>OY720228.1:1482250-11482250 GCA_963082605.1 Rhodophaea formosa | reverse complement strand
TAAATTCGCAAAATGTTAAAATTAGTCAATTCGTTTCCAAAAAGGTTTGTTTAATTTAGAAGCTTTTTTCAGGAGAGGCTTTAGATTTGATTTTAGATATACTTCTGTGCTTTTTGCGTGGTTCCCGAGAGACAACAACATGGGGTTCTTCAAAAAGTGTGTGAAAAGATTTCTTCAGGGGTGGCAACGCGCGACTGGCATCCCTGGTGTTGCAGTCGCTTTCAATCAAGTGGGCCCTATGCCTGTTTGCCTACTTACTTGTATAAAAAAATCCTAAAACGTCCCACTTCGCAGTTCACGTTTAGTCGCAAGACGTATAATCTATTATATTGGCTTAGAGGAAATTAATGAAAAAAAAGGTTGTGTGAATCACTTTATTGGGTTCTAAAGTCGCGAACATCGCAGGAGCAGAAGCGACTAGACTTTGATGTTCAGACTACGTCAATGTGTGTCTTTCAAGAATTTGTCATTTTGCGAATCTGAAGTTTTGCTGCTTAGCCATTAATTACAGTTGACCTCGGCAGCTTATTAGCCGTATTGTTGTTTACCGAGACAAATAAACAGCTGGGATTGCGAGTTTTCACGTGCGAACTCTAACGCCGCGGAAATTGGGCCACAATCACAAAGCCATAATAGCCGGCGATTCGACGTACATTGCGGGTTTTGTAGGCATGATTTTGATAAACATATTTTTAAACCGCATTCTATACAGCGCTAGTATTTATTATATCTAATAAGAAAACGAATCCACTCAATAACGTGTTTTGTTTGAGGCCACATTCCAATGAACTATATTAGCCCAGGTTATAACTGAGCTTCAATGAAATACCTTTTATAAAGGCTATCATCAAAGATACGTTGGCTTGACACATCTTATTTAACCCGACGTTCTGCCTTGTCTACTAAAATTCCCCAAGGAAGACGAACCAAGCTTTCCTTCGATATTTCTACTCATTATAGATATTTGGATCAAGCTGAAAGAAATATGTATATGTTAAAAGAGAAGAAGAAAATTCTACTATAGATTTGTGTAACTACCCTATATCTATTGACGCTTTTGAGCTTTCAGTTACTACATATGAACAGCAGCTTCGCTGTCAGAACGTGGCAATGCCAATGATTTAATTCATACTTAGTAAAAGCTTCGCACCCTAGCAGATCTCTGTAGGTAACATAACTTCAAAAACTTTTATTTATTATTAAAAACGGTTGCACTCACGTTATATTTAGTCGGTATTGCCGACCGGGTTTCGGCCAATTCAGATGGCCATCTTCAGGGCGAGTATCAAGGTCGTCGCGACACGGCCGTTCCTTGAGCACTGACGGGATCCGCGTACTACTCGCTATGCGTACTACTGCGATGTACTCGCGTAACATTTAATAATTTAACTTTTATTTATTTTCAGATTCATCATCATCAGGCTATACTCGTCCACTTTTGAACATAGGCCTCCCCAATTGCACGCCATCGATATCTATCTTCGGCTACTCGCATCCAGCTTCTGCCAGCCATCTTGCGCAAATCATCACTCCACCGTGCCTGACGACGTCCTACACTACGTTTATGTTTGTACTAGGGTCCACCCGTGCCGCAGACTGCCGTGTTGACCACTGCGCCACTGAGGCCGTTATGAAACATTGACTTGTCAACACAACTGTACCAATTAGCAATACACTACACTTAATCGTACTTTTCTTCGGTATTCGCATGGTATTTATCACGACTTCCACACAAGTCATATAAGGCCAGTAAAGCGATACAGATGCAATCCGGCATTCCTGCACCGATCAAAATAACTGGGCTCGGCGAGCTTCCAAATATTTGTTTTTAAATCGCTGCTACTTCTGTATCGCGGTTGACGTAATGTTACATGACTAGGTATCAAGTAGAAGTGTATTGAGGAAGGCCTTTGGTTTCTGAGGCAAATATGTAAAACTAGTGGCGCAGCCGGTAGGACTCACACTATATCGAAGGTAATAAAATAGACTGCTCGGAGGACTTCCAAATATTTGTTTTTAAATCGCCGCTACTTCTGTATCGCGGTTGACGTAATGTTACATGACTAGGTATCAAGTAGAAGTGTATTGAGGAAGGCCTTTGGTTTCTGAGGCAAAAATGTAAAACTAGTGGCGCAGCCGGTAGGACTGAAACTATATCGAAGGTAATAAAATAGACTGCTCGGAGGACTTCCAAATATTTGTTTTTAAATCGCCGCTACTTCTGTATCGCGGTTGACGTAATGTTACATGACTAGGTATCAAGTAGAAGTGTATTTAGGAAGGCCTTTGGATTGCGAGGCCTAAACTAAACGACTGGCGCAGCCGGTAGGACTCGCGCTAATATAGAAGGTAATAAAATTAACCGGGCTTGGAGAATGCGTCACACATTTAATCGCTTTGAAAGTGCCTAGCTTTCAAACGAATGGTTTTCAGAAATCAATGTAATTTTTAAAGACCTACATAGCCACGCACGCGAGGATTGATGATTTTTTTAGTTGCTTCTTTTTTTTGTACTAAAATAAAAAGCGTTAATATATCTACCTACCAAGTTGCAACTGTATAGTCTCAATTGTTTCGGAATAAAATAGCTTAGACATACGGACGGACAGACTAACATGACGAATCTATAAGGGTTACGTTTTTAGCCATTCGCCTGCAGAATCCTAAAAAGATAAGTTCATGATAAGATTAAGAATCATATCATGTTCTTTTCTGTTTGCGTCTATCAAAACATGTTGCATAAAGTTTTACGCAAGTGGCGACATTGAAGCCAGCGCTTCGGCTTTCTAGTTTCAACTCTTGTGAAATGCTATTGTGGAGCGTTTCCTTTTCCTAATGCCATTTGTGACACTTCCTATACTGATGTTAACTTGACATCCTTTTTGAATATTTTTAGGGTTGCGTACCCAAATGGTTTCACTGGGCACTTCACTGTTCGTCCGTCTGTCTGTCTTTAACCAGGCTGTATCGTTATGAACCGTAATAGCTAGACAGTTGACACAGATAGTATTTCTGTTGCCGCTATAACAACAAAATCAGAATAAATTATATACTTATTTAAGTATATTGCTCTGTAGTTATTTGCTCCGTTCTATCAAATCACATGGTGACAAAAATGTAAGATTTAGTATAGTGACGGTCGAAAAATCATAATATGTGCCATATTATGATTTTTCGACCGCTAGTGTAAGTTGAATCCTGCGTCAATCAGATTCAAAAATAAAAACTTAACTCACTGTTTCAAGATATAAAATGTATGTAATAAACTCGAGATTTCTACAACACTACTGTTTGATGTTACAAGAGCATAAAACCCTTTTAATAATTCGTATTGTTTGAACAAACGCGCTTGGGTGAAGGCGAATGTATCATATAATATTTATATATAATCCATCTCGCTCGAAAGACGAGCGTTGTGAAAATAATATTCCTTTGACTAAGCTAGCTAAAATATTAAGAACTACTTTAGCATTGGGTTGGCCGCGACTTTCCTTTGGGAACACTAATAGGGATAATATATCATCCGATATTCAGTCTCTGACGAGAAGGATACCCCTATAAGACACGTAAAGAAATATTGCTATACGTATTGCGGCGTCCCTCTCCGCAGAAACTGAATATCGTGTCGTGTAATAATCTATACTATAAGCTATACATGGAACAATCACTTCTAAAAAATAAAAAACCGGCCAAGTGCGTGTCGGGCCACGCGCAGTGTAGGGTTCATAGGGTTCAAAAACATCTAACAATGAAAATTGTATGAAATTTTACATTTTCGAATACATTTTATAAATTGGTTTCACGTTTCACGAATCCACCACCACCACTTTTTTGCCATGATTAATATACATACCCATACCAAATTACAGCTTTCTAGTACTTATAGTCTCTGCGTAAAACCGCAGACGGACAGACAGACAGACACACATGGCGAAGCTATAAGGGTTCCTTGTTTACTACGGAACCCTAAAAACACCGCACAACTCGTACTTGGCCGGTTTTTCTTTTAGTTTAAAGCTAGCTCTGCATTTCTTACTCCAATTAGTCACATACTCGACACTTTCTTCACGTATTAGCATATGAGAATCATTGACCTACTTCACGCAAGAATAAGAGTCCTTACACACCTGCATTTAAAGCCTAAGGCACACGGGTAGAGTAAACGGTAGAGTGAGACAGTAGTGTTTACAATACGAACTATGCCAATTTAAACGGCGTTGGCCGAGTACCTAACATATATGCCTAAGCTGTCATTATAGGATTTTGCCAATCTCAACCGCTAGGCTAGCAACGTTAATAAGTTACTCTAACACGCTGTGGAATCTTTCAATAACAATATTTGAAAATCACTATCGCCTGGCAAAATTTTCCGGGCCGGGTTATTTGATGTGCCATACATTAAACTCTGTACGGCCAAATTTTTTATGAATCATTTGAGTGCTATTGCTTCTATCTTGCTTGATGGGAAGCAATGATGAGGTAGGGTGGTACACGCAACCTTAAATAATGCATTTTCACTCTTGCCTTCAAAATCACTAAATTGAACACGTGAGGAAATAGCTACAAGGGGAAGGAATTCCACTACTTACATTCTTGCACCTTGAAAACATAACACACGTTTTTTAGTCAGTTAACGTCAAAATTTTGTCATTTGCTACCCAAATGCGCCTTCCTGAATATATTGAGTCACAAACAACACAATGAGCCTACGAAGCAAGAGTAACAAATTTCTAAGTAAGTAGTCTATAAAACAAAATGCCTACCATCTGCCTACCTAGTAATAGCACAGTACGCATTTGGTCGAAGAAACGCTAGTGTGAAAGGTCTCTTAGCCTACGTAGCTCTTAGCGGACTTGGCGAAAAGTGTAGGCGAAAAATCCGACTACGGACGAAGTGCGAATCGGTCAAGGTTTAATATTAGATGATTTGTGATATTATAAATATTTTATTATCGCCGCGATTTATGGTTTTTAATAGCTGCTGTTAAAGCAAAATTTGTTACTGGATTTCTAAAATCCAATCCCAACTTAATATTATAAACGCGAATTTGAGTTATTTGTTTGTTTGTTACGCTTTCACGCGCTATCTAGTGAACCGATCATCATGAAATTTTGCATACACGTTGTCTGGAGTACGGAGAAAGACATTAAAAAAAGTACTGACAGTAAAAAAATCTGACATCAGCGTTGGGCACTAACACATGCAAAAAACCGAACGCGAAGGGCCGCCATACAACATCCCAACTAATATAATAAATGCGAAAGGGAGTTTGTTAGTTACGCTTTCAAGATCTTCTTAACCGATCATACAATTTTGCATACACGTTGTCTGAGGTACGGAGAAAGACAAAGGCTACCTTTCATCCCGGTGAAAAGCACTGTTCTCGAGGGATCAACACAACGCGAGCGGAGCCGCGGGCGGAAGCTAGTTGATCATAAATAGGCGCTAGAATTTTGTTTATACTACTAATTTAGTAAATTACTAAACGCTTCATGCAAATAGTGTAGGCGAAAAGTCCTACTTCGGACGCAGTGCGAATCGGTCAAGGCTTAATCTATTATGATGATTTGTGATATTATAAATATTTTATTATTACCGCGATTTACGTATGGTTTTAATGGCTGCTGTTAAAGCGAAATTAGTTACCGGATTTCTAATATTTTTTCCATATATAGGCGCTAGAATTTCTTTTTTACTACCAATTCAGTAAATAACTAAACGCTTCATAGAAAAAATAATGACAAATATTATTCCCTCGGTCGCGTTTTGTTTTTTGTATAAGTAAACGAGTAACACTGGCGTCAGTTCTTTTTTTAAGCTGGCTAACATGTGACATGGGCTCTCTACTGCCATATAATGATGACAGCCGGGACCAAAGGCTTAACGCGCCTTCCGAAACTCCAGAAATATGGTGCTATTTGTGGCCACCCATCCCAGTGTGGAACATGTCCATAGTTGCTTAGCATGCGTAAGCGGTTATAATGAACATGCTGAAAAAATTGCACTCTTTATTTAATTTTGGACAGCCGCATAAAACTTAGTCTATCTTTACTTACTCCATGGATTGATTGAAACTAATCATCAGGTCTTTTTTAGTTTCCACTGCACGAGCACGACCCTCTCTGTACTACCAGAGCCCTATATTAGCCAGAGCAGTCACTGGATTTGGCCTACACTCTCCACAATGGCCACACGAATTGGACAGGTGATGTTTATAAGCTTTGTTTAGCTTGTGTTTCCTAAGTCGCCTTCAACGACATCCACGGAAAGACTTGGAGTAGTCCTACTTTGCCAGGAACCACACGGCGGATTGAAACTACGAGAAACTAATTGAACAAACAGAATCCTCCGGTGTAATAAGTGACCTGTAGAAAGTTCCACACCGTGGCCCTTGGGAAATCCTTATTTTCCAATTAACCTTGGAAGGAAAATTTCCTAAGGGGCTGGTTTCACGAGCGAGAGAATCGCGGCGATAGGTATTATACATACATACATTCATACTGTCACGCCTTTTTTCCTTGCGGGGTAGACAGAGCTCAGGTCTAGTAGACCTAAAGCCACGTTTAGCATGGTGGTGGCCGTGAAGATGAAAAACGAAATCAAAATAGCGATGGGTTGCTAGCCGCATTCATCCATTCCCTCGATCGACATGCACGTCCAGGGCCCTCTAAAGCAACTGCAAATCACGTGTTGACTCCCGTGTTCTCATCAGGAACTTGAGTCGGCATTTTAGCTGTTAACGTAAGTTAAGCAACAGGGCTAGGTACTGGTGACGGCCCAGTGTTGGGTACTTATACAACAAAAAACCGAACGCGAAGGGTTCCATACCGCCATAAAACATTCTAACTTCCTGACTATCCTAATCCTTCTTTAATCTATTCCTAATCCTAACTAATATAATAATTGCGAAAGTGAGTTTGTTTGTTTGTTTCACTTTCACGCCGTATCTACTGAACGGATTATCATGAAATTTTGCATACACATATGTAAGGGTAATGAGAAGGACATAGGCTATATATCACGCGGACGAAGCCGGGTAACAGCTAGTTTAACTATAAAAACGCTCAAAAAAATCTCTATGAATTTTGATTTTATAAACTTGAAGCTTTTGGGTAAAGAACCCTAAAAACAAACAATTCCTCAAGTACACCGTGGAATTAATGAAACTTTCTAAAGCTTCTTCCTCGTTTAGCAACTGGCATCACGTGTAAATACCGTGTTTCAACCTTAAGCCCGCTCCACACTCTCGACGAGAGGTTTCGTTCTCGGTATTCGCCGAAACAAGACGAGATCGAGATCAGCTCTCTACACTCTCGCTAAGCGCAGTTGTCTGTTTGAGGACGTTGAAGATGGGACGTTGAAACTGCTGCGGCCTTGTAGCATTATGTCTTTTAGCGTATACTTCTTACGACGAGAAAAATAGTTATTAAAAGGCGTTAAAAAAGACGAAATACCGCCACCATGGAGACTACACGAATATAGCCGAGACTTGCCGAATACTCTCGTTTTCGCCTCCATAGTCTCGTATTCGTCTCGTGTAGTTTTGCCGAGAGTGTGGAGCGGGCTTTATAGCGCGACTAACTTGGACTTTTCTCGTATGTTGTGGCAATGAGGGTTTCCAAAATTGATTTTTTTTCCTAGGTAGCACTATGTCGAGAGGTATTTACGAGCTGTCAAAATCCATCAATCATAAAATTGATGATTAAACATGATTATGACAGCAGCTGTCAAAAACACCTCTCGATAGTACCTTCACCCGGCCAAAAAATCAATTCTGATAAACCATCATTTTCACATCTGTTAAGAAAGTAGTGTCATATTTTTGTTTTCAAGCTCATGCATGGAAAATGTATGTAGATATGCAGAACCCTAACGATAATAACCCTATAGACACTTACAAAAGGGTAAATTTAATGAAAACTTTCTAAAGCTTCTTACTCGGTAGCAACTGGCATCACGTGTAAATTCCCGTGTTCCGACCTTGTACCGCTAGTAACTTTTCTCGTATACCGGTTGTGGCAATATTCACTTCTGTCAAAAAAAGGAGTGTATTGTTTTCGATCTCATATTGATATGTATGTATTACTCATATTGAAAAGATGGATGGAGTGTGTGGAGGATAATGGGTAAATGAAGGAGATAGCTCGAGATACGAGTAAAATGGAAGAAGCTAACATACTGTCCCGATTCCACATAAAGTGGGATATGGTGAGAAGGAAGTAATATGTATGTAAACATTTAGAACCCTAATAACAATTTAGAGAAATAGTACAAGATTAAAACTTAAAGCTTCTTACACGTTTAGCAATTGGCATCACGCTACAAGTTTAGAACACGAGAATATTCTCGTGCTCTAAACTTTTAGCGCAAGTAACTTGTACTTTTCTAGTACGCTATTTTCTTTGAAACTTGAGGTGTTTAGATTTTAGAAAGCTAAAGTACTTAGTTACACTGGCTGTGGAATTTTTAACCGACTTCAAAAAAAGAAGGAGGTTGTCAATTCGCCGGAATCTTTTTTTTTATGTATGTTCTCCGATTTCTCGAAGACGCCTAGACAGATTTGAGAAATTCTTTTTTTGTTCGATAGTTAATACTTTAGAGATGGTCCCATTAAATTTTTATCAAAATGTATAGAGCACTTTTTGAAAAAAAAACCAAAATCCAAAAATATGAATACACGGATGCCGTTCGGTTTACACTTATTTCTATTTTATTCTTATGCTTATTCAAACAAATTGATAGGATTGATTGAAGTCGTTTTTGTTTTTTGTTAAAAATATTTTAAATTATTCACATCTGCCGAAAATGGAGTGTATTGGTTTTCGAACTCACGATATATATGTGAGTTTCTTTTTTAAACCATAGATTTCAACACCCCTCCTTCCTTAGCCTACATAGTGTAAAATAAAGTCGCTTATGCTGTCTGTACGCTTTTAAACTTCTCAACGGATTTTAGTAAATAATATAATAAGCATTTAAATAAAATTATTTTAATACGGTTTTTATCACGTTTATTACATTATTTATACACCTAACGTTTCGAGCACTTTACAGTGACTATCGCGAAAACATAAGAAAACAATATAATAAGCAGTTTTCAGTCAGCAAAAGATAGATTTTTTATTCATGAGGAAGCCTATTGAGTGTGATTTTTCCTTATATATTTATTAAATTTGCTAAGTCACAAATAGAAATAAAAACCGAAACCCCTATTTAATAATTATATCTCATTAACGGAACGTTGACTATATTATAGATATTTCGAGAACAGCAAGCCAGCTCGTTGAAACACCAAAGAGTTTTTAAAACAAACATTGGATCCAAGATGTTTGGATTAGACATGGATCTAAGAATAATCAGGATATGCCCTTGGAAAATGTAACAGTGACGCACATAAAAATCCCTACACTCGTGTCGCGGCACTAGCGCACGCACACATCGGCACAAAAATCCCTACACTTTTCCCCAGTCGAAATGTCAAATTTCCCAAATGTCAAATACATGCTGCACACATGTGACTTGATGTGACGTAAGTTATGCTTCACTTTTGATGTGTCTAATGCCGG
Organism: Rhodophaea formosa; assembly: GCA_963082605.1. Classification (NCBI taxonomy): domain Eukaryota; kingdom Metazoa; phylum Arthropoda; class Insecta; order Lepidoptera; family Pyralidae; genus Rhodophaea; species Rhodophaea formosa. Next base: position 11,472,684 of record OY720228.1, on the reverse strand, counting down.
GTCCATATTATTCCTAGGTCCATGGGATTAGATTAGTTATTCATGTCTTCGGCTAGAACATGCGCAGTATAACTAACTGTACTCCTTGTACTCTCCACAAGACATCAAGGAGTCGATCTTTTGAAAATCACTTGCAATAATAAACCCACATCACACTTCTCAATAATATCAGCGTTGTGAATATCGCAGTATTTTACAGTCCAAGCCAAAAGGGTTGCCAATTGCCAACCATATTGTTAAAAACAATTTCATGACACTTTTCGCTTTTTAATATTTTTACTGTTATATATAATAAATAAAGTCAAGTATACAAAATACTGTCTTTAACTGCTGCCGAGCTGATAATCGGAGCTGCAGGCCTTATTAAAAGTGACGGGATAACAAAAATATAGCTACTATTCTATAAAAAACCGGCCAAGTGCGTGTCGGGCCACGCGCAGTGTAGGGTTCCGTAGTTGCGAATGACAACTTTGAGTTCACACTCACAGTTTACGACCAAAAACATCTAACAATGAAAATTGTATGAAAATTTACCTTTTCCAGTACATTTTATAAGTTGGTTGCCTATAACTTATTAGTTTGCATTTAGTACTCAGCTCTGATAGTTTTCCTTTCAACTTCAGCATATATACTACTGCTATAATTTTTTTCACGTATATATATAACCGTTTTGCAGATAGAGGGAAGGGACACTCACATCTCTAACAAAAATTCGCACTTTAAAACCAAATATTTCGGAAACGTACCCCTAAATCGAAAAATGGTGTTGTCAACCTCACAATATTTTTTAAAGACCTATTTAACGATACCCCACACGATGGGTAACTAGAGAAAAAAAAATACTCCCCACTCCACTTGTATGGGCCCTATCCTAAAAAAAAATATTTTTCAAGATTTTTTTCTACCACTTTTTTGCTATGATTAATATACATACCCATACCAATTTACAGCTTTCTAGTACTTATAGTCTCTGAGTAAAACCGCGGACGGACAGACAGACAGACAGACATGGCGAAACTATAAGGGTTCCTTGTTTACTACGGAACCCTAAATATGAGTTCCTCGTTTATTTTAATTTATATTTAATTGTGTATTATGAATATTTCAATATAAACAATAAAATTTTAAATTGCACAACAAGTTCTTATTTTATTTTTAACAACCAAGATAAATAACTTAAATACAATTTATTTTATTTTTCCAGCTTTATTTAAAATACTTTTAAATCGTAAAAAAAATGGCAATCCTAAGCCAAACTCAACATTGCGTTGGCAAACAGAGCGCAAACGAAGCGAGAGATATTATTTTATTGTATCATTAAGCAATTAATAGTAAAGACGCCGCGCATCGAACTATAATTACCGTCACTTAAAAACGCACCTTAAAAAATACTTGTCATACTAAAGCCACATAGCACTCGATAATCTGTCTATATTAATATTTTAAAGACGAAAGATTTGATTGTTTGTTTGTTTTAATTAAATAGGCACTGAAACTACTGGGCCAAAATGAACTCACTACACAGCCAGCAATAAATGAAGACATAACAAAATATTTGCCATGAGGTAAAAATATAATAAGACATCGGTAATATAGACTTATGCGAAGAAATAATGCCTCAAAAACATTTAAAAATCCTAGAAGAAGATTGTCGTCGCTCTGCCTGTAGTTAGAGTTGGCTCACGATGACAGCCGATGAAAGTTGTTAGTCACGACACGACCCCGTTTAGCTCCGATATCGGAAGCTTCCAAAATGATCGTCCGGTAAAAATAAAACGCTCTTATAAATAATCTATAAATAAAAACTTTTGCGAAGAAAATTACGATTATTAACAAAATTATAAAAAAAAATTTTAGTTTATAAATGTTATTATAATATTCACGAATTTATTGACGATCAACATTTGTAAACTATTATTTAATATTGACATTTTATAACAGATATTTTATTTAGATTTTATTTTTAAATTGACGATATTGATAGTATTTATTTTGACATTTTGTGTAGTTTAATGGAAATTTATCTGGAATTTTGCTATGGTTTTATATTTTAATAATTTATAAATATGTAACCCAATATGTGTATGCCTTAAGGACGAAACATGTTGAGGACTTTAATAACTAAGAACATCCATTTTTTTTTTTTTTTAATAAATATAAATATATACGGACAAATCACACAGATTGAGCTAGCCCCAAAGTAAGTTCTTAGTAAGACTTGTATTATGGGATACTAACTCAACGATACTATATTTTATAACAAATACATATATAGATAAACATCCAAGACCCAGGTCAATCTGAAAAAGATCTCTTGACCTGACCGGGGATCGAACCCGGGACCTCCATGTCGCAGGCAGGCGTGTTGACCGCTGCGCCACGGAGCTCGATTTATGTACACATGTTTTTACAAATAAATAAATTGAACTTGAAAATCTTTTTTTAGTTTCGTCCAAAACTGCCTAGGTCAAGATTGTCGTCGCTCCGCCTCTATTTTTTGAGTTGGCGTACGATGACAGCGGATGAAAGTTGTCAGTCACGACACGACCCCGTTTAGCTCAGATATCGGAACCTTCCGATACGATCGGCCAATAAAAAATCGAGGGCACGCGCCTACAACGTATGATGACAAATTGAACATTGATTAGTATAATTAATAATAACCAGCAAAAAATTGGTGCTTTATGTATGAGGGCTTGCGAATTTTTTCGGCAGATGGCGTTAGTAAAAAAAGAGAGTAATATAACCTTTTTTTAAAATGTGGTTAATATTATACAATCTTTTCAGATAAAAAACTACTTAAATTAAACTACTGAATCGTTTTATTATTAGTATAAATAGGACCAAAAATAATTGGTAAGTAAGTATACTCTATAAGATAAACAAAAAACACCTTTATGCCCCATTAAATGGTTCTTAAGTTCTAATGACGGAGTTAGTTTGAGTGAGGTAACAAACTGTATAAAAAAATAACTTAAGAGTCCGCCGAATCGAGAAACTACTTTTTTGAAGTTTGTCAAAAACGCGTTCATAACTTGCCAATATGTATGGGGCACACAGTGGGTGTGGGCACACCAAACCAAAGTATCAAGCATTAAATAATAAAGCATAAACAAAACCCTGGTCTGGCGGCTCTCGAGTTCCATTTTACCAGTTAATTAACGCCCAATCACTCATTACGTTTCTAGGGTTCCGTAACCAAGACAAACCCAATTCACGAGACTTTGCTGTCCGCCTATCACCAGACTGTATCTGCTGCGATAGTTTGACAGATGTCAAATTTTCGCAGATTAGGTATTTTTGTTGCCGCTATAACAACAAATACCAAATAGCCAACAAAGCAGAATGAAATAAATATTGAAGGAACCACCCACATTACAAATTTGTTGTGATTGTTATGTCGTATTTTACTTGATAATTAAAATGGTGTATAGATAATGAATGACACGGAACCATTAGTGCGCGAGTCCTACTCGCACTTTGCCGGTTTTTAATTATGATCTGTGCGGCCTTGTCTCAGATTTCTCGCCATAGATCTGGCCATAGCCAATTGGCGCACTACATCATAATGTAATTGGTTCACGGCTACCACCAAGACTCATGACTCGCTTCGGAGTTCAATAACCTTGATTTGACATAATATTAATACCTACTATTAGGCATCGCCCCCACGAGCGAGAGAATCGCGACGAATTTATCGTCATGCCACCTATTTTCATTTTCCCTTAGCATGTGTCTTTTTTACGCATGGCGATGTTATCGCTGCGATGCTCTGCGATGCGACGAGTGGTAGAGTGCGAGCGAAAGTCAATCGTATCCCCTTTAGAATAGGTAATACATATAATAGTATAAGATAGAAGCGCGCACTAGTCGCAATTATCTCGCCTCGCTCGTGGAGGCGATCCCTTAGGCTCTAAACACAACGAAATGGCAGCCAAGTGGCGAGCTTTAAATCCTTTTTGCAAATTCAAAATGATCAACATCGTCAGAAAAACTACGCCGCCGGTGGCCGCAAGATGCCACGAACAATCTAAGCGGCCAGACGAGGCGACCAATTTTTTATGCGATAACTACTGGTCGTTTTTAGTGTACAGATATGGCTCAAAACTGTATCACAATGTAAGTGCTCGCTCTATTTGCATATTCAAAAGGATCAACATCGCCATAAGACACTTCGTCGCCGGCAGCCGCAAGCTGCCACGAGCAATCTCAAGCGGCCAAAGGAGACGACGAATTTTTAACGGAATACTAATCATACTGCTATACCATACTGGTCGTTTTGATTGTGCAGATTACTCCAAATCTCATCACAGTGTAAGAGCTAGCTGGGATCGCTGCCGTTTCGGTGTGATATAAGCCTTACTCATTATAAGATACAAACGTTGCATGCAAGTCAAGCAGTAGCGGCGGTAGGGTATGGCGCGATTGGGCGACCGCCCAGGGCGCTGGGTGAAGGGGGAGTAATAACAGTGGCGAATTATACGAGACGAGGAAGAGTCGCCAGAAATCTCGCATAGCGGCACAGGGCAGCGTGATTCGGTTTTCACCTCCTCAAAAAGGAAATTTTGAAAAAACAGAATCTGCTAGGTTCAACTAATGGCCTCTGAATGATGAAAAGTGGCATCAACCTTTTAGCGTGAGGTGTTCAAGATAGAATAGAATTAAATAGAATATACTTTATTGCTCCAAATATAAAAAATATATATTCATAGAAAACAAAAAAATACTAAGCTAACGTTAGGGTATATGGATGGACATAGAGTACATGTAGTTGGCGTTGGCGCAGAACAGATAAAGAAATCAAGACATTTTATACAACTCGTGTTAACCCATCGCAGTGGGGACCACGCTCGGGGTACTTAACATGCGTAAACGCTAACAAAACGTCCCACTGAGACATCGACCTCAACAAAACCCGTATAAGACCAGGACACAGCTGATCACTCTGTTATCACATGCACTTTCGTTATCAGTACATCGATATGACCGGGATACATTCATATGACTGTTATCAGTAAGAGTGCAGTACTCTTTGTCTGTCAGATAGGCATATAGGCATAAAAAGACGATAGGCATGAAAAGACGACTACACACGGGAATAAGAAATATCAATAACAGAATAATTTAAAGTAAAAATGAGAAAATATTTTCCCGAATTCCGATCATCATGATGATGATTATAATGATCCCTTGCGGGGTAAGCAGACGGTCTATGCGGAGTTTTTTTGCATGGTCTATGTGGCTAGCTCCAATTGAGCTTTTGCTACTTCACCGGACTTTTGAGGGTGGGGCAGAGCGCCCTCAACCTGCAGGCCTGTTTGCTAACTTTTGACAACTACGGTGTACATCATTTTCATGGTAACTTCAATATTCATTACAGCTTCGGTATGAATGACTATTATGATGTGATAATAGTATAATTGTTTTTTGTTTTTCGTGTGTGTAAGTGGCCAACACTGGTGTCAGATTTTTCAAGCTGCCTAGGCATCTGACTTAGCTTAACGACTGCCATCAATGATGATAGCCGGGACCAACGGCTTAACGTGCCTTCCGAAGCACGGAGGAGCTCGAGATATTTTTATGCCACTTGCGGTCACCCATCCAAGTGGGGACTGCGCCCGGGGTTGCTTAACATGCGAAAGCGCTAATAATGCTCACGCCCACTAGGCCATCGGGCTCCTCGTATAGTATAATGTAAATAGTATAATGTATGCCTGTATGATTCCCGGCAGAGTATAATACCGGAACACTCCAAGTCTTCCCGTGGATGTCGTAGAAGGCTACTTAGGAAACACAAGCTAAACAAAGCTTATTAAACATCAATGAGAGAAAAAAAGAAAAGAAAGAAAAAGACAATAAGGAATAAATATTTGTAATCATATAAAGTGTGCATTTCCCCAGCGGAAAAGTATTGAATAATAAATGTTGAATATACTAGATCGTTAGTTCAAAGCTGCCTTCGAATGTTTATCGATGAATGAAATTCGTGTATTCAGTAATTTTTGAGAAATTCGTCAAAAACATATTACGCCAGAGAAACGTTTCCCTGGCGGAATTTTGTCAGGAATCCAAAATTCAATTCGTAGAGTAATTAGTTAATCATAAGAGAGAAATGTTTATGCATAAATGGAATTTGTGTGTCATAGGCCTCCGAAGTTATTCAAAATGCCGCTGGGGAAATGTTCGGCCTTTTGCTGGATCTCATAAACGGTTTGGAATACGGTCTTCGATTTTTTTACATACATTGCTATTAATTTGTTTATAACGCTTATAAAAACAGAATCCAAAAAAACACAGCTACTTATGATTAAAAAATATATACATAAAAGTAGGTATTTTGGTTCTAGTAGCTGAACTAAAGGACCTAATGGAAAAGTTTAAACGTCTATTTATATATTAGAACTGCTTCCAACATCTGCGAAAGAATGTTTGTAATAGAGTAAGTATAAAAAAAGATACAACAAAAATAATGTCTCACGGACATCATGATTTTGAATCCGTCTATTGTAGGAGTTTTATATAATGTGGCAAGTTGTAACTAATTTCAATGGTTTGTTTATTTATTCATCTATACGCATTCTAATAATTAGCTTAATGCAATTAGTAATAAAAGTAATATCGTAAAAAAACCAGCGACACTTAAATCTTGGTTATAAACCAACTAATTTCGGATGGCTATGAAAAAGCGACCATTTCATATAAATTGCTGTCATTCCAAACATTACTATGTAATACCACTATAAATGAGGTACAGGCGCGGATACAAGTCTTATTTACAGTATTAATCTATAATTGTTTGTAGTTATTTGTGTCATTTCTGAGTAGATGGGAGACTGTATATACCTCACTTTAACTTTCAATAATGATACAAATTTAAAACGTCAATCTGTTATGTATACTATTACTATAAAGAGAAAAGATTTGATTGTTTTTATGTATGCATACAATTGACTTTAAAACTGGACCGATTTTCAAAGTTCTTTCACTTATAAATAAATAAATAAATAATAAATATATACGGACAAATCACACAGATTGAGCTAGCCCCAAAGTAAGTTCTAATGAAAGACTTGTGTTATGGGATACTAACTCAACGAAACTATATTTTATAACAAATACATATACCTATAGATAAACATCCAAGACCCAGGTCAATCTGAAAAAGATCGTTTTCCATCTTAACCTGACTGGGGATCGAACCCGGGACCATCCGTGTCGCAGGCAGGCGTGATGACCGCTGCGCCACGGAGCTTATATAAAGCTCATTTAGCTGCGGGTCACATAGGTCATAAAATACGAGCACAAAGTCCCGGGAAATTTGCTAATATGAAAAGCTAAGGTCTGTTAGACGGTCAATATATTCTTTTATAAGTACTTAGATGATAAATGCAGGATTTGTCTACCATACGGAAATAAACTTCTGGTAAAATTTTTTTTTTACAGCTCAGTAATATTTTACACGTTTACCGGTTGCTCGGTATCAGTAATAATAGAAATATACAAAATAGGTACCATAAGAACTTATATACAAACTAGAATGCTTACGAATGATAGAAACCGGCAAAGAGCTAGTTGTACTCGCGTACGATGTGTTCCGTACCATTATTATAAAATATCAGGCAAAAAAGCGACAAAATTCAGGTTTCTGACATTGGAGCCCTTCCTTAAATAATTACGTTATTCCGTTTTTAGTAAATGTTGTTTGCGGCAACAGACATAGGTGCCTACATCATCTGTGAAAATTTCAACAGCCTAGTTATAACGGTAATAGAGTTCTGTTTTACCCTATACGCACGAATACTTATTTACTAAATACTTATTTTAAAAGAGTAAATCTAAATAATAAGCAATATGTATTTAAGCATCTATTTTAACTAAACGCTTATGTATTGAGTATGCGTCTGTACCAAATAACGTCAGTAATATTGCAAATTTCAGAAGTAAGATACTTGTTCTGAGCGGTCGCTTTTTCATAGCCATCCGAAATTGGTCGGTTTATAACTAAGTTCTAAGTGCCACTGGTTTTTTTACGATTTTTCTTTTTTTACTAATTGGATCAAGCTAATTATTAGAATGCGTATAGATGAATAAATAAACAAACCATTGAAATTAGTTACAACTTGCCACATTATATAAAACTCCTACAATAGACGGATTCAAAATCATGATGTCCGTGAGACATTATTTTTGTTGTATCTTTTTTTATACTTACTCTATTACAAACATACTTTCGCAGATGTTGGAGACAGTTCTAATATATAAATAGACGTTTAAACCTTTCCATTAGGTCCTTTAGTTCAGCTACTAGAACCAAAATACCTACTTTTATGTATATATTTTTTAATCATAAGTAGCTGTGTTTTTTTGGATTCTGTTTTTATAAGCGTTATAAACAAATTAATAGCAATGTGTGTAAAAAAATCGAAGACCGTATTCCAAACCGTTTATGAGATCCAGCAAAAGGCCGAACATTTCCCCAGCGGCATTTTGAATAACTTCGGAGGCCTATGACACACAAATTCCATTTATGCATAAACATTTCTCTCTTATGATTAACTAATTGCTCTACTAATTAAATTTTGGATCCCTGACAAAATTCCGCCAGGGAAACGTTTCTCTGGCGTAATATGTTTTTGACGAATTTCTCAAAAATTACTGAATACACGAATTTCATTCATCGATAAACATTCGAAGGCAGCTTTGAACTAACGATCTAGTATATTCAACATTTATTATTCAACACTTTTCCGCTGGGGAAATGCACACCATATAAAGCCCTTCAGGCGAGTAGGCGACCAAAACTGTTGATAAGAGTTTCTTTCGGCGTTTCTTCTCTGCAGTGGTAGATTCCAAAACGCTAGTAGTCTGTAGCTTTTGAACAATTAATAAATACCTACATATTATCTAATAAGATAATTTTAAATATGATATGTGAAAAAGTGCCTGCAAAGGCCTATTTCTGAATAAACGTTTTGATTTTTTTTGCTTTGACCTACCACCCCGCTGGTCAACGTGGAATGTGTAGACCAAATCCTCTGACTGCTCTGGCTAATATATGGCTCCGGTAGTACAGAGAGGGTCGTGCTCCTGCATTGGATACTAAAAAAGACCTGATGATGAACCTTCCTTTTGGTTTCGAAGTTGTCGGGTAAAAATATATACAAAATACCACAGAATACATAATAGTACAAACAATATGAATACGATTGTTTACAAACAATAGAGCTAAAGCGTTGTGTGTAAATAGCTTGCTGCGGCTTCACGGCAGTTATGTAATGATAATACCATAATGCCTACCTTTAAGCAGATTTAGTCAGTACTCGTATATTTTTATTTTTAACCAGCTAAGTGAAGGTAGAAGTTTTTACTTAATTGCAGTACTTAAAATAGTAAATATGTTCCTTAATCTTATCCCACTTTTACACATTTGTTCGGCCACGTTCTATCACCTACTGTAGCCTTGTAGTTTTTTCTTGTTCATTCTCTCGTTCACACAATCCATCCATCTCTTTTTAATCCGTCCACTGACCCACAATTTGTACTGTAGCCTTTGTCACTTCATTCTTTTTCACACTCTGACACAATCCATCCATCTCTTCTTCACTTCCGGGATCCATTAGCTTTGTCTTTCTTGTGAAATGACCACTAACACACGTAACATAATACAAAGACTGGAATTCACCAGAACCATCAAAATAGAATTTACTTATACAAATCTAGACGATATTTAAGCAAGCGCCAGTGAAACAAAAAGGCTAACTGTGCATTCCAACCTTAAATGCTCAAATTGAACTCTATTGTATTGAAATACGGTGTTAAGTTGAATGCAGTGGGTGGTGCATACGAGATTCACAACAATGGGACAAGTTGAGGGGGAATTAGAGCATGTACCTACTCAAAATCTAGACTTAGGCTATGCCAAGGCGGATTTAAGTGAAACTTTTGGCGTTAAATGTACAGTACAGACAGTGCCGAACGAAGCTCTCACATCACGCATACTGAATGCGAAATAAGTGACGTCACTAGTTTGTTGTTGTTTCTTAAGGACGTTACCCTTACCTAATTACAAAGAGTTTTTGGGTTATCTATCAATCTGACACCAGTGATGGCACAAAGGAAAAAACAAAAACATGGAAGGATATGGTATATTATACTAAGTACCTATATTTGTATTTTTAGGGTTCCGTACAAAAAATGAAAAACGGAAACCTTATAGGATCGCTCGAGCGTCTGTCTGTCCGTCCGTCCGTCTGCCACAGTCGATTTTCTCCGAATCTACTGAACCAAATTAAATGAAATTTGGTAAAATGGTGTAAACCTATGACCCAAACACGGATGTGCAAAGTAAATATATATTTTTTGTTAAATAAGGGTCAGTTTAGGGGATCAATACTTTTGATTTTATTCACGAAAGAAGGCAAAATTTGACCATTCCCCCCCCCCTGATCTCCGAAACTACTCGGCCTAAAATTTTGAAAAAATTACTATGTATAGTTTATTGCTTGAAGATTACAGGAAAAATAATAAGAATTCTATCAGTTGAAAATAAAGTGGTAAACTCACTATATTAATTTCACCTAGGGAAATAGTTCACTAAAACACCACTAGATAGCGCTAGTCAATGAATAAAACATTTTTGCACATTGTGTGTGTTCACGAAGCATATTGTACGGAACCCTCATTGCGCGAGTTTGACTCACACTTGGCCGGTTTTTTTTTTCCACAGATATGCCTGCCTAGCTATTTCAAAAAACGATAAACACCTTCGTCTTACCCTTTGGACTTTACTCTTTTCTGAATCACCATTCAGCACAATATTTAATGTACTCTCTGTACATGCTACTAAAATTAAATTCAAATTATTTTTATGAGGGGTTTTATGACTAATATAAAAAATCCCTTATTTATAAGACTACATAAGTAATATAATTACCTTAGACTGCTAACTAATAACTTCATTTAATTCTTCAAGGAGCCCGATGGTCCAGTGGGTGTGAGCTCTATGAGCGCTTACGTATGTTAAGCAACCCCTGGCGCAGTCCCTACTTGGATGGTTGACCGCAAGTGGCATGAAATATCTCGAGCTCCTCCGTGCTTCGGAAGGCACGTTAAGCCGTTGGTCCCGGCTTTCATCGTTGATGGCAGTCGTTAAGCTATATCAGATGCCTTTAGGCAGCTTGAAAAATCTGACACCAGTGGTGGCCACTTACACATTCGAAAAACAAAACTTCATTTAATAAGAGTAAAGTGACGATTGTTTTGCTATCAGTAGCCTACATCTCTCGACTGCATTCTCATACAAATGGATACTACGCGATATAAAATTATTAATTTCCTACCATTGAGACCAGGAGACCAAACAGAGACACAGAATTAAATGGCAAGGAAGTTCTCAATTCTCGTATTTGGGTTCCGTATTCATCCCGATCCCAACTCCGAACTTAAGTATTTATTTTTATTTTCTTCACACAGATTGAGCTAGCCCCAAAGTAAGTTCGAAACTTGTGTTATGGGATACTAACTCAACGATACCATATTTTATAATAGATACTTATATATGTAGATAAACATCCAAGACCCAGGTCAATCTGAAAGATCATTTTCCATCTTGACCTGACCGGGGATCGAACCCGGGACCATTCGTGTCGGCAGGCGTGTTGACCGCTGCGCCACGGAGCTCGTCAAATATTCTCATCCCAAGTTTACGTCGTGTTCCAAATGACACAGAATACTAAGGTATTTATATAGATATTATCACGTCTTTATCTCCTAGCTACAGGGTAGACAGAGCCTGAGGCCATAAGACCCATAGGCCACGGTTAGTGTGTTGATGAGCGTATTATAGGTGGAAATCAGATGATGAAAATAAGAAAAGGCAGCAATAAAGTATTCGCCTATAAAACGTTTTAGCTAACCGTTCACTCTACATTTAGTTATACTGTGACTCTACGCTTGCACCAGAGGCTTACTTCTCAGTAATTTTTATCAATACCTACTTGCGTTTATCAGTTGACATTGTTCAATACACGGAAAGTCTTATTTTTTTGTGAATTTTACACATCACCTCAGACTTTTCCTGTAAATGTATGTATTTTTTGCATGATTCCTTGTAAATCAATATTCGACAAAAATAATGACCTATACATAATAATTAATATTAACAGGACTTAGCACGAACCTTTTTACTTATTTATTTCCGCTATCGTAAGTAAAAAGGTTGGTGCTAAGTCCTGTTAATATTATTTATTATGTGTTTGAAACGCGAAAGCTATACAAAGAATACCTATAGATGTACACAGAAAAATCAAACTCTGAATCCAATGCTGCCCACACCAATGTTATCTTGCACGAGTGCTTGTTTTGGTGAACTTAATTTGTAATGGAATAGATACAGGGGGTTTGTCGCAGCACGTACACTGCGCAAAATGTGCAAATACGACTCTTTTTATGGAGGAAACACGGTAAAATTTCGCATTATGTGGATCCTTCCTTACATTTTCCGAACAACATAGGCTTTATAACCTTTTTGACAGGACAGACATATTTTATTTTTCATCGAATACAGAAATTATGTACTTAGTTACTTACATAAAATATTTCTTTAGACATTTGGCATGATCTGGAAAATTACCAAATTGGCCACATTTCACGAATTCATTTCGCCAATTCGCACACCTGGTGGGAAGTGTTCGTTTTGAAAAGTGCTCCAATTGCAAATGGCACATTTTGCGAAGAGCTCGTTCTGCTTCAAACCAGATCAGAGCGTAGGTGTTGTCTGTGCGCTTCTAGGGATTACGAACCTAACACTAGAACTACTATAAGTTTTTGTCGGCTAAACAATAGTTGCTCATAAAATACGTTTTGAAACCCTGTTTTATCATACTAGTCTTGAAACTAAAAACTGATCTTCATTTAATATTCAAATCGGAAACGTGGTTACTGCTTCTGTATTCATATAGAAAAATTATTTTAAGTAATTTTAAGGAATTTATTGCAATTTCTTAAAAACATTAAGCACACTTTGCTAAATACTCTTTTACGCAATATTTTTTTTGCAATGTCCGTGAGATGTGCAGATTGCGAAACGCACATTTTGCGTAGTGTGCATTTTGCGTCAATCCCGATACAACTTGTGGGTCTGGCACTGGCATAGTAGTCTTGAAACTAAAAAACTAATCTTCATTTAATATTTAAGTAAGAGACGTGCTACTACTTCGTCAATTAGAAAAATATTTTTAAAGTAATATATAGGCAATTATTGATGACTTTGTTAAAATTATTAGAAAATGCTGAACACATTTTTCAAAATACTCTTTTCTACCAAGTGACCGTGAGGTATGCAAATTGCGAAACGCACATTTTGCCAAGTCCACTTTCTGCGTCAAGCCCGATACAGCACGTGGGCGTCGCCTGGGCGTTTCTAGGGATTGCGAACCTTTCACTGGCAATCTGAATTTATTATAACTTGGCTTTTGGTTGGATAAGCAATGGCTGGTCATGAAATAACATTCATTTTCTCTATACCATACCAATGACGTCTTTATCCTTTTCGACGAAGGCAGGGCTTCGGGCCAAAATTATTAAAGCTGGTCTTGAAAAAACTTTATCAGTTTTTGAAACCAGTCAAATACAAAACGGGTAACAACCAATAAAGTCTTTATCTTTTACGAAGACAGGGCCTTAGACCAAAAAACAAAGGTGATCTTGGAAGAAATAAACCGGCAAAATACAAAAAGGGGTACGGTACTTATATGTAGACAAATATAAGTACAATATACAGGAGCTCGATGGTCCAGGGATTCTATTAGGTAACCTCGTCGTCACTATTTGAACTGATATCTCGAGCTCTGCCGGTCTCGATTCCTTTCATCATAAGATGGTAGTCGTTAAGCTATGTCAAGCGGCGCCGTACGGCAGCTTAGCTTATTCACGGACACTGAACCAAACACAATAATATAAATAATACTTATATGTAGGTAAGTATAATAAACATCCAAGACCCAAGCTAATCTGAAAATGATCGTTTTCCATCATGACTTGACCGGGGATCGAACCTGGGACCACTGACGTGTTAACCACTACGCCATGGAGGTCGCCAAATAGGCCTGCAGGTTGAAAACTTGAGACGTCGAGTTTCTTACACGATTATACAGTAAAGTTAATGAGGCAAGTTTTTCCAAGTTCACTAATGTGTGTCGCGTACTAATTACTTAGAAACTAGACCTGTAGAAAACTGTCTCCCACGGCTGCCGTTCAAATCTGAACTCTATTACTCAGTGTTAGGGAGTATATTGAGTTGGGTTTCACGCGTGCAAGTAACCTAGTGAATCATTTCATGATTATGGGGTACAGTTGGTAATGAAGGTCGTGGCTTCGATTCGGTTGCGATAATAAAACAAAAAATATTGTAATGTATTTTAAATTGTCGATTTACTTATCATTAACTATACTAATATTATAAAGAGGAAAGATTTCATTGTTTGTTTGTTTACATTGAATAAGCTCCGAAACTACGGCACAGAATTATTAATAGAACTAGTTACTACGGTACCGATTTTCAAAATTCTTTCACCTAGGAGGAAGCTAATTTATCTGCGTGTGACATAGGCCATAATTTACGCGGACAAAGTCGCAGGGAGATTGCTACTGCATTATAATTTGTATGTATTCCATGGGTTTATTTATAAGTAAGTAATTAGGTATGTGTGTGTTATTACTTAAGCAATTGGTTTTTACTCTTCATATTTAATCTTCCATGTTGGCCTGGGAGAAAATAAATAAAATTGGCCAAGCTCGAGATTTTTTATCAAAATTATCTATACAACTTTTACAAACTATCAACCGCAGAACGGCAAAAAAAAATTTGTTGTATGGGAGCGAGAGGGGAAAAAGGGTCCCGTTTCTACAGTTTTTTAAAATGAATACTCAAACCAAGCTTATATATAGGACTTCACGAACCTCGATAATGTGTGTTGCAACACGGAAATGACATCAATAAAAGCATAGGTTCATACGCCACCGCACCCTTCCGCCAATATAGGGCGGCGAAGGGCGGCAGTTCGACTGCCCAACCCGGCTATATAGCATTAATAGCCCTTAGGGAGTTTTATCTGCATCTATAGTGTATCATTTGACACAAACTAACCCACTTCCTACTTGTGGAATTTGCATAAATATACACGACAGGCATCCAAACCTTTGGCTTGGAAAATTTCAGGTTAGGTAGGAGTTAAGGGAATTGGAATTCATAAATTTTGATGGATCACTATGATCTATGAAACAAACGACGAAACAACGCTGACAACAAGTAAATAAATAAATAATATACGGACAAAGCACACAGATTGAGCTAGCCCCAAAGTAAGTTCTTAAGAAAGACTTGTGTTATGGGATACTAACTCAACGATACTATATTTTATAACAAATACATATATAGATAAACATCCAAGACCCAGGTCAATCTGAAAAAGATCGTTTTCCATCATGACCTGACCGGGGATCGAACCCGGGACCCCCGCGTCGCAGACTGGCGTGGTAACCGCTGCGCCACGGAGCTCGTAAGTAAGTAACTATATTTTCATTTCTGTATCAAATTTTTGAGCCTACACACAAACAAATACATCTCGTGTCATACTCATCACTCATCATTTCACGCCTTTATCCCGTATTTTTTTAACACGCTTTTATTAGCTTCACTTATATGTAAGAAAATCTTGGAATCACTTCCCGGTCTTCTATTAGGATGAAATTTTGCACACGCTCTGAGTTCTGATGACATGACTAGCGTGCTAAAAGCGTGTTTTTTTAAATAATTATAAATTAAATGGACTGTTTAGCTAGCTTCAAGTGAGCTTTCACCACTTCACAGGACCTTTGAGGTGAATGCTCTCATCCTGTATTTTTAGGGTTCCGGAGTAAACTAGGAACCCTTATAGTTTCGCCATGTCTGTCTGTCTGTCCGTCCGCGGTTTTACTCAGAGACTATAAGTACTAGAAAGCTGTAATTTGGTATGGATATGTATATAGTCATGCCAAAAAAGTGGTAGATAAAAATCTTGAAAAAAATATTTTTTTAGGGTAGGTGCCATACAAGTAAAGCGGGAGTAATATTTTTTTTTTCTACACAAACCCATCGTGTTGGGTATCGTTAAATAGGTCTTTGAAAAATATAGTGAGGTTGAGAACACCATTTTTCAATTTAGGGATCCGTTTCCGAAATATTTGGTTTTAAAATGCAAATTTTTGTTAGAGGTAAGTCCCCCCCCCCCCCCCCCCTCTATCTGCTATGCATATGGATACGTGAAAAAAATCACAGCTGTAGTATATATACTGAAGTTGAAAGAAAAACTATCAGAGCTGAGTACTAAGTACAAACTAAAAAGATTTAGGCAACCAACTTATAAAATGTACTCGAAAATGTAAAATTTCATACAATTTTCATTGTTAGATGTTTTTGGTTGTTAAACTGTGAGGTGCGAGTGTGAACTCAAAGTTGTCATTCGCAACTACGGAACTCTACACTGCGCGTGGCCCGACACGCACTTGGCCGGTTTTTTTTTATTCTATAAGGGGTTCACAGAGCCTAAGGCCAGACCCAATAGCCACGTTCAGCGTGTTAATGGTAGCAATAGATGGACGACGGGATCAAATAGTGATGGGATCTAGCCACATCCGCTGTTAACATGATTTCTTAGATTTTCGCCCATTCCCTCAGTCGGCTTCTACGGTCTGCACAGGAAGCTGCGTGAGACGTTTGGAAATCTCGTTCCATTATCGTCTAAAGAGTCTAAATTACCTTGAAAAACAAAGACAGCTTAAATAGGTAGTAAAGTTTCATTTGACTATTTGGGGGTAAGTAAGTTATTATCAAAAGTTTTGTTGAAAATTCATAAAACCATACAAGTTGTGGGTGTTGCTATTGCCTGTTAGTGTACCTATAGCCTATGCCTAGCCTGGTTTAAAAAACATACATTGCAGGCATTGTTAAGGTCCTAATGTTTTGTAAATACGTACTAGTATGCGGCCTACCAGTTTATAAATTAGAGTCTTGATTGCAAAAGGATAATAACTGATACTACACACAAGATTTCAGTAAAATCAGAAATGATTTCATATTATATAACTTTTCCAGTGTTTTAACCCACGTAATTTATAGCCTATGAGTGGAGGGATTCCTAGTTTCAGTTAGTTCCCAGTTCTATTCAAAAATTAAAGATAGGTGCGTTTCGCGGAATAAAATGTTAATATTTAAAACTGGTATCGTAAGCGCAACTAAAAGTTGCGTTCCGTTTCATTAGGTGCGCTTCAAAATAGTTGCGCTACGAGGAATACCCCAATGTTTTGAATATAAAATATAGGCTATGTTACTTGCTGATAATGTAGCTTTCTTTCGTTCGTATATCCATTACAAACACACAAAAATCTTTCTTATATTATAATATGAGTCTAGAATAACAGAAACGAAGCTAAGTGATAAACTTAAAAAAATGTCATTAGTACAATAATGAATCATTTTCGCTTGCATAATCAATTTAAAAACAATATTTCCCTAAACTCACATCAATTCTGCAGTCAGTAAAACCAATTGTTTACAGGTGTAGTGAAATGTTAATGAATAAAAGTACTTAAGTCACAGAATTAATAATAGTACTATGCTCAAGTAATGAATCATAAGTCTATTTTATAATGTCCTACCATTATAAAATAGACATATGTTCATGTGATTCATTTATCACACGATTTACTCACAAGCATATTATGTAGTTAAGTACTCGGTGCATTTGTACTCACTCAGAACATTTTTATTTTTTACTTCTAAATCATAGCCAATTTAAAATAATCTACGTAATCTGTAGGTAGGTACAATGACGAATTCAATGCCAACGCGCGCGCGAGTTTTTTCATAGCGGTTCGCCGTTCAAGCGAACGGTTGAATTGAAACGCGCTGGTCAACGGCGTGTCCTTAGGTAGGTTTTTCAGTGTCCACTGCAGGAGCGCAACCCTGTTTTTACTACCAGAGCCATACATTAACCAGAGCAGTCAAAGGATTTGTCCTACACAGTCCACACTGGCCAGCAGGTCTATTTGCAAATTTTTGACAGCTACTGTGTATTCATTTTCATGGTAACTTCAATATTCATTATGGCTTCGGTATGAATGACTATTTTTATGTAAGATATGAAAACCGTAATGGATGGTAAAGTGACAATCAAATTGTTGTACACCGAGTTAGCAAATCGGCCTGCAGACTGGCTGGCTAGGTTGCTTTGGTGTTTATAAGTTTTTTTTTAGATTGATCTGGCAAGATATGGCTAGGGTAGTACAGAGAGGGTCATGCTACTACAGTGGAGACTGAAAGACCTGATGATGATGATGATGATGAAGAGATATGCAAGTTCTGACCCCACATAACACGGACATCACATCACTTAAAAAATATTCAGCTGGTTTACTATATACAATAATTAAGATAAGGGTCTGTCAACAACTGTCTGTGCATACAAACACATTAAGTTATCATTACTAAGCGATAAGGTTTTATGTACTTTAAATACCTACTAACATTTTTAAACTTTACAAAGTTTATGTTTTAGATAAACATATTTTTGACCCTGCTTTACTGCCTTTCTACCTATTCTTAGCTGGAGTAACTAATTAACTATAGATAGTGGATTGCTCAACACTGCATTCAGCAATCCATTCTCTATAGCTACTCCAGTGTTTCATATTCAGCAAATTTAATGTGTAAGTACCTAACCTCTTACAAAGATGTATGTAATGTCTCTTTAGTTAATTTTTCAGATCAACATATTCTTGAGACTGCTTTACTCTTTTTAGGTGGAGTAATACAATGTTGTGAGCAATCCATTGTCTGTCATACAGCAAAATCAGTGTGTCAGTACCTAACAAAATCAATGTATACATAATATCTCAAAGATACATTTCATACTAGTTAGGATCCCTCATGAGGCTGGCATAGCACAACAAAGGTAATGAAGTCACGAAAGATGATAGATCTACAACAATTTTTTCTGTATTTGTTATGAATTTTTATACAGATAATATGCAAAAATAATTGTTGAAGCTGACATGCTAATCAATTACTAAGAGGTATAAATTTAATTTCACCGTGTGGTTCCCGGCAGAGTAGCATAGGACCACTCCAAGTCATCCCGTGGATGTCGTAGAAAGCGACTAAGGAAACACAAGCTAAACAAAGCTTATTAACATCAAAGAGACCTCTCCAACCCGTCTGGCCAGCGTGGAGAGTGTAGGCCAAATCCTCTGACTACTCGGCTAGTATATGGCTCTAGTAGTACAGAGAGGGTCATGCTCCTGCAGTGGAGATTTGAAAGACCTGATAATGATGATGATGATAAATTGAAGTCCCCCACATTAACAGTCAGGAGCAGATAAACCTGACCAATACAAACACCCCCTTATTCATAAAAATTAACAAACGCTCATTAAACCTTATTTAGTAAAAATATGATTTGTCTCGTTCTTTCCGTGTCAACATTACAGAGTGGGATAAAGACAAAACATTTTTTTAACTAATATAGGTTTAATAAGCATTTGTTATTTTTTATGATTAAGGGGGTTAGACTTTAAATTGTAGGATGGCCAGGTATATCTGCCCGGGGGGTTACAGACTTTAGGAACATTTGAAAGTTTATTTTTTCTATATACTATAGGAAATACAATTTCAAAAATAATTGCAGTAAGTCCTGTAGTAATAATAACTAAAACAGTTTAAAACATAGGCATTTGCTAAGAAAGGGCATTTTCCAAAGTTCACACCCTAAGGGAGAGAGAAACAGGGGTCCAAGTTACGGGTAAAAGCTTAATAAATATACAGACTATAAGATATATAAAGATGAATATAAAGCTAGTTTCTTTAGTACTAAACAGTGACATTCAATGCTAATCTAAACTATACAATTTAATGATTACTTTGTAACTAGACCAAATAAAATTAAATGAGTAGGTAAATATCTCACCTCTTCATGTGACAGTAGTATGTCTAGCATTCAACAGATACCCACATAAACAAATAAAGGCAATGTACATCGTTACATGAGATCATAGTTATGCCAGCAGGCAATTAATACCATCTGGCCGTTTAGCAATCACAACACGAATTGGCAAGTAAGAGAAATAATATCATAATAAATAGTCGTGGCATGCTCGCATATTCAATCCACCAATAAGCGCTAACCGTTCATTCACGCCTCTGTCGACAGCTGTGCCGATAAACCTTGAAAACAATACCAAACTCTCATATTGACCCACACATCAAAACCTATGTTTATAATCACTGACCTTCCGCGCTCTGGTTGAGAGAAGAAGGCGCCCCGGCCGAAGACAAGTCCTTTTGGCCGGCTTTCGGCGGATCAGAGTCTGAATCGTCGAAAACTAGCGTCCGAACGGACTGAGAACACCGACGGTCCATATCCACAATCACAGAACACTCAAATGCACTAATATATTCGCCATTTATCACTCCTTTCTATTTACAATTCAACTGCACGGTGTCATCACATCACACTTGTTAACATCGCGCGAATGTAGATTGAGGATTAATCAAACTTTGTATTTCAAATGATTATCAATAAAAGTATTTTCTATGCCATGATAAATATCGCAACACACAGCACGGCTTCTCTACAAATCGGAAAATGACATTTTTAATTTTTTGAAAGAATCTACGTGGTGTTGCTACATGAAAAATAATTTACCAATTTGTCAGTGAAATGCTTGTGTTGCCATTTGTAAAAATAATTTACCCGGACAAAAATTCGTTCAGAAATCAGAAAATGGAAGTAAAATACCTTTGAGACTATGGCAGCACTAACTTCCGTTAAAATCTATTTAATCTGCTAACTGGGACTTTCCCGAATATTTAATAAATTTTGGGTGTTTTTCAGGAAGTGATGTAGAAATTACAAATTTTATAGTATCGAATTTATATTCAAATAAATTTTGTGATGATTGAGAAGGGTTTTAGAATAGAAATAGAAATAGAAAATGTTTATTTGGTGCATATAAAAATACAAAACAATTAAAACAACGACAGATTGACGGAATATGTCACCAAAATGGTTTCCCTCAGCTGCGATGCCATGGCAGGTATGCCACCATGACGCTGGTTTTCAGGGAAGCCAGTTGGGCGAGAGATTTGACTCTGCGTCACATGAACATTTATAGTTAGGAGATCAAAAATTTTATACTATACATACACAATCCTTCTTCATTTTTAGACACAAATTTTTTTACTTATTATAGCGTTTGGTAAGTAAATTTAAATAGCACAGTTCAGCTGCTTGTACTACTTTGTTGATTAAGTAAAAACTTCTTGAGATTTTGCCTAAATGAGTTAACTGATTTTAAATTTTTTATTGGGGGTGGCAAATTATTCCAGCATTTCGTGGCAGCATAACGAAAGCTGCCACGAAACGCAGCCGTACTGTGCTGTGGTACTAATAATACTGGTGCAATTCTCATCCTGCACTGCGTGAACTTTAATTTCTTAAACAAATAAGATGGCTGGTTTTACTGTGTAATTAGGGATCTTTTTATAATATAATTGGGACAAGTTTATGTGATTCTTAGATTTAGTTTTGGAAACATTATGTATTATCTTTGTTTTGCACTCCAGCCGGCCTATTCACTAACTCGGATGACAGGTGTCGATGCCTATCACTCTAGGATTTGCTGTTACAATGCGGTTTTTGTATTTCAAGTAAAAAGTTCGAGCAAGCAAAACCCGCATTGTAATTGTAAATTCTAGATTGATAGACATCGACACCTGTCATCCGAGTTAGTAAATACGGGCAGCACATGCGAAAACCAGATACTGTATTCGGTTGTTTAGGGACAGTTTTAAGGTGTGTTTTGGGATGTATTGATGATGTATGAAGTATTGTGGTGTAGTTTTGAGGTGTATGTATGAGGTATCCCTCAACATCACAGATAAATGATAAGCAAGAAAATATAACACGTAAGGATTATGACATGCTAAAATCACCAAGTCAGTTTATTTGGATAAAAACTGAAAACGTCTAAAAGAGACGAAATTTTTTTTAAAATCTATGGTCTAAATTATAATAAAAGTATGTAAATTAATTTGTTCCATCCTAACTTCTAAAGGACTCAATTCAATATTATTTGGATTCTTACAATCATTCTGAGTATACAGACATATATATAGGCTGTTTGTTTTCAGCAGGATAGTTGTTCTTTTTACTAATTCATTCAAAACACTTTTTATTAAATACATATCAGTTAATACATTAAATTAACTTCAATTAATCCATTTAACCATTGAAACAAATATGTATTTGCATATAAAAAAAGTCAATAGTGCTGAGATCAGTGACAGTACTTTGCTGTTTGTCAGTGTTAGCGGATAGAATCATAATAACATCATAATAGGGTTAACTGATCAAAAAGGTCTTAAACTAGTAGGATCTGTCATCCAAACACCATTGAATCAACCACTATGAACGTTTGCATATGCTGATTCCAGAGTATAACGAAAGTACCTTGTATGTATATACTTCCATATTTTTTATAATTTTTTAAACCAGAATTGATTTTTTTATGAATTTTTGAAAATAGGGCACAAACGTAGGACTTGTTCTTCTTCTGTTTTATATTATGGCTTCCACCGAAATTTCAGTGATTCTGAAAATGTCCAGTATAATGAGATAAGTACTAAGTATCGGTGTTGTACGGTAAAGTTTTTCCAAGTAGCATCAAAGATGGCGTATGTTCTTTGACGCCTCGTGGCAGCTTGGGGCGGCAAATCTATACGAGTCCATTTATCAGCCCACTTTAACTATTTCACAAATTGTTCATGAGCACGAGCATTTATAACACCAAACTACACCAATTTCATATTATAAAGTCCACTAAAATCAATTTGCGAAATTGTCTAAGGCAAACTTCAACTGTACCCCTTGACTTGCCACCACAAACTCCCAACGTAGGACTTATAAACAAATGTCTGGAGTGCTATTTTTGAACGCGGGCCACTCGTCTTCGAACGATTTTTCCATACAAAAATCGCTCGAAGACGAGTGGCCCGCGTTCAAAAATAGCACTCCTGTACCTTATTCGCTGTCATTGTCAATCTGACGTAAAATAATGACATTGACAGGACTTTGGCAGTCTGAGTTGCCAGATTTGGGAAATTTTACCCGGGAGTCAGGAAATTTTCTACAGGCCTTGGGTACTATTTTTGAACGCGTGCCACTCGTCTTTGAACGATTTTTCCATACAAAAATCGTTCGAAGACGAGTGGCACGCGTTCAAAAATAGTACCCAAGGCCTCTACTCCTAACCCAATGTGAACGATAAATATCGTATCCGTTTTCACTGTTTTTTGGGGTTCCGTAATAAAATAGGAACCCTTATAGTTTCGCCATGTCTGTCTGTCTGTCCGTCCGCGGTTTTACTCAGTACTATAAGTACTAGAAAGCTGTAATTTGGTGTGGGTATGTATATTAATCATGCCAAAAAAGTGGTCAATAAAATCTTAAAAAAAAAATTTTTTTTCGGTATCTCCCATACAAGTAAAGAGGGAGTGATATTTTTTTTTTCTATACAAACCCATCGTGTGGGGTATTGTTAAATAGGTCTTTAAAAAATATTGTAAGGTTGACAGCACCATTTTTCGATTTAGGGATCCGGTTCCGAAATATTTGGTTTTAAAGTGCAAATTTTTGTTAGAGATAAGTGTCCCCCCCCCCCCCCCTCTCTATCTGCTAAACGGTTATATATGGATATGTGAAAAAAATTACAGCAGTTGCATATATACTGAAGTTGAAAGGAAAACTATCAGAGCTAAGTACAAAGTACAAACTAAAAAGTTATAGGTAACCAACTTATAAAATGTACTCGAAAATGTAAAATTTCATACAATTTTTATTGTTAGATGTTTTTGGTCGTTAAACTGTGAGGGCTGAGTGTGAACAGTGTGAACTTAAAGTTGTCATTCGCAACGACGGAACCCTACACTTGGCCGGTTTTTTTAAAATGTAAATGCCGGTCAGAATGTTTTTCGACGTAATAATAATTTGGTGTCGCTTATTCCTTTTACCTGTTAACTATATTCCTTATATTTTACCTGTTTATTGAATCACTCTTCATTCCCGGCTGCACAAACAATGATTGTTATCTTAATAAAAATCAACGTCCTGTGTGAAAATCCAAGGTTTGTCAAAAGATGAAGAAATCGGAGTCCAGTGTCTCTAGAAGCCAAGAAAATGTTATCAGGTTGCGTTCAAGAATGAAAAATATTCAACGATATGTAATTATGTACAAACACCAAAAAACAACAGACTAACGATCTTTTTTTGACTTTGATTAGCATAGCTGCCTTTTTTCGTTGCCTTGTAAGGCAACGTCAATCCATCCATGTATATCATAAAATTTTAATGTGCAATGTAATGCAAGGCAAGGGACGTTTTCGGGTGTGCTGGCTACTCATTGACAGGCGTATTCACCCTAGCTCGTCATAAAAAAAGAGTACCCAGTGTAGGTAAATTTATTTATTAAAGATTCCTTAATTTTTGTGCTCTTTCATTCTTCTTTGTTCAAAGCCTTGTTTCGAAAACACAGGTCGAACTATAATTTATTAAGGAATTAACAACTGAAATTCCAAAGTCATCTTTATCTATCTTACAACTCCAAAAATCACCTGGTTCTTTCATTAGCCAGACTATATGTCCGGCAATAATTTTCAATATCAATCCACTTGAATGGAAGATTGATTTAATTGACAATTTTAGAATAGAATAGAAAAATCTTTATTTTTCAAGTTGCAGTGAAATGCCAGTTAGATAATACCTTTTTCATTATTTTTATCTGACTATACAGGAAAAGAATGTAATAGGTGTGGTAGGAAAGATTTTCCAATCAATTTCTATTACTTTGAACTTTGAAGTGAATCTCTAAAGTACGTGTTGATTTTTTATGATATTTATTCAAAATGACAGCAAAAAAGGGTGAAAACCAATGCCTATTCTCTTTTTTACCCGACTGACCAGAAGGAGGATCCAGAAGGTTAGGTAATGTCTTTTAAACTGTGATTAGAATCTTATTCTTCCCCGGAGTGCCAAAGACGACAGCAAAAGTTTATTTAAGTTAAGTTAGACCTTTACTTACCAAAACGGCTTTTAATTTTTTTTGCAATGCTTAACCAACTTGTTGTTTAAGTGTGTGTTGTGTAAAACAACTCCCGTGTTGGCTATGGGACATTAAATTTAAAAATAATAGATTTAAATGTTTTTTTTAAAGGAAGGGTAAAAGCAGTCTTCATTTACCCAAAAATACTGATATATTTTATAAAATGGCAATATTGGAGTAAAATGAAAGAGAGAGAACTATTTTTTATTCATTCATGTAGTTTTTGCTGCGCCATCTGTTGTGAGCTTGAGTAAACTATTTAGTCATTCTTGCTAGTTTAAAAAAAATGCAGTATTTTTTCAATGCCTCTAGTAAAATATTTTAACCTTAAATATAAGCGAGTTGTATTTGAAATCCAAGTCAATAATTTTTGGAATATCATTAAAAAATCTGTAACTACATAGCTATCCACAATTTTATTTTGAAATTTAAGATACCAGCTCCATCTATTGTTACAGTTTAGCAAAATAAAGTTAGTCCGTCAAAAGAAACGGAAAAACACGAGTGTGCGTCGCCTCGGTAGTTATCAGCTGAATTATTCGGCTAAAATGCCCTGGCACGGGCATACGTAGTCGTCGGTCCGCCATTACGACGCAGCCGAGACACGTTCGTCGTATTTAGTTAAATATTTTGGTTTATAAATGAGTAATAACGCTCATGAACTAAGTAATCGACTTCTGAATGCTTTGGATAGCAACTACAATGTAAGTTTGCTACTTTTAAAGATCGTAAGTCTGATAAGCCAAGTGGAGATACGAGAACGGTCCCCACGAGTCTCGACACCCGATTCGATGTTGCGATTTTGCCACTTGGGAGGTTGTCCCAAGAGTGTTCTGGTTATCAGTTCCGATGATGATGAGTGTTCAAGCAGTAAAGTCAAAAAGATATAGGTGTGGTGTCGTGTAATGGAAGAAAATGTGTGTGGATACGTGATGTGAGCGAGCGCGGTGGGGCCACTGACGTCGCCTCGCCAGCGCGCCGCCTGCCGTCCCTCCGTCCCCAGTGCCAAATATTTTGCAATGTGAAAGTGTGGAATCATGCCACGCGTGATGTGTCCCGTCGATTTTCACGCCATGCCCTTTCGTCGGGGAATCGTGGAAAATGTGTTTTTTATACCTTTTGACCTTACGTGAGTACATGATGTAGTTATTTGCGTTCCGGATTCAACGTGCCGTTGGTACAGCTTGGAAGGGTGGTGTCCCGGCGACATTCGTGATATTTCGGTGTCTGTTGCGACTTTTGATTGTGCAACCCTAGGTCATAGCAGTTTTCGCAACAATATCGTACTCTTGCCTTTCCCGAAGTCTATGGTTGTTGCTATGGGCTGGCCTGCAGCTTGAGGTTTGTTTTGTGGATAAATACCTGTGATAATTACCCCAGAAGTTGTTATCACAACAAATTATTTAGCATTTAGTGATATCATTGATAAGTTTATGGCACTTGCTCTGTGATGTATTGTTATTTCCTACAAGTTTATTTAATTAAAGGCGCTTCTTGGTTCCTGATATACATTTTATGCTAGAGACCATATGGGAGCTGCCAGTTACGCAGCCTCATGACATCTAGAACTGGCACTGGTATTGGCCACCAAAATGCACTAAAAGATGAAAATCTACCTATGAATTGTTATCAGATACTTCACATACTATGAGTCAAGCACATTAATATATTGTCTATAATGATAATGAACATAGATGTTAACACACTTTACAATAATATAAATATAGATCCTTTACAGTTCATTCTTACTTGCTTACGTCTTTCGTTAAAAAGAAAATTTACACAAATCAAGTGTTCCCTCGCTCTCTGTTCTGAGAATGTTGGCTCTGTACAGGCCCTGCTTTCTAGCATTTAATGAGTCAAGGTGAATGAAATTGGGGAAAATATGAAACCACACACATGGGAAACCATTTATTTTTCATGTGTGTGTTTGGTTTATTTATTTATTTATTGATAATATTATTTTTTGATTAAGAATTTACTTTCGTACTGACTCAACCCTTGTACATCAGATTGGAGAATACTGATACCTTTCATAGTTCACAAGATTATCTTCCCGAAATATGTAGTAGGTTTGATTAAAACTGTGTTTCTTTTTGTCACTTACTGGAGCCATGTTCTAACTAAAATATAAAATAGCTAGACCAAAACTACAGATACCTACATTCTTTTTCTTGTCGTGTCACAATGGCTATACTTCACACTAGTTTTGACCTGAATTTGGCAACCTCCAAAGTGCCTCAACTAGTCCTCAATAGTACAATAAGTGGGACAATACTGGGTAACCCATCAGATGGCCCATTGTCTGGACATGCCACAGTCATGCCTTTATTCCCTACGGGAGTAGGGTTTATACCCTATGAGAGGGATCTCATCCAAGCATTTTCCTGGTTGTGTTAGTAGTGCCAGAGTTTGGGGTTTACTATTATAACAGCATTCATGCTGTAATATAATAAAGTTTTACAGGCGGCTGACTGATTGACACCAGCCCTCCTTGGGTAGCCCTAGAGCCACTATTGTGCGTGGTGCAGTGGTTAACATGCCAGCCTGCGACACAAGAAGTTCTTGTTTCGAATCCCCACCAGGTCATGATGAATAATGATCCTTCTCAGATTGGCCTGGGTCTTGGATGTTTATCTATTGTAAAATTAGTATTGATAAGTTGGTATTAGACAACACAAGTTCAGAAATTACTGTGAGGTTAGCTCAATCTGTGTGATTGTCGATATTATATTTATTGAGGTAAAATACTACTTTTCTCTACTCTTACACCTAATGCTCAGGGGTTAGATCTTCTTCTTCTTCTTCCTCGCCTTATCCCTATTTAGGGTCGGCTCTGTATGTCGACTCTCTCCATAATTTTCTATCGTTTACCATATTTATATTCACCCCACATTCCCTCATATCCGATCCGACACATTCATTCCACATCTTTCTTGGCCTTCCTCATCCTCTACTTCCCTCAACCTCCAAATGAGCCATTCTTTTTGCCAGATGTTTGGCATCTCTTCTCTGCACATGACCATACCACGTCAGGGGTTAGATCCTATGTCAATAAAATTTTTAAGGGCAATTTCAAAGGCTGGAATGCAATTAATTGGGTGAAAAAAGGATTAAACGAAAGGCATTTCTTCTTTTCCATAAAAATTCTCAATGAAGAGTTTCAAATTTCATCCAAAGCCCATATTTTAACTTTTTTGTAGATTTATATGATTCTCTTCTTAGCCTATATAAATAGTAGACTGTGGCTTAGTTAGTGTTACCCTAAGGTGCCTTTGAATTATGGGTCTGTATTTAAAAAGGATGGCAATTAATTCAAATACACACGGTAATATGTTTTGCTCTATTTTTTTTATATTAAACTAGCTGTACCTGCAACTCAGTCTGCCTGGAAAAAAGTCTATGTCCTTTCTCAGGCTCTAGAATATCTGTGTACCAAATTTCATTTAAATTAGCTCAGTAGTTTTAGTGTGAAAGCGAGTAGACAGACATAGTTACTTAATTTTAATAGTAGTATAGATTATAAATATAATGTAACAAGTTTGAAAAATTATTTTAACTAATATTTCAAAGGAATTCTTTCCAATTGGTTCTATTTAAATTGCATCAAAATCTTTTTAGTGTTGAAGCCAGATTTTAAGATTATCAATTAAGTAACTTTATTGATGCCAAAACCATTGTTGCATGAAGCGCAATTTACTGTCGGTTATACTTTATTGTTGTTGTTACAACAAAACAATAAACACTTCATATTGCCTTAATATTTTACAATTCTTACTTATCCAATACTAGCTATGCCCTGCAGTTTTGATTTCGATAATAGTGATCCCTCGGGAATAGAACTTTTTTCGGGCGTAAAAGGTACTTGATGTCCTTCTCCATACCCCAGATAATAAAGAAAAACCGGCCAAGTGCGTGTCGGGCCACGCGCAGTGTAGGGTTCCGTAGTTGCGAATGACAACTTTGAGTTCACACTGTTTACATTCGCATCTCACAGTTTAACAGCCAAAAACATCTAACAATGAAGATTGTATGAAATTTTACATTTTCCAGTACATTTTATAAGTTGGTTGCCTATAACTTTTTAGTTTGCACTTAGTACCCAGCTCTGATAGTTTTCCTTTCAACTTCAGTATATACGGAGGACACGTACCTCTAACAAAAATTTGCACTTTAAAACCAAATATTTCGGAAACTGATCCCTAAATCGAAAAATGGTGTTCTCAACCTCACAATATTTTTCAAAGACCTTTTTAACGATACCCCACACGATGGGTAAATTAAATAGAGAAAAAAAATTACTCCCCCACTTTACTTGTATGGGAGCTACCCAAAAAAAAATTTTTTTCCAAGATTTTTTTCTACCACTTTTTTGCCATGATTAATATACATATCCATACCAAATTACAGCTTTCTAGTACATAAAGTCTCTGAGTAAAACCGCGGACGGACAGACAGACAGACAGACATGGCGAAACTATAAGGGTTCCTAGTTTACTACGGAACCCTAAAAAGAAATAAATAAAATAAATTTCATAATTATTGGTTTGTAGGTAAGGAGTAAAAGCTTCACAAACACAAACTCACTCACGCATTTGTACTAAGTTAGGATACGAGACTATTAAGTAATTAGGGCTTACAGTCTTTAGAAATTTGGTTTTATAATGATGATGACTTTGATGATCATACATTAACATTTATTTAAGCTTAGCGGTTTTCCCGCGACTTCGTCCCCATAATTTATAGCCTTAAGGCGCTCTTATAGTAACACTAGCGCCACCCAGCAATTAAAGTCTTTAAATCCTAAATTATATCGAATTTTTAAAATCTAACAAGTATAAAACTAGTAAATTACTTGTAGAATTTTTTATTTATTAAAAGTAATTTATTAGTGCCATATTTCAAAAGAAAAATCGTTTAACGCCAAAAGTGGCCACTTATGACTTTAACTTGTTTTTCTTTAATCTTTTATTTTAAATTTAATTTATCAAATGAATATTAAAGAAAATTTATATAAAAATACTACAAGTAATTTACAAGTTGTTTACTTGTTAGATTTTTTAAATTCGATATCATTTAGGATTATAAGAATTAATTGTTGGGTGGCGCTAGTGTTACTATAAGAGCGCTTTAATAGATAATTCGCTTTCTATAGTAAAAGAATTTTGAAAATCGGTCCAGTTTCAGAGCTTTTTCAATGCAAATAAAGAAATATACAAATCTTTCTTCTTTATTATATGTACTTAATATAGATAAGCTTGAGCCCGAAATTTCGCTCTCGTTGATATAATTTCGTGGGGAACA
Organism: Rhodophaea formosa; assembly: GCA_963082605.1. Classification (NCBI taxonomy): domain Eukaryota; kingdom Metazoa; phylum Arthropoda; class Insecta; order Lepidoptera; family Pyralidae; genus Rhodophaea; species Rhodophaea formosa. The sequence continues at coordinate 11,442,189 of OY720228.1, read as the reverse complement.
AACTTTTTCTTATATGAAACATTGGAGCATAGATTTTTATAGAAGATATTTGAAATATGACATTTTTTTTCTATACATGACAGATTATGCTACAAGAAAGCAACAGCTGTATGGCGCAGATTTTAAAATCTAATCATTCCGATTTTTTTTATGTTCCTACTTTGATATTGTTAATTGCGTGCGTGTTATTGTTAACTTTGACATTGGCAAAATCATCGTTTAGGCTAAAAACGATGGAGCCGTAAACCTAAAGAAAGAAAGAAAGGAAATATCATAAAACTATTTTATTTCTCTCAGAAGAATAAGAGAACTTTTCATTTAAAAATAATCTGATATATATTGTCTGTTCAAACACTGACCTGATTAGAACCTTCACAAGGTCTTCTTCCATGCTAATAGGAGAGAATTGTTGGATTTCAAATATACTGCTTTAAAACTGTAAATTATTTGGGATATGGAATTTTAGGAACCCTTAGCAATGGACTGAAATGAAATTTTAATCTATGGATAACATGTACATATCTCTTTTTGAACGTCATATTTTTTTCATATTTGCAAAATAATCAGACAAGCGTTTCAGAAAGATCACTGCTGAGTAAATACACCAAAAAAACTTAGTCCTGTTTTGGTCCCTAAGTACCTAAGTCAGTCTTGTAAAACATTTCTGCTTAATTGGGTACATGGAGGTTTCTCCCATCCCATAGTTTAGATCTAAAGACTTTTGAGTCAGCATTGGAACTTTTGAGCTAGCTTTGAGGAGCCCGATGGCCCAGTAGGCGTCAGCATTATTAACGCTTACGCATGTAAGCAGCCCGGGCGCAGTCCCCACTTGGATGAGTGACCACAAGTGGCATAAAAAACATCGCTCTTGTGCTGCTGTCATCATTGATGGCTGTTGTTAAGCTATGTTAGATGTCTATAGGTAGTTTGAAAATTCTGACACCAGTGTTGGCCACTTACACACACAAAAACAAAAGGCAAGGCTGAGCCCCTTATGACCCTGTTTTAGAGTCATGGATAAAAACGGCACTTATCCCTTATGTACAGTCAAATACGACCTTGAGAAAAAATCTCCAAAACCCTACAATTGTAGGAAATGGTTTTTTTCTCCTTATTTTACGCAAGTCAATGAAACGTTCGTCGTAAAACCGGCGCAAACGCATAAACCGAAGGAGATTAATATTTCCTCCGCTGATAAATGTGTTTTCCAAACATGCATTCGGCTCAACTAGAAAAGTAAATTTGATTCATACCAGGTAACATGTATATTTCTTTTAGGCCAATTAAAATCTTACAGTCCTGATCATACTTTATGGCGGTTCGGAACATCGCGCGAGTCGATGCGCAGTACACAATATTAGGTTCAGCGGGGCGCGCGCGGGGAGGCGGGGAGCGTTATGCGCAGCTCGCAGCTAATATCCGAGCCGAGCTCTTTGAGTTTGTATTTTGATTTAAGTAGTATGAAATGTTTGTGTGAAAAATATTTGTATATATTTTTTTTTCTGGATCGGTCTTAAGAATACCTGCATACCTACTAGTTGTCAGTTCAAGTGTGTGAAATCAGAATTGTTGGTTTCATGTTACTAGCAATTTCCCGCTATTTGGTTCTCGTAAAACTTCACCTCCCTATTTCACCCCCTTTTCATACAACAATTATTGTCGCATCAGCCGCGAGCGTCACGTCAGTCGCACGAGATCGACCGCGTGCGGCTGCGATCGGCCGCGATGCACGGAAGTAAACCTTTAGGGGTTCAATTTCAAAAAAATCTTTCTTAACTAGTGCTCATTACATCATGAAAGGAACCTCTGTACCAAATTTCAAGTTTCTGGGTACAGTAGTTTCGGCTGTGCGTTGATTTATCAGTCAGTGAGTAAGGTTTGCCTTTTATTAGGTTACAGTTGGATGCCTTTAGACAGCTTTGAAAATAATCTGTTTTCTATAGGGTAACATTTAGTACAAGTCACTGTCAACCCATCTTCTCCTACTCGCGTCCAGCGCTGCTTGCCTTCGTTATCGCACTGAGCAATCCAGCTCCTTCACATTGGGACAAGTGCCTAAAGACTATGAATATGTATTTGTGGCATTTCGCCTTGCCTAACTAGTTTGGCTTGCAACTATGAAAATTAAGAAATAAGTTATTACTGTAGATCTAATTAAGAGTCGTTATGAGATCAGGTATTATTTGTTATTTGATTTAGTTTGTAAATTTTTGGTATAAGCATGAAAAATCACATGTAAATATCTCATCCCATCCAAACTAAAATTATAAAATGCGAAAGTGAGTTTGTATTATTTACTCTTCACGCTTTATCTACTAAACCAATCTTTAATTTTATAATACATATTTATAATGCTACGGAGGACATAGGCTATATATCACGCGAGTGAAGCCGCGAGCAACAGCTAGTACCCTATACATCCAAACTGGCTTGTGTTTACAGTTCTGGGTGGTGCTTACCAAGTATGAAAGAGGAGAGAGAGGCGATGGATGTGAGGTTTTGATGAGTAGGCTGCTGCTGATAATGTAGAAGTCTGATTCCAATTTCGTCGGCTGAACCAGAGTGGCAGGATCGAGGTGGTATGCTCGATTGCCTCAAAGCGAAGACCTTCCCGCAGGCTAGGTGTACGATCAGGAAACCGCATGACCCCAACCATGTTTTGTCGGAGGTTGTAATTGCATCGGATCGAAGAAACTCTCTTATCGCTTTTTAAAATCGTACCGCTCCATCGTTTGAAAAGTTTTGAAGATTTTTGACATTTAAGTATTGTTTCCTGTGGCAAATGTAGAAGTCGCCACATTCTGTAAACGTGGCCTTTGAGTAAGACTCAATATTTTCGGCAATACAATAGTTTGTGCTCCATCTCCCATAAGGGACAAATACGCGATTTGTTTTTTTAGCTGGGCTATTTATCCTAACACCTTTTAATTTGCATTTTTAAGTTCATATGTCCAATTTTTTGTCCTCATGACTTTTGGTCTTTGTTGTCAGATAAAAACTGGATCCAGATAGGTCAAAGGGAACTGGTTGCAAGTTCAGTTTTGGAATATCGTCACACAAGATCTCTATTTGTCAATCATGATGTCTTTTCAGTTTTTACTTTTTTAAATCTCATCGACAGCTTTCTTTGTCCCAATGCTGGGCAAAAAGGGTCTCTTAAAGGATGCCATCCATCTCGCTCTTCTGCCTTACGAAACCTAGTTCGAGCCGTGATTTTTCAAATAAAGTCGAATCTAGCTCTCTGATGAACTGAAAGCCGTTAATCTTAAGTGGAACTGGGCAGGACATATCTGCCGCATGCCTGACGAATATTGGCACAAAGAGACCACAATGTGGATTCCACAAAATGGAAAAAGGAACTCGAAAAGCCCATAAACAGATGGAAGAACAAGCTTCAACCCTACCGGAGAGCCTGGATTAGACCACAATCTGACCATAATCAAATGCAAAATTTTGCGGAGGAGTCACGACCCTCAGCAATGTGAAATACGACGCGAGGAGGAGAGGACCACAATATTTGTAATGATGAAAGGGAGGCTTTTGCCCTGCAGTGGGACAGCATAGGCTACCCAGAAAATAGAATAGCTCTCTGATGGATGGCATACATGCTTTGCTTGCTATTTTTGGGCTACGATTTCATCAGAACTCTACTCCACCAGCCATCATCTCGATTTGCCAGATACCCTGCCTAACTTTCCTTTAGTTTTTAGGGTTCCGTACCTAAGGGGTAAAAACGGGACCCTATCCACGAGATTTCGATGTCCGTATGTGACCAGGCTTTATCTTATTAACCGTGAAGAGTAGCTACACAGTTAAAATTTACACTGAGGATGTATTTCTACTGGCTGACTCGCATTTGGCCAATGTTTTCTGTATATTAATTTGCATTTGTTTGTGATTTCAGGTTGTCGACATGCAAGCCGTTAACGAAATCATATCCATTTTGGAGAGAATCAATATCACAAAAGAGCTGTTGGAGGTAAACTATTTTTATAACTATCATCATCATCATCAGGTCTTTTTTAGTCTCAACTGCAGGAGCAAGACTCCAGCCATTTATATTCAGTCAGAGCAGACAGCGGATTTCGCCTGCACTCTTGACGCTGGCCTGACTGGTTGGAGAGGTCTCCTTGATGTTCATAAGATTTGTGTAGCTTGTGTTACCTAAGTCGCAAACGACATCCACGGGAAGACTCGGAATGGTCGTATTCTACTCTGCCGGGAACTACACGGCACGAACTTTATTTGCAACTAGCAATCCACCCCGGGTTCACCCGTTGTATATACCTAGCCTATGGCACTCAGGGATAACAGACCTATCCAACGGTGAAGGAATTTTTGAAATCTGTCCAATAGTTCCTGAGATTAGCGCGTTTAACCAAACTCTTCAGCTTTATAACTGCCTCCGTGGTTAAGGCGTTTGCCTTGTTGACCCGGGGGTCGTGGGTTTGATTCCCACGGGAAGCATACTTTGTTGAGTTGTTTCCAGTTTGGTTAGGACATTGCAGGCATAAATCACCTGATTGTCAAAGATGATTTCGTGCTTCGGAAGGCACGTTAAGCCGGTGGTCGCGGCTGCCACCTGGTAGTCGTTAAAGGAGCCACGTCAGAGGCCGAGAGGCGGTTCCGAAGAATTCTGACACCAGGGTGTGCATGGTCGACTGACCGTGTCACTTACACGAAATGATGATGAGCTTTATAATTTAATCTCACTAGGGCCTTGGAAGAATTAAACATTAATTATAACAAAACTACTCTGCGACCTAATCCCTCTAAAACGCAGTGCTGCGTATTGCATTTACGCAACCATCAAGCCGTCCGAATGTTAAATGTCACCTGGAGAGGTGTCAGTATACAGCACTGCAATAACCCATCATATCTAGGTGATCGCTCACATATAAAAACCACTGTCTAAAAACAAAGAGCAAGGTAGGGACGCGCAACTATTTACTCCAGCGGCTTACATCTACAGCATAGGGGGCAAACAGCTGGCGCTCAGCTTCTCGGCTGGCGAGTATGCATGTCCAGTGTGACATCGTTCTGTCCACGCCCGAGAGGTAGACGTCGCGCTCAACGACACCTGCCGTATAATCACCGGTTGTCTGTAACCAACTCCGCTTAATTTACTTTATCCCGTTGCGGGTAATGCTCCACCATCAGTCCGAAGAAGTGTGGCTTGTGCCGCCGAAAGAAAAAAACAATTGTCTGATACTAGACACCCTCTCTATGGAGCCTCGCCTCCACCTCCAACTAGGCGATTAAAGAGTTGCAATAGTTTTATTGCAAAAATAAAACCACTTGAGGAATACCCAATATCCTTTCGGCTCCAGCTGTGGCGGAAACTACACACTCCTCCTGTAGACTACATACATTCCTCTTTCTGAAGAACTGCCCCCTGGATACGAACTTCCATGGTCTACCTGGAAATGCCTAAATCGCCTTCGAACTGGGGTAGGACGATCCAGGAATAACTTAGCTCGTTGGGGCTATATTGGCCAGACGGAAGCTCAGTGTCAGTGTGGTCATGAAGAGCAAACCATGACACATCTCCTCTCGTGTCCTTTATGTCCCTGTATTTGCACAAAACCGACCTTTATAAGTAATCGGAGCAGGGGTTGAAAACGGTAAAGGTATAAGGGTATGGTACCGGTATAAAATTACGATACACCTTAGATTTAAAGGTAGAACCAAATCGGTTGACAATTACGGTTGTGATACAGCTAAATAAAAATAATGGTATTTATACATTTACGATATCGTTATGTATCGATACCTTTATAATTACTGGTACCTTAACTGATATACTCGTACATATTTTCAGTACCGAAAAAATAATGCGACGAAGAACATTGAGGCGAATCCTCGGCGGTAAAGTTCAATGAAAACCTTTATTTCATAATTCCAATATCGAAAAAAATAACGATACCGTAATATTACAATACCAAAATCGTATTGGTACCTTCTTTATGGTATGGTAATTTGAAGGTACCATTATTCGAAGGTATCGAAATATAAAGGTATGACATCATACCGCTTACCGATTTAACCGTATTTTTTTCGGTTATTCAATCCCTGAATCGGAGAGGGGTCTCAAAGTGGCGACCTACTGGAAAGACCAAACTTAGTTTGAGCAATCGACACGGATAGAAGAAGAAGCTGTATAATACCAGTATTAGATGTAATAACAACAGTGAATGCTTTCAGACCACCAGACTTGGCAAGCACGTGAACGAACTCCGACGGAAGACCACAGACCAGACCCTCGCGCGGCGCGCCAAGGTGCTGGTGAAACGATGGCGGGACCTGGTCATACCCAGCGTGACGTCGCCCGGACACACAGGTACTTAGTTCTTCTTCTTCTTTTTTATGTCTTAGGACGGTGTGGGTGCTTGCGTCAGGACCAGGAAGCTCGGTGAGTCGGCTGCGACGGAACTGACGATTGACCCGTTGCTGCTGGCTTGCGGTTAGACTGCTGGCTACTGCTGACCAAGTATGAAGGAGAGGAGAGGTGACGAAGATGCGAGAGTTTCATGATGGTTGATCTGGCTGCTGCTGATGGAGAAGGCTGCTTCCAAACACGTCGTGGTCACCACTGTAGCGGGAACCGTACGGTTCCCTGGGCGCACACGGGAAGATCTTCCCTTTGTGGCGGTCGAGCATACCACCTCGCTTCCGCTGCAGACGGCAAACGAGCAAGCGGGTCACCTGATGGTAAGTGATCACACCTGCCCATGGACTAATGTAACACCAGGGGTATGACAAGAGCGTTGCCGGCCTTTTATTTTTCCCTCCCCAGAGGGAAGGGGGGATGAGCCTCCGGCGCTGTCACTCACCGAACGAAGCATAGAAGTTGTAAAGCTACTACTCAAACGTCGATTTTCTGTGAGAGTGTGGTACTTCCCGGGACGAGCCAGCCCATTGATGCTACCTGCAGAAGTGATTTTCGCCGGTAGCGTGGCTCTACCACAACTTCCGTTTTATATTATGACTTCCACCGAGATTCTCACGTACAGGGTGTGTCAGCCCTGTTCTCTAAAGGAGTTGGGACCACAACTGGTGTCAGTTGTCAAACTATCTGCATCTTATGATGACAGGCGGGACCAAAGCCTTAACGTAAACTTAAAATATTGTATGTTTGTTAAGACAGGCCACAGTGGTACGATATAAACATTAAAAACTTTTAATCTGTGTTCCACTATAAATGAATTTGACTTTGAAGCATGGAGGAAATCGATATATGTTTATGCCACTTCACCCATCCGAATGGAATCTACGCCCGAGGTTTCGTAACATGTGTAAATGTTTGTAAGGCGTAATGGGCCGTTGATCACGAGCATAATAAATAAATAAATAAATATAAATAAATATATAAATATATAGGGACATATCACACAAATTGAGCTAGCCCCACAGTAAGTTGTGAACTTGTGTCGCAGGATACTAACTCAACGATACTATATTTTATAATATATACTTATATAGATAAACATCCAAGACCCAGGTCAATATGAAAAAGATCTTTTTCCATCCTGACCTGACCGGGGATCGAACCCGGGACCCCCGTGTCGCAGGCTAGCGTGTTGACCGCTGCGCCACGGAGCTCGACAATGTTTGTGTTTGGTTGCAGGTTCGAATCGCTCGTCAGCGGAGCGCGCAGTGCGCAGGCTCGGAGGCACCCCGCTCACATCCCCCGCGCTCTCACGGGTCAGTATCATCATCATCATCATCATTTCAGCCGCAAGAAGACCACTGTTGGACATAGGCCTCCACCAAGGATTTTCAATAGGATCGGTTGGAAGCGGCCTGCATCAGTGTCACATAATAATTATTTTTATCTACACTCAAATGCACCAGAAATTGTCTATTATGCTTTTAAAAACTGACTATAATGACCAACATTACATCAATCAGATTTAAGGTAATAATTATACTGTCTCTAGCCGGAATTCTCTACGCCGTAGCAAATATAATCAACTAGCTGTTACCCGCGGCTTCGCCCGCGTGATATATAGCCTATGTCCTTCTTAGAACCCTAAGGGCCAGTTCACACCGAAACGCGACGCGACGCGCACTTTTTACACTGTGATAAGATTTTAACTCTTATTTGCACACACACACTCGTATTTTAAGGGGGCACACTAGGCACAGTAGCGACGCCAATCATTTTATTCCTAATACTTTACAAATAGAAAGAAATTCAAGAATGTAAATCATATAAGCCTTAGTAAATAACCTGAAGTATTTTTGGAATCATGTTTTAATATTATGAGAATCAGTCATTAAGAGAAATAGTGATTACCGCCAAAAACGGCCGTGTTTGGCGGTAAACTGATTCTTATAATTCTCACTGATTCTGATAATATTAAAACATTATTTCAAAAATACTTCAGGTTATTTACTAAGGCTTATATGATTTACATTCTTGAATTTCTTTCTATTTGTAAAGTATTAGGAATCAAATGATTGGCGTCGCTACTGTGCCTAGTGTGCCCCCTTAAGGATTTCTTTACAGTTACATAAAGTAGGTACTATAAAAGGGTTTATTTTCTATGAGACCGAACAAAATTATGAAACACTTACTAGGTATGTTGCGTGCATGATACTTAACTGCCTCCGTGGTCCAGTGGTTAAGGCGTTTGCCTTGTTGACCCGGGGGTCGTGGGTTCGATTCCCACGGGAAGCATACTTTATTAAGTTGTTTCCAGTTTGGCTAAGACATTGCAGGCATGAATCACCTGATTGTCTAATAAGAAAGATGATTCCGTGCTTCGGAAGGCGCGTTAAGCCGGTGGTCCCGGCTGCCATCTGGTATTCGTTAAAGGATCCACGTCAGAGGCCGAGAGGCGGTTCCGAAGAACTCTGACACCAGGGTGTGCATGGTCGACTGACCGTGTCACCTACTCGAAATGATGATGATGAACTTAAATATAAAATCAAATAAATGATTCTTGTAAGAAATCCGTACCATAGATAATTTAATTCTATAGGAATAAATATTCTCCCCATTGCAGGCGACGTATGCAGAGATGACTAAATGTATTTGTTTTATTTTATTTTTAGCAAGTGGTCAGCCCAGCTGTTCCCAGCCCGCGACCTCCCTCCAGGCCAGGTAAGGTTTCATTTACTAAAAACATTTTTTTACCACTTAGGCGTAAAACTAACAGAAGGCATACGGCGCACGCGTGGCCACTATCATAGGATTTTAAGTCTTATTGTCATATCCGAAATGACAGCATCGCGAAAAAACTTAGTTGCTAGCTATCGCAAGATGCATCCAGCATCACGACAAACAACGTTCCCGCAAGATGTCACATGAGGGCAAATGAGGCGTCAATTTGTAGGGTTCCGTACAAAAATTGAAAAACGGAACCCTTATAGGATCACTCGTGCGTCTGTCTGTCCGTCCGTCCGTCTGTCACAGCTGATTTTCTCCGAATCTACTGTACAAAATTAGGCGAAATTTGGTAAGATGGTGTAATTCTATGACTCAAACACGGATATGCAAAGTAAATAAAGATTTTTTTGAAATAAGGGACATTTTCAGGGGCCCAATTATAAATTAAAAAAAAAAGTTTTACCCACCTTACTGTGTCATATATCAAATGAAAGGGCTCATTATGAGGATCTCAAAAATATTTTTTTTGTTCGGGTAAAATCAATACTTTTGATTTTATTCACGAAAGAAAGCAAAAATTGACCATTCCCCCCCGGGCCCCTGATCTCCGAAACTACTGGGCCGAAAATTTTGAAAAAATTACAAAATGTAGTTCATTCCTTGAAGATTACAGGAAAAATAATAAGAATTCCATCACTTGAAAATAAAGTGGTAAACTCACTATTATAATAAGTTCATCTAGGGAAATAGTTCACTAAAACACCACTAGATGGCGCTAGTCATTTGAATAAAACATTTTTGCACATTGTGTGTGTATTCACAAAGCATATTGTACGGAACCCTCATTGCGCGAGTTTGACTCACACTTGGCCGGTTTTTTTTTCTTGCCATATTGGTCGTTTTAGTATGACAATCCTATCATACTCGTAGTGTCACACGCTTGCACCATATCTGCGCCGTGCCTTCGCCGTACGCCTTAAAGATGCGCTAGTCCGGAACTCTAACTTGTCGGCGCACGTGGCTAATTTGCGTGCTATTTCGCTGAGAAAGGGATAGACTCGGTTATGAACAGTGCGGAACTATTTACACCGATTTATAAGCACATCGGAACTACAGTCTAGTGTGTGCAAACACAAATATTGCTGAAAATCTAAATCTTCGTCGTCTAAAAATTCGCGAGTATGCGTTTGGGAGAAGTGCTCTTGTGATAAAACAGCTGAATGTTTTAATTAAAAGTAAAGTTATTTAAATTTTTTAATAACCAAACTTTGCTTGTATGAATTTTGTTTTAGAGATTTTATACTCTTTCCGGTATTTAATTGTGCCCAAAGTTGCGTTAAAATTACGTGTTGAAACGGAATGTTTTGAGATCATAACTTTTAAAGTACTTATAATTTAACAATTATGATTCCATACAGGCATAGATAACGACAAGACAAATCGATAGAATTAAAAACTTTAAACAGACGATACCGAACAACGGAGTCATCACCCTACAGACGAAACACTCAGGTTTAGTTTTAAGGGTACGCTAGTCAGCAAGGGTACCCTTAAAACTCTAAAATTTTAAAGCGACAGTTACCGCTGCCGTCAAACTTCGAAGTCAACCTTAAAACATTTTAACGCTTTACAAGGCAGTAGGTATATTCAAAAGTCATTGTTTTTGGACCTTATCTCCAGGGCATAAGGTTAAATTTTTGGTGGCTATATATTTACTGCCTTGAAAAGGTTTAATTTTTAGAACCTGGATCATGAATTTTCTGCTGTTGTTTATTAAAATACTACATATAATTGACTAGTTATGTACATACATGCCGTGTGGTTCTCGGCAGAGTAGAATAGGACCACTCCAAGTCATCCCGTGGATGTCGTAAAAGGCGACTAAGGAAACACAAGCTAAACAAAGATTATAAACATCAAAGAGACCTCTCCAACCCGTCTGGCCAGCGTGGAGATTGTAGGCCAAATCCTCTGACTACTCAGGCTTGGCTCTGGTAGTACAGAGTGGGTCGTGCTCCTGCAGTGGAGACTGGAAAGACCTGATGATGATGATGATGATGATGTACATACATGATAGATTTTTAAAATTTGTTATTGTTTGCTGTATTAAATCGACTAATTGTCAAGCGGGCGAATTTTAAAAGTTTACTATTGAATATTGAATTAAGGTTTTCTGTCTTTCGATGTTTTCCGCAAATTCGAAATTTTCAAATTTCTTTCGCTTTTCCGCGACAAATTTCTAGCTGGCGCAAGTGTCGTATACCACAGGTGTCTTTACTTGCCTCTGTTTAGTTTATTAATTATCAAACACCATGCATACGTGTGAGAAGCGAAAGAGAAGACCACGGGTACTATTTTTGAACGTGTGACCCTCTTCCTCGAACGATTTTTGTATTGAAAAATCATTCAACTGCCTCTGTGGTCCAGTGGTTAAGGCGTTTGCCTTGTTGACCCGGGGGTCGTGGGTTCGATTCCCACGGGAAGCATACTTTGTTAAGTTGTTTCCAGTGACATTGCAGGCATAAATCACCTGATTGTCTGATAAAAAAGATGATTCCGTGCTTCGGAAGGCACGTTAAGCCGGTGGTCCCGGCTGCCATCTGGTAGTCGTTAAAGGAACCACGTCAGAGGCCGAGAGGCGGTTCCGAAGAACTCTGACACCAGGGTGTGCATGGTCGACTGACCGTGTCACCTACACGAAATGATGATGACTCGAAGATGAGTGTCACGCGTTCAAAAATAGTACCCCAGATCCCGTGTCCGCTAAAGGTATGTTTCCACTGTTGCAGCATGGGGCGGCTACGAGTCGGACTCGCAGGACGTGATCCTGGTGGACGACGACCCCCCGCCGCCCGCCGCCCCGCCCCCCGCGCCCGACGCTCTCACCAGTCAGTATACGCTTTTCTTTTATCTAACTAACTAAAAGAACTATGTAGACTCTCAAGGGTCTGCTGGAAAAGATTTCAATGAAATAAGCAGTACCTTTTTACGTAAAATCTCTAGTTTTAAGTTTTTATGTTTATTTTTCCTCCGTGTACTCAATAAATAGAAATCTTCCATTCTGGTCTGGGAGAAAAGAAAAAACGTAGAATGTACCAGCTGCTTCTCTTTCCGCGCAGATCGTAAAAGCCGATCGAGGAAATGGGCGAATATCGCAGGATTACGGGATGCGGCTAGCAACCTACCACTATTTTGATTCCGTTCTTCACCTAAAAGCCCACCAACATGCTTAGGCCTTAAGCTTTTATAGACCCGGGCTCTGTCTACCCTGCAAAGGAAAAAGATGTTATAGTATGTATGTATGTACACCTTTCCAACCCGTCTGGCCAGTGTGGCTAATATATGGTTCTGGTAATACAGTGAGGGTCGTGCTCCTGCAGTAGAGACTAAAAAAGACCTGATGATGATGAAACGGCTATGTAGACTCTCCAACCCGTCTGGCCAGCGTGGAGAGTGCAGGCCGATAGCTCTGGCTAATATATGGCTCTGGTAGTACACAGAGGGTTATGACGTTTGTGTTACTGACAATGACGTTGTAGACTCCAAGCGAGCTTTCGCTATTTCTTCAGTGAGGGCAGAGGGACCATCTAGGCAATATCATCAAAAGGCCCCAGGAGGGACGGACCTTAGCTTTGGGCGTTGCCTGTGGCTTTGAGAGACAGCAAATTCTCATATGCCCGATGGGCCAAGTCCCAGGCACCAGGCCAACCTAAAATAAATAGTTTTCTATCATAACCTGGTCGGGATCGAACCCACGCTTGTTTTTTTTTTCGTCATGCTGAAAAAGGGTTGCCCACCTCTTTTCATTAGAAATCGAGTACAAAAAGTACGTAGTACATATATCTCCATGCAAAAAAAGGATCCCACCTCTTTTTTCTAGAGATTTGATAAAAAACCCTTTTTGAGATTGGATTTTGTATTTTCGCTGCCAAAAAACAAAAGAACGCTACCATCATGACATCGAAGTGAATCTAGTACAAAAAAGAATCCCACCTCTGTTTTGTAATGATTGGATAAAACCTTTTTGAAATTTATTCAAGAAGAAAATTTAATTTAGAAACGACCATACACGAAGCAATATAAAGCATATGTCATGGCCTTAGAGTGTGTATTTGTTCGACAGGTGTAAAGAGGCCGCCGTCCCCTTCACCTCTTCACGATGAGAAGAAGGCGAAACGGGACAAGAAACCTAAGAAAAGAAGGTAAAGTGTATCGTCAAATCTTTCAAACCTTTTCAAGGCATTGGCAAATATATAGCCACCAAAAATTGAAACTTATGCCCCGGAGATAAGGTGCAAAAACAATGACTTTTGAATATACCTACTGCCTTGTAAAGGGTTGATAATAACAATGATTAAGAGTAAGCGAGAAGCGCGAGGCAAGCATCTCCGTTTTAGTTTCGCCAAAAATTCTGTCGTATGCCTGTCTATCTTCCTGTCTGGCTGTTCTCTTTAACATATCGCATTTGGGTGAAAATTACGCGGACGACTTCGCAAGAAAGTTGCTAGCCCCAACTAATATTGTAAATGCGAAAGTGAGTTTGTTTGTTTGTTACGCTTTCTGAACTGAACTTATCACCGTACGCTTTCACGCCGTATCTACTGAACCGATCATCATGAGATTTTGTATACACCTAGGTAAGGGTACTCAGAAGGACATCCTAATCCTAACTAATATTATAAATGCGAAAGTGAGTTTGTTTGTTTGTTTGTTTGTTTGTTTGTTACGCTTTCACGCCGTATCTACTGAACCGATCATCATGAAATTTTGCATACACATAGGTTAGGGTACCGAGAAGGACATGGGTTATATATTACGCGGGCGAAGCCGCGGATAACAGCTAGTAGGCTATATATCACGCGGGCGCAGCTGAGGATAACAGCTATCTATATTACTGAAAATGTTTCAGGGGTTACAGTCGAGCGGGCTCTGGCGCGGAAGCGGCCGCCGGGGCGGATCCGGCGGGCGCGGTCAGCGGGGCGGTGAGCGGCGCGGCGGGCGGGGCCGACGCCCACGCCGGCGCGCCGTGGCCGGCACGGAACGGTGCCGGGGAACGCCGGAGGAACGGCTTCCGAAGAGACGATAGGAAGCTAGACCCTTACGCTGCGCTGGTCAATAAGATGCCTCCTGCTGGAGCTAAGAAGGTAACGTGGTCTCAATGTTAGTGCAGTAATGTTGGAAGTACTACAGTAATGGTGGAAGTACTACCTGGCTGCTGGGTACAGTGCAGGGGGGAGAGGGGAGGAGTGGCTTCAGGAGAGACGACAGGAAGCTAGACCCTTACGCTGCGCTCGTCAATAAGATGCCTCCTGTTGGATCTAAGAAATGAACATGATGCTTTTTTATGATATATCTTAATGATATGAGGTGCTAGGCACTAGGCACGCAAACATAAATAATGTCTATTCAATCTTGGCTTAACCCTAAATTGTATGTGTCAGAAAACAGCGACGCGGGGAGGGGATTAATTAATTTAGTTAGTTAGAGTACAGTAATGACGTACTGAACCCAGTTACCGGGTTACCGTGACCGTCCTGGAACAGGGCAGTGGAAACAGGGGACGGGGGAGGGTTAAGGTTTTGTATGTATGATGATGACGACAGCAACATATAGAGCAAATAAAAAAACTTGTTAACATTGATATTAGTTACACAACATATGGGAGTTCTTGGCGGGAATTTTAGCGGACTACACGGTGTCTGTTTTGGATTGTTTCGCAAATTGATTCTAGTGGACTTTATAATGTGAAATTGGTGTTATTTTGTGTTATAAATGCCCATAATTAAGAATAATGTGTAGAATAACTAAAATAGACTGTCATTGTGCGGCTGTAGTGAGATTTATATAGCGGGCTGGTGGTTGTCCGCCTTGCTGCGTCGTCAATAATGAAACCAGTGGATTCGCGAAGAGTTGTCGCCAGGGGCTCCGTGAAAACAACGAAATGAATGACACCATCATTTCGTTGACAACAAACAAGAATAACTCGCAAACTGGCGAAATTTTTTTTTTTTTTTTCAATTTATTTTTTTCGAGTCTTCAGTACACTTGATGTGACTATGCCAGCCTCATGGGGGACTTCTAGTATAAAATTTATCTTAGCAACGTTATACACCTCCATAAGAGGTAAACTGGCGAAATAAATGAAGAAAGGCTCTAAAGGACTTGTATCCAGGTCCGTAAAACAATATTTAAAAAAAAGCAACATATGGGTGGGATAGATATGGGAAGCAGCAAGATCTTTTCTCTCTTTTGCCGGCAAAAGGGTTGAGGGGGAAGCAGATATCCTGCTTTCGTATTACTTAAACGCTGCCCAACAACATTATCAATAATCGTTAACAAAATTATCGATAATCGTTATTTTGCAATCTTTCGCAGGTGAAGACGACCAAGGAGCTCCTGCAGGAGATTCAGCAGCGAGCTGGTAAACCAGCCTCGCCGCGCTCGCCGCACTCGCCCGACGTCATGCTCATAGAGCCTGAACGTGAGTTATCAAGTTTTCAACTAACGTGATATAGGAGGACGTGTGGTTCCCAGCAGAGTAGGGATCACTCCTAGGCTTCCCGTGGATGTCTTACGAGGCTACTTAGGAAACACAAACTACACAAAAGCTTATAAACATCAAGCAGACCTCTCCAATCCGTCCGCGTGTAGAATATAAGCCAAATCCTCAGATTGCCCTGGCTAATATATGGCTCTGGCAGTACAGAGAGGGTCGCGCTCCTGCAGTGGAGACTACAAAGAACTGATGATGATGATGTGAGATAAAGCAATAAATCTGAGATAATCTGCTTAGTGTATAACTAAGCATTACTATTACAGACTTATCAGAAGTTCATACTATTATTATAAGTTAACAATGTCAAATACGTTGTTCTGGTCAGGGAATCTGAGAGAAATTAACGGGATTGGATCCCTACATTCATGAAGCTGTAGGTAACCTCTGTATTTGGCAATAGTCGCTTTTTTGGGTCTATCGCCCTGGGACGAAAGAGTTTGAGGTGTCATTGACAAGATATCCATTTGTTTTCAGCGAGCCCCCCAACCAAAGTGGAGTCTCCCCTCCGCAACGGCAGCAGCGAGCCCCGGCTGCCCTCCCCTCTCCCCGCGCCCGAGCCGGAGCCTGAACCCGAGCCCTGGCAACCGCTGGAGGACTACCGGGAGCACCGGGAGTGTACCTGTGGGGAGGAGGAGGAGGACGAGCACTGTGCAGCCCGGGAGGCCCGTCTACGCTCAGTGGTGCTGCCCATACACGTCCGGGCACTGCACCATACCTTCCTTCCCGGCATCAACGGCACCCGGGCCCCCGCTCTCCCTCACCAGTTCGCCGTCAGGAAGATAGAAGACCCGGGCAAACCTGGACTGTTCAATAGTGTTGTTCCCCTATATAAATACTCTGATTACGCGGACGATTATTGCACGAAAAATATGGACCGTGTCTCCCTGTGCGCACACTTGCCCTGGACGGAGTTCGCCCCGCCCCCGCCCGACCCGCCCCCTCCGCCCTCGCCGCCCCCCATACGGCCCTACCCGATCGACGAGCCCGAAGTGGAGATAAAGAAGGAGAAAGAAGAATCTATAACGGAGTCGCCTGAACGGGAAGTGGACCGAGGGCCTGTCGAAGCAGAGATGGTTGGAGTCCCTCGGTTGGAGCCGAGCGAGAGGCTTAAGGCGCCTCTATTAACGGCCGAGGACGAGACGCAGTTCGGCGCTGACGTCAAACCTGTCAAGAAGATGGAAGTTGAAGAGCAGTTCTCATGCTCGTCGCCAGAGCACCGGACTGTCGAGCGGACGAAAGCGGAGCCGTGTGGCGGGCAGGCGCTGTTCGAGCACTGCTCGCTCGTGCGCCACGCCGTGCCCTACGACTACGAGCAACTCGCGGCCGCGCCCACTGTGACCCTACCCGAAGAAACGGGTGATGCGGAAGCGGTTGTGTCATCGGCGTTAGCGGAAGCGGACGCGGAAACCGAGCGGGATCCGCTGTCGCGTCCGGTCCGCGCGCCGCGGTTCGCGGAGTGGCACGAGTGCGCGCGACTGGGGTCCTTAGTGGCCCTCCCCTATGTGGTGATCGACTGACGCAGTGCCAAACTCGCCCCGAGCGTCCCAAGTGTCCTTACGTTAGTTATAAGCGTACCCGATGTATATAGTCGGTCGGTGTGAGTGCTCGAATATGTACATATAAGTTAGCGAATGGGCAAGAGACGCGAGCTTTGTTTTTAAACATTTATTTGGGTGCCGCCACTGGAATTATTGCGTTTGATAAGTGAATACAGATTGTATGCCAAACGCTTTTGGACTCATGAAAACACCACATATTTCTTGTGGCATATTTTTTAGATAAAATTGTGGTTATCTGGGAACCTAAGGGATATTCTCAAAGCATATTCCTATTGCATCCTCAAAAGTCCAAATAAGCTGTTAAGGCTGCATGGTGTTATGATAGCATCATTTTTATGTTGGAAAATGCTTTAGCAAAAATTTTAAGGCTCCTATATTACTACCTTCCTTTCTATTGACAATAGACAAACAAGCGAGAAGAAAGAAATAAATTGACTTTTGGTAAAGTGCAAAAAAAAGTCTGAATGATGGCTATTATTATATTGCTGCCTTCGTGACATCAACCATCTTTTACATATGCTTTTAAACAATGTGTTAGTGATTTCATCTCCAACATCCAAGGAAGAAATAGTTTAAATATATAGGGACATATCAAACAAATTGAAGTAGCCCCACAGTAAGTTGTGAACTTGTGTCGTGGGAAACTACCTGGTTCACCTGGTTCCGTGGGCAGTTTTCCACACTTAGGCCTCTTGTTTGGGCCCATTGTGTGTGAGCAGAGGACTATTCGTCATCTAAGTCCTCTGCATAATGGAGATTTCGTTCTCCGTTTTTCTTTTGGGTTGCTGATTGGTGTTATGTGAGCCAACCCAGCTCGTCGAGGAAGCGAAGGACTGCAGAGGCGTGGGATACTAACTCAACGATACTATATAAATGAACATCCAAGACCCAGGCCAATCTGAAAAAGATCGTTTTTCATCTTGACCTGGCCGGGGATCGAACCCGGGACATCCGTGTCGCAGGCTGGCATGTTGACCACTGCGCCACGGAGCTCGACCTCGAGTTTCTGTCATATATAACTATATATTTCATAAACAATACACATATAGTCATTTCATGATTAGAGTTAAACCTTTGGCATATAATTATTATACACTCAACGAACCACAATTCCAATGGCCACACCTTCTATTTGTATTTATAGTCGAGTGTCGACCGATGTGTTTTAGTCATGTATTTATTTTATATCGTTCTAGGCGGAAACAAATTTTGTATGCGGTGGATCGACGCGCGAGTTGTGATATTAAGGTATATGCGAGTGACTCTGGTGGTGTTTTCCTTTCAAAGGGACTATCGGCCTTTACGGTTCCTGCTGGTTTTACTTACTTGTTGAGATGCATTAGCCTACTTATGTTCTTCTTTGAAACTAAAAATTAAACCTGATATGTTAACAGATATCGGCAAAACTCCCTTTATCCTACAAGTATCCTTTCAGTCTGATATAGTTTCTGTTCAAGAATATATAGTTCACTGTACCATATATTGTTCTAAATACATCCATTATAATATAGTAAAGAAGAAAGATTTGATCGTTTGTTTGCATTGAATAAGCTCTGAAAGTACTAGTACCAATACTAAGACCAATTTTCAAAATTCATTCCTCTACACAAAGCTAATTGATCTGCTGGTGACATAGGCTATAATTTACGCGGATGCAGTCGCGGTAAAAGTGCTAGTAATTAATAAATATAACAGTTCGGTTTATTATACAGTAAAACATATCCAGAATTTCAAAGATTTGAAATAAATGTTACCTTACAGATGATTGAGCCATCAATTTAATCATATTCAGTATAAAAAATTGATTTATAAATTTATACAGGTCCAATATCATGGCCATAAAATAGTCTCAACGAGTAGTAGAACCGGCATCTAGCTGACATCAAGACCAAATATTGTTTTTCCTAAAAATACTATTTTTGTATCTCCCCGTGGGGCAGATAATCCCTCTCTTATGACTCTGAACATTCTCCGATCCACCACGTTGTATAGGAATTATTCCCAAATAAGACAAAAATCTCTAGACTGTCTGTATGAGTTATCTTGTTACCGATTGTGATTTAAAAAAAAGAAAATTAGGTAATTAATAATAATAGGAGTTCCAATTGTATTATATACATATATATTGCTATATCATCCAGTCAGATATCAATAAATATATAAGTACTGCGAGATTGTGTCTCAGATTGAACACTAGGGCTGTATGTAGTGTTGTCCTGACTATCTTTATGTGTCGTTGGGTGCCTTTAGAAGGGCTAACACACGTTAAGCAACCCCGGGCGTGACTCAAACTTTGAGACTGGTATAAAAATATCTTGAGCGCCATCAGGAGTCATTTTCAATCTTTTGTCCTAGGACAAGTATAACTATGGAGATCTCATTTACATGACCTTCAAGATGACACGTATGTCTTCTGTCTCTTCTGACCTTTGTAAAAGACAGAAACACTATTTTTCTCTTTCATACAAATGCTACGGAAAGAGACAGAGGACATACAAATGTCTTCAAGGTCAAAAATGTAGTCTTCACTTTGTGCAATGTTGGCGACATTTCTATAGAGTATACTCTCCGTGGTCCCAGCTGTTATCATACTGTCTTAAGCTGTTGACCACTAACATCATCATCAGGTCTTTTTAGTCTCCACTGCAGGAGCACGACCCTCTGTACTACCAGAGCCATATACTAGCCAGACCAGTCAGAGGATTTGGCCTAGACTCTCCACGCTGGCCAGATGAGTTGGAGACTTTTTGATGTTTATAAGCTTTGTTTAGCTTGTGTTATGAAGACTTGAAGTGGTCCTATTCTACTCTGCCGGGGACACGACGGCTACTAACATAGTCAGGATAACACTAAATACGGTCTCAACTATGATTGTTTATGTCCTAAATTTATTTTGTTCAGACGCCTCCGCTATCTGTGAGCTGGTCCCTCGCCAAAGCGTTATTTTACATATAAAGTCAACTATAATACTCCCAACATTAGTATATGTCATGCTTTTGGTGCCCGTCTTCTGTACAAATATATTTTGCTTTTGTATAATGTTACAAAAAAAATAGCTGATCCCACGAGTTTGGTAGGGGAGGGTTGCCAACCCCAATAGGGGTTAAACGGTGATCAATGTAATTTTCTATGTACAAAAAGAAACAATAATTAAGCCAAGTTCCTATACTTGTTGCCATTTAGCGTGCCAATTGAGGTCATTGATGCATGTCTAGATATTTCTGTCATTGTTGTACCGATTTAGCATCATCTATTTATCACGGTCTACTAAAGTGTCTGGGATGGTATTTAAAAACGTTGCTGCCACCGTAGCATGGCACGCGCGCGCGGTAAACTATCTATTTCTCGCTCTTTAGTATTGCGAAAAACAAGATGGCGATAGTCGATAAACGTTGTCGCGCGTGCCATGCTACGGGGGCTGGAGTAGAAAGATAAATGTTAAAGGTCAATGCTCCTCATATTATTGACACGCTAAATGACGACTACTATAGCCAGGTTTCTTACACGATTTTCTTAATCACTTGAGCCCTTTGGGTGGTTAACCCTCTCCTGAATAACTATGTATATGACACTTTCGTATGTTTTGCCAAATAGATATAGTAAAGTTTATTAACGTGTAGATACATCTTAGGTTTATAGGTTAGGATAATTTTTCAATCCATCAATCGGTCGCCGTATGCATTGCTCAAATTTCAGACAGCTTTTAGGCGACCTCTGTCCTTATATTTTACACTACTACGTCAAAAGAGGGTTATGTTTTCGTCAATTGATATTGACGTAATAGCTAGTCATAATAATTTCAGTTATACAAAGCCAATAATAAAAATATATACGCCACTGCAGGTTAAGTGGAAGTATATTTTAGTGGTCATATGTTGGTTTTGTGTATGAGAATATTGGAACGAAAAATTCTAAAATATTCTAAAATTGACATCCAAAAGTTCAAAGATAATTCAAAGTACATGATACAGTACAAAAAATATACTATTTTGAAGTTCCTTCACTCGTTTCATTGTGTAAGCAATATTGAAGTGTTTTATTTACCGTATAAAATACATGTATATATTTATTGATAAGGTACATCCCTTATCCTATCAGGGATTAGCAAATAATGAAAATTATGACTTCATTAAAATGTATGATCCTAAAGCTGAGTTCGTAATATGAGGATTTTAAGACACTATAAAATTGCATACACGTAATGGCGGGTGTGACTAATAGACTACCAAACCGTTTAGGTCAGTGCTGTCTGATAATACTAGAAATAAAAAAGATAGGGGTTTTATTAAAAAGCTGTCAATCTGAAACTTTCCATGAAAATGTTAAAACAAATAATTTGCTGGAGTTTTTGGTGAGAAGTTAAGAGTCCCACGATACAAAACTTCAACTCGCTGTAATTTTGTATAGGTATTGTTTTTAAAATTGAAATCTGATTATAAACATCAATATGCCTTATCCGGTCGTATGTACGAAATTTGGTTGAGATTGGCTTAACTGTTGTAAAACTAAAACGAAACTACGTTTGTATGGGATTGCGTCTTTACGTGAGACTCTTAAGGGTGCACCCCTTGACTTCTCACCAAAAACTCCAGCAAATAAATTGTTACCAGCAGTTGGGGTTTACCTTTGATAATTTTGCAGATTGATTTTGGTGGACTTACTTATTGGTGAGTAGTCAGAGGATTTGGCCTACACAAATAATAACAATAATAAGAACAATAATTTTGGCTATTTATTTTAAAATTACACCTCAGTTTTAGTTAGTTTTAGGCTAACGCAGATTAAATCAACCACTCGACATTGATGGCGGTAGTCTGCACCGCCATACTTGGCCACACATACGCCTACTTTCGCCACCTTAATTTAGTCCAATATTTTTGTATGACGTGGGCAGTCTATACGTTAGTATTATATTGTCTTTGCTTCTGGTGAGAAATCTATACGAGTCCACTTACAGTCTACTTTAACTATTTCACAAATTGTTCCTAAGCACGAGCATTCATAACACAAAACTACACCAATTTCATATTATAAAGTCAAAAATCAATTAAGGTGAACCCCAACCGCACTTCTTTATTTCTAGATGACTACCACCTACTATTACAACAATAATAGACATTCCTTACCCCCTCCCCCCTCTCAAATCCTACTCGTATTCTCAGACAACGTCTTAGACAAACGGTCATGGTGGTATATACCCATTCTTGTCTATATCTCCAGCACTAACCAAACCAAATCAGCTCACAGGTAGCCTGGCGTTACGGTAGGCTGGGGGCGAAGGCCTATGTTTTTGTTGGCGGCCCAGGCTGCCCCCGTGTCGGGCTTCGGTGGATCTGTCTCTTAGTTGATCTTTAAATGCTTAACGTGTCTTTTAAAACCGATGTTGTGTATTGTAATCATAAAACAAAATGAATTTGATTAAAATTATATCGCTCTAACAGTACCTTCTAAAATAGTATTTTAAAGTTAAATAACATTTAAAATATCGTACTATCCACAGAGCATAATGTGAGTATCGCTCGCACGCTACTAGAGACGCCTTTCCAACACATTTCATACGAAACAAGCGTGTCAGGGGGCGGTACCAATTATTGAGCTTTTGGGTTTCAAGATTATTGTAGCAATGCAAAAATCGACTATTTTCTACTTGCTTGTGATAGAGGTTACATCAGAATTTTGTTTATTAAACTTTACTGTAATTGTGATACCATATCACAGCACATTTGGGCATATGTACGTTTTTTTTAAGCACGGACTGACAGGCTGAATATGCGACTGTCGCCTACTAGGCGGGCGCGGGCTGACACGCGGTATTATTATTACTTTTGTCTCTAGTAGGCCGCGAGCGACTTTTCTTGGTCTTTAGTACTGTTATTCACGGAAGGCAAACAGACCTTTATATGCTAGTAACTTTAAAATGTGTTTATTCAACATGACATTGTATGAATTAAGGTTGTAAGACACCAATGCTTCTGAGAAAAAGATGTTTGAAAGTGCAAAACTGTGGGTGTAACAGTGTAACTTATATAAAACGTTAAAAAAGTCTAAAAAGCATTTTTTGTGGTATCATCTTTCTCGTTACTTTTACGGAAAGCGAGAAGGAGTTAGTCGATATCGGTGGATAATTTGTTCAAGTTTTCAACTGACTAAACCTATCTTGTTTTTAGTGATGTCAATAGTTTATATGACGACATAAACCGGGTCCCTTGTACGAGGA
Source organism: Rhodophaea formosa (assembly GCA_963082605.1). Taxonomy (NCBI): domain Eukaryota; kingdom Metazoa; phylum Arthropoda; class Insecta; order Lepidoptera; family Pyralidae; genus Rhodophaea; species Rhodophaea formosa. Next base: position 11,418,742 of record OY720228.1, on the reverse strand, counting down.
TGTTACTCAAATACTCAAATAATATTAATGATATCACAAAATAATGTCACTGAAACTTATTTTTCTATATGACACCAGATTGATATACAACAAAGTACTGCCCCAAAAATATTTGTTATATATAACTCATTTATTTGTTCCCGTTATGATGTTAAAAATGTGTTGTTTTGTGTTATCATTGATTTGAAAAATATTTTCTGAGTACAAAAACTACTAAAGTATAAAAATACACGATAAAAAATTGTAAAAAAATACAAGAGATGGTAAGAAAATCACAAAAAAAAAATCTATTTCACAACATAGGAGATATTCAGAACATATCCGAGACTTTCTGTATACATCAGGGCAATTATTATTATATATCGTGGCAATTATTTGAGAGCTTGTTGTTTTACCCGACTGCGTCGAAGGAGGGTTGTAATTTATTAGGTTAATGTGGTCAAACCACGGTTTAAATTTTGTATGTTTTAAGTAACTAAAAAAAATTAAGTCTTTTTGTTTTCTTAGTGCAAAAATTAAAATATTAAAATTACAGTCATCTTGTACCGTAACAAAAAAGAAACTACTTTCCATAATTGTTGTAGGTGAGAGATGTGGCCAAATTATTTAATAAAAATGCCTATTTTATTGCAATCTGCCAGTATTTTATAAACTCTTCCAAAATTCTTTGAAGGAATATCTCAAATAGATGTTGTACTGTACTACATATGTTAAAAATCAAATAAAAAAATTGAAAGTCTTTATATTATGAAAAATGTGCCAGATTATATTGTAGGAAAATGTTAAATATATTTGGAATTATTCGAAAGTGTAGAAGCATTGTATCTCATTTTTAAATTGGTGTTCCATTTTGTTATACTGAATCTTGATAACTAGACATGCTAATACAACGTTGGTTGTCGCTATTACATTGATCTTTTTGATTTTATTTTGTTTATTGAATTTGAATGAAGTCTTATAATGTACAAAGAAATGATTTGTTATTACCTAATGTTACAAACGTAATTCTTGATATAAGCTTCAAAATATCCGACGGTATGAACACAGCGTACAGTCTCAATCAACTTGATCGCGGCTCGGATATTAGCTGTTCACTGCTTGTACGCGCCCCGCCTCCCCGCGCGCGCCCCGCTGAACCTCATATTGTGTAGACTCGCGCGATGTTCTGAGCTGCACATAAAGTTTGATTCGGACTGTAACTGCGTATTGCCTGTCTAGTTTTGAAGCATATACAAGACAATTAATATAATTCACAGAGGTAGTTACTATTCATGATATTGAACAATCTTTTTTCTCTTAGGCGCGGGCCACATTTTGGGACAAAATAAAGCGCAATTTAGGACACAAGACACCCGGCATGTCGTGGCTTGGACGTGTTCCACGTGTCCTTAATTGCGCCTTATTTCCTTGCATTTGGTACGAAAATTGACTACCATCCGTGCTTTGTTTGACGCCATTTATACGTGGTCTTCGCTATATACAGGTTCAAGCAAGTAATTGGTGAATTTGTATGGTGCGTCCATCATATTTTTTTAAATGTTATGCTAAGTTGAAAAAATGGACCTTGAAGATCTTAGATCCATGGTTGTAAAGAGTTAGCTGTTAAATGTCATGAATAGATACTACTCTGCAATTTTTGCAATCTGAAGGAAATAGTTGTATGTATATTTTTGTTAGCTCTCTTTGTTGAGTACGACAGATCCACTGAACGGGGCACAGACCAAAAGGCCTTAGCGTAAGCCGAGCTTGTTAGTCTAGAGTCAGGCCAGACTGCCTTCTTGGACGCGATCCAACTTTGGTAAAATATAAAAGCAAAATATATGTGTTTTTATTACGATGACCTGTTTTATTTTACTCATCATCATCATCATTTCGTGTAGGTGACACGGTCAGTCGACCATGCACACCCTGCTGTCAGAGTTCTTCGGAACCGCCTCTCGGCCTCTGACGTGGTTCCTTTAACGACTACCAGATAGCAGCCGGGACCAACGGCTTAACGTGCCTTCCGAAGCACGGAATCATCTTTCTTATCAGACAATCGGGTGATTCATGCCTGTTATGTCCTAACCAAACTGGAAACAACTTAACAAAGTATGCTTCCCGTGGGACTTGAACCCACGACCCCCGGGTCAACAAAGCTAACGCCTTAACCACTGGACCACGGAAGCTTTATTTTACTGCCTGGGCGGGAATGTGGGTGTTTGCGGTGTGTTTATTATGCACGGGATATTTCTCAAGATGATTGTCGCGTTTATTACATTATATACCTAACGTTTTGAACAAATAATTTTCCTGTTCGTAGGTTGACAATTAACACTGTAAAGTGTTTGAAACGTTAGGTGTATACGTAACTAGCTGTTACCCGCGGCTTCGCTCGCGTAATATTTGCCTATGTCCTTCTCAGTACCTTAACCTATGTGTAAGCTAAATGTTCATGATGATCGATCCAGTAGATAGGGCGTGATAGCAGAACAAACAAACACACTTTCGCATTTACAATATTAGTTAGGATAAAAGTGATGAAACCGTATACTTCAATAAGAAATGTTAAATTGTGTAAAAATCGCGAAAACATTAAAACATCTATATCTATGGTAAGTTCTCTATGATTGTTATGATTCTGTTCAAATGAAATCAAAAGAATTAAGTTTCTCAGTTAATATTTATTTATTAATAATTTTACAATTATTTTATACACAGTAAGGCACTTATTTTCCGCTTATAATAATATTATTAATGGCACTTTTGTTAGTGAACGCGTTACAAATAGAAAATTGTATAAAATCATGTTTAATATCAATAATATGGCGTACTGTTTTACCATGAGATTCTTTGTTAAGAGATTCGTTACTTGCAAGAATTATTATAATTTTCATATCGATTATTATAGAAACAGAATTAAATCTTTATTTTTGGCTTAGCCAATATAATCAAAAATGTTTCTTACTTTGACTAAAAGCAAGTTTATCCAGGCAAAGTTCGAAAATTTACAATTAACGTTACAAATTTAGGCAAAGTAACACATATTTACATAATGGGATATTTTCCCAACTTGCAAGTTCTCATTTACTGTCTCGAGAAGAAGTATTGAGACTTTTCTGCTAGCACGGAATGGCGACTGCTTTCTTACATATAAAGGACTGCTACATTGCGAAAAATTACTGGTTAAAGGAAATTAACTATAGCAATGCCCATAACAGAACGTAGTGATTGGTCTTTACAACCATTTTGCTTTTTTCATATAACAAAAAAAATCAAATATTATGGCATTGGCATCGATGAAGATTGGACACCGTTATACAAATATAATTTACAGTGTACATAGAAAAAAATATTTAGGTACCTTAATTGACTACATATAAATATCGATCTTGTGTTTTTTCTCGTAGTCATCTGACAAACGTGGATTGAGCTTTACCCAGGTAATCTATACGGATTATCACAATTATCCAATACTTAGATTATGTAATATGAATCAACAACAAAAATTCTTTGTTATTTCGATCTGATTAGGAACTACAAAGCAACACATTACAAAAATAAAATAAAAAAGATTCAATTTCAATTTGGAACAAAATGTTCGTAGTTAATATCGAGATTACCTGGGCAAAATTCACTCTCCCAGCTTTCGGACAAAGTTGGTTCGATTTTTTTGAATCAATGTAAGTAATTCCTTTACAAAATGACGCAAGGCATAGCACAGCAGAGCGGTAGGCAGACGGGCACGGCAGTTTTCTTCTCGGAGTGCTTCTCCTTGCTGCGCGCGCCAGACTCGTACTCGTACATGCCTCGCCCTGAAGCGTACGCGCCGCCGCCTTGCATCATTGCCTGGAAAAAATATTAAATTTAAAATGGAGATAATATGTCATCATCAGGTCTCTTTCAGTCTTCACTGCAAGACCCTCTCTGTTCTACCAGAGCTATATATTAGCTAGAGCAACAGATGATTCTACGCTTGCCTACAGTCTTCACTTTCTACGCTGGCCAGACGGGTTGGAAAGGTCTCTTTGATGTTTATAAGCTTGGTTTAGGTTGTGTTTTCTAAGTCGCCTTCAACAACATTCACGGGAAGACTTGAGTTAGTCTTATTTCACTCTGCCACACGGCACAGACAGAATACGTATTTTTCAGAAATAAAATATACTTATTTATGTATACTTAACAATAGTAGACTATATATTTCTGACGTGTTTTTTTTACAATATATTAGATGGAAAGCGAGTATGAAGTTCCTAAGATCAGGGCAATACTACTAATTGACGCCCCATGCTAAATTGGTATTGCGTGGATACTTTGTTTGTTTTATTTATTGTGTGTGTAGGTGGCCAATACTAGTGTCAGATTAGGTACTTAATTACAAAAATGAGCAACAATGTTTGTATTAATCAGGATTTATTATGTAATATGAGAATTTCTCTACTTTTAAATATAGCATCGTTGAGTTAGTATCCTGCGACACAAGTTAAAAACGTACAGTGAGGTTAGCTCAATTTGTCCCTATATATTTATTGATTTACATTGTATTTAGTCTGGATCATGTTACATGAACTTACACTAGAGTGCTGGTAGCCCGGCGCCTCCTTCTTCTGGAAGGGCGTGTGTCCGGGCGGGTAGTACACGGCGGGGCCCGCCACGTTGCGCGACGCGGCGCCCGCCGGCTTGGCGGCAGACGACGAGTTCTCGTGCGACACCTCCACCTTGCGCTGGCGAACCACGCCGTCAGGTTGCGTTGGGAAACGCTGGAAAACGTATATTAGAATTATACATCTACAAAGGTACATATTATCATGTCTTAATCCCTTGCGAGGCAGCAGAGTCATAATATCCAAAGGGCTACATGGTTAGAATGATACACAAATAAGAAAGTAGAGTATGAAGGAGCATGAGATGTGTTTCCATTCCAGCACATTTTTTGCTACCAAACCAATGCTGTTGAAAAGAATTTCTTTCAGTGTTTCTTCTCTACAGTAGTCGGTTCCGAATCGCTAGTAGTCTGTAGTGTTTGACCAATAATTAATAAAATACGTAATGCTTAATATGATTATTTCAAATGTAATTAGACGGGATAAAATGCTTTTAAGTCTCGTTCTGTAACCTAAGAAAAAGACAGTATCAGATTTAAGATTTTCATTACATTAAGATTATTTTGAATATTTGAGGGTTAGAACCGCAGAAAAATTATTTAATATTGAAAACCTACAGATTATGGGTACTATTACTAACGTGAAATCTATGCGTTATACATATAATTCAATAGGACACCTAGAAGACAAAAGGTATTCAAGTACTCTTTAATTTATTTGTCCCTATAATTCAATTACTTGATTCTGTCGTTTGAATGACTTCATAGAAAATAAGGATTCACAAGACTTACAGCTTCAGGGAAGTCAGCCAACAGGTCGTCGAGTCTCTTCGGTGGTTGCTGGTTGCCGGGCGACGGCGTGCTGGGCCGCGGGAAGGGGGCGGCGCCCAGCGCTGGGCCTGTGTGTGTCCCGGGGCTGGGGGATGGGGGGAAGCGCTGGGTTGTGTTGTGCGCAGAGTACGTCGTTTCGCTGTACTTGTAAGATGTTGGACCCTGGAATTCAGGTTAATAATTTCTTAAATCATTTTTTCTTTTCTTTCTTGGCCTATAGTGTCCCAATGTTGGGCAAAGGCCTCTCCTCACTCTAGTCCTATACTAACTATTAAACGTTGTCAAAAAATTGTACAGTAGATACTATTGCTATGGAGTAAGATGTATTTATCCTATCGCCAAAAGGATAAGGCCCGGGGCGATTATTATTTCCATTGTAAAAATATAGGGCGGCAAATGTAATATGGTCGTGAGACCAAATTAATTAAGTTGTTGGATGTTTATTGAATATGTATTTATAATAAATATTTTTTGATAAGTATTATTTTGCTTCCATGCTGGTCTGAGAAAAAAGAAAAACCGTAGAATGTACCTACCCTGCTTCTCTTCCCGCGCATATTGTAAAAGCCGATCAAGTCTGATCGACATAATTGACATGGTTCCTGACGCCCATTCCAGGCGTCAGGTCAGGAATCATGTCAATAGGTGATGCGGCTAGCAACCCATCACTTTTTTGACTCCGTTCTCACCAACATACTAAACGTGGCCTTAAAGTTTTATAGACCTGGGTCGTTTCTACCCCGTTAGGGAGAAAGACGTGATAGTAAGTATATATATATATATATATATATATATATATATATATATACTTACTATATTATATTAATTTTTACGTAGTACCTTTAGACGTACTGCTTATTTCTTTATTTAGAGTTTAATCAAAATAAATGTACTAATAAACATCAAAAAGCCGTCTGGCCAGCGTTTATTTATTTACTTATAATACACACATATATATATATGTCGAGCTCCGTGGCGCAGTGGTCAACACGCCAGCCTGCGACACGGAGGTCCCGGGTTCGATCCCCGGTCAGGTCAAGATGGAAAATGATCTTTTTCAGATTGACCTGGGTCTTGGGTGTATATCTTTATAAGTATATATTATAAAATATAGTATCTCGTTGAGTTAGTATCCCACGACACAAGTTCACAACTTACTGTGGGGCTTGCTCAATTTGTGTGATATGTCCCTATATATTTATTTATTTATTTATTTATTTATATATATATATATATATAATGCAAAATAACACACACACACATATATATATATATATATATGTGTGTGTTATTTTGCATTCACAATGCTATTTTGATTAAACTCTAAATAAAGAAATAAGCAGTACGTCTAAAGGTACTACGTAAAAATTTCTCCACCATATCCCATTCCTCTACGCATTATTGCTTGCGTCACCTAACATAAATAAAACCGCAGTGTCCTCATTGGCCTTAGCCGTACTTGTCTTTGGCCATACAAAGTCTTCTTTCGTCCGATATGGACATTGATATTTATCACTTTACACTTTATAAGTTCCGGAGGCAAGTTAAGTCTAATCTCAACCTACGTTAACTGTAATAGTGTTTAATGTTTTATTTCATAGGTATTCTGTTAATTTCACAAGTTCAAAATTAAGTTACTCTAGCGATATAAATTTACTTGTTACTTTACATTGTTTAGCTTTTAGGCATACTTATGTCAGGATTACTTTCTAGGTCAAAACCAATTTATAATCTTCATATATTATGTATACACACGATTGTAATCTGTTAAGTAAGCTAATAAATGAATAAATAAAGGCTACCGGTTCAAATCCTACCAGCGTGGAGTTTTTTCCTATATCTTTTCTTTATTTTAATAACGTCTACATATATATAAGTAGTTTATAAGGTCTAACTAATATTGTGAGTTGACGTCGCTTGGAGAAAATGCACTGTACAGTTTGTTGCCGCTTCTTCTGCACTCCGCTTTGGAAGCGGCCTAAACTTAGCCATAAGTAATTATTGACGTCAACAAAACTTTTTTGTTGTAAAAATTGTAAACACAAATATGACAATTAACAAGTGTTCAAAGAAACCTATATTTAATAAACGATTGAATCTTGAATCTTGTATATATATATTTATTCAGTGCGTACTCACGTATGGGCCATGTCCATTGTGCGGGTCAGCGGGCGCGGCGGGGACCAGCTTGGTGTCGTTGGCCGGCGCCGGGAACACCATGCGCTCGTTCGTGTGCTCTGGAACAATTCACTATAACTATTAAGTAATAATTTAAGTTTATATGCTAATATTAAGAAAATTATATTCCTAGCAATTTTCACGCGACTTCGTCCACGTAAAATTTCAAGTCCTTTATCCCCTCTTTTCTAAAAGTCATTTCTTGGTGCTCATTTACATCATGAATGAAACCCCTGTACATTTCTTACATTACCTGTACATTCTGTAAATTTCAAGTTTCTAGGTACAGATGTTTTGACTATGCTTTAATATACAAGTCAGTGGGACAGGTTTGCCTTTTGTAAAAGTATATATATTTCTATAGGGTATATAAAAATACATTTTAATATTATATGGTACAGGAAATACTTTCATATAATACATAGAGGAAGATGTCGGTTATTTGGTAACGGCACTAACGGCGTCGCGAGTTTAATGGCTATTTCCCCATCTCACAAATCGAACGCGTCTAAAGAAGTCTTCCCTTCAAAAAAACCTTGTAAGCAAACGTTAAATACAGTGGTATTAATCGAAACTATATCCTAACTAATATTATAAATGCGAAAGTGAGTTTCTTTGTTTGTTTGTTACGCTTTCCCGCCGTATCTACTGAACCGATCATCATAAAATTTTGCATACACATAGGTTAGGGTACTGAGAAGGACTTATGCTATATATCACGCGGGCGAAGCCGCGGGTAACAGCTAGTAATATTATAAATGCGAAAGTATTTGTTTGTTTGTTTTTTACGCTTTCACGCCGTATCTACTGAACCGATCATCATGAAATTTTGCATACACATAGGTTAAGGTACCGTGAAGGACATATGCTATATACATATTACGCGGGTAACAGCTAGTTATTACAATATAAATGTTAATATAATATGGGTACGTCATATGGTTGCTTACCGTCGGTGGTGGTGACATGTCTGTACTCCCTTACTCGGTTGTTGCAGTGCGAGCAGTACTGGCAGCCCAGCGCTGGGGAGGGCGCGGGGGCGGCGTTAGTTGTGGTAGACGACCTGGAAACAAATAGAAAGAAAGAATAGTAGATTGTTGCACTGAGCAGAAAGTAAGTTATTGCTGCACGAGTGTTTATTTGGAGCCCGAGCGCCAGCGAGGGCTCTAAAAAGCACGAGTGCAATTTAACTTACTTAATGCGAGGTGCATAATCTGCTTTTCTTTCAACTACTGCAATAAAAGTAGTTGAAAAATAAAACTGAAGACAAATTACAATAGTTAAAAATTTGTTGTTCACATTCCCGAATTTTTTTTCTTTATGGCCAGTATTTTTTTTTAGGCAAGGCAATAAACACGTCCCTTTGTTAACTCCATACGGCCGTTAGGTTGGCCAACCTTCTTTATGACAGGTGATAACTATTGTCCACGATTTAAAAAAACTAAACAGTGCAGTAAAGGATTTCCATACATTTTTGCTGCACTAGAGCAGCAAAAATGTATGGAAATCGTTTACGGCACTGTTTAGTTTTTTTTTTAATTCTAGTGCAGCAATGTTCCGCTTTGTGCTGGATATGTAGTGCAGTTATGATAGAATTGCAGCGTAGTTGGAAGAAAAGATATTTATTTGGCGCATAAAATCAACAAACATGCCTATATATGAACACATACACACCAGCCAATTCATTATGAAATTAAAGGTAATTTTATGAAATTCAAGTAAAATGTTAATATTATGATTTATAAAGTGTACATTTTAATAAACACAAGTATAAATATTGTTTATTTTTTTGACTACTTAAACATTATGGACTATAGCCAGAGTGACTACCTACCTGCATATAGTGACAGACAATACCGCGTTAGCTAGGTAAGCGCCCTGGGCAAACATAAACAGTGTACCCTATTTAAATACAATATCTCTTTTTAATCAATTTTGAACACATATGAACCGATAATCTGATTTTGTTTTATATTGGGGAAATAAATTAAACTTTTCTCTATTTCATAGTCCGTAACTGTTCCATTTGATATTGTAGATTATTTCAGCAGTACATAAATAATGAAGATGTAGGTAACTCACGTGCGTAAGTTCTCGTTGGTGACGTAGGTATGTTGTTCTGCGGCGGTGGGGATGGGCACGGTGGTGGGGTCCTGGTCGGCCGGCACTTCGTACGTGTACGTCTTCACCGTCGTCGTCACCTTGTTCATGGGCGTGCTGGAGCGGTTCAACTGGAATATTCAAAATATTAAGTACTATTTATTACTTTTAGTTACATAGTGCGAAGAACTGATGGCCGCTGGGGTAGAAAGGTTCTTGAATGACAACCACGTACCGGCAAGCGCAGCGTTGGACACTCACCGACCAGCCCCCCTATTTACTAACTCGGATGACAGGTGTCGATGCCTATCAATCTAGGATTTGCTGTTACAATGCGGTTTTTGTATTTCAAATAAAAATTTCGAGCAAGCAAAACCCGCATTGTAACTGTAAATTCTAGATTGATAGGCATCAACACCTGTCATCCGAGTTAGTAAATAAGGGGGCTGGTGGATGGACGACCTGATAAAGGTCGCAGGAAGGGGCTGGGTGCAGGCCTCTTCCAACCGGTCGTATTGGAAATCCTTGGTGGAGGCCTATGTCCAACAATGAACTTCTTGCGGAAGAGATAATAATGATAACTTTAAGTTTATGGATTTCGGCTTTCGGCCTATCTTTAAACAGATAATAATGATAACTTTAAGTTTATGGATTTCGGCCTTGAACTTGATAGAGGCGAAAATAATAATAATTCCGCATGTCAGCACCCACCCGGCTAGTAGTTGAAAGTCGCATAATCAGTCTGTCAGTTCATTCCTAATAAACGTAAAAATGCCCCAATGTCAAATACTATATAAGTATTAAAAGCTATCCTAATAAGGCTCCGAAGCATTCGAGGGAATATTCTTGGAAGAAAGAGGGAGATAAGACTTACCGTAGATGTAGAGGAGTGGTGGCAATGCGAGCAGACTGCTGGTGGTACCGCTAGAGGCACCGCAGGCGACACTTGGGAAGGCACCACTCGAGATTCTGTAAACATACAATAGCAATGTCATCAGCAAAATATGACAACAAAAGCATAACAGAAAGGAAGTAAGAATTGTCTATAGTTTTCTTTTCGTAAGGTAAGACTAATGAGATAGTCTTTAAAATATGAGTAAGTAGATTGTTGTAAAAACGACTCGAAAATACATCATCATCAGGTCTTTTTTAGTCTCCACTGCAGAAGCACGACCCTCTCTGTACTACCAGAGCCATATATTAGCCAGAGCAGTCAGAGGATTTCCCTCTCCACACTGGCTAGACTGGTTATAGAGGTCTCTTTGATGTTTATAAGCTTTGTTTAGCTTGTTATTCTTTAACGCCTTCTGCTACATCCACGGGAAGACTTGAAGTGGTCCTATTCTACTCTGCCGGGAACCACACGGCTACAAGTGAAAAGTGATGTTTAGATGATATAAGCACAGGGAAGTTTTTGTTGTAAGAAAAGTTAGGAGAGTCCTGCCTGAAAACGACAACCTGCTGTCCTACACCTACTAATTTTGTCTTTATCTAAAACCATATTTGTCTGTGACTTGAAGTGGTCCTATTCTACTTTGCCGGGAACAACACAGCTTATTATCTTTTCTAGGTATTTGAAACTTATTTCAATCTAAGTTTTGAAACCGAAAAAGATAAAACTTCTACCTGTCTTCTCCTCCCTGTACATCTCCTGCCTGATCTCAGCGGCCCGCGCGACGGGCGGTGGTGGGGGGCTGGAGCCCCACGATGATGTCTCCACTCGCTCCTCTCGCTTCAAGGTCGAGTAGCCGCTAGATGGCGCTTTCACTGGTGTGCTGAAATATAAGCAAGAAGGTAAGTATGTTACTTTTGTTGAAATATTTTTTTGTCTCTGCGTTTAGTCTGGCAGCAAAGAATACCTGCTTTGTAAGATGATAGTAATGGGTAGAAAATTAAATTATCATCAGCAGGGTTTTACTCTCCATTGCAGGAGCTTTACCCTCTCTGTACTACCAGAGCCTTAAATTAGCCAGAGCAGTCAGGGGATTTTGCCTACACTGTCCACGCTAACCAGACGGGTTGGAGAATCTCTTTGATATTTATAAGATTTGTTTAGCTTGTTTTGTTGTTTCCAGACTCATCTCCTACAAGGTCCACCACGGGAAGACTAGGAGTGAGGTTTATAAAAATTAGAGATTTTACCCTCTCGTTCAATTGAGAATAAGTCAAATTCAACCGGTCATTGAGTAGATATTCAAGCTTTTAAAACACTAAGGGGCCCAGCTCTCACTTACCCTCTCTTGTAGTCAAATGAAGAGCTCTCAGCCGTGTCCGAGGTGTAGCCACTCTTGTAAAGCTGCCGATCCTGGTCCTTCTGAAGGTCGTCCAATAGAGAGTCCAGCTCTTCGACATTCTGGGACAGGTCTTTGGTCACTTTGGAGCTTTTAACTCGCGAGTAACCTGCAAAAAGTAAAATATTCGTGTTATAGGAAACCTTTACTAATTGCAAGAGAGTGGGAGTAGATTACGCAGGTTCAATCACAGCTTCTTTTTACCTAAAACGTTGGGGCATGCAGTTTCCACCATCCCCGATAGAAGATATGAGAATACATATGTCAATATTTTCCAGATAATTTCACAGACCGTGTGAAGAGGGAGAAAGCTCGAAAGGTGGACCGCTGTGGACCGTGGCTCTGAAGACTTTCTTCTGTGTGGAGTGGTTCAAGCTTGGTTTGTAAGCCTTAAGAATTCAAGTCAGGAGTCAGGACGGAACATGAATTATGATGATCTAGAATATAAAAATCTTTTTTACCGGTGCCCGTCTGCGAGTAGCACCAGGTGGGTTAAGTACTACTCACACAGTTGTACCACTTGCAAATTTGGGGCTTACCTGGCGTTGAGCTGGATACAGTCTCGTAGTTGTAAGTCCTGGTGCCAGTGCTGCCATTGAGGACAGGCAACTCTCGCTCTTCCCTCTCGTAGTAATACGAATTGCTTTCTGACGCTTTGGGAACGGTCTGAGCGGGGATTGTGTACTCCTGGAATGGAGAAGTAAAGTAAATTTTATATTTTACCGTCAAAAATTTATGGCGGAGTATTAGCTTTATAGGGTTTAGCATAAAAAATATTTCATTTATAGAGTAGGGATAGCGTTTAAAACCTTTTATGGGATTCCGTATCTGAATGGCAGAAAACGGAACCCATGGTTTCGTCATTTCTGTTTTTCTGGCATATGTCACATCTATTTTATTTTGAAACTAATAAGCTAAGTACACAGTTGGCAGGTAGGTGTATTCTATGAACCGCTTAACGATTTTTAGATAAAATTAAACAAAAAAGATTATTGAGGCTCCCGATGCATGGAATGAAACAAAAAAAATCGTCAAACCTATACATGGCGGTGTGTGTTATGATACCTAGGGCTAAAAATATTACATTGACGTTCCATTTTTTTCATAGCCAATCGTTTGCAAGATAGGCACTTTCAAAGTGTTAAAATGAGTGAAGACTTACCACAGAGATGTATCGGATATCTATGAGACTAACCAAAATTCACCTTCACTTACTTTGAAATAGAAGCCAATTCATGAAATAAACATGAAAACTTACTTCAACAGTGTGGAGGTCCTTCCTGTCGTATTTGCCGGAGGGGTGTTTCTCCTCTTTGTACTCGTAGTGGTACTCGCGGGTGCCGGCGTTTCGGCCCAGCGAGTCCAGCTTGCTTCCCTTCGGTATTAACTCGGATTTTATCATGTCTGAAACATTGAGAAAAAAATCCTAATTATAATCAAGGCAGGTAATAAGGACAAAACATATCTAAATGCATGCAATGCATGTTTTATTGGACATTCTATCAAACCAATTTATAGGTATAATTACTACAATCTATTTAAGTAATGCATTTTTGTGGTACGCACAACTTACTGATAAACTATCTCACCTTAAATACTTCTACTTCCTTACTTACTTCTTCTACTACTTACTTCCTACTTCTACTCCGTCTGAGGTGAGGGGCGCAATATAACCTTTTGCCCAGAGTTGAAAACACACATATTCAAACTTTTTAGCGTAAAGGAGGCCATTTTTGATTGTTATTTCAGCATCCATTACGGCCTTATGATTAGTTGTATTTAAGATAAATACCTAAGCCGTAATGGATATTCTTGACACCGTCCTTGTCATTAATTAGCAACTAGGCCTGCTGGTTTTGATGGGTATCTAACTAAATATTACAAGAAATCCTGTCTCTCACCGAATTGTTCGTCTGTGTAGGGCGCCACATTACTCCTGCTGCTGGAGTATTCTTTATACTCTTTCTGTTTGCTGTATGACTTCGTCGCCATCGTGCTCTCCTATCTGAGAACAAAGATGATAATTTTTGATTAGTAACTTAATTTAATCACTCGCTCACCAACTCGTCTGCCAAGCGTGATGAGTTTGGCAAAAGGGGAGGCCTATGTCCAGCTGTGGACCCCTTGTGGCTGAGATGATGATGAGTAAAATAAAAGAAATGAAATCAGAGGATGTATGTCAACGGCGGAAGAAAGACAATCAACGATCGACCTGGCGAAATGCTACTCGTATTCCAGAGATGACGTCGGAAAAACATAACAAACACAGTCCTTGCGATCTATCAAGAAAATAAGTGTCAGAACTTATGTGGGTATGTAAGTATTTCCAAGATACCAAGTTTAAAAAATATCTACTTGGTGAAATATTGATCGTATGGACCTTTTTTTTTGGACAAGGCACAAGATCGAAATGGATGGCATGCATTGAGAGAGGCCTATACCCAGCAGTGGGATGCAGAAGGCTGTTGATGATGATGATGATGATGACGGACCTTTTAAAGGGTGATTCAGGCCGACGATTTGAAGAACTATCTATTGACATCCTGAATTAGCACAAAGGGGCCAAAACCATCGATATATCACATTGTTGGTTGTTAGTTTTTCTCTCACTTACTGGGGTTATACGCGTACCTTCATCCAAAAATATTGCACTTTTTAGGCAGTCCGTGTTAAAGGGTCTCATTTGAGTTAACTAATCTAAACTAATCAGGATATTCCTCCTCGAGATACGGCATATCATGCCACAGTGCATTCCCACCTAGACTTGGTACTAGTAGATGTGTTGTAAGATAGCCTGCCTTATTTGGTGGTGAAACCCGAGCGAGTACAGGTGCGTGGGAAGTAGGCATCTCGGTGTATAAAACCTAGACTTTGATCAGTCAGAAAGTCGAGGTTGTTGTCAAATAAGGTGTAAAACACAGAAATAGCGTACCTACGGCGAAGGCACGGCTCAGACGTGGGACTTATGATAATAATAATAATATAATAAATCTTTATTCATATAATTAAGATCTAAACATTTTACAATACATTGTTAATAATGATAGGATTGTAATCCTTTTTTTCATACACAATCAATATCGCGAAAAAAGATTGACGCCTCCTCTTGCTGCCCGTGGAATCTTATAGCCAGCGACTTAGTTTTTTATCGCGATTTTGGTCGTTTTAAGTGTAACAATAAGGCTAAAATCGTATCACGGTGTTCCAAGCCTATGCGGTATCTGCGCATTATGCCCCTCTCTGTTAGTTTTACACCTAAGGCATAAAATACACAGAAAAGGCGAACGGCGAAGGCACGGCGAAGATACGGTGCAGACGTGAGACACTTCGATAGGATTTTAATATCGCAAAATCTATTGACGCCTCCTCGTCCCGCACGTGGCATCTTGCGTAGCGTTTTTTCTAGCGATGCTGATAATTTTAGGGTATGACAATAACGCTTAAAATACTATTACAGTGTTCCATGTCTGAGCCGTATGTGCGCTGAGCGCCTTATCTGTAAGTTTTACTTAGGCTGTAACTTCCATGCTGGTCTAGCCATATGAGAGAAAACGTAAAATCAGCTGCTCCTCTTGCCGCGAAGATCGTAAAAGCCGTTCGAGAGAATGAGCGTGTCAATAAACGATGAGGCTTGCAACCAGCTTGCAACCCATTAGGTCTCATGGCGTATGGCTCTGTTATCCCGTTAGGTATACAGACGTAAAACTGTAAGTATGTGTATACTCGTATAAGGTGAACTTCGTACAAATTACGAGTATTTTGTTGGATGGATTTCCAAATTAAAAATATTTGAGGAACCAAATTAAAAATATGAAGGTTAGAAAATAAATAGGAATTATTGTGACAGTCCTTTAATAATGTTTTGTTTATAAGTACTTACATAATTTTAATTAATAGCATCCTTTCAAGTCGATCACATCAATGTAATTTAAGGGCGGCCAACCCGTCTATCTTTTTATACAAACGCTCGTACGTGATTATGGCGATATAACAAATCTTTCTTTGAAGATTTTCAACTAATAAATATCTTGTGCACTATATCTAGGTTTCTATCAAAAAAAAAATCAAAATTTGGAAAAACAACCTTAGTATTAGCCTCAAAAAATCCGCTTTTTTGCACAAATTTTATGTGAACTTTGTAATGTACTCATTATTGTTACAGTAAACAAAATATTTATTTAGAAACCTTGCAGATGAAATGGAGATTCTAGATGTACAACGTTTTTTTATAAACTTGTAATGTTTACTAATAAACGCGTATTTCTTGAAACAAGTTTAACAAACTTTCCGCACACTATTTTTCGTTCAATGTCTTCGCGTACTCACTAGCTTCCATGTGGCAGTAAGAGGTGTGCGGGAGACGAGAGCAAGGGACTCTTTTTGCTTTGCCTCTTTATCTGACATTGCGCTGGACGGAACAAGCTTTTCGACCATGCTCGCGTTGACTATAGTCGGTCAGGGAAGGGCCCTCTTAAATCTAAATTTGACATATAGGTTTTACATATACATATTAACAACAACAACCGGTCGACAGGCATTATAACTAAGTTTATAGGTTTTACATACAAGGTGTAACATGACTGTCGACATACCCTTAAAGGGGTGAGCCAGCTCTTCATAATATGAACAACTTTTGCTATGTGATGATACAAAAAAATTTGCCGCCCGGGTGAAATGTATGGGAAAGCAAAAATTTTTTTCGAGTTCCCAGCGTTGACCCCATAGGAAAAGTTCATATTGACGGTGTCACTCACCCCTTTAAGGATATGTCGAGGGTCATGTTACATCCTGTATATGTACTAACAACAACAACTGTTTGACAAACAACATAAATATCTAAGTTTAAACTTATTACATTTACTTTTAACTTATTTAAAGTACAATTTTATCGCAAAAAAATGATCAGACTGAAAACAAACCCTGTAATAGGTACTATGGACATTACATCAATTTTATATAGTATCTACTTCAAAAAGTATATATTTAGAAGTATATTCTAGAAGTAAACTTGTATTATAAATAGTGTCATTTCATTTGATAAGACCTTTATAATTTGGCATACTATCACATAGAATATATTTTGAAACTTAATTGGCACAAGTTACTTGATACTTGACACAGAACTATACTTGATTGATACCTCAGATTAATAACTAAAGCAATGATTTACGCCATAGATGAATATTGTATTGTATATTTACGCATACAAAGCGTCAATGCCATAGATATCAGAATATTTACTGTCAATGCCAACAATATCCCAAAACAACCCAAAATGAGTCCGTGAGTTAAATCAAATTAAAAATTCATCCTTGTCTAACTCAGGCCGGTATTTTTTTCGATATTTCCAAAAATGCTTTGGCCAACATCGATAATGCATTGCTAATGGTGTGCTGCGCTGTAGCCATCTTATTCACATCGCTTGCCAATTCCGAAAATATTTCATTGGACACGAAAACGCCTTTTTTATCCGTCTTGGATCGTTTTATTTTTGGGTCTGGCTTTTTCGATTGAGGTTTTTGAAGTGGTTTTATAGGAGTTTTGTCTTTGCTATCTCCTGGCTTTTTCGATTGGGGAGTTTGCAGTGGCCTTATTGGAGTTTGTTCTTGGCTAGCCACTGGCTTTTTCGATTGGGGAGTTTGAAGTGGTCTTATAGGAGTTCGTTCTTGGCTATCCACGCCAGGTGTTGGTGCTTTTGCAGGCACGGACTTAGCCTCTTTAGGCATCGTAGTGGATCGCAAAGCTTGTTTTTTCAAAGGAGGTGATTTAGGAGACCTCACAGGACTAGAAAATCTTATTGGACTTCTTTCTCTGTAATTTTCTTCTGTAAAAAATAATGATATAATTAAATATAGTTTAATATTTGTATACATAGTGCGCTTTTTGTGTTCAGGAGCTCAATAAATAAATTGAAAATCTTAATAAGTAGTTGTAGTTTTTGTATTCTGCAGATAATTTTTTTTTCAAATAAAATTTAATTTCTTTGAAACATGCTTATCCTTTTTAAGATTTTTGAATTTATTTAATGAAATCCTGACAGCGAAAAATCCACACTTTTTAATACTTGAGATAATGCATGAGTTGTTCCTACCCTAAGAAGCTGTATGTATACGTAAATTGCTGATGCCTAAGAGACGTGATGGGTGACACTTGCCTCGGTCAATTGTTTTCATGATGGTATGGTACCAGTAAATACACCCCCTAATTTAAATTCAGCTAACACAAACTTTAAGGGGTGACTCAGACCATCAACATGAATAACTTTTTATATGGGACAAATGCTGTGAACTCAAAAAAAAATGATATCCCCATACAAAAGTGTCCAGCTGCCCCCGTAGCATGGCACGCGCGACAACGTTTATCGAGTATCGCCATCTTGTTTTTCGCAATACTGATGAGTGATGAGCGAGAAGTAGATAGTTTATCGCGCGATATAAACGGCGTCGCGGGAGCCATGCTACGGGGGCAGATCGGACCAAATGTATGGAAAAGGTAAAAATAATATTGAATGATCAGCATTGGTTCCATAACAAATTTTGTTCATGTAAATGGCTGAGTCACCGTTTGTGTATTGAATTCAAAATAAGGGTGTATACCTACTGGTCAACTTCTTATGTAGATAGGTATACATATAATTATTACCAAGATTTTAAATCTTACCGCTTTTTTTGGGCGGATTAAGTGGTGAGGGACAGCTCGAGATCGGAGATGGTGGATTACTATCAAGCACCAGTGGATTACTATCCAAGGATGAGGGCGAGGCTGGTGGAAGGTCCAGCAAGCTGTTCCCAATCACCGCCTTCAGCCCACCCATGGCACCTATCATGCGTTTGTCCAGTTCAGATAAGTTATACAATAAGTCTCCTTTGAATGTAAGCTGTTCGGCGCATTGTTTTTTTAGTGCACATTTCTTTTCGGCCCAGTACTGAAATAATTTAAGATATATTTAGTTACTTACTTTCTACGAAAATTTGTTAAAATAAATTGTGTTGTTATACCTATCCTCTTAAATTCGGTTTTAAGTCCCTATGAAAAAAAGGTCAAAAAATTTCAAATTTTCATTTTGAATGCGTTCTACTCGTCGATGTATATGTATGATAGGCATATCTGCACTTCAGCATCCATAAACTTCAAGATCTAATGAGGCCCAAGTATACTATTTTTCTATATTCTATTGCCTTATAATCCGTAATAATAGCATCAGTTTATGAATATATAAATAAACTACTGTAGGCACGATTTAATCTTAGATCTTCCAACTAACTCACGGTGGCTCAATGCATGATGATGTAAAAAGTATTTTAAACTGAAAAGTGAAAGGAACCCCTAATTGCTATGGAAATTTATATTTAAAGTAATCAATACGTACTTTCGCCCACTCTAAGCCGTTTTTTATAGTATCCCCCGCCTTGTTTATAGAGGGCGCCACCATCATCCACTTCCTCTTTGTCTCAGCCTTGGCGGCTGCCGTGCGCATGCTCCCCGAGGCTATGCCAGGATTGTTTTCCAGAAATTCTGTTAATATTAGCATTTGCTTGGTAGTAGGCATGATTCTGTAATCATACGAGTATGAGTAATTGAGTACATTCACGTAAATAGTTGAACAAAAATTCACGTATCTCTAGCATATTCAATATGTAGCCTACTATTCGCGCCTTGGCACAAAATTAGACTTAGCGGATTCACTCCTACGCTGGGAAGATTAATCAAAAAAAAAATTATGACATAAACCATAATTCCGTGTGACCCCTGTAAGCGCGAGGCTCCGGGCACCATAACCAACTAATTACTCAAAGGACCAACCCAGTAGGTATTTATTCAAACGTAGTGATTAGGTATAATATGCTCAACATTCATTTAAAATTAAACGACATATATCTATCTAAATATCTTGATTTAAAATGACATAGATCCAGTGTTAAAATTATTATACTTATACGAGACATAACTTCAATACTTACTTACCTAACTTCTCTAAACAAAAGCAATTCAAACACAATATACCTAATAACAAAATGATCTGAAGAACGTAATGCCAACATCAGGCACAAGCTTTGTTTTTTTTTTCATAGTTCTATTGATTTTATGTCAAAATAGAAAATGACAGATGCTGCGCATGTTTCTATTAGTAAACAGCTACCTACAAGCTAGGTAGTAGATCTTTGGGCTAGGTCCTATTCTAAAAATCAAAATATTTTGCGATGCTTAAAAGTTTTGTGGATATATTTATATTCTCATAAGAATCGAAACTTTTTTACTGTTTCAACAAATAATAAATTCAAATAAAAACTAAATTAATTGCAATACAATAATAATTCAATATTATTCGCATTAATTATATCGTGAAGTGGCTTCACGTGAAGTTAGCTGCAAGCGCTGATTGGCGCGAACGCGAAACGCGAATCAATATAAGCCATTTTCAATCCCAGCGAGAAATGCACAGATAGCTTCGAGAAACAGATGTTTTGCGAGAAATTGGAACACTTTCATAATATAATACACTATTATTATAACTTGCCGCACTTACACTTTTTACCCGACTACGGAGACAGAGGTTACGATATGGTAATTTTTTGTAAACGGCGTGTTTCTTTGGCGTAAAATTCACCCTATTCATGAGACTTTGACGTCCGTCTGTGTGTCTGTCACCAGGTCACTCATAAAGCGTGAAAGCCAGACAGTTGGAATTTTCACACAAACGTGATTTGTTTTGCTCGACAACAAGTAGACTCTTATAAAATACACAGAATATTTAATTGTTTTAGTTTATTCACTATAAAATAAATAATTTTTAATCAAAATAAAAAGCAAAAATGGCAAAAACAACAAACTTGTAATTTTTGCCATTTTTGCTGTATAGTCTAACTAGCTGTTACCCGCGGCTTTGCCCGCGTAATATATAGCCTATGTCCTTCTAGGTACCCTAACCCATGTGCATGCAAAATTTCGATGATCGGTTCAGTAGATACGGCGTAAAAGCGTAACAAATAAATAAACAAAGTCACTTTCGCATTTATAATATTAGTTGGGATGTTGTCCAGATATGGTACGGAACGGAACCCTTCGTGCGTCCAATTTGCACTTCGCTGATTTTATAAATTGTTTTAACAAGGCGTCAATAAAGATTTTTCATGTAACTCCGCTTGCTAATCAATATAAACGTTCGAAAGGGGTCCGTAATTTTCTTCGAAAGCCATATAACTATGTTAAAAGTCGACTGAACTAAATTTATTGCGAAACAACCTTTTGTAAGTTTGTGCCAAACGCTGTTTCGATTGCACGGATTGATGAACTGTCAACATCCATCATTGATGGCAGCCGGCGTCAGATGCATCTGGGCAACTTGAAAAATCTGTCACTAGTGTTGGCCACCAACAAACAAACAGGGGTTTGTGGTAGTAAGTCAAGGGGTGTTGAAAATCGTTTAAGGCATTGAGATTTACTTTAGACGACTTAGCAAATTGATTTTAGTGGACTTTATAATATAAATTGGTGTAGTTTGGTGTTATAAATGTTCCTGCTCATGTACACCGATATTTACATAGTATCTCATTATACTGGACATTGGCAGAATCACTGAAATCTCGGTCGAAGCCATACTATAACAGAAGAAGAACAAACAAACAACAGTTCTTGTGTCGCAGTCGAGTACCTAAAATATATTTGAAATCTAGGTAACGACAGGCCCTAACGAACGACAGACCGAGAACGAGATCAATCACAATGGTCAATTTCGCAACCAGCCCACCGGTTGGCATTTACGCCAGCCGTGACACACTAACGGCGCGGACGGAGCCTAATTTGGCAGCAAGGACCTTAAGCTGCATATTTTAAAGTATTGTGATAGTAGGCACTGTTGATACCGTATCATAGTCAACTTGTCAGTGGAATGGGAAACTTGTGCACTTTTATTTTCGTTGCGGTATGGAAAAAGTTTTCCAAAATAGGCATATCAGTGATAAAAATACCATGATAAATCAAAGTCTGAGATTTAATGGGGTTACCTAGTACCTAGTATTAACTCCCCACCTAAACAACAGACAATTAAATTCAGATCCACCGTGTGGTTCCTAGCAGAGTAGAATAGAATCAATCCAAGTATTCCCGTGGATGTCGTAGAAGGAACACAAGCTAAACAAAGCTTGTAAATATCAAAGAGACTTCTCCAATCCGTCTGGCCAGCGTGGAGAGTGTAGGCCAAATCCTCTGACTGCTCTGGCTAATATATGGCTCTGGTAGTGCCATGCCAGGATCGTGCTCCTGCAGGATGAGGAGACTAAAAAAGACCTGATGATGATGATGCGTTATAAGAACATTGCTCGGCACCTATGTTAATTAATATTGCGTTTATGGAAATTACTTCATAACAAAAAAACTATAAATTGTAAAGGCTATCTTATGGTAATACTAGTTGTAACACGCGGCTTCGCTCGCGTAATATATAGCCTATGTCCTTCTCGGTATCCTAATAGATACGGCGTGAAAGCGTAACAAAAAACAAACTCACTTTCGCATTTATAATATATATTAGTTGGGATAACAAATTAACAAACTAGAATTAAAATTAAACTAATGAAATTATTTAATTTATAACTCACCAGTTTTTTGGTTTATCCACCGAATTCCGCTATCAGATCACAAAGTCACAGCAAAAAGTAACATTTATTTTTTTCAAAAAGAAAAAAAACACTAAGGCTTTTACAATAAAATATACTTAACTGAGTCAGCCTTCCGCGGCGTCAGTCGACCCCACACAACTGTTTACAAACAGAAAGCAAATCGACACATTATGATAATAGCGGGTTTAAAAGGGATTTATGGTAGGCCTATGACTATTTTCATTTCCTTTCAAAATATACCATCTTCATTGCAAAAATCGCAATTATTCACACTACGCACGTATTTTTATTAACTGTTGTTAGTCAGCAAAACTTGGTCATTTATTGACAATATTTTTTTGTTCCATAGCTTTTTATAGTTTTAGAAATTTAACAATATATCGGTATAGATCTATCGAATACTTAGAGCATTGGGTAAATGCTCTAAGATCGAATAAGAAACTACACTGTACGCCGATGATATTGAAATATTCTATTTGCGGGTGCATGAATATTTTTATGGCGTTCTCATGTTGTTTAGTCTAGAAAGCAATAGTATAGCATGCCAAAGTGCCAAACATATTTTTCTAAATAAAGAAATTATTTTGAAAAACTATGGTATATATAAGTAAATTTGAATTTAATAAAGATTAAAGACAGTTTTCTTTAAAAAATATATTCATATGGAGGGTAGTTGTATCAAAACTTGACACTTTATCAGCCAGTCAGCAACTTCATCCTAAACCTCGCTATCAACATTTTTTCGCTACAACAGGTAAATAGGTGATACTCCAGATTGCAGCCTGGGGTCAGCAGCCTCGAGGGAAGCCAGTGGCCACGCTGGTCAGCAGTGGCGACGAGATTCAGCCTTTCGGCTTAAAATGGTACCTAGTACTGAGATGGAGTCTCACTCAACCTCCGAGGCGAAGCGTACAAACTTAGGTTTAACTCGACTCCACCTTTTGATATTTTTTACTCGACTGCATCAGAAGGAGAGTTATGTTTTTCTAGTGCACGTACAAGTAAGTACCTATGTATATTTCTTTGATACATTCTGTCTGTAGCCCGCACATTGTATTCTTATTAACCTTTTATAATTTCGTCAATGTTGTATTTAGTCATGATAGGTACAGAAGTATTCACTAAGAAAAGGGATGTTATTGAGAACCTACATTTTGGAATTGGTCTAAAAAGGAGTTTCTTTCAGTGCAAATTTCGAAGAAATAGTTTCCTTAATTTCATGAATTTCCTTCTACTATTCCTACGTGTAGGTAATAAATAAAACCCTATTATTATTTTTCTAAATCAAGATATGAACAAGACGTCTTTACGATTACGAATAGATACTTTTCGAAACCTCTCTAACCCGTCTGGCCAGTGTGGAGAGTTAAGGCCAAATCCTCTGACTTCTCTGGCTAATATATGGGTCTGGTAGTACAGTCGGTCGTCAGGTCGTGCTCCTGCAGTAGAGACTAACAAAGACCAGTTGATGATGACTGACTATTCGAAACTCAAACCGCAAGAAAGCTAAAATTATTCACAAACAGAATCCACGCAATATTTCTGCGAATCGATATTTTAATAAATGGTCGCGAACGTGACTCGATAGCGGGGTTTTGAGATGGCATCATCTGTCCCGTGACTCAGCCTTAGGACTCAGACAGAAGCCCATTGTTGGGAAGAATTTTCAATCATGTCTGTAGTCTGTAGGCAACATTTTTATTTGGAAATATCAAATTATTGTAGATTTTCGAGCATAGGTCTTCTGGGAAAAGTTGGTATATTGACAGGCTGAGCTGCCCCTACATCATATGATTTATAAATTATAAGTTAAATTTGGCGCCAAAAAACCCACTGTTTTAGTTTTTACTCGAATCTAATGATTGCAATTCAAGCTCTAACTTGATATATAATTAATTCCATACATTACTGAATACATAAGTAAGGCAAGTGACATATCACAGGTATGCCGCTTTATACAAGCGGAGAAACGCGTACTTAACATCTGTGTACACGTCAATGTGTGAGTAAACAAGAAGACAGGGCCGCTACTGCAGAATGAATTCAAGTAGGTACTAAAGTCAAGACGTGTATGAGAATCCTTTTAGGCTACAGACCGTACAAAGAAATAAAATTACTAGAAGAAGAAGAAAAAAATCCTAAACCTCCTGAAGCACACAGGGTCATAATTATAGGTTACCCGCGGCTCCGCCCGCGTGATATATAGCCTATGTCCTTCTCAGTACCCTAACCTATGTGTATGCCATATTTCATGACGATCGGTTCAGTAGGTATGGCGTGAAAGCGTAACAAACAAACAAACTCATTTTCGCATTTATAATATTACTTAGGATATTCGGTTTTCCACTGCGGTTGAGATGAGATAGACTCACATTTTTAATTACTATTAATTAAATCATCAAAGCCAATCTTAATTACTTCCTATTGCAACGCTATTTTGGCCGAAACCGCTTCAACGTTAATATTAATAATTAGGACAAACTCTTTGAAGCGGGCCCCATTATCGCGGTTATTTTGGTTCACCTATGTTTGAACTAACTAACTAACTATAGCTATTAATATAAAACTGTTTAGATTTACACCTTATTTTTTAACCTTTAAGATGCAGTTTAGCATAGCAAGCGGTTTGTGTAGGTGTGAAGGTCTGGTTATTTAGTTTAGCGAAGAGTAGACATAATGCAGAGTCCAAGTATTGGAACTATTACGCCGCCGCCGCCCTATTACCATTTAGGTACCTACATGTTAACTGTACTTGTCAACTTAGAATAGAATAGAATACTTATACTTATTTTTGATTAAAACGACTAAATAGTTAAGTAAGTATCTATTACTATAATTGAGATCAGTTTGGCGTCTTCCATGGCATGATAATTTTTAGTCAACTGCTACGGCAGTATCTGTGACCAAATAGATTTTTAGAAGATCCGTATATGAATTTATTTAAAATTCAAAATAATATAGAGCTGTGCCCCTATTAACTATACTAAAACGAGAAATATTATTAGATTAGAAAAATATTTATTTGGTTTTTGGAAATACCTGAAATTTCAAATACGTACCTACTTATAAGCAAATAAATTACCAAATTTGTAATTTTTTTGTTTGGTATAAATACTTGTAATTAATAGTACAGCCTAATCACATCTCTGAAAATTATATTTAATAACTAAATATAGTTTTTAGTTCATAATTATAATTGATTCTCAGGAAATGCTTCACCACGTAATTTTATTTTTTAACTAAGGTAAGCATAAAACATACGTTTATTTGTAGTGACATACTTATAGGTTATTTTTGCCGCAAATCTTTTTTTAAATGTTCACCAGTCAGTGCCTTACATGGAAATTTAAAAAAAGCTCGATTAATAACTTGGGCTCTGTATTGTATTTACCCCGTGTCAGGAGGCTGCGAATTGCATATGCACACAACTTTGTGGTTGGTAAATATTGGATTTTGAAATGATTCGGGCTCCTTCTACGGGCATATTGGCTCTCTTTAGGTATGTATGATGTCATCAACAGGAAACGGAAGGCGATAAGATAAAGCAATATTTAATTATCGGTTGAAAAACAAGACCTAAGAACTTTAATATGAATTAACCAAGTATTTTTTAATTGCACACTCCGTGTCTATGCATTAATGAGCTGGCTGTTATCATTAGATGGATGTCCGATGCTTTAAGGCAGCTTGAAAATACCATGCTTAGGGGACGTATGTATGTATTACACACAGAATACCAGCTATTTTTAATCCTTTTTCCTCCCTCTTGTCAGCAGAACTAGAAACGCTCTTACTTTCCCAATTTTATATTTAAGTTTAAAAAAAATGTTTTATTGTATATAATATTTTTATGTATCACCGTAAACCCTCCGTCCCCCAAGTTCATCAAAAATAAGCCAAAGCCTATAAACACTTCGTTGCTAACGTAATATTTGAATGGCCCCTTTTCTACATTGCCCTATAGTTTCAGCAATCCCGACAAAATTAGCACGTGAGTGAACCTTGTTACAAATATTTATGTCTTTATCTCGCAATTGTTTCAATGATACAACAAAACTATTCATTTTAATCTTGTATACTAAGTCATCTCACGATTACGGAGACACTTGCTTCATGCCTCATCATAATCACACTATGTCGAACAAAAAATATTAAATTATTCATTAAGGATGCACTCCTAAACAGCATGCACATGCACCTTTAAATGCAGCCGGTGCAACAGTCATTAAGTCAGTTTAGGAGGTCTGGACACACGTCGTAGTGTTTGTGTTATGGGCACGATCTAGCCATGTTTGAAAGTCTTTGTCCAATTTTAGTGCCACTTAGATGACTAATAGAATAAGCTCTTGTAAGAGTTCTTAAAAACATTATTATAATGCTAAGTACGGATTTTTAGGAATTTAGCTTCTATACCTGCTTATAAGTTTAACTTCAGAACAAACTGTCTCTGACTAAATAAGATCACGATGTAAACCTGCAAGCGTATTGCTATTCTCCTAAATACTGGTCTTTAAATACAAATTTTCAAGAGATCCTATTTTCCGACGTTAAGGAACGACTTCAGAGGGTTTTTGTGTTATATAAGTAAAAAATGTCTATCAGGTAAGTACATACGACAAACATCTAAGACAACTCAATAAAATTATCGGGTGAATTTGTGGGAGAAGATATTGAAGTGAAAACATTACAATGTCATAAAAGTAGATCCCTTTTTTGGTTTAGTAAGTACACCTTTACAACCTATAAAAATTAAATTCCACCATCGAACGACATAACGGCTTCCAATGTCACTACATATTACCATACTTAGTAGCGCCATATGTCACCGTCATGACTACACAGGTATGCTTAAGGCTCTATGCGTGGGCGCACGTTGCGTCACCCATTCACTGCGGCGCCTACGCAAGATTAATTTTATTGATGGTTACTTAGTACGGGTCTTACGGATTTCTTCACACCGACTGGGGTTAGTAAACCCTAATAATAAATAACTATAGTTTAATAATAATATAAAATAATAATTATTACCCTAATAATTAACCAAATAGTTTAATTATTGTACTTCGGGGTATAATTTGAATTTATTTATTTTATTTGCAGCTGAATAGACTTAATATAGTTACAAGCTAAACAAAGCTTATAAACATCAAAGAGACCTCTCCAACCCGTCTGGCCAGCGTGGAGAGTGTAGGCCTAATCCTCTCCTGCTCTGGTCAATATGGCTCTGGTGGTACAGAGAGGGTCATGCTCTGAGACTAATAAAAAATAAATCGCCAAGTGCGAGTGCGAGACTTAATATTATAAGGGAGAAAATATTTTTTCTAAGTGGCACTACCTCAATCTGTGTGATTTGTCCGTATATATTTATTTTATTTGTAGCTGGATACCTAAGTGGCACTAGTTACATAGATCCTAGGAGTCCGTGTCCTAAGGAGTCCGTGTTTGCACAGCAAAGCGGTTCGGAGCAGAGTCGTTCTAAGTCTGCTCCACCCGGTCCGTCACGATCGATTCAGACCCGATTATGACGAGATCTAATCAAGGTCATTGTGACCTTCTGAAATAAGCTGACGCCAATGACCCCCCCATCAAAAGCCGAAGCTGATCCGTTGATCCTAATATGTTGCTGTTTTTATGCCCTTTATATCATGTGCATGTTGCAACAAATGTGACATTAAACAGACATTGAAGAGAGGTTAAATTACGACTTACTGGAAGGATGGAGAAGAGAGAGAGAGGTTCAAGTTTTCAAGTTTTTTCTGGGCCAGAAATAAACAATACTATTGTAAAATCATATTATTTCTTCACAATATTTGCCTCCCATTCACTGCTGCGCCTACGCAAGATTAACTTTATTGATGGTCACTGTTAGTACGGATCTTATGGCTTACGGAATTCTTCACACCGACTCAGGATAGTAAAGGTTAATAGGCTATTCGTAGTTGAGTAGACTTTTCTTATAAGAGATTAAATAAATTATGTGGCTATCTTCTAAGGTAGGTAGTATTATGTTGAAAAGCCCTCTGTGTCAAGACAAATGCGACCGAAGCACTGGTGAGATTTTAGTGGCTTCTCATAGGAGTGACAATAAAAAAATATAGCCAGTGACACGACACAAGATAGTAGAAAAGAGAGTACACAGAAAAGTACAATCACGACTTTATTACGTCTAAGAAACGCTTCCACACATAAGGTCACACGTCAGTGTGTGTCAAATGGCAACTTAGGTGAGGGTGTCAACCCCCACCTAAGCTGCTATTTTATTGATCAAAGTTTAAATTTGTGATGGAGATAAGCTACTACACTCTGTATGCTAATGTATGGCTATGGCAGAATAGAGACGGTCATGCTCCTGCAGACGAGACTTAAAAAGACCTGATGATGATGAAAAGCTACAGCTCAACCTATATTTAGACTTACTTTGTGCTTAAGAATATTTATCATCATTCTGAACTTATATGTGTGAATTGGCCAGAAGCATTAA
Source organism: Rhodophaea formosa (assembly GCA_963082605.1). Lineage (NCBI taxonomy): Eukaryota > Metazoa > Arthropoda > Insecta > Lepidoptera > Pyralidae > Rhodophaea > Rhodophaea formosa. The sequence goes on along the minus strand of OY720228.1, from coordinate 11,389,660 downwards.
ATTATTTAATGTTTACATATTAAACTTATTGTATATATCGTTATTACATTGTGAAAAATAATTTAATCATGAAAAATTAAATCCGCTTGCTCGCCACCTCTCCTTGACTAAGCATCATTGCAAAACACCTGTTTCAACACGGTGACACTCCAGATGTTATTTATATGATTCAAAGCATAAAGTGATTTGGTACTTAGGTATTTCAAGTTTTTTATTTCTCTTTATAGAACCTACTGATGTTCAGTTTGTTCTGTGTTCTGATAAAACGGATATCAAAATTAAAGATGTTTTTAATATAGGAAATGTAACGTAAATGAAACTAGACTTACGTCAGTTTCGGTCTAGCGAAGATTTGAAGGTCAACAGTAAAATATGGCGAAAAGGATTTTCAGGAAACTTAAAAAAATAATTATTTGGAAAAGTTTATACAATTCTGAGTTATGATTGAAAATTTCTAATAAGAATTTCAGGTAACTTGAAGCTAGTAACCTTTATTGTCGTAAGAGTAATAGCTACTATAATGCCATAAATCCTATAAAGGCTGTTAATGTAGTAATCAGTACTGGTTTTTAGGGTTCCGTAGTAAACAAGGAACCCTTATAGTTTCGCCATGTCTGTCTGTCTGTCTGTCTGTCCGTCCGCGGTTTTACGCAGAGACTATAAGTACTAGAAAGCTGTAATTTGGTATGGGTATGTATATTAATCATGGCAAAAAAATGGTAGAATAAAAACTTGAAAAAAAATTTTTTTTAGGATAGCTCCCATACAAGTAAAGTGGGGGAGTAATTTTTTTTTCTCTATTTACCCACCGTGTGGGGTATCGTTTAATAGGTCTTTCAAAAATATTGTGAGGTTGAGAACACCATTTTTCGATTTAGGGATCCGTTTTCGAAATATTTGGTTTAAAAGTGCGAATTTTTGTTAGAGGTAAGTGTCCCCCCCTCTATCTGCTAAACGGTTATATATAGATACGTGAAAAAAATTACAGCAGTAGTATATATACTGAAGTTTAAAGGAAAACTATCAGAGCTTAGTACTAAGTACAAACTAAAAAGTTATAGGCAACCAACTTATAAACTGTAAAATTTCATACTATTTTCATTGTTAGATGTTTTTGGTCGCTAAACTGTAAGGTGCGAGTGTGAGTAGTGTGAACTCAAAGTTGTCATTCGCAACTACGGAACCCTACACTGTGCGTGGCCCGACACGCACTTGGCCGGTTTTTTAAGGAATGTATTTTTGACTGCTAATGTAGCGTAGGAATAGTTGACCTTAAATATTAGTTGACAGGTGTTATATAACACTTGTAATAGGCAAGCGAATGAATTTGCATGATGAATAATGAGACTAGACAGAGTTCGACCTTGAAAAGTAGTCGAAGTGTGTGGTTTATTTTTACTAAATTGTTGTAATAATAAACATTTCTATTCGAGATATTTATTACCGCACTAACAAATATGCAATTACCATATACCTGCGTTTTCACCTTTTCTTCATGCAGCACAACTTATGCAACTCTATATCTTCTTTCCTCAATCTCTCTATGGAGATTTTTCATGTAGCGCAAGATCTTGTATCAGTGACGTCATCAATTGCAAATGATGCACTCATCAATTTTGCATTTTTAAAGTTGTATAAGGTTTAAAAAGTGATAAAAAATTCCATTTGATTCTACGTTTACACACAGAGATGGTACTGATTTGTAACTCAGTGTATATATCATTACACATTTTGTTCGGAATGCTTGATTGGAGAATATTAAATGAAAGTCAGGTCTAAAATTAATTAGCACGGACGATTGCACGGACTTCATAAATAGCTTTTTTATTGCACACAAATTTAATTGATGTGTGGAAGTAAACGAAAAAATCGAAATATATCAGCCAAGAGTGCATTCCTTACATATTTCTGTAATGAAAACAAACCAGTATCTCTCCTCCAGGCAATCTCCAGACTTCTAAGGCTCATCGCACATTTAGTCAATAGAATATGTTAGGGTTTACAGGGGTTAAATAGACTTAGTAGATTTCTTTGCTACGCTCTATAGTAGTCAGAAGCTTTTGAGCCATTATTAATTAATAAGATAATTTTAAATATGATTTGATGTGAAAGAGTGCCTGATAGGTCTATTTTATGAATAAATGTTTTGATTTTTGGTTTATATCATTAAAACTAACGTGAAATAAGGACATTATATATATCAACGGGTCACTTACGTGCTATTTGTCGGAATTTTCGACTATAGTTTCGGACTCGTCAGGAGCCTATTTTCATGCCGAGTGCAGGACGCGTGGTGGTGGCACCCACCGCCGCGAGTCCCGATTAGCACGTGAGTGACCCGTTGTTATATATAATTTTTGTTTTAATCTTTTCTTTCTACAGCCTTAAAATCACCCACTAACGCTCTTTTATCCTCTTTCGGAAAACTGCGCGTTTTCCGGATGACAGACTCTTAGCCATGATGTTTGGAAGCCCGGAGTCCGTTTAATCCGATGACGTTCCATTCGACCGCTAAAGGCAAAGTTTACCTGATACTCTTATATAGTATTTTCTATTGGTTAGGGTAAGAGGAAATATAGAGGGTAAGAGGAAATATAGAGGCCTATGTCCAGCAGTGGACAAGTAATAGGCTGATGATGAAGAGAAAATATCTTGCTGTGATGGCGCATAGAATAGCTGCTACTAAAGCTTTCACAGCAGGTAGTACAGAGAGGGTCGTGCTTTTGCAGTGGAGACTAACAAACACCAGTTGATGATGATGAAAGCTTTCACGGCAACACTAAGCAACGAAAGCAACGGCGTCGACTTTTCAATATAATCTACATGGAGACGGCCCATTACAGGCTTCACTATCAGTACATAATATAAAATATAGTCGCCTTCCGCTGCCTGTCGTTATATGTATTATGATAAGATCTTTAAAATTATGCAACGGATTTTGATGCAGTTTATTTATAGATAAACTGATTCAAGGAGAAGGTTTATATGTATAGTGTATAGTACATGCCTCAGCCAAAGGCAATATAATACTAACGTAATAGACTGCCCACCTCATACAAAAATATTGGACCAAATTAAGGTTGCGAAAAGCAGGCGAATGTATGGCGCAGGAGAGTTGCTTGCTACTCGATACTAGATGGCGGTAATCTGCGTTAGCCTTTAACTTACTTAATACACGGTGTCATATATAAAATATTGTTTTGATTTTTAATAAGATATATTTTGTGAATCATGTTTTTATATTCTCATAATACGGTAGATACAATGTTGTGTAGTTTCAAGTGGCGCCATCTATGCGAGTCTCTGAGAACAAATTGTACTTTTAAGGCGTTGAGACCACGTGCCTCAGCGCAGCCGGAGAGGACTGCTAGTACAAATACTTCGCGTATGCTTTAGCTTGTCTCTACCTATTCAATCTCGTCACATGACTTCACGTAAAGCCGGCCTTATCGGATATCCAGCGTCCATGCAACCGCAGATGTACCCTTGACCGCTATTCGTCTTACAGCATGACATCACCGCTCGCGTTTTCATTTATTTTTGCACATGTTCCTCTCTCTCTTTCCCTTGTACGTGACTCACGCCTCTCGCATTCTCTCGCTCTTATCAATGCAATTAAACGCATTCGAACAAAGACCTTCTTTTTTATTGTCCTGCAGTTGTTCTCAATAAACTTAGTGTTTTATTCGTTTTGCATTTAATTGTAGTTCTTGAGTTAATTTAATGATGCGTGAAGCAGTAATGCAAAAATGCAAGGTCAGTGTACAGGTGGTACTGTTATATTAATTAACTTCAAACTGACTGTTAAATCCTGCAATCCTGCTGTGACGTCTTATTGCCGGCACCTCAACACCTGTTAGGCCTATATTATTGCGATTCACTGCCCTTTATGAATGCTTGACCTCTTGACTCGGTCCAAAGACGAACTGTCAGAATTGTCAACCATCCCAATATTACAAGCGGTATTAAGCCCCTCTGAGTTTAAGTAGAGATATAATACTTACTTAAAACCTTAGTGTAAGTAAAACCGCGCCGACTGTTGAATAAAATTTACCTGTTAATCGAAAGTTAACTACTAAGTTGTTTGTTTTGTTTGTGTGTGTAAGTGGACAACACTGGTGTCAGAAGTTTCAAGCTGCCTGAAGACCTATGTCAAGTCCTACCTATGTCAGAACATAGCTTGATGACTTCCATTAATGATGAGTTGATGCAACACCCGTTAAACTACTAGTACTTTATGTACAACAAATATTAATGAAACATGGAAATCGTAAGAATTGTCTCATAAATTACTTAAAAGCAATATTAACAGAAGTTGAGTAATAGCCTTTTATAAGACTTAGGACGCTGCAATGACCGGTCGAGCGATTCACGACTCGAGGAAACCAGTCGATGTGTCCTCAGACTAAATAGGAAGTCGTTTGTCAGGTCTGGCTTATCGGCTTAGATTCCGCGAAGATCCAAGATTATTTGCTTGCTTGTAGTGTTCAAGGATTCTTTTAGACGAGTCCGGTCTTGACCACAGATCAAATAATGTATGTTCAATCGTTTATTTTGTGTCACATTTTAAGCTATGTATGTACTATTAAAAGTCAAACTCTTTTCTCTAAAAAAATACCATCTACTGACCAGCAAATAAGTTACTTGTGTATTGTGTAAGCCTTAGCTTTTCCTCGCGACTTAATCTGCGAATTTCGTAGCCTATGTGCTATACTGATGTGTTAGCTGAAAGTTTTACTGAAATACATTTTTGCGAAAAGGAGAAACAAACAAAAGAAAGGATAATTTTATTATTTTAATAAAAATGTTTGTTTAAGATTCTTTATACGATACCACAGAATTAATAATAGTACTAACGTAACGATACTCTTTACATTGGCGTAGAATAAAAAGTAAAAGATATTTTTTTTTGGAAATCTATACAATTTGGACAGTCGTGTACTATTATTAAAATCTCATAAAATAAGTGTGAAAAGTAGAGTTTAGCTAGCTGGCAGCGATGAGGCCATCGACTGATAATTAGCGGCTCACAACCGCTCTTTCATCGCTAATGAATTACTCACCGCGCGAAATACTTCGCGCACAAACATACTCACAGTTCCATGTTGGATGGATTCTTGTTCTTTTTCTCAAGAACACCTCTTTGGCAAGAGGTGTTCTTGAGTTTTAAACGCGACGAGCTCAATATCGTTTTAGATTATCACAAGAAAGCTATAATATCAGTAAGTATACAGTACAGAGAGGGTCGTGCTCCTGCAGTGGAGACTAACAAAGACCTGTTGATTGTTGTTGAAGTCCAGAGTTCTAAAATCTTAAATTTGTAATTTTACAGAAAGTATTTTTTGGAACTTATGCCAAACGATAAGAGAACGTGATTTCTCAGACTCGACATTAAATATAACTTAATATCTATATTATCTCTTTTTTTTCTCGCAACTTTGGCCGCATAAATTAGCCGCTGTTTAACTACTCTGCTATATATTACGACCTTCACCTTCATCCATAATGTAGATATGTGAAAGTATTAATAAAGCTATTTTGCGACCATTATTACAATCAAATCTCTAATTTTCATAATATTTATATAGATAAGTTTATTAAGTTTCTCTCCCTTATGTCAGATCCCACCCAAGTTTGATTTGAAAACTTCATCATATTAAAAGATTTTAAAGTCTGTTGGTAAATGATTTCAACCTTCTCTTAATAAAAGTAAATTGTTCATTATTCACAATTTAATTACGAGTGACATCACGTCAGGCCACGGGTCAGCTATATGTAGATATATTATTATGATTGCATATGGTCCTCGTAAACTGGTTGCATAGGGGTCAAGTTCGTATTATCTATCTTATTTACGCGAATGTGGACCAGCTTGTTGTGATCTTACCAGTGATAGGCTGAGGTCTAGGACTTATGATTAAGTAAACATACAATAACAAGTCGTTTACTAATACTATAATCATCAATGTCTTTTATACTACTTTAGATGATTTTAGAAAATTTGCAGTATATCTGACTTTTACTTTAATTGGCCACTAACACTCACGGAAACTGAACTACCTTAAAATTTTCTAAATACTAATAAGCTATTAATATTGAATGTTTTATCACTACTTCTAATACTAATATCCTAATCCTAATCCTATTATAAATGCGAAAGTGAGTTTGTTTGTTTGTTTATTTGTTTGTTTGTTTGTTACGCTTTCACGCCCTATCTACTGAACCTATCATTATGAAATTTTGCATATACATAGGTTAGGGTACTGAGATGGACATAGGCTATATATCACGCGGGCGAAGCCGCGGGTAACAGCTAGTATACTATAATAATTCTTTTGGTTATATTGCAGCTATTAAATTTTCAATTATAATTCTTAAATAACTTTAATTTTGCATCAAGTTACTCAGTCGCATTTTGATGACACTTAAGAAACAAATAAATCGATTAGTTGTTATAATGTTATTCTTCTTTCGTTTTTTTTTACCTTTTTTTTCTGTGTTCTACTGATGAAAATATTTCTGGAGGGTCTATCTTACATACCTGACATAAGTCATTATGATACTGACGTAAGAGTCTTTAGTACATTATTATAGTAATTTCTGCATTTGGCAAATATAGGTAAACTAGCTGTTACCCGCGGCTTCGCCCGCGTAATTTATAGCCTATGTCCTTCTCGGTACCCTAACCTATGTGTATGCAAAGTTTCATGATGATCGGTTCAGTAGATACGGCGTGAAAGCGTAACAAACAAACAAACAAACTCACTTTCGCATTTATAATATTACTAGCTGTTACCCGCGGCTTCAACCGCGTAATATATAGCCTATGTCCTTCTCGGTACCCTAACCTATGAGTATGCAAAATTTAATGACGATCGGTTCAGTAGATACGGCGTGAAAGCGTAACAAACAAACAAACAAATAAACAAACAAACAAACTCACTTTCGTATTTATAATATTAGTTGGGATTTATAATACCTATAATTTATAATATTAGTTGAGATGGGATATGTACCTTTTTTAAAACAGCTGTACAGTTTGTTGCAATGCTACCCGTCTCATAAGTATATTATACGTGCTAAGCTATAGAAAATTACATATGGCCGTTTATTCTTACCGACTACGCAATCTGCCAGCAATTTATCTGCAGTCATTACCACCTACATTACATAGATATTGTCCTCACGACCATCAATCCTCATATATCACTTTAAATGGTTCCCTGCCTGGCTGCAATCTCACTTTTAGTTTACAAACATTACTAGGTATCTATTGTTTGTCATATTATGTCGGGAGGGGTAAGGAAACAATAATGTGAGCTTTGTTTAGCTGCGTAGAGGTTTTTGACATAAGTAGTTTCTTAATGAACTCAAGAGTGGGAGGACCTAAGGATAAACTGCCACGAATTAAGCCATCTATGTCAAATTAATAAAGTTGCCTGAAGGTATCTGATATAGCTTAAGGACTGTCATCAATGATGATAGCCGGGACCAATGACTAAACGGACATTCTGGAGAAGCTTAAGATATTTTGCTAAACCAACGACTAAACGTGCTTTCCAGAGGAGTTTAAGATATCTTGATCCCAGTAGGATTGGGTTTGCTGAAGCCGTAATAATGCTAACGCCTACTGGACCATCGAGCGCCTATAGAGGGGGAGACAAGAGAGAAGAAGTAAAAGCCAGAATATGGTCCCTGGGCTCGGAAATATCACATCTCATCTGAAAATTCAACAAAAGAAACTGAAGCTCTGACAGAGCCATGAGCCAACTGACAATTGAACTTCGTTTGGACAGAGGTTCATTAAATCAAGTAATCAAGCTAATGGACGTTTAGAGACGGTCTTGACCGGAAATCAGTAACGCATTCCCGCAATACAAGTCTTAATTAAGAAGTTGAAACGGGGGTTCGGCTCATGATATTCAAAATAGAATAAATTTAATAGAAAACCACAACTGCAGTATTTTCTATAATGTTGATATACATAACAGTAACAGAGTTTGTAACAAAACTACTCGTAAGACCTCAAAATAATATCGATGAAATATTAATGGTAGTAGTAAATATACTTTAAATAAAATATGAAACAGTTGGTGCTGTGGGCGGATAGGTTGAGCCGCCCACCCACCAGCTAGATAACATGCCGTAAATTAAACTGCTGTACGTAAAATACTTTACAAGCTACTATGTTAAGTCAATAGTATCTTACTGGTAGTACCTTGGTTGGCTTGAAAATGAAATTGTTGAGTCACATTTATTATTAAGTATATAATTTTTTTTCTCAGTAACTTCATAACTTTATATATTTTTTCATTTTAACTTTTTTTATAGTAGTTTTAATTTCCGTTTTAAATTTATGCTATATAACTATTACCTACTTGAAATGTGCTGACACAAAATACTTGTCACAAGTTTTGCTACTGTCATAAATAGTCACGATTTAAATCAGTTTATAGACTTTACTAAGATGTTTCAAAACTTACAAGAGTAAATAGCAGCAAAATAAACATAAGTATCTTATCACTTAAGTATATTATTTTAGCCCAAAACAACTATTAAAAGCCGTAATGTGCCAGATTTTAAACGTGCGAAGGACGTATGTAATATAAATAGTTTTACGCTCGTAAAAAGCTATAAACCTAAATTTTATATTTCCAGCACAACTGTTTCTATTTCTAAAAAATAAAAATATATTTTTGTATAATTTAATAATTAAAATAGTCCTTCTCCCATTGCAACGTCCGTCAGGGCCCTTAATTGTTCCTAATCTTATTAAACACCTGTATTGTCACATTAAGGAAGCAATAAACCATTGATTGATTGATTGAACTGAAGAATAATTTCGAAACTAAAATACAATACAAAGACGTGGTTTGACAACAACGAAACTATCAATTAGGCACTTTAAAGGTTACAAAGCTCTTATAGAGTCTGAAATAGGGCTTTTATAGAACCAATTTTCCGTAAAAAGTTGTACTACTGTCGAAATAATACGTAAACACAGAATAAATATAACTCAACGGAAAATAAAGCAATAAATTAATAATTGAATGTGCACTTACTTAATGAAAATTTAGGTTTACTGCACTGCACACAAGTGGATAACAAAAGTCTTTATCCCTCATTAAAATAAATAAATCACTTCTTACAACACTCGGCTATTAGCAATAGCTTCTGTATACGCACTAAATAATGAAAGTAAACAAGCTTTGAATTGGAATCCATTTTAATTCAGTATAGTTATTCTCTGAAAATGTGAGTCAACTTGACTCAAGAAATCAAAGTTATGAGTCGCGGTGACTCTTGCTTGGGATGAGGTAATTTTAGCATTTATGGGCAACAAGGACGTAAAATGAGCCATTAATTACTTTACTGGACTTATTTATTGAACAGGGTCAAGTTAAAGATATTAAATATGTCGTCTTCTCGCCATGTAGAAAATGTTTGCAAGGTAAGGATAGCTGTCTACATGATACTGAACACATTGTAAAATATGCAAATTACATTTCCAATACTTTTGCTATCTTCAAAAGTGTTTGAAAATTCAATATTTATTTTGATTCATATTTGGATTTTCTCGTGCAATTTATAATTCTTTTTTTTTTCAGTAAACAATTATTAGTATAGGTTTTTAAACTTTCACGGTTATCAACACTAGAATTAAACATATCAGGACATTTCCAGTTACATGGACCATGATCACGAAGGAATCAGTTCCTTTGTGATCATGGTCCATGTAACTGGATCGAAATATCGAAAACTCAAAGAATAATCACGGTAAATATCCCAATATGTTTAATTCTAAACAATTATTAGTTATTATTCCTGAAAATAAACATGAATAATAGTTTTACACACGTGTACGTCTGTCTGTCACGTCTTGGTCGTTAAATCTCAATCGGTTGCCAACCGGACCGGACTCCAAGAACAGAAATAGTCCAGCGGATGTGCGAACTAACAAACCTACACACCTCAACGCAAACCATTCGGTGTACCGCGGTACAGGAAGAAAAACATTCACAGAAGGTAAACCAAGATTAACTTAGCCGTTCGTACAAACAGTTTAATCTTGGACCCGTTAAAATATTCGAGCACTAACTTCAATCAATCTGATAAAGTATGAAAAGGCTTTTAAGACCAATGATAATACTGAGATTAAGCCACTCTACGTCTAGAGAAATATAGTAGAGATCAAGTCGAATAAAAAAATAACAAAATATAGGGCCAAATCACACAGATTGAGCTACCCCACGACTCACAGACTGGCGTTGGTTGTGGTGAATACTCCTCAAATAAAATACGAGTTCATCTCTTTTTCTCACTCTCGTTACACAAGTTTAAAACAATTGAGTGTAACTCCTATCAAAGGTGGAGCAAGTTGTCTCCGTAGTTCTGTTACCCCAAGTACATATCAAAGACAGTGCAATATACTATATAAAAAATAGGCCATCATGTGATATGAAACATCACAAAATGCAGCATGATGGCAGGAACGTATGAGTACCTTTTGCCAATACGCTAGTCGCCGCTTATTCGCCACAGAGAAGCAGCAATAGACGTTCCACAAAAAAATACTAAGTCAAGTCAAACACACGTTCTGTTCATCTATATTTATAATCACGTGCAGTCTAAACGTTTTCTATGATGGAGTAACATATTTGTTTAGCTAGACACCTACACAGGGAAACTCAAGGCGATTTGCTTCGTAAAATCATGAATGAATGTTTGTACCTGCGAGTGTGTTCGCTTTAATTATGAATCTCATTACTGAGAGCCATTTAAAATTATATAATGTATGTTAAAACGGTATGTTCAGCGTTAATTTCCGAGTTTTCAGAGTAGATAAGTGACGAAAGTTTAAAAAGAAATTTGAATTTATTTATAACAAAGTAAACTTTGATGATAAAAAATTTGATCGGAAATATTGTTCTTCAATACTATGATAATAATGTGTAGAAAACGCTATGCTATTATCCCTAATTTTTTATTACATACCGTTCTTTCCTATTCTTCTTTATGGGGTGGTAAGTAAGGCCCAAATTTCAAGACACTCTTTATTAGTAACAGGAGTCAAGTAACTCTGATGAACTGTCATCCAGCGAAAAGGACTGATAGAGAATCTGCCCACCATCATGTTGATGGCCACTTCTACGATAGAACCATTGATTTGTATTTAACTCTTATGCCACATAATTAATATCAAAATAATTCCCTTATGATCTAAATGCTCCTATAGTAGATTCTTATAATGCCAAAAAAACAATATAAAGGGATAAGTATTATTCTATTCAAGCTATTTACTCTGGTTCTATAATATATGTGACAAGTGTATTTGACTTTTAAGACTGTTACGATGCTTTCACTCTCTGAAAATCTCTACAAATTTGTTTACGGCGTGTTATTTCGGCTCATCGATTCATACTTTTGGCAAGGAAACAATCGCACCACAACGCAGCAGAATATTTCGTGGAACTGAAGCTGTGAAGGCAATAATTTGGTCTTGATTCTCACTTGGCAAATGCAAATGTTAAATATACTAGTGAAGAATAGAAGAATGTACTAGTTCCTAACGACTTGCATATGTAATTACTTTTATAATTTAATAAATAATTAAAAATAAATAATTTAATATTTTCTAGTTCTTCAGTATTACATAATAAAAACAATTCCTTAAAAGTATTTTTGTCAATTGTAAAATGCCTAGGTAGGCTCTGAAAATACGACTGCTTTTCCGGCCACATACACACTGTGACTCCGGTAAACCATAGACCCACACCAGAGATGAGAAGAAAGAACAATGCAAGCAGCCTGAGCACAGCTACTGAGTAGAATTCAGTCTTTTGTATAATAAATAAAAAAAATACTCATATCATTATTTTTTACTCTTATGTATGTATGTATAGCTGTACTTAAATGTATGATCTTGTTAAAAATTAAATAAAATTTTACGAGTTGACTAGCAAATGAGAATGACCGATGCAAACCAATTAAATTGGTAATAAAGAATACGAGAATACCTAACGCCAGTAAATAACACCAAGGTTATCTGAATGCCTGGCCTCTAGAAAAATAAGACACTCAACGCCCGACTGGTTTAGACTAACATATATTTTGGAGCCTCTTGGAGACTGGCTTAAAATAACATTTTATTTGTAAAAATGTTAGGACAACCAACAAATAACAACAAATTCATTAAAAGAAAATAAAATTAGTAACCTACTTAGTAACAATTCACCATGTCACAAAAAGTCGTTGCCTGAGTTAATTAAAATCAACTCATAATTATTTAGACAAATATTAATTTGTCATTGTATGCGCCACAGAGATGTAGTATTATTCTATGATTATTATTATTCTGATATCTATGGTATGCGCATAGTGTCATTGGCTATAGCCTTTGATACAATACGAATCTAATGACACGTCACTCATACTTCAAAATCGGTCAAGTCATTTAGGTTAAAATTGTTTTTTTGAAAACGTGAGATAATTTAAAAACTGCATATATTTAATGCAAATAAACCAGGACCTAGTAAAGGACCTTGTGGTGTACCTTAAGTCCTAAAGACATGTGATCCTGCAAGTCTTTTCCGGCAAAGACAGTATTTTATTAGAAATAGATACTTCCTTATGCCACAATGAAAATATACACCTACATAATACATGAACCAACATATCACCACTGAACCAACAACATCCAAATATCAAATTCTCATCACGTTCAAAACGTAACAAACTTGTACGCGTGCCTGTTGGTTTAATGCGATACAATGTAAGGTTTTTTATAAACCTTTTACGTATTCTGTGCAAAGAGGCTTCCAAAAAAGGCATTTGCAGTATAAGAGGTAAGGCTTTGTTAATTTTAACCTTGAAAAGAATTTCTGATTAAAGTACAAGGATACTTGCAGTTCTTAAGAAATGTTTTGAAAAAATGAGATTTAAAAGAACATTATATAAAAGTTTATTTAAACACCAAAGGACAAGTGTTTTCTGTGAACTATCTTGAAGGTACTTGCAAAATTAGGGTCCTAATTATACATGGCATAATGGCATGGCACAATCGTTATGGACCCTTATAGGGGTGATTCAGTCCGTCGATATAAATGACTTTTCCTATGGGACCAAAGCTGAAAACAAAAAAAATCGGCACTTTCACATAAAAGTGTTCAGTCGCCCATGCATTTTGTATGGCAGAATCTAATTTGTTTTCGAGTATTCAGCATTGTTTCCATAGGAAAAGTTGTTTGAATCGACCGGCTGAACCTTTTTTGGGGTCCGGAACGTTTAAAATTTCGCCATGTATAAATAAATAATTAGCGTGCTAAATTATATTGTTGATCTGTTCCGCCTTGAGAAGTTATATTGACCATATTCAGACAGGTAATAATAAATAAAAGCTAGAAAGGTTTTATACAAGTTAAACACTATTTTGAACATATTTGTTTCTCTCTATGTTAGATTGGAAAGTTACACAACGGGAGAGGCTACCCGCATAATAATGTACAAATCAGCATAACAAAACTCGAACAAGGCATTGCATAACAAGAGGAAAGGGAACTCGAATAAGATCGAGAGCCAGTCTAGACCAGGTCGGCGCTTCCTGGCTGACTCAGGGAAGCCCAGTTGGCAGCGTCGCCAGGTACACTGAAATAGATATAGTATCATATAGGTAACTCGTCAGCTCAGGTAGTTGGCAAGGTGTTTTGTGGTGTTACGTTGTCCGTGGGTTGTATTGTACGAGGTGCTGACATCACGACGTTTTTGGTAATAGATGAAGTAATTTTAATAGACGATGAGAACGAATTCTTGGAATGTCCAGACATTATCCTGTTTTGTGATTTCAATATAGGCATTGATGGCCCTCCCTATTTGGATGTCCAAGGCCTCTAATATCATAATCATTCGATGTGCCAGCTAGTATCTAATATCAAATGATAAAGACGCTAATTGTAGCATATTATAGTTACTAGCCCATCAAGACGAAAATAAACTAGGAAAACAATATTCGAAAATGTTAATCATTTCTAATTTATAACTCACCATGCAATGTCAATGGTATTATTAGATATCACTTAGATTAGCACGATGGAACAAGTTCCGATAATCTATATAGCTTGGTTCTCGACGCTTTGAACATTATTATATGACCTTATGGACCTGCAAATGGTTATAAAATTGTTTATGTCATCAACTCATCATAACGCAAAACAATATGACTTCATTCGGCCAATTCACAGGCTAATCCATCACCAAGGATGACAAACAAACTCCTGGCAATAATGACACATTTCGTATTCCCCGTACATGATCTATTATTCTGAAATGACCTTAAACGTAGGTAACAGTTCTAACTAAGCAGCCTTGAAAATTGAATAATAAGGAAAAGATCTTGAGGTTCACAGTTATAAATTCTAGATTTTGCATAGACTGACATCTTTATGTTTACAATAGCTTAGGTATAGATTTGTTACAAGGACAGACGGGCAGAAAATTTCAACAACCATTAGTCAGCTCTGAACATCCGAAATGTCCCTAGCAAGTCTCATTTTTTTAACCCTCTCAGCCGTTGACCTCTTTAGTTGACCTGAACGTTTTCATCTCATACAAATTTTTGAGCATTCGTATGATCCATGTCGATGGACGGCATGGCTATGGGCCAAGTTTTAATATTAGCGCCGCCCTGATGTCATCGCTCGCTGTTTACACTCCGAATCATATTGTTTTTACAAGTTGTGGATTGCGAACTCCAAATCGAACAGCTGGAATGTGGATTGTTTTGACTGAGAATGCATAGACAAAAATCTTGCTGCCTTGAGCTACATATTATAGTTGTAGATCATAGATCAAAGACATGAACTCCAATTCGAGTGCCTGGAACTGGGCTGGAGAGATTTGGAGTACTTATAACAAACTAAACTAAGGAACGCATTGAAAATTTTGTGGGATCTCAAAAATCTGTGCAATTTATCTGATACAGAATAAAATATAATAAATCTGAAGAATGGCCTCGCGAGTCCTAGTACTTTGACTTATATCTTCTTCTATCTATTTTTATGATTTTCCTCTAAAAAATTTGGAGATGTTATTTCAATGGCCATCCACACGACACATAACTAATGCACCAAATAATTAGTAAATAAAAAAAGTAGTTTAAACTAAGAGAGTATCTACGATAGGGTTTATCATATAGCTTTTTTTCGGTGCCTGTTGCGGATTTCAGGATTGAAAATTCTTACAAGCCACGTACATATATTTCAAAACATACACCTACACAAGAAAGTTTATCGAGTGACTAAGTGCATTAGCACATGTCTTGCAAAACGAAAAAACCTCTCAACAATGACTGCATCGAATATTGTATGAATTTGTATGGAGCTGACGCACGCGTGGCTTTCGTCTTCACCACAGAAATAGCCGTGAGCGGCGTAACGAGAACAAGGTCTTATGGATGCCGAATCCAGGAATTGTTTATTTGGTGTAAAATTATGATAATCATCGAACGCTGCAAAAGTATTTTAGCTTGCACTTTCCTCGATACATTAGAGTGGTTCAGCAAAGGGAAAGTATTCTCATTGATAAACGAGAGTAGTTTTTATGGAACAGAAAACACTGCCTAGAATCCTAAGTAGTAGTATGGATAAAATTATTTTACCAATAGTAGAGATTCCAGGCAAAGTTTTGATAATTACGTGGAATTTGAATAAAAATATGACACACAGACAGACATATCGAAGTTTTAGGCGCTGATGTACAAATTAATATTGACCCTGGCGATCCTGTGAAAATGTAATTTCAGAATAGGAAATTGAAATATAAAAAAAATATCATGATGAATAAAAGACGATGATGCTAGCAGTCTAAACTCCAGTAATTTCATAATTGTCGAGCTCCGTGGCGCAGCGGTAGACACGCTAGCTTGCGACACGGAGGTCCCGGGTTCGATCCCCGGTCAGGTCAAGATGGAAAAAGATCTTTTTCATATTGACCTGGGTCTTGGATGTTTATCTATATAAGTATATATTATAAAAATATAGTATCGTTGAGTTAGTATCCTGCGACACAAGTTCACAACTTACTGTAGGGCTAGCTCAATTTGTGTGTGATATGTCCAAAAGAAAAAAGAAAAAAAAACAAGTGGGCGGCATTATTACAGCCATCTCCAACTGCAATTGCACCCGTTAACCTCTTCAATGAGACTGTTCTGATGAGTCTAGATTTCAAGATAATTCAATACTGATAGTAGGTACCTACTTACCTACCCGTCCCAGAATACTGGACAAAATGCTGTGCTGTACTAAAGATGCCGAAAATCAAAAGTAAAGTAAACTTTATAGTACTTGCTGAAGTAAGAAAGTATTTTTATAATTAAAGGCATGTAAGTTGAAAGTTTTGTTTATTTAAAATTAGGTTTCTTTACACTTATTATTTTTATTAATACTTAAGTACATATTAATTCTTCTTATTAAAAAATACTAATAAAAGTCAGTGGTATATACCGTCTCTTATCGTATCCCGTGCAAAGGAGATGAATTTGATAAAGCTGATAAGAATAGTCATATCATCCATCATCATCATTTCGTGTAGGCGACACGGTCAGTCGACCATGCACACCCTGGTGTCAGGGTTCTTCGGAACCGCCTCTCGGCCTCTGACGTGGTTCCTATAACGACTACCAGATGGCAGCCGGGACCAACGGCTTAGCGTGCCTTCCGAAGCACGGAATCAACTTTCTTATCAGACAATCAGGTGATTCATGCCTGCAATGTCCTAACCAAACTGGCGTAAAAGTGAATTCCTTGTAATAGACAATTTGTATTATTAGCAACTCTACCTAAAATATTTGTTATCTACTCAATGTGTCAACGTTTAATTTTGCCGTGGGCAGAGACTGGTTAGTGTACCAATAGTGTCAATAGTGACCTCAAGCTCTCAGCAGGTACCACCCACCTTCGCACACCCTGCTACATCGTAGGAGTGACCAGAAAGAATTTAATAACTGTGTAGGACGCACAATATCAATTTTATAGTTTGAATTGTGATTGGAAAATTAACATAAACGGGGACGAATTCGTAGTTTCTATTTAAAAAAGAAAATAGTGAAGGAGCCTAAAGGAGCCAACACTATAAATGCTGTTATAATAACTCCAATTATATTGCTAGAGATTCTATTATAGTTATTAAACAAAATAACATTACAGTATCTTTCGATCGACGGATGAGGATGCGTAGGGAAATAAAATAAGCAGAAATCATGCAGGAATGTATTTTTTTCTACTAACGAGATTGTAATTAAGTAGGTATAACTGGATAGACCTAAATAAACAAAAATAATTAACTACTTATAGAATTTAATAAGACTTAGTGCTAAAAAATACAAATAGAACAAGCCTAGAACCTAAGATATCCTAAAAGAACTAGGCTAGTTCATCTAAGTCGCGCGACCATATGTTGTCAAACAAGTTCTATAGAAGAACGAGTCATTTCTAAGAAAACTATACCTACTTCAATGGCATTTCGGCGACGCGACAAGCGACAACCACAAAATATTGTTTTAAAAATATACGAAAATGCGCCAAATTCGTAGGTCAAAATACATACCGTTTACAAGAATCCTTTATTAAAAATAGTGAACACAACACTCAACACACTGATTAATTATCACTTTAATTATTTTATATCATTCTATCAGCACTTTTGATGTTTATTTAATTTTTTTACGATAAGTTTTGAGTTCGAAAGTCGCGCATACGTTCGCGCACGGAAAGGCGATGGCGCGCTCTCTTGAAACCGCGCGGGAAAAACATGAACGGAAATATCATATATCGCGGCCGTATTAACGCATGTATGGTTTGCTCTTTCACTCTCAGCCACCTGTGCAAGATTTAGGCGAGATAGAAGATAAAAGGCGCGCTTTTCTCAATGAACTTCCTTTTACATATTTACGGGTCCAAAAATTAACTCGTAAACAGTTTTTGCTTCGGAACTCGGAAATAATGAAGTAAGACCTAGATAAAATCTTATTTATACTAATACATATTATAAAGCTAAAGAGTTTGTTTGTTTGTCTGGTTAAATGCGCTAATCTCAGGCACTACGTACTGGACCGATTTCAAAAATTCTTTCACCGTTAAATAATCTTATGTAATCCCTAAGTATATGTAGTATGAGTATATGTAATACATACCCTATGGCACTCAGGGATAAGCCGGGGCGGACTGCTATGGTAAGATAAAAAAAAAAAATTATAGAGAATAGATGCGTTTGAATCTCTAAAGTTGCCTTACTTCCAGTGCTTCCAGTTTAGAAACTGGAACTGCGCTTGATGATACACTAGATACTTAGGTAAGTAACACACGGAATAAAGACAAAAGTGTTATTTTTAAAAGCTATAGTGTAATATACTTTTTTGTTAGCCGTTTATGTTCCACAAAGGCCTTCCCTAGTTGCTTTCACACGTTCCGTTTATGAAATACGTATTCTTTCATATCCCGAAACTGATCATTTTAGGATTTAGATTAGATTAGAATCTAGGATGATAATTTTATAAGCTTTCAAAGCTTTAAACTTTACATACAATCATTAAAAGTTGTAAACTATGGTGTCTAAATCTAATCAAGATCTAATCACGTGATATTTTCTAACTTACTCAAAAGATAATCTTGACAAATTTCGCTAATGCATTCGACAACGTCCATACCACGTTGAAAACACCGGTTCTCGTCCGATCACCGAAGTTAAGCAACGTTGGGCGCAGTCAGTACTTGGATGGGTGACCGCCTGGGAACACTGCGTGATGTTGGCTTTTTGTTTTACGATCGAGTTTTTATTTTAATCACTTTCTATATTATTTTATTAAATCTTTATAGTTATTATACCGAGATGGGGGGACCATTGGGAAGATTTTTATTTATAACCCTTAGCATCACCGTTTTTTGGGAAATGAAAAACAGCATTTGTCAAAAAAGCCATCCCAATTTTTTTTGCTTTCCTAATGAGATTGTTTTTATTGTTTAGGGGATCCAACCCGTCAATAATTATTTTTACAACTCTGGTGAACTGTACTAACTTTGTGTAAACTATTGTTGTGCTGTACCATTTGTAAATCACTGAATAAAGATTTTTCTATTCTATTCTATTCAATATGAATAACTTTTCATATGGGATCAATGCTGAAAACAAAAAAAAAGACATTATGTATAATGCCCAATTCATCACTTGGTCCATAACATATACATCAGTTCTGTGGTCTTATCAAGGCAGGCCCAGGAGCTCAATTTTTGAACTATTAGAATCGATCTGTCACTTGTTGTCAACTCTTTTTGAATCATTACTAGCATGTGTCCGAATCCGAAGCTAATGTTTGTAAATAAAAAAATATACTTTCTGAGTGTTTTTATGCATTTATAAAAATTAGCTGAGAGACCCTGCGTACCCATTTTCTCCACCCCAAACAGCTCTCAAATATGTAGCCATTGCCAAGCAATTTGCGCCTTGAGGAAATCGGCGGTGGTACCAGCCTTGGAACTAGTGCCATGCAGGTGCGAAGGCAACACACATAGCGTCGCACACGAATCATCTCCCCAATCTCCAGGATAAAAAGCTAAGCTCTAGTCTTTGGCTCTAGTCATGTCATGTGGTCTCAACGCCTTAAAAGTAAAATTTGTTCTCAGAGACTCGCATAGATGGCGCCACTTGAAACTACACAACATTGTATCTACCGTATTATGAGAATATAAAAACATGATTCACAAAATATATCTTATTAAAAATCAAAACAATATTTTAGGCATAATATTTTAAAATGACACCGTGTATTAAGTAAGTGAAAGGCTAACGCAGATTACCGCCATCTAGTATCGAGTAGCAAGCAACTCTCCTGCGCCATACATTCGCCTGCTTTTCGCAACCTTAATTTGGTCCAATATTTTTGTATGAGGTGGGCAGTCTATTACGTTAGTATTATATTGTCTTTGCTCTAGTGCAGGAATTAATTAATGGGGTCAGGCCGCACTTGACGGAGCCAGGGAGATCGTCTGATCTGACTATTGAAAGAAAAAGGAAGAAATTAGTATTCTAAAAAAAATTGCTGTGTTTTTACATCGTAAAATCAAACATAGGTACTTTGGACTCGAGTATCTTTGCTGATCTTAGACTAATTTTATCTTTACTAAATCGACAGGTGATGGTTGCGTTATTTTTTTTAGCTACTGGCTCCTATCAGGCCGGGGGGTAGGAATGGGAGTTATTGAGATGCTAAAATACCATAGATATCAGAATATTTTGTAAAATACCAAAGTCCAGTGTCAGTGTCCAGTAGTTTGGCTAAGTAAAAGGCCGATAAATACAGTTCCCAAAAATCGGAGGCGTTTTATAAAAAATCTCACAATAAAAGAGTAAACAAAAATAGACCTCAGTACCAGCTAACGAATGAAAATCAAGCAACAAAAAACCAACATCACGCAGTGTTCCCAGGCGGTCACCCATCCAAGTACTGACTGCGCCCAACGTTGCTTAACTTCGGTGATCGGACGAGAACCGGTGTTTTCAACGTGGTATGGACGTTGGCAATTACAATTTTGAATTTTGTAATGATTACCGTGATTACCCTACCAGTAGGTTACAAATTGCATTGACAAGTTTCTATGTTGTAAGAAAAAGAAAAATGTGTTTGTAATGTAAAGTGACAAAAAGAATTAGTGCCTACTTACCAGGTTGTATCAAAAGCATATCAAAAAAAGGGATGTGTGTGAAAGTAGGAAGCAACGAGACGAGGGAAGGCCTTTACTATTTTTTTTTATCTACATCTACAAGTTTATAAACAGCATACAGTAGGTACCTTGATTTGATTTGAAGTAGGTAAGTACCTAAGCAAGTTCCTAGAATTTTATTTCTATCAACTAAAATAACAGCTACCTGAAAAAGTTCATTGAGAAAAAGCATGATCAGCGCAAGTACCTAAATGGAATAGAAGAGCGAGGAATGTCTTGTCACTCGCGCCCTACGGGTCTCGTAGCGTGCGAGCTATAGTCCAGTCAACGAGGAGATTCGTTGTATGGAGACTTCCGAATAATTCTCCCGCCAATGAAACTTGGCACATGATGAAACTGGGTAATACAAACTATAGATATACAATAATCCAACAAATTTTATTACGAGAAGTTAGGTATTTTTATGTATTTTTACCTAAACATGAAAATCGTTTATAGCTCTCTGTGAAAAATTCCTCAGTCTAAAATTCTTTTTGTATACGTACTTAAGTACAACTTAGAATATGTATGTATAATAATCCAATATTTTTTCGATTTCGGTTATACCCTAAATTCAATCTTTAATATTTGGCGCTATAACTTGTGCTGAAAAATTGCTCTGCTGATTTTAATTTTTTAATGTGCTCTTATATGGTCAAATACAAAGGTTTTCTCAGTACCAAAAGTTTTTCATTTGGAAACACATATTTTTTTTATTTAAGCTTTTTGACGCGATGAAAAATTCCTCCGTCCATTTTTATAAAATGATTGGTCATTTGATTGTATTTTAAAACTGATTTACCAATAATCCAACAAATTTTCAAACGTTCAGTTACCTTTGAGAATGTAGGTACTAACCGCAGACGAGATGTAGTTTGCGAGCTAAGTTCAGCGATCCGTTCTTATTACTACTGCTCTAAGGTTGAAATTGTAACAAAAGGTAGGCGCATGTCCGTAACGAGTTTTTCATTACCTTATTAAATGCTTTATACATTACAAGAAGGTAGGTACAACCGAATATTTTAAATATTTTTTTATATGTCGTTCGTTTTGTTTGTTTGTGATATCTTTATTGTATATTAAATATATTTTCAGTCATTGGGCATCAAAATTGGTTCATTAGTATATGAGATATTCAAATAAATGTTCGCTAGGTCCAAGTTAGCGACGAACTGCTAAACATTTGGTTGATGCAATAATGTGGAAATCTTACGGTATAATAACCGTAGGTATACCTATGATCAGGTGGGGCAAGTACCTCTACCATTCATATTTTAGAAAACGAGGCTCATAGGTACGCATTTTCTTCTATTAAACAAACGCTGGGTTCAGGTTTAATACAATTTCTACTTGTTTAGGGGAATACTTATTGCAGTGCAGAACAAGACGTAATTTTATTTGTTGTGTAATTAGATTGTAAGTCAAGTTGGCAGGTGTTCATTCAAGCGCTAAAGAAATTCAAATATCATAAATGACTTGACTAAACTACTTTACAAATGTTATACTTCACACATGTATGTTTCATTTATGTTTGTTCTGAAATTGAAAGAGGCAAGTGCAACTTTTGCTTGGGGCAAATGCATTACTATGACGAGCTTGCCCCTAATCAGAGATTTTAAACTTTTGTATTTGAATTTTAACGGTTGAATTTATATTTGTACTGGTCTATGTATATTCAAGCGCTAAAGAAATTCAAATATCATAAATGACTTGACTAAACTACTTTACAAATGTTATACTTCACACATGTATGTTTCATTTATGTTTGTTCTGAAATTGAAAGAGGCAAGTGCAACTTTTGCTTGAGGCAAATGCATTACTATGACGAGCTTGCCCCTAATCAGAGATTTTAAACTTTTGTATTTTAATTTTAACGGTTGAATTTATATTTGTACTGGTCTATGTTTAAATATCAGCTCCAGGATGAGTTTTGCATGAAGTAAGTTGATATCGGTTATTACTTTTAATTAATATAAAATCTATTTGGTATCTTCCTATATCTCCTGGCATTTTCCAGGTATACAGCTTCTTTTCGGTAATTTGAAATATGTATTTGCTATACACATTCCGTTTTCCTAACAGAATTGCACCACTCTATTTCTCCTTTCATTTTTTACACCTAGTTTAAATAGCTATGGCAGCTTCCGATACATCATTTTAGTTATTAATCAAAGTTAGTGTCTATGAATAATATATAGTATAATATTATATTTTATTTATCTCCACACATACACTAATCTAATAAAACACAAAATAAAAAAATCACATTAGCTAGTGGGAGCAGAATGGACGAACATTGGAGTTTACCTCTAGTTCCTACACTAGGCTGTGCCTGTCTTGTAGGCAACTAGTTAATTTATGATATATCTGAACAGTGTCAACTTTCTTGGGATAAATAGCTAAAAGAATTAAGGTTTAAAGTTAATACAAACAGAAAAATTAAAATTCTTGTAGAAAATAAAAGAAAGTTGGTTGTGGAATGGAGCAGTTGATGAGTGTTTGTGATATAGTGTATTGTGCATGTTTAAGTGTGTATATGTGTGTGCGCGCTTGTATTGAGCAGCATTCTATGCTTGTAATGTGAGTGTATGTGTAACATTTCATGTTACTAGTGTTATCCTGTAATAATTATTGGATCCCTTTAAGTATTAATTCAATGTCAGTATAGTCTAAAGTGTTGAGCCAGTTTGTAATCTTTTTCTTTAATTCTCTAGTTGTGCAATTTTTAATAGGACACTTTAAATTTACTTAATAATATACATATGGGTGAAGATATGGACTAAACTTACTAGCGAATTTAGTATTAAAAGATGGAAGCGGTAACCTGGACAGTCAAGTCTTAAGCATGTTTTCATAATTTTGTGATCTAATAACTTCTTCATGTGTTTTAATCATTACTCTTAGAATAAACAATCCACGCACACTTAGAACGCCAAACTCTTCATAATTTGACTTAGTAGGATATCTGACTGGTTTTTAGGGTTACGTAGTAAACTAGGAACCCTTGTTAGTTTTGCCATGTCTGTCTGTCTGTCGGTCTGTCCGTCGGCGGATTAAATCAGAGACTAAGTACTAGAAAGCTGTGATTTGGTATGGGTATGTATATTAATTATGCCAAAAAAGTGGTAGAAAAAAAATCTTGAAAAAAAAAATTGTTTTTAGGATAGTTCCCTGACAAGTAAAGTGGGCGAGTATTTTTTTTTTCTCTATTTACCCATCGTGTGTGGTATCGTTAAAAAGGTCTTTGAAAAATATTGTGAGGTTGAGAACACCATTTTTCGATTTAGGGATCCGTTTCCGAAATATTTGGTTTTAAAGTGAAAATTTTTGTTAGAGGTAAGTGTCCCCCCCCCCCTTCTATCTGCTTAACGGTTATATATGGATACGTGAAAAAAAATACAGCAGTAGTATATATACTGAAGTTGAAAGGAAAACTATCAGAGCTGAGTATTGAGTAAAAACTAAACAAAACTTTGGTTGCGTTATGAAACGGTTAACAACGGTCGTACAAAGATGATTATTGTTATTATAAGGTAAATGGCTGAAGACTACGAAACATTAAAGTAACACTAAACATCAGCTTATTCTTAAAACACTGAACATAACTTAGGAACTCCGGTGATGTTGAAAACTATATAATAGAAAAAAAAATTACAAATTATTATAAATATTTACAAAATATAGACCATCACCTGACAATTAGTAAAAAAAAATAATTTAAATTCGGCAAAAATCCAAATTAGATTGAAAGTTTCTACTGGATTGCAATCACAATTCACAAAAAACGGCACGTAGCTGACTTCATACGTAAGTGACTTGTATTTTACATATTAATAAAGTCACAAAAACTTGCGACTTCGGTCATGCCGTGAATAAATAGGTGATATTTAATAATTTATATCTCAGCTATTATCTGACTGATTTCTAAAATTGTTTTAGTAGTTTATTAGTCATAGTCTATTCTATTTGTAAACAATTTAATGTAATTTTATAGTTTTTCAATCTATAATCTCAGAAATCATGTTATAGACAATAATACTAGCCAATCTTAAATTGACTAACGTGGCTTTTTGTTACCCTTACTCTTGTTGAAAGATTAATGTACTTAAATGAATAAACTCAATTTCAGGGCCATCACGAGATATTTATAGAGATGATGTTGTCAGCTATGTGTAAGTTAAGCGAGAGGGTAAACTATGTACTGAGAAGTGTAAAATATGCCCGAGCAAAATTCATCTGTGTTGTTATAATTATCTTTAGCTGAATTACATTTTGTTAAATATACTTACATCAAAATGATCTTCACAATAATTGATTCATGTTTAATCACATAACATTTTCATTTAAACACAATACGCCATGACAGATTTGAGCGTTTTCGGGAGAAATTTAATGTCATTTTTTTAATGCGAAATACAAGTTGAAAATCAATATATTTTTAAAATATAATATTTTTTTCATGTGTAACGGTAAAAGGTATATTGTCTAACAATCAATCAAATTTAGGCAACTAGCCTATTCACAAGTCTAGACTATATCGCCTATAGCTACGAAATGCAACCAAAGATTTGTTGAGTTTCTTTACTAATTAGCGAATATATAGTGTATTTTAATGTTTCGTTATTTTCAGCCATTTACCTTGTATTTATTTTTTAGTTACAATAAATTAACTGTGTATGAGCGTTGCTCCATAACACAACTGAGTCTTTGTTCATTACTATTTGCAGCCATTTACCATATTGTTTTTTTTTTTCGGTCAAGATAACACATTTTTCAGGTGCCATATTTAATTACCATATGACATATTTAGCATCGTTGCCCTCCATCCTGTGAAACCTGTGGTGGTCAGGTGGGGCAAGTGCGTAAACGGGGCAAGTACCTATACCTTTCATATTTCGAAAACGAGGCGTAGGTGTATACGTATTGTTTTCTATTAAACAAACGCTGAGTTCAGGTTTAAATGCAATTTTCTAATCGTTTATGACAATACTTATTACAGTGTTCATATACCTAGTTGAGTTTGTTTTTTAAACAAACAGTATGAAAAAAAAATCTTTGCTAGCAAAAAATATAAAAATGAATTTTGGCTAATTTAAGCTTGCTACTACAGAACCTTTCAAGAGCGAACCCGACTTTTTTCTCAATAGTGTTTAGCTAGATAATGGTGCCGATTTTATACTTGACATTACCTTACCGCATTATTTTGGCTATTGTGTTAATAAGCTTCTTTGTGACACGGTGTGTTGAAAAATTAAATGCAACCGTTCCTTAAACAAGTCCGTATATTACCTACTACAGCTCAGTAGGTACACGCAAAAACAAATGTTGCGTTTTGAATTTCGAGCGAGACTTTAAGTATATGTGACAGTTCGCGCCTGCGCGGCCGGGCGGCCACTGCTCTGACGCGAGCGCCCCGCACTCCCCGCACTACTATAAATACTTTGAATTACCGATTAAGTTTGTGTTTAAAACTTGTTATTTAGTTAAATTTTAATTAAATTATTAAAAAGTCGGCTACAATAGAGCGACCTCTACCTAAGAAACGCAACAAATTTGCCTGAGTAATTAATAATTATTCACACGACGTAATTAAGAAAAAATAAGAATTATAATAATGTTAAGGAAAATCTTTTGGATTACTTATTAAAGCTATTTATTTAAGTAAATAAAGCCATATAAAAAAACAAAAATCAGCGGAGCAATTTTTCCGCACAAGTTATAGCGCAAAATATTAAAAGTTGAATTTAGGGTATAACCGAAATCGAAAAAGTTTTGGATTATTATACATGCACATTCTAAGTAGTACATAGGTACGTATACAGAAAGAATTTCAGTCTGAGGAATTTTTCACAGAGAGCTATAAAAAAATTCACGTTTAGGTAAAAATACCTAACTTCTCGTAATAAAATTTGTTGGATTATTGTATATATATAATGTGTATTACCTACTTTCATCATGTACAAAGTTTCATAGGCGGGAGAATTATTCGGGTTACAAACGCCTCGTTGATTGGACTACTACATTAAAATTCCTTGCCTTGTGACCTTGTGGAAAACACGAATTTTACAACCTGTAAATGGCACTGTTACATATTACGATAATTATTTATTGTCGTCAAATGATGTCGTAGAGGTCAAAGACAATAAGAGGTACACCCATTTGTGCAAAAAACCTCGCGAATTGTACATTGGTTGTACTTTTAACGTTGCTTTAAAAATGCTCGAGTTGAAGCCGGCAGGCTTGCTCATATTGTGCGTTCTAATGAAAGGAACTCACACTAGATGGCAGTACGTGGCCGTGGCATACTGAAGCAAAATATCCGAATAATGTCCAGAAGGTCCAGAAATATAGAATACCAGCAGTTACCCGCGGCTTCGCCCGCGTGATATATAGCCTATGTCCTTCTCAGTACCCTAAACTATGTACATGCAAAATTTCATGATGATTGATTCAGTAGATAGGGCGTGAAAGCGTAACAAACAAAAAAACTCACTTTTGCATTTATAGTATTAGTTAGTGTGCATTTCCCCAGCGGAAAAGTGTTGAATAATAAATGTTGAATATACTAGATCGTTAGTTCAAAGCTGCCTTCGAATGTTTATCGATGAATGAAATTCGTGTATTCAGTAATTTTTGAGAAATTCGTCAAAAACATATTACGCCAGAGAAACGTTTCCCTGGCGGAATTTTGTCAGGGATCCAAAATTTAATTAGTAGAGCAATTAGTTAATCATAAGAGAGAAATGTTTATGCATAAATGGAATTTGTGTGTCATAGGCCTCCGAAGTTATTCAAAATGCCGCTGGGGAAATGTTCGGCTTTTTGCTGGATCTCATAAACGGTTTGGAATACGGTCTTGGATTTTTTTACACACATTGCTATTAATTTGTTTATAACGCCTATAAAAACAGAATCCAAAAAAACACAGCCACTTATGATTAAAAAATATATACATAAAAGTAGGTATTTTGGTTCTAGTAGCTGAACTAAAGGACCTAATGGAAAGTTTTAAACGTCTATTTATATATTATAACTGCCTCCAACATCTGCGAAAGTATGTTTGTAATAGAGTAAGTATAAAAAAAGATACAACAAAAATAATGTCTCACGGACATCATGATTTTGAATCCGTCTATTGTAGGAGTTTTATATTATGTGGCAAGTTGTAACTAATTTCAATGGTTTGTTTATTTATTCATCTATACGCATTCTAATAATTAGCTTGATCCAATTAGTAAAAAAAGAAAAATCGTAAAAAAACCAGTGGCACTTAGAACTTAGTTATAAACCGACCAATTTCGGATGGCTATGAAAAAGCGACCGCTCAGTACAAGTATCTTACTTCTGAAATTTGCAATATTACTGACGTTATTTGGTACAGACGCATACTCAATACATAAGCGTTTAGTTAAAATAGATGCTTAAATACATATTGCTTATTATTTAGATTTACTCTTTTAAAATAAGTATTTAGTAAATAAGTATTCGTGCGTATAGGGTAAAACAGTACTTTATTACTAAGACTCCACTGTCTTTCCATCCGTTTGCCTGTTTTTCACCAGGCTGTTTTTTATAACCGTTATAAGGCTGTTGAAATTTTCACAGATGATGTAGGCACCTATATCTGTTGCCGCAACAACATTTACTAAAAACGGAATAACGTAATTATTTAAGGAAGGGCTCCAATGCCAGAAACCTGATTTTTGTCGCTTTTTTGCATGATATTTTATAATAATGGTACGGAACACATCGTACGCGAGTACAACTAGCTCTTTGCCGGTTTCTATCATTCGTAAGCATTCTAGTTTGTATATAAGTTCTTATGGTACCTATTTTGTATATTTCTATTATTACTGATACCGAGCAACCGGTAAACGTAAAATATTACTGAGCTGTAAAAAAAAAATTTTTACCAGAAGTTTATTTCTGTATGGTAGACAAATCCTGCATTTATCATCTAAGTACTTATAAAAGAATATATTAACCGTCTAATAGACCTTAGCTTTTTATATTAGCAAATTTCCCGGGACTTTGTGCTCGTATTTTATGGCCTATGTGACCCGCAGCTAAATGAGCTTCATATAAGTGAAAGAACTTTGAAAATAGGTCCAGTTTTAAAGTCAATTGTATGCATACATAAAAACAATCAAATCTTTTCTCTTTATAGTAATAGTATACATAACAGATTGACGTTTTAAATTTGTATCATTATTGAAAGTTAAAGTGAGGTATATACAGTCTCCCATCTACTCAGAAATAACACAAATAACTACAAACCATTTATAGATTAATACTGTAAATAAGACTTGTGTCCGCGCCTGTACCTCATTTATAGTGGTATTACGTAGTAATGTTTGGAATGACAGCAATTTATATGAAATGGTCGCTTTTTCATAGCCATCCGAAATTGGTCGGTTTATAACCAAGATTTAAGTGTCACTGGTTTTTTTACGATATTACTTTTATTACTAATTGGATTAGGCTAATTATTAGAATGCGTATAGATAAATAAATAAACAAACCATTGAAATTAGTTACAACTTGCCACATAATATAAAACTCCTACAATAGACGGATTCAAAATCATGATGTCCGTGAGACATTATTTTTGTTGTATCTTTTTTTATACTTACTCTATTACAAACATACTTTCGCAGATGTTGGAGGCAGTTATAATATATAAATAGACGTTTAAAACTTTCCATTAGGTCCTTTAGTTCAGCTACTAGAACCAAAATACCTACTTTTATGTATATATTTTTTAATCATAAGTGGCTGTGTTTTTTTGGATTCTGTTTTTATAGGCGTTATAAACAAATTAATAGCAATGTGTGTAAAAAAATCCAAGACCGTATTCCAAACCGTTTATGAGATCCAGCAAAAAGCCGAACATTTCCCCAGCGGCATTTTGAATAACTTCGGAGGCCTATGACACACAAATTCCATTTATGCATAAACATTTCTCTCTTATGATTAACTAATTGCTCTACTAATTAAATTTTGGATCCCTGACAAAATTCCGCCAGGGAAACGTTTCTCTGGCGTAATATGTTTTTGACGAATTTCTCAAAAATTACTGAATACACGAATTTCATTCATCGATAAACATTCGAAGGCAGCTTTGAACTAACGATCTAGTATATTCAACATTTATTATTCAATACTTTTCCGCTGGGGAAATGCACACTATTAGTTAGGATTAGGAATTTAGGACAAATACAATAGGTATAATACGTTAGGATAATATAAAGATCTGTGGTTCAATACATAAATTATTGTTGCCGTTGCCGCAATGATTGTTTGTTATTGCAACCTCTTTATTAATGACTTTTGACCTATACCTATACACTTAGTATTTAGTAGTAGTATTATTCCGAAACAAATTGGGATTGGGACCCCAATCAATTTAGTTGTTCGTTTGATTTCTTATAAGAAAATATAATTATGTATATATTGTAAGTAGGAATGTTTAGTTATCATATCAATCAGTGCTAGGTAGGACTAAATGACTAAACAGAAACAAACTAACTAGGGAGCATGAAGTCGGTTAAAAAACTATAACTTTTGGGCTTCGGGTTGTGCAATTTCCATGCCCTATTTTTAAATCTTGTTTAAATTTCACAGAAAATAAATATAATATAATATTTGGTTGTGAGTTAGGTACGGTATGGATACAAACAAGAAGGAATCGAGTAGTAGGGAATAGGGAAAAACGGATCCCAAACAGCCAGACGGAATTTCGGGATAGGCGGCGAGACGGCGACGCGACGGCTGTTGGGGGGAGCAGCACCCCCTCCCAACCACGGCATCTGCTGCGTGCGTGCTTGTGGTGCTTGTTAAAAAAGTATCGATTATTTAAGGGCGGTATTTATTCACTTGTCGATGAAATAATTAAAAAATAACTATTTGGTTGGGTATGTATTTGTTTTTCGTGCTTGAGTCAATCTCACTTCATCACTAGACTGACTGCAGCATTAGTCGAATTTGATTAATAATATTGTCATGCATGTCATACATATCATACAAACTAATTAAACATATTGTATTAGGTTAGATAGAACTGATGGGTATTGCTGGTTTTTAGTTGATATTTCAAAACTAGCATGTGATCCCTTTCTCAGATTGTATTTTACTAAAGACGTATATTATGTGTGTAAAAGCAGTTTCCACTTGCACTTTTTTATACAGTTTTTGTAATTAAATAATATCGAATAAGTAAGAAAATGAATTGCAATAACAAATGATCAAAAAGGTCTATTAAATCTCTATTTGATGAGATCGAAAAACAAAAACCTTCAACATTATTCAGTGATAGGATAAAATAATAAATTAGGATAAACACAATTAGAATATTATTAATAGACCCAAGTTGAGTAGTCTACTAGAGAGTCGGTGATCAGTAATAAATAGTTTACTTGTATGAATACAAGAAATACAATCTTAATTAAAATTTAAAGCCCTCGCTTTCGACGTTCCTTCATCTTATCAGGCAGGGTAGGAATCCAATAGGGCTGGCAAGACTCTCGGCTCTGGTTCGCCCAAGTTGGCCCTCGAGAGAAAAGTCGTGAGAGCTGTTGCTTTAGTGGAGGAAGTGATAAAGAGCTTACTGCCCTGCTAGGTAGGATACAATATCTTGTTTGGTGCAAATTTATATCGAATTGAATTATCGATAAACAGTACAACCCTAGAAATGAATGAATCACCAACCCACATATTCCCGCAATGGTGATATAATGCAGCTTTGACCTTATTGGTTGAACCACCCATGCGGCAGTCGGACTGACCAATCACAGGCCAGCATTCAAAGCGCCTCACCCCCGTGACGCCTGCCGTATATATAGCAGCCAACGGAATTTTTCGCCGTTATTATTCGTTCGGCAAGCCTCTTTACCGGTCGCGCTGAACGACGACTGACATTTATTTAATTAACTTATTGCTACGTTAAGTTCTACAAAACTCAGTTCAAAATGGTAAGTACCTCAGTTTATTCATTGCATATCGTTAATTTGTATGAAAAATCGTTGTTTATTATGTAAAATGCAGCTAGATTTGGATTTAGGAAACCGGGCGGCCACGCCACCATTTTGTCGGCGTATAAACCGGCCGGTTTCAAAGTTTCGACCATGTGAACAAAACCTCTTTCGCCTCGTGCATTCTTAAAATAGCCGTATTATACTCTATAACGTCGATTTTCTTATGTTTTTCCTATAAATTCTTCTAAATTGTCAACTGGTTGTTAGAAGTACCTGTAATCGACACTCTTTTGGTTGTTCTAATCTCTGTCGGGTTTTGTTTGACCTTTATCAAGGCTAGCATGCCGGTGGCCACGCCCGTCGTACCTAGCTATCGATTTTTTAGCCTACTATTTCCACCTTTCTCCATATCAAACTCTGGATATCCAGTAATAATTTGTACTAGGTACATATTCATCAAATTTCTTGAACAATCTGTTTCGTCTAGTTAAGCAGTGACGTGTACCTGACCTCATTCAAGGCTGGTCGGTGATCTCATCATGTTTGTCACAGCTCTATATTTTATACTTACAATGATTTGCATGAAATGACCTCTACCTATTCCATCAATTTATTCAAGCACAGTCGGTAATGAAATAATGAATGATAAAATAAAATGCTGGTTTTCGATCGAAACTTCAGACGAAACATAAAATGGATTCCAAATTCGAAGTTTTAAATTTTCTTCACTTTATTTCTTTCAAGCAAAGTAGATAGATTTAAAACTAGTTGCAATGCCAAACAAATGCTTACTCAAGTAATTGTAACTAATTTGCCTAGAGAAAAAATAGGTAAGTAGTCGGTCGTCTGATAGTATAGGTATTGTTAGTGGTGGTACATCCATGATTGCTGTTTTCCCACTGTCGAGTTCAGCTTTCACCTTTCACTTGCCATTCGCGTGTCAAGTCGACCGGCACCGTCGTCTCTGGTACCTATGTAGGTCATGGCAAAAAGCCTTCGTTGCATGCCCCTAAATGGAAGATCGTCAGGCTACCTCCAAATATGGAATTGAGTCGCTAAATCTCTCTTGTAATGTGAATGACAAGTTTTTATGTTTACCCTATCAATACTTCTGTACTTGATTGATAGTATAGTACCTATAATTTGTCTAATCAAAATTTGATTGTTATCCATGACCCAACTTGTAGTGCTAAATAAATTTAATAAATCAAGAGCATCAAGAGTTATTTTGAAGCAAAATTAAATCTACAATATTATCCAATCCATTCACAAGTTCGGCAGTTACATTGAAGCTGACAAATTGACACTCCTAACACCCTGTTTTATTTGGTCAGGGTTAAGTCTTAAACAAACTGGGATGACTTATGAAGGAGATCATGGAAATCTTAATTACAATTTGTTCATAATTTTCTCTTTTGCCCAACAGCGTGAGTGCATCTCAGTACATGTTGGCCAAGCCGGAGTCCAGATCGGTAATGCCTGCTGGGAGCTGTATTGCCTGGAGCATGGCATCCAGCCTGATGGCCAGATGCCCACAGACAAGACCATCGGAGGAGGAGATGACTCATTCAACACCTTCTTCAGCGAGACCGGAGCTGGAAAGCACGTGCCCAGAGCCGTGTTCGTAGATCTGGAACCCACAGTAGTTGGTAGGTTTCCTGATACTTCTAAAATCTCAATGTTAACTTATTTTTTCAAACATAACACAAAGATAGTCCATACTTATAAAAAATCTACTAATTTCATTTTTAAAAAACATATACCTACTTACACCCGATTAAATATTGTATACCATTGGTATAGTATAGTATAATATTTATGACTTTTATTCTAATAGTAGCACATAATAAAAAAAAATATTTGAATTAACTAACAATTTCTGTTTCTTGTCCACAGATGAGGTCCGTACAGGCACATACAGGCAGTTGTTTCATCCAGAACAACTTATCACTGGTAAGGAAGATGCCGCAAACAACTACGCCCGTGGCCACTACACCATCGGCAAGGAGATCGTAGACTTAGTACTAGACCGCATCCGCAAGCTTGCTGATCAGTGCACGGGTCTCCAAGGTTTCCTCATCTTCCACTCCTTCGGTGGAGGTACCGGTTCTGGTTTCACCTCCCTCCTCATGGAGCGTCTCTCCGTGGACTACGGAAAGAAGTCCAAGCTGGAGTTCGCTATCTACCCCGCTCCTCAGGTCTCCACCGCCGTGGTTGAGCCCTACAACTCCATCCTCACCACCCACACCACCCTTGAGCACTCTGACTGCGCGTTCATGGTAGACAATGAGGCCATCTACGACATCTGCCGCCGCAACCTGGATATCGAACGCCCGACCTACACCAACCTGAACAGACTGATCGGTCAGATCGTGTCGTCCATCACGGCCTCCCTGCGTTTCGACGGCGCCCTCAACGTCGATCTTACTGAGTTCCAGACCAACTTGGTGCCCTACCCGCGTATCCACTTCCCTCTGGTCACCTACGCGCCAGTCATCTCCGCCGAGAAGGCGTACCACGAACAGCTGTCGGTCGCCGAGATCACCAACGCGTGCTTCGAGCCCGCAAACCAGATGGTGAAATGCGACCCCCGCCACGGAAAGTACATGGCTTGCTGCATGTTGTACCGTGGTGACGTCGTGCCCAAGGACGTGAACGCGGCCATCGCTACCATCAAGACTAAGAGGACCATCCAGTTCGTGGACTGGTGTCCTACCGGTTTCAAGGTCGGCATCAACTACCAGCCGCCGACCGTCGTGCCCGGTGGTGACCTTGCCAAG
Organism: Rhodophaea formosa; assembly: GCA_963082605.1. NCBI lineage: Eukaryota > Metazoa > Arthropoda > Insecta > Lepidoptera > Pyralidae > Rhodophaea > Rhodophaea formosa. The sequence continues at coordinate 11,355,160 of OY720228.1, read as the reverse complement.
GTGCAGCGTGCCGTGTGCATGTTGTCCAACACCACAGCCATCGCTGAGGCCTGGGCTCGCCTGGACCACAAGTTCGACCTGATGTACGCCAAGCGTGCCTTCGTGCACTGGTACGTCGGAGAGGGTATGGAGGAGGGAGAGTTCTCCGAGGCCCGTGAGGACTTGGCCGCTCTGGAGAAGGACTACGAAGAGGTCGGCATGGACTCTGCCGAGGGCGAGGGTGAAGGCGCTGAGGAATACTAGATAAAGAAGCTTGCCGGCTCACGCACACCGATACATTCCGCGGTGATGAAATAAAAGAAAAATTATGTTGACTTTTGACGTTTGATTTCCTATTCCTTTATTCAACTAGGTTTTCTTTACATTTTGTAAAGAAAACCTAGTTGAATAAACAAATACAAATACAACTAAACCTACTAACAAATACAACTAAATTATACCACCAACACAGTCCACTAGATAGATACATTTATTGCTGAAACGTAGGTACCTAGGCACCTAATTAGACATACCTGCATAGGTAAATTTCTTCATGGTCAGGTAGGTACCTACCTAGCATATATTGCTTAGGTTACCTACCTACTTTTTAGGGTTCCGTACCCAATGGGGTATGCGTTACTCCAGCCGAAAAGTATCTCTTTTCGAAAATTGACAATGGCAAATAATTAGAGCCTAACGTAGAATAAAAGTGCCTGAAAGTCTTGAATTTGTGCCGCCAGCCGTTTAAGAGATATTCGAAAAAACAATTTCTGGCTGGCGTAACGTTACTCCAGCCGAATTTTTTTGATCCAGACTACCTAGGTCTAAATGAAGTACACACACGGATAGCTTCAATTTGTGCTCAAAAGTGCCTTATATTTTCAAATTTGTGCTCCATACGGTTTAAGAGGTATTCAATTTTCGGCTGGAGTAACGTTTGCTCAGTTGCTGTCTCTGAAACGGCAGGCCAATCAACCGTCGTTTTTTGTATAGATATAGAACGCTATTTGAGCCAATTTGTGCCATAGGTTTCATAAGTATCACTATTATGGTTAACGAGTTATGATTTTTTCTCTAAAAATCGAAAATAGGCTCTAGCTGTTAAACAAAGAAACCTTACCAATTCAAACTGGTACCAACATGTAGTTCTTATACCACCACACATAATTAGAAGAAATCATCAGCCTATCCTACAAATTCGGTGAGTTATGTATGACGATATTCCTTATTTCGGAAAGTCAAATCCGGTCCTGTGATTTTGAATAAAGAATTCACTATTTTCCTGTGAGCTGACTGATTTAATATTTATACGTTATTTAGAGCTTTCATTTGAGAATATACCCTCAAAAATGTAGATAGAAATACCTACGAATTAAATTAATAATAATTGAAATCTATACTTAACCATTCTTACGCGATTACCCGACCAAATTCAAACGTCTATTAAAAAGCGGCCGTGGCATACTGCTAGGCATTTACTCCCACTTGGCGGTATTATAATCGAATTTAGTCAGTACAGGTGAGGTGAAAAATGTTAAGTCATAACAATATTTTACTAAAATAAATATTGGCTACTATGTTCTTCTGTGTTCTATGTATACCAAAGCATTGTGTGTCACAGCAGCGGGCAGCGGTTAGATTAATAAGTTAGACTTATTAATGGTTAATAAAATTGAAAGGAAATAACAAAAAAATAAATTGTAGGGGCAGCCTTAAATCTCAAGTAAGGTTAGCTTATTATGAGTCGGAGAAATAAAATACAGTGTAAAATCTGTGACATTTATTATTGTACTTTGATTTGCTTATTTTTTAAGTTGCTAAAATTAATAGGAACTGCAGCTGTGTTTGTTCTTTTGTTCGTCATTTTATTGTTTAATTGTCTAGCTCATATAACCTTAACTGTCGGCAACGTATGTACCGGTTTTAAGAAATCCGTTCTTTTGTTCGTTGCGAACACTTTGTATGTGTTTACCGTATACCGTAGCTGCTATTTATTATTATGCGTTTATCCATAGGCCATTCATTACATTCTTGGTACCTAGCTCAAAAACTTTCTAACTATGAACATGGCAAAATAACTCGTTTTCTATTATTGACACAATAAAGATGGGACAAAAGTGAAAGAGTTCATTTAATTTTCTCTTCACGCTGGCCAGACGGGTTGGAGAGGTCTCTTTGATGTTTATAAGCCAAATGTAGGCCAAATCCTCTGACTGCTCTGGCAGTACAGAGAGGGTCGTGCTCCTGCAGTGGAGACTAATAAAGACCTGATGATGATGATGATGATGATGATGATGATGAATTTTCTCTTCCGCATAATTTTATTATATAGAGTATACGAATACCGTCTTTTCCCTAGTAATTCTTGTGTAACCTTTGATCTGGTCCGGAATAAGATAACCTATTTCCGATACCCACGAAACTGTATATTTTACGAGTAAACAAATTCCTGATGCATGTGATGTTTCACCTCCATGCATCAGGAATTTCTTTCATTTGCTTCAATTTTTGTGTGGTCTTCAATATAAATAGAAAGAAAGAAAGAAAATCTTTATTCGACAAATACATATCTAACAACAAATGAATCATTAGCAATTCTAAGCAAATTAAAAATAAAAATTGTCGAAAAGGTGGCCAGCTCAGCTTTATGCTGCTAGCGGGGTGCTACAGCGCTGATTTTCAGCTGGTGCCATGAAGACGTGGGTTAGGTGACTTAATTATTATCATATTAATTAAATTACTTTTTATACAATTTGCTAACATATTTTTTATTAATTTCGGAGAATACAGACAAGAGAATAAAAAGTAAACAAACAGCTACAAATTTTGATACGGAATGAAAAATACTATGAATATGAGTCAACAGAACAAATAAAAAATATCTAATACATAAACATATGTTATAATATTTTAGCATATGTTCTAATCATCTAAAACAAAAATGAAAGACGTACCTACTTACATAAATTTGGTGTTCATAGTTCGCATGACATTGGTCCATGTGTGTAACAAACAACATCTTAATAAATTTTTGATCTTATTGTTTTTATTTAAAATAATACAAGCCTTCAAAATATATATAAACTTTTTTTCTACACGATTGTACACCGCCACATAATATAAGTGTACATATTTAAGAAGTGATGCATTAGGTACCGCGCGGCCGCTTTTTAATAGACGTTTGAATTTGGTCGGGTAATCGCGTTAGAATGGTTAAGTATAGATTTCAATTATTATTAATTTAATTCGTAGGTATTTCTATCTACATTTTTGAGGGTATATTCTCAAATGAAAGCTCTAAATAATGTATAAATATTAAATCAGTCAGCTCACAGGAAAATAGTGAATTCTTTATTCAAAATCACAGGACCGGATTTGACTTTCCGAAATAAGGAATATCGTCATAACTCACCGAATTTGTAGGATAGGCTGATGATTTCTTCTAATTATGTGTGGTGGTATAAGAACTACATGTTGGTACCAGTTTGAATTGGTAAGGTTTCTTTGTTTAACAGCTAGAGCCTATTTTCGATTTTTAGAGAAAAAATCATAACTCGTTAACCATAATAGTGATACTTATGAAACCTATGGCACAAATTGGCTCAAATAGCGTTCTATATATACAAAAAACGACGGTTGATTGGCCTGCCGTTTCAGAGATACAGCAACTGAGCAAACGTTACTCCAGCCGAAAATTGAATACCTCTTAAACCGTATGGAGCACAAATTTGAAAATATAAGGCACTTTTGAGCACAAATTGAAGCTATCCGTGTGTGTACTTCATTTAGACCTAGGTAGTCTGGATCAAAAAAATTCGGCTGGAGTAACGTTACGCCAGCCAGAAATTGTTTTTTCGAATATCTCTTAAACGGCTGGCGGCACAAATTCAAGACTTTCAGGCACTTTTATACTACGTTAGGCTCTAATTATTTGCCATTGTAAATTTTCAAAAAGAGATACTTTTCGGCTGGAGTAACGCATACCCCAATGGGGGGTTAAAAAAGGGGACCCAATGGTACTGAGACTTCGATTTCTATCTGTCACTAGGCTCTGTATCTAGTAACCGTAAGCTTAGCTTAGACAAAACGGTAGGTAACAGATATAGGTATGTACAACAAAACTTATTTTTTTGCTTGATAGTCTAGTGTAGACCGACTCGCACTTGGCCGATTTTTTAGCATAGCATATAATTAGTAGGTAGGTTGAATAAAGAATGTCTGAATCAAATTGGAATCAAACTATGGCGGCTCGCAACATCGCGCGAGTCGATGCGCAGAACACAATAGTTCAGCGGGGCACGTTCTCTGCGCAGCTCGCAGCTAATTATCCGAGCCGCCATAAAGATTGATTCAGGGTGTACTTAGGTAGGTACCTACCTAAATAGTAAGAGACCCATAGGAAAATGTGAAAAAAATCATGTCGGGCTGAGTACCTAGCAGACTAAGTAGGTCTTGTATATAGGTAGGTACCTACATAACAGGTAGGTACATATTTGCATTAATCTGTGCAAAAAACTACACTTCTGGGTAGGCCAATCTATAACACTGGTGTCCCTCAATCTGTGCCCTCAACCAACAAAATGCTGGAAACTCAAAAAAATCAACACTTCATAAAATTGTGGGGGCGGCCGAAAACTAGTATGAAAATTTCGTTGTTTTTAGTCCCCAGCTATGATCCCATAGGAAAAGTTGTTCATTTTGTTGGGTTGATTTGATGATTTAAAGGTGGGTCCACATTTGTAGCATTTCAGTGTATCGTATCTCCGTTGCGTGGCTTTGGTATGTATCATAATCGCTAGTTTGGACGCAAGGTGATACCCAATAAAAGCCGATTCACTGACATGATACGGCATTTGATAAGTATGGACGCGTTTTTTACAAAATACGCTTTAATAATACGACATGGACAAAATGAGCGTCCATATCTATGATACAAATACTCGATTCGATACGACTGATCGTGATACGTTTTGATGCTACAAATGTGGACCCAGCTATAGGTAGTCATATTTGATTGATAACTTGGTGATGTCACACCACCCACGACATCCGACACTGCCGGTTACTTTCAATCTTGCGTGGGTTACGTAGTCAGTAGTAAATCATGTAATATGCATGCTGAAGGTCCAACTGCTTGGTGACCTCACTTTTTAGGGTTCCGTACTAAATGGGTAGAATCAGGACCATATTTTTAAGACTTCACAGTCCATCTGTCCACCTGACACTATCTAATGAACCGTGATAGCTAGATAATTAAAATGTTCACAGATGTTGTATTTCTGTTGCCGCTATAACAAAAAATACTAAAAATAGAATAAAATATTTAATTATTTCGATAGTCTATTGTACGGAACCCTTCATGCGCATCCGACTCGCACTTGGTCGATTTTTATTACCCGCGTTATTTATTATTTTTATCACTAGCTGTTATTACCCGCGGCTTCACTCACGTGGTATATGTATAGCCTATGTCCTTCTCAGTACCTTGACCTATATGTATGCAAAATAGCATGATGATCATTGATCAGTTAAGTAGGCAAAACGTGAAAGCGTAACAAACATACAAACAAACAAACTCACTTTGCATAAATATTTGTTAGGATATTTCATTGTGTTACGGATTTGTCGCATTTTTGCATCTCGATATCTTAGTCTGTAAAAACTTACATACTATTTTGAAAAACGTAGTTTTTAGAAGTCGTGTGATCAACGATTCTTGTTCTCCTGTATCACGGCGCTCGCGACGCCGTTTATATCGCGCGATAAACTATCTATCTGCCTAGATATATTCCACGCTAGTCTGGGAGAAAAGAAAAAACGTAGAATATGCTAGCTACTTCTCTTCCCGCGCAGATCGTAAAAGCCGATCGAGGGAATGGGCGTGAGGAATCATGCAATAGGCGATGCGGCTAGAAACCCATCACTATTTTGATTCCGTTCTCCACTTTCAAGCCCACCAACATGCTAAACGTGGCCTTTAGGTTTTATAGGCCTGGGCTCTGTCTACCCCACAAGGGAAAAGACGTGACAATATGAATGTTATGATAAACTATCCCCATCTCACTCTTGAATATTACGAAAAATGATGGCCATAGTCAAAGACAATATAATAATACTAACGTGCCATAATCGATAAAAGTCGCGTATGCTACAGAGGCAATGTATGTACCTATTTCTTGCGTGGGTCACGTCATTAGTAAATCATATGTAGGTGTAGGCAGGTATACGACGGACCAGTTTGCGGGCTGTTGTTTGTTGCCGAATGACCTCATTTGGACCGCCATCTGTTGCTTTGAGTTTTGAAGGCAGCTACTTGTATAAATGCCTTCAGCAACTTCCAAAAAAATAAACACAAATTAAGTGGAATCTGAAAATATTCGTTGTATCTTCGTAGATCGCTTTTGGCTTGCGGAAAATACAATTTCGAGTTTGCGGAAAATAAATTTGCGAAATTTGAAAACTTTTTAAATTCGCCCGCCTGGCAATTAGGCTTTTTCACAAAGCACTGGTCAGTGCTTAACAACCAAGGGGTTTAAAGCCCTTGCTTATTTAGGAGCTAGAGATTTGGGTATGTGATAAGAGATCATGCTCATTCCTTTTATAATACCTAATCCTAGGTCCTATTATAATGGTATAGCCTGCGCGAAAGCAATGAAGAGTCGACAGATGAGATTTGGACAAACAAGGAAACTGGATAGTAATCGCACTGTGTCCATATTTAGCCACACCATCCACCTCAGTCGATGCGCGACTTACGTCACCATATTATTGTAGAATTATAAACTTGTCTTGTAGAATTACTGTTTTGTAGGACCAGCTGTTATTTTATGCTTATCGTCAACAGGTCTTTGTTAGTCTCCACTGCAGGAGCACGACCCTCTCTGTACTACCAGAGCCATATATTAGCCAGGGAAGTCAAAGGATTTGGCCTACACTCTCCACGCTGGCCAGACGGGTTGGAAGTTGGGTTTTATGCTTATAATCACAGACAATATAATATAGGTTATATTGTCTTTGCTTATAATCTAAACCTGTGACTAAGGAACAGGGCTACTTAGGTACAGGATAAGCTAAGTCATAGACTAAAAAAAACATCTACATAGTGTTTACCTACGTTCCTTCTGTGGGGAAAGTACTCTGTTCCTACTAAAACTGTAATTTTTGGCATTCCCTTGATTGGCTTTTACGATCTGCATGAGACAACAAGACACATTTATACAATTATTATATCTATCTATTTGCATAGATATAGGAATATATTATTGATTATTTTTTTTTATCTAAGCCTATAAGCATTACTTAGGTAGGTAAATGATGTGACCAAATGCGGACTGTGATTCCACTAGTAACTCAAACTAGAAACTTTCTCAGACAAATAACGGAGTCAGTTTCAAACAGAATGTAGTATTCCACAAGTTTACAGTCTGTGTGGCCTTATTTGTAACGCCAGCTGTTATTTCTCTCCACTTCAAGGCACAATCGCTGGCGCTTGTTATTTTAATCACATTTTTGAGACTGACTTGCAGGCTTGCTAATCGCTCAAACCAAGTGCCCCCACTTAAGGCATGTGAAGAGGGGGGAGCCCATCCTAGTAGCATATATGCGACACGACCGTTGCGTCGAACAGTGGCTGGTCTGGTAGGTAGGTACCATAGGCTGCCTTTGTTTCTCTCCGTGTCAGAAGTACTACCGAAAAGTACAACTGGGAGTACAAATGATACAAGGTTGTATCATTTGTGCTACCAGTTTAAAAATAAAAACCGGCCAAGTGCGTGTCGAGCCACGCGCAGTGTAGGGTTCCGTAGTTGCGGATGACAACTTTGAGTTCACACTGTTCACACTCGCACCTCTTAGTTCATTTTATAAGTTGGTTGCCTATAACTTTTTAGTTTGTACATAGTACTCAGCTCTGATAGTTTTCCTTTCAACTTCAGTATATATACTACTGCTGTAATTTTTTTCACGTATCCATATATAACCGTTTAGCAGATAGAGGGGGGGGGACACTTACCTCTAACAAAAAATTGCACTTTAAAACCAAATATTTCGGGAACGGACTCCTTAATCGAAAAATAGTATTCTCAGCCTCATAATATTTTTTAAAGACCTATTTAACAATACCCAACACGATGGGTTTGTGTAGAAAAAAAAATATTACTCCCTCTATACTTGTATGGAAGCTAGGTACCCTAAAAAAAATTTTTTTTTCAAGATATTTTTCTACGACTTTTTTGCCATGATCAATTATAAATACCCATACCAAATTACAGCTTTCTAGTACTTATAGTCTCTGCGTAAAACTGCGGACGGACAGACAGACAGACAGACAGACAGACAGACATGGCGAAACTATAAGGGTTCCTTGTTTACTACGGAACCCTAAAAAAATGGAATCGTTACTTAATAATAGCAGCGTAAAGCAGTTAATAATATGTATCACCTTTCGCAATTTTTATCACAGTGCAACCTCGACCTTATTGACACGTGAACCTGCTGGGGTCTCAAGACGTGATACCCCTAAGGGCTATATTAGAGAATTGAAAGCAACTGCTTACAGTTGCTTTCAATTTCTTATCCAGTACTATACTCGTATAGCCCTGATTCAAGATTTATATAGGTACCTTCATCAAACATAATGTCATGGTCCCTGTTAATAACTCGATAATAAAAAAAAATGTTACAGTCCCATAGAAGTAGGTAAGTAAGCAGTTTATCGAGTAAATACTTAGATATCTTAAGCTCATCACCGCTATTTATAGAAATGTCTAACCAGCCAGTCTCTGTTCATCTTATCAAGTGCATAGCTATATGGAAGTGACCTTACTCAATAACTTACATAATACACATACAATCCGACATATAAAATGATTACAATTAGGTATCGTGTGTCATACTCGGATAGAATACAAAATCACATATCGTGTTTTATTTGTGTAGTAGTCGCTCCCAGAGAGAAAGTTTGTGTGAAAAAGTGGGAACCCAAATAGCCTGGCACCCAATACCTTGATCTGCTATTACAATCAAGCTCACACTAAAGCTTTGAACAGACCGGCACTATATTAGGTATCTTTCTCTAAAGGCGACCATTTAATACCACTTTTTAGACTGTATATTACCTATTGTAAATAAGAAATTCAGAATTCCGCCCGTATTCCTGATTTCACTTGTTTCCTGGAAAGCAAAGAAGTGGGAAGTGCGTTGGCTATAAAGCCAGACCGAGAGAAATTAATTATTCTACCACAGATCTGTATGTTTTTGATGATGTAATATTTTTGATTCTACTGTTTTTAACCCACAAATAGAGGGTGTCATAAGATTGTGTGTGTCTGTGGCACCGTAGCTCTAAAACGGGTAAACTGATTCGGATGCGGGTTATTGCTATTGATTTGAATGCATGTTTCTTGGCAATGGATCTTAGATATGTTTTACCAATAAAAGTTCAGCCGCTAAAAAGATGGAGGGATTTTCGAGTGTGAGGGAAATTCATGTTACTTGTGATAAATATGGGTGGCGTGTGATTCCCGGCAGAGTAGAATAGGACCATTCCAAGTCTTCCCGTGAATGTCGTAGAAGGCGACTTAGAAAACACAAGCTAAACAAAGCTTATAACGTCAAAGATCTCTCCAACCCGTCTGGCCAGCATGGAAAGGCCAAATCTTCTGACTTTTCTGGCTGTAGTGGAGACTAAAAAAGGCCTGATGATGATAAATAAATAAATAAATATATATGGATTACAAATTGAGCTAGCCCAACCAGTAAGTTGTGAACTTGTGTCGGAGGATACTAACTCAACGATACTATATTTTATAAATATATACTTATATAGATAAACATCCAAGACCTAGGTCAATCTGAAAAAGATCGTTTTCCATCATCCCGGGGATCGAACCCGGGACCACCGTGTCGCAGGCTGGCGTGGTGTGGTGACCACTGCGCCACGGAGCTCGTCATAATGATGATGTGATAAATACCATTCATGTTTGTTTATTGGTTATTTCCGAATATGTCCGGTAACATAAGTTGTTTGTAGTGTAATCATGTAAATTTTCCCGATGTTAAGCAACCCCTGGTGCAGTCCCTACTTGGATGGGTGACCGCAAGTGGCATAAAAATATCTCGAGCTCCTCCGTGCTTCGGAAGGCACGTTAAGCCGTTGGTCCCGGCTATCATCGTTAAATGGCAGTCGTTAAGCTGTCAGATGCCTTAAGGCAGCTTGAAAAATCTGACACCAGTGTTGGCCACTTACACATACGAAAAACAAACAAACAATCCACCGCAATCCCGAAAGTCCTTAATCCCTCGTCTCCTGGAGTGAGGAAGCTGCTGCCGGCACGTGCTATATCCAGCGCGGCAGGTCAATGCTCTCGGCTATTTCGCCGCGTCGGGCGCGGCGCTCGATAAGTTTATCGGTACAGTTACCCTGAACTGAAGTTCAACGAAACGGTTTATTGTAGAAAGCTCACTCATAGCAACATTAATTTTATATTTCCCCGCTAGATTTTTTAAATTTTTAAGGTGATTGATATAAGAAATTCACATGAAACACGATTAGGGAAGGAAGAAATAACGAAACAACATCTCAGTATGATACAATTTATTCATTCGTTAACAACACAACTCCAAAATATACATTTTACACACACTGAGCCAGCGACGCTCGCTAAATATAGCAAACAGAACGGCTCCTTTTTTGGTTAGCTTAACTTAGACGCCTACTCACAATATTTTTATGAGTTCATTAGTCACATTGCAAATAAAATATATTTTATAGGTATTTTTTATGCATTCACAATGCTATATAAGATATGGGAAAAAAATCCACGCGGGCAGGTTTCGAACCAGCAGTCTTTACTCTTTGTACGAGTAATGCCTAATTGGTAAGGCATTAGTCGTACAAAGAATCTTATATATTTCTTAATTTATTAAAGAGTAAATAAAATATTGCTTTGATTCTTATGACGCCATGATGATGAATGAGTTAACGGTACAGTACCAGCCAGGAAATTATATGTTTTACTGGACTTAGGGCTAAGCTAATTGTATTCTACAATACAAGTATCGTAGAGTAGGCGTCCCATATTATCTCGAACTGTAGCCTGGATGCCTTTGTTTATTAAGTGCTTATTTATCATAAAAATATTGTGAATGAGTCTGAACTCAAAATGTATTACAGTTGTTCGCAGTCAATCTTTTACTAAAATTAATAAAGTATACAAAATCTTTAAAGTGAGCAACACACTGGTGTATTCTTGGAAGCGATACATAAAGACGAAACAATATTTTAAGGGAATATTCAATCCATAAAATTTTACAACTTTTACTTTCTTATTACACCTAAAAATACGAATAATAATATCGTATTTTTATGAATTTCGAGTCTTTCTTTTCGTTACCTCTCGTCCCAGTTACAATCCCATTATATGTATGAGTCTTTATTAAACTTGCAAATCTTTTTTTCAATTGACTTAAGAGACCAGTGTATTCCTCCTTTAAAAGATGCAATTTCATTACATCTAGCTAACAGCTAACGCAATAGAAAGATCGAATATAATAACGTAAATAAATCTCTCGTACATTATAAATGGAAGCTTATGTTAAATAATATAGTGTTCATAGCAACACGATCACGAGCACGACCATTCTTTAAGTAACCAATAACCAATCTTTGAACAAAAGAACTAATTTTTAATAATATAATAGGATTTCTAAATAAATGCGTTTAGTTACGAACTAACAATACTGTTAAATAACTTTTAAATTTTACTTAAAGTATCCAAGTATCTAATCATAGCCAAAACAGTCCTTCAAAATTATTAAAAATTACCTAAATCAATTCACTGATAAACAATTTTTGGCAGTTTCAGTTAATACCATTTTGCCATTTTTTAAGACAAACCCACCCTTTACTATCCTACGTTCCCACAACCCTTACATTCGATGCCATATTATGTCAATAGATGTCATTCAGTACCTTTCAGTACCTATCTACATTGTATTTAATGTTCACAATAAATGATTTTTTATTTATTTATTTATGTTTCTGCAACTTTATATTTATTTATTTGCTGCAATTAACACACAAACAGATGACACGGATTAGGAATAGGTGCGGGATTAAAAGATATATATAAGTGAGTACATTGACGCGCTTAGAAACGTAGTATTTATAGCAAAAACATTACTGTCTTAATATAAATTAAGTATAATGTAACGAAACAACTGTGATTGACGTTAAAAGTGTATCTTTTTCTTAAAGTTAGCAAGGACGGATCTAGGGTGAGGGGGTCATGGGAATCATAACCCCCTAGCCAAAAGCGGTGCTTCATGAGGGCTCACAAAGTTGTATAGAAGCGAAACCATGCGTTTGAAGTGGCGGACAATGATATATAACACATTTAAATATAGGAAGGTGTTTTTAAGGACATTATTTTATAAATAAAAACGTACTTTTACTTGTATTTATTATCATCAAAATTAAATTATAACTTCTTGTGACTTGATCACGACTATGTGACCCCCTGAAGCCAGAGCTGGATCCGCCCTTGAAAGTTAAAATTTAGAATAAAGAAATTTGGTCATTCAACCTTGCTCTTCCAAGTCAGTCCTTCGCGCCGGAGATCGTGTTGCCATGACCTAATAATAAAGCTACAGTATGGCTAGTTAATACAAACGTTGCACGAGTCGTGTGAATCACTATGCACAGTAAAATTAAGTATTACAGGTAAGTCGGCTGTCACCGTAGAAATAACAATTCTGTGGAATTATGCTAATAATAGTATGAGGATATTCATTATATAAAACATGTTAATGTTAATTGGAAGTCATAGGAGGGAAATAAAAAATAAAATAGTTGTGGGATCCATTCCACATGCCTATTTCCCATTACAAAGCAAAATGGTGTTAGCTAATCATTTTACAGACAGTATTTAAGTATATAAAATAAACTTAGAAATAAAACCTGAAAGATAACTTTATCATGTTAACTTTGCTAACGCATTTTTTTCAGTACGGTTATTACAATTAACGTGCTTAAATATTATCTATATTCGACGTAAAACTGATTCAAATATAGGGAAAGGTTCTTATTGTCAATTTTTTGGTTAAGTGGGACAGACTGTATAACTTAAACCTAGAAATAATGGGTGACAGCCTAGAACGAGTATTGCTTAAGCTAGCATGGTAACAAAAGTACAACTACTCATACAAACGCTACTGTAGTCACGCATGGCATACTGGGAACGCCCATGTCCACACGCCATAGTTAGGAGCGTTAAACTGTGCCACATTACGAACCATACATTTATTGTGTTCTATACAAGTTGGGTCTAAAATTTTTGGGGCCGGTCCAGTCACAATCACATTTGTTAGCACACTAAGCTATGTCAGATGACTCTAGTAAGCTTAAAAATCTGACACCAGTGTTGGCCACTTACACACGAAAAACAAACAAGCACACTGTCTTTACAAGTTTTTTTATGACGTAGGACGGCAAACGAGCAAGCGGATCACCTGATGGTAAGTGATCACTGCTGCCCATGGACAACTGCAACACCAAGGGTGTGACAAGAGCGTTGCCGGCCTTTTCGCGAGGCGTACACAACCTAGGTTTCAAGAATAATTTTAGGGATTTGGATATAAAGATTTGGGGTTTTATTATTGAGGAGAAAACCATAAACACGTTTTCAGGTTAACATCGGACCAAAAATATGAGAAACTTTGTACCAACAGGCGTGTGAAGATTAAATATTGAGGTAAGTTAGCTAACGGAAAACGGAATGGATGGAAGCGGATGGTAATCCATTCCGCTCTCCGTAATGGACGCTAATCTAATTTTAGAAGGAATCTTTGAACTGCAATTAAGAAATAGGCTGCCCTGTGTGTATCTATTTGATTACGTTGCTATGACGACCTCCGCAAGGGTAACACGCCAACCGACAATACGAGTGGTCCCGGGTTCGATCCCGGTCAGGTCATGATAGAAAACGATATTTTTTCGGATTGTCCTAGGTCTTGGATGTTTATCTAAATAAGTATCTAATCTTATAAAATATAGTATCTTTGAGTTAGTATCCTATGACACAAGTTCAGAACTTACTGTGGGCCTAGCTCAATTTGTGTGGTTTGTCCTTATGTAGGCTGATTTTGATCCTATAGTTATATTAAAAGCTCGGAATCAAAATTCCTAATGAAACTCTATTCAACAAGACCTCGACAGAATTGTGCAATGGACAAGAGAGTGGCTGATTTCACTTAATGAGACCAAGTGTACTGTTTTACATATAGGGACTAACAATCCGAAACACCAGTATACAATTGACTCAGTGACTGTACAAGCTGTTGACTCCCAAAGGGATCTGGGCGTTGTTGTCAAGAACAATCTCAAATGGGACGAGCATATTACTAGTGTAGCTAAGAAAGCAAACTCCATGCTGTACATGATTAGGAAGGCGTTTATTTTTATAACGAAGGAATTGTTTATTAATATCTATAGAACATATATAAGACCTCTCCTAGAATATGCTTTTCAAATATTGAACCCATATTTCAAGAAAGATATCGAAATCTTAGAAAAAGTACAGAGGCGGGCAACAAAAATGGTTCCTTGCTTAAAAGATAAACCATATGAGGAACGACTTCTAGAACTGAATTTGACGACGCTTGAACAGAGGAGGAAGAGAGGAGACCTCATAGAAACATACAAAATCTTAAACAACCATTATAATGTAGGAAGTCTTGAGGACATATATACAAAAAATCAAAATAAACAACTCAGAGGGCACTCCATGAAACTTAGTTTACCTCGGTGTACTAGCAACCCCAAAAAACACTTTTTGCCAAACCGTGTTGTGCGAATGTGGAACTCTTTACCGGAATCTGTGATAAGTGTGTGGGCTACTCCCACTTTATTATTTAAAATATGTATATTAAAATCACTTACACACTTATATACCTATATTTATATTCATTCATATTTATATATCTACACACTTACATAATTAATCACATTCATACACCAAACATACTTACACTAATAACTATTTATTTAATAAAACACTTACCATAATATACTTACTTACGTGCATTGTGAATTCTATCGGACGAGGCAAATGCAACCGCGCACTCGGAACTTGTTTACGTAACGCGGCAGCGCGGGCGCATCGTCGCCCCTCATGACCAGTGGAGACAAGTACTTACGCCGGCTCGCATGTTGATCGCGCTTTCGATGTAAACGATTCTCGTTCGCTAAAACTTACTGTGCTAATTATCAAACTATCTTATTGTGCTTTAATCATCTTTCATCCTGTGCCTTCTAAGCTTATCTATCTTCTTTCTCCTTCATACTATGTGCTGTATTGTGTGAGTGAATAAACTGTGATTTAAAGTGTTCAAGCTGCTTACTTCATTTCTACCACTTCCTTGGCTGTATCTGGTAACGTACCTATCACTCATCTCATCACTCATACACGCTTCCCGCTTCATTGGTGACTCCCTCGAACACATTACTAGAAGATTCCGAGAACAAAGAAAACATAATGGCGCAGAACAATGACGACGGCCCGGGTGCCACCGTTTCCATTGTACCATCCGATATTTCAAAAGTTTCCGTACGACTTCCACCGTTTTGGCCTGAGGAGCCAGAAATATGGTTTGCTAACCTGGAGGGACAATTTTGTATATCTGGCATCACGGCTGACAGCACCAAATTTTATTACGTCATATCCCAGTTGGACCAGCAGTACTCAAAGGAAGTTAAAGATGTTATCACTTCACCACCGGCCGCTGGGAAGTACGAAAAGCTAAAGAGCGAGCTAATTAAACGTTTGTGCGCGTCCCATGAGAAGAAGGTGCAGCAACTCCTCATGCACGAAGAACTCGGGGATCGAAAACCGTCCCAATTCCTTCGGCATCTTCAAGGTCTCGCCGGCCCTAAGGTACCTCTAGACTTTCTTAAGACCATATGGACCAGTCGTCTTCCGGAGAAGATCCAGACCGTTCTCGCTGGACAACCTCAAGCGCCGCTCGAGGTCTTGGCTGATCTTGCAGACAGGGTTAACGATATCGTCCCCTCAAGACCCGTACAGGTCGCTTCGACCAGCTGTGCTCCAGCAGCAACGATGGAGTCGATGGCGCATGAGATCGCAGCTCTCCGCAGGCAGCTGGAGGAATTAACAACGAGGCAGTCTAGAAGTCCTCGATCACAGGTGCGCCGACGATCCCGAAGCCGCTCCAATACCCGATCGCAGTCGAATTATAGGAGGTTCCCCGTATGCTGGTACCATCATAAACATGGCAGCAACGCAAGCAAGTGTATACGCCCTTGCGACTACAAGAACTCGGGAAACGCTCAGGGCAGTCGGTAGAGGCGACGGCCGATAGCCCAGCAGCCACCGGTCGCCTGTTCGTCGTGGACAAGTCGTCGAAGGTGCAGTTCCTGGTTGACACCGGCAGCGACCTCTGCGTCTTCCCCCTGTCCAAGCTCCGGCAACGACGCGCGCCTAGTGATTTCAACTTGACGGCTGCTAATGGCACAACTATTAATACCTACGGATATGTCCACTTTACGCTTAATTTAGGCTTGCGTCGCAACTTTCCTTGGCGTTTCGTGGTTGCTGATGTAACAAAAGCTATTATTGGTATAGATTTCTTGTCTTATTATAACCTTATTGTTGATTGTAGGAATCAGAGACTTATTGATAACACTACCAATGTAACAACTGTAGCTTCTTTAGTTAAAGATTGTTGTGATTTGCATTCTGTTAAAGTCCCGACTGGTGATTCTCGCTACCATCGAGTTCTCATGCAGGAATTTCCTGAAATTACTCGTCCGTCGGGTACACAGCGCACGGTTACTCACAACACACAACACCACATTCGCACCACGCCAGGTCCTCCTGTTTCTTGCGCCCCCAGACGTCTGGCTCCAGATAAATTAAGGATAGCCAAACAGGAGTTTGAGGCAATGTTGGCGAACGGGACATGTAGACCCTCAGAGAGTCCATGGTCCTCGCCCTTACATCTTGCGCCCAAGAAGGACAACGGATGGCGTCCCTGTGGCGACTACCGTCTTTTGAACGCTCGGACTGTACCAGACAGGTATCCCATTCGACACATCCACGATTTTACACATAATATCTCTGGTTGTAAGGTCTTTAGTACCTTGGACCTCGTAAAAGCGTACAACCAGATACCTGTCTGCCCAGAGGATATACCGAAGACGGCCATCACGACTCCATTCGGTATGTTCGAATATCCGTTTATGAATTTTGGTCTGCGCAACGCAGGCCAAACTTTCCAAAGATTTGTGGATGAAATGACACGCGGCATGGATTTCGTCTACTGCTACCTTGATGACTTCCTCGTCTTCTCCAGGAGCGAGGAAGAACATGAAGACCATCTTCGCCAGGTGTTTGCACGTCTACGGGACTACGGCATGGTCATTAATGTGTCCAAGTGCGTCTTTGGGGCTCCCGAGGTAACTTTCTTGGGTTACCGGATTTCGGAGAGCGGTACCAAGCCACTAGACACAAAAGTCCAAGCCATACATGACTTCCCTGCACCCAAGGATGTCAAATCGTTGAGGAGGTTTCTGGGAATGGCCAATTTTTATAGGAGGTTCATACCCCAAGCCGCCCAAATCCAAGCGCCTCTCAACGCTCTACTCGCAGGTGCAGTCAAAAGTTCAACGCCCATCAGCCTTACTGGTGATGCTCTGAAAGCTTTTCAAAACACCAAGGAAAGCTTATCCAACGCAGCTCTTCTCGCCCATCCGAACTGCCAGGCGAAGCTTGCGTTAGTTACAGATGCATCAGACTTGGCGATAGGTGCCGTTTTGCAACAACTTACAGACGACGTATGGCAGCCATTAGGGTTCTTTTCCCGTAAACTGAGTCCATCGCAGCATAAATACTCCCCGTACGACCGCGAACTCCTCGCAGTGTACGAGGGTATTAAATATTTTCGCCACATGCTTGAGGCCAGGCATTTTGTGGTCTATACCGACCATAAGCCGCTGACATTTGCCTTTCATGAACGAAAGCGTAACTGCACGCCCAGACAGTTCCGTCATCTGGATTACATTTCCCAGTTCACGACTGACATAAAGTATATAGCGGGCAAAGATAACGTCGTGGCTGACACGCTTTCCAGAATCGACGAACTGGAGGCACCAGTCAGCATGGCTGATCTAGCCAGGGCCCAAGCATGTGACGATGAGCTGGCAGGATATGTGGAAACTCCATCTTCACTTCGTTTATCGAAAGTAGCACTTTTTGGAGACATGACTGTGTATTGCGACACAAGCACGTCAAATCAACGACCTTTCGTGCCCAAGGCCTTACGAAAACAAGTTTTTCGAAGCTTGCATTCGCTTAGTCATCCCGGCGCAAACGCGACAGCTAAATTAGTTGCCGAACGCTTCGTATGGCCCGGGATGCGGAAAGATTGTCGCGAGTGGGCAAGAACGTGCTTGGCTTGTCAACGTGCAAAAGTGAGTCGACATGTGTCCGCACCTCTAGGCACTTTCGACTTGCCACGCGCACGCTTTAAACATGTTCACATAGATTTGGTGGGGCCTCTCCCCTCCTCTCACGGTTTCAGATACTGTTTAACAGCCATAGATAGGTTCACCCGTTGGCCAGAGGTAGTACCTATTACCGATATCACGGCAGAGACAGTCGCCCAAGCTTTGTTGTCCACTTGGATAGCCCGCTTTGGTTGCCCAATAGACATTGTTACAGACCGCGGCCGTCAATTTGAGTCTGCACTGTTCCAATACTTGGCGAAAACCATCGGCTTCCAACACAAACGGACAACTGCGTACCATCCGGCATGTAATGGACTCATCGAGCGCTTTCACAGGCAGCTCAAGGCTTCCATTACATGCCATGCCAACTCAAACTGGACAGAGATACTACCCCTGGTCCTATTAGGCGTACGCAGTGTTATTAAAGAGGATTTGCAATGTTCTTCTGCCGAACTTCTATACGGCGAGCCATTGCGACTACCCGGCGAATTTTTCGAATCAGGCAAGGCTACTGGTACTACTGATATATCGGATTTCACCGCACGCCTTAATTCATTCGCGGATAAAATACGGCCTGTACCTGCTTCACGGCATTCTAAAAATAAAATATTTGTTTTTAAAGAGCTGGCTACGACAGATTTTGTTTTCCTGCGTGAAGACGCTGTACGCCCTCCTCTACAGCCGACATATTCAGGCCCTCACAAGGTTATAGAACGAGGTGACAAATATTTTAAACTCCATGTTAAAGGCAAGTCCGTGACCGTTTCTGTTGACCGTCTTAAACCGGCTTTTATAATGTCTGACGTAGACCAGGACACTCGTCCAACTCCGTCAGCTGTCTTAAAGCCAGCACCTACCGAGGTAATTAAGCCTACTAAGGTTACCCGTTCCGGACGTCATGTCCGTTTCCCGGACTATTATCGCCCCTAACCAGGTCTCTGGGGGGGAGTGATGTGGGCTACTCCCACTTTATTATTTAAAATATGTATATTAAAATCACTTACACACTTATATACCTATATTTATATTCATTCATATTTATATATCTACACACTTACATAATTAATCACATTCATACACCAAACATACTTACACTAATAACTATTTATTTAATAAAACACTTACCATAATATACTTACTTACGTGCATTGTGAATTCTATCGGACGAGGCAAATGCAACCGCGCACTCGGAACTTGTTTACGTAACGCGGCAGCGCGGGCGCATCGTCGCCCCTCATGACCAGTGGAGACAAGTACTTACGCCGGCTCGCATGTTGATCGCGCTTTCGATGTAAACGATTCTCGTTCGCTAAAACTTACTGTGCTAATTATCAAACTATCTTATTGTGCTTTAATCATCTTTCATCCTGTGCCTTCTAAGCTTATCTATCTTCTTTCTCCTTCATACTATGTGCTGTATTGTGTGAGTGAATAAACTGTGATTTAAAGTGTTCAAGCTGCTTACTTCATTTCTACCACTTCCTTGGCTGTATCTGGTAACGTACCTATCACTCATCTCATCACTCATACACGCTTCCCGCTTCAAGTGCTTCAAGTGTGAACAGTTTCAAAAATAGACTTGATAAACATTTAAAAACTTTTAAAACACAAGTGCAGTGATATACACGCATCAGCTTTAAGCTGCTAGTGTATTTATAATAAATAATAATAATAATATAGAATCGTAAGAAAACAAGTTAAAAAAGAATTAAATAAGACTTCCTAAGAAATTCGCCTAGTTGATCGGTGACTTTGTATGGGCGGTAATTTTTTTTTTGTTTTATATCTTTTTATTGCAATTCTATATTTTATTAAGGATTCTGATTCCGTGATTCCAATAAAGGTCATAGGTTTAAAATCAGCCGGTATTTTTATTATTGCCTTCATGTATGTCCTGGATACCTTCCCTAATAGACAGAAGTGAAGACTATTTAAGGCGAGACAGACCTACTTTGTATATCCACTATCTGCAACAGGATACATCCATTGAAATGGCGTCACTTTTGGTATGTGTATTCGACGTTCGGAAGCATAATAGCGTCGGTGACGTATAGTATACATTGTTATTGAAATGAGGACAAACGTATTTAGTATTGATTTTATTTTCGTTTTACAGCCAACTGCGACACTTCATACTTGTTCGGTATTTCGTTGTAAGCTGAAATGTCACTACGAACAATATAGAACTTAAATATTGTAATAACACTTTAGTTAATCGACTGGCTTCTTATTGCCATTTAATTGTTGAAGTGAAAAATTCTTTGGGCGCGTTGGGCATTTTTGGGATGGGAAAATACCGTTCATCATCATCATTTCGTGTAGGTGACACGGTCAGTCGACCATGCACACCCTGGTGTCAGGGTTCTTCGGAACATCCTTTCGGCCTCTGACGTGGTTCCTTTAACGACTACCAGATGGCAGCCGGGACCACCGGCTTAACGTGCCTTCCGAAGCACGGAATCATCTTTCTTATCAGACAATCAGGTGATTCATGCCTGCAATGTCTTAGCCAAACTGGAAACAACTTAGCAAAGTATGCTTGTCGTGGGAATCGAACCCACGAACCCCGGGTCAATAAGGCAACGCCTTAACCACTGGACCACGGAGGCAGTTACCGTTGAGTTCGTAACACCGTTACCTAAAAACCGACACCTCTGTATATATAAAAAAGTATTTCCTGCACAATATAACATTTCCTGACGATTAAAAAAAAAACACACGCATTTGTTCAGGTTTCCACTTATATCTGTATTTTTTTATATGATATGGTCTGAGCGAAACGCTGTGGGTGAATTTGGCACATGACTGTGGAAAAGAGGGCAAAAACGGAGGCCACAAGTAAATGGTGATGGTGGACCTTTATCCAACAAAGGTATTTAGTGATCTAACCAACATGCATTTAATTATCATCTCGTTTGTTTGTTCTTCGTGTGTGTAAGTTAACAAAACTATTGTTAGATTAATATCAATGTTCTTTAATAAATAATATAAATAATAGGTTCGTGCTAAGTCCTGTTTATACAAATAATTAGTTTGGATATGAAATAAAAGACATATTGGACATGGGCGTTCCCACTAGCTATTTTATAAACCACTCATTGTATCACTAAATTTCATAATAATATGTCTACCTACGCTACGTTCGGCACTACACAAAATTCGATCTCTATTGAACGCGTTCAGTGCCTGTAGGCCGGGGATGCTAGCGATGGGTCGTATCCGTATTCAAACACTTCAGAATAAACCAACTAATATTTGCAACGATATTTATCATTATTATTAAAAACGGTTGCACTCAGTTATATTTAGTCGGTATTGCCGACCGGGTTTCGGCCAATTCAGATGGCCATCTTCAGGGCAACCCGGTCGGCAATACCGACTAAATATAACGTGAGTGCAACCGTTTTTAATAATAATAATTATATCTCGCGTAACATTTAATAATTTAAAGATATTTATCATGTGACTAAAGCGTAAATACGATCAATTTTTTACATATTTCCGCAATGCTGGAAACTTGTTATTTTTTGCATTTTCATACAAAAATCTTTGACTCTGTAAGCACTGACCAGTGCTCTAGAAATCATACACGCAAGCGATTTTCAAAAAAGTGTTAAAAGTAATATTGAAATAAGGTCAAAATGCATTGTTATTATAGTAGACTGATGATGACTGAGAGATTTTGAACCTATGAGCTATATTGAAATCTCGGAATCAGAATCCCTATTGGAATACAGAATTGCAAGAAAAAAGATATAAAACAAAAAAAAAATTTGACCTCCCATACAAAATCACCGATCAGCTGCCCCCTATTTACTAACTCGGATGACAGGTGTCGATGCCAATCAAGATAGAATTTACAATTACAATGCGGGTTTTGCTTGCTCGAACTTTTTACTTGAAATACAAAAACCGCATTGTAACAGCAAATCCTAGAGTGATAGGCATCGACACCTGTCATCCGAGTTAGTAAATAGGCCGGCTGGGCGAATTTCTATGGGAACTCAAATTGTATTTTTAAGATTTCACCATTTTTTCTTACATTTCTGTATTCCATTAGGGATTCCAATTCTGAGATTGTAATAAAGCTCATAGGTTCAAAATCAACCTGTATTTTATTCCAAATTTCAAATTTGCGGATTTTCGCCAACTGCAGCAGTTTTAAATAGAATAAAATCCGTATTTACAACAAACTATGTTGTGAATACGGATTTTATTCTATTTGTTTTACGTCTGAGCTGAGTCCACGGTTAAATCTAATCTTATCTATAGGGTATCTGTTAAGATAGAAGTGTATCGTATATCGCTTATTATTGATTAATATTACCTACATCGATGACGTCCTGAATGCAAACAATATCAAGAATTTCATTTTTTGGCATCTACGATTGTTTATTTTTATAGGTATTGTGTATGTTTGTTCAAGCGCCACGCAAAAACTAGAACGGTTTCGATTCGATTTTATGTTTTAATATCGATAATAGCCTTGCCATAAGATCGAGCGTATGTACTAGTTGTATTAATAAGTGTAGAATTTGACGACCATTTGTGTGTGATGTACATATACTTTGTAAACATTAATCGGTATCATACAACATTAGCAGGAAATAGGGTCAATGTACGTGTCAATATGAACAACTTTTACCACGGGAGAGTGGTTGCTCATAAGAAAATTATAATATAAAATTTCGTATCGAAATTTGGTAAAGTATAAGTATAGTAAAAGTTGTTTGTTTTGATAAGTGCAATGACCTTTTAACTTGATATATACCTAGTCCTACTAAGGTTGTATAAACCGTCGTGAAAATAACATTTAATTTTATCTCATACATAAACTTCAATATGACTATACAAGTGTAAATGTGATAAATTTCATGAGATTGCCACAAATTTCATGATATACATATTCCATAAATTCTATATACAAATAATATAAAATAATCTTAAATTATAACAATTACAACATGAGGGAATGATTCGTATTGTTTATTTATATACGGCAACCTTTCAACAATACATTTATTTTTATAATTATTTCGCCATACGATAAATTAATTTACTGCCTGCATATTAATGATTCTTTTTGGCCTTTAGTTGAGTTGGGTCCTTTCTTATACCAATACAAATGAGCGTGTTAAGATTACAAAAGTTTTATACGCGCAGGCACCTATAGAAGGCAAACAACTCAACAAGTCCAAGCCACGAGTTTGGATTTTGCTTTAAGAGTCGCCTGGAAGCGTATGTCTCCATACAAACGGAAAAAGGGAATTGTGGCAATATTTGATAATTTTGGAGTAAAGCATTTAATCAATTAATTTCATTACAATCAACGTACGTTCCTATACAGCTTGGTTAAAATACCAATGGTTTGAAAATGACAAGCCTTTTCAAATTTGTATGGAAATCTTGAGAGGCGTATAATTCTCAATTTGATAATTTAACCAAACTGTATAGGAACGTACGTAGATTATAATGAGATTAATTGATTGGATGCTTAATTTTGCCCTAAAATTATCTAATATTGCCACAATTCCCTTTTTCCGTTTGTATGGAGACATACGCTTCCAGGCGACTCTTAAGCTTAAGCAATAGAGGAACATACATATATTTTCGTTGCGCTATGAAAAGACTGAGAATAAATAGTCCAAAACCTCTTTGAGATATACACATTGTAGTCTTTTTTATTTGGGCTTATTTTAATTGAGGCGGACAGACCGCGAAAATTATTTTGAACCTAGCAGACCCCGCGTTCTAAAGCTTAGCTCTAATGAATGAAAGAGAAGTTAATGAACGATACAAGCAATGTATTGTTGTAAGGTCCCCGTTAGTTAAAATACTATTCTTTGACATTAATCGGCGTGCTAACTGGCTACCGGACGTCAACTCCTAGAGTTGTGGACGTCGCTGCAAAAGAGAAACATTTCATGGCGTCAATTATTATATACTTTGGTTATCCCGATCACTATAATGAAATAAACTTATTTAAACTTTCAAGAATTGATTATTTGTCACGTCTCTTGAGCATGTACTATTCGCTCTTGTGAGTTATTGGAAGTTAAGGTATAGATGTACTCCGCTTTCGAGACCAGAAATACATTTTAAGTTTAAGTTACGATTCTCAAGGCTAGGTGGAAAATGGCAAGAGCATTTTAAAAGTGGTTATATAATACAATATGTCAAGGGGCGACTCAGCCCGTCATTATGAACAACTTTTCCTTTAAGACTCCTAAGGACTAGTCTCCAATCAAAGGTAAAATGTCACAATACAGTACTTACCTTATTCATTAAATCTTTAAACCTTAGTCATAAGTCACCTTTGTAACAGAGAGAAAAATAAACGTTTTTATTTATTTATTTTTATTTATTTATAAAAGTAATGCTACAAAATCGAAAAACATGTCATTATCCTAAAAAGTGTACAGCCGGCCTTCACTTTATGAAAATCTTGAATTTTTTCGAAATACTAGCATTAGTCCTTCAGGTAAAGTTGTTCATACTGACGGGCTAATTTGCCCCTATGCGAATTGAACAGGGTTTTATTGACATATTGTAGAAAATTCCAAAACGAAACCTGCAACAAGTATTTTGAACCCGTTGTATCAGGCGCTGGAGACTTTTTAATAGGGCATTCAGTTAAATTAGAAGAAACCTTGTGCAGTCTCAATGGTATCCTTGGGCTCGATCTAAATACTTGAAATTGTCTTAAAATATTTAGATCGGACCCAACGAGTTATAATCGCCACTGGTCGCCTAAGAGACCTCTTCACAAAGCAGGGAATGTGGCAGTCGCTCGCGCGCTTCTAGAGACGCCTTTTCAACACATTTCATACGAAAGAAGCGCGTCGCGGTAACGTTTAATGAGGTTTTGAGTTTCAGTGGAATTGCACAAATGCAAGAATCTGTTATTTTGTATTTACTTGTGATATAGGTAATATCAGAATTTTGTTTTTTAACCTTCTTACTGTATAATAATCGTCTTAAGAGGGTATACTAGCAGTGCATTTTCCATACAAATGTATTTCTCTATTTTCTCGCTGAAAACTGCTTCTAGAGGCCAATTCTTTTTACATACAATCTATTACTAAAATAGGTATGTCCATATGTTTTATTTTTTTCTAAAAACCTGTTTAAAAGAAAAAAAAATTGTACAAAAACAGTTTTTTTGGAAAAAATAGGGGCATTCCTATTTTAGTACTAGATTTTATGAAAAAAGAATTTGGCTCTAGAATCAGTTTTCAGCGAGAAAATAGAGAAATACATTTTTATGGAAACCATATTGAAAAAATACTGCTAGTATACGCTCTTAATAATCTTACTGTAATTATAGTACCATATCACAGCACATTGGGACATTTTTACTTTTTTACAAACTGACAAGCCTAGTATGCGACTTTTGCCTACAACTGTTTGGCTCTTTTTCAGCCAAAAATTAGCAAAGTACTCACCCTAGAGCTTCGTGCTCTATATGTGTATGGTGTAGAGCACGCGGCGCTATAGCGGCGCGCTGAGCAGAGCTCCGTACTGCAGCAGGGCTTCGCGTAGGGCTGCGCCCGCGCCCGCTGCGCGCGCGCACGCCGCCAAACGCACTAGCGAGGGGTATAGACCTGCCGTATCAAAATATTGTTCAGCATATGAAAGTTAGCGCAGGATCAAGAGCGCTGGCGTGATCTTGTGCTGGAATCAAGACTATATGGTAACGTGATCATGTAGATTCATTGCACGTGAAAATACGCGAAAAAAGCAACTTCTAATATAACTTAGTCTATAAGCCATTGATTTTCTATTAGTAAGGGCTTCGGATCAAAGTGTAATAATTATTTGATTTCGCCACCATTATCGTCACATGCTTCGGTCACTGAGCCAGACCAGCAGGCCTATTTGCTAACTTTTGACAGCTACGGTGTACATCATTTCCATGGTAACTTCAATATTCATTACGGCTTCGGTATAAATGACTATTTTTATTTAAGATATGAAAACCGTAATGTACGCTAAAGTGACAATCAAATCGTTGTACACCGAGTTAGTAAATAGGGGGGCAGAACAGTAAGTATACAATATGGTCAGGGGTGTCATTCTCAACTACCTGTTGGGTGGTTGCGGCTTTGGCATCGAGAACGCTATTTTCTTATCCTTAATCTATCCGAGCAAGTAGCATCGTATCCCATCAGGTGATGCGTCACTTCCGTCCCATCCTACTTCCGCTAAAATAGTGGCTTTAAGGTCTTATAATCTTGGGCTCTATCTCGCCGCAAGGGAAAAATACATGCTAGTATGTTTTAGAATAAGAGCGGCAGCATGTTTTTCCCTATCATGACATATCATTTTTAAGAATGTTTTACATTAAATTGGTCGTGATGATGTAACTTTGACAACCTGAGTCCAAAAGCACGGACTTATTAGAATAAATCATAACTGGGGTTGGGGTTTCTGGTTTCTGGTACCCCACAAGCCCCACATGTTTTAAAGTAATAAAATAAATACGTACCTATTAGTTTCTGCCACGCTATCGCGTCAACTTTGCCGGGCGGTGCTTTCTTCATGGACTCCGTTAATGTGGCCACAGCCTTCAGCACGAACGAGATCTCTGATAGCTGATGCCTGCGAAACATTGTATAATTATAACCTTACCATTCTTACATAGACATTAAGACTATTTTTGAAATTATCCCTTTCCATAATAAAATAAATATATCTAATTAGGTATTACCCGCGGCTTCGCCCGCGTGAAATATAGCCTGTGTCCTTCTCAGTACCCTAACCTATGTATGCAAAATTTCATGATGATCGGTTCAGTAGATAGGTCGTGAAAGCGTAACAAACAAAGTCACTTTCGCATTTAAAATATTAAGGGAGCACACTAGGCACAGTAGCGACGCCAATCATTTTATTCCTAATACTTTACAAATAGAAAGAAATTCAAGAATGTAAATCATATAAGCACTAGTAAATAACCTGAAGTATTTTTGGAATCATGTTTAATATTATCAGAATCAGTGAGGATTATGAGAATCAGATTACCGCCAAATACGGCCGTTTTTGGCGGTAATCACGTTTTCTCTTAATGACTGATTCACATAAAAAAAATATATATATACAAACTCACTTTCGCATTTTTAATATTAGTTGGGAATTTGGGATAGTTGGAATTGGGATGGGATTTTAAGAAGAAGAATTAGTTTCATACCTAGGCAAAGGTTCGACGTTGTCCTCGTCGGTGGTGTACCTAGAAATGACCTCCTGAAACCTGTCCAATAAGGCCACTATTGCTAACGGGTCCGTGTCATCTGGAACAAAATATCTTTGTCTATATCCTCAAACTTATCAGCAAAGTATGCAATGGAAATTATTATTGGCATATGAAGTGGCTTAAGAAGAACAGTTTGAGCATCATTGTGCAGTTCTATGTTCCGAATGGATACGTGGAGCAGCCGCGCCTTTTGGTGGTACCTCATGGGCGGACCAACTTGATGAACAAGTCTCCGCTGGCACGCGCTATATACACACTCTTAACTTGATCGCGGACAGGATAGACATCTTCTAGTGTTCTCTGTGTGGATTTACAAAGGTTGCCTATAATATAATAAGTTATGATGTAAATAATTATTAAGTTAGGCCTTTCTATTGTATTGGGTATACACCTGTAAAAATAGAATATGGTTATTAAATAAAGAAATAAAATAAATAAAAAAAATTAAAATCATCACCTTTATCTTTTTTTGGCCCCACTGCTGGAGCACGACCCTCTTTACACTACCAGAGACATATATTAGCCAAAACAGTCAGAGGATTTGGCTTACACTCTCCACGCTGGCCAGACGGGTTGGAGAGGTCACTTTGATGTTTATAAGCTTTGTTAAGCTTTTGTTTCCTAAATCGACTTCTACGACATCCGCGGAAAGAACCACACGGCCACGTATGTATATGTATATCTATGTTTGTATGTAAGTATCGACGGCTTGACCGATTTTGAAGTGTGCGGTGTCATTAGTTTCGTATTCTTCCCCGGCGTGTCATGGGCTAGGTTATTTCAGCAAAAAGTCAATATGGCGGACGTAAACCGTCAATAATAGCAGTCGGGATTTCTTTTTTTTTATCAACTATAATTTCTTTTTACAACTACCTATCTATACTTCTTCTTCTTCTTCTGTTTTATAAAATGGCTTCCACCGAGATTTCAGTGATTCTGCCAATGTCCAGTAAATTGAGATACTAAGTATCGGTGTTGTACGGTAAAGTTGTAACAAGTAGCATCAAAGATGGCGTATGTTCTTTGATGCCTCGTGGTCGGGAGGTTATGGTGACAAATCTATACGAGTCCATATAACAGTCCACTTTAACTATTTCACAAATTGTTCCATAAGCACGAGCATTTATAACACCAAACTACATCAATTTCATATTATAAAGTCCACCAAAATTAATTTGCAAAATCGTCCAAGGTAGACCCCAACTGCACCTCTAGACTTCCCACCACAAACTACCTATCTATACTTGGGTTTATGAGACTAACCTGATATTTTAACTGTCAAAATCACCACATTTAGAACTAATTGCAAAAAACGTTCATACAAGAGTAATCAGTAAATCAATTACTGAATACTCTTGTATGAATTTTTTTTTATTCCCAGCAATGCTGTGTATTACTACTAATAAACAACTTTCGTTGTTTATATTGACGGGCTGAGTCGTTCCTTAAGAGTATGTCGAGGGTCAATTTCTGAATTTATCCTCTGTATATGGTCACCCTACATTAGAGTGAGATAGAATATGAAGTTTGTCTTATCTTTTTATTCCAACAGTAACTATGATTTATTAGTCCTACTAATACATGGCGAAATTTTGATCGTTCTGTACCCTTAAAGTGGTGATTCAGCCCGTCGATGTGAACCATTTTTCCTATGGAACCAATGCTGGAAACTCAAATTTTATTTCGACATTTTCATACAAAAGTGTTCAGCCGACCGGGCAATTTGTATAGGAATGTCGATTTTTTTTCCGAGTTCACAGCATTTGTCCCATAGGAAAAGTTGTTTATATTGACAAGCTGAATCACCCCTTTAATGGGCCGGAACGATCAAAATTTCGCCATGTATACAAGGTCCATAAGTTGGTCACCCTAGATTAGAGTGAGATATAAAATGAAGTTTGTCTTTTTCTATGATAAGATAAGATAAGATTCATTTGCATTATTAAATTACTATGAGTACTCAGTCCTACAAATATAAGGTCCTTATTGTTACTCACTATCGACGTCCCCTAAGGAGTCCACATTCTCCAGCATTGAGAACTGCAGCAGTGTTTCGAAGCACGTCCGCGCGAACTCTTCGTGTTCTCGCAGCTCTTGCTCGTTCTCTATTGACAAACGATGTACATGTTAATCATCAAGGAGCTTGATAGCTCAGTAGGTATAAGCACTATAAGCGCTTACGCATGTAAAGCAACTCCAGGCGGTCCCCATCTAGATAGGTGACCTTACAAATATCTCAAGTTCCTTCGTGCTTCAGAAGGCATGATAAGCCGTTGGTTCCGGCTTTCATCATTGGTGGCGGTCGTTATGTCCATTTGCCTTTAGGCAGCTTGGAAAATCTGCAGCAAGCGGTTACAGTAGTTACAGGGGAACCAAAGAAGTCTTTTCATGTTGTTTTTGAACAACCGCATGTTTTACAATAACAAGACCGAATTATAATAGTATTTTATGCAACGGTTTTATAATAGGATTCTAAAAGGTGAGTGGCGCGGGTAGCGATATGAGCGAGCGAAGCGAGCGAATATCGCTAATAGAGGCGCCACGAGCCTTTTAAGGCTTAATTATAAACCGCTGCATACAATATTTTTTCTACGACTTTCAAAAATTGCAAAACTAGTAAAACATAAATTTTGAGTTTGACAACTAACTCGCGGGAAATGTAAGTATGACAATTTTTTGAGTCTATGGTTACCTTTTTTTTTAATTGATGTTCTCTTGAGTCTCCAATTAAAAACAAAAAACTTCTTTTGCAATCACGAAATCTAGGTTTAATAGTCTGTGGCTGCTAGCCGTATCGTAATAGCGACATTATAGTACGGCTGTGCCGTACTGTTATGAAGAATAGAGTATAGACTTATTATGGATGTTCTTATGTTTGTGTTCTTGATCATATAAATGACAGATTAAAGTTCAGGAGTAGAAAAAAAGCGTATCACGGTCAACCTTCCGGGCGCCGTCCGGTGGGGCGTCCAAGATATCGCTGGAAGGATGAAGTCGCCAAAGACCTGAAAGAGCTGGAAGTGTCCGACTGGTCAGATTTGGCACAGAATAGGGAAGAATGGCGCACTTTAATGTCGGAGGCCAAGATCCACTTCGGGTCACTGAGCCAGCGAAGTAAGTAGAAAAAAAAATATTATTGAATAGTCATAATAATATCGATCAGCTGACTAGTAGTTTTGTAAGGGGAAATTATTATTTTTTCATATTATATACTTATTAAGCTAAACAAAGCTTATCAACATCAAAGAGACTTCTTTAACTCGTCTGGCTAGCGTGGAGAGTGTAAGCCAAATTCTCTGACTGCTCTGGCTAATATATGGCTCTGGTAGTACAGAGAAGGTCGTGCTCCTGCAGTGTTAATTAACAAAGACCTGATGATGATGAGACAGAGGATTTGGCCTACACTCTCCATGCGGGCCAGACGGGTTAGACCCGGCATACAAAGTATTCTAAAGTCAGGCAATACTCACGTGTGGGATGTCTCTGCGCGTGCAAGGAACCGGCACACACGAACGAGAGCAGCGGCCGCACGCGTTGCAGCGGAACACCACCACCACTCCTTGCGCACCACCACCAGCCCACGCTACCCCACCACAACAAATTACAAATAAAGAAACACTTACGTGTGGGGTGTCTCTGCGCGTGCAGGGAGCCGGCGCGCACGAGCGCCAGCAGCGGCCGCACGTGTCGCGGCGGCACGCGCGGCGCGGCCCGCAGCACCTCCTCCCGCACCACCACCACCAGCTCGCGCGCCGCGCCGCTGCCGCCCACGCTGCCAAACACAACAACAAATAATACGAAGTATTCCAAAATATAGTGTTTTTCCCCTCCTTGCTTAGTAATCCTCATTGCTGAGGGTCATGATCTCTATGTAACACTTTTCTGTGTACTATATCCCGCTATTCATTCGCTGTCGAACTAAACGAAACTGACAATATCAGACCAAAAAAAACAACGGCTTAAACTCCGCGAGTATCAGCCGAAGTGAAAACTTAAATATTATCACTTATTTATTTATTTATTAACAAAATTGTACAGCATTACAGTTACACCAAAGCACTGCACAACTTAACCTAGGATAATAATAATTTGATACCTTTCCTAACAGCAGTCAACATCCATGGATGTGCGTAACACGCTGTAACACAAACACGCACATTCGCGCAAACACCCTGCGCTGTCTTACGACATTTAAATCTGTCCATGATCTATCGCGAGTTTAACATTTTTCCCCATCACAAAAAGTGCACAACGCCAATACAGAGTTTTCACTTCAAAATTGACTTTCCCTAAAAACTGTCATTGAGTTTTTACGTCAGGGGATGTCAGGGGACATAAAATTTCGCCAAGTATACAATTATAGGGATACTCACGGCGGCTGGAACATGAATGTCTCCAGCACAGTAGGCAGCGTTTCCCAAAACTCATTGTACTCGTCCGGCTTCTCCCTGGCGAGCGGGAGACCTGTCGCCAGCACCTGGAACACAACACGCTCATCACCAGGTCTTTTTAGCCTCCACTGCAGAAGCACGACCCTCTCTGTACTACCAAAGCCATATATAAGCTGTCAGAGGATTAGGCCTACACTCTCCACGCTGGCCAGAAGGACTGGAGAGGTCTCTTTGATTTGTATTTAATATTTTTTAATATATTGTATTTTGTATTACATTGCTTTGTTAAGGGGGAACAGTAGGCACAGTAGCGACGCCAATCATTTTATTCCTAATACTTTACAAATAGAAAGGAATTCAAGAATATAAACAATACAAGCCTTAGTAAATAACCTGAAGTATTTTTTGAATCATGTTTATTACTATCGGAATCAGTGAGAATTATGAGAATCTGATTACCGCCAAAAACGGCCGTTTTTGGCGGTTATCACTTTTTCTCTCAATGACTGATTCTCATAATATCAAAACATGATTCCAAAAATACTTCAGGTTATTTACTAAGGCTTGTATTGTTTATATTCTTGAATTCCTTTCTATTTGTAAAGTATTAGGAATAAAATGATTGGCGTCGCTACTGTGCCTACTGTTCCCCCTTAAGTTGTGTTTCCTAAGTCATCTTCTACGATATCAACGGGAAGACTTGCGAGTGGTCCTATTTTACTCTGCCGGGAACCACATGGCATGAAACAACACTCTAGCTGTAGGCTTTTACATGTAACTTGATAAGTAATTCGAACAAGTAGTATTATTTCAAAATATAAAAAACCCGACTGCACGAATGTGTGGGGTAAACATACCATTGACTCCAACACGGGAAGTTTGCTCGCGCTACTGTTAATATGCAGACGACATAGACGACGCCAGAAAAATACAATTTTAACTGATTCCATAGAAAAATACAATATAGCGACAATGTCGGGTGTTGGCGACTTGTGTGGCCCGTAGCGACCACAAAAGGTGAGTCGCGGGCCTTGACCAGTTCGAAACTATAGTCGGTGTTCCAGACAAAATAGCACGTGAGTGACCAGATGTTATATATAATGTCTTTATCTCACGGTAGTTTCAATGATATAATCTTGCATATTCGGTGTACCTGTAACAGCAGAGCAGCAATCTGCCCAGCGTCTTGAAGCCGGGGCTCGCTGTTGCGGCAACGCGACTGCATTCCGACTTTTCGTTTTTTTTGCTGACGTGACATATGTTACTCCGTGGAAGATGACGAGTTCAATCACAAGCTAAACAAAGCTTATAAACATCGAGATATCTCTTCAACCCGTTTGGGCAGCGTGGAGAGTGTAGGCCAAATCCTCTGACTGCTCTGGCTAATATAACTTTTGCAGTACAGAGAGGGTCGTGCTCTTGCAGTGGAGACTTAAAAAGAGACCTGATGATGATGACGATAATGAGTGTAACGTGTGGGGTACCTGTAGCAGCAGAGCAGCAATCTGCCCGGCGTCGTGGAGCCGGGGCTCGCTGTCGCGGCGCCGCGGCTGCGCCCCGCACTGCTGCACCGCCGCGTGCAGGGCCTGCACAACCAAATGCAACTGATCAAATATTGTAGACTTATTGTGTTTTTGTTTGTTTTTCGTATGTGTAAGTGGCCAACACTGGTGTCAGATTTTTCAAGCTGCCTTAAGGCATCTAACATAACTTAAAAAAGCCTATGTCCTTTCTCAAGCCCTAAACTATCTGTATACCCAATTTCATTTAAATCAATTCATTACTTTTAGCGTGAAAGCAGACAGATCGACAGAGTTACTTTCGCGTTTATAATATTAGTAAGGGTATGGATTATTGCAGTGAGCAGAGAGCATCTTCATGACCATTTTTTAGGCCAAACATTGCACAAGTCACTTCTCACGTATAACTCAATAAGGCCGTCAGGTTGGCCAACCTTTTTTGTAAAAATTGAACCATATGATCCCGCGATTAAAAAGAACTTAAGGGGGAACACCAGGCACAGTAGCGACGCCAATCATTTTATTCCTAATACTTTACAAATAGAAAGAAATTCAAGAATATAAACAATACAAGCCTTAGTAAATAACCTGAAGTATTTTTGGAATCATGTTTTATTCTCACTGATTCCGATAGTAATAAACATGATTCAAAAAATACTTCAGGTTATTTACTAAAGCTTGTATTGTTTATATTCTTGAATTCCTTTCTATTTGTAAAGTATTAGGAATAAAATGATTGGCGTCGCTACTGTGCCTATTGTTCCCCCTTAACAGTACAGAAATGGATTTTCACACATTTTTTCTGCTCTAGTGCAGCTCCGCTTTGTGCTGGATATGTAGTGCAGTTATGATAGAATTGCAGCGTAGTTGGACGAAATAGTACTTTATCTACACACATAAAGTGTCTTTCAGAAACTGGTCATTAATACAATACAATACAAAAAATCTTTATTTACTCCACAAGTTACATATCTATTAAATTTTAAAATATTGTAAGTTTATTTACACACTAACTATGTTTCTTGTGGGAGCACTGGAGACTCCAAACTAGGCCGAAGCCTGTATCTTGGGCCACCACGACATTCGTCTATTCCAAGATATTTAATGCTTTGGGTTCGAGATATTTTTGAGCAGTTACAGTTAGGGATCGCTGGAAAGCTACATTTATGAGCGGTAATAGAATATGGAATCTCTTTCAGTTCGTCCCAGTTTCGTATCGAAAAGAGTACATATTTAGTTTTTTCCTCATTAAGAGTAAGGCTGTTGGACATCAACCAGCAACACACCTGATCAAGTCCGACCTGTGCCACATCAAAGAGCTCTTCCCAAGAATCTGCGTAAAAAGTAAGAGTAGTGTCATCCGCATATGACGATATTCTACAGTTTTTAAGATCCATTTGACACAATTCATTAATATAGCACAGAAATAACTTAGGACCAAGTATACTACCCTGAGGTACACCATATTCCACAGGCAAGTTGTCACTTATTAATTCTCCGATTTTTACTTGTTGTATTCGGTTTTTCAAGTAATCAGATATAAGTTTGAGTGGTGTTCCTCTAAATCCGATGTCTTCAAGCTTTTCTAAAAGGTTTGGGACAGAAATCGTGTCAAATGCTTTTGTAAAATCCAGAAACACTGTCAAGCACTTTTTCTTTGTATCCAATTTTTGAGCCACATACTCTGTAAATTCTAGTACTGCATCATCAGTGGATCGATTCGCTCGAAACCCATACTGTGAGTTGGACAATAATTTGTATTTCTCAAGATAGGCAGTTAAACGGGCGTTGATTATGCGTTCAAATATCTTTGACAAAGTATTTAAAATAGCGATTGGTCTGTAATTATAGACACGATTTCTGTCCCCAGCCTTATATATTGGGAGAATAATAGCTTTTTTAAGAGCATCAGGGAATATACCAGCAGCAAAACATCTATTTATTAGGTCGGTAATAACTGGCGCTACCGCTGTAGAAACAGCCTTAAGCACTTCAGCGCTTATTCCATCCCATCCTGGGCAACAATCACTTTTTAGACTTCGTATACACGATTCGACTTCGTCAGTGTCAGTGGGTAGTAGTACAAATGAGTTTAAAGTGGAGTGATTAATAACTATCATTACATCCATTACATTTATAATAACAATTATATGGTTTCTGGCCCTAGGTAATATTGTACGTATTTTCATTACGATATCATTTTTCGATTCGATCATGACGAATACTTTCATAGATTTCATAGAATGGTAGTAGACGAAACAGGTGTGTACACTACCTACCCGAAATTCTTACAGGGCAGCTAATAGAATCAACAATTTGTTGCCAGATATTATTAGAGTTGGAGACTAGTTATAAGTAAATTATTGACGTCAACAATAATATACCGTTGTAAACAAATTGTAATGTAAATTGACTTTCACCAAATGATGTTTAAAATATCTTATGATTAATAAAATATTTGAGTTTGAGTATGAGTTTCAATTTTAAATTCTTAACTAAAGAGAATTGATAGAATCTTTTCTATCGTTTTACTTTCCTTGCACATCATCATCATTTCGTGTAGGTGACACGGTCAGTCGACCATGCACACCCTGGTGTCAGAGTTCTTCGGAACCGCCTCTCGGCCTCTGACGTGGTTCCTTTAACGACTACCAGATGGAAGCCGGGACCACCGGCTTAACGTGCCTTCCGAAGCACGGTATCATCTTTGTTATCAGACAATCAGGTGATTCATGCCTGCAATGTCCTAACCAAACTGGAAACAACTTAACAAAGTATGCTTCCCGTGGGAATCGAACCCACGACCCCCGAGTTAAAAAGGCAAGCGCCTTAACCACTGGACCACTTTCCTTACTAACTTACCGTTTTACGAAATTATAGTAGGCGTAGGCGACCAATACTGTTGAAAAGAGTTTAGATCGACATTTCTTCTCTGCAGTGGTCGGTTTCGAAACGCTAGTAGTCTGTAGCTTTTGAACAATAATTAATAAAACAGAACCTTAATAAGATAATTTTAAATGGGATTTGACGCGAAAAAGTCTCTGCAATGGCAGAATAAACATTTTGAATTTGAATTTTATATTTTGAATTCGTTGTTTACCTGTAAGAGATCAGGTAACACTTTGGCGCTAGGCCCCGGCGCGGCCCGGTACAGCGCCGCAGCGGCCGACAGGCAGCGCACGCCGCCCTGTGACGTCAGACTGTCGCACGCGCCCGCCAGGGACGTCAGCGCCGAGAACATGGCCGGCAGCAACTCGTGTCTGATGAGAGCCTCCTGGTGAAACAGAAAAATTCATCAAAACTAGGCAACGGATTTTGAAGTAGTTTTTTTAATAGATCGAGCGATTTAAGAGGGAGGCATATTGATGTTTATAATCAGCGAGCAATCAAATTACAGCGAGTAGAAGTTTCGAAACTTCTACTCGCTGTAATTTTGTATATTAATTGTTTTTAAAATTGAAATCTGATTATAAACATCAATATGCCTTATCCGGTCGTATGTACGAAAGGAGACGGGAACTTTTGGGCCCAAATGTTATCAAATTGAAAACCATCCTAAAAAATCGGTTATATTTTAGTAAAGAAACTTACAAAATACTCTATTATTTTACAATACAGAAAACAAGAAAACTTAAAAATATCGTATGAAACTTGAAGATCGATTAAAAATGAATTGATGAGTACAAAAAAATCGATAAGTTATATGAAAATCGTGTTACACATTAAATACGATTACTGAATATATCGATTTATTTTCAGTTGGCAACACTAGTATAAATGACATCTCGTTGACAGCTGACAGTTCAAAGCCAAAAAAATTAGCATCAACCGACACTTGTTCGTTTTCTTTCGTTCGGAGTGCGCTTATTTTTCATGTTTTCTCGATTTTCTCACGACTTTGGCTTTAATACGGACTGTTCGATTAATCTTGCAATTGTGAATTATATATTATATGGTATTTAAGTTGGGCAAGATACCAAGAAAATATATTACCCCCTGCACGGTTTTTAGACGATATTCTTTTAATTATTGAAGAATAAAATATTTTTTGTGACGAATTGTTATTATGTGTCCTTTGAAATAAGGCAACTTTGATTTGTATAATACTTGGGCCCACAAATGTATGAAACAGTTGCATTCTCCTTTGGTTGAGATTGGCTTAACTGTTGTAAAACTAAAACCAAACTACGTTTGTATGGGATTTCGGCTTTACGTGGAACTCTTAAGAGGAAGGTTTACATGAAATTGTTTTTAGATATATACCTTGTGCACAGTGTCGAGGCAATGCAAGGCGTGCAGGCTGACGGGCGCGCAGGCGGCGCCGAGCGAGTCCAGCGCGGACGCGGCCGGCTCCACGCGACACACCGTGGCCAGGCAGGATCCTAGCTTCTGCACGTCTTCTGGGGTGAACCTAAACGACAAGTAAAACACAATTTAGTATGTCCTTTTTGAAATTATAAAACGAAGTTTTGAAACAGGCTTTACAATAAAGCCCGTGGCAATATTTTAATATCGGAAAAATCCGATATTGCGTTACATTAGCGAAAAAATTATTCCTTCCATTCAAATCAACCCATCAAACCAATCAATGTCTAAGTTGTTGTACTGTTTGTACCATATTTCATGTAAATAAATAAATCTCATTTCATTTCATAAATTTCATTTCATTTTATAAATTTCATTTCATTTCATAAATTTCAAGACCGTCAAACATAATTACGAATAAAATTACTGTTACATACAAACAGACAGACGGATAGACAGATAGACATGATGAATCTATAAGGGTTCCGGTTTTTTTACTGTTCTTCCACGGGATGCTATGACATTGTGGTGATTACTAATAACGCGATAACATAAAGTAGATGATAGATATATTTTTATTTTATATTGCATCGAGACTCACGTAGGTCTTATGTGCTGGAAGATGAGCGGGAATATCTGCACGAGCGTGGTGAGGAAGTTCAAGGACGGCGCGTACGTCTCAGCCGGCTTGCCGTCTTCACCCGCTGAAACACAAACGCCTTTCCAGTTTAACGGTATCGACTACTGAAAATTATTTTCGCTTTGGCCAATTTGGTCTGAAGTTATAGTTGAATCCTAAGCTTTCTAGTTCACAAAGAATTAAAAGTTATTTCTGAACATACTTTAGTATGTACAATACAACAAGAGACACAGTGTCTAATTACCTCTATGAAAACCGCACTTTCCACAGAGACGATTAGAAACCATTTTGCTATATCCGTGAAGGAAGCGATGATGAATCAGGCACATACAGATAAAGAAGACATGATAAGAGAGGAGATAATCAAGTGAGAGAAACATATCATGCTTTCTGTACAGCATCTCACTACTGTCACCCTTAAACATGATCGAGGGCTCATATTTATCCGACAGGGCAGGTCCAGTTCTCTCCGTGTTCGTCGCAGCAGCTATCCTGGTCCAAGCCAACCACGCACACGCCCACACTCTTCTCTGTAATATACCGTCAGCACTTCCCTCTATACCGCATCCCACTGCTAGCACCAAACGACTTTATTACGCTGGTTTTAGAATTCATATTTACCTGGCAAGGCAGGTCCTCTCAGTATTCGTCGCAGCAGCTATCCTGGTCCAGGCTGACCACGCACAGGCCTACACTCTTCTCTATAACACTCCGTCAGCACTACCCTCTGTACCGCATCCCACTGCTGTGACCAAACGACTTTATTACGCTGGCTTTAGAAATCATATTTACCTGGCAATGCAGGTCCAGTTCTCTCTGTGTTTGTCGCAGTAGCTATCCTGGTCCAGGCTGACCACGCACACGCCCACACTCTTCTCTGCAATACACCGTCAGCCCTACCCTCTGCTCAGCATCCCACTACTGCCACCAAACGACTTTATTACGCTCGCTTTAGAATTCACATTTACCTGGCAAGGCAGGTCCAGTTCTCTCAGTATTTGTCGCAGCAGCTATCCTGGTCCAAGCTGACCACGCACACGCCCACACTCTTCTCTGTAACACACCGTCAGCACTACCCTCCGTGCCGCGTCCTGCTGCTGTCACTACTTCTTGGAACGACTTTAGTGCTGCTACTGACACCTAAAATATACCAAGTATTGATATAAAACTGTACAAAACGGACTTCCTCTCCTTGTTTCGAGTTTTAGCTGAAGACACATAGCCTATAAAAATAACGAAATAGAATATGGTTCTAGCAAAGACTTCTATATAAACTGAGGTAGACGAGCCGTACCCATCTGAAGCGTTCAAAATCAACACCGTCACACAAACTCTGTACCGTAAAGACGCCGTTACACGCAACGTAACAAGATTGCTTTTAAATGTCTGTTTCTTGGAGTAAGCCGCGTTTACCTCAGTTTGTACACAAGTCTTTGGGTTATATTGACAAATCACACTTCAAACGTGTGGACAAAGCGGTTTCATACTTTGATAGATTAGATTCACTTTATTTATTTAAATATTAAGACATGATGTTATGTTTGTATTATAGAAAATACGGTGGCTCAAAATTTGTTGAAGTCTGATCTTTATACTTACTGAAACGAATCGTGACGGTACCTCATGGTCTGGGATGTCATCTTCTTCAATTTCCTCACCGGTGTTTGAACTGCTACTTTCTCATCCAGAATCCATTCGACCAAGTAACAACCTAAATACCTTTATCCCGTTCTGCCAGTCCAACTCCTACTCCTTCCCTAAAAAACTGTTTCGATGGACATGACGTTGGAACCGATATCAGCCAAACAAACTTCGCTCAGCAACCCGTTTTCCAAGCGTGGTGACTTAGTGTTCAGCAGTGATACGTGATACGGCTGTAATGTTAAAGATGATGATGGTCAGCAGCTAGAAACGCGAGTGGAAACGCGCGACTCGCCCGCAGGGTCAGCACCTAATGATTAACTAAAATGAAACGTGAGGGTACCTCATGGCTTCGCCTGAGCGCGAAGTCGGTGATGAAGTCCAGCAGCGCCGCCCACGAGCGATTGAAGTCCCCCACGGTAGTCAGCAGCTGGAAACGCGAGTGGAACACGCGCGACACGCCCGACAGGGTCAGCACCTGATGACGAATGGAAAGCATTTTTTTTAAAGTATCAATACTCAATAATTTATCGTATCTCATGGGTTTACATATATTGTATATATGGTGTAAAAAGCAAATTAAGTTCAGACATGAACCCTGTTAGGGCACAGCAAAATAATAAGAAAATGTTGCGATATAAGTTTAAACAAGTGGATTAAATTAAATTATTTATCATGCATGTCACATTACGATTCTGTCTGTGTAGCTAGCTCCATGTGAGCTTTTGCTACTTCACCGGACTTTGTGAGGTGAGGGCAGAGTGCCCTCTACCTTTAAGGCGAACATCACCAAAGGGCGCCCGAGGAGAGAGAATAGCAACAACGTTTCCACAGACCTTATATCTTAGTAGAAGGACTGAGTACCCATAGTAACAATAAGCATAGAAAGAGATGGAAATACCGCTTGCACATATGCAGTTGTATAAAACACTGTATTTCCGTTTCTCATCACACTATGGCAAAAATAAATTCATTTAAACAGTATCAAACCAGTCGGTCGGTGAAATTAACTCAAAACAAGTAATTTTAGGTACACAACCAGCGATTCAGTGTTGGCGCAAGAAATGTATTTATTTCGCAGTCATCTAGTTGAATTTGCCATTTGATTGAATGACTAGCGCGTTCATTGAATGGCGACATTTAATTATATGACTAGAGGACAACTCGTCATGTCGTTGAATGTAACGTTCAACGTCTTGACTGAGTGAATGTCATTTAGCGAAGTCGTTGAATCTTAGCCGACTTTGTAATATTTGGTGGTAGCATGATTTCATTTTTCTTAGTTTTTATAGTCGGCGCGGCGGGGTAATAATAGGTGAATTCATAATGTCATACTATTTTATTACAAATAACGCACTTTTATGTAAATTTAATCGAAAAAAATATCAACACCGTGCCATCTGTTCGAGCAACTGTTCGCGCCGCAGTGAAAAAAAAATGAACTAAATTTGAATCACCAGACTGATTTTATGTCCGCTCTGTTCAAAGGGCTATGTTACAACCCGCTAACTAGTTGGACGTTTAGCGACGCTTGTTCAATCAACGTTTGGCCTAGTCATTCAATTAAACGTGGTCATTCAATGAACGCGCTAATCATTCAATCAAATAGCAGATTCAACCAGATGACTGCGACATTTACATGGAAAACAATTTTGCAGATGCTAATGAATTCAATCCACTCTGTAGATGAACATCCGAGACCCAGACCAATCTCAAAAATATCGTTTTCTATCAATTTGCCGTGTGGTTCCCGGCAGAGTAGAATAGGATCACTCAAAGTCTTCCCGTGGATGTCGTAGAAGGCGACTTAGGAAACAAAAGCTAAACAGAGCTTATACACATAAAAAACCTCTCCAACCCGTCTGGCCAGCGTGGAGAGTGTAGGCCAAATCCTCTGACAGCCCCGGCTAATATCAGTCGTGCTCCTGCAGTGGAGATTTGAAAGGGACCTGATGATGATGATGATGATGACCTGGCTGGGGTTCGAACCCAGGCCCCTCATTTCGCAGGCTGGCGTGTTAACCACTGCGCCACGGAGGCTGTCAATAAGGAATAGCAACTGTGTTTCATGGCATTCCACTATTATAAGGATTTTATTTCAAAATGTAATTATTTCGCTCATTTCGGTCAACACGCTAGCCTGCGACACTGGGGTCCCGGGTTCGATCCCCGGTCAGGTCAAGATGGATCTTTTTCATAGTGACCTGGGTCTTGGATGTTTATCTATATAAGTATATATTATAAAATAAAGTATCGTTGAGTTAGTATCCTGCGACACAAGTTCACAATTTACATATGTCCCTATATATTTATTTTATTTATTTAAATACATATTTTCCCTATGTGTGACTGTTCAAAAAGTGTCACCCATTATTCCAGTTAAAGGAAATACAAAGAATAAATACCTCTACGGTGACGCCCGAGTACTATTTTAGAAACTAGTGATACTACGAAAACTAATTTGTTCAATAGTCTTCCATTCGAAAATAGCACCACTGGTCAGTATATGTTAAAAAAATCCTTAAGGCACACAAAATTATACATGATTACGCGTTATAACTACACGAATCGCTAGCGCTAGTGAGGTAATAAAAGACTGTATTAATAGGTTATTTGTTCAAATCAATGAAAAAGGCGTCAAGATTCGACACGGTTACGTAATGTGATTAGAAAACTCACGATAACCAGTTTAGAAGTGGCGTCTTTGAAAAGAACAATAATTAATAATGGGCATGTTGACTGAATTTATTTGTGACGTCACAACTTTGTGTTTTGTATGGGCAGCGTGAGAACTTTGTTTGGTAGCTATACGAAATATTACGTTTGTGGTAATGGTTTCATAATAAAAGTTGCTTTAAATTTAGCGGACTACAATACAGTATAATTGTAATTTAAGATTTTCATACTTTAAAAAATGGTCCTATTCACCCAACTTAAAAGAAGCTTTAAGAACACTTAACGAATCGATATCAAAATAAAAGTGATCTTTATAGTGTTTTTAGATAGGAATTAGTATCATTAGAAACAAATTTTATATAATCTTAACATTAGGAAAATACCGAATTGCAGTTTCTGTATTTGAATGTATTCTCTCTGGCAGTTGCACAAAGTTGGCATAACTGGTAGCGTCAACTTTGTATCTGCCCTAAGTATCTGTCATATTGTGTGGAAATAAAAACATTGTTCATAAAACATAAGTTTAATCTTATTTAGAATTAAAATAATACATTTGGCACAATATTTATAAACAATATCTCAGTTTTAGTAATTTTAGGCTTACACGGATTAACGCCATCTAGTGATGAGTGAAAAACAACCGTCGTCTAACTACACGACCTACCCTGTCCAAGGCCTAAATTTAATCCAATATTTTTA
Organism: Rhodophaea formosa; assembly: GCA_963082605.1. Lineage (NCBI taxonomy): Eukaryota > Metazoa > Arthropoda > Insecta > Lepidoptera > Pyralidae > Rhodophaea > Rhodophaea formosa. The sequence continues at coordinate 11,311,536 of OY720228.1, read as the reverse complement.
TATGAGACTAGCTGTTACCCGTGGCTTCGCCCGCGTAATTTATAGCCTATGTCCTTCTCGGTACCCTAACCTATGTGTATGCAAAATTTCATGATGATCGGTTCAGTAGATACGGCGTGAAAGCGTAACAAACAAACAAACAAACAGACAAATAAACAAACAAACTCACTTTTGCATTTATAATATTAGTTGGGATTGGCAGTCTTAGCCACAAGTAACTTGTTCGCCCCTAGGCCAGTTTATTATAACCATAAAGTACCTATCCCATCCCAACTATCCCAATCCCAACTAATATTATAAATGCGAAAGTGAGTTTATTTGTTTGTTACGCTTTCACGCCGTATCTACTGAACCGATCATCATGAAATTTTGCATACACATAGGTTAGGGTACCGAGAAGGACATAGGCTATATATTACGCGGGCGAAGCCGCGGGTAACAGCTAGTATACATTATAAAGTACATTTATCGTTTTTTCGATGAAACGATAGAGAAGAAGGTAGAGGGAGCCTCACCATCTATCGCTCTTGTTTGCACAGTCGCCGTTTAATTAAAGCCGTCTATCTACCTTTTTCCATTAGTTTTTTTTATGGGATGTCCAAGCCGCAATAAAGATAATTCGTATTAAAAAAAAGGATCTATACGTTTTTTTTAATGCGACATATCTTTTTCTTTTATTCCTTACCTGTGTCTCTGCCCATTGCTTCTGCGCTGTGTTCCTCGTATGATGAATGAGGATATGCTCTCCCGTGTCCACTTTCTCTGAGCTCGCGATGTTGGACTGCTTTTGCACCTGAAATATTGCTTAGTGTAATACAATACAGAAGAGACAAAGAAAACTTAATTCCAAAAATACGCGCACCGCGTATTGTATGTAGTATTTGCGGACAAAATATACATATAGTAAAGTAGTACCACTTTAATAAGTCTCATCGGCATTATTCGATGGCGCAGAATAGCGCAACCGACCGCCGACTCAAACCGAACGAAAACATTAATGAAATAACGAACTTATTGCTACTACATAAGATTTGCAATCCGAAAACAACAGAACTCGTGCTGTCTCGCTCACAATGCTTGTATGACTGCCGCGAGTGGCCGAGACGCCGCATGGCGCGTACACATCAACCAATAGCGGACGGGTATTTTCGCGCCGTGCAAAAATTTTACTTCTGCGCAGGTACATCGGTGTAACTTATAAAAGTGGTAGAACTGTATTCTATAGGGTTTTTTTTAGTTAGTATCAAATTGTGCTTCCACGTTAGTCTGGGAGAAAAAAAAACGTAGAATGTACCAGCTGCTGCTCTTCCCGCGCAGATCGTAAAAGCCGATCGAGTGAATGGGCATAAGGAATCGTGTCAATAGGCGATGCTGCTAGCAACCCATCACTATTTTGTTTCCGTTCTCCACCTACAAGCCCACCAACATGCTAAACGTGGCCTTTAAGTTTTATAGGCCTGGGCTCTGTCTACCCCGTAAGGGAAATGTCGTTTCCCAAAGAAATTGTCGTTGGCAATGTAGATATCTACGAGCATCGGTGCGTCATGATGGAGATTTTGATTGGTTACCTGCTCTAACATAGACAAGAGTACGCCCAGCAAGGCCCGCCACGCTGGCTTGGTGAGCAAAGCACCGTGGGCTCCGATGCAACTGAACAAGGTTTGGCTCGCCGCGCGACGCACTGGAGCGCGTGGTTCTGTACATAATTCGCCTGGAAGTAAAATAGATATTTAAGGAACTATAAGAAAGACAAGCCGTGTGATTCCCTGCAGAATAGCATAGTACCACTCCACATCTGTTGTGGCCACTGGCAACACCGGACGTCGCGGAGTGGGCTAGCGGATATACGACACACAACGACTCTGACCGAATCACCGACACGGCACGACACCATTTTGTCTGTACTTACTTGTTAATTTTCTAATACACGTAGTATCCATCAAAGCGCCTTCTTCTTTATACAGTCCAAACACAAAACCTGCAGTAGCTGCTAGAACACATCTTTTTGTAAATATCGTAGATGGCGACTTAGGGTACATAAGCTAAACGAAGCTTATAAACATCAAAAAGATCTCTCCAACCCGCCTGGTCAGCGTGGAGAGAGTAGGCCAAAACTTCTGACTGCTCTAATAAATGTCTGTGGTTGTACAGAGAAGGTCGTGCACTTGCAATAGAGACTAAAAGGAGACCCGATGATGAAGAAGGCATGTTCTCCAACACCAACGGTTTGACCTCCTACAGCTAATAATGATGGGTAAAGTTGCTGGAAGACGCAAGGTGGGGGGAAGGAGGAAGTCATTGTTGTGAAACATCAAGCAATGCAATACGTCTACTATACGTCTTCTCGAAGGGAAAGTACAGAATAGTACATTATGATACAAGTACGGTAAGCTGGATATTATAGTCGAGGTGATTATAGGCACGAGGCGAAGTCGAGTGCTTTAAATAAACCAATGACTATAATAGACAGCCTACCGTACGAGTATCATACGACGTTTTTCAAAACATTTGCGATTAGCTTAAACTAAAACAAGATTGAAGTTCAGCAAATAAGGAATTTATAAAAGTTAGGAACTAAAGCAGTTTGTAAAAATACATTTATAATAAATAGGTACATTAACTCAGGCTTATTTTCTCCAAAAAAGTACATTGATAACCTTCTCCTTTTCGAAGTCGGTTAAAAAATCACATCTTACGAATCAGAAAAAAGATTTCATGCTGAACTTGAAACTCTGTGCTCGGATTCTATGAAAATGTTTAAATTTTGCATCTGTGGCATTGGGCTATTGAGCGGTTGTGATTGGTGTAAAGTAAAAAGCACAAGTGCCGTAAAATACATCATTACGATACAGATTTCGATGTCATAAGAACCGTATTATTAGCAAATGTATTGAAAAAAGACGTTACAACATGTATGTATATTAAACACTTACTGAGTCGTATGTAAAGACACATCCACAGCTTATCGAGGGGAGGCAGGTCGGCGTGGTGGGGCAGTTCGGGGCAGACCGCCGCGTCGTTGGCCAACGCTACTACTAGTTTGTCCCGGTTGTGGTACAGGTAGTCCGAAATGTTCCACTGCGAGCAAACATTAATTAAATAGTTAATGCGAACAAAAATAAAAAATAAGTCATTCATTTTACTTTTAAGTTTACGCAATACTAATATTATGTAATTGCAGAATAATTTTGCCGTGTATGCTCGCGATATACTCCAAAAGTACTGCATGGATCGGCATACAGTTTCGACAATAAATAGAGTAATTCATGAGGAAGGTTTATAAGTATAACACCAGACGATTTAACATCCACAAAATCGACAAGTGTACATATTTAAAAAAATGCGGTAGTACCACCGTTAATTTTAATTCCTGTATCCGGACGGATAGTCGCTTATTATTAATATATATACTTAGTAATAGTAATAGAGACGAAAGTAATAGTAAGTCATAATAATATCGCGTGTCAGCCCGCGCCTGGTTTGTGGGCGAAAGTCGCATGCTTGGCCTGTCAGTCAGTGGTCAAAAAAATTAAAAATGTCCCAAAGTGCTGTGATATGGTATCATAATGGGCAGGTTGACTAAAAAAATTTTCATGTCGCTATGTAACGACCTGCCAAAAATAAACACAATAGTGACAGAAATACATTTCTACACAAAAAACATTTCAGATATAAATGTTTTATAGTCACATGTTTTTAGACGTGAAAACGCGCCACTGAAATGCCTACATATTTGTGACGTCACAAGCTTGTATTTTGTATGGGTGGCGTGAGAACTTTGTTTGGTATACGAAATATTTCGTTTATGGTAATGGTTTGATAATAAAAGTTGCTATAAATTTAGCGGAATACAATACAGTATAATTGTAATTAAAGATTTTCATACTTTAAAAAATGGTCCTATTTACCCAACTTTAAAGAAGCTTTAAGGTCACTAATCGAATCTATCTCAAATTTAAAGTGTTCTTTATAGTGTTTTTAGATAGAAATTAGTATCATTGGAAACAAATTTTATATGATCTTAACATCAGGCAACTACCGTATTACAATAAAAACGTTAAAAAACAAAATTCTGTTGTAACCTATACAACAAGTGAGTAGAAAATAGCAGATTTTTGTATTTTTATAGTTATTTGAATCACACAACCTCAATAAACGGTACCACCCTCTGACACACTTGTTTCGTATGAAATGTGTGGGAAAGACGTTTCTAGTAACCCGCGACAGGACCTTAATGAGGCCAACGCTAGGGCAATTAGCGTTGCCAAATACTGGTCAAAAGATATTTAATATAATAGTATGCAACCATTTCGACTCGATAAGAAGAAGTAACGCGCGAGGGACTGTCAAATTCCCTGTTCTGGGATAGGCAACCAACGAGCCTGCTATCGTTCTATCACTTACCATCAGTCCCATAGCAGTCAGGCTGATGTTCAGCTCCTTGGTCTGTTGCCATGGTCAGCATGCGACGCAGGCAGCGCGGACCAGCGCAGCTGAGGAGGCCACCAGCAACCAATGACACTGTACGTTCCACATCACTTACCATCAGTCACACACGCTTGTTTCTTACGAAATGTGTTGGAAAGGCGTCTATTAGCGCGCGAGAGACTGTCGCATTCCCTGTTCTGGGACAGGCAACCAACGAGCTTGCTATCGTTCCACTTCACTTACCATCAGTCCCACAGCAGTCAGGCTGATGTTCAGCTCTTTCGTCTGCTGCGCGAAGGCTGCCGCCGTGGTCAGCACGCGGCGCAGGCAGCGCGGCCCAGCGCAGCCGAGGAGGTCACCGGCAACCACTTGCGCGCATTGGAAGGCTGACCTGATGAGCTGTTCACTAGAAAAAAAATGGGACGGTTTAATCACGATGTATATTATAATTCGTTATTGAATATATTCAGGCGTTAGTTTGCGGAAGATAGTTACATACAATGCACTTTGAGTTAAATAGTGCTTCCGCCACTAGTTAGCTCATGCCAACTATTGCTAGCCAGCGCCCACCCACTACTATTAATCCCGTCACAGTGCCGGACGGCGCACAGCTCTGACACTGTACTGTACCAACAGTTACTATATAACGTCGTGTCTTACCTGTGCTGCGAGGATATGGCAGAGATGATCTCCATCATGAGCGGCCAGGCGGCGCCCAGCTGCTCGCCGAGCGAGTGCAGCAGGCGCGCCGCGCAATCCAGCTGGCGGGCTCTGACGTCACAGTGCCGGACGGCGCACAGCTCTGACAGCGGCTCTAAGAGGAGACGCTGACGAGCCTGTACGAATAGTTACAGAAGAATATACTATAAGGAGATCTCACGTATATACAACTAAGTGAAGACAAAGTTTTTGAACTTGAAGACGACTCGTATGTCCTCTGTCTCTTTCTTTTCAGTTTGTATAAAAGAGATTGCAATTATCTCTTATATACACAGTACTCGCCACGCCACGCTACAGGCAAAATTCACTTTTGCTAGTAGCATGAATGGGCCGGCTCGTCCGGGGAAGTACCACACTCTTACAGAAAATCGACGTTCGAGTAGTAGCCTTACCGCTTCTATGCTTCGTTCGGCGGTGATTGAGAGAGCCGGAGGCCCATCCCCCCCCCCCCCCCCCCCCTGTAGATGCAGTTGTCAATGGGCAGCGGTGATCACTTACCATCAGGTGACCCGCTTGCTCGTTTGCCGTGTCCTATGATATAAAAAAGACAAAAGAAAAGGCTCGAAAACGTTGTCTTCACTTTATTGCATCTAGATTCCGTAATGTACTAGACTCTTCATATCTTTATATATCTAAAAAATTGCCTTATTTTTCAATGCTTGTGTGCGTGACAGCAACACTTGCGTCGATCAACTTTTGTCATCAAATCGGTAGCTATGAGTTTGCTGTTTGCATACACATAGCTACACACAATTTATTTCTCAACTTTTAGCCTAATCTCTTTTAGGCAATCTTAGGTTCTTGATAAAGAAAGGGTCTTGAACTCAGCATATTGCCACGGACAAAGTGGTCATGCTGCGACGCTGATAATTCTGCCGTAGTTCTAGCCTGTTCGTGAGGTCGGAGTCCAATATCAGCCTTAGTTTTGAAAGAAAGCGTAATCGTGTCGATTGTCCGACCGCCGGACGGAACAAAAAAATAATAAATGGTTTTCGGTTGGTGGCTCGGTATATTATTAAATTGAAAATATGTGATGAAAAAGAATCATCACATATTTTCAATTTTAATAATATACCGAGCATTTTAATGCTATTTAAAAACCATTTAAGTGAGTAAGAGCTTTCTTCAATTTAATCAACTTTCTATTCATCTGATATGAATCAAGTAGAATACCACACTACTAAATAGTGGGTAGTATTGAAGAAATACGCATGCTTTGAATGCGTTATACCCTACGGGGTAATATGTGATGAGAGAATTCGACGCGGTGATTCGAAGTCACGGTGGTGTAGTTGGTAACACACTTAGGGCGCAGACCTAAGACTCGTGGGTTCAAATCCTACCTGTGGCGAATTCTTTTTCATCACATATTTTCAATTTTAAAAAAATAATACTGTATTTTTTTATGGACAATTTGTGCCTTTAACCTCTATATTGCCTGATGGAAAGCAACGATAAGTCTACGGTGGTATACGCAAACTCAAAAAATGCCTCACGCTTGCCTTGGAAATCCCTAAATTGAACGAGTCGGAAATCAGCGATGCGGGGAGGCAATTCCAATCCTTCGCAGTTTACATAAAGGTGGAGGCGATATTGACTTACCTCAGTGACAAGGCTAGGGTTGTTGTGGTGGTATTGGAAGGCGGCTTGCACCAAATACGTGATAGCTTCGACGCCCCATTCCCTCATTCTTATGTGTGGGTGTTGGCACACCTGAAAGATTTAGACAAATTCAATCTACAATTAAATATAAATAAAATAAATATAAATATATACGGACAAATCACACAGATTGAGCTAGCCCCAAAGTCAGTTCTTATAAAAGACTTGTGTTATGGGATACCAACTCAACGATACTATATTTTATAACAAATACATATATAGATAAACATCCAAGACCCAGGTCAATCTGAAAAAGATCGTTTTCCATCTTGACCTGACCGGGGATCGAAACCGGGACCATCCGTGTCGCAGGCAGGCGTGATGACCGCTGCGCCACGGAGCTCGTCAATCAAAACGGAACTTTTAGTAGTTGTAACCTAAAATCTGTCTTGTTACACACAGTAGCGTCTAGCCGTACTAGATGTAATTGAGATAAATTATCAAAGCAAGTAGGTGTGCTGGGTGTACAGTAATTAATTTGCTACATACAATATAATAAATGAGGAAATAATAAATAAATATTAAGATACAAATCACACAAAATAGACTAGTTCACAACTTACTAGTTGTGAACTTGTTGCATATTTTATATATAAAGATAAACATCATAGAACCAGTTTCCATCATGACCCTACCACAGGGATCGATCCCAGGACCACTCATGTCGCAGGCTGGCGTAATAGCCACTGCGTCACGGAGGTCGTTAAACGATAGTTCATAAGTTATTATGGCACCGATTTCGTCACCATTTTGGTATTGTATAAAACTGCTTAGCAACAGAGCGGGGCACTATACATCCACAGCTTGATATTTCATGATATTTTTTATGGTAAACTGTTTTCTTACCTCTAGAAGATGATTTGTAATAGGTCGCCACATGACCTCTATCCTGTGCAAATTCGCTAACCCAGTCTCGAGTAATTTTGCTACCGCAAACAGCGACGGTTCCTGCAACAAACATTTATTTTTACCCGGATGATCCACCCAGAAAGAGGATAATGTTTTTCGCACGTATGTTTGTATATACATGGCGAAATTTTGATCGTTCTGGACCCTTAAAGGGGTGATTCAGCCCGTCGATATGAACCATTTTTCCTATTGGACCAATGCTGGAAACTCAAATTTTATTTCGACATTTTCATACAAAAGCGTTCAGCCGCCCGGGCAATTTGTATAGGAATGTCGAAATTTTTTTCGAGTTTACAGCATTTGTCCCATAGGAAAAGTTGTTTATATAGACAGGCTGAATCACCCCTTTTATCGTCCGGAACGATCAAAATTTCGCCATTTATATGTAAGTATTTCTGTTTCATTGTTGCCCCCTGTATCCTAAACGACATGACCGATTTTTTAGTTTCGTATAAAAATAGTAAAGCGGTTTATAGAATACATCTTTCTACCAAGTTTTAACTCTGAAGTCTTGATAGTTTCGGAATAAATGGGCTGTGTCATACGGACAGACAGACATGACGACTTTGACACTTTTTGCCTTTCGGCTTCGGAACCGTACATACAACCAAAGCCAAGTAAACAATGGTACGAGGACATCAACTCCTTTCTGTGTGGTTGCTCAGAAATAGCTCTGAATCGTGATAAATGGAAGGAGATGTGAAACACCGTTTCCCAACAGTGGGGCAGTATAGGTTAATGAATGTATAATTTAGATAGACTGTAGAAAAAAAACTTGAGAGGTGTCAAGGGACACCAGGATGGAATGAAGTTCCTTTCGATTAATTACAGCATCTAAACTCACACCGCCTTTTAAAAAAGTAAGAGCTCTAGTTACACTGGAGGAATCAAAAATTTGTACCAACTTCTCGATTCCAACCAGATTAACGTGACCCCGGCTCAAGTTATAATTGACGAAAAGGTGAGAAGTATGAATTCCTCGATCACCACCATTTTAAACAGACCTATAGCAAAAAGTGTCGTTACGACTTTTGGTCTTAATTTTTTGCGTCTAGCCCCCTTTCGCAACGCGCGATAAGGAACTTCGTTCCAAAAATAACTATATTGAGAAATAAGTATTCCAACAAGAGTAGCGTCGTGGTCGGTGACCAAAAGTAAGCTGTCTAACATACGACACAGCCGTCCGAACAATGTCATCGCCTATGCTTTTAATTTTCATAATTTGAAACATAAAACGTTTTATATTTTCCTACTAGGACCATTCAAAATCCATGATGTTTCCTAATAGGGTACTTTCGCAAGTAAGAAGTATTAAGTTTGTCTTATTGATAATTTTTTACCGACCTGTATGAGTAACATATATCCCTGAAACAAAACAGCAGTGAAGTAAAAATATATACTTAATTGACAGGCTACTTGCCTGTCAATTAATCGTTAGGTTACGCTTTAAAGCAAGAAGCACCTGCATGAGTATTCGCTGAGTAGAGGAGCTCGTTAGCCCAACGGGAGTACCTAATATTAGCGTTAAAAGATGTAAGGGGACAGTAGAAGAACAAAAGTCACCGACGAAGCTCGGCGGATTAGCTCTTTGAAGTGGCAATGGGCGGGGCTCTAAGCACGATAGGGCAGAAAGGTTCTCAATGGCGACCAGGTACCGGTAACCGCAGCATTGGATACCCACCGTGGCCGGACGACCTGACCAAGGTTGCAGGAAGGAGCTGGATGGCACGCGCTCTCTCTCTCTCTTTCTTTGTACTCAAAAGCTACAGACTATATATACAATAATATTAGACTATATATACAATAATTAATATATACTCAAAAGCTACAGACTATATATTAATAATTATATTATTAATACAATATATATAATACTGATATTATAGTATCATTACTTTTATTAGTGATTCATGGATTGCATGTGCGCAGGTAGCTAAGTATCAGTATCGACACAGGTATCGATAACACGTCCGGGTGCATTGCACATTCCTATCCCGATTAACGTTTATGGCCCTACGACTCAGTTCATAACGTGAGGACTATAGAAGAAAACTAATAAAATACTTACTCTATTAGAATAAGCTAACTCCATAGCCTCATTAGACAGCTTACATAGAGCGTCTATCAGGTGATGCAGGGCGACATCATCCAAGTTCCTCGAAGATTCGAACACGCGAGACAACATCGCCGACAGTGCTGTGAACAAAGGAACCATCAGAAACTTGTCAGTGTTGCTGTGTTACCCACAGAGAAATGAAATGATATATATTTATTCACATGTAACATGGTACAAACAGGTGTTAAAGATAGGTAATGTAACTAATACCTGTTTCGCCAGAGATGGCATGTAAATATTTGGAATATTTGTCATGAACTACAATTATAATATCATAAGTTTAATTACATTTATTTAAACTACAAAATATCAAGAAATATAAATTAAATATAGCGAATAGATATAAATATAGAAAAATTAAATATAGAAATATAATAATAGCATATAGTGAATGTAAACATTTGGCGCATTTCTGAGCTATAATAAAGTTTTTGTAGCAGTTTTTGCTATAAGTTTTTTTTTTTATTAGCTATTGAGTCTTACTGATTTATAATAAAGTTTCTGTAACAGTTTTTGCTATAAATTGTTTTTTTTTTTATTAGCTATTGAGTCTCAATGCAGTGAAAAATATTTTTTACGTTGCCAAATAATTACTTCACCTGCAAACTTCTTCCATTCTTTATGGAAAAATATTTCTAACCATCTCTTCTTTGGTTTATTTTTTTACACAAAAAACAACAATATTATTTTTTTATTTCATCCAAATGTTGCGAACCCCTGAACATTTGTTTGCATAATTTATAGCTTCTTAAATAAGGGACTTTAGTAATGAACAGAATGTTACTCGAGTCGCACCCTATAAGAGACGAAAGTAATAATACCGCATGTCAGCCCGCTTTTCAAATCAAGCAATAACCCCTGTGTTTAGTGAGTGTTTCTGAGTGCGAAAACGCTAGTGATAAGCCACGCATTCACTACGCAAGAAAATCTTTTAAACTTTTCAAATTAACATATTCTTTAATATAAAAGGAATGCTATCGCTTAACTGAGTCCGCCCCTGAGGGATGGGAGCGAATGGAAGGGGTGACATGTGAGATCACATGACAAATAAATCTGTAACTCCTATACGCGTGACTGAAGTCTACATTTGAAGTACAGTCGGAAGCAGAAAAACCTGACCATCTTACAAATTAAAACCTGTAAGTAGGGGATCAGGATTTTCTGCCCTTGACTGTACATAATATGAACCCTCCCATGCCGCTCCCATACCTCAGAAACAGCCTTAGTTAAGCGCTAGACCTCATAATAATTTAAGAAAAATGTGTATCATGCACCATTATCTATTACAAAGCGATATACAAGTATGTGCGTAGATCATTACAATTTATTATTCGATTACTGGTCTCCAACCCTTACCACATAAATTTTGTGGATATATCATCCATATACCTCTTTAGACAGTCAGCCTGTATTGTACATTTAAGTTTTTAGGGTCTGAGTATCTAGCTTCAAGTGAACTTTTGCTACTTCACAGGACTTTTTGAGGTGAGGGCAGAGTGCCAGAGAGAGTCAACCTGTGAGGCGAACATCACCAAGGCGATCACCAGGAGGGACCGACCTCGGCTTTGGGCGTTGCCTGTGTGCGCAAGGCTTGGTAAGGAAGCAAACTCTCATATGCCTGATGGGCCGCGATTAGCATGCATAGCCCGAAGGGCCGAACATAGAAAATATTTAGTTGCATTACAGCTATTGCGTAGTGAATGCGGTTAAATCGTGTGACTATTCTAGAACACAGATGCGTGGACGGACGGCCAGCAAGCTCCACCCGGTGCCTGGACGGACACAAGCAAACGTGTTATCTTGACGGTCTGTGCGACGGTCGTCGGCTGGCTGCCGCTAGACTATCGTCATAGTAGTCGAAATAATAGACGAAATAGTTTCTAAGGATCATTAAAATTATGAGTTGACGTCGCTTGGAAAAAATGCGCTGTGCAGTTTGTTGCCGCTTCTTCTGCACTCCACTTTGGAAGCGCCCTAAACTTAGTCATAAGTAAATTACTGACGTCAACAAAAAAAATTTGTTGTCAAAATTGTAAACACATGTATGACAATTAATAAGTGTTCAATGAAACCTATATTAAATAAACGATTAAATCTTGAATCTTGACAGTTTTTGAGACATGGAAGAATTTTAAGTCATTAAATAGTCCCAAGAACTCTACGATCGACATATGAATCAGATCAATTTGTCACACGGCGTGGTGGTGAAATTTCAAAATGTCAAATAAATAATCATTAGACAAATATTAAATTAAATACGTATCGAACGCCTAATCTTTAAAGTTTAACCAATTTTGAACTATCCGTTCCAAATTCCAAAGTTGGTACAGTCCGAATTAAACTTGATGGCGGCTTGGATATTAGCTGCTCACTGCTTGTACGCGCCCCGCCTCCCCGCGCGCGCCCCGCTGAACCTAATATTGTGTACTGAGCTAAGACTCGCGCGATGTTCCGAGCTGCATAAAGTTTGATTCGGACTGTACCTATGTATTCTTGTTATTCATTTAAAATTTAATTGTTTAATTAAGTATGAACATTAACAGGTTTATTGGCAAAAGATATAGACATAGGCAGTGGCGGCCGCTCCTTAAGTGCACTCGTGCACTGCACTACCAGATTTTTATGTATTTCCCAATTTTTTTTCGACACATATTATTTATCCATCAGTATGTGACTTAAAATTTTACACACTGAAGAAATATTAAAAAACTATTTTCAAACAAGCTTGATCTTTATTACCTAAAATTTAAGACTCATTTTAGCTAAACCAAGAATTGGGCGAGCGCTTTCAAAGTGCGCACGAACCGTCTCCATAGAAACTATATGCAATGAGACAGAAATGCCCCGGCAGGTGAAACGGAAGATGATCCGTACTCAATGTATGAGAAAAATTGAAAAATCCGGACGGCGCTCGAGTCCCGAATACTCTCGAACGGGCTCGCTCGGGCGGCATCGGCCGGGGTGTCTCGCTCGCTCGTTGAAGATTTTTGTTGCGAAGGCGTGTCCTTGACCTTACTTACTCAAATCAGTTTGTTTCTTTTATTTCGCACCTGTGACATGGTGTAATAGATAACGCGCGCGAAATTACCCAATAATTAATTAAAGTTATGGTTTTCCACTTTGTGTGTGCTTTAAATTGTATTGGTTGAAAGTGGCTTTAAAGTGTGTTGTTAATGGGATTATTTGAACAAGAACTATAAAAGAAAATAGGCTATGGCTTATTTAGGAGGTTTGCCGCCTAATCTGTTTTTTTGAAACCATCTCGTGTTTACAACCTGAATTAATTACCTAAACCAATGGCAAAGACAATACCAATGGTAAGTCAAGATGATGAGATATTTCACTGCATGCCTACATAAGTACCTGCCTACTATACTTTTTAATCAGAAATGGTTTTACAACATGCATTAATATTAACAAGAATTGTACCTAGAGAAACTAATTATGTATGTACAAATATTATTAGGTAGGTGCATAGGGGAAGTCGACTAGAAACACTGCTCTTGAGAGACAGTAGGTAAGCAGATGAACCACCACTCCTTGAAGTCACGAGCCGCCACTGGACATAGGTGTGTGTATTTTCTTTTTTTCGTGTCAATGGTAACACAGTAATAGTGTATAGGAACAGCCGACGACCGTCGTATCTGCCGACCGTCAAAATAACGCTAAGAACGTTTTAAATACCACTCATAACTCCGAGAGACTCCGCCACTGGAGCTTGCTGACCTGCGGAACACAGTCATTAGTAGACGGATGATGAACCATTTTCGACAATATGAATTACTTTTCCTATGGAACTAACTTTGTAAAATCGAAAAAGGAATTGACGTTCTCGTAAAAAGTGTTCAGCCAGGCAATTTAACGTAAAAAAGTTGAATTTGTAACCGAATTTCGTTTCGTAGGAAAAGTTGTTCATATTGACAGTCTGAGTCGCCCGTTTTAGGATCAAGCAGAGTTTTATTAACATTTTGTCTATTGATAACTTTAGATTCAAAAATCCTTATCCTAACTAATATTATAAATGCGAAAGTGAGTTTGTTTGTTTGTTTGTTACGCTTTCACGCCGTATCTACTGAACCGATCATCATTAGCATAGACATAGGTTAGGTTAGGTTCTCAGTGCCGAGAAGGACATAGGCTATATATCACGCGAACGGAGCCGCGGGTAACAGCTAGTAATTAATATAAAATAAAAAACAAAGATATCGCGAAGGTTCTCCCAGCAGAGAGCTTGAGCCTTTCCCCCTTAGGGACGATATTTGCCTACAGTGACGAAGGTTCGTTTCGACTTTTGTAAAAAATATCTCGTTATCCAATTTCACTGTTATGAATGAAGGTTTTCCTAAATGCTAACCATCAGATGGCAGCACTGAGGCGTCGACCTTGATAAGCCGCTGTCATTGGATAATGTTTGACCAGCAGCAATAATAGGCGCATTGTGGCCCAATCACAGCTGACCGTATCCGACGCTTTAGTGCTAACGATGCTAATTTCAGAACACCCTCATTGTTTGTCAAAAAAAACCGGCCAAGTGCGTGTCGGGCCACGCGCAGTTTAGGGTTCCGTAGTTGCGAATGACAACTTTGAGTTCACACTATTCACACTCGCACCATGCTCGCACCTTACAGTTTAACGACCAAAAACATCTAACAATGAAAATAGTATGAAATTTTACAGTTTATAAGTTGGTTGCCTATAACTTTTTAGTTTGCACTTAGTACTCAGCTCTGATAGTTTTCCCTTCAACTTCAGTATATATACTACTGCTGTAATTTTTTTCACGTATCTATATATAACCGTTTAGCAGATAGAGGGGGGGGGGGACACTTACCTCTAACAAAAATTCGCACTTTACAACCAAATATTTCGGAAACGGATCCCTAAATCGAAAAATGGTGTACTCAACCTCACAATATTTTTCAAAGAACTTTTTAACGATACCCCACAGGATGGGTAAATAGAGAAAAAAAAATACTGCCCCACTTTACTTGTATGGGAGCTAACCTAAAAAAAATTGTTTTTCAAGATTTTATTCTACCACTTTTTGCCATGATTAATATACATACCCATACCAAATTACAGCTTTCTAGTACTTATAGTCTCTGCGTAAAACCGCGGACGGACAGACAGACAGACAGACATGGCGAAACTATAAGGGTTCCTTACTAAATATAAAGGGTTACCTTATAAAGGGTTTACTACGGAACACTAAAAAAGCAGTGTGTATTATAAAAGTTGTCTACCTACATTTAAAGACCAAACGATTAAATCGCAAAAGTGACATCACCTCGGATTCGAATGTATTGTTAAACCGGACCCAACAAATAGATTTTAGGGGGTCAGTTTTATCTGGCTTCGATTATACAATGAGCCATATAGAAAAGTATACTAACCCAAAACTATCGGTAGTATTCATCATCATCAGGTCAGTTTTAGTCTCCACTGTAGGAGAAAACTTCTCTGTACTACCAGAGCCATATATTAGCCAGAGCACTAAGAGGATCGGTAGTATTATACAAGTACTAGCTGTTACACACGGCTTCGCCCACGTGATGTATAGCCTATGTCCTTTTCAGTACCCTAACCCATGAGTATGCAAATTTTCATGATGATCGGTTCAGTAGATAGGCGTGAAAGCTTAACAAACAAATAAACAAACAAACTCACTTTTGCATTTATAATATTAGGATTAGGATTATTAGTGGTACACTTCTCTTTGTGGCCCACTGTACATAGCAAAAATATATAAGTTACTGACCGGGCAGGTCCGCCATGACGGCGGAGGTGCTCATGACGGCGTTGGCGTCGGCGCTGGCGCGGCTGGCCTTCATGCTGCCGCCCGTCGACGGCTTCAGGCCCAGGATCCACACCTATACGAGGAACCACATCGAGTCAGACACAGGATATACATCTCCAAAAGGAGGTAATGACGCAGACTCATCATAAAAAATAATAATAAAACATATTTGGTAAGACTGTGAATTACTAGTAAAAGAAACTGCTTCGTCTCATCTCCTCTCTCTCTCTCTCACTATTTTTTTTTTGTCATGGAGAAGTCTCGGCAGACAAGAAGAATTATTAAACTTAACAAACCTTGGTCTGCCGATAAAGAGCATCAAGGGCTAGTTTTAATCGATGTTAACTAAATATGTTTCCAACCAAAGGTCTCATACCGGAAGAGCTACATCCAGCAGCACGGATTGGGACTTTCCTATGCTTCTGTCCTGTTCTATCACTCAGAACCGTCATTTACTGGAGCAAAAAAAAGAGATACAATTCGGTATTTGCCTAATGTTAAGATTATATAAAATTTGTTTCCAATGATACTCATTTGTATCTAAAAACACTATAAAAAACACTTTTAATTTGATATCGATTCGTTAAGTGTTCTTAAAGCTTCTTTAAAGTTGGGTGAATAGGTCCATTTTTAAAAGTATGAAAATCTTAAATTACAATTATACTGTATTGTAGTCCGCAAAATTTATAGCAACTTTTATTTTATTATCATTTTTTTCATTTTTTTTTATTATGAAACCATTACCACAAACGTAATATTTCGTATAGCTACCAAACAAAGTTCTCACGCCGCCCATACAAAATACAAAGTTGTAACGTCACAAATATGTAGGCATTTCAGCAGCGCGTTTTCACGTTTACAAATTAACGTCTAAAAATATGTGTCTTTAAAACTTCTATATCTGAAAGAGTTTTTTGTTGAGAAATGTATTTCGGTCACTATTGTGTTTATTTTTGGTAGGTCTTTATTTAGCGACACGAAAATTTTATTAGTCAAGTAGCCAATTCGAAGACGCGCGCAGCGATTTCCACGATTATGCCGTGTTCCGTCGATCACGCATTATGTTTGACCACGCATAACATTTTTACAGAGTAGTTCGATTTTGATATTCTTTTTTATTGGAAATATTTTACCCAGCATTTGGTCCCACATAAATTTGGAAATAATCTAACCCTTATGGTAGAAAAACAGGGGACGACAGATTTTTTTTCGGTGGTTTAATTTTGCGTTTTAATGTTTTATTTTTCATACCAACTTACCAGGTGCTGCAAAGTTGTCAAAACAGACCGCCAGGCCTGTTGGATCGTGTCTCCTTGTGAACTAAAGGCTTTAGGTCTTATAGACCTGAGCTCTGTCTACCCCGCAAGGGAAAAAGACGTGACAGTATGTATCTTTGTATGTACCAACTTACCAGGTGCTGCAGAGTCGTCAACACGGGCAGCCAGGCCTGTTGTATCGTGTCTCCTTGTGAACTAAAGATTCTCCCAACCAAAACACGGCCCCACGTAATGGATTCGACGATTCCGCCGCGTTTTGTCGCTCTAGCTTTAGTAATTTTTGATACAACTTACTTTAAGAGTGGCTTTAGGTCTTATAGACCCGAGCTCTATCTACCCCGCAATGGAAAAAGACGTGACAGTATGTATGTACCAACTTACCAGGTGCTGCAGAGTCGTCAACACGGGCAGCCAGGCCTGTTGGATCGTGTCTCCGTCCCGCTGGGCTGCGCACAGCAAGGCCTTCATCGCGGTCACGTGGCGGGACGTCACCATCACGAACGATTGCTGCTGGCCTGGATGACAAGCCGATAATAATAATCATCATTAGGTCTTTTTTAGTCTCCACTGCAGGAGCACAACCCTCTCTGTACCACCTTACAATAATTATTTAATGTAACACTACCTTGCGGACTATTATATTTTACTACTATATTTTTAGGAATCTAGGCTATTTAATTAATATGAATTATTTTAACGAATAAATTTTCAAATAACATCAAGTTGGTTTCAAATAAAATTGGTGTTGCCAACGGTTTTGTACGCTTAAATTTGTTGTTTCAGACACTTATTCACACTTCACCTTAGTTACTTTACATTCTTCACCGTGTAAGTTACTTTTTATGCAATAAGACTTAAAATTTCTTAAATGACAACCACCATAGTGCACGCAAAATCGGCCGCGCCTGGCAAAAACGAAATACCGCGTGTCAGCCCACGCCCAGTAGTACGCGAAAGTCGCATACTCGGCCTGTCAGTTCTTGCTCAAAAATACGTAAAAATGCCCCAATGTGATGTGCTATTGGGGCATTTTTACGTACTTTTGAGCAAGAACTGACAGGCCGAGTATGCGACTGTGATACGCCGTGTGGTTCCCGGCAGAGTAGAATAGGACCACTCCAAGTCATCCCGTGGATGTCGTAACGGCGACTAAGGAAACACAAGCTAAACAAAGCTTATAAACATCAAAGAGACCTCTCCAATCCGTCTGGCCAGCGTGGAGAGTGTAGGCCAAAGCCTCTGACTACTCAAGCTGATATATGGCTCTGGTAGTACTGAGAGGGTCGTGCTCCTGCAGTGGAGACTAGAAACCTGATGATGATGATGATGATGATGTGCTATCATAAGTACAATAAAAAGGTTAGTTAACAAAATTGTGATGTAATCTATGCCACAAGTGAGTAGTATATCTGCTATTTACTACTTCATTTGCATATTTGCTATATATACTACCATAATAAAAGGGTACAGCCCCCAGACACGCTTGTTTCGAATGAAATGTATCGAAAAGGTCTCTAGGAGCGCGCGAGCGACAGTCACATTCCCTGCTCTGTAGTTTTTTTGAATGGACTACGTAGCTAGCTCCAAGTGAGCTTTCGCTACTTCACCGGACTTTTTGAGGTGAGGGCAGAGTGCCCTCAACCTGTAAGGCAATCATCACCAAAGGCTTGGATAGACAGCAAACTCTCATATGCCTGATGGGCCGCGATTTGCATGCATGACCTGAAGGGCCGAACTGAGAAACAATGGCAAAGCCTTTAGAGAGCAGCAACTCTCATGTTTTGCCGTATGGGCCGAAAGCTACGGTGTCCGAAGGACCTATCCTGGGTGCAAATCACCCGGGACCGCCGGGCGGTCACCAGTAAACGGAGCTAGTCCTACTCTACGCACTCTGTTCCGGTGGCGAGTGCGACGGGGTCGGAGGGTGGGATTCCTCTGGCTGTTCAGAGCCGGAGAGGAGCTGGACTGGGCAAGAACGATGTCAATGGGATCATCGGGATCGGTAAGGACGTCCCTAGGACGTCTGCGACGTGAGGTCGCAGTGTCATGGAGAGTGGGGGCCCTGCTCTGTAGCATGTATTTATGTCCTATATCCAGTAGCGAACTTATTGGCACTGAGATGAAGTGCCATAAGGTTGATATATCACTGACCTGAAGGAAGAGACGATGGAAGGGGCGTCCCAACCCAGACGACTTGGTGGCGGTAGTCAGGGTCTGGCGCCGGCGGTGGCTCGCGCCGCCACGGGCAGGGCAGGGCGCCCAGCGCTGGGACGCAGTACTGGGCGGGCAAGGCCGCGCGACAAAGTGCACTTATGCACGCGTCGCGCCCCACTGTGTGGCCCACCTGGTGGGAAAATCAATATTTTTGTATAGGAATGATTCTTTCACTTGATCAAATCAAATAGTCCAAAAATAGAGCCATTGAAGGTTTTAAGAAATTATTTTTCCAGGTGGCAGCACTGTGTCAAGAGGTCGAGCTGTCAAAATCCACCAGTCAAAATTTTATGATGTGGATTTTGACAGCCCGACTATTCATATTTAATCATCAATTAATGATTAAACATGATTGGTGGATTTTGACAGCAGCTGTCAAAAATACCCCTCGACACAGTCTTGCCACCTGGGGGAAAAAAATCTGAAAACCCTCATTAAGATACACAATGCGAAAGCTTGGCAATGAGTGGAGGATCCATTCTACCAGTTACAAATTGAGCTCCTGGGTTACAAAAATTAATCACTGTTTCAAAGTTAATGTTACGAATTCGCGGTTTCAACCCGTCCGTTCCTTTATAATACGGTGATATGGGTTTTCAAGAAAACTCATATACTTCTAATTCCAACTACCAGAATATTCTATGATTCGAGACGGTGTGTGAGCGGGATAGAATACATATGTGTGAGCAGGATGGACAATATTCGCAAAAAGTTCTAGATTATTCCAATCTGGGAGTTTCGCGACAATATTTATAGCAAATGCAGAAAATGACTTACCTTTCCACTAACTCTTGCAAGAGTTTGTATAGCTCGGAGAATGTTTTCCAGCTCTCCAATACTGGCCTCGGCTAATACGGACAGACCCCACACAAGGCCACACCACGAAGACTTTAACAACTGTAAAAAATTTGCAAAATAAATGGGACCCAATTACTAAATCTCCATTGTCTCTTTGAATGATGAGACAATGGAGAGTTTGTAATTGACAACATATATTTAACCGGAAGTGGTACTTTTTATTTAAGCAATCGAAAGTACTTTGTATGTTTATACTTCCATATTTTTTGTAATTTTTTTAAAACATTTTTTGATTAAAACTAACTTGAGATAAATACATTATTAAAATACGTAACAACGCGTTACTCACGTAAATAGTCAGCTTTTAAAACAGTTTTTATTTATTGTTTTTTTTTTTTTAAAAAGGTCGCAATTTAGGACTTATAAATATAATTGGTAATTATATATTGTAATAAATTGGTTCTTGTTTATACACCCTTATTTTGAAATGAGTACACAAACTTGGTAAGGGGTGACTTAGCTCATAAACATGAACAACTTTTGATATGGGACCAAAGCTGGGATCTAAAAAAAAATGACATACCAAAGTGTCCAGCTGATCTGACCAAATGTACGGTAAAGGTCAAAATAAAATTGAATTTTCAGCATTGGTTCTATAACAAAAGTTGTGCATGTTGATGGGCTGAGTCTCCTCTTAAAGTTTGTGTATTGAATTTAAAATAAGGGGGTATACCACTTTTAAATTTGCATAACTAGTTGTCGATCTCCGTGGCGCAGCGGACCTACGACACGGGGGTCCCGGGTTCGATCCCCGGTCAGGTCATGAGGAAACGTTCTTTTTCAGTATGACCTGGATCTTGAATGTTTATTTATGTAAGTATTTATTATAAAATATAGTATCGTTGAGTTAGTATCCTGCGACACAAGTTCACAACTTACTGTGGGGCTAGCTCAATTTGTGTGATAAGTCTCTATATATTTATTTATTTATTATTACTTACTTGTAATGCTAGCTGCCTTTCCTTCTCGTCATCCACACCGGTCTTCTCCACCAGATTCGAGTTCTGGTCGGCTTCACCGTTGTGACCGTTGTTCGTTATTTCTTTATCATCCGTTTTCGATTCCGACTCTGTTGATATGGAAAAACTTCTTCAATTATTGAACTAAATTCCTGAACAGAATATTCGACACTTTGTGAGAGCGGGATAGTACCTATGCATATGTGTGATATTTAAAAACATCTAATAGGATCATAAGAATTTCCGTCTGTCTGTTTTCGTTTCATTTTTCTCAGGAATAAGTGGACCTATCTAGTTGAAATTATAATCACATAATTAGATCTATCTGTGAAAAAGTAAGTCGATGCAGCAAAATGTCGCAATTCTGGGAATTTGGTTAAAATCGCAAGGGAATCAAAACCTAAAAGGTACCGAAATCCGATATTTTGTAATTAGAACTATTCTTTTTTAGGACGGAACCCTCGTCGTTCGCTTTAAACTCGCACTCAGACGAGTTTTTATAATGTCTAATCGGGCTAATTATTTATTCTCCTTACCTTTTTGATGGTTGCCATTTTTATTTGAATTTATTTCTTTTTCTTCTTCATTCTGTCCGTCTTCGTATATTTCTTGTAACCTAAAATGAAGAAAAATATAAGTTTATGGTGAAAAAGATATAAACCCTGCCTGCCCTACATAATAAAAGTGGCAGCTAGTCGTGACCAAGTTTAGGCCAGTGTTTCCTAAAACCGTAACAGAAATGGGTCTAAACTATTCAAAACAATACTACCGATTTGGCTTATAAAGAATTTTAACACAATCAATCCTAATTATTTTTATAACATTTTTTTATTTATTTTCTAATGGCCACTATACGCTTCCTATCTGGAAGTAAGAAATTGGATATTTATATTCGCTAATGAAGTGCCCATCTATGAGTATTACTCTCCAAACGCTATCTTATACATCAGAAGCCCACGTTGGGACGACGGTATAATGTTTTTGGCTTATATTTAAAAATCTACAACGCGACTTTGGAAACACGAAATATATTTAAATATCTCGTGTTTCCAAAGTCGCGTTCTACGACATCCAGGGAAAGAATTTAAGTGGTCCTATTCTACTCTGCCGGGAACCACACGACATTTTATTTATTTTATTTTATTTATTGTAGGGAAACAAACAATTATATAATACAAAATACTACATACACTAAAATTTTACATAAATCAATAAAGTTTCTACAAAAAAGAAAAGGATGATACAAATTCAATGTTAAACAGACCAAAGAAAAATAATGAAGAGAAAACTAATAATACAAAAAAAATTGAACTTAACAATTAACATAAAATAAATAAGATGGTATATGGTGGATAAGACTTACTTACCTAAAATACTCCTCCCCTTCTACAGTGATCGCTATGGACCGTATAATCTCCATGAGACAAGCGTAGGCGACTGAAATGCCGTAGCCATCTTGAATCGTCGGGGCTTCCGTCCGGTCTAGCATCTCTATGCTGAAAGGCAGCGGAAAAAATGGATCAAGATTCAATCGTTTATCTATAGTTTATATATCGTCATGTAGTCTCCGAAACTACAGGACCGATTATCGAAATTATTTCCCCTTTAGTAAACTAGTTTATATGCAGAAAAAGCGGCACTGAATTGCACAGCGCATTTTCTCCAAATGACGCCAACTCACAATTTTATTTAACCTTAGGAACTACGTAGAAACGTAGATATGTGAACTTTGTATACATTGTCCTAATTAAAATGCATGCAAGCCCTGACACGCAAATCCCTGTATCTTGTAAATGGCTGAACCGATTTTGATAAAACAGCGTCTAGGAAACATCCCTAAAAAACCTGTTTTCAAATAAAACTTTCTGTGGCGGTATTCCCGAATCGATGCGACATTGGAACCGTCAAAAAACAAGTCTTTGTTTTCTTAAAAGGCCGGCAACGCACACCCCTGGTGTTGCAGTTGTCCATAGGCAGCGGTGATCCCTTACCATCAGGTGACCCGCTTGCTCGTTTGATGTCCTATATGATATAAAAAAAACTGGCCAAGTGTGAGTCAAACTCGCGCAATGAGGGTTCCGTTCAATATGCTTCGTGAACACACACTCAATGTGCAAAAATGTTTTATTCCCCCCCCCCCCCTTTGGTCAAATTTTGCCTTCTTTCATGAATAAAATCAAAAGTATTGATTTTTCCCGAACAAAAAAAAAATATTTTTGAGATCCTCATAACAAGACCTTTCATTTGATATATAACACGGTAAGGTTTGCATAACTTTTTTTTAACATTTTGCATTTGGACCCCCTAAACCCCTTTAAAAAATATATATATTTACTTTGCACATCCGTGTTTGGGTCATAGGTTTACACCATCTTTTTTCCATTTTTTGTACGGAACCCTAAAAAACACCCAAATTGGTCCACTCGTTTAAGAGGTGACATAGACAGTTGCCCATAGCAGTCAAACTTATGACACCACTTGTACTAAACCAAATGATAAGTATAAGTTAACTTACTATACAGATTTAGCGGTCCCGGGCTCAAACGTGACACACAGCGGGAGCCACACCCCTTTCCAGTAGAAACCCGGCTGCTGAGGTATACCGGACGCACCTGTAACAAACAACATTATTAATAGCCTAGTAGAAATTAAATACTAATAGAAATCGACACTATCATACAAAAGAATTCGTCGGGTCCGGCATTTTGTATGAAAATATCGAAAAAAAAATTTTCATAATTCATAGTATTAGTCCCATTGGAAAAGTGTAGCCACGAATGGCACTTTGAAATACATGTTAATACTCAAAAATGTTTTATGTAGGCAAGAATGGCACTTTGAAATACAAGTTAATACTCAAAAAAGTTTTATTTCATGAGAACATAAAAAAAAAATTGGCACCTTAATAATAAAATCGAGTTGGTCGAGAAGTTACAAGGACTTTCAACCAAAACGACATACAAAATGTTGAGGATATTATTTCTATTTCCGTTGGTGGTTTATGTGGTAGCGGCTGAGGAAGAGTTCTGGTCTGCTGACATCGGTACCTATAGAGACGCCGATCAGAGTAAATTCACATTAATAATATAATTTTAAATTTGATTTGGCCGTGCCAAAACTTATAAACATCTAAGAGACCTCTTCAACCCGACTGGCCAGCGTGGGTACCTAGACCAAATTCTCGGACGGCTCTGGTAATATTCAGAGAGGGTCATGCTCCTGCAGTGGAGACGAAAAAAATGCCTGATGATGATGAAATGTGATTTGATGTGAAGCCTGAAAAGGCCTATTTTCTGAATAAATTGTAACGCAACGAACGAATTGCGACACGGCGTAACGTCATAACCCGCCCCCACTGCCCGCCATATCGCCATTGTATTCACCGCTGCGCGTTTCGCCGAGCGAACGCGTCATTTTTTACCGAGCAGCCGACCGCACAACATAAGCCTAGCCATAATATTGTTATGCTGAGTGTTAATACTGTCCATAATGGATTAAAATCCTCGTTGTTACGCGCCAGTTCTGTGTTTAATTACAAAAGCCACATCATCAGCGACCCTGCCTCGTCCCTTCTGTTACAAAATGTTTGATTTACAAAATTGTTTTGCTATGAATAACGTTAAATTCAAACATTTTACGCATTTATCTGTGCTTGACTGCGAACTGACGTAGGAGTACTCAAAGTGAAGGCTCAAGCTCTATGCGCACGTGGCAGCCAGCGTCTTTATACAAAACTAGCTGTTACCGGCGGCTTCGCCCGCGTAATTTAAAGCCTATGTCCTTCTTGGTACCCTAACCTATAAATATGCAAAATTTCATGACGATCGGTTCAGTAGATACGGCGTTAAAGCGTAACAAACAAACAAACGAATAAACAAACAAACACACTTTCGCATTTATAATATTAGTTGAGATTGGGATAGTTGGAACTGGTCTAGCTATACTGTATGTGTTATCACGCAGTTGACGACGAGAGGCTGCGGTTGAAGGCCCTACAGATCCAGTGCACCCGCCGCTTCAGCCCGGGCAGGTGTCTGGACGAGGTGAAACCAGTGTGGACTTACAACTTCCACTTACAGAACTGCACGTAAGTTAGTTTACGTAATAATATATAATTATATACAAGTATTACAACAAATTATAAGCCTACCACCAAGGCTACGTTTTATTTAACATACAACAGTTTAAATGATAATTTATATTCTGCTAGCTGTTACCCGCGGCCTCACCCGCGTGATTCGCCCCCTATTTATATCTCACTACCCTAACCTATGTGTATGCAAAATTGCATGATGATTGGTTCAGTAGATACGGCGTGAAAGCGTAACAAACAAACAAACAAACTCACTTTCGCATTTATAATATTAGTTGGGATAGTTAGGATTGTTTTTCATTGATGTTATTATATGTATATTTTGCCATTGTTTCAAATCATAGGATATCAAAAAGTCGTGAAAGTATCGTAAGCAAACGCTACCCGCTCGGCGTCACGCACTATGGTACCAGTATTGACAGATACAGCGCGCGACCCGTAGCTGAGAGACACGGGTCGCGCGTGTTAGAATGGCAAAATATAGCAATGATATTCATATGTTAATTAATCACTGTAAAATCTTATTTGTATTTTATTTAATTATTGGTATATTTCTCACAGCTATTTTTACACGTGTTAACTTTCAAATCCGTTATTTTGTGATTCATTCCATAAGAAGTAAACAACGGTCGTCTGTGATTGGTCGATGTTTGTGATTGGTCGAAAATTAGCTCAAAGAGGGTATAAAAGAAATAATATTTAATTTGAGGGGCACCCAGTCCAGCTCCTCTCCGGCTCCGAACAGCCAGAGGAATCCTACCCTCCGCCCTGTCGCACTCGCCACCGGGTAAGAGTGCCTAGAGTAGGACTAGCTCCGATTACTGGTGACCGCCCGGCGGTCCCGGGTGATTTGCACCCAGGATAGGTCCTTCGGACACCGTAGCTTTCGGCCCATACGGCAAAACATGAGAGTTGCTGCTCTCTAAAGGCTTTGCCATTGTTTCTCAGTTCGGCCCTTCAGGTCATGCATGCAAATCGCGGCCCATCAGGCATATGAGAGTTTGCTGTCTCTCCAAGCCTTGCGCACCCAGGCAACGCCCAAAGCCGAGGTTCGTCCCTCCTGGGAACCCTTTGGTGACGTTTGCCTTACAGGTTGAGGGCACTCTGCCCTCACCTCAAAAGTCCGGTGAAGTAGCGAAAGCTCACTTGGAGCTAGCTACGTAGTCCATTCAAAAAAAAAATAAAATTTGAGGGGCATTCTAAATCTACTCGGCAGACTGAACAGACGTAAATGTTACTTCTTATCAACTTGTTGCTTTGATAATTGTATTTTTGTGCTTTTATTTAAAATTCAAGTGTATCGAGTTATACATAAGTATTTTGTATATGTGATAATCATATTATTAAGGAATATGAAAGTACTAATTTTGTTACAATATATTTAATATATATATATATATATATATACCTTCTTGGATTTATGTGACTATTTCGTTTTTAATTATTTATAAGCTAGTTGTACATATCAAATATGTCTATGACTGGATAATCCTTTTAAAAATTATGATTAAATAATGGTTAATCTTGACATTTCTTTATATTTATTCCTATGACTCATATTTCTATAAAGCTACCATCAGTAACACTAAGAATTAGAACTTTACAAATAGGTACATCTAACACGCGCTTCAGCATCATTACCGTTTCAGCCACAGTAAGTCCACTGTTGGACATAGGCCTCCCCCAAGGATTTCCAATACGACCGGTTGGAAGCGGTCGCACGCTTATACAAGCGGTATCGAGTTACTGAGCCTAAGGAGGGATTTTGCTTTCTCTGTGTTTGAAAAACATAGAATATACCAGCCGCATTTCTTCCCGCGCAGACCGTAAAAGCTGGTCAAGGGATTGGGTGCAAATCTAAGTAATCACGTTAATAGGCGATGCGGCCAGCAACCCATCACTATTTTGGTTCCGCTTTTCATCTTTACGCCCACTAACACGCTAAATGTGGCCTTTGGGTTTTATGACCTTGGGCACTGCCTACCCCGCAAGTGACAAAGACGTGATAAATAAATAATAAATATATATACGGACAAATCACACAGATTGAGCTAGCCCCAAAGTAAGTTCGAGACTTGTGTTATGGGATACTAACTCAATGATACTATAATTTATAATAGATACTTATTTAGATAAACATCCAAGACCCAGGTCAATCTGAAAAAGATCATTTTCCATCTTGACCTGACCGGGAATCGAACCCGGGACCATCCGTGTCGCAGGCAGGCGTGTTGACCGCTGCGCCACGGAGCTCGTCAATATGTATGTATGTCATGTTTCATGATAGCTCGTGATAGTATGTATGTATGTCATGTTTCAGTGAGCGACTGGGTTGCCGAGAGCAAACAGTCACAAACCGCTTCACGAGCTACAAATCCTGCATGGAGAGCTGTCAGTCGCTCATCAAAATCTACAACCTCATTCTGTCCCAAGGGTCGGACTGGAACGACACGGAGCGATGGCAGCCAGAAAGTGGTTAGTTTTCAATTCGACAAAATAAATTGTTTGTGTGTTGAATAGAAGATCCTATTTTTTTTCATTTCGCTACAGAATGAACAACTGGCAAAATATCAGCGCAAAAAAAGTACCAACTATTAGGACTACACAGTTGAAACTTGGTAGGATGTATTTTGTGCATCGCTTTACGATTTTTAATAAAAAATAAAATAAATAAAAGATTAATAAAATATTACCATCGAATCTATACGTGCGGGATTGTCCGTAGATTTAAGTGTTTAAAAACGCCATTGAGGTTTATTTCTCAAAGACAAAAGTTTGGAAGATAGTCACTTCCAAAGTGAAAAATGTGTATACCTCTAACTTTTAAAATAAAGTGAAAAATCTAAAAATAATAATGTAGATCTTATTCAGCAGTTTTTGAGATATGGCCCATTTTTATAAACCACAAATATAACTTTGTCATTTATACAAACACTATGAAAAACCTATTGCTGGCAACAAATTATGGTATATTGACTAATCCATGCTTGCAATTACCGCGGAACCCTTAATAGGCGAGTCGGACTCGCGCTTTGCCACTATTATTTATACGTATTTAAAGCCCTTAACATAAGTGCCATCCTACATATAACTTTACAGTTATGCGGCGCGGTGGCGACGAATTAGACGAATCACTCTCCGTGGAAGTCCAGCCCGAAGAAGAGGAAGAACAACCGTCGCGTTATCACTCGCACGACTTATACCTTGCGAGCCTTGAAAACAGAGAGGACCCAGATCAGATTCGATTGGCGGAGGTCCTACCTCCAAATATCGATTACCAGGCGCCTGAGTTCAATCCTTATGATCCTATACATCGTCCCCGGCATGTGGTTTGATATTAAAATATTACATGTATGGTATTAGAATTTTTTAAATTTAAGCGAGGGAGAGAGAGAAAGAGACTTATTAATGGAAAGATAAGACAAAGACAGGTTTAATTAGTGGAGGTCTTACCTCCAAATATCGATTACTAGGCACCTGAGTTCAATCCATGTAGTTTGATATTAAAGTATTACACGTATCACGTATCGTATTAGAAGTTTTAATATCTGTATCTGAGATAGAGAGAAAGACACAAATAATGGAAAAGGAAAGACTGAGAGACAGGTTTAATTAGTGGAGGTCTTACCTCCAAACATAGATTACCAGGAGCCTGAGTTCAATCCTTATACCGCCCAAGACATGTGGTTTGATTTTAAAGTATTACACGAGGTGCACCAGGTTTGCTTGTAATTAACCCTTTCACCGCGAACGTCGGATATAAGCGACAAACATTTTCATTACATTTTTATGAAAATTTCAAATTTGCACCGATATTTTTTTATAATTAATAAGTAAAATAAAGCAGATATTTGCCCCTCAGCACACAGCTTATAAAGATCAAAGAGAAGATCAGAGATCAACCCGTCTGGCCAGCGTGGTGAGTGTAAGTCAAATCTTCTGACCGCTCTGGCTAATATATGGATCTGGTAGTACAGAGAGGGTCGTGCTCATGCAGTGAAGACTAAAAAGGACCTGATGATGATGATGATGAAATAAATAAAATACTTACCAGCCGGAGTGTTTACTTGTGAAGCCACAAACAAGCTTTGGACGTACGCTCCCAACGCGTTCACTATATCTTGGAATATGTTCGTAGCATGCGGCTTTATGTCGTGGCACTCACAAAACGCCTTCAGTAAATAAATACTTTAAAGTACTTACCAGCTGGGGTATTTACTTGTGAAGCCACGAACAAGCTTTGGACGTACGCTCCCAACGCGTCCACTATATCTTGGAATATGTTCGTTGCGTGTGGCTCCATGTCGTAGCACTCACAAAATGCCTTTAGTAAATAAATAAACCGTGTAGCTCCCGGCAAAGTAGAATGGGATCATTTACGCATCCAAATTTAAGCATCAAAGAGACCTCTCCAACCCGGCTGGAGCTCAGCGTAGAGAGTGTAGGCCAAATCTTTTGACTGCTCTGGCTAATATATGGATCTGGTAGTACAGAGAGGGTCGTGCTCATGCAGTGAAGACTAAAAAGGACCTGATGATGATGATGATGAAATAAATAAAATACTTACCAGCCGGAGTGTTTACTTGTGAAGCCACAAACAAGCTTTGGACGTACGCTCCCAACGCGTTCACTATATCTTGGAATATGTTCGTAGCATGCGGCTTTATGTCGTGGCACTCACAAAACGCCTTCAGTAAATAAATACTTTAAAGTACTTACCAGCTGGGGTATTTACTTGTGAAGCCACGAACAAGCTTTGGACGTACGCTCCCAACGCGTCCACTATATCTTGGAATATGTTCGTTGCGTGTGGCTCCATGTCGTAGCACTCACAAAATGCCTTTAGTAAATAAATAAACCGTGTAGCTCCCGGCAAAGTAGAATGGGATCATTTACGCATCCAAATTTAAGCATCAAAGAGACCTCTCCAACCCGGCTGGAGCTCAGCGTAGAGAGTGTAGGCCAAATCTTTTGACTGCTCTGGCTAATATATGGATCTGGTAGTACAGAGAGGGTCGTGCTCATGCAGTGAAGACTAAAAAGGACCTGATGATGATGATGATGAAATAAATAAAATACTTACCAGCCGGAGTGTTTACTTGTGAAGCCACAAACAAGCTTTGGACGTACGCTCCCAACGCGTTCACTATATCTTGGAATATGTTCGTAGCATGCGGCTTTATGTCGTGGCACTCACAAAACGCCTTCAGTAAATAAATACTTTAAAGTACTTACCAGCTGGGGTATTTACTTGTGAAGCCACGAACAAGCTTTGGACGTACGCTCCCAACGCGTCCACTATATCTTGGAATATGTTCGTTGCGTGTGGCTCCATGTCGTAGCACTCACAAAATGCCTTTAGTAAATAAATAAACCGTGTAGCTCCCGGCAAAGTAGAATGGGATCATTTACGCATCCAAATTTAAGCATCAAAGAGACCTCTCCAACCCGGCTGGAGCTCAGCGTAGAGAGTGTAGGCCAAATCTTTTGACTGCTCTGGCTAATATATGGATCTGGTAGTACAGAGAGGGTCGTGCTCATGCAGTGAAGACTAAAAAGGACCTGATGATGATGATGATGAAATAAATAAAATACTTACCAGCCGGAGTGTTTACTTGTGAAGCCACAAACAAGCTTTGGACGTACGCTCCCAACGCGTTCACTATATCTTGGAATATGTTCGTAGCATGCGGCTTTATGTCGTGGCACTCACAAAACGCCTTCAGTAAATAAATACTTTAAAGTACTTACCAGCTGGGGTATTTACTTGTGAAGCCACGAACAAGCTTTGGACGTACGCTCCCAACGCGTCCACTATATCTTGGAATATGTTCGTTGCGTGTGGCTCCATGTCGTAGCACTCACAAAATGCCTTTAGTAAATAAATAAACCGTGTAGCTCCCGGCAAAGTAGAATGGGATCATTTACGCATCCAAATTTAAGCATCAAAGAGACCTCTCCAACCCGGCTGGAGCTCAGCGTAGAGAGTGTAGGCCAAATCTTTTGACTGCTCTGGCTAATATATGGATCTGGTAGTACAGAGAGGGTCGTGCTCATGCAGTGAAGACTAAAAAGGACCTGATGATGATGATGATGAAATAAATAAAATACTTACCAGCCGGAGTGTTTACTTGTGAAGCCACAAACAAGCTTTGGACGTACGCTCCCAACGCGTTCACTATATCTTGGAATATGTTCGTAGCATGCGGCTTTATGTCGTGGCATTCACAAAACGCCTTCAGTAAATAAATACTTTAAAGTACTTACCAGCTGGGGTATTTACTTGTGAAGCCACGAACAAGCTTTGGACGTACGCTCCCAACGCGTCCACTATATCTTGGAATATGTTCGTTGCGTGTGGCTCCATGTCGTAGCACTCACAAAATGCCTTTAGTAAATAAATAAACCGTGTAGCTCCCGGCAAAGTAGAATGGGATCATTTACGCATCCAAATTTAAGCATCAAAGAGACCTCTCCAACCCGGCTGGAGCTCAGCGTAGAGAGTGTAGGCCAAATCTTTTGACTGCTCTGGCTAATATATGGATCTGGTAGTACAGAGAGGGTCGTGCTCATGCAGTGAAGACTAAAAAGGACCTGATGATGATGATGATGAAATAAATAAAATACTTACCAGCCGGAGTGTTTACTTGTGAAGCCACAAACAAGCTTTGGACGTACGCTCCCAACGCGTTCACTATATCTTGGAATATGTTCGTGGCGTGCGGCTTCATGTCGTAGCATTCACAGAACGCCTTTAGTAAATCTGCAAAGAAATGAATTAACATAATTCGACTGTACAAATTCAGCATTATTTTCATGGACCTTAGATAAGATGAATACAAAGTAGCAATCTATAGTTTTTTGTGATTTGATTTACCAAATTCTCCGCTAGATGGCGCTAGAAGGCAATACTCATCGCGTCCTTTAGATTGGTGTATCATTCGCTACTAATGGCAATTAGTATCGCGAACTGCAGGTCAATAATTCGATTTACCTTCTTTTAAAAGTTTTCATCTTTGTATTATTTTAGAACTATTTTAGCTTTGATAAAAATAACTTCTCAACAAGTGTAGCCAGTTCTCTTATTTGTGGCAGATCGACTAAGAAATACTTACTAGGCTGTATAGTCATCTTGTGGAGCACTTCCAAAGCCAACGCCCGTTGCCACAAAGGCTTGTCAGGGTCCAGGAACTTTATGGTGAGCGACAGGAATATCTCGCACTCCGTTACCTGGCATAGAGAAAATTGTTATTAGGACATATATAAATACTGTCACGTCCTTTCCCTTGCGGGGTAGACAGAGCCCAGGTCTAAAAATCCTAACGGCCACTTTTAGTATGTTAGTGGGCGTGTAGGTGGAGAATCAAAATATAGATATTTACCCTTATTGTTCTTATAATAGAGAGCATAATTCTGTGCAAAGATTTATAGTTGACGTGAGACGGAAATAATACAAGTTCGCACATACAGGGTCCAAGGGTAAACACCGTTGTTCCTCAGACCACCAAATGATCAATTTTTCCTTTGGGTGTACCCATGCTTGCGGGCAAAAAAAATTACAATAAATAAGAAAAGTTTTTCGTTTTGACGAGCTTTGTACGGTGCAGGCAATGATGTTAGCCATACATCATACATGACGAGATGTTGACTGTAGGTTGTGGATGTTGGTGTGGAGACACAAGATCACGTCACGTAGAAAGTTGTTTATTTCTCTTGATATTACATGTTTGTAGCTGGGCGTGACGGATCCCTTCTCGATGGCAGCACAGCAGCACTTGACCGCCGCTTGATTGTATCTCGGCTGCTGCTCGATAGTGTCTCGGCTGCCGTTCAAGAGTGTCTCAATTTGTTACTTAATTTGGTTGTAATTATAGTGTTAAAACAGCTGACTCGCGCCCTACATGATGTAGGGCACGGGTCGGCCAAATGTGCGTGCTATGCTCGAACATACTCCCAACGCCAAAGGGATGAAAGGCCAATCGAGAAAGGGAACGCCACAAATGTCTATACAAGATAAAAATGTAAAATGTAAATGTGTAAAAAAAGGTAAATATAAAATTGTAAACAGAAAATAACAAAACTAGTAAATTATTCTTTAACATGATGATCGATTCTTCGGGGCTACGTGAGGTCATCGAGGCGCTGTGCTGGTGTAATCTGCGGTAGCATAGCTTCCTCCCAACGACTCGATCCACTGGAGCAGTCCACTCGAAATTGCAGTAGAATCACGATGTTGAAGCAGATGATATGATGCAGAGGATGCGTGCATAATCTCAGCATGCGATGTTGGATGTTGCTTGATTGTACGCCGCGAAGAAGATGTTTAAATAATTAATTGACCTACATCGCAATAGGCATGCACTTGTCATGGCGCCGAGCGGTTTTTGCAAGCTTGCAGTATGTTACGCGCGGCCTTGTTGCCATTGTCCATGTTGTTGACCTGCCGATGTGCGTCAAAACATGTGATCCACTGTTGCAGCGTATGCACTTCTTGCATATATCGTACGATCTTACGTAATATTTGTGTTTCCGATAGATTTGTTGAAATTAATTACATTCTTAGGATATTAAAATATTCTTGTCGCGAATAATTTCATCTTTTTAATAATTGTTGTATGTATTCCTTCTGAGTATTCTATTCTTGGGTAACGGAAGTCCTTTCCAGTCATCTCAAATTGACAGGAAAAATCCTGACGTAGATAATTTTCCAAAGATGATGTTTTCCAGTTGGACTCGAGGACTCCCCGGCTGTTTGCGGCGAAGCTCTTGTGTTTGTTTGTATGACGCCCGGCTGGACTTGGAAACTCCCCGGCTGTTGCCGGCAGCAAAGCTCCAATGTTTGTTGTGTCCAGCTGAACGTGAAGACTCCACCACTATGTGTAGCGAAGCTCCTTTGTTTGTGTTGTCCAGCCAGACGTGACGACTCCACCACTGTGTGTAGCGAAGCTCCTATGTTTGTGTTGTCCAGCCAGACGTGAAGACTCCACCACTGTGTGTAGCGAAGCTCCTTTGTTTGTGTTGTCCAGCCAGACGTGAAGACTCCACCACTGTGTGTAGCGAAGCTCCCATGTTTGTGTTGTCCAGCCAGACGTGAAGACTCCACCACTGTGTGCGGCGAAGCTCCAATGTATGTATGTGGTGTCCAGCTAGACGTGGAGACTCCACCACTGTGTGCGGCGAAGCTCCAATGTATGTGGTGTCCAGCTAGACGTGGAGACTCCACCACTGTGTGCAGCGGCGCTTCAATATATGTAGTTTCCAGCTAGACGCTTCAATGTTGAGTTGTTATGATGACTGGTCGGACCCCTTCCGATAGTTGGATGAAGGGAAATTATTGTAGAGCGGCTTTCCATGTTTCCAGTTCGCCGCCGATTCTGTACTCGGTGTGCTCACGCCCTTGCGATATGTGCGTCTTCTCAATTCACCGGTGAGACCCGCTTGTGGGAGGCCGGTGAACCGATTCGCTATCGCAAAAGGGACATGTGAATGAACACCACAGATCCTGTGCAGGATCCGGCTCGAAGGACCAAAACTATGTACGATGCAGGCAATGGTGTTAGCCATACATCATACATGACGAGATGTTGACTGTAGGTTGTGGATGTTGGTGTGGAGACACAAGATCACGTCACGTAGAAAGTTGTTTATTTCTCTTGATGTTTGTAGCTGGGCGTGACGGATCCCTTCTCGATGGCAGCACAGCAGCACTTGACCGCCGCTTGATTGTATCTCGGCTGCTGCTCGATAGTGTCTCGGCTGCCGTTCAAGAGTGTCTCCATTTGTTACTTAATTTGGTTGTAATTATAGTGTTAAAACAGCTGACTCGCGCCCTACATGATGTAGGGCACGGGTCGGCCAAATGTGCGTGCTATGCTCGAACAAGCTTACTTGATGGTTTGAGAGAGAACGGTTCTTACCCCAGCATCCAGTATGCAGTTGTACATAATATACTCGTAACTTTATCTATGGTTTTCATACAATTGCATATTCTTCAATATGTTCGAGAGGCTCATCGTCTCCTGTAGTATTCCGTCTCCTTCTATGCCAAAAGTTCGTATGGGTACTCAGTCTTCCTATATACATAGCATAACTCAAAAATTTGAATTTTCATACAAAAATATTCAGCCGCCCGGTTAATTTGTATGAGAAAGTCAATTTTCTTTAAATTTTCGGCATTGGGCCCATAGGAAAAGTTGTTCATATCACCCCTTTAAGGGAATATTAGATGGTTAACTCTTGACTTGCGGAAAAACAGCGATAATTTCGAACTTGCGGAAAATTCGAATTTCGAAATTTTAAACCTAATGACCAGAGATCGGAATTAGGTGTGTGAAAATACCTAAAGTTTGCAGCGGGACATAGTATGGAGCTGTAACAACCACTGAAGTTAAACCGGTTTTGGATTTTACTGGTTTAGTTTCTTTTTTTTACGTGTTCCTTCTTTTTCGTTTCCTTCACACACCTAATTCCGATCTCTGTTAATGACATAATATTGTAAAGAAAACTTTGAAAATTCGCCTGGCAATTAGGCGATTTCGATAGAGCACTGATCAGTGGTTAAGCAACCAAGGGGTTAAGTTACGCATGGTACTTGTGGCCCGGGATGTTAATTTAATAGTTAATAAGTTGAGCTGGGTTGCTGACGCCGCGTGGTTCTCGGCAGAGAAGAATAGGACTACTCCAAGTCTTCCCGTGGATGACGTAGAAGGCGACTTAGGAAACTCAAGCTAAAAAAAGCTTAGAAACATCAAAGAGACCTCTTCAACCCGCCAGCGTGGAGAGCGTAGGCCAAATCCTCTGACTGCTCTGGATAATATATGGCTCTGGTAGTACAGAGAGGGTCGTGCTCCTGCAGTGGAAACTAAAAAAGACCTGATGATGATGAAGTTGAAGTGTACTCACCAGTATCGCGCATGGTACTTGTACACGATGACACACACGAGCCTCAGTAGTCTCACGGTTGACTGGGAAGTGTGGTCTGTCTGTAGTTGCGCCCAGGGTCCCGGTTGCGCCCGGGATGTATATTCAATAAATTATATGATGAAGCCGCGTGGCTTATACCGCGAGTTTCCGGGCAGAAAAGAATAGGACCACTCCAAGTCTTTCCGTGGATGACGTAGAAGGCGACTTAGGAAACTCAAGCTAAACAAAGCTTATAAACATGAAAGCGACTTCTCCAACCCGCTAGCGTGGAGAGTGTAGGCCAAATCCTCTGACTGCTTTAATATATGGCTCTGGTAGTACAGAATGGGTCGTGCTCCTGCAGTGGAGACTAAAAAGACCTGATGATGATGATGAGGAGGTGTACTCACCAGTATCGCATGGTACTTGTGCACGATGACACACACGAGCCTCAACAGCCTCATGGTGACTGGGAAGTGTGGTCTGTCTGTAGTGGCCGGGCTGCCCGGGGTCCCGGTTGCACCCGGGATGTGCAGGGACGTGAAAGCGGCTCTGAAACACAACATACATACGTATTATAACGTCAATCGCTTGCGGGGTAGACAGAGCTTAAGAGTATAAAACCCAAAGGCCACTTTAATGTGTTATTTTATAATATATACATTAAAGACCCAGACCGACCTGAAAAAGATAATTTTTCATCATGAGCGGGCCGGGGTTCGAACCCGGGACCCTGCTATTCAAAGGCGCAACATTCTAAATTGATTGTTTGTTTGAATTGAATAGGCTGCGAAACTACTGGACCAATTATCAAAATTCTTTCACCTACAGAAAGCTACTTTATCTGCAAGTGACATAGGCTATAATTTACAAGAACGAAGTCGCGGTAAAATGGCTAGTAATCAATAAAAATTACTAACCTGTATTTGACATTTGGCGAAAACAGTCTTATGATGAGAGCACAAACGTGTTCCTTGAGCAAAAACCTGAATTCCGATATCTGAAAGAAAAATAACACATAAAAATATCACTTTGTGAATCCAACTTGATAAATAAACAGTTTTAAACTAGATGGCAGCACTGAACCATTGGATAAAATCCAGTTGTTCTACTGGACAACAATGTTCGTTGCCCAACCACAGCAGACGACGCCTCAGTGCTGCCATTTTATTTAATAAGAACCTATTTCTTATCCCCTAACCATACGTTAGTATTATATTGTGTTAGAGTTATACTGACTGACCTTGAAGAATACAGGTGAGAAGTCAGTCAAAACGGTGTCCAGTAACTCCAGACCAAACGTCTTTGGCACTTCCGCTATACCCGCCAGCCAGTGCGCCGCGTCGCCGTTTATGAGCTGGATTATATCCTGGAACAAAATTGACAGTGTAGACATAGCTCAGGCCTCCGTGGTGCAGAGGCAAACACGCCAGCTGCACGGAGACACCAGGTTCGATTCCCGGCGCGGTCAAATTGAAAAAAATACTTGTAATAAATTTTCAATCTGCTCTTCCAGAGCTAACCACGGTGCTTTTTAACATTGATGCCTTCAATGAAACAGACTTACTTACATACATCTTATCTTATCTTCTTTTAGATACTTACATACATACAATATACATAGGCACGAGGTAAAACATTACCCTCCTTCTGAGTGGGTAAGTCAGATAAAAATGAGTCTTATATTTTTTATTATCTAACTGACGGACTAATTTTAATAATAAACAATATTAGACCACGCTAATTGCCATCTTTATAGCCGAGTGGTTCCCGGCAAGAATAGGACAACTCCAAGTCTTTCCGTAGATGTCGTAGAAGGCGACTTAAGAAACACAAGCTAAACAAAGCTTATTTACATCATAGAGACCTCTCCAACCTGTCTGGCCAGGGTAGAGAGTGTACGCAAATTCTCTGACTTCTCTGGCTAATATATGACTCTGGTAGTACCGAGAGGGTCATGCTCCTGCAGTGGAGACTACAAAAGACCTGATGATGATACACATTACCAACTCGATAAATATTATGTATTCTACCTGCAAAATGAGGTAAGCGTCGACAGCACAGGGCTTTAAATCTTTGGGCGCTTTGCTGTTAGTCTGTGGCCTTACGTCGGCTGGGTTCACTTTTAAAGTACCTGAAAGAAAGATTAAGTTTTATTCTTACTCTATACAGGCAAAACGACTTGGGGAATAATGCTACATACACGTTTAAAAAAAAATACAAAATTGTTCATTAGTCACAAACTGTCGCCTGCCTTATTAGACCGTCGTCCCGTTTCTGATATACGAGTATAAGATCGTGTTTGGAGATAATTATACATGGATGCGCACTTCAATCGTGAACATAAATATCTAATTTCTTACATCCGTATAGGAAGCGTATAGAAGTTATGGCATATTGAAAATTTCTTAATACTAGTCTCCAAACACAATATATAATCTCCAAATACATATAAGATGTACATCAAAAAAACGCGTTGACGGTCAAAACGTCTGAAAAGTAAATTTCTCATATTTTAATGTTTTCTAATGTTGTCGCGTTTGTTACACATTTTTAAAAAAATGATTTAATACGGTTTTTATCGCGAATATTACATTATTTATACACCTAACATTTCGAGCACTTTACAGTGTTCGTGGTCACAGGTAGATTCTCATATTTCAATAGAAAAAATACAGAAATATAATATGTATAAAGTTAATATTCACCATCAGCCTCAGCCAGCGCCCGCTCAAACACCAAAGCCACGAGCTGCCTGACCGTGGCGGCGGCGGCGTGCGACGTGCTCACGTCGCGCGTCTCTGTCGTCGACACCATGCGCATGCACATCACCATGGTCTGGAACAACATTTTTATTGCTTGTTTAGGCCAAGTCCAACCTTTTTGATATCATAGCTTGAAGCGAAACGCAGCATCATGAATCAACACTGCTTAAGACGAGGGCCTCTTGTCACTTCGTTCTATGCGCATCGAAACAGGCTAGTCGCGTACTTAACCAGATTTGAAAACCAAGCAAACATTCGCCAGGCGAGTCCTCATAGACGTTGTTGACATAGATGTTTTGCATAACAACTTTGATTGACAGAGATCTGACATATTTCGACCAACATCTATTGGGGATAAAGACTTGGCAAAGGGCAAAGACAATATAATACTAACGTAATAGACTGCCCACCTCATACAAAAATATTGGACCAAATTAAGGTTGCGAACAGCAGGCGAATGTATGGCGAAGGAGAGTTGCTTGCTACTCGATACTAGATGGCAGTAGTCTGCGTTAGCCTTTAACTTACTAAATATACGGTGTCATTTTAAAATGTTATGCCTAAAATATTGTTTTGATTTTAAATAAGATATATGTTGTGAACCATGTTTTTAGATTCTCAGAATACGGTAGATACAATGTTGTGTAGTTTCGAGTGGCGCCATCTATGCGAGTCTCTGAGAACAAATCGTATGATTAAGGCGTTGAGACCACATGGCTTGGGTATCCCCATGATGGGTATCCCCATACATCAAGTCCAACACAGACATAAACAATGTTGCGGTCTGTAGAAGCCTAAATTCCAAAAGCCTAACTTTTCCAAAGTCCTAGGTACTATTTATCCTCCTTTAATTAAGATAACTAATGCTTGATGATACCCTGGCTAGTGAATCTTAGTACACCCAATTCAAGGTAGTCACAAGCAATGGTGCGGTCGAAGTCCGGAAGGTGGGAAGAAGGTAGGGTTCCAGAAGCCCTGCCTGTCCCAGGTTGTAAAGACAATCCACCACATGACCTGCTGCTTGGAAGAATACAACTCACCCTGGCTAGTGTGTCTCCATGCACCAAGTCTGAGGTAGTCATAAGCAGCGCTGCAGTCTGAAGTAGCTTCAGCTCCAGTAGCCCTGCCTGCCCTAGGTTGTAAAGACAGTCCACCACATGTCGGGCTCCCTTGGCGTCTATACCTTGCTGGGCGATTAGCCGCTGGATGGTTCCAAGGCAGAACTGCAAACAAAATTAACAATTGAAAAAAAAATATCTACTATTCAAAGTGGAATAATTTTGTCGCTAAGCTCCCACAAATTGGAAGTCTAGAACTTTCTCGAACATTGTTTGTCTCGCTCAGACAGCTTCCATCCTGCTCACACTTATATATTGAACTCACAAACTGGAAATGTATGGAACTCTCTAGAGGCCCATAAGACTGTATCTAAGGGAACAGACGAGGCGATCGACAATCAGTTGACCGCAAGCTTTCGTAAAGTGAACTTCGAGCGATACTTACAGTGACAAGTGAGATTATTTTCTACGAACCTAGCGACAAAGCAGGATATCGATTGCTTTACAAATCGGATAATCAACATGTCAACTGACTGTCGCTTTCTTGCATTCCCGTATGTCTTATGGCCTTTCGACCGCCAACATTCCATAATATTCCAAAATGCGAGCAAAACAGACAATATTTGGAAAAGTTCTAGAATATTCTGGGAGTTTCGTGACATACATACATGCATACTATCACGACTTTTTCCCTTGCGGGGTAGACAGAACCGGTCTGTAAAACCTTAAGGACACATTTAGCATGTTGGTGGGCTTGCTTAGTTTCGCGACACTATCTATCTATCTCATCTCAACCACAATAAGTTTAAATTTAATCTTGTAAAATATTACCTTGATAATTTTCAAGTCTTTAGACTCACATCCTTGGACCAAAGGGTACAGGATCTGGTTGACGACCCCATAGAGAGATGCTTGAGGGTTGTTGGAGGCCAAAGACAATTTCTCTATTGCTTCGTCACATGCCTGAAAAGAAAGCAATGACATAATTTGTGTTTTCAAGTTTTTGACAACCATCTACCTGTATAATGGAGAAACAGAATTCGTTTTTTTTCTCAGTCTGCATGTTTTTATTTAAAGTACAACATGAACTAGCTAAAACCTTCACATCAAAAGCATTAAGGATTTATTACCTTCTAGCTTTTGCCTGTGTTTTCTAAAAATATAATATTTTAGTCTAAGTGCTATTTTTAATGTAAATGTTTCATCAAAATCCCACCATAGTGTCTGTAAAAGAGATAGCATCCCTATATGGCTTTAATCATTTTTGTTAGGCATTAAGAGTCGCCTGGAAGCGCATGTCTCCATACAAACGGAAAAAGGGAATTGTGACAATATTTGATAATTTTGGAGTAAAATTAAGCATTTAATCAATTAATCTCATTATAATCTACGTACGTTCTTATACAGCTTGGTTAAAATACCAATGGTTTGGGAATTACAAGCCTTTTTATATTTGTATGGAAATCTTGAGGCGTATAATTCTCAAACTATTGATAATTTAATCAAACTGTATAGGAACGTACGTAGATTATAAGAAGATTAATTGATTGGATGCTTAATTTTACTCCAAAATTATCAAATATTGCCACAATGCCCTTTTTCCGTTTGTACGGAGACATGCGCGTCCAGGCGACTCTTAATAACACAACCAGCCCTAAAATGTTGTCTAATAAGAGTAAATATTATAAATGCGGATGTTAATTCCAAATCACACCCAACTGGCAGGAACTAGGAGGCAAGATTTTTCTCACAATGCTGTTAAATTTGAGTGTAAATAAATTTTAAAATCCAATCACAGTGTCAGTGCTTCATGCGTCGCTGCTGTTTTGGTGTGATTTGAGCCTAACATTCACAGTTACAATATTAACTTGACAATATTTTTAAAATAATTCTAAGGGAAAATATTATTTCATGTTAAAGTCTGGCCATCGTGGAGAGTGTAGGCCAAATCCTCTGATTGCTCTGGCTAATATATGGCTATAGTAGTACAGAGAGGGTCGTGGTCCTGCAGTGGAGATTCTCCATTGGAGACTAAAAAATTGCCTGTTGATGATGTAAACATCTACAGGGAGGTGAAGCATTTCAGTTCTACTATCGGCCGGTCAGCCTCCCAGTAAATCATCATACAGAAACAGCGGCGACGTAGTGAATACTGACACTATGTATGATAGGCTTTCAAGCCTTTGTGCGTTTGACGAGCTCTGTGACGCGGCAGTCAACACGCTGGCCTGTGACACGGATGGTCCCGGGTTCGATCCTCAGTCAGGTCAAGATGGAAAATGATCTTTTTCAGATTGACCTGGGTCTTGGATGTTTATCTATTATTTTTTATAAAATATAGTATCGTTGAGTTAGTATCCCATAACACAAGTCTTATTTAAGAACTTACTTTGGGGCTAGCTCAATCTGTGTGATTTGTCCGTATATATTATGTGCACAGAATTGTATAAAAATGTGTCGCCTGATCAGGTCGCTCGTGGCCCGCCGACATCGTGGCCTACAGTAGCAGTCATAACAGTGAGTGGACCTAACTTTGCCAACCGAGAAGTACTGATTAGTGCTTTATAAAAGAAGTTAAAAAGTTTAAAAGTTTACTATAAAAAAATAATATGACGAAGGGTCTAAAATGTCAAATTTCGATTTTTTTGCAAATTTCAATCATCTTACCACAACCTGAACAGTTAAGAAGTGATGTGTATATAAATTAATGGTGGCACGTATTAACCTTTCGGATGCATTTAGTTTGTGTGCTGTTCCCATAAACTAGTGACAGGTGGCAGGAATTCTCAAAGTTGAAATTTGGAATATAATATATTATCATTTTAGAAACTATTTCTTTTAAAAAATTCTAAAAAATTGCCCTACCTGTTAGGGATTTGTTGCCTCGAAGTCGAGTCGCTCCACGTCGGGTCGCCGCCACGTCTACTTTGAAAACTCCCGCTTTTATTCCCGCCACATCAAGTTGGTGAAAAAGTTTCTTTTAGTACCGCGACGTCAAGTCACCGCCACGTCGAACGGTTCAGTCAATGAAACAAATCACTGAAGTTTTAATTTTTTAGTTTATTTTAATGATCCTTTTAGTTTAAACTAAAGAAAAAATAGAAACATATTCTCAAAACTTGTAACCTATAGTTACAATTAAAAACACAAACTGCTTAATGTTTAGTGCTAAAATCGATCTTGCTGTTTTACCCATTGCTTCCACACAAAATAAAGTCGCCGATAAATATACGAAACCGCAATGTACGAAATTGTTGTTTTTAAGTTTATACTTTTATGATTGTCAAAATAAATAAAAATATTATGATTTGAGAATAATTTGTTTCATTGACTGTACCTCTCACATTCGTCGTGGCGGCGACTCGACGTAGCGGTAATAAAAATGACTTTTTCAACGACTCGACGAGGTGGGAATAAAAGCAGGAATTTTGAGAAGTATATGTGGAGGCGACTCGACGTGGAGCAACTCGACGTCAAGGCAACAAATCTGTTGGGTAGGTGATTTCAGTCACCATCAGTGCTTCAACACCTAAGGGGTTAAGTCGGGCCCATATTTTTTAATGAGTTTGGCAGTCTAAACATTAGTATTTATTGTATGTCCTTTCGAGTAGAGTAATAACAGAGCATTTTAAAAGTGAAACTTCAGAAGCTTCACACATAACCTTTTTTTTACCTGATACTGGTTTGACCATTGAACTGAGGAAAAAATATATTTGTTTATAGAATCCATCCAAAAATAATCAAGTATTTTGTTAACACAGTACACATTGCAATTACTCCAAAGGAAATATGCACGACAGGATATCGTGTCCGACATACCAATTCAATTAGAGGAAGAAATAATTAGATTCCTTTAGCATTATTTATCATACTGAAGTGATAATAGTTTAAGACACCTAATGACAAGGTTATAACTTCTATTTCTTTTTATAGAATTATAAGGTTTTCATAACGTAATGCTCTCATAAAGTGAATACCCGATAAATTAGCTATATTAAATAAGTTTTTAATTATGAAATTGATAATTACTTCTCTTATCTGAGGATATTTCTTTTTGGTCTCCAAACTCAAAGTCTTGAAGTCACTTTGGAGAACTTCCATGAATTTCTTTGTGGAGTCATCGCCAGTCACAGCACTAACGAATGCCATGTTTTAATTAACTGATGTTAATTTAATTAATCACTTCATATTTCAATAGAAAATCATAAAAATTAAAAATATGCCATGTACACAATCGACATCACAGTTTTCTGTTCAGAAATTCAACTTGAATGATCGATTGTTTCTAAAATGACTTCAAATCATTCATTAATTGATTATTTTTTATTCATCTGTGTAAATTGATAAAACCATTATACAAAACTTCGGAAATTAAAATTATTTCAGAAATAAAATATTAACCTTTTATTCTCAATATAAACCATACTGGTATTGAATAAATTTTTGATTTCCGAACGTAACTGCACGTTCCGTTTTTGCAAAACGACTGACTGACGTATATTCTGATGACGTGCCGTGCCGTCGTGCCTAAACTATTTTAAATTATTTATAATCTCTCAGGAGGGAACTACAAACAGCAAACGTTTGCTCCTAAATGAAAGATAACACCTTTGGTCACTTAAATATTAATTTCGCTCCTTTCTTGTTCGTTACAAATCTTAGTTAATTTTTTTATTTTTTTTACTTTGACGTTTCTGACATTTCTCTGCTTATTTCGTACAACGGAACATAAACGGAACAGAATTTTGACATTGAGGTTGCTATACAAAGAAAAAACTACTAAGTAGTAATTTCTCTGTGGTTAAGAATTTTTATTTTCAAATCAAACAAATTTATTAAGAAAAAATAATCTTTAGCGGACGGCTACATTATATCTGCAGGTTTACGGCGTAAAGGCGTCTTCAGAGTTCAAATACACATAAGCAACAAAATCATTAATTTGGGTGAGCATGTTACACCACTGTGACTCTGTGTTTTCAAAGGAAAACACATACAATAAAATAGAATATAAATAGTGCAAAAAACCCTGACACACAGACAGCAGTTTAAACACAAAGATGTCAGAATTTCTTTACGCGTCGCTTGCTGTTTCATAATAGCATGTGACGCTAAAGACTCTCATGAGTGGAAGATTTCTCGACTAGAT
Organism: Rhodophaea formosa; assembly: GCA_963082605.1. Lineage (NCBI taxonomy): Eukaryota > Metazoa > Arthropoda > Insecta > Lepidoptera > Pyralidae > Rhodophaea > Rhodophaea formosa. The sequence continues at coordinate 11,266,632 of OY720228.1, read as the reverse complement.
TTTGTGACTGACTAGTCAGTCGCCTAGTCAAAGGTGGTAGTTACTTATAAAAGTAAAAAAACTCTAGCAACGTAACTAGAAGTAAGCAAAATACCTATATCATATTGCTATCTCAAAGAAAATCAAGTTATCTACAACATTAAGCTACCGAGCAAAAACGGCAAAAACATGTTTGTTGTATTGGAGCCCTCCTTAAATATTTATTTTGTTTTGATTTATTTATTTAAAAGTAAATATACAAATAAATATTTTGCGAATATTTGAAGCGTCTAAATGTTGACGTTATTAATACTGAGCAAAAAAAACGGCAAAAATTTAATAATCGTCCTATGGGAACCACCTTTAAATATTTATTTTATTCTACTTTTAGTAATTGTAGTTATAGTGGCAACAGAAATACATTATCTATGAAAATTTCAACTGTCTAGCTATCATAGTTTATGAGAATATAGCCTGGCCACATAAGAATAGACGGACAGACAGATAGACGGACAGACAGATAGACGGACATCGAAGTCTGGTAAATAGGGTCCCGTTTTTTCCCTTTGGGTACGGAACCCCAAAAATAAGGTCATTCAGTAATCGAAAGCTTAAATTAGGGTTCTTCGATATATTAACAAAACATGATAACCTGAAAACATTTATATATTAAAATAAAGTTGTTATTCAAAAAAATTAAGCAACTTAAATTTTCCCTTGTGACTGTGACCGATATTAAATATGGCCTTTGGGTCTTATGACCTTGGCTCTGTCTACCCCGCAAGGAATAAAGACATGACAGTATGTATGTTGTGACCGATACACACTTAATCGTTAGGTTCGTCTTATTTAATTTTGATAACAGTATAAGATCATGTATTTTTATTTATCAATTTAGGAAGGAATTTTATTCTTTTATTAGAGTGACACTTATAAATTTTTGGGAAATAAATAACAATTTTAGCACCACTTTTTGCTTCTAAAAAGTAGTAAAATGTAATTTCAACATGAAAAAAAATGATGTTTGCGAGTGAAAGTAAAAGAAGAAAATGCAGACAAGTGATCGATGATAGATGACCCACTTTTGTAATGGTAGGATTTTTTTACAGTGTAGCAACATCGATTACTGATTGTGCAGAAGAAAAAACAATGGTGTGATTCCAGATTTTTATTTGTAAGTATTTATAGAATCCAATATCAATTTAGCTAAAGAAACGGTTGAGAGTTGATATCATCCTTCTGCGACTGGACGATGTGGATACCGAGGTATAAAACATGTAGATTACACCAAAAACTCGCTGTGAAAGACTGACGTACTGTCATTTCAGTTTTTTACTCTATTTATTCAGTTTGATTCAGCTATGCGCCATTTACTGCAATAGATAGGCGGATGTCTGCAGATTTTAGCACATCTTTAAATAAAACGCGTTTGAGCGTAAGTGCAATGGCTGGGCGGCTCTGACGTCGCAACGTCTGCGCGACGTTCCAGCCACCCGCTTTCGCGTTTTTTCGTGTAAAATTTTTCATGCCGGCACGTAGTTTTCTTGGATTTAGTGCAGTAGTGCAGTTTTTATGTTCGGCGGTGTATGTGCAGTGCGGTTTGGTGGTGTGCTTCGCGGAGGCTGCGGGACGTGTGACATGTAACGTGTCAGTGAGCTCGACGCAGTGATGGGATGGTCGCAACCCGAGCGCCGCGGTAAACAAAGCAACATGTTCTTGCGTATTTGTAAATAATTGTGCAGTGTTAATGCAATTACCTAGTGCCACATCCCAAGCCATTGTCCTCTTTATGAGCAGGTGCCACTGTCTATAATGCCTTGCCAAGGTTTGACAGATTATGTCCATTACATGTAGTTACAAAGAATGTGCATCTTATGAAAGGAATACACATTTTTGTTTTTATTATTTAAATTGTGCTTGTATGACCTTTTTACTACAAAGTTGGTTAGTGTACTTTACTTGCTGTTATTCACAGCAGGAAGTACAAAATAATATGTAGTTATTTTGTTCAAACTATGTTAATAGTACAATTTTGGCTGTAAGGATGTAATTATTCGCTGTAAGGCAGTAAACCATGAACACTTGTCCATTTACTGCAACTAATATTAAAATCTAAATTTAATGTTTTATTTAGGACATTAATTTTGTTTAGCCATTAGCAACAGTTGTACAGTATAAATATGAACTTAGGTTTTGAATTTTTTGATATTGAAGGCTGTTGCATTATTACTCAAAATAAACCTCTGAAGTTCACTGAAAGATTGAAATTTTCTTTACTGTAATAGACAAACTTATTCAATTTGTTTAAATCTTTGGTACATTGAAGTTATTTTAGCTTCTCTTCCTAAAGGGTGCTAACGGAAACCCATTACGTAGCTTCTGCTATTTATCCATCCATCAGACGGATCATTATATATGTATTTTGAATGGTTTGTAGGTAAATAATTACAATTTCTTATATAATGATTAGGTATTTATACAGATTCTAGACCTTAGACTTTCTAACGGCCTATAGTCTAATCGGGCTCTTTATCAGCATAAAGACATAACTTATCCTGAGTTTGTGTAATATGTGCACTATTTACATCATATTGATTATAAACCTGAGTAAATTATCAGCTAATAGATAGTCTGTTAAACCAAATCAAAACATTTATTTAGTAGGGCTTTCACACTTATTGTTTTTCATTTTACTACTAAAAATTGTTAAAGTTTGTGATTTACTAATGGCTAAGTGTAATGCCGCTTCCAAAGCAGAGGGTAGAAGTGTCAACTCACAATAGTAAACCTTAAAACTATGTATGACTGAGTATACTATAGTCTGCAAGTACTTTAAAGTTAAAAGAATACAGCAGCATTAGGATTGTATTAGATCCTGACTCGCACTTGGCCTGCTTTTTTCGGTATTTGCATTAATTTTCTGTAAAAAATGCAAATTGTAAATACTGACAGCTGTTATGTAATAAATCATTGACGTCCATACATGACAAGGAGATAAACATCATTGGAACATTACCATTCGAGATAGCATCGTGCAAATCTGTCTACGATTATAAATAGAAATTCAAGAGTTATTTTAAAACTTTTTAAAATAGAATATTCTGATGAACATTTCGCTAGTTATTAAAAGTAAATTCTTAAACTTGATAAAGTTAGAAAACTAAAACCTGATTACTATTTTTCCAGGTATATTTTGAACATTTAGAGGAAAATTGTTTTAAAACAATTATATATTTTTTTGTAATCTACATATTAATAAAACTTTTTATTGATACCATATTTAAAATGAATGGATGAATGAAAAATTATTTATTTGAGAAACATACTCTCACAAAATTGTTAGTATAAAAATGTCTGGAAAAGTTAAATTTTCTTTTGTCCATTTATTTTCTTTTGTTATTCTTTTATTATTTATTATATTTTATTATCTGGTCTCTTCCTCTTCTCATGATCTGGATATGCTGCTCGTTGTCTCAATAAAGTTTAAGGTGAAGTGAGTTCACACACACTAGCGCCACCCAACAAATAATTCTATAAGTCCTAAATCATATCAAATTTAACAAATCTAATAGCTGAATGCCCTAGTAAATTACTTGTAGTATTATTAGTGCTAAACAAAGCTTATTAACATCAAAGAGACCTCTCCAACCCGTCTGGCCAGCGAGGAGAGGGTCGTGCTCCTGCAGTGGAGACTAAAAAGACCTGATGATAATGATGATGATTATTGGTACAAGATTTCACTATTTTTAATTTGATGAATTAAGAGAACTAATTATTATTGGAGGTAAAAATTCGTTCTCTTAAACTTAGATTGTAATATCTATGCAAAGTAACAAAAAGAATAGTACAAGTAATTCACTAGGGCAATCAGCAATTAGATTATTAAAATTTGATTTGACTTAGGAGTAAATGAATTAATTGCTGGGTGGCACTAGTGTGTGAACTGACTTCGCCTTAAGTAACCTTTACTTTAAAAATATTGTGGGTATCTTGGTAAAATAAATGTTTTTATTTTTTTTGTTTTTCAAGACTTCTTTTAGTCTCAGGAACACAAATGCTTCCATTTTCCATTCCCGGACTTTCTCTAAAGACTTTATTACGTTTTCAACTAGTAGGTAGCTGTTAAATCAGGTATGCATTACTCATCAGGTATATCTTCTGGTTATAACAAGAGACTAGTTCTGAAATATTATAAATGAGAATCATAAAATCAAATGCAGGCACATGTTTCTTCTGCTTGGTGTCGAAACATGGGGTACTAGCACCATAATATTCTTTGGGGGTTAGCTCCTAGGGTTGTCGATGTTAGTGACAAGAGGTCTGGCTCATTCCTTGCCCAAATTTTTGAAATCACCATTTAGGACTGGAGTGCAGCTGCTGTTCTTGGTACTATGCTTCACAGTTTATATTCGAAACTAAAAATTTCAAATCACTACATATTATAAAACAAAGTCCTCCGCCGCGTCTGTCTGTCTGTCTGTCTGTCTGTCTGTTCGCGATAAACTCAAAAACTACTCCACGGATTTTCATACGGTTTTCACCAATAGATAGAGTGATTCACGAGGAAGGTTTTTAGGTATAAAACATGCTCGGGCGCAGCCGGGTAAGGCTGCTAGTTTTTTATATTTGTATTTTTTTATGGTAGCCATGAAAGGTGTATTCAAGAATACCTAAAGTCAAAGGGCTTGTGGCAATATTTCTCAGTTTCTTTTTCTTTGTTTCAGATAACATCAAAAACCAATCCTGCAATAAACTTTCCAAAATCTTCCTCAAGACTGTTTATTTAGATTTATAGTTTTGCTTAGCTTAAAGAGAGTCGGTACAGAGCAAGGGATGCCAATCTAGTGAGAGAGAATCAAAAGACGGAATAGCTATTTATTTAATTATTAATTAATTATTATAACCCGTTATATTATTTTTGTAGTTATCCACTTATAGTCTATACGAATGAAATCATTAACAACTTGAGATTCTATTTATTCAGTTTTAACAATGATCACAATGAATATTTACGAATATAATATCGAGTTGTTCATTTGACGGAGTTGCTCGAGGACATTTGACGAGCCATAATGGAGAATATGGCGTCGAATGTGTCGTTAAGAAGCAACAAGCAGAGGAAGGAGAATTTGATAACGAGGAAGCAAGATAAAAGTCCGGAGAAGACTATCCGGGGTACGAGAGGTGCTTACCGAGGGATCCCTTCGACATCGAAGCGAGGGGAGGAAGAGGAGACGGGCTCCACGGAAAGACTGGATAGACCAAAGAAATTTATTTCGCAGAAGAGCAACTATGGATTGGGGAAGAGGCCCGACTTCTCGCTGAAGAACAGGAATGTGCACCTCGCATCCTCGCGGTATGGCCAGGTGAGTGACTTATAGCAATTATTTTAGAAAATAATTCGACACATATTTTTTTTTTCAAACAAACGCAAGACTGTAAGATAAAGCGCATCGAAGTACTTAAGGCCAAAGATATAATTAAGGCTAAGGCTTATGCATGACACAACAGCCCGGTAAAAATCGGTCGTTGGCGACACGCGGAACTTTAATGGACTATGTCTTCATCAATTTTTGGAAAAACACGTGTCCAATATTTTTCAATAACGTAAAAGACAGACTAATTATTTTGCAAACAATTTATTTTTTAAGATTTGAACTGTATACCTCAAGCAAATAACTCTCACGTTTAACCACCTAAAATAAACTCACAATGGACCCCTAACTAAATAAAAATCTCCACGTCAATAAACTTCGAATGTAACGTATAGTTCCATAGATTTTAAAAAAAAACGTCTTTCTAGTTCATTGGGCTGTATTATTTTCTTTGAATAAAATTCGGTAACATGACGGCCTCCGTGGCGCATTAGTTAAAATACCAACCTGCACTGACACGTTGGGCACTGAGTTCTATTACCAACCCGGGCAAATTTATCTGCGGTTTTGGAGCTGTTCTAGGATAGGCGTCAGGTGGGCAGCCTGCCATCCTAAGCCTAATCCTAACTAATATTATAAATGCTTTTTGCATTTTGCTAAGTTTGTTTGTTTGCTTGTTACGCTTTCACACTGTACCTACTGAACCGATCATCATGAAATTTTGCATACACATAGGTTAGGGTACTGAGAAAATATATAAATACTGTCATAATAGCGGTTCCCGGGCTCTAACGCATTAAGGCTCGTACATGCGCTAATGACCTTCAAGATATGGGCCGATTTTTGAACCTTAGTTCCCCGTCAGAAAGTCAGCGGTCGACTGCCACCCGTCGCCCGCGCGCATTCAAAATATTAAATAACATAAATTTAATATTAAAAAGAAGAATAATTTGTAAAATAAAAATTCCTCGGGAGAGTTTGTAGGTTGATTGGTATTGTATTGAACATAAAAATTGCGTAACTCTAAGACAAAGAGTTACGTAGTTAATGAATATTTGCAATAAAAATCGATGTACGCGGTACTTTTTTTTCTAAAAAACTATGATTTTCTAGAAAAAAGTCGTCTGCAGCAAGTAAAGATTAAAAACCATTCTACAATATATGTTCTTTTTGGATATTGTGCTTTATGTTTGACCATTTTTATACAGGTTTAACATAGTCGAAATGGCCAAGGAGCACCCTTAATAGATATAGACGCAACCGGGATTAATGTTCTGAGGAGGAAAAAATTCGATTACAGACATGGTCTTCCTTATCTCCCATGCTCTTGGCAAACGGGTTGGTGAGCGCCGTTTGTTTGGCTTATACATATAGCTCGCTTCATCTTAGGCCATATCTTTGCCTCTGGGCTAGATGATAGTCAAGCTGTGTAGTCAAGAGAAAACCCATTTAATATTTAAAAAAATATCGGTTTCGACAATGATGCCCATCGGAATCGTTTTTAAGCGAGAGAAAGAGGTTGTTTGACTGGGGGAACTAGGTAAAGGTACTTGAGATGCTACTTGCCCGAAAAGGATTAGGGATAAGATAGTACCAGCTCGGGAGGCCGGGCGCGCGTACCCGATGCAACCACCAGTTAGGCAATTGAATCCTGACCTAATTTTAAATAGATGCTTATTGGCTTTTGAAAATAGCGAAAAATATTGCAGACGAATATCCGGTCATTGACCTCTAACTACCTGTCTCTTAGGAAAACATACCACCGCCGCGATTACACAACAGCGGCCAATGAACTTGTGCTTCGAATTACGAACGACAGCCATAAGTTCATAATTCGTATTGTTGAGGAAAACTATAAATCGTGTTATGTAATTATTCATCATCATCATCACAACCATGCAAAGTCCACCGCTGAACATAGGCCTCACCCGAGGATTTCTATGATTGTTTTGCCATACTCACCATGCTTGGCAAACAGGTTGGTGAGCGCACCAGCACCAGTTTGTTTGGATTATATCGGTTCCGATGCTGCTGCCCATCGAAACCGTTTCTAAGCAAGGGAATGGTAGGGGTTCGTTGAACTGGGGGAACAGGGTAAAGTATTGGGGAAGCTACTTGCTCGGATGGTGTAGGGATGAGAAAGTGTTAGCTTGGATGGAAGGTCGAGCGCGCTTACCGATCCGATGTCGTACCCGCAACCACCAGATAGGTAGTTGAGGATGTCACCCCTGACACACGATGCAATAATTATCAAGACTTAATCAAATAACTTATAGACCGAGTTTGTGGTGGGAAGTCAAAGGGTGCAGTTGAAGTTTGCCCTAGACAATTTTGCAAATTGATTTTAGTGGACTTTATAATATGAAATTGGTGTAGTTTGGTGTTATAAATGACCGTGCTTATGAACAATTTGTGAAATAGTTAAAGTGGACTGATAAATAGACTCGTATAGATTTGCCACCAGAAGCTCCCACGAGGCATCAAAGAACATACGCCATCTTTGATGCTACTTGAAATAAGTTTACCGTACAACCACCGATACTTTAGTATCTCATTATACTGGATATTGGCAAAATCACTGAAATCTCGGTGGAAGACAGAATAAACAACAGAAGAAGAAGAAGAACTTATAGACCACCAAACGCAAACTTGTCTTTGTCGCTTGTTCAAAACGTATTGCTGGCAAGATGACACATTGGGGTTTAATATAGTAGATTGTAAGTTGACGTCATTTGGAGAAAATGCGCTGTGCAGTTTGTTGCCGCCTTGGAAGCGGTGTAAACTTAGTCGTAAGTAGATTATTGACGTCAACAATAATATATTTTTGTAAACTAATTGTAATTATGAAAAAAATTGACGTTCACTTAATGATATTGAAATATCTTACGATGAATAAAATTATTGACTTTTGGACTTTTTTTTTGAACTTTTGAATAACTTGTTTTTTGAACATGGCAGAGGTTATTTCAAAATGATGTTTTATAACTACATTCTTATGCCCTTGTAGGATCAATGCCCTTATTCTACTTGCGCCAGGCACATTCTGTAATCAAATTTCCTAAAATTTTTATTATAAGGTATTATTCATCCATTCATCATTTATTACGAAACATTCCGATTGACCTATTCCACGCTAATTGCTAGTTTGGGGCAAAAGAAAAAGCATAGAATATACCAGCTGCTTTTCTTTCCGCGCAGATCGTAGCAGCCGGCTAGGGGAATGGGCGAAAATATCAGAAATCATTTCAAAGGGCGATGCTGGCTCTCACTCATTATTTTTATTCAGTTTTCCACTCATATGCACGCTATTTTTATTCATGTTTCGTGTGTATAAGTTTTATTAGAGTAGTGTCAGATATTTCTACGCTAAGCTGCGTAAAAGCATCTGAAATGGTTTAACGACTGCTATCAATGATGGCAGCCGGGAGCAACAGCTTAACGTGCCTTTCGAAGCACGGCGGAGTTATAGTTAACTAGCTGTTACCCGCGGCTTCGCCCGCGTAATTTATAGCCTATGTCCTTCTCGGTACCCTAACCTATGTGTATGCAAAAGTTCATGATGATCGGTTCAGAAGATACGGCGTGAAAGCGTAACAAACAAACAAACTCACTTTCGCATTTATAATAAGTTGGGATGGGATGGGATTGGGATTTTATGCTACTAGCGGTCATCCTTCCAAGTGGGGACTGCGCCTGGGGTTGCTTTTACACGCGTGAGCCCTAATAATGCTTACGTCCACTGGGCCATCGGGCTCCTAACACGCTAAACATGGCCTTTGGGTCTTATGAGCTAAGTTCTGTTTACCCGGACAAAATATTAACTAGCACAGCAATGCTACAAAATAGAACTAGGCGACGTCCGTGGCGCAGTGGTTAATACACCAGCCTGCGACACGAGTGGTCCTAGGTTTGATCTCCGTTTAGGTCATGATGGAAAACCATCTGTTTCAAATTGGCCCCAGGCCAAAAATCCCGAAAATACTCGGAACAATTTCCTAAGGTAATTCTATGAAACAATTCGGCTCGATAAAAGCACTGCCGTGAAAACTTTTTATGATCGATCATAGAGTTAAGCTGAGGTAAACGACCTCTGCAGACCCTAGGTCACTCAACCGAGCTTAGCTTACAGCCTATCAATATTAATTGTATTCTAAACTACTGCCTACAGTTCTCACATTCTCTAACTTCCATTGTTCACTGCTTCAATGATGGTCTGGGAGAAAAGAAAAAACTTAGAATGTACCAGCTGCTTCTCTTCCCGCGCAGATCGTAAAAGCCGATCGAGGGAATGGGCGTCAGGAATCATGTCAATAGGCGATGCGGCTAGCAACCTATTACTATTTAGATTCCGTGCTCACCTACATGCTAAAAGTGGCCTTAAGGTTTTACAGACCTGGACTCTGTCTACCCCGCAAGGGAAGACGTGATAGTATGTATGTCTAATTTTAATCATTTTATGCCATTTAATATGCAATGCAGTTAGTATGCAGCGCTGCAAGTGACTCCTTGCGGGCTTATCGCCTTATAACCTTCTTGGACTAAGGGCCCGTAGCATTTTGTCCGCTCTCTGCCAGACTGGGGAAGAGCCACATTAGGGAAGTGATATTTTGAGGAAGGGAAATGCCGGTTTATGTTGAGAACTTTATCCTTGAAGTTGTGGACCATTAAGTCTACCTGGGTTAATTAACCCAGGTTGAAAGTTCCAGCTTCAAAGAATAGGTCTTTCGAATAATCCGACTCGAATTATGAGCCACTGTTCTCTTTTTCCTTTGTTTGTTTTCGTGTGTGTAAGTGGCCAACACTAGTGTCAGATTTTTCAAGCTGTCTAACTAAAGGCATCTGACATACCTTAACGACTGCCATCAACGATGGCAACCGGAACCAACGGCTTAACGTGCCTTCCGAAGCATGGAGGAGTTCGAGATATTTTAATGCCACTTGCGGTCCAAGTGGGGACTGCGCCCAGGGTTGCTTTACATGCGGAAGCGCTCATAATGCTTACATCCACTAGGCCATCGGGCTCCTCCCTTTTTCCGTTTGTATGGAGATGTGCGAGTTCAGGGCCCTCTGTAGTCCAATATAAGTTAATGCGCAATAATTTGAATAATTGTTTAATAGATATTTATGCGTATAATGTCGGAAGAAAGTTAACTTGCAATAGTACGAGGGGAGGTCAATATATTCGCGGAATGGAGGGGATGGAGGGGGTTGATTTACTCGTCCAGGTAGTAACTTGTTCAGCACCTCATTAAGAGTATATATACCAAGTTTGAACCAAATCGGGTCATAAACTTTTGAGTTGTTGACCTACAAACAAGTGAATCGGGAAGAAGTCAGCGAGTATGGAGAAAATTGAACACCGCGCCGTTATAAAGTTCCTCACCAAGCAAGGAAAATCCGCTCAGACGATTTTTCAAGAGCTGTTAGCAGTTTACGCAGACTCTGCCCCTGGTAAAACCATGATTTACAAGTGGCATGGACTTTTCAAACAAGGAAGAGAGTCTATTGAAGATGACCCCCGCTCCGGACGACCAATTGAGGCCACCACACCGGAAATCGTCGCAAAAGTAGAAAAACTTGTATTGGAAGATGCCCGGTTGAAGAAGAAACAGCTTGCAGCAATGGTTGGAGTATCCGAAACAAGCATTTTAAACATCCTACATGATCATCTTGGGATGACTAAGGTCAGTGCAAGATGGGTTCCAAGAATGCTCACGCCACTTCAAAAAAGCGAGCGTGTCGAGTGTTCTCGCCAGTTTTTGGAGCTCTGTGGAGAGAATAAGGAAGAAATTATGGACCGGATTGTTACTGGAGATGAAACCTGGGTTCACCACTATGAACCTGAGTCGAAGCAAGAGTCGATGCAGTGGCATAAAAAAGGCACACCCCCTCCAAAGAAGTTTAAAGTGTCTCAATCGGCCGGAAAGATCATGGCGACTGTCTTTTGGGATACAGAAGGTATTTTGTTGATCGATTACAAAGATCGTGGTGTGACTATAACGGGACAGTACTACGCTTCTTTACTGGGTAGATTGAAAGAAGCTATTAAAGAAAAACCGGCCAAGTGCGTGTCGGGCCACGCGCAGTATAGGGTTCCGTAGTTGCGAATGACAACTTTGAGTACACACTGTTTACACTCGCACCTCACAGTTTAACGACCAAAAACATCTAACAATAAAGATTGTATGAAATTTTACATTTTCCAGTACATTTTATAAGTTGGTTGCCTATAACTTTTTAGTTTGTACTTAGTACTTAGCTCTGATAGTTTTCCTTTCAACTTCAGTATATATACTACTGCTGTAATTTTTTTCACGTATCTATACATAACCGTTTAGGAGATAGAGGGGGGGGACACGTACCTCTAACAAAAATTTGCACTTTAAAACCAAATATTTCGGAAACGGATCCCTAAATCGAAAAATGGTGTTCTCAACCTCACAATATTTTTCAAAGACCTTTTTAACGATACCCCACAAGATGGGTAAGTAGAGAAAAAAAAATGACTACCCCACTTTACTTGTATGGGAGCTACCCAAAAAAAAATTTTTTTTCAAGATTTTTTTCTACGACTTTTTTGCCATGATTAATATACATACTCATACCAAATTACAGCTTTCTAGTACTTATGGTCTCTGAGTAAAACCGCGGACGGACAGACAGACAGACAGACAGACAGACAGACAGACAGACATGGCGAAACTATAAGGGTTCCTAGTTTACTACGGAACCCTAAAAAAGAAGAGGAAAGCTGTCAAAAGGTGTGCTCCTTTTGCACGACAACGCACCCGTCCACACGTGCCATGTTGCGACGGCTGCCATTCACCGATGCGGGTTCGAAAAATTAAACCACCCACCTTACAGTCCAGACTTGGCCCCTAGTGACTATTATTTGTTTCCAAAAATGAAAAAGGAGCTGCGTGGAAAAAAATTTGGCGACGATGAAGAAGTCAAGTCTGCAATTTCGGCCTATTTTGATAGCCAAGATAAAACATTTTTTTTCGATGGTATAAATAAATTATTGGAAAGATCTGAAAAATGTATTAAGGTTAAGGGAGAATATATTGAAAAGGAAAAATAGTTTCGTGTTTAATTTCAACCCCCTTCCCCCTCATTCCGCGAATATATTGACCTCCCCTCGTATATCAGTTGTGAAACTCGTGAAAGGCCCGGGTGTGTAAATATGCTAAGTCATATCTTTGTTTTTACGAGGTAGAAAGAGGTTGGTTTGAGTGTCTAACAAATTATGCTGCCTTAGGCATCGGAAATATCTCAACAGCAGCCAGGAGCCCAGGAACAATGGCTTAACATGCCTTCCGAAGATTTGCCAGATGTCCCAAATTTGCGCGCGAAATTCCGATTTTTAGGGTTCCGTAGTAAACTAGGAACCCTTATAGTTTCGCCATGTCTGTCTGTCTGTCCGTCCGCGGTTTTACTCAGAGACTATAAGTACTAGAAAGCTGTATTTGGTATGGGTATGTATATTAATCATGGCAAAAAAGTGGTAGATAAAAATCTCGAAACAAATTTTTTTTTAGCGTAGCTCCCACACAAATATATTTTAGGGAGTATTTTTTTTCTCTACTTACCCATCGTGTGGGGTATCGTTAAAAAGGTCTTAAAATATTGTGAGGTTGAGAACACCATTTTTCGATTTAGGGATCCGTTTCCGAAATATTTGGTTTTAAAGTGAAAATTTTTGTTAGAATTAAGTGTCCCCTTCCCCTCTATCTGCTTAACGGTTATATATGGATACGTGAAAAAAATTACATCAGTAGTATATATACTGTAGTTGAAAAGAAAACTATCAGAGCTGAGTACTAAGTGCAAACTAAAAAGTTATAGGCAACCAACTTATAAAATGTACTGGAAAAAGTAAAATTTCATACAATATTCATTGTTAGATGTTTTTGGTCGTTAAACTGTTAGATGCGAGTGTAAACAGTGTGAACTCAAAGTTATTATTCGCAACTACGGAACCCTACACTGCGCGTGGCCCGAGTCGGCCCGACACGCACTTGGCCGGTTTTTAGGTGTACGATTTGAATCTCCTGTTTCTTCCGCCAGTTGTTTTACTTCTCTGTAAGAAGCAACATTAAGTTTTTTAGAGAGGAATGTAAGAAGCTCCACCGACAAGAGCCCAGCTCTTAAATTGGATGATGATGATTTAAATCCGGTCGGATGACCGGATTCAAATCATAATCTTTACATAAATCGTAACAAAATTCACATAAATAAATTATTTAAATCCATTATTATAAGCGATATAAATTTGTAAATATGTTAAATCATTTCTTTGTGTACGAGGTAAAGACTAGACATTTTTTGTTCTTTTTCTGTCTGATGATAGTGGCCAACACTGGTCAGATGTTATGCTGCCTTCGGCATCGGAAATAGCTCAACGGCTTTGATAAATGACTGCCGGAACAACAGCTTAGCATGCCCTCTGAAGTGTTACCAGATGTTCAAAATTTAGAGGTAGGATTTGAATCTGATCGGGACGCTGTAAAGTCCCGATAAATTCATAAATCTATTAAAATCCATTTATTATTAGCGATAAAATTTTAACTACTTTTCACATCAGCAAGCAACGTCATTAAATACGTAACCACGATTTCATTGTTACGTATTTAATGACGTTGATTTTTTTCCTAGTCTAGTAAACTATTGTAAGATTTTAAAAAATGAGAGTCGAGTTATTACTCGTTGCGAAAAGCAATAATATTAAAAACCAATCGGACCTGGCATCACCGAAGCACGAAACAGCTCGAATATATTTAAGCCGCTTGTTCCCAATGGGGACCACGCCCGGGTTTGCTTAACGTTGATAAGCGCTAATAATGCCACTCGGCTTATATTCAGGTAAATAGCTTGTAAATCGAAGTTTTCTCTGAATCTGTTTTCCCTATTCCCTAGAATAACTTGAATTTCACTGGCGATAACTTGTGAAAGCTCCGTGAAAGTTTATTTCTAAAATATGATTTATTTGATCATAATCTACTCTCACATGATAAGGTGATACATTATTTTGACGAGCTCCGTGGCGCAATGGTTACCACGCCAGCGTGCGACACGGAAGTCCCGGTTTCGATACCTGGTCAGGTCATGATGAAAAACGATCTTTTTCAGATTGACCTGGGCCTTGGATGTTTATCTATATCAGTTTATATAATAAAATATAGTATCGTTGAGTTAGTATCCTGCGACAAAAATTTCGACCACTCTTAGTTCGAAATTTGTGTTGTATGTACCTACCTATATATTTATTTATTTATATATTACGTCTTTATCCCTTGCGGAGAAGGCAAAGCTTAAAGCCACTAGCGTGTTGGAGCTTTATAGGTGAAAAATTGAATCAAAATTGTGATGAGTTGCTTGCCGCATCACTCGTTAACTTGTTTCTTACTTTTTCGTCCGTTCCCTCGGCCGGCTTCTACGGTATGGGCGGGAAGAGACTTCTCCCACCATAACGGGTTATAACAACGTACAGGTCTATTAGAATTTTTTCGCGACTTCGTCCGCGTAAATTATAGCCTATGTCACCCGCAGATAAAGTAACGATAGGTAGGCGAAAGAATTTTGAATATCATCATCCATAGGTGAATTTTGAATATGAGTGAAGCGCCTCTTTTTCAGTTTGGGCAAATGTTTTTCGGAGTGTCTGTCTGGCGAGAAACAGCCAGACAGACACACCGAAATTACAGGCATTACTATAAACAACTAGCTGTACCCACGACTTCGTCTGCGTGAAAAGTAGTCTATGTTTTTCTCAGGCTCCAGACTATCTGTGTACCAAATTTAATTTTTTAATAGTTTTGGTGTGAAAGCCAGACAGACAGACAGAGTTACTTTCGCATTTATGATTATTAGTATTGAAGTACGGATTATACCGTATATAATATTACAAAATGCTTTTCCTTAAACAATGTTTCCTTATAATTTCCCCTTAGTAAATAATGATTCAATTAATAAGATACAAGTAATCTCATAGCTATGTTAATTGCTGTTTGGATTAACATGATGAGTCAGACCGCTAAGTTCAACAGATACGTCCTAATATAGATCAGACACGATCGGAACACGTGCCAACTCATTGTTTTCGATAACTTGTTATACTTAGCAATTGTTCGTATTATACTATACCCATGTGGCGTTTGCTATAGTAAATGAATTAATTTTATAATGTATAAAATATTGTTGTTGACAACTTGTTATACTTAGCAGTTTTGCTCATTATACTATGCCTATGTGGCATTTGCTATAGTTAATCGACTAATATAATTCATATACAATATGTTAATAAATGTAGAATAAGACCAAGTCTGCTCCAAGTCTGCCTGTGGATGTCGTCAAGGCGACTTAAGAAACACTAGCTAAACAAAGCTTCTAAACATCAAAGATTCATCTCCAACGCGTCTGGCCATCGTGTAGTGTGTAGGCCAAATCCTCTGCCTACTCTGGCTAATAAATGGCTCTGGTAGTACAGCGAGGGTCGTGCTCCTGCAGTGGAGACCAAAAAGGACCTGATGATGATGATGATTAACATGATGAGTCAGTCCGCTAAGTTCAACAGATACGTCCTAATATAGATTAGACACGATCGGAACACGTGCCAACTCATTGTTGTCGATAACTTGTTGTACTTAGCTAAAGTATAGCTGCTATTTGGCATTTGCTATAGTTAATAGATTAATCTATACTAATATTATTGAGCTGAAGGGTTTGTTTGTTGGTTAAACGCGCTACCTTATAAATCTCAAGAACTATTAGGACCGAAAAAAAAATCACCGATGGATAGGTACGTTATCCCTGAGTGCCATTAGCTAGGTATTTGCCACGAACGAAGCCGGGGTGGGCTGCTTAAACTAAAAATATACATTAAGTTAGTAAAACCCTGTCCGTTCCTTAAGGCCTTCAGCCCGTCAATATGAACAACTTTTATAACGGCTCTTAATTCTAGAAAAACGAAAAACAATTTAACAATATCTCATACCAATTGCCAGCCACGGTACCAACGTCTGAAGGTGCTTTACGAAGCACGGAAGAGCTCGAGAAATATCAATTTCAAAACTAATTTGAATTTTTTGACTAAAAAAAAAAGATTTCGCGGAAAGCTCTCGATTGCCTTTATTAGATCACAGATAAGTTGTCTTTGTGACGTCATATCAGATATCACTAGAGATTAGGTACATTTATTTTCTCCCATTCAATCATTCACTGATTAGATTCTCTTCAAAATAAATTGTTGTCAACCTCAACATCAAAGAAATCCGTTTGCCATTCCAAATTTTATTTATGCGATGCCCGACAGGGTTCATATTGTACCTATTTAATATAATTACAGTGCAGTGACATAATTGTAAGAGCTGATGTAATGTACAATACGAAACGCAATAAAGAAATTGAAATTGAAATCATCCGTTCCATAAAATATTATATATCTGCGGCGGCATAAATACAAAAATACATATTGTTACTTGTTACTCATATGTCTGATTTACTTGCTTATATTGGCTTTTTGTTGGTCATACAAGCTGGCCAAGGGAATAGGCGATATCAGTTGCGATATTTTTCACCTAAATATAAATAAATATATAGGGACATATCACACAAATTGAGCTAGCCCCACAGTAAGTTGTGAACTTGTGTCGTAGGATACTAACTCAACGATACTATATTTTATAATATATACTTATATAGATAAACATCCAAGACCCAGGTCAATATGAAAAAGATCTTTATCCATCTTGACCTGACCGGGGATCGAACCCGGGACCCCCGTGTCGCAGGCTAGCGTGTTGACCGCTGCGCCACGGAGCTCGACAAATATACGCCTACTAACACGCTAAAAGTGATCTTATGGCCTTAGCCTCTGTCTACCCCGTAAGGGATAATAACGTGTTAATATGTTTAGCTATTTCATATTAATATGAAGCTGGTAAGGAAGCTTCATATAGTTTTGTAGTAAAGCTGTAGATATTAGAATGGCCGCCCGAAGCTTTTTCATATCGAATCGATGGTCAAATTACCTTTTTTGATGGCATTCTCTAAAGCCATTTGCAGATCATTAGCGTCCAGGTTACAGGGCACAGTGGGCATGACAGTAGGTGTGTCATGGTCTGGGGATAGCACCAGTCTTATAGTCGATCGGAAAAACCACGGCAGAGACCTCATTCCATAACTTTAGCGTACGTGGCAGAAAGCTCCTTTCAAAACTGACTGTGCACAACAATTTAGGATCTAAGAGGCAAGGATGGTCGATGTCGATGGCGTGAGGTGCGATGATAAAAAGTAGGCCGTAGGCATCAACTCAAACAATTCCTCGGAGCACAGCCCATTGTTCAATCGGTAGAACACACACAGACACTCCCCTTAGACTCGGTGGCTCGATACCGCTTGTAATTTTGGGATCGTCGGCAATCCTGCCTGACACCCGCCTTTGGACCGAGTCAAGTGGATCTAGCTGGATCCAGTTCGTAGAAAAATGGGTTGGTGCTTCTCTCCAGCTGTTCTTTCCACAATTTTCATGTTACGGGAGCGACAGTATTATTCAGAAAACTACATCTGCTTTTTAATCTGACTGGAACAGCAAAACTGTTCTACTAGGGCATCTGAGATTGAACAATTTTGTTCGAACATTACACAGAACATGCTACGTCTCTGCGAATATCCCGGGCAACGCCAGCTAGTGGATTCGTTGGCTGAATCTAACAAATGCTCATGAAATTGCTTCTTCCATTTTGATTGCGTAAAGTCACCATCAGATATATTCACCGACGTCACTGTTATCTCGTAAACCGAGCCGCTCATACGTGCCAGTCTGTCAATATGTATTGTGTACGTATAGTAAATATAGCTAAAAATAGGCGTATCTTCGCGCACGTATAGCGATAGCGGATTGCTGATGCCGTTTGCTGTCGATATGATGCATCGTCGATGTTGTACATGGGCATCGTACTCTGTCGACGCAATGTATCATCCATACGTTGCAGTTGCACAGTCGATATAGTGTACAGTCAGCCCCCGTAGCATTTATCAACTATCGCCATCTTGTTTTTCGCAATACTGAATAGCGAGAAGTAGATAGTTTATCGCGCGATATAAACTGCGTCGCGGGAGCCATGCTACGGGGGCAGAGTCAAACTTTATTGCGGCTCGGAACATCGCGCGAGTCGATGCGTAGTGCACAATATTAGGTTCAGCGGGGCGTGCGCGGGGAGGCGGGACGCGTACTGCGCAGCTCACAGCTATAATATCCGAGCCGCCATAACGTTTAATTCAGACGTTTCATTGCCACGATATGGTGGGCTATCGATGTAGACAGCGTACGTATCTTCGATATGATGTTCTCTAGCTTCAGTAAGCCGTGGTTGAAATCTGTTCGAATTTGATACAGCGAACGACCATGTATGTAGTGACTGGCGAAGTCCTTCAGGGACCACTAAGTTGAATTTACAGTATGTTGGATTCTTATGATGTAGAATTCGCAAAATGTTGATTCCCTGCACTAGACCCATGTTCTGTCAATATATCGCATTGCTTACGTATAGTTAATAATATAAATATACCTATAGCTAAAAATAGGCTTGTCTACACGTATACGTGATTGTTTGGGCTGGCGTGTGACGTCAATTTACTAGGCATTTATTATTGGTCATCGGTATCGGAGACAGCAGATTTTTTAAGCAATTTCACGTTTCATCACATTTTAACCTATTTTGGGACAAGAGAGCACGTGCGTACATGTATGGCTAATATGTGTATTAATTTGACGAGCTCCGTGGCGCAGCGGTCAACACGCCGGCCTGTGACACGGATGGTCCCGGGTTCGATCCCCGGTCAGGTCAAGATGAAAAAAGATCTTTTTCAGATTGACCTGGGGTCTTTGATGTTTATCTATATATGTATTTGTTATAAAATATAGTATCGTTGAGTTAGTAAGCCATAATACAAGTCTTACTTTAGAACTTAGGTACTTTGGGGCTAGCTCAATCTGTGTGATTTGTCCGTATATTCATTTTTTTATTTGAGCAAACCTTTCTATAAAATTACAAACCGACGTTGATAATTATAACTCTTACAGCTCTCCCCGGGTACGCCCGGGCATATATTATACCTATAAACCTACCTTATGCCTGCATCTTTTATCTTTTAGTGAAAACTACATGAAAATACGCGCAGTTGTTTTTGAGTTTATCGCAAACAGACCCCCTCTTCAAATTCTTCTTACTTCGGCCGACTTGGGTCCGGAGTCATGTCGGACAAGGAAGATCATGGCTAGGAGAGAGATGCTCTGATAGCGGGTTGGCGTACGCTGTTGGACATCTCTCCTTCCAGATGTTAAGCTTAGATTTAGAGACGTCGCCTGACCGTGGGGGTGGGGGCTCTTATTTTACGAAGCTATGCCGACTCTTGAAAATTACGAGTTATAGGCATGTGTAAAACAAAATATTTTCGGAATCCAGTCGCTAGTCATTCGTAAATATGTAAGTTGTCCAAAATCTTCGGAACCTCAGTTCCTTGTAAGAGCAATGGCGTAATGTTCTCAGTACGTTTTGCTAATTAAATAACATCACAATACTTATAATATTGCTTTCGGTGTCGGGTTTCATTACTGGCGCCTGGCGACCTCGGTTCACATCTTCCGCTATAGGTAATTACTTAGCGATTGTTATGTTTATTTTTGTTGCATCTTTTTCAATTGTGGGGTAGACAGAGCCCAGGTCTATAAGACCTAAAATTGATAAACGTTATTGAATTGTATCGACTTCTAACATTATTCTAGTTTTTCTCTCATTCCCTCGATCGGGTTTTATGATATGCGTGGGAAGAGGAGCTGGTTAATTTTTAGTTTTTTGTTATATTACAGACCAGCAGGGTCTGGTCATAAACACGGAAGGTTTTGCTATGCCATACCCGCAACCACTGGACAGGTACTTAAGGATGGCACCCCTGACCTTTTTACACTAATCGATTTTTTTGTTCTTCACTTGCTTCATACAACATCTAGAAAGAGAATGTATATAGATCCATGTTTACAAGAAACAATTACATTATAATGCATTGAAGATAATAAAAGAGCCATAAAATCAGGAATGTATAACCACGGCCATTACATTTTCCGTATGGACTGTAATGAAACAATTTTCCTTCAACGATGGTATCTCGTGGCCCGGCTCAATGATGCGTTGCTGTATTACCATTGAATCGCTATTTTGCATACCCGCCTGCGTGCATTCTCAACAGATAAAGGCCGCGGTCTTAGTAGTAAGCGGAAGCGCTCCGCTCCTGCTATGAATCAGCGTTTATTTACGCGCCTCTGGTTACCTACCTCGATACTCTAGATTTACCTAGGTTGAGCTATATTGTACGTACTTATCTAAATCGTTTGTTTCATTTTACTTTGTTTATTCTATTATAATTTTAAAACTTTGTTAATAATACATATAAAAGTGAATACAGTGCTTCTTGTGTATATTGATAATCGATTGAGGCCTTGAGTTGACTATAGATATATAGGGTGGACGCCCCGAATGTCAGCCTTTTAGAGCAAATTTCAAGTTTAAAAAATTGTAGCTCTTTATGTATTGGACTAAATAAGTTGATTCTTTTTTTATTTATTAGTTTATTTGTTTGAGAATTATAATTAACATTAAAAAAAACCATAAAACAAACTACATTTTTTTAAAACTATTAAATTTGAAAAAGTACCCCCTGTCCCTAATTACAGCCTTTCAGTATCTAATACCAGCCTTTCATGTACCGAATGACAGCCGGGTGTTTGTAGAGTTGTGACTAGGTGTTTTAAGTAAACCAATAAAATAGCTAGAATTCGTTTTATTAGGTTTTATTAATAGAAAATCAACAATATTTTAAAATTATAATTTGGTTGTTTGCAGTCTTCATTTTTAATTGCTTCATACTGCAACGTTAATTACTTTTTTTTAATAAACATTTAAATAAAAATAAATAAATATATACGGACAAATCACACAGATTGAGCTAGCCCCAAAGTAAGTTCTAGACTTTTGTTATGGGATACTAACTCAACGATACTATATTTTTATAATAGATACTTATATAGATAAACATCCAAGACCCAGGTCAATCTGAAAAAGATAATTTTCCATCTTGACCTGACCGGGGATCGAACCCGGGACCATCCGTGTCGCAGGACCACCCATTATAGACTAAAAAGTAACAGTATCAAAATAAGTACTTAAGATTAATAACAAGGCTAGCAAGGCCTCTCATCCTTAGATGAGGTCTGGGTATAGCAGTAGACTTTCTAGGTCTGAAATGATGATTATGATTTAATCACAGAGAAACTATTGTATTTAGATTTTACAGTAATGATCTGTCAAGTAGAAATACAGTTTAAAACACGTATTTTGTTAGTAATCATTCCTATTGCGAACTATACATGGCGAATTTTTGATCGTTCTGGACCCTTAAAGGGGTGATTCAGCCCGTCGATATGAACCATTTTTCCTATGGGACCAATGCTGGAAACTCAAATTTTATTTCGACATTTTTATACAAAAGTGTTCAGCCGTTCGGGCAATTTGTATAGGAATGTCGAAATTTTTTTTGAGTTTACAGCATTTGTCCCATAGGAAAAGTGGTTTATATTGACAGGCTGAATCACCCCTATAATGGTCCGGAACGATCAAAATTTCACCATGTATAGTAGTTAATGTCACGTCCCTAATCGTGACGGCTGTTATTAGATACACCTCGAATCTAATACCAGCCGCCTAGGCTGGTATTATATACGCCCTACATTTGATGTACCTAATTACAGCCCCAATAATTTCTCACGATAGCAAAGAGAAAACCTGAATAATTGTTTAAAAATCCATTAATTACTTCATCATTATCTAAAATAAAACACATCAGGAATAATAGAGTAGAAGAAATGTAGAAAATATCTTGATTTAGTCGCCTCGGAATTTGCAAATATTTTTACAAAATGGCCGATGTCCGCTCGCTCCGCCTTTCAGTTGACGACTGACGTCAAAATATGCATGCTAATGTTACCATACTTAACAAACATTTTCTCCCAAATGGTAGATATTTTTTAAACTTTTTTCTTTTCTTGTTTTATTTACAGAAACTTTATTAAACTAATAAAACTGTGAAAAGGCTGGTATTACCTCCGGGGCTGGTATTCGGGGCGTCCACCCTATGTCGCATACGCGAGTAGTTGCTATTTTGCATACCAGCCTGTGTGCATTCTCAACAGATAAGGCCGGGGTCTTAGTAGTAAACAGAAGCTCACCGCTCCTGCTTGAATCGTTTTCGCACCGCTGGTTTTAGTGAATACATTGCTTCTTGTGTGTGTATCGAAAGTCGATTAAGACGTTGAGTTGATTACTGTTGCATTTTCGAGGGGTACTATTTTTGGACAGGTAACTTAACTAAACGAGCGATTTTAATATAGTAATATCGTGTTTTCGAATATTCGGCTGTTGAAAAATAGCACTCCAGGTCTTCCTTTATGTTGTGTGTTAGTGATCGTTAGTAATTCAAGGCTTGATCCGATAAAGAAGAAAGTAGATATTCTTTAAGGGGGCACACTAGGCACAGGTAGCGACGCCAATCATTTTATTTCTAATAATTTACAAATAGAAAGAAATTCAAGAATGTAAATCATATAAGCACTAGTAAATAACTTGAAGTATTTTTGGAAACATGTTTTAATATTATGAGAATCAGTCATTAAGAGAAAACGTGATTACCGCCAAAAACGGCCGTTTTTGGCGGTAATCTGATTCTCATAATTCACACTGATTCTGATAAAATTAAACATGATTCCAAAAATAATTCAGGTTATTTACTAGTGCTTTTTAACAATCTTGAATTTCTTTCTATTTGTAAAGTATTAGGAATAAAATTAGATTTGCGTCGCTACTGTGCCTAGTGTGCGGCCTTAAGGATGCGCTAGTCGGGGACTCGAACTCGTCAGGGCACGTGGCTTATTTTCGTGCTATTTCGCTGAGAAAGGGATAGACTCGATTTTGAACAGTGTGGAACTATTTACACTGATGTATAAGCACATCGGAACTACAGTCTAGTGTGTGCAAACACAAATATTGTTGAAAATCTAAATCTTTGTCGTCTAAAAATTCGCGAGTATGCGTTTGGGAGAAGTGTTCTTGTGATAAAAAAGCTGAATATTTTAAATAAAAGTAGTTATTTTTTTTTTTTAATAACCAAACTATGCTTGTATGAATTTTGTTTTAGAGATTTTATACTCTTTCCGGTATTTAATTGTGCCCAAAGTTGCGTTAAAATTACGTGTTGAAACGGAATGTTCTGAGACTCATAACTTTTAAAGTACTTATAATTTTACAATTATGATTCCGTACAAGCATAGATAACGACAACACAAATCGATAGAATTAAAAACTTTAAACAGACCATACCAAACAACGGGGTCATCACCCTACAGAATTTGTATGGCGAAACACCTGACTAGCGTACCCTTAAGATGCGCTTATATGACGCGTCATTAATCTCTAACCACGTAGTCAACGTCAATCGCGTAACGCACATAGAATTTTGTCAAGTAGTTTAGAGTAGGTGTGTGAACCATGAAACCGAATTTTATCAAATATCTAATATCAATACAAATATATGTATATGCAATCAATCTACTATTTTTTATGCAATGGATGATTTAAATAATATAACGTCACATTTCATAATCGTTAATTCGCTATACGAGTGTTAATGTAACCACAGCGTATCTTACAACAGAGCACAGCATTTTTAGAATTGCAACAACACAAGTCTATTTTAGGAATCGCAGACGCATGACAAGTCGCACGTGCGTAATCGGAGACTTAATTCTGCCATTGTCATTAAAAAATAATTATATTGTTATTGGATTTATGAAACGTGACGACAGCGGACACGATCCTGTGAGCAGGTTCATTGGCCTGCATTATTATGTTAGCCGTTTGTGTTCCACTGCTGGGCAAATGCGTCCCCTCGTTTCCGCACATCCCTTTCCTTTAATATTATCTTCCAATCCTTCTCAAACTGATTAAGATCGTCTACCCATCTCTTTTTCGGTCTTCCTCTTTTGCATTTTTATGCACGTACCTTTTTAAGGGGTTCCGTAGTAAACTAGGAACCCTTATAGTTTCGCCATGTCTGTCTGTCTGTCTGTCCGTCCGCGGTTTTACTCAGAGACTATAAGTACTAGAAAGTTATAATTTGGTATGGGTATGTATATTAATCATGGCAAAAAAGGGGTAGAAAAAAATCCAGAAAAAAAACATTATTTTAGGGTAGCTCCCATACAAGTGGGGGAGTATTTTTTTTCTCTACTTACCCATCGTGTGGGGTATCGTTAAAAAGTTCTTTAAAAAATATTGAGAGGTTGAGAGCACCATTTTTCGATTTAGGGATCCGTGTCCGAAATATTTGGTTTTAAAGTGAAAATTTTATGTTAGAGGGTAGTGTCCCCCCCCCCCTCTATCTGCTAAACGGTTATATATGTATACGTGAAAAAAATTACAGCAGTAGTATATATACTGAAGTACACGTACACAGTACAGTACACAAGTACAAACTAAAAAGTTATAGGTAACCAACTTATAAAATGTAGTGGAAAATGTAAAATTTCATACAATTTTCATTGTTAGATGTTTTTGGTCGTTAAACTGTGAGGTGCGAGTGTAAACAGTGTGAACTCAAAGTTGAATTCGCAACTACGGAACCCTACACTGCGCGTGGCCCGACACGCACTTGGCCGGTTTTTATTGTATGTACGTATATCATCACATCATCATGTATTTTTTAGTGGCCACTGCAGGAGCACGACTCTGTGCTACCAGTGCCATATATTAGCCAGAGCCACTGGCCAGACAGGTTGGAGAGAAAAATCGTACGATCTAGAGGTGAAGGCATTCCTGAGACTGATACATTCCTGCGTTTTTTCTTCCTATATGTTCATTATGTTATAATATGTTTATTAACTTACATAGCAGATATTTATATCTCCAAGATATCGATATACGGATGTAAACACCGATCTTTCTCACGGTCTCAAGGCCTGTCAACAGATGCATGCATCATGGTCTAATGAGACCTAGCGCCTAATCTAATCTGTGATCTCTAATTAAGGTAAAATTTACTCGTAGTCACCAGCCTTCCATGTCTTAGTGGCGCCTCCTTAATGATATAGACTACCGCGTTAACGCGTTTTAAATTCAGTGTAATAAAAATGTTTAAAAGCAAATCGTGATGTATGAACACTTTGTTAATTGATAGTTTTTGGTGGGAAATAATATTGTGTGTGATTCTCGTCTAGTAAAAATAATAAAATAGATTTAAAATGTTATTATTGATTGAAGACACGAGTGTGAATTAATATTTTTATTTATGACGAAGAATAATGATTCTTATAAGATTTAAACTTGTGAAAAAAGTATTGAGTTTTGGGTGTGTTATTTTGTGAGATAGTTTTTTTAGTGTAATAGACACCTGCGTTACTAAGTGATGGTTTTACTCTATGGAATGGGTGGATTTAAGTAAAATTTTAAGATTTCAAATGCTTATGTTAATGTTGTATGTGTGTGCTGACATACAAATTTTAAGCTTACTCACCCGGACTCGTGGCTTTTAGTGTAGTTCTAATATAATGTTTAATCTTATTCCTAACTAAAATTATAAATGCGATAGTGAATTTGTTTGTTTTTTAGGGTTCCGTACAAAAGTTGAAAAACGGAACCCTTATAGGATCACTCGTGCGTCTGTCTGTCCGTCCGTCCGTCTGTCACAGCCGATTTTCTCCGAATCTACTGAACTAAATTAGGTGAAATTTGGGAAGATGGTGTAATCCTATGACCCAAACACGGATGTGCAAAGTAAATAAAGATTTTTTTGAACTAAGGGTCATTTTCAGGGGCCCAATTACAAAATTTTAAAAGAAAGTTTTGCAAACCTTACTGTGTCATATATCAAATGAAAGGGTTCATTATGAGGATCTCAAAAATATTTTTTTTTGTTCGGGTAAAATCAAAACTACCGGGCCGAAAATTTTGAAAAAATTACGAAATATAGTTCTTTCGTTGAAGATTACAGGAAAAATAATAAGAATTCTATCACTTGAAAATTAAGTGGTAAACTCAGTGAGTTTACCACTTAATTTTAGTGAGTGAAACTTATTATAGTGAGTTTAACTCACTATAATAAGTTCATCTAGGGAAATAGTTCACAAAAACACCACTAGATGGCGCTAGTCAATCAAATAAAACATTTTTTGCACATTGTGTGTGTTCACGAAGCATATTGTACGGAACCCTCATTGCGCGAGTTTGACTCACACTTGGCCGGTTTTTTGTTAACTTGTTTGTCTGGTAAGCTTTGACACCTTCACTACTGAAATCTGAACCGATCATCATGAAATTTTGCATACCTACAGACTACACGTGGTCTGAGAAACGGAGACAGAAAGACACCCTAATTTCGCTATCTTTGACGTTAATTTGTTTTTAAAGTGTAGATAGTAACACAAAACGTGTTGAAATGTGTTATTAATTTGTATGACTGAATCGAGATTTGACCAATTTGGGGGTTTGAGATATTTGTTTTTTATTTTTATTTAAAAACTTTATTTGAGCCTTAAAAGCTACAATAGGTAGACTTAATGCTAATAGCATTCTCTCCCAGCCAACCTTTAGGAACTGACAAACAGATAAAGTAAATAGGTGTCAAACAAAAGAGATAACAAGATACTAACACTGCCATACCTCACATGTATGTAGTATATACTTATCATATTTTATTTTATTTTATTTTATTGATTAAGGTACAATCACAGAAATTAGAACATTACATTTCATATGAACTTACACCTAATATCATTTTAATTCTAAGATCCTAACTAAGATTGTACACAACATTTATTAAGATAATGTACATGCAAACAAAGGAAGTAAAAAGAAATAAAAAATACTAATAAACTAAACAAAACAGTAAAAAAAAAAAATTGACATAATTGTGGTTTTGAAATGAATACAATTTATTTGTTGCGTTGTGCTACCGCATTTTTAAATTTCAACAAACTATCCGCAAATACATCTTGTTCAATCCCATTATTCATTTTATTATACAAATCACAAATTCTTATCATGGGATTATTTCCTCCAACATTATTCCTTACAGGTGGAATGCTGAATAGTTGCGGAAACCTGGCTGGTCGATTTGGTATCTTAAATCTCAACTTTTCAAGTAACTGTGAACCCATATATCCGTTCGCTATCTTGTATAGATTGCATAAGTCTGTTGTATGTCTACGGAATTCCAGGCTTTCCATATTAAATCTAAGCAGTCGATCCTCGTATTCAGGAATTCGGCGTCGCAATCCGAGTCTACCACACAGAATTCTTAGAAAACGGCGCTGAACCTGCTCAATCCGATCTGTATCAATCTGATAAATAGGTGACCACACAGATGAGCAGTATTCTAAAGTACTACGGACCAATGAAAAGTATAATATAATCCAGGATCTAGGATTTCTAAATGGTTTCGCAATACGTGACACAAAGCCTAGAGTTTTCTTGGCTTTACTAATAATGTGATCATAATGATTCTTAAAGGAAAGTTCGCTATCAAAAATTACTCCCAGATCTCGCACCGTAAACACTCGTTTTAGTGGACTTTGATTAATTTTATACTCATACAATATTGGACATCTTTTTTTGGTAAATGTAATAGTTAAACATTTGTGAATATTTAGTGACATATTATTTTCTAGACACCATTTGTTTATCTTATCTAGATCATTTTGCAATCTTTCACAATCAGCAATATGATGAACTCTAGTGAAAACCTTTATGTCATCTGCATACGCGAGACACTCGCAATCTATTGTTTCCAAAAGGTCATTTACGAATACCAAAAACATAAGTGGGCCCAAGTTAGATCCCTGTGGCACACCAGAGCATGATACATACGGCCTCGAATCATATCCATACAATGCTACCAACTGAGTACGATTAAGCAGGTATGACTCTAACCACCTCAGCAGGCTTCCGTGTATACCGTATTGATCTAATTTTCTCAATAATATATTGTGATCAACCAGATCAAACGCTTTAGAGAAATCCGTGTAAACTGTGTCTACCTGACCACTGTTGTTAAAAGACTCAGATAAGTAGTTAGTATATACTAGAAGATTGGAATTGGTTGATTGACCCGAAACAAATCCGTGTTGACTAGTGTGAAGTCTATGTTTAATATGATTATAAATGTGCTCGTATACAAGACCCTCAAAAATCCTGGAAAAATAATTCAAAACACTAATCGACCTGTAGTTTATAATATCCTTCTTATCCCCAGATTTGAATATGGGAGTTATTTTGGCTATTTTCCAGAGTGAAGGAAATACTCCATCTACCAAAGATTTTTTAAATATTAATGTTAATGGTTTGGCTAATGCCGTTGCGCATAGTTTTAGGAAAATTGGTGGTATACCATCTGGACCAGCAGACTTCTTTACATCAACACGCTTCAATTTGTCTAGAACTGCATCCATAGAAATGTCGATAGAAGCAATTGATACATTAGACCTAGGAAATTTCGGTTCATATGAATCATTATTGCTTGTCCTATATACAGATGAGAAATAATCCGCAAACAGGTCTACAATATCTTGCCCGGTATTTGCTTTATTATTATTGTAATACATGACATTCGGTATATCATTAGTTACTTTCTTACCTTTAGTGTATCTCCAGAAAGATTTTAGATTTGTATTTAAATCGGCTTCGATATTAGAAATGTAAATTCTGAAACATTGGTTCATGAGATCCTTAGTTCTTGATCGTAAGAGGGAATATGTATCATAGTCTCGGGGATTTTTATGCTTTTTGAAACGTTTATGGTATTTTTCTTTACTCTTGATAAGCCTAATGAGATCCTTAGAAAACCATACGGGATAATTATTTCTACTACTGCTGCGATGTATCTTAGGTGTATACTTCTCAATAGCCTCATGAATTGTATTGTAAAAAAGTTGTACAAATTCATCGCATTCTAAACTTTGAACATGCTCATCCCATTTTATTTCTTCAATATGTTTTATGCAGCTTGAAAAATCTGTTTTATGAAAGCACAGTCTCTCGACTGGTTTTTCTGTTAAAGTAGGTAACTTATAATTGAGGTGCAGTTCTAATGGAGGATGATGACTATCGGGCCTGCTAAGAGGTGAAGCAAGAGTTAATTCATATAAGTCAGGAGCGTTTGTGATTACCAAATCCAGTAGCCTGTTATTAACGTTTAAAATACTATTGATTTGTCTTAGCTGAGTTTCGTGAATTAATTCATACAATGACTCTGACTTTTCACAATAGTGGCTCACCGGGCAACCATCTTTCATCCACACCATGTTTCTTAAGTTAAAGTCACCTATTATAAGAGTGCTGCCATAATTTTCAATTTCTCTACACTTTTTTATGAAATCTACTACCAAGGCAGTTGGTAGATACTCAGGAAGATATACAATACATAGATTGAACACCATCCTATCTCCCATTCTTACCTCCAACCATAAATCTTCCAAATATTCAGACTGCATATCCTGCCTTACGGTGACATCAAATTTCTTTGATAATGCAACCAATACACCACCGCCATGATCCTTATCGTATTTTACAAGAAATTGCTCTGATCTGTCCCTTCTGACTACCTGATATCTGCTATCAAATAATTCGCTTGAAAGTATGGAGTCGTCCAGCCAAGTTTCACACAAGCAAATAATATCATAATGGTTACATAATACTGAATTATATATTTCTTCAGTTTTTGTTCTGGTACCACGTATATTTTGATATAAAATTGTAACTGACATGGATAACTAACACAAAAACTAAAAAACAAAAGATAGATACAAATAAAAATATAAGTTAAATGTAAGTATGTAATTGAAGTAATTCCAAAAAAAAAATAGTTAACTAATCAAATCTAAACTCTGAATATTTTTAATATGAATGTAATGTGAGTTTGGGTCTTTACGTACAAAGACACGTCCGCTTCGAACCCATACAAACTTATATGCGTTTTCTTTAGCTCTCTTTCTTGCTGCCGCGTGCAATGATTTGTTGAAAGGCGAGAGATGTTCCGAGATATAAACTGGTTTTTTGCCACCGTCCAAACCCAGCAAAGCTGTGTTAAGTTTTTCGTTCGGATTTGTCTTATTATATCTATATACCGCTGAGTAAAACTCATCTCGGTATAACTCGCTCCTGAACTTCACGATTATTGCACGAGGAAACTTGCTATCTTTATTTTGTTTTGCAACTCTGGTACATTTCACTACATCACCATCGATAATATCTTTTCCAACAATACTAGCACACCTTTTTACAATTTCCAATATATTTTCTGTACGTTTCTCAGGTATGCCATTAAATTCTAAGTTACAGTCTCTTGAGCTCTGTTCCAGCTTATTTAACCTGTCAGTTAATTCCGCCACCGAAGTCTGTAGTACTATATTAGCTGACTTGAGCTGTTTATTGTCTCCTATGAGAGAGTCTATGGAACTTTGCATTTCATCATATCTTGAGCTTAAAAACTCAAAAGATTTCTTCATGTCTTGAATATCATTCTTGACGCCAGCCAGTTCAGTTCTTATTATTTGGGTTAATATAGAAGGTAATGCGGTTTTAATGGCAGCTGAGATTTCACTTTGTAAGTCAATACCTTCGAGGTTTATTCCTGCGGTGCTAGTGGAACTCTCATCAAAATTAATTGGTGAATGCCGTGTGGAAGTTGAAGGTGCTGGCTTCCTTTTTGTAATGTTTTCCATTCCATCATCCCTGGGAGAGACCCGGTCTATGCAAGCATAGTCCTTTAATGAGCGTATCGGTGTATTTGAGTTATCACTCTTAGGGCGACTGTTCTTGCAAGCCTGACATACTCCATTCCTTTTCTGTTCATTCGTCATTTTGGAAAATTGTTCTTCACTGACGTTCGCGCACAGCAAATCATACAGCTTATTACATTTTACACATTGTACGTGTTGTTCTCCAGAAATAATATTAAAACACCCGGCGCAAACACTATTCTTTTTATTTGATGACATTTTGGTGAAAAGCCAATAAGATGCAGTAATTTTTGTTGAGAAAGACGCAGCTACCTTTGATAGTTTCAAGGTAAAGTAAAAGAAAATGTAGGGATCAAACAAACATGCCCCGTACTATGAAAAATGTGTTACTGCGACAACATCATCATGTCTTCAGTAGATAACGACTTAATCGGTATTGCTTATTATCGCTTAGCGTCTTGGTACGAGGTCGCTGTATTGTCTCTTCAATCTCGACGCCTGGCGATCGGCAGGATGACTCACCGCAGCGGTGACTTGCTAGTTGCTTGCGTTTATGATTCACTATTAGTAACCGCCGATATTTTGTTTTTTAAAAGCCTTTTTACACTATTTATTCCGCACTGAATATAATAACTTCTTGAAATTTGTCTCGTTATTAGGTTAACAATCGAATTACACAAATTTACAGCTTTAACTCCCGGTTATACTATATGTTTTAATAAAAATACCGAGAGACTTCGTTTGCACGTATTCTTGGGCCCGCGCGCGGGGGGAGAAACGCGTATATCTGTGGGTTTCCTAGTTTCGGGATCGATCTATGTGATGTTTATTTGTTTTTAACGTGTCGACAGATAATAATCACTTTGAGGAAACATCACGGCAGGCATTTGTTTATCTGGCGTTAACAATTCAAAGGAAACGCGATAACCGGATTATCATAGTTCTCAGCATTAGTTTATCGGTATTAGGATTCCTCTATTAGGGCTGCTTCACAGGAACTAGAAATATAGTAATGTAATGGATAAATGTAATTTAGAGTGTAGAGGTCGGCGATGCGGCCCCAATGGGCATTTTTAAATGTCGTATTGTGAAGCCCTTGTCTATTTTACGAACTACTTATAATGGTTTATAGTGAAGACGGGAAGCTTTACTTAGCATTATTGATCAAAACTGTCAAAACGACACTTTTAATACACGATATTTTATAAAACAATTTAATATTTTGATAGGGCAAACAAAAAAAAAACAATTCCGTATTTCTGCAAAATAAATATTTTAGATGGGCACTAGACCGCGAAATATTCAGGTCCCTTTTTCAGGCCCTTAACCCAGAATTGTAAGAAGATTGACGAGGAACATCTTTTCTTCGTGAGCAGTATACGGAACATATCGCTGTTCAGTAATAAAATAAGAGTGATAACCCTGTTCACCACAGGTATGGCGCTTCATACAAGTATTCATGGTTTAAGAGTCGCCTGGAAGCGCATGTCTCCATACAAACGGAAAAAGGGAATTGTGGCAATATTTGATAATTTTAGGGCAAAATTAAGCATCCAATCAATTAATCTCATTATAATCTACGTACGTTCCTATAAAGTTTGGTTTAATTATCAAATGTTTGAGAATTATACGCCTCTCAAGATTTCCATACAAATTTAAAAAGGCTTGTAATCCTCAAACCATTGGTATTTTAACCAAGCTGTATAGGAACGTACGTAGATTATAATGAGATTAATTGATTAAATGCTTAATTTTACTCCAAAATTATCAAATATTGTCACAATTCCCTTTTTCCGTTTGTATGGAGACATGCGCTTCCAGGCGACCCTTAAGACTGCTAAATTACTTTTACTACTACAACTTTACATCCGTGCACACGTCTATATGTGAGTTAACGGTCTGGGTCGACACCACAGAATGAATTCAAGTCGGTATGTGAGTTAACTGTCTGGGTCTACACCGCAGAATGAATTCAAGTGCTAACTTACGAGTACGTATGAGACACGGCGACGTGCGGCTGAGAAAAGTAGCATAGAAAGCTATCCCTGTTTTTCGAAGCCTACAGTACTCCATAGCACGGGGGAGAGGCGCGGGGATGCGGCGAGTTTCCGATCTGTACGTTAGCTATTATTAATTCTGTGACCCTGCTTTAGTCACGACGATTTTTACTTATGAGTATGGTATGACAAAACTTGTCTCGGAGTATTTATTTACGATTTTTGCAAGTGCACTTACACTATTTGCTGGCCATGTGGTTAGTGACATTTACATATTCAAGTTTATTTACCAAAACATGGCACTTATCTATATCGTGTGTAGCTGATATAGCTATACGGTTGCTAGCCTTCAGATTATTAAGCTGCTGAAAGGCATTTGATATACAGCATGTAAAAGTCAGTCAAGTGGTAATTCAGCCGTCAATTTGAACAACTTTTCCTATTGGACCAATGTGTTTATTTTGAAATTAACCGGGCTGCATATTTTTGAATGGAAATGTCAAAAAAATCGGCCAAGTACAAGTCGGACTCGCTCATGAAGGGTTCCGTCCGTACCTTTATCTACTATATGTATATATAGTAGATAAAGGTATATAGGTATATATATATCTATATATAACATTAGACTATCGTCCATAAACGACAAATAATCATGATTGTTGTATGTCTCAATATTTATTTTATTCTGATTTCAGTATTTGTTGTTATAGCGGCAAAAGAAATACATAATCCGTTAAAATCTCAACTGTCTAGCTACCAAGGTTTATGAGTTACAGCCTGGTGATAGAAGATCATCGAAGTCTCGATAATTGGGTCCCGTTTTTACCCTTTGGGTACGGAACCCTAAAAATTTAGTCTCCAGCCTTGTACCCATAGAAAAAGTTGATCAAATCAAAGCGCTGAAGCACTCCTAAAGGGTCCAAAACGATCAATATTTCTCCATGTATAAACGAAATGAACATTATCAATCCTCATTAGGGTTTCTATACAAGCTATTCCTGCTTCTAGAATGGGAAAACCATTAATATAAATTTATATATTGTTACGCGCTCGTTGTGATATGCTGTGTTGTTTTGTTGTAAAATATTATGAGCGGAATATATTGTTGTAAAAATGCCTACCAAAGTGGTAAGTTTAAAAAAAATTGCATCTCTATACTTAAAAGCTTTTATTTAACTTGCAATGTATTTATGTACAAGTTTACCCTTTAAGGGTATGTCGAGGATCATGTTACACTGTATTCCTATAGTAAGTAAAGTAGTAAGTTTTAATATTACTAGGCAAAGTATTGCATTGGAAGAAGTTGACAAAAATCAAAAAAAGTTTAATAATTTCATTTTATAACTCTCCTAATAAGCACCTTAATATAATAATTTTATTTGAAATTTACTACATACGGCCATCCGCCACAAGCTTCGTCAAAACCAACAAATAATCATTAGCAACGTGCTTCGTCAAAAGTTTACAAGAATTAATCCGCAACACGCCTCGTCAAAAGTTAACAGAAAGGAATCCGCGACATGCTTCGTCAAAAAAGCAGCGGAAAAAGTTTCTAAAACAGACTAACTGAATTTGCCGAGGTGACCATATTTTGTAACCGACAATGGTTTATTTTTAGGGTTCCGTACAAAAAATGAAAAACGGAACCCTTATAGGATCACTCGAGCGTCTGTCTGTCCGTCCGTCCGTCTGTCACAGTCTCTACTGAACCAAATTAAATGAAATTTGGTAAGATGGTGTAAACCTATGACCCAAACACGGTTTTGCAAAGTAAATAGATATTTTTTTTAAATAAGGGTCAGTTTAGGGGGCCCAAATATAAAATGTTAGAAAAAAGTTTTGCAAACCTTACCGTGTTATATATCAAATAAAAGGGCTTGTTATGAGGATCTCAAAAATATTTTTTTTTGTTGTTCGTGAAAAATCAGTACTTTTAATTTTATTCACGAAAGAAGGCAAAATTTGACCATTCCCCCCCCCCCCCTGATCTCCGAAACTACTGGGCCTAAAATTTCGAAAAAATTACAATATATAGTTTATTGTTTGAAGATTACAGGAAAAATAATAAGAATTCTATCAGTTGAAAATAAAGTGGTAAACTCACTATAAGTTCACCTAGGGAAATAGTTCACTAAAACACCACTAGGTAGCGCTAGTCAATTGAATAAAACTTTTTTGCACATTGTGTGTGTGTGTTCACGAAGCATATTGTACGGAAACCTCATTGCGTGAGTTTGACCCACACTTGGCCGGTTTTTTAAATGAGTAGAAAGCCTTCAAATAATATTAAAATGAACAACTCTGTTTTTATCAAAGTACACTTGTCTCCACTTCAGCAAAGTTTCGACTATTTGCCCACTAGTGTCTGCCTGTTTGTTTGCATTAATGTGTGCATAGACGGTCAGGTGTCAAATTTATATGTGGTGTACATGCGGCCTTCCATGTTTTGAGGGTTTCTTGCTAGTAATTAGTTTTTTTAAAGCTTACTTCGGACATCAGCATTCTTGTAGGTATTATCTAATGTTTTGAAGTTCCGCTGCCGAATGGCAAAAAACGGAACCCGTCTGTCCGTTTGTCACAGCCATTTTATTCCGTAACTATTGAGTGAGACTAAACAGTTGAAACTTAGTGAGTAGATGTATTCTGTGAACCGCTACTGATTTTTATAAAAAACTAGCAGTTACCCGCGACTTCGTCCGCGGTGACTTCAGGTTTGGAATGCGGGGATTATAAAATATGACACTACAAAGCGGTAAACTATACATATACCCCGATTTACCCCCTTAGAGGTTTAATTTCGGGAAACTATTAAAAATGTTACTCATTATTTTTTCCGTTCTCAATTCACACGAAATTTCATACAAATATGTCCAAGGATT
Source organism: Rhodophaea formosa (assembly GCA_963082605.1). Taxonomy (NCBI): domain Eukaryota; kingdom Metazoa; phylum Arthropoda; class Insecta; order Lepidoptera; family Pyralidae; genus Rhodophaea; species Rhodophaea formosa. Next base: position 11,230,562 of record OY720228.1, on the reverse strand, counting down.
CCTTGGACATATTTGTATGAAATTTCGTGTGAATTGAGAACGGAAAAAAGCAAGGAATAAAAAGTTTCATATAAACTTTAATCCTCTATTTCACCCCCTTAGGGGATGACTTTTGAATAATCCTTCCTTAGTGGATGCTTACGTCATAAGAGGAATACGTGAGGAAAATTTCAAATTTCTATCTAAGGGTTTGGCCTGCGCGTGATCTTTGATAATTGCCCATATTTTAAAGTATTAAAATGAATATAGTATTTTATCCTTAATATATAGACATATGCCATCGCGGACTTTTCTGTAGACCTAAATAAGATACACAATCCCACCATACATTGTTTTGTTATATCTCAAAGGGTTTAGACAGCGTTTTCGTTGAAAGCTCCCAAACAGCTCATTTTTTTACGACACCTCCAACAAATATCGTTGGTATATACAAAAATGTATACAAAAACTTAACAAACTATATACTAAAACCTTCCTCAAGAACCACGCTATCCATTGGAGAAAACCGCATGAAAATCGGTTCGGTACTTTTGGAGTTTATCGCGAACAGACAGACAGACAGACAGACAGACGCGGCGGGGGACTTTGTTTTATAATATGTAGTGATAAAGTTTAATTATGCTTTCCATATATGGAAAAGAAACTAAAAAAAATTTTAGCCCTTTTTCATAAACCGCAAAAATAACTTTGTCATTGAAAAACAAAATTATCTTTGCGGGCGACTAAATTATAGAGGATTTTGGCTTACCTTAGCTTGCTTCTATGGAACCCTTCGTGGACGAGCCCAAGTCGCACTCGGCTAATTTCTTAAGTATGTATGTGAGTTTATTTCACCGTAGCATCCAAATATCTTATATCATAGATTTTGATGTGTGATGTTTTCATTTTTACCATTTCCTGAGTGACTCGGGGTATATTTTTTGCAAGGCAGTCGTGTTTTCATTTTTTATTCGAAGAACTTCAATTAAATATAAATGTAAACCAGACAATAGGGCTAAAACGTCGATGTACTAATGTTAAAATGCAAAATTACATTTCGTTTGTTTGTTTTGTGTAGATTAACAGAAAAATAAACAAACAACAACATTTAATAATAATGAAAGGAAGCATGAAATATAATGAAAGAGATCTTAATCGTTTGATAGGATTCGCCTAAATCAGGAGACATTACATTACCTCGGTAAACATGTTACTTACGGTTCCGTACGACTGAGTGACAAAACGGAGCCCTTATAGGATTACTCGTGTGTCTGTCTGTCCGTCTGTCACAGCCTATTTGGAGTTTCGAAGCTGTGGGTCCGATTTACCTGCGCCTTCCTACGCGAAAAGGAGCATGGTTTCGGACAAAAGACAAAATAAGAAAAATGTTTTGACATAGAAACTCAAGATTCTTTATCTTTTTCTATATAATTTAAGAGTACACAGTTTTATATATTCAACAAAATAGACGATATGTAATTAACCATTCGAGGGAATGGTCAATTCTTGCCTACATAAAACTTATCTCTGAGACCAAAATCCTAAAACTTTAAAACAAATACATAGAAGTAGTTTTACTTATATACTACAGGAAAACTTAAAACGTACGAACCCTCTCCGGGCAAGTTCGACTCTCACTTGCCGGTTTTATCCTATTATTTTGATGTCTTGCACACGGAGGTATCATCCGTAATCGCATGTGACCTCAATGATTGGGAGATGAGTGCCCGTGAGGCCGAGTGGGAGTTATATTAGGTGCAATTTTTATTGCCGTACCTCTCTTGAGTACATCAGCCGCGATTTGCAACCGCAGGACATTTTTTGTTTAAATTTCGGCGTAGATAGTGGTTTTGTTTATATTAATCGGTATTTAATTAGCCGAGTTCGAAAATTTGATTCTGAAGATATCTAAAGGAAAATTAATATGCAGGCTGTTTTGTTTATGTAGGTACACTTGTTTGTTATTGTTTATTTGTGAGATAATTTCAAGATTCATAAAAATATAATTCTAACTTATTAACTAATAAGTTAGAATGATATTTTTATCACCTGTGATTTGCGTCCGGATAAAAAGGTCACTTTTTAAATTTCGTCGTTGAAAGTGACTTATTTCTTTAATTAATTTTATTAACCCAAATAACCGCACGTGGAAATAAATAAACATATTAACTTCTGAGAGATAATATAACTAAAGAAAAATCACTTCAATATGTTGGCAGCGTGACTACGCTACTGAGGCCGTACGGATTTCTTTTTAATTTAACCATTTGTCCTTATGGAAAGTGATTCAAGATTCCTTACGTTTAATTAAATTTCTTAGAATGCTCAATTGTCATTTCTATTTTACAACAATCATTGACGTCAGTGATTTACTTACAGCTGAGTTTAGTGCCGCGGTACGCAAGAGAAAAAATATATTAATATTATCCTCGGCTGCGGTTTTGCGCCGAGGGGTAACAGAACTATTGATCAAGTTGACGGACATTCGCAAATATAATAAAAATAATATTTATCGTATTTTATAGCATTTTTTTTTTAAATCGCCTGGCTTATACATAGCTGATTTTGGCGACACTGATCAGTGCTTGTTACATGAATTTTACGGAGTACAGTATTACCCCCATTTAAAGTAAACCATTAAAATGAAAATGGAGACATCATCTAAACTTTTGTTCTGCTAGGCCAAAAGTGTTAGTTTTGACAAAAACAGCCAAGCTTCAAGAAAATGACCGAACTTGAACCCGGGACCTTTTGCTTATATGTCGCGCCTTAGATCACTGAGTCACTACCGCTTCATATGTGAAATTCTGCGATGTAATACATTACTGATAATTATTTGAACTTAATTGATGTTGTTTACAGATGACGTCAGGCCTCCACAGCCACAGTCACCAGATCTCGCAGCCGGCACACCATCTCGACTCTGGAGTACTCCCGGCCAAGGAGAAGACCGTGCATGGCAAGGAGAAGACCTTTAAGGTACAGTCTACTAGTGCATTACACTGCGTTTGGTCCATCAGGTAGAAGATGAGAGTAGCTGATCTCCAGAGGCTTTGGCCTTTTACTCAGATCGGCCCTTCAGACACATACACAGCGACCGCGGCCCTTCAGACAATATTAGAGTTTACTGCCTCTTCAAGGCCGAGGTTCGTCCCTCCCTGGGGCCTTTAATAATATCGCCTAAGGTTGAGGACACTCTGCTGTCGCCTCAAACGTTCAGTGAAGTAGCGAAAGCTCATTATAAGCTAGCTACAAAGTCAGTTAAGTCAATCACTACAGGAGACACTCCTTTTTTATAAACTTTCAGTGGACGAAAAGGTTCAGTGGCCTCATGCCTAGTTCAGCAGGCCGATTTGCTAACTCGGTGTATAACGATTTGATTGTCACTTTAGCATCCATTACGGTTTTCATATCTTAAATAAAAATAGTCATTCATACCGAAGCCGTAATGAATATTGAAGTTACCATGAAAATGATATACACTGTAGCTGTCAAAAGTTAGCAAATACGCCTGCAGGGCGTTGAATGAAAAATCCTCCGACTCAACAACTGTTTCTATAATGATAATATAATTTTCATTATAGAAACTTGTTGAGATAAAAAGGTACAACCACTATACTACATAAACTTTGTCGACGGATAGGAGCAGGATACAACATCGATATTTCAATTCCGGTTTTAGGGAGACTGAAAAACAATGCACTCATCTGATAGATATGATGACTGTTTCCTTACTCATCTAAGGACGATAATCCACATTATCAACTGCCACTTATCGCTCCATCATGCCATATTTTTTACATTGAAGTGCATCATCTCAGATACGGTGATGACATGTTTCGGTAGCCAATATGTATTTTTTTTGAAGTGAAAGTGTCTTTAGGCGTGTTGAGCACTTTTTGGGTGAACAAAAATCATGAAACTCGCGTCTTAGTGACCGAACGTTTTGTACTTTTTGTAGGCACGACAAGTTACTTAGCTTCATGTTTCAGGTAGTCATTATTTTAGTTTTTTTGAAGTAGAAACTTCTTTAGGCGCGTAGAGCACTTTTTGGGTGACCAAAAATCATGGAACTCGCATCATCGTCACCGAACGCTTTGTACTTCTTTGGGTGAACATCGAGTTACTTAGTTTCAGGTTGTCATTATTTTATTATTTTTGAAGTGATAATTCATTAGGTTGAGCATTTTTTGGGTGAACAAAAATCATAGAACATGGAATTTGTTTAGTATGTTTTGAGTTCGCACGTTATCTCCTCATCTGAACTATTCCTGGTTACAAAACTTTTTACCCAGACACTTGAAATTTGGTACAGGGGTTCCTTTCATGTGAGCGCTAACAAGGTGAAGGGGGGGGGGAGGGGGGGTTACGTTTAACGCGGACAAACTCTCGAAAATTTGCCTTTATTCTAATATGATTTGGCAGAGATTCAGTCGGTCACCTAATTGACGCTAACCCTACTTGGTTAGAAAATGTAGTACATTTATTACGTGTTAGTCCTTCCCATTACTACTTTTGTTTATTTATGTATATTTTATTTTTATTTTCGTTGAGTGATAACTATATCCAGCTAAAGAAAAACAAAAGAAATTGCTATGTGACCGAAAGCAGGTCAGAGCAGTCATCAATACGAACGATTTTGATTATGTGACTAATCCTATTCATATAAAGAAGACTGTTTCATAAATTTCATTTTTAGTAAGCATTCCAATTTGTTGGGAATAGGCGATTGCCTTAATTTTCTTATTCATCCTTTCGGAAATTTACCCACTTATTTGTTAGTTTGTGAGTGTGTTGTTTGATAACATATTGCACCATCAGAATTTCGTGTAGCCAAACCAGCGGATTTAAAAGTGAGTGTTTTAATATAATAAGTATCGAAATTTAAACGAATTTAAAATCAATAGATATTTACCAATCATTTTATGTTGTCCAGTATCAGATACAGACCTGTCGGCTCTTATTTATTGTATTATTAAAAAAGTTAATCCATATCCGGTCGTCGTTATAGTGATCAGACAAACTCACTCCTATAATATATAGCACGCTATTGACGGTAACCTGGTCATGTGGTCTCAACGCCTTAATCGTACGATTTGTTTTCAGAGACTCGCATAGATGGTGCATTGGTGCCACTCGAAACTACACAACATTGTATCTACCGTATTATGAGAATATAAAAACATGATTCACAAAGTATATCTTATTAAAAATCAAAACAATATTTTGGGCATAATATTTTAAAATGACACTGTATATTTAGTAAGTTAAACGCTAACGCAGATTACCGCCATCTAGTATCGAGTAGCAACTCTCCTGCGCCATACATTCGCCTGCTGTTCGCAACCTTAATTTGGTCCAATATTTTTGTATGAGGTGGGCAGTCTATTACGTTAGTATTATATTGTCTTTGACCTGGTTATGTTCTTTATTCTAACTGTTTCTATTCTGATCTAATTCCCCCTGCACCATTGCACCTTCGGGCGACATGGCGTGGACAGGGATTCGATCCATATATGGTTGATATTCCTGCTCATCGCACCTCTAAATTCGCCTCAAAAGGATTGTTAATTCGAACTTTTTTGTTAAAACGGGGTCGTCGAGTATTGTTTTTGTTTTTAGTTGGAACAAAACTATTAACGTGTGTTGTATGTAACAGATTTTTTTCTAATAGATGATTGTTATTTCCAGGTGGTGGTCGGCGGGGAGGTGGGCGTGATGAAGGCGCCGGTGCTGGGCCCGCGGCCGTACAACGCGCTCGCCATCATACACACGCAGCAGAGCAACACTTTCGAAATGCTCAACTCCCTCACCACCAGCGTGGTGAGTGTCATACAGCAGTGGGTGGTCGGCGGGGTGAGGAGTGATTTTTATGTTTGTTTGACGGCAGACGAGGCACTGATGGAAAGTGGTCACCGTCATCCATGGATATCTGCAATACCAGTTAGGTGCTGATGCGCTGCCGTCTCTTAAGATACCCGTGAACACGCCTTTTGAAAGACCCCAATTCATAGCACGCAGGGAAATCCTCGGGAGCCCATTCCACAATCCTGCTGTATGGGGGAAATCGTCATAAATTATTTTCTGAATGTGATGAATAAAATTGACAAAGTTACCTTATGTTTCAGGCGAGTCAACCCGTGGTAGGAGTTGGCGTGGGGGTCGCTGGCTACAGACGACGGAGTTCAGGCACGGGTGCCCTGTGTGATCCTGAGCTGGACGACAGCGGCAACAAGCTGGTGGCCAGGCTCGAGGACGACGCCTTCATCTCCGAACAGGACCTGGTAAGGAACCTTATTGGTGATGGCTTTAAAAGGCTCTAGGTGGTGGGGTTCGCATGTGGGTGCCCTGTGTAATCTTGCGCTGGATGACAGCGGCAACAAGCTGGTGGCCAGGCTCGAGGACGATGCCTTCATCTCTGAGCACGACCTGGTGAGGGAACTTACTGATGGTGGGTTTGGGTGTAGGCGCCCTGTGTTATCCTGAGCTAGGCGATAGCGGTAACAAGCTGGTGACCAGGTTGGAGGACGATGCCTTCATCTCCGACCAGGACCTGGTGAGGGAACTTTGTTGAGGCTGAGTGTAGAGTATACGTCAATATTACTATAGAAATAGTTGTTTACACTGCCTCATGCAAACCGTGTGGTGGGGGCAATTGTCACTAGCCATTAATGCCTTTGCGGCGGGGGAAGACGCACGGGTCCCTACGTGCAGGCTGTGCTATCGAGCTAATGCCTTGTGTAACATAACCGGAGTAAGGTACACTGAAGAAGCGCCTCCTAGGGGATCCCGGAGTACTCTCCTTTTTCCAAACTACTTTCTGATCCAGCCTTATCTTCTAGGGAAGAGCTGGTGCTTAAATATATAAACAACCATTACACACTGTCATTGTAATTTGCAGGAGGAGAATATAGAAATCGCGCAGGCATCAGAAAAGGGTCTCCAACCAGACGCCGACCCCACGGGGGAAGCCCAGCCGCAGGAACAGCAGAATGGTATGCAGTAAACTATTCACTCTTAAAAAACGAAGCAGAATAGTGTCGATGTAAGAAGAATATTGAATGTGATGTTTTGATGGTTAAAAATGAAGTATGTTATGGAGAATATTGGAGTAAACAAAATAGCAAATTAGTTGTATATAGAAACAAATCACACAGATTTAACTAGTACCACTGTTATTGTGGTATTGTTTCATGGGAACCTTGAGAAGGAGGAGCCCGGTGGTCTAGTGGGTGTAAGCTCTATGAGCGCTTACGTATGTTAAGCAACCCCTGGTGATGGGTGACCGTAAGTGGCATAATGGCTCCTCCGTGCTTCGGAAGGCACGTTAAGCCGTTGGTCCCGGCTGTCATCGTTGATGGCGGTCGTTAAGCTATGTCAGATGCCTTAAGGCAGCTTGAAAAATCTGACACCAGTGTTGGCCACTAACACATACGAAAAGCAAAACATGGGAACCTTACTCAACAATACTATATTTAATTATATTTAAAAACGGGTCACTCACGTGCTACTTTGCCGGGATTGCCGACTATTATATTCAATGATATAATACTATATTTTATAGTAAATAGATACGAAGTCACACATATGAAGTCAGCTACTGGCCAACATGTTTCGACTTCATCCGGAGGTCTTTCTCAGGGCGAGTGTGAACCGAGGCGCTCGGACGAAGTAGTCGTAGTCTTTACTGATTGCTGATGTTATACGTGAGTGACTCGTATTTTTCATATGAATAAAAGCTATTTACTTTTGCCTTTCACCCTTGCGAAAGGAAAGAAGGTTAAATATATGCATATTCTGTTGCAGGTCTCGTGTACAGCCCCATGTACAAGCTGGACGACATAGAGCTGCAGAAGGACAAGCAGAAGGACGACAAAGAGGACGAGGAGGAACCTATTGGAGTCTCGCCTTGTGGGAGGTATGACGGTTTAACACGATGGTTCAGCAAGAAGATTATACTCTATGGAGATATCACCATCATATAAGTTCGTACATATTATTACACATACACGCACTTACAAAGCAGTACTTACAAAGTTCTTTAAAGATATCACATACAATATACACACATATATGAAAATATTTTCTTCTTATGAGCCCAGCTTGTAAGTTTAGTCAATTCATGTCCAATTTAATTCAAGGTGATCTTAAAGATCCACAAAAATTTTACCTACGTTCATCAAAATGTAGACGATGTGTTTGACCCTGTAGACAACTCGTTATGTTCTCATATCTCTTTCCATAACGTTTGTATGAAAGAGAAAGTTAGCGTTCATGTCTCTTTCATACAATAAGAAAAGAGATAAGTCCGTCGTTTCAGTCGAGTTTACTTTTTTTACTTTACTCGTCCAGTGCGAACGATTTTCGGGCTGTGGCAAGTGTTTAGTACTAAAATACTAGCTACTCGACTAAAACACTAGCTGTGTGCGAACTAGACGTTTGGAGGCTGCAATACCGGCAACACAGTTGCACTTAAGGGGGAACAGTAGGCACAGTAGCGACGCCAATCATTTTATTCCTAATACTTTACAAATAGAAAGGAATTCAAGAATATAAACAATACAAGCCTTAGTAAATAACCTGAAGTATTTTTGGAATCATGTTTTGATATTATGAGAATCAGTCATTGAGAGAAAAAGTGATAACCGCCAAAAACGGCCGTTTTTGGCGGTAATCAGATTCTCATAATTCTCACTGATTCCGATAGTAATAAACATGATTCAAAAAATACTTCAGGTTATTTACTAAGGCTTGTATTGTTTATATTCTTGAATTCCTTTCTATTTGTAAAGTATTAGGAATAAAATGATTGGCGTCGCTACTGTGCCTACTGTTCCCCCTTAATGGATTAGTTGGAGCTAAAGCTCGCATAATGGGTGTACGAACTTACCTCGCACATTTAGCGATCCGCGGCCTTCATCATGTAGGGCGCGTGTCAGCCCTTTTTATAAAATAAATAACTTCATTGTCTAAGAATTAATCGAGATACTATCGATGGTTCTCCGTGATACTATCGATGGTTCTCGGAGATACTATCGATGGCTCTCCGTGATACTATCCATCGGCGAGCCTGGATACTGCCATCGAGAAAGGATCCGTCACACCCAGCTATCACCATGTAACAAGCTAGAGCAATAAACTACTATCTCCGTGACGTGATCTTGTATCTCCACACCACCACCTTCAACCCAGCAAGCAGCAACATCTCTTCATGTATGGTGTTGGGCCTAACACCAAGTCCGGCACCATACAATGGTCCTGGTGTTGCAGGCGTCCATACGCTATGGTTGCCGCTTTTCATCAATGCCAACTTAATTGTATGAAAAAAAGCTACAGAATGATTTTTGTGTTGTTGGGTTCTTTGACAAAGTTCAGAGAGAACCATGAATAAATAAATAAATAATAAATAAATATATACGGACAAATCACACAGATTGAGCTAGCCCCAAGTAAGTTCTTAAGAAAGACTTGTGTTATGGGATACTAACTCAACGATACTATATTTTATAACAAATACATATATAGATAAACATCCAAGACCCAGGTCAATCTGAAAAATATCGTTTTCCATCTTGACCTGACCGGGGATCGAACCCGGGACCATCCGTGTCGCAGGCAGGCGTGATGACCGCTGCGCCACTGAGCTCGTCGTTGTTTTGTTCAATGAAGTTTTGTATTTGTTGTTAATCATATGAAATACAATGAACCTTATACAGGATATGTTTTTCTTGTATTTGCAGGTTCTTCAAGTACGACAAGGAGGTGGGGCGGGGGTCGTTCAAGACGGTGTACCACGGGCTGGACACGCAGACCGGCGTGGCCGTGGCCTGGTGCGAGTTACTGGTCAGTTTATATTCGTACTTACAACGTGTCCTGGCTATAGTATATCACTACATATAATAAAACTAGCTTTTGCCCGCGGCTTCGCTCGCGTTAAGAGGTGTAGTTTTGGGGGTAGAATTGATCAAAATCCTTTCTTAGCGGATGCCTACGTCATAATATCTACCTGCATGCTAAATTTCAGCCCGATCCGTCCAGTGGTTTGGGCTGTGCGTTGATAGATCACTATGTCAGTCAGTCAGTCACCTTTGAGTTATATATATTTAGATAAACTCCTCCGCCGCATCTGTCTGTTCGCGATTAACTCAAAAATAACTGCACGGATTTTCATTTGGTTTTCACCGATAGATAGAGTGATTCACGAGGAAGGTTTATTGGTATAATTCATGTCTGGGTGCAGCCGGGGAGGGCTGCTAGTCACTTCACTATCTATTAGTGAAAACCGCATAAAAATCGGAGCAGTAGGTTTTGAATTTTCCGCGAAGAGACAACAGACGCGGCGGAGCACTTCCACTATCATTTCATAGTATAATAAATTCGCTTACCGCTGTCAATCTGTTCCTATGTATGCTTAGATCTCTACGCAACGGGTTTTGGTGCGGGTTTTTTCATGAATATAGTGATTCAAGAGCAAGGTTTATTTGTAAAATACATGCCTGAGCGCAGCTGGCTACCTCGCTATCCGGCTAAAGTAACTAGCAGCCCCACGGCCACGGCCAATCAATCATCATCATCATCATCATCATCAGGTCTTTCTAGTCTCCACTGCAGGAGCACGACCCTCTCTGTACTACCAGAGCCATATACTAGCCTGAGTAGTCAGAGGATTTGGCCTACACTCTCCACGCTCGCCAGACGGGTTGGAGAGGTCTCTTTAATGTTAATCAGCTTTGTTTAGCTTGTGTTTCCTTAGTCGCCTTTTACGAAATCCACGGGATGACTTGGAGTGGTCCTATTCTACTCTGCCGGGAACCACACGGCAATATGGAAAATTATAATTTTGTTATCCAAACTAATATTATAAATGAGTGTTTGTTTTGTTACTATTTTACGCCGTATCTTCTGAACCGATCATCATGAAATTTTGCTTACACGTTGTCTGGAGTGCGGAGAAGGACATAGGCTACCTTCCATCTCGGTATAAAGTACTGTCCCCGAGGGATCGACACTAACGCGAGCGGAGTCGCGGGCGAAAGCTAGTTTTATATAATTACTAGCTGTTACCCGCGGCTTCGCCCGCGTAATATATAGCCTATGTCCTTCTCAGTACCCTAACCTATGCGTATGCAAAATTTCATGATAATCGGTTCAGTAGATTCGGCGTCAAAGCGTAACAAACAAACAAATAAACAAACAAACTCACTTTCGCATTTATAATATTAGTTGGGATAGCCTATAGCCTATGTCCTTCTCAGTACCCTAACCTATGTGTATGCAAAATTGCATAATAATCGGTTCAGTAGATACGGCGTGAAAGCGTAACAAACAAACAAACAAACAAATTCACTTTCGCATTTATAATATTAGTTGGGATTGAGATTGGGATGATTTGTATAGACAGAGTAGACATTACCATTGACTTCATCCATATTGGACGTGGAGTTGAAACATTTGTTTCCCAAAATTTTAGGAGAAAAAGCTGAACAAAACGGAACGTCTCCGGTTTCGCGAAGAAGCCGACATGCTGAAGAAGCTCCAGCATCCGAACATCGTGCGGTTTTACAATTACTGGGAAGGCACCGTGGCGAAGAAGAAGAATATCGTTCTCATCACCGAGCTCATGTTGTCTGGGACGCTGAAGGCGTAAGTATTGACTAAATATTAATAAATCACTTTGAAGACACTTCAATATCCTAGTTATAATGTAGTTCTACAACTACTGGGAAGACACGGTGGCGAAGAAGAAGAACATTATACTCATCACCGAGCTCATGTTGTCTGGGACGCTGAAGGCGTGAGTATTGACTAAATATTAATAAATCACTTTGAAGACACTTCAATATCCTAGTTTTTATGTAGTTCTACAACTACTGAGAAGGCACCGTTGCGAAGAAGAAGAAAATAGTTCAAATCACCGACCTCAAGCTATCCGGGTGCCTGAACGCGTGAGTATTTACTAAATCACTTTAAAGACGCTTTAATTTGAATAAACTACAATACCCTAGTTATAATGTAGTTCTACAACTACTGAGAAGGCACCGTGGCGAAGAAGAAGAACATCGTTCAAATCACCAACCTCAAGCTATCCGGCACGCTAAAGGCGTGAGTATTTACTAAATCACTTTAAAGACGCTTTAATTTGAATAAACTACAATACCCTAGTTATAATGTAGTTCTACAACTACTGAGAAGGCACCGTGGCGAATAAGAAGAAAATAGTTCAAATCACCGACCTCAAGCTATCCGGGACGCTGAAGGCGTGAGTATTTACTAAATCACTTTAAAGACGCTTTAATTTGAATAAACTACAATACCCTAGTTATAATGTAGTTCTACAACTACTGAGAAGGCACCGTGGCGAATAAGAAGAAAATAGTTCAAATCACCGACCTCAAGCTATCCGGGACGCTGAAGGCGTGAGTATTTACTAAATCACTTTAAAGACACTTTAATAAGGCGCCGTGGCGAAGAAGAAGAACATAGTCCTCATTACCGAGCTGTTGTCTGGGACGCTGAAGGCGTTAGTATTGACTAAATCGCTTTGAAGAACCTTCAATACCCTAGTTATAATGTAGTTCTACAACTACTGGGAAGGCAACGTGGCGAAGAAGAAGAACATCGTCCTTATCACAGAGCTCATGTTGTCTGGGACGCTGAAGGCGTGAGTATTGACTAAATATTAATAAATCACTTTGAAGTCTCTTCAATATCCTAGTTATAATGTAGTTCTACAACTACTGGGAAGACACGGTGGCGAATAAGAAGAAAATAGTTCAAATCACCAACCTCAAGCTATCCGGGACGCTAAAGGCGTGAGTATTTACTAAATCACTTTAAAGACGCTTTAATTTGAATAAACTACAATACCCTAGTTATAATGTAGTTCTACAACTACTGGGAAGACACGGTGGCGAAGAAGAAGAACATAGTCCTCATCACCGAGCTCATGTTGTCTGGGACGCTGAAGGCGTGAGTATTGACTAAATATTAATAGATCACTTTGAAGACACTTCAATATCCTAGTGATAATGTAGTTCTACAACTACTGAGAAGGCACCGTGGCGAAGAAGAAGAATATCGTTCTCATCACCTAGCTCATGTTGTCTGGGACGCTGAAGGCGTTAGTATTGACTAAATCGCTTTGAAGAACCTTCAATACCCTAGTTATAATGTAGTTCTACAACGACTGAGAAGGCACCGTGGCGAAGAAGAAGAACATTATACTCATCACCGAGCTCATGTTGTCTGGGACGCTGAGGGCGTGAGTATTTGAACATGCGAAGAAGATGAACGCTTAAGATTCTTATCTTAGGCATAAAACACGAAAAAGGCGTGCGGTGAAGGCATAGATACGGTGCAGGCGGTGGACACTATGTATGATAGGATTTAAAGCCTTATTGTCATAAACAAAACGACCAATATCGCAAGACCAAATTGACGCCACCTCTGCCCACACGCGGTATCTTGCTGGAACGAGTTTTTTCGCGTTTTGAATATGACAATAAGGATTAAAATCCTACCACAATGTTCCACATGCGTACGCCATATCCGCGCCACGCGCGATGTATTAGTTTTACGCCTCACGAAAAACGCTACGATGAAGTATACAATAAAAACTACAAAAATTACACTTCATGCTGGCTACAATTTTTTATAAGGAAATTTTGTTTTATAAACCTACATCACTGAAAAACCAACCTTACTTGCATACCATAAAGTCGTAACTTGAGTTCCGAAATCTGACCGACGTTAGCTTTCGCAAATTATAGGAAAAAATATTTTTTTCCTGAATTATCTGTTGTGTCCAAATAATGTGTTCCCTATAGCTATGTTTATTACCATTGCAGATACTTGCGACGGTTCAAGCGCATCAACCCCAAGGTGCTGAAGTCGTGGTGTCGGCAGATTCTGAAAGGGCTCAACTTTCTGCACTCTAGGACGCCACCCATCATCCACAGGTAATCTTCGTAAACTGTGGTAATTAATCAAATTTCCAAATATAGCTTTTCGTAGTAAGTTGATTATTCCTAAATCCAATAGTGATAAGATCCATAATGCATAAATCGCAATTTCCTGAACTGTCTTAAAACTGAATCGACTTAAAATTTGGTGTAATTATTGAAATACACAATGGTCACAAAATTTCACGGGAATCTGTTGAGAAATGCAACCAGAAGCTCAATTTTGTATGGTATATTTGGGAGTTCTTGGTGGTTCTTAGCTCGGTAGATGGTACCCAATAGGACACAATGAGACCCAATGATAGTGATGGTACCAAATGGGACCAATGGGATCCAGTTTTCCCAATGGGACCGAATGGGGCACCATGGGACCCAATGGGATCCAAGACCCAATCGGAATCATGGGACACTGATCCTTTGGGATCCTTCAGGACCGATTGGACCCTATATTAGTACCGATAGAAACCTATAATAGGACCTATAGTAGTACCCAAGATGCATTGGGACCCTATGAAGTCAAGTCATAATGGATATAATGTACCGTGTTTTTGAATCCGAGTGGCCGCCTGCAACCATTCGGTAAACCAATTCGGATAGTGGTTCAAAATAGAGCTAATTAATATTTACCATGCTTAACGAGTGTCGAAGTCGAGTCTCCTGGTTAAAAAAATGAGCTCCTGTAGAGGAGAACGGCGGAACGAGACGAAAGCTTCACCCAATCTGAAGAGACGCTTCATGCTCGCTCGATCAATAAAGTTAAGCAACGGTTGCAGGGACCTGAAGTGCGACAACATCTTCATCACGGGCACCACGGGCAGCGTCAAGATCGGAGACCTCGGGCTCGCCACGCTCAAGAACAGGAGCTTCGCTAAGTCTGTTATTGGTTAGTGTTGCTTATTTATTTAATGTTAGGGAGTCTTACAGCAATAATATACTTATATAACATGAAATCACACTTATATAATAAAAATGCTAACAACAAGCCTCCTATCCACAGAATTGTAAGAAAAATAAAGAATAAAACGTAAAAATGTTTAGTACTCCTAAGTCGCCGATCAGCTAGGCGAATTTCTATAGGAAGTCTGGTTTTATTTTTCGATTTTCACCTTTCTTTCGATTCTGTGTTCCTTTAGGGATTCTGATTCCGAGATTTTATATAGGTTTAAAATCAGCCTGTATACCTAAACTTCTTTCCACAAAAGAATAATGTGGATATTCCTTCCTGAATTACTCGTAATAATTCCTGAAATACTAAGTAATTCCGGATTTCCGGGATTACTCGGTAATACCAGAGAATATGTAGGCATTTTTCAATAATAATAAATCATTTTCACAATGAGATCTATATTTTGTATGCAGGTAACCTTTTAAAAAATATGTCCTAGGAATAAAATTGAAGTTAAGGTATATTAGCACCCTATTATCCGATCACTGATTATAATTTAATGGCCTTATTTGTGTGTGCAAGTGGCCAACACTGGTTAAAAAACTTTTTTTATACAAATTGCCCGGCCGGCTGAATTCTTTTGCATGGGAACGACAATTCTTTTTTCGAATTTCCAGCTTTAGTCCCATAGGAAAAGTTGTTCATATTGTCGGGCCTAGTCGCTTCTTTAACGGACAGGGTTTTATTAACATACTAGCAATTTCCCCATGACTTCGTCTGCGGTAATTGTTGTCTATGTTACTCACAGATATATTGATTTTCTATAGTTAAAAGAACTTTGAAAATCCCTCCAATAGTTTCGGTGCTTATTCAATGCAAACAAATAATAATAATTAAACAAAATTAAAAATTTTGCAAAAAACCCACGACACAACATTGTTTTGCACTAATATTGTGGCGCCCCCTAGTGAGTTACAGCCATGACACCCTGTCTAAGAACATGAACTCGTCAAACACAAACCCGTTATTGGAAACCGCATCAAAATCGGATCATTAGTTTGTAAGTTACAGCCATGACACCTGTCTAAGAACATAAACTCATCAAACACAAACCCGTTATTGGAAACCGCATCAAAATCGGATCATTAGTTTAGAAGATAGGTGGGAACATTACTTTGCACAAACAAACAAACATCTCTCACCCTAAACACATATACCTGCTCCGTTTCGTCGTGGGTATAACATCTAATCTTTCTTCTATTTGATATTAGTAAACATTGATTAGGTATACCCATTTTAACCCTTTACAAGGCTGTAGGTATATTCAAAAGGCATTGTTTATGGACCTTATCTTCGGGGCATAAGGTTCAATTTTTGGTGGCTATATATTTGCCACTGCTTTGAAAAGGTTTAAATGCTTAGACTAACGGTAGGAATTGTTGTTTTTATTTTCGATTTATTCACGCCAATGCATGACCAAGAAACTATAAATAACGTTGATACCTTACAGGTACGCCGGAGTTCATGGCGCCCGAGATGTACGAAGAGCACTACGACGAGTCTGTAGACGTGTACGCGTTCGGCATGTGCATGCTGGAGATGGCCACCGGGGAATACCCCTACAGCGAGTGCAGCGGCCCGGCGCAGATCTACAAGAAAGTCGTCTCGGTCAGTATTTTAATAATTTTAATATTTTTTTTTAATATATACGGACAAATCACACAGATTGAGCTAGCCCCAAAGTAAGTTCTTATGAAAGACTTGTGTTATGGGATACTAACTCAACGATACTATATTTTATAACAAATACATACTTATATAGATAAACATCCAAGACCCAGGTCAATCTGAAAAAGATCGTTTTCCATCTTGACCTGACCGGGGATCGAACCCGGGACCATCCGTGTCGCAGGCAGGCGTGATGACCGCTGCGCCACGGAGCTCGTCGTATTGTAATTCATTTTAATTTAAGGTAGCGGCTTGGATACGGGTCCTTTACTTACTTACTGCACAGGCTCCGTAACCAGAAGATGATCTTAACCTCCGACACCAAAAGACGCCAATGTTCTCTATTTTGTACCATCGGGGGATCGCTTTGTAGGGGTTTGTCCGCTGGAAGGACTAAAACTTTGTGGTTTTAGTCCTTCCAGCGGTTCCTCGGGCGACCCACCGGCCTTCTTCCAGTTGGTCTTCTCGTGTGCACTCTTTTGACTGCACAATTGTCTTGCATCCTCTCCACGTTAAATAAATAAATATATAAGGACAAATCACACAGATAGAGCTATCGCCAAAGTAAGTTTGATACTTGTGTTATGGGATACTAACACAACGATACTATATTTATAATAGATACTTATATAGATAGACATCCAACACCCAGGTTAATCTGAAAAATATCATTTTCCATCTTGACCTGACCGGGGATTGAACCCGGGATCATCCGTGTCGCAGGCAGGCGTGATGACCGCTGCACCTCGGAGCTCGTCCACGAGGTTTGCCAAACCACGTGGAGAGGACGGAAGAGTGGCTGAACCAAATATAATTGGTTCGGCCACTGGATCTTTTACCGCCTGATTATTTCGAAGTCGTTCGATATCGATGTTTGTTTGCAGGGTGTGAAGCCGCAGAGTTTGGAGAAGGTGACGATCCCGGAGGTGCGGGATATCATCGAGTCGTGTATTAGGCCAAACAAAGCTGACAGGTGGGCAGACTATTTTATTCATTTCTAATCCTTCCTGTTCAAACATGAGAATGAAGTTGATAGCACTACATAACAGTATGTTATTTTACACTTCTGCATTGATATATGTACTCATTTTATAATTTTTTTTTTTTTTTTTTATAATTTGAATTGTTTTGTTGTTAACAATATCATTTGCTAGTTTTGTTTTGCGCACATTTGGTATTAGTTAAAGACCAGAGGCGCAATGTGCTTGTTTTCTTGTGATTCAAGTAGTTTTTATCTTCTATAGGTTTTTTCTTGCATTTACACTGCTATTCTGATAAATTCTTATTAAATTAAGAAATGAGATATGGGAAAACAATCCACTCTGGCAGGATTTGAACCTGTTATCTGCGTCTTTGTCGTACAAAGGCAAAGACGTTTTTATCTGTAACTTTAAACCTCTCCATTGGGCTGTGTATGCAATACTTGGCTAATATAATGATAAGAGTGGACAATTCTATGCTGAGGTCATTATATGATTAAAGGCAATGTATTTGTTATGCTTTCCACACACTATTGCTGTGCGCAATGCACTGACAAATACATTGCCTAATTACGAGGTATTTTTTTACGAATATTTTTTATTACTGAACTACCAGAGCCATATATTAGCAAGAGTAGTCGGAGGATTTGGCCTACACTCTCCACGCTGGCCAGACGCGTTAGAGGTCTTTTTGATGTTTATAAGCTTTGAGCTTGTGTTTCCTAAGTCGCCTTGTCCGACATCCACGGGAAGTCCTATTCTATTCTGCCGGGATTCACACGGCATGGAAGCTATAGTCAATAGTCTAATATTTTGGTCGTCGTAAGATATATCAATATCATTTCACTTTATTATTGTTGACGTTAATAATGACAATTAAAATACCAATAATTTTTTTTTTATAGAGACATCACACAAATTGAGCTAGCCCCACAGTAAGTTGTGAACTTGTGTCGCAGGATACTAACTCAACGATACTATATTTTATAATGTATACATATATAGATAAACATCCAAGACCCGGGTCAATATGAAAAAGATCTTTTTCCATCTTGACCTGACCGGGGATCGAACCCGGGACCCCCGTGTCGCAGGCTAGCGTGTTGACCGCTGCGCCACGGAGCTCGATAATAAAAAAAAACCACCTAAAATTAATTTAACGTTAGGAAAATACTTTGTGACATCTACAAATATATCTGTTGTTATGTGCAGGCCAAAGGTAAAAGATCTTTTAAACCACGAGTTCTTCGGCGAGGACATCGGGCTGCGGCTCGAGATCGTGGGCCGCGACCTCGTCACGTCCTCCGACATCACCAAGATACAGTTCCGCCTCAAGATCATCGACCCCAAGAAAAGGTAATAGAGGTTTTTATCTGAAGTACCAATAATAATGGGCGATGAAATAAAATATAGACGTGTTAAGAGTCCCACGTAAAGCCGAAATCCCATACAAGCGTAGTTTGGTTTTAGTTTTACAACAGTTAAGCCGAAGAAGTTTCGTATCGAAAACTTCTACTCACTGTAATTTTGCATAGGTATTGTTTTTGAAATTGAAATCTGATTACAAACATCAATATGCCTTATCCGGTCGTATGTACGAAATTTGGTTGAGATTGGCTTAACTGTTGTAAAACTAAAACCAAACTACGTTTGTATGGGATTTCGGCTTTACGTGGGACTCTTAATAGGCGTATATTCACAACGAAACAACATTTTCATTCAACTCACTGGCTTAAATCAACTAGACCCCACCACGCACTTGATGTGGCGTGGCTCGTTACATTATACTAGTAATAGTTACCTTTTGTCACTATTATGAATTTGCACTGCCCTTCGTTTTCTCTACGCCACTGGCTACGTTGACTGGTAGAAAAAGCTATTGGCTTAAAGTTCGCCTTTACACGTGGCTGTGTATAAAGTTAAATAAATACATAGACTGCCAACCTCATACAAAAATATTGGACCAAATTAACGCCTGCTACTACGTAGTTTTCAAGGCTTCACAGTTAAGACGACGGTGCTGGAGAGTTGATTTCCACTCGTCAATAGGTGGCATTAATCTCCGTTAGCCTTAACTTACTTAAACTGAGATATATCATCTATTTATATAATTGTTTATTTGATTGCCCGGCCGAATCTCTGTGCAACTGGCAGAAAAATCGTGCGATTTAAAGGTTGGGGCCACGTGGTGGTTATAGGTCCTAGTTTGAAAGATTTGACCAAAGAAAAATGGATTAGAAGATCTTTGAAATGGATATAAAAGTAGGGACATTTATCTCTCTTTCAATCTTAGCGTTTTTCTGATTGTGTCAGAAGAGATAGTTAACGTTTTCATTGTACTCAAGGTTTAAAATAGTTTGGCAAACTTACGACCGGCTGGGCCAAAAAAGGAGTTCACGCGATGTCAGTCGCTAACTATATCGTAAATATGATTATTCATTATCTTTCTTGATAGATTAAAATATGAAGAGTATTGTTCTAATGCTGATTTTACCAATACAAGTGCTAACAATGTCGTGTTGTTTCAGGTCATACACACACAAAGAAAACGAAGCGATCCAATTCGAATTCGACATGGAAAGCGACGATTGCGAGGAAGTGGCCAACGACATGGCCAAGGCTGGCCTCATTATGGAGGAGGACGCCAGGATAGTCACCAAGCTGCTCAAGTCACAACTCATCAGCCTTAATCGGTAAGTTACATATAACGTTATTCAAAAAGGGACCTTTTGGACCCGATAATAAAGTACAATCTAGCCCATACTGACGCTGAAGTAAATAAAGATTGTAATGATGTAGCCAAGGCTGGCCTCATTATGGAGGAGGACGCCAGGATAGTCACCAAACTGCTCAAGTCACAACTTATCAGTTTCAACCGGTAAGTTTTACTTACGTTTTGAATTTTGAATACAAATTGGCGATGCAACGTCATTTAAAAAGGGACTTTTTGTGCCTAGCAGTAAAGAACGATCTAGATCGTACTTACGCTGAAGAGTAATATAAATACTTCGTCCGTTGGGCATGCGTGTAAATAGAAATGTACCTAATCTACGTGCGCTAAAGTTTGTTTTCAAGCAATAGTTCAAAGTTCATCATTAATTGATGATTCATTTTTCGAATCACGGCATTGTTTGGCCAGCCATCAAGTCGAATTAATCAAGGTGCTTCAATTATATGCTGAACGCGGTTGGTTGACTTCGCCAAAGGATTAAAAAATATATATATATTTAGGTGATCTATTCGTGGTACAGATTATAAGAAGTTTATAACATAAAGATCTCGCTCACATACAACTAAGTGAGGACAACATTTTTAACCTTGAAGCGGAACCGTTGTCATTTGTCTCTTTTCATGCAGTGTGTATGAAAGAGACAGGAACATTATATTCTTCTTTAATCCGAACGATATGGAAACGGTAGTGTACAGATGTAATACAAACGGTATGGCAGAGAACAGGTTCTTGATGTAGAAAATGACAAATTGGTATACTTGGAAGTAGGGAAGGTTAATGTAATGACAACTTTGCAGTCTATACTAATCGGTGGGTCTTAAGGCTAAGTTGCTAATTAAATCGGTAATTCCTTAAGTAAAACAAAGGAATTTTTCATAGATATCAATGTACACCAAACAAATCTCAATGACACATACATATATTAAAATAATTGGAAAATAAAGAAAAAAAATGCCGTAACTATTAACTTTCAGCAACTTTTTCTTTCATCAATTCCATAATTCAAAATAATACGAGAAAGTTAGAATAAACACCGTTCCCTTAAACCATGAAATCAGCCCGCCAAAATGAACAACTTTTCCAATATGACCAACGCCGGTTACTAAAAAAAAATTCGACATTTTTCATAAAAATTGCCAAAAATGTTTTGCCAAAATTCTTTTTTCTAGTTTTGACTGTCAGACCAATAAAACCTACTAGGTATTACTTGGATTATCACATATACATATAATGTATATGTAGTACATGGCGCCGTCATAAGTCGACCCTGAATCCGCGTTTCTAATTATAATGACGCGATTTTAATACGGCGGTCGTCTCATGCAATAACACACAATTCATGTACAAATTGCATGTTATGTGTACATACGTTATATGCAAATTTCATTCGCCCGAACATGATAGGTTGAGAATTGAGAATACGGTAGTTGCCTAATGTTAAGATTATATAAAATTTGTTTCTAATGAGACTAATTTCTATCTAAAAACACTATAAAGAACACTTTAAATTTGATATCGATTCGTTAAGTAATCTTAAAGCTTCTTTAAAGTTGGGTGAACAGGACCATTTTTCGAAGTATGAAAATCTTTAATTACAATTATACTGTATTTTAGTCTGCAAAATTTATAGCAACTTTTATTATGAAACCATTACCATAAACGAAATATTTCGTATAGCTACCAAACAAAGTTCTCACGCCACCCATACAAAATACAAGCTTGTGACGTCACAAATATATAGGCATATCAGCGGCGCGTTTTCACGTCTAAAAATTTACGTCTAAAAACATGTGTCTTTGAAACTTTTATAACTGAAAGAGTTTTTTGTTTAGAAATGTATTTCTGTCACTATTGTGTTTATTTTTGCCAGGTCTTTACATAGCAACATGAAAAAAAATTTAGTCAACATGCCCATTGTAGCGTTTCAATCGGTTAAGCAAAGCAGGCGCAATTTTTTTTATTGCAAACTGTTTTATTAATTGTAACTTGTTTTATGAATTTCAAAACGCAAAAACATATTTATAATTACTGTTAAGCACATGTATAGTTTCATCTGTCTCTTACTTAATTGTTTTAGGGAGTAAAAACCAGAATTTTAAATGAAATACTTCCACCTTGACCGTGTGTTACTATAAACTCCTCACTTCATAGAAATTTGGTTCGGGTATATAAGGAGATGCTAAAATGTATTTAATATTCTTCTAATACAAAGTGTATACTTACTTTAATAAACATATTTCATACAGTTACAGTCATCTTACTGGAAATATAACATTTAGACATATTTAGTTACGTTTAGGACTAAATCAATGGCATAACCTCCAGGGTAAAACTGAAAATATGCAAACATTAAACGTAATTTCACCTTACTTAGTCCAATTTGAAGTAAGAACCTAAGGACAGTTACGTAATCCAGTTCTTTCGTACCGACATCCAAAATAAACCGATGCCATGCTGACACGCGATCAGTACGGTCGCGCTCGAATACATTATACGCTAAACAATTTTATGTTTTACCGCGAACATTATCGACGTTTGGAGAAACTATTCTGAGGAATATGCTTTCGTCAGCATGCATATGAAATTTACGTAAGACAAAAACTAATTTAAAACAGTATAAAAGGAGTAACAAGCAATATTGCTTTTTCAAAATTTAACAAACTTATAAAATGAACCCGTTTACTGTTTGAACAAATTTGTGCGATACGGGGTTCATATTTTAACTACTATAATCTAATGTGAAATATGAAATGCAATAAACGAATTGAAATTGCAAGGAACGGAACATCAATCTTCATATCGTGTCACACAAACCGTGGCGCAGCGGTCAACACGCCAGCCTGCGACACGGGGGTCCGGGGTTCGATCCCCGGTCAGGTCATGCTGGAAAAAGATCTTTTTCTGTATGACCTGGGTCTTGGATGTTTATCTATATAAGTATATATTATAAAATATACTGTCGTTGAGAGAGTTGAGATTATCCTGCGACACAAGTTCACAACTTACTGTGGGGCTGGCTCAATTTGTGTGACATGTCCCTATTTTTATTTATTTATTATTATACTATAGTAATCTAGTAAAGCAATGACATATTTATAGGTAGGACAAAAGTAATGTAATCCCACCTGGTTCGATTTATTACGTAAATCAACTAAACACATTGTAAAAAAACATACCTTACTATATTTTTGAGTTAGTATTGAATTTAGCAAATTCTATTTATAGATTGTCTAGTTTTCTGTCTAGCCACCGCGATATCAGCTTAGTCACGAAAGGTTAAATTATTCTGTTCATTGCTATACCGAACTTGACTTCAACAAAACATCTAGAACTATGTATGAGTGTAGAATACATGAGTTCTCCTAAATAGCAGTATGTTTATTTGAATCCTCCACCCCGTCTTCATGTAATGAAAATACAAGACCCATACAAAATACAAGCTTGTGACGTCACAAATATGTAGGCATTTCAGCAGCGCGTTTTCACGTCTAAAAATTTACGTCTAAAAATATGTGTTTTCAAAACTTTTATATCTGAAAGAGTTTTTTGTTTAGAAATGTATTTCTGTCACTAATGTGTTTATTTTTGGCAGGTCTTTACATAGCAACACGAAAAATTTTTTTGTCAACATTCCCATTGAACAGACTCTGAAACTACTGACCCGTTTTATAAAATTCTTTCACCTAAAGGTAGCTAATTTACTTGCGGGGGACATAGGGTATAATTTACGCGGACGAAGTAGCGGAAAGGTTGCTAGTGAATATTTAAGATGGCAAGCTCTCGCATCAAACAACATAATTGGAGTGCCATTCCGACGCTCCAACGATCACAATTATTGCAGTGACGCTAAGGTGCAACGTCTGTGAGCAAAATAGCGAAGAGTCAGATGAATAGTCTAATTTTCCATTTTCGCGTTCTTCTTCTTCTTCCTTTACCTTATCCCACTTTTTTATTTGGGGTCGGCACAGTATGTCAGCTCTCTCCACCTTGATCTATCATCTACCATAGCCTTTGCCATAGCGATATCAACACGAAAAATAAATTGCTTGTAAATATTAAGTTCTAATATAATAACGATCACAATTATTGCAGTGACACCGTGAGGTGCAACGTCTGTGAGAAAAAAAGTGAAAAGTGAGATGAATAGCCTAATTTGCATTTTCGTGTTTTGAAAATACGAAATTGTTTCATCATCTTCTCTATTATGGATGTATATGAGTTTATGTTGTTCATATTGTAGAAAATGGAGAAGGTATCCAACCGTCAGAATAGCCAAGGGTTGGCGACAAGGAGTTAGTCGGCTTACTGCTTGTCGCCAACCGTTTAATATTTTAACCACATAACTTACAGGCTTTTCAGGAACAACAGTAGCTTATACGATAGATTATAGCGTCACGCACTGTATAATCAATTCGATACTTCGACCTTATGTGGCGCAATTTATTTCTAGGCAGTATGACATTGGATTGATACTACTCCTGTTTTTTTTATTACTTTTTGTTTTCTTCTATGAAATAGTGTCGCTTCTGTTTTGTCAATAATTTGTGTATATCTGTCTGTACCACGCACCGAAACATATCCTCATTAGTTACGCGCAGTCGGCTACATTGACTTGTTTACTTTTTTATTATTATCGCTTTATAAGTGGACAGTGTTAAATTAATAACTTTTACTCTTACATCGGGTCTTATTTTACAAGTGGCCAGTTATTTAACGTTGTTTTTGAAGTAAAATAAATCAGTGTTCAATGAATGGATTAAGTTTTGGTTAAAAAATTGTGTATGAAGGCAGTTTATTTGTTTATAATTGGTATGCGTTTGTTTATAAGTATTGTTAGTTATGTTTTCTCTGTTTCAAGTTATTTCTTAAATTGTGATCCTACGAGAAACGAAGTAGAGAGAAGAAATGTATAGAAAAAGCTAGTTAACCATATTTTATTACGACACATAACTCAGTCATTAAGTTCAAATAAGGTAATGTTTCATGGTGGAGTCTATTAGAACTCTGTACCGTGTATTTGCCAATAACAATATGTGTGTTTTCTGGTGTAAAACCCCATTTCAGGAGTTTCCCGCCATCTGTTACAAATGTTCTTGTCGTTCCGCTCATCAAGTAACTTTTATCATTATAATTGTTATGTATGGCAGGTCTGGGTTTTTCTAACCCAATAAAGTCTAAAATCGCAGTATTGAACAGGAAATTATGTTTTAATACTTGAGCAATTTATTAAATGAAAATTGCAATCAAGTGGTTTATTTATAGTTTTTAGGAATTGTTTTATCCGCAATTTTTACTCCGTTATGGGCTCACACACAACTTCTATCCAAACTAGATAGTATCGTCAGGGAAACTATCACTAAAATATTTAATTGTTTCCTTGATGACAGGAATTGGGACCAAGCCTCTTTACCCATTCGTCATGGTGGTCTAGGTATTAGAAAAATTTCAGATATAGCACTCCCAGCTTTTCTGTCGTCGGTTAATGGTACATATAACCTCATCGGTAAAATTTTAGACCCGTCTTTTAGCGACGTAGAGGTTACTGGCCTGACCGACGCCAGAGATGCTTGGTGTAGTGCAGCCGGTCCGATTAGTCATCCGCCCTTGAACCTGGCTTCTCAGCGGCAATGGGATGAGCCGCTCTGCGTAAGAGCCAGGAATATTTTACTTGAGTCTTCTAATAGCGATGCAGAGCGGTCCCGTCTCCTAGCTAGCTGTGAGCCAGAGTCGGGTTACTGGCTGAATGCTATCCCTTCAGCAAACGTAGGAACTCTCCTTGAGAGGACTACGTTTACCTTGGCGGCGAGTCTTCGTCTAGGGGTCAAAACAATTGAGCCCCATCGCTGTCGATGCGGAGGAAATGTCGATTCTCTGGGTCACCACGGCCTGTCCTGCCGCCGCAGCGCAGGACGCTTTTCCCGTCATGCCGCTTTAAATGATGTCATCCGTCGGGCCCTTGCCTCCACTGGTGTGCCAGCAGTGCTTGAACCTACTGGCATTACTCGAGATGATGGCAAGAGACCCGACGGCATGACACTCATTCCATGGAAAAACGGGCGATCGCTTGTATGGGATGCCACGTGCGTGGATACTGTGGCTCCATCCCACTTACAAGCGACCGCTCGAATAGCGGGAGCAGCTGCAGCAGCGGCGGAGGTTATTAAAAGGCGCAAATATGCATCGTTAGGGGAACCTTACATATTTGTGCCTTTTGCCGTGGAGACCTTGGGGCCTTGGGGTGTGGAGGCCAGAAAGATTTTCAAAGAGATCTCCGCACGCCTAATCGACGTTTCTGGTGATCTAAGGGCTGGTGCACATTTTGGCCAAAGATTAAGTTTGGCCATTCAGCGTGGAAATGCCGCCAGCCTTCTTGGCACCCTGCCCGCTGATCGTAGCGATCTGAGCTCAATTTTTTATATAATTTAGTGTTTTTTATCTTTTGTCTAGGTTACTATAGTTTTAGTTTAGTTCATAGTCTTTATTATTTGTTTATAAATACATATATCAACCTATCAAGTTCCTACTTATACATATTAAATATATATTTTATCCGCTCGTTCTATTATTTATTTAATCACAATGTACAAATATACATCTGAATTGGGAAAGTTAAGGTAAGATAATGTAATTAACACGAGTATAAAGTTACCGAGATAAAAACTTTTGACGGATATTACCATTTGACGACCTGTGTGGCTCAGTGGTACTGCAAATGCCTTTGAATCGCAGGGTTCTGGGAACTTTTTCAGATTGACCTGAGTCTTGGGTGTTATCTATATGAATATCTGTTGTAAAATTTGGTATCCTACGACACAAGTTAACAACTTACTAGCTAGCTGAATCTTTACGATTTGCCCAATATATTTTATAGGTATTTCGCGAAAAATTAAACAACTTACCGAACGACTGATTTGTTCTGTACTCGTCATGCACATATTCGTATTTCATGAACGCGTAAAGGATTCTTTTCTATCTTCATGGAATAATGCCGCAAAAACTGTTACCGTAATTATCAAATGTACACGCTGTACCGATGAATCAGCTGCTCAATACGTCACAAGCGAAGGCTCTAAACCACAGAGCAGGAAATGATGGCTCCCGGTCGCTATGGCGACGGTATCAACGCTACCGACTCCATTCGCGTGCTCGCTGCTGAATTATTAGTTTCCTATTATCAAGGCTGCGTACCAATTCCAACGTTTTTTTTGGAGGTTTTTTGGTGGGAAGTCAAGGGGTTTAGTTGTCGTTAGCCCTATACAATTTTGCAAATTGATTTAAGTGGACTTTATAATATGAAATTGGTGTAGTTTGGTGTTATAAATGCTCGTGCTCGAGAACAATTTGTGAAATAGTTAAAGTAGACTGTTAAATGGACTCGTATAGATTTGTCGCCAAAAGCTCCCACGAGGCTGCCAAAGAACATACGCCATCTTTGATGCCACATACCGTACAACACCGATACTTAGTATCTCATCATACTCGAAATCTCGGTGGAAGCCATAATTAAAAAGAAGAAGAACGTTTTTTGAGCACAAACTGACAGGCCGAGTATGCGACTTTTGCCTACTAGCCGGGCGCGGATTGACACGCGGTATGATTATTTCGTCTCTGGCGCGAGTAAAGTTACTTGCTCTGTGCTCTAAACCTATATTTGGCGGCCGTCGCCATAAACAAAGGATCTCACTCCCGGTCGCCATGGCGACGGTATCAACGCTACCGACTCAGTGGCGTGCCCGCGGCTGAATTATTAGTTTCCTATTATCAAGGTTGTGTACCAATTCCAATGTATTATTACGAGAGCGTGCGAGAAACTTTATTGTGCGCTTGTTATTGTTACGAGAAACTGTTATGGTTATGATGATGTGAAGTGTTTGACCTTTAAGTGACGTTTGGCCACGTGGGCTAGTTTGAAAAGTGTTGAGCTGTGTCAGATGCCATTAGGCAGTCTGTAAATGTGACATTAGTGTTAGCAAACAAGTGACATATACTTATTTTCGATAATTTACGATAAACTTTCTGCCTGTTAATGTGACATTAGCGTAAGCAAACAAGTGACATAAGAAAAAAATTTTTTTTAAATCACGAGTAAATTCCTGTTTGTGCCGGTGTTGGAAAGTCTGTCATCTCAAATGTTTCTACATTTGAACAAGTGCTACATAAATAGTGATGATGGGTAAAGCCGAGAAATATCTTTTAGCGTAGATTCTGTCATAATCTATACAAATATTATAAAGAGGAAAGATTTTGTCTGTACATTTAGTTATTCCAAATTATAATTTATTAACTAACAATTTACAAAACTAAAAATATACAAATAAAGACTATAAATCGAACTAAAACTATAGTAACCTAGGAAATAGATACTAATACAAAAAAATAACTACTACATTATATAAAAAATTGAGCTCAGATTGATAAATTGGAAAGATTTGATTGTTTATATTGAATAGGCTCCGAAGCTACTGGAACGATTTTCAAAATTCGTTTACTTATCTAAAGCTAATTTATCTATGGGTGACATTGGCTATAATTATGCCGACGAAGTCGCGGGAAAATTGCTAGTACATACTAAATAACTTTTTCAGATAAGCATATGAATATATTTATGTATTGTATCACCAATCAAACGCGACAAATAATGTTTTTCTTTGGCTTTTATTTTAACGTTAAATTTTCTGTGTACTGCTATCCCAACAAATTAGTTATTTTTTTTGTTGAATTATAAATTGTTTACGAACTGTGTTAGTGGACTGTTAAAGTTATTAAATTTGGCTGAAGGTTACGCAAAGTTATTATGCATGCGCGGCTTAACGTAATCATGCCGATATTATCGACGTAAGATGATATAATTAACGCTTATTTTTCGCACTATTGCTAAGTTTTTTTTCGCTGAAGTGCAAGTGAGAGTAGTGTTAAAATTAACAAGTTAATAAGTGATTATTGCTAAAGTGTCTTCCATGTTGGTTTAGGAGAAAAGGAAAAACAGAATATACTAGTTGCTTTTCTTCCCGCGCAGACCGCTGGGTGAAAATCTAAGCAATCACGTCCATAGGCTATAGGATGCGGCAAGCAACCCATCGCTGTTTTGATACCATTTTCCACCTTAACGCTTAAAAACACGCTAAACGTGGCCTTTGGGTTTTATGACCCTGGACTCTGTCTACCCCGCAAGGGATAAAGACGTGATAATATGTATGTACCATAGTGTGCCAATGGAGTGCAAATGTTAAATAATTTGATTGAAGGCTGCCCTGAACCGAACTTATGCATGCGCTGCTTTACATAATTATGCCGATTATTATTGACGTAGGATATTATTACTAGCCATTATTCATATAGACCTATAAATACAATTTTATTCTGTTTTTGGCGGCAAGTTTCTTTTTGACAGTATAATTATTAAACGATATTGTTTCTCATGTTTTTTAGTCGGATTCGCCGACAGGTATTGGCCTATTTAGAAGGCCATCTTCAGGGCAAGTGTCAAGGACGTCGCGACACTACGTGCTTTTTGACAGCTTACGACCACCAAATTGTTTTTTTGCCGACGTCACATAGCCTATGCCATGACACTCTGAGGAAGAATATGAATGACATCACATATTTTGAATCGATCCAGCCGTTTAAGCTACAGGAGGCGACAATGCAACATACATACATATATACAAAAGTAAAAAGAAACCAAGTAGCCCGTGTGCCTGTTTGCCTACTTAGTTGTATAAAATAACCTCCTATGTGATAGAGTCGGGTAAAACCATGTTTAAAGATTTAAGGCGTTTTTTCTTCTGTATCATGTCATAAACGGCTCATACTTTAGTAGTGCCCCTCATTATTTACAGGTATTTGTCTTTGGTTATAGGGAGCGCAGCGAGAAGAAGGCGCAGATGCTGTTCAACCAGGAGTTGATCAACGAGCAGAACTTGCAGAAGCAGCTGCTGCTTGAACAACAGTTGAGGCAGGTCAGTGCAGCAGTTAATTTTTTACAATCTTGTCCATGAAGGCTATGTCACAATTGTAATTCAAATCATATAGTTTACAGTCCGAACGTAAAATAATAAAAAGAAATCCTTAGACTACTAACTGCAATTTGTTTGTAAACTTTAGTCTCAAAAGTTTTTCATACCGATGGGCTGAATCATCCCTTTTATGGACCCACCAAAGCCATAAAAATAGGTACAGATAGGTATTATGTATGATTTAGGCATTTAAAAGAAAACCACCCTTGCACACCTATGTATGTTTTGTATATGTAGGATATTATTTCACGCGCCGTTCTAATTTGTTTTGTTTTCCCTGATCCTACCCTAAGGTAAAGGTTGACTGAAAGAGATTGCATAGCGATAAGTCCGCCTTTGTACCAATTAATATCTAAGTTGTTTTTAAATAATTTATTTATTCTTTATAATGGTGCAATACAAAGTATTTTCTTTCTTTCTTAAAGGTGCCCAAAGTATGTATTAATAATATTAGCTAGTTTGTACTGCATGTATTCTGATAACAAATTGGAGATCATTCAAGCAATAAGACTTATCAACCCGTGTGTAC
This sequence comes from Rhodophaea formosa, assembly GCA_963082605.1. Classification (NCBI taxonomy): domain Eukaryota; kingdom Metazoa; phylum Arthropoda; class Insecta; order Lepidoptera; family Pyralidae; genus Rhodophaea; species Rhodophaea formosa. The sequence continues at coordinate 11,199,752 of OY720228.1, read as the reverse complement.
AACCGGAAACATACGAGGCAGATAATGAAGTAATAAAATTTATTGATGAACTGTATTTCTATAATTATAGTGCATTGATAATAATCTATACGCAATCCACACTGAAATTGCTTTGCTTGCGTTATCTGTATCCGGTGCCACGCGGTTATTTCTGTCTCCTGACTTCTTACATGCTAAAACTCATGGTCGGTTTACACAAACTCTTTTGATTTATATTTTTAGTAGTCACTATAGTTTTAAGACTTATACAGGGTATCTCATCATGAGTCAGTGGGGCGATTTTTGTCTATGGAAGATACCATACCATACACAACCCAGAAAAAGAATCTTGCCATTAAAAATATATGTGTCTATGGGCCTGTGTAAATAATAATTTCTTTATTCACATAAAGATTTGAACAAATTAGTTGTAGTACAAATAGTTCAGTCCACACTTTTTTTACCTGCATTTTGGAATTCAGTGATCGGCGGTATTTTGAAAACGTATTACTTGTTGCCTTATAAACAAATTGAATTATTCCAGTGCTATTTCGTAATTTACATGTAATATGTATGTTTACATGGGGATGTCTGTTCACGAGTTAGTCATGTAAATTATATAACATCAGATGGACTCATTCCAAATTGGGCCAATTGAATTTGTAGTTGATGCTAGTTTGGGTAATGCAATGACTCACGATGATTATAGTGGCGCTCTCAAATCTACTTCATCCCGGTGTCTCCCGGTTGATGTGTTGCATCAGTGCCCGAAGTATGCTATTATTGTCATAATAGCATACTTCGGGTACCGATGCAAGACATGCTGTCACATTTACGCTGTTGTTTTTCGTGTTGGTGGCCAACAATAGTGTCAGATTTTCCAAGCTGCCTAAAAGTATGTCCCGGGACATGCTTTTAGGCAGCATAAAAGGGTATTTCTTGAATTGACATGTAAAATCCTCGACTTCATCGTCACTTACTATCAGATGAGATGGGAGACAAATGCCTAATTCAATAATAAAAAAGGCATTTGACATATGTTAACGACTGTGATCGATGATGAAAGCAGACAAAGATGACTCCGTGCTTCGGAAGACACGTGAAGCCGTTGGTCCCGGCTATCATCATCGATGGCTGTCGTTATAAATGCCTCTAGGCAGCTTGAAAAACCTGACACCATTGTTAGCCATCAACTAAAAAAACAACAGCGTAAATGCTGTCATAACAGCGTACCCCGGGCACCGACGCATCGACGAGTTTTGGCCACTTACACACACGGAAGACAAGACATTGATATATTTGATAAGCAGCAACAACTGACATATTGTTGCCCATTAACAGCTTAACTCTTGACTTGCGGAAAAACAGCGAAAATTACGAACTTGCGGGAAATTCGAAATTTTATACCTAATAAATATATTTTATACCTATTAAATGAAAATTTTAAAATTCGCTGGCCTCGCAATTAGGCGATTTCCATAGAGAACTGAAAGCAACGTCTCAACCCTGCCGCCACTTTCAAAGACCCTTATTCTTATAAACTTGTTGTTGACAGGTGAAGATGATCCAGAACCAGCAGCAAGCCGGCCCCGTGGATCAGGTCAAAGCAGGTCTGCTGAACGGTGTTGGTAGTCAGCCTGCCCTAGGTCCTGTGCAGTAAGTGCTTATTTCTTCAATATCTTAGATTTTTTTTTGTTATGTTATATGACGGAAAATGAGCAAGAGGGTCACCTGATGGTCAGTGATCACCGCTACCCATGAACAACTGCAACACAGGGGTGTGACAAGAGTGTTGCCGGCCTTTTATTTTACCCTTCCGAAAAGGGAGGGGGCGATTAGCCTCCGGCTCTCTCACTCACCGAACGAAGCATGTAAGCGGTATAGCTACTATTCAAACGTCGATTTTCTGTGAGAGTGTGGTACTAGAATCCCTGATGCGGAACCATTACAGTCCAGCTAAAATATAAAATGACGCCCTAGAAAAAGTTGTTAATTTTTTAAGAGCATATTCTGTTACGTATAAACATCGAAGATTTGTAACACCTGTTGCATAACCAAGTAAAATTTGATAAACTCCACGCGAACAAAGTCGCGGGCATCAGCTAGTATTTAATAAAATAATTTTAAATGTGATTTGACGTAAAAAAGTGCATGCAAGGGCCTGTTATCTGAATAAACCTTTAGATTATTGATTTTGATTCTTGACACTAAAATTATACTAATAACTGGACTAAAGTATTTTTAAATAACAAATGAATTGAACACCAGTCTAATTAGCATAATGCGTGCTTTATGACTTCAGTCACGTAATCCGATATTTACATTTTATTTGCGAGAAAACAGTCCATATGAACGACCTATGTAGTCTGGTTGCTTTGATACCTTTTCTATCAAGATAGTTTTAATCTACACTAAAACAGTGTGATTAAATGCAAGTGGGCTGGACGGTCACTATTATGATTTTTCTTTACTCAATTTTAATTGACCCCTACCATGCACGAGTGTCAAATCTGCTAGATACAAAAAGTTTTCTAATGAGATATTCAAATTTGGAATCGCTATAAAAAATATAAAACTAAACCCGATAAAAAACAATAAACTAGACTGCAATATATTTGAGATTGTTAATGGTCGTGGTTTGTGTTTTATTCCGCCCTTCCTACACAAACGTACTATTTTAAACTTTGTAGATTAGAACAGCAGTCACAACTCCTGCAAGCACAACAGCAGCTGCTTCAACACCAGTTCCAGCAGCTGAACAACGAGGAGTGCGCCATGAAGCTGATGAACAACCTCATGCAGGCGAGGATATCGCCGGCTGATCAACTTTTGACGCGGCAGGTGAGTGGGCATTTCGTTTGTAGATGCTTAAGACATTAATATCTGGCCGCTTGAATGTAGCGCCATACCTGTGCCCCGTACATACTAACTCAACTTGCAATTAATTATTTAAATGTTAGCTGTATGTACATACGTTGTTTACGACCTTACAGTGGATTAAATTGTAAGTCTCGAGTCGTGTAGTGGGTGATTAGGTGCCGCTTAAAACTCTTACTCGACATCCTCAAAAGAAACTACGAGTGATCCCATTATAGGGTGAAAACGACACGGTACAATGTAATGTGCGTAATTATACCACATCTTAATAAAGTAGTCTATTGATTTTTTTTTAATGACAATTAGGAGCTTTACCGTTTTCCTTTTTATTTTTTTCTTTCTATGTTTTCAATTTGCAATTAAAATTTCATCAGTGTATCCTACATAGTGCATGTCGTGTTCACATCAAGAAGACCTGTCACTTTCAAATGTTCACTGGTATGCTGTCTTGATATTGTATGAAATTGTGTCATGTCAGTTTTGTGAACCAAATAAAAAAAAAATATATATTTTGAGTGCGTTTGGCTTCTATCTTGTCTGATGGAAAGCAATGATGAGGTCTATGTGGTACACGCAAACCCAAATAATCCCTATTCAGTCTTGCCTTGAAAATCCCTAAATTGAACGAGTCGGGAACGGGATATAGCGACGCGGGGAGGGAATTCTATTAGTCATTTGTACTGCTTTATGGATCAAATATGTTCGATTCCAGGTGATGATGGAACAGAATCTCCTAAACCAGCAGATGTTAGAACAAACGGTCCAGGGCCAGTTGATAGACCAGCAAGCCCAACAGACGTTACTAGAAGCCAACCTCTCGCAGACACAACTCCAGCCAACTCTCCTCCAACAACAACAACAGCTCTCCGCAGAACTCAGCAGCAATAATCAGGTAGTTATGACAGGTGATGATGGAATGGAATCTCTTTAACCAGCAGATATTAAAAAAAACGCTCCAGGGCCAACCGATTGAGTAGCAAGCAACCGACTCTTTTACAACAACAACAAAAACAACTCTTAGCAGAACTAAGCAGCCATTGCCAGATATTTAATACAGGTGTTGATGGAACAGAAGAATTTAATGATAGTTAAAGTTATTATATATAAATTTTCATCATCACCATCATCATCATCTCAACTGCGAGAAGTACACTGCTGGACGTAGGCCTCCCCCAAGAATTTCAATCATGGGGGCTTTTGCCGTACTTACCAAGCTTGGCAAACGGGTTGGTGAGAAATATTTTTGTATGAATTTAATAAAAAAATACATTTTTATTAAATTTTGATTTCAGGTGTTACAACAACAAATAATCCAGCAACAACAGAACATCATAGCCCACCAAGCCGCGGCCATCCAGCAGAAGCAGCTGGAAGAACAACTGACGCAGGAGAACATGATCAACGCGCCGCAGAATCTCGCCCCGGGTCAGATGTTGGACCCCTCGTTACAGAACTTACAGGTAAATTGAATCCTCACAATGGGCATGTTGACAAAAAAAATTTTAGTGCTGCTATGTAAAGACCTGCCAAAAATAAACACAATAGTGACAGGAATACATTTCTAAACAAAAAACTCTTTCAGATAAGAAAAGTTTTTAGACGTGAAAAGGCGCTGCTGAAATGCCTACATATTTGTGACGTCACAAGCTTGTATTTTGTATGGGTGGCGTGAGAACTTTGTTTGGTAACTATACAAAATATTTTGTATGTGGTAATGGTTTCATAATAAAAGTTGCTATAAATTGAGCGGACGACAATACAGTATAATTGTAATCAAAGATTTTCATACTTTAAAAAATGGTCCTATTCACCCAACTTTAAAGGAATTTTAAGATCAATTAACGAATCGATATCAAATTTAAAGTGTTCTTTATAGTGTTAGAAATTAGTATCATTGGAAAGAAATTTTATACAATCTTAAGGCAACTACCGTATTACTCGCCGGTTGACTGGAAGAGATCACTTCATGGGACGTTGTATTTTCCAACGTTGTATTTTTTTTCTGTTTTGTATCTGTTTTTTTTTTCTGTGTAAGTACAATAAAGCTTTACAAACAAACAAAAGCAAAGATCTCCTTCTCTCTTCCCTTTCATTCAAATTGCTTTGTATGCTTCCGCCACCAGTTTATGTAAACTATTGCTGGTCAGCGCCCATCCACTACTGTTAGTTCCTTCACTCCTCTCGCGTTGCTTCATGCAAGCCTTGCCTGTGGATGCCTCTGAGAATCGAAACATGTTTCAGAAAGCGCCTTCGTTTTCTTGTTTAATTTTGTTAGAGAAGCTACCTGGTATTTTACGTGAAAAATGGGAGTTTATTTTCCTGCCAGTTTTTTTAACTATCTTTTTTTGTATATTTCATGGTTGTTGATAGTACCGAATGGTACTCGGTGGTACATTATAGTAATTGATGGTATCCAAACGGTACTGGGATGATCTTCGATGGTACCCGATGGCTGATGATGTCAGGTGCACAGTGACAGCATTGTCTGTCTTGATGAATAATTGAAATGCACGTCGGTCAAATGGTAACTGACGTACTAACCAAAGTTACGTAAAAATATTTCCCTTGTATAGTATACAGCATTATGCGCTACTTGAGGAGAAAGTTTCTTTTCCCAACTAGTGTGTTTTGTGACTCTCCCCTTCGTGTCGTGTCACAAATGCACACTCGTGGAATTTTCTCACGTTCTCCTTTTGATAAACAATGTACTGCTCGCAATGAAATGTTGTCACGGCGAAGAAAAGTAGGTACTTTTATATTACCAGTATTTATTTGAAGCAGGTAGGAGTAGATTAGTAAATCTCACTTTAATTTCCGATTGTTTTCGTTACAGAATATTCTAGCACAGATAATCCAAAGGCCCGATACGTTGCAGTCGAGAAAGGAGTCGGAGTCGGAATCGCAGCCGCAGCAGCAACAGACACAGCAACAGGTTGTGAGCCAGCAGACTGAGGTGGAACAGCAGCAAACGCAGCAGGAGCAGGATATCAAACACATGCAGGTACCACTACATCATAATTACTATCGCTAACGCATGTTAAGCAACCCCGGGCGCAGCCCCCACTTGGATGGGTGACCGCAAGCAACAGACACAGCAACAGGTGAGCCAGCAGCAAACAGCAGGAGCAGGATATCAAACAGATGCAAATACTTCTACATCATCATTATTAGCGCTTACGCATGTTAAGCAACTCCGGACGCAGTCCCCACTTGGATGGGTGACCGCAAGTGGCATGATACGGTGCAGTCCAGAGAGGAGTTAACATCATCAACCTCATACAATTAGCATTAGCGCTAACGCATGTTAAGCAACCCCAAGCGCGGTACCCACTTGGATGGGTTACCGCAAGTGGCATGATACGTTGCGGTCACACGGTTCACAGAAAATATCTTCCTAGCAAGTTTCAACTGTGTAGTCTCGATAGTTTCAGAATAAAATTGCTGTGACATACGTACAGAAAGCATATAGATGTCGAATCTATATGGGTTCCGTTGTTTCTCATACGACTACGAAACCCTAAAGAGGCCTTTAGGCCCAGCTGCATCTACATATATAGCGGTCACTAAGCCAACATTTAGCGGTTTAGGAAAATTCGATTTAATTGTGTTTTCGAAAATGTTTCCTTGACTTGCAAAAATCACTGCATTCAGAGAATAACTAAATTGTATTAATTTATTTACAGAATTTAATAGGAGCCCAAATCCAGCAGCAACAAATGAACTACCAGCAGAATCAGCAATACATGCAACCCATCCTCACCGATCCGATGCTGGCCGCAAAGCAACAACAAGTCGCGCAGGCCCAACAGCAGTTATCACAGGCGCAACAGCAGCTGAACATGCAAAAGCAGATGTTGGCGCAACACCAGATTGCTTTACAACAACAGATACTGACGCAGCAACAACTACACATGCCTGGGCAGACGCTATCACCGCAACATCTTAGAAATTTACAACAACAGCAGTATTTAGCACAACAGGTTTGTTAATAGGAGATAATACTGCAATGTTCTGCAATGACAGTAAACAAATGTTTGACATTGACAAGTCTGTCAAAGTCGCAATAAATTGCCTTTATTTTACATACAATTACGCAGCACAAATACATTTTTATATTAAAATAGTCATAGGAGTATTTTAAAATCAAATTAATAAAGGAATAATGTATAATTTTACAAATTAATTGCGACTCTGACATTTTCAAGTACATACTTTTCAGTGATTAACCTCTTTTACTGTATGTGCTAGTGGTGCACTCTGGCGGCACAGCTTTCAGTAATATGTCCTATTACTTAAGACAATCAGTTAAATACTTAACAGGCGCAACAGCAGCTAATAAATAAATAATAAATAAATAAATATAAAGGGACATATCACACAAATTGAGCTAGCCCCACAGTAAGTTGTGAACTTGTGTCGCGGGATACTAACTCAACGATACTATATTTTATAACATATACTTATATAAATAAACATCCAAGACCCAGGTCATTCTGGAAAAGATCGTTTTCCATCATGACCTGACCGGGGATCGAACCCGGGACCCCCGTGTCGCAGGCTGGCGTGTTGACCGCTGCGCCACGGAGCTCGTCTTTCTAATCATGCAAAAGCAGATGTTGGCACAGCATAAAATAGCTTTACAACAACAGATACAACGCAGCAACAACAACACAGGCCAGGGCAGACGTTGTCGCCGCAACATCTTAGGAATTTACATCAGCAACAGTATTTAGCATAACGGGCAAAGTTGCCAGTTGAAAACTTAATAGATACAACATCTGCTAAACATACAGAAACAGATGTTGGTCCAACATCAAATAGCTTTACAACAACAGATACTACACTCCGTGTTGTCCGTCATCTGCGCTGACTTTCATTCATTGTCTATGAAAAATGGTCTTTCATAGACAATGACTGATAGTCAGCGTGTATGTTTTTGTTATTATTTTCTATCCCGATAAATTCTTTTATCGAAAAGTACTGTTTATTTTCACAACATTTCTTATTACAGGAATTACATTTACAACAACAGCAGAACTTAATAGAAAGACAGAACCTAGCATTACTAGCGCAAAAACAACAACTAATGGGGCAGCAACAAAGGGAAGTTGAGGAGATACTGCGCTCTCAAAGACCCATGTACACGCGGCAGGGCTCTGAGCAAAGCCAGATCAGTTCAGCGGACGTCCACGACCAGCAACAAACCGTCATACCCGACCAGTACCAACAGAAACCTCAGTTACAACCTCAAATGTCTATGGATCAAATGCAGTTCCAAAACCAATACGCAGAACTACAGATTCAAATGCAAAAGCAGCAATCGATGGTAGATGAGTTAAGTTTTCAGCGAATGCATCACATGCAAGGCCAGTCGCTACCACACAACATGATGGCCCACACCTTCAGCGGCATGCAGAAGGAGATGCAGATGTCTAGTCATGAAGGCACGCCCGTGCAGAATTACGCCGCTAATCCGTTGCATCTCTACGCGCATTCACAGCCTATGCACTCTATGATGCAGAATATGCCTATGCAGTCATCAGTCCCGCAGAATATACCCCACAGTATGCAGGAGGCAGTTCAGCAGATCAGCACGGCTCAAACGATGCCTAATAACTTATCGTCTGTCCCACAAACTATATCAGTCCCACAACAGTCTATCCCACAGCCGGCGCAATCAGTCCCTCAGCCGGTCCAATCGGTCCCACAACCTGTCCAGTCGGTCCCACAGCCGATACAATCTGTCCCACAGTCTGTCCCTCAGTCGAGTATACCGCAATCAATACCTCAGACCATGTCGTCTGTGCCGCAAACGTTATCATCTGTCCCTCAGCCGATCCAAACCGTCCCACAGCCAGTTCAGTCCGTGCCTCAGCCTATACAATCTGTCCCACAACAAATCCAACCTGTCCCGGTACCTACGCAACCCACGTCGAATATACTCCCACATTCTGTGCCACAGCCTGTCCAGCCGATCCAACAGCCCGCTCAGTCAGTCCCACAACCGCCTCAGTCTATCCCACAACCGGCTCAGTCGGTCCCACAGCCTGTCTCTACCGTCCCACAACATGTCACACAAGAGTCGGTGCCACAACAGTTGAATTTACCAGGTAAACATAATTTTTTTATATTCTTTGACAATTATATCTCAAATAATATCAAATAAAATGTTTACCTATGTATTCGTAAATGCTGTGTTCACCTTTAATTGGGTTTCATGCTAGAATAAGTACTTTATAAATATTGTTTAAAAATGTTTACATGTTACCTGTTGGTGTACCTTAAATAAATAAAAACTAATTCTAGAAATTCATTTCCTGAATTTCTACAATCGGTTCAGTCCGATTCTGAAATTTTTATACCGCTATCTTAAGTTATCTTTTACTTCAGAATCTGTTAGTCGTTGGATTATCATGACATTTCGTAATTTTTTTTTCCGTAAGTATAATGTTTCAAATAATTTTACTTATCTTTACAGCTGAGCCACTAGACAACGGATATCTAAATAACAACGGACAAAAAGAGCAGTTCTTAACGCCCCTGAGCGAGTTCCCGTCGGGCGCCACCCATCCGGAAGCCATGCGACAACCGGAGCTTAGTTCTGTGGAGGAAAAACAGGGAGAACAAGAAGGTAAATAGTAATGTATCATCATCATCATCATTTCAGCCGCAAGAAGTCCACTGCTGGACATAGGCCTCCCCCAAGGATTTCCAATATGACCGGTTGGAAGCGGCCTGCATCCAGCGTCTTCATATGTTAGTAATGTATAATTTTAATTAATTATTAGGGCGAACAGCATTTTCGAATTTTGATGAAAAAAAAGTAGTCTGTAGTTGTAACATGCTGGTCTCGCTTTCATCTATCCATCCATCCATCAGGTCTTTTTTAGTCTCCACTGCAGGAGCACGACCCTCTCTGTACTACCACAGCAATATATTAGCCAGAGTAGTCGAGAGTATAACTTTCATCCACTTTCGAAAATTTTGTGGTGGATTATAAAGTATGTTAAATATTTATTATTATTTTTTGTGATTTGGCATTTAGCAAAATTCATCTTTTTAGTAACTCAACATTATTGGATAAAACATTAAACTTTTTGGAAAATGATCATTCAACTTCATGCGATTTCAACATTATGGGGTACAAAATTATGAAAATTCAACTTTATGCAAACTCAACATTTTAGGAATTCAACACCTGTATGTCATATACTATATGCTGTATTACCAGTTCTGTTTCTCATCTTCTAATCCACCTATACCTTTGTTTCTGGGTCTCGACATACTAAGTCTCCCGTGTGACATATCATCATTATCATATAAACTTCCACATATATATGTGGAAGTTTATATGTAAAAATGTAACATGTGTAAAGAGTGGAGCTCCTGTAACACAAGTTTTTAACTTAGCACAGGGCTCCAGCATTCTTTGTATGATGCAAATTTTGTTGATGAATAAATGATTTGATTTGATAAATGATTTGATTTGATATCATCAGGTAATTTTAAGTATCCACTTTAGGAGCATGACCATCTCTGAACTCCTAGAGCCATATATTAGCAAGTGCAGACAGAGGATTTGGCCTACACTCTCTACGCTGGCCAGACGGGTTGGAAAGATCTTTTTGATGTTTTTAAGCTTTGTTTAGCTTGTGTTTCCTAAGTCGCCCTCTACGACAACCGCGGAAAGGATTGGGTGGTTCTATTCTACTCTGCCGGGAACCACACGGCCGTGTATACTTGCCAAATACGTCCGTTTTGTAAAACCGGCCCAAGTTTTGTAATATGATTAATAATTTTCACTATTTTTCCAGTGGGTACCGCAATACCATCACCAATAGCAAGCGAGAAAAAATCTAGAGGTTCAAAAAAGCGGTCGCGAGAGAAAGACAAACTCCCCAAACTGACGGTGTTGGAAGTCAACGACGCGGCCGTGGAGTGCCAGCTGGAGTCCAAGTCCAAGACTGTCACCTTCAAGTTCGACGTCAGAGACGTCAACCCTGACGAAATCGCTAGCAATCTGGTAAGGAAAAGATAATATTTTGAAAGCGCGATAAAACTAACGAAAAAGTATATTGCGGTTTCCAAAAATGACCTCGAGCTCCAGCAATCAGGTAAGGAAAATATAGTTTTTTGAAAGCGCGTAAAAACAAGCGGCGAAAAAAGTCGCGAAGTTCAAAAAAGCGGTCTTGAGAGAAAGACAAAATTCCCAAACTTACTAATACCTTTGTATAACTTAATTCGACGAAGGTGCCTATAACCTCAAACTATCACCTTGAAATTTCCCAAACTAACGGTCTTGGAAGTCAACGACGCTGCCTGAAACTGTCTCAAACTGTCACCTTCAAGTTTGATGTCAGGGACTTCAACCCTGAAGAGGTAGTTAATAATCTGGTAAGAAAAAGATAGCTTTGAAAGCGTGATAGATTGATAATAATATAACAAGCGAAAAAATGTTGTGGTTCAAAAACGGTTAGAAAATTCCAAACTTCCCAAACTAACCTTCCCTTCCTTCCCTAATCCAAAAATTTTCGTGGCTAAAATCTCAAGATCTTAGACATGTAAGGTCGAATTTGATACTATCAAGTCTAGATAAAAAAATCAATAACCTACAAGGAAAAGGGAGCACTTGACATTTCGGGATCGGACGTTTTGAAAATAAAAAATAAAATAAATAAATATATACGGACAAATCACACAGATTGAGCTAGCCCCAAAGTAAGTCGAGACTTGTGTTATGGGATACTAACTCAATGATACTATATTTTATAATAGTTACTTATATAGATAAACATCCAAGACCCAGGTCAATCTGAAAAAGATCATTTTCCATCTTGACCTGGCCGTGGATCGAACCCGGGACAATTCGTGTCGCAGGCAGGCGTGTTGACCTCTGCGCCACGGACGAATAAGTAAACTACTTTATCAATATTTGTTTATTATATATTTTTCTCCCTTGTTCAGGTATCAAATAACCTCCTGCCCGAGTGGCAAAGCGCCACGTTCATGGAGCTCATCCGCGACATCGTGTCGCAACTGCTGGCCAACCCCGGCGTGCCGCCCGTTCTCAACCCCCACCACCACTCTCTGAGGCTCAATATCGATAAGGTGAGTCCAAATATACAGGTACTATTGAAATGTTTGTCGCGCTGCGACAATTGGTCTAAGTTCTTTACACCCTCTTCATATATATTGGTATCGCTATCGCTGGAAGTAGAATTATGTAGAATACACAGGAGTACAGTCAAAATACGCAGAATAAATATGTGATAGCTAAAAATGGATGCCGGATACTATTAAGATCATGCTGAGATGGCAGAGGACACTGTGTAATATGAAAATGTATTTCAGATTATAGACATATACATACACATACACAGATATAGACATCCTGTATGTGATTCTGAACAACCCGGCAATATCTTAATGGTTGGAAGAATAACTCTGGACATTAACAACTATTGCTCGGTTGTTGCTGTAACTAAAATATTTGTCACTATCCTATCTACGGGATTGTTGACTATAGTTTCGGGCTTATCAGGAGTCTTTAATAGTACATTATGTATGATACAAGTACGGTAAGCTGGATATTATAGTCGAGGTGTTTGTAAAAATACATTTATAATAATATCAGCTACATTTACTCAGGTTTATTTTCTCCATAAAAGTACATTGATAACCTTCTCCTTTTTCAAAGTCGGTTAAAAAATCACATCTCACGAATCAGAAAAAAGTTTTCATGCTGGACTTGAAACTCCTTGCTCGGATTCTAAGAAAATGTTTAAATTTTGCATCTGTGGCATTGGGCTATTGAGCGGTTGTGATTGTTGTAAAGTAAAAAGCACAAGCGCCGTAAAATACATCATTACGATACAGATTTCGATGTCATAAGAACCGTATTATTAGCAAATGTATTGAAAATTCTGTTAAATCATGAGAAATCTTATCTCCCAGACTGATTACGACTCCGAAACGACCGAGCGAGAAGAAAACCTGACAGACTCCAACCAAGACAACTCGGAATGCACCACGCCTACCGCTAGTCATGATAACATAGCCTGCGAGTTGGCTCTCGAGCCAGAGCCAGAGCCGATACCGGAGGCTCCCAAAACTATAGTCGATACTGTGGCCAGGAAGATTAGTACTGCTTCGTCATGTGGTGAGTAAACTAATACACTATTTAGTGAACCGCTAGAAATGTGGCTCTCGAGCCAGAGCCAGAGCCGATACCGGAGGCCCCGAAAACTGTAGTCGATACTGTGGCCAGGAAGATTAGTACTGCTTCGTCCTGGGGTGAGTTGTTTATCTACTACACTGTATAGTGTACCGCTAGTCATGATAACATAGCCTGCGAGTTGGCTCTCGAGCCAGATCCAGAGCCGATACCGGAGGCCCCGAAAACCGTAGTCGCTACTGTGGCCAGGAAGATTAGTACTGCTTCGTCATGTGGTGAGTTAACTAATACACTATTTAGTGAACCGCTAGAAATGTGGCTCTCGAGCCAGAGCCGATACCGGAGGCCCCGAAAACTGTAGTCGATACTGTGGCCAGGAAGATTAGTACTGCTTCGTCATATGGTGAGTTAACTAATACACTATTTAGTGAGCCGCTAGAAATGTGGCTCTCGAGCCAGAGCCAGAGCCGATACCGGAGGCCCCGAAAACTATAGTCGATACTGTGGCCAGGAAGATTAGTACTGCTTCGTCATGTGGTGAGTTGTATATCTAATACAAATACACTACCTACCTATATAGTGTACCGCTAGTCATGATAACATAGTCTGCGAGTTGGCTCTCGAGCCAGAGCCAGAGCCAATACCGGAGGCTCCCAAAATTATAGTCGATACTGTGGCCAGGAAGATTAGTACTGCTTCGTCATGTGGCGAGTTGTATATCTAATACAAATACACTACCTACCTATATAGTGTACCGCTAGTCATGATAACATAGTCTGCGAGTTGGCTCTCGAGCCAGAGCCAGAGCCAATACCGGAGGCTCCCAAAATTATAGTCGATACTGTGGCCAGGAAGATTAGTACTGCTTCGTCATGTGGTGAGTTAACTAATACAATATTTAGTGAGCCGCTAGAAATGTGGCTCTCGAGCCAGAGCCAGAGCCGATACCGGAGGCCCCAAAAACTATAGTCGATACTGTGGCCAGGAAGATTAGTACTGCTTCGTCATGTGGTGAGTTAACTAATACACTATTTAGTGAGCCGCTAGAAATGTGGCTCTCGAGCCAGAGCCAGAGCCGATACCGGAGGCCCCAAAAACTATAGTCGATACTGTGGCCAGGAAGATTAGTACTGCTTCGTCATGTGGTGAGTTAACTAATACACTATTTAGTGAGCCGCTAGAAATGTGGCTCTCGAGCCAGAGCCAGAGCCGATACCGGAGGCCCCAAAAACTATAGTCGACACTGTGGTCAGGAAGATTAGTACTGCTTCGTCCTGGGGTGAGTTAATTAATACACTAAATAGTGTATTGCTAGTCATGTTAACATAGCCTGCGAGTTGGCTCTCGAGCTAGAGCCAGAGCCCATGCCGGAGGCCCCGAAAACTATAGTCGATACTGTGGCCTGTAGATTAGTACTGTTTCGTCATGTGGTGAGTAGACTATGTTTAGATTATCCTTATCCATCCTTCTTTATCCTTACATAGTATGAAATGATGTTGCTATCGCTGTCTGTTCGCTTAGATCTTTTAAACTACATAACAGACTGTGATGCAGTTTTTAGAAAAAAAAAACATTCATGAGGGGAGGCTTGCTAGTCCCAAGTAATTACTTGTTTGTTACGCTTTCACGCCGAATCTACTGAACCGATTATCATGAAATTTTGCATACAAATAGGTTAGCGTACCGAGAAGGACATAGGCTATATATTACGCGGGCGAAGCCGCGGGTAACAGCTAGTTATACATGGCGAAATTTTGATCGTTCCGGACAATTAAAGGGGTGATTCAGCCTGTCAATATAAACAACTTTTCCTATGGGACAAATGCTGTAAACTCGAAAAAAATTTCGACATTCCTATACAAATTGCCCGGGCGTTAAATAATATATTATATAAAATTTGAGTTTCCAGCATTGGTCTCATAGGAAAAATGGTTCATACCGATGGGCTGAATCACCCCTTTAAGGGTCCAGAACGATCAAAATTTCGCCATGTATTATAAAAAAAGACATTTTAGTGTTAATTTGTAATGAATAAAAAGTTACAGTATCAGCTTGTAACATAGGCTATATATTATTTAAAAAATAGGGTTCTGTAAGACAATTGCATTTATGTAACCTGAGGTATCAAATATGTTGAATATAACATGTAAAAAAGAAATAAAAAGATAATAAAAAAAGTAAATTTCATTATAGGGCGAGCGCTGTGAAAACTATTAATGTTTCAAAATGTTGTAGCGATGTTTATGACGACTGTAGTTCAATTTCTTTTGGAAACAACTTGGAATGCTTGTCACCTATCCAAGTAGGGACTGTGCCTGCGGTTGCTTAACATGCATAAGCGCTAATAATACTTACATCCGCTTACATACAGGCCATTGAGCTCCTATGCGCCAAGTGATTCTTAGGTTATTTAACATTTATTTATATTATCCTCGCCAGGTTCAGGTCAGTCGGACGCGTCGTCGATGGCGCCCGAGCGCTCCGGCAGCACGGAGTCGCAGAACGGCGAGAAGAAGGCCAGCAAGCCCACAAGGAAGATCTCCCGCTTTCTAGTCAGCCCCGTCGTGGATCGTGGCGAGGAGGTAAGGAAGTTATCCACGGGTACATTTGGAGTGGTCCTATTTTACCCTGCCGGGAACGACACAGCTATTGATTGACTTACGCCTATGAAATTGGTACTTATTCCAAAAAGTCTTGTCAAATTAGGGGTTTTCTAAATAAATATAAATATATAGGGACATATCACACAAATTGAGCCAGTCCCACAGTAAGTTGTGAACTTATGTCGCAGGATACTAACTCAACGATACAACGATATATACTTATATAGATAAACATCCAAGACCCAGGTCATACTGTAAAAGATCGTCCATCCATCATGACCTGATCGGGGATCGAACCCGGGACCCCCGTGTCGCAGGCTGGCGTGTTGACCGCTGCGCCACGGAGCTCGACAGGATCGACGGGCTCGAAGGTTATCAGACTTACTGAATCTTATAAGACAGCGTTGATGCGTCAAGTTTGATAAGTCGCTGTCTGTATAGACAAGAATAGGTCTTGTACGAATTTTAAAACACCGAAAACGTAACGTGCACAATTTGGCGTGCCCTTGGGGAGGCTTATGTCCAGCAGTGGACTGCAATAGGCTGATGATGATGATGATGAAAACGTAACGTAATGTTTTTATCGCAACTACAGCTTAGACACTTCAGTGCTGCCACCAATTATTTCCCAACACCCTTAAAAAAATAATTGTTGACCAACTAGTGCAATGAGCCGAACCAAAGACGTGAAAAGAAACGTCACTTTAGCATCTGTGCACGTTGCATCACTTGTGGCTGTGCGGGGAAGCGAGAGGCGCTGGGCGTGGCACAGGCCGTCGCCGGCTGCCTTGCTCGTTGGTGCAGTGATTGTCTAAACCTCTCCTAAATAAAATACACTGAATCGTAATTTAATTATAATTGATTATTTCTTTTGTACACAGGTCCCCGAAGAAAGGCCGCACGAAATCAACGGTCTCCCAGAGAAGCAAGACTTAATTCCCCCGCAGCAGTATTCAGAGCAGCTCATCAAGCCGGAGGAGAAAGCGATTCCCGCCCCTATTCCTACCAGCGTACAGTCGCAAATGCCGGCCCCGCCCGCGCAGAACATCAACGCCAATATTCTGCAACCTAGTCTCACCACGCCGCTGCAGATCGCCACCGATACTCCTATATTAGGTAAAGTACAAGCGATTGTCTTCTTTATAACCATCGCATAAAGGCCACAAGTAGGAGCAAGCGATTCTCGCCTCTGTTCCCACCAGCGTACAGTAGCAAATGCCGGTCTCGCCCGCGCAAAACATCAACGCCAATATACTGCAGCCTAGTCTGACCACGCCGGTGCAGATCGCCACCGATATACTCCTATATTAGGTAAAGAACAAGCGATTCCCATCCTTATTACAGCAGCATAAAGTCCACGCCATCACACTTGTCTGTCGTCGGATAGCCTGCTGAAAGGTTGAGGATGCGAGAAACGGTCGGCTTCGAGCAGATTTATTTTTATAAATGACCAGAAATATTACAAATTTAGGTTTGTAGTTGTAGGAAAATTAAAAAAAAATATATATATATATATACGGACAAATAACATAGAGCTAGCCCCCAAAGTAAGTTCGAGACTTTTTTATGGGATACTAACTCAACGATATGTAGTGTGACGACACACGCCCTCAATGTTATTCCGTGTATGAGAGTAACCTTTTTTAAATAGAACAATTATCTAGCACAGGTATGCACGTGTAACCTAGATAAAGCCGATATCAAGATAATGACGAATTATGTCCTTCTTTAAGATCTGTACAAAAGCTCTGTTAATTAAATAATAAAATAGTCATTAGTTAATCTTCGAACCTGCAACAAGTGAGTTTTACTAATAACAACCCCCGCGTCCGTCTATCCTCCATAGATATTATATTTTAAAACAAATACATATATAGATAAACATCCACGACCCAGGTCAATCTGAAAAATATTATTTCTCATTTTTGACCTGACCGGGAATCGAACCCTAGACCAATCGATGCCATCATTCCGCAGGCTTGTCTAACGACACCTCTCCGTTATTAGGTAATGCCCACAGAGCAGGGAATGTGACTGTCAGTCACCTGTATTAGAGACGCCTCTTCAACACATTTCATACGTGTTGAAGAGGCGTCTCTAGTACCTAAGTGAATTCGACGCGGTGATTCGAAGTCACGGTGGTGTAGTTGGTAACACACTTAGGGCGCAGACCTAAGACTCGTGGGTTCAAATCCTACCTGTGGCGAATTCTTTTTCATCACATATTTTCAATTTTAATAATATACCGAGCATTGTAATGCTATTTAAAAACCATTTAAGTGAAAAAAAGCTTGTCAAGGGCCGGTATTTTTTATTGAGGTTTTGGGTTTTCGTCCTTATCCCCACAGAATAAAGTTCTGAATATCAACAGAATGCTTAAGAGTCGCCTGGAAGCGCATGTCTCCATACAAACGAAAAAAGGGAATTGTGGCAATATTTGATAATTTTGGAGTAAAATTAAGCATTTAATCAATTAATCTCATTATAATCTACCTACGTTCCTATACAGCTTCGTTAAAATACCAATGGTTTGAGAATTACAAGCCTTTTCAAATTTGTATGGAAATCTCGAGAGGCGTATAATTCTCAAACATTTGATACTTTAACCAAACTGTATAGGAACGTACGTAGATTATAATGAGATTAATTGATTGGATGCTTAATTTTGCCCTAAAATTATCAAATATTGCCACAATTCCCTTTTTCCGTTTGTATGAAGACATGCGCTTCCAGGCGACTCTTAAGACGCCTCTTTATGAGGTAAAAAACAAGCGATTGTCGTCCTTAAAAATCGAGATTTCTATGAAAATTGTCAGGTTGGCCGAACACTTTTGTATGGACGCATTCGTCCAATATGAAAAGTTGTTTCTCTACCTGCCCTTCTGGGTAGACGCGAAGACAAATATATGAAATCTTATCCTATCCTAATCCTAGCTAATACTATAAATGCGAAAGTGAGTTTGTTTGTTTGTTTATTTGTTTGTTTGTTTGTTACGCTTTCACGCCGTATCTACTGAACCGATCATCATGAAATTTTGCATACACATAGGTTAGGGTACTGAGAAGGACATAGGCTATAAATCACGCGGGTGAAGCCGCGGTAAACAGCTAGTTTCCTATATTTTTGTTTCAGGTCTAAGTCAAGTAGGAACCCCTATGGGCGTGGGCGCCGACCTAGGGCTGAACATCGGCCTTAGCCAAGCGCCCCTAGACCTCAGCGCGCGACTATCAGCACAGCCCCCACCCGGGGTCGACAGCCTGCCCAACGCCGAGAACATACAGAGGATGTTGCTGAAGCAGAACATTATGAAGTGAGTTGCATTTTATTCAACCGACGAAGGTCAAGTCGCCGCGTATATTTTCTTCTAATGCTAGGGCTGAACATCGGCCTTAGTCAGGCGCCCTTAGACCTCGGCTCGCTAAACGGGGCCTTGGGTTTATAACCTTAGGTTCTGTCTACCCCGTTAGAAATAAAGACGCAGTGGCGAATGTTTTATAAAATCCTCGCTACTCCAATAATTTAGTACCATATGCATTCGATTTGTGTTGCAGCCAGCAGCAGAGCTTGTCGGGCCCCAACCTGCTGGGCCTGCTGAACCAGCCGCAGTTCCCGCAGCCAGACCTCGGCCTGCACGGCTCCATGCTCAACAACGCGCAGCCCGGTATGTAGTACTGTACTTCACGCATTGACTGTATTTCATGCATTGACTGTACTTCATGTATTGACTGTACTTTACGCTCGCTACTTGTCGATGACAACCCTCCCTCTTCCACACACCGCGCCTCACCAGGGGTCCTATTTTTGAACGCGTGACACTTGTCTTCGAATGATTTTGCCATACAAAAATCGTTCGACGAGTGTCACACGTTCAAAAATAGTACCCCAGACACACGGCGATATCAGAGCACGGAATGTCGCTTGCGCGCCACTAGAGACGAATGTAATAAATTATTACTTTGCTACTACCTGGCGTAGGCTGACACGCCCGAACATTATTATCCTAATCCTAACTATCCTAATCCTAACTGCGAAAGTGAGTTTGTTTGTTTGTTTATTTGTTTGTTTGTTTGTTACGATTTCACGCCGTATCTACTTAACCGATCGTCATGAAATTTCGCATACACATAGGTTAGGGTACCGAGAAGGACATAGGCTATAAATTACGCGGGCGAAGCCGCGGGTAACAGCTAGTTACTAATATTAATACCGAATGTCCGCCTGCGCCCGGCTTAAAGGCGAAAGTCGCATACTCGGTCCTGTCAGTTCGTGGTTAAAAAACCTACAATATGAATGGTATCATAATTACAGTTAAAAAGGTAAATAAACAAAATTATGACGTAACCTTTATCACAAGTAAGTCAGTATCAGCTGCTTTTCATTTCTAAGCCATTCCAAAACTTAATAAAAAAAAAATTGTCGAAGGTACGATCACAAAAAGGTTACAGTAATTATAACTACACGGCATCAGTAGCGGAGCAGAACCCAAAACTTGACCAACAGTACCGGCCCCCTGACACGCTTGTTTCGTATGAAATGTGTTTTGTTTGTTTTTCGTATGTGTAAGTGGCCAACACTGGTGTCAGATTTTTGAAGCGGTTTTTGATGAAATGTGTTGAAGAGGTTGAAAGTAGCGCTCGAGCGATAGTCACATTCTCACCTGAGTGAAGGCGATCGATTTGTCGTCGCCAATGTTGACGCGGCCTTGTTGTTTCCCTTGTTTCTTTGCGTATTTTTCTGTATACACTAGAGCTAGTAGTTACTAATATTGTAGGAAAGTGTGTTAGTTTATTTTTCATTTCCTTTTTTTTTTTTGGACATATCACACAAATTGAGCTAGCCCCACAGTAAGTTGTGAACTTGTGTCGTGGGATACTAACTCAACGAGATACTATATTTTATAATATATACTTATATAGATAAACATCCAAGACCCAGGTCAATCTGAAAAAGATCATTTTCCATCTTGACCCGACCGGGGATCGAACCCGGGACCTCCGTGTCGCAGGCTGGCGTGTTGACCACTGCGCCACGGAGCTCGACTCCTTTATAACAAGTATGAGTTACATTTAAGGGTAAAGTACATTAATACTTCGGGGTCCAGTCATAAAAAAATCGGTCAGTTATAAAAAAATCTGATGCACAATCCGCAATTAAAAATGCGACTTGACATTTGGGTGCACATATTTTGAAAATAAATTTGAATTTTGAATCTGACGGTCAGCTTTTTAAAATCGACTCTATGGCACATATGTAAGGTTTATCTTGCAGTGATGTAGGTTTTTAACATGACAATATCTATTTTGTGTGAATGAGAAATAACATCCGGATTAATTCGCGATTAAAAACTGGTGTAGAACAATTGTATGGCAAAGTCTAATACAGATTTTTCTCTGAAATGCCAAAGTTTAGAAATCTTTGTACATTTCCACTTTATTAAAGTTCACTGTCATCCACTACTGGCTCTTAATTTTGACAGTGCATGTGAGACCAACGTAAAGAACGGTTGATTAACGAATGTATTATTTTTTAATCGAACTTTGTCCCCATCCTTGTCCTTACTTGAGCACTCGAGATAGCCCGTATCCAAGGATGGCGGACACTCTTACATTCAGACACTGTCTGTAGTATATGTCTCAGGTGTCAATACGCGCCATTTCAGTAATGGGAGTCTCCTAAGACGTAAATTATACAGTAAAAGCGGCAACGCGGCGAGCACTTAAATTGTGATGGATTTTAAGCGATCAGTGTCGCGTACAAAATGTGTTGGCTTCTCTGGGTGCTCGTGGCATCTTGTAAACGCCTTTACCTTCGACGAAGTTCTTTCTTGCGATGCTGTTCGTTTTGATTTGAGTATGACGATGAGGGTTAAAAATGGGTTAAAATCATATCATAGTGTCCCACGTCTGCGCCGTATCCTCGCCACGCCTTCGCCGTACGCCTTATCTGTTAGTTTTACGCCTAAAGGTTATGGCACACTATCCCGACACGGCAGCGGCTCGGCTCCAGCCCAGCAATTACCTTGTCATTCAATTTAGAGCATTAAATGGTCTACACCATATAATACTATTTATCAATAAGAAAAGCCGACGGCGAGTTGTCAGCGCGCTTGCCGCTATGGTCTAGCTCGACTCGAAGCCCGCCGTGGTGCTGTGACAGTGTGAGATGTCCTAACGGCTATTACACAACGCGATATTCAAATTCTGAAGACAGGGACGCCACCATACGTTAGGGTTATTCCCATACGTGTACGTTGTTACGTTAGACACGTATAGAGATGTATCTATACGTGTATAACGTATAGCGGCGTCCCTCACGTCGGAGTCTGAATATCGCGTCGTGTTATAGCCGCTTAAGTATTAATTGGTAGAGAAGCATAAATTAGTTTGTGTTGATAAAGTTTTCGTCTCCTGATTTCACTAACAACGTTCTTAGCTTTTCCCTGTTCGTTGTAGTTTCGTTGTACTAGTTAGTGTTTATAACCTATATATTTTGTGTTTTCACAACAAAAGCTGACTGGTTTTGAGTTTGAGTTAACAATATCGTATTTTTTTTTAATTTATTTATTGTAATATATTGTAAAAGTATTTTTAAATCGTTTATACATTGTATAAATTGTCAATCATTAGTGAATAATCCATATTGGTTTAGAGAGTTCATTGGCGATTTGTACTGTCTGAATGATTTATGTAGGTCTTAGCTCATGTAAATACCACCGGTCTCACTCACACTCTCACAGAAATAAACGTAAAAAATCCAAAGTATCCATTTGCTCTTACTTAGAGATTGTTATGAATAAGTGACACTCTAGCCACGCTTCTCAATAATTCCAGTCTTTTGTTTATTTTACAACTAAGACACTATCACACTACATAAATTTCAGTTCCTGACAAGAGGGACGCCGTAATTCGTTAGACCTAAACTTCGATAGATATTCTAGACCCGTATAGATATTCTGTACATGTCAAACGTATAAATATATAGAGCCAAATCACACAGATCGCAGTATTGCGGCGTCGCTCTCGTCAGAGACTGAAAATAATGTTGTGTAATAGCTGCTTAAATGTGAACTTTGCTTTTGTTATCTTTGAATCCGGACAAGTATAACACATTCAATACATTGTTGAGAAAGCACGGTTAGATCGGTACGGTATATTTGCTCAAACACCAAGACCAGTCAGCTCCCCCCCCTCCCGCACCGGCTGACGTGTGACTAACCCGCAGCGGCGATGCTGGGCCGGCTGCCGCCGCAGTGTCCGCAGCAGAAGTACTACCCGCCCATGCTGGCCAGCGCCAACGACTACATCGGTACGTACTCCCCACCCTGCTACTCTTCCTTGTTCTTTAAGGCACCTAGACCAGCCAAATAGCGCCACCCCTGGTTTTATTTAGAAGAAGAAGATTGTGCGTTTGATAAATCAAGAGAACTACTAATTACCGTTCTTATTTCTTCTTTGTTCTTATTTCGGAGTACAATAATTAAATAATGGGTGTCGCTAGTTTCGCTGATGTAAGCCTTAAACCGAATTGATAACCTTCTCCTTTTCGAAGAAGTTTAAAAATCACATCTCACGTATCAGAAAAAAGTTTTCATGCTGAACTTGAAACTCTTTGCTCGGTTTCTTTGAGAAAGTTTCAATTTTGCATCTGTGGCATTGGGCTATTGAGCAGTTGTGATTGGTGTAAAGTAAAAAGGCCTAGTCACGTAAATACAACATTACGATCCTAGTTTCGATGTCATAAGTAATATCGTGTATGCAATCCTTGTGCCAATATTATTTATTGGCTAATTATATCTAATATATCTTTAATTAGAAATCATCTATAAAATCTTTTCCTCATTGATTATCGATGGCCAAGGAAATAAATATATAAATATAATACTATAAAGAAATCTATAATTTTGCCGGTATTCGGCGTGGAGTAGACATCAGAGATTTTTATCAATAACTAGCAGCTTTACCCGGCTGCGCCTGAGCATGTATTATACCTAAAAACCTTCCTCTTGAATCACTCTTATCTACTGGTGAAAACCGCATGAAAATCCGTGCAGTAGTTTTTGAGTTTATCGCGAACAGACAGACGCGGCGGAGGACTTTGTTTTATAATATGTAGTGATGACAAAACATTTCAGTGCAACAACAAGCGCTGCAGACATCAGTAAGCCAGTTCGGCGGGCAACCCTTAGGCCAGTCGTTTGGCCTGGGCCTTGGCCTCGGTGGGGGCTTGCAGGCCGGTCTTCCTCCATTATCACTGCAGCAGAACATGATGGGACAGAACCTGGGACTCAATCAGAACCTGATGCAGCCTGGCTTATCACAGAACTTAGGTGAGTGTTGCACATTTTAGGTCAAGGACATGATAAATCTCTTAGGGCAATTGTTTGGCCTGGCTCTTGGCTATTGCGACGACAAATCAGGCATTCTATATTATCACTGCAGCATTTCAAGTTTGGCCTGAGCCGTGGTAGGAGTGGAGGCCTGCAGGCAGATCTTCCTCCATTATCACTGCAGCATCTCCACTTTCGCCTGTGTCTTGGTAGGAGTGGGGCAGGCGACTTTTCCTCCATTTTCACTGCAGCAGAAAATAAAGAACCTTGAGCTCAATCGTAAACTGATCCAGCCCGCCTTGTGACAAAACTTAGGTGTGTTTGAGAATCGTACTATTTGGGAAACATAGGGCTTTAGATGTTTATGTTCCACGTTTACGTGCTCCGTATCTGCTATCGCCCTGATGCACCATTGTTCGTTGGCATTCAAATGGACACAATAAAAAGAGCTGTGGATTTTCCGTTAGACGTAAGGGTCCACGTAAGTATTTAAATTTTATCTTTCTTCGAATGTTTAGCCCTCTATCTTGAAGATAAACTTTGCAATTATATAGATACCGTGTTTCAAAAATCGATAGTATAACCGATAGTATAATTCGTCGCAAATACCTTGTTATGTTACACTATAATGTAATGATTATTATGTTTATTTGCAGGTCTAGGCGGTCAAAATCTAGGATTAGGGAGTCAGAATCTCATTGGGGGGCAGAACTTAGGGCTCAACGGACAGAACTTGGGGCTGGGTGGACAGAACCTCGGGCTGATGGGGCAGAATCTAGGGCAGCTTGTGGCCCATCGCGCAGTGCACCAAGCGTTGGCCAGGCGGGCGGCCGATATGGAGATGGCAGGTGAGTTGTTACATCGTGTGATTCCCGGATAGTAGAATAGCACCACTCCAAGTCTTCCCGTGCATGTCGTAGAAGGCGAGTTAGGAAACACAAGCTAAACAAAGCTATAAACATCAAAGAGACCTCTCCAACCGTCTGGCGTGGATAGTGTAGACCAAATCCTCTGTCTACTCTGGCTAATATACGGCTCTGGTAGTACGAGAGGGTCTTTGAGTGACTAAGACCTGATGATGATGAGGTGAGTTGTAAAGACAGCCTTATTGTAATAATGGACAGAACCTTGGGCTGTTGGGGCAGAATCCAGGGCAGCTGGTGGCCCATCGGGTAGTGCACCAAGCGCTGGCCAGTAGGGCGGCCGATTTGGAGATGGCAGGTGAGTTGTGACCCCGTGTGGAATGAGGACCACTCCAAGTCTTCCCGGGACGTCGTAGAAGGCGACTTAGGAAACACACGCTAAATAAAGCTAGGAAAAGACCTCTCCATCCCCTCTGGTCAGCTTGGATAGTGTAGGCCAAAACCTCAGACTGCTGTGGCTGACATAAGGCTCTGGTAGTACAAAGAGGTTCATGCTCCTGCAGTGCAGTGGAGACTAAGAATGACGACTGAGTAACAATTCTGCAGCGCCGTTGCATTGCATTAATATGCTGCCTACCTCGTGGCAGGCCTTAATTCAGTCCAATATTTCGTATGTCTTTGCTAATGTGGTTTCTTGATTTTGGTAGGCATGACGAACGTGAACTCGACGTGCTCGTCGCAGCCGAGCACGCCTAACAAGCCGCAGTGCTACAACGAGTACATGCTGTCGCTGCAGCACAAGCTGGCCAACATCTCCAACAGTGTGAGTCTTACCAACCTAACAGTGATATGGGGAAACGTTTCTATTTCACGCTTTTATGGTGAACAAGCTTTGGTTCTGCATTTGATCTTTCAATGAGGTCCGTTATACAACGTGTAAATTAACCCTCGGCATTTCCTGAAAAGCGTGAGTCAGGCCGTCATTATGAACAACTTTTCCTTTGGGAGCAATGCAGGGAAGTCGTTTCTTTTTTTGCTTTTTCCGGGACGCTGAACACTTTATGACAATATCTAAAAAAAAACCGAGTTCCTATTGACGTACTGGGTCACCCATATAAGGTTATGTCCAGGGGCAATTTACACGTTGTATACTCGTCCGAGATGTTTTGGTTGTGAATGTACGGGTACCCTTTAATATGAACAACTATCTATGACAAAAATACTGGGATACATTGGAGAAATGGTTCATAATCAGACTTTTGAAGCCCGACCATACTTTGATTGCATCAGACACGACATTATAGGCGTCTTATAAAAAGTCGTCTTACAGTACCGTTGCCAGTGGAAGGAATAATTTGTGAATGGTTATGTTTTGTTTGGGCAGGGCTTTATGTATTTATCGACCAAGGAGATTATACCCTATGGAGATCACGCCCACATACAACAAAGTGAAGACAAAGTTTTGACCTTGAATTTGACCCGTATGTCCTCTATCCCAACGTATTGTTTGTATGTAAGAGATAGACATATTTCTCTTTCATACAAACGGTACTACCAACATCAAGCTCAACCACGCTGGTTTTTTTTTTTTTATACAACTAAGTTGGCAAACAGGCATACGGCCTACCTGATGGGAAGCGGTTACTAGCCTATGGACGTCTGCAACACCAGAGGTGTCACACGCGCGTTGCCGACCCTGAAGAAATCTTTTCACGCCCTTTTTGAAAAATCCCATATTGTAGTCTCTCGGAAAAACCATAGCAGGGAGTTCATTCCATAACTTTAGCGTACGTGGAAGAAAGTTCCTTTCAAAGAGTATTGTACGTGACCATTTAGGATTTAAGGTATGAGGATGAACCCCCTGTCAATGGCGTGAGGTGCGATGATGGCTGGTCTGGGAGAAAAGAAAAAAACGTAGAATGTACCAGCTGCTTGTCTTCCCGCGCAAATCGTAAAAGCCGATCAAGGGAATGGGCGTCAGGAATCATGTCAATAGGCGATGCGGCTAGCAACCCATCACTATTTTGATTCCGTTCTCACCTACAAGCGCACCAACATGCTAAACATGGCCTTAAGGTTTTACAGACCTGGGCTCTGTCTACCCCGCAAGGGAAATAGACGTGGTAATATGAATGTGTGTACAAACGGTGCGGAAAGAGAGGAGATACAGCTCAACTTCAAGGTCAAGAACGTTGTTTTTACCGTCATATGAAGGTGAAATCTCTATAGATTATAACCTTCTTGGTGTTGACTGTACATTGTCAATATGTATTATAAGAAAACCACATACGAACACTTACAAATTCTTTACACGGTTTTGATTAATTCAGTGTATTTTTTACACTATTCAGATTTAACTATTGCAATTTGTTCACCGTAGCATGGTGGTGAAATTTGTTCTGCTTTTACACTAAATACATGTTTGTTATTTATTGTTTCTATTCACTATTTTCTTTTATGAATGATTCAAGAGTTTTTTATTGTATTAATTGTTAAGAAAATGATTTACCAGACTGTTTTGATATCCAATTGTTGTGTTGGGAATGGTAAATACTCTTTTTTTAAATCAATACATGTGGCGTGTAAATACTTCTGGTTAGTAAATCATTTTGCAAACGACGTATGTAGCTGTACATATTTAGCCCAGTCATTTCAGCAAAATCGGGGTTAATCTCGATATAAGATTAAGCTGTAAACTTCCACAAGCCTTTACTAGGCATTCTACAAAGTACAAAAGAAGTAGTAAAATTGAGTTAATTTTATTCTTCGATAATAAGTATTTAAGTTAATATTTCGATGATTAACGAGTTAATTTTAAAATATTAAGTTATTGATTATCGAAGTATCCATAACGCAGGTTTTATTGCAATTAAATATTAGGCTATCGTTCTAGGTGCGATAAGGAACGTAGGGCAGATTCGACGCAAACGTGGAACGTTTTGATAGGATTTTAAGCCTTATTGTCATAGTTAAGACGACCAGCATTGTGAAAATAAACGCTACCGCAAGATGCCACGTGCGAGGAGCGGAGTCGTCATTTTTTCCTTGCGATATTGGTCGTTATGAGTATGTATAAGGATTAAATTACCTTTATTGTGTCTCACGCCTGCGCCTTATCTGTGTAGAGCCTTCGCCGAACGTCTTTTCTATGTGTTAATGCCTTACAATGCCACGACCAAGGTTTATACTAGCTTATTATGTTTCTACGACAAAACTGTGCAATGAGTGGGCTAATGTGATCGCTGTGTATGTGTGCGTGTGCGATGTGCATTTTGGTGTGTGTGCGCAGGGCCCGGTGTCGCCCGCGTCGCCGCTGGAGTACAGCCCCGCGCTGTCGCCCACGCACCGCCCGCTGCACGCGCAGGTAACGCGCGCGATACACCCCCCCACCCCCACCCCCCTTACCCTACCTGCACACACTTTGATGTGCCACGTCTAAAATGGGTTCATGTCCAACGCATGGATCATTCAAGTTCTGAATTCAAACATCAGGATTTTTGTCGTCTGGTTCGCTTGTTCTATCCTTACTGTCTACACACGCCGGTTGTTTTTTTATTCCACAATGAATAGACGGTAAAATTCCTGATGCTTGTAGTCTGAGCCTACGCCTTCATGAAACCTTTTACACTTTTGTGCTTTTGCTTTAATTCCAAATTTTTACTTTCGGCGTCGGCTATTTAAAATGAAATGAATAGGTTTTATTCAAATTTTGGATCTCATGTATCGCTTTTTGAACGTCATTTCATACAATATAATGCGTCATTTAGTACTATATAATGCGACTTCACGATTTTTTTCGAGTCGTGTCAGAATGTCGTACTGCTAGATTCGTTTTCAATAACAGGCGAATTCCATTTCCAAATAAAATTGCCGCACGCATTCAAGTGTTGCATGCATAATTATTCATTTGAGTGAAGACAATATCTATTATGTTTAGTCTGCAACTGATCACTAGATTACTTTTAATACCACGCTGTGTATTTTAATTATTCATTAAAAATGGTAGTATCAATCTTTTCTTGTTGTGACATTACGCTACAGGCTTTAATTCTTTTAAAACTTTACATTTTTTTTTTTATGTTTTCGCGGTTAGTTTTAAATACTAAGAAAGTTTCTGGGGTCCTCTCTGATTTTGCCATAATGCTACGTAATGGCTGGTATTCACTTTGATTAGTCAAGTGTTTAGGGTTTAGTGTACTGTTTAGTGACTAGTGATGACCTATACTGTTAAGTATGGGGTGTTAAGTTTATTCCTAACTAATAATATAAATGCGAAAGTGAGTTTGTTTATTTGTTTGTTTAGTACGTATCTGTTAAACCGATAATCATTAAACTTTGTATACACATTAGGATACTGAAAAGGTTATAGGCTTTATCTCACGCAAGCGAAGCCGCGGGTAACAGCTTTTATAATATTTTTGGCACAAAAAGTAAATAAGGATGATCGCATTCGAAATGTAATAAAAGAAATAGTAAACGTGCATGTGTTGCACATTCAAGAAGTTGGAATTGAGGAGACCACCTCTGTTATGGGTGCGAGAATGGACAGCTAGGAGACAAGTGAGTGAGTGAGTGAGAGAATGTTTAGTTTATAAACTCGTGTTTGTTGTTTGTGAGTTTTTGGGGATGAACTAAACACCGCATACTTTACAGTATAGGACACCACTATCAGCTAAACAGTGCACTATACACTTGCTTATCAAAGTGTATACCAGCCATGCGATAGTAAAATGCATCATATTCCTGTTGCTTTGAATTTTTAACGAGCACTTTTTTAATCACTTGGAATGCAGTCAAATCACGCACGTGTAAATTTGTCTGTTTAACTCTGAATTTTTAGTTTCCATCCTTCCTTTTGCAAGCAAGATATCAGCCATTTTAACCAGTTTTTTTAATAGAAATGTACTAGGCGCTGATAATCTGTGTTTTAACATAAATTATTTCAACCGAGTTACTTCCCAATCCCACTAAGTGTATGATATGGTGCAGGCGGAGGGCCTGGCGGCGGGCCTGGCGGCGGGGCTGGACGGGCTGGCGCTGGAGGCGGGCGCGGGCTCGCCGGCGGCGCGCCACGCCGCGCAGCTGGCCGACCTCGACCACGAGCTCAGCAAGATCAGCCTGCACTACAAGCACGTGCAGCCCAAGGTACTGTCAGCTGTCTGGATTTTGAAGATAAAGCAAGTTTTCTGAAAAAAAGAAAGTTCTGAAATGTTCTGGTATATACGCTCTTGAGAGACTGGCGGTGAACCACGTTCTTAACAAGATCAGTCTGCATTACAAGCGTCTGTATTTCATAGTAAGTTCCTGGATTTTGAGAACAACAGCTAATTTTTCAGAAGCAAGAAGTTCAAAAAAGTTTTGCCAGGGGTGTCATCCTCAACTACATATTCTATAGTTGTAGGTATGGCATCGGGTACGCACGCCCGGGCTCCTAATGTGCTACTTTCTCATCCCCTCTTGTGCCCTCTTTCCAAAAAACTACACTCGCTCAAAAATCGCTGATCTATGACGAATTATAGCGATAGCAATTTGACGCCTTTTATTGTTAATATAGGTTCTTTGAATATAAATTAATTATATTTTTGAATGCTTTAGGACGTGTTCATCGAGCACGGGCAGGAGGAGCATGAGATGCTGGCCGCCAACATTGACGACGGCGCGGCCAACACCTACGACGGTACGTGTTTAAAATTAAAACAAAACTATGTTTTTGAATTCTTAGTGTATGGTATATAGATATAATTGATGCCGTGTGCTTCCCGGCAGAGTAGAATAGGATCACTCCAAGTCTTCCCGTGGATGTCGTAAAAGGCGACTTAGGAAACTCAAGCTAAACAAAGCTTACAAACATCAAAAAGACCTCTCCAACCCGTCTGGCCAGCGTGGAGAGTGTAGGCCAAATCCTCTGACTACTCTGGCTTATATATTGCTGTGGTGGTACAGAGAGGGTCGTGTTCCTGCGGTGGAGACTAAAAAAAAAAAAAAACCCTGATGGATAGATATTATTACAACTAACTACATATAAAAAGCATTTTCGATCATTGCATTTGTTCATATTACATTTTTATGTTCTAAATATTTATTTAGAACATAAAAATGTAGGATTAGGATCGTATGCATTTGCATACGATCCTTTTTACGATAAAACACATTCTGATTAGTTAACTAGGAGTGGACTTACTGCTATTACGGTTATTTCTTGAAACTGAGCTTGCCAGAGCGCATGTCTCATGATGAGACATCTGTAGAATAATAATACCTATGCTATTAATAAAGTGTCGTTTGAACCCTGTTGTTGTGCCAGAGCTGGGCGGCGCGTGGGAGTGGCGGGGCGCCCGCTTCCGCGTGTCGCGCGCGCAGCCCTGCCGGCCCTACCAGCTGTGTCGCCTGCTGCCCGGTGAGACATGCACTCTCATTTTCTATTATAATAAATTCAATCATCATCATTTCGTGTAGGTGACACGGTCAATCGACCATGCACACCCTGGTGTCAGAGTTCTTCGGAACTGCCTCACGGTTCCTCTGACGTGGTTCCTTTAACGACTACCAGATGGCAGCCGGGACCATCGGCTTAACGTGCCTTTCGAAGCACGGAATCATCTTTCTTATCAGACAATCAGGTGATTCATGTCCTGCAATGTCCTAACCAAACTGGAAACAACAAAGTGTGCTTCCCATGGGAATCGAACCCACGACCCCCGAGTCAACAAGACAAACGCCTTAACCACTGGACCACGGAGGCTGTTAATAAATTCAATAACTATACTTTATATGTATTTTTATAAATTTAAAATACTGTTTTAATTATACTCTTATTAAATTAAGAAATAAGGTATGGGAAAAAATCACGTGGCAAGATTTGAACCGAGAGTCTTTTATTATATGGATACACTACTACATATTAATTGATTGTTCAACTTAATAAAAAAAAAAGTTAAATCAAATTCCACACTTTAAAAATGTGCGGTAGTTATAAGTATACACACAACTCAAACCACGAAACGGACTGCGCTGAAATTTGACACGCAAATACTTATTGTTGTTGGCATTTGTTAAGAAAGAATTGTATTAAATTCACCACCTCAAAGGAGAAACGGAGGTCTAAAGCTTGTATTTAATGTGATAAATTCACCTCATACAAAGATAAAACGGGGGTCCGAAGTTTAAGCGATAAATTCACCCCCTACGAAGATAAAACGACAGGTCCAAAGTTTAATGCGACAAATTCACCCCCTAGGAGGATGAAAAAGGGTCCAAAGTTTGTATTTAACTCAATAAGTTCACCCCGTAAGAGGATGAAATGGAGGTCCAAAATTTGTATTTAACGCGAAGCTAGCTCATAATATTTCTACAATGTTTTCCAGGCAAAGATAAGCTCGAGCCGTCGGTTGCGACACGGGCGCTGGACGACGCGTCGCTGGACAACCACTCGACGTGGTCGGACCCCGCGCTGGACGACAGCGACACGTTCGTCATCACCGACACGCGCGCGCACACCTACACCGTCAGCGACGTGTTGCACGACCGACAGGCCACCATCATCGAGCCCGGCCGACAGGTGACACAGCTATTATGGCCTCTGAATCCTGCTTCCAAATCTGCTGAGACTATGCGACGCCCCTGAAAATCGCGATGGAGCAGCAGGCCTCACAATATATTAGGTCCTTGCCTATGGAATTGGCGTTTTCTATTGAGAATTCCGAGCAAAGTGAATTTTTCATACTAACGTTTTTAGTATTATTTCGGGTTTGATAAATTCAACAAAAGTGAAATTTTGCATATAGTTACGGACAACAGTAAGCCTAATTTAGACATTATAAAATTTACAAAATATTATTAAAATAATAGAAAAACGGCTACATTTATGATTAGAACGGTCAAATCTGAAACGAGTTCTTTCCATGAGCATTTTCCAATAACTAAATTCACAAAATCTAAATTTTTTATGTACGCAGAATGTTGGTAATATATATACTTTCAAGTTTAATTTAAAAAAAAAAGTGTTTACTTGAAAATTATTGTCATTAGGAACAAAATAGCAAGCGGGAGCCCAATTTCATAGATAAGGACCCAATATATTTACACATATACAAAAACGGTTACAAGACATAACGGGTTGTCTATTGATTAATTGGTTGATCATAATGATACCAAATCCTCTGACTGCTCTGGCAGTATAGAGAGGGTCGTGCTCTGCAGTGGACACTAATAAAGACCTGATGATGAATGATACGACCGAACTGTGGAATCAACTTCCAATTCCCTAATTTATTATTTTTTAACAGAAATTTGGGTCCCATTGCTGGGCAAAATCCTCCTTTCTTTCCACTTAGTAAAACGTTCTGTATTGTTGTGCAGGGCTCGCCAGGCCGGTCGTCGGCAGCGGGCCCGGCCGGCGCGGGCAGCTACCTGGTGGTGGACGCGGCGCGCGGCCTGACGTGCACCGTCATCGACCGCAGCCTGCCGCTCGACGCCGACGCGCAGTTTGTGGCCTTCTCGGAGGACAAGTACTGCCACCAGGCCACAAGCAAAGAGGTACTTATTATTATTATTCCAGCCGCAAGGTCACTTCTGAAACGAAGGTGAAATTTCTTAAAATAGGGGTTCGAGCATTGCTCGCACATTTGGGCGACCCGTGGGATGCATCACGTAGATCGCATATCAGCTGTTTTTACACTATATTTAGAATCAACTTTGGTACAAAATCGAGGTACTATCGGACAGCCATCGAGAAAGGACCCGTCACGCCCAACCATCAGGATCACATATGAAGACAGAACAATAAATCAGTTTACTACGTGACGTGGTCTTATATCTCCGAACCAAGATCTTCAACCCACCAGCAACATTACTTTATGTACGGTGTATTGGCTAACACCATTGCCTGCACCGTACATGGGGAAAGGACAATGAAAAGGTATTTGGTATGCTACTTACTCGGATAGATTGGGTATTAGTATATCGAAAAAAAATTATGTTTTCAATAAAGATTATATCATTTTTTACACCAACTATTGCCCGTACAACAATTTTTCACAACATCCTTAAGTGCACAAAATCCTTTTGTGCAAAATATCCGAAGATTGTGTGTGAAATAAATAAAATTGTAAGAACAAAAAACTAACACCAATAAAATTGTTCTAGGGAGTAGAGAGCGTTTCGGCCATGGAGGAGCTGGCGAGGTGGAAGCACATAGAGATCGAAGGCCGGCCGTGGCGGGAGGGCGCCGAGCTCAGCCCCGGCGCGAGCACGCCGCCCGGCGCCGCCACGCCGCCCGGCGCGGCCACGCCCCCCGGCGTCGCCACGCCGACCGCCACACGCGCTGTGCTGCGCCTCGATGGTCTCCTGGCCGATGCACTCATCGAAGATACGCTTACTGATAGAGGTGAGGATTGAGGAGGAGGTGACTTGCAAGACTAGTTTCTGCACTTTCTGCGTCGTTCAGAAAAAAATCTGTGTTCATACAGAACACAGATTTATTATAATGTGTGTGTAGAATTGTGTTTCCTAATATTTATTGCATTCGATGTTAATTTATTCTAATGGCTATGAAGACAGACTGTTTCCGTGATCAGTTGCATTTTGTTAAGTGATAAAAACAGAAAAATTCTTTTGTACAATAAATTTAAGTTTACGTTACATATAAGAAATAAAAATCGTACAACTAATTGGAGATGTACTAACAGAAGAAATTTTAGTTGATCAGTCTCTAATTAATAAAAAAAATTGGCTTGTTAGGGGCGGGTCGGTTATATTTTGGGTTTGGTTAACTTTTGTACATTTGACGAATCAGAACTAAAATACAAATTGTTTGACCGATTGAAACTACTCGTACCAACAGACTTGACAAATTAGAAATTTCCGTAGACTTATCCAATCAGAAACTTCACATGATTTAACGAAACAAAACCTTGACCAATCATCTCTACATCACATTATCGTGTTGTTGCAGCGCTGTGCCGGCAGGTGGTGCTGTTGTCGCTGAGCGGCGCGCAGTTATGACATGTGTAGCGATTCACACTGTACCTTATATTTATTGTACGATGTAACATATACCTATATCATTACTCGTAAATAAAATATTCATATGTGATATCTAGAAACACGCATTTTATTTCTTTTGGTGTTTATTTATACTACCTACTACTCTGAAGATTGCTGTCAGTCAAACTTGACTCGCCGTGTGGTCCTCGGCAGAGTAGAATAGGACCACTCCAAGTCATCCCGTGGATGTCGTAAAAGGCGACTAAGGAAACCCAAGCTACGTTAGTATTATATTGTCTTTGCCCAAGCTAAACAAAGCTTATTAACATCAAATAGACCTCTCCAACCCGTCTGGCCAGCGTGGAGAGTGTAGGCCAAATCCTCTGACTACTCGGGCTAGTATATGGCTCTGGTAGTACAGAGAGGGTCGTGCTCCTGCATTGGAGACTAGAAAGACCTGATGATGATGATGATGATGAAACTTGACTATAATTATGTATATAAACAGGACTTAGCAAGATTCTTTTATTTATTTTGTTTCAATGGGGTTACATTGAAACGTCATCGGAAACAAACAAATTTGAGGTTCGTGGCAAGTCCTGTTTTATACAACTATTTGTTTACAACGCGAAAGTTTAAAGGCTGAATTAACACACAATCTTTTAACCTTAGTTTGAAATAAGTTTATTAACTCTTAAGACTGGTCTTCCACATAAATTTTTCTTGAGAACCACAGTGCATCTTAAGATGTCATCCGATTTGAAAAAAGATAAACCCGTGATAAACGGTCAAACGCGGTCCAGTAAACCGATCATCATCATTTCGTGTAGGTGACACGGTTGGTCAGTCGACCATGCACACCCTGGTGTCAGAGTTCTGCGGAACCGCCTCTCGGCCTCTGACGTGGTTCCTTTAACGACTATCAGATGGCAGCCAGTACCAACGGCTTAACGTGCCTTCCGAAGAACGAAATCATTTTTCTTATCAGACAATCAGGTGATTCATGCCTGCAATGTCACCAAACTGGAAACAACAAAGTATGCTTCCCGTGGGAATCGAACCCACGATCCCCGGATCAACAAAGCAAACGCCTTAACCACTGGACCACGGAGGCTTAATAAACCGATAAAAAAGTTGTGTATTATTTCTAATAAACCAAGCATCATGTAGAAAATAAATCAAATCTTTATTTATAAAAAACAAATTGTCGTATAACTAAACCAATGAACACGTCTCAGTAACAACTTAAATACATAATTGTATAAAAACTATATAAATAAATACAGATTCGACACATTTTAGTGCCGACCACGACCGTTCCGAAATGCTAGTAGTTTTTCGATGTTGCGTAAAAAAAGAATAAGGAAGAAAAATACGACGTTCAAAAAGATACATGTATCCAATTTTGAATAAAAAACTTCGACTTTTGAGTTTGTCCGTCTAATTAATTTTACTTCTATTGTCTGATTGATATTTCTATAGAAACCTATAGAAATATCAAACTGAAGTATAGTAAGGTCTATTTTTCTTTTGATTATCAGCATGGAGCTTGCTGGTTCCGTATGGGTAGACGCTGGGTAGAACAAACAAACTGGCTCGGATATTAGTTGCAAGCTGCGCAATACGCGCCCCGCCTCCCCGTGCGCCCCCCTAACCTAATATTGTGTACTGCGCATCGACTCGCGCGATGTTTCGAGCTGCACAAAAAGTTTGATTCGGACTGTAATATCTTATAAAATATCTTGTTTGGTAGAGAGCATCAGGACAGCTGCGAGCGTCGCCAGCGTCGAGAGACTGACGCTCTCGAGGCGGGAGCCAGCGTTGTACCGGGTTATCTGAAAGATACAATGTCATTATCATGATCATAAGGTCTTTTTTTAGTCTCCACTGGAGCATGACCCTATCTGTACTACCAGAGCCATATAATAGCCAAGAGCAGTCAAGGGGATTGGCCTACACTCCGCTGGCCAGATGGGTTGGAGAGATCTCTTTGATGTTTATTAGATTTGTTTAGCTTGTGTTCCTTAAGTCGCCTTCTACGACATCCATAGGAAGGCTTGGAGTAGTTTTTTCTACTCTGCCGAGAACCACATGGTACACGGGCACTTATACAGGTGGACATCTGTAATTTTGCCATATTCTCGAACGTACTTATGCCGATCATGCTGAATGACTTTCCCCAAACACAAACTATGAGAAAAGTTCAATGAGATTAGCATAGTACATGCGAGAATATGACAAAAGTTACAAATTAACACATTGTATAAAAATAAAAATATATTTTTTTTATCTTATAAACGACTGAACCGATTTCGATTAAATATAAAAACAGTAAATTGAATTACTTTTCAAACAAAAACAACTGCATCTAAAATCGGTCCATCAATTTGAGAGCTACGGTGCTCCAGACAGACACCTAAACAACACACAAATTCAAATCACCCCGCTTTTTGTTTCGGGAGTTAAGAGTCCCACGTAAAGCCGCAATCCCATACAAACGTAGTTTCGTTCGTAACTACGTTTGTATGGGATTGCGGCTTTACGTGGGACTCTTAATAATAAGAAGTAAGACACTTTATATAACGTCTTCATAACATCATGTCCTTTGCAAGCTTCCATGTTGGCCTTGGAGAGAATGTGTAGAACGCACGAACTTGCTCTTTCCGAGACATTATAAAAGCTAGTTGAGGGACTGCATGAAAACTCCAACGACAAAAATGTGCGTTTCTTTTCATAAATTCAGACATTCTTAAATGTCTGACACTGTCTGCCACCCTGCACAGTTTGCTTACCGTAGTATTGATCCAAGTGGTATAGCTGGAGACCCTGGCGCTGACGCCGGGGTAGCGGGGCTCTGCGCAGCCGTAGCCCCACGACGTGACGCCCACCAGCACGTTGTTGTACAGCAGTGGGCCTCCGCTGTCGCCTTGGCACGCGTCGCGCCCTGCAAACAGTTAAAACCCATAAATTACGTCATATTTATTTAACGATTAAGACCCTAGATCTGTAGTTTAGACTAGCTATGCCCGCGACTTCTTCCGCGTGGAAAATAGTGGCTTATGTCCTTTCTCAGGCTATAGACTATCTGTATCTACAAAGCGAGACAGACAAATTTACTCTCGCATTTATAGGTTATATTAGTATGGATATCACAGGGCATTTAATTTTTGGGACACAAGGATCCTTGTTTAATACGGAATGTTAAACAAGGATCCTTATAGTTTCGCTGTCAGTCTTTCTGTCCGCGGTTTAACTCAAAGACTAAAGTACCACTAAAAAGCTTGATTGACAAAATGTTATAATTGCTTGGGTATATATTAAACACTCCGAAAAAGGGGTAAAAAAAAAAAACAAAAAAAAAACGTTTCCCTGTAAAGAGGGGATTTATCTATCTATCTATAGCAGCCTCTTTTATATCCAATTTTGGACGTAGGCCTCTTCCAATCTTCTCCACTTCTGACGGTCTTGGGCAATCGACATCCAATCCCGTCCAGCGTGTCGAACTATGTCATCCTTCCATCTCATAGGTGGTTTCCCTCGCGGTCTCTTATGGGCACGTGGTCTCCACTCGAGCAGTCTCCGCGTCCATCTTCTTGTATCCATCCGAGCAATGTGTCCCGCCCATTTCCATTTTCTTTCCGCTATAACCTTAATCACATCCCTAACCTTGGTCTTGGATCTTATCCAGGTGTTTCGCCTTCGGTCGTGAAAGAGGGGATATATTATTTTAAATTAATAGTCGCAGACACTTCTACGGTAGTAAGACGCGTATGTGACTCCGGATAGCATTTCTTAAAGCGGTAACTAGGCTTATCAATATAAACAACGGAACTCAATTTTCTTGTTATTTTCATAGAAATTTCCGGGTCGGAAATGTATGGAAAAAGTAGATTTAGGTTTTTTTTTCATTTATTTTGATCAGCTAACAGTGGGACACTGCATTACTTATAAATTAAAATGTTGTTAATACAAAGTTATTCAATGTGCCACCAACATCGCTTACCACATTTCCTAGGTTTCCTTGTAATCGTTCCATAGACAAAAAAACATTCATTTTCATGGTCCCAGGCCTTCAACGTTATGTCGAGGAAAAAATGTATGTACGCTGTATACAAATAAATCCTCACCGCCCACGTCAAGAACTCCCGCGCAAATCATGTTGGTGCTGACGGTGGCGAACAGGCCCGGCGCGATTTGGATCTCGCGGTAGCGCGTCGCGCAGAGGTCGCGGTTGATCGTGTAGATGGACACGTGGCGGAGCACCGAAGAGGCCGACGACACGCCCGCCTGGAAAAAATCGAGACGCCTTATTGACTTATGACTTAAACAGGTTGAAAATGTTGAAAATGTTTAAAACAAATTAGGACGCCTTATTTTCTTACACTTAAAAGTAGTTGAAAATAAGTATAGGTACTGTCCAAAAAACAGTATTTGTTTTTAGAGTATGTATAAAATTATTAAGACACAGATATTTAAAATATTTTTTTTTATGTCTGATGTCTGATGTGATGCAAGTTTATATCCCAACATCTAAATACTTCGTCAATTTGGATTAATTAGTTATTTATCGATAGAATCCTTGCTTTATTCCGTGCAGAGCATATAATTACTATTTTTACGTTTTATTCCGCGTGACATTTTTTTTTCGACCGGCATTTTTTCTTATTTTTATGGGAAAAAAGAATGTTTGTAACATACTTTTTAAGGTTGGTTGATTTAAACATTACTAAGAGACTTGAAAAAGGTCTCGGTATTGTTTTTATTAGGTAATTTTAAGCCTAATATTACTTAGTAATTTTGTTATTTCTATTTCATTATAACTGCCTACGTGGTCCAGTGGTTAAGGCGTTTGCCTTGTTGACCCGGGGGTCGTGGGTTCGATTCCCACGGGAAGCATACTTTGTTAAGTTGTTTCCAGTTTGGTTAGGACATCGCAGGCATGAATCACCTGATTGTCTGATAAGAAAGATGATTCCGTGCTTCGGAAGGCACGTTAAGCCGGTGGTCCCGGCTGCCATCTGGTAGTCGTTAAAGGAACACGTCAGAGGCCGAGAGGCGGTTCCGAAGAACTCTGACACCAGGGTGTGCATGGTCGATTGACCGTGTCACCTACACGAAATGATGATGATGATGATTTCATTATGTATATGTACTCATAATTCAACCCAAGGTTCGACTATTAGAAAATGCATGCTGTTTGGCATTTGTGTATTTTTAACGGACTTAAAAAAAGGAGGAGGTTCTCAATTCGTCTGTATGTTATTTTTTTTATACATATGTTTGTTACGCTTTTACTCAGTCAGTTATGGATCGATTTTAGTGATTCTTTTTTTGTTCGATAGGTAATGCTTCCGAGGTGGTCTTTTGAGCTGCTTTTTGAAAAATAAAAACCCAAAAAATTGTTTGAGGATGCCGTTCGGTTTAAACTTATTTGTAAAATACAAATAAACTTATTTGTAAAATACAAATAAACTTATTTGTATTTTATTCTTATGCGAATCAAGACAAATTGATGAGAATGTTACTCCTCTGTTTTGACTGTACTTCAAAGGTGGTCCTATAATTTTTTTATCGAAATGTATCATATATTTTTTACATTCAGTCTCCTATGTATGTTATTAGGAAATTGGCCTGTTTCCGCTATCGTCGCTATCTCTGGCGTTAATCATTTACTCATTCAATATATACATACACAAAACGAGGAGATATACACAGATAAAATAGATAATTCGTCACTTGAGGCTATAATACGATTTTATGACGCATTATTTTTAAAATTCTACGCAATTAATATTTTATGGATCGTTTTTAAACCAGTCCTTAAAGAGAAAAGTCGGTCAGACCAGCCAGTTTAGTCGGACATGTGGCTAAAATGCTCGGACCTATTTTGGCTGGTCGCTATAGCGACGGGGAAGAGGGGTGCAAAACGAATTTACAAAAATTCCACGAATACAAAAATTCGGACAGGCAATCAAAACAGCCGTGTGTTGCTTCATCAGTTTATCTGGTGCTTCATCAGTTTATCTGGTGGGACAATAAAGATTTCGATTCCCAGAGCTGGCAGATAGATACTATACTTAATTTTTACAGGTATTGGTTTGTGGTTGTGGAGGTGCGCAAGGAGGCGGACAGCCGCTGTGGTAGATATTGACGTAGGAGTTAAACGCCCGAATGGGTGTTCACTCAAAGGCCTCTTAGATGCATCTTCAATAAAAACATTTTCAAATCTCGTACCGTCACTGTCTAGATAACCCTATGAATAAGTAATAAGATATAACCTATTCAATAATATGACATCATTTTGTCGAATTAAATTTTGAGTAATGACATTCAATTAGAACAATGCATGCAGGGAAAGAGTCCCTTCGAGCAACACGGCACGGAAGCCGTGTTGCTCGAAGCTCTTTCCACATATCTTAATAGTTTTTAAGGTTAATTAAAATTGTGAGTTGACGTTGCTTGGTGAAAATGCTGTGCACTCCGCTTTGGAAGCGCCTAAACTTCGTCATAAGTAAATTTCTGACGTCAACAAAATTTTTTTGTTGTAAAAATTCTAAACAAAAGTATGACAATTAATAAGTGTTCAAAGAAACCTATATTAAATAAACGATTGAATCTTGAATCCTAGCAAGACAAAGACAGACTAAAGTTTAAGATAGTCATTAGTTAAGATTATTTTGAATATTCGGGGGTAAGTAACTCACCAGCGTGTTGCCCCATCCCGCGGCGACCACGACAGCGTTGTCAGGTACCTCGAAGCCCTGCGTGGGGATGCCCACGGTGCCCAGGCTCGTGCTGGCCGTGAGGCGCGAGGCAAGCACGACGACTGCGACGTCGTTGTCGTACGTCACACGGTTGTACCACTCGTGCACTACGAACGTGGATACGCGCACCAGTGACCCACCTGGTGGAGAATATTAGTTAGTAATATCATAGATATGGATGTGTAGTTCCTGGCAGAGTAGATTAGGACCACTCCAAGTCTTCCCTTGGATGTCGTAAACGTAAAAGGCGACATAGGAAACAAGCTAAACAAAGCTCAAACATCAAAGAGACCTCTCCAACCAGTCTAAAATATGACAATATATTGTCTGGCCAACGGTGTAGGCCAAACCCTCTGACTGCTCAGGCAAATATATGGCCTTGCTAGTACAGAGAGGGTTGTGCTCCTGCAGTGGACACTAAAAAAAGTCCAGATGATGATGTGCTAGGTTTATTATTAGTGAAAGAAATACCTTGCTAACTCAAAAATCTTTAACATGTATAGGTTATAAAGTCACAATATTTACTCCTCTCGCCATGAACGTCGCGGCCTCTGCAGCCCTGTGACCGAGAGGGACTCATGAGCGTGCCGTGGAGAGGGCCCCGGCCCTCTCCACAGCCCCCTGTGGAGCGAAAATAAGACACGCTCCCCCAGCGCACAGAGGCTCAGAGGTGACACCACGGAGTTTTTAGTAGTACCTCACACCACAAAACCGTACCGGCCTCCCGTGGTTGGTATGGTATTCTCAGGGATTTTCTTCGCGTTACAAAAAAGGGCTGGACTAATCGCTTACCAGAATGAAGTGTGGTGGTACCAGCGCGAACGGTGATAATAGATGGCGACAGGAGGTTGATCTGAGACCTGGAAAGATTTTAGGGTCGTTAGGAATGTAAGAATCAAGACAATTTGCGCGATAAACAACACAATATTACACCCGTCGGTTATAGCCTATGATAGCCGTCAACCCAATGTTCCTACCGAAGTACAGAGGAGTTTGAGATATTTTTATGCCACTTGTGGTGACCGATCCAAGTGGGGACTATGCCCGGGGCTGCTTGACATGCGTAATAAGCGCTTATAATGAAAATCTTTAGCGTACTCATGCTGCTTATCTCCCATGCTGGTTTTGGAGAAAAGGAAAAACAGAATATACCAGCTGCTTTTCTTCCTGAGCTGACCGTTAAAGCCGGTCAAGGGATTGGGCGAAAATCTAAGGAATCACGTTATAGGCGATGCGGCTATCCACGCATCACTATTTTGATTCCACTTTCCATCTTAACGCCCACTAACACGTTAAACGTGGCCTTTGAGATTTATGACTTTGGGCTCTGTCTGCCCCGCAAGGGATAAAGTCGTGATACATATGTATGTATACCTTTAACAACTGCCACTGATGGCAGTCGTTATAGGTAACAAACCCAACGTGCCTATCGGAGCACAGAGGAGCTCGATATTTTTATGCCACTTGCGGTGACCCATCCAAGTGGGGACAATGCCTGGGGTTGTTTAACATGCGTAAGCGCTATTAATGTTCACGCCCACTGGGCTATCACATGCCGTGTGGTTTCCGGCCGAGTAGAATAGGAACACTCCAAGCCTCCCTGTAGATGTCGTAGAAGGCGACTTAGTAATCACAAGCTAAACAGAGCTTAGAGACACCAAGGAGACCTCTCCAACCAGTCTAGCCAGCGTGGAGAGTGTAGGCCAATACCTCTGACTGCTCTGGCTAATATTGACTCTGGTAGTACAGAGAAGGTCATGCTCCTGCAATAGAGACTAAAAGGACCTGATGATGATGATGACTGGGCCATCGGGCTCCTCAAAACTCGTTAATGTACTCACGAGTCAAAGAAGCAGTGTGCAGCTGACAGCACGTGTCGCAGTGTCAGCAGCGAACCGCCGCATTGTAGCTGAGAATTCACCAGCAACTGCAACCACCATAAAGTCAAAGTTATAAGTTTAATGAATTTTTTTAACGTTATTGACTAACTAGTTTTTAGGATTCGACCACTGCAGAGAAGAAACGCCGAAAGGAACAATGTCAGGGTCTTTATTAAATGTTTAAGGTTCCGTACCCAAAGGGCAAAAACCGGACCCTATTCACGAGACTTCTATGTCTGTCAGTCTCTCACCAGGCTGTAACTTTTGTTACTACACAGTTGAAATTTTCACAAATTATGTATTTCTGTTGCCGCTATAACAACAAAATACTAAGAACAGAATAATATTAATATTTAAGGGGGGCTCCCATACCATTTTTTTCTCGATATTAATAACGGCAGCGATATACTCTTGAAATATTCACAGAATATTTAGTTGTATATTTACTTGACCTTGCTTGCTTAGCTGATGTTTTACAGTGCCCTCATACGACGAATACATGCTGAAATATGATTTGGCGAAATGGTTTAACGTCGACTGCCGGCCTGACGTCAACCCGCCTTTAGAACTGCAGACAAATTCCCTCGAAAATGAAATAAATTTTTGCCCGTGCCAATAATCGTTCTCGGTACCCCCGCGGATGGCGAGTTAACCACTGCACCATGGCAACCGTCAAAGCTTTACAAAGCCTAACATGTGTTAACGCTATCGCTAA
The DNA here is from genome assembly GCA_963082605.1 of Rhodophaea formosa. Classification (NCBI taxonomy): domain Eukaryota; kingdom Metazoa; phylum Arthropoda; class Insecta; order Lepidoptera; family Pyralidae; genus Rhodophaea; species Rhodophaea formosa. The sequence continues at coordinate 11,155,586 of OY720228.1, read as the reverse complement.
GTGTCCGATAGCGGCTCTTTAAGTCTTATCATTACAATAAATAAACGCCATGTCTATCAACACTTTTTTCATGAATTTGTCGATGATTCACGCCGAGTATTTTAGTGATTAGTTGTAGATATCTATTGGTCACTGCTGCTGATAGATCCGTTTACTATCTCTTTAATCCCGGCTCATATCGATAGATGGGATTCGAAAAACTATGTATGCCTTTAGGCAGCTTGCAAATTATGACACTAGGGTAGGGTAAGTGGCACTATACATGGCGAAATTTTGGTAGTTCTGGACCCTTAAAGGGATGATTCAGCCCGTCGATATGAACCATTTTTCCTATGGGACCAATGCTGGAAACTCAAATTTTATTCCGACATTTTCATACAAAAGTGTTCAGCCGCCCGGGCAATTTGTATAGGAATGTCGATTTTTTTTTCGAGTTTACAGCATTTGTCCCATAGGAAAAGTTGTTTATATTGACAGGCTGAATCACCCCTTTAATGGTCCGGAACGATCAAAATTTCGCCATGTATACGAAAATCGGACAATTTTTTTTCTATTTTGCTCTCTATTTTGCCCTAGATCTTGCAACCTTTTGTTTTTTTCTTATCGAGTCGAGTGATAGACTACTCGCGGCCTAAGCTACTCGTAGTTATTTATAACTAGCAATTTTCCCGCGAGTTTATCCTCATAAATTATAGCCTATGTCACCGACAGATAAATAAGATTGGCAAGGATAGGCGAAAGAAGTTACTCCCGGCCTTCATCAATAATGTCTGTCGTAAAACTACGTCAGATATCTTTAGGCGGCTTCAAAAATCTGACACCAATGTTGGCCATTTACACACACAAAAAACAAACAACAATGGATGTCGTGACCGAGCTTACCTGCACAGCGAAGGGGTACTGCTCTATGGTGGTGATGGAGCCGCCGATGATCCTGCTGGTGACGGCGGGCTCTCCGGGCGTCAGCACGGTTATGTTGTAGTGCTCGGCTTGCTCCGCGCGCGCTGGGAACCAAGCACAAAACTAATACCTATAAGACTGTCGCGTAGCTCCAAGAACAGTCTAGAAATTTCTTGAACATTGTCTGTCTCGCTCGGACCTGTACGGTGGCGATTCTGATTGTTTAGTCACACATTGAAGTTTGTACCGATGTAAAGTTTCGTTCTTAGTAGTATAAGGCATAAATATTACCCCGCTTGTTTGAAGCGTCATACCAGTGTCAATGTATACACGCTAGGCGTCAAGTACGTTGAAGTCTACCCATTAGCCCACCTTTATACCTTGTCTGGTATATTTCATTTTCGTGTAGACATCAGTGGAGACTTTTTCATGACGGGCTAATTGAGTCACTAGTTACACCCCGTATAGTTACCATTAAAATATTGAATTACAGAAAACGTTGTTGTATATAATCAATAATTTACCTATTCACCGCATTTAATCGTTACTTTCTTGATAAACAGATAACGAGACAAGATGACTCATAGATAAATTTAATTTAATATGGTGTGACACATCGTCTAAGGCTCCATAGATAAAAATAAAGAATTAATACGAATAAATAAAAAACATACTTTTTTTTCTTCTAAATATTAAAAACACGAATCCCTTTTTTAGCAAACAAACTATAGCCTAAGTGCCGATACCCCAGACGTACGAATCCAAGGAGGCATTCAGTAGTTCGTTATAGTGGAATAAAAAACTCGCATACATACATTCATTCATACTTACGTACAAAACTAGTTTTTTGATATGGACTAAAAAACAGTTCTAGTTCATGTATGTTTATCAATATGTATGAGTTTATTTAATCCACAACTCTTCGTATGTATCTTTTGAATCCTTACATCCCTCGAGTGACATAATTGATTAAATTAGCCACGTTTGCTACCAATTGAATTTTAATAAACCGGTGAATTAATGAATAAATAATAATAAATAAATATATAAGGACATATCACACAAATTGAGCCAGCCCCACAGTAAGTTGTGAACTTGTGTCGCAGGATACCAACTCAACGATACTATATTTTATAATATATACTTATATAGATAAACATCCAAGACCCAGGTCATACTGAAAAAGATCGTTTTCCATCATGACCTGACCGGGAATCGAACCCGGGAACCCCGTGTCGCAGGCTGGCGTGTTGACCGCTGCGCCACGGAGCTCGTGTCTAAATTTAATTATATACCTACCTTCAAGTGAGTAACATCGATCAACTTGAAACTTTTAATTCAGATATGGGTTAAAATTACAAAATGTAACATGTGTAAAGAGTGGAGCTCCTGTAACATAAGTTTTTAACTTAGCACAGGGCTCCAGCATTCTTTGTATGATGCAAATTTTGTTGATGAATAAAATGATTTTAAAAAAGATTTAAATTAAAAAGACAGGAAACAACCAAGTAGAACTTTTACTTGTGTAAGCTTAAGGCTTACCTTACAAATAGTAATAGGTATACCTTAAAGGCTAACCTGACCGACTCACTAACTTATATCAACGCACAGCCGAAACCACTGTACCTAAAAACTTGAAATTTCATACAGGGGTTTATTTCGTGACGTAAGTAAGCACTAAGAGAGGATCCTTAGAAATTAAACCCCTAGGGAGGTGAAATAGGGGGTGAAGTATTACGCGAAGTCACGGGAAAATTGCTAGTTTCAAATATGGGCCAACATTGTCTTTGACACACTGACCTCATTAGAAACTTCATTCATTACCCGGTAGCTATCAACCACACTGATATCATCTTAAAACTGAGCACCTATTTAAAATTTTACCACTTCTTAAACTTGGCAGTAATATTCGTTCACTTTATAGTATTAAAAAGAAACTTACAGCAAACAAAAATAGCAAAAAATACGATCGTCCTCCACATTTTGCCGGCCACTCAGGGATCGCACACGCTTCGGCATCGAACTCTTATCTATTGATAACGTATCGGAAAATCATCACTCGATCTTCGTGAGAACGACTGTTCGAGTAAGTTTTATATCAATTAATCAGTTATTAATAATTATAAACCGATCTATCAAAAAATAAACAAATATTAGGGACAAGAATTACTTACACACAACGAAAATTTGGGACACTCGTATAGCGTGTTGGTAAACAGTGCTTACCTGTGAGTATGTAGAAATATATGTCCGTGATGGCCGTTGGGGCATTTAGTCCTGGAATGGCGGCCACGAACAGGGAAGCGCAGCGTGGGACGACCTCGTAAAGGTCACTGGGAGTCGGCGGACTCAGCAAGCAAAAGACCGCAATTTGTGGCGATCTATGGGGGAGGCCTATGTCCAGCAGTGGACATCCCTGGCTGATAGATAGATATAAAGAAATATATAAAGTTTTTAATATTCACTAATAAGTACAGCTAAATTTGGCGACCGTACAGTGGTAACAGGAGAGCAGATACAAAATAAAAGAGCAATTAAAAAGCGGACCCCGGGCTTCCAAGCAACAGCTGAGGATGCAACCGGGATCACGCTCCGATGAGAGAGACAGCTGATGCAAAATAGTAGGTTCTAAGGCTCCGTGAAACTGAAAACTTGTATATTGGGGAACATTTGTTTTCGTTTTGCTATAAAAAAAAGAGCTATCAATTATAGGATATCGTTCGTAGGAATATCAGTCGAAACATTACATTGCTGACCCAAATATTCTTTGAATTTTCAAACTTCTGTAATTGACTTTTTCAACCGATTTTCACCAAACCGTTAGAAGACTACAAGTGCCCTGAACAATCTTTTAGAGTTAGATGCTTACTTAATCAGGCACAATTTTCAAAATCTATTCTTCATGCAATCCCACTAAAATTTCATAGTTTAGGTCTGGCTGAAAAAGGTTGTTAACGAAACCTTAATTTTTTTAAAAAGTCTTGTAATGAAGTCAGTAATGTTTGTATGCTTACTTTACAAATTACAGAAATATTTTGATGTCGTAACTACATTCTGCATGAAAACAAAATTTGAGGTTCTAGAACCAGACATGTTTTTTTTAAATAAAAAATCAAAGTTTGTGCCATATCTTTATTTTTAGTTAAACAAAAACACAATTTATTGCATAATTCATCACAACGAACAGTCATCACATACACTTTATATCCTACGTAACGGAGCTACAAAAACAAACCTTAATACAAACTAGCTAGATTCAAAATAGATCTGAACATTTATAAATAAACTCTAGGAATGTATGTATATATGTGCGGTAAATAGACTATATGATTTGCTAAACAAGTTGAGTGTAAATAGTTAGGATAATAAAATACATTTTTACATAAAATAAAGTATCAACTTTCACTTTAGAATGCGTTTGTGTCACTGGCTATAAGACCTCGTATTCACTACTTCGCTCTCGTCAAAGACTAACCCCTGAATATTCGAAATAATATTAACCAAAGATTTTCTTAAATCTAAGGTTGTCTCTGTCTTGCTAGGTAAACTTGACAGTGACAATGAGATTTGAGAACGTTTTTAGTTAAAATGCCTTTGAGTATTCGGGCGTAAAATGGCGCATCGTGTGTTGTCCTTCGCCGTTACTGTACAAAGTGGGACAGCTATATGTTTCGTCTGAATTGTTTTATAGTGAATACGTGTCATAAGCGTGCATGTATACTTGTGTCGATCGAAAACTTCGAAATGTATTACATAAATGTATTATTTTACTACATTTTTTATGTTTTACTAAGTACTGGTAAAGCTAGAAACATTTTTTGATCAATATGTCAATGTAATCGATTGAACAAGTATAGACGCACTTTAATAAATAATAGTTTAGCTTTAAAACTAATATGTTGGCCAGACTATACGCAGTTATAAATAACGTGTTCTTATAGTAAAATATTAACAGTCATAGAGATTTAGACATTTTTATATAAAAAAGGTATAAAACACGATTCGTTAAAAGAAAAAAAAACTTCGTAAGTATGTAAAGAATTCATAAAAAACAATAACTGCAAAAGGAATGTAGATAAATAATAATTGGTCATGAAAAGAATTGACAGAATAAAAATAGATGTTATATTTAAGTACACGAAAACAAATAAAATCTTTACAATTGGATCTATATTTGGCATGTTTTCTTGTGTGACTGTAAGCGCGTATTTATACGTCCTAACCCTTAATATGTATAATTAGAAATGAAATGTATGGGCATGTATGAACGTGTCCATACATAACATCGACATCTATTTAGGGATATTTAAGTTCAAATTACAGCTAGGACTTATGAACACGCGCTAAAAATGTGCTTTCGATTTTATAAAATGGCACTAATTATAAAATTTTGTAATCGTAAAGGTGAGCGAGATTCCTTACAATTCGTAAAGCCTACTGGTCGGTAGGGGAAGAATTAATTAGTAGATTTACTAATCAACTATCTCACTAACTCGGGCTAACATCAATGTCATGAGTACATTAAGAAGATCGAATAATCAGATTTTAGAATTCATCAGATCTACATAGAATTATGTTTTACGGTATGTGTTATAACGTTCGCCATACATTTTCGTTTCTGTCACCGAGTTCGTAAATAAAATTGCTTATAGTCATAATAAGTAAAAACTTAAACTAAATAAGAATATTTAAATCTAGGGATACAAAATCTGCTATTTCATATTATATAATATTTCTTTAAGTCAAGAGCTAATATATTACAGACAATTTCTAATAGAAGTTAAAAAAATCAGGTCTAGCAAAATGAATTGAAAAAGGATAGGTTCAATACTAAACAACTTTTTTATGGTACATTCGACGAAATAATATAGTAATTTCCCGTGAAAATTATAATAAAAATATGTATTTCCCCTAATGATTTTAAGGAAAACTATTCACTTAAGTGGAGTAAACGTATCCATAAAAGAGTTTCAGTTCATATTGCAAGACATAATATAACAGATTTCATATTTCCTCTATAACACAACAAATCACCAAATAAAATAACGAAGTCGTAACAATTTTACTAGAGCTATCCCATCTTAGAGGCGACTTTAAATAAATTCCTCGTCTATCTACAACTACAAGTAGGTAACGGTTTGAGCTATCAACAATGCACTTTAAGATCTAAAATGGAGAAGCTTAGAGGAAGGAACATTCAGGAAGAAAGGACGCTATAACGAAATACAGAATCTTTTTTTAATCGATATAACTTTTCGTAGAAATCACGTTTCACCTAAGGCTATTTTGTCTGAAACGTGATTTCGGAGATAGTAACGGTCCAAACAAATCCTGGATATCGCTGGACTTCAGAAAAAAAGATTATACATTAACGACTCTAAAAATCTATTATTAAATATTTTATATTTCTTTCATTTCATAAGAATTGTTTGAAATTAAATTTATTAGGTGTTTATGTATACCGGAACATTCATAAGCACTTGATAAAGTTCTTATCTAAATGTGGAAAAGGGCCATCACGCAGGTTATTATCTAAAGGAAAATGATTATATGTAGTAAAATAATTAAACAGCAGATAAGTAACAATTATCATTTAACAATTTTACTACACAGTCGATTGTACGATATATAAACTTTATCGAGCGTTTATCGATGTTGCGATGCGTTATTAAAATCAGGAAGAGCTTTGTAGAAAATAGGAAGGAAATTAGTTTTTTAATAAACCCGTAAGCTCCTCCGTCAACAGCCACTAGTCTATGAACACAACATTACAAACAAACCCACACTTTGTTCATAAATATAGTTATTTCGTTAACTACCGTAAGGGTAAACAGGGTACACGTTTCGCGTCATTTTGTTCAAGTAATAATTAGTCGAAAGTTTTACAACAAGTCTGAGAGCCAGCGGTAAATTTTACAAGTAATTCACAATTAACCGATATTTTTCATGACAACTGCATTGTATGATAGCAAATAACATTTTCCAAGAAAAATACTAACAGATTTCAAATTTTGGGAGGGTCAAGTTTACTGCTACCGACTGTACTATTATGAGGTAATGACTAGGTGTTTAGTAGTTAATTTAATATGTAATCATTGCACATGTATTGGACAGTAATAAATCGTATTTGCATCTAAGCAGACGTTTAATTAGATCTTCCACTCAAAACCCTATATGGCGACCTTGCCTGTAGCGGTGTCGAGTACCGTGTACCGCGTGATAGCATTCCGATGTCCTTAATCGGCGAGTGTTTGTATGAAACTCTCTCCCACCCAAAACCCTATACTATGCTTTGCAAGTTGCAACTGCAACATATACGTTAAAGGGCCATTTCTTTGTTATTTTATCTTTCAATTCGTTGACATGGAAGCTGTTAAAAATTAAAATCAACTTTATGTATGAGTGTTACAGCAAATATTAGGCAAAGTCGTTCAGTTTCATACATCATTAGTATCATACATTGCACTTGTGAAATTGGCTCAAAATATAATTGCGAGTTCTAGGTATTCGTCAAAGGCATCATAAAGTATGAAGGTCTAGTTAGAATAATCTAATATTCCTATATCTCAAATCCTTGGCTAAAGGTCACCAACCTTTGAAATATCATACAGATATGTTTCAATAAACTCTACGAAGGATTAATCTACCTTCATATAAATATTTTATATAAATCGTGCTGGGCGTATAACACATTACTCAAAATATTTATATACCTAGATTTGAACTAAAACTGCACATTACTATTCTTTTAATCAACAGACGTAAATGTTTCATTTTGTATGTTCATATAAAACACAAAATAAAATGTAAAAAGTTGTAGTAAAACCTTGCTTAGGTTTTACTACAACTTTATGTATTTTATTTTAAGCCCGTTTAAATTTGAGTACGAAAGGAAATTGTATCTACTGTCCACCAAAGTAGTATTCTACTTTAGACTTATATAGATTTTGGCAACTGTTTCGTATTAACTAGGTACATTTAATGTTACTGTATATTATTCATATCACTTTGGTGAATATTTTAATGAGCATATAATGTTGCGTAGGTCGAGCAAAGTTAATAAATTATTTTGGCGCATATTATGTTATATTTATTTTATGCAGAGGCGTGACAATAAGGTGACAGCGGGCGTGCTTGTCAAACCTTTAAGGGCTCACATCCCCAGAAACAAAATGCAAATTTATTTCAATATAACATATTTTTTCACCATTGAATGTTCGTTTATATTGTTCCAAATAATTTTTTTTTCTTTCTTTTATATTTATAATTTACTTTGGTTATTTAGTGACTTGTCAAATAGAAAATGTGACTTCTTTTTAAATAGGGAGAGTCACATCCTACGAAGGGAATCAAAATATTTACGCCACTACTTATATGATATATTTCTTAGTTTTAAACTTTCGCTATTCACATAAAAATTGTAGTCATGAGTCAGAGGAAATCAAAGTATTGGATTTTGAACCTTATGTCCAGATAAAAACATGATTGTGCGGTTATCACGTGTGGTCAAGATGGTCTTTAATAGGGCGACGCGCTATTATTAAAACTTGTAAAATATTAAATTAATTAAGCAGTAATAATTTAAGTATTTCTCATAAATTTAACTATGACCCGGTTTGTATAAATTTGTACGGGTAAGACCCCCTAAAACAAAATTCAATCCCATGTAGGGTATTGGTAGTGTTACCACCGTACAACTTAAGGTTTGTAACATAAGCTTGAATGTTAAAAATTTGTACTAGACTATTTAACTAAATGAAATAAAGTAATAATCGGGTACAACACAGAGTTGTCAAAACACTGTATGAAAAAAACATATAGTATTACTATTTTTGTAGTCTATGGCCAAAAACCAAGTTACAAACCGAACTGACATAGAAAAATGAACAGTTTTAACAATATAACCTGACATTAGAGCGCGCGCGTCGCCCCTTTGGCGCAGTGGGTGTGGCTCACGGGGGCAGGTTCATTTGCAAATTCTGCAAGTACGCCGAGGTTGAGTTCAGAAGGCCGATGCGTTGCTTCTGTTTCCTTTGTTCTGTCATCTGGAAAACAAGACGATATTAGTTTTACTTTTTACAGCCGTGTGGTTCCCGGCAGAGTAGAATAGGACCACTCCAAGTCATCCCGTGGATGTCGTAAAAGGCGACTAAGGAAACACAAGCTAAACAAAGCTTATTACATCAAAGAGACCTCTCCAACCCGTCTGGCCAGCGTGGAGAGTGTAGGCCAAGTCCTCTGACTACTCAGGCTAGTATATGGCTCTGGTAGTACAGAGAGGGTCGTGCTCCTGCAGTGGAGACTGGAAAGACCTGATGATGATGATGATGATTAGTTTTACTTCGTTAATAAAAATTAATAACATAAAAAAAGAATGTCGCATGTAAAAGTATAGTCGTTGATGTCTAGTGACTTATATTGCGACCTTAGGAATACGAACGTGATGTACCTGCAGGAAGTGTTTAAATATTGTTAACTTAGCAAGACACGTACATCACGTAAGAATATACACGTATTCCTGAATCAGCGATCTCCCCTACCAACCTACCAATGCGATACCTATGTATATTTCCTTAGTATATAAGTTACGAGTAGCATTTCTAATAAATCATCACTTATCCTGGTATCGATCTCAATGGTTTAACTTACGCACTCGCCATAACTTACATAATGGAAAGCCGACATGTTTTATTTTCTCGGATTCGCTGACTAGTTTCAGTCTGTTACGAAGACCATCATCGGGGCGAGTGTAAGGGGTAGCGACACGACGGTTACGCTTACCACAAAGAGCTTTTAAACTAACACTCGCCCCGATAATGGTCTTCGTAACAGACCGAAACTAGTCGGCGAACCCGACTACTTCCGCTCAAAGCAATTTTCTTCTTTTACCCTACGTAAGGGACGTATTGTTAAACTACAAAGTCTGCGCGTTGCGTACAGCGGTACGATTCTCGTAGAACATCTCTGAAGCTCAATTATTAAAATTGAGCTCGCCCCGTCAACAGCCGGGCCCTGTAACGCACAGTACCTGGTCCCTCAGGTCGGTGAGCAGGTCGGTGAGCGCGTGCACGGCGCGCTGGGCGCGCTCGAGCTGCGCCTGCAGGTTGCGCAGCTCCAGCTCGCCCTGACATCAGCCGGGCCCTGTAACGCACAGTACCTGGTCCCTCAGGTCGGTGAGCAGGTCGGTGAGCGCGTGCACGGCGCGCTGGGCGCGCTCGAGCTGCGCCTGCAGGTTGCGCAGCTCCAGCTCGCCCTGACATCAGCCGGGCCCTGTAACGCACAGTACCTGGTCCCTCAGGTCGGTGAGCAGGTCGGTGAGCGCGTGCACGGCGCGCTGGGCGCGCTCGAGCTGCGCCTGCAGGTTGCGCAGCTCCAGCTCGCCGCCCTCGCCCTCGCCGCCGCCCACCAGCGACAGCGCGCGCAGCCGCGGGAACCAGTCTAGGTTGTTTGACTGCAAGCACCACAACACTACTCATTTGCAGTTTTGGCACAAACGTTATAGGGCCTCGAAGTAGATTCCACAATAAATAAAACCGGCCATGAGAGCTAAGATCGTACACGAAGGGATCCGTACCACAAATAAACCGTCCGAATAAAAGTCTCAATCGCACACGCCTTAGTGTAATTGTAGCGGTTCAGAAAAACGGTAAACGGTGCCAGACTTGGTGCTAGCCGATACACCATACACGAAGTGATGTTGTTGATAGGTTGATGACGTTTGTGTGGAGATACAAGACCACGTGACGTAGTTAACTGCTTCTTGATAATATGTATGTTACATTTTAATGGTTGGGTGTAACGGGTCGGCCTTTCTCATCGGCTGTCCGATAGTATCCCGAAAATGTTAAAATTTATTGCAAATTACGTTGTTAAAGCAGCTGACACGCGATGTTGTGCTTAGAACCGCTATTTAGTTCCAAGAGTTGTATGTACCTATATGTAGATAGTAGAACAAGCCTCATAACTACGAGCATGAAATTGAGCCAGTTCGCAATAAACGTAGATCAAGAAAGACTTACTTATTTATTCAAAAAACCCCAGGAGCAAGACCGGGCCAATTTCAACCTTATGGACCGAACACGCGATCTACATGTATATGGCCGCTTGCATCTTAAATGTGCGAGGTAAGCTCGTACAATGGTTCAGCACATTATTTAACTACAATAATTACTCAAAAAACACATTTGATAAATAATACGGCCTCTCTTGATTTAATTTAATTTAAAGTATTTTATACATGGCAAAATTTTGATAGTTTTGGACCCATAAAGTGGTGATATAGCCCGTCGATATGAACAACTTAACCTCTGGGACCAGAGCTGGAAACAAAAAAATATTGACATACCCAAGTTGACCAGCGGCTGAATATTTTTGTATACATGTATAAAGGTAATATCCGAGTGTCCATTGTGTTTGCGAGCCCAACTAGCTTGCGGTTTTTGTGAAATAAATACAAAACGACGTACAAACGACAATAAATGAATGAATCACCTTAATCATGGAGTGCACGTAGCTCTCTGGGCCGGTGAACTCTGTGGGGTCCTTGACCCGCACGAGCACCATGAAGTAGAGGTAGTGCCACATGTTATGCTCGCTTTTTATGTGTTCCTCGAACGAGACCGTCTTGTTGTCGAAGGCTGACCTGTTCAGACCTGCCAACGAAATATGAACAATGAGTCCCTAGCGACCCAATACAACCAAAAAAATAATTGTTTGAAAGGCCATTAGCGACCTACTCTGAGCCCCGAAGAAAAAAGTTTGAAGTGGTATATCAAATATCTTCTTTTATCTATAAAATGTACTACAGTAGATTAAAGACAAGAATATGGAAACGAAGAACAAATATGTCTTAATAAAGTTATCAAACTTAATGCTGATTTTATATGATTGTTGTAATCCAAGTGGTTTGACATTTATATTTATATTTTTTCATAAAACTAAATCTATACAAATCCAGTTTTATACTGACTACAATACGTAAACTTAACTCTGCGGCTCTGCGACTTACGCGGTTAGAAGAATAAGACATCTGACTGACGTTGATACTGCGCGCTTGCAAACGATCGTGCCATTGAGGTGGCCAAATTTTGGTCAAGACTAGTTTAAATCATAGCCATTTTGACTCGAAAAGAAGAAAAAGTGTACTTCAGTTACTTCCAGTGTCATGTCCTATGGGATATTACTGTGGGGTAACTCAGCTGAAGTTAATAGCAGGTCTATATATATAAATAAGGTGCTAGAGAATCACTTAGAGAATTGTTTAAAGAGATAAATATATTGACATTCCCCTCGCAATACAAATTTGCAAATATTATGTTTGTTCGTCACAATTTTCATTTGTATAAGAAAAATAGTGATAACCATAGCAGGAATATGAAAAATACAAATAAATTAGCTTCGCCAGCTTTGCGATAAAAGAAAACAATGAATTCTTTTTTGGGCCTCGGTATACGCTTCTAAAATAAAATTCCTACAGAAATATTAGCTCTGACATTAGTTAAGTTTAAAACTGCTATTAAAAATTAATTACATAAAAAGGCATACTATTGTATTAATGATTACCTTAAAGATATATCCACATGGGAGTAATAATATTATTGATAATGAATTGTAAATCATTAAATTATATAATTTTACAAATTGTTATAAATACTTATGTATAAGCATAGCCCTTCAGGCATGTAGGGACCAAAACTGAACTGAGTTTCTTTCGGCGTATTCTTCTCAGCAGTGGTCTTTCCGAAACGCTGTAGTTTTTCGATTTTGCAAATTAAAAAAGAAATATGACGTTCAAAAAGCCATACATGATATCCAAATTTGAATAAAATTTCATTTCATGTCACGATAATTTCATTTAATTTAAATTAAAAGTAATATTTAGCATAGTAGCTTTTTTATTTCCAGTTTAATTTTTACATACCTACTGTTTTTAACGGTTATAAAGGTTTGCTCTAAAATATTTCATAAGGACCTGTATCGTACTCTATTCTAGCAAATAAACGTATTTTTATTTAATCGGTACGATCTTGTACCATGGCAAGTCCGAAATTAAAACAATTTCATATTTTTCTTTTTATGAAGGATCAAAAATTGTGCCTTGTGGTACTCCCAAGCGCAAAACATAGTAATTTAAGGAACTTCTATTTTTTTCTTGAGGGGATGTTATACGGTAACCAAGATAATCTATTTTTAACATATCTTCTCTAAATAACAAAGTTGGATCAAAAACATAGCTGGAAAAACTAACATCTACTGATTCTAACGCCTTAGTCAGATTAAAAAACAGATTTATCAATAACTTACCACAAATAAAACAGGTGTTCTTGAGAATGAGTTCTTTCTGCTGCTTTTCGGAACGGAGGTCTGCGAATGTGTCGATGATGACACCGAAAATCAGGTTGAGGACGATGATGATGACCACGAAGAAGAACAGCAGGTCGTATACTACCCGCGCCACGAATAGCGGTTCCTTTCAACAAAATAAAAACCCATAGTTAAAGCAGTAAAAAAAAATAATCACTTTCTCAACATAAAACCGAACGACTTTTGTTCTATGAACAAATCTGAAATCGAGAAAAAAATTATGAGCTTTTCCTTAGTACATTGAATACCTACTTGATTTTTGACTTTATTGAATATTATTACAAATATTTGTTTACAATTGAAGGAATTGATCCTTTTTTTGTATCTATATAGATAGTTTCCATTTTTAAGGGATCATGATACCGAGTGTTTAGAGCTATGATTAGTAATCGTAGGCGGTTTAAATAAGATCCAATTACTACAGAATACTTACAAAGCTGAAGCTTGGCCATGTGGTTCTCGGCAGAGTGAGTAGGGCCAGTCCGTTTTCCCGTAGATATAGTAGAAAGCGACTTAGGAAACACAAGCTAAACAAAGCTTGTAAACATCAAAGAGACTTTTAAACCGACTGGCCAGCCTTCTGTCTGCTCTGGCTAGTGGAGACTAAAAATAACCTGATGATGATGACTTACATGATGATGATAAGCCGTGTGGTTCCCGGCAGAGTAGAATAGGACCACTCCAATTCATCCCGTGGATGTTGTAAAAGGCGACTAAGGAAACATAAGCTAAACAAAGCTTATTAACATCAAAGATACCTCTCCAACCCGTCTGGCCAGCGTGGAGAGTGTAGGCCAAATCCTCTGACTACTCAGGCTAATATATGGCTCTGGTAGTACAGAGAGGGTCGTGCTCCTGCAGTGGAGACTAGAAAGACCTAATGATGATGATGACTTACAAAGCTAGCCGGCGCACGCAGTATGTCCCCGATGCCTCCTCCGTTCCTCAGGCCCTGGTTGAGCGTGGTGACGATGCACATGATGAGCGAGTCGCAGCTCCGCTCGCGCAGCTCGCCGCCGACGGAGACGAGGCGCGAGGACTTGGTGCAGGCCGCGGCGTCCGCCTCGTGCATGTACTTCGAGGCGGGGCCGTCGCCGCACTTGTCCCAGTCGAAGCGCGGGTCCTCGTCGTCTGCAAGACCATTCATTGACACTTAAAACTGACTTTTACGCAGATTAACGCCATCTAGTGACGAGTGGAAGACAACTGTGCAGTACCGTCATCTACCAAGACGCCTACCTAGTAGCAGGCATTCATTTGTTCACAGAATTCATAAAAGGACAAGTACAGAAGATTGACTCCGAAAAATCAATTTATGATACAAGTTTTTTGCTATACACATCGTGTAAATTGACACTCGACATACCTTTAAAGGGTGACTCAGCTCGTCAATATAAACCTTTTTTCCTATGTGACCAATGCTGAGAACTCAAAATTTGGAATTACTCTTACAAATAGCTCGGGAGCGGCTGAACACTTTCGTATGAAAATATATATTTTTTTTTTAGTTCCCACCATTAATCCCATAGGAAAACTTCTTCATATTGACAGGCTGAGTTACCCCTACGCTGAATATCTTATGTTTCTTCACTCTTACTACAAAATAGATTTTATCACTCAAATTGTGGCCCATCTACACTTTTTATTTAAAATTTCTAAAACACAAGATGTCAACAACTCATTCCAAAATGTCCAAAATTAAAACTGTAGACGCCAGTATGTAACCTTGCGGAACCCCAGGTTTCGCAATCATAAATTCTAGAGTGCGTATATTAACAATAAAGCAAATTTTGCAAAACTGAAGAAAGTAATGTTCAATATGTAGATAGTCGATAGATAACACCAATAAGATATAATTCTGGAATGTTAAGAGATTGTAAGCTATGGTTAACCTAATCAAAGGCCTTAGTAAAATCCATACCAACTCGAAATGTGCGCAGAAAAACAAAAGTATTTATAGGTTTACCGTCCAATCGGTCGACGGAGACGAGGAAGTGGTCCCTGAAGAACATGTAGCCCACGATGGAGAACATGTAGACCAGCACCAGCGCCAGTACGGCCGTCAGTAGGATGGACCGCCCGTTGCGTGTCACTGATCGCATCACGTTCAGTAGTGTCTCTTCGCGGTACACAATGTCCAATAACTGTCGAGAAAACAAAGCAGTTGTTGCGAGAATGTATGGAGGCGGCTAGGTCATGTAAACCAGCTAAAATTAGTAGTTTCATAAAGTAATCGACTAATTAATGATCATCATCATATAGGTATTTAAGAACTTTGTTTTTGTCGGTGGAATATTTTCCATCTTTCCCTAAACTCCGCTCTTCTCTTTAATCTCGGAGTTCCGCCGAAATGGCTGATCAATTAAATTGACAGTGACAGGTACAATTTTTTTAAGCGAAGAAAGTGTAGTAGTTTACTGGGCTGAGAGAACGGTATAAAGGTATTTAAGATGCTACTTGCTAGGATGGATTGGGGATGAAAAAGTAACAGTTCGTTAACCCGAGCGTTTGTTGGTTCGTTAACCCGATGCCATACTTGCAACCACTGGACTAGCTGTTGAGGATGTCGAAAGAAAAATAAATTACAAGCTTTGAAACTACAAGTGACTCACCAGAACGGAAAAGAAGAACGGGTGGCAGCAGATGCCGAGAAAGCAAAATCCGAGGTAGACGCTGTGGTAGAGGAGCTCTGGGTCGGTGAGAACGTGCCACGTCGACTTGGACAACGTGCCCTGGTTGCCCATGATGCTCACTAGGTGGATGCCCTTCACCACGATCTAAAAACAATAGGATTATTAGTAATAGTTTTAAACGAAAAATCGAGGTAATACAGCTTATCGTATGCTTCCGATATTTGTTAATCAAGAGTCTTTTGTTTTCTTGAAGTCTATGAGTGTCACAGATCTTGATCTATAGGTAAAGTTCACTTCTTTTTTCGAAGCCCGTAGCATGGCTCTCGCGACGCCGTATGTATCGCGCGATATACTATCTTCTACGCTTCTCGCTCTTCAGTGTTGCGAAAAACAAGATGGCGATAGTCGATAAACGTTGTCGCGCGTGCCATGCTACGGGGCAGTTGTTTTTTTCGATATCTAATTGCCATTCCAAACTTATGAAAGTTGGCAAACATGTTTAGAATCTGATAAAGAATAACATCTATTAAACTTATGTACTTTTGTTAGTGCTCAAGTACTTCTGATAATATTACATACATACTTGTCGAAAACAACATTTTGAGAGAGATAGAAAGTGAGAGACAAAGAGAGAGAGAGAGAGAAAGTAATACTCACACACAGCATGCCGAGGCACCACAGCGTGGGCTCGGGCCCCAGCGAGAACATGAGGCGCACGATGCCGCTGGCCAGCAGCGCGCGCACGCCCGACGAGCGCGGCAGCCACGTCACCAGCGCCGCCGCCGTGCCCGACACGCACCACACCACCAGCGACAGGTGCTGGCCCAGCTCTGAGGGGGTCACAATTCAGTTCCTTTATTTGCTTTAATGTGGCCACACCAAAGACTTCTATATGATCTGAGGTTGTACGGTGCAGGCAATGATGATAACCGATACACCATACATGAAGGTTGAAGATTTTGGTGGTGGAGATACAAGACCACGTCACGTAGTAAACTGATTTATTGCTCTTGATATGTTACATCTTGATGGTTGGGTGTGACGGGTCCTTTCTCGTTGGCTGTCCGATAGTATCTCGAAATTGTTAAGATTTTGATGCTAATTATAATGTTAAATCAGCTGACACGCCACCTAACAAGTATGTGGCCGCGTGCAGCTCAAATGTGCGAGGTAAGCTCGTACAGAGGTAGACGTGCCCTAATTTTAAGAAATAGACAATTAAAAGCAATCGCGTCACGTGACGTGGACGGCGATTCACGGCTTTTGATGTGAGCTAAGCGTGTCGGTGTTAATTCGATCCCTTTGAACGCATCAGAAGTTGGTATACACGGATCGTCTACCTCAGATTATATAGTTGTCTTTAGACACGCATGTCACCAGCGTCAATCGCTGGCCCAGCTCTGAGAAAGACACAGGCTAGCATCAATGATCGGAACGCGGGGCGCAAATGCTCAGCGACATGATCAAGTATCTATATGATAGAGAATTATTGTTCAATTACCTCGGTCGTATTGGAAATCTTTGGGGGAGGCCTATGTCCAGCAGTGGACTTCCTGTGGCTGAGATGGTTCAATTAATCATTTTATCAATAATGTAACAATTTATTTTAAATCTTTTGACTACATTTAATAATTGCTTTCTTCACTTTATTCACCTGACATTTTTAGTTTGAAATCAAAAGCGCGTTCAACCAAACAAACAAACTTTTCAGTGTTATAAAGTAATTATTAAGTCATAGTATTATATAGTATTTTTCAGGTGTATAGATATACTCACTGGGCGTTTCGTCTTGAAATGGGTAAAAGAATGCGACTATAACGTTGATCAAAACAGCGAAGTTGAACAGAATGTTGCTCCACAGCGACATGTAGGACGACACCCAGAACAGGAAAGGTTGGCCTGTCAATGAAAAGTAATACTCATTAATATAAATCAGCCTACTCCCATTATCCTTTACCATTATCTAGTCTTTTAGCTAAACGTTGACGTTAAAAATTACTGACTTATACGACAACAGACAAAAACGAAAGATGAAAAAGGAGAAAAGTGAGGAGGATGTTAATAATTCAAGATGGGTTTTCAACACATTTAATTTGTTTATGACAACAATCTAAAGGAATGAAGATGATGTTAGTGTGTTAACCAAGATCTTCCCCTTCGATACATTTTGAATTTGCCAATATCACTTCTTTTTGTATCTCATGCATCTTAGTTATTTTCGTTTCGGAGGAAGAAAGGTGGTTGACCCTGAGAACACACAGGTCCAACAGGAAGCAACGGATAGGAAAAAGAGATTTGGTATTAAGGAACCCTATACTTCTGCCACTACATCTCGTGGAACAGGTTGTCGAGCCTGCCGAAGAAGTCCGCGACCTTGCTGCCTGGTTGTTACAGCCTGAGAGAGAGAACTCACCACGCAGCTTCTTCTGCCACTTCATCTCGTGGAACAGGTTGTCGAGCCTGCCGAAGAAGTCCGCGACCTTGCTGCCTGGTCGTTACAGCCTGAGAGAGAGAGCTCACCACGCAGCTTCTTCTGCCACTTCATCTCGTGGAACAGGTTGTCGAGCCTGCCGAAGAAGTCCGCGACCTTGCTGCCTGGTCGTTACAGTCTAAGAGAGAGAACTCACCATGCAGCTTCTTCTGCCACTTCATCTCGTGGAACAGGTTGTCGAGCCTGCCGAAGAAGTCCGCGACCTTGCTGCCTGGTCGTTACAGCCTGAGAGAGAGAACTCACCACGCAGCTTCTTCTGCCACTTCATCTCGTGGAACAGGTTGTCGAGCCTGCCGAAGAAGTCCGCGACCTTGCTGCCTGGTCGTTACAGCCTGAGAGAGAGAACTCACCACGCAGCTTCTTCTGCCACTTCATCTCGTGGAACAGGTTGTCGAGCCTGCCGAAGAAGTCCGCGACCTTGCTGCCTGGTCGTTACAGCCTAAGAGAGAGAACTCACCACGCAGCTTCTTCTGCCACTTCATCTCGTGGAACAGGTTGTCGAGCCTGCCGAAGAAGTCCGCGACCTTGCTGCCTGGTCGTCACAGCCTGAGAGAGAGAGAGAGCTCACCACGCAGCTTCTTCTGCCACTTCATCTCGTGGAACAGGTTGTCGAGCCTGCGGAAGAAGTCCGCGACCTTGCTGCCTGGTCGTCACAGCCTGAGAGAGAGAGAGAGCTCACCACGCAGCTTCTTCTGCCACTTCATCTCGTGGAACTGGTTGTCGAGCCTGCGGAAGAAGTCCGCGACCTTGCTGCCTGGTCGTCACAGCCTGAGAGAGAGAGAGAGCTCACCACGCAGCTTCTTCTGCCACTTCATCTCGTGGAACAGGTTGTCGAGCCTGCCGAAGAAGTCCGCGACCTTGCTGCCTTGGTCGTCCCTCTCCGCGCTCTGCAGCACTCTGTGCTTACTGTCGGCAGGCAGATACTCGCAGATCTCGGGTATTGGGAACACTATTTGTTCCATGCTGCGGTCAGTTCTTACTATCTGGAAATAAAAACACGATATACAATATGACGGAAGTATATTTTAATAGCTTTAAGCATCATCATCATCAGCTCTTTTTTAGTCTCCACTGCAGGAGCACGACTCTCTCTGTACTATCAGAGCAGTCAGAGTATTTGGCTTATACTCCCTACGCTGACCAGACGGGATGAATAAGTATCTTTAATGTTTGTAAGCTTTATTTAGCTTGTGTTTCTTAAGTCGGCTTCTTCGACATCCACGGGAAGACTTGGAGTGGCGAACCATACGGCTACTAGATGATAACCTATTTAGATGATGTTTTAATGGATTAGAAATGAATTTTAAAGTGTACATTGTCATTCTTGAAAAATCTTTGGATCGAGACAGTTCGATTTGACCAGAAGGGTTTTTGGTCAAATTGAAAAAGGCTCAATCCAAAGATTTTTCAACCGGGTGGTCGAAAAAGAGAATCGAGACTTTTGGACTCATCAGAGGTCGATTTGTTTCACAGCTTGACCAAAGGGGTAATCCATATGCTATAAGTATAAAATATTGAGTGTCTCACTTCTATCTGCGCCGTGTGAGTCCGGTAGTACTGCAGCGCGGGCGCGTTGTGTCCGGAGGGCTTGGCCCGCACGAGGGCCGCCAGCTCCTTGTTGTGGCCGGCCAGCTGGTGGCACAGGATGTAGATGTTGTGGCCCACCTGCATAACAAAATGGTGATGGACC
Organism: Rhodophaea formosa; assembly: GCA_963082605.1. Lineage (NCBI taxonomy): Eukaryota > Metazoa > Arthropoda > Insecta > Lepidoptera > Pyralidae > Rhodophaea > Rhodophaea formosa. The sequence continues at coordinate 11,135,509 of OY720228.1, read as the reverse complement.
TAATGTAGCACCTTGTGGCACTTCTGAGAAAGTGCATAAAGGAAAAATAGAAGATAAAAAACTGAAACGTGTTCTTAAGAGGGCCCGGTATATTTTTGAAATCGGTAGATAAATGATCGTTAAACTTAAAAAAATTCACAACGATTAAAAGATTAGCCAAACGCCCCTTTTGATTGTTATTATTTGCATCTTTATCTATAGCATTAATTAAATCTATACATTTCCTATACATCACAATTTTATTACAGGAAAAGATTCCTAATCCCATCTGACAGTAATTTTTTTCAACAAGAATAATTTTTTAAGGTAAGTAAGATTTAAAATTGATATCACTCACTTCCTTCGGAGATACGCCTTGTACGGGAGAGTCATCTTCTGAGTCAGAATCGGCGTCCATGGCATGCTCCTGGTGGAAGGCTGAGCAAGCAACATCAACCTGTTAACAACATCGGTGTTTTATTATGGTTGCACCCTCAGTCGGAGTGCTTCGGAGCCCGGGGTCCGCTTTCCGTCGTTTTTTATTAATTTCGCCAGTCACAAAACTTTATTACCTGCTCTACCAAAATTATATAAATGGAGAAGTAAATCGTAGAGTAAAACGAACCCATATCATTAATAAATTATATCAACCTACGTGTCATCACATCATGATCAGACATCTATAAAAGGGATTCATTCATTTTTTTTATTTATTTATTTATTTTTAATAATAATAAATAATAATTTATTTATTTATATTAATACACTAGCAGCACTAGGTGCTGATGCGTGTATATCACTGCACTTGTTTTAAATGTCCGTCCAGTCTGTTTTTGAACGCATTCACTGAGGGGGCACTAATAACTGTCTCTGGAAGTTTGTTCCAAGCATCTACTACACGGTTAGGCAGGAAGTGATACCGAGGATTGCTAGCGCTTAAGGATCTTGATAGTTTTAACGAGTGTCCTCTCAGGTTTCTGTTTTGGTTCATAACAAAGATGTTACTCAGCTTTGGAACATTGTAGCAACTAGTTAGTATTTTAAAGGCCTCTATAAGATCTCCACGTTGCCTTCGCTTTTCCAATGATGTTAGGCCAAGAATTTTGAGTCTTTCCTCATAATCGTTGTTACTTATATTAGTTATACTTACCAGCTGCTTAGGGTTCATATTGTAGAGTATCCTCTCCACGTTGTTCTCGGAGTCATTGCGCGACTCCATGATGGCGAGCAGCAGGTAGGAGGCGTTGTTCTTGAGTTCCAGCACAAGGGTGGATGTCGTTCAGGATGTTATATTTACCAGCTGCTTAGGGAACATTGGGGGGGTGAGGGGGGGGGGTAGTTATATTTACCAGCTGCTTAGGGTTCATATTGTAGAGTATCCTCTCCGCGTTGTTCTCGGAGTCATTACGCGACTCCATGATGGCGAGCAAAAGCTTGGAGGCGTTGTTCTTGAGCTCCAGCACGAGGTCCATGCGCGTCTTGCCGAGCGGGTTGATGTCGTTCAGGATGAGAGCGGTGATGATGTCCAGCCCGTTGCTCTCGTGGGTGGCGATGCAGTTCTGGTTATCGTGGCAGGGACCTGGCAATGAATATAGAAAACATTACCCTCCTTTTAGGTGGGTCAGTCGGAAAAAATAAAAAAGTCCTTGAGTCCACTTTATCGGGTACTATAGTCAAGTATAAGGACTCGCGGACAAAGTTGCATTTTTATATTTTGTTGCGTGTTTTGAAGGCGGGTTTCAAGTTGTATGACTTGGTGGAATTTGTAAGGTTACAAAATGCTGTACATGTGCACTTGAGGATGAACAAACGATTGCACAACCGGCATAAAGCCTTGACAGTCAACTGTGAGGTTCTCCAGCCATACTGGGTATCTCCAGTACACTGGGTACACCCAACTGGGTGTGGCGTATGGCCACACCCAGTTGGGTGTGGCACTATATCACTTACCCTGGCAGTGCTGTGTAAGTTTCTAGGGTCTGGTTGATGAGTGTCACATTTCGCTCATAGACGTAGAGGCCCAAAATTCCTAGGCCATCCGTGGTAGGGCCACAACTCATGTCACTTACCCTGGCAGTACTCTAGGGTCTAATTGAAGAATACCACGATTCTCTCATTGATATGGAGGCCCAAAAGGCCGAGGCCATCCGTGGTACGGCCACAACTGATATCACTTACCCTGGCAGTACTCGGTTATAGTTTCTAGGGTCTGGCCGGCGTGGCGAGTGTGGCCTAAATTCTCTGAATGCTCTGGCTAATATATGGCTCTGGTAGTAAAAAGAGGGTCATGCTCCTGCAGTGGAGACTAAAAAAAGACCTGATCATGATGATGATGTCACTTAGCCTGGCAGTACTCTGTGAGAGTTTCTAGGGTCTGGTTGATGAGTGCCACGTTTCCCTCATTGATGTAGAGGCCCAAAAGGCCCAGGCCACCCGTGGTAGATCCACAACCAATGACACTTACCCTGGCAGTACTCTGTGAGGGTCTCCAACGTCTGGTTGATGAGTGCCACGTTTCCCTCATTGATGTAGAGGCCCAGAAGGCCCAGGCCACCCGTGGTAGAGCCACAAATGCAGTCCAGGAACATCAGCGTCTCGGATACTAGGTTGTAGTTCGACTTGTTGTTTTGATTGCGCAAAAGGTTCTGAAATACAAGAACGTGTGAGAACAGCGCTGTCAATCCCTTTGTTGGGGATCCTCCGTGGTGTTAAATGAAAGTGGACTGTTTACTGCTGGTTCTTTAATGGTACTTTGAGAAACTGGTACAAAGATCAGAGTACATAAGCAGAATATATGCGCACACGCCGGCGGTGAGAAGGCAAGTGAATCCGGGGGCCGCGCAGGCTTCGGCAGCTTTCGGCCGCAGTCGGGTGTCTTCGATGGAGCCCACATCGTTCGCGGATGGTAGATGGTAGATAGGCGCGAACACCCTTTGTTAGGGTTTAAAGATTTGTAGGTAAAAAACATTATCAAGCAAAATTGTCCCGATTTTTTAACTACGGTAACTTAGTGTAAAAATGAAGTGTATTTGTATTTGCTATATATTGGCAGTATCCTTTCCGCTCTCTGTTTGAGCGTCAACAACAACAACATGCAGTAAACGTGTCGTCTCAAATGTCGTGGTTTCCCTGAAGAACTTTATCCACTACAGTCCGCTAATTTACCACCCTTACAAAGTTCGGCTGTACGCTATCGCGACTTTATTACGGCAAATGTGTCGCTAGTAATGACGGTATTCTGAAAAAAGCGTTGGCAGCACTGTCCCGCTGGGTCCAGTAAGCTGTGAATGGGCCACAATGACAAGACAAACAAGATAAGCTAAGACAATATAATATCCAGTTGGTATCAGCTTCTCCATAAGAAACAAATGTCTTTAGTACAATTATAGATACCAAATGCTTTTATAGTTAGTTGTAATAATTAATATCTGTTAAATATAGCAGGTAGCGCCATCTGTCTATAGTTGGAGCACAACTTTGGCAAACACAACACACACAGCCGTCGAGCGCGGCAGTCGGCGACAGCCCGTTCCCCGCCCCGCGTCTCGCTGCCCCCGCGCACACCCACACATGGCCGCAAGCGGTTTTACGTGAACATATGCTAACTGTCGTTTTTTTCGCGTCGTGATAATATTCCATGCTGTGCGTGTTGCCTTGCAATGCCATGTGGTTCCCGGAAGAGTAGAATAGGACCACGCCAAGTGTTCCCGTGGACGTCGTAGAAGGCGACTTAGGAAACACAAGCTAAACAAAGCTGATAAACATCAAAGAGACCTCTCCAACCCATCTGGATAGCGAGGAAAGTGTAGGCAAAATCCTCCCACTGCTCAGGCTAATATTTGTCTCTGGTAGTACAGAGAGGGTCGTGCTCCTGCAGAGGAGACTAAAAAAGACCTGATGGTGATAATGAATTCTGTAAAAACGTACTTGTAGATCCGGGTTGTGGTTCTCGCACAGCAGTTGCAGGAAGCGCAATATGGGCCGCATGACGGACACCTTGGCGGGGAGTACGTCGGAGCTGCCGGCGTCTAACTTCTTCTCGGCCATTATTTCTTCTAGCACTGTCGTTCCTGAGTAAAAATAACCCAGTTCTGATATGTATAAAATAAAAAAATTGAGATCAATGCCAATCCAGGCATTGAAAAATTGGCTAGTTTTTTAATCATTGAAATAAAGACATGACGGTGTCTAGAGAGTTATGGTCAAAGGTACGTTGTACATTTCAAACCAAATCTAGAGGTGGATAGAAATATTTTTTTTTTATTCTAACGTGATATACTAACGTTATAAATATGCTTTGACTATATAGTAAATAAGTATTATACGGGTCACTCACGTATAAAGTCAGCTACTGGCGACATGTTTCGATGTGAACCGAGACGCACAGGAAGTCGTCCCAATCAAAAATTGATTGGTCGCTAATCTTCTGTTTTAGTGATTCCCGTAGATGTACAGGGAACCTCTTCTCTATCTCATCGTCATTATCGGCTGGTGATGGTGCCCTGTGCAAACTCACTGTGCCCAGCTTTGTAAGCTGAACATGGTTCCTCCTATCAATTGACTTTATACGTAAGTGACCCGTATTTTACATATTGATGAGAAATAATAATATTTCCCTTACCGTGCGACATAGTGTGTATGTCGGAGTAGGCGTGCACGGCCGACCCGCAGGCGCTGGCGACCTCTTCGTCCATTTCCTCGCCAACTACCAGAGGGCCAGTCGCTCTAGCACCTGCACCAAAACGTGAAACCGAATCAAAGACAATAAAGTACTAATTTGTTTTATGTCATAGGACGGCAAACGAGCAAGCGGATCACCTGATGGTAAGTGATCCCCGCTGCCCATGAACTACTGCAACTCCAGGGGTGTTACAAGAGCGTTACCGGCCTTTATCCCCCATCCCCCCTCCACAGAGGAGGGGGGGGGGAGGGGGGGGGGAGATGGACCTCCGGCTCTCTCACTCACGGAACGAATCAAAGAAGCGGTAAAGCTACTACTCAAACGTCGATTTTCTGTGAAAGTGTGGTACTTCCCCGGACGAGCCAGCCCATTCATGCTAGCAAAAGTGAATTTTGCCGGTGGCGTGGCTCTACCACAAATAAAAGTTAACTACTAACATATAGACTGCCAACCTCATACAATAATATTAAACCAAATTAAGGTAGGCAAATGTACGGCGCTGCAGAGTTGCTTGGCGCTGCAGAGTTGATTTCCACTCGACACTAGATGGCGGTACACTGCGTTAGCCTAAACTTACTAAATCAGGGGTGTAATTTTAAAATATCATGCCAAAAATATTGTTCTAATTATTAATTAGAAATATTTTGTAAATTATGCTTTTATATTCTCACAATATGATAGATACAATGTTGTGTAGCAACGAGTGGACCTAACAAAATATGGATGGATTGTGTAAAAGAGAGTATGAACAAGAGCTTATAAGCTTTGTTTAGCTTGTAAGGAAACACAAGCTAAACAAAGCTTATAAACATCAAAGAGACCTCTTCAACCTGACTGACCAGCGTAGCGAGTGCAGGCCAAATCCTCTGACTGCTCTGGCTAATATATGGCTCTGGTAGTACAGAGAGGGTCGTGCTCCTGCAGTGGAGACTAATGAAAGACCTGAATATAATGATATTTTGTTTGTTTGTTTTTCGTATGTGTAAGTGGCCAACACTGGTGTCAGATTTTTCAAGCTGTCTTAAGGCATCTGACATAGCTTAACGACTGCCATCAACGATGACAGCCGGGACCAACGGCTTAACGTGCCTTCCGAAGCACGAAGGAGCTCGAGATATTTTTATGCCACTTGCGGTCACCCATCCAAGTAGGGACTGCACCAGGGGTTGCTTAACATACGTAAGCGCTCATAGAGCTCACACCCACTAGACCATCGGGCTCCTCATAATGATATAGAAAAGAAGATTAACCGTCAGGACTCTGAGGTTTCTTCTCGGCGTGGTTGGTCCGTTGTTTGTCGGTGCTGGTAGCGGCTGTGCTGCTCGCGGCTAGCGACCGTATCTCTTGCTGCGCTTCCCGCATTTTGTCGTAGAACACCTTAATAGAAACAATATCATTAAAACACAAACTTTTCGGTGCATAAATATATTTTTTCTTTTTTTTACCTTTAAAAGAACTTTATTCAAAAGTATGAAAATGCGAGGTACAAAAAAATAAAACATTCGCTTTACTTTACCTTACAGGCACCAGTCTCCAACATAATTGTACATTTCTACTTTTATCCAGCATTGGTCCCACTAATATGAAAACTCTTTGCGTACGATTGTTGTTGGTATTTTACAAGTAACCCTGTATATGGGGAATACATTTGATTGTGTTTGTGATAGTATATCTTGTTGGTATTTGTGTTGGAGAAAATAAACAAATTTTTACGTTTACTTTACTTTACTTAACCTAAGATCTTATATAGTAGTAGAAGAATTAAGTACAGCTCGAATCAAACTTTATGGCAGCTCTGAACATCGCGTGAGTCGATGCGCAGTACACAATGGGCATGTTGACTAAAATTTTTTTCATGTTGCTATGTAAAGACCTGCCAAAAATAAACACAATAGTGACAGAAATACATTTCTAAACAAAAAACTCTTTCAGTTATAAAAGTTTTAAAGACACATGTTTTTAGACGTGAAAACGCGGCGCTGAAATGCCTACATATTTGTGACGTCACAAGCTTGTATTTTGTATGGGTGGCGTGAGAACTTTGTTTGGTAGCTATACGAAATATTTCGTTTATGGTAATGGTTTCATAATAAAAGTTGCTATAAATTTTGCAGACTAAAATACAGTATAATTGTAATTAAAAATTTTCATACTTTAAAAAATGGTTCTATTCACCCAACTTTAAAGAAGCTTTAAGAACACTTAACGAATCGATATCAAATTAAAAGTGTTCTTTATAGTGTTTTTAGATAGAAATTAGTCTCATTAGAAACAAATTTTATATAATCTTAACATTAGGCAACTACCGTATTATGAGGTCTGCGCGGGGCGCGCGGGGATGAGGCGGGGTACGTTCTCGCGCAGCTCGCAGCTAATATCCGAGCCACCATATAGTTTGATTCTGACTGTACTCATACAAATTTTTGGCTTAGAAAGAGAAGAAAAACTCTATCTCACTCTTTGCATACAATTATGCTCTCTAATGAAAGGCTAATAAGAGTGAATATTGCTTTTATATTTATTTACTATTGCCGATTTTAAATTAAACATTGATATACAAATTTTAAAACATTAAAACAATTACAATTTAAACAACTATACCTTAAGAAATGCTTGCGAGATTTCTCCATTTTGAAGTTTCGTAAATATGCTGTGCTGAATTATAGGGTTACCTCCTTCTAGAAGCGCGATTCCTGTTGGAAAAATTGATAATTTTTACTTTATATAATTTCAAATTAATAGTACTAGGAACAGAGCTATGTTTAAAAACGGGTCAACCACGTGCTGTTTGGTCGGGATTGCTGACTATAGTTTCGTCTTCATCAGGACCCTCCGTAGCGCGCACCACACACGCCTTGAAAATGGGCTTCTGACGAGCTCGTAAGTGACCCGTTTGTATACATTATCTCTTAAGCTCACCTAAGTTGCAAAAATATAGTTTTTTTCTTTTTTTTTTAGCCTGCTTTTGTGTCCCACTGCTGGGCAAAGGCCTCCCCTTCTTTTCCCCACTGATCCCTATCCAGTGCAGCTTGCTGCCAACCTCCCAAGTACCTATCGATTTCATCTCGCCATCTTGTCTTCGGTCTACCCCTACGCCTAGGTCCATCAGGAACCCACATGGTCACGTTTCGGGCCCATCTATCTGTGTGCATGCGGCAAACATGCCCAGCCCAGTTCCATTTGAGTCTGGCCGACTTGACGCCTACATCGACAACCCCAGTTTTGGAGCGTATTTCGGTATTCCTCACCCTGTCTATTCTACGAACGCCAAGTATACTGCGTTCCATCGCCCGCTGGCAGACCTTGAGTTTGGACTTTTGGCCCTCAGTCAAAGTAAAAATATAGTAACAGAGTTATTTTCTACACTATTTTTATATTTCACCACGGATATATAATAATACTAGCTGTTACCCGCGGCTTCGCTAGCGTAAAATTTCGCGTAAACCAGTGTCATGGTGGCATATCCGCAATGGCATCACAGCTAAGGGCAACCATTTTGCTGACATATTCCGTCAAGCTGTCATTGTTTTAATTGTTTTGTATTTTTATATGCACCAAATAATAATTTTCTATTCGTAAATCCCACGGGAACAGTACTTTTTTCCGGGATGAAAGGTACCCTATGTCCTTCTCAGTACCCTGACTTACGTGTATCAAGAAGATTGGTTCAGTAGATAATTCGTGAGGTAACAAACAAATAAACAAACTCACTTCGCATTTATAATATTAGTCAGGGTGGGATTTTTGAAACAACGCTATTATTGGAAAACAAAACGAGCTCCGTGGCGCAGCGGTTATCACGCCAGCCTGCGACACGGGGGTCCCGGGTTCGATCCCCGGTCAGGTCATGATGGAAAACGATCTTTTTCAGATTGACCTGGGTCTTGGATGTTTATCTATATATGTATTTGTTATAAAATATAGTATCGTTGAGTTAGTATCCCATAACACAAGTCTTTCTTAAGAACTTACTTTGGGGCTAGCTCAATCTCTGTGATTTGTCCGTATAGATTTAAGACTTAATTTAAATTGCTTAGAAGGTGATTAAATTTACTTTGCAGATTATTTTCCATATCCAATTATAAGTTTAAAGAGGCCAAATTCAATCGCACTTACCAAGTTGTATTGCTTCTAAGAAAATCGCAGGTCGGTTGGTGCTCTTGATGACGAGGTCCACCACCAGGTCGGAGGCGCCTTCCTTGTCTAGGTGCGCCTGCACTTGCGCGAGAGTTTGTCCCGTGCGAAGAAGTACCTTGGCTGGGTTGGAATAAATAAATAAATAGATAAAAGTTTTTATAAAATTATGTGTAGATTTAAATAACACTTAAAGCCGGGGTTGGGATATAAATGTATGTAAAAAATAAAATACCCTTAGACAAAGATTCAGAGGAGTTCAAGCTCTATCGTATTTAAAAATTGAACTGCTTTATATTTTCAGCCGCGGGGAACAATCAAAGCTGGATTGATTTTTTTTTTATTGTTAGGTTCGCAAACTAGTTGTTACATAGTTTAAACTAAATGTACATATAGATTTATATAAAACATTTGCAACAACCTTCTATGAGCGAACACAGCAAAAGATTGATTAAAAGATGATTTAAAAGATTCATAATTATTTATAGGGGTATCTGGAAAAAAAAAAGTTTCATTTGTATGGTATTTTACAATTGAACTGATTTATATCTTCAGCCGCGGGGAACAATCAAATATGGATTGATTTAACAGATTAATAAGAATTAATGGGTATCTAAAAAAATAAAGGTTTTTGTCGAAAAGAAATATCAATCTGAAATGTATCTGAACATATAGATTCAAATGAGGAACATCGGAGAGGCTACTCGCGTCGTTCGACCAATCATATATCGCGATACAGACGATGGACATTGGCGGACAAAAAGTCCACGGCGCGCACTTATTAGTAATGAAGTAAGGTTGCATTTTGTTTGCGCAATACCTCATGTCGCCTGGCGGACATACGCCTAAATGCAACCTTATTGTAGTTGCCGTGTGGTTCCCGGCAGAGTATAATAGGACTACTCCAAGTCTACCCGTGGATGTCGTAAAAGGCGACTAAGGAAACACAAGCTACACAAAGCTTATAGACATCATAGAGACCTCTCCCGTCTGGCCAGCGTGGAGAGTGCAGGCCAAATACTCTGACTGATCTGGCTAAAATATGGCTCTGGTTGTAAAGAGAGATGATGATCTGCATTGGAGACAAAAAAAAAAGACCTGATGATGATGATGATGTAGTACTAATAAAAGAGTCCCGCGGACTTTTTGTCTGCCACTGTCCCTCGCCGTTTGTTGCGCTGTTAGTCCAAATACATGCGTGAAAACAACTCGTGCAAAGTGACGCATGCAGTAACAACACACAGTGAACAACGTAAGGCCACGTTCAGACGAACGCGATTTCTACGCGCGCGGACCCTGGGCGGCCATTGCAAATTGAGTGCTATGCCCATTACATAAAACATATTTTGAAACTTTTTGCGCAACCGCTGCGTGTACGTGGTGTTGAGTTACATGTTTTACGTAATGGACATAGCACTCAATTTGCAATGGCCGCACAGGGTCCGCGCGCGTAGAAATCGCATTCGTCTTAACGCGGCCCAAAAAGCATGCAGGTTGCTAAAGCAAACTCAGAATATTATTAGCAGCGTTTTACCTACCAATAAAACGCTTATTAAGCGATAACCTTATTTGAAACCTAATTAAACAACAATTGAGAGTAGCGAGCTTGACTTCCGGTAGCAGGTCGGCTATTTTACCGATTTTCCCTTACGACGTCGGCTAACTTCCGGTGGGCAGGAGGGGGGCACGTGGCGCCGCACCACTGCTCTGAGCCTCATTGGATCTCGAAATTGATTCGCATAAGAAACACCTGGCAGTGATTGTGTATTAGGTTTCAAATAAGGTTATCGCTTAATAAGCGTTTTATTGGTAGGTAAAACGCTGCTATTAAGCTTATGAACCGTTATTTGAAACCTAATTAAACAACAATTGAGAGATTGTCTGTTATCGCCTGGTGTACCGGTTATAGCCAATAACATGATGGATATGATATCATGTGAAACTGAATAGTGAAATAAATCAGATGTGAAAATAAAATGCATGACAAGACTGAGTTACAAGAAAGAATAATAAAAAACGTTATTTTACCAAAGGTTAGATCGGACTTTATAAACAAAAAAATTATCATATAAAAAATAAAAATTATTTGAATGATAATAAAGTAAACAAAGACTGAATTAATAAACACTTGTTTAAGTGTCAAATTCATTAACAACACAGATGGTATAGGTAAAGCTTAAATATCAAATTTACAATAATATAAATGGTAATGAGTACGAATAACTCGTACTATACCTGGCCAAAAATAAATGACGAAATTGAATATAAATTACATTCAGAACCATTATTATTTTTATAATAAAAATATTGTAAAACAGGATTTGCATCAGAACATCAAATAACCATCATATGACGTAGGTACTTTTCCTTATTTCATCGAAGATCAATAATAACCGGACTACTTTCAATAGTAAAAAACAAAAGAAATCACCTGGAGGAAAGAACTTCAAAAACTCACTTAACAAATTGCAAGGTTTACCTTGCGAAAAATATTTATTTTTCTATAACCTTTTTATCATACAGTCTTGTTGTCACGTGCAATAAGTTTCAGTATCCATGGTATAAAACCATTTGAATTGCATGTTCAAGTCCTATTACGTAGATATGGAAACAAATAGAATAATTTGTTAAAATTAGCCATGAGTAATTCTGTTCCATTTTCAAAATATATGACATATATGTACATTGGTTAGAATAAAGCCAAAAAGGTAATTTTAAAGTAAGGAAAATTGAGATGAACTTTGACCGTTTTAATCTTTATAAAGTAAAATATGCTTGTGCACCGCACTTAGCAAGATGATAGCCGTAATTAGGACAAAACAACTTCTTTCTGGCTAAAATATACCCAGAAGATTTGTAATACAAAGGCTATATGGTAGATACAAACAGCTCTCGCAACTGTATTGTCTTTGATATGATAAAATGCAGAGGAATGACAAACATTTTATTTCTTACACAAGAAAAAGTAAAACTAAACCTCAAGTAGTAAGTAAACTAAGAAAGTAATAAATTGAATTTTGACTACAAATATCTTGCTTTTCTGTTGCTAGGCTGGAATAGTACTAGTCAACTTTACAGAGGCACAAACGGGAGACCGTTCATTAGTAAGATGAATAAATAGTCTTATCATTATTGATATTAAAAACAATCAAACCTGGTATTTCAAATACTTCGAATTTTGAAACAGGCAAAAAATGTCACATAAACAATATACCTTGTTAAAGCAATATGATCTGGATTTCCATCCTAGTATAGGATTAAAGTTCGGATTTGAAAATCTAATTCGGATTGTTCCTATATTTAAACAAACATAAAAGTTAGTGCGATATTATCATTTTAAGTGATAAATAGTGTCAAACACACCTTTTAATACCATTTTTGGTAAGACTAAGGCCAGCTAAGAGTTCCTTTATAAATTATTCAGTGAAGATTAGTAGAACCGTTTCAATTAAAGAAGCAAAAGAAAGCACGTTTAATAAGATTGTTATACGAATTTTTTTTTTTTTTATTTATGGTAGTTTCTTTACGTACATTAAATAATTCAATAAACTCCAAATACTGAGATTGCAATGAGATTTGCATTCACTGCTCAAATATATGTGGTCCAATAAAATATTTTATGTTGTCCAATAAATAAACTAATTAAAAAAAAATTAATAAATTACAAAATGTCAAATGCTGTTGTAAGCCTTAAACCGTGATAAAGCCTCAAAACTGAAACAGATTTAGACTAAAAGAAAATCGAAGATATGTATGTCTGCAGGCCCCGGGCCATGGGTGTCCAAAGCACTCCAGCTGAGAATGCAACCGGAAAAACGCTCAGATGAGAGAGGAGTCGGGCAAACGATACAGGACAAACCAATCCTCCATCACTCAGCGAAGGGCCTGGATGAGATGTTAAGAAGCTAGTAGCTAAAGAAAACACCGAGAATTATTGCTTAACATGCATGTCTTTTAAATTTTATTCAACTTTTAAAATATGGTTAACTGAATTTTTTAAATATATTTTTCAATAAACTGATACCAAACATTTTTGTAAGAAATATTACAACATGAAAACGACTTTGCCTTGTGAAATTAGAGCGCATCTTTAACCTGCCAAGCCCAAAAATAGCCTTTTGATATGACGAGGAGGCTAATCTACGACGAAAAGCTGCTAAAGTTTTCTTTAAAATCTTAAAAATAATTTGACGAACCGTTATAATCACCGCCTGAGGTCGGTAAATAAAATAAGCAAGGTCAAAAGACGAACTCTCTTTGTCGACTTGAAGTATATTCTAATCTTTTTACTATTGTTGCACATTATGAAATTAGGCAAAATGCTAGGAAATGCTAGATTCTAAAGATAGAAAGGAGGCTTATAGTATGCAGTGGGCGTAGAAAGCTGATGATGATTAAATGTTATACGTTTGCATTAAATACTAGTGTAGCACATACCGTGCATTCCACTTATTCATACATTACGGTAAAGTGACCGTAAAAAAAAAAAATCGATAGTCAATTTTCATAGCTAGTGTCATAGTTTGAACATGAAAAATATCTGCGACATTACATTATAGTGTAATCAGAAAAACTCGCCTGGCCGGTTCGACTTTGCAATGAAAGTTGGTAAAAGTCTTTCTTAGATCAAGACAATTATTTCTATACGATATTAATATAAAAATATTTCATTATCAATGAGATGGTGAAGGATAACTAAAAACAAGTTCGGTGCAAACTACGAGTACTTTCGTAGAACACTTTATTGTGAAACTCCGGCAGTGAATGTGTTAACCAGAGACTGCGCCTCTTCGGCAAAGTTTGCGATGTAGCTTTTATTTAAGTTCGTAACTGATTCAAGTGGCTAACTTAAACATTAATTTTATAATTTCTTGGGATACAGTTCAATTTACTGTGAAAGTTATTAACTAGCTAATACCGCAACAGGTCAGATCTGAGCTTGTGTGTTCAATTTAACGTTAGCATTATTCATAAGGAGCCAAATCTAGATCATACACATTTGGCTTCAAGTATAGCCCAAACGACTCTAAAACTCATAATTGACAATATTTTCAGCATTGGAAATACTGCTTGACCCGAGCCCATGAATTAAACTGAGCTTTCACATTAGTTTTATGATAAAAAAGCCCAAGTAAATAAACATGAAAAATGTAGTTACTTTAATAACTTCATGAACATATTTAAAGAGATCATTATTCGCGACGCAAAATGTCGCTCCACTTATTATAAAAAAAAATAATTAATGTTATGGCATGACTAGGCTTGCCCTGAGCCTGCGCATTAAGCTGAGCATACGCAACAGCTAATCAATTGCACTTAAATAAAATTGTTATACAACCAGAATGTAACTCCTCTTGATTCATCGCGATTGGCGAGTTTATTTGAGCTTTTGCTGTAGTTTTACTCATCATTAAATAGTTCTATTTACGTCATTCATAAAATAATCCGAAATTGCGACATGGCTTGGCTTGGCCTGAGCTCAAGCGTTCAGGTGTGCTTACGTAGCAGCTTTGTTTCAGCAAAATAAAAGTTAATATTAAGAACCAAAATGTATTTTATTTTACTTCATGTATTGCATGTCTATAATTAAAATAGACGCAATAGGCAGCATGACTAGGCTTGAGCCTGAGCCTGCACGTTCAGCTGAGCTTGTGCAGCAGCTTTATTTATTTGCACTATCAACAATACGATGTTCTGGTATGACTGGGCTTGACCCGAGCCTGCACGTTCAGCTGAGCTTGCGCAGCAGCTTTATAAATAATCCAATATTCCAGCATGACTGGGCATGACCCGAGCCTGCACGCTCAGCTGAGCTTGCACAGCAGCTTTATTTATTTGCACTATCAACAATACGATGTTCTGGCATGACTGGGCTTGCCCCGAGCCTGCACGTTCAGCTGAGCTTGCGCAGCAGCTTTATAAATAATCCAATGTTCCAGCATGACTGGGCTTGACCAGAGTCTGCACGTTAAGCATAGCTAAGCTAACAGCATTATTTCGATAAGGTGGTCAAGGTATCACCCTATTATATAAAATTCACTTATCTATCAATTCTCTATTCCATACAAAGATTTTGTTCCTACAAAGAAATTAGTAAAAAGAAATAAACAAAATTGTCCACCGTAATCGACAATTGAATAAACTAGCAATTCCATGATAAGTTCACACTTCAACTTTTTAATGAATACTATCTTTTAATATACTTAATGAAATGTTTAGTTACCTCTAGAAACAAAATTAATATACGGAATGGATCTCCATATCCTCATCTCCTTGAGGGTAAGTGATATGAAAACAAAACAAAAAATCTTCGCAATCGAAAAGGATTTTCCGTTAATTTAAATGTTTTATTGAGTAGCTCAATAGCTAGTTATATTATTCATTATGCAGCAAAGAACCAGTTTCATGAAGTGATATAAATGAAAATCATTCATATCTATATTAAGTTGTATTGTTAATCTTGTCAATCGCTTATTAACGTAAAATATTACGCAGTCTATGGCTGCACATTTTCTTGACATATAGTTAATCTTTATAAAGGCAACGGCCTTAACTTCAAAAAGGCTTAATAAGCAACGCCAACGTGTTAATATAATCTTGAATATCACTTACATGCTCTGCATAGCAACACTACATTCCTTGGTCTGGATAGTTTCTCAATTTATTCACTGACACAGTCACTTTAAATTATATAGGAATATAACAACTTAAGAATTCAACATTTAAATAGTACTGTTTGTTAATCAGATGGACTGTTAAATAACCAATATATAAGTAACGAACGATTTGCATCGTTAAACTCCTTTAAAAAATCCGTTATTATATTGAATTTTTGAATTCAAATAATAACATGTTTCAGGGAAAATCAGTAATCTGAAAAATAAAAAGCTGAAAAGCGAAAATATAAGTAATAAAAATGTAAGTACGTGCACTTACCAATACAACCGACTGCTACGATAGTCAAGACGCCAATGAGGCTCAGAGCAGTGGTGCGGCGCCACGTGCCCCCCTCCTGCCCACCGGAAGTTAGCCGACGTCGTAAGGGAAAATCGGTAAAATAGCCGACCTGCTACCGGAAGTCAAGCTCGCTACTCTCAATTGTTGTTTAATTAGGTTTCAAATAACGGTTCATAAGCTTAATAACATGTTACAAAAATAGAGAAAATTGTTCGAAGGAACAATTTTCTATGTTTAATTATCGTGAACGCCATTTTATCTCGGTATTTGACTTTTCAGGCAAAATAGCATTTGAGTAAATCAATATGTTCAAACTAGAAATGACACAACCACCCACATTTTAATCTGAAATTAAATATTGAACCTTTCTATATTTTCTGATATTTAAATAGGATAACGGACATTAGAAACACGCGCTAAAAAGCCGACAGAGGACGGATTATATGAGTTTCATAGCGTATTCCACCGAATTTTCCAACCTTTAAAGTTTTAGAAATTATTTTTTCAACACACCGCAACTTAATTAGTATGAATACTTTTATTTGAGTTTTTTCCCTAATCTATATTAACTAGTTGGAACATATTGATTCACAAAACAGTGCTGAACACAAAGCCGTGATACTGACGACGTCCGGCGGCCCACCTGTCTTGATCTGATGCGGATGTACCTCTGCATGCGCGGTGGAATAGAAAAATACGGCTAAGTCTATGGCTAGTCACATGTCTAGAATTCTAGGAAGGTGGCTTTGTTTATTGGTAAATGCATTTTTTTTTAATCTGTGGGTAAATGAATAAAATTCACCTCCGTTGCCTTAGTGACTTATACCACGTGTTAGTGTAAAAGCGCAATATCTCTGACACCCCCAATTAATTTTTACTACCATAGAACTATAAAAGTTATTAAATTTAATTTTCGCGGTACTATTTGCGGAGATATTATCTTTTTTATTTTCTTGTGTTTGTTGCAAATTAAAAGGCTATGTTGCGTGATCTAAGGCGACGCTGCCGCTTCAAGTGCCACCACATTAAAGAGTTAAGTAATGATCAAACAAGGCGTAATTAAAATATTTTATTGGTTAACATTTGACCCCTATTTTATTTGTGGGATTGATTCTACCCTCGATTATACGAAACTAGTTTCAGGATTTGCGCTTTTTTCATTAACTCGTTGTATATATGTATATAACTTCGTGCACAATCTACTAAGTGTTAGGATATGCAAAAATTGCGCCACCTAGCAATTTATTAATTTTTACTCCAAAAAGAGATTATATTATGATGATATCGAAAAAAATCCACGCGAGTAGGATTCGAACCCAGGAGTGCTATTTTTGAACGCGTGACTCACGAAACGAGTGATTGACGCGAGTGTTTCTAAAAGGCCGCATTTTTGAATCACGCGTTGACGAGTGATTGCAACGAGCGGTTGAGACCGCTCGTTTCCGCAGGCGACGAACGCTTTTATGTCAAAGTCACTTCCTGTCATTCGAAGTTCATCTGTCATCAGTTTACGTTCCGTTTGACGCTACACTTTTTAAACATTTTAAAAATCCTTAATAACCTTAAAAAAAATTAAAAAAAATTCTGCGTGAAATAAGAAGAAATGAAATATTTTTCGTTGAAGGTTGGCAGCACTGCAGTTCAAACGATGGTTTCAAAAATATGGCAAAATGGCATTTCATGACTTGGGAAGACGAGTGTGACTTGTAGTCGTGCACGACTTGCGCTTTAGTGAGTCACGCGTTCAAAAATAGCACTCCAGGTCTTTGTACGACTAATGTGGGAAACGTTGGTACTTATCAGTCACAAGTATGAATGTAAAACAAAGCCACCTTAAAAATTAAATAAATATTGTGCCTGTCTATCCACAAGTGAAGTTTTTTATCAGTTTTATAAAGAACAGTGTAAAAAGATTCATAGTCTGTGCAATTGTTACTGCTATTTGACAATCTAAATGTGCAAACTATAGTTTGTAGACTGCTTATGATAGAGTATGCTAGTATGAAGTATATCTATTACAAAAATATTTTGACATGTCTTTTACGAGTACTTTTAAATTCTCGATATTGGTTTAACCACAAAAAAAAAACTACGAACAAGTTCCACCTTGTTACAAGCAAACAGTTTAAATTAAAAGTCTTAGAATCTACAACACCAAAACACACTACAATAATCATGTTAAACGATATTAGTAAAACCCGAAACTTACTGATTCCCATTTAGTAAAACCCATACATTTAAAACCGAACCAAAATTAGACAACTAAATTGTATTCATGAAATTACTACACACACCACTTGAGAAAATCCTTAAGTACCTCTAAAGTTTATGTCATTATATAAATAAACTACACCAACGTGATACCAGAAATAAGTGGTGTCAGCCGGTAGAGTACTAACGTTGCTACTTACTAGTACAGTAAGTATTCTACCGTCTAGAGTAAACAGTAGAGTATACTGTAAAGTACTTTGTTGCTAACTATAGTCCATTTGTTTAGGTATTTAAATAATCTTGATACTTGTTTATATTGAAATATACACTTTTTAAATCAATTATTACTTGAATTTCCTAATATTTCATTTGATTTCACATTGAATTGGTGAAGTGTAAAGATTTTGGTTAAAAAGTGTATATTTCAATAAAAAGACGTATCATGATTGTATAAACACAAGCTAAACAAAGCTTACAAACTTCAAAGAGGCCGCTCCAACCCGCCTGGCCAGCGTGGAGAGTATAGGCCAAATCCTCTGACTGCTCTGGCCAATAATCGGCTCTGGTAGTAAACAGAGGGTCGTGCTCCTGCAATTGATACTGGAAAAGACCTGATGATGATGATGATGATATCATAGTAAGTACTCTACCGTCGACTCTACTGTCGAGCTCCGTGGCGCAGCGGTCAACACGCTAGCCTGCGTCACGGGGGTCCCGGGTTCGATCCCCGGTCAGGTCAAGATGGAAAAAGATCTTTTTCATATTGACCTGGGTCTTGGACGTTTATCTATATAAGTATCTATTATAAAATATAGTATCGTTGAGTTAGTATCCAGCGACACAAGTTCACAACTTACTGTGGGGCTAGCTCAATTTGTGTGATATGTCCCTATATATTTATTTATATTTATTTACTGTCTACGCGTATACCGGAGACTTTTGTATGAGACTAATAAAATTTAAAGTGGATTTCGACTTACCACCCGGGCCGTGCGTGACAGTAACGGACGGCTGCGGAGGCTGAATCTTTGGTTCCGACTTCCGGTTGACGAAGTACTGTGATAGCAACTTGCTGCGTAGTTGGTTGCCCTGAACATAGAAACATCATTTTCAAGAAGTACTATCTAAAGATTCCGGTACCGATAGCTGATGAGGTAGAAAGTCGGCAAGCGCAGATTCGACCACCCACCGACCAGGCATCAATCGGACGACCTGCCGGCCTATTTGCTAACTTTTGACAGCTACGGTGTACATCATTTTCATGGTAACTTCAATATTCATTACGGCTTCGGTATGAATGACTATTTTTATTAATGATATGAAAACCGTAACGGATGCTAAAGTGACAATCAAATCGTTGTACACCGAGTTAGCAAATCGGCCTGCTGACCAGGGTCACAGGGAAACGCTGGAATGTGGCCGCTTCCAACCGGTCATTTTGGAAATCCTTAAGAGAGGCCTATGTCCAGCAGTGGACTTCCTGCGGCTGTCACGTCAATAGGCGATTCAGCTAGCAACCCATCACTATTTTGATTCCGTTCTCACCTACAAGCTCACCAACATACTAAACGTGGCCTTAAGGTTTTACAGAACTGGGCTTTGTAAAGCTCGCAAAGGAAAAAGACATGATAGTATGTGTATGTATTACCGTCTTTATGTAAATTCGAATCGATTTTTTCCCGAGATAGCGGCACTTTTATCAGAAATATTTTTCCCTTGATCGGCTTTAACGATCTGCGTAGGAAGCGAAGCAGCTGGTACATTCTACGTTTTTTCTTTTCTCCCAGACTTCTAACTCTCAGCAAACTGTTATATCTGCTTTGTTTTTTTGCTTGTTCTTTGTTTAAATACCTTCTCTCCATACTCGGGGTCGGCAGCCATCATCTCCCGCAGCGTCCGTAGAACTTTGACACACAACTTCTCCTCTTTCTCTTCTAGTAGCTTCTCCGTGTGTCGGATCAGTCTGGAAAGTATGTTGTGAATCAGTTACGATTCAAAAATGATGGAATGGTTATGTAGGCCTCGTACTCCTTAGACTACACTTCTAAGTCGTAGCTATTTGTGTTGCGTATGTGTATCTATGTTTTCTTATTTGTATAGTGTAGGGGCCTACGCTATCAGGATAGGTTGCGAATGAAATGCACTGGATATCACTGAATGTTTATTCCGTACTACACACAAACTTTGGTTACAGTCAGAGGTTACAGTTACACGATAATGTTACTTTAGAGTTTATGAGAAACGCACAACCAAACAAACACTGAGTGTTAGGCACGGACACGCGGCGGCTGATAGCACGGTAAACGCTCGCGAAGGTTAGGAGACGACTGAATGCGATTTCGCGTCCCGCGCTGCAAACAGGCATAAATGCAAACGCAGCAGCTAGTGTGTCCCTACAGTTGTAACAAAGCCAGAATTATTAAACCAATAGTTTTTTTTATATTTTTAGTTGTAATTTTTGTACTAGTGGTCCTAGAAAATACAGCGTGTAACTTGACCCTCGATATACCCAGCGGTGACTCAGCCAATGCAGGGAACTAAAAAAAAAACGACTGTAAAAAATAAAAATAAAAATCGCGTACTCGGGCTTGATCCTACGAAAAAGGTTTTTTATTTTGACGGTCTGAGTCACCCCTTAAAGACAATGTACTTACATGTTACACGCTGTAGATTTCATTAATTGTATTATGTGAGGTACTTGGGGACAAGCCTAAATTGTTTGAAAACTGATTATACCAAACATATAAAATTAATTATTTTATTATGAAAAAAACATATTTTTCTCTTTTTTATTCACCTTGCTGGGGCTATCGTTATACTTTCTGCAATAAGATATAAATAGATCCGTGGTAGACTTATACCTGAATAAAAAGATACCGCTGGTATCAGCCTGTGACCTCTCCCCGCCACTGGTGAACAGTAAGTACGGCTTGTACAGGATGTCCACTAGCAGGGACAACTCAGCCTGAAGCAATGGTCTCAGCTGCTCTTCTAGCAGCGATACTTTGTGCAATAAGAAATCAGAAGACCATTGGTAGACTTATACCTGGATATGAAGATACCGCAAGCCTGTGACCTCTCCCCGCCACTGGTGAACAGTGAGTGCGGCTTGTATAGAATGTCCACCAGTAGGGACAACTCAGCCTGCAGCAATGGTCTCAGCTGTCCTTCTAGCAGTGACACTTTGTGCAATACGAAATCAGAAGACCAGAGGTAGACTCATACCTCGATATGAAGATACCGCTGGTATCAGCCTGTGACCTCTCCCCGCCACTGGTGAACAGTAAGTGCGGCTTGTATAGGATGCCCACTAGCAGGGACAACTCAGCCTGCAGCAATTGTCTCAGCTGCCCTTCTAGCAGTGGGACTTTGTGCAATAATACGTAGACCAGAGGTCGACTCATACCTGGATATAAAGATACCGCTGGTATCAGCCTGAGACCTCTCGCTCCCACTGGTGAACAGTAAGTGCGGCTTGTATAGAATGTCCACCAGTAGGGACAACTCAACCTGCAGCAATGGTCTCAGCTGCCTCCTAGCAGTGAGACTTTGTACAAAAAGAAATCAGTAGACTCATACCTGGATATGAAGATACCGCTGGTATCAGCCTGCGACCTCTCCCCGCCACTGGTGAACAGTAAGTGCGGCTTGTATAGGATGTCCACCAGCAGGGACAACTCAGCCTGCAGCAATGGTCTCAGCTGCTCTTCTAGCAGCGAGACTATCTCCTGCAGGCCTTCCATTACCGAGCGGTCGTTTTGGAGATTTGACTGTTAATAGAAAAACATCAAGATAATTTAAAAATATAGATTTATTAACTAATCTACCTTGTGATGTAAAAGTATGGCAATGTGATGGCAATAAATGGCTTTTTTGTTATTATTGAAAGTAATCTCTAATAGTGATATTCCTCAATCTCAGACTTTCTTTGTCTTGCTAGGTTATACAGAAAGTGACGGAACAAAATGTGATGCATTTATCCTTCAGTCGCCTACATCCGAAAGAAGAGTCGGAGGAGTGGTCGTAAATTCTAGGCCTGGAAACACACGGCACACTAAAAAAGAAACAAACTTGACTTATTAAACTTTGCACTTACTTGTGAATGTATTTTCTCTAATTTGGAAGTCTTGGAAGCCAGCAGCCACTTGCTGGTCTGCCGCGATAAGGCCGCTGCCTTCTCGAACACAGTTTGGATTTTAGCCTCTAGCTCTAGCGGGATCGCTATGCTTCTTGATTTGGCTGTAAACACAAACCATCTTATTATAAAACGAGGACTAACTTTAGTACCTAGTTTAAACCAATATCCACCCAAAACAAACTAACAGTGACGTTGACCGAACGTCAGTCAGTGTTGACTTATTTTGGCCGGATAATGGTTTAAACCAGGTACTAAAGTTAGTCCTGGTTTTATAATAAGACAAACAGTTTTGTGTAAGTAAAAACTTCTTTCTTTTGTGGTGGGGAAAAAAGTTAAACTCGCGACAGATTACGTGACCGATAGATTCGTCACGTGGAAAATTCGTAAGACGGCGCAGGGCGGATGCGCGAATGTGCACGTGTGTTTGTGTTACATACATCGGGGTATTGAATTATGTTATGAGTAATAGTATTTGAGTTTTCACTTCTGCCGGCACTCTCGGAGTGCGACACGTTGTTTTAATTTTTTAAAGGACCACGTAGCTTGTAGTATTTAGTCTTTATTTTGTGGTGCAGTGGTTAACACGCCAGTCTGCAACACGGGTGGACCCGGGTTCGATTCGGGATCAATATTTGACCGCGTACCAACTTACCGACTTCACTAAGCGTGCGTATGCACTTTTCAATGTTGAGTTTTTGCGGCGGACTGAGCCACGGACATTGGTAGATGCTGAACGTCGTCTGCAGCAGCTTCACGAATATTGACTGCCGCGTCTGCAAGAAAACATTATTTTATTTTATATTTTTTTTTATTTGGAAATCCAGGGCTTCACAAATATTATTAAAATACGTAACAATAAATATTGTTAATATTTAATACAGCCTTGTGGAATCGGAAGTTCCATACTACAGGTATGTGCCCGACCCAGTTCTCGAAAATGGTAGTACCACATTGTACTGGAATCAATCCATCATCACTGACAGGACTATTGTAGCCAATAAACCTGATATAGTGGTGGTGGATCGATCAGAGCGGCGCGCAATGATTGTTGATATAACAGTCCCGCATGATGAGAACCTCGTGAAAGCCGAAAAAGATAAGCAAATTAAATATCTTGACTTGGCTCGCGAGGTTGTCGACATGTGGGATGTTGACTCAGCGATCATTGTGCCGATAGTAGTAACAGCCCATGGCTTAATTGCCAAGAGCCTCGATCAACACCTAAAGAGGCTCTCGTTAGGAATAAAATAGTTTTGTAAAACAATTGGTAAACACCATATTTATATGTATGTTCTTCTTGAATAATAAAATAAATAATAACAACGGGTTACTCCCGTAAATAGTCAGCTAGGCCGACATGTTTCGACCTCACACGGAGGTCTTCCTCAGGGCTTCAAAACGCGCGCACGATGTCCTCCCACTCCGGATAAAGTCGAAACATGTCGGCCAGTAGTTGCCTATTTACGTGAGTAACCCGTTGTTACTTATTTTAATAGTCTATATCTCACGTTAGTTTCCATCAAAAAAACTTTACAAATAAAAACAAAATAGATACATAGATAGGATACAGAAAGCCACTTATAGGTTTTCATTAATAGAAGTGAATTATGTAATACAGTCGTATATTATGGACGTATGAGGCAATAAACAAAATTTAAAATATAACATACACAGTATGTATAGCTGTAAAACGCAGCTGTAAAAACTTGTATATAAGTTTAACATTGATACAATTATTATGCCAAAGCTGTATTCAGTCCATCAACAAAAAATCCTAAGTTATTTATTTATTTATTAACTCAAGGCATACACAACAGGTAACAATCATTAAGATGATCTAAAATACATGCTGCGTTCTGAGCTAGATTGAGACCCTAATATCTCATACTTCTCGGGAACTGTTCAATGTAGTGTGGGAATAATACTTACTGAAGTTAGATATATCCAGATTTGTAAGGTAAGCATAACAACAAAATAAATATGTATAAATCTTATGCATTTAATTAGGGGTCGAATCCATGAGAGAAAGGCAATGAAAACATAGTGACGTTGTATGTTCACATCTTCGGCGGGTGATTTGCAAAAGGTCGCCCCTCTTTTTTTTGGTCGGAGTTAAATATTACTTCCACACATTAGAGATACCTAGTTGACAGGCGAAAAAAATGACTCTTGGAAAAGTCCGCCATTGTACATATTTTTTGTAAAGCTTTCAAGTTTAGTTCTATAAAGGTGAATGAAAAAAGAGACTTTACAAACAAACAATTCTTCTTTATGCCGTGTGGTTCCCGGCAGAGTAGAATAGGACCAGTCCAAGTCTTCGATGTCGTAAAAGGCGACTTAGGAAACACAAGCTAAACAAAGCTTACAAACATCAAAAAGACCTCTCCAACCCGTCTGGCCAGCGTGGAGAGTGTAGGCCAAATCCTCTGACTACTCCGGATAATATATTGCTGTGGTAGTACAGAGAGGGTCGTGCTCCTGCAGTGGAGACTAAAAAAGACCTGATGGATGGATGGATGGAATACTTCTTGGAAAAGATAGCTGAACTTTGTCTATTAGTCGCAAACCAAGTATACTACGCTTCATTAACTGCTTCTTCTTCTGGACTTTTGAGCCTCAGTAAAAGACCATATGTATGTACACCATAGGTTAGGATGCTCTACGGGAGGTCTTTGCCCAGTAATGAGAGACAACATCACAAGCTAGGAAAAAAGAGCAAATACCTGAACAGTAGTGCTTTGGTCGCTAAACGGCGAGTTGAAGAAGGTACAAATGGTCTGGACTAAAACGTCGGTGACGTAGTTGACCCACGCGCGGCGAGTGTCGGCCGACTTCTGCCACGAGTCGTTTGATGATGATGATGGGCCAGCTGATGACCCTGAAATGGAAAAAAGAAATAAAATATTCCTACAAAATAGTCAGGAAGCAGAAAAATGACGTGTGGCAACTTCTTTTCTCCCAACGATAATCCTGATTAAGAATTTTTGCGATACTTAATTTGTTAATGAATTGATTCCAGAGCCACTTTGCGGATTTTTGGACAAGGAACAACGTTGCTTGTCATTCGTACGACCAAAATATGGGGTCGCGTTCGAATTGCTCTTTATTTGTCAGAAGTTTGATGCACTTACCAACAGTGTCACTCTGTAGAATCGCCTGCATGTCCTGTAAGTAGGACCTGTCAAAGAGGTCCCACATGTAGTTGCTGGAGTAGATCTTCTGTCGATGTAGCAGTGGTCTAGGAAGCCCACCTATGCTTCTATCTAAAGATCTTATGAGCACTTACCGACTGTGTCACTCTGCAGAATCGCCTGCATATCCTGTAAGAAGGACCTCTCAAAGAGGTCCCACATGTAGTTGCTGGAGTAGATTTCCTTTCGATGTAGCAGTGGTTTAGGAAGCCCACGTACGCTTCTTAATAAGGAGTTTGTGTGCACTTACCAACAGTGTCACTCTGCAGAATCGCCTGCATGTCCTGTAAGAAGGACCTCTCAAAGAGGTCCCACATGTAGTTGCTGGAGTAGATCTCCTTCATCTCAACCTCGGTGTCGATGTAGCAGTGGTTTAGGAAGCCCACGTATGCTTCTTTCACCTACGATAAACAAATAAACAAATCAATAAGTCATAATCTTACTCGCTTTTTCTAGTTTTACACAACTACCTAAGAAGCAGGATTCATGTCAGTAACTTTCATCATATGATTCATCGAGTTCTTACCTTATAGACTATTCATTACTTGTTATTGTTAATTATGGAAAATATAAAAAATTATAAAATAAAATAAAAAAATAAATAAAGAATGGTGTTTTGCTTTTACCGAACAATAAATAACGTAAAAACCGTTTTTATACTTTGGGTACGGAGCCCCTTAAAAATATCTTACAAGATAGAAACTAAAATACTTACATAAACGCGAAATACATTACACTCCGCCTGAGTGGACAGTCGGTTAAAAAACGATACTAAAACCAACCTCAGGTATGCAGTCGGGATGCGTGATCATAGCGACGATGTCGTCCAGCGGCAACAGGCTGTGGCACTTGATCTCCGTGTACACGTTCTTGCCCATCGTGCAGCACGTCAGCAGTTTCACTAGTTGGATGTGATATCTGTTGGAAAATTAAGGCATATAAACTTAAAAAATCGGGTATGTGTGGGTCGGACTCGCGCACGAAAGGTTCCGTACCATTATCATTAAAATATTAGACTCACGGTCCGGCCCTGGATGTATGTCTGCTGTACAGACAAGTTATTACACTTAATAAAATAGGTACGTTTCTGGCAAAAGTATCGACTTTACAAAGATTATCATCATCATCATCAGGTCTTTGTAAGTCTCCACTGCATGAGCACGACCCGCTCTGTACTACCCAAGCGATATATTAGCCAGAGCGGTCAGAGGATTTGGCCTACACTCTCTACGCTGGCCACGGCTGGTGGGTTGGAGAGGTCTCTTTGATGTTTGTAAGCTTTGTTTAGCTTGTGTTTCCTAAGTCGCCTTATACGACATCCATGGGAAGACTTGGAGTGGTCCTATTCTACTCTGCCGGGAAGCACACGGCGTTAAAGATTATATAATAATATATAATACTGTAGCACACACTCCCTAAACTGTTATTTATGTGTGTGTCATGGTGTCTCTGGCCGATGGTACTTACGTCAGGGCCTCGGGCATTTCGTTGGTCTGTTTGTACTGCCTCATCATCTGTATGAAGTAGTTGAAGGACACTTTGTCGTTGTAGAATATGAGCACGTCTTCCCCGGCGTTCACCATCTGAAAGAGCAAATATTTTGAAAACTTGATGAAAAGTTCAAAGTTGCAAACTACGTCACACCTCACACGTCTTCACCGGCATTCACCCTGGGCAATCTGGAAGTGACTATAGAGAGCGAGCTTTGTTGAAAGATATTACTGTAGACCTCTCCTACCCGTGTGGCCAGCGGGTTGAGTGTAGTTTAGAAGTCAGAAGATTTGGCCTACACTATCCACGCTGGCCACACGGGTTGGAGAAGTTTCTTTGATGTTTAAAAGCTTTATTTAGCTTGTGTTTCCTAAGTCGCCTTTTACGACATCCACGGGAAGACATAGAGTGGTCCTATTCTTTTCTGTAAACACACGGCATTTAAAACCCTATCGGCTATAATTGAGATAATATTCAGAGAATGTTATACCTACCTCTTGCATGACCAAATCCTGGCTTCGCCGTATATACTGTGCATCAGCATGCACTATAGTCTGCAAGAACTGCAGGTAAGCGGGCCTGCGCCCTCGGGACTCCATACAGTGCACAAAATGGGCGACCACTTTCTCGTTGCCTTCGTGGGCGCAAAGCGTCGCGTTGTCTTTGAATATCGCGCATACTGTTTGCGCCTCTCGGATCTGGAAAACAGAGAAAGGATATATAGATAAAGAATTTATTTGTTTCCTGTAAAACAATATACATACCTTATACACACATACAACTAAATTAAATATCTAAAATAAAATCATAATAAGCAATTGCAATCACAATTACATAATTACTTTTTGAAACTACATACAATTGCTTACGACTTTTCACACTTACAATTTCAAAAGACCCACACACGCGGTATTACCTATGCTATATGATACATATTAGCTTCAGCCCGCGGCTTCGTTCGCGGTGGATCTGGATAAAACTATCCCATGTTCTCATAATCGTATGTGAGGACACGTAATTCGGTATTTGCCTAATGTTAAGATTATATAAAATTTGTTTCCAATGATACTCATTTCTATTTAAAAACACTATAAAAAACACTTTTAATTTGATATCGATTCGTTAAGTGATCTTCAAGCTTCTTTAAAGTTGGGTGAATAGGACCATTTTTTAAAGTATGCAAATCTTTAATTACAATTATACTGTATTTTAGTCTGCAAAATTTATAGCAACTTTTATTATGAAACCATTACCATAAACGAAATATTTCGTATAGCTACCAAACAAAGTTCTCACGCCACCCATACAAAATACAAGCTTGTGACGTCACAAATATGTAGGCATTTCAGCGGCGCATTTTCACGTCTAAAAATTTACGTCTAAAAACATGTGTCTTTAAAACTTTTATAACTGAAAGAGTGTTTTGTTTAGAAATGTATTTCTGTCACTATTGTGTTTATTTTTGGCAGGTCTTTACATAGCAACATGAAAAAAATATTAGTCAACATGCCCATTATAAGTACATAGGATACTAGGATGGACTAATTATATTTTTATTAATCTAGCCGTAGGTAGAATACTTTGATGGTCTTAATAACATAAGTCTGTCTTACCCCAGCATTGAGGAACAGGTCGAGATGTTTGTGCAAGATGGCTTGGTTCTGCTGGTTGCCGTGGCAGAAATGCTGCAGGAACTCGTGGGCCAGGGCCAAGAGTTCGTCCATGGCCGCGTCGTCTTCATCGTGAGGGACCTGTTACAGAAACTCAAATAATTTACCGAGCGAGCGTAGCGAGCTAGGCCTTCAAGCCGAGTTGGGGCGATAGGTAACACTTTAAATGTAAGTAGATCTGTTTGTTCCGCCGTAACTCTCAATGCCTCAAATCGGTGCTAGAATTGAGATGTAACTACAATTTTCAAGTGGAATGCCCATCGAAATAGGTTCAATAGTTTATAAGATATTATATACGTCGTCGATAATAGGACACTTTTGTGAAGCAAAAGTGCCAATCCCGTGCGTTTTTATTCATGTGAATGACCATTTTGACCATGTGGTCAAACATGTTTTGTTTATTCATGTTTTCTTATAAAATATAATATCAAATCATTAACAATTTTAACCATATTTTAATCACATTTTTAAACAAAAATATGGTAATTTCAGTTTAAAAAATGTTTACTGGCAGATAAAACAGTATATTTTCATCGTAGGACAATTGCCTATTGTTTGACATGACGCCTACGGCCACTTTCTATCATAGCACCTCCCGCTATCAACAGGGAGTTCATACTCACACCGTTTCAGGCCAAAGGTTGCCAAGAAGTATAGTACTACCACTTTAATAAATTACATCGGCATTGTAGGATGGCGCAGAATAGCGCAACCTACCGCCGACTCAAAACATCAATCAAATTACGAACTTATTGCTACAAATTAAGATTTGAAATCCAAAAACAACAGGACCCGTGCTATCTCGCTCGCAATACTCGTACGACTGCCGTGAGTGGTCGAGACGCCGCATGGCGCGTACACATCAGCCAATAGCGGACGGGTATTTTCGCGCCATGCAACAATTTGACTTCTGCGCAAGTACATCAGTGTAATGTTTTCTTATGTTTTCGCGATTGTTACACATTTAAATAAAATTATTTTAATACGGTTTTTATCGCGTTTATTACATTATTTATACACCTAACGTTTCGAGCACTTTACAGTGTTCGTAGTCGCAGGTAGACTAAGTTGACATTTGTCTAGTATTTTATAAGAACTGCAAAATCTACCGCCTAAAATATTTATTGATAACGTTCCGGATGTACGCAGTATTGGCTCACGGTGTCTGAAGGTCTTGCAGTCTTCTGCTTAGCTTGAGATTTGATTAAATTGATGACTGGATCCCAAGCTGGTGGTAACTGCCAACCATCCTCTCTATTGAAATTAGGATGTTTTTTAATTTCAATAGCCTCACGAAGCATTCTTGGAATGTATCTGTTTTCTTTTGCAAGGACTTGAGGATTATCAAAACGCATATAGTGGTTGGGTTTGTCTAGGGCATGTTCACAGACTGCAGACTTCGTTGAGCGCCTATGATTCATGTCAGCAATATGTTCTTTTATACGGGTACCGATGCTTCTCTTTGTTTGCCCAATGTATGATAAACCACACTCACAGTCAATTTTATAAACTCCAGCATCTTGTAACGGGATATTAGATTTGACAGGAAATAAAAGTTGGTTTATTTTCTTGTGCGGCTTGTAATAGGTCTTGATTGAAGCACGCTTAAGTATATTACCAATTTTGTCTGTAACTCCCTTTACATATGGTAAGATGGCAGGAAAGCGATCAACTGTGTGAGGCTTTGGGCGGCTTCTGTGATGTGTTTTTGGGAGGTTGAGGTTGTTGCTTCTTAAAACCGATTTTACTCGTTGAAGCTCCTCCTTGAGGTGGTGGGTGTCACAGATGCCATGTGCTCTCTGAAACAAAGATTTACCAACGGTAGCCAACTGACATGGATGATGATGGGATTTGCCATTGAGATATTTGTCGTTATGGGTAGGCTTTCTATACACAGTATGACTAATAGTATTATCAGGATTTCTAATTATTAAAATGTCAAGAAAAGCTAATGAATTATTTGTCTCAGTTTCTAAGGTGAATTTAATTTTGTTATTAATTGAATTAAGATGGTTTAGTAATAAAGATACTTGAGTTTTTGGGAAAACAACGAAAGTATCATCTACGTACCGTTTGAACATCTTCGGCATAGCCAGGGTGGATGAAAGAGCCTTCTCCTCAAGGTCTTCCATAAATATATCGGCGACAATGGGGGAGACTGGTGACCCCATGGCAACACCGTCGATTTGTAGGTAAAATTTATTCTCCCAGAAAAGGTAGCCTGATGTTAAGCAGTGCTCAAGCAACTCTGCATATTCATGAGGTAGCTGGTGGTCCTCTAGTCTTCTCTTAACGATTTCAATACAGTCATACAGGGGAAGGCTGGTAAATAATGACTGCACATCAAAACTAACCATTGTGTCATCATCAGTTAGTTGTAGATCTTTAATTAAACTGATGAAGTGGTAAGTGGAAGATAAAGTGCTCGAAACGTTAGGTGTATAAATAATGTAATAAACGCGATAAAAACCGTATCAAAATATTTTTATTTAAATGTACATCAGTGTAACTTATAAAAGTGGTAGTACTGTAATAAACTCTTATTAAATTAAGAAATAAGATATGTGAAAAAATTACACGCAGGCAAGATTTGAACCCGCAGTCTTTGGTCGTTCAAAGACTAATTGCATTCTCAATGCTATTCTGTATAGGTACTCTTATTTAATAAAGAAATAAGTTATGGGTAAATGCCGTGTGGTTCCCGGCAGAGTAGATAGGACCAATCCAAGTCTTCCCGTGGAAGTCGTAGAAAGCGACTTAGAAAACACAAGCTAAACAAAGCTTACAAACATCAAAGAGACCTCTTTAACCCATCTGCCCAGCGTGGGGAGTGTGGGCGAAATCCTCTGACTGTTCTGGTTAATATATGGATCTGGTAGTACAGAGAGGGTCATGCTCCTGCAGTGGAGACTAAAAAAGGAGGCCTGATGATGATATGGGAAAAATCCCACGCAGGCTAGATTAGAACCAGCTATTTTTAGCCGTTCAGAATTTCTTAATAAAATACGAGATTATTAGAATAGCATTGTGAATGCATAAAATCTATACAATACCTGTAACAAATCCAGCACAATGTTGTGAACCCCGATGTTCCGCAGGAGCCGCTGCTCGTGTCTTCGCGGCCGACCAGTTTCGCCGCCGCCGCTGTTTCCGTGTGTGCAGTATTTTATCATGCGTTGCAATATCTACAACAAAATTAAATATATCATCCGACTTTTACTTATTATGTAACGTATGAACAGTTTCATATAGATTAAAAAATATATAGAGATAAATCACACAAATTGAGCTAGCCCTACAGTAAGTTGTGAACTTATGTCGTAAGATACTAACTCAATGATACTATATTTTATAACAGACTCATAGAGTATTATATTCGACTCATATGAGTATATCTCGATTTCATTAAGTTTAATTATTGCCATTAATTTTCTGGTAAATAATGAAGGAGCTTGCTTCGCTTTAAAACGAAACAAAAACCAATCAAAATCAATAATTAAATATTTAGGGATAAATCACACAGATTGACCTAGGCCCCAATAAGTTTTAAATTATGGTGTAGGATGCGAAATTAAACATATATATTTTAAAATTGATACTTAGAAAAGATCCAAGCTCGAGGTCAATCTGGAATAGTAGAT
Source organism: Rhodophaea formosa (assembly GCA_963082605.1). Lineage (NCBI taxonomy): Eukaryota > Metazoa > Arthropoda > Insecta > Lepidoptera > Pyralidae > Rhodophaea > Rhodophaea formosa. Next base: position 11,103,416 of record OY720228.1, on the reverse strand, counting down.
TGTTGCACTGAGCAGAAAGTAAGTTATTGCTGCACGAGTGTTTATTTGGAGCCCGAGCGTTAGCGAGGGCTCTAAAAAGCACGAGTGCAATATAACTTACTTAATGCGAGGTGCATAATCTGCTTTTCTTTCAACTACTGCAATAAAAGTAGGTGAAAAATAAATCTGAAGACAAATCACAAAAGTTAGAAAATTGTTGTTACTTACATTGCCGCCTTTGTTTCTTTATGGCCAGTATTTTTTTTAGGCTAGGTAGTACACACGTCCCTTTGTAAACTCCATACGGACGTTAAGTTTGCCAACCTTTTTTATGACATGTGACAACTATAGTCCCGCGATTTAAAAAAATCTAAACAGTGCAGTAAAGGATTTCCATACATTTTTGCTGCTCTAGTGCAGCAAAGTTCCGCTTTGTGCTGGATAAGTAGTGCAGTTATGATAGAATTGCAGCGTAGTTGGAAGAAAAAGATATTGATCGCCCGGGGACCAAACCAGAACCCTGCGATTCAATCGCACTGAGATTGTGATAAAGACTAAATATGACCACCTCTGTGGTGGTCATATTTAGTCTTTATCACAATTGTAGAAGTATGTTGTATTGTATCCACTAAATATTCTGATATCTATGATTGTATCACAGTTAATGAATATGTATTTTCGATCATCAAAGAATATTAATAAATGATTAAAGTTAAGAGTGCTTACCTCTTTGATCTTTTTGTACTCGTTCATATGGTCATGTTTAGTTGTTCTAGATGTGTCTAATACATTGTCGAGGGAGGCATTTCTTTCTAGAATTGCACCACCCGGTCCAACAGTACCTGTCATGCCTATAAATAAAATAAAAGAAAAAAAAATTATATATCCGTTCCAAAAACCAATGGAAAAGAAATGATCTTAGCCATATCCGAGCGTACCAATAAATTTGACGTGATTTTTTTTTTAGACTAATGCTGGAAGAGAGAGAAATCCATCATGGACACCTCGTGATTACTGACCTTAATAATAAAGTCTCGTCCTATGCACAGATAAAAAAGTAATTGCGTCTTTCGTATTTAACCGTATACAAGTGGAAATATTTATATTTCATTTGAAGCTCATATTCAATGACTTCTTTTAGAGAAAATGAGATGTGAAAACGTCAAAGATTTTCCCGTAGTTAACTTTACTAAGCTCTATTATAGCATATATCACACGCAGATAAATCAGCTTACTATAGGTGAAAGGTGGCCTGTGGTTCCCGGCAGAGTAGAATAGGACCACTCCAAGTCATCTCGTGGATGTCGTAAAAGGCGACTAAGGAAACAAGCTAAACAAAGCTTACTAACATCAAAGAGACCTCTCCAACCCGTCTGGCCAGCGTGGAGAGTGTAGGCCAAATTCTCTGACTACTCAGGCTAGTATATGGCTCTGGTAGTACAGAGAGGGTCATACTCCTGCAGTGGAGACTAGAAAGACCTGATGATGATGATGATGATGACCATTACCTAACCTAACCTACCCAGATTATTTTTACTCCTCTCAAAAACACCTTTCTAAATTGTATAAAACTTGTAAAGCCTCCTCTACATGTTCGTCAATGTGTAAGTCAACAGACAGACAACATACGAACTATCGAATGTTTCCTCTTTATAATATTAGTGAGACAGACAGAAAAGGAAAGAGAGGAAGACCCAAAAGAAGGTGGTCGAATGAATTATACCATATGAGAGAAACTGGAAGCAGAAAGACAGAGACACTTGGAGAAGTAAAGGGGAGGCTTTTCCTCAGCAGTGGGACATTCTATTTCTAGCCTATACTGTCCCACTGCAGGGCAAAGGCCTCCCTTCGTCATTCCAACTATTGCGGTCTAAGGCTACCGAAATCCAGTAATTCCGGTAGGACTGTGGGACATACTCGTACACAGCTAAGAAATATTAGTTTAGATTTAATATAGGATATATTTGATTACTGTGTTGCCAGTTTATTTATTTTTAAAGTTTAGGTACATACCAGAATGTTCGTCCAGCAGGCCAGCTCGCCCCTTGTTGAACACCCACAGTTCGGACTTCTCCACGCTTTGTCTCAGCAGGTCCAAGTCCGCCTTGATCTGCTTGTAGGATTCTACATCAGCGTCTGATACCAGTAGCTGGACCTGGTGGGAAACCAAAGAGAACAAGTTTGTGTTTGTTTGCTTGGTTTTGGATATTGTTCACGTGGTGTTAAGAGTAAAACGCCAAATTCTTCAGAGGGAATTTGGCGCATAAAATCAAAAGTATATGAACACAAACAACAGTAACTTTTATTATTTAAGTTAATTCCTCAGCTTAATTTAAAATATATATTGTTGCTAGAAACACGTTTTATATTTCTTTCAGTTTTTGTTACGTTGTCATTCACAGTTAACGATTGTATCTACCTACTTTTTATACAAGACAGACCCCTGTACGGTGAAACATGGCCGAGCCTGTAATGAGAAATACCTACTCGTAAATACTGATCCAGTCCTTTGCTAAGATACATTACTTTACCCGTTTGAAAGCAGCCAAGACATCCTGTCGCTGACTGAAGTGTCTAAACAACAGCGCTAGGGCTCCCGACACCAGAGCCGGGGAGGCGCCCTGCAAGCACAGCTGTAGACCAGACCGTCCCTGATAGATGTAAGGTCACTGATTAATGATACATTACCTGTTTAAAAGCAGCCAAGACTTCCTTCCACTGGCTGAAGTGTCTAAACAACAGCGCTCGGGCTCCAGACACGAGGGCTGGGGAGGCGCCCAGCGAGCACAGCTGTAGACCAGACCGTCCCTGATAGATGTAAGGTCACTGATTAATGATACATTACCTGTTTAAAAGCAGCCAAGACTTCCTTCCACTGGCTGAAGTGTCTAAACAACAGCGCTCGGGCTCCAGACACGAGGGCTGGGGAGGCGCCCAGCGAGCACAGCTGTAGACCAGACCGTCCCTGATAGATGTAAGGTCACTGATTAATGATACATTACCTGTTTAAAAGCAGCCAAGACTTCCTTCCACTGGCTGAAGTGTCTAAACAACAGCGCTCGGGCTCCAGACACGAGGGCTGGGGAGGCGCCCAGCGAGCACAGCTGTAGACCAGACCGTCCCTGATAGATGTAAGGTCACTGATTAATGATACATTACCTGTTTAAAAGCAGCCAAGACTTCCTTCCACTGGCTGAAGTGTCTAAACAACAGCGCTCGGGCTCCAGACACGAGGGCTGGGGAGGCGCCCAGCGAGCACAGCTGTAGACCAGACCGTCCCTGATAGATGTAAGGTCACTGATTAATGATACATTACCTGTTTAAAAGCAGCCAAGACTTCCTTCCACTGGCTGAAGTGTCTAAACAACAGCGCTCGGGCTCCAGACACGAGGGCTGGAGAGGCGCCCAGCGAGCACAGCTGTAGACCAGACCGTCCCTGATAGATGTAAGGTCACTGATTAATGATACATTACCTGTTTAAAAGCAGCCAAGACTTCCTTCCACTGGCTGAAGTGTCTAAACAACAGCGCTCGGGCTCCAGACACGAGGGCTGGGGAGGCGCCCAGCGAGCACAGCTGTAGACCAGACCGTCCCTGATAGATGTAAGGTCACTGATTAATGATACATTACCTGTTTAAAAGCAGCCAAGACTTCCTTCCACTGGCTGAAGTGTCTAAACAACAGCGCTCGGGCTCCAGACACGAGGGCTGGAGAGGCGCCCAGCGAGCACAGCTGTAGACCAGACCGTCCCTGATAGATGTAAGGTCACTGATTAATGATACATTACCTGTTTAAAAGCAGCCAAGACTTCCTTCCACTGGCTGAAGTGTCTAAACAACAGCGCTCGGGCTCCAGACACGAGGGCTGGGGAGGCGCCCAGCGAGCACAGCTGTAGACCAGACCGTCCCTGATAGATGTAAGGTAATTGATTATTGATACGTTACCTGCTTGAAAGCAGCCAGGACTTTCTGCCTCTGGCTGAAGTGTCTAGACAGCAGCGCTAGGGCTCCAGACACGAGGGCTGGGTAGGCGCCCTGCGAGCACAGCTGTAGAAGCTCTGGGAGTACCATTCGTCCTCCACACTCGTCCAGGTCTAGGCCGTCCCTGATAGGCGCAAATAGTCGATTATTGATACATTACCTGTTTGAATGCAGCCAGGACTTCTTGCCGCTGGCTGAAGTGTCTAAAAAGCAGCGCTAGGGCTCCAGAGACGAGGGCCGGGGAGGCGCCCTGCGAGCACAGCTGTAGGAGTACTCGGAGTACCATTCGTCCGCCACACTCGTCAAGGTCCAGGCCGTCCCTGATAGATGCAAGTCGTTGATTATTGATAGAAACAGGGTCGGAGCTTCTTTCACGACACCAAAGCTATTTACCTTTTTTATTTTATATTTTTAAATAATGTTTCCAAAAAAGCTACAGTTATCTCAACACCTATTGTGAAATATCCATGGGTACACTGTGACCTTCTTTTTATTTATATTTTTAACCCTTTCCCTGCTCTTAATTGATAGATGCCACATATGATTCACGGGACAAATCTGTTAAATATAATAAAAGTGTCTGTACAAGGACTACTACATATCCATACACATCTATCGGTGTTTGGTGTAATCTACACGGTTACACTACATAACTAATAGTTAGAATAGTGAAAGAAGCTCTTGCTTCAATGTAGAGTGGTTCTTTATCTAACACAAGACGAAGGACGAACGGGTTCCTCATATTATAACAATCACAAAAGCTCTCGCATCGGCTACAATGCGGTGTAGACTAATCAGAATGTGTTAACGCGTAAGATGGATAGTACGCATTTATTTGAAAGATACAAATGTAATCAGAAAAAATGCAATAATCGAAAATGTTTGTACGTAGCGCCATCTGTGTGTAGTCGGGCCTGTCTCACTCCGCGGTAGGTAGTGAAAACGCAAGTACTTACCCATCAAGCGGGCTAATCAGTGGGGCCGAGCGAGCGAGCAATAGGTAAGCGCATAGATATCAGAATATACATCTCTGTGGGTAAGCGCTACTCGATAGAACGAGATGGAACGTTTAGGTGATATAACTGTAGGTTATTAGCGTTGTGCGATCTGAATTGCACCTTATTTTATCAAATCGAGAGTCGCTATTCCTTTAATCGATTTTTCGGAGTGAATCTTCTGTACTTGTACTATTATGTATTCTGTAGTTGGAGCGCAATCTAGTTTGCATTGAACTTCGTTGACACGTCAAAGATGATACCACCAAGGGTTGTATAAAAAAGCAAGCCTACAAAAACCGCACCGTACACCAAAACGACAGCAATTGTTGTATAATATGAGGCTCCAATTTATTAAATAGGCTGAAGTCAAACGGGCATCCTTTTGTGAGCTGTCTGTCATGTGCGTAAAATCTGTACCTGTATTCATTAAGAATGGAGCTACATCTGGCAGTAACGAATCGCACTTTCCTATGTCCTTCCTGTTCTTTTACTCGGAACCATCATTTACTTGAGCGAGAAAGCGCAACGAAAGGCAGAACCCGGCAGCTCCACCGCGTTCCGTCGCTCTCGCTCGCTTTCGCTCGCTCGTCTCTTTCTCGCTATAGTAAATGACGGTTTCGAGTGATAAAAAAGATAGAAGCATAGGAAAGTGCGATTCTGTACGGCCATGTAACTAAACTCTAAGGTTTTCTGAAACTTTAGTGGCTGAGCTAAAATGTCAGGTTCTTTAAGCTGTTACCGGACATCGATTCGAAAATTGTAACTGTTAATTATTACCCAACATCAACAGCTTATCAGACCCAACGTATCAGTACTGCCACCTAGTGGTGAGCATTTAGAAAACTTTTATTAAAAGACTTGTACGTATTGTTATACGAAAGTTACAGATTTTGCGCGACGCACAACTTCCAAAATGCGCGAGGACTTCAGCCTAATAGGAACGGGGTAATTCACACATTTATAAACACAGAATCTATAACATTTTTCACTAGGTGTATGTATGCACGTACAGACAGCTAATATGCAGGTATGATACATACATCTATTAGTATTAGTCGCACATTAGTTGACATTATAAAGCTCACGACGTGCTTGGTTATGGGGTTGTTGTTACTTATTAGGGCACAGCATTTATTATTCAAGGCGGATGAACTTCAAGGAACAACATTATTCTGACTGATACACCTTACATGAATTTTACAGGGGCCCAGTACATACCAATTGAACTAAATCATTTAAAAATAAACGAATATATCATTTAAAGTTTTGCCCTGCGAAGCCCTAGATAACTGACGAGCTCCGTGGCCGAGCGCAGCGGTCAACACGCCTGCCTGCGACACGGATGGTCCCGGGTTCGATCCCCGGTCAGGTCAAGATGTAAAATGATCTTTTTCAGATTGACCTGGGTCTTGGATGTTTATCTATATATGTATTTGTTATAAAATATAGTATCGTTGAGTTAGTATCCCATAACACAAGTCTTGCTTAAGAACTTACTTTGGGGCTAGCTCAATCTGTGTGATTTGTTCGTATATATTTATTTTATTAATGTAAAGTGTAAAAGTGAAGCTTTACTTAGCGTTTCCGCCAAAAGAGGCCGTTTTTGACAAAGACGTTAAGAAAATTATAAACAGTAACATAAATAGTTTGAAGGGTTCTAGGGCTTCGCAAAACAACATTTTCAATGATATCTCCGTTGTTTTTAAAATGATTCATTTCAAAATGGGGCAGCAGTGGAGCCCGAAAAATTAATGTTTCCCTTATTTTGCTATATTCCTATATTTTACTTCATGAGGATGTTAGTAGTAAAACTAAAACCATAAAACTCAGTGAGGTTGTTAGGTAAAACCATACAACTCAGGAACAAATACGAGTAGATTTAACAGTTTGTTTTAGAAAACCGTTTCTCCATCATTGTAATTTTTTCTATATGAAATTTTTAAAGGGAAATGCATTCGTTACAGTGCTATTATTTGCAACACATTGCAATGCTTTACAGGAGTGACCATACAGTTTTTGAACCATAAATTTGCCATAAGTCTACATTGAAGAAGAACTATAAGTTATCTATCATCATCATCATCAGGTCTTTGTAGTCTCCACTGCAGGAGCACGTGTACCTCTCTGTACTACCAGAGCCATATACTAGCCTGAGTAGTCAGAGGATTTGGCCTACACTCTCCACGCTGGCCAGGCGGGTTGGAGAGGTCTCTTTGATGTAAATAAGCTTTGTTTAGCTTGTTTTTCCTTAGTCGCCTTTGACGACATCTACGGGATGACTTGGAGTGGTCCTATTCTACTCTGCCGGGAACCACACTTGCTTTTGGCTGTTCAAGAATCTACCAGCAGCATTTCTTCCCGCGCTGACCGTAAAAGCCAGTCAAGAGATTGGGCGAAAATCTAAGGAATCACCTTAATAGGCGTTGCGTTTAGCAACCCATCACTATTTTTATTCCACTTTCCAACTTTATGCCCACTACGATTCTAAATGAGGCCTTTGGGTCTTTTGACTTTGTGGTTTGCCGTGTGGTTCCCGGTTTGCCGTGTGGTTCCCGGTAGAGTAGAATAGAACCACTCCAAATCATCCCGTGGATGTCGTAAAAGGCGACTAAGGAAACACAAGCTAAACAAAGCTTATTAACATCAAAGAGACCTCTCCAACCCGTCTGGCCAGCGTGGAGAGTGTAGGCCAAATCCTCTGACTACTCAGGCTAGTATATGGCTCTGGTAGTACAGAGAGGGTCGTGCTCCTGCAGTGGAGACTAGAAAGACCTGATGATGATGATGTATTAGATATAAAACTTAACAAAATATGGTTCTAAAACTGTATTTCCACTCCTTGCAGGTAAGGTTTTGCGTTAAGGTCACCATGCAGTAAATAAGTCCTTACTAACAAATCTACATTTTTTGGTAGGCAGCTGTCGGGCACAGTCTGAATCGCTCTGAAATCATCGGGTATATTAGTAGCTACATAGTTTACAGATATAGACATCTAGAAGAAGGTATGGCCCAGGCGTGTGGTTAAATATTAATTTTACAACATGGCTGAAAGGTATGATTTTAAGCTTCCGCGGTCACAATCACTATTATGTTCACTATGGGAATTACCGCGATTATTTTTGAGTTTCGTCTGATATTTCGACAACATTGCAGCTGCAATTCAATCCTGTAGTGAAAATAATATCGCTGAAGTTTGCCTTAAATATTAAAAAAATCTTAGCAAATAAACGACCGAACTGTGGAATCCACTTCCTGCGGCGTTATTCCCGAATCGATATGACCTTAGAATCTTCAAAAAAAGAGTCGACGCTGGCAACCCTATTGTCACACTCCTGGCGTTGCAGTTGTCTATGAGCGGCGGTGATCACTTACCATCAGGTGATCCACTTGCTCATTTTCAGTCCTTTTTCATATAAATAGGAGGAATAGGTCCAAGCGGAGCCTAATTCTGGAGCTCATTTACACCAAACCCATCTGTAATGTCGATCTGATGGATTTCCATTCCACAAAAGTCCGGAGCTGACTAGGAACTACTAGGACGTTGATAATATACGTTCCGACTCGGCAGAACCGAATAATTATATAAACACACGTCTGGGCCCGTTCGAAAGATATATTAGATACCCACATTATTTGGAGAAGCTAAGTAGAGTCCAGATAACGATTGTCTGTGTCTCTTTTACCACAACAGTATCACATAATTTTCTTGAATTATTTTTTTGCAGTTGTGTTTTTCGTGTGTGTAAGTGGCCAACAGTGGTGTCAGATTTTTTAAGCTGCCTTAAGGCATCTAACATAGCTTAACGACTGCCATCAACGATTCTCCTTGGTTGGCTCTTTGGAAGCTCGACATATTCATATGCCAAATGCGGTCACCCATCCAATTGTGGACTGCGCCAGAGGTTGCTTAACAATAATTATTTTTTAGCAGTATAAAATATAACTTGAGACTTGTTGTTATCATTTTTATTATTTAAGTATGATTTTATGTTATATAGGTATAATACTGCTGTAAGACTCACTAACATTAAATAAATAAATAAAAAATAAGTATATGTATAAATGAATGGCCAAAAGCGCAATCATTTACTAGAGTTTTTTTATGAATAAGCTGGCTTTGAAGAGCCCGATGGCCGAGTGGGCGTGATCATTTTGAGCTCTTACATATGTTAAGCAACTTGGATAAGTGACCGCAAGTGGCATAAAAATATTTCAAGCTCATCCGTGCTTCGGAAGGCACGTTAATCTGTTAGTCCCGGTTGTCATCATTGATGGCAGTCGTCAAGCTATGACAGATGCCTCTGGGCAGCTTGAAAAATTTTACTGTGTTGACCACTTACACACGCAACGAAACAAACAAACAAGCTGGGAAAGAGATTATACGAAAAGCCATCGGGTGAATTTTTCGCCCTGGTTGACTTGAATGATTGAATTGAATTTTTTTTGTTATATTTCAATTGCTGTCTGTTTATATCTCAATCGTTATCTGTACTATTAGTTCACCACCAATCATGATATAACCCACCACCCAGACCCACCAGTCCCACCACCGTGGTTACATGCGTTAGTCACTATGACATCTACTGGCATGGCATCTCATACACTAAATACCTTATCATAGTTTTAAATAACCAACTAGATATACTGAAATATATGTAGGTCTTCCTACACATATTTCAATATATCTTGATCGTTTACAGGAGGGATCCCAAGTACACTAGTTTTTAACACGCTTTTATTAGCTTCACTTGTAACTATGTATGTAAGAAAATCTTGGAATCTCTTCCCGGTCTTCGATTACGATGAAATTTGCACACGCTCTGAGTTCTGATGACAATACATGACTAGCGAGCTAAAAGCGTGTTTTTTTTTAGTTTTTTAAACTAATTATAAATTTAAGTCAATTCTGATATGGAAACAAAGCAAGATTATCAATAGCACATGGATAGAAATGCTTTATATAAAAAAATAACATGGAATGACGATTATAAGACACGAGATGACATTTGTTCATATTTCTTTCTATTCTTTTTTTGTTGTTTAAAAATAATTCAGAATTTTCTATTTTGTTTTCTAAAGTCATCTCTTGACACTCGTTTCACACAGTACCTTTTCCAAACATGGTTCATCTTTTAAGCTGTTCCATATGTTTCCATATATTTTAAAATAGAAAAGAATAGATAAATCTTTATTCAGTGATTTACAATTTACAATTTTTCCTTTCCTCCTTTCTCATGTCATGTCTAATTCTTATGTCTTGGTTACCTCCATTGCTGTGCCGCACTTGTACGTCCGTCTGAGTAAGACAGACCTATATACGTAAAAGAGAAACCTTTACAACTTTCTCTTGTATATAGGTCGATCCTACACGGACAAACTACAAGTGCGGCACTGCAATGGCGGAAACAACATAACCAACAGCCTAAAATTGATATGTTTGTTATCGTTAAGCTCTCGATAAATATTAAATCGCCCGATATAAACTTCATCGATCTTGTATCGTATCGATAAGGTTTCTATAAAGTTTATATCCCATTATGAATGTTTGAATGCTCACCGGCAGCTGAAGATACCCTCGGCCTGCAGGCCTATGGCCTCGACGTCGGCCTTGGCGAGGGAGTCGGCGGTCTTGTCGCCGCCCTGCTCGAACTCCTTCTTGAAGATGGACAGCAGGCAGCTGATGCGGTAGTCCAACCGCACGTCTAGGATGAACTAAGAAAAAAGATTATAATGCAACTCCTAAATAACAAGAAAAATATAAATTAAAAAAACCCACTCTCTATATCCTTGAAGTAACACGGCACCAAATTTCGCATCGATCGGACATAAGAAAGTTAGTCAGATCCCCTCAATAACTAGAAAAGAGCTGATGATCTTCAAACGATTGAACAGATTTTCATGAAACATGGCTAAGTACACTCAGAATAAAATATTGTATGACACAAAAAAAAAAACTACTCAAACAAAAATCGGTTTATCCGTTTCGGAGCCACGATACCACTGACTGATACACAGACACACGTTAAACTAATAACACCCCTCTCTTTTTGCGTCGGGGATAAAAAGGAATTCTGAAGATAAACCACAATGTTGCATTGTGTGCCAGACCCGCGATCGAGCCAAAAATCGTTGTACGGAATTATGCTCTCTATTATTACAGTAATAAGGGTATAAATCCTATATAAAAATACGAACAGTTCACTAAGAAGAAGACGCTTACCATATAAAGATTGCTCGAACAGGGAAGATAAAAAACCGGCCAAGTGTGAGTCAAACTCGCGCAATGAGGGTTCCGAACAATATGCTTCGTGAACACACACACAATGTGCAAAAAATGTTTTATTCAATTGACTAGCGCCATCTAGTGTGTTTTAGTGAACTATTTCCCTAGATGAACTTATTATTGTGAGTTTACCACTTAATTTTCAAGTGATAGAATTCTTATTATTTTTCCTGTAATCTTCAAGGAATGAACTATATTTTGTAATTTTTATCAAAATTTTCGGCCCAGTAGTTTCGGAGATCAGGGGGGGGGGGGGAATGGTCAATTTTTGCCTCTGCTCTCATTTGATATATGACACAGTAAGGTTTGCAAAACTTTCTTTTAAAATTTTGTAATTGGGCCCCTCACAATGACCCTTATTTCAAAAAAATCTTTATTTACATTGCATATCCGTGTTTGGGTCATAGGATTACACTATCTTACCAAATTTTATCTAATTTGGTCCAGTAGATTCGGAGAAAATCGGCTGTGACAGACGGACGGACGGACAGACAGACGCTCGAGTGATCCTATAAGGGTTCCGTTTTTCAACTTTTGTACGGAACCCTAAAAATGTACCTACCTGTAATATCTCTATGATCTTGAGTTTGGTGTCCATGACCAGCGGGTGCTCTCTAGCTAACATGAGCGCTGATGCTGATCGCTGCATGCCGGTGCCGGCCCCAGTTGCGCCGGTAGTTTGCTAGAACAATAAACATGGAAATAATAACAATAACAAACCAAATGATTCTTGTTCGCGCAAACTCAAAGGCGCCAGCTGAAAATCAGCTGCTACTCGCTGAGGGTAGCGTTTAGCTGAGCTGTAGCCTTTTTGTGTGTCTGTGGCACACAAATGCATGTTTGTTTTAAGGTTTTATTTGGCTCAATATTGTATAAAGTTGTGTGTGTGTGTGTGTGTTACGTAAAGCAAATAAATGTTTTATCTATCTATCTATCTATCAAATGTTATTACTTTTTAGGGATGTTTCTGAATAATAATTGAAAACGGGTCCCAAGTACTGAACCTCGAATGTCCGCCCGCCTGTTTCTATTGAACGGTATAGGTAGAGAATTAAAATTTTCACAAAAAGATTATAGCTATTCTTCTTCTTCTTCATCAGGTCTTGTTAGTCTCCACTGCAGGAGCACGACCCTCTCTGTGCTACCAGGGCCTTATTAGCCAGAGGATTTGGCCTTTATTTTGATTTTATAGCAATTGCCGCTGTAAAATCAAAATAAAATAAACATAATGGTTGGGTTTGTTTGCACACAGGTGCTTTTTAAGCGATTTTTGTATTTAAATATTGAAGGTGTAAATGGTAATAAATTATCTACCTTTTCCATACTTTCCAAATAATTTTAGTGAGTAATGGCGAAAGCAATGGTAAATTACTATGATTTCTTACTGGTCATGGCAAACTATATTGTGGTTGGGATATTATCTGTTACTGCTTGTCTGCGCCCCGGATCGCCGCGTGCCCCGCGCCTCCGAATTATTATGTACTTCGCTAAGACTCGCAATATACTCTGGGCCGCAATACAGTTTGGCTCGAGCTGTACCAAAAATTGTCATTGTGCATGCATTTCTCTCCACACAATGACACCGCAAATAGCACAACTCTTAAATATCAGACAGTAATAGAGTAAAAAGTACTTACATTTCTAGGCACAGTTCCAAGCGTGATGGAGGTCATGACCGCTCCCATGTCACCTATGCTTCTCAGCACGCCGCCTTCCGCTGAAAACAGCGCATCTTGTACATAAACTGACAATGATATTTCTTTCATATGCTTATAGCTTCACTTGCATCCGGTGTGACGTAGTTCATATAGTTTCATACGTTACAACTGATGTGATCATGATATTTAATTAGGACAATGCATTCTCAAAAAGTTTCTAACGCTAATAGGGAGTATGCACGTAATTTTTTTATTTGCTTAGTATAATCCTTAATTACGACGGTAAAAAAATATAAAAGAAAATTTAAAATATCTTAATTAACGACGAAGATGTGAAACTTTAAAGTTTAAATAAGAAAGAGAAGTCCGATATGGACTAGTGACGTCATAGTCTATGTCATGCATACACTTGCCATATAAAATAGTGTTTTCGCGAGGGAGATAGACATATTTTCGTAAAATCATTTTATCTCGTTCGTTTTTCAACCAAATTTTATTCTGTTTTCACTTTCAGTACTTTACTATTGAATATTTTTGGATAAACTGGTAAGATAACAGATATTTTTTTCATGCATATTCCCTATTGAAATTGTGAGTTGACATCGCTTGGAGAAAATGCGCTGTGCAGTTTGTTGCCGCCCTTCTGCGCTCCGCTTTGGAAGGGGCATTAAACTTAGCCATAAGTAAATTACTGATTGACTGACAACAAATTTTAACTAGAAAATTGTAAGACAATTAAGAAATGTTCAAAGAAACCTTATTAAATAAACGTTTGAATCTAGGCAACCCACGGAAAAGCATCAAGTGTGTGTTCAAAAATAAATATAACGTTTACTATTTTAAAAGTCTTGATCGTAAGAATTACAGTACAGTAGAATGTATTAGTCGATTCAAAAGTATTATTTTAAAAATGCTTCCATAATATAGTTTGGAATTATTTAACATTAAACAATGTAACAAACCAAAATATTAACAACATCTTGCACATTGTAGTTTACGCGTAAAAATGTCAAAAACGTGCAGTCTTAAAGCCTCAGTAACAATACAGAGCATGCTGTTTCGCGCCACATACTCACGTTTCTTAATCTCCGTCTCTTGATTCGCTTGAAAATACAAACAATTTCAAATAAAATTCACTGATTTTCATCGTATTTTTGTTAGTATTTTCTCAACGAGTTAAAAAAATCAATGCAGGGGCACAACCCTCTTATTAGCCAGAGTACTCAATACTGAATGTTTTATTGCAAACCATAAATAATAAATAAATATATACGGACAAACCACACAGATTGAGCTAGCCCCAAAGTAAGTTATTAAGTAAGACTTGTGTTATGGGATACTAACTCAACGATACTATATTTTATAACAAATACATACATAGATAAACATCCAAGACCCAGGTCAATCTGAAAAAGATCGTTTTTCATCTTGACCTGACCGGGGATCGAACCCGGGACCATCCGTGTCACAGGCCGGCGTGTTGACCGCTGCGCCACGGAGCTCGTCACATAAGATGACAAAGTACATAAGATGACATTAATATAAAAGGTACAAGTTTATTTATGGACCCTGTTGGGCGCAGCAATATGGTTAGATCAGAAGAGGACGAAGAGGAGTAGTCAGATGATTTAGCCTACACTCTCCACGCTGGCCAGATGGATTGGAGATGTCTCTGTTTATAAGCTTAGCTTGTGTTTCCTAAGTCGCCTTCTACGACATCCACGGGAAGACTTGCAGTGGTCCTATTCTACTCTGGCGGGAGCCACACGGCTGTCTATTATCTATAGACTTTATTTATGACAATGTGTCTTACATTCAACTTCCCCGGAGAGAGCGTTGGTCTCGTTCAGCAGGTCCATGGCGGTCACGCAGTCCAGTATGCTGAGGAGGGTCTTCGTCAGGCGGAGGAGGTCGGCGAAGCTGTCAAACACAAAAAGTTATAGATTTTTATAAAACAAATTGTTTTTATTTAAGACTGGCTGTGCCCGCGAATTTGTCTGTGTGGAATAAAGAGTTTGGGTAGCCTTTTTTCGAATGGAAAAGTAGCGCATGTAATTTTTCAGGGTCTGGACTATCTGTACACTTAATTTCATTTAAATCAGTTATGTACGTGTCTCGGTTTTGGCGTGAAAGCGAGACAGGCAGAGTTACTTGCGCATTTATAATATTTGATTAGACATTAGTAAAGATTCAAGGACGGCAAAGTAGCGAAAGCTCACTAAGAGCTAGCTATAAAGTCCTTTAAAAAAAATTGCAAACTATCATTACCTGTAGAAACCGAAGTATATAAGTTCCCTCGCCAGCTTGACCACCTCGAAGGTGAGTTTGTTCTGGTCGTGGTCGCTGAAGTACCACGTCCTGGTGATCACGTTGCAGAGGTAGTTCTCCACGAAGCGGATGGTGGACGCGAACTGCTCTTTCACCTTTTCTCTGTTCGCGTCTGGACCGCCTTTCACGCATTGTTTGTTTGTTTTTCATGTGTACGTGGTCAACACAGGTGTCAGATTTTTCAAGCTGCCTACAGGAATCTGACATAGCTTAACGACTGCCATCAATGATGACAGCTCAAGCTCTCTAAAGGCTTGCCATTGTTTCTTAGTTCGGCCCCGCAGGCTATGTATTCAAATCGCGGCCCATCAGGCATATGAGAGTTTGCTGTCTCTCCAAGCCTTGCGCACCCAGGCAACGCCCAAAGCCGAGGTCCGTCCCCCCGGGTGGCCTTTTGTGATGTTCGCCTTACAGGTTGAGGGCACTCTGCTCTCACCTCAAAAGTCCGGTAATATAGCGAAAGCTCACTGGGAGCTAGCTACAAAGTACTTCAAAAGTTGCAAACTATCATTCCTCTGTAGAAACCGAAGTAAATGAGTTCCCTCGCCAGCTTGACCACCTCGAAGGTGAGCTTGTTCTGGTCGTGGTCGCTGAAGTACCACGTCCTGGTGACCACGTTGCAGAGGTAGTTCTCCACGAAGCGACTCCTGGTGAACTGCTCTTTACATACAGACGGACAGACAGACAGCGGAACGTCACTGCTATGTACTGAATTAAAAATACCAAACTATCATTACCTGTAAAGTAACAGCCTCCGAGATCCAGTGGTTAAGGCGTTTGCCTTGTTGACCCGGGGGTCGTGGGTTCGATTCCCACGGGAAGCATATTTACCAGTTTGGTTAGGGCACTGCAGGCATGAATCACCTGATTGTCTGATAAGAAAGATGATTCCGTGCTTCGGAAGGCACGGTAAGCCGTTGGTCCCGGCTGCCATCTGGTAGTCGTTAAAAGAACCACATCTGAGGCTGAGAGACGGTTCCGAAGTACTCTGACACCAGGGTGTGCTTGTCGACTGACCGTGTCACCTACATGAAATGATGATGATTATTACCTGTAGAATCCGAAGTAGATGAGTTCCCTCGCCAGCTTGACCACCTCGAAGGTGAGTTTGTTCTGGTCGTGGTCGCTGAAGTACCACGTCCTGGTGACCACGTTGCAGAGGTAGTTCTCCACGAAGCGGATGGTGGACGCGAACTGCTCTTTCACCTTTTCTCTGTTCGCGTCTGGGCCGCCTTTCACGCATTGGTAACTGTGTAAAATAATATATTGGTAGGTTAAGAAGATTGCTTGTTATTTAATTTATAATAATTAGGAATAAACCATTTAAATGTTCAAAATATATAAATGTGGGGGATAATGTAGGTAGGGGTGCAAAAATGTGGAAGATCTGCACCATCGCTGAAGCCGAATAATCTCGTCGCAGGTTTAAATTTGTGGCGTGCCGCGGATGCAATGCTAGTGGCACGGATTATTGAGATTGCGATTCTGTCAGCCTGGCATATTTTACCGGAGTGACGGGCTCCTGGGGGTCGCGGTCGGCGCACTTCGTACGCCAATTGTTCCTTTTTTATGTCTTTTTTCATAGGACGGCAAACGAGCAAGTGAGTCACCTAAGTGATCACCGTTGCCCATAGACAACAGCACCACCAGGGGTGTTACTAGAGTGTTGCCGGCCTTTTATTTTTTCCTCCGATACCCCCCGACTCACTTACTCCCCGAACGAAGCATACAACCGGTAAAGCTTACTACCGATTTGCTGTGAGAGTGTGGTACTGACCCGGACGAGCCGGGCCATTCATGCTACTAGCAAAAGAGAATTTCGCCGGTAGCGTGGCTTTACAACAACTAGAAATTCGCACAGACAGTCACCTGTCAGCGGCCATAGCTAGCAAGCGTGGTGCGAATCCTGAGTGGTCTAGTGTTGTAGTTAGTTATGAGTGTTAGCTAGCATTTTACACTTACTCGTGTATATGAATCCGGTCGCAGACTTCGGTCCAGAGCCGGGCGTATTTGACAGGCGTGACGGGCTCCTGGGGGTCGCGGTCTGCGTGCAAGTGCAGCATGAGCCGGCAGAACGCGGCGCGCACTTCGTAAGGTAGTTGTTCGTTGGACATACACCTGTGAACAATATACAAATATTATTAAAATACATAACAACGGGTTACTCACGTAAAAAGTCAGCTACAGGCCAACATGCTCCGACCTCATCCGGAAGTCTCCATCGCCCACGCTCCCGATCGCTAACATCAGTGCGGATTGGGACGACATCGTACGCGCGTCTCGATTAACATACGCTCTGAGGTCGAAACATGTCGGCCTGTGATGTATGACGCACGCCCTCATTATTGTTCTGTTTAAACCTTGTAACCTTTTCTATCCTTTTCTATTTAGAACGACTAGAATTACTTACCTCGATCTAGATAGCCATGACTACAACATATCAATTTACCTATGCCCTATTACTTGTACTGTATATAAACCCATCTTCTCAACAATAAAGATGCATTCAGTTTACGAACCTCATCGACCGTGTTTCTTTAGTACACCCCCGTCCGTACATCCCTCCATATGGCGACCCTAGCCAGTGCCGTGCCTCGTCGGTACTGGGGGCACGGATGTCAGTTCGCGTTTACCGCGCAACTTGAATAAATAAGTGCTTACAAGAAGACAAGAAATTCTGCGCACATTGAAGAAAAAATAAAAGAAGAAAAGACTTGTGTGCATCAAACGAATTACGGAGAAACTTAACGAAATTAATAAAATCAAGAAAAATCAATCAATTGCGAAGATATGATTACGAAGATATTAACTGTAAGAAAATATTAAGTGTAAATATGACGATATAAGTGACGTCATAACTATGAAGAATACTTATGAAGAAATAATATATTTTATGAAGATTTCTGAGATTTTGAAGAAAGAATAGAGAAGATTTATTTGATGGAGCGGTGTCCAGGGTTATCCCGGCCCACGGAGTCCAGGGTATAGCCCGGCCCACCCAGCGTATCCAGCACGCAGCAGCAGCCAGCAGCACATCGCAGCGGCAGCCAGCAACGACATCAATATTTCACCCCGGACAAGACAAGGCAACATATCCTTTTACAAGTATTTGTTTATATTTTTCTATTAACCTTCCATTAGATTTGAGTTAGGTATGAAAGATTTGAATTTAAATTTTAAACTTTTAGAATAAAACATCGACCATAACCTCGAATAAAAATCATGTGCAGTACTTATCGGTCGATAATAAATAAGAACAGTCATAACATATCAAATTAGACTGTACGACTGTAGATTGTGTAAATTATTCTAAAGAAATTTATAAAAAAACATTTCTTGTACCAAATACGATTACTATAAATGTAATTAAAAAATTATAAAATATTGAATACGCAAAAATAAGGAGTAACTTTAAAGAAGTTTTATACCAGAAACAGTAATTTTAATGCAATTTAATAACAATGCTCAAAGAATACGACTTCATTTTAACCTAGATGTAAATTGCAAAAATATATTGATTCTTTTTAATTATAATTACTTAATCTTGTTAACGGGATAAAAAATTTATTCAATGGTATTCTATGATTAGTGGATATTTAAATAGAAGATGAATAGTGACGAAGTAACGTGATTACGCTTCGTGTATGACGTGTTGATGTTAGCGTCTTAGATTGGAATGCAGCGTATGCTGTCTGTTAGATATCATCTCATGTTTCATATTGATTGTGACGATTTTGTGCATCGTATTATTTATATTCAACGTCAAAAAAATGAAATAATGTGGCAAAGATAATTGGGTATATCTACAAATATATAAATGTGTAATAAGTTTTGTAAAACATGATTAGTAGGTTGCACGAGCTGCACTGCTGAAAGGGATCATGGAAATGTCAAGGTCATAAGGATACAAGAGCAGGCTAGAATCTATTCTATCTAATCCGATCATGTCTAGGTCGAGCTACCATACGTGAGGTTGATATTTAGAAATTTGCCTGAAAAATGCCAAACGAGCGAAAATGCCGTTTTCGGCTTGGCCCAGTAAAGGAGCCTTTTAGAAACACAAATGTTCTAAGAAATGAATAATGAATAAAATGCCAAACGAGCAAAAATGCCGTTTCCGGCTAGGCCCAGATAAGGAGCCTTTTAGAGACACAAAATATGTCCTAATAAATGAATAATGTGTATTCACAATAATTACCTTGTATCCTGTGTGTGATATGTACCTTGTTAATGTTATAATATGATCTTTATTATTTACACTATACCTATGAACTTTCACATGTCACTAATTCACATAAGATCTAACTGATGAATTTATGATCAATTATTACTAAGCAGCATTAAAACGAAATTGCTGTTATTATTTACTTTTTCCACTGAATTTAATTATCTAGATAACACAGTGATGCACAAACACTTCATGCTAATATTACCAATATTAATACAGGAGATCTTCCATGGAGATATAATTGTACTATCATATTATTACCAAAATTAAGTCTCTCAATAAGGGCGACACCACTAAGGGATTCATTCTGATAAAGTTATTTTTTTTGTCTTTTTATAAGTTAGTATAATCTCTTTCAAAGTTCGAGATGTAATGCATAAGAAAATAAAATTTATTAGATCAAGTCGTATTCCTAATAAGGAATCCATCTTCATATTACTTACACTGAATTTAAATAGGAATAAAAGAGACATACTGATGATCAGTTACCACGTAAGCAATAATTAATCTAGATCATTGTATCTACCTTATCCTAATTAATCATACAATAGAAATAAGATATATATAGAGAAATATAATCCCGTCTTACTAATTCATAAACATATATAACTACATTTGTATAACCTTAGCTTAAGAGATCATGTACTTAACACATTGATAAATGTAAAAAAAATGTATTAAAACTCATATAACATATATGTATAATCATTTATATACATATGACTATGTAAGCATAATAATCACTACATGTATTAAATTTTCCTTAATATGCAAAAATGTAAAACGAGGTTTCTTTTAAAAAAAAAAGAAGATAGGCGTAACTGTAATATTCTAAATTCATTGTATACATTTTATAAGCCAAAAATTATTGTTAATTTTTGTCTCAAAAAAATAGGGAGGAGGTGTGATGTATGACGCACGCCCTCATTATTGTTCTGTTTAAACCTTGTAACCTTTGCTATCCTTTTCTATTTAGAACGACTAGAATTACTTACCTCGATCTAGATAGCCATGACTACAACATATCAATTTACCTATGCCCTATTACTTGTACTGTATATAAACCCATCTTCTCAACAATAAAGATGCATTCAGTTTACGAACCTCATCGACCGTGTTTCTTTAGTACACCCCCGTCCGTACATCCCTCCATACCTATACCTGACTTTTTACTTAAAAAACACTTTGTGTATAAATAAATATATACGGACAAATCGCGCAGATTAAGCTAGCCCTAATAGCCATGTTTTAATAATGTCTATATCTCATGTTAGTTTTTATCAAAAGCCATACAAATCTGGATAATCTTTTATATAAAAAAATACTTCAAGTACTAAACCAATTTTGTTAAAAGTGAAATCGGACCATTTCGAAATAATTCTTTACGAATCGGTCCAACAACCAACACGTTATAGGGGAACATATAAAGAAAATATTCCGAAGATTTAAGAACCTTTCTTCTTTTTTGAAGTCGGTTCCATCCATCCATCTCAACCGTTAGAAGTCCACAGCTGGACATAGGCCTCCCCCAAGGATTTCAATTATTGGGGTTTACCATAATCCACGTTTGGCATACTGGTTGGTGAGCGAAGTTTGTTGGGTTATATCGGTTCTACCGCTGCCTGCACGTCAGAGGCCGAGAGGCGGTTCCGAAGAACTCTGACACCGGGTGTGCATGGTCGATTAACCGTGTCACATACACGAAATGATGATAATGACCGCTGCTGCCCAATAAAACCGTTTTTAATGAGGCAAAGGTAGGTAGGTAAATCTTACTTCAATATGAGATGTATGTGCAGCTGCGGCGACAGACTATTCAAGGCCAAATACTGTCTGTTGAGGCACATATTAGAGAACAGGTCTAGTTGGTGGCGGTAGTAATCCAAGATGGCCGCCGATTCGCTGTTCGGATTTACTCGCGCTTCGGCTGCCAGCTCGGAGAGTAGTCTAGAGTTCTGAAACAACAAAATAAAATATGTTTAGTAAATAAATAAAACGTGTGGTACCCAGCAGAGTAGAATAGGACCACTCCAAGTCTTCCCGTGGATGTCGTAGAAGGTGACTTAAGAAACACACAAAGCTTATGAAACATCAAATAAACTTCTCCAACCCGTTTGGCCAGCGTGCAGTGTGTAAGCCAAATCATTTGACTGCTCTGGCTAATATATGGCTCTGGTAGTACAGAGAGGGTCGTGCCCCTGCACCGGAGACTAAAAAAGACCTGATGATGAGTAACACGTCTTATGTTTTACGACTAAGATGAGCCTAACCACTTATGGACCCATAAGTGGTCAGAACGGTTTTCTTTCAAATGATAAATTTCAAATGGGGGCACTCTGGGCCCGGTAAATTCAAGTACCGCAAAAATGAAGTCATTATTATTAACACAGTTATTGCAAATAATAAAAGATTAATTCATCCTTATCTTAAGTTACCTTTTTGTTATTCCATAATAATATGACTTCGTCTTCCACTGTATATTTATCTTTGTCGTCACTGTCTTTTGATTTTCCTTTTTCGTATTTTGTCGAGACCAATCTGAAAGAGAGAAGATATACTATTTAGATTAACAATAAGTAATATCGAGCTGTCATAGTAAAAAACTGCGCCCAATGAGTTTCGCCCACTAACACTTCAATAACATAAGCTATGCCTGAGACATGTTACTATAACGTTTGCTACAAATATCCCCATTAGATTAAGTGTTCAAACCTGAGGTTCAAACAAAGAATCAATGTCGCTGTCCTCTACTTATATTGTAAAGATTTGATTGTTTGCATAGAATAGGCTCCAAAACTAATGGACCGATTTTCAAAATTCTTCTATCTATAAAAAGCTAATTTATCTGCGGGTGTGACAGTGAAGTTAAGAACCTGAATGTGAATGAAGTAAAAAAATTTAACCTTGGAGAGGACTCGGTATGTCCTCTGTCTCTATCCTTACCGTTTGTATGAAAGAGAAAGCGTTGATATCTTCGATCCCATTGGTCAATTGGTTCGCTGTGTGAACATACTTTGGGTATGTAAAGCGAGTTGAGCTCCGTGGCGCAGCGGTCAACACGCCTGCCTGCGACTCGGAGGTCCCGGGTTCGATCCCCGGTCAGGTCAAGATGGAAAATGATCTTTTTCAGATTGACCTGGGTCTTGGATGTTTATCTATATAATAAGTATCTATTATAAAATATAGTATCGTTGAGGTAGTATCCCATAACACAAATCTTACTTAAGAACTTACTTTGGGGCTGGCTCAATCTGTGTGATTTGTCCGTAAAAAAAAAAAAAAAAAAAGAGTATAGAGATGAACCGATGAGCGAGCATCATCGCCTCTCTCGTCTCGCTCGCTCCCTGGCGATGGAAACCGCCCTTAAAACTGTACCTGTTATGTCTCACTAATCTTACATCTTGGAAACGGTTGTTACCTGGTCTCGATGAGTATAAGCGTTGCCGGCCTTATTTTTTTCCCTTCCAGAGATGATAGAGGATCGGCCTCCGGGTCTCTCACTCGTCAAACGAAGCATAGCAGCGGTAAATCTACTAACTCAAACGTCGATTTTCTGGAACTTCCCGGGACGAGCCGGCCCTTTCATGCTACTAGCAAAAGTGAACTTATATGTAGTGTAAAACGAGCATAGAGAGAGAAAGAAGAAGAAGAAAAGAGATGAAACGATGTTCACTCGCCTCTCTCGCCTCGCTCGTTCGCTGACGGTGGGAACCGCCCTTAAAACATTACCGTCTGAGTACGAGTAATATTAAACCTAGGGTCTATTGTCACCTGGTCTCGATGAGTATGTCCGAGTTGTTGGCACACAGCACGCTCTTGCAGATCAGCTCTTGCGTCACGGCGATGGCCTTCTTGTTGGAGATGCACAGGTCGCTCAGGTAGTCCAGGAAGCGAGACTGCCACGTCTTCATGTTCTTGCGGACGAGGCCTGGAACAAATTTTAATAATAGCGTTAAGGGTTTCAGAAATCCAGGTGACGTCACTGTATCGAGAGTTATTTTTGACAGCTGCTGTCAAAATCCAGCAACCATGTTTAAATTTAATGATTAATGGATTTTGACAGCTCTACCTCTGGACACAGTGCCGCCACCTGGGGGAAAAATCAATTCTGAAAGCCCACATCGAGACGCGCACGCTGTCGTCCCAAACCACTGAATTATTTATAGTGGTGAAAGTAGAGGTTGTTAAACAGGTATATCGAAACATGTTGTCACAGAGGTATTTCAAAATACAGACTGAACGACAAAAGTCTCAATCTCTGAAGCAGTGATGTGTTTCTCCAGCAGTTTCCTGTTGTTGTGCAGCAGGGCGGTGATGGTGTCCTCAGCGAGGATGTCGTAGCCGATCTGCTTCCGACCTCATCCGGAGGTCTTCCTCAGGGCGAACGTGAATGAGGGTTTGCAGAAATCCAGGTGGCGGCACTGTGTCGAGAGGTAGAGCTGTCAAAATCCACCAATCATAAAATCGATGATTAACCCCTTGATTGCTCAAGCACTGATCAGTGCTCTATAAAAAGTAAAAGTAAAAATGTGATTTATTTCTCCATAAAAAAGTAAACAAAGTATGAAAAATCTTACAACTAATAGTTTGGAGACTGACGACTGTAGAAGGTTAAACCTGTGTTACAGTTCGCCAGTGCTCTCACATCTGGAAGGAATTATTGAGGCGGTTTACGTTAAGTACCTTAATTATACAATATTAAAAAAAAAGAAAATAGAAAATATTTGGGCACAATAGTGTACCTACTTATTTTGTTAAATATATATATATATATATATAAATATATGAAAATACATGTGATTTGTACACGGAGGTTATATATGTTTAATTTTTGTTATTTAAATGTGTGTTTATTAGTCATTTAAGATAAGCAAGCAGTGTTTCTGTTTCATCATAATTAAGCGTTTGCAAAAAGGTTGTGAGTATTTTTTTACAAGAATAGCTTGAAAGCGACCATAGAGATAACTTTGAGTGAAGTTTGTTATAAAGAAAGGGACCTGTAAAACAAGGGAATCTGTGAGCGAAATGTGTGGAAAAGTGGAAAGATGGAGCTACAAGATGGTTACGCTTTAATAAATTTGGATTGTATGGGGTTTTTGAGTGCTGTTGAGAAACAATATTTAATATGTAAAGCTGACGAACTGATAAGACTTCACAAAATTGATGTAGCTGAAATGTAGGATACAAAAAGGGCTTAAAAGTGCATACTTTTAATAGGGCCCTTTGGGCTCTTTCAAGTTTTATTAGAACAGACTTGCAAGCACCACCCCAAGAGGATATGCAATAAGTCAGTAATGACTGACACAAGGATAGGTAAGCCATTTTAATGATGTTGGGATCAGCCACATGACGAAGTCTTTTAAATATATACATCAATTTGCGAACTCTTCCAGCTACAGCATTTACATGGGGACTGAAATTTAAGTTTTTATCTATGATGATCCCTAGGTATTTTACAGTGTCAGATGGAGTAATAGTAGGACAGGAGCATTTGGGAGACGTGATGTCATTAGAATGAGTGTGGGCAGTGATTGAGAGAGACGCTAGGGTTTGTTTTTGACTGATTAAGTTGTAGATTGAGAAATTTACAAGTTGGGTTTTTTGGACGTTAATTGTCAGAAGATTACGTTGAAGCCAGTTAGACACAGAATCCAAGCCAAACTGTGCATATTGATATGTCGCTTGCCAGGAATCTGCAGAAAAGAGTAGGGCAGTGTCATCTGCATAAGACACTATTTCACAATGCGGGATTTCCAGTAAGAGAAGGTCGTTGATGTACACCAAGAAGAGAGTGGGGCCTAAAATGCTTCCCTGGGGTACACCATACTGGATAAGGAGATCTGAGCTGAGTTTTTTATCAATTGACACACACTGAGTTCGATCTGTCATATAACTCTCAAAGAGTTTTAGTTGAATGCCTCTTATACCGATATTCTCAAGTTTTTTAAGAAGAATAGGTAGTGAAACGGTGTCAAAAGCCTTGGCCAGATCCAAAAATAGGCCGACGCATTTTTTGCCTTCATCAAGGTTTCTAACGATAAAGTCAGTGAGGGCAAGAACGGCACCATTTGTAGATCTGCCCGAACGAAAACCATGTTGGTTGGAAGAAAGAATGGAAAGTGACTCGAGAAATGACTTTAGACGGATGTTTATAATACGTTCCAAAATTTTTGAGAGTGCTGGGAGAATGGATATTGGACGATAGTTATTAGGAAGTGTTTTATCTCCATTTTTATGAATAGGATGAATAATTGCTCTCTTGAAAGCGGAAGGGAAAATACCGCTAGACATTGAAATGTTGCAGATATGGGTTATTAGGGGGATAAGGATCTTCTTATAACGCTTTATGAGGGACGTGGACAGGTTGTCCCAACCAGCAGCACAGTCTTCTCTCAAGGAATTGATAATTTTTCCCACCTCCTCGAAAGTGGTTTCGAGAAGAACTAGAGAGTTGGGGATGGAGTGTGTTTGAGAATTGGGAATTGAAAATGAGGATTGGGGTGAGGAGTAGACATCTTGTTTTCTTATGTTCTCAGCAAGTGACTTTCCAACGTTCACGAAATACGAATTTACGTGATCTAGTGACGTTTCAGGTGTAGGCTTACAGCGCAGTAACTCATTTGCAAAGGTTGGTGATTTCTGTGAATTAGTCACGTTTTTTATAGCTTTCCAGAGAGATTTTGTGTTATTGCTTGCTGTTTTGAATAATTCTTTTTCATAATTTCTTTTAACTGACTTAATTGTTCTATTGCAGAAGGATCGATATCTGAAATAAGTAATTCTAAGAGTATCGTTATTTGGGCTTTTCAGGTGTTTTTTATACAAATTATTTCTGTTTTTGATACATTTTAGGAGTCCAGGGGTGATCCATGGTTTTAATATTTTACGACGTCGAACGGGGACAGCATTAGTTGAATGTTTAGAAACAAGAGTCTGGAGAGTATGGATGAGATAGTTTGTAGCAAAATCAGGATCTGTGGAATTGAGTAAAGGAGAGAAATCAGCATGTAAGAGAGAGTTCGAGAGATTATGAAAATCTACTCGCGTTGTTGAATAGTCAGGAGCAATGTTTTTCTTTGTCTTTATAGCCATTAAGACTGAAAAATGATCTGTTGTTGTTGTTTGGACAACGAATGTGACGGTTGTGCGTGACGATTTTAAGAAGGCATGATCCAAGCAGCTTGGTCCTCGAGTGGGAAAGGTGTGCGCAGGCAATAGGCCATGGAGAGCCAGTATGTTAAGGTAGTCGTCATTATTTTCGTCCAAGCGAGAGGGCATAATATCTATGTTGATGTCTCCGATTACTATAATATTCTTATAGCCACGTAGGCTTTCTAGAATATCATTAAGAGATCGAGTGAAATTTGTGTAGTCTCGAAAGGCACAAGGGCGATATATACCCAACA
Organism: Rhodophaea formosa; assembly: GCA_963082605.1. Lineage (NCBI taxonomy): Eukaryota > Metazoa > Arthropoda > Insecta > Lepidoptera > Pyralidae > Rhodophaea > Rhodophaea formosa. Next base: position 11,076,556 of record OY720228.1, on the reverse strand, counting down.
CAACTGTGTCTGAGTTTATTTTGATCAGCAAACCGCTGGCATCAACTAAGGGAGGTTCTGAGATACTTAAGCCACTAAGTTTGGACCTATAATAAACTACCACACCGTCATTCTGATTAGCGGGATTTGTTGACGCACAATGAGTATATTATGGCGAGAAGTTTTTATTAAAACCACAGTGACCGGTAAAATAGGAATAATTTATTTAAGAATATCTATAACTTATATACAAAAGTAATAATACAGTAGTAGGGGTGAACGTGCCATTTAACATAAAGACAGCAAAATCACTGGCACGTACCCTTAAGACGTGATGTGCTTAATTGACATAATACAAATTAAATAATTATATTTCCTAGTTAATATCACGTCGCAATAGTATTCCCCCTTTTAGAAAAAAAAAACAAAAATAATGTAACAAAAAATATTAAACTTAGACAAAATTATAACAATCACAAAACAAAGAATGAATATCTATAAATAGAAATAACAAATGAACATAAATATCTTAATCAGCAATAAAAATGATACTTGATACTTCATGACTTGTGTGTGGCACGAGTCGCACGCGCGGAGAAACGCTGTGTAGGCAATTCCCAGGCTCGGTATTTGTGCTTGTCTGCATTTAAAATCGTTATAATACTCGTAGTAATGTTGAACTCACGTTGAACTTGCCGCTGTGTTTTGATGCGATTTCCATAGTCCCACTCCATCATCCTCTTTAAACATTTGCATTTGCCTTCTGTATCCTTCTCTCTATCCAATGCCCGTACCAAGTCCATAGCCGCCGGCCCAGCAGAATGATGACAATTATTACGAATGCGGAGGTGATGGCGCCGGCCCAGTACTGCACTTGCTGAATGGATTCCAGCAGTTCTGAAAGTCTTTCACTTTTTGATAGATCTTCTTGCGGATTCTTGATATTTTGCACCATGTTAATCTGCTCGTTTTGGTGACTCGAGGAAGACCCCATCGTGGATGAATGCTGCTCGGAAGGATGATGGATAAATACTACGACATTGTATATCACTAATTAGCTTTTTATATCTTGAATCTTACGGTTCTTCGTGATTCTCGCCCCGAACGTGTGATTTTTATCTCTTGCGGACACTCAACATCTTGCTTATTGATCTCACGTTCGCTTGTTTCTCCAGACTGATTTATTAAAAATGCTGGCTTCAGACGGTTTATAGATACTGTTATTTCCTTGTCGTCACGAATTATAGTGAAAACCTTTTCGTTTCTTCGAATTACCAAATATGGACCTTCATATGGTGGTGATAAACTGGGGCGTAATCTGTCGCATCGCAGGAACACATGAGTGCAATCCTTTAGTCGGGGGTGAACGAATATATTCCCGTTTGTACTTTCTCTTGTTGGCACAGAAATGACTCTATTAATATTTTCTTTAATCTCCTGAATACATTCAGGGTAGGTAATCCTGGGTTCTTCTCCAAAAAAACTTGCTGGTAACTTAATGGTAGTCCCATAAACGAGTTCGGCGGCGCAGCAACCAGTGTCTTGTCGATAACTGGAGCGGAGTCCGAACAGTACTGAAGGCAATTCTTTTGTCCAATTTTTTGTATTTGTTCTTGCTATTAACGCAGCTTTTAAGCTCCTGTGAAAGCGTTCAATTTTTGAATTTGCTTCTGGATGATAGGGACTAGTGCGTAATTTGTCGATTCCCATTAGTTTGGCAAGTTCTCTAAAAATTTCAGATTCAAACTGTCCTCCTTGGTCGGATGTAATGTAATCCGGGCATCCAAAACGTACAATCCACCCTTCGTAAACTGTCTTTGCAACTGTCTCTGCTGTGATGTTGGAAACAGGAAAAGCTTCTGGCCATGACGTACATCTGTCGATCATAGTTATTAAATATTGTTTATTTTGAGACGTCGGTAATTTGCCAACAATATCAATGTGCACGTGAGAAAAACGCTTCGCGGGCAAATATTTCCCCAGTGGCGATATCGTATGTCTATGCACTTTCGCTTGTTGACATTGTAGACATGACTCACTCCATTTATTTATATCCGCATTCATTCTCGTCCATATGTAATTTTTTCCAATTAATTTTCTCGTTCCATTTTTTCCAGGGTGGCTCAAATTATGATAGCTGTTAAAAATTAGTTTCCTGAATTCTTGAGGTAAATATGGACGAGCAGTTCCAGATGATACGTCGCAGTATATCTTGTCGTTAGAATGCGATGAGCGAACAAGCGAAATGCGTAATGATTTATTCTTCTGTAGCTGTTGCAGTTCGGGATCTTTTTCTTGGGCCTTCCTTAAATCCGAAAAATTGATAACTTGCGGAAGTGTTATTGTTTCCACCACTCTTGATAAGGCATCGGCAACGACGTTCCTGTCCCCGTCTACATGACGTATATCGGTGCAAAATTGCGATATGTAATCCAAGTATCGTATCCTCCTGGGGCTCTCATCAATGCTAGGCTTCTTGTCGAACGCAAACATTAATGGCTTATGATCGGTGTAAATTGTGAAAACACGTCCTTCAATTAATCTTCGAAAATGCTTCACGGCCATGTATATACCGAGTAACTCTCTATCGTAGGTAGAATATTTCGTTTGCGCCTCGGAAAATGTTTTGGAAAAATAAGAAATTGGTTTCCAATATCCATTGACTCTTTGTTGGAGGACTGCGCCGGCACACTTGAGACTAGCGTCCGTCATTAAGGCAATCTTTGCGTTGGCATCGGGAAAAACTACGGTAGCGGCGTCTCGCAGATCTTGTTTGCATAACTGAAAAGCTTCTTCAGAGACTGGATTCCACTTGATCGGTGTGACGTCATTCTTCTTTGAGTTCCTCAAATATATATTAAGTGGGGCTTGATGCTTAGCGGCACGGGGAATTAAATGCCTGTAGAAATTGACCATGCCCAGAAAACGACGTAGTTCCTTGACCGTCTTTGGTTTAGGAAAATCAATAATTGCCTGTGATTTTTCTTGAGTCGGTTTCATCCCTTGGCTCGTTATATGATAACCAAGAAAGTCTAACTCGCTCTTGAGAAACTCACATTTGCTCAGATTAATCGTAATGCCATTATCACTCAGTCGTTTGAACACTATATCCAGATGCTTGAGATTCTCTTCTTCGTCCCGTGAGGCAATCAAAATATCGTCAACAAATATGTATATAAAATCCAGATCTCGGAAAATGGAATCCATAAATCTTTGGAAAGTTTGTCCAGCGTTGCGCAATCCAAACGGCATAAACCGGAACTGCACCAACGAAAAAGGCAATATTACGGCAGTTTTTTCAGGTTCAGCAACTGGTATACAGTAGTAGGCCTTCCTGATATCAATTTTGCTAAATACGCTCTTTCCACTCGTAATATACGAAAAATCCAATAGCCTGGGAAGAGGATATCTGTCTGGAACTGTGATTTTATTCAACGCACGATAATCACCGCAAGGACGCCATTCGCCATTTTTCTTCTTAACCATGTGTAAAGGACTGGCCCATGGGCTGTTAGAAGGTTCACAAATACCCATATTAATCAATTCCTGGAATTCCTTTTTGGCTGCTTTATACTTGTCTGGCGGCAGCGGGCGAGCGCGGGCGAATACTGGTGGGCCTTTTGTAATGATGTGATGTTGAACGTTGTGTTTAACGGGTTTTCTGATTGACATCGGCCGAGTAATATCTTCGTATTTTTCCAACAGTTGTTTTACGTTGTCTTGTAAACCGCCATCAATGGAGCGAACAGAAGGGAAATTTGATTTATCCAAGTTTGCAGGCGTCTTCAGCTCTGTAATCTTGTCTACTAATCTTCTTCCAGATATGTCCACCAGTAAACGATAGTGCTCCAAAAAATCAGCTCCTAAAATTGGCATCTTGACATCGGCAATGATAAATGTCCACGTAAAATTACGTCGTAAACCCAAATTTAACGTCATCGTTTTCTCGCCATAAGTATCGATAATTGTTCCATTCGCAGCATAAAGTTTAAAATCACTTGCTTTCTCTTTGCCCTGTGCGTCTTTGGTTAATACTGAACAATTTGCTCCCGTGTCCACTAAAAATCTATAACCACTGTTTGAGTCGGTAATAGTTAGGCGTTTGGAGGGTTGAAGAGCACAGAGATCCGCCTCATTCTGTGCAAATTTTAGTTTTCCGACGGCTGCTCCTCGTTTTTCCAAGCACAAGGTTGGATGCATCTATGAGCCCTCTTCTTAAAACGCTGGTGATAAAAACACAACCTTGATGACGAACGTCCACGCGACCGTGACCTAGACCGGCCATACCGCTGATACCTAAAGTTGTCCCGTCGGCTAAAACGGCGCTCGTTACGTAGCTCAGCGATCTCCAGTTTCAATGACGCTAACTGTGATGTCATATGTGTTATTAAATTGACATCGGTGGCGTAGGTACTTTGAACGTTTTTATTAAACTGCATGTTTTCGTTTATCCGATCGGCCATTTCGCTTAACTTTTCCAGCGATAATTGTTCTGTGACCGCCAAAACAGTGGTAACCGAGGGAGGAAGTTGTCTCAGCCATAGCAGTCTAATAGTATCTTCGTTTATCTTGCCGTTTCCTGCTTCCCTCATTCGCCGTAATAATTGCGAAGGCTTCTGATCGCCCAAATCCATCTCCGCAAGTAACTTATGAAATCGGCGGTGCTCGCTTTCTTCATAGCAATTAATAAGCCGATCTCTTATTGCAGCATACTTGTTTTCAGATGGTGGATTAACTAAAATATCGCTGACCTGGTGTATTACATCTTTTGGAAGCTTGGACACCACTGCGTTGAATTTGTAGTCGTCTCCTTGTTTCTGGGGTGCTACGATGGCTTCGAACTGTGAAAACCATAGCCGAGGCGAATCTTTCCAAAATTCCGGCAACCGTTCAGCTATGGTGATAGAGGCCACGACATCTGTGCAGGAGTCAAACGATGTGTCTTGAGAGGCGGCGATGTTGATTCCTTTTACCGGTGTGACTGGAGCCATTTCGACGGTATCTTCAATGGAGATAAATGTGCTTCTTGAATTTTCAAACCGGTGAGACCCGCTTGTGGGAAGCCGGTGAAAATATGCACGTTCGATTCGCGTACTCGAAGAACTTCGTCGACCGTCGGATTACTGTGGCAGAATCACGTTGATCACGTCGGGGTCACCAATTATGGCGAGAAGTTTTTATTAAAACCACAGTGACCGGTAAAATAGGAATAATTTATTTAAGAATATCTATAACTTATATACAAAAGTAATAATACAGTAGTAGGGGTGAACGTGCCATTTAACATAAAGACAGCAAAATCACTGGCACGTACCCTTAAGACGTGATGTGCTTAATTGACATAATACAAATTAAATAATTATATTTCCTAGTTAATATCACGTCGCAATATATATCCTTCAAGATTAGGTAAAAAGGGTTTTTTTTTGATCCAACATTCTGTGAAGACTATAATATCTGGTTCAACCTGAAGTTTTTCTAAGGATAGGAGAAAGTTATCAAAATTTGCAGATACACTACAGATATTCTGTGTCAGAATGTGCAAATACTCACTGTATGTCGGTAAAAGAGAGCAAACTTCTTGTGGGTCGCAAGAGAAAGAAGTAGAAACAGACACGCTGTCTATATTATTAAATAAATCGATGTTTTTGTCCATATTATTTTAAGATTTCTTTCTTTTTCCGTTAATAAGAGATATTCAGTTAGGAGTTAGTATGATATACATATATTTATATATTATTATTGTAATTATGCAGTAACGATCAAGCTAGCCCCAAAGTAAGTTGCCTTGTATTATGGGATACTAGCCAATCAACACTACACTACTATACATACATTTATGTATATATTATATGCATAATATATCCAGAGATACCATTTAATACCTAATACCTAATGATGTTCCTATAACTAAAGATTCAACAAAGTACTGTTCATAAGTGTTTTTAACAGTGTTTTCAACATACACCCTATTGCTTCAGTCTCAGGGCAGCAAGCTCTACCTCCGATCTTAGTACGACATATTTAGAATCGTCGTCCTTCCGCAGCATAATCCTTCCATTTGAGGTCCAGCAGTGCTTGTACTGCTCCCTATTCGCAAACTCGCGGGCCAAGTAGTGTAGCTGACGTGCCTTGGGTGTCAGGTGTTCTGCTATATAAATCGGCCGGTGAACGACCTCGGACCCAAAAATGCTGGTGTTTAATCTGTTTCCTTTGTTTGACTTGTTGTAAGCTCTGTAAGCTCTCAATATTTTGGTTTTTGCTATAACTGAGTTAAGAGCGACCAAGATAGTCTTATGATCGGACTTAGTGGGAAGATGACGGATATCGAACAAGTCGAAAGGGGCGAGAGTGATGGAGAGCTCCTTGAAGGTAGTCGCCGCAATATTGACCAATTCCTCTTGTGTAGAGTTTGGCTTGTGAGGGATATTTCTTAGCTCAATACAAGCCGATCGGGAAGACCTGTCAGTCTCTTCCACGACTAATTCAACCTTGGAGACACGCTCGAGACATTCCTCAGTCCTAGACCGATAGAAAGATAACTGGCTGCATAAGTCTTCGTACTTCTCGGAAAGGGAGCTGATGGATTTTTCAATTTCTGTGTTAGTCGCAATTATTTCTAGATTTTGCTTCCGGATATCTATAATCGATGTTTGGATACTAGTGAGCTTGTCGTCAGATTCTTGCTTCCAATTAGTAAGTGTGTTAATAAAAGAGTCTAGTTTGGACTCGTAATTAGAACCACATTCGCAATCTTGGCGACGCCTTTTTATAGATCGAAAAGTGATAGCATCGACTTCAGAACTGTCGACAGGATTACTGATATCAGGAGCAGATCCGTAAGTAGTTCCCTGTTTGTCCACGGGCGAGCGAAGCATATCTGAAGTGGCAGTACGTCTTATTGTGTGATAGTCGGCGCACTCTTCGACTCGTAACAATATTTATCAAAGGACAGAAGGCTATAGGATCGTAGCAAGTAAGAGTATTAAAAGTAACCTGTACCCGTATAATGCAAGTGTAGCCAGATAGCTACAATTTTCGTAGCCGACCGGGTGACCGCGGAGAGAACTCGGGAGGTGGGTCACTGCTTGGCTTGTAGCACCGCGTAGTAATCGTAGAAACCACTTAGCACATACGGAGTACCTATGCGTCAGCCCCGGCGATGCAGCCCGAGCTTACACGATGCGGGCTGTTAGACGGAGACGAAAAATGGCAGCTGGTGGTTTTCGCGGAGGTGAGGAGGTGTCCCCGCGCTCGCTTCTCCGCGCCCGCGCCGATCGATGTAGTGGAATATTTATTTTCTGTTAATGTCTTTTCAACGGAATCTCACACATATGTCGATAGCACTTGTACTACTTGTGACACTTATTGCTTGCACTTTTCTGATAAAAATTTTAGATTTTTGAAGGACTTTAACGACACAACCGCTTGCAAACAGAGGTAAGGAGCGAGAGGACTATGACGGCGATAACTGAAAATCAGTGTTTTGTACCTCGGTGCAAAAGAATCGCTGAGTTATGGCCTTTTTGCATTGCTGCAGCACACAGATCGCATGATTTGGTACAGTTTAGATATAAGATTGTTTTTTTTTTTTTTTTCTACTATTCAGTGTGTTTGTGGCATATCAAATAAACGTTTTATCTATCTATAGGAAATCGCGGCCTGCCAGGCGAGCGAATTTTAAAAGTTTTCTTTAGAGCATTATGAAATAATTTAAATTTATATGAAAAAAATAGTGACATCCATGACCGAAACACAAGAAATAAAAATAAATTAGCTACACCAGCTTTACGATTGCAGAAAACTAAGCGTTCATTTATGGGTCTCGGAGTACGCTTCTATAATAAAATTCCCGCAGAAATATCGGGTCTACCTTTCCATAAGTTTAAAACGGCTGTTAAAAATCAGTTAGTAAGTAAAAAAGGCATATTATTGTATTAATGATTATTTAAATGATAAAAATGCGTGGTAGTAATTTAATTGTTTGTAATTTATTGTAATAAATATAAATAACATTAGAATATATAAAAATTGTAATACATTGTAATCGAAGCCCTTCAGGCACGTAGGGACCAAGTCTGGATTGAGTTTCTTTCGGCGTATTCTTCTCACCAGCGGTCCTTACGAAACGCTAGTAGTTTTTCGATTTTGCATATTAAAAATTAAAATAGTAAGAATAAAAAAAAATGACGTTCAAAAAGAGATACAATTATCCAATTTTGAATAAAAATCTTTGACTTTGACTTTGATAAGGTATAAAATTTCAAATAGGTATCGAATTTCTGCAAGTTTGGTGGATTTCGACAGCAGCTGTCAAAAAACCTCTCGACACAGTGCCGCCAGCTGGATTTCTGAAAACAATCATTGCGACGCGCACGATGTCGTCCGTATCCACTAAATTATTTATACAGGGAAATCAAAACATACAGACTCACCGACAAAAGTCTCGATCTCCGAAGCAGTGATGTGTTTCTCCAGCAGCTTCCTGTTGTTGTGTAGGAGAGCCGTGATGGTGTCTTCCGCGAGGATGTCGTAGCCGATCTGCTTCTGCATGAAGCCGAAGTGCTTTGCTATGTACTCCTGTGAATGTATAAAATAAATAAATAAATAAATATATACAAATCACACAGATTGAGCTAGCCCCAAAGTAAGTTCGAAACTTGTGTTATGGGATACTAACTCAACGATACTATATTTTATAATAGATACATATATAGATAAACATCCAAGACCCAGGTCAATCTGTAAAAGATCGTTTTCCATCTTGACCTGACCGGGGATCGAACCCGGGACCTCCGTGTCGCAGGCTGGCGTGGTAACCACTGCGCCACGGAGCTCGTCGAATTTTATTCATCTTACGATTAATATTTGATTAAACCAGTAACTGTACAGTACCAAAAAGTGCTTTATGGACTAGCTTTAGCCCGCGACTTTAGTCTAATTATTCATTTATTTATACAAGAGATACGTTTTCAAAATTGAGTAAAGTCGTTAAATGTCAGGACCGAAAAATTACGTATACATTTTTGTTATGAATCAATTATGTGCGTTTCACCCCAATCTTGCCTGATGGGAAGCGACGATACACGCAAACGCAAACTAAACGGGTGGTATACGCCTCAAATGAAGCCTGTTCACTCTTGCCTTGGAAATCTTAAATTGTACGAGTTAGGAAAACACGTGACGCCGGAAGGGAATTCTATTCCTTAGCAGTTTCCGTTATGAAGGAAGAGGTATACATGATATGACAGATACACCAACCTGATTCTTTCGGTAGTCCTGCTGGCTGAGCCGTAGTATCCGGTAGCAGAGCCGGAACATGTACTTATAGGGGGCGTAGCGAGGGTCGTACAGCTCCTCGATCTTCAAGAACGCTTCGCCCTCCGAAGTCTCTTGGAATGGACCCTAGAAAAATGTAAAATGGTTACCGAAATCTATAACTTGCATACATTCCACGCCAAACTTTATTGCATTACGGATTAACCCCTAGATTGCTTAAGCACTGATCACAATAATTGACATAACTTCTTCTTCTTCCTTTACCTTATCCCACTTTTTTATGTGGGATCGGCACAGTATGTCAGTTCTTTCCACCTTGATCTGTCATCCACCATAGCCTTTGTCACTCCCTTCCTGTTCATACTCTCTTTGACACAATCGATCCATCGTTTCTTAGGTTTCATTGACATAACTAATTGAATTTTAAATTATTACATGACAATATAAGCTCACGTCCACATATTAGGTTCTAAGTAGGTAAGGTAGTTGACGTCATTTGGAGAAAATGCGCTGTGCAGTTTGTTGCCGCTTCTTCTGCACTCCGCCTTGGAAGCGGTGTATACTTAGCGTTAAGTAAATTATTGACGTCAACAATAACATAACATTGTAAACCAATTGTAAATGTAAATTGACGTTCACCAAATGACATTGAAAATATCTTAAGATGAATAAAATTTTTGACTATTGACCATTGATCAATGCTCTGTGAAATAGCCTAATTGTCAGACGGGTAAATTTCAAAAGTTTACTTGTTTGTTTGTTTTTCGTATGTGTAAGTGGCCAACACTGGTGTCAGATTTTTCAAGCTGCCTTAAGGCATCCGACATAGCTTAACGACTGCCATTAACGATGACAGCCGGGACCAACGGCTTAACGTGCCTTCCGAAGCACGGAGGAGCTCCAAATATTTTTATGCCACTTTACTTTACTGCGCTAACACTCGCAAGATGTTCTGAGCCGCAAAGTTTGGCGCGAGCCACCTCGCATACATACACATACATGGGCATTACAAAAGAAATCTTATCACGCCTTTGTACCAATAATGATGACGGGAGCTTTTAACAACGTAAGTATTAGTAGGAAATTTCCATTCAGAACCTTTGTGAGTGGGAGTTTTCCTTTGGTTAACAATAAACAATTGTTGTTTTATTGTACGTCGATGCAGTTTTCCGAGATATTTGGATGATGAGTGCTCAATTACATTAGGCAAAATTACTCGGTCAAAATAATAACTTTTCAAAGGTTTCTATTAGTTAAGGGGGCACACTAGGCACAGTAGCGACGCCAATCATTTTATTCATAATACTTTACAAATAGAAAGAAATTCAAGAATGTACCTAAATCATATAAGCACTAGTAGCGTGTTTTAATTTTATGAGAATCAGTCAATAAGAGAAAACGTGATTACCGCCAAAAACGGCCGTTTTTGGCGGTAATCTGATTCTCATAATTTTTACTGATTCTGATAATATTAAACATGATTCCAAAAATACTTCAGGTTATTTACTAGTGCTTATATGATTTACATTCTTGCATTTCTTTCTTTTTGTAAAGTTTTAGTAATAAAATGATTGGCGTCGCTACTGTGCCTAGTGTGCCCCCTTAAGAAAACTTCTATGTGTGAAAGAGACAATTGTGCTCCTTTAGTAAAGACTAATAAAGACCTGACGATGATGTAGATGTGAAAGAATTTTGAAAATCGATTTAGTGGTTTCGGAGCCTATTCAACAATCAAATCTTACCTCTTTATAATATAACTATAAAAAAATATAACTAGCTGTTATCCGCGGCTCCGCCCACGTGATATATAGCCTATGTCCTTCTCAGTACCCTAACCTATGTGTATGCAAAATTTCACGATGATAGATTCAGTAGATATGGCTTGAAAGTATAACAAACAAACAAACTCACTTTCGCCTTAATAATATTAGTTAGGAGTTAGGACTATAGAATAGCCGTGGTCCTTCGAGCCGGATGTTTGTATAGGAGCTAGTAGACTGAGGTTGATTTGAGGTTTGCTGAATAAAATCCGGGATCTCGTTGACACGTTTATTGGCCAAGGAAAGCAAGACACAAAGAGAAAGAACGACATTAAAACAATTGCCATACTTAAAAAATACCAAAGACAATATGTTGGATGAGTTTACATAATTGCCATATAAAAACAAAAATAAAATTTATTTATAAACTAAATGTTGGAATAACAACTTTTAAACTTTCGCGTTTCATGATTATTAAATGCAATATCGGGAATTAACGCGAAACATACCGTTTTTCTCCAGAATTTTCGGCCGGGTTACACCGACCGAAACCGTGACCGGTCACTGGATGAGACATCCAGTGACCACGGTCGGTGTAACCCGGCAGAAACGTTTGGATAAAAACGGTATGTTTCGCGTTAATTCCCGATATTGCATTTAATAAATGTTGGAAGTTCCAACGAGCTGTTTACCTGTAATATCTTAAAAAGCTGTCGCAAAATGTATTGCTCCCGTAGAAGTTTCTGTCGGTCCCGGTTGGGGTTCTCAACCACCAAGTCTAGGGCCTCCGACTTGTTGGGCTCGTTCTCGAAGCCCGCTATGAAGTACACGATGTCTTGAAGAAGGCAGGTCAGGGCTCTGAAAATATAAATATATCCAAATGGTTACTGTATATATATACAATAGTAGAAACAAGTTGCCAAGAAGATTAAAATAAATATAAATATATATACCGACAAATCACACAGATTGAGCTAGCCCCAAAGTAAGTTCGAGACTTGTGTTATGGGATACCAACTTAACCTCAAACGCAAAATGCCTGGAATAGGCGAAGGAACTCAACGATACTATATTTTATTACAAATACATATATAGATAAACATCAAAGGCCCAGGTCAATTTAAAAAAGATCATTTTTCATTTTGACCTGACCGGGGATCGAACCCGGGACCTTCTAGGTAGCAGACCAGCGTATTCACTGTTGCGCCACGGAGCTCGTCAATCCAAATATTATGAAGCCATGTTGATTCAATGTTTATATGTGTTTTATGCATCCCAACTTCCCAATCCCAACTAATATTATAAATGCGAAAGTGAGTTTGTTTCGCTTTCACGCCGTATCTACTGAACCGATCATCATGAAATTTTGCATACACATAGGTTAGGGTATCGAGAAGGACATAGACATTATATATTACGCGGGCGAAGCCGCGGGTAACAGCTAGTAGTTATTAAATTAAGAAATAAGATATGAAAAAAAGGAGAAGAATAAGAAGAATGTTGATTCAAACTTTTGTCCACGGCCCAATAAGGTGCGATAGATAGATACGTTTGGGAATAAAATTAGATTCACTGTTTTAACTCAAGTTAGGAAAATCGACAGGCATTGAGCGTTTATAGGTCACTAGCTGTTACCCGCGGCATCGACCGCGTAATTTATAGCCTATGTCCTTCTCAGTACCCTAACCTATGTGTATGCAAAATTTTATAATGATCGGTTCAGTAGATACGCCGTGAAAGCGTAACAAACAAACTCACTTTCGCATTTATAATATTAGTTGGGATGGGGTTGGGATTTATTACAAAATTTTTAAAAACTTCAGACCGATATTTGAGTTATGTTCCGATAACGGCTCATGTTACGGGAGAAAATATGACCGAAGATCTTTATCCCTGGCTTTCTCTCACTCTCTATCTCTCTTGCTTACTCACTTTCTCTCGTTGTGTTCAATGTTCCCGTGCTGCAGCTTGGTCGACAAGGCCGAGAGCACCTTGCACGCGTCGTTGGCAAAGTCCAGATCTCGCACTTCGCTGGGAGATACTGATATTAGTGCGAATGCTTCTTTATCTTCTTTCACTATGGAGCAACCCACCTAGAAATATATATTTTTGTGAAATAAATAATAAATAAATAAATATATACGGACAAATCACACAAATTGAGCTAGCCTCAAAGTAAGTTCGAGACTTGTGATAAAATATAGAATCGTTGAAGTAACTAAACGATTCTATATTTTATTACAAATACTATGTAACTCACCATAACTAGTTTCTCCTTGCATTGTCTATCAAAATACGGCATTCGTGATACTTGTCGGAACATACCACTTTATTCGCATGCTTTTTGGTCATAAAATTTATTTTTGATAAAAAATTAGAATTTATTTTGAAAGATTAACTTTACTTACTTTGGACATAACAGGTTTCTCTTCGTCTTTGTCAATGGGTATGGATGTGGAATGTACCCAAGTATGCGTGCAAAGGTGCTGTAACCTGAGAAAGACAATGAATATTCATTATAAGTAAAACATATGACAATTTAACACCAATGTTTATTTAAACAAAAATATATTGCAGAGAGTATCTAAATTTAAATATCTTGGTCATGTGTTGACTTCCGAGCTCAAGGTCGATAGCGATATTGAAAGAGGCGTTGTCAGTGAGATCCAACATGCTGGCCCACAGATTTGCACGTTGTTCGCGGGAGGTTAAAATCACGCTTTTCAGAGCCTACTGCACATCTCTCTACAGGTGCAGCCTGTGAGCTATACTTAATAATCATGCAATGCTCTCCACGTTCAGTATTATAAAGCATTCAGGGTGCTAATGCGGCTACCTAGGTTCTGTAGCGCATTAGGGATGTTCGCAGAGATTATATGAAGAATCGATATATTTTTGTTTTTTACCTGACGTAGCTGCTCTGAGGTACAGGGGCGTCAGAGTGCGTCATGGTCGTCGGATCTAATTCGAAGAGGGTTGCGATTTCTGAGGAGTGCGGTACCGATACCAGCTGGTAGGCTGGCTCTCCGGGCTCCACTACTGCGTCCCTAAAAAGGAAGAAGGATGACATGACAAACTTACAAAAACAAAGTTTTTATATTGCTATGGTTTTGGAAGACGCTGTATTTATCAGGCATCCAAATGATGTCATCGCGTGACCGAAACTCTGCAAATATCAGCTGCCAGATCTTTTTTAATCACACATTAAGAATGAGGTTGTAAACGTATATTTTGATTTTATAATAGGCAGGTAAACTACTTCGAATTCAGATGCAGAATTTAGGCCCGGGACCTTTTGTAGGTCGCCTTCTTTGATCAAAAGTCGCCGTTCATCTAAGTCAACATGGAGAAGTTAAGGGTGATATTGTTATGTTACGCGGAGTGGGTAACGATGAAACATCAGTTTGGAGTAGATGTTGGTATAACTCTGATGTAATATAAAGTTGGTATACATACTTAAAGTAGCACGTAAATCATCATTACAGTAATCTATTGGAAGCTAGATTACTTCTGCATATGATCGTTCTGCATGGAACTAAAGTATATTTCTATTGCCTGGAAGATACTCCTATTGCGATAAGGCCGTCTTTTCTACATATGTTTCTTTTATTTTATTTTTATTTGCAATAAAGAGCTACATAAACAAATAAATAGATATTTTAACCATGACAATATGGAATATAGTTATGACACTACAAATACTTACGGAGGCCGATTACACGCTTCGGCTGCTAAGTAGTGGCCGGTAGCGAGGTGTTTGAACCGAAAAATAGAGTTCCAATGGCCGGCACCGCCACGACAGGGATCGTGCTGTACCACCTGTAAGTAAAAAGGATCTATGTATAAATATTTCGAAAATTGCGGACTTCGAACTTTTTAAAGATGATTTATTCCCAAATACATAGGCTATACATTGACGTAGCTCTATGACTAAGAAGTTATTTCTCAGCTCAGGCAAGGAAACGTATGAAATCGACCAGCTAGACACAGGTGTTCCACAAGGTTTTATATTGGGGCTTTTGTTTTTTCTTTATCGGGGTCATCCGGCTAAGAATTTTAACTCATCAATCATCATCAATCCCATTTACTTCCAGTATTACGTAGAAACACACGATGTCGCTTCCACTACTGGTACATTGTCATGAACTTCTCTTATTCGACGCAGAATATAAGCACCACGCCTGAATAGTCGAAGTTCCACAAGGCTCTATATTGGGACCGCTGTTTTTTATACAACAACAAATAACCGTTGTAACAATTACCTACCTCACTCTCACATAGGGCCTTGTCTGGCGCAGAATAAGAGTGCCACGCTTGCTTGGTCGAGGTTCCCCTAGACTCTATATTGCGGCCGCTGACTTTTATACAACACAAAAAATAAGTGTAAAAACAATCCTACCTCACATTCCCATAAAGCCTTACTGCTGGTCGCAGCTGCAGCACTAGATCTCCCAATAGTACGAAGCAACACAAAGTCGCTTGCGATACTCATGGCTTTCTCTAATTAGGCGGAAAATATCAAGCCTGATTAGTCGAGGTACCCCAAGGCACTATATTGAGACCGCTGAAAATCCGGTAAAGCAATCACTTACCTCACATTCCCATAACGCCTTACTGCTGGTCACAGGTGTGGTACTATTTCTTCTAATAACTACTTGTTAATGGTCATGAATTTAAATTGTTCGGCGTAGAATGCAGCTTGGTCGAGGTTCCTCAAGGCTCTATATTGGAGCCGCTTGTATTTATACAACACTAGCAGTTACCCGCGACTTCGTCCGCGGTGACTTCAGGTTTGAAATGCGGGGATTATAAAATATGACGCTACAAAGCGGTAAACCCTCTTAGAGGTTTAATTTCGGGAAACTATTAAAAATGTTACTCATTATTTTTGCCGTTCTCAATTCAGACGAAATTTCATACAAATATGTCCAAGGAATAAAAAGTTTCATATAAACTTTAATCCTCTATTTCACCCCCTTAAGGGATGACTTTTGAAAAATCCTTCCTTAGTGGATGCTTACGTCATAAGAGGAATACGTGAGCAAAATTTCAAATTTCTAGCTCTAAGGGTTTGGCCTGCGCGTGATTTTTGATAATTGCCCATTTTTTAAAGTATTAAAATGAATATAGTATGTTATCCTTAATATATAGACATATGCCATCGCGACTTTTCTGTAGACCTAAATAAGATACATAATTCCACCATACATTGTTTTGTTATATCTCAAAGGGTTTAGACAGCGTTTTCGTTGAAAGCTCCCAAACGGCTCATGTTTTTACGACACCTCCAACAAATATCGTTGGTATATACAAAAATGTATACAAAACTTAACAAACTATAAACTAAAACCTTCCTCGAGAAACATGCTATCCATTGGAGAAAACCGCATGAAAATCGGTTCGGTAGTTTTGGAGTTTATCGCGAACAGACAGACAGACAGACAGACGCGGCGGGGGACTTTGTTTTATAATATGTAGTGATGAAGTAACCGTTAAAAAAATTACCTACCTCACATTCCCATAGCGCCTTACTACTAGTCGCAGCTGTGGCACTAGATCTTCCGGTGGTACGTAGAAACACATGGTGTCGCTTCCGGTACTCATCCATGGTCAAGAACTTCTCTTGTTCGGCGTGGAACAGCCGCACTACGTCGCCCCCCTTCAGGATCTCTTCTTGGTTTTCTTTGTGCTCGAGGAAGAGTGTGACTTTCCATGAAGTTGATGAATTTACGACGTTAACCTGTTAAAACAAAATTTTGTTTTAATGTATGTAATTTTTTTAAAGACATGCATAGGTTATCACTCTTCCTTCGACATACGCTTTGCCAATGTTCTGCAAAAATAGATATTTGGTCTAGAGGTAAATGGTTAATGTTTAATCTTTGTTAATCGTATTTCGCCTTTTATTGTACTTTAGTCTGTCCAGACAAATGGTTTGCAGTAGATCGACAAGAGATTTTGGTAAGTAAATAAAAATATTTAATTTGGAAAATATTTTTTATTAGTACAAAACCTAACATATTTCTATATTAGTACAATACAACCCAAGGACGAAAAGATATTTTATTCCTGTGCTTTACTCGTTGCGTAACAAGATACGCAGCTATTCCGCGTGACTCATCAACGAGTACTGCATCTATACGGTGCGTGCGGTGAGTCTTTGAAGCTGCCGATAGCGCCTTTGGCGGGCGCCGACACTGCTCTTGTCGGCTGCCAGCGTCGGCTTGTTAAAGCGCGCAAACCATTTGAACGGACAGACTTTATATGGTTAAGAAATTTTTGTCTTTAAAGATGTTGAAAATAGTTATACCTGCGACCACGAACACTGTAAAGTGCTCAAAACGCAAAAGTGCTGATGTTATGCTGGAGGTGCAACTTCTACGTGAAAATGTGTCCGTGTTGACCAGCCGGTTACAAGAAGCAGTCGCCGCGGTTCATTTATGTCAGACGAAATTGGATGAATGCGTTTCGCGCCTTTTGAACGCTGAACTACAAGCGTCAAATTTACGTCAGGAAATTCCACAGATATCTGATAATCCAATTATGCCGCAACTTAAAGATCCGTCTGCGGGTTCACTGTCTTTTCTATCTCAACCAGTTCAGCAAGTGAACGCTGCTTCTAATAATGGCAACTTAATAAAACCACGCACTACGAAAGGCAATAGCAAGGCTTCTAAAAATCATGGTCCTAATGCACAATCACGTCAGAGCCGTGATGCCAAGGTCAGCGTTCCTAATACGAGTTCGGTAGCCACCAGCTCTAAGCCTGGCCTGGCTAGCGTGTGTGTTGTGGAACAGGAAGAGGGTAAGAACAACGTAGATGTCTTTGATCGGGAGGAAGGTGGATGGACGGGAAAACGTGGTAAAATACGCCGATCGCTGGTAGGCACAGCGGGACCAAACGTCACATCATTAAAAGCTGTAGAAAGTAAAAAGTACTTTCACGTTTGGAATATGGCGTCGGATGCTGAAGAGGTTCGCAACTACCTCAACAACTTATGTCCAGGAGCCTGTACCGTTTTAGAATTAGCTGCAAAGGGAGACTATAAGTCGTACAAGATTGGTGTTATAGAGGATTGTTATGAGAAATGCTTCTCTCCCGATTTATGGCCTGTTAATGCTAAGCTCAAACCCTGGGTGAATTTTCGTGCCTCACGTAACTCGAGGCAGAGCGACCGGCAGAACTTTCACTGACGGCCAAGCACAACCCAGCTCTCTTCCCGCCAAAATTGTGCTTCAAATGGTTTACCAGAACGTTCGCGGCCTAAAAACTAAGTTGCAGTTCTTTCGAGAGAATTTATTCCTATTGGACCAGGACCTTGTAGTGGTCACTGAGACAAACCTAGACTCCAGTGTAGAAGATGCCGAAGTCACCTCTGGAGGGTGGAGTGTGTTACGCCGTGATCGTTCAACGTCTGGCGGTGGTGTCATGGCCCTTGTTCGACCAGGGATAAGTTTATACCGAAGAAAAGATCTAGAAACCAAAGATGGCGAAGACCTTTGGGTATTTTTCAGACTTTTAGATATGAACGTTTATTTATGTGTTATCTATATTAATCCTCGAGCAAAAGACGACGAATATATGGCATGGTTCCACTCTGTAGAAAATAAGATAAATGATCTGAAAGGTTTGATCATCATTGCTGGTGATTTGAATCTTAATAGTGCTTCTCTTAGTATTAATAACTACTATTGTTACTTTTTAACTGTTTGTGGTCTGAAAGAGATGAATAATGTTTTTAACTCGTATGGGGGAAAATTAGATGTCGTTCTGGTGCCCGAATGTTTTGAATCTTCTGCTTCTGTCGGTGAATTGAAAGAAGGCTTGGTTGCCAAGGCCGACCTTTATCACCCCCCTTTATTTTTCGAACTAGCAGCCTCTAATAAAGCTACCCCAGGTCTGCATAAGATAGCTCCAAGTAACATAGACTCTAAACGTGATTGGAACTTCGAAAAGGGTAATTACGATCTACTCTATGAGCAAATGTCAAACGTGTCTTGGTCACCAGTTTATATGGCTCAAACAGTTGATGATGCTGTTGAGTCAATGTATGAGATAATTTATAATATATTTGATAATTGCATTCCCAAAAAAATTAGGTCTCTGAAAGCTGTAAGGCGCTATCCGGTGTGGTTTACTGGAGATATAATAAAGGATCTCCAACAAAAAGCTTACTATCATCGCAAGTGGAAAGCCACTAATAACCAATTTGCATATCGTAGCTTTAGTGATCTTCGCGCTAATTTAAAATTGCGTATCTCAGAGGCTTATAAGACATACAAACTCAGAGTTGAGGCCAACATCAAAAGTAATTCTCGTTTGTTTTGGCAGCACATATCTAACTTAAAGTCAAAAGGGGGATTTGAACCGAGTGTGACTTACGGCGGAACTAAGCGAGAAGGTCAAGAGGCGGCAAATGCTTTTGCACTTTTCTTTTCAAGTGTATTCCTCTTTGATCCCCCCACGCTAGATCATAAACGAGCGCAGGCTCTAGGGGGCTCAACTAGTTCCACTCAGATAGATATAGACTATATATCTCATGAAGATATCCTTACTGGTTTAAAAATCCTCAAACCCTCAGGAATTGGCCCTGATAACGTTCCAGCGTTCATTTTAAAGGCTTGTGGTGATTTCTTGCTAGAGCCAATTTACTTTGTGTTTAACATGTCTTTGAGGGTTGGCGTCTACCCTTCATTGTGGAAATTGTCTCGTGTTACGCCTATCCCCAAAACTAGTAATACTTTGGAAGTGGAGGACCACAGACCTATAGCCATCCAGTCTGCACTCCCTAAACTGATGGAATCTATTTTACGCAAAAAGATCAGCCAACAAGTTAACCCTTTTCTAACAGACGCTCAACACGGGTTTAGAAGCGACCGATCAGTTGACTCTAACTTACTAACCCTTGTAGACATTGTCTCCACGCGCATGGATGAAGGCTCACAGGTTGATGTTATCTATTTTGATTTTAAAGGGGCCTTTGACCGTGTTGATAACGATATACTGTTAGTTAAACTTTCTTCCATGGGTTTTACTCCTAATCTTCTTGAGTTCTTCGCAGATTATTTGCGTGATAGGAAACAGTTCGTGCGACATGGTTGTTATGAATCTGGCGTATATCACACCCGTTCTGGAGTAAGCCAGGGTTCCATTCTCGGTCCTCTCCTGTTTCTGCTTATGATCAATGATCTCCCACAGGTTCTCAGCCATGCTACATGCCTTCTCTTTGCTGATGATCTAAAAATCATTTTGGAAATCAGCAAAGAGTCTGATCACGCACTCTTGCAAGCTGATATTGATGCAATTCAAGGCTGGAGTCAAACCAATAAGCTACTTTTCAATGATGCTAAATGCTGTGTTATGTCTTTTACTCGGTCTAAACATCCTTCATTATTTCAGTACACTTTAGATAATAAGAATATAACTAGAGTATTCACAGTAAAGGACCTTGGTGTCCATTTTGATCCAAAACTGAATTTTCATGATCATATCCAAAAATTAACCACCAGTAGTTTTAAACAATTAGGTTTTGTCATACGAAATTGTAAAGATTTCGATAACTTGCATGTAGTAAAGATGTTGTACTCCGCATTTGTTAGAAGCAAACTAGAAACTAGTTCAAAAGTTTGGAATCCGCATGAGGCAAAATATACTCTACAAGTTGAAAAAGTTCAAAAAGCTTTTTTGAGATTTCTTTATAAAAAAAGTTATGGATATTACCCATATTTATACCCAACTAAATTTCTTTTGGGTACTTTGGGTTACAATTATTTAAGTACGCGACGTAATTGGCAGCTCATGCAATTTGTCAGTCGTTGCCTTCGCGGTGACTCTGACTGTATCGAACTAGTCTCCCGACTGTGTAAACTTTTTGTTCCCAATAATTATTTGCGTAGTCGGCGTCATAAGTTGCTTGCGGTACCAGAGGCGCGAACCAAATCTCACAAACAGTCGCCCCTTTTACGCGGACTGGCAGAACTTAATGCTTTTGTGGCATCAGAGCGTGGCAGTGACTGTGATCTGTTTGGTGATGGGTTTGCACGATTGAAGAACGAATTTTTATTATTTTGTGAAAGGGAGGTATGAATTTGTTGTCCATATTTTAAGTTGTCCAGCGCATTAGTGTAAACTGTAATGCTGAACAATGTAAATAATAATAAATAAATAAATAAAAACGTTAGGTGTATAAATAATGTAATAAACGCGATAAAAACCGTATTAAAATAATTTTATTTAAATGTGTAACAATCGCGAAAACATAAGAAAACATTATACAAATGTTACTTTTTAAATGTGTTCGTCATTGTCTTTGAACAAACGAAAAAAAAAACAATATCTAACCTCCATGCAGCCAACGTTGTCAGGAAGTTCGTGGTTGGAGGAGACGTGTAGGACTTGTTGACCAGCGTTCACGGGATTCATTATAACTTTGTCACCAACCACCACATTGTCCCCTAGGAATCAAAAGGAATTAAGTTGATAAGTAATATAATAATAAAAAAATATAAGAAACCCATGAAAAAAAAAATTTCGTAAGGACCCATGACAATAAAATCCGCATCCAATCGGTTTACCCGTTTAAATACATTGACCGTGTGGTTTCCAGCAGAGTAGAATAGGACCACACCAAGTCTTCCCGTGGATGTCGTAGAAAGCGATTTAGGAAACACAAGCTAAACAAAGCTTGTAAACATCGAAGAGACCTCTCAACTCGTCTGACTAGCAGACGACTTGGAGAGGTCTCTTTGGACGTGGAGTTTCGGCCAAATCCTCTGACCGCTCTGGCTAATATATGGCTCTGGTAGTACAGAGAGGGTCATGCTCCTGCAGTGGAGTCTAAAAAAGAGCAGATGATGATTTTCAAATACTCGTTTGCAGTGCAAGCCGTTCAGCTTTGGAACTCCCTTCCAGCTAGTATTCACAGGGCCCGTAGTCGTCTGGCATTTAAGAATGCAGTACGCGCACATTTTTCTCAACAAATTTAAAGAGTATAATATATTTATGTAGTCTATGTATGTATCATTATGTTATATTTATATTTATGTAATTTGGTATGTAAGTATATGTATACAGAATTTAGTAATTAATTTGGACACAAGTTTGTTTTGTTATCTACGTAAGCTTTTACATTAAATTTGCACTTACTTCTTATAATTTCTTTCTCGGCATCGCCTGTTGGTTGACTGGTAGATAAGGCCTTAGGCTTTAAGTCCGCCATTACATGTACTATGTAATGAGGTTTTTAAATAAAATAAATAAATAAATAATGATGATGATGATGATTTTGAAAAATACAAGTCTGACGGATGCATTCTTACCAGTCGATCGTAGTTTGTAGAAAGGCATAACATAAAACCACGAGCCCTCGTTGCCGTTCGCGTCCAGATGGACGCGCATTGCGTTCTTTTCCAGCAATGCCGGCAGTCTTTTGTTCACCTGCAAACGAAAAGCCGTTATTGTTAACACATCTTGCCGAGAAGTACTCTAAATCTGTACACGAGCAAACATGTCATTTGTCTTCACACAAATGACTGTACAGATTTATGTTTAGTTATTTAAAGACACTTGTGGGTTTGTGGCAAATCAAATGAACGCTTTATCTATCGATTTGTCGAGCTCCGTGGCGCAGCGGTCAACACGCCAGCCTGCGACACGGGGGTCCCGGGTTCGATCCCCGGTCAGGTCATGATGGAAAACGATCTTTTTCAGTATGACCTGGGTCTTGGATGTTTATCTATATATGTATATATTATAAAATATAGTATCGTTGAGTTAGTATCCTGCGACACAAGTTCACAACTTACTGTGGGGCTAGCTCAATTTGTGTGATATGTCCCTATATATTTAATTTATTTATTTATTTAATTTAATCTATCTACTAGCTATTATCCGCGGCTCCGCCCGCGTGATTTATATCCTACTCAGTACCCTAACCTATGTGTATTTTAAATTTCATGATGATCGGTTCAGCTCCGCTCAGGTTCAGGACGAGCTCCGTGGCGCAGCGGTCAACACGCCTGCCTGCGACACGGATGGTCCCGGGTTCGATCCCCGGTCAGGTCAAGATGGAAAATGATCTTTTTCAGATTGACCTGGGTCTTGGATGTTTATCTATAATAAGTATCTATTATAAAATATGGTATCGTTGAGTAAGTACCCCATAACACAAGTGTCAAACTTACTTTGGGGCTAGCACAATCTGTGTGATTTGTCCGTAAATATTTATTTATTTCATTTTATTCAGTAGATACGGCGTGAAAGCGTAACAAACAAACAAACTCACCTTCGCATTGTTTGTTTGTTTTTCGTGTGTGTAAGTGGCCAACACTTTCGCATTTATAATATTAGTTCAGATAACTTGTGAGCTTATGTTTTAAGATACTTACTCAATGATGCATTTTTTTTTATAAATACTTATATAGATAAACTTTCTAGGCCCAGGCCAATCTGAAAAATAAGCTTTTTCATTTTGACCTGACTGGGGATCGAACTGAGGACCCTGTTACTTAGCGATTACTTTGCACCGAGGTACTAAAACACTGATTTTCAGTTATCGCCATCAAAGTAGCACTAGTTTCTGTGGGTGTAGCTCAGTTTGCGTAATGTGTCTCTAAATATTAATTAATTTTAATATTAATTTATTCACAGAACACATTTCCCTTCAGCTACGCACTCAAACGATAACATTTCGCAATAAACCTAGTTAACTGACACTTAAGAGTCGACTGGACGCGCATGTAAAAAACGCGCTCCATACAAACGGAAAAAGGGAGTCGTAGCAATATTTGATAATTTTGGTATAAAATTATGCATATATCAATGGTTTGATAATTACAAGCCTTTCAAATTTGTATGGAAATCTTGAGAGGCGTATAATTCTCAAACCATTGACAATTTTACCAAGCTGTATAGGAACGTACGTAGATTATAATGAGATTAATTGATTGAATGCGTAATTTTATACCAAAATTATCTAATATTGCTACAATTCCCTTTTTCCGTTTGTATGGAGACATGCGCTTCCAGGCGACTCTTAATTGTCTATCTCAACTCTCAACCAAACCAATTTTGATGAAACTTACACTGTTGTCTAAATTGGACTATTCCAAGTTCAGCTACAAGAATTATTGGAATACGACGTAAAGATTTTAAGGACGAGGACATAAATACAAATATCAGATAGAAACACTTATGAAATTTGGCACACGTGTTTAGTAGCTAGTAACAAATAAATTAACAAACGAACTTACTTTCGCATTTATAATATTAGATAGATTAGAATTAGATTAGATAGATATGGGAAGTTGGGATATAGTTAGGATTAGGAAGTTAATATTAGGATAAGGATAGGATTACGAAGTTAAGATAGGATTAGGATAGTTAGGAATTTAGGATTAGAATTCGGATAAAGATTAGGATAAGGATATATAGTTGGAATGGTGGGAGGTACTCACAGTGAGGTACTTGTTGGACTTGACGTGCAGCAGTTGTATGACGCTGCCGTACTGCACGACAGTCCCCAGCAGCTTCTTGTTCTCCAACTCATTCTGCTTCTTCTCGATCTCAGCGGCATGCTGCAATACCACAACAAAAGTGAGAAATGGAATAAAATGAAATGATATATTTTCGTGAAACATGGTTAAAAGACCGACATTTAATTGGATAATATTCAATAGTTATTAATTAAAAAAACCGGCCAAGTGTGAGTCAAACTCGCGCAATGAGGGTTCCGTACAATATGCTTTGTGAACACACACACAATGTGCAAAAAATATTTTATTCCATTGACTAGCGCCATCTAGTGGTGTTTTAGTGAACTATTTCCCTAGATGAACTTATTATTGTGAGTTTACCACTTAATTTTCAAGTGATAGAATTCTTATTATTTTTCCTGTAATCTTCAAGGAATGAACTACATTTTGTAATTCTTTCAAAATTTTCGGCCCAGTAGTTTCGGAGATCAGGGGGGGGGGGGGGGGGGAATGGTTAATTTTGCCTTCTTTCGTGAATAAAATCAAAAGTATTGATTTTACCCGAACAAAAAAAAATATTTTTGAAGATCCTCATAATGAGCCCTTTCATTTGATATATGACACAATAATGTTTGCAAAACTTTCTTTTAAAATTTTGTAATTGGGCCCCTCAAAATGTCCCTTATTTCAAAAAAATCTTTATTTACTTTGCACATCCGTGTTTGGGTCATAGGATTACACTATCTTACCAAATTTCATCAAATTTGGTCCAGTAGATTCGGAGAAAATCGGCTGTGACAGACGGACGGACGGACAGACAGACGCTCGAGTGATCCTATAAGGGTTCCGTTTTTCAACTTTTGTACGGAACCCTAAAAATTATAAAATATGAAAAATATATTACTGTTAATAATTGTCCGGTAATCATGTAAGGATCATCTACTGGGCGAGCTCAAATTGAAGTTAATAAAAAAATAATTGTTAATAAAGATCAAAATATAATTTCTCGCCATCACGATGGCATGGAAATATTAATAGTTCATCCTTATAACTGACAAAGTCATCATCTTATTAATTTAATTATTATTACAGTCCGAATCTAACTTTATGGCGGCTAGGAACATCGCGCAAGTCGATGCGCAGTACACAATATAAGATACAGCAGGGCGCACGCGGGGAGGCGGGGCGTGTACTGCGCAGTTTGCAGCCAGTTAGAGCCACGCTACCGGCAAAAATCACTTCAGCTGGTAGCATGAATGGGCCGGCTCGTCCGGGGAAGTACCACACTCTCACAGAAAATCGACGTTTGAGTAGTAGTTTTACAGCTTCTATGCTTCGTTCGGTGAGTGAGAGAGCCGGAGGCCCATCCCCTCTAGGGAGGGAAAACAAAAGGCCGGCAACGCTCTTGTCATACCCCTGGTGTTACATTAGTCCATGGGCAGCGGTGATTACTTACCATCAGGTGACCCGCTTGCTCGTTTGCCGTCCTCTGACATAAAAAAAAAAAAAAATATCCGATCCGCCATAAAGTTTGGTTCAGACTGTACTTACATATTTGTTGGTCATAAATCGATACAATAGAAAATTATGTCAGCTATAAATGTTAGAATAGAATACATACATACATACATTCACGTCTTTATCCCTTGCGGGGTAGACAGAGCCCAAGGACATAAAACCTACAGGCCACGTTTAGCATAGTAGTGGGCGTAAAGGTGGAAAGCGGAATCAAAATAGTGATGGGTTGCTAGCCGCACCGCCTATCAATGTGATTCCTTAGATTTTCGCCCAATCCCTTGACCGGCTTTTACGGTCTGCGCGGGAAGAAAAGCAGGTGGTATTTTTCTTTTCTCCCAAACCAGCATGGAAGAGAATATAGAATAGAATACAAAAATCTTTATTCAGTGATTTACAAATGGTACAGTACAATAAAAATAGTTAACATAAAGTTAGTACAGTTCACCAATTTTATTATAAACAAAGTTACACATTTGGACTATCTTATGTCCCAAAATTCGTCCATGTTATAGAAACATCGGTCGAGCTAAACATTCCGGAACGAAGGGGGAGTGAAGGGACGCTGTGTGGTTCCCGGCAGAGTAGAATAGGACCACTCCAAGTCTTCCCGTAGATAAAGTAGAGAGTAAGCGAATTAGGAAATAAAAGCTAAACAAAGCTTATAAAAATCAAAGAAACCTTTACAACTCGTCTGACCAGCGTGGGGAGTGTAGGCCAAATCCTATGACTACTCAGGCTAATACATGATTCTGGTAGTACAGAGAGAGTCGTGCTGTGAAGAGTAAAAAAAGGCCTGATGGTGAAATAATAACTTATAATGCTCACGCCCAATGGGCCATGAGGCTCCTCTTTTTGAGTGTGTAACTGGCCAACGCTAGTGAGAGTTCTCAAGTCCATTAAAGGCCTCTGAAGAAACTTGACGGTGACGGTGACAACGGGCTTAACGTGCCTTTCGAAGCATGAAGACAAATGTCCGCGACAGGATTTGTCTTACATGTACAGGTGATATTACATAATACCTATAACTCGTCGGCTATGTTGATTGTTCGCCTACAGACTGGCCCGATGTGATCATAACCTTAATGGACAATTGTCCGCGTATTACGTTACATGTTAAACAAAAATTACAAGATGTAGCCAGCTCTTGAATATAAAAATTTGGGGCGGACACACATTTTATCAATTTGAAAGTGCCATCTTTCAAACGATTGCCTTTAAGAAAAAATGGTTCCAGGAATCTCAATGTAATTTTTAAATACCTGTCTACGGCCACTTGGAACGTATAGGTTTGATAAAATGATGATTATTTTTTTCAGTTTTTGATTTATTTCTGTATAAAAATCGCAAAGCGGTTCATAGAATACATCTACGAATAGACGTATCTATAAGGGTTACATTTCTTGGCATTCGGACACGGAACCCTAAAAAGTATACCTAATATTGGGCGCGAATTCAGTCCAAACAACACGCTTTTATTAGAAGATTAATGGACTGGCTTTGTGGATAGAAATCTTGTGAAGGAGAATAAAAAAAGTTTGATAGATTACACCCGCTTACATAACGGTGGACTAGATTTTACTTTCATGAAGTATAACACAAATCATTGAGTAAATGTGGTAAAAAGGGTTTATTCTTGCTTTTGTAGAGATTTAAATATTATTACCCGACTAAACCGAGAAGAAGAAGGGTAATGTTTTTCGCGCGTATGTCTGTAAGTATATTTGTTCTTTTGTTTCCTACTGTAGCTTAATCGGCTTGACTGATTTTGAGGGGTGTATCATGGGTCTGTATCATTAAATTCGTATTCTTCCCCGGATTGTCATGGGCTCTAGCCTATTATGTACGAGTATTATGTGGCTCTAGTCAGAGAAAAATCAATATGGCCGACGTAAACTGTCAAAAACCGCAGTCAGGTTTTTTTATTTTTGTAAATAATGCTTCTTGATCCTTATTTACTGTCCTGATCCTGTTTTACCTATTTAACATTTCAATGATGACATAAATTTTTTCCAATTCAATTTTTATCATGACATTTAATTAAAACAATGCACACTCAGTCCACATATATATAAGTAGTTTATAAGGTCTAACTAGAATTGTGAGATGACGTCGCTTGAAGAAAATGCGCTGTGCAGTTTGTTGCCGCTTCTTCTGCACTCCGCTTTGGAAGCGGCCTAAACTTAGCCATAAGTAATTATTGACGTCAACAAAAATTTTTTGTTGTAAAAATTGTAAACACAAATATGACAATTAATAAGTGTTCAAAGAAACCTATATTTTATAAACGATTAAATCTTGAATCTTACTAATATTACAAACTAGCAGTCTGTCCAGCTTCAGGGACACACTCAGAGATAACGTCACTATCCAACGGTGAAAGAATTTTTTAAATCAGTCCATTATTTCCTGAGATTAGTCCGATCAACCAAGTAAACTCTTTTTCTTTCTAATATTAGTATAGATGAGAATGAGATTGTGTTCAACGAGTTCAACCAACATAAAAATAACTACCAAAACAGGTCGCATATTGCTCAACAAAACGACACAATTCGTCAGTGAGTCTACCGAGAAAATATATCCGTCTGCGAGAAAATTTAAACTCATCCAGACGCCAATTATTTTGACGCATAGCTCCATTAACGCGGAGAGGAGTATAAATCGTCCCCATCTTTTGTTTTAAGCGCTGAATTATATTTGTGTTGTAACCTCTATGGTTTCCACAGCCCAAAAACACGTAAAGAGCATTTAATAGGACATATTACTGAAAGCTGTGCCGCCAGAGTGCACCACTAGCACATACAGTAAAAAAGGTTTGACACTGACAAATGTGTAAATGTCAAAGTCACAATTAATTAGTAAAATTATACATTAATCCTCTATTAATTTGATTTTAAAATACTCCTATGAGTATTAAAATATAAAAATGCATTTATGCTGCGTATTCGAATGTAAAATGAAGGCAATTTATTGCGACTTTGACATACCTGTCAATGTCTAACATTTGTTTACTGTCTCTGCTAATGCTGCCTTCTGGCGGGATAACATTGCAGTCTTATCTCCTATTTAAAAAGTTTTAATGCCGACTCTCGCTAACAAGACTCGCGGTAAAAAGTCTAAAACAAGGCGGACTTATTTTAAAACGGAAAATATTACTTTGCTCGATAAAAACGACGCCGAGAGGAACTCAATTTATTTTGTGAGATGGGTACAAAAGTGGATTAGGTATTTTTATTTGTCATACTAATTTAGGACATATGGCGCTAGCTGGAACGAAGTCCAAGTTTGTGCAAATGCTTTCTGAAACCGTGGCAGAAATTGGACTAAACTAAAAGCTAAAAGTAGGTACTATATATAATTATAATAGTGCCAATAAATAATTTTAACACAATAGATCTTCAGGAGTATCCTCAATTCCTCCTCCCCTGATGATTCTTCTCTGGGATGTCATCCTTAACTACTCAATGCAAGTATGGCATCGGTTACGCGCGCCCGGTCTCCCGAACTGCTACTTTCTCATCCCCAGTCCATCCGAGCAAGTAGTACCCCAAATTTCTTATCCCGTTCCCTAAGTCCAACATACTTTGTTGACACGCAGCAGCGTTGGAAGAAAAACTAGACAAACTGCGCTCACCAACCACGTCTGCCACGCGTGGAGATTATATGGCAAACCCCTCCCATGATGAAAATCCTTGGAGGAGGCATATATCCAGCGTTTAGTTCCCATGATCCACCTCGTAGTCCACCCAGTTGAACCACGGGGTATTTTTTTTTTACGTGGTCTACGGTCTACCTGCATAGCCATATGTTTCTAACAGAAAATTACGGATCTTCTATAGAACAAAACAGCTTTTTTTCTAAATCATTTAGTGTACTTCTTGCGGCTGAGACGACGATGACATCCTACACATATTTTAACATCAGAAAATCGAGTTGGGACTTTTGAGACGTTGTCATGCTTTAACAACCAACACATAATGGTGGGAAAAAGCAAAGAAAATTAACTTCTAACTTATAAAAATTATTCGATGTCAACGAGCCAAAATTCTTTATCGATTAAGGAAGGTCGACGACACGTCTATTAAAAACCGATTTGACGACAGGTGAAAATAACAGGGAAGTCCGCCGTCTGCCCCATTATTTGTGTGCCATTGATTTATTTTTGATTGTACTGTTTAATTTTTTCACAGTTCTGAATCTGGGAACGGAAAAGCTCGATTCTTAGTAGTCATTGTAAGATCTTTTGAATATTAAGTATCAGTTACGCAAACATAAATAGTGCCGTGTGGTTCCCCGTGCCGTGTTTGGTTCCCGGCAGAGTAGAATAGGACCACTCCAAGTCTTCCGTGGATGTCGTAAATTTTGACTTAGTAAACTAGCTAAATAAAGCTTAGATATAAACATCAAATAGACCCCTCCAAGCCGTCTGGCCAGCGAGGAGAGTGTAGGCCAATTCGTCTGACTGCTTTAGCTAATATATGGCTTTGGTAGTACAGAGAGGGTAATGCTCCTGCAGTAGATCCTAAAAATCATGATGATGACGCAAATATCAGGCAATATGAAAGAAACGAATGGTTCTTAGTATGCTAGGCTAAGACATGTGAAAATACCAGGAAAGTCGGTCATCTACCCCATTATTTATGTGGGCGATTGATTTATTTGAAATATTCTTTTTGAAAATTATATTTCGTTTCCCAAAATGGAAAATATTGCTTGGCTCGATGAAAAGGAAGTTAAAGCTGTAGAAGATTCTTAAATATCAGATATGTTAGCATCGAGATGTCAGAGGTTCCCAGTTTGCTAGGTCAGGTGCTCTGTGCCGTTCGTATCTCATGAACGTAATAAAAAAGCATCAGAATGTGTACGGCTTTTTATGCATTTCTGCTCGAACTCAACAGAAACAGATGCTGTGGTGCTATTATTGTTACTACTGAAAGTCTTCCACGATTATTTTCAAGATTCATCTGAAATTTCGGCAACATTGCAGCTGCCATATTTACAGCTTTTATGAGATGAAAAAAGAAATATCAGTGGAATTTCAAAAAAATAATAGTGATTTTTAAAAGCGAAAGTTTTCAATCACAGATTCATTTAATATTCTACCTGTGGCACAGGTTCAATAGAACCTATTGCAGGGACTAGTCTCTTCACAAGTTAATAAGCAACACCCATACATTAGACTAAGATCCAATGCACTTATGTATCTATTTCTGCTTATGTGAAGAAATAATTTATTATTATATGATGATGAAAAAGAGCCCTAGACTAGATGGGAATAAAACAATCTGCGGAAGAGTGGTGGCACAAGTCAGATCAGTTGACATTTGGCAGAAAGAGAATAGGCTTCACATCTTGCAATCTCTACGAGTTGCTGCTTACCTACACGAGTTTCCAATTGCGTTTTAGACCAGTTGCTTGCGATGACTACTTGCGTTTGCGACCATTCGATACTAATCTTGCCGTAAAAGGGAACTAACACTACGATTTTTATTTTACATAACATACCGCTTGAGAAGTTTGTTCGATTAAAGATTGTTATGTCATGCTGACTGAATCTTTTAAAATATCGTGTTAAAACTACTTTTAAACTTTCGCCTTCCATGATTATTAAATGCAATATCGGGAATTAACGCGAAACATTCCGTTTTTCTTCCAGACGTTTCGGCCGGGTTACACCGACCGAAACCGTGACCGAAATATCGTGTTGTTTTCTTACGATTTTTCTACAAAATCATGTATATGTCAATCATAAATAAAGAAAATATTGCAGCGCCCCATGCAAATACGCCCATTATACTACTTGGTATAAAGAACTGCTAAATTATTAATAGATTTAAGTTGCTTGTCAAGTGCCTTCAAGTGCAAAATGAAATTATACCAAGGTACACAAAATAACATTAATAAAATTCGATATTCTTTTTAAAAACTGACAATATATTTAAATAGTTTTAGATATGCGTAACCGTTTTAATCGTAGAGGTATGCACGCCTGACGTGGATTTAAGTTTATGTTTGTGTTATTGGAATTGCAGTTCGCTCATCTGCTGATCTTGGTGTTCACACTTCATTACTGTTTCGTGAATCGATAAAGTATTATTAAACAAGTTGGAAGCGAACTAGGTTACCTAGTCTTTAGTTTTTGATGAAATCTAGATTTTATCATTTCACGATACCATCTGCCATGCGAGTTTTTTTATTTATGCAACTAAGTTGGCAAACAGGCATACGGCCAACCTGATGAAAAGCGGGTACCGTAACCTATGGACGCCAGCAACACCAGGGGAGTCACTCGCGCGTTGCCGATCCTGACGAAATCTTGTCACTTTTTTTTAAGAACACCATATTGTAATTTCTCGAAAAAACGGTAGCAGGAGCGGCCTCCGACGCGACGACTTGATTTAATAATAAACTAAAACACTATCATAATAGCCATAATGTTTACAGGCTGAGTCGCCCCTTCAAGGTTATGACGACGGTAAGACACCCGGTATACATAGTTATTTAAAATGAATTAAGGAAGATTAAATGCTTCATTAAAGGAAGGCATCCATGTATATTTTCCCCAAAAGATCCAATAATCTTAAAAGCAATTAACATTGAGAGCTTCCAAGATTATTTTAGGCGGAAAAAAGCCGAGCTTTTCAAAGTTCAATCTGATTCCGAAACTCTCACCATTTTCTCGTTACTAAAGGATCGCGATCAATATTTTAGAAATCGGCCAAAGGCGAGTCCCGACCCATATACAACATTAGACTATTTAGCAAAAAATCATGTTTGTTGTATTCCCATGCAACAAATATGATTAAACACTAATTAAACATCATCATCATCATCATCATCAGGTCTTGTTCAGTCTCCACTGCAGGAGCACGACCCTCTCTGACCATCAGAGCCAGATATTGGCCAGAGCAGTCAGAGGATTTGGCCTACACTCTCCGCGCTGGCCAGACGGGTTGGAGAGGTTTTTGATGTTTTAAAGCTTTGTTTAGCTTGTGTTCCCTTAGTCGCCTTTTACGACATCCACGGGAGGACTTGGTTAAACATATATCAGATCTTTGTCCATGATCGATATGCAATTTCTCTTAACAAATACTGGAAAGTT
Source organism: Rhodophaea formosa (assembly GCA_963082605.1). Lineage (NCBI taxonomy): Eukaryota > Metazoa > Arthropoda > Insecta > Lepidoptera > Pyralidae > Rhodophaea > Rhodophaea formosa. Next base: position 11,043,448 of record OY720228.1, on the reverse strand, counting down.
ACCAAGACACGCGGCTTTCATAATTTATTTGTTCTCAGAGCATCATTAGTCCTAATATTCGTTTCTTTGATGCTAACAACATCTGCACATTTGTATGTTGTACACGTGTTACCGAGAAATTCTTTAGTATCCAAGCAAAATATACTTACAAACAAGATTTAATATTATTACGTATTTGTGTTATAATGAACATACTTGGTAGTGGTATTGTCTTTGGACATGTCTATACAACTAATTAGGGACGAAACTCTCTAAAAAGGTTGAAAATTCCACTATTGGTACTGGCCATGTACTATATAGTTTAGAGGCATTATGTCAATGACCTATAGTGAATCGCATTGACACCTAGTATAAAATTATGAACACTTCCTACGTGCAACCTCTTCAACAAGCCAATGTCAGTGTTGGTGTCTGACTGCTTCCTACTTAATTATACGTCAATGACCGAAATTCACGCGTTCAGTGGGATCTCATATAACAGCTTATTACTACAGAACTATTTATGTGCAACCTCTTCAGCGAGGCAGTGTCTGAGTTGTAGTTTACAAGTACTAGTATACAACAAATTATTACAGAAGTACTCTTGTGCAACCTCTTCACCGAGTCAGTGTATGTGTTGGAGTTGACCAAATAATTGATTTAAGCTATAGGTCAATGATCGAAATTGACGCGCTCACAGTAATCTAGATTACAGTGAGCGAGAGTAATAAGCTGTATTCTAGAATACAGCTAATTACTACTCACGTGCAACCTCTTCAGCAAGCCAGTGGGTGTGTTAAAGTTTCCTAACTGCTTGCATTTTACGTATAGGGTAATGACCGAAATTTCCGCGCTCACTGGGATCTAGTATACAGCTAATTACTACAGAAGTACTCATGTGCAACCTCTTCAACAAGCCAGTGTCCGTATTGGAGTTGATTGACTGTTTGCATTTTACCAAAGGGCAATGACCGAAATTCACGCTCTCACCGAGTTCTAGCATACGAATAATTACTACAGAAGACTCACGTGCAACCTCTTCAGCAAGCCAGTGTCTGTGTTGGAGTTGACTGACTGCTTGGCAGTATTCCAGAACTGCTTTTGAGCGGAGTAGCGGTTCATAGGGCATATCTTGAACAGGCAATCTGGAAGGAATTGATACATTAATTATCTTGAAGCAAGGAGGAATAATCTACTACATTTTTAAAGTTATCTATCTGCCAATATGATTAGATGAGTTTATTTTACAAAATTAAAACTATATGTTAAAAATGATTGGTGTTTGTATCTGTCACCGGAAAATAACAAGAACCGTATATTGATCAATTTTCGAGTTAATTGATCAACTTTCGGAAAATCATAAATGGACGTTGAAATGTATTATTTAACGTATGTGTTTTAGTAAATTGTTAAATTTACGGTCACTTACAGTTAAATTATTCGACGAAGGTAAGGTATACGCTGATTGGTTGAATGGCCTGACCACCGATGTCCTCCCGCTCACTTATGAGCTTATCCTCTGAGCTATGTCGGTGACTTTTGCTTTTCTATGGATTTCATCATCTCTGATTCCGTCTCGTAAAGAAATACCGATCGTTCAACCAACAGATCATTATCATCAGGTCTTTTTCATTCCCCACTGCAGGAGCACGACCCTCTCTGTACTATCAGAGCAATATATTAGCCCGAGCACTGAACGGTCAGAGGATTCGGAATATACTCTGGCCAGATGGGTTGGAGAGGGTTCAACAGATTCAATTTGTATTATTTTTTTGTTTTCTCTTTAAACAACATTCCATTACAGACTACTACGATTAATTTTCGAATGTAATGCATTGATTACTTAATTAGGCCGAAGGTTATCACTTATCGGCAAAAATGGCGAGTGCAGGGTTAAAATTAGATTGCATTGCACTAAACATAATATTTATGTTTTGTAATCGACAGAAATGTATGACAAACAGGAAAGTTATAATTTAGTATGGCCTTCTCTTCATCGAGTTCATCGAGCATGATGTCCCGGTTGCTCTTGAGCCGCTAGGCTTTAGAGCGCTTTCAATCATGATCCCAAATTTGACGGTTATTACAATGGAGCGACTGTCGTCTGACCCCCGTAACCCTATCAGGGGAACCAGACCGAAAGGATCATGAAACGGATCCCCGTCTTAACGTGCCTTTTGAAGCACGGAATCATGTTTCTTTTAGACATCGAGGATTCAAGCCTGCAATATCCTAAACCAACTGGAAACATATAAATAATTTAGTGCTTCCCGCGGGATTGCAACCCACGACTTTAGGATCTTTAAGGCGAACGCCTTAACTATTGAACCACGAAGGCTGTCATTATTAGAAAATGTAGTATGGCCTAGCTCTACTAATTTCTTTCACATTTCTTTTTTGCAAGCGGATACGGCTTATTCTTATGATCTTTAAATGACGATAGGATTTTCCAACAGACTGGGGTTTTTCCTGTCATCTGATTTTGAATAAACTAGGTTTATATTTAGCTCCCACCTGAGATGAATCAACATGTGAAAACAATATGAAAATACGTTTACAAGGATAAGCCATAATTTTTTTTTTAAAGTGAAAACTACTGCTTGCGTTTTGAGCATATTTTGGGTGAACAGAAATCATTGAACTCGCGTCATCGTCACCAGACACTTTGTACTTTTTGTGGTGACCAACAGGTTACTTTCATAGTTTTCTCATTTCTCGGCAGAATAAAAGACTGCCCAGCATGTCTTTTTTAAGTCCTTTATGTTTTATTGCTTTAACTATTTATTTCCCGACTCCTAACAACTTAATGACTACTCAGTTCCTCTGACTACTCAGGCTAGTATATGGCTCTGGTAGTACAGAGAGGGTCGTGCTCCTGCAGTGGAGACTAAAAAGACCTGATGATGATGATGAACAACTTAATATACGTCCTATATCCTAAGTGTATCCTATATTCTATGTTAAGTAATATATCCTAAGTACTAAATCACATAAAATATATCCAGCGCATGTCAGCAAGTATTTCTCATATAGGTACTACTGACCCACCGAGAAGGGGAGTAATGTTTTTCGCGCGTATGTATGTATCTTTGTTTCATTGTTGCCTTCTATAGCATAAACGGCTGGACCTATTTTGAAGTGAGAGGTGTCATTACATTCGTATTCTTCCCCGGAGTATCATAGGCAATGTGTCAGCAACAAATCATGTTGTTTATATTTTAAACTAAAAGCCCTATAAACCTTGCTCATGAACCACCCTGTCTATTAGTAAAAACCCCATGAAAATCCGTTCGGAGTTTATTGCGAACAGACAGACGCGTCGGAGGACTTTGTTTTATAATATGTATGTTGTGATAGTTATAATGCAACTTGTTAGTACTTACCCCGGAACTTTTTGGGCGGATCAGTCAGGTCGCCGGCCTCTGGACAGACCACGCACCTGTCATCTACCAACCTGCGGACAAATTTCAAAGATATAATTCAAAGTTCACTTCACGATCACAACATAACTTAGTTTATTCGTTAGTTGCGCAGTGGTTACCAGCCTACTCTTAATCAAGATCTTACTTGGTGCTTTTGGTTTCATTTACGCAGGTTCTGGAGGTACCCAAGAAGACTGGGCGTCAGGCAGTCAGCCGGCCGTACAAATCACGAAACCATGTAACTTGTGTTATAATATAAATGTAATATAATCTATATTTATTTATAAAGCCTTAACAACTTTTTCTGTTAATCCCTATGGTGGACTGGGAGAGAATGCTCATAGCATTAAGAATACTAGCAGTGCGTTTTCCATACAAATGTATTTCTCTATTTTCTCGCTGAAAATTGCTTCTAGGGGCACAATTCTTTTAACATAAAATCTATTACTAAAATAGGTATGTCCCTATGTTTTATTGTTTTCTAAAAACCTGTTTAAAAGAAAAATAATTGTACAAAAACGTTTTTTTTTTTGGAAAAAATAAAAAATAAGGGCATTCCTATTTTAGTACTAGATTTTATGAAAAAAGAATTGTGGCTCTAGAATCAGTTTTCAGCGACAAAATAGAGAAATACATTTGTATGGAAACCATATTGAAAAAATGCTGCTAGTATACGCTCTTAAGTCTGCCAATAGTAACGTTTTTTGTTTGACAAAAATGTCGTAATAAATAAATAGAATAAGAGCGGACTCTGGACACTCCAGCGTGTTACAGCTGAGAATGCAACGGAAAAATTAAACGTAAGATGGGAGGAGGTTGGGTGAAAACAAATGTATATTATTCGATCGCGTCATTAGCTGTTTTTGATCGGATTTCACTTGAAAACCCGCTAGATATTCTCCGAATAAAAATAAACTTGTATTCCCACACCACAATGTACTCGTAACATATAAAGTAGTCGAAAACATTCGCAGTTACAGGAACAAAAACAATATGAGATTGTGAGAGACTGGTTTCTGAAATAAGCAGAGTCTATTAAGAGTCCCACGTAAAGCCGCAATCCCATACAAACGTAGTTTCGTTTTAGTTTTACAACAGTTAAGTCAATCTCAACCAAGTTTATAATCAGATTTCAATTTTAAAAACAATACCTATACAAAATTACAGCGAGTACAAGTTTTCGATACGAAACTTCAACTCGCTGTAATTTTGTATAGGTATTGTTTTTGAAATTGAAATCTGATTATAAACATCAATATGCCTTATCCGGTCGTATGTACGAAATGTAAAACTAAAAAGCTACGTTTGTATGGGATTGCGGCGTTACGTGGGACTCTTAAGGAATAGACTCTGCTTATTTCAGACACCAGTTTTGTGGACCGTGACTGAGGAGTCACGGTCCACAAATCTCTCCCCACGGGGTAATAATTAGTAGACCTCATCCTAAATTTATAAAAATATCTCGAGTTCCTCCGTGCTTCGGAAGGCACGTTAAGCCGTTGGTCCCGGCTGCCATCGTTGATGGCAGTCGTTAAGCTATGTCGGATGCCTTAAGGCAGCTTGTAAAATCTGACACCAGTGTTGGCCACTTACACATACGAAAAACAAAAACAACAACATCGTAAATTTGAATATTAGCTAAATGCATTTGACATTAAGCCCGTTTGACGATTTCAAGATGTAAGTAGTGCGGGGATGAGTCAATGGGACGATTATTTTAAATTTTATGAGATAGAGATACATAATAAAAGAAACCATGAAATTGATTTCTGAGAAAATATAAACTGCCTCCAAAGAGTTTAAAATATGCTTCGCGTAGGCTATAGCGAATTTGAAAACAGAACTAAATATAATAATAATTCATTTTGAACGGTAAACGAACAACAAGATCTTTGGGTATCCCTGAAATGACAGCATTTGTATTGAAATAGCATAAGAAATTGTTGGGGTTAAAGGGTTCAGAATTAATTAAACCGCCGCCACTAAAACAAGGCTAAATTGAAATTCAGAACTTTCTACTTCAGCGTATCTGACAAAGGAATGTTGTTATTTTTAGCTCGCTGAATTGTTGGACGAAAAATATAATCAGTTATATAACTAATTATATTTTTTTCGCATTTGGTCTCTATTATCGCTTTCTGCACAGAATATACTGGAGATTTTGTTTAACAATTTAAATAGGTATCTTAACCTTCTTTACATTATAAAATAAAGTCGCTTCCGCCGTCTACATCTAGATCTTTGGAACTTCTGAACGGATTTTAATGCAGTTTTCAGCAAAAGATAGAATGCAAAAGGTTTATAAGTGTATTACATTCCCGGGCGCAGCCGGGCAGGGCTGCTAGTAATTAATAAAACATAAAAATAAATAGGATTTTTTTACCAACTTAAATAATATATTCTTTTAAATTTTTCTTTACAATATAGGTTATGATACTTATTAAGAATTAGAATAAAAAATCTAAATTTCAGTCAAGCCCAATTAGTAGCTACGCTTTCAATTATTATTATTTTAATTATTTCTGGTGCGTTAAATAATATCATTCTGGATTGTAGAAGTAGTCAGGAAATGTCTTTGGCTAGAGGAAGCATTTTACTCATGAAGCAAAGGAATCAGACAAAACACTCAGCCTTCAAGTATTTAGGCGTTGAATCGACCTATTTCCTTTGTTTGTTTACGCCATTGTAACAGAACGATACAATTTGTACACAACAATACGTCCATTTGTTCATCACTACTTTTAAACTTTCACGTTGCATGATTATTAAATGCAATGTCGGGAATTAACGCGAAAACATACCGTTTTTCTCCAGACGTTTCCGTTTCGTTTCGTGACCGTGGTCATCCAGTGACCACGGTCGGTGTAACCCGGCCGAAACGTCTGGAGAAAAACGGTATGTTTTCGCGTTGCATTTAATAATCATTTGTTCATCGCCGGTATAAAGATATTTTTTCAACTGACTTCAAAAGACTTTTTTTAATATTTTACATACTTATCGATTTAAAAGATACTTTCAAATTGGTCCTTTTTAAATTTCATCAAAATCGGTTTAGTAAGAAGGATGGTTGAAGTAGACTTTTTTTGAAAATTTTCATTATTTGTTTGAAACCTCTTCAGCGAGCTAGAGTTGGTGTTTTTCTGCTAGTCACTGTAGTCACTGACGAAGGTCAAAGATCATATCTGACTCGCCAATTGGTAAGTAATATTCATCGTTTGCCGTGCTTCGAGACGATTTAGGGAACACAAGCTAAAGCAAAGCTTATAAACATCAAAGAGACCTCTCCAACCCGTCTGGCCAGCGTAGAGAGAGTAGGCCAAATCCTCCGACTGCTCTGGCTAATATATGACTCTGGTAGTACAGAGAAGGTCGTGCTTCTACAGTGGAGCCTTACAAAGACCTGATGTTGAAGTAATTAAAAGTAAATAAGACTGTTGCCTTACTATTGCTTATATATTTGCCATGTTATTGTATGGCCTTCAAGTTTCCAGGCCATAGGGTCGCCGAGCTATACGCTTAAGTTTGCGCCATTGGAACAGAGACGATTTGTACGCAACAATGCCTCTATTCATTCATTGTACACATCGGTTACAGTTTTCTGTTTTCTTATGACATTGCAGGAAAACGTCCTTTATTTTTTACTAGCTGTTACCCGCGGCTTCGCCCGCGTGATATATAGCCTATGTCCTTCTCAGTACCTTAACCTATGTGTATGCAAAATTTCATGATGATCTGTTCAGCAGATAGGGCGTGAAAGCGAACAAACAAACAAACAACCTCACTTTCGCATTTATAATATTAGTTAGGATTGATTATTTTGCCATCGTCGTTATTTTACACAATATCTTTATATAAACCTGTCTGATCCTTAAAGGGGCGACTTAACCTGTCAATTTCAATAACTCATCCTATTGGATTAGTGCTGGAATATCGAAAAAAAATATAATGGGAATATCATTTTTCTTCGAATTTCCACTCCCATAGGAAAAGTAGTTCATATTGATGGGCTGAGTCACCCCTTCAGGGAATTTTGTATGCATGGTTTCAAATTTTCTCGAAAAGAGATGATTTTTCGATGCATTAAAAAAGCTCCACGACCCGTTAATTTAATGGTAATTAAGGACAACACTTACCCTAAGGTACTGAGGAATCCTGATACGCTGCCCTCCGCATAAAGGGACACAATGTCCCCCAGGTGCAGGAAGCTGTCCCCCATGATGGCACCTTCTCCTTACCCCCACCATGCAACGACACCTGCCAACAAAACAAGACACACCATTAGCTCATCGTCATTGTCTCCCTTCAAGCTATGCATGCAAATCGCGGCCCATCAGGCATATGAGATTTGGCTGTCTCTCCAAGACTTGCGCACGTAGGCAACGCCCATAACCGAGGTCTGTTCCTCCTGGGGGCCCTTTGGAGAGATCGCCTTACAGGTTAATGGCACTCAGCCCTCCGAAGTCCGGGGAATTAGTGAGTTATTTTTTTTAATGGGCTACGGAGCTATCTACATAGACGATTTAAAATTTTGGCAATGATCGACTCAACGTTGGGTGATGAGATGACGCAATGCAACATACGAGTCGACGCGACTTAAACTAAATGATGGTTGCAAAAAGCCATCATGAATGGGCAGAAAAGCATAGGACATGGAAAATAAACAGATAATATTCTCTAGAGCACAATGGAAGCTAGATAAGGAGACTATCAAGAAGTGCCGGGTTATTTCAAGCAAAATCTTTGTAACTCATCGAGAAATTTTTATCCGACCGGTAAATGTGCGGTACATTACTATAATTAGATGTCGTTTTATTTCCCCCGGGAATCCACCGGAATGGCCTTGCGATAGCTACAATCAATCGATGTATTTTGCAATGAAGTGGGTGGCTTTAGTAAATACTAACCTAGTTCTCACACATCATAAGTCTGTAAAATGTAAGTGTTTATATATTGTAATACATTTTGGGACATTTTTGTTTATATGAAAGCTCCAACAAGCTCTACGACGTGAAGTCCAATAAAAATCGATAATAATGCGTAATAAAAATTTAAACTTCATGAAGAGTAGATTTTGATTTTTTTTTGAGCATTGCAAAGACTGTTAAGGACAGTCTCAATCCGATATTGATTAAAATCGGTTTGATAAGTCTATTTCAAAAGTATAAAAAAATATTTATTTATTAACTTTTGAAATGGAAAATTTTGTTATAAAGCTATTTCCATAAACGCTATATTTAACATAGCTACCGAACAAAGTTCTCACATCACCTATACGGCATGCTACACGAGTGACGTCACTTGTCTGTTGTTTTTTATTAGAGACCTTTACGCCGAGAGGAAAAATTGTGAATATTCTGTAACCCATAGTTAACCCATACATAGATCTTTTTAGAGTTTATGGGTTTGGAAGGCAATTTTTTCACTGATTTTCTTATTTTTCATAGCTCTTTTCACAGCACATCGAAAAAAAATGTGTGCAAGTTCCTTAATTGTTAAAAACAACGCTAAGGAATGTCAAAACAGTTCTTGGCTTTGACTGTTCCAATGTTACCTAATATCCAAGAAGGATAAAATATCATAACAGGATCAAATAACATTATTTTGCCTTTCAAAAATCTTGTTTAGGCTAAATAATGTTAAACGTCCCATTTAGGAGTTCCAGGAGTTACAGGTCGATTAAGACAACGTTCTAAAAATTTGCTTTTTACCGTAACATGTAATACACATTCATCTTTGCAAATGGGTCTAGAAATTAAAGAAATAGAGCTTTGAAGTAGAAAACAATTACAGAACAGTGCAAGAGACCTACTGCCCAAATCATACTTACCCTCATACACGCTCCATCAATACAGCTCGACCAGCTTAATCAGTAGCTTCAGCAAATCACACGCGGTATAAAAAGAGTGCAGTATGAGCTTATACCACGCGCGCTTCACGTCAATAACGTAGCACAGCAGAATTATTCCCACAACCAGCATCACACAGTAACATATCTTACGATTTTCAGATATCACCATCTGAAGCTTTGGCCCGAACTTGAGGTTTAGAATGCCACGCGATTTTGCGCCTTGCCCATGTCGTTTCTAGGATTCGAATCGATTATGCAGGTCCGATTTATTAAGCCCTTTATACACGAACTGATAGCATTGAAATTCAGTGAATTAATTTTAAGAATGCTTTGCTATATTTTATCCCTTAAACATGTCGTTTCTAGGATTAGAGTTTATTAAACAGGTCTAATTTCTTAACCCCGTTGTAAGTAAAGTTTTTACACATTATCATAATGCAATTGTTTGCATTGAAAGGCTACGATATTATTGGACCAATTTTCAAAATTCTTTCAGCAATAGAAAGTTAATTTATCTGTGGGTGATTTAAGTAATGTTGCCGCGGACAAAGTCGCGGGAAAATTACAAGTACGACGAATGTTACGTCAAAAACTAGAGTCACCACTAACATCTTACGATTTTCATATATAACCGCACCATCCGAGTCTTTGGCCTAACTCTTGGCTTATTTTGCCCGGGCGATTTTGCGCATTGCCTATTTTGGATCTAGCGTTTATTTTTGTTTAATTCAGAATTCCTGTACGCTGCCTACTTACAATTTTTATTAAGATGTCGTGAACGATCGATTTATATAGCCACGCAATTTTAAGCCTTACACATGATACTACTAGAGTTTAAATTGGTTGTAAGGACTTAATTGTTAAGCCCCTGATACACGGCGTGATGTTGATGTTGGTTCGGGCTGATCCTCGTATGCAAATTAGTTTAATCTCCAATTAACAATGATATATGCCACAGAAAGCCAATTTCAAAGAGGAAATTAAACATAGACTTGTAGGTATACATACATGGCGAAATTTTGATCGTTCCGGACCATTAAAGGGGTAATTCAGCCTGTCAATATAAACAACTTTTCCTATGGGACAAATGCTGTAAACTCGAAAAAAAATTCGACATTCCTATACAAATTACAAGCCCAGGCGGCTGAACACTTTTGTATAAAAATGTCGAAATAAAATTTGAGTTTTCAGCATTGGTCTCATAGGAAAAATGGTTCATATCGACGGGCTGAATAACCCCTTTAAGGGTCCAGAACGATCAAAATTTCGCCATGTATACTGTAAATTTACTATGAGACTAAAGTATAATGTTTTCTTATGCTTTCGCGATTGTTACACATTCAAATAAAATTATCTTAATACGGTTTTTATCGCGTTTATTACATTACAATAAACTCGATAAAAACCGTATTAAAATAATTTTATTTAAAAGACTAAAGTATATTTCATACCTTTTACGACCTACTAAACTAAAGCGAAATCATTTTACAGATTAACATCGTCATCCTCATAATCTATACGCATATTATAAAGAGGAATGATCTGTTTGTTTGCATTGAATAGGCTCCGAAACTACTGGACCGACCTTCAAAATTCTTTCACCTATAGAAAGCCTATTTATCTGCGAGTGACATAGGCTATAATTTAATTCATTTTATAAATCAACATCGTCATCCTCATAATCTATTACGCATATTATAAAGAGGAATGATTTGATTTTCCGCATTTAATTGGCTCCGAAACTACTAGATCGATCAAAATTCTTTTACATCAAAATTTATCTGCGGGCGACACAGGCTATAATTTAAGCGGATGAAGTCGCGGGAAATTTGTTAGTAATACAATAAACTAAAGAAATCTGATAAGAAAACGGGAAACAAATCTTGACAAAAGAACATTTTGCAGCACAGAAAAAGTTGCTCTAATCTATAACAGAAGTCAATCATTATAATAATAAAGTATTTCTCACGTAAACATAGCACGTTCGTAATTAAATTTGTTCTTCTTCATTGGCATGTAAATTGACATGAATTGAAAACTTCAGCCGCGCCACAAATAAGGTAGCTAGAGATATGACACTCCATGCAAAATACTTTAGCACTCATCTTATATTTACATAGAAAATCTGTGTGCGAGTGAAGTCTGGTCTTTTTAGGGTTCCGTACAAAAAATGAAAAACGGAACCCTTATAGGATCACTCGTGCGTCTGTCTGTCCGTCCGTCTGTCACAGCCGATTTTCTCCGAATCTACTGAACCAAATTAGATGAAATTTGGTAAGATAGTGTAATCCTATGACCCAAACACGGATGTGCAAAGTAAATAAAGATTTTTTTGAAATAAAGGTCATTTTGAGGGGCCCAATTACAAAATTATAAAAGAAAGTTTTGCAAACCTTACTGTGTCATATATCAAATGAAAGGGCTCATTATGAGGATCTCAAAAATATTTTTTTTTGTTCGGGTAAAATCAATACTTTTGATTTTATTCACGAAAGAAGGCAAAAATTGACCATTCCCCCCCCTGATCTCCGAAACTACTGGGCCGAAAATTTTAAATGTAGTTCATTCCTTGAAGATTAAACAGGAAAAATAATAAGAATTCTATCACTTGAAAATTAGGTGGTAAACTCACAATAATAAGTTCATCTAGGGAAATAGTTCACTAAAACACCACTAGATGGCGCTTGTCAATTGAATAAAACATTTTTTGCACATTGTGTGTGTGTTCACTAAGCATGTTGTACGGAACCCTCATTGCGCGAGTTTGACTCACACTTGGCCGTTTTTTTTTGTGTTAGTTTTAGTAGTACAGTTGAAGACTCTTTTAATAATTATCTTTAATAGTATTTCGTTTTAGATTCACATTGACTATAGGAAATGATTTGTTTTCATAGTAATGCTCGTGACTGTCCACAGGCGATTGTTGTGGTCGCCGACGTTTAAATTAGCACTAAAACAAAGACTATATAATACTTTCGTATAGACTGCCAAACTCAAACAAAAATTATTAGCATGCTTCCGTGCTAGTTTTGAGCACGTGCTACTTAGTATTGTATTGTATCTTTATTGCATCATTTGGTTTTACATTAGATCTTAAAGCTATGAAACAGTCCTCAAATGAGCCCTGCAAGGGCATTGCAAGTTATGATTTATTATAATAGTAGCACGTGTGAACAGCCATGAATAAAAATAAGCATGCTACTTAGTAGTAGTAAAAATCGACCCGCGATCGAGCTGCGTATCTGTTTATTTCTATTTTGTGCAAGCGTTCTGAATATTCCTTCACAAAGCCAATTGAGACTCGCTAAAGAGAGGTAAAATTCTCTTTTATACGCGTTTAATAAAAGTGTTCTTTATTCGTAAATGCGTAAAGTTCTTTTTCTATGAGAATTTTCAATCTTCCTTTATTATAGGTAGTTTTCATAGGCAATTGAAATGTTTCTTTTAGATATAACGGGCATATATTTGCACTAGAATCTAGATAACTATCTTTAATCAATTTTCTTTCATCTTTTTAATGGAGGGTTTTTACGTTAAGGGGGAACAGTAGGCACAGTAGCGACGCCAATAATTTTATTCCTAATACTTTACAAATAGAAAGAAATTCAAGAATATAAACAATACAAGTCTTAGTAAATAACCTGAAGTATTTTTGGAATCATGTTTTGATATTATGAGAATCAGTCATTGAGAGAAAAAGTGATAACCGCCAAAAACGGCCGTTTTTGGCGGTAATCAGATTCTCATAATTCTCACTGATTCCGATAGTAATAAACATGATTCAGAAAATACTTCAGGTTATTTACTAAGGCTTGTATTGTTTATATTCTTGAATTTCTTTCTATTTGTAAAGTATTAGGAATAAAATGATTGGCGTCGCTACTGTGCCTACTGTTCCCCCTTAATTAAGGAAAAATATCGATGATATCAATATTGGCAAAGACATTCATTAAAATATCTACTAACGTTATATCGGTCAACGAAATTTGTTATTCGCAAATAAAATTAATCTTAGGTACATTGACTTCAACAAAAACGCAAAAATAAATCTTAAATAATTTAAGGTGTTACGTCACAAAAGTTCTTAATACCGAAAGCAAACAAATCGTTGATTAAAATTTCTTTGTTTAAACCTCTAGCAATGATGAAACTGATTACGATATTATAAGCATTAACGGCATCGGCTGAAAAGGTCGACACATACTTGAAAGGGAGATTCAGCCCAACCACATGAACAACTCTCCGAGTTTACGTAGTTTACTGTCGTGTGAGAAAGTTGATATCACAGCATTGCACCCATAAGAAAAGTTGTTCATTGTGACGACCAATATATATTTATTTATTTATATATACCCGATATACAAAACAACACAACAAACATAAGACAAGAAGGACAAGATATTGTCTGACTTATTGATTGAGCCACCGACAGCTTTTCATGAAGTACTAACTGCTCTAATTGTCGGCATTACATCAAGGCCACGGCGATACCAACAATAATATGTTCACAATTACGGGTAATAACGGGTCTTAGCACGAACCTTATAATTATTTGTACTATTTGGGCTTAGATCATGTATGATTTTGGGGAAACAATAAAAGCGAAAAATAATTTGGTTAGTTGATTTAGAATCAAATTGGTTCTTCGTGTTATTTGTGAATCAATTCATAGAAGAACTGTCTTATAAGACAGTTAAGTGTCTTGGAAGTCTGGGAGTTCCTGCTACTTTTCGGTACACGAGATTTCGGCATCCAAGTCTTGTTTTTTTTTAATGTTTTGAAAATTTGCATCGTGTATTATAAACCGGGATTACTGGCTTATGTGTAAAAGGCCAGTAGACTTGGCGTAGTCGTACAGTGTATGTAGTAGATATGTATCTTTTCCCCAATTTGACCCAATTATCTCTTCTGCCGAACCTTTGACAAGTGTGTATGTGACATGTAACTTTTCCCCATTTAACCCAAATTTCTCTGTCACTCTATGCGTACCATTTGACAAGACCTATCAAAGGTAACACAATGCCAAAGACAATATAATACTAACGTAATAGACTGCCCACCTCATACAAAAATATTGGACCAAATTAAGGTTGCGAATAGCAGGCGATTGTATAGCGCAGGAGAGTTGCTTGCTACTCGATACTAGATGGCGGTAATCTACGTTACCCTTTAACTTACTAAATAAACGGTGTCATTTAAAATATTATGCCTAAAATATTGTTTTGATTTTTAATAAGATATATTTTGTGAATCATGTTTTTATATTCTCATAATACGGTAGATACAATGTTGTGTAGTTTCGGGTGGCGCCATCTATGCGAGTCTCTGAGAACAAATCGTACGATTAAGGCGTTGAGACCACATGACAATGCTAACTAAGAAATACCATAGATTCTTTTACAAACCCACCAAATAGGTGGTCGGGCGATCTGACCGAGGACGCAGCAAGTCGCTTAATGCAAGCCGCTTTCAACCGATGGTATTGAAAATTCTTATGGCCTAGGTCCAGCAGTGGACTTCTTGCGGCTGAAATGATGATGATGATTTTTAGTTCATACCAAAGGGCATAATCATAGGTATATATGCTCATAGCTTTTGTTCATGAAAGCGCCTTTATGACTCGTAATTATGTTTCAAAAGTTCACGAAATATTGTATGCTGAACTTTCCGCCGCAAATAGCTGAAATACGCAGAAGTTACTCACAACACAGGCTCAGTTCAGAAGTTCCGAACGCGTGATGAGTCTATTGACGACAGTAGAAGGCGTATATAATATGTTGATATTCATATACTGTGCACGTAGGGACACACCACCACATAAAGTGTCCAAAATACGAGTAAATTTTGCCCAGATAAATTTTTCTTTGTCCTTAGTAACTAAGTAAAATTTCCTTTTTTATGCGCATTTGTTCGCGTACTTTATAGCCTATGTGCAATTCTGACACTCTCTCACTGTCTAAGCATTGTAAAATTTCATCAAAATCCATCTAAGTAGTATATTTAGCGTGAAGGAGTAGCAATATCTTCACATCTATAAAAAAATCATATTTATAATATGAGTAGGATTTCATTTTCAAACTTGGCACAAGTTACTAACTGTTAAGAATTTCTTAGTACTTACTTTTCGTGGTAATTTGAATTTCTAAGCCAGAAAGTTGCTCTGTTACACCGTTACTATATTATTCTGCGTAAAACGTATATAAACAGGAAATGAGATAGCGGAGGCTATTGATTTATTATTCGTTACTATTATCTATTCCGTATCTAGCGAATGATATTTTAACTTACACGTAGGAACGCATGGCCCTTCACAACATTTGTCCTTCCTGATACACGTTTTCCTATTTTAAGAAACTTTGTATTGTTTATGCTGCCGTAAAACGTCTATTTTTTCGCCGCGCAGTTAGCCTTATTTTTCATGGAATACTTGCATGCAAAAAATATTAAAAACAGTTTAAAGATCCAAATAAATGATTACATCAAAATATTTTCAAAAAAGTATTTTAAACCTAGGAAAATTAAATAGTAAAAAGCTATATCCAGGAAAAGTTTCGTCGCGAACAACAACTACCAACTTTTTTACATCTATAAAAAGTATAATTTAATGAGCCCAAGGGATACCTAATAATATAACAATATTTGGTTATAATTACTGAATTATTAAATTAAAACTAAATAAAACTACCGAAATGACGGACACAGGTTTGATTTCAGATCATCTACCGGTATTGCCACTTTCAATCTTATTTCATTAGTAGTACGTACTATTATCGCGCGATTGCCAGTACGTACTATTATTATTAGGTGTTACAGCGCCTTGATTGTGTTCTTTTTCTGATAGAAAAGTCAATGATTATTTGCAAATTAACAACTTTTAGTTTCTGACAGTTACACTTCTTTCTTTCTTCTTTTTAATTATGGCTTCCACCGAGATTTGGCATTTCCACATTGGCAGAATCACTGATTCTGCCAATGTCCAGTATAATGAGATACTAAGTATCGGTGATGTACGGTATGTGGCATCAAAGATGGCGTATGTTCATTGGCAGCCTCGTGGGAGCTTTTGGCGACAAATCTATACGAGTCCATTTAACAGTCTACTTAAAAAATGACAGTTACACTTTGATCTCTTTGTCACTTTTTATGCTTTTTTGCACCCGTGCCCAGTAAACGGCACAAAAAACAAACCATTTTGCAATAAATAAAATTGGAGACTTACTTGCCGCAGACTAAAAAGAAAATTACGTAATATATTTTTCTTGTTATTTAAATCAATTTGCGTTTCCTTCACCAATTTCTTATTTTAAGAAACTTAGATTGTGTATAAGAGGCTTAAGAATCGTGTTCTTTTTTCGCAGTAAAACTAAAAAGTTACACTTTGATCTAAACTTCGTGTGTTTCGTCACTACTGTTCAACATGTTTGTTTAAAAAGGTTTTAGACCCGGGCTGATACACGGCCGAGATTTTTATGCAATTTATATTATTTTCTTATTCCAACAGCTGGGCCATGGTATTAAATAAACAGATTCTGAGACTTACTTGTCGCAGGCAAATTAGCAAAAAGACCTAAAAATTGACTTGCACTTTGATCCAAACTAATAAGTTTTCCGTCGCCAACTTTTTACTTTAAGGTACTCAAGATTGTGTATAAGGGGTTTAAAGTCGTGTGTTCTTGTTCCGAAGAAAAACTAAAGAGTTACTCGCGCTAGTTTGATCTCAACTTTGTGTTACGTCACTACTCTTGAACACTGTAGGACATCATCACCTGTTTTAAAGTTTTTTTTTACACCCTTTGCCCAACACTAGCCGTAAATGGGCAATTTTATTAATTTATTATATTTTTTAAGCTAACAGCCCGGCCATTGTGCAATAAATATAATCTGAGACTAACTTGTGTCGAGGAGATAAGGCAATCGATACGTGGTGCGTGGTGTGAAGCCTAATCGGGCAGCACAGGGGTGGCTATATATAGTGGGGAAGGCTCTCGACCGTGGTGGTTTTCTTTTGCAAGTCTACTGACCTGATTTATCAGTCTATTTACGGTGAACTTGTAAATGTTTTCTCGTCGGTGAATAATCGTACTATTTTGAAACGCTTGCAAATGGTTCTTAGCAAGTTCGCTTTTTCAGGCGCTGTAACGATACTGAAAAGGTTTACTGCAATGTTAACGCTAATGCAGGTTAAGGAACGTCAGTTGTGGATTACTCTAGGACTGGATCTGCTCACAGGTGAGGCGTTTGGGTAGGGTTCCTTACTGCAATATTTACGTTCAGGCAGGTTAAGGAGAGTCACTACTGACCTGATTTATCAGTCTATTTACGGTGAACTTGTGAATGTTTTCTCTTCGTTGAACAGCCGTACCATTTTGACATGCAAATGGTTCTAAGCGAGTTTGCTTTTTCAGGTGTTGCCGACAATCTAACGATACTAAAGAGGCTTACTGCAATGCTCAGGCAGGTTAAGGAAAGTCGTGGATTACCCCGGGACTGAATGTGCCAACAAGCTCGTGGTGGTAATTTTATTTTTGCAAGTCTACTGATCTGTTATTTTTTTGTTCTGTGTTTTGTTTGAAGGTGTGGAAAGTGGAAATGTTACCAAAAAACATTAAACAATAAAACATACAAAGGGTTTTTTAGCAATTATTTAGCATATTTGAGATTTTTATGCGCTGCTCAACATGAAATCCTCCAACCCGTCTGGCCAGCGTGGAGAGTGTAGGCCAAATCTTCTGGCAGTACAGAGATTGACGTGCTCCTTCAGTGGGGACTTAAAAGACCTGACGATGATGTAAGGAGGCTGATATGCTCAACGGTAACATTTAAAGTATGAATGAAGGCTCATGTATCTACATGAGCCTTCATTCTCACTTTACTTTACTTTTTACTTTCGGAACGCAAATCCAAGCTGCTAGCTAATGTCATGTTTTAAAATTTCTATCAGTAAAGGAGCACTCAAAACATCTATCAATTCCTAAAAGAATGCGACAATTCCTAACATTTGTTACCAAATGTATTAATATTGGAAAATGTAAGTAAACATTGTCTAACAGCAGTGTCACACTGATGGAATAGTCATCATCATCATCATCAGGTCTTTCTAGTCTCCACTGCAGGGGTAAGACCCTCTCTGTACTACCAGAGCCTTAAACTAGCCTGAGTCAAAGGATTTCGCCTACACTCTCCACGCTGGCCAGACGGGTTGGAGAGGTCTCTTAGAATAGTACGGGATACTATTAGATTATATCGATGTGCGACATTAAGATATTCCGAGTTAATCTAGTCCCTCAGTCTAGTCCAATGCAATTGACTTTTAAATGGATTTTAGATGGAATTGATTTTAGGATAATCGACTTCAATTTTTGCTGACTTAGTAAGTTAGTAAGTAATGTTGGATAGGCTTAAAGGCGCTGTAATTCACGAACTGCCATAAAACGTCTATTTTTTCGTCGCGCAGTTAGCCTTATTTTTCATGGAATACTAGCATGAAAAAAATATGAAGTACAGTTCAAAGATCAAAATAAATGATTACATCAAAATATTTTCAAGAAAAATTTTAAAACCTAGGCAAATAAAATGGCAAAAATCTATATCCAGAAAAGGTTTCGTCGCGAATTACTTGATATTTTCAGCGATAACTACTATTTTTTTTACATCTATATAAAGTAAAACTTACTGAGCAAAATGGATACCTAAAAATATTACAATATTTGGTTATAATTTAGGATATATTAAATTAAAACCGACAAAAGCGGCCGAAATGACAGATACAGGTTCGAACTGAGATCGCCTACCGGCATCGCCACTTTTGACCTTGTTTCATTACCAGTACGTACTATTATCGCGCGATTATCATTACGTACTAGTATTATTAGGTGTTACAGCGCCTTAAGTCATTATAACTAATCTGACATTAAACTATTACACCTAAATGACATTTTAGATTAAGTTTTACATTTGTTTTTGTAGCCTAATCTTGTTTAATAGAAGCAATTGACCTTTAAATCAATTTTACTAGGGAATCGATATTCTGCAAGTTTGCTGCCTTGTTGCTAAATAGAGATAGCAAGGTGCCGTTCAACAGCCTTTGTGGCTCAGTGATTAACACGCCTGCTCCGGGTTTGATATCCGGGCAAGTATTTGCACTTTGTCTTCACAGATATTTTGTTTGCGATTCTGGAGATAGATTTGTATTTTGACCTGTAATTTTGATTTTCACTGTCAATGCTATTTAAGTTTCTTTTTTTCACTGTTTTCTAAAGATATATAACCATATCACCACACATTTTCAACATTTCACGTAAGGCAGTCTTAAGTCAACTGACTATTTCGTCTATTCACGTGTTTGTTTGTCTGTATTGATTAACGCCGGAGACCTCGCTTTGTAGTGTTTGCTCTCGCGGATTAATTGAAACATACACACATAAATTATATTCGGCGTTTGTTTGTTAGTATGTTTTGCCAGTGGTTGTTTTAGTCTTCCAGGCTTGGCAGCAAATAAAGATAAGTACATATAATTCACCAGCTGCTTCTACTACCGGGTAGGTCGTTAAAGTAAACATAAATATGCATAGTTCTTACTACTGTTTCTCGTGACTTCGTTCCCTTGGATTACTGTTTTGCACTATGTTGCACTAACAATACACTAAGATCAACCCGTGCCCGAATTGGACCCGGGTTCCAAATTCCAAACCATCGCAGGTTAGGAATACCGGTAACACAATCAAGATGCCACAAAAAATAAACATTTTCAATTCGAAACTTGCGTGAAGAATAGATTTTGAGAAATGTGCCTGATTATGTAAGTTAAGGATCTACGCCTTACCAAGACGCTAAAAGATGGCTTTGTGTCTTATTGGAATTAGGCTCTGTCTATCCCGTAAGGGAAAAAGAAGTATGTACTATAAAAAGGTATATTCAAAAGGTTTTTAGGTACTCTTAAAGTATTTTTGGCAGTGATTGATAAGACAAAGATACAAATAACAATGAAGTTTTACGAAACATAAACAGTAATCTTGAAGGGTCGACGAAGGGCAAAAGTTTTGTTGACAGGAGAGCCCGCGGGAGAGCCCTCTAAGGGATGTGGGTTTAGTCAATATTATCTATTTTGCGCTTGGTTTGAGGTACCATTTCGGGTTTAGAGATCCATCTCAGTATTTTATCCATACATCTTTAATAATAGAATAGAGGGGAAAAATTTTACTGTGTTTTCTTTAATGGATAAACTCAAATTAGTATGATTAGTATGAACCAGTTCAAAAATTTCATTCACCTAGAAAAATACTTTTTCCGCGAGTAACATAGGCTTTAATTTACACGAAGTACTTGTGTTAAGTGAACGGCCAACACGTAATTGATAAGATAACTCATCAATGATTGATTAGTTAGAGTATTTGTCCTAGAAAATTATTTAGTGCATTTTTTACTTTTCACCCTCTCCTCCGTCGGCGTTAATGTAGAACCCTCGAGAACAGTTAGTTCTTTTGGTTGTTTTTTTTTCATGTGTAAGTGGCCAACGCTGGTGTCAGTTAAGCTGCCAATAGGCGAATGCCATCAATGATGACAGTCGCGACAACCGGCTGATCGTGCTTTCCAAAGCACGAAGGAGATCGACATATTTTTACGCCATTTGTCATCACCCATCCCAATGGGGACGCCCGGGGTTGCTTAACATGCGTAAGCGGCGACAATGCTTAGCTTAGTAATGAAATGAAACGGTTATTTGGAGTCATCAAAATGATGTTGGGGTGGGAGGGTGGATGTTCAACGGTATGTAATGTTTTCATAAATGGAGAAAGAGTGGAACAAGTGAAAGATTTTGTATACTTAGGTTGTGTGTTTACGAGAGATGGAAGGCACGAGAATGATATAGAAAGAAGGGTGGCTGCAGGCAACCAAGTGAATGGGGCGCTGCATTCCATTATGAATAGCAGAAAAGTATCTGATAAGGCACGTCTAGCTGTTCATAATGGAGTGTTGCTGCCAACTCTGATGTATGGTAGTGAAAGTTGGGTATGGCAGAAAAAGGATGAAAGTAGAATAAATGCTGTTGAAATGCGAGCACTAAGGAGTATGTGTGGAGTAAGTTAGATGGATCGTTTGAGAAATGCTGTAGTTAGGGAACGGTGTGGAGTGAAAGACGATATAGTGACTAAAATTGAGAAAGGTATATTGAGATGGTTTGGACATATTGAGAGGATGGATGAAAAGAGACTAACGAAAGGTATATATTCAGCAGATGTGGCTGGGACAGTCGGGCAGGGCCGGCCTCGTCGAACTTATCGCGACCAAATTGCGAACATTCTCGCAAAAGGAGATGTAAGGAGTACCCGAAACCGGCGAGCATGCATGAAAAGAGTAATGAATGTAGATGAAGCGAAAGAGGTTTGTAAGGACCGTAGCAAGTGGAAGTCCATAGTTTCTGCCTACCCCTATGGGAAAGAGGCGTGATAATATGTATGTATGTATCAAAATGATGTTTTGGTTAAAACGGGCCGCTCTGAAAATGAGAATTTTGAGTCATAGAAAAAGGATATAATTCATTGTTTTGATTTAACCCAAATGTATCTTGATCCCTGGGGTGATGTGGGCCGCCCCGTGTGACACATTTGCTAGCTACGCCAGTGCCGGCGTTAGCATTAGTAGCGCCCCGGGCGAGATTAATATGGACGCCCAAACTCACAAGGCTGCAAATCCCCGAGTGCCACATTACAAGTCACACAATTTGTCACAGAAGTAGTATTAAGTACTAACATAGTTTTAAGCGAAGTTTTACGTACAAAAAAAATTGGCCAAGTGCGAGTCAGGCTCGCCCATGAAGGGTTCCGTAGAAGCAAGCTTAGATTAGCCAAAACCGCTATAATTTTTTGCCAGCGAAGATAACTTTGTTTTTATAGTGTTTGTATGAATGACAAAGTCATTTTTGCGGTTTATGAAAAATTGCGTTAACTTTTTAGTTTGCACTTAATACTCGGCTCTGATAGTTTTACTTTCAACTTCAGTATATATACTACTGCTGTAATTTTTTTCACGTGTCCATATGTAACCGTTTAGCAGATAGAGGGGGGGGGGGGGGGGGGGGGAACACGTACCTCTAACAAAAATTTGCACTTTAAAACCAAATATTTCGGAAACGGACCCCTCAATCGAAAAGTGGTGTTCCCACACAATATTTTTTAAAGACCTATTTAACGATACCCCACACGATGGGTAAATAGAGAAAAAAAATTACTCCCCCACATTACTTGTATGGGAGCTACCCTAAAAAAAATTTTTTCAAGATTTTCTTCTACCACTTTTTTGCCATGATTAATATACATACCCATACCAAATTACAGCTTTCTAGTACCTTTAGTCTCTGAGTAAAACCGCAGACGGACAGACAGACATGACGGAACCCTAAAAATGGATCATACTTATCTGGCATTAAATTCTCGCGGCGGAGGATTTTGTTTTATAATATGTAGTGACATATTATAAAACAAAATCCTCCGCCGCGTCTGTCTGTCTGTTTGTTCGCGATAAACTCAAAAACTACTGCAAGGATTTTTATGCGGTTTTCTCAAATAGAGCGATCCATGAGGAAGGTTTATAGGTAAAATACATGCCCGGGTGCAGCCAGGGAGGGCTGCTAGTGATTATATTAAAAGCGTATCCTAGCAGTATGTTTTCCATACAAATGTAATTCTCTATTTTCTAGCTGGAAACAAAAAAATTATTGTAAAAAAACTTTTTTAGAAAAAAAAAAAATCTTAAAAACTGTTTAAAAAATTAATAAAACGATTCTTTAGAAAAAAATAAAACATAGGGCCATACCTATCTTAGTAGTAGATATGAAAAAAGAATTATGCCACTAGAAACGGTTTTCAGCGAGAAAATAGAGAAGTACATTTGTATGGAAACCATACTGAATACATACTGCTAGGATACCCTCTTAAATCGCTTCAAGTCGCCCTGCGCTCCTAATAAACTGATTTGGATTTGCCCCCCTAGAAGCAGCGCCCTTGGGCTACTGAGCTACGCCGACAGATATCTAACGTAAATCTGCCCGCCGCTTAGTATTCGGGTTTGGCCATTTACTATCCGTTATCGGTACCTTTTTATGATAAGCGGTGACCTTAACCAACGCTATTTTATTCATGGCGAATATCTGAATAGAATCGAGTCATTTTATAATATATCTGATCCCATTGTCTTATGAATAGAGGTACTCTAGTGTAGTCTTGTATTAGAGCACGCTACCGGCGAAAAACACTTTTGCTGGTAGCATGAATGGACTGGCTCGTCCGAGGAAGTACCACACTCTGGCAGAAAATCGACGTTGCTTGATTTACAGCTTCTCGCTCCGTTCGGTGAATGAGAGAGCCGGGGGCCCATCCCCCCTCCACTCTGCGTAAGGGAAAAATAAAAGGCAACGCTCTTGTCACACCTTTGGTGTTGCATTACTTCATGGGGAACAAAAAAGAGGAACGATTTGACATTTCGTTTGTTTTAATTGAATTAGGAAGCTACTGGATTTTCAAAATTTTTTCACTTATAAACAGCTAAATCTGTTGGTGACATGGGCTATGATTTACGCGAACGAAATCGCGGGAAAATTGCTAGTCCC
Organism: Rhodophaea formosa; assembly: GCA_963082605.1. Lineage (NCBI taxonomy): Eukaryota > Metazoa > Arthropoda > Insecta > Lepidoptera > Pyralidae > Rhodophaea > Rhodophaea formosa. The sequence continues at coordinate 11,019,594 of OY720228.1, read as the reverse complement.
AACTATAATATTATAAATGCGAAAGTGAGTTTGTTTGTTTGTTTGTTACGCTTTCACGCCGTATCTACTGAACCGATCATCATGAAATTTTGCATACACATAGGGTAGGGTACCGAGAAGGACATAGGCTATATATCACGCGGGCGAAGCCGCGGGTAACAGCTAGTATATTATAAAGATGTAAGATTTAATTGTTTGTTCGCTTGAATTTAAAAGGCTTCGTAACTACTCGACCGATTTACAAAATTCTTTTACCTATAGACAGCTAATTTATCTGCGTGTGACATAGGCTATAATTTACGCGGACGAAGTCGCGGGAAAATTGCTACTATGACAAACAGAAAAATGATGATCATGAGGTATTTTTCAAAAATCACCGAAGTGTAGGAAGCTACTTTATCAGCGAGATAAATTAAGTTTTTTGAATCCAATTTTTAGTATTGCTTCTGCTAGTCTCCATTTCCGTCAGCTAAATGCGTAGGTAATCGTAACTTATACATGCGAAAGTAAGTTTGTTTGTTACGCTTTCACATCCTATCTACTGAACCGATCATCATGAAATTTCGCATACACATAGGGTACTGAGAAGGACATGGGTAATATTATTATATAACCCATGTCCTAGCGAAGCCTAGGGCGAAGCCGCGATCAACAGCTAGTCTAGCATAATTTGTATTGCATCATGAGGATATAGAATAAACAACTTTGGTTCCGGGTTCGATACCCGACTCGACGCATTCAGGGAACTTTTTGCTTCAGGTGAGTCAAATAATGTGTGCAATAAGATCATACATACCCACTATTACAACTATGTGGGTAGGTACTCCTTTAAATATTTATGAGGAATCATAAATTTTGGGGGTCCAGTTTTACCCCTTTTTAGGGTTCTGTAGTAAACTAGGAACCCTTATAGTTTCGCCATGTCTGTCTGTCTGTCTGTCCGTCCGCGGTTTTACGCAGAGACTATAAGTACTAGAAAACTGTAATTTGGTATAAGTATGTATATTAATCATGCCAAAAAAGTGGTAGAAAAATATTTAAAGAAAAATTTTTTTAGGGTACCTCCCATACAAGTAAAGGAGTAATATTTTTTTTCTATACAAACCCATCGTGTTGGGTATTGTTAAATAGGTCTTTAAAAAATATTGTGAGGTTGAGAACACCATTTTTCGATTTAGGGATCCGTTTCCAAAATATTTGATTTTGAAGTGCAAATTTTTGTTAGATGTAAGTGTCCCCCCCCCTCTATCTGCTAAACGGTTATATTTGGATACGTGAAAAAAATTACAGCACTAGTATAAATACTGAAGTTGAAAGGAAAACTATCAGAGCTGAGTACTAAGTACAAACTTAAAAGTTATAGGCAATCAACTTATAAATTGTACTCGAAAATGTAAAATTTCATACATTTTCATTGTTACATGTTTTTGGTCGTCAAACTGTGATCTGCGAGTGTGAACAGTGTAAACTCAAAGTGGTCATTCGCAACTACGGAACCCTACATTGCGCGTGGCCCGACACGCAATTGGCCGGTTTTTCTAGAAAATAAATTTATTATTTAAAATGTTGTGCTGCGAATGGAGACGGCTGAGGAGTTTGTTTGGTTGAACGCGCTAATGTCAGGAACTACTGCACCGATTTCAAACATTATTTCACCGTTCGATAGGTACGTTATCAAATTAACAAATTTTTATAATGATACTCCTTTTTCTTTCAAATGGGGCAGCACTGATCTTCGTAAAATTCATGTATTTGCATTACTAGAAGTCCGCCCCGGCTTCACCCGTGGTACATACATAGCCTTTGGCACTTAGGATAACTTACCTATTCAACAGTGAAAGAAATTTTGAAATCAGCCCTGTAGTTCCTGACATTAGCGCCAACTTTCAACCAAACAATATATATATTATATTTATTATACACTAGCTGTTACCCGCGGCTTCGCCCGCGTGATATATAGCCTGTGTTCTTCTCAGTAACCTATGTGTATGCAATATTTCATGATGATCGGTTCAGTATATAGGGCGTGAAAGCGTAACAAACAAATAAGCAAACAAACTAACTTTCGCATTTATAACATTAGTTAGGATTAGTATAAAGAGCTTGACTCTTATCAGTGTCATTGTTATATAAAAAAAAACGGCCAAGTGCGTGTCGGGCCACGCGCAGTGTAGGGTGCCATAGTTGCGAATGACAACTTTGAGTTCACACTGTTTACACTCGCACCTCACAGTTTAACGACCAAAAACATCTAACAATGAAAATTGTATGAAATTTTACATTTTCCAGTATATTTTATAAGTTGGTTGCCTAGAACTTTTTAGTTTGCACTTAGTACCCAGCTCGAGTTTTCCTTTCTTCAGTATATATACTACTGCTGTAATTTTTTTCACGTATCCTTATCATGGACCTATATCCTTATATAACCGTTTAGCAGATAGAGGACACTTACCTCTAACAAAAATTTTCACTTTAAAACCAAATATTTCGGAAACGGATCCCTAAATCGAAAAATGGTGTTCTCAACTACATAAATTTTTAAAGACCTTTTTAACGATATTCCACACGATGGGTAAGTAGAGAAAAAAAAATTACTCCCCCACTTTACTTGTACGGGAGCTATACTGAAAAAATTTTTTTTTAAGATTTTTTTCTACCACTTTTTTGCCATGATTAATATACATACCCATACCAAATCACAGCTTTCTAGTAATTATAGTCTCTGAGTAAAACCGCGAACGGACAGACAGACAGACATGGCGAAATTATAAGGGTTCCTAGTTTACTACGGAACCCCTTAAAACACACAACTACTCTTCCTGCCTTTTTACACTAGTAAACAATACAGTAATGTGCAGATTGCCTCATGATATTTCTCTTTATAGCAAGCAGGTAGTGGTCGATAAAAATGACCTTATTTAAGTCAGATTTGTCTACAAACTTAGAGTTAACAGCGACTGGCGGTGCGGGTCTTATCTGTTTTCTTTGTAGGGTTCCGTAGTTAACAAGGGACCTTTATAATTTCACCACATCTGTCTGTCCGCGGTTTAGCTCAGAAACTATTATTACTAGAAAGCTGAAATTTTGCATGGCATACATTGATCTCCGCGGTTTAGCTCAGACTTTTGGTACCAGATAGCTGTAATTTGGCATGACATAATATATTAATCACGCCGACAAAGTGGTGCAATAAAATTTTTAAAAATAAATAAATAGATAATGACAAATCACAGAGATGTAAGTTCGAGATTTTTGTTATGGGAATCTAACTCAACGATACTATATTTTATAATATATACTTATATAGATAAACATCCACGACCCAGGTCAATCTGAAAAAGATCATTTTCCATATTGACCTGACCGGGGACGGAAACCGGGACTATCCCGTGTCGCAGGCTGGCGTGTTGACCGCTGCGCCACGGAGCTCGACATGACGAAACTATAAGGGTTCCTAGTTTACTACGGAACCCTAAAAAGTGCACTTTGTTACTATTATAAGTTGTACCATCAATAGATCAAAGTGCCGCTTGAAATTGGTTTGATTGAACAATCTATTAGTGAGATGCGATGCAACTGTATACGATCTATTCTATTGGACACCATACAAATTGATGTATTTAAGATCGAACGCGTGCTCGAGGCGCTCGATGGCCCAGTGGTGGGCGTGGGTAATGTAAGCGCTTACGCATGTAAAGTAACCCACTGTAACACACATTAAAAATAGGGGTTTATATTACTTTATTTCACAAGGACTAGTATCTACGACCGACGAGACGTCGGGGCGCATGGCAACATGGGGAAACCCATAGCTCTCCGCGGGTCAGGGAAGCCACGAAACTAGTAGATATTGAAACAGTGCTACCATTGGACACAATGGGGACGTGCCTAACAATGGTCTATACTTACGAACATTTCGGTTTGCTACAACCGAATTCCCCAACACCCTAAGCCCGTCTCAGGATAGTGGCAAGCATGAGCAGAATTCAATAAGAAACTATCCCTCAACACACATCAACCATTATCATAACTTTGGTGATTTGAACTTAAAAAAAAACTAGTAGCTAAAGCACAGAATTAATAATAGTACTAAAGCTAAAGTATAAACTGTTATAAGATAAAAATAGTTTGTTCAGTTGACATCACATTATCTAGATACCACTTAAGCGTTTTCTCTTTTTGTCGGTCACGTTTACCTCGTTAAATTTCGCAATGTATACAAATTAGGAATATAATTTTATATATTTTGTAAGTTCTTTTACAATTATTTACTTTAAAAAAATACTTTTATCACACCTATATCCCTTACGGTGAATACAGATCCCACGGCCGGTTACCCCAAGGTGTAGTTAAGCGTTTGTGTGTATAGTTACAAAAGGGGATAAAAATAGTAATGGGTTGCTAGCCGCATCGCCTATTGGCATGATCCCTTGGATTTTCACCCATTCCCTCGGTCAACAAAACAACATTTTTGGCATAATTAAATTATATTTCAGTTTTAGCAAGTAAGTCAGAGAGAAACTCTCTCTCTGGTTTGTTCCGAGAAATTCTCAATTAAAAATATTCCATTTCCCACACATGTTCCGTTTAACAAACATATGTAGAAAATAATCAATTGATCCATAATTAGTATAATGAACAATGTTTATCAAAACAGCAACTGATTGTGCTGTAACGTTTGACCTTACTCTTCGGTTAATTTATACCAACTACAAGGCAATTTCTATTTACAAATGCAATAGCACATTTTTATCCGATGCGGATGAGACAGAGCCTTATTTTATAGGTGTTTTTATACATTCACAATGCTATTCTGATTACACTCTCATTATATTAAAGAAATAAGATATTGGAAAACAATTCACACGGGCAGGATTCGCATCGGCAGTCTTTAGACTTTGTAAGTATACATACATACATACATACATACATACATACTATCACGCCTCTTTCCCATGGGGGTAGGCAGAGACCAAGGACCGCCACTTGCTACGATCCTTACAAAACTCTTTCGCTTCATCTACATCCATCACTCTTTTCATACATGCTCGCCGGTTTCGGGTACTCCTGACTTGCCCCTTGACAAGAATGTCCGCAATCTGGTCACGGTATGTGCGTCTAGGCCGGCCCTGACTTACTCTTCCGGTCACATCTGCCTTATAGAGTTTCTTTGCGAGACTTCTTTCATCCATCCTTTCTACATGTCCAAACCACCTTAACATTCCTTTCTCAATTTTTGTCACTACATCCTCTTTCACTCCACATCGCTCCCGCACTACATCGTTTCTCACTCGATCTCTCAAATGTACACCACACATGCTCCTAAGCGCACGCATTTCTACCGCATTTATCCTACTTTCATGCTTCTTCTGCCATACCCAACTTTCACTTCCATACATAAGGGTGGGCAACAACACTCCCCGATGAACAGCAAGACGTGCTTTAATGGACACCTTCCTACTGTTCATAAAGCAATGCAATGCTCCATTCACTCGATTTCCTGCAGCCACTCTTCTTTCTATATCCCTTTCGTACCTTCCATCTCTAGTAAACACACATCCTAAATACACAAACTCTTTTACTTGCTCCACTTTTTCTCCGTCTATAACTATATTGCATACCGTTGTAAGTATGCCTAATTGATAAGGCATGAGACGTACGTTTAAAGACTGCCGGTCAAAATCCTATCCGGATCTTTTTTCCCATATCTTATTCATTTATTTTAATAAGAGTATAGACAGAGTTTGTCTGAAATGGAAATGCAAAGAATAAAAGATAGTCAATCTAGCATGGTTCACCGACCAGATGTACACACACAAATAAACTTGCTCGCCACTTGCAGAAATGTACGTAAATATCTAGGAAATTAATTATTTCTTCCTTTTTAACCGACTTAAAAAAAAAATTATGTAAATGAGATGTATGCAGTGTTGCCCGATTTGCTCGGTTTTTATAAAAGTTAGCCTTTACATGTATGCCAAATTTCATAACATTTGTATTGTATGTATATTTATATGTTTGACGCAAATATCTTAGAAACTATAAGTGGCATTGCAAAAAATCTGCTACGCATTGTCCAACGTAGCGAGCAATATATTATGCAAGTTACATCAAAATCTTGAAAATAGTTTTTTAATTAGAGAGTTAATATCGGACACCAAGAAAATCCAATATCTGTTTAATTTTGCAAGTTAATTCTTGTTACATTGTGGCTTGTGGCCTTAAAAACTACATGGAAAACTCTCCGCGTTTAGACACTTGAAACCGAGTTCTTCATCAAGTACTTTGTACCCGTACCTAAAATACATAAAAAGAGGCCAGAAGACTGCAAAACAAACTTTTTCTCGTAAAAACAAAAGTTTTCCAATCCCTGACGACCGGCGTTATGTTTTATTTCTTTTGAGTGTTTCTTTAATTTCAACCAGGATTTATTTATGTTTGTTTGTTTCTCGTGTGTGTAAGTGGCCATCACTGGTGTTAGATTTTTAAAGCTACCTAAAGGCATTTATTTAATTTAATATCGATAAGTATTATTTTCCATTTAGCTTCCATACTGGTCTGGGAGAAAAGAAAAAACTAATCGTAGTAAAAGCTGATCGAGGGAATGGGCATCAGGAACCCATCACTATTTTGATTCCGATCTCACCTACAAGCCCACCAACATGCTAAACGTGGCCTCAAGGTTTTACTAACCTCGACTCTGTCTACCCCGCAAGAAAAAAGTCGTGATAATATGTATGTATGTATTATTTAAATATTCATCTTTTTAAGAAAAATATTTTTTGATTCGCAAAGAATTCCGCTAGTTTTTTACGACATAGCTACACGATACATGCACGACAAAGCACATGTAGCAGTAAAACAAACACACCGACACGCCCGCTATTAATATGATTGTTGAGATAAACGGCATCCGCGGAGCAGTTGCGAGCTACTGGATTATGAATGGGATTTGCCACATTCTTTAAATGTTAATCATCCTTAGGTCGTTATTAGTCTCCACTGCAGGAGCACGACCCTCTCTGTTCTACCAGAACCTTGATTAGCCAGAGCAGTCAGAGGATTTGGCCTACACTCTCCACGCTGGCCAGACGGGTTGGAGAGGTCTCTTCGATGTTTATAAGCTTTGTTTAGCTTGTGTCTTCAGTCGCCTTCCATGACATCCACCGGCAGACTTACTGCCGGGAACTACACGGTACGATCTAATAGAACTTTGCTCTACAATATCCCAGTAGAGGTGGGTCGTTGAACGTTTTGACGCCAACGAAACTCAACCGTTTTTTTTCAACGGGCAACTAGTTAGCAAACCAGTTGGCGTCGCCAACTGGTTTAGTACTGGTTGCTGAAACAACGTGGCGTTGTTTTTACTTCCAATTTGTCGCGTTTTGGGCGTAACGCATTGCAAACTAGTTGAAAACAATTACAAGGATGAAAAAATATTTGTTTTAAAAAAATCTTTCAATAATTCAATGACGCAATTTTTTTTATTTACTTCGAAACTACGAAACTTCACTATATGATATTTATATTTACACAATCTTTACAAGCTTATAATAAAATGATCAGTACTAGGTACTTTACTAATAAACAAATATTCACGATGCGAAAGAATTTTCGAAAATCTCAAACTACTTAATATTTAATATAAACAAAACAAACCAGAATAATTTCTTGATTCGGCCGCCGCGCGAAACGGCAGCGAACGCGAAACGAAAAAGTTATGTTTATCTTTGTCTCTCTTAACCAAATACATTATCGGCATCTCACCTACTCTAAGGTATTATTCGACTCGTACGTCGTTCAGTTGTTTCCGCCACGCGTGCACCGGTTTCAGCTCGACGGGGCAGCGTTTCGTTGGAAAAAAACCAGTTGGTCATTCCAACTACATTTGCAGTGACGAAAAACTAGTTGAATCGTTGAGAGTCGAAAAACGGTTGAATAAAACGGTTAGTTGATATAACGCCCACGCCTATATCCCAGCATTGGTCCTATAGGAAGAGTTGTTCATTTTTACTCTGATTTGATGGTTTGAGGGACAATGTGGTTTACCTTAACACCCAGTATGTTTAGATATTATTAAAATATGTAGCAAAATCATGCGTGCTTCTTGATTCTCATCCTGAGGAATCTCCGGATGAGTTCGAACATGAATTGTTACATTTTGTAATAGCACTACAAACATACTCATCATCATCATTTCGTGTAGGTGACACGGTCAGTCGACCATGCACACCCTGGTGTCAGAGTTCTTCGGAATCGCCTGTCGGCCTCTGACGTAGTCTTCATACTAGTCCCATCACACATGCGCAATAAAAATTACAAAATAGCGCAACACTGATCGTGACAAAAAATGGTAAGCAATTGAAGAAATGTTGCCCAATTGAACCATTGGGACTCCTTTTTAGGAGACAAATAAATTTCAATTCTGCATATGGGTACAACCAATGAACATCGGACGTGGCTTAGAGACGATAAACAAGCGTTCTGATGTCTAATGTAGGCAGTTTATGAAGTACAAGCTGTTTCTCGAGTGTGGGTCCAATCAAGCGCGAAGACTCTCTGTTTCAGCTTGGACAAAACGTTCTGGTATGTCTTTCATAAATTCAAAATTATCGTCATATTATGATTATAATATCAATGGTATTAATAACTTGTCATAACCTAAAAATACTAGTTTAAAAAACTAAAAAACATGCTTTTAGCACGCACTAAAAATTACAAAATGTATTGTCATCAGAACTCAGCGTGTGCAAAATTTTATCCTAATCGAAGACCGGGAAGTAGGTCAAAAGATTTTCTTACATACATACGAGTAGTTAGTTACAAGTGAAGCTAATAAAAGCGTGTTACAATACTAAAAAAAAAAATTGTTAAACGCCTACGATTTCTTTGTTCTTAATTGAAATTTTGACCGACAGATTAGAATAGGACCACTCCAAGTCTTTTCGAGGATATCGTAGAAGGCGACTTAGGACACACAAGCTAAACAAAGTTTATAAATATCAATGAGACTTCTCCAACCCGTCTGGCCAGCGTGGAGAGTGTAGGCCAAATCCTTTGACTACTCTGTCTAAATATATTGCTCTGGTAGTACAGTAAGTGTCGTGCTTCTGCAGTGGAGACTAATAGGACCTGATGATGATGATATTTAGTACTTGGTTTAAACCGTTATCCGACGAAATAAATTAACTCATCAGTTTAACGTTATTTCAGCTATCAATGTCAATGTCAATGTAAAAGGCAGCATTTTATAATAAGACGATCGATACTTATATCTACCATATTTATTCTCCAATCTTCTGCTTCGTTTTTATTTTGTAACCGGCCTATTTGAATAAACTAGTAAGAGGTTTCGCCTAGCCCTTTTTAGGTCGCGAACCAATTAAAAATTAATCAAACAGCTGAATCGTTGGGTTCCGTGGCTAATTAAGTCTAGAGTCAATGTACGAACAATAAGGTTCTGGCCTTTCTAGGATAAGACGGATACATAAATAACTGGACAGCAAGTAACTGCCCGAAGAAACAGGATACAAATAGATTAATCTTACATGATTCACTTTTTTGCGTCTCATATTTTTTTTCCGTTTTTCCCTATGGATGACTGGAAGATAATGCACATAGCATTAACTCCGCCTATTGTTACGAAAATATTTGATGAAATAAAAACTTACATAATACAGAAATCATGCAGTGTCCATTATTTTTAACGCTTCTACGTATTCGTTAAAGAAAATATTCTCTTGGAGCGAATGTATTTTCATTTCCACCGTATATTCAGCTAAAGATTACGCGAGCGAAAAAAACCTACTTCCTGTTAGTACCGTCAGCGGATCATAAGATTTCGACTCCAGAGAGTAGATTACAGCGGACCTCTTTTAGATCTCTGATTTTTGAGCTCCGTGGCGCAGCGGTCAACACGCCTGCCTGCGACACGGATGGTCCCGGGTTCGATCCCCGGTCAGGTCAAGATGGAAAATGATCTTTTTCAGATTGACTTGGATCTTGGATTATCTATTTATGTATTTGTTATAAAATATAGTATCGTTGAGTTAGTATCCCATAACACAAGTCTTGCACTTACTTTGGGGCTAGCTCAATCTGTGTGATTTGTCCGTATATATTTATATTTTATTTGTCATCATCTCCGCCCGCGGCTACACTCGCATGAAAATATAAATCTCTCGTAAATAGCAATTATTTAAGAGGCTTAGATCAATAAAACTAGCGCCAACCGCCATTTTATTCATGTACTCTAAAAACAGATCAAATTTAAGAAATCTACTTCAGTATTTCGGTAGTAAATTACTTGTAGTATTTTAGTAAGTATCGCTTTTGATAATTTCGCTTTTAGTAAATTATGAGAACTTCTTATTACCGCCCTGGCCACTTTTGGCGGAAATGTGTAGTTCTCAAATAATGTATTAAAGAAAATGTAAGGCCCCACACTAGGCACACTAGCGACGCCAATAATATTATTTCTAATACTTTACAAATAGAAAGAAATTCAAGAATGTAAATCATATAAGCATTAGTAAATAACCTGAAGTATTTTTGGAATCATGTTTAATATTATAAGAATCAGTGAGAATTATGAAAATCTGATAATGTTTAATATGTGATAATGTTCTAATAATACTTCAGGTTATTTACTAAGTCTTATATGATTTACATTCTTGAATTTCTTTTTATTTTTAAAGTATTAGGAATAAAATTATTGGAGTCGCTAGTGTAAGCGTAAATTATAGCCTATACCTAATTAGCTTTTTATAGATGAAAGAATTTTGAATCAGTCCGTAGTTTCGGAGCATATTCAATTCAAAAAAACGAACAATCATATCTTTCTTTTTTTTAATATTATAGACTAAGTAATCTGTCTTCTATTGACAACCTTATTTTTTAACTCAGTTAAAAATACTCCTCGGTGTAGCATTGTTTAACCGTTTCGGCTGTGTTTATACAACACGGACATTAACCATAACTAAGTGCGTAATGCTATCAGTACCATGCTCTTGAACTAAAAAAAGTCGGCTAGTGTGTCTGGATATGCGTAACATTTGTATATAGAAATATAACATTTGTATATACAAACGTGTATATACGCAACGTGTCATCCATCATCCCCAAAATTTAAAAGCGAAGCTCTTGTCGTTGCTCCCTCCATTTGTCTCTATCCTCTGCCAATTTCTTGACACCCTAGTACGAAAGACTTCCCACTTTTTCCTTTATTACTTTGAAGTAACCGTACCTGGCCTTCCTCTCTCCCTTCTTCCTTCTATATTACCTTCTATAAATGTTTTCATAAAATGGCCGTGTCACTCCCTTCATCTGTCTCTATTCTCTGCTAATATCTTAACACCCTGGTATGAAACACTTCTCACTCTTTCCTTTATTTCTTTGAAGTAACCGTGCCGCGGTTTTCCTCTCTCCCTTCTGTTTTGCCTTGTATAAATGTTTAAATAAACTAGTCTTGTCACTACCTCCATTTGTCCCTATTCTCTGCCAATCTCTTAACACCCTGGTATAAAAATTAAAACCTCTCCGTTTGTTATTTTATTCATCCAGTAAATTTTCTCCATTCCTCTCCAGCACCACAAATAATAGATACGTATCGTCATGTCTATAATCCTTATAAAACATATTATATGTAATAGTTTAACGCGAGCGGAAAATGAAAGCTAGCTGTTTATAAAAGAAAAAACTTAAAAAGTAACTAGTCAATTTACAGTAAAGTCTTTCTTCGGAGTAGTCATTAAAACTGTTAGTGATCCTCATCGTACATGCTAGTTTTTTTCATTTTGACGGTATTCTGAGGTCAATTTATAAGTAATGCATTCTGCTTATTAGACTATTAAATAATTATTTTTAACAAAAAAGTAAGTGGAACTAAACATTATGTTTTAGTGGGTGTGGTAGTTCAATCAAAATAGAGGAACAACGTCGTCATCAACTTGTCTTGATTCGCGAAAGAATTAAACAGAAATAAAATTAACGGCATACTTGTACAATTTTTTTTTGTTTTTGTTGATGGTTCATGGTTTTTTTCCAAAAAAACTCTGAATACATTTAGATAAAAAAAATTATAGGACCACCTTTGAAGTTAAGTCAAAACAGAGAAGTAACGTTCTCATCAATTTGTCTTGATTCGCATAAGAATAAAATACAAATAAGTTTAAACCGAACGGCATCCTCTCACAATTTTTTTGGGTTATTATTTATTTTTTCAAAAGTGCTCGATACATTGCGACAAAAGTGTTATGGGACCACCTCTGGAGCATTACCTATCAAACAAAAAAGAATCACTAAAATCGATCCATAACTGACTGAGTAATCGCGTGACATACATAAAAAAAACACATTCAGACGAATTGAGAACCTACTCATTTTTGAAGTCGGTTATTTTGAAATCTCTTTCTTAGTCTTGTTTGTTTTAATTACGTAGACTGACGGCACATCTTGGGGTCTGTACCGAAACAGACCCCGGATAAAAGGGACTTTTTTTCGTTATACCTATTCGATCGAACATCAAGTTGAAATGAAATTGAAACTGTTGTTGATGTTCGATCGAATAGGTATTATAGGTATAACAAAAAAAGTCCCATGTTTTTTTTAACAGTTGGCCCCGGATTCATGCCGTCAGTCACGTAGTGCTACCTTCTATTACCTAGTCTAAATGAAAAAAAAGTATTCCAGATGGATGTTCGTTCGAATAGATCACTGGCTATAGGCCTCCCGGACTATAGCCAGTGACCGTTCGACGTAGTTGTCAAAAGTTAGCATATAGGCGTGCCAGGAGGATCAATTTTATGCGTATAACGAAACCGAGCCTTCGTCAATAATACTAGTTACATAGTTTCTAAAAGGCGAAAAAAAAAAAATAACGTTTTAAGACGCTCCGTGCCCTACCTAGTTGACAAGCGCTTGTTGCTCCATGCGAATAGGCTAAGAGAGTGTAAACATTATTTACTCCTAGCACAGAACAAAAATAAAACTTGTGTGCCCATCTTAATAAAATTTAAGAGTTTGGCCCTTGTACGTGGAGCTTTTTCATTCCTCTTTTTCTTCTGCCAATTTATTCACTCTATATAGCAACTTTATTTTTTTCCAGTGTGCCCATCCTTTATAAAATCTTCCATTGAAAGCAACATTTAATATATCAACTAGTTGCTTTTCACTTTTCTTCCCATACAGACAATATAAGCCGCCCGAGATACCGTAAAATCTAAGGAATCATATGAGTAGGTCATGCGGCTAGCAATCCTATTTTCGATTATTTTCCTTCCAATGTACTAAATGTATTCTATTTTGTTGCGGAAGCGCTTGTTATGTAATGTCACTAGGCTAAGAGAGTGTAGACACTAATATATATAATTTACTACTAAAGTGTGTGTCCATCCATACTTATTTACAATACTATAGTATAAAGAGAAAAGCTCTGATTGTTTGTTTGCATTGCATAGGGTCCGAAACTACATACTTTTTCAAAATTTTTACCTATAGTTAGTAAGCTAATTTATCTGCGGATGACATATTCTACAAATTACGCGGACGAAGTCGCGGGAAAATTGTTAATATTCTATATTTTCTCTCTCCGGTATAAACTCTTGTCCGCTGAGTGGTTTGCCATTTCACACAATAGTGCAAAAGCCATCAGTGTGTAGGTTGCCTCAAGAACCGTCATCGATCATCGATGCAAATGACGTACGCTTGAGTTAAGTCAGATTGGGCTACAAAGTCGAGGGCGGCGGATGCAGGTACTGGTCCGCCGCCCAGTAGTCGACAACCGTGTAAGCGCACAAGTGTTCCGTACGCTTAACACTAACAGAGATAATCCTCTCTGAAACAAAGCTGGGGCCTCCACAGGCCGGCGCCTCCGGTTCTGCAGATAATTGACAGGGCCTAGCGTTCCCCCGTCGTACCTGCAGTACCGGAATTCTTGCGATTTGAGGAACTTCGGGGTGTTTTTAGTGGCCACACCACATAACCACTTTATTGTACCGCAATAGAGTGGCATGAATAATATGTATAGAAGGCATTTTCATCCCGACCCACAAAAAAAAATATTGGGCTACAAACTCAGACTTCCAGGTTAGGCCTAGAGAGGTTCGAACCCGGGACCTTCCGCTAATGAGTTGCGTTCGACCACTGAGAAAATTCCTGGTCGATTTATATAAAAACTAGGCCACTACCGGCGCTGCATTCCACTAATATAGATAATTTCGAAAGTCGTCTTTCCTCTGTCTTCGCTCAAACAGCTGAACCGATTATGAAACATTATTCTGGAAAGGAAAACATCGCTTTTCCATGCTGGTTTGGGAGAAAAGAAAAAACATAAAATATACCAGCTGCTTTTCTTCCAGCGCAGACCGTAAAAGCCGGTCAAGGGATTGGGAGAATATTTAAGGAATCACATTGATAGGCGATGCGGCTAGAAACCCATTACTATTTTGATTCCGCTTTCCACCTTTACGCCCACTACGGTGCTAAACGTGGCCTGTAGGTTTTATGACCTTGGGCTCTGTCTTCCCCGCAAGGGATAAAGACGTGATAGTATTTATGTATGAAAACATCCCTCCGTGAAGTGAAAAGGGGTGGAAGTCTTTATGGGGAATAATTTCTCAATAAAGGGTCATAAAATACACCTTACGCACGCGAAGTCGCAGGCAACACCTAGTCGATCTATCACGGACGCTCAGGGGGTCGATAAGACCTGCAAGTAATGATGAGCTATTCTCGAAATTTTTCAAGTCGGAGAGAACGGATCGACCATTTTTTGCTGAGAATTTCTCTCATGTGAGAGAATGTGAGAGTGCTATTTTTTGTTGTTTGTTTGATGGCAAACAAGCAGACGAGTCACCAGCAGGCCTATTTGCTAACTTTTGACAGCTACGGTGTATATCATTTTGATGGTAACTTCAATATTCATTACGGCTTCGGTATTATGACTATTTTTATTTAAGATATGAAAACCGAAATGGATGCTTAAGTGACAATCAAATCGTTGTACACCGAGTTAGCAAATCGGCCTGCTGATGGAAATCGGTTATCGTCTCCCGTGTCTATGGACATCTGCAAAACAAGAGGTGGCGCCGATGCAAAATTCTCAAGAAGTATTGGAAATTTCCAGTAAATTCGAGAGAAGGAATGACTGATAATTTCTGTGCAACACATCTCATTTTACATTCAAATTTGCTATGGAGACTTGAATACTGAAGTGGTATACGTAACTAGACACGAGACGCTATCGTGACATTATAAACCGATTCTGTATTTGTCAGATTTAAGTCCCAACGACCCCAGCAATTAATTCTATATGTCCTAAATCATATCAAATTTAAAAAATCTAATAGCTGAATGCCCTAGTAAATTACTTGTTATTGGTACAAGGTTTCACTACTTTAATTTGATGAATTAAGAGAACGCACTTTTGGCGGTAATAATTCGTTCTCTTAAAGTTAGATTATAATATCTATGAAAAGTAATAAAAAGAATACTACAAGCACAGACTGCAAGTAATTTAAGAGGGCAATCAGCTATTAGACTTTTTAAATTTGATTTGATTTAGGAGTATCATCATTTTGTGTAGGTGACACGGTCAGTCGACCTTGCACACATTTAGGAGTAAAAGTATTAATTGCTGGGTGGCGCTAGTGTGTGAACTTACTTCGCTTTAATTATTATTATTAGTGTGGCAATAGTTAGTACTTGTATTCTTATTTTATTATATAATATTAGGCTTCCCCCGCGGCTTTGCTCTGTCGATGTCGATGCCCCGGTTTTTTTTCCTTGTAATTGTATTATGTGTATTTTCCTTAAAATAATACCAGCGTGTGGTTTGGACACGCGAGGACAATATTTGGCACAGACAGGATAACCGCAAATATTAAATTAACAGGTACAATCATAGATTTTAAAAAAAGCGTGTGATTTTGAATGGGATAAGTACTTTTTTTTATAAAAATAATAGCATTCCCAAGGAGGGTTGACGATAGGCAGGCGGCCAGTCATAAAATTAGCCAAAACTTGTAAGGTTACAAAGGCGTAAATTTCGAAAAGCCAAAACTGTTTTTTTAAAAAGAGAAACAGTTATGACGTTACATGGATCATGTGGTACCGTACTTTATTTATCTAATCGATGTAAAATAACTAGAAGGCTGATTAACAGTGTTTGTCACAAATAGTCACAATCTGCTTACCATTATAAAAAATATATTATGAACACTTCATGCAAGTCCCCATTTCTAATATAACTATCGTAAACGCAACATCAGCACAAGACCGCAATTTATGGCGATCTGTGGGGTAGGCCTATGTCCAGCAGTGGACGTCTCTGGCTGATAGATAAAATAGATAGAAACGATATGCACAATAGACGGTGAGTACATCAAATTGGGAGTCAGCAATCGAAATGCAGACTGTTTAGACAGACGAATCAATCTATTGTAATTGCGCTAACTGGCAGTACGCATTGTGTTCGGTGATCATCGTCAAACGCTCACAAATTAATAATACGGCCCGCGATAACAAGAATAGTCTTAGCAAAGTCGTACTTTTCTTATAAAGTATGTTTGCCTGTCCGAATCTAGCAACCATTCAGCAATAAGCAAACTGCAGACGAGTCAATCTACTGTAATTGTGCTAAATAGCTGCCAGTACAAATTATGTTTTACGCTTATGGTGTACGACTCACAGATTAATTATACGGCCCGCATTAACAAGAATAGTCTTAGCAAAGTCGTACTTTTCTTATAAAGTATGTTTGCCTGTCCGGATCTAGCAAACCATTCAGCTATAAGCAAACTGCAGACGAGTCAATCTACTGTAATTGCGCTAAATAGCTGCCAGTACAAATTGTGTTTTACGCTTATGGTGCACGACTCACAAATTAATTATACGGCCCGTATTAACAAGAATAGTCTTAGCAAAGTCGTACTTTTCTTATAAAGTATGTTTGCCTGTCCGGATCTAGCAAACCATTCAGCTATAAGCAAACTGCAGACGAGTCAATCTACTGTAATTGCGCTAAATAGCTGCCAGTACAAATTGTGTTTTACGCTTATGGTGCACGACTCACAAATTAATTATACGGCCCGTATTAACAAGAATAGTCTTAGCAAAGTCGTACTTTTCTTATAAAGTATGTTTGCCTGTCCGAATCTAGAAACCATTCAGCAATAATCAAACTGTAGACGAGTCAATCTACTGTAATTGCGCTAACTGGCTGCCATAACAACAAACACAATGGTGTTTTGTGGTTATCGTCCATCAGACACTAATTAATTGTAAGACTTGCGTTAACAAGATAGGGTCGAAGATGTAGACTTCTTCTATGCATTTAGAAAATGCAATTTTTTTGGTTTTATTCTAATATTTATAATACAAGTTTATACTAAAAATTCATAAATCTAAAAAAAATTACCATATACATAAAATACAACCATGGCTTTAATTTTCGTATAAATATTATAAAAAGAAAAGATTTGTGTATTTGTATGTAATGGTTAAACTACTAAACAAATTTCTAAATTATTTCACCTCTATAAAAAGCTACATTAGCAGCAGTAGCTAATATTTACACGGACGAAGTCGCGGGAAATCAGCTAGTCGTTTCATTAATGCTTCAACTTACTAAAATAATGAGCAGCAATCTGTTCCAATACTAAATAGTTACTATTGAACTGCATTAAACTATTCCGTATCTTGACAAACAGCCTGTCCGTAGTATTTCCGTTATCCAGCACTTACAGGTGTACTGGCACAGTGCCAGCATTTGTTTTGTCAATATTCTCGTAACAATAACATTGCCAGCTTTATGCCCCAGAATAATCATAGACATTTTTACTTTTATGTGCATACCAGTGATTAGTTCAAACTGTGATTACCAGATTTAACCGAGTTTCTCTCAGCATATTCTTCTCGGCTGAGATCATATAGTTCTTTTTTTTTATTAATTATAGAATTAGGCATTTGTCTCCCATCTCACCTGATGGTAAGTGACGATGAAGACGAGGATGTTACATGCCTATCCAAGACATGATGATAATTAGTTAATTTGTGCAAAAAACATAATCTACTTTGATGGCAGTTAGGTGACGAAAAGCCTATGTCCATTTCCTATGACACAATTGACTAAGTAGAAAAAAAAAACAAAGAAAAAAATAAAATCTTTAAAAAAATACAACAAAAATTTTACTTTCCCTACAGAGAGAAGTCTGTTATTCCAATGGGAAACTTCTCAGGTAACACATCATAATATTTGATTTTAATTTTCAGTTATTCCAAAGTCAAGTGGTATTCCATGAATATTTAAATATTCATTCAGAGGCGCATAGAATGAATATTTAGTACTAAACTACACGCTGCAGTTTCAACGTTTTAGAAGCAAAAAACAAACCATAGTCTGTTGCTCTGACAGCTTTTTGATCAATCATCAATTGATCAGACTCCTCGTCTTTTAGTAGATTTTTCCCCATTCAAATGTAGCCATGATGTGTCGGAGCCGGGGTACGGTATTATAACAGTTTATGCTAAGATATTTTATTTTTATTGTAAAAACTACCAGCTTATAGCTGACATATGTACCTATATCATTGCAAAGGTGTTTTAAAATTTTACAAATGTGTATTTTCGAAACTATTTACTTCCACGCTGGTCTGGGAGAAAACAAAAAAACATAGAATGTACCAGCTGCTTCTCTTCCCGCGCATATCGTAAGGGCGTTCGCTGCGTTAAGCGGGCGCACGGCGCGTACGTCCGCTCCGCGTGCTTGTTTCATGTCATCTCATAGAGCAGCGCTGCGTGAAGCGGGTCAACCGTCGCACGCGAGCGGAGCTGTTTCTACAAATTCATTGAGCGCCGCTACGTTATCTGTGTCGCGGGCGCACGGCGCGGACAACCGCGTCGGGCGCCCGCTTAACGCAGCGAAGGCCCTAAAAGCTGATCGAGGGAATGGGCGTCAGGAATCATGTCAATAGGCGATGCGGCTAGCAACCCATCACTATTTTGATTCCGTTCTCACCTACAAGCCCACCAACATGCTAAACGTGGCCTTAAGGTTTTACAGATCTGGGCTCTGTCTACCCCGCAAGGGAAAAAGACATGATAGTATGTATGTATGTATTTACGCATGGAGCTCTAATCACAGATTAAGGTAAAGAATTCTATATTTGCACAAGTCGGGTTGGCAAAAATAATGATATAATAACTAATACGATTTGTGTTAAGTTTTTGCAGCCAGCAACCTGCTTGACACCAAGCCTCCTTGGGTATCTCTAGGACCATCGACAAACACCTGTGAAAATGAAGTACAAGTATTTGCCCAAGCTGGGAATCAAACCCTGTGCCCCTTGTGTCCAGGCTGATCAGACTATAATTAATATACTTATGTAAATAAATGCATTTTGGCTGAACAACATATGTGACCAAATATTTGATTAAGTTTCAAATTAATGTTTGTTTGTGATTGTGATTGTTCCTTTATATTTAAATAGATAAATCTTGCAAATGACTTTCACCAAATTAAGCTTCTAAAGCTGAAAGTTTGTATTTGTAAACTTGATAGCAATGCATTATTATGCAGTGATTGAGCTGATAATTCATTTTTAATATTATGCAGACAGACGAGATACAAAACATCTGATGATAAGTTGCCAACATCGCTCATGGACACTTACAATTTTTAACAGTTGACAAGTTGTAACAACTGGTACAAGTTGTTAACAAATGACTCAGGAAAGATTTTAATATAATCCTTACTAATATTATAAATGCAAAAGTAACTGCCATTTTTTTTTATGATTTAGGACGGCAAACAAGCAAGCGCGTCACCTGATAGTGACACCTGTCCGTCTGTCTCATTTTTCCACCAAAACTCCTGAGCCAATTTAAATGAAATTTGGTACACAGATAGTCTTAAGCCTGAGAAAGAACAAACGCTTCTTTTTTACATGCAGCCAAACTCGCAGGCCCAGCTAGTATCTATATTCTGATATCAATGGGTGTTGCTTATTAGATATAGGAGACTGTAGTAACATCAAATGTTCTGTAAGTATTACTAGGACACTTATGTACCTAAATTGACTCCAATTGAAAACCTATATTATTGGTGAATCCGCAACCAGACTCAACAGACATAACAATGTTAAATCTGTCATTGTGTTTGAAAATAGTTAATGTGCCTGTTTCAACAACATTAAGTTATGTGCTAAAGTTATATAACTGAATTCGCAGACAAATAAAGTTGAAAAGTTCTCACAAAACAAAATAAAAATAAGAAAAATAAGTAAATAAAAGTATAAATGAGATTTTATTTGTGCTAGTAGACTGAAGTTAACCTCTTTTAGCTAAGAATAAAAAAATATTTGCAGAGTAACATAACCACAAGCTACCTTCAAAACAAAATAAAATTTGTACCTACAAACTTTATCAAATAGATACGACGTTCTCTTCATATGGACTACATAATCTAATAAGATTCTTGTTAGAAAAATAAATGCCAACAGATTGTTAAGTCCCTGAAACTGCACAAATACTAAAACATAAGCAGATATCAATGTCAAAGTACCTATTACATGCAAACACATAACATCTAACTTATGTACCGCATATTGATAACACCGGCGCAGGAAAACTGTGGAGAGCTGTTATGAGATAAATAATGCCTCATTAATATGATTTTGCCCTCTAAAATGCATAAAATACACTTTACAAGCTACGCCGCTGAGATCCTCTACCTAAAACTAATAGACAAATGTTTATATGATTATCTTACCCTTATCATACACTCCGTCCACACATGAGATAACGGCACATAATCACAAAAACGTCACTAAAAGATTAATTATGGATATAATGCGATAATTCCAGAAGAAACATAAAAACTTTGATTTTCAATGGCACACGACGAGCGAAACACGTTCACCCAGCACGAAGGCGCGCCACTATACGGTGTTGCCAGTCGTGAATGTGAGTTTACCAAGGGATTTTACCCAAAATAAACGTCAGTGCGCATTTTGAGTACATACTTTATTTTACACAAACTTGTAACAACTTTCTTTTTGTAGGAAATTACAAGACTATCACACTGTACACTTTACACATCTTACAACCAAACATTATTTAATTCTTGGTCTCCGATCCTCAATAGATTTCTTGTCACATTCAGAGCAGTAGGTCGCGCAAGGAAATGATTTAACTCGTTGACAAAGTTGGTGGCATGGTGTCCCTACTTTATATTCCGATAAACATTGCTTTGTATTCGCCGTTCTGTTACTTTTCCGTAGTCCATATAACTGCGAGGGACAACCGTATTCAGAGTTCAAGAAAGCTAACAATACAGGAGTATTCTCTTTTATTAATGCTGCTAACGCTCGTATTTTTTTGTAATCATCAATGTCCGACTTTGAAGTGCACGAGCGCTTCTTGAGTGGCCTACGTTTTTTATTTTTTTTGTTTCTAGGTCTTCTGCTGTTTGGTTTGTCACTGATATCTGCATCACCGGAAATTAAGTCTAGATTAAGAATATCGTTAAAGAAGCCTCTTGTACTTCGATTACCCATGATTTTCTCTGTTTTACAAATACTTTGAAATTTGTAGAGGGATACCAATTATTGTTATTTTAATTTGATAATGACGTTTGCCAAGAAAATCCGTCAACCATAAATACGACCAACATATATTTGTATAAAATCGAAAAAAAGGTTTGTTCCAAAACATATAAATTCTCATTTCTAGGTATACATTTATTACTACTTACGAAAAAACCTTCTTTGCAAAAACCAAGGTATATATATATATATATATACACTACTATAATACTGCAAAATGAAGACAACGGCAAAAACGGAGAAAATAGATATATAAAATCTTATCTGTACTCGGTAGATATTTTAGGGATACGTTTTACTCTATTAGGGCCAAAGATCTAAATTATATATTAAAAAAAGAAAAAAGTCTACAAAAAAAAAAAATTGATTCAATAATTTAGTAAATATCACATCATTATAAGCCTGCAACTCTAACAGGTACGCCAGTAGATCTTGCAGGAGCCACAGCATGTTCTAGGATCCAGCCAGTGTGTCTGTCAATCCTGGTGAAGACATTGGGTGTGGAGTCGTCACAGGTGCCGGTGTACGAAGAAAGACCAACGAGGGTTTCACCGATGATCATGGGGGCTCCAGAATCACCGGCACACATGCTTGTTCCTTCCGCAGCAGTGCAAATGACATCTGTTGGACAGATTAAAAATATTAACTTCGATAACCACCTCCATCGTCTTTTATTGCGCTTGAACTTATTTTTACCAAAAATCATCAGGATCCACTGAGAATTATTTACTTTATTTACTGTAGGGAGCATGGGAAATACTCGCTCTGCGCTGCGATTTGATATATGGTTTGCTTATCTCATCACGTGCATTAAATAGTGACTACTTACTGTCATAAATAGTGACACTTTCAGAGTCTTCGTAGGCAGCCTCGCATTCAGTTAGAGGAATGGTGCTCGACTCAATGGTCTTCAATTCACTGATCTGGGGACCATCCTCCTAAAATAAGTTTTTCTTTCACTTCATTTTCACAAGTATTTACCTATGGTTCTCGTGCTACCCCAAGAAGAATGGCGGCCGTTACAACTTTCGTCATTATTATTCACAGTATGAATGTCGTCATAATTAATGCGGGCCCCGGGCTCAGAAGCGACGTAGTTGAGGACGCAGCCAAGAAGTTACTCGGATGAGGAGAAGATTCAATTATTATTGAGTGAAAGTCAAATCAATCGCTGTATGCTTCAATAACTAAATTGAGGGTAGGTAGAATAATTTCGGGATGGAAATAGGTTAGGCAAGGGGAAGGACTTTTTTCATCCCGATAAAAAAGGACTGTTACCGATGGGTCTATACGTGAATAAAGCTACAGATGGAAGCTGTAAATGATTAACTTAAATATTTAAGAATACCGACTCAGACAGCGACTTCGTGGGTAAAAGCTAGCAAGCGAAGCCAAGCACTTATAATTGTGTTAAAAATAATGATAAATAGTAGATAAACTCACGCTCTCAAAGCCCCAGCTTGCAATCTTCACTGGGTAACCATCTGGGATGTAAGTCTGCTGAGGAGGAATGTAGATGATGTTCACCGCGTCGGTGACTCCGATAGCCCTGCTCAGTACCACTATAGCGATGTCTTCAGCCCTGGGTGTCTCTTCGAAGAAGGGGTGTTTGATGACATCCTGGATGGAGACCACACTACCCCCGGACAAACTGGTAGTGGAGCCGACGCGAACTTGCATATTTTCAAGATTGGCTCCGCTGAAATTATTGGACAAAGTTATTGCGTTTTCGTAAATGTCATAAAAAATATAGTTATACACTATCAAAATCATTTGATTAAATAATATTATATATGTATCTTGCTTCCTTATATTCATATAGCTCAATAACTGACAAGAATCTATAGAAAAACGCGTTTATTTCGAGTTCCCGTAGAAAAAGTTAATTAACTCGAAAGGCTGAGTCGAGGTCGAGGGTATTTTGAGGATAACTATGATTTATTCCACCTCGATCACCTAGGTGATATCACCTGGGTGAACAAAGTACACTCTTTTAGTCGACTTTGTTCACCTAGGTGTATCACATAAGTGATCAAAGTGGAATAAACCATAACTTTACATCCGATATAACTGTTTCATATGAATAATCTTGCTTTTCACTTACACGAAGCAGAAAGCCGTGGTCAGCACATGCCACGAGGAGATGAGAGAACCCACGCATCTCTGCACGTGAAGATCGGCAGCCGGGTAGTAGTACTCGATGGAGACGATGAAGGGGTACTCGTAGATCGAGGTCGGAGTACCACCCACGATGCGAGTGTCGGGTAAAGCCGATGCTGTTGACAGATTAATCCATAGATATTAGGATTAATTTCACAAAATTTTAATTTTTGGCACCTTAGTTGATTGGCATTGATGGTGAACATATATCGTTATAATTAAAACTAGTTTAAGTATATATTTATCAGTAAAACTAGTAGTTGTTAATATCACTACACCATTGATTGATGGGTCCGCTTGCCTTACTACAAATACCTTGGGAACAAGGAACAATATATGATACCTCCTTGTGTTCTTTCTTAATGCCCTTTGCCTGACAAAATTGATGAAAAAAAGAAAGACAGATTGGTGAGCGAGTTCGGCATATCTCGGTTCAACGCTACTGCTGTAACAGCTCGGTAGGCCGGGTACGCTTACCATGCCATACCTACAACCACCGAAAAGGTTGTTGGAGATGACACTCTTGACTATGAAGTGTTAAGGACCAATTCGTTGAATAGTCTAAAATTTTCAAAAAGGTAAATACTCAATATTGTTACTTACCAGCGGCTATAAGGCCTAATGCCAAGCAAGTCAGTTTGAGAGCCATGTGTCCGGTTTACCCTAGCTTTCTTAGATAGCTACCGATGGGCCAAATTAAACAGATTGAGCCAGCCTCACAATAAGTTGCGCCACTCAATAATCGTCATTTAAAACATTTGGCTTCCTTTAGTTCTTATCTTATGTTGTCGTAGATATCGTTTAAGCTAAGATGTACAGGGCTGTTTGTAAAAATATTTATTTCCTACTGAAAAAAAATATTTTTGTATTATTTTTCCGTGGAGAGTGTAGGCCAAATCCTCTGACTACTCTTGCTAATATATTGCTGTGGTAGTACAGAGAGGGTCGGGCTCCTGCAGTGGAGACTAAAAAAGACCTGATGGATGGATGGATATTTTTCCGAGTTGAATTATTGAAACTTACGTGATAAAAATGAATATGTATCAAAAACCACAGCCGCGCGTTCCACACTTGCCTTAAATATTTCTTCCTGAAGAAATGGGATAGAAAGGCAGTATACCGTGTTTACAGATAATATACCTATTATATATAATATAATAATGTTTATAAAGAACCTTTATAGAGATAGAGATTTTTTTATTGTTTTTATTTAAAAAGGTTCAAAAGTTAATGATTGAGCATGAAAAAAAATACATTTATTAAGCCCTTAAAGACACCAAAAATTATGATAAAACTGCGGTTAGAATTTAGTTCGCAGTAATTTTGGTATAACTATATGTGTTTTATGCATTCACAATGCTATTTGGATAACTCTTAGATAAGATATGGGAAAAGAAATGAAACGCGTGCAGTATGCCCGTGTGGATTTTTTGCTCATACGTGCGACTTTTGCCTTGCCAATGACGAGTAATTACACCGCACTTCGATTCTGCACACGTGGATTGTTTTCCTATTATTTCTTAATTTACTAAGCGTAGTTTGCATTATGTTAATGTTTTTCTAAGAGATTTTCTCCATCTTGCGTATGTGTAGGGAGAAATTCTTTCGTATATCCGTCTGAAAACATCGTCGGGCAACCTGCATACTACCTAGTGGATTTTTCATTAGTGTTTGAGTTTCACTTCATAACTGCTACCAAAACTACTTGTCGTTGTATGCAGTTCTTTCCACACAATGACACCAACCCTTTATATGGATATCATAGCTAGCTTCAAGTGAGCTTTTGCTACTTCATCGGACTTTTAAAGTAAGGGCTGAGCAAGGTATTTTCAACTTGTAAGGCGAACATCATCAAACCACGGGACGGCCTTCAAAGGACGGATCTCGGCTTTGGGCTTTGCCTGTGTGCGCAAGGTCACGATTTGCATGCATTGCCATTGTTTCTCGGTTCGGCTCTTAGGCTAAGCCTTTGGAGAGCAGCAGCTCTTATGTTTAAAAGTATGGGTCGAAAGCTACGTTGTCAGAATGGCCTATGCTGCGTGCAAGTGACTTGGGACCGTCGGGCGGTCTCGAATAATCAGGGCTAATCGTACTCTACACACTATTCCAGTGGCGACGGGGTTTTAGGGTGGTATTCCTTTTTAATAATAATATTAAATTTTCTAGTATATTTAGTATTGGAAAATTTTAAAAATTGTGGGATTTGGCTCGAAAAATTTAAGCGTCTTGTCACTTATGGCGGCAGTAAGGACCGGACTCGTAAGGACATCGTTCACGAACTTTATTTACTTGAGAACCTTGTTTTGGATTCCAATATACATTCATACTGTACCATCAGAAATAAGTTGATTATCTAAATCCAGTAATATATAAGGTGTTAAGCTAGCAATAGATTAGCTGGCTGATGATAAAAAGTACTTGCGTAAGGTATTTATTATGTCCATTAATTCATTAAGCTACCTCACTAGAAGCACGCGACATGCACGCATTAGTATTAGGATAATAGATAGATAAAAAAAAACTTGATAATACAATTACAACCTGATTAAACATGGTTACATTTTACATAAACGTACGAGTTCATAGTTCTTTATTCATAAAATCAATAAACATTGCTTGAATATGTTACATTCTACTCTAAATAGTACTTCACAATTCATACTAAAGTAAAACATACCTACTTCTGATAAACTTTATCCATTCTTTTTTGTTTGGCTGTGTGGTCGTGTTTGGTGGGGCCATCATTATTGCTTCAAGGTAATATTTCTTACCCATCCCAAATCCCAACTTAGCTTCAACAACATTTTGATAATGGCAACATAGGCTGTCTTTTGTCAAATTCCTATTTCTGGCTTATGTCAAATTTAAAGTCTAATCTTCCCGCGCTTTTTCTAGTTAATCTTTCTTATTTTTACCTGACTGACGAAGTTTTAAATAAGTTCTTTATATATTTGTATGTTTTGGTGTACAATAAAGTATTACTTACTTACTTACTACCCAGAAGGAATGTAATGTTTTTCCTGAGTATGTATTTACCTATGTAAGTATGTCTGTTTCATTGTTGCATCCTGTAGCTTGACCGATTTTGAATTGTGAGGAGTCATTGAATTTGTATTCTTACTCGTAGTGTCATAGGCTAAGTGACGTAAGTAAAAATTTTATATTGCGGTCGTAAACTGTCAAAAAGTTAATTTTTTTAATAATTAACTTGTTCTACTAAAATAATAGTGTAATTAATTTCGTAAAATTTCGTTGATACATATCACAGACGACGCAGAAAGGCGGACATCCCGGATCCCCGCTTAGTAATCTCACTACAGTCATGCAATATCATTACTCTTTATTTTAGTTATCCCACGTCTCTATAGTTTCAGAATATAAGCATTTATAACACCAAATTACACCGACTACATCAACAGAATAAATTTGCAAAAAAAAACACAGTGTAATCCGCTAAAATTCCCGACAAGAACTTCGACATGACAGTATTTAAGTATAATACTTATTAAAGCGTGTGGTTCCCGGCAGAGTAGAATATAACCACTCCAAGTCATCCCGTGGATGTCGTAAAAGGCGACTAAGGAGACACAAGCTAAACAAAGCTTATTAACATCAAAGAGACCTCTCCAACCCGTCTGGCCAGCGTGGACAGCGTGGTGTGTAGGCCAAATCCTCTGACGAGTAGTCAGAGTAGATCATCAGGTCTTTTTTTAGTATCCACTGCTGGAGCACGACCCTCTCTGTATTGCCAGAACCAAATATTAGCCTTTGACGAGCTTCGTGGCGCAGCGATCAACACGCCTGCATTGAGACCACTCAACGCCTTAATCGTACGATTTGTTCTCAGAGACTCGCATAGATGGCGCCACTCGAAACTACACAACATTGTATCTACCATATTATGAGAATATAAAAACATGATTCACAAAATATATCTTATTAAAAATCAAAAAAATATTTTAGGCATAATATTTTAAAATGACACCGTATATTTAGTAAGGCTAACGCAGCTTACCGCCATCTAGTATCGAGTAGCAAGCAACTCTCCTGCGCCATACATTCGCCTGCTTTTCGCAACCTTAATTTGGTCCAATGGTCCAATGTTTTTGTATGA
Organism: Rhodophaea formosa; assembly: GCA_963082605.1. Taxonomy (NCBI): domain Eukaryota; kingdom Metazoa; phylum Arthropoda; class Insecta; order Lepidoptera; family Pyralidae; genus Rhodophaea; species Rhodophaea formosa. Next base: position 10,991,718 of record OY720228.1, on the reverse strand, counting down.
GGTGGGCAGTCTATTACGTTAGTATTACATTGTCTTTGACGTCTGCCTGCGACACGGATGGTCCCGGGTTCGATCCCCGGTCAGGTCAACTTGGAAAATTATCTTTTTCAGATTGACCTGGGTCTATGATGTTTATCTATATAAGTATCTATTACAAAATAGGATGTTTATCTATTTAAGTATCATCACTACATATTATAAAACAAAGTCCCCCGCCGCGTCTGTCTGTCTGTCTGTCTGTCTGTTCGCGATAAACTCCAAAACTACCGAACCGATTTTCATGCGGTTTTCTCCAATGGATAGCGTGGTTCTCGAGGAAGGTTTTAGTATATAGTTTGTTAAGTTTTTGTATACATTTTTGTATATACCAACGACTACATATTATAAAACAAAGTCCCCCGCCGCGTCTGTCTGTCTGCCTGTCTGTTCGCGATAAACTCCAAAACTACCGAACCGATTTTCATGCGGTTTTCTCCAATTGATAGCGTGGTTCTCGAGGAAGGTTTTAGTATATAGTTTGTTAAGTTTTTGTATACATTTTTGTATATACCAACGATATTTGTTGGAGGTGTCGTAAAAAAATGAGCCGTTTGGGAGCTTTCAACGAAAACGCTGTCTAAACCCTTTGAGATCTTCGAGCAACACGGCCTCCGTACCGGACGGAGGGAGTGGGCAAAGCGACAATTTACTATGACAATTTTTCTGGCGTTTTTTGCGGGGGGAAATGTGCACACAAGTTTAGTTCCGCACACCTACATACAAAACTTAAACTGTCACTTGATAGTAATTATGACATTGTCACAAAAATGACATAAAAAAGAAAAAATAATTTGTGTACAGATGAGTCACACACAACTAACACATAGACATGCATATGCCTAATTTTGGCTTGTAACTTGACAGAGGGGAATGCAGCGTATGGCTACTCCCTTCCGTGTTGCTCGAAGTTTGAGATATAACAAAACAATGTATGGTGGAATTGTGTATCTTATTTAGGTCTACAGAAAAGTCCGCGATGGCATATGTCTATATATTAAGGATAACAAACTGTATTCATTTTAATACTTTAAAAAATGGGCAATTATCAAAGATCACACGACTGACTGCGACACGGATGGTCTTGGGTTCGATTCCCGGTCAGGTCAAGATGGAAAATGATCTTTTTCAGATTGACCTGGGTCTTGGATGTTTATTTATATAAGTATTTATTATAAAATATAGTATCGTTAAGTCTTGAACTTACTTTGGGGCTAGCTCAATCTGTGTTATTTGTCCGTATATATTTATTTATTATTTATCACGCGTAGACCAAACCCTTAGAGCTAGAAATTTGAAATTTTGCTCACGTATTCCTCTTATGACGTAAGCATCCACTAAGGAAGGATTTTTCAAAAGTCATCCCCTAAAGGGGTGAAATAGAGGATTAAAGTTTATATGAAACTTTTTATTCCTTGGACATATTTGTATGAAATTTCGTGTGAATTGAGAACGGCAAAAATAATGAGTAACATTTTTAATAGTTTCCCGAAATTAAACCTCTAAGGGGGTAAATCGGGGTATATGTTTAGTTTACCGCTTTGTAGCGTCATATTTTATAATCCCCGCATTCCAAACCTGAAGTCACCGCGGACGACGTCGCTGGTAACTGCTAGTCTATTATAAAATATAGTATCGTTGAGTTAGTATCCCATAACACAAGTCTCGAACTTACTTTGGGGCTAACTCAATCTGTGTGATTTGTCCGTATATATTTATTTATTTATTTATAGAGGAGTTAAAGGATTTGACCTACACTCTCCACGCTGGCCAGACGGGTTGGAGAGGTACCTTTGATTTTAATAAGCTTTGTTTAGCTTGTGATTCCTAAGTCGCCTTCTACGACTTCCACGGGAAGCCTTGGAGTGGTCCTATTCTACTCTGCCGGGAACCACACGGCAAATGTACATACCTATATCTCGATGATTCCTAGCCTCTTTTGAACATGTCAGTCGTACCATGGTCGTACCTATCGTTTTTAATAACAATAAAGATAAGTGTCCAAACGTAGTACCTGTCAACAACGAGTGGACACCGAGCGATGATGTGGTTATGGTCGGGTGCGCATATAGGTCCAATAAGCTATGAACTTCACGTTTATGAGCTGTCTACCCCACAAGGGAAAAAGACCGTATGTATGTTTGTTGACTACCAAAGTGTTTTCCATTTTTATGTCGCCGGGGCGAGCCAATATTTTGTTCGGCATTATGCAGAGGCGGTTTTATTTAGCCATGGCGATTGCATTTTAGCTCTGGAGTGCTATTTTTGAACGCGGGCCACTCGTCTTCGAGCGATTTTTGTATGGAGAAATCGTTCGAAGACGAGTGGCACGCGTTCAAAAATAGTACCCCTGGGCGGCAAATCCTTGCGATGCCCAGGACAACTGGCGTTTGCGAGGCCCTGCAGGCCTATTTGCTAACTTTTGACAGCTACGGTGTACATCATTTCATGGTAACTTCAATATTCATTACGGCTTCGGTATGAATGACTATTTTCATTTGAGATATGAAAACCGTAATGGATGCAAAAGTGACAATCAAATCGTTGTACACCGAGTTCGCAAATCGGTCCACAGGACAAGTTGCGTTTACGAATCCCTTTTGTTGATAGCCTGATGTCTTTCCAATGCCTACGACCCAGCTTTTGCTGCTGACGCATGAAGTGAGAAGAAGGGGGAGGCAGGGCAATATCTATATCGTTCGTGCAGTTTACCTTCTGTGCCATTAGATAGTAATTTATGAAGATGGTTATGCATGCCTAAGCGGAGTCGGGGAGGGCTGCTAGTATTGTCATATAACGTAATCAAAAGTGCATATAAATGTATTTATTTAAAAGTGCATTTAGTACGCAGACGTATACTACAGTCATGACTGTCAGCGCTACTAGTACTAAGATAAAAGTAATAGATGCACGCATGTAATGAATTGATTATATTCCCCAAAATATCCTTCTTATCACAGATGTAATTAAATACTTTGATAACGCTTACGTGCCAGATAGGTCGTTTCCTTAATCAGCTGGAGATCCAGTTAGTGGATTTATACAGCGTGTGCCAAAAACAAAATCTTGATCTTATTTTACAAGTTAAAAAAAAATACTTACAAGCTTTTTTTTTTATTTGGTCTGTAGCCTGCATAGATTTAAAAAAAAAGATATTTCTTTGGTGGCCTGCCTGTAGCCTTTTAGAATATTTTTTTAAACAAACAAAAAACTATATTTATTTATAACAAGCCTTTTTCGTAAGTTTTGGAAGCCTGGGTACGTTAGTACTTATTGTATTAACTCTGTGACCTGTAGGACTCCAATCCATGCCACTTGCTCGTTCTTAAAAAGAGATCACGCGAAATAGAGGAAAACCTCCGATACGAAGCTGGGTACAGAAATTAAACAATAATTTCCTCGAAACGAATGATACACAATACCAAACGTGTCGGATCATCATTTTGCTGGTAGAAATCTTCGCTCCTATTGGCTGATAAGTATTAAAAGCACACACTAATGACAAGCGTCATTGCCGGCCCGTCACATTTTCCCAAAACAAAAAGATAGATATCTGCGTGCGCATGCATAATATTGATTGTTGCGGATGTTCATTAATTCATAATCATCATCTCGAGCTCCGTGGCGCAGCGGTCAACACGCCGGCCTGTGACACGGATAGTCCCGGGTTCGATCCCCGGTCAGGTCAAGATGGAAAATGATCTTTTTCAGATTGACCTGAGTCTTGGATGTTTATCTATATATGTATTTGTTATAAAATAAAGTATCGTTGAGTTAGTATCCCATAACACAAGTCTTAAGAACTTACTTTGGGGCTATCTGTGTGATTTGTCCGTACATAACTATTATTATTATCATCGTTTCTGCCACAGGCAGACATTGGTCTTTAGTAGTGATTTCCAAAATGACCGGATCGAAGCTGCCTGCATCCAGCGTTTCCCTGCGACCTTTGTCAGGTCTGGTTGGTGGGTGTCCGACGCTGCGCTTGTTTTCGAAAACCTTTCTGCCCCATCGGCCATCGGCTCTGCGCGCCATGAAGGTTCATGCGGATGCAGAATCCTAAATCGATGCGGAAGCTCCGCAATATCGGATGCGGATGTGGATGCGATTCGCAAAAACCCTGCTTGAAAGTGTCAATTTGTCGAAAAATTTATTATTTTACACATCCTGTATATTACTCGATGTGCATAAAATTAAACGTACTCGTATAAAATAAAATGTTTATATATGTGAGGGGTCAGTTACATCGCAAGTTACGAGTAGCATAATGGCATCTCTGAAATTGTTTATGATCCTTGCTGTGGCGATTGGTAAGTCAAATAATTCAATCGTAATGTGCATTTTAAATCAGCGAACCTTATTTTTTCTATTCTTTTATATTAAAAGTGATTGGATTGTTCCTCTATACACTATATCACTCGATATAATGGCTTAGCATTCGGCTCGATTGGTAAAGTAAGGGTAAATTCTTTGAATTTTAGTTGCAAGTTTAAGAATGAATAATTATTACGAAGGTGTATTGCAAGTTAAATAAAGTCTTGTAAGTAATAATAAAAATATGGACCGTCAATTTTTTTGTTTCTCTCATCTGAACGTTTTGCCGATTGCATCCTAGGCTGAGGTGCGAACAACGGAAAAATTTCAAATCCTTAGCAATAGCCCAATTTTCAGACCACTCAAATATCATCTTCATCATCATCATTTCGTGTAGGTGACACGGTCATTCGACCATGCACACCCTGGTGTCAGAGTTCTTCGGAACCGGCTCTCGGCCTCTGACGTGGTTCCTTTAACGAATACCAGATGGCAGCCGGGACCAACGGCTTAGCGTGCCTTCCGAAGCACGGAATCATCTTTCTTATCAGACAATCAGGTGATTCATGGCTGCAATGTCCTAACCAAACTGGAAACAACTTAACAAAGTATGCTTCCCGTGGGAATCGAACCCACGACCCCCGGGTCAACAAGGCAAACGGCTTAACCACTGGGCCACGGAGGCAGCATAACTCAATATTTCTTTTCCAGAAACTTGCAATAGTTCTACCTTTTCCCCAAAACCTGCTAATCGCCATTTCATCTCCTATGATATGTGGGGACATATAATTAGAAATGCCGATTATGCTGATCTCCCTTTGTAATTATTCGGACTTGGCATAGTTTAAACTTGGCATAGTCCAATTTGCGTGCCGTGTAGTTCTCGGCAGAGTAGAATAGGACCACTCCAAGTCATCCCGTGGATGTCGTAAAAGGCGACTTAGGAAACACAAGATAAACAAAGCTTATTAACATCAAAGATACCTCTCCAACCCGTCTGGCCAGCGTGGAGAGTGTAGGCCAAATCCTCTGACTACTACTGGTAGTACAGAGAGGGTCGTGCTCCTGCAGTGGAGACTGGAAAGACCTGATGATGATAGTCCAATTTAGGGAAGGGTGAATGCTTTGTGTCATCAAAATCGGTTAAGTAGTTTTTGATAGAAAGAGAGTGTTTGTATATTCACTAAATAAAATAGAAGCCGATGTTATATGCAGTTACTACCTACTTGTAATTTTATGCAGCGTATTAATTGATCCTCGACATTCCCTTAAAAGGGTAAGCCAGGAAGGCTTACCCTTTTAGTGGTAAGCCTTCCTGGCTTACCCTTTTAAAGGAATTTCGAGGAGGAGATTAATGCTGAGTACTAAAAAAAACAACATTTTCATACAAAAGTGTGTTTACCCGCCTGGACAATTAAATGGAAAAAAAAAAATCGAGTTTACAGCATTGGTCCCATAGGAAAAGTTGTTCATATTGACGGGCTGAGTCAGCCCTGAAAAGGATTATCGAGGGTCAATTTACACGATGTATAGAGGTAAATTAACAGCCCATTACACGTTGTCGCCAATTCTCATTGTAATCAATCTCAATATTTCATCGTTAATCTTGGACGACGTGGAATTATTACATTTATGTATTTCGTACTTATTTATTATGGGAGATGGTGCGATTGGGCCTTGATGTGTTAGTTTTTGTGACATATCAGAAAAAATACTATTTGGATTTCGTATCTTAAGAGGTAAAAAGGAAACTGGAAACCTTTTAAGGTCGTTCGGTTTTCCGTATGACTTTCTATCAAGATTTTTTAATCAGGAACGCGACGATGTAAAGATCATATTTGTTTCATATTATTGAAGCTATAAAAAAATCAAAGGTGTAAGTGTGTGCAATCAAAATAGAACGCTGCATACCTATTTGCAAATTTACTAAAACTCTCATAGTCGTACACGTACCTACATGCACTTTTGGAGGTGACGTATCTTACTTAGGTACTCTTTTCACAATACTTATTACCTGCATCAATTTTTCGAGTTCCGTGGCGCAGTGTTCAACACGCCAGCCTGCAACACGGAGGTCCCGGGTTCGATCCCCGGCCAGGTCAAGACGGAAAACGATCTTTATCAGATAAGCCTGGGTCTTGGATGTTTATATAAGTATATATAATAAAATACAGTATCGTTGAGTTAGTATCCCACGACACAAGTTCACAACTTACTGTAGGGCTGGCTCAAATTGTGTGATATGTCCGTATATATTTATTTATCAATAATTTTGTTAGTAGTTGTAGTTTTTGCGGTGTGGTTTATGGTAGAGTAGAATCCTCTATAGACCTCTCCAAGTCTTCCCGTGGATGTCGTACAAGGTGACTCAGGAAACACTAGCTAAACAAAGCTTATAAACATCAAAGAGGCCTTTCCAACCCGTTTGGCCAGCGTGGAGAGTATAAGCCAAATCCTCTGACTGCTCCGACTAATATATGGCTCTGGTGGTACAGAGAGGGTCGACCTCCTGCAGTGAACACTAAAAAAGGCCAGATGATGATGATGACTCCTACTTACATATCTTTTCCCAAAAATTAAGCCCTATACATTTACAATAATCCATAACTTTATTTCCAGCGTCAGTAACATCGAACCCAGCCACCAGGATCGTGGGCGGGACCCCCACCTCCATCCAGGAGTTCCCGTACATCGTATCCCTGGTGTACTACTACCCGCGCCCCGAGATTTGGATACAAAGATGTGTGGGCTCTCTGGTGTCTTCCTTCCACGTACTGACCACCGGCTTCTGTTTCACGTGAGCAAAGACAATATAATACTAACGTAATAGACTGCCCACCTCATTCATACAAAAATATTGGACCAAATTAAGGTTGCGAAAAGCAGGCGAATGTATGGCGCAGGAGAGTTGCTTGCTACTCGATACTAGATGGCGGTAATCTGCGTTAGCCTTTTTAACTTACTAAATATACGGTGTCATTTTAAAATATTATGCCTAAAATATTGTTTTGATTTTTAATAAGATATATTTTGTGAATCATGTTTTTATATTCTCATAATACGGTAGATACAATGTTGTCTAGTTTCGAGTGGCGCCATCTATGCGAGTCTCTGAGAACAAATCGTACGATTAGGGCGTTGAGACCACATGACATGAGTAATTTAAGAATTTTGCTTATCTTCTTGTTTTTTAAATAGGCATGATTTGATTGTTTGTTTGCATTGAATAGACTCTAAAATTACTGGACTGATTTTCAAAATTTCTTTTGCGTATAGAAAGTTTAATTTATCTGCGAGTGACATAGGCTATAATTTAAGCGGACGTAGTCGCGGGAAAATTGATTATTTTTAATAAAATTCTGAGTAATAGAAATTGCTTATCTTTTAATAATTATATGTAAGTAGTTATAATATTTTTATGGTTAATCAATAGGTTTTTTGATTTTACTTTTGTGGGAAACTTTTATCATGAACATACGAATTATACAATTTTTAAGGCAAATTCAAAGAGGCCAAACACTCCTTTATTGAGAAGTTCATTTGACTACTTTCCGACTCAATCATCAAATCATATGATAACTTTCCGACTTATTCATCAGAACAGCTCATTGGTTCTCACAGGTTCTCACTTAATTAGTATGCATTTCAGCTCAATCGGTGGTGTTAACTTTGACACGAATAAACATACCTATTTTTAGTGCATTAACTTATAATACATTTGTAGTAAAATAAAAGCTTGTAAAAAGGAAGGCCTTAGATGGTAGAAAATTAACGGAAATTACTCACTAAAATAGACTGTTCCATTTCAGAGGAGCAGAAATAAACAACATGCTGGTCCGCGCTGGCTCCACGAACAGCATGGCCGGGGGTACCCTGCGCACCATCAGGGACGTCATAAAGCACCCTGACTACGTGGAGAGCCCTAGGTAAGTTGACTCCATTCATTTAAGCCGACAGCCAAAACCCTAAAAAGGACCTGATGATGATGAGAGAAATTAAAAACATACCTGCATAAGATTCGCGCAAAACACACAACCCCGTTTACGCGTATTTTGTGTTTTTTTTTCTTTCATTATTAGCATGTCTTTTTTAGGGTTTCGTACCCAAATGGTAAAAACGGCACCCTATTACTGAGACTTCGATGTCCGGCTGCCAGGCACCAGGCTGTATCTCATATACCTTGACAGCTAGACAGTTAAAATTTTACAGTTAGGTTTCTGTTATCAACAAGTTTATGCTCGATGTCTAATGTAGATACCCTTTGTGCGCGAGTCCGGCTCGCACTTGGCCAATTTTTAGTCTCTTATGCACGACCCTCAATTTCTTTATGAACTCGCACCTTCCTACCGTCCAATGACTGGATGGACGCCCCCTACCCCATTATGCCCCAGGTTTTGGCCGTGCTCCCACGCAGCAGTTATATAATGTTATAAAACAATGTGTAACAACGATAACATTCTTTAACACCATACATTATCAAGAATGTTATTGTGTTACACATTGTTATATAACTGCTGTGTGGGAGCACCATTACAATCAGTTAAATAGGGTCCCCGATGTGCTGTGTCTCTGAACTCTTGAGGGAAGGGGATAGGGTAACGTACTTCTAGCGGAGGGAGAGGGTAAATTTTCCTTGGATCACAGCTTAGACGACCCTGTAGCCTACAGGGTCGTAAAAATTGTGATACCTACAGGCTGTAGGTATCACAATTTTTATAGGTATTCTACTAAAATCTTGCCGATTTTTCACCAGGGCTGGAGACATCGCCATCGCAGTACTAGAATCTCCCTTGGGCATCACCGACACCATCGGAGTGTTGTACATACCTCCACAGAACACCTACATCCCTGACGGCCACGAAGTCAAGATCGTGAGCTGGGGATTCGAATCTGTGAGTTCCTTTTTCCAACGCTTTTACTAATGATGCACTAATATAATAAAGCTGTACTGATATAATATAGATGTACTGAACTGATAATACTAAGTTGACAATACCAAAGACAATATAATACTAAACAATACTCACTAAACGAGTGAGTATTGCCTAGGAACTATTACTTTATGTAAAGAGAGTCGTAGCTTAGCTAATATAATAAATGCGAAAGTGGTTTCGTTTATTCATTTTTTTGGTAACGCTTTCTCATTCTCTAAATACTGAACTGATCGTCGTGGAATTTTGCATACGCTGGGGTACAGAGAAGGACATAGGCTATAACTTTTGTCCCGGAAAAAGTACGATTCCCGAGGGACCGACATTGACGAGAGCGAAGCCGCGGGCGACAGCTAGTGAATTAATAAAAATGGTGGGAGGACGTCTTGAGTTATTATCGGTAAGATGACTTGCTTTAGGGAATTGTAGTAGTGATAATAATCATTTGTGTAGGGTAGTGTGAGAACACCATGAACCATACGTGGCACTTTTGATGTATTGTCTTGTTCAATCCTATTTTAATGACCATAGATATGGTGTATTTATTATAACACTTACATTACAAATTGGTGGTAGTTAAATTGTTTTATTTTCAAAGGAATACGGACCACAAATTGACACGTTAAAGACGATCATCATGAACAAACTGCCGCTGGCCGACTGTGAGGCGATATACGCTAACTCCGACGAGGTGGACATTGTTGACCGTAAGTTGTACAGCGTGTTAATTGACCCGCGTATCTTAGAAGTATTTTTTTCAATATGTTTTCCATACAGATGTATTCCTCTATTTTCTCGCTGAAAACTGCTTCTAGAGGCACAATTCTTTTTCATAAAATCTAGTACTAAGTATGGCCATTTTTTTTTTTGAACATTTATTCAGAAAAAATGAAACATAGGGCCAGACCTATTTTAGTACTAGATTTTATGAGAGAGAATTGTGCCTCTTGAAGCAGTTATCAGCGAGAAAAAAAGAGGAATACATGTGTAAGGAAAACATACTACTCGGATACGCTCTTAAGGATGCGCTAGTCGGGAACTCGATCTCGTCAGCGCACGTGGCTAAAATGCGTGCTATTTCACTGAGAAAGGGATAGACTCGGTTTTGAACAGTGCGGAACTATTTACACTGATGTATAAGCAAATCGGAACTACAGTCTAGTGTGTGCAAACACAAATATTGTTGAAAATCTACATCTTCGTCGTCTAAAAATTCGCGAGTATGTGTTTGGGAGAAGTGTTCTTGTGATAAAACAGCTGAATGTTTTTATTAAAAGTAAAATAATTTATATTTTTTAATAACCAAACTATGCTTGTATGAATTTTGTTTTTGAGATTTTATACTCCATCCGGTATTTAATTGTGCCCAAAGTTGCGTTCAAATTACGTGTTAAAACGGAATGTTTTGAGACTCATAACTATTAAAGTACTTATAATTTTACAATAATGATTCCATACAAGCATAGATAACGACAAAACAAATCGATAGAAGAAAAAACTTTAAACAGACGATACCGAACAACGGAGTCATCACCCTACAGAATTTGTATGGCGAAACACCTGACTAGCGCACCCTTAAAGGCGTATGCTACTCACACATGCTATCCGCTTCGTTAAAAAACACACATCTGCCCCGTTGGTCGTCGGAACCGATCTACCGGTGTCGAATAATCATTTTTCCCAAGCGCCCCGTCACCGGGGGATGGGGGCGGATGAAAGGTACTCCAAAATATATCTAGTGCCGATATAACAAAAAATAAAATATAAAAAAATTACAAAATTAAGAGCTAACAGAAAGTGTTTTGTAGTTAAATATTACATTGGCACGGAACCCTTCATGTACGATGCCGACTTACGCTTGGCCTTTTTACTTACAGCCGTGATCTGCGTAGCGGCGGCCGGCCGCAGCATGTGTCTGGGAGACTCCGGCGCGCCGGCCGTCATCGGCGAGACGTTAGTGGGCCTCTCGTCCTACTTGGACGCCTGCGACGACGTTAAGCCTGATGTCTTCACCAGGATCGACAGATACACTGATTGGATCATGGAGATGGCCACTTCTAGGGTCGACGGAGTGGACAGTGTCCCTTATGTGAGAGTGGCTAATATGGAGTACTAGACATTATTATTATATTTAAGACGCCTATGAAAATGTTGATTTTCGTATTCATTCGATATACAAATATCATCTTTTGACATTTTTGTAACTAAGTATGTATTGAAAATTTTCTGCTCAATTCAATACTTTGTACGTGGTAAGGCTTACTCATTATACTCAACTTACATATATTGCTGCTGTATTTAATATTTGTAAATATTTTACCGATAAAGTACACAGATAAATATTTATATAGCCATATGATCTGTCGTTAGATAAGCTTTAAAGTTATTGGATATCATGTAAAACCCTGCTCTGGCTATAATATATGGCTCTGGTAGTACAAAGAGAGTCGTGCTCTTGCAGTGGAGACTAAAAGGTCCCGATGATGTAAAACTAGTTATAAAAAGTGTTATTTTCGCTCCATCACACTTTGCTCAATTCAGTCAATGAGGAGAGGGACGCAGCAATACGTTAGGCACGTATGGAGAAATTTTCATACGTGTATGTTGGAGGATTACACAAGGATTTTGTACAAATGTTTGTAATAAAAAAGCATCATTAAATAAAAAAATATTTATTGAGTGAATCTGTGGAATTATTTCATAATAAACCTACATCTAAGTTTAAAAATTGCCATTTCATTTGTAATGTTGCTAAAAGCGACATCTACCGGTACATTCTAGATCATTCTTATCTTTGGATATGTTTTATACAGGCGACATATTCTCATATATCTTATACATTATCTTGAATAGGCAAGACATCGATTACACAAGGCACAAGATTATTGCATTATCATTCACATTAATACTATAGTCAACCAGGGTGAGTGTAGACAGAGATGTGTAGGAAGGAAGATCGAGTTATTTTGTGAACTGTTTGGTAAAATATAACTTTCTGCCAGGGCCGTCTTAAATTCCCGGGGCGAAAGGAGGGGTGCCGAAGAGGCCAAAAATGTACCCCCCTCACGCTGAAAGTACCTCACCCGCCGAACTGTAGAGGCTAGATGGGGGAGACCCCCGTTTCGCTTAATGTAAAACATTTAACAGGTTAGGGATACTGTACGCTGGGAGCATAATGGTGTGGAGGGGCAAAGGGGGATAGAGGGCGTGGCGTACCCCCCTGCCATCGAGATTTTGGCACCCGGAGGCTTAATATGGTTAAGAAGGACTTGCTTACTACGATTATAAACATGGCATAATGCATATTAAAGTGAAAAATAGTACAGCACTAATAGTAAAAACTATGCATAATGTGAAGACGCGCGCCGCGGTGATTATAGGTAAAAGTAAACTTGTTTTATGTTTACTAGATGTTTATCTTTACTCAATGCTCATCTCTGTTTACATTTACCCTCTTTCGACTAAACTTTATATTTAAAATATTAATTTATTAAGCTCGGTGGTCCCGTACACGAATTTAAATTAAAGTCAAATCAATCATAAAATTACTTGCTTAGTCAGTCAAAACTTTCGCTGCCTCTACCTAAAAGCATTGATTTTTATTTATTTTTAAATTACACTTTTATTTAATCTTAATTTATTTTAAAACTTAACATAACAATGACAAATGTATGCTGATAATATGATTATGCTATATTTAAAATTGATCAAATATTTACATCATAAGCAAACGGGCTAGCAATATTAATTGTGACCAATTCAATGTGTACTTTAAGTATTAAAGTACTTGACCGTTATTTGAAACTGTAAACATATTGAGATAGGCCCTGCGTTTTCTGCTTTCTCTTTCTACCTATATAGTGCTGTCTCACTCGCACGATCCCACCATCTCATCTCACCTGGCAGGGTGGGGGTCACTTGTAGGGGCGCCCGCCATCTTAGAATCATTGGCGTCCTGTTTTCTGCGGTGCACAGTCGTGCCTAGGACTACGTAATATTCTGGTAAAATGAATTACATTTATATTTAACCGTTTTTCTTTTTATTTAGAAAAATCTTGGTTAAAAGTTGAGAAATTTATAATTTATTTTCAATTTCAATTTTCAAAGTGAATAATTAAGTAGTAATAACGGAGTTTCCGTTCGAATTTATTACCTTTATTTTTAATTCTGCCTTTTTTATTTTGTGCTTGTAATAACTGTGTTTTAATACAACTTTTTCCACAGAAAGTGTTGTGATTTATAGTTAATATGGAATCTGTTGACAGTAATCGAAACAATTCCCCCCAAGCGGGCCCATCTAATGTCGAGAATAGGCAAAAGTTAAAGAGGAAACGTTCACGAAGTACTTCTAGTAGCAATTCTACCAGTAGTTCTAGTTCATCTTCTAGTTCTACCTCCTCAGATAATATTAGATATAAACGAAAGAAAAGGGGGGGCAAATATCGCAGACGTGATTATCACCGTCGTGATAACCGTCGGTTTAATAAAATATCTCGTGAATTAGATGATTTACGCAAAAAAGTCACATTTTACGAGGGAAACAATCAAAATTGTGCAAACCCTTTTCAAAATGAATTTATTGTTGATGATAATATTAGTGGTGAATTATATGATAACAATAGTCCGCCCCAATCGGTTACACGTGATTCAAATTTAATTTTCGAAATTGATACCAAGTTAAAGGAGCCTGCTGTGCCCAAAACTTCGGTCGAGTATTTAAATATTTTAAAGGACATTCAACATTTTGATAAAAGTGAATGGTGCGAAGTCCGGTACGTGGACACCCAAAAAATATATAATTCTACACCGGGATTTGTAGAACTAGAAGTGAACGACGAAATAAAGGCATATGATTCACTACGTCATTTAGCGAATTCTGAAAAAGCCTACGCTGCTTTAACCTCTTGTGTCCTCAAACAACGTGATGTCTTACAATCTTCTCTGCGCGATCTTTTACAATGGGCCCGCGAATCAGAAATATCTCTTGACGGTTTACGGGAAAAAATAGAGGAATTGTTTCTAAAGGGTGATGTTTTCAAAGTTTCATCGGAATTACTTCAACTCATTTGTGGCCACAGAGCTGAGACCATACAAATGAGGAGAGATGGAATAATTAACTTTGTGCGTGATCCCCTTATCAAAGTGGCTTTGCGTAAAATTCCACCCTCATGTCAACATTTGTTTAATGCTGAGTCTTTGACTTCTGTCCTTGAAAAAGCTGGAGGGGTACGGAAAACTTTCTTACCGCTACAAAAGCAACAATCCAGCGCTAATGTACCGGCTGCGCAAGCTGGTTCGAGCAAACAAACACGCCAACCCCCGCATGGGCAGGCTACTCGTAATGGACCCACGCAGGGTACCACAAACTCTCATGGATGGTGTGCATCGCACGTTTCCCATGCCTTTCAACCCCCGCAGGGTTGTTGTTACTCTTGTCCTCCGCAGGGACATAGCAATTATAATGCGGACTCTCGCACAGCGCCTTCTAATGCTCGAGGTTCCTTTCGACCCAGAGGTGGACGGCAGACCAACAGGTCCCAAGAGTATAGCAATCGCAAGTCATCGAGACCAACCTCAGACTCCAAAATGCGTGGGAAAAAACGTGGTAAGTACTGACAATCAGTTCAGAGCGGGGCGATTACTTCTATTTTACAAGAGGTGGGAACGGCTTGGTGCTCCACCGTACATTTTAAAGATAATAAGAGGCTATCGAATTCCCTTTCATCAAAAGCCACCACTTTTGATGCCACATTTAATCGAAAATCGATTAAAAACCGCTGTATCAGAAGCAATGACAGCCGTTCTATCGCAAATGATACAACAACATGTCTTAGAAGTAGTCAAACCGTCTCCAAGTTTCATTTCAACTATGTTCCTTATACCGAAAGGCGACGGCAATCATCGCCCAATTTTCAACCTTTCGTCTCTGAACGATTATGTTATGACGGAAAGGTTTCGTCTAATAAATGTTCAACGCATCCCGGATTTTCTGCAACCAAGGGACTGGCTGTGCAAAATCGATTTATCGCAAGCTTATTTTCATCTTGGAATAAATCCTTCTCACAGGAGGTTTCTACGCCTATTTTACAAAAACCAGCTCCTGGAAATGACGTGTCTGCCGTTCGGTCTCAGCACGGCACCGAAAATCTTTGCCTCCCTCACAAACTGGGTGACGCAAAGCCTAAGAGAACTCGGTTTACGAATTATCGTCTATTTGGACGACTTTCTCCTAGTCCACCAAGATCGACAGGTCCTAATATCACATGTCAGCATCCTCCTAGAGAGACTGCAGTATCTGGGTTGGCAAGTAAATATGGAGAAGTCAATCATAACGCCTCAGCAGAATCTAGTATTCCTCGGTGTACATTGGGACACTTGGAACAACAAGAAATCGTTACCCAAAGAGAAGTGTATAACCCTCTTAGCAAAAATAATGAGCATTTTGGATCAGGGTGTAGTGGACTTGAAAAGCTTACAAAGTCTTGTGGGCCTTTTGAACTTTGCCAGTATGGTTGTTCCAAGAGGAAGACTTCATCACCGAGCAATACTAACATTTCTCAATGTTTTGGTCAAAAACCCAGATACCAAGCAGCATGCTCTACCAGCCGAAGCTTTGAAAGACCTGTTTTGGTGGCTCCACAACCACAATCTATCGTCGACAATTCATGTCCCTCCTCCGTCTCATTTCATGGTGACGGATGCATCCGATCTAGGTTGGGGAGCCCAATTGGACAACCTATCCTTTTCAGGTCACTGGACCAACCAAGAACAGGGATTGCATTGCAACCAAAAAGAACTCCTTGCAGTCCTAAAGGTGTTAGAAACCCAGCATACGAATCTGGTTCAGTCCACTCTCTTATGGCAATGCGACAACAAGACGGCAGTTGCTCACATGCGGAACGAAG
Organism: Rhodophaea formosa; assembly: GCA_963082605.1. Lineage (NCBI taxonomy): Eukaryota > Metazoa > Arthropoda > Insecta > Lepidoptera > Pyralidae > Rhodophaea > Rhodophaea formosa. The sequence goes on along the minus strand of OY720228.1, from coordinate 10,975,532 downwards.
GAGGGACCAAATCCTCGATGTTAATGAACATAACATCAAGAATTTATCATTTCCTAGATCTTTCTCAGATTCAGATATCTGCTCGGCATATTCCAGGCAAGTACAACGGCCACGCAGATCATCTGTCTCGCTACCGTTCACTTCTAGAATGGCATCTATTGCCACCATGCGTAGAAATTATTTTTCGAAAATTCGGAGTTCCTCTTATAGACCTATTTGCTTCGAAGAGCGCTCATGTAATCTTCAATTATGTCTCTTTGGACCAAAGGGACAATCAAGCCATTTATCACGATGCATTCTCCCGGACCTGGGACTACAACCTGGCATGGGTATTCCCTCCTCCATACTTGATACCCAAGGTATTAGCTCACCTCAATCAGGCTCGAGGTGTATTCTTGCTCATTGTTCCAAAATGGGAACGAGTATTTTGGAAAGCAGATCTGAAGTCCCGTGCGATAGCAGCTCCATTCACAATCCACAACCTACACCAGCATCTAATCGACACTTCAACCGGTCTACCTCCACCCAAAATCCAGGACATGACCCTGGAAGTGTGGAAATGTGGGGGTGGTCAGATAGCTTAACAAACTGGACTGAGTCTCAGATTAGTTTGCTCCAAAGCTCATGGAGAGCTTCTACTAGGAAGACTTATAAAGTGGCTTGGAATAGGTGGGTTTCTTGGTGCAATAAATGGCATTTGAGTCCCTTTCATCCTGATGGCTCAGTTTTGGCTAGTGTAACGCAACGAATGAATTGCGATACGGCGTGACGTCATAGCTCGCCCCACTGCCCGCCATATCGCCGTTGTATTCACCGCGGCGCGCTCCGCCGAGCGAACGCGTCACTTTTTGCCGAGCAGCCGACGGCACAACATAAGCCTAGCCACTATATTGTTACGCTGAGTGTTAATCTGACTGTCCATAATGGATTAAAATACTCGTTGTTTACGCCAGTTCTGTATTTAATTTCAAAAGCCACATCATCAGCGACCCTGTCTTGTCCCTTCTGTTACAATCAGAAGTGGGACACGATGAAAGAGATCGTCTTTCATCACCACGCCAATGGATTTTTCACCACAGGTTAAGTACTGCCGCCGAGATGCTATTAATTTATTTTAATTTTTCCTTAAACGTCGATTCAATTAGTCCATTCTACCCTCATTTTCCGTAGTCACAATAAAAGTTTTCCGTTTCACAATTTCCATCCAAAATGTCGTATAAAATTTTCCGGTAAAATTGTCAATCGTAAGATTGCTTAGCATTTCAATAATGGGCCATAAAAATAACGTTTTGTGCGCTTTATATTCAGTGACCAATATATATCTACGTGCTGCTTGTTTTTGCTTTCGGCGAATAAACTATTTGTTTCTTTTCATGAACCTCGCTTCTGGCATTGGAGTTTTCGAGCCACGTGGACTATCCAGCTATCGTCGAGCAACTGCTTCCAACTGCGAGGCTGAGAGGGTTGTACAAGCTTCACTACGTGAACACTGACTGTGTTGATGTGTTGTCTGGCATGCAGACGGCATTGGACGAGAGCAGAGTCAGGAAAACAGCCAATTAAATCAGGTCAGCCAATTTTGTTGCCCATTCCTAGCCAGATTAGTCGTTAAATTAATGACTATATTCCTAGCTATTTGTTATTTACCAGCCTGATGAGTATTATTGCAAAAAAAAAGTAATTAAGAGGCGTTCAGTATATGTATAGGCACCTAGTCATAAAGCCAAGTCAATGGTCCAATCCAAGCAAGTGGCCCAAGGCAAGCTAGTGATCCAAGTTAAGCCAGGGTTCAAGCCAAGCTAGTGGTCTAAGTAAAGCAAGGGTCCAAGCCAAGCTAGTGGTGTAAGTAAAGCCGGAGTCCAAGCCAAGCTAGTAGTCCAAGTAAAGCTAGGGTCTGATCCAAAGCCAGTAGGCTATACTAAGCCTGTGGCTCAAGTAAGGACTCAAGCTAAGCCAGGACTCGAGTGAAGCCAGGACCAAGGCTTAGCCATGTCCCAAGCAAAGCCAGGGCCCATGCGAAACCAAGGCCCAAGCGAAACTAGGGCCCAAGTGAAACCAGGATCTAAGCTAAGCCAGTGCCTATGCAAAGCCAAAGCCCAAGTGAAGCTAGGGCCCAAGCGAAGCTATAGCCCAAGTGAAGCCAGAGCCCAAGTGAAGCCAGAGCCTAAGCGAAGCTAGGGCCTAAGCGAAGCCAGAGCTCAAGCGAAGCAAGAGCTCAAGCGAAGCTAGAGCTCAAGCGAAGCTAGAACTCAGGCCAAGCCAGGGCTCAAGCCAAGCCAGGGCTCAAGCCAAGCCAGGGCTCAAGCCAAGCCAGGGCTCAAGCCAAGCCAGGGCTCAAGCCAAGCCAGGGCTCAAGCCAAGCCAGGGCTCAAGCCAAGCCAGGACTCAAGCCAAGCCAGGGCTCAAGCCAAGCCCGGGGCTCAAGCCTAGCCAAGGATCCATGCCAAGCCAAGCCAAGGATCCAAGCCAAGGTTCCATGCCAAGCCAAGCCAATGATCCAAGCCAAGGGTCGATGCCAAGCCAAGCCAATGATCCAAGCCAAGGGTCCATGCCAAGCCAAGCCAAGGGTCCATGCCAAGCCAAGCCAAGGATCCAAGCCATGGGTCTATGCCAAGCCAAGCCAAGGATCCATGCCAAGCCAAGTCAGGGATCCAAGCCAAGTCGGGGATCCAACCCAAGTCATGGATCACAGTCAAGTGTGTCGCCTAAGAAAAGCCTATGGCCCAAGCCATTAAGCCAGGCGTTCAATCCATGTTATGTCCCCATGAGTCCTAGTCTTGATTTTATTTCTGTCTATTAGAGTATTCCTTAAAAAGTAGTCGGATTTTGACAATTTTGAGTAATATGGTGTATTGCTCTCATTGCGGGAGCAATTGTTGCAGGATGGCCGATTGTAACGCAACGAATGAATTGCGATACGGCGTGACGTCATAGCTCGCCCCACTGCCCGCCATATCGCCGTTGTATTCACCGCGGCGCGCTCCGCCGAGCGAACGCGTCACTTTTTGCCGAGCAGCCGACGGCACAACATAAGCCTAGCCACTATATTGTTACGCTGAGTGTTAATCTGACTGTCCATAATGGATTAAAATACTCGTTGTTTACGCCAGTTCTGTATTTAATTTCAAAAGCCTCATCACCAGTGACCCTGCCTCGTCCCTTCTGTTACACTAGATATTTAGCTGACTTATACCTTAAGGAAAAACTTTCCTACAGTACAATTTTACTTCATAAGTCAGTAGTTTCGACACTATGCAGTACGGAAATTTCAGGTCAATTGAGTTCCCATGTACTGGTCAAACATATTTTAAAATCTATTGCTTTAAAAAAGCCTGTTCAACATAAGAAATCTATATGGAATATTGACGAACTAGTATCTTTTCTCTCGGAATATAGATTTGACATGCACAATTTATTTTCCGCAAGTAGACACACAGCTATATTGCTTTTATTATGCTCGGGTCGCCGGGTTCACGATTTAACCCTATTATCAGTTGATGATGAACATTTGAAACTTTTTGATGATTCCATAATTTTATGGCCCATGTTTGGATCCAAAACCGATAATTCTGATTTCAGGCAATCGGGATGGAAATTACTAATGAACTCTGCAAATAGAAGACTTGATCCTGTTTTTTGGGTAAATCACTGCGTCGACCTTCTCAGCGAAAAACGCGCCGAAGCAGGTTGCTCAAATTTATTTATCAATTTTAGAGGCCAGCCTAAAGCGGCTTCACGTACTCTGATTGGAGGCTGGGTCAGATCTCTGCTAAAAGAAGCCAACATAAACGCTACTCCAGGGAGTGTTCGCTCAGCGGTTGCATCTAAAAATTGGTTCGAGAATATACCAATAGACGACATTCTATCACGAGGTAATTGGCGATCTGGAGATACCTTCAGAAAGTTTTACAGAAAAGAGGTCATGCCAACTCCCATTAATAAGACTATCACTAGTTTGTTTATTCCATTAAGTTGATTGTTGATTGTGATTTTCATATAACACAAATTATTCCAAGAAGTGGACTTTATTTTTCACTCATTACGATATATATCTATCTAGATCGTAACGTTAACTGTTGCATTAAAAATAAAAAGTTTATTTTTGCAATTACCTATTATTTTATTTTCTATATAATATAAGAACCTTATTACTCGCACTTCCCACTTATATTTCTTCCCAATTATTAAACAATAATTGAGATTCTTATTTTGGTAAATTCATTTTACCATTGAAATGATTAATAATGATACATACGATAAAATCATTTTTAGGGTTCCGTAGTAAACTAGGAACCCTTATAGTTTCGCCATGTCTGTCTGTCTGTCTGTCTGTCTGTCTGTCTGTCTGTCTGTCCGTCCGCGGTTTTACTCAGAGACCATAAGTACTAGAAAGCTGTAATTTGGTATGAGTATGTATATTAATCATGGCAAAAAAGTCGTAGAAAAAAATCTTGAAAAAAAATTTTTTTTTGGGTAGCTCCCATATAAGTAATGTGGGGGAGTCATATTTTTTTCTCTACTTACCCATCTTGTGGGGTATCGTTAAAAAGGTCTTTAAAAAATATTGTGAGGTTGAGAACACCATTTTTCGATTTAGGGATCCGTTTCCGAAATATTTGGTTTTAAAGTGCAAATTTTTGTTAGAGGTACGTGTCCCCCCCCTCTATCTCCTAAACGGTTATATATAGATACGTGAAAAAAATTACAGCAGTAGTATATATACTGAAGTTGAAAGGAAAACTATCAGAGCTAAGTACTAAGTACAAACTAAAAAGTTATAGGCAACCAACTTATAAAATGTACTGGAAAATGTAAAATTTCATACAATCTTTATTGTTAGATGTTTTTGGTCGTTAAACTGTGAGGTGCGAGTGTAAACAGTGTGTACTCAAAGATGTCATTCGCAACTACGGAACCCTATACTGCGCGTGGCCCGACACGCACTTGGCCGGTTTTTTAATCTAACTCGTCTCACATTGGCGTCCATCTCACCCAGGCGATAACAAACACGTCTCAATATGTTTACAGTTTCAAATAACGGTCAAGTACTTTAATAGAAGCGTTTTACCTGAAATAAAACGCATATTAAATACTTACCTTATTTGAAACTGTAATTTCATTCCTGCCTGGGTATATTTCGACTCAATGATTCTAAGATGGCGGGCGCCCCTACAAGTGACCCCCACCCTGCCAGGTGAGATGAGATGGTGGGATCGTGCGAGTGAGACAGCACTATATAGGTAGAAAGAGAAAGCAGAAAACGCAGGGCCTATCTCAATATGTTTACAGTTTCAAATAAGGTAAGTATTTAATATGCGTTTTATTTCAGGTAAAACGCTTCTATTTAAGTTTAGTTGAGCAAATTACATATACACTAATGGCATATACAGAGTGTTAATTGATCCTCCACATTCCCTTCAAGGGGCGACTGAGACCGTCAAAATATATATATGTTACGGTAAATTTGATTAATTAAAAATTATTAATAATTTTCTTACATTATTAATAATAACCTAGTGTTTTGTGAAATGTGAATAATTCATTGAAATTAATTACTTTTTGTAGTTATTATTAATAGTTAACTACAAACATTGGTAAAAGTAATAAAATTAAATAAGACCCCAAGTTTTGTTGTCCAGCAGGGATTTTCTTATAATATCACACACAGTCTTATAATTGTACTTGTCTCAGATTACACAAATAAACACTTGTTTGTGTTCAGTTAATGTCAAAACTTGTTTTAAAACAAGGACCCACTTGTACTTGTTTAAAAAAATAGAGATATTATATCATTCGCGTTTTTATTCAACAAGTTGTAATTTTAAATAATTAAACCGACTGCAATTTTTTCTAATAGCTGAAACATACTTACATCTCTATTTTATAAAATTACTGTACCGATTCTGAAAAAACTTGCACTGTTCCCTAAAAAAAAATAACCGTCATCCAGCGTTTTGCGTAGTATCGATCCGCCACTCGTTATTAAGCTTACGCGTGGTGACATGACTTCCAGGTAGAACCCTACCTGCCCTATGGATTTCATCAATCAATGGGTTATCAGCCAAAGGGTTCCGGCAGTACCCGAGGGTTACAATGGGTCCAAACGGCACCATTTACCCCAGGGTCCTATCGGTCCCTAAGGGTCCCATTAGCTTCCAAAGATCCCATTGGTTTCCATGGGTTCAATTGGATTCCATGGGTCCCATTAGGTCTCATGGGTCCCATTGGGTTCCATGGGTCTCTTGAGTCCCGTTGAGTGTCATGGGTTCCATGGGTCCCATTGGGAACCATAGAATCACATTGGAACCCACTGGGTTCCATGTATCTCATTGGGTTCCATGGGTCCGATTGGATCCCATTAGGTCCCATCGGTACCATTGGGTTCCATTTTGGCACCATCCACAGAGCCAAGAACGAGTGAATACGAAATGATTGCTGACGTCACAAAGAGTGACGGATCGATTCTACCGGTTTAAAAATAAGTACTACTCTCTGTACTACCAGAGCCATAACGTAAGCACTCTGGCTATTAGCCAGAGTGCTTACGTTTATGGTTACGTATTTTGCTTAAGTTTGTTTTTAAAAAAATATTACATTTATCGGTATTAAGGTTACATTATTAATAATCACCGACAAGTGTGATTAATTTCTCACTTTTACCTCGACTTTCGGTAATTATTAATAATGATAGACAATTATTAATAATTTTCAATTAATCACTCTTACCGTAACATATATATATATATATATATTTAAATAAGACCAATGTTGGGAACAAAATAAGTTCCCAGCGTAGGTCACATAGGAAGTTGTTCATATTGATAATTTATGGGCTGAGGAACCCCTATAGGAGAATGTCAGGGGTAAACACAATAAGTTTTTCAATTTTAGAAAAGAAAATGTATATATAACATTAACTTCATTTATGATAAAAACATACTTATACAAACATATGGGGCATCTATAAATTAGAGGGGGAGATGGGGTCGAGCAGAATCTCAACCGATCTTACACTGGAGAGAGAGGGGTAGGGGGGTTTCAGCAAGTATAAAATTTCCAGTAGCCACAAAATAGCCCTTGTGAACTACTATTGGAATTTGTATTATTTTATAAATGCATAAAAAATATAATGCATTTCAAACGAAATTTTACGCAGAAAAATTGAGAGGGAGTAAGTAGGTCGAGAATCTCATGATATCTCATCATGGGCAGAGGGGTAGAAAAAATTTACAAAATCGCGACATCCCCGTATCTACTAATATATCTGAGACCAGTTGGTTATTTTTTTTGCTACAGACGATTTATTTCACATATTTACGAGCCTATAGATGATATCTGAATGCTGATGTTCTTTTCATATGACGAAAAGTATTGTATTATCATATCATTTACCTACCTCCGTTACCTTTTACCCACATTGACCATACTATGAATAAACACTGGACCCCTATACAACTGGATATTTTAAAACCTTATACAAAACTTAACATAATTTTTGACACATCTAAGGCACATTATTTAATATAATTTGGACGGCATTGATCTATATACAAAAATTGCTTTCAATAAGTTGCCATACTAAAAATTACTCTTAATGTCAAAATTAAAGCTATGCTTTTCTTAACCTACATTGCTTAGATATTTACTTAAAACTAACCAATAAAATGTGGTAATAACAGTCGTTATTAAGGCTAGAATTGCTGCCAAATTAATCATTATATTTATGACTTAATTAATTCAGTACATATTAAAATTAGGTCAAAAAGTTAAAATAGCATATGTGTATAATACATTCAGATTCAATTGAGATTAAAGGAATGAAACGAGATTATTTAGTCAGATATAGGTACATAGACAAGACAGAAGTAGAGAAAACGAAGTACCTCCCGTTCTCTGAGCTATATTAAAATCTCGAAATCAGAATTCCTAATGGAATACATAATTGCAAGAAAAAAGGTGAAATACGAAGAAAAATAATTAGACTTTTTATACAAATTCGCCCAGCTGACAAGGACCTGTAGATGATGATGATAGGTCTAATTGTTCGTTTAATTTTTTTAACTCTATTAAGTATTTTATTAGGGATTCTGATTCCGAAATTTACTAATAGCTCAAGAGGTTTACAATGTACGCTGTTGTGAACAAAAAAATGAGTATGTACTTATTCTGCAACCGTAGAAGTTGAAATTTCTATAATTTGAAAAGACCAGACTAAATATACAGATTTTTCATGATTATAGTATAAACCAGACGTGGTTTGAAAAGATATAATTTCTACGCTCAAACTAACATAATTACAAAATTATAGATATATGTATGTCCCGCCTTTTTTCGTGAGGGCAGGCAGAGATTTCTTATTCCATCCATCGCTTTTTAAATGCATGTTCCTAGTTTCGGATACTCTTGTTCATAATCCTATAGAAAAGAAGCGGATTTTCTACTTGATCAACTCTCCCACTCACAAAGGTTTTCTTTGAAATATAATATCATGTCATTTTTCTACCTGATCAACTCTTCAGTCACAAAGATTCACTTCGAAATATGTAGAATGATGCCACTAATCGACAATTTTTGCAGTTCTATATTAGATTAAGAGCGTATACTAGGAGTATTTTTTTCAAAATGGTTTCCATACAAATGTATTTCTCTATTTTCTCGCTAAAAACTGATTCTAGAGCTACAATTCTTTTTTCATAAAATCTAGTACTAAAATAGGAATGCCCCTATTTTTTATTTTTTCCAAAAAAACTGTTTTTGTACATTTTTTTCTTTTAAACAGGTTTTTAGAAAAAAATAAAACAGAGGGACATACCTATTTTAGTTATAGATTGTATGTAAAGAGAATTGTGCCTCTAGAAGCAGTTTTCAGCGAGAAAATAGAGAAATACATTTGTATGGAAAACGCACTGCTAGTATACCCTTTTAAGCGCAGTGCTACTTACATTCTTTCTCTACATTTTATAAGTATTGAAAACAATACTTTGTAAGTCTGATCAATATTTAGACTCACTCAGTCCACTCTCCCGTCGGGCGGCAGCACTGTCAACGTGACTGTGGTACCTGAGTGTTTGATGAGCGCCACGACCTCAGGGTGTGGCAGGTTCCTTATATAGTTAATGGCCAAGATAGAGTCGCCCACGTGGATCATGACCAGCAGTGGACTTTTTATAGGTGAGACGACGTAAGTATGCAACATTTAGACTCACTCAATCCACTCTCCCGTCGGGCGGCAGCACTGTCAACGTGACTGTGGTCCCCGAGTGTTTGATGAGCGCCACGACCTCAGGGTGGGGCAGGTTCCTTATAGGTGTGTGGTTGATGGCTAGTATGGTGTCGCCCACGTGGAGAAGGCCGCAGCGGGACGCGGGCGAGTTCGGGATGAGCTGGCCTGTGGACCAATTATAATTTGAAATTTATTTTGTCAGACAAGTTGTTTGTGTTAGTATAATAAGTACAGTGTTCTATTTTAAATCACTGAATAAATATTTTTAGGGTTCCGTAGTAAAAAAGGAACCCTTATAGTTTCGCCATGTCTGTCTGTCTGTCCGTCCGCGGTTTTACGCAGAGACTATAAGTACTAGAAAGCTGTAATTTGGTATGGGTATGTATATTAATCATGGCAAAAAAGTGGTAGAATAAAATCTTGAAAAAAAATTTTTTTTAGGGTAGCTCCCATACAAGTAAAGTGAGGGAGTAATTTTTTTTTCTCTATTTACCTATTGTGTGGGGTATCGTTAAATAGGTCTTTCAAAAATATTGTGAGGTTGAGAACACCATTTTTTGATTAAGGGCTCCGTTTCCGAAATATTTGGTTTTAAAGTGCGAATTTTTGTTAGAGGTAAGTGTGCCCCCTCTATCTGCTAAACGGTTATATATAGATACGTGAAAAAAATTACAGCAGTAGCATATATACTGAAGTTGAAAGGAAAACTATCAGAGCTGAGTAGTAAGTACAAACTAAAAAGTTATAGGCAACCAACTTATAAACTGTAAAATTTCATACTATTTTCATTGTTAGATGTTTTTGGTCGTTAAACTGTAAGGTGCGAGTGTGATTAGTGTGAACTCAAAGTTGTCATTCGCAACTACGGAACCCTACACTGCGCGTGGCCCGACACGTACTTGGCCGTTTTTTTCTATTCTATTATATTATATTCTATGCTGTGCCATTTGGTTAACAAAGTTCAGTTATACGTTGGAACATAAAACATTAAATATTTTGAATTCAATAAACAGAAAATTATGTACTTAGTCAAAAAATAAAATTCATGCAAATAATAAAGTAAGTTAAAATTAATAAATAATTAAACAAATTTTACACATATTTACAAATATAACAAAAACTACTTATAGGGATTAAAATAGAAAAAAAAGAAAAAAAAATTATAAATTATTTGTAAGGGTAGCAAGTCAAACCCCCTTATTCATAAAAATAAAAAAAACTCTTATTAAACTTATTTTAGTAAAAATATGTTTTGTCTCTATCTCACTTTCTAATGTTTGCCATTGAAAGAAAGAGACAAAACATATTAATAATATATAAGCGATTGTTAATTTTTATGATTATAATACAAAAGGGGGTAAATATTTAACGTCAATGTTATAGAATAATTTGTCATTTCTTATTTGACATAATATCAAAATTAAATTTAAGCTTTCGAAACGAAGGCATATAATAAATTGGGGTTAAACCACAGTCTTATTATTAACGCAGACTTTTTTTAAACACTTTAGTCCGACCAAATTAAGTCAGCACTCATCACTAAAAAGATGTGACAGCTGTCATTGTTAATTTGTTTAGCACGTTAGTCCTTGTTTTATAATAAGGGCGGCTACCAATTAACTAATTACTCCACTAACACAAATCTTGTGTGGTGGTGATAACTAAAAAAGTTCTATATCTCTTGTTGTGTTATATTTTTTAAGGTTTTTAGTTTTAGGTTAATTTTTCATAATTACTTAATTAGTTATTATAGCTTATGTTATTTAAATAAATCATTTAAGTTTTTTTTTTTATATGCGAACTAGCCAAGTCAGACCTTAGGCTACAATATATTATCCTAAGTTCTGAGAAGAAATGATATTTTACGTTGTTACAAAAAAAAATTCAGGGTCTTAACTAAAAAAGTTCTTTGGAGGGAATTTATTCACTTAAGGAATCTCAACACTGACACCTGACTGATCTTCCATCCAACACTTTAAATATCCAATTCGGTATTTGCCTAATGTTAAGATTATATAAAATTTGTTTCTAATGATACTAATTTCTATTTAAAAACACTATAAAGATCACTTTTAATTTGATACTTTAACGTTGGGTGAATAGGACCATTTTTTAAAGTATGAAAATTTTAAATTACAATTATACTGTATTGTAGTCCGCTAAATTTAAAGCAACTTTTATTATGAAACCATTACCACAAACGTATTATTTCGTATAGCTACCAAACCGCTTTTAGGCTAATAGAATCTATCTAGGCTTTACATAATCTAAGTTTGTTACATACTCTTTGTTAGTAAGAATCCTTGATTCTGGTTCGTTGCTAGGGTCGTAGAAGTTAATTACTGTTTACTTATTATCACTCAAATTTAAGGTTACGGAAACTTGCGGTCAACTGATTGTTGATCGTGGCAGGCCATTATCTTACGGTGATATACGTTTCTAGAAAGGTCCATATACGTCCAGTTCTGAAAACCAGAACATTTTTAAATATTTAAAACTGCGTGTGTGCGGGATAGAATACATATGTGTGAGCAGGATGGAGGATGTGTGAGTGAGACAGTAAATGTTCATGAATTAAATAAATATTCAGGGCCCATATCACGCAAATCGAGCTAGCCTCTCAGTAAGTTATGAACGTGCGTTGTTGGGTACTTAATTAACGATATGTCTTATAATGCATACTTATACAGAAAAAAGCCATGACCCAGGCCAATCTGAAAAATATCGCTTTCCATCATGACCAAAATTTAATGATGATCGGTTCAGTAGATACGGCGTGAAAAAACAAACTCACTTTCGCATTTATAATATTAGTTGGGATTGGGATAGTTGGGATGGGATAGATAATTATTTTTACGATGAATTTAATATTACGTTTCAATTTAGGATGTTATTAATAAATGCATGAGATTCTAAAATGTATAATTGTTTTTTTTACATCTTTAACGATTTTGTTAACTACAAGTCTTACCAATGGTACTGGTAGCCTTGTTGGTGGAGGATATGACGACGAACCCGAAGCCCTCGCCCTCGCTCCTGGTGACCGTGACGTCGTACGGGACGGGGGACCAGCCGCCGCGGGAGTTGTCGTATTGCACGCCGTACCTGCAGCAAATTATATGAAGAGGCTTAGATTTTTCTATTTATTCTGATTCATAAGTAAAAGAATAAAATTCATGTTCTCTTCTTCTCTTAAGCCTTCTCGTATTACTTACGTATTTTTTAATCAACACGATTCTTAGGTATTTTAAGAGCTCAAATGGTGAAGTGCGCCGATAAAATTGTAACTAGTGACGCGATGACATAGCGATAGTTCTCACTTGATTATAATTATAAATAAATAATGTTAAATAAAAAACCGGCCAAGTGCGTGTCGGGCCACGCGCAGTGTAGGGTTCCGTAGCTGCGAATGACAACTTTGGGTTCACACTGTTCACACTCGCATCTCACAGTTTACCGACCAAAAACATCAAACAATCAAAATTGTAGGAAATTTTACTTTTCAAGTACATTTTATAAGTTGATTGCCTATAACTTTTGAGTTTGTACTTAGTACTCAGCTCTGATAGTTTTCCTTTCAACTTCAGTATATATACTACTGCTGTAATTTTTTTCACGTATCCATCCGTTTAGCAGAAAGAGGGGGGGACACTTACGTCTCACAAAAATTTGCACCAAATATTTCGGAAACGGATCCCTAAATCAAAAAGTGGTGTTCTGATCCTCACAATATTTTTAAAGACCTATTTAACGATACCCCACACGATGGGTAAGTAGAGAAAAAAAATTACTCCCCCACTTTACTTGAGCTATCCTGGAGCTATCCCAAAAATTTTTTTTTTCAAGATTTTTTTCTACCACTTTTTTGCCATGATTAATATACATACCCATACTAAATTACAGCTTTCTTGTACTTATAGTCTCTGAGTAAAACCGCGGACGGACAGACAGACAGACAGACATGGCGAAACTATAAGGGTTCCTTGTTTACTACGGAACCCTAAAAATGGGTCACGCACTTGCTACTTTGTCGGGATTGCCGACTATAGTTTCGGGCTCATCAAGAGCCAATTTTCAAGTCGAGTTCAGGATGCGCGACGCCGAAGTAAGGGCCTTTACTAATTAGTACTATAGTCGGCGATCCCGACAAAGTAGCACGTGAGTGACCCGTTTTTAAATTTAATGTATTTTCGTCACGTTAGTTTGAAACATAAATAATTCCCACTTTTGATCGACCTTTATGATCGGCATTACATAAGAAGCCTATTCTACGATAAAACTATAATGCTTACATCGGAGGCACATGTGATGCGGGTGGGTACATGGGGGCTGGATGCAGAATGTTGTATGACGCTTGCGGCATGTGGTGGATGGATGGGTCCGCTCTGCAATGCATACAAAGTCAATTAAATCTACATCTTTATATGGAAAATCAATGTATAAACATGATATCTATACTAAGATACTCTTCGATCTATATACGAGATCGAAGTGTATTGTAACGGGGTGTGTATGGGATCTTCTCTGAAATAAAACTATCACTGCTTTTCAATTGCTTTCCTTTACTTCTTCAAAACGAAAACAAGCTTACGGAGACGACCGCGTCAACCAACAATTTCTTCATAATATACCACACACCAAATTTTTTTTCGGAACGCATCAATAGCTTTCAAAATACTTAAACAAACCTACAGTATACTATTTAATGTTTACATTAAATAGTATGTATAATCATCATCATCACAAACTGATCCTCGATATCCTCTTAAAGTGGTGACTCAGACCGTCAATCCGAACAACTTTTCCTATGGGACCAATGCTGAACTCTTTCGCATCGCACGAAAATTATTTCATTTTCCATTCTAATTGCCCGCGCGGCTGAACACTTTAGGAAAATGTCGTTTTTTTTTGTTATCCCAGCATTGATCTCATAGGAGAAGTTGTTCATATTGACGGGCTGAGTCATAGTGACTTAGTAGTTACCATAGTGACTTGTCATAAAAAAATACTAGCTTTTGTCCGCGGCCATCCCTCGGGAACAGTCCTATTTTCCGGGATGAGAGGTAGCCTATGTCCTTGTCCTTGTCCAGAAAAGGTGTGTGCAAATTTTCATGACGGTCAGTTCAGTAGTTACGCCGTGAAAGCGTAACAAAAAACAGACTTACTTTTGCATTTCTAATATTAGTTGGGATAGCAAGATGGAGTGTTTTCTTTTCTCGTGAATAAATAATTGTAATAATGTAAGACAAGCCCACAACCTTCGCAATTATACGCCCAATACTTACGTGAGCAGTGGTTGGTGGGCGTGAGGCGCCACCATGGCGGGGAGACCTAGTGGCTGGATGTCGGCCCGGTTGTGTCGGACGCCCAGTGTCACCTGCGTAGACAAATAGTCCTTTTGATTGATTGTTTACGTAACGTTATTGGTGAAAAACATGTTTAATCATGTTTTGCTAAGAACAATGACTCGTCTCTAAATAATATCAGAAAACTCTTATTATGTATGCGCGATGCAGCCGAAGTTATCCGAGAGAGCTCGCTGAACGACATCGCTTAGCTCATTCTTTCGCCTCGCTCGCTCGATAACTGTGTGAACCGCCCTTAAGGATGCGCTAGTCGGGAACTCGAACTCGTCAGCGCACGTGTCTAAAATGCGTGTTATTTCGCTGAGAAAGGGATAGACTCGGTTTTGAACAGTGCGGAACTATTTACACTGATGTGCATCGGAACAACAGTCTAGTGTGTGCAACCACAAATATTGTTGAAAATTTAAATCTTCGTCGTCTAAAAATTCGCGAGTATGCGTTTGGGAGAAGTGTTCTTGTGATAAAACAGCTGAATGTTTTTATTGAAAGTAAAATAATTTATATTTTTTAATAACCAAACTATGCTTGTATGAATTTTGTTTTAGAAATTTTATACTCCTTCCGGTATTTAAATGTGCCCAAAGTTGCGTTAAAATTACGTGTTAAAACGGAATGTTTTGAGACTCATAACTTTTAAAGTACTCATAATTTTACAATTATGATTCCATACAAGCATAGATAACGACAAAACAAATCGATAAAATTAAAAACTTTAAACAGACGATACCGAACAACGGAGTCATCACCCTACAGAATTTGTATGGCGAAACACCTGACTAGCGCACCCTTAACGCCAGTAGCACACAGCCGCGAAT
The DNA here is from genome assembly GCA_963082605.1 of Rhodophaea formosa. Classification (NCBI taxonomy): domain Eukaryota; kingdom Metazoa; phylum Arthropoda; class Insecta; order Lepidoptera; family Pyralidae; genus Rhodophaea; species Rhodophaea formosa. The sequence continues at coordinate 10,960,128 of OY720228.1, read as the reverse complement.
GCGTTCCGGAAAGAAACATTGGCGAAACCGCGAAACGCTGTCTACTATGATTTTGTTTGGTGCGTGTCACACCGCAATCGAAACGAAACGGACACGGAATCGTTTACTTTCTAATAGACAGCGTTTCGCGGTTTCGCGAATGTTTTGTTCCGGAACGCTTCCATTTTGCATTCGCAGCTTAAAGGGTTCCGTTTTTTGCCATTCAGCTTCGTAACCCTTAAAATCAAAATGGTACAAAAAGACGGCATTAAGAGGTTAATAAAAAAATGAGAATTGAGAAACTCCTTAGCATTAAGTCCACGTCAACTTAGCATAAAGTCACAAGTCGCTAGGGTCCTGAATCGGCTATATTTTCATAATAACAGAAATGACTTACATGTCCTCTCGCAGCGGCCTGGCATACATAGGAGACGGCGCGGGCGTGCGTGGCGCCGGCCAGCGGTATGCCGTCCACCGACGTCAGCAGGTCGCCGGGCCGGAGTAAGCCGTCGGCCGGACCGCCTGCGTACAATCATACTGTTATCTGTCTGTGTGACTCAGATCTTACAAATGAACAACTATTTCCATGGAACCATGGACACTCGACAAAAATACGTCTCGCCCATAATTATAGCGAGAGTTAAACACTTTTGTCGGGTTTTTTTTTTGACCTCTCCAACCCGGCGTGTAGAGTGAAGGCCAAATCCTCGGGCTGCTCTGGCTAATATATATGGCTATGGTAGTACAGAGTGGGTACTGTTCCTGCAGTGGAGACTTAAAAAGACCTGATGATGATGAACACTTTTATATGAAAATATCGAGTAGGAGACGGCGCGGGCGTGCGTGGCGCCGGCCAGCAGTATGCCGTCCACCGACGTCAGCAGGTCGCCAGGCCGGAGCAAGCCGTCGGCCGGACCGCCTGCGTTCAATCACACTGTTATCATCATCATCAAGTATTTTTTTACTCTCTACTGCATGACTTTTTCTGTATTGCCAGAGCCAAAGCAGTTGGGAGTATTCGGCCTACACGTTCCACACTGGCTGCACAGCTCCGACCAGCGGCGCATGATTTCCTGCTCCTTCGACTTGGATGAACTGGCTACCACGGAGAGTACCAATCAAACCAACGAAATGAATTACACCTTATTACGTTGATAAATGCAGAAGGGTTCTAAAGGAATCGTATGCAGAGCCGTAGAATAAAATCGGTCTTCTAACCACATGGCATATTCAAAGATCAAAATAAGGATCTTTTATCAAATGAAATGAAATCATTTATTTGCTAGCAAACACGGTACAAGTATTACACTGATAAAAGACAGGTCAAAATTAGACCTTATTGAATTGAATATACGTGTTGCGCCAACAATCGGCAAACAAATATTTAAAGTAATTAAGAATTAAAAAATATATATATGCCATGTGCTTTCAAAATATATAAGATTGTCCGGCTATTTCTTTAATAATTACAACACATACACATAACTACAAGAGTCACATACCGGGCACGACGAGGCCGACGGCGACGCGGCTGCCGTCCTCGGTGCCGCCGACGATGCGGAAGCCGAAGCCGGCCGCACCACATAACTACAAGAGTCACATACCGGGCACGACGAGGCCGACGGCGACGCGGCTGCCGTCCTCGGTGCCGCCGACGATGCGGAAGCCGAAGCCGGCCGCACCACATAACTACAAGAGTCACATACCGGGCACGACGAGGCCGACGGCGACGCGGCTGCCGTCCTCGGTGCCGCCGACGATGCGGAAGCCGAAGCCGGCCGCACCACATAACTACAAGAGTCACATACCGGGCACGACGAGGCCGACGGCGACGCGGCTGCCGTCCTCGGTGCCGCCGACGATGCGGAAGCCGAAGCCGGCCGCACCACATAACTACAAGAGTCACATACCGGGCACGACGAGGCCGACGGCGACGCGGCTGCCGTCCTCGGTGCCGCCGACGATGCGGAAGCCGAAGCCGGCCGCACCACATAACTACAAGAGTCACATACCGGGCACGACGAGGCCGACGGCGACGCGGCTGCCGTCCTCGGTGCCGCCGACGATGCGGAAGCCGAAGCCGGCCGCACCACATAACTACAAGAGTCACATACCGGGCACGACGAGGCCGACGGCGACGCGGCTGCCGTCCTCGGTGCCGCCGACGATGCGGAAGCCGAAGCCGGCCGCACCACATAACTACAAGAGTCACATACCGGGCACGACGAGGCCGACGGCGACGCGGCTGCCGTCCTCGGTGCCGCCGACGATGCGGAAGCCGAAGCCGGCCGCACCACATAACTACAAGAGTCACATACCGGGCACGACGAGGCCGACGGCGACGCGGCTGCCGTCCTCGGTGCCGCCGACGATGCGGAAGCCGAAGCCGGCCGCACCACATAACTACAAGAGTCACATACCGGGCACGACGAGGCCGACGGCGACGCGGCTGCCGTCCTCGGTGCCGCCGACGATGCGGAAGCCGAAGCCGGCCGCACCACATAACTACAAGAGTCACATACCGGGCACGACGAGGCCGACGGCGACGCGGCTGCCGTCCTCGGTGCCGCCGACGATGCGGAAGCCGAAGCCGGCCGCACCACATAACTACAAGAGTCACATACCGGGCACGACGAGGCCGACGGCGACGCGGCTGCCGTCCTCGGTGCCGCCGACGATGCGGAAGCCGAAGCCGGCCGCACCACATAACTACAAGAGTCACATACCGGGCACGACGAGGCCGACGGCGACGCGGCTGCCGTCCTCGGTGCCGCCGACGATGCGGAAGCCGAAGCCGGCCGCACCACATAACTACAAGAGTCACATACCGGGCACGACGAGGCCGACGGCGACGCGGCTGCCGTCCTCGGTGCCGCCGACGATGCGGAAGCCGAAGCCGGCCGCGCCGCGCGCCAGCCGCACCACCACGTCCGCCAGCGGGTCCGCGCCCAGCCCGCCCACCTCCACCTGCACACCACACGGGGAAGGTAACGTCATGTGTGTGGAAACCAGGAACTACTGTCCAAAATCACTTTGTCACAAAATACGCAAAATATCCTCTGGTCGCAAAATGTCCCCTGATAGCAAAGAATCCCCTGGTAGCAAATTGACCCTTTCTCAAAACTTAAATATTTTTATACAATTATTGTACTATAAAGTTTTTATTCGTTTGTTACGCCTCCACGCCGTAACTACTGAATCAATTATCATAAGACTAACTATTGCGGCTTAGGGGTACTATTTTTAAACATGTGACACCCGTCTTCGAACGATTTATGTATGGAAAATTAGTTCGAAGATGAGTGTCACGCGTTCAAATATGGTACCGTTAATTTCGATCAGTAACTACAGAGTACATTACATAATTATACTAATATGGAATCAACAATGAAAGCTTCGACGCTAGCGCCATCTGTCGCAACATGGTATAGTTTACAACAGCACAGCAGTCATTGACCCTGGACAAAGAGTAGGTACCCCCAGGCTTTACGATTTTTCTCTTTCACATCTTCTGTCCCCTTCCATTTAGTCTAGAACATCCTTGAAACTTCTTTAAAACTTCCAAACAGAACATATGGCTGTGACTTGAACCGGGGTCTCCCGATTCACAGCCTAACTCCTAGACCGCTAGACCAGCGAATGCTTTAACGTCTATGTTGAAATTTTCTTTTATATGAATTCTTTTTTTTTTTATATGCTCCGGAATCCAAGATCCAGGAGCCCGGATAGCCAGACAGAAAGTTAATAATTTATTAAAACCTAATTACCTGCGGGTAGTTAGCAACGTAAACTCCAGGTTGTTGGGCCATGGAATCTGTTTCTAAACACGACGGCGAGTGCATTCGGCGCGACGGCGACCCCGATCGCATTCTGAAATAAATAACATTTGTATATAGGCGTTTTTATGCATTTACAATGCTTAATTTAATAAGAGTATAAACATATCGCTGCAAAGCTCTGAAAATAGTCTAGAACTTTCCCGAATATTGTCTGTCTCGCTCGTATTTTAGTATGTTCGGGAATGTTCTGGAACATTCTGGAACGTTATGGAATGTATTGAATTGGGACAGAAAGTAAGTGGAACTTTCTTGAACCCCTTAACAACGCCATATTGCCTAGAGGTTGATGGGTGTATCCGTACCTCATGGGAGAGCCCTTGACCCTGCCGGTGGAGGAATTGTTGGAGGGCGACTGGCTCTGCAGCCGGGCGGAGGGGGAGTTGGCCAGCAGCCGCTCCGTCGCGCTGGCGGTTGAAGGAGAGTGACTGCGCAGGCGGCCTGTAGGGAGAAAGAATTCATGATTTTTATTATTAACACGCTTTCATTAGCTTCACTTGTAACTATGTATGTAAAAAAATCTTGGAATCTTAATTTGACCCACTTCCCGGTCTTCGATTAGGATGAAATTTTGCACACGCTCTGAGTTCTGATGACAATACATGACTAGCTAAGAAACGTCATCACAAAGCGTGTTTTTTAATTTTTTAAACTATTATTATTACGCTATATTTTATGGCTGGTATAAAAATTCCTAATGGCTGATGCAATTACGAAGTTCATGCATTTGCTACTAAACGTTTAGCAGGAAATGAATGAACTTCGCACTTGCACTAATCAAAGTGTGTACCAGCCATTAGGAATGTTTTGTCCACCTACGTGGATCACCAGTAGAGTTGCCAGGTCATTAGATTCAGCTACCATCTGGTAGTCGTTAAAGGAACCACGTCAGAGGCCGAGAGGCGGTTCCGAAGAACTCTGACACCAGGGTGTGCATGGTTGACTGACCGTGTCACCTACTAGAAATGGTGGTGATTAGATTAAAATCGGGGTGAAAGGTAAAAAAAATTGGGAGTTTCTTTTTCTTAGCGTTTCAAAGGCAAAAACATTAAATTGTGGCGTCTCAGAAATTAGCTACTCTAATAACGTTGTCAGTGGAAGCCATTACTATTGCAAATTGGATATTTATTTTATAAAGATATTTTATATATATATTTAAATAAAGATATTTTTAGTCCAAATCGGGACGTCCCGATCTGGGCACCTTCCACCAAGCATAGACTACTTCCTTCGGTACAAAGAAGTGCACAACAAAAATTTTCTTTGTCCATAGCTGTGTTTATAAAACACGACTTATCTGGAAAAAAAATAGCGTAGATTTTACAAATCATTTGTCTGTGATGGAAAGCAACGACGTACATGCAAACATAAATAATGCCTATTCATTTATGCCTTTTAAAATCCCTAATTTGTATGTGTCGAGAATCAGTGTCTTTATTTAGTACTAGCAATTTTCCTGCGACTTCGACCGCGAAAATTATAGCCTATGTTATCTGCAGATAAATTAGTTTTCTATAAGTGAAAGAATTTTGAAAATCGGTCCAGTAGTTTCGGAGCCTATTCAATGCAAACAAACAGACGATCCAATCTTTCCTCTTTGTCATAGTGTCCTTTACCTGTAGAATTAGAAGGCGAGTGCGGCCTCATCCTGCTGGTGGTAGGCGACTGGTGATGGCCGCCCATCGCTGCCGTAGTTGGCGAATGCAATAGCCCGTCTTCCGGAAACCCTAAGACGGACAAGGGACCATCCATAAATTACGTCAGTATTTTTTTTGACTGTGTACAGTAGTACCACTTTAATAAGTCGCATCGGCATTATTCGATGGCACAGAATAGCGCAACCTACCGCCGACTCAAACCGAATGAAATAACGAACTTATTGCTACTACATAAGATTTGAAATTCGAAAACAACAGAACTCGTGCTGTTTCGCTCACAATGCTTGTACGACTGCCGAGACTGGCCGAGACGCCGCATGGCGCGTACACATCACCCAATAGCGGACGGGTATTTTCGCGCCATGCAAATTTTTACTTTTGCGCAGGTACATCGGTGTAACTTATAAAAGTGGTAGTACTGTACTTTCAATTAGGGTTTTCAGATCTTTCTTTTTTTTTCCCCAGGTGTGTCAAGAGGTGTTTTTGACAGCTACTGTCAAAATCCCCCAATCATTTATTCATCAATTTAATAATTAGTGGAATTTGACAGATCATGTCAAAAATACCTCTCGACACAGTGCCGCCACCCGGGGCAAGAAACGATTCGGAAAACACTTATTGAACTGTTTCATTAAAAACAACAAACAAATTATTGAATTGTTGCTACTACACTGGACTTTTCAAGGTGAGGGCAAAGTGCCCTGGACTTAAAGGTGAACATCACCAGAAGGGCCGGGCCTCGGCTTTGGGCGTTGCTCGTGTGGTAATGGAGAGAGAGAGACAGAGAGAGAGAGAGAAACACTAACCTCCATTGTCGCTACTATCCGCCACGCTAGCATTCCCCCTCCAGTACGCAGCATTCATATCCACATGGACCGTCGGCGTGGGCACCTCCCCCCAATTCCCGTTCCACCTCTCCCCGTTCCCGTCCCACGTCACCCCGTTACTCTCGTCCCACTTCTGCCCGTTCTCGTCCCATTTCTGTCCGTTCTGGTCCCATTTCTGCGCGTTCTCGGCCCAATTTCGGATGTTGTTGGAGTTGTCGACCCATGTTTCTCGTTCTTGCCACTGGTTGCCGTTCTGTGGTTCTGACCAGGGAGCGACCTGGAGGTAGAAAAACTCTGATAAATCATCAATATCAACATTTCAAATTAAGATAATTATTCATTACCGCCGGAAGTGGGTACTTTACATTACAATTTACCAAATACAAAATAATGAAAAGTAATACCAAAAATAAGTAATTTACTACCGATTTATTTGAAAATACTGTAAAGAACACTATATGTTTCTTTAATGTTTAGTGGATACTGTATTTTAAAGTTATGAAAACTTAAAATAAAATTGATCTGTATTATAGTCCACACAATTTATAGCAACTTAGTATTTTTTAGCACTATTGTGTTAACACGTAAAAGAGAAATATGTTCCACATGCCTGTTATAAAGAAGTTACCTGATGGTTTCCATTTCTCGGCTCTGTCCACGCCGTAACTGCCGGCAACGTGAGTCTCCCGCCAGGCGTACTGCTTCTTCTTCGTCTATCGATCAGACTCTCCCGTTCGCGACTTTTGTGCTCCGGCACGGCGTATGTGGCTTCAACTGTAAATTGGTAATACCATCTGTTATTAAAATACAAAACAACGGGTTACCCACTTCGAGCAACACGGAAGGGAGTAGCCATACGCTGCATTCCCCTCTGTCAAGGTACAAGCCAAAATTAGGCATATGCATGTCTATGTGTTAGTTGTGTGACTCATCTGTACACAAATTATTTTTTCTTTTTTATGTCATTTTTTGTGACAATGTCATAATTACTATCAAGTGACAGTTTAAGTTTTGTATGTAGGTGTGCGGAACTAAACTTGTGTGCACATTTCCCCCCGCAAAAAACGCCAGAAAAATTGTCATAGTAAATTGTCGCTTTGCCCACTCCCTCCGTCCGGTACGGAGGCCGTGTTGCTCGCAGGTTACCCACGTAAATAGTCAGCTACTGGCCGACATGTTTCGACCTCATCCGGAGGTCTTCCTCAGGGCGAATGTGAATCGATTTGCGCGCACGATGTCTTCACAATCAGCACTGACGACATCGTGCGCGCGTCTTACTTGTTACGTATTTCAATAATGTCTCTTTTTTACGTAATTTTTAGTTAAAAAATACAATCCATCTTATATCATGAAACTAATTGAGATTTAACTAAAAAGTAAAAACAACTAAACATAAATAAACCTAACTAAAAAGAAAAAAACTGTTTAAAGTTTCAAGATTCAAAGACTTTGTTCAGAAAATAGGCCTTTTCAGGCACTTTTTCCCGTCATTTCATAATTTAAATAATTCTAATTTTCTTAGAAATATGTTAATACTATTAATTAGTGTTCAAAAACAACAGACTACTAGCATTTCGGAACCAACTACTGCAGAGAAGAAACGCTGAAAGAAACTCTTTTTACAGCATTGGTCGCCTACTCGCCTGAAGGGCTTTGTATATTTTCCTTTTTTCTTTTCTGACATCATGAAACTAATTGAGATTTAACTAAAAATTAAAAATAACTAAAAAATCCATCTTATTGTAATACGACGACTAACTTTAGTACCTGCTTGAGAATATCAGAATAGAACTGTGAATGCATCAAAAATACCTATAAAGAAAATATTCCTACCTGGGTTGATTCCATTGAGCCTGTCCCGCAGGTTGTCTTGCTGAGAGAGGGCTGGACTTCTCAACTGTTCCGCGGTCGGAGTTTTACTTCTGCCCAACTGGGTATTGTTTACCGCTGAAAAATAATATCAGTATGGTACAGTAGTACTACTTTTATAAGTCGCATCGACAATGTTCGATGGCGCAAAGAAGCGCAGCCTACCGCCGAATCAAATTGAAAATATCAGAGAAATACAGAATTTACTACTACTTAAAACAGATATGGCAGGGACTCTTTTGAAATTAAATACAGAGCTGGCGCGTAACAACGCACATTTTGTACCACTAGGGACAGTATCAACTCAGATTAACTTGAATCCCTACAATTTGAAGTCTGTTTGTAGGGGGAGGGGGGCAGTTTTATCTGCCCCGATTATATTACGTCGTATTTAAGAGTCGCCTGGAAGCGCATGTCTCCATACAAACGGAAAAAGGAAATTGTGGCAATATTTGATAATTTTGGAGTAACTTAAAGCATTTAATCAATTAATCTCATTGTAATCTACGTACGTTCCTATACAGCTTGGTTAAAATACCAATGGTTTGAGAATTACAAGCCTTTTCAAATTTGTATGGAAATCTTAAGAGGCGTATGATTCTCAAACATTTGATAATTTAACCAAACTGTATAGGAACGTACGTAGATTATAATGAGATCAATTGATTGGATGCTTAATTTTGCCCTAAAATTATCAAATATTGCCACAATTCCCTTTTTCCGTTTGTATGAAGACATGCGCGTCCAGGCGACTCTTAATAAGGTCGTATGACGCTCTACTCAGTGAGCAGGCTATTAGAGTGAGCAGTTTATTATAAGCAGTCGGCCTCGCCGCGGGCTTATAATATTTATATAACTAGCAGCCCCTTCGGTTTCGCCTGGGCATAAACTTTTCTCTAGAATTTGTCTATCTATTAAAAAAAGACAAGAAAATAATAAATCACACTTAAGTATTTATCCCAACTAATATTATAAATGCGAAAGTGAGTTTGTTTATTTGTTTGTTTGATTGTTACGCTTTCACGCTGTATCTACTGAACCGATCATCATAAAATTTTGCATACACATAGGTTAGGGTACCAAGAAGGACATAGGCTATATTACGCGGGCGAAGCCGCGGGTAACAGCTAGTATCATATATAAAAGTAATTACAATTAAAATATTGTAGAAATTAGTCAAGTGGTGGCAATAGCCAGCCAGTGTCGGTACCTATCAGTGGTGACTAGTTTCTCTGCCAGTCCTCTCACAATACTGTTGCTACACGAATATACCTTGAACCGTTGCGTAGTTTTAAAAGATCTAAGCATACATTGGGACACAAACAGCGGAAAGCTTTGTTTTATACTACGTAGTGAAGTGATGTACTATTTTCAATTGGTCAATAGGATTCATTATGAAAACACGGCTTTACTCACGTTTTATTACGTCGAATCCGCCGACTAGTTTCGGTCTGTTACGAAGACCATCATCGGGGCGAGTGAAAGGGGTGGCGACACGACGGTTACGCTACCCTCAAAGCACTGAGGCACTCGCCCCGATGATGGTGTTCGTAACAGACCGAAACTAGTCAGCGGATCCGACGTAATAAAACGTGAGTAAAGCCGTGTTTTCAAAATGAATTTAACTCGCGTAAGTTTTAATATTATTATGGTCAATAGGAGTTTATCCTTTAGAAACAAACACAATTATTTCCTCTTTATAATGTTAGTCTAGATTTGTAAAATTCAGGATGAGAAGTCATCAAGAAGGAGCGGGTGTGTGGTGTGCTTACCTGCAGCGGGCTGCAGGCGCGTGGCGGAGCGGCTGCGCGGCGCGCGAGCGATGGCGTTGTTGCGGCGCCACACGCGCAGGCTGGTCTCGTGCAGTGCTGGGCACTCCTTCAGCACCTGCCGTGGACATGGAGTTAATAAATAAATATATACGGACAAATCACACAGATTGAGGTAGCCCCAAAGTAAGTTCTTAAGTAAGACTTGTGTTATTGGATACTAACTCAACGATACTATATTTTATAACAAATACATATATAGATAAACATCCAAGACCCAGGTCAATCTGGAAAAGATCATTTTCCATCTTGACCTGACCGGGGATCGAACCCGGGACCATCCGTGTCACAGGCTGGCGTGTTGACCGCTGCGCCACGGAGCTCGTCAAGAGAGTGTAGGTTATTAATATATCAAGTTTGATGGCCACCGGTATAGAGCTTGCAATGTCACTCGTGGGTTACCAATATCTCAAGTTTGTTGCTCAGGAGCACAGAGCATGGAATGTCACTCGCGCGCTACTAGAGACGACAATAAAAATAATACCGCGTTAGCCCGCCGTGTGGTTCCCGGCAGAGTAGAATACGACCACTCCAAGTCTTTCCGTGGATGTTGTAGAAGGCGACTTAGGAAACTAGCTATACAAAACCTATAAACATCAAGACCTCTCTAACCCGTCTGGCCAGCGAGGACAATGTAGGTCAAATCCTCTGACTGTTCTGGCTAATATATGGCTCTTATAATACAGAAATTCATGCTCCTGCAATGGAGACTAAAAAGGACCTGTGATAATGGTGTGGTTTACACGTATTTAAAGTTTTTACAAGCTGTTAGCACGATGAAAATTCTGAACCTCATGCTCCCCTTCTTCAGAAATCAGTCAAGGAGAATGAGGCATACGGTAAGTACAAAATAACGCAAAGTTAGCTGTGCTCCCAATTTTTCATCAGCCCCAGTGAAGAAAACCCTAGATGTACCATATATTAAAAACTCCTACATAATTTTTTTTAAGATGTACTCACTTGAACAACATGTTGGTGGGGAGAATGACGAACATCAGTGTCTCCAATCTGTAGGAGCAGGTCCCCTTCCCGGAGACCGGCGCAGCGACTTCTGTCTAACACCTGTTGAAGACAAAACCTTCATAAATTGAACAACTATAACGGACATCAGCTTTTAGTATGGGTAGTTCCTTCCATGCTGGTTTGGGAAAAAAGAAAAAAAAAGATCATATATCAGCTGCTTTTCTTCCCGTGCAAAACGAAAAAACCGTAGGAAATTTGGTGGGAAGTCAAGGGGTTCAGTTGTCGTTTGCCTTATACAATTTTGCAAATTGATTTAAGTAGACTTTATAATATGAAATTGGTGTAGTTTGGTGTTATAAATGCTCGTGCTCGAGAACAATTTGTGAAATAGTTATAGTAGACTGTCAAATGGACTCGTATAGATTTGTCGCCAAAATCTCCCACGAGGCTGCCAAAGAACATAAGCCATCTTTGATGCCACATACCGTACAACACTGATACTTAGTACCTATCTCATTATACTGGACATTGGCAGAATCACTGAAATCTCGGTGGAGGCCTTAATTAAAAAAGAAAGAAAAAGCCGGAAAAAATGGAAAAGGACTGGGCAATAATAAAAGATATTATGACAATAGGCGATGCAGCAAGCAACATTATCACTATTTTCATCCCACCTGCCAACTGCCCACAGACATGCCAAACGTAGCCTTTGGGTTTATGACCTTGGGCTAGAGTGGTGGCGGCACTCTCTATACGTAATAATTCAAGCACCGGCGACCTCAAACCGGGGCGTGTAAGCACTAGAGTTGATAAACCGTAGGAAGTCACTCACTACTCATTTCGTGCCTGCGTGCAAGACGTGCGAGAGTCGCAAATAAATATAAATAAATATATATGGACATATCACACAAATTGAGTTAGCCCCACAGTAAGTTGTGAACTTGTGTCGCAGGATACTAACTCAACAATACTATATTTTATAATATATACTTATATAGATAAACATCCAAGACCCAGGTCAATATGAAAAAGATCGTTTTCCATCTTGACCTGACCGGGGATCGTACCCGGGAGCCCGTGACACAAGCTAGCGTGTTGACCGCTGCGCCACGGAGCTCGACTAAAGCAAACACAACACACACAGCCCTCGAGCAAGCAGTCAGCGACGGCCTGTCCCCCGCGCGCCTCTCGCTGCCCTCGCAACATCCAGACACATTCACACACACATAGCCGCAAGCGATGCAACGTGCACACAAGCTAATATGTAGCTTCTTTTCGCGTAGTGTATAAGTCGTGGCCATATTGTAGAATTGATCTTTTCATGAAACGATTGACATTTTCATGAAATGGTGGCATTTTATGATGTGACCAACTTAATTTGATCAGATCATTGAATCGTCCACGTTTAACGATATTGTCATTCACTACAAACGCTTTGTTTGTTTTGTTTACGTGGAAAGATGGCGGCCGCCGGCGAAAGCCGCAGTGAAAAAGAGAACATTATGTTCTGTAATGATAAAGAAAGAATAAAAATATAAGAATTTACGGTACAAAATGTTCTTAACATATTATTCTGAATTTTTGTTAATTATATTTCCTGGACACCCTATTTTACGATCCAGCCAAACGTGAATGACAATATCGACGTGGACGATTCAATGATCTGATCAAATTAAGTTGGCCACATCATAAAATGCCACCATTTCATGAAAATGTCAATCATTTCATGAAAAGATCAATTCTACGATATGGCCACGACATATATATTCTTTTAGCCGTGTGGTTTCCCGGCAGATTACAGTAGGAGAATCATTACATGGATATCGTCTTAGTATAGAAGGCGACTTAGGAAACACAAGCTAAGCAAAGCAAACTTCGAAGAAACCTCTCCAACTTGTCTGGCCAGCGTGGAGATTGTAGGCCAAATTTTGTGTCTGCTCTAGCTAAAATATGGCTCTGGTAGTACAGATAGGGTCGTGCTCTTGCAGTGAAGTTTAAAGAAGACCTGATGATGATTATTCTTTGGTTGGGCTGTCTACCTCGCAAGGGATAAAGTCCCTTGTCTGTCCCAAAACAGCATGAAAGACAAAATATAAATATATATAGGACAAATCACACAGACCAGCAGGCCGATTTGCTAACTCGGTGAACAACGATTTGATTGTCACTTTAGCATCCATTACGGTTTTCATATCTTAAATAAAAATAGTCATTCATACCGAAGCCGTAATGAATATTGAAGTTACCATGAAAATGATGTACACTGTAGCTTACAAAAGTTAGCAAATAGGCCGGCTGGTGTACTTACCTTTTTGACCTTCTGCCCATGAACACTGTCGGCGATGGTGAAGCCGAAGCCAGCCGCGCCTCGGCGTAAAGTTAGTAGCAATTCTCTACCCGCTTCGCTGTTGTTGTTTCTTGGGTGTTCTGTCAAAATTATATTATGTAATTAATGTTCTATGTTGTATAATGGACAACACAGAAACTTTCTAGCAACAAATTTCATTATTCAAAAAAACCCTGCATCTGTTTTTGACAGTCTGGGAAAGAATATAAATCTAATGACAGTCTAATGACAGTAAGTCACACTTTAAAATCGATCAAGGCTACAGGAGGCATCAACGGAACAGACATACGTACATAAATATGTGGGAAAAGCAATACCCTCCTTCTGGGTAGGTTAGTCAGTAAAAAAAAGTTATTGTGCAAAAAGTTGACAGTTGTTACGTCAACTCATTTCTTTAGACTCAAAGCACAGAATTAATATACATGAGTAGAGTACGAGTAGTACCGTCTCCCGGTCTCCCCTCACCTCTCCCCCGTTTTCGTGTCAGATAACTTTGGAAAACAGTCACTGCAACTGTTGCTAGTCGCATGTTAGGCGCTGTCTCTTATACGTACGTTAGTACTTGCATTTATTCTGCAGTAGCGACCCTGATTATTAACTCACACATTGTCGTGTGCATGGATGTAAAGTTTCGTTTGTAGTATTAGGCATAAATATTACTCCAGTTGTATGAAGGACCATATCTGTGCACAAAGTTACACTTACGCTATATACGACACAGACGAGCTCCGTGGCGCAGCGGTCATCACGCCTGCCTGCGACACGGATGGTCCCGGGTTCGATCCCCGGTCAGGTCAAGATGGAAAACGATCTTTTTCAGATTGACCTGGGTCTTGGATGTTTATCTATATATGTATTTGTTATAAAAATATAGTATCGTTGAGTTAGTATCCCATAACACAAGTCTTTCATTAGAACTTACTTTGGGGCTAGCTCAATCTGTGTGATTTGTCCGTATATATTTATTTATTTATTTATATGGTTAGCACAGAATAAAATGTTTATTTCCAACTTTATGTCAAGGTTGCAACTACGAGTAACAACACAAGAACACTGAAGGGACATGTGGATAAACTTGCGAGTATAAGGTTTCAATAAATACATTTTCTTTAATAAATATTACAAACAAACTAAAAAACAAGACAGTACTATTCTAAATACATTCAAAGAGCTGGTTCAAGACATATACATGGCGAATTTTGATCGTTCCGGACCATTAAAGGGGTGATTCAGCCTGTCAATATAAACAACTTTTCCTATGGGACAAATGCTGTAAACTCGAAAAAAAAAAAATCGACATTCCTATACAAATTGTCCGGGCGGCTGAACACTTTTGTATGAAAATATCGAAATAAAATTTGAGTTTCCAGCATTGGCCCCATAGGAAAAATGGTTCATATCGACGGGTTGAATCACCCCTTTAAGGGTCCAGAACGATCAAAATTTCGCCATGTATACCTACATTTATCAAGACATAACAAGTACATAATGCATTTACGAAATGAAAGGGAAATAGCATTTTAATTTTTGTCTCACCCCTAAAGCACATTGTGAGCAGCGCTGCTTGGCAACAAAAAATATAATATTGAAACTCTATGGAAACCTCTAATGTCATCATCATCATCATCAGGTCTTTCTAGTCTTCACTGCAGGAGCACGACCCTCTCTGTACTACCAAAGCCATGTACTAGCCTGAGTAGTCAGAGGATTAGGCCTACACTCTCCACGCTGGCCAGACGGGTTGGAGAGGTCTCTTTGATGTTAATAAGCTTTGTTTAGCTTGTGTTTCCTTAGTCGCCTTTTACGACATCCACGGGATGACTTGGAGTGGTCCTATTCTACTCTGCCGGAAACCACACGGCATGTCTAATGTAAGACTACGGTATTATAAAGGCGGATACGACATATGCGCAATTATTTAAACCCTGGACCATACTAGACCGCTATAAAATAGTAAAATTATTTTAACATTGAAAATATCAAAATATATACTTGTAAAAGTTTTTTTTTTTATGATTAGCTATCTATTCCTTGTTTTACAAGTCACCCTATATAGTAATGCTGTGTGGTTCGAGTAGAATAGCACCACTCTAAATTTTCAAAAACACAAGCTAAACGAAGCTTATAAATATAAAAAAAAACCTCTCAAACCCGACTGGCCAGCGTGGAAAGTATAGGCCAAATTCTGTTAATACGATAGTACAGAGAGGCTCATGCTCCTGCAATGGAAACTAAAAAGACCTGATGATGTATAATACCTGTGGCGAGTGACAGGAGGTGGTCTGCTGAGGGACATCTGGGCGGTGCTGGTGTACTCTCCGTGGGGACCAGTTCATCCAGGTCGAAGGAGCGGGACATCATGCGGCGCTGGCCAGCGTGGAGAGTGTCGACCAAATCCTCTGACTGCACTAATATATGGCTCTGGTAGTACAGAGATAGTCGTGCTCCTGCAGTGGAGACTTGAAAAAACCCGAAGATGAAGTGTATAGGCCAAATCCTCTGACTGTTCTGGCATATAGCTCTAGTAATACAGAGAGGGTCGTGCTCCTGCAGTGGAGACTAGAAAGGCCTGATGATGATGAGAGTGTAGGCCGAAACCTCTTGACTGTGGCATATGGCTTTGGTAATACAGAGAGGGTCGTGCTCCTGCAGTGGAGACTAAAAAGACCTGATGATGATGTATAGAAGCTGTGGCGAGTGATAGAAGGTGGTCTGCAGAGGAACACCTGGGCGGTGCTGGAGTACTCTCCGTGGTAGCCAGTTCATCCAGATCGAAGGAGCGGGACATCATGCATCGCTGGCCAGCATGTAGAGTGTAGGCCAAATCCTCTGACTGCTCTAGCTAATCTGTCTCTGGTAGTACAAAGAGGGTCTTGCTCCTGCAGTGGAGATTAAAAAGACCTGATGATGATGATGTACCTATGGTACCTGTAGTGAGTGATAGGAGGTGGTCTTCAGAGGGACACCTCCTGTACTCTTAAGATAATCTTCTGACTGTTCAGACATATGGCTCTGGTAGTAAAGAGAAGGTCGTGCTCCTGCAGCGGAGACTGAAAGATCTGATGATGATGATGTAAAGTACCTGTGGCGAGTGATAGAAGATGGTCTGCAGAGGGACATCTTGGTGGCGCGGGAGTACTCTCCGTGGTGGCTAGTTCATCCAGGTCGAAGGAGCGGGACATCATGCGTCGCTGGTCGGGGCTGTGCGGCGCGGCGGGGGAGGTGTCGGTTTCGTCGCGGCCTGGGTTCGGTTCGTGGTTCGGTGAGTCTAGGTTGAATCTGTAATTAAGAAAAGTATTGCAGACATGATTGTTGGTATAGCCCAACGTGCAAGTTTTATCAAAATCGGTTTATTCGTTTTTGACATTGAGTAAACATTTTTTTTATTACTAGTTGTTCGTACAAATTATATCAATGTTTTCTTACTTTTCCTGACAATAACGGATAAGGGGTTAAATAAATATATATGATATTATTGCTTACGTAATTCTTGATTTCAAATCCCGAAACCTAGTCACGTAATATGTAAGCTAAGCTTTTGACGGTGATATTTTATAAGTCTCAGTAAAAAAAGAAACATGTTATATTTTCTATAGGAGTTTTTATGCATCCACAATGCAATTCTAGTATTCTTGGTTTAAAAAAAAGAAACATATTACCTGGTCCGTAGCGCCCTGGTGAGATGTTGCATAGCGACGGCATCGGACGTGGCTGGGGTGGTGGCATCTACTGCTCTGGTGCTTAGCACGCGGGTGTTGGGGTCTTCGGAGTCGAACGATAGAGGGTAACCTGCGAAAAAAGGTTAAAATTAGGTCTTTTTGTCTCCACTGCAGGAGCACGACCCTCTCTGTACTATCAGAACCATATATTAGCCAGAACAGTTAGGAACTACACTCTCCACGCTGGCCAGACGGGAGAGGTCTCTATGATGTTTATAAACTTTGTTTAGCTTGTTTCCTAAGTCGCCTTATACGACATCCACGGGAAGATTTGGAGTGGTCCTATTCTACTCTGCCGGGAGGGGGTTTTTGAAAGGTTTACACCAGATGTCGGAGGAACTGAAATGATGGAAACAATGAAAAATAATGAGGATTCCTAGGTATATTTAACTTAAAACTGTCAGACTGATGCTCATATACATAGTAGAATTGCGAGTGCGACTAGATGGAAGAAGAGTCTCCGATACAGTGTTTTTTATGAAAACTATAAAAGGGTTATATGAAAAAAATGTCGACTAAAACAGACAGGCATAGCAATTTTTACCACAATGTCTTCTTTCGTAAGTAGGTTATACGAAGTAATTCAATCTGGCTAAACCATTATTATGCATGTGGCCTGTTCCAGGCGATTAGCCGCGATGATAGATCTGATGTACTTGCGTAACTTAGCGGTCAATCCTGATATTCCATTATATAAATCTTTACATTTCTGGATAGAACCAAACGTACTTATTAAGAGATTGCATTACCGATAACACTGCCAATAGTACATTTTCGTTTTTAATTTAATTGGGTTTTAGTGCTATCGTAATTCGACTTTATAGACGTCAAGTAGGGATGGTTTTGCATTGATGCAGGTTTATAACATAACAATATCTATGAAATCGTGGACAGCCTGAAGTGTCACTTATATATGTGACTATGTATCTAAGTCTAGATAGATTACAGGGTTCCGCAGCCGAATGGCTAAAAACGGAACCCTTATAGATTCGTCATGTTTGTCTGCGACAGTCACTTTATTCCAAAATTAGTCGTATTTTGGCTAGATGTTGAATTTATACATAAATCTATGCTCGGACTCGCTCATATAGAGTTCCGTAGCAACACTACGGAACTATATATGAGCGAATCCGACTCGCACTTGGTCACTTTTTATACTTGATCGCAGTATTAAGTGCCTTTATTTTTTGTCATTTATTCGCTTCGTATGGCGTATTGAAGCCACTGAAGGAAATAGAGTAGCCCTATTTTAACCGGAAACACAGATCTGTATATACCGAAAATCATATAATCTCAAAGACCGATAAACATTTAAGTCATATAGCCATGTATAAGAGTTACATCATTGAACCACATAAAATGCTTTTTCCCATCAGGAAGGAGATGCAATAAAATTATCTTGATGAAGCGTGACGTTGATACGGCGTGTCTCGCTTCACGGCAGACATTAAGATATGTTCCGTGTGTGAACTACATTATATGGATATTTCTCAAAACATTCGCCAGCTTGGATCAATGCCTACACGGTGAAATATTTATCGTTATGGACCCTTTAGAAAATTTGTTCAAATCGACGGGCTGAATCACCCTTATTCTCCGTCGATTTGAACAACTTTTATTCTTCCGAGGTCGAATAAAGGTTTTGAAAATTCTAGAATATTTAACAAAAACTGTTCAATCCGTTAAGGTCAGATGGGGAAGCTTGCGTAGATTCTATTTAGCGGAAAATAATTACGGAATTCCGAAAAAAAATCGCTGCTCCATTGTAAATTACATACCTACCGCAATAAAATGTATGGAGCAGCGATTTTTTTACGCAGTTTCTGAATTATTTTCCGCTAAATAAAACCTACACAAGCTACCCTATGTGAACAGGCTTTTTGTTACATATTGTATATAAAATCTTCAGCAGTCCAGTCAATTTGTATGGATTTTTTTAAGGACCTAATCATTCCTTTAAGGTTCCAAAACGGGCAAAAGTTCACTGAGTATAATTTGGTACAGGTACTTTGCGTATAAAGGGTACAAATCAAAAGGTAATTTGGCAACATAGAATTAGATTGATGATAGAGTCAGGAACATGGGTGTTAGCGACGCGCTCTGGTTTAGTTGTAAATATTTCAATATCATTTTATTTTGTAAATAGAGTAACATTCACCACTGTTCATGGCTTTTAATTTTAAAAAAGAAATAGGAGCGTGGCACTTTGTCGATGGTTTAGTTTTTAGAAAACATATGATTTATTGTCTGTGGCGACGCCCGCTCCCCCCAATATTCAAATATCGAATTGTCTTAGGTCCGCGCGAGAAAAACGCTGTTGTTTGCCTTTTGTTTTTCTTGATATATTTTATCATTTTTGTATTATTGTGCCGCATTATACGTTAATTTTTACTGACGCGTGTTTTTTACTGGCCTGGCCTAACTGTCGCCTACAATGGGGCTCAATGATTATTCTTGTTTGGCAAAGAATTCATTGTCTAAAGATAAAGCCAGTACCGTTCTCAGCCCACAGCAATTACAGGTACCTACGGCTCCCACCTTTCCATAGCTGTTTTTGGCATAACTACAAAATTTTACTTAACAAATTCATAATTAAAACAATCAAACATGACTTAAGACAATAAATAAATAAAAAAATAACCATGCCAGCCAATCAATTAGGGAGATTTTTTTATTTTTCTTTAACTACCGCAGGGCCTACGAAGTATGCTTACGGCATAAATCACACAAATTGAGGTAGCCCCACAGTAAGTTGTGATCTAGTTGTCGTAGAATACTAACTCAACGATACTATATTTTATAATAGATACTTATACAGATAAACATCCAAGACCCACAGGCCAATCTGAAAAATATCGTTTTCACCATGCCCTGATCGGGGATCGAACCCAGGACCAATCACAGGCTGGCCTGTTAACCACTGTGCCACGAAGGACGTCATTTATAGAAAAATTACAAGCCATATAGCAATAATAGTATCTTTTTCACTTACCTCTAACGAGATGTAGGGTGACGTTGGTTCCTGGGGTGATGGATTGGAAGATTTGCGCGACTTGAGCGTGGGATAGACCCCGCACGCCGCGATTGCCCACGCCGACTAAGACATCGCCGGGCCGCAGAGCACCTTTGAAAGACGATAGTTTTTTTAATTTAAAGCAATACGCCTAGCACCGTAATATCTTACCTGTCTTCGCATTGATATAATATTGAGCAATGTTATGTAGTAAATAGGTACTTAAATGAATCCATATCACGGAGAATTTTTATATAGATAAAGTAAAACAAAATTGTAAAATTAGTCTGTTCAAATGTGATTGTAAGTTTCGCTGAATAAAATTGTTCGGAACAAAAATATGAATATCTTTATTTTCAACCTTTTATTAAAGTAATTAATGCTACCTATATAATTAAAGATAAGAATAGTGGCTAAATCATTATCTAGATTTGTTATCAGAAAATGTATAGAACTATAATAACAGATCTTCTATCAATAGATTTTTGAGTACTTTGCAAACATACCTAATAGAATATTTTTATTTGTTTTCTGGGTAATATAAACATTTAAGTAGTTTTAAGTAAGCCCATATATTTGGCAAATTGTTTCGAAACACTTGTAAACAACACCACTCTTAACATCTGCCACCTGCCATAAACGCAACAAATCATTGGGTAAAATCACAAAACTACGCGGAGTATAACCACATATACAGCATGTAAATTGACCTTCAAAATTTCCTAAGAGGGGTGGTTCAGACCGTCAATATGAATAACTTTTGCTATAGGAGCTCGAAAAATTTTTTCACTGTCTTATACTAATTGCCCGCGCGACAGAACCCTTTTTAATGAAAATGTCGAAACTGTTTTTAGTTCCGAACATTGATCCTATAGGAAAAATTGTTTTCTATTGACGGGCTGAATCACCCAGGCAAAGGAAATCTTTGAACAGATGCCCAACAATGATATTGAGTTGATAAAGAAGTTGTTCAGGTGATAGCAGATGGATAATATTATGTCGAAGGTCAATTTACAAGCTGTAATCTCCTTGCAAAACTATAACGTACAGGTAAAATTGTTACACCCTTACTTACCATCGATCCACGCAGGACTATGCGGCACGATACTTCGTATTTGAAGGTATCCCTCCGTCTCAGGAATGCCTTCAGCACCGATTAATGTGAAACCCAGGCCCTGAGGACAATGATAATTCTTAGCCTCGGTCAGAATACATAAATCTTTTCAGACTTTAAGAGGCTTACATCGACCAACTACCGCCATCCTTCATATTATTTCTTAACTACAGTGAATCCAACTTTATGGTGGCTCGGAACATCGCACGAGTCGTTGCGCAGTACACAATATTAGGTCTGCGCGGGGCGCGCGGGGGGAGGCGGGGCGCGTTCTGCGCAGACCTAATATTGTGTACTGCGCAACGACTCGTGCGATGTTCCGAGCCACCATAAAGTTGGATTCACTGTAGTTAAGAAATAAGAAATAAGAAAGAGCCGCCATAAAGTTTGATTCGGACTGTACCTGCCTAAAATACGATCATATTGAAAAAATCATCGTCAGTGATTTGGTAGTAAATTACTTGTAGTCTTTTTGGTGTTACTTTTCATTATTTTGCATAGTACCGCCAAAAGTTACAAGAATTAATAAAACTACTCATTACTGCCAAAACTGATAAGAATAAAATTACGGGAGTCGCTAGTTTCGCTGATGTTAGCCTCTTGATGAATTAGAAACAAAACTGCCGTCGCTCTCCGAACATACTGATCGGGAGTCATCCGCCTTCCGCAAAGATATGAATCTGCACCTCTTCATACGCTTAATGAACCATGAACGATAACGTACCTACACAATAGATATAAATAAACGTCTATGTATGATTTGAGAACTGTGTTCTTGTCGGTGGAGTACTCTACATTAGTCTACATGTCTCTCGGTTCTATCTAGGTCATTCTTTTGACCTCTCCATAACTACTAAACTACTTCTGCTTTTTAGATTATCCCAACTAATATTTTAAATGCGAAAGTGAGTTTGTTTATTACGCTTTCACGCCCTATCTACTGAACCGATCATCATGAAATTTTACATACAACATGTATGTCATCATCATTTCGTATGGCAGGTTACTGCAAGAATCCTATATGTTCAATTTTAAATTCTTTAGCCATTCTTCAGCTTTCGGAGTCAAAGAGTGAAGTTCGCTGAGTCCTCCGGGGAAACGATATAGTGGGCACTCTTCGGCAATATGTCTCAAAGTTGCAAACATGTATGTAAAATTTCATGATGATCGGTCTGGATTATGGAGAAGGACATAGGGATGTTTCATGAGGGATCAACACGCGAGCGGAGCCGCGGGCGTAAGCTAGTTTCATTAATATGTTTTGATGGTGGTGGTTCTGGTCTACCCATAGATCTGTATATCTATTTGGGTTGCTGAGGTCAGACGGCATTTACTCTGGGCAAAAATCGGTATCCTCATCAAATCACCTAGAATAGGAAGCGGACCCCGGGCTGAAAGATGAAACCGGGAATGCGCTCAAATGAAAATGATCATTATTAAGAACTAGCAGCCCTACCCAGCTGCGCCCAGGCATGTATTATACCTACCTTAAAACCTTCCTCGTGAATCACTCTATCTATTGGTGAAAACCGTATGAAAATCCGTGGAGTAGTTTTTGAGTTTATCGCGAACAGACAGACAGACAGACAGACAGACGCGGCGGAGGACTTTGTTTTATAATATGTAGTGATAGTGATATTGTATTTTAGGAAACGTATGTTCAAAAATAGCTAGCCCGGCAGCTAGGTGGGCCGACGACAAAACAGATTTCAGGAAAGAACTGGATTGCGAAGGCTAGGGATAGAGAAGGATAGCCATCCTTCTCTATCCCTAGACAAAGGGAAGCTTATGCCCAGCTAGATTATGAGGTACAAAGATGTTAGGTAGGCCAACAAGATGGTTTGAAAATTGGCGCAGTTGCAATGTCACTATGTAAAAAAATGGAATCGTTACTTAATAATAGCAGCGTAAAGCCGTTAATAATATGTATCACCTTTCGCAATTTTTATCACAGTGCAACCTCGACCTTATTGACACGTGAACATAATCCCCTCGACACAAAATAATGAGAGTACAGAATTGATACTTTTTACAATGTCCATACACTTTAGCGGCTAAGAATTCACATTGGATAGAAGACCTATTGGTCTTACAGCTCAGTCAGTTTGATTTTACTATGAAACTTTTTCCTTTTGGTTATATACAAGTAGGAGATAACAACTATTGTTATTCGGTTGCCGTGGTTTGGTAGATCGGATAATGTGAAATATCCTCCTTACTTTGCATTTATGTACATCCCATATACAATTTGAGATGAAAAGGGCTACATAACGAATCCCAATGTCAATGTGATATAGCTCAAAGATGGCACGAAAACATCATACTCATCATCATCATTTCGTGAAGGTGACACGGTAAGTCGACCATGCACACCCTGGTGTCAGAGTTCTTCGGAACCGCCTCTCGGCCTCTGGCGTGGTTCCTTTAACGACTACCAGATGGCAGCCGGGACCACCAGCTTAACGTGCCTTCCGAAGCACGGAATCATCTTTCTTATCAGACAATCAGGTGATTCATGCTTGCAATGTCCTAACCAAACTGGAAACAACTTAACCAAGTATGCTCCCCGTGGGAATCGAACCCACGACCCCCGCGTCAACAAGGCAAAGGCCTTTACCACTGGACCACGGAGGCAGAGAGCAGACATCATACTAAAGGAGTACAAGTGCCGAGCCATAAATATATAAATTTGAAAGGTCAAATAACTACGCACATACAAGGCATTGCCTTCTGTATTTCCCACGATTGAAACCTCCCACGGGCTGAATAACTAGGTCATTCAGTTTACCTACGTTTCGTTATTGTGTACGTCAGTATTATAGGAGACTCATGTGGCTATATATATACATACAGCATAAGTTGGGCTTAAGTTCGTATCTACTAGACTGGTTAGTGTTAAAACCACTAACCACTAGGCTATCGAACCTTCATAATGTAGTCATTAGCGGTAACATCAGTATGTATTAAAAAAAAATTAAACGGCTCGTTGAGAGTACTTGGCAGATGTCTATGTGTTATTTCTGCACTCTCCCTATTTTATGCCGTACTCAATCCTCCCGGCTGAATATCTAGGTCAGTTTAGATTACCTGCGTCCCCTTTGTGAGCGTCAGGCTAAACCGCTCCCCTCGCAACTCTCCCGTTGGCGGTGGCCCATTTGGTTGGCTACTGGTTCCATTTTCTGCCGCTAGTTTTTCCGCTGAAACGAAAACAGATTTTAGATATTGCAGAAATCTATTAAGGGTGGGATTTAATATCTGTTTTTAGCACATAGGTAATCAATGGTGCATGCATACACATAGGTAAAATTATTCACAATACAAAGTGTTCTATATTATACTCTCCACAGAGAAAAAGGCATGCACATTTCATTTCTTTTATCTCCCAGACCGGCTTTTCTAAATATCATTTGGTGAAAATTGATTTATAAACAAATTGTAATAATAATTGACGTTCACTAAATGATATAATTAAAATATCTTACGATGAATAAAATATTCGAGTTTGATTTTGGCTAATATTATAAATTATAATACAATCATTTCTGCCGCAAGAAGTTTGATGAACATAGCCTCCAAGAATTTCCAAAGTTACAGACTGGAAGCATGACATCCAGTGCCATATTTTGACTAGATGATCACCTTATTACATGACCAATGTATGTACATCTATCGACCTGTCGATTACTGCAAATATAAAAATTTTCTAAAACGAATGTTTCCCTAAAATGAAATCATTTCAAATCCATACCGAACAGGCTATAATTAGCATAGTTTTGTCTGTTTCACACTTTCTCCGCATCTTTCACGCCGTTAGTTAATTTGCATGAATAATTAGAGCACAATGAGCCAATAATTGCCGCTTTTACGACCGATATTTGCATGCAATTCCTGAATTTGCATAATCTACATTTAATTTTCTTGGAAGCGAAATTGGCGACCAAGTTCATAATCACAAATAGAAAGGAAAAAATCAAAGAAGCGATCAAAACAAATTTTCTAAGATGATGTATAGATATTTTTCTTAAGTTCACGATGGAAACTAAAGATCAGTTCATTTTGTATTATGCTGCATATAGCAACCAAACATATAAAACATTTTAAAATTAGACTTTTAAAATGTTTAATGTGTGGTAATTTTTCATATTAACTGTAGGCTCTAGGCTCTTTAACAATGTCTCCCGCATTACATCTCGGAGAGAAGGGGTGTTTGAATATCAGCACCACCTATCGTAGCTGTCTGTGGCAGCACAAGCTGAGGCATTCCTTTGCCTACATACTTTATAGACGACGAACATGTACCTAAAGTATGGCAATAAATGGCATCTTATTTTATTTAAGTAACCAGCATCAAAGATAAGACAGTCATCAAAAATTTGTTCACATATTGTATGGGCCACAGAAAAGACCTTTCCATCAGAAAAAAAAACAATGTTTCTGAGGGATCTACATAAATAAACATGCAAGTAAACGCGAAAACTAGTTTGTAGTACTATACCTCTAAGCCTTCTGGCCTGCAGTACTGGATTCTCATACTGTGTTCTCCTATTGATATGGTCGACGTAGTAGGAGCCGTACCGCTCGTCCGTCACTCTCTCCCATCCATAGGGTAACTCATCTTCCCCACATTCACCGAGCGAGTGTTTCCTGAAACGAGCCAGTCTTGGATCCAGCCAGTGGGATGTGCCAGTGTTGTAACTGCAAAAGTATTTTCTATTTAACATTTTCATTTTCATAAGTGAACATTTTCTAAAAATCCATACAGTACAATATATTAATATGTTTTTATGTATGACCTTATATTCTATTTATGAAATGTCTTAGTTTTTCTAAAAGTTGGT
Source organism: Rhodophaea formosa (assembly GCA_963082605.1). Lineage (NCBI taxonomy): Eukaryota > Metazoa > Arthropoda > Insecta > Lepidoptera > Pyralidae > Rhodophaea > Rhodophaea formosa. The sequence goes on along the minus strand of OY720228.1, from coordinate 10,934,136 downwards.
ATTTCTAAATTTTTCTATGCTACCAAACCAGTACAGAAGAGGACAGGATGGACATCACCGAATAGGACACCACAGTTTTGTGATGATTCATGGTGTGGCTTAAAAAAAGTGTATTCAAATACTAGCTCAAAATAAAGTGTAACAAATCTGTTCTATAAAAATATCTCCCGCATAAGCAATTTTCAACTTTATAGCTGATGTAACAACATCAACAAATTCATAAATAAGTCTAAACCAAACACAAACATTAAAATTATTATCTGCGGCTCATCTAATAGATCAACAGCTTCTTGCATCCGATTTATTTTTAGGTAATAATAGCCCAGAGAGTGGCTCAGACATGAACAATAATAATAAACATTTAAAATTACTAGCTATGCATGATAAACTATGTTGGATTACATAATAATACAGATAAAGCTAGGTATAGAATATTTTTAGCGTAAAACTTGTTGGTAAAATTAAATCCTGTTCAACCTAGGTAGGTAAGTATTAGCTATTTGAGGAGCTCGATGGTTCAGTGGGTGTGAGCTCTATGAGCACTTAAATATGTTAAGCAACCCCTGGTGCAGTCCCTACTTGGATGGGTGACCGCAAGTGGCATAAAAATATCTCGAGCTCCTCCTTGCTTCGGAAGGCACGTTAAGCCGTTGGTCCCGGCTGTCATCGTTGTTGGCAGTCGTTAAGCTATGTCAGATGGCTTAAGGCAGCTTGAAAAATCTGACACCAGTGTTGGCCACTTACACATACGAAAAACAAAACAAACATTAGCTATTTTAAATAATATCAAAATTTTTATACTGATATTTAATGACATACTTCCATAGAAAAATTTATTGCACTTTTTTCCTAATTTATTTCTTTGTATAAACATAAACTTGGTTGAAACTGAAAGGTTTTTCCTAAGTCAAGGCCCAAAGTAAAGACTCCTTTTTCTTACTCCCCTGGATGATTTTTATTCATCATAATCATAATATAAACAGTTAAATATAAAGGTTCATCATAACAACATAGTACAAAAACAAAAGCATGGATATTGAATTGAAGAGTAGATGCTATATATGGTAATTTGAAAAAAAAAAAACTGGCTGATATCAGGCCATCACTTCTTGATGGTTAAATCTTAAAATCCTTAGCCTAAATTAACTACAGGTCTATACAACATTTGTATGTTATCTTAAATTAAGACATAGAACTGGTGTATGTTTTGCTTTATGCTCTGTGACTCTGTGATAGGAATCTTGTAATGTTACCCTGAAGTGCATTTATAATGAAAATAATATTTGCAAAATCATATTATGTACCTATGTGAAGAGTTAAGTCCCTTAGGGTAACCTATCCTCCTTGACTTGGTTTGTAATATAATGGTAAATCAGCAACATAGTACCAGTTATTCCGGTAAATCAGCATCAGGAAGAAGTTAAATTGAGAAGAATAATTTTATTCTACACTCAAAAAGTAAAAAAAAAAGAATACCGATTTCTAGAAAATAGTTTTTACGAAACAAATTTGCAAAGAATTATGTAAACTCCACAAAAGAGGTTGGTTCTCATACAATTATTGTCAATTAGAGAGGATGTAATTGGCATGGACATGTTAGCTTGTGAATACAAATTATTTTTGCAAACAAAGATTTTAGAAAACACTTTCTCAAGGTATTGAGAGGTCTGTTTGCATAACAGAAGCCTTTTGTTTTCTGATTCTGGGACACTTGTGATTGACAAGAGATTTTAAATAGCACTACATCCTGGCTCCATTATGGAAACAGTTAATAAATTAATTACGTCTGAATGTGAATCTATACTCACATTAAAAATGCAAAGGAAACTCCATAATAGGTAATGCCCTTTTGTTTGTTTGAAAAATTTGAACCCTTAAATACTCAATGACTTATCAATCAGACTTGTGGGCAAAAGCTAAGTTTTTCATTAAGTTGGTGAAATACCTAAATGTTAAAATTGTAAGTAAGTATCAAAATTTTCATTTAATTCAGCAAAACCATTATAGGTACCTCTTATGCAGGTGTATAATGTTGCTTAGTAAATTTTTATACTAGAGGTCCCCCATGACACTGGCATAGTCACAACAAGTGTGCTGAAGAGTCAAAAAAACAAATAGGTTAAAAAAAGCTAAGAGTGATGTGAACTTTAAAAAAGCTTAGCATGATGTTTTGATTTCTGAGGACTGCATATTTGAGTTGCATTCTCCACAAAAGCATACTTGGTTCCATGTTAAATAGGTATACATATATGACAAGGAACAAAAAGTTGAGGTTTTGCCCTAAGTTAGGGACATTCACTCACTCTGCTTTAGTCACAAGGAAACTACATCTACTTTTTGCGACCAACTGATTTCCCTTATGGCATGGGCTTGTTCCTTAAGTCCCCTTTGGGTTCAAAATACTTGACTCCAAAATATTTAATCCAAAAGTATGAAGTAGTTTGACGGGCTCCATGGTCCCGGGTTCGATCCCCGGTCAGGTCAAGATGGAAAATGATCTTTTTCAGATTGACCTGGGTCTTGGATATTTATCTATATATGTATCTCTATTATAAAATATAGTATCGTTGAGTTAGTATCCTATACTTTAACACTTGAGTCTGGAACTTACTTTGGGGCTAGCTCAATATGTGTAATTTGTCCTTATATATTTATTTATTTAGTTGAACCTATTCAATTTAAAAAATAATATTTGAATTTTGATAGCAGTCATATAGTAAAACTGAAAAGAAAACCTGACAAATACCTATTAAAATTAAGCTTTTGTGTATGGGATTTACCATAGTAAAAAATACTTACTCAATGAAGTATGCTTCTCCTGATGGAGTAAATGCTTTTTCCCACATTGGTGGCAATGATCCTAGCTTGAATTCATCATCATCTTCAATCTTATGATTGTTATCCACCACTCTGACACCAGCTACAGAACCTCCTATTGTTCCAGCAGTTCCAGAACTATGCGTTGAAATACCAGCAGACGATAATCTATCTGAATCCATCGAGTTCTGAGCCATTTTATCAAAACATATCACTAAATAAAGTTACGAAAACCATAAACTTTACCGCCAATAGAGACTGATTCAAATAAAGAACTTTATCACTTCACATCACAGACAACACTGATAATTTTTCCTAAAGTTCTTTTGCATTGTCATCGGCCAGGAATTTCACAAAAACAAAACAATAATCTGCCAGCCAGTGACCACGTATGAGTCATTTTTGGGACTGATGACTCCTAATAAATGTTTTATCATTTTTACCTGCTCACAACTAGCAAGCACGTAACAACTAACTGGATTTAGATTGGTTTCCCGTCAAACCGTGTCATAATCACAGTGCACTCAACTCATTGCAGTAATCTGCAGTGCAGGTGCATCGTAACGAACTTTACGTAGATAATGAAAACAACACGCATTTCCCACATTCTAACGCCAATAGTAACGGTAAAAAGATAACGCGAATACGAATTCACTAATAAGGTGAATATTTATCACACTTTCTCACATAACAGGTAAATAGATGAACTTCTTGAAACTTGAAAGTAGGGTGCAGCAACAAGTGAATAGCACACATCCACGACTCTACAGCTGTTTGTTTATAGATACGTAGGTGAATAATTAAAAAGGTCGTTTGGTTTTATTAGATTACAAGCACTGAGATTACAAAGCAGAGTTTATAAGTAAATATTGGATATATCCACACGAGTTTTAATGATTGATGCACTTGTTTTAACACATTTCTTTTAGAAAATTAAGTTGCAAAGTAAAATATTCCACAAGCTAGCCAACCAAACCGAACCGAACAAACCACATTTTACCATAGACTAATGCACAACTCAACGTCACTCACACACAGATTATCAAGCTGTCAAGCAAGAATCGTAGTCATAGACAATATTAACTGAAATTGTCTGATTATAAACGAATGTTCATTAGAATCACAGAGTACTTTTGTATTAGAATTTAGCATATTCACAGAAAGATCTAACGATTACGTAGTAATAAGTCTCAGGTATAAGTTTCTTGGCAATCTTTTCAGTCAAATATTCGACTAGTTTTTTTGTAAGGTTCAGTGTCTGCTCTAAGGGTTCAGTCGATTTACAAGTTTTATTCATTTAGGCTGTCTAAGTATTTAGGTATACGTACATAACATACCTAATTGTATACCAAGGAGACTAAAAGTTTTATTTTATGCCATTATTATTTTCATATAAATTTACGCGATGTTTAAATGAGTAGACCTTTTAAAACATAGATGGCGCTGTATTTCAACAAAACAAAATAATTTTCATTAATTTTGGACCTGAAAATTACGATTAGAGCATTATTTTCTACATAGTTATGTATAAGAGACTTTTCAGTTCATATAGGTAGATACGATGAGAACTTACGCATAGGTACTAATATAGGTTTTTTCAATAAAAGCTAAATCTACTCGTCAATAGATGGCGTTTTATACTCTTTAGATGTTGACGGAGTCGAAGACAATATAATACTAACGTAAATTGCATTCTTTCTACTCAATGGCAGTCAGTGCAGTGGCATAGGTATAGTGGGGGTCTAACAATCTTCGATCAAAGAAAGATATTATATTTATAGTGTACCAGCCTGTATGTTTACAGGATGTTCTTCGGAGAGCGTGCTCAAAAGCTGCACGAGGTCGGCGCTTGCCGTGAAATTCATATACCTAATCGTATGTCGATTTTCAACTCATCTGGCAGTAGAAATATCACTTTATTTATCTATTTTTATCAAAAAAATATTAAGTTAATGGATATGTAGGCCATTTTACAAAATATCAATATAAGTAATAATTATATTAAACACGCTTTCGCCCGCGGCTCCGCTCGCGTTAGTGTCGATCCCTCGGACAGTAAAGACTTCGATTGGCTTTTTACAATTAAGCCCCATCTCGTGCCACTGTTTACAACTGGTTTAAAGAATTTAAACGTGGTCGCTCTTATCTCACTGATGATCTGCGTGAGGGACGGCCTTCTACGGCGACGACTGAAGATAACATCAGTGTTGTGCGTATGATAGAGGCTGACAAAAGAGTGACCTATCAGCAGATTCGGACAAGCCTAGGCATAGGTATGAGTCAAGTACATAAAATCCTCCATGGACATTTAGCGGTCAGGAAGCTTTGTGCCCAATGGATACCCCATAATTTGACTGAAGCCCCAAAACTCCATCGTGTTGATTGGTGCCGTAAAATGATTGAAAAATTTAACGGAGGTGACCCAAATGCTGTGTTTGACATAGTAACTGGGGACGAAAGTTGAATTTATTGTTACGATCCTAAACCAAAAGGCAGTCTGCTCAATGGGTGTTTCCTTCCGAGGAATTGCCAACCAAGGTGAAGAGGGGTCGAAGTTCGGGAAAAAAGATGGTGGCCTCGTTCTTCGGCAGGACAGGACATTACGGAACAATAGTTATAGAGGATAAAACAACAGTTACTGCAGAGTGGTACACTGACACCTGTTTGCCACTTGTCTTAGAAAAAGTTCGAGAGAAACGACCTCGAAGCACAGTCCTTCTGCACCACAACAATGCCTCGTCGCACACCGCCAAGCGAACGATCGACTTTTTAAAGACAGTAGAAATGGAATAACCCGTCATATAGCCCCGACCTCGCACCTTGTGAGTTTTATTTATTCCCAAAAAAAGAAAAACTACGCGGTAAACGATTTTACGGACGCCGAGGAAGCAGTGGCTGCGTTTGAAAGGGCCGTCGAAGAGATCCCTAAAGAAGAGTGGGCAAAGTGGTGGTACCCAGTGGTTCCATCGAATGCAGCGATGTATCGAGACGAAGGGAAACTATTTTGAAAAGATATAATTAAAACATAATCATGGTAATTTGCTCAGTTTTTGTTTTTCTAAAAACTTTCTGAGGCTGAGAACTCTTTGCAGAATAAAAATTAAAAAATACCTTACCTAAAAGACTTTTCAATTTCATGACGCTCTCAATCTTCAGCTCGAATACCTCAAACTTTGCTTGTCAATGTAATGGCTGATCGACGTTAAAAACGTTTCCCGGGTCGTTACGGGATATTTACGACCCGCTAAGTTTGCATTTTATCTACATGTCTGTGGGTTTTTTTCTAGAAAACTATGCGGTTGCTATTTAATAAGAAAAGCGACGTCAAGGCACGTTCACACATACGATAGATTGACAAAGTAGTTCGATTATTTAATAAGGTTTTTTTTTTCGTGTGGCCATCAGTGTTAGATATTTCAAGCTTCCTAAAGCCATCTTGACATATTGTCTGTGATAAATATTTTTGTGATGTACACTATAAATTTTATTAATAATTATCCTAATTAAAAAGTGACTTAAATATACTTAAAAAGAAAATAATACCTATAGCCATCTAACATAGCCTTACGACTAACTTCAATGATAATAGCCGGGAGCAATGGCTTAACGTGGTTTCCGAAATAAGCTGAGGTGTAGGGTACAGTATGTTGTCTGTCTGTTGACTTACGCATTGACGAACGTGTAGAGGAGGCTTTACAAATTTTATACAATTTAGAAAGGTGTTTTTGAGAGGAGTAAAAATAATCTGGGTAGGTTAGGTTAGGTTAGGTAATGGTCATCATCATCATCATCAGGTCTTTTTTAAGTCTCCACTGCAGGATCACGACCCTATCTTACTACCAGAGCCAATATATCAGCCAGAGTAGTCAGAGGATTTGGCCTTCACTCTCCACGCTGGCGAGACGGGTTGGAGAGGTCTCTTCGATGTTATTAATAAGCTTTGATTAGCCCGTGTTTCCTAAGTCACCTTCTACGACATCCACGGAAAGACTTGGAGTGGTCCTATTCTACTCTGCCGGGAACAACACGGCTTTATTTTGGAAAAAAAATATTAAAGGCGACTGTTTCACGCAACGTGACATCCATCATTTATAATTTCAACCATGTTTCAACCATAGTTTGAATTCTGAACGCACGGTCACAAAACAAACTATAGTGTTAAGTGTATAAGTGAATGGACCCTGATAAGAGAGCCGTCTCTTTTTGTTGCTAGGGACAAAACGAGACGAAAACTCTTGGCAACGTTCGCGAAGTTCAAGGATTTTATCCCGTATTTTTGTTTTAATTACACTGTTTTTGTGGATCTGTATAATTTAAGAAATCTACTCGTGTCTTCTCGTCATTCGAATTCACTATGCAATCTGTACCTAGTAAGTAATATCAATATTTAGATTACGTGTTTTACCTACTTGCCCATCAACACTCCTTAGGGTCTTATGGATGACCTTGCATTTTGTCTACTAATAAAGGGAAACAGACGTGATAACATGTATGTTTGTGTGTAGTAATATTCACAGACATTAGAGATAAATAAATAATAAATAAATAAATGTATATGACGGCGCAGCGAGGCGGCGACCAAACGCGCTATCGGCACGTGCACCGATACGTCATCAATCACCCCACCTCTCGCCTATAAAAAGGGGCCGTAACGTTGAGTCGGCACGCATTTCTTGTGGATGCGTCTCGGTGTACGGACCGTTGCCTCTCTGCACTGTCCGACACTACCATTATTTATTAGGCTATATAACTGTGCCATAGTTATAATTGTCTTAACATTTTGCTGATTCATGTATTATATAATTGCTGTGTAATTTTGGATATTATATAATTGTTCTTCGCACCTGGCAGTTTTCTTATCTGATGTCTAACCCTCTCCCGACATCAGAAGTGGGATGCGATTCCCGCCCCACTTCTGAACAAACTACCAGCAATCCTCTGTCAGAACAGATGTCACTTTTTACTAACGGCATGGAAGTTATACTTTCAAAACTAGCTGAAAGCCTATCTAATTCATCCAGCACCTTATTAGTACCATTCGATCCTGATGATAGCAATTCGGATATCGAGGATTGGTGCCGGCTGGCCGACGTCATAATTCAAACAAAAAAATTAAAAGGCGTTGATTTAATCATTGCATTGTCCAACTGCCTTAAAGGCAGAGCTGCTACACTCTTGACGAAGATTCCTCATGACCAATTCGAATGGTCGGTAGTTAAAGAGCGCTTAATGGCACAGTTCTCCCGTCCAATGCTCATGCAGGATTACTTTGATCAAATTTTAAAATTCCAAATAAATCAAGGAGAACCTCCAGCCCAAGCCTGCTTACGTCTATGGCAATTGATTGAAAAAATCCCAGATGCAAATTTGCCAGAGAAAGTAACAACTGGCTTTGCTATCTCTGTTCTATCCCAGTGCGACACATTTATTCGCCGGGAACTAAATTCTACCATAATTCACGATAAAAATCAGCTGTTTCGTGTGTTGCGGGGTATCAATTTAAAAAGAAAAAATGATTCTTCTGATCCGAGTGACCTTGACTTAAAACGCCCTCGAATGTCAAATAGTTTCCGAGGAAACTGTAACATATGTGGTAAAATGGGACATCGTGCATTAGACTGTCGCAACAAAACTAATTCTACCAATAACTCTGCAGATAAGCGACCCTATCAGAAATCTTCACCAACTTGCTACGTGTGCGGTGATCCAGGTCACATAGCTACGAGCTGCCCTAAGAAGACGACTACGAAGAAAGAAGAACCAGCCTCCAGAAGCAAGGAAGTGAACGTGTGTGTGAAGACTGCTCGCGGCGTAATGGACTGTAGTGGTATGAATATACATTTTATTTTTGATTCTGGCTCAGAATGCAGTCTTCTTAAGAGTAGTATCTCCCAGTTTATTATTGGTAAAAGATCGTATGACCCTATTAATATGACAGGTATAGGCAAAAGTAGTGTCAGTAGTACAGAACAGATTTCTACTGAAATTAAAATTCAAAATATTTTAATTAATGTTATTTTTCATGTTCTCCCTGATGAAAATCTCCGTTATGATGCTTTGTTGGGACGGGACCTTCTTGAAACTGGTATCTTAGTAGAAATTAGTAGGGAAGGCCTTATATTTAAACAATGCAAGGAATCTAATAGTTGTTCTAAATTAGCACCCTTGGACATTGACTCCATTGATACCGACTTAACTGGACCTTACAGAGAAAAACTTTACAATATTCTTCAAAAACATAATAACCATTTTATAGAAGACCTGCCTACAACAAGAATTAAAACTGGCGAGTTAAAAATTGACTTAATTGATCCACATAAAACGGTACAAAGACGACCATATAGATTATCTCCGGAAGAAACTAAAATTGTAGATGAAAAGATAAATCAGTTACTTAAAGCCAATATAATTGAAGAAAGTGTTTCTCCTTTTGCAAGCCCTATTATATTAGTAGCAAAGAAAGACGGAACCAGTCGTATGTGTGTCGATTACAGAGAACTAAATAATAACACTGTGCCTGATAATTACCCTTTACCATTAATAAGCGATCAAATAGATAGGTTACATGGCGCTTGCTTCTTCTCCAGCATTGATATGGCTTCAGGGTTTCACCAATTACCAGTTCATGTAGATTCTGTTCATAAGACTTCCTTTGTTACTACAAAGGGTCAGTTTCAATATTTGGCCATGCCATTCGGTTTAAGGAATGCTCCACAAACATTTCAACGAGCAATCAATAATGCCTTAAAACCCTTGAATGACGATAGGATCCTTGTTTATATGGATGACGTACTTTCTGCATCAATTACTATAGATGAGGGTCTAGTTCGGTTAGATAAATTACTTCAAACCCTTTCAGATGCAGGTTTTTCCTATAATTTCAAAAAATGTTCATTTTTTGGTTTAGCTACTTATTTCAGGCAGTTCATTCCAAATTTTTCCCATGTAATTTGACCCTTATATCCCTTGACTAAAGGAAAGGGAACAATCAAGTGGACATCAGAACATGATTTGATCCATCAGAACCTTATTAAAATACTTACCTCGGAACCTGTTTTAAAAGTGTTCGATCCTTCTTTACCCATTGAATTGCATACTGATGCAAGTTCCGAAGGGTATGGAGCAGTTCTTATTCAAAAATACAATGACATCCCTCATGTAGTAGCATACTTTAGTCGTAAAACAGCTGATGCAGAAAGTCGATATCATTCGTACGAATTGGAGACCTTAGCCGTTGTTAGAGCAGTGGAACACTTCAGGCACTATTTATATGGTCGCAAATTTACAGTTTTTACGGACTGTAACTCTTTAAAAGCATCCCATTCAAAACGAGATTTAACTCCTAGAGTTCATCGCTGGTGGGCTATACTTCAAGCTTATGATTTCGAAATAACCTATAAAGAAGGCCGAAAGATGGGTCATGCAGATTTTCTGTCCCGCAACGCCTCTGTTACTGAACCACGAAGTGTAAATTTTCTAGAATTAGATAAAGGTTGGTTAATCGTAGAGCAAGAGCGTGATTCCGAACTATCTGATATCATTATTAAACTACGCAATGATCAATTACCTGAAGAAATATCCCATACATATGATTTAAGACAAGGTGTTTTATATAGGAAAATTGAACGTAGGGGAACATCAAGTTGGTTACCAATTATACCTCGGTCTCTTGTTTGGTCGCTTATTAGTCACGTTCATAACGAGCTTAAGCATTTAGGTGTCGAAAAAACATTGGAGAAACTTTATGAATTATATTGGTTCCCTAATATGGCTAAATTTGTCAAAAAGTTTATTAATAGCTGTGTAGTTTGTAAAAGTTCAAAAGGCCCTTCTGGGGCTCAACAAGTACAGTTGCACTCAATTCCCAAAACTCCAGTACCTTGGCATACTGTCCATATGGACCTTACTGGAAAATTAAGTGGTAAAAGTGAAAGAAAAGAATATTGTTCCGTATTGATAGATTCATTTACTAAATTTGTATTACTTGAATATACTCCTACCTTAAGTTCTTTGCATGCTGTAAAAGCAATTAGAAATGCAGTCAATCTATTTGGAACCCCAAAAAGAATTATTGCTGATAGGGGGCGTTGTTACGACAGTGGTGATTTTAAAAACTTTTGCAAAGAAAATAATATAGAGCTTCATTTAATTGCTACAGGGTCCTGTAGGGCCAATGGTCAGGTTGAAAGGGTCATGCGAACTTTAAAAAATATCTTTACTGTAATAGAATGTAATTCCAGTTGTATATGGCAGGATCAAATAGGAGAGATTCAGCTAGCTCTTAATAGTACACGCTCTCGAGTAACTGGCTTTTCTCCTTTAGAGCTAATGTTTGGAAATTCGTTGAATCTAGCAAGAATATCTCCTGATTCATCCGAAATGAATAGTCTTGATGTCGACAAAGCTCGTTCGTCTGCATCAGTTAATATCCAACGGGTAGCTAAAGATGATACTATTCGGTTTAACAAGGGAAAAGCAAATGTAAAAAGGTTTTCGGTGGGGGACTTTGTCTTTGTAAAATGTGAAGAAAGACATCAAACAAAACTTGATAAAAAATTTAAGGGGCCTTATAAAGTAATAACTGTTTTAGAAAATGACCGATATGAATTAAAACATATCAACGGTTCAAATAGAATTTTTAAGTATGCTCATGAGAATTTAAGGGGAGTACCTAATGGGCAAGAAGGGTTTCTTGAAATATCTGAAAATTACTGTGATGAAACTGATGAGGACGAACAGGCCGTGACGGCGGATAATGACATAAGGAATTCGGCCGCAAATCGAAATGCTTCTATATCCTTGCCAGAGTTGGATGAGCCGTCCTGTTCTAGTGTTTTAAATAACAACTCGTGTAATGCAACAGAGACACTCTCCAACAGTTCACGAACCTTGTCTATGGATTCTGAAGAGACATTATCCATAGACTCTGAAGAAACAATGTCAGTTCATTCTGAATATCCAATTGAATAAGTCTTAAAGTAGCTTTTGTGACTATGTATGTGAATCCAGTAAGGATTAGCTGTAGGGGTCTCATTTGCTTCAGTGAATGATGACCTAGACCAGTGTTGGTTAGCTGTAGAGACCTTACTTGCTTTAGTGAGTAACGGTCTAGTCCAGCATATTCTTTGGGCTGTAGGGGTCTCATCTACATGGGTAGATGACGACCTAGACCAGCTTATTTGTAATTTTTATGACTTATGTTTAATAACAATTTCTTTATCTTTGATAGATATCTGTACGCTCGAGGACGAGCGATTGTCAGAATGGCCGTGACGGCGCAGCGAGGCGGCGACCAAACGCGCTATCGGCACGTGCACCGATACGTCATCAATCACCCCACCTCTCGCCTATAAAAAGGGGCCGTAACGTTGAGTCGGCACGCATTTCTTGTGGATGCGTCTCGGTGTACGGACCGTTGCCTCTCTGCACTGTCCGACACTACCATTATTTATTAGGCTATATAACTGTGCCATAGTTATAATTGTCTTAACATTTTGCTGATTCATGTATTATATAATTGCTGTGTAATTTTGGATATTATATAATTGTTCTTCGCACCTGGCAGTTTTCTTATCTGATGTCTAACCCTCTCCCGACATATACGGACAAATCACACAAATTAAGCTAGCCCCAAAGTAAGATCGAGACTTGTGTTATGAGATACTAACTCAACGATACTCATACGATACTATATTTTATAATAGATACTTATATAGATAAACATCCAAGACCCAGGTCAATCTGAAAAAAGATCATTTTCCATCTTGACCTGACCGGGGATCGAACCCGGGACCATCCGTGTCGCAGGCAGGCGTGTTGACCGCTGCGCCACGGAGCTTGTCATGATTCGTTTGTATTTCGTGTGTGTGGTAAACACTAGTGTCAGATTTTTTAAGGTGCCTAGAGGCATCTGACATAACATAACTTACCCAACGACTGCCGTCACCGGCGCCGGATGATGAGACATAGAAATCGGACAAGGGAAAGCCAAGGGCTCCGTGAAAATAACGAAATGAATTACACCATCATTTCGTTGACAACCAAGAAGAAGAACTCGCCAACTGGCGAAATAAATGAAGAAAGGCTCTAAAGGACTTGTATCCAGGGCCGTAAAACAATACTAAAAAAAAAAACAAAGGCTTGTTAAAATTATAAAGTGCGTTACATATTTCAAATAAAATATATTTTTTCTGTATATTTTAATTATTTTTACATTATAATAAAGCATTAATCAAAGTCAAATAATGTTGTCACATAGTTTGTATGGGGCCGCAACACTGTGCGCCGCTTGCAGACGACATAAAATTTCTATGAGAGGCTACGAATAAGTATAAACTAAAAAAAAAGCTCATCATCACCATTTCGTGTAGGTGACACGGTCAGTCGACCATGCACACCCTGGTGTCAGAGTTCTTCGGAACCGCCTCTCGGCCTCTGACGTGGTTCCTTTAACGACTACCAGATGGCAGCCAGGACCAACGACTTAACGTGCCTTCCGAAGCACGGAATCATCTTCCTCATCAGACAATCAGGTGATTCATGCCTGCAATCTACTAAACAAACTGGAAACAACTTAACAAAGTATGCTTCCCGTGGGAATCGAACCACGACGGGTCAACAAACGCCTTAACCACTGGACCACGGACGCTTATTGACGGTTTTGGAATCTTATCTGAACTCAAGACTTAAATACTCGTATTGCTGGATGGTGCATTTTTTTAATGAATTAAGTATGTAATTAGCAGCAAGTAAGCTATTGCTACTTTTTGATTCTGTGAGAGTGTCTTCAACCTGTAAGGCGAACTCACTAAAGGGTTCTCAGGAGGGACGGAACTCGACTTTGGCCGTTGCCTGTGTGCACAAGACTTGGGGTAATATTTTTGAACGCGAGACACTCGTCTTCGAACGATTTTTCGTTCATTTCATCAAAAATATCATCATCAAGTTCATTTCATCATCATTGATCAAAAATAGTACCCTTGGAGAGATAGCAAACTCTCATATGCCTGATAGGCTGCGATTTGCATGCATAGCCTATATCTCTTTAAGGGCCGAACTGAGAAACAATGGCAAAGCCTTTGGAGAGCAGCAGTCCGAAAATCTAAATGCACCTAATTGCATTCATTTCATTTAAATAAGTTAAGGGGGAACAGTAGGCACAGTAGCGACGCCAATCATTTTATTCCTAATACTTTACAAATAGAAAGGAATTCAAGAATATAAACAATACAAGCCTTAGTAAATAACCTGAAGTATTTTTTGAATCATGTTTATTACTATCGGAATCAGTGAGAATTATGAGAATCTGATTACCGCCAAAAACGGCCGTTTTTGGCGGTTATCACTTTTTCTCTCAATGACTGATTCTCATAATATCAAAACATGATTCCAAAAATACTTCAAGTTATTTACTAAGGCTTGTATTGTTTATATTCTTGAATTTCTTTCTATTTGTAAAGTATTAGGAATAAAATGATTGGCGTCGCTACTGTGCCTACTGTTCCCCCTTAAGGGGGCACACTAGGCACAGTAGCGACGCCAATCATTTTATTCCTAATACTTTACAAATAGAAAGAAATTCAAGAATGTAAATCATATATAAGCACTAGTAAATAACCTGAAGTATTTTTGGAATCATGTTTTAATATTATGAGAATCTATCATTAAGAGAAATAGTGATTTCCACCAAAAACGGCCATTTGTGGCGGTAATCTGATTCTCATAATTCTCACTGATTCTGATAATATTTATTTATTTAAAAACTTAATTAAATAGGTTCGTGTAATTAGCCAAAGGCCCTATCTACCAGTCAACCAAGAGGTCATGCTGAGAATGAAAGTAGAAGGAGTAAGTGAAAAATGATCTTATTACTTAATTATCTAACTTAGTTTAGAAGCCAAGAAAAATTGTAGATATCTCCTTATTACTATAAATCCCATCCCAATCCCGATCCCTAAATAAAATGCGAAAGTGACTTGTTTGTTTGTTACGCTTTCACGGCGTACCTTCTGAACCGATCGTCATGAAATTTTGCACACATCTTCTCTGGACTATGGAGAAGGACATAGGCTTCTTCTACTCTTCCCGGAAAAACAAACTGTTCAAGCTAACAAATGAGGGATTGAAATTGATGCGAGCGAAGCCGCGGGCGAATGCTTGCTAATTTTGATGCTGAACTTGACCTCGTACATTTTGATGTAATGTGTGTATTAAGTACCTACAACAATATGTATCTATACATATATACTATATTAAATTGCTTCTAACATCTAGCACAGTTTTAGATTAAACTTGTATCCTAGAAAATAGTTCTATATAATTAGATTTGGTTGGTTCTAATTTTGTGAAACTGCGTTCTTAAGCGATTGTTTATTCCCAGCGGCTCGGAGTCACAACAGACTGCAAATTGTGCGTGTAGAACTAAACGTCCTGCAGGGTTGCTAGAACCTTTCTTGAGTTTCCCCCTTGTTATTTCCTTAAATATTTATAACTTTATGACTTTTCACTGACCATGTTTTTTCACTCAATGTCTTACCATGTATGCAGACTCAAACTAGAAATTGTTGAAGATTTAAATTTCACCACCCTTAACCTTGCCATCCACCGCGCCCTTAATTCATTGTGACATTGCCGACCCTAGAACCCGCCAACCATTTGTGGGCTCCGGCTAGTATTTTCCCCTGTTCGAAATTGAAACTCTTCCAAAAGTTAAACTTGTACCTATCTATGCCGAAAAGCAAAAAGAAAAAAGTCGTCTTTATGCTGCACTCATGTAACGTGAAAAGTCACTTGTGATTTTTGATATTATTGTTAGGTCCACCCTCAGATTAATAACTGTGGGTCCACCCCACCATGACAAAGACAATATAATACTAAACCATGACATATATAAAATGTGTAACAAATAACATGGTATTAAAATAATGCATTGTATTGTAATAAATTTGACAATTTCGATGTTATAATTCTAAACTTATACATCAAAATTGTGAAATCTATCTATAATGACTTTATTCTCTACATTAATTCTAGAATTATAAATTCAAGAAAAATATTTTCTTGGATTTTTTTTACCTTTTTAGGGTTTCGTAGTAAACAAGGAACCCAAATAGTTTCGCCATGTCTGTCTGTCTGTCTGTCAGTCCGCGGTTTTACTCAGAGACTATAAGTACGAGAAAGCTGTAATTTGGTATGAGTATGTATATTAATTAATCATGGCAAAAAAGAGGTAGAAAAATTCTTGAAAAAAAAATTTTTTTTGGTTATCTCCCATACAATTAAATTGGGGGGTAATTTTTTTTCTCTATTTACCCATCGCGTGGGGTATCGTTAAAAAGGTCTTTGAAAAATATTGTGAGGTTGAGAACACCATTTTTCGATTTAGGGATTCGTTTCCGAAATATTTGGTTTTAAAGTGCAAATTTTTGTTAGAGGTACGTGTACCCCCCCTCTATCTGCTAAACGGTTACATATGGATACGTGAAAAAAATTACAGCGATAGTATATATACCTGAGATATATACTGAAGTTGAAAGGAAAACTATCATAGCTGGGTACTAACTAAGTGCAAACTAAAAAGTTATAGGCAACCAACTTATAAAATGTACTGGAAAATGTAAAATTTCATACAATCTTCATTGTTAGATGTTACTGTGAGGTGCGAGTGTAAACAATGTGAACTCAAAGTTGTCATTCGCAACTACGGAACCCTACACTGCGCGTGGCCCGACACGCACTTGGCCGGTTTTTTAAGTATCAATTTCCCGAAATTTACGAAAAATCTCCCCATTCTAACAACCCTGGTCCTAAACCACGCTATGACTTATGACGCGTCCAAAATACATCGTGCCCAGCATTTCCACCGTGCCACGTAAATTTTATATTAAAAGCACATGAACGCCTTAGTCACGAATACTGGCTGGCCGGGAACGCAGACTCCTGCGATAAAAATTCCACCAGCTCAAATCCAAACTTATAAACCCGTTAAATATATTATATAACAAGCTATATTCGCGCCGTTTTGTTGTATCCGACGCCAATATCAATTGACGCGCCCAACGCGAAACTTGACATTTCCCGCGCTTGCGTGACCCGCCATCTTGCCTTTTTCGAGTTTCCCGGAAGTAAGTGCAAAGGAAATATATTATAAAAAGCCACATTTATTGTGCTTATTTTTATGTGTTGTGCGAGTGATTTTTATTTATTCACTCAGCGGAAAGGTAAGGCAATGTTTTTATTTCGGATGATTTATTGCGTGCGGAAATTCGGGCATTTTTCATCGAAACATGATAAATTATCTGTCGTGTATGTATCTCTCGAATCGTTTCGCTCGTTTGCCAAATTGTTGGAGTACGTTCGTAAACTAATTATTACGCAGAAAGACATTAAATTGGGCTTGGCAGAAATGCTAGATTTCGTATAAGTTACGAGAAATATTAAACGCTGTTCGGAGCAAAACCGAGAATGTCAACTTGTGATGTAATCGCAGCGAAATCTGCTATTTTTGGATTTGCTTCAATACCGTTATTTTCAATTTAACACTCGTGATCACTCGTGGGCTGATTTCTATTAATATTATTTTTATATTTAATTTTCACCGGCGCTGAATGAGCTGTATGAGTCATGAATTCTGAAAGTAAATTAATGGACAGATCTAATTACATTGTATCAGAAGTTATTAGGTGCACATGCATACACGTTTAGCCTATTAAACATTGCAATACTTATGTTTCGGATGAATAGTGCCAGTAAGCAGAACAAAAAGCTTCGCCACTAGCGACAAAGCAGAGCTTTTGACACCAGCATAAAATATGCTAGTGCTGTTACAATACTGAGCCTTAAGAAAACCTATTCTTATGACGTCACCGTTTGCTCCTGGGTACGATCCCTGGTCAGGTCATGATGGAAACGACCTTTTTCAAATTCGCCTGGGTCTTGGGATATATATCTTTCCCTATACGTATCACGTATCTATTATAAAATATTACAATATTTTATCTCACACTCTTGTCTCTACATATTGATTCTGGGCGCTCTTAGTAACACTAGCGCCACCCAGCAATTAATTCTTTAAATCCTAAATTATATCGAATTTTAAAAATCTAACATGTACAAAACTATTTAATTACTTGTAGTATTTCGCTATTCATTTTCACTAATATTCGTTTGCTAAATGAAGAGAAACACAGGTTAGAAAAATCGGTTAAAAAACGTTAAGGCGTTAACCGATTTTTCTCTTTAAATATGGCAATAGTTAATTACTTGTAATAAGTAAAAAATACTAAAAGTAATTTACTAGTTTTGTACTTGTTAGATTTTTAAAATTTGATATAAGCTAGGATTTAAAGAATTTAATTGCTGGGTGGCGCTAGTGTTATTATAAGAGCGCCTTATAGTAAAGTACAACAGGTGTTACAAAAGTTATCCAACAGTGTAATACTCGATGAGATGATGTTGGTTTACCATATCATGTCCACGAGATTACATGAAAAGTCGAGCGTTTAGCAGCAATTTAGTAAAATACGTGTTTAGTGAATTTTAGTTTTTAGTAAGTTTAATTTTTTACCGGGACCGACGGCTTAACATGCCCTCCGAAGCACGCATCATCTTACTTATCAGATACTCAGTTCATCAGCCTGCAATGTCATATCCAAATTACAACAATAACACTCTTATTCCGTCCGGGATCGAACCCGCGATCTTCGCAGTAAGAGCCGAACATTACACCATGCGGAGCAGTTAGAGTATGGACGAGTCACAATTGCTGAATGCACTCTGAAATACGAGTTCACATGTTAACTGACTGAGATGGATTGACTGGAAGGTCCGCTGTATTGTTTCATAAGAATTGGTTGTTTAAGACGCAAGTCACCTGATGGTAAGTGATAACCTGCCAATGGACAACTGTAACACCATGGGTGTGTGTGACACAAGAGCGCTGCGGCCTTTCGAGAAAGGCTCGTTTTTACTGTGAACTAAATTCTGAAACAACTTACTGTGTGGCAACTTTCGATATAAAAGCTCTTTGCATTTGGACCCACACGTTTATTTTTATATGTTTTTGATGTAAGAAGACCATGGGTTCAATGCAATAAGAATTTAAATTTTGCCAAATAATGTTACTTTTTTCATTTGAAAAGGTCTGTACTCGAAAAAATATTAGGTTTTAAAACCAAAGTTGTCCAAACGCCACTAAATGCATGAAATATTAAAAAGTTTACGAAACGCCATTTTCATACTTATTTGATGGTATTTTATGAGATATATATATACGAAATGAAATTGACCCTTTTTCCCCGGAGTGTTAAACGCTGTGGTTAATTAAACCCCAGAATAATAATGGTTAAACCACAGGGTTAAACCACAGAACTATCTGAGGGTTAAACGGTAGGATCGGATGATTATCAAAATCCTCTGACTGCTCTAGCTAATATATGGCTCTGGCAGTACAGAGAGGGTCGTGCTCCTGCAGTGGAGACTAACAAAGACCTGATGATGATGATGTTAGATCAGAAAAAACCGGCCAAGTGTGAGTCAAACTCGCGCAATGAGGGTTCCGTACAATATGCTTCGTGAACACACACACAATGTGCAAAAATGTTTTATTCAATTGACTACCGCTATTTAGTGGTGTTTTAGTGAACTATTTCCCTAGATGAACTTATTATAGTGAGTTTACCACTTAATTTTCAAGTGATAGAATTCTTATTATTTTTCCTGTAATCTTCAAGGAAACTACATTTTGTAATAGGGCCCCTGAAAATGACCCTTATTTCAAAAAAATCTTTATTTACTTTGCACATCCGTGTTTGGGTCATAGGATTACACCATCTTACCAAATTTCACCTAATTTGGTTCAGTAGATTCGGAGAAAATCGGTTGTGACAGACGGACGGACAGACAGACGCACGAGTGATCCTATAAGGGTTCCGTTTTTCAACTTTTGTACGGAACCCTAAAAAGAAAATCTTTCTCAGCACAACATAAAATAATCGTGTTGCGGTCATAACACGTGTCACAGTCACAAGTAGGATATTTATGTAGCCAGATATTTATGCACTGTCTGGTTCCTTAATTAATTGCTGGTAAATAGGACAAGGCTAGCTATTTTGTTTTCGCGTTATCCGTTAATTACTGAATTGTGATGGAATTAGAACGTCGTGAGACGTCTGGACTGTTTAGTTACATTTATAAGAAACTGTTACCCGCGGCTCCGCCCGCGTGATATATAGCCTATGTCCTTCTCAGTACCAATCATCAAAAATCAAAAAAGCAACCTACGTCTATGCAAAATTTCATGATGATCGGTTCAGTAGATACGGCATGAAAGCGTGACAAACAAACTCACTTTCGCATTTATAATATTAGTTAGGAAGTTAGGGTTAGGATAGTTAGGATTAGGAAGTTAGGATTAGAATTGGGATAGTTAGGGTTAGGATAAAAGTCTTTTTGAAGTGAAAACTGCTTTGGCGGCGCTGTGCACTTTTTGTGATGGGGAAAAAATGTTAAACCCGCGACAGGTCACGTGACCGACAGATTCGTCATCATTGAAAATTCGTAAGACGGCGCAGTGCGCTTGCTCGAATGTGCGTGTGTTTGTGTTAATGGATGGTGAATCCTGTTAGGAAAGGTAATAAATTATAAGTGATAGTGTCTTTTGCCGGCACTCCCGGAATGCAAACCGTTCTTTGATTTTTTTATTTTTATTAATTTTTGAATAAGGCATCTGTCTCCCATCTCAACTATTGGTAAGTGACGATGAAGACGAGGTTGTTACCTACATTGAGGCAACGGGCCCAAAATACTGGCAGCATTACCGTGTATAGCAATGCTGATTGGTTAAGCGAAATAACAGCTAGCTTTAGGATCTCTCGTTGCTTCGGTAAGATGCGTTGTGTGAGATGATACTTATTGAAAATATTCCTTACTGACCTATCTGATATAACAAATTAAAGGTAAGTGCTGTTAGGGGTACGCAGAAGGTCCTTTGAAGAAGTTAGTTCGACTGAGTCATTTCTTAAAATTGCTTTGCCAAAATTAAACCATTCATAATGGAAAAAATGCTGTTCTTGAGGTATTTATATTGAGGTGAGTGTTGTTCCAGGCAAAGATTAGTGATAAATCAAAATCAATTTTTTTTGGAATGAAGTAGGTACCCCGTGTGTCTCTGGCCTAATTTTCGACACTTTTGCCTTTTTTCATGTGGTTTTAAGAAGGCTAGTTACATGCAGCTGTGGCAGGCCGCTAGTTTTAAATATAAACAACGTTGTCGCACTGTGTTTCTAAAGTCTCCATAATTTTCTTTCAATCTAAATGGAAACAGAAGATGAGCCATGGCTCAATCTCTCTCATTCTGGAATCTGTTATGTTTTTATGAAAATGAAGGCATAATTGAGAGAGTCGTCGTACAGAGCTGACCCCAAATAGGGATAAAGCGAGGAAGAAGAAGGCATGCGGCTGTTCCTAATGTGCCATTTCCGCTCTAAATCCACTCCTACTCCGAGTAGACGGTAGAGTAGACGGTAAAGTGGATGGTAGAATAGAAAAAGAGTAAAGGTAGAGCAAAATGAAGGCTATGTGGCAGTTCTTAATGCGGCATTTCCGTTAAGAATCCATTCCCACTCCAGTATTTAGAGCAGCAATCCAAAGGGAGGAGTCTTAATCGTAAATCAGAGCAGCACTCGCCCAGCACAACATTAGATTTATAACTATCAGAGATATTTATGCGAGTGACGAGATCGCCGCTCCGTTTCACGCTGCATCACAAGTCATTATGATTTGTTGCACAAACAAAGTATTGCCTGCTACTTGCTACCTACTAATGTTAGATAAATATGTGATTTATTTTAAAATGAGGCACTTAGACCTTTGATACATGCGTAGAATAAACGGCAGAGTGGACGTTACAGAAGACGGTAGAGTAGGCAGGGTAGACGGTAGAATAGACAGTGGAGTAGACGGTAGAGCAAAATCAAGGCGTGCGGCAGCTCTTAATGCGGCATTTTCGCTCCGAATCCACTCCTACTCCAGAATTTAGACCAGCAATCAAAAGAAGGTAGGAGTGTTAAACCGTAAATCAGAGCAGCACTCGCCCAGCACAACATTAGATTTATAACTATCAGATATATTTATGCGAGTGACGAGAACGCCGCTCCGTTTCACGCTGCATCACCAGTCATTATGATTTGTTGCACAAACAAAGTATTGCTACCAAGTTGCAACCAACACGTGAGATAATTCAATTATATTTTAACACAGGGGCTTCTGGTATACGCGGAGACTAAACGGTGGAGTAGAAGGTTGGGTAGATGGTAGGGCAAATGGTAGAGTAGATGGTAGAGTAGAAGGTAGAGTAGACAGTAGAGTAGACGGTAGAGTGGATGGTAGCGTAGACGGTAGAGTGGACGGTAGCGTAGACGGTAAAGTCAAAAGTAGAGAGGACGGTAGAATAGAAGGTTGAGTAGACTGTAGAGTAGACGGTAGGGCAGATGGTAAAGAAGATGGTAGAGTAGACAGTAGATTAGACATTAGAGTAGGCAGTAGAGTAGACGGTAGAGTAGACAGTAAAGTTGACGGTGAAGTATCTTCTTTACCGTAGTAGAGTAGATATATTTATGCGAGTGACGAGATCGCCGCTCCGTTTCACGCTGCATCACAAGTCATTATGATTTGTTGCACAAACAAAGTATTGCCTGCTACTTGCTACCTACTAATGTTAGATAAATATGTGATTTATTTTAAAATGAGGCACTTAGACCTTTGATACATGCGTAGAATAAACGGCAGAGTGGACGTTACAGAAGACGGTAGAGTAGGCAGGGTAGACGGTAGAATAGACAGTGGAGTAGACGGTAGAGCAAAATCAAGGCGTGCGGCAGCTCTTAATGCGGCATTTTCGCTCCGAATCCACTCCTACTCCAGAATTTAGACCAGCAATCAAAAGAAGGTAGGAGTGTTAAACCGTAAATCAGAGCAGCACTCGCCCAGCACAACATTAGATTTATAACTATCAGAGATATTTATGCGAGTGACGAGAACGCCGCTCCGTTTCACGCTGCATCACCAGTCATTATGATTTGTTACAGTAAAAAAGTTATTATTATTATTACACAAACAAAGTATTGCTACCAAGTTGCAACCAACTCACGTGAGATAATTCAATTATATTTTAACACAGGGGCTTCTGGTATACGCGGAGAATAGACGGTGGAGTAGAAGGTTGGGTAGACGGTAGGGAGATGGTAGAGTAGATGGTAGAGTAGACGGTAGAGTAGACAGTAGAGTAGACAGTAGAGTGGATGGTAGCGTAGACGGTAGAGTGGACGGTAGCGTAGACGGTAAAGTCAAAAGTAGAGAGGACGGTAGAGTAGCAGGTTGAGCAGACTGTAGAGTAGACGGTAGGGCAGATGGTAGAGTAGACAGTAGATTAGACGTTAGAGTAGACAGTAGAGTAGACGGTAGAGTAGACAGTAAAGTTGACGATGAAGTATCTTCTTTACCGTTGTAGAGTAAATGGTAGAGTAGACGGTAAAGAAGACGGTAGATTAGACAAAATAGACGGTAGTGTCGAAAGTAGAGAGGAAGGTAGAGAAAAATGAAGGCATGTGGCAGCTCTTAATGCGGCATTTCCGCTAAGAATCCATTCCCACTCCAGTATTTAGAGCAGCAATCCAAAGGGAGGAGTCTTAAACCGTAAATCAGAGCAGCACTCGCCCAGCACAACATTAGATTTATAACTATCAGAGATATTTATGTGAGTGACGAGAACGCCGCTCCGTTTCACGCTGCATCACCAGTCATTATGATTTGTTACACAAACAAAGTATTGCTACCAAGTTGCAACCAACTCACGTGAAATAATTCAATTATATTTTAACACAGGGGCTTCTGGTATACGCGGAGAATAGACAGAGGAGTAGAAGGTTGGGTAGACGGTAGGGCAGATGGTAGAGTAGATGGTAGAGTAGACGGTAGAGTAGACATTAGAGTAGACGGTAGAGTGGATGGTAGCGTAGACGGTAGAGTGGACGGTAGCGTAGACGGTAAAGTCAAAAGTAGAGAGGCCGGTAGAGGGTAGAGTAGAAGGTTGAGTAGACTGTAGAGTAGACGGTAGGGCAGATGGTAAAGTAGATGGTAGAGTAGACAGTAGATTAGACGTTAGAGTAGGCAGTAGAGTAGACGGTAGAGTAGACAGTAAAGTTGACGGTGAAGTATCTCCTTTACCGTAGCAGAGTAGATATATTTATGCGAGTGACGAGAACGCCGCTCCGTTTCACGCTGCATCACCAGTCATTATGATTTGTTGCACAAACAAAGTATTGCTTGCTAAATCTTGCAACCAACTAACGTATCTCAAGTAAGTTGGTTGCAAGTTTTAGCAAGCATATTGCTATTTTTTAAATTGGATAACGTAGGCCTCATTTGTAGGTCAAATCCTCTGTCTTACGAGTATATATGGCTGATAGTTCAGAGAGGGTCGTGCTCCTGCAGTGGAGACTAAAAAGACCTGATGATAATGATGATGATGAGGCCTCTATTACATGCGTAGAGTTAACGGAAGAGATGACGGCAGAGTACTAACTCAATTATCCTTTCTACTCCACTTCATTTTACGTCATTCTTTTTTCCACCAGAAAAAAGAAAAGACGTAAAATGAATGACCTGCGTCTCTTCCCGTGCAGAAGCAACACAAACCGGTTGAGGAAATTCTAAGACCGTTACTATTTTCCCATCCCAATTTCTACCTTTACATACTAAACGTGGCCTTTCGATTTTATAGCCTTAGCTCTGTAAACTTGCACTGCAGCTCCGTCCCCTAACTAAAGTCTTAATTTCGTCAATATTTTTGTATGAGGTTAACAGTCTACACGTAATACACGTTAGTATTGTCTTTTATAGCAGAGTTCGTCAACCATGAGTTTACATAAGTGAGTAGTAAACGATTCGATCTAAAGTAAACTTCTTATTCGATGGCTCGTAATAGTAAACTATTGTCTTACTCGATAGAAAACGAAAGTCAGTTTTGTAACTTGTGGTGCTGATACCGCAGAAAATGTTCCTGTAAACACAGGATCGTATTCGTTTTCATTCAACCTTGAATCGTTTTCGATTACGAGATTCGAAAACTACTCTAGTACTCGTAGGTATATCGTTCTCATGTTGGACTAAGTACCTATATTACCTTAACTACGACGTATAAAAACGTTACCGTATACTACTCTCGTAAATGAAATGAACAAACTCATGGTTGACGCTGAGGTCTTAATTTGGTCCAATATTTTTGTATGAGGTCGGCAAGCTACACGTGTCAATCTCAGGTATAATGTATGTACTTAGTTATGTAAACTCAAAAAATATCTAGTAAAAGTGAAAACTCCAACACATGACGACGAAGCGCGCGTCCATAAAACGTATATAAATAAACTGTGCCGCTCCTATTAATTAAGATACCGGGGGAATTCTTATCCGATCCAGCGATATTTTCGTACGAGAAAAAATATTTTTAAAATTTTACCAGCTCTGTAACGTGTTACAAGAGGAAAAACTTTTGCTACAGCTACTTAACTTAAGTGTTTCCTGAACTTTGTAGACTCCGTCATGCATAGTCATGCCCTTATTACCTACAATTATTGAAAAACCTTGAACTTGAGTACATAAGAGCTTTGTGTATGGCATAAGTTGACATGACACATTGCCACATGTGTCATGTCAACTTATGCCATCGAATCGGTAGCTAGATTTTGTGTTTGCATCATAGTTAATGAGTGGGACACTATTATTTCTACGTTTTTAAGCTACTAGAGTCTATCTAGACTTTAAAGTGGGACAAATCTTGCAACTTATAAAGTACCTACTTGTGTTCATTCAAATTAGTTACCATTTTCTCTAAATTATATAGTTTTCCCCCGTGGAAAGCTATGAAAAGAGGGAGAGTTGTTGTGTCATCATTTGACTCCTCTGTGAATATTACAAAAAACTATTAAAATCAACAGTAAAAAAAAAACTGTGCCGCTCATAGAAGTAGAAAATTGTTTTTAGGGTACCATAGTAAAACTAGGAACCCTTATAGTTTCGCCATGTCTGTCTGTCTGTCTGTCCGTCCGCGGTTTTACTCAGAGACTATAAGTACTAGAAAGCTGTAATTTGGTATGGGTATGTATAATAATCATGTCAAAAAAGTGGTAGATAAAAATCTTGAAAAAAATTTTTTTTTACGGTAGCTCCCATACAAGTAAAGGGGGAGTAATATTTTTTTTCTATACAAACCCATCGTGTTGGGTATCGTTAAATAGGTCTTTGAAAAATAAAGTGAAGTTGAGACCACCATTTTTCAATTTAGGGATCCGTTTCCGAAATATTTGGTTTTAAAGTGCAAATTTTTGTTAGAGGTAAGTCCCCACATCTGCTAAACGGTTATATATGGATACGTGAAAAAGAGTGCTGTAAGCAGTAGTATATATACTGAAGTTGAAAGGAAAACTATCAGAGCTGAGTACCAAGTACAAGCTAAAAAGTTATAGGCAACCAGCTTATAAAATGTACTGGAAAATGTAAAATTTCATACAATTTTCATTGTTAGATGTTTTTGGTCTTTAAACTGTAAGGTGCGAGTGTTTATTCCGTTTATTCTGTTTATTATAATTCAATATATATACACTATTCTTACAGGTGAACCCAATTCAATAGCGTACATTAATTTACTACGTATAATGCAAAATTTTAATTACTATAATCTATAACTCAACACATGCAAAGTAGCCTTTGTGAATTCGTTCAAAGAGCATCCGAATAAATCTACGCAATTGGCTACCTCGTTAAGAGTGTGCAGCGATCTGGTTAGTGGTGTTTGCTTCAGCAAATTCGTGCGCGCCTGGGGTACTGCGAACAATGGGGGTTGTCGTCGCCGCCACACGTACCGGTCCGGCACTCTCAGTGCCATCCACTCTAACACGGCCGGGTTGCAGCGCCGTCCTCTCCATACTTCAAACATGTATGTCACTACACCCAGACTGCGCTTGACTTCGAGTGTGTTGTACCCCACCATTCCTATTATAAATAATGTAGGGTACATTAATGGGTAGAACGGGTATACCCCATACAGTTTTAAGTACAGAAACCGTATGAACTTATTTTGAATCCGTTCTGCCATTAATTTGTATTTAGTTTCATGAGGTGACCAAACACCCGCATTGCTCTCCAAATGACTCTTCACCAGAGCTTCGTATAGTGCTCGCAGCGCGTTGATGTTCGTGAAGTCTCGCGACTAGCGCATGACGAACCCTAAGTTGCGGTATGCCTTCTTACATGCTTTCACAATGTGATTTCGGAAATTTAGGTCGCTAGAAAAGTGGACGCCGAGATCTTTATTTTCCGTTACTCGCTTTATCGGCACACCTTCTATGTAATACTGGTGTCTTTCTGGTTGCCGAGATCGTGTAAATGACATGACAGTGCACTTGGCTATGTTAAACTTTAACCCGGTTTTGTTGGTCCACTCCACTACCCTATCAATGTCTCTTTGCAATTTGTGGCAATCTGTTGACTCTCTTATTTCCATCGCTAGTTTTAAGTCATCGGCAAAAAGTAAGCACGTTGACTCCAGTACCACACCTGGTAAGTCATTTATCACCAAATTGAATTCAAGGGGACCCAAGTTGCTCCCTTGATTAACTCCTGATCGTGTCGGATAAGGCTCTGATTGCTGTCCAGCCCAGTCAACATATTGGCTCCTGCCTTTTAGGTAATTCGCGAAGAAAGCGAGCGTTTTCGGCGTAAAGCCCGCTTCTGCCATCTTCACAAGCAGCACATCATTGTCTACAGTGTCAAATGCCTTTTCGTAATCAAAATAGGCCACGTCAACTTGTGCCCCCGAGTCTACCGCTGGTACCAATTGCGTCATCAACTGCAGCAAATTGCTACATGTGTTTCGTTCCGGTCGGAATCCATGCTGAGCATCCGACAACTGAACCTGCACTTGTGAATAGACCGATCTGTATATGGCTGATTCAAATACCTTTGCCGGTGCGCTCAGTATAGCTGCTGGTCTAAAATCACTCGCGTTTGTGCCTCCCTGTCTTTTAGGAACCGGTACCACCCTGGTTATTTTCCACTCCTCCGGAAATATTTCCTTTCTGAGACATGTGTTAAATACGTGCAACAGGGGTGCCGCCAGAACCTCTCGGCAGTCTTTGAAAATGAATGGAGGTATACCATCTGGACCTACTGATTGCTTAAGCTTAAGCTTTACTAATGCCTGTCTGACTTCTGAGAGGTCCAGTTGGTGTACCTGCACCCGCGCCGCACTGGCCGACGCTGAGGCAATTGCGGTATTCACGTTCAGCTTAGCTGGGTCTGTTTTATATACTGAGCTGAAAAAATTGGTGTGAACGAACCCTACACTGCGCGTGGCCCGACACGCACTTGGCCGGTTTTTTAATCTATGGTGGGTGCCGCTGGTATTAATTAAGATACTGGGGAATTAATATCCGATCCAGCGATATTTTTGTACGGGAAAAAATATTTTTTAAATTTTACCAGCTCTGTAACGTGTTCCAAGAGTGTAGCAAAAGTACTGAGCTTTTACTTGCTGCTGTGTTGGTTAGTAAGGTAACTAACACTTCAAAATCGGTCAAGCCATTTAGGCTACAGAAGGCAACTATGGAATAGACATACTAACATACATAGATATATAGGTACGCTTGAAAAACATTACCCTCCTTCGGTGGGTCAATCGGGTAAAAAGCGAAGTTTCCACAGGTTTATTTTTGGAATACCTATGTAACGCTACTTATTACATATTACAACACTATCATAGTATCATTCATGTCAGTCTATTTATACAATGAATCTCTTGAACGAACTTAAATATTCTAGGAAGTAATCAACGTGTTCGTTAGAGCCGGTCTGTCTGTCCGGCCGTCTGTTTGATTTATACACAAGAATATGTCTTGATTCCTATTCATATGACACGGGCACAGATTAAATAGACTACACATGTGTCAATTTATTCATATCACATGTAGTATCTAGGTATTTAGTGTGGTTTCCGGCAGAGTAGAATAGGACCATGTCTTCCCGTGGATGTCGTAGAAGGTGACTTAGGAAACACATGCTTAACAAAGCTGATAAACATCAAAGAGACCTCTCTAACCCGTCTGGCCAGCGTGGAGAGTGTAGTCCAAATCCTGTGACTGCTTGCAAGTTGCCTTATTAGTGAGTCCGAAACGAGATATGAGGACGTTTTTGTTAAGATGCTTTTGAGTAATTGGGCGTTAGCTACATATTATTTCATCATCATCATCAGGTCTTTTATAGTCTCCACTGCAGGAGCACAACCCTCTCTGTATCTACTATCAGAGCCATATATAAGTATTAGCCTGAAAAGTATGAGGATTTGGCCTACATTCTCTACGCTGGCCAGACGTGTTGGACAGGTCTCTTTGATGTTTACAAGCTTTGTATAGCTTGTGTTTCCTAATTCGGACCTTGGACCACTCCAAGTCTTACCGTGGATGTAGTAGAAGGCGACTTAGGAAACACATGCTTATAACAAAGCTGGTCCTATTCTATTCTGCATGGAACCACACGGCTAATATATTATTTAATCAGATGCTTTCAATAATAAATAACATATTAAACGTTATATATTAGGTCGGAGAAAAAGTAATTTCGTATTTTTATGTGTAAAGTTGTAATCAAATATCTTTGGTAATGTTGTATGTATCTGGCTGAATTAGATACCATCTGAAAGGTACAATTTTCAAAAATTATACAGAAATGTAGAAAATATTTTCCCTTAATTTTTTAACCGTTTCTTTGTTTATTAAAAATGTATCAGATAGACGAAAAAAATTAACAATTTAAAAAGTTAATTAAAAAAGTAAAGAAATTATGCAAAATACGCAGAAAGTGAATTTTGGTATTTTATAAATATACCGCAGTTCCATGAGAATAGCACAAAGTTGGTTTATGCGTTTTGTGTCTGAGAATTTTGATGTCAAAGTTACACCTCTTTTTTATGGACGGATAAAATCTTCATACAAAATACGAAATTACTTTCTCCCCGACCTATTATATATATAATATTCGATAATATCTGTCAGTATACCGAATTTATAATTATAGTTGCAAAACGCTTTCACAACATGTGTCAGCTATTAAATGCAGAGATTTCAAGCTTATTGTAAACGTATTCAGAGAGGATAAACATCGTATTATCGGAATGCTCCACAGTGTCTTCAAACCCAAAAATATCCCAGTCACGAGAGATAAAGTCTAGAATCAGAGTGGTTACCAGTGTTGACCAGTGGAGACCAGTGGTGACCAGTGATGACTATTGCGACCTTAGGAATACGAACGTGATGTACCTGCAGGAAGTGTTTAAATATTGTTAACTTAGCAAGACACGTACATCACGTAAGAATATACACGTATTCCTAAATCAGCGATCTCCCCTACCAATGCGATACCTATGTATATTTCCTTAGTATATAAGTTACGAGTAGCATTTCTAATAAATCATCACTTATCCTGGTATCGATCTCAATGGTTTAACTTACGCACTCGCAATAATTGGTGACCCCGACGTGATCAAGCCGTCGTGATGTAGTCTGACATGATGGATACGCGCCTCAACACCGAAGACCCAGACGACGTAAGCCTGAAGAACGGAAAAACCAACGTGCACATTTTCACTGGCTTCCCACAAGCGGGTCTCACCGGTTTGAAAATGCAAGAGGAACTCCGGCAGTAACCAGAACCACAAGGACAACAAGGACCATCAAAAATGGCTCCAACCACGCTGAAAAAAGGAATCAACACCGGCTCACACGATTCATTGATCGAATCCTGCACCATAGCTGAACGGTCATAAACTTATAAAACAGGAGGCACAGGAACTACCAGGCAACCACAATGGACAACCCCGCCCCGAGGCAAAGAAAAATCCGGGAAATATCAGCGCAACCGCAAGCTGTAGCCGTCAACTTCAAGAAAAATAAGAAAGCGCATGCACAGTAGAAAAATTCATCGCGAGCGGCAGAATTATAAAGAAAATGATGTCACAGAGGATCAACGAAATTATTAAATACAATAGAAACAATTACGCAACGTGAACAGCTGATATCTATATGATGACGCATTTGACGTCACAAATCGCATCACTTTACATGGAATCAACAACGAACGAAAGTGCAACTACAACAAATAATTGAACGAGGTCAAGATCGCAAGGCCGCCGATGGCCGTATGTTGTTAAAAAAGGCGTAATGAGAAAGAATATAAATATTTGCCTATTATTTGAAGAAGAATTTATTTGGCAACAAAGAATCTTGCACCGCATTTCGTGATATCATTAAGTTCTAATGCCTAATTGCTACCGACTTACACAGTGGTATAGATTTCATGGCAAACAAGGACAATAAATTGATAACTTTGAAGCCTGCAAGCAAAAGAGCGAACAACTTTAAGATGGAACAGCGATCAACATATTGACAGGAAAACATTAAAGTAAAATGGCGATCACAGAAGCACTACTTTAACTGAAAATTACTTCTCTCAAGATGCAGCAAATGGTTCACAGCAAGCAGTCTCAAGAGCAAGCCAGCAAACGGGTCATACTCCAGGGCCACAGCAGCCGACGCACCGAGCTCCTGGTCCTGAGCAGAGCACCCACAATGTTTATTTTCGACAATTATAACGTCCGGCACAGCCGCCGAGCTCACGCTTAGAAATTTTTAAAGAGTGGCCACTCTTCAGCGGAGCACTTCGGCAGGACTTCCACCGGCGCTAGTCGACATCGCTCTCTACAGTCTCACAAAAGACTACGAGCAAGCAGAAATTATCTCCCGACTCACTGGGATTGAAACAACTGGCAAGTGAAAACGTATCTATACGAGAAGCTCAGACTGCACATCAAGACCATATTGACAAGATGTATATTAAGAGATATAAGAAGTTTGCAATATCTACCAACTATGTATAAGGAAAAAAAACGATTCACAGGGTCAATGTCAATGCATAAACGCATAATTTGCCGCGCAGAAATATTTGCCTACACAGCGTTTTTCAGCACGTGCACTATGCAATTGATGGATATATTTAGTATATTTGCGTTCGCTACAGTTTTTACATTTTTGTTATTTTATTGTTGTTACAGTTTATGAATTTTTCGTTAATTTTATTGTTAATTGTTTTTATTTTTTACAAAAGGGGGAGTACTATTGCGACCTTAGGAATACGAACGTGATGTACCTGCAGGAAGTGTTTAAATATTGTTAACTTAGCAAGACACGTACATCACGTAAGAATATACACGTATTCCTAAATCAGCGATCTCCCCTACCAATGCGATACCTATGTATATTTCCTTAGTATATAAGTTACGAGTAGCATTTCTAATAAATCATCACTTATCCTGGTATCGATCTCAATGGTTTAATTTATGCACTCGCCAGTGGTGACCAGTCGTGACCAGTGGTTGGAACGCATGGACTCCTCCATGTAGGGTTCCGTAGAAGCGTAGATTATGGTATTCCCAACACCTAGTCAAGATTTTATTTTTTTTTTGATTTAAACTTTATTCATCATCATCATCATCAGGTCTTTTTTAGTCTCCACTGCAGGATCATGACCCTCTCTGTACTACTAGAGCCATAATTAGCCAGAGCAGTCAGAGGATTTGGCCTACACTCTCCACGCTGGCCAGACGGGTTGAAGAGGTCTCTTTGATGTTCGTAAGCTTTGTTTAGCTAGTATTTCCTAACTCGCCTTCTACGACATCCACGGGAAGACTTGGAGTGGCCCTATTCTACTCTGCCGGGAACCACACTTTATTGCACATATATAAAAATACACAGTACAAAAGGCGGACTTAATGCCATAAGGCATTCTCTCCCAGTCAAACCTTTAGACCAAACAGAGAGTTTAAAACGGGTGTATCAGTATCATTTGTCGCTGTTCATTTAATCACTTCGTTCTTCGTTGCGTTTGTATAAATGACAAGTTATATTTGCGGTTTATGATAATGTGTTTTTCTCAAAAACTCCTTACTATGATCTCGTTCTAACTAATTTTCATAGAAATTGTTCATTGAGAACTACATTTTACCACTTTGGTTGAAAGTATCTATCTTTGACACGATTGACTTCTAGAATTTAAATGGTTTATAAGGTACTTTAAATTCATTATTAAAGACCAATCTTTAAAGATCCTGCACGTATAGGTTTGTTAATTTTTTTAGTTTCAGTTCCTGTAGGGGCTGATTGCCTCCTACACTTGATGATAGTGTGAGCTGATTGCTCTTGATGATGTAGGGGGAGAGATGAATAATACCACCCAGGTTGAGTACTAAAAATAGTCTGATTTATTGAATGAAAATGATATTGATGGTCGCGCGTAAACGGCTGAGTCGACATCTGCCTGACCTACTTAAAATATGATTGTGCGATAGTTCGTACAGTTCCAATAAGTAAACCTTTATCTATATCTAAATTTTTATTTTTTTATAAAAATCGAAATCGTGAAGAGGTTCACAGAATACACTACCTACCAAGTTTCCACAGTGTAGTTCTAATAGTTTTAGAATCAAGTTGGCTGTGGCATAAGAACAAACAGATGACCAATCTATAAGGGTTCCGTTTTTTGCCATGTCATTTCAAATCATTTATTCATCAACAAAATTTGCATCATACAAAGAATGCTGGAGCCCTGTGCTAAGTTAAAAACTTGTGTTACAGGAGCTCCACTCTTTACATATGTTACATTTTTACATTCATAATCTTACTAAGTTATTCGCTAACACGTCTGTCTATTTTGATGTCTCGGACGAAAGAGAGTGAATTTGGCTACGGAACCCTTAAAAACGCGCGCTCGTACGCTTCGCGACACATACCAACCGCCCAGTTCTATATCATTTGGTTTCAAAAAGATTCGTTCCGACAAATCTGACGACATACCGGTTCGAAACATGGCCTATGAAGTTCAAGGAAGCTCAAAGAGGGAGAGGGTAAAGTTTGGTGTTTCTCTATCTTTAAACTGTCCCTTACTTTTTTCTTTTATTTTCAGATAGGTATCTTGTTATACAGGGTGTTAGTGTGAACAGTGC
This sequence comes from Rhodophaea formosa, assembly GCA_963082605.1. NCBI lineage: Eukaryota > Metazoa > Arthropoda > Insecta > Lepidoptera > Pyralidae > Rhodophaea > Rhodophaea formosa. The sequence goes on along the minus strand of OY720228.1, from coordinate 10,900,217 downwards.
TATTCTTTGAACCAACAAACCAGCCCGTCAAAATGAACAACTTTTCCTTTAGAACCAATGCTGGGAACACAAAATTTTTTTCAACATTTTCATACAAATTGCCGGGCCGGCTGAACACTTTTGTATGGAAATGACGAAATTTACTTAAGTTACCAGCATTGGTCCCAAAGAAAAAGTTGTTCATTTTGACGGGCTGGTTTGTTGGTTGACTAACACGCTGTATATTCTTCTTGTTTTTATTTCTCATGATTTGTCAGTTTGTTTTCTAAGGTTTGTTTAAATAAACCTCGTACGTCGTACATATATCTCCATGCCTTCTAACGAATAATCTCTATGACGTCAGACATTTAGTTTATAGGCCTGACTGTAGTTCCCAGAAAGTCACGAGAACAAGTTTATAGTCCTTTTCGTCACAAATGTCACGTTATGTTTATGAGCGTGGGTTTCCCTTTGCGTGAATGGCCAAATATCAAAACGTGGAATTTGAAGATGTTATTGCATGTTTTAGTCGACAACTGCCATGCTGACGTTACCAGAATATCAGACGAGGAAAACCATAAGAGATCCAAGCTGGAACTTCTGGCTACGCGTCCGGACAATTACAATCAATCATCATCATCATCGGGTCTTTTTTAGTCTCCACTGCAGGAGCATGACCCTCTCTGTACTACCAGAGACATATCGTAGCCAGCAGGCCGATTTGCTAACTCAGTGTACAACGATTTGATTGTCACTTTAGCATCCATTACGGTTTTCTTATCTCAAATAAAAATAGTCATTCATACCGAAGCCGTAAAGAATATTGAAGTTACCATGAAAATGATGTACACCGTAGCTGTCACAAGTTTTCAAATAGGCCTGCAGAGCAGTCGGAGAATTTGGTCTTCATTCTCAACGCTGGCGAGACGGTTTGGAGAGGTTTTTTGATGTTTATAAGCTTGTGTTTTCGAAGTCATCGTCTACGACATCCACGGGAAGACTTGGAGTGGTCCTATTCTACTCTGTCGGGAACTACACGGCATCATGTATATTAAAATATCGTATTTAAATGTCTCTTTTTGTTTGTTCTTACGAGATGGATTATTAGTAAGAGAAAAAGACAATATAGAGGTCAAAGGGCTGGACTGCTCATCTTGTGTATGAAATGTTTGGATCTTATGAGCCTGCCTGTTTATATTGTATGAAGTATAAAGTTGTTCATATCAACGGGCTGAATCATCCTTTTAAAGGTCCAAGGTAATCAAAATTTCGCCATGTACTATTGTACATATAGGGAGTTGTGTTGTGATTATCCTGCCATTAAAGCCAGCTATATAAGGATGGAGGAGGGGTTTTTAAAGAAGCTGGAAATAAATATACTCAACGTTGTAAATTAACGCATGTTTACGTCGGGAAGTAGGTAAGCCTTTGTGATTTACAGATCTTTCCGAGCTATTTAGAGAACGGTCTCATTCTTGGTTGTTGAAATCAAGAGTTTTAAGCTGAATACGATTGCTTCTGATCTTGATATTGCGCCGTGGCTCGCGTATGAGATGCCAAGGTACTAAGTGCTATTAAGCTTTTGTTGCCCAACCTTCCCAAGGATTAGTTCTGATTTACCCCTCTGGGTTGCGGAGGTCAGACGACAGTCGCTCTGTATAAAAACCAGTAATCTCGTACAATTCCTTAGGTAAGGAAGCGGACCCCGGGTCCTGAAGCGATATAGCTGAGGGTGCAACCGGGAAATCGCTCATATGATGATGTTGGTTACTGATTTCCATGCTCCAAAACGACTAGGTACGAGAAATTTATGTAAAGTATTATTTTATATACTTTTATGGATGTATGATCCTCGAGTTACTTTCTGTTCTATAACTTTCATCAGAAGTTATAGAACAGAAAGTAACTCGAGGTGGTATAATTTGAATACCTAAACAAACGGTTTCACTTGTAAATATTTTTTGTCGGTATAGCCGACAAGTTTCTGCTAATTTGAAGCATTAGTTGCAAAAAAAAGGAAGCCATTAAAAGCTTTAAAAGCATGAAATATTCCAACACCACAGCTGATGGGAACTGGGAAAACGCTGACGAGGAGGATCCTTTCATTTCGAATAAACCCATGAGTCATGTCCACACTATTTCCTCTCAACGCCGTTCGTCTCTCATCAATATGTGTTGTCTTAGAGCTCGAGTTTCGCTTTTGATTGTGGCAACATGTAATTTATAATAACTATTCATATTGCCAAGTTCCCAACATCCGTGTGGTTCCCGGCAGAATAGAATAGAAGGCAACTAAGGAAATATAAGCTTAACAAACCTTATAATCATCAAAGAGACCACTCCAACCCGTCTGGCCAGCGTGGAGAGTGTAGGCCAAATCTTTCTACTGCTCTGGCCAACAGGTGGCTCTAGTAGTATAGAGAGGGTCATGCTATTGTAGTGGAGAAAAACAACCTGATAATGACGGTATTGCAAAGTTTAAAAGGCTGGTCCTGACCCAACCTTAATGCACGAGATGTCGGGTCTTTGTTAGTCTCCACAGCAGAAACACGACTTTTTTTGAGTTTTCAGCATTGTCCCATAAGAAAAGTTGTTCATATTGACGGGCTGAGTCACCCCTTTAAGGTTCCAAAGTGATCAAAATTTTGCCATGTATATCTATGCGTCTTTTGAATAAATTCTATATCATGGAGTAAAACCACGAGCGACCGATTTCTGGCATGAGTCATATCCACACTACGAGTATTTCCGGGCGAAGCCGTTTCACGCAACTTTATGTGCTTTTGTGTTTTTGTTTCATATTAATGTAGAGTAAACATTTATGTTACGCAATATAAAATTATGTTTTTACGAAGATCTCAGTCGAAACATAAACATTTCAAGGAAATACGAGGACGTAAGTACACCCACCTATATTCAAAATTTACCTACTGCTGTTACTAATGAGAATCTTCAATTCCACTTTCGATTTTGAGGGCTGGAAGTTATACGAGTGGTTCAAACATGGGCTCCCGACACTCCAAGGTAGGTTCGCGCTCTGTGCTTGGAAGCCTGACTGGATTCATATTAGGTCTTTATCTTCTACGGGGTAGACAAAGCTCAAAGCCAAATGTCATGTTTAAAGTTGGGTATATAGAACGTGGATGTAAATAAAATAGTTAAGTAAGGGTTGCTAGCCGCTACGCCTATTGGCTTGATTCAATAGATTTTCGCCAAATCTCTTTGCCAGCTTCTACAGTCTGCGAGGGAAGAAAACCCGTTCGAAGATTCTTCGTTAATTATTCTCTGAAACAGAAGGAACGAGGCAGGGTCGCTGGTGATTAGGCTTTTAAATTAAATACAGAACTTGCGCGTAACAACGAGTATTTTAATCCATTATGGACAGTCAGATTAACACTCAGCATAACAATATAGTAGCTAGGCTTATGTTGTGCGGTCGGCTGCTCGGCAAAAAGTGACGCGTTCGCCCGGCGGGCGGAGCGCGCAGCGGTGAATACAACGGCGATATGGCGGGCAGTGGGGCGAGCTATGACGTCACGCCGTGTCGCAATTCATTCGTTGCGTTACATCTCATACATTTAGCATGGAATAAAAATCTAACTTGAGGCACAGTCAGTACCAAGTACAGAGTTGACAGTAAGTGCCAAGTTAGCCTGCTGCCCGTGGCAGTTATGCCCAATGCAGGCGACAATAAAGGAGTCGATATAAGCCAAATACACTGCGCTCACCAACCCGTTTGCCAAGCTAGGAGCATGGCAAAACCCCCCAATGATAAAAATCATTTGCAGATATGATGATAAGAGAGAGCCTATGTCCTGCAAAGGACTTCCCACAGCTGTAATAATGAGGATACAAACTCCTGGACGTGACGAAACTAGTAGGCGGGAAGAATATCGTGAATCTATCATAAACTAAGTATTACGATGTCCTTATTTACGCGGCTGGGGCAACGACATGATATTATATTTAGTTGCGCGTGGGTGCGCCCCAATTTTTCACAATTTCACCAACAATTTCTCATCGCATACTCCGCGGACAGTGATGGATGAAGCGATATTTGGAAGGAGATTGGAAGGTGGAATCCTGAAGGTGACTCATTGAAAGTTTTGCAAAATCAGCAGTAAATAATTCGCTGGCTTCGTCACGGGCAACTATGGTTCTGACTAGATTGTAAGATGACGACGTCTTTATTTTCTCCACTCCATATTAAAGTGTCCGCCATGCTGGTCTGGTAAAAAAAGAAAAAACGTAGAATGTGCCAGCTGCTTCCCTTCTCGCGCAGATCGTAAAAGCTGATCGAGGGAATGGGCATCAGGAATCATGACTATTGGCGATGCGGCTAGCAACCCATCACTATTTTGATTCCGTTCCCCACCTACCAGCCCACTAACATGCTAAACGTGGCCTATTGGTTTTTATAGACTAGGTAGGGCTCTGTCTACCCCGCAAGGGAAAAAGACGTGATATTATGTATGTTTATTAAAGTGTTCCAGCCCCCGTAGCATGGCACGCGCGACAACGTTTATCGACTATCGCCATCTTGTTTTTCGCAATACTGAAGAGCGAGAAGTAGATAGTTTATCGCGCGATATAAACGGCGTCGCAGGAGCCATGCTACGGGGCCTGGTTGTAACTTTTGTTGGAGCCCAGGGTCCCCTTTTATGATAGCAGTTAGTTAGTTTATACTAGTTACCTAGAGCATATCTAGGTAACTAGTATAAACTAACTAGATTTACTTTTACGGTATGGGAAAACGACGTTATTTGCTTTGGAACCAAAACAAAAAGATCTTAGATTGTATAAAGTCTAGACTAGATAGACTCTATTTTCCAAAAGCGTAGAAAAAATGTGTCCAACTCATAGATGATGATGCAAACATACATGACATACCAGTTGATGTGCTACACAAAGCTGTCACGTACACAAGCATTGAAAAAATTGGCCAGTTTTTCATCATGGAAAGAAAGGCATCCCGCAGTCTAGAGACTATATAGTCAAAGGGTACCAGTTGACTTAAAATCATAATAGCAAGGTGCAAGGTCCAAGCACAAGTTAAAGTATAATACTAATCGTCACATGACAAAAATTAACTTTTTTGTACAGTTTTTTAGAAAGAACGTACCTAGGTTTTTTTTAGCAAGTCGTTTGTTTAAAGAATCGTTTTAAAAAGATCTTGTAGTTTCATAGGCGTTATTTTTCTAGTGTTAGTTTAGCGAGCAAATACATTAAGAGCAATGTATAGTATAAAATTTACTGGTGATGGAATTTAATCCATTAAGGTTACAAACAATAAAATAAGACGGTCACATCTCGAAACCTACGTCAATCTAGATATTTTTACAAAAAAAAAAAATATTGATTCGTAGTATTTTATCTATCTGGTAGTAAACAGGTGCTTATGAATGAATGAACACTCAGATTAACAAAAAGTAATCAATGAACAGTCCATTGACGAGTTTTCGTTAATTACAGTTAATCCAACGTTGTCACATCATAAAATCGGTAATCCAGAAAACGGAATAATGTTAGCGACGTCTAATTTTATCCCGAATCCCGTCGGATCCAACCACGTGGTCCCGGCACAGCTATACTACTAGTAGATACGTGTAGACGCCCGGTAGACCTAGCCTAGTTGTAGTGTAGTGTTGTGATTTTGTCTCTGGTAAGTAATAGTTTTATTTCTCAATTTATAAAAAAAAATAATTAAATTGGGGCCAGAAAATCTGTGCGTAATTTATGGAAATAATTAGAACTACGCAGTCGTCGCTTGTGGTTGAAAAAATAATTGATAGTTCTATTTTTAAAAATGCATGTTTGCTGTAGCTCCAGATAATCTTAATGACTGTAAAACTGGCAGCTTTAAAATAAAAAAATATTTTTGACTTTGGATCTTTTCGGATACATACATAAGTACAATGAAATGACAAATTCATAAGATGTCTATTTTATTAGCAAATCACGAAACTACGAGTATCATTCACTCAGCCCACTTTTATCAGCGTTTCATATATTGGTTCAGCGATAGAGATAGATAGCAGTTATAGAATGTTTTGTAATTTAATACTTTGCGGTTTTACTGTACCCCATGATAATCGTGTTTTAGCTGGGTTTTAAAGTAAATCCTCCTCTTCATATAAGCGTTCTTCCGGTTATACCCTCAACTGTAGTGCGTCGGAGCCTGGGCTCTGTCATTATCATGAACCTAGGAATTATATGGACAGGTCCCTGAGGACATTACAAGTGACGCCAACTTTTAAGTGTGAAGAGTTTTAATTTCAAACAGCGGAAAAAGTAGAGAAAATTGCAAGCATTTCTAATATCGTTGTGTGTGTGAGCTAGTGTCGCGACACGTTTGCAAACATTGGTATTTATGTTACTGTTACGTTTGTTAGGGACTTATCCTGATTATTCTTAGATCCATGATTATTATGCTGTTATTATGGCAGTCTTTGATACTAAATTTAAATTTATATGATTTACATGTTATGAAACGATCGTGAAAACTGGTATTTAGTGTGTTACTTCTTTTAATACCTACTACGACATATATGTAGAGGTAAAAGAGATAAGTCCTGCTTAGGGTTAAGTTACAGTAAAAGAGTTTAGTCGGTCCTGCCCGAAGTGCACCGGGTGTGCAATTTAAAAACTAAAAATATTTTTCTAAATTAACTTTTAAACAGAAACTCCAAAGCTATTGAGTCAGACAGCTTACGCAGAATACATTTATAAACCTATTGTGCTGGATTTTCTATAGATTATCCTAAGTTTTATTCATAGACTTTAAACATAAAATAAATTCTTTTAAAATATTAACATTTTTCTCAATCTTTACCGATAAAAACGTAAAACAATATGAATATCAAACAAAACATTCTACAATACGTAGCTACATTCTACAAAAAGAAGGCACTTCACAATCTAGCAAACATTTCTTAACAAAAGTTTAATCTAAACATTTCAAAACCATTTCTCAAGAGCTAAACGATTGGCGTTAAACACCCGCTAAATGGCGGGAAAACCAAGAACAAAAGATCAAAATGGCCGCCCCTCAAATTAACAGCTGTCACGGGCTGACGGCGTCTGTCATCGGGACGCGCGCGATATTTTTGATGTTTTACTTTTGTTCTCTCTTGAGATGATATTTTAGTTTTATAGTATTGTTTTCGTTCATTGAAAGGAAAGTCATACTACAACTGCGTCTATTTATGAAGCGTTTGATTTTTATTTTGACAGTTTGCGGTATTCCCAGATATTTTTGGCTGCAAAATAATTGAGATTTTGAGATATCGCAGCCATAATTGAAATAAGTCATATGAAGTGCTACGAAATACTAAACTACCTACATATAGATAATAAATTCATGACTTCATATTTAAAATACACACCATTTCATTAAAAATTCACAGACTTTCTGTCGGTTTGCCTGGTAACTACATGTTTGGTACGACAGACATGCTTTTTTGGACCGTTTTTCCTTGGTCCTTAGGACTAACTTATCATATTGTAGCAGATTATACAAAACGACATTAGCATTTTACACACAAAAAAATCACAATGATCGGTAAATGATGTAATAAAGAGGAAAGATTAATCTACGACTGACATAGGCGATAATTAACGCGGATGAAGTCGCAGTAAAATTGCTAGTATGGTATAAAAGAAACCATACATTCAAAGACCGATATAAAAAGTTAGTTGCTCTACTGTGAAGAAAAAGTTACAGCAACTTGGTTTGACAGGAACTTCACTGACATTTGGAAGTTACTGCGCATGCTCCATCCCTGAGCCCAGAAATCCTTGGTTTCAAGGATGTATCTCGGGAGGTCATGATCACGTTACACGTGTATTTTTCTCTGTGAAGGCTGTAGTCATAGAGCAAGAAAATTCAATGTAGAATGTAGCTCGCGGGGCGTGAGTTGTTGTGAGCTTGTTCTGTGTATTTGATACTTGCTCAAATACATAGAGCAAACAAGTTGCTTAGCCCGATACTCGTTGATAATGACGCATAACTTTAGAAATAGAATGAGTACTTAGTTTTAAAAATTTCGAATGGTCGCATAATTTAAGAAATAAGTGGAGGAGGCCGATGGTCCAGTGGGTGTGAGCTCTATGAGCGCTTATGTATGTTAAGCAACCCCTGGTGCAGTCCCTACTTGGATATGACCGCAAGTGGCATAAAAATATTTCAATGTTCTCCGTGCTTCGGAAGGCACGTTAAACCGTTGGTCCCGGCTGTCATCGTTGATGACAGTCGTTAAGCTATGTCAGTTGCCTTAAGGCAGCTTGAAAAATCTGACACCAGTGTTACACATACAAAAAAAAAAAAAGAAATAAAATGAATAGGTTTTAAGAGATTAGAATGGTCAAAATCTTAATTCTACAATTTTTAAACTCTTTGAGTTAAATAATTATTTGCGTATAGTAAACTAGTTAACAGATTCTGTATTGAAATAATAAATAGAAATAAAAATATTTAAAGGTTAAAATCTTACTTCTGCAAATTATATTTATATTATTGTATCGTAAATTAAAAAAATAATGCGAATAAATACTTAAGCATATAATATGTAGTCGGCCATCAAACCTGAAAATAAGGACCTACCTACATACACAACCCTCACCCTTCCGTGCAACCTCGACCAACAACCTCCAAAATTCAACCTCGAGAGCAAGGTCTGTCCTCGGAAATGGCCTCGCTCGAAGGTCGCAAGGACTCAGCCTTCGCCCGTGACCTTTCCCGGCCTCCGCGAAGGTCGACCTTCAACCAATACCTCCGGGAACGAGGACGTGCCCTGAACTCACGTTACCTTGAACTTTTGAACTTCATCTCACGGCCGGATGGGATATATTTTGTTTCCTGTGATTTGAGGCTGTGGCTTTGAGTGTTGATTTGCAAGGACGTTCGGTCGTTTTGATTTATTTTATTCGTTTGTTTGTGGTTTTTTGATGGTTATTTAAACTTTTGATAGGTTAGGGAATATTATGGGTCGTAAAAAGAGAATATGGTATTTATCCTGAACCCAACTAATCCTAACTAATATTATAAATGCGAAAGCTAGTTTGTTTGTTTGTTAGTTAAGCTTTTACGCCGTATCTACTGCACCGATCATCACGAAATTTGGCAGGACATAGGATATATACCACGCGGGCAAAGCCGCGGGTAACAGTTAGTATTATAAATGTGAAAGTGAGTTTGTTGGTTTGTTACGCTTTCACGCCCTATCTATTGAACCGATTATCATGAAATGTTGCATACACATAGGTTAGAATACTGAGAAGGACATAGGCTAGCCTATATATCACGCGGGGGAAGCCACAGGCAACAGCTAATAATTTATAAGCGTATTTTATCATTTAGGTATTTTATTTGTTTGGATATATTCAAATGGATTTTCTCATTTCCAGCATTAGTCCTACAAGAAAAGTTATTCATATTTGTTTTTAGGGGTTCCGTAGTAAACTAGGAACCCTTACAGTTTCGCCATGTCTGTCTGTCTGTCTGTCCGTCCGCGGTTTTACTCAGAGACTATAAATACTAGAAAGCTGTAATTTGGTATGGGTATGTATATTAATCATGGCAAAAAAGTGGTACCTAGAAAAAAATCTTGAAAAAACATTTTTTTTAGGGTAGCTCCCATACAAGTAAAGTGGGGGAGTAATTTATTTTCTCTACTTACCCATCGTGTGGGATATCGTTAAAAAGGTCTTTAAAAAATATTGTGAGGTTGAGAACACCATTTTTCGATATAGGGATCTGTTTCCGAAATATTTGGTTTTAAAGTGAAAATTTTTGTTAGAGTTAAGTGTCCCCCCCCCTCTATCTGCTAAACGGTTATATATGGATACGTGAAAAAAATTACAGCAGTAGTATATATACTGAAGTTGAAATGAAAACTATCAGAGCTGAGTACTAAGTTCAAACTAAAAAGTTATAGGCAACCAACTTATAAAATGTACTCGAAAATGTGCGAGTGTAAACAGTGTGAACTCAAAGTTGTCATTCGCATAAGGAACCCTACACTGCGCGTGGCCCGACACGCACTTGGCCGGCTGAGTCAGGGTTTTATGAATATATTGTAAACATTACAACATAAAAGGTCCCAATGTCCGTCCCTGGGCTTCAACCCAGGGACGGACATTGGGACCTTTCATCTCGGATCTTATACTGTTTCGTAGGAAGCTATATTCTAGAAAAGTAAAACGTAGAGCTAATCAGTCTCCATTATAATCACGGTCAATTCAATTGAATGAACTGATAATAGGGAAGATTCCTAAATACAATATAGGACTAGTATTTTATATCATTAAATAAAATTAACGTTAGATAAAGACATTATATATAACAACGGGTTACTCACGTGTTATTTGTCGGGGTTGCCGACTATAGTTTCGGACTCGTCAGGAGTCAATTTTCAAGGCGAGAGCGGGACGCGCGGCGGTGGGTCCCGGAACCTACTCGCTTGGTGCCCCCTCCGCCAGGGCGGCGCGAGCCGCTGCGCGGGCGAAGCGCCGCGAGCGGTTAGTTCGGGACCCACATAACATATTGTGAGGTTGTCCACACCATTTTTCGATTTAGGGATCCGTTTCCGAAATATTTGGTTTTAAAGACCTATTTAATAATACTCTACACGATGCTAAAGGGGAAAAAAATTACTCGCCCTCTTTACTTGTATGGGAGCTACACTAAAAAAATTTTTTTTTCAAGATTTTTTTCTACAACTTTTTTGCCATGATTAATATACATACCCATACCAAATTACAGCTTTCTAGTACTTATAGTCTCTGAGTAAAACCGCGGACGGACAGACAGACAGACATTATTTTTTGAAGTTTTAACGGACTAATTTATTTTTACAGTTACAGGCAAGTTATAAAAATAAAAAAAAATGTAATTAACTGCCACTGAAATCATATCGGTGGTTTCAGCCGCTGATTTGTATGTATGACGCACGACCTGACATTCCATTTATTTTAGTGTTTGCATCCATCAATGCAATATATTACTCATTTTTAGGGTTCCTTTTACGTAGTGAAAGGCGAAAATGCAAAGTGAAGCTTCACGGTCACACTTTATGAAAACCTTAGTCCCTAAAATATTTTGAAAGGTTATTTGTTTGTGTGTTTGTGTAATTTCTCCGTTTTCTTTCAAACAATTTATTTCAAATGGGGGCAGTACTGGACCTCACAAAAATCATGTATCGTTAAGCTACCCTAATCCTAACTAATATTATAAATGCGAAAGTGAGTTTGTTTGAAATGAAATGAAATGAAATGAAATTTTATTCAAATTTGGATATCATGTATCGCTTTTTGAACGTCATATTTTTTTTTTAATTTGCTTATTTTGTTTATTTGTTTGTTTGTTACGCCGAATCTACTGAACCGATCATCTTGAAATTTTGCATATACATAGGTTAGGGTACTGAGAAGGAAATAGGCTATATCACGCGGGCAGAGCAGCGGGTAAAAGCTAGTAGTATATAAATTGCAAAGGCCTATTACTCGTAGTACATGGTTAACGTAGCTACGTTTATATGCTACGACGCCCCTATGAATCGTAGCTCGTAGCAGCTACAACGGTTACAAGCTACAAGTTACCACTATGAACTCAAGCTACGGCGTAGAAGTAATACTACAATTACTGATTATTTTACAAGGTCTTATTTAATTCTCCATTTAAAGCAAATCAGAGTCATGTCATATAAAATTTTGTTGTGCGAGGCTAAAGGAACTTCTAAACTAAAGTCATGTTTGGGCTCATACCATTTATCTTGGCTAGCACTTAGAACGCATAGTATGAATCGTTCATAATAAAAGCTTATCACAAAACTAAAAATTTTGAAAAACTTGTTTATACTTACTTAACAGCCTCAGTGGTCCAGTGGTTAAGGCGTTTGCTTTACTGACCCGGGGGTCGTGGGTTCGATTCCCACGGGAAGCATACTTTGTTAAGTTGTTTCCAGTTTGGTTAGGACAATTCAGGCTTGAATCACCTGATTGTCTGATAAGGAAGATGATTCCGTGCTTCGGAAGGCACGTTAAGCCGGTGGTCCCAGCTGCCATCGGTAGTCGTTAAAGGAACCACGTCAGAGGCCGAGAAGCGGTTCCGAAGAACTCTGACACCAGGGTGTGCATGGTCGATTGACCGTGTCATCTACTCGAAATGATGATGATGATGAACGTTTTTCATCAGCAAAGATTAAGTAAAAAAGTGAACAGATATTTTTTAAATCACCAGCGTTGTTACTTGCGGATTCGCCAGCATGATATATAGCCTAGCCTATGTCCTTTTTAGTACCCTTACCTATGTGTATGCCTAATTTTATGATGATCGGTTCAGAAGATAGGGCGTAACAAACAAACAAACTCACTTTCGCATTCATTATATGAGTTGGGATTCTAAAATAAATAGCTATGGTGGTTAACAATGACAGCAATTGTGATTGAGTACGCGATGACGTATACAAAGTTTCAAAAATAGGTACGGTTCTCTTTATAGTTGGTTCAGATCGCACTTAGCCAGTATATCTTCTATCTATATATATAAAAGGATAAACTGAATGACTGACTGACTGATATATCAACGTACAGCCTAAACCCCTAGGTCTAGCAACTTGAAATATTGCACACAGGTTCTTTATACAACGTAGGCAAGCACTAAGAAAGGATTTTTGGTAATTCCACCCTTAAAAGGGTAAAAAGGGGGTAGAAAGTTTGTATGAAACTTAGTCATTTTTGAAGTGAGACCCATAAAATTTTTGATTTTATTTATTGTTTGATAGTAAATAAAAATGCCATAATTGGATTTAAAAAATGCACCCCTAATATGGTAAAAAGGGGGTTGAAAGTTTGTATAAAACTTCGTCGAAAATTTTTGAAGTGAGACTCATAATATTTTAGTTTTATTATTTCGCGGACGAAGTCGAGGGCAAAAGCTAGTTTTTAATAAATTCTTAATATGATGAAGGCATGCGTCATTGGATGCGATTTATTCTTAAATTCCAATCAGTCTGGTGAGATATGAGACGTGGCATTGATTGAAGAGCTCTTAAACAAAGTGATGATGTTGTAATTTTAGTTTATTTTTGCCAACGATGTGAGCTTTCTTTGACTGACGAAACATTGCAAGTTATTTAATACTTGTGCTATATCTATTTCTATTTTGTCCGTTATTTTGTTCTTGAAAATTTACCGATAAATGTGAAAACCGATATGTATATATATCATTTCTAACCATTAAAAATGTTGTATATAAATATGTATCATTTTTAACAATGATAATATAAATATATATAATTTTAACGATAATGGTTAAAAAATGGTTAAATGAATATGAAAACATAAAAAAATTGATTTATTCGAAATTAAAAAAAATAGATAAAATGATTATTATATCTCAAGATGCGCTTGACGATAATAATATGCATAGTCTTAAAATAATTTACTTGTTGTAAATTAATGCTTCAATATTTAAACAGTATGTACTTAAATACTATTGACGAGCTCCGTGGCGCAGCGGTCAACACGCCTGCCTGCGACACGAATGGTCCCGGGTTCGATCCCCGGTCAGGTCAAGGTGGAAAATGGTCTTTTTAGATTGACCTGGGTCTTGGATGTTTATCTATATAAGTATCTATTATAAAATATAGTATCGTTGAGTTAGTATTCTATATGCCGTGTTCCATACTCCCTCAACAGCTGGTGTCGTTCTGTAAATCCATCGATCACAATTAGTCACTATACTCATAGTGCTGTTACAAACAAAACTAACAAATAAACCATCAACAATATCATTAGCTGCTTTGAATAATTGTTTGTCTGTGTATTACAGACGTCCAAAGTATCATTCAAAGGGAGTGCGCTAATGGGAAGCATTTACAGGTTTATTTAATACGGTTATTTAGATTAAAACAGTTCTTTATTTAATTACTTATCCATATCTTACTCATGTGTAAAACTCAAACTATAAATTCTTTATTGCATAACTGTGTAAATTATAGATGGTACAATATGTAAATTATTAACAGTTTGTCCTTTAAGGCATATAATGCAAAGTGTACAAAGTTCACTAATTTCTACGTGTTTTAGAACTATACTTTATTACTAATTCTGTGCCTATAACTTAATTGACGATACAGCACTACAGCCTTTAAAATTCATTGCCATTTATTCTCCACATCATATTACTAATAACTTGAAGTGGTTTGTATGAATAAGCGGCTTCACCCGCATGATGACCTATGTCCTTCTCAGTACCCTTATCATCATCATTTCGTGTAGGTGACAAGGTCAATCGACCTTGCACACCCTGGTGTCAGAGTTCTTCGGAACCGCCTCTCGGCCTCTGACGTGGTTCCTTTAACGACTACCAGATGGCAGCCGGGACCAACGGCTTAACGTGCCTTCCGAAGCACGGAATCATCTTTCTTATCAGACAATCAAGTGATTCATGCCTGTATTGTCCTAACCAAACTGGAAACAACTAAACAAAGTATGCTTCCCGTGGGAATCGAACCCACGACCTTCGGGTCACCAAAGCAAACGCCTTAACCACTGGACCATGGAGGCAGTTAGTTCAGTACCCTAACCTTTATTTATGCAAAATTTCTTGATGATCGGTTCAGTAGATAGACCATAAATAAACGAAAAGACCCCAGTCAATACGCACTGTTGCGGAGTATTACCGATGAAAACATTGTCATCGGAATTCTGAATGCCTGCCAAGCTTTTAAGCTCTTGCAACCGAAAGCATCCGATCGGCGCTAAATTTGTTAATGTGTTGTTTTATAATTAAAAGTGTACTTTGGGAGTAGAGAGGACAATAATTAAAACAGTACGTAGGTCAAGACGGACAGACAACATGCCAATTTAGCGGTTATCTAATCATAGATGCTAACACAGTTGACATTGCTAAGTATTTTAGTCGACGCCGGCACTAAAGTTAATGTGTTGTTTTATAATTAAAAGTTAATTTGGAAGTAGAGAGGACCATAATTAAAACAGTACGTAGGTCAAGACGGACAGCATGCCAATTTTGCATTTATCATTAGATGCTAACACATTTAATATTGCAAAGTATGTGATCGACGCCGGCGTTGTAAAAAGGGGATTTTATACCACCATTTTCCCCTCATTTGATCTCATTGGAAAAGTTGTTCATCTTGACGGACCGAGTCACCCATTTAAGGTAATGTCGAGAGTTAATTTGCAAACTGTAGGAATGCCAAGTGCCCGTGCTGCTTGCTTATTCTTTTCCACGCAGACCGTAAACGACGATCCCGGGAATGGACGAAAATCAGAGGAATCGGTTTAATATCCGGCATTGTGGCAAGTAACCCATCACCATTTTGATTAAATTTCCCGATTACAACAAAAAAAAATTCAAAAAAAATAATAATGTGGTTTTATCTTAACAGGTTTTCCGGTCCCTGGTTTTATCGCGTTTAAAACATTTTTACTTATATACCTAACGTTTCATACACTTAAGAATGTTCATATTCGCAGGTAGACGTAAGTTGCCATTTGTCTATTAAGTATTTTTTCTTTTTTCGTTATATCATCTTTTTTTCTTGAAATTCTGTGTTCTATGTTCAGACTCCATCAATCAGAGGTTAAATATCACGCTGTATACCTATAGGAAAAATCATACGTGAGTGTGCTTCGAATAATGTCGAATATAGGATTGCTTCGGATTTATCACAGTACTGTTATAGGAGGCATTATGGAGGGGCCGAAATGTATACATGGCGAAATTTTGATCTTTCCGGACCATTAAAGGTGTGATTCAGCCTGTCAATATAAACAACTTTTCCTATGGGACAAATGCTGTAAGCTCGAAAAAAATTTCGACGTTCCTATACAAATTGCCCGGGCGGCTGAACACTTTTGTATGAAAATGTCGAAATAAAATTTGAGTTTCCAGCATTGGTCCCATAGGAAAAATGGTTCATATCGACGGGCTGAATCACCCCTTTAAGGGTCCAGAACGATCAAAATTTCGCCATGTATTATTCTATGTATAGTACAAACTATCCCATGATCGGGAATCATCGCGACACTGTACATTGCTGTTAAATTAAAAAAACTCCTGAGAGTTTTCTATCCAATGCAGCATTGTACAGTGCATCGAGGTAATAGGCAAGCATAATTTACATTTTTCCTCTCCCAACAAACGTAAGAGATTTTTACGTCAAAAATCTTTTGCACGTTACAATTTAAAACAAAGATTCAAAAGCAATTTTTCTCTTGGCACAAACAAAACACATTTTTATTGTACATCAGATGTGAAATAATGAAGTGAGAAGTCTGTGAAATTCGATAGTGGTCTGTCGCCAAACTGTTACAGCCGGCGCCGAAGACCGAAAATATCTGATATGCTACGGATACTAAAGTTTTTTCGACACGGGTGAATGACACCGGACCGGCCTCTAGTTTGTTTACGATTTTATTGTTTGAGGATTACGACGTTTTATGATTACTTTTATACAATATCTTGAATGTTCAATGATTACCTATCTATATTTATAGGTATATAGGAACTGGGCTTCAATCAAATTATTACCTGATTTTGATTAAATTTAAATGGGGCTAATAAAGACATATATCGATGCAAATAAATAAAAAAACCGGCCAAGTGCGTGTCGGGCCACGCGCAGTGTAGGGTTCCGTAGTTGCGAATGACAACTTTGAGTTCACACTATTCACACTCGCACCTTACAGTTTAACGACCAAAAACATTAACAATGAAAATAGTATGAAATTTTACAGTTTATAAGTTGGTTGCCTATAACTTTTTAGTTTGTACTTAGTACTCAGCTCTGATAGTTTTCCTTTAAACTTCAGCATATATACTACTGCTGTAATTTTTTTCACGTATCTATATATAACCGTTTAGCAGATAGAGGGGGGGGACACTTACCTCTAACAAAAATTCGCACTTTAAAACCAAATATTTCGGAAACGGATCCCTAAATCGAAAAATGGTGTTCTCAACCTCACAATATTTTTGAAAGACCTATTTAACGATACCCCACACGATGGGTAAATAGAGAAAAAAAAATTACTCCCCCATTTTACTTGTATGGGAGCTACCCTTAAAAAAAATATTTTTCAAAATTTTATTCTACCACTTTTTTGCCATGATTAATATACATACCCATACCAAATTACAGCTTTCTAGTACTTATAGTCTCTGCGTAAAACCGCGGACGGACAGACAGACAGACAGACAGACAGACAGACAGACAGACAGACAGACAGACAGACAGACAGACAGACAGACAGACAGACAGACAGACAGACATGGCGAAACTATAAGGGTTCCTTGTTTACTACGGAACCCTAAAAACGGTCCATTTACCTATACCGAAGTTTTACTTTCTTTTTAACTTTAGGTTTCTCTACAGTTTCTATTATGTTTGATTCAATTTCATATATTGTGCGATTCGATAAAAAAAATTATAATTCTAAGAAATGTTCAGTGTGAAGTCTGTTTATAAGTATGTGTTTACAAGATTTTTATTAGTGGCGAATTAATCTTTGATGTTGATCGAAAATTGTTTACTTATAAAATTTATTTCTTAGCAATTGAATTAATGTAACTCTTGAGGCTTGTATTTTAAGAAAAACGCAGCTTATAATTAGAAAACTCCTATCTATACTAATATAATAAATCTGATGTGTTTGTTTGTTTGGTTGAACGCGCTAATGTCAGATTAGAACCGTTTTCAAATATTCTGTCATTGTTGAATAGCTATGTTAATCCTGAGTACCATAGGCTATGTGTGTACCACGAGCGAAGCCGGGGAGGCCTGCTAGTGCTGCTAGATCTAATGAAAACATTGCTACTGGAATACGATTCAGGGATATGTATTCTTATTATTGGTATAAAAGCCCCACTATATTTGAAGCAGTTAGGATCATGTAAAAGACCACGTCAGCTGGTGGTACCTATAATTTTAAATTTTGGCTTATTGCTTGGTAGTTAGGAGGGACGAAAACCTAGTATTTTTCATTTAATTATTTCAAGCAGTTTAATTATTTCAAGCTGCCTATAAATAAGGCAGACAATGCATAGCGACGTAAGATAAAATTTATACTTGCATATGAGTTTCGAGTCTCATTAATTTCATATTTACGATGAAAATGTGCAGTTCATTATAATAGTTGGCAAGTCGATACAGGTCGTAATAGAACAATGGGTGACTGTCAGGAAACCAGGCTTCCTGTGGTTTATTTTCGCGCCACATTCTTGCGGCAATTTTCATAAAGCGTGGCAAATACAATATTACTGACGTATAGACTGCCGACTTCATATAAAATATTGGGCCATATTAAGGGGGGCGTTGCAATTGGTTGCAGTGGTAACAAGCTAGCAAAGCAAATAACAAGCTCTCGGTTCGGCTCGTGCCAGTGCAATATTTTGAATTTGACTCGCTGTAGCCTATTTGTAATATAACCCAAATAGTTTCCAATAAACGTTCGATAAGATATTTTGATTCATAACTTTATAGTCTATCAAGGCGTTTATGTGTCGTTTGTAGTTTTATGCCGGCTAATAAATTACGATCTCTTTGATATTAAATATCATTAGGTATTTATTTACACAATGTAGCAATATTTAATTAATATTCGATGCTCCAAAGTATCTCAGATATGGATGTAACCGGGAACACGCTTATAAGCGTGTTCCCGGTTCCCATAGGTGACATCTCAGTACATAATTTTGTTAAAGGTATGGATCTAAGAATAATCAGGATAGACTCCTAAAAAAAAATTTCAGTAAAAATATCAAAACATGCAAAAGTTTTGCGACACAAGCTGTGTGCAAAACTTAAGACATTAAAAAGCATTCAATTTTTCTCTGTTCGAAACTCAAACTCTTCAATATGTTAAATGTCTACCTACTTAAAATTGTCTACTTATATCGCAGACACGCAATGAGAAAAATTGGCCTCACTTGTGATATACTCCGCACTCGGTCCATATTATTCTCAGGTCCATAGTTAAAGGCATGTTGCAGAGTATATAAGACCAGCTGTCATATTTTACAAAATTAATGAAATTTTGGCGATGCCGCGAAACTCTAAAGTTTACCTTTATACGCAATTTTGGAATGCACTGGATTCAATTTTTAAAAAATAAAATTTATATATTTTATTTAATATATATACAATAAGAAAAATTTAACATCCATTAAAAACAAACTCACAGTAATATATTTTCTCTTTATCCTATCATTAAAAACACAATATTTATGAAATTGGAACCTAAGCATTTAGTTAATAGCCGCCCAGGTTTCGCCCGCGTACCGTGCCAATACAAATGCCAATACGAGTTAACAAAATAATCCACAAATACTGGCTGTCCGTTCGTCCGACATTCTGACAGGGCCCGTCGGTAACAAATTATTAGTAACGAATGAGGTTTCTGATATACCTATTTACCACGAGATGACAGCGTCTCTTATTTACCTTTTAACATTTGCGGTATAGATTTTGCTGGTCTCTTAAATTTCAAATAAGCCTTTATGTTATATATTTGTTTTCATATTGTATAGTTACATTTGTTTTGTTTTATTACAATTTAGTCATCATAATCAGATTTTTTATGTTAGCCAGAGCAGCCAGAGAATTTTACCCACACTCTCCGCGATAGCCAGACGAGATGGGGACAAACAATTTAGTGATTAATTATATTGTAGCCTATTTTACATAGCCAATACGAGGTAAATATAATGAATGAGGTTTCTGATATACTTATTTACCACGAGATGGTAGCGTCTCTTATTTACCTTTTAACATTGGCGGTATAGATTTTGATGGTCTCTTTAATTTTCATTACGGTCTCTTTTCATTTCATGATTTAGAGTTTTATTTTTATATTACAATTTAGTGATTTACTTATAAATAAAATAATGAAAATTAATAACTTTAACCTCAACTAAAGTAACCTCATTAAAAATAACAAAATGCTAATTTATCGTTGTTAATTAACATTGTAACTGTCATATTTAGTGACTTTATAGAGAAAAACAAAACAGCATAACAACAGATGGTCAGAGAAGCACCTGCTAAAAAGGGTATTTTTTTTTTAGTTTTTTTACTATGCTTTGAAAAAGCCTGTCAAAAATAGGCACATAGATGAGAAAAACCTCAATACTAAAAGAAAATTGCGATAGTGGCGTTACAAAGTCCTATTTTTGGGAAAGTTCTTAAAGCCACTTTTTTAAACCAAACACATGTGTCGTCACAATGTCACTTTTGTACGGCTTGTGTGAGAAATTTGTGCGGCAATTTTGTTAATTATTGCGTTTATGGTATTGGCCTGATAATAAATGTTGCACAAAAATTATGGGATATCTTATGATTAATTTATTAATACTTATAAAATGCACTTGCCCAGCCAACTTTTGATCAAACTTACCGTGCCATTATCATACTAAAAAAGATAAACATTACCAAAAATCTTTTTTAATTTCTACACATCATTTGTTTTCCCAATAATGTCTATTTCAGAAAGTTTGTTTGTTTGTTTAAAATCTTCATTGTACAAAACATAAAATAATCATAACAAAACTACATTTAGAAGCCGTACAAACGGTGGACTTATCCCAAGAGGGATCTCTTCCAGTCAACCAATTTGACAAAGAATAAAATACAATTGGAAGGTACAAGTTTGAACAATAATAAAAAGTATCCTTACGAACGACGAAGTAAAGCAACCTACCTGAAGATCCAAAATTGAGCACATGTTGTTAACAGAAATAAATGCAGACGTTGGAAACTAACGAAGATCTATACCAGAAACTTTCAGACTTTTATATCTCATTTATCTAAAGCTCAGGAATTCAAATCTGAGTTTAGGCGTAACAGCTGCATAAACAATAATACTTACGCGTATTTTTACCCATTTGATATCTTGTTTTGTAAACAAGCGTTCAGATTTTAACGATCGTCTATTGCTACTGAAATAACCTTGAACAACACGAAAAAATAATTAAAATGTATATTAATATAGGTACATGAAAAATAAGGAGTCTTGTGCTATTTGCCTATGTGCCATTTAAAATAAATAATTTAAAAGAAAATAGAAGTGTCATTTAGATTTTCGTTCTGCAAGGCCCTGGATAATCCTTCAAAGTATTTTATGAACTAACGTGTGACGTAACGAACAAAGTGTGAACGTGAAGCTTAACTTAGCGTTTTTACAATAGTGGCGTTTTAGCAAAAGCTTACAAAACTTCTTTTCGTAACCTTCTTGTTAACAGTAGTTCATAAAATAGGTTGAAGAGGTATCTACAGTCTCTAAATGTAGGTAGGACAAAGTTTTGAATGATTTTTCCTTTTTCTTTTAAATGGTTGATTTCTAATGCGTCAGCCCTAAGGTCCGAAAAACTCATGTAAGAGGTTTATGCTCTACCTACTTTATTTTGCAAATAATCTAGGGCAATATTTTTCTCTCTCCATAACTATAGATGATGATTGACAATGTAGGTACTAGTTCTGTATTCCTCACTGATAACAACAGATTACAGAGCCAAAATCTATCCTTTCCATTCCTTGAAAATTGATTTTCTTTGTAGGCTTATAACGCCATCTGACGGCGAATAGCGGTACTTTGGCACTCGATCGATGCCGCACACAGCGCCCTCTTTTAAAACTCACGCTAAACTACGTTCTACTTCGATCCGAACCATCTTGAAAGCTCATTCATCGACTGCGATTACAAACTCTGCTTTACCGTGATTTCAGCGTGTTCCAGAGATATTTATGCTTACGGCTAACCAACGTGAACTTGGGCGTACGAAAATAGTTTAGTTTGACATATGTACGAGGGAAACATGTAGTTTTTATTTTGAATATCGTTGGGGAATTTTATTTCTCGTATAGATTTTAGAAGACGGTGTAGATGGTTTACAAAATGGATTCAGGGTAACTATTTTAAGGGCTTGCGTTTGATCGTGTGCTGATTTTCCTGTCTTACCATTTTGCGAATGTTTTCAATTGTTATAACCTCATCTATGTGGTTTTCTGCTAGTTAACGAGTATTCTCTTTGTATTTCACACTTATCGAGTGTGCAATGTCATTTGGCTTTAAAAATATACCTCCTGGAACGCTTTAACTGAGAAAGTTTTAAACATATCAAAAAGTTGCAATTTTAGTTTTGACATGTTATTATGCATATTTGTAGTTATAGTAGGTATATTTTGTGTATCTTTTCATCATGTTGATGAATTATCAACAAACTTAAACCTTGTTCTGGTTACTTTTGTATTGGGTGCTTTTATTGCATACAAAATGAGTTTTTCTTCAATAGTTTTATTTTTGTGACAAGCTTTAATTATGTATGACCAATTGATATTAATCGCTCATATTATATGTACATGATTACCGAGACATATTTTTTTTTTACTTTAAACGTGCCTATCTTCCAACTCCATCATAAGATCAGGGACCAAGAAAACAAAATTTCAACTCAATCGGTTAAGGAAAAGTCCTTTAGAATTGAGTTGCAAGATTTGAAAGCCACAGATAAACAAAATAACAGGGAAAGTTGAGTAAGAGCTTTTGAAAAGCATCTGAAAAGCTTATAAGCGACTTGTAAAAAGCTTATAAAGTTACTACTAAACTTCTCAATGCAGAATGCAAACTATTAATTTAAAGAATTACCTTCCAAATTTTTATACATAATCTACGCAAGGGTGACGACAGGCAGGCGTCCGGCCGTAATAAATTTACCAAAATTATAATAGGTACTTACAACGTCATAAAAGTGGACCCTGGACTTTGACGCACTAACACTGGGGATGCGAAAACGTTCATATATAATTACTTTATCTTTCATCATTATACATTTTCCTGTCGTTATAAAACGTTAATATATCGTTATAGACGAATATGAGATAAATCCGTCATATGAGTTAAAACCAATATTACGGATTTATCTTTCGAATTTGCGGTTAATTATTTAAATTTATTAATATAGCAAAGTTTTGGTGCAATCTTTATTGCATAGCGTAGGCCCTCGTCTTTTTTATCCATTTCTAGCTCGCCATCAGCCTCGGATTTAGATTTCGTGAGACTTGTCAATGATCCGCTCGTGATCGTTCGTAACGTATCTTTATAACGGAAAAATACCGCTTGCTTTTGATACCATCCTTAATCCATACTATGCAAACACAAATGCTATAAAATGACAACTTGTTGAAATACTAAGTAAGAATATCAAAAGTAAGTATATCGAGTATACTATGGCTACTATCATAGAAATTATAATTCTACAGGATATGTATATATATGTGCCGTGTGGTTCCCGGCAGAGTAGTATTCTACTCTGCCGGGAACCACACGGGAAGACTTGGAGTGGTCCTATTGGACCACTCCAAGTCTTCCCGTGGATGTCGTAGAAGGCGACTTAGAAAACACAAGCTATACAAAGCTCATAAACATCAAAGAGACCTCTCCAACCCGTCTGGCCAGCGTGGAGAGTGTAGGCCAAATCCTCTGACTGCTCTGGCTAATACCTATGGCTCTGGAGTACAGAGAGGGTCATGCTCCTGCAGTTCAGACTATCAAAGACCTGATGACGATGACGAGGATATGTCTCATCCGGAGGCAGCGATCTGGCTAGCTAAGTTTCAAAAAGTCACTACTAGTTAACTAGACTACTACGAGACGAAATTTTTTTTTATGTCTTTGACTACTACGAATATGTTTAAGCGTTGTACGCATTTATTTTAAAAATTAAAAATGTTATCTAACCAAATGCAATAGTCGAAAATGGTTTTCATTGTTAGTTGTAATATGTGAAATATGAATTATTGCCCATAGCACCATTTCTATAAAGTTGGAGTGCAACTCTAGTTTGTATGAAACTCCGTGGACACATCAAAGATGATTAAATTTGTAATAATGACATTTACTTAAATTGTTTTTAAATAGTATTTCAATGCTCGGTATTTTATTAAAATTGAAAATATGTGATGAAAAAGAATTCGCCACAAATAGAATTCGAACCCACGAGTCCTAGAGTCGAGTGGTTCGAATCCTACCTGTGGCGAATTCTTTTTCATCACATATTTTCAATTTAATGACATTTATTATGAACAATGCATACTCAGTCCACATATTTAAGTAGTTTCTTAGGTTAACTAAAATTGTGCGTTGACGTCGTTTAAGAAAATGCGCTGTGCAGTTTGTTGCCGCTTCTTCTGCACTCCGCTTTGGAACCTAAGTAAATTATTGACGTCAACAAAAATATTTTGTTGACGTCAATAATTTTAAACACAAGTATGAACAATTAATAAGTGTTCAAAGAAACCTATATTCAATAAACGATTGAATCCTGAATCGATACCGATACCGCCATGATACTGTCAAAACGCATGTTATCGTTTTAGTGTTTACAGAATCATGTGATTTTTTAGGGTTCCGTAGTAAAGTAGGAACCCTCACAGTTTCGCCATGTCTGTCTGTGTGTCTGTCTGTCCTTTCGCGGTTTTACTCAGAGACTATAAGTACTAGAAAGATGTCATTTGATATGAATATGTATATTAATCATGGCAAAAAAGTGGTAGAAAAAATCTTGACAAAAATTTTTTTTTTAGGATAGCTCCCATACAAGTAAAGTGTGGAAGTAATTTTTTTATCTCTACTTACCCATTGTGTGGGGTATCATTAAAAAGGTCGTTAAAAAATATTGTGAAGTTGAGAACACCATTTTTCGATTTAGGGATCCGTTTCCGAAATATTTGGTTTTAAAGTGAAAATTTTTGTTAGAGGTAAGTGTCCCCCCCCTCTATCTGCTAAACAGTTATATAAGGATACGTGAAAAAAATTACAGCAGTAGAATATATACTGAAGTTGAAAGGAAAACTATCAGAGCTGAGTTCTAAGAGCAAACTACGAAGTTATAGGCAACCAACTTATAAAATGTACTGGAAAATGTAAAATTTCATACAATTTAATACTCATAAATTAACGATGTTTTTGGTCGTTAAACTGTGAGATGCGAGTGTAAACAGTGTGAACTCAAAGTTGTCATTCGCAACTACGGAACCCTACACTGCGCGTGGCCCGACACGCACTTGGCCGGTTTTTTTACAATAACACACGCACAATTTTCTTACAATAAAAATAGGTTCATTCATCTAAACCTGGCTGTCAACTATTAATTCAAGATATTTTAATTGACAGAGGCAGTGGCAGTAGACTGGGTGACCAGCGGGACCCTCGTTGGTATATCGACTCCGCGTACGCCTCCTCTCTCAAAGTCTCCCTCCGGCTACCAACCAGACAGTTTTTAGAAGGTACGTATTGTTGCCTATGAAATGCATTGTATTTTTATACCATTCGGTAAATATTTCAGATGCTCGATATTGAAATTTACAAGACGAGACAATTTACTGTCTGTCTTTCTTCTGTAATGAATACAATACAGCAAAAAGTGCAGGAAGCTTTCAATATCTTACATAATAATTTTAGTTAATATTTTTTGTATACGTTTGCTAATAACACAGTCCTCATGAAATCCTCACGAAACTTGGATGGCTATGTTGTATTTTACGGACTAAGCCCTTTTATTTCAACTGCTCAATAGCCGCAGTCAATAGCCAAATGGCACAGGTACCTACACGACACGATTGAAGGAGTTCTTGGCGGGAATTTTAGCGGACTTCACGGTGTCTGTTTTGGATTGTTTCGCAAATTGATTCTAGTGGAGTTTTTAATGTGAAATTGATGTTATTTTGTGTTATAAATGCCCATATTTATGAACAATGTGTAGAATAACTAAAATAGACTGTCATTGTGCGGCCGTAGTGAGATTTACATAGCGGGCTGGTGGTTGTCCGCCTTGCTGCGTCGTCAATGATGAAACCAGTGGATTCGCGACCAGTTGTCGCCAGGAGCTCCGTGAAAACAACGAAATGAATTACCATTAAGAAGAATAAGTGGCCAACTGGCGAAATAAATGAAGAAAGGCTCTAAAGGACTTGTATCCAGGGCCGTAAAACAATACAAAAAAAAAAGACACGATTGAACCTTTTTTTTATAGAATCCGAGCAAAAAGTTGTCATGTTCAACATGAAAACATTTTGCTGATTAATGGGATGAGTGATTTTTGTAAAAAAAAAATACTTTTATTAAATTTTTATAAAAATAAAATTAAAACTTTAATATATTACTTATCTGCTATACTTACCGCATTCTCGTTTCACTTTATGGTAATCGTAAATGTATTGAAATGTTATCATCATCATAAGGTCTTTTGGTTCCCAGCAGAGTAGAATAGGACCACTCCAAGTCTCCCCGCGGATGTCGTAGAAGTCGACTAAGGAAGCTAAACAAAAAGCAACAAAAAACAAAAAGCTAAACAAAGCTAAACAAAGCTATAACCTTCAAAGAGACCTCTCCAACCTGTCTGGCCAGCGAGTAGAGTGTAGGCCGAATCGTCTTACTGCCCTGGCTAATACATGGCTCTGGTAGTAAAGAGAGGGTTGTGCCTCCTGCAGTGGAGACTAAGTTGACCTGTTGATGATGATGAGTCTCAGAGGGTTTAGCCTACACTCTCCACGATGAAGAGGTCTCTTTGATGTTTATAAGCTTTGTTTAGCTGGAGTTCCCTAAGTCGCCTTCTACGACATCAACGGGAAGACTTGGTGTGGTCCTATTCTACTCTGCCGGGAACCACACAGTACTTATTAATTGTCAATTTATTATTCTTCAAAAGCTACAGGTCATAATATAATCACTTTCAAAATTATGAGTTACTTTACCACATTTGAAGTGAAATGTGGTGTGTATATCAGCGTTCCTTGAGAAAATATACCTAGCTACAGATGGGATTTTTTCTAACAAGGAATACAGTATGTTTCCTAAATTTAAGTTTTGCAACACAGGACTACTTATTTTCTATAGTCAAAGACAATATGCCTAATTATAGTCAATAATCAATAAGTTTATTTAGCCATAAAACATACCATTTAACTATAAGAATTGAAAGCTAATACGTTGATAAAGATTGGCACTTAGTTTTTTCTTTGTACTAGATTATTTATATCGTCACACTAGTCTCAGCAATCATACGATAACTTTATTTAAAATGTCGTTTACAGACTTCTATCAACCGCACTATCTGCAAAATGATTTTAGAAGATACATAATGGGTATGTCAGTTTTAGTGTGTCCCAAACCAAGTCATGAAAACCATTTTCGATAAATGAATCCCTTTTGTTTGCTCATTTTAATGTCAATAAATACCTACAAGCCTGTAAGTTCACTACTTGTATGTTTTATTAAAGTATGATGTATCTTGCATTCATTTGTTAGAATGTCCTAATTTTATATGTCATTGTGTTGCCGTTTTAGTAGTTAACTACGCATTTTCATTGTGAGAACAATTTGTCAAAATCGATAAAAAGTTTGCCAAACTTCATTTCAATATTTTTAGTTACAGCGCCATCTGCTGGTGTGTGCTAAAACTAAAACGATGTAAGCGAGCAGTCACTTCTAGCGTTACGCGTACTCTATTTGAATAGTTCGGCTACACGACATTAGAGGGCGCCACTTCAAACCATAAAGTGTGACTTGGTAGTTTAGTGTTTCGGCTGTAATGGCGCTACTATCTTTGTACATCAATATTAATAGCTTTGTGAGCTAGACCTCGTGAGTTTTATCACGGCGATTTTACTATAGTCATCAGTTCATCAGGAGTACGACCCTCTCTGTACTACCAGAGCTATATATTAGCCAGAGTAGTCAGAGGACTTGGCCTACAATCTCCACGCTGGCCAGGCGGATTGGAGATGTCTTTTGTCAGTTGCGAATGCGACCTGAAGGGTTTTGTTTGCTTCACTGAACAGCCGGATAGTGAGGCATACGAAATAATATTTGCCCAAGCTGAAAGCAGAAATCCTTTAATGCCTTTTAAGTCTTTATGGATCCTATGCTGTGGATTTTTTCCCATGTCTATTTATAATTTCTTTATTTGATGAGAGTAACTACATTAAAAAAATCTTGAAGAGGACTCCGGTAGTAAATTAGTACATTATTATTAGCTTTTATATCACTTGCCCTGTTAGTTTGTCTGGATCCAATGGGGTATTCACCAAACCAAGAACTACCAAGAGAATTCTTTTAGCATAAAGTCCACCTATTGTAGCTGCTAACGCACAAAAATAAAAATTAAAGAATATATTTGCACGGTTCAAAAATACGTACAAACCGGACCACTCTTTATTTTTTTTCACATGTGAATACGAACCAATTGATGACGTCACGAGTGGCAGATCGATTCTATTAGTTCAAAAATTGAGCTCCTGATTTAAGGACATAGTCGGAAGGGCCATAGGCATTTTTAAACTAAAGAATAAGTATTTGAGGCGGTAGATTTTGCAGATCTTTTAAAATATTAGACCAATGTCAACTTAGTCTACCTGCGACCACGAACACTGTAAAGTATTCGAAACGTTAGATGTCTAATTAATGTAATAAACGTAATAAAAACCGCATTGAATAAATTTTATCAATCGCGTAAACATTAGAAAACCAATCATGTTTGAGCTCATTCGATTTGTCTTGATTTGTCCAGCTTCTACGACAGCTCGAAAGCAGCAATTTTTTACTTTTTAAGGTTCCATACAAAAAATGAAAAACGGAACCCTTATAGGATCACTCGTGCGTCTGTCTGTCCGTCCGTCCGTCTGTCACAGTCGATTTACTCCGAATCTACTGAACCAAATTAAATGAAATTTAGTAAAATGGTGTAAACCTATGACCCAAACACGGATGTGCAAAGTAAATATATATATTTTTTAAATAAGCGTCAGTTTAGGGGGTCCAAATAGAAAATGTTAAAAAAAAGTTTTGCTAACCTTACCGTTTTACATATCAAATGAAAGGGCTTGTTATGAGGTTCCAAAAAAATTATTTTTTGTTCGGGAAAAATCAATACTTTTGATTTTATTCACGAAAGAAGGCAAAATATGACCATTCCCCCCCCCCCCCCGCCTGATCTCCGAAACTACTGAGCCTAAAATTTCGAAAAAATTACAATTTATAGTTCATTGCTTGAAGATTACAGGAAAAATAATAAGAATTCTATCAGTTGTAAATAAAGTGGTAAACTTACTATAATAAGTTTACCTAGGGAAATAGTTCACTAAAACACCACTAGATAGCGCTATATTCAATCGAATAAAACATTTTTGCACATTGTGTGTGTGTTCACGAAGCATATTGTACGGAACCCTCATTGCGCGAGTTTGACTCACACTTGGCCGGTTTTATTTATTCCAAGGCCAACATGACTTTGGAGTTTTGGTATGATATGACCATGATCACCTCTTCCTCATTGCTCCTACCTACCTTAAAATATTTTAGAATTCCAGTTATATTTTTACAAAATCCGAGATTTTCTAAACTAAACTACAGAAAATAATATGTTCTGTGGTATAGTTTAGAATACTTGGGATATCTTCAAGATATCCCAATTATGTTCGGTCTCATTCAATTTGTCTTGTTTTGTCATTCCCTAGACCGGCTTCTACGATCTACGCGGGAACACAAGCAGCTGTTAATTTTTGTTTATTTATTCCAAGGCCAACATGACATTGGCGTTATGGTATGACCACGACCCCCTCTTCCTCATTGCACCAACCTTAAAATATTATAGGATTCCAGTTATTTTTACAAAATCCGAGGCCTGACGCAAACATACTTCGTTTATTACGGCAGCAGGTGTCGCTAGCATCTAAACAACGTCATAAAAATATAAATGTGACAGTAAGAGATACCCCAATTAGTTAGGAGCATAGTGTGAGTCCTCTACGTGTCTCGGACGAGCAATAAATATAATTTATACTTGTGACGGTGAAATATATTGCAAGGTTTAAATATAGGGTGAGGAGTGACATGGTCGTAGATTTGAAGGTTCCGTCTGATAGGATTCGATTAACACTTTTATAAATTTTAATCTCTTGACTCCTCTGGCACAAAATTAATAATAGTAACTGTACCCGACATGAGAAACCCTAATAATAAATAAATATGTGAAGTGACAGCCGCGTGTTCGTTTTGACGTGAAGAGCCAGGTTTTGATATGGCAGCATTTGAGTTCGATACATGTGCCGGCTTGGTGCAGGCTTCATGTATCATCGTGTTGTGAGTAGGCATGCTGAGTTGGCAGTGTACGTGTCTCGTACAAACATCCTAACATTCATACAAACTTTCTTATTTATAATAGTGATACTGTCTTAGGGATAAAGCAGACCACTTTCAAATCCATCCATCTACGATACCACAGACGTACACAGACTAACGTCTGAAATTTAAAACACCCGTCTTTTATATCGGGGGTTAAAACACATGCATCCGCGCTGGTCTAGGAGCTGGACTAGCACACCCTCTTTCAGTTTATTTATTTAATTATAACTGCTTAATATCTACAAATGTGTACAAAAAATGTGAAGGGACTGTTCGATTTGTAAATTTAAAGTTTTGGTTCGATTTTTTTCAAAGTCAAAGTCAAAGTTCATTTATTTGCCATAAATGTGGTAGCATAACACAATCTTTAGCCATAAGTATCACACATTTAACTGTTTCCAGTATGCAAATATAATTTAATACATTGTAGTAGCTAATCCCATTTTGAGTCCAATTATGTTAATGTCATGATAAAATTATATAATAATGATAATAAGAAAAATACAATTATGATAATAATATAGTGTGAACCCTTTTAATTTCAAATACTCATTTACAGAATAAAAACATTTTTTCACTAACCATAAATGTAATTCATTCAAGTTTATGCTTCCACGTTGGTCTGGAAGAAAAGAAAAAACGTAGAATGTACCAGCTGCTTCTCTTCCCGCAAAGACCGTAGAACTACGATCAAGGGAATGGGAGAATATCTGAGGAATCTTGTCAATAGGCTATGTGGTTAGCAACCCATCTTCATCATCATCATTTCGAGTAGGTGACACTAAAGACAATATAATGTGACACGATCAGTCGACCATGCACACCCTGGTATCAGAGTTCTTCGGAACCGCCTCTCGGCCTCTGCCGTGGTTCCTTTAACGACTACCAGATGGCAGCCGGGACCAACGGCTTTACGTGCCTTCTGAAGCACGGAATCATCTTTCTTATCAGACAATCAGGTGATTCATGCCTGCAATGTCCTAACCAAAATGGAAACAACTTAATTAAGTATGCCTCCCGTGGGTATCGAACCCACGACTCCCGGGTCAGTAAAGCAAACACCTTAACCACTGGACCACAGAGGCTGTACAACAATCCATTACTATTTTAATTCCGTTTTCCACCTACAAGCTCACCATCATGCTAAATGTGGCCTTTCGGTCTTATATGTAGACCTGGGCTCTATTTAGCCCGGAAGGAATAAGGCATAACAGTCTGTCATACACAAATAGCAGGCAAGATGCAAATTGAACCCGGGAGTTTAAGCAAGTGCCGGGGCCGTGTGGTTCCCGGCAGAGTAGAATAGGACCACTCCAAGTCTTCCCGTGGATGTCGTAGAAGGCGACTTAGGGAACACAAGCTAAACAAAGCTTATAAACATTAAAGATACCTCTCCAACCCGTCTGGCCAGCGTGGAGAGAGTAGGCCAAATCCTTTGACTGCTCTGGCTAATATATTATGGCTCTGGTAGTACAGAGAGGGTCGTGCTCCTGCCGTGGAGACTAAATAAGACCTGATGAAGAAGCATCTGCTAGGAAAGGTTCTTTATAATATCTACGATTTTTTTAATTCAAGATTCGTTATTGATATAAATTCAATTATAGTATATTCCTACTATTATGATCAACGTGGAAGTAATTTTGTCTGTCGTTACTAAAGCATTTTCACATTTCGATCACTGAACCGATTTAGATTAAATTGGTATGGAGATAATTTAAGATCTGTGGAAGGACACCTCCCTCTCCAACCCGTCTGGACGTCTCCAACCCGTCTGGCCAGCGTGGAAAGTGTAGGCCAAAGCCTCTGACTGCTCTAGGTAATACATGGCTCTGGTAGTGTAGAGAGGATGGTGCTTTGGTGCCTTTGGTGCCGTGCCTTTGGTGAAGACCAAAGATCTGATGATGATGATGAAGGACAATTCTGAAAAGAGGCAATGTTTCTGGGGAATCTACATTTACTTTGACGGAGCATGGGCGAAAGCCAGGGTAAAATAAACTAGTCTAAAATAAACGTGATATATAGCCTATGTCCTTCTTAGTACCCTAATCTAAGTGTATGCAAAATTTCATGATGATCGGTTCAGTAGATACGGCGTAAAAGAGTAACAAACAAATAAACAAACTCACTTTCGCATTTATAATATTAGTTAGGATAGGATAGGATTAGAATTAGGATATGTAGTTAGGATAGGAATTTGATAACAAAATCGTATTATATAAATACTCTTATAATACAAAATTAGTAAATTTTACATATAATATTAGTATATAAGTTTATTTTTATTTTACCTATGGCAATGCTATAGTGAGCCGACGTGCCTGGTATACGACGGACAGCTCATAAATTCGGCAGTAGGCTGTCAGCAGGGTGACCCCCTCGGACCGGCTATTTTTAGTTTGGCTATAAACCCACATATCAAAGATTTGGTTTCTAAATTTAACACCTGGTACTTAGACGACGGCTGTTTAGGAGGCGATGCTGTGTCAGTCCTTTCAGACCTTGAAAAAATTATTAATTCTTTCGGCGCAATCGGTTTAGAGTTAAATTTTTCTAAATGTGAACTTTACTTTTACGAAGGTATGCCTCCAGATATTCGCAACGAATTAATTTCAAAATTTAACGTTTTGGCCCCAAATATTAAAATTATTGATGACCAGACCCTTCGCCTCCTAGGAGCACCAGTCTTGGAGGATGCTTTCTCAAAATTTATAGACGATCAAAAGTATGTTTTTGAGGACTCCTCCAAGCGTCTAAGTGAAATTAACCCTCATATGGCATATACTATTTTAAAATTCTGCTTGTTTGTGCCCAAGACCACTTACACTCTCCGTTGTACACCGCTATGGGCCCAAGACCAACTCTTGTCCTATTTAGATAAAATTATCAGGGAGGCAATCACCAATTTGTTTAATTGCCCTCTAAATGACAGGAGTTGGGTTCAAGCAGTACTGTCGGTTCGTCACGGTGGCCTTGGCATAAGAAAAATTTCTAGTGTAGCGCTGCCAGCATTTCTGTCGTCGGTGCATGGTACCCGCAATCACGTTGGTAAAATTCTAGGCCCATCGTTTTGCGATGTAGAGATTGCGTACCTGTCCGAGGCCACAAATGCTTGGCTCAGTGCAGCAGCTCCGAATAGTTGTCTTCCACTGAATCTGGCTTCACAGCGTCAATGGGATGAGCCGCTCTGCCAACAGTCACGAGTTCAATTACTCGAAACTGCAAGTAGTGATGCGGAGCGGTCTCGTCTCCTAGCCAGCTGTGAGCCAGAATCGGGGTTCTGGTTGAACGCCATCCCGTCACCAGCCGTAGGAACTCTTCTGGAGCGAACTACATTTAGTTTAGCTGTAAGCCTTCGGTTAGGGGCTAGAACAAACGAGCCCCATCGCTGTCGCTGCGGGGGAGATGTTGATCCCCTGGGTCACCACGGTCTAGCCTGTCGGCGCAGTGCAGGGCGTATTTCTCGCCATGCTGCTATAAATGATGTCATCCGTCGGGCTTTTGCTGCCGCTGGTGTGCCGGCAGTACTTGAGCTTGCTGGTATCAGCCGAGATGACGGCAAGAGGCCCGACGGCATGACACTCATCCCCTGGAAAAACGGACGGTCGCTTGTTTGGGATGCCACGTGTGTAGATACTGTAGCTTCATCCCACCTACAAGCGACCTCCCGTAGAGCAGGTGCAGCTGCTGCAACTGCCGAAGGGATTAAGAGGCGCAAATATGCGGTTCTAGGTGAGCCCTACATATTTGTGCCTTTCGCCGTGGAGACTTTAGGGCCATGGGGTGCGGAGGCTCGTCAATTGTACAGAGAGATCTCGGCACGTCTGATCGACGTCTCCAGGGACCCAAGGGCTGGCGCTCATTTTGGACAACGGCTGAGCCTAGCGATTCAACGTTGAAATGCGGCCAGTCTCTTGGGTACATTACCATGTGATGACAGCGATCTGGGCTCCATTTTTTATTTAGTTTAAATTATGTTTTTTATTATTCTTAATTTTTTTTATTCCTAAGTATTAATATTTATTTTTGTTTATATTTGTTATTATGTGTAAATATCTTTGTCCAGACGGAAATAATTGAACAATTAACAATATTTAGTTCCATTATAAAACATACAAAAATTCTGTACATACTTTTTCAACAAATATAAATTTTATAAAATTTTATACATCAAAATTTTTGAGTATGTAATAAAATTACGTAAAATAAACGAAAATCTTTCAAATAATTTTGCACTACGGTCTACATGAAAAAGACCGCAACTCTGTATTATTAATTTAGGGGCGGCTAAAAGCGGGTGTTTTATGAGAAAAGGAAACGCCTAGCTAAATGGCCTACAACGATCACAAGGTCCTCCTTTTTATATGTTTCTGTGATGTAATGACGTGACATTATAATTATGTATATATTAAAGTGTTTGAATGAAAAAATATGTCTGCCAGCGCCAGATCTTTCAGATAAGATAAAGATTTCCCTTTTTTTCGTGTGTGTGAAACATGAGGTAGAAAAATGATTTCAAAGAATATGACATGCATACACATTTTAAAGAAAGTTTTGGATTGGTTATTTAGAAATAAATGTCAATTTTAAAAAGCGTTTTGACGAACTATTTTTTTTAAGCAAATTTTGCTTATTTTGCTGTGTAGAATAAAACAAGTAGAAAAATTCTAAGATATTGAAAGAAAATACCAGTTCTATGGGAATGCCAATTTTATATCAGCCGGCAATTTGTATGAAAATTTTGATTTTATTTTTCGAATTTTCGGCATATGTCATGTCCCAAATGAAAAGTTATTCATATTGATGGGCTGAGTCGCCAATTGAAAGATCGGATAGGGTTCTATTAACATATTGTAGGTATATGTATTCCGAAAAATCGTTGTCTCAAAAAAATGGGTGGTTATTGGGTTCAAAATGCAATGTACGAATACATTATAAATGTATGTGGTTCCGTTGGTACATGATAAAATCTAAAGTGTAAGTAGTTATTTAGGAGGCTTAGATCAGCAAAACTAGCACTATCCATCATTTTATTCTTTTACTTCTATATTAAAAAATATAATTCTATATCTCGCTACTAAATTACTTGTTAAAATTTTGATATTAACACAATTATCTTAATTTTTAAAATGCAAACTTAAGAAATTACTTTAATTTAATGAAAAATTTACAAAAATTTTAAAAGTTTTTTTTCTTTTAATTTACTAGAGTAAACTTTCTTTTTCAATTTGATCTAATTTAGGAGTAAAATAATAAAATGATGGGTAGTGCAAGTTTCTCTAATCTAAGCCTTTATAATCAAAACACCTGTAACACCGAATCCTAATTTCACGAAAGGTTATCAAAATGAACGATACTCAACAACTTTTTTCACCATCTTATTACTAGCACTACGCGGCTCGTAAAAATATTATAAAAATAAAGAATATAAAAATCACGGCTGGATTATTTTGAGGCGGGAACCGTAGTGCCAAGTCTGAACGTAAATATAATCTGGATGGAGCGGGAACGTGATTCAGGATTCTGATATTTGTGACTCATGGTTTAGTAGATTCGTTACTGGTTCTTAGGTTCATAGTTTTGAAGTTTGGTTAAGTATATATTTAATTACAAGTATTTATTAGAGATCGCAACGCAAAGCTAATTATAGATGGCGATGCATACGATTGTTCCAAACAATAATATGA
The DNA here is from genome assembly GCA_963082605.1 of Rhodophaea formosa. NCBI lineage: Eukaryota > Metazoa > Arthropoda > Insecta > Lepidoptera > Pyralidae > Rhodophaea > Rhodophaea formosa. The sequence goes on along the minus strand of OY720228.1, from coordinate 10,864,350 downwards.
ATATATTTATTTGAAGCCTTTTTTTAGGGATATTAATGCTTATGAATTTCTTAATCATTTTGTCCTTACGTTATAAAATTTATAAAATTCATATCTGTTCTCCTAACAAAAGACTTTTAGGATTGTACAACCTAAACCTAAAAAATATGTTTTATTTTAATATGAATATTTCCATCGATTATTTCATGAGATTTGGTCAGTATAATATGGAGAAAACTATATTTAATATAAAAGTTCCTACATATGACTGTTTTGGAACAATTAACCGCCACTCTTAAACAACGTTATTCTTGATAGCTGCCAACCTCATTAGTAGCCACTCATAGCATTTATACAGCGTTTAAACTAACTACCGACTGCCGTTGAAGGGGTAACTCAGCACGCCAAAATGAACAACTTTTTCTACGGGACCAGTGCTGCAAACTTGGCAAAAACATTTCCATCAAAAAGTGTTAAACCAGTCTGGCAACGCGTAAGAAAATGACGATATTTTTTAGTTCCAGCATTGGTCCCATATTTCAATTTTAATTTATTTTTTTGCATTTTATACTAACGATTAGTTCTAAAGATATAGAACATAGATAAGGCTGTTAATTTTGACGGGCTGAGTCACCACTTCAAGATAATATCGATGGATAATTTACACGCTAAATAGCAAACAATGCAAACGATCAGTAACTTATTAATTTATCATTAGTAGGTCCTACAGTATATTGCGATATACAAAAGATTGGGTAGATATGGAAGAAGTAGTTACTAATTATTTCCAAGTAATAAAAAAAGTTTACCATTTTAAATACTTTTGAATATTAGAATTAATGAATCTAGGTGTTTACTAATCAATTAAAACAAAAAAGTCGTTGTTTTCATAGAGATAGAGCTTAGATTAAAGACATATGAAATCAAATTCTTCATTCATATAACTATATAAATATAAGAAAATCTAAGTAATTTGGGGGAGGTTTTATAGTGATTTCATTTTGTTTCGTTTAAAAGCATTTTTTGTATGTTATAATTTTTAAGTCCGGTATATGATATGACTTTAACACTAAAATAAATAGAGCGTGGGTAACTAAATTTTAAAAACTAAAAATGGCTCATAAACTTCTAACATCATAGATATTAACTGCAACTTCAATAAATATCACTAATTAAACCGTAAACCGAGTACTTTACATTTGATGTATAATTTTATCTCTGCATCCTATTTCTTAATCGTTTCTATAACCTGGCCACATCAAAGGCGGTGCCAAATTATCGTGCAATATGCGGGTTTATTTGTAATACTATGTAATATAGTGTCATCTTCAATTTGGCAAGAGTTCAGGATGTCTAAAAAACGGCGGTATCTGAAAATTCCAGCGCGGTGACTCATAGCGCCATCTATGACGTTTTATTATGAGTTATTTAGTTTTTTTGCGGTAACTCTAATTTGCGTGGGATAATTGGATAGTTTTTATTTTTATTGAGAGCTCTCAGATTTTCTGGTATGTTCTGCAGCCGATTAAAGGGGAACCTGAGTTTTGCAACAGTTTTTGCTGAAACAGATAACATATGCATTCATCATTAATACGTAGGTCCTGTAAACCAAAAGCCACGCTTAGCTTGTTGATGGGTATATAAGGATCAAAAGGGAGTTGCTACCCGCAACACCTAGTGGTATGATCGCTTAGAATTTCGACTATTCCTAGTTTCTACAGTCTGAGAAGGAAGAATTAATATAGTGTCATCTTCAATTTGGCAAGAGTTCAGGATGTCTGAAAAACGGCGGTATCTGAAAATTCCAGCGCGGTGACTCATACATAGCGCCATCTATGACGTTTTATTATGAGTTATTTAGTTTTTTTGCGGTAACTCTAATTTGCCTGGGATAATTGGATAGTTTTTATTTTTATTGAGAGCTCTCAGATTTCCTGGTATGTTCTGCTGTCGATTAAAGAACCTAAGTTTTGTATGGTAACAATTTTTGCTGAAACAGATTACATATCCATTCATCATCATTAAGGGCCAAGAGTATGTGTAAGGTGTAAAAGAGAGTTGCTACCCGTATCACCCAGTGGCATGATCGCCTAGAATTTTGCCCAATCTAACTAGTTTTAACAGTCTGTGCGGGAAGAGGCAGTTGGTACATTCTACATTTTTTCTTTTCTTCCACACTATCATGGAAAGAACTCAGGAAATAAATTTATTGAAAAAAATAAGCAATGTGTTAAAATTATTATTTTTCACAAAGATATTAAATCTTATTAGTCGAGCTCCGTGGCGCAGTGGTTAACACGCCAGCCTGCGACACGGGGGTCCCGGGTTCGATTCCGGGTTCGATCCCCGGTCAGGTCATGATGGAAAACGATCTTTTTCAAATTGACCTTCGTCTTGGAAGTTTATCTATATAAGTATATAGGTATTATAAAATTAGTATCCTGCGACCCGAGTTTACAACTTACTGTAGGGCTAGTTCAATTTGTTTGATATGTCCATATATATTTTTTTTATGTATTTATCTGTAATAGACTATACTCCGTCCATCCTGTAAAGTATAAAGAGGTGATTATGTATTTTTAAAGTAAGAATCCTTCTTGTAAGTATGGTAATAAGACACATCAACCTAAAATCATGAGACAGATACATACGATCCCTTCAAGTCAACTAATTTCACGTCGTTTTGTTAAAAAGCAACTGAAATTCAAATAAATCAGCGTTAATGATCAAACAACTCGTAACTTCGGCAGCGTATGGGCCGTCAAATAAAAACAAAGTTACAAAATACTGATGGTACAAAAGGACCCCATAATATTTCTTAATGGAACCGTAAGATAAAAAATAAAACTAATGTTAAAAGGATGAATTTTTGAATTTTTATTATATAATAGAGTAATGTTGTGGATGCGCTGCCCTTGTAGTGCTTCAGGAATGCAGGCGGAAGCTGGAGTTGACCGTTTGTCAGCCATTATAAGAAAGCGCGCAGCATCCTAGACCAGCGCTAACACACTAAACGGTTGCGACCAGATTGGACGTCGACAGTGCTATTATGCAGCACTGGACTCGCGTTCATCTAGCCAAAGACACGAAGCTGTAAAAAAAATCAATTTCGATATTGTACTAACATATTTATAAGTTTTCTTTGTAACTGACACTTTATGGGTTGTAAAGACTGAAATCAAAGATTTTATTTTATTTTAAATAACATGAACAACGAGTTTAAATAAAACTAATGACTCGGCCTCAATAAGCTGTAGAGTAAACTAATATATGAGGAATATTTGAATAAAATCACCTTTCAAACATATAATTAAAAATCGTAATTGCAATTTTTTGTAAGAAGACACATACGAATGTACTTTTTATTTTTCATGGAACTTTATTGAACGGATTTATTATGAACAAATATGATATAAGTACCAATGCACTTGCCGTGTTAAATCCATTATTGTTTTCGATTTAAGTAAGTACTTGCCTCAAACACAGAAAGTGACCTTGCAGCGCTTTATCAGTCTATATTGACCATATTGTTTTTTTGCTGAATTTACATAGCCTATGACGTGCCTATGACACTCTGGAAGAGAATGAAGATGAATTAAATCTTACATTTCGGTCTGGCCGTTTAGGCTATAAGAGAAACAATGGAACATACATACTTACATAGATACATACATACGCGCGAAACATATTACCCTCGTGGGTGGGTTACTTGGGTAAAAATATGTATCTGTAAGTTCAAGTAAATGACAAATGTTTGTGAATGGTATTTGGTTGAATGACAGGAAGTTACTCGTACAGTTCTTACTTACTTACTTACTTCGCTGGCTCAGCGACCCAAAGTGGATCTTGGCCTCAAAAGAAAAGTCAAAGTCGCCAAAGACCTGAAAGAGCTGGAACTGTCCGACTGGTCAGATTTGGCACAGAATAGGGAAGAATGGCGCACTTTAATGTCGTACAGTTCTACACTCATTTTATTTTGTGTCCTGATTTCTTTGTTCACATTTTTGGCAAAACGTACCCAAATGCATTTCCCTTATAAATCAGAGAAAGTAATGCAATTTAAGACTGCTTAACGTAAAAATAGATCAAGGAAGATGCGATTGTCAGGATTTATCCTGGATTTGGTTTTCCAATTTGGTGTGATTGTACGGAGTTTCAATATAATGTTATTTATTGGTCTGTTTGTTTGTCAAAGCATACCTAACTACTAAAACTTAGTGTGCAGTAATTGTGGTAGAATTTATCTTATATCTTAGGATTGGTTCTGGTCTACCCTTTGAGATGCGGCGTCACACGACAGTCACTCTGTGTAAAAACTGAAACCTCGGCAAATACTAATCCTTACTAATGTTATAAATGTGAAAGTGAGTTTGTTTGTAACGCTTTCACGCTCTATCTACTGTGAACCGATCATCATTAAATTTTGCATACACATAGGTTAGGGTTCTGAGAAGCACATAGGTTATATATCACACGGGTGAAGCCGCGGGCAACAGCTATTAACCAATAAATAAACGATAGGTAGAGAATCCCAGGCCCTGAAGCTTTATCGCTGATGATAATGATGATGATGATTGATAGCCTTGTGGTTCCCGGCAGAGTAGAATAGGACCACTCCAAGTCTCTCCGTGGATATCGTAGAAGTCTACTAAGAAAGCACAAGCTAGACAATGCTATAAACATCAAAGAGAACTCTCCAACCCGTCTGGCCAACGTGGAGAGTGTAGGCCAAATCCTCTGACTGCCCTTATGGCTCTGGTAGTACAGAGAGGGTCGTGCTCCTGCAGTGGAGACTAACAAGGACCTGTTGATGATAATGGTGAATGATGATGATTGTCTGAGAATCCAAGAATGTGATACAATTAAGTTTGGATTTCTATTGGAAGTCACATATTAAACTCATTTGATGCGTTTTCAATGGCTTTATATCTATTAAGGTGGTTTTTCGGCAGTGATTAGGATCTTAGAGCCCGCGCGCACGGTTAACTTACTTATCACTTTTCTCGCCGGTGACAAGAGAGTCCTTTGATAAGTATGGAGTTGCGTGTGACAATTTTGTCATCTTCTTACCATGAACCTGTGAACTATGACACACGCATCATGAAGTCCATACATTTTGACAGAGTATTGAAAAAGTTACTGTGACTTAAGTCACCCGTGATAAATTTTTTTCGTCAACCAATAGCAATGATCAAATTGATGTAGGTATACATTATATGGGATTTTATTTTGCATTTACAATGCTATTTTACCTTATTTATTAAATAACCATATCCCATTCCTCTTACATGCATCTAGGCTTGCGTCACCCCTAGATGCGTGTAAGAGAAATGGGATATGGTGGAGAAATTCGGCGCCGGGGCTTGAAGCGCGGTGGCGTAATTGGCAACGCATAGATCGTACTGAGGTCTAGACGCAGTTCAAGTCCTGCCCGCGTGGAATTTTTTCACCATTTCTTATTTTCTTTAATTTAATAAATATTGATGCAGGTATATTTCTTATCAACCTACTTTGTGTGTGGAGGGGCCTTCAGTTTCATATTGACTATCTCTACTCTAAATTCCTATCTCGCCTCACTGTCATTCGTGTCAGTGTCCGCCATTTTGTCTATCAAAAACCATCGATATAGTCTCGAGCCGATGGGCTATTTCAGTCCACTATTTACGGGAAGACGCCCGTGGCTTAAAAGGTCAGTGGGTGTTTGCCCTGATAACCTTGTATGGACGAAAATAAAGGGGGGTTCTCACTAACATTTTTATGATATGAAAAGAATTGAAGTTTTTGAAATAAAAGTTTCTAGTTGGTTATTTTTATACAAGCAATTTTACTTATGTCATCCGCACATCAATAGGCTTTCTAGGTGGAAGAATAATAAAAATCAGTCTTCAAACAAAAAACAAATCAAATATTTTCTCTATAACGTTAAGGGCCCACACTAGGCACACTAGTGACGCCAATAATTTTATTTCTAATACTTTACAAATAAAAAGAAATTCAAGAATGTAAATCATATAATTCTTAGTAAATAACCTGAAGTATATTTGGAATCATGTTTTAATATTATCAGAATAAGTGAGAATGATGAGAATCAGATTACCGCCAAAAACGGCTGTTTTTGATTCTCATAACATTAAAACATGATTCCAAAAATACTTCAGGTTATTTACTATTTGTCAAGTATTAAGAATTTATTCCGCTATAAGCCGTGTAGTTTCCGGCAGAGTAGAATAGGACCACTCCAAGTCATCCCGTGGATGTCGTAAAAGGCGACTAAGGAAACACCAGCTCAACAAAGCTTATTAAAATCAAATATACCTCTCCAACCCGTCTGGCTAGCGTGGAGAGGGTAGGCCAAATCCTCTGACTACTCAGGCTAGTATATGGCTCTGGTAGTACAGAGAGGGTCGCTCCTGCAGTGGAGACTAGATAGGCCTGATGATGAAGTATTAAGAATAAAATTATTAGCGTCGCTAGTGTGCCTAGTGTGGGCCCTTGTACAGATAGATATATCAAATTATGACCACTTCATAGGAAAAATGCTTTGTAATATATGGAATAAGCGTTTGTTCTTACTAGTTCGATTCAATTGTTTAATGTCGAACTTCATAAAAGGATTTTTATGACAGCCTCTGTGGTCCTGTGGATAAGGCATTTGCTTTAATGACCCGGGGGTCGTGGGTTCGATTCCCACGGGAATCATACTCTGTTGTTTCCAGTTTGGTTAGGACAATGCAGGCTTGAATCACCTGATTGTCTGATAAGAAAGATGATTCCGTGCTTCGGAAGGCACGTTAAGCCGTTGGTCCCGGCTGCCATTTGGTAGTCGTTAAAGGAACCACGTCAGAGGCCGAGAGGCGGTTCTGAAGAACTCTGACACCAGGGTGTGCATGGTCGACTGACCGTGTCACCTACTCGAAATGATGATGATGATAGGATTTTTATATTTGTCTCTCATTCTGCCTTTGCAAACAGTTAATAGTCGTTATCACTAGGGGGACGTAAGGATGATCACATAAAAGGGCAATCACATACCGCATAAGTTCAAACACGTTGAGGAATTTTAAAGTTATAGCGGAATAAAGAAACTTACATATTGCATACCTACATGGACTCAAAAATCGATACCCATATTTTTTTGTAGTCGGGTAAAAATATTATACCTAATACCACGTACCAAACAGACAACAAAACTTATGGTAGGTTTACAGATAATTGATCACCATCATCAGGTCTGTTTGTCTCCACTGCAGGGGCACGACCCTTTCTGTGCTACCAGATCCATATATAAGCTAGAACAGTCAGAGCATTTAGCCTACACTAAATTAAGCCTATGTTTAAGTTCTCTCTATAATTTGCTCTTGTGTATGATTTTGTGTGCTATGTATTCAATAAATGATTTATCTATCTATCTATCTACACTCTCCACGCTGGCCAGAGGAGTTGGAGAGGTCTCTTTATTTTTAAGCTTTGTTTAGGTTGTCTAAGTCGCCTTCTACGACATCCACGGGAAGACTTGGAGCGGTTCTATCGTGCTCTGCCGGGAACTACACTATAATTATTACACTATAATTGTTACAAACATACATACAAACTGTCACGTCATTATCATTTACGGGGTAGACAGAGCCTAAGGTCTTAAAGACCTAAAACCACGCATGTAGATGGAAAACAGAATATAATTGTTATTGATAAATTTCACAGCCCGACACAGTATAACTCAACCTTAAAATTAGTAATTGCTCATGAAAAGGATACGTCTGTCCGTCTGTCATACGGCGCTCAGAGAAAATAATTAATCAGTGTTTGAAAATACATTTACAAAATGTTCTGATTTTTGTAGACAACTTTTAGTGTCGTTAGGAATATAAAAAGGTACTTGGATTAGTGAAATATGTTATTTGTCATCAGAAAATCTAGACTTCTGCACGCATAATTGGTAAGATTCTTTATTTTGCAAAATTTTTATTTATAGTTTTTTTTTTTGTTAAAATATTTGCAATTTCTAAAAAAATACTTATTTCCATACTGTCTCATTGAAATGGCCAGTAAGTAATAGTTTTTTTCTGATTGTTTTTTATTTGTACTTATGGTCAAAATAACTCCAGGTTATTTTTTTAAATTCTGTTTATTTGACATTTCCATTAAAACAGTAGCACCCTTTTAAGACTCTCCTTCGACCCTGAACTTTTTATAGCCTTGTAGTTTGGGGCAAAGTACTCGTTATTGTTGTTACAAATTGCTCCTAAAGCTGAACTAGTGCCCTCAACAACTTCTAACACATCATTAGTACAGTACTGCCACGCCCATAGATATCAGAATATTTACGAGTAGCCACGCCTTATCCCAAAAAGTAAAAAAACTACTTTGTTTCGTATAGAAATCACGTAAAAAAATTACCAAATTCATGTTCAACCGTTCACTCAACATGTACCAACTCTAATACTGACAAAATAAGAATGTTATCCTGTGCTATAATGTAAAAGAACGAGAAGAGAAATGAGAGAAAATACACTAACAATTAAATGAAAAAAAAGAACCTAAAATAACAAAATTGTTTGTAAATTTACCTAGTTATTATCTCCAAAATGTTTTAACCATTTCTATAAAACTAACGTAGGATCATTGTAAGACAAAACAGATCTTACTGAGTGTTATTTCTGGGAAACACATCCACCAAAAAATTGGTCGCCCGTCTACTCCTTTGTTCCCAGACTGAAAAAAGATTAACAAGGTAGCTCTAATCTTACTCCAGACGTTTTAGTGCGCAATCACTGTCGCATCTCACCTCATTATGGCGGAAAAGTGCGGCCATCGGCCTATCACTATGTCGTTTAGTTATAAAAAGCTCCAGCTTAATATAAACCAACATATAAATATATCACGCTCCAGGAATGTCACTTTGCATGTCCTGGAAAACACCAAAAGGTGACTCCTAATTGTAAACAAACAATTTAATATCCCACACTAACTATGGCTTCAATCAACGTCAAATTATGACAAGGAATGTGGAAAAAATCACGTCGACGAATCATAATTAGCTTAAAATAGCAGCGGTCAAAATATCCGTAATTATTGTATTATATATAAATAAATTGAGTACATGTATGTTCGTGCGAGTTCAGGCGGCCTGGCCTAGTCACTCGGCGCGCCTTTGCCAGTGCGGTACCGCAGGGAATAAAAAATAAAATTAAAAAATATAAGTGCAAGTGAAGTGAACAGTGCTCGGTAATTTTTAAATTTGGAATACGGTTGGTGTTAAAAAGAAAATGGCTCTAGTACGAGATTTTATAGTTTTTTTACTGGCAACACTTACACTACACATTGATTACTTTAAAATTAATTAAATTGTTTTTATTTTTTAATTGAATATTGTGTGGAAATCGGTGAGTGAGTAGTGTAGTACTTGTCTACGAGAGTGCTACGATCGGTCGCCCGAGTGCTACGACGATTCTATTGTTCGGTATTATTGCGTAGACATAATTTTCTCCTTGGATATAAAGTAGCCAACGATAGTGATTTTGAAAATTCAAACAGATTTTTTTTTGGCATGTCTTGACACAGAATAAATAAACAGATAATCATATAAAATAATCAAAAAAAGCGTTATGTTCGTAGGTTCGAAATGTTAATTAATTCAATTTATAGACATACAGCTTTTGATTTGGTTCTTTAAGAAATATGTTGAAAGGAATACTTACACGTATATTATTAAAAATATGTTTGACATTATTTAAAACTCACAAAAATTATACCTATCTAAAAATAAGTACCTATCGATATGGCTAAATCAAACAAATTTAGGGTAACAAAAATGTGAACTTCTGAACTACACAAATTTGAAATTGAAATTAATACATAAAGTGTACGGCCTAAGACCAAATACACCTGGAATAGCTAAATATGACTTGGCCCAAAGTCGATGCGGCAATATAAATATATATAGGGACAAATCACACAGATTGAGATAGCTCCAAAGTAAGTTCGAGACTTGTGTTAATATATTTGCAATATTAATTACGTGTAATTTTTCTGTGATTTCCTTCGTAAATTATAGCTCATGTCACCCGCAGACAAATAAGCCGTCTATAAGTTAAAGAATTTTGAAAATCGTTCAAGTAGTTTCAGAGCCTCTTCAATGTAAAGAATTTAGCATGAACGGATGCCGTGTGGTCCCCGGCAGAGTAGAATAGGACCACTCCAAGACTTCCCGTGAATGTCGTAGAAGGCCACTTAGGTAACAGAAACTAAACAAAGCTTATGACGACGCTGTATAGAGAGGGTCGTGCTCCTGCAGTGGAGACTAACAAAGACCTGATGATGATGAATATACATACACAAGAATTTCGCTCACTCTATCCCGAACTTCTTCTTCCTTGCCTTTTCCCTATTTGGGGTCGGCTCTGTATGTCAACTCTCTCCAAAGTTTCCTGTTACCTACCATATCGGCACTTGCTCCCCGTTCCTTCATATCATTCTTCACACATTCCCTCCACGACTTTCTCGGCCTTCCCTTTCCTTTTTGTCCTGACACATTTAAGTGCAGCATACTTTTAGCCAGGTGATCTATCCCGAACATGCTGCATTATATTTCGAGGTAACACACAAGTTTTCCAGTTGGTGGAAGTAATAATTTGTATCACAAAATCTGCTTTGATCTGAACTATATATTATTCGTGACATTTAAATTGCATAGTTTAAAAAGATATTGCGCCGGCGTCGCTATGATTAATTCGATCTGACATAATTTTACTTACATAACATCTTTATCTATGCAAAATCATTTTGTCTCTCTCATACATACATTATAAAGACATCTTCATCCCTTACGGGGTAGACAGAGTGCTGGCTTGATGTCGTTAGGGAGAATATGCGTGCTAATAAAACATATCACACAAATTGAGCTAGCCCCACAGTAAGTTGTTAACTTGTGTCCTTTGATTATTATATAATCAAAGCTTGTGTCGTAGGATACTAACTCAACGGCACTATATTTTACTATAAATACTTATCCAAGACCTAGGCCAATTTTTAAAAGATGCGGCCGGGATCATGTTTAAATGAGAGAGATCCCTCATGGTGTAGACAGAGTTAAGGGTCTTGCACAGAACAGGATCTCAGTGAGGCCAACGATAGGGCAATCAGCGTAGCCAAATACTGGTCAAAAATATCTAATTAAATAATCTATATTGACTCGATAAGAGGAAGGACCATATGACTTAAAGGCGTCATGTTGTTATTGGTATATAAAGTGAAAACCAAAAAGTAACATTAGATAGCCTCCGTGGCGCAGTGGTTGACACGCCAGCCTGCGACACGTGGGACCTTGCTTTGATTTCCGGCCAGGTCATGTTAGAAACCGAACTTTTTTATATTAGCTTGGGTTTTGAATGTTTATATAAAAATATCATCGAGTAAGTATCCTTTGACACAAGTTCACTACTTTCTGTGGGGCCAGCTCAATCTCTGTGTTGTCCCTGTGTATTTATGTGTATGTAGTTATTCTGTGTACCTATGTACTTAGCTCTATGTTCTTATCAATACATTGTCAATGTGCATTATAAACTACTGCATCATGATCAGTTAAAAAGTTCAAGCGTAAAAATCAACAAATATACAAGCTCACTTTTGCATTTACGACATGAGCATAGATTAACAAAACTAGAGCACATAATTTTTATTTTTACGTACGGTAATGAAAATTTCAAGTAGATTTTTTTGGTTATCAATATAAAGCCCAGAGGACAGTCTTTGACACAGATTGGACTTAAAAAAATGTGAACTTCGCAAGCCATTTGCTTTTATTTCTTTGTTTATTTAGTTTGATCTCGCGTTTTATAGATACGAGAGATATACTAGTGAGTATGTAATCAAATATTTATGTTAGATGCAATAAAATATTTATGAATAGACGATGATAAATAAATACTAGTAGATGCTCGCGAGTTTCTTTGAACAAGTTCTTTTTTTCGCGATACTGAAAATTTATGGCACTTCTCAATAGTCTGGTTATTGAGGGGCAAGACAAACCGTTTTAAAAACTTGACATCAAACGAAACTTGGGTATTGTAGAAAAGATAAAGACTACCCATGATTAGTTCTACAAGAACGAGGTAAATACATATACAGAGTATAAATCGACCCTCGTCATACACCTTAAAGGGGTGACTCAGCCCGTCAATATGAACAACTTTTTCTACAGCATCAATGCTGAGAACTCTCAAATTTTTCGACATTTTCATAGTAAAGTGTTCAGCCGCCCGCGCAGTCAGAACGGAAATGTAGAAAAAATCGAGATCCCAGCATGGTTGATTACAGAACTTAAAATAATAAGGGAATAGAGTGCTGTAGTTGGTGAAGTAGAATACTACAAGTAGGTAAAGCGAATGACTAGGCAATATAAGAGTTTACTATCTGTCCAAGCGCACTCAGGCCTCAAAGCCGAGAGCGACAAACCACGGCTTAGGGCGTTGCCTGAGGGCACTTTGATGCTGTTGCTTATACAAGTTATGGGCAATATGCCTTTGCCTCAAACGCCGGGTGAAGTATCAAAAGCGCACTTGGAGTGGAGCTAGCTTAATAGGAATGCAGTCGAGCACTCTATTTGAGTTTATTTATTTCATTATTACTACTTCGTATCTACAAATCTAAAGGGACTGTTCCATTTGTAAATTTATAGTTTTGGTTCGATTTTTTTGAAGTTTATGTTTCCACGCTGGTCTGGAAAAAAAAAAGGATAGTATGTACCAGCTGTTTCTCTGCTCGTGCAGATCGGTAAAAACAATCGAAGGAATGGACGAATATCTGATTAATTTGAGATTGTTTTAAATTTAAAACTAAGTAATTTTATCGTAGATATTAGTCGATCATTTGTTCCATTTATTGTCCCCTTTTTTAATTTCTATGGAAATGGTGGAAATTGGAGCGAAAACTTTGTCATCTTTAAATCCTTCGTTCTATAAATTACAAACACTACATATTCATGCCTGTGTCCCGCCCTGCTAATATTGAAAAGTATAGTTTTTATGAATCAATAGAATGTTTTTGCCCCCTATCTTGCCTCTTGGGAAGCAACAATGACATCTAGGTACCTGCAAACTCAAATAAAGCCTATTCATTCTTACCTTCATCATCATCATCATCAGGTCTTTTTTAGTCTCCAGTGCAGGAGAAGGACTCTCTCTATACTACCAGAGCAGTCAGAGGATTCGTTCTTGCCATTCTTGCCTTAAAAATCCAAAATTTTTCGAGTTGGGAATCAGTTACAGTACCTACTTTTTCTTTCGAGTCGTAGATGGTTAGTTTAGTTACACAGTACTACGTACCACATAATCAGTCCTTGATGCTGGATGATAGATGTTGTTTATAGCATGTGACACCCGCCACCTGTCTCGGCATGGCTGCCAAGCTAGCGAGGTAGGTACCTTCGTGTTATATAGGTCAAGTACTCTATCTATGTAACTAAGCATCATTGCTTATTAGTTACTTTTAGTATCAATCAAAGAGATGAATTAAAAGTTTTTAAATTAATTAAAGTTTTTAATTTCTTCTGGGTCATTTATTTCATACTAGCATGCGACTTCGTCTGCGTAAAGTATAGCCTATGTTACCCGTATATAAATTAGCTTTCCATAGGTGATAGAATTTTGAATATTGGTAAAGTTTGGGGGCCTATTTAATACAAACAAGCGAATCTTTTCTTTTTATAATATGAGTGTAGACTAGCTGTTGCCCACTTGCCTGAAATCCAAAGTATGGACCCCCATTTCACCCCCTTAGGGGTAGATTTTTGGCAAATCCTTTCTTAGCGAATGCCTTCGACATCAAATTTGCTTGCCAAATTTCAGAATCATTAAACCTTCATTATTACACTTTTCATTAGGGTCCTACAAATTTAATGAAATTTGGAAACTTCTAGCTAGGAGGTTTTTTGGGGCGAAATATTAAACGATGATTGCACGCCTAGTAATTATTTCGAATATAAAACATTTGAAATAATACTTTGACAGTAATGTACATGTTTAGGATAATGCTATACTCAATAGGGACCAGTCTTGTTTTAATTTTTGTTTTTATCTATAGTAATGACCTCTATCAAAAGCCATAGATCTGTAATTTTTTTGAGCTTTTCTTTTATGTTAAACTGTTTAATTTCAACACACGTTAAAACTCAGATTTAAAAAAAATCGTCAAATCACTTTTAATCATGAGTAGAGTCCTTATTGAAAAGAATGCCAATGAATAGGGAATATGCATGAAAAAAATATCTGTTATCTTACCAGTTTATCCAAATATATTCAATAGTAAAGTATTGAAGGTGAAAACAGAATAAAATTTGGTTGAAAAAGAACGAGATAAAATGATTGTACAAAAATATGTCTATCTCACTCGCGAAAACACTATTTTATATGGCAAATGTATGCATGACATAGACTATGACGTCACAAGTCCATATCGGACTTCGTTTCTAATTTAAACTTTAGAGTTTCACATCTTCGTCGTTAATTAAGATATTTTAAAAGTTCTTTCATATTTTTTTACTGTGGTTATTAAGGATTATACTAAGCAAATAAAAAAATTACGTGCATACTCCCTATTCGCATACACCCTGTTTAACTGTCTATCTCTCTTCTGTGCATATTCCCGGTTGCATTATTAGCTATGATGGTTAAAAAACCCAGGGTTTATTCAACTTTCTGACCTCTTCGTGAACCAAATTTCACGACTGGCTGTGCATACTCTGAAAATAAACGTTTTCAGCTCAAACTATTTACATGCTATTCAAAACATAATTAATGAAGTTACGAATATACCTCGACGTTAAAATTACATGTTATTTCGGCAATATATCACTACTGCATTCCCGAAGTACAGTGGTATGCACATCAACTGTAACATTTTATTACCCACATACTTACTGTCTATGATTTTGGACATCTCCCTCGTTAATCCATCCATCGTTAGCCGTAATGATTTCATTATAGCGAAACTTTAGTATTTTTGGTAAAACAATTTTGGTATTTTTTTGACGGTTAACTGCCTACCTGAAGCCAATTTTCCTGGTGGTACAACCACATAAAAACTTTAATTTATACTAAATTTTCATGTTTTATTTGTATTTTTTATCCGAATGTAATGGTCAGTACTGTGCCTGAAAAAAACATATATTACTAATTTTTGAGTTTATCAATTACAAACAGACAAACAAATCTTTTCTCCTTATAATAAACAGTCTAGAGGTTTATATTGCCCTAGATAACTGATAATCTTTCAGACAGTAAAATGACTTCCACCAAATTACTGAAAGGATTTTGGTGAAATTTAGATGGAATCAATTCAAAATTGTTTAAATCCGTTTTATAAATGAGGTAACTTATTAAAAAAAAAAAACTGACGAATTGAGAAAGTCCTCACTTTTTGAAGTCAATTAAAAAGATTTCGTAAATTTGACTTAAATATAGAAAGTTAAGCTTAGTGTAAAGCCATCTTTTTTTTTCTGTATATACTTCATTGTATCCTCCTCATTTTTAAAAGTTAGTCAAAAATAACTTGACAATTTGACTAAAATGTAGAAAGTAACGCTTGATGTGAAGCCACCTGTACATATTTCGTTGTATTCGTTGGCTCATCGGGACAACCACGATTATTCAACATTGCAGAAAATATTTACAATAACGCGGTGAAAAAGCAATTTCGCCACTGAAATGATTGAGCTGGAAAGTTGGCGTCTGGTTTATAGCGATTTTGAGAAGTGCTCGAACGTAAAAGAAGTTCCCCAACTGTCTGGCGAAGTCTCTAAATCTAGGCTGAACATCTGGAAGAAGAGATATCCAATAGCGTTCGTCATCATCTATCAGAGCATCTCCCTCCTAGCTATGACCTAAAGCAATTTTGCCACTGAAACGATTGCGCTGGAAGGCTAGCGTCTGGCTTTTAGCGATTTTGACAGACGGCACGTTATGGCAGAGCCACGCTATGTGCTCGTCCGGGAAAGTACAACACTCTCACAGAAAATCGACGTTTTAATAGTTTACCACTTCGTTCGGTGAGTGAGAGAGCCGGAGGAAATAAAAGGCTGGCAACGCTCTTGTCACACCCCTGGTGTTGCAGTTGTCCATAGGCAGCGGAGATCACTTTACCATCAGGCGACCCATTTGCACGTTTGCCGTCCTATGACATTAAAAAAGACAGCATAGCTTCGTAAAAGATGTCACAGTCTGGCGATGTCTCTAAATCTAGGCTTAACATCTGGAAGGAGAGTTATCATCCCGCTCTCCTGGCTGTACCTTGACTGCAGAAAGTCCCTAAAAAGACTCCGGACCCAAGTCAGCCGACGTAAGGAGAATATGAGCAAGTGGAGTTACAGCTCGGAAATCTCCTTTCCGTGTGGTGCTATACTCTTCAGTCCATGGCACACTACCTGCACAAGTAAGGACCTATACATACAGTGCTACTGGTTACGCTGTGCCAGTGGCAAACTTCTGGTCAACACAAATATACGCTAAAAAGAAGTGACTGCTCAGTAGCATGCCATTTTTGATGAGCTGGCTGTCGACGTCTGTTATAATTTTTTTGTTTTTGCCTTTGAACCAAATGTTTCTATAGGTCAGTCAATTTGGAAAATATTTTATGATACCCTAATTTAGTTTTGGAAAACGATGCCTACACTTTTGCCACATACTTTGATATGTATCAATTTCCAATATACTTTAGTGAAGCCGTGAATAACATGTCTTTATCACTGATAAACCACTTAGACGTTATGTACCTATTCGTGACATGGTGACATTCGTCAGAAGCAGTGAGTCACAGAATTCATATAGGACTATCGTACTCGTAGCTTCGTCTAGGTAGATTTTGATATACTTTAGCTGCTGCATTCAACTCTCCGCTCGAACCCAGACCGCAGCTTTACCCATCAAACGCTCAGCGGATGTATAATTTTGATGTGACATTCTTGGCTTCACCTCACACATTGACACGGGAGAGATGTTATATGGCCCAGATATTTCTGATTCTGTCCGCTAATATATTGAGATTACACCCTAAAAATATAATATATATAAAAATGCGTCACGGTTATGTAAAGGTTACTGTGCGTAATAAGTTTTATAGTTGTTTTCGTGTCTGGTCTAACGACTAAGAAGAAAAATAAAGTCAGAAAGTGTGGATTCCGAGTTCCGAAGGTTCAGAGGTGAAGAGTAATCGGGAGCATTCAAGACAGAGAGAGTTTAGATGACGTTTTAAAGAAATTTTACGATTGTTGTTTTGTTACGATGAATAATTGATTTAAGTTAGGTTTAAGTAAATTTGTTTTTTTTACGAAATTAATAGTAAAACAGGTACTTAACAATAGTGCCGTGATTATTCTATCTCACACATATCTTCTTATAACTGATGCAAAACTAGAGCGTTTTTATTCCCGCGCAGATCAGTGTAATTTTTTTTGTCTGAAGTACGAGTATATTTTGAAATGTTCTCCAATGAATTTACAAGAATTTAGTACAGAAATATAATTTAATAGACGCTTTGTACAAGTTTCTTTTCGGATACTCAGTAATCACTACGTATTATAAAACAAAGCCATCAGCCGCTTTTGTTTGCGATAAACTTAAAAATCACTGCATGGATTTTCATGCGGTTTTCACCAATAGATAGAGTGATTAATGAAGAAAAATTAAAAGTATACTAAAATTCTGGGCGTAGCCGGGGAGGGCTGTAAGTATATTTCCGGTTTTCATTACTGAGGTAACAAGCGTGTCAAGTTATACTTGCCGAAATACTGCTCAAAATTCTGAGTTTCCCGCAATTCTCCTATTTTCGAACATTTCTGTGTAACTGTGATGTTATGTGTAATTAATTGCAGTTATAAAGATCAAGATTGCGGCCGGAATATGGGGAACGGTGTCAACATACTGTAGGGTCAGCAAAGAAATAAGAGTTCTTTGTTTTTTATTTGTTCTTAATTTTTTTTTTGTTTTTTTAGGAGGCTCATATTAACCATATTAGGCATGAAAAGAAGGTTAATTTTCCATGCCTTTTAATGCCGGGTTTGCCCGGGTTAAGCACATCCCTTGCAATCCTGGATTAAGACGGTTCTGATTAATCATCTGCATTATATTACAACCAGAGAAAAAATCGATCTAAACTCTATTACAAAAGTTTATGGGTAAAATTTTATTGGAATTAATAAAATCTATGTAAAAAACTTCTTCTGTTAAGAGGGCCCTGAACGCGCATGTCTCCATACAAACGGACAAAAAGAATTGTGGCAATATTTGATAATTTTTGTGCAAAATTAAGCATTCAGTCAATTAGTCTCATTATAATCTACGTACGTTTCTATGCAACTTGGTAAAATTATCAATGGTTTGAGAATTATAAGTCTCTCAACATTTGTATATAAATCACTAACATAACGTATCGAATAACGATCGAATTTATAAAATAATAGCTGTTACCCGCGGCTCCACCCGCGTGATATATAGCCTATGCCCTTCTCAGTACCTTTAACTACGTGTACGCAAAATTTCATGTCGATCGGTTCAGTAAATAGGGCGTGAAAGCGTAAGTATTATGTTGTCTTTGGCGTAACATACAAACAAACTCACTTCCGCATAATATTAGTTAGGATATTTAACTTTATTTTATTAAAATTTGTAAAGGTTTCCGAGATAGGAACGTGGTGTTTGCTGACCGTCCCGCGTATCTAGGGAATCGCTCCAGTTTCCAGAATTATAGTCGTCTTACGCAAAATATACGTCGTATGTAATTTACATACACATGTTGTTTTTGAATTATTACGTATATAACTTAAGATAGATTTAACAGCAAAAATATATAGCTAATATATAATTACTTATACTGTGTGATTATGCCGTGTGGTTCCCGGCAGAGAAGAATAGGACCACTCCAAATCTTCCCGTGGATGTCGTAAAAGGCGACTTAGGAAACTCAAGCTAAACAAAGCTTATAAACATCAAAGAGACCTCTCCAACCCGTCTGGCCAGCGTGGAGAGTGTAGGCCAAATCCTCTGACTGCTCTGGCAGTACAGAGAGGGTCGTGCTCCTGCAGTGGAGACTAATAAAGACCTGATGATGATGATGATGACTGTGTGATTCCCGGATGAGTACAAAAGGACCACTCTAAGTCTTCCCGTGGATGTAATAGAAGGCGACTTAGGAACAAAAGCTTAAAAGAAAAAAAAAATGCTTTTGACAGAGTGCCGCTACCTAGGGAAAGTCTCGATTCCAAACACCCTCATTCGAATACAGTGGAGAAACTGAACGCACAGGATGGTGATATCAGAAAATAATACTGCTTAATGAAGTGCTTAATAAACTTAAGTATAGTACTTAAGTATTATATAAGTAATAATAATGATGATCATCATCATCAGGGCTTTTTTCGTCTCTACTGCAGCGGCATGACCCTCTCGGCATTAGCCAGAGCAGTCAGAGGATTTGGCCTCCACCTTCACGCTTGCCAGACGAGTTCGAGAGGTCCCTTCGATGTTTATAAGCTTTATTTAGCTTGTGTTTCCTAAGTCGCCTTCTACGACATCCACGGGAAGACTTGGAGTTGTCCTATTCTACTCTTTTGGGAACCACAGGGCATAAGTAATTATATTTCAGCCTCATATATTTTTACAGTAAAATTTTGCTTTTTGCCGGGAACCACACAGCATAGGTACATTATTGTTTGACAAATGACAATTCAAATAGGTGTGCCATAACTACCTCATTACCGCTCAAACGTCACCCATACATCACCCTAGTGCTGTAATAATGTCATACAAGTGCCATCCACGTGTCATACAGACATCAAGATGGACAAGCATGCCATTACGTTGGATGTATGAGCCGGAGTCATTAATTTTATGGGTGGAAAATGCGTTAGGATGATTTGTCTTCGTGTTAACTGAATAAATAAAGCCATAAACACCATAACAATGTGTTGTGGCTGTATTAAGTCAGTTACAAGTAGTCTAAATAAATATATTTTTTTTACAATATTTTACAACTTTTGTTATGAAGCCATTTCCATATATACCTACATATTATCGCGTCTTTTTCCCTTACGGGGTAGACGGAGCCCAAGGTTATAAAACCCAAAAGCTACGTTTAGCATGTTAGTAATATTATAAGAACGGCTTAAGAAGTGACGTCATTTGTCTGTTTTTTTTGTTAGTGAGGTTAACGCCGAAAGAAAAAATAATGAATTTATATATCTTGAAACGTTTTTTTGTGTTAATAATGAATTTTTAAACTAGGTATATCTATTCTTATTTTTGAGAACTTATTTCATAGTACAACAAATGAAGATGCGTAAGTTCAGCTAGCCTTATACAATACATTTTCGAGTTATTATGACTCAAGGATACTAAACTTTATGATAAATACTTAAATATTTAAATATCAAAGACCCAAAGAAAGTGAAAAAGATCGATTTTCATCTTGACTTGAGTGGGGATCGTACCCAAGACCCTCCGATTCAAAGGCACTTGCTGTACCACTAGCCACATGGGTCTAAAACATCCTATATTGAAAAGTCTATTAGCATCTGTCTGATTTACCTCGTAGTATATTTGAAAAATAAACGCTCAATTTTCTCCTGTCAACAGAATTCCCACAAACTATTTCTACTGACAAATTGCAACTTTTGTTTCTTTTGCCACTTCTTGACATCAAACAATTCATACATACACACACGTGAATGTGTGAAAGCGGATATTCAAATCATAAATCGTAGAAATGCCCCATTAGACGTTGGTGTTATTAATAATAGGATTATTACAAGCAAATGCTGCCAAAAGTATGCAACAATATCTTTACTCGGATTATTTTGTCTTGCTGGCTTCGCGACTCTATCCGCGTGTATGCTTTGGGGGCCTTATTTTGGGATAGAAAGTACCCTACACTAGCTTTTTGGTGTGACTTCTTAAACGGAGTTTATAAAAAATATTTCAAGTAATAACAGTAATACAATATCATAACAATAATAATCGAATCGAATTGGAAGCATAATTAATTCAAATTTAGTACAATAATTAATTAAATTATACTTCTCAGTAGACATTTTCATAGTGGAGATGTCCAATTTTCAGCTACTATTATTATCAATATTAAATCCTATGCGCTTTTTCGACGTGTCCGTTACAACTTTGTAAAACTTTGAAAGTTTTTACAGATATCTTTACAAGCCCACACATTTTAAAATTGTCCTTCTCTGTACTCTAGACAATGTGTATGCAAAATTTCATGATGATCGTTTCAGTAGATACGGCGTGAAAGCGTAACATGCCATAATCATGATAACTGACTACAATTGGCAGGTGGTGGCTTGCCCCCCACTAGATGGGCCCCTCAAAATATTATTATTATTATTGCATAAAACCTAATTATTCACATCTAAGAGCTGCAACCCATTAGTGTGAAATATATTCCGAAATAAAACAGGAGACTTCTAGGCGAATTAACTAAAATTTGTGGTGTATCTCACTAAGTTTATGGGTATTTTGCCTTGGCTAAGAGAACTAGCGAAAATAGACTGGTTTAGTTGGGATTTATATCTTCCTGGATAGAGTTATTTTTAAAACATGTGAAGTTTGTTGTTCTCAGTACTACTTCTTGGTTAGTTTTTTTATTTAACTAACAAACTTTAATAGATAGGTAAAATCATAATGAAGTCATTTTTAGCCTGTTTGTACGAGTATGTCTTCTGCTGGGTAAAAGCACTTCCTTTCCTTTAAGGTGAGGTCAGAGTGCTCAACCTGTAAGGCGAACATCTCCAAAGGGCCCCCAGGTGGAACGGACCTCGGCTTTGGGCGATGCCTGAGAGCCCAAGGCTTGGAGAGACAGCAAACTCTCATATTGACTGGCAAAAGTTTGATTGATGTGCTTGAAAGGCCTGTCTGAGAATCAATAGCAAATGCAGACACGGAAATAAGTAAACAAGTATTACATTTTAAATGACATACGGGGCCGAGACATGGAACATGACGGTGAGGCTGGCCCACCGATTACACTCGCTCAGCGAGCTATGAAAAGGTCTATGCTCGGTATTTCACTTAGGGATAAAATCCGGGACGAAATCGTCCGTCAAAAGACTAATGTCATGGATATAATCCAGAAGTGTAGCAAGCTGAAGTGGCAGTGGGCTCGCCACATCTTTCGTAGGACCGATGAACGTCGGACAGACGGGTTCTCGAAAGGAGACCACGTCTCGGAAAACGTAGTGCGGGACGTCCCTTTGCTAGGTGGACCGATTACCTAAGAAAGGTTGCTGGTAGTGGCTGGATGAGGAAAGCAGAAGATCGCACAATTTGGAGTGCCCTTGGGGAGGCTTATGTATGTCCAGCAGTGGACTGCAATAGGCTGATGATGAATTAATTAGACGGATAGTGAAGTCTCAGTTATAGGGTCCCGAACTCCCGACGAAGACTTTACTATCCCGCTTTTACCCTTTGGGCATCTCTTCTATACACATTTTCAGGGTTCTCACCCTGAAAATGTGTATAGAAGTTTGAAACATGTCTAGATAAAACATGTTAACAAAAATAATATTAAAATATACTCGTTTGCAGGCGTCAAACAGGAAATAATTAATTAAAACTGTCAATGTTCATGTGAAAAAATTGCAAGATGAAAATGTATGTTCGTAATCTAGGTCGTAGATAGTGATCAAAGAGGAACGTCCGTTTATCTGTTTTTTTTTGTATAGTTATAAAAAAATATAGACTTCATATACATGTGCCTACCACAAGACGAATTTTTTTTTAATCTATGCCTACCACTGACGCGGGATATGATTTTTAAAAATAGAAAAAAATTAGAAATAAGTATTTTTTTTTGTTTTTAAGCTTTTTAACACTCGAATATTCAAAATTACAATATAAATAGTATGTAACGTAAGCCTTTTAACGAATGATACGAGTTGAGTGTATTCTCATAATATTAAAATATGATTCCAAAAATACTTCAAGTTGTTTACTAGTGCTTATATGATTTACATTCTTGAATTTCTTTCTATTTGTAAAGTATTAGGAATAAAATGATTGGCGTCGCTACCGTGTCTAGGGTGCGCCCTTAATGGGAAAAATAAATAAATAAATAAATAAATAAATATATACGGACAAATCACACAGATTGAGGCAGCCCCAAAGTAAGTTCTTAAGTAAGACTTGTGTTACGGGATACTAACCCAACGATACTATATTTTATAACAAATACATATATAGATAAACATCCAAGACCCAGGTCAATTTGAAAAAGATCATTTTTCATCTTGACCTGACCGGGGATCGAACCCGGGACCATCCGTGTCGCAGGCCGGCGTGTTGACCGCTGCGCCACGGAGCTCGAAAATGTGGCAGGAGCCTTCTTTCAGACTTTCAAAAAGTCTGCATTATAGTACGAGTATAAGAACAGATGTTACAAATTCGTAATGTAATATCAATACTGTTTAACGTGCTAGGTAGATTATTCCCATAGGATAGAAATGTTATAAAAAAACAAACCAAATCTTAACTGTCTCCAATTTATGTATGTGTTATAACTGTGTAAATTTTTTTGCATATCGTTAATATATTATCATCATCAAGATCGAAATGATCGATGAATCGATGGCATGCGTTGAGAGAGGCTTATACCAAGCAGTGGGATGCAGAAGGCTTTTGATGATGATGATGACTTATATTATAAAGAGGAATATTTGATTGCTTGTTTGCATTCAATAGGCCGAAACTAATGGACTTATTTTAAAAATTCTTTCACCTTTACAAAGTTTTTATACGCAGATGAAATCCTATCCTTACTAGTATTATAAATGCGAAAGTGAGTTTGTTTGTTTGTTTATTACCCTTACACGCCGTATCTACTGCACCGATCATCACGAAACTTTGAATACACATAGGTTAGGGTAGTGAGAAGGACATAGGCTATATATCACGCGGGCAAAGCCGCGGGTAACAGCTATCCTAATCCTATCCTAACAATTTAAATAATCCTAATCCTAACTATCCTATCCTAATCCTAACTCCTAACTAATATTATAAATACGAAAGTGAGTTTGTTTGTTTGTTTGTTGGTTTGTTACCCTTTCACGCCGAATCTACTGCACCGATCATCACGAAACTTTGCATACACATAGGTTAGGGTAGTGAGAAGGACATAGGCTATATATCACGCGGGCAAAGCCGCGGGTAACAGCTAGTAGGCTATAATTTCCGCGGGAAAACTGTAAGTATTTTATGAATACGCTGAACATAGAAACTGGCTGTTCAAAAATAAGAATGTGTAGGTAAACTAATATTTATGAAGATGTGTTATACGAAGACTCTTTCGGTATTTGGGTCGTGTTTAGTTTATATGCGTCGGCTATATATTCTGTTAATGATCATGAAATGTTAAAGCGTTTAAACACTGCGGTTGTATCTGTCGTTTTACGCTTTTCTGGTCATTTGTCACAGTATACTAAAGACAATATAATAACAATAAATGTTTATTTTCTCTTTTACAAATATAATACTAACGTATTTACGAGTGAGCCTTGTGGTTCTCGGCAGAGTAGAATAGGACCACTTCAAGTCTTCTTGTGGATGTCGTAGAAGGCGATCTAGGAAACAAGTTAAACAAAGCTTATAAACATCAAAGAGACCTCTCTAACCCGTCTGGCCAGCGTTGAGAGTGTAGTCGAAATCCTCCGACGGCTCTTGCTAATACTATATGGCTCTGGTAGTACAGAGAGGGTCGTACTCGTACAGGGGAGAATTTTAAAAATCTGATGATGATGATGATGATGATGTTGTACGTACATGTAAAAGAATATATGAATATTAATAAAAGTACATGCGGTCCGCTACCCAGATAAACAGATATTCCAATATTTAATATCTGTATTGACAACGATGTTATCAAAACAAAAACAACTGATATTTTCGGAATGGATAATTTTATCTGTTTTCAAAACATATCGACTAATTTATGTTTTATTTATGTTTAGAAAGCATGAACATCAAAACGCCAGTTCTTTTGAGGGATAATGAACCTAAATTGTTTATGTTTAAAGTATTTTTTTGACGAGCTACGTGGCGCAGCGGTCAACACGCCGGTCTGCGACACGGAAGGTCCCGGGTCCGATCCCCGGTCAGTTCAAGATGAAATTATCCTTTTAAGATTGACCTGGGTCTTGGATGTTTATCTATATATGTGTTTGTAATAAAATATAGTATCGTTGAGTTAGTATCCCATAACACAAGTCACGAACTTGCTTTGGGGATAGCTCAATCTGTGTGATTTGCCCGTATATTTTTTTTAAAAGGATGCAGGTAGGTATTTGCATTTTTACCTTTAGTACACAGTATTTTTAAACGATAAAACTTATTACATAGACAATAAAGAAAAAAAAGATATATGTAGAAAAAAAGATACCTATTTTAAAATTTAGAATAAATCCTGGCTGTGGCAAATCGCGAGAATGCTGGCTGCATTCCCCCGTTGGATAGCTATGTTAATTCGTTGGGCAAAAATCAGCCAGCCCTCTTATTTAGATTGATATAATTTAAATTTCTCCAACTTCTATTCTGGTCTGAAAGTTAAGAAACAATATATTGATCAATTATTTCATAGCAAATAAGTGAGGAGCCTGATGGTCCAGTGGGTGTAAGCTCTATGAGCGCTTACGTATGTTAAGGAACCCCTGGTGCAGTCCCTACTTGGATGGGTGACCGCAAGTGGCATAAAAATATCTCGAGCTCCTCCGTGCTTCGGAAGGCACGTTAAGCCGTTGGTCCCGGCTGTCATCATTGATGGCAGTCGTTAAGCTATGTCAGATGCCTTAAGGCAGCTTGAAAAATCTGACACCAGTGTTGGCCACTTACACATACGAAAAACAAACAAACAATAGCAAATAAGTAATTGTTTTCTTTATAACGCAAATGACTTTGTCGGCTGGGTAATAATAGTCCATTTTATAATCTACAATCTTTTAAGTCCAAATCGCCCACAAAGTAAGATAAATATATACGGACAAATGACACAGATTGAGCTAGCTCCAAAGTAAGTTCGAGACTTGTGTTATGGGATACTAACTCAACGATGATTTTTAACAAAAACATGTACAGATTAACAGCCTAAACCCAGGTTAATCTGAAAAAGATACATTCTTTCTCACATTCATTTCCCGTGACGCATAAAGCAAATAGTAGAAGGGAAGTCACATGCCTTTTAACTCTATTTAAACCGCAATATACATTTTTCATTTCGTCTCAATAGCACCATTACCGTGGTTTATGCACTGCCAAACTACAATGTGCTGAAAAAAATAGTATTTTCATACAACCTGTCACATAACTCGAGTTCATACGTCAGAGCAGGCATCGCGAACATTTGGCGAGTGACGACTATAATTAATATGTTGGAACACGTCCTATCAAAATAAATTGGTGCGCAAAATACCAAATGTTTACTTTAATAATCTATTTTATATCGGACTGATCAAAAGGTGTTTTGCTGGAGAAATGACTCGTGTCGATTTGTTATTTTTAATTTGTGGCATGAAATTAAGATTTCTCTTTTGCTAAAGCTGCGATATCTTTATTTTTAAGGAAGGTACATTAAAAATTGTTTCGATTAAAAAATAAGACTTCATAAAGCTTTATAAAAAAAATGCCGAAATTTCTGAAAAAAAAAATACAATCTGCACTTACTTATCAGTGATCGATGAGCCTATGACACAAAATTTTGCTACAGCCTGTAAATATCTCAATTTTATTTGTATCCTTGTAGTAAAAATTATTTTACAGTCGTAACATGTATTTCATTGAAAAAATAATGTTTTTGTATGATATATGAACAGTTATTGTATGATTCACAACTGATTAGACATCGGTACAAATAGCTATAAGTAATTTTAGAGATATAAACGTCAACCAATTATCACTTAGGATGACAAATACATCAAATCCGAACCATGTAATGTCATCGCTATTACATAAATAATACAGACTATTAAGTCGTTAGACGCGGCAATGGTTGACGATGCCTGATTATAAAAAAATCAACGGTTTAAGGTTATAATAAATACATCGACACAGCTAGACGATGAAGCACTATTTTCAAATTTATGAGACAGAAAAGTGTAATGATGCCAAGTATTTTTATTTTCCACAACGTCAAGAATAACATAAACATATTTTTTATATATTATTCGTGACGGTACACGACACGTGTTGGATATTAATTTAGAATAACCTAAAACTTGACGCGAATAAACCCGCAAATATTCAAAGCACTCGGAAATATAAATTAGCTGAAACGCTAGTTGGGCTGGGAGCGTTTCGTATTAATATATTTTATTTTTACAAGAAAAAACCTTTAAAACTATCGCTAGATATTGATTATCAAAGAGATAGGTGAAATAAAAACAGCGGTAAAATTAAAAATATTCCCGTATATACCTATATTGTCTGGGCGGCTGCACAATTTTGTATGTTTTTAAGTATTAAGGAAAAAATGCAAGAATCTATAACAAAACTTATGAGACACACTCTATATTCAATCTAAAGTGTTTTTAAAATTAAAATAAAAGAACCGTTTAAACTACTCACTCACCACATAAGAATAATTTTAATTAAAGTATATTAAAAGCAAACACTAAAATATCAAAAAGGTTGAGGAGATATGGTTCCATTCTTATGAGTGTGTAACAGTGGCATTGTTGTTTTTCTGATTCCTGTAGTACGCCTTAGAGCAATTAATAAAGTTTAGTATTAACGGCGAATATCTAAGACTGAATGTAAAAAAATTATCACACGCTTAATGAATTAAGAAATAAAATATGGTAAAAAAAACAAAATCTCGGGTAAGGTTTGAACCATGCATGCATTAAAACCCTTATAAAAGTGTCACACAATTTATTTTCAACAAAAAAAAAAGGAAATATTTTTTTCTTCTTCAATTTTATGCAGATGTATTAAACATTACTTTTTTTACAAAATACTGTGATACATGACCCATATATTAATTTATAGATGTACAGATGTAAATAAAAAAGGGTTCTAATTCAAAGCAGTTAAAAGACTGTAATCAATTAAAAATAAACCAGTATTACACCACTAGTAGTAAAATATACCAATGTCAGCTAACACATAATATGTGTAGAGGTAATTACTGACAACTTTTAAATCTTAAATAACGATAATTGTTAAATAAAAAAAGAAAATTTATTTCTTAAAAAGAACTCCTACAATTTGATACGCAACAACGCCACTGTAACCTCAAAACGTCCTCACCTGCACACAGCATCAACACAATGCCCTAACACATTCTGCATTCCAAGCGTGAGCCATGGCCTTTGTGACGGGACTGTGGAACTCTCTCGTCGGTAACAACGAGAAGGAAGTCAACTGGAACGAAGTCTCCACTCTCTATTTTGACAAAACTAAGAAATACTTCTCCGTGTCTGAAATAGATAAAGAAGGAATACCGATAGTGTTCGGAGAGGCGCACGATATCATCTTTAATAAGACAGCGTTTGGATTGGACTATATTCCGCTCAGTTTCATCTCCATTTACCACATTGATAGTAGAAAAGGTAGGTTTATGGTATTTGCCTGCGAGAAATACATTGTCATTATTTAAATCTTCTCTATTTTCTGCTGACTTTTCATCTTCTTTCACCGCATTGATAATAGAAAAGGTTTGTATGTGGTATTTTCCTGCGACAAATACATTATCTTAATCATTATTTGAAACGTCACAATATGTATTAAGAACCATTTGTTATAACTGATCATGATTGTCATTGGAAAGTCTTTGTGCCCTAGTTCAATTATTATTAATAGCTAGGTCAACAAAGCCAAAATTTCTGCCTCAATCACCCGCGACAGATTTAAGCTTATAATAGCCCATTTTATCCCCACAAATTTCAATATTCAAGGTTTTAATCATCACAAAACCTCAAAACTCATATTGTCGGCTTTTCTTTACGTATGCCGCCGAACTTACGCCTGAAAACCATTGCAGGTGTAATCATGCCAAACTTCGGGTGCGTATTTTCGGCAAAGTGCTATACATGTCGCCATCTAATGCCATGGCCATGGCTAATGGTTATAGCTATCGGCCGTGTTGGGTAGCCTTTTAATTCCAAGCTATGTATAGGGCTCAGTAATCCTTCTCCATTATTCTCATGTACTTTTTCTTTCCAGCCGAGGTCAAAATGCCAAGCGGCCACGTGGATAAACCCGTCATCGAGGACAACAGGGATGGTACAGTCAGCATCAAGTATGAACCCAAGGAAGAGGGTGTGCATGAACTGTACGTTAAGTACAATGGAGAACATGTGCAGGGTAAGAAAGAGATTTCAGTGTTTCTATCATAGATTAATATCGAACGGTGTCGCGGTCAGTGGACCATTATTATTGATTTTTCATCACCAAAAAATGACCATAATTTTTCATCATCAAGAAAAAGTTATGATGAATCGCCGTTGACAATACCGTTAGTCCTATATAGGTATTAAAAAGAATTTCCTTTTACTCATGAGTCGTACGTAGCTTTTAGGGCCTGATTTGAGAGAACGGTGTTTAAACTAACATCCTGTTAGCATAACTTGGGGAAGATTCCTAGAAAAATATTATTACTGTGTTCTTTGTTAATAGAATTTTTATTGCAACACGTTTTTAAGATACACCCACTTTGAGTTCTTAATTATGGGTCATAAATTATTTTTATCTAATTCTTAGTTTCATTCATTTCTTTCCAGGCTCCCCCTACAAGTTCACAGTGGACTCCATTTCGTCCGGCTACGTCACGGCGTACGGCCCGGGCCTGATCAGCGGCGTCAGCGGCGAGCCGAGCGAGTTCACCATCAGCACTAAAGGCGCTGGTGCTGGTGGATTGTCTATGGCGGTGGAAGGCCCTAGCAAGGCTGAGGTACGTAGAAATTGAGATTTCTCTCTCTTAAATAACTTGATTTCACATAATTTGGTTTTAAAACTATTATGCTTTGCATAGTGGTATCAGTTTGAAGGATGACAGAGAAGAATGAAATGGTGTGTCCTGAATTTTTTTTAGACAACTAAGTATGAATATAGTTCACCTGATGGAAAGCAGTTACCGGAGGCTATGAACGTCTGCAACACCAAGAGTGCCACTCGCGCGTGGCTGACCTTAAAGAAATATTTTTACGCCCTTTTTGAAGAACGCCATGTTGTAGTTTCTCGGGAAAACATGGCAGGGAGATACTGAATAATTCTTTCCTATCCCGAATAGTATTACGTATTTACGTAACCTTGGGCACGAACCCACAGTGATGGGTAACCGCAAGGGGCTTTAAAAAATCTTGAGCCTCGCCGAACTTGGAAGGCAATTTAAGCCATTAGTCTTGGCTGTTATCATTGATGGCAATGTCAGATACCTATATCCTATGAGATCGTCGTAGAACACCAATTTTGACACTTTCTAAATTCTACGGGAATAAATCATTGTATTCCCTGGTACTTGGCTGGCCGTGTGTCTAAATTATGAGCATCATTGTCAAATTTATACCATCAGACTTAACTTTCTTTGCATCATTTTGAACTTCTTGTCCGATATTTCCAAAATTTATAAATCCAATGTTCTTTACTTTTCAGATCACATGCCACGACAATAAAGATGGAACAGTGTCTGTTTCATACCTACCCACCGCGCCTGGCGAATATAAAGTCGCCATCAGGTTTGGAGACAAGCATATCAAGGGATCACCTTTCATCGCCAAGGTATGTTCTTGCATGATCTTACCTATTTTCCTTATTCTTGAAGGGCTCTATACTTATTTGTAATGCAACATCATCATCATTTAGATGTCAGATAGAAATTTCGATGTTTGCTGAATCGCATTGCTTCACATTTCGAAATTCTTCCCAATTTTAAATTTTTCTACATCCTGGTTTAAACAACTATGATTCCTTTGAATCGTTATGATAAGATAAAAAAGAAGTATTTTCGCTGATGAGATACTATAATTGTAATGTACAACAAAATCATTAATTTGACAGTTGTCTTTTATCTACAACTACTTATAATATAAGTTTTGGTCCGTTCTTACCAAATCATTTTAGAACCGTTAGTATAATAATCTTAAGACTTTGATCCCAGGAGTTAGGAATTTACCTCCTCATTTTATAAAATAATAGGCACTAATCTCTCTGTCTCATCTGAGCGTATTCCTGGTTGCATTTTCAGCTGGAATGTTTTAGAGCGCTTTTCGGCTTTTACTTCTAAACTAATATGTACTAATACTATATTATACTTAAATTTAAAATGGTTATTTATAGGTGACTGGTGAAGGCCGTAAGAGGAACCAGATCTCTGTCGGCAGCTGCAGTGAAGTCACTCTGCCAGGAAAGATCGCTGACATCGATATCCGCAGCCTCAATGCTTCTATACAGGTAAACATGGGCAAAGACAATTGGCTACTTGACTAAAAATTTTTTCGTGTCGCTATGTAAAGACATGCCAAAAATAAACACAATAGTGACAGAAATTCATTTCTAAACAAAAAACATTTTCAGATATAGAAGTTTTAAAGACACATATTTTTAGACGTTAGTTTTTAGACGTGAAAACGCTCTGCTGAAATGCCTACATTTTTGTGACGTCACAACTTTGTATTTTGTATGGGCGGCGTGAAAACTTTGTTTGGTAGCTATACGAAATATTAAGTTTGTGGTAATGGTTTCATAATAAAAGTTGCTTAAAATTTAGCGGACTACAATACAGTATAATTGTAATTTCAGATTTTCATACTTTAAAAAATGGTCCTATTCACCCAACTTTAAAGAAGCTTTAAGAACACTTAACGAATCGATATCAAATTAAAAGTGATCTTTATAGTGTTTTTAGATAGAAGTTAGTATTATTAGAAACAAATTTTATATAATCTTAACATTAGGCAAATACCGAATTGACATGGAGATCTTCCTTTAAGTTCCATCTTTGACTCCGCTTGTGTATATAATTAACCTAGTTATTTATTTTTTATTCTATAAAACTGCAACTACTGTCAAGTTTTTAGTTTTTTGCCTAGCATAACTCTTATTGTATATATATTTTGGGGATATATATGGGGAGTTAAAGGTAGATAATAGAATTCGTGGTTTGCGGGGCACTACAACACGGATTTTGGAAGCAATCGAAATTAATATCTCAACGAAAGCAAGTAGTAGATGATATATATTTACTTTCTAATCCTAGAAAAAAGTACGAAGTAAAATTATTGACTTCTGGAAGGAATCCTTGAATATTTAGCTTTCCTCCTCATAAACCAATAATATAATGAATAAATTTCAATTCAACAATTTCTGGATTAGACTTGAAATTACATAGTTACCAATTCAAAGAATTGTAACTAACAAATCTACTTACTTTCAGGCACCATCAGGCCTCGAGGAGCCATGTTTCCTGAAGCGTCTACCATCAGGCAACATTGGCATCAGCTTCACGCCACGTGAGGCCGGCCAGCACATCGTGTCTGTAAAGAAGATGGGCATCCACATCCAGAACTCGCCGTTCAACATCACCGTGCAGGAGGCGGAAGTCGGCGATGCTAAGAAAGTTATCGTAAGTAAAAGATCTATGACCTACTAAATAAATAAATATATACGGACAAATCACATAGATTGAGCTAGCCCCAAAGTAAGTTCTTATGAAAGGCTTGTGTTATGGGATACTAACTCAACGATACTATATTTATTAAATAAAGAAAATAAGAAATGGTGAAAAAACACCACGCGGGCAGGACAACGATACTATATTTTATAACAAATACATATATAGGTAAACATCCAAGACCCAGGTCAATCTGAAAAAGATCGTTTTCCATCTTGACCTGACCGGGGATCGAACCCGGGACCATCCGTGTCGCAGGCAGGCGTGATGACCGCTGCGCCACGGAGCTCGTTAAGAATGTTCATCATCACTTCTCAAGGAGGCGTGAGTTATTTGCATAATAATTGTAATCAACATCGATAGAATTCCATCATAAAACAAGCTGCGACGTCGCCGTTGCCGGTGACTCATCAAAAGAGCTCACTGCGCATGCGCCTTGTTCATCGCTCAGCCAACCACAGGAGACTGCGTGCGTGCGCCTGCGCCGTCGTATAGCCGTACTGCCCCTCTCCGAGTCGACGTCACTGCGTCATCGCGCGACCAGCTTGCCCTGCCCGCCCATCATCCTGGGTTTTTCTAAGACATAGCGCGCCGTACCGTACAGTATTACATCTGCGTCTGCGACGTTGTTTGGCGCGGAGTTATTGTAATGGATTGCTCGGCGTGTTGCGCGCCAATAGAAGTGGGTGAACCACACCTTAAATGCGTAAATGAGTATTGTCGTAAGTACTACCATTGTCAATGTACAAATACTTCACATATTGAGATCACACAGCGGGTAAATTGGACTTGTCCCGAATGTCAGCTTTCAAGTAAGAGGGGCGGTAACAATGATAGTACTCCGGTGAGTGCAGCCAAGAAGAGTGGTGACATTAACATCACAATGAGAAGAAAGTTGCCCGCCGTGGACCTTAATGCGAGTGAAATTTACTCGATTACTGATGTTATGTTGGAGGTGCAACTTCTACGTGAAAATGTGTCCGTGTTGACCAGCCGGTTACAAGAAGCAGTCGCCGCGGTTCATTTGTGTCAGACGAAATTGGATGAATGCGTTTCGCGCCTTTTGAACGCTGAACTACAAGCATCAAATTTACGTCAGGAAATTCCACAGATATCTGATAATCCAATTATGCCGCAACTTAAAGATCCGTCTGCGGGTTCACTGTCTTTTCTATCTCAACCAGTTCAGCAAGTGAACGCTGCTTCTAATAATGGCAACTTAATAAAACCACGCACTACGAAAGGCAATAGCAAGGCTTCTAAAAATCATGGTCCTCATGCACAATCACGTCAGAGCCGTGATGCCAAAGTCAGCGTTCCTAATACGAGTTCGGTAGCCACCAGCTCTAAGCCTGGCCTGGCTAGCGTGTGTGTTGTGGAACAGGAAGAGGGTAAGAACAACGTAGATGTCTTTGATCGGGAGGAAGGTGGATGGACGGAAAAACGTGGTAAAATACGCCGATCGCTGGTAGGCACAGCGGGACCAAACGTCACATCATTAAAAGCTGTAGAAAGTAAAAAGTACTTTCACGTTTGGAATATGGCGTCGGATGCTGAAGAGGTTCGCAACTACCTCAACAACTTATGTCCAGGAGCCTGTACCGTTTTAGAATTAGCTGCAAAGGGAGACTATAAGTCGTACAAGATTGGTGTTATAGAGGATTGTTATGAGAAATGCTTCTCTCCCGATTTATGGCCTGTTAATGCTAAGCTCAAACCCTGGGTGAATTTTCGTGCCTCACGTAACTCGAGGCAGAGCGACCGGCAGAACTTTCACTGACGGCCAAGCACAACCCAGCTCTCTTCCCGCCAAAATTGTGCTTCAAATGGTTTACCAGAACGTTCGCGGCCTAAAAACTAAGTTGCAGTTCTTTCGAGAGAATTTATTCCTATTGGACCAGGACCTTGTAGTGGTCACTGAGACAAACCTAGACTCCAGTGTAGAAGATGCCGAAGTCACCTCTGGAGGGTGGAGTGTGTTACGCCGTAATCGTTCAACGTCTGGCGGTGGTGTCATGGCCCTTGTTCGACCAGGGATAAGTTTATACCGAAGAAAAGATCTAGAAACCAAAGATGGCGAAGACCTTTGGGTATTTTTCAGACTTTTAGATATGAACGTTTATTTATGTGTTATCTATATTAATCCTCGAGCAAAAGACGACGAATATATGGCATGGTTCCACTCTGTAGAAAATAAGATAAATGATCTGAAAGGTTTGATCATCATTGCTGGTGATTTGAATCTTAATAGTGCTTCTCTTAGTATTAATAACTACTATTGTTACTTTTTAACTGTTTGTGGTCTGAAAGAGATGAATAATGTTTTTAACTCGCATGGGGGAAAATTAGATGTCGTTCTGGTGCCCGAATGTTTTGAATCTTCTGCTTCTGTCGGTGAATTGAAAGAAGGCTTGGTTGCCAAGGCCGACCTTTATCACCCCCCTTTATTTTTCGAACTAGCAGCCTCTAATAAAGCTACCCCAGGTCTGCATAAGATAGCTCCAAGTAACATAGACTCTAAACGTGATTGGAACTTCGAAAAGGGTAATTACGATCTACTCTATGAGCAAATGTCAAACGTGTCTTGGTCACCAGTTTATATGGCTCAAACAGTTGATGATGCTGTTGAGTCAATGTATGAGATAATTTATAATATATTTGATAATTGCATTCCCAAAAAAATTAGGTCTCTGAAAGCTGTAAGGCGCTATCCGGTGTGGTTTACTGGAGATATAATAAAGGATCTCCAACAAAAAACTTACTATCATCGCAAGTGGAAAGCCACTAATAACCAATTTGCATATCGTAGCTTTAGTGATCTTCGCGCTAATTTAAAATTGCGTATCTCAGAGGCTTATAAGACATACAAACTCAGAGTTGAGACCAACATCAAAAGTAATCCTCGTTTGTTTTGGCGGCACATATCTAACTTAAAGTCAAAAGGGGGATTTGAACCGAGTGTGACTTACGGCGGAACTAAGCGAGAAGGTCAAGAGGCGGCAAATGCTTTTGCACTTTTCTTTTCAAGTGTATTCCTCTTTGATCCCCCCACGCTAGATCATAAACGAGCGCAGGCTCTAGGGGGCTCAACTAGTTCCACTCAGATAGATATAGACTATATATCTCATGAAGATATCCTTACTGGTTTAAAAATCCTCAAACCCTCAGGCATTGGCCCTGATAACGTTCCAGCGTTCATTTTAAAGGCTTGTGGTGATTTCTTGCTAGAGCCAATTTACTTTGTGTTTAACATGTCTTTGAGGGTTGGCGTCTACCCTTCATTGTGGAAATTGTCTCGTGTTACGCCTATCCCCAAAACTAGTAATACTTTAGAAGTGGAGGAACACAGACCTATAGCCATCCAGTCTGCACTCCCTAAACTGATGGAATCTATTTTACGCAAAAAGATCAGCCAACAAGTTAACCCTTTTCTAACAGACGCTCAACACGGGTTTAGAAGCGACCGATCAGTTGACTCTAACTTACTAACCCTTGTAGACATTGTCTCCACGCGCATGGATGAAGGCTCACAGGTTGATGTTATCTATTTTGATTTTAAAGGGGCCTTTGACCGTGTTGATAACGATATACTGTTAGTTAAACTTTCTTCCATGGGTTTTACTCCTAATCTTCTTGAGTTCTTCGCAGATTATTTGCGTGATAGGAAACAGTTCGTGCGACATGGTTGTTATGAATCTGGCGTATATCACACCCGTTCTGGAGTAAGCCAGGGTTCCATTCTCGGTCCTCTCCTGTTTCTGCTTATGATCAATGATCTCCCACAGGTTCTCAGCCATGCTACATGCCTTCTCTTTGCTGATGATCTAAAAATCATTTTGGAAATCAGCAAAGAGTCTGATCACGCACTCTTGCAAGCTGATATTGATGCAATTCAAGGCTGGAGTCAAACCAATAAGCTACTTTTCAATGATGCTAAATGCTGTGTTATGTCTTTTACTCGGTCTAAACATCCTTCATTATTTCAGTACACTTTAGATAATAAGAATATAACTAGAGTATTCACAGTAAAGGACCTTGGTGTCCATTTTGATCCAAAACTGAATTTTCATGATCATATCCAAAAATTAACCACCAGTAGTTTTAAACAATTAGGTTTTGTCATACGAAATTGTAAAGATTTCGATAACTTGCATGTAGTAAAGATGTTGTACTCCGCATTTGTTAGAAGCAAACTAGAAACTAGTTCAAAAGTTTGGAATCCGCATGAGGCAAAATATACTCTACAAGTTGAAAAAGTTCAAAAAGCTTTTTTGAGATTTCTTTATAAAAAAAGTTATGGGTATTACCCATATTTATACCCAACTAAATTTCTTTTGGGTACTTTGGGTTACAATTATTTAAGTACGCGACGTAATTGGCAGCTCATGCAATTTGTCAGTCGTTGCCTTCGCGGTGACTCTGACTGTATCGAACTAGTCTCCCGACTGTGTAAACTTTTTGTTCCCAATAATTATTTGCGTAGTCGGCGTCATAAGTTGCTTGCGGTACCAGAGGCGCGATCCAAATCTCACAAACAGTCGCCCCTTTTACGCGGACTGGCAGAACTCAATGCTTTTGTGGCATCAGAGCGTGGCAGTGACTGTGATCTGTTTGGTGATGGGTTTGCACGATTGAAGAATGAATTTTTATTATTTTGTGAAAGGGAGGTATGAATTTGTTGTCCATATTTTAAGTTGTCCAGCGCATTAGTGTAAACTGTAATGCTGAACAATGTAAATAATAATAAATAAATAAATAAATAAATAAATGTTAACTTTCACCACTTACTGTTTTTATGCCTTTAACTACAAGAACTAACTGGGCGTAAACAGCCTCTGAAGGAAGGTAGACGCAGATGGCGCCCACCACCCAGGCGCAAGTCTGATGTTAGTATAGTATGAGTTGAAATGAGATAGCATGTAAATTGATTTCCTGAATGATATTTTATAGAAATGGTGCCGTACCAAAATGTTAAAATGCTAGCGGAGAGCAGAGAAAGATAGAGTGAACCTCCTGACAAGAGTCTCTCATAAATTTTGATGATAATGCATGGTATTAAAATACGTAACAACGGGTTACTCACGTAAATAGTCAGCTACTGGCCGACATGTTTCAACCTCTCCTCCCAATCCGCGGATTGGGACGACACCGTGCGCGGGTCTCAATTCACATTCGCCCTGAGGAAGACCTCCGGATGAGGTTGAAACATGTCGGCCAGTAGCTGACTATTTACGTGAGTAACCCGTTGTTACGTATTTTAATAATGTCTTTATCTCACGTTAGTTTTAACAAAAAAAAATAATGCATGGTATTGCAAAAATACTACTCTTTAGCTCGTAGCCAGATTGTTAACAAAACTATTTTTTCAGGTTGGAGGTTCAGCTCTGAAGGAAGGCAAGACGCACGCAGAGAATACCTTCACCGTTGACACCAAGAATGCTGGTTATGGTGGTCTCTCACTCTCCATTGAAGGTAAGAAGTTTTCTTCATGAATGAAGACTAAGTTTTGTTATTCTGAATCGGTTTTCCAAACCATAGATAAAATATTACCATACATAAAATGATATCAGCGTCAACATACTACCTGTGTTCTGGTATGAAAATTTGGAGTTAAAGTTGATCTGGAAATAATAAAAAAATAAATACGGACAAATCACACAGATTGAGCGAGCCCCAAAGTAACTTCGAGACTTGTGTTACGGGGTACTAACTCAACGATACCTACTATATAAAATATAGTACAAATTTCATTCTGAAAAAGATCGTTTTCTATCTTAGCCTGACCGGGTATTTAACCCACCACCACCATGGGCCACTCGTTTCGCAGGCTAGCGTGTTGACCGCTGCGCCACGGATGTTATGCGAAATGTTAAGGTGATTTATTGAAAAGAAGCAGAAGGTTATAAATAATTTTGCAAAAGTAAAAAGAACACACTGATATTAACATAAATTTGTCTACATTCAAGTAGACCAGTTTATTTAGTGCTGGCTCGTTTGATTAAAATTTACGGGTTTATGTAGGTATCGTTGCAATGGTAAAAAAGTGTGTCTTCACCGATAGGAAAAAAACTAACTAATTACTTGTTTTAGGGCCCAGCAAAGCTGAAATCCAATGCGCGGACAGCAAGGATGGTGTGCTTGCCATCAGCTATAAGCCCACCGAGCCTGGTTACTACATTATCAACTTGAAGTTTGCTGATCATCACGTGGAGGGATCTCCTTTCACGGTTAAAGTAAGTACTTCAAGCTTCGGTTTTAACAATCAGATGACATGTAACGTATTGTCTATCTATTTTCTAACAACAACAAAGTACCTACACCCTTAGACTATATAAAAAATAGACTATATTAGCCTAAAAGCGTAGAAAAAAATATTGTTCAACCCTTTATCTATCATGCACACACATAGCTACCAATTTGACGGATGTTAATGGCATTAATTGACAAGAAGCGTGTGCTAAGACAAAGTCACGCACACAAGCATTAAAAAAATTGCCAGTTTTTTAAATCATTTAAATAAAGGCTTGACGGTGTCTAGGGAGTATTTAGCCTACACGAGAGACGAAAAATTTTTTTTAAAATCTATGGCCTACACCATGTTATAGAGTTAGAATGTTTTGACATTAAAGAGCTACAGTAGTTGGCCATCTGGAAGAGAAAGTTCAGACTTTCTCTCTCAGTCAATCTGAAGAAAAACTTCCGACAATCTACATTTATTCACTCCTTATTGGGTCCTCTTGAACTTTTCTCCTTTCTGTCAGGTAACTGGTGAAGGCAGCAACAGACAAAGAGAGAAGATCCAGAGACAACGCGACCCCGCGCCACTCACAGAAGTAGGAACCAACTGCAAGCTCACATTCAAGATGCCTGGTGAGTTGACAATTGTCAAATGTAGTTCAAAAAAGTAATTCATTTACTTCTTTCTCATCATACCTGCTCGTCAACTTTTGACAACTAGGGAGTACCACGTCCAATCACGGTTTTTTCATCTAAAATAAATTTAACAAAAACTAACTAACATTTTGTTTTTTTTTTCACTTCCAGGCATCACATCCTTCGACTTGGCAGCCACCGTCACCAGCCCTGGCGGCGTCTCCGAAGACGCCGAGATCCAGGAGGCTGAAGACGACCTGTACTCCGTCCATTTCGTGCCCAAAGAGCTGGGTGTCCACACCGTGTCGGTCAAGTACAGGGAGATCCATATACCTGGTGAGTGATCTGACTGATACATCATCATACGGTATCAAACCTTTTATACCTTACAAGTCAGACAAAAGTCAAAAAACACAAGAACTGCAAAATCTACCGCCTAAAATATTTATTGATAACGTTCCGGATGTACGCAGTATTGGCTCATGGTGTCTGAAGGTCTTGCAGTCTTCTGCTTACCTTGAGATTTGATCAAATTGATGACCGGATTCCAAGCTCGTGGTAACTGCCAACCATCTTCTCTATTGAAATTAGGATGTTTTTTAATTTCAATAGCCTCACGAAGCATTCTTGGAATGTATCTGTTTTCTTTTGCAAGGACTTGAGGTAAGTGATCTGTCTGATACGGTATCACGTCTTTTACCCCTTACGAGGCAGACAAATCCGAAGAGCCACTGTACTCCTTTCCCTTAATTCCCAAGGACCTGGGTGTCCGTCCTACTGTATTAATCAAGTACAGGCAGGTCCATAATCCTGGTAAGTGATCTCCCACTTCTTTTATTCCTTTCCGGGTAGACAATACCCAAGAGTCACAGGAACTAAAAGACATGTTTAGAATAATTTGGGGTATATAGTGTTTAGTTACTTGTCTATCATTTACTTAAGAATATCCTTTTGCCACAGTGGGCAGGTTGACTAAAAAATTTTTTATGTTGCTATGTAAAGACCTGCCAAAAATAAACACAATAGTGACAGAAATACATTTCTAAACAAAGAACTCTTTCAGTTATAAAAGTTTTAAAGACACATGTTTTTAGACGTGAAAACGGGCCGCTGAAATGCCTACATATTTGTGACGTCACAAGCTTGTATTTTGTATGGGTGGCGTGAGAACT
The DNA here is from genome assembly GCA_963082605.1 of Rhodophaea formosa. NCBI lineage: Eukaryota > Metazoa > Arthropoda > Insecta > Lepidoptera > Pyralidae > Rhodophaea > Rhodophaea formosa. The sequence continues at coordinate 10,823,677 of OY720228.1, read as the reverse complement.
TTGTTTGGTAGCTATACGAAATATTTCGTTTATGGTAATGGTTTCATAATAAAAGTTGCTATAAATTTTGCTCTAAAATACGGTATAATTGTAATTAAAGATTTTCGTACTTTAAAAAATAGCAGCGTTTTACCTACCAATAAAACGCTTATTAAGCGATAACCTTATTTGAAACCTAATTAAACAACAATTGAGAGTAGCGAGCTTGACTTCCGGTAGCAGGTCGGCTATTTTACCGATTTTCCCTTACGACGTTGGCTAACTTCCGGTGGCCAGGAGGGGGGGCACGTGGCGCCGCGCCACTGCTCTGAGCCTCATTGGATCTCGAAATTGATTCGCATAAGAAACACCTGGCAGTGATTGTGTATTAGGTTTCAAATAAGGTTATCGCTTAATAAGCGTTTTATTGGTAGGTAAAACGCTGCTATTAAGCTTATGAACCGTTATTTGAAACCTAATTAAACAACAATTGAGAGATTGTCTGTTATCGCCTGGTGTACCGGTTATAGCCAATAACATGATGGATATGATATCATGTGAAACTGAATAGTTAAATAAATCAGATGTGAAAATAAAATGCATGACAAGACTGAGTTACAAGAAAGAATAATAAAAAACGTTATTCTACCAAAGGATAGATCGGACTTTATAAACAAAAAAAAAAAATTATCATATAAAAAATAAAAATTATTTGAATGATAATAAAGTAAACAAAGACTGAATTAATAAACACTTGTTTAAGTGTCAAATTCATTAACCACACAGATGGTATAGGTAAAGCTTAAATATCAAATTTACAATTATATAAATGGTAATGAGTACGAATAACTCGTACTATACCTGGCCAAAAATAAATGACGAAATTGAGTATAAATTACATTCAGAACCATTATTATTTTTATAATAAAAATATTGTAAAACAGGATTTGCATCAGAACATCAAATAACCATCATATGACGTAGGTACTTTTCCTTATTTCATCGAAGATCAATAATAACCGGACTACTTTCAATAGTAAAAAACAAAAGAAATCACCTGGAGGAAAGAACTTCAAAAACTCACTTAACAAATTGCAAGGTTTACCTTGCGGAAAATATTTATTTTTCTATAACCTTTTTATCATACAGTCTTGTTGTCACGTGCAATAAGTTTCAGTATCCATGGTATAAAACCATTTGAATTGCATGTTCAAGTCCTATTACGTAGATATGGAAACAAATAGAATAATTTGTTAAAATTAGCCATGAGTAATTCTGTTCCATTTTCAAAATATATGACATATGTGCATTGGTTAGAATAAAGCCAAAAAGGTAATTTTAAAGTAAGGAAAATTGAGATGAACTTTGACCGTTTTAATCTTTATAAAGTAAAATATGCTTGTGCACCGCACTCAGCAAGATGATAGCCGTAATTAGGACAAAACAACTTCTTTCTGGCTAAAATATACCCAGAAGATTTGTAATACAAAGGCTATATGGTAGATACAAACAGCTCTCGCAACTGTATTGTCTTTGAGATGATAAAATGCAGAGGAATGACAAACATTTTATTTTTACACAAGAAAAAGTAAAACTAAACCTCAAGTAGTAAGTAAACTAAGAAAGTAATAAATTGAATTTTGACTACAAATATCTTGCTTTTCTGTTGCTAGGCTGGAATAGTACTAGTCAACTTTACAGAGGCACAAACGGGAGACCGTTCATTAGTAAGATGAATAAATAGTCTTATCATTATTGATATTAAAAACAATCAAACCTGGTATTTCAAATACTTCGAATTTTGAAACAGGCAAAAAATATCACTTATACAATATACCTTGTTAAAGCAATATGATCGGATTTCCATCCTAGTATAGGATTAAAGTTCGGATTTGAAAATCTAATTCGGATTGTACCTATGTTTAAACAAAAATAAAAGTTAGTGCGATATTATCATTTTAAGTGATAAATAGTGTCAAACACACCTTTTAATACCATTTTTGGTAAGACTAAGGCCAGCTAAGAGTTCCTTTATAAATTATTCAGTGAAGATTAGTAGAACCGTTTCAATTAAAGAAGCAAAAGAAAGCAAGTTTAATAAGATTGTTATACGAAATTTTTTATTTATTGTAGTTTCTTTACGTACATTAAATAATTCAATAAACTTCAAATACTGAGATTGCAATCAGATTTGCATTCACTGCTCAAATATATGTGGTCCAATAAAATATTTTATGTTGTCCAATAAATAAACTAATTTAAAAAAAAAAAAAAAAAAATAATAATAAATTACAAAATGTCAAATGCTGTTGTAAGCCTTAAACCGTGATAAAGTCTCAAAACTGAAACAGATTTAGACTAAAAAAAAATCGAAGATATGTATGTCTGCAGGCCCCGGGCCATGGGTGTCCGAAGCACTCCAGCTGAGAATGCAACCGGAAAAACGCTCACATGAGAGAGGAGTCGGGCAAACGATACAGGACAAACCAATCATCCATCACTCAGCGAAGGGCCTGGATGAGATGTTAAGAAGCTAGTAGCTAAAGAAAACACCGAGAATTATTGCATGTCTTAATTTAAACTTTATTCATTAACATGCATGTCTTTTAAATTTTATTCAACTTTTAAAAATATGGTAAACTGAATTTTTTAAATATATTTTTCAATAAACTGATACCAAACATTTTTGTAAGAAATATTAAACCGACTTTGCCTTGTGAAATTAGAGCGCATCTTTAACCTGTCAAGCCCAAAAATAGCCTTTTGATATGACGAGGAGGCTAATCTACGACGAAAAGCTGCTAAAGTTTTCTTTAAAATATTAAAAATAATTTGACGAACCGTTATAATCACCGCCTGAGGTCGGTAAATAAAATAAGCAAGGTCAAAAGACAAACTCTCTTTGTCGACTTGAAGTATATTCTAATCTTTTTACTATTGTTGCACATTATGAAATTAGGCAAAATGCTAGGAAATGCTAGATTCTAAAGATAGAAAGGAGGCTTATAGTATGCAGTGGTCGTAGAAAGCTGATGATGATTATGTGTTATACGTTTGCATTAAACACTAGTGTAGCACATACCGTGCATTCCACTTATTCATACATTACGGTAAAGTGACCATAAAAAAAAATCGCTAGTCAATTTTCATAGCTAGTGTCATAGTTTGAACATGAAAAATATCTGCGACATTCCATTATAGTGTAATCGGAAAAACTCGCCTGGCCGGTTCGACTTTGCAATGAAAGTTGGTAAAAGTCTTTCTTACATCAAGACAATTATTTTTATACGATATTAATATAAAAATATTTCATTATCAATGAGATGGTGAAGGATAACTAAAAACAAGTTCGGTGCAAACTACGAGTACTTTCGTAGAACACTTTATTGTGAAACTCCGGCAGTAAATGTTTTAACCAGAGACTGCGCCTCTTCGGCAAAGTTTGAGATGTAGCTTTTATTTAAGTTCGTAACTGATTCAAGTGGCTAACTTAGACATTAATTTTATAATTTTTTGGGATACAGTTCAATTTACTGTGAAAGTTAATAACTAGCTAATACCGCAACAGGTCTGATCTGAGCCTGTGTGTTCAATTTAACGTTAGCATTATTCATAAGGAGCCAAATCTAGATCATACACATTTGGCTTCAAGTATAGCCCAAACGACTCTAAAATTCATAATTGACAATATTTTCAGCATTGGAAATACTGCTTGACCCGAGCCCATGAATTAAACTGAGCTTTCACATTAGTTTTATGATAAAAAAAGCCCAAGTAAATAAACATGAAAAATGTAGTTACTTTAATAACTTCATGAATATATTTAAAGAGATCATTATTCGCGACGCAAAATGTCGCTCCACTTATTATAAAAATAAAAAAAAAAATAATAATATTTAATGTTATGGCATGACTAGGCTTGCCCTGAGCCTGCGCATTAAGCTGAGCATACGCAACAGCTAATCAATTGCACTTAAATAAAATTGTTATACAACCAGAATGTAACTCCTCTTGATTCATCGCGATTGGCGAGTTTATTTGAGCTTTTGCTGCAGTTTTACTCATCATGATATAGTTCTATTTACGTCATTCATAAAATAATCCGAAATTGCGACATGGCTTGGCTTGGCCTGAGCTCAAGCGTTCAGGTGTGCTTACGTAGCAGCTTTGTTTCAGCAAAATAAAAGTTAATATTAAGAACCAAAATGTATTTTATTTTACTTCATGTATTGCATGTCTATAATTAAAATAGACTCAATAGGCAGCATGACTAGGCTTGAGCCTGAGCCTGCACGTTCAGCTGAGCTTGTGCAGCAGCTTTATTTATTCGCACTATGAATAATACAATGTTTTAGCATGACTGGGCATGACCCGAGCCTGCACGCTCAGCTGAGCTTGCACAGCAGCTTTATTTATTTGCACTATCAACAATACGATGTTCTGGCATGACTGGGCTTGACCCGAGCCTGCACGTTCAGCTGAGCTTGCGCAGCAGCTTTATAAATCATCCAATGTTCCAGCATGACTGGGCTTGACCCGAGTCTGCACGTTAAGCATAGCTAAGCTAACAGCATTATTTCGATAAGGTGGTCAAGGTATCACCCTATTATATAAAATTCACTTATGTATCAATTCTCTATTCCATACAAAGATTTTGTTCGTACAAAGAAATTAGTAAAAAGAAATAAACTAAATTGTCCACCGTAATCGACAATTGAATAAACTAGCAATTCAATGATAAGTTCACACTTCAACTTTTTAATGAATACTATCTTTTAATATACTTAATGAAATGTTTAGTTACCTCTAGAAACAAAATTAATATACGGAATTGATCTCCATATCCTCATCTCCTTGAGGGTAAGTGATATGAAAACAAAACAAAAAATCTTCGCAATCGAAAAGGATTTTCCGTTAATCCTTAAATGTTTTATTGAGTAGCTAAATAGCTAGTTATATTATTCATTATGCAGCAAAGAACCAGTTTCATGAAGTGATATAAATGAAAATCATTCATATCTATATTAAGTTTTATTGTTAATCTTGTCAATCGCTTATTAACGTAAAATATTACGCAGTCTATGGCTGCACATTTTCTTGACATATAGTTAATCTTTATAAAGGCAACGGCCTTAATTTCAAAAAGGCTTAATAAGCAACGCCAACGTGTTAATATAATCTTGAATATCACTTACATGCTCTGCATAGCAACACTACATTCCTTGGTCTGGATAGTTTCTCAATTTATTCACTGACACAGTCACTTTAAATTATATAGGAATATAACAACTTAAGAATTCAACATTTAAATAGTACTGTTTGTTAATCAGATGGACTGTTAAATAACCAATATATAAGTAACGAACGATTTGCATCGTTAAAATCCTTTAAAAAATCCGTTATTATATTGAATTTTTGAATTCAAATAATAACATGTTTCAGGGAAAATTAGTAATCTGAAAAATAAAAAGCTGAAAAGCGAAAATATAAGTAATAAAAATGTAAGTGCGTGCACTTACCAATACAACCGACTGCTAAGATAGTCAAGACGCCAATGAGGCAAAGAGCAGTGGCGCGGCGCCACGTGCCCCCCCTCCTGGCCACCGGAAGTTAGCCAACGTCGTAAGGGAAAATCGGTAAAATAGCCGACCTGCTACCGGAAGTCAAGCTCGCTACTCTCAATTGTTGTTTAATTAGGTTTCAAATAACGGTTCATAAGCTTAATGGTCCTATTCACCCAACTTTAAGGAAGCTTAACAAATCGATATCGAATTAAAAGTGTTCTTTATAGTGTTTTTAGACAGAAATTAGTCTCATTAGAAACAAATTTTATATAATCTTAACATTAGGCAACTACCGTGTTCTAAGTTTTTCTTTACTCCCAGAGCAGCATGGAAAATTTATGTAAAATTAATACTGGAGGATATGACCTTGCCCCCAAGAGTTTCTTATATAACCGGTCGGAATGTAGCCATCACCTTTGATTAGCTCACTGGTCAGGTAATTCAACTTATCTTTATGGTTGATGTTTTTTTCCCCCCAGGATCTCCCTTCCAGTTCACCGTGGGTCCTCTCAGGGACTCAGGTGCTCACTTAGTGAAGGCAGGAGGCACAGGCCTGGAGCGGGGTGAAGCCGGCCGCTTCAACGAATTCAACGTGTGGACTAGAGAGGCTGGCGCCGGTCAACTGGCCATCTCCCTGGAAGGTATAGTTCACTGTTTTATCTCCAGGAAAAAATAATGTTACTAGAGTAAAAAAATGTTGTTTTCTCATATTCTCATGTGCTTATAAAGTGGTATTTTAGTCATATCCATCTAAATATCAAACCTTCATTTTATCAAACTACTTGCTAGGAAAATGGCGAGATCCCATCCATTGCGTTACATAACTTACATTCAAATATGTGCCGACCTCCATGGCGCAGTGCATTGAGATTTGATTGAGATAGAGTGAGAGCATTCATGCTGATATAATTTGGTATAGTTTTATGACTGTCTAGTCTAGTCTGCATGACGCTAACCTCTCCTTAAGTAGCTCCAGAACCGCGAGCAACAGTGAAAATTAAGTTCTATTTGACCGCGCCGAGAATCTAACCCGGCGCCCCTCGTGTAGCTGGCTGCATGTTAACCGCTGCGTCACAGAGAACGTTTCGTGTATATTTGATTTGAATGTTAGAGCAATTGATTGGAGTTTTCAGAAATGGCAACCCGGGACTGACTTACATCACAGAATCGTCAGGTTCATGAATCCAATTACAACGGATAATATTTGACTAGCATAAACTACTGACACATAGTTCTTATAAGAGCTTACTGGACCCGACGCCTCAGTGCTGTCGCGGCTTATTTTAAAATTACCCACACAGTCACGGTACGATACCGGCAATTTTTTTTGTATATATGACGGCAAACTTCGAGCAACATTGCCTTCCGTCGAAGACGGCAAACGAGCAGACGAGCCACCTGACGGAAAGTGGTCACCGTCGCCCATGGACAACTGCAACAGCAGAGGAGGTCCTGATGCGTTGCCGACTCTTTAGATACCTGTAAACACGCCTTTGAAGGACAAGATATGGCATTTTTTTACTAAATAGGCTATAACTTTTTGTACAGGTCCTAGCAAGGCTGAGATCAACTTTACTGACAGAAAGGACGGATCCTGTGACGTGTCCTACAAGGTCGATGAACCTGGTAAGTTTTTATTTTTACCTTTTTACTACTTTTAACAAAAGTGTTGTACATGTTTCTATTATAAATTGCAAGAAGGAAACATCGATTATTTCATTTGGTATAAAACATAAAAAGAAAAATGTAACAACCAGCAAGTAATACAAACAAAGAAATGTTTAAGTATACCAAAATGGTATGACAAAATTACATAGTTTGTTTTTCCATCTATTCTCATACTTCATTTTGTTTTCTGATATTGTTTTACGTATTGATTATCGCTTTATGATTATCATTATTCTTTTCTTTCTTCTTTGTAATTATGGCTTCCACCGAGATTTCAGTGATTCTGCCAATGTCCAGTATAATGAGATACTAAGTATCGGTGTTGTACGGTATGTGGCATCAAAGATAGCGTATGTTCTTTGGCAGCCTCGTGGGAGATTTTGGCGAGAAATCTATACGAGTCCATTTAACAGTCTACTTTAACTATTTCACAAATTGTTCTCGAGCACGAGCATTTATGACACCAAACTACACCAATTTCATATTAAAAGTCCACTTAAATCAATTTGCAAAATTGTATAAGGCAAACGACAACTGAACCCCTTGACTTCCCACCAATCGGAATACCTAAGTATTATTTGAGTTTTTGTTTAAAAAGATTCACGGGGTTAATCTAAATACCTAATTTCTCTTAAATTATCTTTTTTTTGCAATTCACCAAAGTGTGACAAAAGATCACCTAAGGAGTAGGCAAGTCATTATTTTAAATTTGCTACGATACTGCTTATGACAAAAACAAATAAAATGCAATTTTACTCCTTTTTTAAATACATTAGTCAAATAAAATTAACATAAATAATTATATACAGAACAGTAACATATTGTAGTAGTCTACAACGCGTGTTTTGGCTCAGTTAAGTACTTCGCGGTTGTTTAACAAGTAGTTCCTTCTGAAACGTGTCAACATACCATTCTCGATAAATCACGACAAATTCACCACATATTACAATATACACACGGAGTATTTCACAGCGTTTTTCACCTAGAACCCCATAATCACCAATTCAAATGTCACCCCACCCCAGCACCATAGTGAACTGGCCACAAAAACCATATAAACACGCACTTCATAAATAAATCCAGTGACTTATTCTTTCGAATACTGACCACGCCTACGCCCACCGGGCCAATAGCGGCCAAGCTGACCGCAGCGCGGCAAAATTTACGACAAACCATTTTGACAGTTCCATTTTTTAAATTTTCTTTTTCCTTTTTTTCATTGACCATAGAGATTGCTCCTTTTTCTTTTTTAATGCGGTAATGGATGTGGCGATTTCTGGATGACCAGTGATTGCACGAGTACGAATTTATGACCATGTTTTTGTTAATGAAAGTCGTATTTTAAGTGCGTTCCTTTCTTTAAGGGTTATTTTAATTGATTTTTATTGGTTGTAAGTGCTTGTCTTTTTATTTTCTTCATTGTGGTCTATCAATCAATATCAATAATTTATTTAATTGTGTTGTAAATCCTAATGTTTTTTAAAATTTACAATCCAATAAGTATAACAAATAAATTTAATTTAAAAAGTACGACAAATATAATAAATAAATTTAAATCAATTCTAAAATGTTTTTATTAATACTCCTTATCTACCGTGCAATAATATAATCAAAGTTATTCGCATTCCATTGGCGGCTCTTCCTCGATGGTTGTTCAATAATATTTTACTTATCTTTTAGCATTCTTTACCTTCAAAGAAAGTAAATTGACCAGTATCAACAACAAAATTTAAAGTAATATAAATTTTTTACAATTTAAAAAATAAAAATAAAGTAAGTATAAAAGGTTACAAGAGTAACCTAAGACTTTGTTTATTTTAGATAAGACGTTAAAAAAGGAAACATTTTTAATCCTTATATTAGAGATATAAATACTTTTTGTAAACGTTTTTATATTTTCCTAACTATAAGGTCGATTTTTATTATTATCAATTTTATGACACCATGAGAAATTTTATACCTCAACGTCTTAAATTTAAGCATTTTAATTTTGAAAATGGATCGATTTTGAGTAGTCGTGAGTAGAACAAAATATCCATCATAACCTCAAACTGTACGCATTGTGATGCGGGCAAAATAATAACCTTTTCTATCAAACTAATGCTTGGAACTCAAAGAAATTGATAAACGTAAGTTAAGTATACCTAATGAAATTAAAAAAAAAATGTTTCTGGCCTTATTCATTTTGACGGGTTGAGTGGGTGACTCAACCCGTAAACTTCAAGGGAATATTGGTGTTAACTCCACACGCGTATACATACAAAACTCTTTTTCCTTCTCCATACCTACTACTTTTTATCCTGAAGGACACGCGCTAACGGAACCATTTCAAAACCGCAAACAGAAGCTAAAAAAATTACTGTCGCCTCAAAAATTAACAAAACAAGTCATTATTCCGGCGGAGGGCTCAAAAATTTCTAATCGGGATACACTTATGAAGCATTTTGAGACAAAAAGGGACCGACTTCTTTGTCGGGGAGCGCTGCTTTTTTGCCAACGCGAATACAATGGGACGACGAACAAATTCTGTTTAGCCCGCATTCTTTCTCCGTGGTGTTTAAGAGTCATTTTAATTGACCGCCCGTTGGAAATAATCGGTGGAAAAAAGGCTTAAACCCGACATTGGCCGAACAACGCGCTATGACGGAATGCTGGCAACTCGGACTCGTTTTTGGACGAAACATTTTTGACTTTCGCCTGTTCTTTTTTTGAATTCCTGCGGCTCTTGTTTTTGGTTAGTAATGTCAACGTTTCATATCGTTAGACTACGCTTTTAATCAATTTTATTCACCAGTTACTAATTTCATTTCTTTAGCAAGTTTCATACTTTAAATAAAATTACATTTAATACGCTTGTATCGCGTTTATTAAATTATTTATTTGCTGTTTCCGGCCCGTACACCGTTACATAATGTTTTCTCGATTGTTACACATTTAAATAAAATTAATTTTAATACGGTTTTATCGCATTTATTACATTATTTAGACACCTTACGTTTCGAACACTTTCAGTGTTCTACTTACAGAACTAAAGTGATCTTATAGTGTGTCTACCTGCGACCACGAACACTGTAAATTGTTCGAAACGTTAGGTGTGTACGTAAGTAATAAATGCGATAAAGCCGTATTAAAATTATTTTTATTTAAATGTGTAACAATCGCAAAAACATTATGAAACGGTGTACGGGCCCGAAACAAAAAACTCTCAAATAAAAAACACATCGGGTTAAAAACTTAAATACTATCACTTATAATTTAATACCTTTCCAAACAGCAGTCACCATCCATGAATGTGCTGTAACACAAACACACACGCAAATTCGCGCAAGCGCCCTGCGCCGTGTTAGGAATTTTCAATCTGTCGAATCTGTCGGTCACGTGATATGTCGGTCACGTGATCTGTCGCGAGTTTAACAATTTTTCTCCATCAAAAAAAGCGCACAGCGCCGCTAAAGAAGTTTTTACTTCAAAAATGAACTTACTCTGTCGGGATTCGGGAACCAAACTTATAAAAATTAAAAAAAATATATTTTTTTAATGAAAGTGCCTAAATTACTCTGGATATGCAGATGACACACAATTTCGCAACGTACGCATCCCATTTATAATTGTCGGCGACAGCTGTCGTTAACTGCAGTTTAAGAAGACATTTGATTTGCTAATTCTTAGTTAACATTTGGTTAGCACGCGCCTTAATGGCAGAATAATCGTGTGTACACCAATGGCTTAGTGGGGAACAAAATTAGGAGAGTTCATTAAAAGTAAATCATTTAACTGTGCTCGCTGAGTCCATAGATTTTCTGCGTAACGATGTTTCAAAATTTACTCTAGTTTTAAATTAATTCGTCGCCGTCTCAGCCAAATATTCTGATATCTATGTCTCAGCCACAAGAAGTCCATTGCTGGACATGGACTCCCACTAATAATTTCCATCATATGGGGTTATGCCATTGTTACCACAAGTGGGAGAGATTCGAATTTTTAAAAAATATGAATATAAAATCTACGAATGAAATAAAGTTTAGTATTTAGAAAAAATAAAAATAGGAGTCATTTTAAAGTTTCAAAACAAGTCCATGTACTGCAAAAACATGGAAACCATTTGCCCATATTGTTATCCAACTAACGTAACCAGAAGGAGGTGTGTTTTTCGCGCATTTGTATGTAATGTTGTTTGATTTGCTAATTCTTAGTTAACATTCGGTTAGCACACGCCTAAATGGCAAAATAATCATGTGTATACTAATGGCTTAGTAGGGAAAAAATAAAAAGTATATCATTAAACTGTGCCCGAAAATACGTCCATAGTTTATCTGCGTTAAGATATTTCAAAATTTACTCTAGTCAAATTAATTTTTTCATTGTGGTATGGAAAATACCACGATAAAAAAAAAATAAGGTACCTCTTTATATCATTATTGCTTGAAAAAAGCAATATTTTTAGATCAGTTTGTAATGCTTCCTGTTAATTTAAACATGTCATAATTTTTACTACAAATTAAACAAAAATCACGTACAAGGCAGTCTAATAAGGCCCGGCAGTCTAACTTTATTAAAGCCCTATCCATTTTCGTGTTTTCGAAAAAGTGTCAAACCATTAGAAATTATTTAATAATTGTATTTAAACTGAAAGCTTACTTAAATTAGGTATTATTATTTATGTATGAATAACATTTTCAGCAAAATCGGGTTGTCAATGGAATAGGCTTTATTGCGCGTTGCACATAGGCCTTAATAACCGCATTTTTAAATCCTTTTTTTTGATAAATTTATAATTAGTGAAGAACTCCAGTATCTTATTCGGCCGTTGGATACGATTAAAAGTTGATTGACCTATATTAAGGCCGATCTTTCTTTTCCCGAAAATCTGCAATATTATGACATAACTCCAACCAGCTGCGAAGTTGAAAAACGCGAAGTTTTTGTACTCTGAAAAACTTAATAAGAATCAGTAGGAAACGGGCATCGAACCCGGCGTAACATGTCAATACTACCACTTTGCATACCTACGTCATTATTTGCGGGGCTGAGGGCTGGTGACACAGCTGAGAGTTGACAGCGAGTTTAGTTACGGGGCTTAGATCAGCCAACTAGCGCGATCGCTGATTTTATTTCTTTTACTACTAAATAAAATCAAATTAAAAAATCTACGTCAGTACTTCGATGGTAAATTACTTGTAGTGTTATTATAATCTTGACACTAAGATTATATTTAATAACTTATTAATATCTCTATAAGAAATGGCAATTTGCACTAATTTCTTTCCCTTCTGTTATGGAAAGATTTCCCAAAAATAGGAAAATTAGTGAAAAAAATTCCTCTAAAACCCAAAATCACTATTTATAAGGGTACAAAGCTACATAAATTGGTTTTGGCTTAAATTTTCCTTTGAAAATACTAGAGACTAGTGACTTCTCTAGGACATTTTGTATTCATGATACTTTGTTCAGCAGTCATCTTAATTATGGAGTTTATGTGCTGGACAGGCTCCTTAACACATTTTGAAGGGTATATTATGACATGTAGATACGAAATTAATAAAATTAAGAAATAACACATAAAACTCCACTCCGGTAATACTTTTTTTCCATTTTTTTTTAATAAGATTATATCAGAATTGCATTGTGAATAAATAAATAGACGTACAAAAATTTGTAATATTATTTTTAAAAATTCTTCATTTTTTTGAAATGGACTTTTCATTATATCAAACTTAAGGTGGCCTTTCCCTGTCTCTTTCAGCTGATCAAGCAGATCAGAAAAGCAATTCAAGAACTACTCTTCATGCCCATTAAACCTAATACTGTGTGTAAAGACAAATATCATTAGGTACCAATGTACCACAAAAATCGTGATTGCTCAGTTATGTCAAATAAACTGTAAATGTAAAGTGGTGCAACCGACCCCCAACAAATTTCACTACAAAACAGCCACAAAGAAACATTCTAAAAACAGGGCATTTTTTATTCAATCCACAAAAACGCTAAAAACCCCAGTTCCGATGTAAATGAGACCAATACAACGATATGACCACCGCGAAGACGCCATCTCTTTAAGAAAAAAATACAAAAATGTCCCAAATTTAAATTTCCCAAGTCGATGTTGGGAAGAAATATTGAAGACATCGTTAGTCCGTTATTCAGATTGAGTGACGTTCTCTAAAAACTTTTTCTTTTGTTGGTATTAAAATGGAGTTTTTTGGCGAGTGTTGCCAGTTTTTTGCGGCTGAAAATTTATTAGTGCATTTGTCGGGTGATTTCAGTTCGGAAATAGTGTTTGATGTGTTCCGGTTGGTAATTGGCCGGCTTGAAATTTGTTTCCTGCGTTCTAAACTTGAATTTTATTTTTATTTTTTGTTTTTCTTTTGATGCTGTTAGAGGCCAGTTAGCGCAGATAATTTATATGTTGATCGCTTTATTATTGGACATTGGCTGTTGGACATTTATCTTTATGAAAAAACTAAACGGTAAAATATAATATAGGTTATGAAACTATGGTAAACACATTTGCGGTTAAAATTATTTTTTGTCTTATGCCCTGAAAATAAAAAACACCATTACCCCGGTCATTAGAATAAAATGCATATAATTGAATTGGTGAATTTCTGTAGCAATATTACATAAGCATACATTTTATTATACTTAAATATAAAATTCCTGCGCCAATTATGGCAGATTATGTTTGCACCGCGAACTAAGAAAAAGATAACAACTATTACTCTACACTACCCAATGTTAACATGTTACCAGCATATTCTAAGGGATAAAATAATTTATCCCTGAGATATACTGTGAAAACATAAGGCTTGTATAGCCAATATAAAAAGATAAAGAGAAATAAATATGCCAATTTTGAATTCGCCATTTGCCGGTGTGATTTTCTGAATTATAGAATAGAATGACTCAACAAACAAGCCTCACATTTTAAGACAAACATTCGAAACTATAGCTTTCATCTCGTCGTCCTCATCTTTATACTTACATAGTATAAAGTGAAGTCGTTTCCGCTGTCTGTTTACTAAACTATTTCAATCTACTCAACGGATTTTAATGCAGCTTTTGTCAAAAAATAGTGATTTATGAGTAAGGTTTATAAGTATTAAACATTCCCGGGCGTAGCCAGGGTGGCCTGCTGGTCATTATTAAATCAAATGTTTTCTCTCCAGGCGAATACCGTGTTGGCCTAAAGTTCAACGAGCAACACATCCCAGACTCCCCCTTCAAGGTGTACATCAGCCCAGCGGTGGGCGAAGCGTACTTGCTGGAAGTTGCCCAGTTCCCAGACTCAGCGCAAGTTGACAAGCCAGCCCAGTTCTACATTCGGTTCAACGGAGCCAAGGGAGAATTGGACGCTCGGGTAAGTTTATTCATCCACTACAGGAGCGCGACCCTCTCTTGAACTACCAGAGCCAAATATTACCCGGAGCAATCAGAGGATTTGGTCTACCCTTTCCACGCAGTTCTATTCGGTTCAACGGAGCCAAGGGAGAATTGGACGCTCGGGTAAGTTTATTCATCCACTACAGGAGCGCGACCCTCTCTTGAACTATCAGAGCCAAATATTACCCGAAGCAATCAGAGGATTTGGTCTACCCTTTCCACGCAGTTCTATTCGGTTCAACGGAGCCAAGGGAGAATTGGACGCTCGGGTAAGTTTATTCATCCACTACAGGAGCGCGACCCTCTCTTGAACTACCAGAGCCAAATATTACCCGGAGCAATCAGAGGATTTGGTCAACCCTTGCACGCAGTTCTATTCGGTTCAACGGAGCCAAGGGAGAATTGGACGCTCGAGTAAGATCGTCAGGTCTTTTTTAGTCGTCACTGCAGGAGCACGACCCTCTCTGTCAGTACTCCCAGAGCTACATATTAGCCAGTGCAGTCAGGTCAGAGGATTTGGCTTACACTCTCCACGCTGGCCAGACGGGTTGGACAGGTCTTTTTGATGTTTATAACCTTTGTTTAGCTTGTGTTTTCTAAGTCGCCTTCTACGACATCCACGGGAAGACTTGGAGTGGTCCTATTCTACTCTGCCGGGAACCACACAACTGAGAAAGTGATACCACCTAAAACATAAACTCAAACAGTGATGGGAACCTCTCCATAATTTCTCCCAAAAGAAGTCATTACGTGATTTTCTTTCCAGTAAGAAAATGTAAGACTAAGTTAAAAAAAAAACATTTGATTGACTATTTTTATTTAAGACTAGCAATAATCCTGCGACTTCATCCGCGTTAAAATCTATGACACCTGCAAATAAATTAGCTATTCATAAGTGAAAGAATTTTGAAAATTAGTCCAGTAGTTTTGGAGCCTATTCACAGAATTCAATGTAAATAAACAAACAATAACTTTTTCCTGTTTATAATATTAGTCAAGAAGTATAGATCGATATACTGATATAAACTGTAACGGATGTTGATGTGACCATTCAGAAAGATATTAACAACTAAAATTAAATATAATTAAAACTATGATTAAAACTAAAGTAACTTAAAAAAAATTAAATAATTATTCCTTTCTAAAACAAAACTTACCTATAAACAAAATCCTAACTAAAAATAAAAAATGGCCCATTCATACGTTGTATAGGTAGTTGTCAAAAGTTGACAAATGGGCCTAGTGGGCATTGACCAGTAGGCCCATTTGCCAACTTTTGACAAAAGTTTTTCAAAGGTATTTCCATGGAAAAATAAGTCACACTTTTATTAGACAGAAGTTGACAGAAGGCACTGCACAGACCTTCGAGCAACACGGCTTTTCCGTACCGGCACAGACCAATTATAATGAGGGTTCCTTTGTACGTTTAATACTGAACCCTTACACCAAAACCATAGCTTTTATTTTTCATGCCTTTTTTACACATGAAAAAACTACACCCAAATCAAAACACTGGGGCAGCTGGCACACTATCAATGAATTTTTCATAGTTTCCACACTTCAACCCCATATTAATTTTGATGCCGCATCCACCCTCAAATATTAAAAGGAAGATTTATTTGTACGACGGACACGTTCCGGTCATTTTATTGCTTTTTTTTTCGGAAAGTTGGCAGCGGAGAGGAATACACGAGTTGACTAATGTTACGGGAAAATGGACTGCTATTTTGGAAACGTGTACCTCAAATTTGCGCATTCTCGGGTAGACCCAACTATCGTATTCGGACTAGGAGAAGCAGGTAGAAATTTTACCCTTTTGTCTTTAAAATACCAAAGAGTCGTACTAAACACTTCGACAGTTCCTTTTTGGTGCAAGTAGCTAAGATGTGGAATGAACTGCTTGCGACTATATCTCATACAGAGTCCCGGGACGTTCAAAAGTAGAATTAATTGGTAATTGGGATAGGCATGTAACAATCGTTATTTACCATCAGGTAGATGTGAGACAAATGCCTTATTCAATACCTTATAAAAAATACCGAATTCACGTCGACTAGTCGGCTGTCCCAGGTACCACTGGTGTGACGAGATTATTAAAAAACCTACAGAGCCTCGAAGTTTGCGATTGACAGAGGCTGGCACATGACCGTAAGAGATGACGCCTTTTAGTGTCGGTGGCCAAGATCCATTGGGTCTGCGCCATCGCAGTAGTAGTATCTCCAATTTGATAGCCACCATGGCGCAGCGGTTAATAAGCCAGCCTGATACAGGGGTCTTAATTCGATACCCGGCCAGAGCGCAATGGAAAATGATATTTTTCAGATTGGCCTGGGTCTTGGATGTTGTAAATAAGACTGAATTATAAAATAGAGTATCGTTGAGTTAGTATCCCACGACACAAGTTCACAACTTACAGTGGGGCTACCACAATTTGTGTGATTCGTTTCTACATATTTATTTACGGTACCGATGGACCGATCTACTCGTTTGATGCGTAAAGAAACGACAAAAAGCCCGGTCGCACTTTTGTATTATATTTTCCAATTAAATACATATTGTTAATGACGATCTAATATGATCGAGTTCATCATCATCAGGTATTTTTTTAGTCTCTAGAGCTAGAGCCTGTCTGTAGAGCACATCGACGAAGTTATTATATCTACGATAGCACATACACATATCGTAGATATAATAACTTTGTAGATGTGCTACAAGTATGTCGTAGCACTCGTAGCTCGTCAAATTATTATTGACTGGATGTGTTTGTAGCCTAGGATTACTTTACTATAGTTTTTGTTTGATATTTCGTCTGCCCTCGTATACCTCGTAGGTATTTCCATAGCTAAAAAGGATATGCACTGCTGAGAAGAAGCGCCCTCATATCGTCTTTTTATCTGAAATATAATTTAATGAACAGCATTATATTGTGACGCAATATTTAAAATAATGTAGATTTTACATCTAGGTTATTTTTCTAACTTTACATTAGATTTTTTGGATAACATAATATTGTATGATTTTTGTATGTAACTGGTATTACATAACTTTCACAAGTCATAAGCTAAACAAAGCTTATAAATATCAAAGTGACCTCTCCAATCAGTCTGGCTAGCAAGAAGAGTGTAGGCCAAATCCTCTGACTGGTTTGGTAGTACAGAGAGAGTCGTGCTTCTGCAGTGGGGACTAAAAAAGCCCTGATGATGATGAGATTACTTTATGTCAGCCGACAGCATTGCTAGCCACTAATACGAACGAAAAATAAAGAAGAGAGTCCAAGGATATTTTACTTAAATCTCAATGTTTAATGCATTTTGACTATCCAACAAGAAATTTGCAAAAAGCCGCAACCCCACGGCACAGGCTCATCGATCATAAATCAGGCCGCGTTCTCACGATAAATCAGCTGGCCGCGTTTATTGGGAGACATATTGCGCGGACTGTACTTCAGGCGTGATGCTCATAAATAGTATTTTATTTTTTTACATACATATTATCACGTACTTACGTATTACATATTTCCCTTGCGGGGTAGACAGAGCCTAAGATCATAAAACCTAAAGGCCACGTTTAGTATAATTTGATTATTGTGATAGTATTGATTCTTCGCTCTTAGTGAGCGTAAATATGGAAAGAAGAATCAAAATAGTAATGGGGTGCTAGCCGCATCGCCTATAACGTAATTCCTTAGGTTTTTGCCCAATTTTATTTTATGTGTTAAGGAATAGCTTGACCGAGTAAGTAACGTATGCAGTTTTTTGCTACTTCACCGGACTTTTTGAGGTGAGAGCAGAGTGCCCTCAACCTGTAAGGCAAACATCACCAAAGGATCCCCAGGAGAGACGAACCTCGGCTTTGGGCATTGCCTGGTTGCGCAAGGCTTGGAGAGTCAGCAAACTCTCCTAAGCCTGAAGGGCCGCGGCACACCACGGCAATCACAATCAAATCTTAATATTTAATGCATTTCGACTAACCAAAAATAAATCTGCAAAAAGCCGCGACCCCACGGCGCAAGCCCATCGATCATAAATCAGGCCGCGTTCTCACGATAAGTCAACTGGCCGCGTTTATTGGGAGACATATTGCGCGGACTGTACTTCGGGCGTGATACTCATAAATACGATTTTATTTGTGTTAAGGATTAGCTTGACCAGGTTATAATAGCACACAGTTATTTGTGTTTTTTTTTCCTGTGTGTAAGTTGCCAACACTGGTGTCAGATTTTTCAAGCTGCCTAAAGGCATCTAACATAGTGTAGCATTTATATCACCAATCTACACCAATTGCGTATGTGAAAGTCCACCAAAATCAGTTTGCAAAATCATCTCAGATAAACCCTAAGTGAACCCCTTGACTTCCTACCAAAATCTCTCCAGTTACTTCTTGATCGATGCTTAATTGAATATATGACGAAAACCAGCGGTATGTCTTACAATAACTCTACAATTAAAGAGAAAAGAATTACATCATTTGACATTTCATTTTTCTCCAGGTGATCTCCCCATCAGGCAAGACCGATGACTGTTTTATCCAGAATATCGACGGCGACCAGTACAGCATCAGGTTCATGCCTAGAGAAAATGGCGTCCACAACATCAACGTCAAGTTCAACGGAGTTCACATACCTGCATCACCGCTGAGGATCAAGGTTAGTGGTCAAAATTGCTCTCTTATTGACACTAGCGACCGTTAAGTATATCATCCATAAATCATCAGATATAGGATAGAATATGACAGTTAATAACTGTTCTAAATCATATAAAATAAGTTGCGTAATACTATCTCCCAACATCCTTGGCTGGTTTGAAAGTCTGACAGGATTTCAGGTCCAAGCAGAAGTGTGGGTGGATTACTAGGTATAGATACATAGAATTTGAAACAGCCAACAAAAAGAAACTGAAAAAATATTTAGGAATGTCTCTTCAATGACGGCTTTCCTGAAATGTTCATCACCAGATGAACAGAGGCGTCGACTTCGTTATGCTGCTGTCATTGTATAATATTTGACAAGCAGCAACAACTAACACATTGTGGCCCAATCACAGCTCATCAGATCCTAAATAGGCATCAGTGCTTATGCTGCTTATTTCAAAACACCCCAACCTTTAGTGGTTTCAGCTTCAGTAATAAAATCGAGCAATAACATCCTAACCATAAAGTTTCTTTATCTCTTTGATACAGGTTGGCAAGGACGACGCTGATCCCGCCGCAGTTCATGCTCATGGCCCTGGTTTGGGACAAGTTAAGACTGGTACGTAAGAGTTGTACATATCCATAATCTTTCAATGTCATCTGAGCAATTTTACTAGTTGCATCCTCAGGTACGATGAATCGGATCTTGGTGTCCACTTTTAGATCCCTTTTATAGGATTTGGGACTTAAGGAATCCCTTTTGCGGTAGAAGACAGTGAAAAAATAAAAGACCAGAAAAACACACTGCGGTAGGTATAAGAAACAATTCAGGATACACCTTATCTCCCATGACTTACTTTGACCATTTGAGTCAGAAATGCAGTAGCTCATTACTTTTCCATTGTTATTATGGAAAATTATAAAAATACAAAGAGTTTGAAAATGTTAATTGAAAAATTATTTCTTTCCATCAGGTGTAAAAACGGACCTTATCATCGACACATGTAACGCTGGAGCCGGTATCTTGGCTGTCACCATGGATGGACCTAGCAGAGTGGCCATGGACTGTACCGAAGTTGAAGAGGGTTACAAGGTAAGCTATACTTATCATGATTAAAAATTTTATGGCAGGTTAGACTAAACTTGCTAAAAAGCAAAGAGTGACAAGTGGGAAACAAATCTTGCGACAAAGCAAAAAGGGCGTAAAATGATTTCTTCAGGGTCAGCACAGCAAGTGACACCCTGGTGTCGCCGGCGTCTATAGGCTACGGTAACTGCTTTCCATTTGGTAGGCCGTATGCCTGTTTGCTAATTTAGTTGTATAAAAAATCTACAGCGCCGTCGTCTTACTTTGCGGCCAACCAGCCTTAATTTGGTCCAATATTTTTGTATGAGGTTGGCAGAATATACGTTAGTATTTTGTCTTTGATCTGGTGCACCAAAGAGACAGTGGTTTTTTTAAACTAATTTAGTAATTTATACGAAGAAGACTAGACTACTTTTTATGTGTGGTCCTCTGAAGAAGATGTTTTAAAAGTTCAGGAATATAAAAGGCTTTTTTTCTTGTCACAGGTTCGCTACACGCCTTTGGCGCCTGGTTTCTACTACATGAGCATCAAGTACAACGGCGCGCACATTGTTGGCTCTCCATTCAAGATCGAGGCTACTGGTACGTATCTTCTTCTTAGTCGTACTCTTGTCAGAGTGGTCGTGGTTGCGGAGACGTAGGCTGGCTTTCTCGAGGATTGCTCTCTCCCCGATGTGTGTGGTATGTATCAGATACTCATAAATGTCTTGTCTCTTTGATTATATTATTTCATTGGGTTCGATCTCCGGTTAAGTCATGATGAAAAATAATCTTTTTCAGATTGACCTGGGTCTTTTATGTTTATCTATAAAGGTATCTATTATAAAACATAGTATCGTTGAGTTAGTATCCTCTAATACAAGTTTACAACTGTGGAGATAGTTCCATTTGTGTGATTTGTCCCTTTATTTTTATTTTACTGAGTGCATCTGACTGACGAAAGCTGTTGTCTCATGTGTAACAACTGTATTGTCGTTGTAAAGACCTGACTCTAATCAAGATGTAAGAAGATTTTTTGATGCTATGCGAACCTCACATAAAGTAAGACAAGGAATAGATAAGAACAATGGATGCCAAGATCTAATGAGATAATTAACCATGGCCGGATTAACTCTTAGGCAGAGAAGGCAGTAGGAAGTAGACTGCCAAGAGCCCTGCAACGTCTAAGGGCTAATCACAGAGCAAGATTCTCCCTCAGACATTTCTGGATTTTCTTTCCCCGCGAGCCTAATGTGCTGGGTTCTCTCATTATTTATTTTGAAGTTTCTAAACATGGGACTAGGGGTAGAAAACGTGATAGGTAGGATTGTATTTTTTGTGTTTCGTTCGGGGTTAGGTTTAGGAAACAGAGCAGATGTAAATGGTTACTTATGTTCACAGGTGGTAACCTCGCCGAAGTGGGTGCACAAGAAACCTCCTCAGTAACAGTAGAGACCGTCCAGAAAGTCTCCAAGTCTGCCCAGAAGCAAGGCCCTGTCCTGCCGCACTTCAAGTCGGATGCGTCGAAGGTCCAATCCAAGGGCATGGGCCTGAAGAAGGCGTACCTGAACAAGCACAACCAGTTTACAGTTCACGCTGGAGACGCTGGTGAGTAGAACTTTCATGAATGCAATTAATTTTTGTAGTCCGTCACTGTAGGTCCTAAACCTTCTCAACCAAGTGTTTTACCAGTTAGATCCTCAGCTATTATGCATTGGAACCTGGGTTCCGTCATTATGACAGCATGCATGCTGTTGATAGGTTATATATTTTCAAAACCAGCTAGCTACTTTCCTGAGTTCAACCCTCCTGTGGCATCTCCAGAACGTATAGGCTACCTCCCCAAATGTGAATACCATCCTAAAGATATCTGTTGGATTTTTGTTTTGCTTTAACTTTGATTTTGTTAAAGTTATACTTACGCTCACTCAATCATCACTTATTTTTTCTTCAGGCACCAACATCCTGTACGTCGGTATCTACGGCCCCAAGGGACCTTGCGACGAGGTCCAGCTCAAACATAAGGGCAAGAACAACTACGAGTGCTGGTACGTCGTCAGGGATAGGGGAGACTACATAGTCATCGTCAAGTGGGGAGACGAGCACATCCCTGGCTCGCCCTACAAGGTGGAAGTCTAAAAACAAAATGGCCGATGACAGCGTATGTAAAAATCTTCAAAATAATCACTGTCATCTGTTTTATTATGTGTGGTACTGGACTTCAAGTGTACATTTTTGGTTACTTTGATTTTTTTATATATTTATTTATAGTTATGTGATTTTTACGCAATAGGTTTTAAAAAAAATTACACTTGAAGACTAACTATTCTTAAGATTAGATTTGGATAGGGAAATAAAAAAAAATATTTTAAGAATTATGAAAAAAGACTACAAAAAAATCGTGCCTTTCCATTTTGTATTTTTAAACAATTAGATTTACATACGCTGTCATTTCAATGATTTTAATATAGCTAGTTAATCATTGAGTTGGGTTGCAGAAAGATTGCAAAAAATGTGATCTCTCGGCAAAAATGACAATTAATCTTCCTGCAACCCTTTTTGTGTTTACGTTTTCTTGTTCCTATATTATTTTTCTAAATATTCATATCCATCTACTCGCAAGCATTTTATCTAACAGAACTTTTAGAGAAATTTTATATGTTTCTCGTTTAGTTTTTAGGGCGGCTAAATGACAACATATAAAGTATTAACTCAAAGTATTCCCTTAATTTTTAAGTTAAAAAGGTGCAATTTATTTACAGTCTGAAAAATATTTAGGAGTTTTTTTTAATTAAATATATATTTTTTTGCAAATTCTTCTACGTCTTTTTTCAGTAAAAGTTAGTGTAAGAGGGATTTAAAAACTCCTTAACATCTTTTGGATAAAAATTTGTTAAAAGACAGACTTTGTGATCTCATTTTATTTTGTTTTTTTTTTTAAAGATTTTTAACATTTTTAAGTGACTACTATTTTATTCTGTTTTAGTGATTCTTCATTTCGTAAAACATGTTTAAAACATGTAAAATGTTAACATTTTAAATTAATTTCCATACATTTGAACAAACATCTGTCTTTTGCATAAATAACTTGCACCTTTGCACCTATTTGTATAAGTATTCAATGTACTTCGCTTTTTTAATTATTATGTATGGTTTGAAGTGTATGAGTTATACCTACGTAGGTAGAATGCCCCCGGTACTGTAAATACCTAATTTAAGTGTTTAATATAATGTATTTGCGACTGTTAACTAAATAAAAAACAGGAAAGTTACTACTATTGTTTCATTTTGACATGGGTTTTTTCTTCCGTGCTGGTTTGGGAGAAAAAGAAATACGTAGAATATACCAGCCGCCTCGCTTCCCGCGTAGACTGTACAAGCCAGTCAAAGGATTGGGCGAAAATCTAAGGTATCACGTCAATAAGCGATTTAGCTAGCAATCCATCACTATTTTGATTCCGCTTTCCACCTTATCACCCACATTTTGGCCCAATTTCAATATTTTGTAAAAGTCTTACATGACGAAAAAGTAAAAAAAAAAAAGAAATAAAAAATACCTTCTGTAATAATTAATAAAATATCTTTTTATTATAATTATATCTTTTTCGGCACTGCATTCTTGATTTCTTGAATTTTTAATTTAAGCGTTTGTATGTAAACAATCTGGTTCTTTTCTCTTGAACGTTCATATTACTTGCTTTTGCTCCCGGTGTTTCTGACATTGTGAGGAATTCTGCACACTATCGGTATTCATGCTAGCTAGCATAGCTACAAATTATTGTGTTTCGTTTTAGTACTTAGCCATAACCTGTTAGTTCCAACCTCTGTCACTAGATGGTGGTGCGGTGAGCAATGTGAAAAGCCCAGTGCAAAGTGCATATGAACAATCGGATTATGTCGGTATAAACATTACAGTTCTTAGTGAGTGGTTGAAAGGTCTTTATTTCTTTCAATTAGTACTATTAATGCAATGGAAACCATATATAACGACATTGCAGTGGCTGTTGTGGCCACATACTTAGTAAAAAATGTTGTAGGTAATCAAAGATGTTAAGCATCAAAAAGTAGAACTTTTAGAACTTTAAAGTAACTTTTCTTCTGCTTTCATTGATCGTCTACATGTTGATTATTGTGACTGCTAGCAAACTTAACGGTCTCTTCAATGTTGTTTTTAACGATATGACCTTCCAATGTATAGTTGTTTTGTTAGTGAAAATAAAAGACATAGTTAATTCTTGGCATAGTTGTAATTTTAATCGATTTTAAGTAACAAAAAATGATTTCGTTCATTTTCATCTAATAAACTTAAACGAACGCTACTTAAGCGAAACTATAAACGAAATTACTTACAAAAATATGTATTTAATCATAATAAGTTTACACTTAACTAAAAAAAAATCAAGTACAATATCACATTTCTACTTAAAATAGAGAGATATTGGCGATTCCCTAAAATCCAATGATATAATCAAAAATTTGGGTATAATATTGGCTCATTGTCATGTAATTTTAATACTATACATTAAAAAGTGCACCCTTACAATCATATTATAACAATTCGGAAGAGTCAAGTATTGCCGTATATTTATCTTAAAACAAAGAACCTTTTGTACACAAATAAAACAGCATTTGGCTAAAGTGACGTCACTTGTGATTCCCAAAGGTTACCAAAATGTGTTATGGAGACATTAAAATAAAATTAATACGCTCGGATGATTTAAAAACATATTTCTTAGACTAATGAAAATATGTTGAATCTAGTCAAAGAGCAAAAATAAAATCAATATAATTTTACAGTCCAGCCGGAATATTAATATATTCGTGCAAAATTATCTATAATTTTGTTCGGTAACCCCTTTTTCATGGAACTCAACGCCCTGTTCGCAATAACCACAACCTAATAATTTAAATTCTAAAAGCAAATCATCAGAAGAAAGTACTCCTCCAAAAATATGTCACTCTCCCCACTCCGCTCCTATCACATTTCATTTTTTTTATCTACTACACTGTTCTTCAATACATCAAAATTAACAGTTTTCGTATACTTGAAAAATTATGCTAAAATTAATCGATGTACAAATTAAGAAACGAGACAATTGGGTTTTTCAAAAATGAAATATAATACATGTTCTGAGAGCTACCGCAACTGTTCTTACCGCTAATATAATTGAGCATAAGCATTTTAGACTTAAACAAAAACGTTTTGATAAATTTTAAGGTTTCTCAAAAATGTACCGTATTTACAATATATGTACACGAAGTGTGCCTTCATCGTACCCAATGATAAAGATAAAAAGCGATTTGGCCACTCAATAATTTTTACAAATATATAATATTAAATTATACATTATAGAAAATATGTTTTACCTTTAAGTAAATTCAATTAAGTATGAAAGGAGAAACACATTTTCTAGACATCAAAATTAAGATACCTAATGCTCGTAAGGTAGGTAGGAAAGTAAAGCTAAAAAATTAAAATGTATGATCTAAGTAGGAACTGAGTGCAGCGGTGTTAAGAGATCTGTTAAGTATAGGTACATTCTTACACGTTAAAAATGCATCGGAAAGAAACATAGTACTTGTGACCCAAAAAAAGTAACCTCATGGTCTTGCTATTACAAAATATTTCGTATATCAGGAACTTTTACTTTCAAAAAGTAATATTGGATATATTAAAGGCAGTCTCAATCAAATCGGTTGTGTGCGATGAATTGAAACCAAATCAATGTTGTACAATATTATTGAAATTAGTTAAACAATTTAGTACTTGAATCAGAGAATCACTGGAAGTAGATTTAAGTATTTTTATTTTATCCACAACACTACAAATGCTTCAAAGGATTTAACAAAATAGGAATTTTCCAAAAAGCATAATATAGAATATATATTTATCAATATTAAAGATTAGTTTTCCTAAAAGCAGTAGTGAAGTTTCTAGCCTGGATGAACGAATAGTCAGCAATCAAGATAGTAAGGTGACGCTATATTTGGCTTCAAACTCTTCAACAATTGACTATCCATTCTTCCCAACCGCAACAAGTATTTATCTGCTTTAATGATAACTAATCTAAATACTGTAAAATGTTGATCCAAATATTCAGAATCAATTTGTATAACCAGTATTTTTATCTACTCACAAAATTTCAGAGTATTCATACACGATTAAGTCTAAAAACATGAAGTCGTTTCACTAACGATAAAACCAATTTCGTATTTCATACATTAATACCACTGTCGTCGAGAGAGATTCTAAACACTTTAATAATATTTCGTTACTTTATAGACTAATAATACCATCGTAAGTACTAAAGTAGGTGTACCTAGGGTAGAGGGCAAGGTCTTACTGCTTATCTTTGTGAGATAGAGCATGAGGCAGGATGTGCTCAGCCGGAAGGAGTGCGGAAGGCTGGTGAGCATAATTTCTAATCTGGTGAAGGGATATCAGTTGGTTGGGGAACGAATTTGGCTGTTGTTTCCCTTGCTGGAAGTGCAAAGGGTCATAGAGGTACGGTCTCGTGGGCAGCGCGCTATGATGCGATAGACCGTTGAGATGGGGTGCCATGGAATTGATTGGAGTAAACGCTGAGTTCGCCGCTGACGATACGGGAGGCTGGATGCGGTCGTCTTGACTCTCATGCTGAGCGAATAAGGCCCGTTGCTGCTGGAGCTGTTGCTCATGGTGATCATCACTCTCTCGTTGTTGATGATATCCACCATCATCTGACATGTGAGCCGCAGAATCAGGACTGACTTTTGGCCAGTACGGGTGATCGCCGAACGGTTGCGTAGGCGCCGCTGCGGCCAGAGACCTGTTCAAGCCACTGAGTCCTAGGGCAGATATCGGAGGCCGCTTATCGGCTCGCTCCGCATGCTTATTCATATGCTTACTTAGATACGTCTCCTGCGTATAGCTTTTGCCACAATACTGACAAATATGGGTTTTTAAATGCTTCGACTCTTTATGTTTGGGGATATGTTCCAGCAGATCCTTCTCATGCGTGAAGCATTTGTAGCAGGAGTTGCATTTGAACGGCTTGTCGGTTTGGTGGCAGCGACTGTGGCTTTGGAGGTTGGATAACTGGGAGAACGCCTTAGTGCATCCAATTTGGGTGCATCGGTAGGGTTTGTCACCAGTGTGGGTTCGAATATGCTGCTGGAGGTGAGACAGCTGGGTGAACTTGCGTTGGCAGATCTCACACCGGTAGGGTTTAATCCCGAGGTGGATTCGGGAATGCTGTGCTAGGTACGACGAGTTGGCGAAGGCCTTTGGGCACTGGGTGCAGCGATAGGGCTTGGCCTCGCGCAGGTGGATTTGAGTATGCAGCTGGAGATCCGCTTTGGAGCCGAACACCTGGAATTAAAAGAAAAATAAAACATTAATTATACAGCAATTGACATGATTATTAATTCTAATACACAGTTTCATTCAAAGTTAATTATTTATTTAAATTGCAGATAGATGAGTTCATCTTCAAGTGCACTTGATAAAGTGTTATCGCTATTTTAGCATTATATTTATTTATCGTTGCATTAATGAACGATATTTTAGACACGCTGTTTTGTTCACTAGAATAGTAAAAAATCCTTTTGGAGCTATTGTCACCTGGCATTCTAAATCTTTTAAAATGTTCAGCTCAGTTGTACTGCCAATGCCTAAATAAGCTTGGTTATCCAATACGATGAACAGATGATGGTTTTAACATAACTAAGCCAATGCTAGCAGAAAGCGAAATTCGCCCTTGAACGACATCCGCGGCATCCGTAACAAATGACGTTCTGAGCAAAACAATCATTTTTTTATTTGCCCAGGACGTAATGACGGCAGGATGTCGGCGTCACGCTATTTTCACGCGACGTGATTCGACTTCCTTGAGGCTCATCTCGAGAACCGTCAAGATCTTTGTTGCGATGATATAATATAGCATTAAGCTTTGTTCGATTAAAAGGTATCTTGAGATTTGTAATAATGATATATTATGATTCATTAAAATAAAAATCTTCGTAAAAAATCAAATCAAAACGTTTATTCAGAAAATAGGCCTTTGCAGGCACTTTTTCACGTCATATCATATTTTAAAATTATCTTATTAGATAATATGTATTTATTAATTGTTCAAAAGCTACAGACTACTAGCGTTTCGGAACCAACCACTGCAGAGAAGAAACGCCGAAAGAAACTCTTATCAACAGTTTTGGTCGCCTACTCGCCTGAAGGGCTTTATATGATTACGAATATTTATTCCTTATTGTCTTTTTCTTTCTTTTCATTTTTCTTTCTTTTTTCTGTTTTCATGTTACAATTACAATATACATAGATTTATTATTTTTGGAACATGTTTATAGTAGCCCAATAACTACACGTTCAACAACGCTGAGCCTGGATTACGTCTTGATTGGAATGCTTTTCATGCTATGGAAATAATGTGAAGTATTTTTTTACCACAAGCCATGTCAATAATGTTTAATAATCGCTTGAGTAGCAATGTCCCTAAGCAATGTCAAATGCCTTAAGGCTTTTTGAGTTGAATTTCGAAATTGATGAAATGAACGCATATAAAAAAACTAAGGAATATTCCTTATTTTTTTTTTGAATTTGACTTATATTGGTATATCTACATTGACAGAGTTAGCTAAAAGCGCGAGCAAAGCATCTACGTTTTAACTTTGACAAAGTTCTTTTGCATCTATCCCGCGGTTTTCCTTTACATTACAAGTCACTTAAACCGTGTTTTGTGAGCGGCAAATTTTTAGAAGATTGAGTTTTTAAGATATTTTTTAAAATGCGGGATAAGACTCATGAGTTCTACAGCTCACAGAGCCCAACCCAGAACAGAGATAAAGTTGAAGAATATTTTACATTTACAAAATATACTCAAATATAAATATTTTTGCACATGCTAAACTAAAATTCTAGTTAAAAACAAATTGGTTTACGACATCCCAACGAATGCATTGGTTGATTTAAAATTCGCATTTGGAATGTAATCAAAATACAATCGGAACTCTAAGGTATACAGGATGTTGTACAGAGATGGGTCGCTGAGCAGAATTTTAAAACTTTCGATCTAAGACTGATATACTGTCATATTGTATAAAGCTTATGTTTTGAAGGTAAGCTGATGTAGAAATGATGGAGTATATAATCTTTATATCCTAATTTCTAAATAAAAATAAGGTGTGACAGATAATGATAGAAATTAATTATTTCCTAAGTGATGATAACACCGAATTCAAGACAAAATAAACCAGCCAATGAGAGTTAAACTCGCGAGGAGAGGGTTACATACAATGCCAAAGTCAAATGTTTATATTCAATAGACCAGCGCTATCTAGTGGTGCTTTAATGTAATATTTTCCGTAAGTGATCGCATTATATCGAGTTTGCCACTCTATTCTATATATAAAATTCCTTTAGGTTCCTGTCATCTACAAGCACTGACATAGATACAATTAGTATTTCTTTTTTCAAAATTTAGGCTTTAGTTTTAGGGATCAGGGGAATTAATAATTTTCGTCTTCTTTTATGAATAAAATCTAAATTATTTATTTTATAATAATATTAACAAAACCACCCTATTAAACCGTTCTCTGAAATTTCTTCAAAGTTATGATTCACTTCTTTTCAAATAGTTTAGGGTTATTTTCTTAGGTCCTATATCAGCATCTTACACGTGCCCGAGGATCGCTTATTGTGCCTCAGCACTCGCATATTCAAAAGACTATCCGAGCACCATTGATACTCATTGTGATATTCCAAATTAGTTTCTACCTAAAACTGACGCGTCATGCCACCAATGGATTTTATTCACCAACAATGAAACAGCCACGTTCCTTCGGGTACCAAAACTTATTGCTGGGACACGACTCAATTTCAACGAGTTTTATAACACCAATCAATCTGATATTAACCTTTATTTATCCGCAAATAGAGTTGAGATTACATCATCAGTAGATGATGACGATGGTTGCTTTCTGGTTGAAGATAGAACAATTTTAAGTAATGCTAAATTTTAAACTGATTTTGGACTTTAAATGAATGATGATACGGGTTAGAATATTGTAGCTGGTAGTGTGGCAGAGTTGTTTAGTGGTATAGGATTCGGTAGCAGCATGACTCGTAAGAAAATGTAGACACGAACGCGATTGGTCACAGCCGGAACATAATTAAAGTTTGGAGCACTACTTAATGGTGTGAGGTTGGAAATTCGAGGTGGTGCCTGACTTTTAATAGGACTTCGTGAAGGATCCATTCGACAGAGATTCTGTGGTAAATTGGAGTACAGCACCGACCGAGATAATAGAAATAGCTGGGCGTACGCTTCTTTTGAAATTTGAGATCGATTGAGGAAACGTATTGATAGGATGCTGTGACTGAAATAAACAAATATTTAAGATAAAGAACACCTATTATTAATGGCTACATTAATTTTACAAAGCAAAACGTAAAATCGGTTGTATTTTTTTGTCATTTTTACTCAAAAATATTATACAAGTATATGTTATTTTTTTTATCCTCAAGCTTTTTTCATAACTATCAATTTCAAATTATGTATTAATAAAGAAAATAACAGCAGATGAATCCAAACAATTACTTGATGACTATGAACTAATAATTACTAAACAACTAAAACTAATATTGAGCTGTAAACAAAATATAAAAAAAAATGTGTAAAAAAAATGAATCTAAATCACTGGTCAGCAGGCAGGGTGCCAAAAGGCTGGCGGCACTTTCGCTATTTTTATCAAAAGTATGAGACATTTCAGTAAAATGTTTTTTTTTTTTCATTTCTACAATAACTTATCAGGAAAACATCACGTACTTTTAGTAAAAACATGATGAAAAGTGCCGGGATCCGCTATTATGACAGCGTATAACTTCAAAATTGATTGACAGAAAAAAAAAATAGACGAAAAACAGTTTCAGTAAATTGAAATTCCGAGACGTAATTTTTCTGAAAAGACCTTTTGTCAATTTCTAAAGATTAAAATTTCGTGTTGTACTGTATTGACATCATGCTGTTTTTTAATACTTTTTTAAATTTTGGTAGACAAGGTCTGTTTTTTGGCATTTAGAATTTATTAGAATAAGAACACTGAATACAAGGAAAAATCATCATGGTTATTCTAAAATCCGAGCAGATAGTACAGTTAGTCTAGGAAAAAATTCATAACTAGGTCAAAACGTAAAATCCTATTGACTAATACTAGTGACTCATTAAAAGATGTCACAAAATTCAATGTTTCTAGGGGTTTGTGTCATCCTTTAAAAATTAGGACATTGAATTTGAAATTTGAATCTTTATTTCATTTTCGTCTTCTTATTTAACAGCTTTATAAGCTTTTGTCGATGGAGTAAGCGTCAAACTTTTCTGTCCTCTGCTTTAGACTTTAGTTCTTGATACGATTATTTTATTTTAGTGTACTACAACTGCCTCCGTGTTGACCCGGGGGTCGTGGTTCGATTCCCGCGGGAAGCATACTTTGTTAAGTTGTTTCCAGTTTGGTTAGGACATTGCAGGCATGAATCACCTGATTGTCTGATAAGAAAGATGATTCCGTGCTCCGGAAGGCACGTAAAGCCGGTGGTCCCGGCTGCCATCTGGTAGTCGTTAAAGGAACCACGTCAGAGGGCGAGAGGCGGTTTCGAAGAACTCTGACACCAGGGTGTGCATGGTCGACTGACCGTGTCACCTACACGAAATGATGATTTTAGTGTACTGAATATACCTACACTTAAATTAAATAGCGTGTAAAATATAATAACGAGCATTAATATGTATAGACATTAAGGTAAGTCCTAAGTTAAGGTCATACAGTATAAAAAATGGAATACAATTGTATACATATTGAAGCACGTGACTGTAAAATCTAATAAGAAAAAGAGCTTAGGACTAGCTTTTGTTACATTTTTAACGGCATGCGATATGACTATGTGAACAATTACTTATCGAGTCTTAAGGCCTAAATCTCTGTCTACCCCTTTTGTGATAAAGACGTGATAATATAAATATAAACTACAATGATAAGGCACATTAGCGACGCCAATAATTTTATTCCTAATACTTTACAAATAGAAAGAAATTCAAGAATGTAAATCATATAAGCACTAGTAAATAACCTGAAGTATTTTTTGGAATCATGTTAAATATTATCAGAATCAGTGAGAATTATGAGAATCAGATTACCGCCAAAAACGGCCGTTTTTGGCAATAATCACGTTTTCTCTTAATGACTGATGTGTGACACACAAATTTTGGAAAAACATGGCTGCCGTTTATATAAGTATATAAAAACAGATAAACCGAACTGATCAATATGGTATATATCCGAGTTTTTTACGTATTGCAATAAAATGTTTCATGTCTGCGATATAATGTAACGTAAATTGAGTTGTACGTTCGCTATTTTACAGTTCTTTAATAACACCGCTTTACTTTATAACAGAGTTTTAACAAAAACTCCGCCAATAAATATCAAAACACGTAAATTTCAATGATAACTTTCGTGGACACGTTTCGTGGACAAAAAATATTGATCTCAAGTTATTGTCAGTTTTTTACAGAGCACGTGTCGATTGCTTAGTGACAATAGCGTGGCCCACAACTTGGATTCAGCGTTGTTGAATTGGGGCTCCAGCGTGTTCTTAAGACCCCAGACTTTTTTGCTGGCAATTAATATCAGTTGTTAGTAATGTTACATAATGCCATATACTAATAGTAAACTTTTAAGAAGTCACCATTAGATGGCTATAATTTAAATTTAGTTTCTCAATATGATAACGAACAATTTTATGTTGTGAACAAGCCTGGTATCTAGTAAAAGAAATATTAGCTGCTCCATAAATTTTGGATCAGTCAGTAGGTATTCAACGTACTGTGGAAAATGTCATAATTTTTTCCCGATGTCAGTCCTGGTCACAGAAAAAAAGTCCTTTATTTTTTTTTACTTTGTTTTTTAAATTAAAATAACGGATTTTGAGGGATAAAACAACTAAAGCGTGACTTAAACTCAAAGGTAAAATACAGAGTTACAAAAAAAATCAGAGTTCAAACAAAAGCTAAATTCAGACTTTTTTTTAAATCTGCCGCGGCACACCATTCGTGAGGCTAAATCGGGGACGAGCTGAGAGGAGAGATCAGATGAGCCCGATGGCCCAGTGGTCGTAAGCATTGTTAGCGTTTACGCATGTTTTAAGCAACCTGGTCGCAGTCCCCACTTGGATGGTTGACCGGAAATGGCATAAAAATATGTCGAGCTCCTTCATGCTTGGAACGGCACGGTAAGCCGTTGGTACCGGCTATCAACATTGATGGCAGTCGTAAAACTATGTCAGATGCCTTTAGGCAGCTTGAATAATCGACACGAGGTTTGGCCACTTACACACACGAAAAACTAACAAACAAGGGTTGATCTTTTTTCTACTTGTCAAAATCCTACAATATCCCATATCACGCAGTGGATCACATATCTTAACAGTAATCGTGACACACGATTACGCAAGTTAAGCAAGCTTCCGCTGTGACAGGACGGAGGGTCGCCGGATTACCCTTTATTAAAGAGGGTCATCTATTAGAAAATGTTGACCCTTAGCCCTTGTGCAAGCGAGAAAAATGTCTGTGAGATTGGCAGTTTAGGGTTGTGAGACACATATGCAGAT
This sequence comes from Rhodophaea formosa, assembly GCA_963082605.1. NCBI lineage: Eukaryota > Metazoa > Arthropoda > Insecta > Lepidoptera > Pyralidae > Rhodophaea > Rhodophaea formosa. The sequence goes on along the minus strand of OY720228.1, from coordinate 10,789,734 downwards.
AAACGAGCATTTAAAAAAAATACATAAGTACAGTGACGAGGATTTATATGTAAACACATCGAATCTTTTTTCCTTTTGTTCCATCATCATCATTCATCATCATTTCAGTCGCAAGAAGTCCACTGCTGGATATAGGCGTCCCCCAAGGATTTCCAATATGACCGGTTGGAAGCGGCCTGCATCCAGCGCCTTCCTGCGACCCTTAGGTAGTCTGAGCACCTGGTCGGTGGGTGTCCAACGCTGCGCTTGCCTTTTGTTCCAACCCTAAGGTAAAGGTTGACTGGAAGAAATAACTTAAAGATAAGTCCGCCTTTACACCTATTTTTGAATTGCTTATCTCATTTATGCTAAGCCGGTCAGGGGATTGGGCGAAAAACACAGGAATCACGGCGATCCGGATTCCACTTTCCACCTTAAAGCCCATACATGCTAAACGTGGCCTTTGGGTTTTATGACCTAGGTTCTGTCTATCCCGCAAGGGATAAAGACGTGATAGTACGTATGTATTTATGTTATGGTGCAATCAAGAGTATTTTATTCATTCATTCATATTAAGTCAATGTGATGAGGTTTAAAATAGAATACAGTTTATTAATAGGATACAATATATTAAATTTATGATGGTGACTGTACTTAAAATTTAAATAATCAACAATATTCTTTAAAGAATTTATACTGTCTGCACGGGAAGAAAAGCAGCTGGTAGGTATCCCAATCCCAACTATCCCAACTAATATTATATGCGAAAGTGAGTTTGTTTGTTTGTTTGTCACGCTTTCACGCCGTATCTACTGAACCGATCATCATGAAATTTTGCATACACATAGGTTAGGGTACCGAGAAGGACATAGGCTAAAAATTACGTGGGCGAAGCCGCGGGTAACAGCTAGTATTCTATGTTTTTTCTTTTTCTCGCAAACCAACGCAGAAGAATATCAAATAAAAGTAACATATAAGGTGTAAGTTCTGTCTTTAGTTACTTATTTTTCTCGTCACACAACAAATTGATGTGAAATTGATTACCATACAATTATAAACCTACTATTGTGACGCAAATGACGAGATTAAGAGATTTAAAACGTTCTACTACGTAAACAAAGCCGAGTCAAGGAAAACGTCTCGTTCCAGCGTGACACCCCGGTCACACAAGTCTCCGTGTCACTGTCATGTCAGGGGTGACAGGGATATATGCTAATAGGACGTACTATACGAGTTATATAAGTACGGTTGAAAATAAGGAATTTACTGCTAGTATAATATACTTCTATTTAATAAGAATTATGAAAATCTAGCTATTTTGGTACTTGGCAGCATTTAGCTGTATATATAATACTAGCTGTTACCCGCGGCTTCGCCCGCGTAATTTTTAGCCTATGTCCTTCTCGGTACCCTAACCTATGCGTATGCAAAATTTCATGATGATCGGTTCAGCAGATACAGCGTGAAAGCGTAACAAACAAACTCACTTTCGCATTTATAATATTAGTTGAGATAGCCGTACGCCTGTCTGCCTACTTAGATGTATAAAAATAATAATAACCTGAGTGAAAATTGAGGAGTTCTTGGCGGGAATTTAAGCGAAATACAACACGGTATTTGTTTCAGATTGTTTTGCAAATTTATTCTAGTGGACTTTATAATGTGAAATTGGTTTTATTTGGTGTTATTTATAACAATAAATGCCCATATTTAAAAACAATGTGTGGAATAACAAAAATAGATTGTCATGGTGCGGCTGTAGTGAGATTTACTTAGCGGGCTGGTTTTTGTCCGTCTTGCTGCGTCGTCAATCGTTATACCAGTGGATTCGCGAAGAGTTGTCGCCAGGGGCTCCGTGAAAGCAAAGAAATGAATAACACCACCATTTCGTTGATAGATCGCCAACTGGCGAAATAAATGAAGAAAGGCTCTAAAGCACTCGTATCCAGGGCCGTAAAACAATAATAAAAAAAAAGTTAAAATTGACATCGAGTCGCATCATGTCGAGTCGTCGCGACGTCTACTTCGAAAACTCCCGCTTTTGTTCCCGCCTCGTCAAATCGATGAAAAAGTTCATTTTGTTACCACCACGTCGATGGATACTAACACTTTGTCTAAAGGACCATTGCTGGGAATTTTAATAAAAAAATCGACACATATCGCTGGCCGGGTCCAGCCTTAAGACTTTTATAAAAATTTATCATGATATCTTTAAAATATTTGACGAGGCCAGGATGTTTCAGCATTTATACCTATCAATTATTACAACAATAATACGATTTTAATTTAGAATTTAATTAGTACGGACACCATTATTTTTCCTGTTCGAAAGTTTCATGTCCTGTTTTATATGCGAGTGCCAGCTACCTACCTACATTGTAAAATTATTTGTTACGTATGCTTTATTTTTTATACATCTAAATTAAACTAGGTGGATATCTAGTTAAATAAACTCAACAGGTGTGTTCTTTCAACAAAAAATCTCTTCATTTTCTAATTTATAGTTTAAGTCAAATCGTTCTAGTTCATTTACATTAAATCACTTATGATATCGCGTTTATTATCAACTTAGTCTACATGTAAAAACTCGACAAAGCTATACAGTATACGAAGTTATACTATAAAAACGCAATAGTGATTTAATTAAAACGTGTAACAATCGCGAAAACAATAGAAAAGCCTTTCTAGCTATAATGCTCTTTTACGAAAATCCGAAACTAAATATAAAATTTGCGTAAAACTCAACGTACTACAATTCACAAAACAGGAAGCAAAGATGGCGACATTCCCTCAAAACGTGAATAAATCACGTACATTTTTTCACACAAAAAGGAAATGTTAAAAGTGACAAACGACGCCATTTTGCGACCGCCATGTTTTTGCGAATTAATCTCGGACACAAAAACTATGTCTTATTAGAGAAAATCCTGCAACCTCCGCCCGAGGACCAACTCTAATATCCTTAGATAAACAGTGAAATGTATGCCCACAATTAATAATAATTTTGGGGTGCAAAAAGTGGCCGGTCGGGGTTGTCCGTTTTTGCCACTGACCACTTTTTGCTCGTAAGCCCGGCGACGATTTTAAGAAAATTAGTTTTCATGCAAAACATAACACTTTTTTTTAAAGATTTTAACATTCAATGTATGTTTTTATTTCGTATATTTATAAGTTTGCACATTCTTTTATTGATTTAGGTTTAATTCTTTGTATTTTAAAATTGAAATGACTGCTGTAAAATGGTACCATAGAGCTAGAGTTGGTAGGTCATCATAAAGAGATGGTCCCACTGTTTAATTTGATTTGATTTGTCAATAATATAAATTGTAAAGTGCTTGTCAAGGGAACTTTTTTCCCGTAAAAATGCATGTCAAAAGTTTTCTTCTTCGAAACGAACTTTTATTATTATTATTATATAAATATGTGAAAGAAATTACTTTGTATGTATACACCTCAACTTATATACACATAATTAAATGTTAAACAAGTTGTTTAATATATTTTTTAAGATAAAACATTCTACCTACAGTGCGGTATTTTATCTGATAGGTATCTACTATATTCTGTGTTTTGATCGGTTGTTTTTTTATTATTATATCCCGCCTCTTTATCGTTTATCGCACTAACACTGACAAGGAATGTTTTGTTTGCGTACGCTACAATTTTTTTTTCTCATCTTCTAAATTAAAACAATGAAAGTTTTACCGAATGGATGGGCCTTTTATAAAATACTAGCTTCTAACTCAGTCCAGTATTGGTGTAGGGACCAATACCGGGTTGAGTTTCTTTCGGCGATTTCTGGCTCTTTTCTTTTTCTAGAGGTAGGTTGATTTTGCAAATATTAAAAAAAATATAATTCGTTACGTACCAATATGTACATGTTATACAAAGTGATAAAAAACATGCCATTTCTTTTTCAGAAAATAATTAACTTACCAGCACTTACAAATCAATCAATAAAATTAACAGTAGGAAGTGTCAAACAATTACTTTTCCTAATCGATTCGTTATTTAAATAATATAATTATACGATTACGATTTCCGAATTAATTGATGACCTGTTGAATAGTGATTAACAATTAAATAAGAAATTGATTCATGATTAAGTAGTGGTAAAATTATTACGTTACGGTTTGTTATGTACGTAAAGAGTTCCCGCAAATGCCTATATCACTCAGGAGGAGTGTAAGAATTTTATCGATAGTATAAGTTCAATTCGTAATATCCGAATCCGAATAGTTTCAAAGATTTATTCAGAAAATAGGCCTTTTCAGGCACTTTTTCACGTCATTTCATATTTTAAATAATTTTAATTTATTAACATTCGTTTATATTATTAATTATTGTTCAAAAACTGCAGACTACTAGCGTTTTGGAACCGACTACTGTAGAGAACAATAAATAAATTATATACAATCTATGGAAATTATAGGAGAGTCGACATACACAGCCATCACCACATAGGGAAAAGGCGAGGAAAAAACTACACACATACCTACAACCTACATACTTACTTATATTTTTACATTCATATAATGAAACCGAAAAGCGATCGATTAATTCCCGAGGTGGGTTGACGTCAAGGCAGGCAGCCGTTCGTAAAACTTTTGCTAATTCAAAAAAAGGGGAGATTAGGAGAGAATGTAACCGAAAAGCAATGCGCTTTTTAAATATAATGTCGGGAGTTTGTGATGAGAAGTCAAGGGTACAGGTTGAAGTTTGCCTTAGACAATATTGCAAATTGATTTTAGTGAACTTTATAATATGATATTGGTGTTATTTGGTGTTATAAATGCTCGTGCTCGTGAACAATTTGTTAAATACTTAAAGTGGACTGATAAATGGACTCGTATAGATTTGCCACCAGAAGCTCCCACGAGGCATCAAAGAACATACGCCATCTTTGATGCTACCTGGAAAAACTTTACCGTACAACACTGATACTTAGTATCTCATTATACAGGACATTGGCAGAATCACTGACATTTCGGTGGAAGCCATAATATAAAACAGAAGAAGAAATATAATGTCATAAAAGCACAATATGTCAGCGAAATGTTTGTAACAATGTGAGATACGATTGAGGAAGTTATTTCGAAAACTACCCGATCAGACTTTTTTAGTAAATTATTAAGCCGATTGATAACTGTATCACCTGTCAATAATTTTTGAAAGAAACTATAAAATAAAATCGTATTAAAATGTGATTTTACTGGATGAAGTCGGAGCTACAGCTAGGTTTTAAGTATAATTAGCATTTTTTTTTAATTTTACCGACACTTATAATAGTATACTTAGCATTTTTTTTTAAATTTTACCGCCACTTATTATAATTATTGCTGCCTAAGACATGTTTTTTGAAACGAATTGGGGAAAATATATATTCGTATTTTTTTGCAAAACAACATGTGAGCAATCAAAAATTCGGACATATAAGTGTTTTCACAAAAATAGTGTATTTTATAATTTTGATAGATACCAAATTAGATATCAGTTTAATAACAAATTTGATTACTTAACTATTTTGCTTTATATACTGCTTATTTTATGAACATTTTTTTCGTGAAGATCTAGACATACACACGTAAATAAATCGACCACAAACAGAAGTAATCTGCACATTATCACACTGAAAAATCAATAGTAACAGCATAATTGACAGCCATCAATGATATCGATCTTGAAAAGCGTTTTTCCTAGTGACCTTTGCATTTTGCCAGCAAAAACGGCTTCTGAGCCAATGTCACCATCGGCCATGCGTTAAGTTGTCGCAACCGTTGAAAAAACCGAGTAATCTGTGTAAATAGCGAGAAATCAAGCAAAGTTACTAAATGCTGCTACTTCTCGTTGTAATATTAAAAAATATAGTTTAAAATGCGTTTGGAATATTCCAAACGCATTATATTATGAAAGTTGAACAGAGATGTACTTAGGTGCCAATCGGGCGCCTTAATACCTCTCTGTTGGATTTTGGTAGATCATAGTTTGATTTGATCAAGAAACATTAACATATAGTTTGGATATTATGAAAGTTGATCAGATATGTATTTTAAGTACTAATAAAGCAATTATAAAAAATTACAGTTTAAAATGCGTGCGACATATTATGAAAGATGTACAGAGACGTATTTAGATGCCAATCGAGCAAAATAATATACTGGTACTTAACGCTGCCACTTCTCGTTGAAATATTAAAAAATATGGTTTATAATGCGTTTGGGATATTATGAAAGTTGCACAATGATGTACTTAGGTGCCAATCGGGCGTCTTAATATAATTTGTTTACACTTCTGGCCAAGAATAAGTGATCGAGTTTATGTATGTATATAAAAAATAAATAATTGTAATCATGTGAGTGATAACAGCTTAACTTCAAAATTACAGAACGAATTTGGATATCGAATACAATCCTCTACTTTTTTACCCAGCAGACTTTTTTGAATCCTCCTTATTTTAAAAATAATAATTTTAAATAATGATAATCTTAAAACTTAGACAATCTTTGTCTTCCTAAGTTATCTAGGCATCAACAGAATGAGACTTGAGAACAATTTCAGTTAAATGCATCTAAGATGTCTTTGAGTATTCACCTGTAAGCCAATTAAAAATGCGTCGTTGAAATCAGAAAGTTAGTTTGAACTAATAAATATAAATATAATAATCACACAGATTGAGCTAGCCCCAAAGTAAGTTCGAGACTTGTGTTATGGGATACTAACTCAACGATACTATATTTTATAATAGATACTTATATAGATAAACGTCCAAGACCCAGGTCAATCTGAAAAAGATCATTTTCCATCTTGACCTGACCGGGAATCGAACCCGGGACCATCCGCGTCGCTGGCAGGCGTGTTGACCGCTGCGCCATGGAGCTACTGGTCCTTACTCATCATCATCAGGCCTTTTTTTGACTCCACTGTAGAAGTATGAACCTCTCTGTACTACCAAAGTCGTATATTGGCCAGAGCAGTCAGAGGATTTAGCCTACTCTTCAAGCTGGCCAGACGGGTTTGAGAGGTTTCTTTGATGTTTATAAGCTTTGTATAGCTTGTGTTTCCTAAGTCGCCTTCTACGACATCCACGGGAAGACTTGGAGTGGCCCTATTCTACTCTGCCGGAAATCACACGGCCTACGTCGCTTATTCATTAATTTATACAAATCTGACAGATAAAAAACCGACTTAAACCAAGCTACTGATCCGATTTTAATGAATATTAAAATTAATCAAACAGAAAGTATACCATTTTGAATAAAAAATAGTAATGTCAAATCAATCCAGGCGTCTTTGAGTATTCGGCAACGTTAGGTATTCCCCGGAGTGTAATAGGCCAAGTGACGTCATTAAAAAAATATGGCGGACACAAGTTTTAAAAAAGCAGTTGGGATTTTAATTTTTTCAAATAAGTAATCCACTTGTTGTTTCGCTATAACAATATTTACTTCACCACAGACAATATAATACTAACGTAAACTTTACGCATTTTCGTGCAATAAATAATTTATTCAAAACCACGCAAGTTACGACCGATTATAAAATAATTGAATTTTAAAACATAGTTATCTCACGACGCATCGGCATGTATAATTCTGAGAATCCCAAAACTAAAATAAGTTACTATAAGTCTTGTTTAAGTGTAGGCTAGTAATTTATATTCCGTACTGCCAATGCGGAAATAAGTGATACTGGTACTAAAATCTCCAGTTAATTTATTCCAAGTTTATTAAAACGTGAATAATTATTATTTAAGATAATAAAGATAACGCTGCATGACTCTTATTTTTAAGTGTTATTTAATTAACTTTTAGAGTATTTTTTAATATTTTATAAAATACTAGTAGCGGCTGCGCCCGCCCATATATTATAGCTTTAAACCTTTCACATGTATCACGCTATCCATTGGTGAAAACCACATGAAAATCCGTGCAGTAGTTTTTGTGTTTGTCGCGAACATACAGACAGAAGCGGCAGGGGACATTGGATTTTATAATACCTTTATGTAGTGAAAATGATGTATTACGAATTCATTTTTTTGCGTCTTATTTGATTTGACAGATGGGTAGTCTTTTACAAGTTAAGTAGTTATTAAAAACCAGAGTCATTTAAATCCTGGAAATATTGCATTTTTTGTTGCTAAGCGGCAATGGCGGCAATTGCAGCAATGGCGGCAAAATTGTCGTGCGTGAGCAAGCAAATACAAATACTGCCACCAAAACAAATCATTGTTATTCAAAATTCGAACGAGATCAGCAGGGGGCGCGCGCGTGCCACGAAAACGTTCCATTTCAAAGAAACCGTTTTTCCTAGCTCCGGCGTAAAGAAGCGAGCGACCAAGACCCACTTAAAACCTTCGAAAATTATGCACCTCAATCAACAATTATGAACTCTACATAAACGAGATAAGGACGAATGCAACATTTTCAAACTTCTTTTTTTATTCTGTCACCCAACTGGCCAGTGAAAAAGTTTGAAATCGTGGTAAAAATAAAAAAAAAGCATTTAATATTGGCATTGAACGGTTGTCGATTTGGGCGTAAAAATTTGGTTTTTAAACGTATAATTTGGTGAGCCGTGTCGCCCCTAAGATAAATGTCACGTTTTGGATATTGTTGTACGAAATGTATTATAAAATCATAGTCTGTGCCATCGTGATCAGTACCGCTGGGAGTGATGGTACCGTAATTCGCCGATGGATTGTCATTTTTGTAATAAAGAATATTAAAACCTACAGAGCGATACGATGTGTTTGGCACTATCGATAATTTAAATTCACGTTCTCGACATGATAACGAACAACTTTTGTTTTGTGACCAAGTCTGAAATCGAGAAAAATGACGAGCTTTTCCATAGTTCATTGAATACCTCTCATCATCATTCCGTGTAGGTGACACGGTCAGTCGACCATGCACACCGTGGTGACAGAGTTCTTCGGAACCGTCTCTCGGCCTATGACGTGGATCCTTTAAAGACTACCAGATGGCAGCTGGGACCAACGGCTTAACGTGCCTTCCGAAGCGGAATCATCTTTCTTAACAGACAATCATAGGTGATTCATGCCTGCAATGTCCTAACCAAACTGGAAACAACTTAACAAAGTAAGCTTCCCGTGGGAATCGAACCCACGACCCCCGGGTCAACAAGGTAACCGCCTTAACCACTGAACCACGGAGGTTGTGCCAAAATGTATGAAGAAGCTGATATTTTTTCTCGATTTCAGGCTTGTTCACTGAACAAAAGTTTTTCTTTTTCATATTGAGTACGTGATTTTAAATTATCGCTAGCTTAAAACCAAACACATTGTATATTTGGTAAGTATTTGTTAAAAAGGGATTTTAGTAAATATTATTTAAGGCATCATGCTTTTTTTGTATGTACCTATGCTACTTTAGATTTGCGTTTTTGACACTCTTGATTTTGTCAATATAATCGATATAAACAAGAAATAAAATCAACATGTAAGCAAGTAAAACGAAAAAGAAATATAAATTGTCATAAAAATGAGCTTTACAGATAAGTCCTATAATTATGGGACATAATGACAAGTTGAAGTGCCAATCTTTACAAATCAACAAGACGCAAATGCAGCGCACTCGGCCAATGTTTTTATTTTTAATATGTAATCTCAAGTACGATACAAATAGTAAAAATATATCATAATAGAGGCGGTGTCGTGTGAAATTTAGCCTTTAACTGATGTCTGGAACCGCATCCAGCCTGTGCAAATATGGCGACGTAATGACATGTACCTAGAGCTATGAATATGTAGACACGAAGACACGGTTTAGGGATAGATAGATAGATAAAACATATTAACACGCTAGCCCTGCATCAGGGGTACCGGGTTTGATTCCTAGCGCGGTCAAATACTTGTACTTCATTTTAACAGGTATTTGTCCGCGGTTCGCGTTTGCTGTTAGTCAGGCGGCCGACCGTAAAAACGTTCGCTAAATCATTTCTCAGCATGGTGTTGTCATAAAAGCGGACTATCACAGTTGAGAATGCAACTAGGAAAAATGCTAGGAGAAAGAAAAACAAAGCGGTTTTAATTTGACCGTATTTCTTGAGTAAGTAACTTTTTCACGTTCTCTGTTTCAGGCATATTCATCATAGGTATACGTAAAATGCCGTCTATATCACTTTGTAAAAAAATAATATAATATTGTTAAAATTGTAACAGTAGTAAAAACAACGTAGAAGAAATGGCACTCAAGAAGGACAATTGATCAAATAAGATACAGTTACGAAATCAAGTCAAGATATGATACAGAATCAAATACGAAATAGTAAAATACTTATAAAAAATTATAAGAATTTTCCTAAAGTATAATTCTAAACCTATATTAAGCATAAATCACTAATTTAAAGTTATTATCATCACATGTGCGTGACATAAAATCAGTGCAGTGACATTCAATGATTTACGTAATGGAAAGCGAATTTGAGGACTATCGTATTTCTATAGTAAATACCATTACCCAATTGTAAATGTTGAAAGCTGGGATTATATTAGCGAATCTGGCTTGACTTCTTGACTGGCTGCCGGCATAATTATGAAATTACGGCGTCTCTGCCCCATTCCGTGGTCTACGTAATATCGAATCGATGGATCCCATCGTTAGTTCGGGTTCCAGGATCCATTAAGATTTCCGTCCGTAAGATGCGCGGGAGCATCTCAATCGACCCCATTGAAAACGATCTTATAACACCAATCCATTGCCAAACAATATACGATTCTACGGTCATCACAATAACGACTATTTTACAAAACTGCTATTCTAAAGTTGTTTTTTACGTGTTTATGAAATACAAACCATATTTTTAGTCGATAAAGATGATTTTACAATGATTTGTAAGACGTTAATGTGTTGTAAAATAGTATTTTCGTGGACAATCGACTTTCTACTTTGAGGTTATGTGATAAAGTTCTGTTTTGTAAGTTGAAGTAGTAGCATTTCGCAGAAACTGAAGTTGTTTGGTATCACTCATTTTTATAGTGGTTTAAGATAATAGTATTGATTCACCTCTGTACATGGTAATCCATAAGATTTTACGCAAATATTTTGTTATATTTTTCATTTTAAATAATCTTTTAGATGCTTTCGACGCACAAAGCTTCAACATCTTTGCCATTGATGCCACCACGTTTCCTTCACCACATATTAAATATTAATACAATGCTATAAACAACCAAAGCAAATTACCTTCATAATCAATATGCTGCACTGGAAAAAAGCTAGTTAAGCTTTTTTCCAGCGAACTTTCTTTCGCTATAATTGTATTAAAAGTTAATCCATGATAATGAAGCTTCCAATAGGTGAAAACATTTTTAAAATGGGTAGGTACTTTTTTGAGCTTATTCATTACAAAAAATATAATCATATATTTTCTCCGCATAAAACGTATTAGTGAATAAAATTAGTGTTCGTGGTCGCAGGTAGACCAGTCTACCAATGTAAAGTGTTCGAAACGTAAGGTGTAATAAATAATGTAATGAACGCGATAAAACCATATTTAAATTATTTTTATTTAAATAATATAGAATAGTCAAATAACTTTTATTGTGAAAAATCTAAAAAGCGTTATAATAACAAGTAAAAAAACTGTCTGCGTCTGCTACTTTTTTAATTAAATAGTTTATCAATAATGTCTGCATAAATTAATTACATATTTTCGTCGTTAATTAATTATTTGTATGAGTATATTTTTATGCCTTAGGAATGACATGTCGAGATCAGTTCTTACGTTTGTATAATTAGCCTTTGAACCAACAGATTATCACACCGTCTAGAATCAAAACTGGTAATCAGGCAATGGAAAATTCACAGAATTTGTTATGACTTTAGTAATAAATCGATAAGAAATACTCTTCATGTTATTTCATGATATTAAGTCATGTTTTATGCGTTTTGTTTTTTCTGGGACGCAGGTCACGCTTATCATTTTAAGCTTATCGAGTATAAACTAATTTAATTAAATATACTACGGCTAGCAACTCATCACTATTTTGATTCCGTTCTCACCTACAAGCCTACCAACAAGCTAACCGTGGCCTTAAAGTTTTACAGACTTTTCTGTCTACCCGTAAAGGGAAAAGACGTGATAGTGTGTATGTACAGTCACCTGCAAAAGTCCATACATAGCTTAAAGATGAAAATTAATTGCACTGATTAGGAAGGCATAGATATTTAGTAGTATTATGAACCTTATGATACATTTATATTAGGTTGAAAATGCTGTCCTTATTTAAATAGTAGCTGTGGGTATACACGACTTTTTAAACAAATTCTACATGGACTTTTGCAGGTGACCGTACGTATGAAATAGTTTTTTAATACATTAGCTCTTAATTCAGTCTTTATGACATCTAAGTTTGGATCGTTTTATGGACTAGGCAATTTTTTTTTACACCAATCACAGTTGCTAAATTTATTTTTTGGTAATTTTAAATGTATTGAAGGATGCACACAGAAAGATGGGTGAAAACAACAACAGAATGGGTTACTTTGGACTGGAGTTGGACACGAGGATGCCCAAAGACAAGACGGGCAGTCGAATTGACGGCACACACACAATAAAAATTGGATAATCATTACCACGGACAGAGAGCTATGGTACACTAGAAATGAAGCCTTTGCCCAGCATTAAGACAATAAAGGCTAATAAAGAAAACATAACTTTCTTATTAAAATCAAATTTATTCATTATTTTTAATCATCCATCCATAAGGTCTTTTTTAGTCTCCACTGCAGGACCACGACCCTCTCTGTACCACCAGATTCATGTATTATTAGTTTTAATCGATTGTACTTACGTAATAAATTAAAGTTACTAAATATACGGAAAAAAGATTTTTACATGTTTCTTTACTAACAATATTTAGAAAGAAGTAATATGGTGACCCTGGGTTCGATCCCCGGTCCTGAAATTGATTTGAGTCTTGGATGTTTATCTATAGGTACATGTTTTTGTCATCATCATCATCAGGTCTTTCTAGTCTCCACTGCAGGAGCACGACCCTCTCTGTACTACCAGAGCCATATATTAGCTTGAGTAGTCAAAGGGTTTGGCCTACACTCTCTACGCTGGCCAGACGGGTTGGAGAGGTCTCTTTGATGTTTATAAGCTTTGTTTAGCTTGTTTTTCCTTAGTCGCTTTTTACGACATCCACGGGATGACTTGGAGTGGTCCTATTCTACTCTGCCGGAAACCACATTTGTATTAAAATTCTATCGTTGAGTTAGTATGTCATAATGAACTTACACTAGTCTCAAACTTACTTTGGGCCAAGCTCAACCTGTGTGATTTGTCCGTATATATTTTTTAATTTATTTAAAATACCAATATTTTTTTACAAACAAAGTCGTAAGTAAATCTAGTATTGCAATAAAGCCAGACAAAAAGTGCTCTACGTGCTCCACGCTGCAGGAAGTGTCCGTTTTGCATCTCTTTCTAACATCACTGAGAATAGTGCTATCTCTGTCTTACGTAATACCAGTTTTAGCGTACTAAAGAATTATTATCAGACGGCTATAGATTTTGGAAATGATTGAAAAGGGCAAATGTTATAAATACATACACTGAATCTCTTAATTGAATACAACGAATTTCTAAATTACTTGTGAAAGGAGGACCATATAATATTTTAGAGACTAATATACGTAATAATTCATTATTTAATCAAAACCGAATATTATAAATATATAGGCACAAATCACACAGATTAAGCTAGCCCCACGGTGAGTTCGTTCGTGGCAAAGACAATATAGATATATTATATTGTCTTTGATCACGGTAAGTTGTGAACTTGTGTCGGGACTCCGCTCCGGGTTAGTTGGATTTCGACTTTAACGTGTAATGTAGGATACTAATTCAAAGATACATCATAAGACACAATATTTTTTCTGTTATTCTTATTGTTTCAGTCAAAATTTTATGAAAAGCTAATGTAAGTATTAAATAACGTAATTACAGAATACAAAAAAGTAGATTAAGTATAAAAATAAATGATATTATAAATAAATTAGAATATTTTTAATTTTAATTTAGTTGTTAATTATTATAAACTCTGTAAATATAATTAAAAGGAAAAATCAAAAAATTAATTATAAAGTGTTTAAAAATGACCCATTTCCAAAATAAGATTGTAAGCTTCTGTGACATATATAAATCTATGGTCCAGCATGAATGGCTCGTACCCACGTAATACGGCAGGTGACCACAATTTCTCTCAGAATATCGATCAACAAGTAACTTAAAGTACGACCTCGTCTGAGGTGAGTCTTGTTCGAGGTTCGATTAACAAAATAATAAATAATATAACTTATATTAACGCAAACATTTATCCGCCGAATATCAATCATCCCCTGTTTTTATACCCTTAGGATTGGATTTCTTCCAAATTTATGTGTGACCAACTTTAAGGAAACCCTTTCTAATAAAAAAAGAATTATAAAATCAGATTGCTCTGTAATAAGTAATTTTCACAATTTCATTTTGATAAAACTGAATATTTTTTTTATTAAAATAAATGGTTTAAATAATATTATAATAAAAATATATATATCAGGAGAGTTATATAATTCTCACATCTCAGGTTAATCCCAATCCCAACTAATATTATAAATGCGAAAGTGAGTTTGTTTGTTTGTAACGCTTTCAAGCCGTATCTACTGAACCGATCATCATGAAATGCATACGCAAAGGTTAGGATACCGAGAAGGACATAGGCATAAATTACGCGGGCGAAGCCGCGGGTAACAGCTAGTTATGTATATGACACACACAGATAAATGTGTTCTCTTCCCTGATCTCCAAAACTACAGTTAATAATAAAACGAACTACAATAGCGAACCGGGGTACTATGCCATCGGTTACCCCGACTTCCCCTATCGGGTCAGCGGGGTCAGCGGAGGGCGAGATGACCGTTACGGATCCTGAGGGATTAACATGCAGTGATATGCACAAATGTATACATTTTATAAATGTTAGAAAGGTAAATGTTTAGAATTTGGATACTATTGTCAATTAAATAACAACGAAAAGATCACTTAAGGCCGCACACTAGGCACAGTAGCGACGCCAATCATTTTATTCCTATTTTTTTATAAATAGAAAGAAATTCAAGAATGTACCTAAATCATATAAGCACTAGTAAATAACCTGAAGTATTTTTGGAATCATGTTTAATATTATCAGAATCAGTGAGATTTATGAGAATCAGATTACCGCCAAAAACGGCCGTTTTTGACGGTAATCACGTTTTCTCTTAATGACTGATACTCATAATATTAAAACATGATTCCAAAAATACTTCAAGTTATTTACTAAGGCTTATATGATTTACATTCTTGAATTTCTTTCCATTTGTATATATTAGGAATAAAATAATTGGCGTCGCTACTGTGCCTAGGGTGCCCCCTTAAATGCGACATGATTAAAAAGAAAATGTTTATTCATTGAAATTTATTAGAATCAGTGTATAAGAAATGACGCTAAAAACAATTAAATAATCATTACCCAATAAATAAAAACATATCATCATCAGCAGGCCGATTTGCTAACTCGGTGAACAACGATTTGATTGTCACTTTAGCATCCATTACGGTTTTCATATCTTAAATAAAAATAGACATTCATACCGAAGCCGTAATGAATATTGAAGTTACCATGAAAATGATGTACACCGTAGCTGTTAAAAGTTAGCAAATAGGCCTGCAGGTCTTTTTAGTCTCCACTGCAGGAGCACGACCCTTTCCGTACTACCAGAGCCAGAGCAGTCAGAGGATTTGGCCTACAATCTCCACGATAACTAAACGGGTTGGAGAGATCTCTTTGAAGTTTATAAACCTTGTTTAGCTTGTGTCTAATAAGTTACCTTCTACGACATCCACGGGAAGACTTGGAGTGATCCTATTTTACTCTGCCAGGAACCACACGGCATATAAAAACATAAGTAATAACCAATATGATTTCCCCAAATAAGTCCCCAAACTGTTGTATCGCTTCTATCTATCTATCAGCCAGTGACGTCCACTGCTGGACATAGGCCTCCCCCATAAATATCGCTTAAGTATCGCTTAGTCGCGCTATAAGTATCGCTTAGATGTATTATTAATTTTTAACGAGTGTAATCAATCAGACTTAATAAAAAATATGTGGCACTTGTGTATTTCCTCAAAAATTTGCTAATGAAGTATATTTTCTGTGAATGAATATTAGAATGGCGTTATTCGATAAAAAGTATGCTTGATTATCGTTACCAGGAAATAATTTTTGCATTATGTGTGTTTTAGGCTGTCAATCATCTTTACTATTATTATCTTAATGACTATTATTAATCATTTTCCTGATTGATTATATCGATTCAATCAATATTTGTTTTATTTTACATTAACTTCGAAAATCCTGCTGTAAAAAATGTGAGATTTTGTATGTTCGGATGTTTGTTACTCAATCCCGCCCACACAGGACAAGAGATTTAGATGAAATTTTGTGCATAAATAGTTTATTACTTAGATTAACACATAGGCTACTTTTTATTTCTGATAAAGTTACTGTTTCTGAGGGATCGACAATAACGCGAGTGAAGCCGAAGTCGAAAGCTAGTTAATAATATTTGCGAAAAACATATTATCACTAGAAGACTAAGGGTCGAGATTTACCTTATTTATATATTTTTTTGCTAAATTTCACCCCTCTAGCTCAAATTCAGGCTTAGCTACGTACATAATACCCGTAGTTTAAGTAGGATATTTATAATATCTTTTATCTAGCTGTTGGTCCCGGCTGTCATCGTTGATAGCAGTCGTTAAGCTATGTCAGATGCCTTAAGAGGGTGTACTAGCAGTGCGTTTTCCATACAAATGTATTTCTCTATTTTCTCGTTGAAAACTGCTTCTTGAGGCACAATTCTTTTTACATAAAATCTATTACTAAAATAGGTATGTCCCTATGTTTTACTTTTTTCTAAAAACCAGTTTAAAAGAAAAAAAAAGTCCAAAAACTGTATTTTGGAAAAAATAAAAAATAGGGGCATTCCTATTTTAGTACTAGATTTTATGAAAAAAGAATTGTGGCTCTAGAATCAGTTTTCAGCAAGAAAATAGAGAAATACATTTGTATGGAAACCATATTGAAAAAATACTGCTAGTATACGCTCTTAAGGCAGCTTGAAAAATCTGACACCAGTGTTGGCCACTTACACATACGAAAAACAAACAAATATCGTACACAATATCAAAAATTGTAAGCTTCAGTCTCATTGACAAAATGTATTCAAAGGTATGCATATGAACAATTGGCTGATCGATCAACAAACACCCCTGGCACAATAAAATGCAATGCAATATATCACTAGAAAGCATTGTGCAACGGAAATGCATTTACAAAAAAAAAGAACTTAAGAGTTTCCTTCAAACTTCAAAATTTTTGTTCCCACGAGTTCTACAAATTTCTGAAATTTACTCTATAGCTTTATATTTAAGGGTAGTTTTTGTATGGACAGGGTGCAGGTGGTGGTGTGGTATTGTACCATATGTGACGTCAGAGGGTCGTGGGACGGGTCACACAGCATCCCTCTTGCGCGCATCCTGCTCAAGTTTCAACGCGAAATTTGTGCATCCTGTTTTTGAATTTTAGAAATGAATTTTGGGGCTAAGTAAGTCAGTTTTTGAAGTTTTATTAGCAACATGTGGTAAACTTTTGCATATAAACCGAAATCATCAAAGATTTCGGTTTATCAGCAGAAATTTGGGTGTGACGTAGAATCATTTTAACATACAAACTAATATTTATAAATGCGACAGTGAGTTTGTTTGTTTATTTGTAACGCTTTCACGCCCTATCTACTTAACCGATCATCATGAAAATTTTCATACAGCAGCTCCTTCGCTCGTCCTAATGTAATTTTCATATACATTAGGACGAGCTCCGTGGCGCAGCGCTGTGACACGGATGGTCCCGGGTTCGATCCCCGGTCAGGTCAAGATGAAAAACGATCTTTTTCAGATTGACCTGGGTCTTGGATGTTTATCTATATATGTATTTAATTTGATATAAAATATAGTATCGTTGAGTTAGTATCCCATAACACAGGTCTTATTAGGAACTTACTTTGGGGCTAGCTCAATCTGTGTGATATGTCCGTATATATTAATTTATTTATATTTATACATATAGGTAAGGCTACTGAAAAGGACCAAGAGCGAAGCCGCGGGTAACAGCAAGTGTTTTATAAAATAAACTAGCTGTTGCCCGCGACTTTGTCCGCCTTATTTAGCCTATATCCTTGAGTAACATTAATCGTGTATGCCAATTACAAGAAGATTGGTTCTGTACATAAAGCGTGAAGAGGTAACAAACAAACAAACAAATTCAAACTCCCATTCGCGTTTATAATAATAAAATAATAATTGGGATTCCAATACAATGAATTCATAGCTAGACATATGGAGGTACGGAAAAAGTGAATACAATATTTTCCTTATGTTTTGCAAACAGCTAATTATGAAAAATGAAAATAAGAAATACATAATTAATGATGCTCAATATTTTATACTTAAAAAAAGTTCTAATCGTCGATCGATATTATTAGTAAAATTGTACATAATCATTGAAGTAATAAATAGTTATGCCTTCGTTGTACATAATGTACTAATTTTTATGTACTAATTATTGTATTACAGAACTTTCTTTAATGCACTACCTTAATGTATAACAAAACTTTCAAAAACAACTTTTTTAAAATCTTTTACTTCATAATTTTATTTATATTTACAACAATTATTATTGCATCATCATCATTTATAAAATCCTCAAACCGGAAATAACTCAAAAAATATTTTAAAGTTCCTTATGAGTCATAATATGAGAAGATAAATACGGGTCAAAATAAGGAACATCTAAGGACAATGCCGGCATTAATCATCACTGTAAAATCAACTTACGTGAAAAGCAATAAAGTATATTTTAAATTGACGTATGTAAACGGCATATGTTCGATTTCGATAGGCGCAGATGTCATTCATGTTTTTTTTTAGTAACAGGTTGCCGTCTATTGCCTATATTCTGGCTAAATCTAGTTGAATGGCAAGTTATTTGTGTTTATTTTAAACAAGCTGTGCCCGAGACTTCGTCCGCGTCGTTTCGTCTTCCCTTTGTGATTGTGGATTTTCATGGCATAAAAGAAAAAAATAATAATCGTTATCAAGAACTTCCGTGACGTTTATCAAACATTACAATTGTTGTTTAGCCACGTGGATGGGTAAGCTGAACTAATTGTCAAAATTAAACTATGTACAAAAATATTTAGAGCCAAAACAATCAACGATCTTCGTCAAAAAAAAAACCATAGTGAATTGTATGCTTCAGAACTACACAAAAGTTTAGAGAAATCTGCAAAAATATAAACATAATACATAATAAACTTTCATTACCTGCAGATTGAACACAGAAACTCTTTTAAGAAATAGGTACAAATCTTCTGAAGGAAGGCTATGATAAGATGGTTGTGAGTAGTCGCACACATAATGACCATTTAAAAAAAACAGCGATATTCGTCAAAAAAATACTTACAATGAATAGTATGCTACAGGATTATAAAAAAATTAGTTAAGAGAAGATTTTAAAAAAAGAACCATAATACATAATATACCTTTCATTACTTGCAGATTGAATACCGAAACTCTTTTCTGAAGTACTTAGCTAAAAATCTTCTGAAGGTAGACATGATAAGATGGTTGTGAGTAATGGCACAAATAATGACCATTTTATCAAAATGAGTCAGCAATAGCTTAATTTTCGCGGACACGCAAGCCTGCCATTGGAATACGCTTAATATTCTAGCAATAAAGGAAAAAGATATAATTTTAGATTACGCTCATGATGTCAATTGGTGGGAATTCAACCTCTACGATATTGAAGAAAGTATAAAACAAATGAGCCGTAAC
The DNA here is from genome assembly GCA_963082605.1 of Rhodophaea formosa. Lineage (NCBI taxonomy): Eukaryota > Metazoa > Arthropoda > Insecta > Lepidoptera > Pyralidae > Rhodophaea > Rhodophaea formosa. The sequence goes on along the minus strand of OY720228.1, from coordinate 10,769,805 downwards.
TAAATAGTTGGGTTTACACCACTATTAAAAACAATATAAAAACGGCAAATGGTAATTAGGCAATGACTTAAGTTTAGTATGTATTCTTTTACTGAATTTGATGACAAAAAAGATAGGAAAAAATAGTTCTGGCCCGTTTAAAAAATAGTAAAATTATTATTAAAACCCTAAAACAAAGGACACAAAAACTAATAATCTACGAAAATTAGATACTGCATTTAAAACTTTTATCAAAAATTATGAATTACTTTCATGTCCTATTCAACATTCATCACAAGTTATACAAGTGTGTACTCTTTTGCTTAATATTCGCAATCTTTATAAAGCATACGCACTTTTTCATCTTTTAAAAGTGTACTAGCACCTTCAAGAAACTTATAAGGCTTGAACAGGTGTGGTGCCAAAAGAAATAGGTCAGATGGTCAGTGAGGCCACCCTGGTGATACAGGATGAGCAATTGTATGGGAGAGTGCGCGATCGAGCTTATGCTCAAGCTCATCTACCTTATGGTCGATTTGAGAGCAGCTGGACTCTGTAGCTGTATCTAAAGTAGGTCTTACTTAAATATAATGCCAGTTTAAATACGAGTCAACAATGTAATTAGGAGTTTTGAATTTGAAGTCATCAAAGTTATGTCATATCCATTTTTTTATAATTGTTATTAAGCGAGTCCTTTTGAGCCTCTCTTAATTTATTTCGTCAGTTGGCGAGTTATTTTTGTTTATCAACTAAATGATGGAGTAATTAATTTCGTTGATTTGATGAACAATTATTCGTGAATCCACTGGTTTCATCATAGACGACGCACCAAGGCGGAAGCACCAGCCCGCTAAGTACCTAAATCTCACTACAGCCGCACCATGTCAGTCTATTTTAGTTATTCCACACATGTTCATAAACATGCGCATTACAACGCCAAATTACATCGATTTCACATTATAAAGTCCACGAGAAACAATTTGCAAAACAATCTTAAACAAACACCGTATAGCCCACTAAAATTCCCGCCAAAAAACCTTGTTGAAGTCAACAATTTCAAGAACAGAAGCATATTCTATCTGATCTCGAAGCATATTCTGACAGAAATAGGCGATTTTGATGCTACTAACATTAGAAAACGTCACCCTGAAGGTGCTTCTTTCCTATGTTGTATTTTTTTTTGCTAGCCATATGTGTCCCACTGCTGGGCAAAGGCCTCCCCTCCCTCTCTCCACTAATCTCTGTCGTTGGTCCTTTCCATCCAAAACTTGTCGAATGCCCGCAGGTCATCCGACCACCTCGTCTTAGGTCTTCCTCTCTTCCTATGTCCGTCTGTTGGAACACAGATTGTTGAGATGTGAGTTGTATACACAATGTTTATTACATATCCGTGCAAAGCAGGGGTGAGTTATTGGTATTATAAATGGAGTGCTCACTATCACAATGGTTACGATTCGGAACTAAAGGGCCGTCCGAATAAACCCTCAATTAGCATAGATAACCCAAAGACGGACCCTATCTACGACGTAATTTATTATGAACTATTCATCAAGGAGCGTTGTCTAGAATTTGAGATTTTACTTAGGCTGGAATTGTTGAAAGAATATATCGGCTAGCCAAATAATAATACAAAGATTCAAGGATACTTTGGTAAAAATAATTCATTCTAGTTTTGATGCCGATTTATACATTATGTAACGAAACTAAAAAAAGAACTTCCAAAAAATTCTTTTGCTTTTTTTTATTACTTGATCTTATCACTTGCAGATATTAGACGAAAATCATGAAATATTTATGAATAGTTCGAATTTATTACATTTATGTAATTAATGCGTTTCTTCCAAACGGAAAGAAACCAGTACTTCCACTCTGACCAACTAAACCGACCAACTGGTTTTTGCAGTTTTCACACGTACTAATAACTATTTTTGGCAGGAGTAAAGGAGTGGTTTGCTATTATGTATCTTCTTCATTTCACTCTCTAGTAAATTGTCTCACGATTTCTTTATCGGAAATAGGTACCTAGTGGTTGATAAAAATGATCATGCTGAGTTAGATTGGGCTACAAAATCGAAGGGCCTGGTAGGAAAGCCTAAGTTCATAAAACCCATAGACCGCGTTTAACGTGTTGGTGAGAGTTATGATGGAAAAGGGAATTAAAACAGTGATGAGTGGCAAGCCACATCGCCTTTTCATCCACAACGATAACCATTTTAAAATAAATGTATAAATGTTGGTCGCGCATCGATAGACTTATTGAAATGTCAAAAATATTTAGAAACAGGTAAACTGTAAGAAACAGGTAATACTCATCTGCAATGTCAAGTCAAGCGAGAAATGAGCTACATCTGGCTTACAAAATGGGTGCTCAATCTTTTATTTTGAAATATACCGTGACGAAATGTGAAATTACGTCCTATATTCCAAGTTTTGGTCGTTTTTGGGCAAAATCATGACGCGTTTGCTACTGTTACAGAGAATGTTCACTTCCATTGTGAAAATTTAGAAGTCTTTGATTTATTTCAAAAAGCTTGAGTCTATAATTCTTTTCCTGTTAGGTGTATTGAATACAGATATATGCTTTAAATAAAAATAAATTATTATTACTTCGTTTAATAAGTGCCTGGGTATCTGTCCTTCCTCGCTGATCTACTGAACCGATCTAGGAATGACTATTATATGAATAAATAAATTATTTGTTTGTTGCTATTTTACCATATTTCCAGCTTCAATTTACTTTTAGTTTGTTATTTAAAAAATGTTAATAACTATTTTATAATATTTTTCTTTAAATAATGAACATCTACCGCAAAAAGAGGGTCGAAACAATGCAGAGTTGTTCTATTCGTAAGCTCTCAACTGACGTTAGGAAAGCTCATTGTGAGTTTAGGTTTAATTTCCAAAATGCACTCTATACGCAAGGTACTTGTAAAGTCAAGATGATTTTGCATTTTATCCTCGAGGAACCGGAAGGGGCCCAGTCAAAATCATAAATTAAACTAATTTCTCCAAACTATGGCTGAAGGATGACCGGCGGTTTTCCTAATATGGCCACTTTAAACGCCTGCCCCTGCCAGTTGGGGTAATTATTAATTAGTTTTAAGGGAGTTCTCTATTTTACATACATTTTACAGTATACAACGTGGCTCGAAATCATCACAATTCGCATTTTTAATAACTTTAAAAATGCAAGAAAGTATTAGGATTACCTCAAGGATCAAATATGGGCATACTTCATTTTATTAAAATCCAGAAAATGTATTAGTAGTACCCCAAGGATCGATTCTAGGCACACTATGATATCCTTTTTTTTATTTAATAATTACAAATGATATATATTGATTTGTCCATGGATGACATTGTTCTTTCAGCTCCATTCGCCCGTTGATGAAGGGCCAAAGCCAACTTTTATTATACTCATTTATTATACTTTTAAATCATGCAATTAGGCGATGCAGCGAGTAATCCATCACTATTCTGATTTCTTTTTCCACCTTCACACATAAACGTGATCTTCAGATTTCATGACTCTGCTGTAGTATGTTTTGTAATGTGAACATCTCCTAACCCTATTTCAAGGCTTATCTATTACGCAACCCGCGTAAGACTGTGAATACGCGCAACCTGCCCAATTTTTGTTGGCATTGAATCGCCTCAAGGCCGCGGCTAAATTCGCGCGATGACGTCACTCCGTCTGTTGCCGGCCAGACTATGCGGCTGTGGGAGTGCTTTGTTTTCGGTTTTTATTTTACGTAATTAGTTGATGAAAGGGTTATAGATGTATACATTTCTTTTACACGTCATTATTACGTTTTGTTCTAATTAGTCGAATTTTCGTGATTGTTTGTTTGTTGAATTATTTATTTCTTATTTTTGCTTTTTATTTTAAGTAATTAGTTGATGAAAGGGTTATAGATGTATACATTTCTTTAAGTTTAGCTCACGTCATTATTACGTTTTGCTCTAATTAGTCGAATTTACTTAAGTGTTCCTTGTTTTATATAGTTTTTCTGTTTTCTATTTTCATCTTAATTACTCGATGACGAGATTCTTGATTGGTAAATTTCTTCAAACTGTTTTTACGCTCGTTTTTAATGTTGCTTAAATTCTTATTTTGATCCTAAGAGTCGAATTTTAGATTTTGTGTTGTAAACTCGTTAAATCTTTATTATGTTTGGTTTTAATTTTTAGAAGGTACAGAGGTAATTTATCGTTTACAATATCTTTATAAATATTTTTTTTTTCAAAACCACGCATCTGTTAATTATTTTAAAGTCCTTAGTTATTTGATTGAAAATTTAATCTTCAAATTCCGAACTATATTTATGCTCGTTTTATTTTAAGTTACACTTTTTTATTTCTTAATGCTAACTATTCCGTATATTGAATTATCAATTCGTAAATTTTTTTTAATGCAGTTGTGTCTCGTCTCCAATTGAGATTTAATATTATTAAAATGTTCTGATATTTTTTTTATTGCAATTTATCTAAACGTAATTTTCCTCTTACGCAATATTACTAATAAACAAGCCAGAACCATCTAAGCTTCGCGATACTTCGCATCAATACACAGTAGATTCATTAGCCAAAAAAAGTGACAAAGGAACCAATTAGGACTTCTATTTATTTTTAGATTTCCATCTGCGTCTTACTTGTATTGATTGATTTGTTTTGACACAGGAGTACCTGTGGCAATTTGTTCAAGTCTACAAGTGAATAAGTTACCAACCTACCTTCATGTGAAATATTATGTTTTGTTCTGGTAGCAGTGTTACAATTAATCTTCGACGTTGATATAATCTTTTACCAGGCGAATCCACGTTGAAGATTTTTAAATTATTAATAAAAAATATCTATGCTAATATTATAAAGAGAAAATATTTGATTGTTAGTTTGTTTGTATAGATAGGCACCAAAATTACTGGACCGAAAAAAATCCTAATTCCAGCATTAGTCCTATAGGTAAAGTTGTTAATATTGACGATCTGCGTTACCCCTTAAAGGGTTGTCGAGGGCCGATGTACACGCTGTATATAAAATTTTTGCTATAATGGTGTTATTATCTTTATGACAATGACATGTAAGAGCATGTGGCGCGGGTTGTTCATATAATTCCTGTTCTATAGCGACTACTTGCGACCATAACAATGTAAGCCCCAACCGCAGTATGAAACTTAATACAAGTGACATTTCGGCTCGAGAATGCCTTCTATTTGCCGCATAATGATTAATATCACCAAACAGGTTCATAATAGACGGTTTAAATATAGATGTATATTTAGAAGGGAAAATTGTTGAAACGTGAAATAATAAAGATCAATTTATTTATTAGTTCGGCTGTCAGGCCCTGAGTTTGTTGATCAGGCAATAGAAATTCGAGGAAAAGGTACAATATATCTATCAGAAAATTGCATTTCCAAAAGGTATTTCAATTGATTGGATTATTTTTGTAATAAGGATGTCATGTCCAATTACTTATGCACTGGTCAGTCAACTTTACTATAAAATATTGTAAAATAAGGTATAAAATTGCAAATTTCGAATTATCTGCAAATTCGAAATTTACAAATTTTCGCCGCTTTTCCGCCAGTCAGAAGCACTCCTTATTTAGGGTAGATATAAATAGGATATTTTTTTAAAGAAATCTAAAAATGAAATTAATAGTAATAAATCCATATAATTACAATGAATTGATACAATTTTTAATTAAAATAGGTATATTCGGATTTTTTGCAATGTGTTATGGGACTTCCTGTGTTAAATTAGACTTTAAAATAAAAACATTAATTTAATTTACCCTTGAACGTAGAACAATACAAAGCTGTCTATATCCACCATGGTAGATAAACAGTACTTAACTCGTACTTAACAACTGCACGGACAAGTGTCTACCAACAGTCAACCAACACGCAATTCAAGTAGGTACAACATACGAAAATGCGAGACACACAAAGTCTTAAGCGACATACACCCATAAGCAACTTATACTATTTAGTTTCTCGGCCTCTTAAAACACCTGCCGAAAAGGGAAGCTTTTATTACAATAGCCGTAAAGATGAAAATGGAATCACCAACTTTTGTAGATCCAAGTGTTTGCCAAAATGAATTTTAAATCAATCGGGTTAAAGTCGATTTTTATTGATCGTAATTTTGTACAGTGAAGTTAAAGGAAGTAATATTAGACAAGTGCTTATTATAAGTAAATTAACGACTCAACTCAAGAACGTGTTGTAGGATGACCTAATAAGGTTGAGTTTTTCGGACATTTCCCTAAGGAAATTTGGAAAAAAGTATATATGTACTTATTTATAAAATTCGTAAAGTAGCATTATCTCGTAGATGAAAAGAATATTTAAGAAAAAAAAAACAAAATTAATCATTTATCGAAACTAAAAAAACACATGGAATTAAAAAATTAATAAAAAATTCTTTGTTGAAACTTCTAAAACATTATGGTTACATTTTTAAATTTTTAAAAAATTAACGTCCTTCTATAGTTCGTATACTATGTGGTCATGCTTAGTAATGACTAATGTTCTAATCAATCCTCAATCTATCCCATCTCCTCCGAACCCATGAGCAACTGCCTGCCAAAGAATGCCGTCTCAGCCTCCGGCCACTTCCAAATTATATCATACGTGAGCTAAGATAGACGAATCGCGTGACCACGCCGCCATTATAATAATTTGTTTTGTTTTACTGTGCCCAAATGTTTGGTTTGTACACAAAAATGTTTTTGAGGTTATAAATTACAACGTAAAATCTAGAAACTATAATATTATTTGATAGCATCATACATAAAAAAATTAATATTATTCAATAAGGCTTGCCAATATGTAAATAAAAAAGTTTCGAAAAAAGAATTATTTTTGAATAAATGTAGAAAAAAAAAACAGTACCGTTTTAACCTAAATAAGACCGAATAAGGAAATAATGTAAATTTCTTAACACATTAAATATGAATAACGTAACAAAAAATTAAAAGCTATTTATGACTGCTATAAAAGCATATAAAAAATTTGGCATACATAATCTGAGGTAAAATACCGAAATTTTAAATCTTTGATGTGTCTTTGATAATATAATATTTACCTATATAAGTTTTTATATTAAGTAGGTACCTGGAATTGCAACTAATAATAGTAGGTACTAATTATTATGTCTGTAAAATGACGGCGATCTTTAAGTGATTTTAAATTATATTAATAGAATTTTGATTGAGGATAAAAATAAAAGTTTTCTTGAAAAGTTCATGCGCAAATTGGACATATGCTACAAAACAAAGTAATCTATCCCACAAAAAGCGCACAAGACGAGTAATGTACAGATATTTAAAAATAACTTTGCAATTAAGAAGTTGAAATGTAAAGAGTAGCATACTGTGGGGAATGTAAGTCAATCTCCATTTTTTTGGCCACGAGAGTCCACCTCTGATTTTATAAATAAACCAAAGAAAAAATAAATGGCGTTTTATAAACTAGTTAATTTTTAATGCTATGCGTACTTTAAGGCCAATCCCCCAATATCACAAAAACTTTTTGGCCACTGACGAACAGAGACAAAAAAAAACAAAACAGGAGCGAGCAAGCAAAGCGACCGAGCATTCCAAACTTAAGGGGAGATCCTCAATGCTAAACATAGATATTCTGGCTAAGATAGTATGTGTTATATGCGAATTGATAATGGCTGACTTTGTAATTCAGAGGAATATTAAGATTTAAAAAGGAGAATAATATCTACTTATCCAGAGCAGTCAATTTAATTAGCACCCGTTTGGTATTAATTTGGGAATCCGGTAACTTATTTTTATACCTTTTGAATAGGAACTATAAATGTACAAATTTTACCTACAAATCAAAAAACTCGAATAGTTTAATAAAAATTCCAAAAATATGTTTTCACACACGAATGAATAATGTTGCCAGATAAAATTGGCAAGAACCTAAGTGACCGATGTCTCTCATCTTATTCGTATTCGAACGTAACTAATTTCGTACGCGACTGTACGTTGTTACGTGATGACGCAATACCTAACTCAACCGTAATGGTTGGTGTCAATCAAAATTACACACAACAAATTTTTACATGCGCCCGCCAAATAATTCCGCATCTCATTATGAACTCTACTCCAACGCAATAAAGATTAAGTACCCATTTTTAGTGGCAAATGATTTTTGGAATACGTTCTGAGAATCACGCGGATCAAGACCTGTCGAGTTGCCTACAAATTTGGTCGGGCGTGTTTAGGAACTTAAAAGATTCAAATAGTTCATATTTTTTTAAAAACAAAAACCCTTTATATATAATGCTAGGAATTGCATCAAATATTATAGGAATATTTATATATAGAATATTTATTAGATTTAACACATCTTTTAAAATTCAACCATTTTGTACTAAGTTTTATCCTTTCAGGCAGACGAATTTTATATTACTAATTTTGACCATATAAACCATAATGTTATTTAGTCCGATTAAATAAATGCACTATCTTATATTTAATCGCTATTGACAAGATTAAATTTACAAACACATATTTCTATTTTAAAAGTGCCTCATTTTTGTTGGTTAGTATATTGCCATATCTAAATGCTAAAATGCTTCTTACATGTAAAGGTCATTTGTGATTTATAATTACTAACCAACAAAATATTATAATATTTAGAAGAATTAACATTGATTACTAAAAATAACATCTATGATCAATTTTTGCGATGTGTAGACAAAAAAAACTACTAAAAATGTCCCATGGGTCGTTGTCTTGTCACGCGGAAGAGGACCCAAAAGGCTAACAGCATTGCCACGTTGGGTGGCAATTCTTATTTGTGTCCAAAGAAATTACCAGCCCTCTGGTCACCCGATACCTCATTAGAATTATATTTCATGTTTTAGTAAGTACATGTTTAGGGCGAATATTGGAGGAGTCATGTTTTGATTTCGTTCTCCATCTCAAAGCCCACCAACATGCTAAACGCGGCCTAAAGGTTTTATAAACCTAGGCTCTGTCTACACCATAAGGGAAAAAGACGTGATAGTACGTATGATTTAGTAGAATAACAAAAGAAGGATTAGCTACGAAATATGACATAACACCTACAAGCTGGTAATTCTATGCAAATAAAATCGTATTAGATATTCAAAAGTTTCAGAGTTTGTTTTCCACTGTCATTTTCATACAGTTCAAAAGTCAATATGGTGTCAAGTACAAGATATACGGTGTTACAAAATTAACTGGCACTGTTTGAACTGGAACCTCGGTTTATCAATAATATTAACTTAAAGAAAGCAAAAAAAATTTTTTTTCCAGTTTAGTTTTCAGTTCCGTGGAGAAAGTTGTTAATTTTTGATTAATAATATTACAACATAAATACTGTCATAATAGTGGGCCATGGGCTCCACCGGATTTCGGATTTGGAGTATCAACCAAGATTATTCTTAAAATTAATTCAGTAAACCTAGACTTTAAATTGAGCTATTAATTCTATAATTACAAAGAAATATATATGTAATAAAAAAATCTGCAATGTCGATGAACTTTGAGTCATTAGCAAAATAATTAATTGGTACATTGCTTATGCTAAAAATGTACTGACACATGTTTGCGGCACCCTGTACGTTAGCATTGACCGTTGACTAGCGCTATTGCGACCAGCAAGTCTTGGTCCTTGAACTGGGAGAAATATTCGTTGTTGAAGCTCGTTATATTCTGGTCACACAATTTTGACACTTGTTCCTAAATCAGCAAAGTAGATAAGCTTTTATGTAATAAATAATTCTCTTTGGGAATACGCAGTAGTATTAGCTTTTATTATCGATTTGTTTACGACAACGGTGGACTTCTTTAATGGTCTGATTTGATGATGACGCTTCAGCATCATCATATCAAACGCAGGACGTCCACCGCTGGACATAGATCTCCTTCAAGAATTTCCAAAATGACAAGTTGGAAGAGGCTTACATCCAGCGTTCTCTTTTTTCTTCCAACCACCTGATATGGGTGTCTAACGCTGCGGTTGCCGGTACGTGGTCGCCAATCGAGAACCTTTCTGCACCATTGGCCATCGGTTATACGCGCTTTGTGTACTACTCACTTCCACTTCAAAAAACCAGTCGGCTAACCTATGTAGGTGGCTTTTGTTCTTCTACGTATCTTCTTATTTTTGATGCAGTCTCGTATAGAAACACTGAGCATCGAGTATAGCTCTTTCCATAGCTTTTTGAGCGACTTTAAGCATTCTTATGAGGCAGTAAGGGATGGTCTTCGAGACGTTAGTCTTACTGCTAACACATATTGATGATATTTCGGACGCGATAATACTGTCGAGCTTCCCAAACGCCGCCATAAAATTTGTATACTTATATATTATTGTTTTATAATTATAATTATGGTATGCCCCTTAAGTGTGCAGAGACAAAAATTTTAAACTTATTGTGTTAATCCAAAATAAACTGTAAAACAGATATTAAATATAATAAATACAAGAAGTAATAAAAAAATCCTTGTGACTGATACATCCTGTTTTACACTAACATACATACAATCGTGCAATTCTGACAATATTATATACATATATGAGTCGAATTGAAAACTTCCTGTTTTAAAGTCGGTTAATATAAATCAGAAGTCTAAATACCCAAAATATATTTTATTATATTAGTAGGTATCCCAATTTGATTTAAATAAATGCAAAATATTATAATGACCTGTTGAATTTATAATAACAAAATGATAAACGTTTAAAATATGCTTTTCTGGCTATTCACTTAATTCTCTGATTTATGTACAGCTCAGTGCATTTTGTAATGTGAGCATGTATGATAAAATTTTTGTGTTATTGTATTTTCTTTCTTTTTTATAAAATATTAGCTGTGATTTGAATTTTTTATTATATTTACAGAAATATTCTTATTGTTTATCTAAATTGAAAACATACATAACACAATTTTTTTTAAGAAAATTGCAATATAATTCTAAATAATATTTTTTTATTAAAGTTTTTATTAGTTTTTATTCATATCTAATGATAAGTGATCGATTTCAGCTTTAACACATGTATTTAAAAAAACATTAAGAATATTAATTTCTAATAAAAATTTCGCTCAAAAAACAATAATTTTTAACGCATCCAAAGAAAACATAATCCGTCACTGGTGACATTGACAATGGAGGTATGTGGCCTTGGGTTCGGTTCCTGCGCGCGGGAACGCCGCGATAGATTCGAGTAGATTCAATTCGTGCCGAATTTCAATTTGCAAATTAGTTATCGAGTACTTAATCGTGTCGTTTAAATCGAATTTTGAATTTATTTACGCCTATTTGTAGTAAATTTCCATCATTTAGTGTATTATAAATTTATAAATTACTTATGTACACATAAAATACTGCGTAATCTAAGTACCTATTTAAAATATATATTCTTTCCTATTTTGAAAAATACTTTAATTTTAGAGTGAAATGAGAACTAATAAACGCCTTTAATAAAAATTTGTGAAACAATAAAAAAATATATATTCACTAATGTAGTAACATACTTAATTGAAAATGAGGAAATACAGGTGAAATACATTAATTTTTAATTTTTGCACCCAGTAATTTCTCTTTTCTCACAAAAAGATAAGTTAAAAATAATATAGATCTCAATCACTACTTTTTCGTATGCCAACAATAAATTAAAAGAAATTCCGCATGGTAGCAACAAGCGCTTTAAAAATTTTCATTGCCAAAATATTCTTGTTCATGAAAGCATGAATGTTTAATTTATTTTCAGCATCTCAAAATACTGGGTGTGCTTCAAGGTTGTTCAATTGAAAGTCAAATTTTGACTTTATTGACAGCAGGTAAAGGCAAATACTAAAATAGGGCCTTGTTGTAGTTTTTTTAGCTTATGCATAAAGAATCCCTTTTTTATTTAATGAAGGAAAAATATGAAATAATAATTTAAATATGCAATTATTATTGAAATAATTATAAAGCATTATTTGAAATAATTATAATTATTTTCCTGGTGGTAGAGCCATCTTACATTAAGCTACCATAACATCTTTTGCTCATAAATCGGGCTGGCTCGAACCGGCTAGTAACCACCATCTCACGGAATACCGGCGTAAAATAGTAACATGAGAATGCTGCTGTGTTTCGCCTGGTGAGTGAGAGTTCCGGTTGCCCAACACCCCTACAGATCTTCTCCAATATGATAGCGGCAATTAAAGAGAAAACTACCCCAGGAGGGTACCTGCGTCCTTGCGCAGGAGAATCCCTCCCTGGGCAACAATGCTCAGGCTGCCCTACGTATTCTGGGGAGGGCAAAATTCCGCTTTTGAAGGTTGCAAATCCAAAAAACAAGCTAAATAGCAAGCGCTCTTCGGCCGTGTCCCCTCAGTTTTCAGTTGATTTTTGTAATATTAGGGGATTACATTCCAATCTTGATGCAGTCCATTACCACCTCGAAACTGCCAAGCCGGCTATGCTATTTTTGACCGAGACGCAGATCTGTAATCCGTCAGACCTGTCATACCTGAATTACCCAGGCTATGTCCTGGAGGCTAAGTTTCACCCCCATGCGGGCGTATGCGTGTATGTCAGGGATGAGATCTGTTGTCGGCGTCTCCGTGACTTGGAAGTTCCGGATTTCTCTGTTCTGTGGGTTCATGTAGATACTGGCCATGATCGTATTGTTTACGCCTGTGTTTACCGTTCGCATAGTGGAGACTCTGAGGCAACTCGGCTCATGGAATATCTCAGTGGTGCTGCAGATAAGGTCCAGGAACGTTTTCCATCTGCGCAGTTGGTGTTTCTGGGGGACTTTAACGCCCACCATGGAGAGTGGCTGTTCCCGTACCGGGACACCGACCACGCTGGGAGAGAAACCTATAAGTTTGCATTGACTTATGGTCTCTCCCAGCTTGTCAACGAGCCGACGCGCATTCCTGACGTTGCTGGCCACACTGAGTATTGCCTGGACCTTCTACTGACAACCGATCCTGACAGACATTCGGTGTCCGTATCACCCCCGCTCGGGACATCGGATCACTGTGTGGTGAAATCTGTATCACACTACTCGCCTCCTGACACCGGCCCCAAAGGCACCAGGCGAGTGTGGCGATACAAGTCGGCAGATTGGGATGAGATGCGACATTTTTTTGCATCTTATCCTTGGCGGCAGGTTTGTTTCTCTTCTGGGGATCCATCATGTTGCGCTGATGCTGTTTCGAGTGTGATGGGTAAGGCAATGGAGTATTTTATTCCTTATGCTGACGTATCCCTTGAAACCAAAGCTCGCCCTTGGTTCAATGCTGACTGCCTCATAGCTGAAAGGCGTAAGCAGGAGGCGTACTTGGCCTGGGCTGATGCTCGCAAAAGCAAAGCGGATGATCTCCGGGACAGGAAGAAATTGTATAATGCTGCTGCCAAGTCCTGCAAAAAGGTGTTCAGAAGAGCTCGTTTCGACCACGTTGGCCGTATTGGAGATAAGATAGCTTCCTGTCCCTCAGGAAGTAAAGCTTTCTGGTCTCTAGCCAAGTCAGTTGAGATGAACTTCTGTCGCCCGTCGTTGCCACCATTGCAGAAACCTGACGGTTCTCTTGCCCATAGTGCAAAAGAGAAAGCAGACTTGTTTGCTAATCTATTTGCAGAAAATTCGCGTCTAGATAGTAAAGGTAAAAGCCCACCCCAGTTACCTCCGTACGGACCCAAGATGCGAGCCCTACAAATTCATCAAAAGGAGGTACTTAAATGCATGCTTAACCTAGATGTGAATAAGGCTAGCGGACCTGATGGTATCCCAGCAGTGGTTTTGAAACACTGTGCACCCGAGTTGTCTCCTGTGCTGACACGCCTCTACAGGCTCTCTCTGGAGACTGGCAAGGTCCCAAGGTCCTGGAAGCTTGCGAATGTACAACCTGTACCTAAAAAGGGAAGCCGCTCTGACCCGGCCAATTATCGACCTATTGCGATCACCTCCATATTGTGCAAGATTATGGAGCGTGTATTAAACAATCGTCTCCTGGCGTACCTAGAAACCAACGAGCTCCTTAGTGACAACCAATATGGTTTTCGCAAGGGTCGCTCAACCGGTGACCTACTAGTATATGCCACGCACCTATGGAGTGAAGCCTTGGAGGGTCACGGTGAGGCAGTTGCCGTCTCACTCGATATATCCAGGGCTTTTGACCGGGTCTGGCACGAAGCTCTCTTAAGTAAGCTTCCAGCGTACGGTTTACCAGAGGGCCTTTGCTCCTGGATATCCGATTTCCTGAGGGAACGGTCGATTCGAGTGGTTGTGGATGGCTGCTCTTCCGACCTAATGGTTATTGATGCCGGGGTACCTCAGGGATCTGTTCTCTCTGCAACCTTGTTCCTGCTGCACATTAATGACCTTCTTATGTCAGGCATTATTGGCTATGCCGATGACAGCACCGTTGTAGAGAGATATATGTCCAGTGCCAGTGCAAGTCCACAAGAAGTCCAGTCTCTGAGAGAGTCTATGATTGAACGGGTTAACTCTAAATTACAAAAAGTGTCCGATTGGGGTGACGCCAATCTAGTTAAGTTTAACCCGTCCAAAACACAGGCGTGTCTCTTCTCCGCAAAAAAGAGTGCTTTCCGACTTACACCCACTTTCCAAGGTGTTTCCTTGCCGATTGTTGACCACCTTGGGCTTTTGGGCGTCACCGTCACGTCTAAACTCAGTTTCGGCCAACAGATAGAGTCAATGGCACTAACTGCTTCCAAAAAGTTGGGCATTATCTCTAAGGTTCGGCGGTACTTCAGCTCTGAACGGCTGCTCAATCTTTATACAGCCCAGGTTCGCTCTTGCATGGAGTACTGCAGTCACCTCTGGGATGGCTCAGCTAAATATCAGCTTGAAGCTTTAGATTCTGTTGACCGAAGAGCCAGAAGCCTAATAAATAATGATGTGGTCGCAAAACTGCAATCCCTGGAGCATCGCCGTAAAGTAGCTTGCCTATCGGTTTTTTATAGGATCCATTTTGGCGAGTGTGCGATGGCGCTCTTTGAGCTAGTAGAACCCTCACCATTCCTCCATAGGACTACGAGACGCAGAGAGAAATTTCACCCTTTTGTCGTAGAAATTCCAAAGAGTCGTACTAAACGCTTCGACAGTTCCTTTTTGGTTCGAGTTGCTAAGGAGTGGAATGAACTGCCTGCGTCTATATTCCCAGACAAGTACAATCCCGGGACATTCAAAAGTAGAATAAATGGGTATCTCTTGGATAGGCATGTAACATCCTCGTCTTCATCGTCACTTACCATCAGGTGAGATGGGAGACAAATGCCTAATTCTATAGTTAATAAAAAAAAAAAAAAAAAAAAGCATTGTATTTGAATTATAAGTTTTAGTTATACTATATTCAAATATAATTCGACGTTCTCACAATATCAGATTATAATATAAATTATTTTTTCCAAACTATTATATACATACAAACTTATTCATTCCTTATATGTTGTATGTAAGGAATGAAAAAGTTTAACAAAACACTACTTCGAAGGAATAATGATAACATCTCTCAAAAATATGTATTATACCTATGTACCGTAATAATAAAAGTAACCAAATGAAGTTTCATGGTTTTTTTAAATTATTTAGAACCAGCCCTAGGCTGTATGTTTGTTTATGCCGAGCCTGTGGCCAAGCTTACATAATATATGAAGGGGGACTTATCAATGACCTTGTAACCATTCGGAATTCTACCGGGTCACCGTCGAAGCCATCTTATCATTTTTGTGTAAACTTCATGCAGAAATTCAAATTTTATTGATACCATCGATATCTGAATCTTCGATCGATTCTTGAATTTAGTAACAGTGAATTTCTTTGTCCTGTAATGATGAAATAAGTAATTCGGGAATGCATAGATCTTTACTGCATTGCAAAACGCATTCTAAGAAAACTTCAAAGATTGTATATAGTAGTAATATTACAGTAACAGTAGGTTTTTTAAAACGTAATAAAAACATGATTACCCTACAAAAAATTACAACTTTTGTCACTCGGCACGGTGTGAAAATTATATACCTACTGGAGTGCTATTTTTGAACGCGGGCCACTCGTCTTCGAGCGATTTTTGTATGGAGAAATCGTTCGAAGACGAGTGGCACGCGTTCAAAAATAGTACCCCTGAACATTCGTATTCATTACGTCACTTACAATTATTGTGAAATAAATAAACGCTAAAACGATACACTCATTATTGGGTAGTGTACATAAAAAAATATAGTTTAAAAAATGCTCATAGTCGATGATAATAATATCTTACTGGTATCGTTACTAGATCATAATCAAAAATTCTTATAAGACATTTCCACAGCCATTACCGAAAATTAATTCACAGATACGATCGGCCCGGAAAACATCAAAACGCCAAATATTCATTAGATACAACGCTCTTTATCTGTGTAATTGCATTTAAAAAACCAACAGACAATAGGTATCGTCCTATACAACCTCTGAGCGACCCGGGTACGTTCGACCTTCGTGCTCAAGGCGTATCCGTAGTCATCAACGAGGCTTTACATCAAGTGCTAGTGTTTGCTAAGGCTTTTGAGAGCGAAGAACTGTTGACATCCAATGTTTCTAGAATTTATTAGATCCTTATAATGTATTGACATATCTGATAACATTATTATTTTAATATAGCTTTAGGCTCTGCTCTAGGCTTATCATCAAGTGCTAGTGTTTGCTAGCTCTTGCTTTTTGAGAGCAAAGAGCTGTTGACAATTAATGTTCTTGCTATTTAGTAGATCCTTATAATGGATAGACATATCTGATAACATGATTATTTTAATATAGATTTAGGCTCTACTTTAGGCTTAACATCAAGTGCTAGTGTTTGCTAAGGCTTTTTGAGAGCGAAGAACTGTTTTACATTTGACATCTGATTTATCTGCTATTTAGTAGATCCTTATAATGCTAAACGTATCTGATAACATGACAATTTTTATACAGCCTTAGGCTCAGACTATTGTTTTGTCTCCGATTTGTTAGAGCTAAGTTGTAGTTATGTATTACTGACAGGATTAAAAACGTACACGTAACAACAATATTTGTCAATAATAAGTCAACAAATTTTGGCAAAAATAAATTACTGATCTATTCTCTATTGCAACCACTAAAGACCATTCACTAGTGTGCCGGGATTTTTACCAGGAGCAAGCGAACGAAGACGAAAATCACCAAAAAAACGCCACTGCTTCAGTTGTCATTACCACAAACACAGCTTCAAATATTAGTTGTCTGGAGCTAGACGTACTTCATACAGATTTTTATTTTTTCTCCAATAAGTAGTAGGCATAGAATAAGGTTATGATTTTCTTTTAAATAATGGTTATGTATGAGTGCCTCTGGACGCCGGTCAAGTCACACTAATCTTTCAAATAAAATAAAAAGTATCGATTCGTCAAGAACTCTAGTAGCATAAGATGTCGAGAAAACAGGGTCAGGTGGGGTTTCTCTACCAACAATTTGTGTGACTGCGGTGCCAATCAAACCATGTCTCACCTTTTGTTGTGCCCAAACTGCCCCACTATTTGCACCGTACAGGATCTTAATGACGCCAACGATAGGGCAATTACCGTTGCTAGATACTGGTCAAAAGATATTTAATAGTATGCAAACATTTCGACTCGATAAGAAGAAAAAGTACCATTTTCGAAAAAAATCCAAGACAAGAAACCAGGAGCGTAGGACATTTGGAAATTCTTATTAGTTATGTAACTTATGCCTCTTTTCTAATAGGAGCCAGAGCAAAATGTGGTTAAAATTTAGCCGAATAGAGAAAATGGAGTCCAAAATGAAATCAAACATCGATGATAATTTGACGCTTTGAAGTGGCATATATAGTACATATTTTACAAAAATGATGACTTGAAGAAAATCATATAAGTTAAAAATTGTTTTAGCAATTCCAATTGATGATCAATGAGGATATGTTCTCTGTGTACAATACTCTGACAATAGAAAAAAAAGTAATAATTCACTGCGTATCTCACCTCGCATCGGGATTTGAACTAATGTAAATAATGTAAAAGTCCATGAAATAACTATAAAAATCGCTCAATAATTTATACAGAAAAATAAATGTAGCAACATCAAAGCAGATATAAATAGTCATTATGTGTAAATATGGTTCCAAAATATAACTACACGGCTACATGAATCATTCATTAATGTTAAAAACTACAGTTGAAATTACATAAATTTATTTTCTTACATATTTTATGAAAAAATACTTTTAGTTGCTATTTTTCGTACGTTTCATTGAGTGGAGTTTTTTAGCTTCAATTATAAAAAGTTAAAACATAAGACAAAATTACTATAATACCAGTTACGAAATCTAACTGTATGATTATTTCAAGCATTAGATTGAGGAATATTTTTGATATCCTATAGGATATTTGAATTATACAAATAAAAGTAGATACGATGTTAGTGTATTATTCGTGCACAACATATGGATATGTTTTGTTTCCTGGTCCCTAAAAAATTCAATACAGTTACCGACAAAGGCATACTTTGCTTCTCTTACGTCATATTCTTTATCTTCTACAATGTTTTTTTAAAATTCTATGTCTCTCAACAGCGCAAAATTACCGACTAAGACGTTTGCGGTAAGCAACCCAAGGCTTATAAGTCAATCGTCTTATAAGACCAAGTAAGTTTACCCTAAAGGGTAAGCAGCCCTAAACACACATATGTTGACGACACGCTGCTTTGTGGTAACATTGCGGTTGGCTTCGCAAAAGATTTTGATGAAGGGCATGCTTTTAATTAGCATGACGTATATAAGTTCTCAAATATTTAAGTTACACTTAAGTAAGCCAAAAAGTCATGTCGTCTAAAAATTAAAATTAAAAGCATCAATTTAATACGAAGTTTATGTATATCTCGATTTCCTAGAGTTGAATATAAACTGAGGCAATCAAAAAACAATTAAACAAAGTGTTTGTATAGGAAACAGTATGATCTAAGCACGCGAACAAGGAAGCTCGATAAACATTGTGAAGTACTCTAAACCTACGTCTTTTCGATATAAAGCACTCTTGAACTTGGTACCGAATATTTAAATTACGAAGAGTCGGATAAATATAAGAGGAATAAAATTTAAACCAAAGAGGCGCAAATGGGTATTTAAAAATTTAAAAAGAAGAAATAGAAATTGCGTAATCATTTTCCTTTTTTCGTATTCGGCAAAGAATATACTCGTAAAGCATACTTGGATTAAACTATATAAAAATAAAAGCTGAATAAATACTTTTATCAAACGGAATACACAACCAAAAAGGCGCGAAAAGGATATCAGAAGAAAACAAAAAAGAGAACTAGAGAATTTCGTAATCATTTTCGTATTAGCCAAAGATTTGGATTTAACTCGTTTTATGACATAAGGCGATTTTTACAACGCGATATAATTACGCTAAGCACGAAGCTTGGCATAATATTAGAGTTAAAGATTAATAGGCCCGACGCGGAACACACGCTTGCATCGTGATTTCATATAATGATCACTCAAAGGAACAATGTGCTAAACCGCCGAATATTACTGGCTTAATGACGTCAAGTGAAGATGAAGACTTCCGAAGTCTTCAAGGATTCTTATGATTAATATAACTTTAGGAAGCAAATGTTAAAATAACGGATTAAACACAATAGAGTTAATACAAACAAAGATATTTAGACCTCTAAGGAGACACGATAGTTTCATGACAATCTTGTAAGAGATGATGGGAGATGGGAAAGGAAGATCAAGGACTCATATGACAAAGTCCGTTTGATATAGGGATAATAGGTGATAAAATAGACTACGTAGGATAGGAAAGTGATGTGTGTATAAACTCCAATAAATTATTGAGGAAGAAACAAAAATGTTCTAACCTTTTCCTCCTGCACTTGGCCACCATTTTCTGACAACGGCGTTGACGGAGCACTGTATCCTTTAGGACCGTCGTCGTGGGGTGTCATTTGCCTCTGCACTTCATTCTCCTGGTCGTTGCTGACTCTGATCTCATGTAATCCACTCTTGAACTCCGACAGTCTAAGTACGGACGGCTTGATTTCCGGCATTTCGTCTGGATGCTCGTACCTTCTTAAGTCTAGGTTCGTTGTTAAATGTCTATGAGGGTCTAGAGTCGGCACACCTATAGCCCTCAGGTGCTCTATACTTCTGTGTATGTGGGAGTAATTGTCTACTGGTATTTCTGCCATTAACGGCGAGTTGTGGTAATCCAGGCCGCCTCCGTCCGGCCTGTAATCGATTGTCCTGCCTTCCATCATCTTGATTGTTTTAAAATTTCTATCTAAATATATAATTGTTATCTAGTGATTATTTGGCACTATCTCATAAAAAATATAATTGTGTCTTAAATTCTTGCTATATGTCATGGAATTTTTCGAGATCCTCCGTTTTTTGTTTGCTGAAAAAATAATTTTCTATTTTCATGGTTTGTTTATAACTGATTTCGAAGTTCAAAATGTTGTGTTAATTATTTTAATCACATCACCAAGTGTTGTCGATTCAATTATAACTTTAATTCCGAGCACAAGAAGGCTACTTGTTTGTCTATTTAAAACTAGATTTGACGGGTAAAAAAAGTTGGCGTTTTTTTTTTCCGAGCAAGCAGGTGACGAGTGAGCCGTCGCGTAGGTTGTGTCAATGATCTAGCCCCTAGCCCACATGCCGCATCAAATAAGGCTTCGATAATCACACAGCTTGTACATCCGCGCGTACAATGTGCAAGTTTAATGGAGATTTTATCTTTGTTATAATGAAAATATTAAACCGATAGTTTGTAAAAGGATGTAGTTAGCGCCTAGCCGTTAAGTTTGCTGTTTAAATTCCGTGCATGAACGATCGTTTTATCTTTTCTCGCAATTTCTTTTAATAGAAAATTGCTACTGGTTATGACTATAGGGTCAGCTCGACTCGTACATTGATGACTTTGTGGTCTTAATGTATTCTTTAGGAATGTAAGGTGGACTTGTGCTGTGGACTGTACCTGTACAGTCCAGCAGTGCCGGGCTGTCAAAGATATAATTACGTGTATAGAATAGATAACCATGGACGTTTGCGTTCCTCAACAATAGACTCTATTCAATTTTGAACCTTAAGTTCAAGCGATAGGGGGTTTTGGAGCAAAAAAATTCGTGATTCGTTTTGGTTGGAAACAATTTTGTTGATGTATACTGGGCCTCATGCTTGATTGACTTCAAGATTTGTAATCATAGTTCTAGTTTAGTTCAGAAGTGGTTTTAGACCAGTAATTAGCTTTTTGTCAGGTTCATATGTATTATTAGTATATTCAGCATAGAGTATGACTATTATTATGTTTCTGTTATCTTTTGGTGGTTCCTCTAATTTATTAAAGGGTAATATTTTAAAACCTCTTTGTCGAAGAATATTTTAGATTCGAAAGCCATCTATTTATTATAGTATTTGGTAAAGCTTTCCGATTTTTTATGCACTAGTCCATACCGTACCTTGAAGAAATATTTAAAATATTATTTTAAATGTTGATTTCATTATTGTTTCGGAAGTATGATTCTGTATATAATTTTATTATAAGAGTTTGCCCCTAATTTGTTACATATTAACATAATTGACACCTTGTCTTACGATTTTTTTCTCTAGTCAAGTACCAGTTTTTGTAATGGAAAAAACATGACTTGCCGAGTTTTTTCTTCTAGATTATTTTAAATATGCGTTAAGTCGAGTATCGGAGATTTCGTAGTTGCTGAACCGTGCAATACAAGGCTGTTTGACAAGAAGTTTTCTGATGTTGGATAAGAGCGTTTCTAATATCAAATATTGTGTAAAATTTAAGAGTAAAACGCTTTTACGTTATAATGTTTATGCTGCAATTTGTTGCTACTAGTGTTTGTTGTATTGACTTATTTTTTTTTAGCTGATGAGGATTATGGGCGGAGATTAATAAAACTGTACATGCATTTTTTCTTATTTTCAAAGTTTTCTTTTTGAATAAAAAAAGACATAAGTTATATGTTAAACTTTTACTACATATTCATAGCCTAAAATATTTGTTTACATTAGGTATCAATGTAGTATTTTCACTACCGACAACATTTTGAACTTCGATTGTCACACAAACAAAATAATCTGGCAGGTTCCCTGTATCAGTTTTAATATTGACAAACAATGTTGAAAAACAAAGTGAGCGCAACAAATCATATAAATTCTAAATTAAAGTGCGGCACACTGGCCGAAAATATTTCCGTATTTATAGTGCGGGCATGTTTCAAGGTCGGGCTTGTCAGACACCGGCGACTGCCCGCCGACGAGCTCCCGGAGCTCTTGCAAACACCTCACCCCACCGAGGGAGAACCCTCAACCTCCCTCGCTAGGGAGAAAACAGGGAACCTGCCGCGATAATTAAGTAAAAAAAAAAACAAAAAAAAAATACCTGACACTATCCAAAAAATCTTCATTCACCAACTATATCACCATAATAAATCACAGTTTGTTCCTATCTAAATGTCACTAAAAATATATCACATAATACAGGTAACACTAACGTCACAACACGTCCAAAAGGCAACAGTCCAAGGCTTTATCGCCAAAATTATTCGAAAAATCCACGTGCTCCTCGAAAATAAACATTTAAAAAAATGCCGGTGAAAAAATGCAGAGTCGTGCTCTTGACCCTGCGGTAAAATTATGAATGCCGACCGTCGTTACTAGGATCAAAATTACCAGATTTTTTTGTGCTCAATATTTTAGTGTGCTATAATTTGTTATAGTTGTGGGTATTCCACACGTGATGTAGTGCGCCGTCCCTTTCGCTCTCGCGGCTCGCGTGCACCGGCGTGCAGTGGCACTCTTGCAGGGCTCCTTACGACATGTGCTTGCATAAAAAGCCGGGACTTGCAGCTCGAGCCACCACCGGCCACTCGCGTCGACAACAAAAATGTAATACAAAACGCCCGCTCGCCCGCCTTAAGACCGACGCGGCAAAAACGAGACTGAAATTCAGATCTATAGTAGAAAAAGTGAACTACACCGCGCGAGGGGTACACTAACACATAAAAATGAAAAAAATCACACGGACGCTAACATCGACAGCGGAGCTTAAAAAATCGGAGTGGGGATTAGTAGGCACTGCTTGGCGCGATAGCGCTGTCTCGTTCTTGCGGCGTGAGGCCGCGCGCACACAGACGCGCGGTGGTTAAGCGAAAAAAATGTGTACACATTTTTTTATTATTCACGATTTTTATGTGTGTAAGTGGGCTCGGTGCGAGGGGGACGGAAAGCGGCGGAAGCACCGCACCCTGCAAGGGGGAGTGAGATGGCGCGCGTCGCCACGTGCTCGTCCCTCGGTATTAAATAATAATTAAAATGGCTACAAGACCGGCGATACGAGATATTCAGTAGACGATTTTTTGGCCGAGCTTTTGCCTTTTTTGTAGAGCTTTTTGCGGAATCGACGAAAACGAGGTAACGTGCGTTAGACGGACTCATCGTGATGAAAAAAACGCGAGCCGATTGACACATAATAAGCGAAATACGCGCAGAAAAAGTCGCGCCGGGGAAAAAAACCAAGGACGCGGCGCGAAAAAGAACTTATTGATTAAAACAGGGCTGTCATTGACCAGACGTAAATGAGGGTGGTTAATTGTATGCAGAAGCGGATCCAGGAGGAATCGATTGCTTGCTTGAGGGGAAAATTAAAAATGTAGATGGCTTCTGAGTCAACATTAATTTGGTAGCTGATGGAGAAGAAAATTGCAAAGATGGTAGCGATGACTTAAATTTCTACTTCATTTTTCTATACCTATCCAAAAATGCATACTAAGCTGAGAAAATTTAATTTTTAAATTTGATTTTAAATTAAATATAAATACACATTATTATTTATGGTATGAACTAGTATGTTAAAAAAAATTAAATATATAAATATCTTCTCGACTGCAAAACGTAAAACTCGGTTAGGGGAATGACTGAACATCAAGGAATTAAAAGAAGATTAAGAAACAACCTCTTTTACTACAAGCTTTTGCCACCCCGAGATGTGATTCTGTATCTGAATTTCTACCTAGTAATAAATAGAATTCCTACATCGTTCGTCCCAGGAGCTTTTGCAGCACTAGAATTATGAATCCTTCACAAAGATATAAGTTGTGTGACCTACATTTCTTTAAAGGACTGCAAAAAGTAGTCGTATTTTTTTATTGTGGTTTACAAGAGCTTTTTGTGGCCAAATTTATATTTTTTTTAACCTTAAATTCCTACTGGTTGCGACTAAAAATGTTACAGAAGTAATTTATTTTAAAATAATTAAAACGTAATCAACATAATATGATAATATAACGTTTCTAGGTTATTAATTATTATAGTAAATATATTTCAAACGGAGGAAATATTTACAAAAATGTTACTAGAAATGGTACTATAGAATCTCAGAGAGCTTTTATAAATAGGAAAAGAAAAAAATCGGAAACATATCAGAAACTAGAACGAGACTTCAAAGAAGGATAGGTTTGAAACAAAATTTGAACAACAATTTTAAAATGTCAAAAGTTTTAATTTTAAATAAAAAAAATATAAATGTAAAATTTAAGATATAAAACATACCTTTAGTACTAATAATAGCAAAGATAAGTTACTTCGTACCTACTTACAAACAATAGCGAAGACATGACATCTTTACATATTAACGGAAGATAATAATACAAGCAAATAAATGCAAATAAACATCTATAGACACGAGAAATTATATATTCAAACACCTGGACTTTGAAGCTAAAAGGTCGTAAAGTCGACCACATCAATGTGTTTATGATAAAAATTATGTAATCATGCAAACAGTATGTATAACGAATAAAGCAGGTGCTTAGTATATAAATAGAATAGCAACTTTAAAAGCTATAATATCTTATGCAATAATAGTCTTAAATAACATTTTAATTAACATTAATTGTAATAAAATTATTTCCCATCTAATATATTTAAAAAAGGTGAAAATATATATTTTTTTTATTATAGGCGAATTAAATAAAAAATAGTATTGCGCAATCGATTTATTTTTTAGTAACATTCAAGTTTACCTATAAGTAAAAATGACGTTACATTTCTTATATAGGAACTTTAAACTCAGCCCGTGATCTGTTTGAACGGTTTTTAGCTAATATAAAAGTTTGAGTCATATCTATATTAAAGTTTTTTTTTATATGAATGTCACACACAATATAGGTTTAAATGCTTAATATGACGTATGACATGAATCTACGCTTGTTGAGTTTATTGAAAAAGTTGAAGATGAGTAATAAAACAAAACGTATTTATTTTAATGTTGTTTTGTAAAGAAAAAAACTAAAGTTAATATATATAATTTGTATATTCTTAAACCTATCATAACATGGCACATCCCAACAATAAACACTTACGAGTAGCTTTTAATAAAAGCAATTCCTTTTTTTTGCGCGATAGTTAATAATTTAATAGCATTCATAAAATAACTTCATACTGTATTCCATAGACCACCTCACATAGTTTTTTATACTTTATTTAATATGCATATCATCGAAACCATGTTTGATCTAGGTCAATCCGTATTAATATTTTTTTGTTTTGACATATCATCATTATTTTTTTAGTATAGTAAGCATCTTAATTTTATTAAAAAAATAAACATGTTTATGTTTTTTTTGTTTCTGTGAACTTTCTAACACATTTCTTCAATTTACTTCAAATACTAAAAGTTTCGGCACTTTGAAGTACTTTGAACTACCAAATTGTAACTTAAAAACCGGATATAACAATGAAAATAATAATAGTTACTAATAAAGGTTAGTTTACTTGTTTTACGACAATATTGTTCGATTGTACTGCAATAAAATAGTCGGTGCTTTTGACTTTCAATTTTTAAGGCCAAGGAAGCTATTTAAAAATAGGGTGTAAAACAATAATAAAGTTCTAGTAATGTCTGCATCTATTATTGTTGCCTTTTTTTAAATTATACTACTGTATTAGACACGCATTAATAATAAAAGCGATCACTACCATCATTCAGATCACTGAGACAGTTATTTTAGTTTATAAAAAATATAGATAGTCTGTGAATCAGGCTGATTTATGATAAAAAAAGACAAATTATTCTTTTTTTTTTCAATTAAACTTACAAACATCTTTGTATTCTTAACTTAAATAATGTTAAAAAAGTGTGTTACATACCTATAATATTTTGCTTAAAAGTTGTGAATTTGTATACTATTAAGAACCTTAAAATTAAAACTACATACTGGGTACTACTTCAGAACAATGTAAGTGAAATATATTTAAACATTTTCTTAGCACTTGTTATGAAATATGCACTTAAAGAAAAGAAAAAAGTATAGGTATTAAAAATAAAATGTTTCAATCGACAGAGAGATATGCAGAATAGTCAAAATAATTATGCATATTTTTGTGCATAAATCACGATTACCATAATAACTCGATTTTTTAAAATGACATTCTTTTAAAAAGTACTGTCATAAATAACATATTATACTAAATTGTCAGAAAAAGACGAAACATTTTTATAATGTTTTAAGACTTTTTGCTAAAAAGTATGTTTTCGTTGTACAATGTCCTTTGAAATTAACTTTTATGAAGGGTTGTTACGTCACAGAACAATTTCGTTTTCGTTTCAAAAGTTTTTTCTTTAATTTTTTACTTGCTGCTCTCAGGGCTTTTTTTTAAGACGCAAGGGTTTGTCAATCGTCTGAATGGTTTTTTCATTTGAATCTAAATCACCTGTTTTGGGGTACGGAAGTTGTTCCCGATTGTGCATTCTGATTATTGCGTATGAATTAAAATTGTGATCAGGTGTGGGTACAATCTGCAGGTGAAATACATGTTTGAATATTTTTATTTCTGAATGTATTATCATTATACCTACGAGTAGAATTCATTTTAATTATATGATCTCATCCTTATACCTAATTTTATTTGTTATATTATAATTAATAAAATAATTAAAATTCAGAGAGAACAGATTTTGTACTAGAATTTGTTATCATTATAATTAATATTGAAGCTTACGAAAAGATTATGCTTTATTTTATATTACTACGTCTTAATTTGGTATGAGAAGTAAAATCTCAAGAACTTGTGACATTATCAAAAAAAAAACTACATATAATGTCACTTATCTGTGTTTTATACAACCTTTGTGGTACAGTGAGTACCGCAAATGTCTTTGTATCGCAGGGTCCCGGGTTTAATTCCCGGGAAAATACTATGGTTGAGTTAGTACCACGACACATGTTCACAACTTAGTTTGAGGCTAGCTCAGTCTATGTGATTTTTTCTCTACATATATACCTATATTTTTACACCAAAACTTTCGATTTATTAGGTCATTTCTACGTATAGAAAAACAAAAAAACATAGGTACTAAGTACTTTTACTAGTGAATAATCAACACATTTTCAAGCAATCAAAGATATCAAAATATTTTGAATGCATAAATGATTGATATTTTTAATGCATTTTAGAGAGTATTTTCGACACTTCATTGATTTTAATAGTTTTAACTTCATTAGAACATTATAGAATTTATTGGAAAATTAATGACTAAGCAAACCATCACTGAAAAGTAAAAATTATTAATCTTTTCGATCTGTGTGAATCCGTACGGAATTAATTTGCAAAATTAAACTTTGGTCATTAAACCTCAATCGAATCTATCATACGATAAGATACATTAATAATATGTAAATACATGAAATGATATGCGTCTAGCACCATTAGATTCACAAGAATCCTATCAAGTAACATATGCACCTAATTTTTAACGTTCTATCATCAAGGAACCTGTATTTTGGGGGTCCGCCATTTTGGACTTCTCTATCCATTGCTCATCATTTCTCTAAAGATCAAAATTCAAGCGCATACTAAAGTAAATCTAAATCCATTGCTGATTTTGATAGTTATAATAAAATTATAGATGATACAGATGCAGCAATGGATGTTATTGAACTTGAGGAAGCTATAAGATCTCAGGTTGATATAGTTTTCACTGTAGCGGGCTACGCGCGTGCAACAGCTCAGTCATCCATCACGCAAATGTCCAAACCGGATTCTTGTCCAAGACGGGTTCCGAGAGAACGGCCGATTTTTAAATTGTATCTTCATTACTGATAGCAAACATTTGGATTGATGATGCTATTGATAAGAAAGAAACAAGTGTATTGGATAATTAACTACATTTTTAGAAAAACGTAAAACAATTTAAAATTTCTAAGATAATTGTGTGTTAATAGTGGCACTGATGTTAGTAGCACTGATGTCAATTATTTTTAGCGTCTTATAAGCATATTAAGTTTGAGTAATATTAGCTATTAATAAAAAGTAATAAGCGTTGGTTCTTAAATCGTGAAAAAACTTAAGATTAAAGGGAAAGTATTGTAAAATGTTTGTTTTTTAAGCTTTTGTTGGTTTTATTATGGGTTGTGTTTGAGTATAAAAGAAAACTAACTACTTTAAGTAATAAAAAGTAAAAGAAGCCGGCGCTATTAGAATAAAAACATTTTTTGTCCATAATATAACTTTCACTGACGAAATAGTACTTTTTATGACAGTTTTGGCTACCGACAAAGCGCGGGTGGTCAATTTTTTCAACGGCGAAAGGGTGGCGGTTTTTCATACGAATGTTATTACAAAACAAACAATACAACCGCGGATTCGTCTTGAAAAAACAATGCATCCCTCGATGCACCTGGTTCGATATTTTTTTACTGATCTCTTATGTTTATTATAATCAAATAAGTTCCTGTTCCTGCCGGAAGACTGTGGGCGCCTGATTTTTTACTAGATTTTACAAAAAACTATGTAGAATAATCTTAAATTGTTTATTTTATACCTTACTCCATTCACATAAGGGTTGAGGTGACTGTCCAAATTTAAATTAACATTTTTTCTCCCAGATCGAGGCTTTTATTGTGGCAATGTGTTCCAATAGAGGTTTTTTATGTGTTTATTCAAATAGATTGTTTTATGCAGATGTTGCGCTATTATAAAGTGGAAGTTGAGAAGATTCACAGGAGTGGTTTTGAACAGGTATATTATATCTAATTTAAATAGATAACAAATGCCTAAATATCTAGAATGGAAAAAAATCTGAATATTATTTTAAGTTAGCAACAGAAATCGTATCTTGAATGTAAATAGATAGTAACAAATTTCTGAAAATCTAGGATAGAATGAACTAAATATTATTGTAAGTAAGAAACAAAATTTTTATCTTGATCTTTAAAGACCTAAACAGTGACAAATAGTTTAAGTAATATAGGAACTAATCAATCAATATTTATTTATATGATTGTTTTGGAGGTGAAAATAGGTAGTTAAAATTCTATACAAATAGACAGTCAACATATAATTACACAAATATAAATAAAATTAAGCACTTTTTTATACATACATACATATTTTTAAACCAAATGTTGCTAATAAAACCAAAACTTTACACAGTTATCTTCCTCAAATCTAGTGATTGGTCATATTCAATTAACCATCTGAATATTACAAATCTTTGGAAACATCTACGTCTGCATCCGTCGTCCATCCATCGCCCCGCGGGATGCCAACACCGTCTTTTGTGTCTTAAAACCGACCCTTATTTTTTCCCTCATCCCTTCAAATGTTCAAATTTCTCTACCTGCAATCATCCCTTACATTCAACTTAACTTAAATCATTACCACCTATTATTCAAACTTCAACTTTAAAATTGTGGTGTACAGTTTATTTTTGTTTATCATTTCCGTTGCTTACTTCTTTTTGAGCTTTAATAATAAATGCAACATCTTGAATAGCATCCCCGAAGCCTTAATGACTTACAATATTATAATTAGTTACTTGATTTTCGTTTATATTGCTGTACCATAAAGTTGTTTTTACTTTAGCATTTTCATCATCAACATCATTAACTTGCAGCGATTTGAACATTTTGCTTAGTTTACGAAAATGTGCGTTTCAGAATTTATTAGAATTAGTAGCCTGTAGAGCCATAGTTTTAGAGATTTTAAAATTTGACAATAGATGTGCATTAAAGTGGACGACAGATGTCTCAGTGACTCTGGATTCAAATTTATGGCTTACACTTGGCGAAATACTGCTGGTTGGGCAAATAGCAAAAGAATCGTGTATGGATATGTTTTGCTTCTGTGATGCAAGTTGAAGTACATAAAATTTTTAACAAGAATTGAAATATAAATAAACGTTAATGTAAAATTAAATCTTGTAATAATTGTAAAGATTAATATTATTCTTAATCTATTTTTCCACTTATTTTGGCAAAGATTATTTTTTATAGTATGTTTGTAACTACAACATAGCTTCTAAAACTACAAATCCTTAATTCAACGAGCACACAGATTCAAAAGCAAAATCGTTTATTCACCTAGCGAAACACCTGAACTTTAACAAAAAAGTCCCCTTTTTTATAAAAAAAGAAGTTATTGAACAAAAAAAGTCTCCCACGATGCGTAATGCAGTTTTTTTTCCTTTTTTTCTTTTCAATAAATCCACTGCAGTTTATTGCATTTGATTGTGCATTGTAAGGTTTATCAAGTATTGTTAGTAGTATTTTTTTATTAAAGTACAAGTAATCTACTTCTTTGTAATTTTAGTAGGTCAGTACTTGGTATGGAAGTGTATAATTTTGGTTTTATTGTAAATTGCACAATTAACAATAAAACCATGACCAAAAGCTTGTCTTTTTAACTTGAAAAGCGTTTTTGAATATATGAGCAAAATAGTACAATGAAGAAAATTTTCACGAGTGTAAATTTACCTTTGACATGCCCTTAAAAGGGCGACTCAGCCCATATGAATAACTTTTCCTGTGGGACAAATGCTGGGAAGTCAACATTTATTTCGGATTTTCATACAGAACTATTTACACAAATTTATTGGTACAAATAAATCTAATTCTATTCTATTCTATTCTATTCTACACGGCCGGGCAATTTGTATGAAAAAGATGATTTTCTATCGATTTCCTGGTATCGCTTCTATAGGCAAAGTTAATCAGGCTGAGTTGCACCTACAAAGGGATGTCAAGACTTTGCACCCAGTATTATATTTTTGCTTTTTTTGGTCGGCTTGCACTGAAATACCTTTCTGTCCATATTATAGGAACGTTATGCGCATCATATTTAATTATTAAGTACAAAAAAAATGTAATGGATCTTTACTATTAATAAAAAATGCGAAATTAATTTTTATTGTTCGTTACGCCCTGTATATTGAACCGATCATCATGAAATTTTGCATACACATAGGTTAAGCTACTAGAAGGATATAGGCTATATATAGATCTATAATCCTATTTTATTTTTGAAATATCTATACAATTTCGTATTCTTTGTTAATACGCTCGCGCTAATGTCGATCAGTACTTTTTAGGAATGAAATTGAACAGAAATGACAGATAATGCGTATGCAAAATTCCATGACGATATGTTCAGTAGTTTAAACGTGAGTTTGTTTGTTACGTAACAAACAAACAAAGAAAAAAGCAAAAATTTTCACTTTCGCATTATTTAACTGGTATATATAATTGTTAAGTAAATGGTTAAAAAAATGTTTTGCGGATTAAACCTCTACAAATAACCACGAGCTACTTATTAAAATTTATGCTTGTTATAAATTTTTTTCGTCACGACACTCTAACTAGGGAATTACCAACTAAAAATATAATTAAATACATAGTAATTAGTGTTGTGAGGATTCGAACCCGCGTACCCGAACCTGCTAACCTTGAATTCGCAACGCTCCAAAGTTTTTGCTATTGCGATGACGAACAGTCAGACACCATCAAATGGATTAATTGTAATTTTTATATATACGGATCTTGAGGATTCTCATTCAGTTGTTTGGGTGAATTGAAGAGCTGTAGATGACGTGAGCTATAATCCTAATCCTAACTAATATTATAAATGCGAAAGTGAGTTTGTTTGTTTATTTGTTTGTTTGTTTGTTACACTTTCACGCCCAATCTACTGAACCGATCATCATGAAATTTTGCATACACATAGGTTAGGATACGGAGAAGGACATAGGATATATATATATCACGCGGGCGAAGCCGCGGGTAACAGCTAGTGTTTTATATTTCAGAAAACTTTTAAGCGTCTTGATACATATATACTATCTCGTCTTTTACCCTTGCGGGGTAGACAGAGCACAGGTTTTTAAACCTTAAGGCCACTTGAGCATGTTGGTGGGCTTGCAGGTGGAGAACGGAATCAAAATAGTGATGGGCTGCTAGCCGCATCGCCTATTGTCATGATTCCTGACGCCCATTCCCTCGTTCGGCTTTTACGATCTGCGCGGGAAGAGAAGCAGCTGGCACATTCTACGCTTTTTCTTTTATCTTAGACGTGTAAATTAATCTTACATTTAAGAGTCGCCTGGAAGCGCATGTCTCCATACAAACGGAAAAAGGGAATTGTGGTAATATTTGATAATTTTGGAGTAAAATTAAGCCTTTAATCAATTAATCTTATTATAATCTACGTACGTTCCTATACAGCTTGGTTAAAATACCAATGGTTTGAGAATTACAAGCCTTTTCAAATTTGTATGGAAATCTTGAGAGGCGTATAATTCTCAAATATTTGATAATTTAACCAAACTGTATAGGAACGTACGTAGATTATAATGAGATTAATTGATTGGATGCTTAATTTTGCCCTAACATTATCAAATATTGCCACAATTCCCTTTTTCCGTTTGTATGGAGACATGCGCTTCCAGGCGACTCTTAAGTAAAATGTTAACTAACAAAAATGGACTATCATTGTCTGAATAAATGATAAATGATAAATTAGACCAGCGTGGAAGATTAGTGGTCTTGATCGTAACTTATAAATAAAGAAATAGGGGCAAATCACATAAATTGAGATAGACCCACAGTGAGTTATGAACTTGTGACGTAGGATACTAACTCATCATCATCAGGACTTTTTTAGTCTCCCCTACAGAAGCACGTGTAGCCGTGTGGTTCCCGGCAGAGTAGAATAGGACCACTCCAAGTCTTCCCATGGATGTCGTAAAAGGCGATTAAGGGACCACAAGCTAAACAAAGCTTATAAACATCAAAGAGACCTCTCCAAACCGTCTGGCCAGCGTGGAGAGTGTAGGCCAAATCCTCTGACTGCTCTAGCTAATATATAGCTTTGGTTTTTAGAGAGGGTTGTGCTTCTGCAGTGGTGACTAATAAGACCTGATGATGATGATGACAGAAGCGCGACTCTCTGTACCACCAGAACCATATATTAGCTGGAGCAGTCAGGGGATTTGGCCTACACTATAAAACAGACGGGTTGGAGAAGTCTTTTTGATGTTTATAAGCTTTGTTTAGCTTATGTTCCCTAATCGCCTCCGAAGCTTCTGTTGTATGATACTATCTAACTCAAAATTCGGTATTTGCCTAATGTTAAGATTGTATAAAATTTGATTATAATGATACTAATTTCTATCTAAAAACACTATAAAAAACAATTTTAATTTGATATCGATTCGTTAAGTGTTCTTAAAGCTTCTTTAAAGTTGGGTGAATAAGACCATTTTTAAAAGTATGAAAATCTTAAATTACAATTATACTGTATTGTAGTCCGCTAAATTTATAGCAACTTTTATTATGAAACCATTACCACAAACGTAATATTTCTTATAGCTTCCAAACAAAGTTCTCACGCCGCCCATACAAAATACAAAGTTGTGACGTCACAAATAAGTAGGCATTTCACCAGTGCGTTTTCACGTCTAAAAATTAACGTCTAAAAATATGTGTCTTTAAAACTTCTATATCTGAAAGATTTTTTTGTGTAGTAATGTATGTCGGTCACTGTTGTGTTTATTTTTGGCAGGTCCTTACATAGCGACACGAAAATTTTTTTAGTCAAGTAGCCAATTGTCACGTCGTTCTTGAGTACCTGAGAACCGTCAATGTGCGTTTCCGAATCGCACATGGCCGGTTTTATTCATATATTAGCAAAACTAAATTATAGCCTATGTCACCCGCAAATAAATTAGCTATCGAATAGGTGAAAGAATTTTGTAAATCACTTCAGTAGTTTCGAAGCCTTTTCTATGTAAACGCTTACTGGGTCGACGGCTTACCGTGCCTTCCAAAGTACGTAGGTATAAATTATACTATAATGTATATCTAGGTACATATTTTATATAATATCCAATCTTTCTATTTATTTTATGCAATTTATTATTTTCAACACATAAAAATGTTATGTTCATAGACATGCATCCCAAAAAAATAATTAAAACTTAAATATATTTTTACAATTTTTGCAAACTTACACAAAAACAAAAGAGGTTTACAAAGCTAAACAGATGTCTATTGTCTATTCGTACATAATGTACTGGCAAGTCTAAGTACTTGTTGTATAACACGAGTTTCAGTGTCAAGCGTAACCGAACGAACGTACAAAGTTACCATGTAGAGAAGACTACGCGGTTCACAAATTGAGGATCCTCTAGTCAGTACTTATCATTGATTTATACACTATACAGGCTGACTGGTAAATCACGTTACATATTGAAGGAGGGAACTGAGTACACGACTCTCGTCGGAATATATAAGAAAATAGGTGCTTAAAAGTTGACCAAATTATCCAATAAAAACAAGGAGTGTTGAAACTCGTACCGCTAGAGATGATAAGTAGGTTATGTTGTACACAAAATGCACACAAAGCTAGTTCTTTATATACCTATATGTACCTACGTCGTATAGATTTTCTTAAGATGTCATAGGTGACTAAAAGTTCAAAGGAACTTGTGAAAACTGATTATCTTAGGTAAGGATACTGAGAAGGACATAGGCTATATGCCACGCGGGCGAAGCCGCGGGTAACAGCTAGTAATATATATTTTTAAATATACAACAAACTCGAAGATTTTAAAAAATCATACTGCAATTACATAAATATAATTTCCATTCCACGATTCGGTACCGAGTCACACATGCGCAGACGCAACAAACTGGTTTGGCCGCATGAAAGTCATGGTCACTGCCTAATACCGTGTGGTGCCTTCCGCCGGGGTTCCGGGTTCGACTCCCGAGCCGATTGATGCCAATTTTGGTGATTTCAACATTAGTATTAGTTCTATAGCAATCACGTCTTTATTTGTTACAGGGTAGACACGACTAGTAGGCTTCTGTCTGTTAAATCACAATCAAGAGAAAAGAAACGTGTCACTTTGCGTTTCTGTCAATTTTTTTTGAACAGTGATAGGTACATACATACATGAATAGTATCACGTTTTTATCCCTTTGCCTTGTGAACAGTTATACATACATATTACCACGTTGTTATCCCTTGCGGGGTAGACAGAGCCCAAGGTCATTAATCCCAAAAGCGTGCAAAAAATATAAAGTTTATGCTTAAAATTATTAAAGCACGTGTCTATTAATCGGTACTTTAACAAAATATTATAAGAGAAATTAGATTAAAAAAGTTATGGGGGAGAAATATAGGATATACGATTTTTGTGGTTACTTATTGTATGGTGATAAGGATCTTAAAAGGCTAGGCCGATTTTCTTGTTCTTATTATTTCCTTTATTTATTTATGCACATATTTCATACATTTTCAAATATTTATACAAAAAATAAACATTTAAAAATATAAAAAATAGTAGCCCACCGGTATCGGGAACAGGGTCCAAGCTACCGGCGGTCAGGGCTCCAGGGAGAGGAACCTCCTAACAATACGGGCCGTGTCCAGGAGAACTGCTTTCTGAATCAAGCCCTTGATCCAGCCGCCTAACTTCTTATTATTATTATTACGAGCCTTGAGTATCCCAGTGCTGGGCAAAGGCCTCTTTCTCTCCTTTCCATTTTTGTCTTTTCTTGTTCTTAGTTATTATAATTTATTCTTCTTACTTAGTTCTCGTGATATTTGCATGGCCCTGTTTCTTATTTAAAGAAAAAATAATAGAGTACAATCTTACCTGTCAATACAATTGTAATTTTCTTATTATTGAATTAAATTTTACTTAATAAACTGATTAAATTTAATGAACCAATTAGCCTTTGATAAGTTACATAGAAGACTAATTTACAGACAAAAGATAGTTCTAAAAAAATAAATACTGTCAGATTTGATTTGAATAAAATAAATATTTAATTATATTAAAACAACATAATTTCTGATAAATTACAGACACGAAAGATCTCGGAATGTCATTATAAAATCGATGTCAGAAAAAGATCATTAAAAAATTATAATATGCATTCATTTATTAGAATTTAACGGCAGTATTTTATAGGATTAATGATATGTGATTAACTATGCAAAAATAAGATTTATTATATTTGCGATTTTGAGATTAAAACTATTAAACTGTCTATACATTGGTGAAGATTTTAAAATATTAATGAATATAGTTTTTGATGAATAATTGTAAATAAAAATTTAACGTTACGTATGGTAAAACTAAAAAATTATGTTTCTCTCATGTCTTTTTACATCTTAATTAAAGAAGGTAACACTGTTTCTTCTAAAACTTTAATTAAATTAATTAGTTTTACGTTTATTTAAATTTTCTTATCATATCATATAATATAAGTTATGTTTATGGATTACAGGCGTGAATCCAAATAGGTAATAAACTTCTCTTATTCAATTTGGGCTGATCTGGCTGTTTTCTTTGAAGGTTGAATTTCTCAACCGATTCTCGTGAAATTTTGTAAACAGGGTCAATATTTAATAAGATTTTTTTGGCGATGCGTTTTTTGTATGTTATTTACAATTAAAATGGCGGAAATGCTGCTATAATTGCGAGATCTAGTTCAGCTGCTAGTAATAAATGAAATTAAAATAATTATGTTGGACAAACGACCAAAGAATCTCCAATCGGCAATCCGGACAGTATTTCATATACTACGTCAATTCAAACAGCTATCATAGTTATTTTAAGTAAGCACCCCAAGTCTAGTACTAATAGCAAAAAAAAAAAAATTCTGCAGTTATTACACGGGTCAAAGTCCCTAGGTTATGAATTTCAAACCTGCATAATTAAAAAAAAAAATTTGAGTGAAAACTTTTTAATAGGTAATTATCAATTTTTTTTAATAATCTTAGGAAGAAAATATATACCACAGTCTTGTTACCATGGTTCATGGGAAGTTGTAAAATATTATGAAGTGACAAACTTTTCTATAATTTTGTCATGCCACATATATTTTTTGTGCAATGGCACACTTCGAACCCCTTTTAATGAAAAAAGAAAAGTAAACACTACAAAAAGTTTTACAGCAAGTGAAATTGTAAAAAATCTAGAAGAAACGTCGAAAAAAATTCAACATGTTAAAATCTGCGCGTGAGCGTAGGCAGGTAAGGATTTCGGGTTCGCAGGTAGAAAAAATCATTTGGTTGAAAAAAAAAGGTTGGTTTATGCGACCCACCCTCGGATAATACGCCTACGAAATTTAACCCTCAGTTGGACTAAAGGACTTGATACTAGGAATTTAAGAACACGTTTTAAAATGTGATACGCTATTATTCGTTGATGATGTGTTTGTTTTTAGCTGCTTGATAGGTATTTTTTACATTATTATATGTATATTAGTTAAAATTTTATTTCTTATTCATATTATAATTTCTTATTTAATATCTTAAAAGGAACTATAATGTAAAAGTATGATTTATTAATTAAAGATATAATTTATCACTTATTTAAATAAGAATTTTAATAATTATTTTTAGTATTGCTATTTCAGTTTTCTTTTTAAACAAGTTACTTTTATTAATTGTAAAATCATTCAACAACTTTGAATGAATTAGAATGTAGAATAAATAATAGTTCATAAAATATTTTATTTGTATTTCAACAGTAGCAAACTTAATTATAAGCTTAATAAAATATTTCCGTAAACATATTCAAAATATTTGCAATTTATTTGACTTTGCCACACTTTATGTAGTTTTATTCCATATCCAAGGATATTTTTTATTTTTATTGATATAATTTATATGACATAAACAAAATAAAATATTGAAAAATTATATATCACTGTTTTGATTCCGTTCTCCACCTACAAACTCACCAAGATGCTAAACGAGGCCTTTGGGTTTTATACACCTGGGGTTTGTCTACCCCGCAAGGGAACAAGACGTGACAGTATGTATGTAATATTATGACGTTTATACTTTATTTGTCATATTGCTTTTACATGATAATTTAAACAAAAACGTGACTTTTCACGTAAAGTATCAACCCCTAATAGTCGCCTACACCAGCGGGGGTGGGAATGCAACACAGCAACAATGCGATGCGCACACACACACCCCACGCACACAGGTGCTGTTTCTATGTGTGCATGAGATTTATCACTTGCATGTGCCATGGAATTCGGAATGTGTCGAATTTTGGAGGCTCCGGTCTAAAGTTACGAAATAATGGAGCCATTTTACTAGCATGTGGATTTTAGAGTCTATCTTTTCATCTTTTGTTGAACAAGCAACTTTGTAAATGAAATTAGGAATTTGCTATATAAGATGCTTTCGTACATCATCAGTTGGGAAGGATGTTTGGTATTTTTATGATTTTTATTATTGCTAGGTTGACACAAGATATTAAAAAAAATATGCCACGAGCTTTACTTAGATTTAATCGTTTATTTAATATAGGTTTCTTTGAACACTTATTAATTGTCATACCTATTTGTGTTTACAATTTCTACAACAAAAAATTTTGTTGAATTCAATAATTACTTATGGCTAAGTTTAGGCCGCTTCCAAAGCGGAGTGCAGAAGAAGCGGCAACAAACTGCACAGCGCATTTTCTCCAAGCGACGTCAACTCACAATTTTAGTTAGACCTTATAAACTACTTATATATATGTGGACTGAGTGTGTATTGTTTTAATTAAATGTCATGATAAAAATTGAATTGGAAAAAAATTATGTCATCATTGAAATGTTAAAATATATAATCTTAAAAAGTGTAGTCTGTGTTATTTGACGTGATGTTATGATTCCAGCGAACCCGACACATCCTAATCTGTTCAGGCATTTATGAGTTATAGTGGAATATCTATCCGACTTATTTATTGACATACATGAACGCATTAAACATTACTCTCATTTTGGGCAGTCGTGTAATGCAGCTACGAAGAATAATCATATTAAAACTTACGGGAGATAAATTAATTATTCATTGATAATGAATAAAACGTGAGTAAAGCCGGGTTATCATAATGAAGCTACAAAGCCTAACTATATGAATAACTAAACAACAATATAAGCTACACTCACAATTTAATTCCATTATATTTTTTTTGGTAGGATAGTTAAGTTTTTGAGAAAACGACGGCTACAATGACGAAGCAGTTATTTTATTAGCAGCTGCTGATTAGAAAATCAAATAAATGCTTCTCGTTAACTTAATTTATAAGAACCTTTTTTTTTCTTCATTGACTACGAACTATCATGTGTTCAAGTTTTACCCCTTTATAAAGCGTTTCCTTTTTTCATTTGATCTTAGCCCAAAATGTATTGTTTTTTTTTTCTAGTTGGTTACGCCGTTAGATTGCATAGGTATAAAATATTATAGACATACATAATGAACTATAAAAATAAAATGAGTATTTTGCCCTGATACTGTTATATTTATATTAACAACAGTCAATTTGATTTGTTAATTTATTTATTTGTGTATAATTTTTGTATAATGTATAATTGGTACGTGTATAATTAATTTTCATTTTGTAAATACTTCTGTAAATTTATTATAATCAAAAAAACAGTTTCAATAAACAAAATGTAATGGGTTCACAAGTGGCCGAGTTATGCGGTCACATTTATTTGTTTTACTTTAAGTTACATACCATGTTTGAAAGTATTTTTTTTACTTAATATTTCATTTCTTAGTCAATTATTTAAGTCCTGTCAAAGACCAAACGGTTGCCCTGTTTAAATCAATAGCTAAACCTTATCGCTTCTTTTCAAGGACTCGTCAAGCTTAAAAGCTTAAGCAAATATCTTTCTATAAAAGCTTATCGTCTAATACAGTGTGCTATTATTTTTATCTACCACGCTGGTTTGGGAGCAAAGACCTGACAGGTAATAAGTTGATTTGGCATACCAAATGAAATTGCAAGATTAAAACAAATAGGAATAAATTGATAATCTGTAGTACAAATCGGTTCAAGTAGCACATTCAAGTAACCTAGTGTAACTGGTTAAGTCACTGTATTACATGAAAAAAAATATTTTACGTAAAATTAACTTAACTTACCTAAAACCCATTTTAATATAGGTTGTTTTAGTAAATCCATCTTTAATCAGCACAAAAAGCCATATTTTTAGAAATAAAGAGCAGGTGACATTTTTTAAAATAATAAATAATGAATCTTATTAAGGATTAAAAATCACATTGTTGTTTGTAACTACGTAATTTGTTTAGCTTATTTGAAATTTAGTGTAAATGTTGTGTATACCTATTATTGGTGTTTGCATAAGTACTAGATTTTTTGAGCGATGAGATTTAATGTTGTATGTAAATACTGTTGGTGTACCTAATAAATAAATAAATATGATTCCCTCGATCGGCTTTTACGATCTGCGTGGGAAGAGAAGTAGCTGGCACATTCTACGTTTTTTCTTTTCTCTTAGACCAGCGTAGAAGATTAGTGGTCTTGATCGTAACTTATAAATAAAGAAATAGGGACATATCACACAAATTGAGCTAGCCCCACAGTAAGTTGTGAACTTGTGTCGCAGGATACTAACTCAACGATACTATATTTTATAAAATATACTTATATAGAAAAACATCCAAGACCC
The DNA here is from genome assembly GCA_963082605.1 of Rhodophaea formosa. Lineage (NCBI taxonomy): Eukaryota > Metazoa > Arthropoda > Insecta > Lepidoptera > Pyralidae > Rhodophaea > Rhodophaea formosa. Next base: position 10,728,997 of record OY720228.1, on the reverse strand, counting down.
AGGTCAATATGAAAAAGATCGTTTTCCATCTTGTCCCGACCGGGAATCGAACCCGACCCCCGTGTCGCAAGCTAGCGTGTTGACCGCTGCGCCACGGAGCTCGACCGTCGAGTTTATATCTCGACTATCTCAACTTATATTACAAATGTGAAAATGAGTTTGCATATTTGTTTGTTACCTTTTCACGCTTTATTTACTGAACTAATCTTCTTGAAATTCAGCATACACATAAGTTAGGTTACTAGAAAGGACATAGAGTACTTTTCATCCCGGAAAAAAGTACAATTCCGGTGGGATAAACTATTATACGCGAGCGAAGCTACGGCTAATTGTTAGTTATTGTATAATCCCATCCCAACTAATATTATAAGTGAGTTTGTTTGTTAATTTGTTTGTTACGCTTTCACGCCGTATTTAGTGAACTGATCATCATGAAATTTTGCATACACGTAAGTTAGGGTACTGAGAAGGACATAGGCTATTTAGTGGGCGAAACCGCGGGTAACAGCTAGTTATTATATAAATCTAAGTGAAGATGTAAAGCATGCTCAGTCTAAGTGTGATAAGGTCCACTAACAACGATGAAGATACTTACTATTACTAGATAAGGTCATTCCTTATCAAGGGAGCCACAGCGTGACCTAACCCAACACAATTGACGAAAACAATCGCAAAAACAATGTTCCAAATTCAAACATAAGAAAAAGTTCACGCGTTTGCAAAAACTCTTATTGTGGACTTTTTGCTGCGGCCTTTTTGCCCCCGTTTCGTCGAGAAAAAAAGTTCATTTTCGAATGAGCCTTCTTCATTTAAATCCCAATTCTGAATCTTATCTCCTTTAAGTTTAGGACTATGATGTGACATCCACTATGGGACCCGTTACACTTTTTTCGTTTGAGTTTTTGTTTTCTGTTGCATAACCCGGGTCAGTATGGGTTTTTTGGCCCGTAAGGTATGGAGTTCGAAATTGGTCACCTAGACAGTTTTTCGGATGCTTTTTGTGCCTTAACGGGGTTTCAGTAAAAAATGCTTCCGTATTTCCTATTTTTTACTTCTAGACCGATTCGGTGACACGTTGCGTCGAGGATTATAGAAACAAACAAAAAATTGGGACAATGATATGTACAAAAAGTTATATCTGTTTGTATAGCTCTTTAAGTCTTTGAAAAGAAAAAGTTTTTAGTCTATTTATTCATCTTTTTCTATGTGTCAGAGGTAATCATTGGTTAAGGCAATTACTGTTGCCGATAGCTTCTAAAGGGCCTTCTTACACTAGTGTGCAAGTTCTCCGTTAATTTTCTTTTACTTGTTGGAAATTACTATTTTTTTCCATCCCTTCAAACATTTGTTTTACATATTAAAATTTGTGCTACTTGTTTTTTTTATTTTAGTCTATGGTAACTGTATAATATTTTGTAACATGTGATTTCTGGTTTCAAAGTCGAGACCCATCCCTCCTGGGGCCTTTTGGTGATGTTGCCTATTAAGCTTGAGGGCACTCTGACGCCCGGTAAAAAAAGTTGGTGGTAAGGCAGGCCCTAGCTCCTAACAGCTGAAGATACAATCAGAAATACGCTAGCACAAGATAGACAAATGTCGATGGTTTGTTTGTCGCTTCAATCTTACCTGTAGCAAAATATATTTACAACATATTTTCGTAATATTTGCTCAATTTATGTTTGAAATTTCACCTAGTCTCTGATTTAAATGTCCGATTATTTTTCTTTGTCCTACTTAATTCTATAGTTATTTTACAAAGGGATGTTCCTTTGTAAAATAACTGAAATTTCAAAAAGATTAATATTTTTTTTTTATCTACCAAAACTTTTAAATGCCTGAACAGATGTGAATGTATACGGAATCGCTGGAATTTTTACTTAAAGTTTAGTAACACTGACTATAAAAGAAGTTCGATCAGATAAATCCTTTTTTTTTTAAATAAAATAGTAATACTATGAAAGAACAGATTACAATACAAAATAACGAGTTCCATTCTCTTTACTCTTCACGGGATAGACATGGCCAAAAATATAATAAAAATAATAAATCAATTAGATAAATTATTTTTATACGTACTTGCCTTATTCTATCACACCTCTGCAAAATAACCGTATCAAATGCTAATTAACTTCAAAATGATATCACTCTATCAAGCCATACTAATTGCGGTTTTTTTAATTACTTTTTTGCCGTTATAATTAATTCCAAATGTAAATTTTGACATATGGCCGTACGCCATGCGAGAATTTAAAATGGCGGGCGGATGCGTGGGCGCGCAACAGGTGACGCGTAGATTTTTTTTAATCCTAGGGGAATGGATGAGCGGTGATACGGTTTTGGGATGGGAAGATGGGAAAGATTGCTTTTTGGGAACGTTTTTGATGGAGATTATGATCGAATATAGTTTTTTGAATGTCGGTGTTTTTAATCTTAGATGATATATAAGTAGAATTCTGAAGCACATAAGTTTCAAGAAGTATTTCTAACGTTTTTTATAAGATTTTATGAAGTTAATCTAACTGACATAATAAAGTTGAAGAGTTTGTTATGTCAGTTTAACTGACATAATAAACTGACATATTTGTTTGTTTGGTTTAACGCGCTAATCTCAGGAATCAATGGACCGATTTTAAAAATTCTTTTACCGTTGGATTTGTACGCTATCCCTGAGTGCCATAGGCTGCCATAGGCTAATGATGTACCACGGGGGAAACCGGGGTGGACTGCTAGTGAACGCATATACTTTAAACTTTACAAGCAAAATAATAAATTAAATTATTACTGGACTGTGAAACGCTATTGTATTTATAACAATAAAATCTGTATGTTTCTAACGTAGTGTCCAGCAATATGTTAAAAATCAAATGACTAACTTAGAAAAATAACCTACAGGACATTTTATTTTTATTTAAAGGCAAATTAAATTTAGGATTAACTTTTAGTTTTTGATTCGTTTTAATTTAATTTATTGATTGATTGTTACTTCTAAATAAAACAATACTTAAATTTTCTCAGAACAATAGCTATTCTACAACTTCTTCTTAACTTATTTGAATTTATCTCAAGTTATTTTTAGAAGTCAACTGAGGCTGTCAGTTTGTCACCAACATGTGCCGAACACTTGTCTAGCGTCGCCATAACTCATTAATTGATATACAATGGTAAACTCACTGTGGATGCGGTACATATAAGATGTTAGGGTAAACACCACACATAAAATCAGCCAGTCAAAATGAACAACTTTTCCTATGGGACCAAAGCTGGGTACTAAAAAAAAATGGTAATTTTTCATACAAATTGCCGGACACTTTTGTATGAAACGATCTTATTTTGAGTTTTTCATCTTGTATAATAATTTAAAAGTCAGTCACTAAAACATTTTGTTACATTTTTGACGTTTTTTTTTGGGTAATTTCGTGAAGAAATGTGGTACGTCAAGATCCAAATTGTGCATGCAGTTTTTAAGCTAAAACTGTACTGAATATATAATAGATGATTTGAGAGATATCATAAAGTGCACCATATCCAACATCACAGGCTGAAATCATACTCTGTCTACCCCGTAGCCGTCACGTGATTCTCAAAGATTAATTATCAATAACCAAATCTAAGCTCTTCCAATCTAGAACAAGGTTATTTCCTCTAAACAACTAGATAGCGTTTTTGTTTTATTGTAATAGTTACAAAACCCGGCCGTCGCTGAGGTCAGTTTTTCTCTAAGGGTCAACGGTTGGGCAGCTGGGCCAAGGTGGTCTCCAATGGTGCTGATGTCTCTATATAGAAATGGAATGACTGTCCTAAGCTTTATTTATTTTATTGAAGTTTAGATAGTTTCTCGTATGTCTCGTAAGGTGGTCTATGTATAACAATAACCTATCCTATCTTTTGTTACCAAGTCACGTATCCAAACCAGTCGCTTTCGCACCCAGTCGTTGCTCGCTCGCTTCACTCGCTCGCTCATATGATGGTCTATGTTTACCCATAACCTAACCTACCTGCTGTGACCAATTCGCGTATCCAAACAAGTCGCTTTCGCACCCAGGTCGCACCAGGTAAGTGGCCTACACTGGTGTCAGATTCTTTAAGCTGGCATAGTTCAACGTCTGCTATTAATGGTGACAGCGGGACCAACGGTTTATCGTGCCTTCTGAATTACGGAGAAGCAAGGTGCTGATGTCTCTATATAGAAATGAAATGACTGTCTTAGCTTTATTTATTTTATTAAAAATGAATAAATAAAATTTTTTTTTGCCAAAATTAAATTTAAGGTTTACATGTTCCATCTAAATAAAAAAAAAGAAATACCGACATATTGATTATGACACCTAGATTTATGGCAAAGGAATGCCTCAGCTTGAAGTGAAAACTGCTTTAACCTCTGACTGCTCTGGCATCAATATATGGCTCTGGTAGTACAGAGAGGGTCGTGCTCCTGCAGTGGAGACTAATATAGAGCTGATGATGATGAAAACTTGTATAGGCGCGTTAGACATTTTTGAAATGGGACAGAGTATTAGATTCGCGACACTGTTACCAAAAACCGAAATATGTATATGCACTTGCTGTGCTCGCGACTTCGTCCGTGTGGGATATTGAGTAATTCAAACATAGATTGTGTCCTTTCTCAGGCTTTAGACTATCTGTGTGCTATATTTCATTTCAGTTCAGTCGTTTTGGCATGTAAGCGAGACCGACAACAAAGCAAAAAGGATGTGGCATGTCCACACTAGCCTAGCCGCCAACTGTAACTCAGCACATGAAATTGATTACCAAAAATGTTTGAAGCGGCCGATTTTTAAGGATTTCTTGGTGAAATTATGAAACCACTCGACTTTTTCTGTTTCCTGTCGATAAACACATCCCGAAACACTTAAATTGAAAACTTGAAAATTTGCATAATACTTACGGTTAGTTTTTTTCAAGATGTGGAATATTTGTTACTTCTTCCCGCAAAATCTAATTAACTAATTGATAGTGATGAAATTTCACAATTTTGTTAGGTAATATTAAAAAAGATTTTATTTTATTACGTGTATTTGTCACTATAATAGATTTAAAACTTGAAACTATTGAAAATCATTTAAATTTTTAAAAGCATATCATCAGCGGGTAACAAAGACTATTTTTTAACGCGCATAAAGTCGCAGGAAGAAGTCATGAAAATGAGCTCATCTTTCAAAAAGATATTACTTAAGTACCTAAAGATATTTTGCAGTATGCACAATCTCAACTAATATAAAAACAAAAGTTTGTTTGTTTGTAACGCTTTTATTCTGTAACTATTATTCTGATCGTCATGAAATTTTGCATACACCTTGTCAGGGGTACGGATGATTGTAGTTTTTCGATTTTGCATATTAAAAATTAAAAATAATAAGAAAGTAAAAAATATGACGTTCAAAAAGAGATACAATTATCCAATTTTGAATAAAAATCTTTGACTTTGACTTTGTGTACCACAACTACGCAAGCAGAGTCACGTGTGAAATGTAGTTCTGTAAATTGTTGTTATATGAATGTCTAAAAATATTGATTTATCTCTTGTAGTCAAAACATAAATGACGAGAGCAGTAAATAAAAATATCACGATTGATAAAATATTATGTCGGCGATATGTCGTTGATAATAAGGTACTAACAGTTGAAAGAATGTACCATTCAAAGAGAAATACGCAACCAAGTGCTAGGCAGCACGCACATGGAGGGTTCTGTGCAATATTTAAATATAAAAAAGCCAAAAAGCACTTTTATTGAATTCGAGTTCCTTTAAAAAGCTACACAAAAAAGCTATATATTAAATAAATATATAGCGACAAATCACAAAAATTGAACTACTTAGCGCCACTGTAAGTTGTGAACTTGGGTCGTAAGATACTAACTCAATGATACCAAGTCATTTTAGTCACCAGGTCATTTTAGTATTAATGCAGGAGCACAACCCTCTCTGCACTACCTAAGCCATAAATTAGCCACAGCAATCCATAGGATTTGGCCTATACTCTCCACATTGGCCAGACGGGTTGGAGAGGTTTATATAAGCTTTGTTTTGCTTGTGTTTCCTAAGTCGCCTTCTACGATATCCTCGGGAGCGGAGGGCTGAGTGGTCCTATTCTACTTCATTTTGTAAAGGATACTTATAAAGATAAACATCCAAGACCCAGGCCAATCTGAAAAAGATCGTTCATGACCTATCGGCGAACCCGGAACCTTTCATATCGCAGGCTGGCGTGTTAACCACTGCGCCACGGAGCTCATAATAATTTCCTAAGAAGAACTAAGGACTAAAGCAAATTACACAGGCGACGCCGCAGGCAGCAACAGGCATGATAATTACAACACTCAAGGTATAACTTCTATTTTTGTCTAATTGAAGATATACAAAAAACTCAAGGTCGGAGTGGTCAAACGAACTATGCAGAAAAGTTAGGCGCAATTGTAATTATTTAACTTGGGAAATAATAGTTAAGGCTTGCGGTTTTGGTTAGCACGGAGATTATATTACGGTGATCGACGATAAGCCGGTCAAGGGATTGGGCGAAAATCTTGGGAATCACGTCAATAGGCGATGCGGTTAACAACCCATCACTATTTTGATTCCGCTTTCCACCTTAACCAAAGACTCCTATTCCTGAGACTTCGATGTCCGTCTGTCTGTATGTCCGTCCTTCACCAGGCTTATAAGCCGTAATAGCTGGATATTTGAAAATTTCACAGATGATGTCTTCCAGATTTTTGGCCCCAATCAGCGACTTTGGACAATTCGTTTTTGATTTTACACACAAGTTCCCTTTTTCCTTATTGAAATGTTCCATTGACTGAGCCTAAAATGTAAATATATGTTTGTAAGTACAATAACTAATTAAGGTTTAACTAAAAATTAAGAATAACTAAACATAAATAAACCTAACTAAAAAGAAAATTAAATACTTAAAAATATATTTATAAATCAAACAGTCCCTCCAGATGCTCACCCCTGGGCATCGTGCTCAAAGGCTGGCAGCATTGCCAAATTGAATGGCGATGCTGATACGCTGAGCCAGGTAGCTTCCAGCCCTTTAGTCATTTTAGCCAAGAAACTAAAAAGCTTATGTGCTGATGGACCCCACAGACCCAATGTTTCTACCCCAAAAGTCTCAAATATGTAGTTACTTCGGATACCTACATATTTGCGCCCTGTAAGGGTTTCTGCTCCAGCAGCAGCTGTGCCTGCCTTTGACTTGGTGCTCTGAAGATGGGATGGCGCAAGTATGTCGACGCAATTACAATTGAAAATATAAAAATGTAATCAGTGGTACAACGAACTAAACGCCATTGTCAAAATACAATAACATATTTGACTTTGCCAACTTAAAAAGTTAATGCGTTAGTCTTTTTACCAAAAATGTAGAAATTAATGACTTAATTATACAACTGAATGTCTAGACGCAGTAGTCGCAATAGTAGCACAAAAGTTTACTAAATAGTTTGTTATTAATAAAAGATACGTTTGACAGTTTATTAATTGTCGTATTGGAAATCAATAAAATAGAAGTAAAAGATAAAATACTGGTTTCAGAATCTATTTGTATGTTGATTGCATTTTTATCATCTTTTATTTGGGCTTGTTCCGCCCGGTATTATTGCATTTCAGAGCAATTTATATGGTCTACTTCTTGACTGATGTCTTCTTTCAGAAATCTATTTCCTTGACTTTGAATTAAAAAAATAGGAATTTTTTCAAAACGTCTAGACAGATGTAGTTTTTTACTTTTGTACTCATGAAAAAGTTTTTATTTTATTTTTTTTTTTTTTTCTTATGTACTTATATTTGGAAAGTCTGTACTTAACAACTTCAAAATGATTCAAATGACTATTTGATAAAAAAAAAATCCCGCGGGTTTTTCTTTGTAGCATAAAAAGCAATCCCATTATGTTTCATCTACACATACGTAGGGACTAAACTTCGATTCCCGGTCAGGTCACGATGAAAAATGACCTTTTCCATATTTGCCTAGTTCAAGGATGTTTATCTATTTATGTATTCTTTACCTTAGTATAGAATTTGCTTCTGCTCTCTCTTCGCGTAGATCTTTTAAACTACTCAAAGTCCTTAAATACAACTTTTAGAATAGGTAAAGTGATTCATGGAGAAGGTTGCACATTGCCAGGCGAGGAGCGGCGGAGGAGGCTGCTAGTATAGAGGTATCACAAAACATAGTATCGTTTAGTTAGGTTAGTATAGTATCGTTTATCCCCACAACAAGAATTTACAATACGGTAGTTGCCTAATGTTAAGATTATATAAAATTTGTTTTTAATGAGACTAATTTCTATCTAAAAACACTACAAAGAACACTTTTAATTTGATATCGATTCGTTAAGTGATCTTAAAGCTTCTTTAAAGTTGGGTGAATAGGACCATTTTTTTAAGTATGAAAATCTTTAATTACAATTATACTGTATTTTAGTCTGCAAAATTTATAGCAACTTTTATTATGAAACCATTACCATAAACGAAATATTTCGTATAGCTACCAAACAAAGTTCTCACGCCACCCATACAAAATACAAGCTTGTGACGTCACAAATATGTAGGCATTTCAGCGGCGCGTTTTCACGTCTAAAAACATGTGTCTTTAAAACTTTTATAACTGAAAGAGTTTTTTGTTTAGAAATGTATCTCTGTCACTATTGTGTTTATTTTTGGCAGGTCTTTACATAGCAACATGAAAAAAATTTTAGTCAACATGCCCATTTAGTGTACTACCTCAATCTGTGTCACCTTGTCTCAAAATACTTATGTATTAGTTCCCTCAAGCCCTAGGCTCTGTCTAACCCAAGAAGAAAGATAGTTGTTACTCTATCGTGTCATACTACAATAGAAATACATAAAGGTGTTATCTTAATGTTCAACAACATAAAGATATTATAAAACAATATCAATATTCTTTTACGATGTGATTCATTGATTCCTGAACGATTTCTTTGATTGAATATGGCCGAGACTAATTCAGGGAAGCGTTTTAAAATGGCTGACTGTTACACCGAACCGTAATAAAAAGAATGCACAAATGAAATCAATCTATTTTCTTTTTACGTTTCAAACTAAGTAGTCACTACCCGACTGACTCATTCAGAAGGAGGGTAAAGTTTTTCTCGTGGTATTTATGTAAATTCGTATGTAGGTATGTCCGTTCTATTGTAACCTCTTGTAATCTTACTTAACTGATTCCGAAGTGTGAAGTGAGGAGTCATTAGATTAGAATTCTTTCGCGAAGTAACCTACGCTATGTGACGTCACCAAAATACAATATGGCGGACGTAAACTGTCAAAAAGGCAGTCGAGTTTTTATTTTTGGAAATAATTCTACTTGTTAGTGTTAAAAATTATTTCTTAGGTGACATGTCACCTTAGTATTATTAAAATGTTCAGTTTAGCCTTGACAATTAATATGCAGGTCAACTTTTGAACGAGATTAAATTCAAAATTAGTGAAGGAAAATTGTGTTTTTCATATGTACATTGAAAAGTAAGTTTATAAAGTAGGCTCAGACAATTTGATGTTTAAAATCCTACTTTCTTATAAAAAGATATTCAAGTTTGTGAGCGAAAGGCTGGTCGAGGTGTCGAATTACCATAGGGCTGGTCACTATCTTGCCCAAAGAATAAGCATTACCATTCAACGTGGCAATCCTGCCTGTCTTCTGGGCACATTACCGCAGGGTAATGACATGACAAATGCGGGCATTTTCTATTTATAGCTAGGTTTCATTTATAGGTAGGTTTAATTGTTAGTTTTTAGTTCATATAAATTAATATTTATTGTTTAATGTTATTATATTATAATGATAATAAGATATTTCCTTTTACATTTTATTACTCAAGACTAATTCAGGTATTTTAATTGTATGGGGTAGATTAATCTGACCTTTCCCACAAAACATTCAAAAACAGAAAGATATTTTTTGTGTTTTTAAATCTTTTGTATGGCTTTAGGAATTGGTAGTCGTGTACGTACAATTCTCTTGTAAAGTCGTTTATAGTTTTTTTGTAACACCTCGGTGTGATTGAGGATTCTGTGTGATGATGACAGATACTCTGTGTCTGAGGGTGTTTAGAGTTATTCTCTAAGGATCGCGAGGTCAACTCGTGTACTAGCCAAAAACCTGTTGCTGGGGTGACCATGATGTCCTTACCACGACTTAATAGTTTCAGGAATAAATTGTTAGCTACTTGTTTTAAAATATTTCAAATAATTAAATAAAAACTTTAATAACTAATGCAAAGAGCAGCTTCGTGAGATATTGCACCTTAAATAATTTCTTATTTATATTTTAATCATACAGTCATTACGCATCTCCTCGTCATTCGTCTTTTTTAGTATGCATAATGGGCATGTTGACTTAAATTTTTTTCATGTTGCTATGTAAAGACCTGCCAAAAATAAACACAATAGTGACAGAAATACATTTCTAAACAAAAAACTCTTTCAGTTATAAAAATTTTAAAATCACATGTTTTTAGACGTAAATTTTTAGACGTGAAAACGCGCGGCTAAAATGCCTACATATTTGTGACGTCACAAGCTTGTATTTTGTATGGGTGGCGTGAGAACTTTGTTTGGTAGCTATACGAAATATTTCGTTTATGGTAATGGTTTCATAATAAAAGTTGCTATAAATTTTGCAGTCTAAAATACAGTATAATTGTAATTAAAGATTTTCATACTTCAAATTATGGTTCTATTCACCCAACTTTAAAGAAGCTTTAAGATCACTTAACGAATCGATATCAAATTAAAAGTGTTCTATATAGTGTTTTTAGATAGAAATTAGTCTAATTAGAAACAAATTTTATATAATCTTAACATTAGGCAACTACCGTATTCTAAGCAGTTGCGCATAAGAACCCAGGGTCCTGAATTATAATCTCATGTTAGTTTAAACTATTTACGGTTAATTTAATTTAACAAAAATTTTACGAGTGCAACTATCGATCGATGAACTTTAATTCGTATCTATGTTAATGGCTATACAAATTACTTTGTAAAATTATAAATACAGATACACAATAGTTTTATCGTAAACGGTGTCATAAAACTGTACAGGCCATGATATAATGAGAGCTTGCGCCTTTTCACTTGCCCAATAACTTAAAATAACTTATCTGAAACAAAAATAACTGACCCAAAATTAAAAGCGAGATAAGCGCGAGTCATAGGTGTCTTTTATTGTGTAACAGTAGCTATTAAATCATCTATAAATAACATATACGTTATATCAATATTTCTTCATTACGGTTAGCAAGATCAAAGAGATTTATTTTAAAGCCAAAGTCGTGTTAAAAATACACAATGTCACCGGAGGAATAATGGTAACCTTCTGCAGATCTGCGGCAATTATTAAATTAATAATTAACGATAAATAACTTTGAATTTCAGGTTTGTATGAGATGTAATTTTTTAATTTAAAAAAATACAGCACTAATGATAATTTAAGTTTTGAACACTTTACAGTGTTTGTGGTTGCAGGTAGACTAAGTTTACATTTGTCTAGTATTTTATGAGAACTGCAAAAACTACCGCCTAAAATAGGTATTTATTGAAAACGTTCCGGATGTACGCAGTATTGACTCACGGTGTCTGTAGGTCCACATACACTTTAAAGTGTTCGAAACGTTAGTCTATAAATATGAAATAAACGCGATAAAACCGTATTAATTTTTTTTTCAATGTGTGACAATCGCGAAACCATGAAAATACATTAGGTAATTTAAGAGGTAAATCGCACAATTAAATTTTTGTTTGTTTTTCGTATGTGTAAGTGGCCAACACTGGTGTCAGATTTTTTAAGCTGCTTTAAGGCATCTGACATAGCTTAACGACTGCCATCAACGATGACAGCCGGGACCAACGGCTTAACATGCCTTCCGAAGCACGGAGGAGCTCGAGATATTTTTATGCCACTTGCGGTCACCCATCCAAGTAGGGACTGCACCAGGGGTTGCTTAACATATGTAAGCGCTTATAGAGCTCACACCCACTGGACCATCGGGCTCCTCCGTGCTTCGACAATTAAATAAAGATCTTTGATAATATCCAAGCCAAACCTCGATTTGTGGTCACCTTTGCGCGCTTAGCATAGAAGCGCGTATTACCACTAATGCCTACGCGTCAATCACTGTGATTGGACCGACAAAAACACAGATTTACATTACATATAGTATAGTATATGTATTGAGTGTGTTTTGGCTGTTATGATTTGCCATAGAAGACTTCATATGATCGCTAATGATCCTTCGATTGGCTTTGCTTAAGTATGTTCATTACAGGCAACCACTTAAATGTGTTTAAGCAGCTGACAATTTAAGATTAACTTATACCACAAAGTTGGTCACAGTCTATTGAGTCAAGAGGTCTTTTTGACCTCATGGTAGAACCAACTGTTTAGGCTGGTCTAGTAACTATTCTACCAGGAGGTATTTTTGACCTCACGGCAGAACCAATTGTAGAAGCTGGTCTAGTAATATTCCAGGAGGTATTTTGACCTTATGGTAGGACCATCTGTATGATGTAATATGATCGCCAAAACACCGGCTAGGAGTCGTTTCAGTAGATACGGCGTCAAAGCGTAACAAACAAACAAAATCACTTTTGCATTTATAATATTAGTATAGAAAAGTATAGAAATATAGCTATACCTAATATTTCTTTACAAAAGTACTTCTCTCATAAAAACAACTTTAAAAATCGTCCGTTGCGGTTTTAAAACTATCATCAGTAGTTTTCCGTTAAGGAATTACATCAGGTTCGTTAAGTCAAGGTCATTTCGTACTTATAAAGGTTAATTTAATAATTTTGTTACCCAGCAACACTTAACTTGCTATTTAAACTCCGTGACGCAGTGGTTAACACGCCAGACTGCTATACAAGGGGCCCCAAGGTTTAATTCCTGGCGCAGGCAAATACTTGTACTCTATTTTTAAAGGAATCTGTGCGGTTAGCTACGGTTCTGGAGCTACCTAAGGAGGGCTGGTGTCAGGCAGGCGGCTGGCCGTGAAAATTATGTCAAATCGTATTTCAACGACGCTTTTATACATAATATTTATGTTACCACAATATTGTATTGTTATCCGACTTACCTAAGTACAAAAAAAATCAGTTCAATCGGTTACAAAGCGTTTTATTCTGTTATGCACATATACATACAATACTTATATATATCTTGGAAATAATGTGTGTCCCTTTCAAGTAAAAATTAATGTTAACAATGCAAAGTACAAATTAGGCAAGTAAAAACAGAATCCATTTGACCCGATGACGGTTAAAAATAACACTACCGAAACAGAAATAGAGAAAAAAACGTAAACAAACCATAAAAAGCCCTAAACGTGTCAACCGATTATGAATAATTAATTTTGTGGGTTATTCTCATTGGCGTACGGATTTGGGCATACGTATGTTTGTTTGATCAATTATGGACTCGTCAGATTCCTAAATATTTCTAACTTTTCTAATAATAATAATCTGATTTCGACTTTCAGTTATCATTATTATAGTTTATTAAAGTTTTTTTTATGTCATAGGACGGCAAACGAGCAAGCAGGTCACCTGATGGTAAGTGATCTCCGCTGCCCATGAACAACTGCAACTCCAGGGGTGTTACAAGAGCGTTGCCGGCCTTTATTTTTCCCTCCCCTCTGGGATCCATCTCACCCCCCCCCCCCGGGATCCATCTCACCCCCCCCCCCCCTCCCCTCTGGAGAGGAGGGGATGGGCCTCCGGCTCTCTCACTCACCGAACAAAGCATAGAAGCGGTAAAGCTACTACTCGAATGTCGATTTTCTGTGAGAGTGTGGTACTTCCCCGGACGAGCCGGCCCATTCATGCTACTAGCAAAAGCGAATTTTGCCGGTAGGTAGGTGGTGTTTGACAATTTGCAGTAACCCAGCACAAGTTCAGCCACATTTCAATTCCAATATCTACCATTTTCTTTTTTAAATACACAATAATTTTCATATAATAGATTCCTTCATAAAACATGACAACTAACTTCTCCAAAGGGCCTCTATGTTTGATTTTTATCACCAGCCAAGCCTCTCAAGCCATTCAAAAGACCGTAGAATCTTCAACCCGATAGGAATAGACAGAAAAATCTGCCTTTGTAATTTCATTCAATCACATTTCCTTGGGTTGGAAAAAATGTCATAAGAATACTTGATGACCAGACCATGACCCAAATTGATGCGACCGTAATGCTTTAACTATCTTTTATTTCAGACAATTTTTGATACATTTTAGTCTACTATTTCCTTCATGTCCAGTTAAATTAAACCTGAAAAATTGCTTATATTGGACATACTTTACACGTGTGTCCAAACCCGAATGTCCAGTTATAGAATCACCCTATTTAAATTGCAGTTAACTCGAAACGTGAGTCACAATTGGCAATTTTGAATAAAAATTAAGTTATTTAAAGGACAAACTGTGACCCATATATTATTACGTAAAAACTTTATAAAAACAGTGGCAGGTCAAGCGTTTTTGTCCGTAAAACAAAAAACAAAATGGTGGATTAGTGGCATTCGAAATACGAATACAATGTTAAGCGGCCGTTTATGGCTATAAAGCCACGTTTATAGTAATGACTGGTATTATAAACGTAGATATAACCTTTTTTAGGGTTCCGTAGTAAACTAGGAACCCTTATAGTTTCGCCATGTCTGTCTGTCTGTCTGTCTGTCTGTCTGTCCGTCCGCGGTTTTACTCAGAGTCTATAAGTACTAGAAAGCTGTAATTTGGTATAAGTATGTATATTAATCATGGCAAAAAAGTCGTAGAAAAAAATCTTGAAAAAAATTTTTTTTTTGGGTAGCTCCCATACAAGTACAATGGGGGAGTATTTTTTTTTTCTCTACTTACCCATCGTGTGGGGTATCGTTAAAAAGGTCTTTGAAAAATATTGTGAGGCTGAGAACACCAATTTTCGATTTAGGGATCCGTTTACGAAATATTTGGTTTTAAAGTGCAAATTTTTGTTAGAGGTACGTGTCCCCCCCCTCTATCTGCTAAACGGTTATATATAGATACGTGAAAAAAATTACAGCAGTAGCATATATACTGAAATTGAAAGGAAAACTATCAGAGCTGGGTACTAAGTACAAACTAAAAAGTTATAGGCAACCAACTTATAAAATGTACTCGAAAATGTAAAATTTCATACATTTTCATTGTTACATGTTTTTTGTCGTTAAACTGTGAGGTGCGAGTGTGAACGGTGTGAAATCAAAGTTGTGATTCGCAACTACGGAACCCTACACTGCGCGTGGCCCGACACGCACTTGGCCGGTTTTTTTTAAATTACAAACCACAAATTTTTTCCATAATTAAAAAATAATGTCGTAGAATGCGACTTAGGAAACCCAAGCTAAACAAAGCTTATTAACATCAAAGCGACCTCTCCAACCCGTCTGGCCAGCATGGACAGTGTAAGCTAAATCCTCTGACTGCTCTGGCTAATGGTTCTGGTAGTACAGAGAGAGTCGTGCTCCTGCAGTGGACTCAAAAGACCTAATGATAATGATGGCTAAAAATTAGGTGGCTACGTAAATATAGTTTAAAATTTAAAAAAAAGTACCCGAAACCGGCGAGCATGCATTGCTACACTTTTCACCTAATTTTGACGTCACTAGCCCTGTGATGAACTTTATTATTTTTACCCAGGAAACTAGGCTAATCCTAAGTGTCCATGAGGATTTCATCTATTGTTTGTAAAAAAAATCTTTTAATTTAGTGATAGGTGAACGGACCCTAACCTACGTTGATAATGAAAGTAACATTTTTTACTAACTCGTTCGCAAAAAGCTTGATTTACGCAATTAAGCTGCCGAATCTTCAAAAATAAACTTTTTTGTCGATATGCCGTAATATTTTTTTAGAACCCTAATTGATTTCAAAGGGTTTTGCTTTCGTTCCGTAATGGTTTATTTTTTAGCAAGTGTAGTTCTGCCTAAAAAAAACTTTTATGTAATAAGCATCATCAACATTGGGTCTTTTTAGTCTTTATTGCAAGAGCACGATCCTCTCTGTACTACCAGAGCCATAGAGCTGTCAGAGGATTTGGCCTACACTCTTCGCGTCGGCACGGGTTGAAGTGGTTTTTTTGATGTTTCTAAGTTTTGTTTAGCCTGTTTCCTAAGTCGTCTTTTACTACATCCACGGGAAGACTTGGAGTGGTCCTATTCTACTCTACCGGGAAACACACGACGGATGATATGAAAATAATAAATAAATATATACGGACAAATCACACAGATTGAGCTAGCCCCAAAGTAAGTTCTTATGAAAGACTTGTGTTATGGGATACTAACTCAACGATAGAATATTTTATAACAAATACATATATAGATAAACATCCAAGACCCAGGTCAATCTGAAAAAGATCGTTTTCCATCTTGACCTAACCGGGAATCGAACCCGTGACCATCCGTGTCGCAGGCAGGCGTGATGACCGCTGCGCCACGGAGCTCGACCGTTAGGTTTATGAAAAGATAGCAAATATGCATCTGAAGAATCATGACAATAGGCGATGCGGCTAGTAACCCATCACTATGTTGATCCCGTTTTCCACCTTCAAGCTCACCAACAATTTTAAACCTGGCCTTTAGGTTTTATAGATCTGGGCTCTGTCTACCCCGCATGGGAAATAGATGTGATCGTATGTATAATAAAAAAAAACCGGCCAAGTGCGTATCGGGCCACGCGCAGTGGAGGATTCCGAAGTTGCGAATGACAACTTTGAGTTCACACTATTCACACTCGCACCTTCCAGTTTAACGACCAAAAACATTTAACAATGAAAATAGTATGAAATTTTACAGTTTATAAGTAGGTTGCCTATAACTTTTTAGGGGGGGGACACTTACCTCTAACAAAAATTTTCACTTTAAAACCAAATATTTCGAAGGAAACGGATCCCTAAATCGAAAAATAGTGTTCTCAACCTCACAATATTTTTTAAAGACCTTTTTTAACGATACCCCACACGATGGGTAAGTAGAGAAAAAAAAATTACTCCACCACTTTACTTGTATGGGAGCTACCCTAAAAAAAATTTTTAAGATTTTTTTCAAGATTTTTTTTACCATTATTAATATACATACCCATACCAAAATAACGGAGTGAGCCAAGTGCGTGTCGGGCCACGCGCAGTGTAGGGTTCCGTAGTTGCGAATGACAACTTTGAGTGTTGTTCACACTCGCACCTCACAGTTTAACGACCAAAACCATCTAATAATAAAAATTGTATGAAATTTTACATTTTCCAGTACATTTGATAAGTTGGTTGCCTATAACTTTTTAGTTTGCACTTAGTACTCAGCTCTGATCGATTTCCTTTTAACTTCAGTATATATAATTCTCCTGTAATTATTTTCGCGTATCCACATATAACCGTTTAGCAGATAGAGGGGGGGACACTTACCTCTAACAAAAATTTTCACTTTAAAACCAAATATTTCGAAGGAAACGGATCCCTAAATCGAAAAATAGTGTTCTCAACCTCACAATATTTTTTAAAGACCTTTTTTAACGATACCCCACACGATGGGTAAGTAGAGAAAAAAAAAATTACTCCACCACTTTACTTGTATGGGAGCTACCCTAAAAAAAATTTTTAAGATTTTTTTCAAGATTTTTTTACCATTATTAATATACATACCCATACCAAATTACAGCCTTCTAGTACTTATAGTCTCTGAGTAAAACCGCGGACGGACAGACAGACAGACATGGCGAAACTATAAGGGTTCCTAGTACTACGGAACCCTAAAAAAAGGTAGACCAGTCTACCTACATGTATGTAGGTAGATCTACTATATCGAAAGCATGAGAGTAGAAAAAACAACAACTTTCTAGGGAACTAAAACTCACCCAAGGGATATCGGCTTCACGCAGCACAGAAGAGTTAACAAAATTATACTCAAAACAGTTGTATTTTTAGTATGAAGTATTTTTTTATTATTCTTACCTAAAAAATCTAATAATATAAACGAACATAAGTTGTACATAGCCAATGCCATGTTTATACGTCATTTTTTCGTCATGGAGAACTAAGAACAATTATGGTAGGCCCCAAGCTTAGATATAAAGCCTAAATCATTAGATATGTCGAGCTCCGTGGCGCAGCGGTCAACACGCTAGCCTGCGACACGGGGGTCCCGGGTTCGATCCCCGGTCAGGTCAAGATGGAAAAAGATCTTTTTCATATTGACCTGGGTCTTGGATGTTAATCTATATAAGTATATATTATAAAATATAGTATCGTTGAGTTAGTATCCTGCGACACAAGTTCACAACTTACCGTGGGGCTAGCTCAATTTGTGTGATATGTCCCTATATATTTATTTATTTATTAATAGACTATTAGCTTAAAAGCGTAGAAAAAAACTAGTGTCCAATCCAAATTCGGTCGCGCACAGCTACCATTTTGACGGATTTTGAGGGCATAAATTGACAGGACGCGTGTGATAACACAAAACCATAATTAATATGGAGAAGTTAACACTTTGCTAAGTTCCCAGCATTGGTCCCATAGTAAAAGTTGTTCATATTGACGGTAAATAAATAAATAAATATATACGGACAAATCACACAGATTGAGCTAGCCCCAAAGCAAGTTCTTAAGTAAACTTGTGTTTTGGGAAACTAACTCAACGATACTTTATTTTACAACAAATACGTATATAGATAAACATCCAAGACCCTGGTCAATTTGAAAAAAGTCATTTTTCATCTCGACCAGACCGGGGATCGAACCCGGGAACTTCCGTGTCACAGGCCGGCGTGTTGACCGCTGCGCCGCGGAGCTCGTGTGAGTCACACCTCATCATCATCATCATCATCACGTGTTTCTAGTCTCCACTGCAGGAGTACGACCCTCTCTGTACTACCAAAAATACTAGCCTGAGTAGTTAAAGGATTTGGCTTACACTCTCCACGCTGGCCAGACGGGTTGGAGAGGTCTCTTTGATGTAAATAAGCTTTGTTTAGCTTGTGTTTCCTTAGTCGCCTTTTACGACATCCACGGAATGACTTGGAGTGGTCCTATTCTACTCTGCCGGCAACCACACGGCGTATTTAAGGGTATGTTGTGGGTCAATTTCCTCGCTGTATATTGTTTTATATTATCTTCGGCCCAGTCTATATTATTCTTTTTAAAAATATAACGAGTACGTTGATAAGATATATTAGAAATGCGTGCGTGAGTATCTAAAAATAACTTATTAACATAAGTAACGAACGAGGATATGTGTTCGTATAATAAAAGTTTGAGAACCGGCTAATAATATTTTAGACCACTACTTGCTAGGTGGAATAGAATTGTATACATAAGTATTACATATATAACTCAAAAAAATAAACAAACATACAAATTAATAAAATTACGTAAAGTCCCATGATTTTTATCTGTATATGTATTTGTAATAAAATATTCATAAGTACATGTGATATTTACTACTTATTTATTTTATCATATTTTGATGTATAAACTTCTAAGATTCCTAACGTTAAACCCTGTATGATCCAAGAAGGAACTACTAAGCCTATTAATTTGATATTTTTTTCTATGGGACTAATCCTGAAATTATTATTTTTTTGCCATATCTCATTCAAATAGTCCGGCTGGATATTACGAGTAGGCGTAGTTGTCCCAAAGGGATGCTGGGTTTATTGTAAAATACTCGAGGATGAGGAAGAGATCGATTTCCTCCGTGGTGCAGTGGTTACCACGCCAGACTGCTACACGGGGGTCCCGGGGTCGATCCCCGGTCAGGTCATGATGGAAAACGATCTTTTTCAGATTGACCTGGGTCTTGGATGTTTATCTATATAAGTATATATTATAAAATATTGTATCGTTGAGTTAGTATCCTGCGACACAAGTTCACAACTTACTGTGGGGCTAGCTCAATTTGTGTGATATGTCCGTATATATTTATTTATTATCATGACCTGGCCGGAGATCAAACCTGGGATCGTGTCGAAGGCTGGCGTGTTAACGACTGCGCCAGCGGCTGACATTTTGTATGTTTATTCACTTTGTAGTAAAAAAACTGCTTCTTTTGTTCATCAAAAGGAATATATACAAAGGAAATCCTAAATGAGTTACCAAAATAAATGGGTTTTCTCTAATGATGATTTTTTCACCGATTATTTTTTCAATGTGACTTTGTGGCAAGTATTGTAATGACAACAATGACGGATTATGACGTTTAAGTACAGCCTTTAACAATGACGATGGATCACTACTACCAGAAAAGGACCACTCCAAGTTCTTCCGTGGATGTCGTCGAAGGTTATTATTCGTCGTTCGGTGAGTTAGAGTGCCGGAGGCCCATCCCCTCTCCCTCTGGGAAGGGAAAAATAAAAGGCCGGCAACGTTCTTGTCATACCCCTGGTGTTACATTGGTCCATGGGCAGCGGTGATCACTTACCATCAGGTGACCCGCTTGCTCGTTTGACGTCCTATGACATAAAAATAAGGCGACTTAGAAAACACACAAGATAAACGAAGCTTATAAAAATCAAAGAGTTTCTTAAAACTCAAATATTATTTTTGGCGTAAAATTTATCTATACAAAAAAAAATGCTCAGATAATGGTGAGAGCGAAGAAAATATACTTATATTTCGCTGTTTATTTAAACAAAAACATAAACTACCGACCTACAAGTACTACCGAATATTTTAAAAACCTTACGAAGTTTTTCCATGTTAGTCTGTTTGTACCAGAAGCTTCTCATCACGCACAGACCGTAAAAGCCGGTCGAGGGAATGGGCGATATTCTAACGAATCATGGCAGCGATGGAGCTATCAAACCATTACTAAAGAATAAAGACACCGATGTCCACCGATGTCAACACTTTAAACGTGTTCTTTAGGTCTAGGTCTTACACTCGAATACTCAGTCGAATTTTAGATGCATATTAACTAACATGGCTCCTCCGTGCTTCATAAGGCACGTTAAGCCGTTGATCCCGGCTGTCATCATTAGTGACAGTCGTTAAGCTATGTCAGATGCCTCTAAGCAGCGTGAAATATCTGACACCGGTGTTGGCCACTTACACACACGAAAAACAAACTAACATGGTTCTCAAGTGTCGTTCCGTCACTGTTTAGAGATCCTAGCAAAATAAAGATAGTCTGCGATTCAAGATTGTCATTAGTCAAGATTAATTTGAATATTCGGAGGTTAAGCTCTGTCTATCCAGTTAGGGATAAAGACGAGATAACTATTTATTACGTAACAGTTGTAACATGACGTCTCCATGTCACCGGGTCATCGCATAAATATAAAATAAAAATGGTAGGTGCTAAAACACCACGGAAAGCCTTACCGGAAAAACCAGGTGGGTAGCAATCTCTATGCGTCAGATCACGATATAAAACTACCCAAACTATACTGTCATAACCACCAATTATATTTATCAAGCGATTTTGGACTTTATTGGGTAGAGATTCGATGTAAATTGGCGTGGGTTGGGTGAAAAATAAGGCATTATAAAAACCATGATGTAATACATGTCCGCTACAAGGTCAGAATAGACCGAAAATCAGGTTTGGTCCCCCCTCCCGCGCGCAGCGTCAGAGGCGCCAATGTACGTCAGGGTGGCAGCAAAAGATACATTTATTATCAACTAGCCGGTACCCGCGGCTTCACCCGCGTGATGTATAACATTCTATTATAAACTGACTAGCTTCTACCCGCGGCTTCGCTAGCGTTTAATTTTACATGGGAACAATACTTTTTTCTGGCTAAAAGGTATCATATATCCTTCTCAATACCCTAACCTATGTGTATGCAATATTTCATGATGATCGGTTCAGTAGATACGGCGTGAAAGCGTAACAAACAAACAAAGTCACTTTCGCATTTATAATATTAGTTAGGATTAGGATTAAGTAAATAAATTTAAATAGCTTTACCTATTGGAAATCGCTCCACAAAAACCTTCTTTTCAAAAGTTTTCAAATATGAAGAAGACGAAGTTATAAGCGCGCTCTTGATAAGAAGAAGAAGAAGCAGAAAAAAATTGATCATCATACCAATGAGTTAATTATACACTAGTTGTGCACCAATTTGTAAAACGGCAATACCAAAAATACTACAAGTCATTTCACTAGCGAGGTATAGATGTGGAAGTTTTCAATTTGATTTGATTTAGGAGTAAAATAATTATTAGATAATATAAATAGGCATTATATTTGCATTTTACCCTGTCGGAATAAATCGAAGACTTGAGGTAAATACCCATCTGGCTGCTTTAGTACCTTAAGACCTTTAGAAGAGTATCAATGCATAGTCCACAAGCCATATCTCTTGGCTTGTAAATGAAAAAAAAAAATGTTTCATGTCACTAACTACAGAAATTACTTGAATTCCTAACAAACAAGTAAGATTAGAGCTTCGTATTATATAAATAAATTATATCCACAAGCGATTAGAGTTAAAATAATCTTTTCCAATCAGTTTAAATACTTTTGCCTCCGCAACCCAAACTACACCGTCTATTTTGAATTCATCACAACATTCAACACCACCGTACTATATAACTAATGTTCGATTACAACTTGTAACCATAACACGTCTTTTTAAGTTAGTCAAACCGCATCTAGTCCCGCCAGCCCCACGCACATCGTCTATTCGGAATTCATCAAAATAGTCGACACCAGCACATGGCTCGACTATAACTCGCAAGTCATTTTTCATCGCGCGTCTATGTGTGCGTAGATCGTAGTACAAAATAAAGTTAGGAGACAGAAGTAGGTATCAGTTGTGTTATTGCTTTAACCGACGGGTAAAATACGAAGTCTTTCACTCGTGACGTACATATTGAAAACATTTATGGCGGCCAAATATATATTTTTTAAACTATTTAATTAGAATGTGCATGTGGTGTGTGTCAGTAAGACGTTACGAAATAAGTTTTAATTAATGGTTAAAATTGTTGAGGACCTGTGTTTTATTGTAACATCTGTTGATAATTAAACAAAAAAAAATATAGTATCCCCTTGATTACTCTTAGAAATTGGGATTTTTTGTAAGAGTAATTTATATGTTAGTCTCAAAATGATTTCGGAGGGATAGATTCCGTGTTAACAATTTAACTTTTGGCTTATTGTGGCATGTCAGATACTTTCAGGTGGCTTGAAAAACCAGACACTGGTGTTGACCACTTACACACACTAAAAACAAAAACAAAGTCCTTGATGACAAGTCAAAATTTTAGGTTAAAATGGGAGAAACTAAAGACAAATAGTAGTCAAAATGCATACAAAGTGACAAACATGTTAATCTATGAGTACAAGCTATTCCGATGAAAATTTCGAAATATCAGATGAAATACTTTCGCACTTGATAGATGATGGATTTTCTATTTTTCACCTAGGCGTGTTGCTTACTTCTTTATATCCGTAGTGTAGACCTCCAAAGCCGGGAATTTTAGTTTTCATAATTTACTATAAGGCGATGGACTAAACTAAACTGGTGCAACGAAATAAAATTTGTGTATGGTAAGAAAGTGAACCTATCCGATAGATCTCTGCCTTGAATCCTAAGATTTTATACTACTATGTATTATATGTTTACAATATAAAGGACTGCCAAGAAAAGAGTTTAATGTTTTATAAAGTTATTGTTAGTATCTATATAAGTTGGTTTATTCTACTTTTACTGTTCAATACCTACTTTATTGGATTTGAATTCAATCGGTACGGATATAATAATTAATTCAGTGGAATTCTTGTATCATCCCATGTGACACTGGCTATAATTTTCTTCTTGTTTCTTTTGTTCTGGTAACAAATCTTTTTTTAATTAATAAGTAGTAAATTCCAAAGTCTTATCGCCTGTCTATCCCGTAAGAGAAAAAGACGTGACGCATGAGCCACATCCGTTTCGCACTTTATTTTACAACAGTTTTGTTTGTGTGTGTGTCATGCGCTTGCGCCTTGCTACCGCTGCCGTGCAAAAGGGAAGTCGTTTGGCTAAGAACTTTGAAGATGTTTTAGATTTATATCAAATTTTATTATATTAATTGTTGAGTATGGGTTAGTTATCTTATGTTTTCGCGATTTTACACATTTAAATAAAATTATTTGAATACGGTTTTTATCGCATTTAAACGCGATAAAAACCGTATTAAGATAATTTTATTTATATATGGGTTAGTTTCCTAAAAAAATATACTTAATTAGTCCGTTAGTTACATTGTCAAAAAAATATTTGACGCGTATTTTTTCTTTTGTCAAACAATCAAAAAATGAGAAAGATATAGCCCGTTAAATTCCGTGTGACGTCACTGGCCAGTACACTTTTTAGAGAACTGTGATGTCACAAGCTCTCATGAACTTTGACGCGTTTTATCTTTGACATTTATTGTTAAATGAACGAAAGAAAAAATACATGCCCAATATTTTTGATTGTCTTACTGACGGACTTATTTTATACCTAATTATTATTTTGACCCAGGAAACTAGCTTTTTATTATACGGTGTTAAGAGGGTATACTAGCAGTGCGTTTTCCATACAAATGTATTTCTCTATTTTCTCGCTGAAAACTTATTCTAGAGGCACAATTCTTTTTACATACAATCTATTACTAAAATAGGTATGTCCCTATGTTTTATTTTCTTCTAAAGACCTGTTTAGAAGAAAAATAATTGGTACAAAAATAGTTTTTATTGGAAAAAATAAAAAATAGGGGCATTCCTAGTTTAGTACTAGATTTTATGAAAAAGAAGTGTGGCTCTAGAATCTGTTTTCAGCGAGAAAATAGAGAAATACATTTGTATGGAAACCATATTGAAAAAATACTGCTAGTATACGCTCTTAAATGTGTCTGGGGTGTTATCCTCAACCGTTGTCCCGTGGTTGTAGGAATGACAACAAGTACACGCGCCCGGCCGAGTTGCTTCTTTCTCATTCCTAATCGATCCGAGCAAAATCATCGTCAATGCCTTTATCTTGTTCCTCCAGTCCAAAAAACTCCAACCCTTCACTTAAAAAACGGTTTCGATAGTCGTAGCTCGCGTCGGAAACCGATATAAGCCAAACACCAACCCATTTGCCAAGCGTGGTGAGTATGGTAAACCCTCTCAGGATAGAAATCCTTGGGGGAGGCCCGCAGTTCTGCAGTGGACTTTTTACGGCTGTGATGATGATGATTATAATGATCAAACTGTTTAAATTTTTTATATCTTCAGTATTACCGTCTCCTTCTATGCCAAAAGTTACTACAAGTACTCAGTGCTTCTATTAATATATGATGTTCTTAGTTATCACTAATACCTATTATACAACAAAGTCCTCCGCCGCATCTGTCTGTCTGTTTGTTCGCTATATACTCAAAAACTACTAAACGGATTTTCATGTGATTTCACCAATACATAGAGTGATTCCTGGGGAAGGTTTATAGGTAAAACACATGCCCGGCTACTAGTAATAATATTTTTTATTTAATTTCATTATAGATCAGGTGGTCTGTTGGCTAATATTATTCTTCGTATCGTAACTAAAATAGCCGTACTTAGTAATCAACGTGCATATATATAGATATAATGACATAACGACCGGCAATACCAACTATATGAGACAGGTGCTACCAATTAATTCCACAGACATAAACACTTCCTTATGTAGGTGTATCATGTGTAATAATTATAATTGTAGACATGTGGAAAATGTGCGAAGGTGTTATAAGTAGCTGATGGTATTTTATTGGCCTCTTCCATGGATATTGATGGTAAAATACATGGCGAAATTTTGATCGTTCCGGACCATTAAAGGGGTGATTCAGCCTGTCAATATATAAACAACTTTTCCTATGGGACAAAGGCTGTAAACTCGAAAAAAATTTCGACATTCCTATACAAATTGCCCGGGCGGCTGAACACTTTTGTATGAAAATGCCGAAATAAAATTTGAGTTTCCAGCATTGGTCCCATAGGAAAAATGGTTCATATCGACGGGCTGAATCACCCCTTTAAGGGTCCCATACGATCAAAATTTCACCATGTATATTGTTTTCGCTCAGGACTAGGTTATTAGCTGATATTCCATTTTTGCTGGAAGGTGGTTGCCATTTAAAATGGCGACCACGTCGCGCAGCGTCGGATACCCACCAACCAGGTGGTTGGACGTCCTGACCAAGGGCCAGAAAGACGCTGGATGCATTTCGTTTCCAACAGGTCGTATTCGTACTGGCAAGCCCAACGTTGGTCGCTCACCTACCAGGTGGTCGGACATCCTGACCAAGGTTGCAGGAAGACGCTGGATGCAGTTCGCTTCCAACAGGTCGTATTGGAAATCCTTGGAGAGGCCTCTGTACAGTAGTGGATTTCTTGCATTGAGATGATGATGATAGCATTTGCACCCTCAGCTGCCCAGGCTTCGGAGCCCAGGGTTCATTATTTATGATGTTCAGGATGAAGCTAAAAAATTTGAATACGTTTTGACCACCAATGGCCAATCGTCCCAAGATATAGATATTCTTCAGCTAAATCGCAAAGAAGGAACCTAATTTTCTCAACCAAATAATTAGCAGAAAGTTATAAGTGGCTTGTGTTCTCCTAAGTTGTACGACTTAGTACAAACAACTTAGTACTAAATTGAATGTAATCTAATAGGTAACTTTATTTATATTAAGCACGCAACCAGAGAAATTATTGCTAACATTAAGTAATTTGTCAATTTTACTATCAATAACACCATCAAATTATTATTTTTTTGGCAAATATCTTCTTTTGCTTATGTATTATGGAAACAAGTATGATTTATAATGATGTAACACCTAGCGCCATCTAGTTCGTCTTAGCCGAACTTAAGGTTAGTGGTCTACGTTACCGATAGATGTCGTGACAGTATCGCATTTATAAATCGATCGCGTTTGAATAAATTAATAAAATTACTTTATTATAACGATTAATGGGGTGTGACGATAATAACTTTAAATGAATATAAATAACTTTGCGGGAAATAGTTTTTACTTACTGTTACAGTTACTGTTCAACGGTACGCTTACCTGGAAATAGAAAAATAAGACATTAAGTAAATATTTAAATTAAATATATGTATTTTATTATTATTTCCGTTACTTCAATATGTATGGTTTATTTTTTCAGTCAAGTTAAATTAAAATATAGTTATGGCAATAAAATGAATATTTAAACAAGACGTCGTTATGGTTTTTTATAAATTAACTTTCGTTAATTATTATTTCTGCAATAAAACTCCAGGAACTTTTAATTGATATACATTATCGTAATAAAACCCTGTCCGGTCCTTTACGGGGCCACTCAGCCCGTCAATATGAACAACTTTTTATAACGGACCAATGCTGGATATTTAAATTAAAATTCAACATTTTAATTCAAATTTCCCGGCCGGCAGAACACTTTTGTATGACAATATATTTTTTATGAACTTTCTGCATAAGTCTCTTAAGAAAAAAAAATCAAATTGATTGGCTGAGTCGCTCTTTAAGGATCGGATGGAGTCATTGACATATTATATAATATAAAAATGAATAACAAACAAGAATTATATAATTCAAATTAATATACTTATATATAAGCTTGCATTTAATACAATAATAATTTATAGTAAATATAAAAGTAATAAGACGTAAGTAGTAAGTCCTTATTATATTATAAATCTAAAGTTTGTACTGATGTAAGGATGTGAAGCAGTTAGGACGTTTGTCACTTCGTTTCACTTAAACACCACTGTACAGTGGTGTTCGAGAATTTTACAATGTATATTGCTGACATATCAAAATATTTTGCCGGCAGAGTAGAATAGGCCTACTGGCCTACCCGTGGATGTCGTAGAAGGTGACTTAGGATATCAAAGTGACGTCTCCAAAGAGTCTGTCCAGCGTGGAAAGTGTAGGCCTGACTCCTGACTACTGAGACTCTGACTGATAGAGAGGGTCGTGTTTGATTGATTTACAATTTTTCTCTAAAAGAAAAATATTTTCGTATTGTACTGTCGTGTCACGGATAATAATAAATTCGAAGCTATAAAGTTATTAAAAAAACCACGCTCTCTTCTCAATAATAATCCTCCATGAAAAAATGTGTACCGTGTACTTATAATAATTGAAAAAAACCGGACCCACGGCAACGTCTTCTTACCCCAGAAAACTATAGCAACAGACATTCCCACACTAAAAACTGATATTCTGATTAGCATACGCAGAATCATTAATTTTTACTCGTCTTTTTCTTCTTCCTCACCCCACAAAAGCTCAAAAGACTTAACACAAAAAGATGCTATTAAAATAAAAGATTAAAGAACTCATCTGCATACTGAACTTGTGAGAAAGGCGTACCTCAGGGGACGATACTTGGTCCTACATTAATATGCACCAACCTAGACAACAAAAAAAGTTTTTGTTTATCACTATCTCACACAAGCGGTTTTTTTAAACTATTTGTTTTCCGCATTCAACTTCGCACGAAGATTTGCATAGCCAGTTCGGTCACCCTTTGTAAAATTCGAAAACTATTTTGCATATGCAATTTCGAGTATGTGTGTTTACTTAAACCTTTATTTTAGACTGTTTAATATCATTCATATATTCTCTGTGGGTCAGGTTTTTTTATTCAGCATTGTCAGTATCATTAGTGATGCTTTAGAATCGTGTGAGAGATTCGCGATTTCTTTTATCATCAAATTTATTAATGTAAGGTGAATAATTATAGCTAGGAACAAGACGTTTGTCCCTTCGAGTAATTTCTTTTGTATGTCTAATTGAATTCCGGTTTTGATGCGCAGTCATCGTGGATTATTTTTTTGTTTGCTGAATATTTTGAGTTTTTCTATAGGGTCTTCTTTGATAGACAAAACATCTGCTGGGTCGTAATTAAAAAAATCGTGAGAAGACGGGGACGCGTCTTATTAATTAGGAACAATGATGTTGGTTAGTTTTTTTGTTATAGTTTCTTGCAACCGTTATGGATCTTTTGATTAGCCAGTAAAGTTCGTTAATTTTGTACGTTACAGTATAATGCCCTATTTAAAATATTTGATATTAAGAGGTTTGACAAAGTGGACCCAAGTCTTTTCGGTTGATTAGTTTTATTGTGTAATAATAGCACAACTTTTGTGCGCCTGTGTTGACAGAATACTAAGGACTTTTTTACTTTCTTTTTAATTTAAAACGTACAGAAACTTAATTTATTTTTATTGTAGAATATATATTCGGAATACCAAAATGGCTAGCCTAGTTTTAAACTTTTGCCGATTAAAATGCTGCATAGAAATGAACGAGAATTATAGAGTTTTAAAATCCCATTGGTATATTATAATGTAGTTTAAATAAAATCCAAACGCGTCTAATCAATAAAATAACAATACTAAACAAATTTAAATTCGATAACAACAATCAAATTACATCACAATAGAACAATAATACAATTGCTCTTTTTCAAAATCGGCACGGCCAACCCTTTGAAATATTATATTTCACATTCGCAATAGGGTGGAATATCATAACTGCATTGATTTTTTATCGATCGATGACATTGACGCGTGCGTGATAATGATCTATAGATCAATGATTTAGTTTGTGAGTTTTTGCGGTGACCACTGATTTATTATTGGCCTTCGTGTGATATATTTTATTTTCTGTTTTTTTTTTTGAGTTTGTTGGTTTTCTTGTAATTTTATTGTTGCTACTTAGCCTTTTTTGCATTTTGCTTCGTGTGTGATAGTTTATGATTCACAGTTTATTTTCCATTAATAAAAGAAATAATTTTAATACGATCTAGTATTTATGTCAAGAGTTCATCTTTAATGTAAAAAGATATAAAAATAGAATTTTTATACAGTGCGGGTTATTTTATCACGGTATTTAAGTTATCATTTTTATTTTGTTTATTTGGTCAGCATAATTAATTCATTACGGAAAAACAAACATGAAAAACACAAGATATTTATAATAAAGCATTAAGTAACTCTTACGGAGTTGGCAGAGCCTTTGATCGTTGGAGCAACATTAAGTTCGAAAGTTAAATCAAAATAGTAATGGGTTGCTAGCCTCATCGTTCTTAATAATATCATAAGTCAAAAATGTTTCATCCTTAAGACTTAATACTTATCTTGCAGATGCCATTCGAAATCGGCTTTCTTAAATCCCCATTGTAAAAAAATGTTAACCCTTCGATTGATTCCAATAGATCGTTTTGTCCGTCGGTATGTGAACCCCCAACCCTAGCTATTATAGGATTATTGGGTATTGAACCATTGTGGTGGGCGCGAAAGGGTTTAAGTACTTCTTGTTAGCATTTTTTTCTTCTTTTTGCAATGTGTTGAAATGTTTTGTGGGTTGTCTGTTTACTGTTAAAAGCACTTGTTGTCATGGTAATGGCGAAAAGTAAGTAAGTTACCCAAAGCAGCGGCATTCGATTTTTACCCAACTGCCTACCCAGATGTAGGGTAATTTTTTTCACGTGTAAGTATTTATGTATGAATGTATGTATAAGTATATCGATGCATGTATGTCTGTTTCATTGTTGCTTCCTGTAGCGAAAAGGGCTTCATTCAAGGATTCATATTTTGCCCCGGAGTGTCATAGGCTATGTAATGTCAACAAAATATCAATGTGGTGGAGATTTAAAATAACAAGTCAGGATTTTAAAAATTTAAATTATGTTACTTGTTGTTTTCAACCGACCTTAAAATAATGAGGTTATCAATCCGACCTTTATGTATTAATATTGTCTGAATTACATGCGTTTCATAGTTTTATGTAAGTATGTTAGTTTTTATCAGCTTCTAAACATGTGTGCCAAATAACCTATGTGTATGTATGTATGTTTGTTTGTTTATTTGTATGTTTGTCAACTTATTACCTCGTGCGACGAGCTCCGTGGCGCAGCGGTCAACACGCGTCCCGGGTTCGATCCCCGGTCAGGTCAAGATGGAAAATGATCTTTTTCAGATTGACCTGGGTCTTGGGTGTTTATCTATACCTATAAGTATTTATTATAAAATATAGTATCTTTGAGAAGTATCCGATAACACAAGTCCAAATGAAAGTTTCTGAGATTATGCTCATATCTCGGAAACTTTATGTTGGATTGTTTTTTTTTTGTTGGACTTCGTATATTCTAACTTGGGAACAGTAAAAATTTTATCAAAATCAATTCCGTTATTTGTGAGGACAGTTAAGGGGGCACAGTAGCGACGCCAATCATTTTATTCCTAATACTTTACAAATAGAAAGAAATTCAAGAATGTAAATCATATGATTTACATTTTGATTCCGTTTTTCATCTCCACGGCCGCCACCATGCTAACGGTGGCTGTAGGTTTTATAGACCTGGGCTCTGTCTACCCGCAAGGGAAAAAGATGTGACAGTATGTCCCAGACCAGCATGGAAGCATACTTTTAAGAAATTTATAAATCAGTCCACGTCAAAACTGAAGAATACTTGATAAATTACCTTAAAGAGATTCCCACACAAGATTATGCAAAAAAAATGTAGTTAAGATCATGCAAATCCTCAAACCGTGCTCCAGAATGTGCAAGTGACAAATTACGGAGTTTTCGACATACGTTCTCACATACAGTCGCATCTGTGCGTCTGTCTGTGCGGTAATTGGCCGCATTTGCTTTGTCATGCTAAGTATGTGTTTCTGTTGACATTGTACTATCAATCGTGGTTGATACGGATAGAGGGATGCGATTTTATGTTATCGATATCGATTTTTTGCATCTCTGTATAATATTGGCAGAAATTATTTTGAAATAGAGATAACTATATTTTGCTACTCATCATCATCATCATCAGGTGTTTTTTAACTCTACTGCAGGAGCACGACCCTCACTGTACTATCAGAATCATACATGTATTAGCCAGAGCAGTCAGAGGATTTTTCCTACACTCTGCACGCAGGCCAGATGGAGAGAGCTCTCAAAGCTCTCTTTGATGCTAAACAGCTTTGTTTAGCTTGTGTTTGCTGGGTCGGTATCAACGAAATCCACGAAAAGACTTGGAGAGGTCCTATTCTACACTGCCGGGAGCCACACGGCACTACTATTTCGAAATAAAAAACAATGATAAAGAAATTAAATTGTACAATATTTTAACCTACATCCATAATTTTATCGACCCCAACAATCGATACATCTCATCGCAACCCTATCCAACAATGACGGATTACACTCAAGACGCATAATTCGCACCGCAACGCCTATTACGACATAAAAAATGCAATCCTTTCATATTCAAATCATCTGTTTAACCTGCACCCTGGGTTTTGTGAGTACGCGTTCGGAATCTGATTCAGGGCTTTAATTTGTGGGGAACTAATACTACTATTACGTCGTTTCCGGAATATCTAATTAGGTTATGATGAATGAAGAGTATGTGAGAGGTAGCACAAAAGTAGCCCCAATAACAGAAAAGCTTAAGAGTAATAGATTGGGATGATACGGCCATGTTATGCGGAGGGAAGAGAGCCATATTACTGGAAAGGTACTGGATATGAAAGTTACTGGAAACCGGAATAGAGGAAGGCGTGTGTGAAGGAGGATATAGAGAAAAAGAAGGTAACGAAGGAGATGGCTCGAGATAGAGCAAAATGGATTGGCCAGCGTGGATAGTGTAGGCCAAATCCCTCGACTGCTTTGGCTTATATATGGCTCTGGTATTTCAGAGAGACAGACCTAATGATGTTGATAATGAATGAATACATATTATAATTTGGTACCTATATCTTCAAACTTGCAATGGAGGTTTCCTAAATTTATTAGACATTTCGAGGTCTTTTGTACTTAGTGTTGTTTTTCCGTTAAGCTTTTGTTGAAATTTTCTACTCATTCAGTACATAAATTACCTACTAAAAATTTGATTTCAAATGTATAAAATAACCGGTTAAAAGCACAACCACAAGTAAATTCACCATCTCAAATATACATTCTCCATCTCTTTCCCACAAACCACTAAACGTCTTTAGTCGAGCGAAACACACAAAGTAGGTTTTGTGTGGTTTTGGAGAAACGTGTAAGATGAACAGACGACCGCAAGCTGCTTAGAAAGTGGCGTATGGAAATAAACATTGAAATTGTGAGTAATAATGGAGTTATTAAATAATATGTGGATGTTTACATTGTAGATAAAGGTGAATGAAAATATCGGAAATATCTTGATAGATATTTACATATTATAATACAACTTTTTAGTAGTAAAGTCTATCTGACTGCTCTGCCAAATACATGGCTCTGGCAGCTCAAAAAGGTTCGTACTCCTACAGTGGAGACTAGAGAAGACCTGATGATAAATAGAGAAATGACAACTTAGTCAAACATGCGAACAAAAAAAGGGTACTGTATTGAATAAACAAATAAGTATTGGGAAAAAAATTCCACACACAGGACTTTTCTTATTCCTTATTTCTTAATTAGAGTAATTAGAATAATAGAATAGCATTGTGAATGCTCCAACAACCTCTGGGGTCCAGTGGTTAAGACGTTTGCCTTGTTGACCCGGGGGTCGTGGTTCGATTCCCACGGAAAGCATACTTTGTTAAGTTGTTTCCAGTTTGGTTAGGACATTGCAGGCTGAATCACCTGATTGTCAGATAAGAAAGATGATTCCGTGCTTCGGAAGTCACGTAAAGCCGTTGGTCTCGGCAGCCATTTGGTAGTCGTTGAAGGAACCACGTCAGAGGCCGAGAGGCGGTTCCGAAGAACTCTGACACCAGGGTGTGCATGGTCGACTGACCAAGTCACCTACACGAAATGATGATGATGATGATTGTGAATGCATAAAAAGCACCTATAAAATACAACTTTTCCTCCTTCGTTTTATTTGGTTAGTGGATGCAGTTATTAATTTTAACCGACTGTCAACGGTTAAAATTAATATCTGCATCCACTAACCAAATGAAACGGAGATAACTCTCCCAACTTCCTCGTACACTAAACGTAACTTAATTTGAATACATTAAAATAATGCCAACCTCTGTGCTGGACACAAGATTAATAGTAGCAAGTTTGAACCCGGGGGTCGGGCCGGGAGGAAATATTGGCTTTGTCAGCCGACTTCAAAAAAGGAGGAGGTTTTCAATTATGTAGGTTTATGATCAATAGTAAGTTAATACCATTATTTAAGAAAGGAGAAAATAGACAGAAGATTAATAGTAGCAAGTTGGAACCCGGGGGTCAGGCCGGGAGGAAATATCAGCTTTGTCAACCGACTTCAAAAAAGAGGGACGTTTTCAATTTGACTGTGTGTTTGTATTGTAATATTTTAACTTTCTTTAAAATCCTGGCAAGGTCGCCATCGAGTGTGCGGGTAAAGGGGGGAGAAATCAAAGAAGCGAGTGTCCGATGTTAAAGATGTACTCAGACTATCACAATAACGGAAAGTGCAGCATATGATCGTAAGTAGTGTGTACTACAAGCTAATTGCACATTACTTATCATGGTTTGTGTGATACAGCCTGGTGACAGACAGTTATCGAAGTCTCGTGACTAGGGTTCAGTTTTACCATTTGGGTATGGAACTCTAAAAACACTTGTAAAATACAACTTTTTTGTCTCTCAGTTAAAATTAATAACTGCATCCACTAACCAAATGAAACGGAGATAACTCACCCAACTTCCTCGTACACTAAACGTAACGTAAATAGCAAGTTGGAACCCGGGGGTCGGGCTGGGAGGAAATATCGGCTTTCATTTATTTCATTTTCATTTATTTTATTTCGTTAACAAAATACATTGTGTTGAAATCACAGAGATGTAAATATTCTGATATATATGGTTGAAATATTACATATTCTTATAAAGCCTCTGTCAACTGACTTCAAAAAAGGACGAGGTTTTCAATTATGTAGGTTTATGATCAATAGTAAGTTAATACCATTATTTAAGAAAGGAGAAAATAGACAGAAGATTAATTCTAGCAAGTTGGAACCCGGTCGAGGAGGAATTGTCGCCTTTGTCAACCAACTTCAAAAAAGAAGAAAGTTCTATATAAAGTACGTTTGTAACCTCAAAACAGCCTTATTTATAAAAAAAATATTTGAAAATTATAACATTTCCTGATGGTGAAATTTTAACGCTTTGGATCTAGATAGGGGCGATTCAGTCTATCGGTATGAATAACTTTTTCTTTGGGACCAATGCTGGGAATCAAAACTAAATACATTTTCATATATAAATATTCAGCCGCCCGGTCAATGGGATTTTTGAGTCCTTTTTAGGTCAATAAATAGGTCCCATACGAAAATTTTGTTCATATTAACGGGCTGAATCACCTCTTTTAGGGTCTAAATCGATCAAAATTACACCATGCATGTAAGCAATACCCCTTGCAGGGTCCAAAGTGATCAAATAGCACCATGTATGTAAGCAAACTTTCTATTCAGCAAAAATACTCTGTTCGCGAAGGTTTTAAAATTATGTAAACAAAAGAGAGCGAAAGTTGTTCAATAAATGAAGGTTTCTTCCTTTTCACCCACTTCTACAATATAAAATAAATCATACAGATCAATATCAATCCATTCAAAAACACCGAAGCGTTAAATTAAACAAACTCATTGAACAATTATAATTTTACTACAGCGAAATATTCCTAAACTATGCAGTGTAACTTACAATTAACTCCACTAAGTAGACATAAAAATTGCACATTTCCTTCGGCGGCATTAATGGCGAGCGTATTGGATGACATAATGGCATAAGGTCTAATTTTAAAGTAACTACGCGTAACTATCTCTGTTATTTTTTTTAAGCGATTTTTTTCGTCTTAACCCCAGTAGACCACCATAAGGCATAATACATGTCTACATGTTTTATCTGTCGTTAAGTAGATCATATCAGAAAATACGTCTAGCGGTTATGATTAAAACTGTGTGTTGACTTTCAAATTACCGTATTGTATGAGACCAATGTATGGCCATCCAAGACTTTTTTGTAGATCTATAAAAGAACAATATTCTATCATGCATTGTTTCGTTATATCTTAAAGCTCCCAGATGGATTGACTTTTTTGGACACTCTCAACAATTATTGTTACATTTAAACCAATTACCTAACTCAAAACCTTGACAAATGTCTACCTTATACTTGCTCATCAATCACTCTATCTGTTCGTGGTAACCACATGAAAATCCGTATTTTGCTGTAAATTTTTATACGAAAATATATATGACTAGACTATGAATGTATTTTTACATCCTAATCCTAACTATCCTAATCCTAACATTATGTTGAGGTACTGAGAAGGACATAGGCTATATATGACGCACCCAAAGGCGCGGGTAACAGCTAGTTTAATATAATTTAATATAAAATACATTGTGTCACGTTAATCGGCACAAAAATTATTTGAGAAAACGAATAAATGTTATTATGTCAATTGGAAAACTGTGAAAGTATTTCAAGATCAAATCTTCTAAATTCTTCTGTCGTTTACTTTTATATATTTAATATTATATATTATACAATCCGCCGTGTGGTTCCCGGCAGAGTAGAACAGGACCCCTCCAAGTCATCTCGTGGATGTCGTAAAAAGCGACTAAGCTAAACAAAGCTTCTAAACATAAAGAGACCTCTCCAACCCGTCTGGCCATCGTGGAGAGTGTAGGCCAAATCCTCTGACTACTCAAGCTAATATATGGCTCTGGTAGTACAGAGAGGGTCGTGCTCCTGCAGTGGAGACTAGAAAGACCTGATGATGATGATGATTATACAATCTAATATTATGTCAAATATTATACCCCCTTAAAAGTGGCCGTCAAAGTTATAAATTGTTGTAAATTATATCAACACACGATAAGCAGGCTGTTTAACGGTCGTGAGATTAAATATTAAATGTTGAAATTGCATGAACTGTCTAACGCTTGCTTGGGTCGCGTGGCCACGAAAATGGCGAAATGTTTGTTGTTTTGTTTGTTGTTTTTCGTATGTGTAATTGGCCAACACTGGTGTCAGATTTTTCAAGCTACCTTATAGCATCTGACATAGCTTAACGACTGCCTTCAACAATGATAGCCGGGACCAACGGCTTAACGTGCCTTCCGAAGCACGGAGGAGCTCGGGATATTTTTTTATGCCACTTGCGGTTACCTATCCAAGTAGGGACAGCACCTGGGGTTGCTTAACATACGTAAGCGCTCATAGAGCTCACACCCACTGGATCATCGCCGTATATTTATAAGGAAGATTTTGAAGGGAAAATTTCGTAGGCGCGTTGAGCATTTTTGATTTTTTTATTGATTGTTTGAATACACATTATTGTATACTAACGACATATTTTTTTAGCTTATTGTTGCTATGTCCCACTGCTGGGCAAAAGCCTCCCCCTTTTCCACGCCTCTCTATGCGCTGCTATCATTTGCCAGCCAGGCAAGCACTTGTCCAGATCGTCCCGCCATCATGTTCTAGGTCTACCCATACTAACGTCATATAAAAACCATATTAAGGCCAACTAGCTACAACAAGGTAGGCTGCATAGTTAGGCAAGGGTGTTGCAGAGTTGTTTTTCACAGATGGCGCTAATCTGCGTTAGCCTGAACTTGCTAAACCTGAGAAATAATTTACATTTATTATGTCAAAAATATTTGGTTAGTTACGAAACAAAAGCTAAACAAAGCTTACAATCAAAGATACTTCTTTAACCGTCCGGCCAGCGTGGAGAGTGAACACTAAATCCTCTGACTGGTCTGGCTAATATTATGACTCTGGTAGTTTAGAGAGGGCATACTTCTGCAGTGGAGACTAACAAGGTCCTGATGATAAGTAAAAAGTAATTTATTGATGATGTCAAAACTAGTGTTATGATTTTGAATAAATTATATTTCGAGAATAATGCTTTTTTTCTCATGAGTAGTAGACGCAAATTTGTAATTGTCTGATAATAAATATGATTCCGTGCTTTGGAAGGCACGTTAAGCTATTGGTCTCGCCTGCCATCTGGTAGTCGTTAAAGGAACCGCATCAGAGGCCGTGACTCGGTTCCGAAGAACTCTGACACCAGGGTCGGCATGGTCGACTGACCGTGTCACCTACACGAAATGATGATGATGACAAATTTGTGACGCTACATAGTGGTGCCATCTTTGTGCAACTGTCAGAAAAAAACGCACGACTAACAGATTGGGGCCACATGATAATATACAACGTGTTAACGAAAAAACGCAAAACCTGAAATTAGTTTGTTCAGAATCGAGAGTAGAATCAGTTCCACAAATAAAAAACGGGGGTCAAAATTTTACATTAAAATATTTTAGTTACACCGCGTTTGATCTTTACTTAACTCTATCGAAGCGGCAAAGTTGAGCGGTCGCGCGTAATTCCCACTTTTTAATTTGCAACAAGGACAAAAAACAAAACAAAACAAGCTAATATCTTCATAAAAAATCCGCCAAAATTAAATTTCATAATTTATATAATTCTTTTATAATAAAAATAAGTTGCGGTGTCTGAGGTTTTGCGCTTATTAATTAACACGTTGTATAGACTTTAAACTTGTCAAATCACTTAGGAATGTTACTAACAAGGTAATGATAAAAAGTGACATTAATTACACAACTACGCCATATTTTCACAGCCGAGGTGACAGATTATAAATACTTAGATATCAAACGTGTATTTAGCTGTGACTATGTTTTACAAATTGATATTATTACTAATGGTTACCTGTCGTTATTTTGAAGGAATTGTATCAATCATTTGTAATTAATGATTGTGAGTCATGAAGTTCTTAACTAATTTTCACGTAAGAATTGTTAAATTTAATGATAGTGATTGATTGTGGTTGATTTTACATAACTGACCAATCAAGGAGCATGTTTTCACGGTTCATGTTCTGTATTTATGTGAGTTTCGTTATTGTGTAGTAGTACATACATACCTACAAATGCTTTTCATCAACCATTATCCAGATCAAGTCTTCCTGTAGTCTGTAGCTTTTGAACAATTAATAAATACATATTATCTAATAAGATAATTTTAAATATGATATGACGTGAAAAAGTGCCCGCAAAGGCCTATTAACTGAATAAACGTTTTGATTTTGATACCTTTCATCCCGAAGAACAGTACTGTTCCCGAGGAATCGAACGAAAAAATCGAAAAACTTTGGTCCTCTATAATATAAAACCGGCCAAGTGCGTGTCGGGCCACGCGCAGTGTAGGGTTTCGTAGTTGCGAATGACAACTTTGAGTTCACACTGTTCACACTCGCACATCACAGTTTAACGACCAAAAACATGTAACAATGAAAATGTATGAAATTTTACATTTTCGAGTACATTTTATAAGTTGGTTGCCTATAACTTTTTAGTTTGCACTTAGTACTCAGCTCTGATCGTTTTCCTTTTAACTTCAGTATATATACTACTACTGTATTTTTTTTCACGTATCCATATATAACCGTTTAGTAAATAGAGGGGGGGCACACTTACCCCTAACAAAAATTTACACTTTTAAACCAATTATTTCGGAAACGGATCTCTAAATTGAAAAATGGTGTTCTCAACCTCACAATATTTTTTAAAGACCTATCTAACAATACCCAACACGATGGGTTTGTATATATAAGAAAATATTACTCCCTCTTTAATTGTATGGGAGCTACGCTAAAAAATTTTTTTTTTCAAGTTTTTCTCCTACCACTTTTTTGACATGATTAATATACATACCCATACCAAATTTCAGCTTTCTAGTACTTATAGTCTCTGAGTAAAACCGCGGACGGACAGACAGACAGACATGGCGAAAAGGGTTCCTAGTTTACTACGGAACCCTAAAAATGAATAGCTGAATGTGTTGATAAAGGCAAATCTCGAGAGCAGCTGAACCGATTTCGCTAATTCTGTTTTTAGAATATTCCTTGAAGAACGAGGGTGGTTCTTACGGAGAGAAAAAAATATATGTACCTCGGACGAAGCCGGGGCGAACTGCTAGTAAAAAATAATTATCAAAATCGGACTACTCTGTTTAAAGTTATGCATGGTAATCGTAACTTCCTAACTAATATTATAAATGCGAAAGTGAGTTTGTTTGTTTGTTTATTTGTTACGCTTTCCGGCCCAACCTACTGAACCGATCATCTTGAAATTTTGCATTCACATAGGTTAGGGTACTGAGAAGGACATATAGGTTATTAAATATATAACGCGGGTGAAGCCGCGGGTAACAGCTAGTACATAAAAATATACACGTCGCCTTGATAACCTCCTCCACGTTTTAGTCGGTTTGAAAAAAAAAAGAATAATCGCTATTCCTGTGGCCCAAATTTTAATGAAAGTACAACCGTAGCGACAACTCTTTAATAGCCAAAGTTCAGCTGTCTCCCTCGCACATCATGCCACGGGACAATGTAGTTCCCAGCAGAGTAGAATAGGACAACTCCAATCCTTCCCGTGGATGTCGTAGAAGGCGACTTAGGAAACACAAGCTAAACAAAGCTTATAAACATCAAAGATACCTCTTTAACCCGTTTGTAATTTTATTTGTTGATTTGTTAGTCATAACAAATATTTTGGTGTATACTGTCATCATCATCATCATCATTAGGTCTGTTTTTATATTTAGGTACTTACTGTCAAGTCTATAATTCTGTAATGTAAATTATTCAATAAATACATAAAAAGTGGCCAAAGGAGAACCAGACTGATAGAATCGCTTGTCCTATGGCCCAAATTTTAATGAAAGCGCAACCGTCGCGACAACTCTTTAATTGCCAATGTTCAGCTGTCCCTCGCCCATGCACACCATTCCACGGGACATGCACACAATTGCATAAAATTGCATAAACGTAATCATTTTATAACCTGCACTTTGGATGCATTGTCCGTAATAATTGTAGCGGCTTCACACGTGTCTTAGTTTGATTAATCTACGTAAATGATTGTGATTCTGAGTAAATATATTATTATTTATTTCTATTATCCACTTACGTCTGCTTAATGGCGTAGTGGTATGTAAAACTAGCGCCACCCAGCAATTAATTCTTTTAATCCTAATTCTAATCGATATTTTTAAAATCTTATAGTTTTATGCACCATTTCATTACTTGTAGCAATTTTATTTTACTTTTAATTTGTTTTGAATTTGGTAAATAAGAAAACTAATTATTACCTCCAAAATGTCCTCTTTTGGCGTTAGCCGGCTTTTCTCTTAATTATCGAATGAATATTAATGAAAATAAATACCGAATATATACTAAGTCACAGATAATAGCTAGTCCACTTACAGAAATCCGTCTTGTCCACGATACTACTCGAACCCAAGACCCTCAGTCATCCCCTGGACGACCCAATCTTTCATATCGTGGTTTTTGCTGCCCTAATGACGTCATTAGACTAGGGGTGAAATTAGGAGTGCATGCGAGGGTCCAAATGTCCTGTGATTTTACACACAGGTTGGAGGGACTTAAGATGTGTTATCTTAACAAATAGCGAGGTACTGCCAGAGGGAAGTCTTCTTAATCTGGTTTGGTTTAGGCGTTTGATCCGAAAGCCTTTTTTGACGTTCAAAGAGAGAGACATGATATCAAAATTAGGATATTTCAGTAACGTCAGCAAAAAATCAATATGGCGGATGTATACTATCTAAAACGTTAGTCGGGTTTTTTATCTTATTTAATAATAGTCTTTTAGGTTTCTTTTAAGATATAGTTTAGGTTACGATAAGGCTGGCCAAGTTTTATAAACAAAATTATAGGTAAAAAAAATGGTCCCTGATGGACCTAGGCGTAGGGGTAGATCGCGGCAAAAGATGGCGGGATGACATCGACAATTCCTAAGAGGTTGGCAGCAAGCTGCATTGGATAGGAATGAGTGGAATAAAGAATGCCTTTGCCCAGCAGTGGGACACAATACCAGGCTAAAAATAAAATAAAAACAATCGTGCAACTTGTGTGTAATGTGTAATGAAATACTTATGGCAGTACACTACATATTATTCTTTCTTTAGGGAGGATAACAAATGCAATAAAGTCAGAAGTTGTACCTATCAAATACTCACTAGTAACATGCACCAAGCCCCACAATATTTGACGACCTACGATTTTCAATCTGTCTCGTCCCAAATTACTATGACTGAAAAAAAGTGGTCAAGAGCGAGGCGGACTCGCCCCGTGAAGGGTTCCGTTGCAGTACCTAGCCAAAGCACCACTATAATTTTTCACCATCAAAATAACTTTGATTTGCGGTTTATGAAAATGTATTTAATCTCAAAACTGTCTGCCTGACTATATCGTGTAAAAACCGTTTTTTGTACCACTATAATTATTCACCAACAAAAAAAAAACTCTGATTCGCGGTTTATGAAAATGCGCTGTTTCTCAAAAACTGTCTGACTATATTTGTACATACCAATTTCCGTTGGAAGTGTTCATTATGCTCCACAACATATATTTTTTTGATTTCCACACTCTCTAATTTTGAAAGTTAGACGGCCAGGTACACATATTTTACTTCTTTAGAAGTGTATAATTTTTCAAACGATTGACTTTGATATGAGATGTTTTCAAATTCTCAGTAACTTTTACAGACTATAAGGGTTCTGTTATTTGCCTTTCGGTACGGAACTCTAAAAACCACCCTAACCGGAAGTAGACAAACGACAGGAAGCGAGGACTATTTTCATTTCGTGAAAAATGCGACCAATAACTAGCACTGACCAAGTATAATTCAAATTACCTTACGGTATACACGATTCTCACTCCTATACCTTATTGTCTAAGGTTTATTATTGTTTGTGCGGAAAAATTGACACTATTCTTCACAGATTTTCATATAGCAAATACCAAAATATTCAATGCACTTTTCTTGAGCTCTATGCAGTAATATATAAAGTCGTTTTTATTGATTTCGTGAATGATGTGTATCGGTTTAGGAAGTAGGGTTCTTGACCAAATGATTCTGGAGCCATTTGAGTGATCTTTTTCGATGTTATTGCAAGCTGACAAAGTGAGAAATTCGG
Source organism: Rhodophaea formosa (assembly GCA_963082605.1). NCBI lineage: Eukaryota > Metazoa > Arthropoda > Insecta > Lepidoptera > Pyralidae > Rhodophaea > Rhodophaea formosa. The sequence continues at coordinate 10,686,012 of OY720228.1, read as the reverse complement.
TGGTTCATATTGGTATCATTGTCTGTGCATGTCATTTATTTTGCCGCCAAATTTCTCTCGTGGACATCTGTTTATTTCGCTTTAGCTTATGTCCGAGGCTTCGCTAGCAAGCTTATTCCTACAGGTACTTATTCTTAAGGAAAGAACTGGTATTAATGAAGGCCCTATAATCCATTATATACCTTTATTTTTTAATCAGTACACAAATTTTAAGGGGTGACTCAGCCCATTAACATGAACAACTTTTGTTATGGGACACATGCGGAAATTCAATATAATTTTTTCCATACTTTAGGTCCGATCAGCTGGACACTTTTGTATGGATATGTAAATTTTTAGGGTTCCGTAGTAAACAAGGAACCCTTATAGTTTCGCCATGTCTGTCTGTCTGTCTGTCCGTCCGCGGTTTTACTTAGAGACTATTAGTACTAGAAAGCTGTAATTTGGTATGGGTATGTATATTAATCATGCCAAGAAAGTGGTGGAAAAAAATCTTACACAGCTCCCATACAAGTAAAGTGGGGGAGTTCTTTTTTTTTTCTCTACTTACCCATCGTGTGGGGTATCGAAAGATAGGTCTTTAAAAAATATTGCGAGGTTGAGATCACCATTTTTCGATTTAGGCATCCATTTCCAAAATATTTGGTTTTAAAGTGCAAATTTTTGTTAGAGGTAAGTGTCCGCCCCGCTATCTGCTAAACGGTTATATGGATCATCATCATCATCATCAGGTCTTATTTAGTCTCCACTGCAGGAGCACGACCCTCTCATTGCTACCTGCGCTACATTTTAGCCTGATCAGTCAGAGGGTTTGGATTTGATTTGGTTATATGGATACGTGAAAAAAATTACAGCAGTAGTATTTATACTGAAGTTGAAAGGAAAACTATCAGAGCTGAGTACTAAGTGTAAACTAAAAAGTTATAGGCAACCAACTTATAAAACTGGAAAATGTAAAATTTCATACAATTTTTATTGTAAGATGTTTTTGGTCGTTAAACTGTGAGGTGCGAGTGTGAACTCAAAGTTGTCATTCGCAACTTCGGAACCCTATACTGCGCGTGGCCCGCATTTGGCCGGTTTTTTATAATTCCCTTGGTCCCATATCAAAAGTTGTTCATGTTGATGGGCTGAGACACCCCTTAAAGTTTGCAGCGCCATCACCACTGTACTTTTCGCCACCTTAATTTGGTACAATATTTTTCTATGAGGTTGGCAGTCTATTACGTTATTATTATATTATCTTTGATACAGCAGAAAAGAAGGGTCATTCCCTAAAAAGCTTTGGTATTGCACTGCGCATTCTCTACTTTTGTTGCCTTTTTTAACCCTTTAAAAGTCACCGCTGTCGGCGTACGGCGTCATTCAAACAAAAAATGACGAACTGTCCTAAACGAGGGGTGACCAACATTTGAAAGTGCAGATACAGGGTTTTTTCTTCTTAGATTAAGGATAGTGTTGGATTTAGGCGTTACTTTGCGCAAGTAAAAGTTGCATTTTGAGTTATATTATTCTGCACTGGTGGCTGTTATCCTCTGACTTCTTTGGCTAATATATGACTCTGGTAGTACAGAGAGGGTCATGCTCCTGCAGTGTAGATTAAAAAAGACTTGATGATGATGATAATGATGATGGTGGCGGAAGCACACAAAGTAATTAAAATCAAAGTGTGTTATAATGTAATATAAATCATAGATGATGCTCAAGAAAATGGGTATACCTGCGAAGATTCTAAATATAGACTAGCATCCAAATAAACGGACCCTTTTTCTATTATTTAATTATATTTTATTTTTGTCAGCTGCATGATTAAAAAATTTGAATGAAGCTGCATGACTAAAAATACTCGTAACATAACAGTTTGTGTCAAGAAGGCACAAACAACCACGAAACAATGTAAATTTTCCAATTTATGCATAATTAAAACAGTGATCATATATTTTATTGGAACAAATGTTAATAGATTAAGCTATTTAAAATGTATGTAAAACGGACAAGAAATAAAATTGATATGATGTTGTTCACTAAAGAAATGAATAAAAATATGTTTTACCCTAATCTGTTCAAAATATTTTATTAACACCTTTGATTCATAAAATAATATTCATCACCTGTATTTTACTATTATGCTCTGGGAAACCAATGGAATTTGACTTAAAATTATTCAAATATACAATTAAACATTGAAAAAATGTTGGTCTCTGCTGGCTTCGAGAAAGCAGCGGGGCAATTGTGGAATTCGAAAATTTCAGAAACGCGAAAGTATCAACCGATTCAACTTTTTGTCTGTCCGTCTGCTTTGACCAAGAATTTTTACTTCGGCATTCCGAGCTACCGTTTTGATTAGATAGTTTGATGAAGGTTTTTTTTTATATTATGGCGGTTTTGGGGTATATTCCTTTGATCTAGATATTGTAAGGAGAAAATACTTATGTATTTTCCTGTTTGTTTGTAAGAGACAAGTCTTTTTTTTCTGAAATAAATATATACGGACTAATCACACAGATTGAGCTAGCCCCAAAGTAAGTACGATACTTGCTGGGTACTAACTCAACGATACAATATTTTATTACAAATTCATAAATAGATATTAAGTTTAAATTACTAAAGCTATTTTTTTAATGTTTCACCTGTAAAAAGCTATTTGTTTTGCAGTTAACGTCGGTCTACGTAAATAAAAGCCACGTGTTAATGCGGTTATACTACTTTTTGCATATAGATCGGGAAAATCAATCCAATTAACGATTATAGAGGGCTTACACGTAATAATTATACACTATGCATTATGTTGAATTTTTCAATTAACGTTGCACGAATATCGTCTGACTATAAGTAACCTAATTATTTGGGCATCTTAACGCAACTATTCAGGGCTTTTCTAAAATTTTTATGGAAGCCCAAACAGCGACAATCATTTTTTAAACGCTCGCAACTAACAAGGCAATTCTACATACACATACATACTATCACGCCTCTTTCCCATGGGGGTAGGCAGAGACCAAGGACCGCCACTTGCTACGATCCTTACAAAACTCTTTCGCTTCATCTACATCCATCACTCTTTTTATACATGCTCGCCGGTTTCGGGTACTCCTGACTTGCCCCTTGACAATTGACAATAGTGTAGTCACTCGGGAAATCATGGAAGAGAGTTCGTTGCATAACTTTAGCGTACGTGGAAGAAAGTTCTGCTTGCTGGTAGAAATAGACGAGAACTCTTGCAAATGACATTTGTAGAAATTACATACATACATACATACTATCACGTCTTTTTCCCTTGCGGGTAGACAGAGCCCAGGTCTGTAATACCTTGAGGCCACGTTTAGCATGTTTGTGGGCTTGTAGGTGAGAACGGAATCAAAATAGTGATAGGTTGCTAGCCGCATCGCCTATAGACATGATTCCAGATGCCCATTCCCTCGATCGGCTTTTACGATCTGCGCGGGAAGAGAAGCAGCTGGTACATACTACGTTTTTTCTTTTCTCCCAGACCGGCATGGAAGGTTGTAGAAATTAGTGTCTGGTTAACTTAATGACCGCCATCAAACGCTAATAGGTGGAATCAACGCCTTTGCCTTTTACGAACTTCCTAAGTATTACTACGCTATGTCATAATACCTATATTTATCATGAATTATATTATAGAGAGTTTAGTACTTAGATGAATCCCTACTAGTTTTCTAAAGTTTAAAAGAACTTTGTGTGTGTGTTTAGTCAATTTTTTATTCATTAAATTATGTCCCCGCTGCTTTTGTTATCGCGCAGACTGTAAAAGGCAATGAGCAAAAAGAAGCGGTAAAGCTTCTACCCAAACCTCAATTGTCTGAAGGCAATTGGCAAATAGGAGCGGTAAAACTACCAGTCCAACCTCAATTTTCTGTGAGAGTGTGGTACTTCGCTGGATGAGCCGGCCCATTCATGCTAGCAAAAGTGAATTTCGCCGGTAGCTGGGCCCAACTACTAACTGCCTGAATAGATCAAAATGCCTTGGGCTGAGTTTTCAATTCTTAATCATCCCAAGTAACACGGACTGCCATAGTAAAATCATATAATGTTGGCAGTCACGATATTTTTTGATTTAAAAATAAACAATATCATCCATAAGTTAACGTCTGCAGAACTTCAGAAGTAGCGGGCAAAAACTAGTATATAAATATGTCCAGTAGCTATAACGATCATATAGGCATTTATAATATTGTTAGGTATCATCATAGCGCGTTAGTTGCTGAGCCTGGGCAAAAACTCACGATAGAGAATTAATTGCAAGCCAGGACGAGTAGCGTCCGCAGATTAGATCATATTTTAAAATAATAAGTAAAAAAAATAAAATAACTGACTTGTTTATTTTTAAAATCAACACAATCTTGATAAATAATATCCTAATTCCAACTTCCCAACTAATATTATAAATGCGAAAGTGAGTTTGTTTGTTTGTTACGCTTTCACGCCGTATCTACTGAACCGATCATCATGAAATTTTACATACACATAGGTTAGAGTACCGAGAAGGACATAGGCTATTTATTACGCGGGCGAAGCCGTAATAGCTAGTCATAATATAATAAATGCGAAAGTGAGTTTTTGTGTTTGTTTGTTACGCTTTCACGCCCTATCTACTGAACTGATCATCATGAAATTTTGCATACACATAGGTTAGGGTACTGAGAAGGACATAGGCTATATCACGCGGGCAAAGCCGCGGGTCACAGCTAGTTATAATATAAATGTTTGTTTGTTACGTTTTTACGCCTTTTCAGAGTCGCCTGGACGTGCATGTCTCCATACAAAAGGAAATAAGGAATTGTGGAAATATTATAATATTGGAGTAAAATTAAGCATTTAATCAATTCATCTTATTATAATCTACGTACGTTCCTATACAGCTTGGTTAAAATACCAATGGTTTGAGAACTACCTTTTCAAATTTGAATGGAAATCTTGAGAGGCGTATAATTCTCAAACCATTGATAATTTTACCATGCTGTATAAGCACGTACGTAGAATTTAATGAATTGATTGAATGCTTAATTAAACCCCAAAATTATCAAATATTGCCTCAACTCCTTATTTCCGTTTGTATGCATGCATGCATACAAACATGCGCGTATAGGCGACTCTAAACTACACAACCGATCGTCAAGAAAGATTTTGCATACACGTTGTATGGGGTACGGAGATGGACAAAGAGAATAAGATCATCATGTCATACGCGAGTGAAGTTGCAGGCAGGGGTAAGCTAGTTTTTAACAAATGGCTATCTTAGAAAGAGTTATAAAGAATTATGTATGGTTGAAAACAGACAAACTACCTAGTAACTTTCATTTTGATATGTGCAAAACGAAATACCTAATAAAAATGTTTATATTCATCTATCGATCTGTATTTGAAGCAACGATAGGCGTATATATCTATTTTTTTTTAAATAGACGATGAGCTAGCAAATTGAGCAACTAAAACAATATTTAAAAATAGGAATAAATTATTTTTTACCAGTTGTTGATCTATCCTTACTTGTACTCGTGGGTTTTGCTTTATGGCTTTTTTCGGTCATGGTATATTTACGTGAATGTGGTTCAGACAGTTTACTTCGTAATCAAAAGGCTTCGAAAGTACATATACAAATTTATATAATAGAACAATATTATGATGACTTAAAATTTTTATTTATTTATTAAAGAAAAAAAAAAGGTTGGTCTCTGTGGGGCCGATAATTGATTACAATTTAAGAAAACTATTGATTCCCATAACATAATTTAGAAATTCAAGTTTGGCACTAAAACAACAAAAATCAGCTCATACTTACTCGTTGAAACTTCCAGTTTGTAATATAAGCACGATTTAAAAATAAAATATTTTTTGTTTTAATCGAACTCGTTCTGCCGACCGTACGTAACACGGTTGACGAATTGAATTTTGATGAGTGACAGCCGGCGTCGGCCCATCACATTTCACCATAGTCTGTGGCCGCCGATTCCAGTTTAGTCTTTCTGGGAAATTCCTTTTTAAAAGAAGGAAAGTTCTCGATTTGGCAAGTCTTTAAAAAAATCTTGCTCGGTAAATATATTGATCCGTTTGACTATACAGCGTGTAATTTGACCCTTGACACACCCTTAAATGGGTCACTCAGCCCATCAATATGAACAACTTTTCTTATGAGATCAATGTTGGGACTAAAAAAAATCGATATTTTCATACAAAATTGTGCAGCCGCCGCAATTTGTATGGGAAAGTCAAAAATGTTATGAGTTTCCAGCATTGATCCCATAACAAAAGTTGTGCATATTAACGGTTCAAGACACCCCTATATATGTCGAGTGTCAATTTACACGCTGTATACTCTCTAGATTTCGTCATGCCTTTATTTCAGAGATTAAAAAACTGGCCAACTGTTCAATGCTTGTGTGCGTGACAGCTTTGTGTTAGGACATGCATCATGTCAACTTATGCCATCAAATAGGTTACAATGTGTTTGCATCATATTCTGTTAGTAGGGCACAATTTTTATCTAAGCTTTTAGGCTTCAGGTTAGCATTTTAGATTATACAACGTGTTAATGAAATGAGCGCAAAACCTCTCAGGTGGTGATTGTGCTTATGAATATGAACAATTTTTACTATGGGACCGACTCTGCAACTAGACAAAAAAAAAATTTACCACAAAAAAGTAAACGTACGTACCACCATTACGCAAAATCTCATTTAATTTGCAATAAAAGACACCATTTGGTTGGCAAGGTAAAATGTACGAATACCACTAACAACTATTAAACAATAATTATTTTTCTTTAATATATAATAACAACTATTTTTCTTTCACGTCTAAAATGTGAAAAATTAATTAAGGAACTATAAAATAAATTAAAAAATCATTGACATACCTGAGGACACATCTTGCAGTGGTACTTCCTCGCGTGGGCATGCAAAGGCTGCAGCTTGGTGGGCCCCTTACCAAGCGGCTGGGGGACCACCAGGAGCCCGCTGGCGTTGGTGCCCCCCACCGGTGATGATGATGATGAGCCTGGAAAGAGAGGGGTGGGGGATGAGTAGTTTGATAATATGCTCCGTGGCGCAGTTAACACGCCAGCCTGTGATACGAGGGGTTCTGTGTTCGTTCACCGGCTAGGGCATGGTGGAAAACGATCTTTTTCAGATTCGCTTGGGTCTTGGGTGTTTATGTATATTAGTATCTAATAAATGTAGTGTCGTTATCTATAAAATATAATAACCTTGAGTTAGTGCTACGACACAAGTCATAAATTACTGTGGGGCTATCTCAGTTTGTGGAAATGTTCTTATAAATTTAGTTATTTATTTACTAAAATACAAAATAAACATGTCTTCACACCTATAGGGCAGGCAAAACTAAGTTTTTTTTAAATTAAACTTTGCAAGATTAAAGGTAACTGGTATATAACATAGAGAAGGGGAAAATCCAAGTAGTGCAGGCTTCATGTTGTTACGGTACGGATAAAATGTATGCCAAATGACTTCAAACCTAAGATGCCGAAGACCGTGGAAGTTGAGAAAAAAAGCTGAAAAGCGGTACCCGGGCTCCAAAGCATTCCATCTAAGGATGCGACTGGGAAAACATTCAGATGAACGAGAGAAAAGTAAAATGTCGCTAGACCAAAGTCAATATGAACGAACTGGGATCCCATTTTGTGTGAGGTGCTAAGACCATCGCCCAATTATTTTATAATTTTTACAATGATTATGACTAACATCACAATATACTGAATAAGTTATCATTCTGGTCTTTTTAAGTCTCTACTGGTAATAAATGAAAATATTATAATGTCTTATTTTCACACAAATGAAAAGTACACTAGTTTTTCTAGAACGGATTCTGAACAAATCTCTCTCTTCATATGAGCTTTCCCGGTTGCATCCTCAGCTAAAGTGCTTCGGAGCCCGGGGTCCGCTTCCCGGCTTTTTTCTTCTCCACTTCACTTGATCTTGGCATGAATTGTGAGGAATCTGGACAATTATTAGTTTTTTTTATGCCTACCGACTGCGCCAGTATCGGAAAATCTTAAGAAGTGTACAAACTTACCCGATCGTCCAGGTCCAAGACCGGCCCCATACAGCATCTGGCTCATGGACTGGTGGTGGCCCAGTCGGTCGTCAGCTTTTTGGTGCCCACCGACTGTGCCATCGCCTGTGCTCATTTTGGCCTGGAAAAGAAGAGAGGCGTTTTAATATCACTAATTGCATACAAGTATTTTGAAGTCATGATAGTCACGAAATTACAGCACATTTCTGCCAAAGTGATGAATTTGTGGCATAAGAGAGGCTTGAAATTAAATTTTTACCATTTGACTGTACACTACCCTTGCAGCGTTAGAAGGGCGTCTTTACCAATAATTTGACACCAATTTCGTCGTTTTAGCCACGAAATTTGACACATACCTTCAATTTGACTGTTTGGTTAAACTTCTACTAGTTTTAGCTAATAGCCTAGCCAGATATATCTACCGCATATTAATCCATATCTACTGTACGGCAATTATGACGTCACAGGCGTATGCTATTTAGGTCCCACTGCTGGGCAAAAGCCTCCCCTTCTGTTCTCCACCTGGTCCTGTCCACTGCCCTATCTTGCCATTCTTTATTAAATGCACACAACTCGTCTTTCCATCTCATTTTTGTATGATATGATATTTTTTTTATGTCATAGGACGGCAAACGAGCAAGTGGGTCACCTGATGGTAAGTGATCACCGCTGCCCATGGACAACTGCAACTCACGAGAGGGAGAGAGGGGGGGATGGGCCGTCGGTTTTCTGTGAGAGTGTATTACTTCCCCGGACAAGCCGGCCTATTCATGCTACTAGCAAAAGTGAATTTAGCCCGTAGCGTGGCTCTACCACAACGAGATTTAAACCTCTCTTTTTAACCCGAATCTAAAAATTACAATACTCTTGCTTCTGCAAAGCTGATTTTTACTAACTTAAAGCTAGTCAATACTAATATTACAAAAAAAAAAAGATTTGATTGTTCGTTTGCATTGAATAAGCTCCGAAATTACTGGACCGATTTTCAAAATTCTTTCACTAAGAGAAAACTAATTTATCTGCAGGTGATATAGGGTATAATTTACAGAAATTTACTAGTTTGTCGATAAAATACAAAGGGCTCTTTAGTAGTGTTTTAGAGGAAGAAACCGCATTAGTTATAAATAACCGGCGGTCAGTTTGTCAGTTCCCGACGTGTCGCCGATCACGCGGTCAGATAAATCAAATAAACTACACACGGACGCACAGAATGATTTATAAATGAATACGGCATTATCATTTTCATTAGAATTTGCGTCAACTCAATTCTGTGATGCGATGCGTTTTCTTGTCGCCAACAAGATCGTTGTCGTTTCAAAGTCGCTCAAGACATTATATTCATCGGTTTGTCGATTTGATGTTATAATTTAATAACATTTTGGGATTTTCAAACTATTTGAATGCTCCAACTTAGTAACTTAGCCCGTCAATATAAACCATTTTTCTTACAGGACCAATGCTGGAAGCAAAATTTTTTTCAAAATTCAAATACAAGAGCCGGGAAATTGGACGCAATAGGATAAAAAACCGGTCAAGTGCGTGTCGGGCCACGCGCAGTATAGGGTTCCGTAGTTGCGAATGACAACTTTGAGTTCACACTGTTTACACTCGCACCTCACAGTTTAACGACCAAAAACATCTACAAGTAACAATAAAGATTGTATGAAATTTTACATTTTCCAGTACATTTTATAAGTTGGTTGCCTATAACTTTTTGGTTTGCACTTAGTACCCAGCTCTGATAGTTTTCCTTTCAACTTCAGTATATATACTACTGCTGTAATTTTTTTCACGTATCCATATATAACCGTTTAGCAGATAGAGGGGGGGGGGGGGGGGGGGGAAACGAACATCTAACAAAAATTTGCACTTTAAAACCAAATATTTCGGAAACGGATCCCTAAATCGAAAAATAGTGTTCCCAACCTCACAATATTTTTCAAAGACCTTTTTAACGATACCCCACACGATGGGTAAGTAGAGAAAAAAAAATACTCCCCCACTTTACTTGTATGGGAGCTACCCAAAAAAAATTTTTTCAAGATTTTGTTCTACCACTTTTATGCCATGATTAATACATACATACTCATACCAAATTACAGCTTTCTAGTACTTATAGTCTCTGAGTAAAACCGCGGACGGACAGACAGACAGACATGGCGAAACTATAAGGGTTCCTAGTTTACTACGGAACCCTAAAAAGGAGAGATTGTACAACAATTTATGACCTGAGTCATCGTTAGTAGAGCGTTTGTAAAGTTTTCTTAACAATCCTATAAATTTCGTTCAACTCCTCGTTCATCATCATCATTACTATCATCAGGTCTTTTTAGTCTCCACTGCAGGAGCATGATCCTCTCTGTACTACCAAATTCATATATTAAGCAGAGTAATCAGAGGATTTGGCCTACACTCTTCACGCTGGTTGGCGGTGGCAGGTTGGAGAGGTCTCTTTGATGTTTATAAGCTTTGTTTTTTTTTATGAAAAAGGGTTAAGCTTGTGTTTCCTAAGTCCCCTTCTACGACATCCAGGGGAAGACTTGGAGTAGTCTTATTCTACTCTACTGAGTACCACACTGCTACTCTTAGTTAATCTGGTAATAAATACATATAAATATTGGTCAAAACTGTCTGAACCTTAGAGTATCATTGTTTCTATAGATACGCTAAGGTCTGAACCCTTAGATCACAAAATTGGCAGAAAATGTTGTTAGAAGATTTGTCTGCGTAACTTATCCAGCCTTAAATATATAGTATATTATTCGTACATGTTTTTTTCTCCTCTCGAAGAGGTTTACGCCAGATACGTGGGCCGAGGCCAAGCGTATAAGGGATTGAATGGAATAGGTTGCAGTAAGTGTTGACGAACTTAGAAACTTACGCGTAATACGACATGTATTAAGAATAACGGGTTTTTGTATCAAAGAAAGTGTATGGGCTGGCACGTCAATAGTATCTTAACTTTGTTTAAGTGATTTTGGTACAACTCCAGTTGAAGACAAAACTATTATTATTAAGGCCGCACACTAGGCACAGTAGCGACGCCAATAACCTAAAATATTTTTGGAATCATGTTTAATATTATTAGAATCAGTGAGAATTATAAGAATCAGATTACCGTCAAAAACGGCCGTTTTTGGCGGTAATCACGTTTTCTCTTAGTGACTGATTCTCATAATATTAAAACATGATTCCAAAAATACTTCAAGTTATTTACTAGTGCTTATATGATTTACATTCTTGAATTTCTTTCTATTTGTAAAGTATTAGGAATAAAATGATTGGTGTCGCTACTGTGCCTAGGGTGCCCCCTTAAATGATCTAAGTCTAAACCAAATGAAACTGACAACCGTTCTTCACAGCTGTGAGTATCACCACACAGATCGGTTTGTTGCTAGTTCAACACTTAGCTCACTTGGGGTAGTTGGGGTGCAAAAACAACCCTCGGTCACGGCGATCTCTGGAGTGACTAGACTAGGATTGTACAGAGTTGTTAAAACCGTCTTCGCGATGAAAGTTAAAATTTTCAAATTAAATTCGTGGGAAAAGCGTCTTCTTTTTATTGCGACGAGCTCCGTGGTGCAGCGGTCGGTCATCACGCCTACCTGCGACACGGATGGTCCCGGGTTCGATCCCCGGTCAGGTCAAGATGGAAAATGATCTTTTTCAGATTGACCTGGGTCTTGGATGTTTATCTATATATGTATTTGTTATAAAATATAGTATGGTTGAGTTAGTATCCCATAACACAAGTCTTTTATTAGAACTTACTTTGGGGCCAGCTCAATCCGTGTGATTTGTCCGTGTATATTTATTTATTTATGCTACAAAACATACCTAACAATAAATTTTTTCCAGCTGTTTTTAAACTTTTAATAGATCATATGACATCAAAGATATAACTATTTTTAACTACGATGAATTCGTTTATCGTGTCTTTCACACTATGCAAGAGCTCAATATATTTTATATAGTTTTTAGACAGCAAAGTTTGTCTGGCACCAACTTCTCTTAGTTAATTTATTTTTAGTTATATAGCAAGCCATTGGAAGTGATTTAATGGTCCTATTCTGGAGTCATAAACAAATGGTTTTAATGTACACGGTGTGAAAATAAAAGTTATCATTATTTGTTAAGCAAACTCATGCCTGAAAAAATACATTAGCGTTCGCATTTCTAAGTATATATAGTATTTTTTATTCATATTATTATGTAGTACCATGTTATTAATTACATTAAATAAATCATAATGAGGTATGCTATGTTTGCATGCTATCTGGCATTTTTAATTCATCATCCACATATCATTTCCACGTAGTTTAAATAGTAGGTAATGCACTGATTTTTTAAGTAAACAGTAAATAAGTTAGCTGTCAAATATTTAGGTAATAAATTATACTTATATATAGGTATAATTTTGCCGGAAAATGTATAAATTAAATAAATGGGGTATATATTGTACTGTACACAATAGTAACATTATAATGGAATTAAAAAAAATGTGTAAGTAGGTAATGTTATTTGAGTTCTTTTTTGTATTTTCGGATCAGTATACTGGTATATTTGTTACTCATTATTAATTGTTTATTTTTTGCTGTATTTTAAATTTGAACAAAATATTAAAAATAACAATAAAATCACGTACACAAAAAAACCTTAAATAAAACCGCAGTGGTATTATCAGCTCTATGTAAATACTAAACTAAAATGAAGACAGGGCCGAGCAAAACTAATATTTTAACGTTAATTTTAACTAACAATCGTAATTCAATGACCACAGGCGAAATCGTGCGTTAATAATACTCGGACGTACGAAATCGCTTAATTTGGTCACCCTAATGTTGTGATGTATGATTTGAATTAAGTATTTTGAGATAAAGTTGGTCACCCTTTCTGGAGTTGCCTTGTGATATGAGATTATTAATGAATATTTAGGTAAATTGGTTCGAATTAATTACGTAGTTGGAAGCAAAAGATCTGTTTACACAAGTGCCCAGAAGGATGGAAATGTTTTCAGAGTTTATTATCTTTTATGTCAGTTTATTGCACTATAACTTCTAAATGCCTGAATATGACAGCCACTGTATCGAAGTGGTTAATACGCCAGCCTCCTTCATAGGGGTTACGGGCTCGATTGACGGCGCAGGTCACTTGTTCTTCAGTCTCACAGAATTGTCTGCAGTTTAAGGTCAAATCTTTAAACTCAATTTTTCAGCAGTTTAACCAATTGAGCTGAAATTACTTAACTTTCTTATGTAAGTCGGATGATAATGCAATATAATATATATCAAGCGGTTAGGCACGCCTGTTTAAGGATTATAAACTAGATCGACTCAATCTATGTATACGTTTTGCTCTTGTTTTTGCTTGTAATCTGTTTGGTGTGCTATATAAATAAATAAATAAATAAATAATGGTAGACCGGATCTAATGATGAAGTCGGAAGGCGGTCATACATACTTCTAAATCAAAGAAGATGAACCCATCGTAATGACACTTACTATTCAATTTGTCTTTGCAGTACGAATAGTGTTTTACTTTACAGTATGAATCGCTCATAAAGCTTATCACAAAAATAAAATCAGGTAAAAAACAGTTGCTTTCTTTAAAACAGTAAAAATCCCGTCTGACATTTTTGACAGTTTATGTCGGTCATATTTATTTTTAGACTCCTTTCATTTCAAAACCGTTTAGGCTACTTGAGGTAACAATGGAACGGACATAGTTACATACGCGCAATAAACATTTGTGTTGTCTGTGAAACATTACCATCCTTCCGCGTGGGTCAGTCGGGTAAAAAAATTGACAAAAAACATGAAATTTTTGAAATGAAAAATTATTTCTTTACATTTTTTCTTTCAATAAACTTAAAAAAAACACTAATTGATTCAAAATAATTGAAGGAAATACGTTTTTTGTCTATTTCCGGCGACAATCCCAACCGGACCTAGGGAGGGTTTGACAAAGAGGGACCATTTGCCTCTGTCCACGGCAGAGCCCGCCCATCGGTGTTCCTCCTTATGATAATTTTATTCAAGAACTAGCAATTTCCTGCGGCTTCGTCCGCGTAAAACTTTACCACCTACTATTTCACCTCTTTAGGGATTGAATTTCTAAAAATCCTTTCTTAGTGCTCATTCATATCATAAAAGGAATTGCCTTAAGTCATCTAACATAGCTTAAAGGCTGCCATTAACGATGACAGCCGGGACTTACGGCTTAACGTGCCTAGAATGTGTGGTATTTTTCTGACCCATCGCATGCCAATTAAACCGTTGACGCCTTAACTTTTCTGTTTAAAACATCGGAACAAGCTCTGGAAGCCAACTGAAGATACCTGAAGTAAATCTATGACGTCATAAAGGTAAATCAACTTTCATATCATATAAAGGTCATCCAACGTAAAACCTGAACATTTCACATAAAATATTCCACATCTTCCACACAACACCGAAGCATACTTATAATAAACTATAAAATATTACTAAACTTCGCCCATTTGGGATATAAAGCGAAAAACCTAGATACTGAAAATACTGAGTAGAAGTAAACTTCACATAAATACAAAATAGAAATAGTACAGAAGAATAGCGTCGTAAAGTTTTATAAGAGAAGGGATATATGGCGGAGTGCTATCGGGAATCAACAAGATTTTTCATAAATTTAATTTATGCGACAAGTTCTTATTCTCAGCTAGTAAGATATGAAGGAAGACCCGGGGTTTTGAAACATCTCGACTGATGATGTAACTTAAAACACGTTTAAAGGAGATAGAGAATTTTGCCATCGAACTGTTCTTGAGAAGTTTTCTGTTATAACTTAAAGGTTAAATTCATATCTTTGTAAAAATTGTGAACCAAAATTTCAGCTCAATTAAACACCAGGATGTTGGTCAAAAATTTGAAAGAAAGAAGAAATGTTTTATTTGGAGCCACATAAAAAAGAAAAATACATTCCATTTAATTTGCTAGATTTAATTACATATACTCCAGTTCTGGATAGCTTTTATTAAGTATCAGCTGTGCAGCTGAAATAAAAGCTTGAATGAAAACCCAGTTAAAAATATATATTTTTTTTATTATTTTCACAACTAGCTGATTAAAAAAACATTAAAATTTGGCAAATTATTAACTAAAGTCAGGCTTTTGCAGTTATCAATTTAAACTGCCTGACACCAACCTTCCTTAAGTATTTTATTGCCCGAAATGTTAATGCTTTGATTCCATATAACCCACCTCGTAGACCATCATTAAATAGATACAAATACTAAGCTGAACCAAACCAAACTACAGCTATATTTCTATGCATTATTTATTTTGTAATTATACAGGGATATATGCAAATACTTCAGGGCACGTCGCATAACCCTAAAATATGAAATGCGTCGGAAAAACAGCATGTTTGTTTGCTACGTTAATAGTAGTCGCGTGTTAAATGGTCAGTCTTTTAAACTTGCTTCAGTCATCAAGACTCTATTTGCCTTATTTTAATGATCAAAACAACTTTTTTAGTTAAATACTCTAATGGACCTCGGCGCTGAGAAACAAAATACTGAGTACGAATAAAAAAGAAACTAAATGTAGCCTTTTTCCCATCCTTACGTAAACTGGTCTCTGGATCTTATGGTCTTAGTTCCTGTCTATCTCGAAGGAGTTAAAAATGTGACTACTTAATATGTATAAGAAAATAATAATTTTAAGTATAGATATTGGTAGTATAGTGAAATGTATAGACAGTTCTATGTATAAAAGCCTGGCTGATAGATATGTGTTTTTATTCAGTGACAGAATTTATTAACAGACGCGTTAACTAAAAAAAAAATTACATGTAATTCTATATTGATATTTTTTTTGTTGATACAATGGACATCATTTTGACTGGAACCATTTGACTGGAAGTGTATAATATATTCCTGCCTGATATAATAATTTACAAATATTTTCTTTAATTTTATACATATATATAAATTAATTAAATAATAATGTAGTGAAGTTTTGAGCTATTTCTATTTAATATTTGCTCGCCACTCTTGGCAAAATATGTGATACTTATAATTATTTACTGTACCAACTTTGTAACCATATTTTATGCAAATAAAATTCTGATTCTGATACTTCACTAAACCTAAAAAGTCCAGTCTGTACTGGTGTAAGGGAGGCTTGAGTTTTATCTCTAGACTATATTTATTTTGTGATTAGGTCCTGAAAAGAATACTGGCACATGAAGTAAAGTTGCACATAACCCTAAAACGCGAAGTGGGTCGAAAAACACCGTGTTTACTCTCCGTCAAAAGCCACCATTAGCGACGATAGATGGCGCTGCCGTAAAGAAACTTTACGATTTGAAAGTATCGCAGTGTTTTGTTACTTGACAGTATCAGAGTTTTGTGTGTATATATCTTAGATTATTTAAAGCCTAGATAGACGCTACTAGTCTAAAAGTGTAGAAAAAAATCCAATCCATAGTCCATGATGCAAACTCATAGAGACCAATTTCACGGATTTTCATGGCATTCATTGACAGGACGCGTGTGCTAACACAAAGCTGTCACGCACACAGGCATTGAAATATTGGTCATCATCATCATCATCATCATCAGGTCTTTCTAGTCTCCACTGCAGGAGCACGACCCTCTCTGTACTACCAGAGCCATATACTAGCCTGAGTAGTCAGAGGATTTGGCCTACACTCTCCACGCTGGCCAGACGGGTTGGAGAGGTCTCTTTGATGTTTACAGATTTGTTTAGCTTGTGTTTCCTTAGTCGACTTCTAAGACATCCAAGGGGGCACTTGGAGTAGTCCTATTCTACTCTGCCGGGAACCACACGGCTTTCGGGAACCACACGAAATATTGGTCAGTTTTTAATTATTTGAAATAAAGGCATGACGACGTCTAGAGAGTATATAGTCAAAGGTATATTACAAGTCTCTCTCAAATTGTTGAAAGTCAAAGTCAAGTCAAAGTCAAAGATTTTTAATCAAAATTGGATAGTTGTATCTCTTTTTGAACGTCATTTTTTTCATTCTTATTATTTTTATTAATTTTTAATATGCAAAATCGAAAAACTACTAGCGTTTCGTAATGACCACTGGTGAGAAGAATACGCCGAAAGAAACTCAATCCAGACTTGGTCCCTACGTGCCTGAAGGGCTTCGATTACAATGTATTACAATTTTTTATATATTTCTAATGTTATTTATATTTATTACAATAAATTACAAACAATTAAATTACTACCACGCATTTTTATCATTTAAATAATGATTAATACAATAATATGCCTTTTTTACTAATTGGTTGGTGTTTTTGATCTCGTCTATTAAAACAACAAATAACGATTGCCAAAAAAATAAAACCTATATAAATTGTTTCAAAGGGATTTAAAAAAACCATAGTTGACACAGATATTGTTCTAGGCCTTGTGGTGGTGTGGTAGAATATGGCTACTCCAAATCTTCCCGTGGATGTCGTAGAAGCGGGTTAAGGAAACACAAAGCTTACATACGTAAAAGGCCAAATTCTCTGACTACACTGACTAATATATATATCGCTCTAGTAGTACAAAGAGGGTCTTGCTCTTACAGTGGAGACTGACAAAGACCTGATGATGATGATGATACCGGTAATACCATTGGAAGTACTACTGATAGTACAATTGGCCCTGATTGGATCATTTTTCAAATTGAATAATTTAATAAAATAAAAACATCAATTTTAGAAAAAAAATTACTGATTAAATAAGTTGAATGACCGATTTTCAATAGGCGTATTAATAATTAAAAATATAAAGAAATTATTAAAGGCAAGATTAATAACCTATAACATTTAATAAAATTTTATTTCATTACACATAACAGCAAGCATACAAATGAATTTTAACCATCCAAAGGTACAACAGTCATAAATAACAAACTACCCGGATCCCATACCGATGGTAAGTATTACTTACAAATTAATTTAGTATAGATAACGGACGAGATCTGAAAACTAATTTTGTCGGTCCCATCGACCGCACGAGGGTTACGGAAATATGTGAAGTGAAATTCGTCGTTGTAATAATCATATTGCATCCATACATACATACATTTCTTCCATGCCGTTTGGGAGAAAAGAAAATACATAGAATATACCAGCTCCTTTTCTTCCCGCGAAGACTGTAAAAGCCGCTCAAGGGATTGGGCAAAAATCTAAGGAATCACATTGATAGGCAATGCGGCTAGCAACCCATCACTAATTTGATTAAGCTTTCCACGTTTACGCCCACTACGATGCTAAACGTGGCCTGTAGGTTTTATGACCTTGGGCTCTGTCTACCCCGCAAGGAATAAAGACGTGATAGTATGTATGTTCATACATACACATACATAGTATAACGTCTTCATCTTTTACGGGTAGATAGAGCCTAGGGTCGTATAATGTCCAAAGGCCTCGTTTAGCATATTAATGGGCGTATAGGTAGAAAACGAAATCAAAATAGTGGGTTGCTAGCCGCATCGCTTATTGAGATGATTCTTCATGCCCATTTCCTCGATCGGCTTTTAGATGCAGCTGGTACATTCTAAGTTTTTTATTTTCTCCCAGACGTGGAAATCTATCATATTAATATTTAAAAATACATTTATGTTTAGTCTTAAACTATTTACTTCAACAAAGAACTCTACTAAAATTTTACCATAGTGGTCTACGGTCATTTATTATGTCAACACATATTTCTACTAAAATCTAGCTACTAATCTAATAACATTTGCGTCAGCATAAAACTCTACTTATCTTTTTCTACTATTAGTATTCTACCATATACGCAATTTAGAACTTAATTGAACTCTAGCTACTATGGTGTACTAACTTGTAGTGTAACCTTTGTAACGGTATGAGGAATAAGGCGACTGGAAATCAAAATAACGGAGAAAAACAATTTAATCCTCAGTCTCTACTACAACAAAAAAAAGCGGCCAAGTGCGTGTCGGGCCACGCGCAGTGTAGGGTTCCGTAGTTGCGAATGACAACTTTGAGTTCACACTGTTCACGCTCGCACCTCACAGTTTAACGACCAAAACCATCTAATAATAAAAATTGTATGAAATTTTACATTTTCCAGTACATTTGATAAGTTGGTTGCCTATAACTTTTTAGTTTGCACTTAGTACTCAGCTCTGATCGATTTCCTTTTAACTTCAGTATAGGTATATAATTCTCCTGTAATTTTTTTCACGTATATAACCGTTTAGCAGATAGAGGGGGGGGGGGGGGGGGGGGGACACTTACCTCTAACAAAAATTTGCACTTTAAATATTTTTTAAAAACCTATGTAACGATACCTCACACGATGGGTAAATAGAGAAAAAAAATACTCCCCCACTTTACTTGTATGGGAGGTACCCTACAAAAATTTTTTTTAAGTTTTTTTTTCTACCACTTTTATCCCATGATTAATATACATACCCATACTAAATTACAGCTTTCTAGTACTTATAGTCTCTGAGTAAAACCGCGGACGGACAGACAGGCAGACAGACATGGCGAAACTATAAGGGTTCCTAGTTTACTACGGAACCCTAAAAACACTACTGAACCTCAACTAGTAAGTTTGATGTTGTACCACGTGACCAAATAGGTCAACATAAAAACATAAAACACTACCTTAATTTTTTTCTTCTACGGTCTGCTTTAATATGTCCATAGAAAACTACACTACTTTTTCTACTACAGTATAATGCAGTTTACGTAATAAAGAACTCTACTGAACTTTACCTGCTATGGTGTACTTATATGTAAAACAGACAGCTACTACGGTCTACTACGGTCTTCTAAGGTCTACTACGGTCTACTAAGGTCTACTACCATGTACACAACACAGAACTGACCTCGTAGCCTTGTTTGATGGCCATGGTGCCCCGTGGTCTCGACCACGCGGCGTATTCCAGACCATCCTTCTGTTGGCAGTGCTGTAGGACAAATAGGACGAAATGAGAAGGCACGCTTTTTGACCCAAAACACCAGAACCCGAAAAAAAATGCCATGCTTTTAGTTAAACGAATCCGAATTAAATATTATCATTTTATCTGCCGTGTGGTTCCCGGCAGAGTAGAATAGAACCACTCCAAGTCTTCCTGTGGATGTCGTAGAAGGCGACTTAGGAAACACAAGCTAACCAAAGCTTATAAACATCAAGAGACCTCTCCAACCCGTCTGGCCAGCGTGGAAAGTGTAGGCCAAATCCTCTGACTGCTCTGACTAATATGTGGCTTTGGTAGTACAGAGAGGGTCGTGCTCCAGCAGTGGAGACTACAACGGACCTGATGATGATGATGATGATTTAAAGTAATACTAAAAAGAGAACGTATTGCTTGCACTGTAAAAATTTATCAAATTCAAGGATGGAGAGCCAAGTTCTTGGCTGTACATGCCCTAATCAAACACTCTAGCTTTTTGGATCTCTCTCTCTCTCTAATTTGGATCCTAAGAAGGTCCTACGTTTTCATTGTCTCTTTTTGGCCCCCGCCACGGCACTTTGTTGAGCACACCGTGCTATGATTAACACCTAAGTGTTTTTCAAAGTAAATCTGTAAGTAAAAGATTGAGGGAATGGGCGTGAGGAATCAAGACAATGGGCGGCTAGCAACCCATCACTATTTTAATTCCGTTCTCCACCTACACGTGGCCTTTAGGTTTCATAGACCTGGGCTCTGTCTACCCTGCAAGGGAAAAAGACATGATAGTATTTATACATGTATCACCCGTAAAGCTATGGCTGAGTTGCCCCTAAGCTATTCTAATTACTTTAACCTTTTTGTTCGCGATTTGATTACTTGTGTGTATGTTCTTTTTATGGTTGATAGACTTCCAACATAAGAAAGTAAATTATGCACCCTCTCTCATTATTCTTTGCGTAATTAAAAAGAAAAAAGAAGACATTAAAAAAACAAGTCGACCATAAGATCAACATGTCGTCCATATACAACAAAGAAATAATAATTTAAAACAAAATATCTAACCTATTAGTTGTTTTTCTTTTTAATTACTCAAACTGTGGTAAAAGTGGTGTAAAATTTGTGTAAGTGGCCAACACTTTTCAAGTTGCCTAATTGAATGTTTGTAGTACTTAAGAGTCGCCTGGAAGCGCATGTCTCCATACAAACGGAAAAAGGGAATTATGGCAATATTTGATAATTTTGGAGTAAAATTAATCATTTAATCAATTAATCTCATTATTATCTACGTACGTTCCTATACAGCTTGGTTAAAATACCAATGGTTTGAGAATTACAAGACTTTTTAAATTTGTATGGAAATCTTGAAAGGCGTATAATTCTCAAACATTTGATAATTTAACCAAACTGTATAGGAACGTACGTAGATTATAGTGAGATTAATTGATTGGATGCTTAATTTTGCCCTAAAATTATCAAATATTGCCACAATTCCCTTTTTCCGTTTGTATGGAGACATGCGCTTCCAGGCGACTCTTAAAGTTTGAATTTTGCTATTTACATATTTTTCGCAGTCTAATCAAAAACAATAATCCTTATATTATTTTTTATCTCTATGTTTACATAACACATTATGCATACCATAGAAGTGAGGAATGATTTTTTTTAATCTATGATGCATACAGAGTGGGTAACTTAATAATAATAATAAGCAACTTTTCAAAGAAACCTATTTTTCTAAAGTCGATTTTACAAATGGCCAATGAGTACAATTGTTTTTACAAAATGTCACTTAACAGAAAAAAGTTTGTGATTACGTCTACGTATAAGTGTCCTGGAAAGTGAGATCTAGAATAGGTAAATCTAGTATTATATTACATTGTATAAGTAAAACGAATCCATAGAATCTTTTTCTAGAACGCTAAAAGCGTAACAATAAACCTTCTTTCATTGTAAGTGCTAAGAATATCTAAAACAAAGTACGTACGCCACGTAAAAATTCTAAATTCCATTATTCCCGCCCCACAAAACCAGTTAAAACCGGATATATCCAGAAAATACCGGCTGAAACTGGTTATTTTCCACCCAAAACTAGTATAATGTTTAAAACGCCCGCACAATAGCAATAATTCTTTATTATTGAAGATTCCTAATGCTTTTCACGGCGTTACATAGCTATATCCACTTAAACTTGTATGTATGTTGGAAAAACGATTTTTATATCCATGACCCGGCCAACATATAAAATGTTAGTCCTAAACTGGTTTTGCCTCTTGCTCTAAAGCCATATGTGTGAGGGAGAGGGCTGCATGCACGTGTGACGTAGGAGAAGACGTATACGTATGTGGGACGTGTAGGGAAAGGTTTGTAAAGATATGGAGACGACAGTTTTACATACTGTCTGAAAATAATAGTTACATGTAATGTAACTATAATCTATAATATTAGCAGAAATAATCATAATTGCCTAAATATCTGCTTTGATCATAAAATAGACATCAAAATTACAAAGTTAATCGAACTAAAGTAACGAAGTCGAGCGAAATAAAACTAAATATAAAAAATCTTAAACAATCTAATTGTAATATTTTTAAAAAGTGCACAAATAAGGAAATAGTTCATATAAACAAATAAATTGTATAAAAATATATAAATAAAACAGTCAATACAAATGATTTATTTGGTATAGGTATATAACAGGTAATATAAATAAAACAAAACTGGTTACAAAAAAATAATTAAAGTAAAGACTATTATTGCATCATCTTTGTCACTAGCAAAATTTGTACCACGAGGGAGTTTATGTCATATTTCACCGAACAAAACCAATCCTTTTGAATATTTCAGATTCACGATCTGTGATCGTGATATCAGATAAACAGTCGGTTAAATACAAACTAGTCTGAAGTTATGTAAAAAGAAATAGATAAAAGCCATGGTTAAAACCAAATGGCTTATCTTTGTAAGGTTTTCCATACTCTCAGATCAGTTTGTTGACATCATAATGTTGCATTGTCCTCTGATTTAAATTGTATACAAAATTACAGCTCGGTTGGACATCTGAAAGTCAATCAAATCAAATTTAAGTTGCAAGATTTTATTACAGCTTCTGAGGCAAGTGAAATCAAATATAAACTTGTAAAATACAAGAAGTGTGCATGGTATAATTTTAAACATTAAGTAAAATCACTATCGTTCACCCATGGCTACGCTCACGTTAAGTAGTGTCAAACCCTTGGGAGCAGTAATTTTTTAAGAATGAAAAGTAGCTTATGTTCACAATAAACGCTTCAGTAGTAAAAAAGTAACAAACATATACACAAATTCACTTTCGCATCTTTAACATAAAAAACGATAAACGCTAAAGACTTCTTTGGATCTTATTGCCTGCTTCGTAAGAGTTAAAAACGTGATAGTATGTAACGTGAAAGGTTATCAGATCGGATAAGAGGGAATGCGGGTAAATATTAAAATAACGATAGAAAATCATGGAGGGAGTCAACATGCAGAGCCGACCCAAATAGGGATAAGGCGAGAAAGAAGAAGAAGAGTATGTAACGTAAAATACTCACTAAAATATTCAAAAAGGTAACCCTCTCCACGCGTTTTCTGTCCTCAAGAAAAACCCCGCGACATGAGTATTTTTCTTGAGCGTGCCGTGTGTGCCTCACAGTATGCATGTGTGCGTCTCGGGTAGTAAAATATTATGCTGTCGGTTCTAGAAATAACATTGTATAGATAATCAATAACCGTACTGGTTTATGTTCAATCTTGAATTTTCAGGGCATAGCTTAGTTCGAAGTTATACCTAGAATGTCTTCCGGAATTCAATTCTATGTAAAGTTATTTCAATAGGATATAGGATGTCTTGCCATCAATGACTCAAGAGAATATTTGTTGCAGATTAACAAAGGGACCAAAACGGGAAACGGTTTCTACCTTTTTCAAAAGGTTACTTATTAAATTTTACCAGCACGATAAACTGTAACGTGTGTTTTTTTTTGTAATGACTAAAAACTTTAATATGCTGGGCATAGTTCAATTTTTTCACGTTAACCGTGGCTTTATCGTTAAATGACCCTGGCCTCTGTCTGTCCCTCAAGGGATAACGACGTGACAATATGTATGTATAGTTGAATTTGAAGTTATAGCATGTCTTCCAGTAGAATGGCGAAATTTTGATCGTTTTGAACCCTTAGAGAGGTGATTCAGTATGAATAACTTTTCCTATTGGCCAATACTGGCTTCTCAAAAAAAGATGACATGGGCGGCTGCATATTTTTGTATGGACAATGCTTTTTTTTAGTTTTTAACATTGTTCCCATAGGAAAAGTTGTTGATATCGACGAGTTAAATCTTCCCTTTAAGGGACAAAACGAAATAAAATTCACCACATTCCTCAATACATTTATTTAAATCAAAATATGCATGCAACTGAAAATTTCACTTCATTAATAAACGTAATTAGTTTGAGGTGTACGCAATTCTATGCAAAGAAATTTAAAGAGAATATTCCTTATATGAATTTATGGTCTTCATTAGAAAATAATGAATATTAACCATAACGAATAATTCTATTTTCAAGGTATACCTTAAATACTTATAGCGTATCTTGCAGTCTATTGCAGTTCTATGTGAGTCATATGAATAACATATTCCTTGCATCTATTTATGGTGTTAAATTTAAAGGAAAACTGCATTAAATATGAATAATCTTGACATTTTCAGGGCAAATATTAGCTTAAAGTTATAGTATATCTTCCGGTCTATGGCAAATTCATGTAAGCCACATGAATAGGATATCCTTTGCATGTATTTATGGTGTTCACTTGAAAGGAAAACTGAATAAATATATATTGAAAAATTACTCAAATTGAGCTAACCCCACAGTAAGTCGTGATTTCGTGTCGTAGGATACTATCCTAACCGACACTATAATTTACAATAGATTCTTTATAAATAAACTTCAAAGATCCAGCCCAATCTGAAAAAGATCGTTTTCCATAATGACCTGCAGGCCTATTTGCTAACTTATGACAGCTACGGTGTACTTACATCATTTTCATGGTAACTACAATAATCATTACGGCTTCGGTATGAATGACTATTTTTACTCATGATATGAAAACCGTAATGGATGCTAAAGTGACAATCAAATCGTTGTACACCCAGTTAGCAAATCGGCCTGCTGGCTGGTGACTTGATGCCTTTTACTTATGAATTCAATAAATTAATAAAATACAATCATACGAATAGGGTAGGGTGCTAACCATAAAGAATTATGATATTTTCAAAGCAAAGCTTAGTTTAACTTTATAGCATATCTTCCGGTCTATAGAAATTCTTTGTAAACTCATGAATAAATAAATAATAAATAAATAAATATATACGGACAAATCACACAGATTGAGCTAGCCCCAAAGTAAGTTCTAATGAAAGACTTGTGTTATGGGATACTAACTCAACGATACTATATTTTATAACAAATACATATATAGATAAACATCCAAGACCCAGGTCAATCTGAAAAAGATCATTTTCCATCTTGACCTGACCGGGGATCGAACCCGGGACCATCCGTGTCGCAGGCAGGCGTGATGACCGCTGCGCCACGGAGCTCGTCAATGACTAAGTATAAGTATAAATGAATAAGTATCCCTTGCACGTATTTATGGTATTCACTTCATTGTGAAATTCTTATATATATATATATTGACATTTTGAGGCCATAGCTTAGCTTAAAGAATTTCTTTTTTTAAATCTATGGCTTAAGGTGAGTAATTTCACAACTCGTCCCAAATACCTACGGCCCATTTGGGACGAATTACAGAAAATCAAAATTAATTAAAATACAACTCGTCCCATGTTTGTAAATAGTACAATCAGTAGAAAAATAGTGTAGAAATAATAAACATAGTGAATGTTTATCATAAGAAAATGTCTATACTTTTTAATCATCATAGTATTCTAATAATCATAGCATTGTTACATTACAAATTACAAAAGTGATCACCATCACCATTAATAAATCTTCCGGTCTATAGCAATTATAAATAAATAAATATATACGGACATATCACACAAATTGGGCTAGCCCAACAGTAAGTTGTGAACTTGTGTCGCAGGATACTAACTCAACGATACAATATTTTATAATATATACTTATATAGATAAACATCCAAGACCCAGGTCAATCTGAAAAAGATCGTTCTCCATCATGACCTGACCGGGGATCGAACCCGGGACCCCCGTGTCGCAGGCTGGCGTGGTAACCACTGCGCCACGGAGCTCGACATTCTATGTAAAGTTATTTGAATAGGATACCTTTACATTTACCTATTCATGTTTAACTTCAAAGGAAAACTTTATATGAACTTTATATGAAAATATCTAGACACTTACAAAAAAAATATATTTCCTTTTTCTTTCAAATAATTTAAAGACTACTGCTGAGAAGATGGCTTTGGACGAAAGTGGTACCCGAAGTGCCTATGAAATTGCAGGTCCAATTACTGAAGAGGTAAATATGGGAAACAATATTTTTTAGATTGGCCTAGGTCTTGGTTGTTTATTATCTGTTAAAAATATAGTATCATCGAGTTCGTATTCCACGAAAAAAGTTCACATTTTAGTTTATGGTTAGATCAATCTTTGTGGAACAAGCTTGACCGTTACGATTATCACGTCTTTATTCCTTGCGGGGTAGACCTTTGCAAGGGATCATCATCAGGTCTTTCCAGTCTCCACTGCAGGAGCACGACCCTCTCTGTACTACCAGAGCCATTTATTAGCTTGAGTAGTCAGAGGACTTGGCCTACACTCTCCACGCTGGCCAGACGAGTTGGAGAGGTCTCTTTGATGTTTATAAGCTTTGTTTAGCTTGTGTTTCCTTAGTCGCCTTTTACGACATCCACGAGATGACTTGGAGTGGTCCTATTCTACTCTGCCGGGAACCACACGGCGTAGTTCGTCGTTCTGCAAGGGATATAGACGTGATAATATTTATAATAATATAACGTATGTAGGCTCTGTACATATGTATCCATGCACATAAAATCGCACAAAAAGAATAGTACAGAAACAAAGAATTGGTTTTTTATGTTCCATTGAAGTAATAGCATGTTTGCAGCCACCCAATACCTTAGTAGAACAAATATGCACCGTTGCACATTCAAGACGAATGGATGGTCGGCGCCGGACTGTCTGTTGCTTATTTATCACAAACAGACTAGCCTGGTTTTGTTCTCAATGTGCTTATTATATAAAATTTATAAATATGAATAGACAAATCATACAGATTGAGCTAGCCCCAAAGTAAGTTCGAGACTTGTGTTGTAGGATACTAACTCAACGATACTATATTTTATACTTTATTAACTTATTATGTTCACTACGGGACTTCCGCGATTATTTTTGAGTTTTGTCTGATATTTCGACAACATTGCAGCTGCCATTTTCACAGACTAACTGAAGAGACTGCGGTGGTGGATGTTGAGCTGTCAAGGGAAACCGTATCGGTCTACCATCTTTCTTTATTAACTTTTTTTTATTAACTTGCAGTCATCATCAGACCCTTTATAGTCTCCACTCTCGGAACTCGACCCTCTCTGCAGTATTAGAGCCATATGTATATTAGCCAGAGCAGTTAGAGGATTTGACCTACACTCTATACGCTGCCTGGCTCAAGGGTTGGAGAGGTCTCTTTGATGTTTTTAAGCTTTGTTTAGCTTATGTTTCCTAAGTCGCCTTCTATGACATCCACGGGAAGACTTGGAGTGGTCCTATTCTACTCTGCCGGGAACCACACGCGAATTATGCAGGATGTGCTTATGACATGCAGTACTAAAATTTAAAATATTATTATCAAGATGCTTATATCAGTCAAACGAGCGCCAACCATTATTTTATTATTTTACATCTAAATCAGTACAAAATGAATAAAAAACTACTTCTAGCGTAGTACAGAATTAGATTTTTTAATGATTTTACTAGTACTACGGTAGAACCCGGGACCACTCGAGCCACAGGCTGGCGTTTAACGACTGCACCACAGAGAACGTCAAATATAATAAAAAAAGTGCCACGAATCGTTACCACGCGCGGCTTTCGCTAAAAACTAAAAAATATATTTATCCCCACATCTTCCTCGAATCGTTCGTCCTTATCTGCCCTATCTATCATTAAAAAGGAGCCACATCCCAGCACATCAGTCACCGTCACATGCACGACGCCCCGGCTTCGCCCGATCAATATGACTGAGGAAAATGCTGACACCAGCTACACTGCGGTTATAAGTCAAAGTTGGCGGTTATAAGTAAGTCAAAGACGATATAATACTAACGCGTTAGTCAAATATTTTGGTTGTCAGTCTAGTATACCTACGCGTATAATAAATAAATAAATAAATATATACGGACAAATCACACAGATTGAGCTAGCCCCAAAGTAAGTTCTTATGTAAGACTTGTGTTATGGGATACTAACTCAACGATACTATATTTTATAACAAATACATGTATAGATAAACATCCAAGACCCAGGTCAATCTGAAAAAGATCATTTTCCATCTTGACCTGACCGGGGATCGAACCCGGGACCATCCGTGTCGCAGGCAGGCGTGATGACCGCTGCGCCACGGAGCTCGTCGTATGCCGGTAGGCGATCTCAGTTCGAATCAGTATCTGTCATTTCGGCCGCTTTTTGTCGGTTTTAATTTAGTAATTCCTTAATTATAACCAAATATTGTAATATTTTTAGGTATCCATTTTGCTCAGTAACTTTTACTTTTTATGGATGTAAAAAAATGGTAGTTGTCGCTGAAAATATAAATGATTAAGGCGTTGAGACCACATGCTAAAAGCGTAGGAAAAAACTGCGTTCAACCCATACACTATAATACAAACACATAGCTACCGATTGAAAGCCATAAGTTGACATGACACATGTGCTAACACAAAGCTTTTACGCACACAATCATTGATATCTTGGCTAGATTTTTAATCATTGAAATAAAGGCATGACAAAATCTAGAGAGTATATACCTAGTATATCCCTGATAGATTAAATGATAGTCTAGATAGTATATAGTCATAGTATATTTCCTGATAGACTCTTACGATTTGCGCGGGAGAAAGGCCCAAAAATATTTTTAGAAACTATCCTGGTTTTTTTACCCTTATAAAAATACTGAAGGCTAAAAACTGTCTCCATCAGCCAGACACATTACTGTCTCACTATCTGATATTATCGGGTGGTGACGTTGACGGATACCCGGGCGATTAAACCGGATATCCGGCGCGGAACCGTACAGGCTTTTAAGTAATAAAGGATTATTTGAGAATTCTCGATTAAACTGTATCTACGTATTTCGACACATATAAATTTTCTCACGATCAACTTTCCTAGCGAAAAAATGTTTGACTGGAAATATACAAATAAAAAAATATATAACTTAAACTGACTTTATTTAACTATAACAGAATTTAAGCAATCTGATTTATAGAATCAATCGCACATAAGTCTTACGAAATACTAGCAATTTTCCCGCAACTTCATCCGCGTAAATTATAGCCTATGTGACCCGTAATATAAAATACCCGTAGTTAGCTTTCTAGTGAAGGATACTAGAAGCTGAAATATACTAACATATATGAAAATGTGCAATTTTCACAATATTGCATACTCGCGAAACGTATTAATAACCTCTGTTTAAAATTCAGTTTAAAACAGTCTGATCTGTCAGCCGTACTAATTGACCAATCAGCTGATAGATTTTCTATATATCATCATCATCATCATCAGGTCCTTGCCAGTGTCAACTGTAGGAGCACGCACCTCTCCCTACACCAGAGCCATATACTAGCCTGAGCAGTCAGAGGATTTGGTCTACACTCTCCACGCTGTAAAGACGGGTTGAAGAGGTCTCTTGTCTCTTTGATGTTTATAAGCTTTGTTTCGCTTGTGTTTCCTAAGTCGCCGTTTACGACATCCACGGGAAGACTTGGAGAGGTCCTATTCTTCTCTGACGGGAACCACACGGCACATATCTATGTGTAGATGCATCTATAACACTAAAACGAATTAACGAGATGAGTTGTCTCGAAGTCGGCCCGTCCACGGCCTGATGGATGGTGAACTGAGCCGGAGCCAAAACGTGACGGCTTGCTACGACGAATTTTTGTAAACTATCTATTTTTCTCGAAGAAAAGCTAAAGCCGAATGCTCTGACTGCTCTAACTTTATATGGTTTTAGTAGTACAGAGAGATTCGTGTTTCTGGAGACTAAAAAGACCTGATGATGATGATGAAAATGATAGTAAAAGCTAACTTTGTGCGGTACTTTTTCAGTCCGAGATTTGATTGTGATCACGAAAGTTTTAAAGTATAAAATGTGATTTTATCATGATATGTTTACATTTGGCGTTTGTTACAAGTTTGTAGTCGCAATATTAGATGATGGAGAACATGCAAATATTACTTTTCGGTGCGCCATAGAAAGACCTCTCAAAACTAAGCACATCAAAGATAAACATTATCTTAGTAATTCGGAAACTGTTTGGGATATAAACGTTGCAAAGTCATATTTTTTGGCAAGTCCATTAATTCCGCTACGGTCCGCCTTTATAACATCAGACACATATAAAAAGACCAATCCGAACAACAAGCTTTTTAGATCACCTATAAAAAACTACATGTCATACCTACATGTAATTTTATGTATCATGTATGACATGTGATTTTTTATGGTTACATAAGATATGAGATTGGCCTTAAAATGAAAGATTTAAAAATTTAGGGATATCTGATGATAATGTTATTTTTTTTTTATTATTATTCTTTGGATAAGTTTGTCTTCGTCCATTATTGTAGGTAGATATTTTACAGATAATTAAAATTATTACACCATTTAACTATTTACATATTTGTCATTGTTTAAATATATTAATACTTTTAAAATAGACTTGCTTAGCGATTTATTAAACAAGCTCAACATACATACAAATAAAAAAATCATAACAGTTTTTTTAAGACACACATGAGTACATCAAGCATCATCCCAACATTAGCCTTATAAATGTCCAATTTAGTTACGACTTCTAAGTTCAATTTAGTAAACTCTTTCTAGTTTAAGTTATTTTCCTCATAAAAACAATAAATTTGGCAGCGAATTCATCGTAGCTGAGCCGCAAGCTCCGAGGTAATTATTAGGTAGCATTTTCTGAGCAATTGATTGCTCATTGTTTGTGTTACACCAGCTCCCCTAATGATGGATTCCTTTTATTTTGTTTCTTTTTCTTGCAGGAAATTTAGAATGTCTCTTTCATTCAAGTCTGTATATTCCACGTTGGTCTGAAAGAGACATTCTAAATTTCCTGCAAGAAAAAGAAACAAAATAAAAGGAATCCATCATTAGGGGAGCTATAATAATAATAAATTTATTTATTTACATATTTAAATTTATTTATTATTATTTGTATCTCTCTGAGACTCACGGGTGTTCCCCCGGTATTTTGGAAGGCTAGCGAGAAGTTGATGTAATGTAGGTCTCCAGCCAAAACCCATTCCTGGAAATACCAATGTATGACATGTCCTTGAACAGGTCTTGGCCAGACGTGGGACTGTTGCATTTGAAAAGGGAAATAAATGGGTTATGGAGCTGAAATATGGCTGGGTTATTGCATAGGGTTATTTATTATTATAGCTCCCCTAATGATGGATTCCTTTTGGGTAAGTAATATAACATATAAACACAAAGCATATATGTTTTAAGATTAATACCAACGAAATATATAATTTTGGTCAGTATAATTATCAATTAAGATAAAAATCGAAAGAAATAACTTTGAAAAAAAATAAAATCTTTCGTTATAACAATTATTCAACATAACAAACCTTTCATATACCGTTTTATCGTTATAAAATTTAACAAATCGATTTGTCATTACGTATAATAAACGTAATATATACTTATTATTAAGCATAATAATCATTGATTATACTGTTCTGTGACTAAGTCGCTTTCGCACCCAGGTGCAACCATAACCTAACCTACCTTCTGTTACCAGTTGCTTTCGCACTCAGTCGTCGCTCGCTCGCTTCGCTCGCTCGCTCATATGGTGGTCTATGTGTAACCATAACCTAACCTACCTTCTGTTACCAAGTCACGTATCCAAACCAGTCGCTTTCGCAACCAGTCGTCGCTCGCTCGCTCATATGGTGGTCTATGTGTAACCATAACCTAACCTACCTTCTGTTTCCAAGTCGCGTAATAATTGATATATAGTTTAAATAGTATTCGTTTTGATTGGTATATTTTATGGCATGTATACTGAACGAGTTGTATGACAGGTGATGTTTAGTGTTCATAAACGTTATAATAAATGAGTTTATGGTTTTCGAATTGTAAATTTTATGAATATTATAGCTTTTAAGAATTTAAACAGTAATGATTATATTAAGTTAACATTATATCTTTTGAACTTTATTGAAATGAAAATATATATTTTGTTTTTATATCAAACAATACGCACCCGCCTGAACGACTAGACCAATTAAGTGTGAGGTCTCAGTAGATTCGTATTATTTCCCAGAGTGTCATAGGCTATGTAACGTCAGCAATAAATCAATATAGCGAACGCAAACTGGGCAAAAGCGGCAGTCGGGGTTTTTTTTTGTAATACTACTTGTTTTGTCTCTGTTTATAAGATGTAAACAAAGATAGTACATATGTATGCATTGTAATCCTAGTCTCAACTTCAACCTATTGACTGTTGGAGCACCATCATTATAAAAAAAAAACAATGAAAGGCTTAGTAAATCTTTTTAATGTCCATTGATGTCTCCAAAACCCCGGGTGCTAAGACGATGACAAAGTGCACAAAACAAGTATAAAAAAAAAGAAAAAAGTGTAGCGGTGAAAACCCTTCCGCATTGAAATTATGTTGTCTTCAAAAAAGAATTAAATGGTTATAATGCTGTAATTTAAAGTTGGATTGAAGAATTTTGATAATTTCTAGATGTTTCAGGATTGATATGAAAGTTTAGACTTAGACTAAAAAAAGAAAAATCTGCGAATAGAAATATTTTTTGACATCTTAATTACTTAATTTCAATTTTGCATTATTTAGTGATAGGATGGGCCAGGGCAGGGTCTTTCGTTAAATATCTTTTTTTGTATAATAATTAAATAATATATTTCTACACCTTTGACGACCACTGTGGCTCAGTGCTTTGGTGTGGCTCAGTGGCAAGTGCCTTTGAATAGCAGAGTTCCGGGTTCAATCCTTAGATGGTAAATGATCATTTTTATCTTTTATAACATATAGTATCCATGACACAAATTCACTATTTACTGTGGGAATAACTCAATATATCATCATCATCATCATTATCTGGTCACTTTAGTCTCCACTGCAGGAGCACAACCCTCTCTGTATATGACGAGCTCCGTGGCGCAGCGGTCAACACGCCAGGCTGCGACACGGATGGTCCCGGGTTCGATCCCTGGTCAGGTCAAAATGAAAAACGATCTTTTTCAGATTGACCTGGGTCTTGGATGTTTATCTATATATGTATTTGTTATACAATATTCTATCGTTGAGTTAGTATCCCATAACACAAGTCTCGAACTTACTTTGGGGCTAGCTCAATCTGTGTGATTTGTCCGTATATATATGTCCGTATATATATTAGTGAAATAAGTTACCTACTCGAATTGCTCACAAATTTGCATTCAATTTCTGGAGCACCCACTGGTGCCTTTCAATAGTTTAAAAAAAAAAATATGTGTCGAAAAAAATGATAAATTCAGTGACTTACTCCCAAAATTGGGTTATTCCCAAAAACCCGGAAGGAAGTATCAAAATCTTAGTACCCTACTACACAAGCTGTCACCCCTTTGCAAATAATTCTTAAAGATTCAACCCCTTACCCTTATAATATGAACGTTATGGTGCCAGCATTGTGTGTGACATCATAATATTGTATTGACAGGTAATTTATATCTGGTGATGTATTTTAACCAGAGGTTAATAATGGGGATGAGAAGACGTGGTCCTAGTTTATGACACTGCATTTTTTTCTCTAAATGTATAAAAAACTGGCGAAGAACGAGTCGAAATAAATGACAAATTTTTCTTGGAACTGATTATTCTATAAAAAAATTACGTTACGTAAACTTACTTATTGTGATTCTTGTTATAGACATTATACACTAACATATAAATATAAACATATGAATTAAGAAAAAGAAACACTGTTTTAGCATATTCTAAATCTATTTTATACCTTAGTTTAAATCAAGAAAATTAAAGAAAACCACATAAACGTACACCCTAATAATTTAAATTCTTAAGTATGAATATTTAAATTTAGTTTGTCACTTAGTCTTTTAAAATGATTTAACGGATTTTATTGAAATTGGCATTCAGATTATTATCTGTACTAACACATAGGTCACATATACAGTGGGCAAAGTCGTGGGCAAAAGCTAATTTATATTAAGAAACTACAATACGGTAGTTGCCTAATGTTAAGGTTATATAAAATTTGTTTCTAATGAGACTCATTTCTATCTAAAAACACTATTAAGAACACTTTTAATTTGATATCGATTCGTTAAGTGATCTTAAAGCTTCTTTAAAGTTGGGTGAATAGGACCATTTTTTAAAGTACGAAAATCTTTTATTACAATTTTACTGTATTTTAGTCTGCAAAATTTATAGCAACTTTTATTATGAAACCATTACTATAAACGAAATATTTCGTATAGCTACCAAGCAAAGTTCTCACGCCACCCATACAAAATACAAGCTTGTGACGTCACAAATTTGTAGGCATTTCAACGGTGCGTTTTCACGTCTAAAAATTTACGTCTAAAAACATGTGTTTTTAAAACTATTATAACTGAAAGAGTTTTTTGTTTAGAAATGTATTTCTGTCACTATTGTGTTTATTTTTGGCAGGTCTTTACATAGCAACATGAAAAAAATTTTAGTCAACATGCCCATGAAGATAGACTACCTGTAAATTTTCATACAAAAAGCGATAACGCTTCCCACCCCTTAAACATAATCCAATTTCAATATTCTTTTTACACATTATTGATAAATTGGAGTAGTAGGACTGTACGTTTTGATATTTAAGATATATTGCTTACAACAAAAGTTATGAGCATCTAAGTAAATATCCATATTTTTATTACCAGTATTTTATTCAATTTTATAGAGTACTAGTATGTGTATCTAAATAAATAATAATAATTAAAACTACTTAAAATTAATTAAAATATTTACATATTTTTTACATAAAATATCCGGGGCATTTTAATTTATTTAAATTAATCTTAACCGAATAAAAAATAAAGATAAACGGTTAGCTTTAGATTAAGTAGTGCTGAATCGAATGACACCAAAATATCCTCATTTCGTAAAGGTTTAGGGGGGTAGAAGAGTTACCTATCGCTTTTTGTATGAAAATTACAGGTAGTCGATCTTCTTAACAGTTGGTAGTAAACAAAACTAAATGAATTGTCGAAAGAAACAAAAATAAATTGTCCGGAACGGACACGCAAATAACGCATAAAAATAAAAGATTAATATAATAAATAAAGCGTTTAATTAATTTCTACTTTTATATATGTTCGTGAGTAATAATAAATCAGCAATAATAAACATGTATTCGATTTACTTTTACTTGTCTGTCTGTGTGTCTGACATCAGACTGCATCTCTTAAATTGTTATAGGAGGATAAAATTTTCACAGACGATATATTTCTATCGCCACTTTTACAACTTATACAACAAAATAGAATAAAATAAATATTTAAATTATTAATAACTATGATGTTATTTTTTAGCCGTTTTAATGCTCGATATCAATAACGGCAACAAGGAGACACTTGAAATATTCATGTATTTATTAGTATATTCACTTTAATATAAATAATTAATTAAAGCAAAATAATAAAGAGTCCCACACAACAAACATGATTAAGCTGTCGTTTTTAATCTAATGTTGTATTGATAATGGTAGAACCTTTTGTGCGCGAGTCCAACTCGCACTTGGCCGATTTTTACTTAATAGGTCAATGCAGAGAATCAATATTCAAAATTGTGACGTGGTAGGCACTTTCTACAACATAAAACAGCAATACTTTCTGGGAGTTTAAATAAAAAGAAGGAATAGGTAATCGAAAACCACTCAATTATAGGTATAAAGTCACTTTATACGTATAAATGAACGGTTTTCGATTACCTATTCCTTTTTTTTATTACACCTAGAGAAAAACCAGTGTCATGCAGATTTTATCACGACATTTTCCTTTTCAGAAACCATGCAACCTAGTTGTCTATTATAACTGCCATACATAGGAATTCTAAATTTGGTTAAACACGACACCATTAGACTTTCAGCCATACAAAACGATGTTCACTTACTTAAATTTAAGCGATTTTTTTAAGGAAATATAATACCACATTATATTTACATATCATTTATTATTGTATAGTTCATATTATATAACAGTACTAGCCATAACTTTCCGCTGTTCTCTTTCTTAATCTATGTGATTTTGTATCCATATATTTATTTATTTTCTATCACTGAAAATCATCGTAATCCTTCAAAAACGAGCTTTTAAAGTTAGAGCCAATAAAATAGCCCAAAGGTACCCCAATTAGGTGCTGTAAAAAGTTTTTGTTTATGATGCCAATTGCAGGGCAGTATACTCCAACTTTCTTGGAACTAGCCACTTGGGGTTTTTATTTTTGAAGAAGAATCGACTACGATTCCACTTTGATTTATTGGTTGACATTGTGAGCTGGGTTTGTTGTGCACAAGACTATAATTTGGAAAAAAAATATGGAAAGAAAAATTAAGACTAATGAAAGATGTGTGAAATTAAAAAAAAAAAGGGAAAATCGCTCTTACGTTTCAGCTAAAAACTACGTGATTGTGTTTATTTTCTCTTATAGGTACTTATTTTATTTCTACTGAGTTACACCTTCTTAAAAGTAAAAATTAAGCTTTAGTAAAATTAAAAAATTATTAGCTAAAAATTAGTGTTTTATTTATTTTATCTAGGAGTATTTTACATCTACAATGAAAAAGTACTTCGTTCAAAAGTAATCTAAGTCACATTTCGTCTCCTCATTTTAATTATTACTTTAAAAAAACCTATCGCACCAAATACAATTACCGAAACAAAACTAGGGTGATCACAATTCACAATAAACAAGGAAATTAGCCTCACGCGAGGGTGTCCACGATTAATCCGGCAAATTAGACGGATCCGAAGCAAAATCGATTAGGGCGGCCAAATTCACGGGCATTCGCAAAGACGCAAGATAAACACGCCAGAATTTTTTTCGCCACTGCGAAGACATTAAGCAAGGATGCCCTTGGGGCGACCACGCGATAGGAACTTTTTTGGGACAGATAAAGTATAATTTTTTGATAATATTATGTGCAGTTAATGTTTTTATTGTTTCACTAGCTGTTACCCGCGGCTTCGCCCGCGTAATATATAGCCTATGTCCTTCTCCGTACCCTAACATATGTGTATGCAAAATTTCATGATGATCGGTTCAGTAGATAGGGCGGGAAAGCGTAACAAACAACAAACTCACTTTCGCATTTATAATATTAAGTTAGGATTAGGATAGGATTAGGATTTGGCGTCAACAAATATAATAAATGGTTACATTTATAAATGTACTCGTATATATTTATACCTCTATTATTTTGACTTTTTTTACAGACTCAAAAGAGTTTTTAATTTAAATATAATTTTCTAAAGACAGGATAGGCTGCTTGTTTCATTCTAATACTATCCATTTTAACACGACTTTGTTCGCGTAAATTATAGCTTATGTCATCTACAGATAAAGTAGCTATTTATGGGTGAAATAAATTTTGAAAATATGTCCAGTAATTTCGCAGTCTATTCAATTCAAAACAAACAAACAAACAATTTAATATTTCCTCTTTATTATGTTAGTATAGATAAATATGTGAATGTGCTAAAAGTTGAATTAAATAACACGCAAAATTAAAATTAAAAGAAACTAATAAACATTTTTCCATGTGTTCCACTTTTGTTAAGATATTCACGTGTAATCAAAGCTGGGACACTGCTAAAATTCATTCAACTTCCCATCAATCCCTTCGAGGATTATTGTCCTCCCTCCCTCCGCCGTGTGGGCACTTTTCTCTGGATGTCATTAGACTCGGAGGGGCGTCATTACGGCGATGAGTAGACGTCCATTAATCTTCGGGACCGGTCTCCGCGCTGTCAAAATTTGTGGCTACTGTGTCTCGTATGTGCCTTTGTTTCTATTGTGGATGGAAATTGGTGGAAATATTGCTCGTGACTTGTGTGGAGTTTGGTTTGTGTTACGTCTTTCCGTCGTCACAATAAACTGAAACCACTTTATATACGTACCGTATAGGACTATCTTTAGTGCCTGGTTTAAACCATTATCCGACCAAAATAAGTACCTTAACATTTTTTACTTTTACGTTTGGTAAGTGCCATTGTCAATTTGTTTTAGACGGATAATGGTTTAAATCAGGTACTAAAGTTAGTCCTCGTTTCATAATAAGATGGTTTAAGTTTAATTTGTACTAATATTGTAAAGAGGGAAGATTTGTTTGTATTGAATGAAACTGTATATGCTTTATATTTAATTTATTTCTAATATTTAAAGACGGAAGATTCGATAGTTTGTTTGTTTGAATTAAATAGGGTTAATACTAGACCGATTTTTTAAATTCTTTCACCTATAGAAAGCTTTCTGCGGGTGGCATAGGCTGTAATTAAGGTGGACAAAGTTGCGGGAAAATTTCTAGTATTTAATATAGGTACACAATTTTCCATTGAAATTTTGGATTTATTATGAAGGATGAGTCTTACTTATGAAATAAAGAAGAGACGCGTATATTTTTCACTCGATTTTAGTTTTTTTCGTTTGATGTACCTATGCAAACAGTAAGTTTTCTTACACAAGTTGCATAGTAATAATTCTTAAATTTACTATTGAACAAATTTCCTCAATAAGCCAAGATACGGTTTTTTGAGCTAATAAACTCTATTAGCGCGATTTATCATTTCATAAGCTTTTATTGTTTATCTACTTGTCACTTGTTTCTTCTTCTTCCTTGCCTTTTCCCTATTTGGGGTCGGCTCTGTATGTCAACTCTCTCCAAAGTTTCCTGTTACCAACCATATCGGCACTAGCTCCCCGTTCCTTCATATCATTCCTCACACATTCCCTCCACGACTTTCTCGGCCTTCCCTTTACTTTTATTATCATATTCATTTATTAATCGCAAACATGTCATACAATATACAAAGATGATACAAAGCACCGATGATATATCATGCGCATGTACTCTGTCAGAGTGTCGCGATATTATATAAAACTAGCATGAAATCAAAATATTATTTGGTAAGTCAAGATGAAAAATAATTTAAACATGTCAATCAAAAAGTTTCACATTACATTACACACACGAGAACAAGTACATAAATTCCACACATTTAGTACATAAAATATTTTCACATTTAATACACAGAATAAGCCAAATTCAATGCTTATCGTGCAATTTTTTTTGTCTTGACACAGGTAGTTTATATGGCAATAAAAATGTTTACAGCAATAATTATACTTTTTTTCTGGTTTTTTTTAATAATCGAACGTAACTGACTAGAAAATAGTAACACCGAATGATGAGCTACCCTCTCTTTCTTTTTGTCTAAGAAAGGTAAAGTTCTTATATTTTTAAATACACTGTGGGTATCCATGATTAATAACAAACGACCACTGATATATCGCTTCTAGCGACGATCAAGCCAAAGAGGCGTGAATATTCATAAAAACCCCGCACCTGGTTTCTAAGACAATTAAAAAACAAAAAAAAGTTTAAGCAAAATCATGCGTAAAATCTTCATACAGGATAAATGTTTCTACAAACTATTTTAAAGAATTATGAAACATCCATTGACGGCTTATAAAGATTGCAAAGATTAACCGTAGTTTCTAAGCAGTAATGGTTATTGCAATTGTTCTTCGGTCGCGCACAGTGGGGTTTAAACTAGGGTGAGTTAGACAAAGATATTTTTCACCGTCAAACCTTGAGGGATTTTGACGAATGACGATATTAAAATTTAACGTGCATAATTGATTTTGACGTACGTAATTAGAATGTTATAGACAGATAGATCCCTTTGAATGATTAGATGCAGTTGACTGATTTGCAATAAATCTATTGCTGTGAGAAAGTGATGTCTTCATTGTGCTAGAAATTAATTGGTTTTACCCGTAGAATATTTACTTACGTGGAATTAATCGGATTTTTTAAATATCATTATTCAAATGGCTTAATCAGTTAGGGCTTGGCTGTGATTATTGTGATCTCGTGGGAAAATTATCATTGCACGATACAGTGTTTAGAGCAAGTGTACCTTATTCTTACATAGTATAAAATATTAAGTTGCTTTCGCTGTCTGTTGGCTTAGATCGAACTCAACGGATTTTAATGAAGTTTTCGGAAATGGAGTAATTCATAAGAAACATTCATAAGTATAATACATTCCCAGGCGCAGCCCCCGAGGGCTGTTAGTAACGAACAAAATAATAGTTGTTCCTATTTAATGACACAATGTTACAACAATGGATTTGCACCATAAACTGAAATTTTTATTTAATTTAGAAATGAAATAAAAAATAATATTCTTTTTTACTGCATTTCTAAACTCTTTTTACATCATATTTTTTTTTTAAATATTTACTCATCAAATGATATAAAAATATTGCGATTCGCTCGGCGGACAGGCTACCTAGAGACTGGCGGCATTGCCATACTGGATGTCCAAAATCAATCTTTGACCAAAATGCGCGCCAGCTTTTTAACCACAGATTCAAAATTCCTTTCAGAAGTTTTGAGTTTATCCTTTGTAACAAACGATAAATCATATATTTTCTTTCTATAGATAAATAGATATGCTAAAACATATAAAAGTACTTGTATCTGTATACTTTCACAAATTAAATGAAAAGCAAAGTTAAAGTTAAAATAATATTCTCCCCCAACTTAATATAATATATCAATAAATCCTTGGCGCCAAAATAATTAAAAGTCAAAGACGCCGAAAAATAAGTTTCTCAAGATCAAACGATGCTTTTGCCTGCACATCGTAACTTTTTCGGTTATAGGGTTCCTCGAAAGGTAAAAAGAAACCAATGTGTGATCACTTCGTAACTTGTCTGTTCAAGTTATCATCAAAATCATCGAAATAAAGAGCAACTTTCTTAATGTTTAAAAACGGGGCACTCACGCGTTATTTTGTCGGAAATGCTGACTATAGTTTAGGACGTATCAGGAGTGCATTTTCAAGCAAGTTCGGGATGCGCGACGCTGAAGTATCCCGGGCCCATCAGACGTGAGTAACTTGTTTCTAAATATAATGTATTTATATCAGGTTAATTTCAATGAATAAGTGAGGTTCTTGTCGGTGGAGCTTCCTCCTTCTCTCTCTATCATCCGCCAGTTTTTTGACTTCTTGGCACGAAACCACTTTCCAAGTATCAAGTTAACATTTTTTGCAATTCCTTTTGTATGTAAATATTTATACAGTTAAAACCTGTAGAATAAAATCATTTTGAGCAAACACAAATAAATAAAGTATGAAATATTAAATACTTAAATTTTCCTACCCCGAAGAGATATGACAAAATCAAACTTAAGCCAACCCAATCTAAATACAGGTCTATTTATGACCTATAATTTGTACATTTCCAAAGAGAATCAATGTTTTAAAATCATTAAGTTTGGCAAGAAAATAATTACACTGTTTTTTCAAGTAAGAAGAAATCTAAATTTGAATACCATAAATTAGTGGTAAGAACCCAAAATAAATTGTACGGAACGCTATTTACGTGAGTCTGGGTCAAACTTAGCAGATTTTTTTCCATACAACTTCGCCACCCTACCGGCATACAGTAGTCTCATCTCATAACATTTTTTGTCTTTTATTATTTCATTATTGTAAGGCAGATCTCCACTCATCAAAATATCGTTAGTCGGGATCCCTACAATGTGTATATTGGTTATTTTTTTCTCGTAACTCAAAAATATTTTATTTTTATTGTCATTTGATATATCAATGTGGTATTGTAGTTTTTTGTCCGAGTTTTTTCGAAGTGTGAAACACTGTGTCATTGATAATGTTTAATCGAAAGTTTAAGATATATGGTTGTTTTATAGGTGTCCCTTTCTTTCATTTAAACATGTTCCCTTGATAGCCGACGAGCTGAAATACTTCTTTACACCACGGTCGTACGTAGCCAGGGGCAATGTTATTTACGGCCAATCTGAATTAGATCGTTTTCTATCATGAGTAGGTAGTATATTGGTATAACTTTTCATTAATATCATCGTTTCAAATTGAGAGAACTAGTTAGAACTAGCCCTTCAGGCACGTAGGGACAGAGACAGAATTGGACTGAGTTTCTTTCGTCGTATTCTTCTTAGCAGTGGTCTTTCCGAAACGCTAGCAGTTTTTCGAATTAGCAAATTTAAAAAAAATATGAAGTTTAAAAAGCGATACATGATATCCAAATTTATATAAATTTTCATTTCATTTCATTACTTATTACCGAAAAATGGCGCTGCTTTTGGCGGTAATGGGTTATTCTCTTAATTTTATATTCACCAAATATCAAATAATTAAAAGTAATACCAAAAATACTACAAGTATTTAACTACCAAACTACTGACGTAGACTTTTTTCGATTTTATCTTATTTAGAACTAAAAGAAATAAAATGAGGGTTGGCGCTAAATTAATTCAAGATGTTAGTACAGTCTGAATCATAATGACGGCTCGAATATTAGCTGCGAGCTGCGCAGTACGCGCCCCGCCTCCCCGCGCGCGCCCCGCTGAACCTAATATTGTGTACTGCGCATCGACTAGTGCGACGTTCCGAGCCGCCATACAGTTTTATTCGCGCTGTAATTTCCAGAAGAAACGAAGTAGTCCTATTCCGGGCCGGAAACCACT
This sequence comes from Rhodophaea formosa, assembly GCA_963082605.1. NCBI lineage: Eukaryota > Metazoa > Arthropoda > Insecta > Lepidoptera > Pyralidae > Rhodophaea > Rhodophaea formosa. The sequence continues at coordinate 10,642,967 of OY720228.1, read as the reverse complement.
CGGCACAAATTATAAGTGTTTAACAGGTGTCTGTATAGTTAAGTCATTTAGGTTTTATTTGATCGTTAAAAACAATAGCTTTTTAAATGTCAGTTGGAATACGCAGTTTTAATGATGGTTTAACTGTATTATTTTTATTATTATATGCAATAAACTGTAATGTAGATTAAAGAAATTTGGTGGAACGATAATAATAATGCTAAACTTATTATTATAAGCTTTCACGCTTTAAATATAATTAATAAAAACTGGTCAAGTGTGGTAAAATCGCACTTAAAATTACCAGTTATTTTCTTTGCATACTACTAAATCAATATGATATAGGTAGGTTTGCAAAATAACACAAGGAAGTACAGTAAACTTTGAAAGTGGTAGAGCCACGCTACCGGCGAAATTCACTTTTGCTAGTATCATGAATGGGCCGGCTCGTCCGGCGAAGTTCCACACTCTCACAGGAAATCGACGTATGAGTAGTAGCTATATCGCTGCTATGCTTCATTCGCTGAGTGAGAGAGCCGGAGCCCCATCCCCTCTCCCCTCTGGGAGGGAAGAATAAAAGGCCGGCAACACTATTGTCACACCTCTGGTGATACAGTTGTCCATGGGCAGCGGCGATCACTTACCATCTTACCGCTTGCTCGTTTGCCGTCCTATGACATAAAAAAAAATTCAGTAAAAAATATTGATGACCTTATGTTGTACACACTAGGTTGCCAACATGTACAAAATATTTTTGATTAGATTTTAGGCTTCCGTAGCCGAATGGCAACAAACGAAGCTGACATAGACGATTTCTTTGTCTGTCCGTACGAGTATGTCTCACACAACACTATTGAGACTACATAGTTGAAACTTGGTAGATACCAATCTACCTTCTGTTAAGGCTTTATGACTGTAAGAAAAAAATATATATAAAAAGCCACATACGGACACAAAAAAAACATCAAATCTACACGTGCGGGTTGTCTGCTATATTCATAAAAAATCACAAACGTTTATGAAACCTATTTTAGTTAAAACATGTTTTGTCCTTTTCCTTCTTTCCAATGTTTGACATAGAAAGAACGAGACAAAACATATTTTTACTATTTTTACTAAAATAGTTTTAAAAAACGTTTGTTAATTTTTATGAAAAAGTGGGTAAAGTCTTTGAAAATGACATGGCCAATATCAATCGTTTGAAAGATAGGTAATTTCTAAGTGGTAAAATTTATGTCCCCTCCCCCACTAATTTTTATTATAAAGAAAGAATAAAATTAGTTGAGTAAAAGCGTTAAAGAAGACAATAGTAATAAAATATTGATGGCCTAGTGTGTACATGTTAAGTATTTTTGATTAGATCATAGTTTTTTTTTCTGTGTGGATCATAACTGAGTATAGTTCTATTCTTTAATCGAATGTTAATCATGCGCATTATGGATTAAACTCAGTGGGAGCACTTTCTTAAGTCGCGTGTTTCGGGGAATCAGTTACACTGATATCACAACTATACTGAACTAGATATGCCATCACTAACATATTATAAAACAAACTCCTCAGTCATGTCTGCTTGTCTGTTTGCATAAACACAAAAACTACTGCACGGATTTTTATGTGGTTTTCGCCAATAGATAGAGTGATTCATGAGAAAGGTTTATAGAACTATTATATGCCCGGGATACACAAAGAGCTGCTAGTATTTGATAAAATATTAAAACTAATGCGCGATAATTTTACTATGAAAGTTGTTACTTTATTCTGGTTTTATTTCGTCAAATTCGCCGACTAGTGTCGGTCTGTTACGAAGACCACTTTTGGGGTAAGTGTTAAGGGGTAGCGACACAAAGGTTACGCTTCCTTCAAAGCACTCAAAGTCAGTGAAACCGACGAAATAAAACGTTTAAAGCCGGGATGTTTTATTTATTCCATATTTGCTTTAATACATACATATTATTATCACGTCTTTATCTATTACAGCGTAGACAGAGCCTGAAGCCAAAATACCCAAAGGTAAACGTATAGCGTTTTATAGATGGAAAATATCAATAAAATAGCGATGGCTTGCTAGCCGCATTTCCTATGGACATGATTCTTTATCATATTTCTCTTCTTCATGATTTCAGCCCATTCCTTTCCTAGTTTTTATATTTTAGAAGTATTAGCGTAGACATAATAGTATAATTCAAGCGAAACAAATGTTGAACTAGGTAACAAAAGTATCATAAATCTTATTTATTAAATAAAGAAAATAAGAAATGGTGAAAAAATTCCACGCAAGCAGGACTTGAACCTGCGTCTAGATTTCAGTACGATCTATGCGTTGCCAATTACGCCACCGCGCTTCAAGCCCCGGCGCCGAATTTTTACACCATATCCCATTCCTCTTACACGCATCTAGGCTTGCGTCGACCAACACAACTACCCCACTTTTACAAGTGCGGTATTTGATTACAACTCATTTTGCAATGAATTTGAAAATCAACTAATGTGTAGTATAGGTATGTTATGTTGTTACTAATGTTAGGTAATGTTGTACCAAAGTATTCATACACGTTGTGAAAGAGTACTATTATCTACTGCGAGCAAAAGCTCGTCTAGTAAATTTGGCTTATTGATGCCTATGTCTATATAAAGTGATATAAACTAAAACGCAAACCTGTCTTAAAAGCCACTAAGCGTATAAACATTGGTTTTTAAATACCGTTGAGTAGGACTTGCCAATTAACGCTCATTTTGCCGTTACGTCAAGCCGAACGGTAGCACACTAGTAACTTGATATATCGAACATCAATGTAAGCATTACTTTTAAAATACAATACCGTTCAATAGGACTTGCCAATTTAACCCCATTTTGCCGTTACGTCAAGCCGAAGGGTAGCACATCTAGTAAACTTGATTTATCGAGCATCTATGTTGTACTAAATCCGATATCGCTAGTTAATCGTGAAACTGTTTGCAATGCCATCAGGCGTGAAAACGCCGGTTTTTTATGAACAACGGCGCCTTGCTGTTATTTTCTTTAGATTTTCTAAGACACCAGGCGCTAATTGACATTTTGTTCACGTTTGGTTTATTAGTTGCTTGACGTGTAAGTAAAAGAGTTGCACGAAAATGACGTGACAAGATAAATGGTATAATCAAGATTTTAACACATAATCTCTACGCGGGCCTTGTGAATCCAAAAAAACAACAAATATGTTAGCTTCGCCACGCAAAGCGTTCAGGATTTTACAGTATCATATTATAAATACTTACCGTGATGCCGTGTGGTTCCCGGCAGAGAAGAATAGGACCACTCCAAATCTTCCCGTGGATGTCGTAAAAGGCGACTTAGGAAACTAAAGCTAAACAAAGCTTATAAACATCAAAGAGACCTCTCCAACCCGTCTGGCCAGCGTGGAGAGTGTAGGCCAAATCCTCTTACTGCTCTGGCAGTACAGAGAGGGTCATGCTCCTGCAGTGGAGACTAATAAAGACCTGATGATGATGACGATGATGATGATGATTATAAATACGGCATATGGGAAAAATCGATGTCACAACTACACAGAGTAGTTTTTAAGATTAATCATCATCAGGTCTTTTTTAGTCTTCATTGCAGGAGTACGACCCTCTCTGTACTATCAGAGCCATACGAGTATATTAGCCAGAGCTGTCAGAGAATTTGGCCTACACTCTCCACGCTGGCCAGACGGGTTGGATAGGTCTCTTTGATTTTTATATTATACGGCATGTGGAAAATCCAATGTGACAACTAGACAAAGAATCTTTGAAGATTAATGGTGGAGGCCTTATATTTTTTTATTTTTCAGATGGTCTGGGTATGCCCCTTATTCATAAAAAATAACAATCGCTTATTAAACCTTTAGGCCTAACCTTAAACCTAAGGAGCCCGATGGTCCAGTGGGTGTGAGCTCTATTAGCGCTTACGTATGTTAAGCAACCCCTGGTGCAGTCCCTACTTGGATGGGTGACCGCAAGTGGCATAAAAATATTTCGAGCTCCTCCGTGCTTCGGAAGGCACGTTAAGCCGTTGGTCCCGGCTGTCATCGTTGATGGCAGTCGTTAAGCTATGTCAGATGCCTTAAGGTAGCTTGAAAAATCTGACACCAGAGTTGGCCACTTACACATACGAAAAAAAAAATTAAACCTTTTTAGTTAAAATATGTTTGGTCTCGTTCTTTTAATGTCAAATATTAGAGCGTGGGATAACGACAAAACATATTTTACCTAAAATAGGTTTAATAAGCGTTTGTTAATTTTTATGAATAAGGGGGTTAGTATTTATTATGAAATAAGAGTATCGTTGAGTTAGTATCCTACTATCCTATTTATTTTAAAAGGTAAAGGTGCAACACAAGGTAAGATTGAACTAAAGAGATATATTCTCAATTCTCACCATCCTTTTTTTTAATCTAAATAAAATATTCAATTTTAATGACATCATTAGTAACCTCAAAGTGTAGCACTTTCCCATCGTACTTATGCAAAATATTGCTCAACTACACAATACTAAACTGTATAATATTTTAAGGAAATATAGAAAATAATTAATCAAAGATATCGGGCTAATACCCTGGAGTATCTCAGTGTTTTTTTAATCCATCATACTTACTTACCCTTCTGACATTTCATTGTAAAATCATCCTAAAATATATCCAAAATTAACGCTAAAGTTCTTTGATAGTAAGAAGTTTAAAAAAGACTATTGAAAATAGACCTTAAAACGGGAAGATACGACACAATTTCCCATGAAATATAAAATAGGGTTGTCAAAAAAATTTGCATATTTTTGCAACGCTGCGGGTGACGATTATAAGTGTCTCAGGGCTAACTGTTACTCGTTATTACAAATAATATAACCCCTAAGGTGTAGGGTTAAGGGTCACTTTTATCGCACTTTTAATGTGATTTTAGAGGTAATGATGCGTCCTGAATTGCTAAACAGGTTTTGTCTATTTAGTATACGATGCGCGAAATCTATTCTTGCGATTGTCTATGAGCTAGTATGCAAATTTCGTGAGAAAAAATGCGTGAGTTAAGACTTTTTGTAAATTAGGACAAATGTGGGGTATACATGTGAAATAATAAAAAGAGGTTTTTTTTTCTATTTTATAATATAATAGAAAAATTACGTTATGTTTAAATGATGACTTAAGGAATCGATATTTTCTGCAGGCAGCGCTGTGACTAGAAGTATTTATGACAACAGCTGTCAAAAACTAAAAATCATAAAAATAATGAAGAAACATGGTGGATTATGATAGCTACTGTCAAAATAGGTACCTTTTTTGGCTCGGGATGAAAACGCCTAGCCTAACCTCCTGGATTTTTGAGAGATATTAATCTTAAAGTAACAAATTGACATTAATGAAAATTAGAGTAGTATAAAAAAGTACCTATACCTACTAGTTATTGAATAAGAAAAAAATATATTTATTCCGCCAGATAAGAAAAAACTACATTTTTTTTACGATAATCAGAGTTATTTTACAAAAAGGTATAGCGCAATAATTTATGAAAGAGAATAATTTTTTTGTACAAAATCTATAAACATTATATAAAATTAAAATGTTTTTAGACATCAACCGCACTTACCCTAAAAAGTTCATTTTAATAAAAGTAAAAAAAAATTGTTCAAAAACATTTCAGGTGTAAGTAAAGGCAACCCTAACAAGTTGCAAAAACTAACAAAGTCTAAAAAGCGCATCTAAAATAACAGTTTTCCCCGTCAATTAAACAGAAGCGGCTCGTAAACAAATTATCGCGCGTTATAATTACTTTTAACTACCCATTTGCATTGCTGGGTACAGTAACAGCAATTAAATGCAGGTTTGAACACAAAAACGGTTTGAACTTCATGCTAATGTTGGGTGTGAAGAGTTGTTTCGTTATCTGTTATTGTAAGTCTGTTATTAAAGTTGTTGTGCATTGTCTAACCTAAGATTTTGATAGATGGTGTAGTTTCGTAGAAGGAAGAGTGGTGCGAGATGTTGATAGATATTGTTTGATTTGTTTATTTCATAAGGCACATAAAACAGATTACAATCACAGCATGATAATAACAAGATATAATATAACATAGGTCCATTTTGATATTATTTGATACTAGTATTGGCGCAGTGTTATACTGCTAGTCATAGCAGTTAATTCTTTTAATCTTAAATCACAGTGTGATGCACAAGTAAATTTACTTGTAGTATTTTGCAGTTACTTTTTATAAATAATCAATGGGAGATAATACTGCAATGTTCTCCCGCCAGAGGGCAGCATTAGCAGAGACAGTAAACAAATGTTTGACATTGACAAGTATGTCAAACTTGCAATAAATTGCCTTTATTTTACATCCGAATACGCAGATTAATTGCATTTTTTTATTTTAATACTTATAGGAGTATTTTAAAATCAAATTAATATAGGATTAATGTATAATTTCACAAATTAATTGCGACTTTGACACTGACATGTACATACTTGTCAGTGTCAAACCTGTTTTACTGTATGTGCTAGTGGCGCACTCTGGCGGCACAGCATTCAGTAATATCTCCTATTGACAAATTAAGAGAAAATCCGGCTACCGCCAAAAGCGGCTACTTTTGGTATTTTCTTCTTTTGAAAAATATATACAAAACTTGAAAAGTAATACCAAAATAATACAAAGAACTAAGTAGTGCAAAACACAATATTTTTTTATAAATTTGACATGATTTAGGATTGAAAAAATTTATTGCTGGGTGGCGCTTGTGTGAGCGCAGTGCCTTAAACATACGGCCTATTCTGAATCACCTAAGAAGATAACAAATAGAACACAAAATAGTTTAAAACAAACAGCATCTCATCGCTCATCGTTCGTCCGGCAACCTATCAAAATTTATTTATTTGTTGAATAATTATATTAATTAAAATATTAAAGTCATAACTGCCATACCGAAAGAAACGGACACAGATCTGTATATTTCCGAAAATCTGAGGAAATGGACCTGGGCTAAAACACCTGCAAGGGTACTTACATCGACACCACCGTTGTTCCACGGCGGCAGGGCGTAGTGGGAGGGGTCGTGGTGCCCCCCTCCCATGTGCTCCGCCATCACGGACATCCAGTGCACCAGGCCTTGCGCACCGCCGCCGCCTGACGTGCCTGGCGAGGAATTACATTAGTATTTTAAAACTTCATCATCATCTTTAACACACAATAAGGATCATCGTCTTTGGTGATAAACTTTAAGAACTTGTCATCTTCATCAGGCCTTTTATGTCTCCATTGCTGGAGCACCCTCTCTGTACTACCAGAGCCATATATTAGCCTGAGTAGTCAGAGGATTGGGCCTACACTCTCCACGCTGGCCAGACGGGTTGGAGAGGACTCTTGATGTTTATAAGCTTTCTTTAGCTTGTGTTTCCTAGGTCGCTTTCTACGACATCCACGGGATGACTTGGAGAGGTCCCATTCTACTCTGCCAGGAACCACACGGCTCAAGTTACATTCTTTATTCTTTACTGAATTCGGTTTGTTTCTTTTTGTGCTTCGGAAGGCACGTTAAGCCATTGGTCCCGGCTGTCATCGTTGATGGCAGTCGTTAAGCTATGTCAGATGCCTTAAGGCAGCTTACAAAATCTGACACCAGTGTTGGCCACTTACACATACGAAAAACAAAAAAACTGAATTCGGTGAAAAAACCAGTTGGTCGGATGACCTAACCAAGGTCGCTGGATGCAAGCTTCCAACCCGTCATATTGGAAATCGTCAATAATACTTCACCTAAAGCCTATATCCAACAGTGGAATTCGTGCGACTGAGATGACGATGATCATGGATGCTGATGATGCGCCCTTTTCCCCCTTATACATACATATTATCACGTCTTTATCCCTTGCGGGGTAGACAGGGCCCAAGGTCATAAAACCCAAAGGCCACGTTTAGCGTGATAGTGGGCGAGAAGGTGGAAAGCGGAATGAAAATAGTGATGGGTTGCTAGCCGCATAGCCAAAAAAAAATCTTACCAGTGGGCACGGCGGCTTGCTGCGCAGCCTGCTGCTCCTGCCCCCCTCCCGCGACCCCCCCTCCGCTCCACACGAACGCTGATGATGCGCCCGCCTTCTGGAACAAGACATGACCTGATCATTTTGCTCGTTAGCAATGTGTTGTAATAAAATGAATTACTATGAAAAATAAAATTTAACTTTGAGCCCAAGTTCAGTTTGTAATTCTGGACAAAATTCCCCAAAATAATAGTACATTGTACAACGAGAGGAGAAAACGATCTATTTTTGTTTGAGAGTATGTTTTTAAGCCAGACGCACACCGGAGGAAACTCGAGAACAGAAATTGAGCTTTCTCCCGAGTGATACATAGTGCTTTATACTACGCCTACGAGAAAAATAAAAGACAATATTTATTTAATAAAAGTTTACATATATTCGGGGTCGGGGAGAAAGTAATTTCGTGTTTTGTATGAAAATTTTATCCGTCCATACAAAAGAGGTGTAACTTTGACATTAAAAATTCTCTGAAACAAAACGCTTAAACCAACTTTGTGCTATTCTTACTGGAACTGCGGTATGTTCGTAAATACCAAAATTCACTTTCTGCGTGATTTGCATAATTTCTTTATTTTTTAATTAACTTTTTAAAATGGTAATTTTCTTTCGTCTATCTTATACATTATTAATAAACAAAGAAACGGTTAAAAAATTAAGGGAAAATATTTTGTACATTACTATATAATTTTTGAAAATTGTACCTTTCAGATGGTATCTAATTCAGCCAGATACATACAACATTACCAAAGATATTTGATTACAACTTTACACATAAAAATACGAAATAATTTTTTCCCCGACCAATTGTTACAACGACTTAAACATATACATAGAGACGTTTTTCCAAGAAGTTATTTTTCTAAAATATTAGTAGGACGTTTTCTGTGAACAATTGTGCATTTTTGCTACTAAGTATTCCACAATATAAAATCAATATAAATTTTATTGTCAATTTTGAGATTAATATATTGCCAGGGCGTCAGAATCAATCTTTAAGTAACCCTTAAATTTTATTGTACTTGTCTTATGAGGGCCCTGGACGCGCATGTCTCCTTACAAACGGAAATAAGGAATTGTGGCAATACCTATTTGATAATTTTTCAATCAATCGATCTCATTATAATCTACGTACGTTCCTATTCAGCTTGCTTAATCAATGGTTTTAGAATTAGAAGCCTTTTAAAATTTGTATGGAAATGTTGAGTTGCTTATAATTCTCAAACCATTGGTAATTATACAAAGCTGTATAGGAACGTACGTAGATTATAATGAGATTTATTGATGAAATGCTCAATTTTACTCCATCTAATTATCCAATCAGATTTACATGAGGATTCTAATTGGTCTAAAATAAAAATATGAAATAGAGGATTAAAGTTTATATGAAACTTTTTATTCCTTGGACATATTTGTATGAAATTTCGTGTGAATTGAGAACGGCAAAAATAATGAGTAACATTTTTAATAGTTTCCCGAAATTAAACCTCTAAGGGGGTAAATCGGGGTATATGTTTATTTTACCGCTTTGTAGCGTCATATTTTATAATCCCCGCATTCCAAACCTGAAGTCACCGCGGACGAAGTCGCGGGTAACTGCTAGTATTAGATAAAAAAAATCTCTGCTTAATCCACAAGCACCCAACTCTACAAACTAATCGATTACAAAATAAAACGTGACAGTTAAAACGAATTGTGACAATAGGACGAATTGGCGTAATATTTTGCTTAGACACACTTTTTCTACAATAGGACGAATTGGCGAAATATTTGTGTACCTAGACTAGACACAGTTTTTTCCCACTTTAGAAACCTTTTCGAATCGATGGTCGAATAATTCGATAGAAATTTTAAAGGCTACAGTCTAATAATAGAGTAAAATTTGTCTGTTTGTACGGCTTATTAGGTATAGGAGAGTTTGCTGTATCTACAAACCTCGACTATACAGGCAATGCCCAAAGTCACGGTCCGTCCCTCCTGGGGGCCCTTTGGTGATGTGTGCCTTATAAGGTTGAAGATAGTCTGCCCATATACAGAAAAAAGTCGTAGGTTTGAGTCCTGCCTTTGTGAAATTTTTATCCATATCATATTTTTTAATTTTATAAGAATATATCAGAAAAGCATTGTGAATGCAACAAAAACATCTATATATACATACATATATATTACCACATCTGTATCCCTTGCGGGGTAGACAGAGCCCAAGGTCATAAAACCAAAGGCCACGTTTAGTATACCTATATTAGTGGGCGTTAAAGTGGAAAACGGAATCAAAATAGTAATGGATTGCTAGCACCTATGGTTGGCACCTATGCTATAGTAATCACAAAAAATATTGTTAAATAATACTTTTAAGTTAAACAGCTGTTCCCTTTAGGCAGCTTGAGAAAGACCACCACTTGTTGGCCGTTTGCACACTCAAGAAACAAACAACAGTCAAATAGACAAAGTCGCGGGCTCTCGCTAGTAATCAAATAAGAATAAAATCGATTTAAATGCTACTTTGTAGTTCGTTAAACAAATTGTTAGAACCATTTTACAATCAGTAACTTCAAAACTGTGAACTGTAGCCAATTGATGACCACTAAACTATGAATTGTTAGGCTTGTGCTTCATTATAGTTATAATAGAATTCATATTTTCATTTTTGATAATATACCGAGTGACGTCATGCTATTTAAATACAATTGTATGATATGAAAAGTATTATTGTTGAGGTTTAAAAGAAAAATGAATGATAACAAGTATGATTTGCTTACTAAAAATTAAAAAAGTATTCAGATAATTATAAGCTCATTACTGTTATAGAGTGGGGCTTGATAAAACGGTGACGCCATGCCATATGCTAAATAAGTGTCCGTTTTTAATTAATTACATTTATTATTTATAACAACAAATACTTTTCGAGTATAGCCCATAATTTTTAATTTAATTAACTGTCATATCTGTCTGTTTGCCTTGCCTGTTTCTCCATTAGTATGTCATGTATGTATCACAGCCACTTAAGAGCAGCGAGTAGAAGTTTTCGATACAATACGATACAAAACTTCTACTCGCTGTAATATTGTATAGGTATTGTTTTTAAAATTGAAATCTGATTATAAACATCAATATGCCTTATCCGGTCGTATGTACGAAATTTGGTTGAGATTGGCATAACTGTTGTAAAACTAAAACCAAACTACGTTTGTATGGGATTTCGGCTTTACGTGGGAACTACACATCTGAAACTTGGTGTGTAGGCAGATGTATTCTATAAACAGTTTTACGATTTATAATAATTGGAGAATTGGATATTGGAGCTCCTCATACATTATACTCAAGTAAAACTTTAACTAGATGTAGTTCGCAGTTTTCATAAACCGCAAACTGACATTCATACAAACACTATGAAAAACAAAGTAATATTTGCTGCCGTAAAATTTCGCTTACCACTCATCTGGCTTGCGCGAAAATAAAGCATTACTCATTAAAAGGGAATCCATTTCCCTTCACTTTCCAACTAGAATTTTACTACCATGTGGCCAAGTCCTTAGATCGTGTTCAGTAAGTTTACACAATCCAATAGAAAATCAAATAAGACAAAAACTAACTCGAGTCCGTTAAGAAACTTAGAAGTTTCTATAAGAGGTTTAGATGAGCGAAATAAGCGCCACTCATTACTTTATTCTTATACTCTCAATAATAATAATTATAACCTTCACTATACCTGAGACCTATACTACATCAACTTCTCCAAAGGGCCTCTACGTTTTGGATCTGTATCCCCACGCAAGCCTCTCAAAGGACCGGGGTAACACCCGTGACCCAAAAGGAGATACAAATATAATAATAATAATGTTTTTTTTTTATTAGCCTATACTGTCCCACTGCTGGGCAAAGGCCTCCCCTCTCTTCCGCCACTCATCTCGATCTCCTGCGATTGATGACCAATTTGGATCAGAAGCCGATAGATCGTCAGACCATCTTGTCCTTGGGCGGCCTCTTTTACGACGCCAGCCTGCAGGTACCCAGTCTGTAACAATCCTAGCCAACCTAATAATAATAAGCCCGCAGGGCAGCTTGTGGCGAGCTGTTGGGGAGTAGCGACCCCACGGTCCTGAGTGCTCCTAGGGGAGGCCCCTGTTCCTCGTATCCGACTTGCCTTAGGGGGTCGGTCAGAGTGGAAACCGAAGAGGTAACAGGAATTGGTTTTCTTATTAAAATACGCAAGACCTCAAGCATCGTGGCTAATGAGATTTTTAATCCTTCAGATTCGATTGTAAATAAAATAGACAGTGATAGATCACTTTTCATTTAATTAGACGAAGGTCTATTAAGTAATTAATGGTAGAAAACATCTTGTCACTTTTTGTACTTAATCAGTAGATAGCACGGATAACAAAAATCATAGAAATCACCAAACATACTTGATCTCTGTCGTTTTTGGCACCACACAAAAATTATTATTAAGATAAATGTTTGAATACGGATTCTTAAACACTACACATATTTTTTTCTATTACGTCATACAAGATCAGTTCATACTCGTTTTATAGCATTCTAAAATATTCAATAACATATACCTCTGGATCGTGTGGTTTCAGGCAGGATAGGAACACCCCGAATCTTTCCGTGGATGTCGTAGAAGGCGATCTAGAAAACAAGCTAAACAAAGCTTAAAAACATCTAAGAGACCTCTCCAACCAGTCTGGCCAGCGTGGAGAGTGTAAGCCAAATCCTCTGACTGCTCTGGCTAATATATTTATGGTTCTGGTAGTGAGGAGTGAGTCCTCTTGCAGTGGAGACTAAAAAACACCTGATGATGATGATGATACTTACCTCATCCGGTGAATCTGTAGTCCGGTCTCCATTATTCTCATCATCAGACGCCTCTGTCCCAAAACCGTTGGAAAACAGCATATTCCTCGGATACAACGAGTAACAATCAGCCACATTCCTCCTTCTCTTGCCAAGACTTGCCAGAAAAGTCTTATACAACTGACTCGGTAACAGAAAAGGCGAACGATTTTGAAACCCATCTTTGAACGTCAAGTTCTGATTTCGAAACGGATTTCCAAAGTTGAAATCGGGTAGGAATTCTTTCTTAATAAAGTCTGCTACTGGGTGGAGAGTCAAAGCATTCTCTGTGTAATCTAAAGCTGTACTAGTTTCTTCATTAGGGCCATTATTCTCCAAATCGCTTATCTCTGAATTGCCATCGCTCGAATTATTATCGTTCTGATCAATTTTGCTACTCTCTCCACCGGTAAACTCTTCGAATTCCCTCTTCATTTGAAGGTTAATAGGGTTCTTCATGTACACATTTGATAGAGTCACGGACATATTGGCACTTTTTACAAATATATAATCATTTACAACTAGTGTTATATAAATAAAAATATTTCTTCGTAATTATTAAGTAGGTATTTTTAGGAACTATCGTTGGGTTAGGAGGTGCCTGGACCAAAACTGATTAGGGGCTAAGCACACACAGTATTTAAAATAGGGTTTAGATTTTCTATACAGGGTTTAATAACCGTAAATAAAATGAAACTATTTGATGATTCTCGAAAACAAAATGTCGTTAGTTGATAAATTTAAAAAAATATTATTCTTGTTGTATTTCATTATTATCAGATATTTATTAAACATATTTTATGAAAGTTTTAATAAAATATTTCTCCCAACTGAAATTAAATTTAATTAAATTTATTTATATACGTATTTTAATTTATCAGTTATTCTGAATATATTTAATGCAACAAATTATTAAACGTTTTAAAAAAAATAGCTTTTTTTTATTTTTTTATAGTGTAGTTTTTGGTTGTTCAGTTTAGTTACCTATTAATATTTTTAAGCGTTTTATATTTAGGCTAAATATAAAATTTAAATTTATTCTTGTATTATATGTAATTATTTTCCTATATATGTTTTGAAATAGAAAGTAGTTTCAGCTTTCATAGAACTCTTATTTTAATGTAAAATATGCAAAAGTTTTATTAAGTTTATATAACAATTTATTATATAAATCATGGTTCCCTGTTAAAAGTACCGCGTGTGCTCAACTCGGTTTAACGTCGCGATATTAAAAGTTAACTACATTATTTAACTTCACCCGTTTCAGTTAACTTTTTAAGTAAGAAACTTGGAATGCCATTCCAACTTGAACAAGGTTAATTTTAGTAATTTTATAATTGATTTGGTTCTTCTTTTATTTTTATTTAGTCACCTATACTGTCAAAATAGTTTTATACTGTCATTTTCATTCTTATTTTTTTTATTAATAACGATGACTAAGCTTTAACTGGCTATTAATTTCAAACTCTTTTTCAATGAGCTAGTGTCTGTAGTTAAATTAGATTAAATAGTAAATTGCAAAATATATAAATAATTTTATAAATATGTATTTTTAATGAAGTTTATTTAGTGCTAAAAATATTATTTATTTTTATAAAGCTGATTTCATAAAAGAACTCAAAAGACTGGAGATGTGTCAGAATCTTTATCCAATTCAATTATTTTGAAGTAGATTATACCATTATCTTATTAGTACCTAATAAAACTGCATGACTTATGAAGTTGTGATTCATAAATAGATATTTTCAAGTTAAGTTTTTTGTTAAGAGTCCCACGTAAAGGCGCAGTCCCATACAAACGTAGTTTCGTTTTAGTTTTACAACAGTTAAGCCAATCTCAACCAAATTTCATACATACGACCGGATAAGGCATATTGATGTTTATAATCAGATTTCAATTTTAAAAACAACACCTATACAAAATTACAGCGATTTGAAGTTTCGTATCGAAAACTTGTACTCGCTGTAATTTTGTATAGGTATTGTTTTTAAAATTGAAATCTGATTATAAACATCAATATGCCTTATCCGGTCGTATGTATGAAATTTGGTTGAGATTGGCTTAACTGTTGTAAAACTAAAACGAAACTACGTTTGTATGGGATTGCGGCTTTACGTGGGACCCTTAAGTTTTTTTTTTAATATAACAATCTAGTACGTTATCATGTAAGTACGGCAAGCTGAATATTATAGTTAAGATACGAGGCGAAGCCGAAGGCTAATTATAAACCGATGACTATAACAGCCACCTTACTGATTACGGGCATAATACGACGTTTTTCAATACAATTGCGATTGTCTTAAAATAAATTGAGCCAATGTAATTCGTGTAATGACAAGGGCTAGTCTGTAAAATACAACAGTGCAATTCAAGTTACAATGTTATAAGGACCGTATCATAAGCAATTTTTTTTGCGGCATTTTTTTATTGAGTTTATTCACACTAAGTTTTTAAGCGTTACCAGGCTGTCCAACATCCAGAACTTCTATATTATCAGAACTATGTGTTATTACTAAAAATATTAGAAATTGTTATTTGACTTAAATAAGTATGCAAAATTTCAGCTCAATCAGTTCAGAATAATTGCTTTGCTTAATTGAATTACAAAATGTAACTCATTTAATAAATACGTTGCAAGTAAAATAAATGTTAGAATCAAAATTTTAAATTTCTATTTCATTGTTTATAGGAATTAAAAGGTGTGCTCTAGTGAAAAGCATTTCCGGTCTAAAATAAGGCTGTAAAATTGAAATCGATGGTCTAGTTTTCGTCTAGACGTTCACTTATTTAGGGCAGCTGAAACAATTTTACCTATTTCGGGGAAACTGGTCACCTGAAAATTTTTATTTAGACGGGATATTCAGAATTGTTAGCAACTTTGTTTGCAATTCAATTATGATGATAATATTGAGACAATTTTTTTAATAGAAATGTTCGATATTAAATAATATTACAAAAATACTCTTTAACGTCTTTTGTAAAAAATGTATTGGCAATATCTAACAAACTTTATATGTTACCTCCCTGAGAAGTAAAAGAAAATTACTTGTAGAGGCTAATCCCAACTTCCCAAATAAAATTATAAATGCGAATGTGAGTTTGTTTGTTTATTTGTTTGCTTGTTTATTCCGCTTTCACGCCGTATCTACTTAACCGATCGGTTAGGGTACCGAGGACAGGCTTTATAGTACGCGTGTGAAGCCGCGGGTAACAGCTAGTAGATTATATAGATACAGCAAATTATTTTTATACAGCGTGTATATTGATCTTCTTAATTCCATTAAAGGGGTGACTAAGACCATCAATATGAAAAACTTTTTCTATGAAACTAATGCTGGGTACTCTTTTTTTTTTTTACAGAGTCTCCTTTTAAGTGTATATCGAGGGTCACGCTGTATTACTGTCTATATAAGGGGCTCCGGTAACTGATATTCATTGTCAAAACAGCTTACTTATTGGGATTTTGTATCGATGAAATTGTTATACAAAAAAAAGATAGATTATAAATATTTAAATTATTAGATAATTTCTGTCTGGTTATTCATTTATTCAGGAATTATGCAGAAACAAAAGTGATTTAAAAAAGAAACTACTTAGTGCAGATTCTGAGATAAATGGACCAAGGAATATGAACCGGGCGCTGAGTACATCGCAAGTGAAGCCAACTCTTAACGTTTCATGTCTATGACAAAAATAGGTACGCATTTAACAATTGGAAGAGTTTAAATTTCGAATAAGGGAAAACGCAGGAATAATTGCATGCATATCTATATCTGGTTTCGATCAAATAAGAGAACGAGAAGATAGAGGCAAAAGCTACTGCAAAGCATGACTGCTTCCGTGGACTAGTGATCAAGGGATTTGCCTTATGATGTGGATGTTATGAGTTCAAATACCCCTGGGAAAAATACTTTGTGAAAGTTTCCAATCAGGGTAGGATAGTGCAGGGCGTAATCACTTGTTTATCCGCGAAAAAAAGATGCTTCGTGCAACAAAAGGCACATAACGCTGTGGGTTCCAAACGTGAACGTTTGTTTAAACCTGTCTTGAGATTGGTTCTGGTCTACCCTTTGGGTTGCGGAGGTTTAGACGGCAGTCGCTCTTTGTAAAAACAAGTGACCTCGTCAAAAAACACCTATGATAAGTAGCGGGCCCCGGGTGTTGAACCATTACCGCTAAGAATGCAACCGGGAATACGCTCAGCAGGCCTATTTGCTAACTTTTGACAGCTACGGTGTACATCATTTTCATGGTAACTTTAATATTCATTACGGCTTCGGTATGAATGACTATTTTTATTTAATGTATGAAAACCGCAATGGATGCTAAAGTGACAATCAAATCGTTGTACACCGAGTTAGTAAATCGGCCTGCAGATGATGATGAGGATATAATACCAATCCCAACTATCCTAATCTTATCCTAACTTATATATATTATACCCCAACTAATATTATACATGCGAAAGTGAGTTTGTTTGTTTATTTGTTTGTTACGCTTTCACGCCGTATCTACTGGACCGATCATCATGAAATTTTGCATACACTTAGGTTAAGGTACCGAGAAGGACATAGGCTATATATTACGCGGGCGAAGCTGCGGGTAACAGCTAGTATATATTATAAATGCGAAAATGAGTTTGTTTGTTTGTCTCGCTTTCACGTCCTATCTACTGAAACGATCATCATGAAATTTTGCATACACGTTGTCTGGAGTACGGGGTAGGACATAGGCTGCCTTTCATCCAGTAAGTGCTGTTCCCGAGGGAACGACACTAACGTGAACGGAACCGTGGGTAAAATGCTAGTAAATAAATATGTAGAGATGATTAACACATATTGAGCTAGCCCCACAATAAGTCGAACTTTTGTCGTCGGATACTAACTTAAAGATACTATATTTTATAATAGATACTTAAATAGATGAACATCCAAGGGTTTATCTGAAAAACATCGTTTTCCAACATTACATGGCCAGGGATCGAACCTGAGACCTCTCGTGTCCTAGACTGGCGTGTTAGCCACTATGCCACGGAAGCTGTCTCGGAAGATGATGATGGTGATGTATGAAAAAGTAAGTTAAAGATTACTTCTACAGGTGAATCGAATATACCGCGTATTTAGGTCAGCAAAAAAGTGAACCTATTTCAAGAAACTGCTGATTTATTTAAGACCTAACCTAGATTAAATAAGGCTAGGTGACATTTGTCTGAAATAGATACGACTCTAGTATTTCATATTTGACCACGACTGCGCAATAGAAGGAATGTTGTATTCAGGTTTTATACATGGCGAAATTTTGATCGTTCTAGACCCTTAAAGGGGTGATTCAGCCCGTCGATATGAACCATTTTTCCTATGGGACCAATGCTGGAAACTCAAATTTTATTTCGACATTTTCATACAAAAGTGTTCAGCCGCCCGGGCAATTTGTATAGGGATGTCGAATTTTTTTTCGAGTTTACAGCATTTGTCCCACAGAAAATGTTGTTTATATAGACAGGCTGAATCACCCCTTTAATGGTCCGGAACGATCAAAATTTCGCCATGTATATGTTTATTTAAATGTACTCACGTCTACTGTTAGCTTTTTATTTATATCAACTGATGTTATGGGTATATGATGTTTTTTATCTAACTCTAACACCATCCCAAGGGATATAGGCTATCAGTATCGTAGTAGGGTCGTGTTTTTTGATAATAATTAAAAGCTTTTACAATTTAAGTTTCCCTCTTATTTTGTCTATGAATTCAACTAAATTTGGAAGCACTTTGTTCTAACAAATTGGTTTGAAATTTTGTGTAATTTATGTTATGTAGTTGAATGACAATGCAATATCATGGTACCATATAACTGATTTAATGATTAGGTTTAAAAGTGGCGAGAGGCATTTATAAACTAAAGAACATAAGCCTATCGGGTTTCAGCCCCTTAGATTTGTCTTGACAAGCATTTTAGAATATGAACCGTTCGTAATACAAAATAAAATAAAAAAAACTTATTTTTGCGACACTGAGACAACCGGAAACAAAACTTCAAGAAAAGAACATTTCAATTTAAAAAAAATAATCAATTAATTTTTTTCATGATCCTCATTCATTGTCAGCCAGTAACAATTAGCAACCATTGACAAGTAAACACCGCGAAATTCAACACGAACGCAGCTTCGTCCACAGACAAAGGATGAGCACAGACGCACACAGACACCAACTCATTAACACATACATTTATTTACATCACTAATGCGCGGTGCACGTGTCCCTGACTGTTGCAACAAAACTTTAAATTACTCATCTATTATCGAACCACCGATCACAGAATTAATTTATTTTTAAATTCTTTCGCGCGTTTTTGTCTGTTCTATTTTCAATTTTGGAATTCAACTTTTTACGCAGCGAAACGGGTGAAGAATGCTTCAGATTTACGGCGGCATGGCTGATCGATTGATTTTTTATTGTTCGCGGTAAACAGCCAGTTTTTTGAATTGCTCGGTTATTGTTTTTAAGTTTTTTAAACGTTTTTTAGAATGGAATTTTAGAGAACGACTAGATAGACTAGTCTTTACCGCGAGGTATTCGCTATGAAACTCTTCCCGTGAGGTTGCTGCAAGGAAAAGCATTTTTCCAACACATGCAAGGTTTTCTTCGGGCGCGCGGTAGTGTGTGTAGTCTGTTATGCTCGATACGCGTCTGTGTGTCAGACTTGAGGCGTCTCGACGTCGTATGTGTGCTTTCTTTCGTGTGTTAGCGTATTTTATGACTCTGAGTGCATCCCTTTCAGCTGCATGCGATTTATATGTGTGCGCTTACTTTTTTTTATAACGGCCAAAGGTTTCATGTGTGTTGAGTGAACTTTTCATGTATGTGTGGAATGTTTTTTCGGGGCCGTTTGATATATTCCAAGTCCTATTTCACAGTATTAAGGTTGGTTTTATGCTGCGTATGCGAAATGTATTTTTCAGTTTTATATCGGCGATATGAGAATCGCGGATAGAAAAGAAAATGTGAGAGGAATAAAAAAAATGCATGCATCGTACATTTTCAGGTAGACACATTTTTCTTTAACCCATTTATAGATGTTTTTCGATGTGTGTGTATATGCTTGCAGCGGGGTGGACGGGGGGGTTTTCTTAAAGGGTTGGGGAGGGGGGGACATATAAAAATGATAACGCATCGCAAGACGGCTGCTTTTATGGTTTTTCTTTATTTTTAATGGGTTTTTTTATTGGACCAGAGTGAAATATATTTGATACGTCGAACAGCATACAGCTCGTGTTTTTAATGCTCGTTTCAAATGCATGCATTATGAGGTTTTCCAATGCTATGAATATCAAATATACGTTCATATGATTGTAAAATAATTAGGTGTCGTGACCTGTCAGTTTAGTCAACTAAAATGGTATCAAAGTAACAAAATCTTATACTTATGAATATCATATTAAGTTTAAGTTATTCAAATACACACTTGTACGAGTTCATTTACACATTTTATAAGAAAATATATATTTTTCTAGAACATGCTCGCAAATGTAGGCGTACGAAGATTGTAATTCTTTGCTCATGCATTTCTTTGCCAGACTAGGCGAGGAAAGTACTTAAAGTATGAGTAAATTTGAATATTCATACCTGGCCTCTACTCAAAACTAGTTAAATCACCTGTGTAATTTTAATTATGTTACTTGTTATAAGGCCTTTACCCAGCAGTGGGACATAGCAACAATAGGCTAAGAAAAAAAAACTTGTTATAAGCCAATTGCAAATAATAAAAAGAAAAAACGCAGATGCGCTGTTATTGCTTAAGGCACTCTTATAATAACACTAGCGCCACCCAGCTATCAAATTCCTTAAATCATAAATGGTATCGAATTTTTAAAATGTAACAAGTACAAAACTACTTATTACTCAAAGTATTTTGTGTTGATAACAAGTAATTTACTAGTGCCATATTTAAAGAGAAAAATCGGTTGGTTGTGGCCACTTTTGGCGTTAACCTGATTTTCTCTTATTTTATCAAACGTTAAACGTTAAAATTCGTTATAATTTAGGATTAAAAGAATTAAAATAATTGCTGGGTGGAGCTAGTGTTACTATAGGAGCGCCATAATACATTATTTTATTCATATTGTAGGTACACATTTGTTTTCAGTATTGAATCTTTGATTTTATCCTCACATTTAGGTTAATTCCTAGTTCGATGGTGTGGTGCTGAAATGCGGTTGCTAAATGTTATAAAAACATACACATAAAATAAATAAATAAATTTATTGAGAAAAGCCACCCACCACAGCGGGAATAGAATTGCCAGACTTAAATTTTGCTAAGGCCCCGATGACACTCAGCCACGAAAACTCTACTCAAAACAAACTTACCGGCCTCTGAAGTACAATGTAGATCCTTCATTTATTTTTATGTTGTATTTTGTCCACGCATATCTCAAAAACCATAAGTCAAATTGCAAAAATTCTTAATTAGACTAGGTATTTGCCGTGTGGTTCCCGGCAGACTAGGCCTAAAGGCATCTTGAATATATCTGACATAGCTTGACGAGTGCCATGACCATGACGACACCCGGTACCAACGGCTTAACGTGCCTTCTGAAGCACGGAGGAGCTCGAGATATTTTTCTGTCACTTGCGGTCAATCCAAGCGAGAACTGCGACCGGGGTAGCTTAACATGCGGAAGCGCTCATTATGCTCTCGCCCACTAGGCCATCGGGCTCATCCAAGTGTCTTGACTCTGACCTCTTGTCAAGATTATGACCGCTAAACTTAAAATTAATTTCGTCGAGCTCCGTGGCGCAGGGGTCAACACGCCTGCCTGCGACACGGAGGTCCCGGGTTCGATCCCCGGTCAGGTCAAGATGGAAAATGATCTTTTTCAGATTGACCTGGGTCTTGGATGTTTATCTATATATGTATCTATTATAAAATATAGTATCGTTGAGTTAGTATCCCATAATACAAGTCTCGAACTTACTTTGGGGCTAGTTCAATCTGTGTGATTTGATATATTTATTTATTTAAATTTCGCACTAGTAAGCCAACACTGGTGTAAAAAATATGTTGTCTTTCAGAGCCAGCCCTTATTGATTATCACGATTGTACAAACACATTGCCATTTTCAGAAGTATCCGAAATTGGTGACCATGTAAGTATGAACAGAGTAATGGATGTGGATAAAGCGAAATTGGGTTGTAAGGATCATAGCAACTTTTAGTTACTTTCGTAAATTTAATGTACTCACGGTGCCCGGGATGTATATATTTGAAATGTGTAAATTCGTCCGCAGATACCCAGACTTTTATACAAAACGAGAAGACATAAATAGTAAATATCCACCGCGTTGTACTCGTAGGAACAAGTTGCTATTGCCCACTGCCCGCTTACAACTAAA
Source organism: Rhodophaea formosa (assembly GCA_963082605.1). Classification (NCBI taxonomy): domain Eukaryota; kingdom Metazoa; phylum Arthropoda; class Insecta; order Lepidoptera; family Pyralidae; genus Rhodophaea; species Rhodophaea formosa. Next base: position 10,620,719 of record OY720228.1, on the reverse strand, counting down.
TTCTACGAGCACTTTGATGATGACTATAAAAATCTATAACAATTTACCCAAACGATTGACAGAGGAAAAAATGACAGAATATTTTTAAAACAATCAAAAGAATATCTAATTAATAAATCCCATTATAATTTTAACGAATATTTTAATGAAACACAATAATAATATCATATAATATCCAATTATACAGACATAAAAAAATTATTCTTGTTATTAGTATCTACCTACCTGTCATTATTTATTATATTGAGTGCGTCCTCTTTTCTACGTAAGTTGCTGTGCCCGACAGGGTCCATAAATGATCTTGAACTTTGTATGTGTCACCTTTGTACTTTATGGTTTGCAATAAAATATTGAGTATTGAATATTGGGCTACCTTTCATTAATTTTCAATTTTTTGACATTTTTCAATTTCAATTTTAATTTTTACTTTAACTCAATAATACGAAATATTTTTTTGAATAAAAATTTTAATGACATTCAATTAGAAAAATGCGTACTCTGTCCACATATCTAAATAGTTTCTAAGGTTAACAAAAATTGTGAGATGACGTTGCTTGGAGAAAATGCGCTGTGCAGTTTGTTGCCGCTTCTTCTGCACTCGCTTTGGAAGCGGCCTAAACTTAGTCAAAGTAAATTACTGACGTCAAACAAAAAAAAAATATTGTAATAATTGTAAGTACTAGTATGACAATTAATAAGTGTTCAAAGAAACCTATCTTAAATAAACAATTGAATCTTGCTAATAGAGTTTAATATAATCGAAGAGTTTTAAATTGTCTCTGTTTTTCATCAAAATGTAGATTACAAAATTTTTCGAGTTCCCAGCGTTGGTCCCATATGAAAAGTTATTCATAGTGACGGTCTGAAACACCCCTTTTTAAGGGAATGTCGAGGGTTAAGTTACACGCTGTAAACATACATACATACGCGCGAAAAACATTACTCTCTTTCTAGGTCGATCAGCCGGGTAAAGATGTTGTTCATCCCTTTTGTAGCTTATTAACTTTATTTATATACTATTATTAAGTTAAAACATGTAGATGGATAAAGATATCGCCATTTTTAAGAGCGACGCTCTAGTCGGTGGTTCTCTTTCCATCTTTCTCTATACTCAGACAGATTTTGAAAATTCCGGTACGAAACCCTTTCTTTTCGATTATTTCTTATATTATGTCGAGCTCCGTGGCGCAGCGGTCAACACGCTAGCCTGCGACACGGGGGTCCCGGGTTCGATCCCCGGTCAGGTCATGATGGAAAAAGATCTTTTTCATATTGACCTGGGTCTTGGATGTTAATCTATATAAGTATATATTATAAAATATAGTATCGTTGAGTTAGTATCCTGCGACACAAGTTCACAACTTACCCTGGGGCTAGCTCAATTTGTGTGATATGTCCCTATATATTTATTATTTATTTATTTATGTTGAAGTAAGTATCTGTGCCTCAGCTTTCCTCTCCCCTTTTTCCCTCTATTTTGCCTTAAGGTAACTAGTTTTTAACATCGAAACCTCATCATCACTAACAGGTCCTTGTTATTCTCTACTGCACGAGCACTACCCTCTCTGTACCACCAGAGCCATATATTAGCTAGGACAGTCAGAGGATTTGGCCTACCCTCTCCACTCTGGCCAAACGGGTTGGAGAGGTCTCTTTGATGTTTACAGATTTGTTTAGCTTGTGTTTCCTTAGTCGACTTCTACGACATCCACGGGGAGACTTGGAGTGGTCCTATTCTACTCTGCCGGGAACCACACGGCAAATATAGAAAGCTTTCTTTCCTTTCTAAGTGTTGCAAGAAGAATTTTTTGCGCTGAAAAATTGAATATACTTAATATATTTTTTTTTTATATTTTCATTAGTGATATAGTTGCTTCTTACTAAGCAGCATATGAAAATATATAAAAAATAACAAAAATGATCTTCTTGTATATACACTTAAGTTTTATGTTTACAAAGACACTTTTTATAGATAGGTACCTCATAAAAATCTCAAAAATAGTAAAGTCATTCACCCCAGTTTTATTATTTTCTAAGAAAAACTACTTCACGGGAACGAAGTGAAGCAAACTAAAAAATATAACCAAGATGTATTTATATGGGGAAAATATAAAATAGAGCAGTAAAAAATATATAAAAGCAACAAAAATATATTATTCTCAAGACATGTGGGCACACAGGTGTGCTTCCTATGTGTGCGTTTTGCGTCGGTGTGTGTTCGAGAACAAAGAAAAGATTGGAGTAGAATTATATTAACCAATTAAGACCAAAATAGGTGACATCCTTACCGGAGATGGTTCGTGACTCGGGGTCCGGTAGTAATATGTGTGATGAAATTGATAGCCAGCGGATGAAGTTGCGGGATACAGCTTGTTACTCTTATGCAAAAAACGTACGAAGTCCGACATATTTCAACCTTATCTAGAGGTTTTCCATGGGGCAAATGTGAAAAAATTAGATATTGAGTCTATCATTCAGTCTCGATAGAATCGACTTAAGTAATCTAAAAAACCTTAACTAACAAAACATTATTTAGACTTTGTTTTCTAGATTTACATCCAAATAATTAAGCTTACCTTTTTTGATCTCAAAGCCGCCTTAGTTTTGTCTGCTCCATAATATATAAATATAGTTACGATGAATAGAAGCTTAAGTAAGGTGAGTTAAGTAAACCACACTTACCCAAAAACATAAAAATCGAGTCCACTCTATAGCCTCCACATAACCTGTTCCGAGACCAAATAGGCGAAGCGATGTGTGGGTGCTGCACCTTCGCGTATGGACCATAGACAATAGAAAAGAGTACTAGACTAGATGTGATTTTAGTTTTTATGCTTGTGACCTGCTTTTGTCAATGATTTTGGACGCGTTACTGTAAAAAAACATAACGTCTTTTGCACAAAACAACGGATAATTTCTATCTTTTTTCTGAGCTTACCCTTTGAAAAATATTATAGGCGATTCATTAATCTATTTCGGTTAGTACCTTAGTAAATATTTATCGGAGATAGTTCTGGAGTCATCATCATCATCATCATCATCATCAGGTCTTTCTAGTCTCCACTGCAGGAGCACGACCCTCTCTGTACTACCAGAGCCATATACTAGAGAGGATTTGGCCTACACTCTCCACGCTGGCCAGACGGGTTGGAGAGGTCTCTTTGATGTTAAAAAGCTTTGTTTAGCTTGTGTTTCCTTAGTCGACTTCTACGACATCCACGGGATGACTTGGAGTGGTCCTATTCTACTCTGCCGGGAACCACACGGTACCCGCGGGAACCACACGGTACGCGGGAACCACACGTTAGGTAGGTTCGAAGACGATTGGTCACACGTTCAAAAATACTACCCCTGAATTTTCTTTAAAAATATACTTTAATTTTCGGCGTTTCTTAGTCACATCTAGAAGTCTGCCATTTCTGACATCGTTGTTACGCCCACAAGCAAGAGTTGCATGTATATGCTACAGAGAACCGAACTCATATCGTACTTACGCCCTTCTACGGCGGGAGCTTGAGAATACACTTCGTGACAATAGATTTGATACACCATTTATTTTTTAAATATAAAACAAAATAATAAAAATACCTGATTGCCGTTTTTGACAGTTTTCTTCTGCCATATTGATTTTATGCTGACGTTACATAGACTACACACACTCCGGGGAAGAATACGAATCTAATGACATCTCTTACTTCAAAATCAGTTAAGCCGTTTAAGCTAAAGAAACAGACATACTTACATATATACATTCATACATGGGAAGAAAAATTGGCCTCCTTGTAGGTGGGTCAGTCGGTACGAATTAAACCGACGTTCAAGCCAAAACGAAGAAATTGGTAATTTTACGTAAATTTTCCCAAGAGAAACTTTCCACAAGTGAGAAAAATAAATCCGAATTTGTTAAAATTCATACAGTTATTTTTAATTGGTTTAACTCCCCATAATATGCAGCAAGACCTTATATCAGCTAAATCCGATCTTATTTGATATTTTTTTGAATCAATTGAGTGCGTTTGACCCCTTATCATGCTTGATAGGAAGCAATGATGAGATCTGTAAGGTTACACGTAAACTTAAATAATGCCTTTTCGGTAGTTTATTTGAGATAATTTTGCTGACAAACAGTATGACATGCAATGTACCTATCACACGCGCAAGCTGATTATTTACATCTTACTTTTAAAACCTCTGGTGAAGATTTATTTCTTAAAATTTTGAGCTTGCGTGCATCAAAATGTGTTGACACACGTAATACACATTATATTGACCTTCTCCTTTAGTTTACATAAAAACTTTACATTTTTTTAACTAAAAGACTTGTCGATTAAATTGTGCAATAATTACACGAAAATGTGACAGGTAGATATGTCATATTTTACTGTATACAACGATAGACACAATGCTGCTATACTCTACAATAATGAAGGCAAGATTCTGTATTTATCACACAGTCAATAACACTCTCATTTGGCACAGGGTTAAAAAAATATTCAATGTGTAAGTTTTTATGTCCGCCAGTGTAGCCGAAAAGCCTCGTACGGTCAGAAGATACATAAAATATTCTATGAATTTATTTCCAAGCTTTTCAGCAAAATTGCAAAGAACGAATATTCCTTTTTTATTTTATGTCTTTTTCGTAACTTATTGCTAAAGTATATCATAGCAAGATTTTTGAATAATGTTGCATGGAAAAATACTGCTACTCTACTTCTAAAATGTCTAAGTCTAAACTGTTGTAAAACTAAAACCAAACTACTTTTGTATGGGATTTCGGCTTTACGTGGGACTCTTAAAAACAAAGAAGTTGGGCTTTCTTGGCTACCAAGAGTTGAGCCACAGACTGGATAGGACCACCACAGTTGCACTCACTCTCCGGAGAAGCTCCATCTCTTTACTCTATTGTATTCTCTTTGTCTATTTTGTACTGGCATTAGCGAACACCCAGCTTGCGGACTGTTAAAAATCCAGGCTAGCCAGGGCCAATTGCCACTCGACGATAATATTTTAGTAGGTGGTATCGGTTTATTATCAAATAATTAACATGTTAAGCAACACCCCAATCCCCACTGGAATTAATGACCGTATAAGTGACATTAAAATATCTCAAGTTTCTCTGTGCTTCGGAAATCACGATAAGCCATTGGTCCAGGCTGACATTAATGGCGTCATTAAGCTATGTCAAATACCTTGAAGCAGCTTGAAAAAAATCTGACATCAGTGCTGGCCACATATAAAAAAAAAAAACAACAACTTCAACGAAAGCACTTCAAAAATAAGATTAAACTAAGAAACGTATAAATTATTTTGCGGACGCTACACTCTATCCTCTCGCTATAACTTATAGTTTCGGATAATGCATTAAAGAAGTTCTTTATAGCTCGGAATACCCGCGTATCTATGTATGAAATATTTTTCAGTTATACCTGGAAAAACTGGATTACTCATATGTATGAAATATGAAAAATTTTGAATCATACAAATAGAGTCGATCTATCTACTCTGCGCTAACTAAGTTTCGTTCACATTGTATGTCTTTTCACCACGATTTACTTCTCATGCATACATAAATATTATCACGTCTTTATCCCTTGCGGGGAAGACGGAGCCCATGGTCACAGAACCCAAAGGCCACATTTAGCATTGTAGTAGGCGTAAAGGTAGAAAGTGGAATCAAAATAGTGATGGTGTTCGCTTTCTCCCTCAACGATATCCATCAAGCAACGCCTCGCCTTCACGGGCCCATCAGGTTCAAACGGAACGGGATGTCAGAGAAGGATGCAGCAGAACTGGAGGCGATGCACCTCGACTTATGTTTATCACTTACAATGTCCCGATGACACGCTTGCTGGTGCCGGTGGTTGATGCGCGCGAGATCCGATCCGGGAGGTACCTCCTGTTGTGAGTTCTTCCTTGAACGCGCGTCCACACGGCACACCGAATTCAGCAGACCACAAGCACAAGTCGGTCGCGGAACATCATACACGCGACACACAAAACGACACGATTCCACTACAATTGACCGATACAATACAACATCCCGTGACGGCAGTCATATCCAGATGGGTTGCTAGCCGCATCGCCTATTAATGATTCCTTAGATTTTTTTGCCCAATCCTTTGACCGGCTTTTACAGTCTGCGCGGGAAGAAAAGTAGCTACTATATTTTTTCTTTTCTCTCAAACCAACATGGAAGATCTCATGCATCCCTCGGGAATATAACCTCTTTATAGTTTAGCATATTTATTTATTTTCAGAATCGCAGATCAGCTGGTTAAATTTCTGTAGGAATATTATTTTTTTGTTTATATCCTTCGGGGGATCGTTACAAGTCCTGGTGTAAGATAACTGCTTGTGCTTCACAAGGTTGTTTTTCTATGTCTTCTTTGTCATCAGGTCCTTTTAAGTCTCCACTGCAGGAGCACAACCCTCTCTGTACTACCAGAGCCATATATTAGCCTGAGCAGTCAGAACATTTAGCTTACACTCTCCACGCTGGCCAGACGGGTTGGAGAGGTCTATTTGATGTTCATAACCATTGTTTAGCTTGTGTTTCCTTAGTCGCCTTCTACGACATCCACGGGAAGACGTGGAGTGGTCCTCTACTTTGCCGGGATCCACACGGAACTCTTTTCTGGTTATTGAAGTAAAAATACTTAATGCATTTTTCATCGCGTAACCCAAAGTACTTACATGCAAAATACTAATACACTTTCACGATGAGGGTATTATCCTCGCTTCCGGCCAGAGCCTTAAACGCGGTGGTGGACCTACATTCGCCACCTCTTGACTAATATATTATTGCCGCCCACTATATAACTTTTTACAAACTTTTATTTTGCTTTCAATATGACTAGTATGTATGTATGATTGGGTCAAATCGTACAACTTAATTTTGAAGCACTTTTTATTTATTTATTTTATACTTTATTGCACTACTTAAAAAAATAAATGTACAAAGGGTGGACTTAATGCCATATGGCATTCTCTGCCTGCACTTACCCGTAACCAATTAATAGCTAAAATTTTGGCTACTTATGTAAACTGAGTAACAATGCAATATTATGGTATTAAGGAATATTAGTCTAATAATGGAGTCACAAGGTGGCCAAATATATAATAGCAAATGCTAAACTTAATAAGATGAACATATCTTGTTTGAGCTTATTGGGAAAGAACTTTACAATTCCAAATATTAAAAAATATAAATTAGAGACGTGTTGACTTTGATTAGGAAGAGAAAACCTCTAGTTAACAAATTTCTTGCTTTTAGGTTATTAAATTATTAACTCTTCTAACAAACTTTTATATTACGTAATGAGGGGTATGAGTAAGCAAAATAATATTTTTCCGCGTCATTTCACCGCTTGCCGCCCACCCAAACACTGTCGCCCTCGGCTTCAGCCTATTGCTACATACGCCACTACTTAAACGCGCCCCGAACATGTCTCGGAAGCGCCGGCCTGCTTGTATTATAAAAAATGTACCATTATTATTACTATTACACACACTTATCTTTCAATAAGGTCGGTTAAATTGACCGAGACTGGCGCCAATCATCGATATTGATTTTGTTGTTCCTGTTTGAAATCAATATTGATTAAGAAAGCAAGATTTTTTTTATATTTCTTGTTTTAGCTCCAAGCAATTTTTTTTTTCGCCTCTAACGCCAGAAACCTCTGGCGTTAGAGGTATTTCAGACTTGTTTTTATACTTGGTTTTGTAAAAAAATATTACTTAAATTGACTAAAATATGTCAAAATTCTAATTTAAAATTTCGCGCTTCAATCACATGATTATGAATTCAAAATTCAAGTTTCAATCGTTTCTTTAAACACTTATTAATTGTCATGCTTGTGCTTACAATAGGCTATTTTCCTAAAAAAATATAATTAGTCCGTTAGTTATATTATCAAAAAACATTTGACACGTGTTTTTTCTTTTGTCAATCAAACAAAAAATGACAAAGCTGTAGCCCGTTAAAATTCCGAGTGACGTCACTGGCCAGTACACTTTTACACTGTGATGTCACAAGCCCCCACTCATAAACTTTGACACGCTTTATGTTTGATATTTATTGTTTAATTAACGAAAGAAAAAATACGTGTTCAATATTTTTTGATTGTCTAACTGACGGTCTAATTTTATTATTAATATTTTGACCCAGGAAAAAAACCAAATTTTTGTTGAAGTCAGTACTTTTTTGTTCAGTTGACGTCAGTGTTTACTTATGACTAAGTTTAGAGGCCGCTTCCAAAGCGAAGCGGAGTGCAGAAGAAGCGGCAACAAACTGCACAGCGCAATTTCTCCATGCGACGTCAACTCAACATTTTAATTTAACCGTAGAATAATAGAATAACCTTAAAACAATATAAACAGCACGAGCCTTTTACTTATTTACTACCGCTGACGTTTCTTGGCAGTCTATACGGTAGTATTATTGTCTTTGGTTAAGTAAAACTGGACTAATCTCAGCAGATTGGGAGATGCTGATCACCCAGCATATTAAATAAATTATAAAGGTATCAAAATACCTGCGGTTGTACAAAAACTTATCATCATCATCAGGTCTTCTTTAGTCTCCACTGCAGAACAAGACCTCCTATCTGTACTAACGGAGCAGTCAGAGAATTTGGCCTACATTCTCTACGCTGGCCAGACGGGTTGGAGAGGAATAAAAATTTATACGTAGCGCAAAATAGTACACACGAAAACATAACCCTCTTCTCGTCAAAGCCAGGTAAAACTCTACCAATCTCAGTAGATTGGGAGAAGCTGATCACCCATCATATTAAATACATCAAAAAGGTATCAAAATAACCGCATTGTGGCCGGATGGTCGTTACTACGGTAATGAGGCTACCGAACACCAGACAAAAACCGCTTGATGGATTTCCAGGGTCTTATTTAGGGCCTAATTATGGTCAGAATACTATGAATGAAAGTTTGATGGAATCTAATTTTTATTATGCAATGCCAAAGACACACTATTGCAAAAACTTCCACTTGTAAAACTTTGATTATATACTCTCTATACACTATATAATCAAAGTTGTAAAAATATGTTGAATTTGGTGACTCGAATCTTATTTTTTTTAATTGAGCATAACAACTTATTATCAAAAAATGCTGAATTATTTATGAAAATAAATGAAAAGTAAAAATCAATCATCCCCTGTTTTCTTTTTCTTTCCAAATTTTTATGGGACCAGCTTTTGAGTACATATTCCAACAAAAAAATAATTATTATAATCGGACTACTTTGTAAAAAGTACTGCATGGACAAAATTAAAAAAAATATATATATATATATATACGCGTCGACTTCAGAACCTCCCCCGTTTTTACGATATCTATGGTATAAAGCCAGTCTTCCCGTGGATGTCGTAGAAGGCGACTTAGGAAACTGGAACAGACTAGATGATGATGATGAGGGTATACAGCGAGGTATATAGGTAGGAGGTCGTGTATAGGCCTAAAGTCGCTGATTCGAACCCTACTCATATTTTTTTAGAATATCTTATTTTTTTATTTGATAAAAGCATATAGCATTTTAAATACATAAAAAACCCATAATTGATATCAGAATAAGGTTTTAGTCAAAAATGAGCAAAATCGTAGTACCGAGCTTAGCTCAAATCCAAAAAAAGTCTTGTTAATTATTAAGTAACTATAAATTTGCTATAATTTACATCTTTTTAAATCGTAACTGGCGTGTTAAATAAATCAATAATAAATAAAGACAGGCCGATCACTTGTAACACGCAGTACCATTATTTATTCAAACTAGTAATCAATTGACTATAGTAGTGAGTACATTCAGTCAAGCGTTTCTTTTAAAGTATCATAACAATTTAATACTAGCTTTTGACCGCGGTTCCACACGCCTCAATGCAGGTTCGGGAACACTTAGATATTATACATGGAGAAATTTTAATCGTTCTAGACCCTTAAATGGGTGATTCAGCCCGTCGATATGAACCATTTTTCCTATGGGACCAATGCTGGAAACTCAAATTTTATTTTGACATTTTCATACAAAAGTGTTCAGCCGCCCGGGCAATTTGTATAGGAATGTCGAAATTTTTTTCGATTTTACAGCATTTGTACCACAGGAAAAGATGTTTATATTGACGGGCTCGCATAAATTGACAGTACGCGTGTGATAACACAAAGCTGTCACGCACACAAGCATTGAAGAATTGGCCAGTTTTTTAATCATTGAAATAAAGGCATGACGGTGTCTAGAGAGTACATAGTCAAAGCGGAAACAGTACCTTTATCCATGATGAAAATTAAACTGTAATGTAAAAAGTACATTTCATATAAAGCCAATGGTCTTACTGCGTTCAAAAATGAGTGAAAACGAGAGAAAAGCCCTATATATTTATAATAATGTGTAAATGCAAATTTTTTGCACAGACGCGTTTTTGATATGGCTAAGTTTAAAATTGTATGTTCAAATTTATTTTTCAATAGGTACATTTTCTTTTAATATGGTCCTTATGACATCGAAACTTGGATTATAACACGGGATATTAATGATGTATTTACGGCACTAGTGCTTTTTACTTTACACCAATCACAAATGCTCAATAGCCCAATGCCACAGATGCAAAATTGAAACTTTTTCATGATATCCAAGCAAAGAGTTTCAAGTTCGGCATGAAAACTTTTTTCTGATTCGTGAGATGTAATTTTTAACCGACTTCGAAAAGGAGAAGGTTATCAATTCGGCTGTACGTGCCTGATTATTATAAAATGTATTTTTACAAACTGCTTTAGTTGCTAACTTTTATAAAATTTCTTATTTGCTGAACTGCAATCTTGTTTTAGTTTATATTGTAATCACAAATGTATTGAAAAACGTCGTATAATGCTCGTACGGTAAGCTGTCTATTATAGTCATCGGTTTATTATATGCACTCGGCTTTGCCTCGTGCCTATATACAGATTACCGTACTTCCATCATAATGTAGTAGGTATTATTAAAAAAATTGTTCGGTAAAATTTGCAAATTACCTATTTATTTTTTACTGCTCTTGTCTTATATTAGATCATTTAATGATCTAAAGCTCTTGTATAAGATTGTTATGCTATAATGTTATTTAAAACTAATTATTGTCTACTAAAACAAACAATTTTAAAATCCCAAATTAAAAATAGTCAAAACAATCGTGAAACGACTACAAAATCGATTTGAACACGAACCACCAATTCATTATTACCGCGTGCAATCATTAAGGCCAAAAACAATAACACTGGCCAGTAAAAAACGCAAAAACCATTAGAGTAAAAAAGAAAAAAGTGGGCGGGAAAAAAGAAGAAAAATTTTCTAATCTGTGCCCGATCCGAACGGAAGCCGCCCGGTGTGACGGATTCGGATCATTATTTTTAAAATGTCTTATTTTGTTCGGCTTTATTAGGGTTATTTGTTTTATTGCTTATTAGTTTGTTAATGTTGGTAATCAGAGGTGTTATGGAGATGTCTATGAAGTTATACGGTAGTCGTGTATGAAGAATAGAAGCATTGTATCTTAATTTTCTGTGCAAGTGTTCTCGTACGAGAAGGATTTTGTTTATCATCTATAGAAATAATAGTACTTATAGCGGAACTGGTGGGAGCCACGAAGATGAATATGCCGCGCTGGATATGCGGAGTTTCCCGAAAAAGACCGCGTAAGATTCTTCCAAATTCGCGGTCTGCCCGCATGTTCGAAATCAAATCTTGAATTTCGAATGCGTTCGTTTCTCATTAAACTGTTAACCCTACAAATGGCGTCTTGATTAAGATTTTAAACTCCCATTCATCACAAGCCATAACTCATACGGACCCATTCACAAATATTTGTTTAACGTTCCGCAGCCTATATTTATAGCTAATAATGAAGTTTTACAATGCTTTTTATAACCGAAGGATTATGGGGTGCCGCCTTCAAGGATAAAAATACATTGAATGCCTGGTTTCGCCAGTTCTGTGTGAGATGTTAAAGATTCACACGGATTTTTAAAGGTTTTGCTGATCTACAGAGCGATTTTATTGACCTCCGCACTTTCACGCCATTTTGTTTGTTTCTTGTTATACATGAACAATAAGGGGTAATGTTTATAGGCCTCTTGGAAATTAATGGGAGAGTCAACGTCAACAATTTTCTGAAATACGTGTCATTGGGAATATCTTCGATTTAACGATATTACATATTAAGAATTTTGAAATGAATTGAGTCAAGATTCATAAAATAAAATAGACGGTTTTATTTTAAGTACAGGCCTTCAGTCAATATTTTATGATGTTTACAAAAAAAATGGGTTTAGGTGTATTGAATTAAATTATTATTCAAAAGCCACAAAATATGAGCAAGAATGAAGATGTGAAAATCTTACAAATGTTATTAAATATCTCATTAGCTACTGAACCAGATTTTGATTCCCAAAGAACTAATATTGTCTTATATTGTATTATCTATAGTTGTACCAAATTTAATCTTAACTAGATGACTAATATGAAGTAACTGTGAAACAAACAAAAATACATTTAAAAAAATGTGTTTTACTCCAACTTGATTTAAAAATGTTGTTTACGCCGCTCGCTCTATCAAAAATTGATACTTAAATAAGATGTAAATTCAGTTATCATAGTAAGATTAAAACATGTTTATATGCGCCAGTTTTTACCTGTAGAATTTTGAACCAAAGATCAACGACGTAATCAAACAGTAAAAGTCTTCCTTAGACTGTATCTTACTTACTCTGAGATTCAAACGATTGTTTGTCATAGACCTCGAACTTTAAAGTAAGGACTTGTCTTAGGGTTAAATTGTAACCGCGCATAAATACCATCGGATGAGATACGATGATGTGTTTACAGCCCGGCACGCCTCGAGCCAGCGGTTTATATTCGGGCCTCGAACAACCCTCGCCGCGGCTATAAAAGGGCCAAGTTCATATCTTTGTTGTTGTGAGGTGCAAGGTTTATTTATTTGTTTATACAGCGTGTAACTTGACCTTCAACATTCTCTGAAAGGGGTGACTCAGCCCGTAAGAATGAACAACTTCTGCTATGGGATCAATGCTAGGAACTAAAAAAATAAAAGAAAACTTCTTTGTATTTTAGAAATAAAATTTGACATTTTCTTACAAAAGTGCTCAGCCGCACGGGTAATGCGTACGGGAAAGTCAAAAAAGTTTTTCCTAGGATGTTCCTAGGTCCATGATTATGAGTTAAATTTGAATAAAAAATATTTACGGTGTGTATAGTATTGTTATGTTATGAGTTGTAATGTATAGTATTTTACGGGTGCCCATTTTGATAAGGTTGGGATATAAACGCGAGTATGGTTAATAACTGTTAATTTAACACTGAAATCACAAGCCAGACTAAACTAAGCTGTAGGTTAGAAGTTAATTTGTTTGTGTTTTAAACATAAATAAATAACTTCTTCAAAAATACTGAAGAACGCAATCTAATGAAACTATGATAAAACTCTTAAGATTAAACGTCACGCCATCTGACGGCGCCATAACTTTCTTTCTTTTAGAAAACCTAGGGTTCCAGTTTAGAACCTAACTGTGTCTTGTTTTTGCCTCCTTGGTTTTCCAATCAAACCTCATTTAAAACAAAATGTTAGTTACAAAAACAAGTATAGGCCAGTTCACTTATGAAAATATCTGTTAATATAAAAGAATGAATATTATATTTTTCTTTTTTAGATTTTATTCTTTTATTGCGAATATACAAATATAATACCTATACCTCTAAATAAACAGATTTATTATATGCAAAGTTCAATAAATTGATCTATATAAACATCATATTGAGCATATCATAACCGATCAACAGGTGGTCGTCCCATACCTAACCCCATGCAAAACCATAAACGAAAATACACTACACACATACCTGTGTCACATCGTACTGCTCAAATCCTTCCTTATCCCAACAATCCACCACTTATCGCCTCAAGCCGCCGGAGAAAACGCGCAAAATCATCTTTCCCACCAAAACTATACCACGGAACCACAAAAACATAACCTGCACTCTCATAACCCGTCAAAAACAATACTCAGAGGTGTCTAAAGAGCAAAAACACAACATTTTACTACGAAAACCTGTCAAAAGCTTCCAGTACCGAGGTCGGGGCAAATTAAGTCAATACGTAATTAAAAGTGGCACAACGCACACACACAAAGGATCGACATAAAAATGCTGGAAGGAAAAAAAAGTATAGGTTTAAAATTTACCCGGTATAAATTTGTGTTTTTTTCCCTTCACCTACTTATGTATGGAGGCATGCGCAGTAAAGGGTTAAAGTCGCGTTAGCCATTCAAATTGAGAAGGCCTCCAGCCGTATGCTAATTAGTAAGCGGTGATGACTTTTTTATTCGGTCAGATTCAAATTTTCGTGTAGTTCCGGGTTTTCCCGCTATCAGTCTGGCGTGGTTGTCGATTAGATGTTATTTTCATATCATTCTGATCAGTTTTAAAAGTTGTATTAAATACTTTACAATAATAATAAAAACTTAAATCATTACTAATTAATTATTTGAAATTTGTTAAAAGCCCAGACACCAATGAAATAGCACAATATATTCAGTAATATTTGTCATTGAATTTTCTGAAGAAAAAAATAAATGTTTTAATTTATTTATTTTATATATTGATGAGAGTAGGTGTAAATTGACTTTTAAAAATGGTGCTCCTCATTAAATCGACAGTAATCATTATAATTTCCATAACAATCAATTGAGGCTGTCATCTGTCTCTTAATAAATAAGTCTACCTGCCCTAATTTAAGGAAACTTGGACTTTGCACAGTAATTTAAACTGAATGATGTTGTAATATTTATTTGATTTATACTTGATTTTGCACGCAACTTAGAATCATGAATAGAGAAACAAATACTTGCGCGAATGACTGTTTACAAGAGTCCAAGTACAATCAAAAATAAACTGAAATTATTTCTTCATTTTTCTGTAACCTACTAACAAAACTATGTGTGGAAAGATTTCTTATTATTTTATTTTTTTATGGATTGTAGTATTCCAGCGCAATCTACTGCTTACTTTTTAATAAATACATATGTAGATAAATATTCGTGATCTAGGGCAATTTGAAAAGGTCGTTTTTCATTTTGATCTGATCGGGGTTCGAATGGAAATGGAAATCAAGGCCACTTGTCGTCAAAAATATTTGCTCGTATTTTAATCCTAATCCTAACCAATGAGCAAATCCTATTTTATATGGCAAATTATATGCCAGTGAAGAAAAAAATAGTTTCATAAATATAAGCTGGTAGAAGATAGTTTTATAATAGTTTAAATATTGACACAAGCTAATAACTGCTAATGTTTTGTACCTATGAAATGGTTCATTCGATCGCTACATTTTCTAGTGATGTCATAATCAACCCCTCACTCACGACATAACCTAAAATTCCAAGATGAGATCTCAGTTTGTATCTGTGTAGTTATGGGAAAGACGACTGCTACTAAACGAATTTTAACAAAACTGGATTTGTAAGGCTTGTGACTTTAAATAAGTAAACTTAAATAACGCGACTACGAATAATACGTGAGTAAAGCCATGTTTTCATAATGAATTTATCTCGCGTAAGTTTTAATATTATTACGAATAATAGGTTTTTACACCAAAATTATCTTCCACAACAAGGATATATTGGAGGCATTGAGATAAAATAAGGATAAAAAAATTCTGGTTGGAAAACAAAAAGAAATGGCGAGATATCATTTCCACCTATTCCTTGTTGTTGTGGGCTCAGCTGTGACTTTTTTGACTGCTGACACTTAAAAATTTTCAAACGACTAAAATACGTAGGAGGTTATCAAGTCAAGGCCTATATACAATATGTCCCTGTGACCCTGTCTGATAGATAAAAGGCAAATAAAATTTTTGTAAAGAGCTTTTGGTGTGAGGGCTTTTTTAACTTGACATTGTTATGTGACGTATTTACGTGCAAATTTTCTGCACGTGTTACGAACTGCAAGTAAAATTACTAAAACTTGGCAGGTATAAGTCATCATCATCATCAGGTCTTTTTTAGACTCCACAGCAGGGGTACAACCCTGGTATAAGCATATTTTATTTGTATTATGGGAGAAGAAGATGGAATAACTGATATTGCTTCACGAAATGCAAATTGTACCCGAAGGTAATAAATAATTTCTCTTTATTTACCTACTGTATGTATACTTACTTTCGAATCGCATTTTTGTATTTCGACTAAGTATATTCCCTGGGAAACATCATGCATCATTAGTTTTGAATTTTCTTACAATAAATTTTATTTATTCAAAGTTTTCATTAACACTTATGTTTGTAGTAAACAAAAAATGGCATTGGAAGATTCATCCGCCCGTTTTTTTAAATATTTATTTTATGGCATTTGGCTTTCTACGCCTTTAAGCCCATCATTGTTAATTTTGCTATAGTTTGAATAACCAAAACTCATTAAGTTTTATCAAACTTTGCCTATTTCATGCTTACTATAGGAGGAAGTGATTCAAATTCACATTTATAGTCATATGAACTATTTCCTCAAGTCATTAACCTTTCCCCAAAACTTATCAATTAAGAGCACCGTTACACCATCTACTCCACTCACCCAGAGTCACGTCTCCTAAATAATCCCAATTCATTCAAAAACACTCATAAAAACCCCTTCATTCATAGTAAAGCGCCATCTAGCGATTGCGCCGCGAAGCAGTTTTTTTTCAAAGGTTTTTTCCGGAAGGTTCTAGATGGTATGCAAAAAACGGAGAGAGGGCGCCGCGATCGACGTGACTAGGGTTTTTCTGGCACACGATTGATCCGAAGGTCTTTTTTGTAAGCCTCTATTTAACTTCACTTGTTAGTGTTAAGGACAAATCGGTGCGACTGAAATTTGAGTCATTTGCTTTAATACATGCTGAAAATTTACGTATTAGAAATAAAACAATAAGAACTTTGACTATATATACTCTTTAGACTCTTTCATTCCTTTATTTCAATGGTTAAATAATTTATAATTAGTTTAAAAAAACTAAAAAAAAACACGCTTTGCGCGCTAGTCATGTATTGTCATCAGAACTCAGAGCGTGTGTAAAATTTCATCCTAATCGAAGACCTAGTGGGTCAAATTGAGATTCCAAGATTTTCTTAATACAAGTGAAGCTAGTAAAGGCGTGTAAAAAACTCGCCAACCTTTTAATGCTCGTGCGTGACAGCTTTATCTTAGCACATGCGTGATGTCATCAAATCGGTAGTTATGTGTTTGCATGCATTTTCATCATAGTGTATGATGATTGAAAATAGTTTTTTTCTACGCTTTTAGGCTAGTCTATCAATTATCTTTATTTATTTCTGTAATCTTAGATTTAGGATTTTATAAAATTGATATAAAAGTAAAATATAATACAAAACATAAAAACTTTATAAAAACCTAAACCTAGAGTGCCGCCAGCAGCGGAGCAAGGCTCAAGCTACCAGCGGTCAGGGCCCCAGAGAAAGAAACCTTCTGACAATACGTGCCGTATCCAAGAGTACTGCCTTCTGTATCTGTCTCTTAATGTCAATTATTATTATTATTAAAATAGAGACTTAAAACATTTTCAGACATACATATATAATCACGTCTTTACCCCTTGCGGGGTAGACAGAGCCTAAAGTCACAAAACCTTAAAGCATATTATGACGAGCTCCGTGGCGCAGCGGTCAACACGCCTGCCTACGACACGGATGGTCCCGGGTTCGATCCCCGGTCAGGTCAAGATGGAAAATGATCTTTTTCAAATTGACCTGGGTCTTGGATGTTTATCTATATAAGTATCTATTATAAAATATAGTATCGTTGAGTTAGTATCCCATAACACAAGTCTCGAACTTACTTTGGGGCTAGCTCAATCTGTGTGATTTGTCCGTATATATTTATTTATTTATTATTTATTTATTCATGTTTAAAGTGTTAGTAGGTGTTTAGGTGGAAAGCGGAATCAAGATAAAGATGGGGATTGCGGATTATAGGAACATCGCCTAAAAGGTGATTCCTTAGAGTTTCGCCCAATCCCTTGACCGGATTTTCCGTTTTTCGCGAGAAGAAAAGCAGCTGGTATATTCTATGTTTTCTCTTCTCCCAAACCAGCATGGAAGATAACTTTTTAATGATAAAAACAAAATTTAATTATAAGTCAAGAGGGTATTACAAGTAACGTGCTCTGAGTGATATTTGTATTTAAATATTGTATGTTAGTGCTAAACTCTTCGTTTACGTTAGACTCACATTTGGCTGGTTTTTTGCCTTTATCTCAAAATATTTTAAAAAAGCTTATGTAATAGTCTATAAGTATTCTCTCTGTAGGAAGTTTCACACGTTTAAAAAGAAGAATACTGAACGGTTTTGATGAAGCTTTACAGTTTTATAGCGTTAAGAAGATAGACTACCTGTAAATTTTCATACAAAAAGCGATAACGCTTCCCACCCCTTAAACATAGTCCAATTTCAATATTTTTTTACACATTATTGATAAATTGGAGTAGTAGGGCTGTACATTTTGATGTTTAAGATATATTGCTTACAACAAAAGTTATGAGCATCTAAGTAAATATCCATTTTTTTTTACATAAAAAATAACCGGGGCATTTTAATTTATTTAAATTAATCTAAACCGAATCAACAAAAAAGGAAAACGGTTAGCCCTAGATTAAGGTGTTGCTAAATCGAATGACACCAAAATTTCCTCATTTCGTAAAGGTTTAGGGGGGTGGAAGAGTTATCGCTTTTTGTATGAAAATTACAGGAATAAAATTCTTCAACTGTGAAATATTCAATTTCCATTTGAGAAACTTAATGTTAAGTACATTTACTTAACTCTTCAGGTAATTAAGGAAACATGTAGGTAACGGAATTGATAATGTAATTAGGCAAATATAGGTTCATTAATAATGTTTTAACACGTAATAATCCTTTAGTTATTAATCCGGTCTTCAGTTGCAATCAATTTAACAATTAATAATATTTGAACTTATTCAGAAAATAACGTTTTCTAATATATTTTTAGTTTACTACAGAAGTTCTCACAATAAGTTGTATTATTTAAAAAAAAGCCCGACTGCTCTTTTAGGCCGCTTACATTCACCATATTGATTTTTTTGCGGACGACACATAGCCTATCATACTTTGGGGAATAATACAAATCTAATGACACCTCATACTCTAAAATAAGTCAAGCCGTTTAGGCTACAGGAAGGGACAATAGAACAGACACACAATCATAAAATTACCCTCCTTCTAGGTATGGGTTCAGTCGGATGAAAAGGAATATGGTATATAACATTTTATTATTATCGCTTTCGTAGGAAAAGCAAGAAATAATAACAAGTATAAAAAATTACTTACTGAGAGTGACGGGAAATTAAACCTAGACTACCATCTGAGGCCAAGTCCTGAGTTTTGCCGTAAGATCCCCATCTTCGCTCGATGCACACACGCTCGCTCCTGTTTTGATCATAAGGAAACCTAACGAACCTAACCTACACTCTGTGGCCAAATTGTTTTGTCATATTCGATGTTTTGCCAAGTCACCCTCTTCCAGTCGCTCACTTATAAATTACGATGCACGCCTTAAATTTTATTCAACGGTTTTATATTTTATTTCTTGTATGTTGTATTTGTATTGTTCCTATATTTATCCAAAAACTATGCCATCAAACTTCTCAGGTTACACACCGCACACCGCTATCTCTCAGACCATCAAATCAGCCCATCAAAATTAGTAATGGTGGGAATCCAAAAATAATTTCGCCATTTTTATAAAAATTGTGTGTAATATTCAGTTGTAGATTTATACACTTCCAAAGGAAATAATTAAATTTAAAATAAATAAATATTTAAGGGGGCCGTCCAACAAACGAGATATTTTTCTGCTTTTCGCTTGATTGACTAATTTTGTATTGGTTAACATCAAGTTCCTTCGAAATCTTCCATCAAATTCCTCATCTAATATGAAGCTTCACAATAAATCCAGAGAGATCCAAGGCGTGGCACACATCGCCTGCAGAAGGCACAAAAACGGCAAAAAACGTCAAGAAACGATTTTTCACCATCACCCTCCCCCCGGGAGCTCGGATTGTTTTAGCGGGGTCGATGTACTTTTGACATTGATGTTTGATATATTGCTGTTTGAAAGTAGAGATATCATTGCAAGGAAATGGTTTTGTCCAAAATGTCTATGAAATAAATTACCTATAGCATAGATTTTTAAGGGGAGACATGCATTTGACGGCCTACATTTGAAATAAATTATGCAAAAAAAAAAACTGAGAGAACAATTAAAATTTTGCTTGTAATTTGCTTGCAATAATTGTTTGTCTTTTGGGGTAGAAACCATGGTCCTAGCCCATCGTTTCTTTAATTTTTTGTTAAAACGAATGATTAATGTGTGATCTGAACATCAATATTTTTTGAAATTGCTACGTATATAATATACGTATATCTACATATAGCAAGCAACTTGTGGCAACTGTAAGTATAGAGATTCTACCCCATCCTCACATACTAATGATCTCGGCCTGTGGTTGAAAGAACACGGTTCGTCTTTTAAATTAATTGTCTCGCCCCCCCGGCTTAGAAAGTGGGGGATGTCTCCATACTGAGTACACTGACACACATTTTCTTTAGCAGATATAATGATAAGTTTGTTTGTATTAGGAATTCGTATTTTTACGCTTTATCCCGATAGCCCAAAATATGTGTAGTATGATTTAAGGGTTTATGAATATGTGGGTTTTTCTACCGTACGCAGAAGTAGTAATAATGTATGTATGGGATATCGTTAGAAATACATTATCCAATGACAGAGTCCATCGGGTTTTAATCGTTACTTAAACGTACATTGCAGCTTTTGTATGACTAACTATTTAAAATTACCATCAAAATGTTGCACACTGTAATTGTGAAAAGTTAGTGAAAAGCCCACAAATCTTTAAAATAAAACATTTTTTTATTACAAAATGTTGTCTTAGAACGAGATGAAAAGATAAAATTACTTCAAGATTTTAATGTTTGTTTGTTTTTCGTATGTGTAAGTGGCCAACACTGGTGTCAGATTTTTCAAGCTGCCTTAAGGCATCATCAACGATGACAGCCGGGACCAACGGCTTAACGTGCCTTCCGAAGCACGGAGGAGCTCGAGATATTTTTATGCTACTTGCGGTCACCCATCCAAGTAGGGACTGCACCAGGGGTTGCTTAACATACGTAAGCGCTCATAGAGCTCACACCCACTGGACCATCGAGCTCCTCAAACAAGATTTTAATGTATTTTATTTAATAATTTGCCTTGACCGAAAAAAGGACCATGGTAAGTATAAACGGATATTCTCAACAATCACCTGTTTTTTATCCTAAGTTTATATATTTTTTAAATCGGAATTTTGTGAAAAGACTAATTACGCATCATTTTGTATGTACCTACCTATATTTTGTGCGAAATATTAAAAAAAGAAATGTTATGTTTTTTTACAGGGAAGACAGGCCTTAATTCGTTGCCTAAATTTTGTGTCATCATACGATTTGGACGATCATACTGTCACACACATCTTCCTTAGGGGTTGGATGGATAGAATCGACACTGGCTAACGATCCCGGCCTGTGACGTCATTAATCAAGTCTTTGGGGTGTTAGGCCGAAGTGCAGGATAGTGTATGTGACAATTTCGGGAAGTAAGATGAAATTGGACGAAATTTTTGCATTTGTATCTCCTCACTTAGGCAAAGGTGATTCTGATAGAGAGCCGAAATTTTGCTGTTACGGATCCTAGAAAAATGTGAATAAATAATTTCACATTTTTCTAGGACTCATGAATGACATGGAAAATAAATTACAATATTTGTAATACTTGCTCAGAAAAATATTATACTGCTCATAAAACGAACATTTTTAAAACTTTTTTAACTACATACATAATTGAAAATAATAACAGTACGAGGTCGTGTTGTGCCAAAACGTCTTAATGACTCTTGCTATTAAGTATTAATAAATACGCTTGATATTAGTTCCCTATTCATGTTTATTTCACTCAGCATCGTAGAGCTAACTACGTAGCTTTGGCTTGTGAAGATTTCATACCCTTACCTATGTCTGTGTGCTTTTTTCATGTAATTACACAATATTCGTCAATTCGTTTTTGAGTGAAGGAGAAACGAACATCCGTATAAACAGTCACACATTATTTCTTACAAAAATTTAAATTTTTATAAATATAAGATAATTAATACTACTACAGCAGGCATGCCACCGTGGCATGTTTCGTGGCATTAATTGCGTTTGAAAAATGCCAACTACCGCATCCTAAGTGCCGTCACACACATCAAGATAAACGTCGTGATAAGAATTATTTTTCCGCGGCTCGGTACGTCGCCAATTCTGCAGAATGTGCCAAGTGATGGCATTTTGTAGCTTCTTTGTTTTGATGCGGTCATCTTGAAAGAGCAACGTAAATACATTAGTATATAGAAACATACATTATTTCTTACAAAACTCTTTCATTTCTTATATAAATAAGTAGTACTATATGTAATAATACAGTGGCATGGCGTGGCACGTCTCGTAGCATTAACTGTGTTTGAAAAATGCCAATTACCACGTCTTTAGTCCCGTCATACATATCAAGATAAACGTTGTGATAAGAACTATTTCTCCGCGGCTCGGTACGTCGGCAATTTTGCGGAATGTGCCACGTGATGACGTTTTGTTGCTCCTTTGTTTTGTTTCGGTCATCAATACTCTATACAAAGTGGAAGTGACATTACCCGTAATAAATCGAACCACACGCTATCATCATTATCATCATCAGGTCTTTTTAGTCTCTACTGTAGGAGCACGACCCTCTCTGTACTACTAGAGCCAATATTAGCCAAAGCAGTCAGATCATACAACCACAAGTTTTACTAGATCATTTGAAATTAACCAAAAAAATAGACGTTCCCATACAAATCGCCCGGGTGGCTGGACTCTTTTGTATGGAAATGCCGAAATTTATTTTTGTTTTTTAGCTGTTTATACTGTTAATTAATAATACTGTTGCAGGCGTGCCGCCGTGGGATGTCTCGTAGCATTAAGTGCGTTTGAAAAATGCCAATTACCACGTCCTAAGTCCCGTCACACACATCAAGATAAACGTCGCGATAAGAATTATTTCTCCGCGGCTCGGTACGTCGCCAATTTTGCGGAATGTGCCACGTGATGACGTTTTGCTGCTTCTTTGTTTTGTTTTGGTCATCCTGAACGAAAATCCTACATTAGTATCATCATTTTCATATATTTAAGAACTTTGTTCTTGTCAGTGGAGTGTATTTTCCATCTTTTCCTATCCTCCGCTATCTTTTTGACCTCTCTGTATGACACGACTTTTGCCTTCTCTACATTAGTATATACAATCATCTATTATTAATTACAAACTCTTTCATTTCTAATGTAAATAGTTAGTTATAATCCCGTGGTAAATGCAACGGAGTATCTCGTGGAATGAATTGCGAATGATTTCTCCGCGGCTCGTTACGTCGCCAATTTTGCGGAATGTGCCACGTGACGTTTCGTAGCTTCTTTGTTTTGTTTGGGCATGTAGTCACCCCTTGATCGTACGATTTGAACTACTGAACCGATCATCATGAAATTTTGCATACACATAGATTAGGGTATTGAGACGCGGGTAACAGCTAGTAGGCAATAATTTTCGCGGACGGAGTCATAGGAAAATTCCTTGTTTGCAATAAATAAACAAAATTGCTTTGCTGCTGTATCGTGGCTGTGTAATACAAAACTTTAAATCCTTAGGCAATTAGCCTAAGGATTTAGAGTTTTGTATTTCACAGTCGGTGGCTCTAAAGCACCCCTAAAGTCAATTATAAAAGTATTCTATACTTATACTAGCTGACCCGGCGAACTTCGTACCGCCTAACAAATGATTAAGTATTCAGAGTTTTCATTGTTTTTAAGATGTATTCTGCTATTCGGGGCGGAGACAAATCCAACGAATCAATAACCATGAAAATTGGTTCAGCAGATCTCGAGTTATAAGTGTTGTAACAAACCCGTTTTTGTTTTATATATATAGATTATAAAGAGGTAAGATTTCATTATTTGTCTGTTTGTTTGCATTAAACAGGCTCCGTAGCTACTAGACCGATATTCAAAATTGTTTCACATTTAGACAGCTAATTTATCATTGGGTGATATAGGCTATATTTATAAACACATAGTCGCGGAAAAGTTGCAACTATGCAATTCAGTATTTGCCTAATGTTAAGATTATATAAAATTTGTTTCCAATGATACTAATTTCTATCTAAAAACACTATAAAAAAACACTTTTAATTTGATATCGATTCGTTAAGTGTTCTTAAAGCTTCTTTAAAGTTGGGTGAATAGCACCATTTTTCAAAGCATGAAAATCTTAAATTACAATTATACTGTATTGTAGTCCGTTAAATTTATAGCAACTTTTACTATGAAACCATTACCACAAACGTAATTTTTCGTATAGCTACCAAACAAAGTTCTCACGCCGCCCATACAAAATACAAAGTTGTGACGTCACAAATATGTAGGCATTTCAGCAGTGCGTTTTCACGTCTAAAAATTAACGTCTAAAAATATGTGTCTTTAAAACTTCTATATCTGAAAGAGTTTTTTGTTTAGAAATGTATTTCGGTCACTATTGTGTTTATTTTTGGTAGATCTTTACATAGCGACACGAAAATTTTTTTAGTCAAGTAGCCAATTAATGAATGAAAATCTTTTGCTGTGACCCAAAACAATAATAAATTCATTTATTTCATCTCATACAATGCTCATAAGATTAAAAGCAATGCTTAGGAACTAATTACAATTATTACAATTTAATTGTATGAGAAACTGGTGCCTGCAGTAGGCTTATAAAAACCTGTAGTACAGGCCACCTCCCGTAATTATTTACATTGCCAATCAACAATACCTATAATTTACATTTGGTTTGTATGAAATATGAAAAATATACCCAAATTGTAGACATATTGACAAAATCATTTTTAAAATTATGTTCATGCGAAATTTTAACTTTTAGCTATAAAAGTGACATGCACATTAGAAATATTATTTTATTAAGGGCTACAAATAATTAAAATAAGATTCAAATAATAAATAAATTAAAGACTGCAAATTACTTTTTCATAACAGCAATTCAGTATTTTTCAAAACAAAACTGTAAATCCCTACGCTATTAGTCGGTGGCTTTACAACACCCTTAGAGGCGATTATAAAAGTCGTCGCGGCTCCGGACGTTGATGTATCTCTGTCTGTTTGGAGCAGAGACGATATGCAGTGATGAAATGTTATTTTTGAAATAAAACCTTATAAACCGACTTCAAAAAAAGGAGGAGGTTTACAATTCGTCGTAATCTTTATTTTTTTTATGTATGTTCCCCGATTTCTCAAAGACGCCTGGACCGATTTAAGAAATTCTTATTTTGTTCGATAGGTAATACTTTACAGATGATCCCATTGAATTTTTATCGAAATGTGTCGGGCGCTTTTTGAAAAAAAAAACAAAAACTAAAAAAAAATGTTTACAGGCTTTTCTTATGCTTATTTAAAAAAAAATGATAGGGGTGAAGTCGGTTTTTGTTTTTTGTTAAAAATATCTTAAATTATGACTGAAGGAAAAGCGGCGAAAATTTAAAAAACTTGAATTTGCAGAAAATTCGAAATATGAGATTTTCACAATATTTTAAAGTAAACTTTTTTAAAATTCGCCCACTTGGTAATTAGTTGTTGGAGTGTAGATATCAAAAATGACGCAAATTTTGGAAATGATTGGAAATCGAAAACAAAAACAAAATTTTTATACAAGTGTTTAGCCGCCCAGGCAACTCGTATGGGTAGGCAAAAGAAATTGCGAGACCCCAGCATTAGTCCCAGAGGAAAAATTGTACTTAATATCAACAAATGGCCTATAAAACATACAAGTTACACAACAGCTTTATAAAGTACTAGATGCTCCCCATGACTTCATCCACGTGGGTTTCGGTTTTTAACACGCAATCTACACGGGCCCCGAGGTCGAACGGACCCCAGGCCCCGGACTCCAAAGCATTAGGTGAAGTTTTAAACGATGCAAGTCCGCCGAGCAATAGGTATTAAATTTGGTAATATCAAATTTAGAACCGACTTCGTTTATGGGTCATTATCAATTTGACTACATGTACATACTAATATAATTAGTTCGTCAGATAGTGTGGTTTCCGGCAGAGTAGAATAGGACCACTCCAAGTCTTCCCGTGGATGTCGTAAAAGGCGACTTAGGAAACACAAGCTAAACAAAGCTTACAAACATCAAAAAGACCCCAACCCGTCTGGCCAGCGCGAAGAGTGTAGGCCAAATCCTCTGACTACTCCGGCTAATATATTGCTGTGGTAGTACTAAGAGGGTCATGCTCCTGCAGTGGAGACTAAAAAGACCTGATGGATGGATGGATTTAACCGTATAGTTCCCGGCAGAGTAGAATAGGACCTCTCCAAGTCATCCCGTGGATGTCGTAAAAGGCGACTAAGGAAACACAAGCTAAACAAGTCTTATTAACATCAAAGAAAAGATACCTCTTCAACCCGTCTGGCCAACGTGGAGAGTGTAGGCCAAATCCTCGTGACTACTCAGGCTAGTATATGGCTCTGGTAGTACAGAGAGGGTCGTGCTCCTGCAGTGGAGACTAGAAAGACCTGATGATGATGATGGATGGATGGATGGATAGATAATAAAAAAATAAAACACATGTCACCATCAGCAGATCTCTGTTAGTCTCCACTGCAGGAACACAACCCTCTCTGTACTACCAGAGCCATATATTAGCCAGGGCAGTCAGAGGATTTGGCGTCTGTTGTAAAGTGTATATCTACGCTGGCCAGAACGGTTTGAGAGGTCTCTTTGATGTTTATAGCTTTATTTAGCTTCTGTTTCCTTAGTCGACTTCTACGACATCCACGGGGAGACTTGGAGTGGTCCTATTCTACTCTGCCGGGAACTACTTATTTAGGTATTCCTCTTTATATTCTTTGATTCAAAAAATAAATTAATTAAAAATAGCCGATTCCTTTTATCTTCCTGAGTGATTTCAAACTGATTATTTTAAGTTAACGGAGCCTTTACGATTATTTATCTTGATAACTTGTTGAGTACGTTGGAAGCAACTTTTTCTCAATTTAAATTAGTTTATTGAAAAAAAAAGTGTTCTTATTTTTCGATCTACGTACTGACTGACGGACTCATTTAATGGTTATTATTTAGACCCAGAAAACTAACCTACTCATGTACGGATGCCTAATTTTTGAAAATGAAATACCGCATTTGTTTTTTTTTTGGTTGCTATTGTTGAAAGAATTTTTAATATCGGTCCAGTAGTTTTTGAGTCCATCCATTACAAACAAACAGAATACTTTACTCTTTGTAATATTAGTCTACTTTGCACAAAAAAGGATTTGCTTAAGGCGCTTACACCAGCCAACTAGCGCCACCCTTGGTTTTATTTCTTTTACTATTAAATAAGATCAAATTGTCAAAATCGACGTAAGTACTTCACTAGTATTTTTTGTATTGCTTTTCATTATTTTGCATTTGGTAAATCAAGAGAAAAGCCAAAAGCGGCCACTTTTGGCGGTAATGAATAGTTCTCTCAATCTAAAATGCTAATGTCGATAAAAGTTCTACAAAAAAATACTTACTTACGTAGATTTTTTAAATTTGTTCTTATTTCGGAGAACAAGAATTAAATAACGGGTGTCGCTAGTTTCGGTGATGTAAGCATCTTAACGTAAACTACACAAAGCAATTTAATCAATAGATTTTTGGTTAGAGTTAAAAAAGTAAATAACAATAGACTCTTAGTTCTAGTAGATTTGTTTTAAAAAGTTGTCGTCGGCAATGAAAGTTGGGATAAAGTAGGTTCCTAACAGAGAAATTAGAAAAGTGACTAAGTGCGAGTCAGACTCGGCTTTAAAAGTTCCGTATTAACAAGCATAGATCATAATAGCGGTTTATGAAAATGTGCTTCATCTCAAAAACTAATAAAAAAAAATCGTTAAAACTGTTGATTGAGATCTGCATTCTACAGCATAACTTTTAATTACCTTTATATCTCCACCTAACTTTTAAATAAGAATGTGAACTCTTATTTTAAAAGTTAGGAGGATGGCATATTTTATCACTTTGGAATACGACTGACTTTTATTCGATCGATTCTGTGACCACAAGAGAAGTTTCAACTGTGTAGTTTAAAATAGTTTCGAGATAAAATGATTGTTATATACGGACAGACCGACAGAATTCCAGGCCAGATCACGACCTAAATAAAAAATACTAAAAACAGAATAAAATAAATATTTAAAGCGGTACTTTTTATAGTTATAATAATGTTGTATAGATAAAGATTGGTACGAAACCCTTGGCTTCTGCTTTTTTCTTGTTTTGTATTTCGTATGTGTAAGTGGCCAACACTGGTGTCAGATTTTTCAAGCTGCCTTAAGGCATAGCTTAACGACTGCCATCAACGATGACAGCCGGGACCAACGTCTTAGTGCCTTCCGAAGCACGGAGGAGCTCGAGATATTTTTATGCCACTTGCGGTCACCAATCCAAGTAGGGACTGCACCAGGGGTTGCTTAACATACGTAAGCGCTCACAGAGCTCACACCCACTGGACCACCGGGCTCCTCGCTTTTTCTCCTTGCTCCTCGTTTTTTTCTTTTATGGACTCGATGGCTCAAATGGCGTGCAACGTTGACGTAAGTACGAATATCATCTTTCGTTTTCAGTAGTAGTGGGTATCAGCATGGTGGTATCGTCTTTGACGTGTCCACAAGATGCCATACAAACTAAAGTTGCGCTTCAACTATACATAGATGGCGCTTCGTGCAATATTCAAATTTTATTTAGATATTCATAATACAAACTAACTATAAAAATAATTTCACACTCTTGCATTTGCTCAGATAACATTTTTATCTTATAATTAAATGGATACTATCCCCTTTCTTCATAAAAATTAACAAATGTTTATTAAACCTATTTTAGTGAAAATATGTTTTGTCTCGTTCTTTCTATGTCAAACATTGTGTGTGTCAAATATTGTCAAACGTTTTACTGAAAATGGTATTGGTAATTTATATGAATAAAGGGGTTTATTTTTAAGTACATTCGGATTAGTCTAGTTGACCTGCAATGGACCTACTGCCCTCTAACGGCGACTTTTTTAAACTAAGCGTGCCAGCAGCGTTTGCCCGAGCACGTGCCTCCAGATAAAACATATATTCGCATTAAATTATAGGTACTATCTATAGTATTAGTAGATACTGATACCACAGTGAGAGGGTCATGCTCCTGCAGTGGAAATTAAGAAATACCTGATGATGCAGGACTCAATGGCACTAGTGGCTTGCAACGTTTACTTCTTCTTCTTCTTATTTAAGAGCTTTGTAGCTCTTGTCGATGGAGTATACGCCAAACTTCTCTATCCTCTGCTTTAGACTTTAGTTCTTGATACGACATGATACCCGCCTTTTTCTTTAGTTGATCAACAAAACTTTTTCTTGGTCTCCCAGGACCTTTCCTTCCTTTTACCTTACCCTCCAGTATGTTTTTAAAGAAGGTATCTTGTCGTATCAAGTGACCAATCATCCTACCCCTCCTATTCTCTATTTCGTTTATCAGTCTTCTTTTTCAGCAACGTTAACGCGAGTACAAATATGATCTTTCGTTTTCAGTAGTAAAATGTATACTCTCTGCACGCTGGCCAGACGGAAGAGGTCTCTTTGATGTTAATAAGCTTTGTTCAGCTTGTGTTTCCTAGGTCGCCTTCTACGACATCCACGGGAAGACTTGGAGTGGTCTTATTCTACTCTATCGTGAACCACACGGCAACCAAATCCAAAGGCCAAATCCTCCGACTGCTCTGGCTCTGGTTTTACAGATCAAAATCAAATCAAAAATCAAAACGTTTATTCAGAAAATAGGCCTTTGCAGGCACTTTTTCACGTCATATCATATTTAAAATTATCTTATTAGATAATATGTATTTATTAATTGTTCACAAGCTACAGACTACTAGCGTACTACAGAGAGGGTCATGCCTCTGCAGTGGAGATTAAAGTAGACCTGATGATAAATATTAGGAGGTATGAGTATTGCTCCTCTAACACGAAGCCCTAGACAAGTACCTTGATCAAAATACCCAAAAATCACCGGAGCTCAAACGAGATTACCACGTCCCGGGTCCATGACACCGCCCGTGCTCACCATTACCGCAAAGAAGCAAAAAACCAAACAAAAACCCCAACCTGTTGGAAGATAGATCTGAAACTTTTACGCACGTTATCTAATATTGAATCTTTAATGAATGTACGGAACCCTTCGTGCGCGAGTCGGACTCGCACATAGCCGATTTTTTTCCAACTCGTTTGCCCAGCGTGGAGAGTGTAAGCCAAATTCTCTGACTGATCTGGCTACAATATAGCTCTGGTAGTAAAGAGAGAGTCAAGCTCCAGCAGTGGAGATTAAAAAAGAACTGATGATGAAAGACTCGATGGCACAAGTGGCGTGCAAAGTTGACGTAAGTATGAATATGATCTTTCGTTTGCAGTAGTAATAGGTACAGTCCGAATCAAATTTAAGGTGGCTCGGGTATTAGCTGCGACCTGCGCAGTACGCACCTGGTCTGCCCCACTGAACTTAATATTGTGTACTGCACATCGTCTCGCGCGATGTCTCGAGTCACCATCTTGTTTGATTCAGACTGTATCAGTATCGCTCCTCTAACACGAAGTGCAAGACAAGTACCTTGATCAAAAAACCCAAAAATCACCGAAGCTCAAACGAGATTACCACGTCCCGGGTCCATGACACCGCCCGTGCTCACCATTACCGCAAAGAAGCAAAAAACCAAACAAAAACCTCAACCTGTTTGAAGATTTATCTGAAATTTTTACGCACGATCGGTCGCTTCTCCACGGCGTGGACAGAGGCGAATTGCTCTATTTTTCTACGTTTTTTATCTATTTTGTGACTTCCTCGGATGCTGTAAAAAGCGCTCACGTTTCGGCTACGTGGGTAATCATCTCGTTAATGTTGACTTAGACACCTGTTATCAATGGGGCCATTCATGGTTCTGATATTGTTTAGCCCACCTGCCGGGTACAGATGAAGTTATTGCTAATGTTAGGTGAAAGAAGTTTGGTGTCGTATATCAACTTTATTTTGTGTAAGTGGCTGTCGTTTTAGTTATCTACACATTTTTAAAGAGCATAACAAATGTTGTAGGTTTTAGTCTAGGGTTGTAGATGTAGGCGTCAAGTCGGCCAAACTCAAGTGGGATTGCCGGGCAAGTGTGCCGCATGCAATCAGACAGATGGGCCCGGAAGGTCACCCTGTGGGTACCCGATGGACCTCGGCGTAGGGGCAGACCACGAACGAGATGGCGGGATGACCTCGACAGGTTTTGTAATGGCTGGCAGCAGATTGCACCAGATAGGGATGAATGGAAGAAGGAAGGGGAGGCCTTTGCCCAGCAGTGGGACACAAATAAGGCTTAAAAAAAAACAGATGTGCCTTTCATCTTAAAATGTGACAAGGACTTGGGAACTTATGATTAAGACTTTTAATACTAAAGATATGATCACAAAATTTCAACATTTTTTGGAAATAAGATTTGGAAAGCAGACTCTGGATAACTGATGGTCAACCACTATACATACGTTTACAATAAACTTCCTTCCACGTACCATCGAACTGTGGAATAAATTTTCTCATTTTCCCGAATCGATATATCGATATGACATCAGAATTATCTTCTAGATCTTCTTAAAAGGCCAACAATGCTCTTGTTTTACCCCTGGTGTTGCAGTTGTCCATGGGCGGCGGTGACATCAGGTGACCCGCTAGCTCGTTTGCAGGGCAATTTCATAAAAAAAGACGCAGGGTCCTGGTGGCGAAGAAGGAAAAGGAACCTGATTCATGTGGTGGCAATGCGTATGCTGGGGAACACGTGTGGAGTGATAAGGACGGATAAGATCCGTATCGAGTACATAAGTGTGAGCATAAAAGTAGTTGATACACTAAAAAGCTTCTTCATCTTCTATTTTATATTCTGGCTTCCGCCGAAATTTCAGTGATTCTGCCAATGTCCAGTATAATGAGATACTAAGTATCGGTGTTGTACGGTAAAGTTGTAACAAGTAGCATCAAAGATGGCGTATGTTCTTTGATGCCTCGTGGGAGCTTCTGACGGCAAATCTATACGAGTTCATTTCTCAGTCCACTTCAACTATTTTACAAATTGTTCATAAGCACGAGCATTTATAATACCAAACTACACCAATTTCATATTATAAAGTCCACTAAAATCAATTTGCAAAAATGTCTAAGGCAAACTTCAACTGTACCCTTTGACTTCCCACCACAAACTCCCACTAAAAAGCTGTCGTTTGACTTAAAATTTACAGATGGACATAGACAGATGGACGTCAATGGTATATGTGTCAGATTGGACAACAACTTTTCTTTTGTCAATTTAACAATAAAACCACGGAAGTATAAGTCACAGGTATAAGTACATATATCTCCATGAATAAAACGCATCAAAGTTCGCGAGTGGGGGGCTCGTGACGTGCGACATCACAGTTTGAGAAAAAGTGTAGCAAACTGTCACACGGATTTTGAACGGGCTATACGTTTCTGTATTCTATTCTACTTTGTTTTTTTATGGTCTCCACCGAGGTTTTGGTAATTGTACCAATGTCTAGTTTAAAGAGATACAAAGTATCGGTGTTGTACGGTACACACACAGGTAACAAATAGCAATTAAAGATGGCGTAAGGATCTACACCACGTTACATTACAAACATAGGTACATTAGTTTAATGGGAGCTTCTGGTGAAAATTTATACGAGTCCATACAACAGTCTACTTTTACTATTTTTCAGAGATTTTGGTAAAAAGTTAAGGGGTTTAGTTTGCCTTCGATGATTTCGCAAATTGATTTTAGTGGACTATGTAATATGAAATTGATATACCTAGTTTGAAATAGATAAAAGGCGAGGAGTATGTGTTCCTCCTTCTCTTCGAGTGGTCTACCTCATAGCTAAAATACTACTATAATGATTCGTCAGCAAAAATTACTTTGTTTTTCATAGCGTTTGCTCAATCTATCCGCACGACTGATGAAGTAAAGAAAATATATAAAATTATAATGAGATAAAATAAACACACGAGCAGGAAATAAGCAAGATAAAATAACTGAACAATGCAACAATTTTTGAAACATGACAAAAGTAAGAGCCGTTATATTTCACCAAATAAAAACAAAATCCCACAATAGACGGACAATGGATAAAAAACTGTCGAGCTATGTCTCCGTTATACTGTTCAACTAAAAATTATCACTTTGCGACTTAAAATTGTTCAATTAATGGATTAATAGATTTACTGCTAGCTACAAAACATTTAGGTTTTTATTCTTTTATTGAATTTACCCTACTGGCTTTTTAAATTAATTTACTGGTTTCTTATTTTCTTTCTTGTTAAATATTTCTAACTAGACAGCCGTATCTACAGTTTCTTTAAAGGATTACGGATTTTAATTAAATTTTAAAAGAACCAATTTTATATCGGTGACAAAAAAAATACCGCTTTTTATTTGACGCAGTTATACAGAATTGAGAACTTCGTCCTATTTTGAAGTCATTTGAAAATAAATTTCAGTGAGCAGGTATCAAAATACTCAAACACGTTTCTTTTTTCTCATTTCTATGTCTGACAAAAGTAGTTGAAGTAAAAAATTGTTTTGAAGAGGAAATAACTTAGATATTTTTAGCTGTTTGTAATTTTTTTCCCAGGCACTTTTTACAATACGGCGAGGTTTGAAATACATTCTAATCACTATGAAAATCATTTATGAATGGCACTTTGCTTTTTACTTTGCAAGCAAAAACACTTGTAGAAAAAAAAGTACTTTTTTACTGATCATTTTACAGGGTGGTTCATCGAGTGGGACATTTATTTTAATTTGCCTGATTTAAAAAAAAACCGTGTGGCTCACAGCAGAGTAGAATAGGACCACTCCAAATCTTCCCGTGGATGACTTAAGAGCGTATACTTAGCAGTGTTTTTTCAATATGGTTTCCATACAAATGTATTTCTCTATTTTCTCGCTGAAAACTGATTCTGATTCTAATCTAGTACTAAAATAGGAATGCCCCTATTTTTAATTTTTTTTAAAAAAAACTGTTTTTGTACAATTTTTTTTCTTTTAAACAGCTTTTTAGAAAAAAGTAAAACATAGGGACATACATATTTTAGTAATAGATTGTATGTAAAAAGAATTCTGCGTTTAGAAGCAGTTTTCAGCCAGAAAATAGAGAAATACATTTGTATGGAAAACGCACTGCTAGTATACCCTCTTAAAAGGTGACTTAGGAAACACAAGCTAAACAAATCTTTTAATTAAAAATTCCAACCTGTCTGGCCAGCGTGGAGAATGAAGGCCAAATCCTCCGACTGCTCAAGTGGTCAGAAAGGGTCGTGCTCCTGCATTGGAGACTAAAAAAGACCTGATCAAGCACAATAGCTATATATGTGACACCCTGTATATCAAGCATCTTAGTAAGCCTTAGAATACAGAAATCTCCAGAAACCAAAGTGCTATAAAATAAGGAAAACAATTAAAAATAAAAATAAAAGTAAAATTTTTTTTTATTATTTGCCGAGTCAGCTAATAATAAAATTACGTCAATCATTTAATAATTATTATTGCAGGCCACTCAAATTAAGTTTAATTATATCCTCTTCTTCTTCAGCGCCCGGTCCTTATATGCTTTTTGGTCTGGTCCATATTATTCCTAGGTCCATAAGCTCATTAGTACCCTTCGACCCATACGGTCTCGTAGGACATAGCAAGGCTTTCTATAAGTAGTACCTAACGTTTTGTGCGGTCACAAGACCGCGCAGAAAGTTAGTTAGGTGGTTTTGGTAGAGTCACGCTACCGGCAAAATTAACTTTTGCTGTAGCATGAATAGGCCAGCTCGTTAGGGGAAGTCACAGAAAATCGACGTTTGAGTAGTAGCTTTACCGCTTCTATGCTTCGTTCAGTAACGAGAACTGGAGGCCCATCCCCTCTTACCCTCTAGAGAGGGAAAAATACGCTCTTGCTACACCCCTGTTGCAGTTGTCCATGGACAGTGGTGATCATTTACCCTCAGGTGACCCGCTTGCTCATTTGCCGTCCTATGTCATAAAAAAATACTTCACCGAGTGTATGAGGCGAGGACAGAATGTTCTCAACCAGCTTACACAGCTGGTTGACATCACCAAAATCACCAATGGTCCCCTGGGCATTCTACGCGCTTTACGCAGTTTCAGAAGGCTTCGTGTTATGACCACTGGGTACATACATATATGTGTCATGCTACAGTTTTTGCGATTCACAAAGGCAAGTTACATATGATACACATATTAGTCTCGGAGCGACCACCGTGGATGTAACTCCATTGAAACGTCAACGGAATTAAATAATTAATTATGACTTTTTTGCTTTGTGTGCGTGTCTTTGCTTGTTTCCACCTCGAGGCACGGTCAGCATGTCGAAATAAATAAAAAAAATACATTAATTATTCTGATTAAGCATGCGTTTCATTTTTTCACTAATGTTCACGACATCTATTTTTTTAGCTTTATTTTTGTTATGGTAACTATGCCATGTGAGATTGAAAGTGTTCAATCTCACGCATATTGTGACACATTTATCTGTACTATGTAACAGTGTGCGTGAAATAGTGAATTAGGATTTACTTGTGGTAATACATAGATACATAAGTATTCTTAGCAATACTATTCTCTGCAGTGGCAGGTTCCGAAACGTTACTAATGTGTAGCTTTAGAACAATTATTAATAATACACAATAAAACAATTTAGAATGTGGTGTGACGTGAAAAATGCTTGCAAAAGCTATTTAATATAATGCATGACATGTGCTATTTAAGTCAGATCGTCTACTTGTTTGATTGGCGGGGGCTGCGCCCCCCGAACCCCCCTTCTTTTGTTGGGCTTTGAATATGACATGTGCTTTTCAAAAATATCATCTTCTTCTTCAGATTGTCTGCTTCTTTAATTGGATGATGATTTTGATTCCCAAATGGGACCCAGTCGACTTTGTGAATTGCAAAAAAATTGCTACAGAAAAAGTCTTACCTTAATAGGGGGCGCGTAGTCTACGGCCATCATGCAGTCACTATTGACCCCAGCCTCAGTCTTGATCATGGGGGGCCCGTGGTGATACAGCTGCCCCATCTGGTGATGGTGCATGCCGCTGTCACCACGACTGTACCACGTGGTATACATCCCACAGGCTTGCTCCCGACAGTCACTCATAAATACTTCATTTTAATGTATCTTTTATGTTTAATTTGTATATGTTACGTCACTACCTTAACACTTTTTGTTCATTCACTAATCGTTTACTCATTGTCACGCACTAAATGTCTTTAGTCCATTTTTTGATGAAAAATCATGTTCATATTTCAAAATCCTTGATACAGTCCGTTCCATAATTCAAATTAAGAACACCGTTTTTTTTTTATTATTTTAACGACTTATCACATCACTAAAAACAAAATTAATGTTAAAATTAAATAGAATTGCAAGCACCAAGTTAACAATAAGTTTGAACCCGTTTTAACAAATGATTTTGAATCGAATATACCTACTCTAAATTAAATAATATATTGCACTAAGTACAACAATTAAATTTATTTTGACTATAAGTTAACCATTTATATTGTTTTGGGTTTTGGTTGCTGTTCTTGAAGTCGCATCTGAAACAAGATAATTAAATTAGTTTTATTTTTATCCTTTAACAAGAGAGTCACAGCTTAAAAGTATATAATAGCTTAAATATGACGTTAATAGTTATGATTAAAGTGGGGCATGTACAGTCGGGGCCAGGTAAACCTAACCCCTAAACATACAATTTAAAGTCTGTTTGTAAGATTTATTTGCCCCCAACTGTACGTACGTATAAATTAAAAGGCGACTTAAAGTAGTCACGGGTTGGTAGCCAAATCACCTTCCGACACGATTCCTCAAATTAGTCTCATAAAATATGACTAAGTTATTCAACTTTGAGTAGCAAAAATAGCTTGTACTTAGATCATCATCATCATCATCATCTTAGCCACAAGAAGTCCACTGCTGGACATAGGCCTCCCCTAAGGATTTCCAATATGACCGGTTAGAAGCGGCCTGCATCCAGCGCCTTCCTGCGACCTTTGTCAGGTCTTCTGACCACCTGGTCGCTGGGTGTCCAACGCTGCGCTTGCCGGTACGTGGTCGCCATTAGAGAACCCTTCCGCCCCATCGGCCATCGGTTCTTCGCGCTATGTGCCCCGCCCACTGCCACTTCAAAGAGCTAATCCGCTGAGCTATGTCGGTGACCTTCGTTCTTCTACGGATCTCCTCGTTTCTTCGTACTTAGATATAGTTGGTCAAAATATTTTTAGTCATTTAGAAAACTTCAAGTAAAACCTGACAACCATAGCTACTTTCCTGGTTTAAAATAAAATATTATTTTAATCCAGGAAATTAGGGGTTAAAAGTCCGTCAGTAAGATAATCAAAAACATTTTGGTCATGCTTCTTGTTTGTTAATTTAACAATAAATGATAAAGATAAAGCGCGTCAAAGTTCATGATCGCGGGCTCCTGACGTCAAAGTTTGCTTAAATGTATAGCAATCTGGAATCACACATGGAATTTTAACGGACCATACCATAGATATCAGAATATGTGGACCATACTCTATATTTTTTGGGTTAAAATTTGAAAAATGATAAATGCTTGCTCGAGCTCCGTGGCGCAGCGGTCAACACGCTAGCCTGCGACACGGGGGTCCCGGGTTCGATCCCCGGTCAGGTCACTATGGAAAAAGATCTTTTTCATATTGACCTGGGTCTTGGATGTTTATCTATATAAGTATATTTATTATAAAATATAGTATCGTTGAGTTAGTATCCTGCGACACAAGTTCACAACTTACTGTGGGGCTAGCTCAATTTGTGTGATATGTCCCTATATATTTATATTTTATATTAATATTTTCTGATTAGCTATCTGACGAATGAAATTTAAATTTATAATATTTTATGCGAAAAAATCACATAATACTATATTTTTAGGAAACTGAGCCTATTAAATAAATAACCATGCAAGGGTTAAGATAATCGTTACAATAACCGTGATTTTCAAGCCCTTCTATATTGGCCTGGAAGAAAAATAAAAACGTAGAATGCACCAGCTGCTTCTCTTCCCGCACAGACCGTAGGAGCCGGCTAAGGGAGTGGGCGAAAATCTAAGAAAGGATCTCAATAGGTGATGTGGCTAGCAAACTATTTTCTTTTATTTACTTACTCGTACTTTGGGGCTAGCCGTGTGGTTCCCGGCAGAGAAGAATAGGACCACTCCAAATCTTCCCGTGGATGTCGTAAAAGGCGACTTAGGAAACTCAAGCTAAACAAAGCTTACAAACATCAAAGAGACCTCTCCAACCCGTCTGGCCAGCGTGGAGAGTGTAGGCCAAATCCTCTGACTACTCTGGCAGTGCAGAGAGGGTCGTGCTCCTGCAGTGGAGACTAATATGGACCTGATGATGATGACTTTGGGGCTAGCTCAATCTGTGTGATTTGTCCGTATATATTTATTTATTTTATATTTATTTATTTATAACTTATAATGTACATGTTTCTCTGTTAGTGGATATTTTTGTATTATTTTGAGAAAATGATTTTTTTCTTTTTTTTTAATGTTTGTTTGACGGTAAACAAGCAGACGGGCCACCTGATGGAAAGTGATCATCGTTGCCCATAGACATCTGCAACACCAAGGAGTTGCGTTGAAAATTATCTTTTATCCTACAATATTGCCAGAAAGTTTAACCCGTATTAGTATTCTCAAGGAGATACGAAGAGTGAATAAAAATTTCGCTCCACAAACCACAAGTCTTTCTATACTTAAAGGTTAAAGTGGTTGATGTCCAACGACAAGGTTATGATAAATTCTGCTAAAAGAATTACAAACACGTAGCAAGTTCATCCACCTGCAGATATTCCATTCACAGTTCGTCTAGGCAATATTCTAGACATACATACATTACACCAGCTCATGCTATTCGTTAACATCCTGTATATAGGTACAGTCGCACACTAAAGTACTGATTGATATGATATTTTTTCTTGAAAAATTGTGCAAGTAAAATGGTAACCTAGATTTTTTTATACCTCGTACCCTAAGCTCTTACCCTACTAATTATTAGGACCCAGTGGGCGTGTGCAATAGAGCGTGCTCGGCACTGGCAACCAGAGTGGCCAGGGACGTTAGACGGGAAAAAAAAATATGGCAACTAAAGTTGCCGTGACGTTGGAGTGGTTAGCGCTTAAGCATGTCAAGCAGCCCTGGGCGCAGTCCCCACTTGGATGAGTGACCGAAAGTAGCATTAAAATATCACGCGCTTATCCGTGCTTCGGAAGGCCCGTTAAGCCGTCTGTCCTGGCTGTCATCATTGATGGTAGTCGTTAAGTAATGTCAGATGCATTTAGGCAGCTTGAAAAATCTGACACGAATGTTGGCCAACTACACACACACGAAAAACTACAACAAACTAAGTTATGATTTTTTAAAAATGTGCGGATGAACGCCTTCCGTACCGCAGTGGTTAACAAGCCAGCCAGCCAGCAACACAAGGGCACCGGATTCGGTTCCCGGGACAGGCAAATACTTGAACTCCATTTTCACACGTATTTGGTTACAATCTAGAGATACCTAAGGATGGCGTCAGGCAGGCCGCCGACCATAATAACTTTCGCAAAATTAAAACACAGCATGAATGCTGTCAGAATAGAGTACTTACTCCGGCGGGCTTTGAAGCATCATTAAATAAATAAATATATACGGACAAATCACACAGATTGAGCTAGCCCCAAAGTAAGTTCTTAAGAAAGACTTGTGTTATGGGATACTAACTCAACGATACTATATTTTATAACAAATACATATATAGATAAACATCCAAGACCCAGGTCAATCTGAAAAAGATCGTTTTCCATCATGACCTGACCGGGGATTGAACCCGGAACCCCCGTGTCGCAGGCTGGCGTGGTAACAACTGCGCCACGGAGCTCGTCAACTGAGAACATACGGAAAGAAACAATCGAATGATGATGATATATGTTATTACTGAAGATGGGGACAGGGACGGGATTATATGTTAAATATTTAATAATTCACTTAAGAGGCTTACATCACCGAAAATAGCGACACCCGTTACTTAATTCTTGTTCTCCGAAATAAGAACAAATTTTAAAAATCTACGTAAGTACTTCCTTAGTAAATTACTTGTAGTATTTTCAGTAGATTTTTTCATCGACATCAGTATTTCAGATCGAGAGAACTACTCATTAGCGCCAAAAGTGGCCGCTTTTGACGGTAATGCGTAGTTCTCTTGATTTATCAAATGCAAAATAATGAAAAGCAATACAAAAAATACTAAAAGTCATTTACTTGTGAAGTACTAACGTCGATTTTGTAATTTTGATCTTATTTAGTAGTACAAGAAATAGAACCGAGGGTGGCGCTAGTTGGCTGGTGTAAGCGTCTTAAATGAACGTGGAATAGATTATTTAGTATTTCCCCCTCAAAATATCTCTACAATTATTTTTATAATTGCAAACATATAGGTAGTACATAAAAAAATTAATCGTCTTTATTCCTAACCTAGCCGTATGGTTCCCGGCAGAGTAGAATAGGACCACTCCAAGTCATCCCGTGGATGTCGTAAAAGGCGACTAAGGAAACACAAGCTAAACTAAGCTTATTAACATCAAAGAGGCCTCTCCAACCCGTCTGGCCAGCGTGGAGAGTGTAGGCTAAATCCTCTGACTACTCAGGCTAGTATGTGGCTCTGGTAGTACAGAGAGGGTCGTGCTCCTGCAGTGGAGACTAGAAAGACCTGATGATGATGATGATTATTCCTAACAGGGTATACAGATCCTGAAGACATGAGACCTAAGGACACTGAAGTGGCCCTGAGGCTAAGGGCTACGTTCAGCGTATCGGTAGGCATGTTAGTGTTGTGATGTGTTGCTAGAACGTCTATAACAGTTATAACAATAAAATTTCTATTGTGGTTCGTTTAGTGTCCAGTATGCATTAAAAATAAAACACTTGTAAGACTAGAAAATCATTAATATTTCGATTCAGTTTTCTACTTTATCAGCCAGTAACATAGGCTAAACTACAGTATGCGCGAATTAACATAGGCTATTTATTAGGCGGAGGAAGTCAGATGAAAATGCTAGTACCTAAATGCAAAAAATGAAAATGTAATTGAAATCCTTATCTAATCGCATTTTACATAAAATGTTGCTTATCATGAACCTCGATCGTAGCTTGTTCATTCAGACAATCGATCATAGATATTTCCGCAATGGATCGATACAAAGTCGATACTGAAAGGCTTTTAAATAAATAGAGAGTAGACAGAAGTGGCGATCTATGGGGGAGGCCTATGTTCAGCAGCGGACGTCCCTGACTGATAGATACATTGAAAGTTAACTCCATCTCTGATCACGAATATTTTCACAGCACAGAGAATATGCAGATAAGCTGACATTTAGCTAAAAATTTTAGTATTCAAATTAATAAGTATAAATGCAAAAGTGAATTTGTATGTTTACTTCTTTGAAATGTTTTTACGCCGTAAATACTGAGCCGATAATCATGAGACGCGGAAAGGAGTGGGTATTGTTTGTGAGAAATCAATTTTTATTGGATTTATATTATATTTTTTCTTTGAAAAAACTTGTCCTAATTTTTAACATCGATTACTGATACTAGATTAAATGCTCAATAATAAGGAAAAAACTATAAACGCCACAGTGAAGATAATACATGAACCTTTTTTTTTTTATTAAATATATATATTTTTTTTTTTTTTATTTAAAATCGTAGCCCTAAGTTATATTTCTAACACAATGTATATTGTTTATGAATAAATAAATGAAATAAAACCTTACTTCTACACTTTCTTTATTTGACAACAAGTAATACATTGTATTATTCAATACATACATAACTGATTTCCAAGAATAGTATTCTATTAATTCAGCAATTGTACAGTTTATGCTTGCGTGATAATGTTTTTTTAGTGCCCATTCGACTGTACAGTCTACTTTTTCAAAGTAAATTCCACCAAAACTTTCATCAAATCATATATTAAAAAAAAAATAAAAAAATAAGTAAGGAAAAAGAAAAATAAAACTTATGAGCTTTCACGAAAATAAAACAAAAAATTCCTTTCTCTGTCATTTTACATATTATAAAGATCTCAAGCGGCGCAATTATAGTTGCCTAGGAAACAACTATATTTTTGAGCCGTGTGGGGTCAAAACTTTGGGACCGGGTAATACCACACTCTCACAAAAAATCGGCGTTTGAGTAGTAGCTTTACCGCTTTTATGCTTCGTTCGACGGGTAAGAGCACGATGCCCAACCCCCCTACCCCTCTGGGGAGGGGAAAAAAAAGGCCAGCAACGCTCATGTAACACTCCTGTTGCAGTTGTCCATGGGCAGCGGTGATCGCTTACCAT
Source organism: Rhodophaea formosa (assembly GCA_963082605.1). Taxonomy (NCBI): domain Eukaryota; kingdom Metazoa; phylum Arthropoda; class Insecta; order Lepidoptera; family Pyralidae; genus Rhodophaea; species Rhodophaea formosa. Next base: position 10,578,014 of record OY720228.1, on the reverse strand, counting down.
CAGGTGACCCATTTGCTTGTTTTTTTATTTTAATAAAATAATAAATGTGCATTAATGAACTACAATCACGAGATATCATTTATAATTTTTACATTTGTTTTGGTTCTAAGAAAAATCCGTCCTTTGTGATTGGTTTTGTACCTAATGATTATAATAATATTGTAACGTTGACAAGTTTTGATGATTTATGCTTATAAATGAATACGAATAAAAAAAAAACAAAGTATTTAAATACAACTATAATATTAGATATTATAAAAAGAATAACTAAATGTTTGAGTCGGATTTGTTTTCTTTTTATCATTAATGTCAAGACGACGCAATTTTCAATCCGACTGTAAGTATATTTTTTTATGTGCATGCAAGTATGTCTTGATATTGACGTCAGTACACCTAAACAGCGAAAAATGTATACCTAGTGATGTTTTTAAAAGATTCGTCATAGATGATATTGAGCTTCTAATGTGTACTGTATGATTTTTTACTCTACTTAGACCTGTTTTTTACTCATGAATAAAATATTCATATTTTCTCAACTTATGCAGCTTTATTGGAGGCTATTTCCTATCATACTTATTCGCATTTTGACAAGTATTTGTTGTTCTTGTTTAAGACCACCGACATTCAAAGGTTTCATATTAGGTAATCAATGTTGCCGAGTGGTTCCCGGCAGAGTGGAATAGGACCACTCCAAGTCTTCCCGTGGTTGTCGTAGAAGGCGACTTAGGGAACACAATCAGAAAAGCTTATTAACATCAAAGAAAACTCTCCAATGGTGGCCTGCGTGGTGAAGGCCAAAAACTGCTCTGGCTATATAGCTCTGGTTTTACAGAAAAAGTTATGCTCCTGCAGTGGAGACTAAAAAGATGATGGATGATGCTCCCTCCCTACTACTAGGGGTTGTATGTCGCGGTAATAAGGAGCATTACTGAATTACCGGTTCCAGGTCGAAGCCAGGATTATATTATATCGGGAATTCCCGGGAAAAGTGAGTACCGGGAATTCCCGGGAGCAAACCCTACCTATTACTCTTTCTCTCTTTTGAAAGAAAGGAGATGATATAATGATGGAATTACATCCATCGTGGTCTCGATGCGACCACGATGGATGTAACTGCATAGAAACGTCAGCGAAAATAAATAAGTAAAAGGTTCGTGCTAAGTCCTGTTAATATCAATAATTATGTGTTTGAAGCGCGAAAGTTTAAAAAAGAATATGCAATATGCTTCCAAATTAAACTACATTAACATTATTCACATTATGCCTTAACCAAACAAAAAAAAATATACAGATAAAATAAAAATAAAAACTAAGCACTTACGTCGCCGTCTGTACTCGACATAGCATAGCGTCATAGAATTGCAAATATGGTGATAAACACCATACCTGTGCCTCCACCTGGTCATATACATATATATGTTTAGAGCAATGACCGGGTAGCCACGCCCCCTGGCACGCCCAGCGACGCCCCGCCCACTCGGATTTGGCCTGCCAAAAGTTCACGGGTATTATAGATATATAGCTTTATATAGTTGTTATATGTTTGAGCTATCGGTTTAGATATAGTTTTGTAATAGAGGTGAGTTTGTTAGATGCTGTTGGCCGGCTTCTACGGTCTGTGCGGGAAGAGAAGCAGCCAGCAGCAAACCAGTATTATTAGTACTCTTATTAATTCTGTGCCAGTATGGTGGAGATACTAGTCATTTATATTTTATCTTCCATTTGCTAATCGATATATTTTTTTTGCTATTCAGGTCCCACTGCTGGGCAAAAGCTTCCCCTTTTGGCTAATCGATATAACTAAGTTAATATTGAAACAAAAGTATTCATTGGCCCCGGCAAAATGGTTGGAAAGTAAAAACTAAAATTCGAGTTCCCAGCATTAATCCCATTGAAAAAGGTGATTTTATTGACGGGCTGAGTCGCCCCTTTGAGCCCCGGAGCCCTTTAAAAGGCTCCGCCACAGTTGTCGGGACTTACTTATTGCATATGTGGAAAATTTTATCCTAGTTAGTTAAGGTACAGACAATATAATACTAACGTAATAGACTGCCCAGGAGAAATCAAAACAGTATTTTAGGCATAATATTTTAAAATGACACCCTATATTTAGTGAGTTTAGGCTAACGCAGATTACCGCCATCTAGTATCGAGTAGCAAGCAACTCTCCTGCGCCATACATTCGCCTGCTTTTCGCAACCTTAATTTGGTCCTATATTTTTGTAGAGGTGGGCAGTCTATTACGTTAGTATTAGGTATATTGTCTTTGGGCACACGTAGCAAAACTGCAGCCACCGGACAAGTACTTAGTTGAGGATTGAGTCCAAACACCAAGTCGACAGCTTAGTAGGGTAAAATCTTCGCGGACTAAGTTGTGGAAAAAAGTAAATACCAAATAAAATTGTTCGCATCTATTTAGTCTAATCTCTAATCGCATCTACAAACAGATGGACAATACTCAACACAACAAAAAACCAATACTTAAATCAATGCAAAGACTCGCAGCATGCAAAATACTACACATTCCGTTTTAGGGATCCGTGATGAAACAACATAAAGATCTTTATTGCCGCTAAAGTATATAACGTGTTAATAAAAAAGCGCAAAATCTGATAATACTATTAGTTTCTTCAGAATCGAGAATAAAATCGATTCCACAAATAAAAAATAGGGATCAAATTGTATCGAAAAAAATATTTTCATTACACCATGTCTGTATCATGCCGAGGCACGCGTAGCGGCAACGTCGCCCTAGATTGCGCGTAATTACCACTAGTAGACTTTTTAATTTGTAACTAACACAAGGAAAAGAAGCTAATATCTTCTTAAATAATAACATTATAATAAGAATAAAAATTAAATGTGATAATTTCAAACAATTGGAGCCCCGGGACTCTGAAGCGTTATGCTAAAGGATGCAACTGGGATATTCAGATAAAAAAGAGAGTAACGATGGCCTCCGTGGCGCAGTGGTTAACACGCCAGCAGTTTGCGACACGAGGACACCAGGTTCGATTCGGTATTTTCAAGCTCTTTTCAAGTAGATAGTAGTAAATTATTTTTTAATAATAATATAGGTATAGTCTAATATAGTCTATGTTGTAGAAGGCGACTTAGGAAATACAAAGCGTATAAACATCAAATAGACTTCTCTAACCCCTCTGGCCAACGTGGAGAGTGTCTCACTCATCGAACAAAGCATAGAAGCGGTAAGTTTACTACGCAAACGTCGATTTTCTGTGGGAGTGTTGTACGTTATATTATATATGTTTTCGCCGGTAGCGTGGTTCTACCACAGCTATAAAAGGATGCCAATGAATCAAAATACTCTGTATTACTGCGGGACTCATACGGAACTCTAAGTGTTAGAGACTAACTCGTGCTTGTCCGTTGCTTTTTTATCATCGTGCGTAGTTTTAACTGCCATTCATTGCGTATCGTTAGCTAATTGAAAAAACGGATTCTATCCGGCTTTAATTTTCCTTCTCAGAGTGGGATAGGGGATGGGCCTCCGGCTCTCTCACTCACTGAAAGAAGCATAGAAGCGGTATAGCTACTACTCAAACGTCGATTTTCTATGAGAGTGCTGTGCTTCCCCGGACGAGCCAGCCCATTAATGCTACTAGCAAAAGTGATTTTCGCCGGTAGCGTGGCTCTACCACAACTATATTATAAAAGGATGCCAATGAATCAAAATACTCTGTATCGCTGCGGAACCCATACGGAACTCTAAGTGTTAGAGACTAACTCGTGCTTGCCCGTTGCTTTTTTATCATCGTGCGTAGTTTTAACTGCCATTCATTGCGTATCGTTAGCCAATTGAAAAAAACGGAATCATTCTGTAATTGCCATGTAAATGAGGCGATGCGTTGACCGCGACAGTTTTTGTCTGTTTGTTTGTGTTTGTGTTCCCACGGTGTTTGTAGACTATGTGCAGTTGAATAGACTGTGAAGAATTTGGATGACCTTTGTGGTGTATGACTGTGATGCTGCGTTCTTCTTCATGCTGCATGTTGCCATGTCTCATCCTTTCCCACTTTCTTTAAGGTGATAGGTATATGAATTTTATGTGGACCAGTGCCCATTGCCCATTTGAAATCATCATAATTTCGTGTAGGTGACACGGTCAGTTGACCTTGCACACCCTGGTATCAGAATTCTTTGGAACCGCCTTTCGGCCTCTGACGAGGTTCCTTTCCTGGTAGTCGTACCAGATGGCAGCCGGGACCACCGGCTTAACGTGCCTTCCGAAGCACGGAATCAACTTTCTTATCAGACAATCAGGTGATTCATGCCTGCAATGTCCTAACCAAACTGAAAACAACTTAACAAAGTATGCTTCCCATGGGAATCGAACCCACGACCCCCGGGCATTTGAAATAAATCATGTGAAGGAAAACGAAGAGGTCATTTAAAATTAAGTTCAAGAAAACTCCTAAAAATTATTATATGAACTTCTATTTACAATTCAAAGTAAGAACGTGAAGATTCCTGACTTTTATATGGCATAGTGCTGTGGGGAAACTGTTGTGACTTGTGATGTAAGGAAATATTCATGCTACAAAAGTAATGTATCCGAATTTTAAAACTAATATAGACGAAATGCAATCCTGTCGGCCATATTTCAAGAACCATCAAATATTAACCTTGACGTCAATTTATATTTTAGAAAGATGCAAATTTGTACGTGAACATTTAAATCTATATTCTGCTAAAGAAAATATAACAACAAAAGAAATAATAGAAACTTAAATAAGCTTATAATTCCTGTTACAAATATGACATTAGTTGCATCTAGCCCTCCCCACATGGCTATAAAAATATATAACCACATTCCTGATAATATAAAAAATCTTCAAAAATCAAATTTGTTTATTAAACAGCTAAGATCCTTTCTCGTTAACAAATGTTATTATGATATTTCGGAGTTCTTAGACGATACAATTGAACAGTGAAATTTTGATTCCCTTAGTCAAATTAATTTTATATAAGTAAAGTGGCATCTTGTTGCCCCCTTGTTTGCTGTGCCCTTGCAGGGCGTCACCTGTACTTTAATACTATGTAACGGCTTTTTTACTTGTGACTTGCATAAAGTATATGAATATGAAGATTTTTTAGCGTTTTTGTCAAAATGGCCACTTTTAGGAAAAATGCTAAACAGTTTTTCTGATTTCATTTTAAAATTAATACTAAAATAACATGCATAAGTAATAAAAATAATTGAATAGTAAATTAATACAACGGTTGCCACGTTTGTAAAATCAGAAATAATAATTACATTTATTTATTTGTACAAGTTAACTTTTTCAGGCTCGGAAACAATATTTTATGAAACAAATCAATTATATCCTAAGACTTCTTATATGATCAATTACTTATCGTATATGAATATGGAAATGTGTTATTTACTTAAAGTATTAAAAAAAGCCATCTAACTGTACTGCAAGAAGCGTGATAAAATGTAAGAGATGAAAACACTCTATAATGTGCATTTTTTTTACATGAGCATATACTGAATATTTATAATACAAAATGATAGTTTCCATAAGTAGCAGAATAAACAAAGATAACTTACATTACAAATGGAATATGATAGGAAAAAAAACCGGCCAAGTGTGAGTCAAACTCGCGCAATGAGGGTTCCGTACAATATGCTTCGTGAACACACACACACACACAATGTGCAAAAAATGTTTTATTCAATTGACTAGCGCCATCTAGTGGTGTTTTAGTGAACTATTTCCCTAGATGAACTTATTATTGTGAGTTTACCACTTAATTTTCAAGTGATAGAATTCTTATTATTTTTCCTGTAATCTTCAAGGAATGAACTATGTTTTGTATTTTTTTCAAAATTTTCGGCTCAGTAGTTTCAGAGATCAGGGGGGGGGGAATGTACAATTTTTGCCTTCTTTCGTGAATAAAATCAAAAGTATTGATTATACCCGAACAAAAAAAAATATTTTTGAGATCCTCATGATGAGCCCTTTCATTTGATATATGACACAGTAAGGTTTGCAAAACTTTTTTTTTTAATTTTGTAATTGGTCCCCTCAAAATGACCCTTATTTCAAAAAAATCTTTATTACTTTGCACATCCGTGTTTGGGTCATAGGATTACACTATCTTACCAAATTTCATCTAATTTTGTTCAGTAGATTCGGAGAAAATCGGCTGTGACCTCAGATCATATAAAGGACGTGACAGACGGACGGACGGACAGACAGACGCTCGAGTGATCCTATAAGGGTTCAGTTTTTCAACTTTTGTACGGAACCCTAAAAAGAACTAAACAAACTAAAAAGACATTTTTGCGGATAAAAGTGACATCTTGCACTGAAAAAGCTTTAAGTAATTAATTTTAACGCTTAAATGGTTTTTAAATAGCATTACAATGCTCGGTATATTATTAAAATTGAAAATATGTTGTTAACCATTTAAGTGAGTAAGAGCTTTCTTCAATTTAATCAACTTTCTATTCATCTGATATGAATGAAGTAGAATACGTGGGTGGGTAGTATTGAAGAAATACGCATGCTTTGAATGCGTTATACCCTACGGGGTAATATGTGATGAGAAATTTCGACGCGGTGATTCGAAGTCACGGTGGTGTAGTTGGTAACACACTTAGGGCGCAGACCTAAGACTCGTGGGTTCGAATCCTACCTGTGGCGAATTCTTTTACATCACATATTTTCAATTTTCATTTTAACGCTTATTCCACGGGAAGCCTTGGAGTGGTCCTATCCTACTCTGTCGGGAAGCACAAGACAAAACATGAGAGTTGTTGCTCTCTAAAGGCTTTGCCATTGTTTATCAGTTCGGCCCTTCAGGCTATGCTGGCAAATCGTGGCCCGTGAAGCTTAAGAGAGTTTGTTGCACACAGGCAACGCCCAAATTCTAGGTCCGTCCTTGAAAAATTGGCCATCTTTTTAATCAGTGAAATAAAGGCATGACGGAGTCTAGAGAATATTTACGGAGTCTATAGAGTCTATAGTCAAAGGAACTAAAGTTAGACAGTTTATAATAAGACGGGTTAAGTTATACTCATTTGTGTACAACTTTGTAGCTGAACGTTTTATGATTGATTTACGATTCAACAGATTGAATTTGACAAATTAATCGATTCGTCAATATCGATTGAACGGGTAAATGAACCAACTTAATTTGCCTATTAAATCAGATATAACGAATTAAGTCGACTTTTACGATGGCTCTATTATTGGTTCGATATTGATCATCAAATTGGCAAATCGTTACATTGTTGCAGAAATTGAATGTCTTTACACGACTGCTTAAAAAGAAGTGTAATGTGTTAGAGGTCATGTATGTATGTATGTGGTACCGTTTGAATCCTTACTTACACAGTCCCAATTTAACTTAAGCATAAGCTTTATTTACTTTGCCTTGGCCATAAACTTTTTGTCAGGACACCAAGTATTTATTTTGGCGAAAATTCTTTTTACAATATAATAGATATTAATTAGTTTTAATAAGTTTCTAACTAAAGGTTGCTTGTTGTTTTTAGTAGGTAAAATATATAGGATATGACAATGGCATTTTTTATGATGAAATCTAATAATCATTATAAATTAAGAAATAAGAAATGTGAATCCGCAAACGTAGTGTAGGACGTCCGGTGGAATGATGATTTGCGCAAGATGGCTGGTAGAAGTTGGATGCGAGCAGCCGAAGATAGATCTCGATGTCGTGCAATTGGGGAGGCCTATGTCCAGCAGTGGACGAGTATAGGCCGATGATGATGATGATGATGAAATGTGAATCTACCCACGTGGACTTTTCCCTGTATCTCACTTCTTACTTTAATAAAAATATATCGAAATAGCTTTGTGAATGCATAAAAACACCTACATAAATGTTATTATTATTTTTTTACCAAAAATATATCACTACATATTATAAAACAAAGTCCTCCGCCGCGTCTGTCTGTCTGTCTGTCTGTTCGCGATAAACTCAAAAACTACTCCACTGATTTTCATACGGTTTTCACCAATAGATAGAGTGATTCACGAGGAAGGTTTTAAGGTATAAAACATGCCCAGGCGCAGCCGGGTAGGGCTGCTAGTATATTATATTTACAAATGAAGCAATGTTTCCTTAAATTTATAAGGGGTCTAATACAAAGTTTACGCTATCAAATAAAAAAAAAAAGAAAGAAAATCGGACTTCTGTGTAAATTTACTCGTGGTAATAGGTACATAAAATAAGAAAAACCGGCCAAGTGTGAGTCAAACTCGCGCAATGAGGGTTCCGTACAATATGCTTCGTGAACACACACAATGTGCAAAAAATGTTTTATCCAATTGACTAGCGCCATCTAGTGGTGTTTTAGTGAACTATTTCCCTAGATGAACTTATTATTGTGAGTTTACCACTTAATTTTCAAGTGATAGAATTCTTATTATTTTTCCTGTAATCTTCAAGGAATGAACTATGTTTTGTAATTTTTTCAAAATTTTCGGCTTAGTAGTTTCGGAGATCAGGGGGGGGGAATGGTCAATTTTTGCCTTCTTTCGTGAATAAAATCAAAAGTATTGATTTTACCCGAACAAAAAAAAATATTTTTGAGATCCTCATAATGAGCCCTTTCATTTGATATATGACACAGTAAGGTTTGCAAAACTTTTTTTTTTAATTTTGTAATTGGTCCCCTCAAAATGACCCTTATTTCAAAAAAATCTTTATTTACTTTGCACATCCGTGTTTGGGTCATAGGATTACACTATCTTACCAAATTTCATCTAATTTGGTTCAGTAGATTCGGAGAAAATCGGCTGTGACAGACGGACGGACGGACAGACAGACGCTCGAGTGATCCTATAAGGGTTCCGTTTTTCAACTTTTGTACGGAACCCTAAAAAATATGTCAACTTGAGCCTCCTCAGTTTTTACGCTTGATAAGCAAAATTGCAAGAATATCACGTGATATGCCCAATTAATTTGTCAGTTTAAGACTTAACAAAAGCATAATTGTTACTTTTTTAGGGTTCCGTACCCAAAGAGTGAAAACGGGATCCTATTCACGAGACTTCACTGTCCGTCTGTCTGTTACCAGGCTGTATCTCATAAACCGTGATAGCAAGACAGTTGAAATTTTCACAAATTATGTATTTCTGTTGCAGCTATAAACAAGTACTAATAACCTAATAAATATTTTATATAATAATATTTTAGGGGCTTTCATACAACAAAACAAATTTCATTGCCGTTTTTTGCTCGATATTAATAACATCAAATGGTAGGCGCATGAAAAAGTCACAGAATAGTTGATATTCACATTAAAAGTAAATAATTAAATCAAAATAAAATAAATCATTAAGGAGGACTCCCGTTCGAAAATCATGATTTTTCCCGTTTTTACTCAATAGTCAAATGTTGTATAGGTAATGGTACGGAACCATTCGTGCGCGATTCCGGCTCGCACTTGGCCGATTTTTTGTTTTGATATTCAATGATTCGTAGTTCGTGATCAACGGGCAAAAATTCACTAAACCATTTCCATTTATCGCTGTTTCGTTTTTAAAACTGAATTTTATTACAAGTTGATTGACACATTGACAGACAGTCTACAGCAATGAACCAAAGCATAAATTGTAATAGTTACAAATTCAGATACATTTTTAGGGTTCCGTAACCGAATGGCAAAATACGGAACCCTTATAATAATAATAATACTTTATTTTCAGATATTTGTCCATATAGTGTTGGTGTAAACAATTATCTTACGTATAAGGTTAGTACCTAATTAGGGAGAGTATACTGATGTACCTACTGATGATATTATACTGATATTAGGTATACTGAAAATTATTTAGTTTTTGGACTCAGTTGTTCCCCAATTATTTATTTTTAACCGACTTAAAAAAAGAAGGAAGTTCTCAATTCGTCGTAATCTTGTTTTTTTATTTATGTTCCCCGATTTCTCGAAGACGCTTGGACCGATTTAAGAAATTCTTTTTTTGTTTGATAGGTAATACTTAAAAGATGGTCCCATTAAATTTTATCGAAATGGTCGACCACTTTATATGTATATGTTTACAGTAATGCCGTTCTCCGGAAGTCCGAATCTCTCTCAGAAAACTGTGAAGTTCTAATAATTTAATAAACATACGGGTCAAATTGATAACGTCTTTTTTTGTTTATGAAAAGGTATCAAACTTTCTCCAATTTTCAAAATAGTTTTAAAAAATCAGGAAATTGGTAATTTTATATACAAACTAGCTGTTACCCGCGGCTTTGCCTGCGTAATATATAGCCTATGTCCTTCTCAGTACCCTAACCTATGTGTATGCAAAATTTCATGATGATCGGTTCAGTAGTTTGTGCGTGAAAGCGTAACAAACAAACAAACAAATAAACAAACAAACTCACTTTCGCATTTATAATATTAGTTGGGAAGTTGGGATTACCAATAAAATAAGGTATGTACCTATTTGTTTATGTACTTACTTAGTTACTATAGAGAACGGATATCTGCATTGTGTAAAATCAGTTCATAAATCAATTAACTATTTCACGGCCGTTCCAATATTACAAATTTAAATTCGAATACAACCGATAAGAAAAAATCGGCCAAGTGCGAGTCGGACTTGCGCACGAAGGGTTCCGTACCACTATCTTTACAAGATAAGTCTTGTGCAAAAACGGCAAAAAAAAAATCAGGACTGTTGTATTGCCCCCTTAAATATTTATTTTATTTTGTTTTTTTATTTATTTTTGAAGAAAATATAGAACTTAATATTACGTAAATATGTATTTCAAGCATCTACCTGGTGCCGTTATTAGTTTGCGCTAATAAACCGCAAAATAACCACGTTTGTTGCAGGCCCCCTTAATATTTGTTTTATTCTGTTTTTAGTTTTTGTTCTTATAGCGGCAACAGAAATACATCATCTGTAAGAATTTTAAGTGTCTAGCTATCACAGTTTCTAAGAGACAGCCTGGTGACAGATAGACAGACGGACGGACATCGAAGTGACGTGAAAAGGGTCCCGTTCTTATTATTTGGGTACGGAACCCTAAAAAGATCTAAGTTAATGCAAATCATGTCATAATTAATTAAGTTTCGCATTTGAACTGCGCAACTTTACAGTCTACTTAACGCATCTTTTTTATTAAATAAAGAATACTTATGCGTATACTCTAATTAATCAATACAAATTATTGCTTAATCTCAAACATTTTACTACATTCAATTACAAAACGTAGAATGTACCAGCAAATCTGAGGAATCATGTAAATAGGCGGTGCGGCTAGCAACCCATCACTGTTTTTGATTATTCCATCTTTAAGCCCATCCATCCATCCATCAGGTCTTTTTTAGTCTCCACTGCAGGAGCACGACCCTCTCTGTACTATCACAGCAATATATTAGCCAGAGTAGTCGGAGTAGTAGTATCCTCCGACTACTCTTTAAGCCCATTGTTTGTTTTTCGTATGTGTAAGTGGCCAGCACTGGTGTCAGATTTTTCAAGCTGCCTTAAGGCATCTGACATAGCTTAACGACTGCCATCAACGATGACAGCCGGGACCAACGGCTTAACGTGCCTTCCGAAGCACGGAGGAGCTCGAGATATTTTTATGCCACTTGCGGTCACCCATCCAAGTAGGGACTGCATCAGGGGTTGCTTAACATACGTAAGCGCTCACAGAGCTCACACCCACTGGACCATCGGTAGCCTATTAACCTGCTAAACGTGGCCTTTCGGTCTTATGGCCTTAGGCTCTGTATAAGAGCAAAAGACGTGATACTATGTATGTATGTATGTATGTATGCAATTACTAACGCTCTTCTTGCCCGAGTAAATTGGAAACTTAGTTACCTACTTGATTAAAATTTACCATTGCATAGCTAAGTATAAGTGAAAGAAATTTTGAATGGTGAGATATTTTTTAGTACTTTTTTAAATATTTTACGCAACAATGTACGCGTGCAATTTTTTTGAAAAAGTTTTATATCTTAATTTGTTAAGAAATAAGTTTGTAAGTTATGACCCTATAACAAAAGTTTTACAGATGGAAAAGTATTTGAAGCAGAAAAGCTAGATGTGAAAATGTGTGAAAATTTGGTATACTTGAATTGTGGCTCACGAAAAGAGAATATTAAAAAGAAAATTAAGATATTATTTCTTAAAAAATATTCACGCGTTCACAATGCTGTCTGTCACCATCAGGCTGTATCTCAATAACCGTGACAGTTTGACAGTTGAAATTATTTCCACAAATGATGTATTTCTGTTGCCGCTATACGCAGCAAATAATAAAAATAGAATAAAATAAATATTTAAGGTAGGCTACCATACAGCAAACGTGTTTTTTTTTATGTTCTCTGTTCGACATTTATGACAGCAGGAGGTAAACGCATGAAATATCCGCAGAATATTTAGTTAATAAAATAATTAAATCAAAATAAAAATTTATGGGGGGCTCCCATACAACAAACATGTTCTTTTGACGTTTTTGTTCAAAGCTCTTATCTTGTAGTAGTACCCTTCGTGTCTGACTTGCACTTGACTAAATTTAAAAATTCCTATGTAGTATCGATTCGGGAATACCGCCGAATTCCTTTTTTTTTACAAAACTCTTTCGTCACTGAACAACCTCTCATACTAGAGTTTTTGATGTCTATGAATAACTTCGAGCAACACGGAAGGGAGTAGCCATACGCTGCATTCCCCTCTGTCAAGGTACAAGCCAAAATTAGGCATATGCATGTCTATGTGTTAGTTGTGTGTGACTCATCTGTACACAAATTATTTTTTCTTTTTATGTCATTTTTTGTGACAATGTCATAATTACTATCAAGTGACAGTTTAAGTTTTGTATGTAGGTGTGCGGAACTAAACTTGTGTGCACATTTCCCCCCGCAAAAAACGCCAGAAAAATTGTCATAGTAAATTGTCGCTTTGCCCACTCCCTCCGTCCGGTACGGAGGCCGTGTTGCTCGAAGATGAATAATGATGACACTTAAGGCCCCACACTAGGCACACTAGCGACGCCAATTATTTTAATTCCTAATACTTTACAAATAGAAAAAAATTCCAGAATGTAAATCATATATGCCTTAGTAAATATCCTAAAGTATTTTTGGAATCATGTTTTAATACTTAGAGTATACTGATTACATAAATAAGAGTAATCAGTTGTTCTCTTAATGACTGATTTACATATTTAATACTAGCTGTTACCCGCGGCTTCGCCCGCGTCATTTAGTCTAGTAGTAGTTAGCCTATGTTCTTCTCAGTACCCTAACTTATATATATGCAAAATTTCATGATGATCGGTTCCAGTAGATTCGTCGTGAAAGCGTAACAAACCAACAAACAAATAAACAAACAAACTCACTTTCGCATTTATAATATTAGTTAGGATTAAGACATGATTCCAAAAATACTTTAGGTTATTACTAAGGCTTATATAATTTACATTCTTGAATTTCTTTCTATTTATAAAGTATTAGGAATAAAATTATTGGCGTTGCTATAGTGTGCCTAGTGTGGGCCCTTAACACAAACTCAAACTAAAAAGATACTTAAAACTAGTATCAAACACTGACTAGGTACCTTATGTTTTCTGTAGGCAATAGAGTGCATAGGCAAATATTGGGGTTAGGGTATCATTATCAGGTCTTTATTAGACTTCACTGCAGGAACACGCAGTCAGCCAGAGCAGTCAGAGGATTTGGCCTACACTCTCCACTCTGGCCAGATGGGTTGGAGAGGTCTCTTTGATGTTTTTAAGCTTCGTTTAGCTTGTGTTTCCTGATGCGCCTTTGCGAATAGTCCTATTTTACTCTGCCGGGAACCACACGGCGATGGCAGAGTTAGAGTAAAGATAACATATACCTAATTTAATTGCCGTTTTTGCTCAATAATGTATAGTTGTACAGATAATGGTACAATTCAATTCAATTCAATCCAATTCAATTATCTTTATTTGTTAAACATAGGTACAAAGAAAGGTTGACAATAGTGTTAACGGTACGGAACCCTCCTTGTACGAGTTTGACTCGCATTTGGATTACTTTAAGATACTATTGTCATATTGATTCGGGGATACCGCCGTAGTCAATAGAAACGTTCCTAAATAGTACCCTCTTTAATAAATTTATAAGCACTCTACATATTGGTTTTTCAGCGGCAAACATTGCTTACTTAGTTTGTGATGTAGAGCCTATATAATTATTATCTTCTTCTTATAGTTTTTGATAAATATGTAGAGTTTATTTGTTTATAAGAAATAATTTGTGGCGATTTATGGGGGAGGCCTATGTCCAACAGTGGACGTTCCTGGCTGATAGATAGATAGAAGTAATAATATAGAATTATGAAATAAATGTTCATAAATCATATAAAATATCTGCAACTAGACTGAAGATAAACTATCTTCTTATGAAGAAACCGAGCTAAAAATGAAATTAAATACCTTATAATAAATATATTTACAAATCATACAGTCCTTTTAGACGCTCCCTGGGCACCGTGCCCAAAAAGCTGGCAGCATTGCCAAATTTAATGGAAAAAATTGATAAGCAATTGATTATTAGATACAACAAGCAAAACTTCTAAATCGTGAAAAACGAGAGTGGTGTTAAATAGATAATTATCAGTATTAAAAACCGTTAAAGGTACATTTAATTTAAAAATCCTTCAAAAGCCTCAAGTTTGGGCATTAATTTATTATTATTCGAAATTGGTTTCTGAAATTTGTTTTGTACTATGGTGTCCATACGGACAAAGTCACGGGCACAACTAAACTTAATACAATAAGCTCGATACGTGTTTTAATAATAATTACTTCATTAAAATCCAATTACACTATACATACTTACATATGACATAATTAATAATTACCTTCACATAACACAAGCACTTCACTCATCACAATCACCAGTCAAGAGCGAGAGGCCGAACACTGATAAGGTTATCACTAAAAAACCGATAGCATAAAAAAAGCGGTGTTCGTTTTTATACGCCGACGCGACTGTGCCGCGCGGTGGCTCGATTCGACTAAAAACTGAGACGCGAAAATGCGTAGGCGTGATGCAGTAGAGAGAGAGGAAAATACAAGATTGTAGGTGTGGGAAGGAGTAAGAAGGAATGGCAGTGGGCGTGGGGTAGTGGGAGTGGCCTGCGCATAAGTGATGGGTCGTCTTATCTCATGTGATCCCACAAGTTTTTGCACAGGTTGCATTGTCTTTCGTTTTTTTGGAAGCGCTATGAAAGTGTTTGGGTTTTAATTTGATTCACTTGCGGTAGGTTAGGGCTAGGATTTTAGTTCTAGCCTTTTTTCTCTATACGCGTCTTTTTTCTCTGGTTTTGTCTATGCACGTTGTAGGTTATTGACTTTTCTGGTGTCGAATAACTTGTCACCTTTAATTAATGTAATAGGTATGAATTTGTTGTCTTTAATAAAGAAAGGGTTTTTTTATTTACAATCGATAATAGTAAAATTTTGTTTATGCTTTTTTGGTTGTAGGTATTATGTTTATTAGCTTATAGGTACTTTAGCTTTGTGCGTGGACTAAAAGCTAAATTATAAGCTAAGTAATAGAAATATGCAGGGGGTTATCTACAAATTAAATGGACCTAAATGTTGTCATGAGACCGAGAATTCCTAACACAAGAATTACTTTCTTACTAGAAATTCTCAATCGCAAATCATAACTGTAATTTTTTTTCCAGATAATGAATAAATATATATATTTTATAAGTAACGTAGTTTTTTTGGAAGCGCTATGAAAGTGTTTGGGTTTTAATTTGATTCACTTGCGGTAGGTTAGGGCTAGGATTTTAGTTGTAGCCTTTTTCTCTTGTTTTTCTATGCACGTTGTAGGTTATTGACTTTTTCCGGTTTGGACTAACTTGTCATCTTTAATTACTGTCGTACACATGTTTATATAAGTATATTAAAAAAAAAACAATTATTCTTGTCTTTGTGAAAGTAATTTACAATCTATATCGTTGAATTTTGTTTAAGCTTTTTTGGTTTTACGTATTATATTTTTTAACTTATAAATTAAGCTTTGTGCAAATATGTAGATGAACCGTAGGGTGTATCTACTTTTTTTTGCATGAATGAAGAGCGTTTGTATTAGCCCAGAAATATTTTTTGTATAATGTTACGGTCAGTTTTTTAACTAACACTTTTTCTCACTGTACAACATCGTATTCTAGATTTTTTTATGTCAATGGGCAATGATGGCATTCTTATTATGTCTGATAATATTTAGTTATATCATGTGATACGGTTACTTAGTCTTTGGTTTTTTTGGAAGCGCTATGAAAGTGTTTCGGTTTTAATTTGATTCACTTGCGGTAGGTTAGGATTTTAGTTCTAGCCTTTTTTTCTCTATACGCGTCTTTTTTCTCTGGTTTTTTCTATGCACGTTATAGATAGATTATTGACTTTTTCCGATTTGGACTAACTTGTCACTTTAATTAATGTAGTAAGTACGCATGTTTAGTTTGCATATACAAAATCCCCTTTTTCTTGTTTTTATGAAATAAAAGTTTTTTATTCCTAACCGAACCTAACTTCTTTTCTGCCCTCAGTCATTGCGGGTTGTCATAAA
This sequence comes from Rhodophaea formosa, assembly GCA_963082605.1. Classification (NCBI taxonomy): domain Eukaryota; kingdom Metazoa; phylum Arthropoda; class Insecta; order Lepidoptera; family Pyralidae; genus Rhodophaea; species Rhodophaea formosa. The sequence continues at coordinate 10,561,420 of OY720228.1, read as the reverse complement.
AAAATAACTCGATCCTAACTTCTTTTCTGCCCTCAGTAGTTGCGGGTGGTCAAAAAAATAACTCAAACCTTACTTCTTTTCTGCCCTTCCAATCATTTGCGATTATGAAATATGACTAGCAATGATTTGGTATTTTATTTAAATTTATATCTAGCAACTTTTGGTCAGTCCTCCATTTGATGACATAAACATTCGAGATTATAAACATTTTCTAAATAAAACATTTGGTCTTTTAAATTTTGTTATTTCATGTCTTGATCTTTTGAAATTTGCTCTATGAAGTTTAGATTTATTAATATGTAACCACTACAATAGTTACCTATGTTAGGTAACGCAAAAAATAATGCGTGAAAGGGGAATGTACCTAATACGGTGTAGAAATTAGACGTGGTGGTAGCCTATTTGGTGAGGTGTTTGTCGTACAAAGACGACTAAAGAGTACGGGTGCAAATATTACCTACATGGTTTTTTTTTCACATACTAATCTTTATTTTTTTAATTTAATAAGAGTATTAAAATATTATATGAAAATAACTATAGGTTAAAATAGTTATGAAAGTGTTTGGGTTTTAATTAAGGTCACTTGCGGCAAGATTCCTGCCTTTTTTCCTTCTTAGATTGTTGACTTTTCAAGTTTACAAGTAACTTGGATATAATATAAAGTTATTCCGAGGACCTAGGTTATTTTTAAGTTTTCTAAAAGTGAAAGAGTTTCGAAAATCTGTCCAGTATTTTCGGAGCCTATTCAATTCAAATAAACAATCAAACTTTCCTTTTTATTATTAGTTTAGACATTATAACACATAGTGTGCAATCATGTATGTATGTATGTGTAGGTAAGTATCGTAATATAGAAGAAGCATGCGTGATGTGGCTGTCTTTGCTCAGTGCTCATTAATTAGGAGGATTAGTGCAAAACGATTCATGCATATTCAATTTTTAATTTACAACATCAGAGAAAATCGTATACCGTGTCTACTAGACTAAAGGAATTGTTATCGGTAGCTACATTTTAAATTACTAGCAATCCCTTTACCTTACCCTACTATTTTTTCCCCTTAGGGGTTGAATTTCTAAAAATCTTTTCTCAGTGCTTACTTACATTGTGAAGAAACCATTGTACCATTAAGTATACCTACTCGTATGAGTTAGTGAATCAGTCACGTTTGCCTTTTATACAGCGTGTAACATGACCCACGATTCACCCTTTTAAAGGGGTGACTCAGCCCATCTAGTAGACGAGCTCCGAGGTGCAGCGGTCAACACACCAGCCTGCGACACGGATGGTCCCGGGTTCGATCTCCGGTCAAGTCAAGATGGAAAATGATCTTTTCCAGATTGACCTGGGCCTCGGATGTTTATCTATATATGTATTTGTCATAAAATATAGTATGGTTGAGTTAGTATCCCATAACACAAGTCTTACTTAAGGACGCGCTAGTCGGGAACTCGAACTCGTCAGCGCACGTGGCTAAAATGCATGCTATTTCGCTAAGGGAAAAAGGGATAGACTCGGTTTTGAACAGTGCGGAACTATTTACACTGATGTATAAGCACATCGGAACAACAGTCTAGTGTGTGCAAACACAAATATTGTTAAAAATCTAAATCTTCGTCGTCTAAAAATTCGCGAGTATGCGTTTGGGAGAAGTGTTCTTGTGATAAAACAGCTGAATGTTTTTATTAAAAGTAAAATAATTTATATTTTTTTATAACCAAACTATGCTTGTATGAATTTTGTTTTAGAGATTTTATACTCCTTCCGGTATTTAATTGTGCCCAAAGATGCGTTAAAATTACGTGTTAAAACGGAATATTTTGAGACTCATAACTTTTAAAGTACTTAAAATTTTACAATTATGATTCCATACAAGCATAGATAACGACAAAACAAATCGATAGAATTAAAAACTTTAAACAGACGATACCAAACAACAGAGTCATCACCCTACAGAATTTGTATGGCGAAACACCTGACTAGCGAGTTCAATCTGTGTGATTTGTCGGTATATATTTATATATTAACAAAAATCCTGTTTTGCCACCTGGGCGAAATGCATGGGAAAATCAATAAATTTTTTTAATTTCCAGCATTATTCCCATAGCAAAAGTTGTTCATATTAAAGGGCTTAGTCAACCATTGAATGGTTTGTCGAGGGTCATGTTGCACTCTGTATAGATAGCCCGACTCACATTTTTATGGGGATTTAGAAATTTCTTTCGTGACACAATCATCATCATTGACAGCCTTCTCGGTAGGATATCCTACTTCTGGGGTATAATTACATACATACATACATAGTATCACGCCTTTTTTCCTTGCGGGGTAGACAGAGCCCAGGTCTATAAGACCTAAAGCCACGATTAGCATGTTGGTGGGCGTTAGGTGAAAAATGGAATCAAAATAGTGAAGGGCTGCTAGCCGCATCGCCTATTAATATGATTCATAACATTTTTGCCCATTCCCTCGATCGGCTCTTACGATCTGCACGGGCAGAGAAGCAGCTGGTACATTCTACGTTTTTTCTTATCTCCCAGACCAGCGTGGAAGTGGAAGTGGAACTGGAAGTGAATTAAATAAAATATTAAACAAGATTATCTTAAATATGATTTGACGTGGAAAATTGTAAGATAAAGGCTAACTAACGTTAACTCCAGTAAAAGGTCCATTAGCTAAATTAATTACTGTGCATGATAGTAAAAATAACTTCATTTAAATCAATATGTTTTACGGTTTTGCAAGCTACAATTAAACGATAGAAACCTTTTACGACTAATTTTTCAGCCATTAATGCTAGAAATTTAATCGTAAAAGTCAGAGTTTGCTATTGCTTAATTCTGGCTTGCTAAATGGTAAATAAATGCAATAGACTGTATGTAATGCAAATTACTTCATAGTTCTTTATCATCTTTTTTATCTATTGAAGGTAATTATTTGTTATATTCAATAGTCCCCTATTTTATATATTTTATTGCATAATATCGATATCACATCTTCTTTTAATCCTTTAGGCTTACTGCTTAGGCGGTAAGGCCGCCAATTGTACAAACTCATATCTTTTTGTGTATTTTATTTTTCATTTTTGTATGTCACGATGCAATAAAATGTTTTTACTTACTTATCCATCTATTAGACAGGGACGTCCACTGCTGGACATAGGCTATAGATCGTCATAGTTTGCCGTGTGGTTCCCGGCAGAGTAAAATAGACTTCAACATCTACGAGAAGATTTGGAGTCTTCTCGTCAATGTCGTAGAAGGCGATTTAGGAAACAAAAAATTCAAAAATTCAAAACGTTTATTCAGAAAATAGGCCCTGGCAGGCACTTTTTCACGTCAAATCACATTTAAAATTATCTTATTAAGTATTATGCATTAAAGCTTCAGACTACTAGCATTTCGGAACCGACCACTGCAGAGAAGAAATGCCGAAAGAAACTCTTTTCAACAGTATAGGTCGCCTACTCGCCTGAAGGGCTTTTGTATCAAAGAGATCTCTCCAACCCATCTGTGTTGTGACCACCAACACCCAGTGGAGACTAAAAAAGACCTGATGATGGTGATGATGAATAGAATGTATGTACTTAATGCAAATTACTTCAATTTTCATCATCTTTCTATATATATTTATCAGCCAGGCGCGTCCACTTCTGAACATCGGCCCCCCCATAGATCACCACAAATTGCGGTCTTGTGCTTGCTGAATCCACCAAGTCCCGGTGACCCTGATAATTCGTGGCCGCCACTCCAGGACTTTAATAACCCTCATCATCATCATCTGAGCGTTTACCCCAGTTTTATCTCTTGGATAGGCATGTATTATCCTCGTCTTCATCGTCACTTACCATCTGGTGAGACGGGAGACAAATGCGTAATTCAATAATTAATAAAAAAAAAGCTATGAAGCTTCAGATCCCGAGGTCCGCTTTTATGTCAGTATTCATGTTGTAATATGATATGGTAAAAAAATTTACGGCCAGCCTCTTGCTTGACACAAACCCTCCTTGGGTAGCTTCAGAACTGCAGGCGAATCTGTGAAAATTAAGTACAAGCATTTGTTTTGTAGTATATTGTTAATGTTAGTCAATATTGTCGATCTATCGAATATAATACTTATTTTTGTGACTGGTAAACTTTCAAACATGTAAGGCATGCATTTTTTGAATTTCAATCTGGGTAAACACTTTTTAAAATTTTTAATAATTGTTTGCAATGTGATTGTTATCTCTGTTTTGTGTGCTAATGAATAACGATATTAAATAAATAAATATATACGGACAAATCACACAGAATTAGCTAGCCCCAAAGTAAGTTCGAGACTTGTGTTATGGGATACTAACTCAACGATACTATATTTTATAATAGATACTTATATAGACCCAGGTCAATCTGAAAAAGATCATTTCCCATCTTGACCTGACCGGGGATCGAACCCGGGACCATCCGTGTCACAGGCAGGCGTGTTGACCGCTGCGCCACGGAGCTCGTCGCTTCATTATTGCTGTCAATAAATACAATAGGTATGTTAGGGTGAATACAGTCAGTCAATCCACCAGCCCGTCTCTCAACTTTTCCAATGGAACCATTGCTTGGAACTCGAAAAAAAAGAACAATTTCATACAAGAGTGATCGGCCAACCCAGTAATTGGTATGAAATATTCGTTGTGGTGCCTAGCTACCGGCGAAAATCACTTTTGCTAGTAGCATGAATGGGCCGGCTCGTCCGGGGAAGTACCACACTCTCACAGAAAATCGACGTTTAAGTAGTTGCTTTACCGCTGCTATGCTCCGTTCGGTGAGTGAGAGAGCCGGAGGCCCATCTCCCTCTCCCCTCTGGAGAGGGAAAAATAAAGGCCAGCAACGCTCCTGTGACACCCCTGGTGTTGCAGTTGTCCATGGGCAGCGGTGATCACTTACCATCAGGTGACGCGCTTGCTCGTTAGCCGACCCAGACAAAAAAATTACGATTTGTTGAGTTCCCAGTGTTGCTCTCATAGGAAAAGTTGTTCATTTTGACATGTTGATTTGATGGTTTGAGGCACAACAGTGTTAACCCTACATCCTGTATGTTATTCTCCTTTAGTAAATACTCTTTTTTACCCTCGACTAAAAAAGAGGTGTTATCAAAGTTAGGATGAGCATGTTTGTCTGTGTTTATGAAATACGATTTCATGGTGGAAAGCGATCTTTTTCAGACTGTTCCTGTATTTTGTATCTGTAGCTGGGGGTCTTGGATGTTTATCTATACATGTATCTATTATATAATATAATGTAGGTAGTGAAATCCTTATTGATAAATTAATAAACTAAAATAAACTAATTACATATTAAACAATTATGAAAAATTAACCAAAACTAAACACCTAAAAAAATATGATAAAATACCTAAAATATATTATTAAAAGGAGTCCCTTTAGGCAAGGTTCCAAAGATACTGGCAGCATTCCCCCTTTGAATAGCGAGACTAATTCTTTGTCCGAGGTAGGCCAGCTCTTCGGTCACCTGTGATGTCGACTAACCTTTTTGCTATTTCCTTAAAAAGGCTTGTAGCGCTAGGACCCCACGGACCAAGGGTTTTGACACCGAATGGGACAAAATCATATTCGGAGCCTAGACCCCTGTATTTAGATGCTTTAGCTTTTTCAGCTGCTTCACAAGCCGCACCAGCTCTGTTGTTGTTGTTATATATAATATAGTATCGTTCAGTTCAGTTCGACACAAGTTCACAACTTACTTACTGTGGGGCCATAACCCAATTATATTGCAGCTCTTAGAGCATTTGCAGCTATAACACAAAAAATAACAAAAATAGAAAAAAAATGATGTTCTTTATTTTTAAGAAATAATAATATATAAATACAAAATTATAAATATCTTTTCTTATCATTTTTATTTACATCATTTATAAATATTTTTACAAATCTTTCAAGTATAGTATATCTATATTGTTTTTTTCTTTTTGCTAATTTTTATTTTCTAAACTATTTATTTTACTTAAATATGTAGAGGTTACTTACAGTTCAATATTTTTCCTTAGTACGAAACTCTTCGAGCGTGAATCGGCTCGTACTGGTTAGCCAACTTTTTTATTTTTACTCACTAATCTAGGTGTGGACCTACACCGGGGTTGCTTAACTTGCGTGTTTGGGTAAGTGTTATGATGTGGGGCAAAAAATACAACGCATTAGCTTTCAAACATAAGCAAATTGATTCATTACACTCCGTGGCGCAGCGGTCAACACGCTGGCCTGTGACACGGATGGTCCCGGGTTCGATCCCCGGTCAGGTCAAGATGAAAAATGATCTTTTTCAGATTGACCTGGGTCTTGGATGTTTATCTATATATGTATTTGTTATAAAATATAGTATCGTTGAGATAGTATCCCATAACACAAGTCTTATTTAAGAACTTACTTTGGGGCTAGCTCAATCTGTGTGATTTGTCCGTATATATTTATTTATTTATTTATTTATTTATTTACATTATAAAATGCTTGAATTCATTTTATTAGAAATATGCATAATGTTAAAGGAAAGGAATTATTAATGACCTCGTGGCTCGGTGGTTCTGATTCTGATTCTGCTTTACATGGGACATCAGGTCTTTCTTAGTCTCCACTGCAGGAGCACGACCCTCTCTGTACTAGGTACCTGAGCAAAATATTTGCCAGCTTAAAGCTGAAGACTTTGTTTGTTTGGTTGAACGCGCTAGTCTCAGGAACTACTGGACCGATTTCAATAATTCTTTCACCGTTGCTGGCACGCTGTCTCTGAGTGCCATAAGATAAGTATGTACCACGGGCAAAGCCGGGGCGGAGTGCTACTGTATTCATATCAGCATTATAATCACAGCTGCAAAAAGTCCACTGTTGAACAAAAGACTGACTACAAATACCCCATAATAATGGAAATACTTAGGGGACTTGGGGAGTTTTGGCCATACTCACCACGCTTGTTCCAACGATGCTGCTCATCAAAACCGTTTTATAAGTGAAGGAAGGAAAGAAGAGATTGTTGGACTAAACAGGATAAAGGTACTTGGGATGCTTCTTGCTTGGATGGATTGAGGATGCGAAATGTAGCAGCAAGACAATGAGAGAGTCGCTACATCGTCGATTTCTATGTAACTTTTGTTTCTCCCAGAAAAGGTAGCCTGATATTAAGTTGTGCCCAAGCAACTCTGCGTATTCTTGAGTAGTTAGTGAGGGTAGTTGGAGGTCAACACAATCATGCAGGGGGAGGCTGGTAAATGTCATTATTTACCAGCCTGCACATCGATACTAACCATTTTGTCATCATCAGTTAGTTGATGATCTTTAATTAAGCTGAAAAAGTGGTACGAGTCACCCACATGAGTATCAGTGTGCCCACGAAGTGGTGATAATATCTTCGCTAGGTGTTGTGTCAATATGTAAATTGGTGAATCAATCTGGCTCACAATTTGGTGTAATGGTCGTCGACATACATATTTATGGAAAACCTTCAGTAGAAGGCTCTTTCATCCACCCTAGCTGTGCTGAAGGTGTTCAAGATGTCAACCCTGGATGTGTTAAATATGAAGTATCGATGTTGTATAGTAGGCTAGTATATGGCTCTGGTAATACAGAGAGGGTCGTGCTCCTGCAGTGGAGACTAGAAAGACCTGATGATGATGATGTTGTATGGTAAAGCAAACCTGGGCAAATTGCCATGATCCAATTCCAACGTGAGCTCTTTAAGTGTCCTGTGTTTATTTGATGTCAGCTGGATAAACAAACTGGATTATATATCAAATAAATACAAAAATAACAAGGCAAATGACCGAGCGACGGGCTGTCGCAGTTGCAAGCTACTGGTCAAGGCAATATAAAACTAGCCATCTACGACTCAAAGGAAAAAGAATACAAAAATAATTAACAAAATTCGTAAAGAAAAAAATATATTTTTCCAACTTGGCAAAAATACCTATGCCATGGTGGTGGATGAATTTAGAACGCAAAATTAAAAAGTAAAATATTTTCGCAGCAGGCACCATTTTATGTTAAATTTAAAATTTCAAATATCGAATCGCATTGGCTTCCAATTTTCAAATTTGAACTTGGAACGTCCAGTTCGGATGACGGACAAAAACTGACCACGCAATGCCGCCCGTCATCTGCAAAGAACAGAGACAGGAGTAGAGTAGAAACTGTTTATTTTGTTCTTAAATTATAAAATTGGAAGTTAAATTTAAAAATAATCGTCATTACTACTTCTATGTTAATAGGTATTTGTAGAAATAGGTCCTCACTGAATGGAAGTTTAAGTAGTATATGAAATCCTAGCCAAGGAGAATTTCTGATCGTAGTTTCTTTTGTCTGTTATTAATAAAAATAAATATTTTTTTTCATAGGTTATATATAAGCACAATAAGTCAACGAAATTGAAAAAAAAATATCCTCTATGACACACGATTCTCCACGAATAAAGTTACATAATTTTGCTTTTTGTAAGACAGAAATAATGCCTCCTTAAACTTTAACCAACACCCACAGGTATGGCGCTCCATACAAGCGGCGCAATATTTATGTCTAGGACTAACACAGACAAAACTTTATATCCGTGCACTGCGTCAATGTGTGAGTTTGACAATTAGGGTTGGCACCTCTTTGAATGAATATAAGTAGGTACCTACTACCGACGCCATTATTTACGAGTTTATATATCTTTCCATTTTAGAAGATTAGTGATTATTTTATTCTAAGTTTATATGCTGGGACTTACCAATTCTGGATAATATATAAGTGACAGTGCTTAGAAGCATAAAATGTATTCGTCGATCTCACTCGTATGTCATTACTCCCACTTGTATGCTACAATTGGTAGGTACAGCAAACACAACACTATGACATAAGTATATAAATATTCTCTAGTAGATGTTAAGGTCTTATTCATAAAAGCATATCTAAAACAAATATCACTTCACAAATAGGTATTTCCTTAGTTTATGTCCATTTTCCATTTATCACTGTTTTAAGTTATTTTATGTTATAACACACTAAATATACGATTACTACTTGTAATAAAATAACTAACGTATTCGGCGTCAAAAAATACGGTAAATATGAATAAATTAAATAAAAACGTTTGTTTACATCTCACGTCAACAATGGCGTCGTGAAACTCGTGAATCATGACTAACTTCAATGCAACGCGTGGCGAAGCGTGCAAAACTAACCCTGTTGGAATGCCAGTAAAGCCCGCTTATTAACGGGGATGAGGTGCGGGGAAGCTAGGTTGTGAGGGACGCTGCGAGATTCCGTTCTGTACGTTAGTGCTATTAGTAATTCTGTGCCAACACACTTGCGTCGAGAGTCGAGAAGTAGTATCTTCGGCAATACGCACACAAACACAATTGTGCACATGTAAGAGATATGACGTTTTTTGGCACATCATTGTGCCTCCAAGCCACCATTAAGAACATATTTCTAAAAATGGTATCAATATTAAAAAAGCAAAATGAATTAAAATCAAATGAAAATTACAATTGCTAATATGAGATTCGATTCAAGGACTTAAACTCCTGAATAGAAATCTAACGCCTAATCATATTACCTAGCTTCAATATCGTTTTCACGCTGTAACACGATGAAAACTACAAAGGTGAACTAGTAGCAAATCCCGTCCAAAATTTAAATTTTGAATTGGAATCTTTAGATCCATCCGTAAGGATTCCTTTTCATAGCACGAAAATGATATTGAGGTGACATAAATATAAGCGGAGGGTGATGTAATAAAAAGGCAGCTTAAGCCAAGATAAGTAACGCCAGAATTTTAAAATCATTACTCCTTACCTACAAAATATAATGGAAAATAAGAGAATTGAAGATCAAAAATAGCAGTATTCAGCTCCATAATATTCTTTATTCTCCAGAAATATGCCGCCTAGCCGTGCAGACTATGCGCAAAAAGGGCGTCCTCACCAAACGTTCATTTTACAACATGCGTGCCTCGTGCGAAAGAGACAGCAAACATTTACCACCAATATAACTTGGCCTCTTAAATTTGCTAGTAAAGATTACGAGACTTGAAGAAATTTGTGCCTATAGACTGGAGGTCCAAGATATACTGGTTGTAAAGTTAAGAAAGGCTTGAAGAAAGCTTTTTGTCCTTGTCCATTGTCTCTGAGGGCTAATGACGCTCTCGATTGTATTTTGGTTTGATTATTTTATACTTTAATGAAATTTTTGTATCTTCCATGATGTGTGATGAAAAAGTTGAGATCATTGGATGATGATTTTTGATTTTACATTTTATTTTGTTACTAACTAGTTTCTGCCCGCGTTTTATTTGTGACAATTAGTCCTAACTTAATATTATATGAGTTTGTTTGTTACGCTTTCACGCCCTAGCTACTAAATCGACCATCATGAAATTTTGCGTACACATAGGTAAGGGTATTGAAAAAGACATAGGCTATATACCACGCGGGCAAAACCTTGGGTAACAGCTACTATGCCATATATATTGGTGATAACTGGTAAGATAAGGATGGTTGGCGTCACCATGCCGTCACATAGGTCGCCGGCTGTAAACTGTTTTTATTTGATCCACAAAACTAGCATAATGTATAAAAAGCTTTTTGTATATTTAAATCGAATATCAAAATCGACGTTTGTGTAGTAGCTTTATTGCTTCTATGCTACCACTTTGGGGACGGAAAAAGAACACTCCGGCAACACTCTTGTTACACCCCTGGTGTAGCAGTTGTCCATGAGCAGCAGTAATCACTTACCATCAGGTGACCAGCTAGCTCGTTTGCCGTCCTATATCATAAAAAAAGCAACCCGCACAAGTGAAAATTTGTGTTGAATATTAACGTTGGGCATATTTTAATTTTGGAAAGTATAAAAACCGGCCAAGTGTGAGTCAAACTCGCGCAATGAGGGTTCCGTACAATATGCTTCGTTAACACACACACAATGTGCAAAAAATGTTTTATTCAATTGACTAGCGCCATCTAGTGGTGTTTTAGTGAACTATTTCCCTAGATGAACTTATTATTGTGAGTTTACCACTTAATTTTCAAGTGATAGAATTCTTATTATTTTTCCTGTAATCTTCAAGGAATGAACTATATTTTGTAATTTATTCAAAATTTTCGGCCCAGTAGGTTCGGAGATCAGGGGGGGGGGGAATGGTCAATTTTTGCCTTCTTTCGTGAATAAAATCAAAAGTATTGATTTTACCCGAACAAAAAAAAATATTTTTGAGATCCTCATAAGGAGCCCTTTCATTTGATATATGACATGATATATGATGATAGTAAGGTTTGCAAAACTTTTTTTTTTAATTTTGTAATTGGGCCCCTCAAAATGACCCTTATTTCAAAAAAATCTTTATTTACTTTGCACATCCTTGTTTGGGTCATAGGATTACACTATCTTACCAAATTTCATCTGATTTGGTTCAGTAGATTCGGAGAAAATCGGCTGTGACAGACGGACAGACAGACGCTCGAGTGATCCTATAAGGATTCCGTTTTTCAACTTTTGTACGGAACCCTAAAGATAATGAAAATTATACCAATACATACCATGAAATACACTAGTTTTAAATAAATTACTTTAAGATTTGGTAATTTATTTTAAACTAGCTGTTACCCGCGGATTGACCCGCGTGACATACAGCCTATGTCCTTCTCAGTACCCTAACCTATGTGTATGCAAAATTTCATTATGATCACGTAACAAACAAACAAACTCACTTTCGCATTTATAATATTAGTTAGGATACGGCAGTCTATTGGCTTCAATGACATTGTAACAGTTCTTCGATCAGGTCACGTGTCCGTTTTACGAATTTTCAATCTGACGAATCCGTCGGTCACGTGACCTGTCGCGAGGTTAACATTTTTTCTCCATCCCAAAAAGTGCACAGCGCCGCTAAAGAAATTTTCACTTCAAAAATATAGAAAATAATACGGTAAAGCGAATTCTGCAACAGTACCACCTCGCTCGCTGGGCGAACGAGCTCTTGTCAATTATGCAAACGTATATATCGTTTCCCACATACGTTGCACAATACAGACCAAAAAAGCGCATTCCCACAGAACGTAGCTTTCGCTGGATAACAATCAGTTTATATAAGAGTGTCATATCAATATGGGGTTTGTAGTGCAAATTATGGGTGTAATTATTGGTAATTACGCGTAATTATCCGAGTGGGGAAAGAGGTATGATTTTAGACAGCTATACTTGTACGTGTAATATTGAAGTGTAGTTTTAACATACGGAGAATAATTTACATGTTTTAATATGAACATTCTTATCCTTATAAAATAAAATAAATATATACGGACAAATCACACAGATTGAGCTAACCCCAAAGTAAGTTCGAAACTTGTGTTATGGGATACACAGGTCAATTTGAAAAAGATCTTTTTCCATATTGACCTGACCGGGGATCAAACCCGGGACCATCCATATCGCAGACCGGCGTGTTGACCGCTGCGCCACGGAGCTCGTCAAACCAGCCTATTAAAATGACATTTATTTTGCCTGTGGAATACCCTGGAAACTCAAAAATTACGGCATTTTCATACAAAGTGTTCGGTCGGCCCGGCCATTTGTATGAAAATGACGATTGGTCGCGCTGTAACGCAGCATTGGTCCCGTAGGAAAAGTTGTTGATTATATATGAAAGAATTATTTATTTATTTGATAACCATATTCTATTTTTACAGGTGTATACCCAATACAATAGAAAGGCCTAACTTAATAATTATTTACATCATAACTTATTATATTAGAGGCAACCTTTGTAAATTCACACAGAGAACACTGGAAGATGTCTATCCTGTCCGCGATCAAGTTAAGTGTGTATAGCGCGTGCCAGCGGAGACTTGTTCATCAAGTTGGTCCGCCCATGAGGTACCACCAAAAGGCGCGGCTGCTTTCGGCGCTCCACGTATCCATTCAGAACATAGAACTGTACTATTTTAAGCATTTTCATATTATTTGTTTCACCATATCTAACACCATGCTAAGCTCCCTTCTCACCCGTAGCTCAACATACCCCACCATACCCAACACGAATAAAGTGGGGGTAAAACAAATTAATACCATGTTGTCTCTTAACCTTAAATCTATATACTAAGAGAAGTTATTGAAGTGCACTGCATTGGCTAAGCCTGAACATCTTACGGTTATGGGAAATAATTGTTGTGTTCTCTTTACTAGAGCCCGGTGCACAACAGCCGCGGATACAACTGGAAAATCGGAAAAAAAACCTATAATCAATCTTACAAAAAAGTTTAATCTTGAATCTAGCTCCGTGGCGCAGCGGTCAACACGCCTGCCTGCGACACGGATGTTCCCGGGTTCGATCCCCGGTCAAGTCAAGATGGAAGGTGATCTTTTTCAGATTAACCTGGGTCTTGGATGTTTGTCTTTATATGTATCTATTATAAAAAATAGTGTCGTTGAGTTAGTATCCCATAACACAAGTCTAAAACTTACTTTGGGGCTAGCTCAATCTGTGTGATTTGTCCGTATATATTTTTTATTATATTAATGTATGATTTAAGCTCACATCGTAGGAGACTGGAGACTGACGTTGGCAGAGCATTTTTATTGTTCCCCAGAGCTCTCCTTTCTGGATGCATGAGGGAACAACGAAAGCTTTAGGTATTATTCAACTCATACTACATTGAAGGACGAGAGGGCACAAACAAACATTGCAATTTGAATATAAACTTGCAAAGTAACAGTTATGATAACAAGCCTGGTGATGGCGCTCGCGATAGTGCGAGCTATATTTAGCTTGTATACATATTCATTAGTCGGTGAGGGCGTCTGTACGTAATTAGTAATATTGTTGAGTGGCTTACCTTAAAACTACGACTGATAGATGAAGAATATAGCAATTTCTTCCACACAAAGTGATATCATAAGGGGACCGACCCAGGTCAATCTGAAAAAGATCGTTTTCCATCATGACCTGACCGGGGATCGAACCCGGGACCCCCGTGTCGCAGGCTGGCGTGGTAACCGCTGCGTCACGGAGCTCATCACTACAAATACGTGTAACAATACTGTACGGAGTAACTACAATACGTGTAGAGATAAAGATATAACAATCTGGCGAAAGGTTGCTACTTACTTTAAAATGAATATGGAGTCTTGTAACGGACTTTGGGCTTTAGCGCTCCATACCAGAGGACATTGAGGAGCCCGATGGTCCAATGGGTGTGAGCTCTAAGAGCGCTTACATATGGTAAGCAACCCCTGGTGCAGTCCCTACTTGGATGGGTGACCGCAAGTGGCATAAAAATATCTCGAGCTCCTCCGTGCTTCGGAAGGCACGTTAAGCCGTTGGTCCCGGCTGTCATCGTTAATGGCAGTCGTAGCTATGTCAGATGCCTTAAGGCAGCTTGAAAAATCGGACACCAGTGTTGGCCACTTACATACGAAAAACAAACAAACAAACCAGAGGACATAACTTAGAACAGTGCAGATCTGGGATATAATTAATAGACTGTGTAGAGCTTCAAGTGAGCTTTCGCTAATTCATCTGACTTTTGAGGTGAGGCACTGAGCGGCCCGAGAGCAGGTTGCCCTCAACCTGTAAGGTGAACATCACCGGAGGGCTCTCAGGAGGGACGGACCTTTGGGCACTGCCTGTGTGCGCAAGGTTTGGAGAGAAAGGAAACTCTTATATGCCTGATGGGCCATGATTTCCATCATAGCCTTCATGCTATTGGGCCATGATTTGATGGATGGATGGATGGCCCTTCAGGGCCAAATCTGAAAAGCAATAGCTAAGCCTTTAGAAAGCAGCAACTCTCATGTTTTGCTGTGTCCGTTTAAACTAGGGCAAACATTCTTTCGTATGTATATTTCTGACAAGGTCTAGGTACAGTAGTTTCCCTACGTTGATATTTGTATACAAAAGGTCTGACCTGACTAGGTTGCCTATTATATTTTTGAAAATTCATTTTCATGCTTTAAAATTACACAAACTTAAAGATAAATTATTATTAAGATATAAAGTACAGTGAGTTTTTTAATTTATTTTCCTTATCGCATGTACGCTTCTCAGTGTCGTGTTATGAATTTTCCCAACGTTCTTAATTAATATAATACAGAAATAAATCGCGGCGAGAAAAAAAAAATGATATGTACATTGGCGGAGCGCGCTCTGCCGTCCGGGAAAGAGTAGTGTGGATGCGCCAAACATAGCTCCCATAACTGCTCTGTCAAGAAAGTACCGGGAAAAGATCATTAATACACAAAATGTTTATTAGTCATCCAAATTTATTTAATTAACTTCAAAGTATGCTCCTTCAGAAACGATACAATAACGTATATCTGTTTTATTTTTTTGTTTAACTAACTGTTAAATATTAATAATAAATATACTGATTGCGACGTAATATGTTAATATAACCTTGTCATATCCGTAAAGGGGCGACTCAAAATAAACAACTCTTTCTATCTAAATAATGCATACAGCTTTACCTTTAGGACCAATGCTGGGATCTCTTTTTTTTTACATTTCGATACATAAATATCCATTCAGTCGCCCGGTTAATTCGTATTAGAATGGCAAAAAAATATACCAAAACGTTCAATATTTTATCGTTTTTCTGGCTTTCAATTATTTTGACTCCATAAATATAAATACATTTCATTTCTTAGGTATATGAAAAATATACGAACCGATGGAAGAAAGGAGTATGAAATAAAAATATCAGCGTATCCATGCTAATTCACCGCACCATCGCGTGCTTACTTTATCATAGAGAGAACTTTAAATGCAGTTTTTGCATGTTTTTCACATAGACAGTATGCAATTTTCATTCCCCGTCAACTTTTTCATGCACCAGAGCGTCTCAACGTATCTAGTTTTTTATAGGGTTCCGTACGACAGATGTTTTGGTTGTTTTGCGTGTGAGTGACCCACTACAGTGTCAGGTGATTCAAGCTGGGTATAGGCCTCTGACTGCTCTGGCTTATATATGGCTAAACATCAAAGAGACCTCTCCAACCCGCCTGAACAGCGTGGAGAATGTAGGCCAAATCCTTTAACTGCCTTGGCTAATATGTAGCTCAGGTAGTACAGAGAGGTTTATGTTGCTTAAGGGGAGCTTAAAAGTGCCTTCTTATGACAATAAGCTCATTCAATAACTGAGACATAATGACATTCTTAAAAAACCATTTATTTTAATTATATTTTTCCTCGAATAATATTTATTTACAAAGCAGAAATTAAGTTAATAAATATATTTCAAATTATCCCACCCATATAATTTTCACAGGAAAAAAGTTAAGTATAACCGGACATGGAACCAATTTTAATTTACTGGACAATATAAATAATATATTTATATAAAAAAAGTTTTTTTTGTAACCAAGTATTCATATTTTATAATTTGTACGGAACTCTCAATACGCAAGACTTACACTTCACTGGTTTTTTAAATACAGTTTTTTTCACTTAAGATGCATTTTTTCAATGGCGCCAGTCGGGGTTCTATTTCGCAAAATCTATAAGTGTTTAAGTTTTTCAAGTTGCTTAAACGATTGGGTTTTTTGAGCACTTTAAATGAAAGAATACGGTAGTTGCCTAATGTTAAGATTATATAACGTCTAATAATTAACGTCTAAAAATATGTGTCCTTAAAACATTTATATCTAAAAGAGTTTTTTATTTAGAAATGTATTTCTTCCACTATTGCGTTTATTTTTGCAGGTCTTTATATAGCAGCACGAAAACTTTTTAGTCAACATGCCCATTACGGTTTTCAGATATACACATCATCATCATCAGGTCTTTTTAGCCACCGCTGCAGGAGCACTCTCTAGACTACTCCAACCATATACCCGAGCCAGAGCAGTCAGAGGATTGGCCTACATTGTCTTTGCTGGCCGGACGGGTTGGAGAAGGCTCTTCAATGTTTATGTTTTGTTTAACTTGAGTTTTCTAAGTCGCCTCATATGATATCCACGGGATTGGAGTGGTCCTATTTTACTCTACCGGGAATCACACCTCGTATATTTATCACCATCATCATCATCATCATCAGGTCTTTCTAGTCTCCACTGCAGGAGCACGACCCTCTCTGTACTACCAGTGCCATATACTAGCCTGAGTAGTCAGAGGATTTGGCCTACACTCTCCACGCTGGCCAGACGGGTTGGAGAGGTCTCTTTGATGTTAAAAAGCTTTGTTTAGCTTGTGTTTCCTTAGTCGCCTTTTACGACATCCACGGGAGAGACTTGGAGTGGTTCTATTCTACTCTGCCAGGAACCACACGGCGAATAATTATACAGATACAGAATATTATATATTTGTACGTATTTATGAATTAACTGGTATCATCTCATTCATTCCAATTCGATCACAAACATAATCATCAATAATAAGACCGAATTTAAAAATCTAATTCAGTACTTCGATAGAAAATTATTAGTAAAATTTTTAGTACAACATTTTCATCCGTAGATATCAGAATATTTACTAGGTATTTCATCAATGATCATGTCAAATTAAGAGAACTACTCATTACCTGCCAAATATGGACGCTTTTGACGGTAATAAGTAATTAGCTTAAGAGGCTTACATCAGAGAAACTAGCGGCACCCGCTATTTAATTCTTGTACTTCGAAATAAGAACAAATTTAAGAAATCTACGTAAGTATTTCCTTAGTTAATTTTACTTGTAGTACTTTTTGTTGAACTTGTCATGAATATTATCATTTCCGATTGTGAGAATTACTCATAAACGCCAAAAGTGGCCGTTTTTGGCGTTAATGAGTAGTTCTCTTGATTTACCAAATGTAAAATAATGAAAAGCAATACAATAAATCCTACAAGTAATTTACTAGTAAAGTACTTGCGTAGATTTTTCAATTTGATCTTATTTAGTAGTAAAAGAAATAAAATTAGTGGTGGCGCTAGTTAGCTGGTGTAAGCGCCTTAAGGTGCCGTATAAAAATTATGAAAAGTAATACCAAAAATACTGCAAGTAATTTACTATCGAAGTACTGACTTAGACATTTTCAATTTGATCTTATTTAGTAGTTAAAGAAAAGAAATAAAATGAAAGCGCTAGTTGGCTGATCTAAGTCCCTTATTATCATCATCATCAAAGGCAAGGCACGTTAAGCCGTTGGTCCCGGCTGCCATCTGGTAGTCGTTAAAGGAACCACGTCAGAGGCCGAGAGGCGGTTCCGAAGAACTCTGACACTGGGTGTGCATGGTCGACTGACCGTGTCACCTACACGAAACGATGATGATGATCATCATCAGGTCTTGTCTCCACTGCTGGAGCACAACCCTGTTTGTACTACCAGAGCCATATATTAGCCAAAGCAATCAAAGGATTTGGCCTGTGTTGGCCTGTTTAGGCCAAATCTATAAAAAAAGCTAAAAAGCTTTAAAACAGCTTTAAGCGTGGAGAGTGTTCTCCACGCTTGCCTGTCTCTAAGCTTTTTTAGCTTATGTTCCTAAAGTCGTCTTCTACTACATCCACGGGAAGACTTGTAATGGTCCTTTTATTCTGCTGCAAAGACAATATAATACTAACGTAATAGACTGCCCACCTCATACAAAAATATCGGACCAAATTAAGGTTGCGAAAAGCAGGCGAATGTATGGCGCAGGAGAGTTGATTGCTACTCGATACTAGATGGCGGTAATCTGAGTTAGCCTTTACCTTACTAAATATACGGTGTCATTTTAAAATATTATGCCTAAAATATTGTTTTGATTTTTTATAAGATATATTTTGTGAATCACGTTTTTATATTCTCTATTGCGGTTGATACAATGTTGAGTAGTTTCGAGTGGCGCCATCTATGCGAGTCTCTGAGAACAAATCGTACGATTAAGGCGTTGGGACCACATAGTCTGCTGGAACCACACGGCCAACACGGCTAATCTTCCCTTAAGTAGGTACGTCCTATTTCTACAACTAGAAAGTTAAATAAGTATCATTAATGAAGTTATTAGAAACCATTCAAATGCAATGATTATTGACTTTAGTTAGTATCATACTCGTAAAACCAGACAATAAACCGTTTTGTTTCATTACAGTCGATTTAATCTCTTAATAGTAAAAAATACGTTTTTATGTAAAGGTTGGGTGGTTTTTCTTTGTGTTTAAGCTCTAGGGTTGTCAGTGGTATGTATTAAAAAGTAAATTAAGCCGCGTGGTTCCCAGCAGAGTAGAATAGGACCACTCCAAGTCTTCCCGTGGATGTCGTAGAAGGCAGTCACCAGGACAGGCGACCGGCCATAAAAATGTTGCTTAATCAATTCAGGTACATCATTTATTCTGTAAATATAGCCGACCCCGGGTTCCGAAACACCACAGCTGATTATGTCAAGAAAAACGCACTAATCAAGAAGAGGGTAAAAGTTATTAGAACCATGAGATTTTAACCTTTAATTCATACGATTTTTTCTTACAGTTGGCTTACCTTTTTGCAGGCCTTATGGCTGTTATACACTTTGATTAGTCAAGTTTGTTTTTTGTTTTTCGAATGTGTAAGTGGCCAACACTGGTGTCAGATGTTTCAAGCTGCCTAAAGGCATCTGACATAGCTTAACGACTGCCATCAATGATGACAGCCGGGACCAACGGCTTAACGTGCCTTCCGAAGCACGGAGGAGCTCGAGATATTTCATGCCACTTGCGGTCACCCATCCAAGTAGGGACTGCGCCAGGGGTTGCTTAACATACGTAAGCGCTCATAGAGCTCACACCCACTGGACCATCGGGCTCCTTAAGTGTTAAGTGTTTAGTGTACTGTTTAGCTGATAGTGGTGTCCTATACTGTTAAGTATGCAGTGTTTAGCTCATCCCTAAAAACTCACGAACAACATACACGAGTTTATAAACTAAACACCTAACAGTCCTGTCCCGACGTGTTTAGTGCGTTTAGTACTTAGCAAGTGAGGGGCGAAGGCGGGACGCGCGGGAGGAACTACCTACTCGCAGAAAAATAGAAACCGCTGTAAATACTGTACTTCGCTAAGCACTTAACACTTAACACTAAACAGAAACTGTCCGAACGTGTTTTTTACTAAACACTAAACACAAAAAGAGCCACTCGCACTAAACACTAATCAAAGTGTATACTAGGAATTACCATGGTCCAATATTATTATATTATGAGGTTGGCAGCCTATACGTTACTTTTATGCCTTTCTATTGTACCTCGTTACTAGATATTATAGTAGCTTAAACAACTAGACGTTATTTTCTAGTCCAGCCCTATTCACGGAGTATGGTTTTCCAACAAATAAGTGTATGCCCGTCGACCATTAAATTATTTGCAGAAAAAACAACCCTAACCGCGCAATTACTGGAAAAGCATCTTTAAATTCATACCAATAAGATATGTATTTGCTGATTGCTAAACATATCGTTGATTAATAAGGTCATTCACATTTTTTTAAACGCATTGGTACTTCTGATACTGTGTTTGTTATTATTATCAGAGTTATATCGGAATATGGTTTGACATCTAACATGAAGGGGTACTACCCATCGCAACTATTTTACCATTATAGCAGATTCTCATTATTCTTCTTCTTCTTCTGTTTTTTATATTGCTTCCACTGAGATTTCAGTGATTCGGGGCCAATGTCCAGTAAATTGAGATACTAAGTATCGGTGTTGTACGGTAAAGTTGTTACAAGTAGCATCAAAGATGGCGTATGTTCTTTGATGCCTCGTGGGAGCTTCTGTGACAAGTCTATACGAGTCCATATAACAGTCTACTTTAACTCTTTCACAAATTGTTCATGAGTACGAGCATTTATAACACCAAACTACACCAATTTTATTTCACCCTCTTTATACTACTAGAGCCATATATTAGCCAAAGCGGTCAGAGGATTTGGCCTATTTTAGCTTGTGTTTCCTAAGTCACGTTCTACGACATCCACGGGAAGACTTGGAGTGGTCCTATTCTATACTGCCGGGAACCACACGGCATGTGATTCCCGACGTTCAGTCAATCAATCAATCATTTATTTGCATGAATACATCACATACAGCTCTTAATAAAATTAGTGAGTCTTAGTATTCAGCCTGCTTACAGGCGTGCAATTTATTTACATGTCTACTACGTCACATATACATATAAAAAACTATGGTTAAAAAATTAAAAAATATTACATCCCGGCAGAGTAGAACTGTATGTTTAATCGGTTATATTGTAACAAAGATACTTGATACACTTGATATAAATATTATAGGAAAGATACTACTACTTGTACCTTGGAATGGAAGGCGCAGCCATCAGATGGGGTCACGCGACTTGCTAATGTGGCGAGTGCGATAGCATTCCTTAATTACTGCTTATGGCGATAACTGCGAAATGCGTAACGGGACTTTTGGGGGTCCTTCGAACCTTTTATTCAAGATTCAATCGTTTATTTAATACTAGCAGCCCTGCCCGGCTGCGCCAGGGCATGTTTTATACCTTAAAACCTTCCTCGTGAATCACTCTATCTATTGGTGAAAACCGTATGAAAATCCGTGGAGTAGTTTTTGAGTTGATCGCGAACAGACAGACAGACAGACGCGGCGGAGGACTTTGTTTTATAATATGTAGTGATAGGTTTCTTTGCACACTTATTAATTGTCATATTTGGATTTACAATTTTTACAACAAAAAATTTTTGTTGACGTCAATAATTACTTATGGCTAAGTTTAGGCCGCTTCCAAAGCGGAGTGCAGAAGAAGCGGCAACAAACTGCACAGCGCATTTTCTCCAAGCGACGTCAACTTTCGACTCGACGTTTTACAATTATGAATAAATAAAAAATAAATAAATATATAGGGAAATGTGAAATTAAGTGACTAAAGATGAGCTCCGTGTCGCAGCGGTCAACACGCCTGCCTGCGACACGGATGGTCCCGGGTTCGATCCCCAGTCAGATCAAGATGGAAAATGATCTTTTTCAGATTGGCCTGAGTCTTGGATGTTTATCTATTTAAGTCATCATCATAAAATTAAGAACTTTGTACTTGTCGGTGGAGTATTTTCCATCTCTACCTATCCTCCGCTATCTCTTTGACCTCTTTGTACGACACGACTTTTGCCTTCTGTTTAATTTTGTCTGTGAATCCTCGGCCTTCCTTTCCCTCTCCTAGCTTCAATCTTTCCTTCATTCGTCGTTTCGTATAAGATGGCAAAACATCTTTCCTCGCCTTATGCCTATATGATTCAATAAATTTATCTTCTCATTAACAAGTTCTATATAAGTATCTATTATAAAATATAGTATCGTTGAGTTAGTATCCCAAAACA
Source organism: Rhodophaea formosa (assembly GCA_963082605.1). Taxonomy (NCBI): domain Eukaryota; kingdom Metazoa; phylum Arthropoda; class Insecta; order Lepidoptera; family Pyralidae; genus Rhodophaea; species Rhodophaea formosa. The sequence goes on along the minus strand of OY720228.1, from coordinate 10,539,130 downwards.
CAAGTTTCGAACTTAATTTGGAGCTAACTCAATCTGTGTGATTTGTCTGTATATATTTATTTATTATTATTTATTAAATTAGCTAGCCCTACTAGAAGTTGTGAACTTATGTCGTGGTCTAACTGAAAGAAACTATATTTTAATAATACACTAGTAGCCCTCCCCGGATAGAATCAAAATCTGAAAGATGATATAATAATAAATATATAAGGACGAATCACACAGATTAAGTTAGCCCCAAAGTAAGTTCTTAAGTAAGACTTGTGTTATGGAATACTAACTCAACGATACAATATTTTATAACAAATACATTTGGCCTACTGCCTCCGTGGTCCAGTGATTAAGGCGTTTGCCTTGTTGATCCGGGGGTCGTGGGTTCGATTCCCGCGGGAAGCATACTTTGTCAAGTTGTTTCCAGTTTGGTTAGGATATTGTAGGCATGAATCACCTGATTGTCTGATAAGAAAGATGATTCCGTGCTTCGAAAGGCACGTAAAGACGGTGGTCCCGGCTGCCATCTGGTAGTCGTTAAAGGAACCACGTCTGAGGCCGAGAGGTGGTTCCGAAGAACTCTGACACCAGGGTATGCATGGTCGACTGACCGTGTCACCTACACGAAATGATGATGATGATGATAACAAATACATATATAGATAAACATCCAAAACCCAGGTCAATCTGAAAAAGATCATTTTCCATCTTGACCTGACCGGGGATCGAACCCGGGACCATCCGTGTCACAGGCCGGTGTGTTGACCGCTGCGCCACGGAGTAAAAAAGTATCAAAATCTGTTACATAGTTTACAGATCCAAGCATATATATTTTGTAGTAGATACACATATAGATAAGCATCCAAGATCCAGGCTAATCTGAAAAATATCGTTTTCTTTTATGACCTGCAGGCCGATTTGCTATCTCGGTGTACAACGATTTAATTGTCACTTTAGAATCCATTACGGTTTTCATATCTTAAATAAAAATAGTCATTCATACCGAAGCTGTAATAACCATGAAAATGATGTACACCGTAGCTGTCAAAAGTTAGCAAATAGGCCTGCTGGCCGGGGATAGAATCAGAGATTACTCGTGTCGTAGGCTGGCGTGCGAAGGCTGTCAAGTTTTGTTCATAAAACAAGAACGAATTGAGGTAAAAAAAAACTTGAAGAAAATAATAATGCTTCATCTAAGTGTGGCATTATCTATATCAGTCTCTCCTAGTATTTAGAAGAGGACCCGGGCTCCGAAGCTTTCCAGCTAAGGATGCAAATGGGATAACGCTCAGATTAGAGGAAGGTTATACTAGCATATAATAAATATACTAGTATAACCTCTAGATAAAGAGTAATCACTACATATTATAAAACAAAGTCCTCCGCCGCGTCTGTCTGTCTGTCTGTTCGCGATAAACTCAAAAACTACTCCACGGATTTTCATACGGTTTTCACCAATAGATAGAGTGATTTACGAGGAAGGTTTTAAGGTATAATACATGTCCGGGCGCAGCGCAGCCGGGTAGGGCTGTTAGTATTTAATAAAGAGGAAATATATTTGTTTGTTTGCATCGAATGGCTCCGAAACTACTGGACTGATTTCCAAAATTCTTTCACCTAAAAAGCTAATTAATCTGCGGGTGACATGGGCTATAACCTACTTAAAGTCGCGGGAAAATTGCTATTTATCCATAAGTCGCACGTTTTCTTAGAGACTTTGCATGGACGGAACTTATCACAAGAGGGACGAACTCGGACTTGGCCGCTTTTTAACTTAATAACTTCCTTTGCGTAAACAATAGTAAGATAGCCAAGTTCAGAATTTAAATATAACTGTCTGATTTATTCGACAACATTATTTTATTCTGTTTTAAATTAGACAGTTATAAATGAACGACCTTAAAAGGCGCTGTAATACCTAATAATAATAGTACGTACCTACTAGTAATGAAATAAGGTTAAAAGTGGCGATGCCGGTAGGCGATCTCAGTTCGAACACGTATCTGTCATTTCTGCCGCTTTTTGTCGGTTTTAATTTAATAATTCCTTAATTATAACCAAATTTTGTAATATTTTTAGGTATTCATATTGCCCAGTAAGTTTTACTTTTTATAGATGTAAATAAAATGGTAGTTATCACTGAAAATATCAAGTAATGCGCGACGAAACCTTTTTTAGATATGATATTTTTTTGAAAATATTTTAATGTAATCATTTATTTTGATCTTTGAACTGTACTTCATATTTTTTCATGCTAGTATTCCATGAAAAATAAGGCTAACTGCGCGACGAAAAAATAGACGTTTTACGGCAGTGTGCCAATTACAGCGCCTTAAATATATTTTGTTATAAAACATGCCATGTTGTGCGAAGGGAAGACAGTAATTTTACTAAAAAGGTAGTGGAAATGAAAGTTACTGAAAACCAGAATAGGGGCAGGCCAAAGAAAAGATGGATGGAGTGTGTGAAGGAGGATATGGAGACAAAGAAGGTGCCCAAGGAGATAGCTTGAGATAGAGCAAAATAGAAGAAGCTTACGTGCTATTCTGACCTCACATAAAATGGGAAAAGGTGAGGAAGAAGAAGAATATTTTGTTATAAAACAAAAACATGGATTTGCCTGCGAATCCGTTTGCTAGTTTAATTGTTACAAACCAAACTCATGGAGCAAATCCGTTAATGACCCCTAGCCTTGATAGTGATTTTGAACCTCTGACCTATAATGACGTTTTGGAATCAGAATCTCGTAAGAAATGCAGATTTGCAAGAAAAAAAGTTAAAAAATTTTTTTGACCGCTCATACAAAGTCACTGATTAGCTGGGCGAATTTCTATGGAAATCTTATTTTCGTGTCCGAAAACAACTTGGCCACAGAGGTAGGTTAGGTTTGTTAGGTTTTTTTTGTGACCAAAACAGAAACCAGCGACATAGAATTAATAATAGTACTAACCAGCGAGCTCCCCCAACTAAGTCGAAACCCCAATCCTATCCTAACTATTGTAAATGCGAAAGTGAGTTTGTTTGTTACACTTTCACGTCGTATCTACTGAACCGATCTTCATGAAATTTAACATACACATAGGTTAGGGTACTAAGAAGGACATAGACTATATATTGTCGAGCTCCGTGGCGCAGCGGTCAACACGCCTGCCTGCGACACGGAGGTCCCGGGTTCGATCCCCGGTCAGGTCAAGATGGAAAATGATCTTTTTCAGATTGACCTGGGTCTTGGATGTTTATATATATATGTATCTATTATAAAATATAGTATCGTTGAGTTAGTATCCCATAACACAAGTCTCGAACTTACTTTAGGGCTAGCTCAATCTGTGTGATTTGTCCGTATATAGGTATTTATTTATTTAAAAAAAAATATATATATATATATCACGCGGGTAACAGCTAGTGCTAAATAAAGATTGAAAGTGGCTTCTATAATATACTAGCTGTTACCCGCGGCTTCTTAGTACCTTAACTTATGTGTATGCAAAATTTCATGATGATCGGTTCAGTAGATAAGGCGAGAAAACTAACAAATAAACAAACTCCACTTTCGCATTTATAATATTAGTTGATTAGGTAGGATAGTGGGTAGGATAGGACTAGTTAGGATTTTAGACGCAAATTAATGGCGGCTGACTTAGTAATACAGACAAACAACTGACATAAATAGAAGCCTAATTCATTAGATATTCTTTTTAAAATAAAATACACACAAATTCAGTTTAAATGACACTGATTTTTGTGAAAATGCCCCTTTACAGGGTTTCAAAAAATTCATATCAGGCAGGACCCTGGGATGCAAACTTGTCAAGGAAGAAAAAAAAGGATATTATATGTATTACGTATTTTTAAAATTTATTTAGATTACAAAAAGATAATAATAATAGTCGAATACTCACAATCTCCAATCAACAATTTCTTATCAAAAGTCAATATAATACCCATAGTTATGTCTATCACTGGAGTCGTTCCCAAACAACTTCATCAAGCTTTGTCCACCCTCGACCTACCACCATATATCTTTGTAACTTCAAAAAGCAGCCATGAATACCTGCAGAATAGCCAGGAAGTTTTTACAAACTGACTATACTAACTCCCCCCAATGCCCCCCATGATGCCCACTTGGCTTAAGCCCATGTGTATCATTAATACCGGCAAACAGCCGAGCAGAACAAAGTTCAGAAAAAAAAACTATAAACTAAGATTATACACTAATACATATGAAAAACAAAAGAAAAATGAATCCAAAGATTGGAATGGAATTTACAATAAATGTCAATATATGAAAAAAAATTCTATTATAAGTATCTTATTATTATTCAATTAACGGTATTGCAAATAATAACAACTTATCACTTAAATAAAGTCGTCTTCGCTCTGTTAGATATTTTGTTACGTGGTTTTTGAATCATCAGTACGTGGATTTTGAAATACATTGATAATTCGTTCATGTCATTTCTTGCAAATGCTTTCATGTGTATACAAGTGGTCGTTTCAATGCCTTGGTATGTAAAAGGCATGTCGAACGAAAGATTCAATGTGTCAATCGATATATTTGCGACTGTATACCATCCCTGAAACGAAATAAAGGGGTGAGTTTTAGAAATAGCCTAGTATGAATTTGTTATGTCGAGCTCCGTGGCGTAGCGGTCAACACGCTAGCCTGCGACACGGGGGTCCCGGGTTCGATCCCCGGTCAGGTCAAGATGGAAAAAGATCTTTTTCATATTGACCTGGGTCTTGGATATTTATCTATATAAGTATATATTATAAAATATAGTATCGTTGAGTTAGTATCCTGCGACACAAGTTCACAACTTACTGTGGGGCTGGCTCAATTTGTGTGATATGTCCCTATATATTTATTTATTTATTTAGTATTGGATTTTTTTGTTTAGTAAAACTACAAAAGAATACTACCAATCGTGCTCATTCATTTTAGAAATGCTTTTCACATTGAAGGTCTGCCTCACCTCTGGGAATGTCGAGGGCAAAGACAATATAATACTGGCGTAATAGACTGCCCACCTCATACAAAAATATTGGACCAAATTAAGGTGGCGAAAAGTAGGCAATTGTATGGCGCAGGAGAGTTGCTTGCTACTCGATACTAGATGGTGGTAATCTGCGTTAGCCTAAGCTTACTAAAACTAGGGTGTAATTTGTAAAATATTATGCCTCAAATATTGTTCTATTTTTTTTATAATATATATTTTGTGAATAATGCTTTTATAATTTCATGATATGGTAGATAAAATGTTGTGTATCAACGAATGGCGCCATCTATGTGAGTTTGTGAGAACAAATTGTACGATTAAGGGAAAACCACATGGTATGACTTACCGCCTTATACGGACACGAAGTAAGATTTTTGGGCAATTGTGGACGTACAAATTTGCCAAAAAATGAATCTTGAATTAGGAAATCGCACATTCCATATTGCAGACGCATTGGTAAAGGCACGTAATTCCCACTTAACACTTCGAAGAATTCAAATACAACCTGAAAAAGTAAAGTATACAAATTAAATTTTTTTTTAAACTTTGACTTTAACAGTTAACAAATGGATATTATTAAGTTGACTGTAAACATGTGGTCCCAACGCCTTAATCATACGATTTGTTCTCAGAGACTCGCATAGATGGCGCCACTCAAAACTTCACAACATTGTATCTACCGTATTATGAGAATATAAAAACATGATTCACAAAATATATCTTATTAAAAATCAAAACAATATTTTAGGCATAATATTTTAAAAATGACACCATATATTTAATAGGTTAAAGGCTAACGCAGATTACCGCCATCTAGTATCGAGTAGCAAGCAACTCTCCTGCGCCATACATTCGCCTGCTTTTCGCAACCTTAATTTGGTCGAATATTTTTGTATGAGGTGGGCAGTCTATTACGTTAGTATTATATTGCCTTTGCTGTAACTGTGTTAACTTTTTTTTTCTTTGTATCTCTTAACCTTAGGTATAACTCCCTCGTGTGAACATATATAAAGAAAAAGATTGTTCAGGCAGGGTATACGGCTATCTTCAGACTATTCCGATGAAAACTTCATCATAAACTTGCTAAAACTGAGAAATCATTTGTAAATATTACGCCAAAAATATATGATTTTAAGCTTTTGCGGTCACAATCACAATTATGTTCACTACGGGACTTATCGCGATTATTTTTGAGTTCTGTCTGATATTTTGACAACATTGCAGCTGCCATTTTCACAAACTAACTCAATAGTATCAACTTCTTAGTCTGTGAAAATGACAGCTGCAATGGTGTCGAAATATCAGACAGAACTCAAAAATAATCGCGGTAAGTCCCGTAGTGAACATAATAATAAATAAAATAAATAAATAAATAAATAAATATATAGGGACATATCACACAAATTGAGCTAGCCCCACAGTAAGTTGTGAACTTGTGTCGCAGGATACTAACTCAACGATACTATGTTTTATAATATATAGATAAACATCCAAGACCCGGGTCAATATGAAAAAGATCTTTTTCCATCTTGACCTGACCGGGGATCGAACCCGGGACCCCCGTGTCGCAGGCTAGCGTGTTGACCGCTGCGCCACGGAGCTCGATGTAATAAATAATGCCAAAACTATTGTTTTAATTTTAAATAAGATAAAAGTATTTCGTGAATAATGCTTTCATTTGGCAACTAGAAACAAAAACATCCTCAGAAACATCACAGAGCAGGAAATACGTGACTGTCGCTCGCACGCTACTAAGATTTACACATTTCGAAACAAGCGTGTCAAGGGGCGTTACCCTTTATCAAAGACAATGAATTATATTTACCAATAATTAATAATAATATTTATAACAAGAGCACATTAATCTCAGGTATTAAAGTATATAACCACTTACCACTTGAATTTAAAAGCATTGAAAATAATATTATATTCAAACGAAAATTAAAGATTTGGTTACTAGACCATGTTTTCTATGATTTAACTGAATATTTTAAGTATAATACAAATAATAATAGGCCTAAGCGGTTTTGTGATTATAATTAATAATTGCCAAATTTTAGCTTGTACTTATATGTACATATATTGCATACCTGAAAGGGTAAGACTGTTGAAACTGTTTTTATTTGTTTACCATCTTTGTAACACTGCTATGTGCAACAAATATTTTGAGTTTGAGTTTGAGTTTGACAATATAATATTAACGTAATAGACTGCCCACCTCATAGAAAAATATTGGACCAACTTAAGGTGGCAAAAGTAGGCAAATGTATGGCGCTGCAGACTACTGCCATCTAGTAGCGAGTGGCAAGCAGCCACTCGATATTAGATGGCGGTAGTCTGTGTCAACCTAAACTTACTAAAACTGAGGTGTAATTTTGAAATAATAAGCCAAAAATATTGTTCTACTTATTAATAAGATATATTTTGTGAATAATGCTTTTATATTCTCATAATACCGAAAATACAATGTCGTGTAGCAACGAGTAGCGCCATCTATGTGAATCTGTGAGAACAAATCGTACGATTAAGGGGTTGGGACCATATGCCTTAATTCAGATTTTGGGTTTCTAAGTCAATGTAGAAATGCAAAAAACTGCTATTTTCTAATAACTTTACAGGGAACATCAGAATTTTATTTATTTCTTTTTTTAGGCCTCAAATTTATAGGCCGAGTATGCGACTTTCACTTACCAGCCGGGCGCGGGCTGACACGTTGTATTATTGTTACTTTTGCCTTTAGTACATGGTCATACGCCTTACTAAAACACGTCATCATCAGGTAAAAGGCGGTGTTAGATAGTTTTAGCCGTGTTCTCAGAATTGGAATAGTACCACTCCAAGTCTTCCCGGGGATGTCGTAGAAGGCGACTTAGGAAACACAAGCTGAACAAAGCTTGTAAACATCAAAGAAAACCCGTGTGGCCAGGAGCCCGATGGTCCAGTGGGTGTGAGCTCTATGAGCGCTTACATATGTTAAGCAACCCCCGGTGCAGTCCCTACTTGGATGGGTGACCGCAAAGTGGCATAAAAATATCTCGAGCTCCTCCGTGCTTCGGAAGGCACGTTAAGCCGTTGGTCCCGGCTGTCATCGTTGATGGCAGTCGTTAAGCTATGTCAGATGCCTTAAGGCAGCTTGAAAAATCTGACACCAGTGTTGGCCACTTACACATACGAAAAACAAACAAGCGTGTCGAGTGTAGGTAATCCAAATCATTTGACTGCTGTAGCTAATTATATATTATGACCTGTGGTCTCAACGCCTTAATCGAACGATTTGTTCTCAGGGACGATAGATGGCGCCACTCGAAACTACACAACATTGTATCTACCGTATTATGAGAATATGAAAACAAGATTCACAAAATATATCTTATTAAAAATCAAAACAATATTTTAGGCATAATATTTTAAAATGACACCGTATATTTAGTAAGATAAAGGCTAACGCAAATTACCGCCATCTAGTATCGAGTAGCAAGCAATTCTCCTGCGCCATACATTCGCCTGCTTTTCACAACCTTAATTTGGTCCAATATTTTTGTATGAGGTGGGCAGTCTATTACGTTAGTATTATATTGTCTTTGCCAGCGTGGATAGTGTTATCCAAATTATTTGACTGCTGTAGCTAATATATGGCTCTGGTTGTATAGAGAGGGTCGTGCTTCTGAATTGGAGACTAAAAAAGACCTGATGATGAACAAAAACTCCTACCGTGATGTTATTCCCGATGGTATACAGTGTTTCGCCTGAGAAGTTCATGTAGTACAAAGACTGTCGACCGTATCTCCTCACGCTGGTCATCACATTGCTCACGTATTTTGGATTTTGGTATACAACTTCAGATCTTAATGGAATTAGCCTCAAACTCTAAAAAAGTGTTTAAAATAAATTAATTAACTAATGAATATATATCACACAAATTGAAATGCTTTTGGAGAAGATTTAAGAAAATTGATATGCTAGTTTTTTCCATCCACAATAATTATGTTTTTATAACTCATTTATTGTAATATTTAATGAGGCGCAGCGCCAATAAAACCATCATTAGCTACAAAAATTAGGATTTCATTAAAAAAAAAATTATTCTTCCACGCTGGTCTGGGAAAAAAGAAGAAAACGTAGAATGTACCAGCTGATTGTCTTCCCGCGCAGATTGTAAAAGCCGATCGAGGGAATGGGCATGAGGAATCATATCAATAGGCGATGCGGCTTGCAAACCCATCACTATTTTGATCCCGTTCTCAACCTAAAGCCCACCAACATGCTAATCGTGGCCTTTAGGTTTCATAGACCTGGGTTCTGTCTACCCCGCAAGGGAAAAGACGTGATAGTATATATGTATTATTTTATGGATGACAAAAAAAAAAACTAGCGTGTCAATTTTCTTAAATTTTATACCATAAATATTACCGCCAAAAGTGGCCACTTTTACAAGTACAATACGGTAGTTGCCTAATGTTAAGATTATATAAAATTTGTTTCTAATGAGACTTATTTCTATCTAAAAACACCATAAAGAAGACTTTTAATTTGATATCGATTCGTTAAGTGATCTTAAAGCTTCTTTAAAGTTGGGTGAATAGGACCATTTTTTAAAGTATGAAAATCTTTAATTACAATTATACTGTATTTTAGTCTGCAAAATTTATAGCAACTTTTATTATGAAACCATTACCATAAACGAAATATTTCGTATAGCTACCAAATAAAGTTCTCACGCCACCCATACAAAATACAAGCTTGTGACGTCACAAATATGTAGGCATTTCAGCCGCGCGTTTTCACGTCTAAAAATTTACGTCTAAAAACATGTGACTTTAAAACTTTTATAACTGAAAGAGTTTTTTGTTTAGAAATGTATTTCTGTCACTATTGTGTTTATTTTTAGCAGGTCTTTACATAGCAACATGAAAAAAATTTTAGTCAACATGCCCATTCATCAAATTAAAAATAGTGAAAACTTGTACCAATAATACTACAAGTCATTTAATAGGGCATTCAGCTATTAGATTTTTTAATTTTGATATGATTAAGGACTTATAGAATTAATTGCTGGGTGGTGCTAGTGTGTGAACTCACTTCGCCTTAAAATATTTGCACTTGATTAAAATGGACCTAGAAAAACATCCAAGACCTGGGCCAAGCAATTATGAAAGCTTTCCATCATGACCTGGCCCGGTTCGAAACCTGGGACCCCTCATGTCGCAGGTTGTTATCTTGAAGCACCGCGTTTTTTTTTTCTTTTAAATAATGAATAAATAAATAAAGTCTTTATTGACATCATCGATATGACATTGGTACATACATTGCATAAATTATTACAGTAAAAAGATTTAATATGGAAAAATATATTTAAACATTTGTTACAAGATATTATATTATTCTTTCTTTTAAGTGCTAATATAAATGAAAGTTTGTAAAAATAGTTTTTACTTACCAGTATAGTAGTGAAAAACATCGAAATGAGTATCAACCAATGCATCTTGAGTCCTTTCATGGAATAACGTTATGACTAAAACTATGGCAATTACTGACTATATTTCTGTAGGTATTAGGTATATACTAGTATTTGCCCGCGTGACTTGATCCGTGTTTTTTATTTATTTAATACGCAGACTGTTTTTGTTTAACATCTCAGTGAGTCTGTTTGTTTATTTGTTACGCTTTTACGTCCTATATTGAACCGATCATCATGAAATTTCGCATACACATAGATTAGGGTACTGTTAAGGACATTGGCTATAGGTATATCACGCGGGCGAAGCCGCGTTTAACTGCTATCTATAGTTTTAGCTGAGCTCGCCCAATTATGACGTTTACATGCAAACAAGCAATTTTCCCGCGCCTTCTTCCGCGTAAATTATAGCCTATGTCACTCGCTGATAAATTATTCTCCTTTATGTGAAATAATTTTGAAAATCAGTCCAGTAATTGCGAAGCCAGAAACAAGTCTTTCCTCTTTATAATATTAGTAGCTGTTACCCGCGGATTTGCCCGCGTGATATATAGCCAATGTCCTTAACAGTACCATAATCTATGTGTGTGTATGCAACATTTCATGGTGATCGGTTCAGAAGATAGGGCGTGAAAGCGTAACAAACAAACAAACTCACTTTCGCATTTATAATATTAGTTAGGATTATGTAGTATAGATTTTTGATAAATTATTGATAAAATAAAGGATATTTCTGCTAATAATGTCGCTTTGAATAGCCGAAAGAATTTTCAAAATCGATTAAGTAGGTTTTAAGTGTATAGTAGTATTGCCGTGTGGTTCCCGGCAGAGTAGAATAGGACCACTCCAAGTCTCCCCGTGGATGTCGTAGAAGTTGACTAAGGAAACACAAGCTAAACAAAGCGATGAACATCAAAGAGACCTCCAACCCGTCTGGCCAGCGTGGAGAGTGTAGGCCAAATCCTCTGACTGCCCTGGCTCTGCTAGAACAGAGAGGGTCGTGCTCCTGCAGTGGAGACTAACAAAGACCTGTTGATGATAATTATGATGATGATGTATAGTAGTATTTATTACAAACAAACAAACAATCACATGTTCCCTCTTTATATATAGGTCAAATAAGTGTTCTGTACAGACAATACTTATATATTCATTATGTGATATATCATGCGAAACATAGAGATTACCTGTGATTTAGTTTTAAAAATAAATGAGTAGATAAAATATCGTAATAACCAAAAAGAGACTATTACCTAAATCATCATCATTATGGTCTAGGTACTGATTGCATTTGTGGCTAGCTTTAGGCCGCGGCTTCGCTTGCGTTTTTTTTTTTATGTCATAGGACGGCAAACGAGCAAGCGGATCACCTGATGGTTAATGATCACCGCTGCTCATAGACAACTGAATTCCAGGGGTGCTAAGGGAGCGTTGCCGGCCTTTAGTTTTCCTTCCCAGAGGAGGACGGGGGGGGGGGGGGGGATGGGCCTCCGGCTCTCTCACTCACCGAACGAAGCATAGAAGCGGTAAAGCTACTACTCGAACGTCGATTTTCTGTGAGAGTGTAGTACTCCCCCGGACGAGCCGGCCCATTCATGCTACTAGCAAAAGTGAATTTTGCCGGTAGCGTGGTGGTGAACTTTGAACCCCTGCTTCATCTCCTTAGGAGGTGAATTTTGGAAAACCTTTTCTTAGCAAATACATACGTCTTATTGACTATTTGCGTGCCAACTTTCAGAGCAATCAGCAATGGTTTGAGCTGTGTTTTCATCCCTCAGTCAATAATGACGCACCCGACATACACATCTCTTGGCGGTGCCCTCGCGGTGTTATCACGATTAGCTTACAACTATAACAAACTTTTCAGTGAAGTCGATCCATTTGTTGGCAGGAAAAGGAGCTTTGCGAGCAAGATTAAAGCCACACTACTGCAGAAATAGTGTTTTTGTATTTGTTTATGTTTATTTATGTGTATCAATTCAATCATATGTATATTATGTTAGTGTGTATGTATGAATATAAATGTGTATAACGTAGAAATGTATGTGTATTTCTAAATTGTGCTTTTTTTTAAGTAAATAATATTGAAGTGTTCACGTTTGATCTGTATGATTGTTAATTTGACTTGACCTGACGAGCTCCGTGGCGCAGCGGTCATCACGCCTGCCTGCGACACGGATGGTCCCGGGTTCGATCCCCGGTCAGGTCAAGATGGAAAACGATCTTTTTCAGATTGACCTGGGTCTTGGATGTTTATCTATATATGTATATTTGTTATAAAATATTCTATCGTTGAGTTAGTATCCCATAACACAAGTCTTTCATAAGAACTTACTTTGGGGCTAGCTCAATCTGTGTGATTTGTCCGTATATATTTATTTATTTTATTAATTTAAGGCGTTTTATTTATTTTTAGCTGTGGACAACTTTTTGGCCGGAAATGTAAAATTCGTAGTTTAAGTTAATATTGTTTTAAGAATGGCTGTTGTTGTCTCTAATATAAAATAATAAAAAAATTATATACCTACAGACTGATTTTGAACCTATGAGCTTTATGAAAATCTTAGAATCAGAGTCCATAATGGAATACAGAATGGTAATAAAGAAAGGTGAAAACCCAAAAATAAAATCCGACTTCCCATAGAAACTCGCCCAGCCGATCGGTGCCTTTGTATAGAGGTCTACATTTTTTCGATATGTTTCTTTTTTCTTGCAATTCTGTATTTTAATAAGGATTCTGATTCCGAGATTTCAAAATCGGTCTGTATATTACAGGAGAAGAAGAAGGTATCGGCATAATATGTAAAGTGAATGAGGGAAGTGGCAGTGTCACTGGGTAATAAATTAAGCTTTGATGTTATTGAATGTCTTCAGGATTTTTTTTGTTCCTATATAAGACCTTTTTAGGGTTCCGTAGTAAACTAGGAACCCTTATAGTTTCGCCATTAAAAATATTTGGTTTTAAAGTGCATATTTTTGTTAGATGTAAGTGTCCCCCCCCCCCTATCTACTAAACGTTTATATATGGATACGTGAAAAAAATTAGAGCAGTAGTATAATTCTGAAGTTAAAAGCAAAATTCTCAAGTGAGTGAGTGTGAGGTGCGAGTGTAAACAGTGTAAACTCAAAGTTGTCATTCGCAACTACGGAACCCTACACTGCGCGTGGCCCGACACGCACTTGGCCGGTTTTTTACATTAGTTATACAACTTATACATCAAGAATTTGAAATAAAACGATCTGTGCTTACATATTTATTATGTTGATGTTAATCATGTCTTCCATGCTGCCCCCTTATTTACTAACTCGGATGACAGGTGTCGATACCTATCAATCTAGAATTTACAGTTACAATGCGGGTTTTGCTTGCTCGGAATTTTTATTTGGAATACAAAAACCGCATTGTAACAGCAAATCCTAGATTGATAGGCATCGACACCTATCATCCGGCTGGTCTGGGAGAAAAAAATGTAGAATGTACCAGCTGCTAGTCTTCCCGCGCAGGCCGTAGAAACCGGCCGAGGGAATGGGCGCAAGCAAATCTAAGGAATCATATCCTAAATTGGCGATGCGGCTAGCAACCTATCACTATTTTGATTCCGTATTCCATCTTCCATCGCCGTGTGGTTCCCGGCAGAGTAGAATAGGACCACTCCAAGTCATCTCGTGGATGTCGTAAAAAGCGACTAAGGAAAAACCAGCTAAACAAAGCTTCTAAACATAAAGAGACCTCTCCAACCCGTCTGGCCATCGTGGAGAGTGTAGGCCAAATCCTCTGACTACTCAAGCTAATATATGGCTCTGGTAGTACAGAGAGGGTCGTGCTCCTGCAGTGGAGACTAGAAATACCTGATGATGATGATGATTCCATCTTAAACTCATACATATGATAAACGTGGCGAGTAAAGATGGCGTCACTCGTAACAACACAACATTGTATCTACCGTATTATGAGAATATTATATTATAAAAAATATTATTCACAAAATATATCTTATTAAAAATTAGAACAATATTTTACGCATATTAGTTTAAAATTACACCTAAGTTTCGTAAGTTTTAGGCTAACGTAGATTACCGCCATCTATTACCGAGTAGGAAGCAACTCTGCAGCGCCGTACATTCGCCTACTTTTCGCCACCTTCATTTGGTCCAATTTTTTTTGTATGAGGTGGGCAGTCTATACGTTAGTATTATATTGTCTTTGGCTCTGTCTACCCCGCAAGGGCGATCTTAAATAATGTGTATGTATGTATATGAGACCATTTTTCCCTTAATTAAACGTAAAAAAATCAAAAGAAAATTGCTTATATTTTATTCTGTTGATGTTAATTAAACGCTATATCGCTAAATACAGTCATTAGGACATCAGATAACGATTATATGCTTCAAACGGTTATGAATACACAAGTACTTATACGTTTCTTTGTAATTACGAGTAACCGTAGTAATTGAGCACGCTAATACGACCACCCGTTTATAGTACCGAAGAAAAATTAATTTATGATAGCGTATTTTGTATGAAGATTTAATGTCAAAGTTACACCTCTTTTGTATGGACGGATAACCATACAAAAGAGGTGTAATTTTGACATTAAAATTCTCAGAAACAAAACGCTTAAACCAACTTTGTGCTATTGTTACTGGGACTAGGGTATGTTCATAAATACCAAAATTCACTTTCTGCGTATTTTGAATAATTTCTTTATTTTTTAATTAACTTTTTAAAATGTTCATTTTTTTCGTTTATCTGATACATTTTTATTTAACAAAGGAACGGTTAAAAAATTAAGGGAAAATATTTTGTATATTTCTATATAATTCTTGGAAATTGTGCCTTTCAGATGGTATCTAATTCAGCCAGATACATACAACATTACTAAAGATATTCGATTACAACTTTACACATAAAAATACGAAATTACTTTTTCCCCGACCTATTATATGCTGGTCTGGGGAAAAGAAAAAACGTAGAATGTACCAGCTGTTTCTCTTTCCGCAGATCGTAATAGCCGATCGAGGAAATGGGCATCAGGAATCGTGTCTATAGGTGATGTGGTATCAACCCATCACTATTTTGATTCCGTTCTCACCTACAAGCCCACCAACATGCTAAACGTGGCCTCAAGGTTTTACAGACCTGGGCTCTGTTAACCCCCAAGGGAAAAAGACGTGTTAGTATGTATGTATGTAGGTATGTATGTTATAGTTATATGCCTACACAATGATTCCAAGCTATGAGTTGTTCGTCAAAAACAAATTGAAGATAGACTGGCTGGTTAGAAAAAAGTTGATCATTAGAACACGAGTCGTTTTGAGTACAGAGAGAGTGAATGAGTGTTGTTATGGTCAAATAGCTCACGAGATATCATACGACGTTTTTCAACACGCCTAGCAGTAGAAATAATTAAAAATTTACAGACACATATGCAAATGTTTTTAGTGAATCATTTTTTAAAATATATTATTGTTTAAATTATTCAGATCAGGTGTCTTTGAGCCTCCACTGCAAGAGCTCTCCCTCTCTGTACTACCAGTGCCCTATATTAGCCAGAGCAGTCATAGGACCTGAGCTTTGTTTAGCTTGTGTTTCCTTAGTCGCCTTCCACGACATCCACGGGAAGACTTGGAGTGGTAGTACTCTACTCTGCCGAGAACCACACGGCACCGCATTACTTTGGCTATAAAGCACTTGCTGTAAGTCCCGTAGTGAAAATAATAGTGATTGTGACCGCGAAAGCTCAAAAGCAGAAAGCTTGGCTACTCAATCAAGCATCTACTTGTTTCAGACGACCTCCCTATGTCACTGTTACCCCTCTAGTACAATTGACAACATTCCATTTTCACTAAGGACACAAAATAAAAAAACCATTTGGAGATCTTAGCGTTCAAAATAATATATATTATTATTTACTATATTATTTACTGAAAAAATAAATAATTTCTAAAATATGTGCAAAAAATGGAAACTCTGGCCAACATAATTTCAAGGCAAGAGTGAATACGCATTATTTGATTGACATCATCATTGCTTTTCATCAGGCAAGTTAGGTGTTAAACTCATTCAATTTATTTCCCTACAAGCAGTCCGCCCCGGCTTCACTCGTGGTAGTCGTGGTACATACCAAGCCTATGGCACTCAGGGATGACGTATACCTATTCAACGGATCTCTACGCCGTCTTGCCTTTATTTCAATGATTAAAAAAACAGGCCAACTTATTGTGCGTGACAGCTTTGTGTTATCACACGCGTTCTGTCAATAACCCTCAAAATCCGTCAAATTGGTGGATGTGTGTGTGCGCGACTGACTATGGGTTGGACACTAGTATTTTCTACGCTTTTAGGCTAATAGAGTCTATCTAGGCTTTATATAATCTAAGTTCAACGATGAATGAGAATTTAAATCGGTCCAGTGCCTACTGGACCGATTTCGGCCGGCTCGTCCGGGGAAGTACCACACTCTCACAGAAAATCGACGTTTGAGTAGTAGCTTTACCACTGCCACTGCTATACTTCGTTCGGTGAGTGAGAGAGTCGGAGGCCCTTCTCCCTCTCCCCTCTAGGGAGGGAAAAATAAAAGGCCGGCAACGCTCCTGTGACACCCCTGGTGTTGCAGTTGTCCATGGGCAGCGGTGATCACTTACCATCAGGTGACCCGCTGGCTCGTTTGCTGACCTATGTCATAAAAAAAAAGATTTCTTCTGATTTATAATAATTAAAGTATCTACGAATACGATTAGTATGAATTTCTACATGAACTACAGCACTCCCAGGCATTCTCTCAATACACCAATACCAGAACAATGGCTAGAAACTTACGCTGAGAACAGCTTTCCTAGAAACCTCATAATCACCCATTATTACGTCTAATCGATAGTATTATTGGTTTGACTTCCCGACTGAGTTTTTTCACACGTGTCTGAGTGTTTTTTTTCTGAGTTTTTGCTCGTCTGTGCTGGTAGAAAGGAGTAAGTAATATAGTAGAAAATACTTGTTCCTGTATGGTTTTATTTTATATGAGACGTTTAAAGTAACACTTTACTGAAGAGAATACAGCACACAGTCTTCAAACCTGTAAAACTAAATAGAAGGATGTGTGCGAGGGAAGCCGATTGCCGTGTAGTTCCCGGAAGACTAGAATGTCGGAAAATACGACTTAGGAAACACAAGCTAAACAAAGGTGATGAACATCAAAGAGACATCTCCAACCTCCAACCCGTCTGACCAGCGTAGAGAGTGTACGCCAAATCCTCTGACGGCTCTGGCTAATATATGGCTCTGGTAGTACAGGGACGGCCGTGCTCCTGCATTGGAGACTAAAAAAGACCTGATGATGAGATGATGATGAATCTGAGTGTACTAATACAGGACACAGTCTAAAAACTGTAAAACTAAGAGAAGCATGAGTACAAAGGAAAGGTATGCTTGTTTTACAACCACGGGCATCCCAGTCGTGGGCGTTACGGTCCGATAAATTTTAAGTTCGTGCTCATAGCATCTCAATCCCAACTATCCCAATCCCAACTTCCCAATTATTATAAATGCGAAAGTGAGTTTGTTTGTTTGTATGTTTGTTACGCTTTCACGCTGTATCTACTTAACCGATCATCATGAAATTTTGCATACACATAGGTTTGGGTACCGAGAAGGACATAGGCTATATATTACGCGGGCGAAGTCGCGGGTAACAGCTAGTAATATCATAAATGCGAAAGTGAGTTTGTATATTTGTTTGTTTGTTACCTCTTCACGCTTTATCTATGGAACCAATTTTCTTGAAATTTGATATAAGTACACATAGGTAAGAGTACTGAAAAAGACCTAGGTTATCTTTCATCCCTGAAATAGTACTGTTCCCGAGGGATTTTCGATAAACGACTCAAAAAAATTATACGGCAATATTATACGCGAGCTACGGCTAAAGGCTACAAAATAATAAAGCAGAATAGCAACATACATGGCGAAATTTTGATCGTTCCGGACCATTAAAGGGGTGATTCAGCCTGTCAATATAAACAACTTTTTCTATGGGACAAATGCTGTAAACTCGAAAAAAATTTCGACATTCCTATACAAATTGCCCGGGCGGCCGAACACTTTTGTATGAAAATGTCGAAATAAAATTTGAGTTTCCAGCATTGGTCCCATAGGAAAAATGGTTCATATCGACGGGCTGAATCACCCCTTTAAGGGTCCAGAACGATCAAAATTACGCCATGTATTACCTTATACCTTACCTTACATTTACCTTTTGATTAAGTAGTTTGCTGGTTTCTAATCATTATAAATGTTTTCTATACAACAAAACTGCAAAACGACAAAAGTCGTTGCTAAATACCGAATAGCCTTTAAAGAAAGCGTAATAACTGTTATAAAAACTTAAAGTAACACATCAATCTTCTTCATTGTTAGATTTAAAACCCTTATCGTGCTTGTTAAGTCTTTTATAAGCATTTAAAGCGTTGCATATTATAATTTCATAGTCATTCCGACGGAAATATAGACGTTATAGAAGAATCACTTCAAACGGGTGATGTAAAACGTTATAAGTACTTTTTTTGATGGGCCCGTGCAGCTAACTCCAAGTGAGGTTTTTCTGCTTCGCCGGACTATTGAGGTGAGGGCAGAGTATCCTAAAACTGTAAGGTTGTCGGGTCCTACTCACCCAGCTCGTTAGAGTAGGCCCAACATAGTATAGGTGTGGGTGTATCAGATGCTCAGCGGAGAGAGAGAGCTCAGGGCGATAGATTACGAACACAACACAGTTTATGATATTATATTATGCTTCACACATAGTTTTACACTGTTACTTGTTAAAAATACAATTAATAAAATAATATTGTAGGCGAGTGCCTATAAGCAAGGGTCGAGAGATCACGACCAAACTTAGGAAAAGAAATGAGTGGAATGACTGTCTGATGAGAAAGGACTGCGAAAAAGATTTGAAAATGGAATTTGGAATTTAAAATGAATTTCGAAATAAAAGTGGACAGGATGATGATGATTGGGAAATGAGGTGAAAAGCAAGATGCAGCATGAAGGTTATCATGCGCATCGTTACAAGTTGAACATCATCAAAGGGAGTATGCATATGCAACCAGAAAGGACGGGCCCAGGCTTTGGGCATTAGCCTGTGTGTGCGAGGATTAGTGTGACAGCAAACTCCCATAGCCTAAAGGGCCGAACTGAGAAACAAAGGTAAAGCCTTTGGAGAGCAGCAACTCTCATGTTTTTCCATGTGGGTAAACATTACACGAAAGTCAAAGACACACTACTCCCAGGCAGGGATACAGTATGGCGGGGACGGAGGGCATGTCTACAACATACCTTATGCGAGATATGAGTAAGTATATTTTTTCTTAGGGTGCTCCCACACAGCAGTTATATAACGTTATATAACAATGTGTAACAACGATTACATTCTATAACACCATACAATATCAAGAATGTTATTGTGTTACACATTGTTGTATAACGTTATATAAATGCTGTGTTCTGGAGCACCATTAGATAAGATTTTTTTCATGTGTAAAGCATGCAATTTTCACTTGATTGTTAAAAAAACCCCTTTGTTTTTGGTATTTCAGGTGTATGTATTCTAATCATGTTTTAATTTTTTACCCGTTGATGCACACTTGACGCGTTATATTTGTAAGACCAATAAAACTTCTATTACGTCTGGTTTAGTGACCGTCAACGGGTTAGGCAGTTTAAAAAATCTGTCGAGCGAGTTGCCACTTATATTTTTATTCAGTCAGTTTGTGTCTAATGATAGTTTTACTTATATTATTTAGATTACGCGGCTTTGCCCACGTGATATGTGACCTATGTCCTTTTCCGTGGCGCAGCGGTCAACACGCTGGCCTGTGACACGGATGGTCCCGGGTTCGATCCGCGGTCAGGTCAAGATGGAAAATGATCTTTTTCAGATTGACCTGGGTCTTGGATGTTTATCTATATATGTATTTGTTATAAAATATAGTATCGTTGAGTTTGTATCCCATAACACAAGTCTTACTAAGAACTTACTTTGGGGCTAGCTCAATCTGTGTGATTTTTCCGTATATATTTTATTTTTTTTATTAACCTATGTGAATAAAACTTCATGATGATCTGTTTAGTAGTTAGAGCGTGAAAGTGTAACAAACAAACAAACTCACTTTCGCATTTATAATATTAGTTAGGATTAGGATATAATTACTTCGTACTGAATGGAGACTTGCAGCGGCTCCCACAACATATCGGTTTGGCCGTTCCTTACACTTACTTACTTTATGCTAAGCAATCCCTGGTGCAGTCCCCACTTGGATGGGTGACCGCAAGTGGCATAAAAATATCTCGAGCTCCTCCATGCTTCGGAAGGAACGTTAAGCCGTTGGTCCCGGCTGTCATCGTTGATGGCAGTAGTTAAGTTATGTTAGATGCCTTAAGGCAGCTTGAAAAATCTGACATCAGTGTTAGCCACTTACACATACGAAAAACAACAACACTTACTTTATTACTTGAATTTATTCTACGATGGTGACCTGCAGGTCGATTTGCTAAATCGGTGTACAACGATTTGATTGTCACTTTAGCATCCATTACGGTTTCA
Organism: Rhodophaea formosa; assembly: GCA_963082605.1. Taxonomy (NCBI): domain Eukaryota; kingdom Metazoa; phylum Arthropoda; class Insecta; order Lepidoptera; family Pyralidae; genus Rhodophaea; species Rhodophaea formosa. Next base: position 10,518,089 of record OY720228.1, on the reverse strand, counting down.
TATTTTAAATAAAAATAGTCATTCATACCGTAGCCGTAATGAATATTGAAGTTACCATGAAAATGATTACACCGTAGTTGTCAAAAGTCACCCAGCGACCAGGTGGTCAGACGACCTGATAAAGGTCGCAGGAAGGCGCTGGATGCAGGCCGCTTCTAACCGGTCATATTAGAAATCCTTAGGGGAGGCCTATGTCCAGCAGTGGACTTCTTCTGAGATGATGAGATGATGATGATGATGTCAAAAGTTACCAAATAGGCCTGCTGATTCGTAACTCACAAATTGACGTGTGTATGAATGTCAAGCTTCGTTCTTAGTAGTATTAGGCATAAATATTATATCGCTTGTATAAAGCGCCAAGCCTATGGTCGCATCTGCATTTATTTAATGTGTGTGTTCACTCCTCCATTACTATCGGAGCCATCTTTATATCCTTTGCAGTAAAATTGAAACTTGTTGAAATTAGCTAATAATATGTGTATCATGATTAATAAGGTTTTTAAACTGCATAGTTAATAACTTAACTGATCATGTTTAAGTTAAATATTTAAATTGATTTAACTATGTAACGTTCAGAGCGTCAACCATGAGTTTAAAATACGTGAGTAGTAAACGATTCGATCTAAAGTAAACTATTCGATGGCTCGTAATAGAAAACTATTGTCTTACTCGATAGAAAACGAAGGTCAGTTTTGAACTCATGGTGCTGATACCGCAGAAAATGTTCCTGTAAACACAGGATCGTATTCGTTTTCATTCAACCTTGAGTCGTTTTCGATTACGAGATTCGAAAACCACTCTAGTATATGTGACTCATGGTAGACAAAGTAAAGTAAACTATGAAGGTTATAAAAGCGTTACCGTTTACTACTCTCGTAAATGAAATGAATATAAACTCATGGTTGACGCTCTGTATACAATCAAAGTCTTTGGAAGAACCTCTTTGCTTTGAAAATATTTCCAACAATTATAAGGGTTTTTAACAAGACTTCCGTGTGGTTCCTGGCAGAGTAGAAAAGGACCACTCCATGTCTTTCCATGGATATCGTAGAAGGCGACTTGGGAAACATAAGCTAAACAAATCTTAATAACATCAAAGAGACCTCTCCAACCCGTCTGGCCAGCGTGGAGACTGTAGGCCAAATCCTCTGACTACTTAGGCTAGTATATGGCTCTGGTAGTACAGAGAGGGTCGGGCTCCTGCAGTGGACACTAAAATAGGCCCGATGATGATGATGACTAGAGACCAACCGAAACAGGTCATTCTGCCAAATTCAACTCCAGATCCTTGGAAAAATACCCGTAAAAATGAATAAGAATTGGCCCGCGCCGGGAATCAAACTAGCTACTCTTTATAATGCAGGCTGGCGTGTTAACCACTCTGCCATGCGACGACCGATTTCAATCATCATCATCATCAAATCTCTGTACTACCTGAGCGATATATTAGCCAGAGCAGTCAGAGAATTTGGCCTACACTCTCCACGCTGGCCAGGCAGGTTGATGAGGTCTCTATGATGTTTATAAGCTTTGTTTAGCTTGTGCTTCCTAAGTCGCCTTCTATGACATCCACGGGAAGACTTGGAGTGATCCTATTCTACTCTGCCGGAAACTACACGACACGGAACGTTTTCAAACTTTACTTTCTTCTTTTTGGCGTTATTTTTAAATAAAATAGATTCATTAAGCTTTAACTGGCTGTCGTGGTCGGAAGCTTTCCAATCAAGTAAGTATAAGACGTTAAACGAGTTTGTCTGTGTATAATTTTCATATAGCGTGCTAGACGAGCAACGTCTAGGCTGCGAACCGTGAAACATATAGCTAGTAATTTTGTTTTTAAAGGCATGGAGTCGCTGTTGTGCTGTTAAAATTGGCTTTGAAATTAGGTGATAGGCAAAGCTCACGTAACTTGTATGAACCTAGCAATTTCCCGTGACTTCGCCCGCGTAAAACTTCATCCCCCTTTTTCACATCGGTAGGGGTTGTCTTTTAGAAAATTGTTTCTTAGTGATCACTTACATTGTGAAATAAACCCCTGTTCCACATTTTAAGTTTCTAGATACAGTCGTTTCGTCTGTACGTGGATTAAGTCAGTGAGTTATGTTAGTATTTTATATATACCTTAATATGACAGGTCGCGCCACGACAAAAGAAGAAGAATGATTTAATTTTTTGTTCGTTTGTATTGAATAGGCTCCGAAACTATTGGACCGATTTTGGAAATTATTTCATTTATAGAAAGCTTATTTATTGGTGGTTGGCATAGGCCATAAGTTATGCGGATTAAGTCGTGGGAAAATTGCTAGTTTTGTACAAAAATACACGACCCTAAAGGCTGTCGTCGAACTTAGCCTCGCCGAGTTAACATTTAGTAACCAAAAAAACTAAAAACTTAAATTTTAGACATATTTTTGCACAGTGACGATTAGATTTTAGATGTCATTAAATTGTAATCTTGTAGTTAATTTTTTATTACATAAATAAATAAAAAAAGATAACACTAAGGTTTTAGAAAAAACCTTTTCTTTACTTATTTCTAAAATCCTGCCTACGAATCAAAATGTTAAATATTTGGCGCCTAAAGTTCGCCAAAAAATTTACGCTGAGTTACTATCTCACGATTCAATTTCACAAATTACTGTGGGGCTAGCTCAATTTGTGTGATATGTCCCTATCATCATCATCAGCCTATACTCGTCCACTGCTGGACATAGGCCTCCCCAATTGCACGCCATCGAGATCTATCTTCGGCTGCTCGCATCCAGCTCCTGCCCTATAAGTATAGGTATTTATTTAAATATTTGTCCTTGCCGGAAACCACACGGCTCGTACAAAGAATTCATGATGTCTAATCCGCTCCATCCACCCTCTGTTCCGCCGCTGCCAACCGGAAATGTTGACATTTCTATATTAAAGTTACGTGGCACGATTCCGTTTATTCTGCAAAAAACAGGTGTCTACAAAGGTCAAGTGTGCACGACCGCGGTCCTCTACTTCTAGATATTAACGGCTAATACAAGCCCTGACTTGAAATAATAACGGAAATCAGCTTTTATCAAAGAAATTAAAATTTAAAAAATATATTTGATGCTCAATCAATCAATCATTATTTGCTTCCTTAATGTGTGTAACAACAAGGTCTTAGCTTACTGACTAAAAGAGGTCGGCAGCATCATTTTTTTTGTTCACGGTCCTCTACTTCTTAGATATTAACGGCTGATAGGAACTTTGATAAGCTTTTATTAATGAAATGAGTAAATCATTAATTCTGGTCATCTGGCATCATTTTCTTTTTCGTTCACGGTCCTCTTTTTCTACATATTATTAACGGCTAATAAATGAATTAAAAAAATATTTTTGATGGTGATCGGCAGCATCAATTTTTTTTGTTCGCGGTCCTCTACTTCTAGATATTAACGGCTAATACAAGTCCAGACTTGAAATAGGTACCTAATAATAGAAATAAGCTTTTATCAGTAATGACGGAATATAAAAAAAAACTTTGATACTTGCCGATGAGAAAGTAAAACGTTGATCATGGTTCGTTTTTTAAACAGCTCGTCTACGCTAGTCTAGTCTAGTGAGAAAAGAAAAAACGTAGAATGTACAAGCTGCCTCTCCTCTCGCGCAGATCGTAAAAACCGATCGAGGGAAAGGGTATGGTAAGGCGTATAATAATGATAATGTTACGTATCTTTTACAGCTGTTTAGCTACTGAACGTAGTACAATCTTATGTTTAAAATGTTGATAGAATGGTAATATTTTGCATGCTGATCTATAAAGAATAAAACGGCCACGTGCGCGTCGCGCACTGAGTCAAAAAGTATTTTATGTTATAATTTCAAATTTGCTGTTTTCGGGTTTTTCCTTTACTTGTGCTAAGACCTTGTTCATGCCAAATGTCATAAATTCTAGTACGGAAAGTACATACCCTGTTGTCATTCCCCTTTTTCTCAATATGAGACATAATTTAGGATTGAAACAATTAATTGTTGGCTGTTTCGCAAGAAGTTTGCACATAAGACCGCCGTTTGCCGTTATCTATTTTTCTAACAATATTCGATTATCCAAATGTGATGGACAGATTCTCTTTGTCGAGCTCCGTGGCGCAGCGGTCAACACGCTAGCCTGCGACACGGGGGTCCCGGGTTCGATCCCCGGTCAGGTCAAGATGGAAAAAGATCTTTTTCATATTGACCTGGGTCTTGGATGTTTATCTATATAAGTATATATTATAAAATATAGTATCGTTGAGTTAGTATCTTGCGACACAAGTTCACAACTTACTGTGGGGATTCAGATGTTATGAAGAAATTAAAAAAACAATCTATTTATTTTTCTTCGACCTTATAACACAATACTCCTACTGTGCAGTCGAGTTAATCAGAAGCGCCATCTAACATATAATCTTGGAAACTTTCAAAAAGCGCCATCTATAAAATAAACTAACAACTACGTAGTAAATAGTCCTTGCCTTGGAAACGAGCTCTTTTGACTACGTTTCTTTTTATTAGTGTGTGCAATGACCGCTAGATGTCACATAAAAGAAGCAAACTGAAAAGACTTGATTTGTTTAAATTTTAGTTTAGTGTCTGATGAATTTTACAGATGGCGTTATTTATTCATAATTAAATAATTGCATAAAAATACCATAATTTAGCTATTACATGTTTTACATTATAATGTAAATCAATAGATAGCCATCAATTATGTACACATTTTGCTCTTGGAATTATGGGTATAGAAAATTATGCTAATCATCCTCATCATCATCAGGTCTTTGTTTGTCTCCACTGCCAGAGCCATATATAAGCCAGAGCAGTCAGAGGATTTGGCCTACACTCTCCACGCTGGCCAATGAATTATTGAAATAGTTACATCCTGTAAACAGCGTGTAAACTGATTGAACTTCTCTGCAGTGGTCGGTTCCGAAACGCTAGTAGTCTGGTAGCTTTTGAACAATTAATAAATACATATTATCTAATGAGATAATTTTAAATATGATATGACGTGAAAAAGTGCCCGCAAAGGCCTATTTTCTGAATAAACGTTTTGATTTTTGATTTTGAAGGGGTGCCTCAGGCCGTCAATATGAACAACATTTCTGCGGAACCACAGCTGGGAACTCAATATTTTTTTAACTTGCCCATCGTAATTGCCCAGGCGGCTGAACACTTTTGTACGAAATGCTGGAATATTTTTCAAGTTTCCAACATTCCAGGCCCGACCGTGAGTTTAGTGAGTTTTACCTCTGGAATCCCTGTGCTAAAATAACTTAGGGGACCTAATTACTCAAAGTAAAGGAAAAATTAAGTGAATTGAATGGCTTCGATAAATCGCAGGATTCGCGGGGCTGTAAACCTTTCATCCATCCATCCATCAGGTCTTTTTTAGTCTCCACTGCAGGAGCACGACCCTCTCTGTACTACCACAGCAATATATTAGCCATAGTAGTCAGAGGATTTGGCCTACACTCTCCACGCTGGCCAGAAGGGCTGGAGAGGTCTTTTTGATGTTTGTAAGCTTTGTTTAGCTTGTGTTTCCTAAGTCGCCTTTTACGACATCCACGGGAAGACTTGGAGTGGTCTTATTCTACTCTGCCGGGAACCACACGGCTGTAAACCTTATGATTTGTTAAATAAAGATTCTTTCGCATTATCGTCTATTTTTGACTTCGATTTGACTTAGCTGGGGGCCTCTGGAATCCACGGGGCCCTGGGCTGACGCCCAAAAAGCCATATGAGAGATCCGAACTTGGGGTTGCTAAGTCAGCCCTTTAAGAGTACGTCGAGGGTCAATTAACACGCTGTATATTTAATTTAATTTAAAAAATTTCGCTCACATGAAGGTGTTTGGATTTTCATACGCGGTGCCCTATTTTGCTAGAAGCATGTAGCAACTGCTAAGAAATACATACACAATCGCGTCTTTTTCCCTTGCGGGGTAGACAGAGCCAAAGACAATATAATAATCTCTAAGAAGACAATATAACAATCTAAACAGACACTGATTTGCTAACTCGGTATACAATGATTTGATTGTCACTTTAGCATCGATTACGGTTTTCATATTTTAATAAAAATAGTCATTCATACCGAAGCCGTAATGAATATTGAAGTTACTATGAAATAATAAATATAAATAATAAATATATACGGACAAATCACACAGATTGAGCTAGCCCCAAAGTAAGTTCTAATGAAAGACTTGTGTTATGGGATACTAACCCAACGATACTATATTTTATAACAAATACATATATAGATAAACATCCAAGACCCAGGTCAATCTGGATAAGATCGTTTTCCATCTTGACCTGACCGGGGATCGAACCCGGGACCATCCGTGTCGCAGGCAGGCGTGATGACCGCTGCGCCACGGAGCTCGTCAAATTGATGTATACCTTAGTTGTCAAAACTTATCAAATAGGCCTGCAGGTCTATAAAACCTTAAGGCCACGTTTAGCATGTTGGAGGGCTTGTAGGTGGAAATGGAATCAAAATAGTGCTGGATTGCTAGCCGCATCACCTATTGACATGATTCCTCAAGCCCATTCCCTCGATCGGCTTCTATGATCTGCTCGGGAAGAGAAGCAGCTGGTTACTACGTTTTTTTCTTTTTTCCCAGGACAGCCAGGATGTTGTGTTAGGATGACTTCGTGCTCTGCGTACAGAAGTTCTATTTTTAAACGTGCGACACTCGTCTCGAATGATTTTTGTTCGAAGACGAGTGTTCCGCGTTCAAAAATAGTACCCTAGTACAACTGCACGCAGCAGAACCTAGTGGATGTCACCGACAACACGTTTGGGGTGGCTAATTTCTGGGCCACGACATTTTTTATTTTGCCAATAAAACGCTAAAGAGGAACTGGGTATTAGGTATATGTTGCCACTGACGGCCTTAGCCACTTCAGCGGGCGGTAGATCTTTGCCAGGCTCCGGTCCTGAACAAATTGCGTTTGCAAAGTCTTTCTTTTTGATAGTTCTACCAGCGGCGGTCTTATTCTATTTCGAGCCTTTGGGCTCAGAGTAGAGTTGTCGCAAAAGCAGTCAGGGTAGAGGGGGCTTTGAGGGTTTTGAGAGCACGAGGCTTCTAAAGCATGAGGCACGGGTGGCTCGCTATAATCGCCTAGGGCCGACACTGTTTGTCGTGTATTAGAACTCACATTTTTTGTAACAATGAACCTGTACACACACGCTAGTGACACTGTGACTACGGTCAAAGACAATATATATATAAACTAACGTACTACTACAGACAATATACTAACGTAAGTAAAAACATAAATAAATAGCACCATTTTAGGGTTCCGTACCCAAAGAGTAAAAACGGGACCCTATTAACGAGACTTCGATGTCCGTCTGTCTCACTGTCTGTCTGTCACCGGACTGTATCTTGTTATAGCTGCAATCAGCTATAACAACAAATACTTTAAATAGAATGAAAGAAATATATTATATTCCATATTACAAACGTGATTTATTTGGGCGTTTTTTTGCTCGATTTTTATTATGGTAACAAGTAGACGCTTGAAATATTCACAGAATATTAAGGGGTGTTTTCTTTAAAAATAAATGATTAATTGATAATAAAAATTTTTGCTTGGTAGTCTAATCTTGTATAAATATTGTACGGAACCCTTTGTGCGTAAGTCTGACTCACACTTGGCTGATTTTTATTTCAACATGTAGGTACACTGTATATAATCTATGTTATTATTTTTTAACAAGGAAATGTCTGTTTTAGACAATCCAGCCCTTTTGTTTTAAAACTTAGGCAAAGACATTATTATAATACTAACGTAATTTTGATATAAGTAACTGAGTTCTTTGATAGTAACATAAGATGCAGCTACTCGCCGCTAGATGGCGCTATGTATCTTATTAGAAAAAACCTTATAAGTATTTATATCGCCAACAACAGAGATTCGTATAGGATTCCCTATTTAAATAATATTATGGGTTTTAAATCGAAACATAATTAGTCTTGCAATTTTTTAAAGTCCATGTCACTTAGGCACTCAGGCAAGGATTAGGTACACTCCCAACATCAATATTATACCTATGTTCTCGCGTAATATTATACTTATGTTGGGATAAAGAAACTCACACACATACTAGGGTAAAACACGGATAGTTGCCTCACTTTTCAAAAAGTTTAAATTATAAAAAAATGGGTCGTTATTAATAATACCTGATAATGTGTACGAAAACATCGGTTCTTCGTCTTTTATAGAAGACCAATTGCGTTACCATAATTGATACTGGTTTTGAGTATATTACGTTTTATTTGACCTCCTAAAAAAGGGATAGTTGCCTACTGCAGCGGATAGTTGCCAAATGTTAAAAAGAGTTAGGAGGATACTTGCCGCATAGTCATACATATAACACTTGTTTCCGCTTATACTTGCGAGGCATTCTGATTACCTAGAATGGGCACGTAAGAGCACGCACGGCACGTAATTTTTACTTGAAAAAAAAATGTAAATATGTGATGAAAAAGAATTCGCCACAGGTAGGTTCCGAATACATTCATCACATATTTTCAATTTTAATAATATACCGAGCATTGTAATGCTATTTAAAAACCATTTAAGTGGAAAAATAAATATTCGTTGATATAGGGATATATGGTTATGAATAATTGCACTAAGAGCAACTATCCGCCACGATAAATAAGGCAACTATCCTTTTCGATACGGATAGATGCCTTTTTGATTTAGAAAATAAATAAAATCTTTTCAACAATAAAACGCAATTAATAGGGCAATTGAAGGTCTAATGTAAGCAAAGAAACAAAATGTAGTCTGAAACCACAATTAATTATAAAGATATCCAACAAAAACTGGGTACCAATATAATTTCGACGTCCGTTAATGTTTCGCAGCGGAAGATTTTTGCTCACACGGACGAAACGCGTGCACCCACTCCAACGGTTTACGTGGCAGTGGGGCCTGCGGGGGGAGCGCTTCTAACTATAATCAAGCAGTAATGCCACAAATTTACCTAACATACAGAATTCGAAACCGACGCAAGTATCCCCCCGACGCAACTATCCGGGTTTTACCCTACATGAACTCTGAAACGTGTCGTTTTTTTATTGGTAGACATTGCCGTGTGGTTCCCGGCATAGTAGAATAGGACCACTCCAAGTCTTCCCGTGGATGTCGTACTAGGCGACTTAGGAAACACAAGCTAAACAAAGCTTATAAACATCAAAAGTCCTCTCCAACCCGTCTGGCCAGCGTGGAGAGTGTAGGCCAAATCCTCTGTCTGCTCTGGCTAATAAGGCTCTGGTAGTACAGAGAGGGTCGTGCTTCTGCAGTGGAGACTAAATAGACCTGATGAAGATGAAGAAGAAGAAGACATTAGAAAACGACCCTTGGTAATTTCACCCAAGTACAATTCATCCTGCGTGACGTGACGACACAATCAGCCTATTTTAGATATTTTCGATTAAGTTCCTCAAGTGCCAAATTCATTTGTATTTATGATACCAACAAAGCCATATCTTTTTAGGGTTCCGTAGTAAACAAGGAACCCTTATAGTTTCGCCATGTCTGTCTGTCCGTCCGCGGTTTTACGCAGAGACTATAAGTACTAGAAACCTGTAATTTGGTATGGGTATGTATATTAATCATGGCAAAAAAAAGGTAGAATAAAAACTTGAAAAAATATTTTTTTTAGGGTAGCTCCCATACAAGTAAAATGGGGGAGTATTTTTTTTTCTCTATTTACCCATCGTGTGGGGTATCGTTAAATAGGTCTTTCAAAAATATTGTGAGGTTGAGAACATCATTTTTCGATTAAGGGATTGGTTTCCGAAATATTTGGTTTTAAAGTGCTAATTTTTGTTAGTGGTAAGTGCCCCCCCCCCCCCCTCTATCTACTAAACGGTTATATATGGATACGTGAAAAAAATTACTGCAGTAGTATATATACTGAAGTTGAAAGGAAAACTATCAGAGCTGAGTACTAAGTACAAACTAAAAAGTTATAGGCAACCAACTTATAAACTGTAAAATTTCATACTATTTTTAATTTTTAGATGTTTTTGGTCGCTAAACTGTATGCGAGTGTGAATAGTGTGAACTCAAAGTTGTCATTCGCAACTACGGAACTCTACACTGCGCGTGGCCCGACACGCACTTGGCCGGTTTTTTTTTATTTAACATTTCCTGTTTTTTTTTTCACCTCCTCCGAAATTCTTCATTGTTACGTTAATTTGTACGTGCTGCTGCCGTGTGGTTCCCGGCAAAGAAGAATAGGACCACTCCAAGTCTTCCCGTGGATAAGTACCGTGGATGTCGTAGAAGGCGACAAGTAATACAAAGCTTATAAACATCACAGGTAAGCGCACCGTGGGACGACCCCCGACAAGGTGGACGGACGACCTCATCAAGGTCGCCGGGAATCGGTGGACTCAGCATGCACAAGACCGCAATTTGTGGCGATCTATGGGGGAGGCCTATGTCCAGCAGTGGACGTCCCTGGCTGATAGATAGAAACATCAAAGAGATCTCTACCCGACTGGCCAGCGTGGAGAGTGTAAATAGTGGGCCAAATTCTCTGACTGCTATGGCTCATTATGATTCTGGTAGTACAGAGAGGGTCATGCAAGTTATAAAAGATTTGACTAGGGTGTTTTTAGGCATATATAATATTTTTTTTACTCTTGATTGGAACAAATAACTAAGAACAAAGTCTCATAAAACCATTGTAGTGTTATAGGTAAAATCGTGCTTTTAGAGAGGCATCCCTAAGTAAAACTAAAGACAATATACCTAATACCATGTGGTCTCAACGCCTTAATCGTACGATTTGTTCTCAGAGACTCGCATAGATAGCGCCACTCGAAACTACACAACATTGTATCTACCGTATTATGAGAATATAAAAACATGATTCACAAAATATATCTTATTAAAAATCAAACCAATATTTTAGGCATAATATTTTAAAATGACACCGTATATTTAGTGACTTAAAGACTAACGCAGATCACCGCCATCTAGTATCGAGTAGCAAGCAACTCTCTTGCGCCATACATTCGCCTGCTTTTCGCAACCTTAATTTGGTCCAATATTTTTGTATGAGGGGTGGCAGTCTATTAAGTTAGTATTAAATTGTCTTTGCTAATACTAAGTAAAAGTGTGAAAGGAAAGGAAAACTGAAAGGAAATATATAGGAACTGTAACGTTTCCTCAAAATGTTAATATGTATAGAAGTCTAATTTCCCAACCATTGCCATTTATATAAACATCCTGTCTTCCTTAAAAGGAATAGGAAAGAAAAACACTCATATGAATCATCCTTTTTATTTTTTAAAATAATTATAGCTAACCGTTTCGGCAATAGTAAGTTGCTATCTCAGTTAATGACACAATAAGCATTTACTGTTGTTAAATTATAATCTTTATGTCACAATAAAATTAATGGGTTAATTTGTTCATAACTGTAAAATAATTATAATAATCTTAACATAAATCAACACTAAACTATTTATTACATAGCAGTTCAAATCCTGACTACACGTCGAGTACAAAAAAATAACTTTTATAAAAATATAATATTCAATAAACACATTAATGTTTAAATCTAAAAAAATAATTAAAACATGGCATCGTTTCGTATAAATTGCTAAATAATAATAACTTAACGTAAATAACTCTATACATTACAAAAATAAATTGAAAAAACAAGGTTTCGTTAAATCGAACATACAAGAACTATGTATTCTTCGAAATTATTGATTATCCCAACATTTCATAGCCTTACTACAAAAATTGACAAAAATTAAAACATGATTTGAACGATAACCCACCAATTTAAAGTTAACACTCGCTTAAATTTAATTTTCAAGCTGTAAGTGTCAATTCGCCATGGGCGGATAATGCTTTTAACAAATTTGACATGGTTTTGTAGTAAGGTTTTAATGTTTATTATTTTCTTCCTAAACATCAATAAGGTACATTATTATAACCACATCACATTCCTAATATTATTTACATTTCATTTTTAATTTTAAATACATGCCAAACACGAATTTTGACTTCACTATGAGTAAATTTTAATCTAACGCCTCTAAACATTATCAAATTTTACATTTTATACGCCAAATAGGTACTTAATTTTTCAAATTTTAAGTTATCAATTTCAAATCGTTTTAAATTTACATTTCCATGTGTAATGTGTTTACGTACCGTAGTTTTTGATTATGTATAATTTTTGTATTTGATTTGAAATGAAACATGGTATTGGATAAGATTAAAATTTATTTTTCGTGTACAGATAAATAAAGTTTTAATATAGATGGTAATCTTGTGTTATTAAATATATTAAATTATCTGTACCCGAAAAAATATTCTAAGATGACGTAAATAAGACTAGAAAATACACCAATTGGAAAGTTTAAGTAAAATAAAATACAATTAGAAATTGGCATAAATTTTGCAAAAGTTTGGTATAAAAATAATACATTTCGTTAACAGCAAATGCCACGTGTGAAATTACAGATTTAGGCGTACATTAACATAGACGAAATCAATGCGCTGCCAGCTTTTTTGTAATTGACATTTTTTTTTCATATTGCCAGTATATTCCAAAACCTTTTCAAACACATTGTATGTCAATACTTTTTCTTTTATGCGGACGAGAAACATTATGAGAAAATAGATTTATAAATATTATTCTCAGCTCAAAATGGATATGACGGTATATGGATATAAATCCCATAAAACACCAATAATAATAAATTCCATTATCTATGACATTTAAGTACGATTAGTACACAGATTTTTTTTTGTATTTATGTGTTTTTATTTCGTTGTTTACTACTACATAACATAGATCAAACAGTATTATAATTGTTTGGAAAATAGCTTGATCTATGTTACATTATGCTGACCCATTTATAAAAAATACATAGAAATTGCATTTTATAAATGAGTCCCTAAGTATTACATTACATTAATTATACTAACTTACAATAAGATACATGAAATACTACTATGTGAGTTACAATTGAAAACCTGGCTATCTTGACTATCTTAAGATACGAGTAATAATGTGTATATTTGTCTAATCATATAAAAAAAACAAGCAGAAATACATACAACGGAAACCACGAAGCAGTAAAATGAAACTTTAACATTCAATGAGGATGTTTAATATAAATCAACAGCAAGTCACTTTAAAAACTTAACAATATATTATTACAAACTGTGTATAAATGTGTGTCTAATTGATTTTAGGTACCCACAAAACTTTGGTGAACAAATTATGTTTATGAAAAATAAAATATACACAGTTTATAATACGTAATTTAACTTTAAAATAAGAAATGTAATGTAATCGCATGATGTTGTCGCGATTTATTAGTTTTTTTTTACGAAATATATTTTTCATTGAAGTTTTTGCTTCTTGTCAGCAAAATGTGTGCATAAATTGTAAAAACATTTACTGTTTCAGAACAGTAAAATTTCTTAACCATTTTTTACCTATTAACATAACGATGAAACAACAAAAATTAACTGTAAATATTAATAAGCCAATAAAATACAACGTCGTTGAAAGCGTCATATCCATTTTTCTACAAGAATAAAACTAACAGCGCATTTTAAGAGAAATTGCAAAATGTGTATCTATTTACCACATTTTAAAGTTTGACAACTGATTCCTGTTCTATTGTAACTAAGTAGCTATTCTAAAGAAAATTACGACCAAACAGTCAGAATTTTCTCCAGACCAGCTTCTGAGCGATCAGCAATGTCGCCAGTTTATCAATAATTAGGCTTTATATTATTTTTAATGTACACAGCTTAACTACGGAATTTTCCATTGTAAAATAAATGTAGAAAAAATTTCCATATTTTTTCATTTAACATTAAAAAATGTATCCATCAAAAACTTAAACGTAACCTCTGTCAACTCGCAGACACGATCAGTTTTATAACTATTCCTTTCGATGATCACAGAAAATACAATGTTACTTCCATTTTTGCGCGCCGCCGGCCGGCAACTATCGTCTATATTGAGTATTTTTGTCGTATATTCAAAAACTCTTACATCAAACTTTCGATTTCGAAAATACAACGTCTATAATTTTACAAATATTTATTTTTATACATAAAATAGAGCTACGCGCAAAAATGCAAATATTTTATACCACATGAACACTTTCTTGGAAACGTAACTTTTGATCTAAATATCTAATGTTAGGATTCACGATCCGTGCTTTTAGTTTTGTACAACTCGACGACTCGAGTTCAGTTCCCTAACACGATGGTTTATTAATTATAACTTTAAAAATACCAAACGTCCATAAATTTTTCCTTCTACTAAGACCTAAATTTAAAACAATACCATTTATACAATATTCATAGGAACTTCTTTTGTTGTTACATTTAATTTATTTATATATTAATTTATGAGGACATTTTTACATTAATAGCGATCCGTTCACTTTGAATTTTCACTGTTTGTCAAAAACATTTTTTATAATATATTTCAGTCGAAATTTTCATTGGTATCCAATAGTGGTTTTCACGTTTCCTAGAAAACTTAACTTTGTCGAGTAACCTTCGCGTCTCGTTGGAACTGTCCATTTCATGCCAAAAAAATAAGTTATAAACAGCCGAAAAGTTTTGTGTATCTTAAATAAAATACATTTACCACAAAGGAAACAATTAAATTCATTCACAAAGAAATATCACGACATAAATTATAACGAATTTTTGGGCTATTGCATTGTGTTTTTATTTTTATTTATTACATCGGCGCTACGCTACAGTAAATGTCACACCAGTGAAGTGGAGGCGGATATTACTGATACGCATAAACCGATATGAATACAAGAATGAAATAATGACGTACATTAAATCAGCTTACTATACCTTACCTATTTTACGATTACACGTAGAGTATTGCAATCCATGTGTACAAATTCAATTAAAATTCAATCAATACACATGTTTTGCGACTTATTTATAATACATGATGATAATATTAAAAGAATTAATATTCGGCAACACTTGACATTCTTATTTTTCAATTGCAAAATAGTTTATTTTTGCAAAAATCAACTATTTTGCAATTTTTGTGTACTATGAAACTATTGCAGCGGCAACTGGTGCATCCTAGATGCCTAAGATGGTTATTGTTTTATGGTTTACTTAAGCATTATGCTTATAATCGACCATTAAAATGATTCACTGGGCTATTGTTTATTAAGCTTGATATATGAAATGAAAACAAAATAAATATTTGGGCTATTACGTCAACATCCGTGTTGAAAGAATGTCTCGTGTATTTTTTATTCATTTCGTCGGTGATGTCGAAGTTTCTTTTAATAAAAGTACAGATTACAAATTCTTCGACCTGTCTGTACGTTGTCCCTTGTCGGTATTAAGATCGTGCAGTGAAAAATCGCTATTCGTATTAATCATGTACAATTTCCATAATAATAAATCGATTGATTATTTACAGAACAAAGAATAAGAAACGGCAGTCTTCTGAAAAAAATTATAATCAATAATTTTATATACAACTATACAAATGTAAATAATATGTTTTTTTATTAAAATAAAAACAATGCTTTTGCTTTAATAAAATAAATCGCTATTTTAACTTTTGAACTGAAGCATAATATTACGTACATCACTACGTATGTATGTACATTTATTAGCTAATATGGCATTTAATAAAAATAAATATACGCCAAGTGAAGGTCAGAATTTAAAGAAACAAAAAATAAATTTGATTTTTTTAAATATAAAATAGAATATTATTTGTGCGTTCAAAACGTGACTAGCATAAGACGTGTTATTGCGTGAAAGATAAGTAAAATAAAAATTATTAATTAATAATTCTAAATAATATGCAACTAATTTGCTTCTCGCTAAATGCGACTCAGTGCTATCGTTTGGCACATCAAGTTTAACTAAGAAATACACTGTTCTGCTAAAGCTAATAAAAATAAATATTATATTATATATTTAATAATATAACACTCAATCAAAACCAAACAAATTGAAGATTGCACTGTATTATTTGTCGTATGTCTACACCTAATTTTTACTTGTTCGCGCGAGTTTTTGTTCCATTTTTTTCATTTCAACTATTTTAGGTACGCGTTATATTTACAAGAATTTTTTTTCAACTAATTTCCCCTTATTTACAACAGTAAGTTCTATCTAATATTTATTTTCGGTTGAAATCAAACAGTAACGTCCCGAAAATAGAAAGAAATTACTAACCAGAGACGATTTCAGAAGTTTCTTTAAAAAAAATAATTTTGTTCAGAAAAAGGTTCTACACTATCAACTAGTTAAACCTGATCCGATGAAGAATAGTGTTTGAAATGGCACAATTTCTATTCATTTGTATATTTCTCGCTCACGCGTAAAAGGTGTGATAGAGACAAGCTAACAGAGACGTCGTCATTTCTCTATTCTTGAACAAATCAGGTTCGGTTACGATTTTTTAATGCCGAAATCGCGTCGGATTAGTAATAATTAAATTTTCATGGCTGAGGATTTTGCTGGAGGTGGACAGCCTGCTGGGCAGCTTGTTGGGCCGCTTGGGCTGCTTGTTGAGCAGCTTGTGCCGCTTGTGCAGCTTGTGCAGCTTGAGCCGCTTGTTGAGCCGCTTGTGCCACTTGTGCAGCTTGAGCGGCTTGCATGTGCTGTTGCTGTGCAGCTTGAGCTGCCTGCGCTGCCTGTGCAGCCTGAGCAGCTTGCTGCGCTACTTGCTGTGCGGCTTGTTGCGCTGCAGCGGCTTGTTGAGCAGCCACAGCTTGCTGAGCAGCCTGCTGAGCCGCCTGCTGTGCTGGAGATGGTAAATTAAAACCCAGCATTCTCGGATCATGCAACCTCAACGCTTGCTCCAGCCTCTGTTCTTGCGCGATTCTGAATGCTTCGACTAACTCTGGGGATAATTGCCCGCTGGCATCATTGGGTGGTTGAGGAGGAAAGCCTCCGTTGTGTCTTAAGGGACTCGCTTCATTCGTGCGTGCTGCCGCTGCCTGGGAAACTGCTAGTCGTAACGCCTCAGCCTGACTTCGGAGAAGCGCTTCTGCTTGCTGGATTCTCAACGCTGCTTCGGCTGGTGCGGGTGGCGTTTCAGCAGGAGGTTGTGCTGGTGGTGGTTCTCTTGCTAATTGCTGTCTCATCGCAGAAACTAAGTTAGCAGCTGCTACTTGAACTGCGCTGGCTCCTTCTCCGGGCTGAGCCATCATGTTAGCAGCGGCGGCGGCTATGGCAGCGACTCTCTCGTCTGGGTACGCTTGGTGTCCGTTATTGGCTGATCTGAGTAAGTCCGTTAGTTTGTTGACTGCAGCGCCGGCTTCGGAGCCAGCAGATGAGGATAGGCGGCCATTAGAAGAAGAGTCTGAGTGGGCTGGGGATGGAGGGGCCAGGTTGAGTAGCCCCGAGCCGCCAGCGGAGGCCGAGACAGCTGCAAGAAGGTCTCGTTCTCGTCTTTCGGCAGCAGCTCTGGAGAGGACGTATTGGGCTGCGAATTGGTGTTTCGGTTCCATTCTCATATGTTCCATGTGGGACAGTAGACCTGTAAGATCATAAGGAGTTTGAATAAAATATAAAAATTACAAGTATTTGTAATAGAAAAGAAAAAAAAAATTGAGAAAAATATTTAGAAAGTTTTCATTTTTCATTAGAATAGGTAGCACAGAGCAACGAATTGTCACTCGTTGATTAAGCACTCGTGTGTGATATTCTTTGCTCTGTGATAATTGAGATAAAGATATTTGCAAGTCATGCCTATGGTTGCTGGATGACGGGACTCCATGTCGTATGATAATGATTGGGTTGGCGACATCTGACCTCATACAGCTGTCAATGTATGGGGTCAGATGTCACCTACCCAAATCTTTCTGATCCACCTAACTGGGAATTTCCCAAAGTCGGCACTACTGGCAAACTATATGTACAAGGCTGGCGAAGCATGTATTGAAAATTCAACAAACAAACTTACCGCTCTCGTGGGTGAACACTGCCTGACACACAGAACAGGGCCACATCCTCAAACTGCTCGTCAACTGGGTCTCAGGATGACAGGCAAGGTGCTTCCTCAAGGACCCCTCGTTCACGTAATGTTTCCCACAGACCGGGCACGGGTGGTTGGCAGTCCGTCGCTTGGCTATATAAGGATCAGTTGGTTTAGCTTGTGCTGGGTACGGTGACGTGGCAGGAGGACCTACACGTCACCAGGATAAGGAGTGGCAGGTTAGTGGGTTAGGGAGAAAGAAAAAAATGATCCGGTTAGTTCCTTTGTTAGTTCAATGTGCGGAAGTGGCTTTTGATTTCGGCTAAGTACACAAATTCTTCGTGACTTTGCATAATTATTCAAATTTGTAACGTTTCTGAAGATACTTTTTAGACCATAAGAGTAGGTAATACTTAAGAAAATAATTGAGTAAAACAGTTTGTTTTAGATGTAATAATTGATGCTTTTAGTGTACTAGGCAGTGAATTACAAAATTCATCAAAAGACACTTCAATCCTTAATACAAATGAACTCAACGAAAACAATTCAAATAATAAAAACAATGGACCAGAAACTTAAACATAAACCAATTAACGGAACAGAAACGGCAACAAAACTCGGTTGACGTTAGAAAACGAGGAAAATGTAGCTATTAGATACATAAACAAAACATGTTATGATAATAAAGATAGAACGCCATCCTAAGAATTCGTCGTACTCCACATAACCAAGAAATGTTTTCAAAACACCATACTGCAGGAATAACAACTATTCCTCGGATGGAGTTCCAAAGGGCTTATTTATTAACTAATATTTTATGGAAACGATACGTTTTTGTTTTACCGTTGGATTAAAGAAACCAACACCCCTCATGGCTTCGTGCCAGCTGGAAGCTTTTGCAACGCAAAATGTTTGATTACAAAATGTTTTGTTACTGTGACTATTATTTTACTAGGACCGACAGTTTTAACGTACAAACTTCCAGTGACAAATCTTACGAACTAATAATTCTCGTCTGTTCGTGCGTTAAGAAAAATATTCAATATTTATCTAAAAATTGAATTTTGAAAAAGGAGTTACATAAACGCTCGAACAAAAGAGAATATACTTAAACCTAGAAAAAAAGAAAGTGGCCCATAGACAACGTTCTTTTTTCGAACACATTTTAAATTCAAGACCGAACGCCGCATTCGGGAAACTTACTCGCAACGCCGGACGCATTGGGATCTTTGTGTGTATTCTTCATGTGTTCTACTAGTGCTTCGCCACCAAATACGACTTTGTGGCAAATCGGACAAGTGGTCGCAGTCGCCCCACCGATCATGAGGGCTGCGTGTTGCTGCAAAACACCAAGGTGCAGCTGAAGCTCCTGTTCCACCGGCGCGGTGGCGATGCGGGCATAGCATTCAAAGATTAGGATCATCAAAAAATACAACACACAAAAAAAAAAAATCGAGACTAAAATTTTGAAATCATATTAACAGCCAAAGATAATTTTGATCAAAATGTTTGAACAAAACGTAACATGCCAAAGGGAATTTTGGTTAGAGATCATAACTGGCCAGACTCCAATTTTGATGTAATAAAAATAAATAAGAAAACAGACAAATGGCGTGGTATTGGCCGAATGTTAACACACATTCATCACTCACTGTGAATGGCAATTCATTATTAATATGAAATGTGCAATGCTGTTGCGTAAAATTAAAACAGTTGTAAAAAAAACCTATCTTTTTAAATCATACCTATTTAATTTATAGTCCATTAAATATAAGTCATAATTATCATTCTGATTTTATGACTATTAAAAGCTAGCAAGTTGTATAATAAATAAATTTAGATTTCCTTTTTCGTAATCAGTTCTATCAAGAGTAAATATCGTATTTTTCTTGGCATGGCTATATCATAGTCATTGACTGAATACTAAAATTTTTACATCTAATTTTCCATGACAAAAGCCAAAAAAATTTAATGCTTTAATTATTTCTATTAATTCTTTTTAACCATTTCAAATTGTATTGTGAAAAGAAGTGATTTCAATTTTATCGTCTACAAAAATGTGAGCTCTTCTATCAGTAGCAAAACTTTTTAAAACTTGGCATGGCAACGAAGTTATTTTGCCAAGAATGCACAGATTACAAATCCATAGACAATTTTTCGAGATACTGACCTTGGCTGTATGCGTTCTAAGGCTGCTTTCGGTGGCAAATCCCTTTCCACAGATATTGCAATGGAAAGGTCTGTTTTTGGCCCTTTCGACCTGTGCATCGTGGTTCCTTAGATGCTGTTGAAGGTTGGACAGTTGGATGAAGGCTCTGCCACAATCTGGTAGGTGGCATTTGTAGGGGCGCTCCCCTGAAAGATAAGACATGTAATTTAATCATCCATTTACTGAAAACGAAGATAAGATTGAAAGTAGGTAAGAAATATATTTTTTGCCGTGTGGATCCCGGCAGAGTAGAATAGGATCTCTGTCTTCCCGTGAATGCCGTTGAAGGCGAATAAGGAAACACAAACTAAACAAAGCTTATAAACATCAAAGAGATCTTTCCAACCCGTCTGGACAGCGTGGAGAGTGTAGGCCAAATTCTCTGACTGCTCTGACTAATATATGGCTCTGGTAGTACAGGTCGTGCTCCTGCAGTGGAGACTAAAAAAAGACCTGATGATGATGAATATATTTTTTATGAGCAACACTACAATTTGCTTCTGCGGGAAGAAAAATATCGTGAGGAAACCAATCCACTAGTGAGTGAAACAAAAATGCAATAGCCAACTTTATTTTGTCCCAAAAAGACTGCGTACTTTTATTGTTATGCAATGACATCTACTATATAAGAGTAGAATTAACATAGAAATTAAGATGGTGAAAGAAAAAGTTTATCGAGATAGGATTGGGAAACTATCTTCTATTATTATTTTATATTGATTACTTATTATTTCCAATAGTTGTTAACTCTCCTCAGAGAATATTATATATAATAGATAAATTGAATAGAAAAAAGGCAATAACTAACATTTTTTTACAGTAATAGCATGTTGAAATGTCAGTAATGATATTTAATTTTACATTTACAAGCTATCGCGTGTTTGTAAGTTTAGCGTTATTGCTTCATATTTTATAAAACAACGCGTAAATATAATATAATTTCCTTTGTAAATATTTTATAATAAAGTCAACATTCAATTCATGACAGATACATAATTTGTGTATTAACGATGACATACTAGCACAGTCTAGCAGCACACACATATTTATTCATTAGAAGGTAGGACACCAAAAACTACAGTTAGCAAAATACTTTGAGGAATCCGATGGCCCAGTGAGCGTGAGCATTTTTAGCGCATACGCATGTTAAGCAACCCCGGGCGCAGTCCCCACTTGGTTGAAGTAGTGTAAGTGTGGCACAAGTGGTGTAAAAAAATCTCGTATTCTTTTCCGTGCTTCGGAAGGCAAGTTGGATGGATTGGAGGCAGTTGTGATCACTGATGGGAGTAGTAAGGCTATGTCAGATTCCTTTTGGCAGCTTGAAAAATCTGGTGTTGGTCACTTACACATACGAAGAAGAAGAAAGAAGGAAAATAGTAGGATGGGGATGTGAGTCTAAAAAGCGAACCCCGGGCTCTAAAGAACTTAATCTGAGGTGTAGCCGGGAACAACTCAAGATGAAAGAGAAAGAGGAAATGTGGGTCTAACAGATTGATCTTCATTCGCGCTTACGATCTATAAGGCCGGCAAAATAACATTTTTTTCTCTGATCATAAAGGAATGTTAACAATTTGCCTTAATTTATTACTAAAGTATATCACGACTCTGATAGTAGAAGCTGTTATAACCTCAAAAGATTTCAAAGTAAGAATCCACAAGCCTATACCGTAAAAGCATTGAAATTCCATAAAAGGTCCAGGAAGTGGTTTCGCAACTAAATCCCACGGTTTAAAAGCAAATAAGTTTTAAAAATACCATTACAGTGCATAATTGGCATACTAGCGCATTGTACCTAGGAAGGCTTGCTATCGCACATCTGGGCAAAACTAGTTGCGAGATACTAAGCAACATTCCTTCTATAACTTCTTGCGATTGTTCCAATAAAAACTTAGTAATTCGTAATGAATCAACTTGATTTAATGACTTTATTTTATCTATGGCATAATTACTGGCTGAAAGCGTATGTTTCATTTGCTTTAATCCTGGCTGGTTAGAATGTTCTACGGTGTTGAGAAAATAATAAATTATTTTAATCATAAACTAAGAAGTTTGTTGACAATTTTTGAATTGGAAATTCGAGCATGGTTTTGGTGTTTTATGGCTTTATTTAATTTATGGCATACCTACTAGCTGCGTGCATATTTCCGTTTGTTTTAATCCTGGCTCATAAAAAAAGCATAAAATATGCTTTGTTGTAAAAAAATCGATAAATATTTTTTTTTTAAACAAAACCGAGTTCCATTGACAAATTTTGAAATTGGAACTTGTAGCGTGGGCAACCGTAACCCGAAAGGTTACACAATCGAACGGTAGAACCAGTTTAGGTGCAAATCGGACACGCGTTCGCGCCAAAATCCTAACCTAACCCAACACGCGAAACCGATGACCGTTCCATTTTTAAAATAAGACCATAATAAAACGAACGCATACTTTTAGCCTGTACTACTGCAAGCAAATGCATAGGTCAACGACTGAGCCCACTCACACACACAAACCTGCACACAGCTGGATTTTATAATATGAACGCCATTGCTGGGTATCTTTTCTACATAGTCCTTGTATGTGTTTGTGATTTTGCATGTTAGAGAAGAATGCGTACGTATATGTGCGTTTGTAAGGAAAGATATCGTGGAATTATTTCCTAGATGGTACAAGATATATGGATGTACTTTTGATATGTAATAGAAATATTGCAGGCCTCTTAGTCTGGCTAATCGGGTAGTAACGGTTCGATTGGATTATTTATTGGCACTAAATTTTAGAGCTAGGTTTATTAGGATTTTGAAGATAAAAGTATAAAATACTGCGTTATTTAGCCCTTTATGATGGGATTTTATTATTGTTACGGTTTGTCTAGCTCTAGGATTTATAAGGACCCTATTGTATTGTAACTGGACACTGCTCGTAGGAAGTAGCTTTGACCCCATTGGTGATCCAAACACAGCTTATGGTGCTTACCATAATACTATTATAACATAAATCTTATTTTATTTTTATTACTTTACACAAATAAAAACGCGGATGATCGTTTTTATAACACATCTTACGGGGCAGATAGTGTCTAGCGCCATGTTAAATAAGATGATAAAAAATTACCTAATAGGTATATTTTTAAACCCGTTTCCAACCCGTCTGGCCAGCGTGGAGAGTGTAGGCCAAATCCTCTGACTACTCAGGCTAATAGTATATGGCTGGTAGTACAGAGAGGGTCGTGCTCCTGCAGTGGAGACCTGATGATGATGATTATGATATTTCTAAATACGTATACGATAGATTGCTTTTAATTACGATTATAATATCTGTTTTATAGGACAAAAGTAAGTTTTTTTTTTCAAAATATGGTTATGTAAAAAAATATTGTGTTATTAATATGTGTAACGAGATTTTAACTAACTAAACCAAACGTCTATGAGTATCGCCACTGAATTTGTGGTGTAGTGGATATGTATTCAATTATTATAGATAGTTATTTCAAATAAGTTTATTAGTTGGTTGTTGTTTGAAAAGATAATAAGGAAGCTTTGAATAATCAAAATTTAAAAATATATCTAATTTAGTTTACCGTTTATTTTTCGTATAATTTTACTTTAATTTGGGTATTTCCGAATAATTTGTGAAATTAATAAACTAAAACAATTTTTTTTCTGACTATCTTGTGAGCTCTTACTTACCCATTACGGTTTATTACTATTAAAAATATAAATATTAAAAATTATTTATTTCGTTAACAAAAGTTGGTACAATTTTTTTTTGGCTTCTGTACTTAAGTTTTTAACACTACAATATCGACAAAAGTCTACCTCGTTTCAATATGTCTCCCGTCGTAAAACGTTGAACCTCATCAAATTATTCATACTTGAATCAACTCATTGATAAATGCTGTATTACGTATCTGCATTTTGCTGTTCCCGTTCAAGATAAACACGAATTTACGATACAAGTTTTAAGTTCGACTTAACCTTAAACATTTTCCGAAATGTCCTAAACGACCATAAATAAACTATTATTACAGACAAGTATTTCAAAATAACAGACCAGGAACGATAGAATCCGAGATAAAAGAAAGCTATCTAAGCAATAGATTAATCTTGTGTCTAACGTTTCCGGGTTTGCCAGTCTCCATACTATTGTACCCAGTCGCCATTTTTCAACCTATACAACCTACGCGTTAACCTGGCCAATTTAAATTGACCCCCATCTACGCATACAAGCGCTCAAAATCTGTACTTAGCCGCGCAGGACAGATACGCGAGAAGGGTCTAGAGAAACTGGTCGGTTTGTCTATGGATATTTTTGTTATTTCTCTATGAATAAATGTAGGGAAGGGAAAGGCGTTCGCCTTAGCACAGTTTACACGATGCACGATGGTTAAAAGGATGCTCTATCTGTAGATTGAAAAGGAATTTATTAGCTTATAAAGCTTTTCTAATGGTTATTTTAATTTTGAAGTGATTTTACGAGACTCTACATTGTTATTAATAACTTAATAAGTCCCTCATGTTATTTATGTTGATGATGTTTCAAGAAATTCTTAATAATCTATGAAGATTGTGTATGTATCTACGAGTAATAAATAAGGGATACATAAAAAGAACTCTTAAAATATAACTAGGTAGTTAAATTTAAAATCACAATAAAACGTAATTGCAATTCTAAAAAGCCCTTTAAGAATTCTTACGTATTGAAAATCAGGTCTAGCATGTTCACAAAGCTAGGCGGTCTAGCCCAAGCCTACGCATTCGATTTACATACAAAAGTACTTCCTTGCAAGTAATACAAGCACCTTTTGACTGGTAACGCGTAGGCATAAAGCATTCTTGAATGCCTCAGACATAATTTTAGTTTCTCGGAAAAAATAAAAGCATAGACTATTTTCTTATTTATGGTGGCACAACTTTATTTTTTTCTGCACAAAGTCTGTGTAGAGTTCTAAGTTTGAATTTTAAACATGGCATTAAAAGTGGTGACTGTGGAAAGTTATGTTCTGAAAGATTTAATTCGAAAATTAAAAATAAATCGCAGAAAGCGGAACGTTGTCGATTTTAAAACACGAGCCGGCGGCGCATGCATGTAACGAATTTATTTTTGAATTTGGAACGCAGACATACGCGCTATTTCGACTTGTATAATTCTTGCATGTTTTCGCATATTAATCTCGAAGACATCAAACTTTATCGGAAGTTGTAAGATCATAGAAATGATATAAATCTATTTGATAGCTACTAGGGCACCACTTGATGGTTACCTACATATACAAAATGACAAAACTTAGTTCTTTATTATATTCCACAATGATTATCATCTGTGTAAAACCTATTTAACTACTAGTAGTGATATAGTTTTTCTTGATGAAAACTAGGTTTACTACTTGTAAGTACTTACGTACTGAATTTACAATTCCTTTATCGGTCGATAGGTATATTTACCATATTTAGAAGGCACCAACAATATTCTAACATTTTGAAACCTCACTTATTTCAAAAAGACATTTAAAAAACTGTTAACATGAGTCAATAAATACCACTGATGTGTCCGTTTATTGCATACTTTCAAATAAAACACCGATCGTATCTTCATTTACGTTTAAAAACATAATAATAATTATAAACAGGCACTTAAAAGGATTCGCCGTATATAAAGCCAAGCCTAGTACATAAATGCATACATAAAATTAACGGCATTTATCATTTTGCTATCGGAAATTTAAATTATTGACGATTTTGCGTGCACACACGGATAGTGCATGGGGAGGCGCCCCCCGACGCCCAAATAGGAGGGGGCGGGGGTCACGCACTCCCGACTCCCCCACCCCAACTATTTTGGGGTGGGCAGTGGGCATAAAAAAATAATACCCCACCTGCGATCGCGAATTTATTGATATTGGCATTTAAACATATTCCGCCGCCATTTTGTCCATTCGAAATTCGAATGCTTTTTGAAATTTTGGTGTTCGAATAGTTTTTGTGGAGTCCTGTAGATTGTAAAGAATCCGAAGTTAAATTGAATTTTATGTAGGTATTCTTTATTGTCATTTAGCTGGATCAATACCAAGATACAAGAGATATGGCTCCAACCAAGTTACATTGCAAAAATTTGGATGTTTCTGTGTTTGGGTTGTTATTACTCAACCATAAACTACAAAAGAACTTTAAAGAGAAAGAAAGAAAAAAAAATACTGTATTTTTACTTGACATTAGGACCGGCCACTTCGCTTACAGTTTATAAGCGCTGTTGCTATCTAATCGCCTCACCGAGCACAGTAAGAATTTACTACGTTTCTTACTTTGACCATTCTGCTAACAAACTGCTTAAAATTCATTAAAATTTAATCAGTATGTTGTCAACCTTTGATTTGGATGACATGATCTTTATGAATTTATAATCATAGAGATTATAATTCTACAGGAAGTATAATTTATACTAAGAGTAATATCACATTTCACACAAAGATCTTGGCATCTTAAGAGCTGTTAAAAATTAAAACCGTCAACACAGCACTTCCATTCATAAAGAAAGAATCAAGTTAAAGTAATAAAAGTATTCCTCGAGGCTTCCCACGCAAAACTTGAAGTTTTATCTCGGATTCCTTTTTTTTCTTTCCCTTTCTTTTTTTAATTTTCAGCGCGGCGCTATCTTGCGAATGCTTCAGTGGTCAAATAAAAACTTAAGGAGTTCTCAAGGAGCAATGAGAGCTGTGGAGATGGTAACAGAGTTTCTGTTTAAAAAAAAAACTATTTTTTCTTTTTGCTTTTTTTTTGTAGCGTTTGTTGTGCTTTCAATATATACTCAATTTTTTTGTTTGATATAACGTGACAATGAAAATATTTCCAATCATACAAAAATCTCAATTCGTCATGTTACCTCACAACTCTCTAATTTTTAAACAATTTGTTTTTTTTTTATTTGAATTGGTTGCAATTTTCCAATTAGTCCTTATTAATTTTCATGAAATTAGTTTGGTTTTGATCGAAGTAAGTATTTTTACCTGAAACATCAAATTGATATAGCCAATAACACTTTAATTAATCAAAATCAACTGTTAAGAAATTATAAAACGGTAGTTATTTGGAATTGGTATTTAAGTAGAATTATGGAAGTAAAAGGAAGGAAATAAAACTATTAATTTTTCATATCTATTAAGCCCATTAATGCTGGGTAATCAACACAAGTTATCTCTTAAAATGGTCTGAAATTATTAATTTTATCCTGACTGTCTCATTTTATTTAAGTATGTAGTTACCTACTGAATAGATCATTTACTTACTGCAAAATGTAGAATTCATCATCATCATCAACACTACATGAGCACGACCCTCTCTGTACTACCAGAGCCATATATTAGCAAGGGCAGTCAGAGGATTTGGCATACGCTTTCCACGCTGGCCAGACGGGTTGGAGAGGTCTCTTTAATGTTTACAGCTTTGTTTAGCTTGTGTTTCCTTAGTCGACTTCTACGACATCCACGGGAAGACTTGGAGTGGTCCTATTCTACTCAGCCGGGAAACACACGGCCACTAACAACACTATAGTTTACCTATCAACCTTTTTTTATTAAATCATTGTTATCTGCGAAATATTTAATTAGTGAAGCTACATAATAATGTTTTAAGTATGACGTTAAAAATCCAAAGGCGTTTTGGTGAAGCGTTTTGAAAACGTCAAATATATTTTGTGACTTAACTTTAATACCTAATAGAGTTGAATTTAATACATGACCTATTGCTAAAATATCTCAACGAAATATTTTTTCTAAATCAACAATTGGAATCCCACTCCACAGTTTCCGAACAAGAAGCAGTGAAGTTAAGAAAGATAGCCAGCGAACTTCTGAAAAGGGTACAACGTTTCAAATAGCAAAAAGATTCTCAAGACGCAACGCGGGAACGTTAAAAAAAGGTTTTGTTCTGCGGAAAAATGCAAAAGAAGGAGTGGGACTTGGCAAGTTTTCCGTGCATCTACAGCCAGCTTGTACAAGAACTTTTTTATTTGCTTTTATCTGAGATGTGCTCAAGGAAAATACGCTTAGCTCCAGTGTGAATGTTTCGCGTTTTGGAATTAGAATCAAAGGTTGATTCTAAACCTGTAGTATTTTAATTTACAAATCAGGATCGCATAAAAAAGAACACAGAATTGCAAATTAAAAGTCATTTTTTCTTGCGATTTTATAGTCAAAATCCAAGATTTTAATCAAAATGGGATACTGTATCTGTTTTTAAGCGTCCTTTTTTTGTTGTTGATTTAAGTATATAAAATCGAGTAGTTTATTTAGGATAATGCTGTAAAGATAGATAGATAAAAAGGTAAGTATATTAGTAGGGGTAGAGTAAAAATGTATGTTTACAAACTTCATCGATCATTAGGTACTTCATCCTTTGAGTGTTTTCTTTAATCAGAGTGTGGCTTCATATATCGTTTGCTTTTCTCTCTCTATTATATATAAATATCGACAATTTGTCCATTTCTTATAAGTTATTAAGTAAAAAGAGACTTTTTATTACTGTATTCTGCAATAACTACACTTATTGAATTTAGTATGATATTATTGGATATTATACTATATCTTTATCTTTTAATTTCAGATAAGGGGTTAGAAACAATTGACCTTAAATTGAAAGTTACAGACTTTTATTTAGACAATATAAAACCCGATACACATGTACAGATCAAAAAACTGTAAGTACTTAAACTACAATGATTTCTACACAATGAAAAACTACCATTAATAGTTTAAAAATCTTTTATTCTGTGGAAAAATGCATTGAGCAGAACTTGGCAAGTTTTCCTAGCGTCTCAGCCAGCTTACGAGAGGGCTGTCTGTAACTACTTTTTTGTTTGCTTTTATCTCGGTAACTTTAATACAACTAGCTGTAATGTGAACTTGTTCAATGTTTAAAAATACCTAATTACCCGACTACTGAGGCTAAAGGGACGACGAGCGCCGTGGCGCAGCGGTCAACACGCCAGCCTGCGACACGGATGGTCCTGGATTCGATCCCCGGTCAGGTCAAGATGGAAAATGATCTTTTTCAGATTGATCTGGGTCTTGGATGTTTATCTATATATGTATTTGTTATAAAGAATAATATCGTTGAGTTAGTATCCCATAACACAAGTCTTACTTAAGAACTTACTTTGGGGCTAGCTCAATCTGTGTGATTTGTCCATAATAAGGGCATATACTCATCATATCTTTATCTCTTACGAAAATTTATTTATATATCTCATAGGTAGTATCGTCTAAAACTTTAAAATGCAAAGTACGTTCTACAAATTTACAAACTCTTTGTATAACAAAACCGGCTATATCAAATCTTGCTTGTATACTGGGTTGCTTGTAAAATACCAGCAACTTTGCAAAGCTAATATATAACTAAAAACAACAAATTTCCATATAAGACCAATGCAGGAATTAAAAAAAAGACATTTTCATACAAAAGTTCCGCCGGCGCAGCAATGCGTATGATTTTTTTTTTAATTTACAGCATTGGTCTCATAAGAAAAGTATTTAAATTTGGCATGCGGGTTTGATAAGGTGTTTTTCCTAATAACCTGTATATTTTTAATCTCACCGTCAACCCTGCAACTGCAGTTTAAGTCCAAAAAAAGAAACGCAGACGGGGGTAGATTTAAAAATTCATTGCAAGTCTCCGTCTTGGATCTGTAAGTATTGGTATTCGCAGAAGGTAGTGTAGGGTTAAAACGCTTTTGAAAGATTTTTATACCTCTTATTTTACTTCGGAACTGGATATCTTTGATTTATTTTTCCTCTTTGTCTCTTATTGTTAGTTTTGAATCTGCATTAAATGGTGATGGTTTTTTTTATAATTTAAACAATAATTTAACATTTTCTAGCAGCCATTTTGCTGAACGAGGCCTTTGATATTGCGACCTTTGGTTTAGTCAAGCCCGTAAGAAATACAGACGGTTCGAATATACACGGTGAAATAGTGATCGTTTTGAACTCTTAAGGGTGCGCTAGTCAGGTGTTTCGCCATACAAATTCTGTAGGGTGATGACTCCGTTGTTCGGTATCGTCTGTTTAAAGTTTTTGATTCTATTGATTTGTTTTGTCGTTATCTATGCTTGTATGGAATCATAATTGTAAAATTATAAGTACTTTAAAAGTTATGAGTCTCAAAACATTCAGTTTTAACACGTAATTTTAACGCATCTTTGGGCACAATTAAATACCGGAAGGAGTATAAAATCTCTAAAACAAAATTCATACAAGCATAGTTTGGTTATTAAAAAATATAAATTATTTTACTTTTAATAAAAACATTCAGCTGTTTTATCACAAGAACACTTCTCCCAAACGCATACTCGCGAATTTTTAGACGACGAAGATTTTGATTTTCAACAATATTTGTGTTTGCACACACTAGACTGTTGTTCCGATGTGCTTATACATCAGTGTAAATAGTTCCGCACTGTTTAAAACCGAGTCTATCCCTTTCTCAGCGAAATAGCACGCGTTTTAGCCACGTGCGTTGACGAGTTCGAGTTCCCGACTAGCGCATCCTTAAAGGGGTTATTTAATCCGTCGATATGAACAACTTTTCCTACGGGACCAATTCTGTAAACCCAAAAAAAAAAAAACATTTTCATACAAAGTTATTCAGTCACCCATACAAACAACTAAACCAAATTTGAATATTAATTATAAATAATAATTTTGACCGTTAAAACCAAACAGATCTAAAATAATAAAAGTTTCCTGTCTGTTCCGGGTCCCTTTATTTGTCCCGAACTAACCCTTTGACTACCTGTCCTTTTGTCCTAAACGACCATAGGGTCAGATGTGTCAATTTGAATTAGATTTTTTTGGTGCATGCGTTTTAATTATTATTTTTGCGTCAGCGGCCTTCTTTTATTTATAAAGTATATTACATAGCGGACTTTTTTTATTCATAAAGTGTAATAAAGGAACTATACGTGTTCTTTGATAATAAAATATTGCGTCCATTTAATGATAGAATAAGGAAAATTAGCAAAAAATTACTCAAGTCGTTCTTGAATAATTTTGACACTTAGTTTTCCTGTCTTTTAATGGATATTTAGTCTAGTTGTTATCTAGTTGTATATTTATTTGAATAATAGGCATCTTCGCATTTTATTAACTAGCTACAGTACAGATAATAATCATTGTACTTAAAACGCACACCGCGACAGCTCATATAGGATTGGAAAGTTATTCCAAAATAAATGTTTTAATAGTATATTTTCAAATAAATTAAAATTATGGTCAAATGTCTCGGTTAACGCTTATCTCCTCCCCGTAATATTATACTTGCCACATGGCATTGATGCGCCAAAGGGTGAACACTATGATCAGACACTATTATTACCAAAATTCCAATGGACAATGACCTCAAAACGGGCCGCAGCTGCGTCCAAACGGGCATTTGTTAGCCAATACACCAAAAATAATAGTTTATACGCCATTATTATGCTAATTTCTGCCAACGCTATTATTTCACAGGTAGGATATCTTCCGGGACAGTTGGACCCCTTAGACTCGTGGAAGGGTTACTTTTTTATTTTTGACCGTTGAACGTGTCCAATTTGATAAATGATTGTTTATGATGTGTTATAATTTTTTATTAGCCAGATAGCCTAAAAAATTAGCACAGGTTTTCAATAATAGTCTTTAATAGGTTGTATAAGATAATGATGATGAAATTCTCTATTTCTTGTAATTATTTTATACTCTTAAATTTATTTAAAAATTAATTTGTAAGTAACCAACATAAACTGTGTAAGTTTTATCCATCCACATGTTTTTACACAACGTTAGTATGAGATCTATAGATACATATTAAATTATCGTCAGATAGACAAATAATACTCAATAAATGTATCAAACAAAGGGAATAAAAATAAATTGTCACCATCCATTATTCAAGGAAATTTAAAAGTAATGTATGAGAACTAGAGTAATCGAACCATCGTATTGGTACGAGTACAATGTTGGCGATTTGAAAACCTTCGCAAATCATAATAAGCAATTAAAATAAGAATAATCACAGAATGTAATTAATTTAAAAACCCCGCCAAATTTATTCGCCAATTAGAATGCACTCCGTCATTCCCGCGCTAACACATCTCCGATTGTTCCAAAATTGAATTTTAATCACCGATTCTTTGCTCACAATGGCTTCTAGATCGGCCCTTTTAAGAATGCCAAAAAATGAGGGAAAATGGGAAAATTGCTCTCCAAAGAGCGAGTTCGATCGTATTGAGTGAATGGGGCCTGCAGAGCAATTATCTCAAGTATCTTTTGAGTTTAAATTAAGTGAAAAAACTTGGAGAGTTTTTATACGGGCAGAGGTTGGATCGATTGGCGGGAAAAGTCTGTTGAATTTTCTTAGTCTTTGGTTTTATTGTTTTTTCTTTTGAAACTTTGTAATTGGAATGGTTCCT
Source organism: Rhodophaea formosa (assembly GCA_963082605.1). Classification (NCBI taxonomy): domain Eukaryota; kingdom Metazoa; phylum Arthropoda; class Insecta; order Lepidoptera; family Pyralidae; genus Rhodophaea; species Rhodophaea formosa. Next base: position 10,485,454 of record OY720228.1, on the reverse strand, counting down.
GAGCAAAGATTTAAATAAAAGTAAGCTACTCTGAACTGCCATTGAATGTCTTGTCTTTGTTTCTGATTATTACTTACTTGCACTGCTTTGGTGTTCCATACAAATGAGGCACGCAATGTATTGAGAATCACATCGAAAATGAGGAACCAATCTAGAATGTGTATTTGTATAAAAAATGATAGATTTGCTTTACGATGAAGTAATTTCTAGTAAATTAATTACTAGTATTTAGAAATAGTGATATATTTATATGAATGCTCATCAATTTTAATGTCATTTTGACTAGCATTGCCGCATTTTTAAAATTTAATACTACTTAAAACATTAAAAAAGTTAAATATCTCCTAACTAATAATATCAAAATATCGGATACACATTTAGTCATTAGGTACTCAAAGAAATTACACTAACTCTAACATAGAAATGAAATATGTACATGCTTTTTACTATGATTTTTTCTTACTTCACCTTAAAAGCTAAAATATGTATAGGTACATAAACTACAAGACTTGTAAATGAATTTTATTGAATTCAGATAAAGCTAAACATAATTAGAATTTTGCTTGGCGATAGCGATAAATAACTTGGGCTAAAGGTCGCAAATGCCCGCACGCAACAAATACAGTGTTATATATCTACATATTTTTGCAAACAAAACCAGTTTGGGTCGGCAACGTGCAGTATTGCACAGTCAAGCACCGTTACTCGCATCTGGTACCTCTGATGCAACTTTTGATGCCTATAATAACATAATAGTGCACTTATCCATAGACACTAACTATAATCGCGATCCTTTATACCGCACTAAGCGTGAGATTAAAAATTTGCATCAAAACAATTTTAATGACAGAACACATTATTCTTTTGTCTTATAATCAAATTAAAAAGTTGAAAACACGCAATCCTGTTCTTTGTTGCTAATTAAAGAAACAGCTTTGGCTGAATGAAAGAAACGCTTAAGTAGCAAGTTGGGAGAAAAAAACAAAAGACAGGGATTTGAAAACAGAACGAGAGCGAGTTTGCATGTTCGCGTCAGTCTGTGGGATTCCATTTTTAAATATTCGAATGAATTGTCGTCATGATTTTAATGCGCTTTGTTTTTTGTTATTGTCTATTGTTTTTTAAATTGTGAAAGTATTTGTCCGTAGGTAATAAAAATTGTTCTTTATTGTTATATTACAGAGGAATAACTGCTTTTAAAAGGATACGGTTTACATCTGTTGCACTCGGATGTTACCAAAAATCCCGGTAAAAAATCAGTACTCCGATATTGATGAGCGTGTTCCGCTTTTTTGGAGATTACGTTAAGGAAAAAAGAATAAACTTTATGACCGGAGCGAATCAAGCCATCTGTTACTGTTTTTTGTTTTGAATCGATTTTTGATATCGATTGTATGGTTATTTGTGAATTTCGTTGTTAATCGAGGCAATAAAATAGGCCAGGTGACAAGACAGTGGTTTTACTTTCTTTTATTTTTTTACTTTTATTTGTTGTCTGTGGAATGATAATATTTTTTTACGAATTTTATAATTTACTTTTGAAAGTATTTTTAAATTCGAAAATATTCATTTTTCATTGTAGAGGTATTTTGGTTGCGTTAAGTTGTAAACCAAAAGCTATCACATTACGTAGTTTCATTCTTATTTTATTAATTATTTTCAGAATCATAAGCTTTTAGTGCTACAAGAAATAAATCCTCTTATTTCTTGTAGCATTAAAAGCTCAAAAAAATCATGACCAGAATAGTCAAAAACATCTTGCAAGTCTTCTTATATGTATCCTTTTTTTTCCAAAAATCAACTTAACTAATTTAAGCTAAGAGTAAAACATTTTCTTGACACTATTGTCTATGAAAATTTAAACAGTAGAATATTCATTTGCGTATTGCATATTTCAAAAGCAGGAAACCTGTTTTTCTCTAACGATATTGTTTCGCCGTGTCTCCTCATTGTACTCGCTTAATTGTGATGTAAAATCCGCCATCTTTGTTTTACAAATGGTGTCCTCGATTTGTACCGAGCTAGTCTATGGTTGGCGGAAAAAAACGCTAAATAGGCTCTTAGCACGGCAACACTAGGTGTGATGTATTGTGTTAGATATGCTGGTGACTGTTAATGAATGTGTTTTTAGGTAAATGTTTTGACGTGAGTCGTTAGTGTTAGATGTAAAAAGATATCTAGGTACTACTCTACGTATAATGTTACTTCTAGCTTATACTCTGAATTTTGTTTCATTTGTTAGCTTGTATTTTTACATCATTGGGGTACGATTCCTCATACAATTCTACGTCTCTTTGATCTGTTTGGAACGTTAGTACTCCGCCTCTTTTTGTCCTAAAAATGTCTAGGTTTTGGAATAAAAATACTAAAGGAAGGTATATAATGCGACATTTATTAAAAGCATAATTTTATTAAATAAAATGTGTTTTCATTTATTACTTTTATTACGTATTAAAGTTTTCATGATTATTTAATTTTATCCGTGGAACGGATTTCTTTTGTTTGTGCCTATAATTATTACCTACATAAAAAGCCATAAGTATCAATTTGATACCCATAAGTATAGTCTCAGAGACTGCCTTTAATAATAACACAATAAACTCAAACCAAGAATTGTGAAATTTGATCATTTAGTCAAGTGTAATAATATTAAAATCAGAACCTGCAAATAATTGTGCGTAAACATTATGTTAATATACGTATAAGAAATAATGCAAAAATATCCTGCTATTGACGTAAACTTATATTAACGTAACATAATAGGTAGCAAATTTAAGTAAATCATAAAAATACTAAGGGTAAGATTTTGTTAGGAACTGGCAGGATAATCTTATCTCTATAGTCAGGAAATATTTTTAATCGTCTCCATTTAAACAGTAAAACATTCTAAAATCAAAAATACTCGCGCTAAAATACTATAGACAAAAAGAGAACTGGCTGGTGAGAAACTTCTTTACAGTTAGGCAAAAGAAACACCCCGGACAAAGCATATGGCGCATAATATCTCGGCAAGGGTTGAAAAGAAAAACAAAAAAGGGTATAATTAATATCATCAATTAATTCGTTTCATTGTGGACGTAATAAAAGTAATTTTTGATTGTTTTTTTCTTACTGTCTACTGTTTAATTAGAGTTACCTTTTTGTTTTCGGTTCGTTTGACTTTTGTTTTGAATCGCTCCCTATTTTTTGAAATGTTGCTTAAGAAAGGAATTTAAATAAAATGATGACGAAATACGAACCAGTAAACTAGCTGAGAAAATGAAAACTATATAGTCTTCTATACTTATTCTTTTAAAATGAAATCGGATCCTGTATTATGTTTAATAATAGATGATGATAAGTTAGTTCGCCGTATGGTTCTCAGCAAAGTAGAATAGGACCACTTCAAGTCTTCCCGTGGATGTCGTAAAAGGCGACTTAGGGAACACAAGCTAAACAAAGCTTTTTTGAACATCAAAGAGACCTCTCCAACCCGTCTGGCCAGCGTGGAGAGTGTAGGCTAAATCCTCTGACTGTTCTGGCTAATAAATAGTTATGATAGTCAGAGAGGATCGTGCTCCTGCAGTGGAGCCTAAAAAGACCTGATGATGATGATTAGTAAGAAATATTATTGGTTACTCCTATCTTAGCCGTGTGGATCCTGGCAGAGTAAAATATGACCACTCCAAATCTTTCCATAGATGTTGTAGGAGGCGACTTAGGAAACACAGGCTAAACAAAGCTTATAAAACATCAAAGAGACCTCTCCAACCCGTTTAACCAGCGTGGAGAGTTAGGGCCAAATCTTCTTACTGCTCTGGCTAATTATGGCTCTAGTAGTACAGAGAGGGTCGTGCTCCTGCAGTTGAGACACCTGATATCACCAGTGGAAAAACCTGATAGTAAAAGACGTAGGCAAAAGCTAGTAATGTAATAAATATATACGGACAAATCACACAGATTGAGCTAGCCCCAAAGTAAGTTCTTAAGTAAGACTTGTGTTATGGGATACTAACTCAACGATACTATATTTTATAATAAATACATATATAGATAAACATCCAAGACCCAGGTCAATCTGAAAAAGATCATTTTTTATCTTGACCTGACCGGGGATCGAACCCGGGACCATCCGTGCCACAAGCTGGCGTGTTGACCGCTGCGCCACGGAGCTCGTATACAATGTGTTATTACAACAGTACCTACATCTTTAATGTAGGTCCAATAAAAAAGTAAAATGTTTGAATAAAATAAGGCACTTAAGAGACAATACTAAGTCCAATTTTAATAACCAATCGTCTGTCTAAAAAAGAGAAATTTCGCCCTCAATATAATTTCCTAATCACTGGGCCGAACGTCCGGTTCCGGCAAAAAATGTAGATACGACCTTCTTAGAGCGACGTCTTCTCGAAATTCGATTAGTATGGATATGTCCTAAATATTTATACCGTACCTATATCAATTTGTCATATTTTGTTTGAGTTTTTCTGCTTAGATAGACACATTTACACAACAAAAGTGTTTAAATGTAGTTACTTTGTCTTACTAGTATTAATTTTGATTGTTTGTTTGCATTGAATAGGCTCAGAAATTACTGAACTGATTTTCAAAAATTAGCTTTTTATAAAAGCCAGATATAATTTACCCAGACAAAGGCGCGCAAAAACTGTTAGTCGATAGTAAAATATAATCATAAAATTTGCAACAAGGGAACACTTTTTCCACCAGCGAAACAAAAATGGGATAATGGATTGGAATGGAATTTTCTTATCTAAATAATCTTTGATTAAGTTTAAAAAAGTATTAATACACAGTCACTTACAAAATGACACTTCAAGATGTCTGCAATTATTATCTAAATAGATATACCTAGCTACGTTATAAATCTACATCAAAACAAACCCAACTTTATTAGAATGACATTAAGTTGAATTTCCAAACCTTACCTTCGTCAGCTTTCGGCATTCAAAATTCTAATATAAACAGAAAATTTATAAAAGAAATCTAGTGGCTGCATATTTATTTTACACTCTTTTTTATCGCGGATTGAATATAACGGAAACGGAAAAATAAATAACACTAATTATCTCTCTATCGTTAAAGTTTCGTTTCTTATATATTTTCACAAAATACGTTCGGTATGTCCCCGTTCTGCCACGAAGCTCGTGTCAATATTTACCCTCAGAAAGAAGGTGGCAAAAAATAAATTAGGCAAAAGCTCATTTCGCCTCAAAAATCGTAGCGACATCTGGGGTTCGGGGTTCGATGCCTGGGAGGGTCGTGATTCCTTTCCCATTACTATTTGAGCACTTGAGTGGTAGGTAGAAGGGAAGGCGTGTGGCTATAGACGTTTTTAATCATGTCTGAATGATTCTACGTCTTATTGAAATGACAAAAATATCGATCATCATTCTACGAGTATATACTTAGAAATATTCTTCTACATTTAGAAGAGTTTCTGTCGGCATTTCTTCTCTGCAGTGGTCGGTTCCGAAATGCTAGTAGTCTGTAGCTTTTGAACAATAATGAGTAAATGCATAATACTTAATAAGATAATTTTAAATGTGATTTGACGTGAAAAAGTGCCTGCAAGGGCCTATTTTCTGAATAAACGTTTTGAATCTTTTGAATCTTTTTGAATCTTTAACCACCGTCATGCCATTTCAATGGTTAAAAGCTGGCCAATTTTTCAATGCTTGTGTGCGTGACAGCTTTGCGTTAGTACACGCTTCCTGTCAAATAATGCCATCAAAATTCGTCAAATTAGTAGCTATGTGTTTGCATCATAGACTATGGTTTGGGATTATTTTTTTTTCTACGCTCTTAGGGCTTATAGAGTCTATCTAAGATTTATATAATCTAAGTACATTACTTACAATCTATATATCATCATCATCGTCATCATCAGGTCTTTCTAGTCTCCACTGCAGGAGCACGACCCTCTCTGTACTACCAGAGCCATATACTAGCCTGAGCAGTCAGAGGATTTGGCCTACACTCTCCACGCTGGCCAGACGGGTTGGAGAGGTCTCTTTGATATTAATATCTTTGTTTAGCTTATGTTTCCTTTGTCGCCTTTGACGACATCCACGGGATGACTTGGAGTGGTCCTATTCTACTCTGCCGGGAACCACACGGCGGAGGTTTATATAATCTAAGTACAATACTTAGAATCTTTATATAATGTTATCTATTCTAATATTGTAAAGAGGAAAGAATTGTTTATTTGTTTGCATTGAATAGGCTCCGAAACTACTGGACCGATTTTGCAAATTCTTTCATTTTACCCGCGGCTTCGCCCGCGTAATATATAGCCTATATCCTTCTCGGTACCCTAACCTATGTGTATGCAAAATTTCATGATCATCGGTTCAGTAGATACGGCATGAAAGCGTAACAAACAAACAAACAAACAAACTCACTTTCGCATTTATAATATTAGTTAGGATAAAGTATCAGCGTGTGACATAGGTCATAATTATTAAGATAATTTTTGTTTGTGAGAGTTTGTCGTTTTATCTATAGATTTTATAACTACTCAAAATGCATAGAATTTTGTCCCGTTCAGATTTTGAAGTTATTTTTAATACTAACTATGCAACAAAGCCTTTTCTAAAGGGCTAATTTCAAAAGACATATCACAATCTAACAAAATTAATTTTAACCGAAAATTTCCTTAAAAATATAAGACTTCCGGAAGTTATCTAAAAATCTGAAGGAAAACACTTGATATTAATCAAAAGAAAACTTTTGGTGCGAGTTTTCTTTTTGCGAGGGTTAACCTTTTGACGACCTTCGGTTTACTTTACATTAAAACGAAGTTAAAGACCAATGAAGCGTTTATTTTTATTTGCGTATATTTAACTTGATTAAAAGGAAGTTTTATGGTTTTGGTAGACTATTTTAGTGCTAGAACTGAATATATAATGATACTAGCTGTTACCCGCGGCTTTGCCCGCGCGATATATAGCCTATATCCTTCTCCGTACCCCAAACTATGGGTATGCAAAATTTCATGATGATCGGTTCAGTAGATTGGGCGTGAAAGCGTTACAAACTAACAAACTCACGTTCGCATTTTTCGCACTTTATTATTAGTTAGGATTAGGATAGGATTGGGTAGTATTAGTGTGCATTGGTATCTACCTAATAAGTTCGATCAACAAAAAGGTTTTACTAATGCGATTGCTTTTAACAATATATGATTTTAATTTAATTTGTGTTTAAATAGGATTCTTATAATAATATTTGCTAGGATATCGAGATTAAAAAAATTATTTAAATTTGTTTCATAGTAGACAAAATGTGAAAACAATTTACGATCAACATTATTTTTTAATCAACATTATTTTGGGGAGGCCTATGTCCAGCAGTGGACGAGTATAGGTTGATGATGATGATGAAGCAAAAAAAATTGTTTTCTTTTATTTTATTGAAAATCGTAGACAAAATGTGACAACAATTTACGATCAACATTATTTCTTAATTAAGCAAAAAAAAATTTTTCTTTTATTTTATTGAAAATCGTAAACAAAAAGTGAGATAACGAGAGGTGCCGACGCGCACTAATTTAAAGGCAAACATCGCGAAATGAAATAAACTCCGATCGGCCGAAACAACCTTTTTTTCCATCTCTCATTCGGCAAATAGGCTTTATACTTGGATTATATCATTTTGATACTTTATTAGATTGAATATCTCTCAATATTATAAAATAGAGAGTCAGTGAAGATGCATTTACTTCACGCGAACAGAACGAGAAAAGACGCGGGAAAGAGATAATACAAAGAGTACGACGAATAAAAAAAAAACACTAGTTTGACATTAAGTTTCTATATAAAGACAATTTTGATACAATTTTTTTTTTATAAGGAATGTATTACTATTCTATTCTCAATTTTGACTACAAGTTAAATAAAGTTGTCAGATTCGGAGAGAAAGTAAAACCATAAACAAGTTTCAGAATGCAAACTTATCCTTTTTGTAAAACATGTTATTACTAAACAAATTAAGTGATTTCTGAATGGAACCGAATGTTATTCCACATTTCGTACAGATGTAGTCATTATATCTAAAGCAATTAATTGAGAAATGTCTGGCCTATTTCTCTCAATCTGTTACGTGGCGTCAGGTTTCGGTTCGGTCTGTACTACGTATTGCGTTCGTGTTTTAGTGTAGATTGTGTTGGATATGATAGAAATCATTAAATTTTATACGTGTATTGATTTGTTGCTATATATTTCCTTGTAATTTTTTTATATGATTGAAGGTATTGATATTTATTTTGAAACGTTATAAATTTAAGTACCTACTGTTTTTGTATAGTATGTTTTACCTAATTGTTAAATTGTAGGTAGTATTTGATGCTTTACAAAAGTAATTGTAAAGATAATTCAATTTTTCAGAAAAAAATCTAACCTAGTACCTGATTGCCTAGTATTTAATTGATTATATGTTTGGAAGAATTTGCAAGAATTTCTTTATTAAAATTTAACTTTAAATCGTACAAAAAATGCGGTTTATTTTAGATTATATAAATACAGAAATTTAACTAACATACATACTATCACGTCTTTGTCCCTTACAGGGTAGACAGAGCCCAGATTTTTGAAACCTAAAGGACACGATTAGCATATTAGTTGACATTTAGGTAGAGAAGTGAAACAAAATGGTACTATATTATAAATAATATTAAAAGAAAAATGATTCAAAGTATCAAACAAATTTAGTCGTTCTTTACAATTGTGCCCCTTTTTCTCGAGGGCGTCGCAAAGATGGAAAATGGAAAAAAGTGACGTAAAAAGATAACCGCCCCCTCTGAACCAATCGGAGAAATTAATGCTTCTATTGCCTATTTACTGTTCTGTATTCTTTTTACGCATTTTTATTTGCCTACCCATTTAAATTTTGTTGAAATATTTTAACTTAATGAAGTCACTTAATCACAGTTTACTAAGTGTTAATATTAAGTGACATTAACAATAGTAAAAAAAATACTATTGTATTACAATATTAAATAAAATTAAAATTTCATTATTACTTTCTGTCTTCATTCTAAAAAAGCACCGTTAGGTCCCTATAATACGTTAAGGCCGCACACTAGGCACAGTAGCAACACCAATCATTTTATTCCTAATACTTTACAAATAGAAAGAAATTCAAGAATCATATAAGCACTAGTAGTCTTGAATTTCTTTGTATTAGGAATAAAACGATTGGCGTCGCTTCTGTACCTAGTGTGCCCCCTTAATGACAATGACAAAGATATAGGAAACTATTTTTGCAATAATCATCAAGAATACATAACAAAATATTAAAAGCAAGATAAGCCTCTGAGAAAAGGAGTAAAAGTTATGCTATACAGAGTAAAGATTTTATTTTATGTTTGTTTGGATAAACTCAAAAACTACAGATTTAAAATAAAGTTCACCTAAAAAAGCTACATTATTAGCCAAGTATCAAAGGCTACTATTAATTCTTCTAACAAAATATAGGAAAACAGCTAGTTTTAAATAAAATACCTAACCTGAATTCACTTAAGGGCGCGACCACATAATATAAAAAGCCCCTGTCCCTATGGACCGGATTTCTTTGGCAGGCAAAATTTTCCATTAAAAAAATTCAACCATAAGATGGATTACGTGCTCTAGTTACAACCTTTCCCCTAGGGAACATAAGTCATTATCCCCTTTCTTGAGGTTATTTTTAGGGAATTTTAATATGGCGAAGATTTTAAGTCCATCTATAATAAAATGGAGAACAGAATTTAATAATCAAGCTAGCTATATAATAATAATCGTAGGTATTGAAAATCCGAATAGCTACTTTCATACCTTCATTGAAACACTAGTGGCTTTCTGGGCTGTAGTCCTTGCGAGTCATACAAACTCGTACATACATATCTGCCATTTTGATAATTTTCAAACTGTATCGACATAAATTGCAAGTATGTAATTATTAAACTTGCTAACGAAAATAATATCCTTGTACACACCACGTTTCGAATATTTTACACTCTTCCTGCGAACATGAACACCGTAAAGTGATCGAAACGTTAGATGTATAAAAATGTCAATATCGCGATATTTTTTTTTTAGATTTGTATCAATTGCGAAACTATTAGAATTTTGCTTACAAAATTTCACAAAAAATGCGATTTCTAGCGGATAAATGCAGTACAACGGTACATACGAATTAATTTTGTCTAAGTCGAGAATAAGTCAGTTCGCTCGTACTTTACGCTCGTTTTGTCAATTAGAATTTATTTTGATTTATCATCGGGTCTTATTTATTAGACTCCACTGCAGGAGCACCCTCTCTGTACTACCAGAGCTATATATTAGCCAAAGTAGTCAGAAGATTTGGTCTACACTCACCACGCTGGTCAGACGGGTTATTTTGGTAATATCTTTATATCTTTCGGTAATCAAAAGAAGATACCAAATCGAATATTCTCTATACAAAAACCACAACGTTGTGGCGCGGCTGCCCGAATAAATTTCCCTTAAATTTAACTAATGCTGCCCAAATAAATGGTAAATTTACGGTTATAATGTGGTTTCAGATGCATGTGATGTTTAAGCGTGCCCTTAACATTTAATGATAATGTAATATAGCATGTTCTGATCATGGAAAAAAAAACATATTCTGTTCGTCTTTCGTCTATAAACAAATGGTAACCAAAATAATTTTTAAAGTTTTAAAGAAGACATAGTTATAACAAGTAATCTCACCATCCCTTGCGGGGTAGACAGAGCTCCAGGTCATAAAAACCAAAGGCCACGTTAAGCCTGTTACCTAGTGAGAAAACGAAATAAAAAATAGTTATGGATTCGCGTCGCCTATTGACGTGGTTCCGAAGAACTCTGACACCAGGGTGTGCATGGTCGACTGACCGTGTCACCTGCACAAAATGATGATGATGATTGACGTGAGTCTTAAGAATTTTGTCCACTCCCTTAGATTTTTATCATTGTAATTAATTTTTTTCATTTTAGGTGTTTTTATATACAATAAAAAAGAAAAACTAGACTGAAGGCCAAACAAGAGCAGAAATAACGTTGAGTTTTTAGGCCCAGATGGCCACACTTCTGATTTGATAATAGGCTTAGTTATTATTTTGAGATGCGGGAAACGTCATATTTGGAATTTATCAATAAAGTTAGTAAGTGAATATTGCAAGCAGACCTACGTAAATTGTCTTAAAGGTAGTTACAACAGCAATGTCATTAAATCTCTGTTTAAGCCACTAATTTGCTAAACACGATTATTGCTCTAGTTACCTTTGTGTATCCTTATATCTCAAAAAAAAAGATAAAAGAATTACTCTAAAAGGCTGTATTCGTCTAACACATCGTTGCCTTTAAAATGAAATAATTTGTCTATGGTATTATGAGTAATAATAGTCAAAGAGCTGAGAGTCTTTTGCGTTGCAATCATCGGAGCAGTGGTGCAATGATTCTATTGATTTCCACCATCCCGCGCCCGCTCCCCCCGCGTGACCCCCCCTCCACTGCACTACACATATAGTAAATACATAATTGCGTGAACCCCACGCTGGTATGTGCGGTGAAATGGTCAGTGAAGGCAGTATTTAGTTGTAATTATTTATAGGAGTACTAATGCGTTGGTAATGAATGTTTTACATATTTACATTGCTACATTTATATACTTGATGACACATTCAATAAAGGTTGAACTTAATATATTGCGGTTATTTAATTTTGAATTTATTGATAACAAAGAAAGAGAAAAATGAATAAGAGGGCGGATATGGTAAATTAGATTAAGTCTTTATCTTAATTTTTCAGTGAGTTGTAGATTCACATAAAATACTCGTATGAATACCTTTTAGTCGCACAAAGATATATTAAAATACTAAAAGCTACAGAAACAAAGAAAAAGTAACAAAAAACAATGAGTCAAAGAGAAATTCATTTCAGCGTGTTAATAAAAAAACTTGCTAACAGTTAGAAAAGGGAAAAAGCTTGGAAAATTATTAAAATATCTCTCCGAGCGACTTGGACAGCCTTTGTTCGTTTCTGTGAATTTTTCGCTTGAACTTTGTAAAGTTTAATATCGAGTTTTAGCTGGAGCCAACTTAACGGTCCACCTGTGATTTTTTGACTTGACCTTTGTAGCAATTATCTATTTTAATGAGTAATTTCAGAAGATTATTATTACTTGTAGAATTTATGGTATAAAAAGTGATTATACTTTTATACACCGTGAAGTTTAGAGTTCGATTCTTAGAGCTCGTAAGTATTTGTGTTCAGTTTTATAGGTTATATAATTCCGGTTTTAGATGTATGGTGCAAGTTTATATGTTTGTGACTTGTGGCACGAGCTCAAAGTTTTGTATAGGCTGAATAATGATCCTTTTTCCATCAATAAACTGGAACTAAACGATATTCAATTATTATTATTTATACTAGCGTCAGATTGTCAAACAATGTTTCGTATAGGACATGCACCTTTTATTATTTAATGTACCAAATGCATAATGTCTAATGCAAGACAACCTACATCCAAGTCAAAATACGCACCATTTTATCTATCATATGTTATATATAGCTAAACAATCTAGATCCATGTCTTATTTTTTATCATATTTGACACTTACTATCAACTTTCATTTGACCTATTATTTCCTCAAGGTGTTGACATCCTTACATGGCTAATACTAAACTATTTTAAATATGTTGGAAAAATATTATACAAGCAGCGAAAAACAATCCATCCAAACATTAATTAATAGTCTATACTGTTAAGTCACAAAAAAAAACTACACTCTACTTTGTTTTAGAAGCCACTTACACCCCAAAACAGGTAATACTTCTAACTTAATTACATTTCCCGAAACATTAAAACAACAAGCGAACATTATGTGCCCGAAACTCCCATTCAAGTGTTTTTACAAGGAAATAAGAAAATCCGAAGTTGCTGCATTGTTTTTTGTTCACAACCTTTTGTTATGCAAAGGTATTCGGAATCGAAATAATTGATTGGGAGTTTTTCCTCCGCCTCCCAGCCTATTTCGGCGATTTGTTTTCGAAAATGGAACAAATGTGTTCTTTTAATTTTTTAAATCTTTGGAATGCTAACAATGTTTTTTTTTGTTTTTTATTGAGACGACATTTTGATTTGACACAGACTATTTAGGTAATCTGTCTATCGGCACAAAGGCGGGTTTTCAAAAATGTTGCTTTTTTCTTTTATGCATAGCATATTATTTAATGTTCTTAATCTTTGCTTTGATAATACGTATGATAACTATATCTATTTATTGAGTCTATAACATTATTCAACGGCGAGTTTAGCTATCGTTAAACAGTTCTATCGAACTGAGAGTAACGACTGATTATGAACCTACTGAGGGAATGACTCTTAAATTTGATTGGATGATCATGCGGTCATCACACAGGTAGGAAATGTCATAACATGTTTATTAAATATATTTTAACCTCTTTCGTTCCTTATATGACTTATTTATACTTAATAAATATTATTATTTCCGTTTCATATCTAATTTAAACCACATGGCCATTTATAATATAACTAATTAAAATAAAATACGGATTTTAGGATCATTATGATTATGTTACTAACCACGGCTAAAATAAAATATTATTCGCATTTTGTGCGTTTAATATAATAAGATACTCGTATAATTTCCAGTTCTCCATCCATAGCCAAGATTTAGCATATGAATGTAATTTTTTTTGTAAGTATTATTTATGCTATAATTATTATATATGATATTTAGTCCATAAAATAAATTTCTCAGAGTAAGTTTTTATATATTATTATTTCGGAATTGAATTCACAAATTGAAATTAGTTTTACTTTAAATGTTATATTTCTGCATAAAGAAAAGTTTATTTTGCCATATTATGATAAAATTCCAATAAAAACCGCTACTTTATACCTATAACATTATGTTAACTTAAAAAAAAAACTTTTGAATTTAGAATTCTAAGCAAAAGGGCCACATGTCAACAGAATAAAAATTGCATAGACTAAACCGCTGCCTGTCATGTGGCGGCAAGCGTACTATTATGACAATTAAAAACCTAATTACTGGTAATAGTTACTTCCTAGTAATGATTGACTCCATTTCTTTGATAGTGTTGAAAAAACGTGGGAATAGTAACACGTTTGGTGACTGTTCATTTTAAAATTATCGTACACGCATACAAATCAACATAAGGCATGGTATAAGTTTTTTTCTCTTAATGTTTATATTTTAATTTTAATTTTCTCTGGCTGCTCTGGCTAATACATGGCTATGGTAGTACAGAGAGGGTCGTGCTCCTGCAGTGGAGACTAAAAAAGACCTGGTGATGATGATGAATGTTTATATGCTAGCAAATTTATTAAATAATCACGCCCCAACTACTGAATTAAGTTGGACAAAATTTAAAAGGCACTTAGGTTATTAAATTAAAATAAAGAAAGAAAATCAAAAATAAGGCGCTTACAGATTAAAAATATAAGATTTTTTTCCCTACGAATGGACGCTTAGTGTTTATATGCTAGTAAATTTATTATATAATCACGCCTCAATTACTGAATTAAGTTGGACAAAATTTAAAAGGCACTTAGGTTATTAAATTAGAATAAGGAAAGAAAATCAAAAATAAGCCATACCTACAGATTAAAAATATAAGATTTTTTTCCCGACGAATGGACGCAAATAGCAGGTAAAAGTTAGTAAATGTAAAAATATAATCTATGACAATGTTTTATACTTACAATGCATTTTTTTATGTTACAATACAATATTTATTTTTAAATATAAATTTTTATTTAATTTAATTAATATAGATACTGATTGTGATGACGCAAATCGTTTTCCTTGTCATATTTTCGTTTAAAATTAATTGGGATAAACATATTTATGTTAAATTATTATTGTGTTTCGATATTATATTATTATGTGCATCCTTTAATTATTAATGAAACCTTTTTTTGCTTTTAATACGTTTATGTTGTTTCTATTTTGCTAAGAATAAATAAAAACCAGTAACCTAGTAAAATCATTTTGGATAGACAGCGGACCCCGGGCACTGAAGCGTTACCACTGAGGATGCAACCGGGAATATGCCCGGATGATGACTATGAATAAAGTTTTTTTAAAATAACTACTTGGAAATAGCATGGAGAATCAAATCTTGTAAAGTTTTATTTAATTAGAGAAGCTCGATGGCTCACTTAGCAAGTGCATCAATAGCGCTTACTCGGGTAAGCAACCACAGGTGTGTCTCCACTTGGATGGGAACAAGTGGAACAGAGTTTTCTCGAAAAGCACGTCAAGCGGTTAGTCACAGCTGTTATCATTATATGGCAGTTATTAAGCTTAGGTCTGTGAGATACCTTAAGACAGCTTTAATGTTGGCACCAATGGTGGTTTCAAAAAAGAGATGGAGATTATAGGTAGACAATAAACCAAGAGTTCTATCTGTTGCCAAATCATATCTTATTACCGTGTGCCGTGTGGTTCCCGGCAGAGTAGAATAGGACCACTCCAAGTCTTCCCGTGGATGTCGTAAAAGGCGACTTAGGAAACACAAGCTAAATAAAGCGTACAAACATCAAAAAGACCTCTCCAACCCGTCTGGCCAGCGTGGAGAGTGTAGGCCAAATCCTCTGACTACTCTGGCTAATATATTGCTGTGATAGTACAGAGAGGGTCGTGCTCCTGCAGTGGAGACTAAAAAGGACCTGGTGGATGGATGGATGATCTTATTACTACAGTTTATCCGTACTATCACGTCTTTTTCCCTTGCGGGGTAGACAGAGCCCATGTCCGCAAAACATTAATGACACGTTTAGCATGTTGGTAGGCTTGTAGGTGAGAAAGGGAATCAAATAGTGATGGGTTGCTAGCCGCATAGCCTATTGACATAATTCCTGACGCCTATTCCCTTGATTGGCTTTAACGATCTGCGCGAGAAAAGAAGCAGGTGGTTAATTCTATGTTTTTTCTTTTTTCCCAGACCAGCATGAAATCTAACAATATCTAACAACATTTAATGGAACCAAGCGGCTCGGTCCTATCATCATCATCATCATCATCAGGTCTTTCTAGTCTCCACTGCAGGAGCATGACCCTCTCTGTACTACCAGTGCCATATACTAGCCTGAGTAGTCAGAGGATTTGGCCTACACTCTCCACGCTGGCCAGACGGGTTGGAGAGGTCTCTTTGATGTTAAAAAGCTTTGTTTAGCTTGTGTTTCCTTAGTCGCCTTTTACGACATCCACGGGATGACTTGGAGTGGTTCTATTCTACTCTATAATTATTTCTAAAATCCTACTTTTCTCAAAACGTATTATAATTAAAGTTGGATTCTGGATGAATTTTTAGGTCAGAACGATTTAAATATAGAATGCCAGGTGCAATCAAGGTTGTCCGCGATAGCCAAACTGATGTGTCCATAAAGTTCATCTTTATTCAAATTTAAATTTAGAATATCAATATTCAAATTGACCATAGACTGACGCGGATAGTTTATTGATGGAACTTGGCTGTATATTGAACAGATATCTAATTTGTTTCTTTTTGTACTATGAGGGGTTTTCAAAGTGACATTTAAGAAAAAACAATGATAACTATTTTTATCACTAGATGACGTTGATGAAAGTCCAGTGTCCAGTGTCAATGAGGCCGTAGTTTAAAAAAATAAAGTGACTATAAAATTTTGTCATCCATGGCATTGACACTTGCCTTTTTATCAACGCCATCTAGCGAACTCAAAGTTTTTTGTTTTTTAAATGTCACTTTGAAAACCCCTCATTATCGTGAAAACAAAATTTAAAAAAAAAACTTTATCTATGGCAAGACAAAATTGGACTATTTTTATTTAGGAATAGCTCAGGTACATTGTGATTTCCGTAAGGCAATTTTTACCTCTCGATACATATTGTTTCTTTTTGAGCCCAAAAATATGTTTTTGATCATTAAGTATCATTAATTTTGCTGAAAGATCGTACTTGAATAATCCAACCAAGCTATAAAGATATATAAATGAAGTGATGATAATCACATATCATAAAAAATAATGACTGTATTTTAATGTTATTGCGTATCCGAAGAAGGATTGCTGTCTATTTATCTCGACTATGATTAGAAGACTATAATATATTATACATAAACATATTTTACTTAATAAAGAAATAAGTAATTAGGTAGGCGGAATAACTGTTTGTGCTAAGTGAAACAGAAGAGAAAAGAGAACACTAAAATAAAAATCCTATTAATATTGAATGTGACAGATTTGCTGTGGCTTGACCATTAATTATATTAATTTGTAATAAGTTTGGTGAAATGGGTCAATATGGGGTACCTACTAACTCCTGACTATAATGAGTTAGGTATTGCTAAATCATCGTAGGTTTTTTAGAGATGCATAAAAGAAGTGGCGGACAAAAACTGGAACGCATGTCATAAATACAAACACGTATACGACAAAAAGATTATAGTGCCATTGTACCAGTCAGGCACAACATAAAGACACAAGAAATCTACTAGCTATTTACATCGATCGTATCAAATATCTATTGCATAAGTAGTGCATGAAACCGAGCTACGATTGGCTGTTTAAATACAATACCTTCGTCCGTAGGTAATTAAAACACTATTAATAATACATTATCATAAAAACAGAATCAACAGCGCGAGAACATTTAAAAATTCCAAATAAATGATTCGAATTATAAATAATGCGCATAGCAATAAGGCAATGAGTTGCTCCGTCGTCTATTGGCTAGTTTGAACGTGGAAAAACACGTGAATTTTTTTTCTAACCCACGTAGAATGTACGGCGGGCCGCCTGCCATTGGCCGGTTTGAATCGCCGCGCGTTCATTGGCCGATTTTTTTTCTCTTTTCACGTATACGGCTAGTTGATTTTTTTCCCGGGAAATCTCCGACCAATGGTCGCACGTAGTTTTAATTATGAAAGTTGGACTAGATTTTTGCGGGATGTTTGTGGATTTATTTTCGGAGCGCGGTTTTATGATGCTGATTTAAATTTGGCAGATGGGCATCCTTCGAGCATTCGTTTACGATTTTCTGGGTTATTTTCATGTTTGTGTTGATGCGTTGCAGTTTGATACCGATACAAAAGTACTATTTTTAGATAGGTCTTCGGATTAATAGGTATTTAATATAAAATGGAAATAGTTATTTTTGTCACAGTTTCAAAAGCTGCACTTTTATAACACATATGTATTTTATTTAATTTTACAGAGTGACTAAACAAACGTGGGGAACGTAAATAATAATTCTGGCAACAAGAAACTTTAGGAATAATAAATAGCTTAACCTATTTTTAAAACTGCTTTTACGATGAAAGCGGCAAAAATAAAGCTTGGATATTTTTGTGCTGCAAAACCACATTTATAATTTATTGGAGGAGAGACCTAAAGACTGCAAACCCAAAGCTCAAGTTAACCTTTATATTGATCTTAGTCTAGAGAAGAAGAAGAGAAGAAGTAGGTAAAATCCTAGTTTTCTGTTTTTGACATTTTTAGGAATAATTTTAGTAAAACTCTAAACCAAATTGAAGAATAAATTCCCTATTTACAAGCTATGAAATATATGATTTTTTTTATTTTCAGTGAAGAAATCAAACCCTTTGGTATATGCAATTTTTTAGCGTCTTCCTGCGACTTGTAACGTTAGCTTAGCGGTCCATTCAATTTCTATATGCGGTCCGCCCACTACTAAGTAGTTCAATGACTTCTTCAGCAATACCGTGCATTAAAGTCTAATTTAGTCTACTAATCAATTTTTCTTCATTTAGCATCAGCTGAACTATATCGATAGTACCGTATGTATTTAATACTTTAAAGATAGGGTAGAGATTGATGTTATAGTGTGGAAAAAAATTCAATTCAATTTATTTTGTTATTATAATAAGTATATTAAACACTCAAGCAATTAGAAAGGTCGAAGTGGTTTGCTATTTTTTTTTCATATACCATAACGCATGGTACAGCATAACTGTGCCCTTTAAAACTCTGGTCTGGTCGTTTACAAAAAATGTCATTGAGAACCAAAATGCAAGATGCCATACGAATTTGGAGAAGTCAAGACACTAACCTGTATGTAACCTTGTATGCTGCTGCACATGGCTCAGCTGCTTGAACCTCCTATCGCAATACGAGCATTTGTACGGCTTCTCCCCTGTATGCACCCTGATATGTTGCACGAGCTGGTGGTTTGAGCTGAAGGACTTCAGGCACTGCTGGCACTGATGCGGCTTCACCTCCCCCCCTAGGCCTCGCTGGAGTTCGCGGGCGTGCATTTGCATGGCGTTTTTGTGCATGAAGATCTGTAACAAGAAATGGATTTGAAGGTAGTTGAATATAAAGTACCTAAGAACTCTAACCCGTCTGGCCAGCGTGGAGAGAATCAGCCAAATCCTCTGATTGATCTGGCTAATACCTATATGGCTCTGGTAGTGCTCTGGTAGAGGGTCGTGCTCTTATAGTAAAGATATATTTTTTTTTATTCATGATGATCCAGCGATTGACCACGATCTCACCTGATGTTAAGTGAAGATGTGGTCTATGGTGGAGCTCGCTGGCTCATTAAAAACCTATTCAAAACTGATTTTGATGATGAATATAAAGTAAAATTGTGTACAAAAAGATCTGTAAAAAGAAAGGGATTTGAAGGTAGTTGAATATAAAATAATTATGAAATAAACTTTTTATAGAGCATAGACCCTCAAAAGTTATAATCGAAAAAGAGGGAGAGAGAGAGAGAGAGAAAAAAGAGTGGTTAATACGTTTTTGTGCTTAAAGATCTGTAACAAGAAATGGATTTAAAGGTAGTTGAATATACAGACCCTCGAAAGTTATACAACGTGTTAATGAAAAAGCACAATACCTGAAATTAGCTTGTTCAGAATCGAGAGTAGAATCGATTATGCAAACAAAATGTAGGGGTCAAATCTAAACCAAAAAATATTTTAATTACGCCATTTTATTACACGTTGTATAGGAAAGAAAAAGGGGTTAATTGCATTTTTGTGCAAGATTTGTAACAAGTTTACAATATGAACTTAAATAATATGTACATTGTACAGTACTAAGCACGTTTGGAGGAAGTCCTTAGAAAGTTAGTTCGGGACTATACCTATATTAATTAATTAAAACAATGCACACTCAGTCCACATATAAATAAGTAGTTTATAAGGTCTAACTAGAATTGTGAGTTGACGTCGCTTGGAGAAAATGCACTGTGCAGTTTGTTGCCGCTTCTTCTGCACTCCGCTTTGGAAGCGGCCTAAACTTAGCCATAAGTAATTATTGACGTCAACAAAAATTTTTTGTAGTAAAAATTGTAAACACAAATATGACAATTAATAAGTATTCAAAGAAACCTATATTAAATAAAAAAAAGACATATAATTAGGGGAAAATGCGTTTTAGAGCATAATGATCTGTAACGAGAAAGAAATTGGATGGTAGTTGAATAACCTAAGAACTAAAACTCTTATAGACCCTCAAAAGGTAGACAGAAACTGTATATAAGAAAGAATAAAGGTAAAATAAAAAGTACTTATAGTACGTTTGAAGGAAGACCCTAGAAAGTTAGACCGGGATTTTATATAAGAACGAAAAAGGGTTCTAAAATTCAACGAAAAACGCGGCTTAAGGACTCCTAAATGCAAAGTCTTCATTCGAGTATTATCTAAGAGCTATTTCCTAGAAACTGCATACTGCACTCTTTAACCTACAGAAATCTAATTAATGTGCGGGTGACATTGGCTATAATTTACGCTGACGAAGTTGCGGGCAAATTGCTAGAAAGAGATATATTAGTGCTAAAATTCAACGAAAAAGGACTCCTAAATGCAAAGTCTTCATTCGCGTAAATGCAAAGTCTTCATTCGCGTATTATCTAAGAGCTATTTCCTAGAAACTGTATACTGCATTCTTTTACCTATAGAAGTCTAATTTATGTGCGGGTGACATTGGCTGTAATTTATGCTGACGTTGTTGCAGGATAATTACTAGAAAGAGATAGATTAGTGCTAAAATTCAACGAAAAAGGACTTATAAATGCAAAGTCTTCATTCGTATTACATAAGAGCTATTTCTTAGAAACTGCATACTGCACCATAAATTGTAGTGTTACATACTCTCCGTTCAATTTATTCTTTTAATACAGTCTATAAAAAGTTACGCGTTTTTATTTCATGTACAGGGGTTCTGATATTCGACGAAATACGCGGCTTTTAAGGACTCCTAAATGCAAAGTCTTCATTCGCGTATTATCTAAGAGCTATTTCCTAGAAACTGCATACTGCACCATAAATTGCAGTGTTACAGTTACGCTCAAACGTATGGGTGGTGTTAGCTTACCGCCATCTATAATTTCAGAAAATTGCGGCATACCGTGAAAAACGAACATTATTAAACACGCAGTCTTTTGGAAATACGAGGGTTTGAATGTCTTACCCGACTTGGAAGAATTAGTTGTTTGTTTTACCTGACTGATTCAGAAGGAGGTAAATGTTTTTTGCGTGTATGTTTGTGTACATCTTTGTTAGTATGTTTGAAAGTATACTCGTATGTCTATTTCGTAATTGCTTCCTATAGCAAAAACTGGCGGATTGATTTCGTAGTGTGCGTTGTTCCCCCGAAGTGTCATATGCTTTGTCAGCAATAAAATATTAGACTTGTTATACAAAGGCAAAGTGTCGAATATATGAAATATCTTCCTTAACCTGGCAGTATTTTTCTGATGTAAAAAAAGATATAAGTACTTTTACATTCTATATAAATACGATTTTAGTAACCTATAACACTCATTTTTATTGTTTGAATAAGTTATAAGTGTACTTTATATTATTTCATTTAAGTAACTTAAGGTACTTACTTTAAGTTTATTTCCCATATGAATTCTTAAAGACGCCATGAACGTAAAATCGGGCTTTATAAGAAATTTCTGATTTATTTTAAGATCGATTTGATACTACACATCAGAATAGAAAACTCCAGCTAGTTTTCATATTTTGGTGGGATTATTTACATGTCTACATGAAACATAACCTAAGAAGATCTTCTAAAAGTCAATTAAAATTACTATAATTTAAATAGTTAAGTCTTTATGGACACCAGTTTGTCTTGCATGTTCAGTATTTTACAATTGACTGTTTAACATTACGCTATCAGACCCCTAAATAAGAAAAAAAAATACACATTACGCAATCAGACCCCATAAATTCAACAAAATAAGCCTTAATAACAGCTACAGGCCAGTTTTATCAATATTCAGTAGCAAAGTATAAATAGTATAATCTCAGTACAATTTTATAAAATAATTAAAAATTACTCTTATTTAAAGAAGTCTTTACAGACATCAGTTTGTCTTGCATGTTCAGTATTTTACAATTGACTGAAATACGACACAAAAAACTTGACATTACGCTATTATGCCCCAAAATATGAAAAAATACACATTACTTTACGCAATCAGACCCCATAAATTGAACAAAATAAGCCTTAATAACGTAAATTACAGCTACAGGCTAGTTTTATCAATATTCGGTAGCAAAGTATAAATAGCTTAATCTCAGTACAATCTTATATAGTATACAGGTTTTATTTATTGGAAACCCTTTTCGTTCTGCGATTGCAAAGAAACGACTTTGGACACGCGAGCGTACAGTGGCTGACACGGAAAATGGGCACGCAATAAGTATTAAGATTTAGGTTTAGGTTGGCGTACGCATTTGGGATTATAAAATTTAATTTGTAAGTAATAATATTTCAGAAATAAAATCCCGACTTCTAACAACCGAACAGATTGTAATAAAACTATAATGAAACCTATATTTTACAAAATATAAAAAAGGAAAAAAAAATGGCGTTTTTGAGTGATTGGGATCGTATATTAATAAAAAAATATTTTCTTGTGAATAGAGAACCTCAACCTTTATCAAAACCTCGGCTGCGGATGTTTTTTTTTTCAAACTGATTAATGTTAATTTAATTCATGTGCACAAGGTATTATAAAAATATGTTTATATCTTTATTTTGCAAGTATTTTGTATTAATTTTAATAAAAATGTATCGATGTACATTAGAACAAGTCTTTAAAATAATAGAAAAGCACTTTACAAGAAAATGGATGACAGGAAGATTCTTTTAAGTCATTATATGCTGTTATGTTCTTAACCACATCGCCACAAACCTTGTTGTACATTTATGTGCAAATCGCAATCAAATGTTAGGTTATTAAGTAATCAGTAATTGATAAATTTACCTCAACAAACGAAGGCGAGTACTCCCACATGATCAAAATTAAATAAATTTACGCACGTGTGACATACAGGAACGGTCTAAGCGGAATAAGAATATTAAAGTTAAGTTTAATTTATTGTTATTTTTAGGGAAGGAAAATATAAAAACTATCAGCTCTACTTGAAAAATATAAATATTATTTAATATTAAAGTTACGCTTCCTTGTTTATTTATGAGTACAACGTTTAGTTTCTAAAAATAAATGGTTTTGATAAAGCTATGTCTTCGTTTGAAGATTTAATAAACTTATTTAAGCTGATCTTTACTCATTTATAAACTCAGCTAGGACTAATTATTTACTTTTAAAATGACTCTTATCATTGAGACGTTTGAGTTTCAAAAAGGTACCTTTTTAAAAATCTAATTAAAAAAAAAAATGTATAAAAAGGATGTAAGAAATAAAATTATAAAGAATTGGATCAATGTACGTACATAGTTTTATTTTAAAGTTGACTTTCATATTTCTAACTAAGGAAACGTAAAATATGCCCTCCAATGTTTTATTCATTAAATCTAAATATATATAACTCAAAGGTGACTGACTGACTGACATAGTGATCTATCAACGCATAGCCCAAACCACTGGACGGATCGGGCTGAAATTTGGCATGCAGGTAGATGTTATGACGTAGGCATCCGCTAAGAAAGGCGAAGCCGCGGGCAAAAGCTAGTAAAATATAAAATTCAAGAATATACAAAGATAACAAATCAATTGAGATACCAATTTTTTTCTCAAACTTAACTAATCATCTCGATATTAAATTTAATACATTTAATTGCTGGCAGATAATGCCATATGGTATTAAGTCCTCCATTTGTACATTTATTGTGCAATAAAATATAATTTAATAAATAATGATATAATAATTACATCTCATTGGATTTTGTGTTTATTTGCCCCAAAACAGCGACCCCATTCCCTGCGCGCCACTACAACCCTTTCACGCGTGTAGAAAGTGGAACTAGGCTGTGTATCACGCAACTAAGAAATTGCAAAGAATTTATGTTTTTGATGCGAAATGATGCCAGCGCGAGGTTGGGGCAACTGCGATAGTTTTACTAAGTACCGCGATTAGCCTAGCAGGTCTAATGGCCCTACTTTAAAAAGATAAAAAACCGGCCAAGTGCGTGTCGGGCCACGCGCAGTGTAGGGTTCCGTAGTTGCAAATGACAACTTTGAGTTCACACTATTCACACTCGCACCTTACAGTTTAACGACCAAAAACATCTAACAATTAAAATAGTATCAAATTTTACAGTTTATAAGTTGGTTGCCTATAACTTTTTAGTTTGTACTTAGTACTTCGCTTTGATAGTTTTCCTTTAAACTTCAGTATATATACTACTGCTGTAATTTTTTTCACGTATCTATATATAACCGTTTAGCAGATAGAGGGGGGGGACACTTACCTCTAACAAAAATTCGCACTTTAAAACCAAATATTTCGCAAATGGATCCCTAAATCGAAAAATGGTGTTCTCAACCTCATAATATTTTTCAAAGACCTATTTAACAATACCCCACACGATGGGTAAATAGAGAAAAAAAATTACTCCCCCACTTTACTTGTATGAGAGCTACCCTAAAAAAAATTTTTTTCAAGTTTTTATTCTACCACTTTTTTGCCATGATTAATATACATACCCATACCAAATAACTGCTTTCTAGTACTTATAGTCTCTGCGTAAAGCCGCGGACGGACAGACAGACAGACATGGCTAATCTATAAGGGTTCCATGTTTACTACGGAACCCTAAAAACGTTGAAATGTAAATAAATATATAGGGACAAATCATAAAAAATTAGATAGCTCGCTCATCATCATCATTTCGTGTAGGTGACACGGTCAGTCGACCATACCAGCTAGTTCCACTGTAAGTTGTGGACATCAGTCGTAGGATACTAACTCAACGATACTATATTTTTCAACCCTGGTTTCAAAACTAATTTACAAAAATTAGAAGCTTATAAAAGTAAGTACTATTATAAGCTTTGCTTAGCTACATAAAAAGTAGAGAATATAAAAAAAAAACAAAACAGATACTATGGATCTATCAAAACAAAAAACCTACAGTGAATTTTGCAAAAAAAAAATAGATTGAATATTACGGTCAAACGCATCAATTTAAAGAAAAAATCTTCATTTTTGTTACTCGACTAAAACGTGAAGTTTCCACCAACACTAGTACAAAAACAAATTAACAAAAATTAAGGACTTAAAAAGTACATTATAGAGTATTTAAAAATAGAAGGTATTATAGACTATTAAAAAAAGTACAGTCAATTTAGGAGAGTGGGTATTATGAGTCTATTAAGAAAAATGAGTGGCGGCGGAAGGCCGTTTAACAAGATTTTTTACGGCTCGTAATCGGAGGAGTTTTTATGGCACTTTTAAATTTGGAACTTCTTTCCGTGGTTAAGTGTGTATTTTGATTGGATGCGACAATTTTTGTGTTTATTATTTGATGGTAAACGTACTTTAAATTATTGATAATTAAATAATTTGTATCATTTCTTTCTCTTTAGAGATTTGAGTCCTTACATTAAGGCATTTGTTAAAAGCATTTTAATAATTAAATTAATATATTTAATATAGATAAAATAAGTAGAATTATTATAATAATCTTCGCGAAACAATGTAAATCGAAGAATTTTTAAAAATAAGGACATACTTACATTCTTACATATAGGTACATACAAGACCAGTGCTGGCCTTAAAGCCAGCACATGCTGAGTTGGGACCTATTTGAAAACGGACACAGTGCTGCGGTGGAGTTCCATTTTTGTCGAGTGGAACCCCATATTTACTTTTTTTTTTTTTTCTATATGTAACTGTGTGTCCTTTTCAAATAAACATTATTCTATTCTATTCTTAAATCATTTCAGGCAGTTCGTATGCTGGCAAATACCTACAAGAGTAAAGTTATCTGTATTTGCATGATAATATCCACTAAAAACATCATCATCATCATCATATGACTACTTGCTTTGGACGCAACTAGAAACGCGGATGATAATACCACGATAATACTAACGACTTTTTAGAACTTTTCATCTTAGTCGGTTAATCAAGAATAAGCAGATTGACGTATTTTTTTCCTTGTGCGGAAATATTTCCGTTTCGTCGTCGAAGAATTCGTGACATTTGGTAATCACGTATTTTTCGTAAAGGTATATTTTTGAACAAAATTTAACAAACGGTTTGTTCTTAAAAAGTCTTTTTTAATACCTTTGTTTCTTCTGAGGTAACCAAAATCTGGAATTTATGGTTCTTGAGCCATAAGATCCATGGGTCATTTTTAAGCGTGATGAATTTGGTAAGTGGAACCAAAATAACGTTATCATATGCTATTGGCATGATTCTAATGATTTTTTGTCATTTTCCTTCTTCATAATTTGCGCGGGAAGAGAAACAGCTAAGGTAGAGCAACCTACGTATTTTTTTTACTGCGATAGCCTCTTATCGGTGCCATAATATTCATCATCATCATCAGATCTTAATTAGTCTCCACTGCAGGGGCACGACCCTCTCTGTACTGCCAGAGTAGTCACAGAATTTGGCCTACACTCTCCGCGCTGGCCAGACGGGTTAGAGAGGTCTCTTTGATGTTTATAAGCTTTGTTTAGCTTGAGTTTCCTAAGTCGCCTTTTACGACATCCGAGTGAAGATTTGGAGTGGTCCTATTCTTCTCTGCCGGGAACCACACGTCTATGTATGTCATAATATTAACGGAAACAATTTTTGGCGGGAATAATGGAATTAAATCCAATGCCGTCTCCTATTTACACGTTCGCCGTGTGGTTCCCGGCAGAGTAGAATAGGACCACTCCAACCATTCCCGTGGATGGCGTAGAGGGTGACTTAGGAAACACAAGCTAAACAAAGCTTATAAACATCAAAGAGACCTCTCCAACCCGTCTGGCCAGCGTGGAGAGTGTAGGAAAAATCCTCTGACTACTCAGGCTAGTATATGGCTCTGGTAGTACAGAGAGGGTCGTGCTCCTGCAGTGGAGACTAGAAAGACCTGATGATGACGATGATTTCCTTTTCGCCCAAACCAGCATGGAAGTTTACAAACAAACAAACATAAAGATAACTGCCCTAATCTTATACTTATATAAATAAAGAAAGCCCGTGACTTCGTGACTCATTACCCTTGAATTCTTTTTATGCGCCGTTTATAAAGATGCACTTCGCTTTCTTTGTGCTAAGTAGGTCAGCGATGAAGCGGTCTGTCTGTCTGTGCGCTCGTTACTCATAATGCAGTTTTAGATTATTGTATCTCGTTACGTAATTTATTGAAATTATGTTAATGTTATTTCTGTATTGGTTATTGAGGAAGGATGTGTGGCTTTCGGCCGGCAGTAAAAACTTTAACAAATTATTTTGCAGCATGAATAGTCTTAACTGATAAAAATCTTAATCAAGGAAGAAAATTTATGGAACACATCAATAGGCAATGCGGCTAGCAACCCACTACTATTTTGATTCCTTTCACCTTTACTTTTAAGCCCACTGCGATGCTAAATGTGGCCTCGTGTCTACCCCGCAGGGGATAAAGACGTGATAATACGACGATGATGATGATGATGATCGCAATCTTAAAGTGGAACCCGAGCTCCTAAGCCAGTTAGGCTAAGATGAGAGAGAATTGATATTTGAAATTATTGTGTGTTTGTAAATTAAACTAGTTTAAATAGTAAAGATTTGGTTTCTTTGAGTAATTGAAAAATAGTATTCCGTTAACAACATCGTGTACCATTCAAAAAACTAAAATAATACACGCTATACGCGAACACAGTCGTGGAAATAAGCCGGTAAAAAGTAATTAATGACATTTAAAAGTCATTTTAAAAAACAAACAGTAAAAATCTGAAATCAAATACCGAATCCACCATCAAGCCATGGACTGAGTTAATAATTTAAAAAAAAACTAATAAGTACTTGTATATCTAATTTCTTTTGTCATTCTACCCTTTTTAAATAGCGTTTAGTACCGGCAAAATTACAGTAGTGCCGGCATAAAATAAAAACGCTTACAGAAGAGTAAGATATTTTTGTCTCATTTGATATTTTTACCCTGGTAATTTTATTAATATTACTTTTTATAAAATATTGAATTCTCTATAAGTCACCAAGAATACTTCAAACAAGCAATAGTACGAAGAATAAAAAGAAACAATAAATACATCATTATTGGTATTTAGTGAAGCCAAAAAAGTATCTTTTAATAAAAGTATATTTAAAATTTTAGTCGTATGTTTTATGTCCATACAGAAGTTATAAAAACTTGCTACAGAATATACTGTTTATATAATTGTTTACTTATCTTTAACGTTTATACTATGCTTGTGAACATATCGAATAAGATTTTTTTTTACATTAAAATATATTATTTTTTATTGTTAGGGTGCGAAAAGTGGCTATAATTTGGCATCATCATCAGGTGTTTTTTAGTCTTCACTACAGGAGCACGACCCTCTCTGACTCTTTGATGTTTATAAGCTTTGTTTAGCTTGTGTTTCCTAAGTCGCCTTTTACGACTCCAAGTCTTCCGGTGGATAATTTGGCCTACGGGTAAATATTCGTACGGTAACGTAACACGATGAATGAAGTGTCGGATCTGTTACTATTTAATTTGTGGTTCCGGAAAGTGATAACTTGTTAATTGATACCCAAACACCTGTTATATTCAAAATGTATGGTTCAGCGTAATGGTTCAACAATTGACTTTGCAACGACAGCATGGGAACTAAATTATTAAATAACACCTACAAGTACATTTTTGTCCATATTTTGTTTGTGACACTTTTTTATAAAAATATATGAAAACAAAAAAAGCTATTCATGAACACAAAAATTTATGTAAATAAGGTGTTTAATGGATAAAGGCAAGGAAAATTATGAAAACTACAATAAATACCAACCATACATTCAAAATGTATGGTTGGTATTTATATATAACTATACATTCAAAATGTATAGTTCAGCGTAATGGTTCAACAATTGACTTCGCAACGACAGCCTGGGAACCTAAATTATTAATTAAACACCTATAACTACATTTTCGTCTATGTTTTGATATGTGACACTTTTTTATAAAAAAATATGAAGACAAAAAATAAACTATTTGCGTGAACCAAAATTTTTATAAGGAAAAAACTTAAGACAGCCGACCCCAAATAGGGAAATGATGAATATAAAAATAAAAAAAATACACAAAATTAAAATATCACGTGTTATATATTTTTATCTCGAGTGTACCCAAAGGGTTAATGGGAATGTATTTACGAAAAGTAGCAAAGCAGGTAGATATGTGCTTAGCAACACAAATATTGCACAAAACCCGCAGAAGCATATTGCGAAGTAGTGCAATAACTAATGGAAAAAAAATACTTTATGGTTTTTATTTGAAGGAAATATTTTTTTTCTTCTAATCAAATCAAATATCTTTATTGTGGAACACAGGTTACAAAGTTTTTAAAGTTATTTAAGCATCACTGTGACCTATCCTAATGGACATACAATAATATAATAGTTGTAAGTTAAAATGTTCAAGAAATTAAATAATGTCATATTACATTAAATAAAGTCATTAAATTATATAATACATAACATACGGAACCTTGCCTAAAGGGACTCCTTTTAATAATATATATTAGATATTGCATCATATTTTTTTTAAGTTTTTAGTTTTAGGTTAATTTTTCATATTTATTTAATATGTTATTAGTTTATTCTAGTTTAATTAATATGTATATGACCCTCAATTATATTATTGTTTATACATAACATGCAATAATTTATAAACAAAATTAAAATAAAATTATACACCAAAATTTTTTGCTCAAGAAGCTGGAAGTATTATATTGATTGGCAATGTTACAGTTGCCCTGTTACGCGTGTTATCAGAGAACCTTGACGTGCAGTAACTAGGTTGTTATCACTAAGTATTTGATATTGTGATTAGCATTCAATGTGTTTGTCCTCTCGTGACGGTAGTTTTATTATAAATAAATATCTTTCATCACAAAAATAAACTATTTTGTTAGAGCTTAGATTCTTAAAACTAGTTTATTCCCGCGGCTTCGGTCATGTTAAAAATTTTGAAAATACTTTCTTAGCGAATTAAAATAATTATCTGCATGCCTTATCTCATGGCAATCCGTTAAGTGTTAGACTTTCAACATCTTTCCTTTTTTTTTTAAAATAAGTTCGATGTAACATTGTCATTTATCATTTTTCATCAATACTTTTAGGTTGCATTAGGAATCAATGTGAGGTTTATAAATAATCATTTTAACACACAGGAAAACAGACAGGAATTTTATATAGTAAAATAATACATATAAAGCTATGTCACCCGGAGATAAATAAGCTAGCTATAGATGAAATAATTTTGAAAATTGTTCCGGTATTTTCTTAGCCTATTCATTGCAAACAAACAAATAAACAGTCGAATCTCTTCTCTTTATAATATTAGTGTAAATGTAGTGATATAAAGAATGTTTACGACTTTCTTAGTCCAAGGTTTCATTTATTTCAAGCGGAGATACGATGAGTAACTTACCTTGAATATAAATAACGTTTTGAATGCATTTTTCTGCTGTTGCATTTAAGATATAAATTGTCTCAAAAATTTGATCATGAATAAGAAAACCCTATATATTTCACAAAACTTCAAACCGGTCGGATGACCTTCGTGGCGCAGTGGATACGCTGTGATGTAACAAGGGGGGACCCGATTTCGATACCTGGTACCGACCAGGTATCGAAATCGGGTCCCCCCTTGTCATGATGGAAAATGATCTTTTTCAAATCCGCCAGGATCTTGGATACTTATCTATATAATATATATTCTAAAATACAGTACTGCTGATTTAGTATTCCAAGACACAAGTTCATAATTTACTGTGAGACTTGCTCAATTTGTGTAATTTTTCCATCTTTATTTATATCTGCCACTTTTAAATATACCTACAGCGTAATTTAAAACTTTTGAGTTATATTAAAATCTTGTTATCAAAATCCCTAACAAAAATAATTAAAGTAAAACATACTTCCCATAGCCGTGTGTAGCCCGTGTGGAGGAAGACCTCAGGAAAATGGGGAAGTACAACAACTGGAGAAGGGAGGCGCGTAATCGTGTCAAGTGGAGAAAAACTGTGAAAGAGGCCAAGACCCACAAAGGGTTGTAGCGCCGCTGCAAGTAAGAAGTATACTTCCCATAGTAATTCGCCCAGTAGATTGGTAGATGGGAGTTATTTTTTTGGTTTAATGTTTTTTCTTGCAATTCTTTATTCAAATTACGAAAAAGATGGTTAAACATTTATTTTAGATTAACATTTAGAAAACAAAGGGTTTGTAAAGAAATAACGATAGTGTCGCCACCTATCACGATGGTGCTATAAAAAGTCGGGTCGCGCAAATGCCAGGTTTCTTTGGCATTTAGTTTGTAGCATTTAGATTTATTTTAGTTACATTGTTAGTATAAAAAAAATATGTTTTTCTCAAACATTCAGTATTATAATTACCTTGCCGATTTTTGAACTTATTTCATTCTACTAAGGAGGAATTTCCAATAAGGTTTTAAATTGGTCTGATTTTTTTTTGCTTTAAAAGTTTTGTAGTAAACATCGTTGTTTTACCGACTTCAACCAAACTTCTATACCAATTTTGATGAAATTCAAATGAGAGCAATTTGGAAATATAACCCTCTCACTACAAATATCACTGCCTCAAGGAGGCCAATGACCCTCAAAATCAAACTCTTGACCACTAACAAATTAAAACAAAAGTCAGAAATTCCACCAGACGAGGTATTCACCTCACACCTCACAGGGCGCAATAAAAAATGCAATGCTCGACACTGACCTATGTCAACAAACGGAGCGGGTGCGCGTGTGTGTGTCGCGCGGATGTGTGTAGAGTAGGAGGGCGCAGAGCCGGCAAAAATTTAAAAAGGATTCTTAAAAAGTTTTGTTAAGATTGTAACTAGCAGGTAAGAAAAGGTCGTAGAGTTTGATAGCCAACGTTTTAGTGATTATTAGCGCCTAAGGCCATGATGGATGGAAGACCATAAGTGCCACAATTTTTTCTCGAGCTCTTCCGTGCTTTGGTATGTGCTTCAAGCCATTGGTCCCACCTGTCACCTTTGTTAGATGGCAGTCGTCAAGTATGTAATATGCCTTTGACGTAGTTTAAAAATTATTACACCAGAGTTGGCCACTTACATAAAAAAGTAAGCGAGTAAGATTGCGTTATAGGACGGCTTAAAAATCAATATTTAAAGACTGTGATTAGTACTTGTAATTAAACAGCTGTCATGCATCGAAATGCGAAAAATAACATCGATAATCTAAACAAAATGAGTAATTAATCAATTGAGTTTCTAAAGGAATATAAATTTTAAATTCCTCGTCTTTCTGTTATAACTTATATAAAATGTTGCGTTCTCAAATCTGAACGTGATCCGGGTTGCATCCGCAACTTGATTGAGAGAATATTCGGAGCCCGGGCGCTTGTTTATCGATCCCACATTTTTTTTATAAATTAAAAAAAATACGAAGGACTCTGTACCTTTTTTCTCTACATTTCGCATCCAGACAGACAATGACGGGCGCATTCAGATAACCTCATTTCTTTCCGCGATAGCACGCACACAGGCAAACGAAACACACATAGAGACAGGATCGAGAGCCAAAGATGAAGGAGAAAGGACACTTATGATTTTTTATTTTTTAAATAATTTATTTTTTTTTTTAAAAAAAAATAAGTTTGTTTTTTCTAATGTCGCCCATAATACCTACAATTCTTTTATTTACCTCTAAATTCGGGATTTTTTGACATCATTAATTCGAAAAGATAAAAAACTTACTAGTTTTATTGTATACTATAGCTTTGTTTCAATCTGTTAAATGGTTACAATATAAGAACAGTTTAGTACGAACATAACACATTCTGTTTTCATTTGGTTTCCACCGAAATATATATATTTTTTAATATATGCCTAGTGATAGTGAAAAAAATTAAAATAAAAAAATTGTATAAACAATAATATTCAGAAATAAAAGACTGGCAGTTAATTCAAAACCTTACAAAATTTAGTCGTTAAATAAGTAACAAAAAATCATAACTTTATTTCTTTGGATTTTTTTTTGCACTATGAATTACACTTTGAAATCAGTACAAAAAGTTGCAAAGCGCTAGTTAAAACATATTTATTATGTACAAATATTGCCATTCTACGACTCGATAGAAGAAGAAGAATTACAAAAAGACGTGGTGAGTCAGTATGAAGTATCACTTCTGTATCAATTTTATTTTACAACCGTATGTTTGTCTGTGTGGCGATGACGCAATGCCTAATAGAGCTTATCGGAGAAATTGTGTTGCGCATTTTTATTGTATTATGCAACACATTGTTTATGCGTTTATGTATTATAGATATAGTGACACGCTTTAGTGCTGTATGGTTTCCGGTATTTAATAAAAGTTTATTTTGAACCTCCTGGCAGTAATGTTTTCGCGATTGTTACACTTTTAAATTAATTAAATACGGTTTCGAACATTTTTCAGTGTTCGTAGTCGCAGGTAGACTAAGTTGCCATTTGTCTAATATTTTATAAAATCTGCAAAGTCTACGGCCTAAAATATTAATTGATAACGTTCCGCATGTACATGCGCAGCATTGGCTCACGGTATCTGAAGGTCTTGCAGATTTCTGCTTAGCTTGAGATTTAATTAAATTGATGACTGGATCCAAAGCTGGTGGTCACTGCCAACCATCCTCTTTATTAAAATTAGGATATTTTTTAATTTCAATAGAATCAACGAAGTAAAGGCATGACGGAGTCTAGACTAGACAGCATATAATTACCGATAGACTGTCATACGTATTAAGAAGTTACAGTGACAAACATTACCCCTTTTCGGGTAGTCGTATAAAACAATCTTAAAAATGTTATAATGCGAATTTCTATAGGCTTTCTAATAAAGGAAATGTATCTGAAATTGGCAAAGAGTTAACGACTTTAATTACCTTTTCAATTCTTTTATATGTTGTAAAGACC
The DNA here is from genome assembly GCA_963082605.1 of Rhodophaea formosa. Lineage (NCBI taxonomy): Eukaryota > Metazoa > Arthropoda > Insecta > Lepidoptera > Pyralidae > Rhodophaea > Rhodophaea formosa. The sequence goes on along the minus strand of OY720228.1, from coordinate 10,451,079 downwards.
AGTAGTTTGTTAAAGTGTAAAAACTTTACAATTATCTTATAAGTTATAACAATCAAGTTTATACTTTGATAGTTAAATGGCCTTATCCAGCAATGTATTTTATAACCTTATATAAGATGACAGGGTTATCACCATTGTTCCTTAACCCATCGATTATGATATAAGTACGGTAAGCTGGATATTATAGTCGAGGTGACATGCTTATAATAAACCGACGACTATAATAGACAGCTTGCCGTACGAGTATAATACGACGTTTTTCAATACATTTGCGATTACCATAAACTAAAACCAGATTGCAATTTAGCAAATGAGGAACTTATAAAAGTTAGGAACTAAAGCAGTTTGTAAAAATACATTTATAATAATCAAGTTCATTTACCTAGGTTTATTTTCTCCAAAAAAGTACATTGATAATCTTCTCCTTTTCGTAGTCGGTTAAAAAATCACATAGCACGAATCAGAAAAAAGTTTTCATGCTGAACTTGAATCTCTTTGCTCGGATTCTATGAAGAAATTTAAATTTTGCGTCTGTGGCATTGGGCTATTGAGCGGTTGTGATTGGTGTAAAGCAAAAAGCACTAGTGCCGTAAATTCATCATTTCGATACAGATTTCGATGTCATAAGAACCATATTATTAGCAAATGTATTAAAAAATGAATAACTGTTCATATAGGACCAACCTATACCGTAAAATCTAATAAAAACGTCATTTTTTGCACAGTTTTTTTTTATATGCTAGGCTACACCAGCCTCTTAACATGTAAGCTTTATTAAATATTTTCATCGAAATCGATTCAGTCGTTTTTGAGATAGATAGTTATGTGTGTATCAGTCACTAAATTACTGTGTCGATGTCGGTTTTTTAAAATTATTCTTAAGAACAAACATGTTTGTTTATCTCTCCCACCCGTCTGGCCAGCGTGGAGAGTATAGGCTAAATCCTCTGACTGATCTGGCTAATATATGGATCTGGTAGTACAGAGAGGGTCGTGCTCCTGCAGTGACACTATCTGATGATGATGATGAAGAACAAACATATTTCATTACCACGAACTGCTTATGCAGTTAGGGTAGGGAAAAAATATATATACTTAGTTTTTTTCTACGTGACCTTAATGCCAGAATTGTATACTCCTTACTTTATCCTAATCAACAACAATCTTGGTATTTTTTTTTATTGAAAACAAAAGAAATAATTAATTATAAAATAAATGCAAGAGTGCAATAAAAGGCGATGTCAACGGCTTAGACCTCAAAAGGGCTAACGCACCTTCAGGGCTGCTGATAAGCAATACAAAGGACACTATCACTGCAAGTATCGCGGGTCAGTGAACTCGCCAGTCACTCCGAAAAGAACTCCAATATTATTAAATTTGTTTTTATATATTTTTTTTTATATTTGTCTTTTTTTTTCATTTTGATAAATTTGTGGGAGGTATATTTTATTATATGTGTAAATTGACGCGAAAAAGTGTCTGAGATTTGTGTTTTTTTTATATCAATATTAATTAATTCTGTTTTTGCTTAATAGTCTAATAATGTGTATATAATTGTAAAGAACCCTTCGTGCACGACTCTGGCTCGCACTTGGCCGATTTTACATCCGTCCTTATATTTTAGGTATATTTTTTTATATTAAAAGTGCTGTTTGTCTGACGCCAAAACTACTTACCCTATTTAAATGGAATTCGGTACATATATAGCCAAAAGCCTGATGAAGAACAAGGCTTTTTTCACGTGGAAATAGTCGCGGGCAAGCTTGTATGGCCGGGCCCGAGCGCAGCCGAGGAGGGCTGCTAGTTCATGATATTTGATTTAAAAAAGTATTTTAATGCCATAAATAAATATATACGGACAAATCACACAGATTGAGCTAGCCCCGAAGTAAGTTCGAAGCTTGTGTTATGATATACTAAGTCAACGATACTATATTTTAATAATATATTAGATAGATAAACATGCAAGACCCAGGCCAATGTGAAAAAGATCATTTTTCATCTTGACCTGACCGGGGATCGAACCCGGGACCATCCGTGTCGCAGGCCGGCGTGTTGACCGCTGAGCCACGGAGCTATCGAAATAAAGTACCTAAATATAAGAAAATACACACAACAGAAACTTTTGAAATTCAAGATAAAAAATGCATAGTTAAAAAAAAATCTTCATACATAACGATAGCCATAAAAAATAAAATATACCTCAAGCTCTAAGTTCTTAAAGGTTTACTTGAAAAGAAGAAATGATTTAACTACTTTTTATAACAATAAAAAGTAGTTAAATTATTTATATCAAGATGATATATATTTAAAAAGAAATATTGCTTACATATATTTCATAATAAGTACCTAGTCTTCTAGAAAAATACAGAACGTTTGCGGCATAAATGATAATTTTGAAATATGAAACTGCGCGTTTTAGCGCGTCAATGTTCTATTCCATATTTAAATGAGAACCACAGCGGAGGCCCATTTCAAAACATTATTCCGCTTTCAAAGTAGGGTTCGGAGACGTGGAACTAAGAAACTATATTTTTTAAACCAAGTATTTTAATCAAAGTAAACAATTATATTCTACTCCGCATCGCACGTCCAACTATTTCAGCTTTGCGCCCGGAGACTGTGATATATTATATGCTTATAAATGTGTTAATAACTATTAGAACCCTTTTTTAATCATTTAAAAAAGATAAACGATGAAGCAGATCTGTACTTGTACTGTACACTTCACAATTTTTTTTTATAACGTTAATGTTAATAACGTTTATGTAAATTTTAAAACCTTTTTGATACATAAATAATAATTAAATAAATAAAAAAGGGTAAACGACAGAAATTTTATTTTCAATCAAATTTGAAAACAATACTTTTAGTCGTGTATTTAATTATGTGTTGTACTCTAAACTGTCTTCTTCTGTACTCTGTTTGTAAACTGTCTGTCTTGTCTTCTTTTTATAAATATTTTAAAAGATATGTAACATTAAGAAATCAGTGTAGAGCTTTTATTTTGAGATTTGTATTAGTACGCTGTATAAATTTACGGCATTGATGAGTTATTTCTAAATAGTGTAGTAACTTGTAATCAATTGTTTTTTGTAAGATTTTATATGTATTAAACAATTACGGTATAATTGTATTTTTTGTAAGAGTTTGTTAATGGACTATTTAGGTAGCTCTAGATCTGCACTCTTTACTAGGCTTTGTAAATCCACAAATATACCTACCAATATATATTACTAAAAATATAATAGGTCCCACTCCTAATTATAGCTAAATCTTAAGATTAAATAGTGTATTTATATTTAACAGATTCTCTACTTTTCAGATATTCGGTGTGAGAGAACACATACCTAAATAAAACGTAATAAACATTTATAAAATACACAAAACTCTATGAATAAAAGAAGCCAGAAATACGGAAAATCTGTAAACATGTCTGATTCAACGTTTTTCGGAATTAAAATTTAAAATCCGACTGAAACTTTTTGTTTTACTCCGCATCGCACGTCCAACTATTTCAGCTTTGCGCCCGGAGACTGTGATATATTATATATCTGATAGTAGTATATTTTACCATATATATACATACTTTTTTTTTTCGTATGTGTAAGTGGCCAACACTGGTGTCAGATTTTTCAAGCTGCCTTAAGGCATCTGACATAGCATAACGACTGCCATCAACAATGACAGCCGGGCCAACGGCTTAACGTGCCTTCCGAAGCACGGAGGAGCTCGAGATATTTTTATGCCACTTGCGGTCACCCATCCAAGCAGGGACTGCACCAGGGGTTGCTTAACATACGTCAGCGCTCATAGAGCTCACACCCACTGGACCATCCGGCTCCTCATTTAATTCTCAACATTCCGCTTATAATAGATTTTATAAGAAATAATAATCAAAACTGCTGTATAGTCCTCTTTGAGTACGTAAGTAGGTATCTAAAACAGACTCTACATTAACATTTGTTTTCATAGAAACTGAAAAAAGTCTACATGTTGGGGATTATTCAACTTGAATATTTCTTAGATTTTTTACGGGTCAATCCCAACTAAAATTATAAATGCGAAAGTGAGTTTGTTTGTTTATTTGTTTGTTACGCTTTCACGCCGTATCTGCTGAACCGATCATCATGAAATTTTGCATACACATAGGTTAGGGTACCGAGAAGGACATAGACTATAAATTATGCGGGCGAAGCCGCGGGTAACAGCTAGTTTTAAATAATGACGTGACAAAGTAAGCTCAAATCTACCTATTAAGTTCTAAGTAGGTATGTCATACGTAAGTAAGTTGACGTCATTTGAAGAAATGCGCTGTGTAGTTTATTGCTGCTTTTTCTGCACTTTGCTTTGCTACGGAAGCGGCACCGAACTTAGCTATAACTAAATTATTCACATCAACAATATTATACTCTTTATTCTTTGATATTTATAATTTTCATTTATATCAAATACTAATATCTATTCCGTGTAAATAACTAATCCGTTTAAGTCCATTTAACAAATCATCATCATCATTATCGGGTCTTTTTAAGTCTCCACTGCAAGAGCACGACTTTCTCTGTACTACCAGAGCCATATATAGCCAGAGCAGTCAGAGGATTTGGCCTTTGAAAAAATAAATAAAAATCAATATCTTTAAAGACTTAAAGAAAAGTGCCTCATCCAATACAAAATAGCTTCCCGCCAATTTGAAAATCACACAGTGACGTTCATGCACAATTCATGCGTGCGCGGGTCACGATCACGGACATCGAACTTCCATTTTTATCGATTCGACAATACGCAACGATTCCATTTTTAAACGTATTCACTCGAATCGGATATGCGTTCGATTGTTTGTTAATTATTCCAATTACGTTTTAACATTGATTTTGAAAATCGAATCCTACCTACTTGGATTTGAAATTAGGTAGTTTTCTTTTTTAATTGCAGTTCCACGTAGGTTTTATAATTATTTTAACCGGAGTGTCAGAGTAAAGTAAGAACCAAAAAATAAGATATTCGTTAACTGTACTCACAAATGCTGACAGTCGAGCATAATATGAAGATCGTGGAAAGTGTCATCGTCGCCTGTAGAGTAACCTATCAAGGTGCCACCCAAGCGTTTTCAGCTCAGTAATTTTATGATTTTATTTTTATCATACGCAGTAATTTCATAGCCTCTTCTCACCTTTTAAACTGAGTGCGAAATATCATGCAAAAGACTTTTATATTACTTAAGTCTTGTTGATTTTAAAATTAAAGAAGCTGGGTCGTAAATTGCTGGAGAGGAAGATAATAAAAGCGCTGTATCTGTCGATGGCGGTCCACGTGTTGTGCTATAATAAAAATAAATGGACTTCGCGCAAAACGAGAGAGGTCGCTCACCTCCCTAACCTAAGACAAGAGTTTGCGCGTACGCATCACGCACACACGCGCGTTTGTAGGTCGCGACGAGTTCACGTACATAACTCTACTCACACAGTGATGCAGACGCCCACATACAAGCGTCGCGCGTGCGCTGAACGAGTTTAGACAAACGGAAGAAATATTATTCTCTTTTTAGGTACTGCATTTGCGAGTTCTATTTTTGAAGTTTTCAGCCAGTATTATTTCATTTTCTACATAAAAAGAGTGGCCAGTGTTATAATACGTAATATTAGATTGGTAGGCAAGTAACATATCAGTTTTCAAGAAGTCTTAGTCAGCACAGGATGACCTATTTGTATTGAAAAAAAGGTTTATTATTACAGCGTTATACTGAAAAGAGTTATGTTTGCGAAAACTGATACCGTAAGTTTCTGCGTGCATTGCTCTCTTCGTGTTTTTAAAGTTTGTCGGTGTGAGTGCGCGGATTCTTGACCTACCACAACAATGAGATTGTGTGCGTGGGTATATTACACAATTTATTACTTTTAATTGTTGGTCATTTTCAGATCGGCATTTGACGTATATTGCGTGAATTGTGCTGAGGAATGTTTTTGAGCTCAGTTTTTGATTTCTAACATTTAATAACAACGCTATTTATTTTTATTAGTACAAAGTATCTATGAAATGATGTAAAATATATTTTCATTTAGGAACTTATTTATAAGGGTACAATAGAATAGAAGAAAATATATAATAAAAGCATCAGTTTCGATAGAAACGTAATTTCGAAGGTAGAAAAAAACTTAGTAATAATTATGGATTATTCTACAAAATATAATATTCATTAGCAACACTACCAGGCTACGCTCAGGAATATATTATTAGGTATATAAAATGCTCTACATGTGAGTAAGAGTCCCATCGAACTATCGAAGCAGGTGGCTGGCCGTAAAACCTAGCCCAAATCTTATTAGAACATGAGTGCTGTCATAGAATTTTTGTTTCTCTTACGGGTGGTCACTTATACCAGCACTGGTGTCTGATTATATTCTACCTGCCTAAAGGCATCTATCAATGACAGTCGGGATCAACGGCTTAACATGCCTTCCGAAGCACGGGAGCTCGGAATATTGTTATGTCACTTCCTTTGCTACTTGGGTGCTTAACATGTGTAAGCTCTAAGATGGGAGAGAGAGAGAAAGAAAGTGTGTGTTTATTTATTTAAAAACACGCATAAAGAAAATTATCTCGAAGCTGCATCCTTGAGATACGCACAAAAGAGTTTATTTTTATACGAAGTAAACAATTGCGTATCGCGCGACTCATTGCCAGACCTGTCGCGTCTTTTTACCTTGCGGTGTAGACAGTGCCCAGGTCTATAAGATCTAAAAACCATGTTAGCGTCTAGGTGAAAAACTAAAATAAGTCTACTCAAACTAATCATGTCTTTTTGACAGTCTATGTTTATTCTCCGTGGTCCAGTGGTTAAGGCGTTTGCCTTGTTGACCCGGGGGTCGTGGGTTCGATTCCCACGGTAAGCAAACTTTGTTAAGTTGTTTCCAGTTTGGCTAAGACATTGCAGGCATGAATCACCTGATTGTCTGATAAGAAAGATGATGGAAGGCACGTTAAGCCGGTGGTCCCGGCTGCCATCTGATAGTCGTTAAAGGAACCACGTCAGAGGCCGAGAGGTGGTTCCGAAGAACTCTGACACCAGGGTGTGCATGGTCGACTGACCGTGTCACCTACACGAAATGATGATGATGAATCTATGTTTATAATATGAAGACGCCTGTCGCCTCTAACTTCCTACTCTCCTCTCAAGCCTCTGCTGGAAGAGATATCAAATGAAATAAGCAGTACATTTGTATGTGTAATCTCTAATTTTAAGAGTCCCATGTAAAGCCGACATCCCATACAAACGTAGTTTGGTTTTAGTTTTACAACAGTTAAGCCAATCTCAACCAAACTCTTCTACTCGCTGTAGAAGTTTCGCATCGATAACTTCTACTCGCTGTAATTTTGTATAGGTATTGTTTTTAAAATTGACATCTGATTATAAACATCAATATGCCTTATCTGGTCGTATGTACGAAATTTGGTTGAGATCGGCTTAACTGTTGTAAAACTAAAACCAAATTACGTTTGTATGGTATGTCGGCTTTACGTGGGACTCTTAAGTTTTTTCTTTATTTTTTGTCTTTGTCCCTTACGGGATAGACAGAGCTAAAGGTCATGTTTAGTGTGATAGCGGTCATGTAGGTGGAAAACGGAATCAAAGTAGGGTTGCTAGCCGCATCGTTATTTGAAATAATTCCTAAGATTCTTTCCTATTTCCTCGGTCGGCTTCTATGGAAGAGAAGCAGTTGGTACATTTTATTCTTTTTCATTGCTCCCAGACCAGCATGGAAGATTTACTGCTAGAAGATACAGAAATACGTCTTCAGTTCTTACGGGGTTGACGCAACCTTTACATATAAGTATATTATTTTGGGAAGAGGTGGACCTTCACTTAACTACTAAAAATTGAGAAAATAAAATAGATTACTTTTAAGGTAAACTTTGGAGCCGACGGCAGCGGCAAAAGTGTCGCGCATTAGTAAGAAATAATAGCGTGCATTCTGACATGTTCGCTGTGATTCATACAAAATGCGCGACACTTGAATCTGCCGTCAGTTTTCAAATTTTACCTTTAAAAGTATGCAAATATGAAGAAAACATCTGTATTTCTTGTGGGGCAGACTAAACCTTGGGAAATTCTCAACTTGAATCTCAATGATTTAAAATGCTTAACATTTTAAACATCACATTTTTTCAGCAGCCATTTCGAAACGCGGGTTTTCTTTTTGATTTTGCAACAAGTAAAAAGATTTCTAAATTATTAGTTGTCTGTTCGCGATAAATAAAAAAGTACTGCATGGATTTTCATGCGGTTTTCACCAATAGATATAATTATTCATAAGGAAGGTTTATATGTGTAATACATGCCCGGACACAGCTGGTAAGTTGCTAGTAATTTAAAAAAAAAACAATTTTATAAAAAGAAGAAATATGCAAAAGTTTCTATGGATTTGTACTAAGATATTCGTTACTCCTTAACACAAAAAGAAAATTGAATAAATCTTTACATCTAATACAACTTACAGAAAATCCAGGAGAAACCAGAAGAAGAAATTAAAATAAAGTTTCTTATTTTTTTAAGATAAAAACACGAGATTGTTTTTCTATCCGAAAAATATAGAAAAGTTACTGACTTAGACGTAGAGACGCAAGTTTAGGAATTTATTCTATCTAAGCTTTCAAAGTTCTTTGGTTTAAAACAATCCTTCCCCTGAAAATATTATCCGAAATTTTTAGCACTTTTTAATGTTTTCTTATGTTTTCGCGATTGTTACGTACACATTTAAATAAAATTATTTTAATACGGTTTTTATCGGGTTTATTACATTATTTATGCACCTAACGTCTTACACATCTAGTATTTTATAAATACTAGACAAATGTCAACTTAGTCTACCTGCGACCACGAACACTGTAAAGTGCTCGAAACGTTAGGTGTATAAATAATGTAATAAACGCGATAAAAACCGTATTAAAATAATTTTATTTAAAAGCAGTTTTTAAGTTTTATTTCTTCCTTAAATTCCTAAGGGCCGGTGTCCCTGTCATCTATACCAATATTATAAAGAGGATATATTTAGTTGTTTGTTTGCATTAAATTAGCTCCGAAACTACTGGACTGATTTTCAAAATTACATACATGCATACATACATACTATCACGTCTTTATCCCTTGCGGGGTAGACAGAGCCCAAGGTCATAAAACCTACAGGCAACGTTTAGCAAAGGTAAGGTAAGAAGGTTATAACAAACTTTCCTAGAACGGCGGCCGTCGCTACTAAAACGGTGTGTTACAGAAATATGGAAAATCTATCTTGAATAATATAGAAAAGCTTAACATTGTTAAAGTTTGTACTGTGATAAGAAACTAAAGTTGAAAACCGACTGAGAACTTATCTTGCTCTACCGTGGAAATTTCTACGACCTTTTTAGTTATTTTTACGGCAATAAAGGAGAAAATACTGTTAAGTCAATATGAAAAAAATAACAATGACTTCAGGTACCTTAAAATATATACATACATACACGTTACAGTTATAAATAAGTAACTAAACATGCCCTTATTTCTACTAATGCAAAGATGTCCCGTCCTTTGATTAGGGTTATAAAAGAAACACCTATCTTAAAATGTTGAGGCACAAATAAGATTCTATATATTCTGAAAATAACTTTTTTATTTGAAATTATAGCCACTTGGTATCTGTCTGTAATTTAGTAACTATTTCTTTTCTTCTCGTGTCTCTATCTGCCCATAAATAAAATACATTGTAATAAAACGCCATGACATCCTCATAATGCTTGTTTATTATGTTATTAACTATAACTATTCATAGACAACAATCCGAACTTCTTCCTATTTGCTAGGAAACCACAGGCAATCATAGACAAGTACTCGTACCTGCATCTGCTTCTATTACAGAATCCGTCACCGCGCCGAACTTTACCGCGCATCTCCTTCCGTCGAAAAAATCACAACACTGGCACGAAAACTCGAAAATCGAACGCGTATTACGTCACCACCGTTCAAATTTAGAACACGTCAAACTTTAAACACAAAACCAGACATTAAAAAAAGAAATCTTTTTTTTTATTTTTTAAACGCAAAAGAAGTCTGTTTTCGCTAGAATGTATTTTTCAAATGTCTGTGTGCGGCAAAAAATCGTTGTGCACTCGGGCCGTGGGCCGTAGGCGTTCTGTTTATAAGTACTATAGTTGTAGAGTTAGTATGGCATCGTAATGCACTTATATGTAGGTACTTGCTAAGTTTTTTATTATAGTCAGTTATACCCGCGCGCGGTTCCTTAGTTTGAGGCTTGCGTGTCGAGTAGACACATCTTGGTACTTGGGTTACGTAATAAAAACTGTATAAGAACCTACATATCTTTGACTATTGAGTAGCGTATCATTTATAGTTGATACTTTGATTGGTTTAAAATATAGACTTAGCGATACTTAGTTGATACTTATTCTTTGAAATTATATAGATGTGTATGTATCATGCTCAAGCCTACATATCAGGGAGATTGTAAGAGTCATTAATTAGCAAGTAATTTATGTCAAAATGACGCCTGTTGATTGTACTTTAAAATATAAAATGATATGATAATGTTATGTATTTTTATATTGATGATGTAAATAAGTTAGTATGTATCGTGCAATTGCGTATCAGAGTAAATATGTCATCAAGCAATCAAATGGTGATTAGAAGTTAAATAGGAAGAAGGTAAAATACAAAAATTAAAATAGTGATTACTTTTTTTGTCAAAAGAGGTTATTTCATGTATAAAGTTTTGCAGATTATAGTTTTAATCTAATTTTAAAAATAATGTGCTATATACTTATTAGGTTTGTATTACATTTATTTGTAATTTAGTTGATTTAAAGTTTGTCACAAAGTTAAGACTTTTTGCATATATTTACAAGTGATGCACCTACCTATGATATAGTGACATGCAAAAATACTACGTTTTAAGGAAAAAGAAACTAAAACTATTTTTTTACGAATTTCTTCTATCTCAATAAGGCTAAAATATCAAGACAACATAATCGCAGTCGACGATAGCTTGCGAGCGAGCGAGAGAGATATACGCGCAGTTTTTCATTGCACTCTCGGCCGAACTGGCATTTTTTCCAACTCTGTTTTTACTACTTGCCTCATCCACTTTCTAGAGGAATAAAGGGATATTTCCTTTTTTATCTCCTATCGCAGGTGGTCCTACTTTTTTCTTTATATTGGTCCTAGAGTGTCGTAATCGAAATACAATCGTAAAAATGCTCTAACGTGTTTCGCTGACATTTTTTATGCTCAATTTTTGTTGCGAAATTTTATAGGAATAACAAACTTTTTTTACGATCCTTCTTTTTTTAGTGGGCATGAAAACTAATCTAATTTTCTGGTTTGTAAACTATAAAAAGGAAATGTCAGTAGGTCAAACTGAGGTGAGCGTAGAAAGTAGGTTTCTATATCTGGAAAAATATTTCATTCAATTTTAGCGTTATTAATAGGATTATGTCGTGCCGTGTGGTTCCCGGCAGAGTAGAATAGGACCACTCCAACTCATCCCGTGGATGTCGTAAAAGGCGACTAAGGAAACACAAGCTAAACAAAGCTTATTAAAACCAAAAAGGCCTCTCCAATCCGTCTGGCCAGCGTGGAGAGTGTGGGCCAAATCCTCTGACTAATCAGGCTAGTATATGGCTCTGGTAGTACAGAGAGGGTCGTGCTCCTGCAGTGGAGACTAGAAAGACCTGATGATGATGATGATGATGATGAATAGGATTATTGGTTAAGAGATGTGGGTCACGATTTTTCTCTTACCTACTTGTAAGATAGGACCTCAGATCACAATAGGGTCTTTACTTATTTTAATCAAGTAATTTTGAAGCCGTGTGGATTTCGGCAGAGTAGAAAAGAACCACTCCAAGTCTTACTGTGGATGTCGTAGAAGGCGACTTAGGTAACAAGCTTAACAAAGCTTATAATATAAACATCAAACAGGCCGAAGCCAGAACAATCAGGGAATTTGGCCTACACTCTCCAGGCTGGCCAGACAAGTTGGAGAAATCTCTTTGATGTTTGTTTAACTTGTTCTCTAAGTCGTCTTCTACGGTATCCACGACAAGACTTTGTTTGTTTGTTTTTCGAATGTGTAAGTGGTCAACACTGGTGTCAGATTTTTTCAAGCTGCCTTAAGGCATCTGACATAGCTTGACGACTGCCATCAACGATGACAGCCAGGACCAACGGCTTAACGTGCCTTCCGAAGCACGGAGGAGCTCGAGATATTTTTATGCCACTTGCGGTCACCCATCCAAATAGGGACTGCACCAGGGGTTGCTAAACACACGTAAGCGCTCATAGAGGTCACATCCACTAGACCATCGGGCTCCTCGACAAGACGACAAGACTTGAAGTGGTGCTATTCTACTCTGCCAGGAACCATACGGCAAATACTACAAGTAATTTACTCCCGAAGTACTTAAACGTAGATTTTGTTCAATTTGATCTGATTTAATAGTAAAATAAATAAAATAAAGGGTGGCGTAGTTTGCTACACTAAACTCCTTAAGTTACTTTTTAAATTAGTGCATATTCTTAACCTCATGAGTCATTGAAAAAAAATGGTCGTTAATCGTTTCTTTCAACTTTGGTACGTGAACGGACGTATCAAGATTTACCTCACGTACGCAGATGAAACAAAAAGATTTTTAAATGAAGTAATTATGATTCCAGGATTAAAGAGTTTTATTTAACTTATTTTTTTAATAAACGTTTAATTTTAAGTGTCCATATTTAATTAAATAATTTGAGAGAAAATGCGCCGTGCAGTTTCTTACCGCTTCTTCTGCACTCCGCCTTAGAAGCGGTGTAAACTTAGTCGTAAGTAAATTATTGACGTCAACAATAATATAAATTTGTAAACAAATTGTAATGAAAATTGACGTTCACTAAATAATATTGAAATATCTTGCCACGTGGTTCCCGGCAGAGTAGAATAGGACCACTCCAAGTCTTTCCGTGGATGTCGTAAAAGGCGACTTAGGAAACACAAGCTAAACAAAGCTTACAAACATCAAAAAACCAGAAAAAACCTCTCTAACCCGTCTGGCCCGCGTGGAGAGTGTAGGCCAAATCCTCTGACTACTCTGGCTAATATATTGCTGTGGTAGCACAGAGAGGGTCGTGCTCCTACAGTGGAGACTAAAAAAGACCTGATGGATGGATTAATTATTAATAATATTAATATATACGGACAAACCACACAGATTGAGCTAGCCCCCAAGTAAGTTCGAAACTTGTGTTATAGGATACTAACTCAACGAAACTATATTTTATAATAGATACATATATAGATAAACATCCATATATGTATCTATTGGATGGATGGATGGATGATCTTACGATGAATAACATGATTGACTATTGACTAAATATAATTTCTTTGATTTGGTTGTAAGAATAGTGCAAGTATTTTTTCTGTCAAGAAGGGGTAAAAGACACCAACATCTGACATGTTATCCCGGAATATCAATAATTTGTTGTGGATTATATTACAACTTGCAGTTTACTCGTGGCTTCATCCACGTAGGTATATTATGGCCTGTGTCACCCACAGAAAAATTAACTTTCTATAGGCAAATTTTTTTGATTATCAATTCAGTAGTTTCGGAGCCTATTCAATACAAACAAAGAATCAAATATTTTCTCTCTTTAATATTAGTAATAGAAAATGCAGAAAACTCAAGGCCTACTAGGTAAAATCATATCTTTTTCTTTTTTAAACTACCAGCTACTAAATAGGGACTTTTGTGTTAAGTAAACCTTCTTTTTTAAAATCAGTTCATTTTACAAATTACATACGAGTATCATCACTTCAATTAGTGTTTCCTAAAACGGTTAAAAACCTTTTTACTTAATTAATGAATTAAACTTGCGTGAAATGACTTAATTGTATTTTTCTGCAAAAACTTGCAATTTTGCAAAAAAAAGTGTCCGCTAACAATCATTGTAGGGTAATTCTGCGTTACAATAGGTATACATTAAAGGTGGATTACGGTGGACTGGAATCATTTTTATTAAAATACTTTTAAACTTAAAGTATAAATTTGTTTTAATAATTTTATACAAAGTGAAAAAGTCCAGTAAATTGTAATCTAAATCGTAAATTATTAAATTCCTACGCTAGTTAGGTGGAGTTGTTTTGTTTTTGCTGTTATTATTAATGAAATCAAATATTACTTCCAGCTTAGTTTGAGAAACAATAAATCAAGAAACATCTTTTGTGTCCCCTATTATATCAAAATTTATGGGTACTATTTTCTCTAAAGGTTGACTGTCGGAATATGCTTTTGCTATTTAAATCTATTTATATCAACTAAAAACGAAAGATATTAAAATAAACAAAACATGTTCTGTTTCTTTATTAAATTATTGATTTAAATAAAGAATCAGAACTTTTTTTTTAATGTATGTTTTTTGCCATTAGTAGTACAGGGTAGTACAAGGAAAAACTGAAATTATCTTTAGGTTGCTGTAGAATAACCCAATAGAACCAACTGAGCGGCAAAATGCTAAATAACAGGGTTACGGTCACTAAGTCGAAATTATTGCGACATGTACTTATGTTGTCATTAAGGTGTTGTCCCTTTAAAAATATAATTCGTATCCTTTCACAGAGTTCTTTTTTGAAGTGTTTAAAATTTCTTTAGCGGCGCTGTGCACTTTTTGTGATGGGGAAAAAATCTCAACTCGCTACAGGTCACGTGACCGACAGATTCGTTAGATTTAAAATTCGTAAGACGGACACGTGACCTGATCAAAAAACCAACGTTAATATTCAAATTTCTACTTCTGCCGCCACTCCCGGAGAGCAACCCGTTATTTTTTTAATTGCAAATATATATGTAGTTATTGCTTGCCGTGTGGTTCCCGGCAGAGTAGAATAGGACCACTCCAAGTCTTCCCGTGGATGTCGTAAAAGGCGACTTAGGAAACACAAGCTAAACAAAGCTTACAAAGATCAAAAACCTCTCCAACCCGTCTGGCCAGCGTGGAGAGTGTAGGCCAAATCCTCTGACTACTCTGGCTAATATATTGCTGTGGTAGTATAGAGAGGGTCGTGCTCCTCCAGTGGAGACTGAAAAAGACCTGATGGATGTAGTTATTGTTGCCGGAAACATAACATTTGTAATGTTAATAAAATGTAGGCGTTAGGATTTTTTTTAAATTGGCCGGTTTTTTGTTCGTTATCGAAATGGGTAAAAAATATTGTTAGTCTATTTTATATGCGACGTCGTGATCGATAGCATTCTATATATCACTGCTGGTTATATAATTTTATTATAATAGTTTACATACCAGAAATATAAACACTGTGGATTTACGAATACGTTTGTAAGAATATATCTATACTTATATTATACAGAGGTAGGATTTGATTGTTTATTTGTTTATAGACCAATTATCAAAATTCTTTTATCTATAGAAAGCTAATTTATGAGCAGCTAACATAGGCTATATTTAACGCGGAAGAAGTCGCAGGAAAATTGCTAGTTTTTAGAAAGTTTTTTTTTACCTAACATCTAAAACATTTTTTTAATTGTCCTCACAACTTCCTAATTATTAATATTATAAATGCGAAAGTGAGTTTGTTTGTTTGTTTGTCACGCTTTCACGCCGTATCTATAGAACCGATCATCATGAAATTTTGCATACACATAGGTTAGGGTACTGAGAAGGACATAGGCTATAAATCACGCGGGTGAAGCCGCGGGTAACAGCTAGTACCCAATAATAAAGAGAAACAGAGAATATAACTTAATATATCTATTGCATATTATGTACACTAAGTTTATCTCTAGACAAGAGGAAAAATAAAAACGAAATGGCGGAAAATGTAAAAAAATACAGAAAGAAATAAATTCATAGATAAAGCGACGTTTATTACCGCTTAAGTTAAATTGTAGCCAGTTTGAGAATTTACATTTTTTTATACTTTGTCTTGTTGACCTAGAATATTTAATAATAGTTTTTTATGGTCGCTTTTTAGTATGTATTGTCTCTTGACACATGATTTTTTTATGACTTCTTGTATTGTTTTTTACTTTTAAGGGCAGCGTCATATAATGATAATTATAAACGGTTATATATTCTGTTGAATATTTTTTTAAAGTCTAGGTTTCTTCTTAATATGTTTTTTTATGGTATTACCGTTAACATTTATTTAATATCTTAGATGTAGGTTTTAAAAAAGTGGGTTTAACTAGTATAGTTAATAGATTTAGCAAAATACCTCAAGTAGGTTCAAGTAAGATAGGTATATCATAAAATTTTAAACTTAACACGTATCATAGTCCTTTTTGGAGTCAAATCTAAATTTGCATTATAATTAGGCCAGAATATTATAATATCAATGTGAAATGAGTTTGTTAAATAAAAAAAAAATGTATTACATAATTAGGCACGCTGAATGTTTAGGGAAATTATTAAAACACTAGCTCAGCCTGCGACTTCATCTGCGTGGAAAGAGTAGCCTTTTATAGTAGATTTTTGAAATTTTCATATTTTTAAAACGGACTTTTCTAACCAATTTTAACCAAAGTTAATGTATCGATATCGGACTAAAAGAGTCCTTAACAGATTTTTCCAGCTAGATGCTTATATAATCAGAATAGTTATTAAAATGTACTCTTCATGCAAGTTCCCATTCATTCTTTATAAGTACAATACCTGAAATATATGATGATTATTAATATCACTTTCCCTGATATGTTATTACAAAATACATCATTTTTGACATGAAGCACAAAGGCTTTAATAAATTAAGCCGACTCTATTGAAAAGTGTCGTCAAAGTCGTGACAACTCACATATTGACAGTGCATCACTTATTATGTCATATTCTCATGAATTTTTAAAGGCGCGCGACGTAGTTTATTCGTTCGAGGTTTTATAAATCGATTTAACGTTGGTATTAAGCTCAATTTAATATATCGTACTTCTTCTATCGAGTCGTAGAATGGCGATTTTTTTTAATAGCCGTGAGTTTCCCAATGTTGGGCAAAGGCCTCTCTTTCACTCCTCCAAGATTCTCTATGTTTTGCTAGTGCGCGCCAGTTCTTATTAAATTTGTTTAATTCGTCGCACCAGCGGGTCCGGGGCCGACCAGGCAGTCGCTTGCCGTATTTAATGGCGATATTTGTACATATTAAATATGTTTTAACCAGCGCTTTGCAACTATGATTGCCCGTTCGGTTGCCTCATTGAGATCCTGCAAAGTGCAAGAAGTTTGGTTTTCTGATATATCGTATAAATCGTACTGACGCAGACATAGCAAACATCTGGACCAGTGACTCTATAAAACTTACCAAATCCTAAATGTTAGTCATTACTTTAAAAAAGTATTAAATTTTCATAAGCACCTAAAATATGACGTCGAAAAGCAGCAAATAAGGCAAAAATTTGTAGATGTTGCCGGGCAGAGAATGGCGTTCGTTAGCTTCTTTTAATTTCAGCTAATTTTTATCTTCTGCCGGCGCCATCTTTTTTACTCTATAGTACAAGCCATTAGCTCCGCGCTGAGAGGATGAAATGTCCTTGATACTTGACGTTATTGGAAAAAAAATATATATTACCTTTTTCTGCGAGTTTACTATTACCTTCTCTACTTCGCTGACTAATACCAATGAGTCAGTGAATCAGATAAAAAGTAGTTGTAATTTCAATAAATCAATACCTAATGATGATGTATTGATACATAAAATTATAAATTAATGGTATTAATTGCTAATAAAAACAAAACAGACTGCCAACAGTCTGTTTTGTTTTTCTTGTTCAATACAAAAAAATGTTGGCTGATCTGAAAATAGTTTCTGTTACAATTGATGTATAAAGAAATCTAAATAGTAATGCTTAATATTAATAAGTATATACTTATTCCGTTAAGTTTTATTTCAACAGTTGTTTTGTTTTGTTTCAACAGTTATAACATTAATCTAAATAAATATTTTAGACTATCCTAACTAGTATTATAAATGCGGAAGTGAGTTTATTTGTTTGTTACGCTTTCACACCCTATCTACAGAACCAATAATCATGAAATTTTGCATATACGTTTCTTGGACTACGGAAAAGTACCTATCATCACGGAGAAAAATACTGTTCCCAAGGGACCGACACTATTGCAAACGGAGTCACGGGCGAATGCTAGTAATAATATACTTAAATCAAAAACAATTATATTATAAGAAAAATCCTTGGTAAATTTAAAAAGCTTTTTTGGTATAGTAGTATTTTTGTTTACTAGAATTATGCACTGTGAAGTTAGTAACAATACTTATTAAAAAACAGTCAATTACGTTTACTTATACTGAAAAATATTACAAGTAATAAAGACTATAAAGTATCAACATTATTTAGTCGCAGTCGCTGAAGAAATCTAATTTTTGCCGAGTTTTTCTCTTATTCCGGCCCCCGGAGACGTTTTCCCGCCAATTTGTGTGTGTTTGTGAAAATTTAACCTTAAACAGTTGTCG
The DNA here is from genome assembly GCA_963082605.1 of Rhodophaea formosa. Taxonomy (NCBI): domain Eukaryota; kingdom Metazoa; phylum Arthropoda; class Insecta; order Lepidoptera; family Pyralidae; genus Rhodophaea; species Rhodophaea formosa. Next base: position 10,432,573 of record OY720228.1, on the reverse strand, counting down.
CCGTGTACCTACTAATCAGCCGTTTAAGTTCGCTCAGCTGAATATGTTAGTGCCTTTATTTTTTTTTTCTTTTGGATGTTGTGAATTTTAATAAGGTTGAATGTTATTCGTGAGAAACAAGATTTACTCACTATATTTATCAGACATTTTGCTGAAAACAGTAATGATAGCATAGATTAAAAAAAAAAAGATGGATGATAGCATAGATATCAGAATATTTACTAGGATGATAGTGAGAATGACGATCGCATAAGCTGGTCAAGCAAGGGACTGGCTGTATTCACTGTATAGTTTTGTCACTTTGATTAAAGTTAAAATTAAATCCAATCAACGCCATTGGCTTACTAGCAATTTCCCCGCGACTTCATCAGCCTAAATTATAACTTATGTGACCCGCAGCTTTTTATAGGTAAATATAAAAACAATCTATATTTATAAAAACAATCATGGAAGGTAATATAGAAGGTGGAAAGGGTAGAGGAAGACCCAGACATAGTTATTTCAAAGAAATCAAAGAAAAAGTAAAAATGGTGTCGTACCAAGAGAGGACAGAGAAAAATGGCTCCACCGACAAGAGCGTTGCTCTTAAATTTTGATGGATGAGTTTTGAAAATCAGTCCAGTAATTTTGGGTCCTATCCAATGCGTACAAACAAAAAATCAAATCTTACCTCTTTGTAATATTAATATTTTCCAACGTGATTGGTCCGAAACTGCATTGGACAGAGACAAATGGAAGGAAATGGGAGAGACCTTTGCCCAGCAGTGGGACAGTAAGGGTTAATTTAAAAAATATGTTAATATAGATAACTGAGGTAGTAAAAACATAAACAAACAAGAACCTAATAAAACCAACGGAAAACTCAAGAAAAACGAGCAATATTTCCTGAAAACTTCCACACTTATTACGACCAAAATGGCGTTTTTATTAAAAAACTTGTGTAGTAAAAAGCAACAGAATAAAATATTCAGCGCTGTTAGCAGGTGTCGAAAAAAGAGTATTTTTACGACCGCTCAAAAGTTTTCGAATAAAATTATATTTTTTATATTAATAAATTTTCCCTAGCAAGTTATTTTTTAGCAATACCTTAATTTTACGGGAGGAATCTCGTAAAATTAAGGTATTCCTAAAAATTTGATAATTTTCGACATGTATTTATAATATTTGTAACAAAAGATATAACTAATTAATGTACAATAAAATAAACAAAATAATTAAGTCCTCCGGCGCTTAATAAATATTTGCTTAGGTTAATCTTGATAACTATTGGCACGATTTTAATGTTACTCAAAAACATAAGTAATGCGTACAAAGACTAAATAAGTGTGATATAGGAACCGGAAAAATAAAAAAAAATGTTTTTGAAATTATTTCACACTAAAACTTTTTCAGCAAATCATCAAATTAGGCAGATAAATTTCACTGTCTATAATATATATTTTCTACATTTAGTATGAATAAAACAACTGACACAGATGTTATTCTATTTTTAAAGTGTTTAAAAATGAAAGAAGAAAAACGTCACTTTACGAGCACTAAGAAACTTTTCTAATAATGTTGCGGGCACTAATTGCGAAATAAATTTTCAAGTTTGGCCAAAAAACGTTGCGCGGTGAGTTACGACGGAAAAAAGGTGAGAGCGAATGTCGGTGGGGCTCTGCCGTATCTATAGACCAGCCATAGTGTATAAAAGACATTTTTTTATAAAAGAGGTAAAATGCTTGCGTGCCAGTATTGTTTAAAGATTTGCTTATTTGTTTGCATGGAATAGGCTCCGAAAATATTAAACTGATTTTCGAAATTCTTTCACTTAAAGAAACGTTAAAACTTACATACGTTATAATTTCCGCAAACGAAGGCTCGGGAAAAATCTAGTTAGTTTTATGTTTATCTGTATCTTTTTGAGTTGAACATACATTGGATCTGTGAGCCTAGCCTGAGTAGTCAGAGGATTTGGCCTACACTCTCCACGCTGGCCAGACGGGTTGGAGAGGTCTCTTTGATGTTAATAAGCTTAGTTTAGCTTGTGTTTCCTTAGTCAAAATATAAGAAGTTTAATTGTGAATTCAAGATATCTGGAAGATTTATTAGAATTTATATTTAATTTCTTATCGCAATTTATAAAAATCACGTATACGCGTACTTACGTGGCAAGCCCATATTGTGCAAGATGAAAAAGTGAGGGAAGAGGTGGCTTTACAAGTAATCTTTTAAAAAAAATAAACCGGCTTCATTTTTTCCTATTGACCGATAAATTTTATAGATATATTTAACCAACTTAACTCTTTATCTCAAAAACTACTGAACTGATTTTGAAGAAACTTACACTGTTCCCTAAGTTGGATTATACCTATACTAACAACAGAATTTAATCAATACAACTTACACTAAACTTTCTGAGGTATGCGCGGACAAACTTACAATTATGAAATTTGGCATACATATTTAAAAGCTTTTTTTGATAAAAATTAACGTGAGATAGGGACATTATTAAAATACGTAAAAACGGGTTACTCACGTAAATGGTCAGCTACTGGCCGACATGTTTCGACCTCATCCGGATGTCTTCCTCAGGGCGATTGTGAATCGAGACATGCGCACGATGTCGTCCCAATCCACACTGTGCGGATTGGGACAAGTAACCCGTTGTTACGTATTTTTAAAATATTTAGAAGCTTTTATAGACTAAAATACATATAACTCATATAGGTAGAATTTTAACCTCTTTTTAAAGTCGGTTGATAAATAGGGGACGGGCTATGAATACGACTGAAAAGGGTAGCAGGAAACGAAACAAGATTGAGAAAAGTAAGAAAAATCGTCGCGGGCTCCCGCGCTAACGAGGGGACTAAAAAATTATACAATATTTATTTTTAAGAGCTCTCGGGCTATTAGTGACACTTTTAATAAAAATGAGCGGAAAACGTTTTAAAATATTAACTTGTGATATTTTTTTATTGAGCAATGTTTATTTTATTTTTGTTGTAATTTTTGGTACACGTATAACAGCATTAAATTTTTAATTAAGGAAAAATATGGCATGAAGCCGTGTAGTTCTCGGTAGAATAGAATAAGACCACTGCAACGTTTCCCGTGGATGTCGTAGAAGGTGACTTAGGAAACACAAGCTTACAAACATCAAAGAAACCTCTTCAAAGCGTCTGGGCAGCGTGGAGAGTGGAGGTCAAGTCCTCTGACTGCTCTAGCTAATAATTATATGGCTCTGGCAGTACAGAAAGGGGAGAGAGGAGACTTAAAAAGACCTGATCATGATGATGGTGATGAAACGACGGATTAAACGCACCATTTTTAAAATATCTAATCAAACTATAGATATTGGTTGATACTAATGGTGGAGCGTATGGTATGCGGATGATATTTTTTCAGTCAACTTCTATACGTAAATACATAACATATTAATAGCTACATATATTTTTAATTTTATTTAAATGACTACCTGGCACGGGACTAGAAAATTACCTATTTATTATTTTTATGTAACAAATGTATTATTTAATTTATTTAACGACATGTTCTTTCGAAATAATAAGTAAATATGTTTTTATTGAATCGAATATGCATGTATGTCAATAATGAATGTGTGTTAGTAGTGACATTTAGAAAATTTTAAGATTTTGCATACTGTTTTCAGCAGTTGAATGAAAAAATACAGATGTTATAAAACAAACAGAGCAAGCCTCTCTGTTTGTTTTATAACATCTGTATTTTGACATGTATTTTGACTCTATTTTAGCAAATAAAAAAAAAATGATACATTTAGTCAATTATTTATTTTTCTTTACATATTGAACTTCTAACGAGCTCCGTGGCGCAGCGGTCAACACGCTAGCCTGCGACACGGGGGTCCCGGGTTCGATCCCCGGTCAGGTCAGGATGGAAAAAGATCTTTTTCATATTGACCTGGGTCTTGGATGTTTATCTATATAAGTATATATTATAAAATATAGTATCGTTGAGTTAGTATCCTGCGACACAAGTTCACAACTTACTGTGGGGCTAGCTCAATTTGTGTGATATGTCCCTATATATTTATTTATTTATTATTATATTTAACTTTAGCACTTTACTTGACTCCGATGCAAAAATAACCTCATTATATTATCATATTTTTATAATTCAAATCATCAAAGAATATCCTCTCAAATAGCGTCATATAAAAACGACGACGTCTAGAAAAGAAAGACTACAGGGAGGGCATTTCCAAACCTATTAAGTTTAAAAGCCTTTCGGTCATTAAACCACTTTTTTTAAACGTCCTCTCCCGGACAATTTTTCCTCCCGACTTGGACACTTTTCATAATTACCGCTCTCCCCCACCTCCCTAGATACTTGTTACAAGATGTTACAGTCGAACTCGTTTTAAAAAAACAATTTCATTATCTTTGCTACCCTTTGCTCGATGAAAAAAGTTTTGAAACATTATTTTCGGCCAGACATTTCTAAAAAAAATATGACTTCAAGTGCTACGGGCTTCGTACATCATTAAGAACATTTTTAAAACAATTTTATAAAGACGCCGACACAAAAAGCGAGACAACGCCGAATTGATTTACTATAAGCGAATGTCGAAAAAATATAAAACCATTTCGGTACTGCCACGTACGCCGAAACTGTATTCGAAAAAAGAACATCAGAACACATGTCCCGGACGAACATCGAACGTCAAAATCGTCTCAATTTCGAACGTAAGAACAATTGCAATTTGAATTTTAAATTTCGAATCGAGTCATTTTCGGCGTATTTTTTCGAAAAGCGGCACTATAATAAATCTCATTGTAATAACGATAAATTCATTGCGATCGACATGCAAATGCGAGATTTTTTCGATCGAGAACTTTTGTTATAGACGAAAAAAATATGGAGAAGCTTGTATTATTTAATACCGTATTATTAGCTGCTCTAGTTTTAACTTTTACGTTTAAGTATGAATTATAATTATTAATTTTCTTGTAAGCACATTTACTTTCAAAAAATATGATCTAGCCACTTTATATTAATAACATATTCCCAGACGTCAGATGACTACAATTAATAAATTTCAAACTTTATAAAATATTATATACTTAAATATTACATATTTTTGTATAAGCAAACAAAGGCATCGTGATTTGTCTTTAAATGTTTAAATTTAATAATTCGAAAAGCTGTGAAAGTGATAAGCTGCAGATTGGGACATAGATTCCTACCATTAAAGAATGTAAAAATTTATAACCAGTCTTATATCAGTGTTTCAAGTTAACGATAGCTATATATTAATAAAGTGAACTGTCTTCTTGTAAGGAATTAGTAAGATAATATATTTTTTTATAATATACTTTTTTTCAATACATTTACTTTTATTACGATCCTTATCGTATCTATCGGCATTACCATTAGCTATCTAAAGAATAGGCAGAATGATTTTTAAAATATCACGCATACAGGTCCACAGTTTTCTTGTTCCGCTTCAAACCACAAAAGATCAAGTACTCGATTCCGTAAAAAGAGTGCACTTTTTTAACCGAATGTACTTTTCCGTTCCGACGTGCGGGCCGGCTTTTTTTTTTCAACCACCTGTACTGCCATTATTTTTTTTTCTTTTTTTATTGTTTGTCTATGGAACTCGTGGATCGAAATCGAGTTAGGATTTGTAAACCAGAGAGGTTATAAATTTATGTATACTTTGGTTTTGTGACCTTGGGCTCTGTCTACCCGCAAGGGAGAAAGACGTGATAGTATGTATGTATGTATACTTGGGTTAAAAACTCTTTTAAGTTCTTAAAATTAAGTACCTATTTAAAATGTTTATCGTAAAAATCTGAAATGTGATGGCAAATTGCTTTAGTTTGCTAACTCTATGTTTTACTATAATTTTTATTACCAAATAAAAGTTCAATCTTCAATTACAAACCAATCGATAAAATAAAGATAACTATCTTATTACTTAATTGTAAGTAAACAGTTTTACGTTACATAAATAATCGTTATCCAATTGACGAGAAAGTGCGATACAACTTGAAAAAAAAAGTGTAAATACGGTCAAAACTCTTCGTTACTTTACAATATGCAGATGTTTCGCAAACATACTAAGTACAGCAAGTGCTTCCTGGGTCATACAGCATACGGCACCTGTACGCAGCTGTGCCTTTGCCTGCTTCGAAAAGAATAAAAAAAGAAAAAAACGCATGAAGATTCGCGATTAAATAAATTGTTCACACACCCCTGCTGCTCTATCTTGATCGACTATGCGAAAATGTTTTCTACATAATAAATTTGCATAGATTGCACCTAGATATTTTATAGTTCCAAACTTCCTGCGTAAAAAATCCCTATCTGCATTATTTCCTTTGCCACCCACGGCAAGCGATAAAATCTAAATAAAACGCCACGGATTCTCCCTGGTAATTTTGCTAGAGTAAAAATGTAACGAAAATTGAAACTCACCTTAAAATTAAAATATGAGTAATTGGTTTAAAACCAATACCCCTTTTATTAGGAGGACACGAGTTGATGGCTGCGTTTCATAAACCTTATTTTAAAATTTTAAGCAATACTGGCAGCTTACACATAATTAAAAGAACAACTATGCCAGCCATTGTCGAATTCGAATTTGATTTAGGAACGCAGCCGCCACCACGTGTCCCCTACTCTTGGAAGATAACAATACGCATTGAAACAGATGCCAACTCACTCGCTGAAGCGTAGACCAGCACTCTTCGAGGGTTCGCTCGCTGATGCTCTGTCCCGATCGCGCTTGTTGCTGCATGAAACGGAATAAAACTATATTAGTAAATAATCGAAAATAATTTACAAAAATATAGAGCCACAAATTTTTATACGTCGGTTGTGTTTGAAATTACGAGTTTTTATAGTTATGTTTTTGATTACGTAGCGATATTTTGATATTTGTGTATCGGTATAAAACATTGGTGGGTCTATGTATTTTATTCTGTTTTTTATAAGCAGAGATTGTGCCATATGACAGATTTTACAACATAGTTTAAATAGTTCGTTTGCTTTATTTCGATAAAATATCTTTATACACGTCTGTCATAAAACACATTCTACATTTCACAAAGCGCTCATTATTGGTCTTTCAATATCCAGTTTGTTAGTAGGGTATATGAATTGAGGACGTTTTTAAATTTCAGTAATTGGTTTACTGGTGATTGAAAAAGACTTATTTTTTTCAAAACCAACAAAGATAACATCAAAATTAAAAGAGGATAAAAATGAGGAAGACCTCTGGATGAGGTCGAAACATGTCGGCCGGTAGCTGACTCTTTACGTGAGTAACCAGTTGTTACGTATTTTAATGCTAAAAAATTATTTTTAGAAAGAAATAAATTGTTCATACATTTGTAGTACCCGCGTAATCAATTTTTTATATTTGTTGGTTTTAAAATAATTGTAAGTGACTATTAAAAAAATAAAACTACAATAAGACCACAGAATTAAATTTGAAGAAGTTATGTCAAATTAATAAGCAATTGTCATTAGTCCCAAATGTTATTGCAAGCATAACAGTAGCCATGACACTTTTAGATGAGTAATACAATGATGCAATCGTTTTTAAGTCCAATTAAATTGTTTTTTCCTCAGCATTAATTAATAAACCACATTTGTTATAAAAATAGAATATACAGTGAGCTTTATCGAAGAATTAAAAACAAAATAAAACAATAATAAAAATATTAGAATCAGTAACAGATACAGACATGCGAAAATGAATGTTAAGTGTGGTGGATAGAGCTCACTGTACCATGACAGACTACAAGCGTGATTACGGAAACTCATTTGTTCCTAAACAGAGTCGTAAATAACAATGTATTTTATAATTATCTACTAGATATTAAAGTTGATGTTTCAAAATCAGTGTTCTATGGCATTAAAATTGATATGAAATAAGTAGATAGTCAACTTTTTGATTATGTCGCAAATTAAGTTTATTGACGAAAAAAAGGTTAACGACTGTACAATTAGACGGCTGGGACTATATAAATAGTCATGTACTAAATACCGAAACCCAATTATGAATAGGATTTTGGTTTTTTTGAACGAATAATATAATGCATTTAAAAAAAATAACAAAAATTACTCCTGATTCTTATTTTGTTGCTTAATTTGACTTTATTTACATAACTTAAGATACGATTTCCTTTTACATTTAAAAATTGTCTGCCACCATATTCAATATGATCAATCACATAATACTTACGACCAGTACATTAATTTCATATTGCCAACTTTAAGTAGGTTATTATAATTATGCATTTTTATTATTTAATAATAGACTTTTTCATCGACGTTAGAGAAGCAGAGTGTCAGTCAGTATGTTAAATTTATTAGACCTTTTACTGGACGTCAATTCATAAAAATAGTAATAATATCGATTTAAATTATCTTTATGTGCAGCTTAAGCAGGTAACTAAGTTATAACACCTTTGTTAGTATTACTAAAGAGCAGCTGTTAGATGCAAAGTAATTTATTTAACACCTCATGATAATAAAGTTAGTTTGATTATTATTGTCACGTTTCATCTAAAAAGTTCTGTAAATTATGGCTAATATTAGTTTTTTTTTTGTTTTTCAAACGAGAAATTAAATTTGATATCAAAGAAAACTAGGTACAGATTGTCTAATTTAAAACTGAATATTTGATTTAATCTTACGTTAAAAGTATGTTGACATTTGTAACGATCTTCAGAATTGGTTTTCTAAAAACTTTTGTCAAATTTTGTATCTACTAGACGTGAATGCCGCCATACTTGATCGTAACTGGACTGATGGTTTCATTAGGTAGTTTTTTTTCTATCATTTAATTTCATCTAAAATCACAAAAATCGTCTTCCGCATTTAAGAAAAACTCGTCACACATTAAGATAATCATATTCAGGGATGGATATTCAGTTTTAAATTATACTATCTCGTTTGTTAGGCAAACGTCTTCAACTTTTAAAATTGTTATTCGAATTTTAAAATCAATCACATCGGTTCTCTCTTTTCCAATAAATGAGTTTCCATAGTACCACGCAACTAGTGATGGGAAAAGTAAAAAAATAATTACATCGATATTCAGGCTATTCAGGAAATTTACCAATGCGAATGGCAACATGTTGCGGTCAATCGGGGCGTCCCCTGTCGGCGATTGTTGAGGCTGCGTGAAACGAAACGAGATGTTATTTCGGAAAAACCGGTAATGTTTTCGTTAACTGTTTTAGATCGGAATGTGATTTTCGATTCATTGTTGATTTTGAAATGTACTTGGGCAATGTTCCGTCTATATTTCACTTGAATTGGATTAGATAATACAAAAGATTAATCATACATTTTAGTTGTAGATATAAAAGATAGCCCTTCTAAAAATTTGTTCATCGACACTTAAATTTATTGTATTCATTAGTGTCTTGAGCACACTACAAACGCTAGATTATCTACAAGTATTTGAAGAGTAGACATTGTAAAGGCATATTTTGTAATTTTCCATTAAAATCATAAATTTTAATTTTCCATTAAAATCATAAATCACATTTCGTTTATATCCAATCCAATAAAGCATTAACATATATTGATGAGCTCTTTTAATATGTAATGATCAAGCATTACTTAAGTACGACTACATACTTTGTAATTAATAAGTACAATTTTATCTACAGTCTATTTTAAAAAGTAAGTTTTGTCTAAAAGCTACTATGAACAAACTAGACTTACCCTTAAAAGCTGACTTTTAAAACACACGTGCTCATGCGGTTATAAAAAAAAGAATCACGAAAAATAAGATTTGAAAAAAAAAACCGATTAGTCTACATAAAAAGCAAACTGAAATGGCGAACGTATTTAGAATTAGAACGAATGTGATTGAGAAGCGGTCGAAATAAATATAAATTATCTTTGGGCGAAATAATAAAAAAGAAAAACACACGAAACATGACATTGAAATGTTAAAAAATATTATTTACATCGACATTACTGAGTGTAGACAGTAAATTTACCAGCGCAAATGGTACCAGTGATCTCTCGCTCATCGTTGAGTCGGCGGATGGCGATTGCTGCTGTTGCTGTCGCATCCCAACGCACGAAGCGGCCGGCGTGAAAAAAAGAGATAGCTATATGAATTTCAGGGTTTTACAGCGTAAATAGACCTAAGTTTTGCACTAAATTGTCTGAAAGTCATTCTTAACGTTTCATTTCAATCACACGTCTATTTAAATCTAGGACTTAGACTTCATTTATCTTAATTTGTAATAAATAAAAATTGTATAAATATGCACTATTTTATAAAAATAAAAAACTAAAGTAAGGTCTAAGTTATAGGGTTAAAAATTAAATAGGTTATATTTTACCTACTTTTTTAATACCTAAATCATAAATTATAGTCGCATAGTTTCTAAAGTACTTTATGTGTATGTAACATTTAACTAAAATGGGGGTATATTGGTGGACAGAAAAAAATATTTATGCGTTATTTTGATTGCAAACCCTTGACTCGACGACTAGTAGAAAAATATTAATAAATCAAATTTTAATTAACCGTCATTTATAAAAACTATAACCACAAAAGCGCAACTATTCGGTAGTGTCGAACCGTTAAATCTCAATTTAAGAAAAAAAGACGAATGAATACGAAATATGAATACCACCAAACCGGTTCCTTATACAAACACAAATTTAAAACAAAAAATTGAAATGAGAACAGATTCGCAGCAACAAATAACTGTCAACACCCCTTCGTGAAACAAAGCGCGGAGAAAAAAATTAAAAAAATAATATCACAATGAGCGCCCTAATCCGGCCCGCCGTGGGAAATAGACAAATGCAAGGTGAGCGAATCCGAAACTAATTTAAAAAGTAATATTCTTCCGTCTTCTGTTTTTAAATTTGAATTAAGAACGGACTCCGTAGTTCGTACCCAAGTATTATTTTTTTATTAGTTTAGAGTATTAGTTTTGTAGGCGGAAGATAGTGTATTTATCCATTACACAAATAATTTGGAAATGACACGGCAACGGAAAGGTTAGATAAATATTAGTTCTAAAACCCATCTTCGTAGCTCGTCACCAATAAAATAATCACGAGCCATATGTTTAAAACAAACATTTGTGCGGTGAAGGAAACAAGAAAAAAAGAACAAAATTGTAAGTAGCGTCGACAAGTTGATCAAGGGTTAGTATCGAAATAATAGAATTATCACAGATTATTGTAATTTACATACGCTTTGTAAGACCGGATGCGACATAAGGACAAAAACGATTTAATAATAAGTTTCGAGTCAAGGCCTTTAACCCTTTCTTGTGTTAACAAAAGCTTTACAATATGTTGCCGTGGATCCTTGAGACGATTTAAAAAAAAGAAGAAGGGATCATTCAAATTTGGAACGGGTTTGAGCTTGTGTAATATTTTGATGTCAGTCGATCATTGCAACGCGGATCAGTTACACGCTCTCTAGAATTTATTAAATATCGTATTAATTTCGGAAAACATATTAAAATTTTATTTCCGGTAAGTGATAGAGCACTGTTAATTTGATATCAAAAGTAAAGTGAATAGTTGCCCTCATTGTTAACTTAAATTTAATATTTTGTCACTGAATTTTATATTATTTGTGAAGAAGTTAAAGAAAAATGCTAATTTTGCATTTTTGAGTCTAGGCAGTAAGTCACCGCGCTACATTTTTATTAAGCGTGCCGTCGGAACTATTACACAGGCATTGCTCTACTAGACATTTTGTAGTCTAATCAAAAGCAAAATACGTAATTAAACCCTGATTTTGTTAAATTCTAATGACATTAATTTTTTTTATCATTGAACTAATGTGAAAAGAATAATAACTATTAAAAAAATTATAAATTCATTTGTTTACACAAACAAATTTAAATAACTAACACAGAAATAAAACAAAAAAAAAAAAACATGAATATCACTGATAAAATAAAAGACTCACCTGAATTTCGTTCACTAGTTTTTCAGTCATAATCTTGTGGTCCGGCGTTGCTGAAGGTTGCGGCGTGGGAGGAGCAGGTCCTGGCTGGCTCTGGCCTTCAGGCAACGGCTCCTGAGCCGGGGTTCCTGGTCGGCTTCGGTTCCAAAAGTCCTGCATCTTAAACTGCCGTTGGACTTCGGCCGCCTGCTGCAACGCCGGTATGTGTAAGGATATTGGTGTGGCTCTCAAGTCCAGGGCACTTCCAGCCGTGGACGCCTCTGGGTTCCCTTCCGCTGCAGTCATCTTGAAGGAGTTCTGGAGCCAACTCGCCACAAAGTTGTCCTCCTCTTTCGGGGGATCCAGGAGCCTTGGGAACGGCGGCGCGGCGCTCGACTCAAACGCGCCTTCGCCGCCGATCTGGTCTCCTTCCTCAGCTATTTTCGGAACTTTCGCCTCCCTCGGTGATCCCTCGTCTACCTCTTCCGTCTTCCGATACTCATGGAGGTCCCTATATCTCTCCTGCAGCGCTAGGGATATGTTCTCATTGAAGTATTTCAACATTAATTCCAGTTTCGGGTGAATCGTCACAACGAATTCATGCGATGGCTCGCTTTATTGCATTCGGCTATTGCAGTTCCGACGACGCCGATCTGCAAACGAAGAAGCGCTTTAGTACGCGGCACGCCAACGAGTTTCCACAATTACGGAAAAGTTATTTTTTTACTTTAAATTTACGCGGCGGAAAAGTCACCCCCGGAAAAGCTAAGTCGGAAGCGAGACCTTCTTGAGACGCGGGCGGGCGACGACTAACTTCTTGGTGGAAAACTTGAGCGTCGCGACGCTTTCTTGCGGGGAGGGGCGGACGCGCGCGCGAGGCGAAGACGCCGGTCCAACTAGCAAGACGCGGCGCCGCCCCCGTTCCTTAGACGTCCTCAAGAACATCCCCACCGACGGCGAGCGCACGCGCCCAACGTTTTTTCCGCGGAAAAATGCGTCCGGTCAAGAAAAGACGGCGGCCGCCACAGCGCGCGCCCGTGTATGAGCGGACGCGCGCCGCGTGCCGAGTCCGGCCCTGGCCACAACACGCTTCGCTCGGACACGGCCGCAATAAGAACTATTAAAAAGGGCGCGAAGGACGCTCGAAGGGTGGTCGCCCCTCTCGCTCACGCGACCTTATTACCAGCCCACCCCTGCACGCTAGAATGAGACGAGTAGCGCTCCCCATTTTTTTCTAATCGAGGGAGGAAATGAAAAGAATGGGTTTCTTTGTGATTTTTTCTTAATGACTGCGCTCTCGCTCGCACTCGAGGGGGTTGTATAGTGGCTTTTCGCGTTTACTTTCTAGGGGATTTCTTTACGTGAACGCCTCTTTTATTGTGGCATTTTTTTCGGTTCAGGCGGAGCTTAGCCTATGGGGTATTAACCAACGGGATTTTGATATGGTTTACTTTTTATTTTACCTAGTCTCCAGGAAATGTGATTTGTGGAAGTTGTTTTCTTAGCTTTTCTTTCACAAAATGCAATTTGAAAAATATGAAACTTGGTAACTTATTTCCAAGATGAAACTTCAAAGAACTTTATTTACAAATGAGACGTCAATATTTTACGGAATACTATTATATTTTGTTATCTTTAATTCTTCCGTAAGGCAAGAAACTTAGGGTTCTTATCAAAGTCTAAGACGCTCAAGATTTTTTACAGACGACGAGCGTCGCTTTTCCGAGCGGCGCCGCGTCGCGCGCAGCTTTGGCTACCCCCCGACAGATGGCGGAACGTGAATGAAATCTTAAGAGCTTTTGTAGAAAAAAGCTTAGATATTTTGTTTTAGATTGTATTTTTGAGTTTAAGTTTATTAGATTTTCATATGAACTTCTGAAATGTAATTTTAATTTATGACATTGGTCTTATGCTCGCCTATTACCTCGATCTTATCAAACCTTTACTATAAATAAGTTAATGTGTCATTTTTTTTGTTATGCATATATGTCTTATTTTTTCCGGTATTGGCATTATAGGAGAAACTTTATTATTAATCGAAAACGGTATCTATATCATTCATTTAAAGCGTTATATTATTACAAGACTTCTATTAAATTTGAAAAAGAAACATCTTATACCAGATGGCGTTAGTGCTAGTACCTAATGAATTTGTTGAAGAAGTTATTATCTGTTTTTTTATACTTACGTAGGTAGAAAATTCAAATCTTTCGTAATTGTAATACCAAATTTTGTATGTGATATCAATTTTTATTTTTCGTATTGCTAAGCAGGTAAGTCATTCAATCATGACTTAGGACTTGTCCTTATACCTATATATTTATGATATAAATATTATTTTAAAATATTTCCTATATATGAATCCTACTACTAGTAATATTATAAATGAGAACGTTTGTTAAAATATATGGATGTTTATAATTAATTTACGCGAGAATCACTAAATATTAAATATGTTATGTTAAAACTTTACAACTTATAGCTGATGCATAAAGACTAAAAGTACGTGGATAAAGTTGCGGCAAATAGATAGTAAAATGTGTGTGTACAGTATAAGTGTAAGTTACCAAACAGACAAAGTCATGGTGCTTTATGTGCAATAGACGTTGACAATAATTATCTTAACGAGAAACCGATCGAGCTCAATAAAAAAATCGTTAAGAGCCAAATTCGCCTACCATGGGCGGGCCGCAATCAGACTTATCTAGTCGTTAAGACAATTATCGCTACAATGTGAGGCGTGGCCATGGGAGTTGTTGTCACGGTCCGTGGCCACGCTCACGTGACGCTAATCGAGTTTTTAACGTTACCGTATCGATAGTTACGACGGTACAACACTAGTTTGACACTCCTACAGCGCTCAGTTTGAACATGGATTTTTTTTTTAATATTTTTTCGGCCATGTCACTTGCAATAAACCTTTTTTTTTTATTAGGCCACGATGTTCCACTCATTAGCCGTCCAAAAATTTTTTATGTTAATATCCATTCAATAATGAAGATCAGAGCCTAATTTTAATATAATATATCAAATGGACACCGGATATCAGATGGACCACACGCCAAAATTATTATTAAATAATTCATCATCATCATCATCATTTCAGCCGCAAGAAGTCCAATGCTGGACATAGGCCTATTAAATAATTAAAAAATTAAAATTACTTATTGATAAAAATCCGAAATTTTAATTTGATCACATGTTCAGAAAATTAAGATGTGAATTTGTGTACTCAGGAGCCCAGGGTTCACTAACGCCGCCTGCACCACCTGCCTAACACCACTTCTTTGGTATGCTTTTACATGAGATTTCTTCCATCGTTTCATATGATATCTATAACATGAATTCAACAAGTTCTATCACCATTATATTCTAAGGCAAAAACACACATATCGCATTCTATAACATCAACAACCTAATAGAAATTTACGATTTTATTTAATGCCATAAAATAGTCTGGATATCAATTTTATGTATAATCGAAAGTTCTAGAAAGTGGCCTATTATAAAGGTCGCTATGATACAATGTATTTTAATGTATTATCGTGAGTAATAGATTTCAATATATGAGTATTAAAATTCTAACGACTTCGTTAATTTAATAAGTTCTAATTTTTAAAGAGTTCACGTTTTGTAAATAGGCTGAAATTTATACATAAATATTATCACGTCTTTTTCCCTTGCGGGGTAGACAGAGCCCATGTCTATAAAACCAACAGGCCACGTTTAGCATGTTGGTGGGTTTGTAGGAGGAGAACTGAACAAAATAGTGATTGGTTGCTAGACGCATCGCCTATTGACATAATTCCTCATGCCCTCGCAAGAAATTTATGCCTAAATTATTTTAGAATTAATCTTTAACAATATCTCATCATCATCATCATCATCATCTTCAGGTCCTTTATAGTCTCCACTGCAGGAGCTCGACCCTCTCTGAGCAGTCATTTGGGTCAGAGGATTTGGCCTGCACTCTCCACGCTAGCCAGACGGGTTGGAGAGGTCTGTTTGATGTTTGTCAGCTTTGTTTAGCTTGTGTTTCCTAAGTCGCCTTTTACGACATCTATGGGAAGACTTGGAGTGGTCCTATTCTACTCAGCCGAGAACCACACACCAACAATATCTAGTGCTATATACCATGTTAATCTTTCTTTTTTATTTATTAAATAGGACGGCAAACGAACAAGCGGGTCATCTCATGGTAAGAGATCACTGCCACCCCTAGACAACTGCAACACTAGAAGTGTGACAAGCGCATTGCCGGCCTTTTAAGAAAACATAGACTCGTTTTAAGCTAAACATAGCTTAAAAACATCAAAGAGACCTCTCCAACCCGTTTGGCCAGCGTGGAGAGTGTAGGCCAAATCCTCTGACTACTCAAGCTAATATATGGCTCTGGTAGTACAGAGAGGGTCGTGCTCCTGCAGTGGAGACTAGAAAGACCTGATGATGATGATGATGAGACTCGTTTTTGAAGGTTTCAATGTCGTATTGATTAGGAATACCGCCGTAAGAAGTTTTTCCATAGTTCGGTCGTACATGACAGGAAGTTTCTTTTAAAATTTACTTATGTTTATTATCCATTTTGTAATTTTAAATAAATTTTTATTTTATTTACAGTGCCTTATTTAAAACATAAGTAAACTGAAGAATTTTAAGCCATAAAAACCTTTCAACGTTACTTTTTTTATTTCTTATCTCCTTTTTGCTGAATTTCTTTATGGTTCGTGATTCAAAAGCAATGAATTCGAACCCCGAACCCAATCCCTAACAATACAGACTCCTACACAAACCTTTACTCTACATCTACAAGAACCATTATGTAAGGGTTCGAACTGGCATCAGTTACCCCTTTTTGTTACAATACCACAGAAATAATAACAGTACTAATTTAACAATACTCTACAGTTATAATAAAATGTGACAAAAGTCTGTTTCCTTTTTATCGTTAATTTTTCTACTTACTACTTATTTTTATGAAAAGAACGGGCGGACGTAAATATTAAACATTGTTTTTTTTTTTAAATGATTTCAAATAAATATAGGCAAGTTTTTTTTTAGTAGGCAAATGTCATGTTACAAAGATATTTGATTCTCCTTGCCTAAACTTTATATAAATTGTGACAATATTCATCATTCTGTCGTTGAGGTGTAGTTAGATAGTTTGAGAACGAAAATGGTTTCGATTGAAGTAGAACCTTTTGCAGTGGGGTTCTTATAGAAGGGGACATGCTCCTATTTAGTCCAGTCAACTAGCGCCACCCCTGGTTTTATTTATTTAAGTACTTGTTTGTTTTTCGTATGTGTAAGTGGCCAACACTATTGTCAGATTTTTCAAGCTGCCTAAAGGCATCTGACATAGCTTTACGACTGGCATCAACGATGACAGCCGGGACCAACGGCTTAACGTGCCTTCCGAAGCACGGAGGAGCTCGAGATATTTATATGCCACTTGCGGCATAAAACTAATTCAGATCAATTCGAAAGAATCTAATTCATTACTTCAGTAGTAAATTTTTTGAGGTATTTATAGTTAAACATTTCATCAATAATTTTAATAAAGAGAACTACTCAGTAATGAGTATTTCTCTTAATTTACAAAATGCAAAATAAGGAAACTTAAATGCTATGAGTAATACTACTACCGAAGTACTGAGTATATTTATTCAATGTATCTAATTTAGGAGTACAAGAATAAAATGGCGGGTGGCGCTAGCTTCCCTAATCTTAACCTCTTAAGGCGCTCTTATAGTAACACTTTTTAGCTTTAAACACATTTAGGAATAAACGAATTAATTGCTGGGTGGCCAGCAATTAATTCTTTTATTCCTAAATTATATCGAATTATAAAAATCTAACAAGTACATAACTAGTAAATTACTTGTAGTATTTTGGTTTTAGTTTTCACTAATATTTTTTTGATGAATTAAGAGAAAAACAGGTTAACGCCAAAAGTGGCCACTTTTGGCGTTAATCGATTTTTCTCTTTAAATATGGCACTAGTAAATTACTTATAATAAATATTTATTGACATGATTCCTCATGCCCTCGCAAGAAATTTATGCCTGAATTATTTTAGAATTAATCTTTAACAATATCTAAAAAGTGCTATATACCATGTTAATCTTTCTTTTTTATTTATTAAATAGGACGGCAAACGAACAAGGGGGTCATCTAATGGTAAGAGATCACTGCCACCCCTAGACAACTGCAACACCAGAAGTGTGACAAGCGCATTGCCGGCCTTTTAAGAATTTATATTATATATATTATAAATTAATAATACTACAAATAATTTACGAGTTTTGTATTTGTTAGATTTTTAAAATTCGATATAATTTAGGATTTAAAGTATTTAATTGCTGGGTGGCGTTAAGTTACTATAAGAGCGCCTTAACCAAAATCAAAGAAACAAAGTCTTTTGAAAGAAAAATGTAGATTAAGGAAAGGATTATATTTAAGGACTTTAAGATCTACTGATAGCAAATATATGACTATAGATAAGGTAACGTATTTATCTAATAATAAAAATAGTGACTATTACGAAAATAAAATTTCTACCATGCAGGCTTGGGAAAAAATACTTTCGATATATACCAGACCGGTTACTTTTTTTCTTTCGACGATAAAGACGTGGTAAATATTATGTATGTAGAAATACACTTGAAAAACACAACTCTCTTCCTGATGCAGTCAGTAAAAAAATTAATATTCACACTAATGAGTGCGGTGTGTCCCTCAAAATGAAGGGTCAACGACAATACATGGACATGTCCGTATTGTATTAATTATTATTATTTATTCGATCTGTATTGTTCCTAAAAATGTAATATTGGATTTTAGATTTTTTAAACTCTGTCTGCCCAATTAATTCTCCACGATTCAACCTCTGAACTAATTTGGTATGGCCATATATATACCCGGAATAACTATACTACCTGATACCATCCGGATTAATTATACCCGGAAAGGACACAGAATTTCATCCAGGGCATAATTTTCAAAAATTAAATTTTTGAGACTAGCTTTCAGTTATTATGAGCGGTTCATACTATGAAAATTGGACCCTCAAGCCTCTTATATATTTGGAACGTAAGTGGTAGAGTATACTGGCCTACCTCTCTACCAATTTGGGTACTCTACCAGTTTGGGTAAAGTTGATTGAGTGAAGAAAAAGTACATTGATAACCTTCTTCTTTGCAAAGTCGGTTAAAAAATCACATCCATAATATGTGATTTTTTCAAAAATCACATCCTACAGATCAGAAAAAAGTTTACATGCTGAACTTCAAACTCTTTGCTCGGAATCTATGAAAAAATTTCAATTTTGCATCTGTGACATTGGGCTATTGAGCGGTTGTGATTGGTGTAAAGTAAAAAGCACTAGTGCCGTAAATACATCATTACGATACAGATTTTGATGTCATAAGAACCGTATTATTAGCAAATGTATTGAAAAATATATTATCGTTGAGTTAATATTAAATTAGTATCCTGCGAGACAAGTTCACATTTACCTATGGGGCTAGCTCAATTTATGTGATATTTTCCTATAATTGCTTTATAAAAATTAAATTATTTATTTATCATTAGGCGTTGTGCTGGGTAGGACATCGATACAGATTTAATCTCATTTATATCTGCAATAGAAGAGAGACCTGCCAGGCACAACAAGTCAAGAACAATTTCTCACGTCCAAAAAACGCCGCCAATTCTAAAACAAGAGGTCTTTTATCATACAATCTTGTCTACTAGTTCCCATAAAGAACAAAAGCGAATCGAACAATACACCAAAAAACACCCAACCGGTTTGCGTCATTTGTTTTATTCGAATAAAAAACAAAAAATAGCAACATATTGAAGCCCTTGTAAAGGTACTTTCTAAGGTATTCAATCAAAATGCTATTTGCATAAAATTTAAGGGTCAAACGGGTCCGCTTTGTGGGTTTTTTATAGTGTCAAGAGCGGAACAGATTTGGAGATAAAAGATGTCTAGTGTTGTGTTACATCGTTTTATTTTTTGCAATTGAATTAACAATTAAGGACAATATTTCGCGAATTTATTTCTCTAAGTTTTTATATTAGATAGATTTTATTAGTATTAATTATTTTTATTAATTATTGGAAGTCAATTTTTAAATGTATTTTTATGTCTTAAGTATATACAGAAATTATTAGTTGTATGTCAAGTCTGTTACAGTCACTTTAATTAAGTATCATTTAAAAACTCGTCAATTGTGTAATAACTTTTATCTACAAATAATTCTTTTAACTTTTTAATAAATATTGAGTCCTATTTTTCCGCTCTTAAAGTATCGGGTAATGTGAGGAAGAAGAAGATAGAAAGCTTATTTATCTGTGGATGACATAAGCTATAATTTACGCGAACGGATTCGCGTGAAAAGCTGGTGGAATATAATTTAAAAGGGCAGTAGTCCTTCAATCATATATTTAGATCGTCCGTCCAGTAAATACTTTATGGCTTTATAATAAGTATAACTGTGATTTATAATAGTTATTTACGACCGGGGTTGATAAAACAGTTTTCTTTAGCATGTCAGTGTCAGGCAGGATATAAATACGTACTAGAAAATACTCTACTCACACAACTCAAGCTATACCTATTACAATTTTTTTTTTCAAAAGCAGTACTTTTCATATTAAAGGATAATTTTATTACTTATATACCTATGTACCACTCAAAAATATACTTATGGGAATAGGTTTTGGCATTAGTCCCATCAGCTATCTCACCGGTAAATATAGTAATTCCCTAAATTTAGCATTTAACTCACTAAAATCTTTTAAATTTTAATTGTATTTCAGTATACTTATCGTGACGTGTGGAATCATGCAGAGTAGAATAGGATCTCTCCAAGTCTTCCCATGGATGTCGTAGAAGATGACTTATGAAACACGACCTAAACAAATCTTATGAACATCAAAGAGACCTCTCCAACTCGTCTGCCCAGCGTTGAGAGTAAGGGCCAAATCTTCCGACTGCTCTACAAAGAGAGTCGTGCTCCAGCAGTGCAGACTAAAAAAGACCTGCTTATGATGATGATACTTACCTTAGGAAAAGCCTCAATCAGTTACTAAGAAACTAGTTTAAAACTAAACTTGTATTCCGCAGTGCGTGAAAACAAAGAGTTATGTTTGAAAAATCGTTAAAACAACCCAGTTGTTCAATAAAAACTTATAATGGGGGTAGTAATGACCCGCGGCGCACGCACCGCGACCTATTTTTAATCATTTTTGGAAGAACCGTGAAGGGTTTCACTTAGGATAGTATGGAGTCGGCTTCTTAATTTTGTATCACTATCTTTATAAAAAATATATTGTGTTTCAAATACGTAAAATTCAATTCATTATATGTATTTTACATAGAATGAATTGAATAATTAACAACAATTCTAAAATAATGCAGTAATAACAAGTATGTTTTGCCATAATCATCATCATTATCAGGTTTATTTTAGTCTCCACTGCAGGAGCATGACCCTCTCTGTAATACCAGAGCCATATATTAGCCTGAGCAGTCAGGATTTGGCCTACACTCTCTTCACTGGCCAAAGGAGTTGGAAAATTTAATAAATTGACTAAACGATTTCTTTTCTAAATTTATTAAAATGACATCTAGATATAAGCATCGACCCAAGCTTTTTACTTTAAGAAAAATAGAGATCCATACGAAAGTTGCAGTTATTACGCCCAAGGAATCAAAACTTTGTCTATGAATTTCATTATTGGGCGTAGCTATAAGCTTTGAAAATTATTGATATCTATGTCATCTAACTGTTTTCCCAGTTGCATCTTCACCTGTGATGCTTCAGAACCCAGGGGTCCTGGCCGGTTTGGGGGCCTGGATAGACTATGTCACAAAACCAAAACCTCAAAATCAAGGAAAACAACTAGTCTATAGTATTAAATAACAAACTGGACAAAAAATATGCCAAACTAGCTATTACCCGCGGCTTCGCCCACGTGATACATAGCCTATGCGCCTCTCAATGCTTCGCATTTATAATATTAGTTGGCATAAACGACTAGAAAATAAATTCTAATTAGGCAGGTGAACGCACAATTAACGTTTATTTATGCCGGGAAATTAACTCCACCTCCATACTAGCGCAGCAATATTGATGGCACTATTCCGTGACTACGAAAGTCGGGACAAAGCGGCTCTTGTCTGTATATTGTGTGATCGATAACTCCTAAACTATTGAATGTCGGAATTGGTGATTGAATATAACATTTTGTGGCGATGCTAGCCACATTTTTTTTAAATATAACCTTTTTTTTAATTGTTACCTTAATATTTTTTTTACTGGTTGATGTGAATATGTTAAGAAAAATATAAATTTCAAAATTCAAAATTTGATTTGACATGTAAAGATTTCGGCTATTTTTTCGTGGCATTCGGTTTTGGTTCTTTGAGGTGTTTGCATGTATAGTGCATTGGAGTTTTTTTCTTTATGTGAAGTATAATTAAAGTAAAAGTGTGTCGGTTTTTCCCGTGTTTTATTTTGTGCCGTAACACACAGACTGGTTTTTTTCGGTTACGTGTGCCACCATCGGAAGCAGTTGTCCGGGCCTGTGACCGGGCCGTGGGGGTGTGCTGGATCACGTCGTGGCTGGGGTTAGGAACCCCACTGTCGCCGTGTGTCGTCCCGGCCACAACAGACGTTAGTGTCTGCGCTTCTCGACAGAGAGAGTCCGCCGCTGCCGCGCGTCGTCGTGGTCCCGTCATGGGCGTCGCCACGCTCGTCAGCGGGAGGTTCTGCTGACGTTGTGCGCTATCCCATCAGCTGGACGTCGCCGCGCTCGTCGAAGAGAAGCGCGGCTGCTGACGTTGTGCGCCGCTCCGCCGCCGCACTCCGCGATAATCTTTTTCTTTTATTTGTATTTTAGTGTGTTTTGTTATTTTTCTTTTGTACTCTTTTCCGTTTGTATTAAAATTTTCCGTTTTTGTATTTTGATTTCCAGCCGTCTCCGTGACAAATAATTTTGTCATAGAGACGGCCATCTTTGGTTATAGTTTATTTTCAAAATTCAAAAAAGCCTTAGTCGCCCACCTATTTTTGGTCTTGTTTGGTTTGCCTGTAGTCACAGTCCGGGGTTCGACTCCCCGCTGGAGAGCCATTAGTCACTCATTTTTGGTAGGTATTATTTGGTTTGCCTGTTCTCACAGTCCGGGGTTCGATTCCCCGCCTGAGAGCCATTAGTCGCCTACTTATTTTTGGCGTTATTTTATTTGCCTGTAGTTCCCAATTTTCCCCTTTTTGTAATTTGTTAGCGTTGCGACTTCGGGTCCAATCGGCACTGAGGGTCGTAACGCTACAATTTTGCATATTTCCCATTTATTGTAATTTGTTGGCGTTGCGACTTCGGGTCCAATCGGCACCGCGGGCCGTTAGCAACCCCATTGCTCGGGGTGAACTCATGAACCGAGGCTGACCAGACCTGGTTAAACTCGACAGGACTCGCACCTGTGCAAATAACGACAGTCGCTTTCTAGACAGAGCAATGGGGTTGCTAACGGCCCGTCAGTGGTCTTTGAAGGGGCCCCTAGTGGTCTATTAAAAGAGAGTCAAATGTTCTACAACAGGGGGGTTGAGGGCAAATCCCTCGTTCAACTGTATAGACCTCAAACGAGGCATCATCGTTTAATAATGAAAACAAATTTCGCACTACATTTTTTAAAATATCAGTTTTTACGAAGTTGAAGCTAACACCACTTAGTGACGAGTGGGAAAGTGCACAGCAGCGCCGTCGCTGCCAACTATAGAAGCAGCCGTGCCAATTAGTGGAACTAACAAATTGTTACTTTGATCGTGCTTATAGCAGTTATAGCAGGCCTTAAATTGGGACAGTATTTATGTATGAGGTTGGCAGTATATACGTAAATACAGTGAAATCCTAAAAGAAAATGAATTTATCGCAAAGTATACTGCAACTAGATTATATAACAACTACACAGCTATGATCTCATCGAAGATTTCGTAATGTAATAGAAAATGATATAATAATGAGATCTGCGATCTTTATATACCAATAGTGCAACTTATAATATGTGATTCTTGTATTTATGATAGTAGTAACCAGATTAGACATGTTACTCATGAACAAGTGCTCTTGCTATCTAAATACGTTACACAATAGCCACAAAAACCACTGCATACAGACAGGTGCGCACTGCGTCCACGATTGCGGTTGGAATTAGGACAGCTCTCACCACACCAGAAACCACTGTTTTACTGTGTAGAAACGGACCCTCCGCGTTTTCGCGCAGAATGATTAAATCATACATGACGACTTAGGAGACGGCAAATACGGTTTAATCATTCGATTATAAAGTCCCTGTTCGGGCGCCAAAAATTGTAACGTTACGACCCGCGGTGCCGATTGGACCCGAAGTCGCAACGCCAACAAATTACAATAAATGGGAAATATGCAAAATTGTAGCGTTACGACCCTCAGTGCCGATTGGACCCGAAGTCGCAACGCTAACAAATTACAAAAAGGGGAAAATTGGGAACTACAGGCAAATAAAATAACGCCAAAAATAAGTAGGCGACTAATTTTCCCCTTTTTGTAATTTGTTAGCGTTGCGACTTCGGGTCCAATCGGCACTGAGGGTCGTAACGCTACAATTTTGCATATTTCCCATTTATTGTAATTTGTTGGCGTTGCGACTTCGGGTCCAATCGGCACCGCGGGTCGTAACGTTACAATTTTTGGCGCCCGAACAGGGACTTTATAATCGAATGATTAAATCATACATGACGACTTAGGAGACGGCAAATACGGTTTAATCATTCGATTATAAAGTCCCTGTTCGGGCGCCAAAAATTGTAACGTTACGACCCGCGGTGCCGATTGGACCCGAAGTCGCAACGCCAACAAATTACAATAAATGGGAAATATGCAAAATTGTAGCGTTACGACCCTCAGTGCCGATTGGACCCGAAGTCGCAACGCTAACAAATTACAAAAAGGGGAAAATTGGGAACTACAGGCAAATAAAATAACGCCAAAAATAAGTAGGCGACTAATTTTCCCCTTTTTGTAATTTGTTAGCGTTGCGACTTCGGGTCCAATCGGCACTGAGGGTCGTAACGCTACAATTTTGCATATTTCCCATTTATTGTAATTTGTTGGCGTTGCGACTTCGGGTCCAATCGGCACCGCGGGTCGTAACGTTACAATTTTTGGCGCCCGAACAGGGACTTTATAATCGAATGATTAAACCGTATTTGCCGTCTCCTAAGTCGTCATGTATGATTTAATCATTCGATTATAAAGTCCCTGTTCGGGCGCCAAAAATTGTAACGTTACGACCCGCGGTGCCGATTGGACCCGAAGTCGCAACGCCAACAAATTACAATAAATGGGAAATATGCAAAATTGTAGCGTTACGACCCTCAGTGCCGATTGGACCCGAAGTCGTAACGTTACAATTTTTGGCGCCCGAACAGGGACTTTATAATCGAATGATTAAACCGTATTTGCCGTCTCCTAAGTCGTCATGTATGATTTAATCATTCGATTATAAAGTCCCTGTTCGGGCGCCAAAAATTGTAACGTTACGACCCGCGGTGCCGATTGGACCCGAAGTCGTAACGTTACAATTTTTGGCGCCCGAACAGGGACTTTATAATCGAATGATTAAATCATACATGACGACTTAGGAGACGGCAAATACGGTTTAATCATTCGATTATAAAGTCCCTGTTCGGGCGCCAAAAATTGTAACGTTACGACTTCGGGTCCAATCGGCACTGAGGGTCGTAACGCTACAATTTTGCATATTTCCCATTTATTGTAATTTGTTGGCGTTGCGACTTCGGGTCCAATCGGCACCGCGGGTCGTAACGTTACAATTTTTGGCGCCCGAACAGGGACTTTATAATCGAATGATTAAATCATACATGACGACTTAGGAGACGGCAAATACGGTTTAATCATTCGATTATAAAGTCCCTGTTCGGGCGCCAAAAATTGTAACGTTACGACGTTGTGTACAGACGTTGCGACTTCGGGTCCAATCGGCACTGAGGGTCGTAACGCTACAATTTTGCATATTTCCCATTTATTGTAATTTGTTGGCGTTGAAGTTAATGCCTGTTTAAGGGAATTGAATCTAAGTTAACACTGTAGAACGCTATAATCAGACAGTAGTCACGTGCCTATCAATTTTGGTACGCGACGAACAGACTGCTTGGCCTACAGTGTTACCTCAGATTCAATTCCCTTAAACAGGCATTAACTTCAACGCCAACAAATTACAATAAATGGGAAATATGCAAAAATTGTAACGTTACGACCCGCGGTGCCGATTGGACCCGAAGTCGTAACGTATTGCAATAGAATCTCAACCCCCGTTATGTTTAAAGTGTCATGCTTCGGGGCACTCTTATAAAAATTGCCCTAAGGTACCCGGGAGGATATGTTTTTGTTGTCAAACCCCTGACACGTTAACGGCCTTTTGCCCGAATTGTAATAAAAAAACCCCGAAGGATCTTAGTCCCAATCAGTCTTCCTGGCCGCAACTTTCTAGTTTGGCAACAGGGTATTCTCCTAATTTCCTTATGTTCGGTCGTGAGCTGGTGATTGACCCAAGCGAACACAGACTCTCAAACATTTCCCCCGGAGGCGTTGCACCTAGAGAGGATCTGGCACACAATTTGTTTTCGCTAGTTGATGTCTTCACCAAAGTGTCTGACAGTCTTGCCTTGGCATTTGAAAGAAATGCAAGGTACCACAACGTTAATAGACGAGACCGAGCGTCTGCTTCGAAACAAGAAGCAGACCGCTAATCAGTCTGTGGCATCATCCTCATCTAGGTTGCAACCTCCTTGCTCTCTTTCTCCCCATCACACGCTCCCTCCAATACAAGTTTTTACTCAATGTAGTAAAGACTTTAACCTCTCATCATGGAATATCCGCTATGATGGCAAAACTTGCGTTAGAGATTTTTTCCTCCGCTTAGAGGAGTATATGGTGGCAAGAAATAAATCTCAGGACCTAGTCTTATCTCGACTGCACGAGATCCTTTCTGGAACTCCTTTAGACCTTTTCCGTTCCTTAAGAAATAAGATCTCTTCTTGGGACGGCCTTAAAGAATATTTTTTCAATCATTTTGACACCCCTAACTTCGAGTTTGGCAACAGGGTATTCTCCTAATTTCCTTATGTTCGGTCGTGAGCTGGTGATTGACCCAAGCGAACACAGACTCTCAAACATTTCCCCCGGAGGCGTTGCACCTAGAGAGGATCTGGCACACAATTTGTTTTCGCTAGTTGATGTCTTCACCAAAGTGTCTGACAGTCTTGCCTTGGCATTTGAAAGAAATGCAAGGTACCACAACGTTAATAGACGGGACATTACATTACAGGTCGGTGACATGGTTTGGCGGAGGAACTTCGCCAGGTCTGTGGCTGACAATTTATTCAGCTCGAAATTAGCCCCTAGGTTTGTTAAGTCAAAGGTAGTCCAGCCTCTAGGTAGCAATGTTTTTGTCCTGGAAGATGTGACTACCGGAAAACGTGGTAATTTTCATGTCAAGGACATTGTCAAATTTTAATTTTGTTTTGTTTGTTGTTTCTTAGAGCACATGCACATCCTTTTGTTCCTTTGTTTAATGTATACATCTCACTCATCCTCATCTTCTAGGGATTTGCGCTCAAGGGCTTTTGGATTAGCGGCTGTTTTTTTAAAAAATGTGGCTAGCATCGCCACAATATCCCCTTTCTTGAAAAAAAATTAAAGTAGAGGAACAAAAAGTAAAAGATAATGGAACTTACGGAAAGTATACTGCAACTAGATTATATAACAACTACACAGCTATGATCTCATCGAAGATTTCGTAATGTAATAGAAAATGATATAATAATGAGATCTGCGATCTTTATATACCAATAGTGCAACTTATAATATGTGATTCTTGTATTTATGATAGTAGTAACCAGATTAGACATGTTACTCATGAACAAGTGCTCTTGCTATCTAAATACGTTACACAATAGCCACAAAAACCACTGCATACAGACAGGTGCGCACTGCGTCCACGATTGCGGTTGGAATTAGGACAGCTCTCACCACACCAGAAACCACTGTTTTACTGTGTAGAAACGGACCCTCCGCGTTTTGGAAAGAAAAAAAAAAAAAAAAAAAAAGAAGAAAAGCAGGGTTAATTTTGTTCGGGCGTTAAAGTGTTACGAGGCCGAATATAATTCACCTGAGCAATTGCGTCAGACGAATGCGAAATAGATGGGGAAGGGTCTCGAATTGGCGAAGGAATGTCCGTATGCAAAAACTCCAAAAAAGGACTCAGAAGACCAAATTTACTCCAAAAATCTATACCTAAAACGACTTGAGAAGAAAAAGAAGGTACAACAATAAAGTTTAAATAATGCTGAAGACCTTTAAAATAAACAGGTAATAAAATGTTCCCCAAAACAGAAATAGGCGTGCCATCGATAGTGGTGACACAAGAAGAGGATGTAGGAGGAGACAGAGAATAATGGTCCAAAAAAGAGCCGTAAGTACTACCTCCAAGTAAAGACACTTGTGCACCTGAATCCAGTAAACAAGTCATTTGGCGTCCACCTATGGACACAGTAATGAAAGGTCTAGCATCTGTTGATTTCGAAGGTCTTCAGCATTATTTAAACTTTATTGTTGTACCTTCTTTTTCTTCTCAAGTCGTTTTAGGTATAGATTTTTGGAGTAAATTTGGTCTTCTGAGTCCTTTTTTGGAGTTTTTGCATACGGACATTCCTTCGCCAATTCGAGACCCTTCCCCATCTATTTCGCATTCGTCTGACGCAATTGCTCAGGTGAATTATATTCGGCCTCGTAACACTTTAACGCCCGAACAAAATTAACCCTGCTTTTCTTCTTTTTTTTTTTTTTTTTTTTTCTTTCCAAAACGCGGAGGGTCCGTTTCTACACAGTAAAACAGTGGTTTCTGGTGTGGTGAGAGCTGTCCTAATTCCAACCGCAATCGTGGACGCAGTGCGCACCTGTCTGTATGCAGTGGTTTTTGTGGCTATTGTGTAACGTATTTAGATAGCAAGAGCACTTGTTCATGAGTAACATGTCTAATCTGG
The DNA here is from genome assembly GCA_963082605.1 of Rhodophaea formosa. Classification (NCBI taxonomy): domain Eukaryota; kingdom Metazoa; phylum Arthropoda; class Insecta; order Lepidoptera; family Pyralidae; genus Rhodophaea; species Rhodophaea formosa. Next base: position 10,403,545 of record OY720228.1, on the reverse strand, counting down.
TTACTACTATCATAAATACAAGAATCACATATTATAAGTTGCACTATTGGTATATAAAGATCGCAGATCTCATTATTATATCATTTTCTATTACATTACGAAATCTTCGATGAGATCATAGCTGTGTAGTTGTTATATAATCTAGTTGCAGTATACTTTGCGATAAATTCATTTTCTTTTAGGATTTCACTGTATTTTTTTTTTTTTTTTTTTTTTTTTTTTTTTTTTTTTTTTTTTTTTTTCTTTCCAAAACGCGGAGGGTCCGTTTCTACACAGTAAAACAGTGGTTTCTGGTGTGGTGAGAGCTGTCCTAATTCCAACCGCAATCGTGGACGCAGTGCGCACCTGTCTGTATGCAGTGGTTTTTGTGGCTATTGTGTAACGTATTTAGATAGCAAGAGCACTTGTTCATGAGTAACATGTCTAATCTGGTTACTACTATCATAAATACAAGAATCACATATTATAAGTTGCACTATTGGTATATAAAGATCGCAGATCTCATTATTATATCATTTTCTATTACATTACGAAATCTTCGATGAGATCATAGCTGTGTAGTTGTTATATAATCTAGTTGCAGTATACTTTGCGATAAATTCATTTTCTTTTAGGATTTCACTGTATTTACGTATATACTGCCAACCTCATACATAAATACTGACCCAATTTAAGGCCTGCTATAACTGCTATAAGCACGATCAAAGTAACAATTTGTTAGTTCCACTAATTGGCACGGCTGCTTCTATAGTTGGCAGCGACGGCGCTGCTGTGCACTTTCCCACTCGTCACTAAGTGGTGTTAGCTTCAACTTCGTAAAAACTGATATTTTAAAAATAATTTATTTCGGGAGGTTCTGCTGACGTTGTGCGCTATCCCATCAGCTGGACGTCGCCGCGCTCGTCGAAGAGAAGCGCGGCTGCTGACGTTGTGCGCCGCTCCGCCGCCGCACTCCGCGATAATCTTTTTCTTTTATTTGTATTTTAGTGTGTTTTGTTATTTTTCTTTTGTACTCTTTTCCGTTTGTATTAAAATTTTCCGTTTTTGTATTTTGATTTCCAGCCGTCTCCGTGACAAATAATTTTGTCATAGAGACGGCCATCTTTGGTTATAGTTTATTTTCAAAATTCAAAAAAGCCTTAGTCGCCCACCTATTTTTGGTCTTGTTTGGTTTGCCTGTAGTCACAGTCCGGGGTTCGACTCCCCGCTGGAGAGCCATTAGTCACTCATTTTTGGTAGGTATTATTTGGTTTGCCTGTTCTCACAGTCCGGGGTTCGATTCCCCGCCTGAGAGCCATTAGTCGCCTACTTATTTTTGGCGTTATTTTATTTGCCTGTAGTTCCCAATTTTCCCCTTTTTGTAATTTGTTAGCGTTGCGACTTCGGGTCCAATCGGCACTGAGGGTCGTAACGCTACAATTTTGCATATTTCCCATTTATTGTAATTTGTTGGCGTTGCGACTTCGGGTCCAATCGGCACCGCGGGTCGTAACGCTACAATTTTTTGGCGCCCGAACAAAATTAACCCTGCTTTTCTTCTTTTTTTTTTTTTTTTTTTCTTTCCAAAACGCGGTGGGTTCCGTAGTTCGAAATTAGCCCCTAGGTTTGTTAAGTCAAAGGTAGTCCAGCCTCTAGGTAGCAATGTTTTTGTCCTGGAAGATGTGACTACCGGAAAACGTGGTAATTTTCATGTCAAGGACATTGTCAAATTTTAATTTTGTTTTGTTTGTTGTTTCTTAGAGCACATGCACATCCTTTTGTTCCTTTGTTTAATGTATACATCTCACTCATCCTCATCTTCTAGGGATTTGCGCTCAAGGGCTTTTGGATTAGCGGCTGTTTTTTTAAAAAATGTGGCTAGCATCGCCACAATATCCCCTTTCTTGAAAAAAAATTAAAGTAGAGGAACAAAAAGTAAAAGATAATGGAACTGAACGAACTACTCTACAAGAAATGAACCCAAGTAAATTTAAAAAAACAGCCGCTAATCCAAAAGCCCTTGAGCGCAAATCCCTAGAAGATGAGGATGAGTGAGATGTATACATTAAACAAAGGAACAAAAGGATGTGCATGTGCTCTAAGAAACAACAAACAAAACAAAATTAAAATTTGACAATGTCCTTGACATGAAAATTACCACGTTTTCCGGTAGTCACATCTTCCAGGACAAAAACATTGCTACCTAGAGGCTGGACTACCTTTGACTTAACAAACCTAGGGGCTAATTTCGAGCTGAATAAATTGTCAGCCACAGACCTGGCGAAGTTCCTCCGCCAAACCATGTCACCGACCTGTAATGTAATGTCCCGTCTATTAACGTTGTGGTACCTTGCATTTCTTTCAAATGCCAAGGCAAGACTGTCAGACACTTTGGTGAAGACATCAACTAGCGAAAACAAATTGTGTGCCAGATCCTCTCTAGGTGCAACGCCTCCGGGGGAAATGTTTGAGAGTCTGTGTTCGCTTGGGTCAATCACCAGCTCACGACCGAACATAAGGAAATTAGGAGAATACCCTGTTGCCAAATTGCAAGAAGAATTTAGGTATAACTGAATCTGAGGTAACACTGTAGGCCAAGCAGTCTGTTCGTCGCGTACCAAAATTGATAGGCACGTGACTACTGTCTGATTATAGCGTTCTACAGTGTTAACTTGTGGGGTGTAAAAAGGTGTGAAATGTGTCTTTGGGACAGCGTAAGATCTCAAAAAGTCACGAAAATGGTTACTGCGAAAAATAGTAGCATTGTCGCATAGTATAACTAAAGGTATACCAAATTTCAAAAAAATATCTTTTTCTAAAAACCTAGTAATTGTTTGAGCACGGGGATTACCTAAAGGAAACAACCAGCAATATTTGGTAAAAACGTCTACAACACTAAGTATATGCTTATATCCGTATGAAGCTCTTGGAAATGGGCCTATTAAATCTAAAGAAAGCATCTGCATGGGAGCATTCACAGGTTTTGGGGTAGAAATAGTACCCGCGGGTTGAAGATTAGACCATTTATAGGCTTTACAAGTCTCACAATTTTCTAATTGTGATACGATATCCCTATACATATTGGGCCAAAAATAATGAACCCTCAACTTTGCATAAGTTTTAGCGACGCCAGGGTGAATTGAACCAAATGAATCATGTGCTTCAGAAATAGCTGAAGTGCGTTTTTCCAAAGGTAAAACTATTTTCCAAGAAGAAGTCTCCGATAATAAATCACGAGATGGAATGTGTCTCATTAGGACATTTTCCCTAAGAATATAACCAGGGAATAAGCGAGGATTATCTAAGACACCACTAAAAACACGTCTATACCAGGAGTCATTAGTTTGTTGCAAACCAGCATTGTAAGATATTAAACCAATTTCCATACGAGATAAGGCATCGGGTACAACATTAAGCTGTCCCTTGCGATGAATAATATCAAAAGTGTATTGCGATATTAAAGTTGCCCATCTGGCCAATCTTCCAGAGGGATTATCCAAAGTTAAAAGCCATTTCAGGCTTATATGATCAGTAATGATAGAAAACTTCATACCATCAATATAGCCTCTAAAATGTTTGATTGAATCTAATACTGCTAACAATTCGCGCTCAGTAGTACTATAGTTTCTCTCAACGCGAGATAGAAGGCGGGAATAGTATGCAATTGGGTGTTCGACATCATCTATAATTTGGGTCAACACAGAACCTATCCCGACTGACGAAGCATCACATTGAAGGACAAAGGGTTTTGAAAAATCAGGGCAAGACATAATAGGCGTTGAAGTTAATGCCTGTTTAAGGGAATTGAATGCCTTACCGGCATCACACGACCATTCAATGGGATCAGAGCCTTTCTTTTTACCAATTAAAGCTGTCAGTGGTGCTATTATAGAGGAAAAATCCTTAACAAATCTCCGGTAATAAGATGCCAAACCAATAAAGCCTCGTAGCTTTTTGGCAGTGTCAGGAACCGGAAAGTTCCTAATGCTTTCAACCTTTTCAGGGTCAGCATGGAGTCCTTGCGAATCAACGATATAGCCCAAGTATCTTAAGCTATCTTTACAAAATTGACACTTCTTTATATTAAGTGTCAGACCAGCATCTTTTAGCCTTTCAAATACTTTATTTAGTAAATCAATATGATGTTCAAAATTAGGGGAAACGATCACAAGGTCATCAATGTACCCAAACACGTGATCATCAAATTGATGATTTATTAGTAAATCCGTAAGGCGCTGCATCTCAGATGCCGCGTTAGTTATCCCAAAAGGCATGCGCCGGAATTCGAAAAGCCCTCTACCAGGCACAACAAACGCAGTTTTTTGACAACTGCTGTCATCAGCTAACTCAATCTGCCAAAAAGCACTACTAAAATCTAACGTTGTCAGATATTTAGCACCTTTGAGGTTGTCTAAAATGGTTTGTATGCGAGGTAGCGGATAACTATCTCGAACAGTAACACTATTCAGCTTCCTAGAATCTACACAGAAGCGACAGGAGCCATCCTTCTTGGTTACCATAACCACTGGGCTAGACCACGGAGAATGCGAGGGTCTGATAACTCCTTTCTCAAGCATACTATCAACTTCCTTATTCAGAACCTCCATTTTAGCTGGTGACAAAGGATAATACCGTTGCTTGATTGGAGGACCTGTGGTGACTATCTGATGCTTAAGAAGGTTAGTTTTTCCTAACCCAACCTTGTCCGAAGAAATCTCTTCAAACCGGTTGATAACCTTTTGAAGTTGGGACTCTTGCTCGGGGGTTAAAGTGTTACGAGGCCGAATATAATTCACCTGAGCAATTGCGTCAGACGAATGCGAAATAGATGGGGAAGGGTCTCGAATTGGCGAAGGAATGTCCGTATGCAAAAACTCCAAAAAAGGACTCAGAAGACCAAATTTACTCCAAAAATCTATACCTAAAACGACTTGAGAAGAAAAAGAAGGTACAACAATAAAGTTTAAATAATGCTGAAGACCTTTAAAATAAACAGGTAATAAAATGTTCCCCAAAACAGAAATAGGCGTGCCATCGATAGTGGTGACACAAGAAGAGGATGTAGGAGGAGACAGAGAATAATGGTCCAAAAAAGAGCCGTAAGTACTACCTCCAAGTAAAGACACTTGTGCACCTGAATCCAGTAAACAAGTCATTTGGCGTCCACCTATGGACACAGTAATGAAAGGTCTAGCATCTGTTGATTTCGAAGGTATGACCGTAGAAAGTTGCGGCCAGGAAGACTGATTGGGACTAAGATCCTTCGGGGTTTTTTTATTACAATTTGGCAACAGGGTATTCTCCTAATTTCCTTATGTTCGGTCGTGAGCTGGTGATTGACCCAAGCGAACACAGACTCTCAAACATTTCCCCCGGAGGCGTTGCACCTAGAGAGGATCTGGCACACAATTTGTTTTCGCTAGTTGATGTCTTCACCAAAGTGTCTGACAGTCTTAAAAGCAGAACCTCCCGCTGACGAGCGTGGCGACGCCCATGACGGGACCACGACGACGCGCGGCAGCGGCGGACTCTCTCTGTCGAGAAGCGCAGACACTAACGTCTGTTGTGGCCGGGACGACACACGGCGACAGTGGGGTTCCTAACCCCAGCCACGACGTGATCCAGCACACCCCCACGGCCCGGTCACAGGCCCATTTCCAAGAGCTTCATACGGATATAAGCATATACTTAGTGTTGTAGACGTTTTTACCAAATATTGCTGGTTGTTTCCTTTAGGTAATCCCCGTGCTCAAACAATTACTAGGTTTTTAGAAAAAGATATTTTTTTGAAATTTGGTATACCTTTAGTTATACTATGCGACAATGCTACTATTTTTCGCAGTAACCATTTTCGTGACTTTTTGAGATCTTACGCTGTCCCAAAGACACATTTCACACCTTTTTACACCCCACAAGTTAACACTGTAGAACGCTATAATCAGACAGTAGTCACGTGCCTATCAATTTTGGTACGCGACGAACAGACTGCTTGGCCTACAGTGTTACCTCAGATTCAGTTATACCTAAATTCTTCTTGCAATTTGGCAACAGGGTATTCTCCTAATTTCCTTATGTTCGGTCGTGAGCTGGTGATTGACCCAAGCGAACACAGACTCTCAAACATTTCCCCCGGAGGCGTTGCACCTAGAGAGGATCTGGCACACAATTTGTTTTCGCTAGTTGATGTCTTCACCAAAGTGTCTGACAGTCTTGCCTTGGCATTTGAAAGAAATGCAAGGTACCACAACGTTAATAGACGGGACATTACATTACAGGTCGGTGACATGGTTTGGCGGAGGAACTTCGCCAGGTCTGTGGCTGACAATTTATTCAGCTCGAAATTAGCCCCTAGGTTTGTTAAGTCAAAGGTAGTCCAGCCTCTAGGTAGCAATGTTTTTGTCCTGGAAGATGTGACTACCGGAAAACGTGGTAATTTTCATGTCAAGGACATTGTCAAATTTTAATTTTGTTTTGTTTGTTGTTTCTTAGAGCACATGCACATCCTTTTGTTCCTTTGTTTAATGTATACATCTCACTCATCCTCATCTTCTAGGGATTTGCGCTCAAGGGCTTTTGGATTAGCGGCAGTTTTTTTAAATTTACTTGGGTTCATTTCTTGTAGAGTAGTTCGTTCAGTTCCATTATCTTTTACTTTTTGTTCCTCTACTTTAATTTTTTTTTCAAGAAAGGGGATATTGTGGCGATGCTAGCCACATTTTTTTTAAATATAACCTTTTTTTTAATTGTTACCTTAATATTTTTTTTACTGGTTGATGTGAATATGTTAAGAAAAATATAAATTTCAAAATTCTTTGCAACGCTAATCAGAGTTTGCAAATCAAAAATTGGTGTAGCAGCTAAACATGGGATGTAGTCTGGATGCATATTGTGCTTTATGATATGGACCAGAGAGTCTTCGGGTATCGGACGAGCTAACTTAGAATTCAAAGCATCAATAGAAATAATAAATTCGGACACAGACTGATTAGCGGTCTGCTTCTTGTTTCGAAGCAGACGCTCGGTCTCAAACTCGAAGTTAGGGGTGTCAAAATGATTGAAAAAATATTCTTTAAGGCCGTCCCAAGAAGAGATCTTATTTCTTAAGGAACGGAAAAGGTCTAAAGGAGTTCCAGAAAGGATCTCGTGCAGTCGAGATAAGACTAGGTCCTGAGATTTATTTCTTGCCACCATATACTCCTCTAAGCGGAGGAAAAAATCTCTAACGCAAGTTTTGCCATCATAGCGGATATTCCATGATGAGAGGTTAAAGTCTTTACTACATTGAGTAAAAACTTGTATTGGAGGGAGCGTGTGATGGGGAGAAAGAGAGCAAGGAGGTTGCAACCTAGATGAGGATGATGCCACAGACAGTGTGACGAAATCATCATTGCTACGGGACCCACTTGACCCTAGCCGAGTCAAATTTGGGACAGAACGGGACATTATTCCGGACTACGGAACCCACCGCGTTTTGGAAAGAAAAAAAAAAAAAAAAAAAAAAAAAAAAAAAAAAGAAGAAAAGCAGGGTTAATTTTGTTCGGGCGCCAAAAATTGTAGCGTTACGACCCGCGGTGCCGATTGGACCCGAAGTCGCAACGCCAACAAATTACAATAAATGGGAAATATGCAAAATTGTAGCGTTACGACCCTCAGTGCCGATTGGACCCGAAGTCGCAACGCTAACAAATTACAAAAAGGGGAAAATTGGGAACTACAGGCAAATAAAATAACGCCAAAAATAAGTAGGCGACTAATGGCTCTCAGGCGGGGAATCGAACCCCGGACTGTGAGAACAGGCAAACCAAATAATACCTACCAAAAATGAGTGACTAATGGCTCTCCAGCGGGGAGTCGAACCCCGGACTGTGACTACAGGCAAACCAAACAAGACCAAAAATAGGTGGGCGACTAAGGCTTTTTTGAATTTTGAAAATAAACTATAACCAAAGATGGCCGTCTCTATGACAAAATTATTTGTCACGGAGACGGCTGGAAATCAAAATACAAAAACGGAAAATTTTAATACAAACGGAAAAGAGTACAAAAGAAAAATAACAAAACACACTAAAATACAAATAAAAGAAAAAGATTATCGCGGAGTGCGGCGGCGGAGCGGCGCACAACGTCAGCAGCCGCGCTTCTCTTCGACGAGCGCGGCGACGTCCAGCTGATGGGATAGCGCACAACGTCAGCAGAACCTCCCGCTGACGAGCGTGGCGACGCCCATGACGGGACCACGACGACGCGCGGCAGCGGCGGACTCTCTCTGTCGAGAAGCGCAGACACTAACGTCTGTTGTGGCCGGGACGACACACGGCGACAGTGGGGTTCCTAACCCCAGCCACGACGTGATCCAGCACACCCCCACGGCCCGGTCACAGGCCCGGACAACTGCTTCCGATGGTGGCACACGTAACCGAAAAAAACCAGTCTGTGTGTTACGGCACAAAATAAAACACGGGAAAAACCGACACACTTTTACTTTAATTATACTTCACATAAAGAAAAAAACTCCAATGCACTATACATGCAAACACCTCAAAGAACCAAAACCGAATGCCACGAAAAAATAGCCGAAATCTTTACATGTCAAATCAAATTTTGAATTTTGAAATTTATATTTTTCTTAACATATTCACATCAACCAGTAAAAAAAATATTAAGGTAACAATTAAAAAAAAGGTTATATTTAAAAAAAATGTGGCTAGCATCGCCACAATATCCCCTTTCTTGAAAAAACCCGAAGTCGTAACGTTACAATTTTTGGCGCCCGAACAGGGACTTTATAATCGAATGATTAAATCATACATGACGACTTAGGAGACGGCAAATACGGTTTAATCATTCGATTATAAAGTCCCTGTTCGGGCGCCAAAAATTGTAACGTTACGACCCGCGGTGCCGATTGGACCCGAAGTCGCAACGCCAACAAATTACAATAAATGGGAAATATGCAAAATTGTAGCGTTACGACCCTCAGTGCCGATTGGACCCGAAGTCGCAACGCTAACAAATTACAAAAAGGGGAAAATTGGGAACTACAGGCAAATAAAATAACGCCAAAAATAAGTAGGCGACTAATTTTCCCCTTTTTGTAATTTGTTAGCGTTGCGACTTCGGGTCCAATCGGCACTGAGGGTCGTAACGCTACAATTTTGCATATTTCCCATTTATTGTAATTTGTTGGCGTTGCGACTTCGGGTCCAATCGGCACCGCGGGTCGTAACGTTACAATTTTTGGCGCCCGAACAGGGACTTTATAATCGAATGATTAAACCGTATTTGCCGTCTCCTAAGTCGTCATGTATGATTTAATCATTCGATTATAAAGTCCCTGTTCGGGCGCCAAAAATTGTAACGTTACGACCCGCGGTGCCGATTGGACCCGAAGTCGCAACGCCAACAAATTACAATAAATGGGAAATATGCAAAATTGTAGCGTTACGACCCTCAGTGCCGATTGGACCCGCGGGTCGTAACGTTACAATTTTTGGCGCCCGAACAGGGACTTTATAATCGAATGATTAAATCATACATGACGACTTAGGAGACGGCAAATACGGTTTAATCATTCGATTATAAAGTCCCTGTTCGGGCGCCAAAAATTGTAACGTTACGACCCGCGGTGCCGATTGGACCCGAAGTCGCAACGCCAACAAATTCGTAACGTTACAATCATTTTCTCGGACATCTAGATCACCATCAAAAAATATTTCTGCAATAGAATCTCAACCCCCGTTATGTTTAAAGTGTCATGCTTCGGGGCACTCTTATAAAAATTGCCCTAAGGTACCCGGGAGGATATGTTTTCGTTGTCAAACCCCTGACACGTTAACGGCCTTTTGCCCGAATTGTAATAAAAAAACCCCGAAGGATCTTAGTCCCAATCAGTCTTCCTGGCCGCAACTTTCTACGGTCATACCTTCGAAATCAACAGATGCTAGACCTTTCATTACTGTGTCCATAGGTGGACGCCAAATGACTTGTTTACTGGATTCAGGTGCACAAGTGTCTTTACTTGGAGGTAGTACTTACGGCTCTTTTTTGGACCATTATTCTCTGTCTCCTCCTACATCCTCTTCTTGTGTCACCACTATCGATGGCACGCCTATTTCTGTTTTGGGGAACATTTTATTACCTGTTTATTTTAAAGGTCTTCAGCATTATTTAAACTTTATTGTTGTACCTTCTTTTTCTTCTCAAGTCGTTTTAGGTATAGATTTTTGGAGTAAATTTGGTCTTCTGAGTCCTTTTTTGGAGTTTTTGCATACGGACATTCCTTCGCCAATTCGAGACCCTTCCCCATCTATTTCGCATTCGTCTGACGCAATTGCTCAGGTGAATTATATTCGGCCTCGTAACACTTTAACCCCCGAGCAAGAGTCCCAACTTCAAAAGGTTATCAACCGGTTTGAAGAGATTTCTTCGGACAAGGTTGGGTTAGGAAAAACTAACCTTCTTAAGCATCAGATAGTCACCACAGGTCCTCCAATCAAGCAACGGTATTATCCTTTGTCACCAGCTAAAATGGAGGTTCTGAATAAGGAAGTTGATAGTATGCTTGAGAAAGGAGTTATCAGACCCTCGCATTCTCCGTGGTCTAGCCCAGTGGTTATGGTAACCAAGAAGGATGGCTCCTGTCGCTTCTGTGTAGATTCTAGGAAGCTGAATAGTGTTACTGTTCGAGATAGTTATCCGCTACCTCGCATACAAACCATTTTAGACAACCTCAAAGGTGCTAAATATCTGACAACGTTAGATTTTAGTAGTGCTTTTTGGCAGATTGAGTTAGCTGATGACAGCAGTTGTCAAAAAACTGCGTTTGTTGTGCCTGGTAGAGGGCTTTTCGAATTCCGGCGCATGCCTTTTGGGATAACTAACGCGGCATCTGAGATGCAGCGCCTTACGGATTTACTGATAAATCATCAATTTGATGATCACGTGTTTGGGTACATTGATGACCTTGTGATCGTTTCCCCTAATTTTGAACATCATATTGATTTACTAAATAAAGTATTTGAAAGGCTAAAAGATGCTGGTCTGACACTTAATATAAAGAAGTGTCAATTTTGTAAAGATAGCTTAAGATACTTGGGCTATATCGTTGATTCGCAAGGACTCCATGCTGACCCTGAAAAGGTTGAAAGCATTAGGAACTTTCCGGTTCCTGACACTGCCAAAAAGCTACGAGGCTTTATTGGTTTGGCATCTTATTACCGGAGATTTGTTAAGGATTTTTCCTCTATAATAGCACCACTGACAGCTTTAATTGGTAAAAAGAAAGGCTCTGATCCCATTGAATGGTCGTGTGATGCCGGTAAGGCATTCAATTCCCTTAAACAGGCATTAACTTCAACGCCTATTATGTCTTGCCCTGATTTTTCAAAACCCTTTGTCCTTCAATGTGATGCTTCGTCAGTCGGGATAGGTTCTGTGTTGACCCAAATTATAGATGATGTCGAACACCCAATTGCATACTATTCCCGCCTTCTATCTCGCGTTGAGAGAAACTATAGTACTACTGAGCGCGAATTGTTAGCAGTATTAGATTCAATCAAACATTTTAGAGGCTATATTGATGGTATGAAGTTTTCTATCATTACTGATCATATAAGCCTGAAATGGCTTTTAACTTTGGATAATCCCTCTGGAAGATTGGCCAGATGGGCAACTTTAATATCGCAATACACTTTTGATATTATTCATCGCAAGGGACAGCTTAATGTTGTACCCGATGCCTTATCTCGTATGGAAATTGGTTTAATATCTTACAATGCTGGTTTGCAACAAACTAATGACTCCTGGTATAGACGTGTTTTTAGTGGTGTCTTAGATAATCCTCGCTTATTCCCTGGTTATATTCTTAGGGAAAATGTCCTAATGAGACACATTCCATCTCGTGATTTATTATCGGAGACTTCTTCTTGGAAAATAGTTTTACCTTTGGAAAAACGCACTTCAGCTATTTCTGAAGCACATGATTCATTTGGTTCAATTCACCCTGGCGTCGCTAAAACTTATGCAAAGTTGAGGGTTCATTATTTTTGGCCCAATATGTATAGGGATATCGTATCACAATTAGAAAATTGTGAGACTTGTAAAGCCTATAAATGGTCTAATCTTCAACCCGCGGGTACTATTTCTACCCCAAAACCTGTGAATGCTCCCATGCAGATGCTTTCTTTAGATTTAATAGGCCCATTTCCAAGAGCTTCATACGGATATAAGCATATACTTAGTGTTGTAGACGTTTTTACCAAATATTGCTGGTTGTTTCCTTTAGGTAATCCCCGTGCTCAAACAATTACTAGGTTTTTAGAAAAAGATATTTTTTTGAAATTTGGTATACCTTTAGTTATACTATGCGACAATGCTACTATTTTTCGCAGTAACCATTTTCGTGACTTTTTGAGATCTTACGCTGTCCCAAAGACACATTTCACACCTTTTTACACCCCACAAGTTAACACTGTAGAACGCTATAATCAGACAGTAGTCACGTGCCTATCAATTTTGGTACGCGACGAACAGACTGCTTGGCCTACAGTGTTACCTCAGATTCAGTTATACCTAAATTCTTCTTGCAATTTGGCAACAGGGTATTCTCCTAATTTCCTTATGTTCGGTCGTGAGCTGGTGATTGACCCAAGCGAACACAGACTCTCAAACATTTCCCCCGGAGGCGTTGCACCTAGAGAGGATCTGGCACACAATTTGTTTTCGCTAGTTGATGTCTTCACCAAAGTGTCTGACAGTCTTGCCTTGGCATTTGAAAGAAATGCAAGGTACCACAACGTTAATAGACGGGACATTACATTACAGGTCGGTGACATGGTTTGGCGGAGGAACTTCGCCAGGTCTGTGGCTGACAATTTATTCAGCTCGAAATTAGCCCCTAGGTTTGTTAAGTCAAAGGTAGTCCAGCCTCTAGGTAGCAATGTTTTTGTCCTGGAAGATGTGACTACCGGAAAACGTGGTAATTTTCATGTCAAGGACATTGTCAAATTTTAATTTTGTTTTGTTTGTTGTTTCTTAGAGCACATGCACATCCTTTTGTTCCTTTGTTTAATGTATACATCTCACTCATCCTCATCTTCTAGGGATTTGCGCTCAAGGGCTTTTGGATTAGCGGCAGTTTTTTTAAATTTACTTGGGTTCATTTCTTGTAGAGTAGTTCGTTCAGTTCCATTATCTTTTACTTTTTGTTCCTCTACTTTAATTTTTTTTTCAAGAAAGGGGATATTGTGGCGATGCTAGCCACATTTTTTTTAAATATAACCTTTTTTTTAATTGTTACCTTAATATTTTTTTTACTGGTTGATGTGAATATGTTAAGAAAAATATAAATTTCAAAATTCAAAATTTGATTTGACATGTAAAGATTTCGGCTATTTTTTCGTGGCATTCGGTTTTGGTTCTTTGAGGTGTTTGCATGTATAGTGCATTGGAGTTTTTTTCTTTATGTGAAGTATAATTAAAGTAAAAGTGTGTCGGTTTTTCCCGTGTTTTATTTTGTGCCGTAACACACAGACTGGTTTTTTTCGGTTACGTGTGCCACCATCGGAAGCAGTTGTCCGGGCCTGTGACCGGGCCGTGGGGGTGTGCTGGATCACGTCGTGGCTGGGGTTAGGAACCCCACTGTCGCCGTGTGTCGTCCCGGCCACAACAGACGTTAGTGTCTGCGCTTCTCGACAGAGAGAGTCCGCCGCTGCCGCGCGTCGTCGTGGTCCCGTCATGGGCGTCGCCACGCTCGTCAGCGGGAGGTTCTGCTGACGTTGTGCGCTATCCCATCAGCTGGACGTCGCCGCGCTCGTCGAAGAGAAGCGCGGCTGCTGACGTTGTGCGCCGCTCCGCCGCCGCACTCCGCGATAATCTTTTTCTTTTATTTGTATTTTAGTGTGTTTTGTTATTTTTCTTTTGTACTCTTTTCCGTTTGTATTAAAATTTTCCGTTTTTGTATTTTGATTTCCAGCCGTCTCCGTGACAAATAATTTTGTCATAGAGACGGCCATCTTTGGTTATAGTTTATTTTCAAAATTCAAAAAAGCCTTAGTCGCCCACCTATTTTTGGTCTTGTTTGGTTTGCCTGTAGTCACAGTCCGGGGTTCGACTCCCCGCTGGAGAGCCATTAGTCACTCATTTTTGGTAGGTATTATTTGGTTTGCCTGTTCTCACAGTCCGGGGTTCGATTCCCCGCCTGAGAGCCATTAGTCGCCTACTTATTTTTGGCGTTATTTTATTTGCCTGTAGTTCCCAATTTTCCCCTTTTTGTAATTTGTTAGCGTTGCGACTTCGGGTCCAATCGGCACTGAGGGTCGTAACGCTACAATTTTGCATATTTCCCATTTATTGTAATTTGTTGGCGTTGCGACTTCGGGTCCAATCGGCACCGCGGGTCGTAACGCTACAATTTGTAAGAGGCTTTTTTTGGACAGGAATAGGTGGAGCACAGAAGGGGAAGCTTTTGCCCAGCAGTGGGACCTACTCGTAAATAGCTAGTAAAAAAAAATTTGATTTTTCTTTTTTATCACTGAACTACAAATAAACTAAAAAGTTGATTAATGTTTTAAATAAATACAAGGACTTATGATGCGATCACTAGCTCTGCGAACCAAGGTGGTGCTAAATTAAATCTTCTGTTAAGATACCTAATAATATACACGCATGTAGTCACGTCTGTTTACCTTACGGGGTAGACAGCTCCTAGGTCTAGAAGACCTAAAGACTACGTAAAGCTTGATACTGGGCGTGCGCAAGGAGAGATGTTGGCAGGCCAGTGCTGAGATACAAGGACTGCGTCAAAAGGGATATGCATGATTTTGGAATTGACCCTGGTACGTGGGAAAGAACAGCCAGTGACAGGCAAGCGTGGAAGAGACGCGTAAATGAAGGAGGAGTTTTGCACGATAATGTATGGTTCCGGACTTTAGAAGATCGGAGAAATAAGAGACGCCAAACCAACGATTCGGCTGAAGGCGGTTTCTCATGTCCGGTGTGCGGAAGATCTTGCCGTTCTCGAATCGGGCTATACAGCCACGAAAAAGCGTGTCGTCGACGTGACATTGTTTAAAACGTCTGTAAAGACGGATAAGGCCAATAATGATGATATAGGTGGAAAACGGAATCAAAATAATGATGAGTTGCTAGTCGCATCGCCTATTGACACCATTTCTCAGATACTCGCCCATTCCCTCGATCAGCTTTAACGATCGCGCGGGAAGAGAAACAGTTGTTACAATCTACGATTTTTCTTTTCTTTACAAAGTTACTATGTTTTATAATAGATTCTATATAGATGTAGATCCAAGGCCCAATTTGAAAAAGTTTTCCATCATGATCTGGGGATCGAACCTTGACCCCTCGTATCGCAGGCTGGCCTGTGAACCACGGCTTCAGAGAGACCAAAAAAAGTGAGAGATCTCAATTACCCTAAGAGAGTTGGCGTCAGGCAGGCAGTCAGCCGTAAAATTTTTGCCAAATACCTGTACCATAACATATCCCAGCAAAGATGCTATCTGAATGTAGACTCCTGGCTCCGAAGTATCACAGATGAAGCACCGGGTAAAACGCTCTAACGCTCGGATGATGATCAAACTCAAGAGATCGACAACCTTCAAAAGGGACCAATGTTCGGATCTTGCAAAAAAAACCGCCATTCTGATAAAAAAAAAATCCGGTTTAATGTTGTCGTAAGAACCCAGACGTACCGTGCTATAAGTTGAAAAAAAAAAACTTAAAAAAAAATACAACGACAGATGACTGTAAAATATTATGGTTGATGAAAACGAAAATACATTGACCATAACTACGTTAGTACTATATTATCTTCACCACAACACGCAACACTTATCAATCTTTTTAAAAACATCCCCTTCCATCAAATCGACCGTTAAACAGTAGCCAAATATCAATCCACAAAAAAGAAAGAAAAAACTCCCTATCCAAACATCGTGTCAAAGTAACCAATAAAAAAACGTGTAAATCCTGCCACGTTTGAATACTGGCACAAAAAACGCCCTAGCCATTACCACCAATAGAAAAAAAAAAGAAAAAAATATGTTAACTGAGCGGGAAAAAACTGTGTTAATTGGTGGTACGCGTGCCGCCCCGTTCTTTTTTCAATTCACTCTCAATGGAATACGTAGTTTTTTTTTCTAATGGTCTTTTTTGTCGCTCTGTCGTGGGGTGAATTTTTTGTAGCAATTATGAGCTAGGCCGTTCATCCGGCAAATTGTTTAATATTACACCTTTTTTTGAATGTATTATTTTATTAAATTACGGACCTTTTTATTCATTTAAAATAATCTACGCGGGTTTTTTCAACACGCTTTTGTTAGCTATACTTGTATGTAAGAAAATCTTGGAATCTTAATTGGACACACTTCCCGGTCTTCGATTAGGATGAAATTTTGCACATGTTCTGAGTTCTGATGACAATACATGACTAGCGTGCTAAAAGCATGTTTTTTAGTTTACTAAACTAATTATAAATTATTCATTATTCAGTCAAGGATTTTGTTGCATTTTTATAACTATGATATTATGTCCATAGATATTTATAATTTAAATTATTACGAGTTTTTTTAAAATAAAAGGTATTTTTAATAGTGCTTAATAAAAGGAGAAATGTTTATTTGCTAATGATTTGGTTTTCTTAAATATCGACCAAAAAAAGAAGAATTACTTGTTTCATTTATCTGCTGTATCTACGGCACTCGAAAAGCGTCATTAAATTTTCTTAAGTTCGATTTAATTCCCAACTTCACTTCTTTTGTGAATATACCTAAGTGTTTTGGTATTGAAAATAATTAAATCAAATCATTGAGGTAGATAAAAAAAAAGAAAAAAGAAATAGTTTCCAAATTTTGGTTAGGATACGGCTGACGTTAGATATTAAAAACAAAGCATTATTTACATGATGCAATTTCAATGAATAAATGATTAATTTATCTGTGGTATCCTGTTAGGAAAGATAGAAATGTAAACTTAATAACTAAAAGACTACCAGTATTCTTATTGGAAAAACAAAGTTACAATTTATGTGTAACTTTATACCGACATCTGTTGGCGAGGAGTGTAATTAATAATTTAACCAATTAGAATTAATTTAGGTATGTATAGATATTTTCAATTAGTATCGTTTAGCTAATTAGAAACTTGAATAAAAAGATAATATGATTACATAACACTAAAGACTGTATATACTCAATAAAAAATTTATTCTGGAGTAAGTCTTAACCTAGGATTATTTGTCTTATAATATGGTAAGTAATAGACAAAAATCTTAATGATATAATGTTGAATCATGAATCAGTCAATATAACTTCCAAATTTTTTGCCGAATTATTTTAATAGAAAAAAGTTTTTTTTTAAATAATTCGGCGGACCCGGGTCTCTGTTTACCTCATCTTAGTTCAGATGGTTGCCTGCCACAGAGAGTATCACTTGAATGAGAGGGAGAAAAATACAGCTCTCAGTACTACTGTAGTATGAGGTTATAAGTCAGAGTGATTATACTTTATAAGGCCAAAGACTAGACTTGGTCTTTGATCCATCGTAAAAAATAAAATAAAAAAGTATTGAGAAAACTGTTAACAACGTGGCTTAGAGTCGGTCATAATTACTCGTAGATGCGTAATACCGTAGTTTTAAAACTTATTTAGTTTTTAACCTTTTAGATAGACAAAGAAACGACACAACTGAATAAACCAGAAAAATAAAAAAGTACAAGAAAAAAGAAAATTAAAAAAAAATATTTTACCTTACATCGAAAAACAACCGCCGCGCACAGCGCACTGATATAAAATTTTCCATTTAAAACACAGAACATTATTATCTTTTTTCTAACGAAAAAAATACTTTTACTTCACAAAATGTATCTTAAAAAACTAACAACAAACACTCGATAATGCACTTTAAAATAGAACAATTAGGGTAGTTTTCAATTTGGAAAAGTTTTGCGTTTACGTTCTTATGAAGTGGCTTCATTGTGCAGTGTTCTACTTTATTGAGTAGGGATGCGACACGCGTCTTTAAGTCATGATTATGTAATAGTTGAATACCATAATCGAGCTAGATAAAATAGCCTCCTAAAGAGAATTTCTAGATTTTTCCCAATTCCTTTCCTACAATCTACGCAGCAACAATTTTTTTTATTCTCTTGCCCAAATTTTCTATTATTGAAACATTATAACCAAAAAATACATTACAATTTCGTATTAACAACTATATAATCTAATTTATATCTGCCAAGGTAACATGACTCCTAAAACAAAGTCACTACGTGTTTCAAAGAGAAACAAACACAGTAAAAATAGGATTTTTTATTGTACTTATCTTAGCAGGGATAAAAGTGATCCACATACAGGACTGGTTATCTTTGGTAAAGGTTTTTTTTGCGAGTTACCAACTATTAAATTTTCTTTCTCGTGACTAAGAACATTATTCATCATTCTATTCTATATATACCGTAACTATGTTATGAAGAAACAAAAAATATACCTAATATGAATTTTTAATACACCGGTTTCTATGAAAACGCTTTTTTTTTTGCAAAAAGATAAGAAAGAAAAAAAGAGAAAAAGAGAAAATTTTAGACGTTAGGGATTTGTATGGCATTACAATATGTGGAGAAGTACGTATACTTGGACCAGACCATCTTTCGTTACCAGGCAAGACAAAGAAATTGACCATAGCATCAATGACACCTGGATGAGCTTCTGATCTATGAAAGGTCACCTTCTTTTACACTACTTTTTTTATGTCCTTACCGTCGGTGCACAAACTTGGTCGCTGACGGAATCTCAAAAGCTTTGGTTTACAAGGTTTGTCAATATGTCGGGTCCTACTCACCTAGCTCTTTTTAGAGCAGGCCAACATAAAATAAAAGATGTAGTAGATGCTCAGCGGAGAGAGAGCTCAGGTAGAATGGAGAGAACCCAGATCACACAGGTATCCAGATATATTTCGTTATTTTATAATGCTTCACTCTTTATAACATTTGACAAGCTCACGCCGTAGTCATCACGCCGGCCTGTAACACGGATGGTCCTGGGTTCGATCCCCGGTCAGGTCAAGATGAAAAATGATCTTTTTCAGATTGACCTGGGTCTTGGATGTTTATCTATATATGTATTTGTTATAAAATATAGTATCGTTGAGTTAGTATCCCATAACACAAGTCTTACTTAAGAACTTACTTTGGAGCTAGCTCAATCTGTGTGATTTGTGCGTAGATATTTATTTATTATTACACTGTTATTAGTATAAAAATACAATGATATAATTAAAAAATATGGTAGGCGAGTGCCTGTAAGTAAAGGTAGAGATCGAGTGACTACGACCAAGGGTAGAGATGGAATGACTGACGATGAGGAAGGGCTGTGATGAAGATTTAATTATATCATCATTAAACTCAACCAATAAGAGGAACTGAACGACTCGAGACCCGAAGCCACCATTAGTTCAAACATTTTGGTGAGCATGACTCAACTCAACAATTCTGGTCTAATATGATAAAAAATTATATATATATATATATATATATATATAGCCTTTTTGACTCGAAATAAAGAAGAATAGAACAAGATAACGCTGTAAAAAAGTATTATTCAAGAAACTGCAGGTGAGCCAGTAATGAGGGGCAAAGTAAGGTACATGAATATATAAACTGGCCAAGTATGTGTCACTTTCACACTGGTCTGGGAGAAAAGAAAAACATAGAATGTACCAGCTGCTTCTCTTCCCACGCAGATCGTAAAACCGATCGAGGGAATGGGCGTGAGGAATCATGTCAATAGGCGATACGGCTAGCAACCCATCACTATTTGATTCAGTTCTCTACCTACTAGCCCACTAACATGCTAATCGTGGCCTTTCAGTTAAATAGACCTGGGCTCATCCTATCCCGTAAGGGAAAAAGACGTGACGTAAGTATATGTCAAGTTTGCACACAATAAGGGTTCCGTGCCACCGTCCAATAATTAATTACAAAACCCAAAGAAAACCCACGTTCTTGTAGTACCCTGATGTATTATATTACTCTACGCATGAAAACTCTTACATGCGATCTCTCTTGTGATGTAAACCAATTCTTTCTTGCAAGACACTATTATTTTCTAATATCAGTGGTTAGACGTCTCATTAAAAATGAGCAGTACCTTTGACAGAATCAAGAAAAAGTTCAAAATAACTTATTTAACACCACTTTCTTTTCATATAATATCGGTAATAAATATAAAACATATTATGTTAAAAACTCTATCTGTTACAGGTACAGCCTGTGATATGACAAATTACAGCATCATCAACGGATGGCAAGAGATTTAGTAATAAGTAGGGTCCTGTTTGCACTTTTTGGGTACGGAACCAAAAAAAGAAATTAATTTTGTAAGAAACACACTGAATTTCGATTCGACGGAATGCACAGAATCTTCATAAATCTCAACCCTTTTTTTTTCAAGCATGTATATTTTTATTATTGCTCAAATATATTCGTTCAAGGTGTTTCAACCCCCTTTTGGATATGATTGTGTATAAGATGTTCATAGTTATACCCTGATTACTGCCCTTATTTTGTAAATGAAGTTTGATTTTTCCGCAGTCAAGAGTTGATTCACGAAACGACGATACAATTTCGAAAAAATACCTTACTTTCCCCAATACTGATAGAAAATAAGATTTTGTATCTGCACCTCGATTTCACCCCACAATCGAGGACTGAGTCAGAACTCAGTACATCACTATTTGTTATCTGTGTCTGCGTAAGACTATAAAATTTTGAAAAATCCACCACTTTTCCGCGATAACCCCGCCCTGACGCTGGGGAAAAAAAGCTTGCGGCCGTATTTATAGTCAAGGGCTTGCTATAATTTGTATCACGGGTTGACTACGAACAAAACTCGCTAAAGATACCATTTATGTGAGCCGTGTGGTTTCCA
Organism: Rhodophaea formosa; assembly: GCA_963082605.1. Lineage (NCBI taxonomy): Eukaryota > Metazoa > Arthropoda > Insecta > Lepidoptera > Pyralidae > Rhodophaea > Rhodophaea formosa. The sequence continues at coordinate 10,382,627 of OY720228.1, read as the reverse complement.
GCAGAGTAGAATATGACCACTCCAAGTTTTCCCGTGGATGTCGTCAAAGGCAATTTAGGGAACCTAAGCTAAACAAAGCTACAAAACATGAAGAGACCTCTCCAACCAAAGTGTATATAAAAATCAAATCCTATGACTGCTCTGGCTAATATATGGCTCTGGCAGTACAGAGAGAGTCGTGCTCCTGCAGTGGAGACTACAAAGGCCTGATGATGATGACTCTATTGAAAGTAAACAATTAACACGAACCTTTTACTTACGTATTTATTTTCACTTAAATCTTCTAGTTAATCTAGTTAATCCATCAGGGACAATATTAATAAATAGGTATACAGCGTGGAAATTGACCCCCAACGTACCCTCACTTAGCTCGTCAATATGAACAACTTTTCCTTTACGATCACGCTGGGAACACTTTTGTATATTTTTGTTTAATATTTTCATACATATGTGGTAAACCGCCAGGGCAATAAGTATGGGACAATTGAAATACTTTTCGAGTTCCCAGAATTGGAACCATAGGAAGAGATGTGCATATTGACGGTCTGAGTCACCCCAGTATGATTAAAGCGTGAAAATTAAAAAAAAAAACATTTATACTATCACGTCTTTTCCCTTGCGGGGTAGACGGAGCCCAGATCTGTAAAATCTTAAGGCCACGTAAAACGGAATCAAAATAGTGATGGGTTGCTACTGTTGCTAGCCGCATCGCCTATTGACATAATTCTTGACGAAGATTCCCTCAATCGACTTTTACAATCTGCGCGGAAAGAGAAGCAGCCGGTACATTATACGTTAAAAAATATAAAATTCAAATATACGTAAATAATATTTTACTTGACAATAATAATTGCCATGACTATGAATACGTCTCGTCTTATAAATAGCCAAGTATTTATTCGCTGTTATCAGCTCTCGAGCTATGAGTTTGTGTGGCTTCTTTGTTGGTCTAGATAAACTGTTAGTCCTATCTAGACCGTATAACAACCTGGACGTATGTATTCTAGGATATTTGCAACTTTTTTATGTTATAGGACGGCAAACGAGTAAGGGTCACCTGATGGTAAGTGATCACCGCTGCCCAAGGACAATTGCAACACCAGGGGTGTGACAATAGCATTGCCGACCTTTTACTTTTCTCTCCCAGAGGGGAGAGGGGATGGGCCTCCGGCTCCCTCACTCACCGAACGAGGCATAGCAGCGGTAAAGCTACTACTGATACTTAGATTTTCTATGAGAGTGTGGTACTTCCCCGAACAGGTCTGCCCATTCATGCTACTAGCAAACGGAAAAATATCGGGATAGAAAATTAGAGATTGGTGTATAAAGAACTTAACGCCCTTCCAGTGTGTTTACTCTCACCATAGATTTATAATTCTATAGGAATATGTCTCATACAGAGGCATGCATTTTGGCAAATTAAGTTTCAAGAAGCCATCACTAGATGGCAGTAGGTCCACGAATATTAATTTATATGTATGTAGTATATGTATTGTATATGTGTATATATATTTATATATATGGATATTTGTGTATTCTTAAATTATATGTTTATATTATGAATAATATTTTTAATACTTTAATATAGTATATTTCATGCTTCTTTTTTTTGCACCGACTTCCAAAATATTCTTTTCTCTGCTCCACCTGTAGGTTGACTGGTAGATAAAGCCTCTGGCTTTAAGTCCGCCTTTTACTATTGTGTAATAAAGTTAAATAAATAAATTAACTAGTCAACGAGACTTATTTCATTGTCTTAAGCATAAAAAGGATAGAACACGTTTATTTGGTTAGATAAAATTATTATCCGGATAAATGCAATATTCCAAAATGTGTTTTTTATAGTAAATATCTCTTGAATATAGCACGAAGCGCCATCTGTGTATAGTTGGAGTGCAATTCTAGTTTGTATGAAACTTGGTGGATATGTCAAAGATGATTCCACCATGCTTATGCAATTTATTAAGTTGTGTAACTTAAGGCGCTTACACCAGCGAACTAGCGCCACCCTTGGTTTTATTTCTTTTATTACTAAATAAGATCAAATTGACAAAATCGACGTAAGTACTTCACTAGTAAATGACTTGTAGTATTTTTTGTATTGCTTTTCATTATTTTGCATTTGGTAATTCAAGAGAACTACGCATTACCGCCAAAAGCGGCCACTTTTGGCGGTAATGAATAGTTCTCTTAATCTGAAATGCTGATGTCGATGAAAAATTCTACTAAAAATAATACAAGTTATTTACTAAGGAAGTACTTACGTAGATTTTTTCAATTTGTTCTTATTTCGGAGAACAAGAATTAAATAACGGGTGTCGCTAGTTTCGGTGGTGTAAGCCTCTTAAGGGCGTATCCTAGCAGTATATTTGTATTGAAAACATAATGCTAGGATACGCTCTTAACGCCCTTCCAGTGTATTTACTCTCACTTTATGGTTCCAACCAATAATTTGTACGATTTTTCTGTCAGTTACGCATAGGTGGCACCACTGGCAGCGTCACAACTTTTTATCTAACATATTATGAGAAAATTAAAGTTTTATTAATAAATAAATAAATATATAGGCACATATCTATACATGAGCTAGCCCCACAGTTAGTTGTGAACTTGTGTCGCAGGATACTAACTCAACGATACCATATTTTTATAACATACTTAAATAGATAAACATCCAAACATTATTCACAACAACTAAAATATTTTTGTGGTGGTATGCAATATTTGCGGCATAAAATGTATAAATATAATATCTCAGAGAGACCTCTCCAACCCGTCTGGCCAGCGTGGAGAGTGTAGGCCAAGTCCTCTGACTGCTCAGGCTAGTGTATGGCTCTGGTGGTGCAGAGAGGGTCGTGCTCCTGCAGTGGAGATTAGAAAGACCTGGTGATGATGATGATGATAATATCTCAGTTTTATCAAGTTTAGGCAGATACAGATTAACGCCATCTAGTGACGAGTGGAAAACAACTCTGCGGCACCGTCGTCTAACTATTCGGCCTACTTTGTAACAGGCCTTAACTTGGTCTGATATTTTTGTATGAGATTATCAGTCTATAAGTTAATATTATATTGTCTTTGTCAATATACAGCTCAATCACGTAACGGATGAACCAGAAATTGGCACACAGATAGTTATAATAACGTAGTAGGCTCTTGTTAAGAAATGATTTTCCAAAATTCAACCCCTACGGTAAAATAGGGGTCCAAATTTGTATTACGAACAAAGTCGCGGGCAAAAGCTTCTTGGTATAGAATAAATATGGTGAATTTCAATATATAAATAATAACAATTTTAATAAATAAACTGAATTCTTATATAGTCAGAAAGTGAATTATATCTTATATCTATGGTATTATTATACAATTTATTCCACGGGAAGTTGTTTAAATATTAAGAAGTAAGAGTACGCTGTTCTTTTCCGGTTGCTAACATCTTTCAGGCTCATATTTTTACAGGAAAAGCTTGTGGTTTGTGAGTAGTGTTAAAACCATTAATATTTTATCTATGGTAGAACTAACATAAGAGAATTTGTTCGCCACTAGTGTAGCGGGCGTCGAAACGAGTATTGTAAGTGTTGGCACAGATTTTATCGATAAAAATAAAATAAAGTGTAAATCTGTGTGTGTTTATATTTTTTTATTTGTCATATTCGTGCACGCCAATTACCTTTTATCTCTCTTTTCCTCTCGCAGGTCTGCTGGAAGAAATTTCTATTGAAATAGTACCTACGTACTAAAGTCTCCTTCCATAAGGTATTGTTTTATGTATACATAAATAAATAAATGAATAAAAGTTTATTTCAAAAAGAATTTTACACTTCGTGAAGAATTATTTATATGGATACAATGTTTCACACTAACGCCATCAACAAGATCTTGATATGGACTTGTGGAGTACTAGAGGTTCACTACTGGTCACGATGAGTACTGGGACCAATTCAAATGTTTAACCTTTTGTTTTTTTTTATTATTTATCACAGGGAAGGTTATCTATCTAAACAATTTAAAACCGTCTAAGTGCGAGTTGCAACCGCACGTGAAGAGTTCCATTCTACAAAAACATATTCACTGAAAAAATAGCAATTGAAATTCAACACCTTAAACGCAATTAGACGAACGTATAAAATAATCACATGATTTATCATGATTAAATTTATCTAACAAAGATTTATCTTAGTTAAATTTATTTTATCGACGTATCTGAGTGATCTCCTGCGACCACACGGAAAACCCATTGGTCTAATGGATCAAAATTAGAGCCAATTAACATCACCGTGCAAAAACTTAACAACTAGTGGTAGATCGATTCTACCAGTCCAAAAATGCAGCTCCAGAGTGGCGCCCCATAGCAAGTATAACCAACAGGCTGAGATTTTGGCTGATCGTTAGTGATTGATGAATAAGAACGGCAAAAATATTATTGGGTGCTTTCTCCCCAATCGGAGTGGTATGTGTGTAAACTAGGGCGACAGATTTTTATATTATACAGCGTTTATTTTGTCAAAAATCAAGGCCTTCGTTTAACGGACTGGACTGGCGTATGACGCTGTTGTATGTCTGTTTGTTTTTATATTGTTTTTCGTGTGTGTACATAGTTTAACGACTGCCGTCAGTAATGACAGACGGGAACGAATTAACGTTCCGAAGTACGGAAAAGCGAGAGATTTTTTAATATCATTTGTAATCGTTCATCCAAAAGGTTATTAGTAAATCCAAGTTAAATAAATTTTATCGACATCGATAATCCAGTTACGCGGCCCTAGAGGTCGCTAACGGCGAAATACGAGTACTCTCGCGCACTAAAGATAAATCTTTTTACAGCGAGCTTGATTAGAAAATTCCTTTATTAATTGACCGCCATAATTATTAAACTGTTCAAAGATCGTTCTATCTATATTAGAGTTTATCGATGATCTATGTATTCTCTATGGAATATCGATGATTAAATCATAAGCCATGTGGTTCCCGGCAGAGTAGAATAGGGCTACTCCAAGTCTCCCCGTGGATGTCGTAGAAGGCGACTTAGGATACACAAGCTAAACAAAGCTTATAAACATCAAAGAGACCTCTCTAACCTGACTGGCTAGCGTGGAGAGTGTAGTGTTTTCAAATGTTTTCATGATTGTTACACCTTTGAATAAAGTTAATTTAATACGGTTTTTATCGCATATTAAAGTAATTTTATATAAAAGTGGAGAGTGTAGGCCAAATCCTCTGACTGCTCTGGCTAATGTATGGCTCTAGTAGTACAGAGAGAGTCTTGCTCCTGTATTGGAAACTAACAAAGACCTGACATGATAATGATGAGGAAAGCATTGTATAGGAACAACTCTTTGATATCAGTTTCAACGTTTAGGATTTGTGTCATGTTTTGTGTGTGTGTCGTCAGGAGTGTCATACATAACTGTCTGTCCGGTAGTTGTATGTATGGCATTAGGTACGCTCACCCAGCCTCCCTAGCTGCTAGTTTCTCATCCTCTATCTCTTCCGAGCAAGTATCATCCCAAATACCTTTATCCTGTTCCCCCAGTCCAACAAACTCTTATCTTTCCCTCGTTTTCTAATAGGTTTCTATCAGCAGCAGCGTCGGAACCAAATTAAGCAAAACAATCTGCGCTCACCAACCCAGCTGCCAAGCGTGGTGTGTAAGGCAAAACCCTCCTATGATGGAAATCTTTGGGAGAGGCCCATGTCCAGCGTCGCACTTCATGCGGCTGAGACAACGATGAGACGATGTATGCGTGTGGCCAACGTTTGTGTTGAATTTGTCATCAGTACTTTTATTTCAATATTTTTTTTTCAAATCTTAAATATAAACGGTTTTGTTTGACAAGTGTCAAAAAATAAAATACTAACTTTAAATACATCTTTATTGTCTACATCTATTTTATACCAACATAAGTCCAATGACAATCGATAGAAAGATTATATCCATTTTCTATAATATTTTTTTATTAACACATAGATACTTCAAGTAAGTGTTAATAAAAACAGGAATGTGTCAAGCGAGCTATAAACAGGACCATAGGAGCGTTAAAACTCTCATAAGTACTCATAACCCTACTAAACAATAAAGGATTCTTTCGAAACGACTACGAGCGAAGAATTAGATTCCAGAAAAGGACGACACGAAACATTAGAAAGCATCTGCGAAAAATAAATCAGCGGCCCACGCACGCGACCTAGCCCAACGGACACACACAGAAGAAAAGAGACAAAAAAATCGCAGCGAAAAAAAATCGCAAGCGAATATACTCAAGGCGAACGACCGGCGAAAAATAAGACGAAAAGAACCGCGTGCGCACATGTGCGTCCTCCATTTTTTTCACGCTATCCCTTTCTCGCACCAAAAAAGGGAACGATTCCGCGCGCGCGGGAAAGGGACGGACGAAAAGAAAGCGCGCGGAAAGAGTTGGCGGTCGATCGCGCGTTAGTACCGACCATTGCCGCTTGGTGCGCTCGCGTTGCCTGGGAAATTTCTTCCTGTTTGCGTTTAAGCGCGTTTTGGTCCTTTTGCAAAATTGTTTTATGTGAGCATAAACTATTTGTAAGCTCACGTAATAGGACATGAGGCATTGGTAATTTTTCAGGCTAGAATTATGGCGGTCTTCTGAAAAATTATGTTGCATTGTGTTTAGGCACACAAATCGGTAGGTTGGCTTTTTAAATGCGTTTGTTGACAAATGAACATCTCTTTGAAGTTGGTGCTCTTTTAGAAAAGGTACTTATTTAGCTGAAGCAAAAGTTTTTGATTTCTTTGGAAAAAAATTACCAGCAGATATAAATTTTCGAGCAAATTCTTTTTAATTTAATCGTATAGCAAAATGCTTGTAAAGCATCAAAGGTATTATACATTAAGCACGAAATAAAGCATGAATACTCTCTTGATAAGAAAGACGACCTTTGTGGCGCAGTGGTTAACTCGTCAGCCTGCAACACGAGTGGTCCCGGGTTCGAAGCCCTGATCAGGTCATTATGGAAACCGTTCTTTTTCTTATCGGCCGGCCGTCTTGGATGTTAATTTATAGAAGAATATATTGTAAAATAAGTATTTTTGTATCGTTGAGTTAGTATCCTATACAAGTCACAACTAACTGTGGAGCTAGCTCTATTTAAATGATTTGTCCCTATTTATTTATTTATTAAAAGTGTACCCTGGGCTCCATCGCAACACAATAACGATGTAATTAGGAAAAACGTTCAAATAAGGATAAAATAAAGATAATAGAAGGCGACTTAGGAAACACAAGCGAAACAAAGCTTATAGGTAATCATCAAAGAGACCTCTCCAACCCGTCTGGCCAGCGTGGAGAGTGTCGGCCAAATCCTCTGACTGCTCTGGCTAATATGTGGCTCTGGTAGTACAGAGAGGGTCATGCTCCTGCAGAGGAGTCTAAAAAGACCTGATGATGATGATGAAGGATAAAAAATGAAACTTCTTTTTTTTACTTTAGCAAAATTCCTATTCCGAAAGTAGTATTTAAATGAAAATCACCGTGGTAATAGACCTGTACACTAACAATATGTAGAGTTCTTCCTTATAGCGTCTCTACGTCTAGGATTATGGTCTTTATACAGTTAGCAATAAGGGCTAGAATGGTTTTAGTGTGGCTAATGAAACTGTCCGGTCGGTTGATTTAATACCGAGCCAGAACCTTTTTAATTGAGGCTTTTTCTTGATGTATTTATTGCATTCTGGATAAGAGGCAGGTTAAGGGATTGATGCTTTAGTTTTCTTTTGCCGTGTGGTTTCAGACTTACTGGACTCGCATGTCTCCATACAAACGGAAAAAAGTGATTGTGGCAATTTTGATAATTGGAGTTAAATTAAGCAATTTACTTTTAAGTCCAAAATTATCAAATATTGCCACAATTTCTTATTTCCATTTATATGGTGACATGCGCGTCCAGAGCCCTCTTAAGCCCTATCCCCACACATCAGAGCCGTGCCCAAGATGTGGTAAGAGCGTCACTATATCGATACCGAGCGTCCGTGTCAGTGAAGTGACCGAGCCGCGACCGACATGTGGATGGAGGCTTTTCATATATGCCCTCTTTATTCGTTTACTAGCAGCCATTCCCGGTTGCGCCCGGGCATTTATTTTACATACAAACCTTCTTCTTGAATCATCCTATCTATTAAATAAACGGCATCAAAAACTGTTGCGTAGTTTTAAAGATTCAAGCATAAATAGGGACAGACAGCGGGACGCGACTTTGTTTTAATTGCATGTTCAGTATATTTATTAAAAAATAATTTAATATGCACAGGACTTCCCCTTAAGCTATAGGCTCTATGCTTTAACAGCAGCCACTCTAAATACCGCAGTAGTGAATGGTGGGCAATTTTTATGACGCGCCGATATTCCGCGCATGTTTTCCGTCAGTACCGTTTATCAAAGCTCATTTGAGTATATTCTGACTTCTAGTTCCTCCCATTATAACCTATAGTTATTAGTTAGTAAAAACATAACTCGTTAACCATAATAGTGATACTTATAAAACCTACGGCACAAATCAGCACAAATAACGTTCTATATCTATACAAAAAACGACGGTTGACTGGCTTGCCGTTTCAGAGGTACAGGAACTGACCAAACGTTAGGTACTCCAGCCGAAAATGGAATACCTCTGAAACCGTATGGAGCACAAATTTGAAAATATAAGGTACTCTTGAGCACAAATTGAAGCTATAAGGCACTTTTGAGCACAAATTGAAGCTAGCTGTGTGAAATGAAATGAAATGAAATGAAATGAAATGAAATGAAATGAAATGAAATGAAATGAAATGAAATGAAATGAAATGAAATGAAATGAAATGAAATGAAATGAAATGAAATGAAATGAAATGAAATGAAATGAAATGAAATGAAATGAAATGAAATGAAATGAAATGAAATGAAATGAAATGAAATGAAATGAAATGAAATGAAATGAAATGAAATGAAATGAAATGAAATGAAATGAAATGAAATGAAATGAAATGAAATGAAATGAAATGAAATGAAATGAAATGAAATGAAATGAAATGAAATGAAATGAAATGAAATGAAATGAAATGAAATGAAATGAAATGAAATGAAATGAAATGAAATGAAATGAAATGAAATGAAATGAAATGAAATGAAATGAAATGAAATGAAATGAAATTTTATTCAAATTTGGATATCATGTATCGCTTTTTGAACGTCATATTTTTTTTTTTTAATTTGCAAGATCGAAAAAACTACTAGCACTTCATTTAGAGCTAGGTTGCCTGGAACAAAAAAAAATGGAACCAAAAAGTTACGCCATCCAGAAATTGTTTTCTCAAATATCTCTTAAACGGCTGGCGGCACAAATTAAAAACTTTCTGGCACTTTTCTATGACGTTAGGCTCTAATTATTTGTAATCATTCATTTAAAAAAAGAGATACTTCTCGGCTGGAGTAACGCATACTGTTCAAAGCTAATTTGACGATATTCCAATTTCTTAGTTCTTCCCACTATAACTAATAGAACAAAAATCATATGAGTGGTTGTGCATAAATTTTGATTAATGAAATTAAATATGAACAATACCATGTGGTTCACAGCAGAGTAGAATAGGACCACTCCAACTCTTCCCGTGGATGTCGTAGAAGGCGACTTAGCAAACAACACACAAGCTAAACAAAACTTAGAAACATAAAAGCCTTTTTTAGAAGGCGACTTAGGAAACACAAGCGAAACAAAGCTTATAGGTAATCATCAAAGAGACCTCTCCAACCCGTCTGTCCAGCGTGGAGAGTTTAGGCCAAATCATCTGACTGCTCTTGCTTATATATGGCTCTGGTTGGACAGAGAGGGTCGTGATCCTGTAGTGGAGTCTCCACTACAGGAGCACGACCCTCTCTGTCGGACGGGGTTTTATTAACATATTGTATATATGTATACGAAACAAAATTGCCTTTTTCCATGCCAAAAGTAAAAATCAAAGGAATGAGTATAATGTGAGTAATCCCGTCAATACGGCTAGCGTCGTAGTGTGACGCCTAGTGTAGTACCCGGCTCTGTTTACCCCGCAAAGAACAGAGACGTTTTACTTATTATAACACGCGTAAATTTTAAAGAAACCTTAAAACATTATGACACTGTGAGCTAGTCCAACCTATTTTGTCATGCTGTACAGTGTCACTATAACTTGCATAGTACCCGGCTCTATCTACCCCGTAAAGGACAGAGATATTTTACTTATTATAACACGCGTACTTACATTGTAAAGAAATCAAAAAAACATTATGACACTGTGAGCTAGTCCAACCTATTTTTTCATGCTGTACAGTATCATTATAACTTGCATAGTAGCCGGCTCTGTCTACTTCGTAAAGAACAGAGACGTTTTACTTATTATAACACGCGTAAATTGTAAAGAAACCTAAGAAACATTATCACATTGTGAGCTAGTCCAACCTGTTTTTTATGCCGTATCGTATTACTATGACTTACGTAATACGTTTCGACGCATGTCGGCCATTCTTTATACCTCGAAGTAGTTGCAACAAAAATGAAGGTATATATTTTACTACCATTCATACATATTCGCCGTGTGGTTCCCGGCAGAGTAGAATTGGACTACTCCAAGTCTTCCCGTGGATGTCGTAGAAGGCGAATTAGTAAGCACAAGTTAAATAAAGCTTATGAACGTCAAAGAGACCTCTCCAACCCGTCTGGCCAGCGTGGAGAGTCTAGGCCAAATCTTCTGACTGCTCTGGCTTATATATTATATAAGCCAGAGCAGTCAGAAGATTTGGCCAGTCGAGTTATGACTCTAGTAGTACAGAGAAGGTGCTCTATCAATAAGGACTAGAAATACCTAATGTTGATAATAAGTAAAACGTCTCTGTCATTAGCGGGGTAGACATGCCACATGAGCAGGAATTATTCTAATTTTTTAAACGTTTTATTGAGCTCTCTCCTTCTCTCTTTTTTATGTAAATAGTTTATCAGTACTTAATTAAAAAAATTAAATTAAAATTCAGTTATTTCAGGTAACTACAGACCCATATATAAACAACATTACATTGAATTAAAAATAAGTTCAAAATTAAAACGACTTGATATAATCCTGAACCCATCATATTCTAGATTCGTAATAAAATATTTTTCTGAAGCAAACCAAAGTATTTATTTATTAACAAAATGATTGGCATTAATTACAAAATTACTACTCCTACGCTACGAACATAGTGAGTAAAGATATCTTTGCTTCTTAAATAACCTAAACATACAATAAATTTTGCAATGTCAACTACAATACTTCAAAATGATTCACAGTTTTCGAACTAAAGATACTAAATTCTACCAAAACAGGATACTGCCTACAGAATACCTACTCCCCTCTCCTTTACTCCTTTATGCCCACTTCACACGAGTTTAGTAAATTTTACGTATTTAATAGCAGTTTTTACGTTTTTTCAGAAATCAATACCCGAGTATACAAAAACTTCTTTAAAAAAAATGCAATTATTTTACAGTATTTATAAGCCCAGTTATTAGAAAATCCTGTTAGAAAATTGCAATGAAAATGACCGAATTTAAAACTACACCCATACTTATTTAGATCAGCAAATCGCTACTTTTCGGTTAAGAATGTTTCATTTTCAAATTCCACTTTACACTTCTTTATAAAGATCTCTTGGCATCATGAATTGAAAAGAGTTATTAAAATAACCTACACAGAGATAACATCATTATTCCTTATTCTTATTAAACTTTACCTAAAGGACAGCTTCGATCTTACAACTGACCCGAATGCCTCTATTAGTATTAGTTGCTAAGCTGTTAGTCGTACTAATCTCGTGTAAACTACCCATTAGTGACTCAGCGTGCGCAGGCGCTAGTTTCGCAACCGAAATTCTACTGGTCTAGACAATAGCATTATTAGGGTAGCCATTTTGTTTCGGATTGCCTGATATTTATACTCTGTGGATCATGTCTGTCCTCTCACTACCTTTTATGGGGAATTTGAATTTGTAAGTTTATGGTTTTTGTGGTAGGAGCCTTAAATGTTGGGTTCAGAGTCGTGTAACTCATACATATTATCATGTTTTCTCCTTACGGAGTAGACAGAGCCTAAGGCCATAAGATCAAAAGGCCACGCTTAGCGTATTGTTAGGCGTAAACTTAATCAAAATAGTGATGGGCTGCTTGCCACATCGCCTATAACATGAATATTAATATATCCAACAGTCTAGCCACTGCAATTAAATTTAACACTTTGAAGCTTTATACACCACAGACGGAACCCCACCGTCAATATTTTTTAAAGATCTATCCAGCAAATGGCTACGATAGGTAATTGATTAGAAAAAAAAAAATACCTCCCCATTCCTTGTCACCCGAAAAATCAACCGATTAGTTCTATTTTAGCCATAGACTACTAGGCATAAAAATATCTAGTTCAGCGTTAAAAAAACGAATCACCAAGGAGGTTTTCAAATTATAGCTAGGCTGGGAGAAAATAAAAAACGTAGAAGGAAACAGCTGCTTCTCCTCCCGCGCAGGCCGTAGAAACCAGTTGAGGGAATGGGCGCAAATCTAAGTCATGTAAATAAGCGGTGTGGCTAGCTACCCATCAGTATTTGGATTCCGTATTCCATCTTTAAGCCCTTCAATATGCTAAACGTTGCCTTTAGTTCTTATGGCCTTAGGCTCTGTCTACCCAGTAAGGGATAAAAACGAGATGATATGTATGGAGGTTTTCAGCGCCTTTTTCCGATGTCAATAAAATATAAAAAGAGCCCAATCAAACCGCTATCGCTTAAGATCAAGAGTGGTCATAATTGCAATGGGAAATTGAATTGGATATGTTTATACCACTGCTTTGCATAATGTAATCAATGTTCTAGTAAATGATGCGAAGTAACACTTATTATTAATTTGTAAGTTATCTTTACTAATATTATGGAGAGGTCAGATTTGATTGTTTTTTTGTTTCATTAAATAAGCTCCGAAACTACCAGCCCGATTTTTAAATTTCTTTCATCTACAGAAAGCTAATTTATCGGCGGTTAACATAGGCTATAATTTACGCGAAATAATTTTGTTGCAAAAAAGCTGCTAGACAATAACAATATTATAAAGTAGAAATAATTATTGTTTAATTGCATTGAATTGGTATCGTTTGTAATTACTGGACTGATTTTAAAAAATCCTTTACTAATAGACAGCTAATTTATCGTCGGATGACATTGGCTATGATTTACGTGAACGAAGAAGCGGGAAAGTTTCAAGTCTCATAATAAAAGGTCATAGCAAATACTTGTAGGTTAAGAAAAAAAACGTCACTTGCCGTTAATCAATATAAATCAGCCCAATCAAATCACTATGGCTAAAGATCAAGTGTGATCATAATTGCAATGGGAAATTGAATTGGATATGTTTATACCACTGCTTTGCATAATGTAATCAATGTTCTAGTAAATTAGCTTCGATGATGCTAAGTTACACTTATTAATTTGTCAGTTATCTGTACTTATATTATAACGAAGACAGTTTTTATTGTTTATTTGCCGTGTGGTTCCTGGCAGAGTAGAATAGGACCACTCCAATTCTCCCGTGGATGTCGTAGAAGGCGACTTAGGAAACACAAGCTGAAAAAAGCTTTTAAACATTAAAGAGACCTCTCCAAGTTCTCCAACCCACCTGGCCAGCGTGGAGAGTGTAGGCCAAATCCTCTGCCTACTCTGGCTTATTATTTATGACTCTGGTAATACAGAGAGGGTCGTGCTCTTGCAGTGGAGACTAAAACATACCTGATGATGATATAAATATGGATAATAAATAAATAAATTTACAGGGACATATCACACAAATTGAGCTAGCCCCACAGTAAGTTGTGAACTTGTGTCGAGGGATACTAACTCAACGATTCAATATTTTATAATATATACTTACTTATATAGATAAACATCCAAGACCCAGGCCAATCTGAAAAAGATCGTTTTCCATCTTGACCTGGCCGGGGATCGAACTCGGGACCTCCGTGTCGCAGGCTGGCGTGTTGACCACTGCGCCACGGAGCTCGACAATAATTATAGACATTGACGATATGTAGTGAATTAAATAAATAAATAATAGCTACTGTGAAACATATATCTTCTTCCCGTTTTCGAAATCTAGAAAGCTCATCTCTGAAGCTTATTTGTAATAAAAAAGACAACATACGACGATAAATATTCATAAATTTATTTTTAATTAATTTTATAAGTAAAGCTTAATGAATTAATTAGTATTTTAATTTATTGATAATAAATTGTTTAACTGATCGCAGTCGCTTTATATAGTTATAATATATTTCACTTTGAAAGATAAATACGCTTTTTGATACATGTGCTTTTCTGTGACATATTATTATACGGGAGTTAATAAATTAAATGAATATATAAGAGGAAGTTTGAAAGTCGCTCCAATAGTGGAAGAAAGAAGGAAGAGCCATCGTTTAACCTGGTATGGCCATATCGAGAGAAGGGATGCCGATCACCTGGCTAAAAGGATGCTGCACTTAAATGTGCCAGGACAAAAAGGAAAGGGAAGGCCGAGAAAGTCGTGAAGGGAATGTGTGATTAACGATATGAAGGAACGGGGAGCAAGTGCCGATATGGTTGGTAACAGGAAACTTTGGAGAGAGTTGACATACAGAGCCGACCCCAAATAGGGAAAAAGGCAAGGAAGAAGAAGATTATTATACGGGAGTTATTTAACTTAAATGCAACTGGAAGAACTATATTTTTACCGAAATACCAGCATCAATCATAAGTCAGTTAGATCCGTCATTTTATAAGACAGACTAGGTACTGGTGGTAATAAATATGAACTATATGATATGTTGAACAAAACTGAAACCTAAGTCCATAATACCCACCGAGCCAAAATTTCTACAAAATTTTCTTTTTCACGTGTGTTTATGGCCAACGCTGCCTCTGGCCAGGAATCTTGTAGATTGTGTATTAAAACCTTATTAAATGCATTCGTCATCATCATCATCAGGTCTATTTAGTCTGTATTGCAGGAGCATGACTCTTTTTGCACTACCAGAGTCATACATTAGCCAGACACTCAGAGGATATGGCCTACACTCTCCACGCTGGCCAGACGAGTTGGAAAATTCATGTTTTAAACATTTTTTAGCTTGAGTTTCCAAAGTCACCTTACGACATCCACGGGAAGACTTGAAATTGTCCTATTCTACTCTACCGGGAACCACACGGCTCGCATTACTTACCTACTTATATATATAAACTAGCAGCCCTCCCCTAGCTGCGCCTGGGCATGTATTATACCTTGACCTTCCTCATGAATCACTCTATTTATTGGTGAAAATCGCATGAAAAACTATGCAGTCGCTTTCAGATTATCGCTAACAAACGTACAGACGCGGCGGAAGACTTTGTTTTGTAATATGTAGTGATTACGGTACGAAGGTACGGTCCCTCTTCCATGCTGATTTAGGAGAAAAGAAACATAGAATAAACCACCTGCTTTTCTTCCCACGCAGACCGTAATAGCCGGTCAAGGGTGAAAATCTTAGGAATCACGTTATAGGCGATGCGGCTAGCAACCCATCACTATTTTGGTTCCGCTTACCACCTTAACGCTGACATGCTAAACGTGGCCGTTGGTTTTTATGACCTTGGGCTGTGTCTACCACGCAAGGTATAAAGACGTGATGATATGTGTTATGTATGTACGGTACAACATGTAAATGCGTTGTACTAACCTAAATCTAAAATCTGCAAATCCTTGGGCCCTCTCACTGAGCCTAAATTTCAATACAGTTTAAAACATGCAGTGATGCAAGCTTGTTGATAAATGTGCATTCTACGACAAACTCTGTGGGATAGCTATGCATTTGGTATTACTAATTAAAATGTGATTTATCTTGAGAATCAGATTGTTTAACTTTTGCCGTATATTTTTTCATTTTAAATCCAAACTAATATGTTAAATGCGAAAGTGCGTTTGTTCATTTATTCAAGTCACGCACACAAGCATTGAAAAATTGGCCATTTTTTAATCATTGAAATAAGGGCATGACGGTGTCTAGAGAGTATATAGTCAACGGTCCAGCCGTGGTTTTTGCGCCTAAAATGATGATCCTCCAATTGCTCACTAGTGTGCATGTTTCTCCAATATGTTTTTCCACAATTTAACAGCTTGTTGTATACAATATCTCGTTAATGGCTGCTGTCGTAACATGTAAAGAAGTGTTTACAGTTACTGAATTCTGATAGTGGGCGAGCGCCAAGTTAACTTCTGCAGTCCTTGGGGATGTCTGTTTTTCTTCCTATTTTACTGGTATAGGTACCTTATTTACAAGTACTTTTAACTATCTTATTTTACAAAGTAATCTACATTATTTTTTATGATTTTTTTTTTAGTCTTCTTCAGTTACTAAGAAGAATATACTATTACTTCGTTTATCAGACAACCAATTTCATTATGAAGAGACTAAGATGATTTAAAATAATACATATACGGAATTAAATTCTAGTCTATTTATAGTCCCCACCGCGTGTTCTAGGCTTATTTTTTGGTAGTATTCTATCTCTATCTACTTAATGAGATATTTTTTTTTCAAATTAAAAAGTACAAAAAAAAATTCTACTCTGCCAATAAAATAATGGCCATTTTTAGAGTTCCGTAGTTAACTAGGAACCCTTATAGTTTCGCCATGTCTGTCTGTCTGTCCGTCCGCGGTTTTACGCACAGACTATAAGTACTAGAAAGCTGAAATTTGGTATGGGTATGTATATTAATCATGTCAAAAAAGTGGTGAATCTTGAAAAAAATTTTTTTTAGGGTGCCTCCCATACAAGTAAAGAGGGAGTAATATTTTTTTTTCTATACAAACCCATCGTTTTGGGTATCGTTAGATAGGTCTTTAAAAAATATTATGAGGTTGAGGACACTATTTTTCGATTAAGGGATCCGTTTCCGACAAATTTGGTTTTAGTGCAAAATTTTGTTAGATGTAAGTGTCCCCCACCTCTATCTACTAAACGGTTATATATGGATACGTGAAAAAAATTACAGCAGTAGTATATATACTGAAGTTGAAAGGAAAACTATCAGAGCTGAGTACTAAGTACAAACTAAAAAGTTATAGGCAACCAACTTATAAAATGTACTCGAAAATGTAAAATTTCATACATTTTCATTGTTACATGTTTTTGGTCGTTAAACTGTGAGGTGTGAGTGTGAACAGTGTGAACTCAAAGTTGTCATTCGCAACCACGGAACCCTACACTGAACGTGGCCCGACACGCAATTGGCCGGTTTTTAACAATTATTGGTAAGGTCCTAACGAAAAATTTGTTATGAATTTTAAATAAAAATAACAGCTGAATAGCACATATGCTATTAATTATATTATTTATACATATTATCACGTCTTTATCCCTTGCGGGGTAGACGGAGCACAAGGTCACATAACCAAAAGACCACGTTTAGCGTGTTGGGCCTTATGGTGGGACGCGAACGAAGCCACGATAAAAAGCTAGTTGTTGTGTCTATATATTTACCTAACTAGATGTTGTTTAAAAACTGCGCGTGCGTCATGAAATCAGCGATGCACCGAAAGAGCTGCAGAATATCGCAATGTTTATTTTTGCTGGCCGAAAGAAGGCAATCTGGCGTTCGTAAGGCGTAGGGCACAACGACGGCCTTTTTGGCAGAAGATTTTCTTACATTTCTTTCATACGTTATCAACTCGTTACAGAAACCACGTCAGAGACCGAGAGGTGGTTCCTAAGAACTCTGAGACCAGGGTGTGTATGGTCGACTGACCGTGTCACCTACACGAAATGATGATGATGATGATCAAGTCGTTATCTCTGAGCAAGACAGAGGCCAACGTCATAAAATCCAAAGGCCACGTCTAGCGTGTTAGTGGGCGTTAAGGTGGTAAGCGGAATCAAAATAGAGATAGGTTTCTAGCCGCATTGCATATAAGTAACGTCAATCCTTAGATTTTTGCCCAATCCCTTGACCTTGACTTTGACTATGCGAAGAAAGATTTTTTTAGCATAGTCAAGGTGCACTGACATCAACCACCACCACCATCAGGTCAGTTTTAGTCTCCATTGCAGGAGCACAACCCTCTCGTTAATACCAGAGACATTTATTAGCCATAGCAGTCAGAGGATTTGGCCTACACTTTCAACGCTGGCCAGACGGGTTGGAGAGGTCTCTTTGATGCTTGTAAGCTTTGTTTAGCTTGTGTTTCCTAAGTCGCCATCTAAGAGATCCACGGGAAGACTTGGAGTGGTCCTATACTGCTCTGCTGGGCCAAAAACCACACGGCAAATTATATTATCTTTAGCATAGTCAAGGTGCCTGACATCGACAGTTCAATCATATTAGGGTGAACTTTTGCACAAGGTATTATTATAAGACATTCTTCACCCCGAATCTCCACTCTTCTTCTAGAGCTAGGGTCTTGTGCTTGTAGTGCTTAAATAAGCAAAAAATAAATAGAACACATTTAGCGAAAAACAAAGTATTTTTGTAAATTTCGAAAAAAACATACAGTACATTGAAATATTTTTGTTTCTCCATATCTTTCATTTGCCAGAATTAGAATGAAAGTGCTTGTAGTTTTACCTACATTTATAAGCTTATGCATCCAGCGTCTTCCTGCAAGCACTCGCAACTCTCGGAAGACGCTGGATGCAGGCCGCTTCCAACCGTTCATATTGGAAATCCTTGGGGGAGGCTCATGTCCAGCAGTGGACTTCTTGCGGCTGAAATGATGATGAAAATGATGATAAGCTTATGAACACCAAAGTGATCTCTTCAATCCGTCTGGCCAGCGTGGAGAGTGTAGGCCAAATACTTTGACTGATCTGGTCAATATATGGCTCTGGTAGTACAGAGAGGGTCATGCTCCTGCAGTGGAGTCTAAAAAGACCTGATGATGATGATATAGGTAAATAGATAATTTAAGGATAAAAAGGACCCGATGTTATACTTTCAGGCATCATCAGAACGTGTTTTACATCTTAGGGTCTTCTAATTTGAAAATCTTTTCTCTTGCCAATCTTGTTACGATATTAAGTGAGTGTACTCTTGGCCTAACCCTAGCAAATTCTATTTTTAATGTTTAGATCGACTAACGCGCGATGCAGTTTTATGCACAAATTTGCGGCCCGCGCCGGATGGAACGCCGCCATTTTTAAATTTAAATTTAGAATGGGAATCACAGGAAGCTCGCTCTATTTTTGAATTTCATTTGTTCGTCTAGGCGTGTCGGGCTGGCCACTCCTCTGTTAAATATGCATTAGAAGAAAAATAAAGTCAGAAAATTTACACGGAATTTACGTTTTCTTTTTTAAATATAGGTATTCTTCTCGTTCTTTTTTGGGAGTTTAAATTTCTATTCTGCTTTCAGATTCTCCATGGGTTTCAGCATATAATAGACAAACATGGTGTTTCGTCCAAGGAACTCTACAAAGTGACTAAAAGACCATAGCACTAAAATCTCCGACCAACCTTCCTTGAGTTAGAGCCGGTGGGCTGTTTAAATTTTGCTTAATCATTTAACAGCATAACTTACAAAAGATAATAATTACTATTTATCTGGACCCAGACTCCATTGCAGCTATGTGAGGGACAGCAACAGGGATCAATCTCTGATAAAAGAGCATAATGTCTACTTTCTGAGTTATGCAGCTAAATTAAATACATTATCTTCCAATCAATATCTAAAACATATAGTACTGTTTTTGTTTGGGTTTTCAGACTTATAACGACAACTTCCTAAAACAAAAACTTTCTTAAAAACAAAACTGACGATTTCCGAAAAAAGACAAATTCAACTGACTAATTCTGCATTTGCCAAAACATCAGTTTACTAGTAGCCGGAAGTTG
The DNA here is from genome assembly GCA_963082605.1 of Rhodophaea formosa. Lineage (NCBI taxonomy): Eukaryota > Metazoa > Arthropoda > Insecta > Lepidoptera > Pyralidae > Rhodophaea > Rhodophaea formosa. The sequence goes on along the minus strand of OY720228.1, from coordinate 10,362,734 downwards.
ATAGAAAATAAAAAGATTACAAATAAGTTAAAGTTTATATGTGCCGTGTGGTTCCCGGCAGAGTAGAATAGAACCACTCCAAGCCTTCCCGTGGATGTCGTAGGAGGCGGCTTAGGAAACACAAGCTAAACAAACCTCTCCAACTCGTCTGGCCAGCGTGGAGGGTGTAGGCCAAATCCTCTGAGTACTCTGGCTAATATAATATCTCTTTGGTAGTACAAAGAGGGTCGTGCTCCTGCGGGGAGACCAAAACAGACCTGACGATGAAGTAAATGCAAAAAAAAACTAAAACTCGTTAAAAAGATACAAACATCGTTTTCGTGCATCCAAACGCATCGAGAATGCACTCGGTTATTTTCGCCCAACCTTGAATTTTGTGTATTTTTGTACACCTACTGCACTTGGCTTTGATACCGATTTTAAAAATTCGGGTTTTTACAACTGTTTTTGAGGACGGCTATAAATATTGTTGGAAATTCAGTCAATCTCTTCCGTGCTGGTTTTGGAGAAAAGACAGAACATGACATAGAATTTAGCTGTGGTAGAGCCATGCTACCGGCAAAATTCACTTTTGCTAGTAGCACGAATGAGCCGGCTCGTCCATGACAGTACCGCACTCTCACAGAAATTGACGTTTGAGTAGTAGCTTCACCGCTTCTATGCTTCGTTCGGTGAGTGAGAGAGCCGGAGGCCCATCCCCCCTTTCTTTCTGGGGAAGTAAAAATAAAGTGTTGCAGTTGTCCATGGGCAGCGGTGATCACTTACCATCAGGTGACCCGCTTGCTGGTTTGCCTTTTTATCTCACAGACCGAAGCCGGTCAAGGGATTGGGCGAAAATGAAAGGAATCACGTCAAATGCGATGCGGTTAGTGGGTAACCCTCTCTATTTTGATGCCGCTTTCCTCCTTTACGCCCAGTAATACGTAGAACGGGGCCTTTGGGTTTTATCACCTTGGGTTCTGTCTACCCCGCAAGGGATGAGGACGTGATATATCTATGTATGTTATTACAGTCAACGGTTTCGATTAAGAGATCGATACGCTTACAGATGTTAAGTAACCACAAGGGTTGGTGACTTTTTAATTGATAGCCTTCTTAAGCTCTTTGTGCTTCGTGCTTTGGAAAGCTCTAAGCTTGTTGGAATGGCTATGTATATATAGTAGATGGTGGCTAGCAACCCATTACTAATTGTGATACCGTTTTCCACCATTACATGCACGTTTAACGTGGCTTTTGGATGTTTTAAGGCTTCAGGCACTGTCTACCCCGTAAGGAATAAAGACGTGATACTATGAAAGTATGTATTTATTGATAAACAAAATTGTTAGACATTTTTAAATCCATTAAAATTTTAGGTAGGTACAATTCAAAAGTTTTCTATCAGTTTATCTAACATCATATTCATGTTTTTATATGAAACATGTGTTCCAAATTTAAAACATACATACGTATTAAATAGAATCACGCACACATGCGTGGGCGCAAGCTGATTGGCAACGACGCAATTCGCAAATGTGTGGTTATGTTAATTTTTACTCGATCTATTTTTGTGTGAATTAGTTTTTATCCCTCCTGTAGTGCGACTGAGGTGCGTTGATACTTTTTAGGTCAACTTTTTTTATATCTTCCATGTTGGTAGTACCAGCAGCTTCTCATCCAACGAAGATCATAAAATTATGAGGAATCATGTCAATAAGCGATGCGGCCAGCAACCCATTACTAATTTGAGTTCGCTATCGAATTATATACACTCACCAACACTTAAAAGCGGTCTTAGCACAGACTAAGGGAGGCTTATTACCCCCAGCAGTGGATCTTGCAATTTAACAGAAATTTTAAATTTATGGTATTTTCAATATTTGAATAAACTTAAATTATAATAAAACAAAACTTATTCACACATACGGGAAAAGTATAGTAAATAACTATACTTCTCCCGTACTAGTAATTCGTCGTGCTATGTGGACGACGAATTACTAGTACGCGAAAAGTTGGGTAATTTTTTTTTCTAGTCATTTAAGTAGTATTATTTTTTATCACAAACAAACGTACTATCAAATATTTTCTCATCGTACCTAACATTTGTTAAGGAGTTAATGGGTTTCTCAATTTCGTAAATACAAATTTACCGGCTGTGACGTGTCAAACATTACACGAAGGTCCATAAATTTAAATAATCATTTATGAAGCTATGGCTTACTTACAAACTGTTATAAATCAGTGATCATATCTTAACATCATAAAAGACATCCACTTTGATATTCAATATGTTTATAAAGTTTGCTCCTTCAATTAATACATGGCTGATCTCACAATAAAATATGAAAAGAAAAAGAAGGTTAAAGGTAATTATTTTGGTGTTATGGTTATGGAGGGGAGGGTTATGCTCCTGCAGTGGAGACGAAAACAGACCTGATTATGATGATTATGGTGTTAATCTGTATGCATTGTCACAAATATAAGCAAAAAGCAATCTTGAAAATCGACATAGTGCTATTTTTTAAACGTTACATGCATAAGAGTGAACTGTGACAATAATAATAGAAGGTATATAAAATAGTTCTTGACTTTAATCAATAACAATTTTTATTATATTAAGTGTAATTATCACACCTTTTAAATTTATATACCAAACAAAAAAGCCGGTTCGTGCCGCGTGCTTAAATAAATTATTTTTATGCACTAGGCAACTAATAAACGCGTTTTATTCAATTTTATGAATAACAAGATATATAATTTATGTCCTAGGTGACCTTGTTGCATGTTATATCTTTTTTTAAACGACCGACTCGTAATGTAATAATGTGATGTTTTAACGATTTGTTTATTTATATCTTACGTTATGTTGGTATTGTTAATAAAGAATTAAGTTTTATGCGTCTGCATTCTTAAGTTGGTTGAATTGTTATATCGGTTCTTACACTAAGATATCTTTATAAAATCCGTCGTATATAATTATTACGATAGTTTGTGTGTTAGTTACTCAATAACGCCGTTCTTATAGAATGAATTTGAATGAATATAGTTTGACTGGCAGAGAATGCTTTACGAGATTAAGTCCACCTGTTTGTACTTTTTTGTGCAATAAAGTTTAAATTAATAAATAAAATATAGGCTAACAGTTAGGTCATATGTTTTTAAATATTATCACCGCCCAATAACTTCAGCGGCTTAAGAGCTATATGGTATGTTTTAAATGCTTTGTCATCATACAAAGTATGATTAGTTTCATTTTTTTACTCATGCTTTCAACACAAATATCTTAAACACTGTGATGGAAACGACCAATCTCGAGGTTTTTGTTTTAAGTTCTTTCATTCTGATTTGAGAGAAAAGGAAAAATATAATAAAGCCAATTAAGGGATTGAGCAAAACCCTAAGGAATCAAGTTATAGGCGATGTGTGTGTGAACACTATTTTGATTTCGCTTTCCATCTGAACACCCACCGACACGCTAAATGTAGCCCTTGAGTTTTATGACCTTGAGTTCTGTCTACCCTGCAAGGGATTAAGACGTGCTAATATGTAAGTATGTATGTATTTTTTTAAGTTTTAATGACAAGGCACCTACCCCAATAGACAAGCAATGTTAACTAGTGTAATGTGTAAAATGGCATGTCTGTAGTTTAAAGAATTTCAAAATGGAAAAAAATATACCATCTTAAAGTATCAAAATTCAAAATCCAGCTTCCTCCTTTGTGTTTTTTGGCACAGCAGCCAAACATTGGTTTATGTGATGCATCCACGCACACATGCGACGAGTCTGTTTACCAGTAGAAGGAAACAAATCAAGATCTACCATTCGTTTTATTGGATGTTCGTCTGTGTGAGTTACATAGATATTGAGGCGTAGAAAAAGTGGTGGGGAATATTTTTATGAAGCAAGTGTTGAGTCACTTGGTTTAGATGTGAGTCATAAATGTATATTTCAATATCTTTGATATTTAAAAATGTCTAGGCCTATTATTATTTTAAAATGAGGCCTATGTCCAGCAGTGGACTTCTTGCGGCTGAAATGATGATGATGATGATATTTAAAACTGTATCTTGTCTATGCAACTGGTTTGAAGGAACAAACAGTTGCTATTTTTGAGCAAATATTAAAGACAATCAAAAGGACATGAATAGAGATTTCTCATAAATTTTATAGAGTGTACATGTGTATGTGTGGATGTAGTAGAAGGCGCCTCAGGAAACACAAGCTTAACAAAGCTTTTAAACATCAAAGAGACCTCTACAACCCGTCTGGCCAGCGTAGAGAGTATAGGCTAAATCCTCTGACTGCTCTTGCTATGGCTTTGGTAGTACAGAGAGGGTCGAGCTCCTGCAGTGGAGACTAATAACGACCTGATGATAATGATGACATGTGTATGAGTTAAGTAGGTTCCTAAATATTGAGGTGAATTAAAAGTCTTGGGCCAATTTTTTCAATCGGCCTGTTCAATCACTTAAGTGTGACTCACAAATAAAAAAAAACATTTTGAATATCAAATACATGTATATATGTAAGTTTTCTGTAATTAAGTCAATTCCATTTTGCCTCCTATAGTTTAAGTGCAGCTATTAGATTCGTAGTGTCACTGGCTATAAAATGTGGGCAAAGAATCAACATGGCCGCCGTAACCTGACAAAACAGGCAATAGCATTTTTTTTTTAATAATGCTAATAAAACCTTGTTGACAAATTTAATGGAATGGATGGTATGGTGTCTCCCTCTCCTCCAAAAAATAAGAAGTTAAGGCATCTGCCTTTTAATCTGTTTTTTTTTTATGCGTGTAAGTGGCCAACACTGGTGTTAGATTTTAAGCTGCCTCAAGGCATCTGACATTATTTAACAATTCAAATGAAAGAAGTAATTAATGCAGAATTAGAAGGTCATAAAAATCAACATAATCTTCCTAACTAAATTCTAATCTCTCATAATAAAACTGCATATATTTCGTATTTTCAAATTGACGCATCTGCTTTATGAAATAGATTTGGTGGCAAAGATACAAAAACACGGACAGAACAATAGTGTTTCGGTTAGTGAAGACTTAAACACGGTTTTCTGGAATCCTGTATCTAGTTTAGTAAACATGGTTCGTAAGTGACTCATATTATTATAGGTTGTATTCTTTGTTCGAAATCCAATGACGATGAAGGTCTGATATTTATGGATGAAGGTTTAATGTTTAATGGTGACTTTATCGTTATTTCTTAATTATTCTAAAGGCTTAAATGTGTTTTTCAACCTTTTAGAACAATAGTAGACCTACCTTCTAGACCTCCTAAATATAATATTAATCTCACACTAGATTTATTTTATAGTATTACATTTCTTTTTTCTTTTTTGTGATGCCTAAAAAATATCGTTGCTACTACTTAGGTATTTGGTAACACAAGCTGAGGCATATCTTTGCTTACATACTTTGGAGCTACCTCAATCTGTGTAATTTGTCCGATATATTTATTTATTTAAAAATAAAGAAAGAAAGATATAAGAATTTTGTTTAATAGGGAATATGCGTGAAAAAAATATCAGTTATCTTACCAGTTTATAATAGGGAATATGCGTGAAAAAAATATCAGTTATCTTACCAGTTTATCCAAAAATATTCAATAGAAAAGTACTGAAAGTGAAAACAGAATAATATTTGGTTGAAAAACGAACGAGATAAAATGATTTTACGAAAATATGTCTATCTCACTCGCGAAAACACTATTTTATATGGCAAATGTATGCATGACATAGACTATGACGTCACTAGTCCATATCGGACACATCTTCGTCACTAATTAAGATATTTTAAAAGTTCTTTCATATTTTTTTACTGTGGTTATTAGGCATTATACTAAGCAAATAAAAAAAATTACGTGCATATTCTCTATTGCTGTTTGAATCTTTGGCAATAAATTACTTATTTGTTTCTTCTTCTGTTTTATAAAATGGCTTCCACCGAGATTTCAGTGATTCTGCCAATGTCCAGTAAATTGAGATACTAAGTATCGGTGTTGTACGGTAAAGTTGTAACAAGTAGCATCAAAGATGGCGTATGTTCTTTGATGCCTCGTGGTCGGGAGGTTATGGTGACAAGTCTATACGAGTCCATATAACAGTCCATTTTAACTATTTCACAAATTGTTCACGAGCACGAGCATTTATAACACCAAACTACACCAATTTCATATTATAAAGTCCACCAAAATCAATTTGCAAAATCGTCCAAGGTAGACCCCAACTGCACCCCTTGACTTCCCACCACAAACTCCTACTTATTTGTTATTATTACACTCAATACTAATTTATTCATAACAGTAATTACACATTATGACGTTTGTAAAAGTATCAGGAGTGAGTTACTAGAACTAGTCAAGTACCTATTATATATTATATAATTATATGAAAGAAAACAATTTGTATATGATTCAATTAATTAACGATCTCCGTGGCGCAGCGATCAACATGCCAGCATGTGACACGGGGGTCCCGGGTTCGATCCCCGGTCAGGTCATAATGGAAAACGATCTTTTTCAGATTGATCTGGGTCTTGGATGTTTATCTATAATGTATTTGTTATAAAATATAGAATCGTTGAGTTAGTATCCCATAACACAAGTCTTTCTTAAGAACTTACTTTGGGGCTAGCTCAATCTGTGTGATTTGTCCGTATATATTTATTTATTATTTATTTATTTATTTTATTTATTTATATAAAAATGATAAAATAAATATTTAAAAATAATACTAAGTGATAACATCAGCAAATGTCCAAAAAATTGTACAAAAATTTAAAGTAACGCGAGATAAGAATTGTATGAAAATCTAGAAAAGAATTGTATGATTATTTTTCTTCCTGATAGTTTTAAACCATAAACGATGACAATGAGATAGGCAATATCTGGATTGGTCAATACGGTAGTTGCCTAATGTTAAGATTATATAAAATTTAATTCCAATGATACTAATTTCTACCTAAAAATACTATAAAGAACACTTTAAATTTGATATCGATTCTTTAAGTGATCTTAAAGCTTCTTTAAAGTTGGGTGGATAGGACCATTTTTTAAAGTATGAAAATATTTAATAACAATTATACTGTAATTTAGTCAACAAAATTTATAGCAACTTTTATAATGAAACCATTACCATAAACGAAATATTTCGTATAGCTACCAAACAAAGTTCTCACGCTACCCATACAAAATACAAGCTTGTGACGTCACAAATATGTAGGCATTTCAGCGGCGTGTTTTCACGTCTAAAAATTTACGTCTAAAAACATGTGTCTTTAAAACTTTTATAACTGAAAAAGTTTTTTGTTTAGAAATGTATTTCTGTCACTATTGTGTTTATTTTTGGCAGGTCTTTACATAGCAACATGAAAAAAATTTTAGTCAACATGCCCATTGGAATCGGCTGAGTCGTTTTTATAGGATATATATATTTTATACAGGATCGGGACGGATGGTGGAAACGAAGAGAGGCCTATGCTCAGCAGTGGGCGGACGATGGGCTGGGATGATGATGATGATAATGATGAGTCGATTTTAAGATAGAGAGTGTGATTATACAATATTGTGTAGTTTCGAGTGGGGCCATCTATGCGAGTCTCTGAGAACAAATCGTACGATTAAGGCGTTGGGACCACATGCTTTTGTGCATCAGTTGTGACTTTCTCTGTTACTTTGAAGGTTATTGTCTTATTTTGAGAAAAGGTAATTTTGAGAAAAAAAGGTCATTTTGAGAAAAGTAATTTTAGGTGCTTTTTGGGAAAGTACATCAGAGAAAAAACCCGCATTATGTGCGCTGAGTGATAGAAAGAGACGGTGATAGAAAACTCAGCTTTTGTATGGATCGTACATCTAGTACCAAGGATTAGGCCTTACGTGGTAAGAATCCCTAATCCACCCGATGTGTGGTCGTCTTAGCGCCGACCGGATTTTTATCAAGAAATCAAGGTTCGATTCCCGGTAGATACTGCATTTTTCCAAGTGGGTCCTAGTTTTATTAAAATGTATGTAAATTTACGTATTGCAAGCCTGCTGGTTGGGTTTTGTATGTTTTCACTGTTGTACGACTAATTTTATCTTTGGATTCCCAGAAATTTTTATTTATTTATGTCATCCAATGTGGCAATACCAGCCTTCTGGGTACACAACTAAGGGTCAGAATTTACCCATCCTTAATTTCTTTTTTCCTTACTTATATTTTGCTTGTAGCATTTGTTAAAAAAAAACGGTTTCAATAGGCAGTTGGAACTGAGATAAGTCAAACAGAATGCGCTCACCAACCCGTTTGTCAAGTGTGGTGGAATGGCAAAATGATTCGCAGATCAAATCCTAAATATCGAAACTCCGCCGTGTGATTCCCGGCAGTGAAGAATAGGACCACTCTAAGTCTTCCCGTGGATGAGGTAGAATCTCCTTCTGCGACATCCACTGAAGAAATACAAGAGTCCAAATCCTCTGACTGCTCTGGCTAATATACGGCTCTGCAGTAGAGGCTTTTAAAAAGACCTGATAATAATGATGATGATTGAAATCCTTGGGAGAGGCTTATGTCTAACAATGAACCTCTCACGACTAAGATGATGATGATGAATGACAATAACATATATCAAAGCATTAGAAGCATGTCAGCACAGAAGTTACTCAGCTAATAAAATGTCATAGAAATGAAAATATCGCAGCAACAATGGACACGTACGCGCTACGTTGCATGCAAACTAAGTACACAAAACCGCTCATTGCATTAATATTACGTAACTTGTCCGTGTGTGCGTACGTTTATGTGTGTTGGGCGTTTTTACTTGTGTAGTTTTCCACTTATTTTGCACTTTGCCTGCGGGTTTGCTCGCGTTGAGCTCTGCCAAAATCAAAACGTTTATATAGAAAAAAGTCATTTGCAAGCACGCTCATAAAACCACAATAAAAAAGATCTTATTGCATAATATGTTTTATTTTTTTATTTTTTTATAAGTTATTATTCAAATGCTACAGACTACTAGCGTTTCGAAACCTACCAGTTTTTTTATTATTTATATTTTTTACAAACTATTTTTAAAAACTACACTAAATCGATTCATTATCTCAATGCTCCTTTGAAGTGGTCTTAGTAGTATACATACAGGTACAATTCTAATTTAATATATTATTCATTGAATCATAAGAGCAATAAATTAAACATAAAGATATAAAGACAGAATAAACTTACAACAAATACTTAATTAACATTAAAACAAATTACATAAATTATGAAAATATAGATACCTATACATATTTTCTCTACTCTTCGATCTGCCTGCACAGGTATCGTTATCTTAAAAACATTTTTGTATATTTTGTTCCAACAAAAATTACCAATTTAAACTCTTTTCATAAAATGTTATGGATAGGATAAAGTGTTATACTAACAACGCATGATATAATAATTTGTAATTCATAAGTCTTATAGCCATTAAATTAGTAGCCATAACGCAATTTTTTTTTATTTTACTTAAACGTCAAGACAGGATATAATATTACATATCTCATAAAGAACAGAACCAAAACTTAGGGAGGAACTAACAAAGATACAAATACACCTTGGACCTTCTACCACAGAATACCTATCTGTGAGATTCGTTTTGTTTCCTCGTGTGACCAAATGACCAAACCAAGAGCGAGCGAGGCATGGAAGCGAACCAAAATTAGGGCGTTAGAATCAAATACAACTTGACCACAGCATTATTGAATATTGTGAACACTTCTTATTTATGATAACATAATTAAAAAATTAAAATAAATGGCAAATAAAATTATGTAGTATGGAAAATATTATGACACTTGGTTGCTTATGACCAATAAAGTAAATGAAAATCATTTTATGTCATTTAATAATTATAGTAAATGAAACGTTATTCGTATTGAAATTATGGCAAATAAAACATGGCATATAAATTTATTGCATTTAAAATTAAGGCATATATTAGCAATACCAATCAATGTAATGTAATGTAAACTGCGGAAAAAAGTAGCAGAGTCAGTATTTTTATTATATACTAGCTATTAGCTAGCCGCGGCGGCTTTGCTTGCGTGATATATAGCCTATGTCCTTCTCAGTACCCTAACCTATGTGTATGCAGAATTTATGATGATCGGTTCAGTAGATTGGGCGTAAAAGCGTTACAAACAAACAAACTCACATTCGCATTTATAATATTAGTTAGGTATAGGATTAGGATCTTATAAGGCCGCGCACTAGGCACAGAAGCGACGCCAATCATTTTATTCCTAATACTTTACTAAGCCTAATCATATAAGCCTTAGTAAATAACCTGAAGTATTTTTGGAATCATGTTTAATATTATCAGAATCAGTGAGAATTATGAAAATCAGATTACCGCCAAAAACGGCCGTTTTTGGCGTTAGTCACTATTTCTCTTAATGACTGATTCTCATAATATTATAACATGATTCCAAAAATACTTCAGGTTATTTACTAAGGCTTATATGATTTACATTCTTGAATTTCTTTCTATTTGTAAAGTATTGGGAATAAAATGATTGGCGTCGCTACTGTGCCTAGTGTGCCCCCTTAATAAAAATATTACGGAAACTCGCAGCATCCCGCACTATACCGTCCCCGCACCTCTACCCCGTATTCAGCAATTCGTAAGTTGTGATACATTAAGAGGGCCCTGGACGAGCACGTCTCCATACAAACCGATAAAGGGAATTGTGACTATATTTGATAATTTTGGATTAAAATAAGCATTCAATGAATTAATCTAATTATAATCTACGTACGTTCCTATAATCCGTATGAAAATGTTTAGAAGCTTATATTTCTCAAACCATCGATGATCCTCGACGAGCTCCATGGCGCAGCGGTCAACACGCCTGCCTGCGATACAGATGGTCCCGGGTTCGATCCCCGGTCAGGTCAAGATGGAAAATGATCTTTTTCAGATCGACCTGGGTCTTGGATTTTTATCTATTTAAGTATCTATTATAAATATAGTATCGTTGAGTTAGTATCCCATAACACAAGTCTCGAACTTACTTTGGGGCTAGCTCAATCTGTGTGATTTGTCCGTATATATATATATATATATATATATATATTTATTTATATATATATATATATTTCTTATCCCTTTTGCCGTTCGTATTGAGACGTGCGCGTTGAGGGCCCTCTTAAGCTCCAAACTGCAAGTTTTTATTGGACTCAAGTGCCTTTACAAGCTAAATGTCTAAATGGTTGTTTATGAATAAGTGAAAAAATTCAGAGCAGTAATTGAAAAGAAAATCTATCACAGATAAGTACAGTTCGTAACAAAGAGTTATAGTAGTCCAACTTATAAAACCATGTGTAGCTACGGAACCCTGCACTGCGCGTGGCGCGACATACACTTGGCCAGTTTTTGAGATAGTTAATAAAAGTGAAAACGATACGTTTCGCGGCCTCTACGGCTTAAAACCGTGTGGTTCCCGGCAGAGTATAATAAGACCACTCCAGGTCTTCCCGTGGATGTCGTAGAAGGCGACTTAGGAAACACAAGCTAAACAAAGCTTATGAACTCTCCAACCCGCCTGGCCAGCGTGCAAAGTGTAAGGCAAATGCTCTGACTGCTCTGGCTAATCATCATCATCATTTCGTGTAGGTGACACGGTCAGTCGACCATGCACACCCTGGTGTTAGAGTTCTGCGGAACCGCCTCTCGGCCTCTGACTATGGCAGCCGGGACCACCAGCTTAACGTGCCTTCCGAAGCACGGAATCATCTTTCTTATCAGACAATCAGGTGATTCATGCCTGCAATGTCCTAACCAAAATGGAAACAACTTAACAAAGTATGTTTCCCGTGGGAATCGAACCCACGACCCCCGGGTCAACAAGGCAAACGCCTTAACCACTGGACCACGGAGGCAGCTCTGGCTAATATATGGCTCTGGTAGTACAGAGAGGTTCGTGCTCCTGGCGAGTAGACCCGATTCGATCCCCGGCCTGGTCAAGATGGAGAATGATCAGATATCAGATTGGCCTGGGTCTTGTAGTTTATCTATATAGGTATCACTACATTTTTATTACCTATCCTAACTAATATTATAAATGCGAAAGTGAGTTTGTTTGTTTGTTTGTTTATTTGTTTGTTTGTTACGCTTTCACGCCGTATCTACTGAACCGATCATCATGAAATTTTGCATACACATAGGATAGAGTACCGAGAAGGACATAAGCTATATATTACGCGCTAGTATTATTATAAAACAAAGTCCTCCGCCGCGTCTGTCTGTCTATTCGCGATAAACTAAAAAACTACTGCACTGATTTTCATGTGGTTTTCAACATTAGATAGAGTGATTTACGAGGAAGGTTTATAGGTATAATACATGCTCAGACGCAGCCAGGGAGCGCTGCTAGTCTATAACAAAATAAAGTATCGTTGAACTAGTATTCCACGACACAAGTTCTTAACTTTCTGTGGGGCGAATTCAATGTATATGATTTTGTCCCTATATTATTTATGTATTCATATTCCGTATCAAGACTGTGTGTGTTCATATATACATGTCCGCGTCTACCATTTTACTTGTGTAATTTTTCCACTTACTTTATAATAAAACGAGGAAAACGGGACAGTTTAACTGTCCAACTAAAGTGTGTTTTAAATATTTAAATGCTTGCTTATTACCAGCTACTTATTTCATGTTCGTTTTATGTTAGTTTTGTAATGTTGTATGTGTGAAATGATGTACCTAATGGTAAGTAATTTGTACACAGTAGTGAACAAATAGGCTTTCAGATTATTGTTATTAAAAATAGTTGTTTTGAGTTGCATTAAAGTTGATATTTCAGTTAGCAAGTTTCTCTTTTTCATCGAATGTTAAAGCATTGTAGCAGAGATGCACAGAACGGTCAAAGACAATATAATTACAAAGACTATTACTAACGTATAGACTGTCAACGTGATACAAAAATATTTTACCAAAATAAGGCCTACAAGGTAGACCATACGACGGCTCTGTAGAGTTGTTTACCACTCGTCACTAGATAGCGTTAAACAACGTTAAAACAATTATTTTGCCAAAAATATTAATTTAATTAAGATATGTTACGTTTTAACACAAGCTAAACAAAGCTTATTAACATCAAAGAGACCTCTCCAACCCGTCTGGCCAGCGTGGAGAGTGTAGGCCAAATCCTCTGACTACTTAGGCTAGTATATGGCTCTGGTAGTACAGAGAGGGTCGTGCTCCTGCAGTGGAGACTCTCTAACTGCCTTCGTGGTCCAGTGGTTAAGGCGTTTGCCTTGTTGACCCGGGAGTCGTGGGTTCGATTCCCACGGGAAGCATACTTTGTTAAGTTGTTTCCAGTTTGGTTAGGACATTGCAGGCATGAATCACCTGATTGTCTGATAAGAAAGATGATTCCGTGCTTCGGAAGGCACGTTAAGCCGGTGGTCCCGGCTGCCATCTGGTAGTCGTTAAAGGAACCACGTCAGAGGCCGAGAGGCGGTTCCGAAGAACTCTGACACCAGGGTGTGCATGGTCGACTGACCGTGTCACCTACACGAAATGATGATGATAAGTGGAGACTAGAGAGAGTCCTGATGATGATGATGTTACGTGAATATTGCATTTATTTTCTCGCTTAATGTGGTACATACAAATTTGTGACGCTACTTCATGCTACCAATAGTGCCAGCCATATGTAGTTATGCCAGAGCAGACAGAGAATTTGGTCTTCACTCTTCACGCTGGTTCAGCTTGTGTTACCTAAGTCGCCTTCTGCGACCACGGGAAGACTTAGACCGGTCCTATTCTACTGTATAAGCCGTGTGGTTCCCGGCAGAGAAGAATAGGACCACTCCAATCCGTGGATGTCGTAAAAGGCGACTAAGGAAACACGAGCTAAACAAAGCTAATAAACATCAAAGAGACCTCTCCAATCTGTCTGGCCAGCGTGGAGAGTGTAAGCCATATCCTCTGACTGCTCGGGCTAGTAAATATATGGCTCTAGGTTGTACAGAGAGGGTCGTGCTCCTGCAGTGGAGACTAAATGGGACCTGATGATGATGATGATTCTACTGTAAAGAAAGCATGGCAAGCCCAAAAAAGATGGCCTGTTACCTGGATTATTTCGGTAAATATTAGGGTAAGATCTTACCTAATCTTAGGTAACACAAGCTGAACCAGCGTGAAGAGTGAAGACCAAATTCTCTGACTGCTCTGGCATAACTACACTTGGCTGGCACTAAAGGTAGCATCACAAATTTGTATGTAAAAACCCTCGATCACGAGAGTTAGAAGGAAGAGACCCCATACGTCCTGCATTAAAACAGTTTCATTCTCATTCAGAACAGTCTTATGTTTGCCTTTTGTCTTAATAATAAAGCATCCCCGATTCTTCTATTCGCATTATTATTTTTCTATTCTCAGCCTTTAAGAATAGAAAAAAATGCATAAACCATAGTTCAGAATTTGAATGAGCAAAGGATTAGAGAGCGCTGCTGTGTATCGTGTAGATGAACATTACAATTAAAACAGTTTCCGAAGTCCGATCAATCTGGGATGCTGTACCATTAATCCAGAAGACAAACATTACACTTTGTTCAGAAAGAGAAAGAGCAAAGGGTGAATGGGACACTGCAGTATGTCTCGTACAAATTTCATGACGTTTGAACTGTTTACAAAGTCCGTAAATTCAGGGATACTGTACGTACAAGGACATTAAATTAGTAGATAAACATTACACTCTGTTCCAAAATAGAATGAGCATATAAGTTGAGAACGCTTTAAGTAGAAAAAAATCAGAAATGGTTTAAAAGGCATTACATTAGATAAAAAGAATGGTTAAAGGAAAATATATAAAGGAAATATTTAGCAAAAGACTACCTTTGATCATGTACCCAAAAACAATCAGGATTGGTCCCTAAGAAAGATTATAGTATAGCAATACCGATCAATGTATGCAAACTTTTTAAGAAATGCATGCAATTTTCCTTACATTTTCCTCTGTTTTAAATTCAAACTCTTAATTCTCAACTAAAATCAAGAAATTAATTATTCAATTTCTTGTTAAAGTCGTACCTTAAATAGGTACGAATTTAACATTTGGAAGAGTTTTGCCGCAAACATGTAAGGTAAAAAATTGGCGTCAATTGTGATGTCTTCAGTCCCGGTTCATATTATTTCTAGGTCCATGCTTCTGATAGGGAGAAATAGAAAAAACGCATATCAATAAGTAGCATAAGGTAAAGAAAAAAATTGCACTAATACGGCACATTTTAATGAAGTTTATCTTGTGTTCCTTCATACGCAATTTTGTCTTAAATTTGTGAGTGTAGATTGATTTTTTTTTATTGTAGTAGCAATGCTAACAAAGAATAATAAAACAATTGAATATTAAGCAAAGAGGTGTTGTGTTCCGGTTATGTCCTATGCTGTATGTCAGCTCTCACAAATAAACAAACTAACAGAACAATGTAAAAAATTGATCTTGTAGATACTAATAAAAAAATCTTTTTGTGACAGTTCACGAGTTTTTGGCGGGAATTATAGCGGGTTAAATGGTTTTGTTACGTGACTATCCAGAAAACGACGTGTTATGTTTTTATAGGGAAAAAATGCGACTCACATTCATACTTACATAAACGATTTTTCTTTTTTATACTGTTTTGGCGATTGCTGCACATTTAAATAATGTAATAAATGCGATAGAACCGTATTTAAAGTAGGTAATTGTATTTTTATTTTAAGACAAACTTAATTTTTTCTACATTCCACTAATAACTACTATATACCTCAACCAATTTAGACGTTTAGTTAGAATTCTTATACCATCTCGAGTTAGGTGATTTTTTTTCAGTTTTTTACACCAATTTTTTTAAATTATTAATTAAATTTTTAAATTTTCAACCTCGTAATTTGTTAAGAAACATACAATTTATTTTTATTTTTCCAACTTGGATTTATTCTGAAGCTTTTCAAGAATGCAAGCATCCATGCAGAAGGCAATAATCTATGATTTACAGTTTTATTGAATAGCCCTCCCCGGCTGCGCCCGGGCATGAATTATGTAGGTATAATTCCTCGTGAATCACTCAATCTATTGGTAAAAACCACATGAAAATCCGTGCAGCAGTTTTTGAGTTTATCACGAACAGACAAAGATAAAGAGACACACGCGGCGGAGGACTTTCTTTTATAAAATGTAGTGATAGTGAAGAAAAAATATGTTCATATTAAAGAAGCAAAAATACATACAGGAAGAGGCACACCCAAACAGAGATGGATGGATTACGTAAAGAAAGATATGAAGGGGTGGGATTAGATGCTGAAGTGACGCAGAATAATATATGGAAAAGAAATGACATATTGCTCCGACCCCAGGTAATGGGATAAGGTAAGGCAGATGATGATTAAAGATGCAAAAATATAAATTAAGTAATAAAAATCACGATTCGAAACAAATACCGGCAAATGATCAAATAAATGTTATTGTTAAGGTGCGCGAAGTAACCGTGGCTTACGTAAGAGAGTGTACCTCTAGGAAAATTATAAATATTGGTCCTAGAATTCTAAGAGCCAAGATTTTTATGAGGGTATTTCTTCTGTTTTTTGAATTTTCATTTTAGGTTTGAAAAATCCTTCTTAGTTTTTGAGATATTTGCAAAAAATAATCAGTAAGTTGTGAATAGCGTTTGCAACTTTTTTTTAGCTTCTAATTATTTAGACACAATAATTCCAACTTGAATAACTACTAAGTCAAATTTATTCCAGACTTAAAAAAGTTATACAAAAAGTTAAAGTTAACAAAATTTTTAAGTTATGATGGAATAAAGAAACTCACATACATACTCACATACCTACAAACATGAACTCTTAAAAAAATAATAAACTTCTTTTATTTAATAGTTTCTATTGTGTGTGTTTATCCCATTTCAAATTGATTGTATTACCAAATGAAATGTTCCAATAATTCTATTGATGTTTGGTAATTTCTTTCATGAAATAATTTAGAAATTGCGTTACTTTTTTATCCATCTATTCACAAAAATAAGGTTTAAATTTCACCTAAGTAATCGGGCTAAAAACGATCAATATTGCGAGGAAATAATAAATCTATCAATCAAAAGCTCTCACAATCTCACATATTATATAGTCTGTTTAAAAAAAGTCAAAGATGATAAATTCGGAAAAGCGATACCAAAAATAATAATATTAAGTAGCCTGTGGCTCTATAAATTCTTAATAAAGATTTCAAAATTTGCATTGCATTATTTAAAATAAAGTAATGTTTTATTTTAATGTTAATACGAGAAACTATTTTAATATAAAAATTCCTTTTTTTAATTACTGGTTCAAACTTTACGTATTATTATGACTCACCATTCGGCACAAATTTTATCAAAATAAAAGCAAAAATAAATTAAACAGTTGCAGCTTTAATAAATATCAAAAAGATATTGAAAGGTATCAACAATTATTATTGCAGAACAATCAACAATTTTTATCGTTAAATTGTTGATCTCTATAGTTCCCCTAAACTAATAAAAGCTTTCTTTGTTTAATAATTTCAATTTAAAAATAGCTTTCAATAAAGCTTTTAAAGGCGAACAAAAAGATATTTAAAAAAGAAAAAAAAGCAATTTACTTATATTTATATAAAAGAAAAAGTTTACTAACCTTTTTTCTGCTTTAAAAGTCCAAAAGCCACATTTTAAATAATTAGGTACAGTTCAGAAAACAGTCTTGATTTTTGAAACCAAAAAATCACGATGCCGTGTCGTACGCAGTCTCCCTTATCGCCGAAATACACACATTTACAACTTTTTCGTTGCGTAACTTTTTTTTAATTTCACGGAACATCGACATCAGTTATTTTTTAAATCATTTATAAATACTGTTCACTCGCAAAATTACTTTCGTCCAAACGAAAAAAAAACTGTCACAATTTTAAAAAGAAAATCCATCGCGCGCGAACGAATTTCAAAATTGGAATCTCAAATTTGGCCATCGATATTATTAGAGATGGGGTAATACTGCTTTCAGATTTTTGTGTAATAACTACATTTTCATTATTTGCGTCAATTTTGTTGCGCGCACAAGCTGTTTCAACACATTATGATCTAACACTGGCTGGGTCTCGATTGCAGAACATACTTATTCTAAGTCAACTTACATTCGTTCATATTTGCCTGCGGGCTTAGGGCTGCGTTAGAACCTAGGTCTATTCTGGTTTGGCGTTTGAACACTTCCTTTTCGTTTTTGCAGCACTAACTTCACGCGTGTTTGAGTTACTTTTACAGCTTTTAAAAACTGCGCGCTACATTTTGAACTTCAAAGGCTTGTTTCACAAAGATTTATGAGAAAAAATATTTTTATGTATCGTACGTAATGCAGTTAATGACATAAAGTACTTGACAATTTCTTTTTATTAAATACTTGTGTTTAAGAATTGTTTTGAAAAAGTAATAATTATTCTTAATTAGAAAAAAAAACTGAATCTATTCGTAGAGTCAGCAGTACAATTATTTAAGAAAAAGTTTAGACCTTTGATATACAAGATA
This sequence comes from Rhodophaea formosa, assembly GCA_963082605.1. NCBI lineage: Eukaryota > Metazoa > Arthropoda > Insecta > Lepidoptera > Pyralidae > Rhodophaea > Rhodophaea formosa. Next base: position 10,344,196 of record OY720228.1, on the reverse strand, counting down.
TCTATTACTTATTAAAACAAATTTTATATCTTTTTTCATACATTTTTTTCGTGAAAATCTGTAACCTTGCCATATTTTTTAAAATATACATAATATCAAAAAGTATGATCAGTATAAGTACATTCGAGAAAATGGCACGTTGATATAGTATTTACACGGTGAATAAACTATTTTACCTACATTAAAAATACAATATTACAACTTTGTTAAAAGAAAACAAAATAATCCTTCGCTATTTAACTTATCATAAGCCGCGGTTAAACTAATAAAATCAATTCTCAACAGCTCATCAATCCAGCTCTTTTTCTAAAAATATTTTAATAACTTCCTACTTATCTCTAGCGAATGTACGTTACATTGTATGAAAGATCGCCAACCCTAGATTTCGCGTAGTACAAGAAACGTCTTGCATATAATAATATGTTTTAGCCTATATTGAGCGCTTACAGGCACCGTCCGCGTTGCGCTTGCGATTCGTTATTTAAATCGCTATTGTCCGATTAAAACGTTATTTCAAAACGTTACGTTATTTTGTTTTATATATTGCAGCAATACATACTCAAAGTAATTATAGCTATACTTTAAAAAGTGCTTAAGAAACATGATGAATAAATAATTGGCCATGGAAGTCCACAATCAGAAAAACTTTTCCAAATAATTTTCAACCTAGACTAAGAAGACATATTGACATTTAATCCTTTGCAAGCCTTATCTCTTATTAGAGACCTAATCGTTATAGCTGATAAAGATGAGAATACACTTAAATGTGTGACAAGGACAACATTTTTAAAGATAAAAATACATTCATCATGCAAAATGAATTGAAAAGTCAAATTATTGAGGATAAATAGATTTGAAATAATATTTTTATGTTGTACAGCGTAACTTTAACGATGAAAAAAGTTAACAGGAAAATAAAGTTGCTTTTTAAAAGCAGTTGTGTTCAACTATAACAGCTTTTATAGCACTGTCTTATAAGCTGACAAATTTTGTCCACTACTAAATTTAAATTGAATTGCAAAGTTCGGAGTTTGGCTTAGCCAATACTGCGTACATCCGGAACGTTATCAATAAATATTTTAGGTGGTAGATTTTGCAGTTCTTATAAAATACTAGACAAATGTCAACTTAGTCTACCTGCGACCACGAACACTGTAAAGTGCTCGAAACGTTAGGTGTATAAATAATGTAATAAACGCGATAAAAACCGTATTAAAATAATTTTATTTAAATGAATTGCAAAGCTTTTAAAGAATGACTGTGGTGACTTTTCTTTGTTGTTAATTTAATTGGATCTGTTTTAAATGAAAAAACATTTTATGTTTGATAGCTAAACTGCAGTCTTAAAAATCGCTAAATAACTTACCGTTTATTTAAAACATCTTACAGACAGACATAACAATTAAAACAATAAGCCTGGTTTTCTTACTTCACATTAAGGTTGTTTTATGCATTCAATTTATTATATGAAATGCGTATATACTGTATTTCACACAGAGTTAGGTTGTGGTGAGAACAAAATAAAATAACATTGAAATGAAAACCGAAAAAAAAGAAAAGCGAATAAAAAAAGTTTTTTTCTAGATTGGATACCTATTTTTTTCTATTTAACATAATATATTCTTATTTTTTTAAATATATGCTAAATGTAAAAACTACTAGCGTTTCAGAAAGACCACTAGAAATATACGCCAAAAGAATCTCAATCTAGACGTATGTTAGATAAATCAAATCCCCTTTCTAAGCGCTAAAAATAACACGCTAACCAAAAACCGTTACTGCGAAATCCCTACACTACTTAGTTGTATGCACCGTGCAATGGCCTGCACTGCTCTGCTGCAACCACAAACAAAAACGTCTTAACGTTATTCCAACACATTGTAAACTCAACTCTATTAGGTTGTTATTAAAAAAGCGATTTACATTTCCTGTTATTTCCGTTATTGTGTTATGGAATAATGAGTTTTTTAGAAGCAAGTTCTTATACTTATTTCGCTATGAATTTTAGCTAGGTATAGAAGTATTAGGTATAGAAAGAAATGCAGGCGTGGGCCGTTTCTGGGACACGGCGAGGTTAGAAATCTTCGCTCCTAACGCAATATATTGTGCTATTATATACAATTACTATGGAGATGTATCCTTGTGAGAGATAGACGGTCTTTGCTTTGATTTTATGCGCATTGTGTTTTATGAAATGCTTTTTTCTTGGTGTTGATTTGATTTTATTGAATGGAAATAATAAAACATATTTTCTTTTTAAAATCTTTAGAATATGATCAAATTTATACATTAGTCATTACGTCTTGATAGATAATCCTGAGAGTTTTTTAATGCATTTAATGAAATATCTCAAAATTAAAAAATAGCAAAAGGTGGTCTTAATAATATAATATTATATGGTACCTAAACATCATATCTAAAAAATCCTTTTTTCTATTGATAAATCTTTACTAAATATTATTTTGTTTTATTGTCTATTAAGGTTTTCCGACTTCATGTAAGCAAAAGCTAACATTAAATATGCATTAAATATGCCGTTTATTTCTGTACATAAAATGCTTGCCTAACTAGCTATTCTTATAAAATATGTCAAGCAAAGAATGTTTATTTTAATAACTTAAAAATGTCATAAAATAGGTACTTTCTTAAATGAATTTTGTATAAAAAATAAATAGAAAAATTTTTTTGGTCAGCTTATTTGAACAACTTTGGTGTTAAATTACATACACAGTTAATATTTATTTTTATTTCAGCACTGCCAGTAAAGGTCGAGTAAAGTTTTCAGAGTCTTATCGATACTAATATAAGGAGAAAATATTCGATTTTGTGTCTTGTTGTAATGCATAAATACAAAAATCATTGACCTAATAAAAAAAATGCATCTACGCATACAAAGCTACATTAACTAGCTAGCTATTTAACTAGTAACATTGGTTATTAAATACGTGGAAGAATTTAATTCTGGAAAGTCAAACTCTTTTATAAGCGAAAACTATATGTATTGTTTTGTTTTTCATGTGTGTGGCCACCACTGGTGTCAGATTTTTCAAGCTATATGTATATGTATAGGATACAGTTAGTAGAATCTTCACATTATTCCAAGCGATAACGGGATAAATAATTATTTTATTTCAACATTATAAAATTCATATTTTCCTTATAAATTTTCTAGTGCTGCCACCATTTGAAATAAATCATTAGATAGAAAACGATGATATCATATAAAAAAAATATTTTTATCAAAAGTGTCGGTTTTTGACAAAAACGCCAAAAAAGCTTCACGTTCTCACTTTAAACTATAAGTAGTCCATAAAATAGAATGAAAGGGCGTCACAGAACAAAATTGTAATTGATATCTCCATTTTATTTTAAACTAGCTGTTACCCGCGGCTTCTCCCGCGTAATATATAGCCTATGTCCTTCTCGGTACCCTAACCTATGTGTATGCAAAATTTCATGATGATCGGTTCAGTAGATACGGCAAGAAAGCGTAACAAACAAACAAATAAACAAACAACCTCACTTTCGCATTTATAATATTAGTTGGGATTGGGATGGGATGGGTGTCCCGAAAAATTCATGTTTTCCCTGTATCTCAGAAACAATACCAATACCTAAAAACAGAATATTATATGTAATAAAATATAACAGTATCTCAAAACAAAAAATATATAAATAGTACTAAGTTAATGCAACAAAAATGTCTGATACCATTAATTAGCCGAAGGAGGTCACAGCCTATCGGGTTCGAACCCCGGACCGTTAGAATGCAATGCATACGCGAACAAACTGGATTCAGGCGGGAGATGTTTCGATCCTAGCGTTTGGAAACTTTCTCGAAGCTATGTTTTAAAAGACTTGCATAGCTTCGAGAAAGTTTCCCAACGCTTTTTTCTTTAGTACTATATTAGAGAGTTTTTATATATATATTTTTTATATAAACTTATGGCAGCAACTGAGGAGCCCGATGGTCCAGTGGGTGTGAGCTCTATGAGCGCTTACGTATGTTAAGCAACCCCTGGTGCAGTCCCAACTTGGATGGGTGACCGCAAGTGGCATAAAAAATATCTCGAGCTCCTCCGTGCTTTGGAAGGCACGTTAAGCCGTTGGTCCCGGCTGTCATCGCTGATGGCAGTCGTTAAGCTAATGTCAGATGCCTTAAAAAGCAGCTTGAAAAATCTGACACCAGTGTTGGCCACTTACACATACGAAAAACAAACAATATATACATACGCTAAAATTACAGCTTTCTAATATTCTATAGTAATTATAACAGTATAAACCGCGGACTATTTTGGCGTTGTATCATATTAAGGGCTTCCATCAGTGAAACTAGCACCACCCATAATTTTATTCTTTTACTTCTAAACCAGTTCAAATTGGCAAAATCTTCTTCTTCTTCTGTTTTATATTATGGCTTCCACCAAAATTTCAGTGATTCTGCCAATGTCCAGTATAATGAGATACTAAGTATCGGTGTTGTACGGTAAAGTTTTTCCAAGTAGCATCAAAGATGGCGTATGTTCTTTGACGCCTCGTGGCAGCTTGGGGCGGCAAATCTATACGAGTCCATTTATCAGTCCACTTTAACTATTTCACAAATTGTTCATGAGCACGAGCATTTATAACACCAAACTACACCAATTTCATATTATAAAGTCCACTAAAATCAATTTTCAAAATTGTCTAAGGCAAACTTCAACTGTACCCCTTGACTTCCCACCACAAACTCCGGCAAAATCTTATTCAGTACCTCGCTAATGATTAACTAAAAGTATTTTAGGTATCATTTTTCATTATTTTGCATTTGGTAATTTAAGAGAATTACTCATTACCGCCAAATAAGGATACTATTGACGGTAATGAGTAAGTTCTCTTAGATTGAAATGATGACATTAATGAAAATCAATACCAAAAGTACTACAAGTAATTTACTAGCGAAGTACTGAATTATATTATTTCAATTTGAGCTAGTTTAGAAGTAACAAAAAATAAAACTCTGACAAAAGTTGTTTCAAAACTCGTTATAACGACTCTAGCGCCGCTCAGCGATTCAATTATGTAAATCCTAAATTATATTGGATAAAAAAAATCTATATTGTAAAAAACTAGTTAATACTCGAAGTATTTTGGTATTACTACAAGTAATTTAAGAGTGCATTATTTAAAGGGAAAAATCGGTTAACGCCAAACGCCACTTTTGTTTTTTTTCTTAATTTATAAAATGAATACCAAATTATACTACAAGTAATTTACTACTTATGTACATGATAGATTTTTTAAAAGATTAAGAATCAAAGAATCAATTTCTGGGTGGCGTTTCACTTTAAGAGCGCTTTAAACATAAAAGGACGTAAAGTCTAGCTACACTTAATATATTACTCAATGCAAATTTTATACGGATGCCAACATAAAGTATGTGTGGTCTGACTAAAAACAAAGGTGTAGCGGTCACAAAGGGTCGTGGGTTCAATTCCGGTTACTTTTATAATACCTGCGCTGCGTATATTCTTCGTCTTCTCGCGATTGCAACTGCAAAGGTGCGCTGCTTGGTAAATAATAATCATAGACAAAAAAATAGTAGCTCCTTCTTTTTGAAATCAGTTGTAAACCAATAACGTATTGCAAACATCCGCCTTCCGTTACAAAATAAATGGATAAAGTAAGATAAACTCGAACGGTAAGAAATTACCATACGGCGAGCCCGTGACAAACAGACATCACGACACACACACAAATGCCCACAAAACAGCGCACGACTGTAATGTAATAAGACGCATTTTTCTTTGACAAAAACCCACTTAATGTCTAAGAAAATTGACGTATGTGGACGGGCTCGTAAGTGGCTCTACTTGACTTTTATAATGAAAACATATAAAGAATGTATCTAATAATTAGTAAGTTTAAAAAGTGTCTGCTTGATTTTTGGATATGGTAAAATGTATAAAATAAAAATTAGAACATATAATTTTTTCGACTTGTGCTATGGGTTACTTACTCAAGGATGCTATATTTTACAATTATTTGCTGACCATAAGTACTTGGATAGAAATCCAACTAGCTATTTTAGCTGACCAATTACATTTTTTGGCTAAGACAAAAGCAAATATTCTACTAACCGTTTAATTAGCACGCTTTTAAAACAAATCCGTGATATAGAAACCAAGGCCCAGGCCAATCTGAAAAAGATCATTTTCCATCTTGATTTGGTCGGGACCTCCAGAGTGCCAGCCTGGCATGATGACCAAATAGGCCAGAGGTCTTCGATGTGAAAAAGTGCAATGCATAGTTTCAGAAAACTCGTTTTTATGAAAAAATATTTATATATCGCAATATGGAAGAAATTGCATATTGCGATAAGTCCGCCTTTGTGCTCTATATTTGTATAATTGTTTGTGTTCTATATACTTTCATTTTATTAAGATATATTGGTGCAATAAAGTGTTTATTCATTCATTCAAATTTAAGTTAATGGATAGCGCTGTAATTAACCCGGTTTATCACGAATGACAGTTGTCAAAACATAATGGGGTTACTATTATCTATTTTTTCTATTTATGACGACGCAAAAACAACCTTTAAACTATGTAGTGAGTATCAGAATGATAAATCTGAGAAAATTTAACTATTTTCTATGCATGCGAGTGAGACGGAAAGCTTGTACCTAAATCCTGTTATTTCATTTTCAATAGGTAAAATATTCTAGGAACCCACTTCCATAATATATTAGCCAAAAATGAACGTTAGGTTAATATGTTCCAAATTATTCGATCTCTGCTTATTGTAAAAAAGATGTTTTTAGGTAAAAAAAAAATTGTTTCTTATAATTTATAAATTTCAAATACCAAGGCAACTTTTTTTACTTTTTCTTTTTCATTGTAACTGAAGTAGAGCAACATTGCATTCCACCGGCATTGCCAACACTTCGTTTTTACTTCGAGTGCATTCTTCATCGCGGACATTCCGGAGTGCAAAACAAGATGCTGGTGTCACTTCGTGTCATACTTGAAAACTTACTTTTATGCCCGCTTTTGAAGTAAAGCCATCATCATCAGGCCTTTTTTTAGTCTCCACTGCAGGAGCATGATCATCTCTGTACTACCATAGCCATATATATATTAGCCAGAGCAGTCTGAGGATTTGGCCTACACTCTCCACGCTGGCCAGACGGGTTGGAAAAGTCTCCTTGATGTTTATAAGCTTTCTTTAGCTTGTTTTCTAAGTCGCCTTCAACGACATCCACGGGAAGACTTGGAGTGGCCCTATTCTACTCTGCCGAGAACCACACAGCATTTATCCGTATACATTGATTTTTATTTATTTAAATATTTTAGGCGATAAAATTATTGTTTTTTTTTAGTTTCTGCCAGATATTTTTTTTTTCAGGCAAATTGAAGTGGAGCAACATTGCAGTCCACTTGCATTGCCAACACGTCGTTTTTACTTCGAGTGCATTCTTCATCGCGGACATTCCGGAGTGCAAAACAAGATGCTAGTGTCACTTCGTGTCATACTTGAAAATTTGCATTACTGACTTTACTTGATCAAAGTTTACTGACCACTGTTTTTGAAGGAAAGTCGTCATCATCATCATCAGGTCATCTTTAGTCTCCACATTTTGATGACATAGGATGGCAAACGTGCAAGCAGGTGGCCTGAATGTAAGTGATCACTGCTGCCCATGGGCAGTAGTTGTCCATGGACAACTGTAACACCAGGAGCATTGATAAGAGCGTTGCCGGCCTATTATTTACCTCCCCAGAGGGAATGGTGCCTCGACGAGCTCCGTGGCGCAGCGGTCAACACGCCGGCCTGCGACACGAATGGTCCCGGGTTCGATCCCCGGTCAGGTCAAGATGGAAAATGATCTTTTTCAGATTGACCTGGGTCTTGGATGTATATCTATTTATGTATTTGTCATAAAATATAGTACCTATCGTTGAGTTAGTATCCCATAACACGAGTCTAGAACTTACTTTGGGGCTAGCTCAATCTGTGTGATTAGTCCGTATATATTTATTTAAAAAAGAAAAAAATGGGCCTTCAGATCCCTTCATCGCGGACATTTCGGAGTGCAAAACAAGACACTAGTGTCACTTCATGTCACTCATGAAAGTTTGCGTTACTGCCCACTGTTTTTGAAGCAAAGACAGCCTTGTTGAAATATCGTTCTTCCCTTAAGTCATTTATAGTCTAGATAGACTTAATTGAATTGTTCTTTTAGAATAAAAAGATATAATTTTGCCGTGTGGTTCCCGGCAGAGTAGAATAGGACCACTCTAAGTCTTCCCGTGGATGTCATAGAAGGCGACTTAGGACACACAAGCAAATTAAAGCTTATAAACATTAAAGAGACCTCTCTAACTCGCCTGGCCAGCGTGGAGAGTGTAGGCCGAATCCTCTGACTACACTTGCATATGGCTCTAGTAATAAGAAAAGGGTCTTGACTTGTAGTAAAGATAATAATAAGAGACTTGGATTCTTAAAGGGGTGATTCAGCACGTCATTATGAACATTATGAACGAGCTCCGTGGCGCAGCGGTCATCACGCCTACCTGCGAAACGGATGGTCCTGGGTTCGATCCCCGGTCAGGTCAAGATGGAAAACGATCTTTTTCAGATTGACCTGGGTCTTGGATGTTTATCTATATATGTATTTGTTACAAAACATAGTATCGTTGAGTTAGTATCCCATAACACAAGTCTTTCATAAGAACTTACTTTGGGGCTAGCTCAATCTGTGTGATTTGTCCGTATATATTTATATTTATTTATTTATTCCTTCGATCGGCTTTTACGATCTGCGCGGGAAGAGAAGCAGCTGGTACATTCCACTTTTTTCTTTTCTCCCAGACCAACGGTAACAAGGTAGGTTCAAAACTTGTTCAAAATTGTGGTAATTATGTAAAACTAACTGTTACCCGCGGCTTCGCTCGCGTGGTATATAGCCTATGTCCTTCTCAGAATCCTAACCTCAGTGTATGCAAAATTTCATGATGATCGGTTCAGCAGTAGTGAAAGCGTAACAAACAAACAAACAAACAAACTCACTTTCGCATTTATAATATTAGTTAGGAAGTCAGGATTAGGATTGTGATATCTACAAGCAGTGAAAAAGACGAGCTTTTAAAACTTAAAGGCGTTTAGTTAATTAATATAAAGTTCGTAATGAACGCATCAAAGAACTTACCATCGCCATTTATTATATGGGTAGAATAAAATTCACGCAACCATAAAATTTTATATTCTTTGGCATATCCTTACTATCCATTCAATATTCATACTTATATCGTGGTGGTATCATCTTTGACGTTTCCACGATACATACATACTTTCACGTCTTTATCCCTTGCGGGGTAGACAGAGCCCAAGTTCATCAGATTCAAAGGCCATATTAAGCATCGTAGTGGGCGTTAAGAGCGTATACTAGCAGTATTTTTTCAATATGGTTTCCATCCAAATATATTTAGATAGATAGATAAAATCTTTATTTGCATCAACTGAGACACACACATACACACCTTATATTAGCAGATACATATAACTAAGACCTATTCATAAATACACTGAAATACGAAAAGATTAGACAAATACAAAAAGTGTGTCGCAGTGATACAAAGAGGCAACAACTCAGTGATACATTTGCTCCAAGAGCAAAACACTGATTTTCAGTCATCACCGGACAAGTGAGAGATCGTGAGTCGATCAATACGAGTGAACACTCTATTTTCTCGCTGAAAACTGATTCTCGAGCCACAATTCTTTTTCCATAAAATCTAGTACTAAAATAGGAATGCCCCTATTTTTTATTTTTTCCAAAAAAAATGTTTTAGAATTTTTTTTTTTCCTTTAAACCAGCTTTTTAGAAAAAACAAGTTTAGTAATAGATTGTATGTAAAAAGAATTGTGCCTCTAGAAGCAGTTTTCAGCGAGAAAATTGAGAAATACATTCGTATGGAAAACGCACTGCTAGTATACCCTCTTAAGGTGGAAAGTAAAATCATAATAGTGATGGGTTGCTAACCGCATCGCCTATTGATATGATTCCTCAGATTTTCGCCCAATCCCTTAACCGGCTTTTACGGTATGCGCGGGTAACAGCAGCTGGTATACTCGTATTCTATGTTTTTTTATTTTTTCCCAAACCAGCATGAAAGGGATTTTACGATGGTTCATACAAACTAGAGTTGCGCTGCAACTATGCACAGAGGGAGTTACGTGCTGCATTTAAGAGTCGCCTGGAAACGCATGTCTCCATACAAACGGAAAAAGGGAATTATGGCAATATTTGATAATTTTTGAGTGAAATTAAGCATTTAATCAATTAATCTCTTTATTATCTACGTACGTTCCTGTACAGCTTGGTGAAAATACCAATGGTTTGAGAATTACAAGCCTTTTCAAATTGGCATGGAAATCTTGAGAGGCGTATAATTCTCAAACATTTGATAATTTAACCAAACTGTATAGGAACTTACGTAGATTATAATGAGATTAATTGATTGGATGCTTAATTTTGCCCTAAAATTATCAAATATTGCCCCAATTCCCTTTTTCCGTTTGTAGGAGTCATGCGCTTCCAGGCGACTCTTAACAGATATTCAAGGTACATCTATTAAGGCCCCACACTAGGCACAGAAGCGCCAATAATTTTATTCTTAATACTTTTTTTTATTAATTGTAGAATTAGGCATTTGTCTCCCATCTCACCTGATGGTAAGTGACGATGAAGACGAGGATGTTAAATGCCTATCCAAGAGATACCCATTAAATTCTACTTTTGAATGTCCCGGGATTGTACTTGTCTGGGAATATAGACGCAGGCAGTTCATTCCACTCCTTAGCAAATCGAACCAAAAAGGAACTGTCGAAGCGTTTATTTAGTACGACTCTTTGGAATTTCTACGACAAAAGGGTGAAATTTCTCTCTGCGTCTCGATACTTTACAAGTAGAAAGAAATTCAAGAATGTAAATAATATAAGCCTTAGTAATAAACCTCAAGTATTTTTGGAATCATGTTTAAATATTATGAGAATCAGTCATTATGAGAAAAAGTGATTACCGCCAAAAACAGCCGTTTTTGGCGGTAATCTGATTCTCATAATTCTCACTGTTTCTGATAAATTAAACATGATTCCAAAAATACTTGAGGTTATTTACTAAGGCTTATATTATTTACATTCTTGAATTTCTTTCTATTTGTAAAGTATTAGGAATAAAATTATTGGCGTCGCTACTGTGCCTAGTGTGGAGCCTTAAAAGCAATTTTTATTACATTCACTCATAGTTTTATTCAAAGAAGCTAGTGTTGCGATGATCAACTTAGCTCACATGAATCATAAACTACTATTGTTAAATTAAGCTATTATGTTCACTACGGGACTTATCGCGATTATTTTTGAGTTCTGTCTGATATAACATAGACTAACTGAAGAGACTGCGGTGGTGACAACCACCGCAGTCTCTTCAGTCAGTCTGTGAAAATGGCAGCTGCAATGTTGTCGAAATATCAGACAGAACTCAAAAATAATCGCGGTAAGTCCCCTAGTGAACAATAATAGTGATTCTGACCGCAAAAGCTTAAAATCATATATTGTAAATTTAACAATGTTTAACCTGTGTGATAAATGTAATAGATATATATAATTCGAATGGTATAAATAAATAAAAACATAATTATTTTTATTTTCCCTTTTAGTTTGGAAGAATATACTAGCTGCTAAGAATATCTGCCCGCGCAGACCGTAAAAGCCGGTCAAGGCATTGGGCGAACATTAAATGAATCATGTTAACATGTGATGCGGCTAGCAACTATCACTATTTTGATTCTGCTCTCCACCTAAACGCCCACTAACATGCTAAAGGTAGGCCAAATTGGGTTGTATGACCTTGGGTTCTGTCTACCCCGCAAGGAATAAGGACGTGATGGTATGTATGTATATACGTTTATTCTTTTGGTCATAGTAGCTTTCTTTGGTCTTAATGCCTTAGTCTCTGTATACTTACCCAGTAAGGGATATCAGCCTCCGTGGTCCAGTGGTTAAGGCGTTTGCCTTGTTGACCCGGGGGTCGTGGGTTCGATTCCCGCGGGAAGCATACTTTGTTTAGTTGTTTTCAGTTTAGTTAGGACATTGCAGGCATGAATCACCTGTTGTCTGATAAGAAAGATGATTCCGTGCTTCGGAAGGCACGTAAAGCCGGTGGTCCCGGCTGCCATCTGGTAGTCGTTAAAGGAACCACGTCAGAGGCCGAGAGGCGGTTCCGAAGAACTCTGACACCAGGGTGTGCATGGTCGACTGACCGTGTCACCTACACGAAATGATGATGATGATTCCGAGCTTCGGAAGGCACGTTAAGCCGTTGGTCCCGGCTGCCATGAATGATGAAGAGATGAAGACGAGATTAATGTATACATTCTCTTATTCAAGGCTGAAAACTTAATGGCAGTTTAAACTTAAGTGTTAAAAAAGCCTTTAACGGACCGAAACGCGTTTTCTAATTAATATAAAGATTACATTAGTGCCTTTACGCATCAAAGGCACATATTAATAAATAGTTACTACCAAAGGTTCGCAACTAGTCTTATCATAAAATTAATATTAATAACGTCATAAAAAGAAGTATTTTTGCAATACGTCGTCAACACGTGCGCCAAATAAAACATAAACAATTAAGGTTTTTATGTGGCTGTCATTACGGCGGCATCTACAGTGCGTTAGAAAAACCAGCTTGTAGGTTTTCTAGCCGGTCCCTTAAGGCCACTCTTACACTGTTCCATAAAAGTGAACCAGTGTTATTTATGATTCTACAGGAATTGATATTGTCTAGACGAGCGTTGAAGGAGGCGAGGGGCGCAGGGAATGTGATGTGCCGGAGCATCGACGAGCGACGACATTCGTCAAGGGACTCAAAAATTAAGAATTTTGTTTCTTTTGATTGAGTAAGTAAATTAATACATAAACAATTAAGGTTTTTATGTGGCTGTCATTACGGCGGCATCTACAGTGCGTAAGAAAAACGTGCTTGTAGGTTTTCTAGCCGGTCCCTTAAGGCCACTCTTACACTGTGCCACAGAACTGGACTAGTATTAGGTATAATTATACCTAATAATAGTTCCAGTCTAGACAATATCTACCCCTGTAGAATTCTACAGGAGTAGATATTGTCCAGACGAGCGACTAAGGAGGCGAAGGGCGTGGGGACTGCGGTGCGCTGGAGCATCGACGAGCGATGACATTCGTCAAAGGATAAATGAGGAATTTTGTTTCTTTTGATTAAGTAAGCCAAATAAAACATAAACAATTAAGGTTTTTATGTGGCTGTCATTACGGCGACATCTACAGTGCGTTAGAAAACCCTGCTTGTAGGTTTTCTAGCCGGTTCCTTAAGGCCACTCTTACACTGTGCCATAGAACTGAAACCATAGGTATAATAATTACTAAATTAATAGATATTTCATACAGTAGAGCTTTTGTCAGAGCAAAGGCTCTGGCAGGCTTAGATCGAAAATCATTCTTAGATGGCAGTAGCTCGACTCATATTGTTACATTATATCCTACAAGCTCACCAACATGCTCAACGTGTTCTACAGGTTTTAATGACCTGGGATCTATCCACCCCGCAAGGAAAAAATAAGGGACTGTATATATACAATTAAGGTTTTTATGTGGCTATCATTACGGCGGCATCTACAGTGCGTTAGAAAAACCTGCTTGTAAGTTTTCGAGCCGGCCCTTAAGGTTTCTCTTACATTGTGCCACAGAACTGAAACGAGTAAATTCTCCAGGAATAGACATTGTCAAGACGAGCGACCAAGGAGGTAAGGGGCGCGAGGACTGTGGTGCGCTGGAGCATCGGCGAGTGACAACAGTCATTAAAGGACTTGCTAGGGACTGCGGTACGGTACTTCTCCAGGTACGGAAAGAAATGTATGAAAATTCGTTTGAATTGTCACTACCAAATAAAATAAATTGAGTGACAGCTCCACACTAGGCTGTTACCCCGCTTGGGATAAAGACGTGATAATATGTTATGTATGTTCGATTAGTGTGCGTTGCAGGTTGCAGTAGTGAGTTTCATACTAAGAATACTGAACTGCTCGAATTGATAGGTTTACGTTTCGTTTACGAGGTGATAAGTGTGATGTGACATTTAGTGAATGTTTAAGACCCCTTAGCATCGACTTTTCACTCTTTGTTTTGTGTTTGTTAATCCACTAACTTAGCAACTTATTTGCAACTGTGGTGCAATGTGAGGTGGGCCATAAATTCTAAGGCATTAAGTCGTATAGCAAATTGAATTCATTAGACGACAATCATTAACAATGATTGGTTTGGCTTAACGATGGATTTCGAGGACCACCTATTCGGCTTGAACTTTTGACAGTTTAACCTTATCAAAAATTTGAAATTAGAAGCGTTAAAATCTCTACTCATATACAAACATATACAGCACATAAATCTATCACCGACATTCCCTTGAAGGAAACTCAGTCTATGAAAATGAACTCGTTTCGTTTTTCGTGTTTGTAAGTGGTCAATACTAGTGTCAGATTTTTCAAGCTGCCTCAAGTCATCTCACATAGTCAATGGTGACAGCCGGGACAACGGCTTAACGTGCCTTCACGGAAGAGCTCGAGATATTTTATTGCCACTTACTGCTTAACATGCATAAGCGCTAAATAATACAAGCCGCGTGGTCCCCGGCAGAGAAGAATAGGACCACTCCAAATCTTCCCGTGGATGTCGTAAAAGGCGTCTTAGAAAACTCAAGCTAAACAAAGCTTATAAACATCAAAGAGACCTCTCCAACCCGTCTGGTCAGCGTGGAAAGTGTAACTAAATTGCATGCTTGATCAAACTTTTAAAACAATTTTTTTTTTTCTCAAAGTATGCACTGTTAGGAAGAAACATAATTTTTTGCACACCTTTCTAAGGTAAAATGTAATGGTACTATAATTTTTGTTAACATCGTATGTATTTATCTACATTTACGCAAATAAAGAATTTTGAATTTTTGAATTTTGAATTGTGTAGGTCAAATCCTCTGACTGCTCTGGCAGTACAAAGAGGGTCGTGCTCCAGCAGTGGAGAAGACCTGATGATGATGATGAATACACTAGGCCATCGGGCTCCTCAAACAAATGAACAAGTATTCTTATGAGATCAAAGCTTGGAAAAAAATTTAAATTTTCAAACAAGCAAACCGGCTATTTGTATGGTATGACGGTGCACTAAATACGCCGCACACGCCAAACTTCGAATTCAACCTTAAAACTGGCGACTTATGCTGGCTATAGATTTGCTTGCGATCCTGTTACCGTGTTGTCATTAATAAATTAAGCAAATCCTGAAAAATATCCTTACTTTAAAAGCGTATGAAATATCTCTATATCTGAGCTCAAATCAATAATGACTCATGACTCCGACCAAAATAAACACTTTTGAGGTTAAATATATTTTCTAAAACGGATCCCCAACTCGACAAATAATATTCAGACATCGACAATATTTTTGAAAGACCTGTCTAACTATATCCCACGACAACGGGTAGACGTCATTTTTAGTAGAGTAAACTGTAGAGTAGACGGTAGTGTACTTACTATGCTGCCGAGCTCCCATCATATGGCTATAAAAATATATAACCATATCCCTCAGTACATAAAAAATATAAAAAAATACTCACTATTTGCAAAAAATCTACAAAAGCTCATAAATAAATGTTATTACAAAATATCTGAATTTTTTAATGATAATTTTGCTACAATTTCACTTTAATTTCTCTACCTACTGTTTAAAATTAATATTATGTTTAAAAACAGTGTATTGTAAAATGTAAAAAATTAAGTAATTTGTAAGTAAAAAGGCAACTAGCTGCCCTCATGTTTGCTGTGCCCTTGCAGGGCGTCACATGTACTTATCTCTCTCTATGTAACAACCTTTAACTTGTGACTTGCAATAAACTGAATCTGAATCTAAATCTATGCTACTAACCTACACCTGTGTATGGTGTAAACAGCCTGGTAAAATTTTGTAGAGTGACTAGGTTCAAGGGCAAGCTACTGCTCTCTACCAATTGACTTCCCCTACAACTGCGTTCACTCTACCAAAGACAATATAATACTAACGTAATAGACTGCCCACCTCATACAAAAATATTGGACCAAATTAAGGTTGCGAAAAGCAGGCGAATGTATGGCGCAGGAGAGTTGCTTGCTACTCGATACTAGATGGCGGTAATCTGCGTTAGTCTTTAAGTCACTAAATATACGGTGTCGTTTTAAAATATTATGCCTAAAATTGGTTTGATTTTTAATAAGATATATTTTGTGAATCATGTTTTTATATTCTCATAATACGGTAGATACGCGAGTCTCTGAGAACAAATCGTACAATTAAGGCGTTGAGACCACATGACTCTACTCTGCCAAGCACTCTACCAGTATTTGGTTACTCTTATACCACCCTTGTATACGCTGAGTAAAGATCGAGTACTAATATCAAAATTAAAATTTTCGTTTAAACATCTACTTTACCAAAACTGGAAGTCACCCGAGTTAGAGTAGAGTAGAAGGCTAGTGTGCTCTACTACTTATTCTACGTGAGGACGGAGGCTTTACAGTCTCGAAGCTTAACTGCGGATAGACAGACGGACTGACATGGCGGTATAAGGGTTCCTTGTTTACCACGGAACCCTTACACCGCGTGCAGAAAAACCGGCCCGAAAGAGTGCGAACTTACTATGTACTCCTACGTCTAAATTGAAGTGAGAGAAAGGGTTGTGGTAATAAAAAACTAACATTCATACATACATGAACTGTAACACATTTCACTCCTTTTTCTGGACAGTAGTGTAAAAACGCTCCCTTAAACCTTCGTCAGACTGCCCTTTCAATTGTGCGTATGAATTAGTAGCTCTTTGATAGGTATTATAGTACGCAAAGATATGAGCCACAAATCAATAATGATCATCCTATATTTTGAATAAGTATTCCAAAACTCAACAAATTAATACTATTACATTTATTCATTACGCTTATATGAAACAAAAACAGAACCAAATTTTTTGAAGTCAGTGAAGTAAACGCATCTCCAATTCTAACTCCAAAATATCCTCTTCTGAACATGTACTACGTAGAATGTTAGTGCAACGTAGAATGTCAGTGAACTAGGAGCAAAACGTCATCAGCTATCGAAAAATTCATCGCATGTCTCAAATTGGCAGACACGCAATGGCGGCCGTAATTAAATAACCCATCAATATTACCGCGCGCATCATAAATTTCGCACAACCCACTCGGAATTTAATACAAAATCGAGCGAACGCCATATTGATGCATTTTTTTCCACCCCACACCACCCCCTTCGTAATTGACCGTTGTGAAAACTATCGTCGGTAAATGACTACCCCCACAGCCCCTCTGGTTTTCCAACATGGCTGCAATCAATAATCTGGCTGGGCGATGACTGAGATGACTTGAGCATGCGCCATGCACCCGAGTCATCGCAAAACCTGAACTTGACTTGCGAAAATGAAAGTTAGGAGCAAATGTTTCTATACCATTCTTGGCAGTCCATGATAGTACGACGTAGTATTTACATTGGTGATGATTTTTGTGTTGATGATTTAGATTTTTTCAAAGATTCTGATGAGATTAGGAATGATTTAGACGATGATGATCTTATTATTAACAAACTAGATGAAATGAATAAGTATTTAGATAAATTTCAAAGTGTAACGGATTCTTTTAGTAACGAAAGAGATTTAGTTGAGAGAGAATATATTTTTTACGTAGAGTGCGAGCGAGACAAACAGTGGGCCGATTTCCGTGATATAACACATAATATAGAATATGACGCTCCGCGTCGCCCCAACGCCGCTAGCTAGAGAGAAAAAACATGCTCTATATACTTATATGCAACATAGTACATATATGAGACCAAAATTATCTCATACCATGTGTGAAAAATTATAGAGAATGCTTTTCTATGGAAAAGAAAAATACACAGAAAAGACAATTACAAAAAGATATTTAAAGTGATCTTTAATAATATGATGAAATTCTTACCTGTGTCAATATGATGCAATAGTTCTGGTAATTCCGAGTAGAGAACTTGATTCCTGATTTAGTATGTGTTGTCTTAGGTGTTTTTGTATCTTCTGTGTGTTTTAGTTTCTTATCTCTAAGCGTTATTTCTTTTTCTTCTCTTGTTGTTTCTAAATCTTCTGTTCTATCTTCTCTTGTATTGTCATTTACTGTTTGCCCTTGTTTATTGTAAGCCCGTTAAATTTTATCGTACTCATATAAAACGTTACAGGTATAGAAATAACGCAATCATTTAACTAATCTTAACGTTAATTTACTTTTAATTTTGTACTATTAAAGAAATCTAGAAGTTGTTTCAACAGGTAGGTAAACTTGGTAAATTTAGATTTTTTTTGTAACTTTTTGGAGTAATTTTATCTTACCTTTTTACTATTAATTTAAGGCCAATTTAAGGCACGAGATTTTGTTTCTTTAATTTGTTTTCATCTTCCATACAATCTGAAGCGGTTGATGAAATTGGTCGAAACTTTTCCAAAACTTATTTGCCAGAAGTTTCAAATATCACTTAGCCTTAAAATGTAGTCCAGAGTCCTTTCACTAAATTACTTTCACTAGAGATATATAGAGAGTTTGTATATAAAAATCAATGTAAATCAATCGAAAAGTTCCAAAATTAACCAGTGTTGTTTAAATGTACTTAAAGAACTTAAACGTTTAAATCTTCTTTTCTATTGTTTCCTTGTAATAATGGTTGATATAAACTTAAAACTTGTTCTATTGCGAAAAAACGTGTTTCTTTATCGTCAAATGGCGGTGGTTGCTATTTGTTTGTGCTAGATTCCCTTCTGCTATGAAATCTTGGCTATCTTATGCCTCTTCCGCATTTAACTTATTGTTGTTTGCATCTAGAATGCCATGGTCTTCTGCATCTTCTCATATGTATTCTTCTTCTTCGCTCTATGGTTTAGGAAGCTCTTCCCGGATGGTCGTAGATGTTTCAGTAGCCCTTTTACAACAGATCCGAGCCGAGCAACCCTCAGTTGCCTTACACTAGTTTAACAGTTTGTAAAAATGAAACCGGTTGTTGAGTCTATAGTAAGAGTTCAAGTGTTGCTGAATACTATTGTTTACAAGTCACTTAACAACTATTTGATTATGTGGAAACTTATAAGAGTCTATTGCGTAAAACTATTCGTGAATGTGACGGCGGGCGGCAGCGGACCCAAACGCATGCGCGCAATTTTGAATTTCGAACCAAAAGATTGGTTTTTCGAAAGTTTTTTCTTTTTTTGTTTTGAAGGTTAGGCCGTTTGTTTTTTAGGTTTTTGAATTTTGTTTATTTTTTGGGTGCTTTTATCTTTTTTTAGGGCGCGTAGGCTTTTTTGCGCGTTGCGTAGGTGGTAACACGCGACGACGCCAGCCTCGCCGGTCACACTGACTCCGGAAGGTTGCATTGCTGCTGCATCGGGCCGATCTCCATGCTGAGGGTGTGAGAGACCCCTTCTCCCTCCCCATCCCCATCCCAATGACTGCGTTCGCCTGAAAATCATCAAATAATGATTTTATGTGTTTATTATAAAACTACTCGCACGTATCAGTGTGGTTCTAAACTAGGAATTTAATTTATCGGGCGTGGCAGTGTGTGTGTTTGCTAGCGCAGTTAGAATAAACTATTACTTCGTTATTAATTTCCGCGAATGTTATTCATTGGATCAATACAAGTTTTGTATATAATCGCGAGGTGCCTGATTGTATGTTATTCTTGTACATGTATATGTATATACATATGGGGTGTTATATGGGTGGTCCTGCGTCATGAAATGGCTGTCGAAAAAAAGCCATTATTTTATCAAACTATTTTAAGGCCTATGTGGCGTTTAATCAATGATCTCGATGCTGTGGGTTCGATTCCCATTGTGGGCAAGTTTTACCTACTTTATTTCTACTTAGTCGAGAACGTGGTACATACAGAGTGTAACATGACCCTCGTCATATCCTTAAAGGGGTGAGTCAGTCCATCAGTTTGAACAACTTTTGCTATGGGATAAAAACTGAAAACTCAAAAAAAAACGATATTTGTTTTGACCATTGACCCTATAGGGAAAAGTTGTTCATATTGACGGTCTGAGTCATCATTTTTAGGTAGGTATGTTACACTCTGTATATTCTCGAAATAAAATATGGAAATAAATCTTAGGTGGAATTTTTTTCGTATGTTATTTCATAATTTATTAAGTATATAATATACCTAATTAAAAACATAGTAATTCACCTATAAAAATAACATTCTATTCGTTCTCTTTCATGTTTGTCAGTGTTTAACACTGGTGTAAGATCTTTGCTGCCTGTTTGTTTTTGTTTTTCGTATGTGTAAGTGGCTAACACTGGTGTCAGATTTTTCAAGCTGCCTTAAGGCATCTGATATAGCTTAACGACTGCCATCAACGATGACAGCCGGGACCAACAGCTTAACGTGCCTTCCGAAGCCACGGAGGAGCTCGAGATATTTTTATGCCACTTGCGGTCACCCATCCAAGTAGGGACTGCACCAGGGATTGCTTAACATACGTAAGCACTCACAGTGATCACACCCACTGGACCATCGGGCTCCTCAAAGGTTGCATTGCTGCCTAAAGGCACTTAAGGAGCTTCATATCTCCTTGGGAGAAAAGAAAAAACGTAGAATGTGCCAGGTGCTTCTCGTCCCGTGCAGATCGTAAAAGCCAATCAAGGGAATGGGCATCAGGAATCATGACAATAGGCGATGCGGCTAGCAACCCATCACTATTTTGATTCCGTTCTCCACTACCACCGCCCACTAACATGCTTAACATGGCCTATTGGTTTTTACAGACTAGGGCTCTGTCTACCCCGCAAGGGAAAAAGACGTGATATTTTGTATTATGTATATATCTCTATTCTTCTTTTCGTATCGGTGGCAAACCAATATAGAATCTATATTTTCTGTTTTCAAAATTTGGCTATTTGTATTGCATCATTAGAAGGGATCATCATGTCGTCCAAAGTCCAAAGTACACCAGGAGGGACACGTGGAGCAAGATAGAAGATGTGGCATTGTCTGGGGCTGCCCACACAATATATATCTCTATCATTTGAGCGTGTTCACTGTTCCTAAATTCATAATTAGGGGTACTTTGGAGCCCGTATTCGCTTCTTTCAACAACACTCAGCTTTATAACATCATCATCTAATGATGACAGCCGGAACGATCGTCTTAGGGTGTTTTTCGAAGCATATTTGAGTGGTAAAAGCGGTAATCGCAACGGAATTGCTTAACAAGCATAATTACTTATGGCTAAGTTTAGGCCGCTTCCAAAGCGGAGTGCATAAGAAGCGGCAACAAACTGCACAGCGCATTTGGAATGAGATTTCAATTTTAAAAACAATACCTTTACAAAATTACAGCGAGTAGAAGTTTTCGATACGAAACTTACGAACGGATTATATATGTTATAAACGAAGATATGGGATTTCGGCTTTACGTGGGACTCTTAACGGTGGGAGACAAGATACATTTTTGCATTTTACACACCAGACAGAAAGGCCAAATTTGCCGTAGCCTTTTATGCAATCATCATCATCATCATCATCCTACTCCTCCAGGTCCTACTCACCCAGCTAGTAAGAGTAGGCCCAACATGAATATGAATGAAGGTATTAATGCTCAGCGGAGAGAGAGAACACAACACAACTCAGATAACGGATTTTAATACGTTTCACACAGGCGTTACACAGTTAGTAGTAGTGAATACAATAATTAGTAAAATAATATTTATTATAGGCGAGTGCCTGTAAGCTAGGGTCGAGAGATCACGACCAAGGAATTGAATGGAATGCCTGAGTGATGAGGAAGGACTGTGAAGAAGATAAAAATGGAATTTGGAATATAATTTAGAATTTAAAATGAATTTCGAAATAAAAGTGGACAGGATGATGATGATTGGGAAATGAGGTGAAAAGCAAGATGCAGCATGAAGGTTATCCATGCGCATCGTTACAATACCGGGGGGGCCGGGGTAAAAAAAAAAAGTTTTTTTTTTTTTTAAGAAATAGAATTTAAAATAATTAAAATAAGTGTGTAAATAAAAATAATGATAAATGTGTGAAAAAATTTTGTGGTGAGTGTGGAATGTACAGTGTGTATTTACAATAAGTGTGTTTCCGACTTTCATTCATCACTCATTCATTCACTTACCATTCAACCTCTGTGACAGTCTTAAGTTTTCAAACTTGAAACATCATTCAAATTAGAGAAATTATATTTTATTGTACAATTTCTCATGAAACCACTTATTTGCTTAGTGAAGGCTTATTTTATTAGTCACAACCCGCTAAATAATTAATTGGCAGCTAGGCTTATTTACCGTGTTGCCGACCGCACGATGATATTATTTACAAGTTTTTATAAATAAAGCATTCGCGTTTACGCGATAAAGTTAAGAAAATTAATAATGTTAATTACGTTAGGTAATAAGCATTAAGTGCTTATAAGAAAGGTACGATAAGGGCTTATTTTATGTGTTATCAACCGCACATAAAGATTATTAGTTAATTGTCATTAGAGGCTTATTTAATGAGTTGACTACCGCTCAAAAAATTAAAGGGGTAAAAGAAGAAAAGAAAATAGAATAGTAATAATTAATAAAGATGATCAAATTATAGGTTGACATCCGTCAATGTTAATGGGACCTAGAAATAATGAAATGAATATAAAATAAAATTAAGACTAAATTGGAAATAAAGAAATATTTTATCAAAGAAAAGTTAAAAAGAATAAAAGGAATAGATAGTTTGATGTTTCATTTAATAACATCAGAAGAAAGGTAAGAATTTAATTTAGGGATGGGTTTAATGTCTTTGATATGCCAACGACCGAGACTTTTGTTATCAGTGTCAATAAGGTCGTAAACTAAAGGAGATACTTTATTTGCTACATAGCATTTAACGAATTTAGGTGCTAATTTAGCACAAAAATGTTTATTTGATGAGCTGATAGGGTAATTGCGTTTCCATACAACATCACCTTTATTAAATTCAAAATGTTGATGATGTTTATTGTAATAAGTTGCGTTACTATCATGTGCTTTAAATAACCGAGATTGAACTTCGGAAAATACTGGAATTAAATTACCTATATTTTCAGCATAAATATCCCTAGGACTGAAAATTAAGTCATCGCACGTATCTTTATTGGAAAAAATAGAGCCACAAGTACTTAGTTCCCTACCGAAAACTAAAAATGCGGGTGTAAATTTAGTTACTTCATTTACAGCCGTATTCATCGCGAATTGAATTTTATGTAAATGAAGATCCCAAGTACGATGATCATCGTCAACAAAAGAAGCTACTGCTGTAATTATAGTTTTATTATAGCGTTCTACTGTGTTTACTTGAGGACAATACCGCGGTGTGTAGTATAATTTAGGTATTTTATAAAACTTAAATAAATCCGTAAGTTCTAAGCTTATCATTTGAGGACCGTTATCTAAGATTATAGTTTCAGGAATACCGTAATTCATGAAAACTAAATTTTCAAGAATATGTTTTATAATTGCTGAAGTTGCTCGTTTTATGGGATAAAGTAGACAATATTTTGAAAAACAGCAAGTTACAACTAGAATAAATCGGTTAAGTTTACGAGTTATTGGTAATGGTCCTATTAAATCCATTGACAAACATTGGAATGGACGCGAACAATTTTTAGGTTTTCCCATAAGACCTATAGTATTTTGATTTTGATGTTTATAGGCTAGGCATGTGTCACATTTAGAAATAAATGTTGCAATGTCTTTATACATTCCTGGCCAGAAGTAATTATTTTTTACGCGATGGTAAGTTTTAAATGATCCAAAGTGAGCCGAGGTGGGGTTAGAATGATTTTCTATAATTATAGATTCTCTGAATTCAGATGGGATAACTAATTTCCAGCTGAATTCTGAATGCAAGGGTGTATTAGACCGAGCATATTTAAAAAGTTTACCGTCTTTAATTAAATAATCAGGAGTAGAAGTAGGATTAATTTTACATTTATTAAAAATTGAATTATACCATTCATCTTTAGTTTGCGAAGTAAAATTTATCGTATTTATTTGTTTTATACGAGACAATGTATCCGGTACAACGTGTTCTGAACCGCGTTTATGTTTTATTTCGAAGTTAAACATCGATAGACGAATACTCCAGCGAGCAAGTCTACCGGTAGGGTTGTCAAGATGAAGAAACCATTGTAAGGCTGAATGATCAGTGTAAATTGTGAACTTTTGGCCGTTATCTAAATAACAACGCCAATGTTCAAGTGCGGTTATTACACTGAGAAGTTCACGTTCAGTAATAGAATAATTTCTTTGGGGACCTGTAAGCGATTTGCTCATATAAGCTATGGGCTTTTCGATGCCATCATAATCTTGGGTAAGCATTGCACCAATGCCATATGATGAAGCATCGCAATGAACTGCAAATGGTTTTGTAAAATCTGGACAAGCGAGAATGGGAGTACTGACAAGTGCTTGTTTAATAGCATTGAAAGCATTTTCGGCTTCTGAAGACCATTTAAAAGGAGGAGCTTTTTTACTCGTAGAAGTAAGTTTGGTAAGGGGAGCTGCAAGTGTACTAAGATTTGGTACGAAACGTCGATACCAGCTTGCAGTACCAAGAAATCTTTTGACCTCTCTAGCCGATTTAGGGGGCTGAATGTCCAGTATAGCTTGGACTTTTTTGCTATCAGTATGGAGACCTTGTTCGTCTATAACGTAACCCAAATATTTTAATTCATTACGGAAGAATGAGCATTTTGGGAAGTTAATTGTAATATTAGCCTGAGCTAATTTTTTATAAACTTTATTAAGGAGCTCAACGTGTTTATCAAACGTAGTTGTAGCAATGACTATGTCATCTAAATAACAGAAAACAGAGTTGTCTAGCATGATATCTGATAATAGATTATCGACAAATCTCTGTTGTGTAGCTGGGGCGTTAGTTAACCCGAATGGCATTACTTTAAATTGAAACATGCCTTTATTTTTAACATAGAACGAACATTTTGGGCGATCCTCTTTTTTTAATGGAATTTCCCAAAAAGCTTTTGCAATATCAATAGAAGATAAATATTTAGAATCTTTTAAATTATCGAGTATATCAGAAATTATTGGTAATTTATAAGCATCTTTTTTTGTAATATCATTTAATTTACGGCTATCAATGCAAAATCGCCAAGTGCCATCTTTTTTAGGTGTTATTATTACAGGATTGAGCCATGGGCTTTCACACGGTTCAATAACATCTAGCTTTAACATCTCGTCAACTTCTTTTTTTAACGCCTCTTGTTTTTCAGGCGATAAACGGTAACATCGTTGACGTATAGGAGGATGATCTCCTGTATCAATATGATGTTCAGCTAAATGTGTTTTACCTAATGGTTTAATTTCTGTAGAAATATTTTTGAATTGATTAATAATGGCATCAGCTAAAACGCGTTGTGTTTCGTTTAGGGCTTGATAAGTATTTAAATGTGAAGTTGAGTTATTTATTACGAAAGATGTATTTTTGTTAAGTTTAGAAAAAGTAACGTTATTAAGTAAGTTAGGAGCAATGTTAAAAGTTTTCCAAAAGTTAATACCTAATATAAAAGATTCGGTAATTTCGGGTATTACATGAGCAGTTATTAAAGAAAAATGATTATTATATATTATTGGTAGCGAAATAGTACCAATAGACGATATTGACTGGCCATTTGCCACAGAACCACGAATGGTTTGATTTTTATTTAAAGTAAAACCATGCTTTAATAAAATTAAATGTGCATTATTACCGAGGATAGTTATCGCACTACCACTATCTAATAACCCGTTTAAATACAATTCATTTACTTTTATTTGCAAATAAGGACGTTCTAAGTCTGCTTTGTTTTCAAAGAGGAGAGTACTAACTTTATATGAGGTAAAGAAAATTTTTAAAGTTTTTAACCAGTTATTCCAGTCTTTTTTATCAAAATTAAGTTTATTTTTAGAATTAGTATCATTTATGTGTTTAGTACACTCCTCACTAATTAGTTTTTTGAATTATGTTTTTGACAGTTAGGACAATTTGTAAAAATAAAATCTTTTTTACCACAACGAAAGCAAACTTTTTGTTTATTAGTACAATCATTTAATAAATGTGAATTATTTCTACAACGCGGACAAGTAAAAGTAATTTGTTTATTTGTATTTATTGAATTTATCGGTGTAAAAGATTGGTTTCTATAAGGAAATTTGGGAATTACAGGTAAGTTATTAGTAGAAAAAGGAAGGTCAGGAATCAAAGGTAAGTTACTAGAAGAAATTGAAGGTTGTGAATTATTATTAACTTGTAACAACCTTTCAGTAAATTTACACGCATCGCTAAGAGCAGCTAATGATGTAAGGTCATTAGGAGAAAGTCTTAAACTGTATTCAGGTTGCAAATTTCTGACTATAGTATTGATTTGCTCTTTTTCAGATAACGGTTCATTTAATTTATTAAATAAAGTTATCATTTGTGAGAAATATATAACTGACCGTTCATTTTTATTTTGTTTACGATTATCTATAATTTTTCTTAATTTATAATCGTAATCTGTAATTTCAAAGTCTGTTAGAAAACAATTTTTAAAAGAAACCCAATCAGTTATAACATTATTTTTAGTTCTGAACCAATCTAAAGCTGAACCTTTAAGAATATCATATAAGTGATTATATAAAGACTTTTCAGATATATTTCTGGCTTTGGAAAATTCTTCTATTTTTTGGATGAAGTCTTTTGGACATCCATCACCCTTAAAAGTAAATCGTTTCAAATCATTACTGGTTGTTGAATTCGTTATGTTTGAAATTTTGTCAGTTAGTAAATTAAAAAAGGTTTGAGGTTGATGAGCTATAAGTGAGTCAGTCGAATGGTAAGTTGTGGTAGAATTGGTATTATTTTCTAAAATATTAAAGTTAGTCTCTAATTCTTTAAGTTTATGCCAAGATGTTTTAATTCTTTCTAATAATTGTAACGAATGATCAACAGCCATATCAATTAAGTTAAGTCTTGATCTTACATGAATAAGATACGACTGCGTTTTAGTTTTACGATTCGGATAGGAGAACATGCAGTTTTCTATCAAAAGTATGCATCTATCAATATCATCGAGGTCAGTAGCAACATCGTTGAAAGAACTATCATTGAGTTGATTATTATTAAAGTTAGAAAGAAGTAAAGATTTAAGTTCCTCGCAAGAAGAAGATGATTCGAAATTAATATTTCTATGTTTAAGCTCAAAAATAATTTCAGGTTTATTTAGCTGCCTAACGTCCATGTTTGAAAATTGATACAAAAAAAATAAATAAAGAGTAAAATCGTTAAAAGTGCCAAAATATTGCCAAATGATCAAATAGATTATCTTGTGAAAGATATGTTTTAGAATTTAGAGAGATTGAGAATGTAAAGAAAAGTAATTAAAAATCCTAATAAAAGTTTCGTGTAAACGAAGCTTTAAAAATCCTTATGTGTAACCAGCCTAATATTTATGTCATAAACAAAAGTATTGAAAAAGAAGAAAAATGACTTGTGTCGATTGTCAGTTTAGGAAAAGAAATAGAAATGTACTATCTACGAAGATATGAAATTAAATATATAAAAAAATAATAATAATAGGGAGGCAAAGGAGAAAGAAAGAGAGAATAAAGCTGTTCCAGATATCCACAAAGGTACGTCAATATATTTAATATAGGTAGGTTAGTTTGAATGTATGTAAGTGATATCCCAAAGTCGGCTGCAAAAGCCTAAAGGATATCGGTGCTAAAGACGTGGCCTATACCTTAGGATATTCTCCTAAAGCAAGCGGTATTGTATAGGATTCCAAAACAAAGGATAACCTGTTCAGGTTTAAACCCAGAGTCTTAGAGTCCTGTGCTACTGCACAAGGGCAGCATGATTGTGTAGCTGTATGAAACTGTGTGCAGATTATAGGATTGGTGTACTGTTTGAGTACCTATTTGAAGTGTAATGGAGGTAACGTGAAAGTGTTAAAATAATAATAATATAAATAATTGTTACAGGGATATCTGGAGAGCTTACCTTGATGGTACCGATGATAATGAAGTAATGGAGCAACAATTATTATATAGAAAATACAGGGATATTAAAAAAAATATCACAATTCATTAAATCACTTTCACGATTAAATAAATTTCTTGATGTTGTTGTTTTCTTTGTATGTCGACCGACGAAGAAGTGAGCAGCGACTGACGGAGAAGTAAGTAGCAGCAACCGATGCAGAAGTAAGCAGCTGCCTCTGTCCACAGCTAACCACCGATGCAGTAGATAGTCCACCGACGCTGGCGATAGAGCACCGACGCTGGCGATAGAGCACCGACGCCGACGATAGCGTACCGACGCTGACGATAGCGTACCGACGCTGGTCACTATCCACCGTCGCGACGCAGGCTTAAGTTAGAGTGGAGGAGTGAGTCTGTCTGTATCCAGTGTCTCTTGACGTAATCACTCTACAGTACTCACGTATAGTTAGGTAGGTATTCCAGGTGTAGGAAGCAAGCAATTTAACACGTACGGGCGCCAATGTCGGGTCCTACTCACCCAGCTAGTAAGAGTAGGCCCAACATGAATATGAATGAAGGTATTAATGCTCAGCGGAGAGAGAGAACACAACACAACTCAGATAACGGATTTTAATACGTTTCACACAGGCGTTACACAGTTAGTAGTAGTGAATACAATAATTAGTAAAATAATATTTATTATAGGCGAGTGCCTGTAAGCTAGGGTCGAGAGATCACGACCAAGGAATTGAATGGAATGCCTGAGTGATGAGGAAGGACTGTGAAGAAGATTTAAAAATGGAATTTGGAATATAATTTAGAATTTAAAATGAATTTCGAAATAAAAGTGGACAGGATGATGATGATTGGGAAATGAGGTGAAAAGCAAGATGCAGCATGAAGGTTATCCATGCGCATCGTTACAAGGTCTTTCTAGTCTCCACTGCAGGAGCACGACCCTCTCTGTACTACCAGAGCCAGATACTAGCCTTAGTTAGTCAGAGGATTTGGCCTACACTCTCCACGCTGGCCAGACGGGTTGGAGAGGTCTCTTTGATGTTAATAAGCTTTGTTTAGCCGGTGTTTCCTTAGTCGCCTTTTACGACATCCACGGGATGACTTGGAGTGGTCCTATTCTACTCTGCCGGAAACCACACGGCGGCTTTTATGCAACTTAGTTGGCAAACACGCATACGGCCCACTTGATGGAAAGCGGTTACCGTAGCCTATGAAAACCTGCAACAACGGAGGTGCTACTCGCACGTTGCCGACCCTGAAGATATCTCCACGCCCTTTTTGAAGAACCCCTTTTCGACGAGCTCCGTAGCACAGCGAAAAACACGCTGCCTGTGACACGGATGGTCCCGAGTTCGATCCCCGGTCAGGTCAAGGTAAAAAATGATCTTTTTCATATTGACCTGGGTCTTGGATGTTTATCTATATATGAATTTGTTATAAAATATAGTATCGTTGAGTTAGTATCCCATAACTCAAGTCTTACTTAAGAACTTACGTTGGGGCTAGCTCAATCTGTGTGACTTGTTCGTATATATTTATTTATTTACCTTTTAAGGATCGTACAGGTCGGTCTCGGACAAAAAAAAGTAGAATGTACCAGCTGCTTCTCTCCCCGCGCAGATCGTAAAAGCCGACCGTAGGAATGGGTGTAAAGAATCATGGCAATAGGCGATGCGGCTAGCAACCCATCACTGTTTTGAGTCTGTTCTCACCTACAAGCCCACCATATCCTAAACGTGGCCTTAAACCTTTACAGGCTTGGGCTCCATCTACCCCGCAAGGGAAAAAGACGTGGTAGTGTGTATTATACTGGCCGATTTTGAACCTCTGACCTATATCGAAAATTCGGAATCAGAATCTCTAATGGAATACAGAATTGCAAGAAAAAAGAGATAAAATGAAAATATATTGCCCCCCCCCCCCCCCCCCCCATACCTACTACTACTACTACTACCCTCAAAGCAGCTGAGCGAATTTTTACGAGAAGTCTAATTTTAATTTTTCACCTTTTTTTTCTAAAAATTATGTATTCCATTGGGGATTCTGATTCCAAAATTGTAATTTTTTTTTATGATATAGGACGGCAAACGAGCAAGTCACCTGATGGTAAGTGATCTCCGCTGTCCATGGACAACTGCAATATAGCTCATAGGTACAAAATCAGGGTATATGTATGTATTGTATGTTAAATTTTATGCCTCCTGAAATTTTAATTCTCGCTATCCAAGCATCCAGACAGTCGGATACAAAATATCATTCAGGATTACAGAATCAACACGAACTGTAACTGTGTACCGATAAACTTATTAATTTTGTCAATTTTTCCGTGTCCATTTTAACGGGCTTCGCTACGCATCGCCGAAATTTAACACAAGTATGGTCGGCATAGAAAACCATGCTTTATTTTTTTTTATTTTTTTTTTAGTTTTCTTATTAATGTAATAAACGTATGTATATCTAAATGAATAATAATAATTAAAACTACTAAAAATTAATTAAAATATTTACAAATTATATTATCCCTGCAAACCATCACCTCGCGGTAACGTGCCCAAAAGGCTGGCAGCGTTGCCACGTTGGATGGCAATGCTTATCCTTTGTGCCAAGTAATTGCTAGCCCTTTGGTCACGTGATACCTCGATAAGCCTCTTTGACAAAAAGTCAAAGAGACGATGGGCTGATGGACCCCACGGACTCATGGTTTCAACCATGGTTTCCAAAAGGCTCAAATATGTAGCTATTCCCAATACTCACATATTTGCGCCTCTTGAGGCTTTCTGCCGCGGCTGCTGCTGTACTGGCCTTTGACTGCTTTGCCATGCTTTATTATATTTTTATTTTTGTACTAGCATTCGCCCACGGCTCCACTCTTATTAATGTCGCTCCCACGGGAACAGTACTTGTCTCCGGGATAAAAGTTAGCTGTGTTCATCTCCGTACTCCAGACAACGTGTATGCAAAATTTCATGATGATCGGTTCTGTAGTTACGCCATGAAAATGTAACAAACAATCAAACTCACTTTCGCATTTATAATATTAGTTGAGATGCTTCGTTCGGGGAGTGAAAGGCCCATCCCTTCTTCCCTCTGGGAGAAAAATAAAAAGTCAGATTTGCTCGTGCTGGTGTTGCATTTGCCATGGCCAGCGGTGATCACTTACCATCAAGTGACCCGCTTGCTCGTTTGCTGTTCTATGACACATTACCAAAATTTTAAGTGGGTACATTGTTTTGAAACAACTCTTGTTTCTACAAAGTTTAAAAGTCATCCAACATCATCATCATCAGCTCAGCCGCAAAAAATCCACTGCTGGACATAGGCCTCCCCTAAAGATTTCCAATACGACCGATCAAAAGCGGCTTAATCCAGCGTCTTCCTGCGACCTACCTCATCATCCAGAACTACAAACAACATTAAATGAAGCGTTATTATAACATTATACTTAAGCTATGAAAATTTGATATTACGACACAAAGCTACCAGCAATAAGGTCGGTGAAAGAGAAACTATTTTGTCTCCCTATTTGTAATTTAGTTTTATCTTCCTTTTTTTCTGTGGTATTTTGACAATTGAATTAACTATTCTACTCAAAATGATGCTTATGATAGTCAAGTAAGAATTATATTTGCTGCATTTTTTTTCTATTTGTAGCTCTTTTTTATAAAAAAATCTTTCGCTTTACATTCTGATATGGGATTCACCGTGAAGTAAGTTCTCCTAAAAAAGTAATTTTTGTTAAGCTTATATTGCTGACGCTCCCCCTTTTCAGCGCAACGTACCCTTAAGCCCAGGGTTTATATGTCGCAATGAGTGCAGGTTCGGTCCCATCAACAAATGAACTATTTGTGCGATTACATGAATAAGTAAATGGCACTAGTCGTTCCCTTTGTTCATTTTGTAATTATTGTTCTGAGTTGGATCGATAAAATACCAATTTTTTTAACCGTGTGGTTCCCGGCAGAGTAGAATAGGACCACTACATGTCTTCACGTGGATGTCTTAGAAGGAGACTTAGGAAACACAAGCTAAACAAAGCTTATAAACATTAAAGTGAGTGGCCAAATTCTGACTGCTCTGGCCAATATATGGCTCTGGAGAGAGACGTGCTCTTGTAGTGGAGATTAAAAAAGGCTTGATGATGGTGATGATGATGTTGGATTAATAAACTCCAATTTTTTGGGACAGTCGGGCAGGGCAGGACCGGCCTCGTCGAACTTATCGCGACCACATTGCGAACATTCTCGCAAAAGGAGATGTAAGGAGTACCCGAAACCGGCGAGCATGCATGAAAAGAGTAATGAATGTATATGAAGCGAAAGAGGTTTGTAAGGATCGTAGCAAGTGGAAATCTATAGTCTCTGCCTACCCGTATGGGAAAGAGGCGTGATAATATGTATGTATGTACGTAATTTTTTAATTTGATAAAAAAAAATCTTTGTTCGCAGTATCTTCTTCGTGTGTTCACGATCGCTGAGGGTTGGATCGTTGACAATAATGGTGCACCAAAGTGTTTTCAGTAGGTTTAAGTATTCAGTTTGTTGCTGCTTTTTCTGCACTCCGTCTTTGAAACATTAAAGTTAGCTTTAAGTAAATTAAAGACATCAACGAGTCTACAAGTGTCGCAGACTGGGGTATTAACCGCTGGAAGAAGCTATGCCAGCATTGAAAGTATCCATTTGATATGGAGCGCCGTGGTGCAGTGATTAAAACGTAAGCCTGTGACACGAGAGGTCCCGGGTTTGATCCCCGGGCAGATCATGATGGAAAACGTTTTTTTTTTTCAGATTGGCCTGGGTCTTGGATGTATATCTATGAACGTATCTTTTTCGAGTTAGTATCATACGACACAGGTTCACGAGTTACTATGAGGCTAGCTTAATTTGTGTGATATTATGTCCCTTTATATTTATATTTATTGTTATTTATATGTCACAATTTTATACCTACAGTAGTTTGTATAGGATTTGAACAGGATAACACCAATGACCTGTAATCTACTTTATAAAAACACTAAATAACCCTAGTTTAACTCTGAATTAACATAATACCCAACAAACGAACCAAAATCATTTAATTAATTACATACAATTCCTTAATATACGGCGTTCGGCGTTAATGACTAGTATACATCATTGTATAGCTAGGCTACCTAGCTATGCACTTTTTGTATCGCCATCCCTTTCTAGCACTGCGCAGACTCGCAGTCATCGTCATCATGACCCCCAAAAAGGGGGGGCGAGCGACCCCCTACCCCACATCAATACAGCGCAACGCAAACACGGTTTGTGGATAAAATAACGCATACAAACACATTGCACTTACGCACACATACAAACGCACACTCACAAATTTTATACTCCCGCGATAATTACATTAAACAATATATAGGGGTGTTATATACCATATAGGGGGTGTGGGGGGGTTGTCGAAAAATGAAAATGGTTTTTCGTGGATTTTTCGACATGCTCTGTATTGATGACGAATTTCTCGTTGTAGGGATTACTCGTATGGATTTAAAATGGATGCGTTCTGTTGATTGGCAAATGTTTTTTTTATAGTGCGCTTCGTTTTTCAAATGTTTTTTATTGCTTTAATAGTTTTGCAGGTTTTAAATTTCTCTTTTTGGTTATCTAGTCATTGATTGTTGACAGAAATTCTCAATAGCGTTGGTGTATTTCAGTGGATGCAGAATTCAGTAGCCCAGCACTATAAGTGCTCACAAATGTAAAGCAACCCCGGGAGCGGGCTTTCAGGTGAGAACAAGTGGCATAAAAATATCTCGCGCTCCTTCGTGCTTCGGAAAGCACGTTTAATCATTGGCCCCGGCTGGCCATCATATCTGACATAATCTGACATAGCTTAACGACTGTATGTCAAATCTGCTTGTAGGCAATTTGACAAATTTGACACCAGTGTCGGCCCACTTACACACACGAAAATCAACAACAAACAAGAGGATGTAAATATCTCTTAAAACTAAGGTTAAACAAACACTGGTTTATTTTTAGTGTAATATTCCACGCTGGTTTGGGTGAAGAGAAAAAAACATAGAAAATAACAGCTGCTTTTCTTCCCGTGCAGACCGTAAAAGCCGGTCAAGGGATTGGGTGAAAACCTAATGAATCAAATCAAACGGCGATGCCGCTAGCAACCCATCACTATTTTGATTCTGCTTTCTACTTTACCCCCACTAACACTCTATTCAATTCAATTCAATTCAATTTTATTGTTTTGCGGAAAAAGTGGTACAAAAACAGCTGTTAGCACAGAATACAAGCATCTCACCTTTAACCTATCTAGGCATGCAAATCTACAGTTTTTATTAATATTACAAATTGTCCCTAAAGTATTCTTCTATTGTATAATAACATTTCTCAGTCAGGATATTTCGTAGTCTAATTTTGAATGTATGCAATGGTAGATCCTTTAAGTCATTTGGTAACTTATTGTAAATACGAATAGCCATCGGATAGATCTGAACGTTGCCTTTGGGTCTTATGACATTGGGCTCTGTCTACCCGTGTTTTTTTTGCTTTTTCTGCTCGGTATTAAAAACGGCAACATGTGAACTCTTGAGACCTACACAAAATATTTAATAGATGTAAGTGTTGATAAAATGATTTTTTGCGGTTTTTATATAAGTATCTATTATAAAATATAGTATCGTTGAGATATAGTATCTTATTTATACATTTGTGGCGACCTCTACACTCGCCACAAGAACTAACACGAAGACGCAAAACTGTGAATATGGCGAGACAGCAAATAACTACAAGACTTCTCACAAGATGGCGCTGCACAATCCTGAATCGCGCAAACAAAGTTTCTTCGATTTGCGACATAAATAAGACCTCCGACGAAAACCCATTCGGAGCCGTACGGTTCCCTGGGCGCACACCTTGCCCAGCGGGAAGATCTTCCCTTTGTGGCGGTCGAGCATACCACCTCGCTCCCGCTCTTCATCATCATATATTTAAGAACTTTGTTCTTGTCGGTGGAGTATTTTCCATTTTTCCCTATCCTCCGCTATCTCTTTGACCTCTCTGTACGACACATTTATATTTGGTTACGAATACTTTAGATATTATGAACAAAAATCATCAGGGTGGATGTAACGACTGCGTTCGCGCGTCTCAGTTCACATTCGCCCTGAGAAAGACCTCCAGATGAGGTCGAAACATATCGGCCGACTTCATACGTGATTGACACGTATTTAACATATTAATAACTAGCTGTTACCCGTGGCTTCGCCCGCGTGATAGTAGCCTATGTCCTGCTTAGTACCCAACCTATATGTATGCAAGATTTCATGATGATCGGTTCAGTAGATAGGGCGTGAAAGCGTAACAAACAACCAAACAAACAATCTCACTTTCGCATTTATAAAATTAGTTAGGATTAGGATAGGATAGGATGAGTATAAAGATAGTGAGAAAGTTAGAATTAGGATGTAAGTATGTCACGTTATATTTTATTTAAAAAAAATAACGAAGAGCTTTTAGCATCCGAAATCTTTGTAGGGTATTAGATAATACAACACAGTGGATTTATATTACAGATGTATGCGCTAACAAACAAATTAACTGGCCACAATTAATTTACGAAACTGTTTATGCTATTCACCAATACAAAATCAGCTATAATAAATTTCAAACTACTTTATTGAGATTTGAACTAATTTCTACTTTATTAGTAACAAAAT
Organism: Rhodophaea formosa; assembly: GCA_963082605.1. Classification (NCBI taxonomy): domain Eukaryota; kingdom Metazoa; phylum Arthropoda; class Insecta; order Lepidoptera; family Pyralidae; genus Rhodophaea; species Rhodophaea formosa. The sequence continues at coordinate 10,308,350 of OY720228.1, read as the reverse complement.
AAAGGTGGGTTTAGTTTGTTAGTAATATGGTAGTATAGAGCCAAAATCCCATTGGAACGGAAAATGGTGGAATGGTCCTTTAGGTTCCTGTGATTAGTTCCTGATAGTGATTAAAGTCAATGACGATGTCCGTGGTTAACGCGCTGGTATAAATCACGAGAGGCTTCAGGTTCCATTCTCAGCTCAGTCAAATACTATTTTTAAGTGTCTGTGGTTTTGGAGTGACCCAAAAAGAATACATGAATAATAAACAAATAAATATATACGGACAAATCACATAGATTGAGCTCGCCCCAAAGTAAGATCGAGACTTGTGTTACGGGATACTAACTCAACGATACTATATTGTATAATAGATACTTATAAAGATAAACATCCAAGACCCAGGTCAATCTGAAAAAGATCATATTCCATCTTGACCTGACTGGGGATCGAACCCGGGCCTTCCGTGTCGCATAGGTAGGCGTGTTGACCGCTGCGCCACGGAGCTCGTCAAATCCAGTGCTGCCCATTTGAAAGAAATCATGTGAAAGAAAACGAAGAAATTATTTGATATTTTGTTCTGCGAGTCCTTCGATAACACTTCAAACTATTTTATGAACTACTGTTTACACTCTAAGTTCAAACTGTGTGAAACTTCTCACGGAAACTAAAGCGTGAAGTTTCAGTTACCGTTTTCGCCAGAAGTGGCCCATTTCTGACAAATTTACTAAGAAAACTTTAATTATAAACGGCGTTTGATCGGTTATTTAAAGCTTCATCATCATCATCATCATCAGGTCTTTTTTATTCTCCACTGCAGGTGCACGACCCTCTCTGATCACCAGAGCCATTATAATTCTTATTCACACTATTCTTCAAAACCAATAATCAGCCTCAACCGGAACACTCTGTATACACCCGATCGGTAGCTCGTCGTCAACTGAGTAGCAAACCGGTTCGCGTAAACAATGAATACGGCAGACGAACATCTGATTATATTGTTACTCGACTCATTAATAAATTACCTTTGGAATTGCGGGATAAATTGACGATAAAAAATATAAAATATAAACTTAAAGACTATTTCCTTAGTTCCCTTTAAATAAGTTTATAACCGAACCGTATGTATTTGTCCAATTCTTTCTTATTTCTTCTTACTTTTCTTTTATATAAGTGTGAGTAATTACTTACAGGTCGTTTGATTGTATGATTTGTTTAAAACTTGTGAATGATTGACGTTAACTTAATCTTAGTATAATTTTAAACCTTAGTGGTTTCGCTATGCTAAGTTCCAACAAAATGTTTTGTAAGATCCTTTAAAATAGTTCCCCCTATTTTATTAAATGGAGTTCCATTGGACAGGGTATATAAATTTAAATACTTGGGACACATAGTGACCGACGATTTAAAAGACGATTTGGACATGGAAAGGGAACGCAGAGCATTGTCAGTTCGTGCGAACATGTTGGCTCGTAGGTTTTCTCGGTGTACAGAGGCAGTTAAAATAATTTTATTTAAAGCTTACTGCACATCTCTGTACTCGAGTGCCCTCTGGTTCAGATATACCCAAAAGGCTTACAATGCTCTGCGAATTCAATTCAATAATGCGTTCAGAATTCTGTTGCGACGGCCGCGGTTTTGCAGTGCTTCGGCAATGTTTGCTGAGGCGCACACAGACGGCTTTGACGCGGTTTGGCGCAAAAAATCTGCCACGCTATTACGCAACGTTCGCGACAGTCGCAATAGCATTTTGCGAATGATAGCGGGTCGCTTTTATAGCCCACTCCTAAGTGGGCTTATAGATCGAACCCGATCATTTTTAGTCATAGAATACTAACATACCTAGGTTTTAAGATTTTGTTACTAATATTTAGATAAGATAACTAACTTAGTTTAAGTAAATATTGTTACTAACAAAAAATGGACTATGTTGTCTGAAATAAAGAGATATTATTATTATTATTATTTAAATGGTAATAAATGAAAAAAAAAAAAAAAAATTAGCCAGTGCAATCAGAATTAGCAGAAGACGCCAAGCGGCGCAAGTATGCCTCACTTTCGAGTGACTACATATTTGTTCCGCTTGGCGTTTAAACTTTTGGTCCATGGGGCCCTGGTACAAAAAAGTTATTCAAAGTTTTAGCGCCCAACGCCCAAGCTTGTCGACGCTGCAGGTGACGGAAAATACCTCGGACAAAGGATTGCAATCGCCATCCAACGAGGTAATGCAGCCAGCGTTCTAGGCACATTGCCACATGGACAAAGTTTTATATTAGATTTTTAATTTTATTTTGTATAATTAAGTAGGTATAGTTATAATATTTTTAGTTTAGTGAGTAATTTATGTTATAAAAATAATTAGTTGATAGAATAATATTTATCATATGTATTTTCATATTATATGTCAATAAATTTATCAGAATTAATTAATTAATTAAAAGCTTAGCAGAACGAAATTTAAAAATTATATCTCTGTAAAAAGGGGCAGCACTGGATACTTAAAAATTCAGGCTCCCCTTTAATCCTAATCCTTCCTAACTAATATTATAAATGCGAAAGTGAGTTTGTTTGTTTGTTTCTTACGCTTTCACGCCGTATCTATTGTACCGATCATCATGAAATTTTGCATATACATAGGTTAGGGTACTGAGAAGGACATAGGCTATAGATCACGCGGGCAAAGCCGCGGGTAACAGCTAGTCCTAACATAACTAATATATATATTTATAATAATATTATAAATGCGAAAGTGAGTTTGTTACGCTTTCACGCCGTATCTATTGAACCGATCATCATGAAATTTTGCATACACGTAGGTTAGGGGACTGAGAAGGACTTAGGCTATAAGGGGCAGGCGAAGCTGCGGGTAACAGCTAGTTTATTATAGAATCACGGGTTTACTTTGTGTCTTGAGAGAAGAAACTTATCCGTAAGTGGGTTAAACTTGATGTTGTGTTAAAATTAGAACAAAGCATACTCAATCCACATATCTTATATACATATTTATTTTTATTATTTATGGTATTTAAGTAGTTTCTTAGATAAACTAAAATTGTGAGTTGACGTCCCTTGGAACAAATGCGCTGTGCAGTTTGTCGCCGCATCTTCTGCACTCCGCTTTGAAAGCGGCGTAAGCCAAAAATAAGTTAATACTAACGTCAGCAATTTTATTTTTGTGAAAGTTGAGACATCAAATATGACCATTTATAAGTGTTCAAAGAAACCTTTATTAAATAAAAGTTTAAAATCTTTTACCCAAAATCTAACAGTGTACAGGGAATAACCAGTAGGGCCATAAGGAATCCAACAAAATGGTTATTTGATATGTACTTTAGGAAAATAGGTTCAATCATTTGGTATGCAAAATCTTCATCGATGGGGCAACATTATACGCTGGATAGCTGGTTAATGTTATCATTAGTAATGATTTAAATGTGATTTCGTGTGTTTAAGCAATTTTCGTTATTAAATCTTATCCGTGCCGTGACATGTTAAGAGTCGCCTGGAAGCGCATGTCTCCATACAAACGGAAAAAGGGTATTGTGGCAATATTTGATAATTTTGGAGTAAAATTAATCATTTTATCAATTAATCTCATTATAATCTACGTCCGTTCCTATACAGCTTGGTTAAAATACCAATAGTTTGAGAATTATAAGCCTTTTCAAATTTGTTTGGAAATCTACAACACACGAACACTGGACTCTAAAATACAGGCGCCAGCCTAGTTTGGAGAACAGAGAAAAAAACCAATAATTTGTACTATGTTTTACCTTTTGTATATCATTGTTCAAAATCCTGTACAAATCTATTAGTAAATAAAGAGATATTATTAATCTTGAGAGGCGTATAATTCTCAAACATTTGATAATTTAACCAAACTGTATAGGAACGTACGTAGATTATAATGAGATTAATTGATTGGATGCTTAATTTTGCCCTAAAATTATCAAATATTGCCACAATTCCCTTTTTCCGTTTGTATGGAGACATGCGCTTCCAGGCGACTCTTAAGTCGTTATCATCTGCCAATAGATGGCGGTGGATAATGTTGTAGGAATAGCAAGTAAGTAGCCCCGTGGCGCAGCGGTCAACACGCCTGCTTGCGACATGGACGGTCCCGGGTTCGATCCCCGGTCACGTCAAGATGGAAAATGATCTTTTTCAGATTGACCTGGTTCTTGGATGTTTATCTATATAAGTATCTATTATAAAATATGGTATCGTTGAGTTAGTATCTCATAACACAAGTCTCGAACTTACTTTGAGGCTAGCTCAATCTGTGTGATTTGTCCGTATATATTTATTTATTTTAATATACCACAGCCTTGTCTGCGACAGATGACATTATATTGGAATGTAGCTGCTTCATCATTAACAGCTTTGACAACCTTCGTAAAGGTAAAAGTAAAGTATCCAAACTATCCCAAATAATATTATAAATGCGACAGTGAGTTTGTTTATTTGTTACGCTTTCACGCCGTATCTACTGAACCAATCATCATGAAACTTTGCATACACATAGGTTAGAGTACTGAGAAGGACATAGGCTATATATTACGCGGGCGGAGACGCGGGCAACAGCTAGTATATTATAAAATATAGTACCTTTGTTTCAGTATCCTGCTACACAAGATCACAACTTACTGTATAATTTGTGTGGTATGTGACTATATATTTATGTTTGTTGGTACAACTTTAACTCAAAAAATTATGAAAAGTCATGATCAGTTTATATTCCCGTTTTGTCCCGGATCCAGTCCCGTATATCCACATGGGACATGTTGACATACACCCCAGGGACACCTCGCCCGCAGCCGTGGCCAAACGACGAGATGCCAATGACTTTATTTTGGGATATAGCTGCTCCACCGCTATCTCCCTGGAAAATAAATAAAATTAGAAATGTGCTGTGCAGTTTGTTGCCGCTTCATTTGCACTCCGCTTTGGGAGCGGCGTTAAACTTAACCATAAGTAATTACTGACGTCAACAAGTTTCCAGTTGTAAATAATATTTATATGACAATTAATAAGTGTTCTGAGCAACCTATATTTGAATTTTAGAATTTTATAAATATTTCGATAAAAACTAAAGAGACATAATTATGCCGTGGTTTCCTATAGAGAAGAATACGGCCATGCCAAGTCCTCCCGTGGATAACAAAGAAGGCGACTTAGGAAGCACAAGCTAAACAAAGCTTACGAATATCAAAGAGACCTCTCCAACACAAATTCTCTGACGGCTCTGGCTAATATAAGATTCTGGTAGAACAGAGGGGGTCGTGCTCCTGCAGTGGAGACTAAAAAAGACCTGATGGTAATGATACATTTCTTAATTAAAATTATACAGCGTGTAATATGACTCGGACATACATTTAAAAGGGTGGCTTAGTACGTCAATATTAATAACTTTTCCAATGGGATCATCATCATCATTTCGTGTAGGTAGATGACACGGTCAGTCGACCATGCACACTCTCGTGTCAAGAGTTCCGCCTCTCGGCCTCTGACGTGACGTCCAATGGGATCAATGGTGAGAACTCAAAAATATCGTCATTTTCATACAAAAGTGTTAAACCGGTCCCAGCAAAGTAGAATAGTACCACTCCAACTCTTCCCGTGGATGTCGTAGACGGCGACTTAGGAAACACAAGCTGAACAAAGCTTATAAACATCAAAGAGACTCAACCAGTCTGGAAAGCGTTTAGAGTGAAGGTTTGTTTGTTTGTTTTTTGTATGTGTAAGTGGCCAACACTGGTGTCAGATTTTTCAAGCTGCCTTAAGGCATCTGACATAGCTTAACGACTGCCATCTACGATGACAGCCGGGACCAACTGTTTAACGTGCCATCCGAAGCACGGAGGAGCTCGAGATATTTTTATGCCACTTGCGGTCACCCATCCAAGTAGGGGCTGCACCAGGGGTTGCTTAACATATGTAAGCGCTCATAGAGCTCACACCCACTGGACCATTGGACTCCTCAGAGTGAAGGTCAAATCCTCTGATTGCTCTGGCTAATATATGGTTCTAGTACTAAGTACAAAGAGGGTCGTGCTCCTACAATGGAGACCGACCTAATGATGATTTTATTTTGTTTTTCGTATGTGTAAGTGGCCAACACCGGAGTCAGATTTTTTCAAGCTGCCTATAGACTGCTGCCTATAGCTGCATTTGACCTAGCTTAACGACTGCCACCAATGATGACAGCCGGGACCACCGGCTAAACGTGCCTAATGATGATGAAGCAGTACCTGACAAGCATCCTTATACAACCCTCCAGCACAAAACATGCAGTCTGTCAGGCTGTTGTTATACTCGGGCTGCTTGTACGCTTGACACACCTCCTTCGGGATTATTTGGAGTTGGACTTGCTGGAGTAAGTCTGTGTATTCGCCCTAAAACAAAAATAAAAACTAGTTTTTTTATTTATTACAAGAAAAAGAGTTAAGTTAGCCGCTCGAAACTCATAAATTTAAAATTTGTTTGTAGTACACTACAAACAAATGGAATACTGGGGGAACAGAACATAGGTAATGTTCCATTCCCCCAGTCCAACAAATTCCTTCCCCTTTCTCGCTTAAAAAGACAGTTTCAGTGGGCGGCAGCGTCGGGACTGATATAAGTCAAACAAACTGCGCTCACCAACCCGATGCAAAACCTTGGTGGAAGCCCATATCCAGTAGTGGATTCTTGCGGCTGAGACGAAACATAACAAGAAACAAAAGAAAAAACTTAATTTATCATTAGCATATCCCCATCCCGCAACTTTGACAATGCCATCATGCCCCCGTAGCATGGCTCCCGCGACGCCGTTTTATATCGCGCGATTAACTATCTACTTCTCGCTCTTCAGTATTGCGAAAAATAAGATGGCGATAGTCGATAAACGTTGTCGCGCGTGCCATGCTACGGCGCATGGTCCCTACTTATATGAATACTGTCCACTTTATCGCTAAGATGCAATTTGTTCCTCAACTTCAACAATTGCATGTCGTATTCAGACTACCCTTTTTTTGGTCAATTCATGACAATTACATTACCAGAATAAAAGAGGTAAATACTTTGCAAAAATTATACACCAAAGAGACGAGTTGGAAAGGTCGGAGGAGAGAGTTTAGGCCAAATCCTCTGACTGCCCCGGTCATATATATGGCTCTGGTAGAACAGAGAGGGTAATGCACCTGCAGTGGAAACAAAAATGACCAGTTGATGATGATGAAATACTTACTTTTTCTTTAGCATATCCCCATCCCGCAACCTTCACAACGCCATCATGGTCCCCGCTGATGTTAATACTGGCCACTTTGTCACTAAAATGCAATTCCTTCCTCAACCTCAACAATTGCACGTCTTAGTCAAACTTCTCTTTTTTTCGTCCATTTATGTGGTTTAAGAAATTTATTTCTCAAAAAGAATTTTTACAATTCACTTACATGAGAAAAATATTTTACATAAGTACATATTATAGACGAGTCAATTAAGGGACTTACACTAAAAATACACAGCCATAACAATTGGTTAAAGTACAACTTACTAATTATTATTTTTTTATCAACAACAGCATATTATAACAATTACATTACCAGAATAAAAGAAGTAAACACTTAGTAAAAAATATACATCAAAGAGGCGGGTTGGAGAGGTCCAACCCGTCTGGCCAGCGTGGATAGTGTACGCCTAATCCTCTCACTGCTCTGGCAGTACAGAGAGGGTCGTGCTCCTGCAGAGGAGACTAAAATGACCGGTTGATGATGATGATGATGAAATACTTACTTTTTCTTTAGCATATCCCCATCCCGCAACCTTCACAACGCCATCATTGTCCCCGCTGATACCAACACTGGCCACTTTGTCACTAAAATGCAATTTCTTCCTCAACCTCAACAATTGCACGTCGTAGTCAAACTCATGCTTATGTTTGTATTTTGGGTGGAAGAGATGTTTGATGATCCTTATTTTTGGGCCGTTGAGTTGATGCTTGTTTCCTATTCTTATGAAGTGTTCGATGCTGAGGAATAAAAAAATGTGTAAAGTGGCTTCATAGTTCAGTAAACTAATGTCACCCACCATTTTTATTTGTTTTACAAATAAAACAGATCAAATTAAAAAAAAATATGTAATTTTATATTTTTTTTATTTAATTTTTTTTTTCATTATTATCTACACATATTTAATTTTATTTACACATAATTACAAATTTAATTTAACAAAAAAAAAATATAAATACTTAGGATTAAAAAAGAAAGAATAATATAAAAACATAAATCTAAACTAAATAAAAAATGGAGCCAAGATCGCTGTCATCACAGGGTAATGTACCCAAGAGACTGGCCGCATTTCCACGTTGAATCGCCCAAAGTAAGTTCGAGACTTGTGTTATGGGATACTAACTCAACGATACTATATTTTTATTAATAGATACATATATAGATAAACATCCAAGACCCAGGTCAATCTGAAAAAGATCATTTTCCATTTTGACCTGACCGGGGATTGAACCCGGGACCATCCGTGTCGCAGGAAGGCGTGTTGACCACTGCGCCACGGAGGTCGTCAAACGATATACGTATATATAGATTTTAATTATATGAGAATAATTTCAAATACAATTAAAAAACCTTAATAACATAATCCTAATCCTATCCTAATCCTAATCCTAACTAATATTATAAATGCGAAAGTGAGTGTGTTTGTTTATTTGTTTGTTTGTTTGTTTGCTACGCTTTCACGCCGTATCTACTGAACCGATCATCATGAAATTTGGCATACACTTAGATGAGGGTACCGAGAAGGACATCCTAATCCTAACTATCCTAATCCTAACTAATATAATAAATGCGAAAGTGAGTTTGTTTGTTTATTTGTTTGCTACGCTTTCACGCCGTATCTACTGAACCGATCATCATGAAATTTGGCATACACTTAGATGAGGGTACCGAGAAGGACATCCTAATCCTAACTATCCTAATCCTAACTAATATAATAAATGCGAAAGTGAGTTTGTTTGTTTATTTGTTTGCTACGCTTTCACGCCGTATCTACTGAACCGATCATCATGAAATTTGGCATACACATAGGTGAGGGTACTGAGAAGGACATAGGCTATATTTTACGAGCCGCGGGTAACAGCTAGTAACAAATAAAACATAAAAAAATCTAAAAATGGAGCCCAGATCGCTGTCATCACTGGGTACTTAGGCACCAAAAGTGGCCTCTTTTGGCAGTAATGAGTAATTCTCTTGATTGATCAAATGCAAAATAGTTCGTTTGTTTGTTTTTCGTGTGTATACGTGTGTGCAAATGAATAGTAAATACTACAATTATTTACAACTGTATTACCTGAATCAGATTTTTTTAATTTGATCTGATAAGGAGTAACTGATCTAAGCCTCATAAGTTCATTTGGGAGCAAAAAGTAACTGACTGCTCACGGGTCTTCTCACTTTCATAAGGTTTTTTTTAAATTGGTCAACATGGAGATATTAGAGGCTTAAGTCATCTGATGCGTGGTAAACGGTAGAAACACACTTTCTGGTATGTAGTCGCCATCTCTCTCTCTCTCTCTCATCTGAGCGTGTTCCCGGTAGCATCCTTGCCCAGAGAGCTTCAGAGCCCGGGGCCCGCTTTTCAGCTAATTCTTCTCCACTTTGCACGGTCTTCGAATAAATAATAAAGTATTGGGGTCCAACAACAGCTAACCAGACCCTAAGCCTCAGTGCTGTAGTTTCTTCAGTATACCTTCATTTTTCTCTGTATTACGAATAAACTGCCCACCACATACAAAATATTGGACCAAATTAAGGTAGCGAAAAGCAGGCGAATGTATGGCGCTGCAGAGTTGCTTGCTACTCACTAAAGGATGGCGGTAATCTGCGTTAGCCTAAAACTTACTGAAACAACGGTGTAATTTTAAAATATTATGCCTAAAAAATTGTTCTAATTTTTAATATGATATATTTTGTGAATAATGTTTTTATATTCTCATAATACGGTAGATACAATGTTGTGTAGTTACGAGTGGTGCCATCTATGCGAGTTTCTGAGAACAAATCGTACGATTACGATACGACCACAATGCTAACGTAGTAATTACTATTCGTAGCCAGGAAAAAAAGTAATATGATTTAGGCCATTCTTTTACCCACAGTGAGCTGTGGTGACAGCCCACTGCTGATCAAGGAGCACCCCTCCACATTTGTCGCCATAGTTCACCTGGTACGGGGCTTGCTTTATGTCAATGCTCTCGCCTCCTAGAATTCTGCAAAAATAATACTTTTGTAGTACAAAGAGGGTCGTGCTCCTGCAGTGGAGACTAGAAAGACCTGATGATGATGATGACTTTTGTACTGCAAAAAAGCTTACATTTTCTAGGAAAATATTTTCATACAGATAACATTATTTTATAAATGGGTATTGGTTATTTAAATATTTTTTTTCTAGGTGATATCACATAATTGTGTTAAGGGGGAACAATAGGCACAGTAGCGACGCCAATCATTTTATTCCTAATACTTTACAAATAGAAAGGAATTCAAGAATATAAACAATACAAGCCTTAGTAAATAACCTGAAGTATTTTTTGAATCATGTTTATTACTATCGGAATCAGTGAGAATTATGAGAATCTAATTACCGCCAAAAACGGCCGTTTTTGGCGGTTATCACTTTTTCTCTCAATGACTGATTCTCATAATATCAAAACATGATTCCAAAAATACTTCAGGTTATTTACTAAGGCTTGTATTGTTTATATTCTTGTATTTCTTTCTATTTGTAATGTATTAGGAATAAAATGATTGGCGTCGCTACTGTGCCTAGTGTTCCCCCTTAACAAAGTAAAATAAGCCAATATTTCGATATTAACTCGTACATTACTCGTAAAAAATCTAATTTTGATGAAACTTGCACTGTTCCCTTCTAGGATCACAGAATACATAGCACTTTGCTTCACACTTCACACGGATTGTAAAAATCTTTTTAATTGGACTACATCCAAAAAAGTTTTTTTACAATCCGACTTCTAGTTCTTAAAATATGCGCGGACAAACAAACGAACACACATACAATTGGATACACATGTTTAGATGCTAGAACTAACACATACAAATACCGGGCAGTTCTGACTTGACATAATATGGGTCGTATTGATAACCTTCTTCTATTAAATTACTGTTAAAAAGAATGATATTTATATGGATACAAAAACCATGATAGAGATCGAATCTTCACCGCAAAATACTTCTTATGTTCTTGAAAGTTGAATAGATTGGCTTGATGTTTATAAGTTTTGTTTGGCTTGTGTTTCCTAAGTTGCCTTTTACGACATGCACAGGAAGACTTGGAGTGGTCCTATTCTACTCTTCCAGGAACCACACGGCTTGACTGCACACCAAAGTTAAAACCAGTATTAATGAACTTACCCATGCACTATAACAACATTTGAATTAAAAAATAATTGCAACAAGAAACGCATCTCGAACATACGAGCACTTATCGGTAACAGCGATTTAATCGGTTGTAATTCATGGGCGTAGTTATAGCTTTTATGTATGGGAAGGGGGTAGAAATAAAAGTCATCCAGTGCAAGTCAGACTCACGCGCGAAGGGTACCATTATACATACAAAATATCGAGCAAAACACTAATAGTAAAACCACGTTTTTGTATTTTCTGCTAACAGTATTTGATGTTATAGCGACAACAAAAATACATCATCTGTGAAAATTTCAACTGTAGACCTATTTATTTTTGGTTCATAAAATACATCCTGGTGATAGATGTACAGACAGACAGACGAAAGGACATCGAAGTCTAAGTAGTGGTTTTACTTTTCGGGTGCAGAACCCTAAAATAGGGTAGCATTGAAATGAGTCACTGTGAATTCTTATAAGTGTCAAATAAATATAATGAAATTTGGGTAGCGAAAATAAAAACTGAGTGAGTGACGAGATATTAAACCTAACCTGCCTTCTGTAGCCAAATCATTTTGTTATGTTTCTTCGCGCTCATTAAGTAGAACTAGACTGCCAAAAAATGATTTTTCTTCTATCTTTTTCTTCTTTTTAATTATGGCTTCCACCGAGATTTCAGTGATTCTGCCAATGTCCAGTATAATGAGATACTAAGTATCGGTGTTGTACGGTATGTGGCATCAAAGATGGCGTATATTCTTTGGCAGCCTCATGGGAGATTTTGGCGACAAATCTATACGAGTCCATTTAACAGTCTACTTTAACTATTTCACAAATTGTTCTCGAGCACGAGCATTTATAACATCAAACTACACCAATTTCATATTATAAAGTCCACTTAAATCAATTTGCAAAATTGTGTAAGGCAAACGACAACTGAACCCCTTGACTTCCCACCAAAAACTCATGTTTTTTGTTTAATATGCCACTTTTCTTTTTTTTTAATCACCCAGGCGAAGCCACTTGTTAGTTTTACAAGTCTACTTACCTTGCTCATCATCATCATTTCGAGTAGGTGACACGGTCGGTCAGTCGGCCATGCACATCCTAGTGTCAGAGTTCTTCGGAACCGCCTCTCAGCCTCTGACGTGGTTCCTTTAACGACTGCCAGATGGCAGCCGGGACCAACGGCTTATCGTGCCTTCCGAAGCACGGAATTATCTTTTTTATCAGACAATCAGGTGATTCATGCCTGCAATGTCCTAACCAAACTGGAAACAACTTAACAAAGTATGCTTCCCGTGGGAATCAAACCCACGACCTCCGGGTCAACAAAGCAAACGCCTTAACCACTGGACCACGGAGGCTGTTGGTACAAATTGCTTAGGAAATGCCCTAATTGGGTTTATTCAAGCCCCTCCCAAATCAAATCCTGGATCTGCCTCTGACTTACGATATAATTCAAATACTATAACAACGCGATTTATAGGTATCGGTTATAAAAATAACACGATATACGTAATAAAAAGTATAATAAAGTTTTATATCGTATGTTAAACTGGAGGATGTAAAACTCACTTCTGTTCTACGAGTAAAGAAAAACCGTAGGTTGCACCAGCTTCTCATCCCGCAGAAACCGTAAAAGCTGGTCAAGGGAATTGGGTGAAACCTTAGAAATTATTTTAATAGGCGATGCGGCTCGCAGCCCGTCTCAATTTAGATTCCGTTTTTCACCTACTCGCCCATCTACACGCTAAATGTGGCCTTTGAGTCTTATGACCTTGGGCTCTGTCTACCCCGTAAGGGGAACAGACGTGATAATATGTATGTTAACTATAGGCTCTGTAAGCTCTGTGATCTCACCAGTCTCGTGGCAGGTACTCAAACATTTTTTTATAAAAATCCATAAATCATACCGACAAAAACTTCATTAATATGTAAAATACGGGTCACTCGCGTATGAAGTCAGCTAGTGCGGAGTGGAACGACTTCGTGCGCGCGTCTCGGTTCACATTCGCCCTGAGGAAGACCTCCGGATGAGGTTAAAACATGTCGGCCTGTAGCTGACTTCATACGTGAGTGACCCGTATTTTACATATTAATAATGTTATTATCTCACGTTAGTTTTAATCAAAAAAAGACAAAAACTTCTGTTATTTTAGAACCTGCTCATTAAATTCCTGGGTATCATAAAAAATATTGAACACGTATTTTTATTTTGGCATCATCAAATTAAATCAAATTTTAAAAATCGAACTCTGTACTTTGTTATTAAATTTCTTCTAGTATTTTTGGTACATTATGTTTTCATCAATATCACTATTTTAAATTCAAAGTCATGAAAATGAATACCAAATATACTACAAGTCATTTACTATCAAAATATTGAATAAGATGTCTTAAATTAATAAATAAATATATAGGGGACCTATCACACAAATTGAGCTAGCCCCACAGTAAGTTGTGAACTTGTGTCGCAGGATACTCACTCAACGATACCATATTTTATAATATATACTTATATAGATACACATCCAAGACCCAGGTCAATCTGAAAAAGATCGTTTCCCATCATGACCTGACCGGGGATCGAACCCGAGACTCCCGTGTCGCGGGCTGGCGCGCGGTGACAACTGCGCCACGGAGCTCGTCAAATTAGATCTGATTTAGGAGTAATAATAATAATATAGCTTTATTTGTCCATTTACAATAATACATTTAAATAATATGTACAATTGTTTCTGGTAGATTAGTAAAATTAAAATAAATTTAACATAGTATTATAATTGAATTGAAATTAATTAGAAATTATTGTATGAACCCCCTTCGGGTAAAAGCCTCCTCCAAGGTATGCCACTTTTCTCTATCTTTGGCTGTGTCCAGCCAGTCCTGACCTGCTATTGCCGCTATTTCGTCTGCCCACCTGGCAGGCGGTCGCCCTCTCGCTCTTCTTCCTCGCGGTCCGGACCATTCTACCGCTCTCCGAGTCCAACGGTTATCATCGTACCTAGCGACGTGCCCTGCCCACTTCCATTTGCTCTTCAGTACGCAGCTTAAGGCGTCTGTAACTTTAGTATTATTGCGAATTTCGGCGTTTCCAACTTTATCTTTGAGTTTCATTGATGAGATTTAGGAGTAAAAGAATAAAATGACGGGTGGCGCTAGTTTCACTGGTCTAAGCCTCTTAATGATATACTTACTGAACGTCTAGATATTTTTTTGCAGAGGTTAATTGTGAGATTAAGTTTAAGATGGTGAGTTTTAATTTAAGATCTGTCCCGGACCTCCTGAAGAAATAAAAAAATAAAATAATGTTTTTGTATCTCAATATAAACAAAGTCTTCTTCGCAGGAGTAAATTTAAATTGTTTTCCTGATCCAGTTAATGAGGTTAGGCCCGTTGACAGACTGACAACAAAGATTAGTAATTCAACCTCGTTCAAACCTTAGGGTAACTGAACCCAAAAAACCAAAAACAAACTGTTCGTCTCATTCATTTTATTCAAAAACTACCAACCAAAATCTATCCTTCTAAATACATAAGAAGAAGAGCTTTTGATCACCACCTCAAAATACAGAAATCTACAGAAGCCGTCTTTAATCACTTTAGTATGTAGACAAGGATTTTTATACAACTAAATTGACACACAGGCATACAGTCCACTTGATTAGCCTTTAAACGCCTGTAACACCAGGGGTACCTCGCGTGTTGCCGACCCTGAAGTAATTTTTTCACGCCCTAAAATACCACAAATGTTCGTATTGTACATAGCCATCGCGGGCCTCTCATGGACCTAGGATATAGACCGGGTGCGAGAAAGTCGCAAAAGAACCCAACTTTTTACGTTAGATGTGTGGTGCAGCTTATGTTGGTACTAATTTTACATTTGAAATAGTTTGAATTTCAAACAGGAAAAAATTGAGGTAAGATTGCATGCATAAATGTCGATGTGTGCGTGAGCTTATAGCGACACATTTGCATTGATTGGTGTTTGAGTCACAGTTTCGTTTCTAAGGGGCCTGTCCCGAATATTTTTAGATCTATTGATCGCTTTCCACCATTACCACAAGTAAACTACCACAACCCCACAAAGGATAAAAACGTGATAATAATGTATGTACCATTGGCCCTCTTACGGTTTGTGGAGATTTCTGTATTCTAATGTCACAGACACCCTAGACTCAGACTAATTCAGACTAATCTAGCTTCAGTTTCGTGATTTCTTCGATCCAAGGTCTCACTTTGGCGATCTTGGCGTATACCCCGTAGGACCCGGGGGTCGCACAGCCGTAGCCAAAGGACACCATGCCGAGGATTCGATCGAGAGCCACTGCTGGACCTCCAGAGTCACCCTGGAAAAAAAATCATACGTGTAGTAAAGTATGGATGGATAGAAAGATGGATCCGCCCGATGTCCGCTCAATGCCCTAAGCCATCGACAGACGAGCTAGTAGATTCGTTGGGGATGAGTTTCTTACGACAGAATGGCTTCTGGGGTACTTTTCTTGAACGTGTGAGATTCGTCTTCGAACAATTTTTGTATGGAAAACCCGTTCGTTCGCGAACGGCGAAATTTCAAAAATCGTACACCAAAGCCTCGAACAACGCATATGCTGGGCGCACAGTTACTCCCTAGTTAGGTTCCTAGCATCTTACTTCCTCTCCTTACCTTCATCGTCATCGTCAGGACTTTGTTAGTCTCCACTGCAGGAGCACGACCCTCTCTATACTACCAGAGCCATATAGTCAGAGTAGCCAGAGGACTTGGCCTACACTCTCCACGCTGGCAAGACGGGTTAGCGATGTCTCTTTGACGTTTATAAGCTATGTTTAGCTGTGTTTCCTAAGTCACCTTCTACGACATCCACGGGAAGACTTGGAGTGGTCCTATTCTACTCTGCCGGAAACCACACGGCTCACTTACTGTTACCTTCAACTCTTCTCTAAAGTAAGAAGCCTAGAGTGAAACGAGCGCGCTCAGAGGAGGATATATACCTGACAAGCATCCTTCTTCCCCTCTGAGAATCCAGCGCAGAACATTCTCGCTGTCAAAGCCCCTCTGAAGTAGGGGAAAGGCACTCTTTGACAGTTCTCCTTTGAGATGATCGGCACCCTCACAGCTCGTAGTACGTTGGAGTAAGGACCCTGGAATAAAACACATGTAGAAGTTCAGTAGTCTGAAAGTATACCCTAATTGATAGTTCCCGGGTTCAATCCCCGGTGAAGCCAAGATGGAAAAAGATCTGTTTCAGATTGACCTAGGTCTCGGATGTTTATGTATGTTGAGTAAGTTTTTCTCCGACAAAATATTATATACTGTGGGGCTAGCTCAATTTGTGTGATTCTCACCATATATTCAATTCACCAATTATGTCAGACATGAGTAAATACTCTAAAAAATAACATAAATAATATAAATCTCAAACTGTTATTAAATCATGACAGTCCTGACATTAATATTATTTATGTTATTTTTAGACCATAGGGTCCAAATCACCTTAAACTCTATGTCCCTATAAACATCACCATCTACTCAATAAAAATTAATGCTGATGAAAATGTTGATGATTTTTGATTACACTATCGAAGGTTTATAGAACTTCCGTTATATTCCAATTTTCCGGGATCTTACCAAATCATTTTGTAAAAAAATACATTAGTTATAAATTTAATCCATTCGGATATATGGGCCCACAATTGAGAACCTTCTTTTTGAGGTTGGTATTATGATGTACCATAATAACACACCTTAGAATAGTTTAGAACTATAAATAAGAGTTATATATACAAATTCCGGAATAATTGCAAAAGCTAATGCAAATTATTTCACATTGGATAATATAAGTAAACTTTAAGTTGAGGATACACTGGCACTAAAGGAAAATAACACGTAGCATTGTTTAAAAAAACCTGACTGCCTTTTTTACAGTGTACATACGCCATATTGATTTTTCGTTGACGTTACATAGCCTATGACACTCCGGGGAAAAATACGAATTTAGTGACAACTCACATTTAAAAATCGGTATAGCCAAACGATTACATTTTGCTTTATTGTTCCATCTTGTTCTTTGTTTCATCTGTTTAGGCTACTGGAAATATTTGGAATGGTATGTAGACATACTTAAATACATGCATACATCATTGAAAAAACACTACCCTCCTTCTGCATGGGTTAGTTGAGGCAAAGACAATATAATACTAACGTAATAGACTGCCCACCTCATACAAAAATATTGGACCAAATCAAGGTTGCGAAAAGCAGACGAATGTATAGCGCAGGAGAGTTGCTTGCTACTCGATACTAGATGGCGGTAATCTGCGTTAGCCTTTAACTTACTAAATATACGGTGTCATATTAAAATATTATGCCTAAAATATTGTTTTGATTTTTAATAAGATATATTTTGTGAATAATGCTTTTATATTCTCATAATACGAAAGATACAATGTTGTGTAGGAATGAGTAGCGCCATCTATGCGAGTCTCTAAGAACAAATCGTACGATTAAGGCGTTGGGACCACATGGTTGAGGTATTAAATTTAAAACACAAAATAAGCTCCCAAATATGCATCAAAAATAAAAATATCTAAAGTAGATAGATTATTTCGATAGAAAAAATTGAATTAATGAAAAATTCAGTAAGGAATCAAGTTAAAAAAAAATGTAGTTAAGTATCTCAAATTTATGATACATTACACATAAAGAAATTGCTGTATTTAGTACTAAGATGTATCGTCTTTTTTCATGCAGATACTTTTATTTACCACGTGTCTTTGGTGTATCTTCAACCTAACGGAAAACGTTGCCTATTCAGGTTTAATTTTAAGATGCAATAGATAACCACCATAAGTTAGCCATATAGGTTAATAGAAACTCGCGGAGAGGCGTAACCGATGGGTTTTTAAACGTCTCTAACGGGTGTTGCCCATGCGTGGTTGAACTATTGCCAATCCCACCAATTCTGAGTGTTCATCATCATCATCTCAACCACAAGAAGTCCACTGCTGGACATAGGCCTCCCCCAAGGATTTCCAATACGACCGGTCGGAAGCGGCCTGCATCCAGCGCCTTCCTGTGACTTTTATCAGGTCGTCCAACCACCTGGTCGGTGGGTGTCCAGCGCTGCACTTGACGGTGCGTGGTCGCCATCATCGGCCATCTGAGTGTTACTTAGTAGTTAATGGACCTTGGGCAAAGAAAATATAATACTAACGTAATAGATTGCCAACCTCATACAAAAATATTGGCCAAATTAAGGTAAGCGAATGTATGGCGCTGCAGAGTTGCTTTCCACTCGCTACTAGATGGCGGTAATCTGCGTTAGCCTAAACTTACTAAAACTAGGGTGTAATTTTTAAATATTAGGCCTACCCGTATTTTACATATTAATAATGTTAACATCTCACGTTAATTTTAATCCTAAAATATTGTTCTAATTTTTAATAACATATATTTTGTGAATAATGCTTTTTTAGGGTTCCGTAGTAAACTAGGAACCCTTATAGTTTCGCCATGTCTGTCAGTCTGTCTGTCTGTCTGTCTGTCCGTCCGCGGTTTCACTCAGAGACTATAAGTACTAGAAAGCTGTAATTTGGTATGGATATGTATATTAACCATGGCAAAAAAGTGGTTGAAAAAAATTCTTGAAAAAAATTTGGTTTTAAAGTCCAAATTTTTGTTAGACGTAAGTGTCCCCCCCTCTATCTGCTGAACGGTTATATATGGATACGTGAAAAAAATTACAGCAGTAGTATATATACTGAAGTTGAAAGGAGAACTATCGGAGCTGAGTACTAAGTGCAAACTAAAAAGTTATAGGCAACTGTTACGTGGCGAGCAACAAAACTTGTTTTTAAAAAAATATATTTTATTTACCAAGATATTAACTATTAAAATTTAGATGACTTACTGACTAAGGGTTGTTGTGGGTTTGAGTATTTATAGGGATATGGTAGGAGTGGGGGTTGTAAACATTACATTAATTAATTATGAGAATAATAAACAGAGTACTTAACCAATAGAACTAGTATGGGAATAGTAAACAAAAACAGAATACTTAACTAATAGAACTAAATGGTAAAGGTAAGATAATGATAAGTTATACTAAATAAACAAATGGTTTATGAGGGATATCGTAACACCTCCCCCCTCAGAACAAAGATTGGGCGTTTCTGGCCGATCTTTGAGGTGATGTCTGGCATGGCGGTTCGTCTTCCTCTTCCGAAAGGTTTGATGTATTCAGCGATGATAATGGAATGGGGACCTCGATGTGTTGCCGACGCCTTGAATTATCGAAGCAATTGTTGAAAATCTGAATACAGCTTGCATCAGCATTTCTTCGTGAGTCCCAGCGCATGATTTTGTAGGGGTAGCGGCAGCAGCATTTATATATGAAGAACATGAGCATTATAATTCCAATAACTATGGTGAGGATATTTATTTTGGTAGAATGTTTTTCAATGAAGAGACCTTTGTTCCTTGCATCCATTCTTTGCTGTTGCATTTTTATTTCTTCTTGTATGGATTTTAAGGAGTCTAGTTGAAAGTTATTAAACTTTATTCTGGAAAGTGATTCTTCCTTGATATCGGGATTTTCGTGAATGCAGTCCGTCGCGATATTAACGGTAATAATCGGATGACTGATATTTGTAATAGTTTCTTCGTCTGCTGTTAATGTTATGAATGCAGTGTAGACTTTGCATCCTGGATGTAGGTTTAGTATTCCTGTGCCTGAGATTTCTTCATGTTTGATATTATCTTTACATTCTTCGGTCACTGTTGTTTTTTCATGTAATATGAAGAGCCATTTGTTGTTTCTTAGAGCTTGAAAAGTGTTTATTTGGGCTGAGAACGTAGTCATCTCGCAGATTTGAGGTAGTTTTTCTTCAGTGGATAATAATATGTCCATTTCACAAATAGGTCTTGCATTCGTGTTGTACACAGGTAGGTTCTTGCACACTCTGGTGTCGGTTGTGAAGATCTTGCAATCGTCGAGACTACTCGTGGTGGTGTATTCTTGTCTTGTAGGGCTTGTGGCTATATATGTTTGCTCAGGAAGGATAGTGGAATATGTTAGGGAGTTAGGGTGTCTGATGGGAACAGGATAGATACGGTATAATGTGAATTTTTCATTTCTAACTAATGGGAATTCTAATACATGAACAAGTTTATTCATATATATATAGGAAGTTACTGAGGATGACTCGAGAATCTGGTGAATGTTATTTGGGATAATTGGTGCTACTAAATATTTATTTTGTCTTTTATTTCCTGAAATTAATAATTCGTTGTAAAGTCGCATCGTGGAAATAATTGAAGGATGAATTGCGCCCGATTTAATGAAAAGTATACTAGTTATAATATCATCTATTTCTTGCTCTAATGATAATACGGATTCTAGAATTTGTAACGAAATCGAATTAATTTCTTCAATGATGGTTAAATTAAATATAACGTTTCTTGTCGAGTTAAAATAGTCGTTTATTTTGTTTATATTTTCATTAAGGATATGTTCATCATAGGAAATTTTAAGGATAGTCTCATTGAAATTTTTGATAGTGGAAGAAATAATTTGTAATTGTTGATTTAAGATATCGTCTGTAGAAATTTGACGTCTTTCTAATAGTTCAATACATTCGTCATAATGCTTAGCATCTTTAGCGTCTGGTGTTCCAATTAGCCATTTAAGAACTGAGCTTAAGCCGTCGAGTAATTCACGTTTGACTCTCTTGTTGCTAGTGTAGTAATTAAGTTCATTAAGTCTAGAGTCGATTTTATCAATATTAGTTTTTATAAATGAATTAGTAGTTATTATGCTAGGAACATTCGGATGCTTTTGAATCAAGAAGTTATAGTTATTGATGAGGCGTTTTAGAGAATCTCGAGATAGAAATAAAGGTTCTAAATTTCTGTAAACGATAATTTTCCATGAGCTTTCGGAAATGAGGATTTGGCCTTGATTTTCATAAAACAGTCCGGAATAGGATGGAAGGGGATCAATATGGAACCCATTGACTACTGCGGATGTGCACCTGAAACAGGTGATTGGTTCAAGTTAATATTAGTAGATTTCTTAACCTTATTTATGTATAATTCTTTAAAAAGTATATACGATTTGTATAATATAATGTAAATTAAGAGTTTTAGTAAAGAACATATTATGAAACTAATATAAGGGTTTTGCATAAGAGAGTTTAAATTATCTATTAGATTATAGGAATTATTAGGAGGAATGGGATGTGCCATATTTTGTTGCAATATCCTGTAATATAGAATTAAGGTTTTTTAATATGTACATTAGACTAAATTATAAAATTAAAGGCTAGTAACTTAAAGTATCTAATTATAATAATGATGGTGGTGAATTGTGCAATGGTCGGAGGCGGTTTGCATGTACTAAATGGTTTCGACCGGATTTACGAATCACATAATTTTCGTTGAAACCTTTTCTGCTAATCGTGTATGGACCTTCCCATTTAATATCTAGGTTATTAGGATTAGGTACTTTTAGCATAACTTTGTCTCCTACGTTATATTGGGCAATGTTTTTAATATGACTGTCATATCTTTCTTTAGCCTTTTCTTTCATGCTTTCTAAGTTTCGTCTCGCTATTTCCCGTGATGTCTTTAGTCTTTCATTTAAATCTCTCAAGTAGTCATTAGTAGTATAGTCATCTTGTTCTTTCATGGAATATAAAGATTTTGGTTTATAACCGAAGAGTAACTCGTGAGGAGTGAAACCTGTAGATTGATTGACTGATGTATTATGGCACATGATTGCAAAGGGTATTATTTGATCCCAATCAGATTTGTTTCGTTTGTGGTACATTCTTATGTGATCACGAAGTGTGGCATGAAAACGTTCTAAGGAACCGTTTGTTTGTGGGTGATATGCAGTACTCACAGTATGATTACAGCCTAACAACTTCATGAGTTGCTTGGTAACACTGTTTACAAATTCGGTACCTTGATCAGAATGGAACCGTTTCGGTATACCGAAGTGTTGGCAGAAATTAAGTAAAGCTTTGGCCACCGTTGTAGCTTGTTTATCTTGAATTGGATATGCTTGTACAAATCTAGTTAGGTCATCCTGTAGGGTTAGAATATATCTGTTGGAATCGTTGGAGACTTCAGAATACGACACTAAATCTATAGTAACTCGTTCAAAGGGTTCTGTTGATAGTGAGGTTATAACCATTGGTGCTTTGTAAGTACTTCTCTGAATTTTATTACGTTGGCAAGTTTGGCAATTATTTATATAATCTTTAATTGTATCTGTCATACCTTTCCAGAAATACTCGGTTCTAATTTTTCGCATTGTTTCAGTGATACCTCGATGTCCTGCAAGTGGATCATCGTGAAATGTTTTTAATATGTTAGGAATTTCTTGTGCTGTAGGATATTTGATTGTATTATCGCATATAGTGATTGTACAGTTATACATGTCCGCCAGATAAGCTGTGATGTGAAGTTGTTCGTTACCACGCATTTTACAAGTAGGATCGTTTTTAAGGTTAGGAACGCAAAGAGTTTTGAAGTTATGTTTCTGAAGGCAATTGAGTAGGGTTTTAAAATAGCTTTCGGAGTCCCAAGGGTCAAAGTGGTTTGGCCTTGAGCACCCAAATATAATATTTTGGTTTTTGTCTGAAACTAATAAATCTACGTCGTAGAGTGTTCTCGACTTTTCGAGGTATGGTTCCACTTGGGAACACATGGAAATGGCCTCATTGAAAAGGTCGTTTTTATCTGAAAGTTCACATGAGATAGGGATAAGAATGTTTTTATGACGGTCGTCTACGAGACGATCCGGAGATTCTTGTAAATTTGGAGTGTCTAATTTATGTGAGGTTCGTTCTCGAAAGTATTGATAATTAATTTCTAAGTAATCGTTGTCAAGATTATGGGTTGCATTTGGTGTTGAATTGTCATCGTCGTTCGTAAGATCGATAAGATTCGTGTTAAGAACAGGGGGTCTTGAGAGTGCGTCTGCGTTGGTGTTATTTTTACCGGCTTTGTACACTACCTCATATTCGAATTCTTCAAGCTTTAATCGCCAACGGACTAGACGACTGCCAGGGTCTTTGATCGAAAAAAGCCAAGTTAGAGGTTTGTGATCCGTGACAATTTTAAACTTTCGGCCGAAGAGGTAGGGTCGAAAATGTTTCACGGCCCATACGATGGCTAATAATTCGCGCTCTATCGTAGAATAATTAGACTCGGCTTTGTTTAGAGTACGTGAGGCATATGCAATTGGCAAGTCTTTGCCTATTTCACCTTGTGATAATATGGCGCCGATTGCACTCATAGAGGCGTCGGTAGTTAGTATAAACTCTTTTGTGAAATCAGGGTATTGGAGTATTGGGGGATTGATTAATAATTGTTTGCATTGTTCGAAAGCCATTTGTTGACTTTCCCCCCATATGAATGGAACATCTTTCTTCAATAAAGAGGTTAAAGGTTTTGTAAGTTTACTAAAATTTGGGATAAAACGGCGATAATATCCGGTAAGACCTAGAAAAGCTTTTATGTCTTTGCAAGATTTTGGAACTGGGAATTCTTCAACTGCTTTTATTTTATCTGGGTTAGGTTTAACGCCTTCATTTGAAATAATGTGACCTAAATATGCTACTTCGCGTCTGAGAAATTCGCATTTATCGGGTTGGACTTTAAGTCGATATTTTCTGAGCCTATTGAAAACTTCTTCGAGTTTTTGTTGGTGCTCTTGGAGGCTTGAGGCGAATACGACAATATCATCTAAATAAACGAAGCATCTTTCACCTTGTAATCCAGATAATACTGAATCCATTACGCGTTGGAAAGTGGCGGGAGCATTTTTAAGGCCAAAGGGCATCCTTTTGTATTCATAGTGACCATAGGGCGTGCTGAACGCGGTTTTAGGTATATCTTCTGGCTGTACTTCAAGCTGATGAAATCCTGATGCGAGATCTAAGGTCGTAAAATACTGAGAGTGTCCTAATTTATCCAGGATATCTGTAATATTGGGGAGTGGATAACTATCACCTACTGTGACATCGTTCAACTTACGATAGTCGATGACTAGACGCCACTTTTGTTTTCCGGATGCATCAAGTTTTTTAGGGACTACCCAAATGGGGCTACTCCACGGTGAAGAGCTAGGTTGAATAATATCTTGATCGAGCATTTTCTTCACTTGGGTTTTGACTTCTTCTTCGTGTATTTGTGGAAAACGATATGTTTTTGTATGAATTGGAACATTAGTAGTAGTAGGAATGCTGTGTTTTGTATGATTGCTAAATGTTAAAGGATCACCTTCGATGTAGAAAATATCTGAATATTCCAGGATTGTTTTGTGTAATGATTTCGATTCTTCTTCATTTAAATGGTCTCTCCTGATAAGACCAAGAACGTGATTCTGCCTATCTGTTAAGCTTTTGTTATTGAGATTGTTTATCTCTACTGTGTTCTCATTACTTAATGAGGGTTCGTAAGGGATAGCTTCTATTGTGGGGATTTCAATTTGTTTATCAGCTTTGTTTGTGTTCACACAAGTAATATTGAATGTGTTGTTCACGACAGTCACTAATGCGTTGGGGATAACAATACCGTTATCTAAATTTTGTTTTTCGATAATTGCTTCCCCTGAGTTTATGTTGTTTGTTCTGCAAGTAATGATAGTTTCTGAACGACCACTCAATAATTGTATGTTAGAACTCATCTCAGTTTTGTCGTTTAAAAAATGGAGTTTGTAGGTTTTTCCTTTAATTTTCATTGTTTTGGATTTTACGAATATATTGCAATTAAAATTTTGTAAGAAATCGTTACCTAATATTCCGTCGGCTTTGATGTTTATGTTGGCTACATGGAATTTATATTTTGATAAATTATCTAAAGATATTTCTGTGGTTCCCAAACTAGGAATAGAAGATGTGTTACCAGATATACCTACAATTGAAACGAGTTCATTCGAATTAAGTGAAGCTGAACCTATTTTGTCAGATTTAATAATTGAAATTCCAGCTCCAGTGTCTATGAGAAGAGTAACTGGTTTGTTATCTATCTGGAAAGTACAATGTAAGAGATTTTCAGGTGGTATATCATTTAAAGATGTAATAGAATAAGATTTTGGTTTAGTAATTGATTTAGCATCTTGTTTTGGATTGAATTTAGGATTCGATTTGGATTTTGAGATTTTAGTTTTAGATTTAGAATTTTGTTTTGATTTCGAGAAACCGAGAGTTTGGGGCTGGTTACCCTGTTCGTGGGTTTCTTTACGAGGTGGGACTTGTATTGGTTTAGGAGTATCTGTTTGAGTAGATGCGTCCACGAATTGTCTCCGATAGACTGGGTTAGTTTGTGTGGAAGCATCGATAAATTTTTTGTTTATATTGGTTATTGGAATTGAATGAGGTTTTCGTCTATGTCCTGTGTCTGTAATGTCTGTCTGGGGGCAGCTAGTAAGGGCACTAAAGCGGTTTCCGTGGAGGTGCCCATTTCCACGGCCGCTTGTGAGTTTAAATGATTGGCTGAATGAGTGACTGAGGAGTTACTTGGTGCGGGCAATGCGCGTTGCGTTGTATTTTGAGCCCTTTGGTTGTTATAAGCTCGTTTACGACACTCAGAAATGATATGCCCGGGGTATTTGCAATAGTTGCAAAATTTGGGGACTGCCGAGGTAATTTGACCCGTCGGAGGAGCATTATATTGGGGTCTCGTGGGAGGATTAGATTGAGGTCTAGATGTAAAATTTATTTGTGGTCTGTTAAAATTGGGACGAGTAAGTGGACGTGATGAATTTTGAATTGATGTTTTAAATAATGATTGTCGTGCGTTATTCATGGCACGAATTTTATCTTCCTGTTTTGCGAAGTTTCCTGCCTCTGACAAATTTTTAAATCCTTTTGTTCTTAGCATAATTCCTATGTCTGAAGAAAGGCCATTTATGAAAACATTTAAGGCTGTTTCTTCGGTAGTAGCCAGTCTTCCTAATAAAGTTTTATCTGTAATTTCGACGTTTAATTTTTCAATTATTTTGCTTCTGCATAGATCTACTCTGTGATAATAATCTGTCAGTGATTCGTTCTGTTTTTGGAACATCGACTGCAGCTCTAGATTTAAATGGCTAAGTGTTTTAGTATTAGAAAATTTGTCTACCAAAAATTCTCGGAGACTATGCCATGTATTGAATTTCCTACAGTGAACGTCAGCGGCATTAGGCCCTGTTATATTATTTAAGGCAAACACTAGTATGAATGGTTTTTGAGATTCGGATGCTAGTTCAAATGCAGAATTACATGATCTTATAAATTTGTAAACCTCTTGAGGGTTAGCTGTATCGAAATTTGGAATTAATTTCACGAGGTTGTTTAAATTAAGGAAATCTTCGTTTTGCGCGGCGTTTTCAGATTTTCCCGGAGTACTCATTTTTAAATATATATTTTATATGTATAAATGAAAGATAAAAGAATGAGGAGATTTTTGGAATTAGGAAATGGTAGAAATAGTAATAAAAAGATGGGAACTGAGCAAAACAAGTTGAGCCACTTACCACAACAATAATATTATGTGGGATCGCATTGGTCCGGCGAAACTTCCTTAAAAGCCTTTGGCTACCACGCGACGATGTCTTCACTTCGGCGATGTTGTCCTTGTGGTGACGGTGCGCGCGTTTTGTTTCGTCTTCACTCGCGTATCCTACCGAGACTGCGCCAGATTGTTACGTGGCGAGCAACAAAACTTGTTTTTAAAAAAATATATTTTATTTACCAAGATATTAACTATTAAAATTTAGATGACTTACTGACTAAGGGTTGTTGTGGGTTTGAGTATTTATAGGGATATGGTAGGAGTGGGGGTTGTAAACATTACATTAATTAATTATGAGAATAATAAACAGAGTACTTAACCAATAGAACTAGTATGGGAATAGTAAACAAAAACAGAATACTTAACTAATAGAACTAAATGGTAAAGGTAAGATAATGATAAGTTATACTAAATAAACAAATGGTTTATGAGGGATATCGTAACACAACCAACTTATAAAATGTACTGGAAAATGTAAAATTTCATACAATTTTCATTGTTATATGTTTTTGGTCGTTAAACTGTGAGGTGCGAGTGTAAACAGTGTGAACTCAAAGTTCATTCGCAACTACGCAACCCTGCTCTGTGCGTGGCCCGACACGCACTTGGCCGGTTTTTATTCTCTTAATATGGTAGATACAATGTTGTGTAGCAACGAGTGGCGTCATCTATTGGAGTCTGTGAGAACAAATCGTACGATAAAGGGGTCAGGTCAGGACTACACACCAATGGGTTTATAAACGTCTACTGATGAGTGTTGAGTATGCGTGGTTGAACTATTGCCAAACTCACCAATTCTGAGTGTTACTTAGTAATAAATGGACCCTGTGCTTAGGTGGCTCGTTTTATTAATTAGCTAATTTAATGTTATGCGCCAAGGACCATCATTACAAAGTATATAACTTATTTCTGCTGTAAAAACCGCCTTATAGCAGCATGAATAGGGCATGCTTACTTTTATGAAGGTCATGATTTTGTCTTTTTATGTGAAAGAAAACATTATTCTAAGAAACTGATTTCGGTATTTCTGCGATTCAATAAAGTTTTTATTCATAAAATTGATTTTTAAATTTTCTGCAGGTCACGTCATTTTCAATGCCGCTTTTTATTTCTTGGGCAAAGGAATAAAATCAATATTTTAGTAATAATAGGCCCTGGATACGATCCTTTCTTCGTTTATTTTGCCAGTTGGCGATCTATCAACGAAATGATGGTGTAATTCATTCCGTTGCTGTCACAGAGCCCTGCCCCTAGCGACAATTCTTCGCGAATCTACTGGTTTCATCATAGACGACGCAGCAAGGCGGAAAACCACCAGCCCGCTAAGTAAATCTCACTTCAGCCGCACCATGACTATCTGTTTTAGTTATTTCACACATTGTTCTTAAAAAAGGCATTTATAATACCAAATAACACCAATTTCGCAGTATTAAGTCCACTAGAATCAATTTCCAAAACAATCAAAAACAAACACCGTGTAGTCCGCTAAATTTCCCGCCAAGAACTCCAAAAGGGAAGGCAGTTCAGTATTTTTTATATAATTTTCATATGTAGTTTGGGGTTGAAACCATGGGTCCGTGGGGTCCATCAGCCCATCGTCTCTTTGACTTTTTGTCAAAGAGGCTTATCGAGGTATCACGTGACCAAAGGGCTGGCAATTACTTGGCACAAAGGATAAGCATTGCCATCCAACGTGGCAATGCTGCCAGCCTTTAGGGCACGTTACCGCGAGGTGATGGTTTGCAGGGACTATATAATTTGTAAATATTTTAATTAATTTTAAGTAGTTTTAATTATTATTATTTCCACTAATTTATTTTGCATCAGTATTAATGGCCAGCACCGATGTTTGATTTTTTAAAGATGTGATATACTTATCTCGTTTACAAGTAACTAAAATAACTCCCGGAAAGTACGCCCCAAAACCTTGTGATATTTCAAGACTCCAAACGAATAAAATATAAATAATTGCATTTAAAGCTAATCATATAAATCTTTGCCACGTGGCGAAGAGCCAAGAGTCTGGTATTTCCTTACCGGACCGGCTGTACTTCTTAATTCAATGATAAATTTAATTTTATAATAATCTTTACTATGTAATTTAACTTCTATGTAAGGCGCAACGTTATTTTTATTCTGTTACTGGCGGAAGAAAGAGAGGAATGGAAGAAGCGCCACCGACAAGAGCCCAGCTCTCAAATTTATGATGATAATGATGACTATGTAATTTAAGAGGGTATACTAGCAGTGCGTTTTCAATATGGTTTCCATACAAATGTATTTCTCTATTTTCTCGCTGAAAACTGCTTTTAGACGCAGAAATCTTTTTACATACAATCTATTACTTAAATAGGTATGTCCCTATGTTTTATTTTTTTTCTAAAAAGCTGTTTAAAAGAAAAAAAAAATTGTACAAAAACAGTTTTTTTTTTTTATTAAAAAAATAGGGGCATTGCTATTTTAATACTAGATTTTATGAAAAATGAATTGCGGCTCTAGAATCAGTTTTCAGCGAGAAAATAGAGAAATACATTTGTATGGAAACCATATTGAAAAAATACTGCTAGTATACGCTCTTAATATAATCCTGTCAATCTATTCCATGCTGGTTTGGGAGAAAATGCAGACCAAAAAAGTCCGTCAAAGGGTTGGCGAAAATCTAAGGAATAATATCAATAGGCGATGTTTGTTTGTTTTTCGTATGTGTAAGTGGCCAACACTGGTGTCAGATTTTTCAAGCTGCCTTATGGCATCTGATATAGCTTAACGACTACCATCAACGATGGCAGCCGGGGCCAACGGCTTAACGTGCCTTCCGAAGCACGGAGGAGCTCGAGATATTTTTATGCCACTTGCGGTCACCCATCCAAGTAGGGACTGCACCAGGGGTTGCTTAACAGACGTAAGCGCTCATAGAGCTCACACCCACTGGACCATCGGGCTCCTCATGGATCCTCAATAGGCGATGCGGACCAATCACTATCATGATACCACGATTCTTAGAAACCCCTAAAACATTTAGCGGATTTCTAAGAAAAGCGATATCAATGCAATTTGGTACAATTATAAAATCGTCTCACATGTTTGGAAGAGGAGCCCGATGGCCCAGTGGGCGTGTGCATTATAAGCGCTTCTGCATGTTAAGCAACTCTGGGCGCAGTCCTCACTTGGACCGCCAGCGCCTAAAATATCTCGAGCTCCTCCATGCTTCTAAAGGCACCTTAAGCCGGTGGTCCCGGCTGTCATCATTGATGGCAGTCGTTAAGCTATGTCAGATGCCTTCAGGCAGCTTCAAAAATCTGACGCTAGTGTTGGCCATCATCATCATCATCAGGTCTTTTCAGTGTTGGCTATACACACACAAAAACAAAACAACAGACAAACATGTTTAGAAGCTGGTCTGTGTGTCCGTCCGCGGTTTTACTCAGAGACTATAAGCACTAGAAAGCTGTAATTTGGAATGCGTATGTATATTAATCATGGCAAAAAAGTGCTAGAAAAAAGTCTTGAAAAAAAAAATTTTTTAGTATAGCTCCCATACAAGTAAAGTGGGGGAGTATTTTTTTTTTCTCTACTTAGCCATCGTGTGGGGTATTGTTAGATAGGTCTTTAAAAAATATTGTGAGGTTGAGAACACCATTTTTCGATTTAGGGATCGGTTTCCGAAATGTTTGGTTTTAAAGTGCAAGTTTTTGTTAGAGGTAAGTATCCCCCCCCCCCTCTATCTGCTTAACGGTTATATATGGATACATGAAAAAAATTACAGCAGTAGTATACATACTGTACTATCAGAGCTGAGTACTAAGTGCAAACTAAAAAGTTTTACGTAACCAACTTATAAAATGTACTGGAAAATGTAACATTTCATACAATTTTCATTGTTAGATGTTTTTGGTCGTTAAACTGTGAGGTGCGAGTGTAAACAGTGTGAACTCAAAGTTGTCATTCGCAACTACGGAACCCTGCGCGTGGCCCGCCACGCACTTGGCCGTTTTTTTTTAAATTAGATTTAATATAAGTTCCACTTACATTCTCTTCAGTATTTCCCCATCCAGTAACGGTAACCACCTTCCCAATGGTCATGTCTTCAATATGGGCCACCTTTATAGGCTGGATGTTCGAATCGAACTTCAGATTTTCATTAAGTTCTAGCAACTGGAAATCGTAGTCGAAGGGATGCTCCTTATTTTTGTTATCCCACACGGGGTGTACGTGGTGACTCCGGACCATCACCTTCCGCCCTTGGTTTAAGTACTTGGATCCCACCCTCACGTACGGCTTCTTGCTTTGGAGGAATCGGGGAAGATAAATTAATTAATATTATATCACTACATAGTATAAAGCGAAGTTGTTTCCTGCTGTCTGTCGAACCTGTATATGCTTAGCTCTTTAAAACTACGCAATGGATTTTGATGCGGTTTTTTAATTGATAGATTGATTCAAGAGAAAGGTTTATATGTTATGTATATTACATCCCGGGATTGAGCCGGTTGACCCGGCTAGTATTATAAGAAATAGTGAAGATGGTAGCTGGTCTTAAAAACTTTCACCAAACCATATAATAGAAGGAAAGCTGCTATGATTATGACGATCGGTTCAGTAGTCAAAACGTTAAAGTGTACAAACAAATAAATGTACAGTAGAACTGTGATCAGAAGTCAATTATTACATTCAACAGGGTCCAGAGCTACCCCCATTTGAATTAAATCTAATTCCGCAAATTGAATTGGAAGAAATTTATTCTGCGGGCCCCTAGACAACTCGTCAAAGTATTTTATAAACTACTTTGTGAATGTGAAGCTTTATTTAGCGTCTTCGCCAAAAGCCGCGTTCTTTAACAAAAACGCTAAGAAAACCTTCGTTCTCAATTTAAATTGTAAACAGTAGTTAGTAAACAGTTTGAAGGATCTAAGGCTTCGTAAGACATCATTTGAAATGTCATCTTCGTTGTCTTTCAAATGATTTATCTCAAATCACTGAATCCCGAAAAAATAATGTTTGCATTTACGTTAAGCTACGGGAGTTACGTTACAAGAATATTTATTGCGTTTCTCAAACAATTATCTAACGGTCATTCAAATATTACGTTGTCAGTGAGGGGGGGGGGGGGGGGGGGGAGGATGTCTAGGCTTGGCTTCATCGGCTTTTCTTTTTTACTTTGCACGGTTTTCGGCATCCTTGTTTGTGAGACTATTGGCACGCATGATACTAACGATATCAACCCAGCATGTCTTGTGTTTCCCCTTCAGCCGAGCTCAATGGAGGCTAACTTAACTACATACATATTTTCAGTTTTCTTTCTAATTAACTAGTTTCACAAAACGTGACCATATCAGTCTCACACGCGTCACTATTACGTAGATTTCACGTGGAAATCAATTTCTTATCAGTGATTATGATTTTAGCTGTGACATGAATAACGTTACCCTATACGTTAGGATTTTGATCATTTACATCTACAATGACTATGTTCTCAAATACCCTAATCACAGCCAACGTAATGGTTTGATGTATAAGGTGCAATATTTCATCAAATTCCATTTATTAATTCTATATTTAATTCATTTTTATAGTCTATGTCACCAAATAACGATTTACAAGTAACTTATTGTAGTGAAAGAATTTTTAAAATTTGTTTTATTTTTAGTTTATCTGTTACAAACCAACACTAAACGATCAATTCTTTATAATATTAGATTTAGAAATTCTTAAATAAAATCTTACCCACAATGTCCAGCGGTGATCACCCACTTCCTATCAATGATAGCTCCTCCACAATTACTTCCATATGCCACATGGTAAGGATACAAATTTATATCAACCTCATTCCCTCCTACAATCTTATCCTCCCCAAAATCATATTTATCATAGTAATCTTCTGTTCTATCATTTCTATACTTATTTTCTCTACCATTTCTATCACTAAAATCAAAGTTATCTATGTCAGGAACCTCTGTAGGATCCTCATAACTTTCTATATCAAGTTTTACAATGTCGTCTCTTCGTTGGTGATTTTTTGATGTTTGTTTTAGTATATTTGAATTCAGATTGGATAACAAATGTTGACCGTCTGATACGGGTATTATTATAACATTCATCGCTGAAAAAAGTGATTACTGTTAATCATGGTCAATTAAAGTGAACTAATAAAAAATTGTAAATACTCGGCGTTCAAGGTCCACAGCTTAACGTGCTTTCTGAAACACGGAATCATCTTGCTTTTCGGATAATCAGTAATTCAAACCTGCAATATCCTAAATAGCCTTGAAACAACTTAACAAAGTATTCTTTCCAAAGGAATTTGAACTCACGCTCTCCGGGCCAGTTAAGCAAACGCCTTGATCACTGGACTTCTGCACTCCTTAACTTAGGTCGAGTATATAGTTGTAAAAATTGCCAGACTTAACTGGAACTGCGCGAGACAAGTTTATCGTATGCGGTCAGACCAGTGGAAACCAAGTCATCTTTTGGAAACATGCTGGTCGCCAATGAGGTATGTAGACCAAGGTGGTAAGAGATATATATAGGATCTCGATAAGTTTTTACGTGGATAGGCAGATAATGCCGTTGATAAAGATGACTCAAATAAGAAGGGGGAGGCATTTGACCAATAGTGGGATATACTACCTATAGATTAGGAAAAAAATCGCACTGATCTTGGCTTGAATATTTGAATGGCTTCACTTATCGTAGATTCGCTGACAATTGTATTTTTTATGATTTTCATCCTATGATTAAATTAAATGATAAAAACGTACAATCCGTTATTTCCGGGACAAATCCAAGGGCCAAAACACATATCACTATAGCTCTGAACATCATTTTTCCTCCGTACTTACACCAACATCGTCCCAAGTCGCACTGAGTTCGAACGCCAACCAAGCCTAATAGTTTTTTTAATTAAAATTTAATCTGGCATGTAATAGCTTTGTGCCTTTGTGTTGTGTATTATTGTTTTCACGTGAACAATTTCACCATGAAAGTAACTTGTAGCTGTTTAGTCACAATTTGTTTTTAATTATAGCGGCTTGGGGAACTGTACAAAGATTTTGCGGTATCGTAACTCTTTAAGGGTATATATGAATTTTACAGCCATGTGGTTCCCGGTAAAGTAGAAAAGGACACTCTAAGTTTTCTCGTGGATGTCGTAGAAGGTGACTCAGGAAACACAAGCTCCACAAGGCTTATAAAGATCAAAGAGACCTCACCAACCCGCCTGGCCAGCGAGCAGTGGAGAGTGTAGGCCAAATCTTTTGACTGCTGTGGCTTAATATAACTTTGATAGCACAGACAGGGTCGTCCTCCTGCAGTGGAGACAAAAAACTCCTGATGATGATGATGATGGATTTTACCGGGTCCGTTGTCTGATTTGAAATAAATTATTTGAAGATCATAGAAAATATTATTCAATGAAGCCTTAGATAATCTTTAAAACTGTTTTAAAGAAATGCTGTTTACATTTTAAAGTGAGAACTTGGTACTTTTATAAGCGTTTTTGTCAAAAACTGCCACTATATGCGTTTTGATAATCCTCAAGTCCTTGCAAAAGAAAACAGATACATTCCAAGAATACTTTGAAAGGCAATTGAAGGCTATTGAAATTAAAAAAACATCCTAATTTCAATAGAGAGGATGGTTAGCAGTTACCACCAGCTTGGGATCCTCAATTTGATCAAATCTCAAGCTAAGCAGAAGACTGCAAGACCTTCAGACACCGTGAGCCAATACTGCGTACATCCAGAACGTTATCAATAAATATTTTAGGTGGTAGATTTTACAGTGCTTATAAAATACTAGACAAATGTCAACTTAGTCTACCTGCGACCACGAACACTGTAAAGTGCTCGAAACGTTAGGTGTATAAATAATGTAATAAACGCGATAAAAACCGTATTAAAATAATTTTATTTAAATGTGTAACAATCGCGAAAACATAAGAAAACATTCTCAATCACATTTTCAATGGATAACAGTAATTCTTAAAATAGTGTGAAGTGTAATCTAAAACTCTGCAAAACATAATTTAAAATGAAGTCTCTGATTTCTTACAAATATTAAAAAATGGATGAGACGAGCTCCGTGGCGCAGCGGTCAACACGCCTGCCTGCGACACGGATGGTCCTGGGTTCGATCCCCGGTCAGGTCAAGATGGAAAATGATCTTTTTCAGATTGACCTGGGTCTTGGATGTTTATCTATAATGTATTTGTTATAAAATATAGTATCGTTGAGTTAGTATCCCATAACACAAATTTTGCTTAAGAACTTACTTTGGGGCTAGCTTAATCTGTGTGATTTGTTTGTATATATTTACATTTACATCACTGAACCCTGAAAAATTCATGCGTTCTCTTAAATGTATTTACTAGCTTCTGCTAACGACATTGTTTGGTTAGTTGACTGGTAGAGATCCCATTATGGGATAAATCCACCGTTTTATGCTTACTTTTATATGTTCATATTATGTTTTCTTTTCGTACAATAAAGTTATCACCACTAAACAGATCTGAGGTTATTACAAACAAAACATTTTGTAGATCCAAGTTATTGAAGTTTTGTTTACCTTTCAATGAAATGTGGGCATAGCGGAAAATTCAATCTTGCGAATATATTCTCATTGTTCTCCCCCGGACTGCCTTTACCACGAAAGTCTTTAACTCTTAGGAGAGTAGACTTTCAAAAAGCTCTTTTGACATCGAAATGTAAGACCTGGGATATCACACTCCTGAGATCAACCAGATACTTTTGAAAAAGATGAACTCTGAAACTCTTTGCCGCCTCTTCACCATTATCATAAACAGGGGAGGGTCAGGTCTAAATTTTAATCTTACCTTTACTTCAAATAAATGTCTCTTACGGACTTTGTAGTCTGTTTTCTTCTTCTTAAAGTGCCTTTGTTATAATGTTGGTTGCCAGCTTCACAAACTCTCTTCTAGTGAAACAGTTGTTTGACTTTAGAGGTCCAATCCTTTCCAATAAATTTCCTAGCTAGGATTATCGTCCGTATTACACCTGATTTGGATATATATAAATAAACAATGTTCTATCATCATATGTACAAACATACATTTTTTATATTTGTGATTTCAAGAATTCAAATTTATCGCTACTATGTGTGAACAATGGCAAACAAAAGAGAGTTTGCCGTATGGTACCTGTATTTTGTATTATTTTATTGACTGTTTTTGTACGGTTGCTATTTCTTATACCAATTAAAGGTTACATAATAATACGGTAATTTAAATGTGGCACTGGAAGTAAATGAAAAGAGTAAGCTATACCGCTAGTATAAGCAATGAAAATTATTATAGAGGGATTAGAAGTGACAAGGCAAATGATGATAATGTTTAGAAAAAGGATAATGCAATTCTTTAAGATCTATTTAACCAATCGTTCGGGGGAAAATAACAGAAGGGAAAAGTTGTAGAGAATGTATTTCAGTCATAATACAAAAAGACATAACAACATTCGAAAAAATAGAACAATAAGCCAAGGGTAGGGAAATTTTGGCATTGCAATAATAAAAGCTTGCTAAAGTACTGTATAAGTATAGGATGTGACAAATTCAAACAGTGTATATTGTTATGAATGATATATGAATTAACCACTATTAACTTTAAAT
Source organism: Rhodophaea formosa (assembly GCA_963082605.1). Taxonomy (NCBI): domain Eukaryota; kingdom Metazoa; phylum Arthropoda; class Insecta; order Lepidoptera; family Pyralidae; genus Rhodophaea; species Rhodophaea formosa. The sequence continues at coordinate 10,271,769 of OY720228.1, read as the reverse complement.
CTTAAAAAAGAAGAAGAAGACTTACTGCCACTCAAGAGCCTAAAGTGAATCTTTGCCTCCAACACTGGAAGAAACAATTCTTGCGGTATTGTATCATCCATAATAAAAAAGATGGAAAACGGTCTTTTTCCGTTTGGCCTGGGTCTTAGATGTCTATGTGTATGTTCTGAAAAATATTACATAAATGAAGAAAAATATAAATAGTTCACAACACTGTGGGACTAATTCAATTTATGTGATTTATCCATATTTATTTAGTTATCCCTCGTCCCATCAACAAATTCGAGGCACTGATTACGTTTATCATTATCTTGTCCAGTCCAGCAGTACTTTACCACATTAGGTACATTGTTTTTGCCTAGAGTTAAATATAAATATATACGGACAAATCACACAGATTGAGCTAGTCCCAAAGTAAGTTCATAAGTAAGACTTGTGTTATGGGATACTAACTCAACGATACAATATTTTATAACAAATACATATATAGATAAACATCCAAGACGCAGGTCAATCTGAAAAATATCATTTTCCATCTTGACCTGACCGGGGATCGAACCCGGGAGCATCCGTGTCGCAGGTAGGCGTGTTGACCGCTGCGCCACGAAGCTCGTCCTTTTCGAGAGTTTTCTAATTATCATGTAAACTTATTATAACTATTGTATAATATTTTAGGATAGGTACACATTATATATATTAATAATTTTCTATACAATCTATACCTACTTCACATCACTCCAAGTCATCCCGTGGATGTCGTAAAAGGCGACTAAGGAAACACAAGCTAAACAAAGCTTATTAACATCAAAGTGACCTCTCCAACCCGTCTGGCCAGCGTGGAGAGTGTAGGCCAAATCCTCTAACTACTCAGGCTAGTATATGGCTTTGGTGGTGCAGGGAGGGTCGTGCTCCTGCGGTGGAGACTGGAAAGACCTGATGATGATCATACCTACTTCATGGCATTATACATCTTTCATCCCCTGTGCGGTGGGTTGTTTTGCCTATTATTAAACTTAATTTAATATTCTTCTCAGCAGTGGTCTTTTCAAAACGCCAGTAGTTTGCCGATTTTCGGTTTCAATGGCCAGCAGCGTTGGAACCGATATAGGTCAAATAAATTGCGCTTACAAACCCTCGCTTTAAAACCCTTCAATAATTACAATTCGTGGTAGAGGCATGTTTCCAGATGTAGACCTCTCAAGGCTGAGATGATGATGAATTCATACAGATATGATTTACATGTATGTTTATTTATGTTATACGGAACCCCAAGGTGTACGAGTAAGTATAATCTTAAGAGTGAGGAGAATAAGAATGAATTTCATGCTGAATTATATCATTTTAATGATTGAAGTATTACTCACAGTTTTTACATAATCACAGTCTTTAACTCGACCTCTCATCAGGTTTTTTTAGTCTCCACTGTAGGAGCACGACTATCTATGTACTAGTCTGTACTACCAGAGCTATGTATTTGCCAGAGCAGTCAGAGGATTTGGCCTACATTATTTGGGTTGGAGAGCTTTATTAGATGTTCAAAAGCTTTGTTTAGCTTGTGTTCTCGACGTCGACAACTTCCACGGGAAGAGTTGGAGTGGTCCTATTCTACTCTGCCAGGAACCACACGGCTAGCTCGACCTCTCGAGACTTGACTCATAAAATAAGTAGGCAGTGTTATTTAGAAAACCGGCCAAGTGCGTGTCGGGCCACGCGCAGTGTAGTGTTCCGTAGTTGCGAATGACAACTTTGAGTTCACACTGTTTACAGTAGCACCTCACAGTTTAACGACCAAAAACATCTAACAATGAAAATTGTATAAAATTTTACATTTTCCAGTACATTTTATAAGTTGGTTTACTATAACTTTTTAGTTTGCACTTCGTACTCAGCTCTGATAGTTTCCTTTCAACTTCAGTATATATACTACTTCTGTAATCTTTTTCACGTATCCATATATAACCGTTTAGCAAATAGAGGGGTTACACTTACCTCTGACAAAAATTTTCACTTAAAAACCAAATATTTCGGAATCGGATCCCTTAATCAAAAAATGGTGTTCTCAACCTCACAATATTTTGAAAGACCTATTTAACGATACCCCACACGATGGGTAAGTAAAGAAAAAAAATACTCCCCCACTTTAATTGCTAAAGCTAACATAAAAAAAAATTTCAAGATTTTTTTCTACCACTTTTTTGCCATAATTAATATACATACTCATACCATATTACAGTTTTCTAATACTTATAGTCTCTGAGTAAAACCGCGGACGGACAGACAGACAGACATGGCGAAACTATAAGGGTTCCTAGTTTACTACGGAACCCTAAAAAATATTTCTTTGTCAAGCTTTTCATGATGATGATACCGGCAAGCGCATCGTTGGACACTCACAGACCAGCAGGCCGATTTGCTAACTCGGTGTACAACGATTTGATTGTCACTTTAGCATCCATAACGGTTTTCGTATCTTAAATAAAAATAGTCATTCATACCGAAGCCGTAATGAATATTGAAGTTACCATGAAAATGATGTACACCATAGTTGTCAAAAGTTAGCAAATAGGCCTGCAGGTGGTCAGACAACCTGATAAAGGTCGCAGGAAGGCGCTGGATGCAGGCCGCTTCCAACCGGTCGTATTGGAAATCCTTAGGGGAGGCCTATGTCCAGCAGTGGACATCTTGTGGCTGAGATGGTGATGATGATGCATGATGCGTGGCGCAGCACGGATAGTCCCGGGTTCGATCCCCGGTCAGGTCAAGATGAAAAACGATATTTGTCAGATTGACCTGGGTCTATATATGTATTTGTTATAAAATATATTATCGTCATGTGGTCTCAACGCCTTAATCGTACGATTTGTTCTCAGATACTCGCAAAGATGGCGCCACTCGAAACTCCACAACATTGTATCTACCGTATTATGAGAATATAAAAACATGATTCACAAAATATATCTTATTAAAAATCCAAACAATATTTTAGGCATAAAATTTAAAAAAGACACCGTATATTTAGTAAGTTAAAGGCTAACACAGATTACCGCCACCTAGTATCGAGTAGCAAGCAACTCTCCTGCGCCATATATTCGCCTGCTTTTCGCAACCTTAATTTGGTCCAATATTTTTGTATGAGGTGGGCAGTCTATTACGTTAGTATTATATTGTCTTTGTTATCGTTGAGTTAGTATCCCATAACTCAAGTCCTAACTTACTTTGGGCAAAGATGCGATATCTTTCCCTGTTAAATTATTATAATTAAACAGGAATAGCTTATTTGATTTGTCTATGTCTAAAACGATGAGTCTATAAGTATTCTATATTCTTGAGTTTGTAAATTCGTATGGCTACCTTTCGACTCCACCAACAGTAGTCATCCAACTATAACAATTTGAGCTTGATCGGTGAAGGTGGTGAAGGAATCATTCGTCATTAGATCTTTTTAAGTCTCCACTGCAGGAGCAACACCCTCTCTGTACGAGTACTACCAAAGCCATTAGCCAGAGCAGTCAAAGGATTTGGCCTACACTCTCCACGCTGGCCAGACTGATTGGAGAGGTTTATTTGATGTGCATAAGCTTTGTTTAGCTTGAGTTCCCTAAGTCGCTTTCTACAACGGCGAAGTATATAATAATATTATAAATAATCCGTTTACTTTAAGATAAGCATATAAGATCTTAATATGAATATAAAAATTTGAGATACTCTAGTTTTTCTTTTTTTTTTTTTTCTTTTCTCTTAACATTATGTTCTATTTTATTTTTTCTCTATGTTTACACTTATTTCGGGGAAGACGCTGCGCTCCACGACACAGGGAATCCTAGTGTGGAGTTCAGCGCTACACTGATTAAGTACCTTTACTTTAGAAATAGGCTAAGACTTGTATCTACTGGTACCCCAAAGCACAGACTATGTGGTCTAGTTTGGGAAATTTGTAAAATAAATAACCTAAAATACATTTTATTAACTTTGTAAGTGCTTAATCGTAAGGGAACATTTGTATTAAGTGTCAAAATAAACGATTTTTTTTTTTTTTTTTTAACGGGAACACTTAGAGTGGTCCTATTCTATTATGCCGGGAACCACACGGCATATGGTTAAGAATTAGCGCTTTAAAATGCAGTTGCCAGATTGTTCCGAACCTTACAAAACAAATACATTACATACAAGTTAAAATATTGCAGAACTTTTGGCAGAATTTTACCTCAAAGAAGTTCTTTGAGGTAAAATTCTGCCACTGAACTACATTTCAATGCTAGTGCTGACATCTACATTCGTTTCTAAAAACTAAACGTTGTTACGCCTAGCGGAGCATTTCGGAACTTCAAAGTTTATATGTTTAATTTTTTTTTATTTATTGAGGGAATGTATGTTTATTTAAAAAAGAATTAATAAAAATTTATATTAAAATGAATAAAGTACTTGTATTCAATAAAATCACACTCGTTAAGTTCCAATAAGATTTTTAGTTTTAGCGCCATCTAGCGTCGAATAGCTGAACACAAGTTAACCCTTTGAATCTCAGTGGCTCCATATCCCGAACTTGTTCCCGTCAGAACTTGGAAGCAACTTAGTATTATATTTTCTTCGCAACAACCATGATGACGACATAGTATTTTGTACTAGTTGGTACTAGATATTCATGCTGTTATTATTTGGCAAAGTTTTTACGGCTGATTCCCTGCCCAAAAACCGACACATGGTACCAAAGCATGGTAGCTTCACAACCGCAGGAACACAAAGAACAAGTATTTGCCTGCGGTGGGAGTCGAATTAAGAAATAAATCCGATGTAATTTTATTCATAACCAGCAATTTTCCCGCAACTTCGTCCGCGTAAATTAAAGCCTGTATCACCTACAGATAAAAGCTTTCTAATTTTGAAAATTGTTCAAGGAGTTTCGGAGCCTATTAAATGCAAAAAAAAAAATCAAATCTTTCGTTTTCTTATTATTATGTATAGTAGTAGTCTAGAGATGTCTAAAATAAAATATAATTTTAAATTATTTAAGTGTTGAATGTATAAATTTAATTTTAAATCCCTATCCCAATCCCAACTAATATTATAAATGCGAAAGTGAGTTTGTTTGTTTGTATATTTGTTTGTTTGTTACGCTTTCACGCCGAATCTACTGAACCGATTATCATCAAATAAACGCATTCATTCATTCGTATACTTAGGTACTTGATCACTACTTAAGTTGGTATCTGATCTTTGTCACTACTAAACCATGTGGTCTCAACGCCTTAAACGTACGATTTGTTCTCAGATACTCGCAAAGATGGCGCCACTCGAAACTCCACAACATTGTATCTACCGTATTATGAGAATATAAAAACATGATTCACAAAATATATCTTATTAAAAATCAAAACAATATTTTAGGCATAATATTTTAAAAAGACACCGTATATTTAGTAAGTTAAAGGCTAACACAGATTACCGCCACCTAGTATCGAGTAGCAAGCAACTTTCCTGTGCCATATATTCGCCTGCTTTTCGCAACCTTAATTTCGTCCAATATTTTTGTATGAGGAAGGCAGTCTATTACGTTAGTATTATATTGTCTGTGACTAAACTTATCAGATACATTTTTCTGCTCTAGCTAGGTAAAAAAGTTTCAACTGCCAACCCCTGCTTTGTTACGCGAACAGCAAACTTGCGAACTTAATCGCCTCATGTGAAAACGCCTTTACATCCTCATGCCATGAGTTGCGGCTACATCGCGGTTACACATATCACTTGCGGCAACTTGCGGTTGATATAGACCATAATCGAAGGTATAGTGGATTATTTTAATCATCATCAGCCTATACTTGTCCACTGCTGGACAATATTTTAATGAGTTATATCAATTTATACCGAAGACAAATATACCAACCAACCACCCAACCATACCAACCAACCAGACCAAACCATCACACAGGAAAAAAGAAGTACCTATAGGTACGTCGTGTCACTTTACATATTTTTTTTAATTTTACTGAATATATACTTAATTTATTTAATATTTACATGATTTAGGTACAAAGTAAGATATAAAGGCAGGATAAACTTGCATAAATTACATATTGTAGTTATGTCGTGATATATTCTATTTTTTTCTTCAAGTATTTGTCAATGACTCCTATATATATATATATATATATATATATATATATATATATATAATATATAGCTTCACACTTTCCAACCCGACCGACGTAAGTTTTGCAGAAACAGTAATGGCGACGTGATGGCTAGGCCAAACTACTAAAGTAAAAAAACATAGGACTTATGTGTCGTGTACCTTTGCCTTTTCAGTTATTTCTGGATTAATTCTTTTCCCTCGTCAAGCATCTGTCGATGACACATTTACATTCTTCATATAGGTAGAATCGACGAAGCCATCCACGGATAAATCGCGGTTCCTCACTTCCCGCCCGCCGAGTGGTTTGCATAAACGGTAATATAGACGTGACGGCTAGACTAGAGGAAAGAAATAGATTATATATGTGTCGTATGGACTTCGACCCAGAATACCACTATTCTTCTTCATCTTATCATTCTTATTTATATGTGGGGTATGCACAGCGTCTATCACAATACAGCCTCCGGTATACACGTAGAATACATGATAGAATGCACAAGCCTACGACTCAACCAATTCGCGGTAGTTGGTACAATTCGCGGAATGCTGTACACCAGTTTTGATAAAATAGATTTCTACACGTAATTTTGAATTTTGTTAGTAGAGTTAGAACGCGCTGTCACTTTGCCGTGTGGACCCCTGGCAGAGTGGAATAGGACCCACTCCAAGTCTTCCCGTGAATGTCGTAGAAGGCGACTTAGGGAACATAAGGTAAACAAAGCTTTGGAACATCAAAGAGACCTCTCCAACCCGTCTGGCTACCGTGGAGAGTGTAGGCCAAATCTTCTAACTGCTCTGGCTAATATATGGCTCTGGTAGTACAGAGAGGGTTATGCTCCTGCAGTGGAGACTAAAAAGAACCATAAAATGATAATGATGATAATGCGCTGTCAATAGTATTTGATTTTAACCCTTCTAAGCGTATATGGGTAGATTAACCAAATATTGGTAGAGTGCATGAAAGCGTAGAGTGAAGGCAGTAGAAGGATGGCAAGTTGTAGAGTAGCTTGCTTAAGTTACTAGGCGCTTTGTTCTACCAATTTCTAGTACTCTACCAAAGACAATATAATACTAACGTATAGACTGCCCACCTCATACAAAAATATTAGACCAAATTAAGGTAGCAAAAAGTAGGCGAATGTGTGGCCAAGTATGGCGGTGCAGACTACTGCCATCTAGTATCGAGTGGCTGATTTAATCATTTAATCTGTTAAATCGTAAAACTTACCAAAATTGAGGTGTAATTTTTAAATAAAAAGCCTAAAATATTGTTCTAATTATTTATAAGATATATTTTGTGAATAAGCTTTTATAACATATAATAATGTATAGCACGTTAGTATTATATGGTCTTAGGTATGGCGCTGCAGAGTTGCTTGCTACTCGCTAATAGATGGCGTTAATCTCCGTTAGCCTAAAACTAACTGAAACTAGGGTGAAATTTCAAAATATTATGCCTAAAATATTATTCAAATTTTTAATAAGATATATTTGGTGAATAATGTTTTTATAATCTCATAATACGGCAGATACAATGTTGTGTAGTTACGAGTGGCGCCATCTATGTGAGTCTCTGAGGAACAAATCGTACGATTAAGGCGTTGGGACCACACGCCGCTGGGCAAAGTGTGAGTCCAGGGATCCGCACGGCACGAACCGATTTCTGTCGGAAGTTGTAAATACTTCTGATGTTGTTTCGAGATACTCTGGTTGCGGGTAGACAAGGAGGCTTGGAGTACTCAATGCTAGATCTTACATTCTGTCTAGATAGACTCTACTAGCCTGAAATCGTAGAAAAAATTGTGTTCAACTTATAGAGTGATGCAAACACATAACTACCGATTTTTATGACATAAATTGATATGACGCATCATCATCAGGTCTTTTTTAGTCTCCACTGCAACATGACAATGTTTGTACTACCAGAGCCATATATTAGACAGAGCAGTCAGAGGATTTGTCCTACGACGGACTGACTGACTGTCCAGACGGGTTGGAGAGGTCGCTTTGATGTTAAAGCTTTGTTTAGCTTGTGTATCCTAAATCACCATCTAGGACAACAACGGGAAGACTTGGAGTGGTCTTACTCTACTCTGCCGGGAAACTCCAACCTCCACGGCCTCATTAAAAGAGTAAACGTTTTTTAAAGTCTAGATAGACTCTATTAGCCTAAAACAGTAGAAAAGAAATGTGTCCAACTCAAAGACATACAAACATTTAAAAACTGGCATTTTTTTCCAACGGCCCATTAAAATAAAGGCATAGTCACATAGCTAGGTATCTAAGTGAGCATCTAAGGCATGTGGTACCTACAGTAGGTATATAGTGAAATCATAACAAAACAGAGATAGGTATACAATCCGAACAAATGACCCAGGCTAAGTAAGAACGAGCGAGTTTACGACAATGCCTATAAGAAGACGGGCGGCGTTATAAAATTTGCATTCGGCGGCGAGCGATGCAGGGGGGCGCTCGGTAAGTATGGAGATGGCTTCTTTATTACTTAAAGTCGTTCATAGATTTTTTGAGGTCCAGTTCTACTATTAGAACTATTAAGTTTAGGTCAAAAACGGCAACATTACTGATAAATTTAAAATAATTGTCACATTTTTTACTTTAAACTGTAAAGAGAAGCTCATAAAATTGTTATCTAGGGCCTAACTAAACAAAAATACAAATGTTGTCTTGTTTTGTTTCAAAAAAATCATTTCGAATAGGGGCAGTACTGGACCCAGTAAAAATCATGTATCAAACCGAGCAAACCAAACTTTAAAAAAAAAACCTTATTTAGGATTCATTTCAATAGGCGAGTCTGCCAGCAATCCATTACTATTTTAATTCCAATTTCCACCACCGATGGGGAGAGAGGAGCGAGATTCGATTCCATGGATTATACCCTTCTTCTTTTTTTTTAACCAAAATCATAAGGGCGTTTACATAATACATCTATCTACTAAGTTTCAAAAGTTTAAAAATAGGGACAGACAGACAATTACGACATGACCAAGCTATAAGAATTGACATTGCTACAAATTCACTAAGGGTCAGTTCACACCGAAACGCGACGCGACGCGCACTTTTTACACTGTGATAAGATTTTAACCCTTATACGCATAATCAAAACGACCAATTTCGCATCAAAAATTCGCCTCCTCCTCTGGTATCTTGCGGCCACTGTCTATCAAGTTTTTCTAGCAATTTTAGTCTTATAAGTGTGCAAATAAGAGTTAAAATCCTATCACAGTGTAAAAAGTGCGCGTCGCGTCGCGTTTCGGTGTGAACTGACCCTAATCAGCTGTTCAAAATATTATGGGACGTCCAATAATAATAAAAATTGTTCTATTAGAAACTCTGATACAATCGTTAAAATATTGGCAAGTTATTCAAATCATCCAGTATATATCTATATTAACTTACCTACGAATGTTCAAAATGAAAAAGCCGCTGCCACATTGCTGCATCTCAGTGGGAGTTGTCCAACCTCTCTCGGCAAGTGGGGGGGTGGGTATAACAGGAAAAAGGAGGGTAGGAAAATTTCCATTTTCTTACGTCTTTGCACCGTACTCTGCAGCAGTTTTTGATTAACGGACGGCAAGGGGCGAAATTTCATTATGTATTCATCCCCCCACAGCTTATTTACTTGTGGTGGGGTGTTATTGTGCAAACTTTTTTTGCTAATTTGTGGTAATGGCGTTTTAAGAGGGTTTGCTAAATGAAGCTCGCGAAAATATTACATTCATTTAAAGTTTTTAGTCGAATGATATTAACAAATGTTTTATCTATGAATATTATATCTATCATATCTCTAATATTATCGTCTCAAAATCTGACTGGCAGCGAACGCTTTATAAAGTTTAAATAAATAAATATCATTGAAAGTCGACAAGTAATTTGTTAATCTATGAATAGTCGAGTCAATACAGCAAAAACCGGCCAAGTGCGTGTCGGGCCACGCGCAGTGTAGGGTTCCGTAGTTGCGAATGACAACTTTGAGTTCACACTGTTTACACTCACACCTCACAGTCTAACGACCAAAAACATCTAACAATGAAGATTGTATGAAATTTTACATTTTCCAGTACATTTTATAAGTTGGTTGCCTATAACTTTTTATTTTGCACTTAGTACCCAGCTCTGATAGTTTTCCTATCAACTTCAGTATATATACTATTGCTGTAATTTTTTTCACGTATCCATATATAACCGTTTAGCAGATAGAGGGGGGGGGGGACACGTACCTCTAACAAAATTTTGCACTTTAAAACCAAATATTTCAGAAACGGATCCCTAAATCGAAAAATGGTGTTCTTAACCTCACAATATTTTTGAAAGACCTATTTAACGACACCCCACACGATGGGTAAATAGAGAAAAAAAAATTACTCCCCCACTTTACTTGTATGGGAGCTACCCAAAAAAAAATATTTTTTCAAGGTTTTTTTCTACGACTTTTTTGCCATGATTAATATACACACTCATACCAAATTACAGCTTTCTAGTACTTATAGTCTCTGAGTAAAACCGCGGACGGACAGACAGACAGACAGACAGACAGACAGACATGGCGAAACTATAAGGGTTCCTAGTTTACTACGGAACCCTAAAAATGGCAGAATCTCACTTAACCTTAAGGTATACCTAAACAACATATCAATCATTTTTAGCGCGTAGTACCACAAAAAACATTTATTGGTATTAAGCGCTATACTTTTAACCATCGAATTTTCAGGAATCTACCTTCTGTAAGTTTGGATAAAACGTAGAATGTACCAGCTGGTTCTTCTGCGCAGACCGTAAAAGCAGGCCAAGAGAATGGGCAAAAATCTAAAGAATCATATCAATAGACGATGCGGCTTGCAACCTTACACTATTCGGGTAAAATTTCCAATATAAGATCGGTTGAGTTGGACGTTAATTTTTTTTGACAAAAATAGACATCCAAGTACTACAACTACAACTACTCTCACTCGCCCCCCGTCTGCTCCTCCAACCCTAAAATCAACCGCCTTATTCAACATTTTAAGAAGTATTACAGAATCAAAGTAGTAGGTACTTTGAGTCAGTTTTCCACCTTTACGCCCACTAACATGCTTAACGAGACCTTTAGGTCTTACGACACTAGGCCCTGTTTACCGCGTTAAGGATAAAGACGTTATACATGTAAGTATGTCTACCTCCCGAAGAAAAACTGTTAGCTCATTGGTCCTAGCTATCACTGTATGGCTGTCATTTAACTTAGTGAGTTCTCTTTATGCAGATTCGTAAAACTGATTACCTACAATGTTGGCCACTAGTGTCACATATGAAAGCATTCTTTTTGGTGTAGAAAGAGCCTAATAATATGTGATGCCTAATATTTTGATGTTTCACTTGGTTCCTGAAATGGACAGAAGATTAAAAAAAAAACAATAGCTTTGTTTAATAAATAGACATTTATTTTAAAATGACTTCACATGTTCGTTTCATGACTTGTATTAATCTTTTACGACATTAGATTTCGTATGTTAGGAGGCAAAAGCATAACATTCTTATTTAATCAATTTTACACTTAATAATAATACATTAAACATAATTTTAGTACTTATCTCGATGTATATGTATGAATTTATTAAACTATAGTTGGCTAAAAGCGCCACCATTACAAAACAATTTAAATTAAGAATGTAATCCATTTTCGAATCGGAGTCATCACTCAAGGTAAACTGAGTACATACGTTTCGGTTTTATATCATATGACTACATTAAATTAGAGCTGGCTGAATACACCACCATCACAAAACAATTCAAATTAAGAACACAATCCATTTTCGAATCGCAGCCATCACTCAAGGTATACCGAGTACGATTCGAGTTCCGACTACATTTTTGCACACACGCTCGTGAAAGATAAGTGTAATAAAAGTTTTCCTAATGTGAAAACTTGGTAATGTTATCGGTATACGTGATCTCGCGGCTTTTCGCGGGGGTTCGCCGCCAACTAACGTTTTTCGAATTTCGAACTTCAAGTTTCGCGCGCAAAAAGAGTAATTGTCTCTGGCTCGGAGTTTGAAAAGGTCTTTTTTAATTGGATTTTTGAGATAGCAGCGTTCAGATATTGTTAAGATGGAAATTTTCAGCTAATGTTTTTGATCACACTAAATAATACCATCACATAAAAATCTAGTTTTTCAGTACACTGCTTGCTCTTGTGGTAAGTAACATGGATGTCCGTTACATTCTTTTTGATTGTAAAGAATCTATTTACCAACGTTTGGAAATGTAGGTACCATGTTATTTTTTGCAGTTTTAATCTCCTAAAATCTTTTTACATTCAATATTACAAACCTACTTGAAACCTGCACTATTTGACACTGTTCTCGGATTCGTTCTCTATATTATCAATAGAAAATTATAAAAACAACAGAATATTTTCACAACGTTCAAAACATTACCAGTTACTTGACTATTTTTCAATTACAATTTCTTTATTGCATTTCATATTGCACTTTACATCAGATTTTACAATAATGTCATTACGTGTATAAATAAGTTATCACCTAAATTATATCAAGTACAGTCCGAAACAAAGTTTATGGCGTCTCGGATATATTAGCTACGTATATTGTGCACTGTGCATTGACTCGCGCGATGAACAAACTACGAAGAAGATACTATTACTAGTATCAGACGACCCACTGCCTTATGTATTCTCTAGGCAATAAAAATCATAGACAAATAATGGAGTGAGGGTGAAAATGAAAAAATTGTCATACAATTTCAGTTTGAGTTTCTATTGGGGGCCACAAATACAAACACAATTGACGTATGTTATAATATAACATACGTCAATTGTGTTTGTATTATGCTCTAAAATTCGAAAAGCCAGTTTTTCGGCAGTGGCGCGATGTACCGAACCGCCATAAAGTAGATTCGGACTGCAACTTTTTTTTTTAATTTCAGATTTTTAATGACACCGTATAACGGTTTTTACTGCTTTACAATCGAGAACGTATAGTAGGAGCAGAGCTACAGTAACCGCGAGGATTCTTTCGTCCATTGTTCCGGAGTTATAATCGACTTTCGGGATATTTTCCACGTATGCTGTATGTAAATTTGGAACTTCGCCTTTTTGATAGGATTTGGGTAGGAATGGGAGCTAGGAGGAAGTTTTTTAGTATATAAATGTACCATTTTATAAAGTTAAGAATAGTCCACATGCGGCTACTACGTAAACTTTGCATTTTTGATAGGATTTAAGTGAAATGGATAGGTACGTAGGGTTTTTTGTACTTATGCCTATAATATTTTTTTACTATTTCAGAATAATTGTTTTATAATATTTAGCGTTAAAGCGTTATAAGTAAAAACAGACATTTAAAAAACTGAAGCATGGATATTTTTAAATCTAAGACACGAAGACACACCTTATTTTATTATTATAATTTACTTCACTGTAATAATTTAATAAGATGTGCCTTCGCGGAATCCCATCTGTCAACAGCCTTGCATCAACTGTCAAGCTACTATGAGATGAATTCATTGCGGCCTAATCCAACGAAGACAGAATCATGCGTTTTCCATCTGCGCAACCACGATGCTGATCGTCATCTTAACATCTCGTGGAGCGGCGTAAACATCGAACACACCCATGCGCCAAAATACCTTGGAGTCACTTTGGACCGGTCTCTTACGTATAGAGAAAACTGTCAGAAACTCGGGGCAAAAGTCCACTCGCGCAACAGCATCTTACGTCGACTTACCACCACCAGTTGGGGCGCCTCGCCTGGTGTGTTACGCACGAGTGGCCTGGCTTTGTGTTACTCGGCTGGGGAATATGCGAGTCCAGTTTGGGCTCGTTCAGCACATACTAGAATGGTGGATGTCGCACTCAATGAAACCTGCCGCATAATAACGGGCACCCTGAAGCCAACACCATTGGGTCATCTCTATTCCTCGGCTGGCATAGCTCCACCGTGTGTTCGGCGTGACGTCGCCTGCGCTGTGGAAAGAGATATATATGATAGTAGACACTCCCTTCACGGCCAAATTCCACCACCCGTTCGTTTAAAGAGTCGTAACAGTTTCTTCCGTCAATCTAATATAGATATAAAAGAGGCCCCTACAGCTAAACTGGTAAAATGGCAAACCATGTACCCTCCAAAAACAAACACTGTTCCACTTGCTGAGAAACTTCCACCGGGTGGCGAACTTCCCTGGGCAGTCTGGAAGTCTTTAAATAGACTTCGGGCTGGTGTTGGAAGATGCCAAGACAGCCGTGTTAGGTGGGGTTTCTCGAACAATAATTTGTGCGGATGTGGCGCTGTCCAAACGATGGCCCATCTGATGAGTTGCCCCAATTGCCCCACTTTTTGTACTGTGGAGGATCTGTCTTAGGCAAACGATCGTGTCATTGAGGTGGCCAAATTTTGGTCAAGACTAGTTTAAATTATAGCCATTTTGACTCGAAAAGAAGAAGAAGTGTCACACCTAATTCAGAAATAATTTTTTAAATGTTATATATTTTATCTAACCTACTTATTCATAACATACAGGAAGATATTCCTATGTATAAAACTAAAGTTACTACGAATAAATATTTTTAATAGTGTATAATTTTTGCTTTTGCATCAAATGTTACGTGTCTTTGCAGTTTACAGTGTAAGTTAACAAAACAACAACGTTGTCTACAAAATAAACAAACACCTAACTAAACGTATGCTAATCAAAAGCTATCAGGTCCCCGTACAAAAGACTAAAAAGCTAAGAATAGCGATCCCGTCGTATTTTCATTAAGTTTTCCAGCCGCGATTTGATACCGTCACTTCGGCAAAGCTCGTAGATTAAGCCCAGAATGAAAGCTTACATTTGCATAGAAATTAAAATTTACCTGGACCACGCGCGCTAGTGGACCCAAGTGCCATTCCGATGCCAAACTACCGCTGTTCAAAGGTCGCATTCGAAATTCGAATTCGTTTCGAAATTAGAAATACTGGCTGCATATTAAAAGGAAGACATTAGGCTAAAACCTATGTAGAGATACGTTAGGTTTACAATATGTTTCTTCGATATTCAAAAGTTTGAATTGATTTTTTTTTAAATACGGATACCTAAGTACATAATTGTTTTTCTTATTTGTTTATTTAATTTATCACTTATAGTGTATTAGGAGCTGCAACGATTGCTCTGTAAAACAGCTTGCAATAGATGCGTTATTATAGACAATGATTAGTATTTAAAAAAAAAATCTACAATCACTATCCAGCCAGAGTGCTCTGATGTATAATTTTAATTAAATAGATATAATTTTGATTAGTACCTAGGAACCTGCATAAAAAATGTAGTTAATTTTATACATTAAACACCTATGTACTGCGTCTTCAAAGTCTTATAATGATCTCTTTGAACAACATAATTTTATACTTATTTGATACTTGAGTGAGTAAATTACAAAAGAAAATATTGAAGTGAAACATTTCACGCATGTATTTATCGACACGTTCCACATTAACGATCGACGTAACGAACGAACACCTCAAACGTATAAATACTCAAGAAAATTATATCAAAAGTTCCACTGAGGTATTCACGAAAAGATATTTGGTAGAATTAAAACAACACTTCGCCGAGAGAAAAGTGGTTCCCCCTTCCCCACCACCCCCTCTTCTAGGGCGCACCCCAGTACCCAATCCCAAGATGGCTTCTTTTAAACGGGGTGGACCGGGCTGCCCCTCTGCCGCGAAGAATAAAAGTATGGCATACCTTCCGTAGATAGATATCCGAGGTGGGGGGTTAAGATTTCGCGCGCCGCTTTGTGCGTTCGATTACGTTCCAAATTTAAATTGCTTTTTGAAATTCGAACACTTCTTGTCTTTGGATCGAGTTTTGTTTTTTAATTGAGTATTTCACGGTGTAACATTCCAGTTGTTGTTATATTCAGTTATATATAATGACGGACATTCAAATCTTTTAACACAGCTTGACACAGCATGTTACGCCGTTGGCGGAAGATATAAAACTAAATATCAAATAAACGATCAGTTTGTAATATCATCATCAAAATAATGTAATTAGTCCCTGCCTTGGGTCGAAGCGTCTGTGATACAAGGGAATGAGACAACAAAAGAGCTGTTTCTTAATCGTTTTACATGCAACATTAATCCATCGACTAGCTTGCTCACTGTAACATTTTTTACGTCATACTCACTAACCTTTCCACTAAAATAGCTTCTAATATACTATGTACTTCTAATAGTACTATACTTCAAAGACCGTTTTATCTGTCGTGATTATACATATTATTTAATTTTCAAAACTTTTTTTATTTCCGGAAATCTATTCTACGGTCTTTTGTTGGTACCTTAGGTGTAATAAAAAAATCATATAGGTACTTGGCCTCTCTTGTGCATTAAGTTCAATGCACTTTCATATTTATGATATTTTAGTACCTAATTATAGTACTTATGTAATAGAACTTTAATAGAACATAAATATAGAGCTTCACATTTTGAATCTTTTCACTTTTGTAGATTTGATGGTTGTCTGTTTGCATTGAAAAGGCTCCGAAACTAATGAACCGATTTTCAAAACTATTTCCCCTACTGATAGCTATTTGCGAGTAACATGAGCTATAATTCACGCGGACGAGGTCACAGGAAAATCACTTGTCGATTATTTTTTTTAGAAAAAGAAAACTCTTAAAAACCACCCTAGTAAATTAATTAATTAATTGAATACCTCTTTACCTAACTTTAAAACCAATATAAACATGAACAAAAATAACGTTAGAAGCAAACTTGTAAATACGACTTTAATTGATACCGTATCACATGTGAGCTTTTACACACTTCAAATTAAACTTTAACGTTTAAAGAATAAAGTTCAAATTAAGTTGGGGCTAAGTTAAAGGTTCTTAACCTCGTATGAGTAGGTCAATGTATGTGTTTTGATTTACAAAGGTGACGGTATTTGGGTTAGTATGTTAGGTATCTGAAAAGTTTCTGAGAATTACTTAGGTAGTTGGTATAAGTTTTTAGGAAATTGTATGACCTGTGTACTGCTTTTGTGTTAAGATTTACACACTTTATTATGTTAACATTTTTAAACCTAAATGTTTAAAAAGTATTTTTATACAATGTCCGGATCATAACTATTAAAACAATACTACTTGCTTTTTTTAAGATCAGATATGAAAGCATTACATTATTTCAGCTTTTATACGATCACTTTCCTGTAAATGAAACTTTTAAATTAAGTATTTTTTTTGTACAATGTACTATGTGTAATGTGTAACTACTCATTAAAGGTGATAAAATGTGTAATGTGTAACTCATTAAAGGTAATTTTAAACAAACCACATATAAAACACAAATCAGACATGTCAGTTCTAAAAGACTCATTAAAAGCACTCGTGCACGAAACGACTACATTTTTTTTTTATCCACAATAATTTCAGAAGCATAATTAATCGCAGCGCCACCCGCCTTAATTGAATCTCTTACCCCCACCCTTGGTCCCCCAGGAAAAACAACCCTTTCTTATTTTTACGCTCCGGCCCTACACCCCCTCAAGACGATAAATCCTTGCTAGAGACAACGGGGAGATAACTGGCCATTTTAAAGTTTTCCTTTATCACACAACCTCTTTGAAACCATAGACTCTAATTCTTAAATTAAAAAGTTGAAATTCGAACGGTTACGCCAGGATCGTTCGCATCTGTATGTTGGTAATGCCAACAAGAAAAACCCTCCGCGATTCGTCATTGGAATTCCGCGGGCGAGTTTAGTCGGCTTCCATTTTCAAACCTCCTGACTGTTTTGAATTTCGAATCGATACTGAAGAATGGGAATATTCATTAATATTTTTATCGTATTAATTAATTTTATCCCACAAGTAATATTTTTTTGATGCGAAATTATACTAAGAAATGGTGTCTAAATAAATGATGTCATAACTATTGATTCTGGTTTTAAAAACACTATTAGAACAGGAAGAATGTATACCTACTCTTCTTTAGAGACAAAACGATTTTAGGACCTAAAAGTATTTTTTTTCTTACAATTATCTAATTAGGACTTACTTTAAAACAAAAGCATGTTTCTACAAAAAAAAAGAAACATATATGTAGTATGTGTATCTATAATTATACGCCATTGATATGAAGTTTCTAACCTGCATCCCTGCATCAAATGTTGGCAGATTGATAAAATCTGACGCCACACCATAACCTAATTGCTACTGTTGTTGACTAGTTATGTTTACATTAAAAAAAATATACAATACATTAAAAAAAATCATCATCGTCATCATCAGTTCTTTTTTAGTCTCCACTGCAGGAGCACGACCCTCTCTGTACTACCAGAGCCATATATTAGCCAGAGCAGTCAGGGGATCTTGCCTACTCTCTCCGCGGCTGACCAGACCGGTTGGAGAAGTCTCTTTGATGTTTATAAACTTCGTTTAAAAAGAACTTTAATATTAGATTTTAAAAAATATGCCGTTCAATAAAAGTCAGATACACGTTTTCAAAATTCATATAAAAAAAAAATCAAGAAATGTAATTTCTTTACACTTTGAAGTACAGTGCCAACGGTAAGTGTCAGTTACGAAAAGAAGAAATCCTTTAAATGATAAAAAAAAATTCAAGACTATAATACTATACTGCCTATTGATAATTGTTTTATTGTAATAGGTTCATATTATATTTAATGAGAAACAATATCTTCCTACTAGTTTTAGATCCTAACTTTAGAAGAAAAAAACAACCTAGGTGGGCGTTAATTGCAAGATTCTTCTGTTTATGTTTACAATAAAATCTACAATCCAATTACGACTTGCAGAGTCATTAATCGTCTCAAATACAAATTTAAAAGCAAGCGAAACAACAACAAAATTATAAAATCCTATTTCAAAATGTCAGCAGCATCGCAGCGTAGGTACAAAACAAAATAAAGCCACCTTAAATAATAATAATACCTCGAAATAAGAAGGGTATTTTTTAGGGTCCATCCCTCACCACTTAAGAAAGATCCTTGAAAACAAGTCATCTGCGACCATTTCGGTGTTCCAAAAGGGGGGTTGAGGGGTCAAGTTAGCGTGGTCGCGAAAGGGGTGGACAGGGGGTAAAAGTATAAGGAACGAATGAAAGAGCCCCGTTTTAAATTGCAAGAAGCGGGGGCCACACTTAGGGTTGTTGTTCTTTAATTTTGTTTCGTCTGTATTTACGGAAAATGGAGAGTCGCGTAACGTTAAGTACGTTGTAAACTGAGGATTAAAAAAAAATATAGTCTCTTATTTCCTAAGGTTATGTTAACTTGACTTTATAGGCATTGGTACCTTTAAAAACTATAGATTTTTAACGGCTACTAGTTTTATATGTAAGCATCAACTAGCACTATTTTATTCTACGAAAAACAAAATTTTTCCTGCCAAATCAAAATCCAGGATAAAACAAAATCCTCATGCATGATTCTATGCAATTGTTTGATTTATGCAGTCTCATAAAAGTGCGTTATACCTACAACTATATTGTTTTATTTAAAAATTAAATTATCATGTCTTTATTTCTAACGGGGTAGACAGGCCATGAGACCAGTAAGTTTGCATGTAAGATGGAATAAAGTTGAAAACAGAATCAAAATACTTGGTGATAAGTTGCTAGTCGCAACACCTACGATATATGATAATGATTCCTTTCTATAGGTGTTATAAGTGTAGTAACTTGACCGCTCTGTGTGCGTGTCTGTCTCTAAAACCGACGAACCGATTTCGATGCCATTTTATTTTTATTTAAAGTATTTTCTTGGCAAAGGTTCTGAGACATGTTTTGACAGAAACGGTGCAACCATTTACAATATAGAGGGATTTTCGTGTCATGGAGTTCTTAATTTTTTAAATTTAATATAACTTGTTAATCTGGATTTTCTTTCGCATTTCTTCACGTGCTTAATGTTTGAAAACAACCAAGATTTTTAATATTTTTAGCCTCCAAAGTGTCGACCGAGGAGCATCCCTAAAATCCATAAAGTTTATGAGAAGACGCAGATGCGTCATCATCCCTTAAGATTAGGGTTATAACGTTTTATGATATTTTTCCTTCACGCCGGCCTGGGAGTAAATAAAACATAAAATGTCCCAGCTGACTATCCAAGCGCAGATCGTAAAAATCGGTTAAAGGAAACGTAATCTGTATATAAATGGCAAACCTGACTAATGTATCATCCATCCATCCATCAGGTCTTTTTTTTTAGTCTCCACTGCAGGAGCACGACCCTCTCTGTACTACCACAGCAATATATTAGCCAGAGTAGCCAGAGGATTTGGCCTACATTCTCCACGCTGGCCAGACGGGTTGGAGAGGTCTTTTTACTAATATATCAACGCAAAGCCGAAACTACTGTCCTAGCAACTTGATATTTGGCACAAGGTTTCCTTTCATGAAAGAAATTGATTGTATTGGAAATGACTGGCCTGGTGACCCGTAACACAGGATCTTCGGAGCCTAGCACGGGCACCAGTTCTCCACAATTGCTCATTTTGCAACAACTAGTACTATATTGTAGTACTAATTCTGTACAGCCAGAGCTAATTTTTTTATTTTTATTGTTGAGAAAAAATAAAGAAATTTGACACTAAACTGAATAAAAAAATCATTAAAACTAACGTGAGATATTAACATATTAATATGTAAAATACGGGTCACTCACGTATGAAGTCAGCTACAGGCCGACATGTTTCAACCTCATCCGAAGGTCTTCCTCAGGGCGAATGTGAACCGAGACGCGCGCACGAAGTCGTCCCAGTCCGCACTGACTGAGGTTTGAACATGTCGGCCTGTTGTTGACTTTATACGTGAGTGACCCGTATTTTACATATTCAAAAAAAGATATTAAATCAATAACATCATGATTTAAGTTAGTATGAAACATTACATTATGATGTAAGAGAGCATTAAGAAATGATTTTTAGAAATTCAACCCCTTAGTTGGATGAAATAGGGGGATAAAGTTTTAGACTATTAACTAGACTATAAACCTCATATCTGGTAAGTAGTCTTAACATAACTGAGGTTAAGTAAAAATAAAACAACAAATTTTATGCTAATATTGCATTCCCATTCATGCACGTGGGCGTTCCCAACCCATTCGTACACCTAGACGTGCGCTGATCGTGATTGAGTAGTACAATTTTAAATATGATATATATTTGAATCACATGCCTTGAGATAGGCCTAAACCCAGCAGTGGGATATAGAAGGTTGTTGATTATGATGATACCCCAGTTTTGCCCGTGGTACATATTTTTTTTCTCTCCCTAACAACCATCCTCGTACTTCGAGGAATATTTAAAAAAAGAATTAGCACAATCAGTTCAGTTTATATATTAAAATATTATATTAATATATAAGCTAAACCGATTTTTATTAATAAGAGATTAATATCAATATATATTTGCAATTAAATACATTTCTATTTCTACTTTTGTAATCGAAATTCCACAATAAAACCCAACTTTCTTGCAACAGACGTTCGCAAAAACTTAAACTGCCTACAAATTCATAATTAATTCCGATCTCCCCACCCTTATATACTGAGGGGTGTTCTAAAAATGCACTCAGTCATTACATTAAAAGATATAATTAAGGGGGTGGGCGCACCCTTAGGGAAATTCGCCTTCTTTTGACATTTTAAAGACCCCTTTTCTTAAACCCCTATAAAGAAGGTATAAGACTCTTCTGGAAGTGTTAAGTGCCATGTCAAAAAGACGGATGTCGATATTTTTATATAGAATCTCCGAGTCGCCTAGATGCGCATGTCTCCACACAAACGGAAAAAGAAAATTGTGGCAATATTTGATAATTTTGGTGTAAAATTAAGCATTTAATCAATTGATCTCATTATAATCTACGTACGTTCCTATACAGCTTGGTTAAAATACCAATGGTTTGAGAATTACAAGCCTTTTCAAATTTGTATGGAAATCTTGAGAGGCGTATAATTCTCAAACATTTCATAATTTAACCAAACTGTATAAGAACGTACGTAGATTATGATGAGATTAATTGATTGGATGCTTAATTTTGCCCTAAAATTATCAATACATTTCCCTTTATAACAATTCCCTTTTTCCGTTTGTATGGAGACATGCGCGTCCAGGCGACTCTTAAGAATTAAGTTTAGTCTCGTCTATATCCTGTAGTAGGTTGACAGAGGCAAACGTTTTGCAAGATTTTAAGTTTATAGATAGTGTGGAATCGGGAACAATAAAAGGGGCCTAGCTCCTATCCTATCCCAATCATTTATCTATCTTTTCCTAACACAGATTTTTATAAAACTTGACACATACTGAGATCATATCTTGATTTATTACATTGGACTAACGCACGCACGCGCATTTGAGTACAGTACAAATAACAAAATTATAATATTCTGCTTGATAATAAAAATTATAAATGTAAAATTATAATATTCTACTTGATAATAGAAAATGCTGAAGGCCCTACTACTACGACTGCTGGTGATGCAAAGACAGATCTTCTACTTGTATGATGACAGTCACACAGTGTAGGTTGTTAAATTTTTAATGTATGATCCTTATCATCGACTACACGGCAACAATTCTAGACAAATTGTCCCACTCACAAATTTTATGTGTAAAATTTTCATTTTGTTAATAACTCATTAAAATGAAGTATTTCCTATGAAAAAAGTTTTTGGCCCATAATGAAATATGAGGAACTTTTTTTTTCTTAGATGTATTAGTATTTTTTATTATTTCTTTGTTTCTAAATTATATTAAGAACTGCGTCTTGAATGCTTAAAACCCCTTTAAAAACTTGTAGTCTTTTCCATTTCATTTATATCCGTATTCACCCCTAGATCTAAGAACATCATTTAGAACAAAATAACGCTTTATTATGGTGGAACGAACGCTACACAAAGTTTTATTGCATTTTACGACTTATTATTAGCAGTTTAAATTTAATATTAGCTCTACATTACAGCTAATCAGCTCGGCTGTAATTAATTGAAATTAGAACATTAGAACTCAGGCTAAAGAAGTTAAACATCACATGTTACATAAATGAAAAAAGAAAAAAAGTCGAATAAAAAAGGTTGCAACCATAAAAAAGGAACGAAACGAAAGCGACATTTAAAAAGAGAACACGGTTTGTCTTTCAAAATTGGTGGGTAAATTTCCAAGGGACGTGTCAGCGAAAAAACGGGTGAAAAAGGCGGGAAACATAAGGAAAAAGCGAGTGCTACCGGGTATTATCCTTGTTAATTCTGGGCTAATTTAATTCTCGCCTAATTCTATTTGCCGAGCAAAACGGGGAAGTGATAATTGTGGACATTTTTTGTGACGTGGGCGAAGGAAAAAAGGAGTAAAGGGCTTTTTTGTTGACGAGTTTCCTCGTGGGAATTGGGTCTCCGTACACGTGTTAAATTGTGTGTTTTACGACGATGTTTTATATTGTTACCTTTTTTTGACACAAACAGATTGGCTTATAAGAAATGGCCGTCCTAAAGTTCTGTTTTGAATGTGAAGCTGTATTTGATGGATTTATTTGATTTTATACATTATTCTGTCAGATTTGGGCATAAAAATAAGTTTGTTAGAAAATAATTATGGTATATAATAAAAAAAACTATACTATCCTAACTAATATTATAAATGCGAAAGTGAGTTTGTTTGTTTGTTTATTTGTTACGCTTTCACGCCGTATCTACTCAACAGATCATAATGAAATTTTGCATACACATAGGGTAGGGTACTGAGAAGGACATAGGCTATATATCACGCGGGCGAAGCCGTGGGTAACAGCTAGTCTTTAAATAAAAAATAATCCTAACTAATTTAACAGATGTTGAACACTTTTTGAAATATCTTGTCCAAGTAAATATTTTACGTATTTATCTACTAATATTTATTTACACACATACTTATCCGTTTTATTGGTACTTATATCAATTTTAAGTGTACCCATTTTTTAACATAATACATGATAAACACTCTGTTTTTGTTTAAATGTATGAGCTTAATTTGAAATACTTACTGTATTAAAAAACCTGTACTTTCATAATATATTATGTAACTTAGGTTTTTGTGGAAAAAAAAGTTTCATACATGATAACTCTTCACTAAAACCTATAAATAAGCTCACCTACCACAAAACGAACAATATGATTTTCACAAAATATACAAAAATACCGTGCCCCTATATGAAGGTATGTCACTATATTTGCAAACGATCAAATAGCTGTCAATTTAAGCACTAAACTCACAAACGCAACGAACACTGTCGACATCACAACACTCAACTGAAATCTAACGCCAACTGACCACTGCTTAGGATATGACAAAATAACAATAATACCTATTATAATTCAAGTTATAACCCTTTTAAATCCAATCCGGTTTTCTTTGAAAACGCCAAAACTGACCGGTGTCCCCCAAGGGTCAATTCTAGCGCCGCCATTGTCTATTTAACTGGTCAATCTGGTTCTGTTGACCCTTTCTTCTTTTAATGTTTTGTCCGAATTTTTGTGCAGCTGCTTTGGAACTGGTTTGCAACAAATGCTTCCGTTGTTTCCGTGGTCAGCGTTGTAATAGTAATTTTAATGTAAGATTTCAATAGATGGAATAGAAAGGAATAATATTTTAAATAAATAAAAATAATTACTTTTTCTTCCATGATGGACTGGGAGAAAAGAATGTATCAGTTGCCTCATGATCGTGAAAGCCAATCGAGGGAATGGGTATAAAGTTGATAAACTAGTATTTTAGAATAACACGCCAAACGGGGCCTTTGGGTCTTAGGCATTGTTTTCTGTACAACCCGTGGATGATAAAAACATGATGAAATCTACGAATTACATTTTCATACAAAAATATTCAGCCGATCGGCCAATTTGTTTTTTTCAACATTGGTCCCGTAAGAAAAGTTGTTCATATTGACGGACTTTCGGACGAAGGGGTGATCGACCCCTTCGTCTTAAATGATAAAAATTGCATCCAAACGAATTTTATAAATGCGAAAGTGAGTTTGCTTGTTTGTTACGCTTTCACACCGTATCTACTGAACCGATCATCATGAAATTTTGCATACACATAGGTTAGGGTACTGAGAAAGACATAGGCTATATATCACGCGGGCGATGGCACCGGTAACAGCTAGTGTCCATATATGTTAAAACAAGAGCTTGCACCTGAACGAAGACAAAACAAAACCTCAAAATACTGAAACAAATCACTTTGAAGCATGTAGGGTGTATCCTAATTATAGGAAAGAATGCAAGCAACATGCAGTCGTATACCATCAAATATGGATTGTAATGAGTAGGTAGAAAGAAGATATGAATTTATGAGTACCATTGTCTGTTATTACACTGTATGCCCTGCGTATTTTCAGCGGGGCAGGGGTGGACTCTTATTACGCAAGCAAAAATATATTTATTTTTGAATATTTTTTTTAAAGAAGAATTTGGACCTATCTGAATGAAAGTTAATATGTATAACAGGCATTTTGCTGGCCCTATAAACCTTTATATTCCACCTTTCTTTTATACTTTCCATAAACCTAATTGTAAAAATTTTTATTTTTTACAGAAAGAAGCAATAACTAATGACAAAGAACATCATAGGCATCGTAAACAAAGTTTTAATAGTACATTACTGCAGAGGCCGGGAAGTAAGGGATTGCCGGACGAGTATAGTTTTCAAGGCCGAGCGTCAGCGAGGCCTTGACAATAGTTACGAGTCCGGCAATCCCTTTCCCGCCGAGGAAAGTATAGAGATTTTCTCAATAAATGTGAGGAAATTTAACTTAAAGTTACACATAAACTTACATGCCTTAAATATTTCCCCTTACTAGGTATTTGCCGGTAGTAATTTTTCCACTTTCAAGTTTCAAATTAGGCGAAGTAGGTACTTAAAATCCATTGCAGTGTTGCTTTCATCACTAAAACTCATTTTGAACCGTTTCATTTCGAATAAATAACCAACTTTGCACATATTTACCGAAAACAATCAATGTCAATCAATTACTGCAAAGCGTTAATCACAAACTACGAAGAAGATACTATTACTAGTATCAGACTACCGACTGCCATATGTTTTCTCTAGGCAATAAGGATCATAGACAAATAATGGAGTGAGGGTGAAAATGAAAAAAATGCCATACAATTCCTTTTGAGTTTCTATGGGGGGCCATAAATTCAAAGTCAATTGACGTGTGTTCTATGCCCTAAAATCCGTAAAGGCAGTTTTTCGGCAGTGGCGTTAATCACTACGGGTATAGTGAAAATAACAGATCTCCCGAGTTTTTAATTTTTTTATTTTCAGTTGTCAATTCCAGCAAAGGAAACAATGCCCATAGAGCCCAGTCATATTTTTCACAAAAAATTTAATAGATCATAGATTATTGTTTTCTTCTCTCGCAACGAAAATTAAGCATATTTTCGTATGATCACATATCGATATTTTAATGAAATTGTAGTTATATTCACGTATTATATGCATTTTTTAAAAATGCAGTGGTAGTAAACTGGCTGTATGACAAGTGACATAATTTACGTTACATAGATTAATTAAAAAGTTTTGAGCAGCGGCCGGGAAGTAATTTTCATACTTATTTCCTGGCCTAGGCCGGCAATGCGATGAATGAGCCAAGAATTACAAACTTCCGGTCTTCTTTTTACTACAGTAATGCCTACATTTCCGAGCATGTTTGAGAAAAATATACTTACTCATTTGTAAGAATTTAAATGAAAGTAGTGTTGAAAAATAATAATGATAGGTACCTATGTATGATTAGTACAATCCAAATACTGGAAAAAAAGTAAAATTTAAAGAGTAAGAGAAAATAAAACAGCTGTTGATAAACTTCCAACGTATTCAGGAATTTATATCCTAAGCAATTGTTATTTTTAACCGACTTCAGGTTCTCAATTTGTCGGAATCTTTTTTTTATGTATATTCACCGATTTCTCATAGACGCCTGGACCGATTTAAGAAATTCTTTTTTTGTTCGATAGGTAATACTTTACAAATGGTCCCATTAAATTTTTATCGAAATGTGTAGAGGACTTTTTGAAAAAATACATAAAAACCAGAAAAAAAATTTACGACGGGGCCGTTTGGTTTACACTTATTTCCATTTTATTTTTAAGCTTATTCAATCAAATTGATAGGGTTGAAATCGATTAATGTTTTTTGTTAAAAATATCTTTAATTATTTATTCGACTGACCCTAAAGGAGGGGTATGTATTTCGCGCGTAAGTAACATATGTATGCAAGTAGGTCTGTATGTTGCTTTGGATGGATCGATTTTTAAATGTAAGGTATTATTAGATTAGTATTTTTCCGCCTTGTCATAAGGTATCTAATGTCAACATAAAACAATACGGTGGACGTAAACTGGCAAAAAGGCAGTCGGATTTCATTTTTTGTAAAAGTCCGCTGGTTTCTTGAAATTATAATATCCCGATCCGCCGCTGTATTATAAAAGTACAGTAGACGGCACAATCACGCGATCACTCGATAAAATTTCAATCAAACGAAGGCGGTTTTTATCGATCATTTAATATATTCCACAACAAAATAAAGAAAACGCAGAATAGAACTGTTTATTGTTATACTGCAAAATTTTAATAGATCTTACGCGTTACTAACAACTTTAATTTTAGAAAAATTCTAACTAGGTAATAGCTAATAATAATAACAATTATTAGAATTGTTAGAAGGTTCCTCTCTCTGCAGCTTTAACCGCCGGTAGCTTGAGCCCTACCCCGTTGCTGGCGGCAAACTAGGTTTAGGTTTTTAGAATGTTTTTATATTTTGTATGATATTTATATGTTTTACTTTTTATACAAATATTGTAAAAACCTACACCTATGATTAAAAATAAATAAAGAGATAATAATAGCTATACCAGCAAATAAGATATTCGTCGTCATTCATTCTAATAATCGATCTTTGGCGTTTCAAGTCATAACGAACTGGCATACTTCATCCGAAAAGATTTAAAATAGTTAATTTAAATCGCTTAGTTGTCCACTAACCAGAATGTTAAGCAATGAAACATCTTGCGTCTGATGTGACATAGCAAATTTTATTATTGTGTAGCACATTGTACATTCAAATAAATCAATGCAATGATAGGCTACCTAGAAGTCTGAGGAATCAGTTCTCTTTTCTATGACTTCATGCAGATGAGAGAAATTACTCGGCTAGAACAGAGAACGGACGTAAAATACTTTATAGTATCCGTCCATAACTTTCTCTAAATCTCAAAACTTCGCTTTTGTTGATTTGCTGACTCCAAAGTGTGTTGATTTGAGATAAAAACAACATAAGTATATCACAGACCAGACACAGTTCCTGGGGCCAAATAATGATACATAAATGAGTTCGTCAGTAAAAAGATAAAGGGCGTCAAAGCTCCTGACATCACAGATAGCTAAGAATTGTACCGGACAGTGACGTCACACGTAATTTTAACTGGTTATATCTCTGTCATTTTTTATTTGATAGACAAAAGAAAAAAATACGTGTCAAATGTTTTATTTTTTATTCGTAATGTTTTCGCCCGCGTAATATATAGCCTATGTCCTTCTCGGTACCCTAACCTATGTGTATGCAAAATTTTATGATGATCAGTTCAGTAGATACGGCGTGAAAGCGTAACAAACAAACAAACAAACTTACTTTCGCATTTATAATATTAGTTGGAAAGTTGGGATTGGGATTGGGATTGGGATTGGGACTAACGGACTAATTATATATCTTTTTAATATCTTTAGGACACTAGCCAATTCTTTCTATCTGTTACATCGTTAATTTGTGTCATGGCGCTCGGCTGGTACGGGGCACGGCAGTAAAATGCCTATCGTGTCTGGGCCATGTTACTTAACTTAAAATCCCTAGTTTTATCATTACCATTACCCTGATTACGTAATGGCAGTTTGCTGAAAAGAGAATCTGCAAGTATCTAGCAAGTATGTATGGTATATAATCTTTGACTATATATGGCGAAATTTTGATCGTTCCGGACCATTAAAGGGGTGATTCAGCCTGTCTATGTAACGGTTTATTTCTCTTCCCTACACTTTGAATATTAATTTAAATGTCTCGATACTAACCTAAACGCATTAATAACTTAAATAATTAAATTCATTGAATAAGATAAAAAAAATATACTAGATATTTAAGTTCTAGTAAATCAAATGAATTATTCGCAAGTAAAACCGAGCACTCGGCTTGTTATACTGATTCACCGTTAACTGACAAACCAAGGTCACATCCCGCCGCATACGCCGAGCGCGCTCTCAAATCAGTCCTCCGCTAGCCACTGCTAAGTGAACGTGCTCTCGTGGATAACTAAAATCCTTGCGTGCGCGGCGACGCCGCCATTTTATGCTGTTAGCTGGTAACCATTTCTGGTTCTTTGCATACCTACGATCTGTGTGTGTGGATATCCCCGAATTTAGGGTGAGTGTCACAAGATCGGCTAAATAGCCCGTAGTTTTAGTTTACGTAAGTACATTTAGTTGTAAGAATTTGATTTTGCACTTAGTAGAAAATTGCCACATCATGGTGCTGTAATTCATATGCTTCGAACTTTGTAGTTAACCTATGTTTAAGGCTTACACGTTGTAAATGTATGTGGTCAATCTTTTGGCATATTAGGAATATAAATTAATATTGTTATTTCGCTTACCGAACCTTTTCAAAGAAGATATTATGTATGTACCATTAACGGAAAATAATGACGTTTGCATTCTTTTCCATATTCTATTCTTAAACTTTTTATTATTTTTCCGACTCTGTATTGTGTTGGTCTACTTTATGACAATATTCAATTTGTTATATCGCTCACCTCTGTAAACTAGTGATTGCCACACCTTGGCTTACTATTTCATGCCTATCACTTGCATCTTCTTGCCGGTCATCCCCTACGCCTACGCCTACGCTAGACAGAAGCAACTTTGGATAGTGCTGAAACATATGGCTTTATGTGATTCCAGGGTTCACCTCTCCGGTTCGGTAACAGAGTGAAGAACGTACCATCCTTACCACTCCGAGCTACCCGACCCTCGAAGGCCGCGGGCAAGCCCTATTCTGCGGATCTCGGATGTCCTCGGATTGTAGACTGCAGGAGAGTAGTGGTGATATCGGGGCTAATTAAATATTCTCGGTTTGCTTATTGTGGATACAGTCCGTACTACGAACCCACTCCGTACTGTACTGATTATAATAAATCTTTTGTTATCTTAACCTATCTTTTACTTTGAAGCATAACGCTAAATGTGACACAATATAAACAACTTTTCCTATGGGACAAATGCTGAAAACTTGAAAAAAATTTCGACATTCCTATACAAATTGCCCGGGCGGCTGAACACTTTTGTATGAAAATGTCGAAATAAAATTTGAGTTTCCAGCATTGGTCCTATAGGAAAAATGGTTCATATCGACGGGCTGAATCACCCCATTTAAGGGTCCAGAACGATCAAAATTTCGCCATGTATACTCTTAATAATCAAAGTACCTATATAATTATAACTTCCTTGCTAGTTTGGGAGAAATGGCAAAAAACACAGAATATACCAGCTGCTTTTCTTCCAGCGCAGACCATAAAACCCAGTCAAGAGATTGGGCTAAGGAATCACGTTAATAGGTGATGCGGCTAGCAACCCATCATTAAATTGATTCCGCTACCCACCTTAGGAGTCCCACGTAAAGCCACCTATACAAAATTACAGCGAGTACAAGTTTTCGATACGAAACTTCAAATCGCTGTTATTTTGTAAAGGTATTGTTTTTAAAATTGAAATCTGATTATAAACATCAATATGCCTTATCCGGTCATATGACAAAATTTGGTTGAGATTGGCTTAACTGTTGTAAAACTAAAACGAAACTACGTTTGTATGGGATTGCGGCTTTACGTGGGACTCTTAAGGCCCTTAACGTCGCTTTTAGGTTTTATGACCTTGGGCCCTGTCTGCCCCGCAAGGGATAAAGACGTGATAATATATAATTGTATGTTACATCCGCCATGTGGTTCCCGGCAGAGTAGAATAGGACCACTCCAAGTCTTCCCGTGGATGTCGTAGAAGGCGACTTAGGAAACATAAACTAACTTAGCGTAAAAACATCAAAGATGCATGTCCCGCTCCTCTGGCCAGCGTGGAGAGTGTAGGCCAAATCCACTGACTGCTCTGGCTAATATATGGCTCTGGTAGTACAGAGAAGGTCGTGCTCCTGCAGTGAAGACTAAAAAAGACCTGATGATGGAGTGTGGATGAATAATCTTCGAGAATACTTTGTACACAGTATGCGTCTAACTATTGCCGTCATAACTACAAGTAATAAAACTAAAATAAATGTAAGAATTAAGGAGGTGCATTTCTTCGAGTTTTAAATCTTGTATGAAAAATATTTTATTTGTGGTAGAGCCTCGCTACCGGCGAAAATCACTTTTGCTAGTAGCATGAATGGGCCGGCTCGTCCGGGGAAGTACCACACTCTCACAGAAAATTGACGTTTGAGTAGTAGCTTCACTGCTGCTATGCTCCGTTCGGTGAGTGAGAGAGCCGGAGGCCCATCTCCCTCTCTCCTCTGGGGAGGGAAAAAAGAAATGCCGGCAACGCTCCTGTGACACCCTTGGTGTTGCAGTTGTCCACGGGCAGCGGTGATCACTTACCATCAGGTGATCCGCTTGCTCGTTTGCCGTCCTATGACATAAAAAAAATACAAACAAGACATTGAATAACTTTGTATTTATACTATTAAGTGTAAAAGTATTATATGTATTATATGTTAGCAAATCCAAATAAATTAAAATAAGAAAAAAAAGAAATATAAAGATTTTATCAATTTTACTATTTAATAATAAATTAGAAGCACCATTGTAGCGTAATAACTTCCACACAACAAAAGTCACGAACATAAAAAAAACTGTTTGAACATCAAATTATACCTCTTTATAAAACCAATAGATACTGCGTGACTAAAGACCTTTTTTAACCCTTCCGCAGCATATGGTCAGAAATGGTCACGTCCAAAAAATGGTCATACCTGAATGGGCCCGTCTTTTGTTGGTTTAACTAATAATAATCGATAGATAACTATTGAATGTAATTGTACAACGTATGGTCAGTTTGTAGGGTGACCAGGTTATACTATTTGTTTGGTTGATTTCTTTTACATAGATAAATTATTTTTCTTATTACAAGAATATAAGGATGTGTTTTATTTTTCATAGTATAAAGACGACAAGAATACAAATATGCTACTATCTATAATATTTCAGATTTTTTTATGTTTTGTTATGTTTGAATTTTTAATTTCTTTAATTCTTGGTAACTCCTTGTATATGTAATCAGTATTACATATACAAGGAGGTCCATTGAATAAGCACACAAAAAATAATACAATGAGGATAGCGCGAGAATATGCAGATTAATACTTGCATTATATGATTTACTTACAAAAAAGTATAACAAAAATTATAAAGTTGCAAATATAGCCCTGTATTGCAAGAAATATTTATTCTATACGATCTTTACGTCTCTATACTAAATATATCAAACACAAAAACAAAAAAATATATTCAAAATAAAAAGGAAATCAAACATACCTACCTAAGCAAAAGTATGGTCACCTTAGCGCTAACCGGTACGAAGCGGCTCCGTCCGGCTAGATCCGGTCGCAGTGACCCTTTCTTTCTATTGTAGTCGGTCAAGGGTCAGGCAGATGGTGGCAAGTCGCGTTGTCTATGCGATAACTTTACGTGGTGTGAAATCAGCAATGCAGATTAGAATGTTATCGGTAATCTACTAAAGATTTATTTTTCACAGTTTGTAAATAACTACTAACTAATAAAATAATATACTAAAATTACTAATTTTTTTCTTAGCTACGAGGTACTCAATTTCATATTTGTAACAACAATAAAGTATATTCTATACGGGATGTGTACGAAATGGTGAAATTATATGATATGTTCAATATATATTTAAGGATATTCTCGACTATAAATTTATTATATTCAATTAACAATTAATTAAGGTGTCTGATCCATCCATAACATTGAACAGCTTCCCATACAAAATAAGAAATCAGCTGATTGAATTTCTATATAAAAAAAATTGATCAAGCGATTATAAATAGGCAATTACAGTACAATACATATTGCTACATTTTTTATTGCTGGCGCCTTAAAACAGAAAAAGTTAAAACTAAAAAGTGTGAAATGATTGCGCACACCTTTAACTCACTAGCGGAAGCTAGAAAAAAAGAGTATAGGTCAGCGTAGCCGGTTCGCCGGTCGAAGTGACCCTTCCTTGGGCCGCGGGTCAGGGGTCAGTCGACAGATGTTCACTTGCATAAGGGTTAAAAATAAATTCTTGCACATCTTTTCTATTACATTTCACAATGTGCCTAATAATACCAGCTGAATTTTGGTAAGGCGTGGGTATATTGAAAGTTTAGGATAGAAATTGGTGATATTGCAAAAAAAGTCCTTTGGGATTTGGGAAAAGATAGTGTTCTATACTAATATTATAAATGCTTGTAATGGATAATCCTGTTAACATCTGAACAGATTTTATTTTTTATTTTTTAATTTATAAAAAGCTGTGTTATCAGCGGATAGCTATTATTAAATTCAAGTAGGTAGATGAAGTTGCGAGAAAATTTCTAGTATTAAAATATACGGATGCATTATGCCATTTTTAAAAGTATGATTATAATTATAAATATATTATTTTTATAAAATATAAATATAAAATGTTTATTGGTAACTCTTTGACATTAAGTTCACGCACATGGGAGAAGACGCTGGTTTCCGAAACACAGTGCAAACTATCTCGGAAACCAGAGGCTTCAATAAAAATTGTAAAAACAAAATGTCAATAAACGATTATTATTCTTATTCTTTAAATGCATCGATTTATTTAAAAATTATTTAATTTACTTATAAGTTATACTGAATCTAAATGCAGCAATAAACTGCTTTTTATTAATTTATAAAACTTAAGGCAAGTTCAGTGCAAGTCACAGCTACTTTTGGATCAAAGATTTTTTTTTACTTTTCGTGATTACGACCATACAACGTGAGTGGTGGAACCAAGGAGACTAAGGGACTAAGGGGGTTGGTGTTCAAAATAATAATCTTAGAAAATTTTCATTTAATATTACTTAAGAAAAGTAAATAAGAATTAATATTAAGTATAGCTACTCAACAATTACACTATTTCCAAGTTTTACAGTCCCTGCAAATGTGACTATCACCCTGAGGCAACGCGCCCAAAAAGCTGGCAGCATTGCCACGTTGGATGGCAATACTTATCCTTTGCGCCAAGTAATTTCCAGCCCTCTTTTCACTTCACGTGATAAGTTCCCTTGATAAAAGAGTATTATATTGTATTTGATAAAAGTCAAAGATATTATAATAATATCAGAAAATATTACAGTACATAATACAGAATAATCTCTAAAATGCAGTTATATTCGGGTAGTAATTTGTCGCTTGTATTTGTTAACCAAATTTTTAGCGCCGCCGGATATCCGCTCCACTAGTAAGCCGGATAAACTGAGTAAATCTTACATTTGGATCGGAGGGTACACCCGAACGATATGTTGGCAGCGTAGTGTGCTTCAAAATATAAAGTCTCAAAGTTTGTGAATGTAATAATGTGACGACGTGCGGTCTGCAGCCCTCCGCTCCCCTCATCAGGCGTCGCGCGGCAAAAATATACAGGTAAATTAAGAATTAAAAGACAGGTAATATTAAGATATTAGGAGAGAAAATAAAAACTAAGTTCATGTATGCGTGTTTATTTTTCCTTCATATCTTTCAAATGCTTGAACGGACTTGAATATATTGAATGCGATAAGAAACTTAACTAATCCATTAGGCTGCTTGAAAAAGCAACTCTGTCGTATTTCTACCTGACTGACCTACACAGATGGAAGTTAATGTTTTTTGTATTATATATGTTTGTTCCATTTTTGCCTCCCGTAGGCCAAACGGGATGACCGATTTTGATGTGCGAGGTGTCAATTCATTTTGTTCCTTGAAGTTTTTTTGAGTTTAAGTCATATATCTAGTCTATTAACTAGATATGTGACGACAGCAAAAAATAAGAATATAATACAATTGTTCTTTTAATCAAACTAGTAGTAGAGTTGCACTTTTTTCAGATATACAACAGTAAGCAATCTTTGGTATGATCGTCTAATAATCAGAGACAAGTATCGTTTTTCAACTGATTTCAAAAAGAGATATCTATTTGACCCTTCTGTACGTAATACTGTCAAAATTACACAGTTTTTGTATAGGTATGTTAATTTCGAAAAACGTCTGCCAAACTTCATAAGTGGACATAAGTAACTACGAGACGATGACAATAATTCTATTAAAGTTAAACCTAGGGAATAGCGCAAGTTTCATCGAAATCGGTTCAGTAGTTACATGCGTTTCAGCCATTAGAAAAAAAAGTCAGTTTATACTTTTATAAATTACTATTTGTCTTAAGCAAAACAATATTGAACAACTGTACAAAACAACCAGCGTGTGTACCACACACCACACATAACGGGAAGCGGGCAATAATTCGCCGGTGTTTTCGCGAATTCTTACCACTACACGCCACGCCACCGCGCCGCGCCGCACCGCACCGCATCGCACCGCACTCGGCGACGCTTCCGGAACCGCCGGTATTTGTGCCACAATAGGAGATGGCGTAGATTAGATTACGATGTTTATACCACTTTATTCGCTGAAATATGATTTAGTTTCGTTATTTGAATATTTACAGCTACATGGAATATTTATACTCTCCCATGCTTGTTTGGGAGAAAAGCAAATTCATAGAATATACCTGCTACTTTTCTCCCCGCGCAGACCGTAAAAGTTGGTCAAGGGCATGGGCAAAAATCTAAGGAATCACGTTATAGGCAATGCGGCTACCATCCCATCACTATTTTGATCACGCTTTCGACCTTTACGCCCACAATGATGCTAAATGTGGCCCGATATGACCTTTGGCTCTGTATACCCCGCTAGGGATAAAGACATGATAATATGTATGTACCTATGTATGATTTAGTTACGTTAATAAATATTATAATAAATATATAGGGCCTCTACGTGTTGCATCTATATCCCCACGCAAGCCTTCCAAAGGACCGGGGCAACACCCGTGAGTCTCAGAGAGATACAAATAAATATTAATAATAATAATAAATATATAGGGACATATCACACAAATTGAGCTAGCTCCACTGTAAGTTGTGAACTTGTGTCGCAGGATACTAACTCAACGATACTATGTTTTATAATAAGTATATACTTATATAGATAAACATCCAAGATCCAGGTCAATATGAAAAAGATCTTTTTCCATCTTGACCTGAACGGGGATCGAACCCGGGACCCCCGTGTCGCAGGCTAGCGTGTTGACCGCTGCGCCACGGACCTAGACATTACGTGATTACGTGATTTGGATATTTTAAGGTATACATGGAATATTTGTTTACACAACTTTTCAACCGACGAAAAACCGTAGTAGGTTCTCAAGTCCACACGTATATTTTTTGTTTATGTATGACTTTTAGCAGAGTAGTCCAATTTTGTAATTTTTTTTTATTGGAATAGGTGTGTTTTTGCCTTGTCTATTTTGGCGCTTAAATTTCTTGTTTAAAACTTTTATTACATACAATGTACAGATAAAATGTCCAGCGTAATAAAGAAGATATACAATTAAAATGACCAACCACAAAAATGATCAACTTTAAAAAAGTTCAATAGCAACAGCAGCAATACCAAAATCTTTTAATCCAATACCAGACACAATTTATGATAATATTCTTTCAAAATCTACAAAATAAATTTAAAAAAGATCAACATAAAAGCGTGTTCACACAAACAATACCTGAGCGGACAACAGGTGATGACAGTTGTCGCATAAAACACCCAAAAGGCGAGCAAGACACATGTCGTACGAGTGTAGGGCTTTCCTGCAAAGAATACAGACTTATAGACGGTACAGACAAACAAACTGAATACACAACTGAACTTAACACAGAACTGAACTGAACAGAACTGAACATTTTGTATATTTCTTAAAAATTGTGCCTCTATAATGGTATTAACTTCTGGTTAAACAAAGCTTATAAATATCAAAGAGACCTTACCCACCCGTCTGGCCAGCGTGGAGAGTGTATGCCAAATCCTCTGACTGCTCTGGCTAATATATGGCACTGGTAGTACAGAAAGGGTCGTGTTCTTGCAGGGACGACTAAAAAAGACCTGATGATGAATGGTATTAAATTCAGCCAGGTACATACAACATTATATCTTTACACATACAAAATACTAAATTACTTTTTCCCTGACCTAATATGAAACTATATTATACTCCCTATATTCTTTCAAAATCTACAAAATAAAAGTAACAAAGATCAACAAAAAAGCATGCGCATACGATCATAAACAATCAGGAAGTCAATTTTTGAAGTAATAGAATCAATCCACCACTCGTTGTGACGTCAGCACTCGTTTCGTATTCACATGTGAATAAAATCAACGAGCGGGCCTGTTTTTACGTATTTTTGAACCGTGCGAATGGTGCTATTGCTTAGAGTTGTCAGCAAAAAAAATATTGTTACGTTTGCCAGAATAATTGAATGCACAGCAAAACTAGTAGCTTTAGCTGGGAATACACGTCCGATTTTCAATCCGACAATCGAACGGTGTTGCCATTTTAGGTACAGTGTCTTTAATTCTAGATTCTTCTTTTAAATCGGACGTATATTCCCACTTTTTATAGACAGTTGTGGCAAAAACGCTAGGATCTAAGGACGAGAATTTAAGAAAAAAATAAAAATTTGGTCAAAGTCAAATTTGACATTTTGCACGCGTAGTCCGGTCCGAGTGCTCTCGTGCGACCATTCGGAAAAACCATTCGAATAAAGTTTCTAAAATAGAGCCAAACTTTCGGAAACTTGACAACGAGTGGCGGATCGATTCTCTTGGTTGAAAAATTGACTCCCTGAGCGGACAACAGGTGATGACAGTTGTCGCATAAAACACCCGACAGCCCAGAGAGACACATGTTGGGTGCGAGTAGGGCTTTCCTGCAAAGAATACAGAATTACTTATAGAGGGTACAGACAACTGAACTGAACTTAACTTTTTATATATTTCTTGAAATTTTCTTCTAATCTTTCTAATGGTATTATATTCAACCAGGTACATTACAAAACATTATATCGCTACTCATACAAAATTACTTTTACCTGACTTTATATGATAATATTCTTTTAAAATAAGAGTAAAAAGATCAACATAGGCGTGCTCGCACGATGATGATGATGATGAAGAATTTGTGGAAGTAAAGACCAACCAAGTTACCTGATGATTTAATTTTTAATTATTTGTCTAAATACACACGTAGAAGATATTAAACAATATAAGAACTTGCCTCTCTGAAAACAAAACAATGTTTGATCTATGACAAACCCTAACAAGGTGTCGAACTTTTATTTATCGAAGGTTTATTGAATATTAAATCGCTTCCTTCCCGGTCGCATCCTGTTGATTTCCACGTCTATTATCGACTTTATCTCATACGAAATAAGTGCTATAAAAACTGCACATTTTTTTAAATAACAATGTAAGGACACATGTCACGATAGGGTTGAGACGTGAGAAATCTTTTTGTGTAGCAAAAATTTACTTTAACTGGATATAAATAAAGGCTAATTTTCCTTGTCAGAAAGTTTCAAGTTAAAACTTTCGATTTTTGATGTGATTTCGAGGTTTTTATAAAAGTTATTGGATTCTTTCGGACAGGAAGTTTTTGTTGGTGAAAGTTAACCAATTTGAATGTGGTAAAAACTTTTTTATTCATAAAGCTTTTTGGGTGAAAGGATACCATATGGGTGATGTGTAATTGTTGGTTTTAGGCTGATTTCATCGGGTGGTCCAATTATAGATTTATTTTTTGGATATTTTTTTGTACACATAGTATAAGATAGTGTTTGGAGACTATTATATATAGGACACTTTTAAGGTTTCCGTAGTAAACTAGGAACCCTTATAGTTTCGCCATGTCTGTCTGTCTGTCTGTCCGTCCGCGGTTTAACTCAGAGACTATAAGTACTAGAAAGCTGTAATTTGGTATGACTATGTATATTAATCATGCCAAAAAAGTGGTATATAAAAATCTTGAAAAAAAATTTTTTGGGTAGCTCACGTGGTAAAAAATATTACGGAGGGAGTAATATTTTTTTTTATACAAACCCGTCGTGTTGGGTATCGTTAAATAGGTCTTTGAAAAATATAGTGAGGTTGAGAACACCATTTTTCTAAACGGTTATATATGAATACGTAAAAAAATTACAGCATTTGTTTAAATACTGAAGTTGAAAGGAAACTATCAGAGCTGTGTATTTAGTACGAACTAAAAAGTTATAGACAACTAACTTATAAAATGTACTCGAAAATGTATATTATTTATTTACTTTTATTTATTTATTTACATTCAAGAGTTTGGGTAAGTTATCAAATAAAAGTAAATAAATAAATGTGTGGGCTACTCCCACTTTATTATTTAAAATATGTACGTACGTACCTATCACTCATCTCATCACTCATACACGCATCCCGCTTCAAATGTATATACGAACGGATTGCTTACGAAGCTGATTTGAGGTTTTTTTAATACGAGCTCCCTGGGGCAGCGGTCAACACCGCGGCTTGCGACACTGATGGTCCCAGGTTCGTAAATATGGTACTTTGGGGCTAGCTCAATCTGTGTGATTTGTCCGTAGGTATACAAAAAAAAAATACAATCAGCCATGACCAAATGGACTGGACATAGTGCTTCCTGAAACCGTCACCAAAATTGATCTAAACTATTCAGAACAATTACTACCAATCGCACTTATAAAGAATTTTAATACAATCAACACAAAAACAGTTTTTTGAAAAAAATTATGATGGCCACATTTTAATAAATTTTTAATACTAATTGTGAAGCCGGTAGTTCTATACGCTCCTAGTCGGATGTGACAAATTTGATACTTATGGTCACCAATGAAATACCCATCCATGTATAATAGTCTCCAAATACTCTCATTTTCATCAAAAAATCGCGTTCAGATGACAGTATTTCTTTGTTGACCGTATATTTTTGTTTTTATAATTTAAATGAAAAATGGGAATGTTTAAAAATATTAAGATACTTGTAAATACATAATAAAAGAAATAATAAGTATAATAATAGTTCATTGGAATAGACGTGGATGAAACAAAATATAACTAAGATTACAGATTAAAGTGCCTAAAAGTTATGACTTATTTGTCTCAAGTGTTTTAAGTTAACTCAATAAATCCCAAATAATGCTAAAACTTAACAAAGCTCTAGTTTTATTACGATCTACATAACGGCGAAACAAGACAATCTGACCTATCCATCTTATCGCAATATATACAGGGCGCTCCAGCCCGCTACATAATACAGGACCCGACAAAACAGGGCAGCCCAGCTATGGAAGTGCAATTTAAAATGTAAATTAACAACGCAAAGAAGTGGGGGGTGCCTGCCAACTCTCTTGGGATTTTCACCGACACTGTCTTGAACACCCTGTATATATTTTACGAACTAAGACTAATAAGTATGCATTGGAAATTCGACTTTATATCTTATGTTATAAGACGTATTTTGACTTGTTATTTTTTTGGTAGTTAAGGTGTTTGGTCTAAGTTTTTAGAACTTGTACAAGCAATGCTATACAGGGTGTTTTAGGTTTTAAATCAAAAATGTTAAGGTTGGTTTTTGGTTGTATTTAATGTTGGCAAGTATGACTTTTCGCGTTATTTTTTTATATTTCTTGCCGACACAGCAGATTTGTTTTGGGCCGTAAGAAGCGGACTGTGGAAGGATATTAATTATTCTAGGGAGGAATGCTTTTTAATGTCATTGTTTGTGTTCAAGCTTTTAAGTAAGTACTTTATAAATGTAGCATTATGAGTAGTTACGACCTTTAAGTTACAATAAATATGAAGAACAAAACAATGAAGTGTTTATAAGTAGTTATTATAAGAAATGAACGCTAATCGTGGCCTTCAAGTTCTATGACTTTGGGCTCTGTTCACCCTGAGAGGGATAAAGACGTGATAATATGTATGTACCAAGACAAAATGTAGGAAAATTTCGTCATTTAAGAAACTGAAATAAATATTTTCCCTTAAATATATGCCGTGTGGTTCCCGGCAGAGTAGAATAGGACCACTCCAATTCATCCCGTGGATGTCGTAAAAGGCGACTAAGGAAACACAAGCTAAACAAAGCTTATTAACATCAAAGAGACCTCTCCAACCCGTCTGGCCAGCGTGGGGAGTGCAGGCCAAATCCTCCTACTACTCAGGCTAGTATATATGGCTCTGGTAGTACAGAGAGGGTCGTGCTCCTGCAGTGGAGACTAGAAAGACCTGATGATGATGATGATGATGATGAAATATATATAAATCCTACTAAGTATCCTTCTTTCTACAAATGTTATGAATGCGAAAGTTTCGATGTTTGTTTCTCAATCACACCCAAACGACTCAAGGAATTTAGATGAAATTTTGCACTTAAATAGGTTATTACCCTGACTAACATAATAAGCTATTTTTTATTCCAGAAAAAGTTACTTTTTTTGTTTTTCGTATGCGTAAGTGGCCAACACTGGTGTCAGATTTTTTAAGCTGCCTTAAGGCATCTGACACAGCTTAATGACTGCCATCAACGATGGCAGCCGGGACCAACGGCTTAACGTGCCTTCCGAAGCACGGAGGAGCTCGAGGTATTTTTATGCCACTTGCGGTCACCCATCCAAGCAGGGACTGCACCAGGGGTTGCTTAACATACGTAAGCGCTCATAGAGCTCACATCCACTGGACCATCGGGCTCCTCAAAAAGTTACTGTTCCTGAGACATCGACATTAAACCGAGCGGAACCGCAGCCAAAACCTAGTGATACATAACGACATTAATATTTTTCCATCCCACCAGTCTCAAATCTTACGCCCGTTACCTAGCAACACTGCGACCATTTCTTTTTTCCCCCACCCCGGCGGGCGGGGGTGGGGAAGAGGGTCGAGAAATGGAAAACTCGGGAAAATTGTAGCATTCTTGAGGCGACGCCGCGCTCACACCTTCTTGCGGGAGCCGTCGTCAACATTTGGTATGTCGACATTTTGTATTTTTTTAAACCATTGTAGTATAGAAATATTATAAAAAGTGATAAGTAACAAATAGGTCATCATCATCAATATCATCATTCTTAGCCCACTGTTGGAAATTAGACCTTCCTTTTTACGCCATCTTCTATGATCATCCGACCAGCGGAACTACCAAGCCACTCCGTCTTACCCAAGACTCAGTCTTACCTAATACTAGAAAACTTTAGTATAAGATTGACCCCAAATGGAGGAGGCCTTTGCACTGCAGGATAATTGGTTCGAAATGAAATAATCAAAATATTGAATTTAAGATATGTAAATGATGAATCGAGGAGTTGGAGTTGTCTTCTAAATAAGTATTGTAAAAAAATAATTTTCAGTTTGCAAGTAAATGTGGAATCCAATTTGTTTCATAAATAGTACCTTCAAAACATATTGCAAATCAACTAATATTATAAATGTGAAAGTGAGTTATTGAGTGAACCGATCAACATGAAATTTAACATATACGTTATCTGGAGTACGGAAAATAACATAGGCTCCCTTTCACCCCGGAAAAAAGTACTGTTCCCGAAGGATCTATACACTGACCTAAGCGAAGCCGCGAGCGAAACCTAATAGCATAAAAATACAATAACAAAATCAAAGGGTCCCAAGAAAATGTTGTGAACCCCTGACGCGGCGGAGAACGTAAAAAGGAGCGCTGTGTCGGACTCCCCCGCCCCCACCCTCCGCGGCCAGCGCGGCGCGGACTTGGGGCGGCACAGGGAGGCATTTCGTTTTCATTTTTCTTCCCATTATATTATATTTTTGAACGGCAAAATTATATTTTTTGCAAATTATTGCTGCACTGTCATCGGATAGATCTTTTGTTGGGTGTCTGAACACCATATTTTTTTCAAATGAGGCATTGATTTGTGATATTAATCAAACTGCTTACATGTTTTTTTTTAGAGTCCAATACTAATTCTACAAGCAGATGATCTCATCAGTCGTAATATTTTTCATTTTTTACCTTTTTTTCTGCGTATGTATATTTTATTAGAGATTCTGATTCCATCATTTTAATATTGGCAGGTTGTTCAGAATGCATAGTTAAGATCGGCCCTGTTTGGACTCCGTAGCAGTGATTTACATACTTTTTCATCTAAAACACCTACCAGCTTTTTGTATATAATTTTATACTGCAGGTATTCTGATAGGGAGTCAGTGCGGCCCTGTCTCGACTCCGCAGCGTTTTACATATTCCTTCGCTACAAACACCTTCAGCTTTCTTTCAGATATTTTCTTGTACTGTATGTATTTTATATTTTTATATACTTTTGGTTACCTAAGTGCGGCCCTGTCTAGGTTCCGTAGTGGAGACTTATTATTCCTTCACCACAAAAACTTTCCGCTTTCTTTCAGTTATTTTCTTATACTGTAAGTATTTAATATTTTTTAAATACTCCTGGTGACCTAAGTGCGGCACTGTCTGGGTTCCGCGGCAGCGTTTTATATATTTGTTCAGTACAAACACGTATTCAATTTTTTTTAAAAACTGTACATAGCTATTTAGGATTTTTTTATACATGTACTCCTGGTTACCTAAGTACGGCCCTTTTTGGGCTCGGTAGTCAGGACTTACATATTGCCAACAAACACCAACAGATTCCTTTTAAACATTTTTTTTATTGTAGGTATTTTGTATTTTTATAAACTCCTGCCTAAGTGCGGCCCTGTATGGGTTCCGCAGCAGCGTTTTACATATTTCTTCGCCCCCATTGTGGCCCGGTATCGGATCAACTCCGACTCATTTCTTTGTTTACGACATCAAGACATTTCGTTCGTTTCCCAAGATTTAAGAAATATTTCTTATGTTTTCTTATGTTTTCGCGATTGTTACACATTTAAATAAAATTATTTTAATACGGTTTTTATCGCGTTTATTACATTATTTATACACCTAACGTTTCGAGCACTTTACAGTGTTCGTGGTCGCAGGTAGACTAAGTTGACATTTGTCTAGTATTTTATAAGAACTGCAAAAT
This sequence comes from Rhodophaea formosa, assembly GCA_963082605.1. NCBI lineage: Eukaryota > Metazoa > Arthropoda > Insecta > Lepidoptera > Pyralidae > Rhodophaea > Rhodophaea formosa. The sequence continues at coordinate 10,227,388 of OY720228.1, read as the reverse complement.
CTACCGCCTAAAATATTTATTGATAACGTTCCGGATGTACGCAGTATTGGCTCACGGTGTCTGAAGGTCTTGCAGTCTTCTGCTTAGCTTGAGATTTGATTAAATTGATGACTGGATCCCAAGCTGGTGGTAACTGCCAACCATCCTCTCTTTTGAAATTAGGATGTTTTTTAATTTCAATAGCCTCACGAAGCATTCTTGGAATGTATCTGTTTTCTTTTGCAAGGACTTGAGGATTATCAAAACGCATATAGTGGTTGGGTTTGTCTAGGGCATGTTCACAGACTGCAGACTTCGTTGAGCGCCTATGCTTCATGTCAGCAATATGTTCTTTTATACGGGTACCGATGCTTCTCTTTGTTTGCCCAATGTATGATAAACCACACTAACAGTCAATTTTATAAACTCCAGCATCTTGTAACGGGATATTAGATTTGACAGGTCTTAAAAGTTGGTTTATTTTCTTGTGCGGCTTGTAATAGGTCTTGATTGAAGCACGCTTAAGTATATTACCAATTTTGTCTGTAACTCCCTTTACATATGGTAAGATGGCAGGAAAGCGATCAACTGTGTGAGGCTTTGGGCGGCTTCTGTGATGTGTTTTTGGGAGGTTGAGGTTGTTGCTTCTTAAAACCGATTTTACTCGTTGAAGCTCCTCCTTAAGGTGGTGGGTGTCACAGATGCCATGTGCTCTCTGAAACAAAGATTTACCAACGGTAGCCAACTGACATGACAATCCCATCATCATCCATCTCAACGAAGTCTGCAGTCTGTGAACATGCCCTAGACAAACCCAACCACTATATGCGTTTTGATAATCCTCAAGTCCTTGCAAAAGAAAACAGATACATTCCAAGAATGCTTCGTGAGGCTATTGAAATTAAAAAACATCCTAATTTCAATAGAGAGGATGGTTGGCAGTTACCACCAGCTTGGGATCCAGTCATCAATTTAATCAAATCTCAAGCTAAGCAGAAGACTGCAAGACCTTCAGACACCGTGAGCCAATACTGCGTACATCCGGAACGTTATCAATAAATATTTTAGGCGGTAGATTTTGCAGTTCTTATAAAATACTAGACAAATGTCAACTTAGTCTACCTGCGACCACGAACACTGTAAGGTGCTCGAAACGTTAGGTGTATAAATAATGTAATAAACGCGATAAAAACCGTATTAAAATAATTTTATTTAAATATTTCTTATCTATGGTATTATCAAGACTAACATAAACAGAATAGTAGCATTTGCTCGCGATTAAATGCGACTTGAACTAATAGCGGAGATTTAATGAGTAAAAGCATAATGAAGAAATACAAATACACTTAAGAAATACACTCAGTTTTTTATTTTACGTATAGGTCAGATCAAAAAATCGGGTTTGAAAACATTTAGACAATTTCTTGTATTATTATTGCTATATTATATTAGAAGATGTTTAGTGACATGCTAAATAACGAAAAAAAACTACACGTAAAATAAAAAAATCGGAATTGAAAACATTTAGGCAATTCCTTGTATTATTATTGCTATATTATATTAAAAGATGTTTAGTTAGACGCTTAATAAAGAAACAAACTGTTTTGCTTTAATGATTCATAGAATCATTAATATTTTATAACTTAATACAAAGTATTGCAATCTTTGGTGCGATGTCAGAGTTCAGGGCAACACTATACAGCGTGTAATTATGAACAACTTTTTCTATGGGATCAATGCTGACAACTTTTGTATTGTATTGTATTGTATTGTATTGTATTGTATTGTATTGTATCTCATCATCATCATCATTTCGTGTAGGCAAAGACAATATAATACTAAGTGTAGGTGACACGGTCAGTCGACCATGCACACCCTGTTGTCAGAGTTCTTCGGAACCGCCTCTCGGCCTCTGATGTGGTTCCTTTAACGACTACCAGATGGCATCCGAGACCACCGGCTTAAAGTGCCTTCCGAAGCACGAAATTATCTTTCTTATCAGACAATCAGGTGATTCATGCCTGCAATGTCCTATCCAAACTGGAAACAACTTCACAAAGTATGCTTCCCGTGGGATTGGAACCCACGACTTCCGGGTCAACAAGGTAAATGCCTTAATCACTGGACCACGGGAGCAGTCATCTTTATTGCGTCATTTTTTTACACCTTCCCATACTAATTGCCTATGGCTGAACACTTCTGATATCTGTGCTGAACACTTAAGTAGGATGTATCGAAAATCTTTTGAGTTTAGTTTACGGCATTTATCCCATAGGAAAGTTGTCCGTTTTGAAGAGCTGAGTCGCCCCTTCCCCTATTTTAGGGTCAATGTACACGCTGTATATAAATAACTATACGTGATTATTTTTGTCAGCGAGTCCCTCTGTGTGGAATAGAGTAACTGATTTTTCGGACAAAAAATATTCGGACAGGCTGTCCGAATTGACACTTTTTAATTTGAATTTTCTTTTACTGTTAATTTGACACCCATAGAAAAAAAATGTGATGTACAGTCAGAAAGAAAGTTTTTTGACGATACTTTAAAAAGGAAAAGCTGTAAAAAAAAACTAATTATTTGGTCTGTCGCATAATGACTGAATCAATATTTGCTGCATTATTTAGTCTGGCAATAGTGATAAGAATTTGCTTAAAGTGCAATACCGAGCAACATGCTGATTTAGTACTTACTCAAAGTACTAATTATACTCCGAGTACTATTTATTCTACCGATCCCCGATACAAACTGTCAACATTGAGTTAGTGCCGGGTGGTTCCTGGCAGAGTAGAATAAGACCACTCCAAGTCTTCCCGTGGATGTCGTAGAAGGCGACTTAGGAAATACAAGCTAACTTAAACAAAGCTAATAAACATCAAAGAAGTCTCTCCAACCTGTCTGGCCAGCGTGGAGAGTGTAGGCCAAATCCTCTGACTGCTCTGGCTAATATATGGCTTTGGTAGAACAGAGAGGGTTGTGCTCCTGCAGTGGAGACTAAAAAAAGACCTGATGAAGAAAAACTAGTATTATTCGAGTGACTTCATCCGCGTAAATTATACGTTATGCCTATTCAATTGAAGTATAGATAGATAATTAGAAAAATAAAACAGCACATTGGCCCAAGTTTCATACAAAAACTAGCAATATCATTTCATTGAATATATTTTCATACTTTACCTAAAAAACACCCTCACACAATTCCAACCCTCGGTAAATAGATCTTATTATAAATATATACCCTCCATCCATCTTACGACACAATAGCGTAGCCATTATAATTTCTTAAGGCTTTTTGCATCATTTCAGCGGGGAAAACAAAACGCCACAAATATTACTCTAGCCAGTATAAGCAGACCTCCGAGTTCTTTTTAAATGGAAAGGCTGTATGAAAAATGTTAGGGAGAGAGGTCAGGGGCAGTTCAAGCTAAACTGGTTATATAGATGCTGACACATTCGAAGAAATGGATCGTCATGCGATAGAAAAATGAGATGAGAATGTTTTAATAATTTGTTCTTACATTAACTCACGTACTTACATTAATTTACATATTTAAACATACCTTTTTTGATTTTAAAAATTACGCGCGAGTCATTTATTTCGGTAACCCGGCTTCATCATCATCATCATCAGGTCTTTCTGAGTCTCCACTGCACTACCCTCTCTGTACTACCAGAGCCATAAACCAAAGCTGTCAGAGGATTTAGCCAACACTCTCCACGCTGACCAGACGGGTTGGAAAGGTCTAGGCTTACTCTCGATTTATTCCTTGAGATTGGCCGACTAGTGCTTTGAGGGAAGAGTAACCGTCATGTCACCACTCCTAACACTCGCCTAGATAATGGTCTTCTTAACAGACCGAAACTAGTCGGCCAACACGACTAATTATAACTTGAGTAAGGCCGAGTTTCCATAATAAACATACAACTTAGGTAAGATGTAAGTATGTCTGTATGTTTCTTCATAATCCTACCTCGATGAAATCTTACATCACCTTTTTCGATTCCGATACGAGCGCCGTGGCGCAGCGTTCAACACGCCTGCCTGCGACACGGATGGTCCCGGGTTCAATCCCCGGTCAGGTCAATGGCAAATTATCTTTTTCAGATTGACCTAGGTCTTGGATGTTTATCTATATATGTATTTGTTATAAAATAAAGAATCGTTGAGTTAGTATCCCATAACACAAGTCTTACTTAAGAACTTACTTTGGGGCTAGCTCAATCTGTGTGACTTGACAGTATATATTTATTTATATCGACCTGCACGCCCACAAAGTCAACAAAAACAAAAATGACCTTTGAGTCTTATTGCCTTAGGCTCTATCAACCCCGTAAGGGACAAACACGTGTTAATATGTATACTTTTATCATTCTCCAACACTGTTGTAAAGCCACGTTCAAAAGCTTTGGCAATAAATTCAAAGCTACAATGACTAACGCCTAAGTTTATAAGCTTAGCACATAAAATGCAAGTGGTCCGGGCCAAAACGCAAAAATAATGTGAGTTCACGCGAGATAGTGCAACGAGCAATATACATAAATTTGTGCTTGCCAGAGATTGCGTTTTCATATTTTTGGATGAGTTTCGTCAAAGACAATATAATACTAACGTAATAGACTGCCCACCTCATACAAAAATATTGGACCAAATTAAGGTTGCGAAAAGCAGGCGAATGTATGGCGCAGGAGAGTTGCTTGCTACTCGATACTAGATGGCGGTAATCTGCGTTAGTCTTTAAGTCACTAAATATACGGTGTCATTTTAAAATATTATGCCTAAAATATTGGTTTGATTTTTAATAAGATATATTTTGTGAATCATGTTTTTATATTCTCATAATACGGTAGATACGCGAGTCTCTGAGAACAAATCGTACGATTAAGGCGTTGAGACCAAATGATTTCGTGGACCTCATAAAAAACAAACCTGATGATGATGAAGAAAAGCATTCTTCACAAAATATATCTTGTATTATGTTGGAACAATATTTTGGGCATAATATTTTTAGATTATACTCGTATCTCAGGTTTATTTATCTAGCGTTTCCTTGTCAAGCACAAACGCAGATTAACGCCATCTAGTGACGGGTGGAAAACAACTCTGCTGCACCGTCGTTTAACTATGACTGCCTACCTTGTGCTGTGCAGAGGTCCATTTTCCTTCATCCATTCACCCCTTGTTTTTCTCTCTTTTCTCATGGAAATATTTATCAAAAAGATCTTTACTAAGGAATATTATAATATTTTTTTATATTCTATAAATAGGTAGGTATTGAAACCTCAAAGGTATGTCTGTCCTGTCTTATATAAATGTGACCATAAAATTCGCCAAAAGCTTTACTACAAAGTTAATAGAAATAATTAAAAAAAAAACAAACCTACCCAAACAAAAAGTGAGATAATTACAACAAAACGACAAACTCGCCAATTCATCTAAACTTACAATAACGACAGTTCATCAAAAGCCCAAAAAGGCGAATTCTCAAAACGCCCACCACAACACACACATACAATTTTTACATCCGCGTTCATTTGCGTCTGTGTGCGTGCTAGCCGGTGCCTCCATTGGGCACACAGCGATTTCTTTATTGATCCATATTTCTTCTTCTTTAGACTGCCCGGGGGGATGCCACCCCCCACCCCTGAGGTGTTTTTCTACAGTTTTAATGAACGAGAAAGGAGGTCTGCAGAAGGAGTTGGTTATTACGTTAGGAGAGTAATTTTTGGTAACTTTTTATGCTTGTTTTGGGAAAAAAGTAATTGTTTCGATGGAGTTATGGGAAAGTTGTAAATAAAGGTAAAATGTTAAACTTTCAAGTGCAACAACACTTGATTAGACTTTTTTTTTCAATTTAAATGTTTATCTGAGGTTAAATATATAGTAAATCTACAATATGATCTTTTACATTAAATTAAAACCTTTTAAATGCAAACACAGTATATAACAAACACAGTATATAACTTTACATCGTAAAAATAATACAAGTTCAAGGTTATATTTCTTACACATACTTATCGTATAAATGTAAGTACCTACTTACATACCAAATAAGTAGGAACTCTTGAGTTGTTTTAAAGGAAATATTTTAAATTTAAGTATCTTATTTACCAAGTACTAAGGTACTTTGAGGTCTTTCAGTTTACAAAGTAGGGATTTAAATGTAGTTACGGCGCCTATAAATTAAAAATATGATTACATTTATCATGGACCTTTCCTTGAAACAAATATAGACATGGCCAATTGGTCAAAGGCAAACGGTATTACTTACTATTATTATAAAAACATTTATTTAATTAAATATTATACACCTTCTTAGAATATCAAAATCATCATTGTTTAAAAGAAAGTTATACTTATACTACGTCTGAATAAGATACCGTAATGTTTTAATGAATGCATAAAATATTTTCCCCTTCAGACTAATGGTATAGGCATACATACAGATATAAGAAGGGTATATTTTTGTGATAAGGCAGATTTATAGAAACGAGTCTTCGCTGGCGGGCGGCGTCTACCCCTCCTACGGCGCTACGTTAGTGTGGAAAGGGACTCCTACTAGTAAAATATTCTCAATGACTGACTCATTAAAACTAACTTTTGAGAAATACTCTAGCCACTAGTAGTGGGTAGTATTGAAGAAATACGCATGCTTTGAATGCGTTATACCCTACGGGGTAATATGTGATGAGAGAATTCGACGCGGTGATTCGAAGTCACGGTGGTAACACACTTAGGGCGCAGACCTAAGACTCGTGGGTTCGAATCCTACCTGTGGCGAATTCTTTTTCATCACATATTTTCAATTTTAATACGACACACATATTTAAAATCACTTAAGTGGACTAGAGCTTACATTATCATGTCATGAAATAAAATTGAATTAGTAATAAAGTAACTCATAACGCGAAGCATTACTCTCGACTTCTCAAAGTCTACTTAATTGCAGAACTTTAATTTAAAAATCTGACTGACTGGAACGGGACCAAAATATCTCGATTGGAACAGAGTCCATCTCCACGCTATCCAGCCTATCTCGTCCCTTTGTCTTCGCTCTTCGTATTTTTTCCCCATTACATTTTCATTTTATTTCATATTTCTCCTTTAGGGGTTGGGAGGGATAATAAAATTTTTCCCTCGTGCTTGTGTCGTCTTTATTTATGGGGCGGTTAAGGCAGCGAATATGTTTTTCGTAGGTACTCATAATGATCCAAATTATAGGGTTGCTTTTAGAGATTGCTCGGGATTTTTCTTTTTTCTACCCCTCCCTAAGGGATTTTTGTTACTGTTTGTTACAGATAAGTGTGGTGTTTCATTGACAATAAAATTTTGTTCAGTTTTTGCTTTTTTGCTGGGATTTGGTTTAGTAATAAAGAATTAGTTAGAGCTTCCGTTCTTTTTGGGGAGGGATTAAAAAAGATGTGTGGAGAATGGATGAAGAGGTGTATTTAAATCTTTTTCAATACATTTGCTAATAATACGGTTCTTATGACATCAAAATCTGTATCGCTCAGTAGCCCAATGCCACAGATGCAAAATTTAAACATTTTCATAGAATCCAAGCAAAGAGTTTCAAGTTCAGCATGAAAACTTTTTTCTGATTCGTGAAATGTGATTTTTTAACCGACTTCGAAAAGGAGAAGGTTATCGATGTACTTTTTTGGAGAATATAAACCTGAGAAAATGTACCTGATTATTATAAATGTATTTCTACAAACTGCTTTAGTTCCTATCTTTTGTAAATTCCTTATTTGCTGAACTGCAATCTTGTTTTAGTTTATGGTAATCGCAAATGTATTGAAAAACGTCGTATGATACTCGTACGGTATCTATTATAATTATAGTCGTCGGTTTATTATAAGAACTCGACTTCGCCTCGTGCCTATAAACACCTCTACTATAATATCCAGCTTACCGTACTTGTATCATAATGTACTATTACAGCTCTCATTCTCTTTCTCTCTCTCTTTTAAGATTGTTCCCAGTAGTATCATTAACCATGACATTTTTAAAGCAATTTACGTGTTATGTCACATGTTACACGGCGTTTTTAATAATGATATCATTGGCTTATTCAATTCATTAGCCATGTGGTTCCCGGTAGAGTAGAATACGACCACTCCAAGTCTTCCCGTGGATGTCATAGAAGGCGACTTAGGAAATACAAGCTGAACAAAGTTCATAAACAACAAAGAGACCTCTCCAATCCGCCAAGGCCAATTGCTCTATCTACTCTAGCTAATATATAGTCCTGATGATGATGATGGCATAAATACCATACCAGGGAACACTAAGTCTACATTGCTTGAGTTTACCTCTTAAGCCTTCACCCAAGACCATGTGGGTGCAGCATGACCAGACATACCATGACCACGTCTTTATTCCTCACGGAGTATACAGTGCAGTCCTCACTTGGATGGGTGACCGCAGGTGGCATAAAAATATCCCAATCCAACGACATGGAGTCATAACTCACGTATAACGTGATCATATCACGTGCATAGTATATGTCTACAACTTAAAAATAAATTAATGAAAAATAACTTTCTTTTTAGGATCCGTCAAAATATCTTAATCAATATATATATAATATCATCATCCTTTTTATATATTATTATAAGATAAACTACAAAGTGTATCTAAATCCCTTCAAGTGTAAGGAACCCTTAAACCTTCAAAGGGTTTCAGGTGCAAAGAAATCCAGCGCCAAGCAAAAATTAGCTAAGGGCGGGTTATGCACAGAACACAAACTGTATAGATATATAGCTGTCTTGTACGTCATAAGTCACCTTACATTTTGCCTCACATAACAAGTGTGGTATTTGAACTAATTTACCAATGAAGTTGGATATCAATGAATATGTAGGATGTCTTAAACTTTTTATATGAATTTTTATGTATTCACAATGCTATTCTGATATATTCTTATTAGGTTAAGAAATAAGATATTCGAAAAAAGAGAGAAACTTAGTAAATCTGTTGTGACTATAATCAACTGGGATAATATAAGTTACCAGCTTTTAACCGCTTTTAACATGAATAGTAAACAAAACAGACGGCGCCAGATGTCTATAAGTTAGTTGTATATTGTGGAGGATGCGTACGGTTTGCACCAGTGGATCAGTTTTTAAATTATTCAATAAACACGCAAAGTTTTCTCAACCATTTTCTGGCTAAAGTGACGAATGTTCACGTATATATTATAAATAAATTGAAGCTTCCTGACTTCGTAGTATTGTGTGATTTTCTAAATCCAGAATGTACTCAAAAATACTTGATCTACGATATGAAAGCCAAAGTGTACACAAAGGCAATATAACCTTATATCTCTGCTCTTACCGCTTTATGTCAGAAGGGACTAAGGGGATGGGGGGGACATTTTTCTCCCGTATATTAGGGGTGTATTGTTTCAACTTTTTATAAAGGACTGCTAAAGTGAATTTTGCAGATAATTTCGTAGCCCCTTTTTGCTGATTAAGAATGGGGTTATTTACGACGTGGGCGTAGCTATTGTGATATAAATATGCTGATGTATTTTTTACCCGATTGTTTAGAAAATAAGTTACTATGGTTTTTATAAATAAGTGATATTTTGGTACAAAACTAATCACGAAGCTACTATATGGACACAGGCCTCCCTGGCACAGAGGTATTGGTCACCGATTTGTGAGTTTAGAGATAAGAGCGTTGGCACATACAGAAAGTGACCAGCTGAAAAAACTTCGCTGTATGTAGTAGGTGTAAATCAAATACAATAAGCCAAGTAACCAAAATAAGATCGGATGAGGAAAACGAGACAAAGTCTTTTTTTTTTCTTTTTTCTTTTTTAATAAATATATAAATAAATATATACGGACAAATCACACAGATTGAGCTAGCCCCAAAGTAAGTTCGGGACTTGTATTATGGTAAAGTAAAAGTATTAAATTTAAACGCTTTACATTACTTAGTTACTGCGTCATGCAGTGGAAACTAATAAAGACCTGATGATGATGATGAATGGGTTACAGTTGTCGTATAGCTGTGAATATCTCAGCTGCTATGTTGTCAAAATATCAGACAAATCTCAAAAATGATTGCCGAAGTCCCATGTGATAGTAACATACATTTCGACATTTTCATACACAAATGTTCAGCCGCCCGGGAAAGTAAAAAAAAAATCGGTTTCCCAGCTTCGTTCCGATAGGAAAAATTGGTCATATCTCGGTCATAACTCGAATGTGTTTTTTACTTTCCTATAATAAAGCATCTATATTAAGGCGAGGTGAGTTCACACACTAGCGCCACCCAGCAATTAATTCATATACTCCTAAATCAAATCAAGTTTAAAAAATCTAATAGCTGATTGCCCTAGTAAATTACTTGTACTTTTCATAGATATTACAATCTAAGTTTAAGTGAACGAATTTTTACCGCCAAAAGTGGCCACTTTTGGCGGTAAAAATTCGTTCTTTTAATTCTTTAAATTAAAAATAGTGAAAACTTGTACCAATAATACTACACTAATTTACTAAGGCATTCATCTATTTGATTTTTTAAATTTGATATGATTTAGGAACTATAGAATTAATTGCTGGGTGGCGCTAGTGTGTGAACTCACCTCGCCTTAACGAGTCTGCAACTAACGTTCAAAAAACTTTTATGTAGGGATAATAGCTCTTCCACGCTGGTCAGCAAAAACGTAGAATATGCCAGCTGCTTATCCCGCACAGATCGTAAAAACCGATCGAGGGAATGGGCGTTAGGAATCATGTCAATAGGCCATGCGGCGGCCGGCACCCGTCACTATTTTAATTCCGAGCTCATCTACAAGCTTATCAATATGCTAAACGTGAACGAGGCCTGATATCTTTAGGTTTTACAGACCTAGGCTCTGTCTACCCCGCAAGGGAGAAATACGTTATAGTATGTATATAAACGAATACCTAAGATATTGCATCTAACGTTAAAAAAAGTTCTATGTAGGGATGATTAATACGATTACGGCGGTACATACACAAATATTCGTAAACCGCCTTCGGAGGGCGCGGTAATTGAGGATCCGAAGTTACGGGGATTAAAATATTTATTTTTGCGAAGGGAAGAAAAAGTACGGACGGTACCGTTAGCAGATTACTTTTATGTATTATATTATCTTTGCTTTTATTTAATGTAGGTATTAAAAGATTATTCAATATTTACTTTATTTTTGTTTCATTCCTGATAATGTTATGCGTAATTACTAATAGTCTTATACTTAGTTATTATGCCTAAGGATATTATGCAAATTAACATTATGCCAAAACAAATGAGCCTAAAAGATAATTATGCCAAAATTACTCGTATGCAAAAAAGCAATTATATGCCTAAGAACTCACCAGAAGCAGGCAGAGCATTTGTTGCACAAAAACAATGTATCCGTGCTATCTTAAACGCCACACCAACAACTAGTTGTAGGTCACTGTACAAGAAACTTAATTTACTGACACTTCCTAGTATGTATATTTACGAGATATGCCAATTGGTCAAACTCTATCCACAATTGTTTATTCGACAAGATGACGTACCTAGTAAATATAAGAGACGCTTTCCGGAAAAACTAGTAATCCCAATTATGAAAACAACTTTGTATAGTGTAAGTTGCTACCCAATGGCTGTAAAACTCTATAATAAATTGCCAAAACAAATAAAACCTTTGCCAAAGTCTAAATTTAAGCGGCAACTATACAACTTTATAAATGTTTCTACAGTGTACAAGAATATTTACAAAATTCTCATTAAATATGACAAATAATTAAAATGTTGTGTATTCAGTATATTAATTCCATTAAAAATTTGACATAATATGTACATAGATTTATATTTGACATAATTAACAAATTTGTGTCTATTGCATGTCAATGTTGACTAAACATGTGATTCTTAACTACATTTTAATTCTACAACACCATTTGTTACCATGTTTAAAGCAATAAAGCTCATTTCATTTCATTTCAAGAACTATTATGCCAGGCCATATTATTATATGCGAAAACCGGTATGCCAAGCAATATTAGGACAAGACAAATTATGCGAATTAAAGGGAACCCGTGTTTTCCATGGCTTGGAACTTAATAAAGAACAGAATATACCAGCTTATTTTATTCTGAAATGATAGCCTTCGATCAAGGAAATGGTTCTTCTAAAATGATAAACTTCTATTTAAAGAGTGACGTAAATAGCGTATATGCTTGAGATTTAACGTTCACATATGGTTCACATCTTTAGATCCGTATTCTTCCCCGAATTGTCATAGGCTATGTACGGTCAGCGATAAATCAATATGGCGGACGTAAACTATCAAAAACGGCAGTCAGGATTTTATATTTTTTTACCAATGCACCTAGTTATTTTTTTTTTCATTGCACGACAACGAGAATACATTACGGCAGGCCTTCAGCTTTACCACTGTAGAGTATCAGGAAACAACATAATTTACGTACTCGATTGATTTTAATATTCATAGGCTGACCGTACTCCTTTGGAACAGCAAAAACTTTAGAGTCGCCAAATTTTATTTGAAACTTTGCTAGGGCTTCTATTTTATGTGGATAGGAAGCCTTATCTAATCTAAGTAATATATCTATCTCTCTCTTTTATCCGTGCATGTTCCCCGGGCTCCGAAGCACTCCAGCTGAGGGCATCCTCAGTGTTTCGGAGCCCGGGGTCCGCTTTCCGGCCATTTCTTCTCTACTTTGCATGGTCTCCGGCAAATTTGGTTGAGAGCAAGGATGTTTCATTAGCATGGTTAATCCTGGCTTTCGAAACACCACGGGAAATGATACACTCACTTAGGTATAAAAAAAATCTTCACCTCATGAAAAGAAATAAATCCAATACACAATAAGTCCAATCACACGTTTTGAGCAAGCCCTAAAGTAAATTTGAGACTTATGAGATACTAATTCAACGATACTTTATTTTGTCACAAATAAATATATAAGCAGTCAAGACCCAGGTAAATTTGAAAAAAAAAATGTTTTCCATCGTCACCTGGTCCCTGGATCGAACCCGAGACCATTTGTGTCACAGGCTAGCGTGTTAACCACTGCGCCACGGAGATCAACGTATAATATAATTAACAGAAGGTGTTCAATATGATTGTCTAATAAATACGGACCAATCACATATTTTGAGCTAGCCCTAAAGTAAATTTGAGACTTTTGAGATACTAATTCAACGATACTTTATTTTGTCACAAATAAATATATAAGCATTCAAGACCCAGGTAAATTTGAAAAAAAATGTTTTCCATCGTCACCTGGTCCCCGGATCGAACCCGAGACCATTGTATCACAGGCTAGCGTGTTAACTACTGCGCCACGGAGATTGACGTATAATATAATTAACAGAAGGTGTTCAGTATGATTGTCTGTTCTCTTGTTCTTAAACTACCAACTTTTTGATTTCAGGATGCTGAAGGACGTCCTTGACACCGTAGCTTTGCAGCGCAGCTTAGGATGCAACATCAACGTTTAATTTTCTCTACTAAAGCCTCCGATAGCTACTTTTTTGCCTCTACTTGCACTGGAAAAAATTATGTTATGTACAGTGGGTACATAATTTTTTTGGGAGTTCAGTGCAACCCCTATTTTAGCGCTTTCGCCAAAAGAAGCAGTTTTTGACAAAAACGCTAATAAAAGCTTCACGTACTCAGTTTAGATTGTATGTTATGTCCATAAATTAGTTTAAAGGGTTGTCTAGGGCCCTAGTAGACCAATATTATTAAATGTTATCTCGTTGTCTTTAAAGTGATTTATTTAAAATGACAATATCTACTAGACCCTTCGATCAACAATACCAACTAGATATCGCGTTACGTATAAAATCGAAGCAAAATTCTGTCTGCTTGAATGTAGCTATAAAACCGTTTTAAGTTCAACGTATTCTCGACCATAGCACGTGATAATAAAGTCGCCATTCTATTATACCAACTAAACAAAATAAGAGCTCACCGTCTGGAGTGCGCTCTTATTTTTAGAGACGCTTTTTTTGCGCCGACCTGATATCTAGTTGGTATTGTTGATCGAAGACTAGACCCCAAAAAATTCATGCTTCCCAATAACAAACTTTAACTCTGAAATAAAATTGAAGCGACTCCACGCCACCCGTTATCCCCGAGAACCCGTCTAATGGAAAAAAGGATAAAATTGTAGGGATCCTTTTAATATTTTTTTCATTAAAGTTTTTAATATTAATGCAAAGGTATCGGACTCGCCCCTAATTATTTTCCGACTTTCCCATTTTCCGGGCGGGTGGTAACGGTAAGTGGGTTTTTATGGAAATATTATTTTCGGATGACTGTCTGTATGTAATTAGAAATGCAGGTAGATGCTGCCTATTCAAAATAATGGGTGGAAAAGATTAAGGGAACATGTAAAAGAGGAAAAGGCTTAGTAATGTCCAAATCCCATCGAAGCTCTACCTATGGAATCGCTGTAGCTTCGCGCAATATGTATGACTTGCTCTTACTAAATTAAGAAATAAGATATTAATCTTTCCTTGTTGTTCTTTGGTCGCTCAGCGGGCTATGGAAAGGGCAATGCTCGGCGTTTCTTTGCGGGATCAAATCAGAAACAAGGTGATCCGGCAGAGAACCAAGGTCATCGGCATAGCCCACCGGATTATAGCAAGCTGAAGTGGCTGTGGGCTGGCCATATTAGCCGCAGAACCGATAACCGTTGGGGCAAACGAGTTCTTTAGTGGAGACCGCCTCTCGGCAAACGTAGTGTAGGACGTTCCCAGGCACGGTGGAGTGATGATTTGCGCAGGATGGCTGGTGTAGAAGCTGGATGCGAGAGCCGAAGATAGATCTCGATGGCGTGCAATTGGGGAGGCCTATGTCCAGCAGTGAATGAGTATAGGCTGATGATGATGATGTTGTTCTTTTGCTCTGGGAAACCCACTACTAATAGTACCGGTCAATGGTTTAACTATACTATAAAATATGAACTTTGTTATTGTTTTCTACGCGTGCGTGATATTGACAACCTTGAATTTAGCAAAATCATCGTATTTGGCTGAATGATGAAGCCTCAAACTTAAAGAAAGATGGGAAGAAATTCCACGCGGTCAGAACTCCTACTTTAGTCGTAAAAAAACTAAATACGGCTGGTTCAATTCGACTGGTTTAAAAAGCCAAAGTAGTAGACGTACAAATACTAAGGCTGCTGATGGGCCCGGGTTCGATCCCCGGTCAGGTCAAAATGAAAATTGGCCAAGTGCGAGTCGGGCTCGCCCATGAAGGGTTCTGTAGAAGCAAGCTTAGATTAGCCAAAAACCTCTATAATTTTCGCTACCAAAAATAACTTTGTTTTTCATAGTGTTTGTATTAATGACAAAGTTATTTTTGCCGTTTATGAAATATGCTATAACTTTTTAGTTTGTACTTAGTGCTCAGCTCTGATAGTTTTTCTTTTAACCTCGTTATATATCGTCGTCGTTATCGTCATCAGGTCTTCAGTTTCCACTGCAGGCGCATGACCCTCTCTGTACTACCAGAGCCATATATTAGCCAGAGGAGTCAGAGGATTTGGCCTACACTCTCCACGCTGGCCAGACGGGTTGGAGAGGTTTGTAAGCTTTGTTTCGCTTGGCTTTCCTAAGTCGCCTTCTACGACATCTACGGGAAGACTTGAAGTGGTCCTACTATACCAAGAAAACCACACGGCGCCGGATTTATCCTACAGCCTACGGCCTCTAAACCAGAGACAACAGAAGTTATTTTTAGTAAGTCTAAGCACCCAGTGTCCATCAAAAGTTAGCCACTGACTGGCCGGCCACGAAACAGAACATCTCTGACTTCTGGAGCAGCAGCAAATTAATTTAATATCCTATTCATGGGAAGGGATGACAGTTTTCAAAGATTCAAAAATCATTTTTAATCAGCCTAAGGGGAGGGCTTTGGCCAGTAGTGGGACACCCACTGCTGGCCAAAGGCTTTGCCATTTGCCATTCCGTACTTCCGTTCTAGTCCGTACTAATAAGTACCATCAATGCGAAAGTAACTCTGTCTGTCTGTTTTGCTTTCACGCCAAAACTACTGAACTGATTTAAATGAAATTTGGTACATAGATAGTCTAGAGCCTGAGAATGAACATAGGCTACTTTCACTTACGCGGACGAAGTCAAAAGCATAGCTAGTTACTCATATATGCGTCGCTTAATACGCCAAAGTCATTTTCTCTACCGCTGAGCAGTTTAAAAAATCACTGCTAAGTCTGTAGTGCTGTGGGAAAAATAAATAATATACCACTAGTCACAAATTTTATTACTGACAAAGACAATATAATACTAAACTAATAGATTGCCAACCTCATACAATAATATTGGACCAAATCTACCGATAAAATTTTAGCTCGACAAAGCTTAATAAAAACCGATAAAATTTTAGCTCGCAAAGAAAAAGTTGGATCTATGTTGTACATCGCGCCAACTTTTTCTGCCATTATTGAACTTTTTTCGTTTTTCTCCCAGAGCAACATTAAAACTTATTAAAATAGTAATTAGTTATCCAAAACCAGCGTAAACAAACAAGCGTACCCGCGGGACGTAGGTCGTTAAGCGCGAGTTTAAACGAATTTGTTTTTATGAACTGTCTGTGAGGTAAAAATATCTAGAGAATAGAAGTGGAACATGCCGTCTTGCGACACGGATGGTCCCGGGTTCAATCCCCAGTCAAGTCGAGATGAAAAATTATCTCTTTCAAATTAACCTGGGTCTTGGATGTTTATCTACATATGTAGGTATTTGTTATAAATTATGGTATCGTTAGTTAGTATCCCAAAACACAAGTCGCGAACTTACTTATTCGTCTTCATCGTCACTTACCATCAGGTGAGATGGGAGACAAATGCCTAATTCTATTAAAAAAAAACTTACTTTGGGGCTAGCTCAATCTGTGTGATTTGTGTGAAAACCTAGGAAGATTAGCAGGAGAATTGCGTACATTACTGGAAGCATACACTCAGCATTGAGTGAAAATAAATGAACACATTTAAATAAAATTACTTTTAATACGGTTTTATCGATAAAACACGAACATGACTAAACACTATAAAACCGTATTAAAAAATATTTAAAAGTCCCGAATTTTTGCTAACAAATGTCTGAAGTGCCCTTTCTCTACCCAATTTTATTTTTACGAAGGACTGTCTGTGGATTATAGAAAGAATTACTTACGTCTTAGTGCGCGCCCGTTTTTTGCGTTTTATTTTGGGCACAGGTAGATTGGGATTAAAATCCTATTTATAAACAAACAGAGTAAACAAGGTAGGCTATCAAACGAAACCTTAACCTTAATCAAGGAATGCTCCCAAATAAGTTTTCTTTATTGACGACTTCAACCGCGTAAGTCAATAGTCAAAAATTTTATTCATCTTAAGATATTTTAAATATCATTTGGTGAACGTCACTTTACATTTACAATTGGTTTACAATGTTATGTTATTGTTGACGTCAATAAGTTACTTAAAGCTAAGTTTACACCGCTTCCAAGGCGGAGTGCAGAAGAAGCGGCAACAAACTGCACAACGCATTTTCTCCAAATGACGTCAACTTACAATCAACGACATACAAGTACCTAGATAAATTATATAGCGTAAATTATAGCCTATGTCAATCGCAGATAAATTAGCTTTTTCTAGGTGAAAGAATTTTGACATCGAGAAGTTTCGTAGCCTATTTATTGCAAACAAACTAACAATCAAATTTATACTCTTTTTAATAAGAATATAAACTTTGTGTGGCTTAAAAGAGTTTGAAATTTATTATCTAGGGCCTCGCAGAACATAATTTCAAATGTTTTTTTGCTTTTTCTTTCAAATGATTTATTTCGCATCACTGGGCAGCACTGGGTGATGTATCCCCTTAATTTTGATACATAATACATTTTTGTAAGTACGAGTAGATGTATTTGCTGAAAATCAGCCCTGTCAAAACAAAATATTAAGTTGGCTTCGATTTCAGCAATTTCAAAATGAAGCTTTTTAAAAAATTTTACTATTATATTCCATAGATATAAGTTACAGGAGACCTCATTCGGCGGCACGCGCTTTAGCTAAAGCTCTGGCTCGAGCAAGTTGATATTATGCAATATTTTTGAATATGAAAATGTACTGTAAATAAATGTTTTAATCAAACACACAAAGGTACTGTCACATTTTTTTATGGCCCGTAAATCCCTCTTTTTATAGTTGCGCACAACCACAGTTAGTGTGAAACAATAGGTGCATATATCCTTACTTCTTACTACGTTTGTATTATATTGTCTTTGCTCCTTATCAAAAACAATATAATACTTAGTATTATCAGGTATTATCAAAGACATTATAATACTAACATAAGTATTATATTGTCTTTGATAATACTTATTAGTATTATAAATGCCAAAGCGAAAGGGCTTTTTTTAAATATTGTTTTACGGCTCTGGATAGATACTTTAGAGCCTTACTTCATTTATTTCGCCAGTTGGTGAGTTATTCTTGTTTGTTGTCAACAAAATGATGAAGTAATTCATTTCGTTGTTTTCACGGAGCCCCTAGCGACAACTCTTCGCGAATCCACTGGTAATCTTTCATAAGTAAAGCGTGAATCAGGAATAAAGACCGAAATTAAATGCTTTCCTTTGATCAGTCTTACGATTTGTACAACTGGTTCAACAGAATTTCGGAGTAAGCTAGCGCCATCTATTATTGAGTAGCTGAATTGTTGTCATATTCACTTAAAATATTATAATTATAAGGATCAAAAACCACGGAGAGAATAAATTTCTCCTATGTATTTATTTATATATACAATTTTTAAGTTGTGATATCAATTTCTCTATAAAAGAAGTAATTATTAAGGACTGGCGCTAACAATGTCAAGTACTGCCAAAGACATTATAATACTAACGTAAGTACTGCCATCTACCAGTGAGTAGCAGAACATAAACCTTCTAACTAGAAATGTCAAGGAGAGCAAATCCAATTAGAATGTTATTATAATGTATTAAGATTATTTCTTTTTTACATGTATCATGCCACGCTGGAGTCGTAAAAAAATTAGGAATGTACCAGTTGTTTCTCTTTCCGCATAAATCAACAGAACATCTCATAAATCAAGTCGCCATGCGATACGGCTAGCAATTCATTACAGTTGGAATTCCTCTAGAGTCTAGGCCATAAGACACAAAAGCCTCGTTTTTACCTAAACGAGGCTTTTGTGTCTTATGGCCTAGACTCTGTCTACCCCATAAGGGAGAAAGACGTGATAATGTGTAAATAAAAATCATACACCATGCTTCTCTTCGATAATATCGAAGAGAAGCATGGTATATGTCTTTGTCTTCACAATATATTACTAAGTTGGTTGCAAGCCCTGCCATCGGCCAACCTAGGCACATTGCTGCAGTGACGCCTTCCGTTTGGCAACAGCACTACGTCTAGGTGCAACGTGTATAGTCCCTCATCGTTGCCCCTGTGGGGATACCGTCGATAGCTTTGGACACCACGGCCTATCATGCCCCAGGAGTGCCGGCCGTTTAGGGTGTCATGCCGCCCTAAACAATATTATCCATCGCTCTCTTGCCACCATTAACATGCCGGCCGCTTTAGAACCCAGTGGTCTGGTTCGTGATGATGGCAAGAGACCGGATGGAATGACTCTGGTGTCCTGTTGATTGGGCCGGCCTTTGGTATGGGATGCTACATGCGTCGATACCCTAGCGTCGTCCATCTTCAGGTCACCCAGTCAAAGGCCGGTACAGCAGCAGCCGCGGCAGAAAGCCTCAAGAGGCGCAAATATGTTAGTATTGGGAATAGCTAAATATTTGAGCCTTTTGGGGTTGAAACCATGGGTCCGTGGGGTCCATCAGCCCATCGTCTCTTTGATTTTTGTCAAAGAGGCTTATCGAGGTATCACGTGACCAAAGGGCTGGCAATTACTTGGCACAAAGGATAAGCATTGCCATCTAACGTGGCAATGCTGCCAGCCTTTTGGGCAAGTTATCGCGAGGTGATGGTTTGCAGGGACTTTAAAATTTGTAAATATTTTAATTAATTTTTATTTAGCAAGTTTAGGCTAACGCAGATAACCGCCATCTAGTATCGAATAGCAAAGCAACTCTCCTGCGCCATACATTTCGCCACCTTAATTTGGTCCAATATTTTTGTATGAGGTGGGCAGTCTATTGCGTTAGTATTATAATGTCTTTGGTTAGGATACTAAGATATACGCAAGTATTTTTAAAAAAAAATATTATTTTGGGATAAAGTATCAGTGGGGTCATTATTTACTCATAAGTTCATTTTATTCACGTTTGTATCCTTTATGGGGTAAACAGAGCTTTGCAAAATCCAGAGCCCACGTATGACATTAGTAAACGTATAGGTGGATGGAAAACGGGATCAAAATAGTGAATTGTTTAAACATATCAAACAATATAATACTAACGACTAAACATTATGTTGTCTTTGACTACACATTTCTAAGGATGATAAGGACATTTCTTAGGAGAGGCCTATGTCCAGCAGTGGACTTCTTGCGGCTGAAATGATGATGCTGATGACGACTTAACATTTAAAAAAATTCGCCAGTTGGGCAAAGAGTGATAGATATCACACGCTTGTACCAAATAAAAAAGAAAGAAAAAGTGTTATTGTTTCAAAAATAAACAAGCAGAATCGAATCTAATCCCTCAATCGGTCTGACGTCCGTCTGTTGCGCTCCCTCCCCCGCACCACCCTCACCCCCTGTCCCGTCAATGGCATTTTTTCAAACTCAATATGAATTGAAAGCCGTATTCATTTCCCTCTCCGAGCCTTTTTCAGTTTCAGGGATCAAAAAGAATAGGGTTTTTATCCCTTAAAATATTATGCTTTATTTATGCATGACCCTCGACATATCCTTAAAGGGGTGAGTGACACCGTCAATATGAACAACTATTCCTATGGGGCCAACGCTGGGAACTCGAAAAATTTTTTTGCCTTCCTATACATTTCAGCCGGGCAGCAAATTTTTTTTGGATGAAATAGACGATTTTTTTTTTGAGTTCCCACGAGTCCCCAGAGATCACATAGCAAAAGTTGTTCATATTGACGGTGTCACTTACCCCTTTAAGGATATGTCGAGGGTCATGTATAATGCATTAAAAAAATATAGGATTGTTAGATATTAATGCAATATTCTACATATTATATTGTCTTTGATTCTACATAAAGTTTCATATCATGTCTGCATACATAATAAGTTATTAAAATCTTGACTTTCATAAATAAGGCACATTTTGGCACATTTCCTCTAACTAACAAATATCTCTCTAGTAAGCATTACTTTGTAAAGAAAAAACACGTTTCTTTCTTTTCTTAAAAATAATATGTACATATCAGAATCAGAAAGTGTCTATCTAATAAGAAAACTTTAAAAATACAAGTCTCATCAGATTATCAAACTTATCAGTACAATATGAAATACAGAAAGGGTAAAAATTTTACTTTACTTACTACGATGCACATTTGTCACAAACAAAAATGCAAAACAGTCCTTCCAATTGCTTTAAAGTCTAATACGGAACCCCGCTGGCCCTCTGTGAAAACAGTATTTTTTTCGACCTTTAGAAATTACGCCTCGCACGGTTGAACATCAACGAATGACGCATTTTTCCTTTTCCTTTTTTCCGTTTATCTTTTTTTCCACAGCCGGCGGATTTTTCGCTTATTTGCTCGCTTCATTGGCTTGTAAGTGAGATGGGGTAGCCTTTTATTTTGTTTTTAAAACGCAATTGGATTTGGGTCAAGCTTTTCTGATGATGCGTTCTTATTGGAATGTATTTTGATGGCAGCGCCACTACGTACGTGTAGCGGTGAGTGGAGGAACTATTGTTTAGTAATGCGACATCTAGTGTCGAATAGTAAAAGCGTTATTTTGTATTTTATTAATTTATACATACAAATGAACATTTTAAAAATAAATACAAACATTTATTAAATGAACGATACTAATTGTTCTGATATAAAAATATTTAAAAACAATAAAAGTATCGTTAGTAATGCCATCTATCGTCAAATAGCATTCAGTCTAACTTATAGTATATTTAATTTAATTTATAATAATGTTATATTTCATTTGACACAATTTAATATTAGATAACTTTACCAGTATTATATTGTCTTTGACCTTACAGATTGTCGGTACTCCACGAAATAGAGTTGTGATATTTTTACATTATTGTTGATGTGATATTAATACTAAACCGAGGACCGAGGTGCGAAAACTCCTAACGGCGATGAAATATAATCAGGTACAAAGAACGCCGTTGGAAAACTAATTCCCATACAAAAAACGTGACTTTATTGCCGATCTTGCAAAGCTCTGTTGACGCCATCCCAATCCCAATCCCAACCATCCCAATCCCAACTAATATTATAAATGCGAAAGCGAGTTTAAAATTAAAATTAAAATATTTAGTAACTTAAAATGTCAAGATTGGTTAACACGATGCATTGAAACGGCTATTTTCTTTCATTCTTAAGAAAAACAGATTGTTTTGTATAAAAAAACAAGTAATCATCCATTCAGATCAAGGCATGAAATATCCCAACTTCCCAACTAATATTATAAATGCGAAAGTTAGTTTGTTTGTTTATTTGTTTGTTACGCTTTCACGCCGTATTTACTGAACCGACCATCATGAAATTTTGATTACACATAGGTTAGGGTAGCGAGAAGGACATAGGCTATAAATTACGCGGGCGAAGCCGCGGGTAACAGCTAGTAAAGGATATAAACGTAATTAAAATGAACATTGACCCACTGACACTGACATCTTATCGCAAAATAATATGATCAAAACTTTTTTAGAATACCGGTGACTATCTTTAGAGTTATTTGGTCTTTTTGACTAGAGATATCTGTAATTAGATACCTATATCAGATAATCACTCATTTCAATATCAGTCAGTCAAATCAGTGAAAATTTCAACTGTCTAGCCATGTGGTCCCAACGCCTTAATCGTACGATTCGTTCTCAGGGACTCGCATAGATGGCGCCACTCGAAACTACACAATATTGTATCTACCGTATTATGAGAATATAAAAACATTATTCATAAAATATATGTTATTAAAAATCAAAACAATATTTTAGGCACAATATTTTAGAATGACACCCTTTATTTAGCAAATTTAGGCTAACGCAGATAACCGTCATCTAGTATCGAGTAGCAAGCAACTCTCCTGCGCCATACATTTCGCCACCTTAATTTGGTCCAATATTTTTGTATGAGGTGGGCAGTCTATTACGTTAGTATTATATTGTCTTTGGTCTAGCTATAACGGTTTATGAGATAGCCTGTTGAGGTGACCGACAGAGCGACGGATTGCAATGTCTCCTGAATAGGGTCCCGTTTTTACCCTTTGGGTACGGAACCCGAAAAATGAATGCCTGACCAGGTGGTCGGACGACCTGACCAAGGTCGCAGGAAAACGCTGGATGCAGGCCGCTTCCCACCGGTCATTTTGGAAATCCTTAGGAGAGGCTTATGTCCAACAGTGGACTTGGAATGATGATGTAAATAGACCATCTACATACCTTTAAAGGGATGGCTCAGCCGTCAACATGAACAACTTTTCCTACGGGACCATGCTGAACTGGGAATAAAAAAAATTCGACATTTCCATACAAACGTGTTCACCCGCCCGAGTAAGGTAAAGTAAAAAAAAATATTTGAGTTTCCATTATTGATCCTATAGTTAAAGTTGTTCATATTGACGGGCTGAGAGGGGGTCAATTTCCACGCTGTATATTTTCTTTGCTGGCCGTGTGGTTCCCGGCAAATTAGAATAGGACCACTCCAAGTCCTCCCATGGATGTTATAGAAGGCGACTTAGGAAACACAAGCTAAACAAAGCTTATAAACATGAAAGATACCTCTCCAACCCGTCTGGCCAGCGTGGAGAGTGTAGGCGAAATCCTCTGTCTGCTTTGGCTAATATATGGCTCTGGTAGTACAGTGAGGGTCGTGCTCCTGCAGTGGAGACAAACTAAGACCTGATGATGTTGATAATTATTGTCTTTGCTAACATCGACACGAGCATATCCGAGGGCGAAAGCCCGAATCTTATGCAGGGTGTCAAGGTTTTACCTTTACCACAGAGTTTATTCCCGACATTGCATTTAATAATCATGCAACGCGAAAGTTTAAAAGTAGTTTTACCACAGAGGAAAAATGTTTTACGTATTTAATATTTTAATAAAACCGGCCAGCAGGCCGATTTGCTAACTCGGTGTACAATGATTTGATTGTCACTTTAGCATCCATTGCGGTTTTCGTTTCTTAAATAGAAATAGTCATTTATACCGAAGCCGTAATTATTATTGAAGTTCCCATGAAAATGATGTACACTGTAGCTGTCAAAAGTTAGCAAATAGGCCTGCTGCAGGCCGATTTGCTAACTCGGTGTACAACGATTTGACTGTCACTTTAGCATCCATTACAGTTTTCATATCTTAAATAAAAATTGTCATTCATACCGAAGCCGTAATGAATTAAAGTTGCCATTAAAATGATGTACACCGTAGCTATCAAAAGTTAGCAAATAGGCCTGCTGGTCCTTAAAGGTGCGTCAGTCCGTCAATATGATCAATATTTCCTATGGAACTAAACCTGGAATATCGATAAAAAATAATAATTCCCATACAATAGTGTTCAGCCGGCCGGGCAATGTGAACGAAAATGTTTTGTTTCTCGAATTTCCAGCTTTAATCCCACAGGATAAGTTGTTCATATGGAGGGACTAAGTCACCCTTTTAAGTATCGGACAGTATATAACAAATGTACAAAAAAAACTCGCGTTTAAATAGGTTTGTTTGTTGTTTTTGTTGTGAGTAATTAGCCAACACTGGTGTCAGATTGTTCAAGCTACCTAGAGGCATAGCTTATCGACTGTCATCAATGATAATAGCTTGGACCAACGGCTTAACGTTTCTCCCGAAGCACGGAGGAGCTCGAGATATTTTATGCCACTTGCGGTCACCCATCCAAGTGGGGACTACCCCGGGGTTGCTTAAAATACGTAAGCGCTAATAATGCTTACACCCACTGGGCCACCGGTCTCTTCAAGCTTAGTAATGCAACCACATTCAAATCGACACATCACATCTTGTACTTTATTCCAATTCTACTAAGTGTCCCATGACAGTCAACTTTTTTATTAAACACACAAAATTAACTCCGAACATGAATAAAGCACAATTTTTCAAAAAAAGTAACCTCCCCTCTGGCCATAAACATCATGCTGTTGTCCATTAAGGGAGGACTTAAGGGAGGACGAGCAGAAAATGGTTTTTTAAGTGGCGCCTGTGATTTATTGTAAGAATGTACCTCGTGGCTAATCAGTGTGGAGAGGGATTCTTATTTTTATTTCCCCTTTATTATCATCAGGTATTTTTTTATCTCCACTGCAGGAGCATGACCCTCTCTGTAGTACCAGAGCAGTCAGAGGATTTAGCCTTCACTCTCCACGCTGGCCAGACGGGTTGGAGGGGTCTCTTTAATGGTTATAAGCATTGTATAGCTTGTGTTTTCTAAGTCGCCTTTTACGATATCCACGGGAAGATTTGGACTGGTCTAATTCCGCTCTACCGGGAAATACACATCTGATTATTTATTTATTATTTCCGTCCTCTCCTCATCTGGGTTTTAATTTCCGGTTGAATCCTCAGCTGTTAAGGCGCTCTTATAGTAACACTAGCGCCACCCAGCAATTAAATTCCTTAAATCATAAATGGTATCGAATTTTAAAAAACTTAACAAGTACAAAACTTCTAAATTACTTATAGTATTTTTTTGTACATTACAAGTAATTTACTAACGCCATATTTAAAGAGAAAAATCGGTTAACGCCAGAAAAGGCCACTTTTGGCATTAACCTGTTTTTCTTTTATTTTATCAAACAAATATTAGTGAAAATAAATACAAAAATACTACAAGTAATTTACAAGTTATGCACTTGTTAGATTTTTAAAATTCGATACAATTTAGGATTTAAAGAATTGATTGCTGGGTGGCGCTAGTGTTACTATAGGATTGCCCTAAGTATATAATTAAAGAAGGTAATCATGTTGTATCAAGGACTAAAATCTAAAGTGGAGGCCAGAGAAGTTTGACGCATACTCTATCGAAAAGAGCTACAAAGATCTTAAATAAAAATATTTTTAGCGGACAGAAATGTCCCTTTCCATACTTGCCGAGCCGCGTCGTTTTTTCCACCGGCCGCCCGGAGCGCATTGCGCCCTCGGTGAATCTGTTAATCGCTGCTTCTCGTTTTTTAACCTCTACAAGTTAATTTAACGGCCGTTTGGTCAACCACAACAGATTTTGTATTCAGCATTTTTTTCTGCTTGTTTTACGTGTATTTATATCCCCCATTACATGACAAAAAATGCATAGGTTTTGCGTGAGAGAGACGAAACATTGAATCCATGGTCATGAAATGTGGAGGATAAACGGTTGACTACTAACTAACTGGTTCTTGTTTTATTGTAGCCTTTTGATCAACCACAAAAGATTTTATTTTCAAATATTTTTTGTGCCTTTTTTATGTTTCTATATCCCCATCATCTTTCATGCTGGTTTGGATGGAAAGGAAAAGCATAGAATATACCAGCTGCTTTTCTTAGCGCACAGACCGTAACAGTCGGTCAAGGGATTGGGCGAAAATAAGGAATCATTTCAATAGGATGCGGCCTATAATACCCTAAACGTGGCCTTTGGGTTTTGTGACCTAGGGCTCTGTCTCAACCACAATAGATTTTGTTTTCAGCATTTTTTCTGCTTGTTTTATGTGTAGATACCCATACCAGCCCCCGTAGCATGGCACGCGCCACAATATTATCGACTATAGCCATCTTTTTTTTCGCAATACTGAAGAGCGAGAAGTAGATAGTTTATCGCGCGATATAAACGGCGTCGCGGGAGCCATGCTACGGGGGCAGGGGATACCCTGTAAGATAACAAAAAATGCATAGGTTGTGAGTGGGAGAGACAAGACATTGATTCCAAGGTCATGAAATGTGGAGGATAAACGGTTGACACTAACTTTTTTTTTATGTCATAGGACGGCAAACGAGCAAGCGGGTCACCTGATGGTAAGTGATCACCGCTGCCCATGGACAACTGTAACACCAGGGGTGTGACAATAGCGTTGCCGGCCTTTTATTTCTCCCTCCCAGAGGGGAGAGGGGATGGGCCTCCGGCTGTCTCACTCGCCGAACGAAGCATAGCAGTAATATAGCTACTACTCATACGTCGATTTTCTGTGAGTGTGTGGTTCTTCCTCTTCCCCGGACGAGCCGGCCTAGCAAAAAAGGCATGCTACTAGCAAAAAAGTGAAAAACTTGTTCTCGTTTTATTGTAGCCTTTTAGTCAACCACAACAGATTTCGGTTTCCACAATGGGCATGTTGACTAAAGACCTGCAAAAAATAAACACAATAGTGACAGAAATACAAAAAACTCTTTCAGATATAAAAGTTTTAAAGACCGTGTTGCCGGCGTGTTGACCGCTGCGACACGGAGCTCGTCAACTGATTATCAGTTCTGTATGGGGAATAGTCGTATGGTGGGAACCATAGTAAAAGCAGAGTAGAATAGGACCACACCAAATCTTCCCGTGAATGTCAAAGAAGGCGACTTAGGATACACAAGCTAAGCAAAGCTTGCAAACATCAAAGAGACCGCTCCAACCCGTCTGGCCAGAGTGGCCGAATCCTCTGACTTCTCTGGCTATATGGCTCTGCTAGTACAGAGTGGGTTGTGCTACTGCAGTGGAAATTTAAAAACCGGCCAGGTGCGTGTCGGGCCACGCGCAGTGTAGGGTTCCGTAGTTGCGAATGACAACTTTGAGTTCACAATGTTCACACTCGCACCTCACAGTTTAACGACCAAAAACATCTAACAATGAAAATTGTATGAAATTTTACATTTTCGAGTACATTTTATAAGTTGGTTGCCTATATCTTTTAAGTTTGTACTTAATACTCAGGTCTGATAGTTTTCCTCTCAACTTAAGTATATATACTACTGCTGTAATTTTTTTCACGTATCTATATATAACCGTTTAGCAGATAGAGGGGGGGAGACAATTACCTCTAACAAAAATTCGCACTTTAAAACCAAATATTTCGGAAACGGATCCCTAAATCGAAAAATGGTGATCTCAACCTCACAATATTTTTTTAAAGACCTACTTAACGATACCCAACACGATGGCTAAATAGAGAAAAAAAAATACTCACACACTTTACTTGTATGGAAACTACCATAAAAATATTTTTTTTTCAAGATTTTTTTCTACCACTTTTTTGGCATGTTTAATATACATACCCATACCAAATTACAGCTTTCTAGTACTTATAGTCTCTACGTAAAACCGCGGACGGACAGACAGACAGATAGACAGACAGACGGACAGACAGACAGACATGGCGAAACTATAAGGGTTCCTTGTTTACTACGGAACTCTAAAAAGATATTGATGATGGGTTTTTTCATTTGTCGACAATCTGGCTCCATGATAAAAGTTGTTCATCTTAATGTAGTAATCTTGCCCTGAAAGTATTTTAAATAATCTATCTGTCACCGTGTATAACAATAACATTATGTCGCCTTTACCCCTAACTACTAAAGCGTGGTCTAGTATGTGTGTATGTGTCTACGTACGTCCAAAACACACCTGTGTCGCAACAAAGAAATTCCAAGATGTGTTTAACTCCGGTGGATTTAATTAAAATGTGAAACCACCCCGCGGGGTGAAGAAATATAGGGGGTGTTCCCAAGTTTTTGGGGGTAGCGCAAACATTGTATTAACATATTATTTAAATATACGTGTCTACGCCAGTAGGTATTTGATTTTGCTGTTTAAAGCAGTTTGAAAGAGAGAATTTGAGTTAAATTAGATTGTGATTAATTTAAGTAGTTTGAATTTTATATAATCCTTATAGTTTTTGAACTTTGTATATAAAATGTGTACTTTTTGGGTTAGTTACGTAAGCTTATTTAGCAACAAGTTATTACTATTTACTTATAACTATTTACTTTCATCACCTCCCAGACACAGCCTTGCATTTTTTTATTTAAGTTTCCGAATGACTAAGGAACAAAATGGCACCCGGAAGTTTATGAATTATTTGATTTCTTTTTCCCCGTTAGTTAGTATGTGTGGGTCAATGTGTAGATTTAGGAATATTAAAGAACCACTTGATTGCGAAATTTGTATTAATGGTTTCTTTGCGATAGCGACATTATTTTATCAAAGAGCCGGTCTCTAATGCAGTGGGTACGGGGCAATATGAACTCCAAAACTAAATTATATCATATATCGTTTGGGCATATTTATGTGTCATTATACAGTAGGTATGCATAAATACACACCTTATATCCATAAATCTTAGAGTAAAACTTGTTACGAATTAGTTCTTTTCGACAAAATATGCCAAAAAAAGAAATATTGGCACATCCGCTACTGTCTCTAGTGTCCCAATAGTGTCTGTCTAGGATGGTGGGTCCCTTTAGAGTGTGTGGCCGATCTATATTCATTTACGTACGATTTGCTGGTCATAGATTACATAGGTATGATGACTACCAACATCTTCTTTTC
The DNA here is from genome assembly GCA_963082605.1 of Rhodophaea formosa. Classification (NCBI taxonomy): domain Eukaryota; kingdom Metazoa; phylum Arthropoda; class Insecta; order Lepidoptera; family Pyralidae; genus Rhodophaea; species Rhodophaea formosa. The sequence goes on along the minus strand of OY720228.1, from coordinate 10,197,762 downwards.
TTTCTATTAAGAAATGATTCATCATCATCATCAGGTCTTTTTTAATCTCCACTGCAGGAGCATGACCCTCTCTGAAATACAAGAGCCAGAGCAGTAAGAGGATTTGGCCTACACTCTTCACGCTGGCCAAAAGGGGTCCATATTCGAATGCATAAAATTAAATTGCACATATTAATGTTGCATAAATTTTTTGGAATTATCATCATTTCGCATAAAGATAATTATGAATAAATTTATAGGCATAACTTATTTTAGCACTATGAATTTTATCATAACAATATATTAGAATAGTAAATATTTGCATTAATTAATTTACTATAATGGCAACTAATCCTAAATTTTTTTTGGCATTGAAACTGAAGACATACATATTACAAAGCATAAAATACAATTGCTATATTGTTGAAATTCCGATTATTGATACTTATTTTTTTATCAAAAGCATTATTTCCATATTATTAAAAGACAACATTTCAAATGATAAATAAATTAAATCCATAAGAATAAGTATAATATACTTTTTTAGGGTAGCTCCCATACAAGTAAAGAGGGAGTAATATTTTTTTTCTATACAAACCCATCGTGTTGGGTATTGTTAGATAGGTCTTTAAAAAATATTGTGAGGTTGAGAACACCATTTTTCGATTTAGGAATCCGTTTCCGAAATATTTGGTTTTAACGTGCAAAATTTTGTTAGAGGTACGTGTCCCCCCCCTCTATCTACTAAACGGTTATATATGGATACGTGAAAAAAATTACAGCAGTAGTATATATACTGCTGAAAGGAAGTTGAAAGGAAAACTTTTAGAGCTGAGTACACTTGGTACTTAGCTCTGATAGTTTTCCTTTTTAAAAAAATATAGGAAACCAACTTATAAAATGTACTCAAAAATTTAAAATTGCATACATTTTCATTGTTACATGTTTTCGGTCGTTAAACTGTGAGGTGCGAGTGTGAACAGTGTGAAGTCACAGTTGTCATTTGCAACTACGGAACCCTACTCTGCGCGTGGCCCGACACGCACTTGGCCGGTTTTTCTTTACAATTTCTCTCTACGGTGCTGGGTTTGGCTACAAAACACTTCAGAATAACGCGGCAATTTCGTTTCATGCTTGGTTCATGTAGAACCTAACGCTCGTCAGTAGGTATTTATTGGGCATTTCAAAACACACATCCTCGAGCTCATTTTCATTCGCTCGAGGCTGGGTGTTTTGAAATCCCCAATAAACACAATGAAATCAAGATTCTATGAAACTTACTAATACTTATTCCTGCTGGTATGCCGGTTCTAAGCCAGTGGAGCTTTAGTACTCGGGTATGACAGAAATAAAATAAGTTGTCAGTTTTTATGCGTGTTCATAAAATAGGTGTTACTCTTGTTTACGGAAGGCGGTACAAGTGAATATTTTGTAGATTAGTCTCTACCGCTTCACTGGGTTAGAACCGGCGACGTGTTAAAGAATAATAAATATAATAGCAATGCTGTAATTGTTCATTTTGTCAAAACACATTACAGGCGGCAGACAAGCCAAGTAAACTGTCTAATTATGAAATTGATAAAACAAAAGGAATCTTTAAAATTACAATGTATTTGTCCTACTATGCTAACGAGTACAGTAAAAAGGCATGGTAACTTATTACCGAATACTATTCGATGCATCATATGTGGTCCATCAAATTGTGGAAAGACCAATTTAGTGATAAGTTTATTGTTGCATGAAAACGGTCTACGTTTTCGTAATCTGTACGTGTATTCAAAATCCTTATATCAACCGAAATACTTATTTCTAGAAAAAGTATTAACTATGGTACCAGATGTATCATTTCACAAATACAACTACAATGCCGAAGTGTTAAATCCACATGAAGCGGCTCCAGACTCCATTATTATATTTGACGATGTTGCCTGCGAAAACCAAAATAATATTCGAGACTATTTTGCTATGGGGCGTCACAAAAACATTGACTCTTTTTATCTAAATCAAACTTATACCAAAATACCAAAACAGCTCGTGAGAGACAATTCAAACCTCATTGTATTATTTAAACAAGATGATGTTAACTTGAAACATGTTTATGAAGAACATGTTGGTTCTGATATGACATGGCTCCAATTTCGTAAAATGTGTTCTACTGTTTGGAATGAGCAGTATGGATATGTTGTAATTAATAAAGACTGTGAACGAAATAATGGGTGCTATAGAATGAAATTTGATACATTCATTGTTATAGAATAACATTTATAAGAAGGTTTTGTGTTGATGACCTCTCACTTCATTTGTGAATGTCAATAAGAACGTATCATAAAAATGGAGAAAAAATTCAAAGAACAAATTGTGAAATCCGCAGCTGCTGTAAAAAGAAAGGTTGATTTGATACGAGATGCAAAAAATACGAGCAACATGGCTTTAGAGACTATATTCAAACCTATAGTTGATCCATTAAATCAACTGTCTAGAAAAAATGATATTAAATGTGAAGAAGAAGAAGAAGAGGAAAAGCATATACCTGCGATCAAAAGAAATAAGTTTAGCGAAAGTGAAACATCATATATTGCTAAAGAAGATTCAGAAGAACCATTTTACGAACACGAAGAAGAAAACTTAGACTCGCTTGAACATAATCCTAACGAAACCCTTACTGTTTTGCCCTCTGATATTCTGAGCGATGAGTCTTTCAAATCTCTTAACTCATCACCGACCTCTAAAGATCATACTATATCTTGGACAACCGAGGTCATAACCGATATTCCTTTTGGGGTCAGACACGATCGTGGAAAGGTCATGCTAGGCAACACACATGTTTTTGACCGAGACCAAACATGGAAAATAGGAACTCACATTATTAAAAAGACACCTGGTTTAAAGGAGTTACTATATACGAAAACTCCGAACATAGATGTGATAACAGAGGAAGATTTGCAACATTATAAATTGTTGCTTATTGAAACCAATGCACATAGACGTAACTATGATGCAAAGAAGCCTATTAATAGCAACAAAGGTTTCAAATACATGCACATCATTAAACCGCTATTCAAATTTACAAGAAGTGCAACTACTAGTACTGAGAGTCTTACAAAAGGGTCAGGTATTAAACTTTTGAAAAAATTTAATAAAAATACTGATTTGATTTATTGGAATGATCCGAACGAGTTAGTAGAAAGATTACAATTACTATTTGCATCACGAGATGCGGGTAACACTGGATTAGATAATGAGATTATTTCAATCATCGAAGAACTACAAGAAGCAGGTATTATTAACAGAAATATAAAGAGCGTGCAGTAAGAGTTTTGAACAGTTTACTTGCAATATTCGATCTATATACATAGACTATAATGAATATAGACAAATTTGGTCATCACATTCATAAGCGTATAAGATTTTCTGAATATATTGATACCCTAAACGACGCTTTAACCAAATCGGAAACAGGAGATTTTAATCTCAAACAATCGAAGCTAAAAGGATTGTTGCATCCAGAGGAAGACAACGATGCTGTTAACAAGGCGTACTTGGATAAAGAAATTCAAGATTTAAGAGCTGAATTAAAACAAATCCATACTAATGTAAAAAATTATCTCAGTAACTTGGAAAAAGCAGTTTTTTATAAAATAACTTCCACGCACTATACTAAAGCTGAAATAGATTCAAAACTAGCAAAGTTCAATAAAAATAATGAGTAAACAAAACATAGTTGACGAGCTCCATAGATCAGCGAGAAGAAATTTCCCACGTCGTTGTACGATCATAAAAGGGATAGATGATTTATGGCAAGCTGATCTTATAGACTTACAGAAATATGCTCAGTTTAATAAAGGATACAAATATGTATTAGTTGTTATTGATGCTTTATCAAAATACGTCTGGGCTGATCCCATAAAAGCAAAATCAAAAGAATGTGTTACAAGTGCTATGCAACATATACTGACTGAGACATCCCGAAAGCCAAGAAACTTACAAACAGATTTAGGAAAAGAGTTTTACAATGAAAAATTTCAAAAATTGATGAACAAATATAAAATAAACCATTATTCTACTTACTCTGTAAAAAAACCGGCCAAGTGCGTGTCAGGCCACGCGCAAAGTAGGGTTCCGTAGTTGCGAATGACAACTTTGAGTTCACACTTTTTACACTCGCACCTCACAGTTTAACGACCAAAAACATCTAACTATGAAGATTGTATGAAATTTTACATTTTCCAGTACATTTTATAAGTTGGGTGCCTATAACTTTTTAGTTTGCACTTAGTACCCAGCTCTGATAGTTTTCCTTTCAACTTCAGTATATATACTACTGCTGTAATTTTTTTCACGTATCCATATATAACCGTTTAGCAGATAGAGGGGGGGGACACGTACCTCTAACAAAAATTTGCACTTTAAAACCAAATATTTCGGAAACGGATCCCTAAATCGAAAAATGGTGTTCTCAACCTCACAATATTTTTCAAATACCTTTTTAACGATACCCCACACGATGGGTAAATAGAGAAAAAAAAATTACTTCCCCACTTTACTTGTAAGGGAGCTACCAAAAAAAAAATTTTTTTCAAGATTTTTTCTACCACTTTTTTGCCATAATTAATATACATACCCATACCAAATTACAGCTTTCTAGTACTTATAGTCTTTGAGTAAAACCGCGGACGGACAGACAGACAGACAGACAGACAGACAGACAGACAGACATGGCGAAACTATAAGGGTTCCTAGTTTACTACGGAACCCTAAAAAGGCATCAATAGTTGAACGAGTAATAAGAACATTAAAATCTCATCTTTATAAATTGTTCAGTCTTAACGGGCAATACCAATGGTTAGCCAAGAACTTGAATTCTGTTGTTCAAAATTATAACAGCACTCCTCATAGGATCACAAAGTTTAAACCAATAGAAGTAAATCAGTACAATCAGCTTTTGGTTAAGGCTAATATAAATAAAACGCAAAAACAAAATATCACGAAATCCCTTTTTCATGTTGGTGACCATGTACGAATCAGTAAATATAAAGGAGATTTCAGTAAAGGTTATACTCCAAACTGGTCAACTGAAATATTTACGATTGAAAAAGTTAACTGTACGAATCCACCTACTTATCATATAGAAGATAGACATAAGCAACCAATTTTGGGGACATTTTACGGATATGAGCTACAGAAGGCTAAGTTTCCAGATTTATATCTCATTGAAAAAGTAATAAAAAGAAAAGGAACAAAATTGTTTGTAAAATGGTTGGGGTTAAGTGATTCCGAAAACAGTTGGGTTGACAAAAGTGCCGTCCTACATTAATATAAGCGAAGTATAAGAGTGTAAGTTATCAGTACATGCTTATCAATGAAGGAAGGAGGTGGTATTATTAACACTTTAATTGATAAGTTACCATTTGAACTACATTTACCTGGATATCAGTTCTGCGGTCCAGGAACTAAATTACAGAAAAGGTTATTAAGAGGTGATCGAGGTATTAACGAGTTAGATAAAGCGTGTATGCTTCACGATATTGCTTATACTAACAGTGATATTAACGTTCGACATAAAGCTGATTTAGAACTTTTAAACATGGCTAATCGGAGGTTCAAGTCCAAAAATGTTGGAAAAAGAGAAAAAGTGGCATCTTGGATCGTAAAAAATGCGATGAAAGCGAAATTAAAAGCAGGCGCAGGAGCACGATCCTTTATGAAAATCGTTAAAAATATCCAGAATCGATTAAAAAAATTAAAATCCAAAGATAAAAACACTGCTATTAAATATGCTTATGCAGCTGCAAAAAAAATATTTACAAACAAAAGTGGTATGCGCTTGCCACGCTATATTCCTATTCCCAAGTGTGGAGGAATTTTGCCTTTGATTCCAATTTTTGCTGGATTATCGGCACTTGGTTCGATAGCTGGCGGGGCTGCAGGTATCGCAAAAGCTGTGAATGATTACAAAGTGGCTAAACAGAATCTTCAGGAGTCCGAACGACACAACAAAATGATGGAAACGATTGCTCTTGGTAAAGGATTGTACTTAAAGCAACATAAAAAAGGAGCAGGGCTATATCTTAAAAGTCCAAAAAACTAATGAAAAGGCTACCTAAACGGGCACTTACTAATATAGATTTAATTAAACATGCGAGCGATATTCCCTATTTTCGCGGTGTGTTTATGAGAGATACCTTGCCTGCAAAACCAAGAAAAATAGAGTGCGCAATACTAAATCTAGATAGTTGTTCCAACCCGGGAACTCATTGGGTAGCCTACGTAAAGCTCAATAATTATTCTGAATATTTTGACAGTTTTGGAAACTTAAAACCACCATTAGAGTTACTCAAATATTTGAAAAATACATCTATTAACTATAATTACATCCAACATCAGAACTTCGGTTCAATAAATTGTGGACATCATTGCTTAAATTTTTTAGTTGAGTTTTGGAAAAATGTAGGTATTTAAGAAGTCTTAAGAATAAAAAAATATTAGTATAATCATGTCTTTCACTGTGTCAATAACTGGGGTGGGAAGCTCTTTGACGATAAACTATTCACCAACTTTAGAATTACGTGGAGATTATGAATGTGGGCTTTTATACTTTTCAACGTTTAATTCAATTCCAAATATAGATGAGAGAAATAATAAATTCTATTACGGAAATGAAACTATCGAAATTCCAGAAGGATCTTATGAACTACAAGATATTCAAGATTTTTTAAAAAGTAATATTAAAGATGCTTTCTTCAAATTAACTTGTAATAATAATACACTAAAAACTAATATTTTCTGCTCGAAAGATGTTCATTTCGAGAAAAGTGGTTCAATTGGTAGGATGTTGGGTTTCGGAAGGGAGACTATAAAAGCTAATAAAAGCAGCGTGTCTCGGTATCCTGTTAGCATTATATCAACTACCCTTGTGCGCATCGAGTGTGATGTAATCAGCGGATCATTTGTGAACGGAAAAAGTAGTCATATAATTCACGAATTTGTTCCCAACGTGCCACCTGGTTATCGCATAATCGAAATACCGAAGAACATAATCTATTTCCCAGTTAATCAAAACTCCATTAGTGCTCTAAGTATAAGATTATTGGACGCTGAAAACAAACAAATTAATTTACGCGGTGAGGAGGTACAGATTTATTTACATTTTAGAAAAAAATGATAATTTTCGATAAAAACTCTGTTACAACCCGTCTTCAAGTCAGTTACAAGGAATCACCTCGGCAAGGAACACTTCTTCAGAAAAAAGAAAAGAAGAACGGAAAGAAGCTTACAAAAAATAATCGAAAGTTTTTGAAATTGGTAGGATTGTTAAAATAATGAATTTTTTAAATATATCACAACCTACAGTTATCGACAACAGCGTCGAAAGTTTCGAATTTCATTCATACAGACCGTATGTGACAAGTTTTAACAAGAATGATGAGATTCGAATTCCTATTAACCAGCAAGACTTGTATGTGTTACCTGCATTCAGTACTTTGTATATTGAAGGCAAAGTAGAATTATACGATAGTAAAACTAAAGAAAAACTATCGAGAGTTAATTTTGTAAATAATCCTGCAATGTTTTTATTCCAAGAGATTCGGTATGAATTAAATGGAGTTGAAATTGACAGAATAAAAAATGCTGGTATCACTACTACCATGAAATCTTACCTATCCTTAAATGAAAATGAATCTAAATCTGGAAAAGTATGGGGTTGGTCTCCTACTGGCACAACTAATATTGATAACGGTTCATTCTCTGCTTCGATACCACTAAACAAAATATTAGGTTTCGCGGAAGATTACGAGAAAATCATAATAAATTCCAAACATGAGTTAGTGTTATTAAGAAGTAATAGTAACCTCAATGCACTAAAATTGGATAATGAAGAAATTGTTGATGATATAATTATCAATAAAATATTTTGGCGAGTTCCACACATTAAAGTGTCTGATCGGGAAAGGATTAACTTATTAAAACATTTAGAAAAAGATCGAGCTATTACATTAGCGTTCCGGAACTGGGATTTATATGAATACCCACTACTCCCCAGAACTCGCAAACATAATTGGGCAATTAAAACTTCATCGCAAACTGAAAAACCGCGGTTTGTTATTATTGCGTTACAAACCAATCGTAAACAGCAACCACAACTCTCAATGGCTGAATTCGATCACTGCAATGTTCGTGACATAAGAGTATTTTTAAATTCTACGTATTACCCTTATGAATGCATGAACATAAGTTTTTCAGAAAATAAGTTTTCTTTATTATACGAGCAATACGCAAGATTTCAGCAGTCTTATTATAGACGTCGACCGGAACCGTTGTTAAGCTTAAAAGAATTCAGAGACATTGCTCCATTATTTGTCATCGACTGTTCCCGCCAACAAGAGACTTTGAAGGGTTCTGTAGACGTGAGAGTTGAAATAGAAACAGACCAAGAAATACCTGACCAGACAGCAGCATATTGCTTGATATTAAACGATTGTATATTTGAATACAAACCTTTGAGCAACATTGTTAAAAAGATATCATGAATAATAACACAATTATTGTAGATTTACAAGGTTTCAAAAACCCTTGCAATAAATTCATAGTAAAGGAAATCGCAATAGCGACTGAGGAACATACCCAAATATTCCTAGTAAAGCCGCCTTATACTTTCTCCCAACTTACTCATGAAGAAAAAAAACGTGTCATGTGGATAGAAAAACATCTTGGATATCGATGGAGCGAAGGATATGTCGATTACAAAGAATTTCATAGGATTATAAAGTCTTATTTAAATGATAGAAAAATTATTGTGAAAGGTGCGGAAAAAATTATTTGGGTGGAGGAGTTATGTAACCACAAAAATATTATAGATATAACAGATAAAAATATTCCTAATTTAAAAGAGCTTCAAGCTAAGTATTGTAAAGAATTATTTTCATTAAATTGTTTTATTCACCCACAACAATGTGCATTAAAGAATGTTTTATGTATCAAGAAATGGTTAATAGAAAATAAAATAATTTTATAACTATAAATCTTCTTTTTATTTCATTTTTACAAAAAAAAGGTATACACAATATACTTACATAATGATATATACACTATTTCTAAATAACATTTTTTTTTCAATCGTACAAAACACTTCTACTTTCTACAACATAGTATCTTTATTTATAGGTAACGATATTTTCGACGACCTCTGTGGCCTAGTGGTCATCATGCCAGCCTGTCACACTGAAGGTCCCGGGTTCGATCCCCGGTCAGGTCAAGATGGAAACCGATCTTTTTCATATTGACCTGGGTCTTGGATGTTTATCTATATATGTATTTATTATAAAATATAGTATCGTTGAGTTAGTATCCCATATTACAAGACTCGAACTTACTTTGGGGCTAGCTCAATCTGTGTGATTTATCCGTATATATTTATTTATTTATTAATTCAACAATAAGAGTAATTTTAACATATTCTTTTAGGTATAAATTCAATGAAAGTATTTTTAACATATGAGAAAATTTAAGTTTTAACAAATACTATTTATTTAAATTAACTACTTACATATATCATTCAAGTAAGATACTTAACTTTATTACTATTCACGCTTATTTTAACACAGATAAACTTACATATTTTATAATTACAAATGATCACTAGTTAGTTTTTTGCTAATCATTCTAACAATGTTTTCAGTACACTCCAATACTTCATCAAATGCATCACTTATCACATATTGCGCACTTGTCACCACATTACTATCGTCTTCCACTGGAGAAGGTGGAGGCGACAAAGCACTGTATGTTGGGGCACTAGGGGTAGGCTCGTTTTCAAAGTCCAGAATTTGGATTTTAACCATCCGGATTCCTCTCCGCGCCTTTTTTATGACATAAGACGAAGATGCAAGCCTGCTCTTCTGTAACGCAGCATCCCTTTTCTGCTCAATTTGCCGGAGCTCAGCAAATCGATTAGTGGGAATGATGTTGTAGCACTGAGAAAGGCTATCCAGGGGGTTCTGTGCGTCTTGTGAGCACAATATACAAGTCTCCTGTGAGTCTGACATGATCTGTAAAGAACGAAATATAATTAATATAACAAGAAACAAACGTAAAATTTTGATAAACATTATCAGTTAGACATTGTTAATAACAATACTTACATTCAGTTAGAAACTTTAAACACTAGCAGTAATTTGATGTAGTATGTGATATGATGTCCAGCAAACAACTGAAACACCATTATAAAGGACGCGAGTCTTATATAATTAAAATACGATTGTATTGCAAAACAGCGTTCCTCGCAAACCTAAATAAACAAGAATAAACAAGTTCGATGGCTGTACATTGTATTGTATCATATTTCATAATGGCAATTCAATAACATTCCAATTTTATGTATATCATTTGACAACCTCTGTGGCGGTACGGTTATCATGCTCGCCTTTCACTCAAGAGGTTCTGGGTTCGATTCCCAGCCAAAGCAAAATGTAACCAGTGTTTTTCAAATTGCTTTGGGTCTGGGATGTTATCTAGTTTTAAGTAGGTATCATATACTCGTACATCACAAATTTATCATCACAAAAACAAAGATTAGTTGACAGAAACGAATTATTTATTTTTAATACTCTTATTTTGTTTTGTGATAGCAACTACAAAATATATATTGTTTATCAAAGTATCAAAAGAAAGATGTGTATTTTCCGGAAAAAGAAATACATTAGTTAGAATTGGCGCTATAGATGTAAATAAATGTAGGTAGGTAATTAGAAATAAAATACGTTTTAATAGTTATTAAAAGTTTATTAGTCCCTTAAAAATTATATGTAATATTATAATTAACACAATTTTTCCTTAAATCTAATATTCAATTAAGTTGTTATGTTTATATTTATGTATTTTAAAACGTCTAAGTAACAATTAATTTTCTTGAAACATATCAAACATTAACGATTACTTACACAGTAATACTCAGTCATAGCATTGATTTTAAAGTTAAACATAACTGGCTTCAATACAAATAATTGAGCACAACATTGAGGTGAATGAAAGAAAATTGACAGAAGTAAAATTTTCATTAAAAAATACAAATTGGCATTATTTGATCTACTTATACATATACAAAATAATATTTGATTCGAGTAAATCAATATTCTATAATTTTATAAAAATCTTTCATAGCCAACTAGATGTATGTCCCCAAGACATAGTGCTGAATTTATCGTTTAGTACAATTCGTTTGTCATCATTTGAAGACAATGCGACTTTGTCAATTGCTTGAGTAAAAACTTCATGTTTAAGCGATTTGAATAGAATATTTCTTTTTCGTAGGGAGTTACTAGTCAATAATACATTATTATAATCGGTAAAAGTAAGATTCTTTATTTCAGATTTCTTTACACCCTTAGCCTTTTTTATTTCTTTATCTTGCGTTTTGACGCAATAAAGTTTAGACCGCAATCCCACAAATTCAGTGATTATTTTACCTCCGTATTCGTCCTTGAACAGTCCAGGAACTTTTTTGTTTTGGCAAACTATGTTGTACTGATTATTATTAATATAATTACTTGTATCAAAGTATGACTGAAAATACATTTTTATATCTTTATATACATCTTTAGTCTTTATTGAATATAAAAAACTATCTGTATCAGTATAACAAAGTTTTAAACCATTGCCATAGAAGGGTTTCATAACAGAATAGTGAAAATTATACATATGATGTTTAGACATTTCTAAGACTGTAAATCCTATGTAAATAGGTTTATCTAAAACCACTAACTCGGGTTTCATTTGTACAGCAACAAAATTTTCCGCAAAAATTGTACAACTATGAAAATTAGGCCTTGATATCAATTGTTCAGCCGTATATGTTTTTTTTGTCTTATTCCTAGAGTCATTCCATTGATTAACTAAATATACACTAACCCTTTTTTCGGAATCTTCTAGTGTTTTCCCGAAAACACTATTATTCAATAATTTGAAAAAATCCTGTTCAAATGGTGACTTGGCTTGTTGTCGTAGTTTTGTATTTAAATCGATATATTGCTTTAGAAATGGATGCTGTCTAAATTTGATTACGCGGTGAATTTTTTTTAAGATCAAGCCATGACTTATACATGTTTTTAAATGTACATAGTGAATAACATATTCGAATTTATCATATAAATTGGGAATTAACTTTGGTATTTTAGAGCCCGGTGGTGCAAATTTTTGTGGGCAAAATGGTAGATCATTATGCAAGTCGTGTAAATTCTCGGGATATTCCAAATCTACTTCTAAAATATACCCATATTCTGAATCATCAGGTGTATTGAGGATGACACTTTCATTTATATCTGTTTGTTTAATAAACCTAAAATTAGAATAGGGTAAATAAGAACACATTGAGTAACCATACAAATTATTACAATCTATGTACAGTAAATACTTATCGGGCAGGTTTGAATTATAGTCGGTCAAATATTTATGATTCGCTTTAGCATATCTAGTGGAACATAAGCAGATTCCTCCACGAATGCCTTTTTGGATCATTCGTATAATTTCGAGGTTATCTATTAGTTCAAGTTTGACTTTCGTTAAAAGTAACATTGCATCAAAACTCAACCCGGGAGCTGTCATGTAAAATGCTGGATCTAATCTGTAATTTATTTTACAAGTTTTGCGAAAACTTTGAAATATATCAGTCAGTAACATAACATCAGTTTTAAGATATAAATCGGTATATTCCCCAAGATTTTTTAAACAAAATATTCTCCAAACCTGTTGAGCGTGAGAATAATCTGATTCGGAAATAATTTCATCTGTTAAATGGCTATAGAAGCAGCTACGCGGAGGTAAACAAGTTTCTTCATAAGTATGCCAACTTGACATATATTCGTAAGGGTACACACCTTTCCGTCTCAAAAGATCAAAGTGTTTTTTGTTCGGAAAAAAAATAGTCAAATGAACAAAATCATTGTCATTTAAATTAGCTGCAAGTTTTTCCAAACTAGTGCCTAAAAACTTAAACGAGTCCACAAACCGCACTGGTAAAAATTCTTGACAACCGACATTAAAAAATTTTGTAAATGAAATGTAGTTCTCTTTATTTTTTGCAATAACTTTTATTTTGCCAGGCATTTCTCCTAATTGTCGAATAAATAAATGACTGTCATATCCAGATAAATTGTGAAAAAATACGGGAACAAATTTTGGTAAGCGATATTGTAGGTTACAGTAAGAATGGGCTGCACCTCTATACTTTCCAGTAAGATGACAATGTTCTTTGACTTTGTCATCAAGTAGCAACTGTTCACAAAGGAAACAATATTTCGATTTTTTAAAACTTTCTTGCTCCTCAGACGTTAATAAAGTCATAGGAATTGAATGTTCTAAAATCTTATGTATTTGATTTATGTCTTTACCGAGAAACTCAAGAAACTTTTCTACACAATCCCGCCCACGATAAGAGACGTACTTATTGCGGGTGCTATCAAAAGAACATACAATATAGTTTGCGAATGCGGCTGGTACATGTTTTTGTAAAATAGATGTACATTTCGAATGAAACTCATTGGTATTCGAAGCAGATACTAATAAAGATTCAAAATCAGCATAAATAACAAATGGCATATCTTGCATTCTTTCAAAATGTTTAAACTGAATAACTGAACCTTTTTCAGGTAATAATGTCCGAACACCGCTACAAACATGAACATTAAGTTTATCTTTATTATTAAAAAAAATCATACATTCATCACAGAAATATATCTTGCCATGATGTTTTGTTAGCTGAGGTCTAAGTAATTTACTCAAGTTTTTTATCAAGCAATAATGTTTGACCCCCCTTTTTCTAAAAATAACAAATTAACATGATGTTTCCTTTTATGATTGGATTTATAAAGAGGGCCAACTATATCAGACTTTTTCCCAAGACCATATACATTGATGCTAATTGACCGATTATTTTTCTCAAAAATTTTGATGTCTTGGAAAGAGACAGGAAATGTCATATTTTTAGTGTTGAGAATATTTTCGTAATGCGGATATGAAGATATTCGATGAGGGTTATTCTTAGCGGGAAACAGAGCTGCCATTATTGACCATAGGAAACAGAACGAATCATTATTTTGTATATTTACACAAGCTCGTTTTAACTTTAAAGATTTTGGCAATTCAATAAAGCCTGCAGCTCTCAAGGGATTGTATTTATTAATATTAACTTCTAAGTATAAATTACGCAAAAAAGACCACCCACTATCTTTTTCTTGAAATTCATCTATCTTCGTAACAATAGAGTGAATTGCTTTGAAAAACATTTCATTAAAGTCATAATTGTCGTATATTACAAAATTTTTAGTGGAAAATGATTTTATTTCGCCTGTTAAGTTTGTTGGTAAATTGAATTCACCAAACAATTCGAAGTTAACCTTAATGGAACGATAAGTGGCTTGTCTTGCGTTTAATAATTGTTTTACGCAAGGTCGTACACTACGTAAGAATACGGCCGGGGGTGCCGCGTCAGCGCTAGCGCTGCTGTCCTCGTTGCCCCCGCAGAGAACAGGGTGCACTCTGTATGAAGCAATCCGATTTCTGAATGCAGAGCTTATCTTTTGGATACCATCAGAAATTTCTATTGAATAATTGTTTTTATGTATATTACTTTTTAAATGACCTGAGAAAGCGCTACTTTTTACCGATAAATCGCAAACAGTGCAGTAGACTGTTTTGTTGGCCATATTGAAAATGTAATCCTTACTAATATTATAAATGCGAAAGTTTGTTAATGTCAGGATATCTAGATGTGTGGATGTTTGTTACTCTAACACACAAAAACTACTGAACGGATTTTTGACGAAACTCTTCAGTAATGTAGCTAAGTTATCGAAACAACACATGGGCTATAATTTTATACGCGAACGAAATCGCGGGTGTCTGCTCTTTATGCATAAATTTAATTATGTTAATTTGTATGTGTACAAGTAGATTTTACTATATAGTACCCATATAAATGAAAAGTAGACTTATGTCTACCTTATCAATTACTTAATTAAATAATCAAAGGAAACAAAAATGTACTCTTAAATGTCTCTCATATATTATAATAATTATTATCATCTGCTATATAAAAATTATAACAACGACGCCTGGCTTAGGCCTAGTTATGAAATTAGTACATTTCTTATAATATTAGATTAATATTTTAATGCTCGAGTAAATATCTTAAATATTTATTTTTTCTTGTCGGAAAAATATTTCCCCTCTTCGGTAAAGTGTACCTTACATTTATTAATAAAATCTTTTAGCGAGCGCAGCTCAGGCGCATCGCCGTCAGCCCGAAACTTTAACGCTAACACAGCGAGCTGCCACCTATCCTTGGGATCCACGCGTAGGATGTCCGCGGAGTTGTAGACCTTGAGCTCGACGAAGACGTCTCCCTCCAAGCTCGCCGTACGTCTCACCACACCATCGGCCACCCGTCGCGTCAGAGCTGACTGCAAGGGCAGCGGCTTTTTGGCAGCCGTAAGGTTGACCGCCTCGTCTTCAGACTCACTGTCGACCCAACCGGTCTTCTTTGGCGCCACCGATTTTTTCGCTTTAGCTGCTTTAGTTGGTTTGGATCTGAAAAAAATAATATGCATAAGTACTGTTATCTCTGGGAAGTTTTTAAAAAGAAGTGATTAGTTTCAGTTTACATTTAATTTAGTTTTATTTAGATGTGCTGTAATATTGAATATTTAAATGAAATTAATATTAATAATACATATTTTCTTCTATAAAACTTTAGGATTTATTTTTATAACACGGACATGACAGAAGGAAATACAAAGAAGAACATTTTCTTATTTAGTAAAAACTTGTAAATTATAATAAATCTTATAAGAATACATACTTTTTAGGTGGGACTTCTTCGTCTGATTCATAGGTTTCTTGCTGTCGCTTTTTCAGGCGAGCATTGTAGTTGGAGCTTGATCTGAAAAAATATATAGAAACATTTAAAACATAAACGATTAAGAACCCTCAGAATATTCTTAAAGCTAAAAATAAATGACTTAAATTGATACGTACTTTACTCTTGAAGTTGATGGCTCTTCATCAGAGTCAAAAAGTGGCTGCGGGACTTGTTTTTTTGATCCCTTAGTGGGACGCTTATTTAAGTACTCAGAGTCCGACCTGAAAGTAATTAGAGGAAATATAAGATTAAAAATAAAATATATATCCTATATGATAATCACCGTGATAGTAACAAACTTACGAACATGATAGTTCGAGCGAAGATCTTCGTGATGATAAGAACTTAGCTATCAGGATGTTGGCCGGGTAACACTCGTTGAATTGTATTGGGCTACACCAAAATTGTAGCACAATAAGTAGGTCATTTTTGCTGAATCGTAATTATTTTTTCGGGTATTGCAAACCTACTGGTATATAAAAGAAATACAATTGATTCGGTGTAATGTAATAAAATTCAATGTTCATATACTCACCCAACGGTGTGCAGCCTCTGTACTTTTGAAGACGTAAGCATAATCATGTCATAACGTGAATTAATTTCGCATAATAAACTTAACGAGAATTACATTTCAATCAAACCGCTAAACCGACAAACGGATAAAGAAAAGCCGATAATAAAGGCATGTTCACATTTTGGTCAACGTGACGAAGAATGATCTAAATACTATTTTATTAAAAAAAGTTATGTATTAATTTGTCAATAACATAATTATTCATTAAACATGTTAATACCAATGTTGATTAAAAGTCTGGTATCTCTTAAACAAATGTTTTAGCAGAATGATTGGGTTTATTTTATACTATGCTTAAATACGATAAAAAAGGAATGGTTCTATTTTGATCAATATAATGGTCAATATCACTAAATATTATCCGCATGGACTGCATAGTCAGATAGGTATTTTTGATTCAGTAGCTTTCATACAGATTGCTATGTGTGAATGCTTCAAAATCACAAATCTCTAAACATAGTTCTGTGCTTTAAACTTATCATAAAAATATCAAGTACTAACCTATATTATCAATTCATTTTTTGATATGTGTTAGAACTGATTAAAGTATATTTGACACATGGTAAGCATACGGCCTTATGATGACTTTAGTGGTTAAGGCGTGTTTCCATTGTGCAAATGATTGCATATAAGAAGCATAAATTATTTGAATTTGATATTAAATCTCGCATTTAATTTTTATTGGCGTGAAAGTATTTGAACCAGGACTTGTACTAATGTTCATCATGGGTAGGAAACGTGCGGGATGCAATTTGCATAATACTTGTACACACACACACACAAAAGTCTGCTTGCCTACGCGTTTATTAACAAATTTAAGGCCAACCACCTGCAACTAGAAGCTTGCATGCATGTTTAAGTTTCAATTACTTAAGCTGCATCGAACTTGCGTCTTGTAAAGCATGCGTCTTGGATAATGGAAACGTGCCTTTAGTTGTAATTGCTTCATAAACCTAATGAATACTCGACGGGTCGGACGAAGTTCCGAGTACGACTGCTTAGGTTAGTCGCAAACTGCGAGACTTTCCCCCATGGTTCGAAAATATTTTTGTAAAAATGATACCTACATTACAATAAAGTATTCAACATAATACTGTGAACACATCAATAGAAATTCAATATTTATAGTACACATGAACTATTGAGTTTAGGAGTCATACCTATGCCATTTTAGTAACCTTACATAAGTGCATACATACATCACTGAATTCGTTACAAAATTAGTACTAAGTTTCCTAATTTATATGCAAATTAGTTTTAAGGTATATAGGACATTGTTCGTAGTCTATTTTTGTGAACTTCGTTAAAAATCTAACTGATTTATATTACTAAATGATATAATTTAAAAGTGAAAAGACGTACGCAAACGTTTTTTTACCGCCTAACATAAAACGAGAAGTGCGTGGATAGCCTAAGTATGAATATCATGTATCACCAGTTGCGAAGCACACTAACAGTGGGAACATCCAAATCTGCAACTTAAACAAAATCACTTTGTATGTGCTGGACGGCACACGTACGTTAATATATCGATATTTCTTTTAGTATTGTATCGATGCTTTGCGATATATTATGTCGGTAACTTGTCGGTATTTCACCAGCCCATGTACCTAAATGATTGTAGTAAACTAATTTTCACAAGCTGCTATTCATATAAAATAAAAGGCACTTGTTTTTATACTAATATCCCTATACCACGGTATTCGAAATGTATGTATCAGGTACATATCAACATTTTATTAAATATATCGATATTAGGTGTGTCCTACTCTACTTGAATCATTCCTTAGTAGTATTACTCAGACTGTGGTAGTTATTAGCTGTGTAAAGTATGGTGACAATATTGTAATCTATAAATCAGATCAGAATTCCTTGTGAATTTTTGAAGGAAAACTCGCGTTCCTGGATACTATTATCGAATTTACTACGGCACGAGGAATCGCCCCAGAAAAGCTAGCGTTCGTTAGCATTAGTCACGGTGGGTGTTATTGACACCAATGTCTTAATGGTTAAATCTTTGAGAAACCTTATTTACTGGGTGCTAATAACCAATAGGTGACCAGCACGACCAATCGGGCCAGTCATGAGATAACTCCTTGAGATAACCAGAGACGTCCCGTTGACTATGTTATGGAACAATCGTTACAACAAAAAGTTCTCTCTCAACGGTCTCAGTGGGCAGGTGGCTGCCAATGTCTTTTCAACACAGAGTAATTGTCTTTACTGGGTGCCAATAACCTATAGGTGACCGGTACGACCAATCGGGCCAGTAATGATAAAACTTTGGTGTCTGACTAGGCGTCCTGATGACTTTGTGATAGAATTATCATTCTGGGTGCCCATGTACTTACATATTTGATAAATGTTATGAGCAAGCGGCCTAGGATAAGCGACGTTTTTCTTCACACATTTCATAAGGAACTGATTTGAATTATATGTGGCAGGGAATGATAGGGCAATGTGAACCAAAGTGGATTATGAGAAGTGTAATAGTTGTTAAGCATCAAGATGTAGAATCAATCGTGGTAAGTTTCACAAAATCGTAATTTTGTAACCTTTATTGGGCGTTTCAAAACAACCATCCTCGAGCGAATGTAAATGAGCTCGAGGATGTGTGTTTTGAAATGCCCAATAAATACCTACTCTCGTCGCTTCGCTCCTCGCAACCTACCCCTAGTTTTCGTTAACCAGTTCCTTTCTAACACCATATTCCTAACCTTCCGAGACGAATTCAAATTCAAATTCCAATTTTCGTAAAACCATGAGTCACAGAGCAAAATTAAAAAAACAAAAGTGGCTTTTTTAAAACTTTTAACCATTACGACAGTAAAAAATAGGCCTCTTTAACTTTTACGTAGACCTCCAAAATTATGTTTCGAGAAGTGATTTTTTACGGGCTTTAGCAGCTAATTTAAATTTGTGCTAATACGGTATTTGAGTGCTGTATTTTGTAGAATACATTAATATTTTTTATTTATATTAAAATTAATAATAAAAATATGTTTTCAAAACTTTTAGTGTGTTTTTATTATTATGTGTAGGTCTTTTATACATTTAGTTTTTTATACTTTAAAATCTTTAGTCATGCAACAGTTATGCCTTTTCTTTTCTGATTATTTAAATTATGATAAAGGACATTGGACTACATTAAAGTTATGCCTATGAAAACATTATGCCTTAAGAACAGTTTGCTATGAATGTTTTATGCTTAAAAACTTTATGCAAAAACAGTTATGCCAAAATAAATTATAATTAAAAAAATTATGCTTTCGAAGAGGCACCCGGCCAAAAGGGTTGGAGAGGTCTCTTCCATGTTTATAAGCTTTGTTCTGCTTGTGTTTCTTAAGTCGCCTTCTACGACATCCACGGAAAGACTTTGAGTGGTCCTATTCTACTCTGCCGCGAATCACACGGCGGGTGATGGTTACCAACTGTAAAATCCAGTATATTTCGAGTGAGATCCCAACCCTATCCAACCCGTCTGGTCAGCGTGGTGTGGGTAGGCCAATCCTCCGAATGATGGCCTGGTAGTACAGAGAGGGTCGTGCTCCTGCAGTGGACTCTAAAAAAAGACCCTAAACCAACTGTAAAGTCCAGTATCTTTTTTAGTTCAACGTGAGATCTCAACCCTATCCGACGCGTCTGGTCAGCATGGAGAGTGTAGGCCAATCCACTGACTGTTTAGGCTAATATATATCTCTGGTAGTACAGAGAGGGTCGTGCTCCTACAGTGAAGACTATAGAAAAGACCTAATCATAATGATACGAACCAACTGTAAAGTCCAGTATCTTTCGAGTTTAATGTGAGATCTCAACCCTATCCGAGGCGTCTGGTCAGCATGGAGACCGTAGGCCAATCCATTGACTACTCTGGCTAATATATATCTCTGGTAGTACAGAGAGGGTCGTGCTCCTGCAGTGGAGACTAAAAAAGACCCAATGATGGTTATACGAACCAACTGTAAAGTACAGTATCTTTCGAGTTTAACGTGAGATCCCAAAATCGATACTTAACGTCTTCGTAAACAATACGCGAGGTTATTTTATACAGGGTGCGCCATTATAACGCTAATGAGATACGGCGTGTTCGTTAAACTTCGTTTCGTGTTATTCAAATGGGGGTTAGTTTAATTAATACTTGATTATTCGTAAACTTATTGATTGGTACAGGAATGATTATAATTTCAAATTACGTATTTACTCTTGAATGGTTTTGAATATTTTATAGTAACAAACATATAACAAGATGTTTACTGCCTATGGACGCTTTACTCGAGAAACTTTTGCATCGGGCAGGCAGCCGGCTTTAAAAAATATACCAAATCATTTACGCATGATAGCGGACCCCGGGCTTAGTTCCTGTTATTTTTATTTAAAACTTTAATATAATTCGTTTGCGTGTTTGTTTATAATAATATTATAATAAGGGAAGATTTAATTGTTTGTTTGCATTGAATAGGCTCCGAAACTACAAAGCCGATTTTCAATTTTTTTTTCAAAAATTATTTATCTATTGGTGACATAGGCTATAATTTACACGGGCAAAGTAGCAGGAAAATTGCTAGTCCATTGTAAGCACTCAAATATTTTCTCTTCAAAATATATGTCTACATAGATTCTTTCTAAAAATTGTATAGATTTTCACACAATTTTAACTGGTGGTCAAAATACTTGCCACTTGAGAATCTTTTCGTCTGATCAGCTGTCAGTCAAAGGCTTACTCCCAAGCAAAACCAGTCAGGTTCCTATCTTATAAAATTTCTTCTTATCTCCCATTATTTCTTAAGTCTTATAAGTGCGCATAATAATTAGTGGGTAGGGCAAGGTTCGAGGGGGGAGGGGGTTCGTTAGCAGCCCTAATGCCGGCAGACATTAATCATTCCTTTCATAAAGAGTGGGGCCGTAGATAAATAAGTGTAGTATGTGTTTTCTTAGGGTACCCTTCTTGAGGAGCGGCGGAATAGTGTGGATGCGCTGTGATGACGTCAGTTGAAATTGTTTTACTTTACTTTTATGTGACAAACAAGGACGATCGAAAATACAGATTCTCCGTCGCTATGATGCTTATAGGTATGTTGCATTTCTATCTTATGTCGGATCCAATTGGCATTAATGTTGACAGGATGGAAACTGCAGAAAAGTGAGAACTTCTGAACTGTAGGAAAAAATATCTATGAATTGTGCCAACCCTAGGGTAAGATTTAAGAATATATTTCCTATACTAAACTAGCAGTTTGGGTATGTATTAAACCTATAAACCTTCCTCATGAATAACTCTATTTATTAGTGAAAACCTTATGAAAATCCGAGCAGTCGTTTTTGAGTTTATCGCGAACAGACAGGCAGACGTGGCCGAAGTCTTTGTTTTATAATATGTAGTGATAGTGATGGATAAAAAATCATTTTTCAACAATCGTCTGTCTAAGATTGAATCGAAGTGCAACCAAATTTCCTCGTAAACTGTCCCATCACCCCATATGATATTGAGTGGTCCAGCATTAAGAACTAATGTGTTATACGTTAAAATCTTCTTAACCGTGACATTCGATAGATAGATTATTTTGTTAGTATGAATGTTATGTATACCTTATATTGGTGCTTACATTCAGGGTTACCGTATCTCAAGATTTGTCCTGAGATTTCAGGATTTTTGGACTCTATCAACTGAGATTACAGAATTGCACCCACATTTCATCGTAATTCTAGACTCTTCTATTAAGCTAAATGTCACGCAAGTGCTGGCCACTAACACTCGTGAAAAAAGAAAAGTCAAACTTTCTTAAACGAATATTTTTCAAAGGAAGGTCCACGCTATCCTTTCGTTTCAGAGCGTACCAAGGCGCCGCTGCCACATAATTATTCATCTTAAATTGCACGTGTATGTATATGTGTGTGTGTAACTCGGGAACCAGCATTACACAAGAAAGTGAGAGAGGAAAATTTGTAAATTTATTAAGATTTCTCCTCGCTAGCAAGGAATTTAATTACGGACGGGGCGGGGGCGGGGGCATGTATATTGTAATAATATCTAGAGTATATAATGGTGATTAATGATTGTAAGGAAGATAATGCATGGGTGTGTTTTCAGGAGTCCGTATTTTTGCACTACTAGATACTTGTTACATAATGGTGTAGGAGAAAAGGGTTGACAATAGTCTTTCATACTGGTTTGGGAGAAAAGAAACAACATAGAGTAAATCAGCTGCTACCGTAAGCTGCTCTCGCAGACTGTAAAAACCGACCAAGGGATTGGGTTAAATCACTATTTTGATTCCACCTTAACGCCCACTAACGCGCTAGACGTGGCTTGTGGGCCTCGGGCTTTGTCTACCCCGCTAGGAATAAAAACGTGATTACATGTAGGTATGTAAAGAATTTGGCCGTGTGGTTCCCGGCAGAGTAGAATAGGACCACTCCAAGTCATCCCGTGGATGTCGTAAAAGGCGACTAAGGAAACACAAGCTAAACAAAGCTTATTAACATCAAAGAGACCTCTCCAACCCGTCTGGCCAGCGTGGAGAGTGTAGGCCAAATCCTCTAACTACTCAGGCTAGTATATGGCTCTGGTAGTACAGAGAGGGTCGTACTCCTGCAGTGGAGACTAGAAAGACCTGATGATGATGATGATGTAAAGAATATACCTGTTGTATAAAGACATTTGGCTACGGGTGTCATTCTCAATTACCTGTCCAGTGGTTCATCATCATCATTTCGTGTAGGTTACGCGGTCAGTTGACCATGCACACCCTGGTGTCAGAGTTCTTCGGAACCGCCTCTCGGCCTCTGACGTGGTTCCTTTAACGACTACCAGATGGCAGCCGGGACCACCGGCTTAACGTGCCTTCCGAAACACGGAATCATCTTTCTTATCAGACAATCAGGTGATTCATGCCTGCAATGTCCTAGCCAAATTGGAAACAACTTATCAAAGTATGCTTCCCGTGGGAACCGAACCCACGACCCCCGGGTCAACAAGGCAAACGCCTTAACCACTGGACCACGGAGGCAGCAGTCCGGTGGTTGCAAGTATGACATGGAGTACGCGCGCCCGGCCTCCCGAGCTTCTACTTTCTTATCGCAAGTCCATCCGAGCAAACAGCATCCCAATTATCTTTATCCCGTTCCCCTATTCCAAAAAAACTCCTATCTACTCTTCCCTTGCTTAAAAAATCGGTTTCAATAGGCGGCAGCGGCGGAACTATAAGCCAAAGACCGCTCACCAACCCGTTTGCCAATCATGGTGAATATGGCAAAACCCCCAGTGATGGAATCCTTGAAGAGGCCTATGTCTTCGTGGATCTCTCAAGGCTGAGATGATGATGATTAAATCATAATCACTATATTTATCACCTGGGCTGAGCATAAGACTCCCTTTAAATAATAAATAAATAAATATATACGGACAAATCACACAGATTGAGCTAGCGCCAAAGTAAGTTCTTATGAAAGACTTGTGTTATGGGATACCAACTCAACGATACTATATTTTATAACAAATACATATATAGATAAACATCCAAGACCCAGGTCAATCTGAAAAAGATCGTTTTCCATCTTGACCCGACCGGGGATCGAACCCGGGACCATCCGTGTCGCAGGCAGGCGTGATGACCGCTGCGCCACGGAGCTCGCTTTGTCTGCGCCATCCTTCTCTATCCCTAGCCTTCGCAATCCAGTTCTTTCCTGAAATCTGTTTTATATCGTCGACCCACCTGCTTCCGGACGTCCCGTCCAACACTACATTTCCCATTTCTGGGATACCACTTGGTGATAGCCTTACTCCAACTACCATCGCTCCTTCTATCCAGGTGTTCCGCCCAGTTCTATTTAAGAGTTGCAACCCTTGAGAGCACGTGGTGAACTTTCGTCCTACGCCGGATCTCAGTGTTGCGAATCTGCGAACGTAGTTTGGTGTTATAAATGCTCGTGCTCATGGATCAATTTGTGAAATAGTTAAAGTGGACTGTTATATGGACTCGTAAAGACTTGTCGCCATAAGCTCCCGACCACAAGGCATCAAAGAACATACGCCATCTTTGATGCTTCTTGTTACAACTTTACCGTACAACACCGATACTTAGTATCTCAATCAACTGGACATTGGCAGAATCACTGAAATCTCGGTGGAAGACATTTTATAAAACAGAATAAGAAGAAGAAAAAAGACCTGACTGCCGTTTTTGACAGGTTACGTCGGTCATATTGATAGCCTATGAGACTCCGGGGAAGAATACGTATCTAATGACTCCTTACACTTCAAATCGGTCAAGCCGTTAAGAAAACAGGAGGCAACAACTGAACAGACATACTCGTACATACATAAATAATACCTACGCGCGGAAAACGTTACCCTACTTATGGGGGGGTCATTCGATCAAAAATTTTATGTCAACAACATAGAGAAAGACCTCCGGATGAGGTCGAAACATGTCGGCCAGTAGCTGACTATTTACGTGAGTAACCCGTTGTTACATATTTTAATAACATAGAAAAACTTCTGTAAGTGTTTGATTGCTTATTTTCATCTTCTTCATTAGAGCGTTTTTAAATATAAGTATTCCGGGAGTCGACCCCGGTACCCCTCGTGTCGCTGGCTGGAGTGTAAACCACTGCACCACGGAGGACGTCAACTGCGCCTTGGAGACAATCATGCGTGATTACTCGTATTATTATCTGTAAGTAAGAAACAAATTTGTGGCGCATGAGCTGAGATGAAATGATGAAAGCTGTTACGCACACAAAAATTAAAAATTGGACAGGTTTTTTCATTGAATTATATAAAGGCATGACGGAGTCTTGTGATATATAAGTAAAAAAACCTTTACTTGAACAATTTTTCTTCTCAACACAATAAGTACTTATCTTGTATTATTTTTCTACAAGGCATCTGTACATATTAGGTACAAACAATACGGTCGCCCCTTCAAGATATGTCAACTGTACATTCAACACACACTTCCTTTCCGGATACTAGGTTAAATTTAACGAAGCGAAAATCGAATTCAATTTACTCCGGAAATAAAAAACCCCGGTGCCCAATCCCGGATCCCTCAAGACGGGTTTCCCCCCTTCACTCCTCCATTTATCCACATTAATATAACTCGACTCGTGATAAATTGCTACGGAACCCGGCCGCGTTTTCTTAGACGAATTTGGATATAAAGGGTGTTAAAGACGTTCTTCATTTTTTATTTATTTATTTTATTATAATTTTTTTGTCTCCAGCAACAATACAAAAGTTTACATAAAATAGGCAATTATAGAACAGAAATATTTGATTGTACTTTTTATGCTTTGTTTACATAAAATGGATAAACACAAAGCCTATTTCACTTGTTTTAAAAATTATTTTACCTATAGAAAATTGTAGTATCAACAAGTAACATAGAATATAATTTATGCAAATTAAGTAGCGGGAAATGACGAAATTAAAAGATATGTTTTTTATCCGGCTAGCTATTTCATGAAATTACATAACAACATAAGATTTTCGAACATATGGTGGAATTTTACCTACACTTATACACGAAAAAGACGGTAACATATCTTCTGAAACGGATACACCTATTTCTAACTAGGTTATAAATTTTGTATGAAGTGAAAAAGCCTTCACTTAAGCAACTTTTTTTTCTCAACACCATATTTTGTACTATATTTTCTTTCCTGCATCAGTCATATATTATCATCATTTCTTAACCGCGATTTTCTTAAGCGAGTAATTAACGACGAAGGAGGCCTTTTCTCGCAAAAAACACACGTCTGTGGCAGCCCTTATTCACACCCACGAGGGCTTAAGAATACCATTTAGATATATTGCGGGCGTATAATTTGGGGAATTGAATAGGAATGATTTTATACATATAATGCAAAAGCCTGTCTTTTTTTGTATAATAAACGAAAATTTGTTCATATTGACAGGCTGCTTCACCCAGAATCGGAGAGGGTCTTATTAACATATTGTATATAAGAGAAAGGTATAATTATGATACGCCTGATTTTTTATTTATGAGATTTTCTAGTCGGCGAGACAATTTAAAAATGTTTTTAAATACATTTTTTATAGATCGATTTTTTCTAAGATAGAGTTTTGAATTTCGTTTAATTTGTGAAAAAAATGTAATTAATCATAAATTTATAAAATTCTTATGTTATATATTAAATAAATAGAATTAGAATATTGGGAACAAAAAACATGTACAAAGCAAGAAAACAAAATAATTGTAGTATGAGTACCGAAAATATATAACCCACGTTCAGGCAATTAACTTCGTACATTCGTTAAAACATCGATAACAATGTCCTCCATAAATATTAGCCTGTCAATACAGCTATATAGCAGAAACTTATCGCAAGATATTATATAAACGCCTCGGGCCAGGGAAGCGAGGAAAATTAGGGAGACTGCAGCATTGTATGAAAAACGCTCGGTTTAAAAAACGCTCGGTTTGAAAAACGCTCGAACGGAATGTCGCTCGCGCCCTTATCATCAAGTTCTTTTTAGTCTCCACTGCAGGAGCTCGACCATCTTTGTACCTCCAAGCCATATGGTGGCCAGAGCAGTCAGAAGAGGCTCGCCCCCTACCACAGACGAAAGTAAAGTAATACCCTGTATCAGCCCTCGCCCGGCTAGTAGGCTTAAGAGTCGCCTGGAAGCGCATGTCTCCATACAAACGGAAAAAGGGAATTGTGGCAATATTTGATAATTTTAGGGCAAAATTAAGCATCCAATCAATTAATCTCATTATAATCTACGTACGTTCCTATACAGTTTGGTTAAATTATCAAATGTTTGAGAATTATACGCCTCTCAAGATTTCCATACAAATTTGAAAAGGCTTGTAATTCTCAAACCATTGGTATTTTAACCAAGCTTTATAGGAACGTACTTACGTAGATTATAATGAGATTAATTGATTAAATGATTAATTTTGCCCTAAAATTATCAAATATTGGCACAATTCCCTTTTTCCGTTTGTATGGAGACATGCGCTTTCAGGCGACTCTTAAGGTCAAACTCGTCAATATGACCAACCTTTTTTTGTATAATAAACGAAAATTTGTTCATATTGACAGGCTGCTTCACCCAGGATCGGAGAGGGTCTTATTAACATATTGTATATAAGAGAAAGGTATAATTATGATACGCCTGATTTTTTATTTATGAGATTTTCTAGTCGGCGAGACAATTTAAAAATGTTTTTAAATACATTTTTTATAGATCGATTTTTTCTAAGATAGAGTTTTGAATTTCGTTTAATTTGTGAAAAAAATGTAATTAATCATAAATTTATAAAATTCTTATGTTATATATTAAATAAATAGAATTAGAATATTGGGAACAAAAAACATGTACAAAGCAAGAAAACAAAATAATTGTAGTATGAGTACCGAAAATATATAACCCACGTTCAGGCAATTAACTTCGTACATTTTCTAAGATAGAGTTTTGAATTTCGTTTAATTTGTGAAAAAAATGTAATTAATCATAAATTTATAAAATTCTTATGTTATATATTAAATAAATAGAATTAGAATATTGGGAACAAAAAACATGTACAAAGCAAGAAAACAAAATAATTGTAGTATGAGTACCGAAAATATATAACCCACGTTCAGGCAATTAACTTCGTACATTCGTTAAAACATCGATAACAATGTCCTCCATAAATATTAGCCTGTCAATACAGCTATATAGCAGAAACTTATCGCAAGATATTATATAAACGCCTCGGGCCAGGGAAGCGAGGAAAATTAGGGAGACTGCAGCATTGTATGAGAAACGCTCGGTTTGAAAAACGCTCGAACGGAATGTCGCTCGCGCCCTTCAAGTTCATTTTAGTCTCCACAGCAGGAGCTCGACCATCTTTGTACCTCCAAGCCATATAGTGGCCAGAGCAGTCAGAAGAGGCTCGCCCCCTACCACAGACGAAAGTAAAGTAATACCCTGTATCAGCCCTCGCCCGGCTAGTAGGCTTAAGAGTCGCCTGGAAGCGCAAGTCTCCATACAAACGGAAAAAGGGAATTGTGGCAATATTTGATTATTTTAGGGCAAAATTAAGCATCCAATCAATTAATCTCATTATAATCTACGTACGTTCCTATACAGTTTGGTTAAATTATCAAATATGTGAGAATTATACGCATCTTAAGATATCCATACAAATTTGAACAGGCTTGTAATTCTCAAACCATTGGTATTTTTGTTAAGAAGTAATGTCACCTTCTTAGTACCTATCTTCACATCACAACGGTTGCTAAGATACTTTGTTTATTAGTTTTTCTGTCATTGTTATAATTTCCTATTTTTGCTAACATCTCTCTTGTAATAAATATATTTAAATGCCTCTCAATAACTGAATATCATTTTAAAAAATAATAAACAGTTTCTTTAAAACTGAACATGGTAGCAGAGACGTAAGTACCTCAAGTTTATAACGATGTCTGTTCCAATTGAACCTCTCACTAGAGAAAATTATGACACATGGGTTATTCAAGCGGAGGCACTACTCATTCGCCAAAAACTATGGCAATATATTGAGTCTGATGATATTCAGAATAGTGGAGATATTTCACAAGAGGGAGATAGACAAGCAAAGTCAGAGCTGATTCTCACCATTGCTCCATCCGAGCTTAAACAAATAAAGAATTGTAAGACAGTGAAAGATTTGTGGAATAAACTTAAAGAAACCTACGCAAGCAAGGGACCTGCGCGTAAGGCATCTCTTTTGAAGCAACTTGTGCTAACAAAACTCGACAGCAATGATGTCCGCTCACACCTTGACAAATTCATGGATGTAGTTGACAAGTTAGCTGATATGGGCGTAGACATAAATGAAGATTTGTTAACAATTATGATGTTATACAGTCTATCATCAGAATATGATAACTTCAGAGTTGCAATAGAGTCACGCGACAATCTTCCAAAGCCTCATGAGCTTCAAATTAAAATTATTGAAGAATGTGAAGCACGACACAGTCAAAGCAACGAACCTGAACCATCATCTTCCAATGAAGAAGCTTTCTACATGTCCTGCTGCAGAATATGTAAGAAAAAGGCAATATCTTTAAAAACAAACACCACAAGATATGCAAATACTGCTGGACAAAGAAAGAGAAACCAAAGCAAAAGGCGTACGATTCACCAAAGAATCACTTTGCAAGACAATGCCTACTTACTCGCAACAAGGCACCAAATAGAAACATTTGGGTTTTGGATAGCGGTTGTACATCGCATATGACATATCAACGAGAAATATTCGAAGATGTCAAACTAGAGTCGAAAAGCAGAAAACTTAATTTTGCTACAGAGGAACATACAGCTGAGATATTAGGAACTGGAACAGTAACGTTTTTGACGAAAGACAAAGGCAAGATGGCCATAACTCATCTTAAGGATACACTGTTTGTACCTAGTCTATGCACTAATCTACTCTCCGTCAGTAAGATGACAGATGCCGGCTGTTTAGTTACCTTCTTCAAAAATAAAGCGACTATAGTAAACAAAAAAGATGGGATTACTCTTACGGCATTTAAGCAAAATGATGGCCTTTATTATATTGAACCGATCAAACATGAGTGCAGCAATATGATCAACAACAATGAAAAGAATATGCCAGACATAGTGAAAACTTCATCGAATATTGATGAATGGCATCGGAAACTAGGTCATATGAATGCCTCTGATATGAAAACTGCCCTCAATAACGAGAGCCTCATTGGTTTGAATTTTGATGTTTCCGAACAACTCACCGAGTGTGAATCCTGCATACAAGCTAAACTTCATGCAGTGCCAGCACCTCGAGTGAAAACAACTCAAAGAACTACTGCACGCCTAGAAATCGTACATAGTGATGTTTGTGGACCTATACAAACTCCTAGCGTCAATGGAAACAAGTACTTTGTCACATTTATAGACGATTACAGCCGATATTGTTTCGTCTATTTGATGAGAAATAAAAATGAAGTCTTTTCCAAATTCAAAGAGTTCAAAGAGTTAGCTGAACGGCACACAGGAAACAAAATCAAGTATTTACAGTCCGATAATGGCACTGAATACATAAACAAGGAATTTGATACTTATCTGAGACAATGCGGAATTCAACGAAGACTAAGCGCACCCTACACGCCGCACCAGAACGGGATCGCAGAAAGAAAGAACCGGGTTCTCATTGAGAAAGCGAGAACTATGATGATAGATGCAAAAACCAACCTAAGACTTTGGGGTGAAGCAGTAAACACTGCTAACTACCTGTCAAATAGGAGTATTAATAGCGCTATCGGTAATAAAACGCCATTTGAGCTATGGGTGGGCAGAAAGCCCTGTATTAATCATCTTTACGTGTTCGGATCAAAGACATACGTTTTGATTAAAGGCAAAAACGGGCACAAGTTTGCACCAAAAGCCATACCCGGCATTTTCGTAGGTTACTCAGACAAATCAAAAGCCTTCAGGATCTTCATACCTACAAAAAACAAAATATTAATCTCTAAAGATACAAGAGTTATGAAGACTATGTTCTATAACGAACAAAATAAAAACGAGCTGAAAAGCCTTTTTGACGAAAGGGTTCTACCTAAGAAAAACGCTGTAGACATAAATCTTAAGCCTATCAATTCTGAATCGATGACAGTTGAAGGAGATATACTACCTTTTGCTGAAGACATTCCTTCTACTGCTGTAGATATACTTCATAATGCTGAAGATGATATTCTTCATAGTGCTGAAGATGATGCACAAAGAGATACCATCGAAAGTGACTATGAGTCAGCTACAGAATCAGTCAATACTCAGAACTTTACTGAAGAAAATGTCGCATCTTCACGTCGTCCAAACTTAAGAGACAGATCAACAATCAAACCTCCTAAACGGTACGATGATTTTATTTTGGCTGCAGCTTTAGAAGTTGAAAATTTGAATAAACCTAAAGAGCCAGTTACATTTAAAGAAGCGATAAAATCTCCAGATAAAGAACGATGGCTTGCAGCAATGGATAGTGAAATTCAATCACTTGAACAAAACGAAACTTGGGATCTTGTAGAATTACCCAAAGACAGAAAAGCTCTACCGTGCAAATGGGTCTACAAGATTAAAATGAACCCTGATGGTTCTGTAGACAAATACAAAGCCAGAATGGTCATAAAAGGATTTTCTCAACAACCTGGGATAGATTATGATGAAACATTCAGCCCAGTTGTACGACTCAGCTCTGTGCGGGCACTAATTGCGACAGCTGTTCGAGATAACTTGAACTTATGTCAGTTTGACGTGTCCACGGCTTTCCTCAATGGAACAGTTATGGAGGAAATATTCATGAGACAGCCCGAAGGCTATCATGATGGCACAAAACGTGTTTGTAAATTAAAACGTAGCCTCTACGGCTTGAAACAAGCACCACGATGCTGGAATACCTGTATCAGCGAATTTTTGATAAAAACTGGCTTCAAACAGTCTGAAGCTGATCCGTGTTTGTACATAAGAGTACAAGGTTCATCCAAAGTTTTTATTGGCCTCTATGTAGATGATGGACTTGTAGCATACAACACGAACACCGCTGGAGCAGAATTCTTGAAAGAGTTGAAGAACAGATTTAAGATCACCACAAAACCTGCATCATTCTTTCTAGGCTTAGAAATGAAAATAAGCAGAGATAAGATAACTCTCTGTCAAAAGGCCTATACGAAGAAAGTCCTAGAAAAGTATAAAATGTCCACTTGCAAAGCTGCACCAACTCCAATCATCAAAGGAGATGAAATGGATGAAGATGTCGAAGAGATACACGACTTTCCATACAGGCAAGCCGTCGGTGCTCTATCTTATTTATCAGTGGGCACAAGACCCGACATCTCATATGCAGTCGGGGTAGCTTCAAGAAATCTAAGCGCGCCTACAAAATCTGATATTATGTTGGTGAAGCGAATATTTAGATACCTAAAAGGTACAGAGAGCAAAGGACTTGAATATACAAAACAGTCACCAAATCACTTGGTTTGTTTTAGTGACGCAGATCTCGGAGGGGATCAGACAACTGGCCGCTCAACATCTGGAATAGTGTGTCTATTCGGTGGAGCTGCTATCAGCTGGAAAAGCCAGAGACAGGCAACTGTGTCCATATCTTCTACAGAAGCTGAAGTCACAGCAGCCAGTGAAGCCACTCAAGAAATTTTGTGGATAGATCGACTTCTTAAAGAATTAACACAGACAATGAAGCCTGTATTAAACCTTGACAATGAGTCAACAGTTAAACTAGCGCATCATCCGAGATATGAGTATCATAAGCGCACAAAACATATAAAGTTGAAACATTTCTTTATAAGGGAATGTGTGGAACATGGAGATTTATTAGTGGAATGGGTCCCTGCTGAAAAACAATTGGCAGACATGATGACGAAGGCACTGTTTGGCCCAAAGATAAGACATATCAGCAACTCCATTGGACTTAAGAATTTATTATAAAATTCTTAAAAATTAAGGAGGGTGTTAAGAAGTAATGTCACCTTCTTAGTACCTATCTTCACATCACAACGGTTGCTAAGATACTTTGTTTATTCGTTTTTCTGTCATTGTTATAATTTCCTATTTTTGCTAACATCTCTCTTGTAATAAATATATTTAAATGCCTCTCAATAACTGAATATCATTTTAAAAAATAATAAACAGTTTCTTTAAAACTGAACAATTTTGACCAAGCTGTATAGGAACGTACGCTTAAGTCGCTTAAGGCGACTCTTAAGTCGCACGCAATCTAGGCCTGTCAGTTCGCTTAAAAAATGTCCCAGTGTGATGTGATATGGTATCTCCGGTTAGTGAACAAAATTCTGTGTAACCTATCTAAATTCAACTGACCCACTCAGAAGGAGGGTAATGTTTTTCGCGCATATGTATGTATGTCTGTCTGGAAGAAATTGCTTATAGCAATAAGACCGCCCATTGAACATAAGTCTTAGGTAAGTTTTGTGAATTATTTGTATGTCTTGGTGTACAATAAAGTGTTACTTACTTACTTATGCATACAATATGACTGTTCCATTGTTGCTTCCTGTAGCCTACACGACTGGACAAATTTTAAAGTGCGAAGTAAGTATCATTAGATCCGTATTTTTCTCCGGAATGTCATAGGGTATATAACGTCAGCAGAAAACAAATGTGGCGGATGTATGTGTATTGGTAAAAAAGGCAGTCGGATTTTTATTTTCTGATATAATCTAAATAAAAACGTGTTCTATCGGCACTGCACTTAATGAGCCAACATAACATTTTGCAGAACCGCGAAAATCTAACAAAATAAAAACGAGCGTTTATTTAAACGCCGCGTGTTTTGGTAAGCGTGTTCTATCGGCGCCTCCAGTAATGAGCCCCAGCACAACTTTCTGCAGAGCCGCGAAAGTAGCACGGAAAACTTTAACAGCGTCTTCACAGGAAACCACCCTCTACATGTCTTGATACTTAAGATACTACAAATTCTGCGAATTTCACGGGGTCAGCCCCCATTTAAAAAAAAATAACAGTTCTATTTTGCGAAGCCTTAAGCAAAGACAATATAATAGAGTGTTGATATGTGTGATAGATAAGTTTTTAAGTAAGTTTAGAAAAACCGGCCAACTGCCAACTTTGAGTTCACACTCGCACATCACAGTTTACCGACCAAAAACATGTAACAATGAAAATGTATGAAATTTTACATTTTCCAGTACATTTTATAAATACCCAACACGATAGGTTTGTACAGAAAAAAAAATATTACTCCCTCTTTACTTGTATGGGAGCTACACTAAAAAAATTTTTTTTCAAGATTTTCTTCTACCACTTTTTTGACATGATTAATATACATACCCATACCAAATTTCAGCTTTCTATTACTTATAGTCTCTGAGTAAAACCGCGGACGGACAGACAGACATGGCGAAACTATAAGGGTTCCTAGTTTAATACGGAACCCTAAAAAGGGTAACTGGTCTCCGGGTCATGAAGGACCAATTGAGGAAGGTTACTCTTTTATGGGAAGCATGATTTTTAGGGTCTTTTTATCCAATCCAATTTCAAATGGGGGCAATTTAAAAATGATAATTTAAAAACAAACGGACATACAATTAATAAAAAACCGGCCAAGTGCGTGTCGGGCCACGCGCAGTGTAGGGTTCCGTAGTTGCGAATGATAACTTTGAGTTCACACTGTTTACACTCGCACCTCACAGTTTAACGACCAAAAACATCTAACAATGAAGCTTGTATGAAATTTTACATTTTCCAGTACATTTTATAAGTTGGTTGCCTATAACTTTTTAGTTTGCACTTAGTACCTAGCTCTGATAGTTTTCCTTTCAACTTCAGTATATATACTACTGCTGTAATTTTTTTCACGTATCCATATATAACCGTTTAGCAGATAGAGGGGGGGGACACGTACCTCTAACAAAATTTTGCACTTTAAAACCAAATATTTCGGAAACGGATCCCTAAATCGAAAAATGGTGTTCTCAACCTCACAATATTTTTCAAAGACCTTTTTAACGATACCCCACACGATGGGTAAATAGAGAAAAAAAAAATACTCCTCCACTTTAGTTGTATGGGAGCTACCCAAAAAAAAAATTTTTTTCAAGATTTTATTCTACGACTTTTTTGCCATGATTAATATACACACTCATACCAAATTACAGCTTTCTAGTACTTATAGTCTCTGAGTAAAACCGCGGACGGACAGACAGACAGACAGACAGACAGACAGACAGACAGACATGGCGAAACTATAAGGGTTCCTAGTTTACTACGGAACCCTAAAAACCGGCCAAGTGCATGTCGGGCCACGCGCAGTGTAGGGTTCCGTAGTTGCAAATGACAACTTTGAGTTCACACTGTTCACACTCTCACCCCACAGTTTAACGACCAAAAACATCTCGTATGAAATTTTACATTTTCGAGTACATTTTATAAGTTTGTTGCCTATAACTTTTTAGTTTATACTTAGTACTCAGCTCTGATAGTTTTCCTTTCAATTTTAGTATATATACTAATGCTGTAATTTTTTTCACGTGTCTATATATAACCGTTTAGCAGATAGAGGGGGGGGACACGTACGTCTAACAAAAATTTGCACTTTAAAACCAAATATTTCGGAAACGGATCCCTAAATCGAAAAGTGGTGTTCTCAACCTCACAATATTTTTTAAAGACCTATTTAACGATACCCCACACGATGGGTAAGTAGGGAAAAAAAATTACTCCCCCACTTTACTTGTATGGGAGCTACCCTAAAAAAAATTTTTTTTCATGATTTTATTCTACCACTTTTTTGCCAGGATTAATATACATACCCATACCAAATTACAGTTTTCTAGTACTGATAGTCTCTGCGTAAAACCGCGGACGGACAGACAGACAGACAGACAGACAGACAGACAGACAGACAGACAGACAGACAGACAGACAGACATGGCGAAACTATAAGGGTTCCTTGTTTACTACGGAACCCTAAAAATGGGTATAGTAGGCCCTAGATAACTCTTCAAACTATTTTATGATTAAGGTACTGTTAACAATTAAAAGTGAGAACGAGAAGTCCATATCTCTTTGACGAATATCCTAATCCTAACTTTCTAACTAATATTATAAATGCGAAAGTGAGTTTGTTTGTTTGTTTTACTTTCACGCCGTATGTAATGAACCGATCATCATAAAATTTTGCATACACATAGGTTAGAGTACTGAGAAGGACATAGGCTATAAATCACGCGGGTGGAGCCGCGGGTAACAGCTAGTAGCATATAAATATATATAAGCTATGGAACCTTAAGTATGCGATTCCGTCTCACATTTGACCTTGTTTTTTACTTTCTTACACTTTATATTGCAGCCAAAGATTACAAACTGCATGTTTGACCATAAATAATCTAAGTATAAATGTAGGCTAGGAATATATCGTAAAAAGAAATTTTAAACTACTATGTATGAAATAACAGGTGAGAGTCGTTAACAAACATTATTGTTCCAAGTTGCTTTGATTATTTATTCGTTTGTATGCTTCCACGCCTTAACTACTTGGGTAGTCGCCATTTAATTTATGTATGAAAGAAATCAAAATATTATTAAAAAACCGGCCAAGTGCGTGTCGGGCCACTCGCAGTGTGGTGTTCCGTAGTTGCGAATGACAACTTTGAGTTCACACTGTTCACACTCACACCTCACAGTTTAACGACCAAAAACATGTAACAATGAAATTTTACATTTTTGAGTACATTTTATAAGTTGGTTGCCTACAACTTTTTAGTTTGTACTTGGTACTCAGCTCTGATAGTTTTCCTTTCAACTTCAGTATATATACTACTGCTGTAATTTTTTTCACGTATCTATATATAACCGTTTAGCAGATAGAGGGGGGGACACTTACCTCTAACGAAAATTTGCATTTTAAAACCAAATATTTCGGAAAGGGATCCCTAAATCGAAAACTGGTGTTCTCAACCTCACAATATTTTTTAAGGACCTATCTAACAAAACCCAACACCATGGGTTTGTATAGAAAAAAAAAATATTACTCCCTCTTTACTTGTATGGGAACTACTCTAAAAAAAATTTTTTTTCAAATTTTTCTGCTACCACTTTTTTGACATGATTATTATACATACTCATACCAAATTTCAGCTATCTAGTACTTATAGTCTCTAAGTAAAACCGCGGACAGACAGACAGACAGACATGGCGAAACTATAAGGGTTCCTAGTTTACTACGGAACCCTAAAAACTAGCAATTTTCCCGTAACTTTGCCTGCTTAATTTATAGCCTATGCCATCCACATATAAATTAACTTTCAAAAGGTGAAAGGTTTCAAAGGTAATTTTTTTTAATCCGTCTAGTAGTTACGGAGCCCATTCTATTCAAACAAACAAACAATCAAATCTTTCCTTATAACATTAAGTATAGATATAGATAAAGCAGACAAGATTTTAATCTTTAAAATAGTTGTCACAAGAAAATTTAAATTATACAGCTGACCATAACAAAAGCGCTAAGTCGTACAACCCTTCAAATCAACCCTTTCCCACGCGTTGACCACTGTCCGGTAACGTCTTATGGTCACCTCGACCCCTCATTATAATGATAAAAACCAGTTTTACAAACTGATATTTCTAGAAAAACTAGTTTCTGTTCTCACGGTGGACATGAAGAATTAATCATTTGCTTTTTATTAAATTTGAATTTGTTTGACAAAACTGATGTGGCACAAGGAACTACTTTTTATTAAAAGTGGCACCAAGTGGTTCGTGTTATTATTATTAACACCGCAGACTACACTAGCCGTGTGATTCTGGTTCCCGGCAGAGTAGAACAGGACCACTTCACGTCTTCCCGTGGATGTCGTTGAAGGCGACTTAGGAAACACAAGCTAAACAAAGCTTATAAACATCAAAGAGACTTGTCCAACCCACCTGGCCAGCGTGGAGAGTGTAGGCCAAATATTCTGATTGCTTTGACTAATATATGGCTCTGGTAGTGGTAGTACAGAGAGAGTAATGCTCCTGCAGTGAAGAGTTAAAAATACCTGATGTCGATGTATGTTGTAGAAAATGAGCAATTGTGATTAGTGTAAATGAAAGGGCGTAAAATAAAACATTACGATCCAAGTAACGATGTTACAAAGACCGTATTAATAGCAAATGTATTGAAAAAATATTACGTAACTTCAGTACCAAACCGTTTCGGTCGCAGTATACCGCGCCCGAGATAAATTTCGGAGCGTCAGTGAAATTTTAATAACTAATTTTCTTGTAGTAGGACTCGCTGCCGCGGGGCGCCATCTATCTATCTCCATGTATCTAACTATATATGTGTCATAGATATAGCTCTGTCATAGATGTGGAGTTTTGATATCACACTTTATGGTTTCCGCCAATAATATGACCACTACGTCGTCAGCGTTGGGGAAATTTTTAACCGACTTCATAAAAGTTCTTGGTTCTCAATTCGTCTGTATGTTTTTTTTTTATTAACTAATTTTCTTGTAATCTTGTAGTAGGACTCGGTGCGCCATCTATCTATCTCCATGTAATATAATATGACCACTCAGTATCTTAATACGGATGTACTGGGCACCATATGCTGAGGTGGAAGGGGGTGCAAAACTCCATTTACACAAAGCCAATGGAATGACTAATTAGGCCTGGCTCGGTTCAGAGTACGGCTTTACTTACACTTTCCTTCTGTTCTGCATATTCTTTCGCACCTTAGTATTTTGCGCTTTCGTCTACCTCCATACACTCGGTCATCATCGCCCAGAAGCACGTGTGGAGGAGCAATGAAATGGTCAAGCCGACAAATTCGCGTTTCTGTATGAAGGTTCACAACTTCACACTTAGACCAAAGACTATGTTATACTAATATATATGTTAACTAACGTAACTTAGACTGTACAAGTCAAAATAACAAAAATGTTATTTTAATAACAAAATTGACAGTCAAATTGTTCATTTGAAGTAAATTTTATCTTCTAATTAACACTTTTTTATATTTTATGCATTCAAAATGCTTATTAAAGTATTCACACTTAATAAATTATAAAATGAGACATGGGAAAAAATATATCGAAATTTTTCCTCATATCGTATTTTTTTATCAAAATAAAGGACAAAAGGAATAATCTATTTTATTATTTATATGTAGCATGCAATCAGAGCAAGTGAAAAAATGGTCAAGACAGACTCTTGCACTTTGACATAACCGACAATATGGTCCAAATGTAAGAAATTTTCCCAATTTTAAAATTTACTGAAGGGGGAACACTAGGCACAGTAGCGACGCCAATCATTTTATTCCTAATACTTTACAAATAGAAAGAAATTCAAGAATATAAACAATACAAGCCTTAGTAAATAACCTGAAGTATTTTTGGAATCATGTTTTGATATTATGAGAATCAGTCATTGAGAGAAAAAGTGATAACCGCCAAAAACGGCCGTTTTTGGCGGTAATCAGATTCTCATAATTCTCACTGATTCCGATAGTAATAAACATGATTCAAAAAATACTTCTGGTTATTTACTAAGGCTTGTATTGTTTATATTCTTGAATTCCTTTCTATTTGTAAAGTATTAGGAATAAAATGATTGGCGTCGCTACTGTGCCTAGTGTTCCCCCTTTACGCTGAACCGAATATTAGTCTTATAACATTTTAAATGATCGATGTATGTTACTTAAGTTCTTTAACCTTTTCTTATTTAGGCAAAAAACGCAAAAAATATTGAGGTTAGCAGATATGAGTGAAAATGGGAAATACAAATGTTTTGGCGAATAAAATAAACTATTTATATTATTTTCTATTAACAATACACCTACAACTAAACCGAATAAAATTAAATCTTCCGTCAATTAAAAATTTACACCCGTATGGATTTAAATTAAAAGCTAGAAGAACCAACGTATTTTGGACTCCCGCGCCCCTTGGGTTTCTGACAATGACAAACACAGCAAAGTGAGTCGACTGAAGGCGAGAGGTCTAGGTAGGCTGGTCACGGAATTGCCTACGGCGAGAGGCGGCAAGGCGGGCGCAAAAGCGTTAAAATTATACAAGAAATTTTCTGCGCTCAGCATCTTTGTGTTTTCCTTCAAGATGGCGGAAATTGCGGTCTAGTTGAAGATGGTTGTAACTGATAAATAATTAAGCGTAGTTTATCTTGTGCGTTGTTTTGACATAAATTATGTTAAAATAAAACAAAATATTATCTGCGTTCAGGATCTTTATGTTTTCTTTCAAGATGGCGAAAATTGCGGTTTAGTTGAGTTTGGTTGTAACTGATAAATAATCTTCTTCTAAGTCGTTCACCTTGACAGAGTCGTCGTGGTGTGTACAATGTCCTGGTGCGAGATCTTCTATAATGCCCTTCTCTTAGGCGAGGATTTCTGCTTGTGCAATGGTTCTCCATCTCTGTATGTTCATAGCACTGCCAATATAAAATGATCAGTAATATAGCGTAGTAAATTTTGCGCTGTTTTGACACAACATAATATGTTAAATTCAAACAAGATATTTTCCACGCGCAGAATCTTCGTGCTAAGATAATGTAAATTACGCATAATTGCAAATGGTTACAGCTGAAAAGAAAAGCATTTATGTGTTACTAGCTGTTACCCGCGGCTTCGCCCGCGTAATATATATGTCCTTCTCGGTACCCTAACCTATGTGTATACAAAATTTCATGATAATTGGTTCAGTAGATTCGGCGTGAAAGCGTAACAAACAAATAAACAAACTAACTAACTTTCGCATTTATAATATTAGTTGGGAAGTTGGGATATTTCATGCCTTGATCTAAATGGATGATGACTTGGTTTTTTATACAAAACTACAAATGTTCTGTAATCTGTTTTTCTTAAGAATTAAAGAAAATAGCCGTTTCAATGCATTGTGTTAACCAATCTTGACATTTTAAGTTATTAAATATTTTTATAGTTTAATAGTAAATATGTTTTATTCCTGACAACTTTGCATTTTCCTTAAAAGCGGATGTAAATTTAAGCTAGTAAGACATGGTTGAGAAAGAAAAATAAAATTCCTTAGTTTTATGTGCCTTAAGTGGAAACATGAGTTAAAAATCTGCTCTTTTATAGACAAAACAGTCTCTTTTATGGACCGTTTTAACAAATATAATCTATTTTATTTTATATTTGCAAAAAGAAATTGCAACGTCAATTATTAATGTAACAAATTTAGAAAAATTGGGTCCTTTGTATTAGAATTCCTTTAAACATCCCAACCTTTTAAAGAGAACGCACACTTAATATAGCTCTATTTTTCAAATCCTGCCTTTTTCAACCAGAACGCAACAGGAAGCATTAACATAACATATTTTTTGGTTTTAAAATCGTCTTTGTATGTCGTTAATATCCCAGACTTTAAAAGCAAATGCACACTAATGGCTCTATTTTTTATTTATTTTTTATTTTTCTATATACTAACGTTTACTTTTGTTTGTTTT
This sequence comes from Rhodophaea formosa, assembly GCA_963082605.1. NCBI lineage: Eukaryota > Metazoa > Arthropoda > Insecta > Lepidoptera > Pyralidae > Rhodophaea > Rhodophaea formosa. The sequence continues at coordinate 10,156,332 of OY720228.1, read as the reverse complement.
TCGTATGTGTAAGTGGCCAACACTGCCAACGTTTACTGCAAGTACATAGCGATATGTACTAATTGAATAGTTTTCTAGCAGCCTTGGTACAAAAAACTATTATAAAAGATGCCTTAAAAATACTATTTGGATAGTACATAATACTTTCAGTTTATTATTTTCCAAATCCTACCTTTTTCAGCGAAAACGCGGCAGGAAGTCAGCACAATAGCTTTGCTCGGCGCTTCTTTGATCACCGTGTAAAAAAGGCTCTATATACTAACGTTTACCGCAAGTACATAGCGATATATACTAATTGAATAGTTTTCCAGCAGACCTGGTACAGAAAACTAATAAAAAAAGATTTTAAAGATGTCTTAAAAACTATTACTTGGATTGTACATAATTCTTTCAGTTTATTATTTTTCAGATCCAACCTTTTTCAGCGAGAGCGCGGCAGGAAGTCAGCACAATAGCTCTGCTCGGCGCTTCTTTGATCACCGTGTTAATTAAGGCTCCATATACCACCGTTTACCGCAAGTACATAGATATGTACTAATTATCTTTTATAAAAAGGACAAATTTTTATCCAAGGGTGCCAGTTCATATTTACCAAAAATAATATAGATAATACTGATATAAGACAATATAAATTATTAGCTGTGCCCGCAACTTCGTTTGCGTGGAATGGTAGCCTATGTCCTTTCTCAGGCTCTAGACTATCTGTTAACCAAATTGCATTTAAATCGGTTCAGTAGGTTTGGCGTAAAAGTGAGACAGACAGAATTCCTTTCACATTTATAATATTAAGTATGGATTCTGCCCATCATAGTACTGTCATTTTAACTATCTATGTTTAGCATTTCAACTTTCCCATGCAAATGCCCGGATGACTGAATGCTTTTGTATGAAAGTGTATTGTTTTTTAGTATTCAGCATAATATGCCGTGTGGTTCCCGGCAGAGTAGAATAGGACCACTCCAAGTCATCCCGTGGATGTCGTAAAAGGCGACTAAGGAAACAGAAGCTAAACCAAGCTTAATAACATCAAAGAAATCTCTCCAACCCGTCTGGCCAGCGTGGAGAGTGTAGGCCAAATCCTCTGACTACTCAGGCTAGTATATGGCACTGGTAGTACAGAGAGGGTCGTGCTCCTGTAGTGGAGACTAGAAAGACCTGATGATGATGATGATTCAGCATTGCTCGCATAGGGAAAGTTGTTTATTATTAATGACGGACTGAAGTGACTCAGTCAGTTAGGATGAGCCAAATATAAGTACAAAAAGTATTTTGATCTGTGGGGAGATTTTTCTAATTAAAGGAATTTGAGAAAAGTTTAGAAAAAAAAGCCATTACAGGAATAAGTGTTTCATGTTTTACTTATAAAAAAAGCGACCAAGTGCGTGTCGGGCCACGCGCAGTGTAGGGTTCCGTAGTTGCGAATGACAACTTTGAGTTCACACTGTTTACACTCGCACCTCACAGTTTAACGACCAAAGACATCTAACAATGAAGATTGTATGAAATTTTACATTTTCCAGTAAATTTTATAAGTTGGTTGCCTATAACTTCAGTATATATACTACTGCTGTAATTTTTTTCACGTATCCATATATAACCGTTTAGCAGATAGAGGGGGGGACACGTACCTCTAATAAAATTTTGCACTTTAAAACCAAATATTTCGGAAACGGATCCCTAAATCGAAAAATGGTGTTCTCAACCTCACAATATTTTTCAGACCTTTTTAACGATACCCCACACGATGGGTAAATAGAGGAAAAAAAATTACTCCTCCACTTTACTTGAATGGGAGCTACCCAAAATAAAATATACACACTCATACCAAATTACTAGCTTTCTAGTACTTATAGTCTCTGAGTAAAACTGCGGACGGACAGACAGACAGACAGACATGGCGAAAGTATAAGGGTTCCTAGTTTACTACGGAACCCTAAAAAAGAACATTTTCAGTACGTAATAATGTTCATTCTCCTCATACGACTTCGCCAGCTTGCATCCTCAACTGCGATGCGTGAGAATCCAGAGTCCGCAAATATAACAGCTTTATGTTGTCTTTATGAGTGCAATATCAACTTCACTTTCATCATAAAAGTCGCAATATGAAGATAGACATGATGGACAGACGGCTACATTAGAGCAATTAGACCTCCAGAAAACGTGATTCCTTCTCTACTTTTCCAATTTGTTGATAAATAATTGTATTACGCGTAATTAAAAATAATCTGATCCCTTTACTTGTAAGTTTTATTACTTACTTCCATTATTATGCATTAAAAAAACTTTTTTTTATTAAAAGTTTACACGTGCAACCAAATCCAGTTGACCAACAATTTTAAATTAAAATTCGAACAATATCCGAATACATTCAAAAAAGCAAGTTTTGCAACAAAATCCAATCAGCGTAGCAATTTTAAAAATAGAACCGGCCCGAACCCCATTTGATGAAACGGAAAACCAGTCAGTTGGCCAGTTGTCTAGTTCCGATAGTTTGGACGGGGAATTAAAAACCAGTTTGAATTTGGAACTATTGATTTATTTCCACGCAGCCAGTTACAGTTTCGTTTTTAGTGAATAAAAACCATAATTGAAATAATACTCGTACTTACATACATGCGGCCAGTTAAATATGTTTTTATTTTTAAGAATAGATAATATATCAAGATTAAAATACAGTATGTATCCATGCAATTAGCGGTTAATCGAAATAGTTGATAAAGTAATATCTATTGTCATTCTCAGTAACGTAACTTCCTAGTATCTCTAAACATGTCAATCTATTGAATTTCCCCTCGTACCTGTACATTGTAAACGAATTAATTCGTACAAAATTGAGTTAGAGCGCATCCCTAGCGCATCTTAGGTCTTTTATCTTGCACACTCCGCCAGAAAACGTCAAGCCATTTTAATTATAGTACGGAACGGCATAAAAGCAGTTTATCGCGAAGGCAGGGGTGGGGGCGGCCTTCCCGTGGGGGAGGGGGGGAAGAAGCAGAGATTTTATAGCCGAGAACCGTCTCTATGCTTTTAATGGCTTATTTGGACGGCCTCTGCCGGGGTAAGTTGCCTCCCGTATTGTATTGCCAATTTTATTCCGTAGCGATAACGGGCACGATAAAAGACCGATCGGAATTTAAGGAGTTCGATTGTCTATGAATTAATGGTTTTTAAGAATAGTTGTTTACTATGTTACTTTGTCCTGTAGTATCATTAACATACAGTTTAGGTAAACCTAATAGTTTTGTTGTGTTCGTATATATAAAGATTTCAAAGATTGAAAGATTCAAAACGTTTATTCAGAAAATAGGCCCTCGCAGGCACTTTTTCACGTCAAATCACATTTAAAATTATCTTATTAAGTATTTAGCATTTACTAATTATTGTTCAAAAGCTACGTACTACAAGCATTTCGGAACCGACCACTGCAGAGAAGAAATGCCGAAAGAAACTCTTTTCAACAGTATAGGTCACCTACTCGCCTGAAGGGCTTTGTATGATTAATGATTATATTATATTTCTTTCTATTTTACTTTTTTTTCATCTGTTTTCATTTTACAATATCATTATACATTCATTATTTTTGGAACATGTTTATGTTTACTTAATACGTTATAACAACATGTTTTGTGTCGTTGGATTTTTAAATAGATCTACTAGGCTTAATGTATGAAATGTCTGATAAATTGTCTGTTATAGTTTTAAAATCATAACTACTTACCGATATACAAAGTAAACATTAAAAACCCTATCAAAAAATAAAGAAGTGCGGATTGGGACGACATCGTGCGCTCGTCTCGATTCACATTCGTCCTGAGGAAGACCTCCGGATGAGGTCGAAACATGTCGGCCAGTAGCCCAGTAGCTGACTATTTACTTGAGTAATTCATTGTTACATATTTTAATAAAACCCATCATAATTGAAATAATTTTCTTACCTACCGCTTTTTAGATCTATCTTTAAAGATATTTCATTGAGAGTATATATTTTCTTTTTTTTTTCATTATATTAAAGAGAGTGGCTGTTCTTTGTAATTCAAAACTAAACCTAAGTCGGTCTTAAATGAGAACTACCTCGCAAGAAGTTAGGCATTTAAAATAGGTAAGCATTTACTATTTCACGTTTTAGGATTGCGTAGATAGTACTTCAGGTGTCTGTAGAGAGAAATAGCTTCTTTGTAATTTAATAATATACCTAATAAAGAACTTAATGTACCAGGAATTCTCCATTACATCTTGGTAGTTAGTCGAGCTCCGTGGCGCAACGGTCAACACGCCAGCCTGCGACACGGGGGTCCCGGGTTCGATCGACGATCTTCGAAAGATTGTCGATCGAACCCGGAAAAAACGATCTTTTTCAGTGTGACCTGAGTCTTGGACGTTTATCTATATACGAGTAAGTATATATTATAAAATATAGTATCGTTGAGTTAGTATCCTGCGACACACAAGTTCACAACTTACTGTGGGGCTGGCTCAATTTGTGTGATATATCCCTATATATTTTTTTTAAATAAAAGAAAAGTAAGAGAAAATAAGTTACCTCTATGTAACAAAAGTAGTAGTATATCAGACATGTCTACGTACCTATTATGATTGCAACATCACAAAAAATAGAATGGTAGGTTAATAGCCATTTAAATAGAGACTAGCCAAAGAGATTTGGCGACAGGCAGGAAGCTGGCCCTAAAAACTTTCGTCCAATCATATAACAGCACATCACAGCTAAGGACATTTTTTGATTAAACTGCCAGACTAATTTTATTGATGGTTTTTAAAATATCATTACAATGCCCGGTATATTATGAATTCGACGCGGTGATTTGAGGCCACGGTGGTGTAGTTGGTAGCACACTAAGGGCGCAGACCTAAGAGCTGTAGGTTCGAATCTTACCTATGGCGAATTATTTTTCATCGAATATATTCAATTTTAATATTAGTATTACTACTTTGACCCAGGAAACTAGCCAATTATTCCCCAATTAATATTTATAAACAAAACCACCCAGAAAACCATAATTTCCTCGTACTTTTCGTCAAACATTGGTGTCCCGGGGACGCACACAGACGCTCCCGCGGGATGTCGTCTTACACCCTCCTCATTGTCGGGATTGCAGTTGTTTTGGCTACATACATACTATCACGTCCTTTTTCCTGGCGAGGTAGACAGAACCCAGGTCTATAAATACTAAAGGCCACGTTTAGCATGTTGGTGGGCTTGTAGGTAGAGAACGAATTAAAATAGTGATGGGTTGCTAGCTGCATCGCCTATTGACATGACTCCTCATGCCTATTCCCTCGATCGGCTTTTACAATCTGCCCGGGAAACAGAAGCAGATGGTACATTCTACGTTTACCTTATTAATATTTATAAACAAACTACCCAGCAAACGATCATTTCCTCGTGCTTTTCGACAAACATTGGTGTCCCGGGAACGCACACAGAAGCTCCCACGGGACGTCGTCTTAGACCCTCCTCATTGTCGGGATTGCAGTTGTTTTGACTATTTCGTAAATATGAAGTGTATGCGAGTTGGTTTGAAGTAACTAACTTTATCTTTTATAAAATGTAGTCATTTTAAAAAGGTTCTTTTGGGATGATGATTGATAAGATTTAGAAGAAACCCAATTTGAATAAAGAACTTAGTTACTCAACTTACAACTAATATAGGTACCTAAATGAAAATACTTATACAGGAAAAATATTTTGAGAATATTGTTACACTATGTTTTTTTTGATTTTATATACTTATATGTTATTAATATATGTATGTATATAGAAAAAAAAATATTTATGCGTAACTGCAGTTTATTCATTTATTAATTAGACCAGAATTTATTTATTTATTATTAAATATTATTGTATTTCCGTTTCATCGATTAAAAATCTCATAATTTTAGTTAAATTTATCTTTAACTTACTATTAAGTAACTTGTAATATAAAACTTGTCAATGAAATATAATTTCTAAAAAGATTTTTTTCCAAATAAAGCCAATCTTTTAAACTTCCACAAATTCGCAATAAGTACAGATTGAGTTTAACTGCGATTAATTCGTAATAAATACATGAGTTAAATATTTATTGTTTTCTTTCTTGTCATTGGATGAGTTGATATAGAGCCTGAAACAAGAGAAACATGCGTTAGTAAAACTAGATAATATATTTTTTAGACTAGTAGTTAAATAGGTACTTTCTATATCTATGGGTATGTACGGTGAACAAAAATACGAGTATCTACAACTATCATAGAGGCTTTATCGAGTTGAAATAGTAAACATTATTGTAGTGTTAACGGCAATGATATAATATACAGGATGTTAGGGTAAACACCGTTGTCCCGCAAAACATCAAATGAGCCCGTCAAAATGAACAACTTTTCCTCTGGGACCAACGCTGGGAAGTCAAATAAAATCAAAATTTTCCATGCAAATTACCGGGCCAAAAAACTCACGTTTAGTTTAGAAAAGACAGACATCTGTCTTATTGACTTCCCAGATTTTTCCCAATCTTTTGAGATTGCCTTCAGAGCGAGAAAAAAGAAAATTCCCGACCATTGCACAATTTTTTTTCTCGCAGACCAGCATGGAGAAATAATTTGATTGGTAATGAATGCAAAAACCTTATAAGAGTCTACCAGGACGTCATCAAAGAACCAAAAATGTACTACCAACTTTGTTATTAAGCAACAAAAACTACCCCTTTCTCCCCAATCTCAAGACAAAGCAGCGGCAACCGACCGCAAAATATAACAAAACACAAAGCCCGACTTCTAATCTCACTAAAATCAATACCTTTTTACCTCTAACCCCTGAAAATTTTCCAAACTACCCCCACACCCCCAATTTCAATTTAAACGACAAAGTATTATTTAATTTCCACCGTCTTTTCTCCATTGTAAGGCGCGGTGAGCGAGACACTGGGATCTCTCTTCAAGACGTCTTCTTTCTCTCTCTAACAGAGGCTTTAGCGGAAAAAAACGGAACGAGAGAAAGGGACCGGTATACGCAAGACGATAGCGCGCCGTTTTCTTAATGACGTCATATAGATTTATAGATGTAGCGAGGGAGGCAGGTTTCTCCGCCCCGTGTGGTGGTGAAAACTTTTTACAACCCTCTATGAATGTTTTAGTAGGGATTTTTCGTTTTTTTTCTTGTTACACAAATTCCGAGGGACGCTTCGTAGCGTTTTATTATCATGTTATATGATAATGAGATTCATGTTTAATTTAAATTTGTTTTTATCATCTTTTCATACGTTTTTCTGCTTGAGTATTTTCAGAGAGATTCTGAAAGTGTATTTTCATAATGGAATTGTAATATCACGTTCGTTTATTTAAGAATTTGCATTTAAATTAATTAGATACTTTTGTCAAACCTTTATAATCACAGGCAAACAAAACACGTCTTTCGTATAATAACATAACCTTATTGTTGTCATGTCTAATTAAAAAGAAATCGAACACGTTCAAAATTTAAATAATACCACGAGAATTAGAGCGGGGCTTAATCCATTTATATTCAGCGCGCGGAGAAGCCGCGTTCGAGGCATAAAACGCAGAGCCGGCGTTCCAAACTCGAAAAAGCCGGTAAATCGCCTAGTCTTGAGGCCTTGCTCATGACGTATGTGAGGCACGTCTAGTAGAGACCGAATCAAAGTTCAAATTAGGAACTCGCGCCATCTTGGACAGTCCACAGACTAACTAATATCCTTTCAAACCTGTTTCGTTTCATGCAGTATGCAGAAATTTAAAGGGGATATTGCTGCTCTGTGGTAGTCGTAGGTGTGACAGTTTGAACGTATTTAGAAGGGAATAGAGGAATCTTGGGAGGTCTAATCCAAGCAATTACGCATTTTAATGGCGTTCGTCGTACTCCCGGTTTTAATATTCCGTTCCTTGTTTTACGGCTGCTGGCTTAGCTCGCATCTACGTAGACCCTTTGATATTAATGTATTTACCGATTTTAATTGTAATGCCTACCTCGTCTTACTTTACAAATCTTACGCGTGCGTTGTTTAGGAGCAATTTGTATGTATGTTTGTGGATATAAACCTAGCTTATTACCTAAGTAAGCAATTTCGAAGGGTTTCGTAATATTTTATGTTTGATAGCATAGTTAGATGGGATGTCTAGATAAGTATTATTTCCCAGAATTTGTGCCTCTAGGTTGGTATCTATGTTTTTGAGAATATGGATAAACACAAGCAGTAGGTTTAAATGCTAGTTCAAATGACATCCTACTACTTGCTGCTAAAACTACAATAGTATTACATTACGGTTGAAATAAACTTAATTACTTCAAACACACAAAAACAATTTAAAATTTAGATAACTTTGGCAAATTTTCTATGGAATTAATAAAAATTATAAGTAATATTTTCAACTTTAGTTATTTTCATAAAAAATCAGCTCAGCCTAGTTTATAAATCCTTCCGGTGCGTAAGGTTTCTTATTTTAAAACAACATTTGTCTCATCCTCGTCGAACCAACCAAAAAACGAAGCTTCAAACAAAAACATTCGTATTTCAAAACAAAATTGTCTATGGTCTAGTGACTATATTAAAAAAAAACTCGCCACAAAACATTACAATCTCGTACCAACCAAAAAAACGAAACGACAAAACTAATTATACAATAAAACTTGCAGCCTCGCGCGCTACAAAATTCACATTTTGGAAACGGCAAAAGGTTGTACGAAAATTCTGAACGAAAGACTAGCATTTATTAAAATGCCAGTTTTGCGAAGTTAAAATTAAACATGAAAAACGCCCCTACGCCGCCCCTAACTACCAGAGGGTGGAGGGGGCAACTATAGTCCGCTTTTCATATCACATCATAATTATGGTACGATGGTTTTTAATAATTTGGTTGCATGTGTTACAAAACTCATTTGAAAATAAACTACGAGTAATTTATACGACAAAAAAGAAAATATTCTAACTAAAAAATAAACCGGTAAAAAAGATTACTTTGTAAGTATCTGATAACTTTTAAGTAACCACATACATACTTTGTTAAGTTATTTTAGTAAAAGTATAATAAGTATAGAATTTATTACTTCTTTCCAATTAACGTTGGTACTAATGCGCGAGCTCGATGATAATGCCCCAATTCAATGTTTTTACGCAATACGGTAGTTGCCTAATGTTAAGATTATATAAAATTTGTTTCTAATGAGACTAATTTCTATCTAAAAACACTATAAAGAACACTTTTAATTTGATATCGATTCGTTAAGTGATCTTAAAGCTTCTTTAAAGTTGGGTGAATAGGGCCATTTTTAAAGTATGAAAAACTTTAATTACAATTATACTGTATGTTAGTCTGCAAAATTTATAGCAACTTTTATTATGAAACCATTACCATAAACAAAATATTTCGTATAGCTACCAAACAAAGTTCTCACGCCACCTATACAAAATACAAGCTTGTGACGTCACAAATATGTAGGCATTTCAGCAGCGCGTTTTCACGTCTAAAAATTTACGTCTAAAAACATGTGACTTTAAAACTTTTATAACTGAAAGAGTTTTTTGTTTAGAAATGTATTTCTGTCACTATTGTGTTTATTTTTGGCAGGTCTTTACATAGCAACATGAAAAAAATTTTAGTCAACATGCCCATTGGAAAAAAAGCAATATTTTGTTTTTTGAAGTATTATAGCTTTTAAAGCATTATGTATTATAGCATTATATAGCATTTAAAGCATTCAACCGTAACATGAGGTATACCTTACGGTTCTGTGGAATACTAGGAGTACTTAACAAGCCGGTAATGCGATATTTAAACTATTTTAGTCTTGGTCGTTACAGAATCGTGAGGTGTAAACCGCACTTTATATTCTACTTTATTTCGCCGCGTTTGTAAATTTATGTAAATTTTGCGTCTTCCACGGGGTGAAAAGTTACGCGGAATAACTTAAGATATGGAGTTTCTCGTATATGTGTAGCATTACGTCGGGAATTTCCAACTTATATTGTTATACTTAACTACGCGTGAAGATGTTATATTTTGCAGTAGATTCTGTGTAAGAATTAGGGAAATTGCATTTAGTTTCGAAAAAGGTAATAATTGTTAAAATACATCAAGGACAGCTCTATTTGTAACTTAAATTGATATATCTTAATATGTTCCATGTGTCATATTTTGCAGTAGATTCCTAGAAGGGATTGGGGATGTTGCACTTAGTTACGAAGAGCAAAGTTACTATTAAAAACATAAATAAAAATAGTTAAACGCAACTAATTTAAATAAGTATACTTGACGCTTACAAACAGCTAAGGTTAATTGATACTAGGCTCTGTCTACCCTGTAATGGATCAAAACGGGAATTCTCTTTCAGAAATGAGTTCAGTATATGTGAAAATGTAAATGTCACCCTAAAGCGAACGAACTAAACTTTTCAAGTGTATTTACTTAAAGAAAACTCATTAAAGTAAATTTTGCAGCGCCATTCACGCGGCAGTACGTTTGAACTCGCAAAATTCAATTACGATTCGTATTTGCTACAGAAAACTAATTTAAGTACTGAGAAATGTTAAACGAAACGTGTTATAAAGATTTGTTGGCTTAAAGTCTGGAATAATGAGTCCTTTGATTAAATTTGAGTAGGTAATTTCAAATCATTTAAAATGTCTCAAATAATGGTAAAAATTTTAATCTTACAATCGATGTCTCTTCTTGAGTTTTACTAGGTTCTCCAGATGTCAAATGCAATTTCCAACACCTAAATCTCTTGTCGAGTACAACCAATTAAAGGGTCTCAATAAACAAAAACTTTTTGTAGTCTTTATAAAACTTTAAAACATAGCAGCACCTAGAAGTACTAAAAATACTTATATGTCAACGTCGTATATTAGTACTAATCAATGTTTTAATAGGTAAAATTATAAAAAATAAATACTGGCCACTATCTGAATGCATTTAAAAAATAAACTAACTAAGAAATTAGGTCCATACAGAATATCTTCAAACTAGTTAACACTGGCCAGAAACGAATGCAAGAACGGAAACAAATCAAAACAGTTAGTAGCTTCTAAAAAGTAAATTAGGTATTTTATAATGTCAACATTTCCTCGTCTTCGCTTCATTATAACGTATAATAGGGGTTTATTGTGTACATAAAACATTGTGATTGCCTTTGACAGTGCGCGAGGCAAGTTTTAATAGAAATTTAAATTAGCCAGGTTGTTTCAAATGCTTGTATTGCGAGACTTGAGATATCGTTATTAAATACGCAGATGTTGCTCTTGTTATTAGAATGATATATAAGAATTTGGTATTGTGTTCGGATATTTAAGAGGTTGGGAAAAATAAACTTGATAAGTTAACTTAAGTACTAACTTAGAAATCAAATAAATAACACACTATATTCTGCTGAATTTTTATTCTACTCGCATGGATTAAATTTTGATTCCAGATTTTAAGGTAACCAAAAGAAGAAATACCCGAATGCTGTTTCCCTAATTCCTGAAAAAAATCCAGTGCGTTGGACTTTTGACATTAAGTACTTCCAGTGGTTTGGAATATACGGTATAATAAATAAACATACAAGATATAAAATTAAAATTAAAAGTAGTTAATAAAGTATTTGAATAAAGACATGGTAAAAACAGCGTGTGACTTGACCACCGACCCTTAAAGAGGTGACTCAACCCGTCAATATGAATTACTTTTGCTATGGGATTAAAACCGGGAACACAAACAAAAATCGACATTTAAATACAAAAGTGTTCAGCCGCCCGGGCAAAAACTATGCGAAAGTATAAAAAAGCAATGATCCCATAGGAAAAGTTGTTCATATTGACGGGCTGAGTCACCCCTTAAAGGGAATATAGAGGGTCAATTTACACGCTGAATATAAGTATTATCTGCAAAACATCTGATTCTCAAGAAATTATATTATTTCTAGTGTAGAACAAATGAGCATCATTACCATATCAAACAAGCAAGCTTAAGACGAAATAAGGCGAAGCTAGTTCCAGCTATTTTGTTCTCTAGCTGGCTCGGAACACCCTTTTCGTAGGGTGACCATGGAACTGGAAAGATTCAGGACTCTAGAGCATTTCTTATTTATTGTAATGTTTGATATAAAATATTAGTAACTGCAAAGAAGGGTCATATATTTACCCTTTTTGCAGTAAGGTAAAAATAAAGACACTTGCAATATAAATACCTAGTATTTATGCAAAACATCTGATTTCCTAGAAGTTATATTATTTGTAGTATGGAACAAATGAGCATCATTACCATATCAAACAAGCAAGCTTAAGACGAAATAAGGCGAAGCTTGTTCCAGCTATTTTGTTCTCTAGCTGGCTCGGAACACCCTTTTTGTAGGGTGACCAAACTCTAAACTTAAATATTTTATTCATCGTAACATATTTTAAATATCGTTTGGTAAACGTCAATTTTCATTAAAATGTATTTTTTACATTGTTAAATTATTGTTGACGTCAATAATATATTTATAGCTAAGTTGAGGACCGCATCCAAAGCGGAGTGTAGAAGAAGCAACGACAAACTGCACCGCGCATTTTTTCTAAACGACGTCAACTTACAATCTACGTTGTAGTTGCAGAGTCAGCCCCATAGTAAAAATTGTTCATATTCATAAGCACAATCGCCACCTAAGAGTTTTTGCGCTTATTCATTAACACGTTGTATAAATCAAAACTTCTTTTTACTATTCTGCCCTTGAATCATTAATTTATGTAATGGCATGGTCTACCTTATACCTATCTTTATATCACCATCTAAACTAACTAGCTACCCAGAACAATAAATTAGATTTGAAAAATTAGTTACATCTTCTAATCTTGGAACCACCGACTTAATTTTGTTGATATATATCTATTTATTTTATATTAATAATATATTTTTCTATTGAGGTACCTAGTTAAGTATCTTATCAATTTTAATAATATTAAAACTTACGCGAGATAAATTCATTATGAAAACACAGCTTTACTCACGTTTTATTACGTCGGATCTGCCGACTAGCTTCGGCATTAATTTTATAAAAATATAACATTTGTTTTTGAACTATTTCATTTCTTCCAATATATTATACTAGCTGGTGCCCGCGACTTTGTTCGCGTGGACTTAATGACTCCGGCCCATTAATATACCTCAATAACAACTAACGTCAACACATAAGAAAATACTTGTAGCAATGTTATATGTTTATATAAAAGTTAATAATTTAAAAGTTATGTATAATCCCTAATAACCACAGTAAAAAAATATGAAAGAACTTTTAAAATATCTTAATTACCGACGAAGATGTGATACTTTTAAGTTTAAATAAGAAAGAGAAGTCTGATATGGACTAGTGACGTGAAAATGTATACATTCAATACTATCTTCAAATAAAATATACATATGAAATATAATGCTAAATAAACTTATTATTTTTTTATATAACATAAATAACTACCTAAACTAAAAATTTAAAAAAATACAATAAAATATTAGAATTACTCAATTACAAAAAAAAGTTAATAAATATCAACGTATTTTGAAAAAAAAAACTTTATATACTATGTTGGAACTATCCTTTGGGTTAGTTTATTTTGGCACCTGATTTCAGCGAGGATGGTTTTCATCAGGTATTTTTTTCAGTCCTTTAAGAAGCATCTTAGAAAAACAGCAATCCTTCTTGTTTGAAACACTTCGCACCACCAAATCAAATATTTCCCTTTGTTCCGCTGTGAATTTGGCCTGCTGTCATACTGCTTAACTTTTAAAGCTTCTGTGGTCCAGTGGTTAAGGCGTTTGCTTTACTGACCCGGGGGTCGTGGGTTCGATTCCTACGGGAAGCATACTTTGTTAAGTTGTTTTCAGTTTGGTTAGGACAATGCAGGCATGAATCACCTGATTGTCTGATAAGAAAGATGATTCCGTGCTTCGGAAGGCACGTTAAGCCGTTGGTCCCGGCTGCCATATGGTAGTCGTTAAAAGAACCACGTCAGAGGCCGAGAGGCGGTTCCGAAGAACTCTGACACCAGGGTGTGCATGGTCGACTGACCGTGTCACCTACTCGAAATGATGATGATGACTTTTAAAGCGCACATAACACAGCGCATTATGTGTGTAAGTGTTAGTTTGTTTTTCATGTGTGTAACTTCTTAGCCAATACCGGTGTGACACCAGTCTAACACTAGTGGTGTCAGATTTTTCAAGCTGCCTTAAGGCATCTGACATAGCTTAACCACTGTCAATAATGATGACAGCCGGAACCAAGGGCTTCACGTGCCTTCTGAAGCATGGTTGAGCTCGAGATATATATGTTTATTTCAGATGCGGTAACCCATCTGAGAAGGAACTGGGCCTGGGGTTGCTTATTAGGCTCCTCCAATTAGGATGTAAGCAATTCCTACAAACTCTTATAACATGGACACCGTTCACCGAATGTCGCCAGTCTGCGCCACGGCCTCGCGGCACAAGTTTTGATAGAATTTTCAATTACCTTCCTTTGTTTCAAGAGTTTTCCCGAGGCGTCTGCCACGCATCCCGATTGTAATAAATATATGCTCACCCTACACTTGCAGTGGAATGGAGTTACAGAATATTGTGTTACTTGTTTTATTATTACCTACTGATTATATATTTTTTATGTATGGACATGAGTTTTTTAATCTTTAGTTTAGTTTTTTTCATAAAAATTAGCTAAACACAAAGAAAACAAAAAAAATATTTTTGAGATCCTCATAACGAGCCCTTTCATTTGAAATACGAGTATGACACAGTAAGGTTACCAAAACTTTTTTTTTAAATTTTCTGATTGGGCCCCCGAAAATGATTGTTATTTCAAAAAATATTTATTTACTTTGCACGTCCGTGTTTGGGTCATAAGATTACACCATCTTACCAAATTTCACCTAATTTGGTTCAGTAGATTCGGAGAAAATCGGCTGTGACAGACGGACGGACGGATAGACAGACGCACGAGCGATCCTATAAAAGTTCGTTTTTCATTTTTGTACGGAACCCTAAAAAATAACATAGAATATTATATGTAATAATTTTCAGTAAGCTGGTATTTGAAACTTCCGAATATATGTCAAATATATACATAGGTTGATACACTAGGCTTGTTTATTATTTCATTTATCAAAGTCGCGTTATTCTAAGCCATTATTTTAAAATCGAATGTTGCCTGTAAGGAAATTAAAACTTAGAAATTAGAATATCAATTTCAAAGTCAGACACAATCCAAACTCATCCGCGGTATGCAGATATGACAATCTTCATTTGAATTTAGAACAAGTACAAGATGGTGGATTACATGCTGCCAGTATCAATCTCAAGAGTGATTAGTTTGAAATTGCAACTTCGATCGAGTGAGTAAACTCAACAATTTTTTTGGTAATAACATTATTTATTTTTTGAGCTGCACACTTATGTTGTTTCTAATAAACTCAGTGTTGGTTCTAATCCAGTACCGTGAAGACACTTAACTTAGAACGAATATTAGGTTAAAACTAAGTTTAGAACTTTGTCCATTTAAATCAAATTAACTAAAAAATTGTCATACTCGCAGTTGTAAGCTACTTGTAGTCAAATAATTGTCCGTCTAGTTAAGTTCTTTAAAATAACAATTCATATCCTAAAATATATTTTTGGTTAATCAGCAAGGCAGATGCAATCAAACTTATCAAACTAATTTCCTTGAACTGCAATAGTTGAGAACAATAAAGAACGTATTCTAATTCCAAAAATAAATTCAAATATCATTCCTAAACAACAGCAATTCAACTATTTACTACATAGAAAGAATCCCAACTCGTTCTGAATTTAAACTTCGCCGATCCGTCTTCACCGTGCCGCGGTTCATTTTTCCCCCTTTCACCCCCTCCCCCTCCCGCGAAAACTTTGACGTTTCCGTGTAGGTAGGAACTCGGTGCGGTCTCGGCGAGCTTTAATCAATTTTTCAACTTCATTTTGGGTTCACTAATTAATTTTGGAGAATCTTTTAGTCGGAACTATTTGGTTTGGACTGACTTCTGTATTTCGTTAACAAGTGTCCTAAAGCGTAAACAGTGTTTTTAAGTTGCCACTAAATCATCAGAAAAAAACATAGTAAATTTATTATGGTCAGTCACATATCAAACTTTCTTATTAAAATAAATATCATGCCTAAGTGTTTGTGCAGTCAACTGTTTCGGTGCTATTAAGATATGTCTACATTATATAGGCTTCCATAATATATACCTTCATGTACCTACAGGATAGATTATGGTAACCTATATCTCCCATATACCACCCTTGATGTTCCAATTAATGATATTACAATCGATAATTTAGTAACACTGATATATTGAGGATAATAAAAATACTCCGTACTGTCTAATCTGCTAAAATCAATAATAGAAATAAAACAAACATTCGAATTTCAAAACCAAACTGCCAACCTAAAACGGAAAACGACATAACATTACAGTTCGAAAAACAAACCCTCGAAAAACTTTCCGAACATAATCTCACTATTTTACGTCCGAAAACTATTCGGTCCCGAACGGCTAAAAAAGGTCGACCTAACCAAACACGAACCCTTATAAAACAGCCGAGCAACGGTCGAAAAACGCCCAAAAAGGCTGTAAAACTAAAGGAATTAGGCTGCCGTTGAACTACTTTTCAAAACACTTTTGGGCCCCTCGCACTAAAATATATGAATCCCAATTTATATTTACCGACCGTAGACTGGGACGGATTCAGGGAGAATTATATTAAGTATGTCATAATTTCTGCCGTACCTTGCACCAAGGTGGCGCCTATTACAAAGAAAGGAAGAAGTAATAGACTAGAATGGTTTGGTCATGTGATGAGAAGAGACGAAGAACACCTGACTAAAAAAGTTCTAACTATGAAGGTTGATGAGTATTGGGGAAGAGGGAGGCAAAAACAGAGATAAAATAAAATAAATAAATAAATATATACGGACAAATCACACAGATTGAGCTAGCCCCAAAGTAAGTTCTAGACTTGTGTTATGGGATACTAACTCGACGATACTATATTTTATAACAAATACATAAATAGATAAACATCCAAGACCCAGGTCAATCTGAAAAAGATCATTTTCCATCTTGACCTGACCGGGGATCGAACCCGGGACCATCCGTGTCGCAGGCCAGCGTGTTGACCGCTGCGCCACGGAGCTCGTCAATGGAGCTGGATGGATTGCGTTATAAGAATATGGTAGAGCCAGGCTACCGGCGAAAATCACTTTTGCTGGTAGCATGAATGGACCGGCTCGTCCGGGGAAGTACCACACTCTCACAGAAAATCGACGTTTGAGTAGTAGCTTTACAGCTTCTATGCTTCGTTCGGTGAGTGAGAGCGCCGGAGGCCCATCCCCCCTCCCCACTGGGGAGGGAAAAATAAAAGGCCGGCAACGCTTTTGTCATGCCCCTGGTGTTACATTAGTCCATGGGCAGCGGTGATCACTTACCATCAGGTGACGTGCTTGCTCGTTTGCCGTCCTATGACATAAAAAAAGAGGTAGAGGTGGATGCGGAAATGGTAAGGAATAGAAAATTGTGGAGGGAAAACACATATTGCGCCGACCCCAGATAATGGGATAAGGTAAGGCAGATAATGACTAATGTCTTGTATCTAACGATAACAGTATGAAGTAAAAATTATGGTAAACCAAAAAATAACTATTTAATTATCAAATAAATTTCAAAATCATTAAAATAAAAGACATGCGTGATGGTCGTAGACAGCATACAACGTAGAAAATTTGTAGGTGCTACGAGATTCTCTGGTTAGTTTACGAATATTTTGCTATTTTTGCTTCTTTATACGTGGGCTTGTGTGGCGCTATAGATCCAATACGTAGAGTTCCTTTGAAGACGTTGATTTCATATAGGCTCCTGCTCGCTAATACATGTTGCCAGCAATACCAGAGTTTGAGTGCCCTTGAATAGGTCTTGGCCGGACGAGAAACTAAAATCTATATTTTAAAATAAAAATAAATAAATAAATAGGTAGTTGGTATTGTGGGTGGACTTGAATGCAAAGGGTCGGATACTTGCCGGGCCTCATGATAATTGACTTTGACTGACAGGTGGTGGCCTATTATTATTAAAAGGATAATATTATTGAAAATTAACTACAATACCGCCAAAATATTTATAATACCAAAAGAATGTAAAAAAAACTAAGTCTGTTCTAAGAACTAGTGTGAATCGTTTATAGAAAATCAAGTTTATAACCAGTGATGCATCTTTTACATGACAATGACTTAACCCTTTTTCCCACATTGACCACTGTCCGGTCCGGTCAGTTCGACCCTTGAAGAAACGGGTTGTTTTCTTAGAAAACCTGTTCTGGTTCCCACTGTAGACATCTAGCTGCGTCTTCATTTTTAATGGACGTTATTTGAGTTCATGTTATTATTTCGACAACGTAAGAAAAAAAAATGTTTCTTTTAAAATAGCTTATAAAATATTTGCTTTATTTCGTTTACATATATTTGTGAGAACCTTTCTGTTTCCCTGGATTTATAAAATAAAATCTTAAATGCATTTTATACCATTTTTTTTTTTCTTTTCAAGGTAGGTAATGTCATGCTTTACCTATCTTTAAAAACACATCAATACTGAAAAAATTAATATACAAATGTAAAACTAGTTATTATAAATATAAAACTAACCACTTTCAACAAATTTATGGAGATAATCTTTTTATTAATATTTTTGAGAGAAAACCATAAATAAATAAATAAGTAATCATGACATAGTATTCAGGACACAAATTATCGAGGTATAAAATGACGTTATAAGAAATAGTAGATAATTTGTCTTACAGAATGTCCCTTAGTTCGTCCCTAGAAAGTATTCGGCAAAATTCCCGTAGTCTGTAACACAAATTCCGGCTGCGAATACGTTCCGTTATTGATTATAACCACTGCGCTATAACGTAAACGCGTGCGTTGAACGGAACGGACGCAATATCTTGCAGTCGTCATTTTAAGTCTCGAATTATATTTTGTTTCAAATGAGTTGTCGGCACAAAGTTATTTTTTTTTAATTGATAAATAAAAAAATGAATAAAAATGTTATTGTTGAAGTAAAAATGTAATTTAATTACTTTATAGCGACGTACTCTCTTTTATTTCTGTAATTATGAGATGTATTGATTTGATTTCTTTTTACAAAAAAATAAATTTTCTGCATCAACCCGTCTGCCAAGGTGATGAGTATAGCAAAACTCCCTAAAAAGGAAATCCTTGGGGTAACCTATGTCCAGCAGTGGACTTCTTGTAGCTCAGATGATGATAATAAACTCTTAATTATAGTTGTCCATTTTAAAATAACTCAAAATATATTTTTTTAATATTAATAATGAAGGAAAAGAGCTTTGTGCTCATTTCCGCCCTAAGAAAATTTCCCCTACCAAGCAAGCGGGGTAAAAGGGAATCCAATTGTGCGATATTAATTTGCCAACTAATTTGTGTAGTTGTCGGAGATAGCACTATATTTTAGGGGGTAATTGTGTACGTACACTGATTTACGTACTGAGTGGTTCAAATCTTGGAAGCTAAATAAAAAACATACATGTATTTGATCCAGATGTTTCGAAAAAAAATAATGTTATGTTTTCATATTTATATATGTTTGTATAAGTAGTCAATTTAATTATGTCTATGTGTGTTTGTGTATATGTGTGTAGTGTATTTACTATTCATGCATGTGTATTAATGTAAAAGTATTTATTAATTTTTATTTTAGCCCAAAGTATATAGGTTAAAAATACCTGGAACCCATTTGGCACTTTATTGCATCACCCTACTTATACTATTTGTTTGGTCTAAAGATTTGACTTAGAGAGAATGGCCTTATATCATTAAATCCTTTGTACATTTAACTTTTATATCATCAACATCATCATCATCAGGTCTTTATTAGTCTCCACGGCAGGAGCACAACACTCTCTGTACTGCCAGAGCAGTCAGAGAATTTGGCCTACACTCTCCACGCTGGCCAGACGGGTTGGAGAGGTCTCTTTGATGTTTATAAGCTTTGTTTAGCTTGAGTTTCCTAAGTCGCCTTTTACGACGTCCTTATTTTATCATCAACATTAAAGTTTAAATAAATAAACTATCCAACGTTTGATTTAGCTTAAATTTTGCGTACTTAAATCTTTCAATGATTAAACACCTGCTAGTATGCATGGCAACATTGTGTCAGCACATGTATCATGTCAACTTATGTCATCAAATCGGTATCTATGTGTTATCCTCGTCATCTATGAGTTGGAAACAATGTGACATAACATCAAGTTAGCGAAATAAGTATTTTTCTTAGAATTTATGATAGTTACATATTTGATAACTCGATGAAATTATTAATTTGAGAGCGAAATACAAAAATATTATTTGCGATGTAAACAATATACCTATCATGATTCATGATGCCAAGTAAGGAATTTTAGTTCTCCTAAAGTTCCTACAAACTGCTTTCCTTTTCAACCCTCCAATCACACCAATTCAAATTCAAATGTGGAATGCACCAAAAAGCAAAATGGCTCCCAACGTATTCGCATCACGAACACCTGACAAAAGTGCTGCAGCTGACTCGAACACCTCTGAACAAATTCAATAAAGTTGAGCCGAAACTACGCTAAGGGGAATACATAATTTCTTAGTGTCTCTTTGTACTAGAGCTAGGGATGGGCATCGTCTTAGCAACGGCAAAGACAATATAATCTATCGTCAAAGACAATATAAAACTAACGTATAGACTGCCCACCTCATACAAAAATATTGGACCAAATTAAGGTGGTGAAAAGTAGGCGTACGAGTGGCCAAGAATGGCGGTGCATACTACCGCCATCTAGTATCTAGTGGCTGATTTAATCTGCGTTGGCCTAAAACTTACTAAAACTGAGGTGTAATTTTAAAATAAATAGCCAAAAATATTGTTCTAATTATTTATAAGATATATTTTGTGAATAATGCTTTTATATTCTCATAATACGGAAGATACAATGTTGTGTAGCAATGAATAGCGCCATCTATGCGAGTTTCTGAGAACAAATCGTACGATTAAGGCGTTGGGACCACTTGCTATCGTCTATACTACCAACCTTATACAAAAATATTGGACTAATTTAAGGCCTGCTACAAGGTCGTAGTTATACGAAGGTTCTATAGAGTTGTTTTCCTGTCGTAACTAGATGGCGTTAGTATTAACTTGCAAAAACTGAGATATAATTTATATTCATAATGCAGAAAATATTTTAAATTTTTAAATAAGATAGATTTCGTGAATAACGCTTTCCTATATTCATAATATGGTAGATTCAAAGTTGTGCTGCTACCAATAGCGCCATCTATATGCAACTGCCAAACAAAATCATACGAACTAGAGATTGGGACCACATGACAAGAGTCTACCGTTGTTTTATCGAGAAAAACCAAATGATGCGAGTTGACTATAAAAATCATGTCATGCTACGCCACGTAGCACGTAGACAATCTACACACAGTCTACGATTTCGTAGCTTTAGGAAGTCGTATCGTAGATTTTGTAGACTCAATAAAGATTTATAAGCAGCAAATCAAAATTTTGTACAGTATCAAGATGTATATATCTCTAGTACCTTTTTCGAGTATATATACGCAAACGTATATTATCAAATTCTATGTCGTCTTACTGCTCTGGCAGTACAGAGAGGGTCGTGCTCCTGCAGTGGAGACTAATAAAGACCTGATGATGATGATGATGTCGTTATTGCTACACCACGTATACAATCTACACAGAGTCTACGATTTCGTAGCTTTGGTAAGTCATGTCGTAGACTTTGCTGACTCAGAAAAGATTTAATTTAAGCATCAAATTGTAATTTAGTACACTACCACAATGTCTATAACTATAGTACTTATTTTTAGTATGTCTACGTTTATTTTCGAAAACTGTTATTACGATAAAGTTACTTGCACAACACATACAGAATACTTGCAAAAATTAGTATTTACTTGGCGTCGCACTCGCTGCCTATCTAGTTTGGCATGGGCACGCAATATGTCATGTCTAGAAATCAACACACTCTCCACTGCAAGAGCACGACCCTCTCTGTACAACCAGAGCCATATATTAGTCAGAGCAGTCAAAGGATTTGGCCTATTCTCTCCACACTGGTCATACAGGTTGGAGAGGTTTCTCTGATGTTTGTAAGCTTTGTTTAGCTTATGTTTCCTAAGTCTACGACATCCACGGGAAGACTTGGAGTGGTCCTATTCTACTCTGCCGGGAACCACACGGCAAATATCGACGAGTTTGACCAGCTCCGTGGTGCAGCACGCTGGCCTGTGACACGGATAGTCCCGGGTTCGATCCCCGGTCAGGTCAAGATGAAAAATGATCATTTACAGATTGACCTGGGTCTTGGATGTTTATCTATATATGTATTTGTCATAATTTATAGTATCGTTGATCTAGTATCCAATAACACAAGTCTTACTTTAAGAACTTTCTTTGGGGCTTGGTCAATCTGTAAGTCACATTGTCGATATTATAATTATTTATCGACACGAGCCCCTCACTACCCCGCACGAGCAGCGTTACTATTTAAATCTAGTTACAAGTTCTGAATGTATTTTGTTAATTACAAGTAAGTTGGGACATGAAAATTTCTAGGCAGGTGTGCGAATGAAACTCCTTCGCTCCTTTTGTGTTTATAATTAATGATTGTTCTTATAAAGAAGTGGGGAAAACTTATAATTGGGTTTGGGGGACTTTTGAGGGAGATATAGGTGGAACATGATTGATTAGGTTGGTGGAATGATCTCACAAGCAAGGATGCTAATCACCGTGCAAAGTAGAGAAAAAATAGCCGGAAAGAGGACCCCGGGCTCCGAAGCACTCCAGCTAAGGATGCAACTAGGATAACGCTCAGGTGATAGAGAGAGATGATATTAGGTTCTCTCGCTCTTGATTAGGTCAGTCAAAAGTAACTCAGTGGGTCTAAAATGGCCACTTTGCACGAATCATAATATGATTCACATATGAATTACATTGCGCGCAGCAAAATGGCTACTTTTTGACGATTCATAAAATGATTCATAAGCAATTCTATTTTGGCAATTCATCTATTTGACAGTTTTCTATGGAAATTGGTAAAATGGCCCACATTATATGAATTCCTTTCACGGTATTTTCTGTAAAATAGCAGAATCATAAAAAGTTACTCTAGAACAACATTTTTCAATTCATCTCGAATGTATTTGGAAAAAATATGTGATATTTGTTTGTATAAGACGTTGTGAATACTATTTTGGACAAAAACATATAATTCAGAGTGTGTATAGGTGCTGGGTAAATGAAATTATGTTGTAAATTATTTGTTTATGTTTCCTAACCTAACCTAACCTAATGAATGCTTGTACTAAATTTGTTTTATAACTTTTTATTAATATTCATTTAATATTATGAAAAAGTGAGAGGATTTTACGAGTAAAGTACGCATTTTAAGTGTTTTCCCGAAAATTTTATACGTATAGAAGGAATGTTATTATAAATAAAAATATTGATGATATATGTACGAGGAGTGTATTTTTTTATTAAGAAAATATATAATTAATAATTTAGCTATGCTATACCTTTCAAAACGAAGCAAACATAATAAGGTACCTCTTTTGGGAAATAAATGAAATACGACTCGTAAAATTAGATACCTAAACGAAAGGTGAAATCCTTTGAAAAAAATTGTTGTACAGTAGGCCAAACATCAAGTTTAACATTGCATTACGAAAAACGACTATATAGTCAAAATAAAAATTGTTACATTTGATTGAATGCCCACTGTACAATCATTAGTTCCAATTTTGTTCACCAGAGAAGTTTAGTGGCTAGTTGCCGTTCTAAAAAACATTTTTCTGATTTTCGTTTCAAGCGCATATATTTCACAATTACTTAATATCAAATAAGTGTATTTTAATGTAATGTGTTATATTACAGCTTATTTTATTTAAGTAAATGATTTTTATAATTATAAAACCTATTTCAAAACATTATCGATGAGTTACGGTTTTTTATTTTTTAATGCGGTAACATTGACCCCAATATGATTCAGAATATGAATTGAATTGTAGGTGAATTGGGAGATTTTGTGACCATTTTACCAATATTAGAGGAATTGCTAATGATCTGCTGGGAATTCATAATACGAATTCCTTTACGATGAATTGCGTTAAGTGGCCATTTTAGACCCGCAGATATTTATTTAAGACTAGCAATTTTCCCGCAAATTCGGGTGCGTAAAATTTCAACTTCCTTTTTCACCCCCTTATCAGGGATTGAATTACTAATCATCCTTTCTTAGTGCTACATTATGAAAGGAACTTCAGTATTAAATTTCAAGTTTCTAGGTACTATAGTAAGTGAGTTAGGTTTGCCGTTTATCACATATATATATTTATTTATTATTTATATTATACTCAGTCTCAACAAAAAGCTAATCATTTTAATTATCCATTAATTATCATGAATTTAGAGCCAGATCAATTTGTTGTTACTATTTTTTTTTTAAAGTAGTCACTTTACAGAGTGGTGGACCTATGTTAAAACGATAATCTTTAGTACATAAATGAGGTCGTTATAAAGATCTACAAACTCACTTATGCATTTGGTTTTAATAAGCATTTATGTTTTCCATATAATATTCACGTATATTATGGTGATCAAGCAGACTCGTATTGGCACAATTTATAAAGAAAACATTTAAACGTATCAAGAATTCTTTGTATAGTTATGTCTATGTTGCATAAAATAAATACATCCTTATGAACGGTCTCGTCGAGACTCTGTCTTGTCTAGCAATTCTAGCATTTAGGACGCAAATTAAAATTTTCTTATTTACTTCCTAAGCGCACCCTTAATCCCGCCATATTGTATTTAATTCCCGCCAAGTCGCTTTAATTTTCGAATTTGGAAACTTGGGACGGCGTTCCGTTTAAATTCAAGTTTGAATTGCGCCAGCCAGTATTCCGAGCACGAGTTTTGATATCACGCCGAGGCGCGATCGGCAAAGGAAAATTGACTTGACGGCTTTGACAAAAATTGAGGTTAATGACAGAATTTGAACCAGATATTACTGAAGATAGGTTAGGAAAATGGGTTAGGAAATCATAACATACATTTTAAAGGTATTTCTTACAAAGTAAGCAAGATACTTAGAATGTACTTGTCTTTGATTTTTTTAAATATTTCCATTTTTAGGAAGTGGACTTTTTAGTGACGATAAGTGAAGAATGTTATTAGTATTCACAAAAATTTTCTAACTAATTACATAGGTTAGAATAGAATGAAGGCCAGTTGGCTCTGGTTTAAAACCAATGGCATGTGATGGGAGAGGCTTTTAGCTATAGCTATGAGACAACGTAGATAAACATGAATCATATATTGTTAACAATCGACTATTGTTATATAGGTCAGTGGTTTTGTGATTTTTTTTAAATAAGCCCAAAAAAGCAAGTAATTGTGTTTACTTATTTTTAAATATCGCGAAGAAACAGTTTTATATTATCTTATCATTTAAACAGGTATCGCGGAGAAACCGAATTATTTTGTTCTGTGCGGATCGTTTTGATAGTATATCCATCCGAAAACACATTAATAGTTATTCATTACGTACCTTAACTTTTTAACATATAATATATATCAGAGCATTTAACATCCTCCGTACGTGCTTTGAAACTCAATAAAAAAAAAAGAAAAACATATTTTTAAAAACAAAAACACATCCAGTTTTAAACTTGGAACGTAAAACCAATCCGACGTTCCATTTGAAACGAGTCGCTTCATCCCGGAACCCCGGTTCCTTGCCGAGAGAGAAGTAAACAAAATTTCTGCAAGGATATGAGGGCCCCTCCCCTCGCCCCCCTCTCCACGACGCCCGGGGGAACTAGTTAGGTTTTTTGTCTGTGTACGTTGGCAGTGGGTGATTTTTATTCGTGTGTGTTTAGTGCGCTAGTGTGAAACGGAACGTTTTTCGGATAAGCTTTTTAGCGAGGGGTTGGATTTGATACTTTATAGTGTATCAAAATGTTATATTGTGGAAACAAAGTAAGAAGGTTGCGTTGCGTCGCTGTAGATTTTATTATAAAGTACTTGCTTGAGAATTTGTTATGGAAAATTATTTATACTTATTTAACTTTTAAAACCTTTGTTGTAAAAGTATGACTTTTAATGGGTTTTTTTATCGATTTTCAATAGGTTTTCTTACATGCAGCGCATTTTTTTAAAATCTAGCAATGCTTTAAAGACAGCCTCATTATCAACGAGTAACAACAAACAAAATTACAGCGAGTACAAGTTTTCGATACGAAACTTCAACTCGCTGTAATTTTGTATAGGTATTATTTTTAAAATTGAAATCTGATATAAACATCAATATGCCTTATCCGGTCGTATATACGAAATTTGGTTGAGATTGGCTTGGGTTGGATTTGATACTTTATAGTGTATCAAAATGTTATATTGTGGAAACAAAGTAAGAAGGTTGCGTTGCGTCGCTGTAGATTTTATTATAAAGTACTTGCTTGAGAATTTGTTATGGAAAATTATTTATACTTATTTAACTTTTAAAAAAGTATGACTTTTAATGGGTTTTTCTATCGATTTTCAATAGGTTTTCTTACAAGCAGCGCATTTTTTTTAAATCTAGCAATGCTTTGAAGACAGCCTCATTATCAACGAGTAACAACAAACAAAATTACAGCGAGTACAAGTTTTCGATACGAAACTTCAACTCGCTGTAATTTTGTATAGGTATTGTTTTTAAAATTGAAATCTGATTATAAACATCCATATGCCTTATCCGGTCGTATGTACGAAATTTGATTGAGATTGGCTTAACTGTTGTAAAACTAAAACGAAACTACGTTTGTATGGGATTGCGGCTTTACGTGGGACTCTTAAAAGCCAACCGCAATGTGTAAAAAATAGCTGACCCATTTACAAATACCAAGGTTTACACACCAAGCTATCACTAATTCTTTATTGGTCCATTTATTAAAATTGATTGTATTGTGCATTGCTTACAAAAACCTGTGGGGTATCAATGATTTCAATACACGTTTAGACACTTTCAACAAGAGTACCAAGGGTCTATGTCTAACATACTTATTTCCCTAGGACGAAGGGCGCCGCTAGGTAAAGTTACATCAATTTGTTTTGTGGTATTGACGGTGAGAACTCTACCTTACATTATTTCACTAGATGGCAAATAAAAAAAGAGAATACAGAATTGCAAGAAAAAACCTAAAGAAAAGAAAAATCTGAAAAAGAAATTGGACATTTGTTTTTCCGTTCTTGCTTTTCTGTTTATGTGGGGTCGGCTTTTTTGTATTACATTAGAAGTTCTAATTCGATCAATGTTTAAAATCAGCCTGTATAGCTGTTAATGGTTATCCAACACCTAAATCTCACCTGAATGAAATAGTGAAGCAAAACAAGACTTGATCAAGAAGAAAAAAAAATTGTTCTTAATTTGAAAGCTCACAGAAATACTTGGGTCCTTATAAACATGCACCAACCAATCAAATGCTATAATATTTGTGCCTAATTAATTCAAACCAAACATCGAACATCTTAACGACCCGCGTTCTTAATTCAAAAAGGGTTTGGAAGCTGACAAAAATCAATTTCTATTCTTGTTGCTAAGTGCCCACCCTTTTTTAACCCTCAAGAATCGTGTTAAGGCGGACCCGAGCGTGGAGGGGAGGTGGGGTTTTTTCACCCTTTGAAGAATTGCCCAAGGCGCGGGGTGTTTTTGCTGGGGAGGGGTGGGGCGTATTATTAAACGAATTGAAAAGGGCCGGCAGTTTTTGAACGTAACTATACGCTCTGCGGTCGATAGTGGCGAAGTTTTGTGTGTGTGAGGGAAAAATTGTGGGTTGAATTTAATGTGCCTTTTTAATGAAGGTCTATGTTAAGGTGTAATTGAATGCCATAACTTAATTTTATATTAAGGATCTGAAATAAGAATTATATGGTATAGGTCTCTTTTTATATGATTATATGTACTATCTTCCCGTTTAAACACATTTTTAATGTTTTTTCAAGAGCTAATCTAGTGTCGTATTTACTATGTATATTACAGAGTTACAACTTTTAGATTTATTTTAATCTAACATTATAAGGCATGTAGAATTAAAACCAAGTATATTTCACAGGTCGAACGAAACTGGCTACGTAAGGCACAAGATCGAAATGGATGGCATGCATTGACAGAGGCCTGTACCCAGCAGTGGGATGCAGAAGGCTGTCGATGATGATGATGATGATATTTTGAAACGTAAAGACAGTGAGTATGGATATGTCAATAACCGTCTACGTTCTTAAATACGTGTTGAAAAAAAATTTTAAATTTATGTATGCCATTTTTCCTAGTTTTCGCCTTCTTCTTCCCAATGTTAATTTTTTTACCTGCTTAAGTATGTTACACATGTATACCTTTCAAGAAAAGATTTTCCCGCGATATTAGTAATTGAAAGACACGAATATTATTATAATCTAGCCTATTATTGATTAGTTGGCTCATAAGTAACTTTAAATTGACCTACATTATTATATTCATCGGGACTTTTTTACTGTCTTTATTCATGTCATTCATCGGCACTTATGGAAGGCACTTACTTAATGTGTCTTTAAAAACTCATTTACTGCACTACTTTGTTTTTTTTTTAAACTAAGCCACATGATAAATATAGCTTTGTCATTGGGTTCTTCTTGTCGTACCCGTGGGAAACCTTTTCAGTCCTTTTAGTCATATTTTCTGCTTCCTGAATTCAGGCACTTGGATTGGTTAGACTTTAGTTTTATTAACTGTCATCAGATCGCAATTAAATTTCAATTGATATAACTGAAAATAAATTATAATATATTGGTACTTGCATTCACTAATAGCATATTTTTTTCATTCAAAAAGTGTTATCGTCCGTAATAATTATATGGGCATATGATAAGATATTTTTGTTAACATGCTTGCGTGTACCTACCTATACAATACAATTTAAGATAAAAATAAAAGCAGTCGTTTCATAACCCTTCAACAAGTATACCTATCTGTCGAATCTTACAAAACACCGTTTCCCCTCACCAAACATAAAACGCACGTAGAAGAGCGATGTAAATATGTGCTTCTTAACCCTCCCTCAATAATGCAAGAAAAGTGCGAGGGGGTTGCCCCGCGACGCGACGGCGACGGGTTAAAGATAAGCAAACGAATTCTACAATGCGCGGCAGCTGGAGGGTTGTACAGGGTGATATTGGGTAGGCTAATTTTTAAATATTATATACTTTTAGTACGGTTTTTTTGCGCCGTGTGGTTCCCGGCAGAGTAGAATAGGACCACTCCAATCCCGCGGATGTCGTAAAAAGCGACTAAGGAAAAACAAGCTAAACAAAGCTTATAAACATCATAGAGACCTCTCCAACACGTCTGGCCAGCGTGGAGAGTGTAGGCCAAATCTTCTGACTACTGAAGCTTATATATGGCTCTGGTAGTACAAAGAGGGTCGTGCTCCTGCAGTGGAGACTAACAAGACCTGATGATGATGATGACGGTTTTTTTTTGTAGATATATATATTATCTAATAAACGCGATAAAACCTTATTTAAAGCAATTTTAATGAAATGTGTAACAATCGCGGATACATTTTAGTTGTTTGAAGAAAAAGAATACGTATAGGTATTGTGATTTATGGTAAACACTATTAATGCTATTTTCTAAACAGCATTTTGAATAATAAGAGATATCCATAAACTTTAACCCCCATATTCATAAAAATACACATTCGCTTATAAACCTATTTTAGTTAAAATATGTTTTGTCTCGTTCTTTCAATGTAAAACATTACGGTCACAATGCACGGTCCCGGTACACAATAAGACTGTTTTTATTCAATTTTAAACTAAGCCTGTTTCATTTAATTTACTTATTCCATTCGTTTTTTACTAATTTTTTTTATTAAAAATTTATTTTGGACTGGCAAACAATGTCAGTAAGTTGTAAGTCCACGAATGAGAAGTAAACGTCGTTTTAGAAAATTGAAAACAAAATATCTTGTTATACTTAGTCTCAGAATAGTAAATACTATTCTGAGTACTTAGTATGATAGCAAGTTTTTTAGTTCGTGACAAAAACTAAGTATCTAGAATGTACTCAGCCTGTGTAGATTGTAAAGTACGCCCAATAATTAACGTTGTAACATTCTCGTTACCAATAAAAACAAAACGCACTGAAATTATTAAACGCAATAAAACAATTACAGCAAGAAACGTTCATAAATTCGCACCCTATACAAACATTTGCACCCTTGCGAAAATCTTCGCGACTCATTACCCTCCCCCTCAAGGAGGAGGGGGGAGGCTCAGCGGGAATCTTCGTTCAAATCTCTGACATTTTATCTAAATGGGCCCCGAAATGGGAGTCGTTTCTACTAATGACCCCGTAGAAATAGTAAGACATAGCTTGACAGTGAGTGAGTGCCGGCCCTAATGCGGTGCGCGTGCTAGTTTTTGGTGGGAATAGGTAAATTGAATTTCGAATAGGCTCGGTTGGTGAAATTAAAATTGGAACGGTTTATGGTGAGCATAAATTCAAACATAACTGGTGAGGAAAACTTTAGGTACAAACTTTATCCTTTTCGAGTGCACATTGTTATTACAATTTTTGTTTTTTTTTTTTGTATTGTAAAGTAATTAACTTATACTAAATATAACTCTGGAAATCTACAATCAATAACTTGCACCCCTACTATCAGTTTTTCACCACATTTCTAAGGTAACACTGGTAGACAATGCATAGCATTAAGGTATAACCTTTTGTACAAATCATAATGAATATAGATAAATTAAATAAATAAAAAAAAACAACGCAATAAGTTCCTAGTATCTTCATAGTAGAACCCACTTCCTGGGAGCAAAGACAGTACAAACAGTTGTTATACAAAAGTACATATATAGGTGTTTACCTAGAAAGATAGTTGGTAATTAGTGGTTTAGTAGGTGTGCGATACTTTTTTAATGACTTACTACGTCACAGATACAAGCTTGTGTTTTGTTACAGGATGCACGGACATATTTAAATGCCTTCAGGTGCAAAGCCAATAGCTCTATCGGCCAACCACTCGATTATAAGCAATAAGTGCTAAGCGTACATTGTCTTCGAATATCTCGAGTGTTATTGTTCCTCTCTCATTAATACGTTCTCATTTACAAGAGAATTTTATCTGCCATTGGTATTGACAAATAGAATGAGATTCTATTTACATTTCTTTTTAATTTTGAGCCATCTTACTTAACAAAATAATTACACGGTTTAGTATTTTTTTATTTACACAAGTTTGAATAAATTTTGCCAAAGGCAGGTGTAGCAAACACATTCTCCTTAATTTTATTGAGTCGCAACTACGCATATATCCGATCCATATCCGGCGTTCTAAAATCGAATTCAAATCAAATCGATGCGATTCCATTACGAACGAAACGCAACAATTCGAAATTTAAATCTGTAGGAAATTCTGAATGCGGCAATCTGCTGCTCCAGCAATTTAGATCTAACTGAGTCATTTGGCGGGAGGGGGGCGTCTTCGCGGGGGGAGATGATTTGTAATTTGTTTTCTGTAGCTCTTGGCTTATATTGCAGTCGAAAAAGAAGGTCGTAACTACTTTTTAAGGCTATGGAATAAGTGCCATAATAATAGAGTCTTCAGATTAGAATATTAACTTGGGTTCGTCCCATGCCTTGGACAATTGGCAAACAACAAATTAATCTTTGCTGTTGGATATCTTATATAGGTAGAATATAACAACAACATAATCACAAAGTTAAAATTACAAAAAATACTTTACCACATAACCACTTAAGTGCTTTTTTACTTTACATTACCGCATTGTTTTGGCAATAAAGCAATTGTGATTAATACGCTTTTTTACAAGTGAAAAAAAAACGATTTTTACGTAGTCACTTCAGGACACGTTATGTTGAAAATATATTTATTTCATTTATTTATTTATTTAAACAAACTTTTACAATTAAGTTACAAAAAATCTTGACTACTACAGTATAACAAAAACCTGATATTAGATTTGAACATACACTGGCATTCATAATTTGCTTTTTTTCAGGCATGTGATGGCTCCTCAATGAGAAGATGCACAACGTTTTGAAAAACACTTATTTTTTGTAGTAAATGTGACTATATTATAAATAATTAAAGGCAGAAATTTTCAGCACACCTCTCTTAGTGTCAGGCGTGGTTGACCCCACTCCCAATAAAAATTCATGGGGTGTTGAAAAACACATCTTTGTGCTTATGTAAATAAGAAAATAGATATCATTCAATAAAGGCAAATTTTATAAAGCATTTAATTACCACGTGACATATTAATTGAATAAAGGAAATGTTCAGCTACCTCCCACTAATTCAGGCGGGAGAGATCGCGCCTCTAGAAGAGAAAATGTACAGCGTTTTTATTACGGTAGCTCATAATATAATAAAATCTTTACTATTTTTAAAAATATGTCAATATTACTTTAGTTATTTGTTTACTTTAGTTTTCAACCACTTTCTACTGTTTCAGCGATGCAGCATTTAAGAAAACACGCACAGGGATTTATATATTTTTTCCAAATATAAAAAAAAAACTTAATATTCTAGAAATTATTTTACTCGAATTTTTCAGTTACTCTCCACTGTTTCTTACGTGATTGATGCCGCTTCGAAGAGAAAATGCACGGCGTTTATAAAATATATTATTTAAAATTATTCCAGAAATTTATTTACTCGAAATTTTCAACTATTCCCACTGTTTCAGGCGTGTGTGATGTCGCTTCTAAGAGAAAATGCACGGCGTTTCCTAACGATTTATCAAAATGTAATAAAAAAACTCCGTATTCTATAAATTAATTTACTAACTCAAAATGTTTAGCTACTCCCTACTGTTTAAGGCGTGAGCGATGCAGCCTCTAAGAGAAAATGCACGGCGCTTCATCACATTTTCTCTAAATACAATAAAAACATAAGTAGGTATATTAGAAAATTATTTACTGGAAATTTTCAGCTACGCCCCACTGTTTCAAGCGTGAGTGATGCCGCTTCTAAGAGAAAATGCACGGCGTTTCATTACGTTTTCTCGTTTAGAAACCACGATTTATGACCTTACACCGCGACATACCTGTGCTGTTGCCTTCTCGCCCTACTGCTTGTAATTAGAAGGAGAAGGCATACAGTCTTGTTTACTATATAAAAAGCATAAGACAAACCTAGCCTGTCCATGTGTGTGTGTGTGTGATCTCTAAGAAATTTAAATGGGGTGCATACCCAAAGTGTAATGGATTACGTACAATTCTACGCTTCATACTCCAACACTTAATTATCACTAAGATAATTATATTAAAAAAATATATGGAGCAAAATATGCAGATAGATAGTAGTCTCGTTGTCCACCAAACGGCAACGATCATCAATTTGTCATACATTATCGATACTATCCTGCAGTGGAGACTTAAAGAGACCTGATGAAGAAGAAGCCACCAAAATTCGGGCTGAAAGTTAGCCTCGCGTTGGGCGCCAGTTTTATATTTGTTTCCCTTAAGGTATATAGTTACTAGGCATTATTCAATTACAAGTATAATGCAGTTTTCTCTTTTAGAGACTACGATTTATGACCCTACACCGCGACATACCTGTGCTGTTGCCTTCTCGCCCTACTGCTTGTGATTAGAAGGACAGGACAATACAGTCTTGTTTACTATATAAAAAGCCTCAGACAAACCCAGCCTACGTTAGCTTGATCTTTAATTTTTTTAGTTAATACGTAGGGTGCATAACAAAAGTGTAAAGTATCACATAAGATACTACGCTTCCTACTGCAACGCTTGTTATTAAAGGAAGATAATTGGCAAACATCTCATCATCTATTGTAATGATTTTGGTAATATAAGAATAAATTGCTGTAATTAATAAAAAAATACACCAAAATTAGCCTCACGTTGGGCGCCATTTTTCTTAAACTGGTTTCCTTTATGAGGTTACTGGGCACAAATAAAAGGTCTTCTCACACTATTATTAGTAATTTTGGAAAGCGATAGGATAAAAGAAGAAAATATTTTTAAACTGTAGTGTATATACCAAAGACAATATAATTCTAACGTAATAGACTGCCCACCTCATACAAAAATATTGGACCAAATTAAGGTTGCAAAAAGCAGGCGAATGTATGGCGCAGGAGAATTGCTTGCTACTCAATACTAGATGGTGGTAATCTGCGTTAGCCTTTAACTTATTAAATATACGGTGTCATTT
This sequence comes from Rhodophaea formosa, assembly GCA_963082605.1. Lineage (NCBI taxonomy): Eukaryota > Metazoa > Arthropoda > Insecta > Lepidoptera > Pyralidae > Rhodophaea > Rhodophaea formosa. Next base: position 10,122,008 of record OY720228.1, on the reverse strand, counting down.
TAAAATATTATGCCTAAAATATTGTTTTGATTTTTAATAAGATATATTTTGTGAATCATGTTTTTATATTCTCATAATACGGTAAATACAATGTTGTGTAGTTTCGGGTGGCGCCATCTATGCGAGTCTCTTAGAACAAATCGTAGGATTAAGGCGTTGAGACCACATGGTATATACCTACAAGTATAATACAGACATTAGAGACCACGATTTATGACCAGTCACCGAGGTGTACCTAAGCTACAAACTCTCAGTTCTAGCTATTTTAATTATAACCAGATAAAGCATTGTATTGTTCTTTTTCTTTATTTCTAATGCCATCCCGGCAAAGTAGAGCAGGACCACTCCAAGTCTTCCCGTGGATGTCGTAGAACTTAGGTGCTAAACAAACATCAAAGAGAAATCTCCAACCCGTTTGGTCATGCAGCGTGGATAATGTAAGTCAAATCCTCTGACTGCTCTGGCTCATACATGGCTGTGGTAGTAGAGACGATCGTGCTCCGCCAGCGGAGACCAAAAAACACCTGATGATGATGATGATATATCTTATATTTTTTAATTAAAACTAACGTGAGATGTTAACATTATTAATATGTAAAATACGGGGTCATTCACGTATGAAGTCTCGGTTCACATTCGCCCTGAGGAAGACCTCCGGATGAGGTTGAAACATGTCGGCCTGTAGCTGACTTCATACGTGAGTGACCCGTATTTTACATATTAATAATATATCTATATATATCGTTAGGCAGCTGGATCAAGGGCTTGATTCAGAAGGCAGTACTTTTGGACACGGCCCGTATTGTAAGGAGGTTCCTTTCCCTGGAGCCCTGACCGCCGGTAGCTTGGACCCTGTTCCCGATACCGGTGGGCTACTATTTTTATATTTTTAAAAATGTTTTTTTTTTATATATTTAAATATTTAAAAATGTAAATAATATGTGTTAAAATAAATAAAGGACAATACTATCTTATACTTAGTCTTACTACAAAAACACCTCAAACTCAGCTCAACCCTAGTCTACGTACCATTTTCGAACTTCTGACGGTTTGACAAATAGGATAAGAGACAGTATTGCACTCAAAGATCAAAAATCACAAACAGCAAATAAATCTTGAAAAAGAATTTTTAAACTAAAATTACCTTTCATCAGAGTCGTTTTGGTACAAAACAAATTGCAGTACCCAGTTCAATGAACCTTGAAGGGAATTTCCCGAAAAACTTGTAAAAGTAACATTTTCTTAAAGCACTTGACACAACACAACACTTTAACAAATCTTTTTTTAATCATCTTAAATTACGTCTTAGTTTAAGACATTTTTATAATTTTACTTGTTTTAATGTTTTTCTTCTATATCTACATTTTATCTTAACTGTTAACCCGTCAGAGGTCCACTCAAAAATGAAGACACTGCAGTGTCCACAGTGGGAACAGAAACCGGTTTTTTAAGAAATCACCCGTTTCTTGAAGGGTCGAAATGACCGGACCGGACAGTGGTCAACGTGGGAAAAAGGGTAAAGTCATTGTCATGTTAAAGATGCGCTACTGGTTTTAAACTATTTGACCATTTTATTGATATTTAAATAGTTTAGAAAAGTTGTACTGAATTTAAATTCAAAAGGGTTCGAAAAATGGCTCAAAAAATTTTAGAGACGTTCATTCTACTTCTGGATTTTTACTATTTATATTTTTTTTTTATTTGAAACTTTTCTTTTCGTCAAGGATTTTGAAGAAAATAATAAAAAACCTGCCAAGTGTGTGTCGGGTCACTTGCAGTGTAGGGTTTAGTAGTTGCACATTATTTAAACAACTCGTTTTTGTTATTATTACATCGTAAAGATTCAATTTCTATTATTTTATAAGAAAATATGACTATTTATATTTAAACTTAAGGTCTTTGAAAACATAGAAGTTTACTGTATACTTTTTTATTTGCTGAAATTAATTTGTTGTAAACTTTTATTAATCCAAGTAAAATATTTACTAACTATAAGGTATTAAGGTGATAAGTATTATAATATTACTAAGTCTTCAATTAAAACAAACAAAATCCCATAGGTACATTAATGGGTCATTATGACCTTAGACGGTGGTCAACGTGAGAATTTAGGGTGACTTTGTACCACATTCAACAATGTTTTTAATTACCTATCTGTCTTATCACTTTCTGTCTCTTATTCTACCAGAGTTAACTTAGGTAGATAAGAATAATCGAACTTACATACCTAGGAGTCATTGGAAAGCAATCAAGCCAAAAACAGAGTTAATTTTATAATGTTGAAGAACCACATTCAACAAGGATTTTGATTACTTATTTAACTGTCTTATTACTTATTGTCTTTTATTCTTAGTTAGAATTTGAATAATTCTCATTTTATCTCAAGGGGCTTCTACGAACTTGAAAAGTAATTAAGGTGCTTACACCAGCCAACTAGCGCCACCTTTGGTTTTATTTCTTTCACCACTAAATAAGATCTAATTGACAAAATCGACGTAAGTACTTCACTAGTAAATGACTTCTAGTGTTTTTTGTATTGCTTTTCATTATTCTGCATTTGGTAAATCAAGAGAACTACGCATTACCGCCAAAAGCGGCCACTTTTGGCGTTAATGAATAGTTCTCTTAATCTGAAATGCTGATGTCGATGAAAGTGTTCTATTCAAAATACTACAAGTTATTTACTAAGGAAGTATTTACGTAGATTTTTTCAATTTATTCTTATTTCGGAGAACAAGAATTAAATAACGGGTGTCGCTAGTTTCGATAATGTAAGAATAAAGGATATTTTAGGACGGTGTTATGTGCTGTATTAAAAATCACCCATCATTTTATTTTTTAACTACTAAATGTGGTCATCGTTTAGTAAGTTACTTACTTGTAAATAGTATTTTTTTGTATAATTTTTCATTAAGACCATGCTTTCAAATTAAGAGTATGCTTTCTAATTGAAAGACTTATTCCCTAAAGTGGTTATAGTGGAAATAATGCTTTTAGTGGAAATAAGTTTTTAAGAGGGTATACTAGCAGTGCGTTTTCCATACAAATGTATTTCTCTATTTTCTCGCTGAAAACTGCTTATAGAGGCACAATTCTTGTTACATAAAATCTATTACTAAAATAGGTATTCCCTATGTTTTATTTTTTTCTAAAAACCTGTTTAAAAGAAAAAAAAATTACAAAAACAGTTTACTTGGAAAAAATAAAAAAATAGGGGCATTCCTACTTTAGTACTAGATTTTATGAAAAAATAATTGTGGCTCTAGAATCAGTTTTCAGCGAGAAAATAGAGAAATACATTTGTATGGAAACCATATTGAAAAAACACTGCTAGTATACGCTCTTAAGTTATTACTTATTTTACCAAATGCAAACTAAGGAAAAGTAATGCCAAACATACTATCGCCTACACGAGTAAAAATTTATAGGCTAAATTTTTCCACATTGATCTTATTAAACACCTGTATTGTCACATTAAGGAAGCAATAAACCATTGATTGATTGATTGATTGATCTGATTTAGGTATATAAGAATGAAATGAAAAATGGCGCTAGTCTTCTTCATCTAAGCCTCTTGGAACGCAACTGAACTATGAAATATAGACGTAATAAGATAGTAAACCACAGAAATTAATACAGCTATGTATGTAATGAATAAGTACTTTGTGGCGTTGTTGATAATAATAGTACCAAACACACGGATAAATTAAGCGTAAGTATGGCTTATTTTAAAAATACTCATCTATCGTCACCGTCATCGTCTGAGCGTTTTCCAGCAAGGACCTAGAAAATATGGACAGGGTGAGGAAAACGTCACAAGCGACGCCAATTTTATACGTTACATGTGTGCTGCTTGTAGGTAACGTAGTAAACTACGAATTCAACATTTGAAAGAGTTTGAATTTCGAACAAGGGAAAATTCATCGATAATTATTTGATGACGATGTTTACGTTAGTATTATATTGTCTTTGACGATGTGTGCGTGAGCTTGTGTCACGGTACGATTGCATGCATTGGTATTTGCATCACTGTTACTTTTCTTATTGTTTATTGATTATCTTCATAACACTCCTTTCATGTCAACTCTTCACAATCATCTGGCTGATCCTGATTATTCTTAGGTTCGTTTTTACGCATCAGATGTAGTGTATCGGAAGCCTAGGCTCCACTGTTAAGTGCTATGACAGGTAACGTACCAAGCCGAAAAGATGTTTATTGAATTTTTGTGTGACAAGAAACCAACTTCGTCACATTGGTACTAAAATAGATGAAATTAAAAAATATGGTTTTCGTGAAAAATCAAAATGTGAAGGAAAATTTCGTTAATATAATTAACTTAGACATTTTTCATACAAATTGCCGGGCCGGCCATAACTTTTGAACGAAAGTATGGAAAAAAGAAGCTCATACTTACATACATACGTGAACTCTAAAAGCAATACTCCTTTATTGGGCAGTCGCGTAAAAAATCCAATTTGAACGAATTTAAGCCTAGTAGCGCCATCTACAAAAAATGTCAGAACTAACTTTGTAACAACGACATCTACTTGTTGAGTACGAAGTATTATTCATCGCCACCTATTGGGGGGAGGACTAACTTGTTATTAAGCTTGCTCGGGAGCTTTTTCGTGCCATAGGGTGAAGCTTTTTGCCCAACTGCTCCACAGAATGAGGCTAGGTTTTATTAGTGATCTTCATCTTATTGAGTGCTTTATAATAGTTAAAACTAGTGGTAAAACTATGATTGATTATAGCTTTCAAGACATGAGATTCAAAGTTGAAAAAAAAAATATGTCTTTCGAGTCGCTATAAATATTCCTTACTTGTATGTATAAATTATTATTGTGTATTTGTATACATAAAAATATGAATATGTTTTTTGAGGAACAACGATTAACGTGAAGCATCTTTATTTTTATGCTTTTTATTCCTTTGCGAAATTTTAAACGCTTTGGACGATATGAACAAATTGTCCTAGGGAACAGTGCAAAAAACTAAAAAATAATACATTTTTGTATAAAAATAATCAGCCGCCCGGTCAAGTTATATGGGAATTTTTCTTTTTCAGTTTCCAGCATTTGAAGGAAAAGTTTCTGATATCGACCGGGAAATCATCCATCTTAAGTGTCCCGTCAAAATTTTGCCATGTTTAGTCCTGTAAACTGGGAGTTTTCAAGGATTTTGGTAAAAAAAAACAGATAATGCCAACTATGTGCCATAAAAACAGTTGCATAGGCTTTTTTAGTCGAAATTAGTAATATCATTAAAGCATCGATGCTTAAACGTAGGATGTTTAATGACCTGTGCACATAAAGACAAACAAGTGAAGCTTATCGCACCTCTCTTTTTGAACTAGGGTTAAAACATAAAGTTTCAATTCTAAGAAATCTGTTACCCAGTAACAAAATAACATTTGGTGTGTGTCCGTCAATGACCGGCGCGTGGCCAGACGTCCGTAGTAGAACAGAGAAATATGTAGAGACTCTCTATGCCTACTAGATAATATTATAACTATGTTCTACTAACACCAGTATATAAGAATTTTGTTTTACTAACACTTTATGGACCCTGTCCGAAAAAATTGATTATTATTATTATAAATGTTACCCAACAACAAATAACATTGGTGTGTGTCCGTCAATGGCCGGCGCGTGACCAGACGTCCGTAGAAGAACAGGAAAATATATAGAGACTACCTATCTAGGAATAGGTCCTAATATTATGATTACTGTAAAATATTGTATCAGGTATAAAAACTACGAACTAAATAAATAAACTTATTTTATATGAAATAACAGAAAAATAAAGATCTAAAAAATCGTATTGTATCATAAATATAATAAAGAGGGAAAATTCGATAGTTTGTTTGCATTGAACAGGCTCCGAAAGTACTAGGCCTATTTTTTAAATTCTTTCACCTACATACAGCTTATTGATTTGCGTGAGCCATAGACTATAATTTACCCGGATGATGGCTCGCTCTTAAAATTGCTATTTCAAATATTTTTGAATATGTAAGTTGGTTGGGCCAAGGTCGCAGGAAGACATTGGAAGCATTTTGCTTCCAACAGGTCATCGACGAGCTCCGTGGCGCAGCGGTCAACACGCCGGCCTGTGACACGGATGGTCCCGGGTTCGATCCGTCCCTGACCGGGGGTCAGGTCAAGATGAAAAATGATCTTTTTCAGATTGACCTGGGTCTTGGATGTTTATCTATATATGTATTTGTTATAAAATATTGTTCGTTGAGTTAGTACCCCATAACACAAGTCTTACTTAAGAACTTACTTTGGAGCTAGCTCAACCTGTGTGATTTGTCAAAAAAAATATATATTGGAAATCCTTAGGGGCATATTTCCAGTGGACTTCTTGTGGCTGAGATGATGGTGATGTAAGTTGGTACCTAGGTCCCTCTTTATGTGTTCGGGTTCAAGATGTGAAGTGCGAGTTCATTTGTGTATTTATCCATAAACTCTTAGACAGTGCTGGGTGCGGGCCGGGTTTATTCCACATTGATCACCTAGGTGATATCACCTGGGTGAACAAAGTACACTCTTTTAGTCCACTTTGTTCACCTCGAAAATTGAGCACCTGGGTGATATTACCTGGGTGATCCAATTCGACTATTTTCGTATACTTTGTTCGCCTCGGAATAATATTACCTAGGTGATCAACGGCGACTCTTTTTTCTCACGCTAGTGGAATTTGATCACCGACATAAAATTGCCTAAGATTTTTATCAATGTTAATTATTTTAATAGGTATATGTAATTTATAATAAAAGAGATTATCTTAATTTATTTTAATGCGTGAAAAAAAATTATTGAAAGAAAATCACTTAAATTTTCTTCATTCAAAAACAAATATTTCTATTAATAATACTTGTGTTTTTACCAAACACTATAAACACCTTGCCGTGTGGTCCCCGGCAGAGTAGAATAGGACCACTCCACGTCTTCCTGTGGATATCGTAGAAGGCGACTTAGGAAACACCAGCTAAACAAAGCTTATCAACATCAAAGAGACCTCTCCAACTCGTCTGGCCAGCGTGGAGAGTGTAGGCCAAATCCTCTGACTGCTCAGGCTAGTATGGCTTTGGTAGTACAGAGAGGGTCGTGCTCCTGCAGTGGAGACTAAAATAGACCTGATCATCATCATCACTATAAACACTAGTATCTTTGATTTATTTATTCTTTCTCTTTTAATGGCTTTTATAGATAGAATTGCATTAAACGGCCCGCGGTTTATTCCACTTTGTTCACCCAAGTGATATCACCTATGTGATCAAAGTGGAATAAGCCGCGAGCCGTTTAATGCAATTCTTTTGTTAAATTTATTAATTAAACAGGGAAATATATATAAACTACCTACGGTTGGTAGTGCAATGGAAAGTTGAGGGAATAAAGATCACGTGGATGGACGCTCTCCAACACGATGGACAGACCTCGTTAAATCTGTTACGCACTCTTCCATTAACGAGTGATCTCACTCTGCTAGACATCGAGACAAGAGAATACTAAAGTTATTTGAATCTACGTAAGTAGTAGTTACTTTATTTCATGTGTAAACATGTTTAAAGCATTAAATATAAATAATATAAATATAAATAAATATATACGGACATATCACACAGATTGATCTAGCCCCAAAGTAAGTTCTTAATAAGACTTGTATTATGGGATACTAACTCTATTAAAGCATTAAAATCTACTTATTATTCGATTTACAAATAAAAATCTAACAAGATATGAATCTTATAGGTAACATTAGATAAAGAGTTTAAAAAAAAGTTTTATTTACTTAGATAAGAAAAAAACTTTGCCTGTAAAAGATATGTAGAATAAAGAAAGTGAGTAAAACAAGTTATTAGAAAAAAAACATTTCAGCTTTTACCAAAAACAAAATACCTATGTCACTGGGGACTCGGGATAAGTCAATAAACCTTACTCATCAACCCAAATCAGTGCAGACCTTTAGAAGTAAGAGAAGAATAAATAAATTCACAAACTGAATTACTTTCATGCATGATCATTGTTTCTTTTCGTATGTGTAAGTGGCCAACACTGGTGTCAGATTTTTCAAGCTGCCTTAAGGTATCTGACATAGCTTAACGACTGCCATCAACGATGACAGCCGGGATCAACGGCTTAACGTGCCTTCCGAAGCACGGAGGAGCTCGAGATATTTTAGCATGATCATTGAAAAAGATACACTCATTTCTTGGGCAGTCATGTAAACAGTACTTACAAAAAAAGCCTTGAAAAAAACAACTTATCAGCTCTACAGATTTGCGTGTTCTCGAACCGGTCAGTCTCCAATTAACTTTGTAACAAGCCCGACTTCTGTTCAAATCTCGTTTTTACTTACTGTTACAGATTCACGTCTTTATCCTTTACGGGGAAGACACTACATCGCCGTAAAATGTTCAGCAAAATCACTTATTTTCTTCAATGAGTAAAAATAATTACTTGAAACACGCGCAATGATACGATTAATTGTAAGGGCCTTATTTTAGAAGAATTTTCTACTATTCTAATCAGGTTTTCTTGACTAGTACTAATTACTTTGTTTTGGGGAATAGGCTAAAACTGGCCAAAAGTTAATTTTCACAGAGAAAACTACTGGCTTTATGGATATTAGAGCATAGAGCACACATTTCACTTTAGTATGAATTTGTTTTCACCAGTACAAATTCAATACATAACGTTTAATTTTTAATCCTCTTCGCGCCACTCTAATAGCTATTTATCTATAAGAAAAAATCACGCATTGTTGTGTGGTTAACTTAAAATCCATAATGGATATGATCATTATTATTTTTTTGTCCATATAGGCCTAATTTTATTCTTCGCTCATGAAGAAAAGCCTTTTCTTAAAGAAACAAATGAAGAGGTGTTTTATCATTTCATACATGATGAAGAGAAAGGCTATATTTTAGGTATATTTAGTTCACACTTCACCAACTACTACTTAGGTATCTGTTTTTTTTCTCATGGTTGACTGGGAGAGAATGCTCTTAGCAATAAGACCCCTACCTACTGTAGCTCTGTAAGCTCAATAAGATTTTTTAAAATAAAATGATAAAAAATAGGCCATCGCTAGGGAATGGCGAAAAGCCAGTTGGAAGCTGCCTGTATCGCGACCTTGGTCAGGTCGTCCGACCACCTCGGTAGGTGTAAACCATTGTAGGTACTTAAGTTCCTACGTACATAAGTATACCTAATATACTTATGTTTATGTAGGTATGAATAGAATCTATAATGTAGAGAAGGTAAAGTAAACAAGTTCTAAAACTGTACTAAGATTATAACCAACATCTTATATTTAATGACAAACGTTCCTAAGCGGCGTAAAATCCAATAAAACATCTTGCAACTTCTTCCAAACTAACTTCACTATTCCAGAGATTCCAACTATTCGACACGCCCCTCCACACGCAAGTACAACTATACCTTCATCTCTCTCTAATGTATGTAAGTTTACAGTGTAAAACGAGACGGGGAGACCTTAACCGCATGCATTGTTATTATAGTTTTAAATTGTGAAATAAAAACGTCGTAGCACAACGCATAGTGTAAAGTAATTTCGACCTTAGTTACATAAACAGATGTTCTAAATTTATTCAAATAGTTAAGGTATGTAATACCTTCCGAAGATTGGCACAAGACGGAATGGAGCAACATTTTTACGCGTGCGATTTACCGACGTAAGGTGATGCCGTAAGGACCATAGTGGCACAAAAATAGGCAACTTAAGACGTTCTAGAAAAAAATACGCGCGCACTAGTTCTCTATCGACGTCTTGCACAAGATGGCGGCGAGGCGTTCGGAATTTGAATTTCTCAGAGGAATATAAGGTGAGGTGGGGTGTTTGTTTGGCGCATGGCATTTTAGCCGCTACAGCGCTTAAGTATTGTCTATGGGGTTTTCTAATTGGAAAATTAAGCATTTATGTGACAATATGCTGTTTTTTATTTTTTATTTTATGGGATGGCAAGTAATTTTGATGACAATGAGGTACAAATAAAATTATAAGGTAATTCAAAAAGTTTTAACTTAGGTCTGTAAAAAACGAAAGAGTCTGGCACCTACATTTATGGTGTTTTGTCTTTGTATTTTTTGCTTCTTGGAAGTAAGTAAGAATTGGATGGTAAGTTATGTTTATAACTAAGTATTTATCCTTATTTCGTCTAATATTTTCGAACTTTTAAGTACTTAGGTATGTAGATCCTACTTATTAACAACTTTGATTGATTTGAAATAGTCAAGTACTTTAAACCTAAGTTTTAATTATTTAACTTAGTTTTCTAAGTAAATCCCTCAAGAAAAATAGCTGCTACACTTTTAAGTAGGTAATGTACTTACAGAACTATAATTGATTAATCCTTTCATATTATCGTCCCATATGTTTTTAGACTAGGTATTTATTATAAAGTAATAAGTCTATAGACATATTTACGGAAGGAAAATGTTAAAGGAAGGAATGTTAAAGTAAAGGGAGCTAGAGAACAAAAATTTTGTTAAAAAAAACGACTTGATGGTGTAGGTAAATAAATAAGTATATTTAACGGTAAAATTCTAATAAGTACTTTGAATAACCAATAAAAGCTATTAGGTACAATAACTAGTAGAAAAAGACTCTATACATATTTTTTACAAATTTGGCTCGTACTTATTTAGGTATCCACCAATGTTGGGTATTATACAATATTTCCCTCTTTACCTTTTTTATTTATTTACATCATATCGTAATTTATAATTGTAGTGGGTAAAGTATACTTAAAAAAAATATGTGTGTTGTTGGTTCGATAATCTTTCCAACAATATCCCATTTCCTCTCCCCTCTGGGAGGGAAAAATAAAAGGCTGGCAACGCTATTGTCACACCCCTGGTGTTACAGTTGTCCATGGGCAGCGGTGATCACTTACCATCAGGTCCTGCTTGCTCGCTTGCTGTCCTATGACATAAAAAAAAATATATCCAGAACTAAGTAAGTAGTATTTTGTTATATTTCTCACGTTATAAGGGAACTTACAACTGGCCACTTGATTTTTCGACAAAAGCAAAAAGACGAGACAAACCAGTTTGAAGCAGTTTAGACTAGAAAGATGTTCTATATTCGAATTTCTTGTGAGAATTAGAAAACGATTTCACCCCTCAATAAACATAACTTAGAACTTGTTGGTGAAGAAAAACAGGTTTTTAAGAGACTACAGGTTGGATAAAGACTTTTTTTCTATTTAATAAATATATCGTCGTAATTATACTATTGATAACTTAAAAGAGAAGTACAAACTTCTTAAAATCAATGCAAACTTAAAATTTTAACTTATAACTAAAACTCAACTGTTCAGTTGTAAATATTTTTGTTTACTTGCAATTTGGTTACGCGTAGGAACTGTTTAGTATTAACGTAGATGGGGTGGTGTAGTGTATGTCGCTATACATGCTATATGCTATGCTTAATTCTTGATAAAATTGTATCATTTTTTTTTAAACTTAAAAATATAAAATGAATTAATGAATAGGTAATCATCTAGTAATAGTATCGTCTTCGTAGTTTGTGGTAATCATCTTCTTAAATTTCTAAATAATATGATAAAAAATTGTTTATATGGAGTCTCATCATCATTATTCATTATTTTAGCTACAAAAAGTCCACAGTTGGACATAGGCCGTCCCCTAAAGATTTTCAAAATGACCGGTTGGAAGCGACGGTTTGACGGTTGGACGTGAATCCAGCGTTTCCCTTCGAACTTGGCCAGGTCATCCGATCACCAGGTGGGTTTCCAACGCTGCGCTTGCCGGTCCGTGGTCGCCATTTAAGAACCTTTCAGCCACAATCGGTGTCTGAAGTCTAATTACTGGCTTTTTCTTTCCCACGTGTGGCATTTTCGGCGTCCTTGGTTGTGAGACCATTGGCAGGCATGTCCTCCTTAACGACATCAAGTCAGCATTTCTTGGGATTCCCCTTTCTGCCGGGGCCCGGTAGATACGAAATAGCCATAGAGAATCCCTATGTAATTTGCAGGTTGTCGCAAAACGTGACTGTATACCAGCGTAGGCGGCTCTTTCATAAGTTGGTATTACTAGGTAACATTGAACCAAAACTAAAGGTCGCCTTGAAGTTATATTTTACCTTTCTTCGGCTTTATATGACGTGTGCCTTAAAAACATATCAGTTTGCTTGTTATGTTGATTAGCGGGGGCTGTGCCCCCCGAACCCCTCACCTTCTATTTAGCTTTGAATATGACATGTTTTTCAAAACACAGCAAATTATCTCATTCGATGATACAACAATTCGTATTTTTGTATAGGAAACAAATAGTAAGAAGGAACTAATACGTACATAAAGTACCTAGTCATATTTAGGACAAATCACACAGATTGAGCTAGCGCAAGTTCGAGACTTGTGTTATGGGATACTAACCCAACACTACTAGGTATATTTCGGTCAAAACCTAATTCTAGCTGTTGCCAACTACTAGATATTCCAAATATAGCCGGTCAAGGCCGAGTGCTCTTGATGGATTCTGCTTCTGCTACAATTGCGTTAATATTGGTTTGCTAGAGTATAGTATTTTTTATAAATGACCTATCCTATAATAATATTGCAAAAAAGTCTATTTTCTCATTAAGTTCGATAATACTTGCAAGTATTTTGAATCCTGGGTTTTGGCCCTGGTATTTACTCAGGTACGCACCAAGTACCCCTGGTACGCGATTTTGCAAATACAACCCATGACTAGTTATTTATCACCCTAGGGAATGTTAGTAAGTAGTTCATAAGAAAATTATTATTCGACAAATTGTAACAAAATTAAACAATTATTATCTTGTGCTTGTAAATATTTGTCCAGGTGACACTGTTCATTCTTAACTTAAATAGCCGTCAATGCTTTACAAACCTTCAACGTTTTCTTTTTTTAACATTAGTATAACTAAAGTTGCCGTGTGGTTCCCCGCAGAGTAGAATAGGACCACTCCAAGTCTTCCCGTGGATGTCGTAAAAGGCGACTTAGGAAACACAAGCTAAACAAAGCTAATAAACATCAAAGATACCTCTCCAAGCCGTCTGGCCACCGTGGCGAGTGTAGGCCAAATCCTCTGACTGCTCAGGCTAATATATGGCTCTGGTAGTACAGAGAGGGTCGTGCTCCTGCAGTGGAGACTAGAAAGGACCTGATGATGATAACTAAAGTTAAACCAATGACCAAATCTCTCTATTTTGGTAATGAGTTAATCATTTTGGTCGTGCATAGACGCTTCGCAAATCCAAACTACGCGCCGATGTCATGTTATCAAATGTTAGTTAACATTTTCCACCTGTGTTCCCAAACATGTAACTTTTTCTATCAGAATATAACAATTTAGAAAATATTATGCAGTAAACATTTTCTCTCAATTAATAATAATAAATATATACGGACAAACCACGCAGATTGAGCTAGCCCCAAAGTAAGTTCTTAAGTAAGACTTGTGTTATGGGATACCAACTCAACTATACTATATTTTATAACAAATACATATATAGATAAACATCCAGGACCCAGGACAATCTGACAAAGATCATTTTTCATCTTGACCTGACCGGGGATCGAACCCGGGACCTTCCGTGTCACAGGCCGGCGTGTTGACCGCACTGCGCCACGGAGCTCGACACGTCAATTGAAAAAAGAACATACCAAAAACATTTTTAAAATCCGCCGGCAAAACTTATTTGCATATGTTTAGATTGATAAGGCTTGGAATCGACCAAAATAGACTGTTAATATAGAATAGGCCACAGCCTTGACCGCCATTCGCCGATCGATAGCCATACCATACAGTACAGTCCCGAGACTTTCAAAAGAAGAATAAATGGGTTTCTCTTGGATAGTCATGTAACATCCTCGTCTCCATCGTGAGATGGGAGACAAACGCTTAATTCAATAAGGCTTGGAGTCGAACAAACTAGACTGTTAATATAGAATAGGCCACAATCTTGACCGCTATTCGCCGATCGACGGCCAATTTGTACTCAGTGTGGGAAAGAAACCATACCGTAAATCGGGGAGAAGCTTTCGGCAAAAACTAACTTGGATATGTTTAGACTAATAAGGCCTGGAGTCGACCAAACTAGACTGTTAATATAGAAAAGGCCACAGCCTTCACCGCCATTCGCCGATCGATGGCCAATTTGTACTCAGTGATAAAGAAACCATACCTAAAATCCGGTTGTAGTCGTCGGCAAAAACTAACTTGAATGGGTTCATATGCAAAAATATGCTTGAACCTAATAGTGATAGGGAAGAAAACAAACCTTAAGCCCGGGAGAAGCCGTCGGCAAAATCTATCTTGGATATGTTTAGATTGACTAGGCTAGGAATTGACCAAAATAGACTGTTAATATAGAAGGCACAACCTTGACCGCCATTCAGCGATCGATGGCCAATTTGTACTCAGCTGAGGACATAATTCGGTTAATTTAGTTGCCACCTGTGTCTATTGACACTATGGTTTGTGACTGTACCAATAATCGAATCCAACTTGGTTAACCCCAAAGCATTTTTAAGGGACTATACCGTTTAAATTGATCCTCGACATTTTCTTTAAGAGGTGACTCAGGCTATCAATATGAACAACTCTTCTTATGAGATCCGTGCAAGAACAATAGAAAAATCTTTTTATTCTCAAGTTTTTTTATGATATAAAACCGCAAACGAGCATGTGATCGTAACTGATCATCGCTGCCCAAGGACAACTGCAACAACAGAGATGTGACAGGAGCGTTGCTGGCCTTTTGTATTAGTAGCCTTTAAGGGGGCACAGTAGGCACAGTAGCGACACCAATCATTTTATTCCTAATACTTTACAAATAGAGAGAAATTCAAGAATGTATATCATATAAGCCTTAGTAAATAACCTGACGTATTTTTGGAATCATGTTTTAATATTATGAGAATCAGTCAGTAAGAGAAATAGTGAGCCAAAAACGGCCGTTTTTGGCGGTAATCTGATTCTCATAATTCGCACTGATTCTAATAATATTAAACATGATTCCAAAAATACTTCAGGTTATTTACTAAGGCTTATATGATTTATATTCTTGAATTTCTTTCTATTTGCAAATTATTAGAAATAAAATGGTTGGCGTCGCTACTGTGCCTAGTGTGCCCACTTAAACAAGCTTTTATAAAATTTCAACCCTACTTATAAACAACCAGGGTTATTCTTCATACAAGTCCGTCTGCTTGGTCCAACACCTTAAGGTAAGAAAATGTCATACAGCGGCCACACGTTGTTTAAAAGTAGGGTTATTCTGCACATTTGACCATCAGCTAGCTATCAAGACATTTTGAATTTTTTTTCAATATTATAATAAAGTAGAAGGCTTATAAAACAGACATACAAATAAAGCTAATTAACGTGCTAATTAACCTGTACAATGGTACTACTGTACACTACACTATTATCTTAATAATGTCACATTCTGAATGTCCCATAGAGCTACCACGCGTTGTTTACATGTAGGATTATTCTGCACTCTTTTTTTTATGTCAGAGGACGGCAAACGAGCAAGCGGGTCACCTGATGGTAAGTGATCACCGCTGCCCATGGACTAATGTAACACCAGGGGTATGACAAGAGCGTTGCCGGCCTTTCGTTTTCCCTCCCCAGAGGGGAGGGGGGATGGGCCTCCGGCTCTCTCACTCACCGAACGAAGCATAGAAGCTGTAAAACTACTACTCAGACGTCGATTTTCTGTGAGAGTGTGGTACTTCCCCGGACGAGCCGGCCCATTCATGCTACCAGCTGAAGTGATTTTTGCCGGTAGCGTGGCTCTACCACAACTAGACTTCTCCATTTGCTAGCTATCTAGACATTTTGGATCATATTATTATTTAAGTACTAAGTTTAGCGCTGTTTAAACATATACAGACATACAAATATAGCTAATTATATAAAACATCTTAAGGTAAGAAAATGTCACGTTATGTCCCATACAGCGGCCACACGTTGTTTACAAGTAGGGTTATTCTGCACATTTGTACGTCTGTCCGCAATCGGGACAATGGCTCGACATACCGATGACCGCTGTTAGCTACATATACAAAGATTACTACGGGAACTCGAATTGCTGTGTCAGCTAAATTATTTCACAACTCTCCACTGCAGGAGCGAGACCCTCTCTGACAGCCAGATCCATATATTAGCCCGAGCAGTCAGAGGATTCAGCCTACACTCTCCACGCTGGCCAGACAGTTGGGAGAAGTCTCTTTGATATTCAAAAGCTTTGTTTAGCTTATGTCCCCTAAGTCGAGCCAGAGCAGTCAGAGGATTTAGGCTACACTCTCCACGCTGGCCAGACAGTTGGGAGAAGTCTCTTTGATATTCAAAAGCTTTGTTTAGCTTATGTTCCCTAAGTCGCCTTTTACGACATTCATGGGAAGACTTGGAGTGGTCCTATTCTACTCTGCCGGGAACCACACAGCTTAAACCATAACGAATATTATAAATGCGAAAGTGAGTTTGTTTGTTTGTTACGCTTTCACGGCGTAACTAATGAACCGATTATCATTTAATTTTGTACACAATTGTATGAAGTACGGAGAAGGATATAAGCTAACTTTAATTCCGGAGAAAAGTACTATTCCCGAGGGATCGACATCGACACTAACGCGAGCGGAGTCGCGAGTGAAAGCTACACAATATCGTCGTTTATACACCGAGTCAATTAACCCTCACATACCCTTAAAAGAGTGATTAAGCCCGTTAAAATTAACAACTTTTCCTATGAAATCAATGCTGAGAACTTAAAAAATTCGATATTTTCACAAAGGTGTTCAACTACCCAGAGCTTAGAGCATTTAAATGCTCTAAGACCCAGAGCCATCATCATCTGCCCTACCTTATCACATTATCTGGGGTCGGCGCAATTTGTCCTTCCCCTCCACAATTTTCTATTCCTTACCATTTCCGCATCCACCTCTACCCCCTTCATATCCCTATTAACACAATCCATCCATCTCTGTTTTGGCCTACCTACCTCTTTCCCTTACCCATCAACCTTCATAGTTAGAACTTTTTAAGTCAGGTGTTCGGGTACTTCTCCTCACATATACCTTACTCTATCTAGACGTGTCACGCCACACATCCACCATAACATCCGCATTTCAGCAGAGTGGAGTCTTTTTTCGTCCTGCACTTTGGTTGCCCAACATTCCGAGCCGTACCAAATGACTGGTCTTACACAGAGTATGGGAAAGTAAAAATGCCTCAAGTTCCCAGCATTAGCCCCATAGAAAATCTTTGTCAATTGTATTGTCAAAATAAAAATCAAATGTCTGAGTCACCCCTTTAAGGGCAATTATTTAGGATTAGGACGAGCTCCGTGGCGCAGCGGTCATCACGCCTGCCTGCGACACGGATGGTCCCGGGTTCGATCCCCGGTCAGGTCAAGATGGAAAATGATCTTTTTCAGATTGACCTGGGTCTTGGATGTTTATCTATATATGTATTTGTTATAAAATATAGTATCGTTGAGTTAGTATCCCATAACACAAGTCTTTCATAAGAACTTACTTTGGGGCTAGCTCAATCTGTGTGATTTGTCCGTATATATTTATTTATATTTATTTATATTTACATGCCGTTTAAGTCATTGCGATAATTAATGTGCTGCCGCTAAAGTGTTCACAAACATGCAGAGGTCTGTGGAAGGACAGAACAAAAAAAAACATCTCTGTATAAGTTTAAAGAACAAGGTTTGATTGAGGAGCCCGATGCCCTAGTAGGTGTAAGCATTATAAGCACTACTGCAAGTTAAACAACTCCGGGCGGAGTCCCCACTAGGATGGGTGACCGCAAGTGGTATAAAAATATCTTGAGGTCCTCCGTGCTTCGTTGGTCCCGGCTGTCATCACTGATAGCAGCCGTTGAGCTTTGTCAGATGCCTTGAAAAATCTGACACTAGTATTAGCCACTTACACACACGAAAAACAAACAAAGGACAAGGTGCCGTAAGGAACAACTAAACCATATGAAACTTTGTCACATTTGCATAACATCTTTGAAGGAACATACCAATGCAATCTTCACGTTTCCCGGAGCGCCGATGCAACGATCGCATTGCATTCATAATGAACGTTTCCGGGAATTTGTCGCGTTTACGCAAAATACAGACGTGTACAGAAATCAAGTTGGTGTCATTAGGTAGGTATGTTTTTGCTGACTGACCCCGACTGACAGCTTTGTGTTAGCACACGCGTCCAGTCAAATTGGTAGTTACGTGTTCGCATCATAGACTATGGGTTAGACACAATTTTTTTTTACGCTTTTAGGCTAATAGAGTCTATAGTCTAGGCTTTATATTTATTTGTCGAGCTCCGTGGCGCAGCGGTTAACACGCCAGCCTGCGACACGGGGTTCCCGGGTTCGATCCCCGGTCAGGTCATGATGGAAAACGATCTTTTTCAGTATGACCTGGGTCTTGGATGTTTATCTATATAAGGATATATTATAAAATATAGTATCGTTGAGTTGGTATCCTGCGACACAAGTTCACAACTTACTGTGGGGCTGGCTCAATTTGTGTGATATGACCCTATATATTTTTATATTTATTTAATCTAAGATCTTATCTATCAATAGCTAATAACAAACCGCTAAATCCATTTTTACTAAAAGGTTAAACAGGTTAAAGGTTAAACAGAGTAATTTTAAAGTTACTGGTGCCGACTTTAAACGCCTGTACTTCTGCACAGCCAACGTTTGTGTTCTGCGTGTCAACGCCAGTAAGGATGCACTGGAGAATCTTGTCTCCTAATGGAATTTGTTACTTCGCTGCCAATTATTTGATTAAATCCCTACTAATTAGAAGGTTGTGCTGTGAGATGCCTATCTCACAGCCAGCTGACTATACTTATACCACAGCAAAGACAATATAATACTAATGTATAGACTGCCCACCTCATACAAAAATATTGGACCGAATTAAGGTTGCGAAAAGCAGGCGAATGTATGGCGCAAGAGAGTTGCTTGCTACTCGATACTATATGGCGGTAATCTGCGTTAGCCTTTAACTCACTAAATATACGGTGTCATTTTAAAATATTATGCCTAAAATATTGTTTTGATTTTTAATAAGATATATTTTGTGAATCATGTTTTTTATATTCTCATAATACGATAGATACAATGTTGCGTAGTTTCGAGTGGCGCCATCTATGCGAGTTTCTGAGAACAAATCGTACGATTAAGGCGTTGCGACCACATGACCACAGCCAAGCTTATACTTTCATGCCGAAATTCTGACCGCTTTTGACCCTTACTGATTTAGGTTGATGGAATCTCAAAAAAAAAATCTCATAAAAATTGATCGAGTGACTGGCAAATAGGTAGGTAAGTATTTAAACAATGATCTGTAACAGCAGCATATAGGTAGTTCTTGTAACGGATATAAGTATGTATGTATTAGCCATGGAGATATACGAGTATATACTACGGTATTAGCTGTAAATTTTAAGATTCTTGGTAGCTATCTGTGGCAAAACATTACACAATGAACTAACAAATCCAACTCGATTTCATTCGAAATTGAAACGAATTCTATTTTCAAAATTTGAAAACAGAACAATTAGTAGGGGTTTGTGAGTGGCCGTCTCATGACGAGCGATAGGTATTCGTCGGGTCATGGCCCCAGCTGACCGACACACAGACCGACCCAAATACAACTCTAACATAATATAGACACGATTGGAATTCGTTTGGCAAGGTCTGATGTATTATTTAGGTGATTGGCTCAGTGCTTTGACCTGACACACATTGTTTTAGAAATCTTGAAGCTAAGATGTTTACAAGAAAATCCTCCATCTTATTTTTACCAGATTAAGAAACTGCAATTAATGCCAAACATAAATACCAACCTACTAGGAAAATATAAAATACATAAAAGAGAATATGCCGACTGCCGATAAGAAAAACTGCCGATTTATAATTTTTGTATGGACTTTTTTCCGTTTTCTTTTTATAAGCATGATGTTACTCGGCGCCAATCTATATATATATATAACAAAGACGGGTTTGTTACAACACTTATAACTCGAGATCTGCTGAACCAATTTTCATGGTTATTGATTTGTTGGATTTGTCTCCGCTCCGAATAGCAGAATACATCTTAAAAACAATGAAAACTCGATATGTGTAATGAATACTTAATCATTGACTGTTAGGCGGTACGAAGTTTGCCGGGTCAGCTAGTATAATATATACCTACTCTACATAATAATGTGTTTAAAGTGCAAAAATAATATGTACTCAAGAACATATTAGTGTCATCAAACAAAATAAAATTAGCAATAATTTTAATTTGTAACTAGATATTACTTCCATGTACAGTCTCTGTAACCCCCTTTTTATACAAACTGTTATGTAATTTAATAGAATTTCGAACGTATGTAAGTTAGGGACAAATCTTGCAAATGAATTTTCTAACAATCCTAAAATTCCTCTAATTTTCTATGTTAATATTAATATGTACCTAAATAGTTTAATACATATAATACAGAATATAACATTCTTCACAATCGACTGACCTGATACTTTGCACGCTTACAAGTGTGTAAGTGAGATTACAACACAATGTTATGGAGTCATTGAAATGAGTTATGATGAAGATTCTCTTACACAATTTTCAACCGACGAAAAAACAGAGAGGTTCACAAGTCGACACGTATATTTCTTTTATGTATGACCACGCACAATCCGATGGTGATATTTTTTTTTTTATTTGAAAGGTATACATGGACGTTAGACCCATTAAACTTGAAAAAATAACCAAGCGTTTAGTTGTACAGCCTTCGAGCAACACGGCTTTTCCGTACCGGAAGGGGTGTTGCTTACGAAGAGTACAGCGAATGATTGATATTTTGCTTTTCAGTTTTTTCAGCGGTTAATTATTTGCCACAAGAATGTTTGCAGTATGAATTCGTTCGGGTCTATGATGATAGAAAAATCGCATGTAGAAACTGGTTACGTAATCACAAGGCCAAGGACTAAATCCAGCAGTGTAATATAGAATGATGATGATGATTACACTCATATTAAAAACTTATAAAAGAGAAAATAAAGTTTTTAAAAATATTTGGTTGATATTAATGTATTCCTATTCCTGCAACCTTGTCCGTAGTAAATTATAGCCTAAGCCGCCCGCAGATAAATTAGATTGCTATAGGTTAAATAATTTTTAAAATGAGTCCAAGGATTTCGGAGCCAATTCAATGCTATGCTATGTTATAACAAACATTCAAAATTTTCCTCTATATTAGTATAGATAAAAATTAAAAACAATACTGACGTGAAATATTCATGCCAAAAATTCCACGTAGGTATATGTTACGAAGAGTTTTTCTTCAAAATCCAATCTACATTTAATAATATAAAAAAAAAATATAAATTTAATGGTATATTAAATTTTGTATATATTTGTTAAAAATACGATACGATCACATATTAAATTTACGTATATATTTGTTAAAAAAAGTTCAAAACCACAAGTTCAATATTTTTCTTTTTCTATATTCAAAGTATATGTCAAATGAAAGATACATTAAAGAAATAATCATTGTAAACATGTACCTAACTATGCCCTATTCGACTTTTATTTCTTAGTTTAAATATTAAGTGATAGTTAAATTATTTGAGATTTAATTTTATAAAATAATTGCAATCAATTGCTTATTTTTAATTTATATATTGGTACTTATGTTTATGTTCCTGGCCCTACTTTGCCGTCGGCCGCCGGCCGTCGGCAGCCGAAAGTGTCGGTTTACGATTCCTTTACAAAGAGCAAAACATTTATTATTTAACTAGCAATTATCCAGTGACTTTCGTCCGCGTTAATAATAAAAAATAAATAAATATATACGGACAAATCACACAGGTTGGGCTAGCCCCAAAGTAACTTCCAGACTTGTGTTATGGGATACTAACTCACCGATACTATATTTCTTAACAAATACATATATAGATAAACATCCAAGACCCAGGTCAATCTGCAAGAGATCGTTTTTCACCTTGACCTGACCGGGGATCGAACCCGGAACCATCCGTGTCGCAGTCTGGCGTGTTGACCGCTGCGCCACGGAGCTCGCGTGTAAATTATAGCCTATGTCACCCAGCAGCAGATAAATTAGCTTTCTATAGCTGAAAGAATTTTGAAAATCGGTCAAGTATTTTCAGAGCCTATTCAATGAAAATAAATTAACTATAAAATTTTTCCTCTTTATAATATTAGTATAGGCTGATGATGATGATGATATTACTTTAGATTTATAAGCACTCTATCGGGATGGAAAAGGTAACTTAAATAATATTTCTAAAAATACCTTTTTTTCCAAAAAATATTTTAATAATATCCTCGTATATAGAAATAGAATAAATGAATGCACATTTTACAGCCATAAGTACTTTTAAATTTTGAAGTAAATATTTTTTCACAAAAATCCTAATAGCACCTAGAACTCTGCCTAGATCTAAATTGCTAAGATCCACGTTTTGATTCCACCATGAGCCTGTTTGATGACATCTAACAGCAGTCGGGCTTTAAATAGATCGCACACACAAAAAATAACTTGTTACAATTTTTATAGATTTTTTATTTCGCTTCCACGCTCTATCTACTGAACCGATCATCATAAAATTTTGCGTACACATTGGTTACGGTTCTAAGAAGGTCATAAGCTATATATCACAGTAACAGGAATAAATAAAAGTACTAACCATAATCTTAACATATTTTCTTGCCTTTTTTTTCATCTCTGTTCAATATGTTAATAAGCGCTATAATTTTTATAATAATTAGTCATATTTATAGGCCACAAAACATTGTAGCTTCTTAGCATTTTTGTAGCAGTTATCGTAGCATTTTCAGGCAATTATAATATTTTGAAATTCTACTAATTTCAGTTCTATCATCATCATCAGGTCTTTTTCCACTGCTGGTAGTACAGGAGTATGATCCTCTCTGTCAGACCACCAGAGCCATATATTAGCTAGAGCAGTCAGAGAATTATATAACTTTTTTTTCATACAATATGTTAATGAAACCCTGTTTGATCTTTCAAGAGGTGAAACAGACCGTGCAAAAATTCGAAATAAACATTGTCATTCCCATACAAAAGTTTAAAGCCGGCAATTTGAATCAAACGTTAAAATATTTTATTATTATTTCCAGCATTTGACCCATAGGAACAGTTGTTCATGTTCATGGACTGAGTCGTCAGGGTTTTATTGACATATCTATACATATATTCATCATCATCAAATTTAAGAGCTGGGCTCTTGTCGGTGGAGCTTCTTCCATTCCTCTCTTATAGAACATCATAGAAGGAAAAATAGAAGGTAAAAGGGGACCGAGAAGGCCGAGACACACCTTCATGAAACAAATAAATATAATAAAACAGTAAAAATATTTTGTCTGTACATTTAGTATTTTTGACTGAAATGG
This sequence comes from Rhodophaea formosa, assembly GCA_963082605.1. Taxonomy (NCBI): domain Eukaryota; kingdom Metazoa; phylum Arthropoda; class Insecta; order Lepidoptera; family Pyralidae; genus Rhodophaea; species Rhodophaea formosa. The sequence goes on along the minus strand of OY720228.1, from coordinate 10,098,519 downwards.
ATAGAGGGACACTTATAAAGAATAATAGAAGGCAACATTTTTTTTTCTTAATTTCTTGTCTGCCTGTCTGTTTGTATGATCACGTTTATCTCCGGCAATATTGGACGGATTCGAATGAAACTTTTTTGCTATATAGCTATTAAACCGGGGCAACATATAGGGTAGAAATAATTTTGGAAAATGGAACACCTGATTCAGCATCATAATGGTCCGGCTGAACTATAAGAAATATAAAAGTGGAGCCTAAGCAAAAGTTGTTAAGCCTGATGAGCATGTTTGGTTAGGTATAAAATATCTGAGATTTGGAATACCTCATGCAGAACTATAATGGTCCAGATAAACTACAGGAAATATAAAAATGACGCCTTAGCAAAAGTTATTTAACGTGATGAGCATTTTTTGTTGAGGTAGGTATTTAATTTGAAGATTTGGAACACCTGCCGCAGAACCATAATGGTCCGGGTAAATCATAGGAAATATAAAAATGATGCTATAGTAAAAGTTGTTCAGCCTGATTAGTATTTTTTGGTGAGGTATAAAAATTTAAGATTTAGAACATCTGATACACTATTCACGTCAATTTTTATATGGACAATTTTACAGAGTCACACTCTCCACTGGGATAGAGTGCGTAGAGTACGATTAGCTCATGTTACTGGTGGCCACCCAGTGTTCCCCCTTTGGGCAACGTAGTTTTCAGCCCATACGGCAAATCTTGAGAGGTTGCTGTCTCTCCAAGCCTTGAACACACAGGCAACACCTAAAGCCGAGGTCCTTCCCTCCCGAAGGCCCTTTGGAGATGTGCGGTAGGTTGAGAGCACTCTGCCCATACCTCAAAGTTTGGTGAAGTAGCGCAAGCTCATTTGGAGCTAGCTATAGTCTTCTTCTTATCGTGTCGTTGGCTCAAAAAGTCTAAAAAACTCCTATATGTTATCCCTCCAGTATTTAGCAACAGCCAATGCAATGCCATACATTCTATAACACTGCTACAAGTATTTTCTTATGTATGTTTAGTTTGTATTAAGATATATTAATACGCCGGAGTCATAAAGTTCACGCGAACGAAGTTGCGGGCATCAGCTAGTAATATAATAATAAATATATACGGACAAATCACACAGATTGAGCTAGCCCCAAGGTGAGTTCGAGACTTGTGTTATGGGATACTAACTCAACGATACTATATTTTATTACAAATACATGTATAGATAAACATCCAAGACCCAGGTCAATCCGAAAAAGATCATTTTTCATCTTGACTTGACCGGGGATCGAACCCGGGACCATCCATGTCACAGGCCGGCGTGTTGACCGCTGCGCCACGGAGCTCGTCGGAGTATATAAAGTATAGTATTTGTTTGCTCTAAGTATATTGAGATAACGCATACTTAGACTAGACTTAGACTTTATATAACAGAAGATGAAAAAAAATTGCCAACGCTGGTTTCAGATAAAAAAATCTGAAACCATCGTTGGCCACTTAAAATAAATAAACATAACAAAACCACCTAATAAGATAAAAGAAGTTTTACAAACCTTCCAATCAAACCCTTCAAATAAATAAATAGGTATATTATATTATGCAAAGCCTAGATAGACTATATTAGCCTAAAAGCGTAGGAAAATTATGTCCAACCCATACATATAGCTACCATACACATAAACGGATTTTTATGGTATTAATTGACGGGACGCGTTTGCTAACACAAAACTGTCACGCACACAAGCATTGAAAAGTTGGCCAGTTTTTAATCATTGGCATGACGGCGTCTAGAGAGTATATAGTCAAAGATAGGAATCTACTTTACCCTTACTTAATTACTCCTAAAAGCCGCCAGTATATAAAGTATAGTATTTGTTTACTCTAAGTAGATTGAGACAACGTATACTTAGACCAGACTTAGACTTTATTTTGCAGAAAAAAAAAAACAAAACAGACACCTTTCCTTTAGGATTAAAAAATCTGACACCAGCGTTGGCCTCTTAAAACAAACAAATATAACATCACCTAATAAGACAAAAGAAGTTTCACAAATTTCCGATCAAACCCTTCAAATAAATAAATAGGTACTTACTTAACCCTTACTTATTTACTCCTAAAAGCCCCAGTATCGCGTCCAAAAAGGAAATTGCCAAGACAGATAAGAAACTGGAGACGCCTGAGTAATGTTCCCCCTGGCTTATCTCGTACAAAAGGTATTGGGCGGCACCCTCTTTATAGAATTTTCGGGCTTCCTCTGCGGGTGGGGGGGCTACCCCCCTTTTTGATACGTACATTTTCATTTCCTTCATCTTTCTCCGCTTTCGAGGTGGCCAGGGACGCATTCAGGGAGTAAATCCTGTAATTTTCTTATTAACTAAATAAAGAAATAAGATATAGGAAAAAATTTCACGCGAACCGTATAAAAACTTCATCAATAAAGAGATTCTTTTTGATTTATCATCATTCTGTCAGCTATCAACGGGACATTTTAGATATTATGTTTAAAAGTGACCGTTAAGAAGTAGCCTGCATCTAGCCTTCCGGTGAAGTGCAATCAATAACCGAAATGACTCGAATTCTAATCCCCGTCATGCCGTGTCGTACTTTTTGAGTTTTTAGTGCGATCTGTCTTATGTACATTCATTTTCATTGATTGGGTCACAATGCTGTAATTTTCTTTCTATGCGACTCGACCATTATCTTGCAGTTCATTTTCTTTAAAGATATTATTGTTCCACTAAAAACAACAATGGGATACCACTATGTATTTTCTACATTTATGGGAACACTTATAAGAACAGAGGGCTGCTACGCAGACGGATAGTCAAATACGCCAAATTAGTGGCCGTAACGCACTCACGTGTTAAAACTACACAACGGATTTTGATGATTTTTTTTTAAATATATACAATGATTCAAGAGGATTATGTATTATACATGCCCGCGCGCACTCGGAGAGGGCTGCTAGTTTTATACAAAACAAAGAAAATGTTTCCACCCCTCACCCTAAGTCCGGCCCGGCATCCAATTCCCGTCTTAGCCCCCCGCCCGCGCTTCGTTAGTGAACTTCCATACTTTGTAATATGCAAATGGCGGGCGCCGTCTTAAAATGAATTAATGACGCAGGTGACTGGGGTCCTTGGGGGTTGTGTAATGTTTTTGTATGTGCGGAAGACGTGGGGTGGAGTTTAGTTTTAGAATTGTATTCTAATATTGTAAGACTTATTTAATTTTATAAAGGGGAATTTAATTTGTCTATTAGTAAGAAATTGGAACTACGCCGTGTGGTGCCCGGCAGAGTAGAATAGGTCCACTCCAAGTCTTCCCGTGGATGTCGTAGAAGGCGACTTAGGAAACACGAGCTAAACAAAGCTTATAAAGATCAGAGACCTCTTCAACCTGTCTGGCCAGCGGCAGCGTGGAGAGTGTAGGCCAAATCCTCTGACTGCTCTGGTCGTGCTCCTGCAGTGGAGACTAAAAAAGACCTGATGATGAAGAAATTGGAACATTGACATTTCTATAATGTAAGTTACTTAATAATAATACTGTAATGTTATATTTCTTATGATTTTTCTGAGATACGTAGACTTATTACAAAATATGATCCAGGAGAATGATTCGGTATTTCAGTTACCCTATTTTTAATACAATTGTTGTAGGTACTCATATCTTATGACATCAGTTATTTATTTTTGGCTCTGAAAACATGCTTTATTTTCTTTGTAATAAAAAGTATTATTAAGACGTTGACCTAAATACCAACAAAACCAACAATATCCCGTAATTCCACATAATAATAAAATTAACACAATAAATAAAATTCGACCGAAAACTTGCTTTTTTATTCCTAAGTCGTACCACAAAACTAGTTTTTTTTATTCTCAAGAAGACTTCACCCCTTTTCAAAAAAAGAGAGATAAATGTGACCAACCTGTTTTTATTGAGTAACTTGACCGTGAGGTCGTGGGTACTACTCCTGTTTGGACTACTTTTGATTTCGTGGGATTTTATTCTGGTTTTCATCAAATTTGGAGAATGTTATTTTTATCTAACTGGTTCGGTAACTTGCCATGAAGAAGTATTATTGAAGTAAGTAGTTTATTTTTTGTTGACCTACAACTACTTACTTAGATACAAAACCATAAGGATTTGCGTCATATATAGGCAGCCGGCTCTAAAAACTATGCCAAATCTACATTATAGCACGAATGCTATCATAATAGCGGACACGGCGCAAAGATTTTCCACCTCCCACTGCCTATATCCCCCCATCTGAAGAGCTTCCTCCGGGATCTCAACTCCCATGGGATACATGGAAAAGTCTTAACCGCCTACGCACTGGGGTAGGCCGATGTAAGCATAACCTAGCCAAGTGGGGCTACATCGACCAAAATAACGTTCAGTGTGAATGTGGTGAAAGAGACGGGGGCCTACCATGAACTTTTACAAAACCATCATGGTTTCGGTCCGTTTTATTTCAAGCTTATTGTAATATTGTTTCTAATCGTACCATGAACTTTTAAAACAAGATTGTTTTATTCCTGCCTAGTGATGGTAAAGAACGAATGAATTTCTATTCCTTGACGATTGTGAGAGCGGGACAACGCTATGCAATTTGTATAGCTCCGTCCTTTTTACGCGGCGTTCCGATCCATTACCAACATTGGTCGTCTTTTATACAAATACAATTTGAATTGTAATAAATAAATAATGTTTAATAGTTATACAATCCAATTTAAATATTTTAAATGTATTTTTTATGACATAACTTTAAATACTTAAAATAATTTTATAGTTCAAAAATTGTATTTGTTAGCGTAAAACGGAGCATTTCTTTTCAAGACGTGCAGTTCGCGCGCCTCTTGTTTGTAGGTACCTACCTAGCCTCGATCTCGAAGATAATTAATTATGATAAAATTAATATAATTTTGGTTTTCCCATGAAAGTATGATACTAAAACCAAATGAATAAGTGAATTCTCTATTGTGTGCGTTAAGCGTGGCGAGATTTCGTGAAAATCTGAATTTAAGAAGAAAAACTACACAATACAAAGACGACAATATTTTTCTTACAGTTATTTTTGTATTCACTTGGGAATTTTCAGTGTTTTTTTCAGTCGTATAACGTGTCACGTACCTATCTACGAGAAAAAAAGTGATCTTGATTTCTTGATGATGATGATAGGAATTCTAAAACCCTCATAGAGAAATAGCGACGGCGTATACCTAACCTAAAACAATAACAAAATGATTGTTGTAGTGTTACTTTAATAAAATTGTTAGAACATTATTGTTGTATTCTTTATTTTTGTGTCCTTCTTATAATTTTCAATTAGATTAAAGAAGCAATTCTTCTGTTGGTGTAGGTATATACTAGTATCTGTGGTTTAATGTAAGTACATACAGTAGGTAGTTAGGTATCTAGATTTCAGGGTAGTATTATGTTCCTTCTGTAGGCACTTTTAGGCGATGTAACGGCTGTATTTTTGATGCCAGTCGTTAAGCTAATTAAAATGCCTTTCTATGCACCTTGAAAAATCTGCCGCAGGTTTTTTTTATCAATGAAATAAACAACAACAAACCAAAAACCTCTGGTAAACATGTGATATTTACTAATCAAAGTCCAATGTAATTGATGGAAGAAAGAAAACCACTTCTTAGACATTTTGATCTTTATTAACTTGCAATAGGTATCTACATTAATAATTGTTGTGAGTATTTTCCAACTGGGTTCTAACCTAAAGATTCTCTCGTAGGTGTACCTAGGTGGTGGAAAATAAAACAGCGATAGCCGCATCGCGTTTCAGTTTTGTCCATTTCTTTGACCTTGCTATGACGATATGCGCAGAAATAAGCTGTTTGATTGATTGTTATAAAATCACTTGTTTATACTTTACTTAAACACTCTAACACAATTCCACTCACAAACTCAATATTATGTGAACAATACAGTGTTGTTAAAGGCTTATACTATTATGTATTCTGTGGTAAAGGTACAAATAATAATGAAAATATCACACTAAAATGGAAAAAGTTTTGTTTCCATCGTACCCGACTAACTTTTTTAAGATCGCTAATTTGACACAAAAACAATATTGCTAACTGTCAAATAGCGGCTCATGGTACCAAATGAATGAATGATTTGCTCTGACGTCATCAAAACTGCTAGTAAAAACAACATTAAAGTAATATTGTTTTGTATACGTCATGGTACGAATTTCAAAAGTAATATTGAAATAATACTGCTATAAGAGGTTATGGTAGCCCCCCAGACCATGTCACACCTCATGTCGTGCCCCATGTGCCCCACTACCTGCACAAAGTACGACCTCAACTACGCCTCAGCAAGTGGCGTGGCTATTGCAACATACTGGAGGGATAAAATATAGGATTTTTTAGACATTTTGAGCCATCGACACGAAAAGAAGAAGAAGCGGACACTGGGCTCCGATGTCGAACAATACAGCATACGCTCATATAAAAAAAAAATATATAATTTGTCAAAATACACGCCTGGTGTTAAAAAATTGTATCAGATATAAAAAATAAAATCTATACGAAATAAGTAAGTACACTCAACAAAGAGTTTTCTTTTCTAAACGATTTTAATATAATAAATCATAGCGAGGCATCATTCCCTCATAAATTTATGAAAAAAAAAACAACTACCACCAAATACCTATTATCTTAATTCTAAGCCAAAAGAACAGAACCTCATCATAATACAAAGTATCTGTGCCCTTCGATAAGGCATTATTATCCCAGCTAATATTATAAATGCTAAAGTTAGTTTGTTTGTTTGTAACGCTTTCACGCAACGATGATTTAACCAATCATCATGAAATTTGGCATACACTTTATCTAGAGTACGGAGAAGAACATGGGCTACCTTTCATCCCGGAGAAAAGTACTGTTCCCGAGGGACAGCGAGAATGCGAGAACTAAACGGAAAGAAATTTGACAATGTTTTGACTGCGTGGCTGTTAGAAAATACTTTTTATGACATTAATGAATATTCAATCTATTGTAATCAAAATAATTTGTGATTTTTTTTTAACGTTTATATTTATTTTCTATAACTTGACTTTTTAATAATGTACCATTTTAATATTTGCATGCCTTGCTCTAAGGTTGAATACATGTACCTAATAGTAATTTTAACATCTATGTATTACTGTATTCTTGCAAATAAATATTGATTGATTGATTGATTGATTGGGATCGACACTAACGCGAACAAAGCCGCGGGCGATAACTTGTTTGTGATATAAAGCATTACTAAAGATACCAAGGTGTCCAAAGACCAATTTATCATAAATATTAGTTAAAACTATCGGACAGTCCCACTCGTAATTAATGGCGGGGAGGGGGGAGGGGTTGAAGAGGGTCCAGTTTGTCTACGTTTAATACCTTTTAGTTTTTCCTATAATTGTTGGCGTATTTTATGGCTGCGGAGTTAATATTTTCGGAGATTTATGGCGATGTGGTAGTTTTGTGCGACTACTTAATAAATTATTTGGTTTTGATTTGCCAATGTTTACATGAAACAAATTAGAATTTGAATGTACAGGCAGACGCATACTCAATACATAAGCGTTTAGTTAAAATAGATGCTTAAATACATATTGCTTATTATTTAGATTTACTCTTTTAAAATAAGTATTTAGTTAATAAGTATTCGTGCGTATAGGGTAAAGCAGTACTCTATTACTAAGACTCCACTGTCTTTCCATCCGTTTGCCTGTTTTTCACCAGGCTGTTTTTTTATGAACCGTTATAGCTAGGCTGTTGAAATTTTCACAGACGATGTAGGCAACTATATCGGTCGTTAGTGATTGAAAAGTAAATATATTGTCGAAATTATAATTATTATGAAATTACACGAATCAATTATTAGAATGTAATGCACAGGAGTGCAAGCTTGTAAGTAATTGAAAAGTAAATATTTTGTCTGAATTTTCTCTTTCATCATCATCATCATCAGGTCTTTATTAGTCTCCATTGCAGGAGCACGACCCTCTCTGTTCTGCCAGAGCAGTCAGAGGATTTGGCCTACACTCTCCACGCTGGCCACACGGGTTGGAGAGGTCTCTTTGATGTTTATAAGCTATGTTTAGCTTGAGTTTCCTAAGTCGCCTTTTACGACATCCACGGGAAGATTTGGAGTGGTCCCATTCTTCTCTGCCGGGAACCACACGACCACTAACCATTTTCTCTTTAACAGGAATCAATTCAATTTACATAATTTTTTATTTAACTCAAGATAAGGTATAGCTGAATTATATTAACAAATACTTAGAATTATATTAAAAATACTCAAATGCCCTTTATGACTGTTTACGTCCACGACAGTGATTTTATGCTGACCTCATATTATAGTAATGACATCTCTTACTTAAAAATCGGTCAAGCCATTTAGGCTACAGGAAGCTTTAATTGAATGTATTCATACATCATCATCAGGTCTTTTTTAGTCTCCACTGCAGGAACACGACCCTCTCTACCAGAGCCATATATTAGCCAGAGCAGTCAGAGGATTTGGCATACACTCTTCACGCTGGCCAAACGGGTCGGAGAGGTCTGTTTGATGTGTAAAAGCTTGTGTTTCCTAAGTTGCCTTCTACGTCATCCACGGAAAGACTTGGAGTGGTTCTATTCTATTCTGCCGGGAACCACACGGCGGCCACTACACACACAAGATCCATGAATGATGCGGTATAATATCCATACCACCCTTGGTGAACTAATAGGATTCCATTAAAACGAAGATGGAGAAATAGAGCTTCCGGTGGGCTGAGCTTTCAGCGGAAAGTTCGTACGTTAGTACCTCCGCTAAGTATGGATCGATAGCTCTCTCCCGCGCTTCAATCAACATTTCTTAGCATGGGTCCAGATTTGAACTCTTGGGAAACCAGTTTCATATTCAGGCTCATTCGAGCCCCATGTCCATTATTATCTTTATTATCTTTTTAGTCTCCACTGCAGGAACACGACCCTCTTGGTAATACCAGAGCCACATATTAGCCAGAGCAGTCAGAGGATTTTGCTTACACTCTCCACGCTGGCTAGATGGATTGGAGAGGTCTCTTTAATATTTAAAAGCTTTCTTTAGCTTGTGTTTCCTAAGTCACCTACTACGACATCCACGGAGACTGGTGTGGTTCTATTCTACTCGGCCTGGAACCACACGGCGGCCACTACACACACAAGATCCATGAATGATGCGGTATAATATCCATACAACCCTTGGTGAACTAATAGGATTCCATTAAAACGAAGATGGAGAAATAGAGCTTCCGGTGGGCTGAACTTTCAGCGGAAAGTTCGTACGTTAGTACCTCCGCTAAGTATGGATCGATAGCTCTCTCCCGCGCTTCAATCAACATTTCTTAGCATGGGACCAGATTTGAACTCTTGGGTAACCATAGTTTATATGGGATTTATTTTGCATTCACAATGCTATTTTACTTTATTTACCAGTTTTATATTCAGGCTCATTTGAACCCGAAGTCTATTTATTTTAATTTCGGTGAAAAACCTCGAAAGGAATACAGAATAATGAAAAACTCAAAAAAAATAGACCTACCATACAAAGCCGTCCGTGGCTAAGGGCTAATACGTCAGCCAGTGACACAAGTGGTCCCGGTTTCAATTCCCGGCCAGGTAATGATGGAAACTGATCTTTTTCAGATTATCCTGGGTCTGGATTGTTTATCAATATAAGTATCGCTTATAAAATAAAGAAGCGTTGAGTTAGTATCAAAAGACACAATTTTACAACTTACTGAAATAAAATAATCCATCATCCATCCATCATCAGGGCTTTAAGTCTCCACTGCAGGAGCATGACCCTCTCTGTACTACCAGAGTCATATATTAGCTAGAGCAAGAGGCAGAAATATTAAGTAAATAGGCAGAAATTATTACCTCTGAGGGGTTTGATTCAAGTACAAGTATACTTGAATCAAACCCCTCAGAGGTAATAAATTTCAGGCAGGTAAAACCATGAGGGGAGACTATAGTTGTATTAAAACTGCTCGACAAGCTCCGTGGCGCAGCGGTCAACACGCCTGCCTGGGACACGGATGGTCACGGGTTCGATCCCCGACCAAGTCATAATGGAAAATAATCTTTTTCAGGTTGGCCTCAGTCTTGAATGTTTGATCTATAATATAAGTATCTATTACCAAATATAGAATCTTTGAGTTAATATCATAAGACACAATTTTACAACTAACTGTGGGGATATCAAATAATCCATCATTCATCCATCATCAGGTCTTTTTAGTCTCTATTGCAGGAGCATGACCCTCTCTGTGCTACCAGAGTCATATATTAGCCAGAGCAGTCAGAGGATCAAATAATAAATACGCAGAAATACTTGTACTTGAATCAAACCCTTCAGGGGTAATAAATTTCAGGCAGGTATAACCACGAGGGGGAGACTATAGTTATATTCCAACTGCGACAGATGAAACACGATGGAAGATCTTGGCAAATTATAAATTCGACAGAGTTCCTCCATTAAGCAAATACTTACAGGGGCGGAGGAATTTCATAAGGGCACTTACGGTACGGCGAACAAACGAGGAGGGCAGCGGTGCTCAAACTTTGATCGTAATATCATCATCATGTCTTTTTTAGTCTCCACTACAGGAGCCCGACCCTCTTAGCACTACGAGAGCCAGAGAAGTCAGAGAATTTGTCCTGCACTGTCCACGCTAGCCAGATGGGTCGGGGAGGTATCTTTGATTTTCATAAGGTTTGTTTAGCTTGGGTTTCTTAACACGCCTTCTACGACATCCATGGGAAGACGTAGACTGGTCTTATTCTGAACGAAAAATGAAATCTATTTGTAGTTGTTTCATAGCACTTCACGTACGCTTCTGCCTTTTTGTGATTACACCACCTCTTATTGTATAACTTGAACACTGCACTGCCCCGTTAGCCTTTGCATAATAATGACGAGCTCCGTGGCACAGCGGTCAACACGCCGGCCTGTGACACGGATGGTCCCGGGTTCAATCCCCGGTCAGGTCAAGATGAAAAATTATCTTTTTCAAATTGACCTGGGTCTTGAATTTTTATATATGTATTTGTTATAAAATATAGTATCGTTTAGTTAGTATCCTATAACACAAGTCTTACTTAAGAACTTACTTTGGGGCTAGCTAAATCTGTGATTACAATGGTTGGTCACAAGTAGCACATAGAATACTAAGCTGTCCCTAACACCGTTCATCGCTTTCTAGAAACTCCAGCTTGTCTCAGAATCAGCATGCCTCTGAAACCTCTAAAATTCCACCATGAGCCGGCGACAGAAAAACGTCACCATATTCTTGGCCCACTCTAGGGCTACGCACGAAGCCTTTCATAACCAACGCTGTCCACCTACGGTTGGCATCGGCGTTCATACAGCAGGCCAGGGCACCGTCGCCTTTGCTGACCACTTGCTGTCAGGATCAGCCACGACACGAACGTCATCGACCTTCATTTAGCAGGCTAGTGCAAATAGTGACGTTAGAAAGTGCGACATTCGGTATTATAGAATGTGTAAATAAATTTTGATTATTAAGTGTCAGTTGTTTATTTTAACCACCAAACACGAAAATGTTCTTACAGTTTGAAAATCACTTGTCAAGACGGCGAGGCGTCTAGGCATTGCCTACGGCTCATAGCGTGATGGGTAATTTTATCATTTACTCGACGCCGACTATTTTAATTGAATAGTTACAGAAAAGACCTATTTATTCTTTGAGTATCTAAAATATCATCTAGGTATAAAAGACCTAAATTACAGTTGGGTCGACAGAAAACACAAGAGCTCAAAAAAAATTTGTAATCTAGTAATTTTTTCAGAATTGAAAATCAATTGTCTGTTTGCCGTTCTCGGTTCCCGGTTCCCGGCAGAGTAGAATGGGACCACTCCAAGTCTTTCCGTGGATGTCGTAGAAGGCGACTTAGGGAACACAAGCTAAACAAAGCTTACAAACATTAAAGATACCTCTCCAACCCGTCTTACCAGCGTGGAGAGTGTAGGCCAAATCCTCAGACTGCTCTGGCTTATATATGGCTCTGGTAGTACAGAGAGGGTCGTGCTCTTGCAGTGGAGACTAAATAAGACCTGATGAAGATGAAGAAGTAGAAGAATTTTTCAAGCAACATTGCTAGCGACTCTCAGACTAAGTATCTTTTTATTCATTTTTCAGATTATTAGGTAAGTATACTTTCTCACTGGCTCTGGGAGAAAATAATGTCATCCCATCTACTTCTTTGTGCACAAGTCATCTTTATTAGTTACTCGCGACTTTGTCAACGTAAATTTAGCCTATGTGATATTCTGATGTGTCAACTATTACATTATAAAGTATCGTCGAAATCTATGCAATAGTTTTCGTGACGCAGTGGTTAACACGCCAGCCAGCAGCACGAGGGGCACTGGGTTCGGTTGGACATGGGCCATCTATTGACTAGTGAAAAACAACTCTTCAGCATCGTCGTCTATCTAAGACCGCCTATCCTGTATAGCAGACCTTAATTTGGTCCAATATTTTTATATAAGATTGGCAGTCTATACGATAATATTATATTGACAAAATTCTATCAAAATATCAAACCACTTGGTACTTACAATAGTAGGTAAGGACCTCTCTAAATATTCATTACGCCGCGCCCCTGGCTCTAAAATGGCTGCTTAAAACTAATTAATTCCATATATCCCGTTATGTGAAATGCGAATTTTGTGCTCCAAGATGTGGCTCAGGTGTGCCTTCTTACCCCACTGGGGGGAGGGTGACAACGCGTTTTGATAGACATAGGACTACCGAGAGAAAATACTATTTCTTACTTGTCTTGCAGGCAACGGTCTTACCACACCCCTGGTGTTGCAGATGACCATGGGCAGTGGAGATCACTTACCATTAGGTGACCATTCCTTTTATTCCCATTAAGTGAAAGTTTGTGCCTTATCACCCCACTAGGGGGAAGGATTACAGCGCGTTTTGGTAGAAATGGGACTACCGATGGAGAATAATCCAATTTTTTCAAAAAAATCAAGCAACGAGTCTATGTTTTCTTAAATGGCAACGCTTTCGTCACACCCCTGGTGTTGCAGTTGTCCATGTCTGTGAACTTAGCATAACAACTGTCAGCATATCAAAGTTTGAAAGGAGTTCTATTCGCATCCAGGTGAGTTCTATAGTTCCTGATACATTTCGAAAATAGTTCTATAATATTTCATGAAAAAAATTTTTTTTAAAAAATGATATGCTAACTTCCCGTAGCATATCAATTTCCGGAAAATTGAAAGTAAACAATGAAAACTGAAGCTTCGGGGCAAGAAAAAGAGTTCCTGATGTATTAAAAACATAGTTCTACTATATTAAAGCAAATAAAAAATTTTAAAGTTTGGACTTACATTGATGATTTACTAATTTAATATTATTTTAAATTCAGATTTTTTTTTATTCCAATGGATTATTTTCTACCTATGGACCCTTGAACTCCTTGGTTTTATACACTTCATGTATCTCTCTATATGGCTTAATCAAAGTCCAGAGTAAAACTCTACACTTGGCCTCAGCATATCATAGCCGAATATAAGCAATCATGGAAAAGTATAAAACTTTAAAGAACTAAAAAAAAAAATTGTTGTCCTACCTTAGGACCCCGGAACTCCTTAGTTTTATATACTTCAAGTATCTATCTAAATAGCTCAATCAAAGTCTAGAGTCGAACTCTACACATGGCCTCAGCATATCATGGCTGATTATAAGCAGTCATAGAAAAGTATTAAACTTTCAAAAAAATTTAAAAAATTAATGTCTTACCGAAGGACCCCGGAACTCCTTAGTTTTATACACTTCAAGTATCTATCTAACTAGCTCAATCAAACTCAAGAGTCGAACTCTACACATGGCCTCAGCATATCATAGCCGAATATTAGCAGTCATAGAAAAGTATAAAACTATAAAAAAAAAATTAAAAATTTGTTGTAATACCGAAGGACCCCGGAACTCCTTGGTTTTATACACTTAAAGTATTTATCTAAATAGCTTAATCAAAGTCTAGAGTCGAACTCTACACATGGCCTCAGCATATCATAGCCGAATATAAGCAGTCATAGAAAAGTATAAAACGTTAAAAAAAATTAAAAAATTGTTGTGCTACCTAAGGACCCCGGAACTCCCCGGTTTTATACACTTCAAGGACCTTTCAATATGGTTCAATCCCAGATCAGAGTAGAACTCTACAAATGGCCTCAGCATATCATGGCCGAATATAAGCAGTCATAGAAAAGTATTAAACTTTCAAAAAAATTTAAAAAATTGTTGTTCTACCGTAGGACCCCGGAACTCCTTGGTTTTATACACTTCAAGGACCTTTCAATATGGTTCAATCCCAGTTCAGAGTTCAACTCTACAAATGGCCTCAGCATATCATAGCCGAATATAAGCAATCATGGAAAAGTATAAAACTTTTAAGACCTTAAAAAAAAATTGTTGTCCTACCTTAGGACCCCGGAACTCCTTAGTTTTATACACTTCAAGTATCTATCTAAATAGCTCAATCAAAGTCTAGAGGCGAACTCTACACATGGCCTCAGCATATCATGGCCGAATATTAGCAGTCATAGAAAAGTACAAAACTTTAAAAAATTGTTGTGCTACCGAAGGACCCCAGAACTCCTTGGTTTCATACACTTCAAGGACCTTTCAATATGGCTCAATCAAAGTTCAGAGTAGAACTCTACAAATGGCCTCAGCATATCATAGCCGAATATAAGCAATCATGGAAAAGTATAAAACTTTTAAGAACTAAAAAAAATTGTTGTCCTACCTTAGGACCCCGGAACTCCTTAGTTTTATATACTTCAAGTATCTATCTAAATAGCTCAATCAAAGTCTAGAGTCGAACTCTACACATGGCCTCAGCATATCATGAACGATTATAAGCAGTCATAGAAAAGTATTCAACTTTATAAAAAATTTAAAAAATTGTTGTGCTACTGAAGGACCCCGGAACTCCTTGGTTTTATAAACTTCAAGTTTTTATCTAAATAGCTCAATCAAAGTCTAGAGTCAAACTCTACACATGGCCTCAGCATATCAAAGCCGAATATAAGCAGTCATAGAAAAGTATAAAACTTTTAAGACCTTAAAAAAAAAATTGTTGTCCTACCTTAGGACCCCGGAACTCCTTAATTTTATACACTTCAAGTATCTATCTAAATAGCTCAATCAAAGTCTAGAGTCGAACTCTACACATGGCCTCAGCATATCATAGCCGAATATAAGCAGTCATAGAAAAGTATTAAACTTTCAAAAAAAATTAAAAAATTGTTGTGCTGCCGAAGGACCCCGGAACTCCTTGGTTTTATACACTTCAAGGACCTTTCAATATGGCTCTATCAAAGTTCAGAGTAGACCTCTACAAATGGCCTCAGCATAGCATAGGCGAATATAAGCAATCATGGATAAATATAAAACTTTTAAGAATTAAAAAAAAATTGTTGTCCTACCTTAGAACCCCGGAATTCCTTAGTTTTATACACTTCAAGTATCTATCTAAAAAGCTCAATCAAAGTCTAGAGTCGAACTCTACACATGGCCTCAGCATATCATAGCCGAATATAAGCAGTCATAGAAAAGTATAAAACTTTTAAAAAAAATTAAAAAATTGTTGTGCTACCGAAGGACCCCGGAACTCCTTTGTTTTATACACTTCAAGTATCTATCTAAATAGCTCAATCAAAGTCTAGAGTCGAACTCTACACATGGCCTCAGCATATCATAGCCAAATATAAGCAGTCATAGAAAAGTATAAAAATTAAAAAAAAAATTAAAAATTTGTTGTGCTACCTAAGGACACCGGAACTCCCCGGTTTTATACACTTCAAGGACCTTTCAATATGGTTCAATCCTAGTTAAGAGTAGAACTCTACAAATGGCCTCAGCATATCATGGCCGATTATAAGCAGTCATAGAAAAGTATTAAACATTCAAGAAAATTTAAAAAATTGTTGTGCTACCGAAGGACCCCGGAACTCCTTGGTTTTATACACTTCAAGTATCTGTCTAAATAGCTCAATCAAAGTCTAGAGTCGAACTCTACACATGGCCTCAGCATATCATAGCCGAATATAAGCAGTCATAGAAAATAAAAAAAAAATTAGAAATTTGTTGTGCTACCTAAGGACCCCGGAACTCCCCGGTTTTATACACTTCAAGGACATTTCAATATGGTTCAATCCTAGTTAAGAGTAGAACTCTACAAATGGCCTCAGCATAGCATAGGCGAATATAAGCAATCATAGAAAAGTATAAAACTTTAAAAAAAAATTAAAAAATTGTTGTGCTACCGAAGGACCCCGGAACTCCTTGGTTTTATACACTTCAAGTATCTGTCTAAATAGCTCAATCAAAGTCTAGAGTCGAACTCTACACATGGCCTCAGCATATCATAGCCGAATATAAGCAGACATAGAAAATAAAAAACAAATTAGAAATTTGTTGTGCTTTCTAAGGACCCCGGAACTCCCCGGTTTTATACACTTCAAGGACCTTTCAATATGGTTCAATCCTAGTTAAGAGTAGAACTCTACAAATGGCCTCAGCATATCATGGCCGAATATAAGCAGTCATAGAAAAGTATTAAACTTTCAAGAAAATTTAAAAAATTGTTGTGCTACCGAAGGACCCCGGAACTCCTTGGTTTTATAAACTTCAAGGACCTTTCAATATGGCTCAATCAAAGTTCAGAGTAGAACTCTACAAATGGCCTCAGCATAGCATAGGCGAATATAAGCAATCATGGAAAAGAATAAAACTTTTGAGAATTAAAAAAAAATTGTTGTTCTACCTAAGGACCCCAGAACTCCTTAGTTTTATACACTTCAAGTATCTATCTAAATAGCTCAATCAAAGTCTAGAGTCGAACTCTACACATGGCCTCAGCATATCATGGCCGATTATAAGCAGTCATAGAAAAGTATTAAACTTTCAAAAAATTTTAAAAAATTGTTGTGCTACCGAAGGACCCCGGAACTCCTTGGTTTTAAACACTTCAAGGACCTTTCAATATGGTTCAATCCCAGTTAAGGGTAAAACTCTACAAATGGCCTCAGCATATCATGGCCGAATATAAGCAGTCATAGAAAAGTATTAAACTTTCAAGAAAATTTAAAAAATTGTTGTGCTACCAAAGGACCCCGGAACTCCTTGGTTTTTACACTTCAAGGACCTTTCAATATGGCTCAAACAAAGTTCAGAGTAGAAATCTACAAATGGCCTCAGCATAGCATAGGCGAATATAAGCAATCATGGAAAAGTATAAAACTTTTAAGAATTAAAAAAAAATTGTTGTCCTACCTTAGGACCCCGGAACTCCTTAGTTTTATACACTTCAAGTATCTATCTAAATAGCTCAATCAAAGTCTTGAGTCGAACTCTACACATGGCCTCAGTGTATCATGGCCGATTATAAGCAGTCATAGAAAAGTATTAAACTTTCAAAAAAAATTAAAAAATTGTTGTGTTACCGAAGGACCCCGGAACTCCTTGGTTTTATACACTTCAAGTATCTATCTAAATAGCTCAATCAAAGTCTAGAGTCGAACTCTACACATGGCCTCAGCATATCATGGCCGATTATAAGCAGTCATAGAAAAGTATTAAACTTTCAAAAAAAATTAAAAAATTGTTGTGCTACCGAAGGACCCCGGAACTCCTTGGTTTAAAACACTTCAAGGACCTTTCAATATGGTTCAATCCCAGTTAAGAGTAAAACTCTACAAATGGCCTCAGCATATCATGGCCGAATATAAGCAGTCATAGAAAAGTATTAAACTTTCAAGAAAATTTAAAAAATTGTTGTGCTACCAAAGGACCCCGGAACTCCTTGGTTTTATACACTTTAAGTATTAATCTAAATAGCTAAATCAAAGTCTAGAGTCGAACTCTACATATGGCCTCAGCATATCATAGCCGAATATAAGCAGTCATAGAAAAGTATAAAAGGTTAAAAAAAAAATAAAAAATTGTTGTGCTACCTAAGGACCCCAAAACTCCCCGGTTTTATACACTTCAAGGACCTTTCAATATGGTTCAATCCCAGTTCAGAGTAGAACTCTACAAATGGCCTCAGCATATCATGGCCGAATACAAGCAGTCATAGAAAAGTATTAAACTTTCAAAAAAATTAAAAAAATGTTGTTCTACCTTAGGACCCCGGAACTCCTTGGTTTTATACACTTCAAGGACCTTTCAATATGGTTCAATCCCAGTTCAGAGTAGAACTCTACAAATGGCCTCAGCATATCATAGCCGAATATAAGCAATCATGGAAAAGTATAAAACTTTTAAGACCAAAAAAAGAAATTGTTTCCTACCTTAGGACCCCGGAACTCCTTAGTTTTATACACTTCAAGTATCTATCTAAATAGCTCAATCAAAGTCTAGAGTCGAACTCTACACATGGCCTCAGCATATCATGGCCGAATATTAGCAGTCATAGAAAAGTATAAAACATTGAAATAATTTCAAAAAATTGTTGTGCTACCGATAGACCCCGGAACTCCTTGGTTTTATACACTTCAAGAACCTTTCAAAATGGCTCAATCAAAGTTCAGAGTAGAACTCTACAAATTGCCTCAGCATATCATAGCCGAATCAAAGCAATCATGGAAAAGTAGAAAACTTTTAAGAACTAAAAAAAATTGTTGTCCTGCCTTAGGACCCCAGAACTCCTTAGTTTTATACACTTTAAGTATCTATCTAAATAGCTCAATCAAAGTCTAGAGTCGAACTCTACACATGGCCTCAGCATATCATGGCCGATTATAAACAGTCATAGAAAAGTATTAAACTTTCAAAAAAATTTAAAAAATTGTTGTGCTACCGAAGGACCCCGGAACTCCTTGGTTTTATACACTTCAAGGACATGTCAATATGGTTCAATCCCAGTTAAGAGTAAAACTCTACAAATGGCCTTAGCATATCATGGCCGAATATAAGCAGTCATAGAAAAGTATTAAACTTTCAAGAAAATTTAAAAAATTGTTGTGCTACCGAAGGACCCCGGAACTCCTTGGTTTTATACACTTCAAGGACCTTTCAATATGTCTCTTTTCGGGGTAAGTTTCGGGGTCCTTCGGTAGCACAACAATTTTTTAATTTTTTTTTAAACTTTTATACTTTTCTATGATTGCTTATATTCGCCTATGCTATGCTGAGGCCATTTGTAGAGTTCTACTCTTAACTAGGATTGAACCATATTGAAAGGTCCTTGAAGTGTATAAAACCGGGGAGTTCCGGGGTCCTTAGGTAGCACAACAAATTTTTTTTTTTTTTTTTAAGTTTTATACTTTTCTATGACTGCTTATATTCGGCCATGATATGCTGAGGCCATGTGTAGAGTTCGACTCTAGACTTTGATTGAGCTATTTAGATAGATACTTGAAGTGTATAAAACTAAGGAGTTCCGGGGTCCTAAGGTAGGACAACAATTTTTTTTTAATTCTTAAAAGTTTTATTCTTTTCCATGATTGCTTATATTCGCCTATGCTATGCTAAGGCCATTTGTAGAGTTCTACTCTGAACTTTGATTGAGCCATATTGAAAGGTCCAAGAAGTGTATAAAACCAAGGAGTTCCGGGGTCCTTCGGTAGCAAAACAATTTTTTAAATTTTCTTGAAAGTTTAATACTTTTCTATGTCTGCTTATATTCGGCCATGATATGCTGAGGCCATTTGTAGAATTCTACTCTTAACTAGGATTGAACCATATTTAAAGGTCCTTGAAGTGTATAAAACCGGGGAGTTCCGGGGTCCTTAGGTAGCACAACAAATTTTTTTTTTTTTTTTTATTTTCTATGACTGCTTATATTCGGCTATGATATGCTGAGGCCATGTGTAGAGTTCGACTCTAGACTTTGATTGAGCTATTTAGATAGATACTTGAAGTGTATAAAACCAAGGAGTTTCGGGGTCCTTCGGTAGCACAACAATTTTTTAAATTTTTTTGAAAGTTTAATACTTTTCTATGTCTGCTTATAATCGGCCATGATATGCTGAGGCCATGTGTAGAGTTCGACTCTAGACTTTGATTGAGCTATTTAGATAGATACTTGAAGTGTATAAAACTAAGGAGTTCCGTGGTCCTAAGGTCGGACAACAATTTTTTTTTAATTCTTAAAAGTTTTATACTTTTTCATGATTGCTTATATTCGCCTATGCTATGCTGAGGCCATTTGTAGAGTTCTACTCTGAACTTTGTTTGAGCCATATTGAAAGGTCCTTGAAGTGTATAAAACCAAGGAGTTCCGGGGTCCTTCGGTAGCACAACAATTTCTTAAATTTTCTTGAAAGTTTAATACTTTTCTATGACTGCTTATATTCGGCCATGATATGCTGAGGCCATTTGTAGAGTTTTACTCTTAACTGGGATTGAACCATATTGAAAGGTCCTTGAAGTGTATAAAACCAAGGAGTTCCGGGGTCCTTCGGTAGCACAACAATTATTTAAATTTTTTTGAAAGTTTAATACTTTTCTATGACTGCCTATATTCGGCTATGATATGCTGAGGCCATATGTAGAGTTCGACTCTAGACTTTGATTAAGCTATTTAGATAAATATTTAAAGTGTATAAAACCAAGGAGTTCCGGGGTCCTAAGGTAGGACAACAATTTTTTTTTAGTTCTTAAAAGTTTTATACTTTTCCATGATTGCTTATATTCGGCTATGATATGCTGAGGCCATTTGTAGAGTTCTACTCTGAACTTTGATTGAGCCATATTAAAAGGTCCTTGAAGTGTATAAAACCAAGGAGTTCCGGGGTCCTTCGGTAGCACAACAATTTTTTAATTTTTTTTTAAAGTTTTATACTTTTCTATGACTGTGTAGCGATGGGTAACGAAATAAATAAGTCCCGCACTACGTATAAAATGTTTTATTGTAAATCTTTTACAATACAAAATAATGCACGAGAACTCAAGAGTTTGTTTCATTACACTCTAAGAGATCGAGACGGGACGGACGGGGAGATCATGGCGGACTGCCTTGCGATGCGAGAGAGGACGCGCGGTACAGCAGCGCTTGGGCGGCAAGCGCTGTGATTGGTTGAGGCCGACAGGCCGGCAACATAACAATAGTAAAAAAGTGGTGCGCCTGAGCGTCAGGCGCTATAATTGGTTTAGGCCGACAGACCGGCAACCTAAGATTTCTAAAACATTGCGAAAACATGATGCGCTTGAGCGCCAAGCGCGGTGATAGGCTACGGCTGTCAGGCCGCCAACATACGAAAATAAATAGTGATGTGACCAAAAGGTACGATATAATAGTGATGCGCGCTACAACTGCTAATATTCGGCTATGATATGCTGAGGCCATGTGTAGAGTTCGACTCTAGACTTTGATTGAGCTATTTAGATAGATACTTGAAGTGTATAAAACCAAGGAGTTCCGGGGTCCTTCGGTAGCACAACAATTTTTTAAATTTTTTTGAAAGTTTAATACTTTTCTATGACTGCTTATAATCGGCCATGATATGCTGAGGCCATGTGTAGAGTTCGACTCTAGACTTTGATTGAGCTATTTAGATAGATACTTGAAGTGTATAAAACCAAGGAGTTCCGGGGTCCTTCGGTAGCACAACAATTTTTTAAATTTTTTTGAAAGTTTATTACTTTTCTATGACTGCTTATAATCGGCCATGATATGCTGAGGCCATGTGTAGAGTTCGACTCTAGACTTTGATTGAGCTATTTAGATAGATACTTGAAGTGTATAAAACTAAGGAGTTCCGTGGTCCTAAGGTAGGACAACAATTTTTTTTTAATTCTTAAAAGTTTTATACTTTTTCATGATTGCTTATATTCGCCTATGCTATGCTGAGGCCATTTGTAGAGTTCTACTCTGAACTTTGTTTGCGCCATATTGAAAGGTCCTTGAAGTGTATAAAACAAAGGAGTTCCGGGGTCCTTCGGTAGCACAACAATTTCTTAAATTTTCTTGAAAGTTTAATACTTTTCTATGACTGCTTATATTCGGCCATGATATGCTGAGGCCATTTGTAGAGTTTTACTCTTAACTGGGATTGAACCATATTGAAAGGTCCTTGAAGTGTATAAAACCAAGGAGTTCCGGGGTCCTTCGGTAGCACAACAATTTTTTAAATTTTTTTGAAAGTTTAATACTTTTCTATGACTGCTTATAATCGGCCATGATATGCTGAGGCCATTTGTAGAGTTCGACTCTAGACTTTGCTTGAGCTATTTAGATAGATACTTGAAGTGTATAAAACTAAGGAGTTCCGAGGTCCTAAGGTAGGACAACAATTTTTTTTAGTTCTTAAAACTTTTCTACTTTTCCATGATTGCTTATATTCGGCTATGATATGCTGAGGCAATTTGTAGAGTTCTACTCTTAACTTGGATTGAACTATTTTGAAAGGTCCTTGAAGTGTATAAAACCGGGGAGTTCCGGGGTCCTTAGGTAGCACAACAATTTTTTAATTTTTTTTAACGTTTTATACTTTTCTATGACTGCTTATATTCGGCTATGATATGCTGAGGCCATGTGTAGAGTTCGACTCTAGACTTTGATTGAGCTATTTAGATAGATACTTGAAGTGTATAAAACCAAGGAGTTCCGGGGTCCTTTGGTAGCACAACAATTTTTTAATTTTTTTTAAAAGTTTTATACTTTTCTATGATTGCTTATATTCGCCTATGCTATGCTGAGGCCATTTGTAGAGTTCTACTCTTAACTAGGATTGAACCATATTGAAAGGTCCTTGAAGTGTATTAAACCGGGGAGTTCCGGGGTCCTTAGGTAGCACAACAAATTTTTAATTTTTTTTTAAGTTTTATACTTTTCTATGACTGCTTATATTCGGCTGTGATATGCTGAGGCCATGTGTAGAGTTCGACTCTGTACTTTGATTGAACTATTTAGATAGGTACTTGAAGTGTATTAAATAAAGGAGTTCCGGGGTCCTTCGGTAGCACAACAATTTTTAAATTTTTTTTTAAAGTTTTATACTTTTCTATGACTGCTTATATTCGGCTATGATATGCTGAGGCCATGTGTAGAGTTCGACTCTAGACTTTGATTGAGCTTTTTAGATAGATACTTGAAGTGTATAAAACTAAGGAATTCCGGGGTCCTAAGGTAGGACAACATTTTTTTTTTAATTCTTAAAAGTTTTATATTTATCCATGATTGCTTATATTCGCCTATGCTATGCTGAGGCCATTTGTAGAGGTCTACTCTGAACTTTGATAGAGCCATATTGAAAAGTCCTTGAAGTGTATAAAAGCAAGGAGTTCCGGGGTCCTTCGGTAGCACTACAATTTTTTAATTTTTTTTGAAAGTTTAATACTTTTCTATGACTGCTTATATTCGGCCATGATATGCTGAGGCCATTTGTAGAGTTCTACTCTGAACTGGGATTGAACCATATTAAAAGGTTCTTGAAGTGTATAAAACCGGGGAGTTCCGGGGTCCTTAGGTAGCACAACAATTTTTTAATTTTTTTTAAGTTTTATACTTTTCTATGACTGCTTATATTCGGCTTTGATATGCTGAGGCCATGTGTAGAGTTTGACTCTAGACTTTGATTGAGCTATTAAGATAGAAACTTGAAGTTTATAAAACCAAGGAGTTCCGGGGTCCTTCAGTAGCACATTAATTTTTTAAATTTTTTATAAACTTTAATACTTTTCTATGACTGCTTATAATCGGCCATGATATGCTGAGGCCATGTGTAGAGTTCGACTCTAGACTTTGATTGAGCTATTAGATAGATACTTGAAGTATATAAAACTAAGGAGTTCCGGGGTCCTAAGGTAGGAAAACAATTTTTTTTAGTTCTTAAAAGTTTTATACTTTTCCATGATTGCTTATATTCGGCTATGATATGCTGAGGCCATTTGTAGAGTTCTACTCTGAACTTTGATTGAGCCATATTGAAAGGTCCTTGAAGTGTATGAAACCAAGGAGTTCTGGGGTCCTTCGGTAGCACAACAATTTTTTTAAGTTTTGTACTTTTCTATGACTGCTAATATTCGGCCATGATATGCTGAGGCCATGTGTAGAGTTCGCCTCTAAACTTTGATTGAGCTATTTAGATAGATACTTGAAGTGTATAAAACTAAGGGGTTCCGGGGTCCTAAGGTAGGACAACAATTTTTTTTTTAGGTCTTGAAAGTTTTATACTTTTCCATGATTGCTTATATTCGGCTATGATATGCTGAGGCCATTTGTAAAGTTCTACTCTGAACTTTGATTGAGCCATATTGAAAGGCCCTTGAAGTGTATGAAACCAAGGAGTTCCGGGGTCCTTCGGTAGCACAACTTAAGTTAAAGTTTTATACTTTTCCATGACTGCTTATATTCGGCTATGATATGCTGAGGCCATGTGTAGAGTTCGACTCTAGACTTTGATTGAACTATTTAGATAGATACTTGAAGTGTATAAAACCAAGGAGTTCCGGGGCCATGCTGAGGCCATTTGTAGAGTTCTACTTTGAACTGGGATTGAACCATATTGAAAGGTCCTTGAAGTGTATAAAACCAAGGAGTTCCGGGGTCCTACGGTAGAACAACAATTTTTTAAATTTTTTTGAAAGTTTAATACTTTTCTATGACTGCTTATATTCGGCCATGATATGCTGAGGCCATTTGTAGAGTTCTACTCTGAACTGGGATTGAACCATATTGAAAGGTCCTTGAAGTTTAAAAAACCGGGGAGTTCCGGGGTCCTTAGGTAGCACAACAATTTTTTAATTTTTTTTAACGTTTTATACTTTTCTATGACTGCTTATATTCGGCTATGATATGCTGAGGCCATGTGTAGAGTTCGACTCTAGACTTTGATTAAGCTATTTAGATAAATACTTGAAGTGTTTAAAACCAAGGAGTTCCGGGGTCCTTCGGTAGCACAACAAATTTTTAATTTTTTTTTATAGTTTTATACTTTTCTATGACTGCTAATATTCGGCTATGATATGCTGAGGCCATGTGTAGAGTTCGACTCTAGACTTTGATTGAGCTATTTAGATAGATACTTGAAGTGTATAAAATTAAGGAGTTCTGGGGTCCTAAGTTAGGACAACAATTTTTTTTTCATTCTTAAAAGTTTTATACTTTTCCATGATTGCTTATATTCGCCTATGCTATCCTGAGGCCATTTGTAGAGTTCTTCTCTGATTTTTGATTGAGCCATATTGAAAGGTCCTTGAAGTGTATAAAACCAAGGAGTTCCGGGGTCCTTCGGTAGCACAACAATTTTTTAAATTTTCTTGAAAGTTTAATACTTTTCTATGACTGCTTATAATCGGCCATGATATGCTGAGGCCATGTGTAGAGTTCGACTCTAGACTTTGATTGAGCTATTTAGATAGATACTTGAAGTGTATAAAATTAGGGAGTTCCGGGGTCCTAAGGTAGGACAACAATTTTTTTTTAATTCTTAAATGTTTTATATTTATCCATGATTGCTTATATTCGCCTATGCTATGCTGAGGCCATTTGTAGAGTTCTACTCTGAACTTTGATTGAGCCAAATTGAAAGGTTCTTGAAGTGTATAAAACCAAGGAGTTCCGGGGTCCTTCGGTAGCACAACAATTTTTTAAATTTTTTTGATAGTTTAATACTTTTCTATGACTGCTTATATTCGGCCATGATATGCTGAGGCTATTTGTAGAGCTCTACTCTTAACTGGGATTGAACCATATTGAAAGGTCCTTGAAGTGTATAAAACCAAGGAGTTCCGGGGTCCTTCGGTAGCACAACAATTTTTTAATTTTTTTTTTAAAGTTTTATACTTTTCTATGACTGCTTATATTCGGCTATGATATGCTGAGGCCATGTGTAGAGTTCGATTTTAGACTTTGATTGAGGTATTTAGATAGATTCTTGAAGTGTATAAAACCAAGGAGTTCCGGGGTCCTTCGGTAGCACATTAATTTTTTAAATTTTTTTGAAAGTTTAATACTTTTCTATGACTGCTTATAATCGGCCATGATATGCTGAGGCCATGTGTAGAATTCGACTCTAGACTTTGATTGAGCTATTTAGATAGATACTTGAAGTATATAAAACTAAGGAGTTCCGGGGTCCTAAGGTAGGACAACAATTTTTTTTTTAGTTCTTTAAAGTTTTATACTTTTCCATGATTGCTTATATTCGGCTATGATATGCTGAGGCCAAGTGTAGAGTTTTACTCTGGACTTTGATTAAGCCATATAGAGAGATACATGAAGTGTATAAAACCAAGGAGTTCAAGGGTCCATAGGTAGAAAATAATACATTGGAATAAAAAAAAATCTGAATTTAAAATAATATTAAATTAGTAAATCATCAATGTAAGTCCAAACTTTAAAATTTTTTATTTGCTTTAATATAGTAGAACTATGTTTTTAATACATCAGGAACTCTTTTTCTTGCCCCGAAGCTTCAGTTTTCATTGTTTACTTTCAATTTTCCGGAAATTGATATGCTACGGGAAGTTAGCATATCATTTTTAAAAAAAAAATTTTTTTCATGAAATATTATAGAACTATTTTCGAAATGTATCAGGAACTATAGAACTCACCTGGATGCGAATAGAACTTCTTTCAAACTTTGATATGCTGACAGTTGTTATGCTGAGTTCACTGAGGTCAGTTGTCCGTAGGCATCGACCATCAGTTGACACACTTGCTTATTTGCCGTCTCACAACATACAAAAATAAAAAAACCCGCATTTTAAACGAAATAATTCCAGTTATCCCGTTTATTTCCATAATGTTAAATTCGAATTTTGGGCTCCAAATAGTGCCTTAGTTGTACAGTGTACTTCACCGGGAAGTAATAAACGTATTCGGCGTAACGAACAAAGACAATCTGTTCCTTCTCATTAACAGGAATAATCTTAACAAAGTTCTAAACACACATCTTGAGAAAACTTTTAATCCCACATCTGATAAATAAATGGTAAAAGAACAATTTATATAAGTTATTTAGGCATTCACAATGATATTCTTATATTTTTTTAATAAATTAATAAATAAGATATCGGAAAAAAATTGCCTTTGTGGATTTACCCATTAATTTTCCACACGTTCTCACATCGTATTTCTTAATTTAATAAAATAATCGCATCTCACACAGGCACAGACAACAGAGATAGATTGGACACCCTACACTCTCGCGCCTGTTTTCGCGGCACTGGAGACAAATAAATAACTCTACACAGAGACTATCGATTTGTAGGCTCGACGTTGCTACGGTTTTTGTGGTTCATAATAGTAACTAGAAATGAACAATAGTAATAAAAATAACTAGTAATGAAAGAACTGGAGGGACGCCTTTGCCTAGCAGTGGGACACATGCTGGCTTGAAATATGTAAAGGTTTTTGTGGTTCATACTAGTAACTAGAACTGAACTTTCAAACAAATAGAAACGTTTGATGACATTTAATTTTGGCGATAACGTTAAATAGGTCGCGCATTTTATCACATTACAGATTACGCCACGCCAGTGTCGCTGTTGTTTCGTATAAAATGCGTGACACTTGCCGCTGCCGCCAAACTTATAAGTCCCAGGTACGTAGTCTTACTACACTTCGAACAAGGTGCCTTTCACACATTTTGTGAGATTAAAAAAATGCCTATCACATTAGCATAGGCATCAAGGCTTTTATCCCATTTTCTCTCTTAAAATTGGACACGTTACACGTATCTGTTTTCGCGGCACTGGAGACGAATAAATAATATAAAAACGCCTATCGATTTGTAGGCTCGACGGTGTTGCTATCGTTTTTGTTGTTTATACTGGTAACCAGAAATTATTAAGTGATAATATTAATAACTAGTATTGGAAGAAGTGGAGGGAGATCTTTGTCCAGCAGTGGGACAGAGGATGGCTCGAAATAACAAATAAA
Source organism: Rhodophaea formosa (assembly GCA_963082605.1). Lineage (NCBI taxonomy): Eukaryota > Metazoa > Arthropoda > Insecta > Lepidoptera > Pyralidae > Rhodophaea > Rhodophaea formosa. The sequence continues at coordinate 10,070,610 of OY720228.1, read as the reverse complement.
TAAAAAGTAACTAGAACTGACTCTCAATTCAATAGAAGCTGTTAAGGTTCACATTCAATTTTATTGACAACGTTAAGTGTCGCGCTATAACTTCGAACAAGGTTCTTTCACACATTTAATAAGATTAATAAATGTTTGAAAAACATTTGACAATCGCAGATACACAGACAACAGTTTTTATCCCATTTTCTCTCATATAAGATTGGAGACACTACACTTTCGCGTATGTTTTCGCGGCACTGGAGACGAATAAATAACTCTACACAGAGACGCCTATCGATTTGTAGGCTCGACGTTGCTATGGTTTTTGTGGTTTACACAAGTAACTGGAGAAAGGAGTATCTCGCTATATGGCTACTTATGTCACGCGTCATTTGATATAGATAAATAGATCCCCTCACTTAAGTGCTAGACCTTAGTGTTCGCCAAACATTATAATCGAGATGCTTTAATTAGTGCCGATAAACCGATGATGACTATAATAGACAGCTTACTGAGTACGAGCACCATACGACGTTTTTCAATCATTTGCATTACCATAAAGTAAAACAAGAAGACAGTTAGAAGATGTGGAAAAAAGGGGTTACTAAAAGTACAATTAAAGTGATCGGGTACATTAATTCAGGTTTTTTTTTTCTCAAACATCACTCATCTCACAAATCACTAGTACGATCCATGCTTCGATGTAATTAGGACACAACAGACACATTAATAGTAAATCTATTGAAAAATAATCATATGGCACAGCGGTCAGCACGCCGGCTTGTGACACGAATGGTCCAGGGTTCCCCGGTCAGGTCAAGATGAAAAATGATTTTTTTTTTAGATTGACCTGGGTATATATATAAATATTGTTACAAAAATATAGTAACGTTGATTTAACTAGCTCAATCTGTGAGATTTGTCCGTATATATTTATTTGTTTATTTATATCTTAATAAAACTTTATACTTACATATTCGATTTCTATTTCCATAAAACCTCCTTCCGCTCGAAACAAAGGAGAAACTAAGTTTCCCTCCCCCGGGAAGTAGCGCCGCGCCAATATATTTCAAATTAGCGCAAACACAAATAAATCTTGCGCGGGAGGTGCGGCAATAATCGCAAGTTGAAGCACGTCCTTAGCTCCTACTTCTGCAGGGCTGACACCACACAATTCCCAACTTTCCCAACTAATACTATATTTTTTTTAAACTTTCACGGTTATCAACATTAGAATTAAACATTTCGGGATATTTACCGTGATTATTGTGGTTTCTTTGAGTTTTCGATATTTCAGTCCAGTTACATGGACCATGATCTCATGACCTCGAAAACTCAAAGAAACCACAATAATCACGGTAAATATCCCGAAATGTCTAATTCTAATACTATATTATTATATTACAATCCTAACTAATCCCAATCCCAACTAATAATCATAATCAAAAATAATATAAATTTTATAAATGCGAAAGTGAGTTTGTTTGTTACCTCTTCACGCTTTCTCTACCGAACCAATCTTCTTGAAATTTGGCATACACATAGGTTAGGGTACTGAGTACGGACATAGGCTATCTATCTATCTTGGAGAAAAGTACTTATTTATTTATTTATTTATTTGGGTCAGCAAACGATTACACTCAAATACTTAAACAAACTAAAGTTAACAATATGTATAATATTTGTAGAAGTGCAACCAACAACGCTATCCACAGATTACTAAATATGAATTACGTGTGTGTGTTGCTTAACAATTAGTGTTCCCTATATATTTATAAAAAAGTCTAATGACACAAAATATGGAAAAGGTAATATTAAGTATAATAACTAGAATCGACAATACTCAATACTTACATTAAAGATTAGAGAGAAAGAGAGCCAAATCGTTTGCGTTGAGTGCCATGTAGATCAATTTATAATTTACTTTTACTTAATTATTTAAAAAAAAAAACAGAAAAAAAAAATTGTATGAATCTAAATTAGTTAAATAACTTTTGATTCAATATTACACAATTTTAAATCAGTGACTCCATCAGTCCCTTCTTGAACTCATACTGCGAAAGGAAAAATTGTACTGTTCCCAAAGGATGACATTAACTTGAGCGGCGCCGCGGGCGAAATCTAGTAGTAGTAACACAAATAAATCTTGCGCGGGAGGTGCGGCAATAATCGCAAGTTGAAGAGGGTATACTAGCAGTGCGTTTTCCATACAAATGTATTTCTCTATTTTACTCGCTGAAAACTGCTTCTAGAGGCACAATTCTTTTTACATACAATCTATTACTAAAATAGGTATGTCCCTATGTTTTATTTTTTTCTAAAAACCTGTTTAAAAGAAAAAAAATTATAAAAACAGTTTTTTTGGAAAAAATAAGAAATAGGGGCATTCCTATTTTAGTACTCGATTTTATGAAAAAAGAATTGTGGCTCTAGAATCAGTTTTCAGCGAGAAAATAGAGAAATACATTTGTATGGAAACCATATTGAAAAAATAATGCTAGTATACGCTCTGAAGCACGTCCTTCTCCTACTTCTGCAGGGCTGCGACCTATTCCCAATTCCCAACTTTCCCAACTAATATTATATTATCTCAATCCCAACTAGTCCCAACTAATATAATAAATGCAAAAGTGAGCCACGCTTACTCTATTGAACCAATCTTCTTGAAATTTGGCATACACATAGGTTAGGGTATTCAAAAAGACATAGAGTACCTTTCTTTCCGAAAAAAAAAACTACTGTTCTGGTTAGCTTGTTTTTTTCATCCATGATGCCTCGGAGCCCGGGGTCCACCAAGCGATAAAAACTAGTGATACCCGGCGTAATACCTGTAAATTTGTTAATTCCAGTTTTCAGGCTTTTTGTAGCCTAAGTTATCACTACTTGACATACACACCACATCAGCTAAGTCAAATACTTCACTATTACTACAAATAAAAAAATAAAAAAAAATAGATTTTTATAAAATAGATATAGTAATTCAACAACAACGTCGTGTGGTTCCCGGCAGAGTAGAATAGGACCACTACAAGTCATCCCGTGGATGTCATAAAAGGCGACTAAGGAAACACAAGCTAAACAAAGCTTATTAACATCAAAGAGACCTCTGGCCAGCGTGGAGAGTGTAGGCCAAGTCCTCTGGCTACTCAGGCTAGTATATGGCTCTGGTAGCACAGAGAGGGTCGTGCTCCTGCAGTGGAGACTAGAAAGACCTGATGATGATGATGAATTCAACAAAAAGGTTTCTATGGATGCGGCTAGTAAATAAATAAAATTTATATCATTAAAACTAACGTGAGATAAAGACATTATATATAACAACGGGTCACTCACGGGCCGCGCGTCCCGCACTCGCCTTGAAAATGGACTCCTGACGAGTCCGAAACTACGGTCGGTCCCGACAAATAGCACGTGAGTGACCCGTTGATATATATAATAAAATTTATGATAATATCATAGATACACACAGTTCGTAGTGTCAGCCCTGCCTCTTAAGAAAGCATAGCGCGGAACAAAGTTAGATTGAAGAAGGAGCGGGAGGTAACTACTCTCGCAAATGAACGCTTTCCAGTCGACGCGCGCGTGCACTAACCCAAAGTTCTATGACATAACGCTTTGGAAGTTTCTATCAATAATGTTATAAGTCATAAGAATTATGTTTACTTAGTTATACAAATCGATACGCACAACTGAGGTTTTCGATTTTGTATTGTTGATCATGTATTTGATTCGGTTAGGAGTTAGGATATAGCAGTAAAATAACTTTTTTATTTACCGTTTTCGAATGTCTTAGATTCAATCTCATCGGGAAACTCCTTCACACTTGTGATTCAATAGATTTACATAGTCAATTGTACTGGCTGGATAGACTACTCCCAAAAAGTATTATTTTTTTAAACTATTCATATACATATAATACTATATACGACAGATTCTTAGCAACGTATTCAAGCAGGAAAAGCTTATACCTAAAAAAATTCTAAGTCAATTAAAAAAGTGCTTATAACATCTCATAGATAGATAGATAGTTAGAAATATACAATTTGTTAACAATACCCTGTCTGGTCTTTAAAGGGGCGACTCAACCCATCAATATAAAAAAAGGACGAATGCTGGATATTGGAAGGAAATTTTCGGAATTTTCATACAAAAATGCTCAGCGGTCTGAATATTTATTTTTAATATTTGTTTTACGGCCCTGGATACGAGTGCTTTAGAGCCTTTCTTCATCTATTTCGTGTATCAAACGAAATGATGGTGTGATTCATTTCGTTTGTTTGGTGGATCCCATGGCGACAATTCGTTGGGAATCCACTGGTTTTATCATAGACGACGCAGAAAGGCGGACAACCACCAGCCTGCTAATTAAATCTCACTACAGCCGCACCATGACAGTTTATTGTTATTCCGCACATTGTTCATAATTGTGAGCATTAATAACACCAAATTATACCATTTTCACATTATAAAGTTCACTAGAATCAATTTGTAAAACAATCTAAAACAAACACCGTGTCGTCCGCTAAAATTCCCGCCAAGAACTCCGCGGTCTAAATACTTTTAAATGGAATGTCATTTTTTCTTGCAAACTTCTTGCAAACTTCCTCCATTAGTCCCGTAAGAAAATTTGCTGACATTAATGGCCTGAGACACTTTGATGATGCACAAGGTTTTATTAACATGTCATATATAAACCCATTAGTAGTTTACCGGTGTGCATGGTCGATTGACCGAGTCACCTACAAGAAATGATGATGATGATGAGTAGTTTACCAAATTAACAAAATATTGCTTCTTATCCCCGTTTTGTCGCATAAACTAAAATTTATAAGATTAATGACGAACCTATTTTTTCAAACTCAATAATGCTTTCATCAAAATAACATCAATACACCGTTAAAATGAAACATATAAGTAGGTATATGCTGCGGTATAACTTATACACATAACATAGTATAGACATTTTAATACATTATCTCGCGAGCAACGAGCGCGGCTGAGATGAGATTCAAGATGGCGGCTCCAATACTTCTTAGCGAGTGCGGCTATAGTAGTATGGCAGAGGACTCATTTAATAAAATATACCTAGATCTTTAAATACTTACACAGTTGTTTGCTTATTTTAGAGGAATGTAGTGTTACATTGTATAGGAAAATAGTCGGAACTATAACAGTAATTTGGAAAAGCCTGATTACCATTGTTGATCAACAAAGATATTGTCATTTAAATTGATTCATTGCTTTGAATATCTTTGAAACTTTCAATAATAGCCGCCCCAACACTTTTTACTCAACCAAATTTATATTTATGTATAAAGCTTATTATATGCATGGGCGTCAGGAATCATGTCAATAAAAGATGCGACTAGCAATCAATCACTATTTTGATTCCGTTCTCACAAACATGCTAAACTTGGCCTTAAGTTTTCACCGACCTGCGCTCTGTCTACCTCGCAAAGGAAAAAGACGTGATAGTATGTATGTATGTATAAAGCGTATTACTTTTTAAATTCTCGATGATAGAGATCTGAATGCCGGAGCTGGGATATGAAATTAGGTAAGTAGACGCAATTTTTTTAACGGATTTTCCAAATGACAATTATGGCTTTTTTTCACAACTAAGTGGGAAAACAGTGCCTTGTAGACAATACGTAATTTGCCGTATCTCCTTTAGTTACACGATCAAACAATAATTAAAATCAAGCACTTATTGACTGTCAACTTGTTTTCACGTTAAGTATCATTTTAAATGTTAATTCATTGCTGGCCATTGCGTGTCGATAGCTTTTGTAACAACAAATCTTCAATCATGTCTCTTTTAGTATGTAGCAATAAGTAAAGCTCCCGTTGCCGTGTGGCTCCCGGCAGAGTAGAATAGGACCACTCCAAGTCATCCCGTGGATGTCGTAAAAGGCGACTAAGGAAACACAAGCTAAACAAAGCTTATAAACATCAAAGAGACCTCTCCAACCCGTCTGGCCAGCGTGGAGAGTGTAGGCCAAATCCTCTGACTACTCAAGCTAATATATGGCTCCGGTAGTACAGAGAGGGTCGTGCTCCTGCAGTGGAGACTAGAAAGACCTGATGATGATGAATAAGTAAAGCTATCAAAACCCTTTCAAACATTTTTTACCTCAATGAGAGGCCCTTTTAATTCAAATTTAAGAATCTGTCTCCACCCTATGATCTCGCAAGCACACGAAGTTATAATATTGCTGGTAGTTTTCGCGGGGGGTGAGTGGGGTTGTTACTTCGCTACTTATTTACATAATTACATATAATTCGTAATGCTATATCGCGAGTGTGTGTGGGAGCCACTGTTATTAGATGAAAAGTTATATAACAGATACTAGCTTTGCGAACTAGGGTGTGCTTGAGTTTTGAAGTGGAATATTCTTGAAACGAATTTTTAAAGTGTGTGTGGTTATTTTTGATAGGAGCAAATCTTTTAAATTGGAGAAGTAGATATGCAAATTAAGCGATTTTGATCTTTCTCCTTTGACTTTTCGTCATGAAATGCTGTAAAATAATTCTTTAATTAATATACTTATACTTAATCGGAATTTGAAATTTTATAATGTTTGCAATTTTGACATGTGGGATGGGAAGGGATTTTGACATGCCATTAAACATTATTATATTTTAAACATTATTTATATACTCGTATTTGCTTATTACTTCGAGCAACACGGCTTCTGTACCAGAAGAAGGCGTGTTGCTCGAAGGCTTATTATTGTCATATATCTGAGCGCTATTACTACACCTGTGTCTTATATTATGCTCTTTGCCTGTGTCTCTAAAAAACCAATAAGTATCATTGCGTCAATTATTTTTTTGAGTCTGTGGCACTCAGAACTAATACTACTTAGTCCTTATTCTGGGACTATTAATTATATGCCCTGTGATTGAGTTGTGGCGTCAACGAACAAAGTTGCGTTGCCCAATGTTAACACACCTAAGGACGGACATATTACGAAATGGAAATTACAGTGGGTTTCAAACTTGCACTTGAAATGTCATCGGACTACCCAAGAAGGTATTCTTTTTTGTTCTGTCCTGTTAATATTTATTTTTATACCTAAGGAGATTTGGCGTCAGGCAGCCTGCCGGCCATAAAAACTTTGCCAAATCAAATAGTTACAACATGAATGCTGTCACACTTAATAGGTGATCCTACGTTCCGACGCCGCACAGCTGAAGTTGATACAGAAAAGACGCTCATATTAGGAAAAGTAGACCTATTGGACTTGGCACCTAAAATTTTAAAGTAAGTGGCGCCCCTGGTGCTGCAAGCGTCCATAGGCTACGGTAACCGCTTTCCATCAGGTGGGCCGTATGCCTGTTTGCTTACATATTAGTAAAAAAAATTAAAAAAAATGTGGCACCCAATAAGTATTTATTGAGCTGTATAAACACGATATATAAAACTAACAAACAACGAAACAGAAGGTGCGGCCGGTTGTGAAATCTAATAACTTTAGGTAACGATCGACATACCTACCAAACATTTAAGAACTGGAAACAATACTAAGAAAAAGTGCTATCTACAAATTCTTTTCAAAAAAATCTTGATCTAACAGGGGGTTAAACTGGTGACACTAGGTGACACTAGAGAGAAAGCTCAGAATAGTAAATCTCCAGAAACCGCATTGGCGCATAAAACTGAGGCAGAAAAAGATACGCTCAAATGACCGAGATACGCTCATGGATTGTCAATTGACATTTGTCATGGCGGCCGGCGAACGTGTCGGCGCTCTTCAATTTTAATTTAATTATGCTGTTGTGTGCGGTTCCCACATGCAGAAATGCAACTAGACGTAACAACAAAAATGACGGGATCACATTTCATGTATAATTAGAACATTCACGACCTATTTAAATCATTTACAATTTAATTTTGCAAATAATATTTTGCCAAAGACAATGTCCAGTCCATATGACGTTCATTGTAAAGTGTTGCTGTTCTATAAAATATTTTTACCCAGTATGTGAGAAAAGCTTTATTTTATGATAAAATTTATGGAAGTAGTATACTATAATATACCTAACTGATTATTACGTTTTGAGGCATCATGCATTTAGTCAATTTACGAGTAGCTATTTAATAAAGAAAACTTTAAGTAGGAGAGTATTGTAAGTTAAGGTTTTGTTACCGGCCAAACCCGATTTCAAGACAAACTGTCCTGGGCGTGTTAGGATAAACTAGGTTTGTCCTGAAATCTTTAGGATAAACTGAATTTGAATATTATTAAAATCTTTTTAGTAGCTTTAAGGGGGCGTCGAGCACCATAGAAACGTCATTTTTGGAATACATATTGAGGGACAAGACTTTTCATAAAAAATAGACTTGGGTGGAGTTTTATAGGTTTTTGTGGTGTAGAATTCAAAAATAACGTCAGTTTTGGAATCCAAGATAGCGGAGGCGACTTCTCATGAAAAATTGACATGGGTGTCGTTTTACAGGTTTATCGGGAAGTAGATTTCGAAAATGACGTTAGTTTTGGAATCCAAGATGGCGGAGATGATTTTTTATGAAAAATTGACATGGGTGTAATTTTACAGGTTTTTCGGGGTGTAGATTTCGAAAATGACGTTATTTTTGGAATCCAAGATGGCAGAGGCGACATTTCGTGAAAATCGACATGGGTGTCGTTGTGTTGGTTTTTCTTGGTGTAGATTTCGAAAATGACGTCAATTTTAGCATCTAAGATGGCGAACGCTACCTTTCATACAAAATTAATATGAGTATCGTTATACGGGTTTTTCGGGTAGAAGGTTATGAAAATGAAGTCAGTTTAAGAATCCAAGATGACGAAAGTAACTTTTCGCGGCAGTTTGAAACTCCCAAAACAGAGGTTATTTTCGAAATCTACACCGAACAAAAAACAATACAACGACATCCATGTTGCTTTTCACGAAATGTCGTGTCCGCCATCTTGGATTCCATAAATAACGCCATTTTTGAAATCTACATCCCGAAGAACCTATAAAATGACACCAATGTCGATTTTTTATGAAATGTCGCATCCGCCGACTTCTATTCCAACACCCGAAAAAACCTATAAAACGACACTCATGTCGATTTTTCATGTGAAGTCGCCTCTTTGAATTCTACACCTCGAAAACCCTACACAACTACACATATGTCGATTTCGCATAAAAAATTAAGTCCGCCATCTTGATTTCGAAAATGAGGTCTTTTAGTCATCTTTACCAACTACTGGCAACTAAACAATTTGAAAAAATATTCAGAAATTAGTCAATCTTAGGCCAAACTAGTTTGCCCTAAAGATTTATGACAAAATAGTTTGTCTTAAAATCGGGTTTGGACAGTAACATTATATAAGGGAGGCACAAATCAGATATTATTTGGCACAATAACACAAACAATTGGGCATATAAAAACAAACAAATAACTCAGGTGTTGTTAATGTGGTTCCCAGGAAATGTTGTCAGGTAGACAGAGCCGAAAGTCATAAGACTTGGCCACTTTTAGCATCATAGTGGGCTTAAAGGTGGAAAGTGGAATCAAAATAGTGATGGGTTGCTAGGCGCATCGCCAATTGATATGATTCCTTAGATTTTTGCCCAATCCCTTGACCGGCTTTTACGATCTGCGCGGGAAGAAAAGCAACTGGTATATTCTGTTTTTTCCTTTCTCCCAAACCAGCATGGAAGAATTTTTTTTTATAAATAACTAAATATTATATTATAGGATTTAGACGTTTAATATTATATTCTTGGTTCAAAAATATCACATTAACTTAATTCAAACAATTACACAAATATTTATATTTTTCCCCAAGTGTATGTTAAAAACTTATAATCTAGCAACACTAAACGGGTGTGAAACGCGCGGGCGCGGGGAATTATGCCGCGTCTTTGGACACAGTTCGATGCTTAAAAAAATGACAGAAGGCTCATTCTGGATATTTATTATTCTGAGAGAGAAAGAAAGAAATGTGAACGAGCTCCGTGGCGCAGCGGTCAATACGGCCTGTGACACGGATAAGCCCGGGTTCGATCCCCGGTCAGGTCAAGATAGAAAATGATCCTTTTCAGATTGAGCTGGGTCTTGGATGTTTATCTAGGTATATTATGAATTTGTTATAAAATATAGAATCGTTGAGTTAGTACCCATAACATAAGTCTTACTTAAAAACTTACTTTGGGGTAGCTCAATATGTGTGATTTATATGTTTATTTATTAATATTTATTTGGCTTTTTTGTATATGTGTAATTATTTATTTATTTTTATGCGGCGCATAAAATTAACAAACAACAAATTTAAGTAACGCAACACCTGTCTTATTATTATAATGTTTGCCTGTGTCATTTTATTATTTTATGCCTGTGACACATACATATGACAAGGAATATGGCTTCATAGTTGAGTTGTCCAACGTCAATACACCTCTTTAATACACATGTGTACTTTCATACCATACATACATACTATCACGTCTTTATCCCTTGCGGGGTAGACAGAGCCCAAGGTTCTTAAACTTCATACTTCGAGCAACACGGCTTAGACTTCATACCATAATGTTATCAAAAGACACTCTCAAACAAATTAAAAAATAAAAGCTGTCATCTGTCATTCTCACATCAACTTTTGTCATAACAAGTTTACATAATTTTAATATAATTTTTAAATATTTCCATTATTGCTTTTTTGATTGCACAAAATGACGGATCATGATAAGTTATCATTGCTTAAGAATTCAAGTCCTACTATGATAGGGGACAGCCTCCACCCAAGTCCTCTGGACTTAGAGATTTACCTACCCTGGGCATGCAATCAACTGCAGTGCAAGTATGCTGTGTCTTTTAACAAAACTATTCAAGGTGAGTTATCCTTACTATTTCAGTACATACATACTACCATCAGGTGTTTGTTAGTCTCCACTGCTGGAGCCTCTCTGTACTACCAGAGCCATATATCAGCCAGAGCAGTCAGAGAATTTGGCCTACACCCTCCACGCTGGCTAGACAGGTTGGAGAGATCTCTTTGAAGTTTATAAGCTTTGTTTATCCACAACACGGGTAATTCTAGTGTGAAGCCCAGAGATTTCTTTGTAAACTGTATAAATTTTGAGTCAATCCTAACCCTATCCTAGCTTATAAAGGCGAAAGTGAGTTTGTTTGTTACGCTTTCACGCCGTATCTACTGAACCGATCATCATGAAATTTTGCACACACATAGATTAGGGTACTGAGAAGAGCATAGGCTATATATCACGTGGGCGGAGTCGCGGGAAATAGTTAGAAAAATTATTAAAAAAAAACCGGCCAAGTGTGAGTCAAACTCGCGCAATGAGGGTTCCGTACAATATGCTTCGTGAACACACACACAATGTGCAAAAAATGTTTTATTCAATTGACTAGCGCCATCTAGTGGTGTTTCAGTGAACTATTTCCCTAGATGAACTTATTATTGTGAGTTTACCACTTAATTTTCAAGTGATAGAATTCTTATTATTTTTCCTGTAATCTTCAAGGAATGAACTATATTTTGTAATTTTTTCAAAATTTCCGGCTCAGTAGTTACGGAGATCAGGGGGGGGGAATGGTCAATTTTTGCCTTCTTTCGTGAATAAATCAAAAGTATTGATTTTACCCGATCAAAAATATTATCCTATATAATAATTTTTGAGATCCTCATAATGAGCCCTTTCATTCGATATATGACACGTAAGGTTTGCAAAACTTTTTTTTTTTTAATTTTGTAATTGGGCCCCTCAAAATGACCCTTATTTCAAAAAAATCTTTATTTACTTTGCACATCCGTATTTGGGTCATAGGATTACACTATCTTACCAAATTTCATCTAATTTGGTTCAGTAGATTCGGAGAAAAGCGGCTGTGACAGACGGACGGACGGACAGACAGACGCTCGAGTGATCCTATAAGGGTTCCGTTTTTCAACTTTTGTACGGAACCCTAAAAATTACTTTGGTCTTCTAAGTCGCTTCCTAAAACATTCACGGGAAGACTTGGAGTAGACTTATTCTAATCTGCTGAGAACTACACGGTGTTAAAGCCTGTAAAGGCCATGCTTTGCGTATTGTTGGACGTGGTGGTGAAGACATTAGTACAAGTATTTGCCCATGCTAGGAATAGAATACAGAGTCATCTTGTAACAAGCTGACGAGTAAACATTGCACAGTTTCCTAGACTGCACAATATTATAGACGAGCTCCGTGGCGCAGCGGTCAACACGCCAGCCTGCGACACAGGGGTCTCGGGTGCGATCCCCGGTGAGGTCATGATGGAAAACGATCTTTTTCAGATTGACCTGGGTCTTGGATGTTTATCTATATAAGTATCATCATCATCATGTCCCTATATATTTAATTATTTATTTGCAAAGTAAACTCATTGATATCTTAATTTTTACAGCTGAATATAAATGTATGAGCACCATGACAAAGAAAAGCACCAAATCGCTGAAAATGAAGAAGTCTGTGTCTTACTCAGACGAGTCCGATTCAGGCAACAAGGCACAGTCAGACATGGAAGACGAGGAAGATACGGTCAGAATATACTCCGTATACGACAACGCAGACCATATAGTCCAGCTGAAATTCCTTCAAAATAAAGAAATTCCTAGAATGGTCACCCAAGTTCTGGGTCTCATCCTTCAATTTCAAAAGTATTTAACTACAATCACAATCAACGCTGGTATTGACAAGTATAGTTTTTATGAAATCGCCAAATTCTTACCCCATAGCTACGTGACAGACCTTATTTTAGATAATACTTATATAAAAGAAGGGAACTACAGTGTTTTACTTGACGAATGTAATTTACTGAAACGAATTTCATTATGTCGATGTAAAATCAATGATAATGTCGTGAAATCAATATTTGAAAAACTAGTTTATCCTCTACCAGCTTCCAAAACTTTGATGATATTAGATTTATCTACTAATAAAATAACTGATAACGGTGCAAAGTATATAGCTGTTGCGTTAAGATCAAACAGACGTTTAAGCTATTTGAATCTATCGGACAATGGAATAACCGATATAGGAGGCGAACTAATATTAGCCACACTTATAGATTTCCCATTGACCAGTGAAGAACTAGTCTTATCTAAACATAGGCTTTTAAACTATTATAAACAAAGAAATGAACGGGTCACTACAATTTTAAAAAACCTGAGAAATACTGTAGATCAAATTAAAATTAGAAGGAAGTCTGTTAAAGATAAACCGTCGAGTAAGAAACAAAAGAGTTCCGATAAAGTAAACGAATCAATAGATGCGAAAAACTTTTTTGATATTGACCAAGCTCTACATGAAAAGGCTTGTTCTATAGCCGAAGAGCAATTGGGAAAATTTACAGATCCTTTTAGTAAAGATAATTTGATTACAAAAGCCGGCAGTGTGTATTGTCTTGGAAACAACACGTTACGCTATTTAAATATGTCATATAATAACCTGACGTACATTAGTATAAGAAAACTCTTGGATGTTGTACAAACTCAGAGAGTATATAATAGGACCCCTCTAGGTCTATTAAGCATTGGTATTGATGGCAACTATTTGCCCGAATTTTCGGTAGAGGTGATCAAAATAGATAGCATTTTGAGTAAAATAGTTCAAACTGACGTAAATAAAAATGCTGCCAAAAAACGTGTGGCACCCAAATCTGGGCCACCCAAAACTGGCTAGTGACAGATGACACTTCCTTCTCTTTATTATGTTGTTTTTTTTTAATATTGTTTTACGGCCCTGGATACAAGTCCTCAGTCAAGCAATCAAGTTTAAAGCCTTTCTTCATATATTTCGCCAGTTGGCGAGTTATTCTTGTTTGTTGTCAACGAAATGATGGTGTAATTCATTTCGTTGTTTTCACGGAGCCCCTGGCGACATCTCTTCGCGAATCCACTGGTTTCATCATTGACGACGCAGCAAGGCGGACAACCAACAGCCCGCTATGTAAATCTCACTACAGCCGCACAATGACAGTCTACTTAAGTTATTCTACACATTGTTCTTAAACATGGGCATTTATAACACCAAATAACACCAATTTCACATTATAAAGTCCACTAGAATCAATTTGCGAAACAATCCAAAACAGACACCGTGTAGTCCGCTGAAATTCCCGCCAAGAACTCTTATTATATTGTGATCCAAGTAAGCTGTCAAATCTTTGAAAAAGTAAATTTTCATTTGAAGGAGGTGAAACACCTACAGATGTGAAAGATACAGAGACAGAAACTTTTTAACATATTTTTAGATTAAATAATTAACTTTGCCAAATGTCTGAATTTTGCAAAACTAGGAATCCAAAATAGCTAAATGCTAATTGGTCAAAAACAACGTGATCAGGTGCAATAGATAGATATTTTAGTTCAATAAACGAATCTGTTCTCAGTATGTTCAACTCTGGCAAAAAGTCCAGCATGCATGAGCATAATGTTGAAAAACCTTATTATTATTTTATAAGGTATATGTCGAACTTAGATTTAAATATTCATATTATTTATGATTACTATTATATATATATTATTTATAGGTACATTTTGACTGCGTAAAAGCTGTCGTCTTTTAATGGATTTAGATTATTTTGTACATAATTGAGTTCAATTTAGATGACTATAATTTCCGAAATTGTTATTTTTATTTTACTTTGTATAATAGTTTTTAATGGTTGCTTTATAGTTTTTATTCGTTTCTGAGCTTAATGTAATAAATGTATTTTTTAAATAGCCCGCATTTTTTTATTTTAGCATGGTTTAAGAGATCTAGAGATATCGGCTTTAATACAAAATCTACATATTATAATATAAGCATTATATATTCCTCTAAATATAAAGCAACTTTTATTATGAGACCATTACAGAAAACGCAATATTTAATATAGCTGTCGAACAAGTTACTCAAACGTCCCATTCATTTTACAAAACCGTGGCGTCACGATTCACTAGCATTTAATGGGGAGAGTATTGGTATCGGCCAAACAATGTGCTTCTATATTAGCTCTACTTCACGTCGTCGTCCGTGAAAAAACCCTGTACGTATAATCATCATCATCAGGTCCTTTTAAGTCTTCACTGCAGGAGCACGACCCTCTCTGTACTACTAGAGCCATTTATATTTAGCCAGAGCAGACAGAGGATTGGGCCTACACTCTCCACGCTGGCGGCTGGCTGACGGGTTGGAGAGGTATCTTTGATGTTTATAAGCTTTGTTTAGCTTGTGTTTCCTTCTACGACATCCACGGGAAGTCTTGGAGTGGTCCTATTCTACTCTGCCGGGAACCACACAGCTGACATCCACGGGAAGACTACATCCATTGGAAGACGAAGAAGGGTACCTATAATACTTATGAGTAATTATTGAACCTGCCCACAAAATTTTACGAGAATCAGTTTAGAAATATTGAAGCACAAACAGAGACGCTTTGCTCGCGCTTCGCCCTTGCTCGGTCAACCAAAGTCTATTTTGCGGTATTTACCAATAAATAAAAGCCTTATTTAATTTTTATGATCTTTCTTATCAGACAATCAGGTGATTCATACCTGCAATGTCCTAACCAAACTGGAAATAACTTCCCGTGGGAATCGAACAAAATTACAGCGAGTTGAAGTTTCTTATCGATAACTTGTACTCGCTGTAATTTTGTATAGGTATTGTTTTTAAAATTGAAATCTGATTACAAACATCAATATGCCTTATCCGGTCGTATGTACGAAATTTGGTTGAGATTGGCTTAACTGTTGTAAAACTAAAACTTATTATATATTTAACTATATTTTATACTATATTTTATAACAAATACATATATAGATAAACATCCAAGACCCAGGACAATCTGAAAAAGATAATTTTTCATCTTGACCTGACCGGGGATCGAACCCGGGACCATCCGTGTCACAGCCCGGCGTGTTGACCGCTACGCCACGGAGCTCGTCAAAGTATTAGTACTTAATATTATAAATAATATTATAAAGGGGAAAGATTTGATTGTAAGTTTGTTTGCATTGAATAGGCTTCGAAACTACTGACCGATTTCCAAAAGAAAGCTAATTTATCTGGGGGTGACATAAGCTATAATTCAAACGGATCCAGTGCGCGAATAATGCGGAACTTGCACACAATTTTTTTCATTGTCCTATGAAAAGAGCTCTCAAAAATAGAAATAACAGTGAAAAAATCATCTTGATAACCTAAAAACTGTTTGAGATATAAGGGTTTGAAAATTTCAATTTTACGTCTCGGCCTAAACGTCCCTAAGAAAAAACAACTGACTAGTGACGTCACTCCTTTAGCAATTTGTATATGCGTGTTGTGAGGTCTTTGTTTGTCAGCTATGTTAAATATTGCGTTTAGGGAAATGGCTTCATAACAAAAATTTCTTTAAATTTAAAGAGCTATTTTATAGTAATATAAGATTTTGAAATTTTCATGTTTTTTAAAACTGACTTTTCTAACCATTGGACTGAAAGTGTCCTTAACAGATTTTTCCAGCTAGATGCATATATAATCAGAAATTGTTTTCAAAATGTACTCTTCATGAAAGTCCCCATTCCTAGTCGCACAAGAAGCTTGTTACAAAAATGATGATGAAATTGTTGAAAAAAATATATTCTCTATTTTGCACGGGCTTCGTCTGAAACTATTCGACCATTGGCACACATATCGTCCCTGAATTCTCAAGGAAGATGTTTTTATGCCCGTCCCTAATATCCGAAGATCTTTAGTATCACTCCGGAACCGGAATATTTGAAGATTCTGAAGTTTAATGGATGAGGCAGTTAGTGGACAATGGGAGACCTTTGGTACTAAAAGACGATGATAAGGAATTTTGAAACTTTGAAGTTTGTGGAAATTAAAGTAGGCTCCCAAGTTATTACTAGTAAGTATGATTATACTATCTACCTATACAAAATCAACGTAAAATAGCTATTGAAGTACATCTATACAATCGAGACAAATCGAGACTTCTAGACTAATATTCAAACTAGCAATTCTCTCGTGACTTCGTCCGCGTAAACTATAGCCTATGACACCCGCAAATAAATGTGATTTCTAGAGATGGATTAAATTCGAAAATCAGTCCAGTAGCTATTAAGCCTATTCAATATGAACAAACAACAAACCCTTTATCTTTGTACTATTAGTACAGAAAAGAAAGATTTGCATGATTTTGAGTCTATTTCATGTTCTGTTGTTTTTGTAATTTGCTCACTCGATCGTAAACATATACATGATCCAAAATAATGAATGTGTAATGATATTGTAAAATGAAAACAGATGAAAAAAAGAAAAGTAAAAAAAGAAAGAAATATAATATAAACATTAATCATACAAAGCCCTTCAGGCGAGTAGGCGACCTATACTGTTGAAAAGAGTTTCTTTCGGCATTTCTTCTCTGCAGTGGTCGGTTCTGAAATGCTTGTAGTTTGTAGCTTTTGAACAATAATTAGTAAATGCATAATACTTAATAATTTTAAATGTGATTTGACGTGAAAAAGTGCCTGCAAGGGCCTATTTTCTGAATAAACGTTTTGAATCTTTGCGTGTTTGTAATAAAAAAACTCAATCACTCATCTTCTTGCTACTTTGTATGCGTAAAGTATAGCCTATGTTTTTCTCTTACCATAACATAATAGGTATCCTTTTGGATTTACGTTGTAATTTTTGCAAGTTGCAAGAAATTGTAATAATTACAATTTCACTTGATACATACATAAATCTCGATATAAAAGCAAACTACAAAAATTAATAATTGTTATATTACATATTAATTATTAAATAATTGTTTATGTTAATTATTACCATAAACAATTATTTCTACCAAGCTGCCTTAGCAACGCTTCTCTCGTAATTTCAATTTTTTTGTTGTTTGATAATATATTGAGGTATGTGTTATATACCCATCCAGTGTTATTTTAATTTACGTAAACAATTGTTTCCCCCTAACTGTCTTAACAACGCTTCCCTCCTAATTTCAACATCAAAACAGGTCCTATCTCCAAATCCCCCACTGATCCATAATCTTCGCGAAAACGCAACACTATTCGCTTTTCGTACAAATCAATGGCACAAAATTCCACCGCGTAAGTAGATAGTTTAATAATATAACAAATTATCGATGTATGTGATATTCCTGTCCAGTGTCATTTTAATTAAGATAAATAATTATTTCTACGACGTGGGCTTAAACCCTTAATCGTACAATTTGTTCTCACAGACTCACATAGATGGCGCCACTCATTGCTACACAACATTGCACCTTCCGTATTTTGAGAATATAAAAGCATTATTCACAAAATATATCTTATTAAAAACTAGAACAATATTTTAGGCGTAATATTTTAAAATTACACCCTAGTTTTAGTAAGTGTACCTATCGAGTGGCAAGCATCTCTGCAGCGCCACACATTCGCCTACTTCTCGCCACCTTAATTTGGTCCAATATTTTTAAGAGGTTGGCAGTCTGTTACGTTAGTATTATATTGTCTTTGTTTCTACCTAACTGTCTTAGCTACGCTTTCCTCCAAATTTCAACATCAAAACACTATCTCGAAAATCCCCCACCGATCCATAATCTTCGCGAAAACGCAACACTATTTGCTTTCGCACAAATCAGTGGCACAAAATTCCGCCGCGTAAGTAGAGGGGGCGAGACGCGCGGGCGGCGGGGGCGCGTCGATATTCCCGCGGAAGCCATCTTAAAATATAAGAGCCCCCACCACCCGCCTCCTTAGACGGTTTTTCAAACTCTAGCGGTGTGCGGTGAGGAGCGCGGAACATTTGGCGCTCACGAATTTCATTGAAATGAGTCTAACTACAGTAAGCTTTTTTGGGGCTCAATAAAGTTTTATATAAAATAAAAGGTTTCATGGAGTGGAAACTTCTTTAGGCGTGCTGGGCATTTTTGAGATAGGACAAATAATTGAACTCGCGACACTGATAGCAAGAAACCGACACCTCTGTAGGTATATATACACACGTAATTGTTAAAGTTTTCACTTCTATCGGTACCCCTGGTCTTCTTTCATTTTTTCCTGGAGTCTGGGAATAATTATTTTTAAGTAATAGTTACCAGTCTATTTATTTACATTTTAAAGTTACAACAAAGATACAGACATCGAACAATTTCCCTATTTTTTTTCTGGCCCTAGGCTATGCGACTGAATCATTAAGTTTTTAACATAGTGGAAGGCGTTTTTGTAAAAAACGGGACATGATGGCCTGCTTACCTTATCACCCATGACATAATCCTTGAGGTATTCTTTATTTGTCCGAATTTTACGATCTGCGCGAGATGAGTAATAGTTGATACAAAATACCTACATTTTTATTGTCTTAGGATAGGAGACAAAATATGTATGTAGTTCATATTTGTTTTCTTTAGTTATGTCTGATGATTTTTCTATTCATTTAAATAGACAATATTTTTCTTGAGCGCGGTCCTAACCTCAACAAAGATGACTTGGAATCACATTTCCTGTTTTTACCTCGTCAGTGTCAAAATTAATTTATTTGGAATGTTAAGAAGTATTTTATCTAAAAGCATATTTAAAACCTTGCTTAACTTTATCAACGTA
Organism: Rhodophaea formosa; assembly: GCA_963082605.1. Taxonomy (NCBI): domain Eukaryota; kingdom Metazoa; phylum Arthropoda; class Insecta; order Lepidoptera; family Pyralidae; genus Rhodophaea; species Rhodophaea formosa. Next base: position 10,051,057 of record OY720228.1, on the reverse strand, counting down.
CCTATCAATGTATTCAAAATCATAATTTTTTTTTCCATAAGGCAAAGATGATCTTTTATGCTTTTACAATAAAAATGTTGAAAAAAGACGCAAAATGAAATACCTATGGTACACTAGAACCGACTTTAGTTTCAAATCTTAGGCAACTCACTTCAATATAACCAAATAGATACAGTCTAGTCAACTTTTAAACTAACTTCAACCAAAATTTATATCGCAAATTAATCTGAAAATTTGAAACATTTATTTATAAAAGCCGTCTTGAAGATTATAAATTTCTTGTTAAGTTACCCACTGCGGGCAAATCAATACGGCATTAACACACACATTCACACTTACACCCACCGATGCAGTGCAAAAACTATTGAAATGAAAATATAAGCGCACGCACACTGTTGCAGTTGGGAATATACCCACACGCTTACGTGACAGGTGTGTATACGAACCGCGAAGCCTCCCCCACCCTCTTCTACCCTCTCGTTGCGCCTTAGACGTTGGCTTTTTACATGAGTATAAGCAGTCGCTCAGAGATTCGCAACCCTCGGTACCTTAGGTATACGCAAGTATAGATCTGACTACAAATTTGGGGCAACCGTCACGGCATTATTTATTAACTTCCTACTGTTTTGTTTTACATTTATATTGAAATTATGTTCTCATTCTAAATGTTTTGACTAAATAAATATTCCCAGCTTTTACCGTCACATGGACTCACGTCGTCGACGTCACACACTCGTTTATTAATCGCTAGCTGTTACCCGCGGCTTCGCCCGCGTGGCAAGGCCTATGTCCTTCTCAGTACCCTAACCTATGTGTATGCAAAATTTCATGGTGATTGGTTCAGTAAATTCGGCGTGAAAGCGTAACAAACAAACAAACAAAGTCACTTTCGCATTTATAATATTAGTTAGGATAGTTAGGATTGGGATAGGATTAGGATAGTGCAAAACTGTAAATAACTGATATTGGCCTGTAATTTTATTTTTAAATACCAAAAATTGCAAGTCATATATACTTATTTTCTCCGTTCTCATTACCCTCAAGTACTACCTAACCATATTCATATCGATACAAAAGAACTCGTTTTCACCTCAAAGTTTGTGCAACAAGAATACTTTAATTTCAAAAATGTCGTATAATAGTAGAGAAGATATCCACTGACTATCTCGTCTTTATGCAACACCAATTGTTATAAACCGGTTTCTAAGATTTGAATCGTAACTTCGTTTGATATCGTTCATTTCGAAACAACATTACGCCCTTCTGACGACAGGTTTTTAAAAAAGGCAAGTGGTCATCGTGAGAACTGAGAAAGTTACAAATTTTAGCGTTTTCTTGAACAACCTGTTTAGATAAAATGGGGTTGGATAAGAATCTAGTTTACTTAAAGACGAGTTTTATACAATTGAACATGATTGTATTTTATCACGATTGTAGCTATAACAGAATTGTAGACTACAAGTTTATACCATTTTGAGGTCGTGAGAAGTATAAAAGGTTATGGGAAAAGGATATCACAAATAAGTCCCCACTTTATGAGTAAAATATTGTAAAGCAATTCAACATAACTAACGGTTATGTCTCAAATAAGGAGTTTTATGGAAATCAAATAATTTATTTGAAAACTGTTACCATAGATAAAAAAGTATGTCAAACTTATGAGAATCTAAGTAACTTGAGATTATAAAGTGATATGTCTTTCTACTTATATTAACATTTCCAAGATGTTATACTCTCAAACTTAAAACAAGATCTAGAAAAAGGCCATGTCATTACTGTAATCCGAATAAGATTATCCGGGTATAACTCTCTGATCCGGTTGGAAGAATAATTTATACCTTTATTCAATATCCAATAGTCAATCAATTATTCATCGTAAGATATTTCAATATCATTGAGTGAACGTCAATTTTGATTACTATATTGTAGAAGACTAAACATTAGAACAAATGTAGCTATTTTTTCAATTTACATTATAACAATAACTGAAAACATTACATCCTAACAAGCCTAAAAGTCAATAAACCAAATTTTCCAAAATTATTTCAACCCACCCCATAAAAAGTCAAGCACCGTAAAACGTCCATACGTATAAAACAGACCTCAAACAACCCAAAATTACACCAAGTTTAGTTCCTACTTTATATGCACGTGCCGTAGCAGCAGCATCAAATCTCTAAAGTTATTCAAATTCAAATTAACAGACGTCTTCTGAACTCAATGTGTTTTCATTTCAGCCGCACAATGCCCCGAAACACGACTATTTAAATTAACATTATCTCCTACACAATGCGAGCGACCCTCCCCACGACAATGTGGACAGGTTTACAAAAACTCAAGGTATTCCCACGACGGACAAGTTTCTTTGCTATCTTTAACAATGGACGTTCACAATGAACTTGTTTTGGACATGTTACAGGTGAATCTGATTCAATTTAATATCAGTTGATATCGTGGCGTGGCTTGGGAAAGAATAAAATTTAAGTGATTTTAAGAAAAAGTTCTTATATTCGTGTTTGCTTCAATTTGTATAAAGTTTTGTTGATCATAATAGTTCACCGATTAATGTATATAAAATCTAATTAATTTTAACTCAACCGAAGTGGACAATAATCCTTAAAATCGTGCGTTAAGTGAAGATAAAATATACAAAAAAGAGAAGCAAAAAGTGCTATACAGGGATAAAAACTATATAAAAGGAAGGATCAGTGAAGTGTTTTGTAAAATTATAGTAACGTTAAAACTGGCATTGCTTACATTTAACGGTCAGCTACAGACGTAATTCAAATCGGCGTCTATTATTCGTTTTGAAATATCTTGGGATAGAAATGTCTTCTGTGACGGAGGTGATCTTAAAATGTTGTAGTGTGTAATTTCTTGCTGAATAATAACTGAGCTAAACGAAACAATGGAGGAGGTGGACTCAATTGAGATGTCTAAACGGTGCTTATGAATAACTTATTGTTGTATTAAATAATATAATGCGTAAATATGTGATATTAAAGTATTTACTCATATTTGGTAAGAAACGTGTATGTATGTATAGTTTACTAACGTTTATGTTTAAAACAATGTAAGTACATAAGTATAATATTTTGTAGAACGATTTTGTAATATTTTTTTCATCTATTTATTTGTTTGCTTTTAATTTAATTACTATTTTTATTAGTTTATGTTACTATTATTAGATATGGTTGTTGATTAGTTAAAAAACATAATTGTAATCATGAGTATAATAATTAGGTCTAATAAGTTAAATAAATAAATAAAAAAATATATAGGAACATATCACACAAATTGAGCTAGCCCTACAGTAAGTTGTGAACTTGTGTCGCAGGATACTAACTCAACGATACTATACTTTATAATATAATATATAGTTACTTAAGTACATATAGGTATTGTTGGTTGCTACGTACATATTTTTTATTGAACTTCATTATTTAAAACTACCATATAAAAGGACAAAGTAAGTGTAAGTATATGCCTATTTATAGTTATACATTCAGATAAAAGTATTTTACTATTTCCAAGGACATAAATTAAATAAACATCCAATTTACATAAACAACTAAACCATTCAGAACACGTATGAAAACAACGCTATACCCTAATTAGGCATTTAATTATAAATCCGCCATGAATTCTTAACCGACTAGACGTATTAAAATTTCACTTCCCTTCGTAACTACGCCTATAGCATACCGCGGCTCCCCATCTCCGCTGTCTTTCTAAGGGGACCGCATAAAATAGTTATAGAGGGTAGGGGAAGCTACTTAACCGTTTTTAGGAGACACCCCGCCCGGCACAGAAACTCCCTACTACTTCGACCCCACTTCCTGCGCCCGCCACCCGCGACGCGCCCGTACCCCCACCCGTTCTATAACTACTCGTATATTTTTGCAAAATTCTTACCGAGGGTTGGCGATACCTGCCCGCTTTTATAGTTGCGTTCGAAATTTAAATGCGCGTCGTTCATTGGTGTTTTTGTTAGTGAGGGGGAAATTTGAATTCGGGTCGCGCGATTTAGTTTTAATTTTGTGGGATTTGTACAAAATGGGAAATGTTTTTGTTATAGTGTACGGTGTTGGAATTTCTAATATTGCCGTCATTTTTGTTTGGAACGGATTCATATTTCGGTTTATACAATCGTATTTTTAGGTCAGTTGAAAGAGGGTTTGTACTAAATTGAAGTTTGCGCTAAGGTTTAGGAATACTTACCTTTTGTCCCCGACTTCAGCAAGAACATTTTAATATGAATATAAACTAAATAACTGAATATTCCAAGAACATATGTACTCAATACTCATATTAGCTACATAGAAGAAAAAAGCTGTGTATGACTGCTTTTTTAATGGCTTACCGGCTTTGCTCACAGATATATGATAAACTAGCTGTTATCAGCGGCTTCGCCCGCGTGATATATAGCCTATGTCCTCTCAGTACCCTAGCCTATATGTATGCCAAATTTCGTGATGATTGGTTCAGTAGGTGCGGCGTGCAAGCTTAACAAACAAACAACTAACTTCGCATTTATAAAATATTATAAATGCGAAGTAATTTTTTTTTGTCTGTGCCAACACTAGACATGGGACTTGTAAAGTAGTCCTGCAACAAATTTGTACCAATCAAAAAGAAATACAAATATTTTCCTAGCTGGGACTCAAACCTATAGTCATTATTCATTAGGTCATTTAGCATTAGCCTTATTTATCAACAAAATAATTTACTGAGCGAGTGTTTCGCTATTCGTTTATTTTTATATTTAAGTAAAAGCTGTCTAAAGGTATCTGACATGGCTTAGCGACTACGGTAGTTTTGAACTGTGTCAGATGCCTTTACCCAATGATGATAGACGGATAAGGGACCCGGAACCAACGGCTTAACGTTCCTCCCGAAGCGCAGGGGAGCTCGTGATATTTTTATTTAATTTAGTTCAAAAATAGTATCGACTTCAAATCATAAAGAAGTATAAAGAAGTTGGAACCTTATAAAGTTGTCTAAATCCATTCTAATGTTATAATGCGAAAGTAGCTCTGTCTGTCTGTCTCGTCTTCATGCCAAAACTACTAAACCGATTTAAATGAAATTTGGTACACAGATTAAAAAGTAGCCCATGTCCTTCACATGGGCTACTTTTTAATTTAAAAAAATACTGTGGGATAAAACCGAATCCCACGCGGACGAAGTCGCGGGAATAAGCTAGTAGGCTATAATTATTTATTTGATGCTGTTTTCAATAAACCCCTAGGCATTTTAAATGCAATAATTTCGTTCCATAATTTTATTTGCCATATTTGTCACTCAATAATGTCATTATCCGTCGAGCTCCGTGGCGCAGCGGTCAACACGCTAGCCTGCGACACGGGGGTCCCGGGTTCGATCCCCGGTCAGGTCACTATGGAAAAAGATCTTTTTCATATTGACCTGGGCCTTGGATGTTTATCTATATATGTATCATCTATTATAAAAAATGGTATCGTTGAGTTAGTATCCTGCGACACAAGTTCACAACTTACTGTGGGGCTAGCTCAATTTGTGTGATATGTCCCTATATATTTATTTATTATTATTATCCATTGTACACAATAATATTAATTTGGTCTTATTAGCACACCAATAATAGTAGCTACTTTCTTTTTTTTTACTTAATCAGTTTATTTTGTACTTAATAACCCAAACCCTCCCTCTGTAACATTTACATAGTATCTATCAGACTTGTATAATATTTATTAAGTTTTGGTCCTTTGTGCAAATTTTAACTATTTTGGAAAACGTTCGAACACTTGTATGAAAATGATTTTCTTTTTAAATATCCTATCATTGATTGGGAGGCCTCTCCAACCCGCGCCGTGACCAGCGTCGAGAGTGTAGGCCAAATCCTCTGACTGCTCTGGCTAATATATGGCTCTGGTATTCGGAGAGAATCGTACTCCTGCAGAGGAGACTAAAAAAGTACTGATGATGATGATGATTGTTTCTTAGGAAAAGTTGTACATATTGACATACTGAGCTTATTTTTTCTTTTGTCAGTTAAACATTGATAAAGATATATCCCGTTGAAGTTCCGCGAGACTTCACTGACCGATACACTTTTTACCGGCCTGTTGTGTTATGAGCCTCTATAAAGATAAAATGCAGCAAAGTGCAGGATGCTAGTGTTAGATAGACTCAGCCTAGATAGAGAGTCTATCTCTAGTTTCTTTGCTATGGGCCTGGAAAGCAAAATTACCCCAAATTGTGCCAAATTTGGGAAAAAGTTGACATGGTTTGACAAGCTACGACTCAATAACTATAAGCCACACAGAGTTCAAATTATACTCAAACGATAGGTAATTATAATAATTAATGACAGCTCTGACGGTACAGCGAGGGTCGTGCTCCTGCAGTGGAGACTAATAAAGACCTGATGATGATGATGAAGATAGGTAATTTAGTGTATTTTATAAAAGTGTTCCACAAAGTTTCAAAAAACTAAAAAAGGTCCCATACTTTCGGGCCCCCCAGGGTAAGGAAAGTTGCAAACTTGGGTGTAGGTTCTTAGTGGTCTCTACAATATATAAAAAAATCGCCGATACATGCGCGTTTGCAATGTCTGACAGTTTTTGTAACCATATTGCCTGGCCTAGTACGTATCTATTATTTTCGTTAATCTATAAGACAGACTAATAACTTTAAAAATGTTTTTCGAGGGAACGTGCGTATTTACACGCTGTATTGAAAGACACCGCCTATTGAAAGTACCTATACCTCACTCCATACACCTCAGCATTCTCTAAAATCAAATTCGCGGTACGTCTTGTCTTCCCGTACATAATAAATGCGAGTCTTTGTCCCACAGATACATAAGCACACGTATATAATAAATATCCGACGTGAGTCGCGAACGAGCGAGCTAAAATTTGAGAGGGTGTCGCAGTAGACAGCGGTAACGGCGCAACTGAAAATTACGTAACAATTTTTTAAGCATTTGTTTAAAAAAAATATAGCAAAAATATCTAAACTTTGATTCTCTATATTAAATGGGTAAGTAATATAACATATAAACACAAAATATATATGTTTTAAGATTAATACCAACGAAATATATAATTTTGGTCAGTATAATTGTCAATCAAGATAAAAATCGAAAGAAATAATTTTGAAAAAAATAAAATCTTTTGTTATAACAATTATTCAACATAACAAACCTTTCATATACCGTTTTATTGTTATAAAATTTAACAAATCGATTTGTTGTTACGTATAATAAACGTAATATATGCTTATTATTAAGTATAATAATCATTGGTTATACAAATAATGTGATAGAAGATCCTAATCTACGTTCTGTGACTAAGTCGCTTTCGCACCCAGTCGTCGCTCGCTCGCTTCGCTCGCTCGCTCATATGGTGGTCTATGTGTAACCATAACCTAACCTACCTTCTGTTACCAAGTCGCGTATCCAAACCAGTCGCTTTCGCACTCAGTCGTCGCTCGCTCGCTTCGCTCGCTCGCTCATATGGTGGTCTATGTCTAACCATAACCTAACCTACCTTTTGTTACCAAGTTGCGTATCCAAACCAGTCACTATCGCACCTAAGGTTGTCGCTCGCTCGCTTCTCATAATCAATTTGATTGATTTAGATTTTAATTGATATATATTTGAAATAGTATTCGTTTTGATTGATATATTTTATGGCATGTATACTAAACGAGTTGTATGGCAGGTGATGTTTAGTGTTCATAAACGTTATAATAAATGAGTTTATGGTTTTCGAATTGAAAATTTTATGAATATTATAGCTTTTAAGAATATAGACAGTAAAAATTATATCAAGTAAACATTATATCTTTTGAACTTTATTGAAATGAAAATATATAATTTGTTATTATATCAAAAAATACGCACCCATATTAAATTGTTTAAAAAAATAACATTTATTATAATACGTTAGAGAAGGTGGGGACAAGACTGAACATATTTGTGGAAGTCCACGAAAATGGGCCCGACAATATGATCAACTTTTCCAATGGGACAGAAGCCGGAAATTCGAAACAAAAAATAATACTTTCATACAAATTGCCCGAATTTCTAGCATTAGTCCAAAAGGAAAACTTATTCATATTGACGGGTTCAGTAGCTCATTTAAGAATCAAATACGGTTAAATTAACATATTCTATATCTACCTACTGACAGTAACTACATACACCTCACTCCATACACCAGTCTCTAAAATCAAATTCGCGGTTCGTCTCTTACTTTGGTCTTGTCTTCCCGTACATAATAAATGCGAGTCTTTGTCCCACAGATACATAAGCACACGTATATAATAAATATCCGACGGTCTTCGAGCAACACGGCCTCCGTACCGACGGTGGACCGAGGTCATAAAACTCAAAGGCCACGTTGAGCGTGTTACTGGGCGTTACGTTAAGGCGAAAAGAGGAGTCAAAATACTAATGGTTTGCTAGCCCCATCGCGTGACATGTTTCCTTAGATTTTCGCCCAATCCTTTGACTGGCTTCTACGGTCTGCGTGGTGAGCTGATGTAAGATATCATTCTCTATATTTGATTGAATATTTAGATAAATGTGCGTTCAAATGAAACTTTTCGTTTAGACTACATTTTATTTGACTTGTAGAGAAATGACAAAAAATACATAAGCACGAGTAGTATATTAAAGATATTCAACATGAGCCGCGAGTTGCGAACGACGAGCAAACGAAAGTAGCGCAAAAATGCTGGTTTCTAAAAATATTTATATAAAGAAAATAAAATAATGTTTAAAAGTGAGAAAGTACAAATTCATGTATCTTCTTCTTATTTAAGAGCTTTATAGCTCTTGTCGATGGAGTATGCGCCAAACTTCTCTATCTTCTGCTTTAGACTTTAGTTCTTGATACGACATGTATCTTATTAGAATAAAAAAACTTTTTGAATTTTTTGATTATTTTCAATCAATAAATTAGAACGTGTTATGTGTAAGACGCAGGAACTCCTAAAATGTTTGAATAAATATTTCAACTTCAACTACCTATTTGTTGATTTTTTTGCTCCATATACTGGCCATAAGTAGTCAATGAAAAGTAATGAAAACTTTTAAAATGAATACAAGAGCAAAAATCGCGAAAAGTATAATTTTCAGCTACAACCTTCCACCCGCAGTACGTCGCTGTCTTGATACAGCATATAAGTCGATCGCGGGGTGGTTTTTACATTTGCCCCACAAGTATACCCACCCTACCGCGGTTCCACCATCTTAGCTCACCACCCACCCAAATACCACCCCTATTCCAAGAGAACTACACATCATTTTCGCATAAAGCTGAAAGTCTTGAGGCTTTGCCCGGGTTTTGGGAGGGAAAGGGGGGTAATCTTAATATTAATATCGTCTTGGGAAGCCCCTTATATGATGAAGTTTTATGTTGTTACGTCGTGTCTATTCTAGATACAGTTTATGGAGATATAAATATGTGCTTTTATGAGTATGTCTATGGCTTTTTGATGGATGTACTTAATGTGTAAGTACTCCTTTAGATAGTGATAGCGTTAAAGTTTATGTAAGTTCTTACCTTAAGGAATATTTATACAATTTGTGCCGCTCTGTCAGATCCAGGCGTCTCATTCTGTCAATATGAACAACTTTTTCTTTCGGACTTGGAAATAAAAAACAATTAATATATCCATACAAAAGTGTTCAGTACCCACGTAGCATGGCTCCCGCGACGCCGTTTATATCGCGCGATAAACTATCCACATCTCGCTCTGCAGTATTGCGAAAAAACAAGATGGCGATAGTCGATAAACGTTGTCGCGCGTGCCATGCTACGGTGCTGGACGTGTAATTTGTATAAAAATGTTCATGTTTTTCCGAATGTCAAGTATTTGCTAAAATATATTTTTGGTGTCATATGTATAAAGTATATGACGCTGGTAGTACAGAGAGGGTCGTGCTCCTGCAGTGGAGACTAGAAAGACCTGATGATGATGATGATGATGATTATGTATAAAGTATACTTTAGTAGTAGATGTGGGAAAGAAGTCCGCTAGGCTGAAATGGGACTGGACGGGACACATATGTCGGATGATGCCTGAAAGATGAGCACGTTCAATCACTGAATGGGATCCCACTGATGGAAGGCGGCACAGAGGGATGCCGAGGATTAGATGGAAGGATGACTTATGTGCGTTTGACAAGGAGTGGCAGATAACGGCGCTGGATAGGACAAGGTGGAAAACGGAGGGGAGGCTTTTGCCCAGCAGTGGGACATAAATAGCTAAAAAAATGTATAAAGTATAAAAATAAATAAATAAATAATAAATATATACGGACAAATCACACAGATTGAGCTAGCCCCAAAGTAAGTTCGAGACTTGTGTTATGGGATACTAACTCAACGATACTATATTTTATAATAGATACTTATATAGATAAACATCCAAGACCCAGGTCAATCTAAAAAAGATCATTTTCCATCTTGACCTGACCGGGGATCGAACCCGGGACCATCCGTGTCGCAGGCAGGCGTGTTGACCGCTGCGCCACGGAGGTCGTACATAATTATAATTTAACCATATGAAACTAAATATATTGATTGCATATTGAATCCTATCCTAATCGTAACTTCCTAACTAATATTATAAATGCGAAAGGGAGTTTGCTTGTTTATTTATTTATTTGTTTCTTTGTTACTCTTTCACGCCCTATCTACTGAACCGATCATCATGAAAATTTAAGAAGGACATAGGCCATATATCACGCGGGCGAAGCCGCGGGCAACAGCTAGTAAGATATATGTTGTGGATAATGCTTTCATTTCCTTATTATATCTATGTGCAACTATCAGAAGAAATCGTACGACTTAGAGGTTGGGACCACATGGCCCCGAACCTCGATACATCGACACTGACCTTTCGTAGCCTTTCGTAGCATCCATCTACGCTATGGCTACGAAATGCTACATGCTACGAAGCTACGTTTCATCGAGTAGTCGTGTGAATACACGACTACTCGATGAAACGTAGCTTCGTGCTACGACATTGTGTGATGATTTTTAACCGAATTCAACGGAAGAAAGAAGTACTGGATGGAACTCACATTGTATATGTATTAAGATGGCCCGAACTATGACCACAATAAAAATGTAACAATTAAGGCCGCACACTAGGCACAGAGAGCGACGCCAATCATTTTATTCCTAATACTTTACAAATAGAAAGAAATTCAAGAATGTAAATCATACGAGCACTAGTAAATAACCTGAAGTATTTTTGGAATCATGTTTAATATTATCAGAATCAGAAAGAAACGTCCAGTGACCACGGTCGGTGTAACCCGGCCGAAACGTCTGGAGAAAAACGGTATGTTTCGCGTTTATTCCCGATATTGCATTTAATAATCATGCAACGCGAAAGTTTAAAAGTACTTACAGACCTGAGCTCTATCTACCCCGCAAGGGAAAAATACGTGATAGTATGTATGTATGTATAAACTAGCAGCCCGCCCCGGCGTTGCCCATTGTACATAACTAAGTAAATAAATATTCTGTGAATATTTCCTGTTACCGTTAGAAATATCAAGCTAAAAACGGCACAAAAATCTATTCTCTGTTTGTTGTATAGGAGCCCCCTTAAAATATTTATTCTTTTAGTATTTGTTGTTATAGCGGTAACAGAAATACATCATCTGTGAAAATTTAAATCTAGCTAGCACGGTTTTTGAGATACAGCCTGGTGACAGACAAACGGACATCGAAGTCTCAGTTTAGGGACCCGTATTTACCCTGTGGGTACAAACCCTAAAAATAATAAATGTTATTACGTCTGTTTAGAACATCTCTCTTATCTTAGCGAGATTTCTATTGCATTTTTATTCTATGATTCGCTTCCAGAATATTCAATACATAAAACCACAGTGCAATTAAAAAAGTCTGCTTTTTCAAACTTACCGTAAACTTAAAACAAAATTACCCGAAAACTTATAGCAAGTTACAAGTTTCGCAGAACGTGATGATCCGGAGATTCTACCTGTTTGTTATGGCAACTATAAATAAAAAAATATATACGGACATATCACATAAATTGAGCTAGCCCCACAGTAAGTTGTGAACTTGTGTCGCAGGATACTTACTCAACGATACCTACAATATTTTATAATATATACTTATGTAGATAAACATCCAAGACCCAGGTCAATCTGAAAAAGATCGTTTTCCATCATGACCTGACCGGGGATCGAACCCGGGACCCCCGTGTCGCAGTCTGGCGTGGTAACCACTGCGCCACGGAGCTCGACACTATTACGCGACTTCAGCGCAACAAATCATCGCTGCTTCATTACTAAATGAATGCTAAATGTTATTTCCTTCTAAAATCAATAGGGTTTAATTCCCGGCCAGATCATCATGGAAAATATAAGTATCTATCATAAAATATAGTATTGTTAATTAAGTACCTTACAATAAAAGTTCACAACTTACTGTAAGTCTAACTCAATTTGTGTTTTGTCCCTAAATATTTATTTATATTATATATTTACGCAAATTTTACAATCGTGAGACTTCAGTCGAGAATTAAACTCACGTTTTTCAAAGTTAACTGCAACTTAAAGCAACTTGCCCGGAACTAACAAGACGCAAGTTCTGTGGGACGTGACAATACGGCGAGAACATGTCTTATATTTATGGCGACGCAACCTGCAACTATTACGCGACTAAAGCGCAACTAATCATCGCTCGTGAGATTGCTAAGTAGTATATAGTATTCTAGCCGCGTGTGGTTCCCGGCAGAGTAGAATAGGACCACTCCAAGTCTTCCCGTGGATGTCGTAAAAGGTGACATAAGAAGCACAACCTAAACAAAGTATATAAACATCAAAGAGACCAGACCCACCTGGCCAGCGTGGAGAGTGTAGGCCAAATCCTCTGACTGTTCAGACTAATACATATATGGCTCTGGTACTACAGAGAGGGTTGTGCTCTTGCAGTGGAGACTAAAAAAGACCTGATGATGATGATGCCAGCACCGTAGCAGGCAAAACTAAGAATTTGGTAAAAAAAACACTGCCAGGCAATCAAGAAATAGTTAAGTGACCCCATTCTCGTAATCGGTGTACGAGAACAGAATAGTTATAGAAATATCCCGAACATAAATAGCTATGTAAAAGGGTAGATCGGCCCAGATCGTAATCAATTTAATTGGAAATTTCCTTTGATTAAACGCAAAGACGTTGTTAGAAGTTGACCTAATAAAATAGGTAGCGTCCGCAAAAACGTTACGACAAATTTATGAAGTCTTTCAAAATTTATTTTAACAGTGTCTATAAGTATTTATTGAATTAGGTATTCAATAAATACTTATAGACACTTATTTACTGTGGTAAAAAACAAATATATTATCATATTTTAATATTATGGTAAATTATAAATAAACAGGTTAATAAAAAATCATACTAACACGGCAGAGGACTGATGTTAGATTTTTTAAAGCTACGGTCAAATTTTACTAATATCTATATAACACTTTACATTTGACATGAATTCGTTTTCTTTCATTTTTGACTTTATAACTTTTATATTTGTGAGTTTTTTGTTTTAAAATATAATCGCAAATATATTGATAAACGTCGTATGATACTCGTTTAGTAAGCTACCTATTATAGACATCGGTTTATTAAAAGCAAGCTTGGCTTCACCTCGTGCCTATAATCGCCTCGACTTTATTATCCAGCTTACCGTACTTGCGTCATAATTTACTATTAATGAATTATATCATATGGCATGTTTCTTCAAGAAGCCTAGATATACAGTTTTAACTTTTTAGGCCAGTCTTCGGCTGCTGAAATAAGGCGGTGGAGGTCGTTCAGGCCTTCAGGTAAACAATAGAGAGGACATTCTTCATCAATATGCCAAATTAAATAGCAGTGATTTTTATCCATAAGTCTTTATTGTGTAGAAAATCTAATAAGAAATTATCGACCTGTCTAAGCATGTATGAATTATTACTCTTGTAAGATTGATTACCAATACTATTGTTCTTCCTTACGACCAGCTATTAATTGGAAAAAATTCGAAGTATTCTTTTTAACCCTTCAATTCATTCTTGCAAGAAAATATAGTCTTGGTAATATTGGTTGAGTGCTGAAGACCACAGCACGGTGGGTCTTACGAAGGAACGTTTTTCTTTGATGACTTTGAATGAAGAGATGTTGCTGCTTGCTGACTGGATGGTGGTGTGGAGACTCAAGATCACGTCACGAAGAAAGTAGTTAAGCCTTGTTTGCAAAAGTTACATGGTGATGGCTGGATGTGACGGATCCTTTTAAGATGAGGCGATACTATTGAGTAGCGCCTGGATACTGCATCCAGGCGCTTCTCAATAGTATCGCCGATTCATAGTACTTCACCGTGCCAGTAGATAGTATCTCAGTTTGTTCCAAGATAATAAGCTATTTACACATGTTGCAATTTGTATCGTTCTAAACCCTTAAAGGGATGATTCAGCCCGTCGATATGAACAACTTCTCCTGCGTGAACTCAAAAAAAAGACTTTCCCATACAAATTGCATGGGCGGCTGAACACATTTATATAGAATTTTTTATTTCCTTGTTTTCCGTCATTGGTCCCATAGGAAAAGTTGTTCATATCGACGGGCTGAATTACCCCTTTAAGTGTCAAAAACGAATTTCGCAATGTATAGGTAATAAAAAGAGCTGACATGCTACCTACATGACGTTGGCAGCGGGTCGCCAAATATGCGAGGTGAGCTTATACAATGCTATTAATTTGAACTTGTGTTGCCGACGCTCCAAGATTCGTATATCTTAAAATTTCCACCCAGTGAATCCTGCGGCCGCCGAGATTATGCCAATAAAATTTATGTACAGCCCGCATAGCGAAACTTGGCTTGACTTGGCTCTACCACCCCCTGTACTTTGTACCCTATATGTAGTATAAGTATAAATAATATCTATTTATTGTTTAAATTCATTGATATAAGTTTTAAGTTTTTTTATTTATTTAAATCAACGGTCATGTTTCTTGTAAGCCTTGAAACGCGGCGTGCTGGAATTTGTTTTTTACTTTGAATAAATTAACGTGATACATCATTAACCAAAAAAAAATATATTATATTTATAGTGACCCTAAAACTAATTAGAATTACCTGTTAGGATATTTGAGATACTGAAGCAAAACTTGCCTTGCTTGATGGTATCGTCAAACTCTTTATACGCTCCAACACATGGACTTGTATGGACCATATTAAGTATATTATATTTGAAATTTAAATACAGTTTTTCGAGTCTTCCCATGCATGTCGTAGAAGGTGACTTAGGAAACACAAGCTATAGAAAGCTTTTAAACATCAAGGAAACCTCTCCAATCCGTCTGGCCAGCGTGGAGAGTGTAGGCCAAATCCTCTGACTGCTCGACTAATACATGGCTTGGTAGTACAGAGAGGGTCGTGCTCCTGCAGTGGAGACTAGAAAGACCTGATAATGATGATAATTTAAATAAGTTTGAGGAATAGATTCAAGATTCAATCGTTTATTTAATATAGGTTTCTTTGAACACTTATTAATTGTCATATTTGTGTTTACAATTTTTACAACAAGAAATTTTTGTTGACGTCAATAAACTGCACAGCGCATTTTCTCCAAGCGACGTCAACTCACAATTCTAGTTAGACCTTATAAACTACTTGTATATATGTGGACTGAGTGTGCATTGTTTTAATTAAATGTCATGATAAAAATTGAATTGGAAAAAATTTATGTCATCATTGCAAGACATATACAGAACAAGACATAAAAATAGACTAGTAGCTCCCACTCAAAGAATACTACTTTATTCTAACAATTCGTACTGCATAGCTATTAGAATTTATAATCACCTTCCAGATAAATTCCATTCGTTGAATTTTAATAATTTCAAAAAAGAATTATTTAAATTGTTATTAGAAAAATGTTATTATAAAGTAAAAGATTATATAAATGACGCTCTTAAGTAATGTTAAATATAAAGAAATAAATAAAATAAATATATAGGGACATATCACACAAATTGAGCTAGCCCCACAGTAAGTTGTGAACTTGTGTCGCAGGATACTAGCTCAACAATACTTTATTTTATGACATATACTTATATAGATAAACATCCAAGACCCAGGTCATTCTGAAAAAGATCGTTTTCCAACATGACCTGACCGGGGATCGAACCCGGGACCCCCGTGTCGCAGACTGGCGTGTTGACCGCTGCGCCACGGAGCTCGTCTGGCTTTATTGGTATTTATGTCATCAAGATTTAATTGTATAATACATATAATATTTTATCTCCATTGTAGTCAATTCTAATTTATGTAAATTTGCAATTTATTTATCAATAATTATTATGCTTTTATAATAATTCATTTATCAATAACAAATGTAACAAAACTTATTCCTACGCCAATTATGGCAAAATTTGCTTGGAACTGTTTATTGTTGTACCACCTGTCTTACCATTTTCGAAGGAATAAATGATTTCTGATTCTATTTCTGATAAAAATCATTTTTTTCAGCCCGAAGAAATAATGAAACTTAGATTCTATTGACTTTACGGTCCCTTAAACTACATAATGTATACACTTTAATATTAGATATATTATCTTTGACCATATCTATGCTAAATTTACTTCCTTATCAAACAAATTATGTTCTCTTGTTAACAATAAGTTTTAAAAAAAAGAGAACGAAATTGAATGCCTTTTTTTAATGGTTTAATTTTTAATGATTAATGATCAAATATAGCTAATATTTGATCGAAATTAATGCTCGAAATAATGTTTTCAAAATTCAAAATCACCTCATATATCGGTAATAAACTTTTGTTAAAATAAAGTCGGTTATTAAACATTCACACAACAAGCATGACATGCAAATCTACCGCCGAAAAAGAGTGGCTACATTTAAAACCCACCTAAAATACCCATGAGTGTAATCCACCCAAAGTACACGAGGTTTAAACATTAACACCTCGGCCACGATCCCTGCCGCAAAAAAAAAGAGTGAAAAATCTCTCAATTATTATGTGAACACGAAAAATACAAGAAAACAACCATGAATGCTAACGAGATGCGGCTGAGGTACACTGAGAGAAATATACATGCCTTGCCAATTAAAAAAAAAAATTTTGCTCACTACATGGCGTTAATGCAAGTCAAATGAAGATCTAGTTTAAAAAATGGTCACTTATTTTTCTTTCCATCATCTATGACATTGTCACTTACCTATTTATCAACGGTATCGAACTTTGATCTTACATTAATATAAATTTTCACTTTTAAGACCTAACACATTAAATCAATTTCGTAAGTAACGTACGTTTTGAAAGTAAAAAGAAATAGAAAGTATAATCAGAAAACATAAATCGGTATCACATTTCCACACATTGACGCATAAGTAGGAATTTTAACAGGTTTATATATATCACCAGGAGAGAGAGACCAAATTAGAGATAAGTGGGTGATTGTGAAAAAAATTAAAAAAATAATTGAAATTATAACAATTTGGAGAAAAAGAAGATATTTTTTTTCATCGTCAAGTACCTGTGTACCTTAGCTGTCGCCAGTCTTAGCAATTTAAATTATAATAAAAAAACTCTCTCGAAACTGATTGTGTCCCCAACTTTACCTGCACCCCTGGGACGGGCCGGAAAAATAACCGGACGAAACGGGACGGCACCGGGACACCGGACACTGGCAGCTGGTAGGTGTTTTGCTTCTATTACAGTGCTTGTTTCGATAGCCAAAAATATTATCGAAGAACTATAAAAATAGTGGGACAAAGCGGGACAAGACCCGCAGCTATGAAAATATAAGAAGAGGATTATTTTATGCTAGCAGAATTTTTATTACTTTTTTTCGTGTATGGCCAGTATCATTTTAAAGCAAAACTGAGGCTAAAATCAACGGACAACGACCAATATATTACAATAAAGACTTCTTATAAGAAAATTCAAATCAGAAATTGTATAAAACATGGGACACAGGTATCTACGATTGTTCGTCAGTCTGCCTTGGTTTGCTGAAATGGTCGTCAAGCAGGCCTTAAAATCGACTTTGAAGTTTGGCGACAATGGCAAGTGTCGCGCATTGCATTTGAAACTAGCAATTTTTTCGCGACTTCATCCGCGTAAAGCTTCACCTCCTATTTCAAGTGCTGAATTTCTAAAAATCATTACTTATCACTCCTGTACCAAATATCAAGTTTCTAGGACACACTGTTTTGGCTGTGCATTGATGGATAAGTCAGTAAGTCAGTTTTGCCTATTATATAATTGCACATTACAAAATGAGAGCGCAGATACTAAAAAAAAATAGTAAAAAGGTGAAAGTAAAATACATTTTTCCGTAACAAACAAAAATATTGCATTTTCACCCTAGAAAATGAGAGTCAAGTTACTAAAGCACTCAGTCAATTTAATCTCAATAAAAATCAAATATTTCAAGTGACTCGCCAATTTCTAAAAAGAGTTAAACGGTCCATCACTCCTTAATTGCTGGACAAACAGCGGTTTTAGCTAAAAAGGCGAAAAAACGTGTTAACAGCCCGGGGCATTAATCACGCGGCTACCGGGGCAAGCCGGGGCAAAAAATTAACACTTAAAAAGCCATTTGTATTCCGGTGGGATGCCAAGAAGCGTAACAGGTGTTTTAAAAATGTTTTTCGGTGGAAAAATGTTGAGATTGTTTTTCCTGAATTTTATGGTGGATTAATCTCCTGACTGCGCTGGCTGAAATAAGGCTCTGGTCAAATACAATATAATACTATAACCAAAGACAATATAATACTAACGTAAATTTGACGCATTTCTGATATATAATAAAGTTTCTGTAAAAGTTTTTGCTATAAGTTGTTTTTTTTTATTAGCTTTTGAGTCTTACTGATTTATAATAAAGTTACTGTAACAGTTTTTGCTATAAATCGTTTTTTTTTATTGGCTATTGAGTCTCAATGCAGGGCAAAAGATTTTTTACGTTGCCAAATAATTACTTCACCTGCAAACTCCCTCCATTCTTTATGGAAATTTTTTTCTAACCATCTCTTCTTTGGTTAATTTTTTTACACAAAAAACAACAATATTATTTTTTATTTCATCTAAATGTTGCGAACCCCTGAACATTTGTTTACATAATTTATAGCTTCTTATGAAAGGGACTTTAGTTTACGAATCTAATGACACCGCACACTTCAAAATCAGTTAAGCCGTTTAGGCTACAGAAGGCGACTATGGAACGGACATAGGTACTACTTGGACATAGTAAGTACATACAAACGCGCGAAAAACATTACCCTTCTTCTGGGTGAGTCAGTCCGGTAAAAATAGCCTAGACGCAGGAATAGACTGAACGTGCCGCATCTACGCTAATTAATTAGGTAACATCTAGTTTTTTGCTGTCCCAATTAGTCACAGCCTACCCAAAATATGTAGCCCTAGGCAAAGACAATATAATACAAAAATTGTACAAAATTATAAGAGTTAACTTATTGTATTATTATCATTTTTTTTAATATATAGATTTATATACAAATGCCCATATTTTGTAGATATATATTTTTTCTCCTATTTGATAGTGTAGTTTTTATTTTTATTTTCTTTTATTACATAGTTACTTATTTGTTTCATGTATAGGTCACTTTTTCCATAAGTTCTAAATGTAAATTTTGTATAGTTTTGTTTTATTGCTTAGGATAAGTAATTTTAGTTCAATTTATTGTTTGTAACTCTTTTTGCTAGTTTCTATGTTCACACATATTTTGGGTTACAACCTAGATTTAATCAATTTATCTTAAAAAAATTTAGTAATTGTTTAAGTTGTAAACTGTCGTGTGTGTTTATAATATTAAATAAATACTAACGTAAATAATACTAACCCTAGACTAGTCTTCGTATCATCATCAGGTCATTTTTAGTCTCCACTGCAGGAGCATGATGATGAGAAGCATGACCCTCTCCGACTACCTTTCTGTACTATCAGAGCCATATAATTAGCCAGAGCAATTAGAAGATTCGGACTACACTCTCCACGCTGGCCAGACGGGTTGAAGAGGTTATTATGTTTATAAGCTTCGTTTAGCTTGTGTTTCCTAAGTCGCCTCGTAGGACATCCACAGGAAAATTTTGAGTGGTCCTATTCTACTTTACCGGGAACCACACAGCTGATTCTTCAAATAATAAATAGGATTCCCAAATTAAAATTCAATACCTACAATTATTTTATACATATTCTTTTAAAAATCTTAGCGTCACTCTTATATTTGTCTATAGTCTCTACTTATTGCCTACAGAAAACATAAGCAAAGACAATATGTATTAACATAAGGCTGTTGGTCTTCTGATACTGGTAATCGTATCTTCTTCGTAGTTTGTAGCCTCGCCAAACATAATTTCAAACGTTAATTAATTAAATTATTATTGCTTTAAATTGAAGTGAGTTCGAAGTGACCATCGCCTAACGTTACAGAATCGCTCACATTTAATTATTGCATGAAATCCATGTGGATTCGAAGTGAGCTTCGACATCGCTACAGAATCGCGCAGATTTAGTTATGGCGCTAATTTCCCACATTTAGGCAATTTGCAAAATTCCCGCGTAGTTCGGTGCTTACGAACTTGCTGGATAAATCTTAATGTCAGCTATTGGGATGTTATGGCTCTCGACTTTAGAGATACAGACTCCACTGTAAGAAGGGAAAAAGACCAAATCTACGATTGTCTATAAGCAAAGGGATGAGATATTGTCTTTTCTATGAGTAAATAAGTAAACGAATTATATTATACTAGCTGTTACCCGCGGCTTCGCTCGCGTAATTGCCTTTGTCCTTCTCGGTACTCTAATCTATGAGTATGCAAAATTTCATGACGATCGGTTCAGTAGATACGGCGTGAAAGCGTAACAAACAAACAAACAAACTCACTTTCGCATTTATAATATTAGTTAGGATTAGGATTATCTACGTGATACTCAATCTATTATTCGAGCAGTGGCATTGTGCTTTTTAAGCACAATGCCACTGCTCGAATAATAGATTGAAAAATTCAGGCCCCGATATCTTTACGTGGCTCGAAATTTAGAAGAACTCTAAATAGACAAGTCCCTAACAACTCCAGGAGGGGGGGTTTAAATATCACTTCTAATTTTATTATTCATTTACCCTTCGTAAAAACTACTACTACCATCTAGCGGCGAATAGCACGAACGTTGTTTATTAAAAATATTTCTTTCATAATTGTTTTCATGAAATAGCCTTGTGTAATATAGAAATGATATTCAAAAGCACTAGGTGTAAATGTACGAAAGAATAAAAACATTTTTAAAAAATATTACAAATTTACTGAAAGCATCTTTTTCTATTCGTCAATAGATGTCTCTAGCAAAAGTAATTCTATTTGCAGACAGATGGCGTTATTTTCAGTAACTCAAAATCAAGCTAACAGATGGCGCTAAACATTTGACTATTCGTCGGTAGATGGCGCTTCTTAGAAAATAGTTCCGCTACTCGTGGACAGAGAACACATTACATTGAACTTTTTTTAACACATTCGCTGTCGAGAACTTATTGTAAAGTAAATGTATACCATAATTTTGTAACGCATTGTCGCGTTTATCGGCTCTCAACTACATTATCAATAAAGTTTTTTCAAATGTTGTGCAAATCATGTGCAGAATGCGTCTGTTACTTACCATTCAATTCAATTGGTTTTTGCACATTACCTACATCAGTTCTTACAATAATTCACTGCACCAGTATTATATTGCTTGATATTGTCTTTTCTGCGCTGTAAATAGATACAATTTAAACTCTGTCGGGCAACGCAAACTTGAAGTTGTTAAAACGACAAACGGTTTTATAAATAGGTATATACTTAGTAAATTAATTAAATAATTAAAAGAATAAGTGGCCTTTAACAATTTTTGTCTGTTCATCCGGCTATTACCACGAAAAAATGTTTGGCTTTTATTTTACATAGCCAAAAATAAGACTTAAAAATAAGTACCGATGTCCGTACATTTTACCATGTTTTATTTGAAATTGTCACATCATTCTAAGGTTTTTATAATCCCCATCATAATAAAACATATGTTGTTCATATGTTAGTCGTCGATACTAGTATCTTCTTGTGAAATAAAGTAATACAAGTTAAATTCCTGTAGAATCATAATATCTATGTAGTATTATATTGTCTTTGTCTATGGTAATAATTATGTTGGCGATGGGGATGCAGTAGTAGCTTAAAAAAGTCTTTAATACTCGAAGATCCACCGTTACACGCATTGGTAACAATAAAGACAAGATGCCCACTAAGACCCACAAACAAAAGGTTAACCCTACGACTTAAGACGCGGGGTCAGACGGGCCCATTGTCATTCAAATTAATTGCCCTCATAACAAGGTGTCAGCGTTGCAATAATGTTTGTCTATGGTTGCTATGGGATGCTGCGGCTAGCTTGTGGGAAAAATGAGATGGACAAAAGATGGGATATAATAGATCTGTAGAGATCTGAAGACCTTTTGTTTATTCTACTGCGGATGATCAGTAGTTTAATAATAACGTTGTATTCTAAGTTGACAATTCTGAAAATAAAGCGATATAGAAATGTGCCAGCTACTAGGTTTCCTAAATAACGATTAAACAAGGAAAAAGAAAAACTGTAAGTATGTTTCATATGAAAATAGTGAAATATTTTTTTGTAAATTTTAGATCTCTGTTTATCAGCGGAACTGTATGTATGTTTACTCCGACTTTTCATACATAGCTACTAATTCAATTACGAAGAAGGATCAATTACTCGTGCTAATAATAATAATGTGTAACTCACCGTACCTACAAATAGATATCTACCGCTATAAAATCTTCAAATAACGTTGTAATTTTCTTAAACCCAGGTTTATACGCATAGCTGACCTCCAGGTTCAGTTTACGCTAAAACCTAGATGTTTGTGTCTCTCTCTTTCTCCCTCTCTGTATTCTCTACCTAGTTTTAAGGTAGCTACGGTACCAATAGGAAGCTATGGCATTCTTTGTATTATTTTTTCTTATCTTGAGATGAAAAATGTAATATCCGCACCCTTTCACGTGAGAACCGGTCCCCTATGCAAATATTTTCTGGACAATGGCCATTCTACATTCTTAGCAAGAAATTGTAGAGGCCCAATCAGTGCCAATTGAGTTTCTGGTTCAGTTTACTGATGTAGCAGTCCTTGGCATTGCTTTATCTGGTCTTACAATCAGTAGCGACTGTGACTTAGTAGTTATAATTGTACTGGTTCTGGGTGTAAATGAACCTATAGGTAATTTTCCCAAATCCCAGAATCGGACCCATACGAAAAATTATTAATATTAACCCTTCAACTGAAGGGCCGATCGTACAGGTATACCCTGTACGTATACGTGCCTAATTATTTGTAGATAATCCAATGTTGTAGAAACATACTTATGAAATAACTTTTAAAATTCAGAAACTAATTTTTAAGTTTTAAATATACAATTTAGTTGGTAAATCCTTTTTGTGGTACAATTATGCCCTTACTAAATTGTCTCATCTTTTTTCATCTCGCTAAAATATTTAGATAATCTGAAAGCTATAACCTAATTCGAACATTTTAACATTTTTTTTTATAGCTTTTTTTTGTTTTTATCTCGTTAGGTATTTATTTAGTAGTTTTATTTCTTTTTAGTTAAGTTTAAGTTTTTAATTAGTATTAGTTTAATGTATCGTGTAAATAACTATATAATATTATAAATTTCAATCTATTATTTTTTATAACATTCGAAAAACTACTTATAATAAATAAATACACGGCAATGTTGGTAATAATAATGTAGTAAAGGTGCTAGCGAACAGCGAAATTAAGACACAAAGATAGATATCGTATCTACCTATCTACATTATTTTTGAGATTTAATCTTTTAGGGAACTGTCTTAGTTTCTTCGTATCAGATACGGGTATAATTTATGCAAACTCGTAGACTATTAGGAATAATAATGAAGTAAAGGTGTAAACTAAAATGAAGACACACACCTAGATAAATTTCGCAGCCGCACTTAAATACCTATCTACGAATCTCAAAAAATAAGATTCAATCTTTTTAGGAAACCGTCTTAATTTTGTGGTATCAAATACGGGTATAATTTATGCAAACTCATTGACTATTAGTTATAATAATGTAGTAAAGGTGAAAACTAAAATGAAGACACACACCTAGATAAATTTCGCAGCCGCACTTAAATACCTATCTACGAATCTCAAAAAATAAGATTCATTCTTTTTAGGAAAACGTCTTAATTTTGTGGTATCAAATACGGGTATAATTTATGCAAACTCATTGACTATTAGTAATAATAATGTAGTAAAGGTGCAAACTGAAATGAAGACACATGTCCGCGCACCCTTCCGCGTGAGAACCGGTCACGCCGGTATGCTAATGCTTTGTGGACAACGACCATTCTTGCTTTTTAATTGTTGGCGACGTAGGGAAGGGTTAGGTGTCGATGTCGATTTGAAATGGTAAATTTTATCTTATGCAGTGGAATTAAAAAGGAAAACAGGAATTAATATATTTTTTGATTAGTAAAACAAACTTACAACTGTCGCATAATTGGTTATTTATAATGAATACGTAAATATTTTTGACTTTAAAGTATGTTTTTGGTTGTAGAATAGGTGAAAAAAAAACTATTTTCTAAAGATTACTAATTCCTATCTATAAAATAGGGCATGAATAAATAGGGCAGCGCAATACTATAAAAACCGAATAAAATCATAAACAATATATCTACAATACAGAAAATTTACACAATATTAATCTTCTTAAACAAATCTTCAACAGGTATACACAAGAAAATTTACTAAAATGATAAATAATGTAAGTACTATTTAAGATTGACAACATCATCCAATATTTTAGTTTCCAATTGTCATGATCCATCGTTATATAATTATTTTAATTATTGTCAATAATTATCGACTCGACAAATAAACGCGCCAAAATCCCAACACCACCCAAAACCGGTCAGGTCAGTTTCGCAAATCACAATACCGTACCCATTGGATACTTAAATAGGTCCAAATATTATAATGCATTCCATTATTACCTCCCCTGGTCCGTTACTTTTTTTAAAAGATTCTTTTATGTCCAGTTTTCACCCTTCACCTTTTGTATTTGGCCCCAAGCTAGATAACCGGTAAGACAACTTTTGACCCACTGTTGCGGCGAAGGGTTAACAGTTGGCCTTTGGCCGTCTTTGGAACGCATTGTGATTTTTATAAGTGTACGTTATTTATATACTAAATTATCAAAAAATCTGATACCTATTTTAAAATACGACTTTGTGAATATTTTTAAAAAGTGTTAAAAAAATACTGGTAACAGGACCGAAGATGCCATACCCATGAGCCTAAACTAAATAGTCTGACAAAATAAACTTTCAATTAAATCGTGAAGAAGCAGAAAATTTATTTTGAAGAGAAGATAATATCGATATGAAATTATCGACTAATATTTAGACAAGGTAAGCAATCCTACAAGATTGACCATAATCATTCTACTGTAAGTACGTAGGTACCTACTTATGTCCAAAACTTCGATTTTTTTTTAATGTATGGTCCATATCAATCTATCTATGATCTAAAACAATATAGGTTCATTCGTCTCCAGGCAATAGCATTTACAATCTGTGAGCTTAGTTATTAAAAAATTGTAGCATAAACTACAAATCAGAAACCATAAGAATTAAAACTTTCATGATTCACTTTTAAACTCGTAATTCTTAAAATATTTGTATCAAACTATTCAATAGCTCTCCCAAAATCTCAACAGCTATGGCGGACATTTTGTCTATTTTTCTCTATTGTATTGTCTAGCCTCCCTCACCCCACCTACGTTCGAATTATTTTTAAAACTAGCCTCGCTATTGGCAGATATTCATCGCACGCTCTTTTTTTCAATGTGGGCGGCCAGTGAGTGGTAATGGCACCCACGCTGCTATCCATCAAATGGAATATTATTTTTAGAATATTGTTTCTACTTAATGCTTTCGATTTTTATAATAAAACTGATGTTTAAATTATTACTTTGTTAACTTATACCATTTCAATATAAACTAAAAATTTTAGACATAGATGTATATTTTAGCATCTACACCGTAGCACATTTGTAGCATATCGTAGACCCAATTTAGTCTAGGAATGTAAATGTTTAAAAAAGTCAATAAAATATATAGGACGACACTATTGTTGCCTACCTTCATTCAAGAAATGCGTACCTATACCAAGAAAATATTTAGTATTTACTAAATCTTGCCGGCAGATACTGTCTATCTATTCATCTAGAAATGACTTTAAACCTTAACTCATAATACCTAATCTCAATACTAAACTCTATCATTGTTTCACAATATTTTTATAACCCCCGCTGCTAGTAGGAACTATTATCAGTAACACAACATACCTATTGATGAAGAAAAGTGATTTATTAGACATTCGTGGCTCAAAACAAATTGTTCTTATTACTCGCAAAGAATATGAACTTATTCCCTTTCTTCTGTGTAGGAGAAAATAAATCCTGTCCACTTCTAGAAAACAAAAATAAAAGAAAATATTTTAATATCTTTCATTTAACATTATGCTGAAGGGATCTTGTATGGATAAAACATACTTATTTTTGGTATACCTGCAAAATATCGATTTCACTCACCAGCTACTTAACCCGAAATGAAAAATACTCCCATCAGTAAGACGTAGATATTGGGCTCAAGAACGTCATTAAAATTTGGAACTCCGTCCCCTTTAATTAAAAAATCGTGTCGACTCGCAAATAAAATCAATTCCCCCCTCACCCCCTTTCCACCCCTGCAGAATTTTCCGAGGAGTTTTTCTTTATAAACCCTTTCCCGGGGATTTAGGCGTAATTATATTTGTGTAATGATTGCGAACTTTTGATGGACTTTCGGTACCTTTGTTTCGTTGTTTTAAATTTTGTACCTTTTATGTAGTAGAGCTTTTTCGCTCGACTTTATCCGCGTTTTTAGCCTAACTGTTACTCGCGGCTTTGCTCGCGTGATATATAGCCTACGTCCTTCTGAGTACCCTAACCTATGTGTATTCAAAATTTCATGATAACCAGTTCTGCAGATAGGGCGTGAAAGCCACGGTCGAAAGCTTAACAAACTAACTCACTTTCTCTTTTATAATATTACTTAAGATTAGGATGAGGATGTATGTATTCTGATTTAGTACCTACCTAAAATTTCATCAAACTCTATATATTTCGCAAACTCAAAAATGTAGTAAAGTATCCATTTATAAATAGCCTATAAACAGCTTTTTGCGATAATATTATAGTAATTTATACGAGATATATTTTTATGTATATACGAAAATACGTGAAAAAAACCGTTTATAAAGGTATAAATAAAGTTTTGCAAGTCAATTTTCAATCTTTAAGTGAATTATTTCTATATTGAGTACTAACTTTTACCCGCGAAACTATCCGCTTGAAATATAAGTACTTATTCCTAACTATATTAGGAATAAATATTTATTCCATAAGTACTAACCGATTCCATATATCCAAATACTAACTAATATTAGGTATGAATGCGAAAAATAGTTATTGTAATTTGTTCGTTTGTTACGCTTTTACGCCGTACTGCGGACTGGTTGGTTAGTTGGTTATTTTATATATGAAGTCACTACATGGTCTCTATGGTATGCCAAGTTTCACGCACAGCTGTTGAGTAATGATTGAGTTACAAACTAACCAACATCGTTATTATTGTATTGTCTTTTACATTCTTTTGAATGTGAAAGATCTATTAGATAAAGATGATTCCGTGCTTTGGAAGGCACGTTAAGCCGGTGGTCCCGGCTGCCATCTGGTAGTCGTTAAAGGAACCACGTCAGAGGCCGAGAGGCGATTCCGAAGAACTCTGACACCAGGGTGTGCATGGTCGACTGACCGTGTCACCTACACGAAATGATGATGATTAGATAAATTGAATTAAATCTTTGAAATGATTCAAATAATTCAACGCAAACTCCTTTGCAATATTATTTTATTGTGATAATTAAGCTGATAGTTAAGCACAGCACATAAAAAACCTACAGGGCGTCCAGATAAGTACCTAGTTAAGTACCTGAAAAAACCTACAGAATCAAAATCTAGACCAGATTTCGCCCACGACCATAAACTGTTACCATTATAATCATCATCATCATCTCGTGTAGGTGACACGGTCAGTCGACCATGCATACCCTGGTGTCAGAGTTCTGCGGAACCATTATAATGATTTTAATTTTTTTAAAATTATAAGGTCATTTTTATAAGGTCTAACTAGAATTGTGAGTTGACGTCGCTTGAAGAAAATGCGCTGTGCAGTTTGTTGCCGCTTCTTCTGCACTCCGCTTTGGAAGCGGCCTAAACTTAGCCATAAGTAATTATTGAAGTCAACAAAATTTTTTTGTTGTAAAAATTGTAAACACAAATATGACAATTAATAAGTGTTCAAAGAAACCTATATTAAATAAACGATTGAATCTTGAATCTAATGTTTAATATGTTATAAATATTTATTTATGGTGGGGTAGACCAAAGACAATATAACACTATCGATTAGACTGCCAACCTCATTCAAAATTTTGGATCTTATTAAAGCCTGTTACAAAATAGGCGGTCATAGACGACGATGCAGCAGAGTTGTTTTCCATTTATCACTAGATGGCATTAATCCGTGTTAGCCTAAACTTGCTAAAACTAAGATATCATTTATAAATATGTTGCCAAAAATATTGTTTAGTGTTAAATAAGACATATGTTGTGAATAACGTTCATTTTCTCATTATATGGTCATGAGGTCTCAACGCCTTAATCGTACGATTTGTTCTCAGAGACTCGCATAGATGGCGCCACTTGAAACTACACAACATTGTACCTACCATATTAATAGAATATAAAAACATGATTCACAAAATATATCTTATTAAAAATTAAAACAATATTTTAAGCATAATATTTTAAAATGACACCGTATATTTAGTAAGTAAAAGGCTAACGCAGATTACCGTCATCTAGTATCGAGTAGCAAGTAACTCTCCTGCGCCATACATTCGCCTGCTTTTCGCAACCTTAATTTAGTCCAATATTTTTGTATGAGGTGGGCAGTCTATTACGTTAGTATTATATTGTCTTTGATATGGTTGATACAAAGTTGTGATGCTACTAGTAGTGCCATCTATGTGCGACAAACGGGAAAAAATTACGATTTTGATATTGGGATCATATGCTCTCTTCTTCATCATCAGTTCTTTTTTAGTCTCTACTGCAGGAGCACGATCCTCTCTGAACTACCAGAGCCATATTTTAACCATAGCAGTCAGAGGATTTGGCCCACACCACGCTGGCCAGACGGGTTGGAGAGGTAACTTTGAGGTTCAAAGCTTTGTTTAGCTTGTCTCTTAGCTCTGCCGGGAACCACGCGGCTTAATATGCTCTCTTACTGTAAGGCTATTAAAGATATTATGACTCGAAAAAAAGAATAAGATCACATCTTACAAGTAAAGTAAGTCGAAAACTAAACAAAATATACATTTATCTCAGAGTTTTATTTTCCAACTTGACACCAGGATCGCGCGAAAAGTTCTCAAGCCAATTTTCTGTTTAATAGGTCTCATTTGTTTGAAAAACATCTCTGGGTTGCCGTGTAGACACTCTGGAAGTTGCCCGATTTGTTTATCTGGAAGTTACGCTGCGGGCTGAGGTTTTTGTGGACAAATTACTAGGCTGCGGCGGGAAATGTATTGTATCAAAAAGTTTAAGTAAAAAATCTAAGTTACTTTTGTTATTGAAATCAGTTTCTATACCTCTGGTATTATATTGTCTTTGACTCTGCCAAAAAACTGCCTTTTATGGTTATTAGAGCATAGAACACGCGTCAATTGAGTTTGCATTTGTAGTCCCTAAAAGAAATTCAAACTTAATATTTGTCTATGGTCTATAAGAAAAACATGAGGCAGCCGGTCGTCTGATACTTGTAATAGTACCTTTCTTCTTCGTGTAGTTTGTGTTCTTTACCTACCTCTTTTTGAATGTCATAGGATGTCTTACATTTTTTTAAATCGTTATCTACCTACAGTCAATGTCTACCTACTAAAATTCAGTACCATTAATACCATGGAGGTATATGTACTACGTCACCTATTTACCTTTTGTGTTTGCTTTGCATTCATAATATTTATTTTTATATGTCATTGATCAACTCCGTGCCTGACGAGCTCCGTGGCGCAGCGGTCAACACGCCGGCCTGTGACACGGATGGTCCCGGGTTCGATCCCCGGTCAGGTCAAGATGAAAAATGATCTTTTTCAGTTGACCTGGTTCAAATTGACCTGGGTCTTGGATGTTTATCTATATATGTATTTGTTATAAAATATAGTATCGTTTGAGTTAGCATCCCATAATACAAGTCTTACTAAGAACTTACTTTGGGGCTAGCTCAATCTGTGTGATTTGTCCGTATATATTTATTTTATTTATTTATCAATGTGAAAAATTAAAAAAATATTTATGTACTTATGTCGCCTTTCTGTAAACTTTTTTATGTGCAAGAAATGTATCGATATGCTTAAAACTGAGTACCGCTTCAATACTTATACAATGCGTTTAGTATAGAACTAACGATAATTAAAATTCACGTTCTCAACATGAAAACAAACAACTTTCGTACTGTGATCAAGTCTGAAATCGAAAAAAAATGATGAGCTTTTCCATTCGTAGATTTCAATACTTACTACTGATCCAAAATGAGCCTCTGATATTTTCCTCGATTTTAGGCTTTTTCACAAGACAAAAGGTTTTCGTTTTCAGGTTGAAAACGTTAATTTAAATTATCGCTAGCTTAATAAGATTCAAGCAAGATTCAATCGTTTATTTAATATAGGTTTCTTTGAACACTTATTAATTGTCACAATTTTTACAACAATAAATTTTTGTTGACGTCAATAATTACTTATGGCTAAGTTGAGGCCGCTTCCAAAGCGGAGTGCAGAAGAAGCGGCAACAAACTGCACAGCGCATTTTATACAATACCAAACACATACCTAGTACCTAAACTAGTATAGACTGATAAATGAAACGGCCTAATTTCAACTAAGCTTAAATTTCTATAAAATTTACTCGAAAGCATAATTCGTTTATTCAGCCCAAAGCTGTTTTTATCCAATAAAATAAACAAAAACAAGAAAAACAAATTCGAGCAATTCCACTGTAACGAATTCCTTTCAGTGAAATTATCTTGAAACGAGAAATCGAGAGGCGAAATATGAAAATAGCTAAAATTGCAGATAACAAGAAACAAACGGGTAAAAATATTAATTCGCTGGGGTGGCTTAGGGTGCCCATCTGCCCACAGACGAATGAATTGCGTAGCAAGGAGTTTTTACGGAAAAATATTTATAGACTTCCATGAAATAAAACACAACATGCCTTCAAATGCAAAAAATAGTTAAAAGTAGACGTTTCTACAAAGCACTGAATTTTATGACTTCGATATGTTATCCGATATTTAATTAAGAAACGTGATACTTATACTTATATATTTTATGGGTTACTTATCTATATACTTATACTATTTTATTGGTCCCACTCACACTATATAAGCATCTTTGCTCACACACCTCAAGTTTTTAGGTCTTTATTAAATACAGTCATTACTAAAACCTGATTAAAACCACAAAAATTTAATGCACTCGAATGTCATTTTTGCTATTTACGTAAGTACTCTTACATCATAAATATAAGAAATAGATTTATACTTATTATAGTATTACATTATCTTAATTAAAAATTATTATCACAAGCTAAACAAAGCTTATTAACATTCAAGATACCTCTCCAACCCGTCTGGCCAGCGTGGAGAGTGTAGGCCAAATCCTCTGACTACTCAGGCTAGTATATGGCTCTGGTAGTACAGAGAGGGTCGTGCTCCTGCAGTGCAGACTAGAAAGACCTGATGATGATGATTATCTTAATTAATCTATCTGTTATATAAGCAAACCTGACTCACTGACGCACTCAGCTGAAACAACTGTACCTAGAAACTAAAAATTTTATACTGGGGTTTCTTTTATGATGTAAGGAAGTACTACGAAAGGATTTGTAGAAATTCAACCCCTAGGGGGTGAAATAAGTGCTGAAATTAATTACTATAGAACCTATAGAACTTTCTTTCAATCTTTAACTGTAGCCATACTCTACATAAAATCTTTCTTCGAAAAATTATGAATTTTCCTCAAATAACTTAAGCGTAGCCACCCCATTTGGAAGGGTGGTTCCTTGGGCCACCGTTTGGTACTTTTTTGACGCCCACTAGCCCTTTTTTCGAAGGGGGAGTTTTGCAATTTAAATTTTATCTCTTCGTAATGAGTGAGACGCAGATTTAAATACGACAAATACAAACTTAGGGCTCAAAATGCGGGGGAGTTCTTAAGTTTTTATAGGGAGAAATATTTTGAGCCATCTGTATTATATTGGATTAATGATATTGTGGTTCCCGGCAGAGTAGAATAGGACCACTCCAAGTCTTCCAGTGGATGTGTGTGAAACAAAGCTTTTTTTAAACATCAAAGAGACCTCTCCAACCCGTCTGGCCAGCGTGGAGAGTGTAGGCCAAATCCTCTGACTGACCTGGCTAATAAATGGTTATGATAGTCAGAGAGGGTCGTGCTTCTGCAGTGGAGACTAAAAAGACTTGATGATGATGAATGATATTGTATTTGTTAAGATAGAGACTCTTTCATTTATCTGTCAGTTAATATCAATGTTTTGTTGACGTATACTTGCTAAATGGTTGTTCTGTGGTTAGATAAATAAATAAATATATAGTTCATCACACAGATTGAGCTAGCCCCACAATAAGTTTTGAATTTATAATAGGTGATTAGGTGTATGAACATCAAAGACTGGCCAATCTGAAATAGGTCGTTTTGGAGGCCGCCAAACAATGACGGTGGTTATAACGCTTTGTCAAATGCCTTTATGCATCATGAAAAAATAAGACGAATTGAAATATGCCTGCATAATATACATAAATGAATCAGGTTTTACAAGGCATTT
The DNA here is from genome assembly GCA_963082605.1 of Rhodophaea formosa. Taxonomy (NCBI): domain Eukaryota; kingdom Metazoa; phylum Arthropoda; class Insecta; order Lepidoptera; family Pyralidae; genus Rhodophaea; species Rhodophaea formosa. Next base: position 10,017,919 of record OY720228.1, on the reverse strand, counting down.
ACATTTGTAAGGCACAAATAAGTAGATACCTAAGGAAAATCATGTCAATAAATTAAGCGTCGCTTGTTGCAATCAACTCATACCTATTGATTAAGAATTGACATTCTAACAAGGAAGTGTGCCAATTCATTCGAATTATCTAATTTGTTTATTTTCTTAGAGGTTTCGCTGACTTCTAATGAAAGGGGGGAGGGCGGTTTTATTAGAATCTAAATTGATATGTTATTTCAATATGTTAATCTACATAATAACTTGGTAACTATGTAGCTATTCAAACTGTTTCAAATAAATAGAAAACAGAACATTTTTAGTAACTTCCGACACGAATATCTTGATAACGTCTTAAACAGATCTGATGATGATGACGATGATGATACAAATTAATCACCACTGGTGGATGTGGTGATTACTTTGTATCATCATGGTCAGGCAAATTACAGTAAAAAAAATCGATAATCCCATACAAAACGCCCGGGCGGCTGCACACTTTTGTATGGAAATGTAGAATTATATTTTTGTTTTTTGGCTGTTATGTTAATTTCATAATACTATAATGATCTAGTATAGCCCAAGGTTCGATTTATTACGGGGATGTCCCTTCCACGCTGGAATCTCAATGCATTGGTCTAATAGAAAAAGTTGTTCATATTGACGGTTTGCGTCACAGTTAAGGGACTGTTTAGGGTCAATTTTCACGCTATATTCTAGTACTTATCTTGTAGTTTTTTCGTGTTTGTGTACAATAGGCGGTGCGTCTAGCAACCCATCACTATTTTGATTCCGTTCTCCACCTACAAGCCCACCAACATGTTAAAGTTTCCTTTAGGTTTTTAAGACCTGGGCTCTGTCTACCCTTCAAGGGAAAAAGACGTGATAGTATGTATGTGTCATCATCATTAGGTCCTTTCTAGTCTCCACGACAGGAGCACTACCCTCTCTGTACTACCGAAGCCATATATTAGACTGAGAAGTCCAAGGATTTTGCCTACACTCATCACACTGGCCAGACGGGTTAGAGAGGGCTCCGATGTTTATAAGCTTTGTGTAGCTTGTATTTTCTAAGTCGCCTTCTACGACAACGACGGAAAGACTTGGAGTGGTCCACACGGGAACCACACGACATGTATGTGTACTTGTTTACAAAAAAATCGAATCGAAAAACGACAAAATTTACCCATCGATTAGCCGCAAAGTCGTTGCTTCCATAGCGTTGAAAATTAAAAAGTTTGAACGTTTTAAACCAAAATGGCAACCAGCATAGTTGGGAGTTGAGGGAAAGTGTAAACTTTTTAATTTGCGAGCGGCCGGCTTCGGCAGCGAATTTTTCATCTGTGGAAGGTGAGAAACTGTTTAAGTTTGCTCGCCTCGGTTTAAAAAAATGATTAACGTTTGAGTTTTATAATTCTGAAGTAGTGCGAGATTTTTTGTTTATTCTAGTCCACTTCTACACTACTTTGACTTTAGATTTTGTGTAATGAGTGTAATTAGATATCAGTATGATAAACAATAAATTATTTAAATTAGGTATAGGTAAGTACATTTTCTATCGTCATCATCGTATTTTGTTTTTCGTGAGCGTAAGTGGCCAACACTGGTGTTAGATTTTTTTAGCTGCCTAGAAACATCTGACTCAGCTTAATGACTGCCATCAATAATGAAGTGTAATGAGTCGTAACCAGCGGCTTAACATGCATTCCGAAGCACAGAATCTCTGATAATTAAATAAATACGCACATAACTGTGTTAAAATAAAACATGGTAAGGTTTACCTATATATTTAACAGATAGGTGAATAAAGTAAGAAGCAGTTAAAATAGTTGCCTTACATACCTCCTATACCTCCTAAAAACTAATATGTATACATTAGATTAGGTATTAAAAAATGAAATTAAAGAATTACATTCGCAGAAAGAGAAACGGTTTGGCGAAAATATAACAAAATTTTTAAATAAAGAATCGTCATAGCCATCCAGCGGTTCTACCAACATGACCAAAGCGCGAACATTGTGAAAAATTACCCTAATTCGAAAGTTGTGCTCCGCCCGCCGGAAGTGACGTAATAGCCGAGTTCCGGTTTGACAGGAAGTGCCGATGGATGGGCGCGCATAGTTTACTTATAGTCTTAATTGTATTACTTTACTAGAAGGTGGACTGGAGCGATTTTGAGTGAACAAGAATCAGCAAGGTTTGGAAGTACTTTACTTAAATTGTTTGTTTGTTTAACCACATAATATTATTAATGGAAAGTGAATTCAGAACATTACCTAGATATTTACCTAATAGGTACCGGTAGTTACTAGGTAGTTATTATCGCGGCAAAATGTGCGAAGCTGCCGTCTTCGCAATTTTTTCGATTTCTGGGTTGATTTCATGGACAAAATTCTTCTTATTGCTTAATATGGTTACGTTAGTGTTATGGTCAAAGACAATATAATACTAACGGTATGGTTTATATATGATTATGGTACTCTAAGGTTATTCTATTCTATGTTCGGTATATTGAATCATAATAGGTGCCTTAAATAAAATTTATAGTCGCCACCTTGTCCTTTATTACTGCTGACTTTCATTTATTTAACCACATTAATCCAACTCAATTACCTTCAATTTTAAAACGCCCTGACACCTCTCAGCATCATAATTCCAATAAAATTAGATAGTATCCAAGTAACATTATATCTTAATAATAAAGAGAAAGTTACAACTGCTACAAAAGCAAGAAACGAACCGAAACGAAATAAATTAGTCGATAAAATTAACTTTTACTCGAGATATATTGTTGGAAATTAACATTTTTAACTATAAAACCATTTGCCACTCTAAAATCGACATTAAAACAAAGTAAATAAGGTTTAAAACTGAAATATTAGAATCTACAAAAGTACCCACTTTCTTAAGTTGGCAGCAATTATTCTTGAAAATGGCGCCAGAAAAAGTAGGGGATTTCAAAGGATTGGACCAATTTAGATTTATTTTTCTCCCTTTTTAGGGGGCGAAAGTTTTGTTACCACCTCAGGGGTTGGATGGGGTGAGGTGCCGCTCCAATGATTTTTCTTGACCGATTTGTTGAATAAAATATTTTCAATGGCTCCCTTATTTATTACTTAGGAGTTCTGTTTTACTTTGAATTATTATTCAGATCTTTAAATATACGTTTTGGCGGTAGATGTCTATCTACAAATTATAAACATTTTTTATTTTGTATATGAAATATTACAATTTATTGATTTACTTTACACTTTATGCTTTCGGTATACCAGCTGCTTCTCTAGTCATGCAGATCGTAGAAGCCAGCGGTGGGAATAATTGAAAATATAAGCAAATATATCGATAGACAAATAACGTATACGTATAGGGCTAGCAACCCATCGCTTTCTATATTTAAGTAAGTTAGAAGAAGTGTCGTACAATTTGGCAGATCTTTTATTATTGAACTACATCATGCCTTAATAAATATAAAAATTAATGATATGCATGGAGAGGACAGACGTAGAAATAAATGTTTATTACTTTTAGACCCAAAACCTTTAGAGTTTTGATGAAACTTATCAACACACTTATCAGTACACGCGGACGAATCGCGGAAAACAGCTTATCAGACAATATTTCTCATTAGAATTATCCAACTTCAAAATACAGCCGTCAATCGTTCCCGAACTTCCTAATTTCTATACCCTTCATAATTTGGCGTGGATAAAAAAGAAAGGGGTGCGTACCCCTTGTAAAAACGCAGTCTTTGCTTGACAATCGCCTCCCCTAGGTAGCGTCTCGCAGTTGCTTACATAATCTATGTACCTAGGTGTCGCCTTGCAGGGGTACAGGAAATTAAAAAGATTCGATTTCCTTTGACGGCCAGTATCGTGTTTTTTTTCTGATTTTTTTATGGCCAATGTTTTTCTCTTTTTTGTTTCTCAATAGAAAATATAAATGAGTTTTAATATTTTTGTACCGATTGTAGAAAATAAAAATATATTTTTTTTATACAACTAACGCCGCCACAGCAGGAGATAAAAAATCAAGCATTGCAATCATACATCTAGGTACATGTCGATTTTATTTTCTAAAATTCTCTTTAATCAATAATAATCAATCCATTGCCCTTGCATCAAGTAAGTAATGTGAGGAGTTCGATGGACCAGTGGGCGTTAGCAATATTAGCACTCATTTTAAGCTGCCACAAGTGGCATTAAAATCTTATCGAGCTCCTTCTTTCTTGAAAGGAATGTTAAGCTGTTAATCTCGTTCCGGATGTCATCATTGATAGCAGTCGCTATGCTATGGAAGATGCCTTTATTAGTATCAAATTGTCTCGCCTTAAGACTGCTTAAAAATTACACCAGTGTTGGCCACATATGTTAGTATTATATTGTCTTTGGCCAAATGTCACGACTTTCTAATTTGCGTGGTAGACAGAGCACTGGCCTATAAAAAAAACCTTAAGACCACGTTTAGCATGTTGGTGGGCTGGTAGGCATATCATCATCATAAGGTCTTTTCAGTCTCCACTACAGGAGCACGCAGGACCCTCTCTGTACTACCAATGCCATATATTTGCCAGAGCAAGTAGGCATGGGTATACCAATTAATAATTCTATAGTATAAATAGGTACTAATACTGCAAACTTTACCTCGAATTATTTCCCAATTTTAAGTGTTACCCACTCTTGTTGCGAGTATCTAAGTAATTACTAATCTTAGGTCTATGACTTGTTGCTTCTAGTACTCATAAGAGACGAAAAAATTTTTTTTTAATATGGCTCATAAGATACCTGTCGCAAGTAAAGCTGAGTGTTTAGATGTAAAAAAAATAACTAGGCAGGATCCGGGCCAGCTACGCGAAAAAAAACATACAAATACAACGTGGTTTACAAGCAAGATTCCACAAAGAAACATTGATAATGACTCGTAGTTTGTAAAGATATTGGCGTCGTTCCAAGTCCGCCGGTCTGTCTGTCTCCATCCGTTTCCGTGGTAACCCCGCGTAACGTGCGGTTATTGTTTTCACGTTTTTGGTTATTTTGCCAATTCTATAGTCGGTATATTCTTATTAAATTAAAGAAAAAATATACGAAAAAATTCAATTGTATGGGGCGCGGTGGCCTAATTGGTAAGGCATTATTCGTACAGAGAGTAAAGACTGCTGTTCAAAACCTGCCTGTGTGGAATTTTTCCATACCTTATTTCTTTATTTTAATAAGAATATAATAAAAATAGCATTGTGAATGCAACTACTGTCGGTATGTTTTTTATACTTTCTTCCCCCGTCGTTCCGTATGCACCATTGACCTGCACCATCTTCCATGCTGGGCTGGGAGAAAAGAAAAAATCTAGAATGTACCAGCTGCTTCTCTCCCCAAGCAGATCGTTAAAACCGATCGAGAGTATTGGACTAATGTCTACCCTCTGAGGGGGAAAAACGTGACAGTATGTGTGTATGAATACTTATTCCTTGTTATTTTCCGGCTTTTTGATAACAGTTTAAAAAAGTATTTCTCTCTTCTCTTTTAAGTCACTCGAAAATTCTCTTTCTCATACGATTGTCAGATGACCAACAAATAAAATTCGAGTGCTTTTTTTATACGCCTCAGTGGGCAAACAGGGATACGGCCCACCTGATGGAAAGCGGTAGTTGTCACATAGGAAAAGTTGTTCATGTCGATGGGCTGAGTCATCCCACAAACTACGAAGAAAATAATATCACTAATATGTCATCCCATCAAGGATATTTGAACACTGTATAGCTGTATATCATCATCATCATCATCATCAGCCTATACTCGTCCACTGCTGGACATAAGCCCCACCAATTGCACGCCATCGAGATCTATATGACTAGACAATATGCTGTATTCCAATATGACTTACTTAACAACATAATTCAAAATTACCACTGTTAAAACGTTTTAATAAAACAAGGTACAAAATTACTTTTAATTTATACAAATTCGCAACTTAAATGAGCATTATTTTTCTTGTAACAAGTCTTGCAATTTCTCCTTCCCTTTAAATTAAAAACAATTATGAGAGGGATCGCGGGAGGGCGCGGGGTGCGGGGAGCACGGTCGCCGAGATGAAAAATTAAGACAATTTAAACATCGCCCGCCTTTGAATAAATATAATCATAGCTTCTAGAGTGGACATAGACAAACTGCACAGATAATATAGACTTTTGTTATCGGCAGAAAAAGATGGCGGTTTTGGCGCCAATAAATTCTCTTTATTGAAAGGACTTGAAAATAGTTTACAGTTTACTTACCTGAAAAGTTAAAGGAACTTTTCAGATAGATTAAGTTAAGTACTCATATGTGCTTGTGATGGCCAATCTGCCGACCCCTTTAGGTATTTTACATTAGGGTTTTTAAAGTCAAGATGAGAAAATGTAATATACTTAGTTATTATAATATTGCTAAAATAGTAAAGATAGTTTGGAATTCATGTTAAAGTTTGTTATTAAATATTACTTAATAACAAACTTTAACATGAATTCATGATACGTCCAAATCAATTGTATAAAGCGTGATATTTAGAAAGTAACCTGGACTCCTATAAATTATTGGTATATATGATATGGTCATCATATCCTTACTTACACACCTACATAAATACAGCATGAATATTTCAAACATTACACGCCTTTTCTTCTAAGGAAACTTTTGATAGTGTGTGTGGGTTAAACAGTTATGTATACTTCTTTAAAAAGTTTAAGGATGACACAATCTATACAAAGCAATAATGTCATGCTACAATAGAATAAAAATAAGAACATTGTTGAAATATTCTTGTAAGAAAACAGACAGACGCCGCTCAAAGAAACAAATTAAAATATATACCTACCTACAATAAGATAAAGCCACCCGCCACCCTTGAACAACAAAAAAAAATAAAAGAAAGAAACAGATATACCTTTCTTGCAAGTTAGAGTGAAATGGAACGCCTCCCCGCTAAAAATTAAGATTCAAATAGTAAGAAAATTAAAATTCGAGCGGTCAACATTCTTTCTCTTTCTATCGGGTCATATTTCTGTATTTTTGTCTCTGTCTACGGAGAAAAAAAGGGGCGATTGACTTCGCTGGGGTCTTGGTATTGACATGCTAATGTCTACTGGTTGAAAGAAAGTAATGAGATGGTGTTTGCGGACATTTTCCAAGTATTATTGGATTCTTTGTTAGGGATTTTCTTTTATGGCTTGTGTTTTCAGGATCAAGGTCACGGCAATACAATATTAACTCTCATGTAGTTTTTGGGGTGGTATCACATGCGGTTATGTGTGAGGGTAGTGAGTAAAGATTGTTTCTGAGGAAAATGTGGGTCAAGGTTTTGTTTTAATGTTGTTTATTGGTAGCTTACGCTTAAATTAAATTCGTGTTTTGATTGATAAGTATCCGGATATAAAAGTAATTGTATAAATACAACTTTGTGACTATAACTCGCATTTTTTCTTTTGTATTAAGCTTAGGTATTAAGTTACCAATAATTGAAATAAAAAAAACACAATTTCTGATGATTTTATTAATATTAACTTACATGTGCACTTCTAATGTAGCTATTCTTTAAATGATCCTACATGCCTTCAAAAAAAATGTTTTGTGATTTTGTTACATACAACCTGTATACAATAATACACATTGTTTTTAATAACGCTCACATATGCATTGCATGCATTTTTTATGTCTTTTAAATATCTATTGCGGTGAATTTTTTTTCCTACACTGGCTATGAATATTAAAGTGTTTAGGTACGTTATCAACTGAGACATTCTATTTTTTTAAAGTTTTGAATAATATTGTAGTTGCCGCAAACATTGACCAAGACATTATACGCTAATGGGCCAACATCATCATCATCATCAGGTCTTTTTAAGTCTCCACTGCAGAAGCACACACCTCTCTGTACCACCATAATGAGCCAGAGCACATAGAGGATTTGGCCTACACTCTCCACGATGTCCAGACGGGTTAAAGAAGTCACATGCTAAACAAAACTCATAGACATTAAAGAGCCTTTTACGACATCCACGGGAAGACTTGGAGTGGTCCTATTCTACTTTGCCGGGAACCACACGGCGCGACAAACACATACACATTCACGCTAAGCAGAAGACTGCAAGACCTTCAGAGACCGTGAGCCAATACTGCGTACATCCGGAACGTTATCAATAAATATTTTAGGCGGTAGATTTTGCAGTTCTTATAAAATACTAGACAAATGTCAACTTAGTCTACCTGCGACCACGAACACTGTAAAGTGCTCGAAACGTTAGGTGTATAAATAATGTAATAAACGCGATAAAAACCGTATTAAAATAATTTTATTTAAACATACACATTCGTTAAAATATAAAAAAAGATAGGTAGGTATGTGGTAGATTTTAGATGAGGTTACAATCCGTTAAGATCCAACCAATACAGATTGATTCATGTCTTGATTCAGCGCGTTTAAAAAGTGTATGTGCTAGACAAGACATATACATTAAAAAAAAATTAATCATTTAAATGATAAGTGTTTACCTTTACGTTTTAATCTATTACAGCCTATGAGGTTTATAATAGATTAAAACATAGAACATAGAGTAAGAATTCATATTGAAAAAAAAGTTAAAAATCCAAAGAATTCTATTCCACTGAAGTTCTTTCAAGATGGCGGAATTAAAAAGGGTATTTTTCCATCGGGTAATTAAGCAGCGAAGGCCGTCAAAACGTTGCCCGATCAAAGAGGGTCTGAAGACGCTAAAAATGCCCCCCTCCCCCCTCGGGCGACAGGGGGCGCTTTGTCCCACGTTATCTATACAATTATTTGAAGAAAGTCTCGCAAAAAGATACGAACGCCGGACGGTCCCAGCTATGGGGCCGTCGCCCTTCTCACACGCATTATTTTCCTTGTTTTTGCACTGTTTTTGGTATATTTGCCGTGTTGTTCCCGGCAGAGTAGAATATGACCACTCCAATTCTTCCCGTGGATGTCGCAGAAGGCGACTTAGGAAACTCAAGCTAAACAAAATCTTATAAACATCAAGGAGACCTCTCCAACCCGTCTGGCCAGCGTGGAGAGTGTAAGCCAAATCCTCTTACTGCTCCGGCAAATATATCGCTGTGGGTAAAAAGAGGGTCGTGCGCCTGCAGTAGAGACTAAAAAGACCTAATAAAAGCATTTTCCTGATTGGCTCATATGCATCAAGCTAACTTAGATATGTACGTCCATTTACTTCTACAATTTGCTTGTAGATGAAAATATTGCGAAGAAAAAATAAATGAAATGTTTATTTTTTACCATGACACCTAAAAGATCTTGAATGACGAGCTTACTCTTCAAAATATAAACGAGAACCCGCCGACAAAATCTTAACTCGAGAACTAAGGATGAATTTCTCTTTAATCACTTTTAATAACTTTCCTGAAAAAGAAAGCCTTTTGAATAAACACAATACTTAATCGCAAATATCGCTTTAAAAATATGTTTTCGGTGAAGGATATTATCCAATAAGAGTATGGCTATGGCTAATCGAATTAGTAGTAACTTGTTAGATTTTTTAAATACTAAATACTAAAGTAAATTTAAGTGAGACTTGATTTGTTAACTTTTATTACGATTATCATGAAATAAACATTTGTACTAAAGTAATTTTACATTGTAATTTTTTTGTACTTATGTAACGAAACTGTCACAATAAGTTTAATTTTATTTTACCAGTATTAAACATATCTAATAAGAAAAATATATTTTGCCAATGATAATATTAACAAAATATTTAATTCTTTCCAGGCCACTAGAAAGCAACATCGCCATCACCGGACGCCCTACAAAAACGATTCGCGAAAGGGGAACCGTAGCAAAAATGACGCTCCAAATAAAATAAACAGTCGACCATCACAGCCCGACCGCCACCCATCCCCACTATTATACACCAACTAGACGAGAAAGGGGGAAAAGAGAAAATCTTCAGAGGCCAACGCAAACTGGTCGTGTTAAAACTGTCTTGGCAACGAAGCAATATAGATGGCGTTTTTAGTTATAAGATTTATACCAAAATTGTATGAAACGTCGTTATTAAATTGTTAGGTTTAAAGATAATTTACGATCGGGCCAGACGGCTATATTTTATGCCTATCTTTAATTTTGGTAAACCTAATCTTTATCTGAAGATGCTGTGAAGCGATTGGAGGTAATGTGAAAAATATGGCTTACTATATTACCAATTAGTTGGAAAGATGTTGTTTTACATATCATCTCAAAATGGTCTCATAGAAACATTTGTTTGAAGCACACCGATAATTCTAAAATTAGGGTAAGTTTGAAATTAAAGTATTCATCATCATCATCATCAGGTCTTTCCAGTCTCCACTGCAGGAGCACGACCCTCTCTGTACTACCAGAGCCATATACTAGCCTGAGTAGTTAGAGGATTTGGCCTACACTCTCCACGCTGGCCAGACGTGTTGGAGAGGTTTTTTTGATATTAGTAAGCTTTGTTTAGCTTGTATTATTTTTATATAGTTTATTAAACTATTATAATGTTTCAATTGTTGTATTAATGTTTTAATAATAATCCTCAAAATTAGTTAGTAAATAGGTATATCAGAGATGCACTTTTTTTTAAATATATGTATATCTTTAGAAAAAGGTACTCTGCATTCAGAAAAATTACTTTTAACCATATTTTTTAAAACGTACGTTTTACTTTATTAAATTAAATATATACGGACAAATCACACAGATTGAGCTAGCCCCAAAGTAAGTTCGAGACTTGTGTTATGGGATACTAACTCAACGATACTATATTTTATAATAGATACTTCTATAGATAAACATCCAAGACCCAGGTCAATCTGAAAAAGATCATTTTGCCATCTTGACCTGACCGGTGATCGAACCCGGGACCATCCGTGTAGCAGTCTGGCGTGTTGACCGCTGTGCCACGGAGCTCGTCTTTATGAAAGTCATATACTTAATTTTCAGGCAAATATTTTTTTCGTTTTTTATCGCTAAAATATTGAAAATCGTTTCGATGGGAATCATTTCTGAGAATAATATATATAAGGTACGTAAATACTTATTGTTTGATTGTTTTTAGTGAGTGTAAGTGGCCAACACTAGTGTCAGATTTTTTATGAAGGCATCTGTCACATCTTAACTACTGCCACCAATGATGACAGCTGGGACTAATGGCTTAACGTGCACGCCAAAGCACGTCAGAGGAGCTCTAGATATTTATCGCCACTTGTTACTCATCCAAGTGGGGACCGCACCCAGGGTTGTTTTACATGTGTAACCGCTTACAGTGCCAATACCCACTGGGCTATCGAGCACCTCGTGATAGATACTAAATATATTATCAAAATCATTCGCATTTTTTTTCTACTTACTGATGTACGTGTGTATGTAGGTGAATATAAAGAAAAATAATAGGTACTTGACGGCCACTTTCTACCCTATCTGTGTACAAATAAATAAATAAATAAATATGAAGGAACAAAACACACAAATTGAGCTAGCTCCACGGTAAGTTGCGAACTTGTGAGATATTTACTCAACGGTACTATCCTAAACCTAACTAATATTATAAATGCGAAAGTTAGTATATTTGTTTGTTTGTTACGCTTTCACGCCCTATCTACGGAACCGATCATCATTAAATTTCGCATACCCATAGGTTAGGGTACTGAGAAGGACATAGGCTAGGTATATATGACGCTAGCGAAGCCGCGGGTAACAGACACAGTTTTATATCATGATGTCCGGGGATCGAATCCGGAACTCCTCATGTCGCAGGCAGACGTGTTAACCACTACGCCACGGAGCTCCACGTCATACATCTAGAAGTTGGTAGAAATCTCTGGTTACTACAACAAGCAAAACCTAAGAAATTCTTGTAAAAAAATAGTTGCTAGGATTACTCGTTATCCCAATCCCAACTAATATTATAAATGCGAAAATGAATTTGTTTGTTTGTGACGCTTTCACGCCTTATCTACTGAACCGATCATCATGAAATTTTGCATACACATGGGTTAGGGTACCAAGAAGGACATAGGCTATAAATTACGCGGGCGAAGCCGCGGGTAACAGCTAGTGAACTATATTAAAGGGCCAAGCAATCAATGGGCCACGCTCATATTTTTTAACTGTCTAGTAGATACAAAAAAAAAGTGTAGCCTAATTACCACACTATCTCACTACCAAAAACCCTGAAATAATTGTAAAACTTAAGATTTTTTTATCAATATAAAATTTTGTATCCGTTACGGTAACATATATTTACATAATATACAACACACGCCATTAGTGCACAACTTACAGTGGGCTAGCTCAATTTGTGTAATTGTCCCTATGAAATAAAATAGTTTTTGCGAGAAATCGATAAAAACTAATCGAAAAGGCCCTGTAATCAGAGGCCATGGAGGCCCAAGTCACGGCTCGCCCGCCGGTTAATTTCCTGACTGACTGACAATTTCCTCCACTCGCCCGATTTTAATATAAAACGAGAAAAAACAGCGCTCTTGGCTCTGTAGGCAGCGAGAGAGTAGTGTGGATACGCCCTAAATTAAATAAGCGATAAAATAATAAAGAAATAAATATATAGGGACAAATCACACAAATTAAGCTAGCCCCACAGTAAGTTGTGAACTTGTGTCGTAGGCTACTAACTCAAAAAAAGTTACCTACTTATACAACGTGTTAATGAAATAACGCAAAACCTCTCAGGTGGTACCTCAGCCCATGACACTGAAAAAACTTTAGTTCTACGACTTTCACGAAACCCAAAAACATATTTGAGAATTTTCATACAAACTGATCAGCTGACCGAGTCAATTTATATGAAAATCCGAATTCAATTTTTGGGAATGTTGCTCAGTTTCATGGACTGAAGTACCACCTGAGAGGTTTTGCGTTATTTCATTAACCCGTTGTATAGTTTCAGATTGGCTTGACTCTTGGATGTTTATCTATATAAGTATCATCATCATCATATCAGGTCTTTTTTACCTTCACTGCAGGAGCAAGACCCTGTCTGTACCGCCAGAGCCATATGTATACAAGCCAAGGCAGGTAGAGAGGATTAAACCCTTAGGCTAAATTTTGGCCTATAATCTCCAAGCTGGCCAAACGAGTTGGAGAGGTCTCTTTGATGTTTATAAGCTTTGTTTAAGAAGATCGACTACCTGTAAATTTTCATACAAAAAGCTATAACTCTTACACCCCCCTAAACCTTTACGAAACGAGGAAATTTTGGTGTCATTCGATTTAGCACACCTTAATCAAGGGCTTTTTAGGGTTCCGTAGTAAACTAGGAACCCTTATAGTTTCGCCATGTCTGTCTGTCTGTCTGTCCGTCCGCGGTTTTACTCAGAGACTATAAGTAGTAGAAAGCTGTAATTTGGTATGACTGTGTATATTAATCATGGCAAAAAAGTCGTAGAATAAAATCTTGAAAATTTTTTTTATTTTGGGTAGCTCCCATACAAGTAAAGTGGGGGAGTATTTTTTTATTTCTCTATTTACCCATCATGTGGGGTACCATTAAAAAGGTCTTTGAAAAATATTGTGAGGTTGAGAACACCATTTTTCGATTTAGGGATCCGTTTCCGAAATATTTGGTTTTAAAGTGCAAAATTTTGTTAGAGGTACGTGTCCCCCCCCCCCTCTATCTGCTAAACGGTTATATATGGATATGTGAAAAAAATTACAGCTGTAGTATATATACTGAAGTTGAAAGGAAAACTATCAGAGCTAGATACTAAGATCAAACTAAAAAGTTATAGGCAACCAACTTATAAAATGTACTGGAAAATGTAAAATTTCATACAATCTTTATTGTTAGATGTTTTTGTTCGTTAAACTGTGAGGTGCGAGTGTAAACAGTGTGAACTCAAAGTTGTCATTCGCAACTACGGAACCCTACACTGCGCGTAGCCAGACACGCACTTGGCCGGTTTTTTTATTCTTTTTTATTGACTCGGTTTAGATTAATTTAAATAAATGAAAATGCCCCGGTTATTATTAAGTAAAAAATATGGATATTTACTTAGATGCTCATAACTTTTGTTGTAAGCAATAAATCTTAAATATCAAAACGTACAGCCCTACTTCTCCAATTTATCAATAATGTGTAAAAAAATATCGAAATGGCGTTATCGCTTTTTGTATGACAATTTACAGTTAGTCGATCTTCTAAGTCCGTTCTTTGACATCCGCGGGAAGACTCGGAGTGGTTCTATTGTACTTTGCCGGAAACCACAAGGCGGACATATTATCTTTAACTTCCTTACACCCTGTGTATATAATACCGATTGATATAGGCTATATTTGTATATTTGTGGGCTCTGTCTAGCCCGCGAAGGAAAAAGACGTGATAGTATGTATGTATGTTTTTGCCAAGGCAGCCATGTAGTTCCATTTAAAAGAAAAAAGGCTTGTTATCATCTTGGTATGTCCACAAGAAGCTGTCTCCTCATTCAAATGCCTGGAGAAAGAAAGTGGCTCGCGATGGCCGCCTCCCCCCGCCCGCTTGTTATTTTACAACATTTTGTTTAGTTATCATACTTTTGTTTGTCTTTTCATCTCAGATAGTAAATCCTTTATTCATTATCTGATTTGACTTTGAGTATTTTGCTATATTGTTTATATAAAAGTTGATCAGTATCTTACTTACTACCTACTTGAATTTTGATTTAATTTTGGTTAATTGACATGTCGTATATTTTATTAATTAAACGATTTTTTTTACTTTTAATAGGATGTTGTACTACCTACCTAAGGGTCTTGAAAAAGGTTCAAACGCTTACAATCATCATCGGAGTGTTTTTCCCGGTTTCTAGAACGTAAAGCAATGATACTTCAGAGCCTAGGGTTCGCTTTTATGAAAGCATTTGTACTGTGATATGGCACTAATTGACCAACGAAAAAAAACAAAAGAGACTAAAGTGTACAGTGTTACACATTGTATATCGGGGAAACCATATTTTCCAAGCGAGATTCGATTGTGCGTTTATAAACTTAAACTTAAAATATTTTTTCTTCCAACTACGCTGCTATTCTATCATAACTGCACTACATATCCAGCACAAAGCGGAACTTTGCTGCACTAGAAGTAAAAAAAAACTAAACAGTGCAGTAAAGGATTTCCATACATTTTTGCTGCTCTAGTGCAGCAAAAATGTATGGAAATCCTTTACTGCACTGTTTAGTTTTTTTTAATCGTGGACAATAGTTGTCACCTGTCATAAAGAAGGTTGGCCAACCTAACGGCCGTATGGAGTTAACAAAGGGACGTGTGTATTGCGTTGCCTAAAAAAAATACTGGCCATAAAGAAAAAAAGCGGGAATGTAAACAACAAATTTTTAACTATTGTAATTTGTCTTCAGTTTTATTTTTCAACTACTTTTATTGCAGTAGTTGAAAGAAAAGCAGATTATGCACCTCGCATTAAGTAAGTTAAATTGCACTCGTGCTTTTTAGAGCCCTCGCTAGCGCTCGGGCTCCAAATAAACACTCGTGCAGCAATAACTTACTTTCTGCTCAGTGCAACAATCTACTTTTATTTAATATCATATAATATCATTTTATAAAAGACTTATTGATTGACATATTTTATTTAACAACTAGCTGTTACCTGGTTTTTCCCGCGTAATATATAGCATATGTCCTTCTCGGTACCCTAACCTATGTGTATGCAAAATTTCATGATGATCGGTTCAGTCGATACGTGTAATAAAAGCGTAACAAACAAACAAACTCACTTTCACATTTATAATATTAGTTGGGACTTTTACAATAATAAAAATTTATACAATATAAATTATAGGTTTTTGAGCAATAACTTCGCGTAGTCGTGTCGTAGACCCGTCTACGTATGTAGCACTGTGTAGCGGCGTAGCACGCAGCTACAAAGTGCTACGATTTGCACGTAGGCCTTCTACAAGCTAAGATTGTAGTTCCACAAGTTGCCATAAAAAAAATTCTATCAGGCTCGATTGCACTGCTAGCGTTTTATCGAAAGCGTTAAAGCATGTCAAGCAACTCTAGACGTGGGCCACACTTGGATTACAAATTATAGTTAAAAAACACTAGTATTGCAGGTTTTTTCTGGTCTTCAGTCAGTACCAAACACAGAAACTGTTGCTCTGTGACATTTCAACATCGATGTCATTTCAAAACAAAACATAGTTTAGTTAAGAAACTCCTCCTTTTTTGCGAATAATTTGAGATGATGATGATGATGACCTCTACCTTGCCTGATCGAAGCAACGATGAGGGTTGGGGTGGTACAAAAACACAAATAATGCCTATTCACTCTTTTTTAGTCGGTTCAAAAAGCTGAAATTAAACTAAACCCACTGTTATGTACTTATAAATCATTGTAACTTTTTAAACTTTCACAGTTGTCAACATTAGAATTAAACATTTCGGGATATTTACCGTGATTATTGTGGTTTCTTTGAGTTTTCGATATTTTCGTTTTCGAACGAGAAAAACCGGCCAAGTGCGTGTCGGGCCACGCGCAGTGTAGGGTTTCGTAGTTGCGAATGACAACTTTGAGTTCACACTGTTTACACTCACACCTCACAGTCTAACGACCAAAAACATCTAACAATGAAGATTGTATGAAATTTTACATTTTCCAGTACATTTTATAAGTTGGTTGCCTATAACTTTTTAGTTTGCACTTAGTACCCAGCTCTGATAGTTTTCTTTTCAACTTCAGTATATATACTATTGCTGTAATTTTTTTCACGTATCCATATATAACCGTTTAGCAGATAGAGGGGGGGGACACGTACCTCTAACAAAATTTTGCACTTTAAAACCAAATATTTCGGAAACGGATCCCTAAATCGAAAAATGGTGTTCTTAACCTCACAATATTTTTGAAAGACCTTTTTAACGATACCCCACACGATGGGTAAATAGAGAAAAAAAAATTACTCCCCCACTTTACTTGTATGGGAGCTACCCAAAAAAATATATTTTTTCAAGGTTTTTTTCTACGACTTTTTTGCCATGATTAATATACACACTCATACCAAATTACAGCTTTCTAGTACATATAGTCTCTGAGTAAAACCGCGGACGGACAGACAGACAGACAGACAGACAGACATGGCGAAACTATAAGGGTTCCTAGTTTACTACGGAACCCTAAAAAGGGTAGACAGATATGTCTGCCCTTGACAGCTGCCTGCTCCCACCCGCAAATTCTTCAGTTCCTTCGTGATCATGGTCCATGCAACTGGACTGAAGTATCGAAAACTCAAAGAAACCACTAAATAGTAAATAATACTAATAAATAAATATAAAGGGACATATCACACAAATTTAGCTAGCTCCACAGTAAGTTGTGAACTTGTGTCGCAGGATACTAACTCAACGATACTATATTTTATAATATATACTTATATAGATAAACATCCAAGACCCAGGTCAATCTGAAAAAGATCGTTTTCCATCATGACCTGACCGGGGATCGAACCTGGGACCCCCGTGTCGCAGACTGGCGTGTTAATCACTGCGCCACGGAGCTCGACATAAATGTGGTCCATTGCTTTTTTCGTTTGTGTAAGTAGCCAACATTAGTGTCAGATTTTTCAAGTCTAACATAGTTTAACGACTGCCATCAACGATGACAGCCGGGACCAACGGCTTAACGTGCCTTCCGAAGCACGGAGGAGCTCGAGATATTTTATGCCACTTGCGGTCACCCATCCAAGTGGGGACTCCACTCGAAGTTGCTTAACATTCATTAAGCGCTAATAATGCTCATGCTCACTAGGCAAGCTGATTTCCGTTGTCCTATAATTATAACAATGTATACTGTAATGTTAGTAAATGTCCAATGCTGTCCATTACTATTTTGATTCCATTTTCCACCTGAACGCCCACTAACACTCTAAACGCGTCCTTTTCATGACTTTGGGCTCTGTCTATCCCGCAGAGACAAAGACGTGATAATATGAATGTATGTGGTCCATCAAGCATATTGATGATCCATATCTATCCCACAGCCATATTTTAAAAGCACTTTAAGAAATGTTTACTTCAAAAGTCGTCTGCGGTATTATTTCACCACTTTACACCACCCCTAAGAGTGACTCTTCAAATCTGAAGAAACCAATCGTGTATTGGGGAATCTCAAACTCATCAGCAAACACATTAAGCCGCAGTATTATGAGCGGTGAATTCAGAAAACAGCGCAAACCATTTACCATGGACATGTGGCCCCAACGCCTTAATCGTACGATTTGTTCTCAGGGACTCGCATAGATGGCGTCACTCGAAACTACACAATATTGTATCTCCGTATATGAGAATATAAAAACATAATTCATAAAATATATGATATTAAAAATCAAAACAATATTTTAGAATGACACCCTTTACTTAGCAAGTTTAGGCTAACGCAGATAACCGCCATCTAGTATCGAGTAGCAAGCAACTCTCCTGCGCCATACATTTCGCCACCTTAATTTGGTCCAATATTTTTATATGAGTTGGGCAGTCTATTACGTTAGTTTTATAATGTCTTTGAACATGGTTATTGTTTTTATTACCGACTTCAAAAAGTTCTCAGTTTGATCCTTCTTTCTTCATCATTTCTTGATCATTCATCGCGATTATCTCGCTATACGCTAGATAATCGCGAGTCAACGTAACTAAACCGATTTTTTTTATTCCGTATTATACCTTTAAGCCTATCAATATGCTAAATTATACCTGTGGTCTTTCGGTCTTATGGCATAAGGCTCTGTCTACCCCTTAAGGGATAAAGACATGATACTATGTATGTATGTGATATTTTGAAACTATGACCGCAGTAATAAGAGCAAAAGTAGGTATTTCTGAAACAAAGAAAGTCTATTCCATTGATATTGCTTTTTTTTAATCGACGTCAAAAAATTAAGAATCTTAGTTGGTTCCTTATGTTTGTATGTATGTATGTTTACTCGCAATTATCTCGCGTTAGGAACATCAGCGGAAATAAAAAATAAAAGGTTAGTGAAGATGATTGTCATAGTGAGAGTAAACAGACAAACAAACAAACTCTTTTTTTCTTTCTTCTTTTTAATTATGGCTTCCACAGAGATTTCAGTGATTCTGCCAATGTCCAATATAATGAGATACTAAGTATCGGTGTTGTACGGTATGTGGCATCAAAGATGGCGTATGTTTTTGGCAGCCTCGTGGGAGATTTTGGCGACAAATCTATACGAGTCCATTTAACAGTCTACTTTAACTATTTCACAATTGTTTTCGAGCACGAGCATTTATAACACCAAACTACACAAATTTCATACTATAAAGTCCACTTAAATCAATTTGCAAAATTGTATAAGACAAACGACAACTGAACCCCTTGACTTCCCACCAAAAACTCCAATGTTGCCAATAGTTTAGACATATGTCAATTTTATATTGCCTGGTGCCTATATAAACAGAAGAAACAGGCTGGGTCTGAAATATTAGCTAAAATAATTACAGATTAGCTTAGTAGTGACAGTTAGTTGTTTATTTTTATTTATCACAGACCATATTCATTTTCCAAATAAACTTTAATCCAGAACTTGACAATTTCCCGATTCGATACGTCGATTGTATGGAACTACGATCCGAAACCCAGTCGATTTGTATGGGAATGTCAAAAAAATGCCATCCCAGTCAAAAGGAAAAGATTGTCAAATCGATATGCTGAATCACCTTTTGAAGGGTCCAAACAATCAAAATTTGGCCGTAAATAGATTCACAGGTAAAGATAATGGATATAACTCATCAAGGCAACGCAAACACATTATCTCGGAGTTATGAGAGTGAAAACTCGGAAAGCAACAAAGCCTTTTTCCTCGGCGATTGATTTGTATTCGCTAAGATAAGTAATTACGCCCACTCAGGCCAGATCCATAAATCCGAGGGAAGCCGACCCCCTTGAAAAAAGGGGGTGTTCTTCTTATATTTAAATATCGGACCCCTTCCGGGTAGGTGCCACGGTTTTTCCAGTAAAAGGGGTAAGTGACAGAAGCAGAGAACAGAGGGTGGTGTGGAGTCATACATTCACCTGCTTTTCGCAACCTTAATTTGATCCAATATTTTTGTATGAGGTGGGCAGTATATTACGTTAGTATTATATTGTCTTTGCCTGATGCTTCTCAGTCAAGA
Organism: Rhodophaea formosa; assembly: GCA_963082605.1. Taxonomy (NCBI): domain Eukaryota; kingdom Metazoa; phylum Arthropoda; class Insecta; order Lepidoptera; family Pyralidae; genus Rhodophaea; species Rhodophaea formosa. The sequence goes on along the minus strand of OY720228.1, from coordinate 9,997,776 downwards.
CACTTCTTCCATTATTATTATTATTGCCTAATGGAAATTAAATACTTACCCGTTCCTGGGAGATAAACGCGGATGAAATTGTGCACAAAAGTTATTTTTAGGTTAAGAGGTATTTTTTTGTTTTAAATCAGCCACCTATCATTATATAAGTCTTAAACAGAAATAATTAAGAAAATAATAATTGAACACTTCGCTAGCAAATTACTACGATCAACATCAGAGATTTACTCAGTACCGCTAAAAGCTACCTCTGGCTATTTTGGCGGTAGTGAGAAGTTTAGCTTGATTTAGCAAATGCAAAATTATGAAAATTTATACCAAAAATACTACGACTAATAACTAATTTATTATTGAAGTACCTACTTACTGATTTTGTTTAGTAGTAAACTAATAAAAAAATAAAGAAGAATAAATGATGGGTTTTACTGATCTAAGCCTCTTGAAAAGCAACCACAAAATATTTATAACTAGCAATTATCCCGCGACGTCGTCCGAGAAAATTATAGCCTATGTCCCTTTTGGGTGAAAGAATTTTGAAGATCGGTCCAGTAGTTCCGAAGCCTATTGATTGCAAACAAACAATGCAATCATTCCTTATAATATTATTTTGTAAAATAAAAAATAAACACATCAATAATGACTCCATTCATCTCTATAGTCCGTCTCAAGATGGACTTAAGAAGCAAAAAGGAAAGAGTCCGTTGGGCGGCGCCGCCCGCCCGACGCAATACAGAATAATAATCGCCAAAAGAAAGGGGTGGAAAAATATAAATAGCCTTATCTACCTCCCCGGGATATTAAAATTTGTACAAGAAATACTCGGCCCAATTTCAATTTTGTTAAAATATAAAATTATATTCATCCGGCCTTTTCGTCTGTAACGGTTTTAAGCGGCATTGTCGGATATAATTCTTAGCCTTGTTTCTTAAAACGCTTTTTAATTAAAAAAATATGTATCCATACCACAGACATGAAAATTTTTTTTTGCTACTAATATCTAATATCTGTGGTGCATACCTTTTCTTGTCACGTGTGTAACCGTCAACATTACAAAGTTAAAAATAATGGCCTTCATGGCGAAGTGGTTAACAGTTAACTCGCCAGCCTCCTACACAAGTGGTCAGGGGTTCGATTCCCGGTCGGGTCATGATAGAAAACGATCTTTTTCAAATTGGTCTGGATTTTGGATGTTTATGTAAGTACACAATACATAATACACAAGTTCACAACTTACTGTGGGGTTGGCTCAAGTTGTGTGATTTGTCTTTGTTTTAAAACATTAGGGTCATTATTATAATAACGTCATCAATTGAGACTTTTTTCTTTCTGTGGGTCATTATGACCCTGACTTAATCTTTCGAAATGCCTATAAGACGTTAGTATTAACAATTATATGATGATTTTTCTTGTATGATGATATTATGTATGTTAGTGTATAAATTCAAGTACTCATTCATGACACACAACAGGCCGGTAAAAAGTGTATCGGTCAGTGTCGTCACACAGAACTTTCACGGGATATATCACTATCAATCTTAGTTTGATTGAAAATAATTAAAATGTGTATTTAATATTTTTTGATAGTAATACGAGTGTGCTACCTAACTTCGTAAAACGCGAAAAACACGTTCCCGTAAGTTTTACTATACGAAAGACGGACCAATTATTTTACAAATATTTTTAGGAAACATGCCTATTCTAACAAGATATACATAGCGAAAGATATAGAAAGTAACTGCAATCTGTAAAACCAGTTGAGGGATGACGCATCTGGTTCATTTTTGCCACAACTTTAGGTAGACAACTACTAAGGCATGTGGTCCCACAACCCTTTAATCGTACGATTTGTTCTCACAGAATCACATAGATGTCGTCACTCGTTGCTACACAACATTGTATCTACCATATTATGAGAATATAAAAGCATTATTCACAAAACATATCTTATGAAAAATTAGAACAACATTTGCGACTTATTATTTTAAAATCACTCGCTAGGTTTAGTCAAAGACAATATAATACTAACGTAATAGACTGCCCAAGTCATACAAAAATATTGGACCAAATTAAGGTTGCGAAAAGCAGGCGAATGTATGGCGCAGAAGAGTTGCTTGCTACTCGATACTAGATGGCGGTAATCTACTTTAGCCTTTAACTTACAAAATAAAGGGTGTCATTTTAAAATATTATCCCTTAAATATTGCTTTGATTTTTAATAAGATATATTTTGTGAATCATGTTTTTATATTCTCATAATACGGTAGATACAATATTGTGTAGTTTCGAGTGGCGCCATTTAAATTTATGCGAGTCTCTGAGAACAAATCGTACGATTAAGGCGTTGAGACCACATGGTTTAGTAAGTGTAGGCTAACGCAGTTACCACCATAGTATCGAGTGGAAAGCAACTCTCCAACATTTCCTTTGATTTCGCTTACCTCAATTTGGTCCAATAGGTTTTTTTGTTTGAGGTTGGCAATCTATACGTTAGTATTAAATTGTCTTTGGCAAAGGCCGCATTTAGAATTTTGGTATGACTGTATAGAAAACGGAATTTTAGCTGCATAGCATACGAAAATGATTCCTTTGGTTTTCGCATATTTTCTTGGCTGCGTTCTAGAGTACGCGTGGGACGAGAAGCAGCTACATTCTACGGTTTTTCTTTTATCCCAGAGCAGCATGGGTGCTGAGTATTCTTATAAATAGACGGTAGACCACTTGTAACTGTTTAAGTATCCAATCATACCTCTTTCAGCCCACTGTGTACTTGCACGCGGCCTTATTGCAACTTATTTGAGGGTGTTATTGGAGGTCGCGGACTTCGAGGCCCTTTAGGTTTACCGTAGTACATCATTATCATTAACAGGTCTTTGTTAGTCTCCACTGCAGGAGCACGAGTACACTCTTCACGCTGGCCAGACGGGTTGGAGAGGTGTACCGTAATATATTTTTATTCTTTTAACCTAGCTTTATATTTCAGAAATTGAACTAAGTACAGTCATGAGCTTTCAAATGTAAAAAATTTCAGAAATTGAACTAAGTACAGTCATGAGCTTTCAAAAGCAAATAAATGATTTTGAATTTTGAATTTTGAAAAAAAATCGGTTCTTAAAATAAGCCATTTTAGACCTTATTACTTTATTAGGTTTGAAATGACTTTTTTTTCATATATACAGGGTTAAGTGTAAAATATAAGTAATCTCGCAGAAGTAGTTAGTTTGTGTGAGCTATTACATCATAAACAACAACATTAGTTTCTAAGACTTTTGATGATTTCTTAGATTTCACTTTTATACAAAAGTAAATCATCATCATTATCATCATCAGGTCTTGTTTAGTCTCCGCTGCAGGAGCACGACCCTCTCTGACTACCAGAGCTTAATATTACCCAGAATAGTCAGAGGATTTAGCCTACACTCTCCACGATGGCCAGACGGTTTGGAGAGGTCCTTGTGGTTCCCGGCAGAGTAGAATAGGACTATTCCAAGTTCCCCGTGGATGTCGTAAAAGGCGACTTAGGAAACACAAGCTGAACAAAGTTTATAAACATCAAAGAGCCCTCTCCAACCCGTCTGGCCAGCGTGGAGAGTATAGGCTAAATCCTCTGACTGCTTTGGCTAATATATGGCTCTAATAGTACAGAGAGGGTCGTGCTCCTGCAGAGGAGACTAAAAAGACCTGACGATGATGATGATGAGGTCAAAGAATTTTGGAAATCAGTCCGGTATTCTCCAAGCACACCTTTTCTCTTTATAATACTTATTAATACTATTCGTAGATTAGGTAATACAGACGTACAAGTGTCACGCACGACATGTTCTGTCGTGACACAATTATATGTCCTCGAACTTTCTCAAATGTTGCTGGATGCATTTCCCAAACCTTTATTAGGACAAGTATTGACAGGCTTTGTGTCAGATAACCGTTATAAGATTTTCTTCCTCAAGAGTCCAAAACTCCGAAAAAATAATCAATAACATTAAATATGTTACGCAATGGCACCCAAACAATAGTCCTACAACTTAATTAGCATAACACGACGTTAAAGGCACATAATCCATTGTAAAAAAATCTTGAAAAATCATTTTCATCTAAGCTCTTCTAAGCGTGGACGTACACATTGACTAGGTGCCTTTAATAGTGTCTCAATCATTTAAATAAAATTCTTCAGGTCTACCTGCGACCACGAACACTGTAAAGTGCTCGAAACGTTAGGTGTATAAATAATGTAATAAACGCGATGAAAACCGTATTAAAATAATTTTATTTAAATGTGTAACAATCGCGAAAACATAAGAAAACGTGTCTAAATCCTTAAGTCCCTACTGTTTGAATAAGCTTCAGGTAAATTATTATGGGAAAAATCAAACTTGTGTTCAAATAACTCTACAAAAACATCTTTAAACACATCTAAACAGAGTAAAAGTGAATTTAACAGAAAATGGGTTCGTGAGTGAAAATCACCCAAGTTATACTTGGGAACTTAAACCGTGCTAACTTTAGTTAAGAGTCGCCTGCGTACCGTCAGCAAAACAAGCTTATAATAATCAAAATTTAATATTCGGTAATTGACCGAGCGAGCGAAATGAGTATAGCAGTGAAATTAAAGTTAAATTAAATTAATCGTATTGAAATATAATATTTTAAATAAGGCCCCACACTAGGCGCACTTTTTAACGCGCTCTATGCGATATTTGTGAAGGAGATTTGGAGTGTTATATATACACGTCACACGCACGAGCAAGGTTTTCAGGTCGAACTGGGGCGAACTGGGGCGAAAACACATTTTTTGTATGTATGTATATACGTAGATACGTTTGTTTCGCAATAAATCTCGAACCGATGCCGCTAATACGATTAAATTTAAAACATATTAGGTGTTACTAGTACAATTTTCCAGTTAATTGGCATCAAAATCGGACAGTTCCAAGTTCGCGACGAACTATTAGTAATAAATTGTCATATAAACTATTTTTCACCCCATTCTGCTTTTTCTGTAATAAATACTATTTTCTGTCCCGAACCTCAATCTGCCTCTGTACAGAATTACATCTAAACCAGTTCAGTGATTGAAACGTGTACGTACAGACTGTACGCGATTAACAGACAGATAAAGTACTTTCACGTTTATAATATTGTTATGGGTAATGGGCATAGTACTATAACTATCTTATGATAATGAAACATCAGGAATCATTTCTATAGACGATGAGGCTAGCAACCCATCACTATTTAGATACGTATTTCACCTACTCGCTCACCAACACGCTAAACTTGGCCTTTGGTTTACGCCTTAGGCTCTGTTTACCCAGTAAGGGAAGCAGACATGATAATATGTATGTATGATGAAAAACTCATTCTCATTCACAAACATATACTTAGATACCAGTAAAATCGACACATATGAAGTGTCTTTTTTCCCGGTCAGCTATGGTTCGTAGAAGGTCTACGAAATTTCGTAGCAGTTACTACTGGTATTTATTTAACGTAGTAATTCTTTGTCTTTGCCAGTATGCACAATGGCACAGTTTCTCTTGAACCACTCTATCTCAAAAAGAAACCGCATCAAAATCCGTTGCGTAGTTTAAAAGATCTAAGCATGCATAAGGATAGACAGAGGGAAGTGACTTTGTTTTTTACTATGTAATGATAGTGAAGACAAGCCTGACTGATTTATATATTAACCCACAGACGAAACTACTGTATCTAAAAACTTAAAATTTCATACCGGGTTCTTTTCATGAGATAAATGAGCAGTAAGAAAGGATTTTTAGAAATTAACCCACAGAATAAACTAATGTATCTAGAAACCTAAAAGTTTAGAAAAGGGGTTCCTTTCATGTGGTACATGGGCACTAATAAATAAGTTTCAGAAATTCAACCTCTAAGGGAGTGGTATAGGAGGTGAAGTTTTACATTACATGGACGAAATCGCGGGAAAAATTGCTAGTGTACCTATATTTTTATTTATTAAAAATGTTCTTTTTTTGCTGTCTCTACCAGTATACACAACCACCTGTTGGCGACGCGTGTACTTCTGTCGCCGGGCATTGTGTCACCCTATTTTGATCTCCTCACTTTTTTTTTTTTTTTTTTTTTTTTTTTATGTCATAGGACGGCAAACGAGCAAGCGGGTCACCTGATGGGAAGTGATCACCGCTGCCCATGGACAACTGCAACACCAGGGGTGTCACAGGAGCGTTGCCGGCCTTTTATTTTTCCCTCCCCAGAGGGGAGAGGGAGATGGGCCTCCGGCTCTCTCATTCACCGAACGAAGCATAGCAGCGGTAAAGCTACTACTCAAACGTCGATTTTCTATGAGAGTGTGGTACTTCCCCGGACGAGCCGGCCCATTCATGCTACTAGCAAAAGTGATTTTCGCCGATAGCGAGGCTCTACCACAACCAAAATGGTAACTTGATCATAGTTACCCGAAAATAAGGTTACAATAATTTAGTTTCTCTCGTCTCTTTTTAGTATCCACTGCAAGAGCTCGACCCTTTCTGTACACAGTCATATATTAGCCAGAGCAGTCAGAGGATTTGGCCTACACTCTCCACGCTGGCCAGACGGGTTGAAGAGGTCTCTTAAGTGGTTATAAGCTTTGTTTAGCTTGTGTTTCCTAAGTCGCGTTCTACTACATCCACAGAAACCACTCTGCCGGGAACCACACGGCCATTCACAAGATTCATAGTGCTAGATATCACTTAGTGATTTCACTTTCTATCAAGATATTTTTTTTCCGCAGTCTACGGAAACAAAATGAGCTTGATAGCCTGCTGACCAGACATAGGCGTTACTAGGCTTGATAGGTTTATGTAGGCTTGTTGTACACCTAGAATTCACAAGCGGCATAGATATAAACAACGTTTAGATCAGTGGTTTAGGCTAAGTCTTAGGGACGTCAGATGCCTATAGGTTGTAAAGCTAATAGCTAGAGGCAACCTGCAAAATCTGCTTTACTTAACTATGACTTTGTAGTAGTTTTTCCTCTGAGCTAAGACGTCTATAACAGTAATGGTGATTATTATTGTACCCCACAGTAAGTTGTGAACTTGTGTCGTGGGATAATATCTCAACGATACTATGTTTTTTTTAATAAACCTTAGCTACTTATATAGATTAACATCCAAGACCCAGGCCAATCTGAAAAAGATCGTTGTACATCATGACTTGGCCGGGATCGAAACCCGGACCCCTTGTGTTGCAGGCTGGCGAGTTAACTGCTCCGCCACGGAGGTTCACTGTGTGAGTTAGTAAGTAAGATATAGTTAAGAGTTTTTTTTTAATGAGCTAACCGGTGCCTATAACATGTTTAATACACCTTATACAAGTTATTGCCTATTTTCTTAGTCGGCTTTTACGTCCCACTCAGGCAGACATGCATTTGGCATATTAAAATACATCTTATAATTACGTTAATACCTAGGTAGGAACCTTCTCATTGTATTATTGAAACGTATTCATTGTAACAAAGATACGCGTATTTTACTCTTAGCCGTCTCAAAATTTCCCAAGAAATAATAAATAAAAGGTAAAAACCATCGATTCGACACCCAACCCTCTTTCTTTTTACACCGACCAATGACATCGTTAAAGTGCGAGGGAGAGGGCAAAAAAGGGGGTCATTTTTGCCAATACTTAAACGAAGATAGATAGAACCACCCCACCGGGGGGTTTAAGAAAATTTTAACTTTTCTTTATTCAAAGCAATGCCCCCGCGGGGTGGCGACCCCTCGGGAGGCACCATTTTTCTTACAGTATTCTCTTTGGCCAGTCTCAAAGGGAAATAACACAGCTTTCGTTCTTAAGTATTAAATCCAGCATTCTAAATGAATTGCTAGAAAAGTGTTTCGTTTTACGAAATATTCATGCTTTCTTTTGTGTTCGTTTTAATTAAAAGCTGCGTCGTTTTAGCGTGAATTGGAATTTATTTTGTTTAAAGGTAGGTACCGGCGACTTTGTAAGAAAAACATAAGTATAGCAATCACGCTTTACGTTTACGAGTAGACATAGCCTAAGCCTAGGGTTGCCAACCATACTGTTTTTAACAATATTATACTTTTTTCGCTCCTTGATACTTTTTACTGCTCAATAAAACAAAAAGTACGCGAAATACTGTTTTTATAACAGCTGGTACTTTAGAACTGCAGACCCTATGTAAAGTGATAAGACAATAAAATGTAGTTTCTATTTTAATTTTCTTAAATAGCCCCTCGTTTATTTTACCATTAACTTTAAGTATGCTTTATGAACTTAGGATCATTAAAAAAATACAATGATTTGTAAAACGTCAAAAGATATTAAATACTGTTTACTTTTCTTAAATACTGTTCATTTTGTTTTCTCCAACTTAAATATCCTTTTTTCTGTTAAATAAAAGTTGGCAGCCCTACCTAAGCCATAAGATCCAATGTATGGGTACGTTAGCGTTAGTATTATAATGTCTTTGATATAGGCCACAAACTCGAAAAAGATATTTATTAAAGATTTAAAGACTTAAAGATAGAATTACCAAAGCTATTACCTAGGTACTAGTACCAGACGACCGATTGTTGTATGTTTTATTCTAAGCAATAAAGAGGAACAGGCAAGCGCAGTGTGGGACGACCTGACCAGGTGGACGCACGACCTCATCAGGGTCGCTGGGAGTCTGTAGACTCAGCATGCACAAGACGCAAATTGTGGTAATCTATGGAGGCCATGCCCAGCGGTGGATGTCCCTTGCTGGTAGAGACCTATTTGAGACAAATATTGGAGTGCGGGTAAAGATGATAAAATTTAATACAATTCCTGTTTGAATTTCTATTGGAGGCCCTGACTAATTACTAATTTAAATACAAATTGTCGCATGTTGTATGCTCTAAATATCCATACAGGTAGTTTTTCGGCAGATTATGGAAAACCATGCTTCCTGGTCTGGGAGAAAAGAAAAAACTAGAATGTACCAGCTACTTCTCTTCCCACGCAGATCGTAAAAGCCGATCGAGGGAATGAGCGCCAGAAATCATGTCAAAAGGCGATACCACTATAGCATTAAACCATCACTATTTCGATTCCGTTCTCGCCTAGAAGCCTCCCAAACTCCCAACATGCGAAACGTGACCTTAAGGTTTAGCAAACCTGGGCTCTGTCTACCCTGCAAGTTAGAAAGACATGATAGTATTTTTGTGAATGTATGCATGGAAAACAAAAATATAAAAGGATACCATATGGATTACCAGCAGCCGCATCGCGTTTTGACATCGATTTTTCGTCTCTTCACTAAGTAATGGAAAATCGGACACCAGTGTTGGCCACTTACACACACGAAAAACAAACAAACTAGGTAATGACCTTCGCTGGAGGAGAGGCAGCAATAGCATTCTACGTACCTCTATTTAATTTTCCCCAGACAAGTATAAAGTCTACATAATACACGTACAAAGATGTTACTATACATTATATTTTCCAAAAAAGATGAAATCAGTCGACATAGTACCTTAAAAATTCAAAAAATGATTTACCCGACTGCACTTTTTACAATTTACGTCCGCCATATTGTTTTTTTTTTGCTGACCTCGTATAGCCTATAACACCTATGACACGGTAAAAATACGAATCTTATAACACCTCTCACTTCAAATCGGACAATTATGCCGATCAGGCTACAAGAAATAACGATAATAGAACAGACCTAGAATAGTCATAAGTACTAAGATACAAACATACCTACGCGCCAAAATATTTCCCTCCTTCTGGGTGGTTCAGTTGTATAATATGACCCATTAGGGGAGAATAGGGTGTGGCGACCTCTTTACTCGCCACAAGAACTAACATGAAGACCCAACTGTGAATATGACGAAACAGCAAAATAGCTACAAGACTTCTCACAAGATGGCGCTGCACAATCCTGAAACGCGCAAACAAAGTTTCTTCACATTTGAGACATACGAAACACCTCCGACAGACTCAGTCGGAGCCGTACGGTTCCCTGGGCGCACACCTTGCCCAGCGGGGAAATCTTCCCTTTGTGGCGGTCGAGCAGACCACCTCGCTCCCGCTACAAGAGTAATGAGAGTTAGTTAAGCGAGTTATCAAATAAAAGCGTATTTAGAAATAAACTCAATATTGAAACTGTTTTATAATAATCTTTACTTATTTATCAATTAATTTAGATTATTTTTAACCATTTCGGCAATCAACTTTGGATATAAAGCCGGGTTTAAAAAAGCAGGTTTGACTCCCATTGCACTAACCTCAGTACAATGGGAATCAGGCTTCTGGGAAATCAGAGGCAAACAATCTCAGGCGTTACATTCGGCAGTATCGCATTCAATATTATGTTTAGGCAACGCGCCTAGAATACTGTCTGGGTTCCGTCGTTGAATTTTGCGAGACTTATCCGCTTGACCGACGTTTACAGTGTGCGCGGGAAGAAATGCAGCTGGTATACTTATATTCTTTTTGTTTCCTTTTGTCCCAAACCAGCTGTTTTTCTTCCCGCCCAGACCGTACAAGTCAGTCAAGGGATTAGACGAAAATCTAAGCAATCACGTCAATAGGAGATGCGGCTAGCAACCCATCACTATTTTGATCCCGCTTTCCACGCTAACGCCCACTAACACGCTAAACGTAGCCTTTGGTTTTTATGACCTTGAGCTATGTCTATCCCGCAAGGGATAAAGATGTAATAACATGTATGTAAACAATAAGAATGTCCAACAATAAAAATTACCAACAAATAATTTTGCCTTAATGTACAAACGCCGTGAAAACTTTTTTCAACAATCAAATCCCGGTTTGATCTTCACCTGAGATATTTCGGGACCCGCGGTCCCAGACCAATGAATGATCGGCCCGGGAGCCCGTGTAGACTGAGTAATATATCCTGTCATCTAAGCGCGTTCCCGATTACATCCTCATCTGAGATGATTCGGGACGGGATGTCACCCCGGGAGCCTGCGGAAAGAGAGTGTAGTGTGATGGCAACTAGGTTCAACACAGTATTGGTCAAAAATCAAACTTTGTTCATGTTGATGGGCTGAGTCACCCCTTAAAGTTTGTTTACTGATTTTAAATAATAATAATAATTTATTTGCAGTAAAAGTGGTACAATATGTTCTTATTATTAGGTACGAGGAACTCACTTTTAACCTTAATAGGCATACAAAAATAATAAGTCATAAAATACAAGAATTGAACTGAATTGAAAACAGTCATGGATAAAATATTACATAATACAAATTGTCAATCATTATAAGTCAAAATAAATAGATACAATTCAAATACATACACACACAATTTTACTAATGTCAGGTTTTTACATTCTTCCGTGGTTAACTCATTCATAAATAGTAGCCTTGTTTAGTTTCATCGAATAATTTCACGTCAAATATTGTCATCCTCCAGGTAGCTCCGTACCGAATAATAACATTTATCCATAAGGAGCCTACATAACCTTCTTTTGAATATATAAGGGGGTAATAATAAGGGGGTACTGTATAACTATTTGATAACATCGGAGGCAGATAGATCTTTTTAAATATATATGGACAAATCACACAGTAAGAGCTAGCCCCACAGTAAGTTAAGAACTAATGTCGTAGGGCCGCCGGACTAGAGAATACCAACTCTAATAGGAAACTTTATTTCATACCATTGATACATATATACTCAAAAGACTTTTATTCTATGTGAAATATTTTGTCTTAAAAAGTTTCCTATTGGAAAAGCGCGGGAAACTTCGAGTTAGGAGGACGTCTTTTTTCGCGGTTTTTTTGAAAATTTTAATTTTAATTATTAGGAGTGTATATTATTTGTTATTATTGTAAATATCTTTCTATTTTTTATCTATTTTAGTTAGTGCATATATATACTGCAAGTATTGGTAAGTTTTTTTAGAATTATTTTGTATGTGGGAGGGCCTCCCGGTCGAGGACCCTGGGGGGCAGGACCCTGTTCCCCAGGTCGGTGTTAATGTTGAAATAGAGGACACCTGTGTAAATACTGTATATAATGTCCCTAACAATGTTAATAATGTATTTAATACGTGTAACAGTGCAATGAACACAGACACGGATTGCTCGGTATCTGGCAATGGTGAAAAATATACAGAGATAAGACGTAAAAGGACACGGGCAGCTCGTGTCTGTAAAAATTGCAATAAACGTAAAATGAGGCGCAGTCAAGATGGAAGAATGGTTAGCGATTGTATGTGTGATGAGACTGAATCGATTTCTGTAAATCCCACCGTAAATAAAATTCCTGTTGATGAATCTAGTGTAAATACTTCCTCGCCGCAGTCACAACAACTATTCACACAGACCCAACAAACCCCGCACTCAACTCGTGACGCAACACAGGTTGCTAGATTGGCATACAACTCAAATGATTCTGGCCCATATACAGTACATGTCCAAAAAATCCAGACAGCTCCCAATGACGGCAGCACCCTTCACCCGATTACTTTTGGTAACTTCCTTAAAAACAATAGTTTTAAAGATATTGTTAATGGTAGCCTGAAGCGTATTGGTCGAAATCGTATTACCATTTCCTTTACAAAGCCCGATGCTGCTAACTTATTTATTTCACACCCAAGCTTAGGCCAACAAAATCTTAAGGCATTTATCCCTAGTAATAATGTTACTCGTATGGGCTTGGTCAGGGGAGTACCGACTGAGTGGTCCCCTGAGGAGATAGTGGCTAATTGCTCAGTGCCAATTGGCTGCGGGCCAATAATTAAAGCAAGGCGTTTGAATTATAAAACAAACAGCAGCGGTCAGACCTCTTGGAACCCATCGCAGTCCGTCGTACTAACTTTTGATGGCCAAATTTTACCAAAACGTATTTTCATCTGCTACAATGCTGTAAATGTGGACTTATACATTTTCCCCACAATACAATGTTACCAATGTTGCAGATATGGGCACACCAAGACCCTATGCAGATCCAAGCCACGCTGCTTCAAGTGTGGTATGGAGCATAGTGGTGACTCCTGCAATATTGATGAAAATTCCGCTCAATGCTGTATATGCACGGGTAACCACTATGCTACCAACAAGGTGTGTCCAGAGTATAATAGGCAGATCAACATTAAAAGAACAATGGCGGAAAGCTGTATTTCTTATTCAGAAGCTTCAAAAATACACAATAATATTACAAAGCCATATGTAGACGTTGTTTCTTCTCAGACAAATAAGCAGCAATCTATTAATTTGGTCTCTTCTCCTTCTAGTGTAAATTCCACTTCTTCATCCTATAAAAAAACAATACAGTTAAAACCTCGTTCTCCTTATGTATCTCCTAAAGGTTATGATCATGAAGCACATAATGAAATTATCAGAGATTATAACATGAATAACTCATCTTCTGACAATGGGCAGTGCCTAAATAATAGTGTCAATAATAGTCAATCCCCAAATAACCCATTATCAAGTATCATTATTCTTTTAATTAATTTGTTGACTCAGTCTAATTTGTTACCGCCCAACGCTGCACCTTTGATTGAAACTCTATTACAAATGTTAAATCCCAACTATGGATTATGCAACAATAATGCAGTGGAACTGCCGAAGCATTAAAAGTAAAAAAAGTGATTTAATTCACTTAATTAATAAATATAAACCAATTGTTATAGCTATATCAGAAACTTGGTTAAATCCTACCTTTGTTTTTAAAATTTCTGGTTATATATGTATCAGAGATGATAGAGTTGATGGTTATAGTGGTGTAGCTCTTTTAATAAAACAATCAGTGCCCTATTCACTTGTAAGGCTTCCTTCACATAGTGGTAGTATGTCAGCTGTTGCAGTTAATATTCATAATATCTGTATTGTTTCCATCTATTTACCTCACCCATCATCTCAAAGTTTGCTTGAATTAGATCATCTTACATCTTCTCTTCAAAAACCTTCCTTAATTTTAGGAGACTTTAATTGTCACCACCAGAGTTGGGGTAGCTCCGTCACTGATTGTTATGGGATACAGTTGACAGACATATTAGATAAGCATAATTTATGTGTTCTGAACACAGGCCTTCCGACTCGAAGAACCGCACCTGGACAAAACATCAGTGCAGTGGACCTCTCACTTTGTACACCGGATTTGGCCTCTCTTTTAACATGGCATCCACTTTCATCTACATTTGGCAGTGATCATTTTCCTTTAATAATTAATCTCCCATCGAATACCAAAATATCACCCAAATCCAGGGTGAGAAATAGATTCAAAACTACTAATGGAGACTGGCAAAAATTTAGGTCTGTTGTTGAATTAAAGGTAAACAACATTATTGATAATATTCCTATCCATTCAAATTCAATAAATTATGCTGATTTTTCCCATGCCATAGTAGAGGCTGCAACTGAGGTTTTTCCTATTTCAAAATCATTGACTCGCATTCCTTCTCCTCCTTGGTGGGATTCTGAATGTTCTACGGCTGTTAAAAAGAGAAAAGAAATGGAAAAACAATATTGCGCTTCTATGACACAAGAAAACTATAGTAATTTAATGAAAGTTATAAATGAAACAAAAAAATTATTAAAAGATAAGAAACGGCAAGGATGGAAAAAATTCTGCGAATCTATCTCCCCTAATGTTCATCCCACTGAAGTATGGCGTAACATAAGGAGGTTTCGATCAGCAACTAAAGAGCAAAGTAATTTCAATATCCCAGATGAGTTGGCAGATGATTTTTTGAATAAACTTGCTCCCCCTTTTGTTCAGGAATTTATTCCTGAGCTAACATGTTGTCCCTCAGAAATAATTTCTGAGCCAGGATCTCAGTTGGATTTCCCTTTCTGTCTAGCAGAATTAAAGGGAGTTCTCTCTAATATTAAAGATACTTCTCCAGGGGAAGACAATATTACTTACACCATGTTAGCTAATCTGTCAGACTCAAGTTTAATACATTACTTGGACATCATTAACAATATCATGTCAACCGGTAAAATCCCTGAGGAATGGAAATCCCATATAATTCTTCCTATACTGAAACCTGGTAAACCATCTGGAGAGGCTTCTTCATACCGGGCCATTGTTCTTTCTTCTGTTATGGGCAAAGTGATGGAACACTTGATTAAGAATCGTCTGGAGTGGTATGTAGAGACTAATCAATTCTTGTCACCTAATCAGATTGGATTTAGGAAAGGGAAAAGTACTATGGATAGTTTATGCATCGTCTCCACGGACATTCGTTTATCTTTTTCAAGGAATAATTGGTTGTTGGCTGCATTTTTAGATATTAATTCTGCGTATGATAATGTCATTCTGACAGCTCTTGATGTCAAATTAAGAAAATTAAACGTTCCGTTATCATTCCGACGTTTTGTGTTCAATATGCTGTCGGGAAGACAAACTCACTTGTTTCTTAAAGATAATAATAAAATGACACGCACTTTATGGAAAGGACTTCCACAGGGTTCAGTTTTAAGTCCATTATTGTTTAATATTTATACTGCCGATTTAGAACCATTTATCACTCAGCTTAATTTCTTAAATGTGAAAGTTCTTCAATATGCTGATGACTTGCTAATATATACATCAGATAGCTCAATAGATGAAGCTACATCGACGTTGAATTATTCTTTAATTTTACTCAAGGAATGGCTGGATATTAATGGCTTTGATTTGTCCGTATCAAAAAGCTCAGTTGTTCCGTTTTCTCGCAAGCGTACTATTCCTCTAGAAATTAAAGTGGTGGTGGAAGAACAGACTTTACCTGTTAAAAGTGAGGTTAAATTCCTGGGAGCACTGTTGGATTCCAAACTTACGGGTATCGAACACTGCAATTATGTCTATAATAAATGCGAAAAGAACTTAAACATCATTCGATGTCTCTCTGGTGTGTGGTGGGGAGCCCACCCATATTCTTTAAGGCTTCTATACAATGCGATAATAAGAAGTGTGCTGGACTATGCATCATTCATATTTGAACCAGGAAGTAAATTAGGTTTCAAAAAACTAGACGCCATTCAAGCCAAAGGTTTGCGACTTGTAACAGGTGCAATGCACTCAAGTCCCATCAACGCATTGCAGGTCGAATGTGTTGAGGCCCCACTACACCTAAGGAGGCAAATGCTCTGCGACAATCTCTTCTACCGATCGCTACAAACATCGCCAAATCCTCTTATTGATAAAGTTAAAATCCTACTTGAAGAGATGGAGTCCTCCAAATATTGGAGAAGGACGAATAAATCTCCACCTTGCCTAATTATTAGTTACCGTAGGTTCCTCTCTTTAAATTGCGGTATCCACACATCTAAAACGCATCCTCTTTTCGACAGTAGCTATCCCGCATTGATAACTGGTATAAATGTCAAACATACACCATCTGATCTAAACAGCAATAACCCAGTAGTAGTAGCAGATGAAAATACTTATCAAAGTGGTGGACACACATTGTACACTGACGCTTCCAAAAAGTCTGTACAAAGTTGTGTTGGTGTAGGTATCTATCATCAACAATATAATATTGTCCAGATGATTAAACTTCCTCCTCAAGCTTCAGTCTTCACGGGTGAACTTTTTGGTCTACTTAAAGCAGTAGAATACGTTATTTTGACAAAATTACCTCACACTACCATTCTTACAGATTCTCTAAGCGCTCTTTTGGCTCTTCAAAAGTTCCCTTTTAAACTTAAGTCTCCTTTCCCCCTAGTTATCCAAATAAGAAATCTGCTTTATAAATGTTCAACACTACAATTGTCTGTTGACTTCTCGTGGGTACCTAGTCATAGTGGCATATCCGGCAATGAAAAAGCAGACAAATTGGCGCGAGAAGCGGTTGAATTGGGTGATAGTTTTCCTTACATTAACTTCTGTCACGACTTGGTAAGTCTGTCTAGAATTTCCCTTCAGGACTCTTGGGCCGAATTATGGCAGGAGACCTCTAAAGTAAAGGGTAATTATTTCTCCAAAACTCAGCCCACTATATCACTGAAACCTTGGTTCTGCAAACAGATATTTGATAAAAAATCGACCAGTTCTTTAATTCGATTGAGAATCGGACATAACAGCTTGCCCGTACATCTTTGCAGGATCAAGGTTCTCAGTGACGAAAGTTGCTCCTGCGGTACGGGAATTGGTGACGCTAATCATATTTTCTTTTACTGCCCGTTATACGACCGAACTCAATTTATCAGTAAACTGTTACATAATAATATACAATTTCCTACATCTATATTGTGTTTGCTTAGTGCTAACAATTATAATGTAAATAAAATAATAATAGACTTTTTAAATTTTAATAATATTTCTTTGTAGTATATACATATTAGTACCTTATTGTATTTATATACACTCCTAATCTTTCTTGTATCTAGATGGTTTAAACTTTTTTTAATATCATTGTATTTTGCGTGCTGTTTCCCTAGCTTTAACATGTTATTGGCTAAATACGTAATGCGTAAAAGCCACAAAAAAAAAAAAAAAAAAAAAAAAAAAGTTTCCTATTGTCAAAGTCTTGATCAAAGTGTCAACGTCTATTTCAACTCATCGTCACCGTCAGTGTCATTTCGTCTAAATAACATGATCAATGGTTTATTTATTTTGATTTTTTTGTTTTTGAACCACAAGGAACCACATTACAGCAGTAAATTCATTGATAATATCGTTAAACTCATGGAAATACTATTTGGAAACATAAGTATGGATACTTTCTGCGTAAACTAAATCTTTATAAAAGAGATTTGATTGAGGTTTTAAGAATGTACAGTTGAGGATCCCTTGCCTAGAATGGATGTACCTTATTGGTAAATATGCAATTTAAAAATGTTATTAACTTATTACCCTTCTTTTCCATTCCAAATTAAGTCACCTTTTTACCTATTTCAAGTGTCAAAATCAATGTGACAATTATTTTCAGGTGTTTGGTAATACTAAGTACAGTGAAACTGACAAAAAGTGGATAAGACTTCAAAATATATGAGCAACAAACTTTTTTTATTGTACTGTAATTTAACATGAATGAAAAGAAAAGCCGAATCAGCCGGAATTGCAAGAAATGTGTTATATGCGGTGTTAGGAGATTTCGTAACTCCAACGTCCATTTGTCTCAGTTTCCTCTGGACCCTGTTCAGTAAGTCTATTTATGTGTCTTTTAACATCATCATCATCAGATCTTTTTTAGTCTCCACTGCAGGAGCATGACCCTCTCTGTCCGGGGCAATTTGAGGATTTGGCCTACACTCCCCACGCTGGCCTGACGTGTTGGAAAGGTCTCTTTGATTTTAAGAGCTTTGTTTAGCTTGTGTTTCCATAGTCGCCTTCTACGACATCCATGGGAACATTTGGAGAGGTCCTATTCTACTCTGCTGGGAACCACACAGTGGCGTTTAACATCTATTTTTTTTTTTATTTTTTTTTTTTGAGGCTTCAGTACACTTGATGTGGCTTTTAACATCTAAACTCATAATATATCAGGCATTATTTCTAATTCTATATTATCACTGCACTTGAATGCATAGGAAGACACTTTTTTCTGTCCTTTTGCAATGTTTCTGTCTCTGGGTACTGCAGTTCTGTTAAAAATAAATTATAAGTTTACGTAGGTAATTGCTTATAATTTTATAAGTTGCAATCTACGAATAAGAATATCACTTATTCGTAGGTTGCAATACTGACATTAAGTACATTGACAGGTGCCGACTATGGGTGAAAGCGTCAGGAGTGGAGGATTTGGTTCATTTACCAATCGAGAAACTGCACCAACTCAAGTTTGTCTGCGGCTCGCACTTCACTCGAAACAGCTTCAATGAATCACGGACCCGTTTGCGCAAACATGCTGTTCCTTTGCTGAACCTGCCTACACCACTACCTGATGAGCTGTTCGCTGAGTTTCCTCTACATATGAAAGGTTGATATGTAATTTAGGAAGACAGTATAGTTCCCAGTAAAGTAGAATAGAACTACTCTAAGTCTCCCCATGGATGTCGTAGGAGGCGACTTAGGAAACACAAGTAAACAAAGCTTACATACATCAAAGAGATCTGTCCAACCCATCTGACCAGAGTGAAGAGTGTAGGCCAAATCCTCTTACTGCTCTGGCTAATATATAGTCAGTCTATAGCCATATGGCTTTGGTAGTGCAGGGAGGGTTGTGCTCCTGTAGTGGAGACTAAAAAAAGACCTGATGATTATGATGGGGAATGCATTTCCTCAGAATTTGAGAGCAGGCCCGTCTTAATCATATCGGGCGCGGTTCCCAATCTATAAGCATACAAATTTAAGTCATAATGTAACATGGCATACTGTTTTTAGGCATAATCATTTTTAAGCATAACGTCCTTACGCATAACAGAGTACGCATAATAATTTTAGGCATAATGTACCTAAGCATAATAATTATTTTGCCATAACATTTTAAAGCATAAAAGTATGTAAGCATAATGATATCAAACCATAATTTCTCCAGGAATAACATTTCTTTAAGCATAAAAATTCTTAATCATAACATTTTTATTCATTTCATAATTTGTATTAAATATGAAAACGCACAAAACTTTCCTGCCCTCGGTCATTTAGCATTGTCATAAAAAAAATAACTTGAACCTAACTTCTTTTCTGCCCTCAGTCGTTCTGGTTGGTCATAAAAAAAATAACTCGAACCTAACTTCTTTTCTGCCCTTAGTCGTTCCGGGTGGTCATAAAAAAAATTACTCAAACCTAACTTCTTTTCTGCCCTTAGAATTATTTTCGATTATGAAATATGACTAGGAATAATTTGGTATTTTAAATTTATATTTAGCAACTTACTCCTTAAAATGTTATGCCTAAATACTATTAGACTTATAGCTACTATGCCTATGGAGATTATGGTAATTAATATTATTCCAAAACAAATTAGCCTAAAAGATAATTATGCCCAAATTACCCGTAAGCCAAAAGCCAATAATGCCTAAAACTATTATGACAAAATATTTTATACCAAACCAGGTATGCCAAAGCATATTAGGACAAAAGAACTTATGCGAAAAAAAGGGTGCAATCGGGCGCAGCTCTGCAGCCCTGTTCTATTTTTCCTAGCTATTATATTTAAACCAATGCGTTTCTGCCTGTGCCGGCTCCTATACCAATGAGGGTTTTCTGAAATGCTCTCCAACAGATGGCAGCACTGTGGATAAGCCATTGTCATTGGATAATATTTGACAAGCAGCAACAACTGACACATTGTGGCCCAATCACAGGTTACCAGACCCGACGTCTCAGTGCTGTCTGATAAGAAAGATAATTTCGTGCTTCGGAAGGCACGTTAAGCCGATGATCCCAGCTGCCATCTGGTAGTCGTTAAAGGAACCACGTCAGAGGCCGAGACGCGGTTCCGAATATCTCACACCCCAGGGGGTGCATGGTCGATTGACCATGTCACCTACACGAAATAATGATGATGATGAGTGCTGCCGTCGCTTATTTCAAAACATCCTTATTACTCCCTGGTCCTCTGAACTCTGGAGTGCGGGGAGAAGGGGGTAAATTTTCGGGCTGTTAGTCGCCCCCTATTACTCAGGGCCCGGGTGGGCCTAACACCCTTGCACCTCCGGATTAACACGGCCCAGCAGCTAATAGTAGCGACTTTGTTACACCAGAACATTCAATATCGACCGACACAAAAAGAGGTAGAATAAAAGCAGAGAGTGATATCGATTTTGATTGGCCTACTTAATTTCTAACGATTTTGTGTACAAATAATGATATTGATTTATTCAAAAATTTCTTCAATTTTCAGTCGGAACACTATTTTTATTCGTGAATTGGAACCCTCCGTGTGTTGTTTTGTGATATAGATGACAGTGTTTTGTGATTACAGTGTTGTTAACCCGAAAATAAAAATGCCTCGACGTTGTGCTTTCGGATGCTCCTCCCAGGGTAAGTAAGAACAACCAAAGTTGTAACTGACGAGCTCCGTGGCACAGCGGTCAACACGCCGGCCTGCGTCTCGGATGGTCCCGGGTTCGATCCCCGGTCAGGTCAAGATGGAAAATGATCTTTTTCAGATTGACCTGGGTCTTGGATGTTTATCTATATATGTATTTGTAATAAAATATAGTATCGTTGAGTTAGTATCCCATAACACAAGTCTCGAACTTACTTTGGGGCTAGCTCAATCTGTGTGATTTGTCCGTATATATGTTCATTTATTTATTTATTGTTTTGTTTATTGTACTAACTTAATCTATTTCCGTGCTAGGCTCGGAAAAAAGAAATGCCCCCGCTGCTTCTCCTTCCGTAAATCACTTATTGTTCCGTTATTGTACTATGTACAATAACTAGTGTCATATTAGTTTTTTTGTGGAGAAAATAAAGAATATTTATATTAAAAAAAAATGAGCGAAAATCTAAAAAAGTCAGATTAGAGCCTATTACACGAAGCCAGTGGCCGAGTAGGGCCAGTTCGCCAGTTCATAAGCCAGTGATTTCTATTGGTTGGTTTGATACTGGCCTGGCTTTATGTAGCAGTTTACACGAAGCAGCAGACAGAATCTTTGAATACTTATTTCGTCCCAGCTTGTCGCTTTACACATTCGCCCGTGAATTATGCGATGAGGAAACACTGAGGAGTGAGGCGGCTGGCATATAGCCTACAGGGATAACTGCTAGCTATCCCTGTAGCTGCTATCCCAAAACATTATTTAGCCGCCCTCCAAATTTGCCGCCCTAGGCTTCAGCCTACTCAGCCATGGCAAATCCATCGCTGCCTGGGGCCTTCTTGCCTGATCCCGGTCACAATAGAGAGGTTCCAATACTATTTAGTTTTTTAAAAGTGCGTCAAATTATATTCTTTGTCCGTCTAATAAATGCTTTGATTATTTATTAAATGCAGAATAGTATTATTTTTAATTCAATCTATACTATTACTACAAACAGGAAAGATTTGAATTGAATAGGCTCCGAAATTACATGACCGATTTTCAATATTGGTTTACCTATAGTAAGCTTATTTATCATCAGGGTTATGATCACGGGAAAATTGCTAGGAACTTTATAAAATCGCGAAAATATATGAAAGTGTAATATTATTTTTGATATAATAGTATCGAATGATATAATAATATTGAATGGAAATCAACTCTGAAGCACCATACATTCGCCTACCTTAATTTGGTCCAATATTTTTGCATGAGATTGGCAGTCTATTACGTTAGCATTATATTGTCTTTGACCTTACTAAACTAGAATTTTTTCAAACAATCTTGTGAGACTATGTTTCTCGAATAAATATTTTTTCATTCATTCAACCTTTTCAGGGACCTCATTGCATCGGTTTCCCGATGCTAAAAAGTTTCCCGACCGCTTACAAGCTTGGGTCAAACTTGTCGGTGGGAAAGTTGAATCGGCGTTAGATATACAATTTTATAAAAAGAAGATGGTGTGTGACAGACACTTCACCGAAGCAGACAGGGATCGCCATAGCCGCTTGAATGCTTTGGCTGTTCCATCGCTTCATTTATTTGGTAAGTTTCTTTCTTTTTAGTTTTTACCAACTGCCTCTGTGGTCCAGTGGTTAAGGCGTTTACTTTACTGACCCAGGGGTCGTGGGTTCGATTCCCACGGGAAGCACACTTTGTTAAGTTGTTTCCAGTTTGGTTAGGACAATGCAGGCTTGAATCACCTGATTGTCTGATAAGAAAGATGATTCCGTGCTTCGGAAGGCACGTTAAGCCGTTGGTCCCGGCTGCCATTTGATAGTCGTTAAAGGAACCACGTCAGAGGCCGAGAGGCGGTTCCGAAGAACTCTGACACCAGGGTGTGCATGGTCGACTGACCGTGTCACCTACTCGAAATGATGATGATGATGACCAACTGTCCGACTGCAGTGGATGAGGGATTTCGGTATCGATTTTTCCCCAGGTGGCGGCACTGTGTCGGTCGAGGTGGCCGACGCAACCAGGCTAGTTTATCATGTATGAAATTTTCAATTTTTATAAATAACGCCATCTGTCTGCCAAACTCGATACTAATTTAAAATTTAAATGCGTTCACGTAATAACAATAACGGTTTATAATGTACTCATTACTTGTAACAGTAAAGAAAATATTTATTTAGAAACTTTGCACATGTAATGAAGATTCTAAATGTACAACGTTTTTTTCATAAACTTGTAAGTCTTACCAAAAAGCACGTATTTCTTGAAACAAGTTTAATGAAATTTCCGCACACTATTTTTCGTTTAATGCCTTCGCGTACTCACTAGCTTGTTACTATGTGGCAGTAAAAGGTGTTCGGGAGACGAGGGCAAGGGACTCTTTTCGCTTTGCTACTTTATCTGACATTGCGCTGGACGGAACAAGTTTTTCGACCATGCTCGCGTTGACGATAGTCGGTCGGGGAAGGGCTTTCTTAACGTCATGGACATGTACAAGTAGAATAATGTTAGCATTGCAGTATGGTAACACCGAAGAATGAGTGACAGCTGTCAGCTGTTTCACCAATTTTGTCGTTGTGTTGTTTGTGAATTACCTGTTACCTGTGTTGTTGATTTTATGCAGCAAATAAATATCTTTCTTTCTTTCAACTGTTCTTCGACGAATGCTACTTTGTGAACTTACATCGTATACATTTTGCTATTTAATTCCCTGTGCCTTTATTTTCGTGGGATTTTCTGCTAAGTACGTCGAGTCGAGTATCTGCTTCTCCGTCTTTGCGACGCAATCTTCACGAAATATTGCCGGACTGTGTTAAAAAGTGTTGAGATAGGACTCCTAGTGATCTATAGTTTCAGTGGTTTTTTGAAAAAATAAGACTTAACTTACCTATGCCTCAAAGAATCTGTTGCATTTCTTCTTGTGCTGCCTCGCTCACTGAAGGTAAATCTAATCTAATCTAATAATTGTATGTACAATTCAAATTTGATTCAATTAAAGTTTTTAGTGTCCTAAATTTGCACATGGTATTTTATCTTAATGTATATATTGTAATGGTTTTAGAAGCAGTATTACATGCCTTCCCGAATCCTGCGACAGAACCTTATAAGTTTCGTGTTTGGGTTACTAATGCTGGACTTCTTGGAGGAGATGAGTCATATATATTCAAGAACAGGAAAATATGTCGCATTCACTTTGAGGAAACTTATCACTATCCAAAGAATCGTTTGAGTAAATTGGCTATTCCAACTCTGCATCTCACAGGTAAATATAGAAATACAGACAAAGCAACTCTTGCCAGCCACTGTTGGAAAGAGTTACTTTGTAACACACTACTGTTTTAGATTCATTTATACTTTCATTATGGCCACTTTTGATGTTAAAGGTTATCATCATATATTTAAGAACTTTGTTTTTGTCGGTGGAGTATTTTCCATTTTTCCCTATCCTCCGCTATCTCTTTGACCTCTCTGTACGACACGACTTTTGCCTTCTTTTTTATTTCATCTGTGAATGCTCTCCTTGGCCTTCCTTTTCCTCTCTTAACTTCAATCTTTCCTTCTAAGATGGTTTTAATAAATTTGTTGTGTCGTATAAGATGGCTAAACATCTTTCCTCGCCTTATTTCTATAAAATTCAATAAAGTTCTCTTTTCATTAACAAGTTCTAGAACTTCCTTGTTTGTCTTTCTCTCCATCCAGCTTATTTTTTCCATTCGCCTTATTTAAAGGTTAGGTATGCTTTAATTATTTGTTTTTTTTTTTCTAGTGAATGGTGATTTTTTTCTGATAATTAATATTTTATTGAGCATCTTTTCATCCAAACATGATTTAACAATGCACAAATCACATTGTTTACTTGAATATTATATCTGAGTTCAAATAAAGAATGATTCATGCAACTTTGGATCAACAATACAAAAGCATCTGTCAAAAGTGACTTTTTATTAAGGCTGTATGCCATGAAAAATTGAGTCCTCAATTATTTTATTTTATCTTGATTAAATGTGGTGTCAGACTAATTGGATATATTTTTTACAAGTGCCCATATAGTTCCACCTACTTCTGTTATTAGTATACAAGAGTCAGACCAAATTTTGTCCACACCACCAAATTTTTGATATAGCCTTTATATCTCTCAGCCTCAGCAATACTAAAAATTAAAATAAAATTCGACATTTCCATAAAAATTGTCCGGCCGGCTAAGCACTTGAATCGGAATGTCAAATAAAACTTCGAGTTCCTAGAAATGCTCCCAAAGGAAAAGTTGTTCATATTGAAGGGTGTGAAGGGTACAGTGTAATTTTACTCCTAGTATTATATCGTACCTATTCACGTTTCGTTATAAAAAATATGGTAGGTATATGTTATTATCAGTAGTACATGCTCTCAGTCATTCTCTTGTGTCAAATTTCATCCCTATAGAATCAGTAGTTTAGATGTGATTGACTAACCTCCATATACAAACTGAAAATAAAAGTAACTTTTTTAATAACTTAACGATTCCTATAGGTATAAGCTGTATCTAAGCTTTTTCAATTAAACTAAGTTTTAAAAGTGAATATTAAAATACTTAAGCAAATTTTTATTTTTATTGCACAATGTCCCAAATTCCCATACTTTGTGGTCACCCTAATTAGAAAGAGAGGCAACCAAAATATTCAAGGTCATTTCTTTTGACTTTTTTCGGCCTTCATGAGAGCGGTCTACATTTTGTACATAATACTTATAACTCCATAGTTCAAAGCCTTGTTTACGAGTATCAAAAACACATGGGTGAAATAAAATCAAGAATTTTAACAACTGTAATGTCAAAGTCATATTAGGTATCATTGTTGCAACTTGCAACTCAAAAAAATGACGGGGTTCAGCTTTAATTAGCCAGACTAAGTATTTTGCAAAAACTAAACATGATTTTTGATTTAGTTTCAATACCTTATACATCATCATCATCATCATCTCAGCCACAAGAAGTCCACCTTATACATAGTATATGCCAATTGGAAACTAGCTAAATAAACAATTTAATAGTTTATTTCACGACATTTGGTCTGATTATATTATTTATTTATCTTTGTACGGTACAAAGAAAAATTAATAATGTTGATTTAAAAAGATATTTTTTTCAAATCAAAAGTCCATACCACAGAAACATACATAACTCAAGCAGTCCCAAAGAATATAGCAGTCCATACCTCAGATTAATAACTAAAGCAAGTATGGAACTGCTTTAGTTATTTTATTAAAATCATCATATAATATAATCTGAGATATGGACGGAACAAATGGGAACAAAACATCCGTAAAAACTGTCAACATGACAGTCAGTCACTTGCAAATTGCAATGCCATCCCTTTTTGAGGTTAGTATTATAATGTCTTTGCTTCGGGGTTCGGGGAGATAACAAAAAAGAAATGTCAATGTCAGCTCGTCGAAAAAACTAATCAACTTAAAAGAATCAAAACATAATAAACTGAAAAACAACAAAAGGGCAATAAAATTGCGTATTTTTTTTTATTTGTTCTTTATCAAACCCAAATAAAATTAAGTAAATAGTGATGTTCCATGTCGGACAAAAAGTGTTGCGTTCCCGGATGCACATCGACTAGAGGTAAGTACTGTTATTTGCCTTGTTGTTCCCGGCAGAGTAGAATAGGACCACTCCAAATCTTCCCGTGGATGTCGTAAATTGTCGTAGAAGGCGACTTAGGAAACACAAGCTAAACGAAGCTTAGAAACCTCTCAAACCCGGCAGCTTGGAGAGTGTCGGCCAAATCCTCTGACTGGCTAATATATGGCTCTGGTGGTACAGAGAGGGTCTTGCTCCTGCAGTGGGTACTTTAAAAGACCTTATGATGATTGTACCTACAATAAGTACCTAGTGTTCTCTTTATCCTTAGCAAAGACAATATAATACTAACGTATCCTTAGCTATAGCAATTCGAAGCCCAGGGTACACTTTGATATAGTATATTTGTCAATGGTGTAATATGATTTGGCAAAAGTTTTATACATTGCTTATTTGAAACACCTAACATGCCTTTCTTTTGAAGGGGTGGTTTTCGATCTATAGACATTATGTAGGCCTATGTTAGACAAAAATTAAGTTTTCCAGTTGTGCAATATTTTTTATAATAGGTCAGCAGTGTCAAATGTTATATTTGCTTTTGCTCGCAAGTTCATTCTATTATATGGTGTCCTATTTTATGTGCTATTCTTTTGTCGTAGCATTAACAATGTAAAATTTCATTGAGACTGATAACAGCCATTCTCATATTTATATAACTATTGCTATAGTCTATTTGTTTAGGTACTAAAAAAATTAAACAACCATGATGCGTCTTTTTATTGAAATATACACTTTAAAAATCAGAATATTTACATTTTACCTTTTTATGTGAAATGACATTAAATTTCACACTGAATTGGTGAAGTGTTAAGATTCTATTACTCACGTAAGATGGAAAATTATGGAAGAGGAGGCTTCTACCCAATAGGGATCCATTACATAAAAACAAATCCATAAACAACTAATAATCTAAAAAAAAAATTACTTTTATGGAAATAAAGAGGCTTATTATTATTATTATACTCACGTAAATAGTCAATTAAGATTTTGATTTAAAAAGTCTCAAAAAGACGTAGGCAACTACCAAGATTGTTAACATTTTTTTAGAGTACCAAAACATATAGCCTGTAGTAGTCATTACTTGAAGTATAATATCATTTTATAATAAAAGGAAAGGTCTACTTTTCAGATGACAAGATTCCACTGCATCGCTTCCCTAGCCCTCAAAATGATCCAGAGAGATTCCGTACCTGGATATTTAAAGTCAAAGGAGAGGTGTTAGGATTAGACAATATATTTATATACAAATATCGAAGAGTGTGTCACAACCATTTTGAAAATAGGTGCCATACATGGTGCAATACCTTGAGTCGTGATTCTGTGCCAACTTTACACTTGTCAGGTATGTCCCCCTCTCTCACTGATATTAACCCCTATCGTGAACTTCGAATATATCCAATAATCATTTGCATGAAAATGTTTGTCGGATCTATCCGACGTTCAGGGTTAAATGAGTATGCCCAGAAAACCAAACTTTTTGCTTAACAGGATCTAAATCTATAATCTACTTTTACTATCTGTTTGGAGTGATATATTTTACTGATTTAGTGATCTTTATTTTCTCACAGGCCATATCGGAAGATTTTGAAGAATTTTCAAACAAAGCTGGACTCTTTATAGTTGGCGATTTTACTGAGCCAAGAATATTTAGTGTGGTTTTGAAAGTGTGTTAAAGGTTGAATCTTCTAACCATGTCGAACGCTAAGTGCTGCGTCCCTGGATGTGTGAATAGTAAATCTGGTATGTACTAAATACATTTCATAGCAACAAGTAATCACAAAAAACCGGCCAAGTGCGTGTCGGGCCACGCGCAGTGTAGGGTTCCGTAGTTGTGAAAGACAACTTTAAGTTCACACTGTTCACACTCACACCTCACAGTTTACCGACCAAAAACATCAAATAATCAAAATTGTATGAAATTTTACATTTTCGAGTACATTTTATAAGTTGGTTACCT
This sequence comes from Rhodophaea formosa, assembly GCA_963082605.1. Taxonomy (NCBI): domain Eukaryota; kingdom Metazoa; phylum Arthropoda; class Insecta; order Lepidoptera; family Pyralidae; genus Rhodophaea; species Rhodophaea formosa. Next base: position 9,969,350 of record OY720228.1, on the reverse strand, counting down.
ATAACTTTTGAGTTTGTACTTAATACTCAGCTCTGATAGTTTTCCTTTCAACTTCAGTATATATACTACTGCTGTAATTTTTTTCACGTATCCATATATTACCGTTTAGCAGATAGAGGGGGGGGACACGTACGTCTAACAAAAATTTGCACTTTAAAACCAAATATTTCGGAAACGGATCCCTACATCGAAAAGTGGTGTTCTCAACCTCACAATATTTTTTAAAGACCTATTTAACGATACCCCAGACGATGGGTAAATAGAGAAAAAAAAATGACTCCCCCACTTTACTAGTATGGGAGCTACCTTAAAAAAAAATTTTTTTCTACCACTTTTTTGCCATGATTAATGTACATACCCATACCAAATTTCAGCTTTCTAATACTTATAGTCTCTGCGTAAAACCGCGGACGGACAGACAGACAGACAGACAGACAGACAGACAGACAGACATGGCGAAACTATAAGGGTTCCTTGTTTACTACGGAACCCTAAAAAGTACCGTGCGGCTGTGTTAGCCATTGCACATGGCACTGCAGAAGAAGCGGCACAGCTTTGCTATAGGTCCAGGCGGCGGGGGGCCGTTCCCTTAGCGACGCCATGTGTAACCGCCTATAGTTGTCGATTAGCTTTTACAACTTGTCGATACATTTTTTTTTTAACATGTGTAGTTACTGTCAATTTCAGCCATTCTTGCTCCATGGTCTCATTTGTATAAAATAATGGTACAGAACCCTTCGTGCGCGAGTCCTATTCGCACTTGGCAATTATTTAGAATAATAATTAATTAATTTTATGATATTTTATAATAATCATGTTTTAAATCAAATAATGAAATATGATTCTTATTTCAGGAGTGACTGCAATTTTGCATAAATTCCCCAATCCTGTCAAGTGCAAGCAGCTTTTTAATACATGGCTTTATACCATCGGGGGTGACATACTAAAGCTAGAAAACGCCCGTATTTTCAAATACCGCCGTGTGTGTCAAATTCACTTTGAACAAAAATACTGGTGCAGGAATAATCGTCTCAGTAATAATGCTTTGCCGACGAGAAATATGCCAGGTTTGTGGATAGTCAATAGTCGAATATTTTATTCATCATAAGATATTTCAATATCATTTGGTGAACGTCAATTTTCATTACAATTTGTATTGTTTGATGAAATTTTATTAATATCCATCAGAGATGTGTGAAAATGCGAAACGAGGGAGAACCAGAGTTTTTCATAGACGAATATAGTGAAGTCACTTCATTCACGTGTTAGCGGTAGAAACCCAATGCAATGGTACACTCAAAAGTGACACAACGGCTTTTTTCGGTTAGCAACCCAATGATACGCAGCTTTATCAGACCTCAACCCATTTTATGATGGCACGTTAGTACATACCGATTCTTTGTGTATTAATAAATTAAAATTACTTACCAAAAATATGTGTTTCATTTATCATTATTTATTATTGTACTTGTTCCTTAATATTTTTGACTGAGCGAGCGAGAAGCGCAAAGTGTTTCTGTATATCAGCTTGAGCAAAAACTCTTTTGAATAGCCGTTTGTCCCGCTGTCCGGCTATTTATAGATCTTACTCTATGTAAAGGTCTTATTCTCAACCCATTCTCGTAAATTTGCAGGTTTGATTATTACAAAAAATGTGTCGGATTATATTTTGGATAAAATTCATCATCATCATTTCGTGTAGGTGACACGGTCAGTCGACCATGCACACCCTGGTGTCAGAGTTCTGCGGAACCGCCTCTCGGAATGGCGGAAATTAAGTAGTATTAAGGGCCTAAGCGCTATTCCGGCCTATAGCGCTTAGGAATATATTTTATAAATCTTACACAGACTGGCGAAAATTATACAGCTCACAGACCCACAATTTTTTTTTCACTTTAATAGCTACTTATTATACATATATGTGTCAACTCACGTCGTTCCTTATTCATTATCCGACGTCACACATTACCTTTACGACTTTATCGGCCTTCTGGATCCTGTCACATTTAAGCACAGGTCGCTTCATACAAGCGGAATGTTATTTATGCCTAAAACTACTACAAACGAAACTTTACATCCATGTACACGACTGTGTGTGAGTCCACTATCAGGATCGCCGTGTCTTATACAAACGGCGCGTAACGTGCGACTGAGAACAGTAGCACCTGAGAGTAGCACCCTGTTTTTCGAAACCTTAAGAACTGCTTAGCACGGGGGAGAGGTGCGGGACGCCATATTGCGAGGGACGCTGCGAATTTCCGTTCTGCACCTACTATTACTACTACAATTATAAATTATTGATTAAAACAAATACTTTAGCCAAATGATGGTGAATTATTCACTTAGACATATTATATGTCTAAGGGGGTGTGCGGGGTATTCCCCTTGCCCGGAGAGGTTTACCCGATGTCAAACTTGAATGAATGAATGAATAATTTATTTGAAGACACACAGCACAGGACATAAAACATTAAACAATTAATACACTTGTTTCACACTGTGTACGTCTTCAAATAGGTCCCAACTCAGCATATCCTAATCCTAACTAATATTATAAATGCGAAAGTGAGTTTGTTTGTTTGTTTATTTGTTTGTTACGCTTTTACGCCGTATCTACTGAACCGATCATCATGAAATTTTGCATACACATAGGTAAGGGTACCGAGAAGGACATAGGCTATAGATAACGCGGGCGAAGCCGCGGGTAACAGCTAGTGTTGGTTATAAAGCCAATGCTGGTCTTCCGTTGGGACCTCAGATCATATATTGGGACCTATGTTGACGTCACGGGTGTGCGCACTTACGACTAACAAACTTCCACTTCGATTCTCTGCTGTACCCAGTCTTTGGAAAATGTCTCCAGTGCAGAAGCATGATCCTCTCTGCACTACCAAAGCTATATATTAGCCAGAGCAGCCCGAAGCAGCAGGAGTCCGATGTTCCAGTGGGTGTGAGCTCTATGAGCGCTTACGTATGTTATGTCATCGTTGATGGCAGTCGTTAAGCTATGTCAGATGCCTTAAGGCAGCTTGAAAATCTGACACCAGTGTTGGCCACTTACACATACGAAAAACAAAACAAAAGCCAGAGCAGTCAGAAGATTTGGTCTACACTTTCCACGCTGGCCAGACGGGTTGGAGTTAATGTTCGTAAGCTTTATTTAGCTTGTGTAGGAAACACACGACGTGTTCTACGACATCCACGAGAAGCCTTGGAGTGGTCCTATTCTACTCTGCCGTACGGCATCTTTTCAACAGTATTTTGAAAATGGAGTAACCCTCTAAAATTTGTTTCTCCTTGTCCCCAGGTTTCAAAAACGAGAAGAATAAAGACGCACCGCCGTGTAAGAAATTGAAGCCTGAACCACCACCGGAGCGCCAACCAAAGTCTGTAGACACAATTGTACCTGAGGTACAAAGCGGCAAAGTTGAGGAGAATGTGGTAGACGCAGAACTCAGGGCTCCAAGCCCCCTTTCAGGTATGTCATCATCAACCGATATAAAAAAGGAGTTTATCATTTCGCCCGGTGTATAATTGTCACAATTACACAGCTTTTGTTTTAAAATGCATTAACGCAATTGCATGATTATTAATTATTAGTTGTTACCCGCGGCTTCGCCCGCGTGATATAGCCTTGTCCTTTTCAGTACCCTAACCTATCTGTATGCACAATTTCAAGATGATAGGTTCAGTAGAAAGGGCGTGAAAGCGTAACAAACAAACAAACAAACTCACTTTCGCATGTATAATATTAGTTAGGAAGTTAGAATAGGATAAGGATTTAATGTATTGTCACCAGAAAATAACAAGAACAGTTTCCGGTGACATATGTATATTTTTCGCAAACATTTGTACGTTGAAGTTATACTTTCTTTATTCATAAGAAGTGTTTCTTATTTTATGACCGATAACCGTTGGAGCAAACGAGTTCTTGAGTGGAGACCGCGTCTCGGCAAACCTAGTGTAGGACGTCCTCAGGCACGGTGGAGTGATGATTTGCGCAAGATGGCTGGCAGAAGCTGGATGCGAGCAGCCGAAGATAGATCTCGATGGCGTGCAATTGGGGAGGCCTATGTCCAGCAGTGGACGAGTATAGGCTGATGATGATACGAAAAACGCCCAAAAGTAGACCTTAAATACTTATTAATACCATTTCAGACATTCCTGATCCCGAACCGGAGCCCGGTCCCTTTTCTTGGCAGAAATCTCTACCTATTTGCATCGAAAGGGACGACATTCTATCAGGTATGTAGACTAGTTTTTGAACTATAGGAGGTAAAATAAATCGCTCGTCCATTCGAAATTAAGAGCCGAGTTTTGTCGTGTCGTTGTACGGAAAGAAACGCACAGGCAGAAATCTCTGCCTATTTCTATCAGGTATGTAGACAAGTTTTTGAAGTATAAGAGGTAAAATAAAGCTCGTCCATTCGAAATTAAGATATGATTTTTGTCGTATCTTTGTACGGAAAGAAACGCACAGGCAGAAATCTCTGCCTATTTGCGTCGGAAAGGGATGACATTCTATTAGGTATGTAGACTAGATTTTGAAATCATCATTAGGTCTTTTTAGTCTCCACTGCAGGAGCACGACCCTCTCTGTACTACCAGAGCTATATATTAGCCAGAGCAGTCTGAGGATTTGGCCTACACTCTCCACGATGGCCAGACGGGTTGGAAAGGTCTCTTTGATGTTTATGAGCTATGTTTAGCTTGTGTTTCCTAAGTCGCCTTCTAGGACATCCACGGGAAGACTTGGTGTGGTCCTATTCTATTCTGCTGGGAACCACACGGCTTCACAGATTTTGAAATATAAGAGATAAAATAAATCGTTAGTCCATTCTAAATTTAAGAGCCGAATTTGTCTTGTCTTTGTGTGAACCGCCGTGTGGTTCCCGACAGAGGAGAATGGGACTCCAAGTCTTCCCGTGGATGTCGTATAAGGGACTTAGGAAACACAAGCAAATCAAAACTTATAAACATCAAAGAGACCACTCCAACTCGTCTGGCCAGCATGGAGAGTATAGGCCAAATCCTCTGACCCCTCAGGCTATGTCAAATTTAAATCGAAGCATGTTTTGTCATTTTTACACTTAACACTTGTTTTTTTTTCAGATATTTTTGAATCAGACAAGGAGGTGCCGGTAGTTAATTTGGATGAAGAAATTAAGCTAAATAATTTAAACGAAGTTACAGAAGTCCCGTCAAAATGTAAGCCGTCCAATATTTTTGATCTTTTCAGCCAGTACTTACCTTTATCTTCTTACAATGAGCCTTTCCCTCCTTTCGACGTGGTATCATCAAATCGTGGTGGCATCAAATCAGGTATGGCACTTCATACAACCAGATTAATATTTATGCCTAATACTACTTACTACAAATGAAACTTTACATTCGTGCACACTTCAATGTGTGAATTAACAATCAGTGTCGCCACCACATAGAACGAATTCACGTACCAATCATTCAATAACCAAACCAAAGGTTCGCTTTATGAATTTAAACAACTGTTCAAATTTCAGTCAGTGGGAACTTCTCCTTTTACTTATATATATAAGTAAATATACAATGTGTTTGGTATTGAGCCACCGATAATTTAAATTCACATTCTCAACTTGAAAACGAAAATCTTTTGTTCTATGAACAAGCCTGTAATAGAGGAAAAATATGTTCTCCACACATTTTAGATTAGTAGGTATGGAAAATCATATTTTTTCTTGCCATCCAACATGCTAAACGTGGCCTTAAGGTTTTACAGTCATGGGCTCTGTCTACCCGCAAGGAAAAAAGACGTGATAGTAGGTATGCATAAATATTACCACCACAGGACCACGGAGGCTGTTGCGGAGCATGACCGTCGTCAAAGACAATATAATACTAACGTTATAGACTGCCCACCTCATACAAAAGTATTGGACCAAATTACGGTTGCGAAAAGCAGGCGAATGTATGGCGCAGGAGAGTTGCTTGCTACTCGATACTAGATGGCCTTTAACTTACTAAATAAACGGTGTCATTTTGAAATATTATGCCTAAAATATTGTTTTGATTTTTAATGAGATATATTTTGTGAATCATGTTTTTATATTCTCATAATATGGTAGATACAATGTTGTGTAGTTTCGAGTGGCGTTATCTATGCGAGTCTCTGAGAACAAATCGTACGATTAAGGCGTTGAGACCACCCACATGCCGTCGTAAACACCGTTTGAGCAGTTACAATACAATAGGAAACAAAAGTGCCGTGCAAAGACATTAGTGTCGTATCGTCGGAAATCAATAATTGTTTTGTTACAGGTGAAGAAGATGAAGAAAAGAAATATGTCAGCGAGAAACACGCGGAGTTTTCTTGTGACCATTGCTTTGGGGAAATAATCGGGTATGTATCACAGGATTAACTCAGTCTTTGATTTCTGATCCTGAGGCATAGAAGCAGCACTTAGTGCTTTTTAGGGTTCCGTAGTAAACTAGGAACCCTTATAGTTTCGCCATGTCTGTCTGTCTGTCCGTCCGCGGTTTTACTCAGAGACTATAAGTATTAGAAAGCTGTAATTTGATACGGGTATGTATAAAAAAGTGGTAGAAGAAAATCTTGAAAATAAATTTTTTTTTGGGTAGCTCCCATACAAGTAAAGTGGGGGAGTATTTTTTTTTCTCTTTTTACCCATCCTGTGGGGTATCGTTAAATAGGTCTTTAAAAATATTCTAGATTCTAGATCGATTTAGGGATCCGTTTCCGAAATATTTGATTTTAAAGTGAAAATTTTTGTTAGAGGTAAGTGTCCAACTCCTCTATCTGCTAAACGGTTATATATGGATACGTGAAAAAAAAATTACAGCAGTAGTATATATACTGAAGTTGAAAGGAAAACTATCAGAGCTGAGTACTAAGCACAAACTAAAAAGTTATAGGCAACCAACTTATAAAATGTACTAACTGTGAGGTGCGAGTGTAAATAGTGTAAACTCAAAGTTGTCATTCACAACTACGGAACCCTACACTGCGCGTGGCCCGACACGCACTTGGCTGGTTTTTAATTATAAGACAACGATTGAAAGAAAAACAAAATTGAGCTAATATTTATCTTTTTGACTTTATATTTGCAATAGAAATAATATTCATCAGCATCATCATCAGGCCATTTCTGGTCTCCACTGCAGGAGCAGGACCCTCTCTGTACTACCAGAGCCATATATAAGCCAGAGCAGTCAGAGGATTCGTGCTACACTCTCCACGCTGGCCGGAAGGGTTGGAGGAGTTTGCAATAAAAATAATATTTATATTATATTTACGGATTACTTCGTAATAACTAAAGAGAGAGGGTAGGCAAAAACGTCTCATGTGCACCATTGGCCGGGACCATTGGCAAAAATATAGGTCACGTTATGGGCACGTTCCCTAATAGCAAAGACAATATAATACTAACGTAATAGACTGCCCACCTCATACAAAAATATTGGACCAAATTAAGGTTGCGAAAAGCAGGCGAATGGTTGGCGCAGGAGAGTTGCTTGCTACTCGATACTAGATGGCGGTAATCTGCGTAAGCCTTTAACTTACTAAATATACAGTGTCATTTTAAAATATTATGCCTAAAATATTGTTTTGATTTTTAATAAGATATATTTTGTGAATCATGTTTTTATATTCTCATAATACGGTAGATACAATGTTGTGTAGTTTCGAGTGGCGCCAGCTATGCGAGTCTCTGAGAACAAATCGTACGATTAAGGCGTTGAGACCACATGCTAATAGCATTCATGTTCAGTTTCAGATACACATGCGTGCAGTGCGAAAACTTCGACCTGTGTCGCGCGTGTGAGAGCCAACTCGTACATCCACACCATTACATGCTGCGCGTACCGAGACCCAGGCCTTTTGTGAGTTTCCTTCTTATACAGGTCGCGACGACTTTTTTCAACATCAAGACAACAAATCTCATTATCAGGTCTTTTTTTGACCGACTTCAAAAGAGGAGTTTCTCAATTCGTTTGTGTGTTTTAGTTTTTTAGGGTTCCGTAGTAAACAAGGAACCCTTATAGTTTCGCCATGTCTGCCTGTCTGTCCGTCCGCGGTTTTACTCAGAGACTATAAGTACTAGAAAGCTGTTATTTGGCATGGGTATGTATATTCATGGCAAAAAAGTGGTGGAAAAAATCTTGAAAAAAAATTTTTTTTTTTAGGCTAGCTCCCATACAAGTAAAGTGGGGGAGGTTTTTTTTTCTCTACTTATCCATCATGTGGGGTATCGTTAAATAGGTCTTTAAAAATATTGTAAGGTTGAGAACACCATTTTTCGATTTAGGGATTCCTTTCCGAAATATTTGGTTTTAAAGTGCAAATTTTTGTTAGAGGTAAATGTCCCCCCCTCTATCTACTAAACGGTGATATATGGATACGTGAAAAAAATTACAGCAGTAGTATATATACTGAAGTTTTAAGGAAAACTATCAGAGCTGAGTACTAAGTGCAAACTAAAAAGTTATAGGCAACCAACTTATAAAATGTAGGTAGGTACATGAAAATGTAAAATTTCATACAATTTTCATTGTTAGATGTTTTTGTTCGTTAAACTGTGAGGTGAGAGTGTGAACTCAAAGTTGTCATTCGTAACTACGGAACCCTACACTGCGCGTGGCCCGATACGCACTTGGCCGGTTTTTATTACGCGATAGCTCCGTCAGTTAATTAGCCTCAACTGCAACAGCACGACCCTCTCTGTACTACAAGAGCTATATATTAGCCAGAGCAGTCAGAGGATTTGGCCTACACTCTCCGTTGGCCAGACGGGTTGGAGAGGTCTCTTTGATTTCTATTAATATAATACATTCCCGGGCGCAGCCGGAGGGCCGCTGTTGATAAATATTATAAATTTTCTTTTTTACTTTCAGAATGAAATAAGAAGTGTGGTAGCAGCGATTAGATTCAAATTAAAAGTACTAGAAGAATCCTTCAAACAAAACAGGTATGATTTTTTATTACGTAAGGTACCAAATACTTCGTAAGGTCATGTGGTCCCAACCCCTTAATCGTACGATTTGTTCTCAGAGACTCGTATACATAGCGCCACTAACTACACAACATTATATTTGCCGTATTATGAGAATATAAAAACATGATTCACAAAATATATCTTATTTAAAATAAGAACAATATTTTAGGCATAATATTTCAAACTAACACCCTAGTTTTAGTAAGATTAAGGCTTACGCAGATTACCGCCATCTAGTATCGAGTTGCAAGCAACTCTCTTGCGCCGTACATTCGCCTGCTTTTCGCAACCTTAATTTGGTCCAATATTTTTGTATGAGGTGGGCAGTCTATTACATTAGTATTATATTGTTTTTGGTAAGGTGTCGAGCTCTCTGTCATGTATACTGTATTATTCTCTATTTAAGGGGGCACACTAGGCACAGTAGCGACGCCAATCATTTTATTCCTAATACTTTACAAATAGAAAGAAATTCAAGAATGTAAACAATATAAGCCTTAGTAAATAATATCCCAAAAATACTTCAGGTTATTTACTAAGGCTTATATTGTTTATATTCTTGAATTTCTTTTTAGTTGTAAAGTATTAGGAATAAAATGATAGGCGTCGCTACTGTGCCTAGTGTTCCCCCTTATCACATCTTCGTGGCTGATTAAGATATTGAACCTCCAGGTGGTATTCCTAGATCCAGTGGCGGCTCCCCCTTAAGTGCACTCGTGCGGCGCACTACCAGTTTAAGCTTAAATATATAATATACAAAAAAATTTAATACATATAAAAAATAAATAAGCAGTTTTAAGTAAATTTTTTTTTGTCACATGATAATCAGTCATGTATTTAACGAAATAAGTATTATTTTTGCTTGACAAAATAATTTGCCGTGCGCTCGCTCCCAGCGCACGCATCGCGCCCATACAGCTACTATTGAGAAGGCGACAAAACGATCGATCTAGGCTAGATCGATACGACATTGGAACCTTCTAAAACAAGTCTATGTTCTCTTAAAAGGCCGGCGACGCTCTTGTCACACCCCTGGTGTTGCAGTTGTCCATGAGCAGCGGATATCACTTACCATCAGGTGACAAGGTTGCTCGTTCGCCGCACTATTTTATAAAAATAAAATAAAAAATCTTTTATATTCGTGTAATGTGATAAATAAGGAATATATTATTCAAATTAAAAAAAATAGTTAATATTCCTCGTTGCAGTGATGACTGGGCTGAAGTGGTTATAAAGAAGGAAGAAGACCCCTTGGAGGTGGAGGTGACTGAGTCTCAGCCGACAACAACTGAACAGCCTCTGGAAGAATGCGTTGTAAGACCCCACTTATAAGTATACATTCTTATTTTCAAACGAGGACTTAAAAGTCACTCGCCGTGTGGTTCCCGGAAGAGTAGAATAGGACTACTCCAAGTCATCCCGTGGATGTCGTAAAAGGCGACTAAGGAAACACAAGCTAAACAAAGCTTACTAACATCAAAGAGACCTCTCCAAACCGTCTGGCCAGCGTGGAGAGTGTAGGCCAAATCCTGTGACTACTCAGGCTAGTATATATGGCTCCGGTAGTACAGAGAGGGTCGTGCTCCTGCAGTAGAGACTAGAAAGACCTGATGATGATGATGATGACTTAAAAGTCAAAAAAGTCAGAAGTTTTATTCAAAATTGGATAATTATATCTCTTTTTGAACTTCATTTTTTTCTTTCTTATTATTTTTAATTTTTAATATGCAAAATCGAAAATCTACTAGCGTTTCGTAATGACCACTGGTGAGAAGAATACGACGAAACGAAAGAAACTCAACCCAGACTTTACTTTACTACTAGACTACTGACTTACTGCAGTGCCTGGTTTAAACCAATATCCGCCCAAAACGAACTAATGGCAGTTGACCACACGTTAAAGTTACAAGTGTCGACTTATTTTGGCCGGTTAATGGTTTAAACCGGGTACCTACTAAAGTTAGTCCTCATTTTATAATAAGACGGATAGTGTTCACTTGAATTGGCGATTGACTAGAGCTCTTAAGGGTACGCTAGTCAGGTGTTTCGCCATACAAATTCTGTAGGGTGATGACTCCGTTGTTCGGTATCGTCTGTATAAAATTTTCAATTCTATCGATTTGTCTTATCGTTATCTATGCTTGTATGGAATCATAATTGTAAAATTATAAGTACTTTAGAAGTTATGAGTCTCAAAACATTCCGTTTTAACACGTAATTTTAACGCAACTTTGGGGACAATTAAATACCGGAAAGAGTATAAAATCTATAAAACAAAATTCATACAAGCATAGTTTGGTTGTTAAAAAAATTAAATAACTTTACTTTTAATTAAAACATTCAGCTGTTTTATCACCAGAACACTTCTCCCAAACGCTTACTCGCGAATTTTTAGACGACGAAGATTTAGATTTTTAACAATATTTGTGTTTGCATTTGCACACACTAGACTGTAGTTCCGATGTGCTTATACATCGGTGTAAATAGTTCCGTACTGTTCATAACCTAGTCTATCCCTTTCTCATCGAAATAGCACGCAAATTTGCCACGTGCGCCGACGAGTTCGAGTTCCGGACTAGCGCATCCTTAAAGAGGGTGTATGGAGTCGAGATTTTCCCCAGATGGCGGCATTTTGTCGAGAGGTATTTTCGGCAGCCGCTGTCCTCATCAGCCTATTCAATGCAAACAAACAATCAAATATTTCCCTTTTATATTATTGGCATAGATATCAACAACTTCTACTACGGAAGTGATGTTCTCAAAAAATATTCAAAACCATGTTGTACTTTAATCTGAGAAAACAAAAATTTGTTCTGACAAGGAAAGTCATATGTTTTTGATATTTTTTACAGGTACCGGAAGCTGATATCACCCATTCTCAACAAGCCGTCGAGCAGGATTCAATGTCACCTTCGAAAGACGACAAAAACAAAACGTCTCATCATTCACCATCGACCTCCGAGGCTGATAGTTCCACACAAAAAAGCAAAGATGTTTCAAAAAACCGTGTAATATTAAGTGGTATTTTAGACAAAGATGTCTTTGTCGTTAAAAAAGATATAGTTTCCAATTCAAACTTGATATATACAAAGCGAAAGGATAGTGTTTCGAGCATAGATGTAAAACATAACACTGCTATTTCTAATAGAGATTTAAGATTAGATAAAGAATGTAAAGTCGTTTTAAATAAAAATGTAAAACTAGTTGAACAAAATATTAGCACTAATAACACTGCTGTTTCAAATAGAGATTTAAGTTTAGATAAAGAATGTAAAGTAGTTCTGAATAAAAATGTAAGACTTGTAAAAGAAAATGCTCACACTAATTTAATAATTCTACAACAAAATCAAGTTATACCACAAACTGATATAATTAAATATCAATTATCAAAAGACAGATTCTCAAATGTAAAGAAAACAAGTTTACAAGATACATCCTTGAAAACAGATATACATTTACAACAAACAGACTCAAAAACAAATGTTAAACAAACCAAAGATGCAAACCCAAACGAAATGTTTGAAGAATATCTAGACGAAATATGGTTAGACGAATCTATTTTAGCAGAAGAAAATAGTGATAAAGATAAAATAACAGAAACCGAACAGAGACAATATATTTTAGCAGACGAAAATAGTTTAATAGATAAATGTAAAGAAAGTGAAGAAAAAGAAGAAACAAGTCCTAAAGAAAAGGCTCTAGAGACAAAAGAAGATATTAACAAACATATAAGAGAAAGAACGACACAAAGTAAAATATTGAATTACAAAATAAAGGAAGCTATACAAAGTCAAGATGATGTTATTCAGCCGTCCAATATGTTAGCAGTCGCTGAAACCGACGATGTGACGGTAGTCAGGATGAATGTTAATCAATCTAATGTTGAAAAACCATACAATTATTATTATTATAAGTTATTACCTAAAAGAGATAAGCATAAATGATTAAGAATAAAAAAGTTTATAATATTATGTTTTTTACTTAAAACTTACGTCTTTCACTTCAAATAGGTAATAAAGCGTCGTACAACTGAGTTAGGATGGAATCTCAAAAACATTATCTTTCTTCCGAGTGAGTACCGAGACGCACACTCAGCTAGGGTGTTTCAAAGCGCGGGGTCCGCTTAAGAAGATCAGGAAAATGGGAAGCTTGAACAAATTATCGCACTTAAATTTCCTCAGCCTATGTCAGAACATCATGAATCAACGAAGTTTTCTTTAATAATTCCACTTTTTATACCGAGCTAATAATAATTGTCAGATCAGCTGTATTTTCATCGACCTCGTAATTGTTAGCCAATTCACATATTTTAGCGAAGTGTTTACTAAATCTCAGGCTGACAGGATCATTTCAGATGTCATGACCCTCTTCCATTTTAAAATCGGTTGGTGTTTAGCGTTGGATAGACCCGAAGTTTATAGTAGGTTGTCTTCAGATATTTCTTCTTCAACTTGAACATTGGTTGATGTATAGCATTAAAAAGCCAGGCTTATACAGTCCTCTATAGCTGTGTCCACCTCTAGTTTGACAGTAGTTGCTGTATTGTTTTAGAACCGAGGTTTATTCTTCAGACATTTCCTTTTCAAGTTTAACATTAGATGATGTATAGCATTTAGGAGGTAGGCTTATACAGACGTCTTTAGCTGTGTTAAACCTACTTTAGTTGATGTATTTATTTCAGAACTGAGGGTTATATAGGGTTTTCTTCAGAGATTTCCTCTTCAAGTTTAACATCGGTTGATGTATTGCAATGAGAAGTGAGGCTGAGAGGATCATCTTCAAAGGCCAACTCCATTTTAACATGGACTGGGCACTCGATATTTTCATGTAACATCTCAGAAACACCCTCACATTCTGTGTTTTCTATAGTATGTCGCACTTTCAAGGATTTTAATTCAGTTTTTAAGTATTTGCACGTTTCTTCTAATTGTTCAATCTTTTTCTGCTGTCTGTTATATTTTCTTGCTAGACAATTGTGCTTTTTCGTAATTTCTTTTATATTTTTCCTCAACTCTTCAATATTTCTCTTTCGCTTATTTTCTATCCTGCCTTGAAGATTCCGAATATTTCTACGGCTTTTGACATCCGTTCGAGTTTGAAGAAGTTCTTCATTCTCAATACAAGGAAGTTGATCCGTAGGTTCGCTTACTCTTTTGATAATTTGCTGATTTTCAACATGCTGCTCTAATTCTCTTCTTTGCCTCCGTTGTTCTTTTTTCTCTACTTGTTTTCTTCTAGAATGTTCTAGAACTCTTGCATCCGATTGCTGCCTTCGTTTTTCATATAATTCAGAATGTTCACTTTTCTGTTTTTCTCTATATTCTCTTTGGCTGCCTGCAGCAATTTTTCTTGGTTGCGGCGTCTGGGAAAAACAAAATAATATTACATACCGCCGAAAATTAAATTGCTTTGTTGCCGTAATTTTTTTAAATTCTGAATAAATTTATCTATTCCAATTTATATTTAATTTTAAGTAAAATCAACTTGCATTCGACTATCCACCAAATAGTTAAGATGTTATCTAATATTTTTTTGAATTTATAAAATGGGAAGAAGTGAGTGCTATTCCAGCACGAGGACGAGTATAGGATAGGCTGATGATTATGATGAGGTAAGTACATTTTATAAATTTTGGAGTGTTATTTACGAATAAAAAAAAAATTAAAAGCTTTGAAAACCTTTGTCGGACTGAGAGGCAGTAAGCAAGATTCTCGTAATTTAATAATTTTAGATACATAACTAATCCTTATTAGAGCATGTCTCAAAAATTTTGCCAATCTTTTAAAAACAGGCGAAAAATAAAATATCACTAAAATCGTCATTTCTTTTTTTCATAATTTTGTTAGGTTTTAGATTATTTACCTTGTTTTTGATTCTATATAATATTTAATAAAATAAATTAAAATACTGAGATAAGGTATAAAAACACCCCAGGCATAAAATTAAATCATACATATCTGAACTCCATCTTAAATAAGAATAATATAATATTTTATTTGTAAATAGTAGTTTTAGTTTCTTTTATTTCTTTTAATAAGAATTAGCTAATTTAAAAAGGATTTCTTCAAGACATTTTATTCTTTAAGACTAAATAGTTGCTACCGCTACTTAAGCATGTTAAGAATACATAAATCCCCAGTTAAATAGTTAAAAAACCTGATAGTATTAACTATGTCTGGAGTTAATTCAAAAATATTGTTTTTCTCCTCTACTCAGTATATTTAAAGGTTCACTTAAGACTCAATGGTATAATTAAAGTATTACTTTAGAATAACAAAGTTAACATTGGCTTTGTAGATAAACTTAAGATAGTCATAACACTCAGTTCTAAAAACTGTCTTTCTAAAGAATATTTTATTCTTTTATCCCTAGCTAAAGTCCTATTTAGTATAAAGTAAAACTACTAACTACTAAGATTTTAATATTAGTTAAGTATAACAAGATTCCTTAAACCTAGTTAAGTATTTTTAAAGCCTGTTAGTATTAAGTATTTATTTATTTATTTATTACACTTTATTGCACATTATTATTATTAAGTATGGCTACATTAAACGTATAAAAAGTTGTTTTTTACTCTACTCAGATATTTGAAGGCTCACTTAAGACTCCTTAGTATAATCTTAAGTGGAAATAAAGCATTTCAAAGTAATAATTATTTCGTAGATCAACTTAAGATTATAGTAACACTCAGTTCTAGAAACTGATTTTGTTTAGTGTACATTATTCTTATAATCCTAAATGCTACTAAACTAAAGATTCTAGTTAGTCACATAAGTATTAATTATTACTAAATTTATTCAGGATTTAGTATTAGTTAAGTATATTGTCTCTAAATCAATACTACTCCAAATGCACATTATCTTAACCTTTTCTAGTAACCTTACAAAATTAGTTTTCTCTTAAGTCTTACTTGTTAAGTAAAATAAGAATTAACGCCATTTTCACTTTGGATAAAAAAAAACATTAAAACAAATTTCCGACGCCTAATAAAGAAAAAATGTAGATTATCCAAGTCAGATTTTTATAAAACCAATAATTAATGCAATTATAACAATAATTAAATCAAGCTATTATAGGAAAATGATATTCTGCAGTCAATGAAAGCATTTGCTTTTTATTTTCCATTATAATCATTTAAATTTTTATTGATTTATTCCAATATTTTTGAGGCCCGTCAGTTTTGTAGCATTTTCTATCAATTTCACACGATAAACAAGAGGTATAACATCCTTTATCAAACAAATTAAATGTTAATAGATCGCCAGATACTCTTAGGCACGTGAATCCCAGACGGAAGGTCCCAATTTTTGAGAACTGAGGAGATTCCATCACAGAACTACGATCATCAAATCAAATCAAATCATCTTATAATTATCGAGCTTGTAGAAATAAATTATTGTCACGAGAGTGGGTTGGGGATAGCAAAGAAAAGACCGATCTTATGAAAATGCCTTTATTTAAGTGCCAAACCTGCCCCCCTATTTACTAACTCGGATGACAGGTGTCGATGCCTAGCAATCTAGAATTTACTGTTACAATGCGGGTTTTGCTTGCTCGAACTTTTTATTTGAAATACAAAAACCGCATTGTAACAGTAAATTCTTGATTGATAGGCATCGACACCTGTCATCCAAGTTAGTAAATAGGCCGGCTGTACACACAGCACTCACTCTCACGCGGAACTGACACGGCACTGTACACTCGCACGGAACTATCACTAGCACGGAACTATAAATAAATATAAATATAAATAAATAAATATATAGGGACATATCACACAAATTGAGCTAGCCCCACAGTAAGTTGTGAACTTGTGTCGCAGGATACTAACTCAACGATACTATATTTTATAATATATATATATATATATACTTATATAGATAAACATCCAAGACCCAGGTCAATATGAAAAAGATCTTTTTCCATCCTGACCTGACCGGGGATCGAACCCGGGACCCCCGTGTCGCAGGCTAGCGTGTTGACCGCTGCGCCACTATCACTGCACTGTTTACTTCACTTACTGTTTTTCCTTTTTTTTCTCTTCCCTCTTCTTCGGATTTCACTTTTCAACTAACTGGCCACACACCGCGCCTAGTACTGATATACCCCCCGAATTCGAACAAAATCTGATGTTCTAAATTCAAAGCATAAATTTTCTATCGCCTTCTCTTTCTTTCCCTTCCATTTGGTCTGGAACAATCCAGAAATTTCTTCAAGTAACCCCTTCTCTCTCACACATCTTCTGTCCTGTATTTTCACTTCCATAAACTTCCATTTAATCTAGAATAGCCTAGAAAATTCTTTTAAACTTACAAAACAGAGTAATGTGGGTTGAGATTTGAACCGGTGTCACCCGATTGCCAGCCCAACGCCTGGTCTAGCCGTTGGGCTGGCTGGGTTAGGCCAGAGATGTTCTGACGTCAAAGTAGAAATTTACCTTTAGATGAATTCTTTTTCATTCGAATTCATGACGTTGACATTGTCATTCAGCGTGCTACGCGACATTATGTATTGAGTATGATACTTCCAGTTGAATTGTAACAGTTATTGTTGATTTTTTTACACGTCCGCCCCTTGTGCCCCTCCCAGAAAAATTCCTGCATCCACCCTTGGAGCCCAAGGGATAAAGAGACCAATATATCAACCTAAGACTATTAGTAATTCAATTACCTATGTTCACATTTAGCAACTAGGTAACGTTATGTTATTATACTTATATAAAACATTAGCTGTTGCCCGCGACTTAATTCGCGTGAATATTAGTTATTTAAAGTTATCGCGGATGGATAACAGTAGATTGTTGCACTGAGCAGAAAGTAAGTTATTGCTGCACGAGTGATTATTTGGAGCCCGAGCGCCAGCGAGGGCGCTAAAAAGCACGAGTGCAATATAACTTACTTAATGCGAGGTGCATAATGTGCTTTTCTTTCAACTACTGCAATAAAAGTGAAAAATAAAACTGAAGACAAATTACAAAAGTTAAAAATTTGTTGTTACATTCCCACCTTTTTTCTTTATGGCCAGTATTTTTTTTTTAGGCAATACACACGTCCCTTTGTAAACTCCATACGGCCGTTAAATTGGCCAACCTTCTTTATGACATGTGACAACTATTGTCCCGCAATTAAAAAAAGAACTAAACAGTGCAGTAAAGGATTTCCATTTTAGCTGCACTAGAGCAGCAAAAATGTATGGAAATCCTTTACTGCACTGTTTAGTTTTTTTTTTTTTACTCCTAGTGCAGCAAAGTTGCGCTTTGTGCTGGATATGTAGTGCAGTTATAATAGAATTGCAGCGTAGTTGGAAGAAAATAATATTAGTTGAATCCTTCCTTGCGGTTTGAGGTTAGGTTTAAGTTAACTCAACAAAACAACTAATTCATGTTGATAAAACTACTTGGTAAATAATGCATTAATGTCGAACAAAAAAGTACCATAAAAAAGGTTAAAGTTAGTCAATTATAGTATACACATATGTGTTCGTTTTTTTTTGAATCTCAGGAATAATTATCCATAATCTCGATGAATGAACTACCTTATACACAAATATTTTTCAATTCAAACCAGTAGATTCTGAGATTAGCGCAATCAACCAAACAATTCTTTAGCTTTATTTTATTAGTACCCATAGATGGAATACATTACGATCTGCGCGGGAGGAAAACATTACCATAAGATTACATGTAAGATTACTCGACTCATAGTCATGTCATAGTCACTAATGATCACCTCAAGAAAATCCTTACACTCACCTTTTAATACTGTATTGAATTGGAAACATCACGTACTTACTTCATATTGTCGGAATACATAATCGTACGGATTATCGTATACAAATTCAATAAAATCTTCGAAGTCAATCATATTCAAGTAATTGAAATCAAAAAATATTACAATAAACAAGCCAATCTTTCTGGTCAAAGCGTCAAGGGTGCTAGAATTTGACAGTTGATTCCTCACCTCGAGTGAAGAAGGAAGGAATGACATGACCTTGCTTGAGTCGCGTTCTCGTACGACGTTTTTATTTTCAGTTTCAGAAAATTCTATAGTAGTGCCAACATTTGATGGACTCTCTCCTTCTTCAACTAAAACATTGGAGCGTGTCACATTTATTGGTTTTACTTGCACAGACTTATGACTACACTGCGGGTCGCATAAAATCCCTTTATTTTCAAATCTTGATACTGCATTTGGAAGAACTTCAGACACACTCCCTTGTAACTCAGCAATTCCAATATTTTTAATGACAGGAACCCTTTCTTTCAGCCTTCCTCTGACACCCAGCCTCCAATTTTCATAATTAGACAAGTCCTCTTCAAGCTAGAAATACCAAAATAATTAACAAGCATCAGTTAAAATTCTCATTCACGTGTACGTTTTCCAAATTTTTGAAAGGCACGAAGCTAACTCATGTAAACTACTAAGAACAACGCGCCCCGTATTTAAAAACACCGGCCAAGTGTGAGTCAAACTTGCGCAATGAGGGTTCCGTACAATATGCTTCGTGAACACACACACAATGTGCAAAAAATGTTTTATTCAATTGACTAGCGCCATCTAGTGGTGTTTTAGTGAACTATTTCCCTAGATGAACTTATCATAGTGAGTTTACCACTTTATTTTCAAGTGATAGAATTCTTATTAATTTTCCTGTAATCTTCAAGGAATGAACTATATTTTGCAATTATTTCAAAATTTTCGGCTCAGTAGTTTCGGTCAATTTTTGCCTTCTTTCGTGAATAAAATCAAAAGTATTGATTTTACCCGAACAAAAAAAAAATATTTTTGAGATCCTCATAATGAGCCCTCATCATTTGATATATGACACAGTTAGGTTAGCAAAACTTTCTTTTAAAATTTTGTAATTGGGCCCCGGAAAATGACCCTTATTTCAAAAAAAATCTTTATTTACTTTGCACATCCGTGTTTGGATAATAGGATTACACCATCTTACCAAATTTTACCTAATTTGGTTCAGTAGATTCGGAGAAAATCGGCTGTGACAGACGGACGGACGGTCAGACAGACGCACGAGTGATCCTATAAGGGTTCCGTTTTTCAATTTTTGTACGGAACCCTAAAAATTAGGCTGGGAGGAGTAGGGGATCATAAAGATATTCATTTTTTATTATGGAAAAACGTACATATTGACATCTACAATTAGCTTTGCGCTGCCATGCCACCCCTTTTAAAGATTCGTCTTCGAAATTTTAACGTATTGCCAACCGTTTATTTTGCATCCTTGTTATACTAGAACAAAATATTGATGCTATATTGCTCTAGCAATGACATTAAAGGCAAACAAGTCCCTTTAGACTTAAAGTTTTTTTGATTATTTCTCAAAAAAGGCGAAAAACTGTACTCTGGGCTGAAAAACTGTGTTCTGGGCACTCGTATCGATCTATTATAATAGTGGTTTTTCCTAAAATCGGGGCGCACGATTCTCACGAGACGGACTCGGCCTCGTATGATTTTATAAATCGGATATTAGCTGCGAACAGCGAGCTGCGCAGTACGTGCCCCGTCTTCCCGCGTGCGTCCCGCTGATCCAGCGGGCTCTTCACTCGCGCCGCGAACACCCGCGAACGCCGCGAACCGTGAATGTGGATGGCTTTCGCGGCCGTTCGCGGGCTTCGCGCTTGTTCGCGCCGTGTTCCCCGATCGGTGTCGGTATTTGCGCCCGCGACAAAGGGATTTCGCGGCGCGAAACTCCCGTGAATACGAACGTATCTACATTCGCGCGTGAAAACAGAATCGCGCGAGTCTCGGTGCCGTGAGGTTGTATTTTGCAGATTTCGCAAGTATTTTACTGTCAAACGGACGGTGCGTCAAAAGAATTGTTAGTTGGACAAACGAGCAGGAACTAATTTTAATTGAATGCTACCATGCCGAACCCCTCTTATGGGATGCAAGACACAAAAGAGCATAAAAATAAAATGAAAATACCTACATGACGCTTGGATGCGAATAAAAGACATAAGTACCTAATGAACATTGAAGTGACCGAGTTAAAAAAAGAGAAAAAGGTCAAGGATTCTGAAAACAAATCATTTCTTTTTAATTTTTTTTTATCTTTTATGCATATTACACGTAATTATAGTGAGCGCAGAGCGTCAGAGCGCTTGTAGACATCCGTTTTTTTTCTTACACCGGACCGGTGTCCGTCGCGCCGAGGGAAAGCGGTGGTGCATCCGGCGCCGGACCGATGTCCGGTGCATGTACATACATTCATTATAATTAATACACCACCAGGAATCCGACAAAAAAACACGGTCCGTTATCCGGCGAAAAAAACGGATGTCTACAAGCGCTCTCACGCGGCCATATAGCAGTGCATGTTTCGGCGTCCATCCTAGATGACCGCGCGAACTAGACTGAACGAACGTGAATGTGGAGAGACACGATTTTGGCGCCGAGTTCGCGGCAAAATCACGCCGCGAATTCACGCTGTGAATCACGCATGAGTGTGGAGCTCGCTTTATATTGTGTACTGCGCAGCGACTCGCGCGATGTTCCGAGCCGCCATAAAGTTTGATTCGGACTCAAAATTCGAACTGTACTTACATCGATGTGCTCTTCACATATATAAATAGAGCGTTTGGGTACATTAACTTTCTTAACAGCTGCACACCATTCTGATCGGTTTTTATGAGGCACAGGAAAAAAATGTGTGCCGGGCGACAACAAAGCCGTATTTTTGCAAGACGGCACAAAGCAAGATATGGATGGATCTTGTCTGTATTTTCTATGGCTGCTAGACTCCATGTCGTCTTCCTTCCGTAATAAAAGATGAATGTCAAGAAGCAAGTATAGCATAAAAATCACGTCATTAGACACTTTGAAGTTTCGTCAGTAACAAATCGCGTGTGAGTGAGTATGTGATAGTAAGTATATTA
Organism: Rhodophaea formosa; assembly: GCA_963082605.1. Taxonomy (NCBI): domain Eukaryota; kingdom Metazoa; phylum Arthropoda; class Insecta; order Lepidoptera; family Pyralidae; genus Rhodophaea; species Rhodophaea formosa. The sequence goes on along the minus strand of OY720228.1, from coordinate 9,947,465 downwards.
TTTAACTCTTTGTATGTACACATTACGGAGGCCGTGTTGCTCGAAGGTACACATTTAGTAATAGAATAGTTTGTAGAATAGACACGACACGACCATGGAGGTACTACCAAAACAACTGTTGTTCTGAGAACCAGTAAATATTCTGATATCTATGTGAGAACCTCACCGAGTGTGAACATGACAGAATGAATAATGACCACAGAACCACAAACTACGAAGAAGATACTATTACTAGTATCAGACGACCGACTGCCATATGTTTTCTCTAGGCAATAAGGATCATAGACAAATAATGGAGTGAGGGTGAAAATGAAAAAAATGCCATACAATTCCTTTTGAGTTTCTATGGGGGGCCATAAATTCAAAGTCAATTGACGTGTGTTCTATGCCCTAAAATCCGTAAAGGCAGTTTTTCGGCAGTGCACAGAACCACCATAGAACCACTCTATTATTCTGAGCTATTGACGTAGTGTCGCGTGACGTGATATATTTTTAAAGTGCTCTGTGCTCTAAGCAAAGAATCTGTTGCGTATTATACCTGACTTTGCACACGCCTTTTTGTAACGAGATTATTATTAGGTCTAAAACATTTTCATTAAACTGAATAAAAAATATGTGGGTCCTATTTCTACTATTTAATTCTAGAGGATCACTAAAAAATCTAAATTCCAATCTGTCAATGTCATGTCAGTCAGTCAATCAATGTCAAATATGTGAAAATACACGAGTGACCATTATTTTTTTGTTACGTTTTATATAAACATTGCTAATTATATTAAGTTTATAATGAAACAAACACGCTGTGCTAATTGTACCATATCTTTAAATGGATTAAGTAAAGTAGCACTATTTGACCAACAAGAAGTTATTAATCTATTAAGAAAATGGCATCCTAAACGTAAGGTATGTATGTAGGTACATAACTTACCTCTGGTATGTTCAGTATAATATTTATAAGTAATCTGGGATAATTCAAAATTACCGTGAATTCCTGTAAGCTGCCTATTTCTTTACCATTGGTCCGTGGGGCCCCAGCGCTACAAGCCTTTTTAAGGAAATAGCAAAAAGGTTAGGTTAGGTTTAGGAGACCGAAGAGCTGGCAACTACCTTGGACAAAGAATTAGTAGTCATGCTATTCAAAGGGGGAACGCTTCCAGTATCTTCGGAACCTTGCCTAAAGGGACTCCTTTTAATAATATATTTCATGTATTGTATCATATTTTTTAAAGGTTTTTAGTTTTAGGTTAATTTTTCATATGTAAATAGGTAATTATGTATATTTACAACAAAACTTCTTCGTGACAGGTCACTATCGATGTGTACAGTACAAGGTTCTGCCACATGTTACGAGTTGTCGGTCTTCTATTCTGTTCCCTTTCTTTACTGACTTGTGGAAAAAACAATGCATAAGTGTTGCCAGTGTACTTGGCACTATGCCGCACGGACAGACCCTTAGTTTTAGTTTAAGTTAGTTTTAATTTCTTTTTCTCATGTTTACATACATAGTCACATCTTTTTCCCTTGCAGGGTAGACAGAGCCTAGGTTTTTAAGACCTGAAGCCATGTTTAGCATGGTGGTGGGCATGAGATGGAAAACGGAATCAAAATAGTGATGATTTGCTTGCCGCATCGCCTATTGCCATTATTCCTTCGATTTTCAGCCATTACCTCTATCGGCTTTTACAATATAGGCAGAAAGTTATAACTAACATTATAAATGCGAAAGTGAGTTCGTTTGTTTGTTTGTTACGATTTCACACCCTATCTACTGAAGCGATCATCATGAAATTTTGCTAACACATAAGTACTGAGAAGGATATAGGCTATATATCACGCAGGCAAAGCTGCGGGTAACAGCTAGTATGCTTAATAAAAATAACAGTTAGTAGTTACAATGCATTTAATATTAGTTTGAGATATTTTTATATTTGTATAACTTAATAGGCTGAATGTTTGGAACTTAACACTTTCACCACCAAATTGGGGAAATATAACCTTATTTATAAATAACACTGCATATAACTAAAGTATCAGACTCTGTCCTTGTCAAAATGAAACGAAATATATATATTTTTTGGCGCATAAAATTAACAAACAAAATATGAACAGAAACAAAAAGTTTCTCTCTGCCAGACAGAAAGAAACTGAAGACAACAATTTATTTCCATGCCTTGACACTAGCATAGGCGACTCTAAGATTAGCTTTAGTCTAGTTGCCATTAGCTAACACACACAAATAGATTCAAGATTCAATTGTTTATTTAATATAGGTTTCTTTGAACACTTATTAATTGTCATATTTGTGTTTACAATTTTTACAACAAAAATTTTTTGTTGACGTCAATAATTACTTATGGCTAAGTTTAGGCCGCTTCCAAAGCGGAGTGCAGAAGAAGCGGCAACAAACTGCACAGCGCATTTTCTCCAAGCGACGTCAACTCACAATTCTAGTTAGACCTTATAAACTACTTATATATATGTGGACTGAGTGTGCATTGTTTTAATTAAATGTCATGATAAAAATTTAATTGGAAAAAATTTATGTCTTCAATAGACATGCACAAGTATAAATAATACCTACATACTATCACATCTTATTCTCTTGTAGGGTATATAGAGCATAGCAGGCCTATTTGCTAACTTTTGACAACTACGGTGTACATCATTGTCATGGTAACTTCAATATTCATTACGGCTTCGGTATGAATGACTATTTTTATTTAAGATATGAAAACTGTAATGGATGCTAAAGTGACAATTAAATCGCTGTACACCAAGCAAATCGGCCTGCTGGTCTGTAAAACCACATTTAGCATGTTGTAAAACTGGCATGTGGTCTCAACGCCTTAATCGTACCATTTGTTCTCAGAGACTCGCATAGATGGCGCCACTCGAAACTACACAACATTGTATCTACCTTATTATGAGAATATAAAAACATGATACACAAAATATATCTCATTAAAATCAAAACAATATTTTAGGCATAATATTTTAAAATGACACCGTATATTTAGTAAGTTAAAGGCTAATGCAGATTATATACATCTAGTATCGAGTAGCAAGCAACTCTCCTGGGCCATACATTCGCCTGCTTTTCGCAACCTTAATTTGGTCCAATTATTTGTATAAGGTGGGCAGTCTATTACGTTAGTATTATATGTATTGTCTTTGAAACTGGTAAGAATAAATTTCAATAGTTTATCTTATTTGTCAGGTTGAAGATGCCGACAGAATCTGTACGGATTGCTTCACGTTGATAAAGAATGCCTTGGAAACAGGAATTGCTGATGAGCCCATCCTAGGTCATCGTATTACTTGCCCATCATGCGGAAAGACATTGATAAGTAGAAGTCGCAAAGTACGTTCCAAAAATATCTCATTGGACAATGAGAAGGACGCTCGTATTTACAATGTTATTGCAGAATGGATTTTGCCTGATGAGGTATGTATAATGTTGATTTACGAGCACCGTGGCGCAGCGGTCAACACGTCGGCCTGTAACACGGATGGTCCCGGGTTCGATCCCCGGTCAGGTCAAGATGGAAAATGATCTTTTTCAGATTGACCTGGGTCTTGGATGTTTATCTATATAAGTATCTAATATCATCATTGAGTTAGTATCCTGCGACACAAGTTCACAGCTTAGTGTGGGGCTAGCTCAATTTGTGTGACATGTCCCTATATATTTATTATTATTATTTTATCCTTTATTTATTTTAACACATATTATTTACATTTTTAAATATTTAAATATATAAAAAAAAAAAAATTTAAAAATATAAAAATAGTAGCCCACCGGTATCGGGAACAGGGTCCAAGCTACCGGCGGTCAGGGCTCCAGGGAAAGGAACCTCCTTACAATACGGGCCGTGTCCAAAAGTACTGCCTCAAGCCCTTGATCCAGCTGCCTAACGAGAGCCTCTTTAGGTGTTGATCGAGGCTCTTGGCAATTAAGCCATGGGCTGTTACTACTATCGGCACAATGATCGCCGAGTCAACATCCCACATGTCGACAACCTCGCGAGCCAAGTCAAGATATTTAATTTGCTTATCTTTTTCGGCTTTCACGAGGTTCTCATTATGCGGGACTGTTATATCAACAATCATTGCGCGCCGCTCTGATCGATCCACCACCACTATATCAGGTTTATTGGCTACAATAGTCCTGTCAGTGATGATGGATTGATCCCAGTACAATGTGGTACTACCATTTTCGAGAACTGGGTCGGGCACATACCTGTAGTATGGAACTTCCGATTCCACAAGGCTGTATTGTAGGGCAAGTTGCTGATGTATTATCCTGGCTACAAGGTTGTGTCTATGCAAGTATTCTCCGTTAGCTAGACGAGAACACCCAGAGATAATGTGTCGGATTGATTCGCCTGGACGGTGGCATGCCCGACATATGTCAACCGTGCCATCCTTCACAATATATCTCCGGTAGTTATTCGTCATGATAACTTCATCCATAATTGCAAAGACAAAACCTTCAGTTTCTCCGAAGAGGTCACCAGAACGTAGCCAGGCTACGGACGCTGTTAGATCTACATCGGGCCCATGCAAGGCCCGGAAAAAGCGTCCGTGAAGCTCCTTACTCTGCCATACCTCCCTGCGGTCGTTAGTGTCAAGCACTACAGGTTTGAGCCAGTTCTCTTTAGCCAAGGAGAGCGGGGTGAGGCCCTTGTCTACTGTGACTACATCTTTATGCATCCCCACGTCAACTTTAAGGAAATATTCCCTGAGACTGCATATCTCGCGATTGTGAATGGTCTTAGCATTTAAAAAGCCTCGACCCCCACACCTTCGCGGGATATACAGTCTCATAACTGAAGACCGTGGGTGATGCATTCGATATTCCGTCAGCAGTGTACGGACCTTCCTATCCAAGGTGTCTAGTTCTGTTTGAGACCATTTGAGTATGCCGAAAGAGTACATCAAAACCGGCATGACCCAACCGTTGAAGGCACGCACTTTATTTCCGCCTGATAAAAGACTATTAAATACTTTCCTCAGGCGGCCAAAGAATCGATCCTTCAACGATCGCTTCATGTCAGCAACATTGATGCCCAGCGCTTCCGACATACCCAAATACTTATAGGTTTCAGTTGCTGAGAGGGATCTAAAATTTATGGTATTCGTGAGCTGGGTTCCCACCGATTCCACAATCTCCCCTCGCTTTACATGCATGATCGCACATTTATCCACACCGAATTCCATCCTGATGGCACTACTAAAGGTTTCAGTTACCTTCAATAACTCCATCAGTTGTAAAATCGTTGGGGGCAAAGAGTTTCAGGTCATCCATGTAAAGGAGGTGAGATATAACTTGACCACCTCTCCTCAACCGGTAGCCTAGACCTGAATCCTCTAGCAGCGTACTAAGAGGATTTAAGGCTAAGCAGAACCAAAGTGGACTCAAACTATCACCCTGGAATATACCTCGCTCTATCCTTATAGGTTCGCTATTCCTTTGAATTTGCCGACATCCTGGATAGCGAAGGACTGTCCTCCATTGTCTCATACACGACATCAGGAAGGTGCGCAGAGTTGCATCAACTTTATACAACTCTAGCACCCTCATGAGCCATGTATGTGGCACCGAGTCATAGGCCTTCTTATAATCTATACAACATGTCGACAGATTCCTTCGAGAACGGCGGACCTGTTGGCTAATGGAGAAACAACCAAAATATAAGGTACAAAATTTCCTATTGAATCAAATATTTAATCGAATCAGCAATATCATCTTCAAGTCAATATTTTTATGAACAACACCATCTACTGAGATTATATAAAATTAATACGAATATGTACAGCGACATCTACCGACGTTAGCCACGATCAATACTACATAAAAAGCAAGAATAACAAGAAGCACATCACAAAAAGAAGCACAAGCACGATACACAATTCGCACATTACCTGCTACATTATTAAAAACTAACGCTATCACTGATAGATGGCGCCACCAGTATTGTCTACAACATCTGCAATAATGACAACAAAGAAGTGTGCGGGATGCCAAACAGAAATTACAAGCAAAGAGTACTTGGACTGTGCAATATGTAATGAACGATACGACCTGGAGTGTGCCAACGTACCCAGCAAGAGGTTCCATAACACCATGACAAAAGAACATAAAATGGGATGGCGTTGCCAAGAGTGCCTATGTAAAATACCGAAAGGAGACAACTCTAACACTCCAATACGCCATCGTGACCATCACGATGACTATACTTCAACAAGCTCATCTGAAACGTGTAATATTACTACAAGAAACAAAAAAGCCCTTCAAATAAATGACTCGATATGTTCTGAAGACATAAGCATCCTAGGAGATACCTTAAATAAAGAAAACTTAAACAAAAACAGCGAATTAACTCTCGAAAATCTGAGTTACATAATATCCTCACAGTTGAAAGAAAACAACAAGTCGATAATCATGGACTTAAAAAGTACCATAAGAATAGAAATAAGCAAAGCCATTTCAAAATTAAAAGAAGAAATTAAGCAAGATACTACAACGCTACACCAAGAAAACGACCAAAGGAAAAGAGAAATAGAAGACATAAACAAAAACATTGAAGCACTAAAAAAGGAAAATGAAAAATTAATAAATGAAATTAAAGACATTGGAAATAAGTTAAGGAGCCCAAAAACAAATGATCTACCAGAGACAATATTAACGGACAGCAAAAATAAAAAAATTGTACTATATGGATTTTACGAATACAAAGAATCCGAATACGATTTACATAGTAGAGTAGCCGAAGCCTTTAGGGAAATATTGAATATAGACCTCTTTGGCTACATTGAGGAAACCCACAGGATTGGAAGATTCAATAATAATAGACATCGTCCTTTAATTATTGAATTAATCAGCAAAAAAATGACAAAATATATTTTAAATAATAAATATTGTTTCCAAGGCAGTGGCCTGTCTATTTCAGAATTTATGGATGGAAAGGAGTTGAAAGAAGTGAAACTGCTGCGACAAGAAATGTTTAAAGCGCGAAGCAGCGGAAAATATGCTGTCATTAGAAACAACCAACTATATATAGATGGAAAGAAACTAGAGCTCAACGAGCGGAACATAAATATTGAACCGAGTTTGAGTAGAACCTCAATACCTGCAAAGAATAGTTCCTTTCGTAGAAAAACAACATCTTAATATAATGTTTCAGAATTTTCAAAGCATTAATAACAAGAAACACCTACTAGAAAGCTTCATTTATGATAAACCTATCTATAAAGCCATCTGCATATCGGAAACTTGGTTAACTAAAGATAAACTTGACGTATTACACTTTGATGGTTACAAAATCGCAGCATCTTACTGTCGGAAGAAATACGAGGGCGGCGGAGTTTGCATCCTACTACAAGACCAGATAGAATTCAGGGAAAGAAGAGATATAACAAACATATCTTTAGAGTATAACTTAGAATTATGTGCTGTTGAATTGTTGAAAGATAATACTTTATTGATTTCTTTGTACTGGAATGGGATAAGGCCTGACATTTTTATGAAACAGTTAGAAAAAGTATTAAATTATATAAATAACAAGTATTCGACATACAACGTAATAATAGGCGGCGATTTTAATATGAATATTTTAAAAAAGAAACCAAAAATTTATAATTTCCTTAACCTAATGAAAGAACACAAATTTTCACAACACATAAACGAACCTACACACTTCACAAAGACCTCAGCGACATGCATAGATCTGATTTTCACAAACTTCAGTGGTCCAATTAAAACAAAAGTAGAGAAACACGGGTTTTCGGCACATTCTGCCACATCGATAAGCATTAAAACTAAAGAAGAAATAGGAAAAAATATATGGTACACCGAAAAAAGAATTTTCAACTCAAAAACAATAAATTCATTCAAGTCTAAACTACTTGAAATAAAGTGGTGCGATCTCCTCTCAGAAAAGAAAGATGTAAATGAAAACTATAGTATATTTCACACGACAATGATAAATATTTTAAATGAATGTATACCGAAACGGAAGTTAAAAATTAGTAAATTATTAAAAAAACATTGGCTCACTGTAGGCATAAAAAAATCGTGTAAACATAAAAGATTATTAAAACTTTTAAACTTAAGAACAAATAATAACATACTAAACAATTATTGTAAAACGTATGAAAACATATTAAAAAAAACAGTAGCGACTTCGAAAAAATTGTACTATAAAAACCGAATTAAAAAATCAGATAATAAAGTTAAGACTATGTGGAGTGTGGTCAACGAGTGCACAAATAAAAAACCCGCTAAAGAAAAAAGTAATATACAACTAAAAATTAACAAAACAGTAATAACGGATCCAAAACAGATAGCTAATAATTTTAATAACTTTTTTACAAGCGTAGGTGACAGCGAAAAGCGGAAAAAATTTATAACCCCCGTGCGTAACTCAACAGAAAATAGTATTTTCATTCGCTCTGTTGATGCCAAGGAAGTAAATAAAATAATTAAAACATTAAAAAATAAAAGAAGCCATGGCATTGATGAACTGCCCCCAACCTTATTCAAAGAATGTGCAGATGAATTGACTCTACCGTTCACTTTATTAATAAATCAATCAATAAATGAAGGCACATTCCCCGACCTTTTAAAAATTACAATTGTGAGACCCATTTATAAGAAAAATGAAAAATCAGATCTAAACAATTATCGTCCTATTGCACTCTTACCAACTGCTGCAAAGATTTTTGAAAAGGTGATGGCTGATCGCGTATATAACTTTTGCGAAAAATATAAACTGTTAGATGAGAGCCAGAATGGATTCCGTAAAAATCGCTCTACTGCTTTAGCAGTCTACAAGTATGTCCAAGAAATATTAAATACACTCGATGGGGGTAAATATGGTATCGGAATGTTGTTGGATATGACTAAGGCATATGACAGGGTCCAGTATGATATCTTACTTGACAAATTATACTCCTATGGGATAAGAGGTATAGCTCATAAATGGTTTGCTTCGTATCTTAAGGATAGGAAACAGTTTGTAGAGATTGAATATTTCAATTACAAAACACGCACAATTGAAAATGTCCGATCAGACTGCAAACCAGTTACATCTTCTATTCCTCAAGGTAGCGTTCTCGGGTGCCTTTTGTTTCTGCTCTACATTAACGATCTCCCAAAAATAATAAAAGAACACTGTGTCCTATTTGCCGACGACATCTCCATCCTCACCTCCGTTAAAGATAATACAAATTTGAACGATCATCTGTCAGGAATTCTCCAGAGAACATCAAACTGGCTAAAAGAGCACAATCTGGAAATAAATTATTTAAAAACAAAACTAATGGTCTTTCATCCATTCCAAAAAAAACCATTAGAAATTAATATAAGTTTGAACGGAATAGACTTGGAGGTAGTCAAGGAGTTTACTCTACTGGGTATTAATATAGATAGCCACATAAACTGGAAGTCCCATGTACAAAACCTTTGTGCCAAATTATCCAAATTTGCGTATGCCCTGAGAGAGGTAAAAAAATCTACCGACGTCGAAACTGCGCTGGTCTCTTACTACGCGTATGCCTATTCGTGGCTCAGCTACGGAACTCTCTTGTGGGGCAACGGCACCGATTGGGATAAAGCTTTTACCTTACAAAAAAGATTGGTACGAATAATAGCTAATATAAAACAAAAAGATAGCTGCAAACCTTATTTCCATAAACACAAAATTTTAACTCTACCGTGCATCTACATTTTGGAAACATGCAAATTTGTCCGCAAGTACCCCGATCTCTTCACAAAAAGAAAAGACCTCATGACAAAATACATGCTTCGACATAAAAAAAAGTTGCAACTGCCGGTTTCGCGCCTTCAGCTACACTCGTCCAGTCCCCTAGTAATGTGTATAAAACTTTACAACAAACTTCCAGATGACATTAAAAATATAGAGAATACTAAATCATTTTTGCGACATGTTAAGGAACTACTTACTAAGAAATGCTATTACACAATTAATGAATTTTTAGAAGACAAATTTACTCCGTGAAGGCTAATAAATGAAATAAAAGATAATTTAAAATACATTATTAAATACATTCCATTGACTAATTTATATATACAACAGACTGATTATTTTTCTTTTTTTATAATTTGACAAGAACTAGACGCAGCCCTTCTCCCATTGCAACGCCCGCTGTGGCCCTTAATTGTTACCTACTATACATTTTATAAGCAGACCTGTACACATACATTAAGGAAGCAATAAACTATTGAATTGAATTGAATTGAATTGAATTAATGGTCATATCAATGAGGAGTAGCTCCTTAGTACCACGAGACCCGTTCCTACATCCATTTTGAGAAGCAGACATGATAGAATTGTCTTCAATGTGTTTGTTTATTTTAGTTCTCAAAATAGATGTAAGAACTTTATAGACTGTCGGAAGACAGGTAATCGGTCTATAATTCTTGGGTTCCGCAGTACTACCCGATTTATGGAGCAGATGGGTTATACCTGTTGTTAAAAACTCGGGAAGCGACCCTGACTCTAAGGCTGACTGGAACAGAGTTGCCAGGCGAGCGTGCGAACTAGTGAACCATTTTATCCAAAAGTTGTGCAGCCCATCCGGCCCTGGAGATTTCCAGTTAGGTAACGGACGGACTGCACAAACTACATCTTGGGGGCTGATAGTAATTGCCCCCATTTCTTGTACTAGATCGCACGCCCGCTCGACCCCCTGAGTCCATTCATCCTCGGTATGGCTAACAGGCACCGACCAGATGCTGCGCCAGAATGAACACATGGCATCATCATCCGGCAGATGCGTGTCAACCACACCTTGGTCCGGTCGCTCCCAAGCTCTATAAACCCACCTTTCATCTCTTTGGAATGTGCGATTTTGAACGTAACGGTCCACCCGCCGTTTATACCTACGGATACGGCATGCCCATACACTTTCTGCTTCAGGAAGTCGATGCGCTCTGTGACACGGGACATGTAGTCTTGAGGACTGATATCAGTCCCAGAGAACGCCCGCCTCACAAAACGCATCACTCTAGGGCGAGTATTGCCCTCCCTGAAGCTGATCAGTTTGCCGATAAGTGCTCTAGCCCCATCAATACGTCGTTCAATCCTGCACTGCCATGCCGGTACGGCTGGTTTAGGTCGTGTAGCTCTGTCATCAGAAAATTTGACATGAGCTACTCGACATGCCGCTACAGCCGCACAATACAAGATTGAATGAGCATCAATGAGGTCTTCGCAGTTATCAAAATAGTTTGATAACTGCGAATCCAGAACAGCCATCAGCACCCTATTTTTGTTATGCATGGGCAAACGAGGTATTCGTGGTCTAAGGTCGGGTTGCATGAACCGATATTCTCGAATCGCACCCTCCAAAGCACTCCTCACTTCCTCATTGCACTGGGTACTTACACTAGTAACCATGTCATTACTCACGTCATTAGCACCTACCGGTATTGTGCTATGCTGAGTTGATACTTCAGCATGCACCGATGGGGCAATGACATGGCTACTCTGCATTTCAATTCGCAGGCGATCAAGTACATTGTCATCCAACATACGATTACGCTGGATGACTCGCACCTGATCCGACAGTCGTTGCGCCGACACGTTAACAGCTGGCTCAAGCACCTGAAACAGAGAGAGCATCCGAACACGGTACGCGGTCAGGTTGTTTCCTCCCTCTGTAGCCCCATAGTATGAGCGCATGACATTTTCATTGATGGATTGCGTCCATCGCATGCGCTGCACACTCCCGCCGGAAGCTGGGACCCTATCAGAGGCCGGTGGGCCTCGAGGTCCTAAGCCGTCCGGCGGCCGGCGTCCTCCCCGCCGACGAACTGGTGGTGGCGTCGTGGGCGGAGAGAAATACTCGTCGCTCGAGCTCGACGCAACTGCCACGGCCCGTGTCACAGCGTTCACGATGGGGCTGGATTCGGGCCGTGGCGAGGCGGAGCTGGGCGACGGGTCCGGAGCTGGTAGTTGTGCACGACGAGCCGCTGATCTCGTCAACATAATTTAGTCTTCATATTGATATTTACAAAATTTATTTTATGACATGTTAAATGTTGACACATCACTGTCACAATTTTCTGGGTTATGGTTCTGTTTAATTTAATATGCATTTTGTGATATTATTGATAAAATATGTAAGAAACTGCTTTTTTAAATCTGTGTTATGCTCTTAAACTTCTGGTTTCATTTTTAACTAATTATACGATCGAAAATTGGGTGTATCAAAATTAAGACGTTCGTTGACTTTAAGTGTTGCCAGCTTATTATTATTATTATGTTCTCTCTAGGTTTATCCTTCACGGGACGTATCCCGGTCCTTTGAGGCTTGCATGGGGACATAGGTCCAACACGTAGCGGCCTTGTGAGAGTTTTTGCTATAATTTGTGATGGGGCGCCACCAGGGCATGACAGTAAGTCACACTATAAAATGTTCTCACTGACAATTCCCAGTAAGTGCAGGACTATGGAGGTATAATGGAAAAAAACTACATTGGGACTATTGGGATGATATGCTAGTGGATTGGAAAATGGGCTATGGAAGGACTATGGCACCTGCCTGACCAATGTTTAGAAACACGGATAAAATAGGCAGGTGGTGACTCGCCAACTCAGTCAATGGGCCCCCGAAAATGGCTGCACGACGCAAAATGTGCAGCAAGAAGGGCAACACTAGCTGAGCGGCTGAAGGGTGGAGAGGTGTCACTGGACTTTAAACAACCATCATTTGCTCGCTTAGGGTCCCATCAGGTACGCCCACTCGCCACTTACGTTTCACATCCACCCTTCGAGCATAAAGCTCTCGCGACTCCACTCTGGCCGGCCGGTGAAGGCAAGCCAGAGGTAGGGGTTTCTGTTACCTCTTCGGTTTCCACTCCGACCGACCCGCTAAGGCAAGTCGGATACGAGGAACAGGGGCCTCCCCTAGGAGCACTCAGGTCCGTGGGGTCGCTACTCCCCAACAGCTCGCCACAAGCTGCCCTGCGGGCTTATTATTATTATTATTATTTGTCCGTATATATTTATTATTTATTTATTATTATAAAAACATGATTCACAAAATATATCTTATTAAAAATCAAAACAATATTTTACCGTATATTTAGTAAGTTAAAGGCTAACGCAGATTACCGCCATCTAGTATCGAGTCGCAAGCAACTCTCCTGCGCCATACATTCGCCTGCTTTGCGCAACCTTAATTTTGGTCCAATGTTTTTGTATGAGGTGGGCAGTCTATTACGTTAGTATTATATTGTCTTTGCCTTGAGGGAGGCCTTTGTCCAACTGTGGTCTTCTTACTTCTACTCGGCTGAAATGATGAATGAATGGTAACAATGATGAAGACATAATCAGAAACTTGCACATAATGAGTGGAATAGAGAAAGTGATGGCAACGCCATTGTTGAATAACAATGATATTTCTCCTTGATGTTTAAGAGATATTGTATGTAGATGCAAAAACTTATGAGTATTTCAAAAATCAAAATGTTAGTTCTTTTGGATTTTAGATTATGTCCCTCAACACCGAGTGCCGTACGGCAAAAGCCTCCTCCAAGTATTTCCAATGGTTGCATCATTATTTAGAAAAGCCCAGGGGTACTATTTTTGAACGCGTGCCACTTGTCTTCGAACGATTTTTCCATACAAAAATCGTCCAAAGACGAGTGGCACGCGTTCAAAAATGGCACTCCAGCAGTTAGGCGAATTAATATACAGATGATCAAAATATGATGATGATATGAAATCCTAACTAATATTTTAAATGCGAAAGTGACTTTGTTAGTTTGTTACGCTTTCACACCTCATAACTAACGCAGTGCCGAAAATCACAAATTAAAAATTCCAGCTCACTCAACTGTATTTTACTCCCAATCCTTTACTGTTAAGGCCGTATGCCTCTGGAACTCACTACCACTGTCAATCCAGTGCGCTCAAACGCTGGCCAGCTTTAAATCTCAAGTGAAGTCGTATCTCCTATCTACATAGATATTGTTTTGTGTACTACTACCTACTGTCTTTGCTTTGCACCTTACTCGTTTTTGTTTTACTGTCTCTTAATACACCTCGGTTGCCTGGAAGAGATTGCAGTAGCGATAAGGCCGCCTATTGTGAACCAATTTGTTTTATGTTTAATTCCATTGTATATTTTTGGTGCAATAAAGAATATTACTACTACTACTACTATATCTAACTGATCATCATGAAATTTTGCATAGTGGTTAGGGTACTGAGAAAGACATAGGCTATATATATCACGCGAGCAAAGCCGCGGATAACAGCTAGTAGGCAATATTACGTAGTTTTTCTTCTTGCCGGCTAGCTTTGACTTTGTATATCCTGTAAAAAAGTGTAAAGAATAAGTTAGTACATGTATTTCTTAAACTACTAAGCACTTTATCAATATCACGAGAACTTAATATAATTATTGTTATTTCAGATTGAACCAACAGCCAAAGTTTGTTACAATTGCTGGTTGAAAGCAAGCCGATACCTTATCAGATGTGCCCGCGACAAAGAAAAGGCACAAGAAGAAGAGAAGGCACAAGAAGAAGAAGCACAAACCACAACGGATGAAACTGTATCTTGCATCCTAGAAACTATAATATTACCAAATTATAAGAGAGCAGTCGCCACAGAAGTTAGTCAATGTGTGTTTTTAGATTGCAAAGAAACTTCTATTAACGAAATACCGATGACGGTGAGAAGGGAGTTGCTTGTAAGGTACTGTTACTATTTACTGCCAAGTTGCAAGATTTGTAAAAAGCATTTAAATGGAGATTTTTGGGAGACAGTTGTCGATTGTGGAGTGAAGATATTCACAGCTGAACATATAGAAGATATGATAGAGGTTTTGAAGTCAGACAACAAGACTGTTTGAGCTTGATAGCCTCTACTTTACAGGCATGAATCACCTGATTGTCTGATAAGAAAGATGAGTCCGTGCTTCGGAAGGCACGTTAAGCCGTTGGTCCCGGCTGCCATCTGGTAGTCGTTAAAGGAACCACGTCAGAGGCCGAAAGGCGGTTCCGAAGAACTCTGACACCAGGGTGTGCATGGTCGACTGACCGTGTCACCTACACGAAATGATGATGATGATAGCCTCTACAGAAGGCATGAATGAATGAATGAATGAATGTCCTTTATTTGCTTTTGTATAGGGTATACAGAGGATGGTCTACAAATAATTACCTCCTACACAGCCATAAACTTATAGCATGCAAATACACACATTATAATTATTAAAATTTAACTTTGTCATATTACAATTATAGAAAATCAAACAAATAGATTACAATTAATTAATGGTTACAATAAATTCATTGGTCAACTCTAGTGATTTAGTTTTTCTTAATTGAAATTGAGAAATTCCTGAACTGTATAAAAACCGTGCTCACTTAACCAATAGAATAACCTTTTCTTAAATAAGTTAAATGTCAGCTCCTTAATTGATTCAGGTATCTTGTTATATATGGCTATACACATACAGTAGCAATTTTTTTTAAACCGTTCTGTCTTAAGATTAATATCTAAAACTAGCCTATTGCCATTTCTGGTATTTCTCGGAAACACGTCTTTTGCTTCTTTGAACAAATTGTAGTTGAGTTTTACAAATTTTGCAATTTCAAGGATATACAAGCAAGGAAGAGGAAGCACTCCCAATGATTTAAATAGAGGCTTACAGGACATATCAGGAGCGACGCAGCATATTGCTCTCACACATTTTTTTTGAGCAACAAAAGCTTTCTGTATGCCTGCACTGTTCCCCCAGATTATAAGACCGTAACGCAATATAGACTCAACATAAGCAAAATACGCAGTAAGGGCTGTACTTTTTGAGACCGTCTTAGCAAGTTTATAAAGTGCAAATGCAAACCTATTAATTTTATTGCAGACATTTGCTACCTGTTCTTTCCAATTTAACTGATTATCTACGATTAAACCTAAGAATTTACCATTACTAAGATCTTTTATTTTATGTCCATTATAATTAATGTTTATTTGTTTCGTCAAATTATTAAAATTCATAAAATATGTCTTATCAATGTTTATTGTCAATTTATTATTTATTAGCCATTCAATTATTTTAGTCAAAGTATTATTTATGTCAGTTTCATGTTCGGTCATAGTTCTGTTGCTATTAGTAGTAACTATAACTGAGATATCGTCGGCAAAGAGGATATTTTTATGCTCGGTGACTCTAGGTAGGTCATTAATGTAGACAAGAAAGAGCAGTGGTCCGAGTACACTTCCTTGTGGGACGCCAAATTTGGTTTCTTTATATTCAGATCTATACTTTCTTGTAAATCTGTTCTTTTCTAGCTGAGTTATTTCAACCATTTGTACTCTATTTGTTATATATGTTGTTAACCAGTTTAAAGCATTTCCTCTCACACCATAACGCTCCAACTTTTGTAATAATAGTGGGTGAAAGACAAGATCGAAAGCTTTCGACATGTCTAAAAATAGTACTGTGGTATGCTTTTTCGCATTTGTGTTATGGAGTATGGTATGGATTAAATCAAAACATGCTAATGTAGTGGATCATTTTCATCATATACTTCCCTGAAAGAGAGACAAGATAAATGTTTTTTGAATTTGATTATGTTTTCCTCTGAATAGCATCTTTTAAATACGTATGTAAATTTCGGGGGTATGGATTTTTTCATCACATCAAAAGTTAACAGCTGCGCTGTATCATGATCCGATAAATAGAGTGGTAGGGTGGATCCTGTTGCATTTTTTACGTTGCTGATAATGTGATCTAAACACGATTTATCCCTAGTCGGTTCGATAATATGTTGGTTCAGGTTGTAGTTTTTGAGTATATCCGCATAATATTTAGAATAATTGTCATCTTTAAGAATGTTTATATTGATATCTCCAACAATGATTATTTTTTGTTTTCCATATTTGCGCAAATATGTGTTAAGTAGTGACTCTAGACTATTAAAAAAGTATTCATAATGTCTTTTTTTTGTCGCAGTAGAGGACCTATATATGCAAACAATGATGAGTTTATGGACTGGAATGGTGATAGCACACATTTCGAAATGAAAGTTTATTGCTGATTGGTCAAATGTGTCTAATTTTGTGTAGGGTATCCCTCTTTTAACCATTATGCAAGTACCTCCTCTTTTTTTATTTCTCGAATAATTGACAATGGTCGCATTGACAATGGTCGGCTAGAATGTTAGCCAGATGTTGGACATATTTGATTTTGAAATATCCTCGTGCTCCTCTATGTGAAGCATTCTGTCAAATCAAAACTGTTTGTATTAGCATAGATATTATAATGCTACAGGAATAGATATTTGATCTTGAGGCACACGTCCTGGCAAACGCTCTGGCAGGCTTAATTTCAATAAATTACTGTTTGATGGCAATACGTCTGCTAGTTAACTAATAGGAGATATTACTGAAAGCTGTGCCGCCAGAGTGCGCCACTAGCACATACAGTAAAACAGGTTTGACACTGACAAGTATGTACATGTCAGTGTCAAAGTCGCAATTAATTTGTGAAATTATACATTAATCCTTTATTAATTTGATTTTAAAATACTCCTATATGTATTAAAATATAAAAATGCAATTAATCTGCGTATTCGGATGTAAAATAAAGGCAATTTATTGCAAGTTTGACATACTTGTCAATGTCAAACATTTGTTTACTGTCTCTGCTAATGCTGCCCTCTGGCGGGAAAACATTGCAGTATTATCTCCCATTAGAACGTTTTCAAGTGTAAAAAGGTATAATATGCATTTCACGACGCTCTTCTTTCGGCCGAGGAGAGGAACAAATGGCGCGCAACTGTCCGGAAGATGATCACCCCACATCTAGGGATCACGACCCTCAGTAATGAGGATAATGACGCGAGGAGTAGGATGCATTTATTTATAAGATAAAAATGTGATCTGAGCAAATGCAATAATCGAAATTGATTTTTAAAGTTAGTTATATTATGAATGTCTATTAAATATTGTTTAAAGCGCCATCTGTATATAGTTAGAGCGCAACTCCAGTTTGTATGAAATACATATTATCACGCCTCTTTTCCATAGCAGTAGGCAGAGACTATTTATCTCCACTTGCTACGATCCTTACAAAACCTCTTTCGCTTCATCCACATTCATTACCCCATGTGGTGCACTCTTTGGCGCAGCAAGTGGCATGTTCCTTCCCCATTTGTACCACTTGTTGAAGAGCCCTGGACATGAATTGCCATGTCAGACCTGGAAGTCCTTAAACAGGCCTCGGACTCAGGTCGGCCGGTGCCTGTCTAGATGGGTTTTACTAACAACTTTGATGAGTTGTGCGAATGTGGACTCCCCAAACAATGTCCCACTTGATGTCTTGCTCTTTGTGCTCCTGCTCCTGTACATTGGATGATCTGATGATAGCTAATACTAACGCCATCCAAGTGGCTGCATTTTGGGAGCAAAAAATATAAATTAAAAATAATTGATTTGACACCGACACGAAAAGAAGAAGATATTACCACCATGGTATTAGAATTTAGAATGTAGCATAGAATGTACCAGCTGCTTCTTTTTTCACACAAGCCGTAGAATTTGGTGCAGGGAATGAGAAAATCTAAAGCGCGGGACACATAGAAAAGGCTTAAGACGCGGACGGGCGCGGGCAGGGCGCAGACGGGGCGGCGTCGCGACTTTAAACACATAGAAATGACGGGGCACAGACGTGACGCTTGGCGCTCGGTAGTTGTGGGTGATGTGACAGCGTCCCGGCGCCCGCGCCTTCCCCGCCCGCAACCCCGTTTCGCCCGTCCTCCGTCCGCTCGTGCCCGTGCCCCGTCCGTTCTGTGTGTTTTACCATAGGGCGCAGACCCGTCGCAGAAGAGTAAGCGTCATATCTGCGCCCTGTCTTTTCTGTGTGTTTTGGGTCGCGACGCTTCTATACATTTTGTATGAAAAAGGCGCGGAGGTGACATACGCCTGCGCCCCGTCCTCGCCCTTCGTCTTTTCTATGTGTCCTTCGCTTAAGGAACGTCAATAGGTGGTGGCAATCTGTCGCTGATATTTCTATCTACATATAAGCTGACCAACAAGCTGAACATGGCCGTGGGGTCTTGTAGCCTTAGCCTGTTTTAAGCAAGGGGAAACTAGGGATACCCCTTGTGTATGTTATCCATTAACACCATAGATTTTTAAAAAAATCGTCATACTTCTATTAGGTAATTAACACACACAAAAAATAAAGGTGTGATTGCTTAGAGCTAGGTAATAAAACAAAAATAAGTCTGGGGCTATGCAAAGAGTATATAATCGCTACGCTATGTTTGTTAATTAAAAATAAATATTTTGGTATTTATTTGCTTGTTATTCTATTTTTCCTCGACTTATCCTCCTTGCTCGTTAGCCGTCCTTTATCATAAAATATGCATAGGTAGTCACATTAGTAACCCTATAAGGGTCATCCATGTAACGGGTGTAACAGGTTGTCCACTTTCAACTGGTAATTCAATAATGTTTAAGGAAAGCATATTCATTTTATAACTTAAGGGGGCACACTAGGCACAGTAGCGACGCCAATCATTTTATTCCTAATACGCGGTAATCACGTTTTCTCTTAATTACTGACTCTCGTAATATTAAAACATGATTCCAAAAATACAGGTTATTTACTAGTGCTTATATGATTTACATTCTTGAATTTCTTTCTATTTGTAAAGTATTAGGAATAAAATGATTGGCGTCGCTACTGTGCGTAATGTGCCCCCTTAAATAAAAGCCCTTTAGTCTTTAATTTATAATTTAAAAAAAAAATAAGGCTCCGTGGTTATTCGTCTTGCTCGCTGACGAATAGGTATTTGGGACACTGAGCTTATTCTGACTGAAATACTTATTCTATCCTATCGACACTGTCGATCCTGTGCTAAAGAAATGAATTGCTTTTAAAGATTTTCTTCTTTTGTAGAGAAGACATCTGCAAAACGTAGTAACTAGCGAGTTTGTTTGTTTGTTATGCATTTACGCCCTAGGAGGATAAATTATTCTCCTGCTCTATACAGCCAAGTTTTTTGATAATGCCTTAGAGTATCAATATAACTATAGAGCGCTCCTAATGTTTTTCGTCGTTGAGCAGAGCGTAAGCAGATGTTCTATAGATTGTATCTATAGATGTAGCGCAGTCGTTAGTGATAGTTATGTGCATCGCGTCGTGCGAAACGTTGCAAATGAGTTACATCCGAGGGCGTATTTGGATCTTTGAATCGGATTCGGACCGGATTTCGGACTAATAAAAATATTTTACAAATTAAATAATTCAATTAACTATTATTTTTATTTACTTTCCAAAATCTCTTGTGGGTGTACTGCACATCATTTGCCGGGATACACTTATATCTATAGATGTAGTGGTCGGTAGTGATTTGGTAGTGATGGGCATTGCGTCCGTGCGAAACGTCGCAAATGAGTTACATATCCAGGAGGCTTTGGATGTAACTCACTTTTAATAAATTATGATTCGGTTTGAGACTTGATAACCGTATAAAGTCGATAGTTTATTAGATACGAAACCACTTTTAGCGTTATTTTTCATTTACATATATAGGCACCACATTTTTGAGATTGTGGTTTTTTGTAGTATTGATAGATATTGATTGATTTGCGTTTCATGTGTGCCATGCCAACACAAATGTCACATTTTTCAAGCTGCTCTGACATAGGTTAACAACGAACAGAATACATCTAACTACCAAGATTTCAACTGTGTAGTATTAATACTTTCAGTATAAAAAAGCTGTGATATACAGACGAACATGATGAATCTATAAGGGTTCTGTTTTTTGCCATTCGGCTACGGAACCCAATAACGCATCCAAATTGATTCATCCGTTTAACAGCTAAGGTGCTACAGCGGTACACAGGCGGAACCACGTGCTGTGTTTTTGTACCCTTTCACACCCTAGTCAATTATAGAAAAAATCTATGTTTTAGAGTCAAAATAGGACTTATTGATGAAAAATAATATCATTATTCTTTTTATTTTGCTTCCGAGAATCATGTTTACAACTCTACACTGAACTTTTCACCATAATTATTGTAAACACGAAAAATAATGGTGGGAGAAACAATCCGTGCGCGTGCCCTCGTGTGACTTGACATCGCGACGTTCGCACTGTTTTGAAGCTGTTCATACCCGTGCTTACGGTTCATACTCGTAGACGCGCGCTCTAGTGTTAATATTGATACTCTAAGCCATGGAGTTATATGTAGGTGCTGGGACCACTGGGACGGAATCGGACGAATTGGATGCAAATCGGACGTGTATTCCCACCTCAAGTGTCAATGTCAATTTTCAATGTGTCGAGTCGGGTCGGTATCAAACAAAATGTTATGTTCGCCAGGGTTTTGGTCAGGGTTCCCCCATAAGTATAACATTCCTACATTGTTCTGTTTGTGATGAACTGAGCAGTACCTATTTTTATTTTTTAAATAATCAATCCTTTTACGATTCCATGTAGTGTTAGTTCAAGTCTAATAGTCAAAACCTTTAATCATTTTAGTTATATAGTTTACATAGATATTTCGAGATGGCTGCGTATCCGCCGGTGTGTCGAGTATGCCTTGCCGTCAATGTTAATTTGCTACCTATCGCTGATACTCCTCTTCACTTTGTGTACGAAAGACTGACGACTTCTCTTGTAAGTATCAGATATGTATTTTCCCGCGATTTCGTATAGATTGAAGCCAATTAATACGGCGTTTTTACGGTTGCATCCTTAGTTTTGTGGCGCCGGAGCCTAGGTTCCGCTCTATGACATCATTCATGCCGTAATGCCTGTCTGACGCTTACTCTCCTACTATTCAATAGTTGGAGTGTGAATATAAAGTCCAAGTAAATATTTACGCTCATCAGAAATGTAACCCTTCTGCCCTCATATAGCAGTCTGCCATATTAACGGCTGCGCCACGGAGGCTATCAAATTACAGCCTATATTACTGCTGCTAATGTAGCTTTTAATATGTAAATAAATTATTAAAAGGTCCATCTATTTATCTATTACAATGAAAAAGAAAATATTAAGTTTAGATTCATTTTATTTATTTATTCAAAAACTTTATTAAGCCTATAAAAGCTACAATAGGTAGACTTAATGCTAATTGCATTCTCTCCCAGTCAAACTTTGGGAAAACATTTTCAATTCATCTCTTCTTTCAGTATTAAGTGCTGCCTTGGGTAAAGACATATTCTGCTAGGCATTGTGGCTTGACTAACAGTTTTCTATACTATGGTTGAGGCTGAGGCCCATTTTGCCCGCACTTAGCTGCTACTGGAACTTACATTGTGCTATCCAGTGACATACCACTGGAAAGCACACTGTAAATTCCACTTTCAAGATTTGAAACACCATGGCATTGACAATTAAAATATGTTGTGCCTGCAATTCAAGCTTCAAGGTATCATGTCAGGTGTCCTTAAAATTTAAAGATCTGCTTTGAGGCCAGAAGATAAGCAACTGGTAGCTATGTTTTTAATTTCCTTGAAACAGCATGGAAGGAAATTTGCCACGAGACAATATGAACAGTTTGTCTTGTCTCGTGGCAAATTTTACACCTAGTCCACCTAGGCCTCTTTACTGGACCCATTGTGTGTGAGTGGGACTTCTTGTCTTTTGGTCTTCTATGTCAAGGAGACTTCATTCTCCTTCCTTTGAACTTTTTCTTGGGTCTGATGTCATTTTAGCCCACCCAGCCCGTCACTATGCGTAGAACTGCAGAGGGTGTGCTTTAGGCCTCGCTCATAGATGCTGGATGTCCCCGGCATTCTTGTAGCTGCTAAGCTATGGTATTCTAATAGGAGATGCCGAGCAGTTTCTTCAGCCTCTAAGCTGCATTGCAAATCTCTGGAAGGACTATAAACTATGTTAATTTCAATGTTGCAGCTTTACTCTACTGACATGAGGCCACTGACAGCGTGCTACATGTGCTATGCTCTACTGCGGAAGAGCTACAAGCTAATGTTGACGTCAATTTCCTCAGAAAATTTGCTCACTGAGATTGTGAAGAGTGATTCAAAGGTATGTTTCCTTTGCTTATTTTATTATATTCTTATAAATTTGCACTAATTTATGGTTTATAAAAAAAAATTAACAAAGAGTGGTAGGAGATAACACAAGAACAGACTGAATGGAAGAAGTGAAGGGAGGCCTTTGCACAGCAGTGGGTCACATGATGGCTTGAAATAAAAAAAATATGGTTTATACTTGTGATGCAACATGGCCAAAAAGATAGACTAGTTTGTCCTGAGTATAGGCAGG
Source organism: Rhodophaea formosa (assembly GCA_963082605.1). NCBI lineage: Eukaryota > Metazoa > Arthropoda > Insecta > Lepidoptera > Pyralidae > Rhodophaea > Rhodophaea formosa. Next base: position 9,924,172 of record OY720228.1, on the reverse strand, counting down.
CATATCCATTATAAAGTAATATGAAACCAAATTTATACATGTTTTCTTGTCTGCAGATTACTGAAAGATCAGTATCCCTGGTTGATCGCAGGGCTAACAAACTGACTGGATCTCTGGTGATCTCACCCCCTGAATGCATTGACTCCCCACCTCGTGCACCACCCACAGCAAACCCTGATCACCAGCCACCAGGAGTTGAAGCTTTAGAAAATGTTAGCTCGTCACCTGTAGAGATAACAATTAAGGAGGAACTAGATATTAAAACTGAATTTGAATTTGAGGACAATGAGGGTACGTATTATTCTAACACTAATCTATACTTGAAGAGTTTGGTGTTTGTTTGGTTGAATGCGTTAATCCCAGGAACTACTGGCCAATTTCAAAAATTCTTTGCCCGGGCATGTGGTCCCGACCCCTTAGTCATACGAATTGTTCTCTGAGACTCAAATGGATGGCGCCACTCGTAGCGACACATTGTAACTCCCGTATTATGAGAATATTTTTTTTTGTGTTGGCTTTATCTGCGATCAGTCGTCAACTATGAGCGGATGAGGTGTCAGCGATGTTTTCTTGTCAAAAGGTGCTTCCCAGCGGCAGCAGCCCTTGTTAGTGTCGCGGGAGTCTAGTCTCTGTATATCGAATCGCTTTAGACGTTTCTGGTAACTCATATATTGTAGATTAGCTGCTAGTTCATTGGGATGGTTAGCTAATTTAGATTTGTATCTTTCGGCCAAGAGCTTTATTATAGTATAGTATTATAAGAATATAAAAACATTATTCACAAAATATATCTTTTAAAACAATAATTTAGTCATAATATTTTAAAATTACACCCTAGTTTTAGTAAGTTTAGGCTAACGCAGATTACCGCCATCTAGTATAGGAGTAGCAAGAAATTCAGAGTTGGCAGCTGCAGAGGCAGCGCCCTACATTGACCTGCTTTTGGCCTCCTTAACTTGGTCCAATATTTTAGTATGAGGTTGGCAGTCCTCGTCGTTGTGTTCCCTCTAATATGGTTGAGCTTAACGATGGCTGACCCATACGTCAACTTGTGAACGGGTGCTGCCAGTGGGGACTGGTCTGGTCGGCCTCTTTGAGACTACTTCATGTTCTGTTGTTTTTGTAATTTGCTCACTCGATCGTCAACATAAACATGTTCCAAAAATAATGAATGTATAATGATATTGTAAAATGAAAACAGATGAGAAAAAAAAAGAAAAGTAAAAAAGAAATAAATATAATATAATCATTAATCATACAAAGCCCTTCAGGCGAGTAGGCGACCTATACTGTTGAAGAGAGTTTCTTTCGGCATTTATTCTCTGCAGTGGTCGGTTCCGAAATGCTAGTAGTCTGTAGCTTTTGAACAATAATTAGTAAATGCATAATACTTAATAAGATCATTTTAAATGTGATTTGATGTGAAAAAGTGCCTGCAAGGGCCTATTTTCTGAATAAAATGAATTGAATCTTTGAGTCCCTGGTACATACCTAGCCTATCCAAGAGGGCCGACTGCTAGTTCATACATATGTATATTGTAAACTTGTTATTTCCTTTTTTTAATCGCGCGAGATGAACAGTAAAGTGACGGACTGGCAAGTAACAGCTAATTGGATTAATCCTTTTCAAGCTTCGATCAACAATACCAACTAGATATCGTGTTACGTACAAAATCGAAGCAAAATTCTGTCCGCTTGAATGTAGCTATAAAACCGTTTTAAGTTCAACGTATTCTCGACCATAGCACGTGATAATGAAGTCGCAATTCTATTATTCCAACTAAACAAAATAAGAGCTCACCGTCTGGAGTGCGCTCTTATTTGCCGAGACGCTTTTGCGCCGACCTGATATCTAGTTGGTATTGTTGATCGAAGTTTTCAAAGCAGTGACAAATATATAGCCACCCAAAATTGAACCCTAAGCCCCAGAAATAAGGTCCAAAATATATTTATTGTGCGTATATTTACTGCCTTTTAAAAGTTAATCATTATTCGTTCTTCAGCTTCCCCGTCCCCATCACCACTACCAATGGAGGTGCCTCTCAAGGGCGATGATATAACCATGGACACGAACAGTGGGAGTGAGAGTGAAACACAACAGCAGTGTGTGATCCAGATAAGCGATTGGAATGGTATGTTATCATCATCTTTAGATCTTTTTTAGTCTCCACTGCAGGAACACGAACCTCTCTGTTCTACTAGAGCCAATATTAGCCAGAGCAGTTGGAGGATTGGCCTACACTCTCCATGCTCTCTGTACTACCAGAGCCATATATTAGCCAGAGCAGTTGGAGGATTGGCCTACACTCTCCATGCTCTCTGTACTACCAGAGCCATATATTAGCCAGAGCAGTTGGAGGATTGGCCTACATTCTCCATGCTCTCTGTACTACCAGAGCCATATATTAGCCAGAGCAGTTGGAGGATTGGCCTACATTCTCCATGCTCTCTGTACTACCAGAGCCATATATTAGCCAGAGCAGTCAGAAGATTTGGCCTACACCATTGGCCAGACGGGTTGGAAAGGTCTCTTTGATGTTTATAAGCTTTGTTTAGCTTGTGTTTTCTTAGTCGCCTTCTACGACATTCACGGGAAGACTTGGAGTGGTCATATTCTACTCTGCCGGGAACCACACGGCACTTATTATTTATCACTTATTATTTACAAAAGACGTTAATCGTGTATCGAAAAAAATAGATTAAATAAAAAACTTAATTATTATCTCGTGTGTAGAACCTGGAATGTCCACCGAGCAGCTTGGACAGAAGACACACATAACAACTCGAGATCCAGCGAGTAGCCAACGGACGTTGCGCGTCGCCCTTCCGAGGCTGCCTGGTGAGAAAACATACGAATGTAGCGTTTGCCAACGTCAGTTCAAGTATGCATATTCTTACAAAAATCACCTTAGAACTCACACTGGTGAGAAACCCTACACATGTCACATCTGCCAACGAAAATTCGGTGTGAAAATTAATTTGAACGCTCATTTAAAAACACATACTAGTGAGAAACCATTTAAATGTGAGCTCTGTGGCAACCAGTATAGACGACGTGAGCACTTAAAAAGACATATAGAAACTCATGTGGGTGAGAAACGATTCCAATGTGTCATTTGTAGCCGTCGCTTTGCGAGAAAATATCATTTAATAAGACATTCATCAATCCACAGTGACGAGAAACGTTTTGAATGTAATGTCTGTCAAAGGCGGTTCAATAATAACCATAATTTGCAAAATCATTTAAGAACACATACCGGTGAGAAATTGTATTCATGTGATGTTTGCAAACGCGAATTTAAAGCTAAATCAACCTTAAGAATTCATTTAATGACAAACAATGGCGATAAAGTGTTGAAATGCAAAAAATGTAAAGTAAAATTTCACTACAGGTCTCGTAAAGGATTATCTAAAATGTGTAAAAAATGTTTTATTAAGAGCAAAGAGAAACTAGAGAATGATCAATGAGAAACTTAGGCAAAGCTAACTAGATAGGCTGAGAAATTTGGTTGATGTTATGTCGTTTGTATCAAAAGTACACCAGATGGTAGAAGCATGTGGTCCGAACCCCTTAATCTTACGATTTGTTCTCGTAGACTCACATAGATGGCGCTACTCATTGCTTTACAACATTGTATCTTCCGTATTATGAGAATATAAAAGCGTTATTCACAAAATATACCTTATTAATAATTAGAACAATATTCTATGGCTTATTATTTTAAAACTACACCCTAGTTTCAGTAAGTTTAGGCTAACTCAGATTACCGCCCTCTATTAGCCAGTAGCAAGCAACTCTGCAACGTCATACATTCGCCTACTTTTCGCCACCTTAAGGACTCTACGTTCCGTGTCACCTTTTATATCTCCCACACATAATACTGTGTTACAAAATGGCCACGTTAGACTTTTTTTTTATTACGAGTTAACCTCGTGGAAATTTAGTATATGGCGATTATCTTTGTAAAACAAATTAAGATATTACAGTAAAATTGTTTTTCCATACTTTTAAAAATGGTCTTATCCACCGAACCCTAAAGAAGCAATAATATCACTTAATGAATTGACACCAAATTAAAAGTGTTCTTAACAGTATTTTTGGATATTAATTAAAAACAAATTTGTGCCAAACACATATAATTTGAACATTGTTATCCACCCATGTGAAGCAAAGCGAGTGACCTACTAAGCTAAGATAATTTGTAGCTTAATACAAAATGCTAAAATAAACGGTCTTTATAATAACCATTAATAACCACAGATTTTCGAAATAAAAACCTATCTTAGATTGATGTTTAATAAATAGGTAATCACTCACATTGAACTAACCCTCACTGTGAGTTGTGAACTTGTATTGCTGGATACCAACTTAACGATACTATGTTTTATGATAGATACGTATATATATATATAAACATCTAAGACCCAAACCAATCTAAAAAAAAACCCGGCCAAGTGTGAGTCAAACTCGCGCAATGAGGGTTCCGTACAATATGCTTTGTGAACACAAACACAATGTGCAAAAAATGTTTAATTCAATTGACTAGCGCCATCTAGTGGTGTTTTAGTGAACTATTGCCCTAGATGAACTTATTATTGTGAGTTTACCACTTAATTTTCAAGTGATAGAATTCATATTATTTTTCCTGTAATCTTCAAGGAATGAACTATATTTTGTAATTTTTTCAAAATTTTAGGCCTAGTAGTTTCGGAGATCAGGGGGGGGGGGGGGGAATGGTCAATTTTAACCTTCTTTCGTGAATAAAATCAAAAGTATTGATTTTACCCGAACAAAAAAAAAATAATATTTTTGAGATCCTCATAATGAGCCCTTTCATTTGATATATGACACAGTAAGGTTTGCAAAACTTTCTTTTAAAATTTTGTAATTGGGCCCCTCAAAATGATCCTTATTTCAAAAAAATCTTTATTTACTTTGCACATCCGTGTTTGGGTCATAGGATTACACTATCTTACCAAATTTCATCTAATTTGGTTCAGTAGATTCGGAGAAAATCGGCTGTGACAGACGGACGGACGGACAGACAGACGCTCGAGTGATCCTATAAGGGTTCCGTTTTTCAACTTTTGTACGGAACCCTAAAAATACCGTTTACCATCGTAGGCTGACCGGGGATCGAACCCGGAACCCTGTGATTCAAAGGCATTTATGGTGCTACTGAGCCTAAGAGCTTGTCTAATGTTGTATGTAAGTAGTTATTGCTGTCGTTCAAACTTTTGTTAAAAAATATCATGTCAGTTTTTTGTTTAGTTTTTATACCTTAGTTGATTTAAGAAATACATAGTAAATGAAGTTTGTTGTAGTTATTATTATAATACATAAATGGTTTTATAGCCATTGTCAACTAATTAAATAAACATAGTTATATCTCAATTTTTTGTTTTATTTCCAAAAGCATAAATTCCTTCTTTTTAAAGCTTAACCAGAGACGTATATAACTGAAAAAAGTCTATCTCAAAAACTACTGATATCGATATACATTGACTTCACATGGGTGTGACTATAGGCAGGTACAGGACGAATCAGACTTTATGGCTGACGGAACATCGCGCGGGTCGATGCGCGGTACACAAACTGTAGAGACATCAGATACTTGTGTTGTCACTACCATATGGTGGTATCATTGAAGGTCCACGAAGTTTCATACTAACTATAGTTTCGCTCACAGATAATATGCTACATGATATATTTAATAGATATTCATATTACAACTAACTAATTACAGTGAATAAAAAAATATGAATAAGAAAAGCATTTTGGATTTGTTCATTGAATATATTTTTGTTTTTCGTTTCTTCCATGCTGGTTTGGTAGAAAAGGAAAAACAATATACCAGCTGCTTTTCTTATCGTGCAGACCGTAAAAGCCGGTCAAGGGATTGGGCGAAAATCTACAGAATCACTTTATAGGCAATCGTTGCAATATGGCCTCCGTAGGTGGGGTAAAAGCCGCCGCTTATGTCAGAGCACAGGCGCGTCGGGTCCGGTAAGCTGTAATAGGGAATATGCATGAAAAAAATATGTTATCTTACCAGTTTATCCAAAAATATTTAATATTAAAGTACTGAAAGTGAAAACAGAATAAAATTTCGTTTGAAAACGGAACGAGATAAAACGATTTAACGAACATACCTATGTCTATCTCACTCGCGAAAACACTATTTTATATCGCAAATGTATACAAGATATAGACATTGACGTCACTAGTCCATATCGGACTTCTCTTTCTTATTTAAACTTTAAAATCTTCGTCGCTAATTAAGATATTTAAAAAGTTCTTTTATATTTTTTTACTGTGGTTATTAGGGATTATACTAAGCAATTAAAAAAATTACGTGCATATTCTCTATTGAGCCACAATTTGACAATTGTTGCTGCTTGTCAAATATCGTCTAATGACAGCGGATTAACGAAGTCGACGACTCAGTGCTGCCATCTGGTGGAAAGCATTTCTGAAAACCTTCATCATCTCAGCCACAAGAAGTCCACTGCTGGACATAGGCCTCCCACAAGGATTTCCAATACGACCGGGTCGAAGCGGCTTGCATCCCTAAAGACCCTCATTGATATTCTATTGGTGGAATTTCACCTCGCTCCGCTCCAGTGGACAGGTAGCCTGTTACCAGGGACAGAAATATCAATACTTTGATGGTATCGATACTAACGAGATATTAATAAAAATATCGATATTGTAGGTATTAGTAATTTTGCATTTACTTTATGCATAAAAATATGTATTATTTTATTTATACGTGAACTAATATTCCTATACTTTTAAGGGTATCTATAAAAAAATATAGATATTTTATTTAATAAAAATTATTTTTTCCAAGTTGTCAGTTCACTACACGCGTCACACGCTCGTCTGTCCTTGTATCCTAACTAATATTATAAATGCGAAAGTGAGTTTGTTTGTTTGTAACGCTTTCACGCCGAATCTATTGAACCGATCGTCATAAAATTTTGCATATACATAGGTTAGGGTACTGAGAAGGATATAGGCTATATATCACGCGGGCGAAGCCGCGAGTAACAGCTAGTTATATCATATGTACGAAAAGGAAAGCAATCTATGGGTAGTGTTGTTGTCGAATATATTGGTATTAAATTAAAGTGATAGTTCAAAGTATTGATACAAAATACAAATTTAATTAACTACTTAGATATGCATCACCAACTATATAGGTCCCTGCCTGTTACACGAAAGGTTGGTTTACCGGCGCGTGCAAGTACTTCATTTTCACAGGTACTCGTATTTGTCAGCGGTAGGCGTCATGCTGTGAAAAGTCACAGTTAAAACCCCAAAAGCCCCAAATCGTATTACAGCTTAAGGCGGTCATATTAGCGGATATGTGGGATTATCCGATTCCGTATATTTTGCCTTGTATTAAATGAGATTTTATTTTATATTGATAGTGACGTAATTATATTTTTTTTTAGTAGCCATTTATCTCCCACTGCTGGGCAAAAGCCTCCCCTTTCTGTTTCCAATTTGACCTGTCTTTGCTATCTCTCTCCAATCTTTATCAAAAACAAACAAATCATCCTGCCATCTGGTCTTAGGTTTACCTCTTGATCGTTTTCCGTCAGTAGGGACCCATAAAGTAGTTTTTTGAGCCCATCTTTCCGGGACCATTCGGCAAACATGACCCGCCCAGTCCCAATTTAGCCTAGCGGATTTCATTCCGACATCGACAACTTGAGTCATGGAGCGCAGTGTCGTATTCCTGACACGATCTGTCCTCTTAATACCTAACATGCTGCGCTCCATTGCCCTCTGACAAACCTGCAGCTTGAGCTTTTGTTTTTTGGTCAGGGACCAAGTCTGAGCCCCATAAGTTAGGATAGGCAGAATACATACGTCAAGGAGTCGCTTTTTAAGGCAAATTGGTAATTGACCTTTGAATAGTTTCTTCATTGACCAATAACTCTTCCACGCGTTGTCAATCCGACGTGAAATCTCTTTTTCTTGCCTATCTTTGAAGGAGACTATTTGTCCTAAGTAAATGTACTCCTCGACGTACTGTATATTCTGTCCATCTACCAATACCCTACGTTTGGTGCTGTTAGTCATAAGCTTGGTTTTTTCCCTGTTCATATGAAGCCCAACCTGCATTGCCATTGCCTGCAAATTATAATTAAATCCAAATTTTCGTGGTACAACCGGAATATTGGATTTTTTTGAAATATATTAGCAGGGATTTTTTGCATTTTTCACCATAATCATAATATATCATAATCATAGTCACCGAGACGTATATATGAGAGTAACTGTTAAAGTATACTCAATTTGAAATAAAATCACGCAAACTTATTTAAAAAATTTTGTTCAAAAGAAGGAAATAAACTATACATATAATAAAACAGTAAAAATATTTTGTCTCTACATTTAGTATTTTTGACTGAAATGGATAGACGGACACTTAAAAAGAATAATAGAAAGCAAAAAAATTTTTTTTGAATATCTTGTCTGTCTGTCCGTCTGTCTGTATGTATGATCACGTTTATCTCCGGAAATATTGGACGGATTCGAATGAAACTTTTTTTGCAACATATAAGGTAGAAATGATTTTGAAAAATGGCACCTGATGCCAGAGATACCATAATGGTCTAGGTAAACTATAAGAAATATATAAATGACGCCTTAGCAAAAGTTATTCAACCTGATGAGCATTGTTTGTTGAGCTATTTAATTTGAAGATTTGGAACACTTAACGCAGAACCATAATGGTCCAGGTAAACTATAGGAAATATAAAAATGACGCTGTAGCAAAAGTTGTTCCGCCTGATTAATCGAAGGTTTAGAACATCTGATACACTAAGTACCATGTTAAATTTTATATCGACAATTTTACAAAGTCACACTGTCCTCTGGGATAGAGTGCGTAGAGTACGATTACCTCATATTACTGGTCAACGCCCAGTGGTCCCCCTTTTGGCAACGTAGTTTTCAGCGCATATGACAAAACATGAGAGTTTGCTGTCTCTCCAAGCCTTGAACACACAGGCAACACCTAAAGCCGAGGTCCGTCCCTCCCGAAGGCCCTTTGGAGATGGGCGATAGGTTGAAGGCGCTCTGCCCATACCTCAAAGTTTCGTGAAGTAGCGCAAGCTCACTTGAAGCTAGCTATATAGTCTTCTTATCGTGTCGATGGCTCAAAAAGTCTATAAGAATCCTATATTTTATCCCTCCAGTATTTACCAACAGCCAATGCAATGCCATTTAATTTTATGACACTGCTACAAGTATTTTCTTATGTATTTTTAGTTCGTACTTTACATAATGTAAAGTATATTAATACGCCGGAGTCATATAGTCCACGCAAACGAAGTTGCGGGCATCAGCTAGTACACAATAAGCCGAGAATGCGTTACGGTGTTAATGAACATACTATAGTTTCAATAATTGACGAGCTCCGTGGCGCAGCGGTCAACACGCCTACCTGCGACATGGATGGTCCCGGGTTCGATTCCCGGTCAGGTCAAGATGGAAAATGATCTTTTTGATATTGACCTGGGTCTTGGATGTTTATCTATTATAAAATATAGTATCGTTGAGTTAGTATCCCATAACACAAGTCTCGAACTTACTTTGGGGCTCAATCTGTGTGATTTGTCAGTATATGTTTATTTTATATTTATAATAAGAATAGCACCAAGCAAAGTTGGTTTAAACTTTCCTATTTGAAAATTTTGATGTCAAATTCTGGCTCTTATGGTGTTTATGGAATAATCTTCATAACTAAAATACTTTTCCCCTAATGTAATAGAATAAAAAATCGTTAGAATAAAAAGAACTGATAACATAAAAGTTGCGAATTAAATAAAAATATTACCCAAGGATCGAAATCACCTGTATAGCGACAGTATTGAGTATAGAATATTTATTTCAGATGGCGCTTTCGTTAAAAAACGTTTGGCCGAGGAAGCAGCACCTGAAGAAACGTCTAACACGAACCAACAGCACACTGGTGAGAAAAACATGAATGTAGTAACGAAATTTTGATCGTTTTGGACCCTAAACTATTTTGTTGTTTGGTTTACAATTTCGAATTTGTGCAATAATTCACATTTTATTTTCGGTGATTTCGTAATATTTTTATAGCAAACTTACACGACAATAACGCAATTTCATAGAGCACTGACGATCAGTGCTAACGCAAGGTGTGATTCAGCCCGTCAATATGGACAACTTTTCCTATGGGACGAAATCCGGAAACTCAAAAAATTGTCATTACAAATTGACCTGACGGCTGCATATTATGCATGTATGGAAATATCAATATGAGATTCCAGCATTGAACCCATAGGGAAACTTGTTCATATTGACAGGTAAATTACCCCTTTAAGGATGCGCTAGTCCGGAACTCGAACTCGTCGGCGCACGTGGCTAATTTGCGTGCTATTTTGCTTAGAAAGGGATATACTCGGTTATGAACAGTGCGGAACTATTTACACCGATGTATAAGCACATCGGAACTACAGTCTAGTGTGTGCAAACACAAATATTGTTGAATATCGAAATCTTCGTCGTCTAAAAATTCGCGAGTATGCATTTGGGAGAAGGGTTCTTGTGATAAAACAGCTGAATGTTTGAATTAAAAGTAAAGTTATTTAAATTTTCTAATAACCAAACTATGCTTGTATGAATTTTGTTTTAAAGATTTTATACTCCTTCCGGTATTTAATTGTCTCCAAAGTTGCGTTAAAATTACGTGTTAAAACGGAATGTTTTGAGACTCATAACTTTTAAAGTACTTATAATTTTACAATTATGATTCGATACAAGCATAGATAACGACAAGACAAATCGATAGAATTAAAAACTTTAATCGTCTGTTTAAAGTTTTTAATTCTATCGATTCGTTTTGTCGTTGTCTATGCTTGTATGGAATCATAATTGTAAAATTATAAGTGCTTTAAAAGTTATGAGTCTCAAAACATTCCGTTTTAACATGTAATTTTAACGCAACTTTGGGCACAATTAAATACCGGAAGGAGTATAAAATCTCTAAAACAAAATTCATACAAGCATGGTTTGGTTATTAAAAAATATAAATTATTTTACTTTTAATAAAAACATTCAGCTGTTTTATCACAAGAACACTTCTCCCAAACGCATACTCGCGAATTTTTAGACGACAAAGATTTAGATTTTCAACAATATTTGTGTTTGCACACACTAGACTGTTGTTCCGATGTGCTTATACATCAGTGTAAATAGTTCCGCACTGTTCAAAACCGAGTCTATCCCTTTCTCAGCGAAATAGCACGCATTTTAGCCACGTGCGCTGACGAGTTCGAGTTCCCGACTAGCGCATCCTTAAGGATGCAAAACGATCGAAATTTCGCCATGTATGCAAAAGTAGATTTAATAATAAATATATTTTACACATGCACATGAGAACTCACATAGGTGAGAAACCTTTGGAGTGTGGTGTGTGCCAGAAGCGATTCATAAGACATCACCATTTAAAAGTCACTACGGTGACGCATACCGGGGGAAATTAGTATGGAAGCAGATTTTGCAATCATTACTTTACTAAAAACGATAACTTGAAAGTTCACCTAGGAACCCTTATGTCAGCGACGTCATAAACAATTCAAACGACTGGATTACCTCAAAGGCCGTTTAGAGACAAATATCTGTGAAAAGCTCTAAATGTCTGTTGAGTAGGAAACAATATTTGCAGAAACATACACAAACACATGTTGTGACCTGAAAACTTAGATATAAAGATTTTTTCAAAAAGTATTTGTCTTTGTGAATACAGAATTGACGAGGTGAACAAGGGTCAAATGTCTTTGGGTTCTAATTTCATCGCTTACTGACATAATTGCTAAAGTTTTCGCCCATTCTCTTGACTGGCTTTAACTATCTGCGCGGAAGAGAAGCAGTTCCTTTGTCCCACACCAGCACGGAACCAATAATCCGATGGCTTTTGCTAATGTATGAGAATTTGATGACACGCCACATACTCGTAAATGGTTATAGTATGTTTAAATGTTTTATTAAACTTAAATAATTTAGTATTAGACTGATATCAGAGGTTTGATGCTTCAACAACCTGAGTAATATTTATGCCTAATACACTACGAACGAAACGTTACATCCGTGCACACATCAATATGGGAGTTACATCCAAAGTCGCCATTGCAGAATAAATTTAATACAAATATTCGTACGTAAATGAGACGGCGCATAATGTGCGACAAACAAAAGAAGCAGTTAAAACTGTTTTTCAAATCCTTAACAACTCAAAGAAGTGAGGCGATAGAATATTCCAGGCGACGCTGCGCGTTTCCGTTCTGTACTCGTATGTTTGTACTTTTATTAATTCTGTTATAATAATATGACACGAGTTAAACGATTAGAAGATTATAACGAGGAAAGGTTTCGTTTATTTGTTTCCATTTTTTTATATGTTTATTTTAATCAATTATTTGATATTGAGTTATAAACATTTTAAGGAATTCAATAGTAATAATTTATTTATGATGAGAGTGTATGATGATCAAAAAGAAAAATAAAGGTATAATTATTCAGGTGATTTACATTATTTTTTTTCTAAAGATGTCTTAAAATTTTAATGCAATACTCTAAAGGTGTTTTTTGGATTCTATTAAGATCATTTTAATGCAACTCCACTTAAATCTACGAGTGTATAGGAAGGAAAACTTGTTACAGGTGGCGATTTTGAAAAACCTAATACCCGGGTACACGGAAGTTCGTCTAAAAACCAACAAGTGACATACAAAACGTTGAAAATGCCATACCGATGCAGGATTTGTCCAAGTCGGTTTGAGTCGAAGTGTGACTTGGCGGAACATTACAAAACTCACACCGAGAAACCTTTTAAATGTGATAGATGTGGGCGCTCTTTTAACCGAAAAGATCATTTTAAAAGACATAGCAAGGTGCACAGTGACGAGAAACCGCACGAGTGTAATATTTGCACTCGCACTTTCGCTGAGAGATATCATTTGACAAGGCACTTAAAAGTCCATTCGGGCGAGCGGCCATTTTGTTGTAATTATTGTGGAGATCGTTTTACGTTTAAGCAAAACTTGTTAAGACATGTAAAGACATGTTCGCCTAAACGTAGGAAAAAAATTAAATCCGATTCAGTACTGGACTGATATTTTTTTAATTTTCCTATCAAAGAATATTATTATGAATTTGAATCCGAATCGGTATTGGATTTATATACGCCTTGGTTCTAAAAAATATTGGAATTTGAGTTAGGTATGCAATATGCCTTTGGGACTCATGGATAACGTACTTATCCACCGTGAAAAGAATTATTGTAATCGGTCCAGTAGTTCCCGAAATTAGCAACCAAACAGACAAACTCTTAAGCTTTATAATATTAGTATAGATAGACAAATACCGTACACGACAATAATACCGTATATGTATTTTGTAAAGTACACGTTCTGTATAAAACCCGTGGATCATAGTTACATCAATCACAAATGCAAGAAACAGTTTGAGAGCGGTTGCGTGAAAAATGTTTCATATTGTTAAATATTGTTCGGATACCTTAGTGTGTGCCTTGCATTTGGCAGTGTTATTATCATAACTGTATTATGAATTTATTTCATTGAGATATCGCTGACATAGATTTAGTATTCGTTTATTGTATTTTGAGAAATAAATTATCTGATTAATACAAATCTTATTTTAATTTAAACCTGAAACAGGATATTATAAAATAAAAATTATTTCATGGTCATCTGAGAACAAATAAAAATAAGGCTTGTTGCTTTCGTAAAAGCCTTTCAGGATGTATGTAAGCTCGGGGATTATTCAAAATAAGCGATGTTCGAGCATGTTTGTCCCTCACTCCTATTTATTCCCGTTTTATTCTTGCTGAGAATTGAGGATAAACATGTGATGGTTGTCTATTTCAGTCGGCCCATAATTGAAAAATGATAATTGAAGAAAATCTGATACATACTTGAAAGAAAAATAATTGTTCACAGATGGCGCATGTGTTCAGCAAACGAATCCGGGTTGTGAGAAGCTTGAAGTAGAAAAGTCACCAGACAGAGAGCTATTCGTCTTTCAAACTGATTCAAGCATACATGATGGGGAAACTGTCGTGAGAAATTCACCTAAAAGAAATATAATCGGCTGCCAAGGCGCAGGCATACGTAAGAAAACCGTTTTCAGTAATTCGCCTAAACAGAAGCAAAATCCTTTCAAATGTGATGTCTGTTACCTCACCTTCAAAAGAAAATACGTTTTTGAAAACCATGTGAGAAAACACACTGGTGAGAAACCATTCGAATGTAATATTTGTCAGAAACAATTTCATTCGCCGGTTTATTTAAAAAGGCATATAAAAATTCATACAAACGACAAAAAATATAAATGTGACGTTTGCGACAGCCAGTTTAGTCGGACAGATCATTTAAACACACATAAAACCATACATACAGTGGGGAAGTTGTATGAATGTGAGATCTGCAATCGTCGATTCAATCTAAAGCACCACTTACGGGCACATCAGAAGATCCACTCTGATGTTAAGCCATACCAATGTGACGGCTGTCAGCGGCAATTCAAACACAGGCACATCCTGCTGAATCACATAAGAAGGCTTCATAAATATATGATATTCTAGTTTTCGTCCACTACTCCTCTAGCGTTATTGTTAATTTTGCGGGATTGTACTTTTTCCTGAATGGCGAAGGCCATATGGCCTGGGGAGGGCACAGTGGGGGAATGCTCTAGCTTGAAATCTCAATGCCCTACCTTAAAAATATCAAATACTAAGATAAATTATTATTCAATAATTTAATTAATAAATAATTATACCTGTAATAAAAAGGCCTCAAAAGCCGTCAGTGGATCACGAAAGAAAATGTATATGGTGATTTATTTATGAGCCCGCGCTTCGAGAGATCAATTTTGATTTTTTTTTCTTCCGCCCTGCCTGTAACCAATACGGGCAGTACCTCAAACTGACTCTAGCTACGGTGCCTGACGCGGATCGCACGACCACTTCCAATTTAATACCATTTGATTTTTAGAGGAATCATTAAACGTGAATATTAACTACAATAATCATACCTGGCATCAGAATTTTTAAGCATTAAGTACCTACCTATATCGAAAGTAAACTGGATAGGTACTACAAAACATAATTTACCAATTTATGTTCGAAATTAATATCCTTATCGTTGAGGCATTTAGAATTCGGTGGAATAAAGAAACTCGCATTAAAAACTTACGTGAACCCGAAAAATAATACACTCGTTTTTTGGCAGTCGTATAAAATAGTATGAGCAGAGTCGCATGGCATGAGCGACGGCTTTACACCAAGGGCCTTATATATTAGTAGGACTGAGTCCCCATAAAAATTTTGGCATAGAATGAGACGGAAAAACTACAGGTCATTGTCCCGCTCGCACATTTGAAATTGTATTGAGTTGATAAGTGTGTACCTCAGACAGAATATATCTTTAGTTCTAGTTCTGTGGTGTGTACCTTTAAAATGAATTTGACGCAGAACGTGGACTTAGAAAAATGTGCTATCGATAAATAAAAAATACACCTCTTGCAAATCAACGTCCAGCATAATGAAGTCAACTTGTAGATTATATTGACGTAAAAATAGTAGATTGTTGCACTGAGCAGAAAGTAAGTTATTGCTGCACGAGTGTTTATTTGGAGCCCGAGCGCCAGCGAGGGCTCTAAAAAGCACGAGTGCAATTTAACTTACTTAATGCGAGGTGCATAATCTGCTTTTCTTTCAACTACTGCAATAAAAGTAGTTGAAAAATAAAACTGAAGACTAATTACAATAGTTAAAAATTTGTTTTTCTAATTCCCGCTTTTTTCTTTATGGCCAGTATTTTTTTTGTAGGCAAGGCAATACACACGTCCCTTTGTTAACTCCATACGGCCGTTAGGTTGGCCAACCTTCTTTATGACAGGTGACAACTATTGTCCACGATTTAAAAAAACTAAACAGTGCAGTAAAGGATTTCCATATATTTTTGCTGCACTAGAGCAGCAAAAATGTATGGAAATTCTTTACTGCACTGTTTAGTTTTTTTTTTACTTCTAGTGCAGCAAAGTTCCGCTTTGTGCTGGATATGTAGTGCAGTTATGATAGAATTTCAGCGTAGTTAGAAGAAAACTATATTTATTTTCGTGTATGCTAATTAGAATACATGTCTTTTGACATGTCAATGTATTTTATGTTTTATTATTATTTGATTTAATTTTATAATTATTAGAATACGATTTCTCTTATAGTAAAATAAGAGTAAGAAAAATCATGTCTAGTTTGTAATGTATGATTATATTTTTTTATTGATTGTGCTTGGGCATTCATAAGTATCTGTAACATGTAATATTTACGTCATTCCCAGTACAGTGCTACAAGCATCGAGATATAACTACTAGAGGTACGTTAAATATTCGCATTGTTCCATTCTAAGAAATGTAAAATTTTAGCGCTGCAGCGCTAAAACAATAAGTAACGTCCAATTACAGAGTAGTAATATTCTGATATCTATGCGTCCAATCATTCATTACTCAGTACCTCAGCGCTAGGTATATTTGTAACTCTCACGCGTTTCCATAGCACCATGTCAACATAATGCAAAATGGCGGGAGGTAATTATATTGATTTTTTTTTGGGAAAAATGAATTTACTTTATGTACTTGCTGATAAATTGATTCCTTTGCACTGTGCGGTGCTCGATAACTTATTACTGCAATAACGTAATACACACGAAGGCACTTTTTATGATTTTCACCATGTTTTCGTTTCTTCTTCTTCTGTTTTATAATATGGCTTCCACCGAGATTTCAGTGATTCTGCCAATGCCCAGTAAATTGAGATACTAAGTATCGGTGTTGTACGGTAAAGTTGTAGCAAGTAGCATCAAAGATGGCGTATGTTCTTTGATGCACTACGAGCTTATGGTGAAAAGTCTATACGAGTCCATATAACAGTCCACTTTAACTATTTCACAAATTGTTTCATGAGCACGAGCATTTATAACACCAAACTACACCAATTTCATATTATAAAGTCCACCAAAATCAATTTGCAAAATCGTCCAAGGTAGACCCAAACTGCACCCCTTGACTTCCCACCACAAACTCCATGTTTTTGTTTATTAATCGTGGGAAGTACCTCAAGCGAAAGAGCTAACTACCGACTGAGTGAGTTGCGGTGCGATCACCGCAGTTGGACGGCACAAAGTAAGGCTATGCGGTGTCTTCTCTAGTAGTTATATCTCGATGGCTACAAGGATCTTTTGGCACGTGGCCATAATCGGAACGAAACGATGCAATTGCCGACATCTTGTAAAGCGTCACTTTTGGAAGGTAGCTCGAATTGATGTTTGTTGCGGATATATCGTGCATTTATTCTATTTATAAATCTAAGAATATTTTGTTAGCTGCTAATAACACTCGTTATCACACACAGCGTCCCCATTTCAATGTCATCCAAGTACCAAGATCCTTGTTGCACTGTATGTCAGTATCGTCGTCATAATTGTTTTATCTCTTCGAGCAACACGGCCTCCGTATTGCTCGAAGTTTTATCTAGGCTCATTCTTGTATTTATGAAATAAATTACCTAATCACAAAACTTTAAAGGTTTTATTTAAATTAAAACATGGAACGACGTTCCACAAAATGTAAATTCTGTCATGTTGAACAAATAAAAATAAAGAATGTGACAGTTGCTTCTTCCCGCGCAGATAAAATCTATCTTCAAGAGAAGAGGGCAAAGAGTGGATCCCCAAAATAAAAAAGTAGTAATAAAAAAAAACATCTTCAACTTTTTCCTACTGACTGAAACATACTTAAATCTCTATCTCAACAAAAACTACCGAACCGATTTTGATGAAGCTTGCACTTTTCCCTAAGTTGAACTATACCCATACTATACCAAATACAATTAAAAAAGAATTACTGTCATTCAAGTTAAAGAGGTATGCGCGGATAAACATACAATATGAAACTTAGCACACGTATTTAGAAGCTGTTATAGATAACATAAACGATAACAGTGTAATTCTGACAATATTTCATACATACGTGTCGAATTGATAACCTCCCTTTTTTGACATCGGTTGAAAATAAACGAAACCGGGATGATATCCAGAAAATACTTACTACTAACCAGAAAAGACTAAACGATATATATTTTTTGAGATCCATCCATCTACATGTATATCATAAAATATAATAATCGTTCATTTAGTATCTTACAACACACGCTCACATCTTACCTTAATGAAACATTGAATGAAAGAAAATGCCATACTTGAAAGAAAAATGTGTTGCATGTTCACAGATGGTGCATGCGTTCAGCAATCAAATACGCATGGTGTGAGCAATAGAACCGACAATCTGCTTGATTCAAGCATGCACATCGAGAAACCTTTTACGAGAAATATATTGAATGGAGAGGTAGACGGCGTTCCAACTGATTCAAGCATACATAGTGAACAATATATTGTGAGAAATTGCCAACCAACCAGCGACGAGAGATCTCTCCAATGCAGCTTCTGCCATCGTACCTACCGACAAAACTACCTTTTAAAAATGCATCTAAGAAGCCATACTGGCGAGAAACCATATGAATGCAATATTTGTCATAAAACATTTCCTTTGCAGAGTAATTTATATAGGCATTCACAGACCCATAACAACGAGAAACCCTATAAATGTGACGTTTGCCAGAGCCAGTTCGGTCGGAATGATCATTTACAGAGACATAAAAAAATACATACAGTCGGGAAGTTGTATGAATGTGAGATCTGCACTCGTCGATTCAATCGGAAGAGCCATTTGCGGAGACATCAGATAACCCACTCTGATGATACGCCGTACGAATGTGACTGCTGTGGCCGGCGATTCAAACACAGGCATCTCCTGATAGGGCACATAAGAAGTCTTCACTAACTTATTCAGTATGTAACAAGATAGAGTTTGCCCGCGACACTTTAGTGTAAATACCCCGGGAATAGTCTGGCTGGTGTAGTCTGCTGTCCCCATCGTCAGTCCCAAAGAATAACGGGAAAAAAAAAATAACTACTTCCCACTGTCCCCATAGGAAGTCCCCGTTAAAGGCGACTACGCAAATTTAAGAAAGGAGAAGCAGCAAACATTTTGTTACTTCTTTCTTTTTCTTTCTTTTTTATATTATGGCCTCCACCGAAGTTCCGGTGATTCTGCCAACGTCATGGTTTGAAGAGACACCAAGTTTCGATATTGGTCGGTATTTGTGAGCTAGCTGGAAGGGGAAGGAAAAAGACCAATGTTATTACACACAAAGGAAATACAAACACAACATATAGTTAGTATGGGGATGACAGTATTAGTATGAGTGGTTACAATTAGTAGTAGGATTATGGTGATTATTAACGATGAATGCACTAAAGTGGTGAACATATGTAAAATTTAAAGTTTAAGCGAATTTTTTGCCAAAAATTTTGCTAGAATGAAGTAATACCGAGTATGGACTAAGTTCAAAAGGAGAGGGATATTTAAGTTCTCAAAAGCTGGAGCTTGGGGTAAAACGTCACGAAGCTGGACCGTCAACCTCGGGCAATTAAATAAAATATGATGTATTGTTCCTTCGTCAAGGCCACATTCACAGAGGGAGTTGTCCTTGATGCGGAGCTTCGCGAGGTGAACGGGAGTGCAGGCATGACCCAAACGAAGACGAATTATGACAGAGGTGATCCATTTTTCAAGGTTGCGATGACGAGAGAACCATGGAATGTTTGGAATATTCGGTTGGATGTTGCCATACCAAACGCCTTTGTGTTGTCTTGATCTCTGCCACATGTTATTCCAACTACTGATCATTTTGGGATTCGCGGTAAGGCGGAGGTCTCTAGTAAAGTATTGTTTGTGGCAGTCAGAACCCATAGTTGCAGCTTGTTTGGCCCACAAATCTACTGTTTCGTTGCCCGTGATACCCGAGTGTCCTGGAATCCAGGCAATAACAACATTAATACCCTGAGAACTACATTTGAACAGAGTGTCTCTGATCTGTAAGGTAACGGGAAAGTTTTCCTTTGAATGGAGAGGTCGCTTGGATATATCCTGAAGGCAGCTCAAAGAGTCAGAGAGAATAAGACTTTTATCAAGCTTATGTGATGCAACAAACTGAGTGGCTTCTAGAATTGCTATGGATTCACCCGTAAAAATGGTCGATTGGGGTAAGCATTTGAAACTTAAAAGTAAATTAAATTTAGGAATCCAAACTGCTGCTCCAACGTTGGAACTGTCCGAAAATTTGGAGGCGTCTGTGAAGATTAAAGTCCAGTCAGACCATTTCTCGTTTATAATCTGGTTAAATATTCTGTCTGAGCCGGGAGAGTTTTTCGAAACACCTATATCTAGAAAAACTTTAGGCTGAAATATCAAGGCGTCATAATCTAATTCAAACATGGGGTTTTTAGAGAATTGGGCTATTGAATAGGGGAGATTTTGTAGATTATTAAAGCTTTTGACCAAAGGTGGTAGTTCTTTGTGAGACCAATAGGGAGAGATTGTGCAAGATTCAGATAGGGAATTAAGGGTATCGAGGAGAGGGTGAGAGAAAATTTGAGCAGATTTGTATAAAAATCTATCCGCTAGGAATTGTCTTCTTAATATCAAGGGGGGTTCTAAGCATTCCACCTGAAGAGCATTTATGGGCGACGACTTCATAGCACCTGTTATAATACGAAGACATTTGTATTGGATTTTGTCCAGTTTCGTCAAAGCTAATTTGTTACAGGGTTCCAACAAAAAGGCGCCATAATCAAAGTGGCTGCGGACCAAAGCATTGTATAAGAGTTTTTGATTGTATGGATGAGATCCCCATCGGACTCCCGACAAGGCTCTCATGACGTTGACACCCCTTTCTGCTTTTTCGATAACATTGTATAGGTGAGGGACACCAGTAAGCTTCGAATCCAAAGTGACGCCCAGAAATTTGGAATTAGGTTTAATCGGTATGGGATCATTATTTATGGATATGTCTAAAGGGGGGATACTTCTTTTTCTAGAAAACGCTACTGCAGTAGATTTGGATGCCGATAGTGTGAGGCCATGTTCATCCAGCCATATATTGAGGTAATATAGGGCAGAATTAAGTCTACTGGTGATGTCCTCGAAGGAGTCAGAGCGCGCAAACAGGGCAATGTCATCCGCGTATTGAAGAATGTTGCAGAAACAATTAACTGAATGGTCAAGGTCACATGTGTAGAGATTATATAAAATAGGGCTTAATACGGAGCCTTGAGGGAGACCTTTCCAGACTGAACGAGGAGGGAGAAAAGACCCTTGAGAACGAATGACTATAGACCTGTCCACAAGTAGGTTGCATATGAGGTTTGTTAACCTCATAGGAATGCTCAGCTTTTGCATCTTTTGCCTGAGGATCGGAAGTTGAACGTTGTCATATGCAGAAGTTATGTCCAGGAATACAGCCACTACATGCTCGTTGTTTGAGAAAGCCAGCCGGATTTGTGACACCAAAATGCTGAGACTGTCTAGGGTGCCCATGCCTCGCCTAAAACCAAACTGAGTAGTGGGGAGTAGGCCTTTGGATTCAAGGAACCATTCCAACCGGTTTTTTATCAAGTGTTCCATAATTTTGCATAGAATTGAGGAGAGTGCTATGGGTCTATAGCTTAAAGGGTCTGAGGGATTCTTTCCAGGTTTTAAAATAGGCACAATAATTTGGGTTTTCCAGGATGGAGGGACAGAGCCAGACAGAAAAATTTGATTTAAAATGGATAGGAAATAAGATTTAGTGTTAAGAGATGAATTTTTAATAAAGGAATAGGGGATGCCATCTATTCCAGGAGAGGAATCTTTGAGGCCGTCTAGAGCACATAATAATTCCTGGAGGGAGAAAGGTTCATCCAGGCGACATGGTGAAGGACTAGAAGGAGGGAAAGATGGGAGCTCTTCTAAAGATGGGGCAGAGAGGGGAGAAAGCCTATTGACAAAGTCTTCGAGCCAGGGGGTTGGGTCGTTGGATAAGGGGGAGAATGAGGAAGTAGATCTTCTGAAAGATTTAATTTTCTTCCATACGGCAGACACTGAGGATTTTGGCGAGAGCGACTCACAGAATGATTGCCATCCTAAGTGTTTTTTACGAGAAAGCATTCTTTTAGTCTGCGCTGAAGTTTTACAGACTTTCAGATAGTTGGACAGGGACGGATCATTATTAAATTCCCTCTCAGCCTTGTTCCTGGAGCGGACACTATTTGTGCAGTCTGAGTCCCACCAAGGAGGAGATGAAATTTTACTTAGGGCAGCATTTTTTAATGGAATTGAGTTATCAGCAGCAAAAATGATTGAATGGACAAACTCATCGTAGATTAAAGAGAAATTGGACTCTGAAGGATTAGGGAAAGAGGAAATGAGGGAGTCTAAAATCTTTGAGAATTCGGACCAGTCAGCTTTTTCAGTTTTATATTTAAGGAGAGGGGGAGGGGGAGGGATTTTGGAGACAGTTTGAGCAAGGGTTGTGATTATAGGGAAGTGGTCGCTACCATAGGTGTAAGGGAGAACTCTCCAAATTAAGGATGGGGCTAAAGAAGGGGAAGCCAGAGATAGGTCTACTGCACTAGGATTCTGGGAGGGGGGAGAGCGCCGTGTTGGAGTGCCATCATTTAAGATGCAAAGGTTTAAAGCATCAAGAAAGTCCAGAAAGATAGGGGACAATGAGTCATCATCATTTGAGCCCCACAGAGTGTTGTGGATGTTGAAGTCGCCTAAAATAATGAGAGGAGGGGGGATAGATAGAAGAATGGTTTGTAATTCTAGAATAATTTCAGCACGGGGGTGTGGAATATAAATGGAGACGAAAGAGATATCTAATGCTCTAATCGCAACAACATATAAAGAGGAGCTGTGGGTGGGAATTTGAATCTGTTTATAGATTATAGAACGAGAGACAAGGAGAGCACAGCCATCCCATCCAGCGTCTATTCTATCATCTCTAAAGCAAGAAAATTGAGGAACACGGAATTGAGACGTGGGTTTTAAGCACGTCTCAGAAATGGCGATAATTAAGGGTTTGAATTTATTTATTAGATATATTAGATCATGTTTCTTTTTGGTAATACTTCTAGCGTTCCACTGAAGGACCACTATATCCATTATTATTAGTAATTAATGAGGTTAGTAATTGTTGTAGTAGTAATATGACGTTGGGCGGTAGGGCATCACTGAATTTTGACACTATGTTAATAAGAGAGCATACGAGTAACTCAATTAAATTATCATTTGGAGTCAACAGTGGCGTTGACTCCTCCGGCGTATTATATGCACAGCCGTTGGGTTGAGAAGACTTGGGGGAAGAAATTATATTTTTGTGGGCCTGAATGTCGTAGGACTTTCCAAGATCTGGTCTTCTTTTGGGGGATGTAAACACTGTTTTCCTGTATGATTTTGTTGGGGAAGTTTGGGTTTGTTGGAGAGGTTGAGATTGATATGAGGATGGATGAGGGGGAGATTCAGGGGCGTAATATTGAATATACTCGGGGGGTTGACTAGCTGCAACTCGAGAATAACTTCTTTTTTCAAGTGGGACTTTTGAGGCTGCTTCGGAGTAGCTTACATTTGTGTTGGCCATAACCACTTTGATTTCTTTCTGCCTAATGTGTTCTGGACAAGTTGGATCCGTAGCCATGTGTGACTCTCCACAGAATATACAGCAAGGAGGGGAATTATTGTTACAGGAGTCTCCTGTATGCTCTTGGCCGCATTTGTAACAGCGAGCTCTAGACCTGCATTGGTTAGCAATGTGGCCAAACTTGCAACAATTTCGACATTGTATTGTAGGGAGGAGATATACGGACACAGGGAGGGAAGTATGGAAGCAATATACCCTATCTGGTAACACTTGTCCTCTAAAAGTAAGCACTACAGTGGTTGTGGGGTTCCAGGTATTGGTGCCATCAGGTTTTTTCTGTTTGTAATTTAGACGTCTAGCCATGACTACCTGACCACAGTCAGGTGGGGTGCTTATATGGTCCAATAACTCTTCCAGCTCCCAGTCTAGCGGTATATCTCGAACAACTCCCATTCGGCATATATGGAAACGAGGGATCATGGCATTGAATTTGTTGTCAGGAAGAGCAGGGTTATCGAGAAATTGATTTGCAAAATCGATATTGGAAAATTCAACAGATACCTTATTACGACCGACCATCTTTATTCCTCCAGATCTAATACCCTTAATGCTATTAACGTGAAGGAACTGCGCAAATTTTGTTACTTATTTGCACCCGGTCTGCATGTCAGAAACTTAACGTCTTAGTTTATAAGTTTTAGAGTATTTAGACGAGACGAAGTAATAGAATAAATGGAAAAATTACAAGATTTCCTAACTCATAATTATATTCAAATCAATTCAGGCATTTAGAAATCATGGTGGAAAATCGGTCAAGTGCGAGTGGACTCGCGCATGATGGGTTCCGTACCATTCCATACGACATTAGATAATCGGCCAAAAAAAGAACAAGTTTGCTGTATGGGAGCTCTCCTTAAATATTTTTTTGTTTTGATTTAAATATTTATTTTCAATGTAAATATAGAACGAAATATTCTGTGACTATTCCGTTATTAATATCGAGCAAAAAATGCCAAAAAAATCAAATATGATGTATGGGAGTCCCCTTAATTAGGTATTTATTTTATTCTGTTTTTAGTATTTGTTGTAGAAAGTATAGAGGTAATGGAAATACATCATCTGTAAAAAATTCAACTGTCTAGCTATCTCGGTTTTATACAGCCTGGTGACAGACAGACATCGAAGTCTAGTGAATAGGTTTCCATTTTCACCCTTTGGGTACGTAACCCTAAAAAGGAAACTAACATAAGTAGGTACTTACCAGGAACGCTGAAGATATCAAAATTATGTTGGGCTCTCGTGTATAAAAAATTAATAAGTAAGCAGATAGAATATGTAAGGTTTATGGCATGCCAAAATCTCAAACTCCCAATCGCAAATTTATCATCATCATCATCAAGTCCTTCCAGTCTCCACTGCAGGAGCACGACCCTCTCTGTACTACCAGAGCCATATATTAGCTTGAGCAGTCAGAGGACTCGGCCTACACTCTTCACGCTGGCCAGACGGGTTGGAGAGGTCTCTTTGATGTTTGTAAGCTTTGTTTAGCTTGTGTTTCCTTAGTCGCCTTTTACGACATCCACGGGATGACTTGGAGTGGTCCTATTCTACTCTGCCGGGAACCACACGGCGCAAACTTATAAACATTATGAATAGGTAGTCAAATCCTGATCCAGTACATACGTCACCGGAAAATAAGAAGATTTGTAAGTTGATGAACTTTCGCGGTAGATAATCAATTATATTATTAAAACTAACGTGAGATAAAGACATCATATATATATATATCGGGATCCACCGCCGCGCGTCCCGCACTCGCCTTGAAAATGGGCTCCTGACGAGTGTGCGTTACCGCAGCAAAAATGTATCGAATATCCAAACGTGATATTACTAGATTATCAGTGCGTAACGTTATGTAAATGTGTATGTAAGTTTGAAATTTGTGTGTCTATTAATTTTTGAGATATTAATTAAAATCAGATTCTGCCAGGATAACGTTTGAAACGTTACGCCAGCAAAAAATTTTCTCGGATCCGAATGAAAGTTAATACAATAATTAGTAAATGATGCGTGGTAAATGTGTATGTATATATAGAATTTGTGCGTCTCCAGATTCTGGCGATATTCAAATTTCTGCTGCGGTAACGTTTGGCCAGTTGCTGGATCTCAAAATCGGCGCGGCGTAGAAGTTTGATTTTTTTTACACACGCTGTTATGAATTTGTGTGTCATGTTTGTCAAAACAGAAATTCAAAAAAGGATACCGTTCAGGTATTAAAAATAAAAATATGAAATCAAGTATTTTGACTCCTGTACTTGCAATATTGGATCTAGGGATAAATAGTTGCCATGAGTTTGTACCTTATAATTGCTTACATTGGCTAGGTGAGTATCATAATGATATCCTAAGTATTAAATAAGTTATGAGAAAAAGAACTAAAATTCAGTCGCCTGTAATTTTGACAACCGATTTGACCAGTTTTTCTATTAGTTCGGAAGTTGATAGTTATCAAACTATTTGTAAGGGTAAGTTAACTCTTAGTGTACGAAAAATCAGCTCAATACACGTAGTAGTTTAAGAAATATCATTAAATATCCAACCGTAGGTGAAATACTATGATAAGCCGACCATTTTCGGGAGTATAACAAAAAGCGACGCTACAGTATATATTGCTAACCATCCTTAATTAGTAGTAGTATTAACTTCAAATAGTACAGTCGCGTACATCATTGCATTAATATTTTATTTTTTACTTATCTAAAACTATTGTTTGCTTGCGACCAAATATTTTAATGTTGTAGATACTTATGATACAATAACAATTGGAATGTGCGTAACAAGTCGTTAATTTGTAATCCCGTTTAAATTAGTACTAGCTATTGTCATTCCGTCCACCGGGCTGCTGTTGCATCATATGTACAGTGGGCCACATACAAAAGTTTACCACAAAAAATACTCTTATTACAGAACCAATAGTATGGGGATAGTATGTTTTTCTATATGGCCTACTGTACATATAGTTTTGTATTTATATATTTCTTTATTTGTTGGTTCCCTTATAGGTTATCATGTGGTATGTGTGTGTATTAATGGTTTTTTGTTTTAATGTTGGGTGGCCGATTTCTTTACAAGTCCATGACTATGCGCTTCGTGCGGTTAGTTACACTACGCGCGCCTTGAAACTGCGGCCAGCAAGGTGATCAGACGAGCATATGGTATGGCGGTATACTCACCCGTCCGCGTGGCTCCCTGAAGTTTTCCTTAGCCGCGAAGTATATACCCTATTTAATTATTCTTATTTTCGGAATCTTATTGACTCATCTCTCTAGTAATAAATCTTGTGCTACAGTACAACCGGGTCGTGAAATGCATGTTTTTACCGGGTCGTGAAATGCGACGACGACGACAGTTATCTATTTTGCGTTGACGTTGATCTATATGATCGAAGTACGTATTACTTAAAGATATACGAAGTACTTATTACGAAAGAAGTAATAAGTACTTCGTATATCTCGAGTCAGATTAAAAAAACCATGATTTTGAACTCCAACACTACTATTATAAGCGATTTGTTTAAAAAAATAATAGTTATATACCTACCTACTTACCTACTACTCCAAAGAAATAAGGGTGACATACATTTAACACCTACCTAGGTTTAAAATATATGCCACAATACACACGCCTCTCTTGAGTGGCATGAAACCAAGAATATGTGTCTGTGCATAATACTCATCCTCATGTTTGCCCCGTACATACAAAACCTGTATTCTATACTTTCGTATGAAGAAATAATATTCTTTTTACTTATGCTAACACTTCAGTACACATATGTACCGCAAAAATAAAGGAATATACGACCAATTTAAGTGATGCAGCTAAATATATGGTACCGTCGCTTTTTGCTATACTCCCGAAAATGGTCGGCTTATCATAATATTTCACCTACGGTTGTATATTTAATGATATTTCTTAAACTACTACGTGTATTGAGCTGATTTTTCGTACACTAAGAGTTAACTTACCCTTACAAATAGTTTGATAACTATCAACTTCCGAACTAATAGAAAAACTGGTCAAATCGGTTGTCAAAATTACAGGCGACTGAATTTTAGTTCTTTTTCTCATAACTTATTTAATACTTAGGATATCATTATGATACTCACCTAGCCAATGTAAGCAATTATAAGGTACAAACTCATGGCAACTATTTATCCCTAGATCCAATATTGCAAGTACAGGAGTCAAAATACTTGATTTCATATTTTTATTTTTAATACCTGAACGGTATCCTTTTTTGAATTTCTGTTTTGACAAACATGACACACAAATTCATAACAGCGTGTGTAAAAAAAATCAAACTTCTACGCCGCGCCGATTTTGAGATCCAGCAACTGGCCAAACGTTACCGCAGCAGAAATTTGAATATCGCCAGAATCTGGAGACGCACAAATTCTATATATACATACACATTTACCACGCATCATTTACTAATTATTGTATTAACTTTCATTCGGATCCGAGAAAATTTTTTGCTGGCGTAACGTTTCAAACGTTATCCTGGCAGAATCTGATTTTAATTAATATCTCAAAAATTAATAGACACACAAATTTCAAACTTACATACACATTTACATAACGTTACGCACTGATAATCTAGTAATATCACGTTTGGATATTCGATACATTTTTGCTGCGGTAACGCACACTCCTGACGAGTCCGAAACTATAGTCGGCAATCCCGACAAATAGCACGTGAGTGACCCGTTGATATATATATATATATATGATGTAGATAATCAACTTTCGGAAAATCATAAACGGTAGTTGAAACGTTATTATTATTGTTCCTACTCAATGCAAACAATCAAAATTTCTGCTTTATAATATTACTAACTGTTACCCGTGGCTTCGCTCGCGTGATATCCTAGCCATAGCCTATGTCTTTCTCAGTACTGATGTTTTCATAATGATCGGTTTAGTAGATACGGCGTGAAACCGTAACAAGCAAACAAACTCACTTTCGCATTTATAATATTAGTTAGGATAGGATTAGGATAGTATAGAGAAATAAAATGCAAGAAATAAAAGTAAAAACAATTATATTTAAACAATAAGTTATAAAGTAATATCACAGTGTTTCTCTACTGTATATATATCTGAGCGTGGGTCGCGGCTGCATCCCAAGTAGCGAACAGTGCTCAATGGAAATCGCCAAATTGCCAGGCGATCAAAGTTTTCTTTAGAATATTATGGGTGAAGGTATAAAATTTCGAATTTTCCGCAAGATCGAAATTTTCGCCGTTTTTCCACAAGTCAAGAGTTGAGCCCAGAGTCAACCTTTACGACAGCACATAAATCTAATCATGCTATAAAATTCAGCAGCGTTTTTACGGCCAGCCGCCTGACTGACGCCAACCCTCCCTAGGTTTGTTTTTGTACGAGATGTAAGTCCATTACATTTCACAATGAAAATCTGAAACAAAAGAACAATGTTAAATTGTAACCTCCTTATTCGTAAAAATTTATAAACGCTTATTAAACCTGTTTTAGTTAAAATATGTTTTGTTTTTATCCCACGCTTTAATGTTTGACTTTGAAAGAACGAGACAAAATTACAAAGTTATACTTATTTAACTAAAATAAGTTTAATAAGCGACTGTTAATTTTAATGAATAAGGGGGTAAGTGTTCCCAGTTGTATCGTTAGTTGTGGTGCTTTGGAGCCCGGAGTCTGCTTCATCATCACAGGTCTTTTAGTCTCCACTGTAGGAGCACGACCCTCTCTGTACTACCAGAGCCATATATTAGCCAGAGAGGATTTGGCCTACACTCTCCACGCTGGCCAGACGGGTTGGAGAGGTCTCTTTGATGTTTATAAGCCTTGTTTAGCTTGTGCTTCCTAAATCGACCTTCTACGGGAAGACTTGGAGTGGTCCTATTATACTCTGCCGGGAACAATACACAATAAAATACAATTTATTGCACCTTTTTTGCACAACATAAGGAAACAGTTAACATAAATTCCGTTTTATTATTTACAAATTGTGCAAAAGGCAGGCCTTATCGCAATTCAATTTCTTCCAGGCAACCTAACGGACCACACGGCTGACATTTCAATCAATATTAAAAGCCTTACCTCTGCAGAACATGTTGTACTTTTACGGAACCTTCATTTTCAAAATCACTTTCCTACTCTTTGGGTTCTGAACAATTATATAATAAAGTTTTCAACACTCATAAATAGTAACTTCTTTGTTTGCTCTCCGTGTGTAGTTCAAGCTGCCTAAAAGTATCTATTCTTGTTCTTAGCGTGCCGACTCGGGCGAATTATATTTGTGTTGACCAGAACTTTGCTACTGACACAGCGTTATCAGTAGCATTGTAAAGGTCCTCGCGTGTGCAGGTGGTAGGACACGCTAGGCAAGACAGAAGGTGTGCTATGGTCTGAGAAGTAACACAAGGACAGGAGATTTCAGAGCTGAAACCCCACCCCAACCCCACCTGTTCATATCTCATCTTTACTTAATATGTGTTTTTATGCAATGGTCCTAATCATCATTTCGTGTAGGGGACACAGTCAGTCGACCATGCACTGCTTGGTGTCAGAGTTCTTCGGAACCGCCTCTCGGCCTCTGACGTGGTTCCTTTAACGACCACCAGATGCCAGCCGGGACCAACGGCTTAACGTGCCTTCCGAAGCACAAAATCATCTTTTTAGGGTTCCGTACAAAAGTTGAAAAACGGAACCCTTATAGGATCACTCGAGCGTCTGTCTGTCCGTCCGTCCGTCTGTCACAGCCGATTTTCTCCAAATCTACTGAACCAAATTAGATGAAATTTGGTAAGATAGTGTAATCCTATGACCCAAACACGGATGTGCAAAGTAAATAAAGATTTTTTTGAAATAAGGGTCATTTTGAGGGGCCCAATTACAAAATTAAAAAAAAAAGTTTTGCAAACCTTACTGTGTCGTATATCAAATGAAAGGGCTCATTATGAGGATCTCAAAAATATTTTTTTTTGTTCGGGTAAAATCAATACTTTTGATTTTATTCACAAAAGAAGGCAAAAATTGACCATTCCCCCCCCCTGATCTCCGAAACTACTGAGCCGAAAATTTTGAAAAAATTACAAAATATAGTTTATTCTTTGAAGATTACAGGAAAAATAATAAGAATTCTATCACTTGAAAATTAAGTGGTAAACTCACAATAATAAGTTTATCTAGAGAAATAGTTCACTAAAACACCACTAGATGGCGCTAGTCAATTGAATAAAACATTTTTTGCACGTTGTGTGTGTGTTCACGAAGCATATTGTACGGAACCCTCATTGCGCGAGTTTGACTCACACTTGGCCGGTTTTTTTTTATAAGACAATCAGGATGAATTCATTTACAATGCTATATATTAAGCTGCGCCGGAGTTCATAGCGCGGTGGCCTAATTGGTAAGGCATTACTGACTACTGACTGGGAGTAAAGACTGCGGGTTCAAATCCTGCCTGCGTTTTTTTTTCCATATCTCATTTCTTTATTTTAATAAGAAAATATCTAATCTTGTATAAAGATCAACTTCCATCAGTCGGGACCAACGGCTTAACGTGTCTTCAAAGGCACAAAATTTTATCTAGACTTTTGGTTTTCTCTGCCTGCGTGTAATTTATCCCATATTTTATTTCTTTATTTTAATAAGAATATATCTAATCTTGTTCATCAAGATCAACTTTCTTCAGTCGAGACCAACAACTTAACGTGTGTTCCAAGGCACAGAGTAAAATTTTAACTAGCCTTTTAGTTTCATACTTCCAAGCGTATCATCCAGCCATTTCACTTAATATTCTTTCCCGTTGTATTTTCTGCATTTCTCGCTACTTCGGAGATGGGATTTTGATTTTTATATCAAGCGCGATGGCATTTTATATGAAGCGCGATGGCCTAATTGGTAAGGCATTACTCGTACAGAGAGTAAAGACTGCGGGTTCAAATTCTGCCCGCATGGATTTTTTCCCATATCTCATTTCTTTATTTTAATAAGAAAATATCTAATCAACTTCCATCAGTCCGGACCAACAGCTTAACGTGTCTTCAAAGGCACAAAATTTTATCTAGACTTTTGGTTTTCTCTGCCTGCGTGTAATTTATCCCATATTTTATTTCTTTATTTTAATAAGAATATATCTAATCTTCTTCATCTAGATCAACGTTCTTCAGTCGTAACCAACAGCTTAACGTGTGTTCCAAGGCACATAATAAAATTTTAACTAGACTTTTGACTTTCTACTTCAAGTGTATCATCCAGCCATGTTTCGCTCAAATATTCTTGGAACTGTGTTCCTGTTGTATTTTCTGCATTTTTCCCTACTTCAGAGATGGGATTTTGATTTATTGTCACTTCTGTTTCGTCTTCCAGCCAGTCTTCGTCCAGATACTCTACTTCTGAATCTACTTCTACCTCGGAGGATTTTTGTGTAGTAGTAATTTCAATTTCCACTTGATCTGTAACAAAAACGATTTGTTTTGATCTCTTCGTTCATTTAAAATCTTCGATTTAGGTACTACTGCTGACAAAAAGACCTATCGTCTCAGTGACGCCACCAAAACAAATGAATTGCATGAACTCTTGTATTAAAAATTATACATACATGGGTACATATTATCACGTCTTTATCCCTAGCGGGGGAAACAGAGCCCAACGTCCTGAAATACCAAAGGCCACGATCCCAACTAATATTACAAATGCGAAAGTGAATTTGTTTGTTTGTTACTCTTTCACGCCGTATCTACTGAACCGATCATCATGAAATTTTGCATACACGTAGGTTAGGGTACCGAGAAGGACATAGGCTATATATCACGCGGGCGAAGCCGCGGGTAACAGCTAGTATTATAAATGCGAAAGTGGGTTTGTTTGTTACGCTTTCACGCCGTATCTGCTGAACCGATTATCATGAAATTTTGCACACACGTTTTCTGGACTATGGACAAGGACATAGGCTACCTCTCATCCCGAAAAACATACTGTTCCCGAGGGATCTACGTTGACGCGAGTGTAGCTGCGGGCGAAAGCTAGTTTGTTTTTCGTGTGTGTAAGTGGCCAACACTGATATCAGATTTTTCAAGCTACCTTAAGGCATCTGACATAGCTTAACGACTGCCATCAACGCTGACAACCGGGACCAATCCGAAGCACGGAGGAGCTCCAGATAATTTTTATGCCACTTGCGGTCACCCATCCAAGTAGGGACTGCGCCGGGGTTGCTTAACATGTGAAAGCGCTTATAGTGCTTACACCCACTAAGCCATCCGGCTCTGGGAAAGCTAGTTAAAAATAATGCACAGGTAATACTTACTTCCTGATTTAACTGTACCTATATTTATAACAGGTTTACTTCTTACATCCCCATAGGTCTCTTGTTTCATGTCTCGTTGCCGTTTGTAT
Organism: Rhodophaea formosa; assembly: GCA_963082605.1. Lineage (NCBI taxonomy): Eukaryota > Metazoa > Arthropoda > Insecta > Lepidoptera > Pyralidae > Rhodophaea > Rhodophaea formosa. Next base: position 9,891,086 of record OY720228.1, on the reverse strand, counting down.
GTATAATAGCGTCTTTCTAAGTCAATAACTTCCATTATTGGTTTATCATTGCTATGACTAAAAGGACGTATGCTTTTCTCCTGAAATTAAAAATAAAATATTAGATCAAATCAAATCAATTTATTGTTAGAAATATAATAAATAATAAATATATATAAATATATACGGACAAATCACACAGATTGAGCTAGCCCCAAAGTAAGTTCTTAAGTAAGACTTGTGTTATGGGATACTAACTCAACGATACTATATTTTATAACAAATACACATATATACACAAATATACGTTCTTTTTTCCTCCTAATCCGAGCGTTTTGCTGGTTGTGTCCTCAGCTGTGATGTGAGGGAGCCCGGGGTCCGATATTATTGCAGCATTCAATTCAAATTCATCAATGTTCAGTAGTAGTGCATAAAATAGTTATAGGATTATCTAGGGCATCGAAGAACAATATTTTAAATGATATCTCTGTTTTCTTTAAAACGATCTATTTCAAATGTTGGCAGCACTGGACGTGTGAATTTTTGAGGGTTCCAGTGCTGCCAACATTTGAATTAAATCATAAGAAAGAAAACGGTGATATCATAATTTTGTTCGACAAGGCCCTAGAATAACCTTTCAAACAATTTTACGAATAACTGTTTACAGTTAAAAGTGGCTTTACTTAGAGGTAATTCAAATATTACGTAAGCAGTGAAAGGGGAGAGGGCGGGGGTTTTGATGATATGGTGATGACATTTTTTTTCACACTACAATTTGATTAGACATTTAGCAATGCGCGGGGAAGGGGGGGGGGCGGCAATAATGCGGGAAAAGCGTCAAAACATTCATGCTTCTCCAAAACAAAGTTTTAGTTGAACGTGTTATTTCTTACCTGTGTATACGTTTTCGGCAAGCGAGTCAATTCGACTCGACAATCCAGCGTGTTCTGACTGACTGAACTTAGTTTCCTTTTTACAATAGTAGGGGCACCGCTTTTCGTGTGTGGCACTGTATGCGAGGCACTAGTGAGTCCTACCAGTGGGTTCATGTTGAACGCTTTTAAGAAAACGTCTGTGGGCATGACGATTTTGACTGGTGCTTTTGATTGATCTCTAGGCTCACTAGTGTGCGTAACAGCCGCTGTTGTGTCATTGGTGTGCGTCGTGTCTGATGTTTCATCACTAGTGAGGGGAGGCTCACTAGTGTGGATATCGACGGGCGAGGCGACGTCTGAGAATGGGTCCACTGTCACTTCTTGGAACTCTGGCTCTTCGAGCTTTATTTCTTCCAATTCCATATCTGGTCCCGTGCTGAAATAGTACATTAATGCAGCGGCTGGCAATAGAGGCATTGATGGACGAACGTGAGAATGTGGGCCGAGGCGAAGCCGTGGCACACATACGTAAGTCCATCAATGCCTCACTACCCTCTCTGTACTACCAAAGCCATATATATAATGCCATTGCAGTCAAAGGTTATGGCCTACACTATCTACGCTCGCCAGACTGGTCACTGGCACGCTGGTCTCTTTGATGTTTATAAGCTTTGCTTAGCTTATGTTTCTGAAGTCGCCTTTTACGACATCCACGGGAAGGCTTGGAGTGGTCCTATTCTACTCTGCCGGGCACACGGCTACGGCACAGAATAACTCTTCAATTTAGTACTTAAAATAACGATTTTTCACTGAATTTTGGTGAGTTATTTTATATGAAAATAACATTTTAATTAATTTTAGTAACGAGAATTTGAAAAAATCATACCTGTCATTTTGAGCTTCTTCCGTTAGTAATTTTATTTTTTCTCTTACTGCTTGTAATATACTGTTTACTTCGCTCTGAAAAATAAAATCTATATATATTATATCATGCATCATATACTAAGTAATTTTTTAAACAGTACCTAGCTAATTTTTTACAGCTGTTTTATGAACGTATTTTCACTAAAACAATTCGTGAAATAGGCGCCTTCCCATACTGAGTCTGTCGTCCGATGATCACTACATAGTTGTTTGTTTTTCGTTTTTGTAAGTGGTCAACACTGGTTTCATATTTTCTAGCTGCCTAAAGGCACCCGACATAGCCTGACGACTGCCATTAACGATGACAGCCAGGACCAACGGCTTAACGTGCCTCCTAACTACATAGTATAAAGTTGCTTGGCCCTTTTAAATTGCGGATGTTTTGCTCGTATGACTTAATACGTTACGGCCGTTTTATCAACGTGGAAATTTTGCTCTCTGAGTTAGACGTGCCCTACTCTACGAAACAGACATTTAAAAGCAATCGTGTCACGTGACGTGGTCGGCGCCCACACGGTACAGAGTTTAGGAGTGAAAAAAAAAAACGTTTATTCAGAAAATAGGCCTTTGCAGGCACTTTTTCACGTCATATCATATTTAAAATTATCTTATTAGATAATATGTATTTATTAATTGTTCAAAAGCTACAGACTACTCGCGTTTCGAAATCGACCACTGCAGAGAAGAAACGCCGAAAGAAACTCTTGTCAACAGTTTTGGTCGCGTACTCGCCTGAAGGGCTTAATATGATTACGAATATTTATTCCTTATTGTCTTTTTCTTTCTTTTTTCTGTTTTCATGTTACAATTTCAATATACATAGATTTATTATTTTTGGAACATGTTTATGTTAACGATCGAGTGTGCAAAGATAATTGATACTTGTGAGCTAAGCGCTAATGTTATCTAGCTCCCTCTGAAGGCTTTAGAATTTGGTGGGTGCGGCTCGTCTACTTCAGTTTATATAGACGTCTTTGTAGTAAGCATACTTACAAAGGGTCGGTGTCCGGGCACGCGCAGCACGTAGTGTCGCGCGTGCAGACGCCGCGCCTCGCACGCGCCGCACAGGTCGTAGTTCTCGCACTGCACGCACGTGTATCTGAAACTGGACACGCGCTATATTGCTTAAGCACTGATCAGTGCTCTATGGAAATCACATAATTGCCAGGCGAGCGAATTTTAAAAATATTATGTCATTCATTCATTAGGTATGAAATTTCGACTTTTCCGCATGTTCGAAATTTTCGCTGTTTTTCCGCAAGTCAAGAGTTAAAATGCAACATTTTACAAAAAAAATTAAACCGGCTTAAAAGCAAAAAATCAATTGGTTTTAATTTCTTTTTTTCAAAATTTATATGGTACCAACTTCAGGGTAAAGCAAAAAATCAATCATCTCCAGTGTTTTACCCTTAGGGTTATTTTTTTTTCCAAAATTTATATGGGATAGTCAACAACCCTCACCAATAAAAAAAAAAGAAATTAGACTACCCTGTAAAAAAATACGCGTGTTTCATAACAAAAAAAATATATATGCTCGTCGACTTGAAAACCTTCACCGTTATCTTGTTGGTTGAAAAATACACGATCTCATCTTTCTCCACCAACATTTTTTTTAGACGGGATTAACGGAAGCTCTAGGTTCAACTCCCTGTGTGATAAAGTTCATCATCATCAGGTTTTTATCGTCAGGTTTTTTTTAAATAAGAACCAAATAAGGTACCCTCTCAATTATTATGAAATTAATTATGAAGTCGAGAGTCGGTGGACTCAATATGCACAGGATCGCAATTTGTGGCGATTTATGGGGGAGGCCTATGTCCAGCAGTGGACGTCACTGGCTGATAGATAGATAATTATAAAGTTAAATAATTCATACGAGGTGTACATGCAGAAATCACGGTTTTCATACATACATACAAAGACAATATAATACTAAATACATACATATTATCACGCCTCTCTCCCATAGGGGTAGGCAGACTATGGATCTCCACTTGCTACGAAGGCTTGCTAGGGTTTTCAGAATAGATTTTTCCCCCAGGTGGCGGCACTGTGTCGAGAGGTCGAGCTGTCAAGTTTCACCAATCATAAAATTGATGATTAAACATGGAGTTTGTGGTGGGAAGTCAAGGGGTGCAGTTGGGGTCTACCTTGGACGATTTTGCAAATTGATTTTGGTGGACTTTATAATATGAAATTGGTGTAGTTTCGTGTTGTAAATGCTCGTGCTCATGGAACAATTTGTGAAATAGTTAAAGTGGACTGTTATATGGACTCGTATAGACTTGTCGCCATAAGCTCCCGACCCGACCCGACATCAAAAAACATACGCCATCTTTGATGCTTCTTGTTACAACTTTACCGTACAACACCGATACTTAGTATCTCAATTTACTGGACATTGGCAGAATCACTGAAATCTCGGTGGAAGCCATTTTATAAAACAGAAGAAGAAAATGATTAAATATTACTGGTGGATTTCGACAGCAGCTGTCAAAAAACTTTTCAACACAGCGTCGCCACATGGGGGAAAATCAATTCTGAAAACCCTCCTTGCAGATATTTATTAAAAAAAGAAAATAAGAAATGGTAAAAAAAAAATCACGTGGGCAGGACTCGAACTTGCAGATCTGACCCGAATCCTGCCCGCATGGAATTTTTTCACCATTTGTTATTTTCTTTATTTAATAATTTATAAAGTAAAATAGCATTGTGAATGCAAAATAAATCCCATATAAACCCTTCTCGCAGAATCCACTGATAAATTTCTAAAATACATACCCGATGATCTCCTGTGAGCAACCGTCACAGTAGTACTCTGTGTGCTTGTCATTCTTTAGCGTATAGTTTTGGTCGGCTTCGCCATCTACAACAGTTGCAATACAAGTCAACTTTTGCTTCATCATCATCAGGTCTTTCTTATGGTGCTCCCACACAGCAGTAGCAGCAGCAGTACCACTATGTGTAACACAATAACGTATGATAATGTATGGTTTTATAGAATGTTATCGTTGTTTCACATTGTTATATAACGACCCTCAAGCCGTGAAGCCGTGGCACACATAGACCATCAATGCTTCACGACCCTCTCTGTACTACCTGAGCTATATATTAGCCAGAGCAGTCAGAGGATATGGCCTACACTCTCCACGCTGGCCAGATAGGTTGGAGAGGTCTCTTTGATGTTTGTAAGCTTCGTTAGGTATCAGTTTCCTAAGTCGCCTTCTACGTCATCTATGGGAAGACTTGGATTGGCCCAATTCTACTCTGCCGGAAACTATAAGGCAAATTTTCTTCACATTTTGCTCGACCATAAGCCATATAAGGAAGAATCAAGACAAATTAAGCCATATTGAATTGATTCAGGCGTTACTTTGCGTATGTCAGAGTTACGTGCAATTTGAGTTTTTTTACTAACTATTGGGGCGGGTATGACGGCACTATTACATGCAATTTGAGTTGTTTTTTTTTTACAAACTATTGGTGGCGGGTATGAATGCACTAATAATAGTGGGATTGGCGCTGGCCAGCAATAGTTTGCGTGAACTGGTGGCGGAAGCACACAAATTAATTCTCAAAGTGCACGTAAATAAAACCATATACTCGTAACAATGAAAAGGATGAAAGTGTAGTTAAGATAAGTGGTAGTTATCTATGAATTTTAAGTGTATTAATATTTGTTTTGCTGCACCAACGCCTTTAATGTTTTTTTTTCCTTTCACCCTAAGGTTGACTGGAAGAGATCGCTTAGCGATAAGTCCGCCTTTGTACCAATTTTAAGTTATTGTTTTCCGAATGTGTATATTGTTTGTTTGGTGCAACAAAAAATTTTTCATTCATGCATTTTCATTCATTCATTCATGAAAATTTAAAATTAAATGCCAGGTCTCAACAGATTAAAAATCTATCTATCTTATTTATTTAAAGTAAATAAAAAGGAAATACCTCCTGTAGACTTGCTTTCTTTAACCATATCCACTGTAGATGGCCCGTCACCTGAAAAATGTCTTTCCATATATAGATGCACTTTTAGCTGAATATTAACTTACTAAAGGTGTTCTGGAATAAGTGGCGGCAGCACTTTTTATAGGACGGCAAACGAGTAAGCGGGTCTCCTGATGGTAAGTGATCACCGCTGCCCATAGACTAATGCTACACCAGGGGTGTAACAAGAGCGTTGCCGGCCTTTTTTTCACATTGGGGCATTTTTACGCTTTTTTGAGCACGAACTGACCTGACACGCGGTATTATTATTACTTTTGTCTCTAGTAGAGCGCGAGCGACATTCTTTTCATGCTCTGTGGCGATGACGAAGAGTAGCCATAGCGCCCATGAAATAGTTTAGAAATTGCATAATAAAAAAATGATGTACAGTCCTGCAAAAGTCCATATAAACCTTTCTTTAAAAACGCTTGTAGCTTCGGAGATTAAAAAATAGTAGCAATTTAAACCTTATATTTTATGCATAAGGTTCATGATATTGCTAAATATTTATATCTTCCTAATCAGTCCAATTGATTTTCACCTTTAGGCTATGTATGGACTTTTGACTTTTAGGAGGAGTAGGGTTTTGACAGAATGGTGGCCAATAGATGGCAGGCGAAGCGTAGGTCGTCCGAGAGCTAGATGGATTGATGATGTTAGGAAAATCGCAGGTCGAAACTGGCTACGTAAGGCACAAGATCGAAATGGATGGCATGCATTGAGAGAGGCCTATACCCAGCAGTGGGATGCAGAAGGCTGTTGATGATGATGATGGACTTTTGCAGTTGACCGTACATCATTACAAAAAATTACCTAAAACACTGTCGTTATCTTCGTCGAGGCTAATCTGATCTCTGTTTTGCCAGGAAAACTGGACGTGGTCCGTGTCATCTGATTGATCTGAAACAAGCACAGAATCCCTGAACACAATTGAGAACACGTTAGGGTTTTTTGGTAGGAAGTCAAGGCATGCAGTTGGGATATGCCTAAGATGTATATGAGAAATGGAATATGGTGGAGACATTCGACATGTAGGATCGAACACGGTGACCAAATTGGTAAGGCGTTAGTCGTATAAAGACTAAGACGCAGGTTCGAATTCTGCCTGCTTGGAATGTTTTCCCATATCTTATTTCTTAATTAGATAAGAATCTACCTGCTTCTTCTAAATTATCTTCAACAGCTGCTATACTATCTTCAAGACTGTCTTCTGCAGCTGGTGGCGTGTCAGTGGAGTTGGCTTGTTTTAGGGTTGGTTTCGGAGCAATCGGTACGAATTGAAGTCTACCAGAGGTTGGCTGTGGTTGATTATAATGATAGACTGTCTTGATTGGACTAGACACTTGCAAGGGATTATAGTAATCTGTAAAAAGCAAAAATAAAAACCAGGTTAAAAGAAATGGTTTTTGTGTAAGGTATTAACTTATATGCAAGATACATGATGTGTAGATTTTAAAGACTCGTCCAAAAATTTTACTTTGCCACGTTTATATCTCATATTTTTATGTACTATTTATATATACACCTATATGTATAGTAATAGGGCCCCGTTTTTCTCCATTGATTTTATATCATTGCATTGCATTAATGCATCAATGCAATAAAAATTATATCAACGAGTTCTTTTGTTCGTTTTTTTGATTGACAACGTTGAATTGACTATACTAAAAACCTGAAACTGTTTGTTCGGAATCAAGAGTAGTATCTAAAAAACTACTTTTTATTATAGGTAATTTTTTATAATAATTTTATTTTTGCTTTATGCCAAGGGTTAAATATTATTGCGCTGAACGCGTCATTCTTTATCAATGAATATACCTACGTAAACAAAGTAGCAACCATATATTGTGCTATTCAAATACGAGCGCGGGGGTGGGGTCGAGCGGAGAGTGTTGTCGCCGGTCGGCGGGCGCCTGACTATAAGGACTAAGTCCTCACGTTATCAACTGAGTCGTGGGGCCATAAACGTCAATCAGGATAGGAATGTGCCATGCACCCGTACGTGTTATCGATACATGTGTCGATACTTAACGCGCCGACTATAGTAGCCGGGCAGAACAGAGTACGTAATATTATACCGCTATAGAGACCTTTCTCGAAGCCTTATGAAAGTAATGTACAAGTGCTGCTATCTATGACCAAATCATTGAAACTTTTTTATGCCTACATAACATACTAAACTAGGTAGCTATATACTCAATGCATACAATATAGCTATACAGGTAGGTACCGACATACAGCTTAATATTTAGTAATTAATTTAGGGTCAGGATATTAAGTGTTATTTTTTATTGTAAACAAAATTTTAAACAAATGGTTCATCCATTTATTTAAAATTTTAAAGATGCCATTGAAACCATATAATACAAATCATTTCATAATTGAAACATGACTCATGTATCAAATAAGAAATATTTGTATGGGTGGTACCACTTACAATAAAAAAATAAACACACAACGGAGACAAAAAAAGAAATTTACCATTTTAAATAATTTATTAACAACATTTAACAAAATTATAGTTTTTATCTATTTATCTTAAATTTTACTAACCTTTTAGATGAAGCGAAGGTATACCATTGTTGCTTATCCTGTTATTGCGACAAAGAAACTGTTTTTCGAAGTGTGCACGGCATATACGGCGTTGTTTGAATATAAAGTCATTGTCCAAGGCAATAATTTCACCTCCAATTGCAAATATCCATGCATTAAAGCGTTCTCTATCCCTATCAGGATGAGGAAATGTATGCAGAATCTTGTCTGCATCTAAAAATAAAAGAAAATACATGAAAAATTACAATCAAAAGGATCCAAATTATATAATTGACAAAAAATAGCTTTTTTCTAGTGTTAATTTTGTGAAATGCAAATTGGGAGGAGACAATTAATGAATAAAAAGTTAAAGCAATATACTAATGCATGAATGGAGTTGCTTGAGAACAGCAGTCTGAAGCTAAATGTAGCGAAGACTGAATACATGGCCTGCAATTATACAGATCCCCACCCGTACCCATAGAGGATAAATAATAAATAAATATATATGGACAAATCACACAGATTGAGCCCAAAGTAAGTTCGAGACATGTGTTATGGGATACTAACTCAACAATACTATATTTCATAATAGATACTTATTAGATTAACATCCAAGACCCAGGTCAACCTGAAAAAGATCATTTTCCATCTTGACCTGACCGGGAAAGAGGAAGACATGTTCAAGAGACAGGTCTACAAATCCATCATTGTCCTTTAATATGTTAGTGAAGCATGGCCTTTGCTTGAGCACCACAAGCAGGATTTGCAAGAGAGCTGGATAGTCACAAGACGGAGTCTCACGAAACGGCCATGTGAGAAACAATGGCATTCGCAGCAGTTTTCATGTCAGTGACATAGCAGAAAACTGCAAGAGTCGCCTGTGCAGGTACGGTCAGATCTTGTGAAAACCAGCAAGTTACAAAGGTAACAAATGTTGGCATGGTTATACCACCTCCATCAAGTCTCGGTAGACGTGGTAGACCCAAGAAATGCTGGCCTGACGTCAAGGACGATATGCGTGCCTGTGGTCTTACAACCAAGAATGCTCAAGACCGTGCGAAATGGAGAACAAAACAGCGGGAAAGCGTGCCCCAGGCTTCACACCATTACAGATGAGGCAACTGCCTTGTGATGAGAGAATACCAGAATATCTTGAAGCAATATCAATCAAAATATTAAATATTAGGTACTACTGATACTGGCGTAAATATAGACTACATTTTCACTACAAGGTTTGTTTGTAAACAAACATTTAAGGTTATAAGTCGTAATAATCGAAAAATATACTTACTGCCCGATTCCAAACATCCCGGAACACAACATTTTAGGCGGGACATCGTGGAAATTCAGGAAAATTCCCTCAAAATTAACACCAATATATTAATAAAGTAAATTTCTCAAAATAACGAGTCCAAATCTCAGTCACTAGATACACAAACAAACAACACATTACACAGCACAGCACAAACCGGAGGGGAAAATCTCAACTCAACGGAACTATAGGCAGAAGTCGTGTTGATTACAAGACACACAGTTAATTGGTACAAGAAGCATACATAAAAACTGTGTGAAATTGAAAATAAAATTTGCCGTCCGCTGACAAATCATCAACAAATCATTGACAAATTGAGATTGAGATCGAGACGAATCAGACCGACTGTCAATGTCACTGCCGTTTTGACATTTGAAATGTTGCCATTATTCAAAAATTAAACACGTCAAATAGAAAATTCATGTTTTTCTCCATTTTGTTTTTATTTTATTTCTTGAAGGATCAATGCAAAAAGTTTGAAACATAAATTTTATATTGTAAATGACTGGAATAAATTACACAATATAATTTTCTTTTAGTATCATTTAGCTCATGTACGCCATCTATTATCTAGTCATGGGCTATTTTAGGGTTCCGTACCCAAAGGGTAAAAACGGGACCCTATTCACGAGATGTACGTCTGTCTGTCACTAGGCTGTATCTCATAAACCGTGATAGCTGAATTTTTTAAGACTTCAAACTTCTTAAAATTATACGGATTATGTTTCCAACAAGATTGTACTCCCCTATTTACTAACTCGGATGACAGGTGTCGATGCCTATCAATCTAGGATTTGCTGTTACAATGCGGTTTTTGTTTTCCAAATAAAAAGTTCGAGCAAACAAAACCCGCATTGTAACAGTAAATTTTAGATTGATAGGCATCGACACCTGTCATTCGAGTTAGTAAATAGCGGCTGGCTTGCATGGCCATTTGCTTTCCATTTGCTCAGTGTACAACGATTTGATTGTCACATTTGTCACTTTAGCATCCATTACGGTTTTCATATCATAAATCAAAATAGTCATTCATACCGAAGCCGTAATGAATATTGAAGTTACCATGAAAACACCGTAGTGGTCAAAAGTTAGCAAATAGGCCTGCTGTACTGGCTTTGTTTTCCCTGAAATTTTCCTGTCATCAAGATTTCAAGATTCAATCGTTTATTTAATATAGGTTTCTTTGAACACTTATTAATTGTCATATTTGTGTTTACAATTTTTACAGCAAAAAATTTTTGTTGACGTCAATAATTACTTATGGCTAAGTTTAGTTAGTTTATTTATCATCAAAAGAACTCGGTGCATGTTGTTGATATAATTTTATTGCATTGTCATCAATGTTTTAATTAGTATGGAAGTACGGATGGTACCGAATATTAGCCACTCGCACGCAATTCAGAACTTTTTGAGTTTATCCATTATACAATCAAATCAAGTAATTAACTCTAACCTTTATCTTTGATGTACGTGTGATCGTTGTGCGGGAAAAACTTCTTCTTTTTAAATTCAGGAGGGTCTGAAACAAAAAGGTTTTTCTGAATTAGGCCATACCCGAAATTTCTTTCAATGACCAGCTGGAGGAGGCTTATTTTTCTTATACATAATTTTATACTAACAACTCAATTATTCTTACAATGAATATTCTAAGAAAAATTTTGCTGTTAGTCGAAATCATTTCATGGGAGGCGTAGATTAATTTTGTCAAAAAATGATTTTATTTTTAAAGTTAAGAAAGAGTATTTTGGTACCCTTATGAACGTAGTGAATGATAAAGATGGTGTGATAAGAAAGGATGCTCCACTTAAATGTGTGTGACAGGACACAGAGGAAAGGGTAGTCCGAGAAAGTCGTGGAAGGAATGTGTAGGAAATGATATGAAGGAACGGGGGAGCTACGAGAAGTTCCGATATGTTTAGAGATAGAAAACTTTGGAGAGAGTTGACATATGGAGCCGATCCAAAATAGGGAAAATGTTAGAAAGAAGAAGGGGTAGCACGATATGATTGTGTTCTGTCACTGTTGGGGATTTAAAGTAATTCATGTCCAAAGAGCATTTATTCACTAAGAAATTTATTTATTTACTTCATTATATAAATACTTAAAAACGAGTTACCCACGTAAATAGTCAGCTACTAATACACAGCCAACATGTTTCGACCCCAATAGGTGGGACGACATCGTGCGCGCGTCTTAATTCACATTCGAATTTAAGAAAAAAATAAAAATTTGTTCAAAGTTGGGTCAAAGTCAAATTTGACATTTTGCACGCGTAGTCCTTTCCGAGTAGTCTGCGGCGACCATTCGGAAAATCCATTCGAATAATGATTCAAAAATAGAGCCAATTAATATTCACCATGCGGAAACTTGACAACGAGTGGCGGATCGATTCTCTTGGTTGAAAAATTGACTCCCAGAGTCTTCCTCACGAGGTCCGGAGGAGGTCGGAACTTCTTGGCCAGTAGCTGACTATTTACGCCGTTGTTATGTATTTTAACGCGTAAGTTTTAATATTATTATTTTAATAATGTCTATATCTCACGTTAGTTTTAATAAAAAATACTTAGTTATAATTTATCACACGCAACAGATTACTAAACATACAAATAAATAATAAAATATTCTAGGTGGCATTACACAAAAATCGAAATACATAAAAGGCAAATCTGATTGACTCATCTATCAACGCACAGTCCCAACTACTGACCGGATTTCGCCGAAAAGGACGGAAAGCGGACCCCAGACTCCGAAGAACTCTGAGGATGCAATCGGGAACACGCTCAAGTGATAGAGAGAGATTATTACGTATTAACATTTTTTTAAATTGTCGAGGTCAAAATCATCCCATACAAAATTAGCTGCCTTAATTGTGTAAAGAATAAAGTCAAGATGTTAAATAACTACATTTGGTGTCTAAAATTGTAACAATGATTTAAATATTTTGTGGTCAGTATCATTGGTTCGGAAGTACCAAAAGCCATTTTGATCTATAGTGAAAACTGAAACAAAAAATAATAAGAACAAATGCACCTATGCTACTCATATAAGGTTTAGCCGCCAAATATATATTAACCATTTCTGAATCTCAAGAAATTAACGATGCCAACAATCACACGATTCAGTTATATTTTATATGGTGAAATAAAGAAACTTCATTCCACGCGTTTATATGTATATGAATACTAAAGCAGAGCAGTAGATGTAAGAAAAGTTCCCAAGGTCGAAGATGTCAGCAAAACTACAAGAATGTTAAAGTGGAAATGGACCGATCATATGACGCGAGACAAGGGAGATAAATGGTCGACATTGATGACAGGCTGGAGCCAGCGCTATAGCAAAAAGAAAAAGAGATGACAAAGAAAAGGATGGTCAGACGACCTGACAAAAACTGCAGGCCCCTTATGGGCAAGATTAGCTAGTACCAAGGGCCAACCACTTTGAAAGAACTGGTGAAGGCCTTTGTCAGAATGACACGCTGAGTAGTTAACTGATATAATTACCTAAGTTATGTACCTACTGTTAAACTGTCAGCAATAAAGGACTTTTTGATTTCAAAACTAAAACCTTGACTCTCCCTTTTTCGCAGTCTTGTAAATAGATAGTTCTTTTGCCTTGTACCTGAGTTATTAGGTCCAGCGTCAGATCTTCCTTGCGAGTGGGAAACTTCATCCTCACTTATATCTTGTGAAGTATAACTTGTATGAATGTGTTGAGGAAATTCAAGCAACATTGAATCAGGAAGAGGTACGGCTGTTAAATATTTCGAGGGGACAGCATAGGATCTGAGGCGAGTTTTTCGTTTATTAAAATCTTTATCCTCGAAGTGCGCTCCGCATACATATTTTAATGTATGTAATTTCTCTATAGGTACATACACCAAATCTTCTTTACCCACATATTTGACCCACAGCCTGCACCTGAAAATGTTTTAATTCATATACACACGCTACACTATACCCTTTGATTATATATATAATCAAAGACTATACCTAGTTGCATGTCGATAATTTATTGAATGTCGTAGTGCACATCACTATTTGAATAGTGTTAAACTAATTAAGCATCATAATTTTGATATTTGGGTTTTTTTAGAATATGTAAAAAGATAATATTAATGCTTACCGTTCCTCATTCGATGGAAATTTTGCCATAAACATCCTTTTATTGTTGCTCATTCGAAAGGTTCGACGACTACATATTTCACAAGTTATAAAACTTTTTCGTGGCGGCGGTGGCGGCATTTTTATTACCAAAAATTGTATATTGTTGGCACTTGTTTACCTATTGAATTAATCACAGAGAAAGGAATGTGACGGCCGCTCGGTAGTGCGATCTTCTTTCCTTGCTCTGTGAAATTTTCCTATCAAAGCTTGTGAAAATGATTGTGAAATTATCACAAGCATATTCTTTTTTCATATCTGATTTTCATAACCTTCAAATGGCGCATCGGTAACAGCAGTGACAGAAGCTTACCAAACAAAATACAAGTCAGAATCAATCTTTATAGCGGCTCCTCAGAGCGGCTCAAAACATAGCGCGAGTTGATGCGCAGTATTCAGCGGGGCGAGCGCGGGGAGGCGGGGCGAGCGCGGGGAGGCGGGGTGCGCAGCTAATATTCGAGCCGCGATATAAGTTTGATTCGGACTGTACAATGTACCTATAAATAATAACTAAAGCATATATGTTTATAGATACACTCAAACCTCATACAAAATATTGGACCAAGTTAAGGGGGCACCCTAGCCACAGTAGCATTTTATATTCCTAATACTTTACAAATAGAAATAAATTCAACAATGTAAATCATATAAGCACTAGTAAATAACTTGAAGTATTTTTGGAATCATGTTTTAATATTATCAGAATCAGTCATTAAGAGAAAACGTGATTACCGCCAAAAACGGCCTGATTCTCATAATTCTCACTGATTTTGATAATATTTACTAGTGCTTAGGTATATGATTGGAGTTTGTGGTGGGAAGTCAAGGGGCGCAGTTGGGGTCTACCTTGGACGATTTTGCAAATTGATTTTGGTGGACTTTATAATATGAAATTGGTGTAGTTTGGTGTTATAAATGCTCGTACTCATGGAACAATTTGTGAAATAGTTAAAGTGGACTGTTATATGGACTCGTATAGACTTGTCATCATAACCTCCCGACCACGAGGCATCAAAGAACATACGCCATCTTTGATGCTACTTGTTACAACTTTACCGTACAACACCGATACTTAGTATCTCAATTTACTGGACATTGGCAGAATCACTGAAATATCGGTGGAAGCCATTAAAGATAAAACAGAAGAAGGTATATGATTTACATTCATGAATTTCTTTCTATTTGTAAAGTATTAGGAATAAAATGATTGGCGTCGCTACTGTGCCTAGTGTGCGGCCTGGCATGCTATAAAGAGGGCGGCATAGTAAGATGACGGCGGTGCATGTTCTCTTAACCTAAACTTGCTAAAACTGAGATAACTTAGATGGTCCGATGTTTGGCACCAGTTCACAAGAAGTAAATAAGACATTTTTAATATTTTAATTTATGCACACAAACAGGTAAACTGGTACAGTCATTTACACTGTAAAATTTTATTACCTACAATAATATGATGAAAGATTGCCAAATGACATAAAAATTTGTTAATATATTAAAACTATTTCCTTATAAAAATACCTGACAAAAAAAAATTAAATACCTAGGTACCTACTTATTAATCTAACATATTTTTATCAAAAAGCAAAAACCGACTTCAACCCTAATCAATTTGTTAGAATAAGCATAACCATAAAATGGAAATATAAACCAAATGGCATATGTGTAAACATTTTTTTGTTTTTTGTGTAATTTTTCAAAAGCACTTAACATATTTCGATAAAAATTTTATGGGGCCATCTGTAAAGTATTACCTATCGAACAAAAAATATTGTTTTTAAATCGGTCCAGGTGTCGTCGAGAAATCGGGGAACATATATAAAATGAAAGATTCCGACGAATTGAGAATCTCCTCCTTTTTATGAAGTTGGTTAAAATATACATATACAAATCATAGTCTCTCCAGGTCCCTTATGTAAAAAGAATAAGCCAAATAGTAATGTGAGATACTAACATTATTAATATGTAAAATACGGGTCACTCACTCTCTCACTCAGTGCGGACTGGGATAACTTTGATCTCGCGTCACGGTTCACATTTGCCCTGAGGAAGACCTCCAGATGAGGTTGAAACATGTCGGCCTGTAGCTAACTTCATATGCAAGTGACCCATATTTTACATATTAAAAAGAATAATATAAACTCACCAGATATTGATAAATCTTGTAGGTTAGGAATACCACTTAAAATCTCTTTTCTTGAGTACAATGTTGGATATGCATTCATCAAAAGCCTCGACGCTTTGGTCACAAAGCGGGCCTCAAAGTGTTTGTGGCATATTTGCATGTGGGCATAGTCATTAGGCCTTCTATTCTGAAGGCAAGCAAAGGGGATATGATTGAGCCACAATTTGCGTCTCATCTCACTCGATGGTATCCTATGTAAAAAACTGTTCCGGTGTGTACTAGTACATTCTGGTATACAGCATTTAAAATACATATTCTACAGTCACAATTAGATCTTTCTTCTGACAGAGCCTTTTAGAACTATAGCACTATTAATACAGTCAGCTAAAACCACTTATTCACTAATGTATATATTTTCCCTTCAATCTTTATTCGCTGATGGAGAGATACACTGTACACACACAAGACATACAACAACTATTTACATATTTAAGATAACTCGTGTGAAGAAAGGTGCGTCGCAATGCTACGAGAAAAATTGTTGTGCCGCCAGCAGAGATATGCAAATCTTGAGTGCTTGAGCCCCAAAGTTAGAACTTTATTAGCTTTGTACCTACACCCAAAAGGCAGTACCTAAGCTACTAACACAAACTGTTCACTAAAACATAATATATTCTAGTGAACAGTTTGTATAAGTAAGAATATTGTTATTATAAATCAAAAACATCGTAACGTAACCTCAAAACGCGCGATTTTATATTTACATACTTTGAAATCTAAAAGCCTGTTATAGAAGTATTTAGTTCAAACACTGGTTGTTAATTAAAAATAATAAAAAAAACAATAGATAAGACAGAAACACCCGAACTCGAGAAACACAAGAAAGCAACAAAACCTGAGCACAAAACAAAATATAATAAATATAGACCAACTGCAATATATTTTTTTAAATGTTAGTATCACAACTGACATTTCTCAACTTTTTTTAATGGTTTTGCGCAAGAGAATGAAAATTCATACAGCAATACAAGGTCCAACAAAATTTGAAGTAAGTAGTATCTCTATATTATAATTTGTGCCAATTTGTGCACATACCTGTGTATTCACGAGATGGTATTCCGGTTGAAATTTCATCTTCAGTAAACAGAGTAGGGTACGCATCAGGGGTGAGTCGTGGCCGTCTTTTAGTCTCACTAAAAAACCTCTTCTCAAAATGTTTTTGACAAACAGCCAGATTTCTCTGTTTTTCTTCGGATAATTTATAAAACTCATCACGATTTAGGCACTCTAACCACTTGAGTCTTTTCTCAGGATTTTTGGGTAGGCAGTGTAAATAATTAGCGTCCTTTCGCAAACACTTACACACACAA
The DNA here is from genome assembly GCA_963082605.1 of Rhodophaea formosa. Taxonomy (NCBI): domain Eukaryota; kingdom Metazoa; phylum Arthropoda; class Insecta; order Lepidoptera; family Pyralidae; genus Rhodophaea; species Rhodophaea formosa. Next base: position 9,873,825 of record OY720228.1, on the reverse strand, counting down.
CACATGTAATAAGGCATTTTGCAAATGCAAAGTAGCACTAGGGAGACACAATGGGCTCTATAAGTGGAGAGGATGGACTTCACTCGACCGACCGACACATAATCACATCACAGATATGAAAAAAAATTTTTGCTTCTAATATCTTCTATTTATCTGTGCACATTATCAGTAATGAATGTAGAGTAGGTTACGATATAGGTACGCGTACGCTACGCGCTACGGGGCCGGGGGACATGACATTTGCTAGGGATTTGGGATGACGTTTGAGAGAATTGATGTATTGCCATTGCACCAAAAACTAAGTGAATGCTGGGGGAAAATTCCAATAAATTTCTTTGTAAGTAATTAGTAATAATTTAAAAAATTAAAATTATATGTAATGTTAACACGCTACAATAACCTTTAATTAAACAACCGATTTATTTATTTTTTATTTCGAGCTCCGTGGCGCAGCGGTCAACACGCCTGCCTGCGACACGGATGGTCCTGGGTTCGATCCCCGGTCGTCAAGATGGAAAATGATCTTTTTCAGATTGGCCTGGGTCTTGGATGTTTATCAATATAAGTATCTATTATAAAATATAGTGTCGTTGAGTTAGTATCCCATAACACAAGTCTCGAACTTACTTTGGGGCTGGCCCAATCCATATAGGTATATTTATTAACCTAACCTATGTGTCTGCAAAATTTCATGATGATTGGTTCAGTAGATACGGCGTGAAAGCGTAACAAACAAATAAACAAACTCACTTTCGCATAAGTTGGGATTAGTTGGGACTAGCTGTTACCCGCGGCTTCGCCCGCGTAATATATAGCCTATGTCCTTCTCGGTACCCTAACCCATGTCTATGCAAAATTTCATGATGATCGGGTCAGTAGATTCGGCGTGAAAGCGTAACAAACAAACAAACTCACTTTCGCATTTATAATATTAGTTGGGATGGGATACTTATGTAGATAAACATCCAAGACCCAGGTCAATCTGAAAAAATCATTTTCCATCTTGACTGGGGATCTAACCCGGGACCATCCGTGTCGCAGGCAGGCGTGTTGTACGCTGCGCCACGGAGCTCGTAAAATAATTTTAAAATTCATAATCAGATGATGTTTCTACTAGAAAAGGATTTGTAATATTCACTTATTCACACACAGAAGCACATAGAAGTAGTTTTATATTCTAAAATCTAAATCACTTAGAACGGATTTGTAATTCAATACTAGACGTCAAGTTTTTAATCAGAGATAAATAAAAATGCGACAAATTAAAAAGTCAAAACGTGGTCAAAACAATTTTAACAATAAGTTATAAAGTAACATCACAGTAATTCTCTCTATATGTCTATACCGAGCGTGGTCCCGGCTGCATCCCAGTGGCACTTCGGAGCCTAGGGTCTGCTTATACGACATCTTTATTTACTATTCACGCTGTGAAATGATTCCGCAGAATTTCAACGGCCGGCCGCCTGTCTGACGCTTTCCTCCTTAGTTTTCTTTTCTAAGAGATTGAAGCCCATTTCAATTCACAGTTAAATCTGAAACAAAAGAAAACCTCTTAAAGTAACAGGTCGAGTATATGCCTATAACTATATACCTATAATTTAAGGTTATTGTTAGTTAGTTGACGTCCGTCGGTTGGAGAAAATGCGCTGTGCAGTGCAGTTTGTTGGCGCTTATTCTGCACTCCGCTTTGGAAGCGGCGTTGAACTTAGTTACTAACGTCAACCAGTTTTCAGTTAAAACTTATATATGTATGACAATTAATAAGGGTTCTGAGAAACACATATTAAAAAATACAATATTGAATTAAATTGATTTGAACATTAAACTATTGTACAGTTGCCATATTCATACAAAAATATTGGACCAAACTAGTACCTACTACAAGGTAGGCGTCATCTTTAGACGAGTCGACGGTTCGGCGGAGTTGATTCTCAGTCGTCACTAGATGGCGTTATTCCGCGTTAACTTGCTAAAAAATAGATACTTATACTAATACTATAGAGGAAAGATTTGATGGTTTGTTTGAATTGAATAGCCTCCAAAAATACTGAACCGATTTTTAATATTCTTTCACCTATATAAAGCTAATTTGCCTGCGGGTGACTAAGCTATCTCGCTGTTGAACTAAAACACAATAAACCTTAGTCTCACCATGTTGTCCCAACCCCTCCCTTGGTTGCTTAAGCACTGATCAGTGCTCTATGGAAATCGCCTAATTGCCATCCGAGCGAATTTTCAAAGTTTTCTTTAAAATACTATGTCAAGCCGGTGGTCCCGGCTGCCATCTGGTAGTCGTTAAAGGAACCACGTCAGAGGCCGAGAGGCGGTTCCGAAGAACTCTGACACCAGGGTGTGCATGGTCGACTGACCGTGTCACCTACACGAACAGAGATAGAATTGGTATAAAATTTCGAAATTCGTTTTTTTCCGCAAGTTTGAAATTTTCTCCGTTTTTCCGCAAGGCAAGAGTTAATTGTACGATTTGTTCTCCGAAACTTGCATAGATGGCGCCACTCGTAACTACACAACATTGTATCTATCGTATAATGAGAATATAAAAACATTATGGACATCATACATCTTATTAAAAATTAAAACAATATTTTAGTCATAATATTTTAAAAGAGACCGTATATTTAGTAAGTTAAAGGCTAACGCAGATTACCGCCATCTAGTATCGAGTAGCAAGCAACTCTCCTGCGCCATTCATGCGCCTGCTTTTCGCAACCTTAATTTGGTCCAATATTTTTGTATGAGGTGGGCAGTCTTTACGTTAGTATTATGTCTTTGCCAGAGTCTATGCCTTCGGATGAGTCTATTCCTGTAGAATTATAATATCTATGTTATTATATAGCGGAAAGAGACTTGTGTTTTATACTATTATTTTTTTTTAATATATATATATACGGACAAATCACACAGATTGAGCTAGCCCCAAAGTAAGTTCGAGACTTGTGTTATGGGATACTAACTCAACGATACTATATTTTATAATAGATACTTATATAGATAAACATCCAAGACCCAGGTCAATCTGAAAAAGATCATTTTCCATCTTGACCTGACCGGGAATCGAACCCGGGACCATCTGTGTCGCAGGCAGGCGTGTTGACCGCTGCGCCACGGAGCTCGTCTATGTAGCGGTAGTGAATACTCACGCTCGGTAGATAACTCTAACTAGACTTTTCATATTGACTTTCAAAGGCAAAGAGGGTTTCATCCAGCCACGTTTCGCTTAAATATTCTTGACATTGTGTTTCCGCTGTATTTTCTTCATATTTCTCTATTTTAGGCTTTTGATTTATAGCTGTGTCAGTTTCGTCTTCGAGCCAAATTTCATCTAGGTACTCTTGGGCTTCTGAATCTTCTACTACGTCGGAGCATTTTTGCTCACTAATTTCACTTTCTATCTGATCTGTAACAAAAACAATGTATCTTGTATTGCTCTCTTTTATTAAAAACTTAGCTTTACATACATAATACATATTTTCACGTCTTTCTCCCTTGCGGGTTAGACAGAGCCCAGGTCTGTAAAACCTTAAAGCCACGATTAGAATGTAGGTGGGCTTGCAGGTGAGACCGGAATCAAAATAGTGATGGGTTGCAAGGCGCATCGCCTATTGACATGATTCCTGAGGCCCATTCCCTCGATCGGCTTTTACGATCTGCGCGGGAAGAGAAGCAGCTGGCACATTCTAAGTACGTTTTTACTTTTCTCCCAGGCCTGCTGGTCTGCTGGTAAGTATTAGATTTAGGTTCCTATATAATTAATAAAATTTGACAAAATCTTATAAATTTTCTTCTACCACTTTTTTGAAATGATTAATGTACAAACCCATACCAAATTTCAGCTTTCTAGTACTTATAGTCACTGAGTAAAACCGCGGACGGACAGACAGACAGACAGACATGGCGAAACTATAAGGGTTCCTAGTTTACTACGGAACCCTAACCAAGTATAGTTTAAAAAATATACATATCGGCATTTCTTACAAGCAGTCTCACTGCGACCACAATGGATGTAACTCCATAGAAACGTCAGTGGAATAAATAAGTAAAAGGTTCGTGCTAAGTCCTGTTAGTATTAATAATTTTAAGTCCTGTTAATTTTAATAATTATAAATACTTTTTCGTTTATTGTGTATGTGGCCAAAACTGGCGTCAGATCTTTCAAGCTGCCTAAAGGCATCTGACATAACTTAACGAATGCCATCAATGGTGACAGCCGGGACCAACGGCTTAATGAGCCTTCCGAAGCACGAAGGAGCTCGAGATATTTTTATGCCACATGCGGTCACCCATCCAAGTGGACTGCGCCCAGAGTTGCTTAACATGCATAAGCGCTAATAATGCTCACGTCCACTAAGCTATCTATCGGCAAATTTTTATGATATGTAGATATTGACAAGTGCTGCAATTAAAAGAAAAATATTTTGAATACCCTCCTTGCATGAACTGTAGAAGCTTAAATAAAAGCTTGTATAAAAAGAAAGCTTTGTACCTTATACCTGATTGTTCCTTTATATTTATTGTTTAAACTTCTACTCGTACCTTCTAATTGTAAATTAATTTTATCCTTTGTAAAACAGGTTGACTGGAAGAGATCCCTCTTGGGATAAGTCCACCGTTTGTACGGATTATAAATCTAGTTTTATTATGTTTATTTAATGTGTTTGTACAATAAAGATTTTAAACAAACAAACAAACAAATAATGCATAGGTTACATGTACTTACTACTTGATACAGCTGTATCTATATGTATAACAGGATCACTTCCCACAGCCTCATACGTCTCTTGTTTCAAGTCTTGGTTCCGTTTGTGTGTAAAATGGCGTCTTTCTACATCAGTAACTTCCATTACTGGTTCATCTTTGCCGTGGCTAACGTTTTTAGTCTGAAATTAAAAATAAAATATTTGTAATACCTATATTAAAACTAAAAATATGTGACGAAAAAGAATTCGCCACAGGTAGGATTCGAACCCACTTTACCCACGACTCTTAGGTCTGCACCCTAAGTGTGCTGGTAGCACACATTACTACACCACCGTGACTTCAAATGAATTATCTGCTAAAATTTCGAGTCACTACTTATTATGGATTAAAACAGACAGCCCCAGGCAAACAGATTATACGACTTAAAAATAATCCCAATCCCAACTAATATTATAAATGCGAAAGTGAGTTTGTTTGTTTGTTTGTTACGCTTTCACGCCGAATCTACTGAACCGATCATCATGAAATTTTGCATCCACATAGGTTAGGGTACCGAGAAGGACATAGGCTATATATTACGCGGGCGAAGCCGCGGGTAACAGCTAGTATTTTATATATTTAAAACAGAGTTAAATTATTTTTTGTCATACCTGTGAAGTCGTTTTCGGCAACCGTGTCAATTCGACATGACAATCCATATTCGGGCTGACTGCGCTTCGTTTCTTTTCCAAAATCTTCTTGTTTTTCCTATGTGGTTCTGTATGCGTCGCACTCGTGTTTTCCACTAGTGGATTCTTGTTGACGGCTTTTAATAAAACTTCAGTAGGCATGACGATTTTGACGTGCGCTTTCGATTGCTCTCTAGGCTCACTAGTGTGCGTATCTGACGCTGTTGTGTCATCGGTATGCGTCGTGTATGTTTCATCACTAGTGTGGGGAGGCTCACTAGTGCGGTCATCGGCCGGCGTGGTATCGTCAGTGAATGGGTCCACTGACACCTCTTCGAACTCTGGCTCTTCGAGCTTTATATCTCCCACTTCCAAATCTAAACCCGCGCTGGAAAAAAAAAACATTAAAATTATGAACATTGCTTTGAAGCAACCTAAAATTATTAGATATTTAATTTTAAGTGTGTGTGTGTGCGTGCGTGTGTGTGTGAGGGTGTGTGTGTGTGTGTATGTGTGTGTATTGGCATCAAACTTGAGATAAATACATTATTTCAAACGTGGAGAGCGTAGGCCAAATCCTCTGACTGCTTAGCTAATAAATGGCTCTAATAAATAGTACAGAGAGAGAGTCGTGCTCCTGCAGTGGAGAATAAAAAAGACCTGATAAAGAAGAAGAAGAAACGTGATGATTTGAGATCAGGGAATGTGTGGGACTGTCGCTCGCGCGCTACTAGAGACTACTTTTCAAAACACTTCATACGCAACAAGCGTGTCAGGGGGCTGTACCATTTATTAAAGTTTTGGGTTTCAAGGAAAAAAATATATACCTACCTGTATTTTTGGGCTCCTTCTTGTAGAAACTTAATTTTTTCTCTTACAGCTTCTAATATACTTTTCACTTCGCTCTGAAAAATAAAATCTTAATAAAATATATTGTATGTACGAGCTACGTGGCGCAGTGGTTTACACGCCAGCCGGCGACACGAGAGGTCCCGAGTTCGATGTCATGATGGGAAACGATTTATTTCGGATTGGATTATGTGGATGTTTATCTGTGTAGGTATCTATTATTAAATATAGCATCGTTGTATTAGTGTTAGTATCCCACGACATAAGTTCACAACTAACTTGCTAGCCAGCTCAATTTTTGTGATATGACCAATACATTTATTACATAAAATATATCCTATCTGTATAGCTTGTGTTTTACTTATAGGAATCGAACATTAGTAAAACAGTAAAAACTGTTGAAAAGAGTTTCTTTCGGCGTTTCTTCTCTGCAGTGGTCGGTTCCGAAACGCTAGTAGTCTGTAGCTTTTGAACAATTAATTAATAAATATTTATTATCTAATAAGATAATTTTGAATATCATATTGTGTGAAGAAGTGCCTGCGAAGGCCTTTTTCTAACCGACTTCAAAAAAGGAGGAGGTTCTCAATTCGTCTGTATGTTTTTTTTTTGTATGTATGTTACGGGGTTTGAGTAATCGCGTAACATACATACAAAAAAAAAGTCAATTATGGATCGATTTTAGTGATTCTTTTTTTGTTCGATAGGTGTGATCCCGAGGTGGTCCCATAAAATTTTTGTCGCAATGTATCGAGCACTTTTTCAAAAAATAAACAAAAACCCAAAAAAATTGTAAGAGTATGCCGTTCGGTTTAAACTTATCTGAATAAACGTTTTAATTTTAGAGTAAGCATACTCACGAAGGGTCGGTGCTCGGGCACGCGCAGAACGTAGTGTCGCGCGTGCAGACGCCGCGCCTCGCACGCGCCGCACAGGTCGTAGTTCTCGCACTGCACGCACGTGTATCTGAAACTGGACACGCGCTATATTGGACTAGATGGGAACGACAATAGCACTTTATGATGTATGTTAAACAGGATATTATAGTCGAAGCCGAGTGGTTTTAATAAACCGATGGATAATAATAGACATCTTCTTCTTTTCGTGTCGATGGTACGATTGACTATATTTTTTCAGCCCAGCTGACTATTTATGTGAATAACCCGTTGTTACGTATTTAATAACGTCTACCTATATCTCACGTTAGTTTTAATCAAAAAGTTATACACCCTTATTATTTAATTAGTGCACAAACTTTAAGAGCAGACTCAGCCCATCAACATGAACAACTTTTGATATCGGACCAATGCTGGGAACTTAAAAAAATTACATACGCATACAAAAGTGTCCAGCTAATAGGACCAAACGTATCATCATCATTTCAGCCGCAAGAAGTCCACTGCTGGACATAGGCCTCTCCCAATGATTTCCAAAATGACCGGTTAGAAGCGGCCTGACGTATGGTAAACGCAAAAATAATTTTGAAATTTCAGCATTGGTCCCATAACAAAAGTTGTTCATATTGATGGGCTGAGTCACCTCTTAAAGTTTATTTATCAAATTAAAAATAAGGTTGTATAAATGTGAACCATTGACACGATAAGAAGAAGAAGATAATAATACATACCCGATGATCTCTTTTGAACAACTGTCGCAAAAGTATTCTGTGTGCTTCTCTTCCTTTACTCTGGGTTGGTCGGCTTCGCCATCTAAAACAGTTGCATTACTAGTCTAATTTCACTTCTAAATAAATAAATATAAATAAATATATACGGACAAATCACACAGATTGAGCTAGCCCCAAAGTAAGTTCTTATGAAAGACTTGTGTTATGGGATACTAACTCAACGATACTATATTTTATAACAAATACATATATATAGATAAACATCCAATTCGGCATGAAACATGTAAGGAAACAAGTCGCAATTTGAAAAATAAACCATTCATATTATCACGTCTTTATCCCTTGCGGGGTAGACAGAGCCCAAGGTCATAAAACCCAAAGGCCACGTTTAGCGTGGTAGATAGTGATGGGTTGCTAGCCGCATCGCCTATTGACGTGATTCCTTACATTTTCGCCCAATCCCTTAAACGGCTTTTACGGTCAGCGCGGGAAGATAAGCAGCTGGTATGTTTTAAGTTTTTCCTATCTCCCAAACCAGCATGAAAATAAAAAACTTCAATTTATCCTAATAACTGAAACACACATTAACTCTCTATCTTAAAAACTACTGAACCGCTGCTGATGAAACTAACTGTTCCCTAAGTTGGAGCCAACTTACAGTTTTTTAAATATGCGCGGACAAACATACAAATATACAAACATACAGATACTTGTGAAATTTGGCACACATGTTTAGAAGCTAGTATAGACAAATATAATATTATGGTTTTTTTTTACCTAACCTATGCTGTCCCACTGCTGGGCAAAGGTCTCCCCCATATAACGGTTCCGCCCTCCATCTTGCCATCAGGAACCCAACCCAACCTCACCTGCACGTGGTGCATCCTGCTAGCTAACAAACGAGGCTCTGGCGAACAAATGCCCGCCAACACGCACTGGACCAGCGCGGCGGAGTATGGTCCACACCCCCCATTAATGAATAGAATATTATGTAATGTATTAAAAAGTATAGCTTCCAATTATTTGAGTAAAGATTTTATTTATTCATAATATATACAAAAACTGTGGAATTCCGACAACATAACATACATAAATAAGGGTCAGATAACCTCCTTTTTTGAAGTCGGTAAAAAAAAAGAATAAAATGGTAACCCTTATCATGTTTTAAAATTAAATTTAAATAGGCATACCTTCTGTGAACTCGCTTTCTTTTTTATCCACTTTCAATGGCCGTCCACCTGAAAAATGTATTTACATATTAATACTCTAATGCACAGCTGAATATTAACTTGGCTAGTTTCCTGGGTCAAAATCTATACGAATATTATAAAGTTGAAGAGTTTGTTTGTTTTTTTGAACGCGATAATCTCAAGAACAACTGGACCGATTTCAAAAATTATTTCGCCCTTGGATAAATAAATAAATATATACGGACAAATCACACAGATTGAGCTAGCCCCAAAGTAAGTTCGAGACTTGTGTTATGGGATACTAACTCAACGATACTATATTTTATAATAGATACTTAAATAAATAAACATGCAAGACCCAGGCTAATCTGAAAAAGATCATTTTCCATCTTGACCTGACCGGGGATCGAACCCGGGACCTTCCGTGTCGCAGGCAGGCGTGTTGACCGCTGCGCCACGGAGCTCGTCAATCCTGCCCGTGCGGAATTTTTTCCCGTATCTTATTTCTTTATTTTAAGGGGGAACGCTAGGCACAGTAGCGACGCCAATCATTTTATTCCTAATACTTTACAAATAGAAAGAAATTCAAGAATATAAACAATACAAGCCTTTGTAAATAACTTGAAGTATTTTTGGAATCATGTTTTGATATTATGAGAATCAGTCATTGAGAGAAAAAGTGATAACCGCCAAAAACGGCCGTTTTTGGCGTTAATCAGATTCTCATAATTCTCACTGATTCCGATAGTAATAAACATGATTCCAAAAATACTTCAAGTTATTTACAAAGGCTTGTATTGTTTATATTCTTGAATTTCTTTCTATTTGTAAAGTATTAGGAATAAAATGATTGGCGTCGCTACTGTGCCTACTGTTCCCCCTTAATAAGAGTCATGTAAAGTATAAAATATAGCGCGACGAACCGATGGCCGATGGGGCGGAAGGGTTCTCGAATGGCGACCACGTACCGGCAAACGCAGCGTTGGCCACCCACCGACTAGGTGGTCAGACGACCTAATAAAGGTCGCAGGAAGACGCTGGATGCAGGCCGCTTCCAACCGGTCGTATTGGAAATCCTTAGGAGAGGCCTATGTCCAGCAGTGGACTTCTTGTGGCTGAGATGATTATGAAAGTATAAAATAGAATATTTACCCGTACTAAAAATACTGTCGTCATCACCGTCGACATTAATCTGATTTTTATTTTGCCACGAAAACTGAACCGCGTCTGTGTCATCTGTAACAAATAATTATGTAGGTTATTTTTAAAACATCAATAATATCGAAATCAAAATCCCTAACGTACCTATGTATGTCATCATCATCATCATCAGGTCTTTTTATTAGTCTCCAATGCTGGAGCACGACCCTCTCTGTACTACCTATGTATGCATGTATGTATGTAATTTCTTTATTGCACAAAAAACAACTTAAAGGACCTTTGTCTTGACCTTGCTTGTAATATAGACCCACAAGAAAAAAGGCGAAACCCGGAGAAAAAAAAATCTGGACCTCCCATACAAATTCGAGTTTATACGGGAAGTCTAAATATGATCTTAATATAAAAATATAAATCATATTTTATTTTAACAATTTCATAACATGTCGTTTGGTTCCAGGTAGAGAAGAATAGAACCACTTCAAGTCTTCCGGTAGATGACGTGGAAGGCAACTTAGGAAACAAGCTAAACAAAGCTTATAAACATCAAAGAGACATCTCCAACCCCGGCCAGTGTGGGCGGTGGGTAGGCCTCTGATTGCACTGTCTAATATATGGCTCTGGTAGTACAGCGAGGGTCGAGCTCCTGCAGTGGAGACTTAAAAAAAGACTTGAGGATGATTTGATGGCGGATCCCGGGCTCGAATGCACCACTCATTTCACAGCTGGGGTCGCATCCGAGATTGTTATTAACTGTTGAACAACTGTAACAGTTGTTCAAATAACATACCTGCCAAGGATTCCGTATCACTTGCATCCTTCAATGGGGGTACTTCGATTTTGACATATTGTTTGGACTGTGCTGAAATTATAAAATAAGATCATAATATGTATGTTTGTAGCGCATATATCAGAAACTATTAGTCGTAGTCATTAAGTCGGATTGTTCAATTTGTTTTTTGGTCATGTATAATCCAACTTTCCGTAAGTTGGATTATACATAGACCACATATTACAGTGCAAGTTTAATCAAAATCGGTTCAGTTGTTTTTGAGATAGAGTTAAGTGAGTATCAAGCACAGCAATGATTGAAGTCGGTTTTATTTTTTACTAGCTGTTACCCGCGGCTCCACCCGCGTGGTATAAAGCCTAAGTCCTTTTCAGTATCCTAACCTATGTGTATGCAAAATTTCATGATGATCAGTTCAGTAGATACGGCGTGAAAGCGTACCAACAAACAAACTCACTTTCGCATTTATAATATTAGTTAGGATTAGGATTAATTAAACATACTACTTGTACAAAAGCTTTTATTGTACAAAAAGGTCCCAAACTCGGATGCATCACATTCCACACCTGAGGATGTAACCGCTAATGCACTCAAACAGCCTCCGTGGTTGGTTAAGGCGTTTGCCTTGTCGATCCGGGGGTCGCGGGATCGATTCCCACGGGAAGCATACTTTGTTAAGTTGTTTCCAGTTTGGTTAGGACATTGCAGGCATGAATCACCTGATTGTCTGATAAGAAAGATGATTCCGTGCTTCGGAAGGCACGTTAAGCCGTTGGTCCCGGCTACCATCTGGTAGTCGTTAAAGGAACCACGTCAGAGGCCGAGAGGCGGTTCCGAAGAACTCTGACACCAGGGTGTGCATGGTCGATTGACCGTGTCACCTACACGAAATGATGATGATGATGACTCAAATGGGAAGTGTTTTGTTTGGTGATTAACAGTTGTTCAAATAACATACTCACCTGTTGCCAAAGATTGTGAATCAATTCTTGCAACCTTAGATGGGGGCTCTTCAGTTTTGACATACGAGTATGTGTATTTGTACTTTGCTGAAATTATAAAAAAAATTCAATAAGTCCAAAATTTCGTGGTCATTTATATAAAAATTATGCACGATCCTTGAGTTAAAATACAAATTTATAGTTTTAACTCCCATTTTTTTTCCACACCTTCCTTTGGACTCTATATATTGAATAGATTGTCTTCTAACATTGTCCGTCTTATTAGAAAACGAGGACCTTGTATAAATCATTAGTTCGTCCGAAAGAAGTTGACGATGACTCTAACCAAACGTCGAAGTAATAATCATCATCATCAGGTCCTTCTAGTCTCCACTGCAGAAGCTCGACCCTCTCTGTACTACCAGAGCCATATACTAGTCTGAGTAGTCAGAGGATTTGGCCTACACTCTCCACGCTGGCCAGACGGGTTAGAGAGTGTGCATTTCCCCAGCGGAAAAGTGTTGAATAATAAATGTTGAATATACTAGATCGTTAGTTCAAAGCTGCCTTCGAATGTTTATCGATGAATGAAATTCGTGTATTCAGTAATTTTTGAGAAATTCGTCAAAAACATATTACGCCAGAGAAACGTTTCCCTGGCGGAATTTTGTCAGGGATCCAAAATTTAATTAGTAGAGCAATTAGTTAATTATGAGAGAGAAATGTTTATGCATAAATGGAATTTGTGTGTCATAGGCCTCCGAAGTTATTCAAAATGCCGCTGGGGAAATGTTCGGCCTTTTGCTGGATCTCATAAACGGTTTGGAATACGGTCTTGGATTTTTTTACACACATTGCTATTAATTTGTTTATAACGCCTATAAAAACAGAATCAAAAAAAACACAGCCACTTATGATTAAAAAATATATACATAAAAGTAGGTATTTTGGTTTTAGTAGCTGAACTAAAGGACCTAATGGAAAGGTTTAAACGTCTATTTATATATTAGAACTGCCTCCAACATCTGCGAAAGTATGTTTGTAATAGAGTAAGTATAAAAAAAGATACAACAAAAATAATGTCTCACGGACATCATGATTTTGAATCCGTCTATTGTAGGAGTTTTATATCATGTGGCAAGTTGTAACTAATTTCAATGGTTTGTTTATTTATTCATCTATCCGCATTCTAATAATTAGCTTGATCCAATTAGTAAAAAAAGAAAAATCGTAATAAAACCAATGGCACTTAGAACTTAGTTATAAACCGACCAATTTCGGATGGCTATGAAAAAGCGACCGCTCAGTACAAGTATCTTACTTCTGAAATTTGCAATATTACTGACGTTATTTGGTACAGACGCATACTCAATACATAAGCGTTTAGTTAAAATAGATGCTTAAATACATATTGCTTATTATTTAGATTTACTCTTTTAAAATAAGTATTTAGTAAATAAGTATTCGTGCGTATAGGGTAAAACAGTACTCTATTACTAAGACTCTACTGTCTTTCCATCCGTTTGCCTGTTTTTCACCAGGCTGTTTTTTATGAACCGTTATAACTAGGCTGTATCTGTTGCCGCAAACAACATTTACCAAAAAAGGAATCATTTAAGGAAGGGCTCCAATGCCAGAAACCTGATTTTTGTCGCTTTTTTTGCCTGATATTTTATAATAATGGTACGGAACACATCGTACGCGAGTACAACTAGCTCTTTGCCGGTTTCTATCATTCGTAAGCATTCTAGTTTGTATATAAGTTCTTATGGTACCTATTTTGTATATTTCTATTATTACTGATACCGAGCAACCGGTAAACGTGTAAAATATTACTGAGCTGTAAAAAAAAAAATTACCAGAAGGTTATTTCTGTATGGTAGACAAATCCTGCATTTATCATCTAAGTACTTATAAAAAAATATATGGACCGTCTAACAGACCTTAGCTTTTCATATTAGCAAATTTCCCGGGACTTTGTGCTCGTATTTTATGGCCTATGTGACCCGCAGCTAAATGAGCTTTATATAAGAGAAAGAACTTTGAAAATCGGTCCAGTTTTAAAGTCAATTGTATGCATACCTACATAAAAACAATCAAATCTTTCCTCTTTATAGTATTGTAGTAATAGTATACATAACAGATTGACGTTTTAAATTTGTATCATTAAAGTTAAAGTGAGGTATATACAGTCTCCCATCTACTCAGAAATAACACAAATAACTACAAACAATTTATAGATTAATACTGTAAATAAGACTTGTGTCCGCGCCTGTACCTCATTTATAGTGGTATTACATAGTAATGTTTGGAATGACAGCAATTTATATGAAATGGTCGCTTTTTCATAGCCACCCGAAATTGGTCGGTTTATAACCAAGATTTAAGTGTCACTGGATTTTTTACGATATTACTTTTATTACTAATTGGATTAAGCTAATTATTAGAATGCGTATAGATGAATAAATAAACAAACCATTGAAATTAGTTACAACTTGCCACATAATATAAAACTCCTATAATAGACGGATTCAAAATCATGATGTCCGTGAGACATTATTTTTGTTGTATCTTTTTTTATACTTACTCTATAACAAACATACTTTCGCAGATGTTGGAGGCAGTTCTAATATATAAATAGACGTTTAAACCTTTCCATTAGGTCCTTTAGTTCAGCTACTAGAACCAAAATACCTACTTTTATGTATATATTTTTTAATCATAAGTAGCTGTGTTTTTTTTTATTCTGTTTTTATAGGCGTTATAAACAAATTAATAGCAATGTGTGTAAAAAAATCCAAGACCGTATTCCAAACCGTTTATGAGATCCAGCAAAAGGCCGAACATTTCCCCAGCGGCATTTTGAATAACTTCGGAGGCCTATGACACACAAATTCCATTTATGCATAAACATTTCTCTCTCATGATTAACTAATTGCTCTACGAATTGAATTTTGGATTCCTGACAAAATTCCGCCAGGGAAACGTTTCTCTGGCGTAATATGTTTTTGACGAATTTCTCAAAAATTACTGAATACACGAATTTCATTCATCGATAAACATTCGAAGGCAGCTTTGAACTAACGATCTAGTATATTCAACATTTATTATTCAATACTTTTCCGCTGGGGAAATGCACACGGTTAGAGAGGTCTCTTTGATGTTAATAAGCTTTGTTTAGCTTGTGTTTCCTTAGTCGCCTTTTACGACATCCACGGAATGACTTGGGAGTGGTCCTATTCGGCTCTGCCGGGAACCATACGGCGTAGTAATAAATGTTGACTTATTTTGACCAGCAGGCCAATTTGCTAACTCGGTGTACAACGATTTGATTGTCACTTTAGCATCCATTGCGGTTTTCATATCTTAATAAAAAATCATTTATACTGAAGCCGTAATGAATATTAAAGTTACCATGATGAAAATGATGTACACCGTAGTTGTCAAAAATTAGCAAATATGCCTGCAGATAATGGTTTTAACCAGCCCCCGTAGCTGGCACGCGCGACAACGTTCATCGGCTATTGCCATCTCATTTTCCGTAATATTAAAGAGCGAGATATGCATAGTTAATCGCGCGATAAAAACGGCGTCGCGGATGCCACGCTACGGGTGCAGGTCATTGATTTACTCTAGTAGTAAATCAATGGTGCAGGTATTAAAGTTAGTCCGCATTTTGTAATAAGACCTATGTTTAATATTAATATCTGAATGCTATTTTTAACCAATTACAAAAAAAGAGGTGGTCCTTAATTCGTCTGAATCTTTTAGTTTATTTTATGTATGTTCCCCGATTCCTCGAAGACGCAAGACCCGCTTTAAGAAATTCTTTTTTTGTCTGAAAGGTTGCACCCTCTACATGGTCCCATGGTCACTAAGTCAGGTTCTTATAAAGATATCATCGAAAAAATTAGGGAAACTAAAAAATTGTGTAAACAGATGCCGAATAAACTTATATCTATTTCATTCATTTTCCTAATGTTTAGTTCCAGTTTGTATTGATTTGACATGAGAGATTATTCGATGAAATAAGCCAGAGCATTGCAGAGCTGAAAGTCTCAGCTGAAAGTACAAGATCTACAGCAAATACAAGACTAGAGCACCACTCATTTAACCATCATATATTCGGTGCTTTCGACCATCACCATAAGTATAAGTATCATAGTATATGCAATTATCAAATGCTGGAAAACACGTCGAGGAAACTGCGAAGCCAGAGATTCTCCTATACAACTGACAACGGTGCAGAGTGAGTGCATAAGTGTGGACACGGCAACGTCCCCTTCAATGAACAGAAAAGTGACATTTGACAATCTCCCAAAACCTTAATGAATACATTTTATATTTTTACATTACATCGTTTATATACTTAGATTTTATTGACAAATTTTACATTTACACTTTAACATTGACATGCTTTTAACATATTTTACTTTTATATTTTTTAATTGACAAGTTTTACATTTATACTTTAACATTTATTTACTTTAAGAGTCGCCTGGAAGCGCATGTCTCCATACAAACGGAAAAAGGGAATTGTGGCAATATTTGAAAATTTTGGAGTAAAGTTAAGCATTTAATCAATTAATCTCATTATAATCTACGTACGTTCCTATACAGCTTGGTTAAATGGTTTGAGAATTACAAGCCTTTTCAAATTTGTATGAAAATCTTGAGAGGCGTATAATTCTCAAACATTTGATAATTTAACCAAACTGTATAGGAACGTACGTAGATTATAATGAGATAAATTGATTGGATGCTTAATTTTGCCCTAAAATTATCAAATATTGCCACAATTCCCTTTTTCCGTTTGTGACATGTTGGAGACATGCGCTTCCAGGCGACTCTTAATATTTTTTTACTTTTATATAACTGTGCATTAAAAAAAAAAAACAAAAATGACATATTTGTTTCTCTTTCTTGCCGTTTGGCAGTATGTTCAGGCAAAGCCGAACATTTTCATAGTATACAATTTTTACATACACAGCGCTACGCACGACCTACATATTTATACCACATTTATAACAGAGCATTTTAATTTTAGTGTAATAAACGCACTCGGCAAATTCGATCGTTGTTTTTTATTGACAGTCTTCGCGACACGGGTTTGTCTGACATTGTGACATTGCATCCTTTGACATCTTATAATTGTACGGAGCCTAAGCAGGGACCCGTACACTCTTACTTATTTATAGAGATGAAGTCGGTTACTTTTTTTTGTTAAAAATAATTTTATTATACTTGGTGAATATCCTCTGACTGTGTCATGCTCCTGCAGTGGAAACTAAAAAGACCTGATGATGATGATGATGGTGAATATTACTTACCAAGTCCTGCCAGCTCGTCATTACTACTGTAGGTATGGTCGTAGTGTCTTGCCCTATAAGGTGGTTGCGCATATTTCTTCGCTAAAATAACAATGAAAGAAAAATAAGATTAGTATGTCTGACCGTAAAACTAATTACTTCAGTTATATTAGTAAGTAGTACCTGAATAGACATCATCAATGAATTACTAGTAATTTCCCCGCGACTTCGTCCGCGTAAATTATAGCCTATGTCACCCGCAGAAAAATTGGCTATTTATTGGTTGAATTATTTTGAAAATCGGTTCAGTAGTTTCGGAAGCTATTGAATGCAAACAATCAAATCTTGTCTCTATAATATGAAGAAACGGTGCTATTTGTCGTACTCCTATGAAGATAATATGTACCTACTTAAGATTTCCATACATACTGTCACAGTTGTGTATCCTAATCCTAACTAATATTATAATGCGAAAGTGAGTTTGTTTGTTTGTTACGCTTTCACGCTGTATCTACTGAACCGATCATCATGAGATTTTGCATACATATAGGTTAGGGTACTGAGAAGGACATAGGCTGTAAATCACGCGGGCGTTCTAGCAAGCTAGTGTATTTATAAATTAACTTCATATGAGTAAATAAATAAGTTCCGCAAAAGTGGGGCTAGCTCAATTTCTGTGAATTGTCTTTATATATTTATTTATATTGGAACATATGTATGTCCTTTTCGATAAGCCGGCAATATGTATAAAAAAAAAAGCAAACGTATATTTTTTAAGTAAAAAATATGAATATTTACTTAGATGCTCATAACTTTTGTTGTAAGCAATATATATCTAAAAATAATATCAAAATGTACAGCCTTACTTCTCAAATTTATCAATAATGTGTAAAAAAAATATCGGAATTGGAATATGTTTAAGGGGTGGGAAGCGTTATCGCTTTTTGTATGAAAATTTACAGGCAGTCGATGTTCATAAGGCGTAGTGAGTTCACACACTAGCGCCACCCAGCAATTAATTCATTTACTCCTAAAGCTAATCAAATTTAAAAAATCTAATAGCTGATTGCTTCAGTAAATTACTTGTAGTAATATTTTTGTTACTTTTCATAGATATTACAATCTAAGTTCAAGAGAATGAATATTTAACACCAAAAATGGCCACTTTTGGCGTTAAAAATTCGTTCTCTTAACACATCAAATTAAAAATCGTGAAAACTTGTACCAATAATACCACAAGTAATTTACAAGGGCAGTCAGCTATTACATTTTTTAAATTTGATATGTATAGAATTAATTGCTGGGTGGCGCTAGTGTGTGAACTCACTTCGCCTTAAGGGTATGTCGAAGGTCAATTTACATGCTGTATAAATGATAGGTATGAAGGTACTTACGGATATCTTCTATTGCACTATTGGGTGAGCCTCTTAAAATTTCATCTGGCGTAAATAAGGATGGATATGCTTCGTATATAAGACGCGAGTTTGGTTTTACAAACCGTCTTTCAAAATGAACATCACACACATATATACGAGTAGTTTTGCCTTGAACATCCGCAACCGAGTATGGACATTTCCTATGGGGATTTATGCAGTCCAACCACTTTATAATTTTTTTCTGGTCTTTTTTTGTAATTGCGTGTAAATGCACATTTTCGCTTCGTTTGTTGCTACAAACGCAACACTTTGGGCATCGCATCTTACACTACTATTTACAAATAGGATTATTACAACAACTAAGGTAAATCTTTGCAAACAAAAGTTAAGGGCCCGCACTGCGCCAGCTAGACACCCCAATAAGTTTATTCTTTAATACAAATAAAATCAAATTCAAGAATCTAAGTAATATAAGCCTTAGTAAATACTAGTCATTAAAACAACTAAAACGCCTAAAATAGCCATTTTTGGTGGTAAGAATCAATCATTTAATTTTGATTAATATGATGATTTTGAATAATAATGACTTAATGATTGATTCTCATAATATTAAAACATGATTCCAAAAACACTTCAGGTTATTTACTAAGGCTTATATTACTTAGATTTTTGAATTTGATTTTATTTGTAAAGTATTAGGAATAAACTTCTTGGTGTCGCTTAGTGTAGTTGGCCTACTGCGGCCCTTAAAGGAAAATATAATATTTAAAACACTAACACTAGGTACAATAAAAAAGAGTTGCTAGGCTAATTATTACCTAGGCTTAGGTTTAGGTCTCTAGGCTTGTCAAATTAAGCAGTATACATACTATTCATAGAATAAATTCACGAACATCCTAAACAATTTTTAAATGGAGTTAGCAATAATAATGCTCTTTAAATCAAAACGAAAACCAGATGAAATCATATTTTTTGGAGCAAGGAATTTATTATAATTGAAAACCTGTTATAAATTTTGATTGTGTGCGTTATACCCACAGATCCTTCTATTTTCAAAAAAGCAGTATTATTGATTCACATTCGATGTGAGTGAATAGGAAAAGTGTGATGTCGCCGGCCGTTGCATCAATCTTGCTGGAGTCTCAAAGTTGGGACGAGATGCTATGTACTGTACACCCAAAGCAGTGTTGCCAGATGCACTGTAATTACAGTAGATTTACTGTATTTTCACGTAATCTACTGTACACTGTATTTTGAAAATTACAGTGTATAGGAGCACTGTATTTTTATTGAGCCAATACAATCCATGATATTTTGTTAAAAATGAACCCACCCAACCCAAGCAACATATGATTTAAAAATTATGAACGCCACCAACTCTTGATTTCATCGTAGGGGATTCCCTGCGCATTGCATGTTGAATGAGTAGGTATTATACGACCAAGTAAAGTTGTAATCATTGAGTAGAGTATTCCTATGATATATTGTATTATTTAACTTGGTTGGTTCGCTTAGCGGCAAATTTAATTCATTCAGTATAAACTTGGAATCTTGGATGAAAGCGATAAGAATTACTGCTTTGAAACAACGGAGGCAATGTTGAAATTGTTTTATTCTTCTATATATGTATAATAAGGAGAGATCAATCGGATTAAACGATAGTGTCAGTGATTGAGTTCACTCCCAGTCACTATCGTTCAGTCTGGTCTGTTGACCAGGTTTTAAAGTAATGTAAAATTAAAAAGGTACTAAATAAAGGAAAAAACGATATAAATGTCTTTCAATTGCACTGTAAAACATACAGTATTTTTTTCAAATTTCCTGTAATTTTGTCGCAAACACTGTATTTTTACGCACAAAGCACTGTATTTTGATTTTCTTTATCTGGCAACACTGACCCAAAGAGACTATTTAATACTAGACAAGTTTATATTTAAGATTATTATGTATGGATATGAACCAAAAACATCTAACGCGGGATTTTAACATAACAAACTTTGAAATTTTAATACAGTACTAAACTTGTAGCTGCTGTTTTAGAATAGCGGTATTTAGTTAGAACACTAATAAATCATTTGAATTGTCGACATATTTTAAATTAAAACTAATAAAAGTGAAGATTATACGAAACAAACAAGGAACTTGAAACACCACACACTTGTACACATACACAAACCACAAACCCCAAACCCACAAGAAAATAATTTGACAGTGAGTGACTGAAGGATGACAGTGACAACCATATGTGACAAATGGAAATGAGATTTTTCAAAGTTTTATTTTTAGTATTGTTTCGCGGCCCTAGATACAAGTGTTATAGAGCCTGTCTTCATTTATTTCGTCGATTGACGTTGCTCATGTACAAAGTGACTAAGGGTACTATTTTTGAATGTGTGACACTCGTCTACGAACGATTTTTGTATGGAAAAATGGAAAAATCGAGGAAAAATCGTTCAAAGACGAGTGTCACGCGTTCTATTCTTTCTTTCTTTAGGTTTACGGCTCCATCGTTTTTAGCCTAAACGATGATTTTGCCAATGTCAAAGTTAACAATAAATAACACGCACGCACTAACAAAACAATATCAAAGTAGGAACATAAAAAAAAAATATCGAAATTAATAGTAATGGGTTTCCCAAAACAAAATAAAGTTAAAACATTAATCTGAGGTTAAAACCGAGTATTTGTTATAATAACGTTAGAAACTAAATGACCGATAAAATATGGAAATACATGGTATGGTATGATAGGTAGGGAACAAAAGTGGGCAGTGGCAAAATGATCGGTAAAACCTAAGGCTGGAGTGCTATTTTTGAACGCGTGACTCACTAAAGCGCAAGTCGTGCACGACTACAAGTCACACTCGTCTTCCCAAGTCATGAAATGCCATTTTGCCATATTTTTGAAACCATCGTTTGAACTGTAGTGCTGCCAACCTTCAACGAAAATATTTCATTTCTTCTTATTTCACGCAGAATTTTTTTTAAACTTTTATAAGGTTATTAAGGATTTTTAAAATGATTAAGAAGTATAGCGTCAAACGGAACGTAAAATGATGTCAGATGAACTTCAAATGACAGGAAGTGACTTTGACATAAAAGCGTTCGTCGCCTGCGAAAACGAGCGGTCTCGACCGCTCGGTTCCGCAGGCGTTCACGCGTTCAAAAAAGGATTTTTGAACGCGTGACTCACTAAACGAGAGATTGACGCGAGTGTTTCTAAAAGGCCGCATTTTTGAATCGTTAGTTGACGAGTGATTGCAACGAGCGGTCGAGACCGCTCGTTTCCGCAATTTTTCCCCCTTATCCGTATGTGCCACAGAGCAGAGATTATAGCCACATTCCCTGTTGTTTTGCTCGCGCATACATGGTGTAAAGTGCTTTACTCGAATCAAACGTTCTATCCCTTGATCTCTAGCCAAGGATCAGACAATCAGAGGAAGATAAAAATCAAACACTTTGTCGTATGTATTTTTTAATGAAATCCGATTTATAGTATATGTATTTGCATTTAAAATTACATTTAGCTCAGATCGCGATAACTAGATCTCACGTACCTTTAACGAGTTAATAATTACTATACAATAGGAATGCTCGAAACTCCGTTCTTCTCACCTATATACTCTAAAATGTCTCGATAAACAAAAGGATAACCTTACATTTAGGTGTCAAAAATAAATAAAAAACTTTTTGAAGTCGGTGCCTTGCTTAGTCCGAAAATCCCGACTAGTAGCAATGAGTGACCCATTGTTATATACTTATACAAAGTCAGTGCCTAGGGGCCTAGTAAGCCATTAGGCAGGACCGCGCCGACCCCGGCTGCGCCTGTGTGCGAAATCTATGAAGCGCCCTTTTTGACCGTATAGTTTCGACATGGAAATATATTTCTTTTTTAAATTTTTAGTTACCGTTTAAAAATTACCTGCAACAATAAATACTAAAAGTATTGTTGCAATTTTTTTCACTTTTCCTGGCATTTTACATTTTTGAGCGCAGGTAATTTTTTTAAAATATTGAAAAGTAGCTTTCTTCGCTTGCTAATGTACCTAATTGGCATAATTTACACAATGCAATTTAAAAATTGTAATGTAATGGTGTTCTAGGCATACGGCACGCCTGTCAAATTGTTCAATGAGTTTTCAGAAATCCAGGTGGCGACACTGTGTCGAGACGTATCTTTGACAGCTGCTGTCAAAATCCACCAATCATGTTCAATCATCAATTTTATGATTGGTGGATTTTGACAGCTCGACAAAGTGCCACCCACAGGTGCCGCCACCGGGGGAAAAATCAATCCTGAAAACCATCTAATATTTCCCCGCTAACGATTGCAGCAAACCACGCCATTGGTATGTCGCCTGTGTGCGAAGGGACGGCGCAGCCCAACCATTTGGTGACTTTATTCTTCTTAGAATAAATCACACTGTAGCGATTTATATTGTATGTAAAATGACAAATTTTGTTATTTCATTTGTCGTTTCGATTATATATAATAAACATACTCATACAATGATAATGCACTCCCTCGTGTAATATAATGACACTCAAATGTAATGGCATACTTTTGTCCCGAGAAGTATTCTATTAGTTTAGATTAATTTTACAACCGGCAGATCAAAATAATAATATAAAATCGACTTCAGAGCACCACGACTTTTTCGTCAAAGGAACGTAGTGCAAGTATTCAAATATCAATTTTACAATCATTAAAACAAAGTCGGTTTTCACTTAATCTGCCAGAGGTAAAATTTAACAGAAAATACACATTTCCCAATAATAGACGATGCGTGTCTATTTCCAATTAGGTATACACCTTGTTTATACCCTTGTTATGCTTACGATAATTTGAACGGTAAAACCTAATAATCACAGAGCGAAAATTACTAGTTTAGCTCTAAACGAAACAAAATTGAGTCGAAGCACTTCGCAAAGTTCGAATATGGCAACACTT
This sequence comes from Rhodophaea formosa, assembly GCA_963082605.1. Classification (NCBI taxonomy): domain Eukaryota; kingdom Metazoa; phylum Arthropoda; class Insecta; order Lepidoptera; family Pyralidae; genus Rhodophaea; species Rhodophaea formosa. The sequence continues at coordinate 9,850,251 of OY720228.1, read as the reverse complement.
GACTTAAAAGCGGAAATTTCAGTACATTTTCTAGACTTTCGGAATTCTTTCACATACATTACAAAACTAAAATATCATAGAAAATAACAAAGGAACATAAAAAAATCACAGACAATAATTTAATACATGTTTTAGTACATACATTTTTGTTGTTGCTTGCTATATTACTTTACTGTTGTTACTGCAAATAAAACATTTAATTTTAACTATACAGACGATTTTCTTTATCTATATTTATATAAATAGACCAGCCCCCGTAGCATGGCTCCCGCGACGCCGTTTATATCGCGCGATAAACTATCTATTTCTCGCTCTTCAGTATTGCGAAAAAAAAGATGGCGATAGTCGATAAACGTTGTCGCGCGTGCCATGCTACGGGGGCAGATCGTAAAACTGCTTGTAATAAATTGCAAGTGTGTTAAATTGATAGGAAAAGGCAAATGCAACTAATAAACGTATATCTAAATAATACTTATTTTAAACAGTTCTTTCACTCGCACTTTAACAATGTATCTATATTTACATCATCTTTATAAATAAATAAATGCGAAAAATATCACAGAAAAATAATACTGGAAGTTGGCTTAAATTCACAAATACAAGTAAACCAAAACAATATCACATTGACGTAAGTATGGTAAATAACAATGATTTTGTTATAGGAAAATATTATAGAATAGCAACTACTGTCTTCCACTTATAACTTAGTAGTAGAGTTAGTATCCAACGACAAAAGCACAGAGTAGGGGTACGATTTTTGAAATTTCGCCTTTCGCGAGCGACCGGTTTTTCCATATAAAAATCGATCAAGGACGAGTGGTCACTCGTACTAAAATAGCACCCCTGGAAATGTGACTGCCGCTCGCGCGCTACTAGAGACGCCATTTCAACACATTTCATACGAAACAAGCGTATCAGGTATAGGTTACATTAGAATTTTGTTTATTATCCTTTTTACAGTAATAACATATCACAGCCCAATGGGGCATAATTATTTTGAGAACGAACTAACAGGCTGAATAGGCGACTTTCGCCCACTAGCCAGGTGCGGGATGACACGCGATTTTATTATTACTTTCGTCTCTAGTAGGGCGCGAAGAGCGACATTCCACGCTCTGAGGAAACAATTATACTTACAGGGAGAAAGGACCGGGAGTGCTATTTTTGAACGCGGGCCACTCGTCTTCGAGCGATTTTTGTATGGAAAAATCGTTCGAAGACGAGTGGCCCGCGTTCAAAAATAGCACTCCGGACCTCTTACAGGTCGCGCTAAACTTTATGGCGGCTCGGATATTAGCTCCGAGCTGCGCAGTACGCGCCCTGCGAAAGCTTAATATGTACTGCGCATCGACTCGCGCGATGTTCTGATTCGCAATAAAGTTTGGACCAACCCCGAGATCACTACGAGTGATTTTTTTCATACAAAATCATGTTTATGATCAAAAATAGACAAACGCTAATCAGAAACCGTCAGTGATGGCGATCTGTATAATAATATGATAAATAAACAAAACACCATAAATAAATCCTGATCCTCAATATTTCTCGATTCACCATATTGGTGTACGCTATACAATATTAGCCTATTAAAGGCATTTTGGCCAATTGATTAATTTAGTTTACCCTAGGTTTAGTTAAAATGTCACTTAACGCTGTAACTACAGCTCAAACGCATCTCGCAAGCTTAGTGTATCTGCTCAAATCTAAATAAGTGAATAAACAGCTTATTTTCACTGAGATTACTTGATATTTGATTTTCAAAACATTCTTACATTGTCAGTGTCGAAAGGCAGTTTCCTTTGCTCATAGATAAAAAAATTTTTTTTTCGTCTTTCTCCTTTGCTCTTATATACTAAAAAAATCAGTTATTTGTACATAATAAATTCTTACAGATTTTTGTCTTTCACAGACATGAGAAGTTAACGGAAAATATATAAATATAGGGTTAGAAATCTTTGACCATGCAAGTTTGGCACTACGTAATTTTTTGGCAGTTTAATTTAAGGCCAGTTTCAACACGTGCCTAATCAACTGACAGGTCCACAATAATCCAACATACACAAATATAAAGAATTTGATTCATATTAAGAGGGGTAACACTTTTGAGTGATAAATTTTCGAGGTGCTTCAGGAACTGTTAAAACTTGTATATTATTTTCGAAGGACACCTCAATCCTACAGTTCATGCCTGGCTGAGACAGCACAGAACCTCGACATATTTTAATATTCTGTATGTAGGTACCTATGTCATGCATGTCCATTACATAAAGCGTACAATTAAAAATTGCGAAAATCAAACGATTTACAATTAATTTGATATGACCATTATGAATTAGACGAAACGAATTATTATAATGATGGCGATGGTTGAAGTAATTAGATAATGTATTAGTTAATAATAGAAATAGGTAAAAGTTTATAATATTTCTTTTTTTTCGGAACTTTTAGCCGTGTTGAAACTGACCACAAGTTACTAACCCAGAGGAAGACTTAGGCCAAATAAATTTATAATTAATGATTATTAATATTTTAAACTATAATAATTATTTAATATCAGTTTGACTGCGCTCAAAGCAAAAATGGTCGGACCAAAACAATGGTTGCACCAAATTTTTTTCAAACAAATTTAACAGTTCATTGTGGCTTATAATAAATACATTTTAACAAATTCTATTCATGTTTAAAAGTTTGTTTTACAAATCTTTGAATAGAGTTAATAATGACTAAAACATGGGATGGAATTTAAAATTCACATAAAACTTTGTTTTATAATTCAAAATTATGGCCAGCGTATTAGCATACGCAAGTCGGTAATAAATTCTATAAACAATATCTTCGGAAGATAACATATCGGATTTTTTCTTAAAATAATATAGATTTTATTGTGTGTGAGACTTTTGGCTCTATTCACTAGTATATTGTAATACTTTGAAAGTAGAAATAAATTCATTATTAGCTTTGAGAAACCAATTTATCTATAGCCAATAGTTAGATATGTCTCTAATATACCATAAAGTAAAATACCGTTCCTATGGTACAGCTTAAACATTAACAAAAATGCCATTTTAATTACCTATCTATTAGCAATATAATTTGGCACACACATATATTTATTGGATTATTTTGTTTGTTGCCTGTGGCACTACCAGTAAATAAAATTAAATGTGGTACTACTATAGCATTGGGTTTTAGCAAGATTCAGATTGACTTTACAGGTAAGTCATGCATGCCACATTTTTAGTTCATAAATTTATAGTCCATTTGTTTAGGTACTTAAAAAAACGTAGACTATCTTGATACGTCTTTTTATTGAAATATACACTTTTTAAATCAAAATCTTAAGATTTTACCATCTTAGCGGGAAATTATTTAAATAGTGCAATTCAGTAAAATGTAAATATTCTGATTTATAAAGTGTATATTTTAATAAAAAGAGGTATCAACATTGTTTACATATTTTAAGTACCTAATTAAATGGACTATATGGTACCCAATAAGAGTAGATATTTCTTAAGTAGCATATCTGGCTATTGACTAAGACGAAACCAAGTGATTTAATACCTAAGCATTTTATACAAGTCGGTTACCCGTAACGAAGCGCCAATCAAGTATCGATTGCTATCAGGCCTTCTCATTCTGTGCCGGACCAAACAAATGATTGGACAAATTTGTCTTGGGTCAATTAACCTCTTTAGTTTAACAGTCTTAGATTTTCAGTGATATATATGTGTATAGAGGAAAGTTACCTGAACTGAGAGGTTGAGTAATAATAGAGTGGATAATACCTCCATCAAGCATAAAGAGAGTGCGCTTTTTGACATACTTAGGTACAGTACTATCATATTTATAAGTTACACCGATGTACCTGCGCAGAAATCAAATTTTTGCATGGCGCGAAAATAGGCGTCTGCTATTGGCTAATTTGTACGCGCCATGCGGCGTCTCAGCCACTCTCAAAAAATCGGCACAAGTATGTGAGCGAGATAGCACGAGACCTGTTGTTTTCGGATTTCGAATTTTATGTAGTGGCAATTAGTTCGTTTTTCATCGATGTTTTCATTCGGTATAAGTCGGTGATAGGTTGCGCTATTCTGCGCCATCGAAAAATACCGATGAGACTTATAAACGTGGTACTACTGTACACCAATATAATTACTTTTGACAGTTTGAGACCCACTACAGTACTTTTATATTAAGATAAGACTAGAAAAGTTGCCAATTCTTAATCTTTCTTTATTGAAACTATGATAAATCGAAACATATTTGACCCGATAAAATTATCCAATCATACAGCGCTTTGCCATAGTTTAAGATGCAAATAAAATTTTGGACTTTGCATACCATATTGCCTTTGAATTTCAATAAAACATTACCACATAAACAAAATTGTATTGTTGAGAACCATTTTCATTTTGTAATAAATTTTCTTCATGAAAGATCTTGCAAATAATTCAATTTTTTATGATACTGGAAGTTGGTTTTGTTCTGATTTAAAAAAGTTTAGTCACCTACCTGAACAGTCAGTTCCATTATAGTTTTCGATTCTGACACAATATAGTATGCAACAGCCCAACAATGCTCAACAAGCAACCATCAACCGCTATATTACAATATCTACAAGGAAGCCAAGCTCTGTCGTAGAATACGAATAAAAAACGCGACACTATCCACCTATGTGTAAAAGCTATAACTTCAAACTCGAAACTACGCGAAATTGTAAAACTCTAGTTAATTAATTGGCCCATTTGGTGAGTTTCACTAACACTAACCTACAGTTTGGCACTGTCTTTGGCACAACACTTCACTATATGCTCGCCCGATGCGGAGGCAAGTTGAATGTTAACGTGTCGTTAACATAATACTGCTCCTGCTCTTCGTCATCAGGTAAATAGTATCCGTAACTTCCATCGTTGGACACTTGGTCAGCCCCATACATGGAATTCCTTGGCATTTCACAAGCATACTCGTCCCAATTTCTATCTATAGATTTTCTCCTCTTCGCGAAGAGTATTGAGCCATCAAAAGCATACTCGTCGTCGAAATGTAAGACAGCGTCGTCGTAGAAGTAGTTTTCTTTGCGCTTGATGCTCGTATTCCTAGCTATGTTTTTCATTAGTTTCTTTTTAGCGTAACTAGATTTCTCCGAGTCGTAGTCGTCTACTAGTGGGTCGTTGCTGCGGTTTTCGGACCTCATGTTCATGGAGTATAGCGATGAGCTGTGCGGGCTGGTTTCTAGTTTGGTGCTGACGCTGTGTCTGTAGGGGTTGAGGTACTGTTCGTTGTTGTTGCACCTCATTTCGTACATCATCATGCCTCTGCGTAGTTGCTCGCGTCGCTTGGAGACAATTTCCCGGAAGTCCTCAGGGTCTAGTTGGAAGTCGTTGCGGGCGTTCATGTAGAGGTACCCTGAGGCGGAGTTGAGGCGGAGTGATTGAGAGCGGTTCTTGGAGGAGGATTTCTCAATGAAGCGTGGGATGCTGCCGAGCTCGCGGTAGTTCTTGGATTTGATCTGCTTGATGTTGGTGGGCGGCACGGGAGACAGCGGGTCGCGGTACGGGTTGGATCTGGAATTTTTCGAGCTACAGTTAGTGATAATTTTAACTGCCTAACTTGTATCGATTGCTTGGTTCACAAGACATTACACAAAAGCCATTGGCGCAGAAACTTTGTGATATGGACTCTTCGTAAAACTTATGAACTTTAATAGATCACTCCCTGTACGTGAGAGTTCGGGTACCAGTGACCTTGAGCCAGGGCGTGTAAGCTCTAGGGTTGTCAACTCGTAGGTATTAACTACGCGTTCACTTCGCGCCTGCGGTGCTCACCGTGCGAGATACGGTAACATAACACACACAGCTCTCGAGCGCAGTAGTCGACGATGGCTCGTTCCTCGCCCCGCGCGACCCCGGGCGCAGTCCACAGATGGGTGGCAAGTGGTATAAAAATATCTTAATCTTTTGGTCCCGGCTGTGATCATTGATGGCAGTCGTTAAGCTATATATAGAGGCAGCTTGTAAAATCTGATACCAGTGTTCGCCACTTCCGTACAAACACACGGCTACAGTCCGAGTCAAACTTTATGGCGCCTCGGTACATCGCCCGAGTCTTAGCGCAGTACACAATATTAGGCCTGCGCGGGGCGCGCGCGGGGAGGCGGTGCGCTTACTGCGCAGTGAGCAGCTAATATCCATCATCATCATCATCATCAGGTCTTTCTAGTCTCCACTGCAGGAGCACGACCCTAATATCCGAGCCGCCATAATTTTTGATTCGGACTGTAACAACGTACATTCAATCAGTACTTACGAGGAGCCCGATGGTCCAGTGGGTGTGAGCTCTATGAGCGCTTACGTATGTTAAGCAAGCCTTGGTGCAGTCCCTACTTAGATGGGTGAACGCAAGTGGCATAGAAATATCTCAAGCTCCTCCGTGCTTTGGAAGGCACGATAAGCCGTTGGTCCCGGCTGCCATCGTTGATGGCAGTCGTTAAGCTATGTCAGATGCCTTAAAGCAGCTTGAAAAATCTGACCAGAGTGTTGGCTACTTACACATACTAAAAACTAACAAACAGTACTTACTTAGGTGCGAAGCAGTTGCAGGAGCAGCTGCATACGCTCGGCGCGTACTCTTCATCTACGTACAGAGGAACTAGAGATGTGTCACCTGGAAATAAACAGATATTGAGAAAACCAGCCACTGCGGTAGTGAAGATTGATGGATGCTTAATTAAGTATTATAAAAACTATATCGTGGTATCCCACGAAGTGCATTGATTACTTATAATTATTTTAATAAACAAGAGTTAACATGAACCTTTTTTTACATCCGTCGTCGTGTAGCGAGATAGCCTCGCTGCGACAAATAAATAAAAGGTTCGTGCCAAGTCCAGTTCATAAACATTATTATGTATTTAAAGCGCCGTGGTAGATTTGTGAAAGATAAGAGTAAGGGATGCACGCTTACCGCTGGTTCATAAGGCGTAGGCAGTTAGGTGTTGTAGGCCGCCGGGAAACACTACACTTTCTCTCTTATTTTACTAGGATGATTGTCTCGTTGGGAGAGCTGATGTAACGTTGTTGCTGGTCGGCTATCACGGCGGTTGACGGGACAGGTATAAGAACGCGTGTCGACCGAACGGCGGCGGAGTTCGAATAGGAAGAGTCAGTATGAACTGACGTCTAGGGTTTTTGTGATTTACCCTCATATGCGTGCCTTATAGGAAATATGAGAGGAAATACGAATCAACAGTTTCAAACTGTTGTGCCTGCCCAGTTGATGTCTTAAATCAACTGGGCAGGCACAACAGTCTGAGACTGGTTTTAGTGCCGGGTCACGTCGGGGTTGAGGGCAATGAGAGGGCTGATGAGCTGGCAAGGAGAGGATCGAATATACCATACATAGGGCCCGAACCTTTCTTAGGCCTTTCATACAGTACAGTAACAATTGCAATAAATGCACATGTCGATAGCAGACATCAACGTGAATGGAGTAACCTGAGTGGACACACACACTCGATGGAGACACTTGGTATGGACAACGCTAGGTGGTATAAAAGGATCTGCAAATATAGCAGAAAACAGTCAAGAATTCTAATGGGAGCCATGACCGGTCATTTTGAGAACAACAGTCATCTATTCAAAATGAAAATTGTCGAAAGCCCACTATGTATATGTGAGGAATCGGAGGAAACAATGAGACACATTTTGTGTCGCTGTGACTCGTTGGCTGGTGAGCGGTTGGACCTCTTTGGATCGGTTTATCCTGATCTGGACGACTACAGGCACTACGCACCAGGTGATATTCTGAAGTTCATGCAGTCCTTCTTCAGGAATCACTGTGTGAGTGAGTAAGGCATGGGGTAAGTACAAAATAACCTAAAGGTTAGACGTGCTTCCGATTTATAGTCGGCCCCAATTAAGATAAGATAAAATAAGTGGAAATACGAGGGTACAGGAGGATGATGAAATTAGTATGAATACCAAATTACCTAACACGCCGTAATATATATATTAGAATGTGTTTAACAAGGGGCCGTGTTACCGGTGAGCTGGCGGGGGTCGGCGGGCAGGCGCGTGCCGCGGGCCACGCCGCGCAGCACGGCGCCGTCGGCCGTGATCACGTCGCCCTCCAGCCGCACCGCCACCTGCTGCGCCTGCGCACACAAACACGGTTTGCTCTACTCTTGTTGCAAACTTTCATTGGTGCAGTCTGCATTGCATGCATTTTCAATATATATGAATGAAATACCTATTGTTTATTGTAGTTTACAAACACATACACACAAAAAGAAAATGAAAACAAAAAGTAGGTACATAAATATAATTGGTGGCGAGTCAGTGTTACGCTGGACACAAAGATGGCCAGCACTGATTTTCAGCCGTCACCTTATGTTACACCAATGACGCACCAATGCCAGTAGCGCCTAGTAACATATAACTTAATATAATAAACAACACATAAACAAAAAAAAATAAAGAATTAATAATACACAATTTAAGATGAATATTTCCTGTGTACGATAATCCGATCATTTAAAATTAATTTCATCGAAAAACTAGATACCTGCAGAATCAAACGTTAGTATCCTGTACACTACACCCAATAAAGGAGTGTCAAGCAAGTGGCCAGTCTAAACGTATCACAATTGGGAACATTCTAGAAGATAGAGCTACCTGCTCGGCCTGTTTTTGGTCTCGCTTCTCGTCTTCAGTGTTCATGGTGACGAAACGCAGCACCAACAGGTTAAGGCAGGCCGCCACGATGGCCAGCCCGAACAGGATGAAGATCAGCGCGAACATCACGTATGAGGGCTTGCGGTTCAGCGCGTTGTCGCGCTGGAGGGCCACCATATCGCCGAAACCTTCGTTGACGAGAATAATAGTACATTATGATACAAGTACGATAAGCTGGATATTATAGTCAAGGTGATTATAGGCACGAGGCGAAGCCGAATGCTTATAATTAACCGGCGATTATAATAGACAGCTTACCGTATAAGTATCATACGACGTTTTTCAATACACTTGCGATTACCTTAAACTAAAACAAGATTGAAGTTCAGCAAATAAGGAATTTATAAAAGTTAGGAACTAAAGCAGTTTGTAAAAATACATTTATAATAATCAGGTACATTTACTCAGGTTTATTTTCTCCAAAAAAGTACATTGATAACCTTCTCCTTTTCGAAGTCGGTCAAAAAATCACATCTCCCGAATCAGAAAAAAGTTTTCATGCTGGACTTGTAACTCGTTGCTCGGATTCTATGAAAATGTTTAAATTTTGCATCTGTGGCATTGGGCTATTGAGCGGTTGTGATTGGTGTAAAGTAAAAAGCACAAGTGCCGTAAAATACAACATTACGATACAGATTTCGATGTTATAAGAACCGTATTATTAGCAAATGTATTGAAAAATACTTATGTTAAAATTTTATTTTGGAACTTTAAATACCTTTACGAGAAAAAAATAAAATCGTTATGACAAGTGTGAAACTAGTGAAGGCAACTGCACACGCGCTCACCCCCACGGTGCAAATACGGTGCGCGGGTCACTATGATAGGAATTTAAGCCTTATTGTTATACAGAAAACGATCACCTCGAATATAACGAGATTAAGAAAAAATTACGCCTGTCGCTGCCCGAGGCATCTTGTGGTACCTTGCGACTAAGATTTTCCTTGCGATTCTGGTCGTTTTTAGAATGTCATTAAGAAAATCCTATAGTAACTCCATTCCTTGAAGGTGAAGAAGGCGGCTGCTCCCCCCACAATAGTTAGCAAAGAGAGTGTGGTGACTCTGTTTGACCGTCCCCCTATGATATTGACTTACCGATAGTAGTGGGCGTAATGAACAGTAATACACGCTGTCAAAGTAACTCCATTCCTCGCAGGTAGAAAACGGGGCTGCGCTCCCCCGCATTAGTTAGCGAAGAGTGTGGTGTGCATGCAAATCTCTTCTGTTTGACCATCCTCCTATGATATTGACTTACCGATGGTAGTGAGCGTGATGAAACAGTAATACACGCTGTCGAAGTAATTCGCAAGTTGAGATGGCCGCTGCACCCTTCGCAATAGTTAGCGAAGTGAGTAGTGACCACGCATATCTAATCCTCTATTTGACCATCCCCCTTATGACATAGACTTACCGATAGTAGTGAGCGTGATTAAACAGTAATACACGCTGTCGAAGTAACTCCATCCCTCGCAGGTGGAGAAGGCGGCTGCGCCCCCACCATTGGTGAGCGAGGAGAGTGCGGTACTGGTAACCATATCTGGTCCTCTGTTTGACCATCTCCCTATGATATTGACTTACCGATGGTAGTGAGCGTGATGAAACAGTAATACACGTTGTCGAAGTAGCTCCATTCCTCACAGGTGGAGTAGGGGGCTGCGCCCCCCGCAAAAGTGAACGATGAGAGTGTAGGGACCACGCATATCTGGTCCCCTGTGTGACTATTCTTCTATGATATTGACTTATCGATAGTAGTGAGCGTGATGAAACAGTAATATACGCTGTCGAAGTAACTCCATCCCTCCCATGTGGAGAATGGGGCTGCGCCCCCCGCAAAAGTAAGCCAAGAGAGAGTAGTGACTGTTTGACTATATCCCTATGATATTGACTTACCGATGGTAGTGAGCGTGATGAAACAGTAATACACGCTGTCGAAGTAACTCCATCCTTCGCAGGTAGAGAAGGCGGCTGCGCCCCCCGCAATAGTGAGCGAAGAGAGCGTGGTGACCACGCAGATTAGGTCCACTTCGGTCGCGTTGGTTTGCTTGCAGTTCATGGCGCGCTTTATTGATTTTATTATGACGCTGGAAAGAAATATTTATATTAATACCTAAACATAATAACATTCATTTTGGTTTGTGTTTACGTCTTTATTCCTCGCGGGGTATACGGATCCCAAGATCATAAAATCCAATGGCGTTTAGCACATTAGTGGGCGTAAAGGTGGAAAGCGGTATCGAAATAGTGGTGGGTTGCTAGTCGCATCGCCTATTGATGTGATTAATGTATACAACCACTACTAATATTGCTGCAGCCATTGCGGAGAGCCCAGATTTAAGGAGGCACACAAGGCACAGTAGCGACGCCAATCATTTTATTCCTAATACTTTATAAATAGAAAGAAATTCAAGAATGTAAATCATATAAGCCTTAGTAAATAACCTGAAGTATTTATGGAATCATGTTTTAATATTATGAGAATCAGTCGTTAAGAGAAATAGTGTTTACCGCCAAAAACGGCCGTTTTTGGCGGTAATCTGATTCTCATAATTCTCTCTGATTCTGACAATATTAAACATGATTACAAAAATACTTCAGGTTATTTACTAAGGCTTATATGATTTACATTCTTGAATTTCTTTCTATTTGTAAAGTATTAGGAATAAAATGATTGGCGTCGCTACTGTGCCTAGAGAATGTAATTCGCTTACACCAAAGCGCCTGCAAAATCCATTGTATAAGGTTTTATTTAAGAAGATTTGCTATTGTAATTCTCTAATGTATTTAAATTCAGCCTGCCCTAGAAGTGAGGTCGAGCCAAATTCACCATTATAGCAGGCAAACTCTTCTTGATTTTAAAATACTACTTATATAATATAAATAAATGTTTTTTTCATGTTCGACGAGCTCCGTGGCGCAGCGCTCAACACGCTTGCCTGCGACACGGATGGTCCCGGGTTCGATCCCCAGTCAGGTCAAGATGGAAAATGATCTTTTTAGATTGACCTGGGTCTTGGATGTTTATCTATTCAATGAAGATTCAATGATCTGATCAAATTAAGTTGACCACATCATAAAATGCCACCATTTCATGAAAATGTCAATCGTTTCTTGAAAAGATCAATTCTACGATATGGCCACGACATATATAAGTATCTATTATAAATATAGTATCGCTGAGTTACTATCCCATAACACAAGTCTCGAACTTACTTTGGGGCTAACTCAATTTGTCCGTATATATTTATTCAAAGAACTAAATTAAATATGTTTATACTTAATAAAAAATATGTAAAAATTGCACGTATATTCGAAGTAGGATTCCATGAGCTTCTGTCGCGCGATACGCTTGCATGCAAAGTATTTGCGTCACTGTTACTGTTCAAGACAGGTCGTCATAGCAAATGTTATTATTTTGAAAACAATTCAATTGTGTGGACACAATTAACCCATTTAGATGAAACATCCATTGTTCCCTAAGTTGGGATTTACCTAGTCTATCAAAAAAATAATTTTAACAGTCCTACTTGTAGTTTTTTTTTAATATGCGCGGACAAATATACGTACATACACACATTTATGAAATTTGGAAAACATGTTTAGAAGCTGATAAAGACTTACTTTAAAACTTATATAATTCGATAATATGACATACACACGGGTCGAATCGAAAACCTCCTTTTTTGAAGTCGGTTGAAAACACAGCCGAAATGTAACAAGAATGTTTCCATCGAGGTATACCACACAATAATGCTTTCTTTCTTTCTTTAGGTTTACGGCTCCATCGTTTTTAGCCTAAACGATGATTTTGCCAATGTCAAAGTTAACAATAACACGCACGCAATTAACAATATCAAAGTAGGAACATAAAAAAAATCGGAATTAATAGTAATGGGTTTCCCAAAACAAAATAAAGTTAAAACCGAGTATTTGTTATAATAAATGACCTAGTATTTGTTATAATAAATGAATTAAATGACCAGTAAAATATGGAAATACATGGTATGGTATGGTATGATAGGTATGGAACAAAAGTGGGCAGAAAATGATCGGTAAAACCTAAGGTAAAGCAGGTCAAAGGTACAAATTATTACATTGTATGAATTAAGCTAGGACAGAAACAAAGGGATTTACTATTAAACAGAAACAGACTTTTCCCAAAAGCCAACGCGCGAAATCCTATTAATATTTTAGGACTACAGAAAAAATGCAGCTGCTCACATACTTACAGCTAAGGAATAAACTACATAAAGCAACGGTCCCACGGGGGCAAAGCGATGGATTTGTTAGATATTATGTTACCTTTATAAAGTTACCTAAATAAAGAAAAGGTTCGTTATAAAAACAGATCCTAGGCGACCTAAATTTAAACAATTTCATTGTTTCTGCAAAAATTTTAACGAGTATATTTGACATCAAGATCCGTGCCGTGTGACAGAGCAGGCAAAACAAGATCTTTAAAAAACACAGACGGAGACAACAACATAAACATCGAGGTGCCACACAATAATACTATTTACTATTAAACAAAAACAGAATCGTCCCAAATGCCAACGCGCGAAATCCCATTAATATTTTAGCACTACAGAAAAAATGCAGCTGCTCACATATTTACAGCTAAGGAATAAACCACATAAAGCAACGATCCCACGGGCCAAAGCGATGGATTTATACCTCTATAAAGTAACCTATATAAAGAAAATGTTCGTAATAAAACCAGATCCCAGGCGACCTAAATGTGGTCTTCAAAAGATGTTACGTAACCAATTGATCGGAGTCTGTTGAGGGTGGTAAAGTCGGATGCTTTGTAGGTTTGATTTGTAAAATGAACCGTATTTTTGCTATCGACATGTAGGGTTTGCACATTCAAAGAGCGTTTTAAAGTTGAAAATAGAATTACAGACAATTCAAACGAATCAAAAAGCCCATTCTCGGGCCCTCCCTTTACATACCCATTTTAATTTTTTTACTCATACATGAAACAGAAACTAAATAAAAAAAACATGTACGCGGCGGCGTGTCAATAGGTCTTTGATAATGTTTCTCAAACAATTTTTTCTCAAAGTGAATAGATTGAAAGATTCTAAACTGGTAAAACGTTCTCTCCTCACTCCTAAACTGGTAAAACGTTCCGGCCTCTATTGAAAAATCTAAAAAAATAAATTCTTTAGATCTCAATGAACACTTTCATCGAAAATTGGTTTAAACGAGATATTAGTAGTTTCTGAGATATAGCACCTTGTCATAAGCCGCAAATACATCTTTGCTAGAGGTATTCTGGCTAATCTAAGCTTGCTACTAGGGAACCCTTCATGGGCGAGCTCGATTCGCACTTGGCCAAATTTTTTTGTATATTTCGTTACGTCCTTCGTTCGGCGTCTTTCTCCGCCCCTAATTCCGCATACCTTGTTCCTATTATAGAGAAACAAGATAATATATTTTGATAGCTATACCTGCTCAGTCTGTTGACCCGTTCACCAATGCTCTGGAACATGATGAGGCCGAGCGGGATGCCCACGATTGCGTAGAACATCGTGAACAGCTTGCCTCCGATAGTCGCTGGCGTGGAGTGCCCATAACCTGCACAAATATAATCATTTTTATAATCTCAGCCCTAAGTGCATTGCTGGGCATAGGCCTTTCCCAGGGAGAGACCAATGAGTGGCCTGCATCTAATATTTCCCAGCAACATTCTATTTTTATAGGCAAAATTGTCGCCCCTGCCTCCGTAGCGTGGCTCCCGCGACGCCGTTTATATCGCGCGATAAACTATGTACTTCTAGCTCTGCAGTATTGCGTAAACTTAATTATGATAAGATTTAATGTTGTATGTAAATACTGTTGGTGTACCTAATAAATAAAACAAGATAGTGATAGTCGATAAACGTTGTTGCGCGGCCATGCTACGGAGGCTGCCCACTTATATTAACTTTGCCTGTATCATCTTTATCAAATTATTAAATAATAATTACTCTCGCAGCTTGAAGTGAATGCAAAATTTTATGATGATCGGTTCAGTAGATAGGGCGTGAAAGCGTTACAAACAAACAAACTCACTTTCGCATTTATAATATTAGTAAGGATAAGGATGGTGGCAGCACTGGACCCCCCATAAATTCACATAGTGTGAAAAGAATGCGAAAATTTTAAAAATTCATTAAGTATGCTGCCAAGATGCGTTCATTCATTTGCTGTGGTAGCGCATTAAAATTAAATAAAAATAGAGACCAATCACACAAATAGAGCTAGCGCCTCAGTAAGTTCTGAACTTGTGTTTGCTTGTTAGGGATAAACTAGGTACCTATATATAAATAAATAATAAAGAAATATATACGATTCACACAGATTGAGCTAGCCCCAAAGTAAGTTCTTAAGAAAGACTTGTATTATGGGATACTAACTCAACGATACTATATTTTATAACAAATACATATATAGATAAACATCCAAGACCCAGGTCAATCTGAAAAAGATCATTTTCCATCTTGACCTGACCGGGAATCGAACCCGGGACCATCCGTGTCACAGGCTGGCGTGTTGACCGCTGCGCCACGGAGCCATTCAAAACCCAGGCAAATCTGAAAATTCCTTTTTCATTATGATCTGGCTGGGGATTGAACCAGAGACCCCTCGTGTCGCAGACAGGCGTGTTAACCACTGCGCCACGGACACTGACTATTGTCAGTGATTGATTGAATTCAAAACATTTTTTCCTAACAAATAAAATATTTGTATCTCTATGCCCATTGTTTTGATAGCACAACTATCAACATCAGATGCGAGCTTACTTACCAATAGTAGTAAGTACTGTGGTGGCATAGTAAAAAGCTCCGGTGAACTTCCATTGCTGTCCCGCTTTGTGCGGCTCAGACTTGAGCACCACTGTCTCCATCACACGGAAGTCCTCTTCTGTGATGTTGTATTTTCTTATTATTATGCCTTCGATCGCTGTGTGACAAAAAGAATGATGTCACTATGGATTAAAAAATTCTTGCTATTGATCTTGATTGACTTATGTAATTTTTGTCATAAGGAGGAAGACTTGTAAATGTCTTGCTGGGATGTGGTCAGTATACTGCAGTACAAGACAGGTTCTTAGCTGGAGTACCTATGGAGAATGGATTGCTGACTGCAGTGTTGAGCAATTCATTCTCACAATAGGCAAAATCAGTTTACCTATTATGGAGGTGTTTAATGTCGCTAAGATAAATTTCAACAAGAGGTCCCATGAGGCTGGCATAGTAACACCAAGAGAACTGGAGCTTCAAAAAAAATTTATTAAATATGGTTAAGGGCATTAAAACCAAACATCTGCCAAAGACAAGGATTTGTTTCTATGAAAGGACATTATGTTTAAAAAAAGTTTTCAACCTTAGTTTATGGAATTAATTATTTATAATTTTAGCTTCAATTTAGGTTCTGTAGATACTTATAGACCTTAATATTTTAATTCATCATCATCATCAGGTCTTTGTTAGTCTCCACTGCTGGAGCACAACCCTCTCTGTACTACCAAAGCCCTATATTAGCCAGAGCAATCAGAGGATTTGGCCTACACACTCCACTCTGGCCAGACAGGTTGGAGAGGTTTTTTTTGATGTTGATAAGCTTTGTTTAGCTTGAGTTACCTAAGTCGCCTTCTACGACATCCACATGAAGTGTTGGAGTGGACTATTCTACTCTGCTGAGAACCACACTTATATGTTATTTATTTGTGTACTAGAGTAATCATGAGAAAAAAATAATTATTAGGGGATTGTTTTTTTTTTAGTTTTTATAGGGCTTTACATGCATATGCAAGAAGCAGCACACAAAACTTAGTAGGTATATGATAAGGCTTCAAAATCAGAACAAGATTTTTTTCTTTTTATTATCTAATAGTGACTCTATGAGATGACACCGCAGTAGCATTAATTATAATGTATATAACTAAGAAATTGTAAAAAAAAAGTTTACTGACCTTGTAAAACTTCAAATCTGTGCCTCTCAGTAGTAGACTCCAATGCATCAAACACTGCAGCTCCCACCAATAAGTATGTAAATGTGCACACAATTAACGATAGAGTGCGGACATTTTGCTTCTTCATCACTGCCGAGCTACCCCGGCCTTAGGGCATAAGGCCCAGGTACGAATCCCTCTTGTGTTGTGATTCAGTCAAAATATGCCATATTGTCTCCAAAAAACATCTTAAATTTTCTATTCTTGCTAAGTAACCATTGCAGTATTTTAGTGGGAAAACTAACATTCAAATTTGGAATCCATTATTTTTTCTTTTTCATAAAGCAGCAGATGTAGCAAGTATGTATGGCAGGTAAGTATTTTTGCTACTAAAGATGATATGCATTCACCGAGGTTCCAATTTAGAATTTTATAAGTCCATCTGGGATTCTAAGATTTCCATAATGAAATCACAACTGGCAGTGAGTACTAATTCCCCAAATTGTAGGTTTAATCACTATGGGTAAAAACCATTGGTATGTAAACAAAATTCTATGAATAAAATTGTTCCCTTCAAAGGAAGTCA
This sequence comes from Rhodophaea formosa, assembly GCA_963082605.1. Lineage (NCBI taxonomy): Eukaryota > Metazoa > Arthropoda > Insecta > Lepidoptera > Pyralidae > Rhodophaea > Rhodophaea formosa. Next base: position 9,832,997 of record OY720228.1, on the reverse strand, counting down.
TCTTCAAGATAAGGGGTGTTGTAATCAATCGATGATTGCCTATATTTAATATTATTTTTCTTGTTTAAGTAGTTTGAGTTTGGCATTATAACTAATCACAACAGTTGCAGTTGCACCTGAAAGTATTAATTAAATTTTGAAAATATGTAAATATATTTGCTAAAAGTCAAAAAATATTTTTAGTTTCGATAAATTAGATACCTACTGTTAGTAATAGACAAAAACAGAAAAAACAAAAGTATGTTCCAATTTAAATAATTTTGAATTGGTATTTAATTAGAAACAAAGAACTCACCTATTTGAATTGAAAAATAGGAGGTCTTCAAATTTTTGATTTGTCTCAGAATTCTGTATCGCGAACAGCATCTGTTAATATTTAATTATCTGCAAAGCTGTATCCTAAAAATAACATCGTGCTTTAGTCCGCATTCACATCCATAGGTCAACGCACACGGCACCGTAACTGGGTCAAATGTTATGACGATTATTTTTAAAACAAATATCAATTGAAATGCTCTCAAAAATGTGTTTTGGCCCTTGAGACTTCATATCGTGCTCGTAAATGCAACATTTAGGACAAAAGTGTAATTTTTTAGGGCGAAAAACCCTATGCGGTATTCACTGCTGTCACACCACCTACTTTTCTTCTGTCCTGCCAATCACTCCAACACTCCACCCGAACATAACGCGGGAATTTTATCTTAAAGCCATCTCGAAAAACAATCAACAGCTAATAAATTAGGTAAATGCATTTGTTAAAAATAACAAAAAAAATATTTTTAGCGAACAGTTTTTCTGCACTTCCTTGACCTGATTTTAGGGTGGTCATACTAAAAAATAGAAATCCCAGACAATAATCAGTATTGCTACAAAAAAATTTTTTGCAACGCTTAATTTCAATTCCATATAAGTAATATTTAACTCACAATTAAGATTTAATATACATATGTGTGTAATAAGCTATTATTTTGTAATAATAATACAACAAAATGCGAGATGAAAGCTTTTGCAACAGCAATAAGTTTTCACGAAGATGTGTAGATGGCATGGCAGTATTGCGAAATGTGAAATCAACAATTTTCCTCCAGAGGGCGTACTCGACCGGAAGTTGTCTGGAAAATGCCTTCATAAAATTAATTCCTTGATCGAAGTTAATTCAGATAGAAATTACCATTATTGTATCATTGTCGTAAATGTAGCGTATTTTACCCTTCGAGCAACACGGCCTCCGTAGATTTTACCAATCTTGAATTATATATATTTTTTTGTTAACACGAACTAGCGATCGAGTATGATGTTAGCTAAATGCTGCGTGCGGAAAATTGTGTCAATCTGAGTAGTTTGCTAAATGCGTTAGCGTTGCGTATTTTGCAAAAAAAGCTTACGAATTTTAATCTAGCTAGAGGCAAAGTCAATTTAATTATTATATGTATTGTCTTTGCTAGAGGAAAGTTTTTGTGTTGTTTCTGTTTGTTTGGGTAGAGTCAAAAACTACTGAACCATTCTTTAGATTAGATTAGATTTTACTAAACATTCTTTCACCAATAAAAAGCTACTTCATCAGCTCAGAATAGTAAAATTTCATCAGCCAGTAGCATATAGGCTGTATTACATCAGTAGAAATATAAATAAAATTATTTAAAATTTTCCTAGCGCCTCATACTCGTACACCCAAAACTCTAAACTAAAATCGGACGCTGTTAAACAAGTGTGGATACAGCTTTTAAATAGAGATTGAATGGAACACTAATGATTTATTTTAAAATTCTACCTAAACTTTGTTCCAACAGAAAAAATCGCATTCAAAAGTTGTAACTCCGTTTTTAGCAAATTACTCGACAGTCACTTGTACATGGTTTTTACGTAATTGATGTTAAAGAATTTTCTCGAAAAGCTTGATTGATTTGATGTTTGATAAAAATTGAGTGCACTTATATCTTTAGAAGCGTGGAAAAATACCTGTGAAAATGAAGTTAGGTACAAACATTTGCCTGGGCCGGGAGTGGAACACTGTTGTCCCTCGTATAGCAGCGATTTTTTTAAATCTATATGTGAAAGGCCATCTTTGTTCAAATATATCCATATCATCTCGCCAAGAAGACCAAGAAGGAGATGGCGAGATGATATGGCATCTGAACAAAGATGGCCTTTTACACATAGATTCAGGGGTAGGCCCTGAATGCCCTGAAAAAAATATATAGCGAAGGATCGAAAAGAGTGGAGCAACACTCTTTTCGATCCTTCGCTATATATGGTCATTCTTGTTTAAATCTATCCATATCATCTCGCCAAGAACACCAAGAAGGAGATGGCGAGATGATATGGATAGATTTAAACAAGGATGGCCTTTCACACATAGATTCAGGCCCTGAATGCTTATTAGAGTATTGTGTCCCACTCTAACAGCTAGGCAAAGGTGGAGCATTCGGGGAGAGGCCCTGAATGCTCCACTCTTTTCGATCCTTCGCTTTATATGGTCATCCTTGTTTAATCTATCCATATCATCTCGCCAAGAAGACCAAGAAGGAGATGGCGAGATGATATGGATAGATTTAAACAAGGATGGCCATGTAATAGCTAAGATCGAAAAGAGTGGAGCATTCAGGGCCTCTTCCCGAATGCTCCACCTTTGCCCAGCTGTGGGAGTGGGACACAACATCTATAGGCTAGGAAAAAAATGTGTAGCAGGCTGGAGTTTTACCACTGCACTACGTAACGGATGCTGTCATTAGATAGCACTAGCTGCTACCCGCGGCTTCGCCCGTGTAATATATAACTTATGTCCTTCTCGGTACCCTAACCTATGTGTATGCAAAATTTTATGATGATCGGTTCAGTAGATACGGCGTGAAAGCGTAACAAACAAATAAACAAACAAACTCACTTGCGCATTTATAATATTAGTTGGGATGGGATTGGGATTAGAAAAGACGCCAACATTGAAAAGCATCTTGTATGTGTGTGCGCACATTATGGTTGAGATAGGTTTGCTGAACGATGCACAAATATGACATCATCAGACTTGTACAATTTAGGGATTTTTAAGGTAAGAGTGATTAGGTATTATTTGGGTTTGCGTGTACCATCTCATTGTTGTGCCGTGTGGTTCCCGGCAGAGTAGAATAGGACCACTCCAAGTCTTCCCGTGGATGTCGTAAAAGGCGACTTAGGAAACACAAGCTAATCAAAGCTTACAAACATCAAAAAAACCTCTCCAACCCGTCTGGCCAGCGTGGAGAGTGTAGGCCAAATCCTCTGACTACTCTTGCTAATATATTGCTGTGGTAGTACAGAGAGGGTCGGGCTCCTGCAGTGGAAAAAAGACCTGATGGATGGATGGATGGATGGATCTCATTGTTGCTTTGAAGCGGTCGAACGCACAAAAAGACATGTTCCGTAGACTGAGAATACGACAGGATATTAGGGAATATGGTCCTTAAAATTTCAAGGTAAGAGAGATTAGGTATTTTTTTTTTTTTTTTTTTTTATGTCATAGGACGGCAAACGAGCAAGTGGGTCACCTGATGGGAAGTGATCACCGCTGCCCATGGACAACTGCAACACCAGAGGTGTCACAGGAGCGTTGCCGGCCTTTTATTTTTCCCTCCCCAGAGGGGAGAGGGAGCTGGGCCTCCGGCTCTCTCACTCACCGAACGAAGCATAGTAGCGGTAAAGCTACTACTCAAACGTCGATTTTCTGTGAGAGTGTGGTACTTCCCCGGACGAGCCGGCCCATTCATGCTACTAGTAAAAGTGATTTTCGCCGGTAGCGAGGCTCTACCACAACTAAGAAGAGTGTAGAACATACTCGTATGATCCCGATAGAAGATCTTAAAGACAGTGAGACAGTCCCACCGAGAGTAGAGTAGTCATAAAACCAATGTGTTTTATGTGACTTGTTTAGCGATAGAAATTTAAAATATAAAATACTGATACAGAATGAATGAATCGAACATCATGTTGTTACATCCTGTCTCTGTCTAAGACAATTTAATACGCACCGCAAAACCAATGTTCCAATTAGCAATGGTTTGTTATGAAAAGTTTACAACGCTGAATGGTACACATACGAGTAGGACCTGTTCCCGATACTAGGACTGGGACAGGATGTAGGGAACATGGCCTTAACGACAGTCGTATCGTAACTCGTAGCGTAGGTCGCATGCGGGCGGCGCGTGCAGCGGCAATCAGGCCGCGAACGAAAGCTGCAAGGGCCGCTTTCTCATCGATATAGAGCTGTGAATACAGCCAGAAGAAAACATTTTGGAAGTTATTAAAAACTCTTTTAGCGGCGCTGTGAACTTGCGGCGTTGGGGAAAAAATGTTAAACTCGCGACAGGTCACGTGATCGAATGATTCGTCCACGATTCGTCCGATTGAAAATTCGTAAGACGGACACTTGACCTATCGAATAACAACGTTAATATTCAAGTTTTCACTTCTGCCGGCACTCCCGGAGAGCAAACCGTGTTTTTCTATGGTATTGGCCGGGAAACGAGCAAGCGGGTCACCGAATGGTAAGTGATCACCGCTGACAACTGTAAAGCCTGCAACACGGGGTGTGACAGGAGCGTTGGCGGCCTTTTAAGACAGCATAGAATATTTTTGAAGCTTCCGTTCCAATGTCATATCGACCGCCAGAGGAAGTTGATTCCACAGTTTGGTCATACGTACAGGAAGTTTCTTTTAAAACTGACGGTGATTGGGTATTCATACATTGGGAAGCAGAAGTAAATAATTCTTCTTTCATATAGTAGTGAAAACTTCTTTGGGAGCGTTGAGCGATTTTTCGTTGGGTACGCTTTTTTACTTCTATTTGCAGTCCTGACTGAACATGACTGTTTGATTTTTAGTCATGCAGTCTGGATCGTTCGTCTAAGTCACTTGCTAATTTTGTCAACCTAGTATCCCCCCCTACTATACAATGATTTACCAGACTTAGTAAGTTCTACTAATAAGTAAAATTTTTAGTACCGATTTCAAAAGTAATACACTAATGTCAGATGCCTTTAGTTAGGCCAGTTGAGAAATACCGTTATCATAAAACACACGATTAGAAGAGGTATTATTATCTCTATGAACATACTAGATCTCGCACGACGTCATAAAATTGAGATGCAAAACGGCCGTAAGGTCTGCTGCAGCCGGCTCAGGGGCGAGGGGGGAGGGGTCTAGACCTTTCTCTCAAGTTCTGGGTCGCGTTTATGTAAGTTGTGTTTACTTTACGGTGTGCGGCGCCGGCGAAGCGTTCATTCAGCATTGTACTTATCTTCGTTTGTAGTACTTGCAGTGCAGTATAGCGTTATCTAGAAACTAGGTTTTGCCTGTGGCTTCGCTTACAGTTTCTGAATGAAAGGGTTTTTTTCTATAACCCTGGACACCATTATTCCTTTTTTTGCTTTGATGATTGGTTCAGTAGTCGATGTAACATTAAATAATAAATTGTGAAAGAAACTATTTTTGTCCTTATTCATTTATGAGGAGTATTTTTGGGAGACATACGGCGCGAATTTTCTAACATTTGTGGCTTAGTAAAGCTTCACTAAGTCAAGTAGATTTAAGATCCTAAGGCTTCTAAGTGGGGTAGAGGGCTTCAACAGTCTTTCTCCATCGCCAACGGTCTTTGGCAACGCGCTTTGCTAGTATGGGTCAGGTTAGCCCGATTGTCTTCAACTCCGCTGCATGTGCGCCGCCAGGTCTGCTTGGGACGACCAACTTTTCGCTTGCCCAGAGGGGTCCATTTAGAACTTGCCTCGGGATCTGAGAGTGTATGGCCTACCCATGTCCATTTGCGGCGCATAATTTGCTTGTCTAAAGGCTCAGTAAACCAAATAGCTATTGTGATATTTTTTTGAAATATTTTCAAGTTTCCCATATAAGCATTAGTCCCATAGGAGAAATTGTTCATATTAACGGGCTAACGATCAATAGCATATTGTATAATATACATACATACTATCACGACTTTTTCCCTTGCGGGGTAGACAGAGCCCTCGTCTGTTTTTTATTATATTATTATATTATATATTATTATTATAGGACGGCAAACGAGCAAACGGGTCACCTGATGGTAAGTGATCACCGCTGCCCATGGACAACTGTAACACCAGGGGTGTGACAATAGCGTTGCCGGCCTTTTATTTTTCCCTCCCAGAAGGGAGAGGGGATGGGCCTCCGGCTCTCTCACTCACCGAACGAAGCATAGCAGCGATATAGGTACTACTCATACGTCGATTTTCTGTGACAGTGTGGTACTTCCCCGGACGAGTCGGCCCATTCATGCTACTAGCAAAAGTCAATTTCGCCGGTAGCGTGGCTCTACCACAACAAAACTGTCTGTGAAACCTTAAGGCTACGTTAAGCTTGTAGGTGGGCTTTTAGTTGAGAACGGAATCAAAATAGTGGTAAGGTTGATCTGATCATATTGTAAATCTATTGAAAATGTACGGAATCATCATCATCATCATCATCAGGTCTTTCTAGTCTCCACTGCAGGAGCACGACCCTCTCTGTACTACCAGAGCCATATACTAGCCTGAGTAGTCAGAGGATTTACATATGTACGGAATAGCTGAGAGTTTTTGTAGTTCGTCAGACTCCGGCTACTAGAACGTTCAGCGAGACTGCCCTAACAAAGGGCGGCACACTTTTGCAGTTTCTCTTAGTGAAAGGGCCTCTCGTGACCAGGCGAGACGGCGCAAATTAGTTTTAGATGCAACTGCTGTTTAAGTGATTTCTAAATTTATTTTGAAATTAATTAGGGTATGCGTGCTGAAATCTTTGAACGCCTCAAAGTGGTCAGTATACCACACAATATCAGCATCTGCTTCATTGTGGACTATTTCAAATTCTGGTGCAGTTAAATGCTCATCAATAAATCCGTAATGTGAAAATACTTTCAGCTTATGGGCTGAAGATAATGCGTTATTCTTCTTTACAATTTACATACAAGGAAAAACCTCCGGTGCGTAATGGTTATCACGCCAGTCTGCGACACGAGTGGCCCCGGGTTCGATCCTCGGTCAGGTCATGATGGAATGGAAAACGTCTGTCGTAGTCTTCCATAGGAAACAAAGGAATAATTTGGGTCACTGAGTTGAATGCCTGATGTTTTGAGAGGTGGTTACCAGAAGATTGGTCTATGGGCGACAGTAACACGAAGGTATCGTTAGCCGATTCCCATGCTCGTCCATTGGATCTTACTCGTCAAGGATATGTGTCAAGTACATATAAAATGAAGGAAAAAAAAAACAAAGAAATCCTACGATCTTCATTCAGATCTGTTAAGGTCATCCAGAGTATATGCGACTATTTCCAGGTCACTTAGTTAACTGCTGTATAGGATCCCCCTTATCCTCATCTGAGCCTTTTCCTGGTTGCATTCTTCTCTGTGTCACATCGGAGCCCAGGCTCCGCTATTAAGATAGCATTTTTCTTGTAATATGAAATCATATTTACGGACTAAGCACTAAGGTTTTTACGGCCACCTGCTAGCCTGACGTCAACCCATTTATTAGGTAGCACTTGAACCGTTAATAGAAACGTGCGAAAATTTGCCCACGCCTGGAATCGTAGCCGGAGAGTTGGTTGGAGTGTTAACGACTGCGCCACGGAGGCCGTCGGATCCGGACAAAATAATTACTTCGAGTTGTCGTCTCAGACACTAAAATCATTAAATACATCAATAAAACGAACGAACCGGCATCGGCTTTTAACTTTAATTGCTATGAATTCGGTCGCGGCTAGTAGACTGATCCCATTTCACCTAGTTAAACACCTTTCTTTACCCACACCACTACACTGTGTTTGTACACGCAATATTACGTTATACGTGTACAAATTTCGCTTGTGTGCAGCGTGCGTACGCGCTTTTGTGTCTATGTGCGCGTTTGTGGCGACTCGTCATACTTTCGCGCGTCGCGATTTGTTGTTTGTGTGTGGGTGAAAAATTATATTTTTCACGGTTACAAACTCTAATTACTGTTACTATGGCATCGAGGATGGAATAAAATATGTAAATAAAAATGGCAGAATAAAAGAAGTAGTATGAATAATATATTAGGTGTGTGATGACATTATTGAAACACTTGTTTAATGTTGTGGTCTAGCTAAAATTCTTTTATAAAAGACATAACCACTAATGTTGTAAATATTATTTTAAAAGTATTCATATGAAGTGTACTTACTTCTTGTACGTAATACATATATCTCGTTCTGTACACATACAGTTTTATCAACCATTTGTCTACTTCTAAATACCTTACGAAAGACATATAAACGACCCCTTTTTTATATGCAAATGAATTGTAAAATAAGTTGGTTATTAAATGAATATAAAAATATAGGACAGACTCTTCCAAAGATATATTATTATTTAATTAGGTACACACTTTTTAATCAAGATAAAAAATATTGCTGTAATCATAAGTATTGCTGTAAGAGTATATTCGAAATAATCATAATTAATATAACCATAAAATTTAAACATTAAATCCCCAATATGTCAATAAAATAAACTATTAGCTTAGTAAAAATATAATAAAATAAAATAAGTACCGAATATTGGACGGCCAAATATGAATATTCATTTCCCGCACGCTACGGCGTTGTATGTGTGCGTGTTGCGTCTACGCATGCAATGCCAATGGCGCCGTTACGCGCGCGGAAAGCGCCCTGTAACATTACATGACCGGAAAATTTCCTTTGCCGCGCGGAAATGGCTGTTTTCTTTTCTTTATTTTTTGCCGAAAACGTTCCGTATTGCCGGCCAGTATGACAGTGTTCTGTTTTTAAGTTGATATATTGGTGTGGTTTACAAATAAATGATTCAAGTCGTTGTGAATGATCATTTCTTTTTATGTATTTACTGACGTTCATTATAAAATAAGTTAAACTTGAATATTCATGAAGTATTTATTAAACATTTTTAAAACCTTTTATGGAACCTCCTGTTTGGAAATGAACAGAAAAATTTTTGCCACTTTTATCCTAAAAAAATTTAAGCTCTTTTGCAATAGATTGAAAAACATATCTTTTGCTCATTTCAAAAACCGAAATTAAATAAAAAAAAATCAGTTAGTAAATGTTATTTCTCTGTTATCGTGTAATGGTATAGACGGTAAGTCTATATATACCATTTACACACGATCATACATATGCTCAAAAATCGATCCGCGATCATTTTTTTAGTATGTTACTATGGGGCATTATGCTTATTTCAATTCATGGCTGTTAATAGGAGTGCTATGTAGCACGTGCTCAAAACTAGCACGGATGCATGCTTCTATGTAGCATGTGTTTGTGTATATCCGTACCTATAAACGTTTCAAAGCCCGGGGCTCCATACCTATCTTAGGTGATTTGACAAAGTTACTGGTTATTACACAATTCGACTGCCATTTGACCCTCACAACTCAAAAAGTATACCAGAACCAATCCTGGGGCAATTTAAATTTAAGCTTATTTTGGGATCAAGGACGTGTAGGGCGTCCTTAGGCACGGTGGAGTGATGATTTGCGTAGGATGGCTGGCAGGAGCTGAATGCGAGCAGCCGAAGATAGATCTCGATGGCGTGCAATTGGGGAGGCCTATGTCCAGCTGTGGACAAGTATAGGCTGATGATGATGATGATGGGATCAAATAATTTGTGATATTTGCCTATTCACTGTAATTTGTTAACTTTAACTGAATGTCAGAGTTTTAAGGCTTAGCCTTTGATAACACATATTAAAAGCTTATGCACCGCACTGTACTGCAGTGAAAGCTGCACCAAGCCGCGCATAGACGGCGCATAGTGCGATCTTGCACTTGACTCGTCTTGATACTTTAGCAAAAGAAAATAAAAAAGAAAAAAAAAATACCAGATCTTACAGTGCAATCCGCATATAGGCTAAAAGTGTTATTAAGAAATGTCAAATGATGAGATTGATATCCAGATAAAGAAGTACACAAATTGCTAGTACTAGTTTTTTGATGTGTTAAATCTTCTTTTTCGCAATCTGTGGGAGTGACTTCGTAAACAGGGACCGAGCGCGCGCTTTTTGGTTTGACCAATAAGCGCGGTGGTGTAGCTGTCAGAATGGTACACTAATAAAATAACTGTTAGACCTCATTATTCCTACATCAGACGAACATCATATGCGACCGCTGTAATGGTCGTTATTTTTTAAAGTTGGTAAATAAAATACCTATAACGATATCCTAAGGTAATTTCCTTTGCTCAGCAGTCATCATGCATTTGTCATCAATTATTGTTCATATATACATACATACATACACATCTCAATCATGTTTTTATACATTATGGTCTAGACAGAGCCTTAGGTTATAAGCAAAAGCACGTTTAGAGTATAGATGTTCAAGCATCAAAAATATTAGTCCTCCATGTTACATTGATAATAGAGTCGGGAGATCTGAAACGGGGGAAAGTTGGCATTGGGTTTGAGTAGGTGACTTACCGTTAAGACGCTGATATAAGTCTTGCGGCGCCCTCAATTAAATTAAAATATTTACACTTCATGCTGTACAATGTAGATAGCCGTTATAGTATTTTAAAACTTACTTAAACAATTTTCAGTATCGTGACTTAACACAAATCTTACGAGAAAAAAATTTGGCGTAACTGTAGAAAAAAAAAACTATTTTGTTGATTAGCTTTAGAACGCATCGGTTGCGTTCAAGAAACTTATTACAACAATGTCCCTGTTCGAACTCTGAACACTTCAAAACAAGAGATGAATCGACCTGTAAATTTGGTTGCAGCAAAGTAGGTACTAGGCATTTTGTTGACAAACGTCTTAATCAAGTCCATTCGATCTAATTCATAAAAAAATAGTAAAAGTAGTAGTAAAGACTACAAAAAAATTAGTGCAAATTTTGCCATAAGTTAAAGAGCCATATAGATTTATCAGATATTTTATTTTCGGCATTAAATGACAAAAATTATCATATACGTACATGCCTACCTATAAATACTATAGAAAAAAACAAATAATATTTTTCGACTTTCTTTTTATTTCTTGCCTGCAATAATATTATAAGCTCCAGGTTTGAAACACCCGCGTCTTGAATTTCTTTACTAAGTACAAACTAAACCTATGAAAATGGTATACGCCAATCAGCCGAAGTCTTGCTTAGAGGTGATCCTTCCCAGGAGATCAGACAGTAAGAATATGTGAGAACAGAAAATGTTTAATAACACAGTATATTTTAAAATAAAAACTTTAACAAAGAAGCGTTCGTAATTCAAAATAGTAACATCTAACGGTAAATTTTAGCATCATCAATGTAATCACCGCTAAACTAGACCGCAACACAATAAATGTAAAAGAACAATGGCACTGGCAACCGATAAAAGAAGTGAAAAAAGTGGCGTTCCAAATTCAAATAATTTCCCACACGTAACGTTACGCGGGCGGACATCGAGCGCAGGCCGTTATACGTGCGGCAGTGACCTACATTGACTCAACAACATTTTCGCTGTGATCTCGCAAGTTGTTATATCCGTAACCTTATTGTAATCACCACTAACCGCAATATCCATTGCTCTTTTACAATAAACCTCTTCCATATTCTTTGATACTAAAGCGTTGATGGATGGTATAATAAACGAAATAGTAGAAAGAAATGGCGACGTGGTACAGGAAAACGACTGGTGTAAGTTTTGCCGCGCTTTCTGATTCCGTCTAGAAATGATTCGCGTCTCAAAGTCACGTACCTACTTATCGGCGGTTACGTCGGATGGGCAATTATTTATTATGTAGTTTTATTTGGCATTATTGGCTATTACGTTCAAGTAACTCTTTTTCTTTAGCGTACAAAACTGCCGTTACTAAATAATCTTTAGTTTGAGTACTGGTTGAGTCACTTTTTTTGGGTTTTTAGCTGTGTCATTCAGCAAATTAATATTGATATATGGATGGCACAAATGATCATTCTTGCAACTAAATTAAAAAAAAATTTGAAAGATAATATTTCTTTTCAATGCATCTTCTAAACGTTAAATTATACATTATTACTTTTGATGTTTAATATCTATTGGCGTGTATTAGTAATAAAATCGATTCTGGTATTTTAATGGCAAACGAGAGAAGATGCTTACTATATGTAGAATGTAGATGCAAACGGCATATTGCATAGATTTAAAAAAAAAATGCGTCTCCTCCTAAAAACATATATTTTTCTTAGGCAATCGTCATGTGGTCTCATCGCCCTCGGATAGATGGCGCCACTCGAAACTACGCAACATTGTATCTACCGTATTATGAGCTTATAAAAACATGCTTCACAAAATATATATTATTAAAAATCAAAACAATATTTTAGGCAAAATATTTTAAAATGACACCGTATATTTAGTAAGTTAAAGGCTAACGCAGATTACCGCCTTCTAGCATCGAGTAGCAAGCAACTCTCCTGCGCCGTACATTCGCCTGCTTCTCGCAACCATAATTTAGTCCAATATCTATTACGTTAGTATTATATTGTCTTTGCAATCGTTTAACAACCTTTTAGGTATTGGAAGATCACTTTTTGCATTGCACACAAAAACACAATTTAACGTCAACGTACTAGTCTGATGATCGTCATTTGCAGTCCAAAGGAGAAGCCAGATGGCCCAGTGGGCGTTAGCATTATTAGGGCTTCCACACGAGCTCCTCCGTGCTTCGGAAGGCACGTTAGGCCGTTGGTCCCGGCTGTCGTAAAGCTAGGTCAGATGCCTATAGGCACCTTGAAAAAATCTAACACCAGGTGTTGGCCACTTATACACACGATAAGGAAAAAAACCGGCCAAGTGCGTGTCGGGCCACGCGCAGTGTAGGGTTCCGTAGTTGCGAATGACAACTTTGAGTTCACACTATTCACACTCGCACCTTACAGTTTAACGACCAAAAACATCTAACAATGAAAATAGTATGAAATTTTACAGTTTATAAGTTGGTTGCCTATAACTTTTTAGTTTGTACTTACTACTCAGCTCTGATAGTTTTCCTTTCAACTTCAGTATATATGCTACTGCTGTAATTTTTTTCAGGTATCTATATATAACCGTTTAGCAGATAGAGGGGGGGGACACTTACCTCTAACAAAAATTCGCACTTTAAAACCAAATATTTCGGAAACGGAGCCCTTAATCAAAAAATGGTGTTCTCAACCTCACAATATTTTTGAAAGACCTATTTAACGATACCCCACACAATAGGTAAATAGAGAAAAAAAAATTACTCCCTCACTTTACTTGTATGGGAGCTACACTAAAAAAAAATTTTTTTCAACATTTTATTCTACCACTTTTTTGCCATGATTAATATACATACCCATACCAAATTACAGTTTTCTAGTACTTATAGTCTCTGCGTAAAACCGCGGACGGACAGACAGACAGACAGACATGGCGAAACTATAAGGGTTCCTTGTTTACTACGGAACTCTAAAAAGAGCTGTGCATATTACCTCACACAGGAAGTTATGTAAATAAAAAAAATTACTTAAGCAATTTTGGCGAAGTAGGTGGCATCGACATTTTCGAACCGACTTAAAAGGTCTTCTGCATTCAATAGAATACAGTAATTAATGCAAGACCATGTCTGATCACGATTTTCTTACACATATTTTCCCAAAAGCTCTTCATACAAACGTATAAAATTGAAGTAGGTGTAGCGTATTGAAGTCAGTAGTTTTCATACAGAATCTTCATAGAGAAGACTGAGTCTTTTATCTGCAATAAATTCATGCAAGTTTAATAGAGGTAGGTGCATAACGGTATCGTCTCTACATGAAACAAAGTAAGAGAGAATATCTTGAAGTCAAAACTATTAAATTGCAAGCTATACTTAGCCATTTATATGGTAAACTGTTAATTCATTGGGGCTATGATGATGAATAATAAAATAGAGAAATCAATGACACAATCTGTTCTTTACAGTGTTCGTGGTCGCAGGTAGACTAAGTTGACATTTGTCTAGTATTTTATAAGAACTGCAAAATCTACCGCCTAAAATATTTATTGATAACGTTCCGGATGTACGCAGTATTGGCTCACGGTGTCTGAAGGTCTTGCAGTCTTCTGCTTAGCTTGAGATTTGATTAAATTGATGACTGGATCCCAAGCTGGTGGTAACTGCCAACCATCCTCTCTATTGAAATTAGGATGTTTTTTAATTTCAATAGCCTCACGAAGCATTCTTGGAATGTATCTGTTTTCTTTTGCAAGGACTTGAGGATTATCAAAACGCATATAATGGTTGGGTTTGTCTAGGGCATGTTCACAGACTGCAGACTTCGTTGAGCGCCTATGCTTCATGTCAGCAATATGTTCTTTTATACGGGTACCGATGCTTCTCTTTGTTTGCCCAATGTATGATAAACCACACTCACAGTCAATTTTATAAACTCCAGCATCTTGTAACGGGATATTAGATTTGACAGGTCTTAAAAGTTGGTTTATTTTCTTGTGCGGCTTGTAATAGGTCTTGATTGAAGCACGCTTAAGTATATTACCAATTTTGTCCGTGACTCCCTTTACATATGGTAAGATGGCAGGAAAGCGATCAACTGTGTGAGGCTTTGGGCGGCTTCTGTGATGTGTTTTTGGGAGGTTGAGGTTGTTGCTTCTTAAAACCGATTTTACTCGTTGAAGCTCCTCCTTGAGGTGGTGGGTGTCACAGATGCCATGTGCTCTCTGAAACAAAGATTTACCAACGGTAGCCAACTGACATGGATGATGATGGGATTTGCCATTGAGATATTTGTCGTTATGGGTAGGCTTTCTATACACAGTATGACTAATAGTATTATCAGGATTTCTAATTATTAAAATGTCAAGAAAAGCTAATGAATTACTTGTCTCAGTTTCTAAGGTGAATTTAATTTTGTTATTAATTGAATTAAGATGGTTTAGTAATAAAGAAACTTGAGTTTTTGGGAGAACAACGAAAGTATCATCGACGTACCGTTTGAACATCTTCGGCATAGCATCATCACACATCACACAGTTGATCGCTTTCCTGCCATCTTACCATATGTAAAGGGAGTCACGGACAAAATTGGTAATATACTTAAGCGTGCTTCAATCAAGACCTATTACAAGCCGCACAAGAAAATAAACCAACTTTTAAGACCTGTCAAATCTAATATCCCGTTACAAGATGCTGGAGTTTATAAAATTGACTGTGAGTGTGGTTTATCATACATTGGGCAAACAAAGAGAAGCATCGGTACCCGTATAAAAGAACATATTGCTGACATGAAGCATAGGCGCTCAACGAAGTCTGCAGTCTGTGAACATGCCCTAGACAAACCCAACCATTATATGCGTTTTGATAATCCTCAAGTCCTTATGCAAAAGAAAACAGATACATTCCAAGAATGCTTCGTGAGGCTATTGAAATTAAAAAACATCCTAATTTCAATAGAGAGGATGGTTGGCAGTTACCACCAGCTTGGGATCCAGTCATCAATTTAATCAAATCTCAAGCTAAGCAGAAGACTGCAAGACCTTCAGACACCGTGAGCCAATACTGCGTACATCCGGAACGTTATCAATAAATATTTTAGGCGGTAGATTTTGCAGTTCTTATAAAATACTAGACAAATGTCAACTTAGTCTACCTGCGACCACGAACACTGTAAAGTGCTCAAAACGTTAGGTGTATAAATAATGTAATAAACGCGATAAAAACCGTATTAAAATAATTTTATTTAAATGTGTAACAATCGCGAAAACATAAGAAAACAATCTGTTCTATTATATCGTATTGTTTGTCGTATGTAGTCTTTCGGTATGTACATTTAATGGACAGATTTTATTGTTACTGAGAGACGCCATGGATCTGTCTATTAAACGGATTTATGTAAATACTAGCTGCTACCCGCGGCTTCGCCCGAGAGAGATATATATATATAGCCTATGTCCTTCTCAGTAACTAAGTGTATGCAAAATTTCATGTTGAACATTGCTAGTAAATTATAATTTTTAGTGCTTTTGAGTGCAGAAGAAGCGACAAGAAGCTGCACAGCGCATTTTCTCCAAGCGACGCCAAATCAATTTTAGTTAACCTTAGAATTCTGGGATCCTTAGACGAGTATAATGATTGTCTAAGTAGTAAAACACTAAAGACTACTGGTTCGAATCCTACCCGCAAGGATTTTATTCCCATTTCTTATTTTAATAAGAGTAACTTTCAGAATAGCCTTGTGAATGCATAAAAATACCTTGAATATAGATTTTACAAAGCTTTTACGATCCTCTGACTGTTCTGGCTAATACCTATACTCTGGTGGTACAGCGAGGGTCGTGATCCTGCAGTGGAACCTAAAAAAGACCTGATGATGATGATTACTATCTACGCTACATCACCTGTGATAAGATTTCAAAGATATCCAGTCATTCCTTCCATCGGCATTTAAAATCAGCGCGGGAAGAGCATCAGTTGGTATCATCATCATCCAGTCTTTTTTATTCTCCCTTTCAGGAGCACGACCCCCACTGTACTACCAGCGCCAGAGCAGTAAGAAGATTGGCCTACACTCTCCTCTCTGGCCAGACGGGTTTAAGAGTTTACTTTGATGTTTATAAGCTTTGTTTAGCTTGTGTTTCCTAAGTCACCTTCTACAAATCCACGGGAAGACTTGGAGTGGTCCTATTCTACTCTGCCGCGCTACCCACAGCCACACAGCGCCATGAAGTAAGAGACACCCAATTAGCGCATATACCGCAACAACTGTCGAAAATAGCGTTATAAGTTACGTTACGCCTACGATACGGCTGACTCACGTTATGTGTGTCGATCGGTATAACTGTGTAATGGTAATGTATTGTGTGTTTTGGGTATAATAGTGATGTACTGCTGGCACTTCCTCCCGATTGCAAGGTCCGTCCGAAAGCCCAGGGTCTGCTTTTATAACGGGAGATATCGTGATTGATTCGGAAAAGTTTTTACGGCCGTCATACTGCCTCATTACTGAAGGAAGAGGATAGGATAGATATTTTGAATCATTGGGTAATCTGGAAATAAAGAATTGCAAACTTTGGTGTTTTACAGGTCGGTGTTACATCAGTATGGTATTTGGAGTATTTAGTATTGTAAGTATTTTTAGAAATTAAATGAAATTTATTTCGCATAAGTGTCGTACAATAGGTGGAACACAATAAATAGGAGCGTACACTTAGCCGTTTCCAGCATGCAAATTATAATAATAAAATTGAAATAGTAATATATGTCAAAGTAGTCATTATAAATTCAACAAAATACAATACATAATATATGTCAAAGGTTTTAAGTATTCGTCAATCGTATAAAAGGTTTTGTCAACTAGCCAGTCAAGTAATTTTCTTTTAAAGAGTCTGTTAGGTAGGCATTTGAATTCTTCAGGTACTCTATTAAATATTTTAACGCACATAGTATTGCAGCCTTTGGAACATATTGCAGTTCTACTAGCTGGCAAGAGCAGGCGATCCGGATATCTACAACTATGATTATAATGATTACCTCGCTTTCTGAATAGATGCCGGTTATTGATGACGAAAACGCAGGTTTCGTATATATATAAGCCTGTAAGAGTTAGGAGTTCAAGTTTTTTGAAAAACGGTTTACAACTTGTCCGAGAAGGATGCCAGTCAATATCGACACAAAAAATACAAACATTGCAAAAGCTCATGTAACGGCGATTTTTTTACATAGGTATATACAATACTGAAATATCGCTGTTACATGCGCATTTTCAATGTTTGATGTCAATATTGACTGGCCTATTCAGGGCTTTTGAACATCGTCATTTTATTATGCTAGGCTATAAACCTGTGTAATAAAAGACAAAGAAAGAGGGTAGACCGATACGGTTCCCTTGACAGCTCAACATACACCACCACAGTCTCTTCAGGTAGTCTGTGAAAATGATCGCGGTAAGTCCCGTAGTGAAGTAGTCCTTGTAGATATTAAAATTTTACATTTTCGGATACCTGCTTACAGTTAACCTTCTTTAGGTAGTACCAGAAGCGCGAACTGCAAAAATGAATTTCAAGTATTTGCGCTCGCTGAGAATTTAACCCATAGCCTCTCGTGTAGCATCAAGTTACGTTACAGCCTACGGCATTACGGGGCCTGACTCACGTTATGTGTGTCGATCAGAATAACTGTGTATGTTTGTTTTGGGCATTATACCGACGTACTGTTGGTTCCGAATGCTGTTATGCCGTTATGGGAAACTGTTCTCACACACCCAACCAAGCGTGTTGTTGGTTTCATCATCGGTTGCATCGTTGAAGTTTCGTTTTAACCACCCTCACAGAATACATAATAGTACAAGCCACCGTTTAGATTTTTCATATATATGCCACCTCGCTACAAGAGTTGCTCCGGGTTCGATTTCCCAGCGCAGGCAAATACTTGTACTCATTAAAATTTGGCATTGTAATGGTATTAAAAAAATTACTTGTACTCAGTACATAGTACAATTATTAAATCCATTGGACATCGAAATTGTTTCAGTAGTTTATGAGATTTTTAAATAAATGTTCGCTAGGTCTTAGTTCGCTAATATTTATAACTAAGATAAAACAAAAAAATATATTTTGTTTGTGCAAAATAAACGCAAAACTCCTTTATCAGACAGACCTTGTCTCAGTTGATTGTATAATCCGAATGTCACGGGCGCTTGCCGCCATTGGTAGTGGCACTTAGCCGATTCGCTGCGCGCGCGCAATTTCTTATTGCCTGCGCTTGGGAGAAATGGATACTGCAGGCCGATTTGCTCACTCGGTGTACAACGATTTGATTGTCACTTTAGCATCCATTACGGTTTTCATATCTTAAATAAAATAGTCATTCATACCGCAGCCGTAATGAATATTAAAGTTACCATGAAAATGATTTACACCGTAGCTGTCAAAAGTTAGCAAATAGGCCTGCTGGTAAAACTGACACATATTACTAATGGAATTAAATAATATGAGGAGTACAATTACAGTCTACGCCTCTTAAGGGGCATATTCATTCTCTCAGCCGTGTGGTTGCCGGCAGATTATAATAGGGCCACTCCAAGTCTTCCCGTGGATGTCGTAGAAGGCGACTTAGGAACCACAAGCTGAACATATAGCTTATAAACCTCAAAGGGACCTCTCCAACCGGTCTGGCCAGCGTGGAGAGTGTAGGCCAAATCCTCTGACTGTTCTGGGTAATATATGGCTCTGGCAGTATAGAGAGGGTCGTGTTCCTGCAGTGGAGACTAAAAAAGACCGGACGTTGACGATTGTACAATCCGAATGTCACGGGCGCTCGCCGCCATTGGTAGCGGCAGTTAGCCGATTCGCTGCGCGCGCGCACTTTCTTATTGCCTCCGCTTGGGAGAAATGGGTGTTGGTAACACTGACACATATTACGAATGGTATTAAATAATCATCATCATTGGGTCTTTTTTAGTCTCCACTGCAGGAGCATGATACTCTCTGTGTTGTTTTTTTTTTGTTTTTCTTGGGAGATGGGATTAAATAATACCTATGGGGAGTAAAATTACGATGAAAGCCTATCTGAAGGGGCGCCTTAGGCCATTCATTCCGATTGATATCTTTTCTTGAATGACTTAAAATAAAACACAATTTAATATAACGCGATTAAAACTTGTGCTTAATAAACAAAGATCACGTAGGTACACATCACTATACTATGTCTCATCGAGATCTGTTGAATGGTGAGATATTTAATTTTATAGGAGATACAGCGAAAAATGGTCACGAGAATAATGCCGCCCGTGGTTAAGAAAATAAAGACTACACATTTTCAAAAACTGTTATATCCAACTCAGAAATATAAAATTTCCCTAAAAAAAAGAAAACGGGAGTTTAGCTCAACTCTGCTTGGGTTAAGGTAAAAATCTTATAAATTTAATAGAAGTATGACTCACAGTGCTACAAGGTTATTATAAATGGATCTTTAAAATGTCAAAATCTTTTATAGGCGTGGCCAAACTTTGTCTATACTTTTTGAGTTCATATTTTGTAAAGCACTTACTAAAAACAACAACTTAAGTAGTTGTATTAAAAATCCCTAATGCTATAACGAGTTATTGTTGGTGACGGATTTATTATGAAAGAAATATTTATGAAGATTTTTGTGGGACTGTACATTTGAAAGAAATATTTGAAGCCATAACAGCGTTGAACTTGACCGCGCCGACTTTCTTTTCCGCCGTTATGCGAAGTGTCACGCGACCCCGAAACTCGCTCCAGTTGTAAAACGGATTGCATCTGCACAAGATGGCGCCCGCCGCCCATTTGTATCATCATCATCAGGCCTTTCTTAGTCTCCACTGTAGGAGCGTGACCCTCTCTGTACTACCAGAGCCATTTTAGCCAGAGCAATCAGAGGATTTGGCCTACACTCTCCACGCTGGCCAGACGGATCGGAGAAGTCTCTTTGGTGTTTCTAAGCTTTGTTTAGCTTGTGTTTCCTAAGTCGCCTTCTACGACATCCACGGGAACTCATCGGGAATCTTATCAAATCAAAGCCAATCGTTCTTCGTCTTAATTTGATTCGTACATTTGATAATCACTCAATTTTTGTCAGGCAAAAATAAACAAAAGATATTCATGCAATATTAATTACCAGAGTTCGTTCACCTGTATGCAATTTTTGTTACATATATTGTTCAGCGAATAACTTTCTTGTTGACTCATCGTAACGAGAAAGGTCTTTCACCTGTGCTGAAACGCGGTAGAAAACAGGAAACTTCCTCTTATAATATAAAGCCACTTTTGGACGATATAAGGTTGGCTTTGGAATTTGTTTGACAAGCTTTTTTCATACTAGCAGTTCGCCCGGCTTTGCCCGTGGTACTTACAGAGCCTATTATGGCACTCAGGGATAACGTACCAATGAAACGGCGAAGAATTTTTGAAATCGGTCTGTAATTCCTGAGATTAAGCGCGTTCAACAAACAAACTTGTTTCTTTACATATTAGTTTAGATTCATATGCGATAAACATATCATCATCATCTCGTGTAGGTGACACGGTCAGTCGACCATGCACACCCTGGTGTCAGAGTTCTGCGGAACCGCCTCCCGGCCTCTGAAACGTGGTTCCTTTAACGACTACCAAATGGCAGCCGGGACCACCAGCTTAACGTGCCTTCCGAAGCACGGAATCATCTTTCTTATCAGACAATCAGGTGATTCATACCTGCAATGTCCTAACCAAACTGGAAACAACTGCTTCCCGTGGGAATCGAACCCACGACCTCCGGGTCAACGAGGCGAATGCCTTACCCACTGGACCACGTAAGTTTCCAACCCATTCGAAGGTACGGTAGGTCTTTCAGACTGACGAATAAATAAATCGGGACTTATCCGATCCGCATATACCTTTAAAGTAACTTACAGTGGCGTATCAAAATTAGTCGGGGGGGTCCTAATATTGCTCTCTGGCTCCGTGGTTTGCCATCGATACTGCTGATACGTCGATAATTACGCCCCTGGTTCCTTACCTCAGAGGCAAAGACTATATAATAAGGTTATATTTTCTTTGCATGCCTATTATACTTGGTTATCAATTTGTTCCTGCTGCCATGTCATGAATGACGCCTTTTTTCACGAAAGAGTAAATTTAAGTCACAAAGATACAGTTTTCTTATTTAACCTAATTTTCAATCGATTGTCATAAAAGGCAACTCTTTGTCTCTAGGTACTTTTAACAACAGACTTGTCTGTCCGTGACTTTTTCAGCGAGCCTTTGTTTAAAGTAAATTTGTGACCATGATCTTTCCTAGAGAGTATATTTATTGTTAATGCACCCGTATATGTAGGTTAGACAATCTCTTCAGACAAAGAAAGCGTCGGTCGTAAAAAATAATGGCACTGTTAATAAAAATATTAATTAAAACTTACACAGAAGCGACAATCACCGTCACAATTTAATTTGTGTCTAACAGCGATGGCCCGCGGTTCCGTACGCGTTAATTCGATCCTCAGCAACGGTACTTTTTTCAGGATTAAATATCTTGTCTCTTTTTTCGTATTCCAGACAACGCGTATGCAAAATTTCATGATAATCGGTTCAGTGAAAAGGCGTAAAAGTTGCGTTTAAAATATTAGTAAATATTGCAAAAAAATAAAAGGTTGGTAATACCTAATACTAAAAATACTACAGCTCATTCAAGTTTTGTGAAGATCGGTGTTGATAATTTAGATTTTTTTAAAAATAATTATGAAGCCCATAAGCTCGATAAACACAAAAGTCTGTATTCCGCATCAAATATAAATTCAAATTACATTGTGATGTTCTTTTTAATGTTTTCGAAGTCATTCCTAATTAATTTGTAAAAACACATAAAATTATTTAATTTTGTTAGTTTTATTACGTTTTTACTTTTCACCATGGACTCGTTTGCATTGAAATTAAAGTAATTAGGAGGGCTCTATACAATTGACCCTTTCTCCCTTTTTAAGATAACAATAAAATATGCACATATGATGCACATATGCTTTCTCCTGGTACCTACTTATTGCATGATCATTTGTTTGTTTGTTTGAAAATCTATATTGCACAAAACAGAAAACATACATTATAAAATGAATATAAAATAAATGTACAAATGGTGGACTTGTCCCAAAAGGGATCTCTTCCAGTCGAATCGTAGATGTGATGTGAAAATCTTTGATTACTTTTATTTATCTATAAATATAGATTACTTAGTACTTTTATAGAATGGGTGCTTGATGCATTGATTTTTTGTCAAAACTCTAATGGACGAATCTTCCTGGAAAACTTTGGGTTGAAGCACAGATTTATGGCTGAAGGAGTAGTAGTAGTAATATTCTTTTGCTAAAAATATAACACAGAAATAGGTAATTATTTAAATACATAAATTGATTAACAAAATGCGGCCTTATCGTTACTGCAATCTCTTGGCTGGTGGCAACCGAGGTGTGTTTGAGATTAGAGACAGTAAGCTACGCACTTCGACTCCGTGACTATTAACCAAACAATGAAAATTTCTTTGGGAACTAAAAGTAAAACTATATTTTTTTTTTAATAGTATGTTTTGTTCTCTATCTTTCTCATTATTTATGAACTTTGTTCTTGTTCTTGTCGGTAGAGTAATTTTGCATCCTCAGCCATCCGTTTGACATTCTTGTATATGACGTTCCCTTCTCTTAGTCTAGTCCGCTTATGCTTTTCTAGCCTACCGTTTCCTCCACTTGCTTCGATTTTATTCTCTACTATATGGTCATATCGTAGGTACAACCATCATAACCAAATATTTTTCCGCGCACAATTCGTCTCGTTTACTATTTCCAGCACATCTTCTCTTTCTTATAAATTATACCTTCCATATGCCTTCAATACACCACCAACAACACATGGTCAATGCCTCTAAATGCGTTCTATTTCTCTTCTATCATCCTCGGTTTTCTGTCATATAATGCAATACTCCAAAAATATGTTTTTATAAGCCGCTTTTTCAAAGTGCGTTTAATTTTTTGTAGGCATTTTTGCCATAGAAATTCTGGATTTGATGTCACTTTACACCTGGATTAATCTTCATATTCTATTATGTTACCGTACTGTGTGATATGGCTTGTCAAGAGGGATTTTTGGGATATTTTGAGTATTTAAGTCTTGCTAGCGTTATACTTTTAAGTCTTTTGGGCTAAAGAGTAAGTAATAAAGGAAAAGCACAAACAAAGTTCATATAGGTGCATTTCAAAAGAGAATAATTTCTAATGCTTTCGGGTGAAAAATAAATTCCGCTAATTAACATCCGATCATGAGAGTTACGTCTTATAAAATTGATCAAGGGTGAAAATCGAGTAACTTCCACATGTCGATGTCGCCTCGAGCGACTGGGGAAATGCAATTTTCTTATGCAACGACCACTAATGCGATGCAACCGCCGTATAAAACGTTTCTAATATTACACACATGCATTTCAGCTTTCTTCGACATACTCTCGAGTAAAATGGCGGGCAAAAAATCCAGTGCTTTCTTTTTCAATGTCGCGCCGAGCAAGACAATGCACCTAATGCAAGCGTTAGAACGAGACGCAATGCATCATGTGTTTGCGTGTAGATGTCGCTTCGGATGTTCGAATTTCCAAGCGGTATACGTCAGTTTTCCCGCCAACCGACTTTGGCAGTTCCGTTGTGGAAATAAGATTTGAAAATCGAATGCTAGTGCTGTCCCGCCGCGCTGGTTGTCGATTCGCGTGCGGTGAAATGTAGGACAATCGAAAGCCTTTCTCCACTCGGCTGCTAGGTATTTTATTCCGTTAGTTTTTTTGTGGCCGCCATTACACCAATATGGCGGGTGGCATCATTTTTTCGCTTTGTCACGTTAGATCATTCTTGTTAGACGTTCGAAAGCTGTGTTCTGCTTCTCTGTATCTGAGTCGCATAACTGTAAACGGCGAAGAGAAATGATGTAATTGTAATAGCTGCGTTCTCTTTTTGCTTTGGCCTCCGTCTGTGGTTATTTTCAATGTGCAAATTATAAATAAAAGATTATTATAAAGACTGTAATTATTTGAAGCTTTTGATTAATGTGTTTTAGATGATGTGATTATTAAAATTGATTACGGATCTACTATTAAGGTTTCTGTCTTAATACAGCTTCAGTATTATAATGAAAATTAAACATGTTATGATTTAGTTTAACAAATCCTGCAAAATTAGTCTTAGCTCTTCATTACTTAAAGTTTATAGTAAGCTGATGAAATAATTGAATGATTATAAAATAAGTTGCATATTAAGGTATAAAAATTACCTTTAGTTATAACTTTCTTTTTAATTGTTTTTCAACGTAAAGCATGTTGCGAGTAAAAAATAAATATTAAATTTATTATTCAAATTATCATAAGCAAAGATGATTGCTTGGTAGGTAACTAGATATAATACCTTTATATGAAAATGTTGAGACGGCCAGTTTGCAAGATAAATTATGACTGGTGTATGAATTAACATAGCGGTAACTTATTTTAGACCAATTCAATCTCTCAATAGTTTAGGGTCGAATATAGATTATGTAGCTGCTGTCGTTACTTATAATATAATTGGTTGTGCTAGGCAAGCAAATTACATTTAAGTAAAGGATATTACATTCCTTTTTTTATTTTTCACCTAATAAAGTATCTGAATCAGAAAAATATAGAATATGTTATTTATCTCTTTATTAATTTTATTGCTTTACTTAGTGCGCTTATTTGTATACAAATAAATATTAATAACGATCTGTATGATTTGCCCCATATAATATATTGGCCGATAGGTTCATGCAATTTTTTTTAAACATTTCTTTCCTGTATAATGGATGGGTACTCCAATTATGTTTTTAAAATAAATGAATTGAATATGTTTCTAAAATATTTTATTTAACAAACTAAAGTAAAGGAGTAATTTTTGCGTAAAGTTATTATGTTACGTCTAAAAATAATTAATTTTATTGCGAATTAGGATGTATCAACGAGGATTCACAGAATAATAGAGATCGTTCGATATTTTTCTTCATTCAATGGAAACACAGCGCCCTCTATAAGTCGCGGGCATAGAAACTATATATGCATAATTTGCATAGGAGGTGCAGCGCGCGTGTCGAGCACTTTCTCCGACTAACGGGACCGAAACTGGGACACGCGGGACTATCTCGATAGTCGATATCTTGTTATGTTCTTGACATCACATCACTAATGCGTAGGTTTAGAAATGAGGTTTAGATTATATGATTTACGTTTGCATGTTTATTTTGCGTTGATAGATGTTGGATACAGTTATTTTGTAAATGAAATGAGTAGTGGGTTTAACCGGTGAGCTAAATGTTTGAGTGTGGTTTTATTGTACAAATAAGCAATAGTATTAAATGAATTGACTTATTTGAACTGTGGAATTTTAAAAAAATCGACAACCCACCACGATAAAAAAGCTGCCAGAGTTTTAAGGAAAGCAAAATAGATGTATTGTACATACATACACATACGCGACCGAATTTTTCGGAAATAAGGTTGGTTTAATGCTCTAAGGAAATAAGTGTGTTTTATATTACAGAAAACAAGATTTCCTTGATAATTAGACAATCTTTTGAAAAGTCTTTGGTTTATATTGTACTGGGCTTCCATAAATCAAATTCCTCATTTTCCGTTATTGATTTTATTTGTTTTAATTTTCAGGGGAAAATCAAAAGGTAAGTCCAAATGTTGTCCTTTTTCAACATAGTAAGAAGTTAAAAAGCAAACAATTATTACAACAAATCGTGACATAATTGTTTTGCTTAATTAAAATAAATAAGCGCCAATCAAGTTGAAAGTCAAGATCACAGAATAAAATTTAAAAATAGAATGCGCGCGCCAATCTCTAATCGCGCCAAACCGTTACAATACAAACATAAATCCAAAATGGCCGCCACATCTCAATTAAAGAAAGTGTCACAGTCACAGTGCACTCCACGTAACGCGAGTAACTGACCCTGTTACGGGCACCTTTCGCCGGACTTTCTCCAGCGTCTGACCCACTTGCGCGTGCAACATAAACCACCGTTTTGTTATGTTGGCATTACCATTAATGACCGTGAACTGGCCACTTTGGTTGGGCGTTACGCCTATTACTTTTTTTAGGCTGTGGCCAGTGTTAACGAGAGATAGTTTTTTGTTTGAGTTTCTACGGTTGATAATATTTTTTTTTGCTCGGGTCTTTGCGAGACTGCAGAACAAAACGACATTCTTTTAAACAAAGTACTCAATGTCTTTTTGGTCAGTTTTTTTCTGACCATTGAGCTTTTTAGCCTATTACATGATTTAAAAATAAGGCAATAATAACTAATAACCCTTTACGACTGTAGCATTGATCACTTCATTTTCTAATGGAATTAGAAGGAACTAGGATATTAGGATATCCTCATTCCTTTAATTTTTCACTACATAGAGCTCCCTCTTTTCTCTACAATATCTACCCTTCAGAAATCGATTGACCAGACAATAAATGATAAATTCAGAATATGGAATAAGACAGCAAACCTGGATAACAATATAATATTAATGTAATTAGAATCCCTAATTGCCTAATCCCTTGCATTAATTATTTACAAGTCTATTGATTTAGACCCGCAAGAAAAAAAGGTGAAAAATTAAAAGGATTAGGGTATTTAATTAATTCTGATTTCGTCATTACAATATTTATAGGCTGTTCAGAATCACCCAGTAAAATACCAGTGTATAATCCAGCAAAAAACCGAAGATACATTTCCTTTTATGGCCACTATAAATCACCAATATCTCTTCGAATTCGTGATATATGGCACTTAACTGCTGCATTGTTGCACACTGAGGATGCACCTGCTTTTAAACCTCGACCGAAAATAATGGGTGTAACACATCGGGCACTGACGATAGGTAATAATTCTAAAGAGGGTTTGTGTACGAAGCAGGCAATGCTGTTTCGTCATTATGTAGAGACGATACATGAAGAGATGTTGATTGTAGGTTGTGGATATTGGTGTGGAGACACAAGATCACTTCACACAGTAAATTCTTTATTTCTCTCGAAGTTGATACTTGGTTGTGACGGATCCCTTCTCGAAAGCAGCTTAGCAGCTCATTGACAGTTGAAGTTGAAGAAGTTGCTTGAAACTATCTCGGCTGCTGCTGGATAGTGTCTAAATTTGTTACTAAATTTGATTTTAATTATAGTTTAAAACAGCTGATACGCAACCTACATGGTGTAGGCCTAGGTTTCTTTTATTTTATTTAAGTTTATTGCACACTATCAAAGATTGATACAAAAGGTTAACTTAATGCTATTTGCATTGTCTACCAGTTCACCTTTGGGACATTGTGAAAAAGATATGAGGGGGTGCTACTAAAATTTAAATAATTTCATAATATATTGAACAAATAAAATAATACATTTATAGTTACAACTACACACACTACACACCTAAGTTAATATATATAAATGAGTATATTTAAGTAATAAATACGTATATATGAATAATAAATAATAAATAAATAATAAATATATAAAAAAATACAATAAATACTGCAGAAAGAGTTTTTAACTGAGATAATGTCTTTTGACTAGTGCCTTAAATTGATTGCGGGTTTGAGCATTCTTAATATTATCGGGAAGTTCGTTCCAAAGACGAACGGCAGTAACTCCAAACGAATTGGATAGGAAGTTAGTACAGTGAACAGGGGTAGCAAGGCGAAGTGTATTTGAAGAGCGCAGAGGCCTCTCATGGGAAGCGCTTAGAAACCGGAATTTAGAAGTCATGTAGCTAGGAGCAGAAGGACTAAAAAGAGTATTATAAAGAAAGCAAAGTATGTGTAAGTTTCTCCGCTGTCGAATGGAATGGATTCTCTTCTTCTTCTTCTTCTCTAATTGGCCAAATGTCCGAGCCATGATCGAACAGTTGGCGTCAGGATGGAAAACCTTTGCCTAGAACTACAGAGCCTGGGCCTGGGCCACTCGTACAAGACGTTAAGGTCACGTTTAGCGTAACTGTAAGCGAGTAAATTGAAAAGGAAATGATAAAATGTGATGTTATGATCAAAAGTGATTCTATGCATTCACACTGCTATTACAATGCTGACGCTAGCACAAATGCGTATAAGAAGAATGGGATATGGTGGATAAATTAGACGTGTATATTCGATGTCCAGCCCCCGTAGCATGGCACGCGCGACATCGTTTATCGACTATCGCCGTCTTGTTTTTCGCAATACTGGAGAGCGAGAAGTAGATAGTTTATCGCGCGATATAAACGGCGTCGCGGGAGCCATGCTACGGGGGCAGTAGCTTAATTCGTAAAGCATTGGTCGTGGAGATTTCCCGTATTTTCGTTTCATAATGTAATAAAAGTGGCTATCGTTATGTTTCTAATTTAAAAAGTTGACATAGGTATTTTCATTTGGTTAATAAACCTAATCAATAATCAAGCGTATCCACTTACATTAATATAGAACACTAATGTATCAATCGCGTGTGCATCGCCAATGTCAGTTCATTACAATTTAGCTGCGGAAAACGCAAGAGACGCCAGGATACACTACATCAGTTTGCAGCAATTAGCAGTGTCGGCGCGATTATAGTCTTTATTACTAGGGGATAAGGGGTTACAATTATGGGCGGGAAATTGAGAAGGCAAGCAGCTATGATCGTCGTTGCAGTAAGGCGTTGGTCCATCTAAAGCGATGCGATATCGGAAGCTAAGCATTTAAAATTCTCCAAATAGTGACATAATTAATACTAAACTAAACATACAAACATACTTAGCCTAAGGCCATAAGATCCAAAGGCCACGTTTCGTCTGTTTGTGGCTTTCTTGATTCCCCATCCGCCAGAGATTTTAGATTTTCAACGCGGTTTCCATTTACATTAACCATTCTAAAATAAAAATAAAAACATAATACTACATTCATCAAGCAAACAATTCGTTCCAGCGTTAGACTGCAGTTTTATCGGTTATTTATCTTCAGTAATTACTAAGCTGCAGACTTTCTACTGAAAGTTTTCTGTATTTTATTTGTCGCTACGATTTCTATACCTAGATGTATGGCGTCTTCGTGAGACATGTTGTTCATGACGACGTTATAAGTCTTGAGATCGATTTTGCTGATATGAGAACAAGGTGAGCATGGATAATTTCCAACAATACTAGTTTTGTGTAGCCTGACAAAATTGTACAGTAAATATAAGTATTTTAATGAACACAAGGTACGTAG
The DNA here is from genome assembly GCA_963082605.1 of Rhodophaea formosa. NCBI lineage: Eukaryota > Metazoa > Arthropoda > Insecta > Lepidoptera > Pyralidae > Rhodophaea > Rhodophaea formosa. Next base: position 9,803,295 of record OY720228.1, on the reverse strand, counting down.
AAAATATAAGTCTTATTGCATAAATTTTGTTTCAGTTGATTTAGGTATAGTCCAACTTAGGGTAGCCAGATATGTATCAGTGACTAAGATATTTTATTATTTTTAATAAAAATTATGTGTATATTTTCGGTCAAAAACTTTTTCGGTAGTTGATCTGTGGGAAAATTTATTTGTCACATACGTAGATTCAGTTTCGTAGTGGTTTAATTATACCTACTTTTAATTTAAATCTATACAAATCACGTCACTATTATTGTTATAATTTATATCTGAATGTCGCTACTATTGCTGCTTAGTTAAAATATAGAATAAAATATATAGGTAGGTATGTTATATCTTCCACTGAAGTACAAACTTAACGGTCTCGTGAGCGCGGGAAGTGGTCTGTAATTTTCACTACTTTTCTTCGGGCACTTTCGTCGTCTGTGCCTATCTCATTAGTGATTAAACACATAACGACAAACACATTTGTTTAATAGAATGTACCGGGGAATAACCAAGAAACGTAGAATATGCTTCTTTCCTCGCGCAGATCGTAAAAATCGATCGAGGGAATGGGAGAAAATCTAATGAATCATGTCAATAGGCAATGCGGCTAGCAACCCATGACTAATTTCTTGTATGTATGTACATAACAGTGCATTAAAGTTCTTTAATGTATTTAATACCTATTAGGTATCCTGTGCAAAAAATTGCCAAGTAATTTAAAATAAATAGCATAAATATTGATTGTAATTAAGATATTCCTTAATAGGTTTACTATTAAGGAATATCTTAATTAGGTAGTAATCTTTGTAGGTAGGGATTTTGATATCCGAATTTCAAGCGATGATTCAACATCTGTATGTTGCTTCATTTAGTTTGAAATTATAAACTTATCTAGGAATATTTAAATTAACAGTAGTGAGTCTGTCTGTACTCACAAAACGTAACTCTAAAGACTCACAATTCGTCCCAGAGACAAAAGTGATAAAAACACTAACCACATATCTAGGAACGAAAAATCATTCCCTTTAATCAAGGGATTTTCGGAAAAGCATGTTAGAAGGCGTTTTTGATAGAAGTGGTCGTTCCGGGATTCCGATATACTATTTTATTTGCCAACAAGACTCGTACAATAAAACATCATCATCATCATCAGGTCTTTCTAGTCTCCACTGCAGGAGCACGACCCTCTCTGTTCTACCAGAGCCATATATTAGCTTGAGTAGTCAGAGGATTTGGCCTACACTCTCCACGCTGGCCAGACGGGTTGGAGATGTCTCTTTGATGTTTATAAGCTTTGTTTAGCTTGTTACTCAAACTTTAAGAGATGACTCAACCCATCAACATGAACCACTTTTGTAATGGGGCCAATGCTGAAAATTCAATATTATTTTCATCTTTTCCATACATTTGGTCCGATCAGCTGGACACTTTTGTATGGGGTATGTACATTTTTTTTTGAGTTCCCAGCTTTGGTCCAATAGTAAAAGATGTTCATATTGATGGGCTGAGTCGCCCCTTTAAAGAAATCCATCCATCCATCAGGTCTTTTTTAATGTTTTCTTATGTTTTTGCGATTGTTACACATTTAAATAAAATTATTTTAATACGGTTTTTATCGCGTTTATTACATTATTTATACATCTAACGTTTCGAGCACTTTAAGTGTTCGTGGTCGCAGGTAGACTAAGTTGACATTTGTCTAGTAAAATACTAGACAAATGTCATCTTATTCAATAAGAACTGGAAAATCTTTCGCCTAAAATATTTATTGATAACGTTCCGGATGTACGCAGTATTGGCTCACGGTGTCTGATGGTCTTGCAGTCTTCTGCTTAGCTTGAGATTTGATTAAATTGATAGCTGGATCCCAAGCTGGTGGAACCAGCTTAGGTTAATAATGTAATAAACGCGATAAAAACCGTATTAAAAATAATTTTATTTAAAGGTCTTTTTTAGTCTCCACTGCAGGAGCATGACCCTCTCTATACTACCAGAGCCACCTAGTAAGCCAGGGCAGTCAGAGGATGAATGAAGGAAGGAATGTTGAGGGTAAATTTGTATACAACATTTTTTACTTAGCCTTTAAAAACAAACAAGCCAGTACCAAAATATTCTTCCCAATTCGTCATCAACCTTAAACCTTCCCGCCATTTTTCAAACTTTCGCTCGGTTTTATTAGAAAAACATTGTTACCGTATCCGGTTTGCGACCCGTCGTAGAACGGGGTGACCGACATCCGGCACCGAGAAAGTGACCCCGAATGCACTAGCTGCATAACGGTGCATGTATTGTGATTTGAGCATTTCCAACGGCTATTATGTGGATTAGTGCTTGAGAAACCATTATAGTTGAGTTTTTTCTACAGGTATTTGCTGTTTTGGAGGGTTGGTAGGTATCACCTGGCGGCCGGTTGTTAAGACTTTCCGAATCGTATTACAGCATATAGACTGCCAACCTCATACGAAAATATTGGACCAAACTAGGGCCTACTACAAGGTAGGCGTCATAGTTAGACGAAGGTGTTGCAAAGTTGTTTTCCACTCGTCACTAGATGTCGTTAATCCTTGTTAACCTAAACTTGTCGGGACCACATGTCACAGTCCCTTGGCTTCCTGGATCAAAATAATAATACTAAAATTAGTTCTTCATTTCAAAGGATTAAAGGATTTTGGACAAGCATTTTTTCTTTCGTTAAATAAGTAATAAATAATAAAGATAAAGCGCGTCAAAGTTGACGAGGGGCTCGTGTGACATCACAGTTCGCTAAAAAGTGTACCGGACAGTCATATTGAATTTTAATTGGCTATACCCTGAGGCTATACCTTTGTCATTCTTTGTTTAATTGACAAAAGAAAAAATACGTGTCAAATGTTTTTTGATAATCTAACTTACGGATTAATTATATTTGTTTAGGAATCTAGCTACAGCTTGCATCTCGACATTGAATAATTTGGGCAAAATGAAAGACAGCACGGTAACGCCGGAAACGTCGCTCACTATTATACAACAGGAAGAGGGGAAAGTAAAGGTCATTGATTCGTTGTCATTGCGTGCGCGGAATTAGGTTATGTAATAAAAGTGAAGATACAGCGTGTCAATTGACCCTCCGGGGGTGACTCAGACCGTCAATATGAACAACTTTCCTATGGGACCATGCTGGTAACTCGAAATTCATTTTTCAATTCAAAGAATGTGACTCTGATTGCACCTTACCTCTTTATGAAATTATATAACAAACTTTTTATTTTAGCCGCGTGCTTTTTTTCACGAGATATCACTACTTACTACCAAAAGGACTTAAATAAGTATATCACTACTTCTCAAAGTCCTCCTGGGCCGGAACCACGCGGCACTATTATACAACAGGAAGAGGGGAAAGTAAGGTCACTGACTCCACGTCACTGCGTGCGCAGAATTAGGTGATGTAATAAAAGTGAGGCGAAGAAAGTATTGTTCGAAAGTCCCGGTGGGAAGAGGAGCATCCTATTAAATATGGTGGGGCTACTTCCGCTCGATGACTTTGGAATATTTTCTTTATTTTACCCGACTGATCCACCTAGAAGGAGGGTAGTGTTTTTCGTGCGATTGAGGTATGTTTGTTTATATTTGTAGATACTGGCTTAATTTTGTTGGATGTAAGTATGATAGATTAAATACACAATAAATAAGTCCACATAAAAGCGCTGTTTTTGTTAATCATATAGTTATGTAAGTTACATGCTGTCCATCAACATAAAGTGGGATGGAGAGGAGAGAAGAATGTAAGTGGAAGGATACACCTACCTATTGTTGCCGAACTTAAATTCAAAATTCTTTATTTGCATAAATGTAGGTAAATACATACGATGTTAACAAAAATTATAGTACCAATACATTTTCCTTAAAAAGGTGTGCAAGAAATTATATTTAAGAGTACATACTTTGAGAAAAAAAAATTGTTTTAAAAGTTTGATCAAGCATGCAATTCAGTTATTTACAATAAATCAAATTTTTCTATTATTAATTCAAGATGAGTCAAATTTACACACATGTCAAAATTATTAGATGATAAATTAAATTGAATGTCATAATTTATAATATTAGCTTAATTAAAATAAAATAAAAAATATATATATAGTTAATTCAATTACATTATTAAAAAAATATCTTATCCGATAGATATTCATCAATACTATAGTACCTAGCACTTTTCTAATAATATTTTTTTAAGTTTATTTTTAAATTGTTTTTTACACAGATCTTTTAAATTTTCTGGTAAATGATTATATAATTTTGGGCCTAAAATTAATTAATGTATTAAAGTGTCCAAACTTAATGTATTGAAATGTCCTCAAAAGCAGTTTTCAGCTAAATGCTTACATAATCAGAATAAGTTTTCAAAATCTACTCTTCGTGCAAGTTCTCCGCTTCAATTCAATTGAGAGGAGAATTTTCAAACCCAAACAAACAGGATTAAGCTGAGATGACCGAGAGAGGGGGCCAGATTAACTAACCTAATTTGGTATTCGCATTGACATTCTAACAGTCAGCGACCTCACTTTCACTGAGTCTTCCTGTGGCGCAATGTGGAAGTTGTTAAATGATTACTCGCAAGTTGATTACTGGCACATGTTAAGTTATATCAGACAATTATTTTTGATGATGGAGTAATCTGAGTTGACACATAGGTACACTCCAAGGAGACACTTCGTAAAGAAATCGCCAGGTTCAAAACAGACAAAAATTCTAATGCCCTGACCGGACATATTGAATCTCATCAAGTTGAAAATAGACGAAAGTCCACTATGTAGAAGAAAGAAAGGGAATGTGTATAATGCGACGAGCACCGTGGCGCAGCGGTCAACACGCCAGCCTGCGACACGGGGATCCCGGGTTCGATCCCCGGTCACGTCATGATGGAAAACGATCTTTTGCAGATTGACCTGGGTCTTGGATGTTTATCTATATATGTTATAAAATATAGTATCGTTGAGTTAGTATCCTGCGACACAAGTTCACAACTTACTGTGGGGTTAGCTCAATTTGTGTGATTTGTCCCTATAAGTATATTTATTTATTATAATCGGAGGTGTCAATGAGAAACACTTTGACCGTGACTCTGGCTGGTAAGCTTTTGGGCCTCTTCGGATCGGCTTATCGACTATTCTGAAGCTCATGCAGTCCTTTCAGGAATCACCGTGTAAGGTATGGGGTAAGTACAAAATAGAAGGTTACACGTGCTTCCGGTTTTTGATCGGCCTGACTGAATTAGGTATCAGAGAGTGGTGTCACATACTGGCGAACCAAATTCGATTGCTTCAAGTCATCGTCACGATAATGAGAGAAGTCATATAATATGTTTGTCTATAATAACCTTGCTCAGACTAAAGACGCAACATAATGTTCTCGAATTCGAGAAGGAATGTGAATTTCAAACAGTGAGAGATACGCGGCCCTGCCCGGCCACCAAGCCGTATTTTGAGATCTGTTGAGACCCACGAAAATTCAATGCAAGGTACAATAAGTACACGTAGAGTACATCATTTTCAAAAAAACTGGCCAGGTCGCAACACACAATACCAACTTTATTAATTTTAGAGTCAACTTAAGGTGAGTTATGTCGCAGACTTGGTTTATGCTTAAGATCTTAAGATACAGCACAAAGACTAGTGATCCCAGCTGCATCCTCTAGTAGTGCTCTCAAGGGCAACCACACTTGACGAGGATTTTTCAACTACACTCATTCGGTATTCAATCTGACATCCAAGAGCCAGCGACCTCACTTTCACTGTTCTTCCTGTGGCGCTATGTTGAAGTTGATTACTTGGACATGGTTTTAATGTATCAGACATAGTTTATCAGTTAAAGGTTAAGTCACATGAATTTTAAGGGGAAATTTTTAAGGGGTCCATTTCTAACCCCATTTGAAATAAATCATTTGAGAAAAAGAAAAGGTCATTTAAAATTTTGAAGGTACTGTGAAGTGTGAAGCCATAGATTACCTTTCAAACTATTTTATGAACTACTGTTCATCATCATCATCATTTCGTGTAGGTGACACGGTCAATCGACCTTGCACACCCTGGTGTCAGAGTTATTCGGAACCGCCTCTCGGCCTCTGACGTGGACGTAATACCATTTACCAATCCAGACACCAACCCTCCTTGGGCAACTTCAATTTACCTAATTCATCATCATCATCAGGTCCTTTTGAGTCTCCACTGCATGAACACGGCCTTCTCTGTACTATCAGAGCCATATATCAGCAAGAGCAGCCACAGGATTACACTCTTCACGCTGGCCAGGCGGGTTGTGAGGTCTCTATGATGTTTGCTTGGCGTGTGTTTTCTAAGTCGCCTTCTACGACATCCACGGGAAGACTTGGAGTGGTCCTATTCTACTCTGCCGGGAACCACACGGCGCACTTACCTAATTACGTATTCGCAATGACATTCTAACAGTCAGTGACCTCACTTTCACTGTTCTTCCTGTTATGCAATGTGGAAGTTGATTACTTGCACATGCACATAGCTCCACGGCAGTAAGCGTTGTGTTGTGTAACGTACAATAACAAACTGTTTATAACAGATTAGAAGGTTATTAGTTATTTGCTGTGTGTTGAATTTAAACAAATTGAACACTAGTAATGTTCGTCTGCGTAAATTACAGCTTATGTTATGGCAAATAAATAAGTTTTGTATTGGTGAAAGAAATTTGAAAATGTGCCCAGTAATTTCGGAGAATATTCAATGCAAACAATCAAACAAACAATCAAATCTTGCCTCTTTATAATATTAGTATTGATAAGCAGCGGTTATTAGTTATTGTCGGCGCTGAATTGATTCCGTGCTTCGGAAGGCACGTTAAGCCGTTGGTCCCGGCTGCCATCTGGTAGTCGTTAAAGGAACCACTTCAGAGGCCGAGAGGCGGTTTCGAAGAACTCTCACACCAGGGTGTGCAAGGTTGACTGACCGTGTCACCTACACGATATGATGATGATGAGCGCTGAATTTAAACATATTTAAAAATAAGTAGATGTTATAGATAATCTTAATTTAATGACAAATATTTTAGTTTAGCCGTGTGGTACCCGACAGAGTAGAATAGGACCACTCCAAGTCATCCCGTGGATGTCGTAAAAGGCGACTAAGGAACAACAACAAAACAAGCTAAACAAAGCTTATTAACATCAAAGAGACCTCTCCAACCCGTCTGGCCAGCGTGGAGAGTAGGCCAAATCCTCAGACTACTCACTCAGGCTAGTATATGGCTTTGGTAGTACAGAGAGGGTCGTGCTCCTGCAGTGGAGACTAGAAAGACCTGATGATGATGATGATTTTAGTTTTGGAGGTATCTTTTCAAGACGGGCAATAAATTTTATAATGATTGAAAATATGTTTGATTGATAAGGGATTTTTCGATACGTACGCAACCCTGGGGGAGGTCCTCACTAAAACATAAGTGACAAAATAAATTCTCGAGCTTCTCCGTTACGGAAGGCACGTTAATCACGAAAAACAAGAAGAATGTAGTGATAAAGAATGTCTATCTATATCACTATATTGAATACTAGCAAATTTCCCGCGACTATGTCCGCGTAAATTATAGCTTGTTTATACAAGTTTATGTGAAGGAATTTTTGAAAATAAGTCCCGTAGCTTCAGAGTTTATTCAATGTAAACAAACAATCAATATTTTTCTCTTTATAATATTAGTATCGAACATTAATATCAATAAAATTGACCACACACGGCATGTTCAAAGTTTATATAAGGGGTAGCATCGGTCGTCGACCCCGCAATGTCAATGCGAGTGGGAAGTGGCAGGGGCGGAAACTAGGTTACGCAACGTCCGTAATACGTGCGCGTGCGCCGCGCCGCTGTGGGAAGTGCCATTCAGGTAGTTGTTACGCGTCTGCTCAAAAAATGATTGTTATGTTTTTTGGGTTTATGAAATCAAAATCAAAATTAAAACATTTATTCACAAAATAGGACATTACAGGCTTTTTTATGTCAAATCACATTTTAATGACCTTATTAAATATTTAATTAATTAGGTATTTAATATCTAATTAATTGTGGTCCAAAACTACAGACTACTATGTAATTCAGTTTTAATTTTTCTAAATGTCTGGACAGATATTAGTGTCATCGTTAGAATTTTTAAATTATTCGAATGACACTGTCTGTTCAAAGTTATACGGTTGTTAACTACAATGACGCGAAGTTTTTCATTTCATGTATCCGTAAAACTGCCATTGGTAACCCAAAAATAACAACTTATGGATCCGTTGCAAATCTTTTCTTTCTATGCTAAATCTCTTCGGTACATAATTACTTAAATATTTTCCAATAAATATAACTTCAATTCTTTTGAAATCCAACTCCTAAAATTATTTTGAATGAATGAATGAATGAATAATTTATTTGAAGACACACAGCACAGGACATAAAACATTATACAATTAACACACTTGTTTCACACTGTGTACGTCTTCAAATAGGTCCCAACTCAGCATATGTCACTTGACTCAACTGCAATATTATTTTACTCCATACTAGTGTATAACTACGTAATTCTAAAATAATCTTGATCCACACCCACAAACGCAACTAACATAACTTGTGGTTAAGGGGGTAGCAGCGGGCATCGACCTCGCAATGTCAATGTGAATGCGCACGCGCAGCGGGGTGCCGGAGGGGGGAGGAAGGGAGGAAACTGGGTTACGCAACAGCGGAGTGGAAATGGCGAAAATGAAAGTTGGGCGGGCACTGGGAAATGCTGTTTGGTAATTTTTTTATGATTGATTACTTAAGGTTGGTAATAGAAAACTACAGATAAAAATATTGTTCTTTATGGGATATAAATTCCTCATAGATGAAAAATGGATCTCTGTGATAAAGATGGGTTTAAATTTCTTAAGTTCTTTGTCTGTACTTTGCATCCAACAAGATAAGAATCGCAATCCTATTCTGAATACACTTATTAAATTAAGAAATCAGATATGGGAAAAATTCTAACTAGCAGTGTTTACTCTTTGTTACCCGTACAAAGAATGCTGCTTTAAAGGTTCAAATCCTGCTTGCGTGGAATATTTTCTACTTGTATTGTAATCCTGGGTCAAATATAAATATGACCCCAGCCTTTGCCCAACGTTGAAATACTCTTAAATTTTGTTCAAAATTCTACCTACATTTTACACCCAATTGTAAAAAAAAACATACAATTTAATGTTAAATAATATTGAAGAAAAATATCTATTGCCGTAAACAAAGTATATAAATAGCAATATTGACAAAAGGAAATAGACGCTTGCGGCATGCACCCGACGGTCACGTGACGTAAGGAGAAACGGCGCTTGCGTAACAGGGCCTTGAACCTGCGGAACTGCAAGCGCATAGACCATAGACCAACTAGTCATAGACAATATTGCAAATATTAGGAGTCGCCTGGACGCGCATGTCTCCATATAAACGGATTTCTTCCACAATTCCTTATTTCCGTTTATATGGAGGGAGACATGCACGTCTAGGCGACTCTTAAGTCTTTTATAAATCCAAATTTACTATTTACATATGGTCAGCCGCCACAAGTTTCGTCAAAACCAACAAAGAATCATTAGGAACATGCTATGTCAAAAGTTAACTGGATTGAATCCGCGACATACCTAGATAGTTCTATTAATGTAACTAGCAATTTACTCGCAACTTTGTCCGCGTAGAATATAGCGTATGTCAACCGCAGATAAATAAGCTTTCTATAGGTGAAAGAATTTTGAAAAATTATTTATTTAAACTATTGCACATATATAAAAATACATAGTACAAAAGGCGGACTTAATGCCATAAGGCATTCTCTCCCAGTCAAACCTTTAGACCAAAAATCGGTCCAGTGGTTTCAAAGCCTATTCAATGCAAACATCAAATCTTTCCTCTTTATAAAATTATAAGTATAGATAGTCTTTTACCTTTCAGCTGACCAAAATATCATGTCTATTAATTAGTTTGCCTATGCATCAGGAACTGCATGCAGCGGCGCTGACGTACAATTATAGCATAGGAACTACTGGTTACTGCATACTTGTTTATCAGACTTGATTACTGTTTACTTAGTTTGTGCGACATTGGAAGTTAATGCAATTATCTTTAATAGTAAGTATGCGAAGTTACTCGTTGGGTTTAGGAATAAAAGATTTGTGACAAAATAAATTATTAAAAACAGAGTAGTTTCCCGCTTAAAAGTAACAACCGCACATTAGTAGTTTTTTATCTTCTTGACAGTTGATTTTCTAATAACCTACTGGGTACTTTATTCCTTTCAGAGTAGGCAAGGTCCAACGTCGTAAAACCCAAAGCTCAAACAATACAACAAGACAACAAGTATATGGGGAAAATGGAATCAAAATCTATAATTCCTTCGACCTGCTTCTACGGTCTGTACAGAAAGAGAAACAGCAAGAACTTATCTCCACGTTGTTTTTTCTCACAGTCCAACATATGTATATTATTACTCTTCATCAGGTCTTTTTTAGTCTCCACTGCAGGACCGCGACCCTCTCTGTACTAATGTATGTTTTAGCCAGAGCCGGCAAAGGATTTGGTCTACACTTTCCACGCCGGCTAGACGGGTTGGAGAGGTCTCTTTGATGTTTAAAAGCTATGTTTTAGCTTTGTTTTTATGTTTCCTAAGTCGCCTTCTACGCCCTTAGGAAGACTTAGAGTGGTCCTATACAGCTGGGAACCACACGGCTTCTACAGTATATTGTTTTAATGTGTGAATAATAAAACTTTGTTTGCGAAACCGCGGGGTGAGTGACCGTGGACGCTACGGTTACGTAACAAGGCCTTGAACCGCGGTATGAACCGCCATCTTTGTGCTCAGAGAAAGCAGCGTCTAGGGCTAAAGCAATCTGTCTTATTCTGCGTCAGTGTAACCTAAGTTACTTAAAGTATTTTTAGGGTCCAGAAGCTGAATGGGGTGAAGTTGGTATTTTGAGTGTGGGTGGGGTTCAGTGAGAGCTGAGCTAACTGGAATTCTATAAAATGTCCACAGTCTTTCTGCTGTACTATGATGGTGAAGTACATAAAAGCAGGTACCAGCCAGTCCACTGTGTCCACGTCTCCGTCGTACCCCCTGGGACCTTCTGCGGCCGTGTCAAGTGCAGATGCTAAGGACAGAGGGCAAAAGGCGAGCAACCAGCGCCTTAAAACTGGTTCAAGGTCAGCAGGGAGGACACCCAAACAAAACGGAGCTAGGTCTTAAGCTCAGAGGTGGCAGCTCCACCATTGGCGTAGGATGCAGAGGGTAAATCATCCACTCATCCGAATACAAATGATTGTGAAGGGAAAAGTAAATAGTTAATATGTAGCTGAATGGCAAAAAAATGGAACCTGTATGGATTTGTCACGTCTATTTATCCATATATCACAGCCATTTTATTCCAAAACTATTGAGACTACTCAGTTGAGTTCAAACTCAGTAGGTAGATGTATTCTGTGAACGCTTTAAGATCAATATACAAAAAAAATTAAAAAAAAAAGATCAAGGAAATCCCATACCCCGTACATGGAACTGATACTGAATTTATAAAGGTCGACGCACCCAAGGCTGCCATCTGATGGTGTGAATTTAAGAAAATCCTCACTGACTCACAACGGCTGTCTACGTAACAAGCCCTTGAACACCGTCTTCGCATCAGCGGAGAAAGCAATGTCTACAGCGAAAATCAATCCGTCTTGTTGTCAACATACACACGTGATGAGTAATCGTGTCCTCCCCAAGTAAGTTTAATCACATGATGATGCTGTCATCACACAGCCGATTCAAAACGTACAGGTATTTTGATCATCATCATCATCATCATCAGGTCTTTCTAGTCTCCACTGCAGGAGCACGACCCTCTCTGTACTACCAGAGCTATATATTAGCTTGAGTACACTCTCCACGCTGGCCAGACGGGTTGGAGAGGTCTTCTGATGTTTTTAAGCTTTGTTTAGCTTGTTTTTCCTTAATCGCTTTTTACGACATCCATGGGATGACTTGGAGTGGTCCAATTCTACTCTGCCGGGAACCACACGGCGCGGTATTTTGATATTTCGCACTATTTATATGTCTATTATCTATCATATCTTCTGACTACTCTGGCTAATATGTGGTTCTAGTGTACAGAGAGGATCTTGCTCCTGCAGTGGAGACTAACGAGACCTGATGATGATGATGATGATAATGATTAATGATATTCTATTCGTTGCTTTTTCAAAATAAAATGTTAATCATTTTTCCCGTTGCGACGATCACGCACGTTGTATCTCCATTGAAACGTCAACGGAAACCAATAATGAAAAGAATCGTACTAAGTCCCGTTTATACATAAACATTATAGTAAAAAGTAAAAAAAGTAAAAAAAAAAATATTTCGTTTGTTTCCTTCTAAAACTTTATGATACAAACTCTAGAACTTAAATAAAAAGACACAAAGACAGGTTAAATCATATAGTCAGATCATACAGACAGATTAAATGTAGGATTTTAGATGGAAAAGCTTTTTCTAAAAACAATTTATTACATTGTTTTGGCAAGGAATTTCATAGATTTTTTTGCACTAATACAAACAAACAAAGTGTACGTTTTGAGGACGTCTTTATTTGGAAGCTGGTTAAAAATCACTGGTCAATGACTCAAAAAGAAGAAAAGCAGAGGCCAAGTTCACTACCGAGATGAATGGGCAGATTTACGCAATACGATAAATTTGGTTACGTCAGCTGGTCGTCGACCTGGCGGAGATCTTAGGACTTTCTATGCGAAAGTGGGGTACTGTACTGACGCATAGAGCCTCTTAGTAAGTGAGAAATTGGTGACTCAAGACAATATATAATTTGTTTGACAAAACTTGGGACGCTTTTGGAGGGCGCATTACTGCACAGCACATCATAGAAGATCTCATATTATAATAATACCTTGCACAGATAATTAATGTCATGATTTTTTTTTATCTATGAAATCTATTGACCTCTGCTCCCAAAATTTCTTGCTCCCAAAGTTTTCAATGGGTTTTCATGACAGTTTCAAGATCTTCTTAGTTATAGTTGTATTCTGAGACTAACCCAAACTTTGATAGTAAGAACTGAAAGTATTATTTTTGTTATTAAAGTGGTTAAAATAATCGAAATTAGTGTCTTAATAGTAAAGAAACAAAAAAAATTAAAATGTTTGAGTAGCTTATCATCATCAGCACTCGTGAACATAGCTCTCCCCAAGGATTTACATTGAGGGATTGGCCATACTCACGTTTGGCAGACAGGTTGGGGAGCGCAGTTTGTTTGGCTTATCTCGGTTCCATTCCAACCCGTCTGCTCATCGAAACCGTCTCTTAAGCATGGGAAGGTAGGAGTTTATTCAGCTCGGGATGAGATATAGGCATTTTGGATGCTTCTTACTCCGATGAATAGGGGATGAGAAAGTAGCAGCTCGGACAGCCGGGAGCGCACCCGATGCCATATCCGCAACCACCGGATAGGCAGTTGAGGAGAAACCCCCTGGCCGTGATGTAGTTTATATTTATTAACATTTCCGATACTTATACTAGAATACTTTTGGGTCCGTAGCTCACCTTTAATAACAAATAAATAAGCTTCTGCAAGCCTCAAGCTTGCTTCAGATTTTGTAAAATATACATGATGTGTTATCCAACTTTTTCTCAAACACTTTGCTATTCTAATTTACTGACGATAAGGCTTGCCTTGCTAATCTTAAATGTAAATAACATTACTTAACAATTTAAATAAATAAAATAAGAATAATATGACGTCCAAAAAGAGATACATGTTACACTGAATAAAAAAAATACAATACTTTATGCAAGCGTACACAAATTGCGTATAAATTACTACAGCCGATTATGTATGCAAATCATTAAAATTCCGCCAAGATGGCCGCCATGCAAACTATTTGGTATCGACCATCGACTTCTCATGTCCGGTCACTCACCTGGCCTTGCCATTGTTTAAATAGTTAATAGAAAATAGAAAGTGCTGTGCGCTGTGTGGTTCCCGGCAGAGTAGAATAAGACCACTCTAAGTCTTCCCGTGGATGTCGTAGAAGGCGACTTAGGAAACAAGCTAATCAAAGCTTATAAACATCAAAGACACTTCTCTAACCCGTCTGGCCAGCGTGGAGAGTGTAGGCCAAATCCTCTGACTGCTCTGGCTAATATACGGCTTTAGTAGTACAGAAAAGGTCGATGGAGACAAAAAAAAACCCAATGATGATGATCATGATAATGAGAAAGTGCTCCATTGTATATGGGCAGTCAGTTAAGTACAGTTAATCAATAAGATGCAGTTAGTAGATCCTGAGAACTTTTAGTTAGATTTGTCTGGTAAACCAAATTCATGGACTTTCAGGAATCTGCGAAAGATAGTAAAAATAATTTCTCAATTTTGCCAACATGCGTCGACCCCCTGTGTTGAACATTTTATAGGCTACAATGTTGGTTTAATGCTCTAAGGCTACAATAGGAACCGCTTTTCGTCCGGGGTCAGTCACATACGGATGCTGTAAGCTTGTTTGCTAAGAAAAGTAAAATAGTTGCCACCTTCTGTCATATAATAATTAAATTAAAATAATCTGTTGTAGATAAAATAAAAAAATACTCATTTATTTTCATCCATAGCTGTTTTTAGCGCTCCAAGAAATTAAAATGTCGTTTCTGAATTAACACCGAATGATGAAAGAGTGATGAATCTAAATTTTAAACATTTTTGAAACAAATTGCAATCTATCCAGCCAGCATTTAGGCATGCCGCACACGTCCGACTTTCCCGGCGCACACACTTGCGCATGCGTGATGCGCGCCCTCTGTTTGGTGAAACCGCAATGTTTGCGGACTTTCTGACCGGATGCCGGTATGTGTAACGAGAAAAAAGTGTTAGGTAATACGGTCGGTCGATGAACTTGATTGTTTGCTTAACAGGTGATGAATTATTTGGAATCTGTGAATTTTGCTGATGAACCGCTCAAATCCGTACCAATGTTTCTTAGTCACACGACAACGTTAGCCTGCGTCACGACAGGTAGGTAGGTATTGGGTTAAAATCTCGGCGCGAGCAAATATTTCAAATTATCTTCCGAGTATAAAACCTGGAAAGTGCTTCCTGTAACCGTCGCCAAAATTGGTCGAATCTGCTCAGAACAATACCGCCGCCGACCGTACTAACAAAATAATTGTAACGCAATCAATGCTACATTATTTTTTGTAAGACAAAATATAGTTTGAGCAATGGACACGACAAGAAGAAGAAGACATTTTTGCACTGCACTTTTTATACTATCGTAACTTCTATGCGTTTCCTATCCGGACCTAAGAAATAATAAGTAAGTATCTTATAATATTAATTTACTTTTACAATTTGCAGAAAAACAAGCAACTTCTATTTACTTGTAACATTGAAAATAGGAAAACAGGGTGAGGTTCTCTGCAAAACCTATCTTTTTGAAGGTCTGGTGCCTGAAATAGGTTTCCCAAGAAAAAATGTGACAATGAAAATGGGGTAATTTTTATGGTTATTAATGAAGTGGCATTCGTGCACTATGAGTCATCGTCATCATCATCAAGTCTTTTCTTCAGTCGGACAGTGAAGTCTTGAGAATAGGGTCTCGTTTTTACCATTTGGGTACGGAACCTTTAAAATCACGTTGGGATGTCGGTCTGTGTTGTATTAAAAGTCACGAAGCCGGAGGTGCCGCACGGTGGTAGAAATTTTTGCGTAACATTGCAAGAGCGGGCCCTTGAAACGATAGTTTTTTTCGTGTTTGTAAGTAGCCCACAGGTTACTTTTATTAATTGGTTAAGGGGTAGTACTGTTTATTGAGGTTTTCGGTTTCAAAGTAACTTAGAAATGCAAAAATCTGCTATTTTCTTCTTACTTGTGATACACCAGTGCAACCTGCACTATAGAACGTTGTTTATTAACTTTTTTTCGCCGTGTGGTTCCCGGCAGAGTAGAATAGGACCACTCCAACTCATCCCGTGGATGTCGTAAAAGGCGACTAAGGAAACACAAGCTAAACAAAGCTTATTAACATCAAAGAGACCTCTCCAACCCGTCTGGCCAGCGTGGAGATTGTGGGCCAAATCCTCTGACTACTCAGGCTAGTATATGGCTCTGGTAGTACAGAGAGGGTCGTGCTCCTGCAGTGGAGACTAGAAAGACCTGATGATGATGTACTTTTTTTCGGTAATTATAATACGGCTATGATAATATATATAATGGGCTGACATGGGTATTTTTTTACTTTCGGTCTTTCGTCTCTAATAGGGTGCAAGAGACATTGCATGCTCTGTAGTTGTGTAGTACCTACAAGCCGGAGGTGCGGCGGTAGGAAGTTTGCGTAACATTGCAAGTAGAGGGCCTTGAACCTCGGAAGCGTAGTGAATACGTAACTGACAAGTTGGTTCACATAACGCTAATGTAGTCACTTGCACTTAAGAGGCTTACACCACCGAAACTAGCGACACCCGTTATTTAATTCTTGTTCTCCGAAATAAGAACAAATTGAAAAAATCTACGTTAGTTCTTCCTTAGTAAATTACCTGTAGTATTTTTAGTAGAACTTTTCATCCGCATTTCAGATTAAGAGAACTATTAATTACCGCCAAAAGTGGCCGCTTTTGGCGTTAATGCGTGGTTCTCTTGTATTACCAAAAGCAAAATAATGAAAAGCAATACAAAAAATACTACAAGTCATTTACTAGTGAAGTACTTACGTCGATTTTGTCAATTTGATCTTATTTAGTAATAAAAGAAATAAAACCAAGGGTGGCGCTAGTTGGCTGGTGTAAGCGCCTTAATGTCCATGTATTGACATGTGATGTTATTTAACTTAATTTTTAAATTAAATTTTTGATAATAATTTGAAAATTTATTACAGTTATATCACATCAGAAGATGGATTGATCAATCATGGCAAGCAATAAAATTAAATTTTTGAAAATAACTGTCGTCATCATCATCAGGTCTTTTTAGTCTCCCTCCACTGCAGGAGCACGATCCCCTCTGTACTACCGAACCATACACTAGCCATAGAGCAGTCAGAAGATTTGGCCTACACTCTCCACGCTGGTCAGAAGGGTCGGAGAGATCCCTGTGATGTTAATAAGCTTTATTTAGCTTGTGTTTTCTAAGTCGCCTTCCACGACAGCCACAGGAAGTCTAAGAAGTGATCGTATTCTACTATGCCGAGAAGTACACGGTGGCATTAATATAAATATAGGTACCTATGTAATTGACCATATAGACCTTATCAAATTACTTAATTAAGAACCGATGTGTATAAGGAACACATACATAATATTGCTTGTATGCAAAATATTATGTGTTAGGTGTATAAGGTAAAGTCAAACAAAATTCTCCGATCAAGTTGGAGGTAGAATAGTAAAAACCGGCCAAGTGCGTGTCGGGCCACGTGCAGTGTGGGGCACCACCGCAGACGGACAGACAGACATGGCGAAAATATAAGGGTTCCTAGTTGACTACGGAACCCTAAAAAAGCTTTTGATTTCACGTTGCAGCATGATAGAGTCCTACCGTATCATTGATTGCAGTTGTTTGTTTTTCGTATGTGTAAGTGGCCTACACTGGTGTCAGATTTTTCAAGCTGCCTTAAGGCATCTGACATAGCTTAACGACTGCCATCGACGATGATAGCCGGGACCAACGGCTTAACGTGCCTTCCGAAGCACGGAGGAGCTCGAGATATTTTTATGCCACTTGCGGTCACCCATCCAAGTAGGGACTGCACCAGGGGTTGCTTAACATACGTAAGCGCTCATAGAGCTCACACCCACTGGACCATCGGGCTCCTCATTTCATTGATTGCAGTGGTAGGTAGGAAGTTTTGCGTAACATTGCAAGTAGCGGGCCTTGACCTCGGAAGCGAAGGGAATGCGTAACATAACGCTGTAGCATTAAGTAATGGATGTAAATATAGAAATAGTTATCATGAGCTTTTCCGCAACTTAGTCTTTAGTACATCTCAGGGGCCATTCAAGTATATTACTATAAAATAAAATAAAGTATAATAATATAGTATTATTATTGTAAAATAAAATAAAATTACGTAAGCAGAAAAATAGCTATTTTAACCCCCTCCGTCTCTCCTCTTGTCAGCCAAAGTAAGAAAAGTTCTTCCTTCTTCCCTTTCGTCTTCTTCTTCTTCCTGGCCGTATCCTCATGTCTGCGGGTCGTGACCATCTCAAGTAGCTCTTTCCAAATGGCGCGGTCTTGTGCTAAATGTATGGCGCCCTGGGTGTTGGTGCTGGTCAGCTGTCTGATTGCGTCAGTCCATTCTTCAGTTCTTCCCTTTAAGCTTACGTAAACATTGGTATCATTTATATAAAAATGTTGGTGTATTTTGCGAAATGTTGCTTATGTCTCACCACGTTAACCCCCCCGTCCCTCATGTCATCAAAAATGAGCCAAGCTTAGACCCCCCACCCCCTTTCACTGCTTACGTTAAATTTGATTTTGAGTTTGAGGATTTTGAGTAGCCTAAAAAAGTTACAAATTTCAAAACATGAGAAGCTTGCGCCACGCATTGTTTTATTATTTTATTCCTACACTAGATCCGAATTTAATTCGCAACTCGATGGTTATGGTATAAATTACTTGTATTTTTTTTATATTATGTAGTTGATATTGAGCTTGCGATAATTTAAATTCACGTTCTGCACATAAAAACGAAAACCTTTTAATAGCCCGAAATCAAGAAAAAATACCAGCTGCTTGCAGCAAAAAATATCATACGTTTTGGATCAGTAGGTAAGTATTTAACCTACTATGGAAAAGCTCATTAAGTTTCTGGATTTCAGACTTGGTCACAGAACAAAAGTTGTTTGTTTTATGTTGAAAACGTGAATTTAAAATATCGCTAGTTTAATACCATACACATTATATTTCAGACAGATATAATCAGAAACCCGAGCTATGTATTGTACATACAATACATAGCTCGGGTTTCTGATTATATATATACATGGCGAAATTTTGATCGTTCCGGACCATTAAAGGGGTGATCCAGCCTGTCAATATAAACAACTTTTCCTATGGGACAAATGCTGTAAACTCGAAAAAAATTTCGACATTCCTATACAAATTGCCCGGGCGGCTGAACACTTTTGTATGAAAATGTCGAAATAAAATTTGAGTTTCCAGCATTGGTCCCATAGGAAAAATATTTCGCCATATATATATATATATATATTATATTTCACGTCATAGGTACATTACCTATGACGTGAAATATTCTTAAAAAGTGAAATGTAATTTCTTGTCGATACTCTACGTTTGCATTGAATATTCATTCCAAAACTATTTAACCGAGTTTACAAAATTCTATCACCTATACAAAAATAATTTATCTGCGGTTCTCATCCTTATCCTTACTAATATTATAACTGCGGAAGTGAGTTTGTTTGTAACGCTTTCACGCCCTATCTGCTGAACCGATCATCACGAAATTTTGCTTACAGACTTAGGCTATATATCACGCGGGCAAAGCCGCGGGTAACAGCTTGTACGATGTACGAAGTCAAAAATTGCTAGCATCTCATAAAACGTGACTAATTTCATAATCTCTCGCGGATTATAATCTATTTTCATAAACCATGACTCACGAGTGTGACGCAACAGTTACCCTACAGTCACACTTATCAAAAGTTCACCCCTTCACTGAGTCACGTTGTCCCAATTCGGGTCAGCGCAGACCCGGAGCATTGCCGTGTGGTTCTCGGCAGAGTATAGAATAGGACCGCTCCAAGTCTTCCCGTGGACGTCGTAAAAGGCGACTAAGGAAAAAGAGCTAAATCAAGCTTATAAACATCAAAGTGACCTCAACAATACGTCTGGCCAGCGTGGAGAGTGTAGGCCAAATCCTCTGACTGCTCTAGCTGATATATGGCTCTGGTAGTACAGAGAAGTTCATGCTCCTGCAGTGGAGACTAAAAAGGACCTGATGATGATGATGAGACCAAGAACAGTATAGCAGAGAGCATTTTGCGTCAAGCACACTTGACAATAAACTTTCAAGACGCTCTTCTCCTGAAATTCGTTTTAGAAAAGGCTTTTTTCTAGCAAACTGTAACGAATATTATTCTGTAATTTTTTTAAATTTGGAATCTGATATCTTAGGAAATAATTTACATGATTCGATTTGCTTTAATTGATGAAAAATAATCGCAAACATTAATCTACTTTTGACGAAAAATGCATTTTACAAGTACCAAACATATCTTTTGGAAATTAAAAATTATATCAAACAGTCGTATTCTAATAAACTAAGGGTCGTCAAAGTAGTATTTACTAAAAGCGCATTTTTATAGTCTTCAAAATTTTACGTTTTGCAACTTTTTGTATGCGAGTTTCATGGTTATGCCGTGCAATAAGAACTACGCCAGACGACATGGTCGGAGAACCTGGCCTTAAACCATTGCTTTAAATTGCACCCATGCTAAAAACGCTCAAACCTACAGTTTACTTTATTAAAAAAAAATATTTTTGAGTGTCTTAAAAATACTCTCCGCTGCTCTGCTCTTGGTCTGTGCTGACCCCTTACCGTGACGTTATATTGAAAACCAGACACGTCACGTGGCGGCCATATCTTTTCAACTTTTTAGAACGCTGACGTCACAGACGTTACCGCATGATGGACCGTAAGAATTGGCTTAACCGGTGACGAGCGCGCTTGAACTTTTTATACTTTGTTTGATGAAAGCTCTGTTATGAACGATGATCTCTTAGGTTTCTACTTATGTAAGTTGTTTACGTGTTTCAGCAGGCATCCTCGAGACCGCGCGTGTTCAAACATGTACACACTTTATTACAAAAGCTTGGAAGTTAATTTTTAAGTTCCTTTCAAGTTAGCGAAGAGCATATTTCAGTATGCTCTTCGCTGCTTTGCTCTCGGTCTGCGCTGACCCTTTAGCGTGACGTTATATTGAAAACCAGACGCATTACGTGGCAGCCATATCTTTTCAACTTTTTTAGAAAGCTGACGTCACAGACGTTACCGCATGATGGACCGTAAGAATTGGCTTAACCGGTGACGAGCGCGCTTGAACTTTTTATACTTTGTTTGATGAAAGCTCTGTTATGAACGATGATCTCTTAGGTTACTACTTATGTAAGTTGTATACGTCTTTCAGTAGGCATCCTCGGACCGCGCGTGTTCAAACATGTATACACTTTATTACAAAAGTTTGGAAGTTAATTTTTAAGTTCCTTTTAAGTTAGCGAAGAGCATATTTCAGTATGCTCTTCGCTGCTTTGCTCTCGGCCTGCGCTGACCCTTTAGCGTGACGTTATATCGAAAACCAGACGCGTCACGTGGCGGCCATAGCTTTTCAAGTTTTTAAGAACGCTGACGTCACAGACGTTACAGCATGATAAACCGTAAGAATTGGATTTACCCGTGACGAGCGCGCTTGAACTTTTTATACTTTGATGAAAGCTCTGTTATGAACGATGCTTTTTTAGGTAATATTTATGTAAGTTGTAGGTGTTGCCAGGTGTCACGATTTATGAGGGATAACCCAGTTTCAGGGGATGGGGATGGGACGTGACTCGATTTTCTGATCCTAAGTAGGATGGCAGATATTGATATCCCAGTAAGAGTAAAAAGTCAAAAAATTATCGAAACAAATTGCTAATTGTAATTTATTTCTTAATTATTTTTTGAATTATCTCCTAAACCATTTCAACGCTCAAGTTAGTTTAAATGTGTATTGTTTTCTATTGTGGTCTGAGCTGAGCAACAATAAAAAAAACACTTATTTCTCAGACTCATTATTAATATTAAGGGGATCAGTCTGGAATAAAAATATGATTTTAATTGTCAGTTTATCTTTTCTTTAACTTAGAAAATTATGTTAATTTCAAAGAACATTGAGTGTTTTAATACATACATAAATACTTTCTAAGCCTTATTTTAATTGTCTTAAATAAAATGATAATCGCCAAAACTATAAATAGAAAATATCCCTTAGGTCAAGAAATAAAGTAATCATTTATCTATGCGAATATTATAAAGAGGTAAGATTTAATTGTTTGTTTGTTTGTATTGAAGAGGCTACAAAATCACTAGACCAATTTTGAAAATTATTTCACCTATCCTGTAGATAGGTACTACGGGTGACATAGACTATAATTTACGCGGACGGAGTCGCGAGAAAATTGCTAGCGGATAAATAATCTAAAAACAGGAAAAAATTATTAATCTTGTGTCAAATTAAATTACTTTAGTTTAAAGTTATGTGTAACATCCATATCGTAGGTCGGATAATCAATACGGGTCTTTGGTTGATGTATGTGAATTTCACCGAGAAAGCATGAGTCAGCGAGTGACGTCAACTATGAGTATACGGCAAGGTTACATAATTGGCTACTTGACTAAAAAATTTTTCGTGTCGCTATGTAAAGACCTGCCAAAAATAAACACAATAGTGACAGAAATTCATTTTCAGTTATAGAAGTTTTAAAGACACATATTTTTAGACGTTAGTTTTTAGACGTGAAAACGCACTGCTGAAATGCCTACATATTTGTGACGTCACAACTTTGTATTTTGTATGGGTGGCGTGAGAACTTTGTTTGGTGACTATACGAAATATTACGTTTGTGGTAATGGTTTCATAATAAAAGTTGCTTTAAATTTAGCGGACTACAATACAGTATAATTGTAATTTAAGATTTTCATACTTTAAAAAATGGTCCTATTCGCCCAACTTTAAAGAAGCTTTAAGAACACTTAACGAATCGATATCAAATTATAAGTGATCTATATAGTGTTTTTAGATAGAAATTAGTATCATTAGAAACAAATTTTATATAATCTTAACATTAGGCAAATACCGAATCGCATGTCTATAAGTGAATCGATCGCAAAAGGTATAGCGATAATATAAAGGGTATGCCGTGTGGTACCCGGCAGAGTAGAATAGGACCATTTCAAGTGTTTAGGTGGATGTCGTAAAAGGCGACTTACGGAATATAAGCTAAACAAAGCTTTTAAATATCAAAGAAACCTCTCTAACCCGACTGGCCAGCGTGGAGGCAAAATCGTCTGACTGCTCTGGCCAATATATGGCTCTGATAGTCAGAGAGGATCGTGCTCCTGCAGTGGAGACTAAATAAGACCGATGATGATGATGATAATGATGAAAGTTTACAAAGTCACTTCCTCTCGGCGTAAACAGACTGGGTACGTGTTTTGTTTATTGAACAAAAAAAGGTAAAGATATTCATCTTCTTTGAGTGCCTTTCCACGCAGGTTGGCTTCCCGAACTCCTTTCTATCAATCGCTACGCAAAACAGTTGCTGACGTCACAGTTTTATACAGTTTTTAGAAAACTATGATGTCACGAGCCCCCACTCATGAACTTTAATGCGCTTTATTATTAATTGTTTAATAGACAAAAGAAAAAATACATGTTTAATATTTTTTGATTATTAAACTAAGGGGAAAACTAATTTTAATGTTATTTTTTTGAGCAAGAAAACTAATATAAATGGCGTTTATTGTCTTAATAACGAATTAAGCTTTTCCTGTTGATGTTATTTATCTAAATTCAAGGCATTTGTTTATGATAAGTATAAGTATTTATTAATAATTTGTTAACAACGGTGCCGTTAAGAATATTATAATCGAATACATAACAATGAATGGGTTAGAGTATAAATAATTATTAATAATTTAATATCCTTAAACATATAAACAATTATATCTATATGGGAATTCGATCGCTAACCACAAGACAGAATTTAATTTTTTAAAGTTTAGATTATGAGGAAGGTGTATTTAACCGACTTCAAAAAAAGGAGGTTATAAATGATCTGTGTGTAATATTGTGAGAATTGCACTGTCATAAAAGGATACCTAGGTTGATCCAAAATACCGTGGGACAAAGATACAAATGACTATACTTTTTTTTGGATTTGGTAACTAGTTTGTTGTTAAGTAGTTACAACAGTCTGTTTTTTTGGTATTTTATTGTGTAACGAGTTTCATAAAGGCGTGGTTATAAAGTACCTGTATAAGGAGGGAATACCTCCAAAGCAAATCTTTAAATACACGATTAATACATTAAGAGAATATTTCTTCTTCTTTGTCGTTTCGCTCTTGACAGAGCGGGAGCGGTCGTGGTCGTATTGAGGCGTCCACGTCGGTGGCAGAGGCGGATACAGCACTCCGCACGATTTCTCGTCACCTCTTCCTATTGGTAGACTGTCTGGCGCAAACTGAAACACAATTTCCTACTGCTGATTTCACTTGGTCAGTCCAACGCATAGGTGACCAGTGGTGTAGTATGCGTGACTGTACTACGGTCGATAGACACTGAGTGATGTCGAGCTCCTGGAGTATGGACAGATTGGTGCGGAACTCGATCCACGATATCCCGAGCGTCCTCCTCCAGCACCACATTTCCAGAGCATCTATCTTCCCCTTTTCCAACTCGCGTACTGTCTACGTCTCCGCCACGTAAAGAAAAATCGGGAATTTAGTGTTCGCACGAGCCTGACTTTGGTGGCCTTTAACTTCTCCATCGCAGTTCTAATAATGGCCATATATAAAAAATAAAACCTTTGGAGACGCATATATTTTTGAGCCATTTGGGGTCGAGACACTGGGTCCGTGGGGCCCATCAGCTCACAAACTATTCAAATTTGTGAGCAAAAGGCTGGTCGAGGTGTCGAATGACCAGAGGGCTGGTCACTATCTTGCCCAAAGAATAAGCATTGCCATTCAACGTGGCAATGCTGCCAGTCTTCTGCGAAGTGATTATATACTCTTTGGTCTTCTGGGCACATTACCGCAGGGTAATGACCTGCGGGACATTTTTTATTTATAGCTAGGTTTTATTTATAAGTCATTTTATTTCTTAGGTAGGTTTAATTGTTAGTTTCTAGTGTATATAAGTTAGTTTTATTGTTTAATGTATTATATGTAAAATTTTGTATTTGAATAAAATATTTATAAAACTAAAAACCTTTGGTTGGATCAAAATTTTCAACAAATGAGGTCATGATTGCTGAGGTAGACGCGTATTTACAGGGCCTGGAAGAATATTTTTTTCGAAGGTACTAATCTTATATATAAATTGCGAAGAAGCCGGAGGAAATGCATTGACATAAACGGTGAAAATGTCGAAAAACAATTTTTCTTTTAAAAAGAAGTGGTTTTCATTCTTAGGTCACAAAATTTTGGAAATAATAATATCTTGCTTGCACTATTCCTCAAACAGCCCATAGCATTGCAGAAACCGCACACCTGTAATGAAAAACAAGAGCATTACAAAAACATAGTCATGTTATGTTCATTAAAAATGTAATGCGCTATTTCGTGGAAAATTGCGCAGTCCTGTTCGTGGGGTTCAAGGTCCGTCCTTGAGGTGGTGCGCAGTAGCTGACGTGTTGTTTTCGAAGAACCAGGTGCTTATTGATCGATTAAATTTACTATGTACAGTCGGACATTCAGCATACCTACTTATTACTGTCAGGTGACCCCCTTGCCCGTTTGCCGTCCTTTTCATTAAAAAAACATGTGTTACACTGGACAGCTCTGATTCATAAAAAAAACCAGCCAAGTGTAAGTAAAACTCGCGCAATGAGGGTTCCGTACAATATGCTTCGTGAACCCACTCCTTTGTGTGTAATTCTCCTTATTCTGAGCTTTGAATTTTTTTGCTTTCATAAAAAATAAAATTGTCTGGTTCTTAGGATTCCGTACAAAAAATGAAAAACGGAACCCTTATAGGATCACTCGTGCAGACTAGTGTGGAAGGATTTCCTGTATAAGTATTATATGAACTTGCCCCCTGCCAAATTTCATGATGCTGAGTCAGCGGGAAGTACCTTATAGTTTTTGATTCCCATGTATGCGAATGTGCAAAAATGTTTTATACTAGCGCTAGCTAGTGGTGTTTTAGTGAACTTATAATAGTGAATTAACCACTTATTTTCAACTGATAAAATTCTTATTATTTTCCTATAATCTTCAAGCAATGCTATATTTTGTAATTTTTTCAAAATTTTAGGCCCAATAGTTTATCAATTTTCGCTTTTTTTCGTGAATAACATCAAAAGTATTGATTTTACCCGAACAAAAAAAATATACTTTTGATATCCTCATAACGAGCCGTTTCATTTGATATATGACACAGTAAGGTTTGCCTTTCTTTTAGAATTTTCTAATTAGGCCCCCGAAACTGACCCTTATTCAAAAAAATATTTATTTACTTTGCACTACGTGTTTAGGTCATAAGATTACACCATCTTACCAAATTTCACCTAATTTGGTTCAGTAGATTCGGAGAAAATCGGCTGTGACAGACGAACGGACAGACAGACGCACGAGTGATCCTATAAGGGTACCGTTTTTAATTTTTTTTTCGGATCCCTAAAAATGAGGTAGAAGTATCCTAGCTATGTACTCTTTAGACTAGCAGTTTTCCCGCGACTTTGCCCGCGTATATAATAAATATCTCACCCGTAGATAAATTGTGTGTGTGTGAGACCCATCAATCAATTAATATTTTATTTGCATTAAACAATTTGGTGCTAGTTGACATACCTACGTCATGTCAACTTACACCATCAAATCGGTAGCTATGTAAAAGTAAAAGTAAAGTAAAAAGTAATTTATTTCCTCCATACACCATAGACAGTTATACAGGTTAATATAAGTCCATGTTCTTAAATTTGTGTTATGTGTCTGAATCAAAGTCGAGTTGGACACTCTTAGGCTAATAGTATCTATCTAGACTTCATATACCTAATCTAAGCACCTATCCTATTTGTAACAAAAAAGAAACGCAAATAATTTAAGATTTTTTAAACTGGGTCTGTAACTTCGTTCAGCCATTGAATATGAAAGTAGGTCCTTTTTTAATAAGTTCACCTTAAAATGCAAACGTTACTTCATTAAGGTTCAATAGATACAGCTCTGTGAGTTCTGTGACAGACAGGGACGGACAAATTGCCAGTGGAGGTTAAGCGAAAAGGGCTCGTTTTTATCCTTTGGGTACAGAATATATATATATATATATATATATATCATTTGTCACATAAATATTCCTTAAAACTATAAAAAGATTTATCTAAAAGCCATTTCGTCAATTTATTTTTAAATGAAGAACCTTCTAATTCCTTAATGTCGTTAGGTAATTTATTATATATTACAATACTCATGTTATATGAATTCCTTTTGTACACCGTTTTATGGCAAGTTGGTTTATGTAGCAGCTTCATATGTTTAAGTCTCGTTTGTCTTATTCTACATTTGGCTCTAGTTTTATAATAGTATAAATTATACTTTACAAACAAGCAAACCTCTATAATGTACATAATTTAACTAGTTGTACATCTATACCCTAAAGAGTGAGGCGCCATAAAGGGGCCACTCAGCATAAGGCAATGCACCTGACATCACGCCGCTGATCTTCCGTGACACCTTTTAAAATGAGAGTTAGATTTACAGTATTTATTTTCATTAATCATTGTGTCTAGCCGTGTGGTTCCCGGCTGAGTAGAATAGGACCACTCCAAGTCTCACCGTGGATGTCGTAGAAGTCGACTAAGGAAACACAAGCTAAACAAAGCTATAAACATCAAAGAGACCTCTCCAACCCGTCTGGCCGGCGTGGAGAGTGTAGGCCAAATCCTCTGACTGCCCTTGCTTACATTATGGCTCTGGTAGTACAGAGAGGGTCGTGTTCCTGCAGTGGAGACTAACAAAGACCTGTTGATGATGATTGATGATGAATCATTGTGTTTGTTGGACTGGAGCCGTGTGGTTCCCGGCAGAGAAGAATATGACCACTCAAGTCTTCCCGTGGATGTCTTAGAAGGCGACTTAGAAAACATAAGCAAGATCTTTCCAACCCGTCTGGTCAGCGTGGAGAGTGTAGACCAAATCCTCTGACTGCTCTGGCTAATATGCGGCTCTGGTAGTACAGAAAGGGTCGTGCTCCTGCAGTGGAGACTAAATGAGACCTGTCACCTGATGATGAAGATGAATCATTTTGTTTGTCTGCCGACCTACAGTGACCCTATAAAGTAAAATTCTTACGTCAATTACGTTCTGGGAAGCTGCAACGAATGCGTCAACGCGCTCTTGCCAATTTTTATGAAAATTATATGAATAAGTAGGTACAGGAAAAAGGAATGGTTCTATAGCTAATTTATACAGTACGCTTGAAATATTTTTGCAATAAAAACCCACATTACACCAGATCAAGGGTTCCTTTCCCTATTCCATTATACAAAGGTAAACTACAAAAATAAAACAATCGAAAAACACGTTTTTGTATAGTGGGCCTGAAAGGCCAAGAAATGCGATTTTATGTTAATTTTAAATGTAACACATTTTATTTATATAATTTGTTGTTTTCCTGGCTGTAGATGTACACATTTTGTGAAAATTTCATGTCTCTGATACAGTCCTGTGACAAACGGACGAAGGCTTAATAATAGGTTTCCGATTTTACCCTTTAAGAGTCGCCTGGAAGCGCATGTCTCCATACAAACGGAAAAAGGGAATTGTGGCAATACTATAATAGGTGTACTATAACATATAGTGATAGTCATATGGTACTTGCTTACATTATATACTCAAAGGGTACTTATATAGTTTAACTTGCAAATATTTGTGTGTATTTGTTTACAAAAACAAATAAAGCAAGATAACATACCTTCTGGCAAAAACCCGAACCGAAAATGCCATCAAAAATGTTGCGTAAATAAAGGTCAATGCACACCGCGCGCCAAGGTCGACTTTTGGTCGCCACGTCATTGAACCGTTCTTGTGAATTGCGACTCATTGCATCACAATGACTGGTGGTTTTGGAGAAATCTGGGGGTTTCTTGAGGTTTTCTTCGTTAGAGGTTTCTTAGAAAACTGTCAAAGTTTTAGAAGTAATTTAATTGAAATTATTGTTAGTAAGTATTGAAAAACAATTAAGCCCCTGAAAAAACTTTTTATGACTGGTGGTTTTAGATAAATCTTGGGTTTCTTGAGGTTTCCTTAGCTGTCATAGTATTCAATAGTAATTTAAGTTAAATTAAATCATTGTTAGTTGAAAAACTGGAGCCCTTTAAAAAAGACTATTACTCACGTTTACATGACTAAGTAGTACTTAAATAAATAATTATATACCTACGGACAAATCACACAGATAGAGCTAGCCCCAAAGTAAGTTCGAGACTTGTGTTAAGGGATACTGACTCAACGATACTATATTTACTTATTGATATAATAAGTACCACTAAGTCTACATAAAACCTTCGTAAAATATACTTAGGTAAGGACATTGTGAATATAAGCCGTGTGGTTCCCGGCAGAGTAGAATATGACCACTCCAAGTCTTCCCGTGGGTTCAGTCGCAGAAGACGAATTAGGAAACACAAGCTAAACACAGCTTATAGACATCGAAGAGAGTCTGGCCAGGGTGGAGAGTGTAGGCCAAATCTTCTGACTGCTTTGGCTATTGTGTGGCTCTAGTAGTACAGAGAGGGTCATGCTCCTGCACCATGTCCTGTCACTAATACAAACCTGATGATAGAGATGATGATGATGAATGTAAGTATTGTTACCAACGTGATTACTTTCATTCAATCTGGAAAAGTCGATAATCTTTGACCAATGTGTGTGTCCAGTAATGACTGACGGGTCTTAAACGTAGCTCAAAGAGCTATGGAAACAGCTGTGGAAAGATCATTTTCCATTTTGACCTGACCTGGGACTTTCCGTATGCCAGGCTAGTATGACGACCACTAGGCCAAAGGTGATATCGTTTATGTCCCTATGGTGCTATGTACTATCATAGGTTATGTAGCCAATGTATGTCCCTATGGTGCTATGTACTATCATAGGTTATGTAGCCAATGACATCACATAACCAAACGCGCAATATTCCCAAGGCCGTATTTTGAACCAGAGGTTGTCTAAGGTCGTTGTATACCAATGAACTGTAAGCTAAGTATACCCATCTCTAGCATAGTCGTAATTGGAGTCATTGCTCAAGGAGGTCAATGGTTTTTGCAACTAATAACGTCAATACTTTTTGCTGAAACCGTTTTTATATGTAACATGGAAGAGAAAATATCAAAGCTAGCAACGCTGGTATGGTTTTTCCAGTAAGGAATACCTTTATTGTTTCTTATTTTCATTGTTGTGTATAAATAAATATACACAAAGTAAGTTTGCCTATATCATATATCACAATACGGAACGGATGATGCCATAAACTTAAATATTGCACTGATCATAGATTGAACTTAATATTTCAAAAGGCCGTTTTATACTATACGAGTACCTTTATTTGTAACTAGCTGTTACCCGCGGCTTCGCCCGCGTAATATATTTAATATATTTCATGATAATCGGTTCAGTAGATACGGTGTAAAAGCGTAACAAACAAACAAACAAACTCATTTTCGCATTTATAATATTAGTTGGGATTGATGTATCTTTAATTATATCAGAGGTCGTCTAAATATATAAGGAATATATCAATAAATGTACAAAGAAAAAAATATGTATATATGTATATGTGTTATGTTTGTGTATTGACACCTCGTCAAGAATGAGTAAAGAACTAAAGATCTACTTCTATATAACGATCCAAAGAAATGTTTATATTATTCCAAAAGAGTTTTTATGTACGCGACTACGTCCGCGTAAATTAGTCCTATGTCATCCGCAGATTAAATAGCTTCTTTTAAGTGAAAGAATTTTGTAAAATCGGTTCTCTAGTTTCGGAGCCTATTCAATGGAAGCTATCAAATTTTTTGCTCTTTATATCATTTGTATAGATGTGTATGTAGGTATAAGCAAGAGGTAAAGATTGTTAACAAGATCACTGAGGTGACAGTGACCTTTCTCTCACAATAATTAGTTATTTTCTAGTTTTCTAGCAATTACTGCATCTGTCGATCTGCCAACTCCCCCTCGGGCCTCCGTGTGACTTTAGGTCATTGTAATACTTACTATTATATATGTATCTCGTATATTTTACCTATGATGCGCTTCGTGCACAATATTTTTAACACCCTAAAGCTTTTTGAACCAGTAAAATGCATTCAATACTTATTGTCAATCTTCCGCGTGGAATAGCATAACATGTTTTATTTTTGATCCATTTTTCGAACGGGTTTTCCGAATGATCGCACGAGACCACTCAGATTTAAAGGCACGTACAAAATGTCAAAAATTAAAAATGATTTATTCATTATCTGGAAAAAAAATTACAATTCTGATTTGCGATTGAGAATTTCTAGTAAGAAAGTAATTCTTGTGTTAGGAATTCTCGCTCGCTTAACAACGTTTAAGTACATTAAAAAATTTACCTATGTAGGTTGACAATGTCAAAGACTTTGACATCGGAGTACCACCGAGTACCATTACGTACCATCGGGTACAATCGATTATTTACGAGTTCCATCGGTCCCATTGGTTGCTATTGGGTCCCATCGGTGTTAGGTCCCATCGAGTCTCATCAGCTACATCGGATCTTATGTGCGCTCATAGGGTCTTATTTTGTCCCGTGTGGTCTTTTCGGTACCGTCGAGTCCAGTCGAGGCCCGCCCGGAGCTATATCTGTACTATCGGTTCCAATTGGATATCATCTATGACCACCACGAACCACAAACAATCACTAAGAACTACCAAATCTTCCATAGATAGAAATATTTAAAAACTCTTCGAAAGGTTCAAAAATACATAAAACGGGCCTACTCGTTGATTTTATTAATTTATATGTGAGTAGGAACGACTAGCGAATCTTTTTACTAGTACCTTCAAAAATTGAGCTCCTGCAAATATTTAGGTAAGGAATGTAAAAGATTCTTTAGGGTCGCCAACGGTCGAGTGACACCCCTGTTGTTGCAGGCGTCCATAAGTCACCTGTCACCGCTTTTCATCAGATGGGCCGTATGCCTGTTTACCTACTTTGTTGTATAAAAAAAAAGTTGACATCAGTTTATTTCGTAACGAAAATGTAAGAAGAATCAGTGAAAAAATTTAATCTTTCCATAGAAATACGTCTAGCTGATTGGTGTATTTGTTTGTCTTTTAAATAATTAATTAGTATGTTTTGTGTAACTTACAGAATCTGTCCATCTGCCAACTCCTCCTTGGGCCCCCGTGTGACACCCGCGGTCATTGTACCACTAACTACCTCACTACATATCTATGATACGCTGTTATAAACGAGTGTCTATGTATAATTACAAATTGTGCATGAAAGTAAAAATTCTATTTTCATGCACAATACTGTAGTTTTTGAAATGAACAATTTTGTCAAAGTTGTTCATTTCGAATATATTCGAAAAATAAAAGATATGCGTGTCAATTAAGATGTTATTAATTTGTGTATGTATAAAAAGTTTTGTTTATTGTAAAAAAAGAAGGATGCAACCAGGATAGATAATGCTCATAAAATGATGATAAGGAATAAGATGAAAAGAAATTATAGTTTTTATTTAAATTATAGTTATTAGGCAAATTAAGTTGAGATTGGATTTCACCCACCAATAAACGTAAAGTATTCTATTTTATTATGATATAATAAGCTTAATTAAATTTATATGCTGGGTACCAAATTTTTATATTTCAATAATGTCATATATCATCAGCCGTGTGGTTCCCGGCAGAGTAGAATAGAACCACTCCAAGTCATCCCGTAGATGTCGTAAAAGGCGACTTAGGAAACACAAGCTAAACAAAGCTTATTAACATCATAGAGACCTCTCCAACCCGTCTGGCCAGCGTGGAGAGTGTAGGCCGAATCCTCTGACTACTCAGGCTAGAATATAGCTCTGGTAGTACAGAGAGGGTCGTGCTCCTGCAGTGGAGACTGGAAAGACCTGATGATGATGATGATATATCATCAGTCAGGTGAACGTCGTAAGATGGGCAGATGAGTTTTCTGCGCCATACAGGATGGAGTGCGGGGTGAGGCAGGGCGGACTGACCTCACCCAATCTCTTCAGCCTGTATGTAAATGAGCTGATCACGGAGCTCAGCAGCACACGTGTCGGTTGTCACATTGGTCAGTTATGCGTCAGTATTCACCCACCAATAAACGTAAAGTATTCCATTTTATTATGATATAATAAGCATAATTAAATTTATATGCAGATGGTACCCAATTGTCCATCGTTTTCTTTAAAACAGGACAAAGTGCGATCGTCATTATATGAAATGTCATGTAGAAACAGCCGATGTATTGTAATGAATAAATTAAGTATTACATGTATGGTTAATGTGATATTTAGTACATTCACGTGTTGTACAGCCGATAAACGGATCTGACGGGTTGGAGAGGTCTCTTTGATGTCTATAAGCTTTGTTTAGCTTCCGTTTCCTCAATCGCCTTTTACAACATCCACAGGAAGACTTGGACTGGTCCTATTCTTATATAAATAAATAAAATTTATTATTATTACATGATATGCATGTAAAGAGTAATGAATGTGGATGAAGCGAAAGAGGTTTGTGAGGATCGTACCTAGTGGATATCCATAGTATCTGTCTACCCCTATGGGAAAGAGGCGAGATATATACGTATGAATATATTCAAAATCAAATCAAAATCAAAACGTTTATTCAGAAAATAGACCTTTGCAGGCACTTGTTCACGTCATATCATATTTAAAATTATCTTAATATAATATGTATTTATTAATTGTTCAAAAGCTATAGACTACTAGCATTTCGGAACCGACCACTGCAGAGAAGAAACGCCGAAAGAAACTCTTATCAACAGTTTTGGTCGCTACTCGCCTACCTACTCGCCTGAAGGGCTTTAAATGATTACGAATATTTATTCCTTATTGTCTTTTTCTTTCTTTTCTTTTTTCTGTTTTTATGTATTACATAATATCACGTCTGATGGTTAGGTATGTCATCCACAACTGCCTGTCCGGTGGTTGATAGCTAGCCTCTGTGGTCCAGTGGTTAAGACGTTTGCTTTACTGACCCGGGAGCCGTGGTTCGATTCCCACGGGAAGCATACTTTGTTAAGTTGTTTCCAGTTTGGTTAGGACATTGCAGGCATGAATCACCTGATTGTCTGATAAGAAAGATGATTCCGTGCTTCGGAAGGCACGTTAAGCCGTTGGTCCCGGCTGCCATCTGGTAGTCGTTAAAGGAGCCACGTCAGAAGCCGAGAGGCGGTTCCGAAGAACTCTGACACCAGAGTGTGCATGGTCAACTGACCGTGTCACCTACACGAAATGATGATGATGGTGGTTGAAGGTATGGCATCGGGTACGCGCGTCCAGCCTCCCGAGCTGCTACTCCTCCTCATCCCTAATCCACCTAAACCACCTAGTAACATTAAATCCTTCATCCAATACTCGCAGTGTAACAAACTCCTTCCCTTCCCTCGGTTATAAAACGATTTCGATGCGCAATCCCAATGGTGAAAATCCTTGGGGAATTGTAGCAATATTTAATAATTTTGAGTAAAATTAAGCATCCAATCAATTAATCTCATTATAATCTACGTATGTTCCTATACAGTTAGATTAAATTATCAATAGTTTGAGAATTATAAGCCTCTCAAGATTTCCATGCAAATTTGAAAAGGCTTGTAATTCTCAAACCATTGGTATTTTAACCAAGCTGTATAGGAACGTACGTAGATTATAATGAGATTAATTGATTAAATGCTTAATTGTGCTCCAAAATTATCAAATATAGCCACAATTCCCTTTTTCCGTTTGTATGGAGACATGCGCGCGCGTCCAGGCGACTCTTAAGGGGGACACAAAGCGAAGACCAAAAGAGAATGATGATGGTGGCTGTAGGTACATGGGGAAATGTTACTAGCTGCTTCGCGTAGGGTTGAAAATGACAGGACGCATCAGTATTTCAAGAGGAGCCCGGTGGTCCAGTGGGTGTGAGCTCTGTGAGCGCTTACGTATGTTAAGCAACCCCTGGTGCAGTCCCTACTTGGATGGGTGACCGCAAGTGGCATAAAAATATCTCGAGCTCCTCCGTGCTTCGGAAGACACGTTAAGCCGTTGGTCCCGGCTGTCATTGTTGATGGCAGTCGGTAAGCTATGTCAGATGCCTTAGGGCAGCTTGAAAAATCTGACACCAGAGTTGGCCACTTACACATACGAAAAAAAAAAAAGTATTTCAATAATTATTTTTTTGGGTCTCGGGTGTTACCCCGGTCCTTTGAGAGGCTTGCGTGGGGATACAGATCCAACACGTAGAGGCCCTTTGGAGAAGTTGATGTAGTGTAGGTCTCTACAATAATTTAATATTACCATACTGCTGAGTTTATTAAATTATTCATATTTTATTTTATCTAGGGTTGAAATCCAGACTATACTTTCATCTTTATTTCAGACTAGCAGCCCTACCCGGCTGCGCCCGGGCATGTATTATACCTTAAAATCTTCCTCGTGAATCACTCTATCTATTGGTGAAAACCGTATGAAAATCCGTGGAGTAGTTTTTGAGTTTATCGCGAACAGACAGACGCGGTGGAGGACTTTGTTTTATAATATGTAGTGATAAAATATACTTAGTTGAAACTTAATTCGGCAAATACCAAAGTGTGTAAATATGATTGTAAATATAATACCTTACCTGTCTCATGAAATCGTGAGTTCGTAATTCGGCAAATTTCGGAAAGATGTACTTATCAGGTGATCCAATCGGTCATCGACCCGGCCTGAAGTGCCGTGACGTCACGGAAGGTCGTCCTCACTTCAACGGCCGAAGGTGACCTAAGGCAAGGTGTTAAATAAAATAAAATTAAATATATAGGGACATATCACACAAATTGAGCCAGCCCCACAGTAAGTTGTGAACTTGTGTCGCAGGATACTAACTCAACGATACTATATTTTATAATATATACTTATATAGATAAACATCCAAGACCCAGGTCAATATGAAAAAGATCTTTTTCCATCTTGACCTGACCGGGGATCGAACCCGGGACCCCCGTGTCGCAGGCTAGCGTGTTGACCGCTGCGCCACGGAGCTCGACAATATATTTAATAATTCGGTGTTGTGACTGAACATTGTATGGTCAGGTCGAAGTTACAACATCTTTTAACCTTTTTTGGGGAAGACATCTGGTAGTCGTTAAAGGAACCACGTCAGAGGCCGAGAGGCGGTTCCGAAGAACTCTGACACCAGGGTGTGCATGGTCAGATGATCGTGTCACCTACACGAAATGATGATGGGGAAGCTATTAGTCTGTAGTTTTTCTCTATTTATTATCTAAACTGCCGTGATTCCAGTAGAGTAAAATAGTCCAAGTCTTCCCGTGGATGTCGTAGATGGCGACTTAGGAAACTTAAGCTAAATGAAGCTTATAAACATCAAAGGGACCTCTCCAATCCATCTGGCCAGCGTGGAGGGAGTAGACCAAATCCTTTGACTGCTCTGGCTAATATATGGCTTTGGTAGTACAGAGAGGGTCGTGCTCCTGCAGTGGAGACTAACAAAGACCTGATGATGATTATTTAAACTTAATTGCACAATTGTACATAACAAAGTGTACAAAAGGTGGACTTAATGCCATATGACATTCTGTCCCAGTCAAACCTATGGACTATTATAGAGAATTAAAATGGTGGTGCGATAAAGTAAAGGAGAGCAGCTTTTCTACTTTTAAACTTTTTTAACTTAGTACTAAGGGGACTTATGTTAAATATGACGATCCTCGATATGTTACATCCACGGTCAGGTCATGATGGAAAACGATCTTTTTCTATTTGACCTGGGTTTTGGATGTTTATCTATATAAGTATCTATTAAAAAAATAAAGTACTGTTGAGTTAGTATCCTACAAGACAATTTTGCACCTAACTGTGGGGCTAGCTTAATTTGTGTGATTTGACCCTCTATATTTATTTATAAAGCTAAGGTTTTCTTAATAAAAAGTGGATAAACATCGTATAAATAATAAATTACCCTCAAAATTCTCTTGAAGGGGCCACTCAGCCCGTCAATATGAACAACTTTTCTTATGAAACTAATGCTGGCAATAATAAAAACAAAATTTTCATACAAAAGTGTCCCCTTAGTAGTAAGTAAAAAAAAGTTTAAAAGTAGAAAAGCTGCTCTCCTTCGTTGTATTAAAGAAATTTATTTTGAAAACGTGGTACAGTATGTAAACAATGGAAAAATACAACATTAAATGGAAAAACAAAGGTGAATTAACTTCCTGACCTTTGATTGAACAAGAAAAGCCAAAATGACGTGGGCATCTCTACATGGGTGCGTGCAACCAACATTCATATATGTGTGTGTATATATTGTACGTGTAGTACATACACGTATAGATAAGTAATAGTTCTATGAACCGAACTATACCATGCTCCATGACGTCATCCCATTTTAGGGCTAAGCAGTTAGTATAATCTAGGGCACGTCGACCCTTGTGGCTCAATGTCAGTCACTTCTACCTTGTGAGCCACAGGATTTCGGGGTCAATCCCCAGCCATGAGAAGATAGATATCAATCTGAAAAAGATCGTTTTCCATCATGACCTGATCGGGGATCGAACCGGAGCTCGTCAGTCATGAACAGCCTAAGCATGCTAGCCGAATATATCATGCCTTATATAACACAATGTACAAATCGTGATACTGCTGCAGCAAACATGCGTCATTACATAAATTAGATAATAAATAATCCACAGATTATATCATATTAGGTTAGGGAAACTTCTTTTATATTTACTTTGCTTCACCTGAATTTTTTCATCATTATTACAATCACCAGATATATGATATGGGTATCTATATAATAATATGTATATACTTATGGCAGAACTTATTCTGAAGAAATAAAGATTATTATTATTTTATTATCATGAATATACATATTATACTTCCTTATCCCTGGCTGGGTGGACACAGCACAAAGTCCTAAAACCCAAAGGCCACGTTGTGTGCCCCCATACGCTAAATATGGCCTTTGGGTTTTAAAACACAGATGTTATATAATTATATTATTAAAAGTAACGCGACCTGTAATTACTATTACAACAAATACCTACTAGTACCTCATAACTCATATGTCACAATCACTATTATTGTCACTATGGGACAAACAATAAACCAATCGTGGTCCCGTAGTGATAAACCATAACTTGTCGGCGATACCGACTAATTCAACCCGTCTGGCCAGAGTGGAGAGTGTAGGCCAAATCCTCTGACTGCTCTGGCTAATATGTCTTTGGTAGAACAGACAGAGAGGGTCGTGACTCGTGCTCCTGCAGAGGAGACTAAAAATACCTGATGATGATGATGATGATGATACCGACTATAAATAAGGTATGTTGTAAAAGTATATTATATCATTTATGTTAAGCAAAATTATATTTTTAGGGTTCCGTACAAAAGTTGAAAAACGGAACCCTTATAGGATCACTCGAGCGTCTGTCTGTCCGTCCGTCCGTCTGTCACAGCCGATTTTCTCCGAATCTACTGAACCAAATTAGATGAAATTTGGTATGATAGTGTAATCCTATGACCCAAACACGGATGTGCAAAGTAAATAAAGATTTTTTTGAAATAAGGGTCATTTTGAGGGACCCAATTACAAAATTTTAAAAGAAAGTTTTGCAAACCTTACTGTGTCATATATCACATGAAAGGGCTCATTATGAGGATCTCAAAAATATTTTTTTTTGTTCGGGTAAAATCAATACTTTTGATTTTATTCACGAAAGAAGGCAAAAATTGACCATTCCGCCCCCTGATCACCGAAACTACTGGGCCGAAAAATTTTGAAAAAATTACAAAATATATTTCATTCCTTGAAGATTACAGGAAAAATAATAAGAATTCTATCACTTGAAAATTAAGTGGTAAACTTACAATAATAAGTTCATCTAGGGAAATAGTTCACTAAAACACCACAAGATGGCGCTAGTCAATTGAATAAAACATTTTTTGCACATTGTGTGTGTGTTCACGAAGCATAATGTACGGAACCCTCATTGCGCGAGTTTGACTCACATTTGGCCGGTTTTTTACTATTTACATTTGCCTGAACCGCAAGGGTTTCTAGGTATTGTGGGATGACAAAAAAAAGTAACATTAAGACGTGACCAGCACCACGAATTTCAGTGTCATCATGTTTTCCGAAATAATTATTGTGAATAATTTATTTTTATTTATTGCAAACAATTACATCAACTTGTTGCAGGTATATGAGCTCACTCTCTATTCATCATAATCTCATAACATTATAGAAATAAATAATCTTATTTCATCATCCACCCACCGCCGAAAATACGTCTCTCTTTTAAGGAATCTGTAGTAAAAGAGGAACCTTATATTTTCGGCATGTCTGTCTGTCTGCGGTTTAGCTCAGAGAATATAAGTACTAGACAGCTGTTATTTGGCAGAGGTAAATACAAGATGTTTTTGAATTAACTGGCATCCTTATAAATATAGTTTATAACCATGGATCAAAGTAAATTATGACTTCGTTAAATTACATATTTTCACATTCCAGAAAACCGTTAAAAACCTACACAAACGCTTTGATATATATGGCAATTATTTCAGATTAATTAAGTTTAAAAAAAATATATCATATATATCATAAATTTAAAAAAAGTATATACAGTACATAAATTAAATCATTATTAGTATGGGTTTGTAAAGAACGTGAAATAAAATGTTCAAATTAGGTAATGTAAGTGTTTAATTTTGTAATGAATTAATTATTAATGTCTAAAGATTTTCCCAGATAATTTATGCATGAACGAAAATATTTCAGGGTATTTTAGGCAGCTTGGTAAATCTGGCACTATGTTAGCCACTTACACACACGAAAAAGGAAAACGAGGATTTTAAATACACAATTAGTGTAAAGTGATATAAAAATCCGAAAAACTGCCATGCTTCAACAAGGAGATCACGGCTATGAATCATACATTGCGCAATAAGTTAAATGACTGTGTTTTTATGATAAGAACTGTCTGTCTAGTAATTTTAGAATAAAATGTATCTGTATTTGAGCGGCTAAAGAGTAATATAATTATAATTGAATGCTCAAGGAATTTTGCCTTGGTATTGACAAGAGTCCTAAAAGGAAACTTTCTTATTTATTTATTTTTTCTTACTTCTTCTTCGTCTGATGAGTCGTATAATGTGTATATAATACTCGTTCATATTAAACATGTTCCGACCAGCATTTTTCTTACGAAACACAATACGTAATTTTATCGCAAAAAAATCAGAAACTCAGACAGACGACTACTAAAGGATTGATTTTGAATTTTCACAAATCTTATGTTATGTTTAGGTGAAATTAAAATGGCCAATTGCGAAAATAATTCGCCCGGTACTAGGCAAGCATATAACGCCTAGAGATTATTATAGTGAGACACGATTACGCAACAAGTCAAAGACCCGGCCTTCAGCCGACCACGTGCTACCATCATCATCTTCAACCGTGTACTGATTGGTGTAAAGTTAAAAGCATTTTTGGTAAAGTGCTTGTAGATATAGATGGAGATAAAGTGCGGATTGGGACGACATCGTGCGCGCGTCTCAATTTATTTATATTTATTTATATATTAAAAATAACATACAGATTAACAGTAATGAAACCAAAACACTTGCATGTTAAAAATAAAATTTGAATCAAAAGCTATAAATACAGAATCAAAATCAGGTAAATAAGAATAAAAAATGTCATAATTAGAAGTCAAATATTAAAATTTATAGAATTTAGGTATAAAATTAATTTATTTATAAAATTGTTAATAGAATCATTGAAAATGTCAATATCAATTTGTTGAACGAGCTTGTCACCGAGCAATTGCAGTGCTCTTGTCGTCGGAGCGTTTTTCGCGTAGTTGGTGCGAACTACCGGTGCGGCGAACAAACGCGGCGTTTTCACATTCGCCCTGAGGAAGACCTCCGGATAAGGTCGAAACATGTCGGCCAGTAGCTGACTATTTACGTGAGAAACCCGTTGTTACGTATTTTAGGAAATAGAAAAGTTATCTATTTTATAGAAACTGGTTCCTTAGCTTGAATAGCCTTCAGACGCTTAATCTACCTAACCAAAACTAGCTTCACCTTCACCCTTTAAACGATATAGGTACCTTAGTAGTTTATAAAATAGTTTGAAGGGTTATCTACAGCAGCGCAGAACAATTTTTCAATCAGACATATTGATCTAATTATTTCAAAATGGCAGCACTTACTGGAACCCACAAAATTCCTGTAATATTTGTTCCAAAAGTTCTTAAATCTTGCAAAAATATAGCAAACGCGAGATACGTCAAGCATAACGCCTAGAGCTGTGAGTCAGGATTACGCAACGAGTCAAAGACCCGACCTTCAGCCGACCACGTGCGCGCAGTATTTTCGGCAACGCGTCATAGATAAATTGTCTTTGTGTATGATGATAGGCACATTTAGAAGTCATTAGTACATAATCCAATGAGGTTGGCAATCTATAGAACATTTTATTTTTATTTTATTTTGTTTTTTTAAGTATTATATTGTATTTGTCTAGGTCCTCAGTAGTCAAGGGGCTTAGACCAACCAACTTGTATTGAGTTACTATCCTGCGACACAAGTTCACAACTTACTGTGGAGTACAATTTGTGTCATATGTGCCATTAAAATTAAAACTAGCGCCACCCCGCATTTTATTTATTTTACTTCTAAATAAGATCAAATTGTATAAATCTGCGTTAGTACTTCGGTAGCTAAATACTTGAAGGCCTCTTTGTTAAACTGCGCCAGCGTTGTCGATTCTGGGTAGTCGACTACCGACGTCCAGGTTCCACAAGTGTTTTTTGATATTGGACCACTTGGTGGAAATTAAGTTGTAGCCTAGTCCATTATCTTTAGACTTGAAACCTTCCATCTTGCGTCCTGAACGCAACATGCATGAACTTTCGCCTCTTAAGGATTTCCCTTTAAACTCTTTTGTTGGTCCTGTTAAGGAACCAAGCTTCCATGTAGAGATAGCGGCCACTTTTGGCGGTAATAGTAGTTCGCTTTGTGATGATAATATTGATGAAAAGTTATACTAAAAATACAACAAGTAATTATATCTGTATCGTTACTAGTATATTTCCACTACACCTAGCCGTTACGTGCCGATATAAAAAAACAAGGTGTTCGACCTAACGTCCAAGTCAAAGGCCTTAACAACAAATATATTATTATGATGATGCTTTTACCATCATAGATATACACGACATATATGAAGTTGCACTAGACTAGTTAAAACCCCAAATCTTCTCCAAATCCATTCAAGTCGTGAATAGTATAAAAACGAGGCAAATGTTTCGTTTTTATACTATTCACATTTACAACAAATATAATATGATATGACTTTACCGTCATAGACATGTAAATATCTATGTGATGTACTAGATTAGTTTCATTTTTCTGATCATTTTATAGCGTCAATAGTAGAGCTCAAGGTACTTTTAGGTCGTTTAAAAACTCACTTACCTCTAACAAAAATTTGCACTTTAAAACCAAATATTTCGGAAACGGATCGCTAAATCGAAAAGTAGTGTTCTCAACCTCACAATATTTTTCAATGACCTTTTTAACGATACCCCACACGATGGGTTAGTAGAGAAAAAAAATACTCCCCCACTTTTCTTGTATGGGAGCTACCCTAAAAAAATTTTTTTCAAGATTTTTCTACCACTTTTTTGCCATGATTAATATACATACCCATGCCAAATTACAGCTTTCTAGTACTTATAGTCTCTGAGTAAAACCGCGGACGGACAGACAGACATGGCGAAACTATAAGGGTTCCTAGTTTACTACGGAACCCTAAAAAGTAGTTAGTTTATTTATTTTCTCCAACAATCTAACTACATCCCCGAAAGTTTTAACAGTTTATTGTCAGCACAGA
The DNA here is from genome assembly GCA_963082605.1 of Rhodophaea formosa. Lineage (NCBI taxonomy): Eukaryota > Metazoa > Arthropoda > Insecta > Lepidoptera > Pyralidae > Rhodophaea > Rhodophaea formosa. The sequence goes on along the minus strand of OY720228.1, from coordinate 9,760,390 downwards.
TTGAAGGAGACAGCCTGACGAAGGCAGGGCCTGTGTGACAGTTCTCTAGACCTCTCGCCTCTTGATGAGCAATATGTTAAAACATACACATCATATTGGGATCATCATCATCATCAGGTCTTTTTTAGTCTCCAATGCAGGAGCACGACCCTCTCTGTACTACCAGAGCCATATAGCCAAAGTAATAAATTTGGCTACACTCACCACGCCGGCCAGACGGGTTGGAGAGGTCTCTTTGATGTTTATAGCTTTGTTTAGCTTGTGTTTCCTTAGTCGACTTCTGCGACATCCACGGGAAGACTTGAAGTGGTCTTATTCTACACTGCGGGAACCACACGGTATGCGGGAACCACACGGTATTATTAGGATAATGAACTATAATAATTTGTCATAATTAATTAGAAAAGTGCTTGCGGTCGTGCGCGTGCGCTGAATCACGTTTCTTTAGCCGCTGTGTGGTAACGCATCTATTGTTTTGTGCTTTTGTCATTGTAACAGGGAAGGACACCGTAACCATAAAATAAAGATACTAGGGAAAAGGCGCTATGTCTCTTTATCAACCAAGTAGTTCCTGCTTGTATTCCTTTTAGTGGTATTTCAAAGCTCGGGTCTACTTATTAGACATTACAATGTATATAGAAACTATTAATTCTACAGATTGCTCGTAAATTATTTGGCCTAGTTTTATGTCCAGCTACCAAATAAACCATTATAAAGTTGTTATGCATATCTGTGCTAAATAATTGTTCTATTTCACAAGGTTTAAGGTAAACTCTCGGGTAGTTATCTCGTACGTGGAATAATAATGAGGTCGTGTGTCGTCACACTACACCATCAACTTGACACGGGTCTATTTAATGCTAGTTTTCCTTTAGCCACCTCATAAGACACCAATCAAAGGCAAGTCACTTTTCTACAATGAAAATGCAAGAGTTTGCATGTTTGAGACCATGTTTTTAAAGATATATGCTAAAACCTCAGTACTTATTTGTATGAATTATAGCACATAATATTTGGTCATTGGTGCCATATAATATTATTTTTCTAAGGGAAGCGTTTTTTCATGCACACATATTTTAATCCCCTCTGCTTGTTATTTTAATTTGTTTTCGATCAGGTTCCTAATTTTTTTTTCTTTTTCTTTTTTCTTTCTACTTAAATATATCTAACGTTTCAATAAGATAAGCTACGAAATTATGAATAAATAAAACCTTATAGAAAATTTTGTGTGTAATGCATGACTAAATATGTGATCTGTAAACACGATATTTTATGCTGTAACATTACACTAGTAGGTGTCAGTTCGTAGAACGGTAAAAGTCAACAATAGTTAACATATATAATTGCGGAAACATTAATACTATGTTATAATAATTACTGTAAATACATATGTTAATGAACACATGTTTATCAGGTTAACGCATTCATGACGCATGAATTTTGAAATTTGTTTTCACAATGACCTAGCTTATTTGTTTAATATAAATATGTGAATGTGAGTAGACTTGAAGTGTTTATTATGTAATCTGGAACTTTTAACCTGGATAAATTGACCCAGATATATATTTAGTCCACAGTTTCAAGGATGGAGTTCCCAGCAGAAACCGGAGAAGATATAATATACACAATTAATATAAATTCAACATTATTTTTGATATGTTCATGTTTAAAAAATATTAAAAAAAACCGGTAAAATGTGTATCCGACTCGTGCACCTAGGCATTCGTTTCTTACTATTCATTTAGGTAGTTCTTAATACTGTAATGACGTGATAAAGTATTATGTTAATGCACAACTATTTTTCAGTGTTATGTGACGCATAATTCTAGAAATTGCATGGCGACCTCATTGGCTGCAGATTCATCAGTGTGCTAACATATGTCAACCTACTTCCTTCAGAGATTGTAGCTAAGGCGCCACGTTTATATCATAAAGATAAGCACTTAGTTAATTATTTAGAACGTAAAAACGATTGGCATTGTACGAATTACCCCTTAAAATTAAGAAGTATTTAAGTTTTTAGGTGTCAGTATTCAGGAGATCCCAAGGAGTAATCTTGTTTAGTATTTTGGTGACGCAAGCTCAAACATGTGTGAAAATTCTAAATTTATACCTATTATGGTTTCAAAGATACGGCCCTATGACAAAAGGACGGATAGCGAAGAATAGGGTCTCATTGACACTCTACGCAATCCAAAAAAAAAATAGTTATCTTGTTCACATCAAATCAAGAGTAAATTAAAAAATATATAGGGCCTCATCACATTACACAGATTGAGCTCATTGATTGAGTTATTTAAGGCTGGTACATGCGCTAATGACCTTCAGGATCTGGGCCGAGTTTTGAACTTTAGTTTCCCATCAGAAAGTCAGCGGTCGACTGGCGCCCGTCGCCCGCTCGCATTCAAAATATTAAATAACATAAATTTAATATTAAAAAGAAGAATAATCTGTAAAATAAAAATTCCTCGGGAGAGTTTGTAGGTTGATTGGTATTGTATTTAACATTAAAATTGTGTGACTCTAACAAAGAGTTACGTAGTTAATGAATATTTGCAATAAAAATCGATGTACGCGGTACTTTTTTTTTTCTAAAAAACTATGATTTTTAGAAAAAAGTCCTCCTCAGCAAGTAAAGATTAAAAACCATTCTACAGTATATGTTTTTTTTTGGGTATTGTGGTTTATGTTTGACCATTTTTATAGAGGTTAAACATAGTCGAAATGGCCAATCGTCGAGTTAGAATCGCAATACTAACTCGACGATATTATAATAAATACATATATAGATAATAATCCGATCTGAAAAAGATTGTTTTTAATCTTTACCTGACCTGGAATCGAACCCTGGAACCAGCATTTACACGGCACTTGCAGTACCATTGAGCCACAGATAACATCATATCATACTCAGTATACTTATAACTTTTAAACCCATGAGTTAAAAGTTTGATGACACATCATCATCATCAGATCTTTCTTAGGCTCCACTGGAGCAACATGACCCTCTCTGTACTACCTGAGTAGACCGACGTTCCAACGCGATTTTCCTATGATAAGATACTGTTTGGTATACATTGATGCGTACTTCACCAGCGAAAATGTGTGTTTGATGAAACATTTGTCCACAATAATTAGATATCTATCTATATATCTATCAGCCAGGGAAGTCCACTGCTGGACATAGGCCTCCCCCATAGATCACCAAAAAATTGCGGTAATAATTAGGTAAGTACTTATTTGTTACTACAGACATGTATGAGGTAATTCATATGTACCTACATACATGTAGTCTATGCATGTACTGTATGTACTTAGTTATTAATCACGGTATATCAAAGGGATGTTACATCACTAATGCAAACTAGGTTGTTTTGTTCCCCTGTGAGTCAAATGTTGCTCATTGCACTTGTGATTCATCATCATCATCAGGTCTTTTTAGTCTCCACTGCAGGAGCACGACACTCTCTGTACTAGCAGTCAGAGGATTTGGCCTACACTCTCTTCGCTGGCCAGACGGCTTGGCGTGATCTCTGTGATGTTTATAAGTTTTGTCCAGCTTGTGTTTTCTAAGTCGCCTTCTATCGCTCCAAGGAAAGAATTGGAGTGGTTCTATTCTACTCTGCCGGGAACCACACGGCGGTGATTAATCTCACCTTATCCTTTTATTAGTACTTAACTAATATTATTATGAGTCACACTAGTCACACTAACTACCGTAAAGATCTGTGACCACTCGCTGCTAGATTGTATCTACCTCAAGTACTGCTCCATCGGCCATCGATGCTTCTTGCTCTTCTTCGCGTCCAAAAAACAAGAATTATATAGTCAGACTTACATTTTTTGAGACCTGTATAACTTACGAACATCAAAGAAACCTCTTCGACCCGTCTGGCCAACTTGGAGAGCTTAGGCCAATGCTCTTACTGCTCTGGCTAATATATGCCTCTGGTAGTACATAGAGGGTCATGCTCATGTAGTGGAGACTAAGACAAGACCTGATGATGATGCAATTATAAACAAGAATCTTGTCAGTTTATAGCTAGACGACAGATAACATTAAATACTACATAGAAGCCAGACGTACTTATAGACTTTGTCAAATCATTTTGTAGTTTCTATAGTATTAATAAATATAGGTACTTTCTCAACCTCTCAAGATCCACATGACATGCTAGAATGCACTGTAGACCTCTAGGACGTTTTTTATGCTTGTCTAGAAGGTTAATACTTTTTACCTAAGCATCATAGCTGACAATGAAAACTCTACAGCATTAAAGAAGGTAAGAAAAATAATCAAGGTATTCCACCACCGTGGTGTTTTCACCAGGTGTCTCTCGCCATGGCCGTTGATCTTTCTGTAAGGTCATTTCCTCATTGTTGAACTTCAGCTGGACATCTGAAGACAATGCCTCATTACGTAAAGATGTTTTATTTTTGTTGGCCATAGTAAAATACTGTTTAGCAGAAAGCTATTTTTTGCTCTTTTTCGCAACCACTTTCTGCAGACCGTAATATCCAAGAAGGGTTGGCGGAATGGCGACAGGCAAGCGGCTGACCGTGAAATCTTTGCTACATTAATTTTGCAGCATGATTTTTGTAATTATAGCGGCTCCTTGAAGCCCTGGGGCTTGTGTCATCGTGTTCCATTATTTTGCGAAAAGTGAGACATTCAGCTGACTATTATCGGCGGTAGATAATGCTGCGTAACGTAAAGAAATTTTATATCAGTCGGCCACAGCAAAATAGTAATAACAGAATTAGTTTAAAGCAGACTGAGCAAATGCAAGCAATCATGGATAAGAATAAATTGAATGTTTATCTATATATGTATTTGTTATAAAATATATCATCGTGGAGTTAGTATCCTATAACACAAGTCTCGAACTTACTTTGGGGATAGATCAATCTGTGTGGTTTGTCCGTATATATTTATTTACAGTATTTGAGTAATTTATTCCAAGAAACCACGCGGTCTTTTGGCCTCAAAACCCAAGACTCTGCGCACCACACCTGTAAGGATGAATTACCTAAATTAACAGCTATACGTTGTAACGTGTGTGTGTGAACTGTAAAACGTTAATTTTCATAAGAATCTGCATTTCTAGTCCTTACAAATGTATACAAACATACCGCTATATTTCACAAGATGACGTTCTGTGATTTTTTTTCCTGCCGCCGGGTCGTCGATCGGAGATGAGTCTATGTAAACCTCGGGGTAATGAACTCGATGACATGACATACTTATGTATTCGCAACACGTCATTTTCGATAATAGAGCGTGTCATCAGACGCCTAAAATAAACAAAAACTTTTCCGCCCTTGTGATAAAAAGCGTGGTTTCAGGAGGTCACAGTCGGTGGAGTCGATAACCTAAAGGTTATTCCTACATTGCCGACCTCACTATTTTTAACCGACTTCTAAAAGAGAGGTTATCGATTCGACCCTGTGTGTAAATTGTCAGAAGTACACAGTTTTTGTTTATGTTAGTCTATAGTAAGTTTTAAAACACGTGTGCCAAATTTCATAAGGGTATGTTAGTATGTGTATATTTGTTAAATCCGTGCATATGTTAAAAAAACTTTAACTCTGATTGCAAAAATTCTAATTTAGGGTTCCGTTGGTGAAAGGCAAAAACGAGAGAAAATTAAGGTATTTTTCAAATACATTCAGTAGTTTTTGATTTTATCCAAATTATTCATTATTGACAAACAATCAAATATTTTCTTTTTATCATATGAAAGATAGATTATGATATAGAAATAAAACGATAGAGTCGATAACCTGAAGGTTATTTCCATTTGGCAAAGTCAACTGATCTCGGGGTTGATCAACCACGCCACGTCTGTCTACGTCGGTAAAATTCATTAGTGTCTTCCTATTCTTCAACAATAAGGCATGATCTGAAACATGCTTAAACATTCACGCTTTTGTGCGAACAAGATATTTACATCCCCAAACAAAACTGTTCAGCCAGCCCAATATATTTCGTCTTATTATTAAAAAATAATAATTTAAACCTAATCTTAATATTTCAAATTTTTAACAATAATTACTAAAAAATTAAATTAAGGTAATTTATTACGAAAAAGTTGATTTTTTTTAGAATTTCCAATACCATCTACTCGTACCATACGAAAAATGGTTTATATTTAATAAAGGGATGAGTCGCCTCTTCTAGGATCGCTCAGGGTTTTATTAAAATATTGTACCTACATTTTTTGTTCCTTTTACGCTTTAACTACTTAACCGAACACAATAAAATATTGCCTTCAAAGAGCATTTTATTTCGGAAAAATCTGTTCCCGAGGAAACGACAACAACGCGAGCGGAGTCGCGGGCGTGAGCTGGTAAGTAATATTTTCGACACACAAGCTCAAATAACAATTAATTACAAAACATTGAAATTACACGAAACAATTACTTCACATTACACGCCCCAGAAACTAGACAAATTGTGTGCCCAATAAAACCTAATATGTACAGCAAATAACGTCAAAGAACGCGAATCGGGTTGTAAATTAAAAAGTTACGCCCGTTCAATTTGCCCCCAATAGATGTGAAAAACCTAAACCACATACACATTTCAGTATACATATATTTCAGTAATCTACGATAGTGCTAATGTGTGCGTGGCGTGTCGGTATACGGGCAGACGCGTCGCGACGCTAGTGCATGTGTGCGCGTGTACCAGGGTTCGTTAACCTGCGAATTTTCGGGTGTTTGCCTTAGGTATTGCACAATTATGGTTGGTTTGGTACTAAACAGCGTAGTTTGAACTCGCCTACAAGGTTCTAGAAGGGTCAAGAGCTTTTGGGATTGGACGATTTACCTTTCGGTTTTAGTATGCTTTCAATATTGTCCATTTACATCTTACTTTATGGAAATATTCAATTCATGCATCGTTCATAAAATTATTATTTAGGACCAATAATTGGGAGTCTCGGAGATCAACGGCTCTTCTTGTAAAAACTAAAACGTACGTAATAGGTAGGACTGAGTGCCTATAGTAACTTTCGGCTTAGAAAGAGAAGACAAACTTCATAATTCTATCTCACTCTCATTCTAATCTAGGGTAACTATCTATAATTATGAATAGCTATAGTTATAAAACTATAACTAAAGTTATAGTTTTTATACGATACGGGCGAATATCGGAGGAATCATGTCAATAGGCGATGCGGCTAGCAACCCATCACTATTTTGATTCCGTTCTCACCTACAAGCTCACCAGCATACTAAACGTGGCTACCACGCAAGGGAAAAAGACGTGATAGTATGTATGTATGTATGTAACGCTTATTATATAGAGGTTTACACATCTACACATATGTTTTTACTGAAATCCTTCGCATTACAAAATGCGCTCTTTTCATTGCAATGCAGTTTATTAACAATGAACTGTTAAATAACTTAATAACTTGAAGGCCACAAATAAAACAAAAAAGATGCTAAGTAATTTTGTCTTAAAAATAAATTAATCCCTGTTTTATCGCTTTATCAGTTACCTTCTAGCTATTTAACAGTTTATTGTTAACAAACTAATTTGAAAAGGTGATGTTTTCACCATCTTTAAGTGTACAACCACTTAAAGCGTTTTCTCCTTTGGACCCTGATAGAACTGTATCAAATTTGATATGCATATTGCATATCAAATTTCTTCAGTTCACTTCAGTTAAATTTCTCAGTCTTATTATGTTTGTATTAGAGAACATTTGCAAAAATCATGGTTGACCGATTGTATACAAAACTATAAGTAGTTATAGTTTTATGTGCGAGCGGGACACTAACCTGTAGTATTTCCATCTCTTTCTACGCCAAAAGTTACCACGGGTACTCAGTCCGGTTTTAGGTTTGTACAAAGTCAAAGTCAAAGATTTTTATTCAAAATTGGATAATTGTATCTCTTTTTGAACGTCATAGTTTACTTTACTTAGTGCATAGAACAAAAGTTATTCGTTCTCATGTTGAGAAAATTTTCGCTAGTTCCATACAAAACACAATGTATAAGGTTCTTGGTTTTCTCTTCAGCTTTATAATATTAGTAAATCAAAAGTAATGATTAACAAAATACTCGTATATGCAACGAAAGATACGTCATTTTAATCATTTAACATATTTTTACTGTGACCTATCTAGCAAAAACAAAATATATAAAAAAATATCAACATTTTACTCATTGATTTTATTTTGGCGCGCACCTATCACTGCTTGTTTTAGCAATAAAATGTGTCGGGTCGACGTACTTTTTATTTGATTACGTAATAGATAGTGTGAATATACGAGCTCCGTGGCGCAGCGGTCATCACGCCTGCCTGCGACACGGATGGTCCCGGGTTCGATCCCCGGTCAGGTCAAGATGGAAAACGATCTTTTTCAGATTGACCTGGGTCTTGGATGTTTATCTATATAATTATATATTATAAAATATAGTATCGTTGAGTTAGTATCCCATAACCCAAGTCTTTCATTAGAACTTACTTTGGGGCTAGCTCAATCTGTGTGATTTGTCCATATATATATTATTATATATTATATTATTATTATATAGTTGACTCAATTAACATGTAATACTTAATGGCTTTACTGTTACCAACACAATCAGGTGGATTATACAGACAAAACTAAAACAAAAAACATACTCGTTTTTAGGGTTCCGTAGTAAACAAGGAACCCCTATTGTTTCGCCATGTCTGTCTGTCTGTCCGTTCGCGGTTTTACTCAGAGACTATAAGTACTAGAAAGCTGTAATTTGGTATGGGTATGTGTATATTAATCGTGCCAAGAAAGTGATAGAAAAAAATCTTGAAATAATTTTTTTTTAGGGTAGCTCCCTTACAAATAAAGTGGGGGAGTAATTTTTTTCTCTTCTTACCCATCGTGTCGTGTGGGTATCGTTAAATAGGTCTCTAAAAAATATTGTGAGGTTGAGAACACTATTTTTCGACTAAGGGATCCGTTTCCGAAATATTTGGTTTTAATTTATATATATATATATAAATTAAAACCATATATATATATATATATTTGGTTTATATTTGTAAGAGGTAAGTGTCCTCTATCTGCTAAACAGTTATATATGGATATGTGAAAAAAATTACAGCAGTAGTATTTATACTGAAGTTGAAAGGAAAACTATCAGAGCTGAGTACTAAGTGCAAACTAAAAAGTTATGGGCAACCAACTTATAAAATGTACTGGAAAATATAAAATTTCATACAAATTTCATTGTTAGATGTTTTTGGTCGTTAAACTGTGAGGTGCGAGTGTGAACAGTAGAACTCAAAGTTGTCATTTGCAACTACGGAACCCTACACAGCGCGTGACCCGACACGCACTTGGCCGGTTTTTTTTATTTTTGTAACTCTAATACTCATGAACAATATACTAGCCTAGGTTGGAAAGTCTCCTTGACGTTTGTAAGCTTTGTTTATCTTGTGATGCCTAAGTCGCCTTCTTCGACATCCACGGGAAGTCTTGGAGTGGTCCTATTCTACTCTGCCGGGAATCACACGGCTACGGCATTTTCCTGTGACTATTTTAATATTATCTGTTGTTCGCACCAAATAAAAATGATAAACAAAATTTTTTAAAATAAATTTCTACATTTTACTTTTTGATTTCATTTGGCGCGCACTTATCACCGCTTGTTTTAGCAATAAAATGTGTCGGGTCGACGAACTTTTTATTTGATTTCGTAATAGATAGTGTGAATAAAGTTGACTTAATTAATATGTTATGATGGCTTTACTCTTACCACAATTTGGTGATACAGACATAAAAAATATACGTTATGTTACTCTTTTTTTATTTTTGTAACTCTAAATACTCATGAACAATTTATATTAAAAAGTGTCACTCGAAACAAACTAAATTTATGCCCTTTGCAAGAAAAAAAGCGACAGCGTTACTTACAAAAAGAATGACGACATTCTACTTATTGGTTTTATTCCTGTGATTATTTCAGCATTATCTGTAAAACAATGATAAACAAAACATACATAAAAGTATGTAATTTTACCCATTGATCTTTTTGTTCCCGTGACTATTTTAATATATCTATAATTCTCACAAAAAAAAAGAAAACAAAGGATATGAAAATTTTACTCATTGATTTAATTTGGCGCGCACCTATCACCGCTTGTTTTAGCAATAAAATGTGTCGGGTCGACGAACTTTTTATTTGATTACGTAATAGATAGTGTGAATATAGTTGACTCAATTAACATGCGATAATGCTTTTAACGGTTATTAATTGAGATATTACCTTTTACCTGCGTGTCCTCTCGCGTCAATATATTATAAAACTTTATTTTACCAAATTAAATTGTTACATCTGGCGAGTCTAAGATCAATTTACCTAAATTTTTAATGCTATGAGCATTACCTCTCAGTCAACCATAAGAATTTGAAGTGTGCAATTGAAGCTTACTTAGCGTTTTCAACAAAAGTGGCTGTTTTTGCCAAAAAGTTAAGAAAAACTTCACGTTCTCCCTTCAAATCGTATACAGTAGTTAAAAAAATAACTTGAAGGCTTATCTTGGGCTTTGCAGAACAAAATTATACTTAAATGATATTTTTGTTTTCTCTCAAATGATTCATTTCAAATGTAGGCAGGATTGGACACCAAAAATTCATGCTTTCTACTCTTAAGAGTCGCCTGGAAGCGCATGTCTCCATACAAACGGAAAAAGGGAACCTTCTTCTTTTCGTGTCGGTGGCAAACCAATTATTTTTAATTTATATTTTTTGCTCCCAAAATGCAGCCACTTGGATGGCGTTAGTATTAGCTATCATTGGAATGATATTTAACAAGATGAGGAAAATTTTATGCTCCAGACGCCTTAACATCCAGCTCAGAGTACGGATCCTCCAGTGTTATATATGGCCTGTCGTCCTCTATGGGAGCGAAGCATGGACCATCAAAGAAGACGTCAGACGGCGTCTCGAAGCCTTCGAGATGTGGTGTTACCGTCGCATGCTTCGTATTAGCTGGACACAGAAAGTCAGCAACGAAAAGGTACTCCAACGTGTCGCAATGTCGCGGCTATTATTGCATACCGTCAAAAAGCGCAAGGTTGAATATTTGGGACACGTTTTACGTCATGACCGGTATCAGCTGCTTCAACTAATTATGATGGGCAAAATTGAAGGCAAAAGACGCGTTGGTAGACGTAAAAAATCATGGCTGAGGAACATAAGGGAGTGGACCGGAATCGCCAGAGCTGAGCAACTGTTTCGCCTGGCGATGGATAGAGAAGAGTTTGGGAAGCTGACGGCCAACCTCCAGTAATGGAGTGGCACTTAAAGAAGAAGATCATTGGAATTGTGACAATATTTGATAATTTTGGAGTAAAATTAATAATTTAATCAATTAATCTTATTATAATCTACGTATGTTCCTATACAGCTTGGTTAAAATACCAATGGTTTGAAAATTACAAGCCTTTTCAAATTTGTATGGAAATGTTGAGAGGCGTATAATTCTCAAACATTTGATAATTTAACCAAACTGTATAGGAACGTACGTTGATTATAATGAGATTAATTCATTGGATGCTTAATTTTGCCCTAAAATTATCAAATATTGCCACAATTCCCTGTTTCCGTTTGTATGGAGACATGCGCTTCCAGGAGACTCTTGATGCCGATCCCTCGGTAACAGTGCTTTTTTCGGGATCAAAGGTAATAGGATACTCTAATAGACATACATACATATACATACAATCAAGCCCAGGTCTATAAAACTTAAAGGCCACGTTTTAAGCATGTTGATGGGCTTGTAAAGCCTAATATACCCTATGTTATTCTCCCTGTATTAACCTCTTTGATGCAATTTTATAACAATTCGGTTTAGTAGTAAAGGCGTAAAAACATAACAAACAGACAATCTTACTTTTGCATTCATTTTAGTTTTAGAACTTTTTACTCAAGTATTTTGTAGGAATAAAATACGCGGTGTCAACGAACTTTTTATTTGATTATGCAATAGATAGCGAGAAAATATTTGACTCAATTAACATGTGATAATGACATTACTGTTATTATACTAATGACATTAGTTTTCAAGTTGATTAAGATTAATTACCAACAAAAAAAAGAAGTAGAAGAATATTCAATTTAGAAAAAGTAAATAAGGAACAAAAAGATGATTTTGTAGCCTATGCATGTTATATTGGCAAAGATCTCTATCTCGAAACTTATCCAAATGTATTCGTACTTATTTATTTTATGCCACACATTTGTATCCTACAAATTTGCGTCATTTGTGATGTCTTTAGCGCCCGGGCCTAAATCTTAGGTCCATTGCAATCGGCTGTTTTTTTTTGTTTAACAATCACAATGTCATTTAAATGCTTATCAAAGATTTGTAAACTAATCTTACAGAAGGTACCTCTTCCATCACAGTTGCCAAAGACAGTCACAATTCAAGGTCCCGTAACGCTTAACAGTTTCGCAAATATACGCAACTGCTTTCGTCAATTACCATAATTTTCGGACCATGGAATTTTTTATAATAATATTAAAACTTACGCGAGATAAATTCATTATGAAAACACGGTTTATTCACGTTTTATTACGTCGGATCCGCCGACTAGTTCGGTCTGTTACGAAGACCATCATCGGGGCGAGTGAAAAGGGGTGGCGACACGACGGTTACGCTTCCCTCAAAGCACTGACTCGTAACAGACCGAAACTAGTCGGCGGATCCGACGTAATAAAACGTGAGTAAAGCCGTGTTTTCATAATGAATTTATCGCGCGTAAGTTTTAATATTATCATAAAAAATTCCATGGTCCGAAAATTATGGTAATTGACGAAAGCAGTTGCGTATATTTGCGAAACTGTTTAGCGTTACGGGACCTTGAATTGTGACTGTCTTTGGCAACTGTGATGGAAGAGGTACCTACCTTTTGTAAGATTAGTTTACAAATCTTTGATAAGCATTTAAATGACATTGTGATTGTTAAACAAAAAAAACAGCCGATTGCAATGGACCTAAGATTTAGGCTCGGCCGCTAAAGACATCACAAATGAAGCAAATTTGTAGGATACAAATGTGTGGCATAAAATAAATAAGTACGAATACATTTGGATAAGTTTCGAGATAGAGATCTTTGCCAATATAACATGCATAGGCTACAAAATCATCTTTTTGTTCCTTATTTACTTTTTTAAATTGAATATTCTTCTATTTCTTTTTTTTTATTGGTAATTCAACTTAATCAACTTGAAAACTAATGTCATTAGTATAATAACAGTAATGTCATATATTTTCTCGCTATCTATTGCATAATCAAATAAAAAGTTCGTTGACACCGCGTATTTTATTCCTACAAAATACTTGAGTAAAAAGTTCTAAAACTAAAATGAATGCAAAAGTAAGATTAGCTGTTTGTTATGTTTTCACGCCTTTACTACTAAACCGAATTGTTATAAAATTGCATCAAAGAGGTTAATACAGGGAGAATAACATAGGGTATATTAGGCTTTACAAGCCCATCAACATGCTTAACGTGGCCTTTAAGTTTTATAGACCTGGGCTTGATTGTATGTATATGTATGTATGTCTATTAGAGTATCCTATTACCTTTGATCCCGAAAAAAGCACTGTTACCGAGGGATCGGCATCAAGAGTCGTCTGGAAGCGCATGTCTCCATACAAACGGAAAAAGGGAATCTTCTTCTTTTCGTGTCGGTGGCAAACCAATTATTTTTAATTTATATTTTTTGCGTTTTATTACGTCGGATCCGCCGACTAGTTCGGTCTGTTACGAAGACCATCATCGGGGCGAGTGAAAAGGGGTGGCGACACGACGGTTACGCTTCCTTCAAAGCACAGACTCGTAACAGACCGAAACTAGTCGGCGGATCCGACGTAATAAAACGTGAGTAAAGCCGTGTTCATAATGGAATTTTTTGCCAATTTTTAGTTTAGTCTTTTGTTTGTAGCTCGCTATGAGGGAGTACGATTCTCGTACACATACTCGTAGTTATTCTTTTTCTTCTGCTTTATATCATGGCTTCTACTGAAGTTTCAGTAATTCTACCAATGTCCAGTTTAATGAGATACAAAGTATCGGTATTGTACGGTACAGTTTTAATAAGTAACAATCAAAGATGGCGCAGGCTCTTTGATTGCCTCGTGGGAGCTACTGGGGACAAATCTATATGAGTCCATATAATAGTTTACTTTAACTATTTCAGAAATTGTTCATGAGCACGAGCATTTATAACACCAAACTACACCAATTTCATATTATAAAGTCCACTAAAATCAATTTGTAAAATCATTTATGGAAAACCGCAACTGTACCCCTTGTGTTCCCACTACAAAAACTCCGTTCAAATAGTTGTTGGTACGGGTAAGTGGTCAACGCTGGCATTAGATTTTTCTAGCTGCCAAGCATCTGTCAACTTGACGTCTAAAAACGTCAAGAAAAATCAAAATGGCGGACGTTTTTCAGAACAAAGATGAATAATTGATTAAAAGTATGCCTTGGAATTATTCCTCGTTCCACAGGGCTTAATAAAATTGAAAATATGTGATGAAAAAGTTCTCGATTTGTCATGAAAAATATCTCGCCACAGGTAGGATTCGAAATTCACGTCCCTTAAGGCGTATACCTAAGGGTCGTGGTTCAAATCCTTCGAGCAACACGGCCTCCGTACCGGACTTCAAATCCTATCTGTGGCGAGTTCTATTTCATCAATATTTTAAATTGCACTTTAATTCTTGGTACGTTTATCCAACAGCTGAACAGTTTATGTCATAATGGAGGGGCGAAACAGACACAAAGGCATTTTTTATTTTTTATTATAATTATAGTGTAACGTTGTTTCCCAAATGACAGTCACGATTCAAGGTTGCTTGCAATATGATGTTACAGCGTTTCGCAAAGACCACGCAACTCTTGCGTCAGCTTGGAATGATGCTAAATGCTGCTGGGTTAGGGTGGTTGCATACTTTGCATAGTTAAATTTAAAAAAAATACAAGATATTAATGTATACATTATATTACCTCAAAAAAAAATACATTTTTATACAAACATGTTTGGCCGGCCGGCAATTTGTACGAAAAAAAGTAATTTTTTTTTTACTACCTAACTTTAGTACCATAGAAAAAGTTGTTCATTTTGACGGGCTGATTTAATCGTTTTTGAGTCATAACATCGTTTATAACATTATTTATTCACCCAACAACGCGTTCGATAGTCCTCAAGTCTTTGTAAAAGAAAACAGATACATTCCAATTAAGAACGCTTCGTGAGCCTCTTTAAAAAAAAAAAAATCGTAATTTTAATACAGAGGATGGTGCGAATGGAGCCTGCGAACATGAACACTGTAAAGTTTTCGAAACGTTAGGTGTGTAAAAAATGTAATAAACCCGATAAAACCATATTCAAAGTAATTTTATTTAAATATGTAACAATCGGAAATATAATGTTTTTTAATTAGGTACATTATTTATACAAGTAAAGGCGATAAAACCGCATTAGAAGTAATTTTATTGAAATTGCAAAAATATTTGAAATCATTATGGGACAGGTTCATCTTAAAGTTTGATGAGTTTGATTTGACTTTGATCTCTTAATCAGATACTTCAAAAACAATATCTAACAAAATTGCTTGAAAATTAAAATTTCTAAGAACGATATATAATTTAAAAATTCACTTCTAGTAAATAATTTTTCCCTTACTTTGCTGCATGTACCAAGAAAGCAATAAAACATTTAACAAAGAATCGGCGTCTACGATTCCCCTAAAGTGCAGTAAGTGTGAATCCACAGGGGCCTTAGAAAATAAAAGTCACAAGTTTCTGAATCTAAGTAGCTAAAAGTCTGACGAAATTTCTAGCTCGGTTAGGTCTAGGCCACGAAATTAGCGCGAGCGGGTGCAAGCGACTAGCTCGTACAAAACGGACATGTGTGACGTCAAACATGTCCGTTTTGTACGGATGATATGTCAGGATTGTTCGGCAACTACATTTAATATTAGTGTAGTAGTATTTATGGAAACACATAAATACAGATGTACATAGGTACTCTCACGTCTTTTTCCCTTGCGGGGCCGACAGAGCCCATGTCTGTAAAACCTTAAGGTCACATTTAGCATGTTGGAGGGTTTGTAGATGAGAACGGAATCAAAATAATGATGGGTTGCTAGCCGCATCGCCTATATACTCCTGATGCCCATTCGTTCGGTCGTCTTTTACGATTTGCGCGGGACGAAAAGTACTCGTAGCTGGTACATTTTAGGTTTTTATCTTTTTTCCCAGACCAGCATGGAAGCGAGCGACTTGCCCGATCAAAACGGACAGATGTGACGTCACGCATGTCAGTTTTGAACGGGTCATTAATGATTGGCAGCTATGTTTAATATTGTTTTTGTGGGAATGGTCTCATAATAGAGTTTACAATTGAAGGGGTAACCGATGACTTATTTTTTTATACATAGGGATAGTAATACCTAATTGAAATTCATATTTTAAAAATATTCTTGCGCAATAAATTTCAACCCAACTCAACGCACCAATATCGAATTGCAGTAAGTACGCTCAACAATATTTTTCAGGTAGATATTTTCGTAATCAGAAATATTCTTCAAATTATCATCTGCATGATGATTTGAAGAATATTTCTGATTAGAAATGAAATGAATTTTTTTTATTCAAATTTGGATATCATGTATCGCATTTTGAACGTCATTTTTTTTTTTAAATTTGCAAAAACGAAAAACTACTAGAAAATGTATGGATTTGAGTAAAAATGCTGTTCAAACTCACTTATGTTGCAATTTCATTAGCCTACGTTAGTATTATATTGTCTTTAGCCTAGCCCTATCTAAAGAGTAGCTGACGAAATTCTAGCTCATTTACACGGAGCGTGGGAGGAAACGTTGCCCTCACAGCGACCAGACACACCTGACCCATTACTATGCCTACCAACTCTTCTGTAGTTCCCGATTTGGGAGGGAAGAGGGAGGAATGAGAGGTCTTCTTACGTTGGTCAGCGAATTTTCCTAAAGGTGATGACACATTGCGCATACAGAAATCTATAAACAAGGTTTAAATGACGAAGGGATTTGTAGATATCTTGAAATTGTATTTAGCTAGGTGGCCAATCAAATGGATAGACCTTATATATAATAAAGTATTATATGGTTGGCATAAAATTTTCAGTCTTCGTCCAAAAATAACGAAGCAATTGTCTCTTCACCAGTTGAACAGTCTTCCATCACTGCAGTATGGTGACATTCATTTACAAATTAAAATATGGTAATTTGCTTAACAAACAATTTATATAATTTTTCGGTTATATCAATGCACTACGTAGTTATTTTTTTTTGTTTTTATATTTATCTTGGTTTGTTCGTGATAAAGATTGATCTGGAAATAATATCTGTGTGTGAATTATATATTTTCTAGTTGCTTCAACTAAATATGTATTTGCCTGTTATTGGCTAACGAACTTCCAACATTTACGAGCAATAACTATCTTAACTTAAATATTATATATAGGAAACATTATATTGCTTAGGCATTTGTTTATAACGTGCATTCAAAAAGAAACTACCGAGAATGCTTTCAACTACAGAAAGTTGTAGATCTATTATGCGGACGAAGTCCCGCGAAAAGAGCTTACCTACTATACGCAAGCTTTTTTCGCGTCATTGGAGACTTATTTGACTTATCTTAGATATTTTTTATTGAAGACCATTAAAGCACCATCTATTATTCGATCTGACTAACTCACCAGTTTTTTACGATATATCTGCCGTTAGGGAGAAAAGATACGAAGTACACGTTCAGTACTTCTATTTAAAGCCCAACATATAATTTGAATATCCTACTCATAATTGTACAATTAAAAATTGCCGTTAGCACAGTATGGCCGAGCCTTAGAAGAAAAATGCCCGAAATATAAAAAATTGGAGACTATTAAAGTACCATCTATTTTGAGGTCTATCCAACTTGCTAGTTTTTTAGAAAGAAAAGATATAGAGGAAGTACACTTCAGTACTTCTATTTATAGCTCAACGATTCTTCTGAATATCTCACTCATCAGTAAGATTTTTTATTGTACAATTTACAATACAAAATTGCCGTTACGACAATATGGCCGAGCCTTAGAAGAAAAACGCCCGAAATAAGGTGCCGATGGCCGGGCAAGGTCGGCTCGCAAGGTCAGCGGCCCGGGGTCGACGCCCGCACCAAAACATTGAGGGGCGTAGTCGCGGATTGACTATTATGGGTGTATGATGTGATACAGTCCTGTACAAGTATTTGTAAGATGTTGTACAGTCCTGTAGAAGTATATGCACGCACGTTATTACTTATAAAATAGTGGCTTAATTCGTAATTATTATAAACTTGCAAGGTTTAAGGTCCCAGGTCATCGCCCGCACCAAAACATTGAGGGGCGTAGTCGTGGATTGAACTATTATGGGTGTATGATGTGATACAGTCCTGTACAAGTATTTGTAAGATGTTGTACAGTCCTGTAGAAGTATATGCACGCACGTTATTACTTATAAAATAGTGGCTTAATTCGTAATTATTATAAACTTGCAAGGTTTAAGGTCCCAGGTCATCGCCCGCACCAAAACATTAAGGGGCGTAGTAGCGGATTGACTATTATGGGTGTATGATGTGATACAGGACTGTACAAGTATTTGTAAGATGTTGTACAGTTCTGTACAAGTATTACCATGTTTTACCATTAAATGTTGGTTAAATTAGTATTGGTTTAAAATTGGTATAAAGTGTACTTAAGGTCCCGGGTCGATGTCCTCTCCAAAACATTGAGGGGCGTAGTCGCAATTGTCTATAATTGTATGATGTGATACAGTCCTGTACAAGAATTACACGTTCTTATAAAATGTTCGCTAATTTACTATCAACTGTTCTTTTATAGTAATTTAGCTTAGCGTTTAAGGTCTCAAGTCCCGGGTCAATGCTCTCACCAAAACATTGATGGGCGTAGTCGCAAATTTACTATTATGGGTGTATGATGTAATACATACCTGTACAAGACTTGGCACATTTTACTAATCAAATATTGGCTAAATTTTTATAAACGTACAATGTTTAAGGTCCCGGGTCAACGGATCCTCTCAAAAACATTGCGTTGCAAGGGACATAGGCTATGCAAGATAAGTTGATAACACATCATTGATAAATGATATAGTCCATATGAGAACCTATATCTGGAGCATAGCTTTATACGGATGTGAAACGTGGACGCTCACACAGAAGGACAGTGAAAGGCTTGCTGCCTTTGAAATGTGGTGCTGGAGGAGGATGGAAAAAATCAGTTGGACAGAACGAAAAAGTAATGAAGAGGTGCTAGAAATTGTAGGAGAGAAAAGAAGACTGATAAACGAAATAGAGAATAGGAGGGGTAGGATGATTGGTCACTTGATACGACATGATGCCTTCTTTAAAAACATACTGGAGGGTAAGGTAAAAGGAAAGAAAGGTCCAGGGAGACCAAGGAAAAGTTTTGTTGACCAACTAAAGAAGAAGGCTGGTGTCATGTCGTATCAAGAACTAAAGTCTAAAGCAGAAGATAGAGAAGTTTGGCGCATACTCCATCGACAAGAGCTATAAAGCTCTTAAATAAGAAGAAGAAGAGAACTTGAGCATTGATCAGTGTGTTTTTGGGTCTATTGAGGATTGAGGTATAAAAAAGAGACCTGCAATATACTGAAAGGAATAAACCCGCACCCAAAAACATTGCGAGGGACTAGTCTCCCTTCGTCTATTATGGTTATAATGTGATACACTCCTATTGAAGAAATTATACTTTTTTGTACAATCAGCTTTTGTGAAAAGCTTGACGGATTAAATTACTTTCTTCTCAAGTAAGAAATACGTATATTTCGAGGTTCTCAATGCGTCGCAACTCGAGCTAAACAAAGCTTAAACATCAAAGAGACCTCTCCAACCGGCCAGCGTGGAGAGTGTAGGCCAAATCCTCCGACTGCTCTGGCTAATATATGGCTCTGGTAGTACAGTACAGAGGGGTTATGCTAGCAGTGGAGACAAAAAGTCTTGATGACGAAACGCCTTCATGCAGCTTTAATAATCCCTGACTTATGGATTGGCCACACACCTACAAAATGTAAAAAATACAATGCGAATAATAGGTCATATTAGGTCAAAATCTCCCGCCGAAATAATAGGAATCTAACCAATGGCATGCATACAAAACATTATAGCCAAGTTTAATATTTTCATTTTATCGTAGCTTTCTCGTAAAATTAGCAATATTATTTTGACTGTCAAAGTATTTGTAACTCGTGTAAGGTCGATGGCCGAGACCAAAACTCGGCGAGGGGCGTACTACGTAGACGATCGACTTTTATAGGAGTATGATGTGATACAGTCAAAAACGTTGTTGATTATATACAATGTGTCCCGACTACTGTGTCGGAGCCTTAAAGGGGCGACTCAGCTCGTCAGTATGAACAACTTTTTCTATGGAACTAATGCTGGAAATCCAAAAAAAAGGACATTCCACATACAAAAGAAGCCGGCCGGGCATATGTATGAAAAACTGTTTTTTTTTTTAGGATCTTTTTATTTAGTCCATTAGAAAAGTTGTTCATATTGCTGGGCTGAGTCGCCCCTTTAAAGCTCCACCACAGTTGTCGGGACACATTGTGTTTAAAGACATCACATGAGTTAGCAGTAAGTTGTAAACTTGTGTAGTAGGATTATAGTTTCGCCATGTATATGTCTGTCTGTCCGTCCACGGTTTACTCAGAGACTATAAGTACTAGAAAGCTGTAATTTGGTATGGGTATGTATATTAATCATGGCAAAAAAGTGGTGGAAAAAAATCTTGAAAAAGTTTTTTAGGGTAGCTCCCATACAAGTAAAGTGGGGGAGTAATTTTTTTTTTCTCTAATCACCCATCGTGTGGGGTATCGTTAAAAAGGTCTTTGAAAAGTATTGTAAGCTTGAGAACACCATTTTTCGATTTAGGGATCCGTTTCCGAAATATTTATACTTAAAGTGAAAATTTTTGTTAGAGGTAAGTGTCCCCCCCTCTATCTGCTAAACGGTTAGATATGAATACGTGAAAAAAATTACAGCAGTAGTATATATACTGAAGTTTGAAGGAAAATTATCAGAGCGGAGTACTAAGTACAAACTAAAAAATTATATGCAACTTATAAAATGTACTCGAAAATGTAAAATTTCATACAATTTTCATTGTTAGATGTTTTTGGTCGTTAAACTGTGAGGTGCGAGTGTGAACAGTGTGAACTCAAAGTTGTCATTCGCAACTACGAAACCCTACACTGCGCGTGGGCCAACACGCACTTGGCCGGTTAATATTCTTTAAAAAAAAAACGTGTTAGCTTCACACGTTTTTTTTAAAGGTTGTTCTTCGTAAAGGTTGTAAAAAGCAAAAGACAAGTTGTAAATTCATTTACCGAAATAAATACTTCCGACTGTACCGCCGTGAAACTTTTGTGGGACAAGGACCCTGAGCTTCTTTCAGGAAATATAAATTTAGACTCACAAACAGTATTCATCGCGCGAATTGATGTTTTGCCAAAAAAAAACCGGCCAAGTGTGAGTTAAACTCGCGCAATGAGGGTTCCGTACAATATGCAAAGTCAAAGTCAAAGATTTTTATTCAAAATTGGATAATTGTATCTCTTTTTGAACGTCATATTTACTTATGCTTCGTGAACACACACACACACAATGTGCAAAAAATTTTTTTTTCAATTGACTAGCGCCATCTAGTGGTGTTTTAGTGAACTATTTCCCTAGATGAACTTATTATTGTGAGTTTACCACTTAATTTTCAAGTAATAGAATTCTTATTATTTTTCCTGTAATCTTCAAGGAATGAACTATATTTTGTAATTTTTTCAAAATTTTCGGCCCAGTAGTTTCGGAGATCAGGGGGGGGGAATGGTCAATTTTTGCCTTCATTCGTGAATAAAATCAAAAGTATTGGTTTTACCCGAACAAAAAAAAATATTTTTGAGATCCTCATAATTAGCCCTTTCATTTGATATATGACACAGTAAGGTTTGCAAAACTTTCTTTTAAAAATTTGTAATTGGGCCCCTCAAAATGACCCTTATTTCAAAAAAATCTTTATTTACTTTGCACATCCGTGTTTGGGTCATAGGATTACACTATCTTACCAAATTTCATCTAATTTGGTTCAGTAGATTCGGAGAAAATTGGCTGTGACAGACGGACGGACGGGCTCGAGTGATCCTATAAGGGTTCCGTTTTTCAACTTTTGTACGGAACCCTAAAAACAAATATTTAATATATTTCTTTGGTCATTTCCGAGTTATTCACTTGCCGCTTCTATTAATTCGAATTATAAATCTCTTGTTCTATTAAAAAGACGTTTAGTTTGTCGTTTATCAAGTGTGAATACGTATTTTTTATAGCAAGGATTAAAATTGTATGGCTAAAATGATAATTAATGATTTTTTCGCCGAGAATATATACTGAAACTATTATTCGTTTGATGAATTTTAACGGCTTTTATTTAGATTTTTATATTTCTGCGAGGGAATTCCTAAAATGTTTTATTGATTAATCGAATAGGAAGCTGTGATGTTACTTTGGTACGAAAGGAAAATCACAGCAGGTGCCAACTTTTCGCTCTCTTTCAATCGCTGATCACAAAAGACAATCTAAGAAAGAGTTTTTTTTACCCCCACTGACTCACCCAGAATGAGAGTAAAGTTTTTCGCGCGTATGATGTTTCATCATCATCAGTTGAAGTGGTTTCCAGTTTGGTTAGGACATTGCAGGCATGAATCACCTGATTGTCTGATAATGAAGTTGATTCCGTGCTTCGGAAGGCACGTTGGTCCCGGCTGCCATCTGGTAGTCGTTAAAGTAACCACGTCAGAGGCCGAGAGGCGGTTCCGAAGAACTCTGACACCAGAGTGTGCATGGTCGATTGACCGCATCACCTACACGAAATGATGATCATCATCAGGTCTTTATTAGTCTCCACTGCAGGGGCACGACTCTCTGTACTACCTGAGCTATATAATGATATAGCAGTCCACTGGCAGATCGATTGGAGAGGTCTCTTTGATGTTTATAAACTTAGTTTAGCTTGTGTTTCCTAGGTCGCGTATGTATGTATACATATATACATATCTATTTCATTGTCACATCCTGTAGCCTACACGGCTTGATCGATTTAGAAGTGTTAGGTGTCTTTGGATACGTATTCTTCGTAGGTTTTATGATGTCCGCAATGAATCAATAGACTGAAAAAGGGACGGTGGGTTATTTTTTTTAAATAACTATTGCGACTTGTTATTTAACACTTAAACCAGCCAGTCAATCTCTGCTTTCATATTTTATTTCAGGTATATTCAAAAACTCATTATGGTATTTATGAGAATTGTTGATGAAAAAGCAGGTGATAAATTGGCAAGAGTTTATTTAACCCTCATAATGAACTTGAAGCGGTATTTTTGCAATCTTCAACAATGTTGATCAAATTATATTGGGGAGAAATTGATACTCCGTAACAAGGGTTGTTAACTCCAATGGACAAATATTTAAGAGATATTTACTTTTCATGTTTATGAATGAAAATGTATTGTCTGTTTTTCGTGTGTGTAAGTGGCCAACATTGGTGTCAAGTCAAGGTTGAAGAGCAAAGATTCAAGGGTTGCATCGTCATGGTATTTATGATAAATTTAAGGAATTTAAAGTAAGTAAGTACTGTGTGCACCATGCACTCACTCTATCGTAACCAAACTGGCAGAGAATACCACATGGAGTAAAGTCTGCCATTCGTACACTTACTTAAAATTGTGCAATAAAATATACATAAAGTAAAATTAATGGAATATATTTTTTACTTCTACTTCATAAGGAGCTTTGTATCAACTTTACTTTACATTAGATTATCATTACCTTGCCGTGCGATTCCCGGCAGAGTAGAATAGGATCACTCCAAGTCTTCCCGTGGATGTCGTAGAAGGCGACTTTAGAAACACTATCTAAACAAAGCTTATAAACATCAAAGATACCTCTCCAACCCGTCTGGCAAGCATGGAGAGTGTAGGCCAAATCCTCTGACTGCTCTGGCTAATATATGGCTCTGTTAGTAGATATAGAGAGGGTCGTGCTCCTGCAGTGGAGCCTAAAAAATACCCGATGATGACGATGATCATTAACTTATTCACGGACACAATATAAATAACTAAATAATGCTCCGTGACGCAGCGGTCAACACGCCGCCTGTGACACGGTTGGTCCCGGGTTCGATCCCCGGTCAGGTCAAGATGAAAAATGATCTTTTTCAAATTGACCTGGGTCTTGGATGTTTATCTATATATGTATTTGTTATAATTATAGTGTCGTTGAGTTAGTATCCCATAACACAAGTCTTACTTAAGAACTTACTTTGGGGCTAGCTCAATCTGTGTGATTTGTTCGTATATATTATTTATTTATAATTATGTCTACAAGCGGTGATGTCCTGGAAGCTGTTCAGATCGTCATTTTGAAGCACATAATTTACCTTTAATTGCGTGCTGAGGGCATATGAATCTAGAGATATTTCTTAATGAGCTACAGGAATTAGTCCATTTAATTTAGGCAGTATTTTATACTTTGATTATCGAACAAAACTTGAAAATATATTTTTCTAAGCATAAGGTAAAATGTACAGATAGAAAATACGTAAGCCTATTAAATTTTCTTTTGCCACAAGCAATTGATGAGGTCTTTGCCAAGCTTAGATACGTGTATCTACCAAAAAGCTAATAAAATCTTCTATATGTCTTAAACGTAATAAAAAGGACAAACCCTGTCCAAGGGTACAAGGGTACAATAGACTACGGGTGAAGGCCCTGAGGTCAACGCCTTCCGGAAACCATTTATTTTTAATACCCCGTGTTTGGTCGTAAAAATATAGGCCTCATTATGAATATTGTACTATGCAGAGTTATTAAAACCGCTTTTGCCCTAGACTTTGGTTGTGAAAAGTTTTAATACTACAAAAGTATTAAAACTTTTAAAGTTAATAATATTTAGTCATCCCGTGGATGCCGTAAAAGGCGACTAAGGAAACACAAGCTAAACAAAGCTTATAAACATTAAAGAGATCTCTCCAACCCGTCTGGCCAGCGTGGAGAGTGTAGGCCAAATCCTCTGACTACTAAGGCTTGTAATGGCTCTAGTAGTACAGAGAGGGTCGTGCTCCTGCAGTGGAGACTAGAAAGACCTGATGATGATGAATATTTAGTTTTAGTTACTAGTACGGTTCCGAATGCTGGACAGTCAAGAAAACGCATGAACAGATGGCACATGTAAATGAAATGAAGATGTTGCGCTGGGCGGGTGGGTTGACCAGGATAGATAGAGTTCGGAATGAATACATCCGGGGGAGCTTTAAACTCGCACCAATCACAGACAAAATAACGGAAAATCGCCTTAAATGGTATGGCCATATCATGAGACGGGGCGAAGACCATGTAGTGAAGATCGCACTAAGCCTGCCAGAACAAAAGAGGGGTAGAGGCCGCCCGCCATCGACCTGGTGGTCAAACATCGAAAGAGATTTTAAGAAAGCCCAATTGCCAAAACCGACAACCCAGGACAGATCAACCTGGCGCCGCAGAGTGAGAAGACTTGACCCCGGATAACGGGAACAGGGACGGAAGAAGAAGAAGAAGAAGAATAAGAATTTACTAGTTCTATTGTTAGCAAGACAATAAATAAAGGGCTATCTTTTATAATCTAAGGTGCTATCAATGCTTTTCGTTGCAAATCAAAAGTGTTCAATTCTAGGATTGGTTTTGGATTATTTTTTGTTTTGCAGCTGATCTGAAAAATAAATCTAATACCCGTCATCATCATTGTCATCAGGCATTTTTTAATATCCACTACAGGAGCAAGACATTCTCTGTACAACCAGAGCCCTATATTACCCAGAGCCTTCGAGCAACACGGAAGGGAGTAGCCATACGCTGCATTCCCCTCTGTCAAGGTACAAGCCAAAATTAGGCATATGCATGTCTATGTGTTAGTTGTGTGTGACTCATCTGTACACAAATTATTTTTTCTTTTTTATGTCATTTTTGTGACAATGTCATAATTACTATCAAGTGACAGTTTAAGTTTTGTATGTAGGTGTGCGGAACTAAACTTGTGTGCACATTTCCCCCCGCAAAAAACGCCAGAAAAATTGTCATAGTAAATTGTCGCTTTGCCCACTCCCTCCGTCCGGTACGGAGGCCGTGTTGCTCGAAGCCCAGAGCAGTCAGAGGATTTGGCCTCTCTCCACGCTGGCCAGACGAATTCGGTATTTGCCTAATGTTAAGATTATATAAAATTTGTTTCCAATGATACTAATTTCTATCTAAAAACATTATTCAAAACACTTTTAATTTGATATCGATTCATTAAGTGTTCTTAAAGCTTCTTTAAAGTTGGGTGAATAGCACCATTTTTCAAAGTATGAAAATCTTAAATTACAATTATACTGTATTGTAGTCCGCTAAATTTATAGCAACTTTTATTATGAAACCATTACCACAAACGTAATATTTCGTATATCTACCAAACAAAGTTCTCGAGCCGCCCATACAAAATACAAAGTTGTGACGTCACACACAAATATGTAGGCATTTCAGCAGTGCGTTTTCACGTCTAAAAATTAACGTCTAAGAATATGTGTCTTTAAAATTTCTATATCTGAAAGAGTTTTTTTGTTTAGAAATGTATTTCGGTCACTATTTTTGGCAGGTCTTTACATAGCGACACGAAAAATTTTTTAGTCAAGTAGCCAATTGGACACGTCTCTTTGATATAGCTAAGATAACTTTGTTTAGCTTGTGTTTCCTAAGTCGCCTTATTCGACATCCACAGCTAGGCTTGAAGTGGTCCTACTCTACTCTGCCGGGAACATCTTCCTGACAGAAGTGTTGGCCACTTATACTCATGAAAAACAACTGTTTATCTGATAGCCATTCGAACTACGTGCTACTAGAACAACGTCATTTCTAAATCTGTAGTCGAACCGGTCAGTTACCGCGTGGTTGTGCGTGATGACGCAAATCTGAGCCACCGGGGCACTGCTTTGTATATGTGTTAAGGGTGTGCTTTAGTTAAGGCGAAGGTCTTATATAGGAATTTCATGAAGCTTTTATTAAAGGAACTATTTTTTTGGCCCTTTCATGTTAGTGCGTACCCGGTTGCGTCCATAATTATTATCATCAGGTCTTTATTAGTCTCCACTGCACGAGTACGACCCTCTCTGTATTGTCAGAGCGATATATTAGCCAGAACAGTCAGAGGATTTGGCCTACAAACTCCACGCTGGCCAGACAAGTTGGAGAGGTCTCTGTTTTGTTTAGCTTGTTTTTCCTAAATCGCCTTCTATGACATGCACGGAAAGTCTTTAAGTGGTCCTATTCTACTCTGCCGGGAACGACACGGCTAATCCATTTCCATCCATTCATCCGTAACTGTTATAATATTAAAACTTACGCGAGATAAATTTATTATGGAAACCCGGCTTTCCTCACGTTTTATTTCGTCGGAATCACTGTCTAGTCGCGGTCTGTTATGAAGACCATCATTGCTTTCAAGCTAGGACAGTGGTTTGAGGGTAGCGTAATCGTCGTGTCACTACCCTCACCCTATCACTCGCCCTGATTCATAACTTTCACAATAACAATTATTTTGTTGTTGTGAATATTATTATCCCTTACGAGGTAGAAAGAGCCTATGGTCATAAAACCCAAAGGCCACTTTGCATGTTAGTGGGCGTTCAGGTGGAAAGCGGAATCTAAATAGTGATAGGTGGCGAGCTCCGTGGCGCAGCGGTCAACACGCCTGCCTGCGACACGGATGGTCCCGGGTTCGATCCCCGGTCAGGTCAAGATGGAAAATGATCTTTTTCAGATTGACCTGGGTCTTGGATGTTTATCTATATAAGTATCTATTATAAATATAGTATCGTTGAGTTAGTATCCCATAACACAAGTTTCGAACTTACTTTGGGGCTAGCTCAATCTGTGTGATTTGTAAAAAAAAAAAAAAAATAAAAAAAAAATAGGTTGCTTGCCGCATTTCCTAAAACGCAATTCCTTAGATTCTCGCCCAATCCTTTGACCGGCTTTCAATGTCTGCGCAGGAAGAAAAGTGGCTGGTCTATTCTATGTTTTTCCTTTTCTCCAAAACCAGCATGGATGCTTTAGTATAAACAAACGTTTGAAATCTTGAAAAATAATTATTAATAATAACAGGAGTTAGCACGAACCTTCCTGCTTATTTATTTTCGCTGACAAAAAAGAATCTATGGAGTTATATCAATCGTGGTCGCAGTCTCGCCGCAAGTCCTGTTAATATTAATAATTGTCTTTGAAGCGCGAAAGTTTAAAAAAGAATCTTATAAATTTTGAAGAATTCGCCTTAACCCCGAGGTAGCTTTCCCGGAGGGCATTGGCCCCTGAAAAGTGGCACGCGGGTGCCGACCCCGGAAAACCATCTGGCTCTATTTACAACGAGCCTAAAATATTATGTACACAGAAACGCGCGTCCGTCTGTCTGTTTTGCAGATTACCTTTTATCCAATTGTTGATTGCTAGTTCCCAAAATATCTAATGACTTTATTTTTAGCCTTTTGCTATTTTCAATTTCAGTTTTTTTTAATGTAAAGAAGGAAATGGTTTTTAAGAACCATAGATATATAAAGACATGTATGAATTTATATATCGTATATAAAGATATATAAATTCATACTATATATCTTTATATATCTATGAATATATGTAAATATATCTGTTCCATTGTTGCCTTCTGTAGTCCAAATGGCTTGACCGCTTCTAAATATAAGGTGCCATTAAAATGTATTTTTCCCCGGATTGTCATAGGTTATGTACGTAACGTCAGCAAAATGGACGTAGACTGACAAAAATGGCAGTCATGTTTTTTTTTACTTTTTTAAATAATGCAACTTGTTAACTTAAATGCTGAAGGTCCTTTGAATTTCGATCCTTCCGTACTATAGGATTTGTATATTTATTTTAACGATATTTATCGATCATCACACAAATTGAGTCTCACAGTAACTTGTGTCGTAGGATACTATCTCAAAAATGCTATATTTTATAATATGTACTTATAAAGATAAACATACAAGACCCAGGCCAATCTAAAAAAAAAAATATTTTGCTTTTAGTGGTACTTAGGTATTTAGTAGATTATCCATACTTAGGAGGGCTGGCATCATCATATTTAAATAATGGCTAGATATCACTACCAAACTCAAGCAATACTACGGACAACAACTAGTCGTTGCCTCATTTTTCCCTACAGGTACGGGGTGCAGTACAATTAAGTCCATTGCGTATTTCCATAAGGTCATGAACTCGTGAGCCTCTGTCGTGGTCGTGTGTGGCAGCCATAGCCCCAGATTTAACTGAAAGTCAAGTAAACAGAAGTAAATTTCTTGACCAACCTTTGTGGTGCAATGAATTTTCCAGATTTACGAAGGCTATTTTAGGGATCCGTACTGGAATAGGTAGAAAAGAACAACAGTGCAAAGATACATTTAGGCTCAATACTAACTGAATGACGTAGAGTCGAAGCCAAGGAAATATTTCAAAGTTCTCTTTCCCATTCAAAAAAAATTCAAATTTGTGATATGAAAATCGCCGCACGAAGTCACACACGTCGCAAGTTTGTATTTTCATAACTCAAATTTGGCAGTGGCAGGTATGGTGGTGAGGTGGTGTAGCACCAAAGCCGATATTGGGGCTATTATGAAATTTTCCACCCCTAGGCAATTGTGTGAAGGAGGATATGGAGAAAAAAAAGAAGGTGACGAAGGAGATGGCTCATGATAGAGCGAAATGGAAAAAGCTTACATGCTGTCCCGACCCCACATAAGTGGGATAAGGTGAGAAAGAAGAAAAAGGCAATTGCCTTTAGAAACCGCTTCATCATGTCTTTTTTAGTCTCCACTGCAAGAGCATGACCCTCTCTGTACTATCAGAGCCATATATTAGCCAGAGCAGCCAAGGATTTGGCTTACACTCTCCACGCTGGCCAGACGGGTTGGAGAATTCTATTTGAAATGAAATGAAATGAAATGAAATGAAATTTTATTCAAATTTGGATATCATGTATCGCTTTTTGAACGTCATATTTTTTTTTTAATTTGCAAGATCGAAAAAACTACTAGCGTTTCGGAAAGACCACTGCTGAGAAGAATACGCCGAAAGAAACTCAGTCCAGTTTTGGTCCCTACATGCCTGAAGGGCTATGCTTATACACAAGTATTTGTAACAATTTATAAAATTATATTAATTAATTATGTACATTTATTCATTAAAAATAATATTATTACTCCCATGTAGATTTATCTTTAAGGTAGTCGTTAATACAATAGTATGCCTTTTTAAGTAATTGATTTTTAATAGCAGTTTTAAACTTAACTAATGGCAGAGCTAATATTTCTGTAGGAATTTTATTATAGAAGCGTATACCGAGGCCCAAAAAAGAATTCATTGTTTTCTGTAATCGCAAAGCTGGCGTAGCTAATTTATTTTTATTTCTCATATTCCTGCTGTGGTTATCACTATTTTTCTTATATAAATGAAGATTGTGACGAACAAACATAATATTTGCAAATATGTATTGCGAGGGGAATGTCAATATATTTATCTCTTTAAACAATTCTCTAAGTGATTCTCTAGCACCTAATTTATATATAGACCTGATAGCGCGTTTTTGAAGGACGAAAATGGTATTAACTTCAGCTGAGTTACCCCACAGTAATATCCCATATGACATGACACTATGGAAGTAACTGAAGTACACTAAGCGCGCAGTATCAACGTCAGTCAGCTGTCTTATTCTTCTAACTGCATAAGCCGCAGAGCTAAGTTTACCCGATAAGGTTGTGATATGGGCACCCCATTGAAGCCCGGAGTCAACTGTCATCCCAAGAAATGTTGTTTTGTCAACCAAATCTATCGTTTCGTTATCGATCATTATGCGTGTTGGTACTTTTGTAACATTCGGTAAGCAAAATTTAATACATTTCGTCTTTTTAGCGTTCAGCAACAAGTTATTTGCGGTAAACCACTCTAACACTTGGGCTAATGTACTATTGACCACGTCAAAATTGTCCGTTGTCCTATCGATAGGGAAAACAAGAGATGTATCATCGGCAAATAGTACAGCCTTACACGTGTTAACATAATATGGCAGATCATTAATATATATTAGAAACAACAAAGGCCCTAGTATAGAGCCCTGGGGTACACCCATCTTAACAGATGATCCGACAGACATAACCCTATCTACACTAACTTTTTGAATACGGCTACTCAAATAAGATTTGATTAAATAAAGAGCTTTACCTTTAATCCCATAGTGTTCTAGTTTGAATATAAGGGTATTGTGGTCGACACAATCAAATGCTTTGGTAAGATCACAAAAAACACCAATGGCATTCTGTTTATTCTCCCAAGCATCATATATATGTTTTAAAAGCGCAACCCCCGCGTCTGTAGTTGATCGACCCTTTGTAAATCCATACTGTTCACCATGAAAGAGTCCGTTTCTATTGAAAAAAGATAATAACTGATTAAAAATTAACTTTTCAAATATTTTACTCAAAGCTGGCAGAATAGAAATAGGACGGTAATTTGTTGGATCAGTTTTATCACCCGATTTGTACAATGGTATAACTTTACTCAATTTCATTAAATCAGGAAAAGTCCCCGTATCGACACATTTATTAAAAATAGACGCTAAATAAGGAGCTATTATATCTATAATATTACTAATAACCGATACTGAGATATCCCATATATCCCCAGTTTTCTTATTATTTAAACTCCTAAAAGTATCAATGATTTTTTGTGATGTTACGTGTTCAAATATTAAATGACTGTTACATTCTGGTATACAACTACTTAATAACTTTTTAGATTCCTCAGATGATGAATGTAGGGAGGCAGTGGTATTTACAGGAATATATATAATACCAGCCATACATAATCATCAAATATAATATATTTGATGATTATGTATGGCTTTGTTTAGTTTGTGTTTTTTAAACTGCCTTCTAAGACATCCACGGGAAGACTTGGAGTGGTCCTATTCTACTCTGCCGGGAACCACACGGCTCAGAAACCGTTTATGGCGTGGCAACTCAGCATAGCAGGCAATGTTTCCATTGCGTATTTCTGTAAGGTCAAGCGCCTCTGTCGTGCGTGGCAGCCATAGACCTAGATTTGGCTATTTCCAACACATATTTCGTTAATTTGTTAATGCTAACGTTGGGGTTAAGTAACCTGAAATAAGGTTAGAGCAGTCTCGTAAATGATTATACTAAAGTACATAGTAACATTTCATGAAATTTATGTTCCGTTGCAAAAAAAGGACAGTGAAATACAAACCCAGTTTCCAAAAAAAATGATTCAATTGTCAATGACGATTGAATTAATAATTTAGAATATTTTTAACAAAGACAATAACCGACTTCAACCCTTTCAATTTGTTTTAATAAGTATAAGAATAAAATGGAAATTATTGTAAACCGAACGGCATTAGTGTATATATTTTTTTGGTTTTTGTGTATTTTTTCAAAAAGCACTCGATACATTTCGATTCGAATTTAATAGGACTATCTGTAAAGTATTATATATCACACAAAAAAAGAATTTCATAAATCGGTCCAGCCGTCTTTGAGAAATCGGGGAATATCCTCCAGGGAATATTGAGAACCTCCTCTTTTTTTTAAGACAGTTAAATTTTTTTCTTTATACACTCATCTTTATAAGGTCGAAGAAACTTAAATTTCTAATTTCCATGGTCGAATAAAAAATCTGATTCGGCTGATAATGAGTAAAATTTAGTAATTACTCATAAAAAAGATGACTAATTTGACTGACTGACATCATTGTGTGGAAGACCGCCCGGAGTTACATCGACCCCAATAGAGTTGCTTAACACCAATTTAGAGCGATTTAATAATTAATCGTGTCGTAATTGTCTACGATCGACGCCATATTGGCGTAACCGACATTTGGCAATTTGTAATCTGTGATTTTTTGGTATGGAAATGTTGGGATTTTATTGACTTTGTTTAAGGAAAATTTGTTGATACCTAGGCTAGGCAGCTCCTTATTCAAGCGTTTTCCCGGCTTCATCTTTTGCTGTATTAGAACCTGGCGTCGGATATTATGAAAACACGTTAGTTTTACTATTCTCCTTCCACGATGTGATATCAAGAAGAAATAAGTCAGATAAATTTGACTCGCTAAAATTAACAAACAAACCTTACATAGGTACCAAAGAGCATATAATAACTATGTGATTGGTACCTTCGAAGGACATGTTCTACTTCTTCTGCTTTTCAGATTTCAGTGATTCTGCCAATCTCCAGTTTAATAAGATTCTAAATAAATAAATAAATATATACGGACAAATCACACAGATTGAGCTAGCCCCAAAGTAAGTTCTTCAGAAAGACTTGTGTTATGGGACTTAACGATATTATATTTTATAACAAATACATATATAGATAAACATCCAAGACCCAGGTCCATCTGAAAAAGGACATCTTAACCTGACCGGGTACATTACTAAGTATCGGTGTTGTACGGTAGGTTTTCCCAAGTAGCATTACAGATGGCGTATGTTCTTTGATGGCCTTATGGGAGCTTCTGGTGACTAATCTATACGTGTCCATATTACAGTCTACTTAAACTATTTCACAAATCCTTCATCAGCACGAGCATTTATAACACCAAACTACACCAATTTTATATTATAAAGTGCACTCAAATCAATTTCGAAAATCGTCTAAGACAAACCCCAACTGGACCCCTGACTTCCCACCACAAACACCAAGGACATGTTCCAACTTACTAAATAAAGAAAATAAGAAATGGTGAAAAAATTTCACGCGGGCAGGACTTGAACCTGCGTCTAGATCTCAGTACGATCTATGCGTTGCCAATTACGCCACCGCGCTTCAAGCCCCGGCGTCGATTTTCTCCACCATATCCCATTCCTCTTACACGCATCAAGGCTTATGTAACCCAACACAACTACCCCACTTTTACAAGTACGGTATTTGATTTCAACTCAATTTACAATGAATTTGAAAATCAATTAATGTGTTGGAAGCCATACAATAGTTTATATGGGATTTATTTTGCATTCACAATGCTATTTTACCTTATTATTTCACCATTTCTTATTTTCTTTATTTATTAAATAAGGTAAAATAGCATTGTGATTGCAAAATAAATCCCATATAAACATGTTCCAACTATCAAATATTTCAGTTGACAATGACAAGTTCGAAAATCGAGCTGTTATCTAACGGTGTGACGTCACGCGGGGAGCCCGCGCTTTCCACGTTTCCGCCCGCTTTCCCGGGGTGATGACCTGCCCGACGCTGTTGGTATGCGCGATCAAAACAACCAATGTGTTTATTTTTCAACCGACGAAAAAACGGAGGAGGAGATTTTTTAATGTGTGACTACGCATTGTGTATAATCATCATCAGGTCTTTTTTAATCTCCATTGCAGGAGCATGACTCGTACTACGTACTACCAGAGTCATATATTAGCCAGAGCAGTCAGAGGATTTGGTCTACACTCTTCACGCTGGCCACAAGGGTCTCTTTGACGGTGGTTTAATTTTTCGTTAAAATATTTTATTATTGGGTCTATCGCACTAATTGATCATAAATTAAGTAAATCGATTTGACATAATAAAGTCCACTTGAAACAATTTATACTTGAAAGCCCCACAGTAAGTTGTTAACTTGTGTCGTAGGATACTAACTCAACGTTACAATATTTTATAATAAATACTTAGATTAACATCCAAGACCCAGGCCAAACTAAAAAAGATCATTTTCCATCTGGCCGAGGATCGAACATGAGACCCCTCGTGTCCTCCTTAAAAAAAAATGGTGGATGAGACTATTTTTAAAAGTATTAAAATCATAAAATACAACTTTACTGCAATATAAAGTTCACAATATTTATAGCAACTGTTATTACGAAGCAAGTACCAGAAACGAAAATTTAAATAGCTACCAAACAAAGTTCTCACGCCGCCCATACAAAATAGGTACATAGTTGTGATATCACGAATATTTTTAGCTATGCGTTTTCGTAATATTCGAACATATGTTTATATTGAATTAAAATTTAAATTCAGGGCAATAGATGTGTAAATTATTATAAAAAAATCTATTACAGTATTTTTTTATTACTTTTTGTGTTTTTTTTCTCCATGCTGGTATGGGAGAAAAGAAATAAATAATAATATATAAATAATCAAATGTAGAATGCACCAGCTGCTTCTTTTTCCACGCAGACCATAAAAGCCGATCGAGGGATTGAGCGAAAATGTAAGAAGTCTCGTCAATAGGCGTTGCGGCTAGCAACCCATCAGTATTTTGATTCCGCTTTCCACATTAACGCCCACAAACTTGCTAAATGTGGCCTTTTGGTCTTATGGTCTTAGGCTCCGTCCACCCCTTAAGGGATAAAGACGTTATACCATGTATGTATGTGTTTGTGGTTCTCCTTAGCAACAACCCGGACGGAAGATAGGCGGGGTCCTCGTACGGGGGGTCATCGGCACTGTAGCCCACTTTCAGCTGAAACCGATGCCAATGACCTCTGTTAGAAAAATGTTAGCGATAAATCATTGGAGAAATCTACTGCGAATCGACAGGGTATATTTAATACATTTTATGAAGTCTATTATTCTATATCCGTAGCCGTGTGGAAGAGTATCTCGTAGAAGGCGACTTAACATCAAAGAGACCTCTCCAACCCGTCTGGCCAGCGTGAAGAGTGTAGGCCAAATCCTCTGACTGCCCTGGCTAATTATGGCCCTGGAAGTACAGAGAGGGTCATGCTATTGCAGTGGAGACTAAAAAAGACTTGATGATGATGATGATGATGATAAACTCACGTAATATTTTGTCGGGATTGCTGACTATAGTTTCAGATATGACAGGAGCCCAATTTCAAGGCGAGTTCTTAAACATTATGTATTATCTCTTGTTAGTTTCAATGATATCACTTATATATTATTTATTTTATTTTCACAGATGAAATAAAAGAGAAGGCAAAGGTCGTGTCATACAGAAAGGTCAAAGAGATAGCGGAGGATAGGGAAAGATGGAAAATACTCCACCGACAAGAACAACGTTCTTTAATATATGATCGAGCTCCGTGGCGCAGCGGTCAACACGCCGGCCGGCAACTTGCTAAAACTAAGAAATAATTTTATATTGATTCTATTTTTAAATGAATTATATTTCGTGTATACGCACTTTCTCATAATGTGGTGACAACAAAGTTGTAGCGTAACGTATTGCGCCATCTATGAACCATTGTCAGAACAAATCATGCGAAATAAGGGTTGGGATTGGCACCGCATAGCACCAATCCCAATAGAGGCGCAGAGTTCATTTCGAACACCATCAAACAGATATGTAAGTATATTAAATAAAACACGGGAATAAAACTTGGTACCAATGTGTCGCACACTAGCGTATTAACCACTGCGCCACGGAGGCAGCCAGTTAGGTTCAATGAATATGAGGCGCCAATCATTATGCATGGTGAAATTTTGAACTTTCTGGACCCTTAAAGGGGTGATTCAGCCCGTCGATATCAACCATTTTTCCTATGGGACCAATGCTGGAAACTCAAATTTTATTTCGACATTTTCATACAAAAGTGTTCAGCCGCTCGGGCAATTTGTATAGGAATGTCGAAATTTTTTTCGAGTTTACAGCATTTGTCCCATAGGAAAAGTTGTTTATATTGACAGGCTGAATCACCCCTTTAATGGTCCGGAACGATCAAAATTTCGCCATGTATAGTAGACTGTTTATAAACATAACGATACACATTAATCAAAATTAATTTAATATTTAGTTATGACGGCCAGATGGTATAACTGACTTCCTATTTTTCTCAGTAAGTGGGTTAAGCCCATTAATTGAATTAACCGTATATTGGCTTTTGGCGAAGATCCATCTAATGCAGGTGTAAGTAAATCTGTTTTTAGAAAGTAAAGTGTTTCTTTTACAGAAAATCATTTTAATGACATACCTTTATTATAAGCGATTGACATTGTAAAATATTACGCCAAGACAAATTAGATTAACCCTAACACGATCCGACGTATTATAAAACAAGGACTAACTTTAGTAGGTACCTAGTTTAAACCAATATCCACCCAAAACAAATTGACAATGACAGTTGACCGAATACCAATGTAATAAGTGATGATTTATTTTGGCTGGTTAATGGTTTAAATCAGGAACTAAAGTTAGTCCTCGCTTTATAATAAGACGGGATGGGTTTATATTTTTTAGTTAAGAAGTGCCTATAGCACGGTAATATATTATTGTATTACCGTGCCTATAGCCACCTTCCGACTCAATGATCAGATAAGGTCAATGGATTATATTATTACACTGTTATCTGAATTAAATAAGTACAGAAAATTATATCTCAATTAGTTAGGGAGAAGTGTGCTTCAGAATTGTGTCGCAAGATTTAACTCTCACAGACAACAAACAAACTTATAAGTAAAATAAAACCTTATGAAAAATAGGCAAGGCATTCTGTGCGATTTGATGTAATGTTTAAAAGCATAACCAAAGTGTCGGGTTTATGCAGCAAGCTTCGTCAATTAATCTAAACTCTAAATAATAAGTGACAAGTCCATTTTTAGCAAAAATAACGTCAATTGTCTCACCATCATGGGGGCTACCATAACCTCTTATAGCAGTATTATTTCAATATTACTTTTGAAATGCGTACCATGACGTATACAAAACAATATTACTTTATTGTTGTTTTTACTAGCAGTTTTGATGACGTCAGAGCAAATCATTCATTCATTTGGTACCATGAGCCGCTATTTGACAGTTAGCAATATTGTTTTTGTGTCAAATTAGCGATCTTAAGGATGCGCTAGTCGGGAACTCGAACTCGTCAGCGCACGTGGTTAAAATGCGTGCTATTTCGCTGAGAAAGGGATAGACTCGGTTTTCAACAGTGCGGAACTGTTTACACTGATGTATAAGCACATCGGAACAACAGTCTAGTGTGTGCAAACACAAATATTGTTGAAAATCTAAATCTTCGTCGTCTAAAAATTCGCGAGTATGCGTTTGGGAGAAGTGTTCTTGTGAAAGAACATCTGAATGTTTTTATTAAAAGTAAAATAATTTATATTTTTTAATAACCAAACTATGCTTGTATGAATTTTGTTTTAGAGATTTTATACTCCTTCCGGTATTTAATTGTGCCCAAAGATGCGTTAAAATTACGTGTTAAAACGGAATGTTTTGAGACTCATAACTTTTAAGGTACTTATAATTTTACAATTATGATTCCATACAAGCATAGATAACGACAAAACAAATCGACAGAATTAAAAACTTCAAACAGACGATACCGAACAACGGAGTCATCACCCTACAGAATTTGTATGGCGAAACACCTGACTAGCGCACCCTTAAAAAAGTTACTCGGGTACGATGGAAACAAAACTTTTTTCCATTTTACTGTGATATTTTCATTATTATTTGTAACTTTAACACAGAATACATAATAGTATAAGCCTGTAACAACACTGTAGTGTTCACATAACATTGAATTTGTGAGTGGAATTGTGTTAAGAGTGTTTAAATTAAGTATAAACAAGATTATAAGATCCTATCCTAACAGTCAATCAAACAGCTGTATTCCGCGCAAATCGTCATAGCAAGGCCAAAGAAATGGACAAAAATCTTAAGAAATCATTTCTGAAACGCAATAAATAAATAAATAAATATATAGGGACATATCACACAAATTGAGCTAGCCCCACAGTAAGTTGTGAACTTGTGTCGTGGGATACTAACTCAACGATACTATATTTTATAATATATACTTATATAGATAAACACCCAAGACCCAGGCCAATCTGAAAAAGATCGTTTTTCCATCTTGACCTGACCGGGGATCGAACCCGGGACCTCCGTGTCGTAAGCTGGCGTGTTGACCACTGCGCCACGGAGCTCGATGCAGCAATGCTGTTATCGCTGTTTTATTTTCCACCACTAGGTACCTACGAGAGAATCTTTAGGTTAGAACCCAGTGGAAAAGTACAACATATATGTAGATACCTATTGCAAGTTAATAAAGATCAAAATGTCTAAGAAGTGGTTTTCTTTCTTCTATCAATTACATTGGGCTTTGATTAGTAAATACCTATTACATGTTTACCAGGGATGTTTGGCCTGTTGTCGTTTATTTCACCGTTAAAAAACGTGCGGCAGATTTTTCAAGGTGCTTAGAAAGGCATCTTACTTAGTTTAACGGCTGGCATCAAAAATTACAGCCGTTGCCTACAGAAGGAACATGATACATGTACCTATGCATTGCTCCAAAATCCAGATACCTAACTACCTACTGCATGTACTTACATAAATCCACGGATACTAGTATGTACCTACTCCAACAGAAGAATTGCTTAAATCTGATTGAAGATTATAAGAAGGACACAAAAATAAAGAATACAACAATAATGTTCTAACAATTTTATTAAAAGTAACGCTACAACAATCATTTTGTTATTGTTTTAGGTTATATGCCGTCCCTATTTCTATATGAGAGTTTAAGAATTCCCATCGTCACCATCAAGATCACGTTTTTTCCTCGTAGATCGGTACATGACACGTTAAACAACTGAAAAAAAAAAACACTGGAAACGAGTGAATTGAAATCGAAATTGTCGTCTTTTTGTTGTGATATTTTTCTTATTTACATTCAGATTTTCACAAAATCACGCCACGCTAGAGAATTCACTTATTAATTTGGTTTTAGTATCATACTTTCATGGGAAAACCGAAATTATATTAATTTTATCATATCTTCGGGATCGAGACTAGGTACCTACCTAAGGTACCTACAAACAAGAGCACATCTTGAAAAAAGTGCTCCGTTTTACGCTAACAAATACAAGTTTTCTTTAAAACTATAATAATAATATAAGTATTTAAAGTTATCTTTTAAAAAATACGTTTCAAATATTTAAATTAGACTATATAACTATCAAATATCATTTATTTATAAAAATTCAAATTGTAATTGTATAAAAGAAGACCAATGTTGGTAATGGATCGGAACGCCGCGTAAAAAGGACGGAGCTATACAAATTGCATAGCGTTGTCTCGCTCTCACAATCGTCAAAGAATAGAAATTCATTCGTTCTTTCCCAATACTAGGCAGGAATAAAACAATCTTGTTTTAAAAGTTCATGGTACGATTTGAAACAATATTACAATAAGCTTGAAATAAAACGGACCGAAACCATGATGGTTTTG
Organism: Rhodophaea formosa; assembly: GCA_963082605.1. NCBI lineage: Eukaryota > Metazoa > Arthropoda > Insecta > Lepidoptera > Pyralidae > Rhodophaea > Rhodophaea formosa. The sequence goes on along the minus strand of OY720228.1, from coordinate 9,719,979 downwards.
TAAAAGTTCATGGTAGGCCCCCAGGTCTTTTTAATCTCTACTGCTGGAGCACGACCCTCTTTGTATATGCTTTGTACTACCAGAGCCATATTATTCGCCAGAGCAGTCAGAAGATTTGGCCTACACTCTATATACACGCTGGCCAGACGGGTTGGAGTGGCCTCTTTGATGTTTGTAAACTTTGTTTAGCTTGTGTTTCCTAAGTCGCCTTCTACGACAATTTTCTCCTGAAGAATATTTCAGAAATAAATTTACGCGCGATTCCGTCTCGCCAGAAGTTTTTTTTTGATATGCGGTACCCTAATCCTTTTGCCGAATCGATGACAAGTTTGCAAATTTTCATAATTATCGTTTCCGAGACAAGCTATTTACAACTTAGCTTCGCATTTTAGTATTAGTTTAGTAAGAGTAAAAATAACCCAAATGTTAGACTTGCTTCCGATTTATAATCGGCCCCAATTAAGATAAGGTTAAATGTCCAGCATTTGAATTCTTGCGGCTGAGATGATGAAAGATGAAACAATACCTACGTGCACTTAGTTTAAACCAGGGGTTGAAAACGGTAAAGGTATAAGGGTATGGTACCGGTATAAAATTACGATACACCTTAGATTAAAAGGTAGAATAAAATCGGTTTAGAAATACGGTTGTGATATAGCTAAATATAAATAATGGTATTTATACATTTACGATATCGTTATGTAACGATACCTTTATAATTACTGGTATCTTAACTGAAATATTTTCAGTACCGAAAAAATGATGCGACGAAGAACATTGAGGCGAATCCTCGGCGGTAAAATTCAATGAAAACCTTTATTTCATAATTCCAATATCGAAAAAAATTACGATACCGCAATATTACAATACCAAAATCGTACAGGTACCGTTGCTTTATGGTATGTTAATTTAAAGGTACCATTATTCTAAGGTATTGAAATATACAGGTATGACGTCATACCGCTTACCGATTTAACCGTATTTATTTCGGTTATTCAATCCCTGGTTTAAAACATTGTTGTTTTTCGTTTTTCGTATGTATAAGTGGCCGACAGCCGGGACCAACGGCTTAACATGCCTTCCGAAGCACGGAGGAGCTCGAGATATTTTTATGCCACTTGCGGTCACCCATCCAAGTAGGGACTGCACCAGGGGTTGCTTAACATACGTAAGCGCTCATAGAGCTCACACCCACTGGACCATCGGGCTCCTCAACACATTTGTTTGTTATGTAAGTTTAGTTAAGTTTAAAACATTAAAATGTAGGGAGATCTTTAGTAATCTTAAAAGTCACTTATAACATTACTTGCTGTCCTGCATTGCATTTAAAATTTAAATAATGTTTTGTAATGAGGAGCAAAATGTCAGAGATAGCATATCGTCAGTTGCCTCGAGTAGGGATGTGACAGTTCTACATTTATAAATTGTACATTTTAGCCTTTATTAATTTATTTATTATTAAAAGTTATAGAGCTTAAAAGAATAAAGGTTTTCTGAAATGGTCACCACCAGATGGCAACACTGAGGTTTTGCCCTCGATAAGCCGCTCATCATCATCATCAGGTCTTTTTTAGTCTCCACTGCAGGAGCACGACCCTCTCTGTACTACCAGAGCCATAATATATTAGCCAGAGAGTCAGAGGATTCGGCCTACACTCTCCACGCTGGCCAGACGGGTTGGTGAGATCTTTTTGATGTTTATAAGCTTTGTTTAGCTTGTGTTTCCTAAGTCGCCTTCTACGACATCCACGGAAAGTCTTGGAGTGGTCCTATTCTGCTCTGCCGGGAACCACACTATAAGCCGCTGTCATTGGATAATTTTTAAGAAGAAGCAACAACCAACAAGACCAATTACAGCTTACCGGATAGAGTGCTGCAGCTGCTTATTTCAGAGTACCCTCACTTAGATTATATAAAACCTAGATAGAATCTTTTAGCCTAAAAGCGTCGAAAAAACTAACGTCCCACTCACAGTCGGTCGCGCACACATACAGCTATCAATTTGACGGATTTTGAGGGCATAAATTGACAGCACGCGTGTGAAAGAAAACACAAAGCTGTCACGCACACAAGCATTGAAAAATTGGCCTGTGTTTTAATCATTGAAATAAAGGCATGTCGGTGTCTAGAAAGTGTATAGTCAAAGTACCCCCACTACTTAGTAATCTATTTATTAGATTCCCTGTTATTCGTGTATCGTGCGATATTATTTGTTTAGAACTAAACTAGTTACAATAATTTCACTGCCTGATTAGTTCTCCAAGAGTTGGGTGAAAGTGAGGGGTTCTTAAAAATGCCAAAACTTAAAAGAAAGCGACTTCAGAATTGAAAAAAAGTTCAATTATGATCGAGAACCTACAGCACTTAAAATTGCTTTACGTTGTTAAGTTGTTAATGAAAGAAATGATTTATTTAGTGATTCGCCACAGGGCACGAAACTATTTTTTTAAAATTTTATTGTCACCTCGTTTGACCCCCGACATACCCTTAAAAGGGGTGTCACCCTTTTAAGGGTATGTCGGTATATCACATTAATATGAAAAGCTTTTCCTATGGGATTCATTCTGGAACCTCTTTTGAGTTCCAACAACATTTTCGGCATTTCCATAAAAAACTGTTCGAGCCAGGGCAATTAGTACGGGAATGTAATTTTTTTTTGATTTCCAGCATTATCCATTTTGTTTATAAAAAGTTGTTCTTATGGACGGTCTGAATCATCCCTTTAAGCGAGTGTCAATGGCCAATTTACACTGTATATTCAAGCTAACAACCCTAGGTCGACGACGCTCGGCCTTGACGCGTTTCGTGCGCATGCGATTGGTATGCTCCTGCGCCGAGGAGGATAGAAGAAGCTATGGAGACGACTTAACTTTTAAAAACCTAAAAATTTCACCGTTACTCCACAATTCTAGGTTGACGTCGGCCTTGACGCGTTTCATGCGCATGCGATTGGTATGATCCTGCCGAGGAGGATAGAAGAAAAATTACCCGCATTCCTTGGTCGACGATGTCCGTCCGGCCCTGACGCGTTTCGTACGATTCTTAAGCTCCAAAGGCGACAGGAAAAGCAATGGATTTGACACGTCTTCAAAAATCTCCGTTTCTTACAGCCCAAGGTTGACGACGTTTACATTTGATGCATTCTGTGTGTTCTGCTGAGTAGGACAAGAGATTCAATGGAGACGACAGACTACAAAAAACTCAGGGGTTCGAGACGATCCTTAAAGCGTTTCGTGTGCATACGATTGGTATGTTCCTGATGACGAGGACAGGAGATTATATGAAGACGACTCGACTTAAAAACTTAGGATTTATTTCACATGATACTAGCTTCCTCTCTATGCGGAAAGATATTATATAACATTTGTATTTGAGCCTATTCCAGCAAATAAAGTATTTGTATTTGTTAAGATTAAGGAGTGAGGATACAAAAATGCTCCAATGCAATGTAAATATTTACAAATAAAAATACTTTATTTGCTCGAATAGGGTCAAATACAAATGTTATATAAAGTAATAGAGCAAGCCTATTTAATAGTATGTTTTTTTTAAATGTCACTAATAAATAGAATTATTAGATACTAGCAGTTCACCCGGCTTCGCCCGTGGTACATACATAGCCTTTGTCACTCAGGGAGAACGTACCTATCCAACGATGAAAGAATGTTTGAAATCAGTCTAGTAGTTGGGACTGGGATCAGCGGGTTCAACCAAACAAACAAATTCTTCAGCTTTTTAATATTAGTAGATTATTGATATCGTCTCCATGACACTGCTGTGCGCCCTTGAGTCGGATTGACTTGAGGCAGGTCGCGGACAGTTATAGCTTGAGAATCCTGCGACGCATGCGCATGCGCACGCCCATGTATTTAATACTCACTTTCTCCTTAAAATTTAGACGCCAGCGGTTATGTTATGAGTATAAAGTGCAATTTTAAAAATGCATCTCTACTCGTATTCAGGAGATTAATTTGCCTACATTCATATAACATATATAATATTTAATTTTTAACATTTGCGCTTCAAACACATAATTATTAATCTTAATAGTTGGTCCTTGTAAATTTCGTTATACAATCTCTTATCTTACAATAGTATTAAAATACGATTAAAAGGGGATGGGTTGCTAGCCGCGTCGCCTATTAACATAACTTATTATTTCGATTTTGCCCATTTCCTCGGCCAGTTTTACTGTCTGGGTTCTATGGTGGAGAGAGGAGCAGCTTGTGCATTCTATGTATTTTTCTTTTCTTCCAGACCACCATAGAATAGTAAAGTGTCATAGTATGTGTTTTAGCGGTCTAACGCCAATAATCCAACATTGTAGAGGATCCTCCTAAGGCGTTAGCACGATGCTATACAATGTTGAATTATTCATAAACAATATTTAACACGCTTCTTATATTACGCATATTTTAGCCGCAAAATTACGACAATTGCATCAAGATAATAATGGAATTTTTAAAAGCAATTATGAAAAAACTGGCCGCAAATAATTACGTGCCAGTATTTTGCATCTTAAGAAAAAAGTAAAAAAGAGCGCCAAAAATAAACGTCAAAAAATGCAAGATGGCCGGCGTCTCGGTGACCTCGGCCGTTCAGGAAGTGCATGTAATACCAATGAACTTTTCAATGCTACCCACTTGAGGATCCTGGTTAACAAATATGCTTCTTGGTATTTATAGGCAGTATAGGTACCTATAATTGTTGCCCTTTACGTGATGTTCGTTAAAATCGTTGCAACAGCCTATGCAATGTAGCATTTGGAATGTTGCAATTTTAGTTTTAGTGAACTAACTGGTATGAATGTTAAATCTGAATAATAGTTGAATATTTAACGTTGCTTAACTTGGTCATTTTGAGTTTTCGTAATGGCAACGTGGACGTTGATTTTCGATAATGAATAAATAAACGAATTTGTAATTGATCTGTAGGTAGTTAGGTTGCGAAATTTGGTAATCTTGTAATAGATAGGTGTCCAAGGAGGCCTAGGTAAACATGGTCATGTTTGTGTATCTTACGGAAAATCAAATTGCAAGTGGCTTAGTAGGTACCTATATAATGAGCCCTTAATATAAAGTCGCATAAGCGGCAGGGCCGCAAGGGAAATTATATTCAAGCAAAAGCATTGTGGAAAGTGGCATGGATTTAAAAATAATCAGACTAGGGGTTCTAAGTAATGAAACAGTAACAGTTACCAAAATACCAATGCATGCAAACGTCTGAAAATATTATGAATGCATATAATTTTCGCTACATGTTCCCCTGTTCGAAATTCAAACTCTTCCGAATGTTAAATTCCTACACATGAAGTAAAAAGTAGGCGTCACTCACGTCACGTGTGATGTCCTCAGTGCCCTGTCCATATTATTGCTAGATTTCGCACCTGTGCATTTTTTACACAATATTCTACAGTAACTACCAAATATGATTTCAACAACCATAGCGGTTAAGATACTTACTTATTTCGATCTTCTATGCACCGTTATTTGCATTTGTGTTTTTCTTGCAATTGTGTTTTTCTCATTGCATAACGTTATTTTTATTATTTTGTCTATACTAATATTATAAAGCTGAATAGTTTGTTTGTTTGGTTGAACGCGCTAAACTCAGGAACTACTGGACCGATTTAAAAATTTCACCGTTGGATAGGTACGTTATCCCTGAGTGTCATAGGCTAGGTAGCCCGGGTAAAGCCGGGGCGAACTGCTGGTATTGACAATAAAATTATTGTAAATAAAATTTACGATTAGAAAAGGAAAATATTTTTAAGATTAGAACTACACGAGTAATGTTCTAAAACTGTACCTTACGTGCTGTTTTAGTATAAATGTAAATAGCGGCCCGGTTACATATTATACTACTGAAGAACCTTACGCTTTAATGACTCTATCTATAGGTACAAATCACTCAGCTAGGCCCACGACGATGATATTAACCTAGTGATCAAAGCTATTAAATAATTTACAAGCAGTAGATTCTCGAGTCTGACCAGCGTGGAGAGTGTAGGCCAAATCCTCTGACTGCTGTGGCCACAGGCTGTGGCAGGTGGCAGTACAGAGAGGGTCCTGCTCCTGCAGTGGAGACTAATAAAGACCTGATGATGATGATTATGATTTTCGAGATTATACTTCTTATGTTATTTTTTAAATATCTGCGCATTCATTTTAAAGCCAATACGATTATCACGACTTGCAAATGTGAACTTTTTTCCGCGGAAACGATAAGGATCATCTTAATAAAACTACCATAACAAATCGTTTGCAAAACGCGTATTTTTTATCAGTAGTAATACGCCGTACCGTGTAACGGATTACTTGTTAGTTACAAAAAATGCCTTCCTCATACCTTTAGAGTTACGCTAAATGCAACAGAACTTGTGGCTGTAATTTAGATGTTGCTTGAGATTTTGTTTTTTATTAAACTTGGCGTATGTTGAGCCACGTCACTTAACTTGAGGTAATTTTAATTTTCAAATAACAGTAATAGTCACTTAAAAAACGTGTAAATTGTCCCTCGACTCTTAAAAGACTGACACAGCCCATCAATATAAATTACTTTTTCTATGGGATCAATGCTGGGAAATTATTATATTTTTCGATATTTTCTTACAGAAGTGATCACTACTTCAGTCGTTCGAGCAATAAGTATGGGAAAGTAAAAAAAAAAACGAGTTGCCAGCATTGGTTTTATAGGAAAAGTTTTTTATATTGACGTTCTATATCACCCCCTTTAAGTCAATTAACACGCTGTATAATGCACGAAAAGCACACTTGCAATATCCTATTTAAATAGCCTTGCTCCTTGGTTGTTTGGTTGGTTGATGAGAACTGGAGAGTTTCAACTCCAGATACTCCAGATGCAGTTTAACCAGTGATAGTTTTTGGAACGAGCTAAGAACAGGATTACGTCATCTACATTTTGCAATATTGGTGTGGACTGTTGAGTGTTATCTTTCTGTCCATGCTTTGCTCATTTAACTACACACACAACCAATATACATTTACAGTGCATCCAGACTGCAAGAAGATGAAGAAGTGCCAGACAAAACTTACCCATTTATTATTATTTCTTTACCATACCTACCAACGTTCAATACCCGTCAAGGCTCATTATTAACTTAACAAATCAAAAAAATCTTCATAATCAAGTGACATTTGGGCAGAATAAAGCGCAAACGTATACAACTAGGGCTGTCAATTTTTTTGGTTGCATATAGTTAGTATTTTATTATAAGCTGTAAATATATCGTTCGCTTCAAAAAATATAGTACTTATTTTAGTGGGGAAAAATAAAAAATAGACTAATTTATAGTTATATATTTTTGCTTCATCGAAGTCAATATTTAAAATAATCGCGTTCGATTACATTCACACATACATTACTTATATCCCACTAAAGGCGCATTCATTTATATTTTATTATGTTACTTTTAGTTTTGCAAAATATAAACAGTGATAGTACCTATATATAGTACGAAGTCCCAAAATACTCGACATAACCTTATTAAAGGGGTTACTCAGACCGTCAATATGAACAATTTTTCCTATGGGGTCAATGCGGGGAGAGTTGTGCTCCTGCAGTGGAGACTAAAAAAGACCTGATGATGATGTTGTCAACCCTAACTGCAACAAAAGCAAGATGGCGGTGTCTGCGCCCGCGCCGGCGTCCGTGAACCTGCGCGCTAAATTTACACAGACGCGTCATCCGGTGCGTGCGCATAGAATAACTGCATGCAGAAGAGAACACATCCGTTGAACATTACTTATTTGATATCTGACATATTATTTGGTCTGCAAAGTCCATTTAATTAACAAAGATTTAAGTAAATAAACTTTTGTAGCGGCGCTGTGCACTTTTTGTGATAGAGAAAAATAGATGTTAAACTCGCGACAGGTCACATGATCGACAGATTCATCAGATTGAAAATTCGTAAGACGAACACGTGACCTGATTGAAAACATGTTTGTGTACGATAGCGCAATAAATGAATATTGTATTTTACCACATAAATGATAGTACTTTTATATTTTAAACGATTTCGTGTAAAATTATTCCCTAACCATTCCAAAATATTAAAAATGCACAACGTTAATATTCAAGTTTTCACTTCTGCCGGCACTCCCGGAGTGCAACCGGTATTTTTAGGGTTCCGTACAAAAGTTGAAAAACGGAACCCTTATAGGATCACTCGAGCGTCTGTCTGTCCGTCCGTCCGTCTGTCACAGCCGATTTTCTCCGAATCTACTGAACCAAATTAGATGAAATTTGGTAAGATAGTGTAATCCTATGACCCAAACACGGATGTGCAAAGTAAATAAAGATTTTTTGAAATAAGGGTCATTTTGAGGGGCCCAATTACAAAATTAAAAAAAAACTGTGTCATATATCAAATGAAAGGGCTCATTATGAGGATCTCAAAAATATTTTATTTTGTTCGAGTAAAATCAATACTTTTGATTTTATTCACGAAAGAAGGCAAAAATTGACCATTCCCCCCCCTGATCTCCGAAACTATTGGGCCGAAAATTTTGAAAAAATTACAAAATTTAGTTCATTCCTTGAAGATTACAGGAAAAATAATAAGAATTCTATCACTTGAAAATTAAGTGGTAAACTCACAATAATAAGTTCATCTAGGGAAATAGTTCACTAAAACACCACTAGATGGCGCTAGTCAATTGAATAAAACATTTTTTGCACATTGTGTGTGTGTTCACGAAGCATATTGTACGGAACCCTCATTGCGTGAGTTTGACTCACACTTGGCCGGTTTTTTGGTAAGATTAGTAGTACGTAAGAGTAAATACTGCTTTAACAACTATTTTGTGTTATGGATATTTTTTCGTAGTATCTGTGATATCAGATAGACTTGGGTATCAGATTTGACACATTGACACATGAATGAACTAAGTATTAGAAAACTGTGTGAGTTTTGGGTTTCGGCCAGTATTAAGATATCTCTGACATTTTATACAATATAATAGTAAAAACCTGTCGGAAGATCTCGGCCCGTCCATATAAACAACTTTTTCCAATAGGATCAGTGCTGAACATTCGAAAAAAAATAACATTCCCACACACACTTTAGTGTAAATAACTAAACTAAAGCCGGCCGGGCAGACCCTTCAAGGGATCAGGTTTTATTAATCCTAATCCTAACTTCCTAACTAATATTATAAATGCGAAAGTGAGTTTGTTTATTTGTTTGTTACGCTTTCACGCCCTATCTACTGAATGGATCATCATGAAATTTTCCACACACATAGGTTAGGGTACTGGGAAGGACATAGGCTATATATCACGCGGGCGAAGCCGCGGGTAACGGCTAGTATTGTATAAACGATTATTAATTTAACGTACTCGGACAAAATCAAACCATTTTCAGCATGAATGTTATGTTGACATACGGAACATCACGTTCTGAGTTCTGAGGCACCACAGTCCTGGGTGCTATTAGGGAGATGCCCGGAAGAAACACAGAGAATAAATGTCTAAATTTTATTACAATATTTTTGAATCATGACCTGGTAGCTACAATTTTAGACTCGAGGGTATATTAATCCCAGTTGATACAAATTTAAGCTTTAGACTCGAGGGTAAGTACCTGTTGTGACCAAGTCAAACAACAGTCTATTCTGCCCACTGCCTGATGACTGCAAAAGATGAAGCAGAACGAAGGTCGGCACACTGCAATGTTTGCATGATTATTGCACACAATAAACGAACCAGGAATAATCTTGCGTCTTCAAGTGCAAGGCAGTGACTTCACTGTTGTAGCTATTTTACGGGACTACAGTGAAGCTAAATAATATAACATTATATCTTTATTATATCTTTCTTCAGGTCGATCCATAGAAGAACAAAGTTCACCGACATAGCCCAGTGGATTAGCCATTTGAAGTGGCAGTGGGCGGGCCACATAGCGTGAGGAATCGATGGCCGATGTTCTTGAATGACGACCACGAACCGGCAAGCGCAGCGTTGGACACCCACCGACCCGGTGGTCGGCGGAACTGATAAAGGTCGCAGGAAGGCACTGGATGCAGGCCGCTTCCAACAGATCGTATTGGAAATTGTTGGGGGAGGCCTATGTCCAGCAGTGGACTTTTAGTAGCGAAGATGATGATGATGATATCTTTTTTACTTGAATACAAACAGAGAGTCAGAACAGCGAAAAGCATGCAAAATACCTATTCATGCAAAAAGTATGAATTTTATTCATGTCATGTAATATGTCGAAGATTTGTGCCCTAAATATTTACCGTTTTCTACGGATATCTAAACCAATCATGTTGTTGTTTTTTGTGTGTGTAAGTAGCCACCACTTGTGATTGATTTTTCAAAGTATCTATAGGCATATGACAAAGCTTACGACATCTAAGAGCCTTATATGTTTTTTTGGTTATAATTTTTTCCTCTTTCACAAAGGCGAGTCTTATAGATAAAGGTTCTAAATGATGACAACTGGGACCTACCAAGCAATCAAATAACGGCACTTAGATCTCACGTGCAATATTCAATCAGGGTTGGCACAGACATGCAGCGACCGTAAAAAATACCACAACGTTTTACAGCATGTACCTACTTCTTATGGACCTCAGATTCCGAACAATAACAGTGCAGGATTCGGGAACTCGCTCACCAGAAAAAGATACCTGTACAACGTATACCTTGTGGCCATGTTTAAGGACAGCAGTGCTGGCGTAAGCATTACTGGCCTAGGGCGAGATTTCTACAGCTGCCCCATCACAGTATGCAAATCCCATCTCGCTACCCTGCGAAGGAGAGATTTTCATGGATGAAGCGGTCGCGCCCTACCCTAACGCCGCTATTGAAGGACAGTCCGTTTTGCTGCTGCCTGATGACTGCAATAGATGAAGCAGAGCGGAGGTCATACATACTGAAATGTTTGCATGATTTTTGCACACAGTAAGCGAACTGCAAATAAATTTCTAACGGCAAGTGTTAAGTCACATCACACATTTCACTGAATTGGTAGGCCAGGTTTGGTTTGCAGATTTCAGAGAAAATAACATTTCAGAAGGACATCGACCGCCTCCGTGGAGTAGCGGTCAATACGCCAGATGGTTGGATGGTTGGATGGAAAACAATATTTTTCTGATTGGCCTGGGTCTTGGATATTTATCTATATATGTATTTGTTATAAATATAATATCGTTGAGTTTGTATCTCATAATACAAGTCTCGAACGAACTTACTATGGGGCTAGATCATTCTGTATGATTTGTCCGTAACATTTATTTATGTATGTTTTGATAAAGCTGCAATATTTTTATATGATAAGATATTATAAAGCTGTATCTTAAATGAATGTTTGTCTACGCTTTTCTCTAAAACTATTCACACAAGTACGAGGAACTTATAGTAAGTTGCCCGCGCTTGTCTTCTTGTCGTGAGTCTACCTTATACGGTGCAGGGTTAAAAAGACCTTCCCAAGTATATTTTCATCACACTATCGTTATCGGAGTTCGTTCCACTTCCTCGCATTACTTGTAATCTGTAAATCGGTATGACTAACCGACAAGCTATTTCCGCCGCCGACTCTAATTTTAACCCCGCACCCTCCATGGAATAAAGTCGTCCAGCCGAAAATATCGAGAGTACAGATATGAAACTGCCAAACGTAAAATCATCATAGTCAATATCACGTTTATTTAGAAACTAAGAATGGCAAGAATTTTTTTTAGCCATATTTTTTTAACCTATTTTGTTCCTTTCCTCAGTTCATATCGATTTATCTAGCTTCTTTTTCATCTTCTGAAACTACATACAATATTTATTTTATTCTTCTTTATATTTAAGAGCTTTGTAGCTCTTGTCGATGGAGTATGCGCTGAATTTAGTTATCGATACTTTATTTTATTACTGTGTGTTAATCGGATCGCTCATGTATAAATTCAGCTACTCGTTAAGGCTTCATCCGGTGGTCTCCTTCAGGGCGAATCTGAATTAAGAGGAGCGGAGTTGTCCCAATTCACAGTGGACGTGTATCTAGTTTTTTTTTGGTTTGATGACATTTTATTGCTAACTTATATGAATATCATGATATTATAATTATCTTGACTAGTTGCTGATGTAGAAAATCTTAGCACATTGATTTGACTATTAATTAATACTCGTATTGGGAGTTGTATTGACTATTATTTACCACTGCCATGCAAAGCCGACATCAGTGTTAGGAATCATTTATTAATTTTAGAGTGTTGTAGTGACAGTATTTGAGGTTGTGAAGATATATTTGTAGACTATAAATTTAAATCAAATCGAATCAAATCAAATATCTTTATTGTGGAACACAGGTTACAAAGTTCTTATAGGTATTTAAGCATCACTGTGACCTATCCTAATGGACATACAATAATATAATATTTGTAAGTTAAAATATTTAAGAAATTAATTATAAAAGTCATATTACATTGAGTATAGTCATAGTACATAACATGCAATAATTTATAAACAAAATTAAAAGTAAATTATGATAATGTCAGGTCAAAATGTCGTTTAAATATTCTTTAAGATTATAGTAACATTTATCAATTAAGAGCAATTTCAGTTTCTTTTTAAATGCTGACATATCTAATTTTTTCAAATTATCTGGCAATTTGTTGTAAATATACCATACCTATTACATTTTTATCCATCATGGCAGTTTTATGTCCTCCCATTATCAACTTAAGTTGGTATTTACTTCTAACATTATTCGATCTCATTCTTGATTCGATGAATTTGGGAAATAAGTGTGGATTTGCTTTTACAAATGTACACAATTCCATGATGTATATACTGGGTAAAGTCAGTAGTTTTAAAGATTTGAAGACAGGTACACAGCTGTCTCTAGAATTCAAACCACACTAAAGACTATTGATAGTTTCACATCTGTATACTTCTTAATTTACATCCAGGGCTCGTGCCGTATCCTTTTATTATTTTAGGATCTTACATCCGATTGCAGTGGTGTTGAGATGGCGCAAAGCTTTAGTGCAAGCCTGCTTTCATAAAACATGAGCTTGAATGAATCGTGAATGACAGAATGATTTCATTAATCCCGGCGTTATAATATTGAAATTATTTCAGTTAGGTACAAATGTAAGATACAATACGAGCCGTGCGGTTCCCGGCAGAGTAGAATAGGGCCACTCCAAGTCTTCCTGTGGATGTCGTAGAAGGCAACTAAGGAAACACAAGATCAACAAAGCTTATAAAATCAAAGAAACCTTTCTAACCTGTCTGGCCAGCGTGGAGAGTTTAGGCCACATGCTCTGACTGCTCTGGCTAAATATGGCTATGGTAGTACAGAAAGGGTCGTGTTCCTGCAGTAGAGACTAAACAATACCTGAAGAAGAAGGAGAAAGATACGAATACTTGACTAACTGTCCGTCAGTGCTATATTTCCCCCTTGCTGAACTTGACCTTAGCTTACTATTACCACAAGAAGCGTTTCATTTAACTATGTTCATTATTAAACTATGATAATTATCCTCTGACTGCTCAAGCTAGTATATGGCTCTGGTAGTACAGAGAGGGTCGAGCTCCTGCAGTGGAGACTAGAAAGACCTGATGATGATGATGATGATGATCATTAAGCATTCCAGAATGCAATGTGCTTGTTAATAAAACGAAAATAATGTATATCTCCACATACAAATTAACCAAAACCTGATCGAATTTCTTACTTTAAATGAAAGATAAATACTTGATTGGTGTTATCACTATCTTTTACTTGTACTCGCAGTCTCCGTGGTCCAGTGGTTAAGGCGTTTGCCTTGTTGATCCGGGGATCGTGGGTTCTATTCCCACGGGAAGCTGAAGTTGTTTCCAGTTTGGTTATGACATTGCAGGCATGAATCACCTTATTGTCTGATAAGAAAGATGATTCCGTGCTTCGGAAGGCACAGTAAGGTTGGTCCCGGCTGCCATCCTGTAGTCGTTAAAGGAACCACGTCGGAGGCCGAGAGGCAATTCCGAAGACCTCTGACACCAGGGAGTACATGGTCAAATGACCGTGTCACCTACACGAAATGATGATGATTACTTGTACTTTTATGTATTCTGTGCTTTTACTTACCTACTTAATTTTTCAGGGTATCATCTGTTATTAATTTAAAAAATACCGAGAAGCATACCTAGTTCCGTAGCATCTGGATGAAGATGTAAAAGAGAACAAAGAAGGAAAGATAACTAAATTTTAAAAAAATACGCACTAACTGAGATACTGCCTTTTGTTTCACTGCGACACACAAATACTGGTTTATTAAAACGTTTTTTTTAAATATTCTGCTTGCTTATGATTATACAGCGTGTAATTTGACTCTTGAAATTTTTTAAGGGGATGACTCAGACCATATGAACAACTTTTCCTTTTTGACCAATGCTGGAAACTCAATTTTTTTACTTGATGCTCAATTTTTTTAATTGAGATGACTTTGACGCATTCTATAATTTAATTATAGAATGCCTCAAGGTCATCTCTCCAACGCTTTTTAGGCCTGCTCCCACGACGCCGACCACTGAGTTACCCTATTCGTCCATTTTTCGGAAGCCATTCTACTAAGATGACCCGCCCAGTCTTATAACTTTGTAACTGGTCAGAGACCGCAAAGGATAGGGACAAGTGGAAGGAAATAGCTTTTGCCCAGCAGTGGGACATAATAGGAAAAAAAATTATAGAAATTGCCCGTGTGACTGAACACACTGAAAGTCTCAATATTTTTTTTTTAGTTCTCAGTATTGATCCTATAGAAAAAGTTGTTCATATTAAGAGGATGAGTCAGCACAATAAAGGTATGTCGAGGGTCAATTCACACGCTGTTTGTGTGTGTTTCTGATTGTTCAATAAATCATTTATCTATCTGTTTCTCATGTTTAAAGTACTTTCTATGATTAGTAAATCTTAACTTGCAACTGTTTAAGTTCATAGAACCAATACAAATAACTCCAAGTATCGATTCAGCATTGCTCGATTGCATACGTTTATGCGATCGAGTCGAATCGCAATGTTTACAATGTCGGCTCGTCGCTAGATTTCGAGATAATATTGTTTAGTTGGGGTTAACGGACAACGGGCTCCTAACCTTGGGTGGTACTTAGGGGCAGCGGGTACTGAGATGGGAAAACTCTAATAATATTAATAATTCATTTATTATCAAGCAATTGGGGAGGCCTATGTCCAGCAGTGGACAAGTATAGGCTGATGATGATGATGATGATTTATTATCAGGCAACAAGTAAAAATTACGAAAGCCCATAGATATATACCTTACAGACTAAGATATATATGTAAATTAAAAATAGTAGTATCAAATATTATAGGCGACATGAGGCGAGGGGTAACAGCCGTCTACAGAACTTCCGATACACGACTCTCTGTGGCCAGCACTCCTCCTTCGTGAAGGTCTCTAGATGGTGGGTCTGGTGGGTCGGCACTCTCACCTAACGTCTTAAATTCAAGAAAACTCTAACAGAAGCATATACCAATTAAATGATCTTTGGATGTCACATAGTTTTACTGACGTACACTAAGCAGCAGATTTAAGTGGGTAAAATTACCGGTTTATCAACTATCTGAAAATAGACGAGGCTTACATTTTTACTAGTTCTGAGACAAAGAAGATGAACGAAGAAGGGAGACCAACCCATGGACACATTAAGAAATAATGTGTAAAAAATTTACACTTGAATGTAGATAGGTGCATTGAAGAACTCATCGGATATTGATCAAATTCTGAAAAAGAAGGTGTTCTCACTGCTAGATTTCGAGATAATAATGTTAAGTCGGGGTTAACGTACAGCAGGCTCCTAACCTTGGGTGGGACTTAGGGCGAGCGGGCACTGAGATTGAATAATGATCAGTTTTGTCGGCCATTTAGCGTACAAAAACGACCCAGACAGTCGCAGGGATATAAAAGACTTCGAGTGGATACTTGGTGGATACCCAGGCTAAGCAAGTCAATGGGTAAGCAACTGGTAAGTAGTCGTAATATCATAGAAAAATTGCTAGGTACATATAGCTCCAATCGCTGGCCATTTTAGATACTCTTGGAGGGACTTTCTAAATAGGATTGTAGCTTAAAATCTTAAAATCTTCCCGCTGGGCACGGTAAACGCCCAGGTATACGCCTCAAATCGAGCTTTGACGGATGGTCTATTAATGTGTTGGAATCGAAAAAACTCTGCTTGCGCGTTTCAGAATCGTTCAGCGCCATCTTGTGAGAAGTTTTGCTGGTATTTCTTATGCCATCTTGACAGTTAAGTCTTCATGAATTCGAATTTAGTTGTCCGTATTTATGTATTTGTATTTAGTTAATTCTTGGGGCGAATGTAGAGTAATCGCCACAGTGTCTGATATTGGATGAAAAGGAGGCGCTATATTTCTCAAGGTTCATAAAATAGATTGAAGGGTTACTAGCCTGGCAGAACAAAATTTCAAATGCTATTTTTCCATTTTCTGTCTAACGATTTAATTCGTATGGTGTCAGCACTGGACCTAAAATGCATGTTTAAGTTAAGATGCAGTGTAACCGCTCTGGCGATGCGTAGTCACCCGTCGCGTCTATTTCCGTCAGTGAGCGTCGTCCACCCTTTCCCTTATCCTTGAAAACTGACATTGCGCATTGACCTTGCAGCGTCGTAACATAGGATCCTTGCACCCATAAATTTGGCCTTAAATTAAAGTGACATTTTTATTACAGCAGGGAACGTGTTCATTATGAAATTGTAATACAGATTTCAGGTTTGGATTTTTATTTTCGCTAAATTGTGATTTATTTGAAAAATGTTAAAGGGTAAATAATTTTGCCGTTTATTTTTATGAAGCTTTTAAAAGTCAGTGGATTAATAAAAATCTGATATTTGAAACTTAATGGAGAGCTTTTAATAGTATGTAATGGTGATACTTTGTGGTGTAAATTGTTGACTACACTAAAATAATTGTACATGTATCAATAATTGTACATATATCATATAATTGTTTTACTTTTGTCTAGCACCTCATTTATACCGACGAGCTTCGTGGCGCAGCGGTCAACACGCCTGCCTGCGACACGGATGGTCCCGGGTTCGATCCCCGGTCAGATCAAGATGGAAAATGATCTTTTTCAAATTGACCTGGGTCTTGGATGTTTATCTATGTGAGTATCTATTATAAATATAGTATCTTTGAGTTAGTATCCCATAACACAAGTCTCGAATTTACTTTGGGGCTAGCAATCTGTGTGATTTGTCCTTATATATTTATTTATACACAAGAGAAAAAGTTGGAAAGTGATAAATTCCGAAACATTATCCTTTTGTTTTGTTTGAATCTGTGAGATTTTATGAATAACTACTTATAAAGAATCCTTCATTTGTTTGTTCTAGTGGATAACATTACTTTGGCATAAGAATCATCACTATCCGAGCGTATTCCCGTAATCCTCAGCGGCAATCCTTGAAAGCCCGGCGTTTGTTACCTATTAGGTAACTAGCTGTTACCCGCGGCTTCGCCCGCGTAATATATAGCCTATGTCCTTCTCAGTACCCTAACTTATGTGTATGCAAAATTTCATTATGATCGGTTCAGTAAATACGCCGTGAAAGCGTAACAAAAAAAAAACAAACTCTCTTTCGCATTTATAATATTAGTTGGGATTGACGAGGTTACTGGTCTTTATACATAGCGATTGCCATCTGTCCTCCGCAACCTAAAATGTAGATCAGAATCAATCCTAAGATAAGTTTTGAACAAACCAAAGTTGAACAGCTATATTTCTTTTTGTTTTCTTAATAATCATAAGAATTTTATCAAAATTGTTCATTGTTTACGGACCGTCCAGCATGTGCAATTGCACTGACCTGTTGTTTGTTCGTTAGAGCTGTTTGCTCTGAAGATCTCTACAGACGAGCCATATTTTAATTGCTAGTTGCTTCGAGTACATACTTACTTACACAGACGAGAAAATGCATATAATAGTCAATGAAGAATACCGAGTAAATTTTATATACTTAGTAGTATAATTTACACAGATGAAATCATCATCAAGATGTTTTGATTCTCTACTGCAGAAGCATGACCCTCTCTGTGCTACTAAAGCCATATATTAGTTAGAGCAGTCAGAAGATTTGGCCTACACTCTGCAGAAATACTAAAATCTATTTGTGACCCATGTCTGACAAAATAAATGAATTATGAATCATGATTCGTGGCGCTCATTCCAAATTGTCTCTACCATGTCTTTTTATGTGTGACATTGGATTTTTTCCCGTGGTCTCATGCAAGAACATCGACAAAGGGTATAGGTAATTTAAATCCAAATCTGATTGTATTTTTTTTTACCAGAGATAGAATAAAACGATGTAAGAAGAAATTATTTTATAAATATTAAAAGTTTCTGAAAACGGCCTATTTTAGTTTTGGCTTTCCAGTAATTTACAACTGCATGTATCTCGTCTGTACGGACACCTTACAGAATTTTCTAGTTAGAGTTAATGATCTGATGCAGCAAGGGCATTAAGGAGATGTGTGTTGACGTTGCAAAAATAATTTAATTACTGCAGTGTTATTAAAGGGACCTTTATGAAAAACACAATTAGATTTATTTTTTTGGATTTGTTTTCAATTTTATTGTTTACATAAGAGTTTAATATATCGGGATATTTACCGTAATAATTCTTTGGGTTTTCGATATTTCAATCCCGTTATATGGACTATGATCATGAACGAACTGACATGTAACTGGATCGAAATATCGAAATCTTGAAGAATAATCACAGTAAATATCCCGATATATTTAATTCTAATGTTGATAACCGTGAAAATTTAAAAAGCTACATCGATTGTTTACAAGTGAAATAAACTGTAGAGCTTAGATTGAAATGTTATGAGATTCACCGATGCTGCTTGAAAAAGCAAGCAAGTTACGATAGAAAATCACTGATGCCATTTTGCCTCCACTGGGCCCCCCCAATAGAGGGGACAAACCCAAGCAACGTTGCTTTATAGAATCTACGAAATTAAAAAAGAAAAGGTCAGAAGTTAAACCCGTTCTTACTAATCACGAAATTCTTAAGGCAATTGTAAATGAAAGGACGAAGGACATTTGGTAGGTAGATATATTTAACGCGTGTGGAGCCGGAGGCAAAAGTAAGTATGTATTATTAAAAAACTTAATTTTCATACAAAACTGTTTAGCCGGCTTGGCAATTCGTACGAAAATTTCGAAAAAAAATTGGATTCCTATATTGGTCCTATAGGAATGGTAGTTTATTTTGATAGGCTGGCATTCCTTCATTCATACTCTGTATTTTATTTATTCCAAAAGTGAACGAATCTGGCAATGCTGTGTTGAACAAACTTTGTTCCAATTTATCCTAATCCTAATATTATAAATGCGAAAGTGAGTTTGTTTGTTTGTTTTTTTTGTTACGCTTTTACGCTGTATCTACTGAACCGATCATCGTGAAATTTTGCATACACATAGGTTAGGGTACTGAAAAGGATATAGGCTATATATCATCCGGGTGTAGCCGCGGGTAACAGCTATTACAATATGTAACAACGGGTTACGCACGCACGTAAATAGTCAGCTACTGACTGACATGTTGTTAAATATTTTGAAAATGTCTTTACCCCACAATAGTCTTAATCATCACATCACTGGTTCTAATAGAAATAAAAATCACATAAGAAACTTCTCAACCCATGTTTTCAGCAAACACTCGACAAATATCAATTGATACACCTCTTCTTTAACAAAAAGCATTTTCATGCTTTTTAAAAGATTTTACTCATAAACTTTTATAAAAGGAATTTAGGTAGAGGTGTTTTTTCTTACAACTGCATGTAAGTAGGTAGGCAGATTTCCAACAGCCCAGTTGAACGTCCTACGACCTTTCCCGCCAAAGGGCATCCGTCCATCCACACGTACACAAAGATAAACAAACACTATCACTGATCGTATAATGGACGTATTTGCATATACTTATTTATAAAATAATACGTGTAACACTTATTATGGTATTAGTGTTGTAACAAAGGCTTTTATGTTAATCTCCTTTGTGTTATTAGCTCATTAACGGTGAAAAGAATACTTAATTATTGTGACGTAAATGGAGAATCAATAAAACGGTTATGGATGATCAATAAATAAATAAAAAAAAAAAAAAAAATATATATATATACAGACGCATTGAGCACACAATCACAAAAAATGAGCTAGCCGAAAGTAGTTTCAAGACTTGTGTTATGGGATACTCACTGAACTATACTATATCATATAACAAAAACATATATATACTAGATAAACATCCAAGTCCCAGGTCAATCTGAAAAAGGTAATTTTCCATGTTGACCTGGCCGGGATTCGAACCCGGTATCTCTCGTGTCACAGGCTGGCGTGTTGTTGACCACTGCTCCACGAAGGACATCAGTGGTCTAACCACCTTTATGCAAATGGTCCGGCTAGTTCACACTCCGCTCGGACCTGTACCTATGATATAATAGTAATATATATATATATCCTATATTCTCATTTATTTCAACAAAAAGTTGTATATGAAGTTATCGGTGCAGGTCGGTTAAGTATTTCAAAAAATTTTACGAGAAATGAAAAATATATATAAATATATATATCCTATATATATTTATATATAGGATATAAGGGTAATATAAACACTCATATCCTTCAAACCCCAAAACCACTTCATCAAAATGAACAACTTTTTTATATGTATTTATATACCTGAAACCTGAAAAATCGAAAGAAACATTAACTGATATATTTGATTCTGGTAGTACAGATACCATCCTGCTCCTGCAGTGGAAACAAAGAAAGGCCTGATGATGAGGATATTGGCCTGAACTGGAATGCCTGAGTGGAATGGTATCCACACGTTGAAAGTTTAGAAACACAAACAGTTTGTCAAGTTGTTGGCCAACATATTGGCGAACGTGTAGAGGGGGCAATAGATAAACACACATTCAAACTCATAACTGCACCCTTTCTTTTTGGTCCAGGGTAGAAGAGTGATTAAATTAACATCCGATTTAAATGACTTAGTGTAATACCACGAGTAAGTACATAATATTGGATTAATGGTTGTAATCTCTTCTAAAACTTTAAGCAGTGCAATCATGTGTAGTATCATATCCACGAACGAATAGATTTATAACATAAACCGATTATTTTAAATCAGAGATTATTCCTTGTAGATCGGTTATATCTGGTTCTAGATTCTAGAATTAGTCATTTCTTACAAAACCTTAATATACCAAATTTGTACTTCGTATTTCAGAAAGACGGACTAAGTTGGTTACCTTTTATATCTGAGGGCCGCCGAAGAAGAGGTAGACCAAGAAGGAGGTAGAGAGATGATATCGACAAGTTTTTACATAGTTGGGCAGAAATTGCAACAGACAGAAGTGAATGAAAAAAAGAGGAGCCCTTTGCCCAGCAGTGGGACAAAACATCGACAGGCTAGGAAAAAAATCCCTAAAAGTAGTCCTATTCTACTCTGCCGGGAACCACACGGCATAACCGTGGATGTCGTAGAAGGAAACAAAAGTTAAGCAACGCTTATAAACATCAAACAGACCTCTCCAACCCTTCTGGCCAGCGTGTAGAGTGTAGGCCAAATCCACTGACTGCTTTGGCTAATCTATATATAGCTCTGGTAGTTCAGAGAGGGTCGTTCTCCTGCAGTGGAACTAACAAAGACCTGATGATGATTTTTCCCTCTGTGTTTATAACACTTAGCAAAATTGATACTTTATGAGTACTCGCGAAGATATTAGGTCTCACGAAGTTTAATATAAAACCAAAACCCAGACGGTCGAAGTCGAAGTTGTGGACAATAATATATATGATATACTATGTCAAAGCTCAAGCCATGTGGTTCCAATCTCAAATGTTATGATTTTTTCTGACATAGATGGCACCAGTGGTGGCGTCGCAACTTTTTATTTGGTATATTGTAACGCCATCTAGTGGCAATAGGAAACTAGATCTCCTCAGCGCCGTCGCCTAAGTATGCGGCCTACCTCGTTGCAGGCATTTATTTGGTACATTTTTGAACGACGTTGGCAGTCTGTAAGATAGTTTTTATTATACTGTCTTTGCCGAATCCTAAAGGTGATAGATACTCAGTAAAGTCACAAAAATGTATAGATTGTGGGATAATGTTCGAGATCGCTAGGCTCGCCCTGATTAAGATTTTGTAATTAAGAAATAAAGACTTCTCAAAGTATTTATTTATTTTTTTACGACACAAATCATTGGCATTAATCCTATTAGTAGTACCTACCTAACTCCATATGTAATCTATGTATAGTACCTAAGAAGGCAGTAATTACTAGATGTAAGTAAATTGTCGCCTCATTTATTGCCAGGAAGATAATCAACAGCTTGCAGATTAGATATAATGCAAATGACAAGTTCTACGCCCTAGCAGACAAACAGAATGATAAAACCTTGAAAAACAACGTAAGCTTTTGTTGTCCCATAAAACTCGGTGACAGAGTAGTCTGCAAAACAAACGCTGGGGGCACACGCATGGAACGCTGGTATTTTCCGATCGGAAATTAAAAATAATAAAAATAAACATTATTTAAAAGAAATATGGAAGGAAAGAGGGGAGGCTTTTGCGCAGAAGTAGGGCCTAAACAGGTAGATATAAAAAATTTAAGAATTCCGTACCATTATATAACATTTTATATACTATAGATCAAAAACTGCAAAAAAAATGTTTGTCGTACATATCGGAGCACCCCTAAATAAATATATTATTATTATTTTATATTTGTTGCTTTGGTAGCAACAAAATATATCATCTATGAAAATTTCAATTGTAATCTTTCTTTCGTATCTTACCACGGCTTCTGTAGCCCAGCCATACTCTCCAGTGCAGTATTTTCTGGCTCTATCTTCCATCCTCTCTACGGCTGATGTGATTTGTCCATCTCCACCTTAGTGTAGCTATCCTTTTTGCTATATCGGTAATTTTCAATGTGACTTAGGACTATTGATCTCTTGTTTCATGTGTGCAGTTTAAGACTTTGACTATGTACTCTCTACATGCCGTCATGCCTTTATTTCAATGGTTAAAAAACTGGCCAATTTTTTGATGCTTGTGTGCGTGACAGCTTTCTGTAAGAACACGCCTCCTGTCAATTAATGCCGTCAAAATCCATCAAATTGGTAGCTTTATGTGTGTGCATTATAGACCATGGGTACACTTTTAGGCTAATAGAGTCTGTCAGGGCTTTATATAATCTAAGTATTCAATGTGATTTTTGACTATCGATCTCTTGTTTCTTGTGTGCAGGTCTAGAGTAACCAGGATGATTTTGCCGTTCCGGAAAATTCCCGGAAAATTCCGTCGTATATTCCCGCCCTTAGTACCAGTATAATCGTGAGTTCTTGAACAAAACAATGACAAAACTGACATTCATGTGACACCGACACACTGCCTCGCAATGTCACATAATCGTACACCGATAAGAACGTAAACAAGGAACATAGCACTGGGCCAATGAGTGACTAATATAAACAGACAATAATAAAAAATAATTACACTGCGAGCCAATATTTTCACTAGAAAATTTTGTCTTTATAATAGTTAAGAACTTATATTCTTTGTTTCCTGTAGATTATTTTTAATATTGTATCCAGTTTTAGAGTTCCGTAGTAAACAAGGAACCCTTATAGTTTCGCCATGTCTGTCTGTCAGTCTGTCCATCCGCGGTTTTACGCAGAGACTATAAGTACTGGAAAGCTGTAATTTAGTATGAGTATGTATATTAATCATGGCATTAAAGTCGTAGCAAAAAATCTTGAAAAAAAAATTTTTTTTGGGTAGCTCCCATACAAGTAAAGTTGGAGAGTAATTTTTTTTCTCTACTTACCCATCGTGTGGGGTATCGTTAAAAAGGTCTTTGAAAAATATTGTGAGGTTAAGAACACCATTTTTCCGATCCGTTTCCGAAATATTTGGTTTTAAAGTGCAAGTTTTTGTTAGAGGTACGTGTCCCCCCCCCCCTCTATCTGCTAAAGGGTTATATATGGATATGTGAAAAAAATTACAGCAGTAGAATATATACTGAAGTTGAAAGGAAAACTATCAGAGCTGGGTACTATGTGCAAACTAAAAAGTTATAGGCAACCAACTTATAAAATGTACTGGAAAATGTAAAATTTCATACAATCTTTATTGTTAGATGTTTTTGGTCGTTAAACTTTGAGGTGCGAGTGTAAACAGTGTGAACACAAAGTTGTCATTCGCACTACGGAACCCTATACAGCGCGTGGCCCGACACGCACTTGGCCGGTTTTTTAATAAATAAATGAGGAACGATATTATTTGACATTCTCCGTGGCGCCGTGGTTAACACGCCAGGCTGCGACACGAGGCTCCCTGGTTCGATCCTTAGCCAGGATGATGGATAATCCATTCAGGTTCAATTAGATTGCCCTGGGTCTTGGATGTTTGTCTATATATGTATTTATTATAAAATATACTCTCATTGGGTTAGAATCCAACGACAAAAGTTCATAACTTACTGTGAGGCAATCTGTTTGATGTTGGTTTCCTATATATTTTTTATTTTGGAACTACTGTGTGGTCCCAATTTCATTATTCTGCATGCAGGTAGAATTAACAAAGACTGCAATCTAAGGTCGTCAAAGACAAACAAGGAACCAGTGGCACAAAAACAAACGATAAAAAGTCGGTCATGTGGTATTTGCGATGCATTTTGAGCGCAAACATTGCCTTAACACGTTGACCTACATTGATAAGTGTGGACGCGATAACGCGGCCTCGTAATTTTGGTAATTATATAATTTGGGAATGCGGGTGATGTTTTAATAATAATAATAATAATAAATTCTTTATTTTCAGATGCAAGCTCCATACACATACACAATTCATTATGGCCATCAATAAATAATAAAAATAGAATAAAGAATAAATAATGTTTTAGATCACATATGAATTTTTAAGTAAATAAATAACTCATTATTTAAACATCCATACTTATAATGCGAAAGTAACTCTGCCTGTCTCTCTTTTACGCCAAAACTACTGATACCGATTTAAATGAAATTTGATACATAGATAGTCTAGTGCCGTGTGGTTCCCGGCAGAGTAGAATAGGACCACTCCAAGTCTTCCCGCGGATGTCGTAAAAGGCGACTTAGGGAGCATAAGCTTAACAAAGCTTTAAAATATCAAGGCACCTCTCCAACCCGTCTGGCCAGCGTGGAGAGTGTAGGCCTCTGACTGCCCTGGCTTATATACGGCTCTAATAGTCAGAGAGGGTCGTGCTCCTGCAGTGGAGACTGAAAAAGACCTGATGATGATGATGATGATGATGATGATGATAGTCTAGAGTCTGAGACAGGACATACACTACTTGATAATTTGAAAAAAGACTGCGATATAACCGAGACTCACGAGGTGGCCCTATATAACCCTTCGAAGTATTTTGTGAATAACTGTTTACAATCTTATGCGTAAACGTGAAGCGTTACTTTGCATTATCGCCAGAAGTGGCCGTTTTTGTCAAAAATGTAAAACAAAGTTTTACGTCCTCACATTAAAATTTTGTTCCTTTATTTTATGAACTACTATTATGATCTCTCCGTTTTTTTTTTCAAATAATTTATTTCAAATAGGGGCACTAGGCCCCAAAACATTCATGTATCTCCTTAAGTCATGAGAGATTTCATATGCGCGCATTTATTGTGCGCACTTAAGTGTTATTACACTGTAGTAAGTGGGTATATTTAAATATTAACACTATAATGAAGAAATCCTTTGTACAGAGTCCTTATTTATCTTAAGTCGGTCTGTTTGTCCGTAAGACGTAAACTTAATTGCCTTTTGTTTGTGCTGTAATGCAAATTTGTTCTTTTCTTTCTTGTGAAAAATAAAACATTGCATTGATAAACGCTATGCAAGTAAAACCAACTTTACATGCTATAATCTCTTGTTTGATGTTTTAATTCAACGTTGTTGTTATTACTTTAAGAAAAAAAAAATTATTTATTTGTATAATTATTTTTATTTTTTTGCTTCTTAATGTCCATGTATTTTTACATGTTTATACTTCCATGCTGGTCTGAAATAAATAGGTCTACATATAGGGGCAAATCAAACATATTGAGCTAGCCCCACAGTAAATTGTGAACTTGAGGCGTAGGCTACTAACTAAACGATACTCTTTTTATTAGCACACTTTCATTTTCCATCATGACCTGACTGGAGTTCGAACCCAGGACCCTGCGATTTAAAGGCACTTCGGCTACCACTGAGCCGCAGAGGTCGTAATCAAAAGCGGGAAAATAAAAAAAAACCTAGAATGTACTAGCTGCCTTTCTTTCCGTGAAGATCGTTAAAACCGATCGAGGGAATGAGCGAAAATCTGAGGAATTATGTTAAATACTCGCTTTTTTGAGCCAAAAACCAGAACGACCGGAGTTAGCATAAATTTCATGTCGTTCAAAGTGTTTCTAGAACGTAAAGCTAGTGAATCTCGGGTCTTTCAAAAGTCAAGTCAACTTTATTTTGCTATATAGGATCGATGGTAATTATAGTAATAATTGGACTCTTTGTCATAGTTATTTCACAATACTTTGAATTTTTACGACATTTCATACAAAATAGGGTTGCGCTGCAAGCATACACAGATGGCCCTACCAGCTACATTTATCAGATATTATTACTACAACCACAGGCTCGCTCGCTCCTTACTAGAGGCAAAAATAAAAATTAATACCGCGTGTCAGCCCGCGCCCGGCTATTACGCGAATGTTGCATACTCGGCCTGAGTATGCGACATTCGCTATTAAGCAGTTCGTGCTCAAAAACACTTAAAAATGCCCCATTAAGTGACTGTAAGTAAGTAACCCAGTAAGTGATAGTCTAAGTATCAGTATATGGCGCAGTGGCGCGATGATCTTTTGCTCTAAGTTTTGATCATCTAAGTTTCTTTATAATGGAAAACAATATACTTAGATGTTACTACCGTGTGATTCCCGGCAGACTACCGTGTGATTCCCGGCAGAGTAGAATAGGACCACTCCAAGTCATCCCGTGGATGTCGTAAAAGGCGACTAAGGAAACACAAGCTAAACAAAGCTCAGTAACATCAAAGAGACCTCTCCAACCCGTCTGGCCAGCGTGGAGAGTGTAGGCCAAATCCTCTGACAACTCAGGCTAGTAATGATGATCATCAACTTCGCTCTTCTGATTCTCTCAAGCTTTACACCCCTCTATTTCATTCTGGTTTTATGTCCAAGTCTTTCACTATGCAAGCTTACGACTTTGGAACTCCTTACCCGAAGTCTCAAATCGATTTAATTTTAAGGAAAAAGTCCATGCTTTTCTCTCTGAAATAACTGGCTAGCATTCGATTCATCATTTTTTTTTTTGTTTTTTCAACATGATGACTATATTATATATATTTGTTCTTATGTATTGTATAAAGTGTACATGTCGATATTTATTTATATATATTAGGTTATTTTATACATATATTTTATTGAGCTTTGCTCTTACCTATGATACCTATTTATTGTTTGGCACCTATTTATTTTATCTGTTTTTCATTTCCCAAAAGTTGACTGGGAGAGAATGCTTTTAGCATTAAGTCCACCTATTGTAGCTTCTAAGGCACAATAAAGCTTTTTAAATAAATAAATAAATATATGGCTCTGGTAGTACAGAGAGGGTCGTGCTCCTGCAGTGGAGA
Source organism: Rhodophaea formosa (assembly GCA_963082605.1). NCBI lineage: Eukaryota > Metazoa > Arthropoda > Insecta > Lepidoptera > Pyralidae > Rhodophaea > Rhodophaea formosa. The sequence goes on along the minus strand of OY720228.1, from coordinate 9,692,231 downwards.
CTAGAAAGACCTGATGATGATGATGATGATACTTAGATGTTAATAATGCGGTAGGCATAAAATTGCCTTGGCGAGTTTTTACTTGAAACAATAAATACTTGCTGATAAGCCTCGAGGTTGTTAGTGCAAGGACGAAGCAATGTCGCCGTTATTATGTACGGATAACACGATTTTATTTTATATAGTTTTTGCTACAATGTTAAGGAAAAATACAGCGGGAGCCGTACGTATTTTTAACATATTTTTGGTTTTTAGTTGTTATACACATATAGCGTGTAAATTGAGCCTTAACATTCCCTTTAACGGGTGATTCAGCTCGTCAATATGAACAACTTTTCGTATAGGAACAATGCAGAAATCGAAAAAAAAAAATACATTTCTATACTAACTTTTTCGGCCAGCAATTTGTACGAAACTATAGATTTTTTTTCTAAAGTTTCCATCTTATTTTATGCTCCCGAACTTCATTTATCTGTTGAATTAAACGAATTATTAACTGGTTCACAGACCCACATACCATATCAAATTTATTTCAATTGTTTTTCTATTTTGTTTCATTTATGGACTGGTCAAAAAAACAACGGGTCTATACTTTCACTTATAATTTAATACCTTTCCTAACAGCTGTCACCATCCATGGATGTGCGTAGCACGCTGTAACACAAACACACACGCACATTTGCGCAAGCGCCCTGCGCCGTCTCACGAATTTTCAATCTGACGAATCTGTCAATCACGTGACCTGTCGCGAGTTTAACATTTTTTTCCCCTCACCAAAAAGTGCACAGCGCCGCTAAAGAAGTTTGTCGAATCCAATAATAACAACCACATTAGGTATAGAAGCAAGATGTTTGTTTGTTTTTCGTATGTGTAAGTGGCCAACACTGGTGTCAGATTTTTCAAGCTGCCTTAAGGCATCTGACATAGCTTAACGACTGCCATCAATGATGACAGCCGGGACCAACGGCTTAACGTGCCTTCCGAAGCACGGAGGAGCTCGAGATATTTTTATGCCACTTGCGGTCACCCATCCAAGTAGGGATTGCACCAGGGGTTTCTTAACATACGTAAGCGCTCATAGAGCTCACACCCACTGGACCATCGGGCTCCTCAGAAGCAAGATATAAAAGCATGAACCCCTAAGAATACTGACCCTTCATAACGCTGTGTAATAGTTGCATCACTGATACGTTAATGGCGCGTTTGTGGTAAGTGCGCAAGGTCAGGCGTATCATGACAGCTACAGCACATCCATCATCGTGATTAGTATTATTTAAATGTAGAAAATATTGTTTTTATTGTAATATTTTTTCTTGTCCATTTTTTAATTTTGGCTGTGTGGTTCCCGGCAGAATAGAATAGGACCACTCCAAGTCTTCCCGTGGATGTCGTAAAAGGCGACTCAGTGTAACGTGTAGTTAGGAAGTAACGTATTAACAAATTTCAAAAGGCTCTGAGAGTTTGAAGATTATTTTCGTTACTTCCTAATTCAAGGCTGCAGTGACAAGAAAAAAAATATGGCCGGAACAGTTCCAGGATTTGGTGTACACGCTGGTCAGATGGGTTGGGAAAGTCTCTTTGATGTTTATAAAGGGACATATCACACAAATTGAGCTATCCCCACAGTAAGTTGTGAACTTGTGTCGCAGGATACTAACTCAACGATAGGTACTATATTTTATAATATATACTTATATAGATAAACATCCAAGACCCAGGTCAATATGAAAAAGATCTTTTTCCATCTTGACCTGACCGGGGATCGAACCCGGGACCCCCGTGTCGCAGGCTAGCGTGTTGACCGCTGCGCCACGGAGCTCGACTTTTTGTTCTTGAAAACTTGAAAGATTTTTAAGCTGTGTTTCCTAAGTCGCCTTCTACGACATCCACGGGAAGACTTGGAGTGGTCCTATTCTACTCTACCGGGTACCAAACTAGTAAATATAAATTCACTACATATTAACAAATTGCATTATTATAAGACGTATTTGTATGCAAGAGTGGTGAAAAGTCAACTGTATGTTACCTACATCTTGGCCGCCTCTAGGGCAGGGATTGAATAACCGAAAAAATATGGTTAAATCGGTAAGCGGTATGACGTCATACCTTTATATTTCGATACCTTAGAATAATGGTACCTTCAAATTACCATACCATAAAGAAACGGTACCTGTACGATTTTGGTATTGAAATATAGCGGTATCGTTATTTTTTTCGATATTGGAATTATGAAATACAGGTTTTCATTGAATTTTACCGCCGAGGATTCGCCTCAATGTTCTTCGTCGCATCATTTTTCCGGTACTCAAAATATTTCAGTTAAGGTACCAGTAATTATAAAGGTATCGATACATAACGATAACCTAAATGTATAAATATCATTATTTATATTTAGCTGTATCACAACCGTAATTGTCAACCGATTTGGTTCTACCTTTAAATCTTAGGTGTATCGTAATTTTGATTTTTTACGACCAATTTAATGAGATACTAAGTATCGGTGATGTACGGTGTAGTTTTTACAAGTGGCATTAAGGATGGCGTATGATCTTTGGTAGCTCTGGTGACAAATCCACGAGTCCATATAAGAGCCTACTTTAACTTTTTCCCAAATTGTTTATGATCACGAGCTTTAATAATACCAAACTATGACATAAGAAATTGATTTCTTATTATGCAGTACACCCTTGACTTCCCACCAAATAAATTACTTAAATTTTTTTTCGCCATATCTTATTTTTTTAATTTAATGTGAAACCTTATTTATTAAATAGAGAAAATAAGAAATGATATGGTGGAGAAATTCGGCGCCGGGGCTTGAAGCGCGGTGGCGTAATTGGCAACGCAGCCCACCCCTGCTATAACCGGGGCTGCTAGTATTGTTATGTATAGAATTGCATCACTGATACAGTAATGGCGCATTGTGGTGCAATGTGCAAGGTCAGGCTTATTATGACAGTTGAAAGCCTATCCATCACAGTTATTGGCATCAACCGAGTGCAGAAAACAAAGCTTTAAATATGTTTTAATTGTTTTGATTCGCTGGGTTAATCAGAATTGAAAGAAAACAATATCTTATACAACTTTTACTTCTTTCATTACCTGACTGCCCAAACGAGAAGGAAGGTAATGTTTTTCGCGCGTATCTATGTCTATATGTATGTAAGTATGTCTGTTCCATTGTTTCCTCTTGTAGCTTAAACGGATTTACTGATTTTGAAGTGTGAGGTGTCATTAGATTCGTTTTCTTCCCCGGACTGTTATAGGCTAAGTCATCATCATCAGGTCTTTGTTAATCTACACTGCAGGAGCACGACCCTCTCTGTACTACCTGAGCCATATATAAGCCAGTCAGAGGATTTGGCCTACACTCTCCACGCTGGCCGGGTTTAAGAGGTTTATTCTGTGATATTAATAAGCTTTGTTTAGCTTGTGTTTACTATCCATGGGAATCCTATTCTACTCTGCCGGGAACCACATAGGCTATGTAAAATCAGCAAAAACCCAATAAGGCATACGTAAACTGTCAAAAATGGTAGTCGGGTTTTTTATTTTTTAATCCTGCAACTTGTTTTTACTTCATGTCCATCACGATGTTAAAAATACTCTTACTTTCTTAAAGTATAGAAGTTTGATACCCACTATATATGTATACTAGCTGTTACCCGCGGTTTTACCCGCGTGATATATAGCCTATGTCCTTCTTAATACCCTAACCTATAGGTTTGCAAAATTTCATGATGATCGCTTCAATAGATAGGGCGTGAAAGCGTAACAAATAAACCCACTTTCGCATTTACAATATTAGTTAGGATAGCATTAAGATAACCTTCACTTCCTTTATTTTCATATGCAGCACAGACTTTTCAAAACATCTGTACATCCTGGGGGATAATATTATGCAAAATGTTTAAATGGAATGCAAAAAATGTAAATGGATGGATGGTTCTGGTACTACGAAGTGGAAAAGCTAGCCTAGCTTATATTAATTATATAAGTACTTATACAAGAAGTGTATTAGAATAACATACAGATATACAAGTATACACAACATCCTAATCCTAATCCTAACTCCTAACAAATATTATAAATGCGAAAGTGAGTTTGTTCGTTTATTTGTTTGTTTTTTACGCTTTCACGCCCTATCTACTGAACCGATCATCATGAAATGTGGCATACACATAGGTTAGGATACTGAGAAGGACATAGGCTATATATCACGCGGGCGAAGACGCGGGTAACAGCTAGTAGTTTTATAATGTTTACTATTGCACTTGGCTCCTGTTTTGAAAGTGTCGTGGCGATTTATTGTTTTAGTGATTAACTGATTTATAGTCATTACGAGAATATTGCTACTGATATACAGACACAACAATTGTTTATTGATTGTTTATCGAAAAACATTAAGGAATTTCGACGATATATCCCAACTAATATTATAAATGCGAAAGTGAGTTTGTTTGTTTGTTTGTTTGTTACGCTTTCACGCCGTATATATTTAACCATTCATTATGAAATTTTGCATACACATAGGTTAGGGTACTGAGAAGGACATAGGCTATAAAAAAACGCGGGTGAAGCCGCGGGTAACAGCTAGTATAAATATAAATCTTCCACGTTCTCCACTTACAAGCTCACCAACATGCTAAACGTGGCCTTTAGGGTTAATAGACCTGCCTATCTACCTATCAATCTAGGATTTTCTTTTACAATGCGGTTTTTGTTTTCCAAATAAAAAGTTCGAGCAAAACCCGCATTGTAACAGCAAATCCTAGATTGATAGGTATCGACACCTGTCATCCAAACTAGTAAATAGGGATGTCTTTCTGTGTTCTGTGAGGGGGCAGGGCTCTGTCTTCCCCGCTAGGGAAAAATATGTGATGGTATTTATGTAGCATATGTATGTATGTGAATATAAACCGATAATACTGGCATGGACGTGTCCTGCATACGCAGTATCGAAGAACATATAATGGTGATCTCATGAGATACACTTTATGGGATCACGTGAGACAGAAAAAGAATTAATCAATAAAATTTGAGGTACCCGTGCAAACCGTTGTATTTATTTATTTCTGTTATATATACAACGTATACCTAAATATTGTAGAATACATACATACATACAATCACGTCTTTTTCCGTTGCGGGGTAGACGGAGCCCAGGTTTATGAAACCTAAAGGCCACGTTTAGCATGTTAGTGGGTTTGTAGGTGGAGAGCGGAATTACAATAGTGATGGGTTGCTAGCTGCATCGCCTATTGACATGATCCCTCACGCCCATTCCCTCCCCCTAAGTATTTTTCTTTTCCCCCAGAATGGCATGGAACGACTTGTTCCTAAACATACCCAGGATGCCTATCAGATCAATACTAGGAGCTCAAACTTTTTTTCGATATTTTTGTGCAAAAGTTTTCAGCCAGGTAGTTAGTATGGGAAAGTCAAAACTTTGTCGTGTTCCCAACGTTGGTCTCATAGTAAAAGTTGTTCATAATGACGGTCTTAGTCACCCCTTTAAGGGAATGTCGAGGGTTAATTAACACACTGTATGTGTTTACATGAATGAAAGGAATGGAAGAAGCTCTACCGACAAGAGCTCTTTAATTTGATGATGATGATGTGTTTACGTGCAGCCGTGTGGTTCCCGGCAGGGTAGAAATAGGACCACTCCAAGTCTTCTCGTGGATGTCGTACAAGGCGACTTAGGAAACATAAAAAGTTAATAAACATCCAAGAGACCTATCCAACCGGCCTGGCCAGCGTGGAGAGCGTAGGCCAAATCCTCTGACTGCTCAGGCTAATACATATAAGGCTCTGGTAGTAGGAGATGATCGTGCTCCTACAGTGGAGACTGAAAAAGACCGGATGATGATGATGTTTACATGTTTTTCATCTCCAATTTCGGTTTTCAAAACATGACTGTCCATTGGAAGAAAATCAAGAAAGAGTACACAAAGTACTTACGAAGATCCTTGCTCCAATTCCGTTTCGTAAGTCGCATTACGGACAGACAGGCAAACACACTTATCTTGTTTGTCAAACGATTACAACGTTAATAAAACCTTTATTTTCCGAGTGACCTCACCGCGTTATGTTTCTTTGCATTTCTTTTGTCTTGCAATTGGTGCAATGTTTTCTTGTGATAGTGACCAGACGGGTAGGGCGTACACCTGGGGTGACGGAATCTGTCTTTTTTATTATCATAAGTTGATGAACATGCATACATCACAGATGGAAAGCGGCTATCGTAACTATTATACGCTTCTAAAAAGATATACACTTATTTTCGGGTATTAAAAGTTCCGAAGAAAACTTTGGTAATTAGACGCTATCCTCCTATAGGGGTTAAAGGTACTGTTATTTGGAATTGATTTAACCCTACAATGTTTTATCAAAAAGGGGACTATTTTCCAGATATTTTTTCAAGTATTTTTTGTTTAATACATTTAAAAAGAAAGTACATTTCATTACAATATATGCTATGCGTTTAACAAACTTGTATATAATGCCTTTTTCTCTCACGGAAGATTGTCTAGACCCATAAGACCCAAAGGCCACGTATAGCGTGAGCGTGGGCGTGTTGGTCTTAACGGAACCAAAATAGCGATAGCTAGCCACATCGCCTATCACCACACATAAAGCAACTCCAATGAATTTCAAATGATTATATGATATTACATTATGTCATTCATATCATTCCAATATATGATATCATTTCAAGTAATAAATTGAATGGGTCAGTATATTTTTCATACACATCAGTGTTTCGTCGTCGTTCATGCAGCTAATTAGTTACATGCATATATATCATTACGCTTTTTCCCTCGGGTTAGGCTGAGAGTAAAGGATCTCCATTTGCGACGAATCCAATTCAACATCCAAATCATGAATTAGAGGAAATAGAAATTAAAGTTCTAAAAAATAAAATAAATAAAAAAATATTTTATTAGCGTTAAAATTTAAATAAATATAAAATAAAGAAAAATATTTCTTATAATAATTTAAAAATTATTAATTATATATTTTACAAACCTCTCTCACTTCATCTACATCTGTAGTCAGTTACATATTTTCGGAAGACACGTTGATGCAAACAAGCACAGGGTGTGTGAAAGAAAAGTCTGTCTGATTCTAAGTATCGTTAAAAACATAAACACTTCAATTCAGACAGAAAAATAAAACGAAAACAAAGCTTTTATTTTCAGTCGCAAAAATGCGCAGCAAGGCCGCAAGGTCGCTCAATTAATTTACGACCACATCCGAAATATTCGGTTCACAGCCCTCTTTACTATCTCAGTGGTTTTTGGCAATCGTCTTGGGTTTCAATTAAAAGATATTTGACGTATTGATGCATTGGTACAGTGGAAAAAAACGTAAGGTACTCACTAGAATTCGTTTTTAGGATTTGGGGTTGAAGTATGATCAAAGTGATTTATAACCGACTCCAAAAAAGAAGGAGCACATCCGAAATATTCGGTTCACAGCCCTGTTTATTATCTTAGTGGTTTTTGGCAATGAGTCCGTCTTGGGTTTCGATTAAAAGATTTTTGACGTTTTAATGCATTTCACGATTGTACAGTGAAAAAATATGATGTACTACTAGAATTTGCTTTTAGGATTTGGACCTGAATTATGATCAAAACAATTTATAACATACTCCAAAAATAGGAGGAGTACATTCGAAATATTCGGTTCACAGCCTTGATTATTATATTAGTGGTCTTTGGTAATGTGTCTTGGGTTTCAAATAAAAGATTTTTGGCGTTTTGATGCATTGGAACAGTAAAAAAACATGATGCACTTATTACTAGAATTTGCTTTTAGGATTTGGACTCGAAGTTCTGATTAAATGCTTAACAAACCGACTTTAGAAAAGGAGGATCTGAATTCGTCGGAGAAAGGACATTTTGCTGACGGGATATTTTGTGATTAGCGGACATTTTGCGTAAGGGGGACATTTTGCGACGAGGCGATCGACATGACGTTTTGATGCACTAAAATTTGTTTTTGGGATTCGGTCTTTAAGAGTCGTCTGGACGCGCATGTCTCCATACAAACGGAAAAAGGGAATTGTGGCAATATTTGATAATTTTGAAGTAAAATGAAGCATCCAATCAATTAATCTTCTTATAATCTACGCACGTTCTTATACAGTTTGGTTAAATTATCAAAAGTTCGAGAATTATATGCCTCTCAAGATTTCCATACAAATTTGAAAAGGCTTGTAATTCTCAAACCATTGGTATTTTAACCAAGCTGTATAGGAACGTACGTAGATTATAATGAGATTAATTGATTAAATGCTTAATTTTACTCCAAAATTATCAAATATTGCCACAATTCCCTTTTTCCCTTTGTATGGAGACATGCGCTTCCAGGCGACTCTTAAGTAAGACCAAAGAGATTTATAATCGACTCCTAAAAAGGAGGAGCACTTCTGGCATTTCTGGTTTTTGGCAATATTGTCCGTCTTGAGTTTCAATCAAAAGATTTGTGACGTTTTGATGCCTTGGTACTTGGTACTGTGAAAAAAGAATATAATGTAGGTACTTACTAGAATTTGCTTTTGGGATTAGGATTTGAAGTTATAATCAAATGCTTTACAACCGAGTCGGAATTTTTTGTTACACTATAGCTCCTTTATTAACCCATTTGCTTTTATTTTATATTTGAAAGGGTATTTTTATTGTTCCCATAAAAAACGGTTCAGTGGTTTTGTTGAAGTTGGTTTTTATCCGAAAAAAAAATTAAATTTACGTCTACAAATTTGGGTATCCAGGAAAGTGTTAATAGGGCTGTAAGTACATAAATTGAGTACGTAATTATGCGAGAGAAAAATATGACAGATACACTAAGTTTTTATCTCAAACGGTTGGTACTTAAGAGTCCCACGTAAAGGCGCAATCCCATACAAACGTAGTTTTCGATACGAAACTTCAACTCGCTGTAATTTTGTATAGGTATTGTTATTAAAATTGAAATCTGATTATAAACATCAATATGCCTTATCCGGTCGTATGTACGAAATTTGGTTGAGATTGGCTTAACTGTTGTAAAACTAAAACGAAACTACGTTTGTATGGGATTGCGCCTTTACGTGGAACTCTTAAGGTTATTTATCATTCTTTATTTTGACATTTCCATAGAAGCGATAAATTTGGCTCAGTTCAAAGCCTTGTTTATTATGCTAACGCGTCTTTTGGCTCTGAATCTGTGTCGGGTTACAATTAAAAGTTTTTTGACGTCTTAATGCATTCGCTTTAGATAAGTGCACTTTGGTAAACGTGGTTATGTTGTTTTGCATGCTTTTCCTCCGTGTTGATGACCAAAAGATGGACATATTCGCCGTGCCGCTTGAGACTATACTTATGTTATCCTTCTTCAAGAGTACCTCACTCAATCTAGCTCGGCGGATTAGCTCTTTGAAGTGGCAGTGGGCGGGGCACATAGCGCGAAGAACCGGTGGCCGATGTGGTAGAAAGGTTCTTGAATGGCGACCACTTATCGGAAAGCGCAGCGTTGGACCCACCGACCAGGTGATCGGACGACCTGATCAAGGTCGTAGGAAGGCGCTGGATGTAGACCGATAGTATTGGATTGGAAGTACTTAGGGGATACCTATGTCCAGCAGTGGACTTCTAGAGGCTAAGAAGGTGATGAAATGGTATGTACAGAGATGAAACTCCATCTTTTTTATGCTAAGAGCATTAAGAGCCATTATCTTGATCTTGGCGGCTGATTTATACCGTACAAAATATATTTATTGCGCCATAGTTACAATAACATACAAAGAACATAAGTTACAAGACATATGACATAAAGGCGGAGTCATTACTAAGCAATCTCTTCCAGCCAAGTTTTAGAAGGAGTAGAAGATTTTAAAGAGAATAGAAATTCGCAAATTTTGATTGCACAGTATTGTGCCAAAGACCAAATAAAATTGCGAATGTTTTTTATTTTATTTTTTCTTACATGTATCAGTAAGCAGCTAAAATAAATTTCATTTAAAACAAAGTTCTGAGACATTAAAACATGGTAGCGATTACTTGAAACGTTTATTAATTTCACAAGTGAACAATTATATAGCTGTCCTATTCAAGAGTAGAATTTATTTATCCAGTACAATTCCACAAAACGGTCGGGCAGAAAAAGCGCAAAAAGCACAAAAAGCGTTCTCGAAACGGTAACCGACCTACCTCACCACACGCGCACACACACGCCCGCTGCGTGAGTGTGGATGGGTACCTATTTTGAGACGACATACTGGGCGCAAAAAAGTTATTATTTAAAAGAAATATTGAGAAAGACTTAATATACTTAAGGAGGGTTGGTGTCAGGTACGGTTAACCGATTTTAAGCTTCGAGATTGGTTATGACGACCAGACAATGTCACACCTCCTTTCGTGCCCTTCTTGTCCAACTAGCTGCACGAAGGAAGATCTTTTTACCGCCTCAGAACGTGGAATGAGAGTTGCCACATACTGGAGGGACAAAATCTAATTGCCTTAAGCCGTCGATACGAAAAGAAGAAGAAGCTTCGAGATATTTAATGATACGGGAATGTTTAGGTTCGAATACTTATTCAAAGGATAAAAGTACTTCGACTTATCAAAAATCTCAATAAAAAAGTTACAACAGGAGTACCTTACTAAATATCAGGCTGTCTGAATAGCGAAATCCGAGCTTTAAAAGTACCACTTAGAATGTGCACCTTATTTTTCAATCACCATCATCTTGTCCACTTTTATTTAGAAACTTAATTAATTAATTTCAAATTCCTAATTCCAATTTCAAATCTTCAATACAGCCCTTCTTCATCAGTCAGTCATTCCATCACTATTTTTGGTCGTTATAATTCGACCTCTTCCTTTGCACTCGCCTACCATATTGATTTATTAATTGTACTTATTTTTTCTTCTTTCTACCTGAGGTCTCACTCAGCTGAGCATCTACCACTCGTAATATGTTTATATTGGCCTTACGCTAACAAGAGCTGGGTGAGTAGGGCCCGACAATAAGATGCCACGGAATAAGATATTATTTCGTGGCGTAGGGCTAAGACGGCAGACACGAAAGGTTCTACCAGCTTCGATTCCTAGCGGGGGCAAAGATGTGTCCTTCCTTTTCACAGGTATTTGACCTTGGTTCAGGAGATGGCATCAGCCAGGCAGCTGTTGTCATAATAGGGATCCCGGATCCAACGCATTACAGCTGTCGACACAACCGGGAAAAACGATGAATATTATGCGTGGGATTCTACTTAAGTATCTTCGTATCAATTTTCCAAATATTTTTGCGCCTCACCTAAGCTCATGTGTATACATATAATTACGTCTTTATTTCTTGCGGGGTAGACAGCGCCCAAGGTTATAAAACCTTAAGGCCACGTTTAGTGTGGTTAGTGGGCGTTAAGGTGAAAAGTGGAATCAAAATATTAATAGGTTGCTAGCCGCATCACCTACTGACGTGATTGCTTATATTTTTGCTGAATCCCTTGACCGGCTTTGAAAGTCTGCGCGGGAAGAACAGCAGCTAGCTTTATTCTTTGTTTTTACTTTTCTCCCAAACCAGCATGGAAGAGCATACCTAAGCGCAAGTGCATATAACGTCATAGACAGTTCATTTACAATAGATGCACAGAGGTCAACGCACCCACGCACCAACCATTTCAAGGGTAGCGTCGCTGCTGACGGTACTCCGTATCCGCGCCATTGAGTTGCTTGATGCCATTAACCGAATAACCCATTGCACAAAGAACTGGCACTTTTCAAGGTGAACCCACACGCCTGCAATTGCATACGACGCATGCACACAAATGCAAGTATGTGATTCAAAATAACAACGGGCAATGATTGCACAACTTTCTTTTACAGGACTTTCAACCTTAGCAGCGGCTGAATAAGGGTTTCGGATGTGTATTTTTAAAGTGGTCCAGACAAGAAGGGTGCATATGAGAACGCAGATAGGGCACACAAGAGAAATGCAGTCTGGTAACACACACGCAAAGCTTTGTGTAAATTTCGTTCTCATTGATATTTTTCTTATAAATCATGCTAATTACTAAAATAAACGGACATTTATTAAATAAACACAATCCAAAAAATAGGTTTTGTTGAGTAACGTAAACAGAAACAAGAATTAAATTGCGTGTAACAATGATGTCTGGCTGCACACATGTATATTGACGCACACATATGTAGTTTTCAAGGAAAATACAAATTGGTTTTTATGCTAATGCAACGCACACATGCAGGGGTGTAGATGGACATGTCCTGTCAGGGATGTTTATGTGTGTTTGTTTGATGTAACAAGAATATTTATACATTGTTTTGTAATTTTTGCAGTTCCCGACAAATACTTTGTTTATACGTCGGTAACAATAACCTATTTATTACTAGTTTATTTACCAAAGTTTGTAGTAAGTAAATATTATTCGATATGGTTATTAATTACCGTTTAATGAGCAATTAAATTGATTTTAGCGTCGTTAGGTTTTAAAATAATTTTGTTATTTATAAAATATGACATGCTCTCATATTGGTCTGTAAAAAAGTAAATTTAAAGGCGGCTACTGTGGTGCAGTGGTAAACATGCCAGCCTGCGACACAAAGGCCACCAGGTTCGATTCGTTTATATGCTGATCTTGGGCTCCGTCGCATCGTAGACACACTTAAGAGTCCCACGTAAAGCCGAAATCCCATACAAACTAGTTTGGTTTTAGTTTTACAACAGTTAAGCCAATCTCAACTAAATTTCGTACATACGACCGGATAAGGCATATTGATGTTTATAATCAGATTTCAATTTTAAAAACAATACCTATACAAAATTACAGCGAGTAGAAGTTTCGTATCGAAGGTAAGGTAACTAAAACCAAACTACGTTTGTATGGGATTTCGGATTTACGTGGGACTCTTAATATCTCTGCTAGCTGTCTTATCCCAACAAAAAATTAAAATGCGAAAGTGAGTTTGTTTGTTTGTTACGCTTTCACGCCGTATCTACTGAACCGATCATCATGAAAAGGAGGGTGCAAAACTTTGCTACCCACATTTGCCTGTGACTTGGCTCGCGTGTTATGAAACATAAGCAAAAAGTTATCAAAGTTTTTTGCTATTCATTAGTAAGAACATTAGAAATAAAATATGTAAGCGAAATATTCAGCGATATACCTAGCTTTATTTTACTTCTAATTTACCTAAGTTCGAGTAGCTCTTTCAAAAACTTTACAAAACAAAAGAACATCAAGACTAACATTTTCAATTTACATTTTAATGAATCTTAGACAATATGAAAGTAATAATTATAAATAAAATTCAAAACATGAATAGCGAATATATTTATTATAACGCTGTTATCATAAATAAGGTTGTTTTTTGTAACTGTCATAATAAAAAAGCAATTATCTGATTTTCTAACCAAATTCTACGACGCAAAATAATGAAAGGCATAAACACGAAAAGGTCCTTGAACTCAGGTCAACGAACTCGTGAAAAAACCAAAAGATAATTCAGAAGAGAGAAAATGTAATAAACTGGTTTGGAAATGAAAAAAATATATTAAAATATAGGAATTTCAGGCTTTGGTTATTTTTTTGAGACAATCTTGAAATCTAAATAAAATAAATAAATAAATATATAGGGACATATCACACAAATTGAGCCAGCCCCACAGTAAGTTGTGAACTTGTGTCGCAGGATACTAACTCAACGATACTATATTTTATAATATATACTTATATAGATAAATATCCAAGACCCGGGTCAATATGAAAAAGATCTTTTTCCATCTTGACCTGACCGGGGATCGAACCCGGGACCCCCGTGTCGCAGGCTAGCGTGTTGACCGCTCTTGATGGGAAGAGCTTTTCGAACTTTTGCTGACAACTTTTGTGCTTATGGAATACTTGAACGGTTCCTAGCTAAGTACTAAGTTCTTGTAATCAAATGTATTAAATAAATATTTATTTTCTTAATACTGTATGCAAATGTGAATTTACTTGTTTTAGTAAGCATTAAATTATGTGTATAATTCCCTACATAATAATTTACATAGTTAATGCAATGCATAGTGCGTTCGCTCTTTATTTACAACAGTAATGTGACGATTTTTTAGCACACAACATTTATTAAAGTAAACATCAGTTGCTTCTTAGTCCATAATATGATGATGAACGCCAACTTCTTTGAAAATTTCAGCTTTGTTGAAGTTTCTTGTAATAAAATTTATTTTAAAAATGTTGACTTTTCTCAATATTGTATGTCAATGTTAGATTATTTGTTTTATGCGTATTAATCCAATATAAGTTTACATAGTTAGCGCAATGCAAAGTACATTTTTTTAAAATATAGTCGTTTTGTTGAGCACACAACATTCCATGTTGTCCAAGTCGTAAATTACTGCTAAACATCTGAAGAATCATATCCTTCTTAATTTTTAGAGCATTGACTAAGGCAAAATATATTTTTTTTGACCAGAACCTTGTCACACCTCTATTACTGGCCTCACGTGTGTAGGTGGTAGGATATGCAGGATAAGACAATAGGTGTGCCATGATCTTTGAAATGACACCACATGGATATTGAGAGATTTCCGAGCCTTCAACAAAATTTATAAACCTGTCACTATATTGGCTCCTTTTGTCCGCTTGTAAGTACACTAGTCAGTAAGCTAGAGTTGTTGCGGCCACTGGCAACACCGGACGTCGCGGAGTGGGCCAGCGGATATACGACACACAACGACTCTGATCGAATCACCGACACGGCACGACACCATTTTGTCAGTACTTTCTTGTTTAATTTTCTAATACACGTAGTATCCATCAAAGCGCCTTCTTCTTTATACAGTCCAAACACAGAACCTGCAGTAGCTGCTACAACAGAGTTAATAGAGTTATTACTCTATCAGTTATTGGCAAGGTGGATGAATATGAATTTAGTTAGTAGAGACTGGATTAATAGAGAGGAAGTTGACTACTTGAGATCTCCTCAGGCCAGAAGATCCCCATTAAGTGTTGGAGGCAGCGTCTAAGGACCTGTATTTGTTGCGTGATATCTTTAGTCACTTTCCACTTCTTACATCCATACTGCAGGATAGTCTAATTACATTAGTGCCAAATATTTATAGTTTCACCCTGCGCCTGAGCTTTCTAGACTGCCATATAGGATGGAGCTACGCGAAGGTGGCCCGGGTTTTGATCCCATAAAGCATGAAGAAGCGATTACTATACGAGGAGCCCGCGATGGCCCGTCGTGGGCATTATTAGCGCTTATGCATGTTAAGCAACACCGGGTGCAGTCTCCAATTGGAAGGTTGGAAGGGTGACCGTAAGTGTTATAAAAATACCTCGAGCTCCTCCATGCTTCGGAAGGCACATTAAGATGGTGATCCTAGTTGTCATCATTAATGGCAGTTTTTCGACTGATGTTTTCAGGTAACTTGAAAAAATTTGACACCAGTGCTGGCCACTTACACACTCAAAAAACAAACTATATAAGAACATATGCTTATGCATGGATAAATCATCAGGCCTTCAATCTACATAGTGAGCAGCAATGCAATGCAAAGTGCGTTCACTCTTTGTAACGAGACGAAATCGGCGATGATCCGAACTCTGACGCCAGGATTACTGCTTGTTTCCATTGACATGCGGTGTTTGTTTGTTTGTTTTTCGTGCACGTAATAAACTATATGTGTCAGATTTTTTAGTTTGCATATTAGCTGTCTGATATATATAGATGACTACATGAAATCTGTTTTGGATTTTGCCTTGATTGCCTGCTCAAGGCAAAATGACGTTTCAAGGTATTAAACCTTTTGGGTTCATAAAGATTGTGTAATGATATTTATTCTACTACAAATTTGAAATAGGCTTTCTTTGCAATTATTTTATAATTTAACTTAATTTGCAAAGACTAAATCATTAGTTTAAAATTATTGCAAGTCAAAATATAGATCGAATGCGCCGTGTAAAGGTTGACTTCAAAGTTGGGCAATAGCGGCAAGTGCCGCTCATTTTATATGAAATCACAGTTCGCACCACAACCAATTTCACTATCATTTCATATAAAATGCGTGACAATTGTCATTACCGCCAAGCTTCAAACAATTTGAAATAATATAATAAAAAAAAAATATTGGTATCATGGTAAAATGAAAAAGTCACACCATATTTTTTTTTATTTCAGTGACCTTGAAACTCCGTTTCATAAAAATCGTGCCGTACACGCCTTGCATACGCGCACGCGTGCATTGCCTTTACATAAGAGGCGCTGGGTCGCTGGAAGGGCGGCCGGCCGTTGATCTACAGCTGCATAGAGTTTAACAACCCATAGAGGGGCGCGATGCGTTTACGATCAATACGATTTCAATTAAAGTTTTTACTTATTTGAAAGAATTTAAGTACTCAAAGTTTTTGCTATTTGATACTGAGAATTATATAAGTACCTTTACTTAAAATATTTGTTGAAGTGATTTGATTTTAATCTATTGTATTGCTTAATTGTAATCTCTTAATCTATATCTACTCATATTATAAAGTGGAAAAATTTTATTGTTTGTATGTTTGTATTGAATAGGCTCCTAAATCGAAGGATTTTCAAAATACTTTATCTTTAGAAAGGTAACAGACTACAATTTACGCGGACGAGAAATATTTAGTATATATAATAATTTAGGTGCATGGTAACATTGAAACAAGTTGCATTAATAATAACCGCCTGCCGTTTTTGACTGTAACGTCCGCCATGATGATTCTTTGTGACGAAGAATGTGAATCTAACGATACCTCACACTTCAAAATAGTCTTTTAATTACATTCATACATATTATATACATACACACAACTATACATTACCCTCCTTCTAGGTGGGCATTAATATTTTCTACAGTTACAGAACATCGACACTTCTATTACTTATCAACGTATTTTTTTCTTGTGTTACAACTATAGTATATACTAAAAACTTAAACGTAATAGTAAAAACTCTGTACATCAAGTAACAAATATCGCATTTTTTTCAAAAATATTGCAGTACTATGTATGCCACTTATATGATTCGATTCGATGGTCATTATCACAGCCACATTAGACTTTACACGAGCAAGGTTCAACTTTTTGCCGCTTCTATAAACTCAAAAGTCTATATGTGATATGTTCAAAATACCCGCCAACAAAAACATAATGATTTGATTCAATGTTTGCAACCCGTTCTTAATCAATTTATTGAACACAACGAACTTGCAATCTGATTTGTAAAACTGTATGCTAAGATTAAGACCTTAAACTACTACAATACGTAAAACCAACTCCTTTCACTTAGATAATAATTTAACTTTCTTCTTTAATGTGACCTAACCCCTTACTTCCATCCATTTTCCACCCGTTTCATACACACACACTCATTTATCCATACCTTAGATATAGAGACTCAGATATTTTCAAAAATAAAAAACTAATTATATTAGATACGAGGTAATATTCACTGCTATGCATCATCATAAGGTCTTTTTTAGCCTCCACTACAGGAGCCCAGAGTCCCTCTTTGTAAACTAGATCCATATATTAGCGAAAGTAGTCAGACGACTTGGCCTGCACTCTCCACGATGACCAGACGTGTTGGTCTTTTTGATGTTTAAAAGCTTTGTTTTTCTTGTGATTCCTAAGTCACCTTCGACAACATCCACAGGAAGACTCGCAGTGGTCCTATTCTACTCTGCTGGGAACTACATATCCTACTGCAATTATTTTCACACATTCCATTTTGTATAAATAAGAAAAGTCCATTATTTTGTAATTTGCTCTTGTATCTAGAAGTGAGAGCACTGGAGATCTGTGCCACAGACCTATTTACAGGCTCCAATCTCCACCAATCTGTGACGACACCATTATGTAACATTATATTTTATTAATTTTGTAATTTTTCAATTGTTGGAAGAAATAAATATACTTATATGTATTTAACTTAAAAAATTATAATGTTTCATTTGGACAGAAGTGGAACTTGACTCTGCCTAAAGTTTTTAAGCCTAGCGCTTTGGCCATCTACGCAACTGAAGTTTCCTAAGCGAAAAATTACTTACTTAATACTTTTAGCGTATTAGTTCAGAATATTGATCCAGATGATTGATTTAATATGATTTTATATTGCATGTCTATAAGGTAAGGATTTATGTATTTATGGCCCTATGTAAATAAATAAATAATAAATATATACGGACAAATCACACAGATTGAGCTAGCCATAAAGTAAGTTCTTAAGAAAGACTTGTGTTATGGGATACTAACTCAACGATACTATATTTTATAACAAATACATATATAGATAAACATCCAAGACCCAGGTCAATCTGAAAAAGATCGTTTTCCATCATGACCTGACCGGGGATTGAACCTGGGACCCCCGTGTCGCAGGCTGGCGTGGTAACCGCTGCGCCACGGAGCTCGTCAAATGTAATATTTTACTTGTTGCAAAGTAAATTAATTAATTGATATTCTTAGTTCGATTCGAGATAGCAGCAATCTCTCATTAGTTAACACTTCTAATTATACACTAAAATAAAGACAACTGTAATGGTTACAGATTAACTAAAACTCAAAAATATAATCCCAAATTCCAGAGCGATATCTCAAAAGAAATCTCTGTCGTTACTTATTAACTTTCATGTTTTAATACCTTTTTAATGCCTCTACAGATAGATGAAATGATAGAACAGTTTATTAACCGCAACATATAATAAACAATACAGCATAATATTGAGTGATTTATTGCACCAACAGACAATGAATCAAAGATAGAAATAAGAAGTCAAATATAAAACTGAGAATAGATAAAAATAAAAAATTGACCGAGAAGCTTCAGAAGAGAGTTATGACAAGTATAGAAAAAGCTCCGGGTTAGGACCAGAAGGACAAGATATCAGAATGGCCAAGTAACAAAAAAACACATCTCAAAAGGACTTTGTATTCAGATCGTCTGTATATCATAATCACTAAGTAGCATTCCGCCATCAAGCCATATATTGCACAAATCTTTTTTATGATGATTATTTATGTGTCGTAGAGAAGACACCAACATATACTAATATTATAAAGAGAAAAGATTTTATTGTTTGTTTGGGTTGAATAGGCTCCGAAACTTCTGGACCAATTCCCAAAATTCTTTCACCTATAAAAAACTTATTTATCTGCGGGTGACATAGGCTATAATTTACGCAGACAAATTCGCGGAAAAATTGCTAGTATTACATAAAGATCTTTTCGGGCAACAAATGTCTTAATAGAGTAACTAAAGAAAGCGAATCGAAAATACTCACAAAGTGTCATCATCATCATCATCATCTCAGCCACAAGAAGTCCACTGCTGGACATAGGCCTCCCCCAAGGATTTCCAATACGACCGGTTGGAAGCGGCCTGCATCCAGCGCCTTCCTGCGACCTTTATCACGTCGTCTGACCACCTGGTCGGTGGGTGTCCAACGCTGCGCTTGCCGGTACGTGGTCGCCATTTGAGAATCTTTCTGCCCCATCGGCCATCGGTTCTTCGCGCTATGTGTCCCGCCCACTGCCACTTCAAAAAGCTAATCCGCTGGGCTATGTCGGTGACCTTCGTTCTTTTAAGGATCTCCTCGTTTTCCGATTCGAGTGTATTAATATATATTTTAAGGGTTTTCTTGTTGAAAGACAATGTAACGAGAAATTCGATTGCCCTTTCGAGATAAATATATAGACCCCAATGGTCATAGTTAAAGGAAGTATCCGCAACCACGGCAGTATTGTATCTCAGTGTCTAAATTACTAAAAGGACAATGCACTGGTTTTCATAACATAAATAACGGCTAATTCATACAGACAAACTGAAACGATTGCAATCAAGAGTTTTCTAATTGGCCCATTATCGCCCACTCGAAAGTTCGCCGTTCAACGACCCCTGTTTATATACAAATGTATGATACGCTTAGAGACAGGGTGGAAGGTCGCTGGCCGATCGATTAGGATGCTGTTTGGGCCTTGAGTTTTGCACGGGACGAACTCAGTAAAATTTTGAGACATTTTTTATAATTTTAGAACTATAACATCATGACTTTAGATACTAACTGCTACTGACATAAACGGTACGAGTTCAACGTGTGTACGTAATATAAAATTAGTTTAGTACTAGTTTAAACAGTGAGAATACACTTAAAAAATGTTTAGTACAAAAACCACTCAATTTAATTATTTATCTATCCTAATATTATAGGTAAAGAGGAAACATTTGATTTTTGATAGGCTCCGAAACTACTGCGAATAACATAGGCTAAATTTTTAGAGTCACGAGAAAATTACTAGTTATGAATACGTATTAACAGCTCGAAGTTGATGCTGTTATATCATTGCACCTATGTTTTAAGTTTTCAAATGTTTATCCAGTACCCAATGTAGGGGAAGTACGTGATTAAATATAGAATTATTGGTTGTCATTTAACCTATCATTTTTGATTATAAACTGTTCTTATTGGTGATAGTTATGGTTTAACAAATGTTCGCCGAACTACGACGTGATTATGTAATATAACATTTAATTACTCACATGGTATATTTTTTATTGAAAATTCCTATTATCTCACATAAGTCTCCCAGTCCGGTCCTGTCTATTGAAAGGGAAAGTTCGTTTACTCCAGGGCTGTCTGAAATAAAATTCAGTTGGGTGCATTCACCTGGCTATCAGTAGGTTTTGTCACCGGGGTGCGTGAACTGGTATCAATGAATAATAAAAACTTTTTTTGCCATAGACAAAATCTTAATTACGAGTATATTGGGGGAATTTGCTATTCGGGATGTCTTTTTTGATATTTATTGTGTTAGATATACTGAAAAAATATAATATCTTGATTCTTTTTCATTTATGTTCGTAGTATAAACTCAGATATCACTAGATATAATGCAGCTATAGATATAATATAATATATTATATGCTTAAAAAGTAGAAGAAGATTATCGTTCGTTCTTCGTTTTGGTTCCTAAAGTAGGTATCTTACGTAAAATGTAAATTATTTCTTTGATATTTGTTACAGTAAAGTATGGTATGCGTTTTGAATTAGTTTCTTTAATTTTGAAGTACTCAATATTAACAAAGGCTATTTAAAAAGAAATGCGATGTATAGATAACTAGCTGTTAGCCGCGGCTTCGCCCGCGTGGTTTATGTCCTTTTCAGTACCCTTTCCTATGTCATTATATTGTCTTTGCGTATGTGTATGCAAAATTTCATGATGATCGGTTTAGTAGATAGGGCGTGAAAGCGTAGCAAACAAACAAATTAACAAACTCACTTTTGCATTTTTAATATTAGTTAGGATTCTGTAAAAAATAATTTAATCTTTTTATAAAGTAAGAATAGATATGTGAGTTTGTTAGGCAAGTAATCACAATACTATTTTTATTATAAATGAATACAAAATATCTTTATAATGTTTATTTCATAAAACAGACCCCAGCAAGAAACAAAATATTAGAGCTACGAGAGGTCAGTGGCCTCCGAATTCGTAGCTCGTAGACGCGCTACGCAGTGACCACGTAGAGGGTCGCCGACCTCGCTTTAAAAGTTCGGCTAACTTCGAATTACTTTTGTATTAGATCGGTAAAGAAGATTTTAATATTTATTAGTAAACTAATATTTTTTATCATCTGATATATAAATTATGAGATAGCATCTATGTTCTTATAAAATTTCTATGAAATACAATTATTTTTATGTACGAATAAAATATTAAACGTTGAGGCTATTTATTTTTTATTTTTTTGACGGATTTGTTTGTAAAAATAATCTGTAATTGCTGTGAGAGTACCAACTTTATTTCGAGCAAACTTTTGTGTAGTTCCTTATAATTTAATTTAAATTTTGGCCAGTTCAAGCCGGTCGAATATTTTTTAGAATCTTCGATCAAGAATGCATAATTTCCTTTAAATCTTTCCATTTGTTCTGCTAGATTGTCAGCATCATCATCATCATCTCAGCCACAAGAAATCCACTGCTGGACATAGGCCTCCCCTAAGGATTTCCAATATGACCGGTTAGAAGCGGCCTGCATCCAGCGCCTTCCTGCGACCTTTATCAGGTCGTCTGACCTCCTGGTCGGTGGGTGTCCAGCGCTGCATTTGCCGGTACGTGGTCGCCATCCGAGAACCCTTCCACCCTATCGGTTCTTCGCGCTATGTGCCCCGCCCACTGCCACTTCAAAGAGCTAATCCGCTGAGCTATGTCGGTGACCTTCGTTCTTCTACGGATCTCCTCGTTTCTGATTCGATCTCGCAGAGAAACACCGAGCATAGCCCTCTCCATAGCTCTGATTGTATTTTTATTTAAATAACTGCGTTGATGACCTGTGTGGCTAAGTGGTTACGCAAGAGCTTTTAAATTGCAGGATCCCGGGTTCGACCTCAATTTTCAGTCAGGAATTTTATTTTAGTCTTGGATGTTTATATATAGAAGAAATTATAAATTGTTTCGTTCGTATCCTTCAACACAAGTTCAAAACTTACTGTGGGGCTAACTAAATCTGTACGATTTGTCATTTTTATTTATATTTGTATACTAGCATTTTGTTTACTAATTGGATTTAAATTATATATTTGTTACTATTTGTATTTATATTAGTAAGTACCCACGGCTCCACCCGCGTTATATACAGCCCATGTCCTTCTCAGTACCGCAACCTATGTGTATGGTTCTGTAGTAACAAATTCACTTTCGCAATTATAATACATATTAATTGAGATATCTACTTTACCGTCATTCGTAATAAAGTTAAAGGACAATATCAACATTACGACGGATTTCATTACAAAATGACATGAAGATAATGAAATTACGATTGCAATATCATAATTCAAAAGGCGGTCATTCTGTGACATCACATCTAGGTCGACTTATCACGGCTTATGTAAACAAAACGCTATCGGGCATTGACCTTTCGATACCCCACTTCAGAATTCATGAATGTCCCCATTACGTTTATGAATAATTAAAAAAATATGTTTTGCGTTAGATAAGAAACTGTACCATAACATCCCGTATTGGTAATAATTTTAAAATTGAACTATGTTATTTTGATATGAAATATGGTGTTTTTTTAATCTATATAAAAGTGCCTTTCCTAATTAAGAATTTTGTTTAAAACCCTCATTGCCTGGATCTTGGAAGTTTATATACATAATTATAATATAGTTTATCTACATTCTTCGATGCTAGTCTGGGAGAAAAGAAAATAACGTAGAATGTACCAGCTGCTTCTCAGTTTGCAGACCTGGGCTCTGTCTACCCCGCAAGGGAAAATGACGTGACAGTATGTATGTATCTACATCATCATCATTTCGTGTAGGTGACACGGTCAGTCGACCATGCACACCCTGGTGTCAGAGTTCTGCGGAACCGCCTCTCGGCCTCTGACGTGGTTCCTTTAACGACTACCAGATGGCAGCCGGGACCACCGGCTTAACGTGCCTTCCGAAGCACGGAATCATCTTTCTTATTAGACAATCAGGTGATTCATGCCTGCAATGTCCTGACCTAACTGGAAACAACTAAACAAAGTATGCTTCCCGTGGGAATCGAACCCACGACCCCCGGGTCAACAAGGCGAACGCCTTAACCACTGGACCATGGAGGCAGTTCTACATAATTATATATTATTAAATATAGTATCGTTAAGTTAGTATCCTGCGACACAAGTTCACAACTTACTGTGAGGCTAGCTCGATTTGTGTGATATGTCCCTATATTTTTTTATTTATTGCCCAATATGTACTTTATAAAACTGTGGTTAACGAATGTGTTGTAATGAAAAAACGGTGAGTTTTCAGTGAGGGTAAATAAATATATAGGGACATATATCACACAAATTGAGCCAGCCCCACAGTAAGTTGTGAACTTATGTCGCAGGATACTAACTCAACGATCCTATATTTTATAATATATACTTATGTATAGATAAACATCCAAGACCCACGTCAATTTGAAAAAGATCGTTTTCCATCATGACCTGACCGGGTATCGAACCCGGGACCCCGTGTCGCAGGCTGGCGTGTTGACCGCTGCGCCACGGAGCTCGACTATTATATAAATTTAGTTTTAAAGTAATTTTTTTATATTATACTTAGTATATGTACTTTATATTTTATATACAGGTTTAACTGCCCCTCACTGTACATGTGAACCTCTGTGTATTACTGCATAGACGTACGTGTGTGTAATACACAGAAGTTCACATGTGGCCCTGAAACTTTTATTATATTTCATGGTGTCAGTAAGTGATAAATTAAGAACTGTCAAAAACTCGACTTAATGCAACTTGTTAAATGCAGTATTGGTTCGAAGAAGTGTTGTGGAAGACTCGAAAATTCATATTTCAAATTCGTAAAAATTAGCTCAATTTTGCAAAACTCTTTTATTAAACTACTTGTATGGTATGGTAAGTAACTATAGTTAACTAAAAACTTAGCGCTAATTAATTTAAAATATACATACATACTATCACGTCTTTATCCCTTGCGGGGTAGACAGAGCCCAAGGTTTACATACAGGCCACGTATAGCAACGTAGTGGGCGTAAAGGTGGACTTTAAAATAAACAGTAAATTTTACTGACCCAAGTTATTTTAACCGGACTCGCTACAGATGGCAATTCAAGATTATAAATAGAGTCAGGCACTGAAATTGAACTTAACCTATTCTGAAACGTTAGGAGTAGAGCGTATTTTATTACAAGCTTTTATTTAACTTGCAATGTGTGTGTTTGTCTGGGTGGAATCTTGCAATTGAATTTTAAGGCACATATGTGTAACCGATTCAGGTAAAAAAATGTAGGTACTT
Organism: Rhodophaea formosa; assembly: GCA_963082605.1. Classification (NCBI taxonomy): domain Eukaryota; kingdom Metazoa; phylum Arthropoda; class Insecta; order Lepidoptera; family Pyralidae; genus Rhodophaea; species Rhodophaea formosa. The sequence goes on along the minus strand of OY720228.1, from coordinate 9,667,383 downwards.
ATTGTAGAATGACAATACAGAGTTATTGTACCATAGACCTGCTTTGATGATGGAGTCCGAAGGTGACCATAGGCACTTCTAAATTAAGAAACATTAACACATCATATTTGAGCTTATCACATTTGTCTTGGCAAGCACTTTACTGTAAAGTCACTAATCACAAAAATGAAATGTTTGAAAAAAACATTAGTAAAGACGTACGTTTAGAGTTTTTTTTTTCTTATGAAGATAAGACGGCAAACGAGCAAGCGGATCGCCTGATGGTAAATAATATAAATAAATAATAATGAATAAATAAATATATACGGACAAATCACACAGATTGAGCTAGCCCCAAAGTAAGTTCTTAAATAAGACTTTTGTTATGGGATACTATCTCAACGATACTATATTTTATAACAAATACATATATAAATAAACATCCAAGACCCAGGTCAATCTGAAAAAGATCATTTTTCATCTTGACCTGACCGGGGATCGAACCTGGGACCATCCGTGTCACAGGCCGGCGTGTTGACCGCTGCGCCACGGAGCTCGTCAGTGATGAGATGATGAGATGGTAAGTGATCACTGCTGCCCATGGACAGCTGCAACACCAGAGGTGTGACAAGACCGTCACCGGCTTTTTATTTTCGTCGAGTCGAATCACAACATGTACAACGTAAACTCGAGTTTTTCGCAACACTGGTTCGAAAAGCTGCTAAATTTGGGAGCGTCTGGCTCATGATTTACGCGTCTTTGTTGTCTCGCGTCGCTCGCCTTTTTGCAGGATGCGTTTAAATACAGGATTATGCTCGTTTTAATTATATTACTAATGTCACTGTGGAAATGTATAAAACCTTTTCTTTAGTTATACATTTTTATTATGTTGGCAACACGTACGCGCGCCTGGCCTTCCGAGCTACTTTCTCATCCCCAATCTAAAAAGGCAGTAGTACCTCAAATACCTTTATCCCGTTGTCCCAGTCCAACCTACCTTTCCCTCGCTTAGAAACAAGGTTTCGATGGGCAGCAGCATCGGAATCGATAGAAGCCAAATTAACTGCGCTCGCCAACCCGTTTGCTCAGCGTGGTAAGTATAACAAAACTCTCCCAATTATGGAAAAACTTAGAAGAGGCCTGTATTCAGCAGTGGACTTCTCACCGCTGAGATGATTATGATGACATTGTAACTAAAATTTACGACAAAAAAAAAATGACCTGAAAACGTCTCAAAATTTACACAAGATTTGAATCAAGAATAAAAAGCAGTTTATTGTCTGAAGATAACATAAAAGACGATAAATTTCTTTTCTTAAAATATTCCCTAAATTTCGTAGTCATCGAAATTGACTTTATTATACAGCACACCTTTCTTAAAATAGGCTTACGTAAGGATCACCTATGAGATCAAAAACGCTATACAAAGAAAGGCGGCGCGTGACTTACAACGTGACCTGAAACGTCATGTTTTAGGATTACGGGACATACGGACGAAAAAGCAAAAACCTTTTCCCATGAGAATTTGGATCTATTGGGGTTCAACAGCACATCATCACCACGTCTTTTTAATTCTCCACTGCTGGAGCACGACCCTCTCTGTACTACCAGACTCATATATTAGCCAGAGCAGTCAGATAATTCGTCCTACATTCTCCACACCGGCCAGGCGGGTTGGACAGATATCTTTGATGTTTAGCTTTATTTGGCTTGTGTTTTCTAAGTCGTCTTCTACGACATCCACGAGAAGACTTGGGGTGGTCCTAATTTAGTCTGCCGGGAACCACATAGCTTCAGTACATACAAGGAAGCTTATTAGTTTCTTGACTAAAAAGCTTATTGAGGTATACCATGACCGAAGGGCTGGAAGCTACCTAGCTCAGCAATCAATCAATCAATATTTATTTGCAAGAATACAATACATAGATGTTAAAATGACTATTAGGTACATGTACACGCGTATCAAAATTGTCATTCAATTCGGCAATGTTGCCAGCAGGCACAATGAGCACCGCGACAGACTAAATGATGTGTAAATAATATGTTATGTTTTAAGGCAGGTTGTTTTAGTAAGTTACGACTATCCAAAATAAAAGCCTAAATAGCCTACGCATCACTCGGGCTGTTATAAGAATTCTAATGATACACCATCATCAGATCTTTTTTAGTCTCCATTGCAGAAGCAAGACCCTTTCTGTACTACCATTAGTCTAGCCACAGCAGTCAGGATTTGGCCTACACTATCCACGCTGGACAGACGGGTTGGAGAGGTCTCTTTGATGTTTATAAGCTTTGTTTAGCTAGTGTTTTCTGAGTCGCCTTCTACGACATCCACGGGAAGACTTGGAGTGCTCCTATTCTACTCTGCCGGGAACCAAAACGCAAATTTTTAAATTATTATTTGTAAAAGAATATCTTTTGTTCGTGTGTCACTGTATTATTTATTCGGGGTAATTGTTCCTAATGCCCGGGCAAATCAGAATTGTCAATGCTGAATACCAACACGTGCTTAGCATAAACACATGTTTAATACCGTGACTGAAAGCAAACTGTAGAGTGATTTTCAAATGGGTGACTTCAAAACGAACGATTTTTTTTACACATCATCTCTTTTCGACGACGATGACGACGGCGATTTCTTTTAGTCTTCTTTCCATACAATAAACAGTTTTATTAAAGTCTTTTTTTCATAAAATAAAAAGCTAAAATATAAAAACGAAAATAAAAAGGCTTGTCAATGATGGATATTAACACTTGTACTACACTTGAAGAGCGATTTTTAAATGGGTGACTTCAAATTATACGATTTTTCCGTACAATAAAAAGCTAAAATATAAAAGCGTCTCGGAATTGGTAATAGTTTTATTATTTCAAGAAGAACAATAACTATTAAATATATTAATTTCTTCAGAAAAATATTCTTCTAACCTCAATCAAACTTGTATAAATCCTGCAAATAACTAATGGTATGTTTTCATAAACCCATGTTAAATACCATGAATGAAAAAAACTGGGCCGCAGATATTGAAAACGTAAATTTTACAAAATGTACTTTTCAAATATATTTTTAATACCGTTTTGTCGAGCGAAGTCGCCTGTTTAAAAATAGCAATTTTAGAGCCCTAGTTTTGAATTGGTATCTAACTTGAGGAGAATGATTAATTTGCCCATATCCTCGTTAATTATAACGAAACCTATTTACAAAGAAACTCGTATGACATATTAGAAACTCGTAAAAAATTATATTCTGTACGTTTTACTCAAGGCAAAATAATAATTGTTTAGTGAGACACCAATTCGAGAATAGCACTCCTGATCTGTATTATATGAGAGCGAAAGTTTCTTGAACCTTATTAATGTTTTATGATGTTTTTTGAATAATCTGATAGATTATACTTTTGATTTTTATTGGTTTGATGGCGTAAGGCGTTGATTTATTTATTCTTAAAATTATCTTATCCAACATAGTTTTGCATGTAGTTGGCATATTTTGACTTGATTTTAGATTTTTAATTTTAAGTTTTTACTTAATAATATTTTTATTTAAGTTAATACTTTATATATGAATCACGTCTGTATTTTAAGTACATTTTATGTTTTAAGTACATGTATATTAAATGTTATTTTATTTTGTATATATAAATAGACTTACCTATTTAATTAAAAGTAACTTCAAAGAGACAGATCGAACAGAGGCCAAATTGAAGTTTCTGGTGATCTAAGGGCTGATTCGCATTTTGGCCAAAGATTGATTTGGCCATTCAGCGAGGTAATGCCACCAGCCTTCTTGGCGCCCTGCCCGCTGACCGCAGCGATCTGGATTAAATTTTTTATATGATTTAGTTCATATGTTTTAATAATTTTTTTTCTAGTTAAATATAGTTTTAGTTTTAGTTTTAATTTATACTTATTAGTAGGTATATTAGTGTACCTTATAAATTTTTAATAATTAAAGAGTAAATGAAAAAAAGGATCTTTATTTAAAGATTAATACAAGTTTAATCAAGGTTAGATTTTTTTTTGTAGAAATGAATATAGTCATTATCTTTATTACTAGGTTAGATTTTTTTTGTAGAAATGAATATAGTCATTATCTTTATTACTCCTAACAAAATAAAACAATGAAAGATTGCAGATTGCTCTTTTCTAGGATTGCAAATGTTAAACACAACTCAATCGGTTATTTACCATACACACGTGTTGCAGACCGTGACTCGTTTGATACCTATTTGTTTCATGCGAGAACGAAAGTTATTTAAATCTTATTAAAGTTTACAGAATTATCTATTGGATTATATTTTTGGTTGTTTTGGTGGCGTAAGATAATGTCGTGAATTATTTCTGAAGCTTTTGAACAAAAATCTGAGGTGTTTTATAGGTGTTTTTATGCATTCTCAATCACTACATATTATAAAACAAAGTCCTCCGCCGCGTCTGTCTGTCTGTTCGCGATAAACTCAAAAACTACTCCACGGATTTTCATACGGTTTTCACCAATAGATAGAGTGATTCACGAGGAAGGTTTTAAGGTATAATACATGCCCGGGCGCAGCCGGGTAGGGCTGCTAGTGGTTTATAAACTAAAGACTGCAGGTTCAAATCCTGCTCGCGTGGAATTTTTTCCCATAACCTACATCCTATTTTAATGAAATGAGGTGGTTAAAATAATCTTTTTTAGGGTTCCGTACAAAAATTGAAAAACGGAACCCTTATAGATTCTCTCGTGCGTCTGTCTGTCCGTCCGTCTGTCACAGCCGATTTTCTCCGAATCTACTGAACCAAATTAGGTGAAATTTGGTAAGATGGTGTAATCCTATGACCCAAACATGGATGTGCAAATTAAATAAAGATTTTTTTGAAATAAGGGTCATTTTCAGGGGCCCAATAACAAATTAAAAAAAAAAAGTTTTGCAAACCTTACTGTGTCATATATCAAATGAAAGGGCTCATTATGAGGATCTCAAAAACATATTTTTTTTGTTCGGGTGAAATCAATACTTTTGATTTTATTCACTTTGTTTGATCGTTTTGGCTATGTTTATCTAAACATCCAATCATCCCCAGACTAATCTGAAAAATACCGTTTTCCACCATTACTTGGCCAGGGATCGCACCCGAGACCCTGCAATTCAAAGGCGTTAGCACTACCACTGAGCTACAGAGGTCTTTAAACAATTACAATTTAAAGTAAAGCTGCAGAGAGCCATATGTCAATGCTGTCATAGCCTGTGTACGCGTCGCAGGATATCCGTCAGACTTGCGCGTAGACATAATAGGTACATTCAACTACATATTGATCTTTCATTCTGGAATGGAAGAAAAGAAGAAACTAGACCGACTAAGTGAGTTTCGGTTATTTAAATTAAACCAAATTGCAAAAGGACAAAATATCGAAAATTAAGCAAAAGTGGATGGACTTACTTAGATTTTGTTTAAAAAGGATCATTGTGCTTAAAAGTCATACAATATTAATTAACTGGTCAGGGTGTCATCCTCAACTACTTACTTGTCCGGTTGTTACAAGTAATGCAGGGGTACGCTCCCGAGCTGCTACTTTCTTATCCCCAATCCATCTTCACAAGAAGCACATTTATCCCGTTCCCCCAATCCAACAAATTCCTACTTTTCCCTAAAAACGCTTTTGATGGACAGCAGCGTAAGGCGGTTCTCTCTGAGCGCAGTTTATTTGACTTATATCGGTATGTAAGTCAAATAAACTGCACTCACCAACCTTTCTGTCTACGTGGTGAGTAAAGCAACCCGCACATGACGGAAATACTTACAGGAATCCTACTTCTTGCGGCTGAGAGAATTAATTCAATATCTACCTACATAGTTGCTTTATTAGTTATTTATCAAATCATTTTTTCAGGCAACAAGTAAAATATAACATAGGCGCATAGATATATAACTTACAGACTTACATATATATATATATATGTATAAAATAATATAAATCCTTAAAATACTAGGTTCCACGCATTGTTGGCGACGTGAGACGTGGAGTGTCATCAGTCAGACGTCCTCGGATTCTCCGGAAGACGATTCCCTCCCTGCGGCCTAAGGTCTTCCTTCATGAAGGTCTCCGATGGTGGTTTGGCACTCGCAGCACAGACGAGCCAAACTCACTTTATAAAAAGATGACTACCGTTCGACCCTCAGCGTAGCGTAAATTTGGATTTTTTCAGCTCGTAGTCTACGAAGTCCTATATAATAGATTATTTTTCAAATATGACTACTGACTGTACATTTCTTAAGCAACAATCAAACTCCAACGGACAAGAGCTATACTTAGTACACACATTAGTTTAACCTACAGGTCATCTTAGACTAGTCAATATGGTATCAATTTTGCGAACTAGTCGTGTCCAGGTGGCCATACATTTTTATGTTAGTAGGATAACAGGTTAACTGTGAAGCCAGGTGCAAAAACGAGTTATAGATTCTGCAACCCACTCTACAAAGAAATTCAGGACTTACATTGTAAGTGATAAGGTGTAGTTTAGTTAGATGTGTTAGTGGTTCATAGCAATTATGTAAGAATTATGTGAAATAGCTATGTAACTACAATTAAACGGTTGTCAGGCAAAGTGTTGCGATTTTGTTGCACGCATTCAAGAGGAACTTTGAGGTCAAGAGCACATAGGCTTTATATCATAGTACACATGATCTAACTAGGTCTTCAGGTCAATTCAGTTTCATAATAAATAATGCCTTTGCAATTTCAAATAATTTACTAACGTTCCAATTTATTTGTAGAAATACGTAATTGGTAGAAGTCAGAATAAAAATTCGGCCAAGTGCGTGTTGGGCCACGCGCAGTGTAGGGTTCCGTAATAGTTGCGAATGACAACTTTGAGTTGTTTTCATATTTTCTGTCGTTTACCATATTTATATTCACCCCACATTCCCTCATATCCGATCTGACACATTCATTTCACGTCTTTCTTGGCCTTCCGCGACCTCTACCCCCAAATGAGCCTTTTTTTGGCCAGATGTTCGGCATTTCTCCTCTGCACATGACCATACCACGTTTAACGACCGAAAACATCTAACAATGAAAATTGTATGAAATGTTACATTTTCGAGTACATTTTATAAGTTGGTTGTAACATAACTTTTTAGTTTGTACTTAGTACTCAGCTCTGATAGTTTTCCTTTCAACTTCAGTATATATACTACTGCTGTAATTTTTTTCACGTATCCATATATAATCGTTTAGCAGATAGAGGGGTGGGGGGGGGTCACGTACCTCTAACAAAAATTTGCACTTTAGAACCAAATTTCGGAAACGGATCCCTAAATCGAAAAAAGGTGTTCTCAACTTCACAATATTTTTTAAAGACCATACCAATACCTAACACAATGGGTTAGTATAGGAAAAAAAAGATACTCCTTCTTTACTTGTATGGGAGCTACCCAAACAAAATTTTTTTTTAAAGATTTTTTTCTACCACTTTTTTGCCATGTTTAAAATATATACCCATGCCAAATTACAGCTCTCATACCACAACCACTGCCGTCATACAGTGCAAACTAGTACGGAGGGTAGAAATAATTGTTTTGACCGAACTAAATGTTGGTTGGTTAAATAATATGAGATTAATTAACAATATTGTTTGCTTAAATACTTTAATATACGCTTGTTACTGTGCTCATATATATTGTTCTAGTACTTATAGTCTCTGAGTAAAACCGCGGACGGACAGACAGACAGACATGGCGAAACTATAAGGGTTCCTAGTTTGCTACGGAACCCTAAAAATCAATAATACCTAACATTTTTCATTTTCTAACTCAAAAAGGTGATGGATTATCCGTCAAGCCCCGCTTTTGCATAAAATTTTGCCATACGGATTTTTAGGGGTATAGATGCAATAAATAAGAGCGAGAATTCATAGGTAAATAAATATTTCTCGCAAAAAGAAAAATGGCTCGCTACAAGCTTTTACAAGCATATTTCTCGGCCGCTGTCGGCCATTTTTCTATTTTTAATTACGATCGCACCTGGCGTCCCGTTATACGGCCAGCATAATCTGTGGACTGGCGTTTACACAGCACGTTATTAGCACAGTCCGAATCAAACTTTATGGCGGGTCGGATATTAGCTGCGAGCTGCGCAGTACGCGCCCCGCCTCCCCGCGCACGCCCCGCGCATATCTAATATTCTGTGTTACTGCGCACAGACTCGTGCAATGTTTCGAGCCGTCATAAAGTTTCATTCGAACTGTAATTTAAACTGACTTTTAGATGCTTGCTAAATTTAATGTCAGTTAAATCCGCCATTGGTCGACGAAGCGGAGACAGGGATCCCATCAAAATGTCGATATTCCTACTCAGCGCACCTCTAGATTCGTATTTCCCTTCATTATGCATATTCTTAAGGAATGGAATTCCCGACGTTACTGTTATCCGACGCGTACAATTTAGGGACTTTTAAGGCAAGAATCAATAAATATTATTTGACTTTGCGTGTATCATAACACCGTAAACCTCATCGTTGCTTCCTATCAGGCAAGATAGAGGTCAAACGAACTCAATTGATTTACAAAAAAAAATAAAAAAAATGGTAGGTACTTAAAGATGAACCATGTTCTAAATTGAACTCGCAGAAACGTAGAATAAACATTACGAATAGGCAGTAGTAGGTATTTATTGAGACTTTCAAAACAGAGGGTCTCCTCGCCCCTCTGTTTCGTAAGTCTCAATAAAAGATATGAAGTCATACCTGATATATACGCGGCTTGTTTCAGTTGTTTTATCCAAAAGTAGTAACACTGTCACTAACACTGATTTAACTAAGCCACTAGTAACATAAATCTAATGTCAATCTAAAATCAGATCAAACCCGAGTGAATCATGTAAATGAAAATTTCGCATTGCCTAGGCCGTTTGCTCATACCTTTGATCGAATTGGCTGGCATCTAGAACGATGGGTCTATCGCATGGTTAACGGGACGTCCATGGTAAAAACATGAGTATCATTTACTGGCCCGTTTGGTCGTACCTGTCACCTGTTGGTTAGTGGCACCCAGTAAGTAAGATAACTCTATGTAGAAACCATAAAGACATTGGTATGGTTTTACCCACCGTAACGGCTGCTCAAGACTTCACGATTTATCTAGGCCGGTTGCTCATGCCGAGCCAGATTCAACTTGGTATCTAGGAATACGACATTTCTAGTCACAAAACCACAAGGGATCCTGATCTCAATTTAGAGCTTCAATTAATTTTATATTACATTCATACACAACTTTACACAATAATGAATGACTCTCTGGAATGAACCTCGCGTTCAAATGTAAGTTGCAACAATACTTCAAATAGTGATGTCCATACATTATTTAAAAAAAAAAATCGATAAAGTTATACTATCGGAACGATACTCAAATGTCATTCAGACAACATGGCATAATTTTTTGATCTTTTATTATGTTAAATGTATATGATAAGTAGATATTAATACAATATTGAAAATTACATTTCTGGTACCAATATTTATACAAAATAATGAAAATTATCTAAAAATCAACTTCTAAGACACATCAAAAATCATCTATCAATTTAAATTCCATCAAACCGTCTAGGCTTTAGAGCGTACTAAAGTATAATACTCTATATACGTACATATATAAATAAACATACTCTAGAGAAACAAAATCCTCCTTCAAACGCAGTTGAATAAAAAACTATTTTTTCTCTAATTGGTCAGAATAAAAATCAAAATGAAGCTTTAAAATTATCTAACAGATACGAATTTAGTCGATGATTTTAGTATAATATATAGTACGCTTACATTCATTTATGGTATGCATGTACACGCACGGTGAATTAAGTCATTAACATTGGATGAAACATAGATACTCTTATAAAAATTATCGATAAAAGTAATGTTAGTCAAGCTCTACAGTATTTTTGCTGATCATGCAGGTTCATATTCCCAGACTCTCCACGCAAAGTATTACTATCACATAACATGATATTCTGACTAAAGGTGGTCACACACTATGCACATCAAACAAAATTAAATTTTTAATAAATTTTGATCATTCCGCGCGAGTAAATTTCAGTAGGAAAACAAATACAGCATACGCATATAACACAAAGTAATAGAAGTATGGCTTTCCAATGAACGTTGTATGAGGTGATTAAGGTTAACCAAGTCTGTTAATTACAGTTTAAGAAACTCACATGTGCTAATAATAGTGAACCCAGGATCCGAAACATCACAGATATAGGAATACTAAATCCTATTATCTATTTTTTCTTTGAAATTTCAGTTTGAATACACTTGCACTTAATGTGGTCACACCTTTACAGCTAACTAGCTTTTACCTGCAGCTTCGCTCGCGTATAATTTTGCCGTATAAATTCGCCAAGTCGTAAGTACTTTTTTCCGGGATGTAAGGTACACTGCGTCCTTCTCAGTACCTTAACCTATGTGTATGCCGAATTTAAAGGGGATTGGTTCAATAGATAAATCGTGAAGAGGTCACAAATGCAAAAACTCATTTTTTGCTTTTATATTATAGTTGGGATTGGGGATTTGTTGGATGACTAGAGATCTTTTGTTTTATCTCATGATTAATTTAATGTGGGAAATAATGGTTAGGACTACTATTACTAGAATAATAATATCTTTAAAACAATTCCGTGAAAATTTTAAAAAATACATAAAAAAAATTATGCATACTAACTATAATACATCTTAATTATAAATTTTGTGATAAAACAGGTAATGTGATACAATTAAGGGGCGAAAACGAATTTAATTTAGATATATAAGTATTATAAAACAAACTCCTCCGCCGCGTCTGTCTGTTCGCGGTAAATTAAAAAAACGTCTGCATAGATTTTCATGCAGTTTTCATCAATAGATAGATTGATTCTTGAGGAAGGTTTAGGTATATCAAACTTCCCCGTGCGCAGCCGGGTGGGCCGCTAGTATTATATATTCAACAATTTGATCAAATAAAAACTTCGTTTTTTTTTTATGGAACTAATTTAGATTGAATCACATAACCTTCTTTCGACAGTTGGTTAATAAATTGAAATATAACATTTGCGGTGCGATGACGGTCTCTATTGATATAGACGGTTTGTTTGATGATCGTATTTCAAAGGAAGTTTGAAACATTAAACTTTTGTTTACGAGTTATTCTTTAATCAAATAGGAAACTTGCACATATTTTTTTCCTTGGTATATAGAATGAACTCTCGATGTATACATATCAGTAAATTTTTTTCTTGGTATTGCAATAACTCTTTGAGATATAAATCTTACAAAATCATTATTTTGCCTTTTAGTCTAAGCGACCGATTATGGTTATACTAAGTGGAATAGAAATTTTGCATACTTCAAAAATGTATTTGTCCAACCAAAACTAGCCAAACTTAATGTATCAAAATAAAAGTTATCTTTACAGTCTTACTTAAGCTATTTGCAAATATAATAAGTCACGTTTTTGAAAAACTACTTTTCATGCAAGTTCCCTATTCCCCATTATTCGATTACTTTAGCGTTTTGATAAATTCAATAAAGTTATAATTTAAATAAAGAGTGCTTAGGCTTTCAAAAATACAGAGTTTGTAAACCATTTCGCCTTTTTCAAATAATCATATTACTAAATATAATATGTAAATCGTGAGTTTCTATGGCAAACCTAAAGGTTTACAATGCCTGTAAAATTATTGATGATATAGCTAAAACGCATTATTTAATTCGGTTATTCGTGTGATGCGCCTCAAATCAGTCCTAAGCCTAGGCTTACCAACCTGGTCAAGCTCTGCCCCAGCAGTACTGTCTACTTTTTATCTACCTACGAGGTCTCTCTGCTCGTCGAGTAACCACCACGAGGATCTTCACACGTACAATCATGTTCGTAAGTTTGTTACTAAAGTTATTTCATACAATGTATTATTGTGTTCACTTCTTTGTACAATAGTTGTGTTATTACTTACTTGCAGGTCGGATTCGGAGTACTATGTGAATAAACGCTATGCCAAGGGGTTAAAAAAACAAAAAGGAGAAGAGCTTTTTGAGACGGATGAAGATGCTACAACTACATCTGGAATAAGGTATACATCTCTTTTAAATCTTACCTAATCTAAAATTATTTGTGATTTTGTTTGATACATAAATAACAGATTTAATGTGGATTCTAAGCATCATTCCTTAAACCACAGTTACGTAATTTTTAAAAATATACTTGGATTATATAATTTACATAATTATTAAAAACATACACTCCTTTCAGATCGAAACCGGTGACTTCAAACCCCGTGAATAAGCGTACAAAAGCAAGTGAGAAAGTCCAGCCCGTAGAATACTACGAATCAGACGAGGATATACCACCTAAAAAGTATGTACTTGACGTAAAGTTCTCCGCTGTATTTATGTCGTTTTACCACAAACTTGTAACCTAATATTTATTAACCGAGCGAGTTATGCGAGCAAGGTTTTCAGTCGAGTTGGGACAAAAACTATTTTAAGTATGTATGTATGTTTGTTCCGCAATAACTTTCGAACTGATTCATCGATTAAGATAAAATTTTAAACGTTTATAGGAACTATTAAAACAATTTTAGATTTTGTAGGATATCATGACCGGTTCCGTAGTTTACGAGATATTAAAATAAATGTTTGAGAGGTAAAATAATACACTCTTTATAATACATTTCATTTTTCAGATCAAAACCCATCTCGAAGCCTACGTTAAAACGAAAGGCAACAAATAAGAAACCGGTGGCGACAAAGTTTTCCGTTCTGCTCGACTCTGACTCTGAAGAAGAAGCTGTGATCCGGCATAAGGCTTCTAAAAAAGAGGTTCTACAGTCGGTGCTAACGAGAAGAGTTGCTGATGGCGTGTTGCGTCGGACCGCAAACCGTGACGGTGACGTGTTCATTGACTTGAAGGTGTATAATACAACCGATGTTATCTCTATAGACCCGAAAGACCGCTGGCAATACGCGGTTTTATCTCTTAAATATCAGGCTGATTCTGAAGCCAGCGAATTGGGTCAATTAAAAGACTTCATAAAAAAATGTAAATCTCGCTTTACAGAAGAGGGAAAATTTTTTGCTTCTAAGAAACTGTAACCTTATTTTATTTTTATCCAATTTTTAATAATACATGATAATATTACTTGCATCTATTTGGGAAAATTTTTTGCTTCTAAGAAACTGTAATCTTATTTTATTTTTATCCAATTTTTAATAATACATGATAATATTACTTGCATCTATTTTTTTTTTCAACCAGTCTACTTGTTTACTACTTAAAGTAATTACTTACTAAGGTTCATACAAATTCGTTTAGATAATACTTGATAATTACTACAGATATGGATAAAAGAACAATATACTGCACAGTTTGCAATATATCAGTAAAAAGTTACGCATTCTCAGGTCATCTAAGAAGTAAAATACATAAAAATAATTATTCTATTGAAGTTTGTAATGGTATTCAAAAGATAAGTAGTGCATTCAGAAATAGGATTGCTTCTTTTAGAGTGCAGCCGATATCCGCTGACGCAGATGTAAACGGTGATGAGAACAAAACTACACCGCCAGCCGAATTTTTACGCGATTTAATGCCTCGTGTGAAAAAACTAGTAGCCGCAAGACAATCGACCTATCATTCTATTAAAGTTAATTTTGAATTGTTTGCAGAATTCAGTTTGCCGTCAAAATTAAGTAGCGAAATAAAATCATTTGCTACAGAAAACGTAATATTACATAATAATTATAATTTTAACGACATTTTTTCTAAAGTAATTTACAGCATTGTTACAAAGATAGACGAGTTTCAAGAAAAAGATAGTGGTTGGGCCTTTGTACGTAATTTGTACTTAGAAATAAATATAAACAAGTACAATCCCTTGAGAGCGGCACGCTTTATTGAGCTACCAAAATCTATAAAATTAAAACGTGCGTGTATAAATATACAGAATAATGACGCGTTCTGTTTTTTATGGTGTGTAATGGCAGCATTATTTCCCGCTAAAAATAATCAACATAGAACATCTTCTTACCCGTGTTATGATAAAATTCTCAATACTACAAATATGACGTTTCCTGTAGGCTTCTCAGACATTAAAATCTTTGAGAAAAACAACCACCTAGTTAGCATTAACGTATATGGTATTGGAACCAAATCAAATATTGTTGGCCCCTTGTACAAAACAGAGCATAAAAAGAAACATCATATTAATCTATTATTATTATAAAAAGATCAATTTAAACATTACTGCTTAATAAAAAATTTAAGTAAATTGCTTAGACCTCAGTTAACAAAACATCGTGGGAAAATATATTTTTGTGACGAGTGCATGATTTTTTTTAACACCGAAGAAAAATTAAGTGTTCATATTTGTAGTGGTGTTCGTACATTTTTACCTGAAGAAGGGAGTGTAATTCAATTCAAACATTTCGAAAGAATGCAGGATATGCCATTTGTGATATATGCCGATTTCGAATCTTTATTAGTTCCCCATTCGGGAACGAATAATGAGTTTGATAAAAAATGTACTACAATTTTACAAAATCATGTACCAGCTGCATTTGCCTATTACATTGTTTGTTCATTTGACAGCTCGCGAAATAAATACGTGGCCTATCGCGGAAAAGATTGCGTTGAAAAATTCCTCGAACTTCTCGGCAAAGACGTGAAGCAAATACATAAGGTCTTAAAATCTCCTATTTCTATGATTTCATTAACGTCACAGGAGCAGGAAAGCTTTAAAAAATCTCGATATTGCTACATTTGTGAACAGTTGTTACTTGATGACAGAGTCAAAGATCATTGTCATCTTACTGGAAAATATCGTGGGGCAGCTCATTCTTACTGTAACCTTCAATATCGCTTACCAAATTTTATTCCAGTATTTTTTCACAATCTTTCCGGGTACGATAGTCATTTATTTATTCGACAGTTGGGAGATATGCCAGGCAAAATAAAAGTAATTGCAAAAAATAAGGAAAACTATATTTCATTTACCAAATTTTTTAATACCGGTCGTCAAGAATATTTGCCAGTAAGGTTTGTAGACTCACTTAAGTTTTTAGGTACAAGTTTGGAAAAACTTGTAGCTAACTTAAATGAAAACGATTTTAAACACTTAGCATTTCATTTTCCAAATAAAAAACATTTTGATCTATTAAAACGAAAAGGGGTATATCCTTACGAACACATGACAAATTGGAATTCCTTTGAAGAAAATAGTTTGCCACCGCGTAGCTGCTTTTACAGTCATTTAACCAGTGACATTATTTCTGAATCTGGAGTGCTATTTTTGAACGCGTGACTCATCAAAACGCAAGTCGTGCACGACTACAAGTCACACTCGTCTTCCAAGTCACGAAATGCCATTTTGCCATATTTTTGAAACCATCGTTTGAACTCTAGTGCTGCCAACCTTCAGCGAAAAATTTTTAATTTCTTCTTATTTCACGCAGTATTTTTCCAAAACATTTTTAAGGTTGTTCAGTATTTTGAAAATATTTAAGAAGTGTAGCGTCAAACGGAACGTAAAATCATGACAGATGAACTTCAAATGACAGGAAGTGACTTTGACATAAAAGCGTTCGTCGCCTGCGGAAACGAGCGGTCTCGACCGCTCGTTGCAATCATTCGTCAACTAACGATTCAAAAATGCGGCCGTTTGGAAACACTCGCGTCAATCACTCGTTTAGTGAGTCACGCGTTCAAAAATAGCACTCCTGATTATTGTCATGCACAGCACGTTTGGAAAAACTTTTGTTTAAAAAATCTTGGTGAATACACAGATTTATATCTAAAATCAGATGTTATATTACTGGCTGATATATTCGAAAATTTTCGACAAACTTGTAAAATTAATTACAGATTAGACCCCGCGTTTTACATGACGGCTCCTGGACTAAGTTTTGATGCAATGTTACGCATAACAAAAGTAAAACTTCAACTTATAAATGATTTAGAAATTATTCGAATGATTCAAAAGGGTATTCGTGGAGGGGTCTGTTTATGTTCAACTAGATATGCTAAGGCGAATAACAAATATTTGGCTAACTATGATTCAACTGTACCTGACAACTACTTACTATATATTGATTGCAATAATTTGTATGGTTTCGCTATGTGCTCTTATTTACCATATTCAAATTTCGAGTTGATATCCCGAAAAGCTATTGATGAACTTAATATCCTCAACGTGCCAGATGATGCGGATTACGGATACATTTTAGAAGTAGATTTACAATATCCAGATCATCTACACGACCTCCACAATGATTTGCCGTTTTGTCCTCAAAAATTTATTCCTCCAGGTTCTAAAAATCCAAAGTTAATACCTAATTTATATGACAAATTTTATTACGTAATCCATTATGTGCATTTGAAAACGTGCATACGACACGGATTGCTGCTAAAAAAAGTTCACCGAGTAATAAAATTCAAACAATATCCGTTTTTAAAACAGTACATTGATTTAAATACCAAATTACGGCAAAAAGCTAAGTCTGTGTTTGAACAGGATTTTTTCAAATTGTTAAACAATAGTGTTTTTGGAAAAACATTAGAAGATTCAGAAAAAAGAGTAAACGTTCACTTAGTTAATCAATGGACTGACACTAGGAATATTACTAAAAAAGCATTTACAGCAGAGCATCTTATTTCAAGACCTAATTTCCATAGTTGTACTATTTTTGGAGAAAATTTTGTAGCTATACAAATGAAGCCTGAGTCTGTTATATTGGATAAGCCTATTTACATAGGATTTACAGTTTTGGAGATATCTAAACACCATATGTACGAGTTTCACTATTCTGTTATGAAACCATTCTATAACGACAATTTAAAGCTTTGCTATACAGACACTGACAGCTTGTTATATTGTATAGAGACAAAAGACGTTTATAAAGATATAAAAAGGTATTTTCAATCATATTTTGATACCAGTAATTATGAGAAAAATAATCAGTATAATATTGTTTGTCAGAATAAAAAAATTCCTGGGCTGTTTAAGGATGAGTTTGGAGGTCAAGTTATTGTTGAATTCGTGGGCTTGAGATCAAAGCTATACTGCATTAAAACACAAAATAAAGAAATAAAAAAAGCTAAGGGTGTAAAAAAATCTGAAATAAAAACGCTACATTTTAATGATTATAATAATGTGTTATTGCATAATAACAGTTTGAGAAAAAGGAATGTAGTGTTTAAATCTCTAAAACATGAACTGGTCACTCAAGCTATTGACAAAGTAGCTTTATCATCAAATGATGACAAACGTATTATATTAAAAGATAAAATAAACACAATATCCTGGGGTCATAACTCTAGTTGGTTTTGAATTGGACTGGTTGAAAAAAAAATTATATGATAAATGTAATTAAATAAGTACATCTATGTTTTCATTAATTAAGTTCTTTCTATGCTTCCTTGTCTTCATTATTTACTTGATTAATATCATATTTAGTAATAAAAAGATGAGTTCAAAAATTTAATTATAAATTTAAGAAATTACCTGTGTAACCTTTTATTTTTTGTTATTTTTATCAAAAATGTATAAAATTTAACAAAATATATTTAATAATCTTCTTTCAACTCATTGTTACACAATCATTGTGTCAACTGTGAATTATGCTACGTTCATATGTATAGATAAATAATGTACTTACACATGTATTCATCTATAAGTGTGTCATATTTGTATCTTTTATTATAAGTTAATATTAAAATAAACGGCTTTTAACAAAAACTTTGTCTCATTTAAATTATATTATTCTATCAATATCAAAAATTATCTACCTACGAGGTCTCTCTGCTCGTCGAGTAACCACCACGACGATCTTCACACATACAATCAAAATTTGTTAGTATTGATAGTCTCTTACGTTATTTTCCAAATACCTAGTTGCTAAAAAATTCTCAAAAAAATTTGATGTGAATGCTTTAAACTATTTTGTCCTTTAGTTTTAATTTTTTACATTAAAATATGTATTTCGAGTTCATCAAATATGCTGATCAATCAAATAAACTCGTCGATATTTTTGTGATGATAAATTTGTGATGTATAAGATACTTAAAACTAGATAATATCCAGACCCAAGGCAATTTGAAAAATACTCTTTTACACCTTGCCAAGGCTGGGAATCGAACCCAGAACCTCTGAGTGGCGGGCAAGCATGGTAACCGTAACGCCACAGAGGTTGTCAAGTGAAATTCATAAAATTGGAATATCATTGAGTCGCATGAAATCTGATACCTACTTTATTGATCAAGTTACTCGCTAGTTACTAGGTGGAGGTGACGTACGAACATGTTTATTCATGTTTAGATTTGCGAGGAACGCTATGTTTTTGCAACACAATCATATTTTATTAATATAAAGGACTCGTCCTGTTTATAATGGATTACTAGTTGTATATTGGACAGCTAAACTGCAACACATCATCGTTCACTGCATTGATTCACTGCCTGGGTTTCAAACTTAAAACTGAATGTAAGTAGACATGTATCTATAACTTAACTGATAATGTACCTATGTCAAATATTATATGATTCCTGTTATTTAATTTATATTTTGTTCTTTTCAGATCATGTCGGACTCGCAAGAGACTTGCAGATTGTACTCAACATCATACGCTCAAGATCCCAACAATGGTGTGGCGGAATACTTTCAAGAATTGAGAAATCATGCTGCAGAGATAAGGAAAATAGAAGAAAAGAAAGAAGCTGCAAAAAAGAGGAGTGGAATATCATCCTCCTCTTTTGTTATCAGCAAACCTAGAAAAGGCATAAGGATGATAAAAATTCAGGTGCTGGATCTGGAAAACGATGCTTGTACTTATTCTTCATCGCAGTGTAGTGATGGTACTGAAAATGTTATACTTAGTGCGCAATATGTGTTAAGTGATACTTTTGATGAAATTATGGACCTTACGGAAAACGTTATAAGTAAAATTAGTAAAAAGCTAACTAGTGATAACTTTTGATAATAAAATATGTAAGTAATAGTTTTATATAAATTAGAGTAACGTAAATTTTAAAAATTGTGTGTTTTAAATTGTTTCTTTTAGTTTAAGTAAATAATACTTGTGTACTCTAATATATAATAATATTTTTATTAAATTTTGTCTGCAAAAATAAAGATTAGAGACTGTATAATTTTTAAGTGTATTGCTTTTATCCGTACATTGTTCTGTTTAAAAGAAATAAATAGTTAATTCCATATAGATATTAATAAATAAAAGTCACTATAAACTACACTTGTTTTTATTATTGATAACACCCCATATTTAATATATAATTCATAAAGCACATTACAACTTATTTACAAAATTATTTTATTGGCTAACAACCACTTCTTGATACACAAAACATTTTTTAATGCACATTGTTGTAGGTGAACAAAACAATTTAATGATAATTCTCTACAATACTTAGCTTGAAGCTCTTTAAAATTAGGAATATTCTTATCTGTTATATCTCTTATATTTGTATGGTCACATAACTCATGCACCCACTTTATCTTTTCTTCACCTTTCACAATAATTTTTCGATCATTTAGATAAGGTTTTATAATCCTCCGAAATTCTTTGTAATCGATGTATCCTTCACTCCATCGATATCCTAGATGTTTTTCTATCCACCAAACACGTTTCCTTTCTTCATGAGTGAGTTGGGAGAAAGCATAAGGTGGCTTTATTAGAAATATGTGAGTATGTTCTTCAGTAGCTATCGCGAATTCCTTAACTATGAATTCATTGCAAGGGTCTTTGAAACCTTGTAAATCAACAATAATTGTATTTTTATTCATGATATCTTTTTAACAATGTTGCTCAAGGGTTTGTATTCAAATATACAATCATTTAATATCAAGCAATATGCAGCTGTCTGATCTGGTATTTCTTGGTCAGTTTCAATTTCCACTCTTACGTCTATAGAACCCTTCAAAGTCTCCTGTTGGCGGGAACAGTCGATGACGAATAATGGAGCAATATCTCTGAATTCTTTCAAGTTTAACAACGGTTCCGGTCGACGTCTATAATAAGACTGTTGAAATCTTGCATACTGCTCATATAATAAAGAAAACTTATTTTCAGAGAAACTTATGTTCAATCCTTCATAAGGGTAATAAGAAGAATTTAAAAATACTCTTATGTCACGAACATTGCAGTGATCGAATTCAGCCATTGACATTTGTGGTTGATTTTTACGATTTGTTTGTAACGCAAAAATAACGAACCGCGGTTTTTCAGTCTGGGATGTAGTTTTAATTGCCCAAGTATGTTTTCTAGTTCTGGGAAGTAGCGGGTATTCATATAAATCCCAATTCCGGAATGCTAACGTTATAGCACGATCTTTTTCTAAATGTTTCAATAAGTTAATTCTTTCACGATCTGATACTTTGACGTGTGGAACTCGCCAAACTATTTTATTGATAACTATATCACTTACAATTTCTTCACTATCCAATTTTAATGCGTTAAGGTTACTGTTGCTTCTTAATAACACTAACTCATGTTTAGAATTTATTATGATTTTTTCGTAATCTTCAGCGAATCCTAATATTTTGTTTAGTGGTATTGAAGCAGAGAATGAACCGTTATCAACATTAGTTGTACCAGTAGGAGACCAACCCCACACTTTTGCAGATTTAGATTCATTTTCATTTAACGATAGATAAGATTTAATGGTGGTGGTAATACCAGCATTTTTTATTCTATCGATTTCAACCCCATTCAATTCATATCGAATCTCTTGAAATATAAACAACGCAGGATTATTCACAAAATTAACTCTTGATAGTTTTTCTTTAGTTTTACTATCGTATAATTCTACTTTGCCTTCAATATACAAAGTACTGAGAGCGGGTAACACATACAAATCTTGCTGGTTAATAGGTATTCGAATCTCATCATTCTTGTTGAAACTTGTCACATACGGTCTGTACGAATGAAATTCGAAACTCTCGACGCTATTGTCGAACACCGTAGGTTGCGATATATTTAAAATGTTCATTTTAATAAACCTACTAATTTTAAAAACTCGCGATTATTTTTCGTAAGCTTTTTTACGGACTGAAGAGGTGTTTTATGCCGAGATGTTTTCTTATAACTGACTTGAAGACAAGATGTAATAGGGTTTTTATTAAAGTTTATCATTTTTTTCTAAAATGTAAATAAAGTTGTACCTCCTCACCGCGTAAATTGATTGGATTGTTTTCAGCGTCTAACAATCTTATATTCAAAGCAGTAATAGTATTTTGATTTACTGGGAAATAGATAACGTTCTTGGGTATTTCAATTATGCGATAACCAGGTGGTACATTAGGAACAAATTCATGGATTATATGACTAGCTTTTCCGTTCACAAAAGATCCGCTCACTACATCACACTCGATGCGGACGAGAGTAGTTGAAATAATGCTGACAGGATAGCGAGACACGCTGCTTTTATTAGCTTTTACAGTTTCCCTTCCGAAACCCAAAATTCTACCGACTGAATCATTTTTCTCGAAATGAACATCTTCGGAACAAAAAATACTAGTCTTCAGTGTATTGTTATTACATGTTAATTTTAAAAATGCATTTTTGATATTGCTTTTTAAAAAATCTTGTATATCTTGAAGTTCATAAGATCCTTCAGGGATCTCGATAACTTCTTTTCCATAATAAAATTTATTATTTCTCTCGTCTATATTAGGAATCGAATTAAAAGTAGAAAAGTATAAAAGCCCACACTCGTATTCTTCAAGTAATTCTAAAGTTGGAGAATAATTTGTCGTCAACGAGCCTCCTGCTCCAGTTATTGACACAGTGAAAGACATATTTATACTAATATTCTTTATTCATTTATTCTACTTAAATACATTTTTCCAAAAATCAATTAAAAAACTTAAGCAATGATGTCCACAATTTTTAGCACCAAAATTCTGATATTGGATATAATTATAGTTCAAAGATGTACTTTTCAAATATTTAAGCAATTCTAATGGTGGTTTCAGATTCCCAAAACTATCAAAATATTCTGAATAATTATTAAGCTTTACGTAGGCTACCCAGTGAGTTCCAGGGTTGATACAACTATCTAGGTTAAGTATTGCGCACTCTATTTTTCTTGGTTTCGAGGGCAAGGTATCTCTCATAAACACACCGCGAAAATATGGTATATCGTCAGCATATTTTATTAAATCTAAATTTGTAAGTGCCCGCTTGGGTAGCCCTTTCATTAGTTTTTTGGACTTTTCAGATATAACCCCGCTCCTTTTTTATGCTGCTTGATGTATAATCCTTTTCCAAGAGCAACCGCTTCCATCATTTTGTTGTGACGTTCGGACTCTTTAAGGTTTTGTTTAGCCACTTTAAAATCATTCACAGCTTTTGCTATCCCTGCTGCACCGCCAGCTAGTGAACCAAGAGCTGATAATCCAGCAAAAATTGGAATTAAAGGCAAAATTCCACCACACTTGGGAATAGGAATAAAGCGTGGCAAGCGCATACCACTTTTGTTTGTAAATATTTTCTTTGCAGCTGCATATGCATATTTAATAGCACTGTCTTTATCTTTACATTTTAATTTTTTTAATCTAGATTGTATATTTTTTACAATTTTCATAAAAGATCGCGCTCCTGCGCCTGCTTTTAGTTTTGCTTTCATTGCATTTTTCACAATCCATGAAGCAATTTTTTCTTTTTTCCCGGAAGTTTTGGATTTTAACCTTTGATTAGCCATGTTCAAAAGTTCTAAATCAGCTTTATGTCGAACGTTTATATCACTGTTAGTGTAAGCAATGTCGTGATGCATACACGCTTTATCTAAATCATTAATACCTCGATCCCCTCTTAATAACCTTTTGTGTAATTTTGTTCCTGGTCCGCAGAACTGGTATCCGGGTAAATGTAATTCAAACGGTAACTTATCAATCAAATTGTTAATAATACCACCTCCTTCCTTCATTGATAAGCACTAACTGATATGTTTTGCTCTGATACTTCACTTATATTACAGCAACAAAGCACTCCTGTCAACCCAACTATTTTCGGAATCACTTAGCCCTAACCATTTTACAAACAATTTTTTTCCTTTCCTTTTTATAACTTTTTCAATGAGATAAAGATCTGGAAACTTAGTCTTCTGTAGCTCATATCCATAAAATGATCCCAAAATTTGTTGCTTATGTTTATCTTCTATTTGATAAGTAAGTGGTTTCGTACAGTTAACTTTTTTAACAGTAAATATTTCAGTTGACCAGTTAGGGGTATAACCTTTACTGAAATCTCCTTTATATTTACTGATCCGGACATTATCACCTACATGAAATAAGGATTTCGTAATATGCTGTTTTTGAGCTTTATTTATATTAGCCTTAACCAATGTCTGATTATTTTGATTCACGTCTATCGGTTTAAACTTTGTTATTCTATGACGAGTGCTGTTGTAACGTTGAACAACGGAATCCAAGTTATTACCTAACCATTGGTAACGTCCACAAAGACTAAATAGTTTGTAAATTTGACATTTTAATGTTCTGATTACTCGTTCAACTATTGATGCTTTTTTTATAGAATAAGTAGAATAATGGTTTATTTGATATTTTTTCATCAGTCTTTGGAATGTTTCATTGTAAAATTCTTTACCTAAATCTGTTTGCAAATTACTAGGTTTTCGGGATGACTCAGTCAATATATGCTGCATAGCAATTGTAACACAGTCTTTGGTTTTTGCTTTAATGGGATTTACCCACACATATTTCGATAGAGTGTCAATAACAACCAAAACATATTTGTATCCTTTATTAAACTGTGCATATTTTTGTAAGTCTATAAGATCTGCCTGCCATAAATCATCTATCCCTTTTATGATCGTACAACGACGCGGGAAAGTTTTTCTTGCTGATCTATGGAGTTCATCAACTATGTTTTGTTTACTCATTTTTATTCAACTTTGCTAGTATTAAATCTATTTCAGCTTTTGTATAAAACTTGGAACTTATTCTAGACGAAACAGCCTTTTCCAAACCACTTAGGTAATTTTTTACATTAGTATGGATTTGTTTTAATTCAGCTCTTAATTCTTGAATTTCTTTATCTAGATATGCCTTGTTGACAGCGTCGTTGTCTTCCTCTGGATGTAGTAACCCTCTTAATCTTGACAGTTTCAAATTGAAATCACCTGATTCCGATTTAGTTAAAGTGTCGTTTAAAGTGTCAATATATTCAGAAAATCTTAAACGCTTATGAATGTGATGACCAAATTTGTCTATATTCATTATACTATATGTATATAGGTCGGGTATTGCAAGTAGACTGCTCAAATCTCTTAGCGCATGTTCTTTATATTTCTGTTAATAATGCCTGCTTCTTGAAGTTCCTCGATGATGGAAATAATCTCATTATCTAATCCAGTGTTACCTGCATCTCGTGATGCAAAGAGTAATTGCAATCTTTCCACTAACTCATTTGGATCATTCCAATAAATCAAATCAGTATTTTTATTAAGGGTTTTCAAAAGTTTTATACCGGACCCTTTTGAAAGACTCTCGGTACTAGTGGTTGTACTTCTTGTAAATTTGAATAGAGGTTTAATGATGTTCACATATTTGAAACCTTTGCTGCTACTAATAGGTTTCTTAGGGTCAAAGTTACGTCTATGAGCATTGGTTTCAGTAAGCAACAATTTGTAATGTTGTAAATCTTCCTCTGTTATAATCTCCATGTTTGGTGCTTTCCTAAATAGTAACTCTTTCAAACCAGGTGACTTTTTCACAATACGAGGTCCTATTTTCCATGTTTGGTCTCGGTCAAACATACGTGTGTTGCCTAGCATCAGTTTTCCACGATCATATCTGATCTTAAATGGAATATCTGTCATTGCTTCGGATGTCCAAGATAAAGTATGCTCTTTAGACGTCGGTGATGAGTGAAGCGATTTGAAGGACTCGTCACTCAGGTTATCAGAGGGTGATATAGTAAGGGTTTTGTTAGGATTTTGTTCAACAGAGTCAAAATTCTCTTCATCGTGCTCTAGCTCATCAAATGGTTCTCCTAAATCATCTTTAGTAATGTATGATGTCTCACTTTCACTAAATTTATTTCTTTTCATCGGAGTTATATATTTTTCTTCTTCTTGTTCATATTTTCTACTATTTTTACTAGACAGTTGATTAAGTGGATCAACTATAGGTTTAAATAAAGTTTCTAAGGCCATGTTGTTTGTGTTTTTCGTATCTCTTATCAAATCAACCTTTCTTTTTACAGCAGCTGCTGATTTGACAATTTGTCCTTTCAGATGTTTTTCCATTTTTATGGTACTTTCTTACTGACAATCTCAAATAAAATGAGCAGTTATTATAATGACTGCTTCTTATCAATGCTATTCTATAACAATGAACGTATCAAATTTCATTCTGTAACATCCATTATTTCGTTCACAGTCTTTATTGATTACAACATACCCGTACAGTTCATTCCAAACGGCAGAACACATTTTTCGAAATTGAAGCCATGACATATCAGAACCCACGTGTTCATCATAAATATGTTTTAAATTTACATCATCTTGTTTGAATAATACAATGAGGTTTGAATTGTCTCTCACAAGCTGTTTTGGTATTTTGGTATAAGTTTGGTTGAGATAAAAAGAATCAATATTTTTATGACGTCCCATAGCGAAATAATCTCGAATATTATTTTGATTTTCGCAAGCAACATCGTCAAATATTATAATTGAGTCTGGAGCGGCTTCATGTGGACTCACTTTATTTATATTAGCCTTAACCAATGTCTGATTATTTTGATTCACGTCTATCGGTTTAAACTTTGTTATTCTATGACGAGTGCTGTTGTAACGTTGAACAACGGAATCCAAGTTATTACCTAACCATTGGTAACGTCCACAAAGACTAAATAGTTTGTAAATTTGACATTTTAATGTTCTGATTACTCGTTCAACTATTGATGCTTTTTTTATAGAATAAGTAGAATAATGGTTTATTTGATATTTTTTCATCAGTCTTTGGAATGTTTCATTGTAAAATTCTTTACCTAAATCTGTTTGCAAATTACTAGGTTTTCGGGATGACTCAGTCAATATATGCTGCATAGCAATTGTAACACAGTCTTTGGTTTTTGCTTTAATGGGATTTACCCACACATATTTCGATAGAGTGTCAATAACAACCAAAACATATTTGTATCCTTTATTAAACTGTGCATATTTTTGTAAGTCTATAAGATCTGCCTGCCATAAATCATCTATCCCTTTTATGATCGTACAACGACGCGGGAAAGTTTTTCTTGCTGATCTATGGAGTTCATCAACTATGTTTTGTTTACTCATTTTTATTCAACTTTGCTAGTATTAAATCTATTTCAGCTTTTGTATAAAACTTGGAACTTATTCTAGACGAAACAGCCTTTTCCAAACCACTTAGGTAATTTTTTACATTAGTATGGATTTGTTTTAATTCAGCTCTTAATTCTTGAATTTCTTTATCTAGATATGCCTTGTTGACAGCGTCGTTGTCTTCCTCTGGATGTAGTAACCCTCTTAATCTTGACAGTTTCAAATTGAAATCACCTGATTCCGATTTAGTTAAAGTGTCGTTTAAAGTGTCAATATATTCAGAAAATCTTAAACGCTTATGAATGTGATGACCAAATTTGTCTATATTCATTATACTATATGTATATAGGTCGGGTATTGCAAGTAGACTGCTCAAATCTCTTAGCGCATGTTCTTTATATTTCTGTTAATAATGCCTGCTTCTTGAAGTTCCTCGATGATGGAAATAATCTCATTATCTAATCCAGTGTTACCTGCATCTCGTGATGCAAAGAGTAATTGCAATCTTTCCACTAACTCATTTGGATCATTCCAATAAATCAAATCAGTATTTTTATTAAGGGTTTTCAAAAGTTTTATACCGGACCCTTTTGAAAGACTCTCGGTACTAGTGGTTGTACTTCTTGTAAATTTGAATAGAGGTTTAATGATGTTCACATATTTGAAACCTTTGCTGCTACTAATAGGTTTCTTAGGGTCAAAGTTACGTCTATGAGCATTGGTTTCAGTAAGCAACAATTTGTAATGTTGTAAATCTTCCTCTGTTATAATCTCCATGTTTGGTGCTTTCCTAAATAGTAACTCTTTCAAACCAGGTGACTTTTTCACAATACGAGGTCCTATTTTCCATGTTTGGTCTCGGTCAAACATACGTGTGTTGCCTAGCATCAGTTTTCCACGATCATATCTGATCTTAAATGGAATATCTGTCATTGCTTCGGATGTCCAAGATAAAGTATGCTCTTTAGACGTCGGTGATGAGTGAAGCGATTTGAAGGACTCGTCACTCAGGTTATCAGAGGGTGATATAGTAAGGGTTTTGTTAGGATTTTGTTCAACAGAGTCAAAATTCTCTTCATCGTGCTCTAGCTCATCAAATGGTTCTCCTAAATCATCTTTAGTAATGTATGATGTCTCACTTTCACTAAATTTATTTCTTTTCATCGGAGTTATATATTTTTCTTCTTCTTGTTCATATTTTCTACTATTTTTACTAGACAGTTGATTAAGTGGATCAACTATAGGTTTAAATAAAGTTTCTAAGGCCATGTTGTTTGTGTTTTTCGTATCTCTTATCAAATCAACCTTTCTTTTTACAGCAGCTGCTGATTTGACAATTTGTCCTTTCAGATGTTTTTCCATTTTTATGGTACTTTCTTACTGACAATCTCAAATAAAATGAGCAGTTATTATAATGACTGCTTCTTATCAATGCTATTCTATAACAATGAACGTATCAAATTTCATTCTGTAACATCCATTATTTCGTTCACAGTCTTTATTGATTACAACATACCCGTACAGTTCATTCCAAACGGCAGAACACATTTTTCGAAATTGAAGCCATGACATATCAGAACCCACGTGTTCATCATAAATATGTTTTAAATTTACATCATCTTGTTTGAATAATACAATGAGGTTTGAATTGTCTCTCACAAGCTGTTTTGGTATTTTGGTATAAGTTTGGTTGAGATAAAAAGAATCAATATTTTTATGACGTCCCATAGCGAAATAATCTCGAATATTATTTTGATTTTCGCAAGCAACATCGTCAAATATTATAATTGAGTCTGGAGCGGCTTCATGTGGACTCAACACTTCAGTATTGTGACTGTATTTGTAAAATGAAACACCTGGTACCATATTTAGTACTTTTTCTAGAAATAAGTACTTTGGTTGGTATAAGGATTTTGAATACACGTACAGATTGCGAAAGCGTAAGCCATTTTCATGCAACAATAAGCTTATCACTAAATTGGTCTTTCCACAATTTGATGGACCGCATATGATGCAACGAATTGTATTTGGTAATAAGTTGCCATGTCGCTTTGCCTTACTCGTTAGCGTAGTAGGACAAACACAATGTAATTTTAAGGATTCCTTTTGTTTTATGAATTTCATAATTAGACAGTTAATTTAGCTTGACCGCCTCCTGTGCAGTGTTTTGGCAAAATGAACCATTTCAACATTGATATTATAGTTTATACAGTTGCTTGCATTTTTATACGCCGATTCTAATCCCAGTATTATACAATTGCGTGTCCTATTTATATCTTACACTTCGGTCAGAGTTACTTCTTTCCCAATTGCCTTTGCAATTGCCTTGACTTCCAACCGAATTGTAGGTTGAAATGTAGTGCATTCTGGCAACGATAATAGAACAGCATCATATTGTTCGTAATTTACTATCTTAACCATGTTAAAACCACACAGTTTATCAGAAGTTACTATTTTATATCCACATAATCCCCAATATTTAAAGGTATATCACCTAATGGTATGATCATTTTAAAAATATTAATGCTACATAGTCTCTCAGGAGTTAATACTATATCCACTTCAACTGTAATATTCAAATACATGTCAACTGTTTCACCGAACTGCTTTGCAATAGCTGATTTAAATCACATCCGAATCATTTATTTATATTTATATATATGATTTCATATCTTTTATTGAGACTTACGAAACAGAGGGGCGAGGAGACCCTCTGTTTTGAAAGTCTCAATAAATACCTACTGGCAGTATAGGCCAAGTAGTCTTTTTCAACAAATTCGTCATTGCGGCTACCCATAAAAATCAGATATAGGCTGCCATCACAATAACAAGAACAGATTCAGATCTATAGAAAAAAAAAACATTTTGAGCTCAATGAATGAATTCTATGAGCATAAAATTTCAATAAAAGCAGTTTTAGTCTTTGACATTTATGAGCTTTGTTTAGTTTGTGTTTCCTAAGTCGCCTTCTGCGATATCCACGGAAAGACTTGGAGTGGTCCTATTCCACTCTGCCGAGAACCACACGGCCTTTTACTTTTTATGAAAGAATTGTCGGACAGTGTAAACGGCACTGGAGTCCAGCAGACGAGTAGAACACCTGCTTGTTACTGTGTTGCGGAGTCTGCAATGATGTATGTACACTTAAGTCATTTACTTTACATTCGCTGGTGTTGTTAAGCGAAAGTTATATCTGTGAAAATACTATGGAGTAGATAATATCATCATCAGAGCACGACCAGCAGTACTACCAGAGCCATATATTGGCCAGAGCAGTTAGAAGATTTTGCCTTTACTTTCCACGCTGTTGGAGAGGTCTTTTTGATGTTTATAAGCTTTGTTTAGCTTGTGTTTCCTTAGTCGCCTTCTACGAAATCCACGGGAAGACGTGGAGTGGTCTTATTCTATTCTGCCGGAAACCACACGGCTAAGAGTAGATAACTTAAACTAGTTTAAGGGTATACATGAATTTTTTTTAACACGCTTTTGCTCAGGTTAAATTTAAAATTTTAACCCCATTTCACCCCCTTTGATTGTGGATTCTGGAAAATCCTTTCTAAGAAAATCCCTGCGTTGTAATAACTATCTGTGTGCCAAATTTCATTGCAATCTGTTAAGGGTCCGGAGATATATGCGAGCGAAGCTGCGGGTAAAAGTTAGAATGAAATAAATTTATCATACTTTTCAAGATTTTATGTTTACTTCGTATAGGATTCTTTGGACACTTTTTAGGGTTCCGTAGTAAACAAGGAACCCTTATAGTTTTGCCATGTCTGTCTGTCTGTTTAACTCACAGACTATAAGTACTAGAAAGCTGTAATTTGGTATGGGTATGTATATCAATCATGCCAAAAAAGTGAAAGAAAAAAAACTTGAATATTTTTTTTATTGTAGTTTTCATGCAAGTGAAGTGGGAGTAATTTTTTGTTTTCTCTAGTAACCCATGTGTGGGGTATTGTTAAATAGGTCTATAAAGAATATTATGAAATTGAGACACCATTTCGATTTAGGGATCCGTTTCTGAGACATTTGGTTTTAAAGTGCAAATTTTTGTTAGAGGTAAGTGTCCCCCCCCTTTACCTGCTAAACGGATATAATATAACCGTTTAGCAGATAGAGAGGGGGGGGGGGGGGGAACTGAAAAAATTACAGCAGTAGTACATTTTCAACACAGTTGAAAGTAAAACTATCCGAGCTAAGTACTAAAACCAACTTATTGAAATATAGCACTTTTTCATAAACCGCAAACATAACTTTGTCATTCATACAAACACTGAGAAAAACAAAGTTGTCTTTGCTGGCAAAAAAATATAGAGGTTTTTGGCTAATCTAAGCTTGCTTCTCCGGAACCCTTCATAGGCGAGCTAAACTCGCACTTGACAAACTTTTAATTGTCATATTTCGGTCACAAATTTTCACAGCAAAAAATTTTTTTGTTGACATCAATAATTTACTTAACGCTAAGTTTAGGCCGTTTCCAAAGTGGTGTGCAGAAGAAGCGGCAACAAACTACACAGCGCATTCACAATTTTAGTTAACTTATCTCACAAAGTTATTAAGATGTATTTTAACAACCTATCTTATAGCAACCAGGAATTTGCTTAAGAGGAAAACGAAGCATTTTTTGATCTTGCACAGTTCAAACTAACTGGATAACATATTAAATCACGAAAAACTCGCTTTACTGTCCATTTTTTAAAAATAATCTACAAATTTTCCTCTTGTAAACTTATTTATAAAAGACCAACGTAAGAAGATCTCTGGCTCTGGTTAGTCCTTTCAACGATGTAAGATATAATAATTTTGAAGGGGACTACTGGGGTCTTCCTTAATTGGTCATTCATCGTTAGTATGCAATGTGTCGGTGCAAAGCTTAAGGTGCCGACTTCAGTGCGATATTTTGTATAGTTTTTTTATTAAAAACAAATAAGATATGAGAAAAAATTTCACGCGGTCAGGATAAGTGTATCTTTTCCTTTTCCTTGACTTTTTAATCTTTTGCAAAAAAGCATATTATTAGGGATTAAACGTGTAATAATTGCATTCGTCGCCACTTTAAGAGGCTTAAATCGGTGAAACTAGCGTCACTCCCTATTTTATTGTTGTGCTCCTAAATCACATCATATTGAAAAAATCTACTTCAGTACTTCGGTAGTAAATGACTTGTGGTATTTTTGATATTACTTTTAATTGTTTTACATTTGGTAAATTAAGACAACTACTCATTACTTCCAAAAGTAGCCACCATTGGCGGTAATGAGTATATACATGTGTATCTTAATCTGAAATGATGATATTGATGAAAAGTTATACTACAAATAATTAACCACCGAAGTACTGACGTAGTATTTTTCTATTTGATCTTATTTAGGAATATAAAAATAAAACTACGGGTGTCGCTAGTTTCGCTAATGAAAGCCTCTTAAGTGTCTGTATGTGTACCCACATGTGGTCAAATGCTGCAAATAAAATTGAGAAAAAAATTGTGTAGATATCTACGCAAAATTTTTTCTCAATTTTATATATCACATTTCGTAAACTTTTCAGCACTACTACTGTCAGCGGGAATAACTGCATCTCTTAATCTGAAATGATGATATTGATGACAACCCCAAAAACTACAAGTAATTTACTACCGAAGTACTGATGCAATATTTTATTTTAATTTGGTCTTATTTGGGAGTACAAGAATTAAATAAGGGGTATCGCTAGTTTCGCTGATGTAAGCCTCTTAACAGACTGCGGCCTTGGACTTCGGTCGGCTTCGGGTCGCCGTCCAGGCGTAGGGCGCAGTTTATGTAACTTATGATTCGCAGTTGTAACGGTGACACTGCTAAAACAATGCTTTTTTAACTGTTACCTTGCAAAGTAAATGCAGAGAGACTTACTGCACTTTTATGGATAAGATGGACGAGCATTGCAGTTGCGAGTTAAAGAATTGCATAGGACAAAGACAACTAACAGATACTTACAAATAGGTAAACTTAGGGTTTCCACTGATGGAACGCGGCCGGACCGTAAATCCATCGCCACGTCTAGTATCTCTTTCTTGTCGCTGCCTTAACGGATGTGGCTTTGCACTCCGGACGACTTCGGGTCACCGTCCAGACGCAAGGTGCAGTTTATGTAACTTATGATTTGCAGTTGTAACGGTGACGCCGCCGTTAAAACCAATGCTTCGTTAACTGATCGCTTAGAGAGCCTCACCGTCCAGACGCAAGGCGTAGTTTATAAAACTTATGATTTACAGTTGTAACGGTGAGGCTGTTAAAACCTATGGCTTGTTAACTATTTACTTAGAGAGCCTTACTATCTAGACGCAGGGTGCAGTTTATGTAACTTATTATTTGCATTTGTAACGGTGATGCCGTTAAAACCAACGCCTTGTTAACTGTTCGCTTTGCGAGCCTTACTGTCCAGACGCAGGACGCAGTTTATGTAACTTAAGATTTGCAGTTGTAACGGTGATGGCGTTAAAACCAATGCCTTGTTAAACGTTCGCTTAGCGAGCCTTACTGTCCCACGCAGGACATAGTTTGTGTAACTTATAATTTGCAGTTGTAACTGTGATGGCGTTAAATCCAATGGCTTGTTAACTGTTCACTTAGAGAGCTTTACTATCTAGAGGCAGGGTGCAGATTATATAACTTATGACTTGCAGTTGTAACGGTGACGCCGTTAAAACCAATGCTTTGTTAACTGTTCGCTAGCAGTTAATGTAGAGAGCCTTACTGCACTTTTATGGACAAGATTAACGAAACCAAAAAGATTAACAAGTATTGTAAATGCAGAAGACAGAGTTAGGCTGGCTTTACAGCTATCTGGGAGTTCCATATGGGTTGTTCGTCCCTTGCTCTGGGTGAGGCAGAATTTGGGTTTGCGCAGTTTTTTTTTATCAAGATGGATGATAGGATACATGTATAAAGCTTTATTTTTGCACGTTCATGCTTGCACTAGGATGTATATTCAATAAAAGATATTAAGGATTCTGGTTCCGTCATTAAAATATCATCATAACGCTTAAGCATATTATCATATGCTTAACGGCTGTCACTGTTGATGACAGTTGTTAAGCTATGACAGATGCCTTTAGGTAGCTTGAAAATCTGATACCAGTGTTGGCCGCTTACACACACGAAAAACATACAAACAATTAAAATATTGCTAAGTCGTTCAGAATCACCTTGTATTAAGATGGTGCATTTGCCTTTGTTTGCGATTCAATCGCTAAAATTATGTCTACCGCAGTGACCAAGACCCACTTATGGATTTTGGAGATGTACCAAATGTTCCACTAACGTAAGTTTTTATAATGCGCTTTCTTTCGTTTAAGGGGCTTACACCAGCCAACTAGTGCCACCCCACGTTTTATTTCTTTTACTTCTAAATAACATACAACTGAAAAATCTACGTCAGTACATACTTCATTAGTAAATAAAAGCGGCTACTTTTGGCGGGGTTTAGTATTTCTTTTAATTTGGAATGATGATATCGCTGAAAAGTTATACTAAAAATACTACAAGTAATTTACTAGTCTCCAACTAACACACTCACAACGTAAGAACTTCTTTATTAGCTAGAAAGAAATCTCTTATAGTTATATAGAAGTTTTTATTTATAAAAAAACAACGGGCTGCACTCCGGGAGTGCGGGAAGAAGTAAAAGCTGGAATATTAACGTTGTTTTTCGATCAGGTCACGAGTCCGTCTTACGAATTTTCAATGTGACGAATCTGTTGCTCACGTTACCGGACGCAAGTTTAACATTTTCCCTCATCACAAAAAGTGCACAGCGCCGCTAAAGAAGTTTTTAATTTAAAATTAACCTGCATAACATAATCAGACTTCCAACAAAGACCACACAAAGTCTCACAAAAAAACAATCAAAATCGATAAGATAAACCGTCTAACAATGGCTTATCTTGTCCTTGCCGCGCCCTTCGCAGGGCCCAAGGCTTCAGGGTCACCTTGGGGTCATCGACCGCGGTTGCATCACTGCGCAGATATGCAGTCGCGAAAAAAGATGCGTCGCGCCGGCCTTTTACGTAACGTTGACTCACTGTAAACTATTTCGATTGTATCGAATTCGAAGAAAGATATTAAAGGCCTTCTTCTTCTTCTTTTTAGGGATCTGTATTTATTTATTTAAAAAACTTTTTTGTGCCTTAGAAGTTACAATAGGTGGACCTAATGATAAAAGCATTTTCTCCCAGACAACCTTTGGAAAATGAAAAACAGATAAAATGAATAGGTGCCAAACAATAAAAACCGAACACAAAGGATAAAAACGGGACCCTATTAATAAATATAATAAACAAATAAATACGGACATATCAATCACACACATTGAGCTAGTCCCAAAGTAAGTTCCAGACTTGTGTTATGGGATACATACTCTACAATAATTTATCCTGGATACATATATATATAAACATGTAAGGTAAATTTCAGTAACGTTTTGTGATGTGTCACTCCAAACTATTTCGATTGTATCGAATTCGAAGAAAGAGGGCCTCTGCTATATTAAAGTCCTCCTTCTTCTTCTTTTTATATGGCTCAATGAGTTACAAGTACCGGTATACCGTATAGGTGTATTCACGAGACTTCGATGTCCGACTGTATGTCTATCACCACGTAAAGTTTCAAAATATGTTGTTATCCTAAATGCCTTGATACACCTCCACGTCTGAGCTTATAAATATTTTATTGAACTTAAGTTTTCATTACTTCATTATCAGGTGTTTGTTAGTCTCCACTGATCTACATGACCCTGTCTGAATGCCTATATATTAGCCAGAGCAGTCAGAGGATTCGGCCTATACCCTCCACGCTGGCCAGAAGGGTTGGAGAGGTCTCTTTGGTGTTTAAAAGCTTAGTTTAGCTTTTACGACATCCACAGGAAGACTTGAAGCGATCCTTTTCTACTCTGCCGAGAATCACACGGCTAACTAATATTATAATCCATTCCGAAAAAGTTTCTGTATTGGTCGTGTATCAAAGCTGTTAAAAATAGTAACAATAATACACTAACATTTGAAACTTCCGAAATTATTCGCGCGATTTGTAGAAAAAATAATTAACCTCTTTCAATACGAATATAATGAAGTGATGAATAATGAAGATTTGATCATTTTGAAACTGGTAATGTTTTCAGACAAAACTCTTCACAGAAAACCTGTATAATATTTTTCCTAAACGTCAGAGTTGTACACAATGCATGTTAGGTTATAACTACATTTAAGGTGGGGTAGAGCCACGCTACCGGTAAAATTCACTTTTGCTAATAGCATGAATGGGCCGGCTCGCCCGGGGAAGTACCACACTCTCACAGAAAACCGACGTTGGAGTAGTAGCTTTACTTTCGGTGAGTGAGAGAGCCGGAGGCCCATCCCTGCTCCCCTCTGGGAGGGAAAAATAAAAGGCCGGCAACACTCTTGTCACACCTCTCGTGTTGCAGTTGTCCATGGGCAGCGGTGATCACTTACCATCACGTGACCCGCACGCTCGTTTGCCATCCTATGACATAAAAAAATACAGCTGAAAAACGTCTTGTATAAGATTACAGAACAATTATATGACTTCCAAAACGCGACGTTAAAATTCTGAGAAGCTGTTTACTTGTAGTATGACGTCTTTATTACGTCTGAGCTCACAAAAACATGTTGATCTCATAAACCAAAGACCTGCATAACTTATTTACATAATTGCCACTTATTTTTGTGGTTAAAGTGTTTAATCCCTGTAACGTCCATTAAAATAATGACATCATAATCCGTATATAAGTATTTTATGTATATTAATTGTAAATGGAAGTTATAATTATATGTAAAATTAAACGACCTATATTTTATTGTTGCTAAAGAATTTAACTGCATAAGGAAAGTTTAATTTTGTCTTTACAGCTTATATTAACGTATGCTATATAATGTAAAGATTTTATTTTTTCTTATTAATTGTTTTAATTAAAATTTAATTGAAATATGTGATGTGCGAAGTCACGATGATGTAATTAGTAGCACACTTAGAGCGTGATTAGGGACAAGGTTCAAATCCTATTTTTAGTTGAGTTCGTATTCATTAATTTTTTTTTATCTATACTTAGTTAATATTATAAACAGGAAAAATATGATTGTTTGTTTGCATTGAATAGGCTTCGAAACTAATGAACCATATTTCAAAATTCTTTTACCTATAATAAGTTAATATCTGCGTGTGACATAGGCTATAATTTACGTGAACGAATCCGCGGGAAAATTGCTAGTTTCAAATAAGTTTTTTCATGAATTCAAAGTTTGTGACTAGTTTTTACTATAGGGGAATCCAATGTTATGTTTCGCATATTCTAAAAAAAGATAAAATCTACGCATGAGAAAGTTAAGGGAATATAGAAAAGGTACCCACCTCCTTCTTTGAGATGTCGTGCAGAAAATCCTAAACTATGAATTTTCACACATAAATAAATAAATATATATATATAGGGAAAATTACTTAATTGAGCTAGCCTCACAGTAAGTTGTGAACTTGGGCCATAGGATACTAGCCCAACGATACTTTGATTCATAATACATCGATACTTCTTATATAGATAGACCTAAAATCCGTTCAAGTCCTGTTTGCGTGAACTATGAATGCTTAAATTTTTCGCTCATTATAACAGTTTCAAAGAAACAAAGATTTTTACTTATTGTAATTAACATGTTTGTGTATCCTTAACAATTTTTTAGTACCTAAGTACAATATTTACCCGCTAAATGCAACCACCAAAAGAATTAAGCAAAAATGCTGAATCTAGCACTACGGGGAAATATTTTGCAGCAAGTTTATACAAACCACAAAAATTTCCTCATTCAAGTACATTATCCTTATAAATTCTTATAACGAATGGCAATTTACAGGTTTCATATGTTTTAACACTCGTGTGAACTAAATACTTTATCTGTGAGGAAAATAGCACATATTTTTACCTAGTTGGAATTTACCATGTACCTACTTATTTATTTCGAAATTTAAGCATTATATTTGACGATGTTTTAAAGGATAGGTACCTATACTTGGAGAAATATAGTAAAATAAAAATAAAAATATAAATAAATAAATAAAACTGGAAAAAATAAAATATCGTAGAATCCACAAAAATTATTATTTGAGTAAATAAGGATTTTTTTCCAACAATATAATATAAATAATAAATAAATATATACGGACAAACCACACAGATTGAGCTAGCCCCAAAGTAAGTTCTTAAGCAAGACTTGTGTTATGGGATACTAACTCAACGATACTATATTTTATAACAAATACATATATAGATAAACATCCAAGACCCAGGTCAATCTGAAAAAGATCATTTTCCATCTTGACCTGACTGGGGATCGAACCCTGGACCATCCGTGTCGCAGGCAGGCGTGTTGACCGCTACGCCACGGATCTTCACATACAATAAATCCATACATAAAAACGTAGGTATTATTATAAATATCGAATCAGGAAAATTCTGAAACTTGTCACGAGACATAGAAAACCGTAAAAAAAGTATTAAAATCTAATACAAAAGTTATACAACCTAAAACCGTTACACACCTAAAGAAGGATTCATTCCAAAAATACAAGATTACAAAATATCGAATCAGAAAATTCCGAAACCTGTTACGAAATATCGAAGAGCGTAAACAAAATCTGTATGAAACTAGTGCATAACTGTACACGCTTCCTACTCTCCATACACGTGCGCACTCATCATGCAGACAACTACATTTACTCGAATTTGAATGCCATGTATGAATGTATGAACGTCACGTGTCATTCAAATCGAGTGAACTCGTTTCCTGGACCTTTTCTAGTCCATTCGGGAGATTACTATGAATGCATCATAAATTCATTGTTTATCTTACTACTAGTTTACACCCGCGGCTACGCTCGCGTTTGTGTGGATACTTCAGGAACAGTACTTTTCTCCGGGACGAAAGGTAGCCTATGTCATTTTCCGTGCTCCAGACAACGTGTATGCAAAATGTCATGAAGATCGGTTTTGTAGGTAGGGCTTGAAAGCGTAACAAACAAAATAAACAAACTCACTTTCGCATTTATAATTGTAATAGATATAAGTTGGGAAGTTAGAATTAGCTGGGATTTGGTCATGTGATTACATGACTGAAGATTTTTTTCTACTTTTTCTAATCGGACCTTCGTAGTGAACCTGAGTTTTTATTGGTTGCCTTTTTTTATACAATTACGTGGACAAACAGACGGCTACATCTACATTTATTCGTATTTGAATGCCATGTATGAACATCACGTGTAAGTCAAATCGAGTGAACTCAATTCCTGGTTATTCGTCCATTCGGGACATTGGGTATGAATGCATCATACATATTGTTTATTTTACTGTTTTGTCATGTGATTACACAACTGAAGTATATTTTTCAACTTTTTCTATTTGTACGTTCGTATAGTCAACACTCATTCTCCTCATCTGAGTTTTCACTAAGTACCTTTTCAGACAAACAGACAACTACATTTACCTACTCGTATTTGAATGTCATATGTATGAATGTCACGTGTCTTTCAAATCGAGTGAACTCGTTTTCTGGACCTTTTCTGGTCCATTCGGGAGAATAAGCGTGTATGAATGTATCATACATATTGTTTTATCGTAGTGTTTTGTCATGTGATTACATAACCAATTTTTTTGTTTCACTTTTTCTATTCGTATACCAGAACCTTAGCCGAGAGAAGTCCATTGCTGTACAAAGGGCTCCTCCTTAGATTAACAATACCAACTAGCCTCCGGATTTCAGTCATTGGAGGTTTTTGCCATATTGACCACGCTTGGCAAACGGGTGTGAGCGCAGTTTGTTTGGCTTATATCTGTTCCAACGCTGCTGCCCGTTGAAACCGTTTAATAAGCGAGGGAAGGGTAGATTATTGGGCTGGGAGAAGGGGGAACGAGACAAGGGTATTAGGGATGCTTTTAGTCGGATGGATTGGGGATGCGAAAATCAGCTTTGGAAGGCCGGGCGTTCGTACCGAATGCCATACCTGCAACCACTGCTGAGGCACTTAAAGATGACACTCCTGACTATTTGTATGTTCGTAATGAACACTTTTAATCCTCATCTGAGTTTTTACTGGTTCTTTCAGCTTTGGAGCGTCCACCCGGGGTCCACTGTTCTGACAGCATTCGTGATGTAATATGATTTGGTATAGTTTTTCCCGCCGGACACCTGATAGATATAGGTATATTGCTTTATACTAAAATAATCTAACAAAACTTACACGCATACATACATAGTCTACAGTATAATTAACAAATTACTGTGCAAATGATTGAGTGCCTTCATTATTTCGTTAATAATGAATACATTGATACCCGGCTGCCGTGTGGTTCCCGGCAGAGTAGAATAGGACCACTCCAAGTCTTCCCGTGGATGTCGTAGAAGGCATCTCAAACACAAGCTAAACAAAGCTTATAAACATCAAAGAGTCCTCTCCAACCCGTCTGGCCAGCGTGGAGAGTATAGGCCAAATCCTCTGACTGCTCTGGCTAATATATAGCTCTGGTAGTACAGAGAGGGTCGTGCTCCTGCAGTGGAGACTAATAAAGACCTGATGAAGAAGATGAAGAAGAAGAAGAATACATTGATTTTATTTTAATTTAAGCCAACCTCCAATAAACAAACTCTAAAATCCTACAAAAAACGGAATTGAAACCGTTCTAAATAAGGTTCCCGAGATCGGTAGGCACAGACAAACAAAAAAACGTTACGCAAGCGAACGACCGACAAGGTGACCCCTTTGTCTGGCCCTTTCGATTACAAAACTGCACTTCATATGTGCCCGTGAGTTCATCCGCGTGGAAAAAAGCCTATGTCCTGTCTCAGGTTCTAGACTATCTGTTTGCAAATTTCATTTAAATCGGTTCAGTAGTTTTGGCGTGAAAGAGAAACAGATAGAAAGAGATAATTTCACATTTATAATATTAGTAACTGGCTGTGGCTGCGACTTCGTCCGCATGGAAAAAGTAGCCTATGTCTTTTCTCCGGTTCTAGGCTATCTAATCTAGGCTACCAAATTTCATCTAATTTGGTTCAGTGGTTTTGGCATTAAAGCGAGACAGACAAATAGATAGAGTTACTTTCGCATTTATAATATTAGTATTAGGGAATGCAAATCTCGCGAGATTGGGGCTCAAGCGAGATCTCGCGAGTTTATGAATAACAATACTGCGAGATCTCGCCAATTTCGAGATCTCGCGAGATTGGCAGTTTCGTGTGTTTTTTTTTTGCAAATAATCACAATATTTGAATAAATTAGAAAAAAAATAATAATAACCATAAGTATTTTAGGATAAACATTTATTTTCACGATTTTTTTCAATATACTTTTATGAATTAAACATTTTGTAACGTATCTGTCTATAAATTTAGTTTAGTAGATCCATTAATTACAAATTACAGATTAATTAACAAAACACACCTAATTGGTATGTATGTCAAACTATTATAAATTACAGTTAAATTAACAAAATATACCAATCAAATGAAAGATTTTTTCAGTTCAATTCACAAGCCATTATTACGAATTATTTTGAAAGTAGCTCCTGCTAAACGGCTGTTTATTTTGTTGGCCAGATAACTAGCCGCTGAGAAAGCCAAGTGAAACGCTAGTTGGAACCGCAGATCTCAGGCAATTATTCACGAACTGTAAAAGTTTGCCTTTAGACCCCCCGGATCTCGTTAATCTCGCGAGATTAACGAGATTGCAATCTCGTAAAACTCGCGAGATCTCGCCCTTTTTTCGTGCGAGATCAATCTCGCTAAAAAAGACCGAGATCTCGCGAGAACGGGATCTCGCGAGAACGAGATTGCATTCCCTAATTAGTATAGATAGATATCTATCCATCCAAACTAATATTACAAAGCGAAAGTGAGTTTGTTTGTTTGTTTGTTACGCTTTCACGCCGTATCTACTGAACCGATCATCATGAAATTTTGCATACACATAGGTTAGGGTACCGAGAAGGACATCCAAACTAATATTATAAATACGAAAGTAACTCTATCTATTTTTAGATAGAGCTAGATTAAGATATGGAAGTCTGGATTAATTTTATAGGTAAAATAATTATATTCCTTAACATGTAAGTGGCTAACGCGGGGGGAAGCCCAAGTAACCCTGGCTTGAAGCCATTAGGAAGAATATGAGTGCCATTGGTCTTACAACTTGATACGGGAAGCATACTTTGTTAAGTTGTTTCCAGTTTGGTTAGGACATTGCAGGCATGAATCACCTGATTGTCTGATAATACAGATGATTACGTGCTTCGGAAGGCACGTTAAGCCGTTGGTCCCGGTTGCCATCTGGTAGTCGTTAAAGGAACCACGTCAGAGGCCGAGAGGCGGTTCCGAAGAACTCTGACACCAGGGTGTGCATGGTCACCTGACCGTGACACCTACTCGAAATGATGATGATGTTGCTTAAAATGTCAGATTTGTAAGATGCCTAAAGACAGCTAAGGGACTACCGTCTCGGGATGAACATAAGGACCAACGGTTCAACAAGTCTTCCGAAAAATAGTGGATTTCTATATAGGTATTTTTACACTACTTTATTTGTTTTTTTGTTTGTTTATTAGGTTCACCAACAGGTTACATGAACAACGCTTATAAATATCATTTTTAGAATATGCTAGCATGCAACCCAATTATAGGTGGACACAACTTTGGTAAAAAATATCATTAAGTTTAAATAAAGAGTAATTATGAAACTAAAGTATGGATACCTATCTATGAGAACTTTGCGCGAGTTGCTTAACGTGCGTAAGCGCTTATATTGTTTACACTATAGGACATTGAGCTCTCAGTAACAATGACAATTGTGCAACGAACATATGTCAGTTTAAGTAACAATAGTACAACTGCACTTCTATGTCAGTAAATATATGTAATAATGAATCACTCACGCCATTGTCCTTTACGGAGTAAACAAAGACTCGGCCCGTTACATC
The DNA here is from genome assembly GCA_963082605.1 of Rhodophaea formosa. Taxonomy (NCBI): domain Eukaryota; kingdom Metazoa; phylum Arthropoda; class Insecta; order Lepidoptera; family Pyralidae; genus Rhodophaea; species Rhodophaea formosa. The sequence continues at coordinate 9,625,069 of OY720228.1, read as the reverse complement.
TACACCTATCACTAGATATAATTATCAACAGTTTGGCCGATGGGGCGGAGATTCTCGAATGTGATGCACGTACCGGCAAGTACAGAGGTGGAAACCAACCGACCAGGTGGTCGAAAGACCTTACCCAGGGTCGCAGGAAATTTTTTTAAAATTAATTATCATCATTTCGTGTAGGTGACACGATCAGTAGACCATGCATACCCTGGTGTCAGAATTCTGCGGAACCACTCGGCCTCTGACGTGGTTCCTTTAACGACTACCAGATGGCAGCCGGGACCGGAAAAATTATACCTACCATACAAATCAGCTGACCGAATTTCTATGGGAAGTCAAATTTTATTTTAAAGTTTTTATCAATTTTTCTTACCAGATGGCAGCCGGGACGCCACCGGCTTAACGTGCCTTCCGAAGCACGGAATCATCTTTCTTATCAGACAATCAGGTGATTCATGCCTGCATTGTCCTAACCAAACTGGAAACAACTTAACAAAGTATGCTTCCCGTGGGAATCGAACCCACGACCCCCGGGTCAAATAAAAGCGAACGCCTTAACCACTGGACCACGGAGGCAGTATTAATTAATTATTGAATATGGCAAGATGCTGTATGCAGGTTGCTTCCAACCGGTCCGGGATGCCTATGTCCAGCAGTTGTCTTCTTGCGGCTGAGATTACTTTGACACATGTAACGCACATAAATAATTTTACTTTTGCATGCCGGAAACGGCTAAGTGTGCGAACTAACATTGATGTATTTCACCCACTGTACCACACTTAGGCAAAATAAATTTCATTTCATTTCAGTCCTATTTTTTCCTCGTAAAGATACCTTCAAGCTCTTTCCTTACGAACATACCTTCAAGCTCTAAAAGTAAAGTTACACTGCTTAAAAAAAGTTATCACAGTGTTAGCCACTTACACACACAATACAAGAACGAATCACATTTAATGTTACTACCGAGAGCACGCTGAAAACTCTGTTGCCAAGGAGGTGACCATTAATTACATGATTTTGTCAATTTTCCTCTATGATGAGATCTTAGACTTCGACTCAACCCCCAGCCCTCATCCTCACATGGGATCGGTCAATGCAATATCGTCGGCAATGCATTATTTTCTAGAACGTCGAGCGTCGAGCTCTGTGGCGCAGCGGTCAACACGCTAGCTTGCGACACGGGGGTCCCGGGTTCGATCCCCGGTCAGGTCATTATGGAAAAAGATCTTTTTCATATTGACCTGGGTCTTGGATGTTTATCTATATAAGTATATATTATAAAATATTGTATCGTTGAGTTAGTATCCTGCGACACAAGTTCACAAGTTACTGTGGGGCTAGCTCAACTTGTCTGATATGTCCCTATATATTTATTTATTTATTATTTTATAACGCATAGAAAAGAATGCATGCAAAAGGTAAAATATAAAGGCTGATTTTGAACCTATGAGCTATATTGAAATCTCGGAATCAGAATATATTGGAATACAGAATTGCAAGAAAAAAAGATACAAAACGAGAAAAAAATTATACCTCCCATACAAATCAACTGAGCGAATTTCTATGGGAAGTCAAATTTTATTTAAGTTTTTACCATTTTTTCTTACATTTCTGTATGCCATTATAAGGATTCTAATTCAGATAGCTCATAGACGAGCTCCGTGGCGCAGCGGTCAACACGCCTGCCTACGACACGGATGGTACCGGATTCGATCCCCGGTCAGGTCAAGATGGAAAACGATCTTTTTCAGATTGACCTGGGTCTCGGATGTTTATCTATATAAGTATCTATTATAAAAATATAGTATCGTTGAGTTAGTATCCCATAACACAAGTCTCGAACTTACTTTGGGGCTAGCTCAATCTGTTTGATTTGTCCATACATATATTTTATTTTTTTAGTTTTAAAATTAGCCTGTATTGTGAGAACGCGATCAAATGTCAATGTGACAAACGTCAATGTCAGTGTTTCGGTTCCCGCTTTTTCTCTCTGTCTTGGCGATCCTAGGTTATTGAGATAGGTAGTTTAGATAGTTTGTACAACTTTAATTGCAATAAACGCCGTTAATACAATCAGTGTTTAATTATACATCACAGTGGCGACGTATATAGGTATAATGTTATATTTGCCGGGACTCCCCCTCTTCCCAACTTAAGATCGGCTAAGATTTGATTGGACCCTCTCTAAACACTTGTTATTTATGGATACCCCTCAAGGTCAGGATAAATACTTTATTTTGTATCTGCATCCTCTCTGAAGTAATCTGCGGTTTATTTTTGGAGCAATTTAACCTTTAAATCTTCGATTAACGTAATATATTTCGCAAGCTTGTAAACATAAAATGCCATGTTTACGAGCTGCGAGGCTGAAAACAGACACACATGATAAACATGATGACCTGAAGGTGACCAGCGTTCAATGGCTTTTGGAATTACGCGGTTGATGTGAAAATTAACACATCTTGTTTCCATACTGGCACAGTTGACGATTCTGGTTTGGGAGAAAAGAAGGTCTGAACTACTCAAAATAATACTGCCGATCGTGCTTTTTTAATTTTCATTCTGCCACAACTTCTACATTGTAATGCTATCTAAAAATTAAATAGATTTTAAATACCTTTACAATGCTCGGTATATTAATTAAATGTACTAAATTATTATAGTTACATACATATTTTCGGTTTCACCAGAAAATCGCGATGGGACAATTGTCTATCTATCTAATTCTTATATCCCCTGCCAAAGACAATATTATACTAACGTAATAGACTGCCCACCTCATACAAAAATATTGGACCAAATTAAGGTTGCGAACAGCAGGCGAATGTATGACGCAGGAGAGTTGCTTGCTACTCGATTCTAGATGGCGGTAGTCATTTTAAAATATTATGCCGAAAATATTGTTTTGATTTTTAATAAGATATATTTTGTGAATTATGTTTTTATATTCTCATAATACGGTAGATAAAATGTTGTGTAGTTTTGAGTGGCGCCATCTATGCGAGTCTCTGAGAACAAATCGTACAATTAAGGCGTTGAGACCACATGCCCCTGCGATTCATAAATACAGAGGTTATCAAATTTAATTATTTAAATAAAAATACTTTTAATACGGTTTTATAGCCTTTATTTATACCTACACCTAACATTCCGAACACTTTACAGTATTCATGTTCGCAGGTAGACTAGTTTGACATTTGTCTATTGTTAATTTATTATTTGACCTTAGCAACCCCTTCAAATATTAGAGCGGGACCTTTCTGCCAAATCTTGTATTATAAAGATTACGTGAAGGGATTCAAAATCAAAAGGAATTAAAAAAAAGAAAAAAAAACTGTTCTGTGTCTAAAAAGTAAAAGCGAGGTCAATATAAAATAGAGCATCGGAGGCTGCGCTTGCGGCGTCCCGGGTCAATGCCCTCAAGGTGACCCGGGCGTCATTGCGACCTACCCTAATACGTCTGGCCGAGTGGCCATGGGTTCGATTCCTAGAAAGACACAATAGCCCGATCTTTAAATCGTCTGGTTTTGGCTGCAGTTTTTTTGTGAACTTCCGTTTTTTGTGGGGGAGTCTGGATTGGTCGTCGTTTTGTGGATTCTTGACATAATAATTGATTAACTGATCTTTGTAGGTCAGATTTGAACACCTGTCTAGACATAGCGTGTAGAGATATTGAAGATATGAGCTCGTGTTGTACTGGTCTGCTGAAGATGGTACAGTCCGAATCAAACTTTATATAGCGGCTCGGAACATCGTGCGAGTGCAAAGCAAACTCGCAAAGAGCGCGCGGGGAGGCGGGGCGCGTACTGCGCAGCTCACAGCTAATATCCGAATATACGGATATATACGGACAAATCACACAGATTGAGCTAGCCCCAAAGTAAGTTCTTATGAAAGACTTGTGTTATGGGATACTAACTCAACGATACTATACTTTATAACAAATACATATAGAGATAAACATCCAAGACCCAGGTCAATCTGAAAACGCTCGTTTTCCATCTTGACCTGACCGGGGATCGAACCCGGGACCATCCGTATCGCAGGCAGGCGTGATGACCGCTGCGCCACGGAGCTCGTCTATCCGAACCACCATAAAGTTTAATTCAGACTGTACATTCTATGTTTTTTTCTGCTCTTTTAAAGAAAAAAAAAATATAGAATTTAACAGCTCTTCAGCTTCTATCCCCGCGCAGGCTGTTGATAATCAAAGGAATGGACGAAATTGTAAAAGTCTAAATCACGGTGTATAGGTATTACTTGTTGTAAAATGATTTGCAAGGTTTAGGGCAAATGTTGACGACCACAGTTTCTAGCCAGCACAGGCGCCCTATGTATGCATAGTGTTGGTCACTTATAAACCTGAAATAAAAAAAATTAAGCCGGTGCCGAATTCATGTTCAGATCTGTAATAAGCTGCATACATAACAGATCTGTAATAAGCTCCATACATAACAGTGTAATAAGCTCCATACATAACTGGCACCGCCCGGCGACGCAACGAGCCGGCGCCCTCCGTGCCAGGTAGGTACCGTAGTAGGCCTTTGTGCACCAGATCACTTTGCATTATGCGAAAAGCATACCAAAATACGTAATGGTACATCTATGGGTATGCTTTTTGGTCATGACTATAGTTGCTTAAAGACGAAAGTCTATAATCAATGTGTATAACCCGTGATTACTTACGAGTCCGAAACATGTATTCTTACTATGAACCTAATAACAAAGCTCAAGCGACATATGTAGATCAGTGGATTAGCTCTTGAAAAGGCAGTAGGTAGGGCACATAGGACGTAAGCAGAATACAAGCGCAACGTTGGATACCCACAGGTGGTCGGACGACATGTCGCAGGGGATCGCTGGATACAGACCGCTTCGAATTGGTTATTTTGGAAATCCTTGGGCAAGGCCTATGTCCAGCAACTTTTTGCTGAAATAATAATGATTATGACACAAGAACATTATTTTTTCAGCCCTATTTATTATACTATACTATGTACAATGAGACGTCACAAACATTAATTAGGTACATAGATAAAATAGGTGTAACGCGAAATCGGAAGGAAAATCCTTAATAAATATTTACAAGGAACCAAAGATGAAGTTAATTAGGGCAGTCGTTTGTGATGTATTCATGAGTATTACCCTTGTATGACTTTGTTTACGCCGGTTCTGAGAATAAATATAAATAAATATATACCTACCTACGGACAAATCACACAGATTGCTAGCTAGCCCCAAAGTAAGTTCGAGACTTGTGTTATGGGATACTAACTCAACTATACTATATTTTATAATAGATATTAATACCAAGACCCAGGTCAATTTGAAAAAGATTATTTTCCATCTTGACCTGACCGGGGATCGAACCCGGGATCATCTGTGTCGCAGCCAGGCGTTTTGACCGCTGCGCCACGTAGCTCATCGACTCGCTCGTCAAGAATATAACAAAAATATATCAACAATTGAATCAACTTTTTATTCATCTGATATGAATGAAGTAGAATACCACACTACAAAATAGTGGGTAGTATTGAAGAAATACGCATGCTTCGAATGCGTTATACCCTACGGGGTAATATGTGATGACAGAATTCGACGCGGTGATTCGAAGCCACGGTGGTGTACTTGGTAGCACACTTAGGGTGCAGACCTAAGAGCTGTGGGCTCGAATCCTACCTGTGGCGAATGCTTCTTCATCACATATTTTCAATTTTAAAAATATGCACCTAAATACGGATACACATGCTACTTAGTAGCATACTTTCGTGCTAGTTTAAAGCACGTGGTTCTAGCACGTGTGAACAGCCATCATCATCATCATCAGGTCTTTGTTACTCTCCACTGCAGGAGCACGACTCTCTCTCTGTTCTACCGGAGCCCTCTCTGTTCTGTATTAGCCAGAGCAGTCAGATGATTTGGTCGATACTCACCAAAGGTATCTTTGATGTATAAAAGCTTTTGTTTAGCTCATGTTTCCTAAGTCACCTTCTACAACATCCACAGGAGTCATCATCAACAACATCAAGAAGACTTGGAGTGGTCCTTTTTTACTCTGCAGGGAACCCCACGGCATGTGAACAGCCGTAGGTTGATAAAAAAATAGCAGACAATACGGTTAGCAACCTATTACTATTTTGATTCCGTTTTCTATCTACAAGCCCACCAATATGCTTAAAAAGTGGCCGAAAGGATTTATAGACCTGGGCTCTGTTTATCTCGCAAGGGGAAAGACGTGACAGTATGTTCGTATGTATTCTTATTAAATATTTCCTAACTAATATTATAAATGCGAAAGTGAGTTTGTTTGTTGCGCTTTTACGCCCTATCTACTGAATCTATCATCATGAAATTTTGTATACACATAGGTTACCGTACTACTGAGAAGGACATAGGCTATATATCACGCGGGTCAATTTGCGGGCACCAGCTAGTTAAGAAATAAAATATGGGAAAAAATTCCAAGCGTGCAGGATTTGAACCTGTACATACATAATACTATCACGTGTTTATCCCTTGCGGGGTAGACAGAGCCCAAGGTCGTAAAACCTACAGGCCACGTTTAGCATCGTAGTGGGCGTAAAGGTGAAAAGCGGAATCTCTCTGGGTTGCTAGCCGCATCGCCTATCAATGTGATTCCTTAGATTTTCGCCCAATCCCTTGACCGGCTAGTAAGGCCTGCGCGGGAAGAAAAACAGCTGGTATATTCTATGGTTTTTATTTTCTCCCAAACCAACATGAACCTGTGTCTTAGTTTATATATGATGTACGTATATATATACCGTAATCCAAGTATAATCCACGCATGATGTTGCTTAACATAAGTGCTCTATCTAACATAAAGCACGATTGTTTTTTCTGACCTTGCTACCGGGTCACGTTTCGGAGCTATTGCGCAATTTTGATAGGCTTCCTCGTTGCGAAACTACTGCTAACAAAAATAAAATGGCCACGTGCGAAACAAACTCGCCAGGCTGGGGTTCCGTATAAAAAAATAAATATTTTTACATGTCTAGAAAATGAGTTTTCCTTTTAGTAGAGTTCTTGTATACATACATAGTTTCACGTCTTTATCCCCGTACGGGGTAGACAGAGCCTAAGGTTATCATCATTTCGTGTAGGTGACACGGTCAGTCGACCATGCACACCCTGGTGTCAGAGTTCTTCGGAACCGCCTCTCGGCCTCTGATGTGGATCCTTTAACGACTACCAGACAGCAGCCGGGACCACAGGCTTAATAAGACCGAAAGACCAAGTTTAGCATGTTGATGGGCTTGAAGATGAAATAGGGAATCAAAATAGTAATGGGTTGATAGCCGCACCGCTTATTTAGATAATTCCTCAGATTTGCGCCCATTCCCTCGGCCTTCCATGGCCTGTGCGGGAAGCAAAGCAGCTGGTTCATTCTATGTTTTTTTACCTATGTTGTAGGCATAATGGTTATATTTATTTTGACAAGGCCAGAAGGGAAAGCGAAAGGTAGACCAAGGAGGGCATAATCGGATGAAATAAAGGAAAAGGCAGGGGTTGTGGCATATAAGGATGTTAAGAGAATGGCTGAGAACCGAGAAACATGGAAAGTACTCCACCGACAAGAACACAGCTCTTAAATTATAGATAGAGAAGGGAATGTTTCATTCTTCATTTACTGCTACAAATATAGTATTTCAATTCAAACTACAGCAGTTGATACTACGACTAACTTTAAAGTAAAAAAAAAGTCTTGACAGAGCTGCCGAAGAATGATTCTTAAAGGGTTTCTTATATTAAAAAATAAAATAAATATATAGGGACATATCACACAAATTGAGCTAGCCCCACAGTAAGTTGTGAACTTGTGTCGCAGGATAGTAACTCAACGATACCATATTTTATAATATATACTTATATGGATAAACATCCAAGACCCAGGTCAATCTGAAAAAGATCGTTTTTCATCTTAACCTGACCATCGAACCCGGTACCCCCGTGTCGCAGGCCGGCGTGTTGACCGCTGCGCCACGGAGCTCGTCAAATATTCTTTTTAAGGCATGGATCCCTAAAATTGGGCTAGGTCTATAAGGAACAGGTATATGGAAATTAGACTAGACTGGTTTTGGTCCTGGACTTTTTTGACGATGATAAAATGTTACGATTCATTATGATAAGTGTTTTTTTTTTGTCTTAGTTAATCTTTTTATGAGTGTTTCTTGTACTGCAAATGATCTTTGTTAAAAAGAAGATAAAAGACTAACCTGACTGACTCACTGACTTATATATCAACGCACAGACGAAACCTAGAAACTTGAAATTTGGTGCAGGTGTTCCTTTCATGATGAAAGTGAGCATTAAGAAATGATTTTTAGAAATTCAACTCCCTACGGTGGGGGGTTCACTACCGTAGGTTCAACCCCCCGTGCTTTGGAAGGAACGTTAAGCCGTTGGTAACGGCTGCCATCTGGTAGTCGTTAAAGGAACCACGTCAGAGGCCGAGAGGCGGTACCGAAGATCTTTGACATCAGGGTGTGCATGGTCGACTGACCGTGTCACCTACACGACATGATGATGATGACGGTGGTGAAACAGGGGGGAGGAGGGTTAAATTTTACGCGAACGACGCCGCGGCAAAATTGCTTGTGTACCTATATAATAGTGGCTATGATAAGAAAATCCTTTGCTAGATACACAACACTAAGGTCATATTTTTGTTTTGTTCCCATAATTGTCATCGAAGAGGATAAACTTGATTCCTATTAAATTTATTCTCCTCGATAACCAAACTAAACGTAAAGTAAGTACTAGCAGACCTACCCGGCTGCACCCGGGCATGTATCATACGTTAAACCCTTCCTCGTGAATCACTCTATCTATTGGTGAAAACCGCATGAAAATCCATGCAGTAGTTTTTGTGTTTATCGCGAACAGACAGACGCGGCGGAGGACTTTGTTTTATAATATGTAGTGATAGTGATATTCATAAAACATAAGTGGGACCAAATTTGTTCTTTATTGGAAGATGTCAGTTATATGTTTTTTTTTCTTTGAAAACTAATCTAAAAATAAAACTAACACTCTGGGAAAAACTTTTAATTTTTTCCATAAAAAATTGATCAGCTGGTTCAAAAAAAATTTTATGTTCCCAGCATTGGTCCAATAGAAATAGTTGTTCATACTCACGAGCTGAGATGACCTTTTAAAGGAATATCGAGGGTAAATTAACACTCGGTATCTTCCCTTGGCAAAACTTTATTCGGGAACATTATAACTTTTCTGCTACATATTTTTTTTATCTATCAATGGCTTGAGACAAACATACCTATTAGTCACTGAACTGCTGGTAAGATCACTATCTCTTATTAATCCTGAAATACATGTGCCCTGAGTCACGCGAAAATCAGGGAAATCGTTGTATGAGTCATAGAACAAAGGTTGAGGACACGGGCATTCCTTCTGAATCATTGTGGTCGCCAAATTTAAATTGATAAGGAAGTAATCTACATTTTATTTGGAATATACCTACTTGGAGAATAGGTATATACGGACTACTTTTTTGTAGTGTTGCTATGGAAAGACCTTCCAAAAGTATACACATTAGTGAACAAATACATTCTATTAAAAAAAAAATCTTTCAGCTATACTAACACAACATATAATCCTTGTAATTTAAGGCCCCACACTAAGCACACTAGCGACGCCAATAATTTTATTCCTAACACTTTACAAATAGAAAGAAATTCAAGAATGTAAATCATATAAGCATTAGTAAATTACCTGAAGTATTTTTGGAATCATGTTTAATATTATGTAATAAAATTATTTTATTAAAAACTTTCAGCTACACTAACACAACATATAATCCTTGTAATTTAAGGCCCCACACTAGGCACATTAGCGACGCCAATAATTTTATTCCTAATACTTTACAAATAGAAAGAAATTCAAGAATGTAAATCATATAAGCATTAGTAAATTACCTGAAGTATTTTTGGAATCATGTTTAATATTATGTAATAAAATTATTGGCGTCGCTAGTGTGCCTTCTGTGGGCCCTTAAACAATACATACATACGGGCCGAATAGAAATCCTGCTCTTTCCCCCAAACAATGTCCCACTTGTTGTCTTGCTCTTTGTGCTCCTGCTCCTGTACATTGGATGATCTGATAATAGCTAACACTAACGCCATCCAATTGGCTGCATTTTGGGAGCAAAAAATATAAATTAAAAATAATTGGTTTGCCACCGACACGAAAAGAAGAAGAAGAAGGTGGTCAAAGTAATGTTCGGCACTGTTTAGTCTATTCCTCTAAAACTATATCGTAATCAATTTTATATGTACGACTGTTTGTGTCAAAATAAATGAATAAAAAAAACCCCGATGGATCGACATCACAGCCGCGGACATATCTGGTGCTTATGTAAAGCTCATTGATAAAAAGTCATCTAGAAGGTTCTCCTTAAAACCCTGATTGAACTGTTTGGGTTTTTGATATAAGATATTAAACAGAGCATAAATTCTCTACGAATGTTTATGGTAGACTCTGAGACGGGAATACTACAGGTTGGTATATCAAATATGCAATTGTAAAAACCATAGATTGTTCTTCTACGAAATAAACTATATCTGAATTTTATAGATAACTATTATTGGTCGACCTAGATTAGAGTGAGATCGAATTATGAAACTTGTCTTCTCTTTCTGTGCTAAAATTTTCTATGAGGTTACATCGATTAATATTAGGACTATTTTAGTCTAACAGTTAAGAGTCCCACGTAAAGTCCCACAAAATTACAGCGAGTAGAAGTTTCGTATCGAAAACTTCTACTCGCCGTAATTTTATTTAGGTATTGTTTTTAAAATGAAATCTGATAATAAACATCAATATGCCTTATCCGGTCGTATGTACGAAATTTGGTTGAGATTGCTTAACTGTTGTAAAACTAAAACCAAACTACGTTTGTATGGGATTTCGGGTTTACGTGGGACTCTTAAAATGTTGTTTTATACGGACCCTAGATAGTAAACGAAAAATACTTTTGTGTCCCAAATAAGGATAACAAGAGCAATGCAAAATCGAAAGAGACAAACAAATCCACGCATAACACTTGTGCCAAATCTTGTTAAGCGAGTGAGCCACGCTTATAAATCAATCTGTCTGTCCGTCTGTCACTTTGTTTCGACTGAACGCCTTTGGAACACAGACTAAAAAGTCTTGACATGGTTAGTGAAGAAAAATTACTTTCAAATGTCAACGTTAAAGTCTCACGGTACAGAGTTTCAGAGTAATAAAAAAAAATCTTTGGAGTTTTTTAATTGGTGGGAAGTAAAGGGGTTCAGTTGTCGTTTGCCTTATTCAATTTTGCAAATTGATTTAAGTGGACTTTATAACATGAAATTGGTGTAGTTTGGTGTTATAAATGTTATAAATGTAGACTGTTAAATGGACTCATATAGATTTGTCGCCAAAAGCTCCCACGAGGCTGCCAAAGAACATACGCCATTTTTGATGCCACATACCGTACAACACCGATACTTAGTATCTCATTATACTGGACATTGGCAGAATCACTGAAATCTTGGTGGAAGCCATAATTAAAAAGAAAGTAAAAAAAATCTTTGTTTTATTTCACAAAACATTTAGTTATGTCATTGGATTACTAAATCAATGATCTTATATACCTACTAGTAGAAGGACTGAGAACCCATAGTAACTTTTGGCATAAAAAAGACAAAAAAAATGTATAAAAACAATGGATATATTTACGAGGCCGGTCAAAATCGACATCAAACATTGCAAACGCGCATGGAACGGCAATACTTTCTGGTCCTGAAGGGATTTTTTTATATATTTTAGAGACCACTAAGATTCGTCTAGACCCAAGTTTGCAACTTTTTTAACCCTGTGCTACTCCTGGGGATCGAAATTATGGGACGTTTTTCAGTTTTTACGAGAAAACTACATTATGCATGCCTTTTCGGGTAACTTTGTGGTATGTTTTTATGAAATTAAATAATCTATCGTTTGAGTATAATTTAAACTCTCTGTGACTTATAGTTGACTAGCTGTTACCCGCGGCTTCGCCCGCGTGATATATAGCCTATGTCCTTCTCAGTACTCTAACCATGTGTATGTAAAATTTCATGATGATCGGTTCAGTAGATTCGGTGTGAAAGCGTAACAAACAAACAAACAAACTCACTTTCGCATTTATAATATTAGTTAGGATTAGGATATTACGTGACTAAAGGATGAAGTTGTCGGTCGCTGTCATAATTAATGGCAATATTACTTGAAGTTACGACAGCTGCCTTAAGGCAGCTACAAAATCTGTCAGCGATATTGAACACTTACATACCTACATCATAGGAATATATATCATTTTGCGAATTCAACAGTGTCCAGATTCCATAAGTAAGGATGTTTGACCCGCGCCTCTTAATCTACGAAGCTAGTGGGACTATGAGACCGGTAGGACATTATTGGTGGGACCATGAGTCCTAAATCAAAATGAAGATACTTTCGCTGTTGGGTCGATTTTAATACAGTTTTCAGCAATATATATAGGTATAGTGTTTCATGAGAAAGGTTTACAAGTTTAATACCGTTCAGGACCACTAAGTTGAATTTGCAAAATGTTGAATTCTTATGATGTTGAATTAGAAAAATGTTGATCCCCAAAATGTTGATTCCATTTCAGGCCGCAGTTGAGATAGGCCGCTAGTTAGGTATATTCCGTAGTCCATTGTTTTCTACAGATGAACCAAAGACATCATTTGCAAGTTAAAAAGGCGGTAAAACGGCAGTTCCTGGAATATGCGCAGAGGGCTGACTCACGGCGTCGCGACGACTCCTCCCCCGCAGGACGTCTGGCCTCACCCCGCTCGGAATCACTTTAGAATCAACGATAACTGTGTATTACAACTTTAAAAAGTATACACAGCGCGTATAACCAGTTGACATACAGAGCCGACCCCAAATAGGGAAAAAGGCAAGGAAGAAGAAGAAGAAGAAGACACAGCGCGTATAACCAATGGCAGAATGGTTCTCGTTTCGGTACACGTTTGAATAGCGACCACGTAGGTACCTACTGACGCTGGGTTAGGATCAGAAGGACAAGATATCAGAATGGCCAAGTAACAAAAAGAACACACCTGAAAAGGACTTTGTATTCAGATCGTCTGTATATCATAATCACTAAGTAGTACTAGTAGGTAATTAAATATAAAAAAATCTAAAAAGATTCCGTTCCATTTGGACATTTTGAGATGTGTTCTCTTTGTTACTTGGCCATTCTGATATCTTGTCCTTATAGTCCTAACCCCACTCACCGACCATTCGGACGACCGGTTCCTAGGTACCTATCTTCGAGCAACACGGCCTCCGTACCGGACGGAGGGAGTGGGCATAGCGACAATTTACTATGACAATTTTTCTGGCGTTTTTTGCGGGGGGAAATGTGCACACAAGTTTAGTTCCGCATACCTACATACAAAACTTAAACTGTCACTTGATAGATGCTTGATAGTAATTATGACATTGTCACAAAAAATGACATATAAAAGAAAAAATAATTTGTGTACAGATGAGTCACACACAACTAACACATAGACATGCATATGCCTAATTTTGGCTTGTACCTTGACAGAGGGGAATGCAGCGTATGGCTACTCCCTTCCGTGTGTTGCTCGAAGGTACCTATCTACAGAAAACTTTTCATAAAACGCCTTACAAGGGCCGAGCGAATAAAGAGCTAGGTAAAAATGACTGAACCAAAATGACAGATCCAGGGTACTGTACGTCTAAGATACAATAATACCTGTCGAGTACCTACCTACCTACTATCCCTTCGTTTAAATATTTGGTACCTACCTACTTTATGAATAAGTAATAGGACGTAACGTTCCGGAGGGAAGTTATGGGCAGCCATTCTGACGTCAGGATTGAGTACCTACCTACCTCTACTTAGTATCCGGGACAAAACGCGGTTCTAAACCGTAGGCACCTACCCTTTTCATCAAGTGTCATCAATAAACCTAAAGATTCTACGAAAGGCAAATCTGTTGTGCCCATGGGTATGCCTTAGCCCGAATTTATAATGCCCAAAAATCTGGTTACCCGCTTTGCTCTATAAATAATTACCTAAACTCTTTAAAACCGACCAAAACTTCGAAAATACTTACGGTAGGAAGGTACAGAGAACGACACATTTCATCCCGAGAAACGCGCCGTTCCTGAGGGACCTACATCAAGAAGCTAAGAAATAAAATATATATACTATTTAACTTTTATTTCACAAAACGGCATAAGTATCGGCACTAGTATCGACGACGACCAACGAAGAACAGGCATCGGGGCGCCCTGGTGACGCGAAGTGGAGAAGTCATGGCGCAACGCGAAGTGCAGAAGCCATGGACCGTCGCGAAGTGCAGAAGCCATGGACCGACGCGAAGTGCAGAAGCCATGGACCGACGCGAAGTGCAGAAGCCATGGACCGACGCGAAGTGCAGAAGCCATGGACCGACGCGAAGTGCAGAAGCCATGGACCGACGCGAAGTGCAGAAGCCATGGACCGACGCGAAGTGCAGAAGCCATGGACCGACGCGAAGTGGAGAGGCCATATGGACCGATGCGAAGTGGAGAGGCCATAAGGACTGACGCGAGCCGTGGACGACGCGAAATGAGAAGCCAGTAAGCCAGGACCGACGCGCAGTGGATAGGCCATGGACTGACGCGCAGTAGAGAGGCCATAGCTTGACGCGAAGTGGCTAAGCCATGGCTGACGTCATGACGTACGCGTCGTGGAACAGCCATGGCGCAACGCGACGTAGAGAAGGCATGAACCAACACGAAGTGGAGAAGCCATTAAGTTATTGAGCAACGCGAAGCGGCTAAGCCATAGCGCACGCGACGTGGTGGTGTAGAATCTGTGGTGCTAGCCGTGGCGCAAACCGTGGGGCAACGCGAAGTGGCTGAGCCATGGTGCACGTGACGGGGAGGACTTATGCCGCAACGCGAAGTGGCTATGCCATGGCGCGCGTAACGTGGAGAAGCCATGGCGCAACGCGAAGTGGCAAGGCCATGACGCATGCGACGTGGAGCAGATATGGAGCAACGCGATTTGGCTAAGCCTTGGCGCACGCGACGTGGAGAAGCTATGGCGCAACGCGAATTGGAGAAGCCATGGCGCCATGTGAAGTGGAAAAGGCATGGACCGACGCGAAGTGGAGGAGCCATGGAGCTCGCGGCCAGGGCAGCCTCGAAACTAGCAGATCTTGGTACAGCAGGTGTAGATCGTGATGGTCGGGCAGCACGGGCCTTTGGGGGGTCCGCAGCAAGGTCCGCAACACATTTTGAGTTAGGATTTGTAGAGCACTAAGTACAAGATAAAATTATAGAAAGATGTGAGACTGTGATATTTTTCAGAGATTTTTAGATATTTAAATTTTTTTTGTAGCTTATATGTTTTTCACTCAAAAGATTTAATTATACTGTCGCATGTGACAATGCTCGGTAAAAATGTTTTGTATGAAAATTTGTAAAAAGAATGTTTTTTTCCAAATAGTGGCCAGTGTCACTTGAGACGATGTGAGGGTTGAACCACGAAGTATTCAACGAAACCTCATACACATACTTTTTCCCGACTTACCTTCCCAGAAGGAGGGTTATGATTTCCGCACTTATGTATGTATGCTTATGTCTATCTATGTATGTCTGTTCCATTGTTGTTTACTGAAACCTAAACGAGACTCCAGGGGAAAATAGGAATCTAATGAGGTGTCAATAAATTTTTATTCTTCTCTGAAGTTGGTTATGTTATGTAACGTCAGCAAAATATGGTGGGCAAAACCTGTCAAATGCCATTGTTTTTTTTTTATTTTTTGAATAATGCTACTTAGTAGTAGCATAAAGACATATTTTATTTATTGCGAATACAGAAGTATAAAATAAAAACCGGCCGAGTAGAGTCGGATTCACAGATCTAAAAGTTTTTTCAAGCGCTTTATTTAACTTATCGTGTTATTTTGTCTATGAGGGTCAATTTTGAAGCACTTATTGAGCTGACATTTTGTGTATAAATCGGATGACAATGAAATATTATAGTGCCTTAGATCAGATCATCATCAACAGGTCTTTGTTAGTGTCCAATGCAGGAGCCCGATCTTCTCTGTACTACCAGTGCCAAATATTAGCCAGGACAGTCAGAAGATTTGGCCTACACTCTCCACGCTGGCCAGACGGGTTGGAAAGGTGTCTTTGATGTTTATAAGATTGGTTTAGCTTGTGTTTCTTAAGTAACCTTCAACGACATCCACGGGAAGACTTGGAGTGGTCCTATTCTATTCTGCCAGAAACCACACGGTATAGATCAGATCTGATGATGGAACCGGAAGGTGGCAATAGGCACTTTGAACTAAACAAGATAAACCATTTGTGATTGGAGACAAATGATGTGTCTGCCACTTTACACAATGATACGCTCACAAAAATGAAATTTCAATTACATTTTTATGATATTTGAAATCTTTGAAAGAAAACTTTATTTATGAATATTTGAAAATAAAACTTCTTTTTGGTCCTTTTACTTCCATATTTGTTTTTAAGAATTGGCTTAGTGCGAGAAAGGGCTCGCATATGAAGGATTCCGTAGAAGCAAGCTTGGATTAGCCAAAAACCTATATAATTTTTCGAAAGCAAAGATAATTTTGTTTTTTATAGTGTTTGTATGAATGACACAGTTATTTTTGCGGTTTATAAAAAAGGTGCTATAATATTTCAATAAAAGTTGGTTGTCTATAACTTTTTTATGTGTACTTAGTACTCTGTTCTGATAGTTTTTCCTTCAACTTCGTTATATATACTACTGCTGTAATTTTTCTCGCGTATCCATATTATATAACCGTTTAACAGAGAGGAGGGGGGGGGGGGGGGGGGATACTTACCTCTAAAGAAAACATCAAATCTTTTCTGTTTATAATATTAGGATAGATTACATAAAATTCAAATTCCACAACTCGTCCCACATACCCACAGCCACGGCCCATTTGGGACGAATTGCAGAAAATCAAAATTTAAAATATTTTCATTCTGCAACTCGTCCCATTACTTTATTGTATCAAGTTTTAAACCTTATCACGCTTAGTACAGTCAATGAGACAAGACAACTTTTTAGAATTGTATCAGTTTGTTTTGTTCATAGATAAATTTAAAAATCTATGAAAATAATTGTATCTACAAAATGTTTTACCTAGGATAAAAAGGGAAAATTTGTTCTGCATGGCTCGAGATAACCCTTCAAACTATTTTATGAAAGTTTATATTATTCAGTCTTCGAGCAACACGGCCTTCCGTATCGGAAGGGAGTAGCCATACGTTGCGTTCCCCTCTGTCAAGGTACAAGCCAAGTTAGGCATATGCATGTCTATATGTTAGTTGTGTGTGACTCATCTGTACACATTTTTTTATGTCAATTTTTGTGACGATGTCGTAATTACTGTCAATCTCTATCACGTAATAGTTTAAGTTTTGTATGTAGGTGTGCGAAACTAAACTTGTGTGCACATTTCCCCCCGCAAAAAACGCCAGAAAAATTGTAATAGTAAATTGGCGCTTTGCCCATTCCCTCCGTCCGGTATGGAGGTCGTGTTGCTCGGAGTATTCAGTAGACATGGAAAAAATTAAAATTTTATTTTTCGTTCGATATATTAATGTTTATTATTACTACACACATTTTCTTATGAATACGTACCATTTATAAACATGGGACGAATTGCAGAATGAAATTTTCATTAATTTTGATTTGCTGCAATTCTTCGAAAATGGGCATGTGGGACGAGTTTGCACACAATTTATTTTACTGACTGTACCTTTGAACATGTTTTGGTATTGGTTTAGCAGTGGTATCCGTTCGAAATAGAAAATAATTAAAAAATCAAAGTAATACCAGTGGTATTCGTTCGTGGTATTGGATTGAAATAAATCTGTGGAATTACCTGGAATTACTCTAAAATTCCAGTCGAATCAAAATCGTCTCGGAGTTGTGTCGTACGATGTTAAAGTGATGATCTTCGATGTTATTGTGAGTCATGTGTTATGCAATCCTGTGCTTTATTAGGCGCCCGATAGCGGCCCATTGTGACCCGTAATGGTCTGTCCTTAGAATAAATATACAAACAAACAGCAACAAAATAAAAAAAATAACGGTTGCACTCTCGGAGTGCCAGCAGAAGTGAAAACTTAAATACTATCACTTATAACTTAATCCTTTCCTAACAGCAGTCACCAACCATGGATGTGCGTAACACGCTGTAACGCAAACATACACGCGCATTCGCGCAAGTGCCCTGCGCCGTCTTACGAATTTTCCACGTGACGAATCTGTCGGTCACGTGATCTGTCGCGAGTTTAACATTTTTTCCCCACTTAAATAATATACAAATAGACAAACGAATAGAAATAAAATAGAAATGCTTGCCGGAAAATCAAAATAAAAGGTATATTTTAATTGTTTAAAAAATATGTTTTCCGTGTTCTGTTAGCAACCCTGAATGTGGATATTGTATGCTTTTTACAATACATTTGCTAATAATACGGTTCTAATGACATCGAAATTTGTATCATAATGATGTGTTTACGGCAATAGTGCTTTTTACTTTACACCAATCACAACCGCTCAATAGCCCAATTCCACAGATGCAAAATTTAAACTTTTTCAAAGAATCCGAGCAAAGAGTATCAAGTTCAGCATGAAAACTTTTTTCTGATTCATGAGATGTGATTTTTTTATCGACTTCGAAAAGGAGAAGGTTATCAATGTACTTTTTTGGAGAAAATAAACCTGAGTAAATGTACCTGATTATTACAAACTGCTTTAGTTCCTAACTTTAAAAAATTCCTTATTTGCTGAATTGCTTTCATCTTTTAGTTTATGGTAAACGCAAATGTATTGAAAAACGTCGTATGATACTCGTTTACCGTATGAGTATCATACGAAGTTTTTTAATAGTCGACGGTTTATTATCGCTTAGCTATGTCAGATGCTATTAAGAGCAGAATATATTTGTATGGAAAACATACTGAAAAGATACTGCTAGGATACGCCCTTAAGCAGCTTGAAAACTTTGACACCAGTATTGCCCACTTGATTGATGATTGTATAGATGGCGTGCAATTGGGGAGGCCTATGCCCAGCAGTGGACGAGTATAGGCTGATGGTGATGATGATTACCGACTTACACATACGAAAAACAAAACAAAGTTGGGACAGGTAGTTTATGGACTTGTAAACATTGGCTTTAAGTTACGTCATATCTAGGAGCAAAATTTTCCATCCCCTTGAAGTGCCAGCAATTGAGAGTGATATAGATTTAAATGTGTAGACAGAGGTGCGACGTACGGCGAGCCCTAGACCGTAAGCGACGCTCCACAGTAAACCAGACATGTCAGTAGTCTAACTCTTTATTTTTACCTAAACAACGTCATTCAATTGAGAGTAATATGGTTTTAAATGAGTAGGTAAACAGTGACGCGCCGCAGTAAACCGGAGATTTTAGTAGACTTAACTTAGTTAATTTACTAAGAATAACCACGTTCTATTACCATTTAACCATTAGTGTTTATTTAAGTAAGAGATGACTTTTGAAATGATGAATTTAAATTTAATTAGGCTAAACACGCAATGATTTTCGTAGTTTGTCTGGTTTCATAAAACACGTCTTAGTGGCAGTATTCGGACGTCAGATCCAATAGTATGATGCTGCAACAAAGCAATTCAGATAGTTTTTTTTTTGTTCACTGACATTTATCCAAATCAGCGATCTGACCGGATTCCAATAGTAAAAATCGAACCCGAAAGGATACGATTAAACAAAGGAATTTGGAAATTAGTGAATCAATTTTATGTTTTTTTTTTTTCATGGTGGATGCCATGTCCGCTTTATTTATTGCATTTAGTTATTACTAAGTAATAATCGATAGGTTATGAACTTGGTTCGTAGGATACTAACTCAACAACAAACTCAATTTTATAATAACTAAACATCAAAAAAACCGGCCAAGTGCATGTCGGGCCACGCGCAGTGTAGGGTTCCGTAGTTGCGAATAACAACTTTAGGTTCACACTGTTCACACTCGCACCTCACAGTTTAACGACCAAAAACATCTAACAATGAAAATTGTATGAAATTTTACATTTTATAAGTTGGTTGCCTATAACTTTTTAGTTTGCACTTAGCAATCAGCTCTGATAGTTTTCCTTTCACTCCCCTACTTTACTTGTATGGGAGCAACACAAAGAAAAATCTTTTATTTTTATCTACCACTTTTTTGCCATGATTAATATACATACCCATACCAAATTACAGCTTTCTAGTACTTGTATTCTCTGAGTAAAACCGCGGACGGACAGACAGACAGACAGCCATGGCGAAACTATAAGGGTTCCTTGTTTACTACGGAACCCTAAAAACGAGGCCAATTTTAAAAAGATAATTTTTTCATCGTGACCTGGCAGGAGATTGAACCCGGGGGCCACTCGTGTTGCAAGCTCGCGTGTCATTCACTACGCTACGAAGGCTTTCCTTTGCTACATTGTAAATGAGCCCCTTATCAATAAGTATATTTTGAAAGTAGTCCACCAAGGGCCACCATTATCATAATCGTATAATTATTTTGGCAAGTGCTCTTCGTGGATTCGAATTTATTTATCCATGCTTGTCTACGACTCCTATAAGTATAATCGAGTTAAGCTACTGGCTAAAACTTTACTGTGACTCAGTGAGCCAGACGCCAGACGTCTGGTGAGGTCACAGAGTGCATTGCATATTATGCAGTACTGCCGATGCGTGCTAATTTCAAGAAATATTAATCACGTTTATATCCCTTATGGGATAGGTTGAGCCTATTGCCCGTAGGACCTATATGACACGTTTAGCATGAAGTTGGGTGAATAAGAAATGCTTTATTGTTTCGCCATGTCTGTCTGTCTGTCTGTCCGTCTGTCTGTCCGTCCGCGGTTTTACTCAGAGACTATAAGTACTAGAAAGCTGTATATTAATTATGCCAAAAAAGTGGTAGAAAAAAATCTCAACGTGAGCTTTTGCTACTACACCGGACTTTTGATGTGAGGGCAGAGTGCTCTGTAAGGCGAACATTACCAAAGGGCTCCCAGGAGGGACTGTGCGCAAGGCTTGGAGAGACAGCAATCTCTTATATATACCTGATGGGCCACGATTTGCATGCATAGCCAGAAGGGCCGAACTTTCTTATGTTTCGTCGTATGACCTGAAAGCTACGTTGCCAAGGTCTATCCTGGGCGCAAGTCACCCGGTACCACCAGTCACCAGTAATTGGAGCTTACCAGCATAGATCAGCGGCTCAGCTTTTTATAGTGGCAGTGGGCGAGGCACAAAACGTATCGCGTAGAACCGAATGGCCAGATGGCCGATAGACCAGAAAGAATGCATCGCACCTCGTACCGGCAAGTGTAGCGTTGAACACCAAATAGGTCTGATGACCTGACCAAGGTCACACGAAGGGTTTTGGTGAAGGCAGCTTAAACTCTTAATAAATAAATAAATACGGACAAATCACACAGATTGAGACTACTTTTAATTTAAATGTTATGACGTCTACGAAGTTTGCAAATAAGAAGTACTGCAAAAATAACGTAACAACGATTACAACAACCGTACTTAAACTCATCCTTGGCATGCTTTGCGCAACTTACGTTTAGTTATGGTGGTGAAGTAAACAATATGAGGAAACTTAAAAGTTCATTAACCTGAGCTAATATAGATATAGAGTCTTCGCGAACTTGGATTTAGCGAGTATTTACTCGTGTAATACTTATTGTGTATTTGTGTCACTGCTCCTCTGTTTTCCCCTAACCCGAGATCAAGCTGACAACTTCATCGTATGTAGGTAAGTTTATTGTAATATTGAGTCTGCAAGTCTTTAGTCTTGAGTTTATTTCATTAGTTGTCTTGTTTTCATCTTGATTAATTATCATACTTTTTCAAATTTTATTGTTATCTCAATCCAACTTTACTTCCCTTGGGCACATTACCGTTACCAACTTGTTTCTCATGTCTCTTCAATCCATGAATATTTTGTTTGATACGTGGTGATCTGTAACAGAAGTTTCGTCTGAAACCTATATCACAATTTTTCATAATTGTCTGCTGAATTTAAGTGTACCAATTAACTGTAAAATTGGGATGAGAAATAAATGATTTTATTATATTATAATAATAGGCTCTGAAATACAGAACCAGATTTACAAAATTCTTACACCTATAGAAAGTTAATTCGTGTGCGGGTGATATAGACTGAAATTTACGGGGACGTAGTCGTAGGAAAATTGCTTGGGACAAATAAGTACCCAAGTTTACTGACCTTATAATAGCAAACCCCGGGTTTTGACGCATGACTGCTAAGGAGACGAGTACACATTCGAACTATAACATTTATTAGATGAGTTGGCTGTATGTACCTTGTTATTAACCACCAGCTCCGACGATGAGCTCCGTGGCGCAGCGGTCAACACGCCGGTCTGTGACACGGATGGTCCCGGGTTCGATCCCCGGTCAGGTCAAGATGGAAAATGATCTTTTTCAGATTGACCTGGGTCTTGGATGTTTATCTATATATGTATTTGTTATAAAATATAGTATCGTTGAGTTAGTATCCCATAATACAAGTCTTTCTTAAGAACTTACTTTGGGGCTAGCTCAATCTGTGTGATTTGTCAAAAAAAAAACAAAACAAAACCAGTTAATTCATGAAAAATATTTTGCAGTCAAACTATTGGTCGGCGCTAGACTACACTCTAAGTCCCCCTCTTGCCTGCTACGAATATTTAATTGATACAACCTTGCCGTAAATGTTGCTGCAGTCGTTGAGGCAGCAGCATCAACAGCAGTCGTACTTGCGACACTTGTTTTACCTTTTCACCAGTCATATCTACAGACACTGAACTTAGATGTTGGTTGCAGTTAGGAGACTGTAGTTCGACGTAGCGAGCCAGCAGCGCCGGCGCTTATCCAGTTAGTCGTATGTAAGTTACAAAGAAATCCATTCGACTTAACATCCAAACCTTAAGAATATGTAACTAGACGGTAAATACCTTATTAAATTTCATAATGCAATTTAATTAGTTACTTCTTGTTATATATTTATATTTAAAAGCTGTAGATCTGGCGACCCTAAGACAGTTATTCCGCCATTTAGAAAAAAGAGAAAAGAAAAAAAATGTACAAAAATTATATGTAATTTTCTAATCTGCTTGCAAAATATCACGAGAAGGCTGAGAAATTTGACCTATGGAGGAGAACAGCCGGACAGACATAGGTACAAGTAACAAGTCTTTTTTCCTATCGGGGTAGACAAAGCCTACGGTCATAATGTCCAAAGGCCTCGTTTAGCATATTGATGGGCGTATAGGTGAAAAATGAAATCAAAATGAATAAGAAAGCGAGTAAATACGTATTGAATAACCGAACTATTTTGAATCATTAATGTTAACTCCGAAAATTCTGTATTTTGGATATAGAGAATTACAGAAGAAATCTACTGTCGTTAAGCTGAAATTTGTCGCAGCGAGCCGCCACGACGAATACATTGCGCCACTCAGTACGACTCATATAATATAACTGAATGAAATGTATGTAAATAGCTCGTTTCATACAGTAATATAAACTTCGAAAAGTGAAATAATTCTGAGTAATGAATATTTAGATTTTCCTACGAGAATTTCAGTAGGTACCTAGATTTTCATTAAGCTGAAATTCGCCGTAGCTAGCCGGCGCTTGGCCCAGTTAGTCGTATCTAAGTACATTGCGCCACTCAATACGGCTTGCATAACCGAACTATTTCGATACACTATTGTTGGCTTCGGAAACTGTGCATATTGTTGATACAAAATCTAGACTTTGTCCATTACGGGGCAGACAAAGTCTTTTTCTACGTTCCTAAGGATTCTTATAACTATTTACGTGTACGGCGTAGTTAACACGCCAACTTGCGACCGAGTGGGAGTTCGATCCCCGGCCAGGCCAATCTGGAAAAGATCATTTTTCAAATTGACCTGGATCTTGGATAGTTATCTATATGATTAAATATCTTATATAAAATATGGTATCAATTTCTATTAATATCTATTCTTGTGACATCGAAACTTGGATCATAATGTTGTATTAATGGACTAGGCCGTTTTTCTTACATAAATTACAATTGCCCAATTTATTTTATGGTGATTGCAAATTTTGAAAAATGTCGTATGAAGCTCGTACTCAGTAAGCTGGCTATTATAGTCATCGGTTGAATATAAGCACTCGGCTTCGCCGCGTGCCTATAAACACCTCGACTATAATCTTCAGCTTACCGTTATTGCATCATTAGGTACCTACTTAAAATAGTTTCTTGTACTTTTATAGAGTTCATCTTAATAACAAAAGGATATTTCACGAATATTTTTTAAAAATAATGATACAACTATGTACTGTATCAGTTAATGCTATTGACATAAACATTTATATACAGATATTTGAGTTACGGTCTTTCCCAAAGTGAACTCATGATTGCAGATAGTTTGACTATTAAAACTAGCGACGTATCTCTAGAGTTAAAAGCAGTTATTGATAATAATAGGAATAAATCACTATTTAAAAAACAAAGTTTTCCGCCGCATCTATTTGTGATAAACTCAAAAACTACGCCACGGGTTTTTATGCGATTTTCACCAACAGATAGAGCAATTCAAGGAAATGTTTATAAGTATAATAGGTATATGCCTGGACGCAGCCGGAGACGGCTTCTAATTAGAAAGAAACAAATATGGAAAAAATCGGATTAGCTTTACAGATATTTATGATAAAAGTTTATAAAGACACAAGACCCTTCATTCTTGCTGGAAACTTGCATTTTTGCCTTCTTGTTTCTTGCTGCATACATGTTTGCATACAGCATGAAGCTATTCATGCTGCCTATGGCATGCTTGCATGCATGCAAATTGCTTGTTGCGAAAACAAGGTTTGTTGAATAGACTTATAGAATCCCAGAAATTGAGCGACTAAAGGAGGGGGATACTCAAGACGCTTCTGGATCTTTTGGTCTTTTGACACACGGACACAAGCACTGACTTAAATAATAAATAAATATATAGGGACATATCACACAAATTGAGCCAGCCCCACAGTAAGTTGTGAACTTGTGTCGCAGGATACTAACTCAACGATACTATATTTTTATAATATATACTTATATAGATAAACAGCCAAGACCCAGGTCATACTGAAAAAGATCGATAAGATCGATCGATCAAACTTGATACACGATAGTTTTTTGGGAAACAGGGCATTTATTTTTTTTTTATTTAATATTTGGCTGTTGCGTGCGCGGTCACGAATCTTCGACTCGAATTTTTTTCATTGTCCGCTAGGTGGCAAATTTGACGCAGAGCCACGAGATGGCGTCGATTAGAATAAGGGATATTTAGGTAGTCGTTTCCCTAACATTGCTTGAATTTTGTATGCTGCATGCTTGCATATTTTTATTATTAGTAATTTAAAGTTTGTATTAAATTCAGTAATTCCCTGAGTACTTTACTTTAAATTACCAAGTCCCAACACACCGTGTTCACACTGCAAACATATCGGCATTATCACTTACAAACACACAGACAAATAGATAAACTATAATGTGTGTTTCGTAACTGTTACATAATGCCTCGTTTAGTCACAAGGTTAAAATTCCCGCGTTATCTGCTCAGAGACAGACTGAATCACGGCTGTTATATCATTTTGTCATGTTTGACCGTTGTATCATGTGCCTATTCGTAACTTATATTTAACCTTTATAAAATTATATTATAACATAGAACATACCAGCTGCTCTTCTTCCCGCATATACCGTAACAGCCGGTCAAGGGATTGGGCAAAAATCTAAAGAATCTCGTTATAGGCGGTGCCGTGTGGATCCCGGTAGAGGAGAATAGGACCACTCCAAGTCTTCCCGTGGATGTCGTAGAAGGCGACTTAGGAAACACAAGCTCAACAAAGCTTATAAACATCAAGATACCTCTCCAACCCGTCTGGCCAGCGTGGAGAGTGTAGGCTAAGACCTCTGACTGCTAATAAAACGGCTCTGGTAGTACAGACAGGGTCGTGCTCCTGCAGTGGAGACTAAAAAAACCTGATGATGACTATGATAGTCGATGCGACCCATCACTGTTTTGATCCGCTTTTCACCTTAACGCCCACTAACACGATAATAAACGTGGCCATATGATTTTATGACCTCAGGCTCTATATATGCCGCAAGATATAAAGAAGTGATAATTTTATGTATTTAACGTTTGACTATCAACTCTCCAGACGCCTTCATGCCTTTATTTTAATTATAAACAAACCACATTATTTATAAAAAAAATTAAATCTGTTTGCCATTTTTGACAGTTTACGACCGCGTTTTTCGTTCGTGAGCGCCAATATTGCTCACGCCTACGGTCATCGAGCTCTAGCTTCGAGAAGAATAAGCAGCAAGTTAAAATAAGGAAGAATGTTAGGCACTCGCCGGTCGATAAGAAAAAACCCGACGTGTGAGTAGTAGCTTTACCACTTCTATGCTTCGTTCGGTGAGAGAGCCGGAGGGCCATCCCCCAAAGGAAAAATAAAAGACCGGCAACGCTCTTGTCACACCCTTGGGGTTGCATTAGTCCAATGGCAGGGGTGATCACTTACCATCAGATGAACCGCTTGCTCGTTTGCCGTCCTATATCATAAAATATTTATAAAAAAGAATACCAACCTTCGATATCAAAAGACCTAATTTCAACTTCCCAAATGCTCAATTGAACTCCCAAACTCATCGCTATCACTGTGATGCAACAATTGTGAAACCATAGAGGATGTCCTGTGACGATTGAACCAATAATGCGTGCGACAGAGAGAAGTATAGCCGTCTCTTTCACTCCTGTTTGATGGGTCAAGTCACCCGCATCCGCTGGAGATTGAAAGTGCATGGGTGATGCAAGCTTATGATATGAATTGATATTGACAATTATGATTTACGCCAATGGACAAAGGATGTTGAAAATCGGCAAAGTGCATGGTATATATTTTTTTAATACCTATGTTAAAAATCTTATTTCAGAGACATCGACCTGCAATTATGTACCTCGCTAAAAAAACAATTTTTTATTTATTTAGTGCTTCATATTGAATTAAGTTTTCAATAGCGGAAGCTCAAGCAGCTTTCGTTCAAGCCCACCAAATCGCTTAATGTGGTTTCAGTGGCCGCAGAACATGTCTATCCCGTAAGGAAAAATTACGTGTTTAATATATAGTATTATAGGTATGTTTGTAAGCAAACATGTACAGACTATCTTCCTTTTATGTCTGGTTAAATAGAGTCGTGACTCATAAGTCATGTCCTGACGGATTGCGTATGCATCTGTGAATTACGTTAAAAATATCTTCTAATGAATAATAGCCCAAAATCAATAAACTAACTTCCATTGATCCTGACACTCTATTTCTCCAAATAGTAACTAAGAACTTAGCCGGATTATTTAAGGCCGGAAAGCGGACCCCGGGCTCCTAAGCATTCCAGCTGAGGGTGCAACCGGAAACACTCACGTAAAAGAGAGTAGCTAGAAACTTCAGAAAGACTTTTTTTTTAATCTATGCTAGAAACCAATCCCGCACCTCCTCTGGTATTGCAGATGTCCGTGAGATATAGTGATCACTTTCCATCAAGTGGCTCGTCTACTCGTAAACCGTCACATATACATAAAAAATCGGCCAAGAGCGAGTTAGAGTCGCGCATGAAGGGTTCCGTACCATATACTAGACATACTAGATATAAGACCTTTTTGTATTCACTTAATTGGCAAATAAATAAATAAATATATAGGGACATATCACACAAATTGAGCTAGCCCCACAGTAAGTTGTGAACTTGTGTCGTGGCTATATAATAAATGATTATGATTATGATTATCTACATATGCAACATTAGATTATCTTCCACAGACGGCTAAAAATCATATTTGTTGTATGGGAGCCCCCTTAAATATTTATTTTATTCTGTTTTAGTATTTTTTGTTATAGCGACATAAGAAATACATCATCTGTGAAAATTTCAACTGTCACCTATTAAGTACCTATTACGGTCACAGACACGATTACGGCTTATGAGGTAGAGCTTGATGACAGACAGCAGACATTTCGAATCTCGAAAATAGGGTCCCGTCACGAGATTTTGAATCTCGTGAATAGGGTCCCGTTTTTACCCTTTGGGTATGGAACCTTAAAATTGTACCGACAATTTTCTACAGCTCTTTTTTAGTCGAGGGTTAAAACCTTGCGTCACTTTTGCCCGTCGTCTATCAAGCGATCAGCCAATCGGTTTCAACACGCGACCTTCAGAAATGCATTATATGCTAAGCAGTTACAAAATCCATTCAAATTGAACAAATATGTAACAATTTCAAAGATAAAATCTCTCCTAAGTGATACATCATTTATTCCTTAGAATATTTTTTTCAGTCTTTATTATATACTAGCAGTTACCCGCGACTTCGTCCGCGGTGACTTCAGGTTTGGAATGCGGGGATTATAAAATATGACGCTACAAAGTGGTAAACTAAACATATACCCCGATTTACCCCCTTAGAGGTTTAATTTCGGGGAACTATTAAAAATGTTACTCATTATTTTTGCCGTTCTCAATTCTCACGAAATTTCATACAAATATATCCAAGGAATAAAAAGTTTCATATAAACTTTAATCCTCTATTTCACCCCCTTAGGGGATGACTTTGGAAAAATCCTTCTATTTATGTCCGTATTTTTGTCAGATAGCCGTGTGATACCCGGTAGAGTAGAATAGGACCACTCCAAGTCTTCCCGTGGATGTCGTAGAAGGTGACTTAGAGAACACAAGCTAAACAAAGCTTATAAACATCAAAGAGACCTTTCCAACCCGTCTGGCCAGCATTGAGAGCGTAGGCCAAATCCTCTGACTGCTCTGGCTAATATATGGCGCTGATAGTAAAGAGATGGTCGTGCTCCTGCAGTGGAGACTAGATAGACCTGTAGATGACGAGTCGGTTTTAACACCAATGCACGCTACATTCGTGTTAAAACCTATTTGGTCTTCACAGAATGCTCAATAGCCGTGAAACATCATCTTTTTTCTCTGCTAGGAAGGTCAAAAATCACAATAACACTATAATATAAAGAATGAATAACATTACATAATAGGAAGTATTATTTTCCTACTATAACTACTTCCTAATACAGAACGCCTTGAATCTATTGCAATATATTTGCAATGGTAATGTAAGGTCGTTGTCTTGCCGGCTTATTATTAAAAGCTGATATTATATAGCTAGAGGTATAAATAGACCTAACAAAAAGTAAAATAAGATAAAAATATATTTTTAAAAACCTTACAGTCCCTCCAGATGCTCGCCCCTGATCATTATTCCCAAAAGGCTGGTAACATTGCAGAATTGAATTACAATGCTGGTACACTGAGCCAGGTAACTCACATCTAGTCTGGTCAGGTCTTCGACCATTTGTATAACATCCTTGACAAGTGATCAATCCTGCATTCTTAGGCTGGCTCCTTCTGTGAGGCTTATCCCCATGCTCGTTGAACCTAGGCTAGGAAACAATGTACAATTTATAAATTCGATAATTTTCTAATTCATTATCATCATCAGCCTATACTCGTCCACTGCTGGACATAGGCCTCCCCAATTGCACGCCATCGAGATTGGTTTCTAAATTTCCTAATTGGTACTTAATAATTTATTCTAGATGCATAGAATCATCAACAATATTAATATAAGTAAAAAAAAAACACTTGCACACATACATACTATCACATATTTTTCCCATGCGGGGTAGATAGAGCCCAAGTTCAGAAGACCCTAATGCCACGTTAAACGTGTTATTCATGGCCGTTAAGGTAGGAAACTGCCTCCGTGGTCCAGTAGTTAAGGCGTTCGCCTTGTTGACCCGGGGGTCGTGGGTTCGATTCCCACGGGAAGCAAACTTTGTTAAGTTGTTTTTCAGTTTGGGCAGGACATTGCAGGCATGATTCACCTGATTGTCTGATAAGTAAGATGATTCCGTGCTTCGGAAGGCACGTTAAGCCGGTGGTCCCGGCTGCCATCTGGTAGTCGTTAAAGGAACCACGTCAGAGGCCGAGAGGCGGTTCCGCAGAACTCTGACACCAGGGTGTGCATGGTAGGCTGACCGTGTCACCTACACGAAATGATGAGTTGGAAAGCCAAATCAAAATGATTCCTTAGATTCTCGCCAAACTCCTTGACTAGCTTTTATGATCTGCGCGGGAAGAAAAGCAACTGGTATATTATATGTTTTTTCTTTTCCTTAACCAGTATCATCATCATCATCATCATCGGGTCTTTTCAGTCTCCACTGCAGGAGCACGACCCTCTCTGTACTACCAGAGCCATGTACTAGCCTCAGTAGTCAGAGGATTTGGCCTACACTCTCCACGCTGGCCAGACGGGTTGGAGAAGTCTCTTTGATGTTAATAAGCTTTGTTTAGCTTGTGTTTCCTTAGTTGCCTTTTACGACATCCACGGGATGACTTGGAGTGGTCCTATTCTACTCTGCCGGGAACCACACGGCTTAACCAGTATGGTAGAATCTATATCATAAAGTGCATAATACAGATTGCTGCAATCCCTCACGGCTCCTCTCTATGATATATAGTCTTGCATCACGTCCTCACAAATTGCAGTGTTGTGATGCAACTTCCACCACGATTGTCTGTGATGCAAAGTGCAAATAAAAGGGCAATATAGACATTTAATATTTATTTATTTAAATAAACTAAAAACAAAGAACGAAACTAAGATTATAAACTATAACTAGTCTTAAAAAAAAAGAAAATTAACCTACAAAAAAAAGGAACATTTAATATAGACATTTTAAAGTCTTATATTAAATACAATGAGATAAATAATAATAATTATTTTTAACAAAGAGTAAAACCGACTTCAACCCTATACGTAAATGTACAAACTGGATACTTGATAGTGTCGCATTATACACTGTTAGGTTTAGGGCCATGCGATTCCGAGCAGATTAGAATAGGACCACTCCAAGTCTTCAGGTTGGGTGTTGGATATTTATCAATATACGTATTTGTTTTAAAATATAGTATCGTCGATTTAGTATCCCATAACACAAATCTCGAACTTCCTTTGGGGCTAGCTCAATCTGTGTGATTTGCCCGTATATATTTATTTATGGTCTGTACCTCACTTTCGGTTACTCTACTTCCACTAGCCGTGTGGTTCCCGGTAGAGTAGAATAGGACCACTCCAAGTCTTCCCGTGGATGTCGTAAAAGGTGACTTAGGAAAGACAAGCTAAACAAAGCTCAGAAACATCAAAAACACCTCTCTAACCCGTCTGGCCAGCGTGGAGAGTGTAGGCCTAAACCTCTGACTACTCTGTCTAATATATTGCTGTGGTAGTACAGAGAGGGTCGTGCTCCTGTAGTGGAGACTAAAAAAGACCTGATGGATGGATGGACCTCACTTCCAAGCTGGTCTGGGAGAAAAGGAAAACGTAGAATGTACCAGCTGCTTCTCTTCCCACGCAGGCCGTAAAAACCAGCAGAGGGAATGGGCGCAAATCTAAGGGATCATGTAAATAGGCGGTGCGGCTAGCAACCCATCACTATTTTGATTCCGTATTCCGCCTTTAAGCCCATCAACATGCTAAACGTGGCCTTCCGGTATTAGGGCTTAGGCTCTGTCTACCCCTTAAGGGATGAAGTCGTGATAATATGTATGTATGTATATGTACCTCAGAATATACATGACCGCGAACAAAGCAGCCGGTGAAAGCTAGTGAATATAGTTGAGAAAGAAAACAAGCTAAAACAATAACGAAAATGATTCTATACCTTCATTGTCTGGAAAAAGCTAAACAGGTAAATTGTCTCTTCCACTAGGTATTCGTAGAATCATTATCTTAATACGATTCTGCGAAACAGCAAATTAAATGTAACATAATCATTAATTGTTTACTCTGTTGGTGATAGCAAACATTAACGAAATACCAAAAGAATAACTAGTGAATTAAATTCTTTATATAAAGAGGTACAACATATATTGAAAATGTTTAAAAAGTACTGAAAAATTCATTAATTTCAGATTCATTAGGTTCAGATCAGATTATGGTCCTCTGAACGTTTTATTAATTCATATTATATCTATTTATGAAAAAAAAAATTAAGGTATATTTAAAACAAGTAGAAACAGCAAGATAAATAGCAGAGCTTAGAGAAAACCAAGCAGGACCTCCTTTGTAATAGTGTGTAGCAAATCCCTCTAACATTACAATATGAAAATGTGTGAGGATGTATAGATAGGAAAATTTAAAAATATTAGTACCTAGTCACTTTACGCAAAAATGTTTAATGATTTTTTCACAATGCTATAGCACATACCTAGTTAGTTACAAAACCACAACTAAGTAACACTATAACCGGTAACAAAATCGCACGAAAAACACTATTACACGTATACAGCGTGTAAATTAAATTGACCTTTGACATTCCCTTAAAAAGATCACTCAATCCATCAATATAAACTAAGTCCTTTTTCTATGGGACCAATGCTGAAAACTCAAAAAATGTTTTGAGTTTCCCATACTAATTTAGTAAGTTTACACCATTGATCCCATAGGAAAAGTTGTTCATATTGATGGACTGATTAACCACTTTAACGGGGAATTTACACGCCGTCTTATTGCGCGAGTGTCGCTTCTGTACCACCGCTATTTCCTAATGATAACATCAACAATAGACAAGGTTGTGTTTACTTCCTACAAATTACGTAAATTATGTGTAGCTATTACCGCTGTTATAGCATTGTTAAACGGTCTGGGTGGCTGCCTAGAATATTAAGTATGACGTTTTATGACTAGGAAATGTATACGACGAGTTGGACTGGACTAGACACTAGTTTATGTTCATTTGCAGAGTTTTCCAGCTATCTTCTAACTCGAGAACCAGTATCTGTTTGTTTTTCGGATGTGTAAGTGGCCAACAGATTCAGATTTCAAGCTGTTTAAAGGTACCTGATATAGCTTCTGTCCGATTTCAAGCAGCTTAAAGGCATCTGATATAGCTTAACGACTGCCATCAATGAGGGCAGCCGCGGCCATCGGCATCTCGTGCCTTCCATAACACCGAGGAGATCGAGACATTTTTATGCCACTTGCGGTCACCCATCCATGTGGGACTGCCCCAAGGACTTACGTAAGCGCTAATAATACTTAAGCCAATTGGGTAATCGGGCTTCTCTGGCTGATATAATGAAGTGATTTGGCCAATTTGGCATTGTCTTCTCGGTTTTAATTACAAGTAAATATCTACTAATGTGCCAGTTTCCTCGCAATCTTTCCCTGCAGCGGAAGTAGGTACTAACTAAAACTAAAGTAGATGAAAATGACGCCAGGTAGGTTACGGGAGTTGCCTTAACTTCTAAAAGATAAGGCAACTTGCAATAAATAAAAATATAATTAGGCATCAAAGAGTGTAATATTTGTAAAACTTACGTATGAACGATTTATTTGTAATAAAAATATAATATCGTTGAGTTAGTATCCCATTAGACACTCGATCGAACTTACTTTGGGGCTAGCTCAATCTGTGTGATTTGTCCGCTTATATTTATTTATTTAAAAATAAAAAACAGATTTGAAACCGGAGTATGAAACTACGAAAATAGATTTATGATAAGACAATATTATTATAATGCGGAAACATAGTTATTTCAGCATGGTGTTACAGCTCGCAAGTTTAATCTTAAATAAAATAGATGATAAAATATAATAAACCTCATACTAGTCGTACATTATTTTCATCTGCGTTAGTTTATTACATAAGTAAGTACTTAGTCGAAAAACCATTTTGGACTGTTAGTACCTCTTTTTAGTTCCCCGAGGGAACCAAAAGTATTTGGATGTATTAAAAGTTCCCCTTCAAATATGAAGGGATCTATAAGGATTTGTGGAAACTGTTGGTTTTCCGTTGAAATGATACTGGCCGTACCAGAGAGTAATAAAATGTCTATATGAGAAACTCCTTCTCTTATTTTCCTAATTAAGCAAGGGAATTTCAGCTGTTTGACCAACAATCATTAACACATCAATAAGAATCTGTATTAGCTAAACATCTAATGGACATACTCGCGTATCTCGTAATAAGAAGATATTTGCACCTTTATTAAATTTTCCCGAATTAAATTAAAGAATTACTCGCTAATCGAGTACCTTTTCACTGTATTAATAAAGAATTAAATAAGCGTTTGGTTATTAAAAATCTCCTTATTGCGAGATACGCAGTATCATATATATTTGGAATGAGCAATCAACTAATTATTTATAGTCGAGTATACCTTTCGAGATCGTTATGTGGCAAGTTAAAAAACGTTTATTACTAGAAGTGATACAAAAATCTTACCTTTCAGGCTTTGACAAAGCTTTCAAGCTCACACACGTTTTTAAGTCCTTATAATTTGAAAAGGTTCAATAATGATGCAAAATTCTCCTTATTACGAGATACGCAGTAACTGCCCTAACATGGCAACAGTTCCCATTGCCCAAGAAACAAAAGGAACCAAGTTTGCAGAATATATTTGAAATGAGCAATCCACTAATTATAGTCACGTACCTATACCTTTCAAGATCATTATGTGGCTTATAGTTTAAAAAGAAGTGATACAAAAATCTCCTACAATTATGTACCTTACCTTTCACGTTCACCCACGATTTTAAGCCCTTATAATTTGAAAAGGTTCAATGTCATCAGGTCTTGTTTAGTCTCCACTGAAGGAGCACGACCCTCTCTGTACTACCAGAGCCATATATATTATCCAGAGCAGACAGAGGATTTGGCCTACACTCTCCACGCTGGCCAGGCGGATTGGAGAGGTCTCTTTGATGTTTATAAACTATCTTTAGCTAGAGTTTCCTAAGCCTTCTACGACATCCAGGGGAAGACTTGGAGTGGTCCTATTCTACTCTGCCGGGAACCACACGGCAAAGTTCAATAATGATGCAAAATTCTCCTTATTACGAGATACGCAGTAACTGCCCTAACATGGCAATAGTTCCCATTGCCCAAGAAACGAAAGGAACCACGTTTGCGGCGCCTTGACACAAACGCGCCTTTCCTAAGACATTTGGTGTCGTAACGCCGAGCAAAGTAATGAACGAGTGGAAGGATAACTTGTAAAAACAGTCTGACTGTGATTTCGGCACATAATAAGATTTTTCTTTAAAAAAAAATAAAGCAACGTGATTGCCTCGAAAGACATAAATTCCACTTGTGTAAAAAGTATAAAACTTAAGATCATGATTCAGACAAGACTGCAAATTAAGTATTCTCGCTAGCTGCAACGAAATCCTGCGCTCCCTTTGGTTGTCTTCATATTACTGCCCTAAAATGCTGTTAATTAAGAGATCATATTGACAGTAACACTAGCGGTCCCCGGGCTCCAAAGCGGTCCAGCTGAGGATGCAACCTATACGCTCAGATGAAAGAGATTGATTGTGACGTCGTTCTGTGTTCTCTATAATTTGCTGTAACGCGGGCTATATCCTTGGGATTTGCGTAACTGTTACCTCATGCTTACCTGTTTGCCGGTAGATGGCGCACGTGGAGGGGAGGGGAGAAGTGTACGTACTCTAAGTATGGCTCATATGGCACGGTAATAAGTCGTAATGCATAATAAGTACCTACGAAAGAAGTAGAGGTGCAAACTCAAAATATTGATAACCAGCAATTTTCTCGAGACTTCGTTTGCGTTAATTATAAACTATAGTACCCGCTTATAAATTAAATAAATATATAAGCACAAATCACACAGATTGAGCAAGCTCCAAAGTAAGTTCGAGACTTGTGTTATGGGATACTAACTCAACTATACTATATTTTATTACAAATACATATATAGATAAACATCCAAGACCCAGGTCAATTTTAAATAAGATAATTTTTCATCTTGACCTGACCGGGGATCGAACCCGGGACCATCCGTGTCACACACAGGCCGACGTGTTATGGGATACTAACTCAACTATACTAAAGCTGTAATATCGTTGACGTATATCAGCCGTCACCCGCAGCTTCGCCCTGCCCAGCCCATCAGCCCGCCTGATATATAGCCTATGTCCTTTTCAGTACCCTAACCTATGTGTTTGCAAAATTTCATGATGATCGGTTTAGTAGATACGGAGTGAAAGCGTAACAAACAAATAAACATATAAACAAACAAACTCACTTTTGCATTTATAATAATACATGGCGAAATTTTGATCGTTATGGCCCCTTAAAGGGGTAAATCAGCCCGTCGATATGAACCATTTTTCCTTTTACATTTTCATACAAAAGTGTTCAGCCGCCCGGGCAATTTGTATAGGAATGTCGAAATTTTTTTCGAGTTTACAGCATAGGAAAAGTTGTTTATATTGACAGGCTGAATCACCCCTTTAATGGTAAATAAAATAAATATATACGGACAAATCACACAGATTGAGCTAGCCCCAAAGTAAGTTCTTATGTAAGACTTGTGTTATGGGATACTAACTCAAAGATACTATATTTTATAACAAATACATATATAGATAAACATCCAAGACCCAGGTCAATCTGAAAAAGATCATTTTTCATCTTGACCTGACCGGGGATCGAACCCGGGACCATCCGTGTCACAGACCGGCGTGTTGACCGCTGCGCCACGGAGTATCGTCAAATAAGAACAAAAACTATCAAAGCTGTAACATCGTTAACGTATACTTATTGCTCTCAATGTTTTTCCAAAAACGACTATTACACAGACACATATCTACCTATTGTCACGCAAACAAAGAGTTTTTGCGTCAATTTCTTAATTTATCTGTCTGTTGCAAACACAGTGATGCTATTTGCAATTTTGCATTTGGACATAATTTGCTTGCGAAATGTTGCAGCAACTTGCAGCTGATAAATGCACGAAATTAGCGAATTTCGTGAGATAGACCTTTGTTGGGCTTTTTGATTCAAGATTCAAGATCATTTATTCCTTTAGAACATTGGTAGTTATAAAGATGTTACAATAGCAATTGTGTCGAACATATTCTGCCAGAGTTGGCGTAGGAAATTTACAGTGTGAGTGAGTAATTTACAGCGAATAACATAATTTTTTCAAAATAAGTTAAGTTAAATTAAGATATTAATTTGGTACAAATGTCAATTAAACAACTCATAATCTTGTATTTAAAAAGTCATTCACGCTATAGTAGCGCTTTTCCATTAAAATTTTACGCAGGCTGTTTTTGAATTTCGGGAACCTATGAAGATTGATTGCTAGTCTTTATTCATTTCTACTTGTTTCTTTTTTTTACAGTAGCAATTATCCCGCAGCTTCTATGCCACCAGCCGTTACCCGCGGCTTCGCCCACGCGATATAATAGCCTAGGTTCCTCTCAGTCCCCTTACCAATGTGTATACATTAAATTACATGATGATCGGTTCAGTAGATAGGGCGTTAAAGCGAAACAAACAAACAAATAAACAAACTCACTTCACATTTATAAATATAAATATATAGGGACATATCACACAAATTGAGCTAGCCCACAGTAAGTTGTGAACTTGTGTCGCAGGATACTAACTCAACGATAGTATATTTTATAATATTTACTTATATAGATAAACATCCAAGACCCAGGTCAATATGAAAAAGATCTTTTTCCATCTTGACCTGGCCGGGGATCGAACCCGGGACCCCCGTGTCGCAAGCTAACGTGTTAACCGCTGCGCCACAGAGCTCGACAATTTATAATTTATAATATTAGTCAGGACAGAATTTTGAAAATGGTACCGATAGTTTCAGAGCCTATTCAATTCAAATAAACAAGAAATCAAATATTTCCTCTTAACAATATGAGTATAGATTGAAGAATGTGGAAATCGGAAGGAAATATTCCGTTTTCCTCTTATACGCCCGCTAAACATAGTCTTTTGGTATTAATCACCTTGTCGATTCTACCTGTAAATTTTCATACAAAAAGCGATAACGCTTCCCACACCTTAAACATATTCTAATTTCAATATTTTTTTTACACATTATTAATAAATTGGAGAAGTAGGGCTGTACGTTTTGATATTTAAGAAATATTGCTTACAACAAGAGTTATGAGTATCTAAGTAAATATCCATATTTTTTACATAAAAAATAACCGGGGCATTTTATTTTTTTAAATCAATCTAAACCGAATCAATAAAAAGAAAAACGGTTAGCCCTAGATTGAGGTGTGTTAAATCGATTGACACGAAAATTTCCTCATTTCGTTAGGATATAGGGGGGGTGGAAGAGTTATCGCTTTTTGTATGAAATTTCAGGTAGTTACATCAGCGAACCTGTGCCACTCATAGTATTTTTTTTTGTCAATGTAAAAAGGTCAAATTGAAAAAATCTACGTCAGTACTTTAGTAGTAAATTACTTGTAGTATTTTAAGTATAACTTTTTATGAAAATCATCATTTAAAAAAAAAAAGACCTACCTATGACTGCCAAAAGTGGCCGCATTTGGCGGTAACGAGTAGTTCAATTAGTTTACCAAATGCAAAATAGTAATACCAAAAATACTAGAAGTAATTTACTATCGATATATTGACGTAGATTTCTTTAATTTGATCTTATTTAGTAGTAAAAGAAATTAAACAACGGGCGGCGCTAGTTGGGCCGCGGGTAACAGCTAGTTCTAACGAATAAAATTATAAATGCGAAAGGAGTTTGTTTGTTTGTTACGTTTTCAAGTCCTATCTACTGAACCGATCAGCATGAAATTTAGCATACACATAGGTTAGGGTACTGAGAAGGACATAGGCTACATATCACGCCCTTGAAGCCGTGGGTAACAGCTAGTGAGATATAAACTGAAGAGTCAATTAGTAACATCTAAACTATATTTTAATGCGATCATTAGCACATAATTCTTGGCTTGCAAGACGTTGCAGTAAGTTGAGTTTCGTGAGATAGACACCTTTGTCTGGAAGATTAATTACTGATAAACTATTTATAATTCGTAACTCCGCATTTAGAATTAAATTGAAGAGTCTAATAGTTAAATTATAATTCTTTACATGGATATATAATTTTATACACGAGCTCCGTGGCGCAGCGGTCATCACGCCTGCCTGCGACATGGATGGTCCCGGGTTCGATCCCCGGTCAGGTCAAGATGGAAAACGATCTTTTTCAGATTGACCTGGGTCTTGGATGTTTATCTATATATGTATTTGTTATAAAATATAGTATCGTTGAGTTAGTATCCCATAACACAAGTCTTTCATAAGAACTTACTTTGGGGCTAGCTCAATCTGTGTGATTTGTCCGTATATATTTATATTTATATTTATTTATACAAGTAAAGATTTTATGTAGCTACATCATCATCATCATCAGGTCTTTCTAGTCTCCACTGCAAGAGCACGACCCTCTCTGTAGTACCAGAGCCATATATTAGCTTGAGTAGTCAGAGGATTTGGCCTACACTCTCCACGCTGGCCAGACGGGTTGAAGGGGTCTCTTTGATGTTTATAAGCTTTGTTTAGCTTGTTTTTCCTTAGTCGTTTTTTACGACATCCACGGGATGACTTGGAGTGGTCCTATTCTGCTCTGCCGGGAACCACACGTCGCATGTAGCTACAGTTGTGGATTAACTTTGCGCTAACTTCTGCTTCTTGATTTCGTCACCACTTGTTGGTTGACTGGTACATAAAAGCTCGTGGCTTTTAGTCCACCTTTTACTTGATTGTAATGAAGTTTCAAAATAAATAAAACAAATAATAAATGGCTGACTTTGTTATTATTATTCTTTTGATTGGCTAAGTAAATAAGTAGGGGTATATTATACTATTCTGAGGTAATATGTTAGGACCCTGGAATGATGCGACGAGATCAATTGACTCTGATTTTTTTCACGTACATATCTATAAACAACCATTTAGCTCGTAGGGTCTTATCTAAACCGCGGACAGAGAAGCATACAGGCATAGTGAAACTATAAGGGTTTTTTGTTTACAACAGAACCCAAAAAAGATCAGTAATAATCAAAATATATCGACATTAACCGCATCGTATTAAGTAACATGGGCTTAATCGAGATTAAAACACAAAAATAGGTATCACTAATGTTTATTTGAGAAACCACAAAATTACATGCTTTAGTAATAGCTGGCAAATTTGAATTCGCACTGACGGTTTTGATAATTTTGCGGTAAACCGTACATCAAATTAGTATCAAGTTCGACTTTTTTGGGGCATTGCTTAACATCTATGGGGCAAAACTTTTGGTCGACAGTTTGGGGGTAATAAGAGCCTAAATACGTCCCTGTGTTATAGGTATTGGTAGCACAGTTTGTAGGTTGAAGGACGTACGTAGGTTGTATGGAACCGGTGTTATAGTTTGGTTGTTTGAGGCAAGTACATTCGTAAGTTTCTTGGTTTCTGTCACAAGATGGTGGGTGGAGGTAGATGGGGCCGTCGTAGTTCTGAATCTGCACCGTGGTGGCTTGCTGTTCCAGACAGGCTTGGAGAGAAGCCTGGAATAGACAAATATAAGATTAATAATCTCACAGACATATATGAATTGCTAGGTAAATACTTTACGGCTATATTTGGTCGAAAAGCGGGTGTTAGTATTGAAAGAGGTTTAAAACTGCTATTATAATAATATAACGTTTTCAAATCTATACGAGTCCATTTATTAGTCCTTTTTTAACGATTTCACAAATTGTTCATGAGGACGAGCATACACCAAACTACACCAATTTCCTATTATAAAGTCCACTAAAATCAATTTGCAAAATTGTATAAGGCAAACTTCAACTGTACCCATTGACTTCCCACCACAAACTCTTTTCTCAATGTTATAACCGCGATAGATCGAAAAATAATTTTTATTTAATTGTTCCAAGGCTGGTGAGGCTGCAGCGGCCGCCGAGACCCTCAAGCGGCGCAAATATGCCTGCCTCGGCGATGGCTACATATTTGAGCCGTTCGGGGTGGAAACGTTGGGGCCGTGGGGGCATTCAGCTCACAAGCTCTTCAAGTTTGTGAGCCAAAGGCTGGTAGAGGTGTCCAATGACCAGAGGGCTGGCAATTTCTTTGCACAAAGAATAAGCATTGCCATACAACGTGGCAATGCTGCCAGCCTTCTGGGAACACTTCCGCAGGGCAGTGATTTGCGGGACATTTTTTATCTATAGTTTTTTTTTTTTGTTAATAGAAATTATTGTTATTTTTAGCTTTAATTATTACTTTTTTAATTTTAGTTAGTTTTAGTTTAAGTATTTTGTATATTGTGTAATAATGACGATGTAATAAATGTGTATTAGGGAATATGTTATAACAATTATACTAAATTATATGTTGAAGATTACAAGTCAAAATAAGCATAAATTTCAAACTTAATCTCAAACAAATTATCATAGCAAAAGGGACAGATGTCAAAAATATCTCTTGATGATGAGTTGCCTAGCTGCCAAGTATTAATATGATTAAACTAAGGAATATATGCATGGATAACTTAAGCTTTGTTCTTTGTAGTATAAGGATATACACTTAACCTATTCAGGTTGAAATACAATATGTTTATAAAACACTGATCTGTCTGATCTTTAAAGGGGCGACTCATCTCGTCAATATCAACAGCTTTTCTTACGGGTCTTAAGCTGAATATTCGAAAAAAAAATACATTCCCATGCAAATGTGTTCAGCCGGTCAAGCAATTTGTCGGGAATACTTTATTTTTTTTCGAATTTATAGCATTAGTTCCATAAGAAAAGTTGTTCATATTTACGGGC
Source organism: Rhodophaea formosa (assembly GCA_963082605.1). Taxonomy (NCBI): domain Eukaryota; kingdom Metazoa; phylum Arthropoda; class Insecta; order Lepidoptera; family Pyralidae; genus Rhodophaea; species Rhodophaea formosa. The sequence continues at coordinate 9,583,187 of OY720228.1, read as the reverse complement.
TGAGTCGCCTCTTTAAGGATTGGACAGGGTTTTATTAATGCATTGTATAGGTATACAACGTGTTGATGAATAAGCGCAAAACCTCTTATATGGTGATTGTGCTAATGAATATGAACAATTTTTACTATGGGGCCGACTCTGCAACTCGACAAAAAAATCTACTGTTTCATACAAATTGTCAATACTACTCCTACTCGACCAGAATATATGGAATAGCTGTTTTTTTTTTCGAGTTGCAGAGTCGGCCCCATAGTAAAAATTGTTCATGTTTTGCGCTTATTCATTAACACGTTGTATATACATATGTATATAATGTATGTTTGTTTACATATTTCATGTTTATAATTTGTGGAAGTTATAAACAAAAATCTTTAAAATGTAGTAACATCATGTTAGGAAATAGGAACTTCTTTCAGAAGTCGTTATAATTAAACAATACTCACTTGAACAGCAATAAGGAAGCAAAGTAAAACCTTCATTTTTGCAGTAGTTGTAAAACAATAACTGATGGTAAGCATTCTTACACCTGCCTTTATATTTAAATTTTTTATCAGTTTTTGGAAGCTTGCATAATTACTGCCAAAATTATTTGTGCAATTATATCACGTATGTATTATGTTGATAATGAATTCGGTATTGTAATAATTTTGGAAATATTTAGCAATACTTTTATGTGTTTTAGATAAGTTAAAAGAAAACATGGACACGAGAACTAAACAGAATTATGAGTTTTGTTGATAATCCTAGAAATGCAATACTTTATATGGGATTTTATTTTGCATTTACAATGCTATTTTACCTTATTTATTAAATAAAGAAAATAAGAAATGGTGAAAAAATTCCATGCGGGCAGGACTTGAACCTGCGTCTAGATCTCAGTACGATCTATGCGTTGCCAATTACGCCACCACGCTTCAAGGTCCGGCGCCGAATTTCTCCACCATTTCTTATTTTCTTTATTTAATAAACCTAGAAATGCATTTCATAATCATAATCATTTATTAATTTCAATATCAATTATTCACTTTTACTATTCATGATAAAATTTATAAGTTTGATAGTTTCTTTTGCCATTTTGCAGCAAGTATATGATCAATTTATCATTATTTTTCCTTTCTCCATGCCGGTTTGGGAGTAAAGAAAAAACATGGAATATACCAGCTATTTTTCTTCCCGCGTCGACCGTAAATGTCGGTCAAGAAATTCGGCGAAAATTCAAGGAATCACATCAATAGACGACGCGGCTAGCAAGCCTTCACTATTTTGATTCCACTTTCCACCTTTACGCCTACTAACACGCTAATCGCGGGATTTGGGTTTTATTACCTTGGGCTGGGTCAGCTCTGTCTACCCTGCGAGAGATAAAAACATGATAATATGTATGTTTGTATTTTTTTCCATAACTAAATGCGATAACAACTTATTTAATAATGTTCTGTGATAGATAAGTCCATAATAATAGGCACTAAATAGAATAGTAATACAAAACAATTCAAACTACAAAATTGCATTTTAAATAAAATAATGTGTTTACATTCTTAACTTACCATATAATTTAAATATAGCTTTTATTTTTTTATTTACACATTAAATCTTAAAAATTTCATACCCAAATCAATTCATCATAAATAAGAACTCATTGCGATACCCTAACTCATAAACTTGTAACATAACTATTACACTTAATCATAAAAAAGAACAATATACATAGAGATATATCCTTTACGATTCTTGTAATAGTGACGTTATTGCTGTGAAGATGCTATCTGGTTTTTTATCTGGCAGTATGTGGACCAGTGTGTCAGCGTACACGACATACTGTGCTTAAATTACGTTGGAATTGTATGGACATGACGGGGTTCCAATATGAAAATCAATGCAGAGTTAAAAAAGAAATACGTGAATAAAAATTACAGCCAAATCATTAAATATACGTAGAGTATAAAAAATACATAGATCGTATTTTTTTACGATTTATTTAGTGAATGTTTTTTTAGGTATGAAATGAATGAGCTATGGTAAATTGAGTGGGTATGGAATGATTTTTTTATTTAATTCTTACTGTCCCACAGCTGGGCAAAGCTATTATCATTTACTTCGATTTTTCACCGTCCATTGTAAAGCATTAGGGTCGTCCCTCCAACGCTTTGGAAGTAAAAGCAACTCTGGTGAGTCAAAATCAAACAAGATTTTATTTAAAATTACATATTATATCTCTTTTTGAATGTCATATTTTTGTGACATTGCTTGCCCTGTTTAGTCAATTTCCACATCAGCTAACAGAATCAGCAACCAGGTGGAAATACAACCTGTTTGTTATCCTATTTTGTATTTCAAGCAATCAAAAAATATAAAACACAGACTAACAATTTACGTGAAAGTGAGTTATCAAAATTTAATTAACTCTAACTAAACTAATAAAGTTATCAACAATGTTTAGTTAGTTATTTAATTTTTTACGAAATGTAAACTCTTTGGCCGTTGTTCTTAAATTTACATAAATAAAAAAATAAAATAACGTGGGGCTACGTTTAAATGGTTTTAAATCCCTAATTTGTGAATATCTTGAACAAGAAAATAAACCACAAAATCGTAAACGTGTAAGTAATGACGCGCGTATCCACGCGTTACTTTCGCTAGAAGTCCCGTTACGTAGCACTAGGTTAGCATCCGAGCACAACCCCGTGCTGTCAGGGCTGTCGACTAATAGCATACCATTGGTGTAAGAACAACTTTATGTTACTTTAGAGGTTACTAATGTAATATTTTTTTTTAATAAGATTTGCTGAATTAACCTAGAAAGTTTCGATGTTATAATAGCACTTAAAGTCAACTTTTTTTATATTCTGCAGAGACGGCAAAAACAAATAGTTATTGTTAAGTTTTTATTTTCACACAGTGACACCGACAATAACATATTTCTTTAAATATGAAGAAGAGCCGTAAATCTTTTAAGATTATTAACAGTACTTAGCGCGAAAATTTTTCCTTATTTATTTCGTGTTATATTTTCGTGTTCGTGTTTCGTGTTATAGCCAGAGCATTTCAAAGCGTTTGAGCGAATTCATGTACGTTTTAATTAAAGCATGCATACGTACGTATATACACGTGTATTCAAGCTGTCACTGAGCTTGTAATTAAATCTTATTAACAAGAATTATTCATCGCTGAATAGCTCGATCACTAACATATACGATACGCTTACAATAAATGACAAATCTTTTTAAATTGATATTTCTCGACATTCACCGTTCATACACACAAACGGTAGGCATTTGGTCAACTATATAATCAAAGAGATATTTTTTTATTCGTTTAATTTTAGAAACTTGTTGGAGGCAGCCCTGCCCAGCATCCGGCTACAGCAGTGGGTAAGCGGATTATGTCAGAGAAATAACAGAGTCCTACATGTAACCAACGTGCTAATTATGTCAGGCTAGTAATGCTCTTGAATTGAAGCTCTTTTTGAGAGGGGAGGGAAGGGGAGGGGTGGAGACATCCTCTTCATGTGTAGGACACAGTAAGTTATAGAAATAACAGAGTCCTACATGTAACCAACGCGCTAATTATGGCAGCCTAGTAATGCTCTTGAATTGAAGCTCTTTTAATAGGGGAGGGAAGGAGAGGGGCGGTAAACAAAACATTCTCTTCATGTGTAGGACGCAGTCAATTATAGTTTTTTTTTTTTGAATGGACTATGTTGCTAGCTCCAAATGAGCTTTCGCTACTTCACCGGACTTTTAGAGGTGAGAGCCCTCAACCTGTAAGGTAAACATCACCAAAGGGTCCCCGGGAGGGACGAACCTCGGCATTGGGCGTTGCCTGGCTGCGCAAGGCTTGGAGAGACAGCAAACTCTCAAAAAAAAAACTAAAGGGCTGAACTGAGAAGAAATAACAGAGTAGTAGATATTATAACCCACGCGCTAATTATGTCAGCCTGATAAATCTCTTGAATTGAAGCTCTTTTAAGAGGGGACGGAAACGGAGGGGCGGTTGCCATCCTCCTTATGTAAAGGACGCAGTAAATTATAAAAATAACATAGTCCTACATGTAACCAACGCGCTAATTATGCTAGCTTAGTAATGCTGATGAATAGAAGCTCTTTACTAAGAGAAGTTGTAAGAGGATCCCTCCCCTTACCTCCTCCACAGACTTCGATCTTCCAGAATTACACGATACTAATAAATTTCTCTTGGCATGTCAGTAAAAACCGTACAAGAATCTTTCTTAGTTTTGAAAACTAGCCTGTTAGTCTCATGATTTATTAAAACAGTAAAATAATGATTGATTACTGTGATAATCAGACACCGAACTGTGTACCGTATATTGATCTTTATTCGAAGATCAACAGATCAAGATCGAGTAGTGATATAAACATATTATTGCATCTTTTGTCTCTTATAGGAAAGACAGTGGTCATAAAAGGGAATAAATATGAAAATCCTGATAAACTATGATTCCTATTTCCTATTTTTTTAACTGGGAACATAATGCTTAGCGTATCGCGTCTCTCCGTGTCTTTGTCTACACAGCATACAACGTACAAGTGGACTGTATTTCCAATAATTAATATTGATTAAGTACTATGTGAATCAGACTAACAAACTGCATATTGATCTACATTCGGAGATCAGGAGGCCAAGAGCGTGTTGAGAAACTCTTTGTAATGTAATGACTCACGTCATGTGTTCACTAGGCCAAGCCGATGTATAATTTTATTGTATGTACCTACTTGTTTTTATGCGTATATATTTTCGATCAAATAAAAATATAAGTATAGTTATAGGTGTAGTAAATTATTACACGAGCCTGCGAACGTTGCAAAAAAATAATAATAATGTGATAGCAAACATTAGAGAACTAGGAATAGATATTTTGTGATTGGTTCCTTAGCAAGCAAAAATCGTTTGTTTTAATTTAAATCCTTTTTCGACTTGATATATCCTTTTCAACGAACAATTTAGATATATCAAACTCAAACCATTTGGGCTTATAAACAGAGTACCAAATGCAAGCCATTCACTGTAATAATTGCAACCTATTTCTCACTAAGTTAATCCTACGCATCCCAAAACCAGCCTAAACTCCTAACAATACAGCTGAAATTCGACTGCACTGAACAGGGTTTTCGGTTAACTGTTACGTAAGAATTTAAGGTCAGCTCGGTTGCATAACGTTTGCATATTGCATATCGTCCATTGTAATGAGACCCCTACAATCAGTTTCAGATACCCCGATGTTACTATATTGCTATAAAACCAGGGGGGGGGAAGTGTGTCAATCAACATTGGCCGTAATATTGGCTAATTTTAGAACGCCTGTTTAAATGTAAATCTAAATGCGAGAGAAACCAATGCTAACTAGAGCTTTGTTTTGGTATTTAAAACACCTTCCGTTTAGTTCCTTCCTTCCTGGCTCATTAAAAATAGGCATTGTGTTTCTTCATAGTTTTTTTTTATTAAATTATAATTAGGATGTAGTAGATGGATACAGCGAACTTGACTTGATTCTCTAGACTCCGCATTGCCTTTATTTCAATGATTAAAAACTGGCCAATTTTTCTTTCTTTCTTTCTTCTTTTAAATTATGGCTTCTACCGAGATTTCAGTGATTCTGCCAATGTCCAGTATAATGAGATACTAAGTATCGGTGTTGTACGGTATGTGGCATCAAAGATGGCGTAAGTTCTTTGGTAGCCTCGTGGGAGCTTCTGATGACAATCTATACGAGTTCATTTAACAGTCTACTTTGACTATTTCACAAATTGTTCTCGAGCACGAGCATTTATAACACCAAACTACACCAATTTCATATTATAATGTCTACTTAAATCAATTTGCAAAATCGTCTAAGGCAAACGACCACTGTACCCCTTGACTTCCCACTAAAAAACTCGGCCAATTTTTCAATGCTTGCGTGACAGCATAGTGTTAGCACATGTATTATGTCAACTTATGCCATCAAATCGGTAACTACATATATTTGGATGACAGTATATGAGTTGGACACTATTTTATTCTACGATTTTTGGCTAATATTGTCTATCCAGACTTTATACAGGTTGATTTTGAACCTATGAGCTATATTGAAGTCTCGGAATCAGAATCCATTATGGAATGTAGAATCGCAAGAAAAAATATATAAAACGACCTCCCATACAAAGTTACCAACCAGCTGGGAAAATTTTAATGTTTATTTATTTATTTATGTTTATTTATTTTAATGGGAAGTCTATTTTTTTTGTTTTCCACTGTTTTTTATTACAATTATTTATTATGTAATATTAGGGATTCTGAAACCGACATTTTGATATAGCTCATAGGTCAAAATCAGCCTATATAATCTTAGGTTATGGCGACGCCACATAAAAAGTAGGGAGGTAAAGGAAGAACGAAAAATTCTTTTTGTGTTTAATTTGAGTGCTATACTTCCCAAATCAACGAATCGGAGCCTAGAATCCTCAAACACGTTTGCTACCGGATTTTTTATAACAATGCATTTTTCATTGTCTCCTATGACAATAATTATAGTTAACATTTTAAACCAACATAAATATAAATATAATAAATATAAATATATACGGACAAATCACACAGATTGAGCTAGACCCAAAGTAAGTTTGAGACTTGTGTTATGGGATACTAACTCAACGATACTATATTTTATAATAGATAATTATATAGATAAACATCCAAGACCCAGATCAATCTGAAAAAAACCATTTTCCATCTTGGCCTGACCGGGGATTGAACCCGGGACCATCCGTGTCACAGGCCGGCGTGTTGACCGCTGCACCACGGAGCCCGTCATTATATTTATTTAAAATGAATTGATGTAAAGTATTTTGAGCGATGATAAAAATTAGTCCGTTTTTTATATCAATGAATTCCATGCTAGTGTGGTAGAAAAAAAAAACTTAGAATGTACCAGTTGCTTCTTTCCCCGCGCAGATCATAAAAGCCGATCGAGGGAATAGGCATTAGGAATCATGCTTCATCATATATATACTATTTTGATTCTGTTCTCACCTACAAGCCCACCAACATGCTAAACGTGGCCTCAAGGTTTTACAAACCTGGGCTCTGTCTACCCCGCAAGGGAAAAAGACGTGATAGTATGTATGAATGAAAACATGACGTGCAGAGTCTATACAGCATGTAAATTGACGCTCAATATTTCCTTACAGGGGTGACTCAGACAGTCAATGTGAACATAGTTTTGTACGAGACCAATGCTAGGAACACAAAAAAAAAAATGACTTAAAATAAAGGCATGGAGGTTAGAGAGAAGTCGAAGTGAGTTGCGGTAGAGCCCCGCTACCGGCGAAAATCACTTTTGCTAGTAGCATGAATGGGCCGGCTCGTCCGGGGAAGTACAACACTCTTACAGAAAATCGACGTTTGAGTAGTAGCTTTACCGCTACTATGCTTCGTTCGGTGAGTGAGAGAGCCGGAGGTCCATCTCCCTCTCCTCTCTGGGGAGATAAAAATAAAAGGCCGGCAACGCTCCTGTGACACCTCTGGTGTTGCAGTTGTCCATGGGCAGCGGTGATCACTTCCCATTAGGTGACCCGCTTGCTCGTTTGCCATCCTATGACATAAAAAAAAGAAGTACTAATTAAGCAATAAGCAAAAAAAGTGATTAACCAACGTATTTTCTGCCAAGTCAATTACACCTGCAATGCTTACAAAGACCGATACATAACCGATTTGAACTAGACTGGCATGCATTAAATCTGGGCCGTGATGCAACTCAAACTGCGACCTAGATAGGATCACCTATATTGAGTGTTTTTATCGGACGTTTACCTCGTAACATCTGGTGCAATGGTTCACTTGACTTTTTTTCTAGAAATTAGGTCAGTTCCATTAGGTAAACCAACAGGTTACATGATTACATTTAAAAATAATCCGAACTTATAAATGCGAAAGTGAGTTTGTTTGTTTTTTTGTTACGCTTTCACGCCGTATCTACTGAACCGATCATCATAAAATTTTGCATACACATAGATTAGGGTACCGAAAAGGACATAGGCTATATATTACGCGGGCGAAGCCGCGGGTAACAACTAGTCCACAATAAATTTTGATTCAAGCATGCATAATCACGGTGGACACGACATTCAAAAATGTATCTTACTTATCTACTATACTAAAAGAAATTTACAGAAAAGTAAAGTGTACTTAGAATGATTGAATCTTTGATTTGAAGGTAATATTTTTACTAGAGGTTTTCGTCTTTTCAAATTGAAAATTGTCAAAAGCCTTCTATGTAGAGTATGTGAGAAATCGGAGGAGAATATGAAACACATTTTGTGTCTCTGTGAAGCATAGGGTCACTTTTATTAGGTGTTTTTATCGGACGTTTACCTCGTAACATCTGGTGTAATTGTTCACTTTATTTTTTACTAGAAATAAGGTAAATAGCTCCGTTATTTATTTTTATTTATTAGGTACACTAGCAGGTAACTTGATTACATTTCAAAATAATACACAATAAATTTTAATTCAAGCATGCAACCGTGTTACAGATGAACACAACGTTCACAAAATGTATCTTACTCACAGACTAAGAGGAATTAAAAGTAAAGTGTGTGAGTGATAGGATGACTGAATTTGCAGGTTACTACTTTTATGTGGAAAAAAAAATGAGACACCCATCAGTGTTACCCTCCTTCTGGGTAGTTGGATTTTTATCCAACTGCCAAATCCTTCGAACTCATGTCATCTCTAGCAGTAGGCCATTAAGTTCTATTTAAATGTCTAAATTAATACTTATCACTGGCACATAGACCTTGGTTATATAGTTATAAATATATGTACACCATTACACATAGTAACCATGTACCTATTTACATAAACGTCACACTTATGTAACGATGATTCGTAACTAATGTTATATCATACAGCGACCTCAACCTTAGTGTTTGCAATGTTAAACCACTTTAATATTCAGTTATAGGTTTGAAGATATTAGGTATAAGAGAAGCTTTGATTTAAACACGGAAAGCTCTGCACGGAAAGAAAATTGGCATTAACCAAGTCGCCGACCTGCCCAAGGTTGCAGAGAGTCGCTGGATACAGTCCGCTTCCAACTGCTTCGTCGAGCTCCGTGGCGCAGCGGTCAACACGCAAAACTGCGACACGGGGGTCCCGGGTTCGATCCCCGGTCAGGTCAAGATGGAAAAAGATCTTTTTCATATTGACCTGGATCTTGGATGTTTATCTATATAAGTATATATTATAAAACATAGTATCGTTGAGTTTGTATCCTGCGACACAAGTTCACAACTTACTGTGGGGCTAGCTCAATTTATGTGATATGTCCCTATATATTTATTTATTTGTTATTTATAACAGGTTGTATTGAAAATCCTTAGGGGAGGCCTATGTCCAATTTTCCAGCAGTTGACATCTTGCAGTTGAGATGAAAAGGATATATTCGAGGAAGCTGAGTGTTTATTAAAAGCCGATGACTATAAAAGACAGCTTTCTGAGTACGAGTATCATGCGACGTTTTTCAATAGGTTAATACATTTGCTATTACCATTAAGTAAAACAAAAATGCAATTCAGCAGTGGAATCTACTAAGGGAATCATAGCAGTTTTTAAAGGTACAATTATAGTAATCACGTACATTTATATATAGTTTTTTTTTTTTACAAAAATCACTCAATCCACGATACATAAAAAAGTTTTCAAGCTGAACATAAAAACTGATTCTATTGAAAAGGTTTAAGAGCGTATCCTAGCAGTATTTTTTCAGTATGGTTTCCATACAATAGTATTTCTCTATTTTCTCGCTGAAAACTGATTCTAGAAGCACAATTCTTTTTTCATAAAATCTAGTACTAAAGTGGGTATGCACATATTTTTAATTTTTTCCTAAAAAAATGTTTTTTCTATTAAAGGGTTTTTTGAAAAAAAATTAAACATAGGGACATACCTATTTTAGTAATAGATTTTATGAAAAAAGAATTGTGCCTCTAGAAGCAGTTTTCAGCGAGAAAATAGAGAAATAAATTTGTATGGAAAACGTACTGCTCGGATACCCTCTTAATGAATCTGTGCCATCAGGCTATTGATCAGTTGTGATAAGTGTAAAGTATAAGGGACTAAAGTCCATAAAATACACTACTACGATCCAAGTTTCGATGTCATAAGGACCGTATTGATTACAAAAAGGATTTATAACAAGATCTATCATACTTAAACAAAACCATGTTCACCCACGAAACCGTTACCCAAGATATTAAACAGTGATGTAATACGCAACAAGATATGTCGTATCTGTGTCAAGGTTGAAGTTTTGGAGATTACGGAGAAAAGATTGATAGACAGACATGACGCAACCCGGGCGGCGATAACTGGCTGGAGTTTTCATGTGTTTAATTTAATAACGTAACTGTTATGATAAATATTATTGTAACATTGATTTTTTTATAAGGTACTGGATACAAATAAGGCCTACTTAATTTCAAACCACTTTATATCATTATTGCTTGAAAAAAGCAATATTTTGAAATCAGTTTGTAATGCTTCCTGTAAAATTAAACATGCTTATAAATAAAATACATGAGTTCATGCGTCATCATTTTTACTAAAAATTAAACAAAAATCACGTTCAAGGTAGTCTAATAAGGCCCGGGTACTTTATTAAAGCCCTATCCATTTTCGTGTCTTCGAAAAAGTGTCAAACCATTAGAAATTATTTACTAATTGTATTTAAACCAAAAGCTTTCATCGTTGTTTACTTAAGTTACATATTATTATTTATGTATGAACAACATTTTCAGCAAAATCGGGTTCTGTTAATCGAATAGACTTTATTGCGCGTTGCACATAGGCCTTATTAACCGCATTTTTTTTCCTTTTTCACATAAATATATAATTTTTATATATGAGTAGGTAGAGAAGTGGTGTCAGCTTTTCATTATCATTTTGTATGTTCTTTTTATTAACCAAGACGTTTACACTGTTGCAAGTCCATTATTTTTCAGGCAGGCTTTATTACATTTCAGGCCTTATTTGTATCCAGTACCTTACATACATAGAATTGTTCAGCAAAACCAAGCTTTTACTTCAAAAAGACCTATACAACCCGTCTAGCCAGCGTGAAGAGTGTAGGCCAAATGCTCTGCCTGCTCGGGCTAATATATGACTCTGGTAGTACAGAAAGAAGAATAGTGTAGGCCATATGCTCTGACTGCTCGGACATATATATAACTCTGGTAGTACAGAGAGGGTCGTGCTCCTGCATTAGAGACTTAATAAGACCTGATGATGAATTTGTGAACTAGTTCCTTTTGTCAAAGTTGATGATTGAAATCTTTCAAGCTGTCCGGAAGAAAAAAATACGTGAATTTAGCGAAAACAATAATCGATGGCGTGCAATTGGGGAGGCCTATGTCCAGCAGTGGACGAGTATAGGCTGATGATGATGAATAATAACAGCTGCGTGCTCACCCGCAGACCTTAGAAGCTGGTGAAAACGATTCCCAATCCCAACAGATCGTCATGTCAATTTTCTATGATGAAGTCAAAATCAAAGTCAAAGTGAAATGTCAAAGTCAAAAAGAAATGAAATAAGAGTGTAATTAATTCTTTTCGATAAGTCGGCCGGTGTAAAATGCAGCCCTTACCAATGTCTAATTAACGAGGTATATATACATACAACTAATAGTCCGCCCCGGTTTCGCCCGTAGTACATACCTAGCCTATGACACTCAGAGATAACATACCTATCCAAAGGTGTAAGAATTTTTGAAATCAATTCATTAGTTCCTGAGATTAGTGCGTTCAACCAAACAAACAAACTCTTCAGATTTTTAATATTAGAAATTTTTTAAATAAAATCCTGTTTGATTTTTAAAGGGACGATTCAGCCCTACAATATGAAAATCATAAGGAATAATGCTGAAAATTCGAACAAAAAAACAACATTTTTATACAATTTGCCCGGCGATGTATGAGAATCTATTTTTTTTTCGAATTTCTAGCATTACTTCCCATTAGGAATTGTTGTCCATATTGACGGACTGAGTCGCTCCTATAAAGATTAGTCAGGGTTTTATTTACATATTAATTACTAGCTGTTACCCGCGGCTCCACCTGCGTGATATATAGCCTATGTCCTTCTCAGTACCCTAACCAATGTGTGTGCAAAATTTCATAATGATCGGTCTACTGGACTGGGATATGGATAGGGCGTGAAAGCGTAACAAACAAATAAATAAACAAACATACAAACTTACTTTCGCATTTATTATATTAGTTACGATTGTAGAAACGAGATCATCATCATTAAAATCTTATATAATTAAAAATTAATCAAAATTGTGTAAAAAAATCATTTTCAAATCCATTAGCCATTCACGAAACTGCTAACAAAAAGTATTCGAACCATTTCGTGCAAGGTCAATTGTGAAATTTCTAACATATGTAATGCTTGTATCTTCGTGACTGTTTCGCTAACATATGGACACAGCATAAATCATCATCATCATCAGGTCTTTTTAGTCTCCAGTGCAGGAGCACGACCCACTCTGTTCTACCAGAGACATATATTATCCAAGAGCAGTCAGAGGTTTTGGCCTACACTCTCCACGCTGGCCAGATAGATTGGAGTGGTCTATTTATAAGCTTTGTTTAGCTTACGCTTCCTAAGTTGCGTTCTACGACATGCACGGGAAAACTTGGAGAGGTCCTATTCTACTCCGGGAACCACACAGCACAATTTTCATATCCATTATTTATTATTCACAAAATTGCAAAAAAAAGTATTAAAATCATTTCGTGCAAGGTCAGTTGTGAAATTTCTAACATATGTAATGCTTGTATCTTCGTGACTGTTTCGCTAACATATGGACACAGCATACATTACTCCAAATTATGCGCATTATGGAACTCGTATTTAAATATTCGTAATTTAATTTGAATAGAGATTGCTCTTTTAAGTCGACGGTTCCGTACAATATTGTCTCGGAGCGCGTTTTTTTGAGTGAAAACTTCTATAGCGGCGCTGTGCACTATATAGGAAAAAAAATTTACTTGCGACATGTCACGTGACCGACAGATTCATCAGAATGAAAATTCGTAAGACAGACACGTGACCTGATTACGTTATTCAAAATTCAAAATGTTTATTTAATATACATTTCTTAGAACACTTATTAATTGTACTTGGTTAATATTCAAGTTTTCATTTCTGACGGTACTCCCGGAGTGCAACCCGTTGTTTTTTTTTTTTCTTATGTCATTAAACGGCAAACGAGTAGGCTTGTCACCTGATGGTAAGTGATCACCGCTGCCCATGGACAACTGCAATACCAGGGGCGATACAAGAGTGTTGTGGGCCTTTATTTTCCCCTCCCAGAGGGAAGAGCGGATGGGCCTCCGGCTCTCACTCACCGAACGAAGCAATAAAGCTACTATTCAAACGTCGATTTTCTATGAGAGTGTGGTACTTCCCCAGACAAGCCGGTCCATTCAAGCAAAAGTGAAGTTCACCGGTAGCATGGTTCTACCACAACTAAATAACTTATAATAATTTTTCATTCATTCATATTTGCCGTCTAACGGTATACCTGCGGACCCCTAACCATCTTGTAACAGCGTTGCGGCTCAACCTTGGCACATATTGAGCGTTACATCATCTGTACTCACGATAGCGTTTAGTAATGATTAATATATGTTCTTTGTAATACCTCGTAAACAGTTATAGATGTACTTACTAATATTTTATGTGTATAATTTGTGTTTATGTAGGTGTTCTATAAAACTCAGATGTCTAAAGAAATATAGATAATATACTTATTTCAACACCATCAAAGAGACCTCTCCAACCCGTCTAGCCAGCATGAAGAGTGTAGGCCAAATCCTTTGACTACTCTGGCTAATATCTTGCTAATATATGGCTCTGATAGTACAGAGAGGGTCGTGCTTCTGCACTAAAAAAACTTAATAATGATGACGATACTTATTTAACCTCTACTACTGTAATTATAATACCATATCACAGCACATTGGGGCATTTAAATGTTTTTTTTAGCACGAACTGACAGGGCGAGTTTGCGACTTACGCCTACTAGCCAGGTGCGGGCTGGCACGCGGTATTATTATTGCTTTCGTCTCTAGTAGGGCGCAAGCGTATTCTGCGCGAGCGAAATTCCGGTCGAGTGAAATTCCGCGTGAGCGACATTCCGGGCGAGCGAAATTCCGCACGAGCGAAATACGGATGATGACTATATTTTTTTCGTTATTCTATGGAAAGTCAAAGAAAAAAAGACACATCCGCGAAAAAAACGCCATGCTAAACCAAAAACTCTTTTAGATATTACAGTTTTAATAGCACATTTTTTGGGCGATACCAATACGAAATGCTACTCTATCGTGACGTCACAGTTTAGTAAAATGTATGGGACGTATGAGTAACTTGTTCGACAGCTATATTAAATATTGCGTTTATTGTAATGGTCTTGTAATAAAAGTTGCATATATAAATATAATGGTAACATTTATATTTACTTTTTTCATATTTTTAAAATGGACTTGCCCAACCAACTTTAAAAGATTATTTAGCATGGTAAACGAATCATTATCAAATTGAATGTGTACTTTTATAGTCTTTTTAGATTTTGATATATTATGAAACATTTTTAAGAATCTGAAGACCCAGGCATCATGCCTATTCCGGGCGAGCGATATCCGTGCTTTGTAGTGACACGCTGAACAGAATGCAAGCTGCTAACACAAATCACTATACAAAATTACCGAGGGAGTTTGTGGTGGGAAGTCAAGGGGTGCAGTTGGGGTCTACCTTGGACGATTTTGCAAATTGATTTTGGTGGACTTTATAATATGAAATTGGTGTATTTTAGTGTTATAAATGCTCGTGCTCATGGACAATTTGTGAAATTGTTAAAGTGGACTGTTATATGGACTGGAACATACGCCATCTTTGATGCTACTTGTTACAACTTTACCGTACAACACCGATACTTAGTATCTCAATTTACTGGACATTGACAGAATCACTGAAATCTCGGTGGAAGTCATTTTATAAAACAGAAGAAGAAGAAGAAATTTACCGATCTGTCTGTCAATTTAGTTTTTCCTCTTTATAATATAGTATTGATGAGTTAAGAAGAAACAAAGTGCTCCTAAGGCCTAAAACCACAAGGCACCAGCAATCATAAACAATAATCGAAAAATCGCAGTCACATGCTGATCAAAATGCAAGCTGCACACACCGATCACTACAAAAATAGCCGCGTTACACAACCGATCTGTCTGTCTGTTACCCAAGAGTTACATAACCTAGACCAGTTACCGCTCTTCACCTTGGCTCGCCGTGTCAAGGTCTGTGATGCAACGAGTCTTTCTAAAGCCATTTGGATGTGTGAACATTGCAGCGTTAACTTTTTTACACACTTTGATGGTAATAGTGTTCAAGAGGTGTTGCTAAAATTAAAAATTATGCAAATTAACTAAAAATAAGGTAAAACCGATTTTAATAAAGCTCTTTTATAAGTTATCTCACTTCGTTATTTAAAAACCGTCTAGAAAACATCTTTGATAGGGAGTTAGTGCATATTAGCCCAGTATTGGTGGAAAATTAACGAGGTAACCAAAAAAAAAAATACTAGGGTAATAAAGGTTAGAAATACATTCCTCTCGGTGTAAACTCCGGTCACAAAACCGGCCAAGTGCGTGTCGGGCCATGCGCAGTGTAGGTTTCCGTAGTTGCGAATGACAACTTTGAGTTCACACTGTTTATAGTCGCACCTCACAGTTTAACGACCAAAAACAACTAACAATGAAAATTGTATGAAATTTTACATTTTCCAGTACATTTTATAAGTTGGTTGCCTATAACTTTTTAGTTTGCACTTAGTTCTCAGCTCTGAAGTTTTCCTTTCAACTTCAGTACATATACTACTGCTGTAATTTTTTTCACGTATCCATATATAACCGTTTAGCAAATAGAGGGGGGGGACACTTGCCTCAAACAAAAATTCGCTCTTTAAAACCAAAAATTTCGGAAACGGATCCCTTAATCGAAAAATGGTGTTCTTAACCTCACAATATTTTTCAAAGACCTTTTTAACGATACCCCACACGATGGGTAAGTAGAGAAAAAAAAATTACTCCCCCACTTTACTTGTACGGGAGCATCCCTAAAAATTTTTTTTTCAAGATTTTTTTCTACCACTTTTTTGCCATAACTAATATACATACCTATACCAAATTACAGCTTTCTAGTACTTATAGTCTCTGAGTAAAACCGCGGACGGACAGACAGACAGACAGACATGGCGAAACTATTTTACTACGGAACCCTAAAAAACGACGGACTAGAGACATTTTCATGTCAGGGGCTACTAAAATTTATTAATTTTACATTAACCTATATGATCTATGCTCATACAGATAGAGTATAATATAATAAATATATATATATATATATATATATATATATATATATATATATATATACGGACAAATCACACAGATTGAGCTGGCCCCAAAGTAAGTTCTTAAGTAAGACTTGTGTTATGGGATAGTAACTCAGCGATACTATATTTTATAACAAATACATATATAGATAAACATCCAAGACCCAGGACAATCTGAAAAAGATCATTTTTCATCTTGGCCTGACCGGGGATCGAACCCGGGACCTTCCGTGTCACAGGCCGGCGTGTTGACCGCTGCGCCACGGAGCTCGTCGTATAGATCATATATAAAATGGAAAAGAAAAAAAACTTTAAAGATTGGTGGTTTTAATATAAAAGGGTCCGTAGATGCAGCAAGAAATTGCAACACGCCTATTATATGCTAGCCAGACCTACGCTATTTAAGGATAATATGATATACTCTGTAGCTGTCGCTAATAATTATTTAGGTAGGTAATTATGGAACTAAATGCCATTCGACGTGTTGCAATATTAGGCTTAGACAGCCTCATATTAAGTAAATTTAATTTTCTGCTTATGAGTGAATATTTCGCAAATTATTTGCAACTGTTGTTTCCAGTCTAGTAAGGATATTAAAGGCTTGAATCACCAGCAGGCCGATTTGCTACCTCGGTGTACAACGATTTGATTGTCACTTTAGCATCCATTACGGTTTTTATATCTTAAATAAAAATAGTCATTTATACCGAAGCCGTAATGAATATTAAAGTTACAATGAAAATGATGTACACCGTAGTTGTCTTCTTCTTCTTCTTCTTTAAGTGCCACTCCATTACTGGAGGTTGGCCGTCAGCTTCCCAAACTCTTCTCTATCCATCGCCAGGCGAAACAGTTGCTCAGCTCTGGCGATTCCGGTCCACTCCCTTATGTTTCTCAGCTATGATTTTTTACGTCTTCCAACGCGTCTTTTGCCTTCAATTTTGCCCATCATAATTAGTTGAAGCAGCTGATACCGGTCATGACGTAAAACGTGTCCCAAATATTCAACCTTGCGCTTTTTGACGGTATGCAACTCAGAACATATAACAAGGTATGCAATAATAGCCGCGACATTGCGACACGTTGGAGTACCTTTTCGTTGCTGACTTTCTGTGTCCAGCTAATACGAAGCATGCGACGGTAACACCACATCTCGAAGGCTTCGAGACGCCGTCTGACATCTTCTTTGATGGTCCATGCTTCGCTCCCATAGAGGACGACAGGCCATATATAACACTGGAGGATCCGTACTCTGAGCTGGATGTTAAGGCGTCTGGAGCATAAAATTTTCCTCATCTTGTTAAATGACGCTCGGGCTATTTCAATCCGGGCCTTGATTTCTTGATCGGAATCCCATTCTTCATTCACCCAAGCGCCGAGGTATTTGTATTGCCGGACTCGCTCTAAGTACTTGCCAGCTACTGATATTCTTGGCTTCCAATCAGCGTTTCGGGACACTACCATGTATTTAGTCTTGGAGATGTTAATTGACAGTCCAGCTCCTTCGCTACTTTCTTGCACTCTGTCCGTCTCAGATTTTCTGCAGGTCATTTTCAGAGGAGGCAATAAGTACGGTATCGTCAGCATAACGTAAATTATAGTAAGAGCGTAGTTGTCAAAAGTTAGCAAATAGGCCTGCTGATCATCCGAAACGATGATTCGTTGTGACGTTAAGAGGGCCCTGGACGCTCATGTTTTCATACAAACGGAAAAAAGGGTACTGTGACAATATTTCATAATATTGGTGTACAATTAAGCATGCAATTAATTAATCTCATTATAATCTACGTGCGCGTCCAGGGCCCTCTCATCATCATTTCGTGTCGGTGACACGGTCAGTCGACAATGCACACCCTGAAGTCAGAGTTCTTCAGCTGTGGGGTCTCGAACGCCATCTAGCGTTTGTTTAAATCTATCCTGGCATTATACTTCTGGTTTACCCTTTGGATTGCGGGGGTCAGACGGCAGTCGCACTGTGTGAAAACCAGTAACCGAGTCAAATCAGCTTGGATAGGTAGCGGAGCCCTGGCTCTGAGGCCGTGCTCAGAAAATGATGATGATTGAATATTTCACAGGGCGTATGATTTTTATGATAGATGACAGCCTCTGTGGCGCAGTGGTTAACACGCCAGTCTGCGACACGAGGAGTCCCGGGTTCGATCCCCAGCTAGGTCACGATGAAAAACAATGTTTTTCAGAATGGCCTAGGTTTTGGATGTTTATCTATAAGTAGCACTTTAATTACAAAATATAGCATCATTGATTTAGTATCCTTTGATGAAAAGACGCTGTGTGATTTCCGGCAGAGTAGAATAGTACCACTCCAAGAATAATTTTTTTTGAGGATTAACTATAAATTCCTTTTTTGAAATATGAAAGAGTTTTCTCTGTCATATTTCAAAAAATGAATTAAAAATTCTATTTCCTTTCTAAAGATAAAACTAAAAAGTAAA
Organism: Rhodophaea formosa; assembly: GCA_963082605.1. NCBI lineage: Eukaryota > Metazoa > Arthropoda > Insecta > Lepidoptera > Pyralidae > Rhodophaea > Rhodophaea formosa. Next base: position 9,564,277 of record OY720228.1, on the reverse strand, counting down.
ATTAACTGAACATAAATAAACCTAACTAAAAAGAAAATTAAATACTTAAAAATATATTTACAAATCATACAGTCCCTCCATATGCTCACCCCTGGGCATCGGGCCCAACTGCCTCCGTGGTCCAGTGGTTAAGGCGTTTGCTTTGTTGACCCGGGGGTCGTGGGTTCGATTCCCACGGGAAGCATACTTTGTTAAGTTGTTTCTAGTTTGGTTAGGACATTGCAGGCATGAATCACCTGATTGTCTGATAATAAAAATGATTCCGTGCTTCGGAAGGCACGTTAAGCCGGTGGTCCCGGCTGCCATTTGGTAGTCGTTAAAGGAACCACGTCAGAGGCCGAGAGGCGGTTCCGGAGAACTCTGACACCAGGGTGTACATGGTCGACTGACAGTGGCGTGCACAAAGTTCTTAGACAGGGTAGGCAGATTTTTTTTTCCGCACGCTCTGTTACCTAAAAAGCTTGATGGATTTGAGCTATAGGTGCTTTTTAGCTTCTGTGCTAAAATTAGCTGCTGTGGTAAAATTATGAATATCGTTGTAACCGGCGTCGTTCCACACGGTTTTATTACGTGAAAACAGTAGACAAATAAAACAGTATATATACGATTGCTATGTATACAACCTGTGAGCCAATAATATGAATCATATTGTTTTGCATTAAATTTACGATTAACTTTACCTTTTGTTTGAATTATTTGCAAATTCGGTGTACAACGACCTTTTTCTACAACTTGCCTTTTTTCAGCAAAAGACAATCTTGTAAACACATCATTTTTTATTTTTTCTATACACACACCACCTGAACAACTCTCACAGCGAACAACTTCCATATTTTACACTAAACAACGTTAAAATCTTTTTTTTACTGCAAGCAACCAAACCAAAACAAACGCAATCAAACAAACAATGGCGCGGTTCAGTGAAATTTCGTCATAGAAAACAAACGACCAAAAGGAGATGGTATAGTACTAAGCGCTAATTATATGAAACAATGCTACTTTTAAAAAAAGTTACTTATTCAGTGTACGGACGAAGATCGGTAAACTTCGTTAATTCCCGAACGCCACTCGGCGCTCGGTGGCAAAGACACTGTCTTTCCTGTGCGTATGTGTGCGTTACGATGTCCTTGTGTGCCACGTATTTATATGACTGCACACTATTCTGTATCCGTGTGACTACGAGGCACACAAGCAAACATTGAGACGTGAATAGTTTGTGTCTTTCCCATCCCATAGCAGCGCGCAGTGGAAGCTGGCTGGAGAGAGAAATGCAATGTACGTGAAATTGCGCGTAGTCGCATGGAGCAGCAACTCAGCAAGCTACGCACGCATTTGTATCATGATATCAGCGACACTCAACAGATGGAGTTGTAGTGATGAAATAAAAATATTTTATTTCATAATAATAAAAAAAAATAGATATTAATGCAAATCTTAGGGTAGGCAGTGTCTTTTTGTCTTTATGAACTGCACGCCACTGTCGACTGACCGTGTCACCTACACGAAATGATGATGATCGGGCCCAAAAGGCTGGCAGCATTGCCGAATTGAATGGCAATGCTGATACGCTGAGCCAGGTAGCTTCCAGCCCTTTGGTCACGGCATACTTCACTCCAAGTCTTCCCGTGAATGTCGTAGAAGGTGACTTAGGAAACACTAGCCAAACAAAGCTTAACATCAAAGATACCTCTCCAACGTGTAGGCCAAATCCGCTGACAGCCCTGCCTAATATGTGGCTCTGGTAGTATAGAGAAGATCGTACTCCTGCAGTGGAGACTAAAAAATACTTAAGGATGATGATAATAATAAGAAATAACGCTTCTTAAGGCGCTCTTATAGTAACACAAGCGCCACCCAGCAATTAATTCTTTTAATACGACGAGCTCCGGTGCGCAGCGGTCAACACGCCGGCCCGTGACACGGATGGTCCCGGGTTCGATCCCCGGTCAGGTCAAGATGAAAAATGATCTTTTTCAAATTGACCTGGGTCTTGGATGTTTATCTATATATGTATTTGTTATAAAATATAGTATCGTTGAGTTAGTATCCCATAACACAAGTCTTAATTAAGAACTTACTTTGGGGCTAGCTCAATCTGTGTGATATGTCCGAATATATATTTAAAAAAAAAAATCTTAAATTAAACCGAATTTTAAAAATCTAACAAGTAATAACTAGTAAATTACATTAAATAGTATTTTCGTATTCATTTTCACTAATATTCGTTTGATAAATTAAGAGAAAAACAGGTTAACGATTGTTCTCTGAAATCTTGAACGAGGTAATCGATTTTTCTCTTTAAGTATGGCATTAGTAAATTACTTGTAATAAATAAATTAATTGTCCCGGCTGTCATCGTTGATGGCAGTCGTTAAGCTATGTCAGATGCCTTAAGGCAGCTTGAAAAATCTGACACCAGTGTTGGCCACTTACACATACGAAAAACAAACAAACAAAACAATAAATAAAAATTCTACAAATAATTTATTAGTTTTGTACTTGTTAGATTTTTAAAATTCGATATAATTACAGGTTAATAAAAACAGGTTAACGCCAAAAGTGGCCACTTTTGGCGTTAATCGATTTTTCTCTTTAAGTATGGCATTAGTAAATTACTTGTAATAAATGAAAAATACTACAAATAATTTATTAGTTTTGTACTTGTTAGATTTTTAAAATTCGATATAATTTAGGATTTATAGAAGTTAATTGCTGGGCGGCGCTAGTGCTACTATAAGAGCGCCTGAGATGCGGCTACCTATTTTCTATTTTCCACCTATATGCCTACCTAACACCTTTGCGTCTTATGGCCTTAGGCTCGGTTTACCTGGTAGGGATAAAGACGTGGTTATATCTTTATTATCCTTTCATAGAGCCAGCTAAGCTTATAAACCTATAATATCTATGCGTTTTGCAATAGTATCTTGCAAAATCTAGGAGCGTGTCGACATAGCAAGTAAAAATATAGTTTGCTTGTCGTTTTGTTTAATTTAACTGAGTTATAATGTGGTTTTAACCGACTTTAAAAAAGGAGGTTCTCAGTTTGACCCGTTAATTTTTATGTATGTATATATATTTGTCCGCGATTATCTCGCGTTTGGCTGAATTCATCTTGAACCGGTTTTAAGAAAAAAATTGTTAGATTCTGAAGGTTTTAGTATACAACGAGGTAGAGCTTTCAAGGAGGCTCTATTTTTCTAAAAAAAAAGGAAAAAAATTGTGATTTTTTTAAATAAAATATTTTTACTGCTCCAAGTAGGTAATAAACTCAATTTTACCCAAGGAAACCATATGAAGAAGTAAAATATCAAGCAACATTTCTAAATAATTTGTATATGAGAAGATACACAAGGCTACACAAACTTCTCTAATGGCCACGTGCTGTTCTATAGTTTGTTTGTTTGTTTGTAAATTCTTTATTGTACATAAAATAAAATAACATTACACCTTAAACGAAATAAACTTAAAAGCTACACAGATAATATGCACAATGGCGGACTTATCCCTGGAGAGTGTTTCTTGAATAAAAGGCTACGTACCTACCATTAAAGAGTACATGTGTGTATATTATAGTGTTATAAGAACTTACTGTTTTTTCTTTGTATTTGTATATGTTTATATTTCTTCAAAAATCAGGTTTGCACCTGTATTTTTAAACCAGTTAGTTGTCACTTGTCTTTAGGGGTCAACTATCTCGTACAGGGGACCCCGGATACATTACTCTGGGATGCAAGACATTTAGTTAGATATATCTCCACAGGAAAGCTTAAAGCTCGGTCCTGTATATTAAGGCTACCCACCTTTGCAGCAAGCTAAGCAAAGGATCAAGTAACTCAAATGGAAAAAAACTAAAAAGCACCTATCCCCGATGCAACACACTGGAATGAGAGAGAGGTACCTAAATTATAGTCCACACTTGACACGATGAATCGAGCATAAAGCTCCGTCTAGTATGTTAAGGCAGCCCACCGTTGCATCGTCCAACGGATCAACTGACTCGAACGGACAGAAAAAGTAGCGTTCCCCGGATGCAAGACGACTGAATACAAGAGATATATCTAAGTGATGGTCCACGATAGAGCTGAAGTGGCTGGCCACATCTGTTGTAGAACCGATGACCGTTGGAGCAGACGGGTTCTCGAATAGGGTAGTGTGTGACAACCCTCTGCCAGGTAGACCGATGACCAGAGAAAGGTCGCTAGTAGTGGCTGGATGAGAAAAACGGAAGATCGCACACTTCGGCGTGCCCTTGGGAAGGCCTATGTCCAGCAGTGGACTGAAATATGCTGATGATGACACTATGATCGAGCTTTAAGCCCCGTCTAGTATGTTAAGGCCACCCATCGCTTATCAACTAACTAGAACGGAAAACTTAAAAGCTGCGTACCCCGGATGCAACACGCTGGAATGCAAGAAATTTATCTAAGTGATAGTACACACTTGACACGATGAATCGAGCTTAAAGCTCCGTCTAGTGTGTTAAGGCCGCCCACCGTTGCAGCGTGCAACGGGTCAACTAACTCGGTGGCGAAACTGAAACGGAAGGTCTAAACTTCATTCCAGCAACCATGGTGCGCGCTTTTGATATTTATTTATCGAATTCTATTTTGAAGAGTTAGTTCGGATTTCAGATGTTTCATCAAAACAAGAAGACGCTCTTCAATAATCTATGGAATTATTCGACGTGAAAATTTAATTTTATGCTAAAAAAAGGCGGACAAAACATTTAAACTATAAACATTTGGATCTTTCTTTTCAGTATATATGTATAATCCTGGGTTGTTCTTTTCAACAACATCATAATTTCTGGTTAGAAACTGGACGTTTTCTTTGGATTTTTGAGAGGGATGCGCGGCCAAATGGAGTAGGCATATAGGGGTTTAAAGATCTAGCGAGCGAAAAGTACAAGCAAAACGTAGGTTCAGCTTGGAAAAAAAATCTTTGTAGGTTCTTGTAGAGGAAGTCAGCCAGATATAGTCTGACCTGTTCTCATCTACAAGTCGCAACCGTATTTTGTGAAATTTTATGAGCAAGTTCAAATTTCATATAATTTTTTTGTCGATTCCTTTTTTGAAAAAATACCTGTATAGCAGAATATCTGTCATAAGACTCGTTAGGACCACAGCTCACAGAACGACTCGTTTTATGTGCTTTATAAAATATGTTTTCTTTTACTGTTGCACATCATAGAAAAATCATCGCATTTCATTATGAAAATTTTGTACGCACGTGCTTAATGGGTATTTGTTTTCAATGTCATTTTTGCTATCACATTCACTATCATTGACCTTTTCATTCAACATTTTTGCAAATATTGACAGAAACAATCATTCAATAAACGCTTGAGTGATATTTTGAAATTTTTATTAGATATGCACTTCACATTTGAAGCGAAAATATTCTAGACAATTTGACATTTCATTTCAAGGTTCTATTCACAAGCGGATCTGTAAGTTTCATCGTTACGTACAACCTCGAACCAAACAAAATAAACGTGTAATGTACAATCTTATTTTCACACATACCATAAAGTGTCTATAAATATTTCAGAAACTGGCCATATATAACCATAATTACTTCAAACAGATTTATAATTACAATGATACTCGCCTGCGGCTCGTTGCATAAACCCACATTCGAATTTAAGGACCCTTATTGAACTATCTGCAAAACTACTAAACCTCAATCACCTTGCTACTAAAAATCAAAGCAGCTGCAATTAAAGTAATATATGTAAATTCAGCTCTTTATCATTATATTATGTTTTTACTACTACAACTAAAATCTATAACTATAAAAGGCACACCTGACTGACTCACTGACTTATATATCAACGCACAGCCGAAACTACTGTACCTAGGGACTTGAAATTTGGTACAGGGTTCCTTTCATGAAAGAAGAATCCTTTTTTAGAAATTCAACCCCTAAGGGGGTAAAATAGGGAGAGAAGTTCTACAAGGACGAAGTCGCGTAGAAAAATCCTTCGGACCACTTTCTTTGTTCAATTGGAACTTATATATCTTAATGGTTTTTTGCTAAAAGTGTTTTGTCAAACTAAATAGCCAATATAAACTTTTTGCTTGAACGATGAAGATTGCTCACGGTTTCACCTAAAAAAATTAAGGGATAAAATAATTAAAATCCGCCACCACAGACAGTCGTACAAACGATACCACTTATATGTATATTTAGCAAGAATGAGGTAACTGCACTACGTCGGCTATGTTGTCATATCTGCGGAACTATGTTTCGACAGCGGTGTTGCTAGTTGCAAATATTTCGCTAATTTTCAACCAATTACGTCAAGTATTTCGTAAGGCTGGTAATACACGGTTGATTGGTATTAATTTTGATTGTGTCTTGACGTCCTCTGTGGTTTAGTAATTCTCCAAGTCCCTTCGAATAGCAGAGGCGATCTCCGGATTGGTCAAGATGATTAATGATTTTTTTCAAATCAGCCTGAATCTTAGATCTTTATCTATTATCCCAATCCTAACTTAGGGTACTGAAAAGGACATAGGGACATAATCACGTTGGCGAAGCCGCGGGTAACAGCTAGTATTTTATTAATTTAACTTTTTATTGAACCATTTCAAAGAAATCAGATCCTGTTATCGAGATATTGCCCCGGGCTCAGATGCATCACAAGTCCCAGTTTTGATGCAACTGGGAGCACGCTCAGATGATGATAATGATGAGAGGCGACATTTTTAAGGGAATTAAAGATGAGTAGAAGAGATAGCCCTTCTCATAAAGAAAGGAAACCAAAAATATGACAAGTATTTCCTTGGTAATTCATTTTATTGATATTGCTTTTGAATTTGTTCTGAATGTAAAAGGATCAGCAAAATAAGAACGCTAAAAATATATGATATAATCCCTGATGTCTAAATCATAATAGTTCTTGGACAACAATTATTTAAAGACAACGCATACGTGACACCACTGTTGTTGTAGACGTCTACCTGAGGTAACCACTTCAAAAAATATGTATATGCCTACAAAGATTGAAGTATCTCCTAATACTTATTATTCGTCATTTATAAAAGCTACTCTCTTATAAATGAATAAAAAAACACAATAAATACTATTTTAGGAAAAAATTAAGTACTAAGTAAGCCGTTACCGAATTACTCTCCTATTTTTAACAGTTGAAAATTATAATAAATAAATAAACATTTCTCAACGAATCACTGAAGCGAGTTATTTTCAAATCGATTACACTAGTGATGTCCTTGAAATCGACTTTCCGGTGTCGTTTCAAAATGCTATCGTAAGAACCGATTATTCGATTGATTCGCTATTCGATCGTCAACGAAATCTTGCCATCGTTTTTGCAATGGCGTCTTACATTGTTAGATGTCAATGGTTTGTGCAATCCTCGATGCGACTATCAGGCCCGTGGATAAATGAAAATTTGTGGTGGCTTGAGGGTGGGGTGTTGTATCCAACTAGTATAATTTCTTCCAGTTAACTTTGTTTCTGATCTTTCTCCCATCTAGGCCGCACTGACTATAGAATTTCTTATTCTTAAGCATTTAAGCCAAAAATTTACAAGTTCTTATTTTACAGGATACATAAGTTACTGGCTTTTGTGGATGATCACATTTTCACCAAATATTACAGCTACTTCACTACCGACAATCTGGAAAAAGTAGTGGTTACCGAAAGATGGAACAGAATAGATCTATGGGCCGTTGTTTGATACCATTAAGATGAAGACATCAAGATGATCAAGTTAAAGACCATTTCAACACCGAGACCACTATAGTACTCTACATGAAAAATTATCGTGAAAAGCAGTGAAAAGACGACTTAAAGAGAAGTATTACAGCTACTTCATCTCCCTCCCTTTCTATGGATGGCACCTGACGCCCAAAGGACAAAAGCATGAACACTAGATACAAACTAAACCCAAATTGATACATAGCAATACCGGCCGTATTTTTTTTCCAAATCGTCAATTTACTTGTAATACCTAATATGCTCTTTTAATAGCGGCCCCTGAAATCTGAAGCACAACAATTAAGAATGAGAGATAAAATAAGTAGTCAATATATCGAATTTCTCGAATAATCAAAATTTGCCCGCGATGACGAGTCCTGGCTACGCGTCGGACTATTCGATTATGTTTTTGTTTGCGATTGTAAACTATCTAAAGGGCTCGAATTGCTGAGCTATTTGTGTGTCAATGTGTTACAACACTCCAAGTCATAGATAGACTATTACCGTTTTTACTGAAATGTCGTAGGTAAGGCTTCAAGGTAAGATTAATGTTGCTAAAAGGTAAAAGTAAATTTGATGGATTTTTTTGAAGGAAAATTTAAAATATTAGTTACTTGCATAAAATATGAATTGTTTTCACCTATCTCTTCCTCTTCATAAGCTTTCCTAGTTGCATCCTTAACTATGGAGTTCTTTGTTTTTTTGTAAACGAAAATTGTTTATGCACAAAAATATATAAGACTTTTTTGCTTGTTTTGTTTTTCGTATGTGTAAGTGGCCAACACTGGTGTCAGATTTTTCGAGCTGCCTTAAGGTATCTTACATAGCTTAACGACTGCCATCAATGATGACAGCCGGGGCCAACGGCTCAACGAGCCTTCCAAAGCACGGAGGAGCTCGAGATATTTTTATGCCACTTGCGGTAACCCATCCAAATGGGGACTGCACCCGAAGTTGCTTAACATACGTAAGCGCTCATAGAGCTCACGCCCACTGGACCATCGGGCTTTTCACTAAGGACTTTTGTGCTTAAATTATACAATATTAAATAATTATTACAAGTACTAGTAGGTAGTAATATTTTTATATACAATTAACATACAATGTATGTATAAAAATTATTACTACTAGTTCTATCACGTCTTTATCCCTTGCGGGGTAGACAGAGCCCAAAGTCATAAAATCCAAAGGCCACATGTAGCATGTTAGTGGGCGCATGGGTTGCTAGCCGCATCGCCTATAACGTGATTCCTTATATTTTCGCGCAATCCTTTGACCGGATCTCCTTTTCGGATTTACTTTTTAACGGTCTGCGCGGGAAGAAGAACAGATTTTCTGTGGTTTTCCTTTTCTCCTAAACCACCATGGAAGATTACACAATTAATGATTTAACATTATTATAATGCTTGTGTGACCGAGCTTAAGGAAGGAGTTCATAAGATAGGTAGGCCGATGTTCTTTATATTTTTACTAGCTGACCCGGCGAACTTCGTACCGCCTAACAGTCAATGATTAAGTATATATCGAGTTTTCATTGTTTTAAGATGTATTCTGCTATTTGGGGCGGAGACAAATCCAACGAATCAATAACCATGAAAATTGGTTCAGTAGATCTCGAGTTATAAGTGTTGTAACAAACCCATCTTTGTTTTATATATATAGAAGATAGAAGATTTCGACTTATTTAATCTACCAAATCTCGCATTCACGGGTCCCATCTAAAGGCAAGAGCCAGTAGGTACTTCGCGATCTATATTATTTTTACGCATTAACCAATAAACTTAAAACGAGCTTTTGCCCGCGACTCCGCTCCCGAGAATGTTGATCCCTTGAACAGTTCTTTTTTCCGGAATGATAGGAATACTTTGTCTTCCTCAGGCAACAAACTACCTCATACCAATTTCATACAAATCAGTTCTGTGGTTGAAGCGTGAAGAGCAACCAGACAGAGTTACTTTCGCATTTGTTATTTTATTATATTATATTTCTAGCAGTGCGTTTTCCATACAAATGTATTTCTTTTTTTTCTCGCTGAAAACTGCTTCTAGAGGCAGAATTCTTTTTACATTTGTATGGAAACCATATTGAAAAAATACTGTTAGTATACGTTTCGTAAAGATTCTTTAAAAAGATAACAATGTTATATATTTGTAGCTATGGTATATTTATTTGATTATTAACAATGAGCAAACCACTAAGAAAGAACACTTTTTAAACTTTATGATCGGGCCGGCGTAGGCAAATTTCCTCTTCCGAATTTATTCGATATATTTCACAGGATTTGTAACAAAATAGGGCAAAACAAACTTAATCTAAGAAACGAAATATAATAAATATAAATATATACGGACAAAGAGAAGAATTTTTCAAGATTTTTTTTTTGTGTTAAGGGATACTAACACAACGATACTATATTTTATAATAGATACTTATATAGATAAACATCCAAGACCCAGGTCAATCTGAAAACATCATTTTCCATCTTGACCTGACCGGGGATCGAACCCGGGACCATCCGTGTCGCAGGCAGGCGTGTTGACCGCTGCGCCACGGAGCTCGTATAATACTGTACTAGCTTTCCGTATAACAGTACTTTTCTCTAGGATGGAAATAGCCTATGTCCTTCTCCTTACTCCAGACAACGTATATGCAAAATTTTATGATGATCCGTTCAATAGATAGGGCGGGAAAGCGTAACAAACGAACTCACTTTCGCATTTATAATATTATTAGTTGGGACTAGCTGTTACCCGCGGCTTCGCCCGCGTCATATATGTCCTATATCCTTTTCGGTACCCTAACCTATGTGTATGCAAAATTTCATGATCATCGGTTCAGTAGATACGGCGTGAAAGCGTAACAAACAAACAAACAAACTCACTTTCGCATTTATAATATTGGTTGTGATTGGGATAAAGTTGGGGTAGATCTGTATCTGCTGTATATCTATATCATGTGAACGCAGCTCAAAAAGCAACTCAAAGTGCATTCGCATTTCGTCACCGACCTTGCATCGCCTTACGACACCGGTTGCGTTCGTTAGACCCACGAAAATTAGAAGAAACAGAAGGATAACCTATTTCTTGATAGCCTGTGGCATAACTTCGATTCTTAAAACATCTTCGGATTCTACAGGTGGCCGAGGCAAGACATAAAGCAATGTAAATTTTTTAAACTCTCTGGTTTTGATACCACAACTTACTACCGATTAATTTATCCGTGCTTCAGAGGCACGTTAAGCCGTTACTCATAATCGCTGTTTTTGATAGTGGTCTACACAAAATCATGTCAAAGGCCTGTACGGTGGTTTAAAATACTAATAACAAGGTTCATTGCGTCATTTTTGATCTAAGAACCCACATGTCATGACAATGATGATGACTGCGATTAAGGACAACATCGTGAGAAAATCTGCACAATAGTTAACATTTTTACGAGTCAGTAAACATTCTTCGGAAAGCAAGTTAATTATTTGGTATCAGCAACTCTTTAGATAGCAAATCAGATTTGGTAGTTTGAAAAAGTTTGGCTCTAGTGTTAGCCACTAACATGTAGATACGATAAAAAGACTTGACTATGTTAGATAATAAAAAAAAATAGGTATGGTCGAAAATTTTTTGTAATACAACTTACTAGAGCAAACAAAACACAAAAAATACAATCCAGCCACGCTTTGACTATCGACACCCGTACTCTGGCAACATTGAAAATATGAAAATCTACGTGAACACTTTGACATCTTCGTAATTAATAAGCAAACAATTATCCACAATCGAATTTTATCCCGCTGGACTAGACGTTTATTTTGTTAGGTTTCCGTCCAAAATAGTCATTTTACAAAGTGCTACATCTATGCCTATCCTTATTTTCAGAGCACTGCGTAACTCTGATAGTGTACCATTATGACGATCACGAAATCTCTGTACTTGTGCTTTATAATCCTGTAATGATATGTATTCTGAAATCTTTAGATGATGTGTGTTAAGCAACCCCTGGCTTAGTCCACGCTTCGATTGGTGACCTCTCTTATCATTTAAATTTTTCATCTTAATGTAAAAGTATGCTGATCTCATTGAATATTAAAAACGTTGAGAAACATAGTAACAAACGAATACATTTACAAAATTCCAAGGTCATAACTTAGCATTAGGAAGTGTTAAAAGTATGCAGAATTACATGAATACCAATGTGTCAAATTTTATTATTATTGTAAACTGACACAAGGTACGTTTATAAACAAAACAATTTCACTAACGTGTTTTAGTCGAAAATGTCGACAGTTTCAGCCTATAATTAAAGTAAGAAATAAGATATGGGGAAAATCCCAGCGAACAGGATTCAAACCTGCGTCTTAGACTTCGTACGACTAGTCCTTTACCAATTAGGCCTCCACAATTCGATCCTACAAGTCAGATTTCTCTCTCATATCCAACAGATCATATCCTATTCCTCTTTAACGCTTCGTCGTCCAATAACTATCCCACCATTACAAGTGTGATATTAATTATTTTTGGGACGATTGGGACCCATACACATTGACTAAAGAATTTTTAGGCCTCCGGCTCTCTCACTCACCGAACGAAGCATAGCAGCGGTAAAGCTACTACTCAAACGTCGATTTTCTGTGAAAGTGTGGTACTTCCCCGGACGAGCCGGCCCGTTCATGCTACTGGCAAAAGTGATTTTCGCCGGTAGCGAGGCTCTACTACAACTAAAACACCATAACCACAACCTGTGTCTAAAGACGAACCTTTGTCCCGGCTATCGTTATTAGATGGCAGATGGTTTTTGATAGAAGGCTTTATAAATTGACGTAAGAATGGCCTACATACGCCAAATATAAACAAACAAAGGTCGAACTGATGAGTTTTCTCAGTAATTGTTCCGACAAATCCACGACTTTCCTCTGTCTCTGAAGAGCTTCCGTCCTCGTTAGCTAAACGGTACCTAATCACGGTCGGTGGCCGGGAACCGGTACCAGATGCCCCACTTGCGCGCAATAATGCCTTGTAGGGCCCTTGGTAATTGATCGGTGATCTCAAATTTGACATACGATATGATGAGTACTGCCGACATTTACAAGTACCGGGTCACGTCTTTATCTATTACAGGGTAATCAGAGTCAAATGTTGCATGACGTGTTAAATAAGATGAATAGTCATATCTTATCTCATAATAAAATCTCTAATCATAATAAAATCTAGTAAAAATCCAAACATCATCATCAGGTCTTTTTTAGTCTCCACTGCAGGAATACGAACCTCCCTGTACACCCAGAGCCATATATGAGCCAGAGCAGTCAAAAGATTTGGCTTACACTTCCCACGCTGGCCTGACGGTTCAGGTTTCTTTAATGTAGCTTTGTTTTGCTTGTGTCTAAGTCTTTTCTAAGTCCCCTTTTGCGACATCCACGGGAAGACCTGGACTCCCTATTCTATGCTGCTGAGAACCACACGGCAAGAATCAATAATCAAATCTACTTTTTGCAAACTCTTTGCAGATTTTCGAGAAAGCAGCACTATCGAGGCTCAAATCTAGTAAAAATGATAATCCAGACATATAAATATATTTAATTACACCCACCACCCTCCTACCCTATTCAGGTGGGTAGCAACACGTGCAGCTGCCGCGTGCCGCTTCCACGTGACATTGGTCGTGCGACAACACCCAACAGCCCTCATTAAATAACAGAGAAACTCGTGAGGTGCCATAACTACAGAACTCTTTTACGTAAGTAAGGGTATTTTTGGAGATCAGGGGTTGAATGTTATGGCACGGACGCGTCAGAAATGTATTTTGAAATTATATGACCGGTTATTAGAAGGCCTTTGGTTATGGAAGAGTTGGTTGTAAATGTATTTTTAACAAATTATTGTAGTGTTACGTCTTTATGAAAGCGTAAGAATCGATCGGCGTCCATGGCGCAGTGGTTAACACGCCAGTCTGCGACTGGACCCGGGTTCGATCCCTGGTCAGGTCATTATTAAAAAACGATATGTTTCAGATTGGCCTGTAGTATTTGTTATAAAATACAGCTTCATTGAGTCACAATTTACTGGCTAGCTCAATTTGTGTGATTTGTCTCTATATATTTATTTATTTATATACAAAGATACCTCTCCAACCCGTCTGGCCAGCGTGGAGAGTGTAGGCCAAATCCTCTGACTACTCAGGCTAGTATATGGCTCTGGTAGTACAGAGAGGGTCGTGCTCCTGCAGTGGAGACTAGAAAGACCTGATGATGATGATAATGAATCCATACGAGCAAAGGTAATATAATACTACGAGTAAGATCTTCTTTTCGTCAACTTTTTGTTGTTCTACGGGAACTTTGGGTTGGATTCCCGGCGACTCTTGTATTTATCTCCTGTTCCGATATTTGTCTGCGGTTTTGATGCGAACCTGTCAATAGTACGAGGCAGCTCCGCGCCAATCAAATTATAATAGGCAATCTGATTTCAAAAGGACATGTCATATTCAAAGCCCAAAAGCTACACCACCCGAACCCTCCCTGGGTCAAAAAGTGATACATGAGATCCAAAATTTGAATTAAAACTATTCATTTCATTTCACGCGGGCAGACGCAGCTTCATTTAACCAACCAATTATTTTCTGAGTACTCAACTTTATTAGTCAAAAAGTCTAAATATTTCCGTTATTACGCCAATATTGTCACAGCTGTTACGTAAAAGTCATGACATGTGAATAATAATTAAAGTAGACAAATATGGCGTTAATCTTTCTTTTGTGTTTTTATGGTTCCATATCCATAACTAACTGGCCAAACGGGACCCTATTACTTACCTTCAGCTATCATCCGTCCCTCTGTCACCAGGCTTTATCTGTATAACCGAAGTAGGTGGACACTTGAAATTTTCACAGAAAGTGTCATGTCAATGATTAAGTGTTAAAAGAAACCCATATCAAATAAACAAAAAATAATACAAAAAAAAATATGCGTATTGTTAGGGGTGTCATCCTCATTTCTTCCATGCTGGTCTGGGAGAAAAGAATAAACTTAAAATTTACGAGCTGCTTCTCTTCCCGCGCAGATCGTAAAAGCCGATCGAGGGAATGGGCGTCAGGAATCATGGCAATAGGCGGTGCGGCTAGCAACCCATCACTATTTTGATTTCGTCGTCACTTACAAGCCCACCAGCATGCCAAACGTGGCATTAAGGTTTCACAGACCTGGGCTCTGTCAAAGACAATATAATACTAACGTAATAGACTGCCCACCTCATACAAAAATATTGGATCAAATTAAGGTTGCGAAAAGCAGGCGAATGTATGGCGCAGGAGAGTTGCTTGGTAGTCGATACTAGATGGCGTTAATCTGCGTTAGCCTTTAACTTACTAAATAGGTATACGGTGTCATTTTAAAATATTATGCCTAAAATATTGTTTTGATTTTTAATAAGATATATTTTGTGAATCATGTTTTTATATTCTCATAATACGGTAGATACAGTGTTGTGTAGTTTCGAGTGGCGCCATCTATGCGAGTATCTGAGAACAAATCGTACGATTAAGGCGTTAAGACCACATGGCTCTGTCTACCCCGCAAGGGAGAATGACACGGTAGTATGTACGTATGTCATCCTCAACTACCCGTCCGGTGATAGCAGGTATTGCGTAAGGCACGCACTTCCGGCCTCCCGAGCTGCCACTCTCTCTTCCCTAATCCATCGGAGCAAGCAGCATCCCAAATACCTTTATTCTGTTCCGCTAGATCAACGAACTCCTGCATCCTTCGCTTAAAAAACGGTTTTGAAGGGCAACAGCGTCGGAACCAAGATAAGCTAAGTAAACTACGCTCACCAACCCATCAGCCAAGCGTGGTGAGTATGGCTAAACTATTCCCATAATGGAAATCCTTAAGGAAGGCCTATGTCCAGCAGTGAAATTCTTACGGTTGTAATGATGGTAAAATAAAATTAAATAAATAAATAAATATATAGGGACATATCACACAAATTGAGCTAGCCCCACAGTACGTAAGTTGTGAACTTGTGTCGCAGGGTACTCACTCAACGATACTATATTTTATAACATATACTTATATAGATAAACATCCAAGACCCAGATTCTGAAAAAGATCGTTTTCCATCATGACCCGACCGGGGATCGAACCTGGGACCCCCGTGTCGCAGGCTGGCGTGTTGACCGCTGCTCCACGGAGCTCGACAAATATAAAATTATTAAATAATCGATAAAAATATTTGCATACATAAAATTTACATGCAGAAGACCGCAATTTGTGGCGACTATGGGAGAGCCATTTATCCAGCAGCGGACATCCCTGGCTGAAAGATCATCATCATAAATTTAGAGCTGGGTTCTTGTCGGTGGAGCTTCTTCCATTCCTCTCTTTCTTCCGCCAGTTTTTTCACTTCTCTGTAAGTAGCAACGTTATTTTTTTTTTGATAGAAACATACATTTCATACAACTTTTTTAAAGCTTTTATGGAGTTAATTAATTTATGGAGGTACGAAACCCTTCGTATGCGAATCCGACTCACACTTGGCCAGTTTATAGGCGTGATATTCAGCCGTGTGGTGTCTGTAGTTACGTAACGCGCACGTGGCCCGCCGTACTCTGCACGTGAGGACGTGCGTCAAAAGCACGGTTCAAGGTTGCGCCCGCTAATCCTAGAAGGTTGGGGCGGTTTGCGAGGGTGGTGCTTATCAGGCGTTGATGTTAGGTCACGTTGGTTCGGTAATAGGGTGTTACTTGGTAAATTTCGCCTTTGATCAAGGAACATGAAAGTGTTAGTTATATGTAGCAACGTTATTTTGACGAGCTCCGTGGCGCAGCGGTCAACACGCCTGCCTGCGACACGGATGGTCCCGGGTTCGATCCCCGGTCAGGTCAAGATGGAAAATGATCTTTTTCAGATTGACCTGGGTCTTGGATGTTTATAAATATAGTATCGTTGAGTTAGTATCCCATAACACAAGTCTCGAACTTAATTTGGGGCTGACTCAATCTGTGTGCTTTGTCCGCATATAATTATTTAATTATTAGTTATTTATTTAATTATGTAGTTCATTCGAAAATAGGTTTTTCGAGTAAATGTAAGTGGTCGTCGTAAACTCAGCCAGCAAGCGCAGCGCCGGACACCCACCGGCCTGGTGGTCGAATGAATCGCAGAGAAACGATGGATACGGGCAGCTTCCAACCGAACATTTTGGATCCCTAGGAGAGGCATTTGTTTAATAGTGGACTTCCTGCAGCTGAAATGACAATAGGGAATATGCATGAAAAAAATATCTGTTATTTTACCAGTATATCCAAAAATATTCAATAGTAAAGTACTGAAAGTGAAAACATAATATAAAATTTGGTTGAAAAATGAACGAAATAAAATGATTTTACGAAAATATGTCTATCTCACTCGCGAAAACACTATTTTGTATGGCAAATGTATGCATGACATAGACTATGACGTCACTAGTCCATATCGGACTTCTCTTTCTTATTCAAACTTTAAAGTTTCACATCTTCGTCGTTAATTAAGATATTTTAAAAGTTCTTTCATATTTTTTTGCTGTGGATATTAAGGATTATACTAAGCAAATAAAAAAATTACGTGCATACACCCTATTGCACCTCTCCAACCCGTCTGGCCAGCGTGGAGAGTGTAGGCCAAATCCTCTGACTACTCAGGCTAGTATATGGCTCTGGTAGTACAGAGAGGGTCGTGCTCCTGCAGTGGAGACTAGAAAGACCTGATGATGATGATGACCCTATTGCAAACGGTTGAAACCTGCCATAATCGTGATTACTTACTAAAAATAGTAGGTAGTGGCTTGCCACTCCCTAGAAGCTCTGAAACTAGCTGGCGATTACTGTCGGCAAAATGTGCGCTGGACACCGGTGTATGACTGAAGGGAGTCAAGAGGTGTGCTGTGCTGTCTCTGAAGTCACTCGCAGTCTTCTGTCCTTTGACACTTTTGCATCTAGAGCGACAGCTCTAACGACTCCTCTCTGGACGGCCAACTTAGGCAAGCCAGAGCCGAGGGCCCTCTTGGGCTTCCATCCCAACCGATAAAGACACGTCTAGGGAAATTAGTCCTTATCTACAAAATGCACAACCAGCGAATCGACTATGAAGTATTTTTATCTATTTTGATGTACTTATCATGATCATGCCCCTTTAATATTATTTCGCAATTTTGTTACACACGTTACATTAAATACACAGACAAAGTGATTAAATAAAATTAAAAAAAAACTGCGCTCCCTACATGTATGGGAACGCTGTTTTTTTTAGTGGAAATAATATATTTTTTTCATTAACCCCTTGCTGAGTAGGTCCTGTGGTTGGATAGGTCTCTCAAAGATATAGTCGATGTCTGAACATAAATTCTCGATTAGGAATCCATTTGTTATATATTGAGCCTCAAACTGCTTCTTCTTCTTCTGTTTTATATTATGGCTTCCACCGAAATTTCAGTGATTCTGCCAATGTCCAGTATAATTCATATTATAAAGTCCACTAAAATCAATTTGCAAAAATGTCTAAGGCGAACTTCAACTGTACCCCTTGACTTCCCACCTCAAACTCCCTCAAACTGCTTATTTTTGTCGGAGTCAAGTGACATTTTCGCGACGTCACTTGCAATAGTTCAATATCAACAATCTAACGCTTAAACAATGATAGTGCAAACAACAATTATATAAGTGCATGAGTCTATGTACAATAAACACATAACAACACGTGGTCGGTCACATGGCAGAGCGGAAACGGTAACTAGCTAGCTTAGCCTGCGACTTTGCTCGCGTTTTTTCTCGTCAGATCATTAATACTTATGGTGTTTTGAACCGGAAAGGAAAAGGAAAAACTAAAAATACAATCTAATTCTCTTTCCGGGTAAATCGTAAAAGCCAACCGAGGATAGGCGAAAATCTGAGGAATCTTGTCGCGATGCGGCTAGCAATCCATCACTATTTGATTCCGTTTTCCGACTACACACATCAACACGCTAAACGTGGCCTTCTTGATCTGAGTTCTGTTTACTCCGCAAGGAAAAAAGACGTGACCATGTGTAATAATAATATATGCTATACTATTGTATATCCATGGCATAACATGTCACGTGTATGGTCACATGACAAAGCGAAAATGGTAAATAATTTCCGGTAATTCCTAAATAGTATACCTAGTACGTATTATACGTAATATTATTTATAGATATCTTTTCATATGACATCATTTTCGAATTAAATTTTGATCACAACATTAATTCGAGCAATGTACACTCCAGTCCTCATACCTAATTTTTAGTCGACTTCAAAAAAGAAGGAGGTTCTTAATTTTTTTTTATGTCATAGGACGGCAAACGAGCATGCGGGTCACCTGATGGTAAGTGATCACCGCTGCCCATGGACAACTGCAACACCAAGGGTGTTACAGGAGCGTTGCCGGCCTTTCTTTTTTCCCTCGCCATAGGGGAGAGGGAGATGGGCCTCCGGCTCTCTCACTCACCGAACGAAGCATAGCAGCGGTAAAGCTACTACTCAAACGTCAATTTTCTGTGAGAGTGTGGTACTTCCCCGGACGAGCCGGCCCATTCATGCTACTAGCAAAAGTGATTTTCGCCGGTAGCAAGGCTCTACCATAAATAAATTGCGAGTTGATGTCGATTGGAGAAAATGCGGTGTGCAGTATGTTGCCACATCTTCTGCACTCCGCTTTGGAAGCGGTACAAGTAACAAGTACAAGTAAGTAAATTACTGAAGTCAACAATTTTATCAAGTTGTAATATTGATATGAAATATGTGTGACAATTAATAAGAGTTTTTAGAAACCTTAAATAAATTATAGGGCCTTGAGTTACATAAACTTTGAAATTATTTAAAAAAATAATCTTATAGTTACTTGCTTATAATATGACTTTTTATTGGTATAAGAATTTTTAGCATCTGTTAAGTACTTTTTGGAGTTATCCATTAAAAACAAACACGCGTTTCAAATGTGGAAAACCAAACCAAATTAAATTACCAATAATAGTTCTTTGTACAAAGTATTTGCGGTTTTTGAGTTCATTCGTTACAAACAAACACGCGTTTAAATGTGGAAAACCAAGTTAAAGTACCTATAGCAGTTACGGTACATAACTATTTATACAAAGTATGATGATATGTAGCTCACAACGATTCCATCTGGAAGTCCACCTTTAAACTAGGCTCGCGCCTGAATGTCGGGTGATTAACAACCATTTTATTTTTGTTTGTTTGACGGGTAATGAGTAGACGAGCCACCTGATGGAAAGTTGTCACAGACGCCCATGGACATTTGCATCACCAGAGGAGTTGCTGACTCTTAAGATACCTGTAAACATTTTTGAAGGACCCCAAGGCATAGCACATAGGGAAAACCTCGGGATGGGAGCCCATTCCATAATCCTGCTGTACGAGGGAAAAAACCACGTGGTGCTCTGACATTTTGGCCTACTATTATATATTACTAACTCTACCTATGGAGTTTGCGGTGGGAAGTCAAGGGGTACAGTTGAAGTTTGCCTTAGACATTTTTGCAAATTGATTTTAGTGGACTTTATAATATAAAATTGGTGTAGCTTGGTGTTATAAATGCTCGTGCTCATAAACAATTTGTGAAATAATTAAAGTGGACTGAAAAATGGACTCGTATAGATTTGCCGCCAGAACCTCCCACGAGGCATCAAAGAACATACGCCATCTTTGATGCTACTTGGAAAAACTTTACCGTACAACACCGATACTTAGTATCTCATTAAACTGGACATGGCAGAATCACTGAAATTTCGGTGGAAGCCATAATATAAAACAGAAGAAGAAGAAGAAGAACTCTATCCTATACAAAATGTAACAAAGCCATAAGCTTCACGGATCGCACAGGGTTTTTGTAACTATTTTATATTTTTGGAGCTACTATAAATTTACGCGGGAAGGAAATAAATAAATAAAAGCAAAAACGTAACCGCGTGCCCGAACACGTGCAAATATTTAGATTTCCTGTGTGCAATTGAGGATTTTTTTTTTCTCATGTTAAATATTTAATATTCAAAGTATCACATAATATGTATTTAATAAACAAGTAACAAAAATATTTCTATATAACTAAAACATTAAACCTATACTTAACTAAAAGGTAAGAAAATTCAGAACTAAATAATGAAGAAAAAAACCTAAAACTAACAAAATAATTAATCAAATATGCCACCCCGGATGGTGCCCGGCTCAAAGAAATTAATAATTAACTTGAGGAAATTAATATGTAATTTTGGTTTGTGCAATGCTACGATATTGAGATCAATAATGCCAATCAATGACATTGTCGTAGATGTGACTTATCATTTTATCATGGCCTTGTTAGTCTCCACTGCAGGAGCACGACCCTCTCTGTACTACCAGAGCCATGTATTAGCCAGGGCAGTCAGAGGGTTTGGCCTACACTCTCCACGCTGGCCAGACGGGTTGGAGAGGTCTCTTTGATGTTTATAGCTTTGTTTAGCTTTTGTTTCCTTAGTCGACTTCTACGACATCCACGGGAAGACTTGGAGTGGTCCTATTCTATTCTGCCGGGAACCACACAGCATGTGACTTATCATCGATATTAAAATACATACATACGTAGTATCACGTATTTATCCCTTATGGGTAGACAGAGCCTAAGGTGATAATGTCCAAAGGCCTCGTTTAGCACAAAACTGAAAGGTATTTATGATATAATTTACTCAAGTTGTCTGTACCTACCGTGTTCCCGCCGTGACGTATGGTTCCCGGCAGAGTAGAATAGGACCACTCCAAGTCTTTCCGTGGATTTCGTAGAAGGCGGAAACAAAAGCTAAAACAAAGCACCAAAGAGACCTCTCCAACCCGTCTGGCCAGTGTAAAGAGTGTAGGCCAAATTCTCTGACGTCTCTGGCTAATTATTACTTATGTGGCTCTGGTAGTACATGAAGGGTCATGCTCCTGCAGTAGAGACTAAAAAAGACGTGATGATGATGACTATCATCATCATCATCATCATCAGGTCTTTCTAGTCTCCACTACAGGAGCACGACCCTCTCTGTACTACCAGAGCCATATATTAGTCTGAGTAGTCAGAGGATTCGGCCTACACTGTCCACGCTGGCCAGGCGGGTTGGAGAGGTCTCTTTGATGTTTCTAAGCTTTGTTTAGCTTGTTTTTCCTTAGTCGCTTTTTACGACATCCACGGGATGACTAGGAGTGGTCCTATTCTACTCTGCCGGGAACCACGCGGTGATGACTATACTTACATTTAATTTGCTAAAGATACCTCACATCAAGCTACTGAATAATTGATGCCAATTTCCGACATGACGCAGAGTAGGTCAAGTTCAAAGAAAACATGCAGGTATTGAATAATAATGGTATGGAAGCCATTTTGCACGGTGTTTTAGAATAAATTGACGTCCTTCTAAATATAGTCTATACCTATAATTCAAAGTAATTTAAGACAACTTTAAAATAGATTAAAATTACACTTTAAAAAAAGCCCGAAAAATATACCAAATGCCACTTTTAAGAATTAATAGTCTATAATTTTGATAAAGACCAATAATTCAACACCGAATGAACTGAACTGTAAATACAGAAACGCCGAAAAATAAATTCTTTTAAACACAGTATCACATAAGTAGGTACCTAAGCGACATTTACGCAAAACATATGATTTTATACCGATAAACAAACCAGCAATTCATTGTTCACGCAAGAACTATTATAACATGTAAACATTTTTCATTCTCAGAAAATGAAAGATTATAGCTATATCGTTTTCTCAGAATGATACAATAAAGATTAGCTATCACTTGCTGAGAGTTATTCTCAGAAAGCGACAATGCTTTTGCAAACAATATTACTGAAAATGCTCGATTTTAGAGTTCATGGCTCTAAACAAGCCGTAAAATCCAAAAACGTGACACAATTGTGTACAAAAAAAAATTCACGTGGAGAGCCACAGGTGGAACCAAATTATCAATAATGAATACATAATCTCATTACGAATTCTTAGCTTCGGTGTGACAATGGTTACGTCAGCTACATTTGTACTGTATTTCATGTTGTTTTGAGTTTTCGGTAATGGTGTATGCACACAACTGTTCTGTCTCTTACTGTCTGTCTCAAGGACCTTCCTTCTCTTTGATCTAGGCTTGGTTTAATTGCATCTTCAGCTGAGATACTTCAGAGCTCGTCTTCAATGTTTCTAAAATTGATCAGCGACCCATATTTATGATATTGTCATCATTATCTTCTCTAGTCTTTTTTTGTCTCCACTGCAGGAGCATGACCCTCTCTGTACTAGCAGACCCATATATTAGCCAAAGCGGTCAGAGGATTTGGCCTACACTCTCCACGTTGGCCAGACATATTGGAGAGGTCTCTTTGATGTTTATGCTATCCAAGATTTGTTTAGATTGTGTTTCTTAAGTCTTCTTCTATGACATCCACGGGAAGACTTTGATTGGTCCTATTCTGCTCTGCCGGGAACAACACAGCACAGTTAATATAACATATAAGAAAAAAACAAAGACGTGAATAAGTGGTGATGGTGACTATCATATTCCTCGATGGTTACCTAATAAAGCAGTGTGGATGTACCATAAGCTGGTACGGATAACGTGGATTGGCTACACTACGTAGACAGGCTGAAACGTGAGCGGGGTAATGTAACTGATGATAAATACGATGGGGCCACTAAACCAGAGGTATACTAAGCAAGAGGAACTGCGGATTTGCTACACTACATCGATAGACTGAAACGTGAGCGGGGTAATGTAACCGACGATATGAACGATGAGGCCACTAAACGAGAAGTATAATATATCAAGAGAAAGCTGTGGATTGGCTACTTTAAGTTGACAGGCATTACGCCGCTCACGTTGTAGTGAGCGGCGTAATGTAACCGCAGATAGTACCATAGGGTCACTAAAATAGAGGTAAACTATAGAAAGAGAAACTGTGGATTCGCTACACCATGTAGACAGATTGAAATGTGAGCGGAGTAATCTAACTGCCTATGGAAAAATAGGGCCACTAAACCAGAGAGATACTAAGCAAGGGAAACTGCTGATTGACTACACTACGGCGACATGCTGAAGAATGTGCGGTGTAATGTAACCGAGGATAGGTGCAAAGGAGCTACTAAACCTGAGGATTACAATATCAGGATAAACTGCGGACTGGCTACACTATGTCAACAAGTTGAAATGTGAGCAGGGTAATATAACTGATGATAGCTACGATGGGGCCACTAAACCAGAGGTATACTATAGCAAGAGAAACTGCGGATTGGCTACACTACGTTGACAGGCTATAACGTGAGAGGGTAATGTACCATGGATAGGTTCGGTGGGACCACTATTACCAGAGGAGTATTGTTAGCAAGAGGTACCTGTAGGTTGAAACTGTACACTGAAACGTAAGCTTTTTTTTCTGTTTCCGTAAAAGTTATGTGGCCGTGCATTTCGTGGCCCGATCGTAAGACACTTTTCTGTCGATGTTGCGTTCACGTGAAATTTATTTTCTCAGCCGGGTGAGTCGATGCCTGGCAAACAATCCTTCAATACGAGACAAAACCCCTCTCTCTTAATTTTGCATTAAAATTTGCTTCTGTGCGTAAAGGAGATCCTCCTTTTTCATGGCCCAATCGGGGAACACGTGTGTGTAAACAGATGTCGCGTTCACGTGAAATCTATTATTGCGGCGAGGTGCGTCGGTGGCTAGCACGTTTTGACATTCTTTACTGCTATATTTTTTTTCTAAGTTTATGTAAGTTCCACTATAAGTTTTAATTCCTCAACGGATTGGTACATGTGGGATATCGTTAAAATGATCAGCCTTCGTGACTGCTCATGTATGGTGACGATTTCGCATTGGCGGATACAGACGGGGGGAGACTGGTGCGACGCTCGAATATGTGGAAGGAGTCGCTTAAGAACGGCGGTCTGAAAGTTAATGAGGCGAAGACAGACTACATGGCTTGCAACGTTACAGATTATTTTTTGAACGCACGGACCAACTGTAATACCTAGGATCTGTGCTACACGCGTCCGGGGACATCGACAGAGACATCAAAGCTCACATAACTGTGTGGGCAAAGTGGCTCGAGGTAACTGGTGTCATATGTAACCCAAAGTTGCCGGTTAAACTAAAAGGACAGGTCTAT
Organism: Rhodophaea formosa; assembly: GCA_963082605.1. Taxonomy (NCBI): domain Eukaryota; kingdom Metazoa; phylum Arthropoda; class Insecta; order Lepidoptera; family Pyralidae; genus Rhodophaea; species Rhodophaea formosa. The sequence goes on along the minus strand of OY720228.1, from coordinate 9,539,370 downwards.
GAATCCATCATTAGACTGTCCTTCTATATGGGAGTGAAGCCTGGCCTGTGTTCGAGCGGCACAAGAGCACACTGCGTGTCACGGAGATGAATATGCTGCGCTGGATGTGTGGAGTTTCGCGAAAGCATTACGTGAGAAACTCCTGCATCCGCGGCAGTCTTCTTGTCCGTGACATAGCAGACAAGTTACAGGAGAGCCGCCTACGCTGGTACGGTCACATTTTGCGAAAACCGGAATATTACGAAGGGAATAAATGTCTGGCTATGCCATCTCCTCCAGGTCCTCTTATAACAGAAGCATTTTTACTGGCAGAAGGGGGAAACTTTGTGTGCCGGGTGTGCTGAAAAAAATAAAGTCTCAAAAGCAAGGATGCTAAAGACCGTGCGAAGTGGAGAAGAAAATGCCGGAAAGCGGACGCCGGGCTCCGAAGCACTCCAGCTAAGGATGAAAGAGGGAAAACGCTCAGATGAGAGAGACAAAGAGAGAATATCGTTAAAATAATAACAATAAATTAAATTCAATTCAATCCTCTAACCTTCCAGTGTGACAAAGTCTATAATTTCTAAACCCGTTTTTCTTTTTTTTAAGGTTCGATTGTTGAAGATACATTTCAAGTCCATTTCTTACAAGGAATGTAAGAATCGTATAGTAAATTACTCTCCTCAGGCATAATGTAGTACACTTACATCAATATTTAAAAGTAACCAGTAAAGGAAATTTTCTGCCCAATAAAGATACATACCTACAAGGGCATGATCTTTAATAGACACACCTTACTATTTATGAGTATAATTCTGACATATGAAGCTTTATAAATTATCCTTTTAAGTTACCTAAGAGTTGACACCACGGACAAAAATAGTCTTGCCTGTTTCAGAATATCATTGTAAAGCTTATAAATAAATACATCGTAGATATATACGGGATGGACGCACGGATAAACAAAATTTTTTAGAGTAGGCAACATGCAAGGCACCCCTGGTGTTGCAGGCGTTCATAGGCTACGGTAACCGCTTTCCATCAGATAGGCCGTATAGCAGTTTGCCGTCATGGTTTAATAAAAAAAAAACACGGTTCTATTTGGCTCCTTGGCACCTATTTGGCTTCACCGTTAGCAGTAAAACTGAAAAGAAACGAGCAACCCTTGCATTGCAAAAGTCAACTTGAAAACTTTTCAAAGCGCGACACGCTTACTTATATAACTTCGTGAACACGTTCAAAACAGCCGACTTATATAAGCACTCGGTTCTATTTCGAGAAAGCTCTCTGTAAGTTCTCAAGGAAACAATGGACTTTTACAGGCTTTTTCGGGAAAGACGTGGGTTTCCGTTGGTGTATTTGGTGTTAAGTGGCAAAAGAAAAACAGAAGTACCATTTCATAACTTATCTAAGTTGCAATTTTAGCTTGGAGCTCGGGGTTAACTTTCGGGACATTACCTATGTTGGGCTTTGCAAGGAAGTTCTTCAAACCTGTGTTTTATGGCGCTTCAGCGTTCACCTGCGTTCTTTCACACTTAGATTTTGGTGATATTGGGCAAATATTATGTAGATAGAAGCCTCCTGACACCAATTTTCTTGAGGGTTTGATATACTTGTTGGGTACATGTTTTATAAACTTGGTATTCTTAAAATAATGATAAATTTATAGGGACAAATCATACAGATTGAGCTAGGCCCCGCAATGGTAGGAGTTTCGCAGGATACTAAATATAGACTTTGATTAGTAGACTGGTTGTCTCCTCGCAAAGAAATTTCTTGACTCTAAATAGTCAAGTTATCAATATTACCACTATTTATATTTTTCGACACTAAGTTATTAGCCTTCGCTTTGTTTAATGTGTGAAGATTACTTTCTGTCTTCACTCTTGTTTGGGACAACCTACAACTGTTTGAGCGTTTGTTACTCAATCAAGGAAAATGGGTTGAACAGATTTGGATTAAAATTGGCTCACACAGCTTATTAACATGTAAAATCTATTAATTGTCATACTAAGAAAATAGGCCAGTTTCCTAGGTCTAAAAAAAATAATCCATCAGCTGTCCAATTGATATAAAACCAATAAAAAAATATTGGATACAAATATTGGATACAGATATAGCGCGTCAAAGTTCATGAGTCAGCTCGAGACGTCACAGTTTGCGAAAAAGTGTTACAAATTATGCCGTCAGACGGCATTTTAACGGGCAGTATCTTTCTCTATTTTTCGTTTGATAGACCAAAGAAAAAATAAGAGTCCATTATTTTTTGATTATTTTACAGACCTGTCTATACTCTGCTTGGGGAAGCTCGCACGATAATAGCTCCTAAGTCAGTCTGTTAGATGTAAAAAATATTGTTCAGGAAGGTAGGTGGTAGATAGCACAGAGAGGGTCGTGCTCCAGCAGTTTGATTATGATGATGATGATCTCCATTGAAATACATTCAAAAGTATATCCATAAGCAATTCATACTTGTAAGTAATGTAAGGATAACAGCGGTTACTAAGAGGAATGTGTGTCTGTCTGGGCGTTGTTATGCAAGCGGTGCGCGACCTTCCTGGCTGAGGGTCGGTCTCAACTATTTTCCTAGTAGGCCTATCTTTGATTTAAAGGATACTTTTATTTAACCTTACGGAAAAAGTGTTATGTTTTTCGAGTATATGTGGCTTCGCCCGCGTGATATATAGCCTATATCATTCTCAGTAGCCTAACTTATGTGCATGCAAAATTTCATTATGATCGGTTCAGTAGATACGGCGTGAAGTGAAGAAGTAACAAGCAATAAACAAACAAACTAACTTTCGCATTTATAATATTAGTTGGGATTTTTATCAACGCTTTGGCCCAGTAGAAAAAATGATCATATTGACGGGTTAAGCCACCCCTTCAAGACTTTGTCAAGGGTAAATTTATATAATGTAGCTTAAGTCAGGGTTGACATCCCCAACTGTCTGACCGGTCGTTGTAGGTATAGCATCATAATCACACCCGGCCTCCCGAGCTACAACCTTCTTATCCCAAATCCATTCGAACAAGTAGCATTCCACATACCTATATACTATATTGTCGAGCTCCGTGGCGCAGCGGTCAACACGCTGGCCTGTGACACGGATGGTCCCGGGTTCGATCCCCGGTCAGGTCAAGATGAAAAATGATCTTTTTCAGATTGACCTGGGTCTTGGATGTTTATCTATATGTATTTGTTTTAAAATATAGTATCGTTGAGTTACTATCCCATAACACAAGTCTTACTTAAGAACTTACTTTGGGGCTAGCTCAATCTGTGTGATTTGTCCGTATATATTTATTTATTTATTTTATATACCATTCCTCCAGTCCACCAAACTCCTAACAATCTAAGCTACTACCTTTCTCTCGTTCAAAAAAGAAGGGTTCCGATGAGCTGTAGAGCTTGAACCGCATAAAAGCCAAACAAACTGCGCAAACCAACCCGTTTGCCAATGGTGGTCAGTATGGCTAAACCCCCTATCGCAAAAGCAAAATCTCATGAATCCATTCGCCTGTTCAGCAGCTACGATGGAACAGATAATGAAACACTACACTACAAACAAAAGAGATACAATTATATATATAAGTAGTTTATAAGGTCTAACTAGAATTGTGAGTTGACGTCGCTTGGAGAAAATGCGCTGTACAGTTTGTTGCCGCTTCTTCTGCACTCCGCTTTGGAAGCGGCCTAAACTTAGCCATAAGTAATTATTGACGTCAACAAAAAATTTTTGTTGTAAAAATTGTAAACACAAATATGACAATTAATAAGTGTTCAAAAAAACCTATATTAAATAAACGATTGAATCTTGAATCCAAATTTAAATAAAAAAAAATGATTTTGACTTTGACACTCAGGCGGCAGATAATGCAAAAAATCTAGTCAGGTTCTTGGCGGGAAGTTTAGCGGAATACACGGTGTTTGTTTTAGATTGTATTGCAAATTTATTCTAGTGGAATTATAATGCGAATTGGTGTAATTTAGTGTTATTAATGTGCCGTGTGGTTCCCGGCAGAGTAGAATAGGGCCACTCCAAGTCTTCCCGTGGATGTCGTAAAAGGCGACTTAGGAAACACAAGCTAAACAAAGCTTATAATCAATGAGACCTCTCCAACCCGTCTGGCCAGCGTGTAGAGAGTAGGCCAAATCCTCTGACTACTCTGGCTAATACATGGCTCTGGTAGTATAGAGAGGGTCATGCTCCTGCAGTGGAGACTAAAAACCTGATGATGATGAATGTTCATATTTATGAACAATGTGTGAAATAACTAAAATAGACTGTCATGGTGCGGCTGTAGTGAGATTTACTTAGCGGCCTGGTGGTTGTCCGCCTTGCTGCGTCGTCTATGATGAAACCAACCAGTGGATTCGCGAAGAATTGTCGTCAAGGACTCCATCAAACGAAATGAATTACACCATCATTTCGTTTGAATAACTCGCCAACTGGCGAAATAAATGAAGAAAGGCTTTAAAGGACTCTTCTCGGTATCCAGGGCCGTAAAACAAGTATATAAAAAATGCAAGAAATAATGCCCTCTTTGTTATCGGAGTCAAAAGATGAAATTTCAACTAAACATTTCTTTTTTTCACTTTTCAAAATTATATCACCCACGCCTTCTAAGTCAAAACTTATGTCATTAATTCCTCGCAAATGCAAGATGGGCCTTACAGATTAGTTCCTCGCGACCTCCACGCACCGGAAGTAGGTAAGTGGGACAGCCTGGCATTGTGACGTCACCGTGTGATAAGAGCTTCTGCTGCGAAGGGTGGATGACGTCATTCCTAGTGGCACTTGTTGAAATGTTAGTAAATTCTGTGTTTTAGAGCAACTGGGTTTGTAATGCCAAGGTTTGTTTAAAAATGTCTATTGTCAGTCTTTTAATATTTCAAACCCTTAGATATATAAAACCTAGATAAACTCTTTTAGCCTAAAGGCGTAGAAATAACTATTGTCCATCTCATGTCGGTCGCCGAACACACAAACTTGTCAGTTTATGCCCTCAAAATCCGTCAAATTAATTGGTAGCTGTGTGTGACACAGACAGCACAAGACAGTGTGATAACACAAAGCTGTCACATGAATCATCATCAACAGGTCCTTGTTAGTCTCCACTGCAGGAGCACGACCCTCTCTGTACTACCAGAGCCATATATTAGCCAGGGCAGACAAAGGATTTGGCCTACACTCTCCACGCTGGCCAGACGGGTTGGAGAGGTCTTTATGATGTTTACAGCTTTGTTTAGCTTGTGTTTCCTTAGTCGACTTCTACGACATCCACGGGTAGACTTGGAGTGGTCCTATTCTACTCTGCCGGGAACCACACGGCGGTTTTTTAATCATTGAAATAAAGGCATGGCGGTGTCTAGAGAGTATATAGTCAATGTTCAAACCCAATAAGCTTGATGACAATATGTTAAACTTGATATTGTCCAACTTGGCGGGGTAGCAAGTTTCATCGAAGTAGGTTCAGTAGTTTTTAAGATAGATGTCAAGTGGTTTCAGCCATTAGAAAAAAATTAAGTCGGTTAATTTTTTTTTATTTCTCCTTGTAGGCAAAAATCACTCCGCTTGTATAAAGCGCCATCCCTATTCGACGACCTCCGGGGCGCAGCGGTAAACACGCTAGCCAGCGATACGAGTGGTTCTAGGTTCGATCCCCGGTCAGGTCACTATGGAAAACGATTTTTTTCTGATTGGCTTGGGTCTTTGATGTTTATATTATGAATCTATTATAAACTATAGTATCGTTGAGTCAGTATCCTGCGACACAAGTTCACAACTAGTGTAGGGCTAGCTCAATTATATATTTATACTCATTTATATGCCGCGTGGTTCCCGGCAGAGTAGAATAGGACCACTCCAAGTCGTACCGTGGATGTCGTAAAAGGCGACTAAGGAAACACAAGCTAAACAAAGCTTATAACCATCAAAGATACCTCTCCAACCCGTCTGGCCAGCGTGGAGAGTGTAGGCCAAATCCTCTGACTACTCAGGCTAGTATATGGCTCTGGTAGTACAGAGAGGGTCGTGCTCCTGCAGTGGAGACTAGAAAGACCTGATGATGATGATGATGATACATACATATTCATATCACGTCTTTATACCTGGACAGAGCCCAATGGCTACGTTTAGCGTGTTAGTGGGCATTAAGGTGGAAAGCAAAATCGAAACAGTGATGGGTCGCTAGCCGCATCGCCTATAACGTGATTTCTTAGATTTTTGCCCAATCCCTTGAACGGCTTTTACGGTCTGCGCAGGAAGAAACGCAGCTGGTATATTCTATGTTTTTATTTTTCTCCCAAACCAGCATGGAAGATACTTATTTATATATTAATTTATGTCATTACTGGGGTTGCACCACAACACAAGTTTGAGGAGCCCGATGGTCCAGTGGGTGTGAGCTCTATGAGCGCTTATGTAAGTTAAGCAACCCCTGGTGCAGTCCCTACTTGGATGGGTGACCGAAAGTGGCATAAAATATCTCGAGCTCCTCCGTGCTTCGGAAGGCACGTTAAGCCGTTGGTCCCGGCTGTCATCGTTGATGGCAGTCGTTAAGCTATGTCAGAAGCCTTAAGGCAGCTTGAAAAATCTGACACCAGTGTTGGCCACTGACACATACGAAAAAAAAAAAAAAAAAAACAACACAATTGTAAGCACTAATAATAATACGCACTGAAGCTTCAAGTACTAGGGGTGGGTGATGTCATATGATGTGAAACTTGTTGAAATACTTGTGAAATATTGAGCAAGAAGGTAAGATATGTCAAGGTTGTTTTGATATTAATTTCACCATAATAATAAATAGTTACTTGTAAAGAGAAATTGTATGTTGAGCTTGAGTAGCTTGATGAAGGATTCTCCATCCAAATATTATGTACTCAGTACTAAAGTCGTTAGTTTGTGTCTGAGACAAAACAACGCAAATAATAACTATTATAATATATATTCTACGTAAGTTCATACCACAGAGCAGGGGAATATGACTGTCGCTCAGGGCGTGAGTGACATTCCGTGCTCTATGATCAGATCTATATTTGTCCGTATGGTATATATATATATATACATATACCATACGGACATACAAATATAGATCTTGACATATATATTTACTAACAATAGGTTTGTACTCTTAAAAACATTACTTTCCTTTTTCTTATTAGCCGAGTAACAATAAAATATCGGAACAAACGTGGCACTGATGGCAACCTTCACACTTCCGGAGGCGTGCGCTGCCTGCGAACCGTGAACCTTGTGCCCGGTCGGTGCACACCTGCGCCGACTCACAATTATGTCACTGAGGTCACCGGGAAAGTATCCGCTTCAATATTCTACATAATGTAATGCCTCCTCTACTCGATTGCCGATGATCAGCAGTAATCGTGACGATTATACGACAATACATAGCTATGTATATGTTTTTTATACGACAATACATAGCTATGTATATGTTTTTTATACGACAATACATAGCTATGTATTGTGGTATAATCTATCGAATGATTTTGATGATCCAACGCAGCTGCGTTGGATAAAAACTCTCAAAAGTTTTAGTGACTCAGATGATAGGTGTCGATGCCTATCAATCTCGGATTTGCTGTTACAATGCGGTTTCTATATTCCAAATAAAAAATTACAGCAAACAAAACCCGCATTGTAACAGAAAATTTTAGATTGATAGGCATCGATACCTGTCATCCGAGTTAGTAAATAAGGGGGCTGGGCTTTGAAGTACCACAGCTGGAGAAGCAACCAGACATAAAAGAAAAGAAAAGAACAGATTAACTTAGCTCCATGTCAATGACTCAGTCGGTCATTGAGTCAAGAGGAACGTGTTATTGTGTATACAGATTATTAATAACAGTTATGAAATCAATAGTTTCCGTACACATTACCCAAGATATCCACGCACAATGCACATGTATGACTTGCAACTTGACAACGTGCCATGAAACGTGTCATACATTCACGTGTATGACATATATACTACTCACGTTTTCTTCCTTTACGAGGTAGGCAGAGCCTGCGACCATGAGAATATAAGGCTACGTTTGGCGTGATGGTGTGGCAGATAAGTGGAAAACGAAATCAAAATAGTAATTTGGTATTTACTGTTATCATGACTGAAGGAGCATACGTTGCATTGTACTTACACAACTTTTTAAACCAGTCTGGATATCGCTGAACTTACTCTGGACTTGTGTGAGAGATTCCAGGAAACCCGGTTTAGTTAGGGGTTCTTTGGCTATATCGCGTGCGCTGCGGTACCCTATAATGTGACCTTAATGCCCGTTCTCGGCATACAAAAATTGACGAGTCAAATGATGACCAGATAAATTGATTTAAAACTAGGCACTTTCCCGCAACTTAGTCCCTTAATAGTCAGTGGTGAAACAATTTTGGAAATCGGTTACAGTGCCTATTCAATGCAAATAAACAAACAAACAATCAAATCTTCCTCTTACATGCACTTTGATTCAAATTATTTTGTGTGGTTCCGCCACCAGTTAGTTCATGCATACTATTGCTGGCCAGCGCCCACCTACTACTGTTAGTCGTCATGCCCGCCACCATTAATAATAGTTTCCATGAACTAACTGGTGGTGGAAGCACACAAAATAATTTAAATCAAAGTGCATGTAACTTTGACTTGTGCATGTAACTTTGACTTCCGCAAAGTAACGCCTGAATCAATTTTTTTCTCTTAATAATTTTAGTATACATAATAAAATAGACAAAGCAACTTGAGCAGAGGAAGATATTGAGCTGATGGATATTCTATGTAAGTACTAGTCAATCAATTTTATTATACTGCAACCGTAATCCGCCAAGCATGAACATATCATGTAGTAGGCAATTTCTACAAAGTCAGTAATTTGATAAAGGAGTTGTTGACAAAATATGTATCAAAATCAAGTTGGTATCGAAAATCAGCAAATCCTCCGTATTGAAAAGAAGCCGTGTGGATCCTGGTAGAGTAGAATAGTACCACTCCAAGTCTTCTCGTGGATGACGTAGAAGATGACTTAGGAAACTCAAGCTAAACAAACCTTAATATAACATCAAAGAGACCGCTTTAAATGGTCTGGTCAGGCAGCGTGGATAGCGTAGGCCAAGTCCTCTGGTAGTACAGAAAAGATCATGTTTCTGCAGTGCAGACTAAAAAAGACATGATTAAAATGATCGAAAACTTTAATAAGTTCAAGTAAATCAAAGGCAAGTGCATCATTGGAGGTTCACCATCAGGTGGTTAGACGATCTGACCAACGCCACTGAGATATTGAAAAGCCGCGGGATAGACCACTAAGTTCATATATAAACCTCATGGGTTAGATGAAGAAGACGAATGCTTCGGCAGACTTTTTGTTGCCGTTGTATATTTATTTCAGTGTCATGCACAAGGAAAATTCTGCTCCTATCAGCAGCAATAAAATTCTGTTTATTGTAAATAAGTAGGAAATATTGCATATTTATTTATTAACAATAGTTGAGTACTATTACAAAACTATCAATATGACTTCTACTCCGCAATGCGAGTGGTCAAAGCACACGACCGCTACCACGAGACCCGCAACGTGCGAGCCCACGTGCCGGCGCACGCGCAGCCTGCGCATGCGCCTCGTGTTTATGTAATAAAATAATTGTTGAGTAATGATTTGGCGCGGGATGTGTGTCAAACTCCCAATGCTTTATCCGGGGGGTGTGGTCAGTATTAAGGTCGGAAAAACTGCTTTATTGAGGGTTATTTGGCTTTACATATAACCTTTAAAATTGGCATTCTGGGAACTCCAATATAGATGTTCTAAGTTCAGTTAAGATTCATAGCTATATAATTTGGCTTCCAAAAAAGCAGTTCTGCCAAATTTACAAAACCGCACGCCCAATGATGCGTTTCCGTAATCAACCCCTCTCTCAAATGCGTAGAAATCAATGATCTATATTGACCCTTAGAAGACCGTTCAGGCGAACCAATACGAAACAGTGGGAAGAGCATATGTCGTTACATACGATGTTCCGTTGAACATCCTCATCATCTATTTTAGTCTTTACTGCGGCTTACCTAGAGCCATATTTTAGCCAAAGCAATCAGAGGATTTGGCCTACACTTTCCACGCTGGCCAGACGGGTTGCAGGGGTAACTTTGATGTTTGGCTTTCTACGGCATCCACGGGAATACTTGGAGTGGTCCTAAATTCTTCTCTGCCGGGAACCACACGACCCAAGTACCGGATGTTTGATAAGAGTATATACCTTCCATTTTTTAAGACTTTAGGGTCCGATAAGCCGCTCTCATTAGCACATCAGTGTGTTCGCCCTTATTAACGGACTCACGTTCTCTGACTTGACTGATAATGACTGAAAACCAGTGTTTTGCTCTCGGAGCAAATGTAACACCGAGTTATTACTTTTTGTATCCCTACTACTAATTTCTTCTTTTTAGTTATTCACTCTTGACAGAGTGATCGTGGTTGTGAAGATGGTCCTGATGTAGGATTTTCTATACTGCCCATCTCTTGGGCGAGGGTTTCTGCTAGTGCAATATCAAAATCATAAAAATCAAAATCAAAACGTTTATTCAGAAAATAGGCCTTTGCAGGCACTTTTTCACGTCAAATCATATTTAAAATTATCTTATTAGATAATATGTATTTATTAATTGTTCAAAAGCTACAGACTACTAGCTCTCTCTCTCCACATCTGCCAGATGATAGCATAGCGAGCACATTGGACAAGAATGGGTCGCTATTTTTATCAAGTCTATCCAACGAGTTGAACCTTTGCAAATAAACTTTTTGTCTTTCTTATATTTAAAATGGCAGCAACTGACACGTTGTTTTTTATGACATAGGACGGCAAACGAGCAAGCCGGTCGCCTAATGGTAAGTGATCACCTCTGCCTTTGGACCACAGCAACACAAAAGCGTTGCAGGCCTTTTATTCTTCCCTCCCAGATAGGAGAGGGGATGGGCCTCCGGCTCTCTCACTCACCGAACGAAGCATAGTAGCGGTAAAGCTACTACTCAAACGTCGATTTTCTGTGAGGGTGGCATTCATGCTACCAGCAAAAGTGAATTTCGCCGGCAGCATGGCTCTACCACAACTATCTACTACTGTTTCCCAATACGTAACAGCCAACAGGTCTGTACTCATTAGTATCACCGCCACGTATTTCTAAAAACCCTTATTGTAAAATGTTAAATAGAACTTCTGAACTTCCATGCTGGTCTGGGAGGAAAAAGAAAAACGTAGAATGTACCAACTGCTTCACTTCCCGCGCAGGCTGTAGGAAATGGGCGCAAATTAAGTAATCATGTAAATACGCGTTGCGGCTAGCAACCAATCACTATTTTGTTCCCGTGTTCTTTCTTTAATCTTATCAGCATGGTAAACGTGATACTATGTATATATGTACAGGGTGCGCCAAACTTATTAGCTGCGACCTGCGCAGTACACGCCCCGCCTTCCCGCTCACGCCCCGTTTAACCTAATATTATGTACTGCGCATCGACTCGGACGATGTTCGGATTCGCAATAAAATTTGGCGTGGCCTATATGTTGAATAGAACGGGTGAAGTCGTGGCCGGAAGCCAGTATTGTTTACTAATGCACCGTTCCTATCAAGATTACTGCGCTGCAGCCACACGTGAGCGCCCTCGTGCCAATGCAGGCCAAAATAATAGTTTATTTATACACCTCGCATGAATATAGTGTTTACGCTATTTCAGTGGTTCCCAATGTTGACTACACAGCGACATTTTACAAAAACTTGAGGACTTCTTCCCATACGGCGTGTATATTGACCATTGATATTCCTTTAAAGGGGTGAGTCAGCCCGTCAATAAAAACAACTTTTGCAATGGAATCAATGCTGGAAACTTAGATATTTTGACATTTTAATACAAACTGCCCGGTCAAATATTGTATTATCTTTTATATGAGTTCCCAGCATTAATCCCATAGAAAAAATTGTTCTCTTCAATGAATGGATGATTTATAAAGTACTTCCGTTAAGATTTTTATTATTCGTATAGATAGAGTAGAAATTGAGATCCCGAATTTTAGGATCACCTTAGCCATCCAGGGATGATCTTTTTGCGATAATTCAACAAGACGTAGGCCAAGAAGGTTGAGTTCCGGCTGAAGGTTAGAATTTCGTCAATATCATTAGAATTTCAATCCATCCATTGGCCACTCCATGTAATAATGTAGACTGGATCCCCAATCCCCTATCAATTCTGAAATTTTCCAGGCAGTTTCAGAATTGATGGGAGTCACGTAGTACTCACGTTTGTTTGTGACAGTTTGGGAAACGCAGCACTCTATGTAATAAATACGTAATAATTTTGGCTTCGTTTTCAGTCCATGTGGAGAAATCTGAAATTGCATTTTGGCACTATTTAATATTGCATCACATGTACTTTGGACACTGATTGTTATCAATCACTCTCTGTTTCTTTGAAAAATATAAAATTGGCGCTATTCTAGGTATCATTATACAGTGTTCACTAAGCGTTGGTGGTTGATTAATTTTGTTTTTAAAACGTGTGTCTTGGTCTACCCGGTCCCTTTTTTCTTCTATAATTCCTATTATTGTTCTTTAATGCTTTTGGCCAAGTCGTTGTGAATTAATGGGTGTTTTAAATAGATTAGTCTAAAGTTCTACGGATGACACAAATAAATGATTATCATTATCAGGTCTTTTTTGTCTCCACTGCAGGAGCACGACCCTCTCTGTACTACCAAAACCATATATATGCCAGAGCAGTCAGAAAATTTGGTCTACACTCTCCATGCTGGCCAGACGGGTTGACAGAGCTTTCTTTGCTGTTTATAAGCTTTGCTTAGCTTGTGTTTCCTATGTCGCCTCTACGACATATACGGGAGAAGACTTACAGTGGTCCTATTCTACTCTGCCGGGAACCACATGCCTAAATAAATAATACATTTTACCAATGTTTCATGACCATTGCGTCACACAGGTATCTAGTACCCGGTAGTAACGCAGGAGGCCCTTATTCACAGTTATGACTAATTTGTTTATTATGTATGACAATTCACAATAGACACTTGAGATTTTAATATCATTAAGCCAATATTGATAAGTTACCACGGTGTCATGTCAGCGATGTGATGAGTAATGGGAATAATCAGTTTAAAAGTAGAGTCGTCATTATTCAAGGGCATGCTTAGTCAGCTTTTGTTCCGAATAGTAAGTACCTACTTATGTCAATTATGTCGTTACCCGACCTACCCAGAAGAAGGTGTTTGTTCTTCGGACGTATGTATGTAAGTATGTCTGTTCGATTTTTTCCTCTTGTAGCCTAATCTTGACCGATTTTGAAGCGAGAGGTGTCATTACATTTGTATTCTTTGCTGGAGTGCCGTAGGCTATGTAACTTCAGCAAATATGCGCGAGAAAAAGAAACAAATGCAACAACATGACGCTTTTGTTTGATTGTTTCTCGAGACAGATTCTCTCTTGATGGTTTACAAAAAAATACAGACGATATCTAAAATTTTCCTATGTGAAATGAGGCAAAAAAATTCTTTTTGTGTTTGTCGAAGTAAGAGTTTTCTGTTATACAAGTCCGAAATAACTTTAATATCACGCGATACCATGACGGCACTTATCCCAACTTCCCACGATTTTGCAACAACCTTACGGAAGAAGCCTGTAAATAGGCTACAGCATCATAACGGTTATTATGAGGACAGAAATCTCAAATAAAGGAGTGTTGTATGACGTCACGGTTCATCACAGATTTGTGACCGGACGCGGTAATATTTTCTTGTTACGTCCGCGCTCACTGGTGCCGTAATTTTGAGGACAAAACTGTTATTCATGAATTTTGGGACAGTTAGGTGTAATTACTGGACATGGGACCTCACGAATTCCGGAAATTTTGAATGCCCGGCCATGGCAACCTTAAGGGCGTAACCTAGCAGTATTTTTCAGTATGTGTTCCATACAAATGTATTCTACTATTTTCTCGCTGAAACTTGCTTTTAGTACTAAAATAAGTATGACCATATGTCTTATTTTCTTTTTTTTTTAGAAAAAAATAAAACATAGGGTCAAACCTATTTTAGTACTAGATTTTATGAAAAAAGAATTGTGCCTCTAGAAGCAGTTTTCAGCGAGAAAATAGAGGAATACATTTGTATGAAAAACATACTGCTAGGATACGCTTTTAAGGCCGTACACTAGGCACAGTAGCGACGCCAATCATTTTATTCCTAATACTTTACAAATAGAAAGAAATTCAAGAATGTAAATCATATAAGCCTTAGTAAATAACCTGAAGTATTTTTGGAATCATGTTTAATATTATCAGAATCAGTAAGAATAATGAGAATCAGATTACCGCCAAAAACGGCCGTTCTTTGGCGGTAATCACTATTTCTCTTAGTGACTGATTCTCATAATATTAAAACATGATTCCAAAAATACTTCAAGTTATTTAATAGTGCTTACCATGATTTACATTCTTGAATTTCTTTCTATTTGTAAAGTATTAGGAATAAAATGATTGGCGTCACTACTGTGCCTAGTGTGCCCCCTTAAGGTTCTCCGGCCAAGTCGTCAGGCGTGGTACTGATTGCAACGCGATTTTGATATAATTTTCAATTTTAAATTAATCAAAATCAATCAAAAAATCAAAACGTTTATTCAGAAAATAGGCCTTTGCAGGCACTTTTTCACGTCATATCATATTTAAAATTGTCTTATTAGATAATATGTATTTATTAATTGTTCAAAAGCTACAGACTACTAGCGTTTCGGAACCGACACACACTAATATATTTGGTACCGCCGTGTGGTTCCCGGCAGAGAAGAATAGGACCACTCCAAGTCTTCTCGTGGATTTCTTAAAAGGTGACTCAGGATACACAAGCTAAACAAAGCTTCTAAACATCAAAGAGACCTCTCCGACCCGTCTAGCCAGCGTGGAGAGTGTAGGGTAAATCCTCTAACTGCTCTGGCTAATATAGATATGGCTCTGGTAGTACAAAGAGGGTCGTTCTACTGCACTCGAGACTTAAAAAAGACCTGATGATGTGATGTTTTGTACTTAAAAAATCATTTTTCGATCAATGTTTCTGATTTCTTTTTTCACCTATTAAAGCAAATCAAATCATGTAAATTGTGACCGACGGCCTTAGATACTATAATCAAAATTAACATATTCTTCTCTCATATTAAAATTTCTTAATAGTTTCTTAAAAGCTTTTTCCCAAACAAATTTCAGGAGAGCGCCTTAACCGCAACCGATGTTGTTGTCGTTTTATATCAAAAACTAGTGGCCCGCCCCGGCTGCGCCCAGGCATGAATTATACCTATAAACCTTCCTCATGAATCACTTTATCTATTAATGAAAACCACATAAAAATCCGTAGTTTTTGAGTTTATCGCGAACAGACAGAAGTAGCGGAGGACTTTACTTTATAATAATGTAGTGATAGTGATGTACGACACTTCCCATTGTCGTTGAACTTAAAATCAACATTAAATGTCACGTTACGGAAGAAGCCTATAAATAACTATCCACCTCATGAAGACAGAACATTATGTAAGCGACTGACGCACAAACTAATTACTTGTTGTCTAATAGTAAACATAACGGACATTAATCCGGAATATTGTTGAATAAACAATTACGTTGTTAGGGCAATTATGGACAGACAAATTAGAGTATCATTACGTGAATGCTAACAGTCTATAAAGGCAGCTGACAAAGGTCGCAGGAAGGCGCTGGATGCAGGCCGCTTCCAACCGGTCGTATTGGAAATCCTTGGGGGAGGCCTATGTCCAGCAGTGGACTTCTTGTGGCTGAGATGATGATGATGATGATGATGATAATGACAGTCTATAAATTATTAGCAAATTTCCTGCGATTTCGTCTGCGTAAGTTGTATTCTATGTCACTCGCAGATAATTTTTTTTAAAATCATATTAAATATATACGGACAAATCGCACACAGATTGAGCTAGCCCCAAAGTAAGTTCGAGACTTGTGTTATGGGATACTAACTCAACGATACTATATTTTATAATAGATACTTATATAGATAAACATCCAAGACCCAGGTCAATCTGAAAAAGATCGTTTTCCATCTTGACCTGACCGGGAATCGAACCCGGGACCATCCGTGTCGGAGGCAGGCGTGATGACCGCTGCGCCACGGAGCTCGTCAAAATTATCTTTCTATATGTGAAAGATTTATGGAAATCAGTCCAGTAGTTTCGGAGCCTATTCAATGCAAACAAACAATCTAATCTTTCCTCTTTTTAACCGACTTCAAAAAAAGGAGGTTCTCAATTCGTCATAATCTTGTTTTTTATGTATGTTCCCCGATTTCTCTAAGACGCCTAAACCGATTTAAGAAATTCTTTTTTCGTTCGATGGGTTATAGTTTACAGATGGTTCCATTACATTTTTATCGGAGAGCGCTATGGAAAAAATACACAAAAACAAAAAAAAAATTACATTAATGCCGTGCGGTTTACACTTTTTTCAATTTTATTCGTATGCTTATTCAAACAAATTGATAGAGTTGAAGTCGGTTTTTGTTGTTTGTCAAAAAATTTTTAATTATCAATACCAGTATAGATGTAGCTAGCTCCAAGTGATCTTTCGCTACTTTTTTTGGTTAAGATTTTCGTTAAATTCTGAAAATTTACTTACGTGTGTTAATAAAGAAATATTTTATCTATATAACTCTTCCATTATATTTTCTTGGTTTTACTAGTCGTCTTTTAAAACGCATGTAAGGTATTTTCCAAACTCAAAAACATATTTTATGCATCTGTCGTATTTTATGTCTAATCATGAAGCAAAAGTAGGTGCAAAGATCCATATCCGTACAAATATCATAAATGTTCCAAAAATAGTTTTTACCTTGACCTCAAGTGTGGAGTTCACACATGAGAAAATCCAAGCATGGCTTATGTTTAACATTACCTCCTAACTTTATTTATAGTTTTGTCTTTCTAATAGATATGTTGCTTCCAAACAGTTGTATAGGAAATTATCAATGATCTACAGTTTACTTCTTGCGGCTAAGATCTCAGAATAATAACACTGAGATGATGATGCCGTGTGGTTCCCGGCAGAGTAGAATAGGACCACTCCAAGTCTTCCCGTGGATGTCGTACAAGGCGACTTAGGAAACACAAGCTAAACAAAGCTTACAAACATTAAAAGTCCTCTCCAACCCGTCTGGCCAGCGTGGAGAGTGTAGGCCAAATCCTCTGTCTGCTCTGGCTAATAAGGCTCTGGTAGTACAGAGAGTGTCGTGCTCCTGCAGTGGAGACTAAAAAGACCTGATGAAGAATGAAGAAGAAGAAGAACATGATGATTATGATAGATATAACTGTTTCTATTATGACATTAGTATCATCATCATCATTTCAGTCGCAAGAAATGCACTGCACACAGCTGGACATAGGCCAAGGAACACCAATACTTCCTTTTTTATTTCTCGACGGAACCCTAAAAGCTTACATAGGTTCATGTATCACACTTTATATATCCTGAATTAATCGATACTTCTATTTGTTTCTAGACACAGTTTCTAGACGAGTTTAGCCTCTCGGTGAGCTAGTCTAAACATAACCTTGAAGTACCTCTAACCGACTATACAGAAACAATACCGTGTTTTCCGCCGTCGGAAAATATAACAATGCCGGTAACAATGGAAGAAAGTTAACTGTTAGGTACTTCCAAGGCTGAGACTAGGATTTCGGCTTTGAGCTGCGGTTTTGCTTGTGTTATATTTTTAATTTATGGGATTCCATACCTAAAGGGTAAAAACAAGACCCTATTCACGATACTTCGTTGTCCATCTGTCAGTCTGTGTGTCTGACACCAGGCTA
Organism: Rhodophaea formosa; assembly: GCA_963082605.1. Lineage (NCBI taxonomy): Eukaryota > Metazoa > Arthropoda > Insecta > Lepidoptera > Pyralidae > Rhodophaea > Rhodophaea formosa. The sequence goes on along the minus strand of OY720228.1, from coordinate 9,521,505 downwards.
TCAGATATCTCATAAACCGAGATAGCTAGACAGTTGAAATTTTCACAGATAATGTATTTCTATTGCCGCTATAACAACAAACACTAAAAACAAAATAAAACAAATATTTAACAGGGGCTTTTTTGCCGTTTCTTGCTCGATATTAATGACGGATATTTAATTGTATATTTACTTTGAAAATATACATTTATTGAGATAGAATAAACTTACAAAAATTACTTTATTAAAATTAAAACAAATTAATAAGTTATGAAAAAATATATACCTAAACTACTTAAAACTAAAGAAAAAGAAAAAGTAATATAAATAAAATTTAAATTTGAAATAGTCGAAAAGACCACCTCTGAGAGTACCTGGCTCAAATGTACCCATCACACCAGCCGCGTTGCCACGCTGGATGGCCAGTGAGATGTGTTGGACCAGGTACGCTCCAGAGCGGGGGTCGCAGTCATTGTCTCGGAGGCGTCGCCCTAAATTTCTGATAAAAAGTTTGCCTTCATCGCACCAGGGACCACCTGTTTCCTTTGAAAACAAATAATTCGATCACAATAGAATAAATATTTGAGGTAGCCATGCAACAACTTTTTTTGCCGTTTTAGCTCTATAGTCTTATGTTGTAAGATGATGGTACGGAACCCTTTGTGCGCGAGTCTGATTCGCACTGAGCCGATTTTTTTAAGTATCGTATCCAAACGGTGAAAACTGCAGCCTTTTGCAATGTTTTCGTCCTTCTGGCTCATGGCTGTATTTAATTTATTTTTATTTTATTTTTTTATTTATTATTTATTTATTTAATGACTCTTTGACTTTTTGTCAAAGAGGCTTATCGAGGTATCACGTGACCAAAGGGCTGGCAATTACTTGGCACAAAGGATAAGCATTGCCATCCAACGTGGCAATGCTGCCAGCCTTTTGGGAACGTTACCGCGAGGTGATGGTTTGCAGGGACTATATAATTTGTAAATATTTTAATTAATTTTAAGTAGTTTTAATTATTATTTCTTTTAATATTCTTTGTAAGCTACCTAAATAAATTTGTTAAGTTTCAGTTTATACAGCAGTAGTATATTTATTTAATCCAAAAATCACAATTTAACAAGTTTTCTTACAACTATAACGCCTAAAAACCATGTTATGGTTTGTCCAGGCGCTGCACATTCGCACAACTAAACAAAACAGTAGTTATGTACTATAATCTAAAAGTCTATCCAATATGCCGTGTTAATACCGCTTGTGACATCGCATCGGTATTATTTAATGTATTGCTAAAGCCGATATATCTAAAAAACAACGGGTTGCACTCTGGGAGTGCCGGCAGAAGTCAAAACTTAAATACTATCACTTATAATTTAAACCTTTCCTAACAGCAGTCATCATCCATGGATGTGCGTAGCACGCTGTAACACGCGAATGTGCGTGTTTCGCGCAAGCGCCCTGCGCCGTCTTACGAATTTTCAATCTAACGAATCTGTCGGTCACGTGATCTGTCGCGAGTTTAACATTTTTTTCCCATCACAAAAAGTGCACAGAGCCGCTAATGAAGTTTTCACGTAAAAAAAAAATATATAAACATGCATTATTTACATAGGTACATGACCTATGTAAAACAGATCAGTCTCGTTTGGACAATTTTTCGTTTTATGACCCTAACAAAAAGAGGCGTTTCATAACCTTTCAATATTTCATACACTTAGTGGCCTTATAAGCGCATATTATGAAGCTCCCTTCAGAGCCCGGGGTCAGCTAACTTAGACAAACTCCGTGGCGCAGCGGTCAACACGCCAGCCTGCGACACGGGGGTCCCGGGTTCGATCCCCGGTCAGGTCATGATGGAAAAACGATCTTTTTCAGAATGACCTGGGTCTTGTATGTTTATTTATTTAAGTATATGTTATAAATTAATATAGTATCGTTGAGTTAGTATCCTGCAACACAAGTTCACAACTTACTGCGGGGCTAGCTCAATTTGTGTAAAAAAAAAAAAATATTTTCTTTTAAAAATACTTATATGAAATATTAATCTATCAGACATACAAACATTTAAATGTATTATTAGTTACCGAATTCCTTCAAACTTATTACAATATATGTTACGGAACAACATATGTCGACCTTAATTTGCTCTTGTGAATTTGAAACTACTTGTATCGATCTTTAATATTATAATGGCTTTGTTTACACCAGACTCACGTGTTGAAATTATTAGTTGTACCTACAGGGTGATTCTGAACAAGCTGACAATATTTTAATGTTAGAATCAGAATCCGTAATCTATCTATCGATCTATAGTTATATAAAAAGAAAGTATTTGATTGTATGCATTGAAAAGGCTCCGAAACTACTTAACCGATTTTGAAAATTCTTCTTCTTCTTCTATTATATATTATGGCTTCCACCGAAATTTCAGTGATTCTGCCAATGTCCAGTATAATGAGATACTAAGTATCGGTGTTGTACGGTAAAGTTTTTCCAAGTAGCATCAAAGATGGCGTATGTTCTTTGATGCCTCGTGAGAGTTTCTGGCGGCAAATCTCTATGAGTCTATTTATCAGTCCACTTTAACTATTTCACAAATTGTTCATGAGCACTAGCATTTATAATACCGAACTACACCAATTTCATATTATAAAGTCCACTAAAATCAATTTGAAAAAATGTCTAAGGCACACTTCAACTGTACCCCTTGACTTCCAACCACAAACTCTTCTTGAAAATTCTTTTACACATACAAAGACTTTGCGTGGCTTTAATTTACGCGGATGAAATCGCGGGAAAATTGCTAGCAGAGCCTGCAAAGAAAAAAAGGTGATAAATAAAATAAAATATTAGATCTCCTATACACTTCACCCCCCTTTTTCATCCTTTTAGGGGTTAAATTTCAATTTTTTTTTTTTGACATATCACACGATACTATATTTTTTAATATATGCTTATATAGATAAACATCCAAGACCCAGGTCAATATGAAAAAGATCTTTTTCCATAGTGACCTGACCGGGGATCGAACCCGGGACCCCCGCGTCGCAGGCTAGCGTGTTGACCGCTGCGCCACGGAGCTCGGATCTTTTCTTAGTTCTCACTTACATCATGTAAGGAACCACTTTACCAAATTTGAAGTTTCTAGGTTCAGTAGTTCGGCTGGGCGTTTATAAAAGTAAGTGAGTCAGTCATGTTTGTATATATTTATAAATAGAGTAGGTAGGTACTACATTTTCATTCATAAAACATGACTTAGTTAACTATTTCTCCTCTCGGAAAATACCTAACACGTTGCTCAATACATCAAATGTCTACAAAGCAGTTCGAAACATCGTAAACAATAACAGCCAAATGTAATACGTTGAAACAAAGGGCGACAACAATGTAGCGAAATTCACGTGCACGGAGTCACGTGTTAGTCAAATACATACATATAATTACTAAGTTATTACTATAAGATATGTTTAATGATGGCACGTAAATAGTTATGGCAGCTTCCCATACATCATTTTAGTTAATAATCAAAGTAAGTGTCTGTGAATGATATTACCTTGTTTTAAAAACTTATACTACAGATTCTATAGGTAAAAAAATCATAATAATAAAACTCCAGATTTTTTAGTTATGATGCTTAGAAGTGTCGTAGGTTATATCGGTATTACGAGTAAATATTATTATGTATTTAGTATATACGCAACAATATTTTTTATTTTAATAAAACTAAAAAGCGTATAAAAATAATATGGGTATGCTTTTTGTTTGCAATGAGTTTTTAAGACGCTTTTGGTGCCCCGAACTAAAAATCTGCCATAGCTCTTTGTTATCTTTAAAGACTTCATCATCATCATCATCATCAGCCTACACTCGTCCACTGCTGGACATAGGCCTCCCCAATTGCACGCCATCGAGATCTATCTTCGGCTGCTATCTTTAAAGACTTATTCTTGACATATTTATAAAGAGGAAAGACTTGATTGTTTCTGTAATGGATGCTGAAAACCTAGTGAAGCGTATTTCACAACTAGAACAGCTACATTATTAGCGGGCGACATAGGTGTTTACGATAAAATCGCCAAGAAAATTCTAGTATACAAGGTAACTTAAAAAACACCCGTGACTTTACAGGAGTATAATATTTAGCTAACATCATAAACAATAACGTCTGTTCTACGAGTTCTGACGTAACTTAATACATTTAATAAAAATGATTTTGAGGGTTTGTGGTGGAAAGTCAAGGAGTGCAATTGGGGTTTGCCTTAGACGATTTTGCAAATAGATTTTAGTGGACTTTATAATATGAAATTGGTGTAGTTTGGTGTTATAAATGCTCGTGCTCATGAACAATTTGTGAAATAGTTAAAGTAGACTGTTTTATGGACTCGTATAGATTTGTCACCAGAAGCTCCCACGAGGCATCAAAGGGCATACGCCATCTTTGATGCTTCTTGTTAAAACTTTACCGTAAAACACCGATACTGAGTATCTTAATTTACTGGACATTGGCAGAATCACTCAAATCTCGGTGAAAGCCATATTATAAAACAAAAGAAGAAGAAAAATGATTTTTCAGGTTTTTCTTGTCCTGTCGTGACATTTGTACGTCTATGATTCATTTGTTCGAAAGGGCGACGCGACAACGGCGGCGCATAGAGTTGTTAACCTGCGAAAATAAAATTTATTTTTGTATAAAGTAAAATCTAACAAATTATCAAAAGTTGTGGGACAAACGTTGTTACTTATGATGTTAGCTATTTACTCCTGCGAACTTACTGGTGTTTTACAAGTAATATTATAAAGTAAATTATAAATTTAAATATTTGCATGAATTTAATGATGTATAATGTAATAACGTTCTCCTTCATTCAAAAACTACTATAGATTTAGACGAAACTATAGGTACACTATTATCTGACACATTGGTCGGTCGGCATATTTTTTGTCCGGATCGTCAGTTAGTCTACGACGACGACCACGAGACGCCTCCCATTCTCTTTTTCAGATGTTTGTAACCCGAGTAGAGTAAATCTGCTCTTCCACATCCTAGTGTATCTCCGGTGATGTTAAGATAGAAAACGATATCACCAAGAGGGACTTGGTGAGCATAATCTATAAGGAACATATTATATAACTACAACAAGATTGTTTGGAGACTGCGCTCGAGAATCTTAACTTTTTTTATGCCATAAGACGGCAAACGACCACCTGATGGTAAGTGATCACCGCTGCACATGGACAACTGCAACACCAGAGATGGGACAAAGAGCGTCGCCAGCCTTTTATTTTTCTCTCCCAGGGGAGATGGGCCTGCGGCTCTCTCACTCACCGAACGAAGCTTAGCAGCGGTAAAGCTACTCGTAAAAATTCTGTGAGAGTGTGGTACTTCCCCAGACGAGCCAGCCCATTCATGCTACGAGCTAAATTCACCGGTAGCTTGAGCGTCTACTCCTCATCTCAGCGATTCTATAAAACCTCATGTCAAATTAAGAATCTCTATGTTACTGTAAAGTCGATTAAAATAATTAATAGTTAACTTAAAATGATGCTATCTCCGCAATTATATAAATACGTGATTCAAGTAATAATCGTGTTATTACGTGTGTTATGTCACGATTCGTCGATAAGATATATAAATCTTTCTGTATGTCTGTATGTTACAGCGATATTATGACGATAAGCATGAAGCACTGATTTCCTGAAAGTTAGATAACTGAATTACGTAAATGTATTAAGGAAAATTGATTAATAAATTGTACTAATAGGTATAATTAGTTAGATATTTTCTTGAAACATAGTTTCAGATTTTTTTTTAATTATTCGTTAAGCAAAATTCAAAGATCCATACCATCCCCTCTACTACTCTATATAGTCATGAAGAACCTAAATCTGTAAAAAGTTTAGAGGAGGATTGCTTAAATCACTTATTATACTTAAACTGTCACTATTTCTTATGTTTCCAGTTCAGCCCTTCAGGCCACGCATGCAAATCGCGGCCCATAAGACATATGAGAGTGTACTGTCTCTCCAAACCTTGCGCACACAGCAAAGCCGAGGTCCTTTCCTCCTGGGGCACTCTGCACTCACCTTAAAAGTCTGGTGCAGTAGCAAAAGTACACTTGGAGCTAGCTACATAGGCCAACATTAAAAAAAAAAAAAGATTTCTGATTAACCAACGGCCTTTTGCCGAATCATATAAATGCTTCTACTCCTACAAAACCTACTTTTACTAAAACCTAGGTACTCTTTTCGTTTTTTACTTCTTATTCTATTTAGTACTTAGACGAAATTGGTTCATTCACACACGAATATATACAATCAATTATTAATAGCATCTCTTTCAGAGCAATATTAATCAAATAAATCTTAAATTAGTCTTAGAAAGCAAGTTACCTAAACTAAAACTAGATTAATTATGAAATTGAATTTCGAAAATAGAACTCGTACTGGCTGGTTTCAATATGCAATGCTATTTGAAAATGGAATTCGACATATAACGTTACGTCAAACGTCACGTTTCGATTTGAAAACATGATTGCCAATATCAACGTGATTAGAAAATTTGGAAACAGCTTATGTACGTACGATTTTGAATACTTATTGGTTTCAGAAACTCGAAAGTATCACGTCTATTTTCTAATTTAAACGTTGTTTTTTTAATTCCGTTCATAAAAATAGACTGATTCAGTTAATAAATTATTCCCTTTTGACTCATAAGGACCACTTCCCAAAACGTCCACTTCCACAAAAGACAATTTCTTTAGAATAATTTCCAACACCCATTAAAATTATAACACCGTCTTTGTAAAGTTATGATACTTCTACCACCGACCTATGTCCCGGTCCGGAGACGTCCCGTGAAGGGTAAACCTTGAGAGGATATATGATAATAATAATAAAACATTTATTTGCTCTAAGACACTTACAATGTATATGTACAATATATACGTTAGCTTATTCGTAACATAGAGTAGGCATTGTAAGCATTGATAGAGCCTGGTGCCCGCTCTAAGTATCACAGAAACCTGTATGTATAATAGTCAGCTTACTGAGTACAAGTATCATACAACGCTTTTTAATACATTTTCGATTATCATAAGATAAATTGAGCGATTGTGATTGGTGCAAAAAAAACCGTAAAATACAACAAAACGATCCAAGTTTCGATGTCACAAGGACCGAATTAATAGCAAATGTATTGAAAAATAACGTTACAATGTAGAACCACTCACATGTACATGATAGACGGAGACGGTGATTATACCACCGTCTCCGGAACTCTTGAAGGAAAATAAAACGTGATCTGATAACATTCCTTCGATTGGAAATTGCATTGATGTAAACAAAGCCATTTACTACGCGAGATATAGTTCACGTTGTATTAGATCTAACAAGTTATGTAATGGTAATTAGTTGATATAAAGTGGGTGTTTGATGTCTATTTATTCCACATCTATATTCTCAATCTCTGTCTTTCTCTCTCTCTCTCTCAAAAATTGCTGATAATATATTATATAAATATATTTTATAATAGATACTTATATAGATAAACATCCTAGACCCAGGTCAATATGAAAAAGATCATTTTCCATCTTGACCTGACCGGGAATCGAACCCAGGACCTTCCGTGTCGCAGGCAGGCGTGTTGACCGCTGCGCGACGGAGCTTGTCGAATAATTATGGGCTCTGGTAGTACAGAGAGGGTCGTGCTCTTACAGTGAAATAAAAAGACCTGATAATGACGATGACGATGGAGACACATTTAATCTCTTTGGAAGTGCATATCTTTCAAACGATTTTATTCGACATTGAGAATTGAAAAAAGAAATGGTTTTAGGAACCTCATTATCATTTTCAAGACCTATCTATAGACACCCCACACGTATAGGTCTGATGATTTTTTACTTTTATTTGATACTAGCTGTTACCCGCGGCTTCGTCCGCGTGATATATAGCCTATGTCCTTCTCAGTACCCTAACCTATGTGTATGCAAAATTTCATGATAATCGGTTCAGTAGATAAGGCGTGAAAGCGTAACAAACAAATAAACAAACTCACATTCGCATATTAGTTAAGAAGTTAAGATTTTTAGTTCTGTTCCAATATATTATAATATGTAATAAAAAAAATAAAAAATGAAAACACGTGTGTAGGACTCACGTGTTATCATTTTTCAAATTACCTATTCAACTAATTAATGATTACGTTTCTTATAACGCGTGACATAGTGTCATTGTTCAAGTTATGCTGAATAAGACATGACTATGTTGCAAGGACGCGATGGTCACGTGACGTTGTAGTAAACATGTTATGTAATGTAGGAAGTACCCGCTCTTGTTTCAGGCGCCGTGGTGTCATTTATACGAATGGTGAGTTTTGTTTACATATTGCCAGAGAGCACGGAATGTTGTCGTTGGCGAGCGACAGAAACATGCTACTTTGTGCTTACTGCTTACAAAAAGTAGCTTTATGAGTGCCCGATTCGATTCAGTGATATACTAGCAATTTTTTTCATGACTTCATATGCATAGATTATAGCCTGTGTCACCCGTATGTATAAGTATAGATACATCTAGAAATAAATGGAATTTTCTACGCTTAATCGCAACAATAAAGGTGAGATAATTTCTCAGTGTAGTGTACCAGAAAAATGTTAGATATGGAGATTGTAAGATATCTAATTTAGTAGTTGTTCCTGCGATTTTATTCTCGTTATTTGTCACTAATCGCTATACTAATTTATAATATTGTAAAGTTTTTGTTCTTGAATGTACTAAATATCCCATCCCGTCACAATTCAATTGTTATTCAATTTTGTAACTAAATACTTAGTTAACTTATTAGTAATAATTACTTTTTAAAAGTAAATTTAAAAATATATAACATAACATATTTTTTCGCATGATGGTGCGTCGTTTCACCACATTTTATTTAGTAAAAAAATATATTTCCCAAATGTTAAATCAATTTTTCAAATAAATTCCGACTGTTTCAGCCTTATTTAAAAGCCATTTAGGATACAGGAGGCAACAATTAAACCGACATATGTACAAAAATATTTAGACGTAGGTACATACATACGCGGTAAAACATTACCCTGCTGGGTGGTTCAGTCGGGTAAACATGATATCTCGTGTGAGTTTCAACAATACAATTTTCTAAGTATAATAAATTCAAGAACATTATGCTCATTATTGCCATTAATATGTTTTAACATTTACTTAATTGATCGATTGTATGCTCTCAATGTAAGGAGTGCAGATTAACAAATAATGATAATAATTGAGATAAAAGATAGCATAAACGTGAGGTTTGTCGCGTGACTGACTGACAGCTGCGCTGCTTCTTTGTTATGGTTGTCTTAAAACGTGTTTTACATAAAAAATACATGTTGTTTAATTCATTATGTCAAATAAAATTATGAATAGCAATGAGACACTTAACACATCTAGCAGTCAGATCATGATAGAAAAACGATCTTTCGTAAGTAGATATCTATTATAAACTATAGTATCGTTGAGTTCATAACTTAGTAATAACAACACAAGTTCATAGCTTATTGTGGGGCTAGCACAATTAGAGTGACTTTTCCATTAAAAAAAAAACATTTTCGATTTTTATTTTAAGATTGCCAGTGGGTTATAATTAACCAAAATATACGCTACTTATTGTGCTGTTAAAAATTTACTTATGTTTTATGATTATTTTTGATCAAGCGAGCGAAGCGAGCAAGGTCTTCAATTGAGTTGGGGAGAAAACATATTTTTTGTTTGAAAGTACGTATGTAGATATGTTAATTCCGCGATAACTTTTGAACCAGTGTTCCCAATACGATGAAAGTACAATTTTTAAGGGCATCAAAATCGATTCATTGGTTTTGAGATATTAAAATATATGTATGTGCACAAGGTCACAGTTCACTACTTCTATATAATAAAATCTAATAACTCTCTGATTTTAAAAAACTTTGATAATTTCCGATTTGCACTTCAATTTAGCGCGTTTCGTCAAACAAACGATTCATACTTTTCCGTACACAGAAATGGTACCCTTAAATAAATAAATATATTAGGACAAATTACACAGACCAGGCTAGCCCCACAGTAAGTTGCGAATTTGTGTCGTAGGACACTAACTCAACGATACTATATTTTATAAAAGATACTTACATAGATAAACATCCAAGACATATTAGTTGTAGTAGAGCAACGCTACCGGCGAAACTCACTTTAGCTAGTAGCATGAATGGGCCGGCTCGTCCGGGGAAGTACCACACTCTCACAGAAAATCGACGTATGAGTAGTAGCTATATCGCTGCTATGCTTCGTTCGGTTGAGAGGGCCGGAGGCCCATCCCCTCTCCCCTCTGGGAGGGAAAAATAAAAGGCCGGCAACGCTATTGTCACACCCCTGGTGTTACAGTTGTCCATGGGCAGCGGTGATCACTTACCATCAGGTGACCCGCTTGCTCGTTTGCCGTCCTATGACATAAAAAAAAGACACAGATCAATCTGAAAAATATCGTTTTCCATCATGACCCGGCCGGGGATCGATCCAGGGTAGGTATCTCGTATGGCAGCCACGGAGTGTCGAGTTTATCATCATCAGCCCCCCTATTTTCTAACTCGGATGACAGGTGTCGATGCCTATCAATCTAGGATTTGCTGTTACAATGCGGTTTTTGTATTCCAAATAAAATTTTCGAGCAAGCAAAACCCGCATTGTAACTGTAAATTCTAGATTGATAGGCATTGACACCTGTCACCCAAGTTAGTAAATAAGGGGGCAGGTCTTTTTTAGTCTCCACTACAGGAGCACGACCCTCTAACATAATTATAGACATAACCCTCTAACATAATTACAGATAACAGAGGCTTAATTATATTACCCAGAGCAGGCCGAGGCAGAGGATTCATCATCATCAGGTCCTTCCAGTCTCCACTGCAGGAGCACGACCCTCTCTGTACTACCAGAGCCATATACTAGCCTGAGTAGTCAGAGGATTTGGCCTACACTCTCCACGCTGGCCAGACGGGTTGGAGAGGTCTCTTTGATGTTAAAAAGCTTTGTTTAGCTTGTGTTTTTCCTTAGTCTCCTTTTACGACATCCACGGGATGACTTGGAGTGGTCCTATTCTTCTCTGCCGGGAACCACACGGCCGAGGCTTAGGCCGGCAGAGGATTAGGCCTGTATATTCTCCACGCTGATGGGTTTGAGAGGTCTCTTTCATGAGCTTCGTTTAGCTTGTAAGTATGTTTCGCCTTCTACGACATTCACGGGAAGAATAGGAGTGGTCCTATTCTACTCTGCCGGGGGCCTGGAACCACACGGCAGAGTTTATATTCCATTAAAACAAAATCAATATCCAACGTACTCATAAAATACTAGCAACACGTGTTTATCGGAGTTAAAACGTATTACTGCTGGCTAGACGATACCTATTACGGAATCACGTGACGCGCGGCCTTGACCGTCACGTTTCTACAATAAAATACTAGGTGTGACGTGGCGCCAGTATTAAATCATTGCCAATGAAGATTTAAGGTAAAGAAAGTATTGTTAATTAAGTTAGTGATTTTATCACTTATCATGCATTTGTTTAGAGGTATTGGGATCCTAGAACAATAAAATATTGAACTTAATCATGGAGTGTTAATTTGTTGTATCAATTTGAAGACAGTCACGTTTACTTTAGCTAAATGTGTCGTTTCCTCATAGAGGTTGTTTTCACTGTTTACACGATGAATGAACTATACTCACATAAACTCACATGAATATGCTTAGGGCTACATTTTTAATAATACTTAACAAAAATTAACAATATTTACAAACTTATACGAAGTACATTAATTATAAAATCTCGGATTTATTTAAGTTTTGTTCGGCAGCCTCTGTGGTCCAGTGGTTAAGGCATTTGCTTTACTGACCTGGGGGTCGTGGGTTCGATTCCCACGGGAAGCATACTTTGAAGTTGTTTCCAGTTTGTTTAGGACATTGCAGGCATGAATCACCTGATTGTCTGATAAGAAAGATGATTCCGTGCTTCGGAAGGCACGTTAAGCCGTTGGTCCCGGCTACCATCTGGTAGTCGTTAAAGGAACCACGACAGAGGCCGAGAGGCGGTTCCGAAGAACTCTGACACCAGGGTGAGCATGGTCAACTGACCGTGTCACCTACTCGAAATGATGATGATCGGCAGAATCTCCAACTAGTCTCGATCGTTTAATCAGACAATCATCGGGGCGATTGTTACGTAGGGTAGCGTTCGACTCGAAGTTTCGCTTTTAACTCAGGTGACGTATCTTTTCCGAAACGTTCCTATGGCCAACTGTCCTGCACCTATGAACCTAACACAACGCTATAATCACAAATGAACTTATAAACAACCAAATAGCTCCAAAATTTTCACAAAAATCTGAGCGAAAACGCGAGCAGAAAGCTGTACCCAGTAAATAACAGTTTGTGTCACGTGATGCGCGGCTGTGGCCTTGTGCGTCACGTTTCTACGGACAACTGTCCTGCAACTTTGTAACAAGAGTAAACACTTCATGTACTAGGTATCTAGTATTTAGCACATATGTGCAACATTTATGATGTTGTATAGTAGCCACAGTTCTTCAATGCTGGCAAAGAGTACTGGTCTGGATCTTCCACGCTAGTCAAAACAGTCTGGAGATATTTTTGCTCTACAAAAGGTAGAGAAAAGCGGTCTAAAAGACCGAAATTTTCATAAAAATCCAAACGACGTCGCGAGCAGAAAGCTGTTCCTAGTAAATAAGAGTTTGTGTCACGTGACGCGCGGCCGTGGCCTTGTGCGTCACGATGTTATATAAGTGCCACGGATCATCAATGCTGGCAAAGAGTACTGGTCTGGATCATCCACGCTAGTAAGTAAGACAGTCTGGAGACATTTTCGCTCGCTTTTGAAAAAACGGCATAACATGGTATAAAGTCGCGATCAGAAAGCTGTACCTAATAAATAACAGTTTGAGTCACGTGACGCGCGGCCGTGGCCTTGCTCGTCACGTTTCTACAGCCAACTGTCCTGCAACTATGTAAGCACTACATGTACTAGGTATCTAGTATTCAGCACGCTTAAGCAATATTTGTTGTATAAGAGCTTCTTCAGTGCTGGTAAGGAGAACTGGTCTGGATCTTCCATATCGTTAATGCAGTCTGGAGATATTTTTGTTCTACAAAAGGTAGCGAAAAAGCGGTCTGACAGACTCTATCATCTATTTTTACATAGCGATCCAAAAAAGAAGTGTATTGTTTTTCAACCGACGAAAATATGGATGACATACGCATAACTTCTTTCAGAGTACTCCAATTTTGATAATTCTTTTTTATTGGAAACCCCTTTCCAAATTTATATGGGACTTTATGGGATAATGGTACAAAAACATAGAATATACCAGCTGCTTTTCTTCCCGAGCAGACCGTAAAGGCCGTCAAGGGATTGGGCGAAGTTTAATTTACACCGTCACTCCCACAAACACGCTAAACTGGCATCAACGTCATCGGGTCTTTTTAGTCTCCACTGCAGGTGCTGAACGCTCTCTGTACTACCAGAGCCATGTATTAGTCAGAGCAGCAAAGGAACTGACCTGCACTCTCCTCGCTGGTCAGATGGGTTACAGGGATCTCTTTGATGTTTATAAGCTTGGCTTAGCTTGTTTCCTTAGTCGCCTTCTAAGACATCCACAGTGAGACGTGGAGTGGTCCCATTCTACTCTGCAGGGAATTACACGGTGAAACGTTGCTTTTGGTTTTATGACCTTGGGCAGTGTCTACCCCGTGGTTCGAGGAAAAAATACGTGATAATATGAATAAATAAATAATATATATATATATATACGGACATACATATATATATCTACGGACAAATCACACAGATTGAGCTAGCCCCAAAGTAAGTTCTTATGAAAGACTTGTGTTATAGGATACTAACTCAACGATACAATATTTTATAACAAACACATATATAGATTAACATCCAAGACCCAGGTCAATCTAAAAAATATCATTTTCCATCTTGACCTAACCGGGGATCGAACCCGGGACCATCCGTGTCGCAGGCAGGCGTGATGACCGCTGCGCCACGGAGCTCATCAGTCTCGTCTCTCGGTATGTATTAATTATACCGAGCATGATGCCGGTCCCCGGGACATCGACATAACGTCTCGTTACCAATTTTCCCACGACTTCGTCCACGTAAATTATAGCCTATGTCACCCGCAGATTAATAAGCTTTCTATAGGTGAAAGAATTTTGAAAGTTTAAGGTCTAGTAGTTTCGTACAAACAATCAATAGTATAGATTAACACAAACAGTTCACATTTTTTTAACTATTTCCGAGCAATACGTGACTAAAACTATCTTGTTCCATTTTAAAATTATATCTCGCGTAAGTTCCAATCTGTTTGTTTGTTTTTCGTGTGTGTAAGTGGCCAACACTGCTTTCAGATTCTAAAAGCATCTGACATAGCTTAATGACTGCCATCAATGATGACAGCCACGTAAGTTCCAATAATATGACTGTGCACATGAAAAAAAATATCTTAGCCTTATCGAAAAAAAGTATAATATATAAAATACATAAAACAGCGAAAAACCAAAAATATTTCTCAAGCCCGCAATGCTAACACATAACTTTTACAACCACGTGATAACAAAGGAATTTCTAAATCGAGAAATGCCAGTCCATAAATCGATAATGCGCCGATAGAAAATCGCGAACGGCCAATTATATCGAGTAACGAGATTACCGAGTCACGTGACTGGTGACTTTGGCCCTCGTCACGTCTATCACGTTTTGCTGTCCCGCCACGCGACGCTTAGCTATAGGAATGTAGCATGTAGCCGTGTGGTTCCCGGCAGAGTAGAATAGAACCACTCCAAGTCTTCCCGTGGATATCGTAGAAGGCCACTTAGGAAACAAGCTAAACAAAGCTTATAAACATCAAAGAGACCTCTCCAACCCGTCTGGCCAGCGTGGAGAGTGTAGGCCAAATCCTCTGACAGCTCTGGCTATATGTATGATACATAATACATATGGCTATAAGTGCAGAGAGGGTCATGCTCCTGCAGTGGAGACTTATAAGGACCTGATGATGATGATGATGATGTAGGTGTTCAGATTCCTTATTTTAGCCGTGTGGTTCCCTGCAGAGTAGAATAGAATACTCCAAGTCTTCCCGTGAATCTCGTAGAAGGTGTCTTTTGCTAACAACGACGCGACGCGACGTTTATCTTTAGGAATGTCGCATATAGGTATTCCAATTCCTTATTTTACCCGTGTGGGTTCCCGGCAGAGTAGCAATAGGTCCGCTCCAAGTCTTCCCGTGGATGTTGTGAAAAGCGACTTAGGAAACATAAGCTAAACAAAGCTTATAAACATCAAAGAAACTTCTTTAACCCGCCTGGCCAGCTTCGAAAGTGTAGGCCATATTCTCTGACTGCTCTGGCTTACGAGCTACTTTAGGCTCGTAAGTCAGAGAGGGTCGTGCTCCTGCAGTGGAGACTTCAAAAGAAATCCTCATTTCTAATGTCGCACATCATCAGGTCTTTTTTATTCTCCACTGCAGGAGCACGACTCTCTCTGATCACCAGAGCCATGATGCCGACTTGTAATGCCCGTCGTATTAATGCCTTACCAATAAGGCCACCGCGGTTTGATCCTACACGTTGAATTTCTCCTCTATATCTCATTCTTATACTTGGGCTTGCGTTAAAAAATATATGCATTATTTTGAAACTCTCGCTTTTGAAACAGAAGGAACGAGGCAGGGTCACTGGTGATTAGGTTTTTGAAATTACATACAGAACAGGCGCGTAACAACGAGCATTTTAATCCATTATGGACAGTATCAACACTCAGCATAACAATATAGTGGCTAGGCTTATGTTGTGCGTTCGGCTGCTCGGCAAAAAGTGACGCGTTTGCTCGGCGGAGCGCGCAGCGGTGAATACAACGGCGATATGGCGGGCAGTGGGGCGAGCTATGACTTCACGCCGTGTTGCAATTCGTTCGTTGCGTTTACACTGTCTTGAGGTTGATCCCTTGATATATTGATCCAACCCTTGATTTTGTTAAGTAAGGAAGTACATTGTTACATAATACGGAATCAATTAATCTATATTATACAACAGGATATACAAGGTGTGATTAAATTGATAAAATCGACGCGATAAAATATATATTTGATATCATATCTAGTATAATATACCTAACTAGACGCAACTATTTCCTCTATAATTAGAATTCCTCATTTTAATCAGTTTTCGTCCACGGGGACGAGTGAGGAGGCAGGACATTAATAAGACCTAGTGACTAGAATACAATAGGAACACAGTAGGGCAGAGTAGAATAGGACCATTCCAAGTCTTCCCGTGGATGTCGTAGAAAGCGACCTAGGAAACACAATGTATCTAGCTTTTTAAACTTTCACAATAATTAACATTAGAATTAAACATATCTGGATATTTACCGTGATTATTATTTGAGTTTTTGATATTTCGATCAACTTACATGGACCATCCACTAACCTCTCCAACCCGTCTGGCCAGTGGGGAGAGTGTAGGCCAAATCTTCTGACCACTCAGGTATATGGCTCTGGTAGTACAGAGAGGGTCGTGCTCCTGCTAAACACAAGCTAAAGTAAATGTTAAAACACAAGCTAAACAAAGCTTATAAACATCTGAGAGACCTCTCCAACTCGTCTGGCCAGCGTGGAGGGCGTAGGCCAAATCCTCTGACTGCCCTGGCTAATATATGACTGGTAGTACAGAGAGCGACATGCTCCTGCAGTGGAGACTAAAAAGACCTGACTATGACGATGAATCTTATTTTTATTTATTTATAACACTTTATTGCACATTTAAAACAGATTACAAAAGAAAAAATGCATAGAAAAAGAAAAAATAAATATACAAAAGGCGGCCTTATCGCACAGCAGGCTACCTTTGGGTATTTGAAAATGAGAGAGAATATAATAAGTACGGTGCAATAAGAATGAGATAGATAGCATTACAAAAATAATTCAATTATTATACATACATAAATTTATACATACACTTATAATATAGCATATAAAATAATGTAATACAAATGGGCGAACAACAAGATAAGGAAATACAGAAAATAATGGAATTATAAAGAAGAAAGAAAATGTGATTTGACTTGCGATTTAAATTTGGCTACCGTTTGAGCACATCGGATATGTAGTGGTAGTGAGTTCCATAGGCGAACTGCTCTTTGTATAATATGGGTAGTTCATACTATATTTTATTTTGATACTTACTTATGTTTCCATCCGATACCTGTAAGCTGCGAGCCGAAGCGTAAATGTAAATCGCATACCACATTCTTTACTCACGTGGGTCAAGTTCAAGAGCGAATGTTTAGGCAGTGATGCAACACGCATGGAATCAGCTTAGGAATTCCTAAAATCTCGATGTACGTGCATTAAAATTGAGTCATTTAATATCATCATCATATCTTTTGTAGTCTCCACTTCAGGAGCATGGCCCTATCTGTACTACCACATCAATTAAGTATATTAGCCAGAGCAGTCAGAGGATTTGGCCTTCACTCTCCACGCTGGCTACACAGGTTGGAAAGGTCTCTTTAATGTTTATAAGCTGTCGTGTATGTGTCTGTGAGTGTGTAAGAATAAATTGTATGATTGAGGGGTTGGGACACATGATATATGATGATTGTGACGTCACATTTATTTATAAGGCGCCCACGAAAAAGCGATTTTTTGAGTTCGCAGCATTGTTTCCAAAGTAAAAGTTGTCCTCATGGTCTGAGGTCACCCATCAAGGTTATGCTTGGGGAAATTCAAAGTCAGTATTTTCGGAGATCTGAAAAAAAAATATTGACACGTGCACTTTTTCTATTAGAAGAACATTTTTCATCTGTCTCCAACATATCCTCAAACGCTAGTAAAATCAACAATGTTTTATTTAAGGAAAATACTGAGTTTGATATATAGAGCTACCAAAGGTGTCTGCAGATGGCAAAAAATGTATTTTGGATGTCACGTGTCCATTTTTGTTTTAAAATATTTTCCAGAGCTTTCGAACGAACTTGTACAATAGCCCTGTGAGCACTTGAAGGGCAAATAAAAGTCATAATTTCTTTGTGGTGTTCCGTATATGAAGTTATATAAAAATTATAAATAAAAAATTGTAGATGATAATGTATACTAGTAGTGTTCTAAATTAGAGAGAATTATACGCCTCTCAATTTGGCGTGCCCTTGGGGAGGCTTATGTCCAGCAGTGGACTGCAATAGGCTGATGATGATGATGATGATGATACGCCTCTCAAGATTTCCATACAAATTTGAAAAGGCTTGTAATTTTCAAACCATTGGTATTTTAACCAAGCTGTATAGGAACGTACGTAGATTATAATGAGATTAATTGATAAAATGCTTAATTTTACTTCAAAATTATCAAATATTGCTACAATTCCCTTTTTCCGTTTGTATGGAGACATGCGCGTCCAGGCGACTCTTAAAAAATTTACAGCAAATAAGGAATTCTTTGTCTATGCTGCAAACGGAAACTTTTGGTTCAATTAGATCAGTATACTTTTCTACCACGAAAATAGTCGACAAATAAACACTTTTCCATTAATGATTTAACAACGGATCGCCGAAACGCAACCAACACTTGTAAAGCTTCGTTAAGTAACGGACTCGACAAAAAAGGGAATCCGCGAAAATTTTCTTTTACAGGACTTTTTAATGAAGCTAGCATCGTTCCCGTGGTTTTTGTCGCTTATTTAAATAATTCACATGATAATTAAGTTGTATTAAAATAAGAATTGAAAAACTTGTGTATTGTAAAGTGAAAAACTGTGATAAAAGAGAGAACTCGCCATAGGTAGGATTCGACTCGGTGATTCGAAGTCACGGTGGTGAAGTTGGTATTTGGGCGTGTATCTGACCGTGCCTAACCAGTATCGGTCGTCGGTTCGAATCCTACCTGTGGCGAGTTCATTTTAACAAATATTTTCAATTTTAATAAAAGAAAACATTGTGTAACGTAATTTAAAAAAAAAATACATTACAAAAGTTCTTGCCGAATAGAAATGGACCTTCACCTAACTGTGGGACACAACACCTATAGGCTGAAAAATATCTTAATAGCTGCTTTGAAATTACATCTAAAGGTGTTTAACAAATTTAACTTCATCCTAAGACTTTTATTTTCTTCAAGAAAAAAATTTTACTAGCTCGGTTTGTATTAATAAACCTTCCTCTTAATTTAATCTATCTATTAAACAACCCGCATCAACATCCGTTGCGTAGTTTTAAAAAACTAAGCATAAAAAGGTACAGAAGGAAATTCGGAAGCGATTCTATTTTACACTAAGTGGACTCTTCCGAAAAAAATTGGAACTTCAACACACAGACAAGCAGACTTCAGCCGCTGTAGCTCAAACTTTTTGTAAGGGCGGCCGAGTAAAATACGAAAACTTGGAACAATAAGGGTCCTCGAACAAGGGAGTGGCAACAATAGTGGTGGATTGAGCAACTGTCCCGGACAACGTGACGCGGGCTCACGTGGCGATCCTCCGCGTGACCCAGTTGCGTAAGGGGTGGCCTTTTGTCCGTTTGGTACTGAGAACTTTTGGCTAGGCACTTGTTTTAATATCTTTGTGAAGTATGTTCCAATAGAAAAAAAAACTTCTTGACTGCCTTTGTGGCAAATAACTTGACAGTCATTAATTAATTCACACGCTTTTTCAAAAATTTTTATTATGTTGGATTTTAGTTGGTTTCGCAAACTTTTCCCTCCAATAAACTTATAAGAAACAAGATTTAAATTTTAAATGTTCTACCCGACTTACTTAAGACGATAGACTACCTGTAAATTTTCATACAAAAAGCGATAACGCTTCCCACCCCTTAAACATAGTCCAATTTCAATATCTTTTTTACACATAATTGATAAATTGGAGAAGTAGGGCTGTACGTTTTGATATTTAATATATATTGCTTACAACAAAAGTTATGAGCATCTAAGTAAATATTCATATTTTTACACAAAAAATACCCGGGGCATTTTAATTTATTTAAATTAATCTAAGCCGAATCAATAAAAAAAGAAAAACGGTTAGCCCCAGATTAAGGTGTGATAAATCGAATGACACCAAAATTTCCTCATTTTGAAAAGGTTTTGGGGGGTATGAAGAGTTATCGCTTCTTGTATGAAAATTACAGGTAGTCGATTCTCTTGAGGTAATGTTTTCACGAATATATACGCTTAACGGCTTGATCGATTTTGAAATGTGAGGTCTCATTAAATGCTTATTCTTCCTCGGAGTGTTATAGCCTATGTCAGCAAAAATAAATATGGCGGAAGTAAACTGTCAAAAACGACAATCGGGTTTTTTTTCATATTTTTGAATAATACAACTTATTTGTATATTTCAATTTCATTTATTTTTGTCAAATAACTAGAATCCAATTTCTATTAATATTTCATTTGATATATCATTACAGTTTCATCGGACATTATGCCTCATAAAAGCTAACTCGCAGTTCAAACGAGAAGTCTAGACGGAGTCGTATATAAGGGGGCAGTGGGGCTGGGGGGGCGCCCCCTCCTGGACTTACGGCACATAGTGCAACCGGGATATATCTGGGTGTTGTCTAGACGGAAAACTAGACTGAAAATTTAAACAGACTTTTTCCGTTAAGTATTTTTGAAAGATTTTAGATTACATTGAAACTCAATTCAAATATTTATACATAGAAAGTAGTTTTAAAATTCCATGTATGTTTCAGTATTTTGATAGCAAAACCATATCGATACAATTTTAAAATTTCCATTATACTACAAATTGTCTGACCCCAGCTGGCATATTTGCTTACTTTTGACAGCTACGGTGTACATCATTTTCATGGTAACTTCAATATTCATTACGGCTTCGGTATGAATGACTATTTTCATTTAATATATAAAAACCGTAATGGATGCTAAAGAGACAACCAAATTGTTGTACACCGAGTAAGCAAATCGGCCTGCTGGTCGCACTGCTTAACACGCCTGCTACACAAGGTATGGGTTCAATACCCGGTCAGGTAAAGATCATGTAAAGGTTGAAAATGACCTTTTCAAATCTGGGTCTTGGATGTTCCTATGATTTGTATCGTTGAGTTAGTACCTATCCCTTAACAAAAGTCTCGAACTGTCTTAGGGCATTATATTTACTTATTGCGGAGCCCGGGCTCATAACAGATGTTGCAGCTAGAAAAACTTCATCATGACGTATTTCTGAGGAACAACTTCTACTGCAGTCCAATATAAAAGTCTGAAAAGAGAGAAGTAATATTTGACTTAAAAAGCGCTAAATATAAATACAGAAGGACTAAGGAAACACAAGCTAAACAAAGCTTATTAACATCAAAGAGACCTCTCCAACCCGTCTGGCCAGCGTGGAGGGTGTAGGCCAAATCCTCTGACTACTCAGGCTAGTATATGGCTCTGGTAGTACAGAGAGGGTCGTGCTCCTGCAGTGGAGACTAGAAAGACCTGATGATGATGATGATAAATACAGATAGATATAAAAGGGTAGAGGCAGGTCTAAACAGAGACGGATGGATTTGTAAACAAAGTTATGAAGGGGGTGAGAGTGGATGCTGAAAAGACGCAGAATAGGCGTATATGGAAAGAAAAGACATATTGCGCCCACCCCAGGTAATGGGAGATAAGGCAGATGATGACGAATCCAATATGAAAATCTCTGTAACAAAAAAGTAATGTATAGTTTCCTATACGGACGAATAAATTTAGTAATGTTATCAATAATAAAATATTACAAATCCAATATCACATTTTGGCCAAAGTAACACCCTGGCGAAATTGGGTCAACCTACTTAGATAAGAGTATTTAGGCCTGCAATCTGTGGCCGTATCTCGTTGCGTAACGAACTTGTATGTTTATTTATCACGTGCTTATCGCGTGACGTAATTCTGGGTTAATCAAACTTGATAAGGGATTGATTTCAACCGTCGAAGGTGTAATATGACCACTCCAAATTTTCCCGTGGATCTCGTAGAAGGTGACTTAGGGAACACAAGCTAAACAAAGCTTAAATAGCTTGCTTGATGTTTATAAACAGGAGATATCCAAGCCGTATGACCAGCGTAGTGCAGGCCAAAGCCTCTGTCTACCTTAGCTAATAATTGGCTTTGGTATTACAGAGAGGGTCGTGCTCCTGCAGTGGAGACTAACGAAGACATGATGATGTTAATATTTTCAAAATGACATACATTTTACGACTTAATTATACAAAGATATAAAATAATTTGGTTAACTATAAACAGAAAATAATTTTGTCTTTGTAATGGATAAAACTTCTCCAACCCGTCTGGCCAGCGTGGAGAGTGAAGGCCAAATCCTCTGACTGATCTGGCTAATAAATGGTTATGATAGTCAGAGAGGGTCGTGCTCATGCAGTGGAGACTAAAAAGACCTGATGATGATGATGATGAATGGATAAAACTACCAGACTGATTTTCCCCCAATAGAAGGCTACATTGTAGAAATACCGATAGTGTCTAGGTAAAGGTATACTATCTATGTTTTTCTCAGTGGTAAGAAATTATTTACAAGGAAAAAGGGAATATAATTGAAATAACAATTATGTCATGTGAATTTACCGTAATGTATAAAAATATATTAATTGCAAAGAAAAGCTCACATAACATAATGTAAATTCTGTTTGTGGGTAACCGCAGCTCTGCAGCTGTTATTATTTATGAAAAGGATATAGGTATATGTTTGAATACATATATAATTAACCGGTATAGTGATTACGAAAGAAAAAAAAATTGTAAATCTGAGCCATTGGGACAGTCCGCATCAAAACTTATGGCGGCTCACAACATCGCGCGATCGATGCGCAGTACACAATATTAGGTTCAGCGGGGCGCGCGCGGGAAGGCGGGGCGCGTACTAGCTCGCAGCTAATATATAATTATAGCCATAAAGTTCGATTTGGACCGATGGAATTTACCTCGTAAAAGTTTATCCACTTATCGCACTTTTTATAACGATTGTGAATGATTCCGTGTGGCATAGGGCAGCGGTCAATACGCCTGCCTGCGACACGGATGGTCCCGGGTTCGATCCCCGGTCAGGTCAAGATGAAAAATGATCTTTTTCAGATTGACCTGGGTCTTGTATGTTTAGCTTTATAAGTATCTATGATAAAATTTAGTATCGTTGAGTTCGTATACCATAAAACAAGTCTCGAACTTACTTTGGGGCTAGCTTAATCTGTGTGATTTGTCCGTATATATTAGTTAGTTATTTTATAAAGCATATTATCATCATCAGGTCTTTTTTAGTCTCCACTGCAGAAGCACGACCCTCTCTGATTTATTCATATTTAGTGTTTATATATACATAATTATAAGTTCCGTGGTTCCAACATCCACCGCAGTTTGTGAAGATGGCAGCTGCAATGTTGCCGAAATATCAGACAAGTCTCAAAAATAATATACTTAAAATAAATTAACTGCTAAACAATACACTTATTATTTATGTAGTCGAATAAAAAGAATCTGGTTGAAAGAAGCAGACTATTTTTTGCTGAAACCCTGTTATTTTATGCGCACAAAATCCTAATGCTGAAATCACATATATGTAAACAAAA
Organism: Rhodophaea formosa; assembly: GCA_963082605.1. Lineage (NCBI taxonomy): Eukaryota > Metazoa > Arthropoda > Insecta > Lepidoptera > Pyralidae > Rhodophaea > Rhodophaea formosa. Next base: position 9,497,849 of record OY720228.1, on the reverse strand, counting down.
CGCATAATTATATACGAAAACTACGAAGTAGATAGGTACATTGAATAAAATGCGCAGTGTCCTTTCCGTTCTTTGTTTTCGTTGTAAATTGCGAAGTGGCATTACGTTCTTAGATTGCTGATGATAAAATAAAGTGTGGGTACTTCCCCGAGAAATGTTATCTATATAAATATTATATAAATGTTAACTTTGCCATCACTTCGTCTAAAACAGGTATTATTGTACTGAATGCTTCCATCTATAATTTTTGGAACTTAATTTATGACCTAATTTATTTTCGACTTTACCTTATCCTCGACCTAGGTCATGTAAATTTAATACCTATTACACAAATGTTTATGTGTTGTCTTTACATGCATATATTTTATTATACCTACTAAACAGTCACTAAAATTGTACCTTCTTTTTTTAACCAATTTTATCTCACTTTTGGGCAAAGGTCATATGACATATATTATCCTTCTTAATATTATAAATGATTGGATGTTTGTTACTTAATCACGGCCGAACCACTCAATATATAAAATTCTACGAATAGATAGTTTATTACTCAAATTAGCACATAGGTTACTTTTCATCTCGAAAAAGATTCTGTTTCCAAGTGATCGAAATTAACACGAGCAGAGCCAAGGGCAAAAGCTAGTAAGTTTGTTAGCAATATTGTATCACGTATAAGTTATATAAGAGTTAATTATATTTGTGGTGAATTTACATATTATATTTGGCGTCACTATTCCTAATTAGGTACCTTTGATGTGCGACGTGCGACAGGTAAGCTCAAACATAATTTGCAACTAGACTAGCTGACTAATAATCAACGTTAAATGAGCATTATTTACCTTTACTGGCTAGATTCCTTGAGAAATTTAATTAAGAATAGAATAGAATTAGATTTATTTGTACCAAAATAAGTTACACACATACAATATATACAAATCACAAATGGTACATTATTAGTCTGCTAGTAAGATATTTAAAAAAATATAGAACATGTATTGTGTCATTCGATAATTGAACAAACATGATAAAGACGACTAACGACGACTGAGACGATGACGTCACAGTTTCGTACACTTTTGAAAAAAATATGATGTCACGAGACTCATAAACTTTGATGCGCTTTATCTTCATCATTTATTCAATTGACAAAATGAAAGCCGTGTGGTTCCCGGCAGAGTAGAATAGGGCCACTTAAAGTTTTCCCGTTCATGTCGTAGAAGGCAACTGAGGAAATACAAGCTAAACAAAGCATACTATAGCTAAACGCCTACTTTATGAGCATTTGTTTTCCACTAATTTAATAATTACTTCTTTTTTCCTTTTTATCACTGTTTGTGCGGTTCACACTCATCATCATCATCATGATCAGGTCCTATTTATTCTCCACTGTAGGAGCACGATCCTCTCTGTACTACCAGAGCGATGTATTAGCCAAGGCAGTCGGAGGATTTGGCCTACACTCTCCATGCTGCGGCCAGACGGGTTGGTTCTTTACACTAACAAAACTTATTCATGTCAACATGCATCTGTTAGGAATATCACTGATTTCCTTTCTTTCGTTTTTAGGATTCGGTACAAAAATTGAAAAACGGAACCCTTATAGGATCACTCGTGCGTCTGTCTGTCCGTCCGTCCGTCTGTCACAGCCGATTTTCTCTGAATCTACTGAACCAAATTAGGTGAAATTTGGTAAGATGGTGTAATAACTATTACCCAAACACGGATGTGCAAAGTAAATAAAGATTTTTTTGAAATAAGGGTCATTTTCAGGGGCCCAATTACAAAATTAAAAAAAAAAGTTTTGCAAACCTTACTGTGTCATATATCAAATAAAAGGGCTCATTATGAGGATATCAAAAATATTTTTTCTTGTTCGGGTAAAATCAATACTTTTGATTTTATTCACGAAAGAAGGCAAAAATTGACCATTCAAATTATTTGTAAACCTATTATACTTTTATCGGTGAGGACCTATAATTGGCTCTTTCGTTACTATTTTTGTTAGCTGTTGTGATACTTTTGTAGCTGTTGGTCTTCCTTTGAAAATAAAATAAAAACTTCAAAGAAACCTCTCCAACCCGTGTGGTCAGCGAGGAGAGCAAAATCATCTGACTGATCTGGCTAATATATGGTTTTGGTAAGTATTACAGAAACGTTCGTGCTTACAGATACACAGATACAGAGAAGTCGTGCTTCTTCAATGGAGAATAAAAAAACACCTGATGATGAAAATGACTAAAGGAAAAAATACGCATTCCAGATTTTTTTGATTATCTAACTAACGGAATTACTCCAATGTTAATACATTATTTTTATCCAGGAAAGTATTAGCCTATAGTCTTTACATCCAAACATATGGTTTCTAAGTTTGCATCATTATAGCGCGTTTCAAACGAACTATGACTATATACCTGTGACTATATCCTAGACTATTACGCAACGCGACCTTGTTATGTAACATCACGCGGCGCTCGCACGTGGCAAGCGCACGAGACTTTTCATTGTGATTTTAATGTTATTGTTTTTCATACATGGGTTTGACGTGTATTTGGTGTTTGTATGGAATTTTCAGTTAAGCATGCTTAACTTGACAATATGTTAGTCTTATATCTTGGTTATGGTATCGAATTTGATCGGTTCAAATCTCGTTAGAAATCTTGTTCGGACACTGTGGTCTTAAATCATATGCTCGGTTGCTTTTAATGTTATTGTTTTTCATACATGGGTCTGACGTGTATTTCGTGTGGTATTGTATGGAATTCAGATTCAGTAGTCTAAATTTCCATGCTTGATTGGGATTTTTATACATACATACATACATAGTATCACGACTTTATCCCTTACGGGGTAGACAGAGCCTAAGGTCATGATCATTATGACATAATGTCCAAAGGCTTCGTTTAGCATATCGATGGCCGTTATATTGAAATCGAAATCAAAATAGTAATGGGTTGCTAGCCGCAGCGCCAATTGATATGGTTTCTTAGGTTTTGTCACATTCCTTCGACCGGCTTATACGGTCTGCGCGGTTTTTTTCTTTTTCCCAGTCCATAATGGAAGATATGCATATTTTTTATTCAGCGAATAAAGGATATAATTATATGTATATGTATACTTTTATACTAATCCCAACTAAACTAATATTGTGTGTCTATAAATGGCTCTGGTAGTACAGAGAGGTTCGCGCCCCTGCAGTGGAGACTAACAAAGACCTGTTGATGATGATGATGATTGTGTGTTTTATAAACAACTCTAAAACAAAACGGATGATAAATGATAACCACCGATAAACATCTAGCAGCACTGCCAAATCTGGCCACTAAGCAATCGTACGGCTACGGGAAGCCATGACTCAGCGGTTACTATACTTTGGCACCTCATTTGTTTTCCTAAACTCCTCGACTGATCCGGAGTTCGCTAGAATCGACGTCACGATATTTTGATGCAGTAGTCGGAAATACGGAATAGTCCCACTTCTTATCATGACTTGTTTACGGGATTATGGAATTCCCTTACAAAAACAAAAATAGACTGTTCTTTTTATAACATTCACATACTGGTAAGCTTAGCCCACTTGAGTATCCTAATCCTAACTAATATTATAAATGCGAAATTGACTCTGTTTTTTTATTTGTTTGTGACGCTTTCACGCCCTTTCTACTGAATCGATCATCGTGAAATTTTGCATACACATAGGTTAGGGTGCTGGGAAGTAGATAGGCTATATATCACGCGGTCAAAGCCGCGGGTAACAGCTTTTAAAAAATACTTTTCAACCTCTATTATATATTAATTATATATGGTACTAGCTGTTACCCGCGGTTTCGCCCGCGTGATATATAGCCTATGTCCTTCTCAGTACCCTAACCTATGTTAATACAAAATTTCATGATGATCGGTTCAGTAGATACGGCGTGAAAGCGTAACAAACAAACAAACTCACTTTCGCATTTATAATATTAGTTAGGATAGTTAGGATTAGGATAGTATTAAACTGGTTAAAAATCTGACGACACCAGTGCTAGCAATGAAATCGAATAAGTTTGCTGGTAAAAAATCCTACATAATAAAAATACTGCACTGCTTGTTGAGAATGTTGTAAATCTATACCTATGACTAGCCTATGACTCATACTGTTCTCCACAGAAAAATTCTGCTGATCGTGCGTATAAAGAATTTTAACACCATTAATATTTTTTAACAAATTTTGAATTTTTTAATATTGTTATCTTCTATACCTACTCTTCCTATCCGGATGTATTTATGTTCACTTATTATAAGTGTACCATCTTTGTAACCATTTTTTTCCAGTTAAAACAATTTCACTAACTTGAAATTTAATCACAACTCGAAACTTTAATTTATCTTATAAAAATTTACTAGCTGTTACCCGCGGCTTCGCCCGCGTAAAATATAGCCTATGTCCTTTTCCGTACCCTCACCTATGTGTATGCAAAATTTCATGATGATCGGTTCAGTAGATACGGCGTAAAAGCGTAACAAACAAACAAATAAACAAACAAACTCACTTTCGCATTTATAATATTAGTTAGGATTTAAAATAATATGGCTGCAGTGTGGTTCCCGGCAGAGTAGAATCGCACCACTCAAAGTCTTCCCATTGATATCGTAGAAGGAACTTAGGGAACACAAGCTACACAAAGCTCTTCAACCCGCCTGGACAGCGACTGTAGGTCAAATCCTCTGGCTAATTTGGCTCTGGTAGTACAGAGAAGGTCGTGCTTTTGCAGTGTAGACAAGAAAAGACCTGATGATGATAATGATGATATGGTTTTTTATTTATTTTATCTATTTATTATTATTTTAATTTCCCCAAAATTCCAACTAAATTCCTGCCGACACCGCGCTCTCATCCAAGAAGTGAGTGAGGGTCGGCGGTAAAGACTTAAAGCATAAAAAATATTTATGAATAAAGAAAATATGAGAAACAAAGTTCGGCAGGTCAGCTATTTTGCTAAAAAGCAATACTATTTTTTATTTATTTTTTTATTCTTTTGAATATTTCCCATGGATTTACCATAAGGATAACATCGTCATACAAACATATTTGTCTTAACACCTCTAGGTATTGATATCTAAATTCATTAGAAACTCCGTTATCATGCCATTTATGTTAAGTGTTGACAATAAGTAAGGGTTTGCCAGGAAGATTCCCATACCTTATTAATTAGTAATTCCCGACTGTATCAAAATATTATGACTCCAACCATAATATTTTGATGCGGTGTACAAAGGTCGCGACGGTATTTTAGGAAAGGAAGGAATTCCAAAACAAATATTTATTTGGGTTTTCTATACTACTACGTGTACAAGTGGATACCATAATTAATTTTATGTTTGATTTTAATGTATAAACTCAGAAAAATACCGTACCAATTAAAAATTAATCTTTCATTAGTAAGAAACATCATCATTATCATCAGGCCTTTGTTAGTCTCCACTGCTGGAGCACAACTCTCTCTGTACCACCAGAGCCATACATTAGCCAGAGCAGTCAGAAGATTTGGCCTACACTCTCCATGCTGGCCAGACAGAGAGGTCTCCTTGATATTTATAAGCCTTGTTTAGCTTGTGTTTCCTTAGTCGCCTTCTACGACATCCACAGGAAGACTTGGAGTGGTCCTATTCTACTCTGCCGAGAACCACACGGCATGAAACACAATCTACCATTCTAGGATACAGGTTGCGCAAACTTTATTGCGAGTCAGATATTAGCTGCGAGCTGCGCAGTACGCGCCCCGCCTACCCGCGCACATAAGGTACACACACATAATGTGTGTGACGGGCCGCATCGCAAATAGCGCTCGTGCGTATTTTCATACAAAATACACACGAACGCTTCAGCGGTTTGAAGCAATGCGGATTTTTGCGATGCGGCCTCTCATAATGTGCGCGTACCTATAGGTTCACCACTATCCGAACGCATAACGTTTTTTGGTATAAAAGTTGTTTCGCATAAAAATATTTCGCATAAAGGTATGTTACGCATAAATTTTCCATACAAATTTTATGCGTAACATACCTTTATGCGTAATATTTTTATGTGAAACTTTTATACCAAAAAAAGTTATGCGTTCGGATAGTGGACCGTACCTATATTGTGTACCTATTCGACTCGCGCGATGTTCGGAGCCGCAATAAAGTTTGGTGCGGCCTGTAACTACGTTGCAGACATATTACAATGTAGGTGTATAATATATCTGGAAGGCCAGTCGATAACGGTTACCACATTTCATTTGTGGGGCAAGTCAACATATTGCGCAGCGATTGCGACAGGTCGCTCTTATCAGATAAGGTGGGAACGGTGGATTTTTATATGCGTCGTTATTTTTAGGTTGAGATGACGAATAACAACAAATAATAATAACACGTAATATCTTCGGAACCTTGCCTAAAGGGACTCCTTTTAATAATATATATTAGATATTGTATCATATTTTTTGGTTTTTAGTTTTAGGTTAATTTTTTCATAATTATTTAATATGTTATTAGTTTATTCTAGTTAAATTAATTTGTACTAATTATTATAGATAAATTATATTAAATTGAAATATATATTAGCATACTAAGTAATTAAACATGTAAATATATGTAAAATATACGTAAGATTTTTATTGATTAATAATTAATTTTAATAAGATATGAATTTAAAAAATCTAGAAACTTAGGTAATGAAATTAGTAATGTTTATATTAAAATCATTAATTTATTACAATAAATTCGTGTATATTTTCATGAAAATCTTCATATATACGGTTATCTTTACAAAGAGCTTTTCTTGAATTTCTTCATTTCATTTTATTTTACCTCATCCTGACTTTCGATCATGGACCTGACAAAGTGTCGGCCACTTTGAACGTTACACGTTACATATGTTCAGCATAAGTATAAACTAATTTAACAATTGAAAGAATTTGAAATACGATCATGGGAAAATCAAATTTAGAAAATTTTATTGCATGCTTAGATAATATCTAAATAAATTAATGTGTTCTGACCAAGTCTAAAACCGAGAAAAAATAATAAGCTTTTTTTATAATACGATGAACATCTGATTCAAAATATATGGAGCAGCCTTAGAGTATCAATATAAATATATTGATACACAAAGGGACAGGAACAAAATTTTCTTTTTCATGTTGGGAACGTGAATTTAAATTATTGCTAGCTCAATACCAAACACATATCATAACGAATAATGTTTTTATTTTATGTGTACTTTCTGTCATTATTTATTTAAATGAACTGTTTTTTTATAATCATACCAGAAAATTATCAAATGGACATGAATCATGATACAAAGTGTGCTTACAGGGTCCAATGAAAAATCAAGTGTTCCTTATATATTATGTTTGTTGGAATAAAACAAGCTGATTTGAAATATAGCAAATTTCGATATTATTTTAAATGAACAAATACGGAACAATGTTCGCAATGACAACGAAAAAGGAAGTAAAATGGCAGTGTTTCCAACAATAAAAATACAAAAAATGATACCAGCTTATGACTAGTAAAACTACCAATAATTATAACAATTATATGTTCATGTACTGAACAATGTTAAAAACTTCATGTTATTTCCAGTCTTTCTATCATTGTGTTAAATAAATATATTTGTATCTATAGGAGGTATATAGTACGAGTATATTTATCACCGTATTGGACTGAACCTTAATTATGTAATATGCAACGAACTCAGTAAACTATGATAATATGCAATGACAAAAATGACATTTATCTTTATTTCAATAAGGCTTAACATTAAGTATTGTTTTATCTAATCCGTAAGTATAAACTGTTTTCCAATAAATTTAATTAAATTTCAATGAAAATTAATTCATGCCCAGACATAATTATATTCAAAAGAAATGGTAATCTAATCGAATCTCGAACATCCTGGACTGGTAAACAAAGGAAATATTACGAAATACTATCGGTTATAGCGATAGGTACAGATAATTTAAACCAGAGGTTCTCAAACTTTTAGCCGCTGCGTTTGTATCTACCCCTGATTTCTTTTCAGGTCACGACGAATCCGTAACATAATCAAAATCTTAATTTAAATACTTATATCTCTCATTTTCATGAGTTGAATGTGATCGATAATACTGTCTTAAAATTTAGTCTGTTCACTTGATATCTAGTTAGTATATTGATTTGGTAATTAGTTTCAAAAAAAGAGTAGCTAAGTAGCCGCTATTACGTTATTTTTCGCAACTTAACAATAACTTGCAAACCCCCAATGTACGCGAATCCCACTATGGGCTTGATATCCAAATGGGCGTAAACAAAATATGAGTTGAGCAACTGGTATAAAAAATCTCAAGGTCCTCTATGCTCTGAAAGGCACGCTAGGCCATGTTAAATGTCTTTAGGCAGCTTAAAAAATCTGAAAGGATGATGATTTTGATGAGTATTAGCCACTTACACATGAAAAGCAACAACAACCTAATTTGTCGCGCCCCATCAGGTCATATGCCTGATAGATAGGCAACGTAAAGTGTCTTTAGGCAGCTTAAAATATCACATGAAATGGCGATTCTGGTGAGTATTAGCCACTTACACGTCAAAAAAAAGAACAACAAGCCATTTGTCAGGGCCCATCAAGCTTATGAGAGTTTTCTGTCTCTCCAAGCCTTGCGCACACAGGCAATTCCCAAATCCAAGGTCCGTCCCTCCTGGGGCCCTTAGATGCTGTTCGCCTTACAGGTTAATGGCACTCTACCCTCACCGCAAAAGTCCGGTGAAGTAGCAAAAGGTCACTTGGACCTAGCTACATAGTTCCAAATCCATTTTAAAAAAACCATCATCCTGCCTGCGTGCTATGCGTTTCCCATATTTTAATTTATTAAAATATCATAATAGCATTGTTAATGCGTCAAAAATACATATAAAATAAAAAAAAAACACTTTGAGAAACCCCGACTTACACTGATAATGAAGTTATCGGCTGCCGATTCACCCTGATACGCTGAGGTCGAAAAATAAACTTATCGCGCAGGTGTCTTTAACCTGCCGAATATGCGTAAGCATCGATTTAAATATAAACAGACAAGTTTTCTGCGGATATTTTGACATTACAAGGTTTTACTTTATTATGCAATAGGCTCTCAGTATTTTTACTGATATTTGTATGGTGTTTGAGTAAAACGTAAGTTCATAAACAAGCCCCCGGTCTATGGGATTTCGAATCATACTCAATTAAGAGAGGATTTAAAAAAATTTTTTTTCTTCATAAAATGTTTTTTTTCTTCATTTTGTCTTATACTTATTTTGTGCTAAATCATTTTTCTTTCAGTTTTAACTCTTTCAAATATGGAAGATAATCTTGATCGGACTATAGCTGTTGTTATTTAATTTTATAATGTGTCCTTGTAACCGAACGAAAAATATGCTTAAAATGCTCATTACACTACCTTTTACGCAACTATTGTTCAAATATAAACATTGAACAGAATAATTTCGTGACAAATTATCTCTGTTTGTTTGGTGACTTATTATGTTTTCATTGTTTTGGTAGTGAAGTAACAGGTAGATAATAATTTTAATAAAATAGAGTAAAGTAATAATATTGTACTTTTGTACTATAATTTAAAACTGTCTTTATGGATATTAGGGCATATAACAAGTGTCAATTGAGTTTTAAATTGTGGCCCCCAATAGAAAGAAATTCAATCATAATTGTACAACAATAATATAATCCTAAATAACCTCACTCCAATATTTGTCTATGATCTCTAATTGCCTAGAGAAAACATAAGACAGTCAGTCTTCCGATACCAGTAATAATATCTTATTCGTAGTTTGTGTAAATAACTAAATAACCTAAATGACGTCATATAAGAATAAGATTGTCTGTGAACTTGTGTATGGGTGACGTCACATACATATTATCATCATCAAAGAAAGCCCATGAGTCACAAAAATAATTGCAAATATAAAAAAGGCAATTTACGCGGAAATACTTCGTCCGAACTAGTTTGATTCATAAAAAACTTCCGATTCTAGTGTGAGTCATCGCGCGTTGGCGCCAAATTCTTACTGGAAGCCATTTTGTTTTTATTTGTTTTTCGAACCGATGTCAATGACGCAGATCATAAAGTCTTCACAGCCTTATGTAATGTGTTTAAGTAGTGACGTTTAGTTATTGCGTAATAGTTATAAAGACGTTTGTCTATTGAACATTACAATCGTAAGTTGCATTCATTATATAAGATGCATTGTTTTAAATTTATGTTTTTAAGTATATCAATTTGAGTTAAATTCATGGAAAACACGTTTTTCATTTGCAACCTAACATGAATGGTCAGAAATGAGTATTATCAAATAGAATCGTATTAGAATAATAGCTTTAATAATGCCGCTAGAACACGTGGCTATAGATATACAATTAGGTTGCTTATCAATTTTTATCAATCTGACGCAATCTAGATTACCTACTATAATGTGGTAGGTGAATGTGACATAGGTAGGTTTATGATATTCAGAAGTAGAATTAAAACGAATCTGCTTCTGTTAGAGAAAATAAAAACAAGTGAAGCCGAAAAATTAAGCCTTACTTTATGAAATATTTATAGGTACCTATATTTAAGTATGCAAGGACAATTTTATTACAGTCTTATAAAATGAACATTTATACTTATCAGAAAATATAAAAGACCTTGAAAATTATTTTTCTGATCCAAATTATTGAAAAAACAATTTTATTGAAATATTGATAGATTTTATCAATTTTGTAAAAATTAAAATTGAATAACATACAATATGCGTATAAATTTCACTGTCACAGAAAATAAAATCAACAGAAAGCCTAAACAGAATGTCTAAAAGGAAATTATGTTTAGGCTTTCTGTTGTATATTATAACTAATTATCCCTTTATATAAATGAATGTAATGATAACAATACCAAAACCACACGATATCCACGTGCCCCAATCGCAAAGTCACCTCCGTGACCTCTGCGTAACTGTTTCTGAACTAACACCAAATTATTGACACGCGGCATCCACTTGATTGTTCATGGGATGGAGCATTACATACATACATACATACATAATGTCACGTCTTACTCCCTTGCGGGGTAGACAGAGCCCAGGTCTATAAAACATAAAGGTTACGTTAAGCATGTGATTTGGCTTGTAGGTGGAAAACTTGCTAGGTTGCTAGCCGCATCGCCTATTGATATGATTCCTCACGCCAGTTCCCTCGAACGACTTTTACGATCTGCGCGGGAAGAAAAGCAGCTGGTAGGTATATTCTATGTTTTTTCTTATCTCCCAAATCAGCATGGAAGTATATTCCTCCCTATTTGCTTTATATCAGTCCTTTAAATAGTTATTCCCCGTCACGATAAGGCAATAGGTACGTAAAATCATCGTCACATCACGTCATCTTCACGGCACCTGATAAATGATAACGCTGATTGTGTCATACTAAATAAACCCAATATAGTCACGAATGCCGCGAAATCTTTGCATTATCTGAAGACAGCGTATGTCAAAGGAACTAAGTTGAAGGTCTTTGGAAAGCCGCAAGTTGAATAAATAAATACTTAAATAGGGACGATTCACAGAGATTGAGCTAGCCGTTAGTCAGTTATGTAAGGATCCGATATTTTTAATATTAACAGGACTTAGCACGAACCTTTTTACTTATTTATTTTCGCTGACGTTTCTATGGAGTTACATCCATCGTGGTCGCAGCGAGACTGGAGTACGGCATGGTCATCTTGTGGTGGTGGGAGGAAAAAGGTTCGTGCTAAGTCCTGTTAATATAAATAATTATGTGTTTGAAGCGCGAAAGTTTAAAAAAGAAGATCCGATATTTTGTTTATTTGTACATACATGTATCTTATAATAAACGAGTAGGTAATGCTTCAATGCGAATTCATATTCAAAGATTTATACAAAAAAATAAGACCTATTTTCTGCTTTGTACATAACACTCTTTTTAGATTTTAAGTTTATTTTTTGTGTAAATTTGGACTATAAGGAAAGATATACCTATATTCTTACTTAAAACTAATATAAGTAAATAGTATTATCAATGCCTACTCACAAATAAATAGAATCTATTAACAATATTCTGAGAAGAGCCTGTGCCAATTCCTCTTATGTAACCGGGCATCGATATACCAAAATACGCTTTAAACATATTAAGAATAAAGCATAAGATGCCGTGAACTATTCCTCTTATATAACAGATTATTTAATACATCAATATAAGCGTTATATCATTGAAATAAAGTTTATAATGGTCTGTCGAGTGCCACTTGTAGCCTGTTGACAAAAACAGGCATTTCCGGCCACAATATCTGTTGTGGTCAGTATTGCATCATAGAGTAATACGCCTATTTTAGTTGTTATTATTAAAATTAAGTTATTTTATTTAATATATTTTATCAAATGATAATGATGATGGATCTTTTATAATTTATTTATTTATAAAAGACCCATCACCATCATCATTACAGCCATATGTAGTCCACTCCTGGAGACAGGACTCCCCAAGGTTTTCCATGATTGGAGGGGTTTTGCCATGTAAGTTATCACATATTTTTCAAAAGAAATCATCACTAAAATGACTGTTGACCGTACGTCGAAGTAATAAATTTTGACTTATTTTGACCGGATAATGGTTTTACCCAAGTATAAAAGTTAGTCCTTGTTTTATAATAAGACGGATAATGTTTCTAAAAACAGGCCCGATTTAAAAATAGTCCATACATTCTTAATTTGCATACAAATTAAGATTTGCGTCAGTTGCTGACGTCTTGCGTGGCCGATTTCTGTTTCCAAAATACATTTATATCTTCTTCTTCCTCTTCATCAGGTCTTTGTTAGACTCCACTGCAGGAGCACAACCCTCAGGAGCATTTATATATATTTTTTATGTATTGTTATTGTTGGGCAATCCCCAGTCATATTTTTTTTGTTTCTGCTTCTTTCCCTCCGTGGCGTACTGATTCGATAGTAAGCCTGTGACACGAGTGGTTATGGGTTCAATTCCAGCTTGTTCGTCATCATGACCTTTACGTTTTTCAGCGTGCAATCGGTTAGAAATTAACCGGGATTAAGTAAATCACATCGAAGAAAAAAAGGAGACCACTTACCAGCAGTGGGATAATATAGGTTAACTAAAGAAATATTTAATTTCAACTCCAACGTATTAACTTCATTATCCTTAATTGAATTTTTGGTATTATTTTACATAACCAATACCAACCACCGTTTTCCGATCTAAATATTTGCAATATTTTAATTACCTAACTGATTAAAATGTTTTTCGTATTTATATTATTTTATTATTCAAACTTTATTAAATTCATATACTTAGCTTAATTTATCTGCTATTCGGCCATAGGATCAAATAGAGAACAAATTTGGATAATGCGATAGAGTTATAATATTTAAATATAACCTTAAAAATAAATGTAACTATTGTAAATTATATATTTAACATCTATGTGTATAAGAGAAGTTCCCACTGACTAACATATAGACGCACGCACAGCTGTAAGAGTAAATGATAGAAACCGGAAATTGGACAGTTGTATAAATAATTTTGAAAAATTTTAACCTCAACGGATGCAATAGATATGTGATACATGCTCTTACGTAAAATATTTCATTGAATACGTGTTTGATGGTTTATTAGAATTCACACTCAAGAGTGCAGAATAGAGAAAAAATATATAAAATCTGCTCCAATTTCCATAAACTTTGCTTTGAAACTTTGTTACTATAGCTCCTAAATACAAATAATCAAACACGTTTATTGTTTTTTTTTTAAATACAACCAGTTATAAAAACAGTATTTTTTCATATTCTCCTATTTTACTGTATTAACTAATTTAATTGCACTTTAATCGAATATGAGTACCTATACCTAAAGTAGGTTATCCAAATACCGAAATTTGTTAATTATATAAAAAAATTATAAAATTTGTATCACAAATTTTACAATGATGTCATCATAGAAATTAATGTATTTAATTAATATTGACATTCCAATCTAATTTGCCTCTATCTTACAAGACCAGTCTACCCATACAAAATGAATATTACATATTAAAAATTATGAATGCAAAAGTAAATCCGTTTGTTACTTCTTCGCCATTCAGAGAGATTTCAGGAATAAAAGATTTATCTAGCTAGGTCTCATCCCTGGTGAAGTTTTCGGAGTGAAGTTCGTACCACCAACATTAATTGCTTAGTTCCTTGGGCTCTGTCGACCCCGTGTAAAGCGGAGACGTAATATTATTTATTTACATACAAGTCAAACGCTAAAAATAGAACAATTATGTCATTGCCTTGTTTACGGCGGAATCGCCGATTACTCGGAACAGATAAAAAAAAACGAAAACGCTTTCTGGCGCGCAATTGATTTATTTTATCTTGTTTATGAATGTAAAACTTACTGTCCTTGATAATTTTAAAACGGAATAGACTTTCCCGCGCAATTTAGTTTTCAATAGTCAATGGGTGATGTTTAGTGTTCATACACGTTATAATATTATAAATGAGTTTATGGTTTTAGAATTGAAAATGTTTATGAATATTATAGCTTTTAAGAATATAAACAGTAATGATTATATCAAGTAAACATTATATCTTTTGAACGTTATTGAAATGAAAATATATAATTTGTTATTATATCAAACAATACGCACCCATACTCAATAGTCAATAATTTTATTCATTGTAAGATATTTCAATATCATTTAATGAACGTCAACTTTTATCATACTTACAATTAAACAATAGTTTACAAATATATATTATTGTTGACGTCAATAATATATATTTGATTGAATTTGAAATGAATTTACTTACGGCTAAGTTTACACCGCTTCCAAGGCGGAGTGCAGAAGAAGCGGCAACAAACTGCACAGCGCATTTTCTCCATAGGACGTCAACTTACAATCTACGACATACCTATTTAAAATTCTAATAGGTTTGATAGATTAGTTCATCATCATCACCATAGTCTCCACTGCAGCACGACCCTCTCTGTACTACCAGACTCATTATTAGCCAGAGCAGTCAGAGGATTTGGCCTACACTCTCCACGCTGGCCAGACGGATTGTAATTGGAGTTGTACAGCTTAGTTAAAGTCTACCTATGTTATCACTATATTTTCCTTTGCTACGCATAATGACATCCAGAACTTTCCTCTCAATTAATTAATTTAACAGTGAGATAACTACCTAATCTGACGTAAATTTTGCCCACTTTCCTTCTTTTTTGGTTAAATTTGCCGGATGCGGTTTGATAGGCTATCAAAATTTTCAGCAGATGACATCATGTTGTATTGTACACATCAGATGATAGTTGGGTACCAGTAGGCATACTTCCTTTTCACTGGATTAAAAGGAACTACCTACTTCATTCATCATCATCATCATCAAGTCTTTTTAAGTCTCCACTGCAAGAACACGACCTTCTCTGTACTAACAGAGCCATATATTAGCCAGAGCGGTCTGATGATTTGGCCTACAATCTCCACGTTGGCCAAACGGGTTGAAGAGGTCTCTTTGATGTTTATAAGCTTTGTTTAGCTTGTGTTTCCTAAGTCGCCTTCTGCGCCATCTACGGGAAGACTTGGAGTGGTCCTATTGTACTCTGCCGGGAACCACACGGGAACCTACTTTTTCTTTTATTCCTGAATAGGTAAGTAATCAGGAATTGGAAGAAGAATTATTCTTTAGTTGCAAAATGTCTGCATTCACTATGGACAGATGCATAGTGAATGCAGACATTTGCAACTAAAGAACGTAGTACCTACTAATAAAATTGCAATTAATATATTCAAAGAAATTAAATCATGACAGTATCTTACAATGTAACCACAACAGAACTTACTGCTAAACGAATAATTAAAAGACGACAGACTGAAATGGATTTGTTGGACATTTTTTCTACTTGAAAAGGACACACATTCTTTTTTACTAGCTTTCTTTCTATGTCCCACTGCTGGGCAAAAGCCTCCCCCTTTCTTTCCACTCTTCTCAGTTCTTTGTGGTATCCTATAAACACATTATCGAGGCTTTATTCCTAACGGAGTAGACAGAGCCACAAAACCTTAACGTCACGTTTCATGATCATCATCATCATCAACAGGTCTTTGTTAGTCTCCACTGCAGGAGCACGACCCTCTCTGTACTACCAGAGCCATGTATTAGCCAGGGCAGTAAGAAGATGTAAGTTAAGTTAAGACGCCACGTTAAGCATGTAAGTATGCGTCAAGGTGGAGAACAGAATCAAAATGGTGCTATAGCTATCTGCATCGCCTATATTCTTTAGATATTTGCCCATTCCTTCGACCTGTCATCGGTCTGCATGGGAAGAGAAGCAGCTGGGTACACTCTTCGTTTTTTCTTTCTCCCAGATAAATAAATAAATATATACGGACAAATCACACAGATTGAGCTAGCCCGAAAGTAAATTCTTATGTAAGACTTGTGTTATGGGATACTAACGCAACGATACTATATTTTATATCAAATACATATACATGGCGACATTTTGATCGTTCTAGACCCTTAAAGGGGTGATTCAGCCCATCGATATGAACCATTTTTCCTATGGGACCAATGCTGGAAACTCAAATTTTATTTCGACATTTTCATACAAAAGTGTTCAGCCGCCCGGGCAATTTGTATAGGAATGTCGAATTTTTTTTCGAGTTTACAGCATTTGTACCACAGGAAAAGTTGTTTATATTGACGGGCTGAATCACCCCTTTCATGGTCCGGAACGACCAAAATTTCGCCATGTATAGATAAACATCCAAGACCCAGGTCACTCTAAAAAAGTACATTTTTCATCTTGACCTGACCAGGGATCGAACCCGGGACCATCCGTGTCACAGGCCGTGTTGACCGCTGCGCCCCACAGAGCTCGTCAATACTTAGAAATTATTCCTAAGGATTTGCCCATTCCCTTGACCGGTTATTACGGTCTGCGTGGGATGAGAATCAGTTGGTATTGGTACATTCTACGTTTTTTCTTTACTTCCAAACCAGTATGGGAGAGAACAAGATACTTTAATTGTATAATGTTTGTTTGTTTTCGTGTGTGTAAGTAGCCAACACTGGTGTCAGATTAGACATAGCTTAACGACTGCCACCAACATGATGACAGCCGGGACCAACGGCTTAACCTTAACCAATGCCTTCCGAAGCACGGAAGAGCTCGAGATATTTTTATGCCACTTGCGGTCCCATCCAAGTGGGGCCTTATAATGCTTACATCGTCTAGGCCATCGGGCTCCGGGCTCATTGTATAATAAAAAAGACATTCATAGACTGCTAGAGCAACATAATAAAAATCAACAATCAATTCATTTATTTTTTATTCACAAACAACATGACATTGTATTCGAATATAATCTTAGACTAACTTTAAATTTATTCTTTAAACCACAATTAATTAAAACATTTGTTACATAAAATTACTTATTTTCAAGACAAAAACGAAACATGCATTAAGAGAGTCCTATTGAACATTTAATTAAAAGTCATCAATTGAATAACAGCATTTCTCTAATAATAATGTCTTCAATTGCCCTTTAAAAATCGAAAGCTTCCTAACTACTTTCAAGTCGCTTGGTAATCTACGAGTATTCAAGATGGTCACTGTCTGATTGCGTGCACAATGAGACACGATATTAAAAGTTGGATTTATCGCTCTGGTTAAGTCTTTCCGTCTCGTGTTCTCGTGGTTCTATAGTGGAATTCGTAAACACCCTCTTTTTGCGTCGGGTGTTAAAATCGGTCAGACAGATAATAGACTGCTAGAGCAACATAATAAGAAACAACAAACTATCGTGGAATCCGTAAACAAAACAATATTACTTTTCATCTCCTTTGTCTATTCACCTGTAGTTGACCGGTCAACAAACAGCATTGTGTCATTGTAGCGCAGGGGTGTCACGAATTCCTGAGCTGTTGACTTTTTAGTTTACACCTGTTGACTGCAATAAACATATTGCACATATTGATAATAGGATAGAAAGAAAATTATGACACTTTATTGAGCACAGAGTACTCATCATCATCTGGTCTTTGTTAGTCTCTACTACAAGAGCATGACTCTCTGAGCCATATATTAGCCAGAACAGTCAGAGGATCTGAACTACACTTTCCAAGCTTACCAGATTAGTTGGAGAAGTTTCTTTGATGTTTTTAAGCTTAGTTTAGCTTGTGTTTCCTAAGTCACTTTTAACGACATCCACGGGAAGATTTGGAGTAGACCGATTCTACTCTATCAGGATCCACACTGCTGGCCTGGGCGGTTGACTTTTTAGCTTACACCTGCTTGCCGCTATAAACATATTTCACACCTCGATAATCACTTCATAACTATCACTATATATTATTAAACAAAGTCCTCTACCACGTCTGTCTGTTCGCAATAAGCTCAAGAACTACTGCACAGGTTTTTAAAGAGTTTTCACACAACAGATAGATTAATTCAAGAGGAAGGTTATGAGGTGGGACTAGTAGCATATATAGAAAATTAAAACACTTTATTGAAAACAACGTACTCATATTACGACTATGATATTTATTATTGGCTTTCCCCCGCGGCTCCGTCCTTGTCCTGACTTTTCAGTTAACACCTGTTTGCAGCAATAAACATGTTGCGCATTTCGATATTAGCATGTAAAAGAAATTATAAGACTTTATTGGAAACAAAGTACTCATATTACAGCTATAATATTTATCACTAGCTTTTGCCTGCAGCTCCGCTCGCGTATGTCGATCCCTCGGGACTTTTTCGGGATACAAAGTAACCTTTGTGTTATTCAAATGTATAAGCTATATTATCGTAAATTGTTATTAAAAGTAAATTCTATAGTCCATTCAGTAGTTTTTGCGTGAAATCGTAATATATTTATAACGATATAATAGCGCAGATATAATGGCGCAGCGGTCAACACGCCTGCCTGCGACACGGAAGGTCCCGGGTTCGATCCCCGGTCAGGTCAAGATGGAAAATGATCTTTTTCAGATTGACCTGGGTCTTGGATGTTTATGCATATAAGTATCTATTATAAAATAAAGTATCGTTGAGTTAGTATCCCATAACACAAGTCTCGAACTTACTTTGGGGCTAGCTCAATCTGTGTGATTTGTCCCTAATTATTTATTTATCTGTATATCCATACATACAAACTTTAACGTTTATTAATAAGGATTTTTAGAATCTGAAAAAATTATTAAACATATTGGTAAGTCAATTTATTTACGATGCCCTTGCCAGCCCTACGCGATGTAGACACCGAAACACTACTTGGCCGTCATTGTTTGCATAGTTCACCTATTGCGCTATTGTATAAGATAGGTCATCAGTTATACCTACGAGTGTTTACTAGTCCTTATAATATTAGGGCCTATTATTATTAGGCCTTGCATTGTTTGCCCTGTGGTTTCTGTCATAGAATAACACCATCTAAGCTCTTTCTATATATATATATTTATTTCATAAGTGTGCGTCACTTATGAAATCTGAAACATAAAAAGGGAAAAAGTGAAAAATGAGAATATTTTGTATTCAAAATGGCACAATCTCTTTGGCTCAGTAGCACTGCAATTATTTGCCGTTAGTGCCTTTGAATTGCAAGGTCCTGGGTCAGATCAAGATGAAAATCTATCTTTTTTAGAATTTCCTAGGTCTGTATGTATTGTAAATTAAACTACCGATATTAACAGAAAGAATAATTAAACTATCGTACAGTTAGTATGCCTCGACACAAGTTCACAACATACTTTGGGGCTAGCTCAATCTGTAGAAATAATTTGTCCCTTATATATTAAGGATAGATACATCATCATTATCATCCAAAAAAACAGCTAGACATAAGCCTCCTCAAAGGATTTCTATCATTGAGGGATTCTGCCATACTTACTACGCTCGGCAAACAGGTTGGCGAGCGCCGTGTGATGATTGGCTTATATCGGCTTCAACGCTGCTGCCCATCAAATCCGTTTTTATGCGAGGGAAGCGTAGGAGTTTTTTGGAATGGGGTAACACTATAAAAGTGTTTTGCTACTTGCTCCGATGGTTTAGCTATAGCGATGAAAAGTAGGAGCTCGGGAGACAGACAGCCCGTACCCGATACCAATCCCGCAACCACCAGACAGGTATTTGAGGATGACACCCCAGAGCATACTATTTTCGTAGATAGGCACATATTATTATCATAGCTTTAAAAAGTAATGGACCAAGTCGTGGACAAAAGTATATAAACACAATATCTTATTAATGGTATTGCCGATTAAGATACGTCAATTATGTCATCATAGAGGCTCACCTCCAAATATTAATCGCCATTACATAACATACCTAAATTATAAGAACCAGTTCTATAAATATCTATAGTATCGAAGTCTGTCTGTGTCGAAATGGAGTGCGTTTTGTGTCCTGATTTTTGAAAACCAAAACATTCCAAAATAATCAAATTAAATATAAGATTTGCATCTTTTTAACTAGTGGCTCTGTGAACTGTAGCCCTCATGATTTTTTACATTGATGATACATGATTTATGATACAAGTACGGTACACTGGATATTATAGTCGAGGTGTATATAGGCACGAGACGAAGACGAGTGCTTATAATAAACCGACGACTATAATAGATACTCGTAGCTTGCCGTAAGAGTATCATACGACGTTTTTCAATACATTTGCGATTACCATAAACTAAAACAAGATTGTAATTCAGCAAAAAAGGAATTTATAAAAGTTAGAAACTAAAGCAGTTTGTAAAAAAACATTCATAATAATCAGGTACATTTGTGTACCTGATTATTATGAATGAATGTTTTCTTTGGAGAAAATAAACAAATGTTTATTTTCTCCAAAGAAGTACATTGATAACATTCTCCTTTTCGAAGTCGGTTAAAAAATCACATCTCACGAATCAGAAAAAAGTTTTCATGCTGATCTTGAAACTCTTTGCTCGGATACTATAAAAAGTTAAAATTTTGCATCTGTGGCATTGGGCTATTGAGCGGTTGTGATTGGTGTAAAGTAAAATGCACTAGTGCCGTAAATACATCATTACGATACAGATTTCGATGTCATAAGAACCGTATTATTAGCAAATGTATTGAAAAGAATGTATTTCTGTCCAAATTCCAAATTTCCTGATTTCCCTGCTTCTCAGAGGCAATGGGACGAGCCGCTCTGCAGAGTTGTACAGAGTAACTTACTTGAATCTTCTAGTAGTAACTCTGTAGAACGTGCTCGTCTCCTAGCCGTGGCGGAGTGGGAGTCTGGTTTATGGCTGCAAACTTTGCCATCGTTCGGCTTGGGAACATTTTTGGACAATAACACTTTCCGTTTGGCGACATGTCTACGCTTAGGTGCTAAGGCAAATGTCCCGCATCGTTGTCTTTGCGGCGACACAGTTGACCAGTTTGACCACCACGGACTCTCCTGCTCTAGGAGTGCGGGACGCATAGCACGTCATGCTAGCCTTAATAACATTATCCTCCGCGCTCTTGTCTCCATTCAGATGCCGGCCATTTTAGAACCAATTGGTTTGGCTCGGGAGGATGGCAAGAGACCGGACGGTATGACACTTGTGCCTTGGAGATTGGGAAGGCCGTTGGTGTGGGATGCAACCTGCGTCGACACTCTCGCACATTCCCATCTCCATGGCACTAGTTGTAAGGCTGGCATGGCTGCAGCTACCGCCGAGTCCTCCAAACGGCGCAAATATATATGCCTTGGTGATGCATATATTTTTGAGCCGTTTGGGGTGGAGACACTGGGTCCGTGGGGTCCATCGGCTCATAAACTTTTCAAGCTCATAAGCAAAAGGCTGGTCGAGGTGTCCAATGACCAGAGGGCTGGTAGCTATTTCGCACAAAGAATAAGCATTGCTTATTCTTTGTGCGTTATTCCACAGCGTGGCAATGCTGCCAGTCTTCTGGGCACATTACCGCGGGCAATGACCTGCGGGACATTTTTTATTTATAAGTAGGTTTTTTGTTTTTATAGGTAAGTTTTGTTTCAGATAGGAATATTTTTTTTTTAGGTTAATTTAGTTTTAATCTATTGAAAAGTATATTTAATTATAAACAAAAATTTTTTGTCGAGCTGTTCTAAAAAGGAGTGGGTATACCCATCCACTAAAACTAGTATACCACATCACACATCACGTGCGTCGAAACCACCTCATTAAGATTCGGTCACGTGTAGATAAAGATTTAATTATTACGTGACTCGGCTCCAATTTTTGGTATTTTTAGATATCTCGGGATTTTCGTAGGAATATCCTTATTTTGCAGGCTATAGGTTTTTTCCATATTTTTTCTTAAACATGCTTGGAAATTCTAACATTATTTTAACTACCTTGTTTATGAAAAATCGATATTGCTCTACTGGCTAAATACACGCCAGATATAACTACTAGAGAAGACACCGCAAGTCCTTACTTTGTCCCGTTCAAATGTGGCCATCGCGCCACAACTCACTCAGTCGGTTGTTAGCTCTTTCGCTTGTGGTACTTCCCACGATTAATAAACAAAAACTTGATAAAAATTATAAAAAATGCCTTGGTGTGTATTGAGTTATTGCAGTTATAACTTATCGAACACTGCACAGTGCAAAGGAACAAATTTTCATCATGAAAATCATCATGCTAATTATGTATGGTTTATACATAAAAAAGAGGTATTTGTCCAATTTAGCGCACCATTATCTCCGAATTTTTGCTTCCAGCATCCTTATTCATTATTAATAATTCAAGAACTATAATTGCTACACACACGTGAATTCCTAAACTATAAGATAAGGTAGCCAGGACTTGTCGGGCGACATTATCAAGGCCACAGGAAACGAGACCCTGTTTCTAAACCTATACGATTTGCAAGTTTCCTAGATTAAAAATATTTCATTTTGAGAAGTGGGGAACACTAGGCACAGTAGCGACGCCAATCATTTTATTCTTAATACTTTACTAATAGAAACAAATTCAAGAATATAAACAATATAAGCCTTAGTAAATAACCTGAAGTATTTTTGGAATCATGTTTTAATATTATGAGAATCATCATTGAGAGAAAAAGTGATAACCGCCAAAAACGGCCGTTTTTGGCGGTAATCAGATTCTCATAATTCTCACTGATTCCGATAATAATAAACATGATTCCAAAAATACTTCAGGTTATTTACTAAGGCTTGTATTGTTTATATTCTTGAATTTGTTTCTATTTGTAAAGTATTAGGAATAAAATGATTGGCGTCGCTACTGTGCCTAGTGTTCCCCCTACTGTACTATTCTGATATTTTCTTATTAATAAACATGGACCTAGGAATAATATGGACCCGGCATTAGACACATCAAAAGTGAAGCATAACTTACGTCACATCAAGTCACATGTGTGCAGCATGTATTTGACATTTGGGAAATTTGACATTTCGTTCGACCGGGGAAAAGTGTAGGGATTTTTGTGCCGATGTGTGCGTGCGCTAGTGTCGCGACACGAGTGTAGGGATTTTTATGTGCGTCACTGTTACATTTTCCAAGGGCATAAGCTATGGTGTAAAGTTCCACCCAGGCAGGATTCAAAGCGGCGACTTAGTCTACCTAGTTTGCGACCAGTTATTTACAAATACATCATTTTAGCTTTACATTTTAGACTCTACTTATTCGGATGGATTGAGGATGAAAAAGTAGCCGGGCGCGTACCCGACAGCATACTTGTAACCACCGGGACAGGCAGTTGAAGTCTACTAACCTATGGCTGCAAAATTGTATTACTATGAAGAAGCAACGCATTTATCATATAAAACAACGTTTTTTTTTTCACGTTTTCGTTCGTCATAATAGGACGTAATTGATATTCTAAAGGCCAGGCTCTACCAAAACGGTGATAAGAAAAAGATGATTTTCAGCTAAGGTGTTTACAACGAAGGTCTGCATAGATCTGCCGTCAGAGGTTCCCGGCAGAGTAGAATAGGACCACTCCAAGTCTTCCCGTGAATGTTGTAGAAGACGACTTAGGAAAAACAAGCTAAACAAAGCTGATAAACATCAAAGAGACCTCTCCTGATGATTCCCTCGATGTCCACCCATCCAGATCGTAGAAGCTGTCTAATGGGATGGGAGGAAAGCCGCTGGTACATTTAGCGTATCTAAGGTTGCGGCTATGCCTCCGCAAAGTCAGCCAAAAGAGCGGCATGGCATTGAAATCCTTTTGTCGATTTTTCTTTTCTCCCAAACAAAGTATGAAAAATACAATGATTTGAATAAAATATATACGGACAAATCACACAGATTGAGCTAGCCCCAAAGTAAGTTCTTATGAAAGACTTGTGTTATGGGATACTAACTCAACGATACTATAACAAATACATATATAGATAAACATCCAAGACCCAGGTCAATCTGAAAAAGATCGTTTTCAATCTTGACCTGACCGGGGATCGAACCCGGGACC
The DNA here is from genome assembly GCA_963082605.1 of Rhodophaea formosa. Classification (NCBI taxonomy): domain Eukaryota; kingdom Metazoa; phylum Arthropoda; class Insecta; order Lepidoptera; family Pyralidae; genus Rhodophaea; species Rhodophaea formosa. The sequence goes on along the minus strand of OY720228.1, from coordinate 9,473,368 downwards.
ATCCGTGTCACAGACCGGCGTGTTGACCGCTGTGCCACGGAGCTCGTCATGATGAAATGATGATGTATGTATTAAGAGTTTTCTTATTCATTTGAGAATGTTATCTTTGGACTCATGTCTATATTTTTCTACAACGTGCTATATGACATAATAACAAAAATTTCCACTACAAAAATATTGCTTGATGCTAAGTACACTTTACATTCATATAAAACAAATCTTTTATTTATCATGTAATATCCGCCGTAGTTGTATAACATGCGATATATCATTATATATCGATCGGTATATATCCATTGCTATCTGAAGGTTACTCATACAGACTGAAGAATGCAAGAAAGTGATAAAAAATATATTATCTCGTCCAACACGTGTTCAAAACAAGATGACACATTTTCGATAAATATTTCGCCATAATAAACATTAACCACTTAAGATCTTTGTTTAAGATAATTGAAAAAAAAAATACCTTTTTAAAAACACTTTTTTTTCTCTTTAATGCTGGTTTGGGAAAGAGCCACTCCAACTTAGCTTGGGACAAAATAATAATTGCCAGAAAATACAAAAGCTTTTTTTTACAATATTAACTATACATTTATTCTATGTTACCAATAAAACTAGCTAAAAATAAATTTAAATGCCTGAAAATACAAAACTCAAGCCCTTTATTCAGAAAATAGGCCTTTGCAGGCACTTTTTCACTTCAAATCACATTTAAAATTATCTAAGTAAGTATTATGCATTTACTAATTATTGTTCAAAAGCTACAGACTACTAGCATTTCGGAACCAACCACTGCAGAGAAGAAACGCCGAAAGAAACTCTTCAACAGTATAAATCATACAGTCCCTCCAGCTGCTCACATCTGAGCATCGTGCCCAAAAGTCTGGCAGCATAGCCAAATATATTAGCAATGCGGATACGTTGAGCTAGATAGAAGCTTTTAATAAACTTAATTCAAACATTTTATATGGGATTTAATTTTGCATTCATAATGCTATTTTACTTTATTTATTAAATAAAGAAAATAAGAAATGATGAAAAAATTCCACGCGGGCAGGACTTGAACCTGCGTCTAGATCTCAGTACGATCTATGCGTTGCCAATTACGCCACCGTGCTTCAAGCCCCGGCGCCGAATTTCTCCACCATATCCTATTCCTCTTACACGCATCTAGGCTTGCGTCACCCAACACAGCTACCCCACTTTTACAAGTGCGGTATTTGATTTCAACTCATTGTTGCAATGAATTTGGAAATCAACTAATGTGTAGGAAGCCATACAATACTTTATATGGGATTTAATTTTGCATTCATAATGCTATTTTACTTTACTTATTAAATAAAGAAAATAAGAAATGATGAAAAAATTCCACGCGGGCAGGACTTGAACCTGCGTCTAGATCTCAGTACGATCTATGCGTTGCCAATTACGCCACCGCTCTTCAAGCCCCGGCGCCGATTTTCTTTATTTAGTTTAAACATTTATGTACTGTACACAGCCACATTTATAATATTAGTCAGGTTACATGAGGTCAGTTAGGATTATTACACATAATAACATAAAAAATACAGTGTCATCAGTCGTTCACATTACATAATATACAACTATGACTATGTAAATGACTAACAAAGTAAAGTTCCGTGGTCCTGTCCCCACATATAACGTGTAGAGTATAATTCCTATTATTTCTATAGAACGATCTTATAGAACGACATTAGAAACGTCATCACAAGGAAACCGGTAATGGAAAACCCAGCACACCTACTTAATATTGATGACGCTATTACTTTTAAATATTATTATTGTTCCATGCTGGTTTAAATAAATAAATATATACGGACAAATCACACAGATTGAGCTAGCCCCAAAGTAAGTTCTTAAATAAGACTTTGTCTTTTAGTTTGGGAGAAAAAGAAAAACGTAAAATATACCAGCTAGCTATCTTTCTGTGCAAATCGTAAAAGTCGGTCAAGAGATTGAGCGAAAATTTATGAAATCACTTCCGTCGGCGATGCGGCTAGCAACCCATCACTATTTTGATTCCGCTTTCCACCTGATCGCCCAACATGCTGAACGTATCCTTGGGCTCTGTCTACCCCACAAATGGTGGGCCTAAATAACATATAATCAATAGGTCAAAGTTATGTTATGATGCATTGTTTGGTCATGAATCACTTTCAAATTTCAATTAATTAGTTTCCTTAAATTGTAACTGTAGGGTTAGGTTATTCCCTTATTTTGAGGATAATTTTCAGGCGGTAAGGCGCAGTATTTTGATAAATACCGATTCATTTATTATGCCCCATATAAATATATGTGAAATAATTATTTCTGCGATACCAAAATATATTTTTACTTATTTCCAGGATCCATCCCGTAGTCACCCATTAAAAAAAATCGACGTTCCGTAGGTATACATCTCCCAACTAAACAATAAGAAATCACGATTTTTTTATATTCCCATTATGTATTGATCCCGTTGGAAAATATGTTCATAATGGTTTAGATTGACTGACTGATTGTCAAAATTCATTTGTCATCAATAAAAAACAACAAAACTGAAAGTGTGCATTTATTTGGATCCTTTATTTACAATTTTTTTTCTAAATCTCCTCTAACGCTAGAAATTCTATTATCAATACTGTTTATCTCCTAAATACCTACTACATCCAGCCAGCGGTATTTCATAAATTGTATTATATTTCATAAATAAAGTGTGTACTTATATGCATAATGCAATGCTACGTACGTTGATGAATAAAAATCACTTAGCTTTGACCATTTACCGACTTTTATTCTAAATCTCCTCTGACGCTAAAAGCTCTATTTATCAATATTGTTTCTCTCTAGACTATTCTAAATACTACATCCAGCCGTCGATATTTCATAAATTGATGAATAATGCATGCATGCATGGTGAATGACAATCCGACCTTAGTTATTAACAGATTTTTATGTCTACGTTTAAAACTCTATTTATCAATATTGTTTCTTTCTAGACTATTCTAAATACTACATCCAGCCGTCGATATTTCATAAATTGATGAATAATGCATGCATGCATGGTGATGTATGAAAATCGCTCGGCCTTGGCTTTGCGCCTACATTTTTTCAACACGTGCGCTTGTTTACAGGTATATTGCTTAAGTATCTGCTTATGTAATAAGTTACATTATTTTAAAAAAAACCTGACTGCTGTTTTTGCCTTAACTTAGCCGTAAATAAATTATTGACGTCATCAAACATTTTTTGTTGAAAAAATTGTAAACACAAGTATGACAATTAATATGTGTTCAAAGAAACCTATATTAAATAAACGATTGAATCTTGACATGTTCGCCATAGTGTTTTTTTTTTACTTAGCGCATTCCGGGCTCTAAAGCGCTTCAGCTGCGGATGCAAACTGGAAAGCGGTTAGATAAGATTCGAGGGATTAAGGGTACGCTAGTCAGGTGTTTCGCCATACAAATTCTGTAGGGTGATGACTCCGTTGTTCGGTATCGTCTGTTTAAAGTTTTTAATTCTATCGATTTGTCTTATCGCTATCTATGCTTGTATGGAATCATAATTGTAAAATTAAAAGTATTTTAAAAGTTATGAGTCTCAAAACATTCCGTTTTAACACGTAATTTTAACGCAACTTTGGGCACAATTAAATACCGGAAGGAGTATAAAATCTCTAAAACAAAATTCATACAAGCCTAGTTTGGTTATTAAAAAATATAAATAACTTTAATTTTAATAAAAACATTCAGCTGTTTTATCAAAAAAACACTTCTCTCAAACGCTTACTCGCGAATTTTTAGACGACGAAGATTTAGATTTTCAACAATATTTGTATTTGCACACACTAGACTGTTGTTCCGATGTGCTTATAAATCAGTGTAAATAGTTTCGCACTGTTCAAAACCGAGTCTATCCCTTTCTCAGCGAAAAAGCACGCAAAATAGCCACGTGCGCCGACGAGTTCGAGTTCCGGACTAGCGCAGCCTTAAGAGGGTATACTAGCAGTGCGTTTTCCATACAAATGTATTTCTCTATTTTCTTGCTGAAAACTGCTTCAAGAAGCACTATTCTTTTTACATACAATCTATTACTAAAATAGGTATGTCCCTATGTTTTATTTTTTTCAAAAAAAACTGTTAGAAGAAACAAAAATTTACAAAAACAGTTTTTTTGGAAAAAATAAAAAATAGGGGGGGGCATTCCTATTTTAGTACTAGATTTTATGAAAAAAGAATTGTGGCTCTAGAATCAGTTTTCAGCGATAAAATAGAGAAATACATTTGTATGGAAACCATATTGAAAAAATACTGCTAGTATACGCTCTTAATATTTTGCTGACGTCACCATAGCCTATGGCACATCAGGAAAGACTACGAATCTTATAACACCTCACACTTTAAAGTCGGTCAAGCCGTTTCGGCTACCGGAGGCAATGGATCAGGTATACTTACAAACACGCGAAAACAAAACCCCTCCTTCTGAGTGGGTCCAGTGGTTTAAAATACACATCACGTTGACGAGCTCCGTGGCGTAGCGGTCAACACGCCTGCCTGCGACAGGTCAGATCAAGGTGGAAAATGATCTTTTTCAGATTGACCTGGGTTTTAAATGTTTATCTACATATAAGTATCTATTGTAAAATATTGTATCGTTGACTTTATGTCCCATACCAGTCTCGAACTTACTTTGGGGCTAGCTCAATCTGTGTGATTTGTCCGTATATATTTATATATTTATCACATATTTTCTATGACTTGAATATTTCGGATCATACAAGGTATCAAAAATGATTTACTCAAAGATTGAAATTGATAAAGCAAAATTCCTGAATCCTGATAGATTCCATCTACTAAGCAACTTGTAACCTTTCTACGCGCCTACGTCGTAGCACCCTCTACGGACCGTTCCTTCGTAGAGGGTGCGTCTACGAACGAAAGTAATGTCCTTTTAGAATAGATGTAGAAATATTAACAAATTACTAATTTTTTCTTTTAATTTTTAGTGTTTTGCCTCCAAAATGTACCAACAGGACAATATTATTTGTACTATTACTAAACCTCCGCTGTTTGTCCGTCCGTCGGTGATCTAATTTAAATAAATATTTAAAAAATATTTCAAATCTAATGTAATCCTTCTTCTAGTGCAGTCGGTAATAATAGGAGGTTATATCAGAGTCAACTGCGCAATAAAAAAACAAATGACTGGCGGATATCCGACCTTGCCTTATCACTTATCACCCTTTTCTATCTCTCGGACTAGGTGGAATGACAGATAATTCGAGAAAAATATATTTTTTACATTTGATTTGAGGAGCCTGATGGTCTAGTGGGCGTGAGCATTATTAGCGCTTTCGTATGTTAAGCAACCCCGGGCGCAGTCTCCTCTTAGATGGGTGACCGCAAGTAGCATAAAAAATATCTCAAACTCCTCCGTGCTTCGGAAGGCGCGTTAAGCCGTTGGTCCCGGCTGTCATCATTGATGGCAGTCGTTAAGCTATGTCAGATGCCTTTAGGTAGCTTGTACAATTTGACACCAGTTTTGGCCACTTACACACACGAAAAACAAAAAACAATGTTAAATTAATTATATCGTAAGTAAAAAGGTATGTATTGGTATGTAAATATCGTATTTAGGTAAGTAAATTTTAGTTCTTTTATTTTAAATTTTATGAACTTTTTTTATGTCTCTAATACTATTTCCTCCTCTTTTACGGGTCTATTGTAAGAGTTTTCGTATGAAATAAGCAGAACCTTTGTACTCTAGTTACAAAAATTTTCCTTGAATTAAATCGCAAAAATGTGTACATACTAAAGTTTATATATGTGAATATTTTTTTATGGAAATTGATTCCAGATATAGTACATTTTTTCTAGCCACAAATTTATTAATTTATTAAAAAAAATATATATTTCCGTGATGCTGATCCATCACATTTAATAATTCATATCCACTTATTTTGCAAATTCAGTTAAAAAAATAGTAATAAAAACCGACGAGTAATTCCATGATATCATAGAGTGAAAAAGGAAAAATAATATATATCTTAAAATTTGAATATAAGAAGAAAAAATAAATATTTTAAATTATATTTCAATTCACTTTACCTGTACAGTCATCGCTGATGTCACCCTAAATTATTTTTTGTAATTAACACAAAAATAATAATTGAGGAAATATTTGCAAATTGATAATTTTTGGAGGTAATTAGAAAGAAAATATTTAAATTTATTTTACTTTTATCGCTTTTCATATACCTACATCGCTGATGTCATTCTAACTACTTTAATTAATTAAAAATATTTTATCTTATGTCGTTAATAATCATATACCTACTCTTACATATCAGGAAGGAAAATTTTATCCTAATGGTTTCAGTAATTTCAGACTAAACTGAAACTAATCTACATTAATGATACTAAGTTCTATACTTTTTAAAGCAAGTAAAAAAAATATAATTTATTTATAATAAAAAGAAAATGTGAATTTTATTTATTACGTTGTGTCGTACTCATATAAAAAATGATTTTGTTTTTATTTTTATAAATAACTAGCTGTTACCCACGGCTTCGCCCGCGTAATATATAGCCTATGTCCTTCTCGGTACCCTAACCTATGTGTATGCAAAATTACATGATAATCGGTTCAGTAGATTCGGCGTGAAAGCGTAACAAACAAACAAATAAATAAACAAGCAAACAAACTCACTTTCGCATTTATAATATTTATAAAAAAATATATAAAATATAAATAAATAAATAATATAATTTTATTTGTTGCCTACACTGATACAATTGAAAAGTTCCACTAATAAGATAAATAAATACATCATATTTAGGTAAAAAATAATATGCATTGAAGTAAACAAGCTATTACGCATAAGTAGATAATAACTTAGATTTAAAAATAACATCAGGTAGCATTTTAACAAAACAAAGAAAACAATATTATTGCGTTTCAGATAACTACACGCAAACAACTGTTATAAAAAGTGTATTTTATACAATAAACTAAAAGTTATAATAATTATGCCACAATTGTCCAAACGCGGAATTTTATCATTCAGCCAGAGATTTCGTAGAAACAAACGACAAACACATGACTCAATAACAAATTAGCTGAAAAAAATCGGACACTATATTGACTCAATACCGCGACCATAGTGATTACACAGACTCAGCCAGTTACGTAAATATACGCACACATCTGCACAACACTCACACTCGGACAGCTCACGCACACTCGTAAGCAACGTGCCGTAGTGTGAGTGTTGCAGGCCGCAGGCAGTTCGACCCCTCTACAAAATTCAGTCGCGCTCTAGACTTCGCACAGTAAAGACGTGTCCAACTCTCAAGAGTTCTACGCATTGGATATTTCGTCATCACAATATTGTGTTTGTGAATTTCAGGACGTGAAGTGGAAGTGAAACATTTTGATTTTTAAAGTACTGTGACTAAAGCAGACGTTTGTGAATCGCTGTTTTAAGTGAATTATGACATTGTACCCCCAATTTGGATAATTCCGGAAAAGGAGTACGTGAACACCGCAAATATTTTCGTAAGTATTTTTTATTTATTGCATAGCAGTATTATTTTTATTTGAGATTCAGCTTTTGATGTTAGAATTTAAAATTAAACAAATTTTAAGAAAATACTTTTACAAAACAGGTGGTTGAAAATGTATTAAAAAAAGCTTCTACCCTTCATAAAATTAATATTTAACAAACATTCTTATTTTAAAATCAAAACAAGATGCAAATCAAATTATTTGAAAAGTCAAATCTGAAAAAAAACTGAAAGTACTGAAGAAATGCGCATATCAAATCAAGAATTTTCAAATCTCTTTTCTAATGCGTAAATTCGCTTTCCATGAATTTGAAATTCACAAAGAAATCGTCGGGATGAGCAGATCTTTTACCGAGAAGTCAATGACTCTCACACTGGTGTGTGCCAAAAATTCTGTTCCTATCTGCGTTGGTCGCACATGTTCGATAACGTTGTATCTTTTCCTTGTTTACAATCTTTTGTTTGCGTTTCGTTTCTACTTCCTCAGCCTTGTTTTCGTGCGTGTTTACGCCGAAATGTACTACATTGTTACTTCCAATATTTCCATTTTGAAGACTACCAGCGAATATTTTGTGAAAATTTAAGGTAGATTGAGTTTTATTTTTAATTAGCATTTTTGTTTTAATATTTGCATTTTAAAGAGTGCTTAGAATATTTTGGGAAATTGGAAGATAGATCAGCAATATATTTCTAATTTAATTTCAAAATTTAAAATGCATGTCTGATTAGTTTACTTTCAATATAAAAAAGTTTTGTTACAGCAAGACACACTCATTGTTAATGAAATACTAATGTAAAAATAAAACTACAATAAAAGTTTATGTGCCATCTTTGAAAAAAACAATAAAATAATGCAACGAGGCACAAGATTTTCTTTAAATCAAATTTTATTAAAAGTTCACAATTCTGAGTGAATTCAATTCGGGAATAAATAAACTTTGCTTTGATCGGCATATATCTCAAAATAAAATCAGTAACTAGTGATGTTTTTCACAAACTTTCAAGACATGTAAAATTAAAAAACCTTTGAAAGATAGAACAGCTAGTAATGCTTGTCAGATTTTTTATTTCTGTTTTGGATAATTAGACCTATAAAACTATAAAAATCGATTTTCTTACTAATTTTGTATTATGTAGGAATTTCGTATATGGTTCGCTTGCTTATGCATGTCATCATTGTCATTTGTTTTGGCGTGAACTTAGTTTTTATTTTTGAAATTGGAACTTCAATCGAAAATACAAATTTTGAAGCCTTTGAAAGACTAAAGAGGAACCTTTGCTAGTCAGTAGTTTTTTTTTTTTTTTGTTAATAAAAATTACAAAAATAGTTCGCCTATGCATGTCAATGTCATATTTCGTGAACTTTGGCTTTATTTTTGAAATTGGAACTGCAATCGAAAATACGAATTTCGAGTGGGTAATTAGTGTATTGCAAGTATTGTAGCGCGGTGTCGTAAGCGGTGCGCCTGGCACGGCGGAGTGTCGTAAGCCATTGTGAGTCGCTTACCCAACTGGTTCAAGGTTCCGATCCAGCGTGCATTCGCCCGCGGATGTAAGGAAACTATGCTTTTTGCTGCTCAGTATTCTACTCCTTGATTGATCGCTTCTAGTTTTTACCTTTGCGGATTTTCCCAGGCTTTAGTTGCCATTTCTTAGAGTTCTAGATTTTGTTTACCGTGTTCTAAATTTTTCTCATTGTCTTCAGATATTTTAATTGCCATAGGTCCAATTTCCTTTTTCATTCTATTGCCTAATCCTCAAAGACATTGTTTCGAATTAGGTTTACTATTGTGTGGGCGTCAAAACTTAACATTATATCGACATTTGTTACTTAAACTAAAGGTTCAATGTAACCTTTAGTAATCTTCAATTCTGACTCACGAGTGATTTTCATGTTAATTCACATAATAATTTGTCATGTAATGTTTACTTTGTTTCCTACATGTGCTTTTGCATGACATTGCCAATGTTTTTGTTGTAATGAGTAACGCCAGACTCGTCACTAGGAAGGAAGGGTTTACTATTTCATCATGCTGGCAGATTACCCAAAGGTATATTTTCATGATTTGGATCTCATTCTATTACGCACTACTTAACTATGTGATTATCACGAATTTGATTCGAAGAAAGGGACCTTCATTCTAATTTAAAATGCTACTAATAGTTCTGGCCAGTCACATTTTTTTAAACCGCCCCTGTTGTTACATTTCAATTCAAAAAAGGATAAATTTTACATATCAAAACTGTGTGGCCAGTCACAGTTTGTGTCAAAATAGCTGTTATGGGTATTCCAATTTCAAATCCAGCAAAACTACATCCAGCAATGGAAACAGTTGAAACAGTTTGGATTAGTATCAGAGCGACTCACGGCAAGAGTAGACAAGTATTGTATAGCTTTGTTCATGTAAACACTGTCCGTATAGGATCGATCGTCTAAAGGTCAGTTCAACATGACGCAACGTTCCCGGGGTGGGTTGCGCAATACGTTGCAACGACATGTTAACTAGATTATTCTAGGGCAGGCACGTTATCTTAAAGATAAGCCCTGACCACCTCATATTTATCTATAAAAAGAATTGCAACAGAATTCTGTACCACATTCATTCGATAAGTCTGTGTATTAAAGATTAACACTGTGACATCCAAGGCAAAGTAAATTTTGTAAGTAAAGACATCTATATATATCAAAATTGCCTAGTCAGAAATTAATCTAACTAAAACCAATTGAAGATATTAATGTGTAGGTAGTAATAACAAACTGATAAAGTCAATATTCACAATCAATAATACTCAACACGCCCCTTTCCACTAGTATGCGCTGGAATGCACAAGGCCTGCATAAATTTCCGCGTTTAACTCACAGTCAACAAAGAGAAGAAATAAGATACAAATGCATTAAAAGTACAATGATGTAATACAGGAACCAACGGCAAGGCTTGCCGGAAGGTTTAAAGCTAAAGGTCGCACATGCATCTTGAATCTTTATCCTGATCTGCCGAGACCCTGAACGATACATGCGATATGAATCATGTAATTCAATGAAAATTAGCTATTATGATTCTTCTTGATCTCAATAAGATGCAATGCGTGTGCGAAAAAATTAACAAGACTTCTAGATAAATTTCAACCCAAATATTTTTCCTTGTATGGAAATGGATGAAAAATGCTTCTAAAGTTGCCCCTAATTATCATTATCAAAATGTTTAACCTTATGTGTCATCCATCTGTAAACATGCACACAAAGAAAATTATAGAGGGATTAGTTTGTATTCCTGTACATTAGTAATGCGCATGTGTGCGTGGTTACGTAAGATTTTTTTACGCGCAATACACAGACGATAATTTCATCGCTGCGAGGACAAGCAAAGATAACTTGACCTATTTTTTTTATCTCGCACTGTAACCTACTTACTGCACGTGAGGCCGCACCAATTGACGCGAAGTGGGACGACACCAAACCATCTAGTTGTGGCCTAACCAGCACCGATCAACCACTAAAAGATAAGCGCCAATATAGATAAATTTACTCATTCACAAACGGGCCTTCCCAATGAATCACTGTGTCATTAATATCCGATAAATTAAACAAAAACAATGTTAAAACGAGAACATTAACGTGTTTACGCTTCCTTGATGGCGAATTGCATAAGCGGCTAATTTCGTAGAATGTAGCGCAGTAAAATAGGTTAAGCGTTTCTTAATAATGTGCAATTAGCAGGTAGACCAAGGTCGGGAAACTGGGCTTGCTGGGAAGTTCTGTCGTTTGTTATGTTGCATCCGACCGGGAACAGGAGCGGGCCTTGACACATTTAGCGCGTTACGAAACAAAACCTTGACACCAAAGCATTATCGCTCCGACCGATAGAGGCCGCCCCGAAATAACCCGATCCCGGTTAATTGGGGCTTGCGACGCGAATGCGAAAAATCGGTCAAGTATGCCCACTTTTCTACATTTTGATGCCAGAACCGCGACCTTTGCTAAACCTTCTGAATACGGCACAAGGAAGGATCGCCGTGAGACAAAACAACTGACTGGCGCGACCGAAGTTTACAAAACATTACATCTTGACATAATCTATAGACAATGACCAGTTGGCGCCGACCTACAAACGTCAACTTTGATTGACAATAAGTATATGATAGATCTAAATACACATATACGCTCCTTCGCCGGCCGCATTTTAAACTTTAAATTGTATAGAATAGTTTCCAATGCCACCATGCCATTGGCAGTAAAATGTCAAATCAAAGATGGCGGTCGGCCTACTTTTCCCGCGCAATAAACGGCGTGCGCGTGGAAAGTTACTGCAGTACTACTTTCTCTACTTTTTCCAAGATGGCCGACGTTATCTATTATTATTTAAAGTAAGGTCAAGAACGTAGCTTTATTTTTAATAGTTAAGCACCTTATTTGGTATGTGGTACATTGTTTTCATTTCAGTTGACTTGTTTAGAAATTGTTACTCAAATCGCATTACCGGAGAATATTAATAGGAATGTTTAAAAGTTTCCGTTTTAATGGTATGCACGTCCGTCGGATGACCGAAAACGTTTATTTTTAAATCTCGGAGTGGCTATGACCTAATCAGACCTACCGAGAAGCGCTTTGTGTTCAAGTTCGTTAAAGGTTAAAAGTTTTGGTGGAATATATGAGCGACGGTCAAGGGCGTCGTTAATGGGAGTATTATCAATTAAATTTCACGTTCCGCGATCACGTTGTTGTTTATATAACGGTGTAGAGAAGAGCAAACGTGCTCCGGGCGACGTGTTGCGCAAGCCTCAACGTGAGTTCAAGAACGGACACGTGGCGGGGACCGCGTGACCACGCCGCTAGCAGCACGTGCGCGCCGCATCAGGACTATCACGCTATGCGCTAAAAGGTCACCGCTCACGGAGCTACACCAGGAACAGTGACATGTCACCGTCACTAGTATTTATCTGACGCGGAACTGTTCCCGACTTGCGATGCGCGTTGCGCAACCGGCGATGTCTATAAATTGACATCGAATTGTGTAATTAAAATGTCCTTCTGTTATCAATGTTTATGAAATATTCGATACTTCGACCGGTGAGTCAGTCGCGCTTCGCGAAAGACCTTTAACTGATAAGATAGAACAAATTCGCAGTGCAATGTTTTCGTGTCAAATGTCACGTTGGTTTTAAAATCGATAAGACAACATTGTAGGGTAATTGTCCTAGTGACACGTGTTTTCACGACCTACGTTTTCATCACGTGTAGACATGAGTATTAGCTATGCAACACGATTATGATATTAATAGACGGCGAAAAACAATAATGGCATGAGATTATAATTGTTTTTAAATGCAAACAAAACTCGTGATTAGAATTTGAAATCAATCGTGACTTAGGAATAAGCTAGGCGTTAGATTACTAGCACACTGAATGCGGAAAAGATCCGTAAAATGCGCGCCCGATTTGAAAATGTTATCGGTCCATTTTTTGCAATATTGCCAAACGCATCGATTAAACAAATTAATTTCACCGTCAAAACAAGCGTGCTAATCCATTACTCGTTTCCTAACGTAGCCTTGAAAATGGACCAAATAAAACGATCGAACGACGTTAACCGCTAAAAGCAGTGACGAAACTCTAATAGCAGTTTCATAACAGTATTACAAGTTTAGGCGATGAGCACAGAGGTACCGTACAGTTCCACTTTTGGTAACCGTTAGTAAAAGTACCTCGTAACTGTCGATTGTCAAAATCTGTTGCCGTTAGATAGAGGCGTGCACTTGTTTGATAGGTCACGACGTCACTGGTGAGATGAGAACCTGCACATCGGGTTTTTTGGGGCGATTTTCCTTTTTTTAATTTCAATTTTAGATCAGAAAAATCAAGGTCTTTGAATAATATTTGCGTTTTATGAATTTCAATTTTTAAACAACGAATACTGGACAGGGCTTATAGATCAGAATCGATATAGAAAAAATTCCTTTGTATTATTTTTATTGACTAATTAATAAGTAGTCTACTGATTATTATTTTACTCGCCATTATTTTAACTTATGAATATTTTCAGAGTTCAAAACAATAAATTTACCAAATAATATTTACAAAATTTTCAGTCGCGTATGATTAAATATTTAACTACGCTAAATGTGATCATGAAAGCGCTAAACGTCCAAAACTTGTATCAAGTTCACACGCCATAACTTCACTAGCATAATATACTCATTTATTCAAATGGCTACTAAATGAGATTTGAATATGCAAACACTATTAGCACTCGTAATATTAATAAAAATACAGTTGGTAACTGGAAACTGTAACCGTTGCAGCGGTCGGTAACGGAGAGGCACAGTTTTTATCCAATCGCAAATGCGGTCTATGGTAATTTGTTAGAAAAAGAATCTCAGCTGATCGAAATGAACGTTACAAAAAAAAACATTTTCTCATGACGCTTACAAATTAGAGGTTTGTACTTTTAGGCAAATTGTAAGGAATATACAAATAATATGGAGCAGTCTCAAACGCGACTATGTACTTTAATCTACAATTCTTATTTACACTGACTCATTAAATGTCAAAACTAGTAAATTGTGTAAGTCACACAGATAGCTGCGTCAACCACTTAAATAGATGCTTATGACATCATTGCCAACAGTTTAACAGTTATTAAATCATTATCATATGCTATGTCCCAAATACTGTTACCAGTGGGCGGCTCTAGCGATAAAAAATGTTCTCTTATAACTGTTCGACATTCTTATAACAAGATAACGGAACGTTTCTTCAACTCATCATAAAACTTAATACAGTATCATATCGTTGCTATTTTAATGACTATTTTTAGATATAGGAATCTTAATTATAAAGCGCATGACATTTCGTACTTAACAATGGATGGCAATTAAAGTCGTGATTATTTGAACAGTTAGCCGGCGTAACGGGTGCGCGCGCGCATCTGGGGCGGCCCACTGACACCGATGCCGCGGAACGGATCGACCCAATACTACACTCTTTGCTTCAATTATTCTATGACCTTTTAAAAATAAGTACCTATGCATATCCGACAAAATAGGAAATAGTTATGTAAACTTTTCAGTGAAACTGGCCACTTAGACCTTTTCGAATTTCATATTGATCAGTTTAAATTCGGAATAATCTTGTATAATTCAGCACGCTCGCGTCACCGTGTAGTTAACAATAATAAAATTCAAATGCTTTTGAAAATCGATTTGAAATTTAGAAAGAACTCTCACGTTGCTGACATGCGCTCCGCGTGTATCGGAACGTGATCGCTTCTTTTTTCTATGCGCTAGTTTGTACCGCGATCATTGTTTTTAAAATTCGAAAAAAGAATCGTTTACGACCGATACAATGGCTGCTTTATTAGTGATTCTTCTATTGTTTTTTCTTGGATAATAAAACGTTGATAACGTTACGTTTTTGGTGCAATTTTTTTACACTTCCTGTCGTTGTTTAACACTTGCGCATAACTTAAACTTGAAGTCAGATGGTCGTTTACACGAATCGATATCATACGCGTTTCGGCGTCGTCGAGGGCGACTTACATAACAACAGGTGAATGACACCGAATCGATGGGGTTTATCGAAATAAAGAAATTGCTGAATGTCGATTTGTGTTGTCAACCACGTTAGTTCCAACGTGACCGCCTTACGAAAGCATAATATTTAGGTAACAATCGCTCTCACATGCAAGCCAGCATGCCCGTGCAATTTTAACGGATGAACAAAAAATGCTTATTCCAGTTAGTTTGTCGTGAATCTTCGATCAGCGGCTAATTATTTTACAGTAACTAACGATGCGCGAACTTAGCTAATACCCAGGAAGTGGGTTTTGTAACGGAAGAAATCCGGTGTAACCTTTAAATTGTCTGTGTAACGAAAGGTTAAGAAATGCAATTTATTAATGAGTGTGCTAACATGAAGGGAGTAAAAAGCGGGTAAATGAAGCAAGCGGTTTCACAAAGGTGATCCACGTGCAACCGCCGGGATGTTGCGAAAACATTTTTGCAACCTCTGTTTTGTAATCGCGACATTATTTAGACAAGTGCAACCGTTTGCGTGTTTTTCAGTAACTAACGTAACTTTTTGTTTGTTGCAGAACTACAGTGAAGATTCGTGCGGACCAGGTCTAGTCCGCCGAAACATGGTTGCTGAGTTCATCCTGACGCAGCAGCAGCTGATGGCGGGCGGTGGAGGGCCCCTGGGCCCCGCGCCCGCACCCCCGAGGGCTATTCCCCCTCCACCGCGCGCACGGCTATCCGTCTCGCCGCACTTCCCCATGGATCAACATCCACCCAGCAACGGATCCTCTGGGGACCCCAATGACTACAACAACGCTTTTGACTTGGGCAAGCGTAAGGAATTCTTCGGCCAACGCAAGCAGCGCGAGTTCATCCCTGACAGCAAGAAGGACGACGGCTACTGGGACCGCCGGCGGCGCAACAATGAGGCCGCTAAGCGCTCCCGCGAAAAACGCCGCTTCAATGACATGGTGCTTGAACAACGCGTTGTAGAGCTGTCCAAAGAGAACCACGTGCTCAAAGCTCAACTTGATGCCATCAAAGAAAAATACGGAATCTGCGGAGAGACCCTTATCAGCATAGACCAAGTGCTAGCTACCTTGCCGACTTGTGACCAAGTTCTTTGCGTCACCAAGAGGAGTAAACTCTCAGGAGGTGCTCTGTTCCCTCCTGGGCCTCCACCACCACCTCCGCCACCGGCTTCTCCTCCCTCCCCGCCTCCGCAACGCGCACCAGAGCCTTACCCCGAAAGGCTGGCCGCGCCCGAACCTTACTACTCACATCCCGCACACTACGAGCCCCCTGGCTCGGTGCTCAATCTTTCAAGAACTCGCCGCGCCCCCTCCCCCTATGAGCTCTCCTCCCTATCTGGTTCCGGAGATGAAACTACCGAGCAGTATGCGCCGGAAAACAATTGCCTACCCCTGAAGCTGCGCCATAAGTCCCACTTGGGAGACAAGGACGTCGCCAGCGCTCTCCTATCGCTACAACACATCAAGCAAGAGCCAGGCCCGCGGTCGTCACCGTCTTGGGACGGCGAGGGTTCAAGCGACGAAAGAGACTCCGGCATTTCCATCGGCGCGGAATACAGGCCGCAGAGGCCCGAGGACAGGCTTGCCGAAGAGGAGGATGCGCACTTAAAAGCCGAGCTGGCGCGGCTTGCCACCGAGGTGGCGACGCTGAAGAACATGATGCACCAGAACAAGGCGCGCGCGCACGAGCACTGAGCGGCGCGGCGCGCCCCCGGACCCAGCCCGCGCCCCGCGCAGCCCGCAGCGCCGCTGCAGCGACGCAGCATCCCTGTTTCGATGGCGTCGTTCTTCGTACAAACTGTCCCTGCCCTGTAGTTACCACGTAAAGAGATATATTGTATGATATGTGCAGCTCTCGCGGCAAAGCCGATCGCCTAAATGTAATCCTTCCTAGTAGTTTTATGTCGTGGTCGATGTTAGGGTCGGATGGTGTACGAGTTTCATGAGACTAAAGATAGACTTTTCGAGCAGATAAAACTTGTCTACTCAGTGATAGATATAAAAAATGCATTTTTAGTGATGAGCTATGTATGTATATGTAATAAGTAAGCGGTAGATCTGTTTCATCTATTCGAAGACTCGGGTGAAGTCGGCTAAAGACCTAGCTTCTGTTAAGTTAGTCGTAAGCTCGATCTAAGTAAGATTAAGTCCATTTAATCTATGTTGGACTTATAATAGATTATTTATAAAGTAAATGTATAGTATTTCTCAATCAGATTGCCGATTAAGTTTCAAACCAAAAAAAAATATGGATAGGTCCTCAAGAAATCGCAATTAAAGATAAGTCACCAACTCCTTCCTAATAAAATAATCAGTAAGAATATACCAGTGCCTTTGACAATACATACCTACCTAACCTAAAGGATATTTTTGTACATTTATTAGAAAAAGCGATTTCATTATATCATTGAATACCATGTAAATATTAAGCCCTTACTGCGTGTTCTCGATTGGAATTCGATCAGGCTTCATGTAGAAGAGCGAAGCGAAGCGTTCGTCATCTTTTGCGAAGTTTATCACGCTAGTCGAGTGTTTCAGTCGCGGACACGTAGCAGGGGGTCGATGTATCAAATCCTAAGAAGGCTAGTTGAAAGTATTCGTCGTAAGTACTCCTAGTATTGCCCTAAAGGGCATGTGATAGGACTGATGGAGTTACACTAAGTATTTATTTATTTCGGACCGTGAAAGGATGAGGATTTTACAATTTATTATCTTTGTATAAGAAACACTATACGATATGAATAAATTGTGTACATTACATTATAACAATGAATTTTATTTGCCCCATGAATTACCATTAATTAGGAAAACACCACACACAAATTCTCTTTCAATATATATTTTTTTTATTTTTCAGATAATTACAATATAAAGTATATTTTTTTTAATTTTTCAAGAATTAAATATAAAGTAGTTTTTCGAATAATTACACCACACATAAATTGAATAGGCACACTTGCAAAAGCAACAAAAAGTATTCCTATAAGGTTTTACGAAAAAGAAAAAGTAAGTATTTCAAGAGTACAAAGAGAAGTATAAATGAAATACGTTTTTCTTTTTGTAAACCATTCAACGATCTACGAAGATATAAAGAAGGAGAAACAGTAAGTATGAAATTAAAGTTACAAAGAATGTAAGTATAACGAAGTAAACAAACTTTTAGCACGGGTCGAAAGGCTTACACTAGGAGGGTTGGCGTCAGGCAATAAAAACTTTAAAAGTAAAGCCTAGACACACTAAACAGGTTTTGACTAATGATGGGATTCGAAAAAATCAACATTTTCATATAAGTTGCTCGACTGGCTGAACAACTGTATGGGAATGTCAAATGGGTTTTTCGAATTTCCAAAATCTGTCCAATATGAAAAGTTATTCATATTGACGGGCTGAGTCGCCCCTGTAAGGATCGGAGAGGATTTAATTAACATACTAGCTGTGCTAACATACTTCGTCCGCATTGAATAGTGAGTTTGGATAGCTTTTTATTGAATTAACAATTCCCGCTTCTTCTCTACCCGCGCAGATCGTAAAAACCGACCGAAGGAATGGGCGTGAGGCATCAGGTCAATAGGCGATGC
The DNA here is from genome assembly GCA_963082605.1 of Rhodophaea formosa. Classification (NCBI taxonomy): domain Eukaryota; kingdom Metazoa; phylum Arthropoda; class Insecta; order Lepidoptera; family Pyralidae; genus Rhodophaea; species Rhodophaea formosa. The sequence goes on along the minus strand of OY720228.1, from coordinate 9,454,675 downwards.
TGCTAGCAACCCATCACTATTTTGATTCTGTTCTCCAGCTACAAGATCACCAACATGCTAAACGTGGCCTTCAGGTTTTATAGACCTGGGCTCTGTCTACCCCGCAAGGGAAAAAGACGTGATAGTATGTATGTAAAAAAAGCCTGTCCTTTCTCAGGCTCTAGACTATCTGTGTTCCAAATTTCATTTAGATCTGTTCAGTAGTTCTGGCGTGAAAGCGAGACAGAGAGGTAGACAGAGTTATTAAATGCAATGTCGGGAATTAATGCGAAAACATACCGTTTTTCTCCAGACGTTGGAAAACTAGGAATATGCCGGTGGATGAAGATGTCATCGCGCCGACGGGGCACTAACACCGCTGCAACAGTCATCCAGTGACCACGGTCGGTGTAACCCGGCCGAAACGTCTGGAGAAAAACGGTATGTTTTCGCGTTAATTCCCGACATTGCATTTAATAATCATGCAACGCGAAAGTTTAAAAGTAGTTATAGACAGAGTATTATTAAGTATGTACATGGCTTAAAGTACGCACAGCCGGGATAACAGGTAGTCTATGTCCTTTTTCGTACTCCAGACAATGCGTATGCAAAATTTTATGATGAGCGGTTTAGTATCCAGGGTAGAAAGCGTAACAAACAATCGCTTTTATAATATAGAGTAATGATAGATTTGAGAAAGCCTTTAAAAGATGGCACAAAATTCATACAGCGAAATCTTTTCTGACATTTAGGAGTTACGTTTAGATAAAAAATCACATAAATACATACTTTCTTTTTACATACAATTTACAGTCGGGGGCAGATAAACTATAGATAAACATACATGAACCCTAAAGGAACTCTAACTAAAAACCTTACACACCTTTTTTCTGCAGTTGTGTAAAGAGCAAAAATGGTAGGCTAGTGCAAAATCAACAGATCTACTTTTTTACTTGTAACAGATGTTACGTTATTGACTATTTAAGCATAATGAGGCATGTAGTGATGTGCCGTTCCCAGAAACGTTCACTAATTCCCCAGAATCCCACCACCATTCTTGGGAACCTTCCCAATAAATGGAAATATCAGAGAAAGATGTAAGATTATTTATCGGACAATTTTTTTGTCACTGCGAATATATTAAACAAACATGAAAGCTTCACTTGATATGGTCATTAATGTCAGATTGACCTGGGCCTCGGTTGTTTATCTATATAAGTATCTATTATGAAATATAATATCATTGAGTAAGTATCCTATAACAAAAGTCCCGAACTTACTGCTAGCTCAATCTGTTTGTTTTCATATATATTTATTTAATACAAATAATCCTAATAATTAATGAACACTTCCAAATAAATGCGGGAGCGTTCCCTGGGAATGTTCCCAAATTCTCTGGGATCGTTTGCTTTTTGCCGGGAATGAGACAGGTTTTGAATATTTTACAAAAGATAAAAAAGCATTTACACGATTTTTCTAATGTGGACGGAAACGATGCCCCAAATATTGGGAACGTTTCCGGGAACATTCCCAGAAACGGGTTGAGCCACGTACCCCGGGAATAGGAATTTGGAAACGGCGCATCACTATGGCAATACGTCACAGTAATCTATAATCGATAGTTGCTGATCGCAGATTATTCCAATAAAACAATAAATACAACTAGCTCGGCAACTAGTTACCTAACATGACACGTGTTCCGTCACACGACAGCGCTGGTGCCTTTATATACATTTATAATGCGCTATTACATATAATTACAATTTTTCACAATGCTTATTAGAATCGAACTTCTCACTTTACTTTTAAGAAAGTAATTTCTAAGGATATTAGATAATATCAGACGAGCTCCGTGGCGCAGCGGTTACCACGCCAGCCTGCGACACGGGGGTCCCGGGTTAGATCCCCGGTCAGGTCATGATGGAAAACGATCTTTTTCAGATTGACCTGGGTCTTGGATGTTTATCTATATATGTATTTGTTATAAAATATAGTATCGTTGAGTTAGTATCCCATAACACAAGTCTAGAACTTACTTTGGGGCTAACTCAATCTGTGTGATTTGTCCGTATATATTTATTATTATTATTTATATTGAAAACACTACGAGTACTACCAAAAAAATAACCTATGTCACTGGAACGAGTTACGAGAGGGTTTTATATACTTACAAAATTTTTAGCCAGGAACCAAATTTTAATGCAAGTTCATTCTATGATGCAGAACTAAGGTTTAATAATAGTACCAACGTAGTATTATCATTTTTTTGTGGAATATGACAAAAAATGTTGATGCGCTATCCGAGTCTAATCGGATTTTTTAGAAAGGGGGCATTTTTATTATTTTACTTTTAGTTTTTTACAATTTTGAAATACCTACATAAGGGATTCTGATTCCGAAATTTCAATTTAGCTAAGAAATTCAATATTTTGCTGTATAAATTACTCGTAAAAACATTCATTCAAATCATCGCGTTCTGTGGAGATCGAGTTTGTAGCAAATCGTAGACCTTCGTAGCACTTTTTTTTTCTTTTTTACTTATTTGGCACACTAGCTTTTACCCAGGTCCATTCATGCTAGAGTCGATCCCAGGAATTAGTTGTTGTTCCCGGGATAAAAGTAGGTACCCATCCTTCTCCGTACTCCAGATAACGTGTATGCAAAATTTAATGTTCAGTACCACAAGAGTGTAACAAACAAAGAAACAAACTTTCGCATTTAGAATATTATATTTTTATGTGTTTTTCATGCATTTCATTGTAGCATGAAATTTTATTAAGTTTTTTTTTTAAATAATTTTGTCATTCTTTTATTGACTACCTGACGACTGATAAGGTAGGATAATATTTTGATTTAATGGAAATGTACGGAGATCTGATAACTTTCGTCTGATTAATCGAAAATAACGCAGGAGGTTTATTTTTAGACAGCAGTCAATAGACGGACATTTTTTCCTTGAAAAACTCATTGGTTATCGAGCGAATCGTACTTACCCAAAATAGCAATCCAAGCCGGAAAAAACCCGCCTTCTACAGTTTTAGGGATTTTGAAGTGTTTTATGGAAGCAATTGGTTTTATTAATATTAATTTTTAAACTTATACGTAATCAATGTTTAATGGATTTACTGCCGGATATACACCGTGTAAATTGACCCTTTACATACCTTAAAAGGGGTGACTCAAACCGTCAATATCAACAACATCCTATAGGATCATAATGGGAACTCAAAAAACTGGGAACTTTCAAACAAAAGTATTTAGTCGCCTACCAACTAGAATGGGAAAGACAAAAAAGTTTCGCTTTCCCAGCTTTGGTCCGATAGAAAAAGTTGTTCATATTGACGGTCTCCCCTTTAAGGGAATATCAAAGGTTGATTTAGGGAGCCCCACAATTATCGACGCGGAATCAGCCTAATCCGGTCAGAAAAAGATTTACGTCTATACGAAGTAATGGTGTTTCGCCACTAGCCATAGTCATGTTGCGTCGTCCTAGCCGAGCCGAGCAGCTGGCCGATTTGCTTAACTCGATGTACAACGATTAGATTTTTACTTTAGCATCTATAACGGTTTTCATATCTTAAATAAAAATAGTCATTCATACCGAAGCCGTAATGAATATTGAAGTTACTATGAAAATGATGTATATATACCTATTTGCTAACTTTTGACAGCTACGGTGTAGCTGTCAAAATTTAGCAAATAGGCCTGCAAATGCCAATGGGATTAGCGACACCCTTATTCCGTAAACATAAGGATTTTCTCCGACCGGATAAAGCCGATTCCGCGTTGATAAGTGTGGGGAGTCACTAACTCGCTATATAGGCACAGCTTCAAAGTTCCACACTAGTAGGTATATATTTTTTCTCTGATATCCGAGGCAATGAATTTACATACATGACGCAATATATTCTTATTCTTGTCCACAAAACTGACTCAATCCTCATGAGTAACGGTCCAAATTTCAATTGTAACGTGAAGTACCTAGTGGTAATATTATTGGGGGCAAATCATTTTAGTGTGACTCATAACTGACGGTATGAGAATCGAAACTAGGTGGACCAATCATTTGGCGATGAGCCGGCGTATTGGTCATCGTGAGTAGCCGAAAACTCAGTAAAGGTCAAAAGGACATTGGTCAATGATCTCAAATAAAAAATAAAATAAATAAATATATAGGGACGTTATATCATCTCAAAGAAACAATTCCGTTAAAATGTTCAAAAATCCTTTATTAGCTAATGTTAACTTTTCTCGTTTTTTGAAAACTTGGAATGGGCTAGCTTCTTCTCTTCTTGCGCAGATTGTAAAAGCCGATTGAGGGAATTTGCATGAGGAATCATGTCAATGGGCAATGCGGCTAGCAACCCATCACCACTTTGACCATTGTTTCCACCGTTCTCCACCTACAAGCTTCATCATCATCATCACCAGGTCTTTCTAATCTCCACTGCAGGAGCACGACCCTCTCTGCACCACCAGAGCCATACACTAGCCTGAGCAGTCAGAGGACTACAAGCTTACCAACATGCTAAACGTAGCCTTTAGGTTTTATAGACCTGGACTCTGTCTTACCCGCAAGGGAAAGAGACGTGATAATATCTTTGTATGATTGTTCTTTGAACCCTAATTTCATTCAAAAAAGAATAAGATACGGCGGGGTGAAAATAGATTTTCTTAAGTCTTGGCAATTCTTTTGCGTTAGTCAAGCTAAAGTTTTGTAACAAATATAAGTACTTACGTAAATAATTATGAGGTTGGAACAATAATTATAAAATTGCATCTTCACATTAATTTTATTCACTACCTGTACAATAAAAAATTATGTCCCGCAGGATAAAGTAATTGTACATACAGATAATTATAATATGTATGTAACATTTCACAATAAATTCCCCCGTCATTTATTTTCCTCCTGTTTACAAGTCACAATTAAGTAATTATGTCAAAGAAAGGAAAATTAGATTTAATATTAACCGCTTATAATCAGGCCAAAAATAAAAAAAGAATAGGAGAGGTTTGCCACCGAAAATAACCTCAAGAACTCTTGACCCTCAAAAAGAAATTAAGAAGGTCAAAGAAGTATTTGCAGCAGACGCTCTTCACCCTCGTGAAATATTTACAACTCTTCTCTTCTGCCTGTTGGCTCAACCTGATGCCGAATGAGGCCAGTATTCCTGCAACTGGGATCTTACTTAATAATGGGGATATCTTAGATTATATAAAAGCGTAGAAACAACTAGTGTCCAACCCACAGTGGGTCGAGCACACACAGCTACCAATTAGACGGATTTTGAGGACATAAATTGACAGGACGCGTGTGATAACACAAAGCTGGGAGTTCTTGGCGGGAATTTTAGCGGACTACACGGTGTCTGTTTTGGATTGTTTCGCAAATTGATTCTAGTGGATTCTAGTGAATGTGAAATTGGTGTTACTTGGTGTTATAAATGCCCATGTTTAAGAACAATGTGTAGAATAACTAAAGTAGACTGTCATTGTGCGGCTGTAGTGAGATTTACATAGCGGGCTGTTGGTTGTCCGCCTTGCTGCGTCGTCAATGATGAAACCAGTAGATTCACGAAGAGTTGTCGCCAGGGGCTCCGTGAAAACAACGATATGAATTAAACCATCATTTCGTTGACAACAAACGAGAATAACTCGCCAACTGGCGAAATAAATGAAGAAAGGCTCTAAAGGACTTGTATCCAGGGCCGTAAAACAATACTAAAAAAAAACACACACACAAAGCTGTAACGCACACAAGCATTGAAAAATTGGCCTGTTTTTTAATCATTGAAATAAAGGTATGACGGTGTCCAATATATGGATTTTATGAGATCCAGTACGGAGCCAAGGAGAATGATTAATAAAATTGGTCTGAGAGGCCTTAGGTAACCCTTCAAACTATTTTAGGAAGTTAGTAGAAGTAGTTTACATAATAAAGGTTCACTTAGCGTTTTCGTGGGAAGTGGCCGTTTTGGCAAAAAAACACTAAGAAAGCTTAACGCTCTTACTTTAAATTGCAGTAGTTCATATAATAGTTTGAAGGGTTACTAGGGCCTATCAGAACAATTTTAAAGATGATATCTCTGTTTTCTTTTAAATCATCATCATCATCAGTTCTTTTTAGTGTCCACTGCAGGAGCACGACCCTTTCTGAAATGTTAGCCAGAGCAGTCAGAGGACTTACTAGCCTACTACACCTACACTCTCCAAGCTGGCCAGCAGGCCGATTTGCTAACGCGATGTACAACGATTTGACTGTCACCTTAGCATCCATTGGGGTTTCCATATCTTAAATAAAAATAAGCCATTCATACCGAAGCCGTAATTAATATTAAAGTTACCGTGAAAATGATGTATACTGTAGTTGTCAAAAGTTAGCGAATAGGCCTTCTTTTAAATGATTTATTTCAAATGGGGGCAGCACTAGACCCCATAAAATTCATTTGTATCTTGCGTGACGTAATGGTATAAAAATCTACGTAGACATCTATATAAGTATATATTATAAAATATAGTATCGTTGAGTTAGTATCCTGCGACACAAGTTCACAACTCGTACTGTGGGGCTACTTCAATTTGTGTGATTTATATTTATATCTGTAGAATATTTACGTATCAGTTGTTTATTATTTAGTCGTAAAGGTTAAGTTTGTTAGTAACTTTTCTACAGTCGTTTGAATGTAAATTTCCATGAATACATCAAGGAAAATGGTCGAAATTCTGGATGTTGTGGTTTTCCCCACCGGAAGGTCGCGCACACCACTCCTTTGGGTTTTCCCATTCACTTTTTGTTTTATAAAAAATAAGTAATTAATTCAAATAAATAAATCATTTAAAAGGTAGTTTGTGGGTAGGCTCTTGTCAATATCATTGGGTGGAAAGCAACGCAGTCATACAAACACGATAAAAATCATTTCAGCGCGATCATGACTATTTTGACCTAGCAACCTATATTACCTAGCAATCTCTAAAGATAGCTAAGTAATATATGGCCCTAATTATACAGAGAGGGTCGTGCTCCTGCAGTGGAGACAAAAAGACCTGATAAAGAGAGATCGTTTCAAACTGCACGGGCATTTTTCACATGTCATTTATCACTTAGTGATCAAGTGATGAACCAAGTCTTGGTCCATAACATAACCAGCATTTTCCTGCAACCTTGGTAAAGAACTTTATGACCTTCCTTAGGTCGATCGCTTGAATACCAGACTAAGGTTTTTAGTCGGCCAGATATAATAACTCACTGAATGAACTTTGGGTTGTAAATAAATATAAGCAATGGTAATATTTTCCTTTTCAATATATACAGTATGTATGTTATATTTTCCTTTGTTAAATTTTCTGACTAGAAACCGCGTCATATCTAATTCACTGTATTTCGTTGCGGTTGTACCATACGGTGGAATATTCTAAGGTTCGAGTTTCCTTTAGAAATGTCCATGTCTGAATTAATATCGTAGAAAGCTTCTCCGGCGAACACAGAAAGCCAAAACTATAATTAGTTTTTTATTTTTACTTTAGCGCTTTATAAATAAATAATAAATATATACGGACAGATAGAGCTGGCCCCAAAGTAAGTTCGAGACTTGTGTTATGGGATACTAACTCAACGATACTATAATTTATAATAGATACTTATATAGATAAACATCCAAGACCCAGGTCAATCTGAAAAATATCATTTTCCATCTTGACCTGACCGGGGATCGAACCCGGGACCATCCGTATCGCAGGCAGGCGTGTTGACCGCTGCGCCACTGAGCTCGTCTCTATACACATAATTATGTTTATAGACAGGACTTAGCACGAACCCTTTATTTATTTGTTCTTGCTGACGTTTCAGTGGAGTTACATCCATCGTGGGCACAGCGAGACTGGAGTATTGCGGTGTCATCTTGTGGCAGTGGTAGCACTATTGCTCGATTTATTTTATGGTAATTTCAAATGTATTGAAAAACGTAGTATCACGCTCGTACTCGGTAATCTGGCTATTACGGTCATTGGTCGATTATAAGCACTTGACTCCGCCATGTGCCTATAAACCTCGACTATAATAGTCAGCTTATCGTACTTGCATCATAGTTTGCTATTCAAAACAAATTCCTTTTAATAACACTAATAAATCTTTAAAGGTTTTTGGAAAATAAAATACAAATAAAGGCAGTTAAAGTTCTGGAAATTAAGTAGTCAAGAGTAATGCACAACCTCAAATGCTCTGCGTTATTATATGACTTATGATATGAGACGTTAAATATACATTCTGATTATAATCAGAGTATTAAATTAAAATACCAAAGCAAAGTTTAACATGTGTATTTGAATATAATCATAAACAATGATAATACATTAATTATATCAAGTACAAATTAATTATAATAAAATTAAACAGTAAAACATCATAACACTTATTTCACCAACACATGGGGATATACCATTATCTACTTAAAGATGAATAGAAATCAGATACTACAGCCATCTAAGTTGGGTAATTTATGATAAAATAAATATAATTACTTGATGCCGAGTAAAAATAGTCCATTGCCAGGTATAGTCCATTGCTAGTTAGGAGGTTTATAACATATGTTTTAAAATATTTAATAAATATACACTTCACACAATTTAATATTCTCATAAAAGTAAGTAGTCAAAATTATGAAAAAAAAATTCTTTGCTCAAGAGAAAACCTTTTTACAATTTTAAATAATTTAGGAACAACTAGGTAAAACTATTAAAATTGAAATATGTGATGAAAAAGAATTCGCCACAGGTATGATTCGAACCCACGAGTCTTAGGTCTGTGCCCTAAGTGTGTTACCAACTACACCACCGTGACTTCGAATTACCGCGTCGAATTCTCTCATCACATATTACCCCGTAGGGTATAACGCATTCTAGTCAACTAGGTAAAACTAGATAAAGATCTGAAGGTAGCCTCTTAAATAGGTTCAACAAGGCCCAAAATTGGTGTTACCAAGAGTGCAAGGTCAGCCCATCCGCAAATTAAGTAATTGCTAGGGCATCACGTCTTTGGGGGCAGCAAAACTTTCGCCAAAATTATATCATAGCATGAACGTTGTCATAATAGCGGACACCGGTCTCTCCGACGCATCACAACTTTGGACGTAACCGGGAAAAGTCTTGAATGAAATGGAAATCTTGGGCCCCTCAAGACGATGGCCTAGGGCCCCAGGGTGAGGTTTCTCCATCACATTTAATTAGGGCATCTTATACCCGGTCAACACTACCAACTAAAATTGTAACTAGTCCTCGATTTGTTAAAATACGCTGTGCAGTTTGTTGCCGCTTCTTCTGCTCTCCGCTTTGGACGCGACATTAAACTTAGCTATAAGTAAATTACAGCCGACAATTATTTTCAGTTGTAAAATTAAATATGAATGACAATTAATAAATGTTTAAGGAAACTTATATTAAATAAATAATTTGATTGGGCATCATTTGGCCCCTGACTTAAAGTGCCCCGGACTCCAACAAAGTAGATTCCAACAATGAATTGTTTTTTTTAGTATTTCATTATAAATATGAAGTCTCACATAATTTTTAGTTAGATTTTGAAATAATCAAATACTGAATTTCATTCAGTCGCCTTCAGTTTAACGAGGAGCAACAACAAGTGAGAGAATTCTATTCTGTTATTCGCCAGGCGCTTTATTTTAATAGGACTTACATTAAATTACACGATAAATACGGAAAATATCTTAAAACACGTTGTGCTTTAGAAAGGATTTATACATTTTTAATTTAATTATTTACACATGCCACTTTATAACTCAAAAGTACAAGTTTGTCCAACTTTGTCCGTGCCTTAATACTTATAAGTCCATGCCTATTACATTTAATAGGCAAAATCATTATGTTTCGTAAGAGTTTAGTATAATTTATAATGTTATCCAGGCTGTCTTGTACATATCTAATTCCATTGACATATAAGCATATCATTACGCGTATTGCCCGTGAGGTAGAGAATTAGATTTCTATTATCTCCCAAACCTGTATCACTTCACCTAAATCCATCAATCTTTTCGGTTTCAGATACCCTTAACTTGTCCTTTGGACGAAATCTTGCCAATCTGCTCACAATACTTGACATAAGTATGTACGTTAGAAAGTTCAATTGAATGGCCTAACTATCTTAGTATGTCAAGTAATTTACTTCACATTTGTAATTAAGGTAACGAATTTGTCAAAGTGGTATCTTCCTGTAAAACCACAATGTATTTTCGAGTATATTTCATTTATTATATCATCTCCCTAAACTGTATATATTATCCAGTTACTTGAGATTCAAATCTCATACTTAATATTACATCATATCCTTTGGTATGACCAACAAGTCCTGTCGCAACAGAAGCCTACGTTTCACTTCACTGCTCGAACGATATAAAATAATTATCCTATGTCTATCAAATTAACCGTCATGCCTTTTTCAATTAGTCTAATTTACTTAAATCTAATTTGTCATTCACATATACATCTCCGTATAGAAATTAAAACCGGCCAAGTGCGTGTCGGGCCACGCGCAGTATAGGGTTCCGTAGTTGCGAATGACAACTTTGAGTTCACACTGTTTACACTCGCACCTCACAGTTTAACGACCAAAAACATCTAACAATAAAGATTGTATAAAATTTTACATTTTCCAGTACATTTTATAAGTTGGCTGCCTATAACTTTTTAGTTTGCACTTAGTACCCAGCTCTGATAGTTTTCCTTTCAACTTCAGTATATATACTACTGCTGTAATTTTTTTCACGTATCCATATATAACCGTTTAGCAGATAGAGGGGGGGGACACGTACCTCTAACAAAAATTTTCACTTTAAAACCAAATATTTCGGAAACGGATCCCTAAATCGAAAAATGGTGTTCTCAACCTCACAATATTTTTCAAAAACCTTTTTAACGATACCCCACACGATGGGTAAGTAGAGAAAAAAAAATTACTCCCCCACTTTACTTGTATGGGAGCTACCCAAAAAAAAATTTTTTTTCAAGATTTTTTTCTACGACTTTTTTGCCATGATTAATATACATACTCATACAAAATTACAGCTTTCTAGTACTTATAGTCTCTGAGTAAAACCGCGGACGGACAGACAGACAGACAGACAGATAGACAGACAGACAGACAGACAGACAGACATGGCGAAACTATAAGGGTTCCTAGTTTACTACGGAACCCTAAAAAAGGGTAAAGTTGGAGAAAAGACAAAAATAGGATCACAAAACAAAGTATCTTAGGCTGGCTGGTTTACCTTAACAACAGTGTTTTTGTAAATATTTTGTTTTAATGGGTACGTTTCTTCTATTATCTACTTATAATCTAACGAATATGAAAACGAATTCATCAATATTTTACAAGATTTAATTATGAGGTACTTCTACTACGATCTACGATCAAAAAAAAATTAAAACGGTACTGTGGATTCTGCTTTTCTCCAAGTTTATTTTCTTGTAAGAAGTCACACCAAAGTTAAACTTTGGTAATGTGGCAAATGTTGAGGAAAATTTCAAATAGATATTGTTTTGCAATTTAAGATTAAGAGCTGTAACCCAAAACCAAGTGAATAAAAAACCAGACCTTCAAAAGAGACCAACTAAAAGGCATCATCAGCTTAGCTGGCTTTCTCTTTGTCGTTCGAGCAGTGAAGGGTGCCTCACTCCATCGCAGGGTTGGGCATGATTTCTCCGCAGTTCAGGGGGTGGGGCTGCAGGATGGGGAGGGGCGCCGTCGACCCTCGAAGCTTGGCTGAGCTAAGCTCGTTGCTTTGGACCCAGAGCTCCAACTGAAAGTACAGAAAAGTATGGTTATATATTTGAATGATGACGTGTGGTTCCCGGCAGAATAGAATAGGACCAGAGAAAATGCGCTGTGCAGTTTGTTGCCGCTTCTTCTGCACTCCGCCTTGGAAGCGGTGTAAACTTAGCTTTAAGTAAATTATTGACGTCAACAATAACATAACATTGTAAACCAATTGTTAATGTAGATTCACGTTCACCAAATGATATTGAAAATATCTTAAGATGAATAAAATTTTTGACTATTGACCACTCCAAGTCTTCCCGTGGATGTCGTGGAAGGTGACTAAGGAAACACAAGCTAAACAACATCAATGACACCTCTCCAAACCGTCTGTCCAGCGCAGAGAGTGTAGGCCAAATCCTCTGACTGCTCTGGCTAATATATGGCTCTGGTAGTACAAAGAGGGTCATACTCCAGCAGTGGAGGGCTCCACCACAAAAAGACCTGATGATGATGAGAATATTTTAATGAAATTCAACAAGCTCAGTAGATGGTACAGGCTACATCCTTTGCAGGCACCAAGTATTAAAAAAAAACTAAACACGAGGAACAAGGCAGTTATTCAACGACGAGCTCCGTGGCGCAGTGGTTACCACGCCAGCCTGCGACACGGAGGTCCCGGGTTCGATCCCCGGTCAGGTCAAGATGGAAAACGATCTTTTTCAGATTGACCTGGGTCTTGGATGTTTATCTATATATGTATCTATTATAAAATATAGTATCGTTGAGTTAGTATCCCATAACACAAGTTTCGAACTTACTTTGGGGCTAGCTCAATCTGTGTGATTTGTCCGTATATATTTATCTATTATTTATTTATTCTGACCATCTACAGAGATAAAATCAGCCTGTTTACGAACTCCGAATTAAATGTACATACTATCACGTCTTTCTCCCTAGCGGGGTAGACAGGTAGGCCCAGGTTTTTAAAACCTTAAGGAATTAAATGTATTATGTAATGAATATATTCTCTTAAAGACGTGCTAAAGACTTTTTTAAGGGGAGGCGTCAATTCTAGGGGATCCACTGATGCCCGATTTGAAATAAATCGTTAAACAGTGTTTTGACTTTAGGTTCAATATCGATTGGAACGGTGTGGTGAATTTTAAATAAATAAGATGCACGTCTTCACTGTACTAATTTTTATTTGCACTGGTCAATACAAGTTACGAAGGAATCGGACATACCGCCCACCAAAACATAGTTTTAAAATTGAAGTAATTAAAACACATAACCGATTCCTCAAAACAAAATAATCTAGAACTTCAATAACAATCAGTTAACAAATTTCATCAATGGACTGTAATTCTAATATTCAAATATTAGCTTTAACTCTTAAATGTTTCAAGCATGCAAAATTAACAATATGTATACACCGAATCTTTAAAAAGAAAATATCAATTCTCAAATTCAACTTGAAAGTGCTGGGCTAGAATAAGAAATACTATCCTCTGGTTCTTTAGGGAGCAATATCAACTTGGATAAAGGTCTCTTTAACTCGTGGTTCCCTTTACATTGCACTGTTACAACTCGAACCAACTTATCTGCTCCAGGATGGATATGTTTGACTCTTCCTAGCAGCCATTTAGTAGGAGGCGTATCTTCATCCTTTATGATCACGATATCTCCAATAGCAGGTGACGGTACTGCGGTTTGCCATTTGTATCTCTGTTGCAGTGTATGAAGATATTCTGTTCGCCATCGATACCAAAAATTTTGCGTCATTTTTTGTATAAGTTGCCATCTATCTAATAAGCTAACTCGCGTATCTACATAGTTTTGATCGGGAACACTAATTAGGGGCTCACCGACCAAAAAGTGACCTGGCGTCAGTGGTGTATCAGAGGTGTTATCTATTTTGCACAGAGGCCGCGAATTGAGACATGCCTCGATCTGAGCCAGTAGAGTAGCCATTTCTTCGTAGGTCAACTTCGTGTCTTTATTAATTCTGGTTAAGTGTCTCTTGGCTGATTGAACTCCCGCTTCCCATAGGCCCCCACAAGTTGGCATTCTCGGTGGTATGAAATGCCATGTTGTGCCATCATTAGCCAGAAGTTCTGCAATCTCTTTGGCCATGTTGTCCTTACCAGATTGAAATAATTCCTTCAACTCCTTTGCTGCGCCTATAAAATTCGTGCCATTATCACTCCATAAGTTCTGACAATGGCCCCTGCGCGCTATAAATCTCCTGAATGCTGCCATAAAGGCCTTTGAAGTGAGATCTGTGACTGCTTCTAGGTGTATGGCACGGGTTGACATACAGACAAACAAACACACGTACCCTTTATACGCGTGATGTCCTCGACCCTTAGACGTCCTGATCCAAATTGGTCCGGCATAGTCAACGCCGCTATTGATAAATGCACGGTGGGGATTTACGCGAGGCGCTGGAAGCTGGCCCATAAACTGGTGACGAACCTTTGCCTTGTCCACTATACATACCTTACAGTGGTGAATACATTTTCTTACCGCTGATTTTAGGCCAATCACCCAATATTTGCTTCTTATGTAGGCCATCATTAGCTGAATGCCACCGTGAAGGGTTCTCATATGAGCTTCATTAACTATTAATTTTGTAATGTGCTGGCTATTTGGTATAATGATAGGATTTTTTGTAGAGCTAGGTAGTGATGCATGTTGCAATCGTCCTCCAACTCTTATCAACCCGTTCTCATCTAAGAATGGTGAAAGTGTTATCAGGCTACTTTTCTTACTGATATATTTGTTTTTCTTTAAATCTTCAATTTCCTTTCCGTATACTAAATTTTGATAATATCTAATGCATTTTTCCAAAATCTCTTCCATTTCCATTACTGTCAAATATTTACTCTCTGAATCCTTCCGTTTGAATCTTTTACAATACGCTAATACTCTTTTCATTCTAGAAATTGACGAAAACCTTTCCCAAATTGGTTGTTCTTCAGTAACCACATGAGTGACCCTCAGTTCCAAATCAGTTTCAGGAACTTCGTATTCCTTTATAGGTAACTCCTTCTCCCGTAACCACTCCGGTCCAGTCCACCAAATATCATGGTTAGCTATATCGCTTGCTAGAATGCCTCTTGTTGCGATGTCAGCAGGGTTTTCAGTAGACTGAACGTGTCTCCAATGTTTGCTGTCTATAACTCTTGTGATGTCAGCTACTCGGTTTGCAACAAATGTTCGCCAACGGCTGGAATGCGACTGTAGCCAAGACAATACAATTGTCGAATCGCACCAAGCAAAAATTTTATCGCTTGGAATATGTAGCAGTTCTACGAGATCATTTATCAATTCAGCTAGCAGTGCTGCTGCTGAAAGTTCTAATTTAGGGACTGATATTTGCTTCACGGGTGCAACCTTAGTACGGGATGCTATCATTGTTATGTGTACTGTATCACCCTCAACAACTCTAAGGTAAGTTACGGCTGCATAGGCTTGAGTGGATGCATCTGCGAAGCCATGCAGTTCTGTCTCTTTACAATTATCAGGTGTAGTTTTCAACCATCGTGGTATTTTCAGATTTTGCAGATGTATGAGTTCTTCTCTGTATCTTTTCCACTCATTGCTCAAATCATCCGGTAGCTGCTCATCCCATTGCAAGTTACGTATCCAAAGTTTTTGAATTAAAACCTTTGCTACAATTACTACCGGCGATAGCCATCCAAACGGATCGAAAAGACGGGCGACATCTGATAGAATTGATCTCTTTGTAATCGGATGTCTCAGCTCCGGTAAATTTACTGTTACTTCGAAAGTATCTTCCTTTCTATTCCATGTCATGCCGAGAATTCTTATAATCTGATCAATTTTTATTTTTACTGTGTCCTTTGTTATACTTTCTTCTCTTAAAGATTTCAAAACTTCATCAGAGTTGCTTGACCATTTTTGCATTTCAAAACCGCCTCTTCTTAGTATTTCTTTGATTTCTTGACATATTCTCTTTACTTCTTCTTCATTATTTCTTCCAAACATTAAGTCATCCATATAATAAGAGTTTTTTATTATCTGTGCAGTGTGTGGATATTCATGTGATTCATCATCGGCTAATTGACTTAACGTTCGTACTGCTAGAAACGGGGCTGCAGCTGTACCGAAGGTGACAGTGGTTAAATTGTAACTCTCGAATTCTTCATTAGGGTTGTCCCGCCACAGAATACGCTGCAGGTTGGTATGGTCCTCAGTCATTTTTATCATTCGATACATTTTGACGATGTCTCCGACGACGCATATTCTATGCGTACGCCAAATTATAATCAGACTTCGCAGATCGGGCTGTATAACTGGACCAATCATCATTGTCTCATTGAGCGACAGACCATTCGAACCCTTAGCAGAGGCGTCGAAGACTACTCGAACCTTAGTTGTGTCCTTATCTTCGCGAATTATGGCGTGATGGGGTAAATAAATTGAATTATCATCATCAGAATCCTTCGACCTTTTTATGTGACCCATTTCCTTGTATTCTTGAATCACCTTTGTGTATTCCTTCTTTAAATCCCCACATTTTGTAAATCTCTTCTCTAAAGACTTAAATCTGGCTATTGCTTGTTGTTTTGTTTCTCCACACAATCTTATTGTCTCTCCTATATTTTGTTTCAATGGTAAATGTACAATATATCTTCCAGTTTCTTCTCGCTTGGTTGTTGTTTTATAAATTTCTTCACATTTTTCTTCTTCTTTGGTTAGTAATTTTCTTTTTCTGTACAAATCTGTCTCTATCTCCCAGAACTTCCGTAATAAATCATTATCCTCATCAACCATTCTAGTTATATGTAGTGTTTTTATATTATGTTGTTCACCAATCCCATCGTATTTCTTTTGACCTGAGAGAATCCAGCCCAAAGTTGTCTTCTGTGCCACTACCCCATTTGGAATTTTAAGTAATCCGTCTTCTATAATTTTACAAAAACTTCAGCTCCGAGTAACAAATCTATTCTTCCCGGTGTGTTATAGGTAGGGTCAGCCAATTGTAATGTTTTGAGCTGTGACCAGTGTATCGTGACTTGTTTTGAAGGCAGTCTATTTGAAATAGTTTTTAGAACATATGCCCTCACTGTTATGCTCTTATTGGAAAATCGCGATTTAACTGACAGGTCAACTAAATGTTTTATGGGTATCTTCATTCTTTCTCCCACTCCAGAGACCATACCGTTGATATTTGTTCTTGTCAAACCCAATAAATCAACTAATGTGGCAGACACGAATGATGCTTCCGATCCCTGGTCAATCAACGCACGAAGTGTATATGTAACACCGTTGCTCGCTGTTACTTCTACTTGAGCTGTAGCGAGCAGGACTTCGTGACTATGACTGTTGATAGTAGGTTGCTCATTGGAGAAATGTGCGGCTGTGATTGTTTGTTCTGTTGGTGATTGTGCTGTTTGTGGCTGTTCTGGTTGTACTGTCTGTTGTGTAGGTGCAAGTGGTGCGCGTGCAATCTCCTGGTTAGTGACTTGGTGTAACAGTGAATGGTGTCTCCTCCTGCATATGCGGCATGTTGTTCTCTGTTTACATCTGTATACGCTGTGATTTGGCTTTAGGCAATTGTAACATAAATTGTTTCGTTTCACAAAATCTTGCCGTTGTTCTACAGTCTGCTTGCCGAAATCCTTACAGTTGAATATGTAATGACTGCCCTTGCAATAGACACATGTAATTTGTCTGCTTTCTGAACTGAAGTTTGCGTGCGTTGATTGAAACATATCTTCTTCAACTTGTTGGTCAGCAACATGAAAAGTTTTGCACGTCGGTGGCTTATTTCTGGAATCTGTTGAAGCTGGGGCAATTAACTCGAGCGTACGAAACTTCGATTCGAGGAATTTAACTAACTCGTTCCATTGGGGTAACTCATCGGTTCCTTCTTTATAACCTTGCTCTTCCCAGTCTTTCAGTGACTCTGTATCCAACTTCTGTGTCACCAGAAATACAATTATTGGATCCCAAGAATCGGTATTTATTGTCAAATTATTCAAGCTGTTTATACATTCGGTAGTTGTGTCGAGTAAAGCTTTAATTTGATTGGCTGACTGGTTGTTTACCTTTTTTTGTCCAAAAAGTCTCTTTAAAAGCGAAGTTACAATCATTTTTTTGTTACCGAACCGCCCTTTAAGTAGCTCCCATGCTTGCACATAATTGCTATCGGTTATCTGTATGTGCCGCAATAAAGACTCTGCCTCACCAGAAACACTAGTTTTTAAATAATGTAATTTTTGCACGTTACTTAACCTTGTATTGTGTACTAGTGCTATAAATAAATCTTGGAATGCTGGCCAGTCTTCATATCTTCCAGAAAATGTTTTTAATTCTATACGAGGAAGCTTTGTAAACGATAGCTGCGCGTCCTGTGACGTAATTGATGCATCCATGGTTTGCTCCGTCTTCCGTTGTAATTCCAACTTCGTTAGTAAGTCGGTTAAATCGGCATGTAAATATATGTATATATCTTCTACCTTGTAAAAGTCTTCATTGAGAAAGTACTGGAGTTCTCCACGCTGTTCACGTGATGTGCACTTCGTGAGGTTATTATGCGCCACCTTAAACGTATCCCAATAGTCTTCAAGGGTTTTTATTCTCGCCTTTACATAACCTTCTGTTAACCGCTGTTTTGGACACTTCTTAATATTTGTTTGAGCCTTTTGTATCATGTTAGCTACATCTTCCAAAGTTGTTAAAAGTTCAGTTTGTGCCGCACTTGTCACAGGCATTTTTAGCTTCAAAATTCAATACGAAAGTATGTAATTATAAATCACGAACAGCAAGCCACTAATGATATTTACGTAATAAGTTAACTTATCATAAAACTGCACATCGATCGGCGTAAACAAGTCTATTGAATTCCGAGAACTAGGGTCGCCTATTGTTCTCGGCCGGTCGGGCACAGGTAGACGCTCCAATACAATCCGGCTCTTGATGTACCATAATGTTTTGACTTTAGGTTCAATATCGATTGGAACGGTGTGGTGAATTTTAAATAAATAAGATGCACGTCTTCACTGTACTAATTTTTATTTGCACTGGTCAATACAAGTTACGAAGGAATCGGACAAACAGAAAACGGAAATATCCAGGTCCTATCCAGGTCTTTGACAAAAACCGCTTTGCTATTTTGCAGTTTGTGTTTTGTTTTCATTTTTCGTCTCCGATTGAATTCACCACGGAACGTCAGGCAAAAAGAAGCATAAAACTGGTGCCTACCTCAGGAGGCATTTTCCCTATAGGCGCGTGGCAGGATCCGGCGCAATGGAGCTGCAGCAGCAGCTCTGCAATGGCTGCCGCGGAGGTGTCAATGACCCTCTGCCGGCACACGGCGACGGCATGGACAAAGCCTCCGGGACCCACGAACTCGTGTTCCATGAAGACTGTCTTCTCGTCCCAGTAGATAGCCTGGAATAGAAAAATTAATTGAGATATGAAATACTAACTCTGGCCCACAACTTTCTATGTTGTATGACGGTATGTACGACATTAGTCGCTAGCTAAACCAGAATTTGATGACCTAATAATCCAACTTAAAATATAGTAACATTTTTTATAATATTGGTGCATAAGAGATGTCGCCAGTCTTCATGTTCAATTCCTGCTCGTGTAATTTTTTTCTCACTTAATTTGAATTAATAGAATACTTGAGTACTGCTTCTTGAATGCTTAAAAACTTTATGTTACAAATCATGATCATCTCAGCCGCACAAAGTCCACTGCTGGCAATAGACCACCCTCAAGGATTTTCATTGGAGGGGTTTTCCACTCACCACGCTGTGCAAATGGATTGTTAAACGCAGTTGGTTTTCCTATATTAGTAACGACACTGCTACCGACCGAAAACGTTTTACTAGGGAATGGTAGGAGTTTGTTGGACTGGGGGAAAGGGATAAAGTTATTTGGGATTCTATAGTCCTCGGATGGATTGGATATGAGAAAGTAGCAACTCGGGACCCCTCAAGATGATTTGCGGTATAAAAAAAAACCTTACGTTCCCAATGTCTTAATCTTTTGCACCGTGAAAGAGCTAGCCATCCTAGAGCAGAGGCATCTTATGAACCTGTACTCAACGAAAGTAGTACCTATTTTAGAATTCAGTGCTCGTAGTATGAACACTATTACCAGTTTAAAAACAAATAATCATGAAATCATTTTTATTTTACATATGTATATATATACTAGTGGTGATGGCGAAGATCTTGAACGGCTAGAGATACACTGGCTGTATCTTATGGTAATTGCAGCCTCGCCTACTGCCTGAATGCTAGTATACAGTCCAGTTGTTTCGTAGAATTCTACCCTCGCAATGTCTAGGTCCCGTAGGGTCATTTATTTTATGGTGGAAGTGAATACTAATATTCTACTAGGCATTTGCATACTTTCAAGGGCCTCTTGAGCCGTGTGGTTCCCAACACAGTAGAATAGGGCCACTCCAAGTCTTCCCATAGATGTCGTAGACGGCGGCTTAGAAAACAAGGCTTATAAACATCAAACCTCTCCGACTCGTCTGGCCAGCGTGGACAGTGTAAGCGCAGAGTGTAGGCCAAATCCTTTGACTACTCCGGCTAATGTATGGCCCTGGTAGTACAGAGAGGGTCGTTATCCTGCAGTGGAGACTAAAAAAGACCTGATGATCATGATGAAGGGTCTCTTCTAAAGTGGCTATCACCAACGCACAGTATAAGATGATATTCAGTTAGATGCTTTTGCATAACCGCCCATGGTAAGAAAGAAGAGTGACAGGAATTAGTCGACCTACCCTTGATGTGATCGTGAACATCGTGAACGGTTTAATGTACCGCCTGTACCGGATGGTGGCTGCGGCCTGCACCACCCCTGCCGCTTTTGTTGGCGTACAGCCCAGTCCTCTCGTAGAAGTCTGCCCTTGCGAAGTCTAGTTCGCAGTGGAGTGTCGATGTAGTGGTAGGCGACTTAGGAAACACAAGCTAAACAAAGCTTATAAACACGAAGAGACCTCTCCAATTAGTCTGGCTCTGGCAGTACAGGGAGGGTCGTGTTCCTGCTGTGGAGACTAAAAAAGACCTGATGATAATGATGAAGGGTCTCTTCTTGCTTATTTTGTAAGAGGCTAACACTAACACACCGTATAAAATGATTTTTATCAAGATGCTTGAGCATTAACACACTAGAAAAGAAAGAAGAATAGAAGAAATAAGCCAACCCACCCTCGAGGTGATCGTGAACTTCGTGAAGGGCTTGATGTACCGCCTGTACCGGATGGTGGCCGCGGCCTGCACCACCGCCCCTCCTGCTGCTTTAATGTTGGCGTATAGTCCAGTCCTCTCGTAGAAGTCTGCCCTTGCGAAGTCTAGCTCTCGGAGGTAGCGCGCGTTGTTCATGTGGTAGAGGAGAGTGTCGATGTCGTTGAGGAGGCACCATGCTGCAAAAAATAATCAATACTTACAGATATATCCGTACACAAATTTATGCAGCATATAGGTACATAGCGTTTAAGATACTAATTTGGTAATTCATAGTTATAATGTTATAATAAAGACAATCAAGATACACGAGCACACCACTGAAGAAATCAAAATTTCATCATCGACTTTTCTTGCTCCTTTACAGACTGGGCCACTATATGAGCAAAGACTTTCCTTGCTCTTTAAAAACTGTGCCAGTACTATATGAGCAAATGAGGTCGCCATGGTTGATGGATGGAGGATGCTCTTGCATCCTTTGAGTCTCCAGATAGGGATTTGATGACCCGAGTGTGGCCTAGTGTTCATCAAGCTAGGCTGATCGAACCCGGAATGGAAAATGATCTTTTTCAGATTGACTATGTCTTGGATGTTTATCTATACACGTATTTGTTATAAAATATAAGATCGTTGAGTTGGTATACCATACATAACACAACTCTCGAACTTACTTTTTGGCTGAGTGATTTGCCTGTATATATTTAATAACATTTTTTTATTAAAAAATCAAAAACCGACTTAACCCTCTCAATTTGTTTGAATAAGCATAAGAATAAATGTAACGGTATGCGTTCTGTCTACCCCGCAAGGCAAAAAGACGTGATAGTATGTATGTATGTGTAAACTTGTTTTTTGTTTTTGTGTATTTTTTCAATAAGCGCTCGACACATGTCGATAAAAATTTAATGGGACCATCTATTATACCGATCGAACAAAAAAAAATTCTTAAAATCGGTCCAGGCATCTTCGAGAAATCGAGGAACATACATTCTTCTTTGAAATCGGTTAAAAAAATAAATGATACTTACAATGCACCTCAGTCGTATCCAGGATACAAGCTTTCTTCTTGAAGTAGCGGGCCTTAGCCACGGTGTACATCATCCTGGCGAAGTAGGCCACGTCCAGAGTTCCGTACAGTATGAGGGCCCCGGCCGCCACAGCCGCGCCCCATCCCGGCATGCACACCACCCACATGGCTGCTGAACACAGAATTATGTAAAACTTGCTTTCGCCTGCGGCCATTCCTGGATTTATAAATAGGCCGTATAGGCCGCGGCCCAGGGGCGGCAGCGTCCTAGGGGCGGTAGATTTCAGAGGACGGTCACTTGATTTCAGAGGATAAAAGTCAAACACGTCCACTGGTTTCCTCATGGTTGTTTATACTTTCAATAAATCCCTATTAAAAAATTATATCCTGTTTCTTTTTTACGTTCTCTTTCATTCGCTTATTTAACTTTCATTCATCGACACGACAAGAAGAAGAAGTTTGTTTAAATAATAATTTTCTATTTGTTTGTTTTTTTTACATTCCCATACTGCCCTACTTTTGTATGAAAATGTCAAAATTCTTTTTGCGTTCCCAATATTGATCCCATAGTAAAAGTTGTTCATATTGACGGGTTGGGTCTCTCCCTTAAGAAAATGTCTAGGATCAATTTACACGATCATCAGGTCCTTTTTAGTCTCCACTGCAGGAGCATGATCCTCTGCAGAGAAGTCAAAGGATGTGGCCTACACGCTCAATGCTGGCCAGACGGGATGGAGAGGTCTCTTTGATGTTCAAGAGATTTGATTAGCTTGTTTTCCTTAAGCCACCTTCTACGACATCCACAGGAAAACTTGGAGTGGTCCTATTCTACTGTGCCGGGAACCACACGGGTTAATAATTTATACGTTGTATGTACATACATAACATTTTTTAGTACATACTAAAAAATCTTTACGAGTACATCTCTATCCATTACGAGGTAGACAGAGCCTAGGCTTTGTGTGTCCTAGTGCTCAGGCTCTAGCCATGGGGTGTCACGAAGGTGTCACATTAAAATTCCTATACCTACGTTAGACCTACGTACATAAATTGTGACGTAAACACTTCACAGTCTTCTTATAGCGAATAAATTATGAAAGCTGTAGGCGTACCGTCTGTATCGATTACACTTGAAGGCTATCGCGGCAATAAAGCTCTAATCATTGTTTATTGAAGGGCTTCCCTGCAATCATCAATGAAGTTGGATAGAGATGTCTCTATTCTTTCCTTGAATGTAACTTTGGTGTCGTGGAATATTACTACGCAAAGAATTGCGATGAAGAACAAGTTTAGAGAGAGATATTTCAAAGCTAATTATTTACTTGAACTACTACTAGCCAAAATCGGTGCTTTATGAGTGCTCGTGATTTTATGATAGACTAGCAATGTTCCTGCGACTTTGTAAGCGTAAATTGTAGCCTATGTCATCCACGGATAAATTAGCTTTCGGTAGGTTTAAGAATATAAGAATTTAGAAAATCGGCACAGTTTCGGGAATTTCGGGATCATAATATCATCAGTCACTACATCGATGGCCACTGTATCAAAAGTACCTACGTCATATCGATGGTTGCTGCATGGACAGGTCAGCATATCGATGATATGGCTTATCGACAAGCACAATACCGATATTATTATCTAGACCCAAGGGTTAGAGTAGTACACATTAAAATAAATAAATATATACGGACAAATCACACAGATTGAGCTAGCCCCAAAGTAAGTTCTTAAGTAAGACTTGTGTTATGGGATACTAACTCAATAACACTATATTTTATAACAGATACATATACATCCAAGATAGATAAACATCCAAGACCCAGGACAATCTGAAAAAGATCATTTTTCATCTTGACCTGACCGGGGATCGAACCCGGGACCTTCCGTGTCACAGGCCGGCGTGTTGACCGCTGCGCCACGGAGCTCGTCAATTAACAACAAAACAAAATTAATATGTAATCTGTGCCGATTTATCTGATTTTATTAGATATATTAGATACATTAGAAATACGAATCCCACCAAAATTGAGTGACTCGACACCTTTATTTAGGTACATTCGATAGCAATATTTCACGACGAGGTCCGTGGCGCAATGGTTAAGAGGATCGACTACCTGTACCTACCTAATATATATAAGCGTACCTGTACCTGTCTTCCACCCCCCTAAACCTTTACGAAATGAGGAAATTTTAGTGTCATTCGATTAAGCACACCTTAATCTAGGGCTAACCGTTTCTTTTTTACTGATTCGGTTTAGATTAATTTAAATAAATGAAATGCCCCGAATATTTTTTTAAGTAAAAATATTGATATTTACTTAGATGCTCATAACTTTTGTTGTAAGCAATATATCTTAAATATCAAAACGTACAGCCCTACTTCTTCAATTTATGAATAATGTGTAAAAAACAATTTGACTGGGTTCAAGGGGTGCGAAGCGTTATCGCTTTTAGTATGAAAATTTACAGGTAGTCAATCTTGTTAACACGCTAGCCTGCGCTCGGTTCGATCCCCGGCCAGGTCATGATGGAAAACGATCTTTTTCATGTTAGCCTGGGTCTTGGATGTCTATATAAGTATCTATTATTGAAATATAGTATTGTTGAATTACTATCGTAAGACACAAATACACAACCTATGTGGGGCTAGCTCAATTTGTGTAATATTTCCCTATATATTCATATAGGTAAATATCGATAAAATATAGTGATAAACTTTGAATCTGGAAGAATTTAAGTATATTTTTTTTATACGCTGAAAATATATAGAAAACCTCTGATAATTTTCTGTAATCTAATATAGTCAACCTACTCAGAATACAGGCAAAATTTATGTATTTGAACTTATTCGTAGATTTAAAGCTACTAATAAATTAAAATATTTTGAGGCAACCATAGTGCCGAGCCGAATTAGATAATGATAAGTGAAAAGAGCACTAAGTATATCTAATCATAATTACTTAATAATCAAACATAATCTATCAGTTGGCCGGTGAACGTGTTGGATTTTTAAACTTTGAACTGAACTGGTCACGTCTCCTGCCCTTCCGGGGCAAACTGAGCCTTGCACCGGACGATCCAAGCCACTTTTTAGCAAGCACAATGGACAAATTTGTAATTAAAATATGCCATAATCATATAAAAAATTAGGTACTCTGCCTATTAATAGCCTTAGATAATCAAATAGATTTAAGCACGCGAATATGATTTCTAGGGGTTTCTATAAATTGTAATATTATTGTTAAGTTTTAATGTTGTTATCGATTGTATAAAAAACACAAGCTATACAAACCTTATAAATATCAAAGAGACCTCTCAAACCCGTCTGGCCAGCGTGGAAAGTTTAGGACAAATCCTCGGACTGCTCTAGCTTATGTATGGCTCTGGCAGTACAGAGAGGGTCATGCTAGTGCAGTGGATTCTAAAAAAGACCTGATGATGTAGAAAAATACTTTAGAAAATATGTTGTACTCACTTTCGATATCTCCAACCGGCAACTTAAGAAGCGAAAGTTACACAAACATATTATTGTAAATTAACACACTTCAATTTCTTCCCTTTCAAGCTATCTTCTATATAATTAATATTAATAAAAAAATAATCAATTAAAGTAAAACCGGCGAAAATAACCTTCGTTGGTGTCAAAGTGGTTTTTCACTAAATGAAAATGTCAGATGGGTTGAGTTGCGCGCGCAATAATCGATATGATGACTTCACTTGAAGAATTGGTGGGAATCTAGACCTTATTTCTATGAAGGAAGGTGAACCTCTTTGCTGCAGTAGTGTTAGTTATGGCCATGTTATGACACTGCAAGTGTGGAGTATCCACGGAATACCTAAACCCCCTAAACCCGAAAATCTTTATTCTACGACAGTTACTTTTTGGTTCGAGTAGCTAAGGTGTGGAATGAACTACCTGCGTCTTTATTCCCAGACAAGTACAGTCCCGGGACATTCAAAAGTAGAATAAATGGGTATCTCTTGGATAGGCATGTAACTTCCTCGTCTTCATCGTCACTTATCGTCTCACTCGTCGTAAGATGGAAGACAAATGCCTAATTTAATAAATTAATAAAAAAAGAACAGTAGGTAATAAATACTTTGGTTTATTATCCTCCACGCAATTGTTTAAAGCTGACGGTGTCGGAGGAAATTTTTTGGGTAAAATTCGCATGTAGACTACAGTCTACCTGCAACCACGAATACTTTATTGTGCCCGAAACGTTAGGTGTATGAATAATGCAATAAACGCAATAAAACCGGATTAAATTAATTTTATTTAAATGTGCAACAATCGCGAAAACATTTGAAAACTTAATTTTTTGGTGTTCAACTACGGCTAGTCCCCGCTAATGCCCGTTCCCTCGATCGACTTTTACGATCAGTGCTGGAGAAATCGTACCGCCCGGTATAAATATTTTTTTCTGCTAATAAGCTTTGTTAATGAAAACGCTGTGTGGTTCCCGGCAGAGTAGAATAGGACCTCTCCAAGTCATCCCGTGGATGTCGTAAAAGGCGACTAAGGAAACGCAAGCTAAACAAAGCTTATTAACATCAAAGAGACCTCTCCAACCCGTCTGGCCAGCGTGGAGAGTGTAGGCCAACTCCTCTGACTACTCAGGCTAGTATATGGCTCTGGTAGTACAGAGAGGGTCGTGCTCCTGCAGTGGAGACTAAAAAGACCTGATGATGATGATGATGAATGAAAACTATAATCAAAAATAAATTGCCCTGTGTCACTCGTGGTGGTCATCATCATCAGCAGACCTATTTGCTAACTTTTGACAGCTACAGTGTATATCGCTTTGATGGTCACTTCAACATCCATTACGGTTTTTATATATAAAATAAAAATAGTCAATCATAATAAAGCCTTAATGGATGTTAAAGTGACCATCAAACCGTTGTACACCGTAGCTGTCAAAAGTTAGCAAGTAGGCCTGCTGGTCTTTTTTTAGTCTCCACTGCAGAAGCAGGTGCTACTAGTTATATAAATTAATACAATACAAAATATCTTTATTGCGCCATAATTAAAACAACATACAAAGGAATATGGTTTGAAAACATAATGACACAAAGGCGGGCTTATTGCTAAGCAATCTCTTCCAGCCAACCTTTGGGTAGAGTAGAAGATAACGTTAAAGATGGTGGGCGCAGTAAATGAAATTTAATAAATAAACTTACATAAATATATAATAATAATCTATTAAACATATAGATACATATATACATACATATACATATTAATAAATGTATATACGGACAAATCATACAGATTAAGCTACTTACTACACAGGATACTAACTCAAAGATACTATATTTTATTATACAAGAGGTACTTGATAAACCACAAGATCCACATTACACATTACATTAGCCAGAGCAGTCAAAGCATTTAGCCTATACTCTCCAAGCTGGCCAGACAGATTGGAGAGGTCTCTTTATGTTTGGAAGTTGTTTAGCTTGTGTTTCCTAAATCGCTTTCTACGACATCCACGGGAAGACTTGGAGTGGTCCTATTCTATTCTGCCGGGAACCAAACTTTTCTACATTACAATTTGTTTAGGAATTTAAAAGTTACTTACGTGTCCCTACTTTATCTATCACACAGTCTAGCCCCGGACCAACCTCCGGACCCCGGGTCCCATAAAGCCCCTCCGATAACAATTAAACGGATGCAGATAGGTATATCAATAGTTTTCGCGGCGCTCGCCAAATAATGACGTTATTTTAACGTCAATAATCGTCGGCTTTTGGATACCTTGATATGCAGTTTCGAGTGGGCTTCTTAAAAAATAAAGCATAGCCTATGTTACTCGCTGATAATGTAGCTTATTTAAATTGGTAAAAACATTTGAACATCAAGCATACAAGTCCTTCCTTCCTCTTTATAAAAGACAAAGACATCCATTAGTATAGATATATTGTAAAAAGAAACTCGCATACACGCATGAACCCTGACAAAATGGCTCTTTTGAGTAGCAATTTAATAAAAACTACCACCTAAAAAACTAAATGGGAGTAAAAATAAATATATAGAGACAAATACCACTGTAAGTTGTGAACTTGTGTCGTAGGCGTAGGATACTAATTACTCAACTATACTCGTACTATATTTCGTAACATCGATCTAAAAAAAAAAATAGTCTTCCTACTTCTATGTTTTGTAATAGATACCTACTTATATATAGATAAACATCCAAGACCCAGCCAATCAGGATCAGGAATATATCGTTTTCCATCATAACCTGACCGGGGATCGAATCCGAAAAAAAAAACTCGTGTCGCAGGCTGGCGTGCTAACCTCGCGCCACGGAATAACTGAACGGGAATATCGAAACTTGTGCGTGAGCGTGACCATTTTGCAACGATACGAGAAATGATAATATCGACAACTTTTTTCCAGTCTATGTTCGGTCGTCCTCGCTCGCTGCAGTGGCAAATAGTGTGCTTTCTCTGTTTAATCCTTATAGACAGAGTGAAACGACAACACACGAATTTGATACGGCATTTACCGAACGCCAGTGACTGCCAGTGACGAATCGCGTCTAACTGACAATACTCGTGCCCTCTCGAGCCACGCCGTGCCAAAATAAAATGAAGAAGTTTAAATACGACGTAATGGAGTTGATTTCTTGTATTCGGGATCGCCCATGCCTATGGGATAAGTCTTTAGAAAACTACAAAGATCGTTTGGATAGGCGTGAGGCGTGGGAACAGATTTTTAGTAACTTAGACAAGAAATATGGCCAAATGACGTCGGAGGAACGGCGCCTGATGGGTAATGGAAACAAACTCTTTATTGCGTTTTTGCTGCACTGGTTCAGAAATTTGTTAGACAAGGTAGCTATTATTTTGTAGTAACTATTTAATGTTTGAAGTATGTTTAACTTCATATAACTTAAAAATCGAGAAGTTTATTTGTTTTTTTTATATATATATATAATTGAATTAGGTAAGAGGTACCTCTTACCTAATTCAATAGTCTCCGTTATTTATATAGAGTTGTTTGTTAACCAGAAGTTACTGTTTATTTTTTATTTTTATATCGGTACATAGGTACTTCTTACATAATTCAATACTCAGTTTTTACATAGAGTTGATAATCCTGGTCATTTATCACGACTTAGTTCGAACCTTTTGTTTCCGCTGACGTTTCAATGGTTTCATGAGTTTCATACGCAGAACCACAGCGCAGAACCATAATATACATCTATCATGGTCGCAGTGAGACTACTTTTATTTCGGGATCATCAGAAGTTTGCGTTTCGAAGTTGGTTTAACTGTTTTTTCTTTTTTTGCAGGAGAGACAGTGATTTACAAATGGACTAACATACGAGACACATTCATGAAATCTCTCAAAACTAAATTAGGAAAACCCAAACGTAAATACATGCTCCACGACCAGCTCAAATTCCTTACGAAGAATTTACCTGAAGGCGAATATGAAGAAGCTACTGAAGAATCTAATTGCAAGGAACGGGAAACAAGTATTGAAGTTGAAGAAGTTCTTACAAAGAAGAAACCAAGGAAAAATAATAATAATGTGGATCAAAGTGATCATGTTGCAAAAAGAGATTATGGCTTACGAAAAAAATCTAAAGCTAAAAGACATGTTGATGAAGTTTTCGCGCCAAAAGAGACGGAATGTAGCGAAAGTGATATAGCTTTTGTGGGTGATAATGGAGAATCTAGACTTATGAATGAAGACGAAGCATTTTTCGCGTCACTACTACCGACGGTCGTGAGATATGATGTGGATGATAAACTGGAGTTCAGGATGGGCGTGCTAGAGGTTATGAAGAGAATTAAGGACAGTAAGAAATGGGCTATATACGATGACTAGTCCCATAATGAGGATGTTCTGCAATAAGCGGCGGCAGCACTGGTGCTTCGGGTCCAGTAAGTCATGATTGCGTCACGTGTAAATTTTTGCTGTTTGTCAAATAGTATCTAATGAATGACAGCGGCTTATCGAGGTCGACGCTTCAGTACTGTCATCTGGCAGCCAGAGTACCTACTTTTGTATATACAAACTGACGGCAAAGTAAGCATATCTAAAAGAAAACCCTCATTTAATAATTTATAATTAGTTTAAAAAACTAAAAAAACACGCTTTGAGCACTCTAGTCATATTATTATATATATGCTATTGCCATCAGAACTTATGTGCAAAATTTCATCCTAATCGAAGACCGGGAAGTGGGTCAAATTAAGATTCCAAGATTTTCTTACATGCAAGTGAAGCTAATAAAAGCGTGTTAAAAACCAACGGAATTTTGGGGTCACTTATGGGGTTCGCCCACATGTGCTGCGTTTTTGAAAAAGGGCGTACTATAATACACTAATGCCGTGTGGTTCCCGGCAGAGTAGAATAGGACCACACAAAGTCTTCCCGTGGATGGATTAAGAGGCGGGAATCACAACCTAGACAAAGTTCATAAACATCAAAGAGCTGACCAGCGTGTAGAGTGTAGGCCAAATCCTCTGACTGCTCTTGCTAACTACCTTGCTGTACTACCAGAGGTATGCCTCTGGTAGTACAGAGAAGGTCATGCTCCTGTAGTGGAGACTAACAAAGACCTACTAAGACTGACTAGAAATTAATGTATAAGGTTGTTATGAGATTGAAATAAAAAGAAAAATATTTAATAGATAAGTTTTAATGATCATTTCTCCTGTAGCACTTTTAAAAATAATTTTACATAATCACGAAAACACAGACTTCGAATTCAAAATAAAGATGAAAGAAAACTCCTAAACATTAATTATTAGTTTTTACAGCTAATAAATTTAAACTTCTAAGTGAAAAATATAACAAAAACGCATATGCAATACTGTTTGTCTGACGTCAACATCGGAGGTAAAATACCTACAGTTTACCGAACAATAACAACATACTGGATTATATAAAAAATTTGAACCTTACTTTTAGAAAATGGCAGAAGACCTCGAACATAAATTAAACCGAAGGTTTCGTACTCACAGAAACACGTTAACCGTTACACTGGATATTTGTTTAGTGCCGTTAGTCATATAGAATCAGCGGACGTCGCCGCTTACATAGCCGCGCGACTAACCGGCACTGCCCCGCGACAAAGCTCCGCGACGAAGTTTATGTCGCGCTCTGTATATTGATTTACGAAGTGCGCATAGGATGTCGCTAGTTACTAGAGCGACATAAACTTCATCGACGGTCTACATTATCGCGGGGATAGATCGAGTTAATTTTACCTAATAACTCTATCTTACGACTACATGAAGTTCTGAACTATCGGTTAATTCAAGTCCGACCCAGAGTGCACAGAATCCAAATAATTTTCACTATATATCGACCACTTCACGCGATCACTAAATTCACTAGAATTTACCCCCTCTATTTACAAATTCGGAATGAATTTTGCGAATTTCGCTGCCTGGTTACAACACCGTCACGTATATACACACAAGCGTTTGAATACTGCACGAAATCAACATAAAACGGCTTTAAGCCGCTGACAGGGAGCTCGAGACCGCCCTGGGTCTACAAAAGACATATACTATATATCGGTACTATATAGTGACTAGATAGCCCCCTTCAAATTCGGGGGCGAAATATTTACATCCTTTACACTATGGATTAATTCACACTAGCTTAACACATCGCTACTACAAAAGTTTAAATACAGCAATTACTTTGGGAAATAAGTGAAGCGCAAGTACCGCGTCAAAAGTCGTCGTTGGCACGGAGGTATGTATAAACGAATGTCGAAAAACGCGCGGCCGAACAACCGCGACCATTTGTGCAACTCGTGGAAGTATACAACTAAAACTACGCGACCCACGGAGACGCCGCGATAACGCGAACGCCAGCGTCGGTCTAACATCGAGGACCAAATAATTCATCTCTATACCTAAAGACGATTAAATTCATATTTGAGTATGGCCTGTATCACTAACGAAAACACTTACCCTAATACGGAGGTAACCTATAGAAATACAATGTATTATACAGCACATATATCGATACAATATGTATATGGATATATTACATGAAGTAAAATTTAACAATCAAAATTAAAAACTCAAATTTTATAAGAATTTGAACTGATAGGTGACGATGCAGTACTTAAAAATAATGATAACACCTAAAAGGAACTACTCAAATTAAGAAAACGTTAACAAAATACATCGCTTAAATCTGTCGTGAACTTAGCTAAGGTTATACTTATAAAATTATATACAAAACAATTTCAACAATTTCTTCATTATTATACACCTAAAAAGTGAAACCTCGTCAGTAAGAGATCGCATTCAGTCTGGCAGGGGGCGGGCGACGGTCGAACGCCAGTCGCGCGCAGCTGCCCAAGTACAAATAATCACAAATGTCTTAGTTAGTGGTGAAATCCATCGTCGGCTTTCTCTGGCGCGACTTCTTGGGTCGGGGGGGTGCGGGGGAGCCGTTGCAGCAGTGGCAGCCTCGCTTCACGACGCCGCGGCCGGACGCCCGCCGTCTCACTTCTAGACTATCGGGCGAGCGTTCACCCGCGCGCGTTTTTCCAGTCAAACTCCTCTCCATATCTCCTTCGAGCGGGTGGTACAAACGCTTCGGGGGGTACGTGCGCAGCGGTGGATGCGTGTCATCCGCAGACGACCCATCCGCACTACCACTCCTTTCGATTCCCCTCGCGTCTTTTATCACAGAGTCTAACCTCATATGAGTGCCGACCCCGCTCGAATCTGTCGAATTAGTTTCGTCGTACGAAGGGCTTTTGCAGCATTTGTCACTATCGCTGCTGAAGTCCAAAGGTCTCCGGCTTTCGGATCGTTCTGACGCGGAGTTGGACTCCCAGAACAACTCGGCATGTCTTTCGGGTGACGATCTATCATCATCTACGTCCGCCATGGATTCGAGCGTCGCGTCTCGCGAGCTGTCTTCGGCTATCATTTTGGCGTCATCGCCGGCTATGATCGCGTCGGGCTCATCCATGAGGAAGCTGGCATCTCGGTCTCTCTTGTCATCATAGCACACTCTTCTTATGACTTGTGTAGCGTTCCCAGTGGAGTGTACAATCGCAGAAGCTGTATTAGTTAGGTGCAGTTCTCTTGTGTCGTTTAGGATATTGTCAAATCTGGTTAGGCCGTCGTCTTTGACTAATACCGAGGATAGGTTGATGTTGTTGTGTGAGGAAGGTAGCGTGTTGATCATATTGTCTATGTCCGCGTATTTGACGTTTTGCACGGGTTCGGCGGAGGCCTGAGATATGACGGTGGTTTGGGGAGCAGTCATCAGGACGGTGGCCGGCGCCCGATTTGAGTGGAAGATGGTTGAGGTTATGTGACGGCCCTTCAGTCCCGCTATTGCGAATGGTGGCACCTGCAAAGAGAATTATAAAATAAATAAAAGCTTAAAAATTACCTTCCATATTCAATGTTAAAATCTCGAGGCTTTACAGCAATAACAAATTGTTAACACCATTTTTACTCTGAAATAACAAAATTAATGCTGCGCTAAGGTGCACCTTCTGGGTGAGTCAGTCGAGTAAAAATAGCACTCCTGGCCTTTAGTGATAAGTAAATTCTCATCGGCTCATCGGTATGGAAACTCCTCGTGGTCGAGCGCGATGGCCTGCATGCCGTGCGAGCCCACGCTCACGATGCTTACATCCTCTAGCCCCAACTCTAGCTGCTGTATGTATGTCTTCTGTATGTATGGTCTTACCGGCTCGTCGTCTGTCGGCTCGTCGGTATGGAAGGTGGTGTTGGGGTGCGCTCGTGCAAACTCCTCGTGGTCGAGCGCGATGGCCTGCATGCCGTGCGAGCCCACGCTCACGATGCTTACATCCTCTAGCCCCAACTCTAGCTGCTGTATGTATGTCTTCTGTATGTATGGTCTTACCGGCTCGTCGTCTGTCGGCTCGTCGGTATGGAAGGTGGTGTTGGGGTGCGCTCGTGCAAACTCCTCGTGGTCGAGCGCGATGGCCTGCATGCCGTGCGCGCCCACGCTCACGATGCCTACATCTTCTAGCCCCAACTCTAGTTGCTGTCGCTCTATGTCCTCGCGCGGGAGAAGTTGGTCCGTGGCGATTTGGTCGTCAATGTCCGGTTGCGGTATGCCGCTTTGGTTTAGAATTGTTGGTTGGGCTGCAGATGAAGAAAAGTCGTTTTTTCATATGAAAAGTAAAACAAAATAAATAAATATATATTGACTAATCACACGAATTGAGTAGTACTACCCACGGTAAGTAGTGAACTTGTGCCCTAGGATATAACAACAATACTTATATTTTATAATATAGATAAACATCCCCAAGACCCAGGCCAATCTGAAAAATATCGTTTTTCATCATGACGTGGACGGGTATCGAACCCGGAACCACTTGTGTCGCAGGCTGGCGTGTTAACCACTGCACTCGTACGTGTGTTAACACGCCGTCGACATCTTTAAATGTCAGGTACGAATAGCGACAGACTAATAAAAAGAAGGCCTACAATTTAGCAGACCCTGGCGTTTTAAGCTTGAAAAAAACGTCACAAGGTCGAAAGCAGTCACAACTTTGATATAATGTGTCAGAAAAACTCTCAAAAGAATCTAACTATGCGGTCTACCTATCCTCTGACTGCTCAGGCTAATATATTGCTCTGGTAGTACAGAGAGGGTCATGCTCCTGCAGT
The DNA here is from genome assembly GCA_963082605.1 of Rhodophaea formosa. NCBI lineage: Eukaryota > Metazoa > Arthropoda > Insecta > Lepidoptera > Pyralidae > Rhodophaea > Rhodophaea formosa. The sequence goes on along the minus strand of OY720228.1, from coordinate 9,420,006 downwards.
GGAGACTAAAAAAGACCTGACGATGATTGAAGCGGCCTACCTTGTAGCAGGTACTAGCCTAAATTTGTTCCAATATTTTTGTATGAGCTTATCTGACTATACGTTAGTTAGTATATTGACTTTGTCTATACCCTTACGTGTATGCGACTGCGGTCCGTGGTCCTGAGTGTGGTCGTGGGCTGGAGACGCCGCGAACAGCAACTCTGCCTCGGGAAACAGCTCCGACGCCGACGGAGAGTCCACGCCCAGGTCCTCACATTCTTCTGAGAGAGATTTCTGTGGAAATATGCGCTTATTTGAATACACAACCAGACCCCGTAGTATGGCACGCGCGACTATTGTTATCGACTATGGGTGTCCTCACACTTATCGACGCAGAATCGGTTTTAGCCGGTCAGAAATACCTTTATGTCTACGGAATAACGCCTGTTGTACACAGCCGCGAATGCGGAACGGAAGCGGTCCGGAACGAAACACTGGCGGAACCGCGAAACGCTTTTGTATGATTCCCGTTTCGGTTTCGTTTCGCTTGCGGTGTGACATGCACTTAACAAAATCTTACTAGGCAGCGTTTCGCGGTTTCGCCAATGTTCCATTCCGCATTCGCGGCTGTGTGCTAGTGCCGTAAGTGTCGCTAATCCCATTCGCATCGGCTCGGCGAGGACGACGCTGACAGACATGATGTTTTTCTGACTGACTAAAGCCAATTCCGCATCTTTAAGAGTCGCCTAGACGCGCATGTCTCCATACAAACGGAAAAAGGGAATTGTGGCAATATTTGATGATTTTGGAGTAAAATTAAGCATCCAATCAATTAATCTTCTTATAATCTACGTACGTTCCTATACAGTTTGGTTAAATTATCAATAGTTTGAGAATTATACGCCTCTCAAGATTTCCATACAAATTTTAAAAGGCTTGTAATTCTCAATCCATTGGTATTTTAACCAACCTGTATAAGAACATACGTAGATTATAATGAGATTAATTGATTTAATGCTTAATTTTACTCCAAAATTATCAAATATTGTCACAATTCCCTTTTTCCGTTTGTATGGAGACATGCGCTTCCAGGCGACTCAAGTGTAGGGCCTACCTATCGTCATCTTGTTTTCCAGAAATATCAGGGAAATGGGGATAGTTTATCTTGCGATATAAACGGTGTCGCGGGTGCCATGCTTCGGTGCAGATTATGATTAATAATTGATAAGAAAATTGCATTTTAATTAAATGCAATTTTCTTATCAATTAGCAGAACATATATTATATTGAAAATAACTTCTAAGCTGTATCCACTACAACTTAATTGGCCCAAACATTTGGAAGAACGGTGAAAAATTTTCCTACATATCACGTCTTTATCCCTTGCGGGGTAGACAGAGCCCAAGGTCATAAAACCTACAGGCCACGTTTAGCATTGCGGTGGGCAAAATTTTCCTAAACATTAAAAAAACCTTTGTGAGTAACTCGAAACCAAAGCTTTGTATTAAGAAAAAGACTTTACACACCTTCAATGCCACGGGTAAGTGAGGTTTAAAACCTATTTTGGAAAGAGTTTAGCGGAAAGATATATAAGTATCTATTTTAAAATATGTGCCGTGTGGTTCCCGGCGGAGTAGAATAGGACCACTCCAAGTCTTCTCGTGGATGTCGTAAAAGGCGATTTAGGAAACACAAGCTAAACAAAGCTTACAAACATCAAAAAGACCTCTCCAACCCGTCTGGCCAGCGTGGAGAGTGTAGGCCAAATCCTCTGACTACTCTGGCTAATATATTGCTGTGGTAGTACAGAGAGGGTCGTGCTACTGCAGTGGAGACTAAAAAAAAAAGACCTGATGGATGGAGGGATGGATAAAATATAGTATCGTTGAGTTAGTATCCCATAACACAAGTCTCGAACTTACTTTGGGGCTAGCTCAATCTGTGTGATTTGTCCGTATATATTTATTATTTACTGAAGATAGTCTTGAAGTTATCTTTTCTTCTAGAATGGAAAATTGCAAAAAAAAACTAAAATACCTGTAGCCTTAATTCATGTTCCAGAATGGCGTATTTATGCCTCAACGCCGCTGCAGAGACGTGCGTTAGTCTGTGGTGACGTTGCGACGTACCGTCCTTCTTGTGTACAACCTACATCAAAAACATCCATTAGTATTAGAAACATTTTTAAGATTTCACAAAACTTAATAAAAACATTTGAGGGCACTTCCTATATTTTTTAAGCTATTTATTTTCTTATCTTGCCCTTAAATACTATTATCAAATTTTGTCAAACTTTACAGAACCACAAAGTTATGTGTACAAATAATTTAAAATGGAAAAGACGTTTCTTACGAATTCTAATAATATTTTTAAAATGTAGAATATTTTTATACTCTGTACTGTACAAGCTATACTCGTCTAATGAATACATATCTTTGTGACACTGTTATAATTTTTTACTTATTTTTAAGAAATAATGTTTTAAAGTAAATAGAAATTAAGAATCCAAGTTACAACCACATCGATAATCTAAATTATTAGAACAAAAAACATCATTTAATTGTTGGATTAAATATGAATTTAAGCATTAAGCCAATTTGATGGGTTTATAGTCTAATGTCTCCTAAATACGATGAGTTGCGTAAAATAACGTGACGATTTTCAAAGCAAGCCTGTTTACCCAATGAGATTTAGATTAAACAACTAATAGTCTTAGCACACACATCGCCACAACTGCAACTGGGCTCTGTACATTGAAATTACAGCTTCATGCATAGTGATAATAAAATGTGTAATATATTTTACTTTCATAACATAAATGCCTCATAAAAATAGACGTTCATGTTATGTAGATATAGATTGCTAATATAAAGACTAAAAAGTGAGCTGACGGTTTTCATTAAGTCACTCACTAGTTTTTTGCTCCGTGAACAGCGATCATTTCGCGTGGTGTCAGAATGTACAGAATTAAAGTATCGAGGCGGCTTCTATGTTTTTTTCCATTCGTCAGTCTATAGAATTTGCAGCGAAGTATCTGTTATTTTTGTCAGTCTGCGTCATGCCGCGATATGAAGCTCATATTTCAATGTGCACACGAGCTGCAGCTACATTGACGGAATGTGCAAAGATCGTAATGAAGAAATTGAAGAACAATGACGTGAGGGACATGCATTTGATGCGGGATCATACTTGACATGGGGAAGAAGGATAAGATTCAGTCCTTCATGCAAAAATAAATCTCTAGACTAGAGAATTCAACCTCCCTAGAAGTGGTAGAAAAAAATACAGAGACGTAAAAGAATCGAGGCGGAATAAAACGACCTACGACATAGTCCTTCGGTTCACGTGTAGCTGTAGATACGAATTAGAAGCGACATTTTATTATTGAACGGTAAGCAGTATCTCGAAAGTGCATTCTACAACAAATCGTTAAGGGGGAACACTAGGCACAGTAGCGACGCCAATCATTTTATTCCTAATACTTTACAAATAGAAAGGAATTCAAGAATATAAACAATATAAGCCTTAGTAAATAACCTGAAGTATTTTTGGAATCATGTTTATTACTATCGGAATCAGTGAGAATTATGAGAATCTGATTACCGCCAAAAACGGCCGTTTTTGGCGGTTATCACTTTTTCTCTCAATGACTGATTCTCATAATATCAAAACATGATTCCAAAAATACTTCAGGTTATTTACTAAGGCTTGTATTGTTTATATTCTTGAATTTCTTTCTATTTGTAAAGTATTAGGAATAAAATGATTGGCGTCGCTACTGTGCCTAGTGTTCCCCCTTAAATGGAAAACTGATTGTTGGAAAACAAAGAATTTAAGGAGGCCCTGAAAGTAACTTGTACATGTAACTAGTAACTTGTTCCCGCCTCTGTAGCATAGCACGTGCTAAAAAGTTCATATCGTATCATTTAGCATATTCGAATCTACTATTATTATGAATGCGAAAGTTTGTATGTTTGTTACTCAAGCCCACCCAAACGGTTTGAGGGATTTAGATGTAATTTCGCACACAGACAGTTCATTACCCAGAATAACACATAGGCTACTTTTTATCCCGGAAAAAGTTACTTTAGCTAGTAAGCTCGCTGATGCTATGCTTCAGGTACGGAAAATCTGAACAAATATTTTTGATTTTTTATATAAGAACATTTGAAACTTATTGAAGGAATTACTATAAATAAGATTCTATTACAAAAAATGGGCAATTTTATTAAAACAAGTTTATTTTACATTATTAATTCTTTAATGAATGAGTTAATGACACAGATATTGATAATATTACATTAAATGCTCAGATTAAATGCAATACACTATCGAGATAATTTACTTTGATCATAAGCAGGCAAGCTCATAGAAGCTTTTTTTAAAGCTTGAATTTAACCGTGTAAAGGACCGACTCTTCGATACTCTTTTCAAAGTAAAACTATGAAACAATTATTCAGCCCCTTTTCCATTACAGAACATTTTTTCTGATACATGGAGCCTTTTTATTCATACAGGAAAGGAAAAAGCAGGTACATATCTTAATTAGATTAGATGAGACGAAGATAATGTAGTGTTACAACCATGCTGCAAATCTGATAGATAATCCAAATGGGAGCTGCGTCGTCGCATCGAGTAATTTTAAATAACGTAATAAATTTAAATAACATTAGAAATAAAAACTGTAAAATATTAAAATCTAAGCCCTTCATGCACGTAGGGACCAAATCTGGATTGAGTTTCTTTTGGTGTATTCATCTCACCAGTGAGCGTTCCGAAATGATAAGTTTCTCGATTTTCCATAAACCACTATATTAAAAAAGATAATAATTACGTTAAAGCCAATCCGATACACCTAATCCGCTGTGCGTTTTATTGCCGCACGTTTCAACGCATTGTAATGTCGATCTCACTTGCGACGTGTCGCAGCTCCCCAGCGGCATCAATATCAATCATTTTACGGTAAAAACAGTTTTTAGGTCAATCGCTATTTTAACGTCCTTCATTACTTTACTTTGAAATAGAGCCGATAGTGAAGTCGATAAGAGCGAAGTATAAAATGTCGCGTCTACACAACGTGAAGAGACCGCCGACACTGAACGGGACAAAAATAAAGGCGTGCAGGACTACTAAGGCATACTATCTGCGTCAGCGCTACGAAGATCACCTGGTAGGCCTTATCGTCGCATTCTGACGCGTCTATATCGTAAGCGCACCGCGGCGAGTCCGTTACGTACGACTTTTTGCTGTCTACGTCGAACATCTTATCAAATATCCTTTGGGCCTCCATATCGGGGCTGTATCGATCTGGGATCGGGTCCTGAAGTTTCAAAATGCGTGATAGTAACACCTTGCTGTATATACATGGTGGTAATGACAAGTTTAAAGAACAGCCTGTAGCAAGAATTTTGAAGGTTACGTGGAGATTTCAAAGCCATTCCTTAAATCTATTAATATATATTGATTGTTTGTGAGAATGTTCACTTTGAAGTATCCAATATAACTTCAAACATCTTGGTCTAGAACGAGACAAGTGACACATGACAAAAATAAGAAATTAAATACTTACAAGAACAGTTCGGTCCATGTTGTCAGCTCGTACGGTCTCCTCGTACGTATAGTCGTGAGGATCGGCCGATGAAGGCAGATTCCACGGCTCAGATCCTTCTGGACTCGACCCCCGTTCAGGTTTGACGTCTTCGGATTCCCGATTGGTCCACGGTGAACTGGCTGCTCGAGTTTCGACTAACTCGGGAGGCGTGGCCGCAGAAGCGGGGGAAGCAGTGCTGTCGGGCGGCTGGACGGTCGTAGCAGTGGCCAGGTTGAACGCTTGAAGGTTGTGTAAAGCTGCCGTCGGCAAGCGAACGTGCCGCACTCCCGGCCGGGCCAGGACAGGCTTTAGCCCTCCCGGCCCGATCAGGCGCTGAAGCAATAAGGCGTTAGTCGCGCCGCCTTCTCCGCCGCCAACTGTCAGTAACTTCGGCCCCCGATTCGTCACAATAGCTATCTGCTGGCCGCCTTTCACCATAGACACAGGCAAGATGTAATTCGCTGGCATGAGCACAGCTGTCGCTGGTTTCCCCGCTGTCCCGCGCGCGACTGTAATGGTTTGCCCATCAGCGACGATTACGTTCCGCTGAGGCTGCGGTCGCGGTTGTTGCACAGCGTTCTCTGGTTCATATGTCAACTTCCTCACGATCTTACGGGGACTGTCTTGAGGAGAATGACTGTCCAAGCAGTTCTCATTGCAGTCGCCTTGAGACGTACCACAGCTGCTGTCCTCTGAACCCATAGTGCGGCATGTTTCGTCTCCGTGAACAGGGCTCATATCGCGACCGCAGATACGCCGTGACCCACTTGAACTCTTCTTGCGTTTTGAAGACCCCGGATTTGACGGAGGATTCGACCGCCTGCGAGGAGCTGGCTTGTCCTTATCTGGTGAGTTCTCTACCTGTTCCTTATATTCGGCTAAGATGTACAATATCCTTTGTGTGGTTTGTTCGTCTTCCAAGGGTTTCTGCGTCGAAGTCTTCGGAGGGACTGGGTTTATCTTCGCTATAGCGCTATGTGGATGCGATGACGACTTTGGTCTGGACTTTGATTTGGAACCCACTTTAGCTGGTTTGGGCTGATTCAAAGCAACCTCGTTTGATGTACTCTCAGAAACGACAGTGTGAGTCATTCGGACGTGCGTGGAAGATGTAGGGGAATCGGCAACGCCGGACGAGTCTGGTGATCTTACAAAGTTAGATGTAGTTGGAGTAGCGACAGTTGCTTTCCTGTTTACGTAAGCGACGTTTAGCTGTTGGTTGTTTCCAATGGAGTATAGGACTTGAGTCTGCTCCGACGGGGTTGTAGGAGCTGACACTGCGTTGTCTGTGGTATCTGACGACGGCGTGTGCAACTTTGGAAAAGTAGTCGCGGAATTCGGTTGAACAGTACTTCGTTCTTTGACTTGCTCAAGAACCATGTCAAATTCCCTCAGCTGTTCCAAGGTAGACGAGCTCATAGATTCAGTTGATGACTGGCTCTCTGTCGGGACTTTGATTTGCGTTCTGTTGGCTGTGGGTAAGCGTATAGTTTGCTGCCCTAAAGGTGGTGCCGCCGTCAATACGAGTTGCTGATAAACTTGTTGGTTTGCTCCACCAATAACGTTCCTTTGGATCTGGAAAAACGATGGTCTCACCACCCTCGCTCCCCCCACCATTTGTGGCGCTTTACTCAGCATCGGTAACTTTATTCTCATTTGAGTCAAAACCGGTTGCGACTGCGGTTGCGGATTTTGGTTATTTTCGTTTGGCGCAGCCATATTTGCGTTGCCATCTTCTGTCATCTCAGAGTTATTTGTGGATTGAGGCACAATCTTAATTATAGACGGCTCTATATCTCCTTGATTGGTAGATTGCTGCTTCTGACCTGATTCATCAATGAGTTCAGTGCTCGGTACGGTGATCAGATTGATTGTTTGTCCACCACCAATATTGACAGGTATTTGACGTGTGTAAATTACACCTCCGTGCATAGTTTGTATGTTCATAGGCGCTATAGTTTGCTTTATCTGTTGCACTAGATTCGTTTGCGCCTGAGATGTTTGCGCTGGTGATTTCCTCAGCAATAATGGCGGACTGCTTATTTGCCTTATATGCTCTAGGTTTATTGCATTCTCATTGGGTGGACATTCGTTGTTCTCAGTTGGAGTATTGACAGATGACATGTTATTACTGTCATTCGATTTTTGAGTGCCGTCTTGGAATACAGGCTTGCCAAATGCTTGGTTGAATTTCGGTAGACTAGTAGATTTTTCAGCTGCCGCCGCCGGCTTGGTACCGGTGTTCTGTATAAATTTTGCGTAGTTCTCTTCATATACAGAACGAGATTTTATTTCTTGTTGGGAAGCAGCGTCTTTATTATTGACAGTGGATGACGACTGATTTAGATCTTGGTTTTCAGCAGGTTTGGCTTGTGCAGCTGGGGCAGGCGATTCAATAGGCTGCAGTCTCAAAACCATGCTTCTTTGGTGAGGGGCATTCAGTTGGATAGATTTACCATCAGCGGATTTGCATACAAATTGCACCATCTTCTGCTCATTCGAGCCTTGGACGTTTGTTAGATTAGTAAGAAGGTTAACTCGTTTCAGTAATTGTCCGGCGTTATTGTTCTTCTGGCTTCCAGTGTTGACGATATGGAGTAGTTGATTGCCACCTTGTTGGAGTCCTGCGTCAACTAAAGATAGACCGCTGAATGAATTATTTTGAGATCCAGGAGCGCCATTGGCCGTCACGCCAGGCGTTCCAGACTTATTTTGAACGATATGCAGTACTGGCGTAGCGTTCGTACCACTTATAACGGACTGTTGAGAGTTATCCACTAATGTGATCTGGCTACCCGACGCATTTTTACCTTGTACAATATGTAAAACTTGAGGAGTATTAGGTGTTTGTTGATTGTTGTCAGTAGCATTGGTTTGGTTCAATGGCGGAGGCAATATTTGCGCAAGCGCTTGTTGAAGCGCCATGGCGTTAATCGAAGTGGTTTTTGCGTAATTATTTGCGGTTGTCTGTGTATTACCACCGCAAGATCCTTGGCGAATCTTATGATTTATAATGTTAACCAATGCCTGTGCTCTGTTGTTCGCTATAGTTTCGGAAGTGGTCGTTATACCGGCTGCACTCATTGCATGTGCTATCTGGTCTGTCTTTTCGGGAGCACCGTTTTGTTTTTGTTGCGGAAAATCGTCAGTTGGTGTTTCTTTCCTATCTTCTTCTGTAGAATTGAACATCATCTGCATATTATCTTGTTCCAAAGGAGCAGTTGTATTATTTTCTCCATAAGGAGTTGGAGGTAGATCGTCGGTTTCATATTTTATATCAGGCATATTCATTTCAGTTGTGTTATTAGCTTCGTAAGAATAATCGTTGATATGGTTAACTGCCATAGAATCGGTTTCAGTGTTTTCAGGTAGATCTGGTGGCTCTTCTTTTTCTTCGAGTTCCTCCAACTCTATTTTAACCACAGATTTTATTTCGGTCTCTATAGGTATGTTCTCACCGGACATAGGTACGTTGTCGTGTGACTGCATTGTTTGGTTATGTTGCGCGTACTCTTGCACTAATGGCAGAGTCAAATCTGCCGTGGTTAGTTCTGTATACTCTGTCTTGATAGGTGTGGACGAGTCATCCTGAGGGCTATTATCTACAGAGCACTGAGATGGACTTGCGTCAGAGACTTGTGTAACTCGCGGGTCGCACGTCACAGGATTCTGAGCTGCAGCGCTGACAGGTAATTGTCCAACCTGCACTACTTGTACAATAGGTTCAAATGGAGGAGGCTCCTTAAAATCTCCTATATAAAGATCAAAAGGAAAAGTCGTAGAATCTAAGTCGTCGTTGCTCAGTGATTCTTTCTTTTTTTGATCCAGACTGTCAAATTTGAGTTCAATAGTGCTCTTCTGAAAGAATGATTTTACTTTTTCACGTAGTTTTATATATGTTAAATAACGCTGTATTTTTTGTAACTGATCATTGGCGGCGTTTTCATTATTGCCTTTTTCATTGCAATGTTCGGACAGTAAAAACGGCTGAGGTTGCTTTACGTCCGACAGAGTCGCAGCCGAAACTTTTGAAATGTCACCTACATCTTCTAAATTTTGTATGACTCTGCCGGACCCCTCACCAAAACCCATATTGAAATTATTTTCTTTGATATCAGATGAAGGTTCGATAATTTCGCTGTAGTCTTGATTTATTTCTTCCCCGAGTGATTGTGTCATAGGGATGGGTTCATAATTTGGATTCGTTTCCGTATCTGTGAATATGTGGAACTCCGATTCTGCGGCAAGTTCCGGTTGAACAAGACATGGGCCTTTTATGGGCCAGTCTTTCATAGTTTCGTCTACATCAAGATAGTCTTTATGAAATGGTTGAGAATACGAAAACTTAAGTGAACTTGAGTAATCAACGACGCGCTTATACTCTTTAGCGTAACCTTGCTCAATTATAGCAGCAGCCGTTATCTTAGGATAGTCAATATTCTTTCCTTTCCTGTACTTTTTTGCGGTAAATTTGGAATCCGTAAAATCTATCTTGCGTTTTAGATTTTTCTTAGGTTCTAGATCGTCTTCAAGTTGTTTAGAATACGTAATTTTTGGAATGTTGACTTGCAAAGCTTCATCATCCGATATATTGCCACCGCTACTGTCAGCTACTTCGTCGCCTATTTCTTCTAATGTTTCTGGTGTATCATCACAACTGTCATTCAATGTAGCCGAATCGCTTCCATTGTCCTCTATAGGGTATAACACATACAATGTCCCAACTTCGGGGTCTTGGAATTCAATGCCTCTCAATAAACAATCTCTAGAATCATTTTCATGAACTACGGCATCCTTTTCTGCGAGAGTGACATTGACATCAGCGTCGTCTGTTTCACGGTCATCTAATGGTTCCGTCTCGGTGGCAATATCATCCGAAATTTGGCGTAGATAAGTGTATTCATGATCAGGAATCGTATGTTGATCATTTTCTTTTTGATCATCATCATCTATTCTTCTCTGAGCTTCTTTTGTAATTTGTTCTTCACAGGTTGGATCTTGAACTTCATCAAGAATAAATTCACCCACAGGAAGTTCAATATGATCGTTAGAAAGGCATCCTGTATCTCCACATGTGACTTCAAAAGCTATGCAACTGTCATTTTCAATGAAGTCTTTCTTTGGATCAGTTGAGGAATCAGGATCATCACTCTTACTGGTATCGGTTGTACTATCGCAGTCAGCTAGTTCAATATTTTCATTTGCTGCTCTTACAATCTGTTTAATACTTGAATCGGGAAGTAGTGATTCTTCTCTCTCAGCTATTATTTCTTCATGCATATCCACAGTAGTCACAGATTTTTGATCTTCTAATTCAATAATGGTTATTGTTTCTTCATCTTCGTCACTATCATAATGTTCTTCCACTATTGGTATTTCCTCAATTTGCATTTCCTTATCTAACAAGTCGTTAAATGGTATTGCGCTTGAGCATCTATCATTAAGGCTGGTAAGATTTTCTTTTCGTCTTTCTACATCGTCTGCCATAATTTCATCAATTTGCTGACTTTCAGCTGTGATAACTACGATACTATTATTGGCCTCGGCATGTTTAACGATGTTTATGGAAATATCAGGTCTGACTTCCACCGAATCCTTATTTGTTGTTTCATCAACGTTATTGTTAGGTATCATGGTGTCATTTTTAAGACTTTCTACGTACATTATCTCATCAAAATGTTGACTTTGACTAGTTACTTCCTCAGCTGCTTTTATATCTTTGCTCTTGTTGATTTTATCTGCGGTCATAATTGATTCGTCAACTGGCTGAAAACCGTCCTCTGATGTTTTCATTTCTTTATCGCTGTGACTAAATGTATCATTGATTTGTTGTTCATGACTTAAAATCTCAGTGTCATCGATTAGTTTATCTACACATTCTTCACTTAGCCCACTTTCTTCAAATTTCAGAGTGTTTCTTTTCGAATTTGTATCTAAAGAAAGTTTGCTTCCATTATGTTCATCTGTTACTTTAATTGTATAATTTATTTGTTCAGTCTGATTTAAAGTTACATCAGCCTGTACGGTATCCTGTTCACCTACAACTGCGGCTATATATTTATCTTCAAATTTTGATTCAACACTTTCTGAAGTGGTGATAATGGACGTATATCCATCGACGTTGGTATCATGGTTTTGTACATTTTCCATATCAGTAGAATCATCTTCTTGATTTTGACTTGACCTTATAACGGCCTCTTCTATTTCCCGTTCATTTACAACTTCTCCCAATTTTTCATCAATCTGTGATCCAAAACTTTTCGAAGAAACGTTACTGGTCATACTATTTTCATTTTGCAGATTTTCCATTTCAATAATAATATTAAATTTGTGATTTTGACTTGACACTTTCTCAGCTGCTTCAATATCTTGGCTCTTGTTGCTTTCATCTGTGACCATAATTGACTCATTAACTTGTTGGAAACCGTCTCCTGAAGTGTCAATATCTGTATCGCTGTCACCGGTAATATTTTTTTCATTTAGTACATCTCTCACATCAAATGTGTCATTGTTTTGTTGTTCTCGACTTGAAATTTCAGCGTCATCGATTACTTTCTCTACACCTTCTCTTATCCTACTTTCTTCAAATTTTGGCAAGTCAGTTCTCAAATTTTCATCAAAAGAAAGTCTGCTTACATTATGTTTATTTATTAATTCAGTTATATGCTTGATTGGTTCACTCTGACTTGACATTTCATCTTCCTCAATAATATCCTGTTTACCTTCAAATCCGCTTATATCTTTATCTTTAAATTGAGATTCAACATTTTCTGAAGTGGATATACTGGCGTTTTGAACATCTTCCATATCAGTAGTATTATGTACTAGATTTTGACTTGACAATGTGACTGACTCTTCAATTTGTTTATCTTCACTAAGTTTCAGTACATCTTCAATTTGTGATTCCAGATCATGACCACTGCCAGTAGATTCAGCGTTTTGAAAATCATATGTTTTAATTGTTTTGTCACGCTGTTGATTTTGACTAGATGTGACTCTCTCTAGAGCATTTTGTTCGACATCATTTATTTCCACCGTTATTTTACTTTCAAGTTGAGGCTCAACAGTGTCTTTACTGTGTACATCATTTATTTCACTAACTTCTTCATCTTGCATGTTAGCCTCAAAAACGGCTTGTCCATCGCAAATTTTATATGGTCTCATTTTCACTTCAAGTTGGGTATCATCACTATCTGAAGTAATTATACCGTCGTCATTTGGAAAACTTTTTGTTTCACTGACCCATTGGTCTTCGTTTGATATAATGTCAGCCTCTCTCAAGGGCTGTCTTCTATCGACAACTTCCTCTGTTGCCGTCTGAGCTTCATCTGTTAATACAGCATATGTCACTTTGGCCTCGTCATTTTGTACATCCTTCATATTATTTATATCATCAAACTGTGAATATTGAGTAAATACTATATTTTGTGTTTCATTAATTGTCTCTGTAGTCATGTCCTGTATAGTTGATTCTCTTGTTTGTTCTTTTTCTACTGTAATATTTTCTTCGGATTGCAATGCATCAGTATTTGAAATTATGTTAACATCTATACTGATGTCCTTTTGTTCCTCTTCCGTATTAGTTTTATCACTGACTAGTTGATTTTGACTAGACAATGAAACAGGTTCAACTTCTATTGAATTACTTTCGTTAAGCGGTGATCTGGTGCAAGATATATTATTGTCATTATGAACGACTTCCATTTCGGTGTTGTCTTCAAATCTTTGATTTTTACTTGACTCTACAACATCGTCTGGTGCTGTAATTTTATCTTCCAATTGTAGTGTGCTTTCGATTGCCATTAATTCTACCTGATTACCATCTTCGACAGTCTTTAAATATTTAACAGAGGCTTCACTGACATCATTTTGTAATTGTTCATAATATATTCTGTTGTCGGTTTGATTGCTTCCGGAACTTTCAAAGGCGGCGTTTATATTTTCGATATTATGACAACTGACATTATCTTCAATCTGATGTCCCTTTTCCGTCGTAAAATCCCTCATGATTATTGTCGCAGGGTCTTCATCTGTATCGCTGATTTTTTTACTTTCATTTGCTAACTCAGGATCAACAGAACATTCAGAATCATTATTCCATATTCCTCTCTCATCTTTATAATTACTCGATACCCGCAGTATAGCCACATTATTACTATCGTCACAATGATCTTCAATACCTTTTATAGCTAACTTTTCATTTTCCTTGACATCGTTTTTTGAAATCTTATTTGCAATCACATTATCCGGAATTACTTGCATTTTTCTTTTGAGAGTTGATATGGAAGACTTTCTTCTTTTAATTCTTTGTGTATTGCCATTTTTGATCAGAGGTTTCAAATGATCTAATATACTGCTATTTCGAAAGAACACTGACACGATTGATACTAAGCTAGGTGCCGAAAAACCTGTGCCTGATAGCTGTTCTGAAGATGAATCTTCCATTTGGTGATAAGGAAACTTTTTCATACTACTCTTGATTTTGACATGCATGTCCATAAATTTATAAATTTGCGAGACCTGACGTTTTGTTGCCAACCATTCACATTCATAACATGCTATTTTACTTTCTTTTTTAGCTACATATTTGGTACGTAAATTTGCGATTTCTTCAAAGATTTCAATGACCGGTGAACTCCTACCATCTTCAGAATATTCATTAAAGTGACTTTTTCTTGAATGCAACATTTGCGCCTCAATCAGGTTATATTCATTGCGCAACTGACGTTTTGATAATAACCATTCAGATTCACACTTAGCATTTATCATTTTAATTTCTTTATCTGCTTTGTCCTTTTTATGCAAAGACGCTATTACATCAAAAATTCCAATAACAGGTGAATTTCTGCCATCTTCGGAGAACTCTTCATGACTTTTATCAGGATGGAGTGCAAAGTCATTAAGTATAGATATAGATGCATTACTTGACATTTCAGCATCTGACGTATCAAAAGATGTGTCCAATTCCTCAGCTGGGTCATCACATTCAGCGCCTTGAACATTTTTGTATTTTTCAACGAGGTCATCACATTTACAAAGCGGCACGTAGCAATCAAGAGATTCCTTCAGACTTTCATTACATAATAGTGCCTCAGTGTAGCCATCGCCTTGACTCTTTTCATCATTTTTTGGTTTAACGTCATCATTTTCAAACTTTTTACTATTAAGAACTATCGAAGTATTGATATCGTCCTCTGATTCACTTATGTTGGGCTTTATTTGCACATCAGCAATTAAAGCTACTGGGAGATTGGGACAACTCTTAAGAAGATCTATACTATCGTTTGACGATTCGTCGTCAATTTCAATTACTTCTACAACTTTTTGTTGACTTTCTTCAATAGTTTTATTGTTGGTGTCCAAAACAACAGCTGGTATAGTTTCGTTCAAATTATCGGTATCAGAATCTTCGTCAATTTCAATTACATCACAAGTTTGTTGTTCATCGATAGGAGAAACTACTTTTTCGGGGATAACTAGTCGGTCTAACGACACCGAACAGCCCAGGTCAAATTTTGCTTGATGTTTTGCTATAACATCTTTATCTATGAGAGTTGTTTTGTACACTCCACATTTAGTTTTGAAAGAATGATTATCGTTATTTTCTTCATCGTCACTCAATAAATCGATCGTTTCTATGACACCTGGTTTCATGCTACTAGATTTTACTAGAATTTCTTGGATTCTAGTATCTATGGGTTTATCAGGATTTTCTTTATTCTGTATTGACACTTGTTTAATATTCAATGTGTATTTCATTTGCTCATTGAAATTAGTCATAAGCATCGCTCGTAATGATGGGTCATCAAATAGTGAATCAAAAGACGTGTGCATTTTGCCGTATACTGATGCTTTGTAAACTTTGCCGTTAGGAAGTTTTACTCTTAATAATTTCGATACATTATTGGCTGCTTTGTCATTAGGAATCTCCTCAATAATTATACTGTCCTTATAAGATTGTGGTATGCTGTTCTTATCATGCGTAAA
Source organism: Rhodophaea formosa (assembly GCA_963082605.1). Taxonomy (NCBI): domain Eukaryota; kingdom Metazoa; phylum Arthropoda; class Insecta; order Lepidoptera; family Pyralidae; genus Rhodophaea; species Rhodophaea formosa. The sequence goes on along the minus strand of OY720228.1, from coordinate 9,404,447 downwards.
TACAGTATTACCATCAACCTTTTTTGATACATTCGAATGCAAAACAGGCTTCGGAGCACTCGTTTTAGACAAGGGCACAGATACTGTCTGGTCTCCAGTAACCGTAATCGGTGATCCAACTTTCTTTTTATTCTTCGCTTTATTGTCTTCCATAACATCGCCTTTATTGATTTGTTCGATAAGATCAGCGATTGTTTTAGATATGTTAGTAATTTTTGATGGTTTCTGCAGATTATTTGTAGTAACAGCAGCATTTTCAAACACATTTTGGAAAGTTTCATTAACAATCTTTTCCACTGGCTGGATAGGCGGATCGTTCTTTGAGATATCACTAATTATATTCCTTGTTTCCTTACTGGGAACAGCAATATTTTTTGCGTCATCTTTTACTTTCATTCCATCATTAAAGCCTTCAAGTTTGGAAGATAGTGTCTTATCAATCACCTCATTAATAGGATCATTAGAATGCTCTGTTTTGGTAGCACCTTTTCGTAAAAGAGAATGATTCCTCGAAGATTGTCGTTTCTTTGTCACTATAATTTTATTCAAGCAGTTATTTTCTATTATAACAGAACTATTTCCTTCTTGTTCAATTTTATTTTCATCATTTTTATTAATATTACTACTGCCGTCCACAACTTTAGCCGATTTACGTTTTCGCCTCAACGTAATTTTTTTATTATCTAAAATCGTGACTTTGTTTGGATTCTTTGTATTCACGTTTGATTCCTTATTAACTCCAGTTTTAAGAGAATCTAATGTGATGGACAGTGGATCGGGGACACTTTTATTAGTAATTTTATCACCTAATAACGCCTCTTCAATATCAAAACTTTCCGAGATTAGTGGTTCTTTCACATTTTTACATAGTTCGTCAATTATACTTTCAGCGGTCTCTTCAAGTACAGGGACGTTATTTGCCGGTTCTGAAATTAGTTTTTTATTTTTAGAAGCAACAGCTTTCCTTTTACCATTCTTTTTCGCGATAGTCTTTAGTGTGAATGTTTCACATTGAGTCTTAACATTTTGATTACTGTCTTCTACAGGATTTTTTGTACCTGTTTTAGGTGTCGCATTAACTGTTTTTAGTCTAACTTTAGTCTTTCTTCCTACAGGATTTTGATCATTGGCGTTAGTCGGTATCTTGGGCAGGTTTTTATTCGAGGATCTCAGAAGAATTCGACGGCACTGTACTGAGCTAGTGTTTTCTTTACTGTGTTCGTCATTTGGTTGTTTTTCTGTGCTATCGTTTTTTAACAGAGTGTCATCCACTTCTTGTGTAATAATATCGATGGCATCTGCCAGTTTTTGTTCCACGTCAATACTTTTATCATCTCCCAATACTGAAACAATTTCTTGAGAAACCACTTCTTTGTTTCTATCAATTGGTATTTCACGTTTCTTCTCACATATATGAGATTTAAATATTGGCGAATAACTTAAAGCGATTGGTGGATGAACAGAATTTTGAGTAATTTCTCGGTTTAAAATTGCTAAGCGTTTCCTTTTCAGTCTTTCAGTGTCTTTTATAGAGCATGGTTGCCTCTGTTCATTCATTAAATTTTTGACCACTGCGTTTATCAAAACATTATTTGTAATAGGCTGATCCCTTTCCTGCTCATTAAGTATGTCTCGTAAAACCTCTTCAGTAGAAACCGCCCTACTTCTGGGTAATTTTGAATCTTCATGCTTGTGATTTTCTTGAACGTCCTGTGAAGCTTTTGACTCAGAATTTTTATTAGAATTAATAGCAAAATTTGCTTTGTTGTGTACATCACTGGTTGTATTTATTTGTGACTCGGCTGTATGCATGGGAATCGGGCATTCTTTTATTACAATGGGTTGATTACTATTGGCCATTTGAGGTTCATCTACGCATTGATTCGGGGGCGTTATAGTAAAATACGGCTGAGTCGCCGCCTCCTGTACCGTTTCGTGCGTAGTCACCGGTGTGGTTGTCGTAACAGGCACATTAATAGTGTTGTCAATTATAAGCGGAGTGACTACGGGCGCTACGAAACTGGACTGTTGCGCTACAGGTGCGGCAAAATGAGCTGTTTGGTACAACGCTATGTTTGGTGTAGTTTGCTGTACATAAGTCTGATTCACAGTACACAAGCTAGGTCCTAGTTGTGTTTGTAAATTCGGGTCGTAATACATTCCTGGTCCAAATACGACTACGTTCGCAGCTGGGACACCAACTTGGATGACGGGTTCGTTTTCTATGACGTAGATATTGTTGTTTACGTTAGTGTTAGGGGTTCCTGCATATTGAACATGCAAACTTGGAGCTGGAGTCTTATTATCAGCTGTACCAGTATTTAACATATCTTTCTCAACGCTAGTATTGGAATGTACTGTATTTAAGTATTTGTAGTGTAACGTTGGGTTCGCTACCTTCTCTTTAGTCGCATTTTTGTTGACAATATGTGTTGCTGTATGATGTTGCGAACTCAAATCTGTTACTTGTTGAACAGGCTTTTCTTTACATAGAATATTTTTAATTACGCTTTCATTACTAGGGGCTTTATTAATACTTTGATTCAGCAGACAGGTCTGCATAGGCAATTTCTGTTTCTTATTTGTTAGACTATGAACCGCAGATGTGTCACTCGATTTCGAGTGTTGGCAATTTAGGACTGACATCTCTTTCTTCGGTTTTAGTTGGTCTCTCGACGATACAGTCGCATTTGGTACCTTTTCTTTCAAACTGATACCTTGTTTACTAGTAATATTGCTTTTACTAAAGGTAATTTTAACTCCTTTTTGCACCTGAGGTATTCGATAGGCGTCTTCATCTGAAGATAGTTCTCCTAATTCTCTACGAAGTTCATCATCCAATAGGTCATCTAAGTCTGAGAGATTATAATCATCATCTCTGCCATGTATAAAAGGATCTACGTCGTGATTGTTTGATATTGATACAGCAAACTTGTTTTTTACTGTTTGCTTTTTATCCACACCCCCAGATACTCTCCTAGAAGTAGCAGTTTTCACAGCCTTTTTATTTTCAACTGGTTTAATTTGGATACCGATTTGTGTATTACTTTGCGTTTTGACCGGATCTTCAAGTGTAAGAATAGGCATATCTAACGATGTTGATGGTTTTACGTTATTTGTGTGTTTTATTACAGCATCCACGGCTGCCTCGACTTTGTCCAGCTGACCCACAGAACTGGTTCGCACTATCCTTTGGTTCCTGAGGGAGTTGTCTGTAGAATCTTTATTGAGTGCCAACTCAAGTGCAGATGGGCCTCTACTGGGAGTCTTTTGTGCTCTGATCGCATTCATCACGCTTTCCCAATCTAGTGAATTGGACTCTAAATGTGTTGATTTAGTTCGTTCCTTTCTGTCACTTGTTTTAGGTTTGGTTGTTGATGTCTTTTTTACACATTCTTGTTTTTGAGTTGCAGATTTGGAGTAATTTATAACAGTGTCAGGTTTTACTTCAAATTGCCCTGTTTTACTTCCTAGCGTTTCGTATTGCTGTAAATTATTGTTCAGTAGGGCGCTTTGTGTTATAATAGGTTTGCTCTGAACATTAGTAGAGGTAGGTTTATTTGATGTTGTTGTCATGTTTATAGGTAAATTTTGAGAGACATTCCCAACTCTAGGAATGGTTCTGGCTGCATTTATTCGGTTTCGCTGTTGCAGTAAAAGCACCAAATCATTTTGATCCTTTTCAGATAGGTAGGAGGTTCCAGGGGGCGACGCCACTTTGGTGACATTATTGTTGCCAGAAACTGGTGACTGAGGTATATTTGTAGCCTGCAGCATGCTGCTCATGACAGGATGGTTCCTATTCGTAGGCGGTGATTTATCTGCTTTCCGCACTGCATTGTCACACGACAAATTGAGGGGATTATCGACTCGTGTTATGACAGTTTCGCCTTTAGTTTGAATGTATTTGACCTTGGTGTTTTTAAACTCTGCTATGGACCGCGACAGATCCAGTGAGGCCGCCGCCTGCTTATTTAATTCGTCTTGAAGATTTGCTTGCGTCTCGAGTGCCTGTTTCTGCTTCATGTCCGATTGCTTGTTTTTATGCATGTAACTGAGACGCGAGAATGTGTTTGGGGCATTCTCTACTTTCTTTTGTGGTAGTTGTTTGGCACATTGTGTAGTCGACAGATCTGAGATGGACGAACTAGGCATCAACGGCGACCCTCGAATCGTAGGTTTGTAATCTTTCTTTTTCACAATGCCTGTCGGAACTGTGGGACTAGGCGGTAGATTTGAGCCGGTCCCAGCATTGATGCTCGATTTCAACTCCCTTAAAAATTTCTCATAACTCTTTTCATGTTCACTCACTTGAGCTCTTGATGTTTGTACTCGAGTTAGGGACATCGATATATTTTTGGGCTGCACTCTGCTATGATCGTTAACTATGCTCCTTGGAGCTTGAGATTGATGGCTTATGTTCAAATTCTGATAATAATTCGGAACATTAACAATGTCTTTATAATTAACAGGACTAGATATACTAGATGCGCTGCTTGTCGAACTTGGTCGCACTACTTCATTCACACTGTTGTGACTGCTGTTATCAAACCTGGCCACAGGAGGTCCCATGAATTCGTTTGCCTTGCTATAATTTGATACCGACGGACTTCTACCGATATTTAACTTGTCTAGTGTTGCTTTATTTATGTACGATTTAGGTATTTCAGGAACCACCACAGACTTGGGACTTACAAAGGGCTGAACTGGGAATTCAGGCTTGTAAATAGCATTAACAGGTTTATGATCACTTCTGGGAGCATTTTTGTGGGCCAACCCTGCATTCTGGTTCCGCCTGAACTGCAATAACTTCGTTATGCTTCTCTTGACTTGTTCATTGACCACACCGACGGTTGGAGGCCGAGGCTTCTGGTCAAACTTCAAAACATTGGTAACTTTAACAGGTTGCATGGGTGGCTTTCCATCTGTAGAGAGATTAGCATTGACTTTCGGTTTCCTCTTATTAACACTGGGTTTCCGTTTCGGCTTATTCACAGCTACAACATTAGTGGCACTGAGTTCATTATTTAGAGGTGATTTGTCCGATAATGGGTCGACTTTGTCTGGAGACTTATGGTCCATTGAGAAGAGTCCATCGAAAATGACATTAGGGTCATTTCCTTCTGATGCTAATGAGGATTTTCCTTGACTATCATAGTCACTGTCAGTAACGGCAATTTCGTCAGCTCTGGCTATTTTCACGCCGATGAGCGAAGCTAAGGATCCAGGTTTGCCTATGGCTGGTTCTTTAGGCTTTTTCTTTCTTTCCCTCTTTTTCTTTTCTTTATTGTCTTTCTTTTCTTTCTCCTTCTCGGGGTCTTTGGGCTTTTTCTTTCTTTCTTTACTTCTCTCCTTGCTGTGCGGGCGTTCCTTCTTCTTTTCTCCTTTGTTTTCGTCAGCTGGCGTGCTGAGCGGGTCGTTGTCGTCGTCGGATGTGACTGGCAGGCGCTTGGTCTTCTTCTTCCGTCGGAGGGGCATGAGGTCCTCCATGCCGCAGGAGGACGCGGTCTCGGTGTCGAACGACACGTCCTCCCAGCTGACTTCCTCTTGCAGCTCCACTAAATGTTCGTAACCTGTTTTACGTAAAGTTTTGTTTAGTAACTTGTTGCAATTTTACTGTTCACAATATTTTTTGATATATATAATTTATCAAATAAAAGGCAGTCTAACCTTTGAATCGCCATGAAAAATTTATGTGAGGTGCGTTTTCTTAGAGGTCTTTTTATCATGCTTTTGAGTATATATACAAGTTTAGGTTATAAAAGCAACCAACCACAGTAGTAGTTTAGTTGGTAGAGCAACTTGGTTACGTACGCCCCAATACTTACTACAGTTTTTGTTTTAGTTACATTGGAAGTTATTAGTGATATTGTCATCTTTTATTTTATTTTTGTTTTCTATCGTTGTATATTGTTATTTTATTAAATTGGAAGTGTAAAATATTAATAATGTACACTTATATGACAAAAAATTATCAAAATACTAGTAACTGAGTAGAAATGGCCCGTGCCCGAGATATGAGTAGTAACATTCACCAACCTTTCTCAATGCCATAGTACACGTCGTTCTCATCATCTTCTTCTTCAGGCAGATGCTGGTAGTGGCTGGGGTCCAGGTTTAAGTATTTGAGCTCGGTGGTGAGCGCCCGGGTGCCGCCGTGAGTGCGAGCCATATACTTCTGACAGTTGTCTAGAAGCATCTCCCTGGAATTGAAAATAAATTATCATCATCATCATCACGTCCTTTTTAGGCCACTACAGAGGCATGACTCTCTCTGTAATACCAAAGCCGATATTAGCTAGAGCACTCAGGGGATTTGGGCTACACTCTTCACGCTGGCCAGACGTGTTGGAGAGGTCTCTTTCAAATTCACTCATTATTTCTACCTGCTAATCCTAAAAAGGTCTCACTCACCGGTCCATGTCCCACGACAGCGTTTTGACTCTGGGCCCCGACAAGCACACTGTGAGATCTTGGCACAGCTCCGCAGACAGCCCGATGGCCTCTCCTTCTGCGAAAATCGCCGTAGACATCACGTTGGTTTGCTGTTGAATCTGCTTGAGCTTCAAGGTCTCGGATGTCTTCACCAGGTTGGTCTGACCCCGACTGTCGTTCGCCCAGCTGCCAAACTCGGATTTAGACTCTTCTTTTGGCTCTTGCTTTTCCTGAATTAGAAATCATTTCTGTAATATGTTGATGTGTATGAATACTAGCAATTTTCCCGCGACTTGCGTAAACCTTCTCCGACCTATTTCCCCCCCCTTAAGAATGCCCAAGTTTGGAACTCGAACTCGTCGGCGCTCGTGGCTAATTTGCGTGCTATTTCGCTGAGAAAGGGATAGACTCGGTTATGAACAGTGCGGAACTATTTACACCGATGTATAAGCACATCGGAACTACAGTCTAGTGTGTGCAACACAAATATTGTAGAAAATCTAAATCTTCGTCGTCTAAAAATTCGCGAGTATGCGTTTGGGAGAAGTGTTCTTGTGATAAAACAGCTGAATGTTTTAATTAAAAGTAAAGTTGTATGAATTTTGTTTTAGAGATTTTATACTCTTTCTGGTATTAAATTGTCCCCAAAGTTGCGTTAAAATTACGTGTTGAAACGGAATGTTTTGAGACTCATAACTTTCAAAGTACTTATCATTTTACAATTATGATTCCATACAAGCATAGATAACAACAAGACAAATCGATAGAATTAAAAACTATAAACAGACGATACCGAACAACGGAGTCATCACCCTACAGAATTTGTATGGCGAAACACCTGTCTAGCGTACCCTTAAGGGTTGAGGCTGACTTACATTATGAAACGGACCCCTGTACCACATTTCAAGTTTCTAGTTACAGTTGTTTCGGCTGTGCGTTGACATATAAGTAAGTGAGTAAGGTTTGCCTTTTTATTTAAACAGATAATTAATTTGAAAACAGCTTCATGATGCAATAGTTAACAAACCAGCCTGCGACACGAGCGGTAAGATTATTATCAAAGTATTTGTTTGCGGTTCTGGAGATATCCAATGAGGCAAGACAAACTGCGATCACCAATATGTTTGCCAAGTGTGGTGAGTATGTCCAGAAGAGAGAAGAGTTGTAGCAGGTGGGATGATGATGACTCACCACGTGTATGGGGGGCAGGGGGGGCGCCAGCTTGATCTTGTCGTACATGGCGGGGCTGGGGTGCACGGAGAAGGCGGTGAGCGCGCACTCGCACTGGATGCGCGCGCTGGCCTGCAGTAGCGCGCCCAGCGACGTGAACCACGTCGCCAGCGTCTGCTCCATCACGCGCGCTTCCGACTCCTGACACGCACACAAAAGTCATCATCACCATCATCATATTTTTTTTAAGTCTCCACTTCAGAAGTTAGACCCTCTGTACTACCAGAACTATATATTAGCCAGACTAGTCAAAGTATTTGGACTACACTCTTTAAACTAGCGTTGGTTGGAAAGGTCTCTTTGATTTTAATAAGCTTTGTTTAGCTTGTGTTTCCTTAATCACCTTCTACGACATCCACGGGAAGGCTTGGAGAGTTGGACAAACAAATAATTAGATAGTCATATACATTTGTAGTCCAATGACACATCTCATTATACCCAATATTGATCCTAGTTTAATGTGAAGAGTAAAAAACACCATCCATCCATTTTAATTAAATTGTAACAATTTTTCAAGTAAAGTACTTATTTTAATTACTTTGTGATGATTTTCCAAATAAAGTACTTTTGGTAAGAAAGAAGTCAGGAAGGAGATTAGGGATATCCTATCGACAGAAGGCCCAAAAATATGACTGCTTCTGTTCACACACAATAGGCCCGAATAGGCGGCCTAAGTGTGGAAAATAAAAAAGAATATACAAACAATGACATAAGTACCTTTTCAGTCTTAATCTTGAGCTTTTCCAGTTCGTTCATGCCGGCCGTGATCGCGCGCACGTACAACTCACACACGAACGAGTTCATGTCTTGCGCATTCTGTAAAAAAAAAAAGCTATTAGATACAGTAGTATAAGGTTTTATTTGTATTGTAACTAGAAAGTTTAAAATTATTATAACGAAGTTCAAATGTGTATTTTTGAGTTTGTTAACCAGTCATAACTTGATCTCAGTGAAGAAGCAAAAGTCGTTGGTCTCAGTTGTCATTAGGTGTAAAACTAATAGATTTGTTTTTCGTATGTGTAAGTGGCCAACACTGGTGTCAGATTTTTCAAGCTGGCAGGCATCTGACATAGCTTAACGACTGCCATTAACTAATAGATAAGGCACACGGAGCAGATTCGGCGCAGACATGGAACATTGTGGCCTTATTGTCATACTAAAAAAAACCGGCCAAGTGCGTGTCGGGCCACGCGCAGTGTAGGGTTCCGTAGTTGCGAATGACAACTTTGAGTTCACACTGTTTACACTCGCACCTCACAGTTTAACGACCAAAACATCTAACAATGAAGATTGTATGAAATTTTACATTTTCCAGTACATTTTATAAGTTGGTTGCCTATAACTTTTTAGTTTGCACTTAGTACCTAGCTCTGATAGTTTTCCTTTCAACTTCAGTATATATACTACTGCTGTAATTTTTTTCACGTATCCATATATAACCGTTTAGCAGATAGAGGGGGGGGGGGGGGGGGGGGACTCGTACCTCTAACAAAATTTTGCACTTTAAAACCAAATATTTCAGAAATGGATCCCTAAATAGAAAAATGGTGTTCTCAACCTCACAATATTTTTCAAGGACCTTTTTAACGATACCCCACACGATGGGTAAATAGAGAAAAAAAAAATACTCCCCCACTTGACTTGTATGGGAGCTACCCAAAAAAACTTTTTTTCAAAATTTTTTTCTACGACTTTTTTGCCATGAATAATATACACACTCATACCAAATTACAGGTTTCTAGTACTTATAGTCTCTGAGTAAAACCGCGGACGGAAAGACAGACAGACAGACAGACATGGCGAAACTATAAGGGTTCCTAGTTTACTACGGAACCCTAAAAACGTTCCCACAAGATGCCGCGTGCGTGCAGTGGAGGCGTCAATTTTTGACGTTGCTGTCACACATTGTTGACCTCTTTCCTAACGTGTGATGTAATTTATGGACCTAGCTGTCGCACTTTGTTGACCTCTGCCCTTCCCTAACGTGTCATGTAATTTATGGACGTCACTATCACACTGTTGACCATTTCCCTTCCCTAACTTATGACGTTATTTATGAATTTCGCTGTCACATATTGTTGACTTCTTTCCTAACGTGTGATGTAATTTTTAGACGTCGCTGTCACACTTTGCTGACTCCTTCTTTCCCTAACGTGTGTAAAAATGTATGTATATGTTGGTGGAGTTTTACGAAGGATGGCCCCATATAGTCTGTGCTGGTGGGCACGGCGCACTGTAACACACTGACCTGCGCGTGCAGCTGCGTGTGCACGGCGGCGGCCAGCGTGTGCAGGTGGCGCGCCGTGGCGGCGGGCGCGGCCAGCGCCACGGCGGCGGCGGGCAGGCGCGGCGCGAGCACGAGCCGCACGAGCGAGCGCGCGCAGCAGTACAGCGCGCTGCGCACCACGCCGCCGCAGAAGGGCACCACCATGCAGCGCGTGATCAGCACCTGGTGCAGGCAATATAATAAATAAATATCACACAAATTGAGCTAGTCCCATCGTAAGTTGTGAACTTGTGTCGCAGGATACTAACTTAACGATACTATATTTTAAAATATATACTTATACAGATAAACATCCAAGACCCAGGTCAATATGAAAAAGATCTTTTTCCATAGTGACCTGACCGGGGATCGAACCCGGGACCCCCGTGTCGCAGGCTAGCGTGTTGTCCGCTGCGCCATGGAACTCGACATACAATATGAGTGTAAGCCGACCCGAGACACTGGCCAGTGTGTAGCGACAGTGTCACTTATAGAAAAAAAAGTGAATTTGACGGTTAAATCCTTCGGTGAAGAAGGTTTTTGAGACGCCCTTTTAATTTTGTGAAAGTTTCCCAGAGTGCGTTCTGCCCTTCTTCTTCTTCTTCAGGCCTTTTCCCATGTCTATTTGGGGTCAGCTCTCCTAATCGCCCTTCGCCAGGTACTTCTTGTCTGGGTCGTCATCGGATCTATCTCTGGCAAGATCCTGGTTTACTACGGACATCCGTGTCGTTAGGGGTCTTCCGCGGCTTCTAGGCCCCAAGTCGAGGTGCAGAACTTATTTTGTCATATGGCATTCTGGCTTCCTCATGACATTACCGTACCACCTGAGTCGCGTTTCCTTGATCTTTTCAGGAATGGGTGTGACCTTAAAACTTCCCTGAATGTAGGCATTTGGTACATTGTCCAGCATCGTGACACCCGCTGCCCACCTAAGCATTCTCATTTCGGCCACATGCACCCTCTCTGACTGCTGCTTTTTAACCGGCCAACATTCCGCACCATACAACATCGCAGGTCTTACTGCAGTTTTATATACTTTACACTTGACTCTAATGGGCATTCGCGAATCGCAGAGCACTCCAGTTAGGTCTCTCCATCTGCCCTATTCCTGTAAAATTGTAAGTTTCGCAAGGAACGCACGGAGTTTTCGCACAAAGTTGGTCGTGACTCAAGAAAAATATATTTGTTGACTCCTTCCATGTTTAAATACTATCAACTCACTCTGAGTTTAAATACTATCAACCTAAGCAGTCAACTACTTTCTTGGTTTTTGTAATAAATTCTAAAGTAGTTGTGACTAAAAACAATCTCAACGCTACTTCCCAAGCAAACTACCCAAAGAGATCTGTCATCAGGCAAGCTTGTAAATCCTTACTAAATCAAATAACAATAGACATTCATACATATCAAGCCCCGAAATGCTTTGTAACAGAGCTTAAAATTCAACTGGAAAATGCTCAAGAATTTCTTATCCTTGAGCGTTGAATTTTCATCTCATCATGTTTATTTCTGTTTATTTATAAATTTCTTACACTAGTATTACAGGTTTTCCCTAATACAATAGTGTAGGTACAATTTAGGAAATATCTCTACTATAACACAACACAAATAAAGTTATCCTTGTGAATTCAGTCAATGAGCAACTAAACACGTCGATGTCGTTTGCTACTTGATTAAGTATTTTTAGCGTCCGGGTTAGTGGTGCCTGCTTTAACAAGTTCGTTCGCGCACTTGGTATTGCGAACAGAGGAGGCTGCCGCCGCCGCCATACGTACCGGTCCGACACGCTTAATGCCACCCACTGTAATACGGCTTGGTTGAAAAGTCGGCCCCTTATTATTTTAAAAACATATGTCGCTAGGCTTAGACTCCGCCTGACCTCCATCAAATGTGAAACATCGATCAATAAAGTCAATCAAAACATACCTGTGCTACCAGTGTGGCCACTTCTCCGGCGTTCTTCCATAGTTTCTTCTCACGAGGTGAAGTCTCTGGCCGACTACGAAGCCTCTCCACCAGTTGGTACCCACTGCGCAGTGGAATTTTCTTTGCCTGCCAAAGATTAATCCATTTAAGTGGCATTCCTTAGTTATCAGTATACTTCTTATGGAGATTATACAAGAGGTCCCCCATGAGGTTGGCATAGTCACACCAAGTGAACAGAAGCCTCGAAAAAATATAGATAAAGTAAGCGGCATTCCTACATAACCTCCTAGATAACGTAAAACCTCTGTTTGGTAGGTACTGTTAAGTCGAGCTCCGTGGCGCAGTGGTCAACACGCCAGCCTGCGACACGGAGGTCCCGGCTCGATCCCCGGCCAGGTCAAGAAGGAAAACGATCTTTTTCATATTGGCCTGGGTCTTGGGTGTTTATCTATATAAGTATCATCATCATCATCATCATCAACAGCCTTCTGCATCCCACTGCTGGGTATAGGCCTCTCTCAATGCATGCCATCCAATTGAGTTGAGTTAATATCCCACGACACAAGTTCACAACTTACTGTGGGGCTAGCTCAATTTGTGTGATATGTCCCTATATATTTATTTATTGTTGTTATTGCAGTCGGTCAGACTTGCTTCACCTTTTCTCACACTCAATGTGCTCCAGCCAGCTACATTACATATATATTTTTTTTCTAAAAGCAATAAATCTATTGGCAGTAATAGACGACTTATCCTTACGCACACTTAGTACCCCATAAAAACTACTTCAACAAGCGGACCCGGGCTCCAAAGCACTTCAGCTGTAGATGCAACCAGTAAAGCGCTCAGATGAGAGAGGGAAAGAAAATACTTCTTCCTTTTTAACGTAATAGCAGTTTGTCCCGACCTAGGACCTCAAACTACTGAACCAATATTAATGCCCAAAATTGTCCTAGTAATATCACATACGTTTTAAATGTCATCATGTTTGGAAGACCGGTTAGAGTTGACATGGAACAAACATCTACGTACATACAAAAACTGTGTTTCCTACCCAACTTAAAACGCGCAACCTAAAAGGAGCCCGGTGGTCCAGTGGGTGTGAGCTCTGTGAGCGCTTACGTATGTTAAGCAACCCCTGGTGCAGTCCCTACTTGGATGGGTGACCGCAAGTGGCATAAAAATATCTCGAGCTCCTCCGTGCTTCGGAAGGCACGTTAAGCCGTTGTTCCCGGCTGTCATCGTTGATGGCAGTCGTTAAGCTATGTCAGATGCCTTAAGGCAGCTTGAAAAATCTGACACCAGTGTTGGCCACTTACACATACGAAAAACAAACACACAACCCAACTTGACTTGAAGACCGTGCTGGCTTCACTCGCTCAGTCAACAAGCAGGCATAGAAGAGAGATGGTACAAGTGTAAACAACTTACCAATGCAATGCATTGACCACGCTCGTCCTCTTGTGCAGCAGGACCAGCTCTAAATCCGTGATGAGCTCTCACACGTCCACTGAGAACCCGGCCTCGGACCGCAGCACATCTTTGAATGTGGTGTGACTTCCCTCTGACGGAGAAGACTCGTTGGTCAACTAAGGAATAGTGATGACACAAGTGTAAACAACTTACCAGTGCAATGCCATGCTCGTCCCTCTTGTGCAGTAGGCTGGTCCTGGTCTATTTGCTAACTTTTGACAGCTACGGTGTACATCATTTTCATGGTAACTTCAATATTCTTTACGGCTTTGGTATGAATGACTATTTTTATTTAAGATATGAAAACCGTAATGGATGCGAAAGTGATCATCAAATCGTTGTACACCGAGTTAGCAAATCAGCCTGTAGCTCCCACATGTCCACTGTGAACCCGGCCTTGGACCGCAGCACATCTTTGAAGGGCTGACTTGATGCATGCGAAACTTGCCGACGTTGCTGCATCTGTTGAGGCTGCAGCAGCATCGGCCGTAGTGCTCGCGACACGTGTTTCGCCTCTACACGAGGCATCATCAGGCAATGAACCTAAGATGTTGATCATGCAAATAGTGGGCTGACTTCCCTCTGACCGAGAAGGCTCCTTGATCAACAAATAGTGATGAAGTTAAAACAACTTACCAGTGCAATGCATTGACCATGCTCGTCCCTTTTGTGCAGCAGGACGAGCTCCAAGTCTGTGATCAGTTCCCACACGTCCACCGTGAACCCGGCCTCCGACCGCAGCACGTCTTTGAATGTTGGCTGACTTCCCTCTGGCCGAGGAGGCTCTGTGGATGAGGGTTTTGTTATTGCAATGAACCAGCTGTTTATCTAACCATTTTGTCCACTGTAATATACTTTATTTGGGAGAAACAAAACAGAATAGGTATAAAATATAAAAAGTATATATAAAAAGAAAAGAAACTAGAATCTAACTGAAATAAATACTCAAATTTTTTTTGTAGGTAGGTACTGTCTCCCAAAATGGTCCCAACTCAACAACTCTACTATAACCAACGGCTTGAAATCTAAGACAAGATAAATGTTCTACGATGGATTTCTCAGTTTCGAAGACAACGATGTCTAAAACATGACATTTTCGCGATCATTAGCCTAGAGGGCCATGTAGCAAGATGGTATATGCTTCCGGATCACTAGGCTTTTATATATATTATCGATTATGATAATATATATATTATCATCTATAAGTGAAGACCATCATCCTATCCCCATACTAATTGTCGGGCAAAAGATGATGGAGAAGACAAGTAACAGCGCAATCTCGTGCCATTTGCAAGCCATACTGAAGTCTTAGCATATCAAGGAACATAAACCACACTTTGATTTAAAATATTTAGTTAGCCACTAACAGACGATAAAGAAAATAAGAAGTACCTAGCTCATTAGTCTACTTCTGGGTCCGAGATGCGATTATAGCCATATAAAACACACGCAAACAGAGAATAGAACCTTGGACATTGACACAAGGACTAACTTCTACGAGAAAGATTTCCCTCTTCAGCCTGCTTGGCGTCCGGCTCGAGGGTCTCGGAAGCCCGAGCGCGGTCCATGACGACGTCTTCGCTTATTATATAAGACGACAGTAGCTATTATGCATTTCATGACGCTTTTGAGCAGATTCACAAATTACACAGGTGTTAGCTACACAAAACACACGCGATAAATGAATATAATCTTGGAGGTGCTGAGAAGGACCGCTACCTGGGTCGTCGGCCTGCTCGGCCTCCGGCACGATGGTCTCGGAGGCCCGAGAGTGGTCCGTCACGGCATCCCCACTCATTACAATACGACTATAGCTGCTATGCATCATCATCATCATCATCAGGTCTTTCTAGTCTCCAGTACAGGAGCACGACCCTCTCTGTACTACCAGAGCCATATGCTAGCCTGAGTAGTCAGAGGATTTGGCCTACACTCTCCACGCTGGCCAGACGGGTTGGAGATGTATCTTTGATGTTTATTAGCTTTGTTTAGCTTGTGTTTCCTTAGTCGCCTTCTACGACATCCACGGGATGACTTGAAGTGGTCCTATTCTACTCTGCCGGGAACTACACGGCACTAGCTGCTATGCATTATATGACAATCACACAGGTGTTAGGCACACAAAACACACGCGAGAAATTGGATCCTTGGATGTGAGGGGAAGGACCACTTCCTGGGTCGGCGTCCGGCACGAGGGTCTCTAAAGCCCGGGCGCGGTCCGTCACGGCATCCTCGCTCATTACAATATAGGCGACTGTAACTGCAACGCATTTTATGACAATGAAACAGGTGTTAGCCACACAAAACCACACGCGATAAATGAATATAACCTTGGACGTGCTGAGAGAGACTGCTACCTGGGCCGTCGGCGTGCACAGCAGTATCTGAGGCCCGGGAGTGGTCCGTCACGGCATCATCACTGATTACAATATATATGACCGTAGCTGCTACGTATTGTATGACAATCACACTGGTGTTAGCCACACAAAAACACACGCGAGAAATGAATTTAACCTTGGAGGTGCTGAGAAGGACCGCTACCTGGGTCGTCGGCTTGCTCGGCGTCCGGCACGAGGGTCTCGGAGGCCCGGGCGCGGTCCATGACGGCGGAGGCGAGCGAGAGCGCGATCTCGTGACACTTGCGCGACGCGGCCAGGTGGCGCAGCCGCGTCACGAACATCACACCCCGCTCCTCCTTCAGCCATTCTAGTACTGGGAAGGAAAACAAAATAAATCAATTAACGATTTTTCTATAATGCACATTTTTTTTATGCCCTAGTAAAGTTAATCCTAGAACTCACAATACCACTGAGGCCCTGTTTCAGCCTTTTCTGACCTAGTGGAAGATGTCATTATAAAAGACCTTATGTAATACGCAAGTTATTCTATTATCTTAAGTACCTCTGAATCACTTCCTCCTCAGATCACACAGTATGTATCTTAAACAGCGGGTTGCCCCATGGCTTCCCCTCGGGAATATCCTTGGGAACTTCTTCAACCTTTCTCCCCATTGCAATAACTGTCTTGTTTCCAATGGATGCGTCTCTAAGCCTAGAAACTTTGTCATTAATATACTCACTCTCTTCATCAGTAGGTTGCTTGCCCCTCGGGTCACACAGCACTTTAAGCACTGGGTGACCCCAGGGGTTCGCCAGGATGCTCTTGAACCATTCTCCCCGCTGCAGCAGCTGGCTCTCCCAGGCGGGCCTGTGGCCATTTCTGTTGGCCACCGCTGCATTGCTCTCAGCGATGAATGAGTTGATTGCATCTTCGAGCCTTGTGTGTTCATCTTTCTCAGACTGCCATTCAGACTGGTGACAAAATAAAAATTACTATAAATGCTGTTTGCTCAAAATATTACTGATTTGGAGACAACAATACGCTCTTATCTTTCTCTTACCCTACTGCAGTCATATAACAATTTTAAATATTTGGAAGTGTAGTAGTGGTGAACAGCCACTCTAGTCTTTATCTAGTGGAAAAAATGAATTGATGAAACAAAATCTTTTTCGTCATCTTATCTCTAAACAGTAAGCAAGATGATGACAGGTAGTTGACTGAAGTTGTGTGGAGATGTTGAGTCAAAGTAAGGAAGAATATATGAATTCTTCACCGTCAATCCTCTCTCGCTTCTTCTATCTATAAGCCTCTAGCCTACTAAATGCTCTCGGTATAATTCGAATTAAAATTAATGGGTGCTCGCAACATCACGCGAGTCGATGCGTAGTACACAAAATTAGGAACATAGGCGTACATTAGGCGCGCTGGGAGGCGGGGCGCGTACTGCGCAGCTCGCAGCTAATATCCGAGCCGCCATAAACTTTGATTCGGACCTGCTTGCGTCTGTTGTTGTGTGCTCTGATGTTAATATACCTGCAGTAGAGTGTTAGCAGTGTGTCGCTGCAGCCACGCGAGGTAGTGCAGGTGTGTGGTGGTCGCAGAGTGCTGGCACAGGCTGTGCACGCGACGCCACGCCTCGCACAGGTGCTGTGTGCAGTCGCGCAGCTGCATAGATCTGATGTTAATATACCTGCAGTAGAGTGTTAGCAGTGTGTCGCTGCAGCCACGCGAGGTAGTGCGGGTGTGTGGTCGGCGCAGAGTGCTGGCACAGGCTGTGCACGCGACGCCACGCCTCGCACAGGTGCTGGGTGCGCTCGCGCAGCTCACACTCCTCGCTCAGGTGTTTCTCTAGCGACTGTTTAAATAAATAAATAATAAATAAATAAATATATAGACACATATCACACAAATTGAGCTAGCCCCACAGTAAGTTGTGAACTTGTGTCGTGGGATACTAACTCAACAATACTATAGATTATAATATAACATATACTTATATAGATAAACATCCAAGACCCAGGCCAATTTGAAAAAGATCGTTCTCCATCTTGACCTGGCCGGGGATCGAACCCGGGACCTCCGTGTCGCAGGCTGGCGTGTTGACCACTGCGCCACGGAGCTCGGCTTTAAAGAAAATATATAGGAATAAGGTTTACAAAAAAACTAGTAAGTAAAGAGGTTTCAATAATAATTATTTTGTAACATACTTCTTACAACTTAACTCAAGATTAACCACGAGCAACTACAGATGATTTTGAAATAAACGGCAAGTCAGAATTTGGTTGAGTTGAATCCTACGTAGACTTTAATGTGGCCTCTCGACGGACGGGTATGCCGCCTAGAGCTAATTTATCCCTGTATTTTATTACAAATGGTGGCTGGGCCTAAATCTTGTGTACTCTACACAAGATTGGTGTCTCCATATTTATTAGTTATAAACTTTTTATTATTATTACTTTTTTTATTATATACTTCCTTTTTAATCTGGTATCATCATCATCATCAGGTCTTTCTAGTCTCCACTGCAGGAGCACGACCCTCTCTGTACTACCAGAGCCATATACTAGCTCGAGTAGTCTGAGGATTTGGCCTACATTTAATCTGGTATATAGTGTCTGAATTTTGTTAATTTATAAATTACACTCTTCAACTTAAGTTACGATATAATATAGGAATATTTTTTGTTATTTTATAAATTACACTCTTCAACTTAAGTTATGATATAATATAGGAATATTTGGTTAACGGTGTTGGTAGAACAATTAAGTAATTTGTAAGTAAATAAAGCAATAAAGCAAAACAAAACAAATGTAAACTTTTCTCATAATAAAATTATTGATTGTGGTTATTCAAACAGATATATGTATTTATTATTCTGTTTATTCCCATAACCAGAATATGTAATACCTTTTTTGCTACTGCATAGCATCCCAGGTAAGTTCTACATGTTCACACAACATTTTTTTGTGAGATGACAAGGAACTTCAGTGATGCTGATGATAAACTGTTTCTAAGTCTGTCAAGATATTTCAAACTTTAGATAGAAGATAGATAAATAAGACATTTATTTTGTTTAACTGCACATTATTTATTTATACACATTTTACAAAAAATAAGTATCAAGTACATACAGTTCACTAAATTTACTTTACAACAACATACATGTGTGCCACGGATGCGCAAATAGGCTACAGCTCATCACATGTTGCTTGGAAGGAACAACCACTGATTTTCAGCTGCCACCCAATTTGAGATGACACAAACGAGAGCAAATTAACATATCATTAGTTAAAAATAGAATGACGTAAGATGCAATTTAATGTAGAAATAAAACATCTTGAACCTTTCTGTGCTATAATTTAAGATATTTTTAACGAAAAAACAAAAACCGACTTCAACCCTATCAATTATTTTTAATAAGCATAAGAAAAAAATGGAAATAAGTGTAATCCAAACGGCATATCTGTAAACATTTTTTTTGGTTTTTGTGTATTTTTTCAATTAGCGCAAGACACATTGCGATAAAAATTTAATGGGACCATCTGTAAAATATTACCTATCGAACAAAAAAAACAATTTCTTAAATCGGTCCGGGCGTCTTCGAGAATTCGGGGAACATACATAAAAAAAAATTACGACGAACCTCCTCCTTTTTTGAAGGCGGTTAAAAATAAAGACATCACAAGTGGTCAAGTCTTTGCATTATTGGACAATGGAATAATGGGAAATGTTGTAAGCAAAATACGCGAGGTGATGGGTTAAGGCCTCTTGAAGTCTCTATTTGTTGAGAGTGAACAGTATAAGTTGTGTTCCAGACAGCAATGGCATATTCAAGTTATTGGTAAAATGCAGTAAATCAATTAAAGACTTGTAAATAATTATGTGCGTTTTGAATTAGTAAGTAGGATTGTGTGAATGTTGATTATGGATTTATTTGCCAAAAATGAAGACAAGTTTCAATTTTGATTTATTTATTGTTTGGTTAAAACAAAGAGTATGTGTTTCATTCAAATCTACACATTATTTTTTATTTCATTTGAAATGTGATTAAATCCAAAACTCTTACTTAGCAATTAAGCTTACTAAAAATTATTAAGATTGGCGATTAACTTATGCCTACCCAAATTCATTCAACCATCTTTATGTATCTTAAGGTCTTGATAAATATACCTTTATTTAGTTATGTGATGAGAAAATTGTATTCACTCTAATCACAATGTGCTACAGAAGTTCATATTACAATGCAAGCATTATTTCACACTCAACAGTATTTGATACCACATGCCATTAGTCATACTCACAACAATATACTACTGTAACTGATAACATTTGGTTTCCACAGCGTATTATTTTGAGATAATATACTTTTTTTTATGTAATGTTTAAGATTTAACAACAAAAAATTGTTTCATCTATAGCACAACAATCATCCTGTGATTTATATGTACATGCATGTTGGCATCAGGCAGGTATCAAGTTGTAAAGTAGAGACTGCCAAATCATGAGAATACAAACTATCATAATTGTATGCAGAAACATATAAAGTGCTTTCTGGACAAACCTTTGTGATTTTTTGAATGCATGTTCAATGGTATTTCATATTGCTTATTGTTTATAAATAAATGAATAGCAGAATCTGGTTCATCACAGCGGAAGATGCAACTGGGAAACCTCAGATGGAGCAATTGTATTCACTCTAATCACAATATGCTACAGAAGCTAAGTTTATGGTAAATAAAAAAAATAAATAAATAAAAAAATTTCAGCTTACTCACTCAGACTTACAATACTCAGAAAGTGGTTAAATTTAACACATTATTAAATGGCATGTATTAACTAATATTATACTATAATTGCCTCCGTGGTCCAGTGGTTAAGGCATTTGCCTTGTTGACCCGGGGGTCATGGTTTGATTCCCACGGGAAGCATACTTTGTTAAGTTGTTTCCAGTTTGGTAAGGACATTGCAGGCATGAATCACCTGATTGTCTGATAAGAAAGATGATTCCGTGCTTCGGAAGGCACGTTAAGCCGGTGGTCCCGGCTGCCGTCTGGTAGTCGTTAAATGAACCACGTCAGCGGCCGAGAGGCGGTTCCGCAGAACTCTGACACCAGGGTGTGCATGGGCGACTGACCGTGTCACCTACACGAAATGATGATGATGATGACTTATATTATACTATAATGAAGAGAAGTCCTCTACTCACACACAATGGGCCCAGACAAGAGGCCTAAGTGTGGAAAATTGCCCACAGAACCAGGTGAATGGCATGTATTCCTAATAATACTCTGCATTTTAACTAAAAAATATAGTCAGTTACATACTGTTGAATGATATGGAACAACAGAAAATTCACATTGAAACTTATTGAAAACTAGTATTACACTGAGCAAAATTAGTTCCATACTGTTTTGTTATTGACCATGCCATATAATTATGCCAGCTTCATGGAGACTTCCAGTATAAGATTTATCAAAGTTTAGTGTTAAATTCAAATATAAAGCATGTAAACAGGAATAATTGATTTTTAGACCAAATGAATCAATTTGAACATAGCACGAAAAGAGGAATTGTTGGGTATCAAATTAAAATTAAACTAATTTTTAAAACTAACCAAGTTTAGGCTTTATGCCTTACTTTATAAATTTATTTAGGTATTTAGGTAAATGTAAAAATTCAACTCTATCATAAACATTCTATTGTATCTGGTGGAGTCAGACTGAGTATGTAAAACCACTCCACACCCAACACCGTGACTTTGAATCATCGCATCAAATTCTCTCATGACATATTACCCCGTAGGGTATACAATGCATTCAAAGCATGCCTTTTTAACATCGAGTTCTTTTTTAACACATAATCAATTTTAATAATATACCAAGCATAGTAAAGCTATATAGAAACTGATTTAATTCAGATGATAGTTGTTAGCAACAACTTGGCACTTCACATGTGCTTCATGTAATAATACCAAACACACAAAATGCTATAGATATAAATGTTATGACATCAGTGACAAAAAAGATCTAAGATTTATAGTCCCTATTGCTATTTACATTAAGTTCAATACTGGGGAAAATGAATGTAATACCAAAATAACATGATGTATCAGTATCAGAGACGTAAAGAAATTGTAGTCTCATCTTGGGACCGTAATCAGTAAATAAGACTACGTGACTTGACGCCAGAGTGTTATGGCTACAATCATCATCAAGTAGGCACTTTACATTGCCGACCAAACTTAACAAATTATTGTATCTACGCAGTTGATGACAGCAACAGAACCTACTACGACATCCTGATACCATCTTGTATCTCACAAAACACTTAAATTTTTCGATATATTTTGATAAATACGTGAATGTAAAGAAATTCCGACGACGAAATATTACTCACTCCAACTTCCGAACAAACCAAAGTCATGGCAAATTAAGTTATGAATAACGTAGAAAACATTGTTACGATACGTTTTATGCTAGAATTCATGCTCATTACTCCAAAATATACTGAGATAAAATGAAAACAAGACTTGGATTTAGACAAATATGGCGGCCATAAGGAGCTCATGACCACAACGGCGTCTCACCACACACGTTGATTTTTAGGATTATAAATGTAAAACTTACCTTGTAAAGATCAATATAATAGGATTTGCCTTTATGGCCACTTGTTTGATTACTTTTCACGTCTTTTCCATCATTTGTAGAAGTCATTTCTCAAGAAAATATCGCGGGGAGACATTTATGCGCTTGTGTTTTCGTAATGGTGCTGTCAAAAGTAAGTGTTGCAAATTGCAAAAATTATAAAAGTATGAATAAATTGCCATAGCTGAAAACTATTTTCTATTTTAAAAAATATTTGTTGTGCTACGGTTGTGCTTTTTCGGGCAGTAGAACTCGGACGGGCGGGAGTCTATCTTTGGATATATTAAAACTTAGAACTTATTCCTTTTGTAAATATGTTTAAATATTTTACAGGTTTGAAACATTTGAGAGGGGCTCCCATACAACAAAATATTTTTAATATTATAAATTGCATGTATAATAATGTCATTTGATTTAATTTATAATTTTTAGTTTAGTAGCTTTCTTTTTTATTTGCTTAATTTTGCATACTGTTTTTAACAGTTATATAGGTTTGTTCTAAATATTTAATTAACATCTGTATCGTACCCTATTATAGCAAATAAACGGATTTGATTTGATTTCTTTGCCGTTTTTTGCTCGATATTAATAACGGGCAAAAGTAGACGCTCAAAATATTCACAGAACATTTAGTTGTATATTTACATAAAAAATAAATTATTAAATCATATCAAAATAAATATTTAAAGGGGTTCCCATACAACAAACAGGTTTTTTTGCCATTTTTGTCTAATGTTATAGTTGTATAGTATGTTGTATGATGATGATGATGATGATGATGATAGTTGTATATATAGATACAGGTACGGAACCCTTCATGCGCAAGTCTGACGTGACACAGTTTCTGAGATATGACAAACAAACAAATATGCAAACATTATATTACATTTATTAATGAATTTTGGCACACATGTTTAAAAGCCGATAAATACTAACTTATAAAACTTATGTTATTTAGTCAATATTACTACATACGGACTACGGTTCGAAATGATAAATCACTTTTTTGAAAGTCGGTTGGAAACGTCTGGCTCACGGAGCGGAGCTCTCTTTTTTTCTGTTCCGTGGTGTGGCTTCACTATCACTATCACTACATATTAGGGTAAGCACGCACCGCGACGCGATAGTCGCGTCGCGACGACGCGCGACAGAAAAAAGCAAATCATGGGTGCGCGCACTGGCGATTCGGCAGTCGCGTTTTAGGGATGAGGCGTTATGACTTTTCGTTCTAAATCGTAACGAAACTGTTATTCGTTTCTTGTTGTATTACGTTGTTTACTTCTTCGTTAACTTTTAGAATCGTTACGAAACTGTTATCCGATACTTGTCGTAAATATACAAATTATTTAGGAAACACAAGGTAAACAAAGCTTTTAAACATCAAAAAGACCTCTCCCACCCGTCTGGCCAGCGTAGAGAGTGTAGGCCAATTGCTCTGGCTAATTTAATGGCTCTGGTAATAAGAGAGAGTCATGCTCCTGCAGTGAAGAATAAAAAAGACCTGATGATGATGATGACGATGATAATACAAATTACTATCATAGAAAGAAATTAAGAATTATATTTGTTTGGCGCATAAGATCAAACATATGAAAACACACAAGAAACACGACTACTAAGAAAGTTATAATGTTTACTATAAAGAATTACTGATTGAGAAAATTCATCATGGCGACGAACCTACTTCGATCTTCAAAAGTTGCTATGGAGAAATGCTTCACAGTGAATGTTCAACATCTTTACACGAAACAGTAAATATAAACTAAAATAGTAACTATGATTCCAAAATTTGGCCAAGTCTTATGACTTTCGGCCCTGTCTACCCCACTAGGGATAAAGACGTGATAATATGTATGTATGTATATATGTAGTAAACATAAACCAGTTGGCAATAATTGACATTGTTTGTTTCTGTCGGTTTGTTTTTCAATATTACTTGGTTTATTATACTTGTGTCTTCAAACTATACAATTATTCAATTTTAAATATTAAAATCTCCCGACCCCGTAACAGCTCCAATAAAATTTGCAGTACGGTGCCACACCGCACACCTATTCAGGAAATTTGAATCTCAATTCGATTAACATTAGAAAACGCGTTTTTATTTGAGTTGTCACATCACTAGTTGGCTATGTCCTGCGCAATGTTGCCAGGTTTTACTTTTGTTACTTTTTGAAAAAGTTACATAACAGTTGGTACAATTAAAAAACAATACTGAATAATGATTTTTAATTTATTATTCATATTTGCAAAAGTAATATTAAGTTATAATTCCAACGATATTTTCCAGTATTATAGATATATTAAATACGGGAGTATTAAGATGTAAACACTACTTAGAACTTAAAATTGCTTAGGCATAGCGTATTAAAGTAACTAGGAACTCAATAAAGAAATAAAAAAATCTAAGTATGTTCGAATGAGTTAATTATCCATAAATCGAAAGTAACTTCAAGTTACGCCAAGGGTATGAAAGTTACAAATATGTAAGAAATGTTAATATAATGGCAACATTATCGCGCGACTGCCGAGTCGCAGTGCGCGCGTCTTCATAGATCTCCATACGTTGCAAACGCGTTTGCGACAGATCTGTCGCAAAAATAGCAACACTTGGTATGCGACGGCGCGACTATCGCGTCGCGGTGCGCGCACTTCTATGGCACTCCATACGTTGCGAATTTTGCGACAGCAAATCGCGTCGCGGTGCGTGCTTACCCTTATAAAACAAAGTCCTCCGCCGCGTCTGTCTGTCTGTCTGTCTGTTCGCGATAAACTCAAAAACTACTCCACGGATTTTCATGCGGTTTTTACCAATAGATAGAGTGATTCACGAGGAAGGTTTTAAGGTATAATGCCCGCGCGCAGCCGGGTAGGGCTGCTAGTTCAATTATAAATTAATAATGAAGCTCAATTTGTGAACCGATAGAATCGATGTACCACCTGTGACGTTAGCAATCGTTTCATATTCACACATGTGAATAAAATTAACCAGTGATCCTGTTTTTGACGTATTTTTGAACCATGCGAATAAACTTAATTATTTTTGAGAATGGTAGATTTTGTAGTTCTTATCTTATCTTATCTTAATTGGGGCCGATTATAAATCGGAAGCACGTCTAATCTTTGGGTTATTTTGTACTTACCCCTTGCCTTACTCACCCACACGGTGATTCGTGAAGAAGGACTGCATGATGTCGAGCTCCGTGGCGCAGCGGTCAATACGCTAGCCTGCGACACGGGGGTCCCGGGTTCGATCCCCGGTCAGGTCATTATAGAAAAAGATCTTTTTCATATTGACCTGGGTCTTGGATGTTTATCTATGTAAGTATATATTAGAATATATAGTATCGTTGAGTTAATATCCTGCGACACAAGTTCACAACTTACTGTAGGGCTAGCTTAATTTGTGTGATATGTCCCTAATACATATATTTATTTAATTTATTTACTTTATTTATTCAGAATATCACCTGGTGTGTAGTGCCTGTAGTCCTCCAGATCAGGATAAGCCGATTCAAAGAGGTTTAACCGCTTAGTAGCCAACGAGTCACAGCGACACAAAATGTGTCTCATTGTTTCCTCCGATTCCTCACATACCCTACATAGTGGGCTTTCGACAATTTTCGTGAAATAGACTAAGACAACTAGAATAATTGCCCCAACTGTCCCACTTCTTGCCCCGTAGGGGATTTGATGGAGGCTATTAATCGCGCCGTCCAGGTGACAAAATTTTGGTCTAATATAATATAAGATTTATAATTATAGCCTTTGACTCGAAAAGAAGATGACGAATTTTCATTTTGAATAGATGACTGTAGTTCTCTAAATGACTGGCCAGGGCTCCCATTAGAATTCTTGACTGTTTTCTGTTATATTTGCAGATCCTTTTATACCACCTAGCGTTGTCCGTACCATATTTCTCCTTCGAGTGTGTGTGTCCACTCAGCTTACTCCATTCACGTTGATGTCTGCTATCGACATGTGCCTTTATTGCAGTTATTACTGTACTGTATGAAAGGCCTAAGAAAGGTTCGGGCCCTATGTATGGTATATTCGATCCCTCTCCTTGCCAGCTCATCAGCCCTCTCATAACCCTCAACCCCGACGTGACCCGGCACCCAAACCAGTCTCAGACTGTTGTGCCTGCCCAGTTGATTTAAGGCATTCATTCACACCATCAAGACCAATCCGGATACGATTCTGTCAGAGCTAAGTGCCGTGAGAGTCGCCTGGCTGTCACGTAGAATGTAGATATGATGACTTTTCAATCCTTTATTATAATTAATTTTAGCACAAACAGTTATCTCTGAAACAGTTGTTTGTTCTCGGAGAAAATGCCCGCTCCTGTCCCTTGATTGGTCTTTGAGCCATCTGGGTACCAGGCTGAGCATTTTCATTCAGAAGGGCTAAAATCTCCCTTCCATTCATTCCTTGTTGGGATATATACCTTATAGTTCCTTTTGAAGTTCGTATACAACTTCAAAAGTTTATCACTTTTTGGAATAGTACAATAAAAAAATGGGGCATTGTGTACCCATTACTGATAACCATTTAACGCATTACACACCACACACCGTGACCCCTTCCCCGCAACACCTTTTCCCATTTTCCACCCGGCCGGATGGCAAAAAAAAAAATGTGCAGTTTTATTTTACGCGCGCGTTCCTGTAATTTTCAAACGAATTTGTGTGTTTTAACCCGGTTTTCTTCTCAGGTGTATGCGGAATACCAAGGACTACTTTTTATGTCGTGATATCGCGATGATTTACATTACCAGCCACCCAATGTACGAACTGTTGATAATGTTTATTTCACGCACTGACCCGAAGCCAAGGAAGAGGACGACTGTATGACAGTGTATTTAGATACTTTGAGGATGATCCTCGCTGGACTACAAATAACGAATGAAGTTAGAATTTAAAAATTAAATGCTATTGATTTTTTCTAACTTAACATTTTCCTTTGATGTTGACATCCGTATGGTGCCGGACTTGGTGTTAAGCCCAACACCATACATGAAAAGCTGTTGCTGCTTGCTGGGTTGAAGCTGGTGGTGTGGAGATACAAGATCACGTCACGGCAATCGCAGTTTATTGTTCTTGCTGGTTACATGGTGATGGCTGGGTGTGTGACGGATCCTTTTCTCGATGGCAGTATGCATGATAGTATCTCAGATAGCCATCGATAGTATCTCGATTAGTTCTTAGATAATGAAGTTATTTTTAAAAATTACGATTACATGTATAATAATAAGAAGATCTCCTTTAATCAGGTCTCGAAGTCTTTGTATTATTCCAAAATTAATGGTGTATAGCCAATGTCCTTCTCAGTACCCTAACCTATGTGTAAAATTTCACGATGATCGGTTCAGTAGATAAGGCGTGAAAACGTAACAAACAAACTCATTTTAGCATTTATAATATGAGTTAGGATGGTTTACCCCACAGAACCATAACTCAGTTTAGGTACCCTCAGTCTACCCTTGGTTGCAATCACTTCAATAACAAACGATTCAGGCTTTTTGGAAGAACTCGCACGAGTTCAAAAATAGTGCCCAAGAATTTACTTTTTTGTCTATACCTACTCATCTCATTTATGGCATTTTATTTTTTATGTTGGCAATATTGTTTTCAGTACAAAGCAAAAGCGAGTTGTGTCAAGATTTCTTACATTTTCTTCTTAGAATAATCTCATTATTTTAAATGTAATAAAGTGTTATTTAATTGCACTTAAATATATTTGTATCTGTGAATTTAATTCCGAAGCAATCATTATGTAGGATAGCTGTACTTAATTTGCTCTAGAGCTGTGATAATCTGATGTGTCAAGTGTAGGGCTCCGAAGGCGACAATAAATTATCGCTTTTTAATCCCTAATTGGAAGTGTATTTTGGCTTATTCAATGGTCTATTATAGTTCAATTGCATGGAGCAGTCCTTTTAAATCGGTATATTAGTGTATTGAATGGAGGGCGTGTGTTATTTGTCGGCACATCTGTCGATCGTGCCATCAAGTTTGGTATTGCAATATCTCGTATTTATGTCTTCAATTATTCACTTAAATAGTGCTGGTTACTAGCTATTTTCCAAATCTTAACCTATTCGTATCACGTCTGGTATGTTTTAATAACTTTTTGAAATCTTTCTTTGATCTCATGAATAATTTCGATCGTCAGATTATCGCCAGCTGAGATCGCAACTTTATTTACAGTTTTTAATCTAGTGAACAGTCTGATCGGTGTTGTGATGTGTGTACCAAGTGATATAGTGGTTATCTTCGATAATAAGCTAGTTGTAGAGCAGTGAGATGGCAAAAAAGTCTGAAAATACCGGCGGCAAGCTGGTCACCGTTTCCGTCGTTGGATTGTCTGGTGAGTTCTTGACTTCTTTTTCATTGTTACAAAGACTATGTACTTATGTATTTGTGCCAGTTATGTATCAAAACCAGGCAATGGACAAGGTACTTAGGCTTCCTAAATGACATAATAAGGCTTTGGTAAGGGGTAGTACAGAGAGGGTTATGCACCTGCAGTGGAAACTCGAAACTCAAAATTCTTTATTGCATAACTGTGTAAATTAAAGATGGTACAATATATTAAGTATCAATAGTTTGCCCTTTTAGGCAAGTAATGCACAGTGTACAAAATTCAGACTAAAGAAGACCCAATGATGATGAAATCTGTAGCTGACACAATCTTGAGACATATTTTACTATTAGTTTTCTTACTGTGTAAATAATTCACAATTATTTAGTAAGGTTTGATTCCTTTTAATATTCCCATAAAATTACTTAAGTAATTCCATAATCCTTTGTAATAACAAACTTATATGTAAGTGTAGGTGTTTTGAGAATACTAAGCCATTCCCACAATCTCAAAAATGTCTTATAGTTTAAGATTACAACTTCTTGTTGTTATGGTATAATGTGTTTGTACTTGAATTTGTTTTGCTGTATGAGTGTTGGACCCTAATAGTTAACTCCCACACAGATGTGTCCACAAATGTAAAGTTTTTTTTTGTAGTAGTTTTTTCTTCCCGATTTCTTGAAGACGCCTAAAATGATTTAAGAAATTCTTTTTTTGTATGATAGGTAATACCAAATGGTCCCATTAAATTTCATTTGAAATGTGTCCAGTGCTTTTTGAAAAAATACACAAAAACACAAAAAAAAAAAATTATGCACTAATGCCATTCGGTTTACACTAATTTTACATTTTATTCTTATGTTTATTCAAAC
Source organism: Rhodophaea formosa (assembly GCA_963082605.1). Classification (NCBI taxonomy): domain Eukaryota; kingdom Metazoa; phylum Arthropoda; class Insecta; order Lepidoptera; family Pyralidae; genus Rhodophaea; species Rhodophaea formosa. Next base: position 9,374,898 of record OY720228.1, on the reverse strand, counting down.
AAATTGATAGGGTTGAAGTTGGTTATTGTTTTTTGCTCAACATATTTTAAATTATGTTCTATCAAAGATCAGAAAAAACAATCCCTTGAAAATTATATGAATATTTTTTATCAATAGATTGTGAAGAAACAGTTTGAACACACTGTGTGTCTGTCTGAGGTACACTATAAAGCGGGTGAACCAATTTTGATCCTTTTCTTTTACTTGAAAGTAGGTTTCTTGGCAAAGGTTCTTATATATACATGTTTTATCAAAATTGGTTTAGATGTTAAAAAGATGGAGGGGCTTTCGTGTTGGTAGTAGCTTTAAATTTTATAATGTACTAGCAGGTTTCCCGTGACTTTGTTTGTGTTTATTATAGCCTATCACTCACAAATAAATTAGCATTCTTTAAGTAAAAGAATCTTGGAAATTGGTCCAGTGGTTTTAGTTATAGGATCTATTCAATGCAAACAAACGATCAAATATTTTAACTTTATGATATTAGTATTTAGACTTGTGTTCTCTATTATTTATTTGATTTATGTTTTCAATGCTCAATAAAGGTCATACAACTTGATTTTAAATTAAATATTTCAAATGGGTTTAAATGTTATTCTAACCTTTTTTATGGCAATTATCTATTATGAATTGCAATTAAAAAGGAACATTCTACCCAGGAACCAATAATAAAATAAAACTAATGTTAAATAAAAGCTGTAGCAGCTTTGCAAGGGCCATAACCCAGTTTTAGGGTCAAGATATGTGTGGGAGTTTATGGCAATGTACCTATAGTAGTGTGTCTGTGCAGATTATACAATCACTACATAGTATAAAACAAAGTCGCTTCCCGATGTCTGTCTGTCCTAATGCTTGGATCTTTAAAACTATGCAACAGATTTTGATCCGGTTGCTTTTTGATAAATAGAGTGATTCAAGAGCAAAGTTTATATATCTATAATATATGCCTGGGGAGGGCTGCTAGTATGTTAATAAAACCCTGTCGGGTCGTTAAAGGGGCGACTCAACCCGTCAATAAAATATTCACGGGCGAGTCGTTCCTTTATAGCCTATATGTAATTAATTACAGATCTGTCTTTAAGGTAGCTTGAATAATCCAACCTTAGCTGTCTACTAACTTATTAGTTATTGACCACTAACAATACACATGATATAAAGTCAAGAGCTAACTTGAGCCATAATCCACACTTAAATCATCATCATCATCATCATTTCGTGTAGGTGACACGGTCAGTCAACCATGCACACCCTGGTGTCAGAGTTCTGTGGAACCGCCTCTCGGCCTCTGACGTGGTTCCTTTAACGACTACCAGATGGCAGCCGGGACCACCGGCTTAACGTGCCTTCCGAAGCACGGAATCATCTTTCTTATCAGACAATCAGGTGATTCATGTCTGCAATGTCCTAACCAAACTGGAAACAACTTAACAAAGTATGCTTCTTGTGGGAATCGAACCCATGACCCCCGGGTCAGCAAGGTGAACGCCTTAACCACTGGACCACGGAGGCAGTTCACATAACACACTTAAATAATATTGTATGAATAATAGATGTTATCATAAAACAAAGTTGTTGCAACATTGCAAGGGCCATCCAGTTTTGAGTTCAAAATAGGGTGTGGGAGTTTATGGGACAGAGTTGCTTACGGTAGTTAGATTATACACTTACCTATCTTAACTGTGTCAAGATAACACTATCTTAATGTTATTTGACTACTTTATAATTTGTTAGATGATTAATAATATTTTTTGCATTTCTAAATGTATCTATATAGATATTTTACATGCATTTGCTACCTATTAGTAATGTTTTAGTTCTTCTAATATTTAATTAGTAGCTCTGGCCTGTGGCTCCTCTCACATTGACATCATCCCTTAAGAATTAATTTTTTTCAGTAAAAAACAAGTTTTGTTCCGTGAATGATGCAGATTCATGGTACTTTAACCCCTGAAAATGTATAAAATTGCATTGCAATGTAAAATTCAACACAACAATTTCTTCCACATTATTAGCTGGGATTTGTTTTATCCTATATCCTAATAATATAAATGTATAATTAAAAATATTTTTAAAAAACAAAAAACCAAAACAGAGTTCAACCCTATCAATTTATTTAAATAAGCGTAAGAATAAAATTTAAAAAAGTGTAAACTGAACAGCATACTTGTATAAAATTTTTTGGTTTTTGTGTATTTTTTCAAAAAGCGCTCGACACATTTCGATAAAAATCTAATGGGACCATCTGTAAAGTATTACCTATCGAACAAAAAAAGAATTTCTTAAATCGGTCCAGGCGTCTTCGAGAAATTGGGGAACATAAATAAAAAAAAAAAAAGATTATGACGAAATTGGGAACCACCTCCTCTTTTTGAAGTCGGTTAAAAAGTGGGTTTGTTTGTGACTCTTTTACGCCTTAACTACTGAACCGATCATCATGGAATCTAATATATAAAACAAAGACGGGTTTGTTACAACACTTATAACTCGAGATCTAATGAACCAATTTTCATGGTTATTGATTCGTTGGATTTGTCTCCGCCCCGAATAGCAGAATACATCTTAAAAAGACTGTTAGGCGGTACGAAGTTCGCCGGGTCAGCTAGTTTGATATAAACCATGTCTGGTATATAGAGAAGGTAAAACTCTCCTTCTCTATATAAGTCCCAGAAAAAGCATAGGTTTTCCAGAGGGATCAACGTCAATCAGTGAAGCGGAAGGCTCAATTAGGCAAGGGCATATTTGTAAAATGGTGCAATATAACCTAGAGAGTATTATAGTTTAAGGCTCGCAACACTACCGCCTCCCGGCTGTAAAGTTATTCTATTAATTCCTAAAAGTGAAATTTTTGAGCCAGTTTGTACTCCATCAATAAAAACTGTTTGTTAGATGGATTTTGTTGAATTTTTTCAGACTCAAGAACAGATATCTTATCATATTTTATGGTATTTTTTGCAGTCACAGTGTTTTTCTGATATTCTCATAATACTCGTAAAAAGAGGTTCAAGTCCTGCCAGCGTGGAAATGTTAAACTATATTTCTTAATAAGAGATATCCTATCATCACATTTCTCGATCCGCTTTCTCCAGCAGTGGGCACTGCCCACGCGGAGGCAGCAGGAAGCGGCGAGATAACAATATTAAGCGACAATACGCCTATTCACGATTTGTAACGGCTGCAGGACACTTTCGTTGTTACTTTGTAAGAAATGTGGGACAGTCAATTCTAATTGACACTAAATCGCTGAAGACCGAGCCTGCAATAAAAATACCGAGGTGCATGTCATGAATACGCCGTTAGCTCTCTTTGGGTACGGAACCCTGAAAAGGTAGATAGGGTAATGGTAAATATATTAAATCCGCCAAAATCTTTGTGTTTCGACTCGCCGGTTAGCACTTTCCGGGACACTCCGATTGTATCTCCATTGTGTCTGCTGCAGTGTCTATGAATGCACTAAGTTTACTTCAACAACAGATTATTTTAAGCTTTTTGGAAAATTTGACACTTATAGCCTTTTGGTGGATGTGTAGGTAGGAAACGTAATCTTAAAGGTACAAGCTACGAATAAGTATTCTTATTCGTAGGGTACAAGTTGTAGTCGACAGCAACAGCAGACGACCGATGTGTCGCAGCGACGCAACTGGTTATCACTACATATTATAAAACAAAGTCCTCCGCCGCGTCTGTCTGTCTGTTCGCGATAAACTCAAAAACAACTGCACGGAATTACATGCGGTTTTCACCAACAGATAGAGTGATTCACGAGGAAGGTTTTAAGGTATAATACATGCCCGGGCGCAGCCGGGTAGGGCTGCTAGTTATGTATATCTACGAAATAGCTGTTGTAGCTAGAGACACGACCAGATAAATTTATTACAATTTGTGTCCCCACCCCTCAAACCTCGTTTTGATGATGATTTTTGTAACCAAAACTAGTCGGCGATTCTGACTGAATAAAAGCGAGTAAAACCATGATTTTCATATATTTATTTTTTTCTTCGCCAGGTACCGAAAAGGACAAAGGCCAACTCGGCGTGGGCAAGTCCTGTCTGTGCAACAGATTCGTCCGGACGCACGCGGACGACTATAATGTGGACCACATCTCCGTGTTGAGTCAGGTAATATAATAGCTTTGATTTTTTCTTCTATTCAGAGTGTCTAGATTTAATTGACTCCAGTATAGGAGGTAGATAACCTAGTGAGCTCAAGCAATATTAGTGCTTACGCATGTCAAGCAACTTCGAGCAATTACCCTGCTGATATAGGTGTAAGGTGACCATAAGTGGTATTTTAAAAAATATCTAGAGCACTTCGGCGCTGCGGAATCGCAGAGCATATGAAATCGTTGGTCCAGACTGTCAGTTGTAAAGTTTACAGATGTCTTTAGGCAACTTACTTGCATACCTGTACACGAAAAGCAATCCTCAGATTTAGCCCATTTCCTTAATCTGCTTTTACGATCTGCGCGGAAAGAGACAGTACACACCAAATCAAAAATCAAAATCAAAAAATATTTATTTTTCAGAAGCTTGCGGTAACTTAAATAAAAATACAAAAACTCTTATAAGCTAGGTACCTACTTATGTTTAACAGTGGCCCCACACTAGGCAAACAATGCCTGTCCTGTGGCAGCCATTAATCTTTAGCAAACAAAAACTGAAAAAACTGAACCGGCTATAGAATATATATACCATTACAAATTAAAAACGAAAATTAATACGAGAAAGAGATAAAGAAACAATGTATAAAATGGTATGAAAGTGCTTAGAGAATTGAGTCACATACATACAAATATACAACATATACATATACACAGCATATGCATCTACATACTTAGATACCCACGGCAATTCAAGTTTATTTTACTACGCGTAAGAACTCCTCTGCATATTCATAGGTCCAAGTTAATACAAGTGATCGGATCAAACATTTGGCTTTTCCTAATGAGGCCTCCCTGATGTTACACATTTTGCAGATCTTGTTATAAATAAACGGAGAAGCAAACTGAGTGAAACGTTGAGCGAATGCTGTGTTGACAAGAGGAGAATAAATTTTGAAGATTCGTCTCTTTAGCAGCATGGGATAGTCAGAGGACTTTATAACCCGGCAATGAGTGGCTACGGCTATTTTCAGAATATAGAGTTTGCGCACGCTTAAGACATTCGCTTCTTGGTACAGGGAAGTAGTAGGATACAGGAGTGGTTTACGAAACATTGCTTTGAGGATTGATCTTTGTGTCCTTTCGATTTTAATCATATAGCAAGAGGAGGCACCACCCCAAATAGATATGCAGTACACAAGGACAGACTCACACAGCGCAAGGTATACAGTCATTAGCAAGTGTCTGTTGGCGGATTCGCGAAGGTGTCTCATGATGTGCACCATTTTTCGCAATCTCTTACATGTGATGTCAATATGAGCGGCAAAAGACAATTTCTCATCAATAATAACTCCTAGATATCGCACGGAGGTTGTTCTTTCGATGGCCTCACAAGTGCAATCAACTTTAGAGTTTAAAGATGAGCGCTTGCAGCTTACGTTTTTATTTTCTCCCAGACCAGCATGCAGTGGATACTTTGATTTAGATGCAATTTGTACATGGAGTGTCAAGCACAGAGCAAGAAATATCTTGTCGCTCGACGAGCTACATTGAAATTCCTTGCTCTGTGGTGTCAAGTGACCCACTGAGCAAGCGTTTCGGATGGTCGACCTCATTGACGTCACAACAACACGTTACGAAACACCGTGGTAAATGGTAATGAATAGTTACTGGGTCACATTAACTATCGGATCAAATTCTGTCTACCATCCAAGCTATAGACCTCATAATTCTTCATTTGTTGATATTTATTTATTTATTTCATATCATCATGTCACCTTACAGACTAGCCAATACATAACATGAGGAAAATTTATTATCTTATTAATTACATTTGCTTTACATAGCCTCTTATTTGTAGCCCGATGATCCAGTGGGTGTGAGCTCTACGAGCGCTTACGTATGTAAAGCAACCCCTGGTGCAGTCCCTACTTGGATGGGTGACCGCAAGTGACATAAAAATATCTCGAGCTCCTCCGTGCTTCGGAAGGCACGTTAAGCCGTTGGTCCCGGCTGTCATCGTTGATGGCAGTCGTTAGGCTATGTCAGATGCCTTTAGGCAGCTTGAAAAATCTGACACCAGTGTTGGCCACTTACACATACGAAAAACAACAAACAACATTTGTTACAAAGATATGTCATTCATTACTGCTCTATCAAATTCGGCCAATGTATATGGAATAGTCTTTTTATCAACAACTAGCAGTTTCCCGCGATTTTTTCCGCGTGAGGTTCGGTTTTATTACACAGTCTATTGGGTTCCAACGCTTCACTGATGAGGATATAATCGAGAACACGCTTTGATAACATAGAGATCAATTTATGCCCTGGCCAATGGGTCCCGAAGCATCTTAGGCAAAGATGCAGTAGCGGCGTTAAGGTGGGGAGCGGTTGGACGACCGCCCCAGGGCGTTGGGTCTAGGGGGACGCAGGTCAGCGTGATGCGATTTGCATTCAATAGTTTTTCGTAGCGCGCGCCCGGTGATGATGTTTAGGCAAATTTCTGATACCATGTGTTAATGCAATTTTCGGACGTATCCCCATTTTTTAGGGTTTCGTAGTAAACTAGGAACCCTTATAGTTTCGCCCTTATGTCTGTCTGTCTGTCTGTCTGCCTGTCCGTCCGCGGTTTTACTCAGAGACTATAAGTACTAGAAAGCTGTGATTTGGTATTTTTTATCTCTACTTACTAATCGTGTGGGGTATCGTTAAAAAGGGCTTTAAAAATATTGTGAGGTTGAGAACACCATTTTTCGATTTAGGGATCCGTTTCCGAAAAATTTGATTTTAAAGTGAAAATTTTTGTTAGCGGTAGGGTAGGTCCCTCTATCTGCTAAACAGTTATTATATGGATACGTGAAAAAAAAAAAGTTATAGGCAACCAACTTATAAAATGTACTGGAAAATGTAAAATTTCATACAATTTTCATTGTTAGATGTTTTTGGTCGTAAAACCGTGAGGTGTGAGTGTGAACAGTGTGAACTCAAAGTTGTCATTCGCAACTACGGAACCCTACACTGCGCGTGCCCCGACACGCACTTGGCCGGTTTTTTTTTTAATATGGCATAGTAACTTGGTACAATGTAGCTTTCTATTGGTCGAAGGAAATCTAAAATAGGTCCAGTAGGTTTTGGGTTTTACAAAAAAAAACATACACTTTAGTTTGACCTTTATATAAGAATTACTTCTTTTTTGGCCGGGGTTTAAAAAAGATAATTCAGAGCTGCTCGAAATGAACTCCTTAACCAATAATTTTGCAGGTCGTATCGCAAAAGCAATTCTACCTTTAGCAACTATTTATTATTATCCCTTTTTGTTCTTAATGTTCAAAGATTACGGCTCTCTTTGAAGCAATTAATTAAAGTCAAATAAAAACTTCTATATTGGAGAAAACATAGTAAATTGTCGGACATAAATTAAGAAACAGCAATTTGCCGAGGTATTCGAGATTAAAAGGAACCATTTGTCTAAAGTCTAGATTAAGCATTTCACTAGATTTTTACGATATCTATATTTTTTCTTTTTGTCCTTATTTATGAGTTCTCTCGGCCGCATCCTCAGGTGTGTTGTGTCGGAGTCGAAAGTCCGCATTATGATTTGGCTAAGTTTTTCAATGACCACCTCATTGTCATCATCATCAGATTTTTCCGGAGACTTCTACTGTAGGAGTATGACCAGATCTCGCTGTACCACCAGAGCCATAAATTAGCCAAAGCAGTCAAGAGGATTTGAGGGCTACACTTTCCACGCTGGGCAGACATAGTCAGTCAATAGTAACATAGTCAGATGTGAAGAATGGTTATATAAATATATACGGACAAATCACACAGATTGAGCTAGCCCCAACCAAAGTAAGACTTGTGTTTTGGGATACTAACTCAACGATACTATATTTTATTACAAATACATATCTAGATAAACATCCAAGACCCAGGTCAATTTGAAAAAGATCATTTTTCATCTTGACTTGACCTGACTGGGGATCGAACCCGGGACCATGTCGCAGGCTGGCGTGTTGACCGCTGATATATGATACCCCGGAGCTCGTCGAATATACGCCCAGAGATAAGTTGCAACCGAACGCAATCTATATCCTTTACAGATGGAAACTGGTATGAGATTGTGATCTGATCGGTTGTCGGTCTACATCTTACTAAACATAGTAACATAGCCCTCAGGGCTCGGTCAAATCTCTACGCGCGAGCGTCCAATAGGATTGCATAAAATTGGAATTAGTGAAATTATTATACTAGCTGTTACCAGCGGCTTCGCCCCCGTGATATATAGCCTATGTCCTTCTCAGTACCCTAAACTGTGTATGCAAAATTTCATGATAATTAGTTCAGTAGATACGGTATGAAAGCGTTACAAACAAACAAATTCACTTTTCGCATTTATAATATTTTTTAGGAAGTTAGGATTGGTAAAACTTTTTTAATTTTATTTGCCAAATTATTAGACCTTGAAAATGTGGTGGCAAAAAGCAACATAGACATTCTATCATTCAAAGGCCTATTGAGGCGAAACGCCTCTAGTTTGGGCAAAAATAAACGACTTATCTTAGATCAAGCAACATACATACACAACTAGGATTTACATATCCAGATGTCCGCAAACAAAGTGTGTCACTATACTATATATATAATACTCAGCGTGTGAGCAGCTGGACGCAATTATCGTGAGTCATTTCATCTCGGTAGATGCTGTAAGATGAAAATATAATGAATATAGAATAGAGCCACTTTATGCCGTAAAGAATATGATGTTGTAAAGAAGATGATCTAGATGGGCGTAAAAACTCATTTGTGTCGTATGTATAAGTAAAGAAATTAATACATAAGGATTGTCTGCAAACAAAGTGTGTCACTATACTCGGCGTGTGAGCAGTTGGACGCAATTATCATGAGTCATCTCATCTCGGTAGATGCTGTAACAGTAAAATAAAATTATAATAGAATTGAGCCACTTTATGAAAGAATGCGGCGCGTGCTATCTAGTTGGGGTTGAAAATATATTTGTTTTTGGCTTTACTCACGTTTTTAGGGTTCCGTACAAAAGTTGAAAAACGGAACCCTTATAGGATCACTCGAGCGTCTGTCTGTCCGTCCGTCCGTCTGTCACAGCCGATTTTCTCCGAATCTACTAAACCAAATTAGATGAAATTTGGTAAGATAGTGTAATCCTATGACCCAAACACGGATGTGCAAAGTAAATAAAGATTTTTTTAAAATAAGGGTCATTTTGGGGGGCCCAATTACAAAATTTTAAAAGAAAGTTTTGCAAACCTTACTGTGTCATATATCAAATGAAAGGGCTCATTATGAGGATCTCAAAAATATTTTTCTTTGTTCGGGTAAAATCAATACTTTTGATTTTATTCACGAAAGAAGGCAAAAATTGACCATTCCCCCCCCCTGATCTCCGAAACTACTGGGCCGAAAATTTTGAAAAAATTACAAAATATAGTTTATTTCCTGAAGATTACAGGAAAAATAATAAGAATTCTATCACTTGAAAATTAAGTGGTAAACTCACAATAATAAGTTCATCTAGGGAAATAGTTCACTAAAACACCACTAGATGGCGCTAGTCAATTGAATAAAACATTTTTTGCACATTGTGTGAGTGTTCACGCACGAAGCATATTGTACGGAACCCTCATTGCGCGAGTTTGACTCACACTTGGCCGGTTTTTTTTATTGGATCCGCCGACTATGATGGCCTTCGTAACAGACCGACACTAGTCGATTTGGATTGATTTCCATAATGAATTCGTCTTGCGTACGTTTTAATATTATTATTTATACTAAAAATACCTAAAGAAAACAAAAACATAGGGATTAATCACGAAGCGGTGTATGTTCTGCGTTTACTCTTGCCCGAACAATTGATCCAATCAAAAAATTTGGAGGCAATATTGGTACATTTTACAAGTAAGTTGAGCATCAAAATAGTTTCTGTAGTTTTAAGCATATTTAAATAAATATTCGCAAGGTTGAAGTTCTCGGCGAACTTATAGTCTATCATCATTAATCATCAACTATAAACGTAGTGGTTCATCTATAAAAGTTGTAATGTAACATGAGGTTGATGGTGAGGTTGTCGGATGTATCGACAGACTTCCATTCTCATTATAACTAGTTTCCTTTTGCTGCAGTCAAATATCCATTCGCAAATAATAATAAAAGGTGTAAAGACATTATCAATCAAGTCATATATTATTTACAACGTTTTTACAAAAAATTGGTAAGGATCTTTGGAATAAACTTTGATTCCATTGGCTTTACAAGCATTTGTGGTCTGAACCTACTTTGCATCTCAGTCAAATGTCTTTTCATTATAAGATATAGCACCAGCCATTTATGAAGTATGCCTTGGTTTGATTATCTAGGGTACTTCTTTTAGGAAGAGTGTTGTAAGACAATTTTATCAATTTATTTATACAAGTTATCCATCTATACCCTCGATATTTTGTGTTGCATGTTTGCAATGTGACGAATGTAGATATTTTAAGTAATTATACACTCTGATAGTGCCGAGATTGTTAAGTTAATGATAATGAATAAAACATAGTATGCGGATGAGATGTGTTTACTTACTTCGTAATTCGTATACAAGCAACGAATGTAAGATGTTTTCTGCCGCGTTCTACTTTGTCGGTAATCACTGGTATAGTCGTCATTTCAGCCGCAGGAAGTTCATTGCTGGACATAGGCCTCTCCCAAGGATATCCAAAATGACCGGTTGAAAGCGGCCTGCATCTTTAGGCACTGGCATAGTAGAATAGGACAACTCCAAGTCCTCCTGTGGATGTCGTAGAAGGCGACTTAGGAAGCAAAAATTAAACAAAGCTTATAGAGCTTAGAGCGTAGGCCAAATCTTCTGACTGTTCTGGCTAATATTTTGCTCTGGTAGTACAGAGAGGCTCATGCTCCTGCAGTGGAGACTAAGAAGACCTGATGATGATTGCCTTGTCTTTCGTCGTCTGTAAAAAAACCGTATATTAACAAGCCTTTGTTGTTGCAGTCGGACTTCAGCGGGCGGGTGGTGAACAACGACCACTTCCTGTACTGGGGCAGCATCCAAAAGGAGAATGACGAGCAGGAGTACAGGTTCGAGATCATCGAGCAGACCGAGTTCGTGGACGACGCCTGCTTCCAGCCCTTTAAAGGTACAGTTTAGTGATAATTTCAAAGTTTGTATAAAAAATCGAAAAAAAAATTAAACTAATTTGGTGGCTTACCTAGAGTGTGCTTACATTTATAAAAAAAATAATAATCAGACTGTCAACATCAAAGCAATGACACGCAATCTCCCATACCATAAATTCTCATTTTAATCTTTCCTTGAGTAAGTATATAATTATATGGTTTTGTGGTGGGAAGTCAAGGGGTTCAGTTGGGGTTTGTGGTAGTTGATTTTGCAAATTGATTTTAGTGGACTTTATAATATGAAATTGGTGTAGTTTGGTGTTATAAGTGCTCGAGCTTAGGAATTATTTGTGAAATAGTGAAAGTAGACTGTTATATGGACTCGTATAGATTCGTCACCAGAAGCTCCCACGAGGCAACCAAAGAACCTACGCCATTTTTGTTTGCTACTTGATAAAACTGTACTGTACAACACCGATACTTTGTATCTCATACATAAAACTAGTCATTTTTTTTATCATTGGAAGAATCAGAAACATTAGCATTAATCTCTGTTTACAGTAGGTAAAACTGAAGCGTACGTGAAACGATGCGTAGCCACCAAGATCCAGTCTGCGGAGAAGCTGATGTACGTCTGCAAGAACCAGCTGGGCATAGAGAAGGAGTACGAGCAAAAGCTGATGCCGGACGGAAAGCTGTCTGTGGACGGCTTCCTGTGCGTCTATGACGTCAGCCTGGTGCCCGGCAGGAGTTGGGAGAAGCAGGTTTGTGGTCGCGCGTCCTATTAAATGCCTTACCACATGTTCTACCTTGCCGTGTGGTGATAGAATAGGACCAATCCAAGTCTTCACGTGGATGTCGTAGAAGGCGACTTAGGAAACACAAGCTAAACAAAGCTTATAAACATTACAGAGATCTCTGTAGCCCATCTAGCCAGCGAGCAGAATGTAGCCTCTGCCTGCTCTCGCTAATATACGGTTCTGGTAGTACAGAGAAAGTAGTGCCCCTGCAATGGAGACTAACAAAGACCTGATGATGATGATGATATATACCTAGCTTTACGAACACTTACAGTGTTCATATTTGTATTTGTTATTAACATGTGATAAACACGATAAAACCGTACCAAAAGTAGTTTTTTTCAAATGTTGAAATTGATTTGCGTCTCTTTCAGAATGAAACCTTGGCTGTCATCCTCCAAAACATCCTCAAGCTCAAGAAACCCGTGGTCCTCGTCACGTCCAAGAACGACGAGGCCTGCGAGCAAGGGGTGCGGGAGGCAGAGCGGCTGGTGCAGAGGAAGGAGTTCAAGGGCGCAATCCCCATCGTGGAGACCTCTAGCCATGACAACGTTAATATCGACCAGGCGTTCTTCCTGCTAGCTCAGATGGTAGAGAAGTCGAAGGCAAGAATAAAGGTAAGGAAGAGAAATGACAGCGTACAGTCCGAATCGAACTTTATGGCAGCTCGGATATTAGCCGCGAGCTGCGCATAAGGCCTCTTGTCCATTACACGGTTTCTCGCCGTGAAAATCTACGATTAATTTGCCGCGTGTAGGCACGGTCGTCAGTGTTGTATGGATCACTATAAGAGCTTGTCGACATGCACGGTGGCGCCACGGCACGGCGCCGCGGCCGTGTGCGCCGTGACTGCCCCTCGGCGCGCCGCGTCTACGCACGGCGTGATTTTCACCAGTGTTGTATGGCAGTCTATCGGGGTGTGTCGACGGCGCCGGACGTACGCACGGATTCGTGACCGATTATATACGCTGTTTCGCGATTTTTTTATAAAATGGATGTCTCGCGCGGTGATTTTGCCGTGTCATGTACAAGCTAGCACGTTTTTTCAACCGTACGGCTTACACACCGTACGGTTGAACAACCGTGTAATGAACGCGCTCCGCCTTCCCGCGCGCGCCCCGCTGAACCTTATATTGTGTACTGCGCATCGACTCGCGCGATGTTCCGAACCGCCATAAAGTTTCATTCGGGCATAGAGAAAATGTTTTTATTTCGCGTGTGAAAGTGGTTCACTATCATGGAAACCTCCAGCCATGACAACGTTAATATCGCCCAGGCGTTCTTCTTGCTAGCTCAAATGGTAGAGAAGTCCAAGGCTAGAATAAAGGTAAGAAACCGAATGACAGCATAATAGAGAATTTTTGTTTTTCGTGTGCTAGTGGTTCAAGGATGCCATTGCCATTGTCCCATTGAAAACAGTCGCCGTGGTCCAGTGGTTAAGGCGTTTGCCTTCTTGACCCGGGGGTCGAGGGTTTGATTCCCACCGGAAGCATACTTTGTTAAGTTGTTTCCAGTTTGGTTAGGACATTGCAGGCATGACTCACCTGATTGTCTGATAAGAAAGATGATTCCGTACTTCGGAAGGCACGTTAAGCCGTTGGTCCCGGCTGCCAACTGGTAGTCGTGAAAGGAATCACGTCAGAGGCCGAGAGGCGGTTCCGAAGAACTCTGACACCAGGGTGTGCATAGACCTTCTGATTTGGAGCGGCAAGGTCGACTGACCTTGTCACCGACACGAAATGATGATCATCTACATAACTTCAAGATCCTCTCAAGACATCAATTTCAAGCTCTCAACTTACACAACTTCAGAATCTCATACAACTAAGCAACAACTCCAATAGACTACCAGCAATGAAAACAGTCGGGACCAAATGGCTTAACGTCCCATCCAAAGCATGGAGGTGTTTGAGATATTTTTATGCCACTTATGGTCATCCATCCCATTGGGGACGGCATCCCGGGCTACTTTACTTGCGTAAGTGCACAGCGCCATCGAGCTTCCTGATTTTTCGGGAAGCTCGATGGCTCTGTAACTGGCGAAATCTAGGTTTTCTTCAAAATATCATTAAAACATTTTTTTTTATTCCATCAGGTTGCGAATTATGCCGAAGCCTTACGAATAAGAAGGGAAACCTTGGACTTCGTGACTGAGGCCTTCACCCAGCTCATCAGGATTCACGTCCAGGATCACAAGTGAGTATTAAACTCATTTTTTAATCTTTTTTTCGAGGCTTTTATACTTAGTGTGACTATGCCAAACTCATGGGGGACCTCTAGTATAAAATTTATCTCGGCGACATTACACACCTCCACAAGAGGTATACTAATTTTGCCGAATGTATATAATGACAACTCATATTAGTGCCAGCTATTATAAATAAATATATACGGACAAATCACACAGATTGAGCTAGCCCCAAAGTAAGTTCGAGACTTGTGTTATGGAATACTAACTCAACGATACTATATTTTATAATAGATACTTATATAGATAAACATCCAAGACCCAGGTCAATCTGAAAAAGATCATTTTCCATCTTGACCTGACCGGGGATCGAACCCGGGACCATTCGTGTCGCAGGCAAGCGTTTTGACCGCTGCGCCACGGAGCTATTTATTACTTGGACAATTATATCACCGTGCTCACAAATAATTCTTAGCCACAGTATATCTTATAAAAACAATAAAAACAAAAGTATTAGACCCGATACCTTTGATCTCCGTTCGGCGCCGAAAAGTAATGTCAATGTCAAAAAAACTGTATTGCCAACTTACAAAAATATTGATAAAAGCATCTAAACACATTCAGCCTTACGGCAATTTCTACTATAGATCAATGAAATGTTAACAAATTTGACAAAGGATTGCTCAATACTCCGTTCAGCAATCCATTCTCTGTAGGTACTCCAGCTAAGAAGTGTCAAATTTTCAACTGCGTCTTTTTCGAGACCCTGTGTCTGATAATCAACAGTAAGAGATATTGATTTGCTGTTCGCCGTGTGGTTCCCGGCAGAGTAGAATAGGACCACTCCAAGTCCTCCCGTGGATGTCGTAAGAGGCGACTAAGAAAACACAAGCTAAACAAAGCTTACCAACATCAAAGAGACCTCTCGAACCCGTCTGGCCAGCGTGGAGAGTGTAGGCCAAATCCTCTTGACTACTCAGGCTAAAGTATATAGCTCTGGTAGTACAGAGAGGGTCGTGCTCCTGCAGTGGAGACTAGAAAGACCTGATGATGATGATGATGATGATTTGCTGTAGGTTTAAAGGATTCTGTCTTTTCTTTATGCTTGAGAGAAAAGACAGAATTTAGACTGAGAGAAAAGCCCGAGACATGTGGTCTCAACGCCTTAATCGTACGATTTGTTCTCAGAGACTCGCATAGATGGCGCTACTCGAAACTACACAATATTGTATCTACCGTATTATGAGAATATAAAAACATGATTCACATAATATATCTTATTAAAAATCAAAACAATATTTTAGGCATAATATTTTAAAATGACACCGTATATTTAGTAAGTTAAAGGCTAACGCAGATTACCGCCATCTAGTATCGACTACCACGCAACTCTCCTGCGCCATACATTCGCCTGCTTTTCGCAACCTTAATTTGGTCCAATATTTTTGTATGAGGTGGGCAGTCTATTACGTTAGTATTATATTGTCTTTGCCCGAGATTATGCATACAAAGTAAGAATATAAATTGTAATGATTTTGTTTTTATTCGTGCAGAGAGATGTGGTCGGCAGCTAGCAAGAGACTGTGTCACTACCCCGAGTGGGTGAAGTTTGTGCAACAGTTCGGAAATGATGGCACCCAGGTATGCATAAAATTTTTTACCGTATCTATCTACAGCATGTAAATTAACGCTCGTCATACCCTTAAAGTACCCAGCCCATTAATATGAATAACTTTTTCTATGATATCAATGCCAACTTAGTCTACCTGCGACCACGAACACTGAAAAGTATTCGAAACGTTAGGTGTATAAATAATGTAATAAACGCGACAAAAACCGTATTAAATTAATTTTATTAAATGTGTAACAATCGCGAAAACTTTATAGTACAAAATATTTTGTGAATTTATCTTATAAGTTTGTGACTGTAAATTATGATTATGACTCTTTTCATCAGGTGGTATTCCGTCGTCACATCAGAAGGTTGAAAGAAGAGAGATCGGCTAAGAAGCTTCGTAAACAGCTGGCCAAGTTGCCTCAGGTGCTGGCGAGGATGCAGCTACCCACTGAGGAATTGCAGGAGAAGTAAGTTTCTCATTTCATATTTTAGTAACATTTTTGCTAAGTTTAATTCTGTTGGAAGAGGTCAGTAGTTAGTTATTTTAACAGATTATTATTATAACTTAGGAATTTACCGACATTATTTTTGATTTGTCTGATATTTCGACAGCATTGCAGTAACCAATCTACACAGACTTACTGAAGAGCTGCGGCGGATTTTTGAACTGTCAAAGGCAACCGTGTCGGTTTTTTCTAAGTCTTTTATTGCACAAGTTTCACACACAACACTGAAGGTGTCATTTTATTAACAACATGTAATTCTATTGATCAGTGGCGGCACGTGATTCAAAGACCTGGTGGTGCACATCATAAAATATGCCTAAACAATATCGATAATTCCTAACTGCAGAAATGATTCTCTTATTTAGATACCTTGGCATTTTTTATTTACATATACAATGTATAATAATAAGATTGATAAGTAAAACAAAACATAAAAACAGCGAAAGTAAAACACGAACAAAAACAAACGTAAGCCAATTTACACGAAAACTACCTATTAATACGAACATACCGAACGTCGGCGTTCGCTCGACGTCGGGCCCCGTGCGGCGCACGAGATTTCGCTAAACTTCCATACTAATCTTCCGTGTCACGCGCCAGGCGTTTCGTCGCCTTTTCCATAGTTAGCTGTATGGGCGCGTTGCGTGCAGTGGGAGCGGGCGCACGGCAAATTATTTTGTCAAGCGAAAATAATACTTATTTTGTTAAAGACACGACTGATTATCATTTGACACAAAATTAATATATTTTTACGTTAAACTGCTTATTTATTTTTTATATCAATGTTATTTTTTAGTATATATTTAAGCTTAGACTGGTAGTGCACCGCACGAGTGCACTTAAGGGGGAGCCGCCACTGCTATTGATACACATACATCAGAACAAGTCTTGAGTTAGCAATATTAGACTTGCAATATTAGGAATAATGTTTGCATAGTAATAATATCATAAAAACTTATTAATCTATTCTGATCATTTATCCAGTTCTTAATAGGTCGCCTGGACGAGAAAGAAAATCTCTGATCGTCTATATCAGATATCAAAATTGGCCAATTGCGAGTCCGAGTACCGTAGAAGCAAGCTAAGTTCAGCCAAAAACCTTTATAATTTTTCGCCAGCAAAGATAACTTTGTTTTTCATGCGTCTGAACTGACAAAAGCCAAACAAACTGCGCTCACTAACATATTTGCCAACCATGGTGAGTATGATGGAAATCCTTGGGGCAGGGCCATGTCCACTGCTGGACATGGCCTCTCTTGTCCCTTGCGGCTGAGACGATAATCATGAAAAAAACATATGGCGCCATCTATATGATGAGTATGTTACAAATCGTACGCGATAGGAGTCAAGGCCACATGCTATTGGATGTTAATAATGATCTTTATTCCAGCGACTGGCCGATGGTAGTCCGCCAACTGCGCGCTCACCGCGACTTCTCCGTGTACTTCAGCGCGGCGCGCGCGCACGACTCCGGCTCCTCATGCTGCTCCGACCTCGACAGCCCGCTGGCCACCGACACCACGTTGCGCGTCGGCGAGCGCGCCGTCCGATACCAGGTCACACATACTTCGTCCTCGTCAAAGAATATGTACACTACGCGAAAAGGACACACATGTGTGCACGTAAAATCGCTTGTGGCTGTGTGTGGGTGGATGTGCGCGGGGGCAGCGAGAGGCGCGCGGGGCATGAAACGGGCTGTCGCTGACTGTCTTGGTCTAGGGATGTGTGGATTGGGTTTGCGTCGCTCACACGACCAGCACCGTAAGCATGAATTGAGTGACTAGCTACGCGTTGTCAACCCTAGCGCTTACACGCTCCGTCTCAAGGTTTCTGGCGCTTGAACTCTCACGCACAGGGAGTGTCACCACTGTGTCGTCAGCCATTATCAGGTCTTATTAGTCTCCACTGCAGGAGCACTAACCTCTGTATTACCAGAGCCATATATTAGCCAGAGCAGTCAGAGGATTTGGCCTACACTCTCCACGCTAGCCAGACGGGTTGCAGAGGGCTCTTTGATGTTTATAAGCTTTTTTTAGCTTGTGTTACCTTACCCTTCTAGGGCATCCATGGGAAGACTCGGAGTAGTCCTATTCTACTCTGCCAGGAACCACACGGTCACACGGCACATGCATGGACATACCTACTGACATATAAAACATATCAAAAATAAAAATATATCGAGCCTTAATTTTTACTTTCTTTACACTGTTTTATACTAAATAAAATAAATAAATAGAAATAAACGTAAATCTAATAAGAATCGTGCCTTTCTGATTTTCCTATGACCTTTAAACATCGCCGTTGGGAATGAATTTGAAATTAATACTTTACCGTTTTAAGTGAAGCTCGCATATTTACAGTCAATTTAATATATTTTTTTACTTTTACAGACTCTTGGACAGTCCCAAAAGATTCCGTACGAAATTCTCGAGAGCAACGAAGCAGCAGCTGTTTTTAAGACCTTTTTACATGAGGCACAGGAGGAGCAAAGAAATTATGAGTAAGTTAACATCTGCTATTTCTACACTCATTTGTACACTTCATCAGCAGTATCTATAATGTAAAGTATAGAAAGGCATACTGTTCTCAACACTTCTTTATAATACTTTTCTGCCTTGAAAACGATAACTCTTTTTCTTTTACCTATGACATAATGTTGAAATCTGGTTGATAATTTTGATGAGCTCCATGGCGCAGCGGCAAACACGCCGGCCTGTGACATGGATGGTCCTGGGTTCGATCCCCGGTCAGGTCGAGATGAAAAATGATCTTTTTCAAATTGACCTGGGTCTTGGATGTGTATCTATGTATTTGTTATAAAATATAGTATCGTTGAGTAAGTATCCCATAACACAAATCTAACTTGAGAACTTACTTTGGGGCTAGCTCAATCTTTGTGATTTGTCTGTATATATTTATTTATTTTAATTCAATAGCACTTAAGTAATTATTCGAACTGACTCAAACTTTCATTACTCACAGATGGTGCCAACAATTCAAGCGCCTCCTAGAAGAGACCGGCTACGTAACGCCGGGCAAGCAACTGTCGGAAGTGCGCGTGTTGCTGATGGGTCGTGAGTGCTACGAAGCTTTGACCGAGGAGCAGCAGCAAAGGGTGTATGACCAGCACCAGAGGCAGATACAGAAGCGGGCCAAGCATAACTTGCAGGTAAAAACCCAAGCACATTACAAATATTAATGAAGATCACTGACAGTCAATCTCTCTCACAATCACTCTGTATGGTGCCGGACTTGGTGTTAGGCCCAACATCATACATGGAGAGATGTTGCTGCTTGCTGGGTTGAAGGTGGTGGTGTAGAGATACAAGATCACGTCACGGAGATAGAAGTTTAATGCTCTTGCTGGTTTCAATGTGATGGCTGGATGTGACGGATCTTTTCTCGATGGCAGTATCCTGGCTCGTCGATCAATAGTATTACGGCGGCCAGTCGACAGTATCTCAGAGAGCCATCGATAGTATCTCGATTAGTTCTTAGATAATGAAGTTATTTATATTATAAAAAGAGCTGACACGCTGTTGATGTAGGCCGCGGGTCGCTAAATGTGCGAGGTAAGCTCGTACACACTCTAACTCACTCTGATAATGAAGATCCTTTTCGAGAAGTAGGCGGTGGTCGATAAAAATTACGATACTTATGCTACGGTGGTATCATCTTTGACGAGTCCACGAAATTTCATACACTAGAGTTGCTCTCGAATAGGCATGTTGACAAAAAATTTTTTCATGTTGCTATGTAAAGACCTGCCAAAAATAAACACAATAGTGACAGAAATACATTTCTAAACAAAAAACTCTTTCAGTTATAAAAGTTTTAAAGACACATGTTTTTAGACGTGAAAACGCGCCGCTGAAATGCCTACATATTTGTGACGTCACAAGTTTGTATTTTGTATGGGAGGCGTGAGAACTTTGTTTGGTAGCTATACGAAATATTTCGTTTATGGTAATGGTTTCATAATAAAAGATGCTATAAATTTTGCAGACTAAAATACAGTATAATTGTAATTAAAGATTTTCATACTTTAAAAAATGGTCCTATTCACCCAACTTTAAAGAAGCTTTAAGATCACTTAACGAATCGATATCAAATTAAAAGTGTTCTTTATAGTGTTTTTAGATAGAAATTAGTCTCATTAGAAACAAATGTTATATAATCTTAACATTAGGCAACTACCATATTATACACAGATGACACTTAGTGCAATATTTAAAAATATTCATAATCCTAATCCTAACTTCCTAACTAATATTATAAATGCGAAAGTGAGTTTGATTGTTACGCTTTCACGCCGTATCTACTGAACCGATTATCATGAAATTTTGCATACACATAGGGTAGGGTACCAAGAAGGACATAGGCTATATATTACGCGGGCGAAGCCGCGGGTAACAGCTAGTACAACTATAAAAAGCATTTTTCATTATCGCATTTGTTCAGAATACATTTTTATCTTTGAAATAAATGCGTACTAACCTAAAATACTACCTCCTGCCATATGCTATGTCTATTTGAAACTTAATCGTGCCGTTTGAAACTCGGTTAGCTTTCCTAGGTGATTTTTTTTAAATCAGTAGTAGTTCAGAGCTTATCCAATGCAAACAAACTATCAAATCTCTCCTCTTAATAATAAACAAATAAATATATACGGACAAATCACACAGATTGAGCTAGGCCCAAAGTAAGTTCGAGACTTGTATTATGGCATGTGGTCTCAACGCCTTAATCGTACGATTTGTTCTCAGAGACTCGCATAGATGGCGCCACTTGAAACTACACAACATTGTATTTACCGTATTATGAGAATATAAAAAACATGATACACAAAATATATCTTATTAAAAATCAAAACAATATTTTAGGCATAATATTTTAAAATGACACCGTATATTTAGTAAGTTAAAGCCTAACGCAGATTACCGCCATCTAGTATTGAGTAGCAAGCAACTCTCCTGCGCCATACATTCGCCTGCTTTTCGTAACCTTAATTTGGTCCAATATTTTTGTATGAGGTGGGCAGTCTATTACGTTAGTATTATATTGTCTTTGATTATGGTATACTAACTCAACGATACTATAGTTTTTAATATTAGATACTTATATTGATAAACAGGTCAATCTGAAAAATATCATTCTCCATATTGACCTGATATTAGTATAGATTATACTATGCTTTGTTTCTTGTTGGTAAATGATAAGTTTTTGTTACAGGAACTGCTACTAGAGCACGCGGATCTTTTCTACCATTTCAAGAGCATATCCCCTACGGGAACCATCACCCAAGAGGACATCAAGGAGATCACTGATGTCCTGCAGGATGACTTCAGGTTTGTTTGTAAAAACTTACGTGATCACTGAAGATCAGATTTTCCAATACATATTTAAATAATGTGTTGATGTTGGCTATTACGGAGAACACTTTTAATCTAAAATAGCTTTATTTTATGATTAACAAATTTAGCATCCATCGCATCCATCCAATCCTCTGACTGCTCTAGCTAATACATGGCTCTGCTGGTACAGAGAGGGTCGTGCTCCTGCAGTGGAGACTACAAAAAGGACCTGATGGATGGATGGATGGATGGAAATTTAGCATATTCAGGTTACATACTTTAGCTTCACTTTAACATATGTATGTGAGATTTAAAAAGGGTATAATCTCCTTTTAGCCTTGCCCCAATGCCTTGCTCAAGGATTTTCAAAATGACTGGTTAAAATGTCCTGCATCCTATATCCTGATCAGCTTTGCCTAAAAATGCCACATTATGACCGCTCGCCGTCAATATGTTAAGGCCAACTTTCCTGCGATAGCGACCATCGGTTTTGCGTGGTATTGCTCCGCCCAATGCCACTGTTAAGTGACTTTAGTTTGTATTTTTAAGTTCTGCGCCTCGGCATAGTTGCCGAAATTCTTGATATGAGTGGTAAGCTAATAATCTTATATATTTACATTTTTATATTCTTATTTTCAGATACAAAATGCTCGACCGTATGGAGCAAGACCGCAAACTGATGCTGTTTCAACATCTAGGCTTCGTGCACTGTCCTATGCGTGAGCACTGTCCCGCTGGCTCCAAGTGTTTGGACGCCACACTGCCCGTTATATTGAATACTAGGGTTGGGTAAGTTTCAGACACTTATGCATGTTCAATATTCCTAATTATGTTTGTAAAGTAGGTTTCTCACTCACTGATAGGTTTCTCAATAATCAAGATAGTCTGAATGTCGTTATGTTTTTATCGTAGCTTTCTAAATCAGTAAGGTAGTCCCAACGTCATTATGTTTTGAACGTAGGTTTCTTACTCTTGAGATAGGCCCGACGTCATTATATTTGTAACGTAGGTTTCTCTCTAATTGAGATAGTCTCGTCATTATTTTTGTTCCGTAAGTTCTCACTTACTGAGATCGTCCGAACGTTATTATATTTTTAACGTATGTTTCTCACTTACTGAGAGAGCCCAAACGTCATTTTGTTTGTAACATAGGTTTCGCATTCACTTGGATATTCTGCTCTGGTCAACTGGTTTATATACCTATTTTTAGTTCATTCAGTGAGTGAGTTCAGGTTCGTTTTAATTATAGGCTTTGTTCAGATTAGGCAAACTTTGTGTACAGCGTTTATATTTATAGTTTTATTGATTGTTCCAGATCTCTGACATCGACGGGCGAGTCTCAGTGCCACGCGGGGCCCCCAGCGGCTCCGTGGGCACTCACTACCGATTCTAACCAAATTAACGTCATTATACTCGGCGTAAGTTATGATTCTCAATAGGCTTATTTCTTGTACCCGTAGCTTGGCGCCCGCGACGCTGTTTATATCGCGCGGTAACCTAACCCTGTCTTGCTCTTTAATATTACGGTTGGTAAAAAGTCGATAAACGTTGTTGCGCGTGCCTTGCTATGGGGGCTGGGCCAAAATAATAGCATTAAAATTAGTCCGTCAGTTTGAAAAAAATATAGGGCATGTATTTTTTGCTGTCAATTTTACGATAAAGAATAAAGATAGAGCGCATTAAAATTCATGAGTGGATCACAGTTAGTAAAGAAGCGTAGCAAACTACATCACACGGAATTTTAATGCGTAATATCTTTCTCAATTTTTGTGTAATTCAAGGAAAAATTCATTGTTAAAAAGTGCTAAATATTTTTGATTATCAAACTGACGGACATATTCAATTTTTTTTAAAGAAAAATGGCCTATCATAAGCTTGATATACGTGTTGAAATTTTAAATATGATTTATAACAACGATGTAAGAAAAGCCATACTACCTAATTATATTATCAATCATACTATGATTTTGTGAACATCAAACAAATACTACTTACAACTCACAACGTTCCTTTTATAAAGATCGACATCTCGAAGAAAAAAATATGGATGTTTTTACCAGGTGGAAGGCATAGCCGGCGAGTTCGGTAAACGCTTGCTAGCGGGCTGTGACTCCGAGCGACGGATCACGATCTCCAACCAACAATGGCGCGTCGAACAAACGGTCCGCACCGATGACTTCACCAACACTGAGAGCACAGCCATCGATGACTTTGCTGCCAACGGTATGTACTCAGCTTCGATCACATTTTTGAGGCTTGCCAAAGGTTTCTCGGCGTTTCTCAGTCGAGAAACAGATCACCATCTCCAACCAGCAATGGCGCGTCGAGCAGACGGTTCGCACTGATGACTTCACCAACACAGAAAGTACCGCCATGGATGACTTTGCTGCCAACAAACGGTATGTAGCCAGCTTTGAGCAAAAAATTTTTGAGGCTATATGCCCAAGTTTCCTCGGTGATTCTCAGACGAGAAAACAGTGAGAATATTATCTGAATAATATTACTTTTAATACGGTTTTATCGTGTTTATTATATTATTTATACTGGGTGTTAGTACATCCAGTATAAATCCCACCCTTTTCCTTAAAACGATCAATAAACCAGCCCGTCAAACAACTTTTCCTATGAGATTTTCCTTTTTCTATTGGCAAAGAGTGTTCATACTGACACCCTGTTTATATAACGTTTCATACATTTTACAGTGTTTATGCACGCAGATAGACTAAGTTGACATTTGTCTATTATCATCATCATCATCAGGTCTTTGTTAGTTTCCACTGCAGAAGCATGACCCTCTCTGTACTGCCAGAGCCATATATTGGCCAGAGTAGTCAGAGGATTTGGCCTACACTCTCCACGCTGGCCAGACGGGTTGGAGAGGTATCGTTGATGTTTATAAGCTTTTTTAATAAATAAGGTAAAATAGCATTGTGAATGCAAAATAAATTTCATATAAACTAATGTTTATAAGTTTTGTTTAGCTTGTATGTGTCCTAAGTCGCCTTCTACACTTCCTGGTCCACTCCAATTCTTCCCGGGGATGTCCCCGGGAAGAATTGGAGTGGACCTATTCTACTCTGCCGGGAACCACACAGCAAACGGTTATTATCATAGTTAACATAATTGAAGAAACATATTGATGCCCTTAGGCAGCTTGAAAAAAATTGATACTCACTTTTAACACACGAAAAACAACAAACAAAGGCGAGATTGCCATAGACTATTATCTTCTTGGAATGTCCATACCAGTTAAATTCAAGCGTCTCTTTAATAACTACGCTCTATAGTTCCTTAGGATAACTATGCATACTGCATCCGTATGCTGTCGCTACTCCATTTTGTAGAACTTATAGTAAATTTCGATTGTAGAATCTTGAATTTATTGTATTATTTCTTTCCGTAGGTTATTTCTGCGTATACCAAGACCAAGAATCGTTTGAATACATCAGAGGTTGCACGGAGAAGACGCTACTGACAAGTCTAGAACAGGAAGACAAACAACCGTTTCAGGTACTCGCATTAGGTTCGATCCCCGGCCAGGTCATGTGCAGTAATACAATGAACTTTTCATGCCTGATATTAAAGTAGACTGATTTAGTATGTCCGTTCAAATGGTTTGCGCGCTTTGACAAGGCGACGCCAGCAGCCGACAAAAAAAGTGTCGGCGTCCGCCAAAGGCGCTATCGGCAACTTCAAAGACTCGGCACGCGCCGTACAGACGTAGTATTTGTTAACGCGTCGCACGGAACGGCTTTTTAATTTTGTAATGCAGCGAGTAAAGTACCCCAAGTTACCAAGTACACAAGTTTAAATGTACGTAATGTACTAACATAAAAAATGTGTGATTATGTTTTGTTCCAATAAAATTATTTGCCAAATTAAATATTTTTACTATCTTATATCTCTTGTGGGTGTAATGCAAACTATATTCCCGTACAGACTATACCAAAATGTGCTTATTCCCAATATACACTGTCTTGTCCACCATAAAAATGTAAACTATAATATTGTTAATATATATTTAACAATAGTGTATTCTATTCAGGGTCTACCTTTGGTTGTGATGTTCGTTCAAGACGAAGGCATGGATAAGAAGGAGATCACAAGACTGCAGGAAGAGGGCCAGAATCTTGCCGATAAGTAAGTAATACAATGAAGATAGATATTTGTTTTTCATTGTGTGCTTTTCTTTCCACATGATGTCATTGATGAGAACCTAGTTTTTAATTTTCGATTTTACGATGGATATATTATGTTGAACGATATAACAGGGGTGTGATTTTGTTGGGGAGAATATGCGTACCAATGATCTCACAATCAAGGATGCCGAACATCCAGGGAAGTTAAGAAGAAAAACCGGCCAAGTGCGTGTCGGGCCACGCGCAGTGTAGGGTTCCGTAGTTGCGATTGACAACTTTGAGTTCACACTGTATACACTCGCACCTCACAGTTTAACGACCAAAAACATCTAACGATGAAGATTGTATGAAATTTTTCATTTTCCAGTACATTTTATAAGTTGGTTGCCTATAACTTTTTAGTTTGCACTTGGTACCCAGCTCTGATAGTTTTCCTTTCAACTTCAGTGTATATACTACTGCTGTAATTTTTTTCATGCATCCATATATAACCGTTTAGCAGATAGAGGGGGGGGGGGAGGAGACGTACCTGTAACAAAAATTTGCACTTTAAAACCAAATATTTCGGAAACGGATCCCTAAATCGATATCCTCAACCTCACAATATTTTTCAAAGACCTTTTTAACGATACCCCACACGATGGGTAAGTAGAGAAAAAAAAATTACTCCCCCACTTTACTTGTATGGGAGCTACCCAAAAAAAATTTTTTTTAAAGATTTTTTTCTACTACTTTTTTGCCATGATTAATATACATACTCATACCAAATTACAGCTTTCTAGTACTTATAGTCTCTGAGTAAAACCGCGGACGGACAGACAGACAGACAGACATGGCGAAACTATAAGGGTTCCTAGTTTACTACGGAACCCTAAAAAGCCGTAATTCGGACTCAGGGCTCCAAAGTACTTTAGCTGATTTGATATGGTTAACTGTTTGTTTGTTTTTCGTATGTGTAAGTGGTCAACACTGGTGTCAGATTATTCAAGCTGCCTTAAGGCATCTGACATAGCTTAACGACTGCCATCAACGATGGCGGCCGGGACCAACGGCTTAACGTGCCTTCCGAAGCACGGAGGAGCTCGAGATAGTTTTATGCCACTTGCGGTCACCCATCCAAGTAGGGACTGCACCAGGGGTTGCTTAACATACGTAAGCACTCATAGAGCACACATACCCACTGGACCAACGGGCTCCTCGGTTATATGGTTAACTAAGCCTAATAATATATTGCTCTGGCAGTACAGAGAGGGTCGTGCTCCAGCAGTGGAGACTAAAAAAGACATGTTGATGATGATGATGGTTAACTGAGGAAGACCTCCGGATGAGGTTGAAACATGTCGGCCAGTAGCTGACTATCTACGTGAGTAACCCGTTGTTACGTATTTTAATAATGGTCAACTATATCAGTTATTTCGTTTTTCAGTTTACATTGTTCGTACATGGAGGCGTCGGTCAGTGAACTCGGGACGGAAGCCCTGACCGCGGACGCCATTCAAGAGCTGATCCGAGCCAACCGGGAGAAGGCCAGCTACGCGCATCTCTACAAAGACCTCATCGTCTGCTTCGATTCTGATATCAAGTATGTGTAAATTTCTCTCACTTAAAAATAATCTATACTACATACATACTATCACGTCGTTATCCCTTGCGGGGTAGACAGAGCCCAAGGTCATAAAAACCTACAGGCCACGTTTAGCAACGAAGTGGGCGTAAAGGTGGAAAGGAAAATCAAAATAGTGATGGGTTGCTAGCCGCATCGCCATTGACATGATTTCTGACGCCCACTCCCTTGGTTGACTTTTGCGATCTGTGCGGAAAGAGAAGCAGCTGGCAAATTCTACGTTTTTATGTCTCTCAGATCAGCGTGAAGCGTGACTTATGAAATCGAAACCTAGATCGTGATGTTGCATTTTAAGACAACTAATTTTATGATAATCGCAAATGTATAGAAAAGCGTCATATGATGCTCGTACTCAATCAGCTGGTTATTTTAGCGGTCAGTATATTATAAGTGCCATGTGGTTCCCGGCGGAGTAGAATAGGACCAATCCAAGTCTTCCTGTAGATGTCGTAGAAGGCGAATTAGGAAAAACAAGCTAAATAAAGCTTATAAACGTGAAAGAGATCTCTAAAACCCGTTTGTCCAGCGTGGAGAGTGTAGGACAAACTCTGTGACTGCTCTGGCTTATATATGGCTCTGGTAGTACAGAGAGGGACGGGCGCCTGTAGTGGAAACTAAATAGACCTGATGATAATGACGCCCTTTTTACACCATTCACAATTGCTCAATTAATTGCAAATTTATTGAAAATCGTTATATGATACTTGCACACACTAAGCTGACTATCATAGCCAGTATATTATAAGAACTCGGCTTCGCCTCGTACCAATAAACACCTCTTGCTCCAGAATAATGGTGTGCATGTTCTGCGACGACCCGTACTCCCCCGAGCGCGTGCTAAGCCCGCTGCTGTCGCACCGCGCCTGCTTCCTCACGGGGGACCGCTCCATCGTCATCGAGACCTTCCTAGGGGACTCCAAGCGGAAGGTGGAGGTGAGAGATAGAGACTATACCACTATGTGCATGAAAGAGTATATAACTATGTGCATGTTTTAAGGCCATGTATTCTCCTGAGCGCGAAAGAGACAGGAGACTATACAACTATGTGTATGTATACAACTACGAGTATGTCTCAGTAGCGACACTCCCTGAATGTGGGAGTTCGAGCACAGGTGACCTATAACCGTGGCGTGTTAGCGCTAGGGTTGACAAAGCGACGTTACTCACTACTCACTTCGTGTCTGCGGAGCGAGACGTGCGAGAGACGCAAACACAACTCAGACAGCCCTAGACTGAGCCAGTTCAGTGGTGGGCCGTTTACGCCCCGCGCGCCTCTCGCTGCCCCCGCACACGTTTAGACATCTACACATAGCCGCAAGCGGTTTTACGTGAGCATATGCTTAAGTGTACTTTCTTTTCGCGTCGCTGTGAACAAAGGTCCCATTTTAGGATTTTTGCCATTACATCACAAATGATGTGTCGTATCAAAAATGTTAAAGATGAAATGAAAGCTTATAAAATGATCTATGTATTACCATAGTACTTCTATCTATACCTTTTTCCATGTACACAGTTTTTGAACCAAACGCTCCAGAAGTATTTAAGCATTCATTTACGGGCTGTGTCAAAACATCACTTCTTCTTGCAGGTGATAATCTCGAGCTTCCACGGCGCGACGCAGTTCAGAGAGGAACTCATACACGGTTTTATATTGATCTACTCCGCGAAGAGAAAAGCTAGTTTGGCTACATTAAAGTGAGTATCTATTTCTTTAATATAAATATCCTAAAATAAAAAGTCTAAATTAAGAACATAACATTATTATTTTTACTCCAAAGCTCGACTCGGACGTTTCTAAATTTAAAATCAAATTGACACCTTAGTATCGTGGAAAATATATATAATATAATTGGTCATTTCAGCATTGGTCATTTTGCAACTTTGTTTTTTTTTTGTTAATTTTGCCCTTTAGGGTACGCTAGTCAGGTGTTTCGCCATACAAATTCTGTAGGGTGATGACTCCGTTGTTCGGTATCGTCTGTTTAAAGTTTGTAATTCTATCGATTTGTCTTGTCGTTATCTATGCTTGTATGGAATCATAATTGGAAAATTATTAAGTAATTTAAAAGTTATGAGTCCCAAAACATTCCGTTTCAACACGTTATTTTAACGCAACTTTGGGCATAATTAAATACCGGAAGGAGTATAAAATCTCTAAAACAAAATTCATACAAGCATAGTTTGGTTATTAAAATTTTTTATTATTTTTATTAGAACATTCAGCTGTTTTATCACAAGAACACTTCTCTTCATAACCGAGTCTATCCCTTTCTCAGCGAAATTGCACGCAAAGTAGCCACGTGCGCCGACGAGTTCGAGCTCCGGACTAGCGCATTCTTAAGCTCCGAAAGGATAATATTGACTCTAGCAAACATTTGAGTTATT
This sequence comes from Rhodophaea formosa, assembly GCA_963082605.1. Classification (NCBI taxonomy): domain Eukaryota; kingdom Metazoa; phylum Arthropoda; class Insecta; order Lepidoptera; family Pyralidae; genus Rhodophaea; species Rhodophaea formosa. Next base: position 9,345,036 of record OY720228.1, on the reverse strand, counting down.
TAATTGTGATTTTTGTTTAAAAATATGTCGTAACAGCGGTGAAAACCGTTTGCTACGACATTAATAAAATACGTAACAATCGGTTACTCACGAAATAGTCAACTACTGGGCGACATGTTTCGACTTCATCCGGAGGTCTTCTTCAGGGCGAATGTGTATCGAGACGCGCGCACGATGTTGTCCCTATCCGCACTGATGTTGATCGGGTGCGTTTGCTACGACCGTTTGATCTTTTTTATTAAATAAAGAAAATAAGAAATGGAGAAAAAATTCCACGCGGGCAGGACTTGAACCTGCGTCTAGATCTCAGTACGATCTATGCGTTGCCAATTACGCCATCGCGCTTCAAGCCCCGGCGCCGAATTTCTCCACCATATCCCATTCCTCTTGGAATGCAAAATAAATCCCATATAACGTTTGATCTTTATTAATATTGGTGTATATTTCCAGCGCCTTCTCGATGAACATCCCAAACCTCCCCATTCAAATGGTGGCGGTCACCGATGGCGGAGGGTCAGCGGCCACGGCCTTCTTCGGCACAGATGTGGGGCATGCTCTCATAACTGAAGGGAACGCTACGGCTGACAAACTTAACGCTCACTTCACTACGTACACTTGTAGCGCTGAGAACAAATGTGAGTATGGGATTAATTTTGTGTGTAGGGGATTAAGTCGTGATTCAAAATCCTTAATCTAGAAAAAATTCAATACTTTTGCTATTAAGGCGGTACTTATGACATTGAGCTTTGGATTGTGATGTTGTATTTTACGGAATAGGTCCCTTTTCTTTACACCAATCACAATTTTATGGCTATCGCAAATTAATTGTAAAACTTCGTATGATGCTCTCACTCAGTAAGCTGACTATTATAGTCATCGGTTTGTTATAAGCACTCGGCGGCTATAACACCTCGAATATACCAGCGTACCATTCTTACATACGTATCATAAAGTACTATTATTAAAAAAATACTTAACAAGTCGAGTAATTTTTCCATATAAAAATCTTTCATTTTCTAGCGATTTATCAAAAATAGTGCCCTGAACCGACGGCTTATTGTACACTCCGAATCACGGAACATCTTTACAATCAGACAAGGAAATCAGCCTGTAATTCCCAACTAAACTAGAACAACAATACAAAGTTATTCCCTCGCTGGAAATTGAACCCGGGACTTCCGCAGTGAGTACCGAACGTTCTAACCACTACGAAGGCAGTTGCTGTTTATGCTCGGTACTCACACCTAACAGTCAACTTCTTGATATAGGACGGCGAACGAGCAAGAGGGTCACCTGATGGTAGGTTATCACTGCTGCCCGTGGACAACTGCAACACCAGGGGCGTGACAAAGGCGTTGCCGGCCTTTTAAGAGTCCCACGTAAAGCCGCAATCCCATACAAACGTAGTTTGGTTTAGTTTTATAACAGTTAAGCCAATCTCAACCAAATTATGTACATACAACCGGATAAGGCATATTGATGTTTATAATGAGATTTCAATTTTAAAAACAATACCTATACAAAATTACAGCGAGTAGAAGTTTTGTATCGAAAATGGATACTCGCTGTAATTTGGTTTAGGTATTGTTTTTAAAATTGAAATCTCATTATAAACATCAATATGCCTTATCCGGTCGTATGTACGAAATTTGGTTGAGATTGGCTTAACTGTTGTAAAACTAAAAACCAAACTACGTTTGTATGGGATTTCGCCTTTACGTGGGACTCTTAAGAAAACATAACGTCTTTCTTATAATTGAAACGTTATTTAACTCCTTTCTTCCAGCTGCATTCTACACACCATTCTTCAAAGAGGTGTGGGAGAGGAAGGGGGAGATCGAGCGCGCGTTCCGGCTGGAGGCCCCGCGGCACACCATGCTGAACCTGTCCAACCTGTCCAACCTGCCCGACGTGGCCGCCGGCCGGCCCGCGCCGCCGCCGCGCCACCACTCCTACCATCTCAACCACAAGTACGTGTAGGGCTACATTACATACGCTGGCAATCAAAGATAGGATATTGTAGTGCATATTTACCTAAACTTTGAGTAAGTACATATTAAAGAGTGGATAATACTTACATAAAATTATATTTTTAACCGACTTCAAAAAGGAGGAGGTTCGCAATTCGTTTGTATTTTTTTATTATCATGATTTAAATATTATTATCTAGTGCGATTTTAAAGAGATTATAAATAGTTAGGTACAACTACTTTTAAACTTTCGCGTTGCATGATTATTAAATGTAATGTCGGGAATTAACGCGAAAACATACCGTTTTTCTGCAGACGTTTCGGCCGGGTTACACCGACCGTGGTCACTGGATGACTGTTGCAGCGGTGTTAGTGCCCCGTCGGCGCGATGACATCTTCATCCACCGGCATATTCCTAGTTTTCCAACTACCGTCACACACCACACTAACAGTGTCCTTATTACGTATGTTAATAGCAACCGATGCCTTAACCGACCGTTCACAAAACATAAGTTGTGTTTTAGCAACCATTGGATTCCACGCTGGTGACAACTTAAGGCCGTCCTCACGATTGAAATTATTTAGGTGCTTTTTAATTTCAATTGCCTCACGTACCATTCTTGAATAATAATGGCAGTAATATTCTTTATCAATTTAATTTATCAATTTAATAATTAGGTACAAATTATTAAATTGATAAATAATATTACTTTTTATAGATTTGTACTGCAATTGTGTCAAATTTAAAAAGTTTTATTTTAATTCCGCAAAATAAAATTATGTTGGCTTCGTTTAAGTTAATATTAGTTTAATTTAAACGAGTCTCCTATAAACATCTGCTTCAAATACATATCTACATAAATGTTGTTTAATATATATATTTTTTTAATATTTTAGAGTTGATGTTACCATTCTATGTTATGTACTTCCTCAACGTTTAGGTAAATATGTACTAGAATATCCTATCTTTGCTGATAATCCTTCCATGCCCCTCACGTTTAGCAAGTCAGGAGCACCCAAAACCGGCGAGCATGCATGAAAAGAGTGATGGATGTAGAAGCGTTATCATTAATTCTCAATTCAATTCAATTTGTTTATTGCATTTCATATCGTAATTATTACATAAGTTCTTAATATACACTGCACTGTAATTATAGTATAGGTACAATATGAAACCTGTCGGGCATCGCAAAAATTAAGTTGGAACGGCAAACGGGTTTTAATTGTTTTATTGTTAAGCTTGTTAATATTAAAATAAGAGAAAATATTTTCGTTTTTTTTTCGCGTTTCTACAATTCTCTTCATCAACTCTTTAGTGTCTTATGTTATCGCGATTGTTACATATTTAAATAAAATTAATTTAATACGGTTTTATCGGTGTTCGAAACGTTAGGTGTATAAATAATGTAATAAACGCATTAAAACCGTATTAAATTAATTTTATTTAAATGTCTTTAGTGTCATATGTAATTAAAGTAGATAAGCATCTTTTTGTATATTTTTTTAATAAATAAATAAATAATAAATAAATAAATATATACGGACAAATCACACAGATTGAGCTAGCCCCAAAGTAAGTTCGAGACTTGTGTTATGAGATACTAACTCAACGATACTATATTTTATAATAGATACTTATATAGATAAACATCCAAGACCCAGGTCAATCTGAAAAAGATCATTTTCCATCTTGACCTGACCGGGAATCGAACCCGGGACCATCCGTGTCGCAGGCAGGCGTGTTGACCGCTGCGCCACGAAACTCGTCATAATTTAATTCACTCGTATAAGTTTGCTAACTTTGAATTTGTTAAACACAGGATGGAGCACAAGCTTACAAACTCCCTGGATCTTCTCATCGGGCCAGACTCCCGGGCAGACATAGATTCGGAGTACAGCGACACTATGAACAACAAGAACAGAGGATTTCTGAAAGGTAAGCAATTATCCGTATGGTTCCCGGCAGAGTAGAATAGGACTACTCCAAGTCTTCCCGTGGATGTCGAAGAAGGCGACTTAGGCACACGAGCTAAACAAAGCTTTTTAACATCAAAGAGACCTCTCCAACCCGTTTGGCCAGCGTGGAGAGCGTTGGCCTGTAACGATGCGCATGGATAACCTTCATGCTGCATCTTGCTTTTCACCTCATTTTCCAATCATCATCATCCTGTCCACTTTTATTTCGAAATTCATTTTAAATTCCAAATTTAATTCCATTTTCAAATCTTCTTCACAGTCCTTCTTCATCACTCATTGCATTCCATTCAATTCCTTGGTCGTGATCTCTCGACCCTAGCTTACAGGCACTCGCCTATAATAAATATTATTTTACTAATTGGCTACTTGACTAAAAAATTTTTCGTGTCGCTATGTAAAGACCTGTCAAAAATAAACACAATAGTGACCGAAATACATTTCTAAACAAAAAACTTTTTTAGATATAGAAGTTTTAAAGACACATATTTTTAGACGTTAATTTTTAGACGTGAAAACGCACTGCTGAAATGCATGCTGAAATGTGACGTCACAACTTTGTATTTTGTATGGGCGGCGTGAGAACTTTGTTTGGTAGCTATACGAAATATTACGTTTGTGGTAATGGTTTCATAATAAAAGTTGCTATAAATTGAGCGGACTACAATACAGTATAATTGTAATTTAAGATTTTCATACTTATAAAAATGGTCTAATTCACCCAACTTTAAAGAAGCTTTAAGAACACTTAACGAATCGATATCAAATTAAAAGTGTTTTTTATAGTGTTTTTAGATAGAAATTAGTACCATTGTAAACATATTTTATATAATCTTAACATTAGGCAAATACCGAATTGTATTCACTACTACTAACTGTGTAACGCCTGTGTGAAACTTATTAAAATCTGTTATCTGAGTTGTGTTGTGTTCTCTCTCTCCGCTGAGCATTAATACCTTCATTCATATTCATGTTGGGCCTACTCTAACTAGCTGGGTGAGTAGGACCCGACAGGCCAAATCCTCTGACTGCTCTGGCTAATATATGGCTATGGTAGTACAGAGAGAGTCGTCCTCCTGCGGTGGAGACTATAAGACCTGATGATGAAGCAATAATATTATCCTGAATTATGTCCATTTTTAGTCAGCGGTGGAGTAACAATCATCCCGAATTTGACAAGCTGTGGTTAAAGGAAGCTTTACCCAAAACGAGGGAAGAGGTATTGGACCATACCATCTTAGCTTTTTAAGTGGGAAACCTAATAAATGCTGATTAGACAGCATTTCTTCGTAGAGACCACTAGCTGTTACCCGCGGCTCCGCCCGCGTGGTATATAGCCTATGTCCTTCTCAGTACCCTAACCTATGTGTATGCAAAATTTCATGATGATCGGCTCAATAGATACGGCGTGAAAGCGTAACTCCTACCATCTTAAAACAAACAAACAAATAACGAACAAACAAACTCACTTTCTCATCACTACATATTATAAAACAAAGTCCTCCGCCGCGTCTGTCTGTCTGTCTGTCTGTTCGCGATAAACTCAAAAACCACTCCATGGATTTTCATACGGTTTTCACCAATAGATAGAGTGATTCACGAGGAAGGTTTTAAGGTATAATACATGCCCGGGCGCAGCCGGGTAGGTCTGCTAGTTTGTAATATTACTTAGGAGTTAGGATTAGGATTGGCCATCCTTCCAGCGGATATTCGTGCCAACGGTCTCTACCAAGGATGCCGTTGACCGAGCGAAGTGGAGATGAAAAAGCCGGCAAGTGGGCCCCGGGCTCCGTAGCACTTCAGCTGAGGATGCAACCGGGAAAGTAAGATGAGAAAGAGAGAGCTCTTTTCATTTATTTACCCTGTATCATGTGGTCTCAACGCCTTAATCGTACGATTTGTTCTCAGAGACTCGCACAGATGGCGCCACTCGAAACTACACAACATTGTATCTACCGTATTATGAGAATATAAAAACATGATTCACAAAATATATTTTATTAAAAATCAAAACAATATTTTAGGCATAATATTTTAAAATGACACCGTATATTTAGTAAGTTAAAGGCTAACGCAGATTACCGCCATCTAATATCGAGTAGCAAGCAACTCTCCTGCGCCATACGTTCGCCTGCTTTTCGCCACCTTAATTTGGTCCAATATTTTTGTATGAGGTGGGCAGTCTATTACGTTAGTATTATATTGTCTTTGCCTGTATTGTCTATGGAATTTAAGAAAAAAGATACCAAATCCACAATAGGCTAGGAAGATAAACAAGAGGAAAGCAAAGGAGAGGTAATATTTGCTGTTTGACTGTTGACTTTTGCATGAACTATATGTTCACTCCGTTTACATTATACCACAAGCTACGAAGAAGATAATATTACTAGTATCAGACGAACGTGTGCCTTATGTTTTCTCCGACAATACAGACCATAGATATTGGAGTGAAGGTAAAAATTATTAAAAGTGTAGTATATTGTACTTTAAACTCATTGCAAAACACTAAAGTTAATAATTAGGACACCGGCACGTGTAACATGGAGTGAAACGTAAGCAATATGTTTTAGAGAGAGAGTTATTAGTTTTAATTAAATTGGACATTCCTTTTGTGGCTAAGACAATAAACATCTTTCGTCGTTATGTGAAGTTTTCTCTCCTCAACCTCAAGAAGACACCTCAAAAGTAATACGACTAATTTTGAATTTGTATTGGAGCTTATAAATTCAAACTCAACTGTCGCGTGTTCTGTGCTTTAATATCCATAAAGGCAGTTTTTCGGCAGTTATACCATGTGTGACGATACAACATAGCGCTTTTGTTTGTTTTTCGTATGTGTAAGTGGCCAACACTGGTGTTAGATTTTTTCAAGCTGCCTCAAGGCATCTGACATAGCTTAACGACTGCCATCAACGATGACAGCCGGGATCAACGGCTTAACGTGCCTTCCGAAGCACGGAGGAGCTCGAGATATTTTTATGCCACTTGCGGTCACCCATCCAAGTAGGGACTGCACCAGGGGTTGCTTAACATACGTAAGCGCTCATAGAGCTCACACCCACTGGACCATCGGGCTCCTCGGCGCAACATAGCGCTAACGTCAGCCTAATGTAGAATTGAGCAAAAAAAGTTTTCAAAATTCTCTTCAAAATTGTACTGAAATTCTTTTTATTCATTGCCCTTTGTTGGATTCTTGACTATTCCAATCTATTTCTGTCGGGAATGAGACTTTCGTATATCTTCCTCTCCACGTCGTAAGCCTCTCTGGCGCCCACTTGTGTGCCCTCGTTGATAGCTTGCTTAACCTTCCTGCAGGCTGACGGACTATTCTGGAGTATTTCTCTGGCGACCACCATGGCCTGTTCCAATGCCGCGGTGTTGGTCATGTTCTGTGGCATGTTGTAGTTCACCATCCCTGAAATCAAAATAGGAACTTTAATTTTACGCTTTAGCCAAAGTCCCTCCCCTCCCCAGGATTCACTCCCAGACTGGTCTCCTTTAATCGAACCCTCGCTGTGTTGGCTACCACCCACACGTCACACGCTAGAGCCAATTCCAAACCACATTTGATAGTAACGCCTTCTATTGTAGCTCTGGTGGGCCTTGGTCTTGTGTTAGTTAAAAGAGAATAGAGATAGAAACAAGAAGAGAAAGGGGATGAGAAACATACATACCAACACAACTCATATGATACAAAGATATATAACTACACTAATTTCGATAGTAACCTAGTGTCAGTTAAAAGAGATTGAATTGATTCAGGCGTTACTTTGCGGAAGACAAAGTTACGTGCACTTCCGCACCAGTTAATTCATGCAAACTATTGCTGGCCAGCGCCCACTCACTACTGTTAGTTCCTTCATGCCCGCCGCCAATAGTTAATGCATGCGACCGCTGCCGTTAGTTATCTGGACATTATGACTCCTTGGGTATTTTGACATTTTTGCATATTAACAAATGGTCTTCATATCATCTGGACATTATGACTCCTTGAACATTCTGACTCTTGTACGTATTGACCAAAAGTCTTTATATCATATGGACATTATGAGTCCTTGGACCATCTGACCCTTGGACATATTGACTTATAGACTTTTTAACGTCTAGACGTTATGGCTACTTGGACCCTCTGACCCTTGGACATATTGCCTTATAGACTTTTTAACGTCTGGGCATTATGACCCCTTGGACATTCTGCCCTTTGGCCCAACATACCCCGGTGGGTAAAAGAGAATAGGGAACGAAAAAGGAAAAGACAAACGGAATAAGAAAAATACATACCAAGCAAACGCGCCCGGTCTCCATCAATAATTCTCGATGCAAATATCAGCTCTTTAGCCAAATGTATATGAAGATATCTCGCCATGTTCAGAGTTCCCCCCGCCCCAGGAATCATCCCCCGACTGATCTCCTTAAACCCGACCCTGGCTTTACTAGCTACCACGCGTATGTCACATGTTAGAGCCAATTCTAGACCAATGTCAATAGCAACGCCCTCTTTAGCAGCTTACGCGGACCTCTGACTTGTCTCAGGTAAAAGACAATAGGGAAAGAAATAGGAAAAGACGAAGGGGATAAGAACCATACATACCAAGCAGTCGCGCCCGGTCTCCGTCAATAATTCTCGACGCAAATATCAGCTCTTTAGCCAAATGTATACGAAGATATCTCACCATGTTCAGAGTTCCCCCCGCCCCAGGAATCATCCACCGACTGGTCTCCTTAAACCCGACCCTGCTGGCTGTACTAGCTACCACGCGTATGTCACATTTTAGAGCCAATTCTAGACCAATGTGAATAGCAACGCCCTCTATAGCAGCTTACGCGGACCTCTGACTTGTCTCAGGTAAAAGAAAATAGGGAAAGAAATAGGAAAAGGCGAAGGGGATAAGAACCATACATACCAAGCAGTCGCGCCCGGTCTCCGTCAATAATTCTCGACGCAAATATCAGCTCTTTAGCCAAATGTATGTGAAGATATCTCGCCATGTTCAGAGTTCCCCCCGCCCCAGGAATCATCCCCCGACTGGTTTCCTTAAACCCGACCCTGGCTGTATCGGCTACCACCCGCATGTCACACGCCAGGGCCAATTCCAAACCACTGTTGATGGCAACGCCTTCTATAGCAGCGATCACAGGCATTGGTAGGTCTTCGATTTCGAGGATCAACTCGCGGAGGCTTCGAGAAAAGGTTACCAATTCTTCGTCTGACATTTTAGACTGCTCCTTTAGGTTAGCGCCTGGAATTTGAGAGAAAAATAAAGAAGTATGATAAAAAAATTAAGCAATGTGCCAAGGCTGTTATGGGTTAATTTACCTACCCTGCGTGAAACGCATTAAAAAAGCACACTTTTAAAATGTTCGTCTAAATATCTTATTTTTAATGAGCATGTAGTATATAAAGGAAATGTAAAACTGTCATATATGAGGTTAAAACGGAGGAAATTGGTGACATTTAGTCTACATAAAAAAATGCATACTTTCAATTGATCACCGTATTGTCTAAAATAGCAATAGCAACGGCAAATTTATTGAATATGTTCATTTTAATGTAAATTTTATATCCGAATTTTTGCAAAAAGCTTACTACAAAGTAAAACGATGATGGTTTAACGTAATTCATAGCAGCACTAAAACGTTTCCAATAATATCATCATCATCATCTCAGACGTAAGAAATCCACTGCTAGATATAGGCCTTAACTTAGCCATAAGTAATTATTGACGTCAACAAAATTTTTTTGTTGTAAAAATTGTAAATACAAATATGACAATTAATAAGTGTTCAAAGAAACCTATATTTAAATAAACGATTGAATCTTGAATCTTGCCTCCCCCAAGGATTTATATTTGCCCGAAACCCTTTTTTAGGGTTCCGTAGTAAACGTAGTTTCGCCATGTCTGTCTGTCTGCTGTCTGTCTGTCTGTCCGTCCGCTGTTTTACTCAGAGACTATTAGTACTAGAAAGCTGTAATTTGGTTCAGGTATGTATATTAATCATGGCAAAAAAGTAGTAGAAAAAAATCGTGAAAAAAAATTTTTTTTAGGATAGCGCCCATACAAGTAAATTGGGGGAGTAATTTTTTTTTCTCTACTTACCCATCGTGTGGGGTATCGCTAAAAAGGTCTTTAAAAGTATTGTGAGGTTGAGAACACTATTTTTCGATTTAGGGATCCCTTTCCGAAATATTTAGTTTTAAAGTGAAAATTTTTGTTAGAGGTAAGTGTCCCCCCCCCCTCTATCTGCTAAACGGTTGCATATGGATAAGTGAAAAAAATTACAGCAGCAGTATATATACTGAAGTTGAAAGGAAAACTATCAGAGCTGAGTACTAAGTGCAAACTAAAAAGTTGTAGGCAACCAACTTATAAAATGTACTGAAAAAGTAAAATTTCATACAATTTTCATTGTTAGATGTTTTTGGTCGTTAAACTGTGAGGTGCGAGTGTAAACAGTGTGAACTCAAAGTTGTCATTCGCAACTACGGAACCCTACACTGCGCGTGGCCCAACACGCACTCTGCCGGTTTTTTTTAAGCGAGGGAAAGGTAGTTTGTTGGAATTGTATAAAAATTATTAAATAAATAAAACAAACACGCTTACCAGTGCTGAACACCCCCGGCACCAAACTATACAAAATAACAATACTGATATCACTGTCTTCTTTGATGATTTGGTTTACTTCTCTCATGGCGCTTATAAGGTCCTCTGTCAGAGCGTTACCATCTTTCGGACTGTTCAATCCATACAGGGCTATCCCACGGTCGACACCGTCTAGTTTTTGGAATTCAATCGGTCCTTTACTCCTTTTCTTAGATTCCATCGTTTGGTATTTTATTGTACGTAAAAGTTTTTTTAAGAGTAACTGATGGGAAGATTATTTAAGTTACTTCTTCGTTTGTATCTTATATTGTATCTTAGAGCTAGATATATACTCCATCAAGATAAAATGGCAAACAACTGTTCAAATAGCATTGTTAGTGCAGTCAATAATAATAAATATGAATAGCGGTTACATTTGTGACAATACGCAACAGAATATTTGCTGTTTGAAATATTGCATGTCACAGTAACACAATTAATCGATACAAATTGGAAATCGTTTAAAAACATAAAAAAGAACCTGACAGGTACAAAGACTATACCCCGAATATTAATTAAAAATAATGCTAACTAATGACAATCGAATTTGACGAGCTCCGTGGCGCAGCGGTCATCACGCCTACCTGCGACACGGATGGTCCCGGGTTCGATCCCCGGTCAGGTCAAGATGGAAAACGATCTTTTTCAGATTGACCTGGGTCTTGGATGTTTATCTATATATGTATTTGTTATAAAATATAGTATCGTTGAGTTAGTATCCCATAACACAAGTCTTTCATTAGAACTTACTTTGGGGCTAGCTCAATTTGTGTGATTTGTCCGTATATATTTATTATTATTATTTATTAATCTTAAATCTCCGATTGTCTTTGCTTTTGCTAGATTATCTAGACAGTGACAGTACGAGAGTTGAGAACGGTTTTAGTTGAGATAAATCTAAGTTGCTTTTGAGTATTCGGGCATAAGACTTTAGCTATTTACAAATCTAGCCAGAAAGTTACTGCACCTTTGCTGTCTTTATTAGATCAACGTCCAGCGGTATAAACGGTTCCACGTAGTTGTGTATATAATGATACAGACAGAACCACGTGGAGCGGTTTATAGCCGTTATAGCCATGTCACTTTGTCGTAAAATTGTTCGTCAAAGTGAAATGGCTATAATTGTTTCACATGATTGCGATAAAAAGGTGGACTCATCTTTCGATTGTTGTCATTGTATTAACAAAGCTAAACACCATTTAAAAGGACTTATGTACATTTTGATCAGTAACGATTGATATGCAGCTGAATACATAAAAGCTTTCATTGTTCTATTTATCAACTGTTTTCGCGCCTTTACATTTTTTCAAACATTTTAAACAAAAATATGAATCATTACGTAGGTATATACCTTTAGGCATTATTACCATAATTAGGACTAACCGAATAGGCGGAAATATCTCGTTTAACAATTCACTCTTGAATGGCGACCATGTACCGGCAGGCGCAGTGTCGGACACCCACCAACCAGCGTATTTACTAACTCGGATGACAGGGCGATGCTTATCAATTTAGAATTTACTGTTACAATGCGGGTTTTGCTTGCTCGAACTGACACTTACCTATGACAAAAATTTTGCACTTTAAAGCCAAATGTTTCAAAAACGGATCCCTAAATCGAAAAATGGTGTACTTAAACTGATATTATTTTTTAAAGACCTATTTAACAATACTCCACACGATGGGTTAGTAGAGCAAATAAAAAATTACTACGCTGCATGGACGCAACGCTAAAAAAATATTTTTTAAGGTTTTTTTCAACCACTTTTTTGCCATGATTAGTATACATACCCATACCAAATTACAGCTTTCTATTACTTATAGTCACTGAGTAAAACCACGGACGGACAGACAGACAGAAAGACAGACATGGCGAAACTATAAGGGTTCCTTGTTTACTACGGAACTCTAAAAAAGCTGAAGATGATGTTAAAGGTACGCTAGTCAGGTGTTTCGCCATACAAATTCTGTAGGGTGATGACTCCGTTGTTCGGTATCGTCTGTTTAAAGTTTTTAATTCTATCGATTTGTCTTGTCGTTATCTATGCTTGTATGGAATCATAATTGTAAAATTATAAGTACTTTAAAAGTTATGAGTCTTAAAACATTCCGTTTTAACACGTAATTTTAACGCAACTTTGGGCACATTTAAATACCGGAAGGAATATAAAATCTCTGAAACAAAATTCATACAAGCATAGTTTGGTTATTAAAAAATATAAATAACTTTACTTTTAATAAAAATATTCAGCTGTTTTATCACAAGAACACTTCTCCTAAACGCATACTCGCAAATTTTTAGACGACGAAGATTTAGATTTTCAACAATATTTTTGTTTGCACACACTAGACTGTTGTTCCGATGTGCTTATAAATCAGTGTTAATAGTTCCGCACTGTTCAAAACCGAGTCTATCCCTTTCTTAGCGAAATAGCACGCAAATTAGCCACGTGCGCCGACGAGTTCGAGTTCCGGACTAGCGCATCCTTAAGACCACAAGCTTACGCAGAGTATATTGTTGCAGGCTTTAGCGTGTACCCGCCGCCGAGCACGCCGCCCGAGCCCGCGCCCCCCGACCATCGCATGCATGCCGATCTATCACGTAAGTTATTTCTGATTTAAACCTTTTCAAGGCAGTGGCAGATATATAGCCACCAAAAATTGAACCTTATGCCCCGGAGATAAGGTCCAAAAACAATGAGTTTTGAATATACCTACCGCCTTGTAAAGGGTTAAACTACTAATATCGTACTAACTTTTCAGAACCTTATGTTGTCTGAAATAAATATGTACTATTGATATTAAACGTAAACACAGTCTAAAGTTTTTTCTCTGCAGTGGTCGGTTCCGAAACGCTAGTAGTCTGTAGCTTTTGAACAATTAATAAATACATATTATCTAATAAGATAATTTTAAATATGATATGACGTGAAACAGTGCCTGCAAAGGCCTATTTTCTGAATAAACGTTTTGATTTTGATTTGAAATGAATGATTCGATTATTTGAAAACATACATTATATGTTTAAAATAAAATATTGAATAAAGACAATTTTTATCTGCACTGAGTTTGTTTTAAAATAGGTCATAACTCTGTATATGCTGGCTTAAAAGATAGCGCTAGTCTTATTTCAGGACCCATGCTGTCGTCACGAGAGTAAAAATAATAAATAGTTATATCCAAGACGTAGTTTTGAATGTTGAATGATGCACACAACACAGGTTTCTCAAACGGACATCTTTTATAAACATTTGTACTGTGTACAAAAAATTTTCAAAAGTGTGTGTGACGTTGTACTTAAGTTAAAGAAAAAGTTTATCTGCACAACATGAGACAGTATTTGTCATATTTGACGAATTAAAGTTAACAGTTTAAAGCGAAGAGTAAATAGAACGAGACTTGGGATAAACAATATTAGGAGGTTTGTGGTGGGAAGTCAACGGGTGCAGTTGGGGTCTACCTTGGATGATTTTGCAAATTGATTTTGGTGGACTTTATAATATGAAATTGGTGTAGTTTGGTGTTATAAATGCTCGTGCTCGTGAACAATTTGTGAAATAGTTAAAGTGGACTGTTATATGGACTTGTATTACTTGTCACCATAAGCTCCCACGAGGCATCTAAGAACATACGCCATCTTTGATGCTACTTGTTACAACTTTACCGTACAACACCGATACTTAGTAACTCAATTTACTGGACGGCAGAATCACTGAAATCTCGGTGGAAGCCATATATAAAACAGAAGAAGAAGAAACAATATTAATTTTAGAATGTTTATTATTGTTTGAAATGTATGTTCATTGTCCAATAACAAAAAATATAAAAATAATTTTACGTGAACGCAGCGGATCTCAACTGTTCGGAGGATTCGCTGAGCACCCACGAGTCAGGTGACTGCATGAGAAATTAAGCCTTACGGCCATTAGTGGAGGGTTCACTTTTGTGTGTAGATAGATAATGTCTTTGTTATGTTTTGTTTATCGATGATATTTCTCAGGAATGCGAAGTAAAAGTATTTTGTTGATTTCTGCATGATGTAGATTATTAGTATTTGTGTTCGTCGGTAGAGGAATTCTATCTTATGTTTTAGATACCAATTTGCTGTGTTATTTATGTTTATCACCGTAAATAATTAAGCACTGTTAATGTATTCAGGATTGTTATATTTAATCTATAATTTCTAGTCGAAGTAAGAAGCATGTTTTTAAAATATTTTTGTTCCATTAATTTTATAGTCGTTATTACACATATTGTATACACTTGTATTTTTACAGAGGCTATGCCTAATAATTATTTTAATAAGGTTGTTCGTAATCGATTTTTTCCTCAGATGACACTCTGTCGAAAGCATTTTGACAGCAGCTGTCAAAATTTACCAATCATGTGTATTCATCATTTTATGATTGACTTTGACAGCCTAAATATACCTCTTGACAAACTGCCACCATCTGAGGTTAATCTGGATTCCGAAAAAACTCTACATGTTTCGTAAGGTAGAATTCCGGTAGCGTGCACTCCTCACATTTATCGATACGAAATTGGCTTTAGCCGATCAGTAAAACCTTTTCATCTACGGAATAAAGGTGTCGTGCCTCCGTTGCGTCGTCCGCGCCGAGCCGATGCGAATAGTATTAGTGACACCTAAATTCCGTAGGTTTTGTTTGTTTGTTTCCGTGTGTGCAACACTGGTGTCTGATTTTTCAAGCTGCCCAAAGCCATTTGATATAGATAAACGACTGCCATCAATGATGACAGCCTTGACTAACGGCTTAACGTGCCTTCCGAAGCACAGAGGAGCTCGAGATATTTTCATGCCATTTGCAGTCGATCCAAGTGGGAGCTGCGCCCGGGGTTGCGTATGGCGCTTTATATGCGGCCCACTAGGCCATTATTAATAGGCAATAAGGCGACCGAATAAAGCCGATACTGCGTCAATAAGTGTGACAGATATAAATGTATCCTCTGCGTATAGATGGCGGTGGGCTATGGCAGCCAGCCAGCTACGGACACCGCGCCTTCACCATGGGTCCCAGCAAGCCTCATCCACCGCCACAGCGACCGAGACACTCGCAGACCTTGAAGGTAATTCATTGAATTTATCAAAGGGAGAACTCGCTTGACGCGATTCATTTTTTATCTTGTACGGCAAATGGTTTAGTAAACAATATGTGTGTGGGACGTAGGCGTTATGTACTTAGTTTTAGGGTAAACACCGTCAAATTAGCCCGTTACAATGAACAACTTTCCAATGGGACCAATGCTGGAAACACGAAATAAAAACGACATTTTCATTCAAAAGTCGACCGACCCGGCAATTTGTACTAAAAGTATTTTTTTTGTGCTTCCAGCGTTAGTCCCATGGGAAAAGTTGTTCATTTTGACGGGCTGACTTGATGGTTTGAGGGACAACAGTGTTAACCCTTACATCCTGTTTATCATGGTGGTCAAATATACAAAATATGGAAAGAATAAAAATTCCCTCTGCCTTTTTTGACGGTTTACGTGCGCCATATTGATTTTTTGATGGCGTCAGACAGCCTATCATCAAAATTTAAGAGCTAAGCTCTTGTCGGTGAAGCTCCCTCCATCTGTCTCTATCCTCTGCCAATCTCTTAACACCCTGGTATGATACACTTCCCACTTTTTCAGACAGCCTATGTATGACACTGCTAAATCGGTCAATTCGTTGAGGCTTCAGAAGGCAACAGTGGAACAGACATAATTACATACATATGTACGCGCGTATGTCATTCGCGCGTTTTCCAGAAGGAAGGTCATACATATGTATGACCTTCCTTCTGGAAAGGTCAGTCGGGTAAAAAAGTTGCATATGATCTGAATTGCGCAGTATCGCGAGAGCTCATTGTACTTTTAACTGTATCTACTTGTTTTTTCCTGCTTTGGCAATCACATGTTTGATCTATGATCTATAAATATGTATTTCTTTCCCACAGCAACCCGGAAAACTGGACATGAACAACTATACTATGGTCAGTGATGCACTCCAACATATAACCATTGGACCCCCGCACTCCGCTAGAGACAGAAAGGTAAATAACATTCATTGTATGTAAAAAAGTTTTATCTAATACTAGCAATTTTCCCACGACTTCGTCCGCGTAAATTATAGCCTACTAGTTGTTACTTGCGGCTTCGTCCGCGTAATATTTAGCCTATGTCCTTCTCAGTACCCTAACCTATGTGTAGGCAAAGTTTCAAGACGATCGGTTCAGTCGGTTGGGCGTGAAAGCGTAACAAACAAACAAACAAACTCACTTTTGCATTTATAATATTAGTTAGGATAGGACTAGCTGTTATTTGCGGCTTCGTCCGCGTAATATATAGCCTATGTCCTTCTCAGTACCCTAACCTGTGTATGCAAAGTTTCATGATGATCGGTTCAGTAGGCGTAAAAACAAACGCATATATAATATTACTTAGGATTAGGTCGGGGAAAAAGTCTTTACGTATTAATTTAACCCTCATTTGCTGTTGTTTAAGTCGCAGAGATCCGGCTGGTCCCACGGCAGCAGCCAGCAGGGCCACCATCACCACCCGTCCGGCGTTAGCTCTGAGACTGAGTTAGATGCACAGTACGCTCAGGTATGTCTTCGTCGACTTCTTTTTGTCTCACCAATGTACGTTCCAAATAGAAACTTGTTCTATGTCATCGAATGGTAAGGATTCTCAGAATATTAGGTCCTTACCTATGAAATTGTTGTTTTTTGTTTTTCGCTTGCCATTTTGTTCCTAATGAAATGAAATAATAAAGACATTTATTTTTATTTTTACTGGTCGTGGTCTATATTATTAACATTCTGCATGCATTTAAATATTTGTTTTTCTGAATTTATTATTGAAAAATGCTAATTAAAAGAACTCGTTTCAGGTTTGTCCGTTTTAACCAAAAATGTAGACTTTTTCCACAATTTTTCTAACTTTTAGAAAATTTTATAATGCCTATATCAATCTTACTGTTTTCCGTAACTACATGCAATACTTCACTTTTCTTGAGTTTATCTAACCCGAAATAGTACTAAAAACGGTAGTGAAAAATTCAAGTTACTCGAAACTCTCTATAGAAAACGCCAATTTCATAGGTAAAAACACAATATTTTACCATTTAATTATGAATAATACAACATGAACACTGAGCGGTGCCAAATTTCATCATTCATCTGTCTCCACTTGACATTATCCTTGTAAACCTCTGTTTGTATGAACTTTTTTGCATTGTATGGTCTGTTTTGCTGCAGGATGAAACAATAAATTAATTAAAAATAATACTATATTTGCTCGCAGATAAAGGAACCAAATGAATACATGGAAGCGCCGTCTATGATGCGGTTACGGCGACACCGGCGACACGAGAAAACGCCACTTCATCAGCCTTGTAAGTGACGTAGACCTGAAATTTTCTTTCTGTTAAAGGATATTCGATAAGTTAAAGGTTTTATAAGCAATCAGCTTGAAAATATAAAGCCGCTCTCCATACTTGATCCTTATAATTTTTGGCACTACGCAAAATGACAGCTCTTGACGGAGCAAACAACTAAAGAGGGTCTTTAATTCAGTATCATTTAAACAAAGACACGTGAACTTAAGGCGCTCCTATAGCAACACTAGCGCCACCCAGTAATTAATTCTTTTAATTCTAAATTATATCGAATTTTAAAATCTAACAAGTACATAACTAGTAAATTACTTGTCGTATTTTTGTATTCATTTTCACTAATACTCGTTTGATAAACTAAGAGAAAAACAGGTTAACGCTAGAAGTGGCCACTTTTGGCCAATCAATTTTTCTCTTTAAATATGGCACTAGTAAACTACTTGTAATATACAAAAAAATCCATAAGTAATTTAGTAGTTTTGTACTTGTTAGATTTTAAAATTCGATACAATTTATGATTTAAGGAATTTAATTGCTAGGTGGCGCTAGTGTTACTATAAGAGCGCCTTAAAGCTGTTAATACTCAGTGACATATCCTTTTAGATATGTCTGTCGTGGGGAGATTTTTAGCGATCTCTAGCTTTTTGTTTTAAACTTTCTTGAAAATTGATTCTAGTGGACTTTATCATGTGAAATCGGTGTAATTTGGTGTCATATATGTATGTTGATAACGAACTGTGAAATAACTAAAATAGAGAGATTACTTAGCGGGCTGGTGCCTTGCTGCGTCATCAATGATGGAACCAATGGATTCGCGAAGATTTGTCGCCACAGGCTCCGTTGAACCAACGAAGTGAATAACACCATCGTTTTGTTGATAAACAAAAATGGCTCTGAAAAAGCGCGGAAAGCTTCGACTTTTTCGACACAATACGTTATGCGTAACACCACAAAAGAAAGTCTGGTCCAGTGGGTGTGAGGCACGTCAAGCCGTTGGTCCCGGCTGTCATCGTTGATGGCAGTCGTTAAGCTATGTCAGATGCCTTAAGGCAGCTTGAAAAATCTGACACCAGTGTTGGCCACTTACACATACGAAAAACAAACAAACAATTTTACCTTCAAAAAGCCTGGCCGCCTATTGTTACTAACAGGTTGGCAACATCGTCTTTATGATGATAGCGCAGCGATTAACACGCCGGCCTGTTAGACGGATGGTCCCGCGTTCGAATCCCCGGTCAGGTCAAGATGAAAAACGACCTTTTTCAAATTGGTCTTAGATGTTTATCTATATATGTATTTGTTATAAAATATAGTGTCGTTGAGTTATTATCCCATAACACAAGTCTTACTTAAGAACTAACTTTGACTGGCTCTATTTGTGTGATTTGACCGTATATATTTATTTATTATTCATCTTCTTTGTATATTTCAGCCCTCTCGGAGACGGACAGTTCGGGGTCGAGCTCGGCGTCGGGCGGTGGCGGCGCTAGCGCGGCCAGGATCCACAGACGACGACACAACGCTCACCACGCACACAGACATTACAAGAAACGGTGAGTCACAAGATGGTTAAGTCCGATGCAAACTTTTACTCAGAACGTCGCGGGATCTTAGCGCATTACACAATATTAGGTTCAGCGGGGCGCGCTCGGGGAGGCGGGGTGCGTACTACGGAGTGAGCAGCTAACATCCGACTTGAGCTTTTTTGAAGGCTCGAGCTCTTTTGAAGGCTCGAGCTCTTTTGAAGCCTCGAGGCGTGGCTCAGAGAGCTCGCGACTCGGCTAAGCTGGGGTCTTCAAGCCTACCGAGCTCACCGAGTCCTGCCAATCTGCCTCGAGCCTTCAAAAGTAGACCTCGACGCCTCGAGGTTTGTACATCACTACATCCGAGCCGCTGTAAAGTTTGCATCGGACTTTACTCGTGTTACGTATGGTTTAAACTATACTATAAGCGTCGGTATCGGTAAAACAATCACGTTTGCTCCGTAGCCCAATGGCACAGATGCACAATTGAGCCGAGCAATAGAGAGAAACCGATCATAAAGTTTTCATGCTGAACATGAGATGAGTGATATCTTTAAAAAAAAAACTATATGTACCCAATTACTATCATTGTACGTTTCCAAACTGCTTTAATTCTTAAATTTTATAAATTAATGATCTGCTCAACTTCATTCTTGTTTTAATTTATGTAAATCGCAAATGTATTGAAATATGTCGTATGAAGCTCGTACTCAGTAAGCTGGCTATTGTAGTCGATGGGTTATTACAAGCACACGGCTTCACCTCGTGCATAAATATCTTATCTATCTACGATTTTAAGCTTACCTTACTTTCATCATGATGTACGAAACCTGTACATATATAGGGTTATGGTAAAAAATTTGCTTGGACATAACATCTTATAAGATCTTGGTTCTAGCTAATTCTAATGTATAGATTTTAGATGCCTTGAAAAATGAAAACAAGACACCACTATGATTACCTTAATTAGTATGACATTAAATTCACTAATACTCATGAGACGAAGAATTTTTATTACCTTTTCTTATTGTTTCACAGGTCCTTAGGAAACCTAGTCGCAGTCCAAAGTCCTAGGGTGCCAAAGCTAGGGATGTTTGTGGGCCCGCCCGAGTTACCCACCGGGTATAGAGCGAGAACACAAGAAGATAAAGGTAAGACAAGTTATAGTTTATCTCCACATGCAAGCCCACCAATATGCTAAACGCGGCCTTAGGGTTTTATAGACCTGCAGGCCTATTTGCTAACTTTTGACAGCTACGGTGTACATCATTTTCATGGTAACTTCAATATTCATTACGGCTTCGCTATGAATGACTATTTTTATTTAAGATATGAAAACCGTAATGGATGCTAAAGTGACAATCAAATCGTTGTACACCGAGTTAGCAAATAGGCCTGCTGTCCTCTGTCTACCCCGCAAGGAAAAGGACGTGATAGTATGTACGTGGTCCTTTTATGTCACGTGTTCACACGTGACTTTGGGATCGCCACCACGAGCGATAAAATCGCGATGACTCCGCGCTCCTATTTTATATTAATGTATATTCTATTCTATAGGCGATACGATTGACATTAGCTCGTCTGCCAGTCGTCGGAAACAGCGAAAACACACATGCCAAGAAAGTATATGGAAATAGGTGGCACGACGATAAAATTGTCGCGATTCTCTCGCTCATGGAGGTGATGCCTTAGCTATGTGATGTATGAAGGTGTCGGTTTTTTGCAAACGGTGTCGCAAGTTCAATGGATTGTCCTATCTTTTATATACTTTGTCAATCTATCTACATTTAGATATTAAAATTGAGAAAAGATGTGATGATTGTCTCATAAATACTTTGTCGATATCTTTGTCGTCTTTGTAAATTACTATGTAGAATAAATGTGATGATGTAATGACTGTTACAGCCGTGTGGTTCCCGGCAGAGTAGAATAGGATAACTCCAAGTCTTCCCGTGGATGTCGTAGAAGGCGACTTAGGAAACACAAGCTAAACAAAGCTTATAATCATCAAGAGACCTCTCCAACCCGCCTGGCCAGCGTGGAGAGTGTAGGCTAAATCCTCTGACTGCTCAGGCTAATAATATGGCTCTGGTAGTACAGAGAGGGTCGTGCTCCTGCGGTGGAGACTAATAGAGACCTGATGATGAATGACTGTTGCAGCGAGCGAGTCGAGCGAGGGCAGCTCTGACGGCGAGAGTGGGCGCAGGCCGCGCCCGCTGCCGCCGCCGCCGCACCACGAGCCCCCGCACAAGGTAACATATCCCAACTAATATTATAAATGCGAAAGTGACTTTGTTTGTTTGTTTATTTGTTTGTTTGTTACGCTTTCACGCCGTATCTACTGAAACGATCATCATGAAATTTTGCATACACATAGGTTAGGGTACCGAGAAGGACATAGGCTATAATTGACGCGGGCGAAGCCGCGGGTAACAGCTAGTCTACTATATTAGATAAATGAGGAGTATATTTTGTACCGATTATTTCCTTATTTTTCTGTATCTAATTCATTTACTGTTTACCTTTAAGTGTTGGTGTAATAAAGCAGTCACTCATTCATTATATTTCACCTGAATTTCTATAAACACGTTTCAAAATTTTTATCCCTAATAGAGATTGGTAATCACTAATCATTATCCACGTATATGACATGTGTTTGAAGAAATTCGGATGAAGTATGCAGCCTTTATGAGTATAAAGCGATTTATATCATAATATATTTGTTGATAGATACTTCTCGGCTTCATTAAAGTTGGTAGGTATACTTACTAATAGGAAAAACTTTGAAATTTAACTGGTCACATTTATGATAACATAGGTACATAAGTATTTACAGTGATGGACAGACTGAAATGATCGTTAGGAATTAATTTCCTTTCTTTAATTTTTCTAAAAAAAAATTCTATGTTATTTACTTGGATCCAATATAAGTTATCTCGGTATAAAATACCTTTTGTCTTTTTGTGGATTCGGGTCGGTTGCAGTGCGACTCGAAATTGAAGTGTCGAAACTTGTTCACTTACAAATTCAAACAATGCATAGCCGATGTTATATATGTAAATGTAGTGATCATAAAACACATTATTGTTTCACAGATATTGGGCGGAGAGTATCCGTCGTCAGCTCAAGACAACTCCTCGTCCAGCGCAGCTGATTCAAGACGTAGGGCGCATCCGTTCTCGAAGCACGATAGGAGACATAAGGTACTTTATTTTCAAATTTTCATAATAATATTTTACCATTATTGTTTAACTCATGGTCGCAGAACCGAAACCAAATATAGTCTTAAGGGGAAACATGAATTTTACGGGGTCTTACTTTTTTTTCTTTTTTTTAATTTTCTTGAGGAACCCGGTGGTCCAGTGGGTGTGAGCTCTATAAGCGCTTACGTATGTTAAGCAACCTCTGGTGCAGTCCCTACTTGGATGGGTGACCGCAAGTGGCATAAAAATATCTCGAGCTCCTCCGTGCTTCGGAAGGCACGTTAAGCCGTTGGTCCCGGCTGTCATCGTTGATGGCAGTCGTTAAGCTATGTCAGATGCCTTAAGGCAGCTCGAAAAATCTGACACCAGTGTTGGCCACTTCATCATCAGGTCCCTTCTAGTCTCCACTGCAGGAACACGACCCTCTCTGTACTACCAGAGCCATATATTAGCCCGAAATATTGTTGGCCACTTACACATACGAAAAACAAACAAACGGGGTCTTACCTTTTTTGTCAACATGGCAACTTTTGCCGGAGACGCGAAGTAATGCTTCATAATCTCACTTTAAATTTTAAACAGTAGCTAAAACAATAGCTTGATGGGTTACTAAGGCTTCGCAAAAAGAAATTTAAATTATACTTTCGTTTTATTTCAAATGGGGGATCATTGGACTCCGAAAAACTAATGTTAAATAATCGAGACCAATATTTTAAAGAGGAATGACTTTATTTGTATGTCATGGATAAACTCAAAAGCTACTGAACTGAATTTATAAAAAAACTTTCACCTATAGAAAGCTGCATTATTAGTTTGTAAAAATAGGCTTTAATTTATTATTACTACTAGTATTGGATAAGTCAAATACTAACAAAAGAACTTTTGAAAACTTTCGATGTTTTCAATGCTATTATAGTTGTAGTTTCAGTTCTTACTGGAACACCACATGGTAGTCCACGTGGTGCTTTGGAATATGAAAGACTGACATGGTACGGTTAAAAGTTCGTGATCCTAGGACTCCACCTGGACTACCTTAAAATATGTGAATTATAGTCATAAATATTATTTTTTTGCAGGAATTTTCAAAGAGCAAAGACTCAAAGAAGAACTCTGCCCAGTTAGCAAACGCACCGTCAATACAAAACTGGGGACCGCAGGTAACTTAATAACTATCACTTGGACTACTTAACTACTTTGTATAAAAAGTATCTAAGCAATATGTGCACACGAACACATAAAAATGAGATCCATTTAGAATGATGTAGACAAAAGTTTTTTAAATTTATATGGAACTATTTATAAAACTCCCCAAAACCAACCATTGGTCACTGTTCTGGTCTTGATTCTTCTTTTTTCGGTCCAAACCAATCGCAAGGACGGTGATAACGAAGCTGTTTGCAGAGCAGCCTCGTTATCACCGTTCTTGCTTTATTTTCAGACGCTGAAGCACCTAAAAAGTTGAAATTAGGTCGCACTAACTTAAAGCAACCACCAATACCTACTAAGCGACACATCCCTGATTTATTCTTCCGGCTCGAAGGACCATTTTGTATAATACTTTACGTCCAACTTTCGATGTTTAATTTACTTATTTATTGATAAATACGATGTCTTAGTTTCATCTTTCATTTGAAGTGTCATAGTTTTTTTACATGTCAAAATAATTCCTTTTACATTTCAAAACAATCATAGACAAATAATTGCAAAAAGGTTTTATAATCCTATTCATTCAACAGTAAAGTTTGTGAACGTACTTTGTATTGGTTTCGCCCATTCGCAGAAAGTTTCATATATTGTTTTTTATTAAATATTTTATCTTTATACGTTTCTTAACATGTTTTCTTTTCCAGGGTTCTCACGGGGTACCTCTATTCGTGGAGAAGTGTGTAGAATTCATAGAGCGCGAGGGACTGGCTTCCGAGGGCTTGTACAGAGTGCCCGGCAACAGGGCGCACGTAGATATGCTGTTTACCAAATTCTATGAAGGTTAGTTCAAAATATATATAAAAAGAAACCTTGTTAAGAAGCAAGGAATCATGTTATATTTACTGGACTAAATATGCTACTGAACTGTGTATGTTACTGAACTATGCTGTGTATGAGGTCACTGACTACACATTTGATGGTTGAATCTAAAGCTATGTTAGGGATAATGGTTTCTTATGTTTTCGCAATTGTTACAAATTTAAATAAAATTATTTTAATACGGTTTTTAGTCAGTCTACCTGCAACCACGAACATTGTAAAGTGCTCGAAACGTTAGGTGTATAAATAATGTAATAAACCGTATTAAAATAATTTTATTTGACTATGTTAGGGGTATTAAAATGTTGAAAATGAAGGAATGTTATAAGAAATTATCGACGCGTGTGTGTCGTTCGACGGAATTATTGTCATTGTTCAAGTAAACAACTAGCTGTTGTCAGCATAATTAAACATAAATGTAAATGTAGGAGTTCGTTCCTGCGTGTCCGTTTGTCGGTGAACTGTTCTGTATCTTATGAACTGTAGTTGAATTTGTGTTTGCCGTTGTAACAACAAATAATAAAATGATGTAAAAGTGAAAGAAATTTGTGATCCCCGACATCCTATCATTCGCCGTCGTCATCGAATCACCTACTTGGACGGTTTTAAAGAGTTCCATAACCAAAGGGTAAAAACGGGGCCCTATTAGTAAGCCTCCACTGTCATATAGCATCTATGGAACCGTAATAAGTAGACATGAAATTTTCACAGAAAGTGTATATCGTTATAACAACAAATAATTATAAAAACGATAATTAGGGTGGTATAATTTTGTAGTGCGAGATATTACCTATATTTATTATAATTTTTTTACAGATCCCAACATAGACCTAGAATCGCTAGATATCCCAGTGAACGCCGTAGCCACAGCGTTGAAAGACTTCTTCTCGAAGAAACTGCCTCCGTTACTTGACGAAGCCAGTATGGCTCAGTTGGAGGATATTGCGGGTAAGTTTCATAAAAAGTGATTTTAAGTAAAAAAATTGAGAATTACCGCCATCTTGCTGTGTCCGAAGTGCTAACAAGTTCCATTAACGACTGCCATTTTTGACAGTTTACGTCCGCCATATTGATTTTCTGCTGACCTATATATAACCTATAACATTCCGAGGAAGAATACGAATCTAATGACACCTCACACTTCAAAATTGGTCAAGCCGTTTACGCTACTGGAGGCTACAATGTAATAGTCATACAAATATACGCTAGAAAAACATATCTTTTTCTGGGTGGGTCAGTTGTGTATAAACAACATTCCGTCATGTCATGATACACAGCCGGTGTTTAGAAGTTATGGTAGAATAATGAAACTGGTATACATGCTAACATATTGATGTAGTTTCTAAGGTTAACTATAATGATTGTGAGTTGACGTTGCTTGGAGAAATTGTTGCGGGTACCCGGTACCTGGTCCCGGACTTTGGGTGTGAGCTAAGCTCAAAGGTGTTCATTAGCTCCCTTTGGGCGCTTTAAAACTTAGTACCTACTTAAGGCTCGTCTACCTCAGTTTATACTGGCTGACTGATAAATCAGGTCTCATACTTATGGATATAATAATTCATGATGTCAACTTACGTTAAGAAATATAAAACCAACATAATAGGTACTTTAATAACAAAGAAAAAAAAATATAAAATTAGTGCACAAAGTCTCGGAATGTTTGGACACCGCGCGCTCGCTACGCGAATCCAGCTAGACGACCCGCGGCCGACACGCATCGCGTGGACATTAGCACTTATCACCGCGCTCAGCGCGAGTTTCCAAGCTTGTTGTTTTTATAGCATAATTTGGTCAACTATCAAGCACCAATTTATTATACATTTGGAACGAGAATCGTGAATCGAGTGCCGTCTTTAAGTAACGTGATGTATCAGTCAGCCCTGTATATAAAATTTTTTGAAATCTATAAATGTGTCCTGCCCTCAGCCATGCGCGGCTGCATCGCGGGCGGCGTGGAGCTGAAGGACCGCAGCTGGCGGCTGCTGGCGCTGCGCCAGCTGCTCACGTCCGCGCTCACGCCCACGGCGCGCGCCACGCTCGACTACGTGCTCGACCACTTCGCCAGGTCAGACCTGCTCTATCTAGTGTCCAGCTGTCAGCCATGCGCCTGCATCGCGGGCGGCTTGAAGTGTACTACGTGCTCGACCACTTCGCCAGATCTACAACAATTACTACTTTACGGAACGTACCCATACTACGTTAACTGCTCATGGGAAGGCGAAGGGTCTTCAAAATACCCTGCTTTGTCGCAGGGGTAGGAGCCTTAGGTCTTCGTAACGTATTCAATGAAGTCAGTGTAAAGAGAGAGTAAAAAAATTGTCACGTAGAATAGGTGACTTTTCTTATTTCATCATCATCAGGTCTTCGTTTAGTCTTTTGTCTCCACTGCAAGAGCAATGACTCTCTGTACTACCAGAACCATATATTAGCCATAGCATTCAAAAGATTTGGCCTACACTCTAAGTCGCCTTCTACGACATCCACGGGAAGACTTGGAGTGGTCCTATTCTAATCTACCGGGAACCACACGGCAAATTTATTGTTTAATAAATATCTATTTAACAATATATTATGCTATGGTAGATACTTTTAGTCAGCTGACTCTTCTATTTACAATATTCATTTATAAATGAATCCTTACCTCGTGCCTTTTTCAACAGAGTGGCCGACAACTCAAAGTTAAACTCGATGGACAGCAAGAACTTAGCAATCTGCTGGTGGCCAACGCTCCTCCCGGTGCAGTTCTCCGACATGGGCCGCTTCGAGATGACGCGGCCCTACCTCGAGGACATCGTGCAGACCATGATCGACCAGCATCCCTTCCTCTTCCGAGGGCAGGAGGCGTTTGTCATGGTGTGAGGCCAGGGTGTGAGTATTCTTATTTAAAACATTTAGTTTTGTTAAATATTACAGTCTCGAAATACAGTTCCCGACATGGGCCGCTTCGAGATGACGCGACCCTTCCTCGAGGACATCGTGCAGACCATGATCGACCAGAATCCCTTCCTCAAACATTTGACACGAAAATAGTAGTCTGCAAATACTAAACCTGAACACTTGAAACACAAAACCTCCACACTCGAAATACGAAACCTCAACAATTGACAGCATTCAAAACATAATACCTCCATAAGTCCAAACACTTAAAACACAAATCCCCACTTACTTGAAACCCAAAACAGCCACACTTTTGAAATACAATTTCCCTACACATTCCACAAATCCCTACCCAGGCGATATGGCCAAAGACAAGAAACAAAATTTCATAGACAATGAGCTAGCTGCTGGAACAGATTGCCCACGTTGTAAGCTGTTTATACACGATTTTATTTCTAATCTACATATCATAACGGTTTAAGGGGGCCACAACCCTCGCTCTTCATAAACTTTCTCTTTGGGTAGGCTGCTTTTCCACCAGAGATGTGCGAGGAAAATGTGTCGTACGAGGATGTCTAGCTATGCTGTGAAAATGTGTGGGGGTTTCAACCAAAGCTCAGTTAGGAAAATGTGTGTTGCCGCTTCTTCTGCACTCCGCCTTGGAAGCGGTGTAAACTTAGCCGTAAGTAAATTATTGACGTCAACAATAATATATTTTTTTAAACTAATTGTAATTATGAAAAAAATTGACGTTCACTAAATGATATTTAAATATCTTACGATGAATAAAATGATTGACTTTGGCTTTGTGGTTCGAGGATGTGTAGCGGAGCTATACGAATTAATGTGCGGTTCGCTAGTTTCCGGTAAGCAGTTTCCACCAGAGCTGTGCTAAGCGAGGAAAAGTCTAGAGAGGAATTCTATTGGTGCTTGAAAACCACGTCCCTCGTTACGCGACCTCGTACATCTCTGGTGCAAACGCAGCCTTATGGTGCTATCTCATTGCTTGCAGGAACCCACAATGCAGGTTGCATTCGTGATGAACGACGTGTGACGTCAGCACGGTGCGGGCGCGCCCGACGCGTCGCGAGCGCGTCGGCGCACGCGACTCTCGCCTCTGTTGGCTTGTAATAAGTGTTATATCCGCCCGCGGACATTGCTAGAACGAAACCATTTCAGTGTTACTACGTTGAATTACGCTAATAATAATGACGCGTTATTTTCTAAGCGTAAGTTTTGAATATGCGTTTTAGATAAATACTGTTTTCTCAATTTTCGTCTAAGATTGGCAGTTTTTGAGGTCTTTAAGGCCCTGGCTACGGTATAAACGCGCAAACGATTGTGACCAAAGTTTTTATCGTACATTGCTTCTTTTACTATTGAAATTTCCTAATTGACAATGACAAGCAATCAGTATATGGAAAAACGCTGGTCGTAGTCGCTACATGCGCGTTTCGTGGCCTCAGTAAGAGGCTATAAGGTTATTTTTTTAAGCAATCTCGTATTGTTCTTGTAAAAAACTGATGTTTATAATTGTTTTGTGCGATAAAGTTTTTCTCATATCAATTCTTAGTATTTTCAATACTTAAAAAAATCTACGAAACAATTGAAATTGATTTTCTAATAAAAACAGTATTTTAGTAGTTATTCTGCATCGTAATAGAATAAGAAAAATTCGTGCACAAAAGTATTTAACGATATAAAATGTTTTAAAGTAAGTATTGGTAACATTTGTATTTATGATAATGGCAACACCACGTATGCACATTCCGTTCAGTCGTATTATAATTGTTATTGTTAGTGGTAAACGTTGTTTTGTAGCGCGTAATGCTAGCAGTTATTTTATTGCAAAACCATTGCGAGCGAGAAGATATGTTAAGCGTTTTTTTGGGAACTACACGTTTGTATACAAAATAGGTAGGTATATTATGGATCCAAAGACACTGGCATCACCAAGGCGATATGCCCGGGCCTCAGTACGGGTCTACTCAGGGCCTGAAATACTCGTTAAAAATTTAAAGTATAAGTTGTTAGTATTGCCCACAGGGAATGTGAATGTTGATCGCGGGTCGCGTCTGTTTGTATGAGAGAGTAAGATAGTGTATCTCTTCCATACACACAGTACAGAGACAAAGTACATACGGGTCGTCTTCAAGCTCAAAAGCGTTGTCTATACTTTTTGTACAGTCACATTATGCTCTATGGGAGGACTGACCACTGATACTTTTCTTCACAATATTTTTTTATGAAAGTCTTTTAGGCTCTGACGCATGTAATTACGCAGCGACATTTATTATTCATATGACACAATATATTTATTTTCAATAAGTCCTGGCACATATGCTTTTTTGTTTGTTGAACAAGACATCTGGGCATTGCTATCCAGAGTAGCTTTTAAAAATTTTTCACTACATCACATTAAGCGTCGTTGTTGTTTAGGTATTATCAGAAATACTAACTTCACTGTTATTTTTGTTGAGCCAGAGAAATTAGGGCGAGCATTATATTAAAATTTATTTGAAAGAAAATACCAGCTTAGGTATTTTGCATGTCTTCTTTGAGCCGTTTTTCCCTTTAAAACGTCAACTCATTCATTGTATAAGTACCTATTTTGTATACGACGTGGTTTTGAAGCGAGATTAAATATGACGATCCGTTATTTCATAAAGCATCACTATTGTAAGCGTATAATTATTGAAGCTATATAATTAAATGTATTTTTATTAATTTTTACAAATCACTCTTAAATTGAGATTATTTTTGTATAGTATTTTTTTAATGTTTCAGTAACAAAATATTTTGTTTTGTATTTTTATATCATCACATTATTATTTTTTGCACTTCAAAGATCTCTCTTTTACAAAAACTTCTTTATTTACGGTTTGTCATCATTGGCAGCTTCGATTGAGACTGATTTCTTATTTTTTTCTGAAACTCACAGCGCACCTCGTTAAAATAGTAAAATTGTTGTCGTTACTCCATTTTCCCGAAAAAAGTAAAAAGTATATTTGTCGGCTGTTTTTGTACAGAATAGTTAATTTGTAACCGTGTTTATCAACTAAGAAGGATGAGTTCCTTCCGTTAA
Organism: Rhodophaea formosa; assembly: GCA_963082605.1. Classification (NCBI taxonomy): domain Eukaryota; kingdom Metazoa; phylum Arthropoda; class Insecta; order Lepidoptera; family Pyralidae; genus Rhodophaea; species Rhodophaea formosa. The sequence goes on along the minus strand of OY720228.1, from coordinate 9,314,342 downwards.
TGATAAAGTACCGTAATAATAAAATTCGTAAGATAACCACTTCTAATTTGACCCCAAAACAAATTATTTTTACTGAAAAATAAATAGCAAAATACTAGTAGGTTTACTGCTAGCATTGCAATTTTAGTAATGCATTCCATTTGTCAAGTTTTTATAAAAGCATTCTACCTATAAATAATAAATATATAGGGACATATCACACAAATTGAGCTAGCCCCACAGTAAGTTGTGAACTTGTGTAGCAGGATACTAACTCAACGATACTATATTTTATAATATATACTTATATAGATAAACATCCAAGACCCAGGTCAATATGAAAAAGATCTTTTTCCATAGTGACCTGACCGGGGATCGAACCCGGGACCCCCGTGTCGCAGGCTAGCGTGTTGACCGCTGCGCCACGGAGCTCGACGTGACCTATGTATTCAGAGAGCTAAGTGATTCGTTTTCATACGAACTGTTTCTTGTTTGAAATACTTTGACAATTCAAGGTTTTCTTCTAGCTCTTCAGATTTCAGTGCTGGAAAAACTTCGTCCTCATCTAGAGTCCATTTCTTTAGGTACTTAAAAAAGTGTAAACAATCTTGATACGTCTTTTATTGAAATATAAATATATATGTTTACACTTTACTGATTCAATGTGAAATTAAATGTTATTTCATCAATTCAAATATAATTTAATTTTTTTGATTTCAATTAAAAAACGTATCATTAGACTATAGAAGAATTAAAGATGCGAGTAACACAACAATTTTGAATAAAGTATGAAATGGCCTATTTGTATTAAGTGTTTATGCATAGACTGATGTAGTGTGTACTGTGACGTTGAAGTAGATATAACGCTCTGGTCATCTTTGCTGATAGATGTTGCTGAGAGAATTCACCAATTATTTGATGTAACATGTTTCCCCAATCCACAGCTTTGCGAACAAAATGACTGTACTAGTTGACGGTATATGGCAACGCAAATCTAATTGAAGATGTCGTTGGACTCGGTTGTTCATAAAATAAATATGATTTTTTTTGCCTTTTATGCAAGTAATTATTTCATGAGAATAATAATAAATCATTTGATCTATCATTAGAAAATGTATAAACGCATATTCGTTCTCTTTTCAATAGATTTTTATCCTTTTTGCAAACATAACCTGTAAAAATATTTTTTTTTCGTTATGTTTTTTTTATTCAATAAATATATCAATGGGGACAAGCTAATATAAGTATTTAAATAGTTTATTTCATGAGATTTGGTCACATTATGAAGAAAAATAGATTTTGATTCAAAAGTCCAATCATATGACAATTCGTTTTGAAATCGTACACAATCCCTCTCGTGTCAGTTGCCGTCTCCATTAGAATGTAACTAAAAACCTAAAATATATATGGTGTCTCGCTCGTTATTTTCTCTATGTAATGTGATCATGCTCATATAGTTCAAATGAGTGACAGGGATGGAACTACAAACGTAAGAGATGAGAGGTATAGGCCCGGTTTCACGCTAACTGACAACTAGTATAATAACTGTAGTTATAACACTAATATCTATTAGTAAACATGACCTGTTTTGATTAATACCATTATGATCCTTTTGCCAATAATATAAGGTCGAGTATGCTTTATGATTATGAACTTTTCAATATTTACGTATACTCATTGTAATTTTAAAGTATTATTGGAAGTCAATGTTTGATGAAAATTTAAGATTGTTTATTAATTGAAATACTCAGATTGAGTAAGGCAGCTTGATTTTTGTATATTTGTGTACTGAGCATATTGTAAGTAAATGATTTTCTTCTTATAATTATAAGCATGTCTTTAAATAGTACATTTTGCTTTAGAAAATGCTTATTTTCGTGTAATATTTTATTTACATGTATTAAGGAATTTATCACAAGAATTAGCAGTGCAATTTTGTATTCTATATATGGTGAACGAGCTTTTTCAGTTACGCGATTTTAAAGGATTTGTGTTAGTTTTAAAAACATAGCAAGAAATGAAATCAATGTAACTATTTATAAGTATATTTAATATATTAGATGTCTCCAATTAAGCCTAGTTAAGGTGTATTTGCGTAAGATTTTATCGATATAAAACGTCATTATATCATTGTACGTGAGTGCGTGCGCGTGCATCGTACGTATACGTTCTCACACTTGTATTCGTGTATATACGTCGTAAGTATACGCACTCACTCCACAGGCGTTTGTGTGCGTGCATCGTGCGAACACGCACTCACGTACACACGTGCATGTGTGCACGGGACGCAAAATATCATGTCCATTAGGGGAATGATGCGAGGGATTTTTTATATTTTACTATGAATCGAAAAAGACATAGAGCCTACCTGTGTTAAAATTTATTTTTCTAGAAATTTCCGCTTTCCTTGGATCTCAAACGGATAGTTATTCCGTACCGGTACTTCCCCTAATGATTTTTAAAATGCAATTTCTATATAAATACTTATTCGATGTAAATATTGTACATTCATTCAATTATTTTTGCGTAATTTATTTATTGAATTATTTTTTTATGGGAAGGATTTTAAGCCATATATTTGTTACTCATTGAAATATAATTTGTGGAGTGTTTTCTTATTTTATATTTTGTTTCTTAGCACATTCTGTTGTTTTTTTAAAGCGATGTGCCATTATTTTCTACAACGTAAAGTGATTTCGGTGATTCCTAAAGTTGAATGTTTGTAAGAATTGGGTTTTGTCTGAAAATTTTTCTTGTAGGTTTCTCGAATGTTCTAAAGTAGAATCAATGTACGCTTGGTCGACTGAGCGCTCGGCGGCTATATGGCGCCACACCGGTTGTAAATGTCGCTAGAAGGTGGATCGGTTTTTGCTTGTATAGGATAATATCGGATAATGCCTAGGCGGATAGTGAGAAATTAGGTACCTTTCACGAAGTTTTTGCCTTTAATGTTAAAGATAAGATTGTGGAAGGTTTAAAATAGTTGGAAAGACTTGAGTGGGTAATTTAATTCGTTGTTTTTGTAAGTATTATATTATCTTCTAGGCTTTTTATGCTTATGAGATGAGACACTCTATTATTTTATTTGTTGTACCGTTGAATACTAATTAACAAGGATTTAAAGAACGACTGAAAAGCAAATCAGAGAAACTTATGTTTCTTATGCAAAGGCAAAGGGAAGAAGAGGTACGGGGGGCGCAGCACCCTGCTGAACAAAACAACCAAGAAAACAATAGACAACTCTTTGACAGTAGTTGTAGTTGACAAAAATATAAAACAAAGGCTGTTTGGACCTGAAGTTTCAGTCTTGCTGTTTGTTGTTAAACGTTTCGGAATTCTTGGAATTTCCTATTAGCCGTGCGTGTGTCTTAAAGTTATCTGATGAGAATGGCTTCCATTTCAAGACTGCTCCTTAAACTCTGTTGATTAGTATTAATGGTATACTAAAAGCATTTTAAGTAAAAAGTCCTTAAATCTCATGCTGTCGTCTCTGCTAGACTGACCTGGCGATAGGGTTGCCATATGTGCGGATAAAGCTGAACATGTCAGGATTTGTGGTTGGGTATCCGGCCAAATTAGCCGGAGTCCTGCCTATCCGATATTGGTTAGGCATTTTAAATTTGGCTATTTCTATGAAGATAAGACAATAAAAAAAAAACAGTATTTTTATTTATGAAGATTTTATGGTAAAAAACCCCTGCTTGATTTATTTCAAAAAATGTACTATACAATACGACTTAAAAACAAAGGGACTCCGTTCTTTTTACCCAAATGTCCGGCATAACTGGCTGCTTTTTCCGGCTATTCTATTAAGAGGATCGACTACCTGTAATTTTCATACAAAAAGCGATAACTCTTCCACCCCCTAAACCTTTACGAAATGAGGAAACTTTGATGTCCTTTGATTTAGCACACATTAATCTAGGGCTAACCGTTTTACTTTTTTATTGATTCGGTTAAATTAATTTAAATAAAATGACCCGGGTATTTTTTATGTGAAAAATGTGGATATTTACTTAGATGCTCATAACTTTTGTTGTAAGCAATATATCTTATTTATCAAAACGTACAGCCCTATTTCTCCAATTTATCAATAATGTGTAAAAAAAACTATTGAAATAAGACTATGTTTAAGGGGTGGGAAGCGTTATCGCTTTTTGTATGAAAATTTACAGGTAGTCTATCTTCTTAAAAGATCTGGCAACCCTACTTGACGAGATAGATAAAGCACGAGACTTCCGAACGTTATTAGTTAAGAGTCCCACGTAAAGCCGCAATCACAAACGTAGTTTCGTTGATGTTTATAATCAGATTTCAATTGTAAAAACAATACCTATACAAAATTACAGCGAGTTGAAGTTTCGTATCGAAAACTTGTACTCGCTGTAATTTTATATAGGTATTGTTTTTAAAATTGAAATCTGATTATAAACATCAATATGCCTTATCCGGTCGTATGTACGAAATTTGGTTGAGATTGGCTTCACTGTTATAAAACTAAAACGAAACTACGTTTGTGTGGGATTGCGGCTTTACGTGGGACTCTTAAAACGTAGGATTTCTAAACAGTGGAATGGCAGCGACCTAAATATTAGGCCATACGTTCAGATGATAAGGCAAATAGGGATAAGACGAGGAAGAAGTGCAGATGTTAAGGCTTCAATGCGCGTATACAACTACATGCAAACGTGACGTAATAAAAAACGCGCCTTATGCACTTATATGTCAACGTACTCTAAAAGTCCCTCCGTGTCAGAAGTACTACCGAAAAGTACAACTCGTAGTATTAATTATACAATGTTGCATTCCTGTCCCCGTAGCATGGCACGCGCTTCAACGTTTATCGACTATGGCCATCTCATTTTCCGTAATATTAAAGAGCGAGATGAGCATAGTTTGTCGTGCAATAAAAACGGCGTCGCGAATGCCATACTACGGGTGCTGCTGTGTTGTTGACGTTCCATTGTATACCGAACCTTAACACCTGTAGCACACAGCTGTGAATGCGAAACGGAAGCGTTCCGGAACGAAACATTGGCGAAGCCGCGAAACGCTGTCTAGTATGATTTTGTTTGGTGCGTCTCACACCGCAGGCGGAACGAAACCGAAACGGAATCGTACTACAGCGTTTCGCGGTTTCGCCAATGTTTCGTTCCGGAACGCTTCCGATTCGCATTCGCGGCTGTGTGCTACAGGCGTTAATGTTGAAGAGGATTGATACTTACTCCAGAGAAAAGGGATGGTATTTCAAAGTATTTTTGTTCAAAACTATAATAAGTAGTGTGATGAATGTTGTGATAAAGGCCGGCGCGGCGCGGCCGGGAGCCTCAGTCGACACATCCATTTTGCTATGTGCGTCTCAATTACTGTACAACACAGTTCAAAGGAATGTGTCATATTTTATAATAAATAACCATATATGTAACGACTTGGCGTTTTTATTTACTCCTATGTCTCGGTGTTTACCTGATTGAACAGTCGGGGGCAGATAAACATAACCCCCGTACAAACAGATTTTAAATTGTAAGGGAGTCCGGTATATACCCCGACTGTACATTGCTTGTCAGTTACAATGCGCTCTTTATTGTAGGGAAATACTATTATAATTATCATGGAAGTAAAAGCTGTTTATGAATTATTTTAGTATGGTACAACCTTCGATCAAATATTATTAAACCGTCGGGATCGCATTTGAAGGGTTCCGTACCAACCAACATTCAAAATGTAACTACAAAGCGCTCAACAGCATGATATGTTCGCTTGTATGCATTAATTAATCCATACATTAGCTTCTAGAGAAGGTGAAAAGGAACAATGGCCTCGGATTTTGTTTCGTCGCTTTGTATTTTCCTTAGAAAAGAAAGGGAAAAATAATTTATAAAGTAACTACATATAAAACTTTATTCATCATTCAACATACACGTTAAAATTATATTATACAACAGCACATACTAATAAAATCACAGATTATCTTTTTATACATTAAATCTATTATAAAGTGAAATATAATCTAAGTTGTAAAATATTTAATTAATTACCTACGAATACATAATTTTAATAATTTCGTAATTGTATTACGTATTAACACTGATATGTTAAGATAAAATTTCCTGGTAAAATTGATTTGAAAATAATTTACAATATTCGCCTACAGCTGGCTCCGTCAAAAAGAATGTTTAAGTAGACAAAATTGATCGAAGGTTTTTAGAAGTATTTTAATTAAATCTCTTTTTTTGTTTCCAAAGCGAGTGTGAGCATATAGTTCCAAAGCATTCATTTACCTATGTCACTCATGCTCATTTTGTAGTGCTGGCATGCTCATACAGTTCTATTCGGTTCAGCTGTAAGCACATACACCGGCGCAGAGGTAAATGTACGTTTTTTCACAAACGAACTGGCACTTGGTATAGTTGTCGCAGTCATCTGGTTAAATCTGCGATTTTTGATTAAATGACTAGCGCGTTCATTGAATGACCACGTTTCATTGAATAACTAAAAGACAACTCGTCAAGTCGTTGAATGTAACGTTGAACGTCTTGACTGAATTAATGTCATTTAGTGAAGTCGTTGAATCCTAGCCGACTTTGTAATATTAGGTGGAAGCATGATTTCATTTTTCTTAGTTTTTAAAGTAGCCGGCGGCGGCGTAATAATAGGTAAATCCATAATGTCATATGTCATACTAGTTTATTGCAAATAAAGCACTTTTATGTAAATTTAATCGAAATTAAATTGAAATTTTCGAGCTGTTGACGCCATATTTGTTTTGTTGACTACTAGCGCCGCAGTGGTAAAAAAATGAACTAAATTTAAATCACCTGACTGATTTATGTCCGCTCTGTTCAAAGGGCTATGTTACAATCCGCTAACTAGTTGGACGTTGAGCGACGCTTGTTCAATCAACGTTTGGCCTAGTCATTCAATTAAACGTGGTCATTCAATGAACGCGCTAGTCATTCAATCAAATAGCAGATTCAACCAGATGATTGCGACATAGTAATGTGGATTAAAGTGTTTCCATTAAGTATATTTAGAGACGTGACTATGCTTGATTATTACATATTTGAGCTTACTTTACTAAATATTGTACTTAATTACAATACTAACGTGAACGCAAATGGGAAAAGAGAAAACCTACTTTTTAGAGGTTTTCATGAGGTATTTACAAATAAGTACCATTTCTCCGTAGGTATCTGTACATGGTCTATGCAATACAGAGATACCTAGGCGAACCTAGGATCTGCAGTGCCGGGTTTAGAACCTCGCACTATTAAAGCAGTGTTTGATAGTTACATAAGTGCTTAGAAAAGTGCCTATTGTAGGTACATTTTCTTTAAAGGAGTTAAGGGTTGAGCTACATCTAGCAGCTTGAAATCGTATTTTCCTATACTTTTATCCTTTTCTATCAAATAAGCTTCCCGTACAAGAGTAGGATAAACGGTAGAGTTGACGGTACAGTACTTACTACGCTACTAACTATACCAGTGTATCACTATTAGTAGAGTATTAGAAATTGGTAGAGTAGACGGACTACCAACGTGAGAAAACCCCTCGCCACTGTGTTCACTCTACCAATATTTGGTTTCTATATCTCTGTATGTATATGTATAGCGTTAGTAAAGTTCGAGTGCTAGTGACAGCCGTAGCATTCTAACGTGATTCTAACTATACTGACCAAATTCAAACTTACATGTAGACATCTACTTAAACTTAAATTGAAAGATAACAGGGCCGAATCTCTCATATGGCTTTTTGGGCTTCAGCCCAGTGCCCCGTGGATTCCAGAGGCCCCCAGCTAAGTCAAATCGAAGTAAAAAATAGACGATCATGCGAAAGAATCTTTAATTTATTAAATTAACAGATCATAAGATTTACAGCCCTGCGAATCCTGCGTTTAAACAAACCCATTTAATTCATTTTCTTATACTTTGAGTAATAAGGTAGGCCCCTAGCCCCTAAGTAGTATTAGCCCAGGGTCCCATGAACTCACGGTCCGGCCCTGATAGATTTAGTAGGCTAGGGAACTCTCAACTAGGTACTTACTCTACATTTATTATCTTTATTTAATAGCACAAATACGAGCGGGATTCGACAATTCCGCTGCGTTCGCGCTCTTTTTCTCTTTGCCAGATGTAGCTCAACCCCTCAACCCTAATGATAGCAGTGTAGCTTGTCAACTCTTTGATGGTTCGTCTTATCGGATAAGGACCTCTTCTAACTGAAGCCAGCGCCCAGCACCTATCATTGCATCAGTTTCTGTACCGATGTTTGAGAGTATTCCAAAAGAGACAGGGCCTATGAGATGCTGATGAATGGGGGAAATGCTGCACCAGCTGCGTCGCCCTATATAGGCTGCTGTCATTGGATAATGTTTGACAAGCTGCTGCTTGTCAAATATTGACACATTATGTGGCAATTGACACATTGTGGCCAGACCACAGCTTACCGGACCCGCCGCGCCAGTGCTGCCGCTGCCTATGTCTGAACACCCTCATTGATATAATATCTCGTTATTATAGGATGGTAATTTCATTAGGTTACTTTTTAGGCCGCACAACTTTCCCTTTTTATTCCTTATGCTTGACTGGGAGAGAATGCTCATAGCATTAAGCCCGCCTATTAAAAATAATTGATTGAATAGATTCTATACGCATCCAGCGCCCCAACAGCCGCACCAGGGTATGGAGCCGTCGTTGACAGGGACAGTTGAGAGTTTCCTGGACTTGTGCGTGCAGGCCGACCCTAGTGAGTTGACGGAGGAACACACGCTGCTTCGCTCGTGCTCCGAGTGAGACGTCATCTCCTGAAATTGATGGAGTTTTCATTATTCTCCTTTTTATTACGAAATAGGCATACGGCAAACGCCCAACTGATGGAAAGCGGTTACCGTAGCCTATGGACGCATGCAAAACAAGGGGTGCATGTTGCCGCACGTGAAGAAATCTATTGCTTCATAAGCATATAGATGTGATACTTTGACTCCAGTTTTAAAATCTAATTTGTCTTTCTTGTACCAATCGAATGGAAAGGAAACCGTTTTGATATTAGAACGTATTTATATTAGAAAGGATTTTTTTTATGGAGGATTTACCATTAAGTAGTTACATTGAAAGAGTTTTTCATATTGACAAGCCCTGTCGCACCTTACGACTTAAATAAACCCTCGACATACTTTAAGGGGTGTTTCAACCTGTCAATATAAACAACTTTTCCTATGAGACCGATGCTGGGAACTCCAAAAAAGTTTCCACATTTCCATTCAAAAGTATACATTTACTATACTGATAGTAACAAAACTAAAATATACCTGATAGCTATCCCGCTTGTACCGCGGGCCAGAGCTGGAAGAAGACAAGGTGTTCCTCGGCCGATGCCTGCTGCAGTGCTTTTGCTTCCCCAAGTCATGCACCTCCTCTATCAGCCTCTCGTTATCACTCTCTACGTGCACCGGCAAACCATTCTTTGGAACTCCATTTTTTACCTCCTTCTTCACCTCTTTCTTTTTCTCTCTTCTTTTCCTTTCTCTTTTTTTAAATGTCAATGAAAATCGTTTTCGCTTCTTCGCTTTTGGAGAATCAGGTCTCTTTGGTACTGTTGATTTCTCTCTTTCAGATCTACTCGTGTCATCGTCTGGAGGAGGAATTTGAGACTCTGAATCCGTTTTCAGTGTCAATTCAGTACGAGTAGAAGAATCTGGTTCTCCAGTTCTGTAAGCTACCTCTTTTTCTAAATTCGCTAATTCCATTCTCCGTAATCGTTTTGGTAGTTTGTTTACCGTCGCGTATATTGGTTCTTCATTATCTCCTACTGGAGCTGATCGAGATCTGAAGAAGAAATCAAACTTCTTCGGTTTCACCGGTATTCTTCTTTCAACAAACACAACAGTGCTTGCAACTTCTGTTGTTGTGGTCAAATCTTCACCAGATTTCGGACTTGGAGTGCTCGGAACTGGTGTCGATTTTGGGTAGTCATACGTCAGTTCAATATTCTTTTCTGTGACGTAAGACTTTGGAGCTTCAGTGTTTTCCCCATTCTGCATTGGAGGTGGCGGTGAAGAGGGTACGTTGTTCGGTTCTCGTTTCTGACAGCAGCACTGCCTTTGCATGATTTTCCTAGTATTGCACATGAAGACAGAGTTTTGTTGAATGAATGTAGTTTGTATTGTAGGAGTGGATTGCACATCGCCAAGTAAGTCCTCAACGTTTCCACCGTTATGGAAGCGTGGGGCTTGGTATGGAGCTATGACGAAACCTGGAGGAGGTGGTCCAGCAGCATGGTAAGGCGGTGACGTCACGGATTCGAAGAACCTCGGAGTCTCAGGCGGGGCATCGTGTATCAACACGTCCACGGACCGTTCTTGAGTGGTTGGTGGTCGTATTGTTGGGTTTGTCTGTGGCATGATCGGAGATTTTTTAATAATGTCAGCCCCTTTCTCTTCTTGACACTCTTTACATGTGCATGGGGATTCGACACCGCTCTGAAACATTAAGTTTGGAATATTAGAGTGAGTAGTCTTTTTTATACAACTAAGTTGGCAAACAGGCTAAAGAAATCTTTTCACGCCCTTTTTGAAGATCCCCATACTGTAAAATACATACTTATATCTTTAAAAATCTTTTACTGATTTTTTGGCACTGCGCGCGCGGGTGACTTTTGTCACGGTGAAAAAAAAGTGTTTGTCACGTCTTCCTCGTGTCTCCGTAATGTCTCCCAAGCGGAGTGCGCGCACCAGCGCGCACGGTAGGCGACAGTGACAAAACTATGGCAAAACATGAAAAAACTTTTTAGTTATCAAAGAGTCATTACGTGGTATTTGAATTCTCTTTGGTCATTTGTCGACATGGATTTCGAACAGATGGTCGTTGTCTGCGAACTCATCTCTTGCTAAAGAAACGTAAAAAAGAATGCTGGGCACTCTTTGAAGTGGCAGGTTACTTCACTAAGTCGGTCAACATAGTATAGAACTTTTCACTGAAAGTTCTATACTATGTTTCATAAAACTCAAGAACATCTAAATAAATTTTTCAAATATTTTCTAATGAATATTGGAAGTTTAGGAGGATCCCTATTCCCTATTCTTTTAAACTTCCAATATAGTCGTTAGGAATCATGTCAATACGCGATGCGGCTAGCAACCCATCCCTATTTTGATTCCGTTCTCTACATATTAGCTCACCAACACGCTAAACGTGGCTTTTAAAATTTATAGACCTGGGCTCTGCCTACCCCTTAAGAGAAAAGACGTGATAGTATGTAAGTAATAATGTTCTGATTATTTATGACTTTGCAGAGACTTCAAATAGATAAGGAAATATTAATATATTAAATGAATAAATAAATATATTGTCTCTGGTAGATAGGTTGTTTACTTAGTGAAGTTTTTGATTTAATTAAAAATCGCTCATTCTCGTCCGTTGAAATAAATAAATGATTCAGTGTATTTTTTGGTTTCAAGTATATAGTCGCTTTTTTAAGTCGGTCAAATTTTTTGTTACAAAGTTTTTTCCACGTAGAGTAACAATTTTGACACCCGTGCGTGCACGTCTATTACATAAAATGCCTATCGTAAAAGTTTTGTCGCCGGCTTGTTCGCTGGTCTTCGAGCAACACGCCTTCCGTAACAGAAGACGTGTTGCTCGACGGACAAAAAAGTCACGTCACTGTCACGTCGCTTCGTGCGCGCACCTCCATACATCTCCATGGACAGGGTGACGGAAACAAAAAAGTCACGGCGACAAAAGTCACCGGTGCGCGCAGTGCCTAAAGAAATATGTAAAAACTTTTTTGACCTTCAATTACATTCAGTGGCTTCCTCCATTGGTGAGCGAAATGACGCAATATTGTGCTCATCAATATCTATGCTTATATTATATAGAGGAACTTGTTTGTGGGTTTGTAATGAATCTTAGAGCATTAATAATGAATAGACTCAAAACTACAGAATTTTTTAAAATACTTTCACCTATAGAAAGCGACATTTTCAGCGGGTAACACAGACTTAGGTACTCAGACAATTTTGCGGGAAAACTAGCCGTATTCCCGCAAAATTCCCGCAAGCCCTTTTTATATCGGTAAGAAAAATTCAATTGCTCACAACACAAAGGATTCGTAATATTTCAGTAGCATATTTTAGTCAATGTTGTGTGTGGTTTGTGAGTCACCGGAAAACGGTTTAAATTTATTCTTCTTCTTGTTTTGTGTTTACACGTTCAAATTGTGTTAATTTTCAACAACAAACGTTTACTGCTAATAATGTTTAACTTTGAAATTACCACGTATATGATGTTGATCATAATTACAAAGGAAGGGTTTTAATTTAGGTAGTATGTTTTTGGTTTAAAATTTCAATTAGTGATTTTGCATGCGCCGACTAGACAATTCAGTAGCTGATATAGAACACAATGCTTAGCTTTTGTATACTGTACATTAGAGAAATATGGGCAAAGTTACCATAATATTGATTTTTTCGAAATTTATGATCAGACGGAAATTTGATAAATGTAATGAATTCACTTACTGTGATATCCCAAATACGTAAATATATATTATACGATCCTAAAGCCAAGAAATTGGTCCTTGCTCATCCCCACATCGAAATCATCCCTGGTAAAGTTGGGAAAGATGAAGCAAGACATTATCACTGAATTTGGTGCAGTATTGGTAGTCTTGATCCGCTGATACTATTATGAGTGTCATTTTTTCAACTAGTAGTACAAATGATACAAGGTTGTATCATTTGTACTACCAGTTGTACTTTTCGGTAGTACTTCTGACACGGAGCGTACTATTTGACAAATGGATAAAACTCCTCTTGTTAGGTAAGATTTTTAGGTTAAACTGATAGGTACAACGCTAGATTTTAATCGTCTCGCAGTTGGACATCATCCAGTCTTCTAATGTTCTCTCTCTAAAATACGTGTAAATTAGTTTCACCCTTGACGAAACCTTGCCAAACTTTAACGACGCACCTTGCCACCCGATCCTGCGGTGACTGGACATCTGGTCCCCAGAAATAGGCCGCGTCATCCCAAAACATCCAACAGACGTCAGACAATTTTTATTTCGCTATAAAATAATATTTTATATCGATAATGTTTGAATTGAGTTTTATGGCGTGTCGGTTCGACGTTTCAATCGATGATAGTGTTATTTGCCGCGGTTTTGCTTGATGGTGGTTCACAAAGTTCGCACTATGATCAAAGGACTGTTAATATTTATGTTATTTCGTATCATAAATAAACTTATAAGTACATAGTTTGTTTGGACCTTCTTGTAACGTTTTAAGGCAGGGCGCGAGGTTTTGGATTGGGTTTGGTGGCAGAAAAACAAGTAAGAGCTTTGATAATATAAGTATCATACCGATTTCTTTATACATAACAATTGGGTCTGATTGTTTGGATCAGGAACACTTCTTTTAGTAGATATTGGTTCTATTACTATTGGTAATGATTGGATACGAATTATGAATCTTCCTCCAAAAATTTAAATTACTTTTGATACGACTAATCAAGCACATAATCCTTGGCATATTTTCTCAGTGATTGTGAATGCAATTAGTTTGAAACGTTGACATGTTGTTTGCTCTTATGTGATTTAGAAAGTTTAAAAACATAAACATTTAAAATTCAACAATACATTTAAAAAACATGAATCAGAGAAATAAGTTTTGCAAAAAGGGCTGCTTATCAAAAATATATTTATAGGCTAATATTAATTCTTATCCAAATACCTCTTAAAATTTCTTCTACGGCTTTTCCGTTCGATGTGCCACAAACATAAAATTATTTTAACAAAAATTTATTGTATTTTTAGGAAACGGCGATAATCGTAACGCACATTAACTTAAATTTATATAATATTTTCAGTTTAAAGAAAAATCTTTTAGAATTAATAACGAACTAAACAAAAGCTCCGCAAGAAAATCCAGGCCACACGACTGTCACGCTTTCAATAAAAGCTTACCTAACTGTCGCAGTGTCATCGCGAAACCATTTCCTGAAAAATCCTCAAAGTCCACTAAATCTCGCACTAACATCACTAATCCCGAACTTCCATAGCAAATCACTTCCTAACCGTTGAAAATCTATTAAAATTTATCAAAAAAATCACATGTCACAATATTCGTGCCGTCTTTTCAGAAAGCTGTGCCGCGCGCGCGCACTCTCGACGGAGATTATTTATAAATACATTAGGTGTTACAATATTTCGACGGTTTGCCCGCCCTTGACTCACATACTCAAAATTGCCATAACCCAAATCGTTCTACCCCATTTCTATGGCGCATAAAGCTGAATCTTGTATGTTGATGTTCCGAAGATCTATTTTCGACGCGGAAGCCGCCTCTTGATTCATGGAGGGAATGCGCATGGTTTTTTTCTCTTTGTTGATTTGGCAACCAATCTTTGAGAGGCCAGAGGCCCTGGTTTGAATTTTCACGCAATTATTTTAATTCATTTCTAGAAACTGAACCAGATACAACAGCAATAACATCAGGTGGGAGTGTCCCGGAAAGAGTTAAGGAGTAGAAGGCCTCGTCTCTCGGTCAATAGCTGTCGTCGGTAAGGTTGACAAATTGTATATTGTATATTTTAAAACATATTTTGTCCAGATTCATCGTAATCGAAAATTTAAAACAATTTAAAAACATTTTGTTTTATTTCAAGACTTCTATGACTAAGTGGTTCTACCAGTACTTAGGCATAGAGCCGTCGAGTGCCTTTGAGCAGTAGGATCCCTATTCGATCCCCGGCTAGGTATAATGGAAAATTATATTTTAGGGTTCCGTACCAAAAAGGCAAAAAGGGCCACTCGGTCGTCTGTGTATGTGTCTGTGACTATCATTAGCAATATGCTCCGAATCTACTGAACCGGTTGAATTGAAACTTAGTACGCTTATAAATTTATGTTACCGAAACACAAATAGGTATCTTACGTACACTGTACCTGGCTTGTTGTAAGGATTATAAATATATTTTCGTAATTTTAACACATCTGATTTTGAAAATATTTAAAAAATAGACAAAAACTGACCATTCTCCATTATCTCTGAAACGGAAATTTTAGATAGTCTGATGTCAAAAAAAAATAAAAAAACATATTTAACTATAGGTAGGACCTATACTTAGAGAAATCCTATGAGAAATGTATTGGAATCGGGTTAAAGCAGAAAATCAATGTGTGACATTTTATATGAATAGGAATTCTAAATTCGAGGCATTCAGAAGTTCTGTGGCAAAAAGGTACGGGAAGATTCAAGCGGATGCGGATTTTTGTGATGTGGCCCAACATAATGTGCACGTACCTTAAAGAGACACATACATATTGCACATTTACATACATAAACTCGGCAAACAATACACATTTTTTATTAGAAGACGTGTTAAAACTATTTACCTTATTCCCCTCCTGCTCTCCTTCCTCGGGCACCACGCTGAGGTCATGGAAAGCAACCATTCGCGAGGACCCGTCAGCGCTGGCGCACTCTGGACAAGCACTGCATACAGACGCGCTGTCCTGCCAACCGACAACGTGACTTATTCCATGAACAATAAGATGTATTTTAGCTTAAAGAGGGAAAGCAACCGTTCGCGAGGACCCGTCAGCGCTTTCGCACTTTGGACAAGCACTGCATACAGACGCGCTGTCCCGCCAACCGACAACGTGACTTATTCCGTGGAAAATAAGATGTATTTTAGCTTAAAGAGAGTAAGCAACCACTACTGGCACTACATTAACTGCCTCTGTGGTCCAGTGGTTAAGGCGTTTGCTTTACTGACCCGGGGGTCGGTCAGTTCGGTTAGGATAATGCAGGCTTGAATCACCTGATTGTCTGATAAGATTGATGATGATTTCGTGCTTCGGAAGGCACGTTAAGCCGTTGGTCCCGGCTGCCATTTGGTAGTCGTTAAAGGAACCACGTCAGAGGCCGAGAGGCGGTTCCGAAGAACTCAGACTCCAGGGTGTGCATGGTCGTCTGACCGTGTCACCTACTCGAAATGATGATGACTACATACAGACGCGCCTTCCTGCCAACCGACAACGTGACTTATTCCGTGTACAATAAGCTAGCTATAGCTAAAATTTTAACTTAAGAGGGAATACAATCGCTCGCAAGGACCCGTCAGCGCTGGTGCATTTTGCAAATCTTTACTCCTAGCTAAGATCAAATGGAGAAAATCTAATTCAGTACTTCAGTTGTAAAATGCGTAGTATTTTTGGTATTACTTTCATTATTTTGTATTTCTGGCGGTAAGGAGTAGTTCTTTTAATATAGGTACATGTATATATTGATGAAAAGTTATACCAAAAATACTACAAGTAATTGTGACGCTAGTTGGCCGATCTAAGCTTCATAACCGACCTAACTATTACTTGGTTTCAGCCGTAGACATAAGTGTGTGGGGTAAATTTTCGATCTTCCCGAGGACCCCTAAGACTCGGCACCCTTTCCGTGCTCGGGCTAAGACAGTTCTGTCTATAAATCTCTACAAAGTTGGAAATATCGGCGGGTTCAGGATGTGGCAACGTACGTCCAAGTGCTCCGGTCTTCACGAAGACCCATAAGACTCGGCACAATTTCCTTCTCCGGGTTAAGACAGCTCTGTATATAAATCTCTATAAAGTTGGAAATATTGGCATTTTCAGTATTATGGTGACGTACGTCCGAGTGCTCCGGCGAGGACCTTCGCTCCCGCAGCATACTGTCCAGGCGGTCGTACTCGTATCTTAGCGCCGATATCTCTCGCTTCAACTGCTCGTTTTCTCGCTTCAGCTTCTTTATGTCGGATTGACCTGGGAGAAAAAAAAGCCTCAAGTTAAAGAAAATTCTTACTAAAATTTAATGACGCCGTGGAGTAATTTCTGACAATTATGATAGGTACTCTTATGTGCAGGTCAAAAAATGTTAGGAAGTAAGATCAGAGATTACATTGCAATCCGGCTGTATTCTGGCCCTGAAAATCTCGGACTAATCGCCAGGTTTCCACAAATAGGTCTGGTTTGCTTCCCGGAGTCCGATGCGTTTTGTTCGGGTAATAGTCCTTTAACAGTGTTGGAAAGATTCAGAGAGAGAATTAAGGAGTATTGTCAAAAGACTTATTAGTCGAGATGACACGGATGTGGAAAAAAGGCCAGGATCACAAATACATGATGAGCAAAAACCCCCTTTGGCGCTCTGGTAGATGAAGAGTAAAACTCCAGATCAGAATGTAGAATGTCTTTTATTGATTAAAAGCGAAATATTTATACAAATTTTACAAGTATGAAAATGGGATTTAACCAATAATAAAATTAGGATTTCAACCAAACGCGATAAAGTATGTTGTTTCCCATATTACGTCGGCAGTTGTCTCGCTCTACGCTATCCCTCTCTCTGTCGCACGCTCGTAACAAAACTCCTTGCAGCCCGCGCGCTCGTCCACCAGGCTTACTGGCGTATTGCGAAAAGCCTCAAGACCGATACGGTTTGGTCCACTCCTCCCCTCACGCGCCCAGACGGCTCCATCGCCTTCGATGATGACGAAAAAGCTGAATGTTTCGCAGACAGCCTGGAGAGTCAATGCTCTCCTAGTCGTGAGCCAGTAGACCCCGACCACCTCCGCGAGGTGGAATCGCACGCAGAACGATTCGTCGCTTCTAAAACGATTCCTCCCAACGTCCCCCTAGCTCCGACGACACTTGACGAAGTGAAGTCGATCATACGCGACCTCAAACCCCGGAAAGCACCCGGCGCTGACGGACTCTCCAACGGATTGCTCAAATGCCTTCCGCAGACCCTCCTCCTCCTCCTTGTGAGCATATTCAATGCGTGTCTCGCAAATTGCACCTTTCCAGCCGCCTGGAAGGAAGCAATTGTGATCGGCATCCCCAAACCAGGTAAAGACCTGAAAAATCCCACCTCCTACCGACCTATCAGCCTCTTGAGTGCTCTGGGGAAGATCTATGAACGGATCCTCCTCAAAAGACTCAAGGACTATGTAGAGTCGAAAAGTCTCATTCTCGACGAGCAGTTTGGTTTTCGGGCCAAACACGCTTGCCACCACCAGCTGCACCGCTTCACGGAGCACATCCTAAAACTTCGAAACTGGGGTCGTCCCACGGGAGCACTCTTCTTCGATGTAGCGAAAGCCTTCGACAAAGTCTGGCATTCTGGCTTGATCTCCAAGCTGGCCAATATGGGCCTTCCAGACAGTCTCGTGCACATCATACGAGACTTCTTGTCGAATAGGACTTTTCGCTACAGAGTTGAAGGATGTCTCTCGAACCCCCGTCCCATCCGAGCCGGCGTCCCTCAGGGCGCGGTTCTCTCACCTCTCCTCTATTCGCTTTACACAAGCGATATTCCCAAGACCCCTAACGTAGAGTTGGCATTATTCGCCGACGATACGGCTCTCTATACCTCCCATTACAATAACTCAATGATTGTGAAACGGCTTCAGTCCGCCGTCGACGCACTAGGCAGGTGGTTTAAGAGGTGGCGCATCGAGGTCAATCCTGAGAAGAGCACAGCTGTGCTCTTCACGAAGGATGGCCAAGGTACGCGACGTCGAAAAATCACCATGTCTGGTGAAGTCCAATCCCCAATAGGGACAGTGTCCCTATACGACAAGCCCATTCCCTGGGCTAAAAAGGCCAAGTACCTTGGAGTCGTATTCGATAGTGGCATGACCTTCAGTCACCACATCACCAAAGTCCGCAACCATGCCGCCTTTGTATTAGGCCGTCTCAGTCCCATGATAGGCAATGCTAGGATGTCACTTAGAAATAAGTTGACACTCTATAAGCTTTGCGTCCGCCCGATCATGACCTACGCCGGCGTAGTGTTCTCCCATATCGCGCCCTCCCACATCAAACGGCTTCAACTCGTACAGAACCGTTTTATCCGTAGGGCGACCGGCCATCCTCGATACACACGTATGACAGACGTACACCGTGACTTACGACTCAAGTCCATCCACGGCATTCTCAAGAACGCCTCCAAGCGTTACTTCGAGAATGCCGCGCGACATCCCAACCCCCTAGTTGTGCAAGCCGCCAACTACTCCCCCACTCTCCATGACACTGCGACCGCACGTCGCAGACGTCCTAGGGACGTCCTTACCGACCCCGATGATCCCATTGACATCGTTCTTGCCCAGTCCAGCTCCTCTCCGGCTCCGAACAGCCAGAGGAATCCCACCCTCCGCCCCCGTCGCACTCGCCACCGGGTTAGAGTGCGTAGAGTAGGACTAGCTCCGATTACTGGTGACCGCCCGGCGGTCCCGGGTGATTTGCACCCAGGATAGGTCCTTCGGACACCGTAGCTTCGGCCCATACGGCAAAACATGAGAGTTGCTGCTCTCTAAAGGCTTTGCCATTGTTTCTCAGTTCGGCCCTTCAGGTCATGCATGCAAATCGCGGCCCATCTGGCATATGAGAGTTTGCTGTCTCTCCAAGCCTTGCGCACCCAGGCAACGCCCAAAGCCGAGGTTCGTCCCTCCTGGGAACCCTTTGGTGATGTTTGCCTTACAGGTTGAGGGCATTCTGCCCTCACCTCAAAAGTCCGGTGAAGTAGCGAAAGCTCACTTGGAGCTAGCTACGTAGTCCATTCAAAAAAAAAAAAAAAAAAAAAAAAAAAAAAAAAAAAAAAAAAAACGCGCTCGTCCATTTCAGCGGCAGCGCGAGCGGCGGAAGGACGTGTCCGGAACATCAGTCAGCGCATCATACGTTGGCCAAAACACGTGCTGCATTTGCATGCTGGTGTTTGCTTGAAGATATGCGCTTGCTTCTTGGTGAATGTGCTCGTGCGCGGTGTTGAAGTGCTGTGCGTGGCGTTGGAGTGGCGAAGGAAGCTTGCAGCATGTCGAAGACGGCATACAGTGTGTGATGTGCAAAAAGCTACTTTCATAGCTACCTAAATCTTGTTTCTTTGATGTAACAGCTCTTCTCAGGGCTACTCGTATCTCGTGCTTCTGTGTTTCTTTGACGATCGCGCGTAATGCCTCAGCTCTTTTCAGAGCTGTTTTGCTCCATGTTTCTTGACAACGTCGCGGCGTCAGTTGATAATAAAGTGCTTGAATTACTTGTGTGTTTATTTACAAATCCTTAGGTTCTTCTCAGGTATGGTATTGAGGTAATGTAGGTATACAGGTATGTATGGTGTAGCCACACCCCCAATCTCAAGTAACATTAAAAGAATCGTTTCAGCTGGAAATTGGCAAGAGTATGAAATCCTCAGATCCTGAAGTAAAAGTAAAAAACCGGCCAAGTGCGTGTCGGGCCACGCGCAGTGTAGGGTTCCGTAGTTGCGAATGATAACTTTGAGTTCACACTGTTTACACTCGCACCTCACAGTTTAACGACCAAAAACATCTAACAATGAAGCTTGTATGAAATTTTACATTTTCCAGTACATTTTATAAGTTGGTTGCCTATAACTTTTTAGTTTGCACTTAGTACCTGGCTCTGATAGTTTTCCTTTCAACTTCAGTATATATACTACTGCTGTAATTTTTTTCACGTATCCATATATAACCGTTTAGCAGATAGAGGGGGGGGACACGTACCTCTAACAAAATTTTGCACTTTAAAACCAAATATTTCGGAAACGGATCCCTAAATCGAAAAATGGTGTTCTCAACCTCACAATATTTTTTAAAGACCTTTTTAACGATACCCCACACGATGGGTAAATAGAGAAAAAAAAAATACTCCTCCACTTTACTTGTATGGGAGCTACCCAAAAAAAAAATTTTTTTCAAGATTTTATTCTACGACTTTTTTGCCATGATTAATATACACACTCATACCAAATTACAGCTTTCTAGTACTTATAGTCTCTGAGTAAAACCGCGGACGGACAGACAGACAGACAGACAGACAGACATGGCGAAACTATAAGGGTTCCTAGTTTACTACGGAACCCTAAAAATGGTTTGGATTTGAAAAAAAATTGACGTGAAATGAGCCTGTTCGAAAATAAAGGATTTTGTGGATATAATTTAGCAACAGCATTATACTCAAGTCTTTGACTATTCCTCCAACCAGCGTAGAACCTGAGTGATCGTTTTCAGCTATTGCTTATGTTGGCGATAAACTACGCAGCAGGTTTGAAAGTAAAATAATGGAATGGATTGTCACAGAGCAAGGAATTTCACTGTAGTTAGTTCCTTGCTCTGTAGATATTATCTTGCCAGGAGCCTTTAACCAAGCTAAATATGGCTTGCTGGTAAAAGTGTAGGATATGACAACTTATTAGCAATTTTCCTGCGACTTTGGTCGCGTAATTTATAGCTATACTCCCGCGTAGATAAAGTAGCTTTCAAAAGGTGAAATAATTTTGAAAACCGGTCCCGTAGTTTCGGAGCTTATCCAAAGCAAAAAACCGGCCAAGTGCGTGTCGGGCCACGCGCAGTGTAGGGTTCCGTAGTTGCGAATGACAACTTTGAGTTCACACTATTCACACTCGCACCTTACAGTTTAACGACCAAAAACATCTAACAATGAAAATAGTATGAAATTTTACAGTTTATAAGTTGGTTGCCTATAACTTTTTAGTTTGCACTTAGTACCCAGCTCTGATAGTTTTCCTTTCAACTTCAGTATATATACTACTGCTGTAATTTTTTTCACGTATCCATATATAACCGTTTAGCAGATAGAGGGGGGGGACACGTACCTCTAACAAAAATTTTCACTTTAAAACCAAATATTTCGGAAACGGTACCCTAAATCGAAAAATGGTGTTCTCAACCTTACAATATTTTTCAAAAACCTTTTTAACGATACCCCACACGATGGGTAAGTAGAGAAAAAAAAATTACTCCCCTTCTTTACTTGTATGGGAGCTACCCAAAAAAAAATTGTTTTTCAAGATTTTTTTCTACGACTTTTTTGCCATGATTAATATACATACTCATACAAAATTACAGCTTTCTAGTACTTATAGTCTCTGAGTAAAACCGCGGACGGACAGACAGACAGACAGACAGACAGACAGACATGGCGAAACTATAAGGGTTCCTAGTTTACTACGGAACCCTAAAAATCAATCAAATATTTCGTCTTCATAATATTGGTTGTTTGTTTGTAACTCTTTATTGTACATAAAAAAGGCGGACTTATCCCAGGAAGGGATTTCTTCCAGTCAACCCAGAATGAAAGAGGACAAATAAGAAGGCAACATAGGGTAGCAATGTACAATGAGGATAAAACTAAACTAAGAACAATATCATTTTACTAGACTTACATTTATATTACAAACATCAAATCTTAATCTTAAGTATATACATACAAAAATATATATATTATATACATACATAAATACGATTTTTTTTAAATCTACGCATAAATATATATATTATATAGGTACATACATAAACTAATAGGCTCAAATTTCTGACGAATCGGTGTAAAATCTTTTTACGCACTGTTTAAAGGAGTCAATGGAAGTTGACAACTTCACAATGAGGAGCCCGATGGTCCAGTGGGTGTGAGCTCTATGAGTGCTTACGTATGTTAAGCAACCCCTGGTGCAGTCCCTAGTTGGATGGGTGACCGCAAGTGGCATAAAAATATCTAGAGCTCCTCCGTTCTTCGGAAGGCACGTTAAGCCGTTGGTCCCGGCTGCCAAGTCGTTAAGCTATGTCAGATGCCTTAAGGCAGCTTGAAAAATCTGACACCAGTAATAAATAATAATAAAAGATTGAGCTAGCCCCAAAGTAAGTTCTTAAGAAAGACTTGTGTTATGGGATACTAACTCAACGATACTATATTTTATAACAAAATACATATATAGATAAACATCCAAGAGCCAGGTCATTCTGTAAAAGATCGTTTTCCATCATGACCTGACCGGGGATCGAACCCGGGTCCCCCTTGTCGCAGGCTGGCGTGGTAACCGCTGCGCCACGGAGCTCCAGTGTTGGCCACTTACACACACGAAAACAAACAGACAACTTCACATCCAGAGGAAGCGTGTTCCACAGTTGGGCAGCAAGCACAGTAAAAGACGTTATTAGTACAGATGCTAGATAAGATGTCGAGCTCCGTGGCGCAGCGGTCAACACGCTAGCCTGCGACACGGGGGTCCCGGGCTCGATCCCCGGTCAGGTCAAGATGGAAAAAGATCTTTTTCATATTGACCTGGGTCTTGGATGTTTATCTATATAATTATATATTATAAAATATAGTATCGTTGAGTTAGTACCCTGCGACACAAGTTAACAACTTACTGTGGGGCTAGCTCAATTTGTGTGATATGTCCCTATATATTTATTTAGATAAACTAGCAACTTTCTCGCGACTTCGTTTGCGTAATTTATAGCAACACATGTCACGTCACCGCAGACAAAGGAGCTTTCTAAAGGTATCAAGAATTTTGAATATCGGTCCAGTAATTTCGGATCATATTATTTATTTTTTGGACATATCACACAAATTGAGCTAGCCCCACAGTAAGTTGTGAACTTGTGTCGCAGGATACTAACTCAACGATACTATATTTTGTAATATATACTAATATAGATAAACATCTAAGACCCAGGTCAATATGATATTCAATGCAAACAAACAATCTGGGGGCACGGCATGGCAGTGCCCCCCAAGTCGAGCAAAACTGCGGCACGGCCGCAGTTCAGGCCATTTTCGACGCCCTATAACTTCGTTGTGGATTAAATCTTTCCTCTTTATAATATTACTAGCTGTTACCCGCGGCTTCGCCCGCGTAATTTATAGCCTATGTCCTTCTCGGTACCCTAACCTATGTGTATGCAAAATTTCATGATGATCGGTTCAGTAGATACGGCGTGAAAGCGTAACAAACAAACAAACAAACTGACTTTCACATTTATAATATTAGTTGGGATTATTATAGAAAAATATGATATTGACCTCGTTCGACTTCTGCGTTGATGTTGATGGTGCGTAGTCGGAGCTCCTCGTTTTCGTACAGCATGCCCCGCGACGACTTGCGGTCCAACCTGCAAAGTTATATCATCATCATCGTCATCAGGTCTCATTTAGTCTCCACTGCAGGAGCACGACCTTCTCTGCACTACCAGAGATTTGATCTACACTCTCCAAGCTGGCCAGACGGGTTGGAGAGGCCACTTTGATGTTTATATGCTTTGCTTAACTTGTGTTTCCTAAGTCGCCTTCTACGACATCCACGGAAAGACTTGGAATGGACCTATTCTACTCTGCCGGGAATCACCACGGCGATATCAAAAGTAATATTATGAAGATTTAAATTGCTTAAATTTGTATAATAGTACATTATGTTTTGATTTAAGTACGGGATACTATAATCGAGGTATTAATAGGTACAAGGCTTAAAAAAAAAGCTTATAATAAAAAAAATACAATAATAGCCAGCTTACTGATTACAAGCATCATACGACGTTGCAATTACCATAAAATAATTGTGATTAGTTTACAGAAAAGGGTCTAGTAAGTCTGTAAAATACAATATTACGATTCAAGGTTCGATGTGTTAAGGGCTGTGTAAATAGCAAATGTATTGAAAAAGTCTATTGATTTTCTAGGGATTACGCCTGGTTGGGAAGTAGTATTATACATGTTGCCTTTGATTTTTAGTAAATAAAGGCCGTCTGCCGGACGAGAATTTAATCTCGACAGCGATTTTTGGATGGACTATCCTAATCATTGATAGAGGCGGATTCCTTGAAATTGCTTTTCCGATCGATCGGATTCTTAAGTATGTATTAGGAAGTCAAAGGGTGCAGTTGGGGATTTTACAAATTGATTTGAGTGGATTTTTATTATGAAATTGGTGTTATAAATGTTCGTGCTCAGGATCAATTTGTGAAATAGTTAAAGTACCTACACTGTTAAATGGACTCGTATAGATTTATCACCTGAAGCTCCCACCAGGCTACCATAGAACCTATGTCATCTTTGATTGCTACTAGAAAAAACTGTACCTTAAAGCACCGATACTTTGTATCTCATTGAACTAGACATTGGCAGAGTCACTGAAACCTTGGTGATAGCCGCCAATATGAAATAAATATGTTATATTTTGTAAAATGGACTATTTATCTATTGCCTAAATATTTTTTTACAAAAAATTAATAACAAAGTGGCTCAGTTGAATATAAACAATAAAATATTTAAAAATGAGACATTACATAAATACATTTGCAAACGCATTGCAATGTGTCGCCTTTATGATCTATTGATCTTTGAAACAAGGTAAACTCTTACTCTTAAACTCGATCGAGAGTTCCTAGCATTGAGTCGTTGAATTTTGATGGCCATGGTTACCCTTATAAGGCTTTCTTGAGGGTTAATTTACGTATATACGTAGACAACCTTATAATGGAAAATTGGAGAACAATAAACTACTACGTCATCCATGCAAAGGCTTACTCGAGTATCAGTTGGATTAGTAAAATATATAACTAGCTGTTACCCGCAGCTTCGCCCGCGTGCTATAAAGCCTATGTCCTTCTCAGTACTCCAACCTATGTGTATGCAAAATTTCATGATCATCGGTTCAGTACATTCGGCGTGAAAGCGTAACAAACAAACTCACTTTTGCATTTATAATATTAGTTAGGATTAGGATCAACAAAAATTTTTTTTCCAACCGAGCACGTTTTGCTTGCATCCTCCGATACTTCAAAGCCCGGCGGAAGTTATTCTAGGCAGTCAGCAAAGGTTGCATTAATAAAAAGTGTACTCACTTCCGGTTGGGCTTGACGTTGACATCTTTCCTGCGCGTGCGCAGCATGCTGGCGCCAGTCATCCCCGACATCGTAGCCACTCGCCATGCGTCGATTAACACCTGGAAGAAAACACAATGATTGTATTAATATATATTTTGAGAAAATGCAGAGTGGTTCCCGGCAGAATGCTCTGTAGTTCCAATTTTTCCCACCACTCTTATTTTTTCCCGTGGATGTCATAGAAGGCGAATTAGAAAACTCAAGCTAAACAAAACGTTACATCAAAGAGACCTCTCCAACAAATTTTAGAGAGCTACTCTATTTGTCCAAATACTGTTGAAAAGATGCCGTGTGGTACCCGGCATGCCGGTAGAGTCGAATAGGATCAGGCCAAGTCTTTGCGTAGAAGGCGACTTAGGAAACACAAGCTAAACAAAGATTATAAACATCAAACAAAAAAGAGAACGTGGAGAGTGTGGGTCAAGTCCCAGTCAGAGGGTTTGGCAGGGTTAGGCAGTATATAGTTCTGGTAGTACAGAGAGGGTTATACTGCTGCAGTGGAGGGAGACTAAAAAGACTTGATGATGACCATAATTTGAGGACCCCTGTGGGTGTGAGCAGGCTTCCCATGAGTGGGTGACCGCAAGTGGCATAAAATATATCTCGAGCACATCTGTGCTTCGGAAGCCACGGAGCTTTTGTTCTCGGCTGTCTTCTTCTTCTTCTTTTCGTATCGGTGGCAAACCAATGTAGAAACTATATTTTCTGTTCCCAAAATTTGGCTATTTGTATTGAATCATTAGTAGGGATCATCATCATGTCGTCCAAAGTACACGAGGAGGGAATGTCTTGAAGAATGACTAAACCACTTAATCTGAGGACTAAACCTGAGGACTAAACATCTGGATGAAAAGTGTCATAGAATGTGTCATAGATATTGAAGACGCTTATATGTAACGATGACATGCAGAGTGGAACAAAGAGGAAGAATTTCACCGATTAAAGGGAATAGATGGCATATGAACACCACTAGTGCCCATGGGGGTAAGAAGAGACTATTTATCTCCACTCGCAACCGAGCCTTTCAATCATTATTGCTTCATCAAGATCTAATACTCTTTTCTTCTTCTTTAGTATCAATCCCCTCTTTCATTTTCCTTTCTAAAGTTGCACAAATAAAAAATATTGCTGTGGATACTTCATTAAAATATATCTCAACACATTTAAAATTTTTATAGATCGACTTTGTGGTTAGACTGTGTGTTGCCAACACAAGTGATTTTGTAAGTAGGTACCTGTAGGTTTCAAAATTAAACGAAAGGGACTCGTTTAATTTTGATTGATTTAGTTTTTTATTAACACATAGCATTACATTCTCATTCGCACAGGTAAACCTATCTCGTTCTTGAAATTTAAAGTATATCCTTTAAATTAAGAAGTGAACTATAAATAAAAAAGTTCATAAATAATTCACAACAATACACAAAATTCAACAACACTTTAAACACTTACGTACTTACACATATAATTTCACTGTCACCGTACTTTTGCCGGTAAAACGTAACACTGGTAATATGACGGCGGTAATTCGGTAATGTAACACGGCGTCTGTCGTCAGGTCGCTATTACCCGCTATCTCTAATTAGATTTCCGCGCTAAGCCCGCGAGAGGCTCAGCCCTCGACTCGCGCCACTCATGCGCCCTGCTAGCGGGCTGACTAGACGAATTTGTACAGTCAGCAGGATAATTATTGTTTTATATAAAAATCCGTTCAGCTCGTGTGAGGATCGGCTCTTGACTCGAGACTCGAATTATTCAAGCGCCCTAGCTAGCGGGCTGACTACACGAATGCGTATAGTCTTCGTATAGCTGCACTTATTACTGTTTTATCATAAAATTATCTCTACTTAGATATTATCTGCTCAGCCTGAGGCTCAGCTGTCGCCACACGTTACTTGTGCGCCGTTCTAGCGGGCTGACTAGAATAATTTGTGCACTAAGCTGCATAAAATACTGTTTACATAAGTCTAATTTTATGTCCGCGCTCAGCCCGTGAGAGATTTACACCTCGAAGGCGGCGTTGCGTCCTGTTGTAGGACTGACTGGACGCCTGAAAGTTTGTGCAGATTCCTTTTATCCTGGTAGGTATTCATCTTATTCGTTTCAATAATGTGAACGCTGTGACAAAATATACGTAGCTGACTGTACAGTGATTTTAATATGTCATTGTGTGCCATCTTTGGCGGAGGCTTCCGTATGGTCATAGCAATTTGATTGCGATCTTCTTCATATTGAATGCAAAGTATATTTTTATTAGTTTGAATACAGTGAGCCACTAAGTATAACATTTTTATGATTACAAACTTCAATTTTTAATTCCTATGTATTTTATATTAAACTAGGAATGATCCCGCATCTTTGTCTGTTTTAATTACAGCCTATGTCACCCGCAGATAAAAAAAGATTTCTATAGGTGAAAGAATTTAAAAAGTCGGTCCAGTATTTTCTCAACCTATTGAATGCAAACCATCAGATCGTTCCTCTTTATAATATTAGTATAGATAATACGGTTACACTTGTTAGTTGGAAGTGCCGACAAGTTCAGTCCTTTTAGAAGGCCATCTTAAAGGCGAGTGTTAAGGCGTGGTCATGAACATTGATAAAGGCTCTATAGCAAAAGTTTTTTTTATACAACTAATAAGCAAACACGCATAGTACGTCCCACCTAATTCAGTAGTTCATATTGACGACCTGGGTTAACTTCTCAAGTTTATCTGTACTACACATAAACTTAGATTAGTATTATATTGTCTTTGCTTAGATGTTGTTTAGAACGTTAAGCTTAAAGTGTAGCTGACTGTACTAGCGTTGCTAAGCCGCAATGCATATTCTTACCTGGCGAAGCTCATTTTTTATTCAGCTAAGTTGGAAACGAGACCTACATAGTCTAAAGTACTGTCTAGTCCCGCTTTTGAACGTCTAAACAGAAGATTTTTTCAAAAATGTATTTTTTATAAGAATCCTCTATTTTACGTCCGTCATATAATTTTTGTTGACGTCATATAGCGTATGATACTCCGGGGAAAAATACGATTCTAATGACTCCTCATGATTCAAAATCGCTCAAGCCTGAAGACATGAAGCTTTTCTTAGCGTTTCCAGCATAAAACTCATACGAGTAGTTGTTTATATTGATGGGATGAGTTGCCCCTTTAAGGATTGGACAGAGATTTATTAACATATAATCAAATGAAAATCTTAGGGAAAGGTATATAACCTTATTTTTAATTACCCTGTACCGTATTCCGCTCCGTGTCAGAAGTACTACCGAAAAGTACAACTGGTAGTACAAATGATACAACCTTGTATCAGTTGTACTACTACAAAAAACACAAGCAAATCACTTGGGTTTGCTTGTTACCGGAACCAAAGTATAGGAGGACGTCGGGGTGTACATTTCGAAAAAGACGTCGGTTTGGGAATCCAAGATGGCGGATGCGACTTTCAGTGCATAATCGAAATGGGTGTCGTTTTATAGGTTTTTCGGGGTGTAGATTATTCCATGCAAGTAAATGATTTAATTACAATCACCTAAATTTGTGACTTTTTTTGGGTGTGCATGGTCGACTGCTGACCGTGTCACCTGCACGAAATGATGATGATGATGATGACCTAACTTTGGCCAATACTTTATATTTCCTTGATTCTTATATTACTTAAATAACTTGAGACACTGACTGTACCGTCCGTAGCGAGGTAAAGTTCTTGATAAAACCGGAAAATATTTTTAACCCCGACTCAAGGGTTCTCAACCTTTTGAACTCCTTTATTTTTTTTACTTTTTTAATTTTAGAGTAATAAAATGTACCATCTTTGGGTTATATAAATTTTAGTTTGGCCTTAAAGCCGTAAAATTGTGTCTAAATTACAGATGACTATGATGTAAAAATAGCTACCGATTTGATGTCATTTAATACGACGCACAGTGCTAACACAAAGCTGTCACGCACACAAGCATTTTTTTAATCATTGAAATATACAAGTGTTTGGTATTGAAGTAGCGATAGTTTAAATTCACGTTCTCAACATGAAATCGAACAATTTGTGTTCTGTGACCATTTCTGAAGTCGAGAAAAATTCATGAGCTTTTCACTTCGATCAACAATACCAACTAGATATCGCGTTACGTACAAAATCTAAGCAAAATTCTGTCCGCTTGAATGTACCTATAAACCGTTTTAAGTTCAACGTATTCTCGACCATAGCACGTTATAATAAAGTCGCAATTCTTTTATTCCAACTAAACAAAATAAGAGCTCGCCGTCCGGAGTGCGCTCTTATTTGCCGAGCCGCTTTTCTTGCGCCGACCTGATATCAAGTTGGTATTGTTGATCGAAGGCTTTTCAGTAGTACGTTGAACACCTACTGCCCAAAAACGTATAGAGGAGCTAGATTTCAGGCTTGGGCACAGTGTCTTATTTGGACAAGAGCTAACCTTAAAGACATATTTGGACAAGAGCACAGAGAAAAAAAATCAAGCAGGGTTTGGGGACTTTCGATAGAAGTGAAAACTAAGTAACTTGTTGTTCACACAAAAAGTGCTCGATGCGCTTAAAGAATTTTTCACTTCAAATAATACTTCCTACAAGCCTTAGCCTAGCTATTTTAATAAAGTTTACGAAACACAGACTTAGACGATCAAGAGATGAGAATAGATAAACTTCTATTTTTATGTTAGACTAGCACCCGTTTGTAATAGACCTAAAAGCTCTGTCGGAATGTTTTAGGGCGAGTCGGTAGAGCTTTTGGACCCGTTATATGTTGAGACTAGATACTTTCAAAGAATTTGTATTTTTAACGCTGCTATAACATCAATTAATGAATACAAATGAATATAAAATAAAACATAACAAAAAAAACATGACTACAAGAAAAATTATAGCCCATGTAGAGAAACAGGATAGGGTGGATTCTAACGCTACTATACCTACTCGTCATTTTTTTATATTATAAAGACTCTAGCTGTTACCCGCGGCTTCGCCCGCGTAATATATAGCCTATGTCCTTCTCGGTACCCTAACCTATGTGTAAGCAAAATTTCATGATGATCGGTTCAGTAGATACGGCGTGAAAGCGTAACAAACAAACAAACTCACTTTCGCATTTATAATATTAGTTGGGATTTTTTTTATTTGATTTAGGTACATACATCAGGTGGCCGTAGGAACTTCCAAATCGTTTATTTTGTTTTCGTGTATGTAAAATGTCCATTAATGGTGACAGATTTTTCAAGCTGCCTTTAAGGCACTGTGGTATCAGACACTAGCACTACCCAGCAATTAATTCTATTATTAATCTTATAGCTGAATGCCCTAGTAAAGTACTTGTCGTATTTTTGAAGTTACTTTTCATAGATATTATAATTTAAGTTTAAGAGAATTAAGTACTTATTACCGCCAAAAGTGTTAATTCATCAAATAAAAAACCGGCCAAGGCCGGCCGGTGCGTGTCTGAGTGTTGGGCAAAATGTAATTAACTACTGGAAAAATAATTCCCATTACTAATTACTTCATTAATTTGATAATTAAATTGTTATTAGTAATTGCAATTACTTTTTTTAACTTATGTAATAAAACAGAAATAATATTGATCTAGAACATTAATTGGGATCAGGACAAACCTCTATCGAAAAATTGCACTTTAAAACTAAATATTTCGGAATCAAAAAGTGGTGTTCTCAACCTTATACAATATTTTTTAAAGACTTATTTAACAATACCTTACACGATGGGTGAGTAGAGAAAATAAAAATTTCTCCCTCTTTACTCGTATGGAAGCTACCCTAATTTTTTTTTTTAAATTTTTATTGTACTACTTTTTTGCCATGATTAATATACATATTCATACCGAATTACAGCTTTTCAGTACTTATAGTCTCTGAGTAAAACCGCGGACGGACAGACAGACAGACAGACATGGCGAAACTATAAGCGTTCCTTGTTTACTACGGAACCCTAAAAAAGATAAACCCAGTATTAAGAATCATAAGATTTTTTTCTTGGAAGCATTTATCAGTATGCAACGCTGATTTTTTTTATGAAAAAAAAAGACTGATAATTTTTTACATGTCTCGTCATTTGCGTAAGAATATGTAAGTACACGGCTCGCTGCTGATCGTTATGTTTATTTTGAGCGCAGCTCGTGACATCGCATAATACTTTAATGCAATAAAGGGTCACCAGGGCGTCCACGCTGCTCCTTAAATATGGAAATCAGACATCTAGAGTAGGTTCTCAAAAAATCTTAGGAGAAGAGACTTAACTACTTTAGGAAGATGTGAT
The DNA here is from genome assembly GCA_963082605.1 of Rhodophaea formosa. Taxonomy (NCBI): domain Eukaryota; kingdom Metazoa; phylum Arthropoda; class Insecta; order Lepidoptera; family Pyralidae; genus Rhodophaea; species Rhodophaea formosa. Next base: position 9,282,355 of record OY720228.1, on the reverse strand, counting down.
TATGCGAGGAAGGAAAGAATTTAATTTTGATTTTTGTAACTTGATCATGAAGCCTCTGGCCAGACCTCTTTGATTTTTATAAGCTTTGTTAAGCTTGTGTTTCCTAAGTCACCTTTTACGACATCTACGGGTAGACTTGAAGTGGTGCTATTTTACTCTGCCGGGAACCACACGGAAATATGTATTAAAATGTTGAATTTTTTTACGAAATTTCTGCTTAGTTCCGTAAGAAAAGTTCGCTCCTTTTTTCGTGAAGTCTTCCCGCGAATGTCGTAGAAGGCGAGTAAGGAAACACAAGGTAACTAAACAAAGCTTATAAACATCACAAAGACCTCTCCAACCCGTCTGGCCAGCGTGGAGTGACTGCTCTGGCTAATATAAGGCTCTGGTAGTAAAAAGAGGGTTGTGCTCTTGCAGTGGAGACTAAAAGACTCGATGATGATTGTATAATTGAGGAGCCCGATGGTCCAGTGGGTGTGAGCTCTATGAGCGCTTACGTATGTTAAGCAACCCCTGGTGCAGTCCCTACTTGGATGGGTGACCGCAAGTGGCATACAAATATCTCGAGCTCCTCCGTGCTTCGGAAGGCACGTTAAGCCGTTGGTCCCGGCTGTCATCATTGATGGCAGTCGTTAAGCTATGTCAGATGCCTTAAGGCAGCTTGAAAAATCTGACACCAGTGTTGGCCACTTACACATACGAAAAACAAACAAACAAACAACATTGTATAATTCAGCCAGATTGGGCGACAAACTTAGAGGTACACTTTTAAGACTTTAGCTTATGATCTAAATCGAAATAAATAAATATATACGGACAAATCACACAGATTGAGCTAGCCCCAAGGTAAGTTCAAGACTTATATACAAGATACTATATTTTACATTAGATACTTATATAGATAAACTGCCAAGACCCAGGTCAATCTGAAAAAGATGATTTTCCATCTTGACCTGACCGGGGATCGAACCTGGGACCATCCGTGACGCAGGCAGGCGTGTTGACCGCTGCGCCACGGAGCTTGTCAACACGCCTCTCTCTCGCTCTCAATCTGCCTCATAGATCACTGAGCAACTAAACTTACACGTGTGACCAACTTATTCTGAGAGGCCAAATTAATGTAATATGGGTATATTACATATTATTATTTGGTCTCTCAATATAAGTTGGTCACCACACTATGCTGGCGTCATCTCCTATGTCGAAGTGCAACGCTACCTTTTCTGGATCATTCTTAGCCCTGCCAGTTCTAACCGGTAGCTAAGACCGCTATGTTGAATCTGACATAATGCGAAATTTTTTTCAAGTACCTTTATGTAGTTAACTTTCTATTATGGTGTGGTTTGTGTTATTAATAATTAGTTGTGTTTATTTATGAGAATTTATTTACAAAAATATTTATTTGCATAGTTATCTTCTTAAGGCTTATCTTTGACAGTTTTTTTTTGTTTTTTCACATAACTAAGAATTAAATTGAAAAGAAGTAAAGAACCCGACTCCCGTTTTTGACAGTTTGTTTTTTGCCCACGTTACTTAGCCTATAATCCAGCAACTATGAGCGAGGCATGCAGCACACCCTCTGCAGTCCTTCGCTTCCTCGACGAGCTGGGTTGGCTCACATAACACCAATCAACAACCCAAAATAAGGAAGAAAAATAATAAAAAATGGAGGACGAAGTCTCCATTATGCAGAGGATTTAGATGACGAATAGTCCTCTGCTCACACACAATGGGCCCAAACAAGAGGCCTAAGTGTGGAAAACTGCCCACTGAACCAGGTGAACCAGGTAGCCTATAATTCTCCGGGGAAAAATACGAATCTAATGACACCTCACACTTCAAATTCGCTCAAACCGTTTATGCTATACAGGCGGCAATAATGGAACAGACATACTTACAAACATAACCGGGAAAAGCATTACCCTCTTTCTAGGTAGGTAAATCGGTTAAAAACTGGTATACGTTTCAAAATTTTGTATGTCACTTACGTTAAGTGTTAGGTGTTATGTGGGGGCGAGTTCTTTCGGGCATTTGTAACTTGATGAAATAAATCTATTTATACTTCCAAATCTATAAAACTCCAATTTAACAACCCGCTTACAAGTCTATTTATCTAACGTGATAAATATTTCATCTCTAAATCCAAGATCACTTTGATGGATGGGATGCAAAACAGCAGTTTGATATGCTATAAACGGGTCGTAAAATAAATAGTGCATCTGATAGACCTATAAATCGGTTCGGCTCGTAAACGCTTTGTAAATATATGATGGGCATTATATTATGCCATCATATACATACTGATAAATACATAACTTTTCGCACGTATTTTAAATAGAACTAGCAAGTGTCCGGTTCGGCAAGGGGTGCAAAAAATATAATAAAAATTTTATTCCAGATTGGCTTAAACTTACTACACATAGTTCATCATCATCATCAGCCTATACTCGTCCACTGCTGGACAAAGGCCTCCCTAATTGCACTCCATCGAGATCTATCTTCGGCTGCATCTATCTTCACATGGTTCAATTTGTCATATAGAGAGTAGATTTCCTCCTCATATATAAAATCATATATCATTCGCTTGTTGTAATGTGTCGTTGAATAGGTTTAATAACCCGAGCGTGGCCCAGCAGGAATTTGGCCGGTTTCATTTTCAAATTAACAAAAAATATTATTTGTTATTTAAAACAGTAACTGTCATATAAATAAGAGGTGGAAAATATAATAATTTCAGGCTACACCTATATTTCTGTGAAAGAATCACGTGAATATTCAATCAATGGTGACATTTTTGTGTAATAAATGTGCAATAAGACAATAATTGTTAGTGATACATGATGCTGATCACCGCTACTTTGCTCCTGAGCCGCTACACCGGGTTCAAGTTAAAGAGGGTAAGTTTTTTTAAGTTTAAGACCATTTTTGAACGTTTAAGAGCATTATTTCAATAATAAAAATCCGGCTGCCTTTCTTGACAACCTAAGTCCGCCATAATGTTTTTTGTTGACGTTACATAGCCTATGGCAATCCAGAGATACATATGACACATATACACCTCACACCTCAAAATCGGTTGAGCCGTTTAGGCTACAGGAAGATATAGAACATATAGAACAACGAGAACATGTAAATGGTCTTTAGTATCGAAATAGCTTTATAATAAGATATATTGACTGTTTGTTTTCCGAATAAAATAAAGTAAATAAAATAGAACAGACATACATATAGGTATAGATATATACATTTACATACTCTCTTTACACTAACGAAACTTATTCATGTCAACATGCATCTGTTACGAATATCACTGATTTCCTTTCTTTCGTAGAAAGGAAATCAGTGATATTCGTTTCTTTCTTTCTTTCGTTAGTTCTAAGTAGGTACTTGTATGTCGTAGATTGTAAGTTGACGTCATTTGGAGAAAATGCGTTGTGCAGTTTGTTGCCGCTTCTTCTGCACTCCGCCTTGGAAGCAGTGTAAACTTAGCTTTAAGTAACTTATTGACGTCAACAATAACATAACATTGTAAACCAATTGTAAATGTAAAGTGACGTTCACCAAATGATATTTAAAATATCTTAAGATGAATAAAAATTTTGACTATTGACTATTCGTTTTTAGTGCTATGATGTATTCATTTCTTTTGCAGCGTGTCTTGATGTTACTATTTTTGTTAGCTGTTGTGATATTTTTGTAGCTGTTGGTCTTCCTTTTAAAATAAAATAAAATACTCTCAAAAAACATTACCCTCCTTCTCAGTGGTCAGTGGGTCATACTCACACGTGTGAAAAGTTATGGTTTCGAAAAAATACTTATTTCAAATTCGGCATTAAGTTTCGAGGGAAAAAAGTTTATAAACATCTAGTTAAGTTTTTATAACAAGAAATTAACTTGCTATTAGTTATTTTCAGCTTTTGAGTGATCGTTTACAAACAGTGCGTAACATGTTTTGAAGGAATTTGCTCACGATGCGTAATTCTTGTATTTGAAAATACGAGAAAAATATTTTCAGTAAAATTGATCGAGTTACAGCTAACTGATCGAGTTCCTAAGCAAAGTATTTTTCTTATTTCGTTACATGTGGGTGTCTTGTGTAGATCGTAAAAGCCGATCGAAGGAATGGGCAAAAATTTGAAACTATCAATTGGCGGTGTGATTCGCTATCCATCGCTATTTTGATTCCGTTTTCCACACGCCCATCAACAAGCTAAACGAGGCTTTGGTTCTGTCTACCCCATATTATGGAAAAGATGTTTGTTTGATTTTCGTGTATATAAATGGCCAACATTGGTGTCAGATTTATCAAGCTGCCTGGCTCTTATAGATCTGTCATAAGCTTGGACCAACTCCAAAATACGGATAAATTCGAAATATCTTTAGGGCACTTCCTATAACCCATGTCAGTGGGAACCACGCCTGAGGTTGCTTAATATGCGTAAGCACTCGAAAAAGTGATTAGAATTTAAATATGATTGTAATAATTATGGCGACAATTGCTAAGAATCATGGACCAAGCTGGCTGGCTCTTATCTTATCTACTTATCGTTATTTTCGCTAGCGTGTAAAACACGCTGTAGATAAATATTCTTAAGTTTATACTTTATTTCTCTATATGTTATACATACCATAATTTTTGTATAATTAAAATAGGTATAAGGTTAGCATACATAATTTTAAATGATTTTGAACCCAATGCAAATGAAACTTTAACATGTCAAAAGTGTAACTTTGCGTAACATCAACATAAAGTTAACATGTTACAGGTGTATTGTACACCTTACCGTGGGCCGGTTGACGGGCGAGACGAGACTCGCGACACCATGTCGCGTGAATCGCTGTCGCCGCGACCATTGTACTACCCAACCCAAACCCGAAATCCCCACGCCTTTATTACCACACCAATCCATCTCAACAATCGCCATACATTACTTTTTCTGTACAAAAATTTCAAATACATCGTTAGCATAAAAAGCGATGGAAAACGCGCAATCGATTTCGACGTGAAAGTAAATTGTGTAGTACGAGCACGAAGATTACTCGACGAGGCGTGTCGCGATGACGAAGAGGGGAGCGGGGCGACGAGCAAAGAGGACAGCGATACGGATAGAGGGAGCGAGAGCGAGCGAAACAGCGGATGCGGTAGCCCACAGTCCGCTCAGTGTCGGTCCGCGCTTTGCTCGCTGCGCCCGCCCGCTACCGCGTCCGCCACCCGCTACGCCATCATGAAAAAAGCCAAAGGAATGCGGGTCAAAAATATGGACAAGCTTATCGCTGCTGTCCAAGCAAGAGAGTGTTTGTGGGACAAGAGCTACAGAGGGCACCGAAATCGCTTCAAGTTGGAACGCTACTGGAACGAGGTTGCCGCTGAGGTGGGGACCACAAGTAAGTAACTGTTCGCGGTTTGGCCGCCATGTTTTGTTGACATGTGACGTCACGCGCCGGCGCGATGCCGACTTTGTTGACATCGACGTGAAAGGAATCTTGTCCTTTCAAACAGGTCGACCTAAGAGGTCCAGCTGTTCCATACTTTACAATAATTTTGTTTCTCTATTTGCTCTATAACTTAGAGTATCAATATTAACTACTACTAGTTAATATTTATACTCTTAGCTTTTCATGAATGAATGATTAAGTTGTATTGAATAAGTATTGAAGATATAAGCGTACACATAGTTTTATTTCATTAACTTGAAAATGAAAAAGGTCATTAGTTAGGCCAGTCAATATCGAAATCAAACATTGCAAACGCGCATGTAACGGCATTTTTTTATATATTGTAGAGACCACTAAGAATATTCTGCACCCAAGTTTGCAACTTTGCCCAGTGCTACTCCAGTGCCCCGAAAGTATAAGACTTTTTTCAGTTTTTAAGAAATAACTACCTGAAGGATGCTATTTTCGGGTATCTTTGTAGGAAACTTGTATAAAATAGACTAAATTATCTATCGTTTGAGTATACTTTGAACTCTCTGTGACTTATAGTTATTGAGTCAGAACGTGTCAAACCATGGTAATTTTTTCCCAAATTTGGCATAGTTTTGCTTTCCGGACCCGTACCAAAAAACTAAAGATCTGACAGGAAAGTTGTAATGAAATAAAAGAGAGAAGACTATTTAAGCTTTCAAATAAGTAGGTTTAATTTTATCTGAGTAAATTTTTTGATAGTAGAAAAACAGACTCAAAAATTGTCCTTGCGATCGAAGTATGATAAAAAATCTGATTTTTTAACATTTTTCGATGATCGGTTAAGTGGTTAACACAAACAAGTGTTACAAAAAAATTTCAAATTACTTTGATCCAAATGGGTCTCCACATCATACATCAAGTTTTACTCTTCGGTCGAAAAGAACCATTTTTGAGAGTCTGCTTCTCTATTAAGAAACTTAAATAAATAAATAAATATATACGGACAAATCACACAGATTGAGCTAGCCCCAAAGTAAGTTCTAGACTTGTGTTTTGGGATACTAACTCAACGATACTATATTTTATAAGAAAAACATAAATAGATAAACATCCAAGACCCAGGTCAATCTGAAAAAGATCATTTTCCATCTTGAACTGACCGGGGATCGAACCCGGGACCATCCGTGTCGCAGGCTGGCGTGTTGACCGCTGCGCCACGGAAACGTAAAGAGATTAAATTACACTCATTTGAAAGCTTTTTCTATCTTTTATTTCATTACAACTTTCCTGTACGATCTTAAGTTTCTTTAGCAAGGGCTGGGAAAGTAAAACTATCCCATACTGTGCTAAATTTGAAAAAAATAATGGCATAGTTTGACTATGCTACTACTCAATAATACTAAGCATTGACTCAATAATATATGAAAAAAATTACATGCGCTTTTGCAATGGTTGCACTTTTTTGTGTCAATATTGACTAGACTACATCTTAATGAATCATTCTGCGGAAAAACAGTGAAAATTTAAATTTTATACCTAATGACATAATATTTTAAAGAAAACTTTAAAAATTCGCTGGCCTGGCAATTATGTGATTTCCATAGAACACTGATCAGTGCTTAAGCTAATTTTGCCATCCATAGAGCAATGTTAATTCGGCTCTTGAGTTATAGTTCTGTGATTCGGCTTGTCCCACTTGATAATACTCTATAGATAGGTAGCAACCAATTTGATTTAATGTTATACAAAGAAATAGATGAAGAAATCGAAGTAAACTTATACCTTTACAGAATAATGGTTATTTTTTATAAATGGTAGTACTTACGTCGCAAACATTTATTATATATTTTGCAACGTAAATTTATGTGTTTCTAAATTGGTAAAATGAATATTAATTATGTGTTTAAAATTGGTTATGAAATGTATATTGTAAATTAATAAAATAATTAAAACTTTCCAGGTCTCAATTGCAGAAAGCGATGGAAGAATCTAAAGGATCAATGTCGCAAAGAAATGAAGAAAAACCCCAACGACTCCGAATGGCCGCATTTCCAAAAACTCAAGTTCATTCACAACCAATTCCTCGCCGAAGATGAGGAAGGTGACGAGGACACTACTGATGAAGTCTTCAATGCTTTAGATGATTCTATAAAGAGGCCGAAACTAGGGTATACAATGAGAAAGAAGCTCTTGATGAACAAGCGAAGGGCCATTGATGTGGATATGAATAAGTTGATAGAGCTGGTCCAGCCGAGGGATATAATATGGAACAGGCAATTGAAGGGACACCACAATTGGTACAAATTGGATGAGAATTGGAAGGAAATCTCGCAGGAGTTGGGTGTTACACGTAAGTAAAATTTTATATATTTTTCCTTAAATATAAACTGTCGCGTCGGGGATCAAAATAATAGATAGTTGAAGCTGTGAAAGCACAAGAGACGTAATGCAGACAGTATGATGCAGCAGCCGATACACTATGAAAATATGTAAAAAAAATAATATTTTTTAACATATTTTCAGACTGTTACTGCTTCTACATACGCTTCCTATTCGGATGTACCTAAATATATATGTAATGTTAAACTGTTTAAATCTAATGTTAAACAAAGTGCCCAGCCATGTATAATAATCTCATCAAACACTATTTTCTTATAAGTACAACAGAAAATCGCTATTGTGCAGAGAGACGAAAAAATTTTTTTTTAAATCTATGCTATTGTGTATCTAAGAGTTTAGTTTGGGGGTTTTAAGTTAATTAAGATGCTATTGATGTTATTTCTAGTTCTTGAATAAAATATGTGTTATTATTCACAACACGTAAAGTCCAGTTTCAACTAAGGAAGCGTTGGGAAGACATATTTCAAATATCAATATCGTGTGTCTGGTAAATAGTTAGGTTACTTTGTTTATACATTTGTTTGCTAACATCCGCTTTACTTCTTATTCCAGGTGACGAAGCGCGATTGAAATGGAAGTATCTAAGAGACCAAGCAAGAAAAGAACTCAGGAAGCAAGGATCTGAATGGGAATATCTGCCAAAGCTGCAGTTTTTGGCAAATCAGTTTAACGACTATGAAGGTACTGAACTGCAAGACCAGGAACACGACCCGGAACAGGACCAGGATCACCATGATTACAGTCAGGAATATGATGCAGACCAGGGCAGCAGCTTCTATTTAGAAGCTCCTCCAGCGTCTGTCAGTGTCAGTGTAGACGTTAAAGAAGATGATCAGGACTTCGATGAGTTTGACACAAAACCTATCATCATGGAGACTGATTTCTATGATGATGACGATGAAGCAGCTCAGAAAACTACAACTAATGGAGAAATCAGTGAGCCAACGAAGGATGAAGATGTTGATTTCTTTAACAGTCTTCTACCTCACGTTAAAAAACTAGGGCCAGCTAAAAAGTTGATGCTTAGGATGAAAATTCAGGAGTTGGTGTATAACACGGTTTACAGTGAGACTTGAGTTAATATCACGAGGAATAAACCTGTTCCGGCAGTTGGATTGAAGTGTTAGTGTTGAAATTTATTCGTAGAAGATAAGTGCCACGTAAAATTCCTAATCGAATGAAAGATCATTTTAATATTAGGAGTAGATTTCAAAATAGCATTGGTAAATGTGGTGTTATTAAAGGCACCTAATTTAATTTGGAAAGAACAAGTTATGTGGTGTTACAAAGATATAGTTTGTGAGAATTAAGAGTTAATATCACGAGGAATGTGCCTGTTCCGGCAGATTGATTGTAGTGTTAGTGTTAAATATATTCGTAGAAGATTAGTGCCACGATAATTTCCAAATTGAATGGAAGATCTTGTTAATATTAGGATTGGTAGATTTTGAAAAAGGATGGTAAATGAGTTGTAATAAGCGGCCCCTAATTTGCAAACAACAAGTTATGAGGTGTTAAAAAGAGAATGTCATAAAAATTTAAGAGCAATAAGATGTGCATTGCTGTATTTCCTTTCATTTCTGGCTTGAATAACAAATATTTTAACAATAGATTGAAAGAACCGAATAGACAATCAAATATTAAAAATAATTTGCTATATCTCCTAAAAAAGCACATTGTTCGCAAGTTCGAACTGGATTTCTGAAGGTTACATTATGTACCTATGCCACAACTTTAAAAGCACAACTATAATAGAAAATATTTATTTTAATATCCATGTTTACATCGTATACACATAATATATTGATCATAGACTTAAACAAGTAGGTTAATTAAATAGATCTTTTAAATATTAATGTAGTGATATGGTTGAATAGTCTGAATAGTAATGATTACTAATAACCTTTAAGTTTGCAGACGAATGAGAATTCATAATGTACCTACGTACTCGTAATATAACAATAGAAACGCTAGAATATTTCTGCCTTGCAATCAAATTTTGTATATAAAATGACATACACAAGAAACACATCAATCAAATCACATTTACACGCACTTACATCACATATACACCAAAACAATAAGAAATAAGACTGCTTATATGTTAGTTGTATTTGTATATACAGACAATTATTTTAATTATTAGTTTTGTTTTCGTTTTAAAACGAAAAAGTGAGCATTATATTTAGACCATTGTGTCCGGTTAATATGATTTCGATGAAAACTGGAATATCCAAATCTGTACTATATGTTAACATACATAATTATCATAATAAATTTTGACTTGTATTCAATTTGGCTATAAATCACTGCTGTCAGTGAAAGTTAGCAACGGAGTAAGAATCGTTCGTTCAAATTATAATTCATTTGAGATGGAATGCCTACGTCATGTGGTCTCAACGCCTTAATCGTACGATTTGTTCTCAGAGACTCGCATAGATGGCGCCACTCAAAACTACAAAACATTGTATCTACCGTATTATGAGAATATAAAAACATGATTCACAAAATATATCTTATTAAAAATCAAAACAATATTTTAGGTATAATATTTTAAAATGACACCGTATATTTAGTAAGTTAAAGGCTAACGCAGATTACCGCCATCTAGTATCGAGTAGCAAGCAACTCTCCTGCGCCATTCATTCGCCTGCTTTTCGCAACCTTCATTTGGTTCAATATTTTTGTAGGAGGTGGGCAGTCTATTACGTTAGTATTATATTGTCTTTGCCTACGTGAATGCGAAAGCCGACACATCGAACCTTTCATTGACATCTCTATACTGCGATGACTTGTTTAACCGACGTCTTTTGATATATATGAAATTGTGGTGCAAACGATTTTACTGCAACAATATAGGCGTAAAATTACTCGCAGTAAAGTTAGATGTAACGAAATATCGCAATAAGAAGATGTCGATTGAACAAGGCTTGGCAGTATAGAGATTTCGATTAAAGATTTTCGAAGAAACAACATTCGCTTTCGCATTAATGTAGGTATTCCTTTGATATGTACGACTTGCTATTCGATATTCGTTCGTCGACGAGGAAAGTCTTTAAGTAAATTATTATAGCGAAAAAAGAAGAGAAGTATTGAATATGTAATTAAATCTTTAGATACGCTCCATTTGTTGTTGTTTTTTTTTAATACTTACAAGCATCATGTAAGAATTATCACGTCCATCTTTTTCCTAAATCCTGATTATAATTTGATGCCATTTCATATAATGTACACTAACTCCAGCGTATTTTTCATTATTTTAGTTTGCATACCAGCGCTGGACTTGGGATTAATACTGGATTGGAAAAATATAAACCAGTATCTCTTGAAAAAAGGAATTAAATACCTAATGGTATTACACGTTCTCAGCTCAATTTCTTTATAAATATGGGTATATATTATTCTGTACCAGTGCTCGTAAAAATTACTGGCTGAAATCGCCTACGTGCCAGGCTATCTTTAAAAGATTACTTTTAAAATATTATGAAATAAGGTCTAAAATGCTTTGTTTCATATTTTACGAATTTCTACCATTTTGCCCAACCTAAAACGAAGCTTAACTATTTTGTTAATATTTTATCTTTTGGTGCAATAATGTATAGTATTTTCTATTACAACGTTACTATAAACATAAAATTATGTTTAAAGCATACAATTAACATACTTACCACAAAACAAAAAGATGTCAAAGTTAAACATTTATTAATGCCAAAAAGGCATCGGAAAAACTTTATACAGTATTTCATTCAATTTCATCAGTGCTCTATGAAATAGGCTAATTGCCAGGAGGGCGAGTTTTAAAAGATTATTTTAAAATATTATGAGAATATGAAATGAGGTATAAATTTCAAAATTTCGAATTCTCCGCAAATACAAAATGAGCTTTTCCGTAAGTCAAAAGTTAAGAAACACGAAGTTTTTACGAATTGTTTTATACATAAAAAAATAATAACGCTACTAATAAATAAAACACGTCCTAAATTCTATTACTTTTGATTTATGATTAACTGTATTCCTGTATGTACTTTTCTGATTATAGTGATTTATATTAAGTGCCCTATGACGAATAGCATAGATACGAAGAACTAGATAAACACACGCCACTGTACCTACCAACCATTCCAATTCGGTCTATTTATAGAAACAAGATTATTTTATTGGTATAAAATATTTTTCAAACATTGCTTTTTAATTTAATCTTTTGATTACCAAAGGAGACTAACTTGTAAGATAAGTTACTAATATGCCTCTATAATGGGGTTTTAAGGTGAAAAAGTGAGTTAACATACTAGCGCCACCCAGCAATTAATTCTGGGTCTTTTTTATTACCTTTCATAGATATTATAATCTAATTTTAAGAGAACGAATTATTACCGCCGGAAGTGGCCACATTTGGCGGTAATAATTCGTTTTCTTAATTCATCAAATTACAAAATAGTGAAAACTTGTACCAATAATTCTACAAGTAATTTACTAGGGCATTCAGCTATTAGATTTTTTAAATTTGATATGATTTAGGACTTATAGAATTAATTGTTGGGTAGCGCTAGTATGTGAACTCAATTTCTCGGTGTTGTACGATATACAGTTAAGAAGAACCAATCAAAGATGGCGTAGTCATTTGATTACTTTATGGGCGGTCTGGTGACAAATATATACGAGTCCATAATGACAGTCTGCTTTCACTATTTCATAAATTATATATTCATGAGCATTTATAACACCAAAATACTCCAATTTCATATCAAAAAGTCCACTAAAATCAATTTGCAAAATCATCAAAGACAAACCCCAATGACTTTCCACCAGAAACTCTTATTAATTTCTTTGAGGCATCAATAAACAATCCAGTAGAGAGTAGATTTTCTTCCCTTTAGCGGAAGCCACTATTCTGAGCCGGAAGCATGGTCCCAAACTCTCATTTGTACGATATTTTGCACATAGATGGCACTACCAGTAGCCAGTAGTGTTACATCTTTGTATCTGCCACGGAACAATAAAATTGTTCCGTATTCCGTGGTATCTACCATATTAATACAAAATGAAAATCATTATTCATTATTTATATAAAACCTATTATATATACATATATATCACATACATTATATACATAATATATTATATATGTTATATACATAATTTAAACATTATTTAGCCAAAAAAATATTTTTGGCTATATTTATACAATTTAAATTCCAATTTAATAAGTTTAGGCTTACGATTACGAGAGTTAACGCCATTTTGTTTGATTGAATTTATGCATATGTTACTTAATACAATGCCAGAGCATCGAAAGAATCTCAGCTATTATAAAAGCAGTTTTTCTCCAATATTCTAAGTTTGTTTATCGTACTGTCAGCTACTGACTAAAACAAATCGTTCTCCGTCAATTAAAATAAAGTGGTGTTGAAAATAACAACGATTTCAGACTGACACGCGAAAAATGCTTGCGTGCTACCTCTCTGCACGTGTACAATGCTGTGGTACTGATTATTTAGTAAAGACAGCTAAGAATTTAAAAGTCTATATGCTGTTTAATCATATTGTAGAAAACCTAGGCGACTGACCTTCATTTGGAAAGTAAAGGCCAAGACAATATAATATTATCGTATAGACTAACTACCACCAAACAAAAACACTGACACCATCAAATATTTATTATTTATAATATAAGGATAGATAGCACAACGCGTTTATTTTGGTTTATTTTTTATATATGATTTAAAGCTTTAGCGGTCACAATCACTATTATGTTCACTATTATGTTAATCTGTGAAAATGGCAGCTGCAATGTTGTCGAAATATCAGACAGAACTCAAAAATAATCGCGGTAAGTCCCGTAGTGAACATAATGGTCTATTTTTTATTTTTCTTACAAACAAATGTAAGAAAACTTCACTACTTTGTGGCCAAAGCTTTAAGCTGTTTTTGGCGCGGATCAGTTAAACTGTCAATAATCATCTGTATTTAGCTCATTATAATATCATATATCTATCTTTTACTTCTCTTTAAAGAAGGAATAAGAGTCAAAAGTTATTTGTGTGTGCCGAGCTTTAAGCTCTGTTTAACTAACAGCGCGGCGAGGATCTGTCAAAACAGTCAATAATGTTTTTATAAGCTCAATATTAAATCTTATATGTTTTATTTTAACTATAACATAAAGAATCCTAAAACCTCTTTGTATGTGCTGAGCTTTAAGCTCTGTTTAGCAAACAGCGCAGCGCGGATCAGTCAAAACAGTCAATAATGTTGTAATAGGCTAAAAATATATGTATTTAGCTCAATTTAATATCATATACCTTTTATTTTAAATTCGACACGAAGAATCATAAAAGCTCTTTGTGTGACCCGAGTTTTAAGCTCTGTTTAGCAAACAGCGCGGCGCGGATCAGTCAAACAGTCAATAATGTTGTAATAAGCTAAAAACGTCTGTATTTAGGTCAATTCATAAAGCTCTGTATTGTTTCAACTTTGTGGAACACGAGAAAGATGATTCACATGAAAAGTATTCATATTTTTACCCGACTGACCCACCCAGAAAGAGGGTAATGTTTTTTGCGCGTAAGTATATCTGTTCCATTGTTACCGCTTATAGCCTAAACGGCTTGACTGATTTGGAAGTGTGAGGGAAATTCGTATTCTTCCCCAGAGTGTCATAGGCTATCAACATTATTTCGTATGGCAGGTTACATACTGCAAAGATCCTATACGCCTAATTAAAAAAAAATCAGCCATTCTTCAGCTTTCGGAGTTCATTATGTAACGTCAGCAAAAATCACGTAGATATGTTTGTTACGCGAAATATCTCGAACTTTTGCTTCAAATAGGTAAGTGTAGATTTCAATCATACGTAGAACCTACGTACTACTAGTATAATTTTTAAGTTCATTGGGTATTCAAATCGGTGTAGTAGTTATGAGATATTTAAGGGGGCACACTAGGCACAGTAGTGACGCCAATCATTTTATTCCTAATACTATAAAATTAGTAGAAAGAAATTCAAGAATATAAATCATATAAGCACTAGTAAATAACCTGAAGTATTTTTGGAATCATGTTTAATATTATCAGAATCAGTGAGAATTATGAGAATCAGATTACCGCCAAAAACGGCCGTTTTTGGCGGTAATCACGTTTTCTCTTAATTATTGATTCTCATAATATTAAAACATGATTCCAAAAATACTTCAAGTTATTTACTAGTGCGTAGATGATTTACATTCTTGAATTTCTTTCTATTTGTAAAGTATTAGAAATAAAATGATTGGCGTCGCTACTGTGCCTAGTGTGCCTCCTTAATTATATGTTTGCGAGTTGCAAGTTCGCGAAGAACTCCCAAGTGTAATACATAACCCGTAATTAGGTATAAGTTAGATCGTTTTGGAAGTTACTTATGTAAATACTCTTTTTCTAAAAAAAACGGCTCGAGCTTAATCCGGTCAAGGTCGAAATATAGGATTTTTATTCATTGTGTCTATTTATATAATTCTACTTGCTCACAATTTTGAGCAAGCATAATTTCAAGGGTTCATATTCATATTTGCGTAGAAGATATGTTCTTCAAGATAAATTACGTGTCTTAAAATTACAAACGGTAATTACCTTCGTAATTCCGTAGAGGTTTATAATAGTATGAATAGAGCGGTCATAAACGTTCAAATGAATGATTGTTTTATTGCAAGTATAAAAATTTATGCTAATTGTAAGTTAAATAATATGTAATGCTGGACATGCGAAGAAAAAAAATTTACATTACCATACAAGTATTAATTAACCTTCCCTGGACATATGTGACGACATTGTTGATTTTTTCCGAATTTCCAGCATTAATCCTGTAAGAAAAGTTGTTCATATTGACGGGCTGAGTTGCCCCTTAAAGGATCGGACAGGGCAAATTAAAACAATATTGTATAAAATATTTTTTAGCCAATAAGTAATTATTTTTATTACTAATCGTAATAAGTCGCTCAGTTTGTGCGAGACGTATGATCGTGTGTCACTACCAGTCAGTAGCTATTCTGATTTCTCATTACTCTTGATGACTCAGGTATTTTGTAGTCTCCTCTGTAGGAGCACGACCCTCTCTGTACTCCCAACAGAAGGATCTGGTCTTAAAATATTGAAAGTTTTGGTGGTAAATATATAATGTCACACACAAAGTCATGTCCGCCATATTACTGAATAGAGCAACTTATTAATTCTTCATATTCCGTGACTGTTTATCCATTTCATTTAGTTTGGATCAGGAATATGAGCGCTTTCTTACACTCTGAAATAAATATTGACTGAAAACTTTGCAAAATCATAACCCTGGTTGCCAAATCAATTTACAGCACGAACAGTTTTAGTTATCTAACATCCATGTCATTATGGTTACCTATCATAAACAAGAATAGGTTTTGTACGAATTTTAACACACCGAAAACGTTTCGCCATTTTTTTATTTTCTATAGTTTCATTTTACCGAAAATGCAATTGCTATATTGTTGAAATTCCGATTATTGATACTTATTTTTTCAAAAGTATATGCTTTGTATTGTAAGTTGTAACCCAACGTTTATCCGCAGATACTATTGTTCTATGTTTTATTTATAAAAATAATATTTCCATATTATTAAAAGACAGCATTTCAAATGATAAACAAATGAAATCCATAAGAGTAAGTATATTATATTTACCTGTTTTATATATTTAAAGTCTATTTAAAAGACATAAAAAACATCTTTTTTTCTTTATAATTTCTCTCTACGGTGCTGGGCTTGGCTACAAAACACTTCAGAATAACGTGGCAATTTCGTTTCTGGCGCTTCGGCGGCCGCTGCCGCGGCACGCTAGCTTCGCTCGCTCGCCTCGCGCATACTTGGTTCATGTAGAACCTAACGCTCGTCGCTTCGCTCCCCGCAACCTACCCCTAGTTTTCGTTAACCAATTCCTTTCTAACACCATATTCCTAACCTTCAGAGACGAGTTTTCGTAAAACCATGAGTCACAGAGCAAAAATGAAAATACAAAAGTGGCTTATTTTAACTCCTAGGCCTCTTTACCTCTTATGTAGACCTCCAAATTTCACGTTTAAATTTTTTAAAGTCCCTGCCTTTGCTACACTCCAACCGAATTTACTTTACTACTAATCTCGATTTGTCGACTGTAAGTAGTTATTGAAAATCTGTGTAAATAATAATATGGAAAAAGTTTCTTCTATCTTTAATACTTCTAGAAAATGAAATTATTCATACCAAAACATTTGTCACAACAAAACTACATGATTCGATTTTCGGTCGACAGTTTGTCTAAAAGACGAAAAATATGTTTATCTAGGTTATAGAAGGAGAAAATATGGCAAAGAAGCCATTTGGCATTTAAAACGTCGTTGTACCGTTTTCGAACAACTGAAATTCGAAGAGAAAAAATTCTTGTTTGTGATAGGTTACCTGTCATTATGAAGGCCCTGAACGCGCATTTCTTCATACATACGGAAAAAGGGAATTGTGGCAATATTTGATAAATTATTGGAAATGTTGTAAAAATTAATCTCATTATAGTTAATCTACGTTCGTGCCCTTTGTCCGTTGGTATGGGGAAATTCAAGGGGAATCCGGATCCAAAGAGTACAGGAACACGTTGAGAGTTTAGGATTTAGTTTCAATGTCATCTCTATTTGTATATCTCTTTGGTGAGTAAGTGTTCAAGCAGCTCTTTGGATTTATTTATGTACCGTCCGTAATGAGAGATCCAGTCTTCAGTCAGGTTTCACGTTAATTTGCCTTCTAAGGGCTGGCTGTGAATGTTAACTTCTTGGTCGGTTTAAAAAGTAAAGGCATATTTTATTACGATGATTATTTGGGCTAGTCAGTAGGGTACGAAACTGGACTACGCTTTTTTGATGTGTTTCTCACTAGTCTTTCCGAAACGGTAGTAGTTTTTCAAATTTGTCATTTATTAATACAGACTACTAAAGTATAAATAATTTTCTGTCCTTTGTTATGAACTGCTATTAATCTTATTGGAATAACTAAACGTTCGGGTTTAGATTGAGCCACTTTGTATCAGTGGATATGTTCTTACTTTATCGTTTTTAACTTAACCATTCGCTATATTTTTGGAAACGAGGGAGGCAGCAAAAAATGGTTCGTTCGTTTATACCGAATGAAATATATGGAAAATTTTAACTAGAAACATTTTCAGGTTCACTATGGAACCCAACCTTACTTACGCTTTATTTCATCGGATTTGCCGACTAGTTTCGATCTGATAAGCAGACTATCATCGGATGATAGTCTCGCAATGTGATAGGATTTAATATTATTACTTTTAAGGTACATTAACAATTTGGCAGCCCTGTCCCGGCGCCGCAGTAGCGTTTGAGTGCTGCGTTTGTTGCTGTAACTGTAAACATTGTGATTGCTGGCCGTGCGTATCAGTTTATACTGCTCCGGGAAGTGAGCTAATAGAATTTTGAAACCGGCTAGGAAGCGGAGGCTCAGCATTCAAAAGTATAATCCTTACTATTTTAATAGTTGGGAAAGTCAGTTTTTTTTAAATTTCCGTGCCCAAAGTGTTATAATGGGATAATTTTACTAAGACTTTGTATCCTTCCGTCCATCTGACTGTCTGTCACCAGGCTGTATGAACCGTGACAGCTAGACAGTAGAAAGAACCGTGATAACTAGACAGTAGAAGTCGCGGGAAAATTACTACCCCAAATTAAATGCATGGAAAACTGTAAACAGAAACTTTTTGAGGTGCACTCATATTTTGGCAGCCCTGTCCCGGCGCCGCAGTAGCGTTTGAGTGCTGCGTTTGTTGCTGTAACTGTAAACATTGTGATTGCTGGCCGTGCGTAGGATGTCAGTTTATACTGCTCCGGGAAGTGAGCTAATAGCATGTTAAAATCGGCTAGGATGTAGAGGCTTAGTACGTGTTCAAAATTTCAGATTACTTGCAACATAGACGAGTTGCTTCTTACACTAGTTTCTACTCGTAGTTGCGGTTTTAGACGAGTTGCTGTCGTTAATCACTTGCGTTTGCGACCATCTGATACGGACCCAATTATAGGATTAGCATATCTATTATTATAGCAAAAGTGTGTTTTTTTGGGGTTCCGTACCCAAAAGGCAATAACGGAATCCTTTTACTGACACTTCGTATCCGTCCGTCTATGTGACTGGCTGTCACCAGGCTCTATTAACCGTGATAGCAAGACAGTAGGACTCGCGGGAAAATTGCTAAACCGAATAAAATGTATGGAAAACTTTAACTAGAAACTTTTTAAGGTTCATTCACAATTTGGCGGCCCTATCCCGGCGCCGCAGTAGCGTTTGAGTGCTGCGTTTGTTGCTGTAACTGTAAACATTGTGATTGCTGGTCGTGCGTAGGATGTCAGTTTATACTGCTCCGGGAAGTGAGCTAATACTCGTAGCATTTTTAAATCGACTGGGAAGTGGAGACTCCGACTTCAACATTATAGTCCTATTATTATAGTTGCAGAGGTAATATTGGGATCCTGTTACTGAGCCTTTGATGTCCGTACGTCAATATGATTGTTTATCACCAGGCTGCATGAACTGTAATAGAACTTAAACGAAGTTTTTAAGGTACGTTTGACAGCTGCGTTTGTTGCTGTAACTGTATACATTGTGATTGCTGGCCGAGCGTAGGATGTCAGTTTATACTGCTCCGGGAAGTGAGCTAATAGCATTTTAAAACTGGCTAGGAAGTGGAGGCTCAGCGCTCAAAATTATAATCCTGACTATTATTAGGTTCCGTACCCAATGGGTAATAACGGAATCCTTTTACTGAGACTTCGAGGTCCCTACCTTCATCTGACTTTCTTTTACCAGGTTGTATGAACCAAGCTAGACTGTAGGAGTTGCTCGTACCGAATAAAATGTATGTAAAACTTTAACTAGAAACCTTTTTAAGGTTAATTCACAATTGGGCAGCCCTATCTCGGCGCCGCAGTAGCTTTTGAGTGCTGCGTTTGTTGCTGTAACTGTAAACATTGTGATTGCTGGCCGAGCGTAGGATGTCAGTTTATACTGCTCCGGGAAGTGAGCTAATAGCGTTTTAAAATCGGCTAGGAAGTGGAGGATCAGCATTCAAAATTATAATCCTAACTAAGAAGAAGATAAGTTTATTTTCTGTTGGTTTGTGCGTTACGCTCTCGGTTAATATATATTAAATTTTGATTTTCGGCTTTCGAATACTGTACTGATTATAAGAGTTGCCGGGGATATGGAGAAGGACATTGGCTATCTGTTATCCTAGGAAAAGTTCTGTACTGTTCCCAGGAAATAGGACATTGACGCGCGTGAAGCCACGAGCGAAAAGTAGTAGTATATAATTGGACCCCAAATGAACCCTGTCAATATAAAACACCCTTTTTAGGGCAATCGTGACTAACACTCCAGTACTCTTGGTGTCGTGGTCTAGCTAACATCTTTCTTTACTTATAGGAAAATAAATTAAATAAAAAAAAGAAAGAAAGCGACACTTCAAGTAGGTATATATTATGCCGAAGCAAAAAAGCTGAACCGGCTGTCCCTTCGGCAGTTGCCTAAATTCAAAATATTACTAGATACAGTTAGCTGTATCCAACTTACATTTTCAAAGGTAAATTACCTTTGAAAATGAAAGACCAAAGAAGCCAAACAGACTTTAGTTAGAAGTAACAAAATATGTACAATAATAATTTGGAATGGTTGCACAGGAGTCAGGACATTATAGGTTCGCAGATAGCCCCTCTCATCTCGGAAAACGCACTTTCCCCAATATGACACCCTGCCGTAAATTTTTCATCCGCAAATACAAATATATACCTACATCTAGCAGCAATATAACTGACTAAAATAGCCGTTCTATCGACTCCCCTAATTCTGTCAATCCACTGGAAGGGTGGCATTGCATGAGTGCATATCTCGCATCGGCGATCGATGCACTCAATGCACTGCATATCTTTATTGGGTTCGTTCACCTTTCGCACGGAAACTTTTTGAGGGAGTATTTTTGTAGAAGGGACAGCATTCTCTTAAAAATTATGACTAAGGCGATAAAAAAAAGTAGTAAAGTGGTCACACCGAAGTTTATATTCGATTATAAGTTTATTTTTTAAGCACATACATTAATGCTTAAAAATCACGTTGCATTTGTCATCATCATCAGGTCTTTTTAAGTACTGCTTGAGCATGAACCTGTCTGTACTACCAGAGTCATATATTAGCCAGAGCAGTCAGAGGATTTAGCCTACACTCTCCACGCTGGCTAGACGGGTTAGGCGGACAGGTCTTATAGATTTTTATAAGCTTTGTTTAGCTTTTGTTTCCTAAGTCACCTTCTACGAGATCCACGGGAGTACCTATTCAGTCCTATTCTAGCCTGCCTTTGAATTTGTACTTAGCAGATTTCTCCTTCCCGATATGGGTAGGTCAGTCGTTTTGATATGTCAAATCCTAAAAGAATGCCGTTCAAAGTTTACCTTCACAATCGTTAAAAATGTAATAGTAACACTTACTTAAATTATTATCTACGTTTCTAACGTTTTCATTTCAGTTCATTTTCCTGAAATATTAAGATTTTTTTCAGAGTAAAACAATGCTACATACATACTTACTCGTACTTGTTTAATTTGATGATAGAAATCTAAGATAAAGAATTTCATTATCATGCTGCTACCTATTTAGTATTGACCGTTCTTTTGACTGTCTAGGAAGCATTCAGATATTGAATGGATAATTCTTGTGCAAAATTCATACAATTGTCTATTCTGTTACACCCTCTTTGCATTTCCACAAATCAGCCGTCGGCGCGCGCTCATGCAAATATTTGTTGCATACGTTATTTATTGACGATGCATTTCCATATACTTCCGATTTAATGTTTTGTAGGTGTTTTACGTAATTTAGGTAACACATTACTCTTTCAAGTTATGTTATGAATAGATGAACGTTATAAATGTATTAGCAATGGGCATCACGTTAGAACTATATCAGACTTTACTCAGCCACATAGAGTGAGGACACAAGGATTATGGCGTGTCGAGCTCCGTGGCGCAGCGGTCAACACGCCAGCCTGCGACACGGAGGTCCCGGGTTCGATCCCCGGTCAGGTCATGATGGAAAACGATCTTTTTCAGTATGACCTGGGTCTTGGATGTTCATCTATATTAGTATATTTTATAAAATATGGTATCGTTGAGTTAGTATCCTGCAATACAAGTTCACAACTTACAGTGGGGCTGGCTCAATTTGTGTGATATGTCCCTATATATTATATATTCTTATCAATTAGTGCCTAACGCTGGTGCCAGTGTCTTGATTCCGCCTTATAGGCCTTACCTTATTAAATTTTGTTTAATAGCTACCTACAGACTACTTGCGATTCGGAACCGACCACTGCAGAGAAGAAACTCAATGTAGTCCAAATGTCGAACTTATCTACATTACATACATACTACAAGTACTCACACACACACTCATATAAACAGTGACGTTTTTATATTGAGAGTAGCCGCATGCAGCCAAGACTTAATAATCTTAGGTTTATTACGTTCTTATCTTGTTCCTTTATATATTGTACTCATTTATGAATCCTCACCAGACTCACTGTTCCCTAAAATACAGGTTCAATCCTAGCTTAGGGACCAGGGAATCACTACCAGTCCATTGCAAATGTAAAGGTCAAATCTAATGTAACCATTTGTATCTTACCCGTTTGTAATGTACTATTTTGGAAATAAACGTTATTATTATTATTATTATATTATATATATTTATATATTATAAAACAAGGATTCACTTTACTTGGATTAAACCATTATCCAATCAAAATAAGTCAAAACTTATCTTTTTCATGGTTTTAGGCGTCACTGTCAATTTATTTTGAGTGGATATCGGCTTAAACCAGGATTATTTTTGAAGCCCTCGAAAAATTATAAGATGGGTTTTGATTGATAATTATTTTAAACTTGAAATGAATAAAAAATTTATTTCAAAATTTGTTCTTTCTCCGGAGATATGAGTGATAATCTGATAACTTGAAAATTAAAGATCGAACTAATTTAATATGATGTAGTCGAAAAAACTTGTGAATACGTCCATAATATTTGAACTCGTGACTCGTGCGTGACGTAGTCCAAATTTTATATTTCCCTAAAAAGTATCGAACAACAAGAAATTAAATACTTATAAAACAGAACAGGTTGCTTGGTGTTGTTAAAAATATTTTTTGCCAGATATAAAATAACTTTTTTTTTATAATATTATTCATCTGTTTTATGTTTATAATGCTTATAAACAAAGAGATCTCTCAAGCCCGTCTGGTCAGCGTGGAGAGTGTAGGCCAACTCTGACTGCTCTGGCTAATATACTTATGGCTCTGGTAGTACAGAGAGGGTCGCGCTCCTGCAGTGAAGACTAAAAAAGACCTGATGATAAAGAATATTATATTCATAAAACTAAAGCGACGTGTTTACCAAACAAACCCGGGCGGCAGAACGAGAGTCGCGGGCAAGGTCGGCGGTCTTCACTGTTTACATTATGTCCGAGTTGAGCGGGATTTAAAACAGTTTTCCGTCAGTATGAACTACCTTTGCCGTGTGGTTCCCGGCAGAGTAGAATAGGACCACTCCAAGTCTTTCCGTGGATATCGTTGAAGGCGACTTAGGAAACACAAGCTAAACAAAGCTTATTAACATCATAGAGGCCAGCGTGGAGAGTGTAGGCCAAATCCTCTGACTGCTCTGGCTTTATATGGCTCTGGTAGTACAGAGAGGGTCGTGCTCCTGTAGTGGAGACTAAAAAAAGATCTGATGAATAGGAATAGTAGAATAGGACCACTCCAAGTCTTCCCGTGGATATCGTTGAAGGCGACTTAGGAAACACAAGCTAAACAAAGCTTATTAACATCATAGAGGCCAGCGTGGAGAGTGTAGGCCAAATCCTCTGACTGCTCTGGCTTTATATGGCTCTGGTAGTACAGAGAGGGTCGTGCTCCTGTAGTGGAGACTAAAATAACCTGATGATAATAATGATGAACTACTTTTTATACGGGACCAATGCTTAGAACGAAAAAAATACCGTTATTTTCATACAAGCGCTGGGTACATTTGGGAATGACAAGTTTTTCACAATCCTGCTATAGTTCAGGAGGAACATTTAAACACGTTGACGGATTGAATTGAATCACTCATATAAGCGACGATTGACGAGGAATTTGGACGTATTTAACCCAAATTTAAACTTTATTAACGTACCATTCGTACCAATGACGGGTCCCTGTGAAAACGCTCTCTCTTTACTCTTTTTGTAAAAGGCTGGCCAAAGGGTTAACATTGCCCCATTATCATTTTACATCCTACCAAAGTGACTGCCTCACAGACAGGGCAACGTTTATTTAGGATCAATACGTAACTGAATATTTATTTTTTTGAAACAAAGCATACGATATATATCCTCTTTGTTTTACCCAGGCCTCAAAATCTATACATAACAAAATTTTGATCGTTTTGAACCGTTAAAGTGGTGACTCAGCCCGTAAATATATTTACGGGCTGAGTCACCACTTTAACGGTACAAAATTAAATATTCTATATATGAATAACTCTTTTATAGGATCAATGCTGGTAAACTTACAAAAAATCGACATTTTCATACAAGTGTTGAGCCGCCCGGGCAATAACTATGGTTTTTTTATGTCATAGGACGGCAAACAAGCAAGCGGGTCACCTGATGGGAAGTGATCACCGCTGCCCATGGACAACTGCAACACCAGGGGTGTCACAGGAGCGTTGCCGGCCTTTCATTTTCCCTCCCTAGAGGGGAGAGGGAGATGGGCCTCCGGCTCTCTCACTCACCGAACGAAGCATAGCAGCGGTAAAGCTACTACTAAAACGTCGATTTTCTGTGAGAGTGTGGTACTTCCCCGGGCAAGTCGGCCCATTCATGCTACTAGCAAAAGTGATTTTCGTCGGTAGCGAGGCTCTACCACAACTAAAGGGTATGGGAAAGTGAAAAAAAAAATTCGAAATCCCAGCATTGGTTCCATAGAAAAAGTTGTTTAGATTGACGGCCCGAGTCGCCCCTAAGAGAATGTTGAGGGTCAATTTGTACGGTATATGTCGTATCCTTTGTTTATTTTGTTGTTTGTAGGCCTCTAAAATAGACATATACAAAATACGCGAGATAGCTTAATTTTATTTAAATATTCGCTAGTTACTCACAGACGAACAAGTTGAAATAATTCAGACTATTGTAGGACTGAAACAGAAAGACAGATTATCTCTCAAATATTTTACAGGTTCAATCGCCGCCAATGTCAAAATTTAAAACGAGCTATTATTCATTTTCAATGTTTGTGTGCGACGACGTCACGACTAATGCCATCAAATTTCAAATTGGTAGCTCATCTTACTCATAGACTATGATGCAAACCATCATAGTTAGACACAATTGTTTTCTACCCTTTTAGGCCAATAGAGTCTATCTAGATTTAAGATAATCTAAGTAAGTATATTTATTATGTCTATCGGACGCACAATACATACCTACCAAGAAAAGGTCACTGCAAAAATATTGCTTCCTAAAACAACGCGTAAGCAAGATGGCCCTGTCTTTGACTTTTATTCCGCAAATCG
Organism: Rhodophaea formosa; assembly: GCA_963082605.1. NCBI lineage: Eukaryota > Metazoa > Arthropoda > Insecta > Lepidoptera > Pyralidae > Rhodophaea > Rhodophaea formosa. The sequence goes on along the minus strand of OY720228.1, from coordinate 9,256,917 downwards.
CGAATTCACCAATAAATAGCTGTATCAAATGAAATTGAAAATATGTGATGAAAAAGAATTCGCCACAGGAAATGTAATGCTATTTAAAAACCATTCAATTGTATCAAATGATTAAAAAGTGGAGTTTTGCATACTTAAGCATGCACTAATTTAAATTTCATTTTCAAGAAGAAAAGGTTAAAGCTAAAATTCTTTGCGCTTCCGAAAACAACGCGTAAGCCAGGTGGCTCATAACCTGTGTTTGAGTTTTACTCCGCATGCGAATTAACCTCAGAGCAATCGTATAGAAGATATAGAAGTGAATTAACTTCGCATACTGAAGATTGAATCTCATTTTCAAGAAGAAAAGGTCAGTGCAAAATTCTTTCCGCTTCCCAAAACAACGCGTGAGCCAGATGGCCCATAACCTGTCTTTGAGTTTTACTCCGCATGCATCAGTCGGGAATTAACCTCAGAACAATCGTAAAGCGGCACAAATATCAAAGCGAGACGTAGTGAGTGACTCGTAGTGGCTAATAAACTTTTAAATTGGTCAAGTGCGTTGTGTTCCGAAACTCAGATTTTTTAACTACCTTATTATTTTCAACCGACTTTAAAGAGGAAGGATTCTAAATTCGACTTAAAGTTTTTTCATTATCAACTTATCACTCCAGCAGGCCTATTTGCTAACTTTTAACAGCTACGGTGTTCATCATTTTCATGATAACTTCAATATTCATTACGGTTTCAGTATGAATGAATATTTTAATTTAAGATATGAAAACCGTAATGGATGCCAAAGACACAATAAAATCGTTATACACCGAGTTAGCAAATCGACCTGCTGGTCTATATCATTGATGAACTGATTTGATATTTTAGTAGGGGTATAATTCCGTATTGGTTCACTTAGATATCATTGAAATCAGTATTACGTGGGTTAAAATCGGTACGATAATATCAAAATAAAGATTGATTCCCAATAAGTTAGAAAACTGATATAGTTTCTTTCTTTCCGCTTCCAAATCAACGTTAACTTAACACTGACGTGGACTACACCACACTAGGCACACTATAGCGACGCCAATAATTTTATTCCTAATACTTTACAAATAGAAAGAAGTTCAAGAAAGTAAATCATATAAGCCTTAGTAAATAACCTAAAGTATTTTTGGAATCATTATAAGAATCAGTGAGAATTATGAAAATCAGTTTATCGCCAAAAACGGCCGTTTTTGGCGGTAATCACTATTTCTCTTAATGACTGATTATAATAATATTAAAACATGATTCCAAAAATACTTCAGGTTATTTACTAAGGCTTATATGATTTACTTTCTTGAATTTATTTCTATTTGTAAAGTATTAGGAATAAAATTATAGGCGTCGCTAGTGTGCCTAGTGTGGTACTCTTCGTTGTGGTACAATAAACCGTAAAATTCGGCAATATTTGAAGCTTAGATTTTTCAATATCTTATGAGCCTTTATGCCTCCTAATTAAATAGCTTACGCATAAAAAAAGACAATTAACTTTCACGCCAAAGCTACTCGTATATTCAAGAAAATAAACGGATTTCGGAAGACAAAATGTTGATTCAAGATAAAACTTCGAGAAAAATCGGGTACTACGCTCTCTTTTACGAACTAAGTATATATTTTGTTTCTACGGTGAATAGTTACAGGAATTCAGAAAGTTTGTATTCTCAATTCGTGATACCCATCAATTAAAACATTTCCTTAAGTGCGTCACTCTCGAGACACCGTCATGCCTTTACTTCAATGATTATCAATTTTTCAATGCTTGTGTGCGTGACAGCTTTGTGTTAGCACCTGTTAATCAATGCCATGACAATCCGTCAAACTGGTAGCTATGTGTTTACATCATAGGCTATGGGGTGGACAGTCCGGTACGGAGGCCGTGTTGCTCGAAGGGTGGACATATTGTTTTTCTACGCTTTTAGGTTAATAGAGTATAAGGTTTTTTTATAATCCAAGCTCCTTGTGTATTTTTTATTTGTCATGATAACCCTTGAACTAGTGACCCAAATTTGAAATGATTAAAATTTAAGCAGGTATTACTACAATTTCAATCATTTACTAGCATGAGATATTTAAATAAATGTTCGCGAGATACAATACAAGTTCGGGGCCAACTTACTTACTAGGTGTAAGGTAATTGTTGATGTTGTTAAAAATATAGTATCGTTGAGTTAGTATCCCATAACACAAGTCTCGAACTTACTTTGGGGCTAGCTCAATCTGAGTGATTTGTCCGTATATATTTATTTATAAGAATAAGAAAAATATATTCGAGAATACTGACGCAAATTTTGTTTCCATAGTTTTCACTTTTCACCTGCATTTTGTCAGAGTTGTTGACGAGAATCATCGACAAATGTATTCAAATTTCTCTGGTAGATAGCCAACGTCACACTTGTACGAAAAAAAAAACAGCCAAGTACGAGTTGCACTCGCGCACGAAGGATTCCGTAACAGTATGTTATACAACATTAGACTATCAGCAAAAAACGTCAAAAATAACAGGTTTGTTGTATGGAAGCCCCCTTAGATATTTATTTTCACAGTTTATTTCATTCTGTATTTAGTATTTGTTGTTGTAGCGGAGACAGAAATACATCATCCGTAAAAATGTCATCTGTCTAGCTATAACGGTTTATGAGACGTGACGCAACCTGGCGACCTACTGGTGACAGACGGACATTGAAGTCTCAGCAAAAGGGTGCCAATTTTACCCTTTAGACACGGAACTCTAAAAAAGAAAGCATTGCATCGACCTCGGTGAGCCTTTGCCAAAAAACGCAAAGGTCAAATCGAAAAATATTTTTAATTACCGCACTCTGAGCCTTGTTGCTTCGTAATAGAAACTGTGTAGTAGTAAATATCTATGATAGAGAAATATAAACAAACTAAATTGCTTGTTTCTGAGCCTATAAATAAACGCGTGGACAGTTTCTATAAAAAAATGCGTTAGTCACATCGTAATCAGCCGGAGAGCCAATTCTGAATTTATACAATTATATTGTTTATTTTTTCCGACTTTCAAAATCTTTTCACTTAAGATAATTTAGTTTTTAGTGTATTTATAGGTCATCATCAGGTACCTTTTCAGTCTCCACTGCAGCAGCACAACCTTCTCTGTACCACCAGGGCCACATACTAGCCAGAGCAGTCAGAGGATTTGGCCCACTCTCTCCACGCTGGCCAAACGGGTTCATCATCATTTCGTGTAGGTGACACGGTCAGTCGACCATGCACACCCTGGTGTCAGAGTTCTTCGAAACCGCCTCTCGGCCTCTGACGTGGTTCCTTTAACGACTACCAGATGGCAGCCGGGACCACCGGCTTAACGTGCCTTCCGAAGCACGGAATCATCTTTCTTATCAGACAATCAGGTGATTCATGCCTGCAATGTCCTAACCAAACTAGAAACAACTTAACAAAGTATGCTTCCCGTGGGAATCGAACCCACGACCCCCGGGTCAACAAAGCAAACGCCTTAACCACTGGACCACGGAGGCAGTTTGGAAGGCCAAACGGGTTGGAGAGGCTCTTTGATGTCTATAAGCTTTGCCCAGCCCGTGTTTCCCAAGTCGCCTTTTACGACATCCACAGGAAGACTTGGAGTGATCCTATTTTACTCTGCCGGGAACCACACGGCGTTATAGGTACTTACGTAAATTAAGTTTTTTAAGTGTACATAGTTGTTATATATGATAAATAATAATTCATTAGAGATAATTTATCTGCGAGTGACATAGGCTATAATTTACGCAAATGAAGTGGGAAAATTTCTAGTACCTAGTATTACAGAAACCCATCCAAGAGAGCAAGAGCAAAGAAATTCAACTAATTTTATAGATGTGAAAGTAAAAATTTCTTTTTTAATTCGTTTGAAATGAACAAATGAACTATAAAAAAAATCTAAAAGACCCATTTTTGAAAATCTGTTTCTGTACTATTACAAATTTTAGAAAGATGAAATTACAAAGCTTATACAGTCTTCTATCTTTTATTTCCTTTATATTATTGGATAATAATGTATAGGATATATTAAAGGAAGGAAGGAATATATTATTATTATTGTATATAATAAGTCTACTATTGTTTTGAACCTTCGAAAGCAAAAAGTTTTCATTCAGTATGTTAATAAACAGACCAAAAATTCCATTAAGTCGTCGTAAATGTTATACAACAAAAAAAAATATGTGCAAAAGGAGTTCATGTACAAAATGATAGAATTCATATTGCTAATAATAAACTTTTGGAATATTATTCGAGATATAGAATACGCCATCTTTATTTCAGCTGGGACTAAAATACTCCGCAAGTGGGGCGACGCTACGGATCTTATCATCGAAGAATTAATCTAGGGATGTCCACTAAAGAAATCATCAACCAGTCTTTTGCAGTATCCATTGTAGGAACACGCCCTTTCTGTGCTACCAGAGTTGCAGATTTAGCCTAAACTCTCCACACTTGCAAGACGGGTTGGAGAGATCTTTTTGAAATGAAATGAAATGAAAAATATTTATTGTGACACACAACAACACAAGACAAAACAGGCTAAAACACATGTTTTAGCGTGTTTTACTCAGTGGCTCAGTGTAAAGTGTGTAGTGTGTTATTGTGTTACACATTGTTATATAACGTTATATAACTGCTATGTGGGAACACCATAATAAGCTTTGTTTACCTTGTGTTTTCTAAGTCGTCTTATACGACATTCATGGGAAGATTTAGAGTGGTCTTATTCTACTTTGCTGGGAATCACACGTCTCTCTCAAATCACACAGATTGAGCTAGCCCCAAAGTAAGTTCTTTAGTAAGACTTGTGTTATGGGATACTAACTCAACGATACTATATTTTATAACAAACTCATATATAGATAAACATTCAAGACCCAAGTCAATCTGAAAAAAAAAACATTTTTCATCTTGGCCTGACCGGGGATCGAACCCGGGACCATCCGTGTCACAGGCTGGCATGTTGACCGCTACGCAACGAAGCTCGCACGTGATTGGCTTATTATTTACTATATGATTTATGTGATTTATATTATATGAAACTGCCTTCATCGTCATTTATACTAGACGTAAAATTTTAGAAATGACTTTACTGTACGTGTTCGGTGATAAATACGCCTGACACGCTGAATATTTGTTTTAGTTTTACAATGTAGAGAAGTCCTACGATACATGTTATTTTTTATATATTGAATGAATGATGCTAATTAAATTAAGAAGTATTCAAGCAACACTTGATTTACTTGTGTCTCTAAAGCAAAGATTTCGTCAGAGTTCAATATCACAGATTATTTTACATAAATTCGAGCCAGTTTTTTAGGGTTTCGTAGTAAACAAGGAACCCTTATAGTTTCGCCATGTCTGTCTGTCTGTCCGTCCGCGGTTTTACTCAGAGACTATAAGTACTAGAAAGTTGTAATTTGGCATGGGTATGTATATTAATCATGGCAAATTTTTTTGGGTAGCTCCCATACAAGTAAAGTGGGGGAGTTATTTTTTTTTTCTCTACTTACCCATCATGTGGGGTATCGTTAAATAGGTCTTTAAAAAATATTGGGAGGTTGAGAACACCATTTTTCGATTTAGGGATCCGTTTCCGAAATATTTGGTTTTAAAGTGCTAATTATTGTTAGAGGTAAGTGTCCCCCCCATCTATCTGCTAAACGGTTATATATGGATACGTGAAAAAAATTACAGCAGTAGTGTATATACTGAAGTTGAAAGGAAAACTATCAGAGCTGAGTACTAAGTGCAAACTAAAAAGTTATAGGCAAAAATGTAAAATTTCATACAATTTTCATTGTTAGATGTTTTTATTTATTTATTTATTTATTTAGGTATACACAACAGGTTACAATCATAAAAAAAAACACACACAATACAGGTTATATACATACATAGGTTCTGAGCCAGATTGTGACCCTAAAACGTGTACACACAACATGACATACATTTGAAAACATAGTTCCACACAATTTTTTGTATTTTTACAAATCTTAAATTAAATACTACAAATCAAAGCAAAAATATATAAATAAAAGAGTTAAAGAAAATAAATATCAAAGATCAGTGGAGGATACGTTTAATTTGATTTTTAAAAGTATTGGTTTTGTTTATTGCAAAAATGTCAATTGTTTTTTTATCCATATACAGTTCATTATAATAACGACACATGCGAACAATTGGATTATAGAACGAGGTGTTGTTGTTTTTGGTCGTTAAACTGTGAGGTGAGAGTGTGAACAGTGTGAACTCAAAGTTGCCATTCGTAACTACGGAACCCTACACTGCGCGTGGCCCGACACGCACTTGGCCGGTTTTTAATCATTGAAATAAAGGCATGAAGGATTCCAGAGAGTATATGCTCAAATAGTAATATCTTCATTCGTATCACTTGGAAAATACCCACATCGGTGTGAAGTCACACGAAAGTCAATATACCGGAATATTTTGGTTCATTGGATATATTTATATCTTCATATGTTCACATAGATCCTAAAACAAGGCCTAAAATTGGCACGGGAACCCCTCGTAAATCATTCGTCGCCCAATTCGCCCATTGACATATACTGCCGAATATATTTAGATTTTTATGAATATGAAATGTGTGTCTGTCTGTTGATTTTACACGTAAATTGCGTGTTAACTGGCAGTTTTGTAAACATCAAAGATTTTTGATGGGATGGAACTGGGAATTTTTATTCAGTTCCGGCACAGATATACTGCTTCTATTTCTGATTTTTGTAAATATATAAGTACTATATATCTATTGGCTTATCTTGTCATCATCATTTATTTAAGAACTCCTGTCGGTGGAGTATTTTCCATCTTTCCCTATCCACCGCTATCTCTTTGACCTCTTTGTACGACACGACGTTTGCCTTCTCTTTTATTTCGTCTGTGAATGCTCTACTTGGCCTTCCTTTTCCTCTCCTAACTTCAAGCTTTCCTTCTAAGACAATCTTTACAATTTTTTTTGTTTATACTATATTAGAAGGCTTTGTATACCCCTTAAATAATCAAGAATTTAGTTAAAAAAGTCATCGACATATTTATCCTATCATCACCATCATTTCGTGTAGGTGACACGGTCAATCGACCTTGCACACCCTGGTGTCAGAGTTCTTCGGAACCGCCTCTTGGCCTCTGACGTGGTTCCTATAACTACTACCAGATGGCAGCCGGGACCACCGGCTTAACGTGCCTTCCGAAGCACGGAATCATCTTTCTTATCAGACAATCAGGTGATTCATGCCTGCAATGTCCTAACCAAACTGGAAACAACTTAACAAAGTATGCTTCCCGTGGGAATCGAACCCACGACCCCCGGGTCAACAAATCGAACGCCTTAACCACTGGACCACGGAGGCAGTTTTATATTTATCCTATGACCAGCCAGGGGATACCATCTAAAAGAACAACAACATATTGTTCGAAGAAATATAACCAAATCAGAGTGTCGCAGAAGACTACACATGCAAAAGAAAATCCGAAAATTGTAGCGGCATTAATAAATAACCGCAAATCTAAATATGTGATATTAATTTCTAGAAAAAGATCTTGACAAACAGACGGACCACCGAATGTTTTATAAGGGTTCTTTTTCACCTTTTGAGGTACGAAACCTAAATAAATAATCTCTATCAGATAGTTATTATCAACCCACTCGCGTATAGATTGGAAAATGAGTTCAATCAAGGGTGCCAAGTGTTTAAATGCGGCCACTGCAAGTCAGGTTGGCTGAGACTGCAATCATACACCTGTTAGTTATCTTGATCATGGCAACAGAACGCCTATAGTTTTTATCGGAATGACCTAACCAGTAGAAGAGAAATGTTTTTGGCGTGTATGGTATGTATACAATATGTTAATAAAACCCTGTCCAATGCTTAAAGGAGCTACTTCTCCTAGGGGACTAATGCTAAATATTGGAAAAAAATGACATTCCCTTACTATAGTATATAGCAAAACACTTATAGGTTTTATGCATAGCATTCACTGCAGAGATTTCATAGCTATACCTATCATTTCTTACGAGAATCCATGGAAATTAATAAGGAGCCGTCCCGCGACGCACCCTGGAAGCAGCTAGACACGGTAACGCAGTGTCTAGGCTGACCAATCCTTTTACTACGATGTTCACCAAAAATTGGTGAACATCGACACGCTAAGAAAAAGAATAAAAATTTTGTTATTCCTCGAAAAATAAAGAAGAAATCTTGGTGCTATCAACAACTGGTGTATGGATAGGAAAATGAGTTAAATCAAAGGTGCCAAGTGTTTAAATGCGGCCATTGCAAGTCAGATTGGCTGCGACTGCAACCACACACCTGACTGCAAGTAAGATTGGCTGCAATCATACACCTCCTAGTTATTTTGATCATAGCAACAGAACGCTTATCTTCTTCGTTCGAGCTTCTTAGGTCGAGCGTTCTTACCCGACTGACCTAACCATAAAGAGTGTAATGTTATACGTGCGTATGTATGTTTGCAAAATGCTAATAAAACCGTGTCCGATCCGACTCAGCCTATCAATATGAAGGATGACTCAGACCGTCAATATGAACAACTTTTCCTAGGGGACTAATACTGGAAATTCAAAAAAATAATTGACATTTCCATATAAAAGTGTTCAGCCGGTCGGGCTATTTCCAGCATTAGTCCCCTAGGAAAAGTTGTTCATATTGACGGTCTGAGTCATCCTTGTAAGGATTACACAGGGTTTTATTAACATATTGTATGTATGTGTGTAAGTATTTCTGTTGCATTATCTCTTCCTGTAGCCTAAACGTTTTGACCGATTTTCAAGTATGAGGTTGTAATGCTATTTAAAAACAATTTAAATGAGGTGTCTTTGAATTCGTTTTATTTCTCGGAGTGTCATAGGTATATAGGCAGGTACTGCGGACGTTAGAGAGTCGAGTATTTTTCAATAATGCTTCTTGTTATGTATAAGCACTTCGCTGCAGATATTTCATTGTCTACACCCATACCTGCCTGGTGAAATATTAATCGTTCAAACCATCGATTTGAAAAAAAAATCCTATTTGGCAATGCTGGAAACTAAGGCTGGAAACTAAATTATTTTTGTCCTTTCCGTACAAAATTTTCTGTCGCGCGGTCCATTTGTATGGGAACGACAAAAAAAATTGTGTTCCTAACCAATTGTTAAAAGCGTTGGGCAAGGATTCAAAAAGATTGATATTATACCGTGTAATAGGTATTTTCTCACCAAAAACAACCTTCGTTTGACACCAGAAAATGTTTAAAAGTTCATAAAATTACAGTGCGATAAATTTGCATCTGCATTCTAGAATCTGGAATAGATAAACGGATACACAAATTCAAATTTATAATCCATAAAATTAAGCGTTATATATTTTAACGTGTTGGCGGATCAAATTTTAGGAAGAGATAGAAATGACGGCCTTATGACGCAGTGTTGAAACACGCAAGTTTAGTCTGCTAGGCATAAAACACACAGAAAAAGTGTATGGCACAGGTACGGTAGTCAACAACCTCCGTGGTCCAGTGGTTAAGGCGTTTGCCTTGTTGACCCGTGTTCGTGGGCTCGATTCCCACGGGAAGTATACTTAGTTAAGTTGTTTCCAGTTTGGTTAGGACATTGCAGGCATGAATCACCTGATTGTCTGATAAGAAAGATGATTCCGTGCTTCGGAAGCCACGTTAAGCCGTTGGTCCCGGCTGCCATCTGGTAGTCGTTAAAGGAACCACGTCAGAGGCCGAGAGGCGATTCCGAAGAACTCCGACACCAGGGTGTGCATTGTTGACTGACCGTGTCACCTACACGAAATGATGATGACAGGTACGGTGCAATACTATGATAGGATTTTAAGCCCTAATATCATACAGAAAACGACTAATATCGCAAGCACAAATCGACACCTACACAGCCCGCACGTGGCATTTTGCGATAGCGTTTTTTCTCACGGTTATGACAGCATTCATGCTGTAATATGATTTTAGGCATAATTTTTTTCGGCCTGCCGTCTACCCGCCTCTAATCTTCCTTGTAGCTTAAGAACTACGGACAAATACCTGCGAGAATGGATTACAAGTATTTGCAGGTGCCGGAAATCAAACCCGTTACCGCTCGGCTGGCGTGTTAACCACTACGCAACGGAGGCCATCTATGATTTTAGTGCATTACCAAATTCTTAGAAATCAACCCACAGAAAATGTTCGAATAGTCCATAACAATTTATAACGTAATAAAATAAATATGTAACGCGTGCACATTGTTTGCGGGACAGTGCAACTGCATTCTGGACTAGAATAGATGAACGCGAATGACCTCTCTCAGAGGGTTGCCAACCCTATTCGACGTATTTTATTAGGTCAGCTTACTAATAAAAATCCGGCCAAGGGTGAGTCGGTACCGAGGGATCGAGTAAAACAAAATTTTTAGTTCTAATTAATAAAATACAAATTTGTCTTATGTTTTCGCGATTGTTACACATTTAAATAAAATTATTTTAATACGGTTTTTATCGCGTTTATTACATTATACATTATACAGATACATTCCAAGAATGCTTCGTGAGGCTATTGAAATTAAAAAACATCCTAATTTCAATAGAGAGGATGGTTGGCAGTTACCACCAGCTTAGGATCCAGTCATCAATTTAATCAAATCTCAAGCTAAGCAGAAGACTGCAAGACCTTCAGACACCGTGAGCCAATACTGCGTACATCCGGAACGTTATCAATAAATATTTTAGGCGGTAGATTTTGCAGTTCTTATAAAATACTAGACAAATGTCAACTTAGTCTACCTGCGACCACGAACACTGTAAAGTGCTCGAAACGTTAGGTGTATAAATAATGTAAATAAACGCGATAAAAACCGTATTAAAATAATTTTATTTAAATACAAATTTTTCGTTTTCTTTCCTAACTTTTTGCGTGTAAAATTTTATGTTTAGAATTCCATGCATTTTTGAGTAAATTCCCAAAATTTGCGACATTAATGGTCATATCTTTTGAAAGCTTGATTAACCTGCAATTTACTAAACAGACTAGAGCAACAACAAAAACAGTTTTTATACCCGCCTGGAATCGAACCCGCGACCTCTGCATTAAGAGCGAATGCTCTTGCCACTACACCACGGAGCTCGGAGGTAGTAATAAGGATTAGTTCTGGAATAAATCCTATGCATTTATCAGTACTCCCGGATTCAGATGTTAAGCGTGAAGTACAATAAACAAACGAACTAATTACTCGTAATAAAACTTGCTGACTGGGCCAGATTTCCCCAGATTCAGAAAATTACTTGTTGACTAGAGTTATTTAAACTTTCGATATAAATCGTAAAGCATCTGATAATATGTTATTCCTCTTTAATCTATAGAATCTACACTTAAATTACGAAAAGGAAAGATTAAAAAAAAATAAAAAAAAAATTATCATTTTGCAAAATTGTATAAGGCAAACAACAACTGAACCCCTTGACTTCCCAACAAAAACTCCAAAACAAAATATTGAAAAAAAAAAATATATAAATATTTACGGACAAATCACACAAATTGAGTTAGCCCCAAAGTTAGTTCGAGACTTACGTTATGGGATACTAACTCAACGATACTATATTTAATAATAGATACTTATAAAGATAGACATCCAAGACCCAGGTCAATCTGAAAAAGATCATTTTCCATTTTGACCTGACCGGGGTTCGAACCCGGGACCATCCGTTTCGCAGGCAGGCGTGTTGACCGCTGCACCACTGAGCTCGTCAACAAGATTCGATTGTTTGTAATGGATATTAAAACTCAAAAACTGTTGGGAATTGGGTAAAGAGCATTGAAAGACGATTTACTACCACAAGAGTATATTAGTGAATTAAGCACAGGAATTCAGTTGGTAGCCATTATACCATAAAGCACAGATTGAGAGAGTAATAGACAAAGACCTATGATGACGAGTGCATCATAGATAACATGCCTATAAACGTTTAGTTTACTGTTCCAAAAAACAACTTATACTTACAGTAACATAGGCTATAATTTACGACTATAAAGCTGCGGAAAAAGCGTCATAGCAATTGACCAGCCCTACGTTAGGAATCTCTAATCTATTATACTGTAGTGTTTGCAATAGATTCCGCCCTGTCAACAAGTTCAGAAATGTTTTGCGCTAGGAAATGGATTAATGGAATCCGTTGTGGTATTTAAACTTCCACAATAAAAACGATTCTATAAAATGAATTTTAGTATCGAACAGAACGGAAACTCACACACAATCATCATCATACAGGAGCACGACCCTCTCTGTACTATCAGGGCCATACATAAGCCATAGCAGTCAGAGGATTTGGCCTACACTTTCCACGCTGGCCAGACCGATTGGAGAAGTCTCTTTGATGTTTATAAGCTTTGTTTAGCTTTTGTTTTCTAAGTCGCCTACTATGACATCCACGGGAAGATTTGGAATGGTCCTATTCTACTCTGCCGGGAACCACAAGGCAACTCGCAACGTCTCAGCAATTATTTCCATGTCTATGGCTGACTTGAGTCATTCAGTCTAATAACATTTGGAGGCAACATCGTGTTCCATGATAAATATTGTGCAGTTAAAATAAAGATACACATCATTGCCACATTGGTTCTTCTTCTTCTGTTTTATAAAATGGCTTCCACCGATATTTCAGTGATTCTGCCAATGTCCAGTAAATTGAGATACTAAGTATCGGTTTTGTACGGTAAAGTTGTAACAATTAGCATCAAAGATGGCGTATGTTCTTTGATGCCTCGTGGTTGGGAGGTTATGACGACAAGTCTATACGAGTCCATATAACAGTCCACTTTAACTATTTCACAAATTGTTCCATGAGTACGAGCATTTATAACACCAAACTACACCAATTTCATATTATAAAGTCCACCAAAATCAATTTGCAAAATCGTCCAAGGTAGACACATTGGTTATCATTTCTGTGTCCGCGTCTGACATCTCGCGAAATCTAATAATACCCACCAGATGCCGAGTATAAAATTTAATTCCGTTGCCATATTGGAATGCATTGAAGGCAGGAAGTTATTAACATGGGATCTACGCTTTTCTCATCAATTTATTCAATATATATTCTTTGTCATCATGCAATAATCGCTAAATGCGTACAAGTTGTTATGGTTATAGAAAAGTTGAAGTGTGTAGTGTTATAACATCTATTGTACTATGTATAGATTGCCTTGCGATTTCGGTGTTTATCTTTAAAAGTATATATTTAAAAAAATATAGTATCGTTGAGTTTGTGATTGTAACCCGCACTAGTTACAAACTTTATGTGGGTTACGAAGTAAAAAGCACTGTAAGAATTTAGTAAAAAAGTAGTCTGTCGAGCTCCGTGGCGCAGTGGTCCACACGCCAGCCTGCGACACAGAGGTCTCGGGTTCGATCCCTGGTCAGGCCAAGATGAAAATGATCTTTTTCAGATTGACCTGGGTCTTGGATGTTTATGTATATAAGTATATATTATAAAATAATATAGTATCGTTGAGTTAGTATCCCACACACAAGTTCACAACTTACTGTGGGACTAGCTCAATTTGTGTGATATGTCCCTATATATTTATTTGTCCCTATATATTAAGTATTTTTACCACATACTAAATTCTTACGATGCTTTTTACCTCTTAACTATACTAAAATTATGGTTGTACTAAATCGTAAAATATACTGTTTTATACCGCAACTGAATATGTTTAATGCTTCTTTCTTTAGTATTAATTATTAGCGTAGTAAAATCTGAGTAAGTAAAAGCTTACTTTAATGATGCAAGTCATTAAAATTTTACGATCATTGAAATTTTTCCGAGCAGCGGCGGAAAACCGCGAAAAATTACATAGGTACGAGTATAGAAGTATACTCGTACCACAGACTGAACATTAGCTTCAGAGCTTTTAAATAAAATTAATTTTAATACAGTTTTATCGCGTTTTTTATATTATTTATACACCTTACGTTTCAAACATTTTACAGTGTTCGTGGTCGCAGGTAGACGAACACTGTAAAGTGCTCGAAACGTTAGTGTAATAAACGCGATAAAACCGCATTAAAATTAATTTTAAATTTTATTTAAATGTGCAACAATCGTGAAAATATGAGAAAACATTATTGAATATAAAATGTTTTAATTCTGAACAATTTCCTTTCCGCATTAAAATGCGGCTAAAGCTTTGTTTGTTTGTATCATGGCGGTATTATCTTTGACTTGTCCACGAAGGCGTATAAACTAGAGTTAAGCTCCAACTATAATATACAGATGATTAGGTATATCTCATTCTTTGCAAGTTTAGGCTAACGCGGATCAACGCCATCTAGTGACGAGTGGAAAAGAACTTTGCGGCTCCGTCGCCTAACTATGTGGCCTACTGTAGCAGTCCTTAATTTGGTTAATTTTTTTGTATGAGTGTGGCAGTCATTTGTATTATATTGTCTTGCCTGTTTGAATCAAATATATTATTTTAATCTTGAGTATAAATTATGCTGCTGTTTTCGGAGAAAAGGAAGGAAACACATAGAATAGGAAATATGTATGAAAAAAATATCTGTTATCTACCCTGTTTATCCAAAAATATTCAATAGTAAAGTGCTGAAAGTGAAAACAAAATAAAATTTGGTTGAAAAACGAACGAGATAAAATGTTTATACGAAAATATGCCTATCTCACTCGCGAAAACACTATTTTATATGGCAAATGTATGCATGACATGGACTTTGACGTCACTAGTCCAAATCGGGCTTCTCTTTCTTATTTAAACTTCACATCTTCGTCTTTAATTAAGATATTTTAAAAGTTCTTTTATATTTGTTTTACTGTGGTTATTAAGGATTATACTAAGCAAATAAAAAAAACTACGTGCATACTCCTTATTATACCAGCTTCTTTTCTTCCCCCGCAGACCTTAAATCCAAGGAATTACGTTATAGGCAATGCGGCTAGCAACCCATCACTATTTTGATTCCCGTTTTCAACTTAACACTCACTAAAACGCTAAACGTTGCCTTAAGATTTTATGACATTTGGCTCAGTTTACTCCGCCAGGGATAAAGACGTGATAATATGTTTTTTTTTATATTAACCTATTATGTCCCACTGCTGGGCAAAGGTCTCTCCTATTTCCTTCCACTTGTCCCTATCCCTTGCAGTCTCTGACCAGTTACGCTATAGATAATATGTATGTATGTATAAATTCTAGGCTTACTAAAACAGAGTCCAAAGTATTAATTAATGATACAAGTCTTTAAAATTTTATGTTCATCAAAATTTTTCCATTGACCGACCAGCGGCGCCGCGGCGGGAAAGCCGCAAAAAATTACATATACGCGCCTCGTAAAATATAGTAATAATATTGGGCCTTGGGACTTTAGCGGGGAATAAATTAAAGGTTGTTTACATCTGGATTCGTTAACTAAATCTACAGATACACATGCTAGTTTTGAGTATGCTACTAATGAGCATGCTTGCATCCCGCACACGGCCTGCACACACAGGTTTATACTCTCTAGACATCGTCATGACTTTATTTCAATCAATTTTTTAATGCTTGTGTGCGTGACAGCTATGTATTATCACACGCGTCCTGTCAATTTATGCATCATAAGTCCTGTATATTTAGCATGCTTATTTTTACCCATGGCTGTTCACACGTGATACTAACCAACATAAAAAAAACTCAAGTGTTATTTCTTGAACAACCTGTAGATACTTTGTTAAAAACCAGTTTTGCACCAGTGATTATGCGACCGATATTACTCGTAGGTACCATAGGTACTCGTAGTTTGTTTCTGGCGACTGATGTTTTTTTTTACTTAGAGATTTGTTTGAACATGTGTCCGCAACTTCGTTCGCGTACAGTTTCAAAACCTTTGCCTGCAACTAAATGATTAAGGTATTAGTTTTTTCTTTGGTTATAGTGATTTTTCGTATGAATGTATTTAAATTATTTTTTGTTAGTTAAGAAAATATTTGGATTGTATGCAGATCTCAGTGCATCCAGACAAACCCTCGTGGTTTTTGGATGACATTAAATTGTAATCTTGTAGTTAATTTTTTATACATAAATAAATAAAAAAATAGAAAAAGCAGCTCTAGCACGAAAGCATGCTACTAAGTAGGATATTGTGTAGGTATTCGTACCTTTACGAGTTAAGGTAGGGTGCCGGCATAAGCGAAATGAATTTTTACAAGCTCTTGCACGCGACTTTGGTACTCATACCAATGCATTGGTATAAAGTATAAAGCTTATATAGGTGATAAGTTAGTGATAAGTTATTATTATAAAAGAAATGAATGACGTTTTGACATCTAGGATAGTTAAACTTAGGTACTAACGTAGTACTATCATGATGATGTCATCTTTGAAGTTTCTACGTAATTTAATATAGTCAATAGTCAAAAATTTTATTAATCTTAGGATATTTTAAATATCAATTGGTGAACGTCAATTTACATTTACAATTGGTTTACAATGTTATGTTATTGTTGACGTCAATAATTTACTTAAAGCTAAGTTTACACCGCTTCCAAGGCGGAGTGCAGAAGAAGCGGCAACAAACTGCACAACGTATTTCCTCCAAATGACGTCAACTTACAATCTACGACATACGAGTACCTACTTAGAAATGTGGACGTGAGCTTACACTGTCATGTGATAATTTAAAATTCAATTAGTTATGTCAAATACTATTTTCGTCCGGTTATTTTCAGTCTTGCGATACACCCGGTTATTGAAAAAATTCAGTCGAGGTTCAACACTTGGTACCTCGATGATGGGAGTTTAGGAGACGACCATCCTGAGACTGTTTTGAAAGACCTTGAAAACCTAAAACTTGGCTTTACTACAATCGGACTTAGTCTAAATTTTACCAAGTGCGAATTATTTATTGATCAAGAAATGCCTCTTCTTACTAAAATGAAAACAATTGCTCAATTTAACTCCTTGGCCCCAAACATTAAAATCATTGATAAGTCTTCTCTTCGTCTCCTAGGCTCCCCAATTTTTGATGAATCATTTCCCAGTTTTGTTGATGAAAAAGTTCAAAATTTTCAGTTAGCATCCGATCGACTTTCTAATATACATAGCCATTTTGCTTTTACCATTTTAAAACATTGTCTTTTTGTTCCAAATTTTACGTATAATTTACGCTGCAGTCACCTTTGGAAATACCCGGACCTTCTTACTAAATTAGACAATATAATTAAAGACACTTTGGCATCTCTTTTAAACATTGAATTTGATCACATTATTTGGGAACAAGCCTCCTTACCCGTGAGGCTAGGGGGAATCGGAATTCGAAAAATTTCTAGTGTTGCTCTGCCCGCGTTTTTGTCCTCTATCCATAGCATACAGGACCTTTATAAGAAAATTTTATGCAACCCTTCTTTCGAAATATCACACATGAAAGAAGCCAAAAACGCTTGGTCAGGGCTATGTCCAAATTCAGAATTTCCAGACGCTACGTCTTCTCAAAGGCGATGGGACGAGCCGCTTTGCAGACTTGTACAGAGTAACTTACTTGAATCTTCTAGTGACAGGTCTGCAGAGCGTGCTCGTTTACTTGCCGTTGCGGAGTGGGAATCTGGACTATGGTTACAGGCCTTGCCGTCTTTCACTCTGGGTACCTTTCTGGACGATCACACATTCCGTCTGGCGACATGCCTGCGTTTAGGGGCCACAGCGAATGTCCCGCATCGTTGCCTATGCGGCGATACCGTAGACCAGTTTGGGCGTCACGGACTTTCGTGTCTCAAAAGTGCAGGTCGCATGGCGCGCCATGCCACACTAAATAGTATCATCCACCGAGCTCTTGTCACTATTCACGTGCCAGCGGTTTTAGAACCCAATGGACTGGCACGTGAGGATGGCAAGAGACCGGACGGAATGACTCTTGTGCCGTGGAGGATGGGAAGGCCGCTGGTTTGGGACGCCACCTGCGTGGACACGCTAGCGTCCTCCCGCCTTCCCGGCACAAGTTCTAAAGCGGGCATGGCTGCAGCCAATGCAGAGTCCCTCAAACGGCGTAAATATGCTTGTATCGGCAATGGTTTCTTATTTGAGCCGTTTGGGGTGGAGACTCCGGGTCCGTGGGGCCCCTCGGCGCATAAACTTTTTAAGGTTTTGAGTCAAAAGCTGGTTGAGGTGACGGGTAACCAGGGGGCTGGTAATTTTCTAGGACAGAGGATAAGCATTGCCATTCAACGTGGCAATGCTGCCAGCATTCTGGGTACCCTTTCGTGTGACAACGACATGCGGGACATTTTTTATTTATAGCTTTGTTTTTGTATGTAGTTAGGTTTTTATTTAATAGTTTTAATTTTTGTTTTTAAGTTAAGTTTTAGTTTTTTATTTGTTTTAGGAAAATAAAATGTATAATATCCCAAATATTTAATGAATAAAGACAGAATTTATACTTAAAAAAAAAAGTTATGTCAAATAATAATTTGAAATTCAATGAGTGATGTCAAATAATAATTTTCGAATAATGAATTATTATAACTTAATACAAACTAGAGTACATTCTTGGGTACATTACCCTGTGATGACAGCGATCTGGGCTCCATTTTTTATTTAGTTTAAATTATGTTTTTTATTATTCTTAATTTTTTTTATTCCTAAGTATTAATATTTATTTTTGTTTATATTTGTAATTATGTGTAAATATCTTTGTCCAGATTAATTACTTCCATTATATATTAAAGTATTGTTTATAACTAGAGTTGCGCTGCCTATATGCACAGAGGGTGCTATGTGCTACATTTAACATATATATATTTATATACTACAACTAGCAATAAAAAGCATATTCGATTATGAAATGAACTCATACTTGTATTTTTACATATTTTAATTAAAAAGTTTATAGCATTTCCTGCCCTCTAACGATGACTATTCATTCAATTAAGCTTGCAAGAGTGTTTGCCAGAGCGCGTGTCTCCGGATAAGGTATCCACTCCTAAATTATAATAACTATGGTACATACTAAATTTTTTTTTTCTTGCCGTGTGGTTCCCGGCAGAGTAGAATAGGACCACTCCAAGTCATTCCGTGGATGTCGTAAAAGGTGACTGAGGAAACACAAGCTAAACAAAGCTTATTAACATCAAAGAGACCTCTCCAACCCGTCTGGCCAGCGTGGAGAGTGTAGGCCAAATCCTCTGACTACTCAGGCTAGTATATGGCTCTGGTTGTACAGAGAGGGTCGTGCTCCTGCAGTGAAGACTAGAAAGACCTGATGATGATGATGATGATGATACTAAATTTTTAAGAGATTGCCCATCCCGTTTCTTAAAGTCACAGTATGCAGCTTCATTCTAGCGTCATAGGTAATAAACGGAACCAGGTATATCAATATTTAGACCAGTTAACCCACTTCTGCAAGGTTATGGCTCATTACTACGTATGAGCAGTAGTTATCACAGACTAGCAATTTTACCGCAACTTCGTCCGCGTAAATTATAGCCTATGTCACCCGCAGAAAAAATATTTTTCTATAGTCAGGTAAAAGAATTTTTAAAATAGGTCCAGTTGTTTTGGAGCCTATTCAATGCAAACAAACAAACACAATCAATCTTTCCCCTTCATAATACCTATTAGTAAAGATAATCTTAATTTTCTATTGCATACATATGATTTGTTATTTCAAAAGTATCTATATTATTGTTGAAGTTTTAACGAGCTCCGTGGCGCAGCGGTCATCACGCCTGCCTGCGACACGGATGGTCCCGGGTTCGATCCCCGGTCAGGTCAAGATGGAAAACGATCTTTTTCAGATTGACCTGGGTCTTGGATGTTTATCTATATATGTATTTGTTATAAAATATAGTATCGTTGAGTTAGTATCCTATAACACAAGTCTTTCATAAGAACTTACTTTGGTGCTAGCTCAATCTGTGTGATTTGTCCGCATATATATCTGTATTGCCCCAAAAGATTATGAAAGCTTTTCAAACTTAAAAAACAGGAACATTATTTCCTGTTACGTATGCCTTTGATAACAAAGCTATGACTAACGGACGGAAGATATAACTATAACGTATAACTGGATGACGTAGCGATACCGGCCGATATTGTTTTCAATGGACCTGCGTCATGATGAGGAAACTTTATTGATCTATAGTATGAGAACGTTCTAGGAATGTTAGAGAGAAGAGTAGGAAGTATATACATATAATCACGTCGTTATCCTTTGCGGGGTAGACCGAGCCCAAGGTCATGAAATACAAAGGCCACGTTTAGCAAGTGAGTGGGCGTTAAGGTGGAAAGCGGAAACAAAATGGTAATGGGTTGCTAGCCGCATCGCCCAATTTCTTAACCAACTTTTACGGACTGCGCGGAAAGAAAAGCAGCTGATATATCTGTCTTTCTTTTCTCCCAAACCAGCATGGAAGCGTAGGAAGTTATTTATATCAAAGGGACTTAGCACGAACCGTTTATTTATTTATTTCCATCCGTAGTGGTCGCAGCGAGGTTCACTGGGACCACGATGGATTTAACTCCATAGAAACATATATAACCATAACGTATAACTGGATGACGTAGCGATACCGGCCGATATTGTTTTCAATGGACCTGCGTCATGATGAGGAAACTTTATTAATCTATAGTATGAGAACGTTCTAGGAATGTTAGAGAGAAGAGCCGGAAATTATTTATATTAAAGGGACTTAGTACGAACCTTTCATTTATTTATTTTCATCCATTGTGGTCTTCGAGCAACACGGCCTCCATTACGGAAGGCCGTGTTGCTCGAAGACCACAGATTGTTGAACAGTTGCAGATTGTGGTCGTAGCAAATCTCAATGTTTCACCATGGATGTAACTCCACAGAAGCGACAGCAGAAATGTTCGTTCTAATCCCCGCTAATATTCATAATTGTGTCCTAAAAGCGCAACAGTTTCAAAAAGAATAAAGGAGATGTTTCTAGCTTCTTACATATTTCTGACTTCTTTAGTTGTGCTTCGAATTTCCTTCATTTTTTCATGTTTTTGTATGTGATACTTCGACTCTATATACTCTCTAGACACCATCATGCCTTTATTTCAATGATAAAAAACTGGCCTATTTTTCAACGCTTGTCACTCACAGCTTTGTGTTAGCACACGTGGCCTGTCAATTAATGCCTCAGACTAATAGAGATTAATGCCATCAAAATCCGTCAAATTGGTAGAGCTATGTGTTTGTATGATAGACTATGCCCTGGTCACAATTTTTTCTACGCTTTTAGGCTACTAGAGTCTATCTAGACTTTATATAATTTACGATGCGACAGTCATTTAAATGGTCTAACAACTTATTCGTAGGCTATCACTGATGTCAAACTTTCCAAGCAACGACTTTTGCCAGTTTATTATGCCATCACTTTTTCTAGTTAGATTTCCCTGCCATAGCAATGACGACGAGATCCGTTCAGTAGGTATGTATATAGACAATATCTATGTATATATTTACTTGTTTAATAGGTAATGAATTATGTCAGTATATGAATATAGATCAACCGAACAATGCGATCAATGGCGCTTTCAAAGATGTAATATGTTGGCTGACAGCCCGATACTAAAGAGATATAAACTGAGTTACTACTTATGGAGATGACTATATTACCATATTCGTTTAATCTAGAGCTGACTCTTGAACCAGAATCTAAGTTCTTAATTTATTAACTTATATTCAGCAGATATTGTACTGAAGGTCAACACAACGAGGGTTGGCGTCAGAGAGGTCATAAAATTTTTTTCAAATTCAAAATGAATGTTAGCTAATTTTATAAATGCGAAAGTGTGTTTTTATGTAACGGTTTCACGCTTTTACTACTCAACCGATCATCCTGAAAATTGTCTGAGGTACGGAGGAAGATTATCTACAATTCATCCCGGAAAACACAGTTTTGTTGTCGAGGAATTGTCATTAACGCGAGCGGAGCTGCTGGCGAAAGCTAATGCTGGCATGAACGCGTATTGTGAGCTCTGACACTGAGGCTACAAACAAAAAACGATAAGAAGAGGAGGAGGATTGTCGTATGGTCCAATAGTGTAGGTACCACTATTCTACCCCTTCCAATACAGCAGACTACGAATAAGTAATAACGCAAGACGACCAAAATATATGGACCAGATTAAGGAGAAAGTAACGTCATGGATGTCAAACGGATGGCCAAGGATAGACATGCATGGAAATTTGTCCAACAAAATTTTAAATTAAGAGAATAATAACCCACGAAAAGTCGTGTATAGAGTCTACATTAAAATAGAATATTATCTTAACCGAGGCAAATTAAGACAAAGTGATTGGATAATCTATGGAAGTGAAGTAGTTCAGATAAATATAATATTTAACGCACAGATTAACACGTCAACTCCTGCCATTTATTTTCAAGGGCTTTTCAGTCTAGTATCGTTCCGATCTCGCCCTGTTGTTGCGTGTCGTAACCGCAAGCCGAGGAAAACAAACAAAATATAGATTCCTTTTTATTATTTAACTAGCCGTTTCTCCACGACTTCGTTCTCGTAAATTAAAACCTCTGACACCGACTGATTATATGACATTTATAATAAATAGTATAGAAGTATTAATAGATAGTATTAGCGTGTAAGGGTCTGATTTTAGAGATTCCTGACTGACTTACAAGAGCTCTGACTTGGCATCAGTAATGAGGAGCCCGATGGTCCAGTGGGTGTGAGCTCTATGAGCGCTTACGTATGTTAAGCAACCCCTGGCGCAGTCCCTACTTGGATGGGTGACCGAAAGTGGCATAAAAATATCTCGAGCTCCTCCGTGCTTCGGAAGGCACGTTAAGCTGTTGGTCCCGGCTGTCATCGTAGATGGCAGTCGTTAAGCCATGTCAGATGCCTTAAGGCAGCTTGAAAAATCTGACACCAGTGTTGGCCACTTACACATACGAAAAACAAACAAATAAGTAATCAGAATAGACAACTATAGGTAAGTCGACCTCTGTGGCTCAGTGGTGTTCAAGTGCATTTGAATCGCAGGGTCCCGAGTTAGATCCCCGGTCAGGCGATGTTGGAAAACGATTGATGCTGAAGCCAAGGTCAAGGTCAACGGGGTCTGTTACCCAGGATATTTTGATAAAAGGTTGCGCTTAACCCCAAAACTAACTACGTTTTCATATAACGTGAAATTCCTTGCCATTTCTTTTCATCGCCATTTTGTTCTAGGTAGCGCCAGTATTCGATCTCGCCCTAAGTTGTTGCGTGTCGCAATCCAAGGACGCCCAAAATAGACAGACTGATAGACGGGGTTATATTAGAATTTCTTTTTACGCAGACAGCCGTGTCGCCTAGACTATCTATCTAAATTCAATACAGTACTTTATAGGATTCATAGGTTGCATATATACACATATATCAGCTAACATTCCCTGGAATGCATCTAAGATTCTTTTTCTTTTTCTTCTCAGGTGCAAGAAGTCCGCGGTTGGACATGGACCTCCCCCAATGATTTCCATCAATTGCCATACTTACCACGCTTGGCAGATGGGGTGGTGAACGCAGTTTGTTTGGCTTAAGTCAGTTTCAACGCTGCTGCAAATCCAAACAATTTAAAGTGCTTTTAATTAAAATAAATTAATAATTTTAAAAGCATTTAGGATGCCTTCGTCTATTTGTTCAGATTTATAACTACCTTGAAAACCAAAAACTTTCGATGACCGTTCTCTAAATTGATGAAACTATGAGCGAATACAAAGAATGTAAACAATCCATTGTCCATTTTGGAGAAATTACTGATAAATCCTTAAATGATCGGAAGCAACCTGTATCATATCTAAATAATGATGTTCCAGTGACGTTATATGTAAAGGCCATTGAAAATGTATTTCTTTAAATTTGATTATAATCAATCGCATTAAATAAATAAATAAATATATACGGACATATCACACAGATTGAGATGGCCCCAAAGTAAGTTCGAGACTTGTGTTATGGAATACTAACTCAACGATACTATATTTTATAATAGATACTTATATAGATAAACATCCAAGACCCAGGTCAATCTGAAAAAGATCATATTTTTCCATCTTGACCTGACCGGGGATCGAACACCATCCGTGTCGCAGACAGGCGTGTTGACCGCTGCGCCACGGCGCTCGTCGGCATTATTTTAACCACTGTGTTCTGTGATTTTAACCCCAAAATTATGAATTGATTTAGGCGTTACTTTTTTAAGACAAAGTGGCATGCACTTTGAGTTAAATTATTTAAGTGCTTACACTACCATTAAGTTCATGCAAAGTGGAAGAACACAAAGTAATTTAATATAAATAGAATCTTTTGAATAGACTACGTAGCTAGCTCCAAGTGAGCTTCATCATCAGGACTCTTTTTAGTCTCCACTGCAGGAGCACGACCCTCTCTGTAATAGCAGAGCCATAAGGTAAACATTTTCAAATTTTTCATGAATATATGTGTAAATTAGGTAGGTATTAAATGTAGTATATATAATTTTAATACACTCTTAAATAATCAAGATATTTAGAAATATATGAGTCTGGATCCTTTCTGAGAAATTGTTTTTTCCTTGGAAGTGTGTTTGATTTTATTCAGCAGTAAAGACCCACGTAGAAATAAATGAAGAAAATATATGTTTTATTCAAATAAACTACTAGTAAATCAATCATATTGGATTTTATTTTGTACAAAGAATGGGATAAATAAAGAAAGATAAACTTAAGTGCCCATTAAAAGCTTAAAACTAGAGGTCATTGAGACATAAAATAAACATAATTAAAAACGTATATTTTTAATCAAAGTTTACTAATGTATGCTCCAATTTAAAACTTTTATTCATTTTGTGATTGGATTGGTAAATTTAATTTGTAATATATGTATGTTATAAAATTTCTATACATTCTTATTTACTGAAGTTATTTAGTAAAATATAGATTTGGATCCTTTCTGTTAAAATCAATAGGTAGATAGTGTATTTGATATAATTTAGCAGAACAGACCTGTTTATAAAACTTTATCATGATAAGGTTTATCTGAATAGAACTACTAGTTTCATTGTAATATTTTATTCGTTCTATATTTTCTCTTAAGTACGTGAACAAAAAAATAAATGGCATCCAAAAACGAACAAAAAAGAACAGTCTTTCTTAAAAACTCTAAACAAAAAAAGAATACAAAAACAGTGAAAACTTAATTAAACTAAAATATTTTCAGTATTGTGATGTGATATATACATATATATTGTGTGTGCGCTTATGAAGATCAATGTTGCAATATTATATTTATAATTATCTACCACAAATGGTGATAATGTTGCCATT
The DNA here is from genome assembly GCA_963082605.1 of Rhodophaea formosa. Taxonomy (NCBI): domain Eukaryota; kingdom Metazoa; phylum Arthropoda; class Insecta; order Lepidoptera; family Pyralidae; genus Rhodophaea; species Rhodophaea formosa. The sequence goes on along the minus strand of OY720228.1, from coordinate 9,231,580 downwards.
TTTAGGGTTCCGTAGTAAACTAGGAACCCTTATAGTTTCGCCATGTCTGTCTGTCTGTCTGTCTGTCTGTCTGTCTGTCTGTCTGTCCGTCCGCGGTTTTACTCAGAGACTATAAGTACTAGAAAGCTGTAATTTGGTATGAGTGTGTATATTAATCATGGCAAAAAAGTCGTAGAAGAAAATGTTGAAAAAAATTTTTTTTTTGGGTAGCTCCCATCCAAGTAAAGTGGAGGAGTATTTTTTTTTTCTCTATTTACCCATCGTGTGGGGTATCGTTAAAAAGGTCTTTGAAAAATATTGTGAAGTTGAGAACACCATTTTTCGATTTAGGGATCCGTTTCCGAAATATTTGGTTTTAAAGTGCAAAATTTTGTTAGAGGTACGTGTCCCCCCCCTCTATCTGCTAAACGGTTATATATGGATACGTGAAAAAAATTACAGCAGTAGTATATATACTGAAGTTGAAAGGAAAACTATCAGAACTAGGTACTAAGTGCAAACTAAAAAGTTATAGGCAACCAACTTATAAAATGTACTGGAAAATGTAAAATTTCATACAAGCTTCATTGTTAGATGTTTTTGGTCGTTAAACTGTGAGGTGCGAGTGTAAACAGTGTGAACTCAAAGTTATCATTCGCAACTACGGAACCCTACACTGCGCGTGGCCCGACACGCACTTGGCCGGTTTTATATTTAGAGCAATAATATGTTTAGTGGCCAAATATTAATAATAGGCAGTTGGATAACTTTAATTTGTAAAAAATAAAACATTCATATTAATTTCCTTAAATAATTGTTTTTAATAAATTAGAATTTAGACAGTTTGAGTCCTTTCAGCTGAATGTATGGAGCAATATTTTTGTAAAAGTGTTTTCGCAGAAACGACTCAGGTCATTTGGGTCATTTCAGTTATTTTTATTGCAGCTGTCTTTCATGTATATTGTATTTATCAGTAAGGCACCAAGAAGATTAGGTCCTTTCAGCTAAAAAGAAAAATAATATGCCTGAACATGTGGTTTGGTACCTAGTACCAAAAAAAATACTTATAGTGTTTTTTTTCACAATTTTTTTTCTGTGGATGAAAGATCTAACATTATAGAGCACTTCGGTGCCACTAACTCATTTTCGACCATTTTGTGGATTGAGTTCTTTCTGCTAAACTACGTCCTTATATTAGCCAAAGCAGTCAGAGGATTTGGCCTACATTATCCAAGCTGGCCAGACGGTTTGGAGAAGTCTTTGATGTTAAGCATTGTTTAGCTTGTGTTTCCTAAGTTGTGTGACATCCACGGGAAGACTTAGAGTGGTCCTATTCTACTCTGCCGGGAAACACACGGCACTCACCAGTGGTCATTACGAAACGCTAGTAGTTTTTCGATTTTCATATCAAAAATTAAAAAATAATAAGAAAGTAAAAAATATGACGTTCAGAAAGAGATACAATTATCCAATTTTGAATAAAAATCTTTGACTTTGACTTTGACTTTCACTTACAAACAGCATAATCCCAAAAAATCCTCGATCCAAGGCTCTCCATGAGCCTCTTCTGAAACCTTTGGCAGCTAATTCCACAACTTTCTTCCGAATACGTCATTGCAGTACAAAAACTTTTGCTAGTTAAGAATTCAAGGACTGGTTAATTAGAGCTAGGATTGGGAACGGAATCTTAGATAAGAGGCGCTAATTACATTTACAACGATCATTCAGACTGGATGATTGTTTTTCTGGTCCGTCTGATGTCTGAAAGGAAATGCTTGTATCAAGAAAATTTACATGCCAAATATAACAAATAAATATATACCTACTAGCTGTTACCCGCGGTTTCACCCGCGTGATATATAGCCTATGTCCTTCTCAGTACCCTAACCTATGTGTATGCAAAATTTCATGATGATCGGTTCAGTAGGTTGGGCGTGAAAGCATAACAAACAAACAAATAAACAAACAAACTCACTTTTGCATTTATAATATTAGTTAGGATTAGGATAGGATTAGGATTGTTAGATTAATTTGCGTAATTTGTCCCTAAAATTATACAAATTAAGCTAGCCCACGGTGTATAGTTGAGTTAGTATCCTACTACATGTAGGATACTAACTCGATGTTAGGTACTAAATTTAATATGAGTGGATACTTGTATGGACAAACATTCAAGACCTTTCAGAAAAAAATCGTTTTCCATCATGATCGGACCAGGGATCAAACCCCGGGCTATACGTGTCGCAAATTGGCGTATTAGCGCCACGGAGGTCAGCCAGCATTCGTAGTTCTGAATAGTTTATTTGAAAAGTGTGTAGGTCTTGCCTACACAAACTAGAGACTACCTAGACATACTAGAGACTTTGATTGAAAAAAACCTTGTCTCAAAAAGGTCTGTATATGATAATAACATAGATTTTGACTTGATAAGTCCATGCGTTCTTGCGAAAAAGGTTTTCACAGACAGCAGACGAAGAAAAGAAGTGATCCTTAAATGGTAAAAAAGAAACCCTAAATGCCCTAAAAGGGTTTCTATCAGGTACGGAATCCTAACAATAAGTAATTGTGTGTATTTTCGTACTTTTCGCAGACTTTTCGTATAAAATATGTTCTTCCTTGTACAAATATACTTAAAGAGATCGGAAAGCAATTATCATATCTCAAACTGAATGAATCAGCCCGAGGTGGGCTGATATTTATGTGAAAAGTTGTTCATATTGAGTGAATACGTACAGATCAAACTTTTATATTTATGGTAAACATTCGCTGTTGGTAATATTATTATTATGGCCCTTTTTGGGTGGGGAGTTAGAAAATATTCAACATAATAAATATTTCCTAACAATTCTTTAATTAATGTATGAGAAACCTTGTGACCAGGTTCATTCTGAAATCATTACCGGGGTAATAATAAAATGTGTAAATTGAGTTTTTTCTTTGTCATTTATTATTCTTCCAGGTTCGAAATATTGTCCTACATCGTTCCGGTTATTAGATAGGTAGGATTTTATATAAATGTAAAATTAATTAAGATACCTTTCTTATATTTTTTTACATGGGGACCCAAGTTTTTTCCATGTTTGACAAGTATGCTAAAATAGATGTAGAGCCACGCTGATTCGTATAAAGCGATAGCAAATCTGGGAAAGTCACAAATCCCAAATGAAATGTTACCTATAACTAGAAACCGAATGATGTTGGTATAAATCTATCAATCAGCTGTTGATTTCTCGTTCTAGATCAATCGATAAATCGAATGAAACACATGCGTCCTCTCTGTTGACAATACTTGACATTGACAGAAACGATGATTGACATTCTCCCAATAAGTGTAAACAAACATCCAAACTGCTTCTCATTCACCCGTAAACAAAGAAATCCACTTACAATTGTAAAAAAAACTATAAAAGATTAAACAAACCTTAATTTTAGCAGATCGTCAGTCAGCAAAGTATCCAAAGAAAAATCCACATTAAACAAAAGAAAACACAGTAAACGACACCACAGACACTCAAGAGTAACTAAGAACAAATAAAAACTTAAAAACGGAACGTCACGTCGTTCGAAAACCGCGAACACGATTCCAATTTCAAACACTGTTCCGAGCGCATCCGAGCTAGAAGAGGCCAGTATTTTTTCACTCATAATAAAAATAACTTTGTATATGTGGAAAACATTTTTCCGTATAATAATGTAAACAGTCGGAGCGCGGGAGTGCGTATACGCGTGTTTGACATCGCGATTTCGACTGGCTAAATTTAACAGTGTTGATCTTACGCGATGCAGCGATCCCGATTCTCGATTCGTATCGAGACTATCGAGTCGGTTCGTCATCGATGCGCTTTTGCTCAAGTGATCGTCCGATAACGCTGAGCAGATGTTCGATGGGGTTCCGTAGGCGGAAGAACCATTCTTTTAACCGAGGGGGTTAAAAGAATGGTTCTTCCACTTACGAAACCTTCAGTACCTACTCTATTAGTATCGTATCGTCAGGTCTTTTTAGTCTCCACTGCAGAAACACGACCCTCTCTGTACTACTAGAGCCATATATTAACCAAAGCAGTCAGAGGATTTAGCCTACACTCTCCACGCTGGCCAGACGGGTTGGAAAGGTCTCTTTGATGTTTATAAGCTTTGTTTAGCTTGTGTTTCCTAAGTCGCCTTTTACGACATCCACGGGAAGACTTGGAGTGGTCCTATTCTACTCTGCCCGGAATCACACGGCTCTTCTTACTCGGTACTCTATTAGAATAATTATCAATTGATTGTTTTCTGTAAACTAATCTACGTCAATTATCTTTCAGATATTTGACGTCAGATTTTCGATCTGCAATCTGATATTAACTTGACTTTAGTTTGTAACGTGGAACCAAGGGCTCACTTTTTCTCAACTTCTTCATTTCCACTGTATGTGTGTGCCGCCAGATTTGTTTGGAACGGCCAAATTTTTCGCTTATTAACAGCTTACCTATGTGTACCATGCTATACCATGTGGTGTCAATCTCTATGTGTGTGGCCTCTCCTGAGAGTATGGCCTTTTTCACTTACTTCCATAATACTCAAAATCATACGCTATAGTTAACCATCAACTAACACAACAAGAAGAACAACAAACAAGAAAAAAACGTGTAGCCCACGCCATGATATGATAATATCCACACCCATTATCAGGGCATTAATAACCGCTGTCCTAGTAAAAAGCAGTAAAGCTAAAAATAGACGGAACCCGGTGCCCGCGCGCCGCTCACACCCCACGTGCTCTCTAATTGGGATCGGCTCTGGGTCATCTTCTCATGAATGGAAGAGGCTGAAATAGCGCGGCTACTGTTACCAGTGGTTTGCCCGTGAATCATCAGTGGAAGTTGTTTTTTTTTTATCAAGAAACATATCGTAATGAAATTAAATATTATTTATTGTAGACGCAAAAACTAAAAGAGAAAAACAAACAAAAAACAGTACAAAATTAAGCATGGTGCACTACAAAAGGTGGCGGCTCAGTGTTACGCTGAACAAAAAGATGTTCAGCACTGATTTTCAGCCGTCACCTATAGTGACATCAACGACGCACCAATGCCAGTAGCGCCTAACACAATAACACATACATAACCATGGATCTAAGAATACATAACACAATATTATACAAAACGACACAAAAACAAAAACAATTAAGAATAACATAAAACCATTTAACCTCTACACGATCCAGCGTGCAATAGACAAACCAAAAATATTTTTTTATTTTTATTTTTTCTTTGTTCTCGTCTATGTTCCCCCGGAAATCCATCCATCCATAGTAGTGGTAAAGGCTAGTGGACTGCATGGCGGAATTCTACACATCTCTTGAATACATACATATCATCACGTCTTTATCTCTAGTGGGATAGACAGCGCCAAAGGTCATAAGACCCGGCCACATTTAGTATCATAGTGGGCCTAAAAGTGAAAAGGGGAATCAAAATAGTGATCGGTTGCTAGCTATGTCGCCTATTGATGTGATTCCTTAGAATTTTGCCCAATCCCTTAACCGACTTTTACGGTCTGCGTAGGAAGAAAAGCAGCTGATATATTCTATGTTTTTGTCCTTTCTTTCTTCTTTCTTTCTCCTCTTATTTCGTGTGAGAAAGTAATCACTTTTTGGCTACGAGTTACTAATGCCAGTTACTTGTTAACCGTGTAATTCATCGATAGATCAAAAAAACTGGGGAAGTGCGAATCGGACTAGCGCTTCTCCAATATTATTTCCGGTTTCGTGCCATTATCACACACTTTATCAACTGCACTAATTAATTGTGAAATTAAATCAGAAGCAGAGTTAAAAATAAAATTTAATACAAAAACTTTAATAGGTAACAGCCTCCGTGGTCCAGTGGTTAAGGCGTTTGCCTTGTTGATTCGGGGGTCGTGGGTTCGATTCCCACGGGAAGCATACTTTGTTAAGTTGTTCCCAGTTTTGTTAGGACATTGCAGGCATGAATCACCTGATTGTCTGATAAGAAAAATGATTCCGTGCTTCGTAAGGCACCTTAAGCCGTTGGTCCCATCTGCCATGTGGTAGTCGTTAAAGGAACCACGTCAGAGGCCGTGAGGCGGTTCCGAAGAACTCTGACACCAGGGTGTGCAATTGTGCATTGTCGACTGATCTTGTCACCTACACAAAATTATGAAGAGGTGACTGAGCCCAGTCTAGACTATCAACATGAACAAATTTTGTTATGGGACCAATGCTGAAAATTCAATATTATTTTTACTATTCTAATTCAATACATACATACATAAATTACTATCACGCCTCTGGGGGTAGGCAGAGACCAAGGACCGCCATTTGCTACGATCCTTACAAAACTCTTTCGCTTCAACTACTCTACTTTTTTTTTTTTTTTTTATCTACATCCATCACTCTTTTCTTTTGCCCCTTGACAAGAATGTCCGCAATCTGGTCACGGTATGTGCGTCTAGGCCGGTCCAGACTTACTCTTCCGGTCACATCTACCTTACAGAGTTTCTTTGCGAGACTTCTTTCATCCATCCCTTCTACATGTCCAAGTTACATATCAAATTCAATAATTAATAAAAAAAGGAATTAAGTAAAAATACCCGGGAACCAGAGATCGGTAAATGTTGGAACCTGGCCTCGAGCGGGTCGATGTGACTTTGTCCCCTCGGTCTAGCCGGGTACAGCCGATAAAGTTAGACTAGATTCTAAACAGATTCTTTGACATATTAACAGGTTTTTCGAAATTCAAACACGCTAGTGTATAACATTATCTTTGATTCTAAATCAGAAATAAATGAAAATTACCCGATAGCTTGAGATCAATAGCTGGTGGAACCTGGCCTTGACCGGGTTGCTGTGACCTTGTCCCCTCGGTAGAGCCGGGTACAGCAGATAAGATTAGACTAGACTCTAAACAAATTCTTTGATTTATTATAGACAGATTTTTCGAAATTTTAACACGCATTATCTATGAGCAACAAATAGTATATTTGATTATAACTCAGAAAGTTAGCAAAAATACCCAGGAGCTTGAGATCCATAGCTGTTGGAAAGCCTCGAGCGGGTCGCCTGACCTTGTCCCCTCGGTCTAGCCGGGTACAGCCAATAAGGTTAGCTGAATAACATGGCCCGGCTGCCGGACAAGGTCGCCGAACTATAAGCAGCCACAAGTATGGCGATTTCTGGCCACAAATAGGTATACCAAGAACATCATCCGACAGTATTATCAGTTGCGTCCGCTAATATCGACCTCAGTGGTACGGAGGAGTCTTCGAATCGTAGGGCCCTGGGTTAGATCCCTGGCTAGGCCATGGTGAAAAAGGTTTTTTTTTAGAGTAGTCTGGGCCTTGATTTTTTTTGAATCTATTATATTTTGAAAAAGCAATGCATATTAGAATGATGTCTTTCCTTAACAGTCATAAAATTATAAACGAAGAGCAAAGTGGGTTTCAAAGAGGAAAATCTACTGTTCTAGCTGCCTTCAAATGATAACAAAAAAAGATATCTTCGTTGAGTTACATCGACCCCAGTTCAAAACTTACTGTGGTAGTACCTACTAGCTCATTATGTGTTATTTCTCTCAAAATATTTAAAATTCTCAGCCGTAACGCTCCAGAGTCCGGGGCCCGCTACCTATTCTAGGTAATTTGACGAGGTTTTTAGTTTTTACACTGAGTAATTGTAACATCTAAGAAAATTTTTAATCTAAGATAAAGTCAGTTTTATAGCTGGGTGCTAAGGATCGATAGCTGGTGGAAAGTGACCTCGAGCGGGTCGCGGTGACCTTGTCCCTGCTCAGTCTAGCCGGGCTACTGCCGATAAGCTTCCGGTATACTAATAGAGTCGCTGGTAGAGTTAAACGGTAGTTATTAAGTAACTGGCTTGTATAGTGGACAAGGTTTAAAGTTGACCTAAGGGTAAAATCAAGAAACATCAACCATAATCTAAACAGTCATCAAGCACACTTACGCAACCTTTACGCGGTTGCGACGCAGATGGCCACTTTCGTAAATCGCCCGAAAATTGGTCATTCTATATGTTGCTTTTCTCCATGAAAATCATAGAAAGTAGTGGTTCTGAACGGTTAATAATATCATCACTAAGGCCGCAAGAAGTCCACCGTAGGGCAAGCGCTTCCCAAGCATTTTTATCATTTGGAGGGGTTTTGCCATACTCACCACGCTTGGCAAACGGGTTAAAGAGGCAGTTGGTTTGGATTATATCAGTTCCGACGCAGCAGCCAGTCGAAACCGTTTTTAAGGGGGCACACTAGGCACAGTAGCAACGCCAATCTTTTTATTCCTAATACTTTACAAATAGAAATAAATTCAAGAATGTAAATCATATAAGCACTAGTAAATAACTTGAGGTATTTTTGGAATCATGTTTTAATATTATGGGAATCAGTCATTAAGAGAAAACGTGATTACCGCCAAAAACGGCCGTTTTTTGGTGGTAATCTGATTCTCATAATTCTCACTGATTCTGATATTAAACATGATTCCAAAAATACTTCAGGTTATTTACTAGTGCTTATATGATTTACATTCTTGAATTTCTTTCTATTTGTAAAGTATTAGGAATAAAAAGATTGGCGTCGCTACTGTGCCTAGTGTGCGGCCTTAAGCGAGGGACGAGTAAGAGTTTGTTGGACTAGGTGAACGGAATAAAGTATTAAGGATACTACTTGCTCAACTGGTATACGAATGAGAAAGTAGTTGCTCGGGTGGTCAGGACGACAGGTCGTAACCACCGGATATGTATGATTGAGGATCATCATTATCATCATCAGGTCTTTTTTAGTCTCCACTGCAGGAGTACGGACCTCTCCCTACTGCCGTAGATCCAAATATTAGCCAGAGCAGTCAGTGGATTTGGCCTACAATCTCCACGCTGGCCAGACGTGTTGGAGATGTATCTTTGATGATAATAAGCTTTGTCTAGCTTGTTTTTCTAAGTCGCTTTCTTCGACATCCAATGGAAAACTGAGAGTGGTCTTGGTGGAACCACATGGCTAATTTAGGATACCTGACCTTAAATATCAGTAAATTAAAACTTCCTCTCTCTCTTGCATACACATTGGCAGGTGGTCACGTAACATAATAATTAATTACTACCTGGTATAAAGCGTTTCCTTATTGATTTTTTATAAATTCTAATAGGTATATTTTTCTACATAAAAATAAACTGATTTTTGATTGATATTGGACAATTTGATTGGCAAATTTCTTTTATACTGATATTGTATATTGTCCTAACTAGGGTTCCGTAGTCGAATATCACAGCCGTTTTATTTCAAAACTATGAAGACTATGCAGTTTGCAGTTGAAACTTGGTAGTAATGTATTTTGTGCTTGTATGTAATTGAACATCGATTTGATGAAAACAAGAAGTTATTTACTGTACCCGTACAGCAAAGATCTTTTGATGTCTTTGTATTCTTCCCGTCACAAGTTTTTGGTAAAAAACATTAGACTAGGCCCACAGGCGACAAGTGATGAATGAAAAATTCTTGTGTGGTTTTTGGAACTACAGTTGGTAGAGTTGATATAAAATGAAAATTATTTTTTTATTATTGAAAATATGATTCATGTTTTATATAAAATTATTATAAATCGAAAAACGAAAAGCTTTTTGGAATTAATACGGCTGACCCGGGACCAACCGCACAACGTGCCCTTCGAATCATGGAGGTGTTTGAGATATTTTTATGCCACTACTTGTGGTCATCCATCCAAGTGGGGACTGCACCCGAGGTTGCTTAAAACGTGTGACGCTACTACAGCATAACAAGGACAGTGGTAGTGAAAGGGAATCACGATTTGGATGGTGAATGTATAAGAACTCACCCCCTGTCTATTACTTATATTTTTATACAGTGTGAACAAAGCCTTAATAATTATTTATAATTACTCATAATTAGTTTCATTCCTCTCCACTAAGTTCACCGTTTCAACGCGTAAGCTCTAATAATTCTAATGCACTGGGACCATAGGGTTCTTTTTCCTCGCCTTTTCCCTATTTCTCGGCTCTGTATGTCAACTCTCTCCAATGTCTTCTATTCCCAACCATACTTATATCGGTACCAGCTCCCCGGCATCTACTCACCTCACACATTCCCACCAAGACTTTCTCGGCCTTCCCCTTCCACTATGTCTCGACACATTTATGTGGAGAATCCTTTTACCCATGTGATCGGCTCTCCTCTTGATATGGCCATACCAGGGCTAACGATGGCTCTCTATTTTGTCCACTATTGGTTCGCCTTTAAAACTTCCTCTTATATATTCATTCCGGTTCTGGTCCATCTTTGTTATACCACATCCCTAACAAAGATGTAGAGAAACAAAGATGGACAATAGATGAATGACAAACGGTGGATGGCTCCTCGAGAAAAAAAAATCATAAACTGAATCGACCTAAAATTCTATGTAATTATCGAACCACACAAAATTTCACGAGAAACGATTGAGAAATGCGACCTGTAGAGCAGACGGATAGCAGGACATACGAAATAATTCTTCCTAAACTCGGTCGATAAATCAGTTTAGTAGTAACACAGATCCTCATTACAATATGAAAACGATATCTCACTAAGATTAGGTACCTTGAGCGAGAAACCTTACTAAGGCATGTACAGAGAAAGTACATAATACTGAATAACACATGCATAATATCTCGTTCGTCATACATAACATTATGTAAATGTGTCGATTTTCCCAAGAAGTCTTAGCTATAAATATCTCCTCCATTTTTTATGACTTGCCTAGCCTTCAGAAAATCTGTATTTGCGCCTAGGTAGGCTGAAAAGAAGGTTAAGGGTCAAAGTGGTTATTATTCTTCAACTTGCAAGCTTTCCTATATTTTTTAATTTGATGCTTAATTTAAAAAATATGGAATGCTCTTCTTCAATATTACTACATTTTATAAAACAAAGTCCTCTGCCACGTATGTCTGTTTGTCTGTCTGTTAGCGATATACTCAAAAACTGCTACACGGATTTTCATATGGTTTTTACCAATAGATAGAGTGATTAATGAGGAAATTTTATAGGTTACAAGCCTGAGCGCAGCCGGGGAGGGCTATAAGATATTAGGTAATGAAGGGAACAGCTGTAACCTCGGGTATAATAAGCAATTACCAAGCTACAAATAAACTATTGCTATAACCAGATCTGTCAAATGTGGGACCATGATTGAAAGCGTACCCGGGCTCCAAAGGCTGGCGGCTCAAGAGCAACCGGGATATCACGCTCGGATGATAATGACCTGGCTATCTTTTATTTAACTACCGAGTAGGCTAACTGGAACCTGATGGTAAGCGGTTACCGTAGCCTATGGACGCCTGCAACACTATCTGTCACTGTTTCCGTTTTCCGTACTCTTTTAGCCCGCCATCTTGCTTAATGTATTCTCTAGTCTTGCGGCCTTTGTAAGAGAGATTTGTACCTAAATCAGAAAAAAATAAAACAGTGTTACACACACTTTGTATTGTTGGACCTGGCTGGCTAATGAAAAAATATAGAGGAAAAAATGATTCTAATTTCAAATCTTTTGACGCTGAGTGTCATTCGTTTACCATAAAAGGAGCCCATCAAAACTACCCCATTGTTTGCGGGTATGCGTATCAAGCCGACTCGCGCCGACATCGAGTCTGACATTTCACAACATCTGACCAGCCTGCATTATCGATTGTACTTGTGAATACAGGAACCTAACCAGCCAATTCTGACCTTTGATTCTACATAAAACTACCCTCGATTCATCCAGCAATATACCATTTCAAGGGGAGGTAAGGGGTCTAAATATAATGGTAAAGGTATACGCGAATTACGCACACAATAAAACACCCCCGCGCAGTCGCAGTAAGAACCACCCCACCCATTTTGTCCGTAGCCGGCGAATTTCTTCGACTCCCTCGTAGTTACGTCCCAAACGCAACAACTAGTTCGAAACTATCTAAATTTTATCGCAAATTATTAAAAATATATCTATCGTTAAATAATATTGCGCTTCTGTGTACCGCTTCAGGCTTTAATTAAATGCTTAGTGTGTTAGTGTTCGAGAAAATATTATAAAAATAGAAAATGGCGGAACGCCGTCTCGCGATTCGAATTTAGAATTGTGATACGCCATTTTTGTATTATTTTTCTTTAGAATGTTAGTGAGGACTTTTTTCCGGCCAGATTTGTTTTAAACAAGGACGTTGTAAAATCGATATTCGGCGTGGTATGTGGTCGGGGGTGTAGCGTGCCGGTCGTACACTGGGCCTCGCGGACTGCTGTTCATGTCAGAGAAGGAAGAGGAGTAGTCTAGCCTCGCCGGAAGAGATGACGACCGAGACGGCGACGCCTAACCAGGTATGACAAGGACACGTTACATAATTTCACGGTTACATGGTTACTGCATGTTCTGGGAAATGCTGATCGATAACGGCATTGATTCTTGGCGCTATTAATATTTATTCTTATCTGGCGATCTGGCTTTGTCCATTTGTTACATTGTTATTATGTAGCTGTAATACAACTTATAAATATTTTGTAATCATGTATAAACTTTTTTATTCGTAATTTTAATTTCTTCTCCTATAGGCATCCTATAGGTAGTCCTGTGTGGAAAATCCATAGTCAATGTCTGTAGTATTAAGGATCTATTTATAGAGCGATACTTTTTTCAACTGACATTTATTTTCCAAAAGATCCTAATCTAAAGCTCTTATTTTTTTTTCTTCTTCCTCACCTTTTCTCTTTAGTTGGGCTCGATACCGTTACTCTGACCTAAAGATTTTTTTTCTAAACAACTAATTATGAGTATGATTTTTATTATTCAAAGTAAGTGGTGCCGAAAAAAAACTTTTTATAGTTTACTATAGCCATTTTACCTTTATAAAAGCATGCCAATAATAGTCAATGCGTAAGTCTTGTCCCTCTTATTTATTAACAATCGCCGAAAAAAGCGACTTTTGCAATGAAATTTCCCATTGTCAATTGGGTTTCCATGCAGAAACACTAAATTTTTTTTTAGATTTCCTTAATTAGGACGTAGTATTGTAAAGCATATAACATGAACTTGTAGATGGAAACTAATGGAAAGGTCACAAAATTCCATATTCATTCAGCTTACACGAGGGCTGATATTTGGAAAACTCATTAATCACCAAGCTTGCAAGAAGTAAACTTCTGTAAGGGGTTATTCACACCTAGAAATTGCTTGTTTTTTAATAAGAAGCATAAGATATATAAGTATTATAAATAACCAAACTGAAAAGGATCTGTGAGCAGTATTTCCGTGCGGAAATGTCGGCACGGCAATAATTGAATCAATTATGTCGGTAACGATTTCATCTCATTTTTCCGTTCTAATTTAATTTCTCTTTTTATCAGATATATTTGTATTCTTAATCATACCAAGGGTTTTTCAGCCTTCATGAAGCAGTGCTCAACTCGCTAGCCTGCGAGACAAGGCACTGGGATTCAATTCCCGGAACGGGAAAAAAAAATCACAGCGTTCCGCTCCTATTCCCTTTAACTCTCAGAATTAAAAAAAATTCTGTTACTCGTTGACCTGCTGCAGTCAGTTATCTGAAGTATATAACCATAAAAATCCCTAGAAATTTACATTTTCTTGTCTTCATGATTTATATAACTAGGTATATAAAACGAAAAAGTAACTTCAACGACCTCTAAAGGACAGTGGTACCGCATGTGACTTTGAATCGTAGGGTGCTGGGTTCGATCCAGTCAGGTCAAGACGGAAAAAGATCTTTTTCAGATTAGCTTGTGTATGTAAATTTTACTTTATAAAAAGAAATTAATATATTTGAGTATAAATAAACGAACCTATCCGCTGTCACTAGTATTTCCGTTTGGAAATGTCGGCGATGTTCTATAATTGAATCAATTATGTCGGTGACAATCCTATCTCATTTTTCTCTCATCTGGGTTCCATCCGGTCAGGTCAAAATGGAAAACGATCGTTTTCAGATTGCTCTTTTATAAATTTTATCCTTTAAAGGAAGCAAATGTCTATGAGTATAAATAATCAAAACTAGCCGCCCTGTCGCTTGTACTTCCGTTTGGAAATGTCGGCGATGTCCTATAATTTAATCAATTATATCGATAATGATCCTATCTTATCTTTCTATCATCTGAATTCGATCCGGTCAGGACAAGATGGAAAATGATCCTTTTCAGATTGCTCTTTTGTAAATTTTACTTAAAAAAAGAGCAAATGTCTATGAGTATAAATAACCAAACCTAACCGCCCTGTCACTTGTATTTCCGTTTGGAAATGTCGGCGATGTTCTATAATTGAATCAATTATGTCGGTGACAATCCAATCTCGGCGTTCCGCTCTGATTCCCAGCGGTTCTCTTTGTCTCCGCATTATATACGAAAGCCTTCTAACTTATTTAATGGTATATTATGAAGTATCACTTTTGTTGTATGTATTTTTATATTTAATTTGTATTACATAACGTAGCTTTAAGTTAATTAGCATTTTTAATATTCATCCGGAGGAAAACATCGGTTTCAAAATTTATTGACTAACAACTTATGGTAGGTAAATGTAATAATAAAATTACATACGTTAAATATCACCGACTTCCTGATGTTTCATCATCATCATCAGGTCTTTCCAGTCTCCACTGCAGGAGCACGACCCTCTCTGTACTAACAGAGCCATATACTAGCCTGAGTAGTCAGAAGATTTGGCCTACACTCTCCACGCTGGCCAGGCGGGTTGGAGAGGTCTCTTTGATGTTAATAAGCTTTGTTTAGCTTGTGTTTCCTTAGTCGCCTTTTACGACATCCACGGAATGACTTGGAGTGGTCCTATTCTACTCTGCCGGGAACCACACGGCTATTTTCTCCCGATGTTTGATTAAGCTGAAATTGTGATCAATGATTCGCCCGCAGCTGAGCATAGGATGCATAGGCCCTTCTTCGTTTCTGCCATCATCTATCTAACTCACTGACTTACATATCAAACAAACAAACAAACGCGCAGCCGAAACTACTGTACCTAGTAATTTGAAATTTGGTACAAGGATATCTTTCATAATGAAGTAAGCAAGAAAGGATAACTAAGAAAGGATTTTAAGATATTCAATACCTAAGTGGGTGAAACACTTGGGAGCTTTTCGCGGACAAAGTCACAGGAAAATTGCTATAAAATAATAAAATCTTGTATGTTAAATATTATCAGCTTCACGATGTTTGATTAGGCTGAAATTGTGCATCATTATCATCTCCGCCCGCTGAGCATATGCTTCTTGTCATTTATACATCAGGAGTTACCTGCGATTTTGATTATATATCGTCAACCTGTGTTAAAGAATTAATTATATAGTATTGAACGTCCTCCTAAGAGATGACCATGCAGCATAATTTTACAAATTGGACTGAAGATAAAATTTTGAAATACAAATCACCGCGATATGAAACGCACGAAAAACCTTGTTCTTTATCTTCTTTCTACACTACAGCCTGTCCTATAGGAGGACGTCCGATTCTTTATTCGTAACGTATTGGACGTTTTCCTAAGAAATGACCATGCAGCATAATGTCAACTATTTAATTGGTCTGAAATCAAAATTTTGAAATACTTGTTCACCGCGAAATGAAATGTATGAAAAAAACCTTGCTTTTTCTACTTCTTCCGACACGAGCTACACTATAAACATATTCTTATACAGGGGGAAGAATGTAGTCACGCTCTCGTGTAATAATGAGTGTCATGTAATGAGCACTCCGACGCGACGGCGCCGTGGTCTGAAATAATTATACACCATGTATACACGTGCATTCTTACTGTAAATGCAGGAAAATAAAAGAGAGAAGAAAATGTCAAAGCCGGAATAACATTTTTTTCGCCACGGTTTGGATGTAATAAAGAATATGCCTTGTTATACAATCTTTTACATTTAAAAAAATAAAGAGAACTACTCATTACTGCGAAAAGTGGCCACTTTTGACGGTAATGAATAGTTTTCTTTATTTGAAATGATGATATTGATGAAAAGTTATACCAAAAATACTGCAAGTAATTTACTACCAAATTACAGAATTACATTTTTTTAATTGATCTTATTTAGTAGAAAAGAATTAAAATGAAGGGTGGCGCTAGTTGGCTGATCTAAGCCCCATATGCAATAATGTATAGCCAGTGTCACTCTCATCATCATGACAACATCTCATCGGATCCGATGCGACGTTATATTTGCCGAAATATAGGCATTTTTAAGTACCCTCTAGTTATGATTTCCTCTCAAAACGCTTTAATTATCCTATAACAGTAACAGTTTCAATCGGCTTTTGAGTATGAAAAGTGACTAATCGTAGGTGGCTGGAACTTAATATTCTTATATCCCCAGAGTTCTCCTAGTATCTGAAATCGTATCTCATACTCGAAACTAGAAGAAGAAGAGGTAGAATCTAATAGAATCTAATGAAAGTTCCTAATTTAAATTTCCCATTTACACATTTGCTTTCGGCAAAAATGGAAGCAGTTTAAGGGTCACATGTCAAACAGAGCCTAAGTCAAGTTTTTACGTCTGTCCCGCTCTCACCTATAACATGGAATAGTGACAGTAATACGATTACAGGGCGAGATTGTGCTGTTTACTCTCTTTAGTTCTCTTAATTTGTCCCTTTGTAGGGAATAAATTGACCCTAGACATTTCCTTCAAGGGGTGAATCAAACCGTCAATATGAACAACTTATCCTATGGGACCAACGTTGGTAACTAGAAAAAAAAATTGACTTTTCCCATACTAATTGCCTGGATGGCTGAACACCTTTGTGTTTGAATTTCCAGAATTGGTCCTAAAGGAAAAGTTGTTCATAATGACGGTTTGTATCACACCTTTAAGAGAATGTTGGTGGTCAAGATTACACGCATATAAATCCTCGACAGACTTTAATTAACTAATTTATTGAATAACTATAAATAAGACGCACAATAGGTGCATCCAAGAGTTACTGAACCGCGAAAACCTTACTTTACTGTGATCGGTGAGTCGCTGTGACTTTATAGGTACATTTGGGAAGAAAGTATTTCTTTAACTTACCCTCGAATATAATTTTTTTAGATTGAAATTAGACAATCTTAAATCTCAATCTTAAACCGTCTTTGACTTGCTAGATTATCTATTTAGTAACAGAACGAGTCTTGCGAATGATTTTAGTTAAGATGCATCTAAGATGCCTTTGGGTAGTTAGGAGTAATAGCCTTGTGGTTCTCACTACAATATTATGTCACGAGGTGGTGTGCCATTTTAATAAAAAATAGCACGCGCACCCAAACATTGAAAAATTGGCCAGGTTTTTAAATCATTTAAATGAAAAATAATTGAAAAATAAAGTCATCATGGAGTCTAGAGAGTCAAAAGCTACGTTGTAGAATACAATCTTTTATTTCTGACGTAATGTAGTAATCCCAATCCCATCCCAACTAATATTAAAAAGTGAGTTTCTATATTTTTTTGTTTGTTTGTTACCTCTTCGCGCTTTATCTACTGAACCAATCCTTCTCAAATTTAGCATACACGTTGATAATGCTACAGAGAAGGCGTAAGCAAAGCGGATGGAGCCGTGGCCAACAGCTAGTTAAGTATGTTTCTTCCTGACACAACGACCCCAAAACAGTTCCAACAGGAGCCCACCTGTCACACAATTTGCCGAGCCATTAGTCCGCCCTTGACTCCGCTGTATTGTATTTCCACGGCTTCTTCCATCCTTGGCAGCGGATTTTGCAGATTGTGTTGCTATCAGTGAAAACACGATTCATCTGATTAAATTTATGGTTTGCGTCGGGATAGGTATTATTTTACTTTCTTCCCTTGCTCTATCTTATTGGACCGTCAACTTATACGGCTTACATAAAGATGAGAGTTGCTGCTCTTTGCCATTGTTTCTCAGTTCAGCTCTTCAGGCTATGCATGCAAATCAGGCTTATGAGAGTTCACAGTCTCTCCTTACGCGCACAAGCAACGTCCAAAGTCGAAGTCCGTACTGGGGCCCTTTGGTGATGTTTGTCTTACAGATTGAAGGCACCCACCTCACCTCAAGAATCTGGTGAACCAGCAAAAGCTTACATGGAAATAGCGCTACACAGTCCTTAAAAAAATATTGGACTGTGTCACTAGTCGAAGGATAAAAGCTCATCTTTGAGCACTTATCTGAATATACCCGGTTGCATATAAAGCTCTGAAGCATCACCTTCAGAGCTCGTTGTCAACTTTCCGGCGTTTTCTTCTCCAGTTCGCATGATGTACGGCGTCTTTAATTGGGAGATCATTGACAGATTAAATTATACTTATTCCCGCGATTTCGACCGCGTTAAACTTCACCTCCCTATTTCACGCACTTAGGGGTTGAATTTATAAAAGGTAGAATTTCTTAGTGCTCACTCACATCATGAAAGGAAACTCCTGTACCAAATTTTAAACTTCAAGGGCATAGTATAGTTTCGGCTGAGCTCCGTGGCGGAGCGGTCAACACGCCGGCCTGTGACACGGAGGTCCCGGGTTCAATCCCCGGTCAGGTCAAGATGAAAAATGATCTTTTTCAGATTGACTTGGGTCTTGAATGTTTATCTATATATGTATTTGTTATAAAATATAGTATCGTAGAGTTAGTATCCCGTAACACAAGTCTTACTTAAGAACTTACTTTGGGGCTAGCTCAATCTGTGTGATTTGTCCGTATATATTTATTATTTATTTAAATAAGTCAGTGAGTCAAGTTTGCCTTTTATATTTATTGAAGATATCAAGCCAGCATTCCAAAGTAAATTTACAGCGTGAATAAAACTAACAAAGCAGACGCCGTTTTCCTAACCACAAACTTCGAAGAAGATACTATAACTAGTATCAGACGACCCACTGCCTTATGTTTTCTCTAGGCAATAAAGATCATAGACAAATAATGGAGTGAGGGTGAAAATGAAAAAAATGTCATACAATTCCATTTGAGTTTCTATTGGGGGCCACAAATTCAAACTCAATTGACGTGTGTTCTATGCCCTTAAATCCGTAAAGGCAGTTTTTCGGCAGTGTTCCTAACTGCAAAAGCCAAAGCTACTACAGGTAAGACACCTGGATGACAGAAAGAGATAGGGTAAGTATAATCACGATACGACTTTTCAGTCTCCAGGCAAACAAATGACAATTCAGTTCCATAATTTCATGTCACGCAGTTATAAACCTGCGACCTTGGCCCGGCACGCCTGCCCAGGTCGGGTTACTAATTGAATTAATATGACGGCCTGGGAAAGCATTGTATTTTATTGTTGGGTTAAATTAACCTAACCTTTTAACCTTAAAATATAATTTGGCTGTATTGTTTCCTAAGAGCTAGAGATGGTGGCTTGTGAGGGAAATAGTCGCCAACTATATCGCTTCTTTCTTAGCTTCGCTTAGTAGTTTGGAAGAAAAGGCCAAGCGAGAAATATGTTTTTCAGACACATACATTTTGCAACTTCGTCATATATTTTCGTACAGGGAGGCTGTAAAAATGTGATAAAAAAACAGGGTGGGGCGAAAGCGGCATGAATTTTAGGTAGGATATGGAACTACAAATTAATTTTTAAACTTGGGTTCAAAGCAGATAGGGTTTTGGTATGAAAGTGGAATTTTACAAAACTGGGATGAAAAAGTGGGAAGTAACTGGAAAGTCCCGACCAAGCGTCGCATAATAGTATTTTATGCAACGGTTTTATAATAGGGGTCTTAAAAGATGAGTGGTGCGGGTAGCGATATGAGCGAGCGAAGCGACCGAATATCGCTAATAGAAGCGCCACGAGCCTTTTAAGACCTAATTATAAACCAATATTTTTTCTACGACATTAAAAAAAATGCAAAATTAATAAAACATAAATTTTGAGTTTGACAACTAACTCGCGGATAATGTAAACATGACGAAATTTTGTGCTACTTTTATTTTTTAATTAATTTTCGCCAGACTTTTAAAAAAACTATGAAGAAAGTTTTTCTTAAGTTGGCAGCAATGCATTTAGTTAAAAAAACTTCTTTTGCAATCACGAAAACTAGGTTTAATAGTCTGTGGCTGCTAGCCGTATCGTTATAGCTACATTATAGTACGGCTGTGCCGTACTGTTATGAAGAATAGGGTATAGACTTATTATGGATGTTCTTATGCTTGTGTTCTTGACCATATAAATGGCAGATTACAGTACAGGAGTAGAAACAAATATATTTCCTGCTAGGGTTAGTACGTTATGATTATATTCCTTGACAAGGGCTAGAAAAATATAGCTTATACCTCGATACTATGGGTGGAGGTGGTACGGTCGCATGCCACTCGCCTCCCTTGCGTAGCTTTGGTAAAACCCAGCATTTATCCTAAAACACAATTAGGTCAGGACAAGCGACAAAGGAAAGGAAAGGGTGTCCAATATATTCTACTGAATTAGTCGAAATGAAAAACATTGGTGAAAGCTATTATTAAAAGAAATGAATGCAATAAAATTAAAATGTTCCCTTTTACTCTGTTAATTACATTTAGGGTACAGTCACTTGAACAAAGGACAAAAGGATATAGCATCAAATATTTTGGGTCCAATGGTCGGCAAATTTACAAATGTAGAAATTGACTGATACTTATACCGATTGGAAATTTCAGTTAGGATGTGGCAAATGAAAACTAAATAATAGTTATTGGTTAATTCCAGCCTTTATTATTTTTGGAATATTGGCAAAAAAGCCCTTATTTCTTTCTTTATTTGAAAGAATATTGAACTAAGATTTTTCGTAGTTTAGGTATTTAATTGAAGTTTCATCCCTACCATCTGGATAAGTGGCAAACACCATACATTTTTAAAAAGTTCCTGCTATGTATGACTGAACTGTGAAATCAACTTACTGCAGTGGTATTCCCGAATCGATACGACAGAACTTGCAAAAAGCGAGTCTACGCTTTCTTAAAAGGCCAGCAATGCTCTTGTCACACTCCTGGTGTTGCACTTGTCCATGGGCAACGGTGATCACTTACTATCAGGTGACCCGCTTGTTCGTTTACATACATACTATCACGTCTTTTTCCCTTTGCGGGGTAGACAGAACCCAGGTCTGTAAATCCTTTAAGCCACGTTTAGTATGTTGGTGGACTTGTAGGTTAGAACGGAATCAAAATAGTGTGTTGCTAGCCGAATCGCCTATTGCCATGCTTCTTGACACCCTTTGCGTGCTTGTTCGTTTGCCGTTCTATATCTTAAAAAAAGTTTGGGTATAAAGTTACAAGTACAAAGACGAAAGCAATTTAGGGCTTTGTGTTGTTCCGACATCGCAAATCCAATAAAAGCTTTCTAACCGCCGCCATTATTGAATTTCGCGCATTCCGTCGCCGCAGGCCGTTGACCTTTTGACAGAACGTGCAACCTCGTAATTTGATATTGGTAACCGCTACTGTTTTAACAGAGACCTCTACATGCTGTGTACTGGAATTGCTGTAAAAAATGTAGGTACCTAAGTCATAGATTTTTAAACTGTAAGAATAACAGGGACATAAATAGACTTGTCAAATAAATGAAAAATTATAAGTATTTTTTGAAAGTTGTTAATAAATAACGTTAACTTGAACGACAAGTAACGAAAGAAAACAATGAACTTCTTACTTCCAAAGTATGACTAGAGGCAAAAAAGAGAAAAATACGTCGCTTAACATTTTCACTAGTCGTTTTTAGTTAATGTCTGCTCAAATCTCGTAATTTTACTGTCTCTTGACAATTACTATCAAGACAAAACAGCACAAAACTTAAGAAAGTCGTATAATGAGATTTTTTTGAGTATTCAAAGGGCAGTCAAGTTTAAGTGCGATATCGAAATAAATTTTGACGTGAATATTCATCAAAAACCTTTGTAGTTACAAAGCTTAGCATATTTGTATAATGCTATGTTATGTCTAGTACGTCATTTAGCATAAGAGGTCGTCGTCACTGCATAGGTTGTTATTTATAAAACGCAATCAGATAGTAATCGCAGTGGAAACCCATTTCCTATTACGAGGGGTGTTGTCGCTTATGAATCGACAGCACCCTGTATAATTATTGGAGGAGATTGCTAGCTCTGTGCTTTCTTGTGTTCGTTATGGTGTTAAATATAAGTCACGATATTTTACACGATGCCAAAGAAAAAGAGTCATGTTATCAGAGTTCATTGTATGCTAATTACTGAGCACTAAAAACATTATTTTAGATGAATAGGGTATCGTAACAAAAAATATTTAGTCCATGTTCATAGTTCATAGTTTATTCATAAAAATAATATACGTTGTGTTTGAATTTTTAACATGCTATTACACTCAATTACAATAAAAATCCTAACTAATATTATAAATGCGAAAGTGAGTTTGTTTGTTTGTTTGTTACGCTTTCACGCCGTATCTACTGAACCGATCATCATGAAATTTTGCATACACATAGGTTAGGGTACTAAGAAGGACATAGGATATAAATCACGCGGGCGAAGCCGCGGGTAACAGCTAGTAATGAATAAAAACAAAATTATTTATCAAGAATTAAATTGAGAAAAAAAATGTCAAATTAATTATAACTATTATGATCATTAAAAAAATCGTCTATGCTATAATAACATTTTTCCAACAAAAAGCTCCTCAATGTTGTCTTAAATGCTTTAAATTTATTTTGGCATTTATACTCAGCCGGCCTGATACCTAGCAGAATGTTTTACTATATTGAGTCTAGGTATCATTTCTTGCTTCAGATCTTTACGCCTCGTGTTTTCACGTGCCTTTCTTTCCTCTGCTGTTTTTATGCTATCTAGATTTTTGAATAAATCACAAAGAAGAACCATGATATATATGACGACAACATGGACTGTATATGACGACGAAACGGTTTAATTTACTAAAGTGACTTACCAATAAGAACGCGATGTCTTTCGGTGTAATCTTCGAGTTAGGAACCGGATCAACCTTAGTTTTCTTTGCGCTGGCCAGATTCAAAAGCCCCGATTCCCTAATCACTCAACTATCTATTAGCACACTGATAATTAATTATGTACACTACAAGGTATAACACTTGTTAAGATTGATCAGGTCTTTCCAGTCTCCACTGCAGGAGCACGACCCCCCCGCACTACCAGAGCCATATATTAGCTTAAGTAGTCAGAGGATTTGGCCCACACTCTCCAAGCCGGCCAGACGGGTTGGAGAGGTCTCTTTGATGTTTATAAGCTTTGTTTAGCTTGTGTTTCCTTAGTCGCCTTTTACGACATCCACCGGAAGACTTGGAGTGGTACTATTCTACTCTGCCGGGAACCACACGGCGATTATTAAGATATTGTTAGGATTAATTTACAATAACTTTAGCAGATATAATATTAAGGCGAAGTGAGTTCACACACTAGCGCCACCCAGCAATTGATTCATTTACTCCTAAATCAAATCAAATTTAAAAAATCTTATAATTGATTGCCCTAGTGAATTACTTGTAGTATTCTTTTTGTTACTTTTCATAGATATTACAATCTAAGTTTAAGAGAAAGAATTTTTACCACTTTTGGGCCAAAAGTGGCCACTTTGGTGGTAAAAATTTGTTCTCTTCATTCATCAAATTGAAAATAGTGAAAACTTGTACCAATAATACTACAAGTAATTTACTAGGGCATTCAGCTATTAGATTTTTTAAATTTGATATGATTTAGGACTTATAGAATTAATGGCTGTGTGGCGCTAGTGTGTGAACTCACCTCGCCTTAAGACAAAAAAGGCGTTGTCTCAGTTCAGCAGTGCTTTTTAATCTTGTATTAAAATAACTTGTTAAAGTTTTTGCCTGCGGGTCTGGGTCTGGGCAATAGTTGGTAAGTTAGTCCCATTGCAAAAGTTGTTGATGCTGATTGGCTGAGCCTCAAGGGAATGTCGAGGGTCAATTAACGGTGTAGAGAATTTTGTTTTCTTACAAAAAGTTTGCAATGGTCATTAAATAAAACAAACCCGGCAATCAATAGTATATATTCGTTCAAAAGTATAAAAAAACACGCTTTGATTAAAATTCTAAATTCCGATATCCCTGAGGAAAACCAAGGGAAATTTCATGATAATAAAATAACATGATAACAATCAGCCATTCCTGAGTCTCGCACAAGAAATTCTGCCTCCATAAGGGATTTACATCTTGGTACTTAGTTTCAATTTCCTTCAGTATAATTCTGATCCATATCAGGGATGTCCTTCAAAGTCTAGTATCCTTGAGGGTGGAGCTTTCCTGTCATTCGCCCGTATTCCCCATCTCCAGCTGTCGATCACTGTTATAAGGATACAAAATTCACACTAATAATTTCGGAAAGTGTTAACTCCTGATTACCTGATTGAAGGTAATCAGGAGTTAACACTTTCCGAAATTATATTACCTTGAATTTTATTTTGAACGAGATATCAGTACTTTTTAGGTACCCAAAGGGTAAAAACGATACTACTAAGAATTCGATGTCCACCTGTCTGTTACCAGATTGTATCTCATCAACCACGAGCAGATGATGATTTGTTTATGTTGCCGCTACAGACAGAATCAAATAAATTTTTAAAGGGGCTCCTATACAAAGAACGTGATTTGTATGCTGTTTTTTGGCGATAGTCTAATTGGTTGTTTTTCGTGTGTGTAAGTGGCCAACACTGGTGTATGATTTTTCAGCCTACCTTGAAGTATCTGACAAAGCTTAACGGTAGTCTAATGTTGTATAGATAACTGGTACGAAACACTTCGTGCGCGAGTGCAATTCGTACTTTACCATTTTTTTGTTATTTAAAGCCTCGTAAGTCCGGTGTCCGTCGAAAAGACAAAGTAAACGTGTGCTAGACAGAAAAGTACACAGCTCTGTCCTTAACAAAATATAGCCCTTGACTACATACTCTCTAGACACCGTCATGCATTTATTTCAATAATGAAAAATCCGGCCAATTTTCAAAGCTTGTGTGCGTGACAGCTTTGTGTTATTATACGCGTCCTGTAAATTTATGCCCTCAAAATTCGTCAAATTGAAACTGTGTGTGTGTATGCGCGATCGACTATTTTTTTCTACGCTTTTAGGCTAAAAGAGTCTATCTATAGATGATAATTTTATCTGCTTAAAGAATCCCCCTTCGATATTCAGATCAATATCAGCAATGTCCTTCAAAGCGCAAGCATCCTTGAGGCTGGAGCGGTCCCAGTGTACCTTGACCCAAATATTCCGACCTGCGCGCTGATTTGAGTTGATTTTGCTCAGCAGTTTTTAAAATATTTGCTTGTATATATTATTATTAGTAAATATTGGACTCAGCCATGTATTTTTATAACTATTGAGTGGTGTAATACAATATCGGATGGAGGTGATATGCAGCGCTTAAATTGACTTTCGACTTCCATTTTTCGACCCAAAGGGGTGACTTAGACTGTCAATATGAACAATTATTCTTATGTGACCAATGCTGGGAAATCATTTTTTTTTTAACTTTCCCATACTAATTGCCTTTTGTAGGAACTGAACACTTTTGTATGAAAATGTCGAAATTAAAAAATTTATGGCCGTTTGCCTGCCTATGATCAACTCTCTTCGGGTAGCACCAGAATCACAGACAAATACTGTGAAAATGAAGAATAAGGTTTTTGCCTGCATCGGGAAATCAAAACCCTTGTGTAGCAGTCCGACATTTTGAGTATTGCGCTACGGAGGCTGCCACTTAAACTACTGTATGTATAATACAAAACCCAATAAAAAATTATCCGTACGATGTCACAAACCCTTGATTCACCAGGATCTTTATCTACAAAAAAGTTATTATCTTCAACATCAAGGGACACTGTCTTAATCTCGGGCATCCTTGAGTCTGATTTCGCAGCCCGCCTTGACCCAAATATTGTCACCCCGTTTTAAACCTACTGTTTCTGATATTCCATCCATTCATGGAGACTGAACAAGACCTGATGGATATCAGGTCTTTTTCAGTCTCCACTGCAGGAGCACGACCCTCTCTGTACTACCACAGCAATATATTAACCAGAGTAGTCAGAGGATTTGGCCTACACTCTCTACGCTGCCTGGCCAGACGGGTTGGAGAGGTTTTTTTGATGTTTGTAAGCTTTGTTTAGCTTGTGTTTCCTAAGTCGCTTCTTACAACACCCACGAGAAGACTTGGAGTGGTCCTATTCTACTCTGCCGGAAACCACACGGCAATTTTGGCCTTTCTGATATTGCAGAGGATTAAACATTCTAATTCATCAATAAAATATATCATCATTATGTCTTTGTTAGTCTCACTGCAGGAGCATGACCCTCTCTGTACTACCAGAGTCATATAATAATATATTAGCCAGAACAGTCAGTGGATTTGGCCTTCATTCTCCACGCTGGCCAGACGGGTTGGAGAGGTCTCTCTCATGCGCGATGATAAGTTTTTTTCAGCTTGATTGAAGAAAATGTTTTATCGTATTTTGTGTAGGGATTTAATCCGTTTATAAAAAATACACAAGTCCGGTGCTGTCCCCATTATGAATAAAATCATTTGAAAGTAAAAGGGCGAAATATTCTGATCAAAGAGGCCCTTGGTAAAATTTTTCTATAGTTCCAGGCTTAGTAGCCATTATTTCATTTTTTAATAAGAGTAAGTGCTATTTTTTTCACTGATTAATGTAAG
This sequence comes from Rhodophaea formosa, assembly GCA_963082605.1. Classification (NCBI taxonomy): domain Eukaryota; kingdom Metazoa; phylum Arthropoda; class Insecta; order Lepidoptera; family Pyralidae; genus Rhodophaea; species Rhodophaea formosa. The sequence goes on along the minus strand of OY720228.1, from coordinate 9,204,953 downwards.
CAGAAATACGCGATTTTTTAAATTCTAATTACAGTGATGTGAACAAATATAATAAAATCTACGATGTGCCTGCTAAGGGTGATGTAAGGTCTTTTAATATTAATCAGAGGAACGTTGCGTGACACGCATGTGTTAGGGCCATCATTATGCACCCCAGTGAGGTGACAAAGGCTAGGTATTTTATTTTAATAAAGAACGTGTTCCAAATTTACTTTAACCCAAGGACCTTGTACAGAGTTATTTGTAAAACATCCATAACCTCTTATCGGAATCAGAATCCCTAACATAAATAGACCCACAAGAAAACGGTGAAAATCAGGAAAACACATATTTAGACTTTCCATAGAAACTCGAGATACTGATCGGTGAATTTGTATAAGAGGTAAGTAATACCTTACCAATCACCGCGCTTCATACCCTACACGTTGAATTTATTAATTCATATGTAGAATTGGCCAGGCTTAGTACTTCATTCTGCTTTTCCTTGTGGCCCTGGTGAACTAATGTTTCATCCACAAATATGTTTACCGTATATTTTATTTAAATATATTTTATTTTTGAAGTGAGAGAACTTCACGCATTGTGTATCAAAGGCTGTCTGGAGGAAGTCCGCCTTTTGTACTAAATTTATTCAATGAATTCTTTATACGAATCCTTTTACTGTGGTGCAATAAAGTATATTGCATTTGAAATAAATGGATATCTGTCTACCATTTATTTATTATGTTAATATTTTTTATAACAAAATCTCCATACAAAACAATGACGCGGTGAAACTCCCATTAGCCCATTGGTTGGCTTTACCCGCTTATATTCAGCAAATCCACACACAGATTTAACCCAAAATAAAAACAATTTTGTTTATTTGAACTTGGATCCGCAAATTGATGTTCAGATCGTGTAAATATTTTAAGCAGATCAAAGGGAAAATAATATTTTTATTTACCTTTAATTGGTCTTGATGTTTTGCGACTTGCGAATCTGCAAAAATAAATCTAATGCAATATGATAAATTTATTTTCTGTGATATTATTATTCAAAAGATTTTTTTGGAAACTAGGTTTGCAATGCTTTGTATAATATTGACATAAAGAGAATATTCAAAATAACGACTTTAGTCGATCGAAAGGTTAGATTTAGATAAGAAAAAAATATACTTTTATATAACATCATGTGTTTTTGTCTTTATAATAATTAATGTCATGATGTATAAAAGTATATTTTTTTCTTATCTAAATCTAACGTTATATAACGTAAAGTGTGCTAACCAATATTTTAGGTAGACGCTTACGTATAAAAATGTTTTAAAAAATCAACACATCATTTCATCTTCCCAAGTTTAGTTAAAAACGAACTTTAACAATCCCAAACGAACACAACCTTTCAGAGTCGGTTTAGCCAGCTTCAAGGGTCCTTCCCACAATACAGACAGAATACTCGTCTGACTATAATGTACGTTTGAAAGCTAGTCGGCGAGCCAGACGGCTTGTTTGCTCATCATTTGTTTTGCTCTCTGTACGCTGTTTTCATCTTTCCACGATGTCTGTGCTTGTTTATACGCACTAGCGTTTTTCAGATCTTTAGATAAAATAAATAAATTAATTGATTTGATAAAGTGTTTTAGAAGGTCACTTTTCTAAATAAATCTTTAAAAAATAAACAGAGACAAATTACATAGATGTGAACTGGTGTCGTGGGATACTAGCTCAAACACTATAATTTAAAATTAGTAGTTTTTGCCGATATCGATTATCAAAGCACTTTTATTCATCATCATCATCTCGTGTAGGTGACACGGTCAGTCGACCATGCACACCCTGGTGTAAGAGTTCTGCGGAACCGCCTCTCGGCTTCTTTCCTTTAACGACTACCAGACGGCAGCCGGGACCACCAGTTTTACGAAGCACGGAATCATCTTTCTTATCAGACAATCAGGTGGTTCGTGTCTGCAATATCCTAACCAAACTGGAAACAACGTAACAAAGTATGCTTTCCGTGGGAATCGAATCCACGACCCCCGGGTCATCAAGGCCTTAACCACTGGACCACGGAGGGGGTCTTTATTGAAATTGTCTTTACAGCACTTTTATTGAAGTGGTTGGATTGAACAGTGCATCTCAAAAAGGCAAAGGCTTCCTTTTGATTTCGAAATCTTCTTCTTTTCGTGTCGGTGGCAAACCAATTATTTTTAATTTATATGTTTTACTCCCAAAATGCAGCCACTTGGATTTTGGGATTTCGAAATTATAACAAGGAAAAAGAACACAGTCGGGAGAGATAATATACGAGTCATAGATATCAGAATAGTGATACGAGTAGACCATCACCCAAACCCGTCAGTTATTCTTTTTCTCATTTGTGGATTTTGCCGATTGCGTCATCAGCCGAGTTGCTCCGGAGCCCGGGGTCCGCTTTCAAGCTACTTTCCAGGCAATTCCCGTTTATTCCCAATTATACCTCTTAACTCATATTTTTGCTAAAAACATAGACAAACATCTATAAAACTTTGTAACGCAAAAATTAAACCGCCGGCATAAAGCAAAAAATCAATCATACTTACCTTGTTTTTCTACCGTTAGGTTGGATTTTTTCCCAGAATTAATTGGGATTTACTTCAAAGTATACGCTTTTTAATAAAAAAGAATTATCAAAAGCAGATAAAGTAAAAAAAAAGTTATGCGTGGCCATTCAAAGAATCGTTGACTTGATAACTTCCTCCGGTTTTTGTCTTTCAAAGTTTTGGGGCACGATTTTTGGAATTCCGCCGTTTGAAAACGAGTGATTTTTCCATACAAAAATCGTTCCAAGACGAGTGTCACACGTTCAAAAATAGTACCCCTGTCTTCTCCTGGAGGGACAAAATGTGATTTAGCACTTTTCGGATTACTGTAAATTTGCCAAACATGTGTCAGTATCGACGCAGGGAACGGACGCTATAGGCGAAGGGTCAGGGGCTCATTTTGAAATGTCATTCGACACAATGGAGTCATCGATTACAAGCGATCGCAACTTTTATCGAAGTATCTCATTGTGCTGGCAACAAAGAAATAATAGCACAATGTCATCGAGCTGTATGTCCTTCTGTTGCTAAATATAAGCACTTTGATGTTTGATCCTCTTGTTTGTTCCAAAGTTTTTCTGGAAATTGAATTGTATGATAAAATACTATTTATCAAATATGTGTTATCCTTATAGGTACATAAAGTAAGATTTTTGAGGGGAATAAGTCAAAATAGATAGATAGATAGAAGCGTAGAAAGCTGTTATTGTCATAACCACTCATTACATGGTGAAATATGATTGAGAGAAACTGACAATATTCATTTAAGCAAGCAAGCTTGTTCCATTTTGCTCTATCTCGAGCCATCTCCTTCGTTGTTACCTTCTTTTACCCCATGTGTGTGTGTGTTTGAAAGAGGATTACACACTCCATCCATCTTTTCTTTGGCCTGTCTCAGTTCCAGTAACTTTCATATCCAGTACTTTTTTAGTAATATGGCTTTCTTTTCTCCGCATAACATGGCCGTACCATCCCAATCTATTATTTAAAATCTTTTCTATGCTATATGTATTGTATAGCCCAGCGGGAATAGCCCTTTGTGGCGGTTGAGCATACCACGTCACTACAGCTAAGGCTTAACCTTCACAGAGACGAAAAATTTTTTTTTTAAATCTATGGCTTAACCCGTTATTCTCATATCTAAAAAGATAACTAGAAATTTTCTCGCGACTTAGTCCGCGTTCAACTTCAACCCCTATTTCGCCCCATTAGGGATTGAATTTCTAAAAATCCTTTCTTAGCTCACTTCCATCATAAAAGGAACTCCTATACCAATTTTCAAGTTACTAGGTACAGTAGTTTCGGCTGTGCGCTGATATATAAAGACTTTATATATCAACGTAAATCCATATGATTTGTACGGAAATCCCAACTTTGTTACACTTTCACGCCCTATCTACTAAACCGATCATCATAAAATTTAGCACATAAGTTGCTTGGATTACGGCGGGAGTATGTCTTTCTGTTTTCCCTTCCTGTTTCTTTTTGTCCCGGAGAAAAGTAATGTTCCCGATGGATCAACACTAACGCGAGCGGAGCCGCGGCGAAAACTAGTATAAATAAATAATAAATAAATAATAAATAAATATATACGGACAAATCACACAGATTGAGCTGGCCCCAAAGTAAGTTCGCGACTTGTGTTATGGGATACTAACTCAACGATAGAATAACAACAAATACTTATATATACATAAACATCCAAGACCCAGGTGAATCTGAAAAAGATCGTTTATCATCTTGACCTGACCGGGGATCGAACCCGGGACCATCCGTGTCGCAGCCTGGCGTGTTGACCGCTGCTCCACGGAGCTCGTAGTATAGTATGAGATATTCTTCTCTTAATAGTGCCCTATATTGGTAAGTGTCGTATTGTTTGCTATTCCATGACGTACTCCTCGAATCGTCCACTTCATATATTTATAGTATTCGTTGACGTCACTGTGGGATATCGATGGCGAGCAAACAGGGGTCGATGGTGATTTACGAGGGCTACCCTGTGTGCTTGGGGTAAGTTTTTAAGATCGCAACTAGGCATAGTTCAGTACAAAACACCGATGGCATTTTAAATGTAACTATTGCGAATTTACTTTTACTTACTTACTTTAGTTTTAGTATTCTTTATTTTAAATTATATTTTTTAACCTTTTGTTTTGTAAATATGTACGTCACTCTAATTTGTGTCATAAGAAAGTCTAGTAAATATTCGTGAACCCAAAGCGTTTTTCATTTATATTTCTTTTTAAAAGAACCTTTGAATAGCGTAAATAAATATCGATTGGTAATAGTAACATATAGACTTTTTTCAATTTCTATGAAAATGAATGTTTACTTGTGATGAGACTGAATCAAAAAATTTTTTTTTCATGTGTATATTTTGTTTATACATGGCGAAATTTTGGTCGTTCCGGACCATTAAAGGGGTGATTAAGCCTGTCAATATAAACAACTTTTCCTGTGGGACAAATGCTGTAAACTCGAAAAAAAATTCGACATCCCTATACAAATTGCCCGGGCGGCTGAACACTTTTGTATGAAAATGTCAAAATAAAATTTGAGTTTCCAGCATTGATCTCATAGGAAAAATGGTTCATATCGACGGGCTGAATCACCCCTTAAAGGGTCTAGAACGATCAAAATTTCGCCATGTATAGTCTGTGATTTGAAAGACCGAACTTATTGCAGAGACTAGTATACGATTTTATCATTGGCTGAAGTGACAAGGTTCATCGAGGTTCTCTTTGTTTTTGAAGGTATGATTAACTTTATATAAAATTAGCTTTTACCCGCTGCTTCGCTCGCGTATAATTTTGTCGCATTTTACAAAGTCGTTTATCGCAAATCCCTAGGAAACAGTACTTTTTTCGGAATGAAAACTCTATGCACTTTTCAGTACCTTAACCTGTGTGTATGCCAAATTTCAAAAAGATTGGTGATTAGTTAAACCGTGAAGAGGGAACAAACAAACAAATAATTATGCAAATTCACTTTCGCATTTATAATATTAGTTGGATTGGGATTGCAAACGGAAGCCTGTAGAAAAAGGTAGAGTACAGTAAATTAGGTTTAGTGAAGTAAAATAAGAGCAAATAGAAAATACTTTAGCTAAATCTAAACAAAATTTATTCTCAACGCCATTATTCAAAGTAGGTAACTGAATTATGAATTATTCACTATAACATTTATGTATCTCTATAAAAAATACATAGGTGTGGATTCACTTAGTCAAATTATCTGAAGATTGACTCGTCGCCGACTCATCGAGGGGAGGATATCATTTTTCTTTCCAAACCAAACATGTCGGGGCGGAGAGTAGGTAAAATACAATTAATCATCGGAATGAAATGCAATTTTAAGTTATTTTTGGGATTTTTTTTCTTGATAATTCGTTGTGAAAGGGATATATTTTCATGCAGATAAGTACTTACATAAAGAAAAATGTTTTTATTATTCTTTTTTACACTTTCGCGCTTCAAACGAATAGATATGATAGAGGGTTTTAGTAGATAGTCTCTATTGTGTCACAGACAGTGCCCATTGAAACATCAACAAAATCTAATAAATAAAAGGTTCGTTCTAAGTCTCCTTTATAAAAATAATGTTTTTAGTATTAAGGCCGCACACTAGGCACAGTAGCGACGCCAATCATTTCATTCCTAATACTTTACAAATAGAAAGAAATTCAAGAATGTAAATCATATAAGCACTAGTATATAACCTGAAGTGTTTTTGGAATCATGTTTAATATTATCAGAATCAGGGAGAATTATGACAATCAGATTACCGCCAAAACGGCCGTTTTTGGCCGTTCTCTCATAATATTAAAACATGATTCCAAAAATACTTCAAGTTATTTACTAGTGCTTATATGATTTACATTCTTGAATTTCTTTCTATTTGTAAAGTATTAGGAATAAAATGATTAGCGTCGCTACTGTGCCTAGTGTGCCCCCTTAAGTGAAAGATATATTTATGGTAAATGAATGAATGTATGTTCAGTTCGACTTTTCACTTGGCTGAAACTCACATAAAATTAAGTCAACTGAAAAACGACTCATTAACTTTATCTCAGAAGATTTGCCCATGACATGAGGACTGCAATGATGATATCAAATTAAATTTTTCATACATTTATTATCTGTCTCTGCGTACATCATCATTATCATCATCATCGGCCTATACTTATCCACTGCTGGACATAGGCCTAAAAGGCCTCCCCAATTACACGCCATCGAGATCTATCTTCGGCTGCTTGCGTCCAGCTCCTGCCAGCCATCTTGCGCAATCTCACAAAATTATTTTTAAGATGGCGATGAAATTTGTTTCATTTAAACCTAATGTTACCTATATTTTATTTAAGCAATTTGAACTCGAGCCAAAATGTTTACCTACTTCGCCCATTATATTTAAAATATTACCTATATTCAACCCTTACCCTAAGCAAGGGATTAACCCTGTTTCTTGTTATAATGTTACTAACATTTAAGCCGTGTATGTTATTCTTTAGAGAAAATGCAAATAAAGACATTCACATGTACTTCAAACAAACCTGTACGCTCACAAATCACCACAAAATGCACCCCTCGCTGGGGGTTGGACCCCACTCGGGGTGGAATAATTATTGGCGTGTTTGTCGGGGCGTAGAACGCGGTATGTGACAAATGACGATCAAAGTGAATATGCTGTGACTTTAACCTTGTCATTTCGATTTTAGGTTTCAAGAATCTACATAACTGAAATATTTCAAATATTTCTAAAACAATGGTATGGTTAAGTGGATATAATAGAGGTTTCAGATGTAGGTTGAACAGCAGTTTCCTATATACGGTATACCTCATTGCACCAACAAATTGTATGTGAAGATAACAAAGTATAAGAATAAACGAGTCTTGCGTTGCGCGTTCGAGAACAAAGATCGTGTTTTCGTACGTGCCATTCGAATTTTATACAAATTGTATGAGTGCTGGCTGCTTGAGGCGAATTCACTACCCATAAGCTTTTCCGTTATTTATTTTTTGAATAAGGAAAATATATAATAAAGTAAAAATAACTTTATCAAATAAATAATCTGATTTGTTATAACGTTATGCTAGTTTATATCAATAATATAAAGAAGAAAAAAAAAATACAGTCAGTCTGACAGAAGGGAAAACTTGAACAATTACGTGTGTATTATTTGAGTCATCAGGAAGTGCAGGAAATACTTTTTTGGCAACAGTGTCGTATCTCATAAATGCCGAACGTGCTTAAAGAAGATTTCAGTTCAAAAAAGACTTACGAGTCACGTACCATGTTATCCAATACAATAGACCATGTTGACCCCTTCGAATACAATTGTGTATACCCAGGGTGCACTATTTTTGTGCATATAAATGGTGTTGTGTTGTGCATTCACCCAATTTATGGCACGTGCCTTGTAAAAATCAGTAATGTTAAATTATAGTGATAAAAGCTTTAATAGAGATCGTATTTTTTATTTTATAGAATAGGTTTAATTTAAATAATGGTGCTGTTGTGGTTGCCCTAGAAATTTCGTGTTTGAGACAATATGCGGTTTATTTTACAAATAATAAAGGTTTTTTTGGTATTGCCCTATTGACTAATAGTGGAAAAATTTGCCATTATATTGTAGTAAGTATATGAATTAAAGATGTTGATGTATTAACCTATATGTATATTAAAAAGGCATACAAAAAATATCCTAACGATGTTCATTAAAACAGTTTAGCTCATTGCTCAGTAATGCTCAAGCAGTAAGTGTGGGGTGGCTTTTTGTTTTATCCCTGAGTATGTGGCCCTTCAGCTAAGGAGTCCTTGGTTCAGTTGGTCGGGAAGGGTTCTTTGAACTTAACGTGCGAGTGACATGGAAATTTAATACGTTGTTGATGAAGTACCGAATATTTGCATGGTCCGTTAAATAAATAAAAATAAAATAATTTTTATTTCAGATAATTTAAATGCATACATTTTGATGACATTAATAGAGAAAGAAATAGTAATAATTAAAATTAATGGGGAACTTGCATGAAGAGTACATTTTAAAAAATAATTTCTGATTATATAAGCATTTAGCTGAAAAAATCTATTAAGGACACTTTCAGTCCGATATCGATACATTGACTTTGGTTAAGATTGGTTAGAAAAGTCCGTTTCAAAAACATGAAAATTTCAAAAATCTTATATTACTATGAAATAAATCTTTAAATTTATAGCAATTTTTGTTATGAAGCCATTTGCCTAAACGCAATATTTAACATAGCTGACAAACAAAGTCCTCACAACACGCATACAAATTGCTAAAGGAGTATAGAAATACGTCACTAGTCAGTTGTTTTTTCTTAGGGATGTTTAGGCCGAGAAGAAAAATTGGAATTTTCAAACCCTTATATCTCCAAGAGTTTTTGGGTTATCAAGATGATTTTTTCACTGTTATTTCTATTTTTGAGAGCTCTTTTCATAGGACAATGAAAAAAATTGTGTGCAAGTCCGCATTGAAATTTAGAATAAATTAAATTGCTCTTCTCACTAGGCATTTCCATAGTGGAGAGGTCCAATTTTCAGCCACAGTTCTCAGAATGATGTTCTGACTACCTCTCACTCTGTTGATCAGGGATGCGGTTTTCTTGCGTATTATAGCGTGAGAGCCATCAGTGTGGTAGTACGGAAACATCCCGGATCCCCTACAAAAGCGAGGCAGCCCCAACAGCATTCTGAAAACGTTGTTGTACTGAACACGCAGAACGTCAAGCTGTCTAGTGGCATATGCCAACCACAGATTTCCAGTGTAAAATGTCTGACAATAAGCTTTCAATAGTGTCACTTTAACTTAATCATAGTAAGAATAAGCATTGCTACTCAGCGTGGCAATGCTGCCAGTCTTCTGGGCACATTACCACAGGGCAATGACCTGCGGGACATTTTTTATTTATAAGTAGGTTTTTGTTTTTATAGGTAAGTTTTGTTTTAGATAGGAATATTTTTTTTTTTAGGTTAATTTAGTTTTAATCAATATTTAGTTGTTAATATTTTAGTCTTCTTCTTGTGCCACATTATAGTACCTTGCTTTTAGTTTTTAACAAAATCCACTATTGGACAGATCTCATCGCGTGATTCTCCATCATAGTTAAAAAGCTTCATATGTATTAAACTACGAACTTTTTCGTAGGTATTAAAGGACCCATGCGTCTTTCATATGATCCAACAAAATAAACTGAAACGTTAACAGGGAGTTAATTCAGTAAAGTTACTGAAAGTTTAACAGTGAGTAAATTATTAACAGACTATGTAGGATATATACTTTAAAAATTGTTCTAAGTATCTTTTGTCCGTGTTCATTCTGCAGGGACTTAGTTGCGGGTTAAAAAATACCACAAAATTTGGGGACCAAACTGGTTTCCGTAAAAGTTTTACTTCCCCTTAAGTTAAATTGCTTCAATCACCTGTAAATAAAGCACTTAAAAAGCTTTTTAAATATGTCGGCAATCCAACCGTAGTTTCCACGAAATGGCATCAGTTATTCATATGTACACCCCTTCTGTAGTCTATGAATACAAGTTGTAGTTTTATAGAAGGTTATTGACTTAGGGTAAATTTTACAAACGATTGTTCATTACCACTCTACAAAAGAATACTTTTAGTATAGACGATAGGCTAGATGCATAAAAAAATAGTGCGCCAGTTAAATAATAAAAAAAAGGGCTTTTTTTCTTTTGATAATTAAAAAAAATGATAAAAATATAGCCAATTAAAATTCCGCATGAAGTCACAGTTTCGTACAATTTTAACAAAATTATGGTATCACGAGCCCCACTCATGAACTTTGATGCGCTTTATCTTTATCATTTATTGTTTAATACACATTCTTTGCAATATTTTTTAACTATCTAACTAACAGACTAACTTTAATGTAATTTTGACCCGGGAAACAAGCCTTTTTGAAATCACGAATACTACATTTGATTATATCAGACAGAGGTGTCCTGTATTTGAATATTAATAAAGTCAATAGTTGAGTTTATTTTAAAATTTTAGGGATGCGCGTAGTAAATTTTTTTTATTGTTAAGAATTAAGAACATTGCCAATTTTATATATATATATATATAAAGGTTTTCTGAGTACATAGCCATGTATTTATTTCCTTAGTGAAATAAATACTCAGCTGGAGCCAATTTCCTTTAGGGATTAGGACCACATGGGGATGATAATTCACCCCCTTGTAAAAGCGCCCTAAGCGTAACCAAAGTGATTGATTTAGATAAATGGGACTCGGTCAATTATATGGATAAAAATATCCTTAATGCAATGGAAGTGTTAGAAAAAAATTGCTTCTATACAAAACTCTATTACTTGTTGTTTTTAATATATTTTAGTGTTGAGTAACTTAAATCCTATTGTCCTGCAAACTGTGTGCAAAAAATTGTCGATATTTTAAATCTAAAAAATTCTTTCGTCTACGCACTAGTGAAAAAAAATGAATATCGTAGTAACTATAGTGATCAATTAGGTAAACAATAAATTGGAGCTATAATTGACATGATTTAGCATTCGGGAGACAACGCGTATACAATTAACACATACATGTTTATTGAGTACGTATGTACAACCGAAAGACTGACCGTGTACTTCACATAAACAACAACAATCTATCTATCTATCAGCCAGTGACGTCCACTGCTGGACATAGGGCTGCCCCATAAATCGCCACAAATTGCGATCTTGTGCATATTGAGTTCACCGACTCCCAACAACAATATAAATTTAATATTCGTGAGCATGAATTGTAGTCCAGACCAACTACATTTAGTGCACACGAATTCTACATTTCTATATAAAAGTGTTTATGCAAGTGCGCCTAATGTTTCAGGCCTGATCCACCTAAACTGTATAACAAATACCTAAAAAATTAAGAAATATTAGAATCTTAGACACTTTAAGAAATACCTGTTAAATCTTAAAAAAAAGGAAATTATTCGGTAGGTGAGTACATGAATGATAACTTCAATTAATTTCATTTTTAGTTTCCTATTTTTTATACAACTTAGTAGGCAAGCCCTACTGAATGAGTTTTTTATTGCTTTCCTCATACTACTGAGGGAAAGCAATGAAAATTTTGTTAGTGATGTTAGTATGAAACCATTTCTGAATTGTAACAACCTATCACTACACTACGCATAACATATAGCACACTTTAAAACTCCCAGTAGCGTTTTAAAGGTACAGTCATAAACAGAAGGCGACTGACGTCAGCCGAACCCACCGCTGGTTTTATGGGTCAAATGGAGACATTATGGTTCCCTATTAGAGCCGTAGAAGGAAGAAATATTTCCGGCCATTTCGATAAAATTTGTAGACACAATTTTAGATTTTTTTAGAGGTAGACATTGTAATGATGGAGAATCATCGAATATCTGCGGAAGCAAGTCAATAGGCGGTGCGGCTAGCAACCTCTCAAAATAGTATACTAAGTGAATCTTACAAAATATGGTTCTATGGATGTTTTAAAATTATTTCACCTATAGAAAGCTAATTTATCTGCGGGTGACATAGGCTATTTACACGGACGAAGTTGTGGGAAAATTACTAATTCTACATATTTTGAATGAGTTTTACGGACACACCCCCACCAATATGCTAAAGGTGGCTATTAGGTCTCATACACCTGCGGGTTCTGCCTCTGGAAAAAGACGTGATAGTTGAATTATGCGCTGATAGCTAAAACCATTATCATTTTTATTATACTTATCATCATCATCATTTCGAGTAGGTGACACGGTCAGTCGACCATGCACACCCTGGTGTCAGAGTTCTTCGGAACCGCCTCTCGGCCTCTGACGTGGTTCCTGTAACGACTACCAAATGGCAGCCGAGACCAACGGCTTAACGTGTCTTCCGAAGCACGGAATCATCTTTCTTATCAGACAATCAGTTGATTCATGCCTGCAGCGTCCTAACCAAACTGGAAACAACTTAACAAAGTATGCTTCCCGTGGGAATCGAACCCACGACCCCCGGGTCAGTAAAGCAAACGCCTTAACCACTGGACCACAGAGGATGATGATGATTCTACTTATAGGAAGTCCAACTCGGCCGTTGTCTACATATCATTATGATAGATACTTTAAAAATAAATGTCCGAGACCCAGACTAATCTGAAAAAGATAATTTTCCATCATGGCCTGGCTGAGGATCGCAAATAAAACAACCTATTTATTAAGCAATAACCTACCGCCCATTTTTATCACTTTCAGTAGCATTTTAAAGGTACAGTCATAAAGAAGGCAGCTGACGTCATGTAGGGTGGCTAACTTTATAGGTCCCAAATGGGGACATTACGGGGGGCCTCCGAGACGTAGACACTATAAAAGTTATTGCTGATGCTCGTAGTTACTATTGTAAACTAACTCTAAATAAGTATGTTTAGTTTATTTTATTAGATCGATCGATCACATTAAATCATTATGACTATTAACTAATTGACCTTTAGTTACTGTTTAATAACACGTTTAGCGTTTATTGGTGCTCTACATGAATACATTAAAGATATCGATATTTTTTTAAATTATTTTTGTCAGTTGTGTTGTGAAGCACTACCTAAACAAAAGTACAGATAAAAAAGCTAAGATGAACAAACTGTAATGCACCTATATGTTAATAGTTTTTAGGGTTCCGTAGTAAACTAGTTGTATAATTCAAAATTTGTAAAGACGAGCTCCGTGGCGCAGCCTGCGACACGGGGGTCCCGGGTTCGATCCCCGGTCAGGTCATGATAGAAAATGATCTTTTTCAGAATGACCTGGGTCTTGGCTTGGATGTTTATCTATATAAGTATATAGTATCGTTGAGTTAGTATCCTGCGACACAAGTTCACAACTTATTGTGGGGCTAGATCAATTTGTGTGAAAAAAAAATTGAAACACATAGATTTTGTGTGAGCATTCGCAAAATACTTTAAATTCGTCAAGTATGTAGAGATATACACCCTTATTTTTACATCAGTACACAAATTCTAAGAGGTGGCTCAGCCCATCAATATGAACAACTTTTGTTATAGGACCAATGCTGAAAATTCCTTTTCCATACATTTCGGTTTACGGTCCGCGATCAGCTGGACACTTTTGTATGGGTATGTAATTTTTTTTTGATCTTCTAGCTTTGGTCCCATTTCAAAAGTTGTTCAAGTCGATGGGCTGAGTATAAGGGTGTATATTTCGCAGTCATCTGGTTGAATCTGCTATTTGATTGAATGACTAGCGCGTTCATAGAATGACTACGTTTAATTGGATGACTAGGCCAAACGTTGATTGAACAAGCGTCGCTCAACGTCCAACTAGTTAGCGGGTTGTAACATAGCTCTTTGAACATAGCGGACATAAAATCAGTCAGGTGATTCAAATTTAGTTCATTTTTTTACCACTGCGGCGCTAGTAGTCACCAAAACAAATATGGCGTGAAACAGCTCGAACAGATGGCACGATGTTGATATATTTTTTAATTAAATTTACTTAATAGTGCGTTATTTGTAATAAAATAGAATGACACTATGGATTTACCTATTATAACGCCGCCGCCGGCTACTTTAAATACTAAGAAAAATGAAATCATGCTACCACCAAATATTACAAAGTCGGCTAAGATTCAACGACTTCGCTAAATGACATTCATTCAGTCAAGACGTTGAACGTTACATTCAACGACTTGACGAGCTGTCCCTCAGTCATTCAATTAAACGTCGCCATTCAATGAACGCGCTAGTCATTCAATCAAATAGCAAATTTAACCAGATGACTGCGACATATACGCTAGAAAATGTAAATAAAATTAATTATGTAGATTGCAGGGACATTACACTCTTCTTCATTGTAACAAGAAATGTTAGACATAGAATATTAAAGGAATCCGGAACTAGACGGAACACGAATGCAAATAAATGCGATAAACTGCAAGTGCATGCTGTGGTTGTAACACTTGCGCATGCGAATGTACTTCTTAATGTATTGTAATAAGGTGCAGTTTTGTAAGGACTGGGAAATTAAAATTTGTGGTTGTACTATTGTACTATTATGTATTCTGTGACTACACGTTGCATTTGCAATCATCTGAACTACTTTTATAATTTTATAGGCCCAAGATGTTGGTAGAGATTACATAGGATCTCTAGGGTTCAAAGTTCAAACCCTTGAACTATATTTTAAGCACGTGTTCAGACCATGAAACCAAACAAGTTTCACAAAAATACATTGAATTTTACAAAAAAAAGTTTTTATACTATTTGCTCGATAATAATTAACACTTTTGTATGTGACAGCCAATTTTTTTTTCGCCATTATCCATGTGACCCATACTAAAAGTGGTTTAGTTTTATGGTCTGAAGTCTGAACACATGTTTAACATATAGTTCAAACGTTCTAAGTCAGCCAGATGAAAAATATATTTATTTAGTGAAACCTAGCGTTTGAACGCGATATAGTATTTCTTTCCTCTATGGCGTTATCTTCTGCCTAGCGCTTAAGAGTTGCCTGGAAGCGCATGTCTCCATACAAACGGAAATAGGGAATTGTGGCAATATTTGATAATTTTGGAGTAAAACTAATCATTTAATCAATTAATCTCATTATATTCTACGTACGTTCCTATACAGCTTGGTTAAAATACCAATGGTTTGAGAATTGCAAGCTTTTTCAAATTTGTATGGAAATCTTGAGAGGCATATAATTCTGAAACATTTGATAATTTAACCAAACTGTATAGGAACGTACGTAGATTATAATGAGATTAATTGATTGGATGCTTAATTTTGCCCTAAAATTATCAAATATTGCCACAATTCCCTTTTTCCGTTTGTATGGAGACATGCGCTTCCAGGCGACTCTTAAAGCGCTGAACCGATTGAGATAGCATTAGGATGGAGCACGTAAGTATATAGTACATATATCCTTGCGATGGAAACAGTTTGAGAACCGAGGTCGTGCGTAGGATAGTTTTTTTCGTATATGTTGTTTTTATGTATATCATAATGTTTTAAAGTGCTCTGTAAAATTCTATGGGTTACAATCATTCTCTTAAAAAAATATATTTAAAATATATATACGGACAAGTCACACAGATTGAGCTAGCCCCAAAGTAAGTTCTTAAGCAAGATGTATTGTTATGGGATACTAACTCAACGATACTATATTTTATAACATATACATATATAGATAAACATCGAAGACCCAGGTCAATCTGAAAAAGATCATTTTCCATTTTGACCTGACCGGGGATCGAACCCGGGACCATCCGTGTCTCAGGCAGGCGTGTTGACCGCTGCGCCACGGAGCTCGTCAATCTCTTAAAAAGTTCTCGTCTTAAAAAATTTGGTTGCCTCTTCAAAGAGGTCTATAATTTAATTTTGCTCCTGTTAACCCCGAACACAAAAATAGGGATGTTTAAAGTTTGTATGGTGAGGTATGTTGGTGTGTGTTTTTTGTGACTGTCTGTGGCACCGTAAATTTAAAGGTGAACTGATTTGGGTGCTTTTTTAGGGTTCCCTAGTAAACTAGAAACCCTTATATTTTCGCCATGTCTGTCTGTCTGTCTGTCTGTCCGTCCGCGGTTTTACTCAGAGACTATAAGTACTAGAAAGCTGTAATTTGGTATGGGTATGTATATTAATCACGGCAAAAAAGTGGTAGAAAAAAATCTTGATAATAAATTTTTTTTTTGGGTAGATGGGAGCTACCCAAAAAAAAAATTTATTATCAAGATTTTTTAACACGTAAAGTTGGGGAGTTATTTTTTTTCTCTATTTACCCATCATGTGGGATATCGTTAAAAAGGTCTTTGAAAAATATTGTGAGGTTGAGAACACCATTTTTCAATTTAGGGATCCGTTTCCGAAATATCTGGTTTTAAAGTGCAAATTTTTGTTAGAGGTACGTGTGTCCCCCCCCCCCCCTCCCTCTATCTGCTAAACGGTTATATATGGATACGTGAAAAAAATTACAGCGGTAGTATATATACTGAAGTTGAAAGGAAAACTATCAAAGCTGGGTACTAAGTGCAAACTAAAAAGTTATAGGCAACCAACTTATAAAATGTAGTGGAAAATGTAAAATTTCATACAATCTTCATTGTTAGATGTTTTTGGTCGTTAAACTGTGAGGTGCGAGTGTAAACAGTGTGAACTCAAAGTTGTCATTCGCAACTACGGAACCCTATACTGCGCGTGGCCCGACACGCACTTGGCCGGTTTTTCTAAAGCAATTTTTCTAGCGATGTTTTTAGACAAGATTTAACCAAATCGGGCCAGCCGTTACCATGGTAGACGGTATTTCGTTTTACGAGATGCTTTTTTTTAAAAATATATTTTATTTAACAAATCTTAGCTTAATTCTATCTTTACAGTTTATCATCATTACGATACAACAACAATTGTATTAAATAAAGGAACATAATATAAATAAAGCATAGCAATAACACTGTATAAATATTAGAGGTGTATAACTAGTTATGTTCGAGTTAGTCTTAAAATGCAATAACTCATGTAATTTTTGCTTTTCCTCAGGCGGACGCCAGCACCGCGTTCCTGCGCGCGGCGCGAGCTGGTCAGATCGAGAGGATCATCAGCTTGCTGCAGCAGGGGGTCGACATCAACGTCAGCAATGCTGTGAGTATACCATTATCATCATAATTAACGGTGACACTCCCTGTACGTGAAAGTTCGGGCACCGGTGACCTTGAGCCGGGGCGTGTAAGCGCTAGGGTTGACAAGGCGTATGTAGTCACTCACTTCGTGCCTGCAGCGCAAGCCGTGCGAGAGAAGCAAACACAATACAGACAGCCCTCGACCAAGACATTCGGCGACGGCCCGTTCCACGCCTCGCGCGCCTCTCGATGCTCCCGCATACATCCAGGTACCCAAACATAGCCGCAAGCGATTTTACGCGCACACATGCTCAAGTGTCGTTTCTTTTTGCGTAGTGCATATATTATTTGTCATCAGTAAGCTGGTCAGATCGAGAGGATCATCAGCTTGCTGCAGCAGGGGGTCGACATCAACGTCAGCAATGCTGTGAGTATACCATTATCATCATAATTAACGGTGACACTCCCTGTACGTGAAAGTTCGGGCACCGGTGACCTTGAGCCGGGGCGTGTAAGCGCTAGGGTTGACAAGGCGTATGTAGTCACTCACTTCGTGCCTGCAGCGCAAGCCGTGCGAGAGAAGCAAACACAATACAGACAGCCCTCGACCAAGAAATTCGGCGACGGCCCGTTCCACGCCCCGCGCGCCTCTCGATGCCCCCGCATACATCCAGTTACCCAAACATAGCCGCAAGCGATTTTACGCGCACACATGCTCAAGTGTCGTTTCTTTTTGCGTAGTGCATATATTATTTGTCATCAGTAAGCTGGTCAGATCGAGAAGATCATCAGCTTGCTGCAGCAGGGGGTCGACATTAACGTCAGCAATGCTGTGAGTATACCATTATCATCATAATCAATGGTGACACTCCCTGTACGTGAAAGTTCGGGCACCGGTGACCTTGAGCCGGGGCGTGTAAGCGCTAGGGTTGACAAGGCGTATGTAGTCACTCACTTCGTGCCTGCAGCGCAAGCCGTGCGAGAGAAGCAAACACAATACAGACAGCCCTCGACCAAGAAATTCGGCGACGGCCCGTTCCACGCCCCGCGCGCCTCTCGATGCCCCCGCATACATCCAGTTACCCAAACATAGCCGCAAGCGATTTTACGCGCACACATGCTCAAGTGTCGTTTCTTTTTGCGTAGTGCATATATTATTTGTCATCAGTAAGCTGGTCAGATCGAGAAGATCATCAGCTTGCTGCAGCAGGGGGTCGACATCAACGTCAGCAATGCTGTGACTATGCCATCGTCATCATCATCGGCACAGTTGTGACACTCACTGTACGTGAAAGTTCGGGCACCGGTGACCTTGAACCGGGGCGTGTAAGCGCTAGGGTTGACAAAGCGTAGGTAGTCACTCATTGCTCACTTCGTGTTTGCGGTGCGAGATGTGCGAGAGACGCAAACACAACACAGACAGCCCTCGACTAAGTCATTCGGCGAGGGCCATGCTAAATAAATAGAATTACCAATAATACAAGATTTGATTTTTAGAGTTTTTCAATGTGACCTGGTTTAGGATTAAAAGAATGGGTGGTGCGGGTTTCGCTGATCTAAACCTCTTAAGATGTTTGAAGGACAGCCTTAGAGTATCAGTTACAGAAGAGAAATAAGTGTTCGCTCTTAGTAGGCTGGCAACTTGTATGATCTAATATGTATATGTATTATACTTGTATATTGTTAAAGCACTTATTACACTATCCAATTTTTAGGAATCCTAATTAGGAAATCGGAAGATGTAATCGCAGTTAGGGTAGATCGGATCCGATTTAGGATGATTAGGACGTCCCGATCGCTCTATTTCCTAAATTGTATACGATTTAGGACAGTGTAATCGCATCGCTACGATTTAGGACGCCAATTTGCCCTCCCGCCAGCGTTGCCGACATCAAAAGTCTGGATTACCCAAAAGCCTAACTGAAAATCCCCAAATTTGGGGCAAATAAAATCGATATTTCCCACATTTACCCCACAAATTTTCAAAAAAGAAATTAAAGTACTGTTCATTTATATCAAATATATTTATCACCTACTAACACTTAAGCATGATATTGACGATTACAATCATCGTATTGCAGCTTTTTATTCTTTAGTAAAACTTGTGTTATGGGATACTAACTCAACGATACTATATTTTATAATAGATACTAATAAGACCCAGGTCAATCTGAAAATTATCATTTTTCATCTTGACCTGACCGGGGATCGAACCCGGGATCATTCGTGTCACAGGCCGGCGTATTGACCGCTGCGCCACGGAGCTCATTATACAACTAATATTCTATTCTATCAACTTATAATACCTTTCCAGTAAAAAAATATGAAAGGTTATTTTTTATAAAAAAGATTATTTTTTTTATATTTCAGGTAATTTCTGACATGACCCGACTGGCAACACTGCACGATTTAGGAACCGATTTAGTGTAGTGTGATCACTAGCTTACGATTTAGGTTCCTAATACGTTCCTAATTAGGATTCCTAAAAATTGGATAGTGTAATAAGTGCTTAAAGGACAGGTCTATAAATCCATCATTAGACCTGTCCTTCTATATAGAAGTGAAGCGTGGCCTGTGCTCGAGCGGCACAAGAGCGCGCTGCGTGTCACGGAGATGAATATGTTGCGCTGGATGTGCGGAGTCTCTCGAAGAGATCGAGTGAGAAACTCCCGCATCCATGGCAGCCTTCATGTCCGTGACATTGCAGACAAGTTACAAGAGAGTCGCCTACGCTGGTACGGTCACGTTTTGCGAAAACCGGCAAATTACGTAGGGAACATATGTCTGGCCATGCCACCTCCCCCGGGCTCTGGCAGAAGGGGGAAACCCAAGAAATGTTGGCTTGATGTCGTTACGGATGATATGCGTGCCAATGGTCTCACAAGCAAGGATGCTAAAGACCGTGCGAAGTGGAGAAGCAAAAGCCGGAAAGCAGACCCCGGGCTCCGAAGCACCCCAGCTGAGGATGAAACTGGGACAACGCTCAGATAAGAGAGATTGTTAAACCAGTAAGCGAACCTAATAAATAATAAAATAAAGGTGGCAGCTATTTGTAGTACAGTACTGACAGTACTAATGTAATAATAAGTTGAAACCTTAGACTGTATGAAACAGTAATAAGTTTGCGGCTCAATAAAAAATGGCTTCAACATCATAACGAAAATAGAAATTTAACGTCGTACTAACATTCTGAAACAGACCGCATTCTTTTTTTAATAACAGTTAATAAGTCCCCAAGTTCTAAATTGACCTGTAAATTATAACCAGTTGCAAAAATTCCTTCCGACGAAAAAGGAAAAATAAGTTCATTTTATTATTGTTAAGGTTGAATTTGGTTTGGAATTTGTTTTCCTATATGGTTTGTTAGCACGCAATTTAGTGTCACGAATTTTAACGTAGGGTGAGGTTGAAGCTTTTATACATTTTAGAGGACAAAAATACAATGTATCATTTTCTTACTTTAGATTTTGCTATTTGCTAGAATCGCTAGAGTTATCGCGTACTAATCATTATTATTGTTAAGCCATAAGTCTCATAAGCCATTGCTTATGACACTCCGGGGAAGAATATGAATCTAATGATACCTTACACTTCAAAATCAGTCAAGCCGTTTAGGCTTCATACCGGTAAGGCAAGGATAAAAGCCATGACAAATTGCTGAAAATATCAAAACACGAAAGTAAAAATCAAATTTGATTGCAGGTATAATTTTTGTTCTAAATAATAATACTTACCAATTTCGCAATTTTACTCAAAAACCTGAAAAAGTCAAAGTCAAAGATTTTTATTGAAAATTGGATAATTGTATCTCTTTTTGAACGTCATTTTTTTCATTATTATTTTTTTTTTAATATGCAAAATCGAAAAACTACTAGCGTTTCGTAAAGAAGTTAAGTTTTTTAAAGAATTATTGAGATCTGGTTATTGCGTCTAGCCAAGAAAATCCAGGATTTACCCCAGTTCGCGCTTCTACACATACATAAACAAGATGCAGTACTGCCCCATATTTTAAACTTTTATGGATTTTTCTCTCAAGATCCTCGTGCCAAGCTAGCTCACCAGTTGGCCGGGTGCCCAGTCCTGCCAATTTTCTATATGTTAGTGCATTCTGTATTCAATGAGTCCTTTGTTCACTTGAAATTCTTGTCTTGGCAGAGAACAGTCAAATCGGTGGATTAATGTGTTTCTTATGATTAATTATGTTTTATTATCCTTAGTAATCTAGGAAATGGTACAATGAATTTATCTAAAGATAGCTAAGAACATTGGTAAATAATAATAAATACTTTAAATTATTAAAGGGAAATATACACAGCTTGAGCTAGCCCTAAAGTAAGTTTGAGATTTGTGTTATGAGATACTTATTCTACTATGTATTATGGGTAACTTCTCTACTAAAGTTACTGATATATATATTATTAGAAACATTCAAACCATGACGAAGACGATTATTGGAAACGTGTTTTTTATTTTAATAAAACCATTAATTACCCAAATCATCGACCATGCGCCGTTTTTACAACTGAAAAAAGTTATATCCCTTGGGCGTTAGGAGATATTATATCTGGTTGGCGTATTCTTATTTGCATTCTTATCTGTTATGCCAGAGGCCCACCTTTCGGCTCCTTGTAAGACATGGTTATATATTTGCATTTTCTTTCCAGAACGGCCTGAACGCGATCCACCTCGCTTCCAAAGATGGCCACGTGGAGGTGGTGCGGGAACTCCTGGACAGAGGAGCAGCCATCGACGCTGCTACCAAGAAAGGAAACACCGCGCTTCACATCGCCTCCTTAGCTGGACAGGAGGCAGTGGTCAAGTTACTTGTCCAGAATGGAGCGCAGGTAAGTTGAAGGTTAACGAGAATATTACTAACACGTAAAATACACTCACGTATGAAGTCAGCTACTGGCCGACATGTTTCGACCTCATCCGGAGGTCTTCCTCAGGGCGAATGTGAACAGAGACGCGCGCACGTAGTCGTCCCAGTCCGCACTGATGTTAGCACTTGGCAGCTTTGGCGGTGCGGGCCGTGAGTGACCCATATTTTACAAATTAATTATGTTAGTATATCTTACGGTAGTTTTAACAAAATACGAGAGTATCCTTTCTCTAGTTTTCTTTGATACAAGCGATGCAATCGTGCTGTGAATCAAAGATAGTTGGTAATATGAAAGTCTCATACTACAATCGCGGTTGCGTCACAGCCTGGATTATTAAAGTCTTCCATAAACGTATATTTTTTTGGGATTTTCTGCTTTATGAAGGGTTTTCTGAAATAATGGTGGCGCCACTGAAGCGTTTGATCCGGTAATGCTATTGGGCAGTTGCTGCTGCTTGTCAAAATAGCTTTTCATCGAATCCTAACATTTAGAGTTAGTATCTACTTAGTGATAAGCATTTCAGAAAGCCACCTAATAATAATGATGGTAAAACGAAGGATTAGAGGAAAAACAGTAATGTCATGTGTACACTCGGGGCAGGGTACGCGCGTAAGATAACAATATCCTGAAGACAAAGAATGAGGAGTAATGGAAGATGCAGCAACAAAGAAAGGTCACTGCCCCTATTTAAATGTGAGATCAATCTCTCGTAGTACCTGCGGGGCTGCGATCGTTCCAACGTCTCGATTAGAGCCGATTTAACGGCTCATTAATTTTTCCAGGGCCGAGCTTTAATGAGCTTAGGCGTGATTTCTCGCCGGTTGGCTTTTGAGTTTATTTTAATTTGGTTTACTTGGCTTAAGTTTGCCTTAATTGAGCACTAGCTGCAAAGTAATAAAGTATTGTGTAGAGCACAATACTTTATTACTTTGCAGCAAGTTTATGTATATTTTTAATACAATATAATATTAGTCCATCAATTAAACAATAAATGATAAAGACATCATCATATTTTTAGCTGCAAGAAGTCCAATGCTGGGCGTAGGCCTCCCCCAAGGACCGATTGGAAGCGGTCTGCATCCAGTGTCTAAAGATACCTATAGCCCGTTGTAATTCAGTGTGATGTCACAGTTTGCTACACTTTTAGCAATCTATGAGGTCACAAGTCCCCACTATTGAACTTTGAAATACGTACGTATTATATTTTTTGATTATCTAACTTTTAGACTAATTTTATTAGTATTAGTTTTATCCAGGAAACTAGCCTATTTTTGAAAACATCGACGTAAGACTAACTGTAATTAAGTATAATATGTAAAAGGCTTTCCCGGGACTTGTGACAAATCTGTATCATATTTAATAGTGGGAGAGCTCGTGAACCATCTGACTTACCCGTTTCCCAAATAGCTAAAAAATTTTAAAATTATGTTTTATTAATACGATGGAGTGACGACTTGCGCAAATTTAATGAGGAATAGTCACAATTGGCTCCAGACAGGGATTCCTGGAAGGAAATGGGGGAGACCTTTGCCCAGCAGTGGGATAATATAGGTTAAATAAAAAAAATGTTTTATTAGCCAAGTAAGAAGTTACCGGTCTGGCAGGGATCTCATGGTTGCGTCATCATTACTTAATTTTTAAAAAATGCAAAGTAATTTTTTTCCCTTGTATAGGAGTAACCTTTCTAGGTATGTCGAACTTAATAGTAAGGTTTTATTAAGTTCGGCGTACTAAGAAAGGTTAACTTAAGGCATAATGGTTAACAAATGCTTAAATAAGTAGGAATAACAAAGTCGAATTACGTAGTTATTTCTGACATAATAATAGCAAAACTTTTAACTACTTATATCACTATAATCATGCTGTCCTTGCGAGCTAATCGATATATCATGCGACATGGAAGTCTGTTAGAATAATAACCTACATAAGGCCTATAACATCCACTTTATGGCCTATAAAGTCATACAAACGTCGTTATACAGCTGTATGACCTAATGCCAGTGTAGTAATAGCAATTTGCGACGATTATGATCCAATTCATGGCGTAATGTTTATTTTATTACAATTGCAAGACAACTGTACAAAGTACATGTTTTATACGACTGCCAAATATGTGTATATATTGTTTCTCGGCAGAGTAGAACAGGACCATTCCTTTGATTCATCCCGTGGATGTCGTAAAAGGCGACTAAGGAAACACAAGCTAAACAAAGCTTATTAACATCAAAGAGACCTCTTCAACCCGTCTGGCCAGCGTGGAGAGTGTAGGCCAAATCCTCTGTCTACTCAGGCTAGTATATGGCTCTGGTAGTACAGAGAGGGTCGTGCTCCTGCAGTGGGGACTAGAAATACCTGATGATGATGATGATTGTTTATCAAGTTTGTAAATATGTTAATTCTTTATTCCACTAAAACTTCTTATGCTTCAATGGATTTGGACTTTAGACATATTGACATATCGTAAGAATCTTTTCGCTCTCTCGAGTGATATAGTCTATAATTTTTTTAAGATCAATTTATGTTTGATTGTTTGTTTGTTATATGTTTATTGTACGAATAGAAAACACTGGTATACAAGTAAAGTAAACATATAAAGACGGACTTTTCCCATTAAGGGATCTCTTCCAGACGATTTCGCAAATATATTTTAGTGGACTTTATAATATGAAATTGGTGTACTTTGGTTATGAATGCTCGTGCTCATGAACATTGTGAAATAGTTAAAGTAGACTGTTATATGGACTCTTAATATCTGTCACCAGAAGCTCCCACGAGGCTACCAAAGAACATACGCCATCTTTGATGCCAGTTGTTAAAAACTATACAAGAACACTAACAAACTATACAAGAACACCTATCCGTCGTATCTCATAAAAGAAGAAAGAAAAAATGAATAGTTTTTATTCAAATTTTGGATCCATGTATCACTTTTTGAAAGTCATCTTTTCCTTATTGTTATTTTGTCTTATATTTGCAAAATCAACAAGCTACTAGCGTTTCGAATAGACCACTGCTGGGAAGAATACGTCGAAAGAAACTCAGTTCAGTATTGGTCCATATAGGGCTTTGTTTGGTTTGTCTATATGAAAAGTACCCTATTAATGTTCTATACTGTTATATTATGATGAGTAATTTAGAATAGTTTGGCTATGTTACACCAGCCATTACCTCTCTCTCTCTCGCATCAGAGCGTCGTCCATCTTCTAGTTTTTTTTTTCTTTTCTACTTCACACGGCATCGCTGGACCAGCCTATCGTAACTTCCTGGATGAAATATAGTACAATATTACAAAATGGTAAAGTTTTGTAATCATTTTTGTGATAATTTTCTTCATCTATTAACATTTAGGGCAGCGCAAGATACAAATGCATATTGATGGGCTAAGGAACAAAAAAATCGGTGTTACACCGGAAATGTGGTGATTTGTTTTGATTCGTGTTTATTGAGAAATCGGTAGGCTACTGTAATAAATAATAATGATCTGTGTCGGGGTTCCAAAACAAAACTTATTTTAACAATCTATACTTATAAAGAGGCAAGATTTAATTCTTTCTTTGTTTGCATATAATAACGATAGGCTCCGAAACTACTAAAACCGATTTTGTAAATTCTTACACATAAAGAAAGCTCACTTATCTTATAAAATGTTTAACGCTGATTAACAAAAAATCTACCCACCAAGGTGGTGAAAGTACTCGTACTTACTATTGATACAAAGTTTCTTAGTTATTCTTGCACTCTTCTTAGAGTAGTTAACTTTATTATATACTTATATTTATTGCGCTCAATATTTGCTGGTTTGTATCAAATTGAGTACAAATCGTTTTAAATGAGTCCTGTAGCACGCAGATCTCGGCATCTCGGGCGTATCTGCAAGACATTGCTGCTGCAAGTATTTTTAAACAACTTTAATTCAACAAACTCAAGGACCAGTCTTGTTTACATGTACATTATATGCGCCGTCTGGTTTTCGGCAGAATAAAACAGGACCACTCCAAGTCTTCCCGTGGATGTCGTAGATGGCGACTTAAGAAACACAAGCTCAACAAAGCTTATAAACATCAAAGAGATCTTTCCAACCCGTCTGGCCAGCGTGGAGAGTGTGGGCCAAATGTTCTGACTGCTCTGGCTAATATATGGCTCTGGCAGTACAGAGAGTGTCGAGCTCCTTCAGTGGAGACTAAAAAGAGACCGGATAATAATTTTATTTTATTTTTTATTTTATTTATTAACAAAATTGTACAGCATTACAGTTATACCAAAGCACTGCACAACTTAACCTAGGACTACGGATTCATCCATCCTTTTCACAAAATATTAACAATTTATTCATCAAATGTACAAACCCATCAGCAAAAATATCACATTCCCTTCCTTTTATAAACTGGTACATGATGAACTCTACAAAGGAGCACAAAATGGTGATCAAATCTCTCTTTTTCTTTCTCAGGTCAACATCCAATCCCAGAATGGCTTCACGCCATTGTACATGGCTGCGCAGGAGAATCATGACGGAGTTGTCAAGTTCCTGCTCACCAACGGAGCTAACCAGAGTCTGGCCACTGAGGTAAGTCATTGATTTTCACTTTTATACAACTAAGTAGGAGCCCGATGGTCCAGTGGGTGTGAGCTCTGTGAGCGCTTACGTATGTTAAGCAACCCCTGGTGCAGTCCCTACTTGGATGGGTGACCGCATGTGGCATAAAAATATCTCAAGCTCCTCCGTGCTTCGGAAGGCATGTTAAGCCGTTGGTCCCGGCTGTCATCGTTGATGGCAGTCGTTAAGCTATGTCAGATGCCTTAAGGCAGCTTGAAAAATCTGACACCAGTGTTGGCCACTTACACATACGAAAAAAAAAAGTAGGCAAATCATACGGCCCACCTGATGGAAAGAGATTACCGTAGCCAATGAACGTCTGCAACACCAGGGTACCAATCGCGCGTGGTTGGCCCTGAAGAAATCTTATCACGTTTTAAAGAACCCCATGTGTTAACGCAGGAAATATTAATCAAAAATTTGGAAATATTAAATCAATAATATTAGGCACGTCTTACTTTAGTTTAACATCACATGGAAACATCACTGAACAAATTGATAAGACAGTTAAAAACATTGGAAAGATTACAAAAGAACTAATACTTAACGAAAATAATGTAATATTAATTTGCGGAACTGTTCAATGGTATTTCAAGTTTGTTTACTGAAAATTAGGGGAGGAAACTTTAGCTAAGATTGTTTGCATAACTTAAGTTATAAATAGTTCAGTTAATTATGTTGCATTTAAGCCCCAAGTTTCAAAGTAGTTATATATACTTATGTAATGGTTGTAAATTCAACATATTATTCAAACAAAATACATACTATAAACTACTATTTGAGTAGGTACCATCCGTTAAAAATTAAAGTATGTATATACAAGGCACAAGGCCTATAAAGTATACAAACTTCAAAAGATTCTTTTGTCCTAAAATCTGGCTAGCCATTTGGCAAACCTAAAGCAGAATCTCGACAAGTTATATGCAAATAGGGCTTTGCTATCATCCGAAAACCACAGGAGAATATTTCATAGGGTTAGCTATCGATAGTGTATCGATTATATTGCCAATTTATTTACGCTTTATTGCACACATACAAAAAATGTAACAGTAAAAAATAGGTGGACTTAATGCTAAACAGCATTCTCTAACAGTCGAACCTTTGGGTTGATCAGAGAGTTTGATGTGCCAATTGTCAATACTACCGATAACATCAATGGTATCGGACGCAACATATCCGATAGTGCTGCCCTTATCAATAGTATTGCTCAAAAAGTACTATCGATAGTATTGACACGTGGTATAATATATATAGTTTTGGCGGTCAACTATCGATAGGGAAACTTTCTGCACTTGAAATTTTTGCACCATACGCAATTGAAATTTTCACATAATTTATTCAACAGGATGGATTCACTCCTCTGGCCGTGGCCATGCAGCAAGGCCACGAGAAGGTGGTGGCTGTTCTCTTAGAAGCCGATACCAGAGGCAGAGTCCGCTTACCTGCTCTGCACATTGCTGCCAAGAAAGATGACGTCAAAGCTGCAAACTTGCTGCTAGAGGTAGGTTAAAGATGCCTGGCTTGACATGTACGTGCAATAGATAAGATATTTATATATTCAATATGATATATTCTTTTTCATCACATATTTTCAATTTTAATAGATAAGATATACCTACTTTGTTGGGTCACTAAGTGACATAATCTCGCATTATGCGGTGTTACTTGGCAAAGTGGTTACCTGAAATTGTTATTAAGTGTTATTGATCTACCAATTTCGCTCTTTGAATATACCTAGTAATTTCCAGAACCAAGCCTTTGACTTGGCCAAGCCAGAATAAATGCCTTGAATTTATACCATCTAGGTACATGAATTTAAATCGAAATATAGAGCGCGCAAACAATAGCCGTGTGGTTCTCAGCGGAGTAGAATAGTACCACTCCAAGTCTTTCCGTGGATGTCGTAGAAGGCGACTTAGGGAACACAAGCTAAACAAAGCTAATAAACATCAAAGAGACCTCTCCAATCCATCTGTATAGCGTAGACAGTGAAGCCCGAAAACCTTTGACAGCTCTAGCCAATTATATGTGACTCTGGTAGTACAGAGTAGGTCATTCTCCTGCAGTGGAGACTAAAAAAGACCTGATGTAGATACACCGCGCAACATAAACGTTAATTTACCGTAAACTGTGCTGTGTGATAATATATGACCCTTTTCTATGCCCAAGTACCAATAGTTATTTACTAACGCCTTAACTTATTCTGTCAAGAATGAACATAACCCCGACGTGACTTCTAAGTCCGGCTTCACGCCGCTGCACATCGCAGCACACTACGGCAACGAGGCTGTTGCCAGGCTGCTTCTGGCTAAAGGAGCCGATGTCAACTGTGCTGCTAAGCACAACATCTGTCCGCTCCATGTTGCTGCTAAATGGGGTAAATGTCACGGGTTTTTTATAATCTTCTTGAATACCAACAGCTAGTATTTCAAAACTAGTATCTTTTCAAACGTTATCAACAAAGCAATTGCTAGGCTGCCCCAAGCTAAAGGAGCAGATATCAACTGAGCTGCCCAGCACAACAGCTATCAATTGCATGTTGCTGCCAAATGGGGTAAGTATTAGTCTTACTGGTAACCTTTCCTCTTGAATACAAATAGCCAAATAAAGGCAACAAAACTACGGCCAGGCGGCTGTAACCTAATGAGGCTGACGTCAATTGTGCTGCTAAGCACGGGTCAAACCAGTCCGGCTTCACGGCATTACACATCGCGGCCGACTACGGCAACGAGGCTGTTGCCAGGCTGCTGCTGGCTAAAGGGGCCAATGTCAACTGTGCTGCTAAGCACAACATCTGTCCGCTCCATGTTGCTGCCAAATGGGGTAAGTCTCGTTGGTTCCGGACGTGAATTAGATCCACAGATCGTATAAATAACCCTTTGACATTCCCTCAAAAGAGTGACTCGGGCCATCAATATAAACAACTTTTCCTACAGGACCAGTGCTGGGACTTGAAAAAAATTGACATTTCCGATCAAATTGCCCGAGAGGCTAAACACTTTTGAATGAAAGTGTAGATTTTTTTTGTTCCTATCATTGATCCCAAGGAAAAGTGGTTCATAAAAACGGGCTGAGTCACCCCTTTAAGGGGTTGTCGAGTGTCCATTTACTCTCTGTATAGCCTGAGTGCAACTGTTGTCCAGTATGGAGAAATCTTTTCACGCTTTTATCGCTTCTATTAGCTCATTCAACATTCTAAGCGTATGTTGATTTTTTCGAACAAATTGTACACATTCCATTTGAAGAATACAGTTAATTCTATTAACTTCGTGAGGTGCCATGATAGAAATATTTCTAATATTGTGTTTTCTTCCCAGGCAAAGACAACATGGTTTCCTTACTGTGCGACAACGGTGCCAACGTTGAAGCTCGCACCAGAGATGGCCTGACGCCATTGCACTGCGCTGCTAGGTCAGGCCACGAGCGAGTTGTTGAGGCCCTGCTGGATAGAGGAGCGCCTATTACTAGCAAGAGCAAGGTAATATCCCAATCTCCAACTGATTATAAAAATGTGTTCGGGTGACCAACTTCAAGTATGACTGTTGTATCACTACTACTAAATACTTCTAGTTTGTCACTCTCATTAAGATTCAAGGAAGGTTTCCAGAGGTTCTTGAATGACGACCACGTACCGGCAATCGCAGCGTTGGACACCCACCGACCGGTGTTCGGACGAATTGATAAAGTTTGCAGGAAGGCGCTGGATGCAGGCCGCTTCGAACCGGTCGTATTGGAAATCCTTGGGGGAGGCCTATGTCCAATCCAGACTTCCCGTGGCTGAGATAATGATGATGGTTTCCAGAGAACTAATTAATGTTTGACTGCTGTCACTCTGTTTCTTTTATTCCGAAGGCGCTGGATGAAGGTTGCTTCCAACCGGTCAGATTGGAAATACTTGGTCCAGGCTTATGTCCAGCGTTCTTGCCAACTATATCTCCGATGGCTCTAAATTAGATGCATCTTCACAGAATGGGCTAGCGCCTCTCCACATGGCTGCTCAGGGAGACCATGCCGAGGCTGCCCGCGTGCTGCTGTCGCGCCGGGCCCCGGTCGATGACGTCACCGTTGACTACCTGACCGCTTTGCACGTCGCTGCCCACTGCGGACATGCCAAAGTCGCTAAGCTGCTTTTAGACAGGTGAAACATGATTACGTTAAGAGAAAAGCCATTACATTAAGTCGGGGAATAAGTAATGTCTTCGGCTATGTTGTATGTATCTGGCTGAATTTGCTGTCATTAGAAATGTACAATTTTTAAGAGTGATATTGAAATATTTTTATCCGGACTTATTTTAAACTGTATGAATGTGTATTAAAAATGTATCAAATTAATGAAGAAATTTATAATTTTTGAAGTTTATTAAAACAAGAAAGAATGCCATTGAGTAACGTACTTAACGCTATAGAAGTTTTGTTAGTGGGTAATGAAGTAATGAAATGATGAGTTTGTAATTTAATACTCATAACTATCTAGTCTAAGGCCTGCGATATTACATCTATGCTTGTTATAAAACTAATTTAATTGCCAGACATTTTCACTCACGGAAGTTGAAAGCAACAAAACTTTGCAATAAAAAGAGTTAGAAATTTATTTTCGGCACAAATAACAATCTATAGCACTATAGCTTTGCTCTTCATCAACTTCGTTTACTATAAAACGAAGACGTAAATAAGTAGACTTGTTTAGACAAAGCTATTTTTACCAGGAGCGCCGACGCTAACGCGCGCGCGCTGAATGGCTTCACCCCGCTTCACATCGCTTGCAAGAAGAACAGGATCAAGGTTGTCGAGTTGCTGCTCAAATATGGAGCCAGTGAGTATGATAAATAAAGTAATAATTGCATAATTAAATTTGACAGTGTATAACAATGATACTTTACTTATAATTTATTTATACATATAATGTCAAAAGAAAAATAAAGGAAACAAATATTAGCCAAAGAGACCGCTCAGCATCGTGCCTGGTGCAAATGTGCCCATGACGCTTGCGGCATCTCGCTGTGTTGCGAAGGAAATCCGTTGCACTAAGTACGACTCGGCGCAGGGGTCAGCACTATTTTTCTTAAGGCGTCTTCCTAGCTCTGCCACAAAACCTCTGGCCCCGACATACCCCGCAAATTTATACCGCAAAGGGAACAAATAAGTGCGAGTTTAGAAGCGCATATTTGGTATGCTTCTGAGTGGCTGCCCATTCAGCGGCTGCACTAGCCGTACGAATAAATCGTGTAAGATGGGAGGCTGCAAAGGTGCTGACACAAAAATTTTAAAGTTACTTCTCGCAGTCATCCAAATCGTCTTAAGAGAGACCAGAATAAAGGAGGCCACATTTATAAACAAGCGCATTAAGTATTTAAAAAAATATACCTTATTGCCCTTTTTTGCAGTTTATATGGCCCTTGACTTTTAATGAGGTCATTAATAATAAAGTGCAAACTTTTTTCCTGGAAACTGTAACAGCAACCAAAAACAACATTACCATGATGTAATAAAAATATTTCATCAGAGTATAAGTAATGTTGTAGTTCTATCACCTGACATAGACTTTATCTTATTGTTTTTGTACAGGCATCCAAGCGACTACCGAATCAGGACTGACCCCCCTCCACGTGGCTGCGTTCATGGGCTGCATGAACATAGTAATATATCTGCTGCAGCATGAAGCCAACCCTGACGTCCCAACCGTCAGGGGAGAAACGCCCTTGCATCTTGCTGCTAGGGCAAATCAGGTAATTTCAAAAATGGTAAAAGGAAGAAATCTTAGTTGAGGTAGAACCACGCTATCGGTGAAATTTACTTTTGCTAGTAGCATGAACGGGCCTGCTCGTTCGGGGAAGTACCACACTCTTACAGAAAACCGACATTTGAGTAGTAACTTTACCGCTGCTATGCTTCATTTGAAGAGTGAGAGAGCCGGAGGCCCGTCTCTTCTCCCCTCTGGGAGGAAACAATAAAAGGCCAGAAACGTTCTCGTCACACCCTTGGTGTTGCACTTGTCCATGAGCACCGGCGAACAAAACGAAACGCTTGCTCGTTTACCGTCCTATGAGATAAAAAAAAGAGATAAAACACTAACTTAACCTCATTAGGCCTTTAATGCACTACAGCTGAGATCCCATCTATCATAGCCTATCCTAGATTTTCTTGAGTTGAGGGCCCTTAATGCCTTTTTGTCAATTTTATGTTCATAAAACGTCACATTAAATTTCTATTCCAGACGGACATAATCCGCATCCTGCTTCGCAATGGCGCGGCAGTAGAGGCGAAGGCCAGAGAGAGACAGACGCCCCTGCACATCGCGTCTCGTCTCGGCAACGTTGATATTGCTGTGCTCCTGCTGCAGCACGGCGCCGACGTCAGGGCTATGACTGCTGATCATTACAACCCATTGCATATTGCTGCTAAACAGCATAATCATGACGTAAGTAAAAGGATCTTTAAAAAAGTTTTATGTGTTATGTTAATATTTTTCGGTTGGAGAAACTCAGGAATAACACGTAGTATACATATAAAGAATATGAAACAAGTTCCAAAAGATTTTTGTTGGATTTTGAACAACATTCGTTGGGAAAGGGAGAGGTAGAAGACATCAATGATGAGAATAGTAACATTGATTTTCATGAGGTTGTTGCATACTTATACACGTTATTCTCTTACACACCATATCAACAGGTTGCAGCAGCTCTGATTGAGCACAACGCTCCACTCACTGCAACTACCAAGAAAGGATTCACCGCGTTGCACCTTGCTGCTAAATACGGCAATCTAAAGGTAAAGTCTGTAGGCACCATAGAAACTATATAGTTACTATTACCATATATATATACATAGGTAATATTACCTACATTTATTTGTGACTTTCTTCTTATTAAAGTCGATTTTGAGTTTAATGTTTTACATCTTGTTGTTGATCAGAAAGAAATGCTTGCTGGACTGTCTCATGAATCACGGCCCAATAGGAGATATTACTGAAAGCTGTGCCGCCAGAGTGCGCCACTAGCACACGCAGTAAAAAAGGTTCGACTCTGACAAGTATGTACATATCAGTGTCAAAGTCGCAATTAATTTGTGAAATTATACATCAATCCTTTATTAATTTGATTTTAAAATACTCCTATAACTATTAAAATTTAAAAATGCAATTATGCTGCGTATTCGGATGTAAAATAAAGGCAATTTATTGTGAGTTTGACATACTTGTCAATGTCAAACATTTATTTACTGTCTCTGCTAATGCTGCCCTCTGGCGGGAGAACATTGCAGTATCATAACTATCCTAATCCTAATCCTATCCTAACTAATGTTATAAATGCGAAAGTGAGTTTGTTTGTTTGTTTGTTACGCTTTCACGCCGTATCTACTGAACCGATCATCATGAAATTTGCATTGCATACACATAGGTTGGAGACTGTCACTGAGAAGGACATAGGCTATATATCACGCGGGCGAAGCCGCGGGTAACAGCTAGTTATCTCCTATTCCAAAACTGTAAGAAGTGCAGTGCACCTCAAAGGATTTCCAATATAACTAGTTAGTAGCATCCAGTTTCCATAGATTTTCTGCGAACTCGGTTCCCTGATCGTCGTTGGTCAGTGGTTTGAGCTTATTCGTACTATATTTTTTACTAATTCATACCTGTGTTCCTCTAGGTTGCCAACCTGCTCCTGGCGCATGGGGCTTCCCCGGACCAAGCCGGAAAAAACGGTATGACGCCGTTACACATCGCCGCGCAGTACGACCAACAGGCCGTTGCCACTACGTTGCTCGAGAAAGGAGCTGATGCCAAGGTAAGGATTTGCCATCTCCTATCCATCTCGTTTTAGGTTTGCCCCTTGATCCCGGGCGGCTGAATACTTTTGAAAGAAAATGTCCTTTAGTTCCCAAAATATATTTCCTCTCCTTGAAAGGTATGTCTAGGGGGTCAATTTACAAGGTGTATACTTATCATCCCTTATACGCATCCTTTGGGTTAATGTTAGATTGACGAGCTCCGTGATGCAGCGGTCAATACTGCGACACAGATGGTCCCGGACTCGATCCCCGGTCAGGTCAAGATGAAAAATGATCTTTTTCAGATTGACCTGGGTCTTGGATGTTTATCTGTATATGTATTGTAATAAAGTATAGAATTGTTGAGTATCCTATAACACAAGTCTCAAACTTAATCTGTGTGATTTGTCCGTATATATTTATTCAAAAATAGAAATAGAATAGAAATAGAAAATGTCCCAAATACGAGTATCTATCAACCCGGTAGGGACAGAATTTAACCAGATTTTTTATCATTTCTACACAGGCCGTAGCCAAAAACGGACATACTCCTCTGCACATAGCGTCTCGTAAGAACCAGATGGAGACCGCAGCTACCTTGCTGGAATATGGAGCTTTGACCAACGCAGAGTCCAAGGCTGGGTTTACGCCCCTGCACCTTGCAGCTCAACAGGTATGAATGGGCTTATATTTATTTTTAAAACATTTAACTTGAGCTCCTAACAATATACCGAATCAATCTTGATCGATCATTCGTTCCCAGGCCCAGGAGCCACGGTATAGTCAATTCAATTTCGGTTAACTTTTTATTGAAAAATTATTCGCCTTAATAAGTAATTGAACATTCAAAAATAAAGAATGTTTGTTTGACAAAACCACTTTTGTAACTATTTAAACAAGTGTTATTGTTAGTAGTATCTGTTTTTCTTCTATTTGTAGTAAAAAATAAGTCATCAATAAAAAACTCTCATTACTTGACGACACAATAATGAATATTGCATGGTTTTTGGAATGTTTGTTGTCCGTGTTACTACTATCATCTGATAACCATCAGCAAATTATTTGATTGTCATTCCAAGATACCTTTCTTAGCTTGAACTTTCCCTTTCATTCCTCTTGATTCACATCCTTCTATACTGGTTTATTTCCTGCTATAGGGCCACACAGAAATGTGCTCATTGCTCCTTGAGCATGGTGCCGAAGTGGACCAGCAGGCCAAGAATGGCCTGGCAGCACTGCATCTGGCAGCTCAGGAGGACCGAGTACCCGTCGCTCAGCTGCTGGTGAAGAATGGTGCTGAGGTAAATAGAAAAAAAAATAATATTAAAACCTTTCCGAAATTTCATTCTTATTTTGTATACACAGTACCTGTCGAATGAAATTTTTAAGTAACACTAAGTTTCATATTATGGTTAAATATCTTCGTAAAAATAAATTACAGAGAGTATATATATTTTTTTATGGAATAAAGATTGCTGCTATCCGAAGCAACGATGAGGTGTAGGGTGGTATACAAAAACTCAAATAAGGCCAGACCTTGAAAATCTCTTAATTGTTCGAGTCAGAAAATAGTGAAGCAGGGAGAGAATTCCATTGCTTACCGGTTTTCATTATTATCTCCGTGTTCATCTCTTTCAAACGCACCTCGACGGATTGTTAACCCCAGCTATAGTACTAAGGAAAAAAATAAAGTTACTATCAAATTACTAGTTTTTTCAAGATGACATTTACATTTACTTGTAATATTCTTCGAGAGCCGCGTGATTTCCCGGCAGAGTAGAATAGGACTACGACATCCACGGGAAGACTTGGAGTGGCCACGTCTTCCCGTGGATGTCGTAGAAGGCAACTTAGAAACACAAGCTAGACAAAGATGATAAACATCATAGAGACCTCTCTATCCCGTTTGGCCAGCGTTGAGATAACAACAACGCTCTCAAGTCAGAGGACTTGACTTACAGGTCAAGTCCTCTGACTGACTAATCTGCCTAATATATGGCTCTAGTAGTACAAAGAGGGCCGTGCTCCTGCAGTCGAATCTAAAAAAGACCTAATAATGATGACGTATATTCTTCTAGGTGGACATTTGCACTAAGGGTGGTTACACCCCACTGCACATCGCCAGTCACTACGGGCAGGCGAACATGGTTAGATTCCTGCTTGAGAACGGAGCTTCTGTCAAGGCACAGACCACTCACGGGTATGTAGGAAACCTAAATTAATTAAGTTACTACTTTATTTAATAGTCATATCATACAGAATGAGACAATGGCGACCCCCGCTCTGGTGCGTACCAGGCCCAACACATCTCACTGGTCATCAAGCGTGGCAACGCGGCTGGTGTGATGTTTACATTTGAGCAAGGGGTGGTCTTTTCAACTAGCTTTTCAAATTTTATGTATATTACTTTTTCTACCTTTTAACTTTACTTGGTTTTTTTTTACTATGTAATTTTTTGTTGTTATTTCCAATTTAGTAGTTTTTTAAGTTTAAAAAAATCTATTTTTTTTAAATATACGAGTAAGTATCTATTCTTTAACAGATCTGTTTTGTATCAGGTACACTGCACTTCACCACGCCGCCCAACAAGGTCACATCAACATTGTGAACATACTTTTGGAGCACAAGTCTGATGCCAACGCTACTACTACAGTAAGTAATATACATACATATATCATCACGTCTTTATCCCTAGCGAGGTAGACATAGCCGGAGGTCATAAAACCCAAACGCCAAGTTATTTTTGGGCGTAACGGTGGAAAGCAGCCTCATAATAGTGATGATCGCCGTGTGGTTCCCGGCAGAGTAGAATAGGACCACTTCAAGTCTTCCCGTGGATGTCGTAGAAGGCGACTCAGGATACACAAGCTGAACAAAGCTTTTAAACATCAAAGAGACCTCTCCAACCCGTCTGGCCAGCGTGAAGAGTGTAGGCCAAATCCTCTTGACTGCTCTGGCTAATATATGGCTCTGGTAGTACAGAGAGGGTCGTGCTCCTGCAGTGGAGACTAAAAGACCTGATGATGATGGTGATGATGAATAGTGATGGGTTACTAGCCGCATGGTCCAGTGGGTGTGAGCTCTATGAGCGCTTACGTATGTTAAGCAACCCCTGGTGCAGTCCCTACTTGGATGGGTGACCGCAAGTGGCATAAAAATATCTCGAGCTCCTCCGTGCTTCGGAAGGCACGTTAAGCCGTTGGTCCCGGCTGTCATCGTGATGGCAGTCGTTAAGCTATGTCAGATGCCTTAAGGCAGCTTGAAAAATCTGACACCAGTGTTGGCCACTTACACACACGAAAAACAACAAACAACTAGCCGCATTACGTGATTCCTTAGATTTTCGCCCAATTCCTTGACCAGCTTTTACGGCCTGCGCGGGATGAAAAGCAGCTGGTACTTATATTCTATCTATATATTTATTCAATGCAAACTCTGGTGCCAGTTTTTTTAAGCTATCTAGAGACAACTGACATAGCGTAACGACTGTCGTCAATGGGCTATTTTCCTAAAAAATATAATTAGTCCGTTAGTAAGATTATCGTAAACACGTGTTTTTTCTTTTGTCAATCAAACAAAAAATGACAAAGAAAAAAAAAAATCAACCACGTTAAATCCCGTTAAAATTGTGTGTGACGTCACTAACCAGTACACTTAGTGATCTGTGATGTCACAAGCCCCCACTCATTAACTTTGACACGCTTTAACTTTGATATTTGTGTAATTAACGAAACAAAAAATACGTGTCCAATATTTTTTGATTGACTAACTGACGTGTAAGGTTTACTAAAATATAGAAACAACATTAGCGTCCAATCATATATAATTCAATAAATAACACAGTTAAGTTTCATACAGTTGTTTATATTCAAAGCACCGTTTAATTAACACAATTATATTTTAAATCCCTAATACAAAGTATATACTTATCCATCATTTCCTTATTTAATCAAGATAGACTTGTACGTGACAATTTGTATATAACAACTACTCAAGCTCACCGACGAAACACGAATGAGTGATTTTATCCGTTACTGTTTTAAAGAAGATTCAATAGAGGGGACACCCCTCCATAAGGTGGGGTGATATCACAATGGCGGTTATTTAATAATCAATGTTTCCAGTTTAATTAATTATGATAGACTAATAACAGAGTATGGAATTATTCCGAACTCATGCATGTTAAAAAGAAGGTAAATAACAGGTTTATTATTTAAAATTCACGCGTTTCCACCGCGGCGACAACATCCGGCCGTCCTGCTTACGGATCCGTCCCGGATCACGTCATTGTCTGGTGCGTTGCTGAGAACAAAATACACACATTAAAATAAACACCAATATATACATTTTGCTTTTGCAACAAATTCCCTCCATTCTGCTATTCCATCAACGGCCAACAGAATGAGGATACACCAAAAGAACTAACTCTGGATATCAATGATACCCGGACCACTTTTAACTATTCCATCAACGGCCAGTTACTCACGTCAATCGAGACTTGCAGCTTCCCTTAGGCGATGCCTTTGGCCAACCCTAGTCACATATCACTACAAATCTCAACCGACTCCGGATATCATTGATTCCTGGGCCACTTGTAACTATTCCATCAACGGCCAGTTACCAATGCCAATTGAGACTTGTAGCTTCCCTTAGGCGATGCCTTTGGCCAACCCTAGTCACATATCACTACAAATCCCAACTTATCACAGATTTATTTTACAAGGATAAATACTGTGAACTTAAATACTTGTCCCTTCTGCTATTCCATCAACGGTCAGCAGAATGACGATACACCCAAAAGCCAACTCTGGATATCCTCGATACTCGGAAACACTTATCACAGATTTATTTTACAAGGATAAATTCTGTGAGTCTAAATATTTGTCCAAGCATCGCAGCATAACCAAGTTCGAAGCAACTGCATCAGACATTCAAAATAAAAACAAATAATTGACATTAAGTGTATACCTGACAACATCTTAGGCCATCAAGAATAAGAATTCTTACATAGGTATTCCAGTTATCCAGACTACGGTTCGATATTTTCTGCCACCGTGGTCTTTTCGTACCGCTTCGGGTGAAGCAATCGTTTTGCAAGACCTCCGTAAATTGAAAGGGCTCATAAACCTGCACGCCACTGCCTAATAAAAACATGTTTATCAATTTCCTACTTAATTTAAGAACTTGCCACTGTGAAAAGAAACCTTTCTACATAGAAGCAAGAAATACGTGCACTCCTCTATTGATTGCGATTTAGGCCACTGGCACTAATCTAAGGGTGTTTGAAGCGAGTATGGATGAAAAATACCAGGTATTGACTGATCGATCATGTCACAACTCTTAATTACCATTGTTTGTTTATTTTAAAACAAAAATTACCAATGATTTTCTATAATTACTAATGGCACTTAATTGTTAATATTGAACGATGAGAAAAATGTACGTTTTTGAGTTATTATACCGTTTTACCTTTAAATTGAAACATGTTTTAACTACTTAAATCAATTTCTTTTTTTTATAGTTTTTAGTAAAAACAAACAATAATTTAATAGAAAAATGTAATTAGCATCCGGGTGTTTTCGAAGGTAGCTTATGAGAAATGTATCTGGTTTTATAAAGTCCTTGAAACATTTTTTTGTCATTTTAGGAACCCATTATTTTAATATTATTTTAATACTATATCTACACCTAAAATCTTTAAATTGTCATGATCACGCCTAATGTTTTGACAAATGTAATTTTTTTTTGGGACTGCCCTTCGCCTGTCGTATTCAGTCTCACAAAAAATTATTAGTTGTATATTTTTCTATTCAGTTCGGCCTAACCTGACTAACACTTATTTTATCCAACAAATACTAGGATTTTTCAATTCAGTCGCCAGTAACCAATCAGCTGTATCTGTTACAACTAATATAATTTCACTCATTGTAACCAACATAATTTTACTTATTTAAAAGGAATTATTATCAAAGGCTTTGCTAGTGTATAACCGTATTGTACGTAAATTATCTACTTTCCTTGAATTAACTACTTTCTTATCGAATGTCAACCATTGTGTTGTAAAACCTGTAAAAGTTCGTCTAGAAACATTTTTTTTGTATTTCATTAATTTTATTAGTCTCATAAAAGCTGTCCATATAGCAAACAACTTTATTTGAACCTTAGTTAGCCAATACAGTCTTATTACTTTTGGGACCACATATACGGCAGCTTCCCATGCATCATTTTTAGTTAAGAACCAAAGTTAGCGTCTTTGAATGAAATATACCTTGTTTTACAGAACATATACTGCCAATTCTAAAGGTAAAAAAAATCATATTTATAGGAAACCAGATTTTCTAGATATGATGGATATGATGCTTAGAAGTTTTATAGGTTATGTCTAAATACGACTTAAATATCGAATAGCGTATAAAATTTTTATAAGTTTTTTTTTTTTTGGTTGCAATGAGTTTTTAAGACACTTTTGGTGCCCCGCACTAAAAATCTGCCATAGCTCTTCGATATAATATAATACGAATAAACGTTTCTTATCTGGATCTCAATCTTTAAACCTTATTTTTGAAACGAATGCGATCCGTCAAATTTTCCCATGGCTCTGCAGGCTTGATTGATGGATAAAATACTTGAAACATTATTATATTGGGTTTCCAAATAGTCGCGCCGTAGGTATAAAACCACTTAGACTCAAACACGCGTACAAAATATGAAATTTTACTGTGACATAATTCATTAAATTTAAGTTTTGTTGATAAATGCTCACAGTTCATCTGTAGTCAGTTATTGTAGCACATTTTTTTAACAATACTTCTATATGAAATCTCAGCGTAAGTCGTAAAAAACCCACTAAATAATAAAATAGGTACTACATCAATGCTAATCAAATCGAAACAATGGAACGGTAAACAACGACAATATTGTCCCTGGAAATTTATGCATAATATTTTTTTTTTGTATTTATCCAATTATTCTAGCAACCATAACCATATTTTTGTATTGACAAAAGATTTGAAAATACTGAATCCATGAGTGGTGAATCTCAATCTACCCGTTTAAAAAAATATTTCTATTTTGATTGTTTAACTATAAAAATTGGACCAGCATAAGCGACATTCCTGAATTGGTTTTTTTTTTGTGAGTCCGGAACAGTTCTCCGACGGTCGTTTGGATTACCAACGATTCATAAACATTTTTAAACATCTTAACACCATTCTTTATCCCATTTTTTTCGAAACTCCAGTCTACTTATAACCTAATATGTTCCACTCATTTTCAGATTAAGGTATTTAATGTGAACAAAGACAAATAGTTTTATTAGTAGCTGCGCTATATGTCCAATTTAAAACCAGAAGTTATGCGTAAAAATTGCAAATTCTGTGATATGCATGACTAATTATCAAATATTTCCAATACAGGAGTTTATCATGTTCTTGTCTTCGGTAAAGTTTCTATAAGGTAACCAGATATTTCCTAGGAAGTAAACAAATAAATAAGTTCTGCCCCGTTAATAAGACTAAAGAATTTAATAAAAAAATGGAACTTAAGCCCTAATTCGTTCGCCAAATGGCTTGTCATCAACGAACAACCACTAATATCAACAAAAGTATCATCATCATCAGGTCCCTGTCAGTCT
Organism: Rhodophaea formosa; assembly: GCA_963082605.1. Classification (NCBI taxonomy): domain Eukaryota; kingdom Metazoa; phylum Arthropoda; class Insecta; order Lepidoptera; family Pyralidae; genus Rhodophaea; species Rhodophaea formosa. The sequence goes on along the minus strand of OY720228.1, from coordinate 9,162,890 downwards.
CCATTATATGAGCATGACCCTCGCTGCACCACTAGAGCCATACATTAGCTAGAGCAGTCCGAGTACTCGGCCCATACTCTCCACGCCAGCCAGATGGGCGGGAGAGGTATCTTTGATGCTTCTATTCTTCTGCTATGCGTCCACGACATTCACGGGAAGACCCAAAGCTGTCCCACTCCACTCTGCCAGGAACCACACGGCATTAACAGTTTTATACTCATTTAACTCAATATGTATAAAATAATATATATATTATTAGAAGTAATGTCTACAATAAATTAAACCTCAAAATCCTTTTTTAACTTTAGCTTTAATCTTGAATCACTAAACTGTTTCTTGACGGCCATATCTGTTATACGAATTGCAAGCCACATATTCCTGATTAAATGTAAGCTTTTTTTTTTGCTAGGTTTGCCACAACAAAACTCTTAATATTTGAACTACTTAGCACTTGTATTTATGGGACCCGTAGATACAGTTTGACTCATTTTATCAGTATTGTTGAAGATTGATAGGTTAGAGTAAATGAGAATCAATAAATCGCAGCCTACTAATTGAAGTAAATATAAGATTGGCCACCCAAAATTTTCTTGATAGTCCACCAGCTTTAATTTTAAGCGAATTGTACCAACATTTATCTGTATTTAACATTTTTGTTTTTATTGCGATCTCGATCGGCTCACTTAAAGGTACGAGCATTTGTTCCCACCATATAAATCCACATTTCAATATCGTTCACCAGGCATTTAAAAAACATGTTTGCTTACTATTGGAGACGCGCGCTGGGCGCACCTCGACTTCTATATACTCGTACATTTACCATCCAAACTACGCTGCTCATTAACGAAGGACCGAAGTTATTAGTTGAGACCCTTCGCTTGCTCCACTTTTCTCACATTCTCTTTCGGCTTTGCGGCATTGGGCTAGGTATTACGGCACACTTCTGATGTAAGGTTTACTAAAATATAGAAACAACATTAGCGTCCAATCATATATAATTCAATAAATAACACAGTTAAGTTTCATACAGTTGTTTATATTCAAAGCACCGTTTAATTAACACAATTATATTTTAAATCCCTAATACAAAGTATATACTTATCCATCATTTCCTTATTTAATCAAGATAGACTTGTACGTGACAATTTGTATATAACAACTACTCAAGCTCACCGACGAAACACGAATGAGTGATTTTATCCGTTACTGTTTTAAAGAAGATTCAATAGAGGGGACACCCCTCCATAAGGTGGGGTGATATCACAATGGCGGTTATTCAATAATCAATGTTTCCAGTTTAATTAATTATGATAGACTAATAACAGAGTATGGAATTATTCCGAACTCATGCATGTTAAAAAGAAGGTAAATAACAGGTTTATTATTTAAAATTCACGCGTTTCCACCGCGGCGACAACAGACGATCTAATTTTATTAATATTTTGACCCAGGAAAATAACATATTATGACAGCCGGGATCAACAGCAATCTATTCAAAGTTATTTTGAACTAAATATACATATTATAAAAGTTCTTCTTTTCGAGTCAAAATGGCTATAATTTGACATTGTGATTTAAATTAAATTATTTTAATACGGTTTTTATCGCGTTTATTACATTTACATGGTCGCAGGTAGACTGTCTACCTGCGACCACGAACACTGTAAAGTGCTCAAAACGTTAGGTGTATAAATAATGTAATAAACGCGATAAAAACCGTATTAAAATAATTTTATTTAAATATGTTACAATTGCGAAAATATAAGAAAACATTGTGATTTAATCTAAAATGATGTCTATTTTTCAACAGAACGGACAAACCCCACTGGACATAGCGTCCAAACTTGGCTACGTGACGGTGATGGAGACGCTGAAAGAAGTCTCCGAACCGTCGGTGACGCCGGCCTCCCAGGAGAAGTACAAGGTGGTGGCCCCGGAGACCATGCTGGAGACCTTTATGTCAGATTCTGAAGAGGAAGGAGGTATGTTAAACTGTTAAAAAAAATCTTTTTTGATTATTTTTGAGGAAAATAATACAAAAAGCTTATATCATCCATACCTATTTTGAAAATATGCCACTTTCATACTCTCCATGGAGGAGCTTCATGGTGCAGTGGTTAATTTACGCCCGGGTTCGATCCCGGGCTAGGTCATAATGGAAAAATATATTTTTCAAATTGACCTGGGTCTTGGATGTTTATCTATATAGTATCTTTCATAGAACATAGTATCGTTGAGGTAGTAGTCTACGACACAAGCTTACAACTTACTATGGGACTATTTAGCTCAATTTGCGTTATATGTCCCCATATATTTATTAATTAATTCAAATAAATGAGTAGTGCATCCATGACGCTAAGTATTTCGTATTAGGTCTCGTCGTCTTCATCGTCACTTACTATCAGGTGAGATGGGAGACAAATGCCTAATTCTATAATTAATAAAAAAAAATTAGGTAGATTTGTAATTAGTAGCATACATAGGTTTCTTAGTGAGAGAAAATGGTTATACATGATATTTTATTTTTTATTTTATTTATTAAGGTATACACAACAGGTCACAATCATAACATGGTATAAATATAAATAAATAAGCGCGATGAACCAGATCGAAACCCAAAAACGTGCATACACAGCATGATAACTATTGTAAACACAGTTAAATACACAGGTCAATAATAAAGTTCTAGAGTACTATAAATAGGATTTCTAATACAGTGATACACTTAACACTAAATTAAAGAAGGCAGAAAAGGTATTTAAATTTAGAGAGAGAAAAACCAAACAGATAACAAGTAGCATTGACATTATAAATCATACATAGGTAAATTATACATAGGTAAATTATTTCTGAAGTTAGTTAGTTAAGGTCAGTGGAGGATACGCTTAACTTGAGTTTTAAAAGAGTTAGTGCCAGTAACCGCAAAAATATCTATTTCTTCATTGGCCAAGTAAAGATCATTGTATAAACGACACATACGGATAATTGGGTTAAAGTATGAGGTATTATTTTTATAAGTTGCTAATGCAAAAACATTTCTACGATTTCGAGTCAGATGTCTAGTATTGAAACTTAAAAGAGATAAAAGATATGAGGAATCAATTTTGAAGTGAATAATTTTATGGAGGTATATAAGATCCTGTTGCTTTCGGCGACACTCTAAAGAAGTCAAATGATAATGATGTAACCTATCAGTGTAAGAGGACAGTTGACGACTACAGCCCTCCCTAAAGCACAATATCCTCAAAAATTTTCTTTGTACACTCTCAATCCTGTCTGAATGCACTTGGTAATTTGGAGACCATACAACTGAACAATATTCCAAACAACTCCTAACCAGATATAAAACGGCTTTGATGATTTTGTAGGGGAAGACACGATCCTCAACGACCAGCCGTACAGATACTTGACGGCAGACGATATGAAATCTCTCGGTGATGACTCTCTGCCTATTGACGTGACGAAGGATGAGAGAACAGAGTCTGCGCTGAGCCATAAGAATATCATGGAGATGTCGCAAGGTAAGCTGATTTTATTTTTCGAGCAGCAGACATTTCGATGCCTGAGACTCCACATCAAACGTAATATGGTGATCTGCCTGTGCCACGTCACGCAACTATACGAACCGGAGAATCACGGCGCTGACAGCGGCAAACCATTATACTTTATTTGGATCGACGGCTAACGCGCCCAAATTATTCCCTAATTTAGTGTTTTATGAACTAAATAAATAGCTAGAAGTGGCTAATAAATAAATTCAGTCTTCCAACAATCGTTGAATCAATTTATTTAACCACCACTATGTAGCACCTGATTTGCTATAAGCTATATCATGCTAATATATTCGTTGTTCATAAAATTCGGTCTTTAGTCAGCCGGCTTAATATCTATCTTAACTGACAAAATTTAAGATATTTTTAACAAAAACCGACTTCAAATTACCTATCAATTTTATTTTAATAGGCTTAAAAAATGGAAATGAGTGTAATCCGAACGGCATACCAGTAAACATTTTTTTTGGTGTTTGTATTATTTTTTCAAAAAGCGGCCGACACATTTCGATAAAAATTTAATGGGACCATCTGTAAAGTATTACCTATCGAACAAAAAAAGAATTTCTTCAATCGGTCCAGGCATCTTCGAGAAATCGGGGAACATACATAAAAAAAAATATATTACGAAGAATTGTAAACCTCCTCCTTTTTTTTTGAAGTCGGTTAAAAATTAACAATTTTCAAAGACCAAATGAGGTTTAGTAAGTAAAACGCACAAGAACTAGCAACTCTTTCTTTGGGAACTTTTAGACGCTAGCTAATCTCCTTAAAATAGAGATTCACCATTGAAGAATAATTCTGATTATAACTTTTCCTATCCATTGTAAGATGATCTAACCTTTGTGAATAAATACTGATATCCTTAGGCTCAGTGAACGGAATCCCATACCAGCCTCAGCAAGAGGTGGTTGTGAAGAGCATCAGCCGCTACAGCACGGCGCAGGCTCCCGAAGGATACTGCTACAACGTGGATCCTACGCAACCCAAGTCAGTATGATTCAATATTACTACTTAGTATTCACTTTTAAGAGCGTATACTAGCAGTATTTTTTCAATATGGTTTTCATACAAATATATTTCTCTATTTTCTCGCTGAAAACTGATTCTAGAGCCACAATTCTTTTTTCATAAAATCTAGTACTAAAATAGGAATGCCCCTATTTTTTACTTTTTCTAAAAAAAATGTTTTTGTTAATTTAGAGGATAAAACTATTACTAAATAAAGAACAAACAAGGGTGAAAAAAACTCGAAGTTTATATATGTATATACATACTATCACATCTTTTTCCCTTACGGGGTAGACGGAGCCCAGGTCTGTAAAACCTTGAGGCCACGTTTAGCATGTTGGTGGGCTTGTAGGTGAGAACGGAAACAATTTCATTGATGATGATGATGATTCCTAATGCCCTTCCCTCGATCGGTGTTTACGTTCTGCGCGGGAAGAGAAGCAGCTGGTACATTCTACATTTTTTCTTTTCTCCCAGACCAGCGTGGAAGTAACTCTAAATCTCTTTAATAAATCCTGCCTGTGAGGCATGGTAGTAAGAATGCTGGCTGCGTTCTTTTATAAGCGTTCTAAAAGAATCTACTGCCATCTAACGGTGACTTTTTGAAACTTTGTTTGCTGCGCGTGCCTCGGATGAGATATCTATTCCTGTAAACTTATATAATAATAATAATAAATCATTTATTCATCTAATTCAATTTACAATTTTGGACTAAAAAGATTATAATACACAGTTTAGACGATTTTACTTTACAGAATAAAGTGCTCGTAAACAAATAGAATTTTACAATGTTACTTCGTGCTAAATTACTTACATAGGTCGCATATATGTATATTAGTCCGACACACTAGTACCTAAACTAGGCCGAGCCTGTATCTTAGATACTAGGTCCTTCCATATTCGTAACATCACAATAAACTCAATAATCTAATCACATCATGCATTTTTTTATATTATTAAAGGGAGTAAGTTATATTAACAACAAAAACTATTTTATCAGAAGACAGGTGTTCCTCTAAACCATATTTAGCAGCTACCTACAATATTGTCAGTTAACGCGTCATATATCTATGGTTCGTTGTAAATATAAGACATGAATACTCCTTTAGTAGATCTGCATTGGCAGTATTATGCTTAACTTTGTAGTCTAAATTAATCAGATTTTTTTCTTTCTATCTGAAAGTCCTAACGGAAAATGGCGTCAATTACAGCCTAATCTAGACAATCTTCGGGGTGAGCGAGAGGCGAGCAAGCCCTGAAAAAACCTTTCAGCTGCCTTTTTTTAATATATAGAATAATCATCTGTAAAAACAATTCACCGATGTGGTACTATAACCGTACGTAAATGATCAACCAATTTTACTAGATAATTGTCTATTTCAGAATATTTTGTCTAATACGCCTGATTGTCGCACGCTTACTGGAATTGTTTACATACACAGGAAAAAGTTGCAGTGGAAAAAGTAAGTACTTAATTAATATAGATATGTTCTTAATCTTTTTTAAGTGTCGGTAACTCCGTACTCAAAGGGTAAAAACGGGATTCAATTCTTAAGCTTCCGATGTCCGTCCGTCCTATAGTCGGTCTGTCACAGGACTATCTATTTTACCATAATAGGTTACATTAATACATCTATATAACATACACCACATAGGTATCACTTTGATTATTAGGTATCGTAAGTAAATTATTTAAGTCAACAATTTTTTTTGTTATGAAAATTATCTAAGTACTCCAATGTGACAATAAATAAGTGTTCAAAGTAACGTAGGTATATTAAATAAACATTTGAAATCTTAAATGAAGTGTGGTTTTTGTTGTTAAATATTGTACGAAACCCTTGGTACGTGATATTACAATTTTCTTCCTGCAAAAAGCAAGCTCGTACTCCTGCAGTGGAGACTTAGAAAGACCTGATGATGGTGATGAAAAAGCAAGCTTATAGTTTATAGAGACCTCTCCAACCCGTCTGGCCAGCGTAGAGAGTGTAGGCCAAATCCTCTGACTGCTCGGGCTAATATATGGCTCTGGTAGTACAGAAAAAGTCGTGCTACTGCAGAGGACACTAAAAAGTCCTGATTATAATTTTGATGATAAAAAACCTCTCCTACCCATCTGGCCAGCATGAATAATGTAGGCCATATCCTCTGACTGCTCTGCCCAATATGTGCTCTGCTCTGGAAGTACAGGGAGGGTCGTGCTCCTATAGTGGAGACTAAAAAAGACCTGATGATGATGAAACCAAGCAAGCACTGTGAAGCAGCTATTCTTATACTTGATTTGTAACGTATTGTTGAATTTGGAATTTTATTGTTTGTGACTAGAATTTTATGACTAATTATTGAACGTCTTTTAAAGACAGGTCACAGCGACACCCATTTTATAATAACATCTTTTGTAACCTTAAAACTGTAAAAAACAGCCAGTTCTCTCTATTTTCTCTCTTTTTATAAACAACTTTATTTTTCTATATGCTACAATCCTGTGTTCCGCAATAAAGAGATTTGTATTTGTACACGAGCAAAGAAACTGACTAATCTTTATATTCCAGCTTCCTCGTATCGTTCCTGGTGGACGCACGAGGAGGCGCGCTACGCGGCTGCCGCGGAGGCGGCGTGCGGGTCATTGTACCACCCTTGTCTGCACAACAACCTACTAGAATTACTTGCAGGTAACTTAATAAAAACCCTTATCATATCAGCCGCAAGAATTCAACTACTGGAAATAGGTCTCCCGCAAGGTTTTCCAATCTGCATCCAGCGCTGCGCTGGCCGGCACGTAATCGCCATTCCAACAAACTTTTCTGCCCCATTGGCTACGCGCTATAAAAAAATCGTGATAAATAGATGAGCCGTGTGGTGGCCACTTCAAGTCTCGTAGAAGCGAATTAAAGAACACAAGCAAAACAAAGCTCATAAACATCGAAAAAACTTTGCTGCTGCTGCTCTGACTAATAAAGTAAGGCTCTGGTAGTACAGAGAGGGTCGTGCGCCTGCGGTGGAGACTAAAAAAGACATAATGATGATGAACTTGTAGTAAAAACTTCATCATCTCAGCCATAAGACGTCCACGGCTGAACATAGGCCTCCCCCAAAGATTTCTAATACGACTGGTTGGATACGACCTACATCCAGCGCCTCCGTACGATCTCGGTCAGTTCGTCTGACTACCTGGTCAGTGGGCCATTTAAAAATCTTTATGCCCCATCGGGCATATGTACATCGCGCTCTTTGATTAATCAAAGTTCGTGCTATGCTAATAAAAACTTAGTAAGTGGTAAATAGACAACTGTTAAAAGGGGCGACCCAGGGAGTTAATGGTTGCGTGAGGCAACCGAACCATGAAATGAATAGATTTAAATTCTACACAAAGATAGAATTAATTTGAATCGTAAGTTTGCCATGACGTGAGTCTTATTTTAACTTTTTCTTTCAGATACCTGAAGCCATCTCGAATCAACCACATGCCTCCTCTGATGGAAGGAGAGGCTTTGGCCGCCAGAGTACTTGAGATGGGCCCGGTTGCAGCCAAATTCTTAGGGTTTGTAGTTTTTATTATATTTTCTGCGCTATTTTTCAGCCAGCTTACCAATACGTTTTTGTGAAGAAGAAGTACTTATAACTTGTGTATTGCTTTACCTTCTTAATTAACGTTTTTCAATTGTTATTTAATACGTTCTCTTACTTTAAGTATTCTTGTAAATAAAAATGTGTCTACTTGCTACAGTACATGTACGTACAGAATCTTCCTGCAGAGACAATTAGACCACTTGATCGGAGGCACAACTAGAATGAACACTTAATAGATATGTCGCATAAGCCAAGTTTTTATTTCGCTTTATCATCATGACAAATTAAATATTAAATTTAAAAAATGTAGGAATTTAAAAAGATGACCAACATATTCTATCTATCCCTAGATCGGACCGAATGGAAAAAATGGAGGGAGGCCTTCGCCCAGCAGTGGGACAGTTAATGGCTCGAAATGAAATGAAAATGACCAACAAATCTTTCTATTTATTCTTACCTTATTTATAGACCAGTGATCCTGGAAGTGCCCCACTACGCGTCCCTCCGCGGCAAAGAGCGCGAGATCGTCATCCTTCGATCTGACAACGGCACCAGCTGGAGGGAACACAACGCTGATGCAACTGATGATGTCGTGCAGGATATACTGCATGAGACCTTGGAGATTGAAGGTTAGATGGTTAAGACTCTTTGCTAGGTAAAATTATAAATTTAGAACTAACTAGCAGTTTCCTCGCGACCTCGTCCATGTAAACGGACGCGTAATAAGATAGCTGCTATGCCTATGTCACCCGCTGATAAATTAGGTATCTTTTGGTGAAAGAATTTTGAAAATCGGTTTAGTTATTTCGAAACCTATTAATTGAAAACAATCAAATCTTTCCTCTTAATAATATATGTCTATAAATATATATTTTCTCTTAATAAAAGATGTTTACATATGTTATCAAGAGGAAAAATACTTGATTGATGATAAGCGGCCAATTTCAATAAAAAGAGAATATGGTCATCTTAAATAATTATGATGATTAATGATCTGATTGCATAGTGACCAGAAAACAAAGTACTATTCCTGGTAGAATTCTAAAAGCTCAAATTTTTTTTCAGTATAGTATAGACTTAGAGTTTTGTTGTGGTAGAGCCTCGCTACCGGCAAAAATCACTTTTGCTAGTAGCATGAATGGGCAGGCTCGTCCGGGGAAGTACCACACTCTCACAGAAAATCGACGTTTGAGTAGTGGCTTTACCGCTGCTATGCTTCGTTCGGTGAGTGAGAGAGCCGGGGGCCCATCTCCCTCTCCCATCTAGGAAGGGAAAAATAAAAGGCCGGCAACGCTCCTATGACACCCCTGGTGTTGCAGTTGTCCATGGGCAGCGGTGATCACTTCCCATCAGGTGACCCGCTTGCTCGTTTGCCGTATTATGACATAAAAAAAAGACTTATAATTTTAAGGCTTTACGTTTGTCCTGAATAAAAGATATAATTGTTTATTATCAACATATTCTTCTACAGAAACAAATGAAGAAGAGAAAGGTTGGGACGCACCGCGTGTCACAAGAATCTTGACGCATGACTTCCCCCAGTACTTCGCGGTGATATCGCGTATCCGGCAAGAAGTTCACGCTATTGGACCTGAAGGTATTTGATTTCTTTCTTGTTTCCTCATCATCATCTTTTTTTCCTGCCTTAACGTTATTTCACTTTTTTATTTGGGATCGGCACAGTATGTCAGTCAGTTCTCTCCACTTTGATCGACAGATCAGTACAGAATACAACACAGAGTAGAACAGGGAGTGCCAAAGGCTATCGTGGATTGTCATTCACGATAGCCTTTGGCACTCCCTTCCTGTTCATATTCTCCTTGACATTATCATCATCAGGTCTGTTTTTAGTCTCCACTGCAGGAGCACGACCCTCTCTGTACTACCAGAGCCATATACTAGCCAGAGCAGTCAGAGGATTTGACCTACACTCTCCACACTGGCCAGACGGGTTAAAAAAGTTTCTTTGATATTTATAAGCTTTGTTTAGCTTGTGTTCTCTAAGTAGTCTTGTACAACATCGACGGAAAGTCTTGGAGTGGTCCAATTCTACTCTGCCGGGAAACACACGGTTACTTGCTTAGGTTTTAAAATGAAGTAAGAAAACCTGTGCTGTTGAATTTAGTTGGAAACGAAGAGTCTACGGGTAAACAACATGGTCTTATCAGCTCTTGCCTGATGTTATTCTGCGCTATAAATTTTTTGTGCTATAAAATGTCAATTCAATTTGTAACTTGGACTTTATATGTAATCTTATTCTATATATCTTATTCGGTCTACAATTATGCTTCACGATTTCTTTATTTTGTACAGCCTCTTTGATAATTACAAATGTTATTCAAGAGACATCTTAGCCCCCTTCTTTATCATTTTAGGTGGAATGGTGTCCAGCTCAGTAGTGCCCCAAGTTCAAGCCGTGTTCCCTCAAGGCGCTCTCACCAAGAAGATCAAAGTCGGTCTCCAGGTAAATCTCTTCAAACCTCGTAAGGGTGTGAAAGACAAAAACCTTAAAAAGATCACCGTCAACAATGTATCCAAGAAGAAACGGTTCTCCTTGATCTGGTAGTATTTATTGTATTGTATTATTACTAGAATAGTCACTAAGATACTCATAAACGTGGTTACCAAAACTATAACCGACATAGTCGGTGAAAGCTTATGAATATACTAACGAATTTCAAACGTTCAAAACACTTTCATGTATTAGCTTCGTTTTGTACTAGTAGTATGTTAGATACTCTTAAGATTATAAGCCTTACCCCATTCGGCCTATACAATCAATGTAATAATGGTTTCGTTATTGCGGCAAATCATCTAGAGTTTTTTAAATAACCTATTTAACTTTTATGTATACTTTTGAGTTAGTCCCGTTTAAATTTCATCGAAATTAGTTTGGTAGTTTTGTTAAAATGGGTTTTTCATCTAAATTATTATCAATTATTATTCAAGTGATTTTAAGACAGTTTATATTTCTTCTTGAGGTTTTTTAGCTGAACTTATGTGGAAGTAAAATTGAAATAATCAAATCAATTTTATTGCTTATTACTATTATTTTATAAAAAAAATATTCAAATATTGTAAGATTCTTATAAATATTGATATCGCAATAACGCGTTGGTAATCATTGAAAAATAATAAGCTATGGGGTGAGTCTTTATAAACAGTTCGTTTCTCTGAGATTTGTCTTAAAAGATGGTTTCCATTTTTTAAATTGTCGAGCTTTCTTTATAAAACACTGAGTGAACTATGTATAACGTTAAATAAATCATTCTCATGTTCTATATTCTTAACGATATATTTTTATAGCTCTTAGATGTAGTCTTTTACGTAGTCGTGTCTAGATTCATTTAATTTAGCCAAATTGATTGTGTTCAGTAATTTTATGATAAGCTTTACGAATCATGAACCCAAAGTACAAATCGCGAATGCCAAATTTTTTTAATGTTTACACATGCCTTTTGTACTTAAAATTTTCTAGAGAGATACAGTTATAGTTTTTGCACGATAACAATAATTCTTCAAACTAAAATCTATTTTACTATACCCATGCATAACACCTGTGTCTCTGTTTGAAAATATTAATTTTATTATGTCACATATCGTATTTGTATTCATTATACCTACACGATTTGAATTATCATTTTAAAATTGTGATTAATATAAGAGAACAAAATTTTAGCTTCTAGATTTTAAGGCAATATGCGTTGCTCCTTTAGGCATATGTCATACCCAATAAATTTAGAACTTAAAAATATTTATTGCGTACGATTGTAGTTGGAAATTCAATAAAATTCATATTAATGTCATAATTTTGTTTTCAATTTAAGCAAAGTTGAAGTATGAAATCACTGAAAATTAAAAGAGTTAGTCTCACACTGCGTTTTAATACTAAACAATGAGTACGTAACACCTTTTGTATTTTCTCTAGTTGGTCTTTAGGTGAAGCATGATTTAATCTTAAGTACTTATATGAATGAATATAATGTATACAGAATATCTTCATAAAAAAATAATGTGTGCGATTGATCAATTGGTTTGAATTTTAATTGGAGTGACGTATTTGGTATTTAGCTAAGTAGTATTAAGTATTTTTAAGGTAATGCTAAATTTATTGGGTAATCTATGCTTTAATGATACATTTATTGTTATGCAAATATGTACTTTATTTCCTAAAGACCAAACGTGAGAGTTGCATGATAAGAATATTGTTTTGTTTGCCGTATTATTTTTCAATGTTTGAGCTTGAGTATTGTCTAAGTATGTTGCATCCTAAGTTTGAAGCGCATGTGTGAGAAACAGATGAACGTCTGATGATACGTGTTATGATGTATTATTTTCATTTGAAGCTTTCCCCGTGATTTCATATGTTCATATTTGCTTAATTTTGCACCGGCTGCTATTCGCCACCAATCCTTTTTATTTTAAGACTTTACAATATTTTACACTTCCTAGATGAAGTTATACAAACATCTCTTATAACATATCTCAAGGTAGATAATGACGGAGAAAAAAGATAAAGTTTGCATTTGTTGATTATTTAAATCACGGTGAGTATGGTTTTATTATATCACCACGCACATTAAATTTGCTCTTAACTGGAATGGTTGCTTCAATTTTTACGTTTGGTCTTTAGAAACAAAGGGAAAAATGACAAATCAATTATTTCACTTATTCCTATTTTGATTTGACAAAAATTTTCCAGGCCCAAATAATAGACTCGGAATTAACTGCAAAGTTGCTTGGTCGTGGAGTTGCCGTATCTCCAGTTGTGACAGTAGAACCCCGAAGAAGGAAGTTCCACAAAGCTATTACTTTGAGTATGCCAGCACCTAGGCCTCATACACAAGGAATGACGAATCAATACAGCACATCTTCAGCCCCGACTTTGAGACTGCTCTGCTCCATATCAGGTACAGTTAACATAGTTTGCTTATATTTCTATAATACACCTGATCAGTTACTAGAAACTATCATAGACTGTATCGATGGTTTTCACAATATGCCAGTATGCAATTTGAAATATATAAACTGAGTTATTTATTTGTTATTGAATATTTCTAAACTATTGACGAAGTATTGGGTTTATAAAGACTACTATGAGACTTTTAGTAACTGACAGAAATCTGTGAAGTGTTGCAATGGAGTATGGCTTGCATTTGCTACATTGACGACATAATGCTTGCGATAGCAGGAGGTAAGTGTGCCTATAACAGTATATATTTATATTAGGCTTATAAATTACTCCTTTGCTTTAACTAGGTTAAACTATTTGATATATTTACTTAAAATGAAAAACAAAAACATACCAATATTCCATTACAACACGTTAGAAATGTAGACATAAATTACTAGACGGAATTATTACTCAAACGACTCTTATACTAATAGTCTTAAAGTTACATGAGATCAGTAGTGATAGATTTTGATATTTTTGAAATATTATATAGTAATAATAGTTCATAATGTAACAATAGTTCAATCGAATTACTCATAGATTTTTCTCTTTAATAAATTTTATTGACATTGGTATACAATTAGTGTAGAATATTAATCAGTTAGATCATTTAAGTCTATGACTCCCAGTTTACTAGACAACGGGATGAGCATGTCATTTTGGAGAGAAATAGAGTAGATTTCCATTTCATTACAAACAAAAACATTATCAAGGAAAAACGGAAATGAGTTAAACTTAATAAAGAAAAGCAAAGCGCTTATAGCAAATACACTGAGCAGCTAAAGGGGCAAGTCCCTGTGTGTGTTTTGTGCGTGTCTACATTGTCTTTGTTCTCGTGTTTGTGTGTGTTGCACGCTCACCGTGTGTGGCGCTAAATAATGTGCTGCCACCTATCGGCGCGCACCAACAGGGGTATTTCGCAAACGATCTCTCGAAGGTAAAATTCTAGAAATACTATACAAATACTATAAATATAAAACAAAATCAAAATCAAATTGTCGGTTTGAGTTCACATCATTTTGAGTTCAAAAATTATTTTGTCCTATACATTTCGAGTTTTACGTTGTTAATTTTTCATATGTCATTTTTTCGTTGTGATATTTATACTCGAACGCTACGGTATTAAGAGTATAACTATCGGACGCATTGATATTCTTCCCTCTATCACTTTTTGAATGCTTTTCCATTTATCTTGCTTCTCATACATTCTTCCTCTATGCACGGGCTGAAAATTTTACGCTTTGTTAATTCACAATCACTCTGTATCATAACCATTAAATAAATCTTGGGACATCAAGAGTATGCACTGCGATTTATTCACTGGACGTTGTCGGTTTAGAACAAATGTATAAATACAAACAGGAATTAGTCTTAAATTGCAATACTGTATTGGCACATTGTAAGAATGACACAATAAAATACCTGTTCTTGTTTAGTATAAGCGTAAAAAGAAAGAATAATCCATACGGTGCCATGTTGTCATCCTCATTTCATTCGTCAGCGTCAATGTTCCCAATATCTCCTTGATTTGCTTGTAATGATCAAAGTTCTTTTCCAAAACGGCCTATCAGTTCTATTCCACATCATCTTCTCTTTGTTTATATCATTTCTGTTCTTATCATTATTTCACAGAACACAGTTTTTGTTTCGTTATTTTTGTTCCAATTGGATTTTGGGTTATTTTCAGTGAATGTCCTTCGAGAGATCTGTTTTCCGAAAACCAAACGAGTAATTTTGGCAATTATTTGATAAAGTAGAATCATTGTTTTCATTTTGGAAATAAAGCACTATATTTGTAAGAAACAGGTAAAAGTACACAGTGTGCCACATTATCAGTCACTTTTTCATTTAAAAACAATATAAAATGGTACGTTATTTATTGTTTTTGTGTGATGTGTTGTCTTTGCTTGTTGTGTGTTTGCTATAGGCCGTTTTGGAAACATTTTATGTTTATTTTATTACTTTAACCTATCTTTCTGATTTCCAATCTTTCTTCTACATCGGTTCTAAAACATGAAGAGTAATATTTATTTTCCTGTTATTATTTTCTTAAAAATATAACTAATTATATTCTAAACAATACTCTATACAAATTCTTATAATGTACAAAATTTTGTAGACAACGATTAGCTAATAAATTGAGTAGATATTGTATAGTCAGCAAAAGAATATCGTAGTCGTAAAAGCCTGCTTTGGCATGCTATTAACAAATAGTATCATATTCATCAAGGCAGTACAGATACCAACAGCTACATACTGCCTCTAGCTTCCATTACAAGATTAGTGACAAAAAGGCATCTAATGAGTAGCAGCATAGAGTTTAAAGTGGCATGTGTATGGTTAGTTTAGAGATTTGTATGGAGTAAAACATGAATTTGTGGCAACAGGAGGAACGAATCGAGCTCACTGGGAAGATGTTACGGAGAATACTCCGTTGACGTTCGTGAACGATTGCGTTTCATTCACGACTACTGTCTCTGCTCGATACTGGTTGATTGACTGCAGACATATAGAAGATGCTACTAAGATGGCGACTGAGTTATACAGGCAAGTAGTTTATTTCTTTTTGATAAGTAAGTTGTTGACTCGAAGACTTCTGGTGCTGAAAACGGACATGTTTTTTTTCCGAGTTTACACATATTTATAGACGTGAATTAAGGTGTAGCTATTACTATACATAAATCAAACAAATAATTACAGAGAAGCGATCCACGTACCGTTCATGGCCCGTTTCGTGGTGTATGCCAAACGCACAGATGAATGTCAGGCACAGCTGCGCATGTTCTGCGTCACTGATGATAAGGAGGACAAGGCTTTGGAGAGAATTGAGAGGTTTATCCAAGTCGCCAAGAGTCGGGATGTTGAGGTAAATACTAAATTTATCAAATGGAGCAAAAAAAAATCCAATTACTGTCAGACTTACAATCTGCCCAAAGAAATTAAATTCTAGCTGTAGCTTAATGTCGCTATCTGGTAACTGCAGTATTTTTAAATATTAGTAAATACCAGACAACTTCTATAGGCTTTAACTTAGGGCCAAAAAAGGACCCTTTTGTTGGTTATGAGACTTCATTGACCAAATGCAGAATAATGAGAAGTAATATGAAAAATACTACAAGTGATTCACTAGCGGCGTTTAATAATAAAATAATGGCTGGCGCTTGTTTTGCTGGTTTAAGTCCAACAATTATTTATAAAATAATTTATTGTAAATAAATAAAAAAGAGGATATAACTTCATGGACAATACAATAATAATTCTGTAAATGATCTTAATTCAATAGGTACACGAAGGCAAGCCTATATACCTCGAATTCGGTGGCAACCTGGTTCCCATTGCGAAGTCTGGCGAACAACTATCCCTTCCATTCCGAGCCTTCCGAGAGAACCGCATGGCGTTCCCGGTGATGATCAAGACCCAAGACCTGGAGCCAATCTGCCGGTGCCAGTTCATGAGAGACCCGAAGGTGCCTAAAGGGGAACCTTCGCCTGCTCCGGTATGCTAATTTTCTATTCTGATTAGGACATTCGAAAAAATATCATGTTAATTAAGTAAATGTGAGTAACCCGTCTGACCAACGTAGAGAGGCCAAATCCTCTGACTGCTCCGGCTAATATATGTTTCTGGTAGTACAGAGAGGGTCAAGCTCCAGCAGTGTAGACTAAAAAAGACCTGATGATGATGTTAATGAAGACTATAGTTTATTTCAATGAGTCTAAGTACTATTAAGGAGTTTTGTGGCACAAATTCAAAGGTGTGTCCTCCGTGATATCACATCAAACTGGGTCATTTCATGTATAGGACATTTTTCTGACTGGACATTTCTCGTATTGGAATTCGATTTTTATTTCAGTCTAACATAAATTAGGCTTATTGTTCAGTCTTCTGCAAATATATTTAAAAAAATATGTATATAAATAAGAAAATTAGGAAATAAAAAAAAAAACAAAAATCGTGAAAATCAAATCTATAGAATGTATGCTTGGTATTTAAAGTACCAACTTCAAATGTATTTGAAAAGAAATACTAAGGCAGAGGTTTATATTGTAACTTTCAGATCGCGGTCCTCAACATTATGGTGCCTGATGATGCCAATGGAGAAAGGACAAGTCCTCTGCCAAGCGATACGTTGCCAAGGCGTACGGCCGAGCAGGAACTGGTCTGGAGACAACGCCTTAGCGATCCCAGGTAATAAACAAATATATACGGACAGATCACACAAATTGAGCTAGCCCCAAAGTAAGTTCGAGACTTGTGTTATGGGATACTAACACAACGATACTGTATTTTATAATACATTTTATACTTATGCAATGCCAAGTTAATCTATTTATTTAGAACATTAACTAAATGTACTACATGGAAACATAGATCTCACAAATGTTGTTTTTTTTTTACTTGGTTTTTTTACAAGTATTGCTAAATTTGCTTTAGGTCCTATAGACCAGGGCTCTGTCTACCCCGCAAGGGGAAAATATGTGACAGTATGTATGTTTGTGACGGCAGTCTCATTTCTTTTTTGAGAAAGTGTCTGTATGTATAAAATCTGTTCAATCCGTAATCGTATTCAAAAATAAGTAAATCAAATCGAAATCAATCAAACGCAAATCAAAATCACTTTATTGTAGAACACAGGTAAGGAATAAGATGTTACAATATACATATAGGCCGCCATGTTCTGCCCATATTGGACGTACAATAGTTTTATTTAGAAAATAAAATTATCAAAACAAATCCTATATATTATTATCATTTAACAGAGAAAAGAGGGCTTTTTTCTTGAATACCAACAACGGACTTTCTTATAATATCCTGATTAATTCACTGCAAATGTAACTTTGTAATCCTGTATATTTAAATGGGATTTCAAAGTTATATTAGCAGTTAGTGTATAACTCATTTGAGTATATGACAATTTTTTACAGACTGGAAGATATCTGCAACCTCCTCGGCAAAGACTGGGTGGCACTAGCTTACGAACTTGGAGTGAGCGTTGCCACCGTCAACCAGATCCAAGCCAAGAGAATCACTGCGGCTGAGCAGGCACAGCTGATGCTGAAGCTTTGGAAGACGCAGTCTGGCACTAAGGCTTTAGGTAAATGTAGACCAAACCTCTTCTTCCTCGCCTTTTCCCTATTTGGGGTCGGCTCTGTATGTCAACTCTCTTCAAAGTTTTCTATTCCCAACCATATCGGTACTAGCTCCCCATTCCTTCATATACAGCCTCCGTGGTCTAGTGGTTAAGGCGTTTGCCTTGTTGACCCGGGGGTCGTGGGTTCGATTCCCACGGGAAGCATACTTTGTTAAATTGTTTCCAGTTTGGTTAGGACATTGCAGGCATGAATCACCTGATTGTCTGATAAGAAAGATGATTCGTGCTTCGGAAGGCACGTTAAGATGTTGGTCCCGGCTGCCATCTGGTAGTCGTAGTCTGGTAAATGAACCACGTCAGAGGCCGAGAGGCGGTTCCGAAGAACTCTGACACCATGGTTCATGGTCGACTGACCGTGTCACCTACTTGAAATGATGATGATGATTCCTTCATATCTCTCTCTATCTTCTCTTTCCTCTATCATTTAAGTGGAGAATCCTTTTAGCCAGATGTTCGGCATCTTTCCATTCAATCTGGCCATACCAGGTCAAATGATGTAGACCAAGTTTACATTTTCTTTAAATTGAAGAAAGTAAGAAAACCTTTAATATGTAACTTATGTTTCTAATATTATACCAAAATTGACTTACGTGTGAATATATTTTTTAAAGATAATTCCCTCGAGCTGGCGTTATGCCGCATTGGAAGAGATGACATCATCGCTCCGCAGTCAGAAGTGACAAACGAGCGCCGGATCCAACGCAACATCTACCAGGAGAGACAGGCTTCCGAAGAGATTGAGGCATACAAAGGTACATACTTGCTTCAAGTTGTGGTAGAGCCACGCTACTGGCGAACTTGACTTTTGCTAGTAACATTAATGGGCCGACTTGTCCGGAGAAGCACCACACTCTCACAGAGAATAGACCTTTGAGTAGTCTTCCTTCTGGGAGGGAAAAATAAAAGGCCGGCACCCCTGGTGTTGTAGTTGTTCATTGACAGCGGTTATTACTTACCATCAGGTGACTCGCTTGATTGTTTGTCGTTCTGTCCTATTGTGTGTGTCATATGTTTTTTAATACCTATTTAACAATACCCAACAAGATGGGTTTGTATAGAAAAAAAAAAACATTACTCCATCTTACTTGTATGGGAGCTACCCTAAAAAAATTTTTTTCAAGATTTTTTTTCTACCACTTTTTTGCCATGATTAATATACATACCTTTACCAAATTACAGCTTTCTAGTATCTATAGTCTCTGAGTAAAACCGCGGACGGACAAACAGACAGACAGACATGGCGAAACAATAAGGGTTCCTAGTTTACTACGGAACCGCAAATAACTTTTGGTTCTTATGACATGCATTATATAATCACGTCTTTATCCCTTGTGGGGTATACAGAGCCCAAGGTCATAAGACTAGAAGGCCACGTTTAGCGTGTTAGTGGGCGTAAAGGTGAAACAAAAGCGGAACCAAAATCGTTTGTTTCTCATTATCTGTGCTGATGGTAAAAATCACTTAATAGATAAGATTAGTCATAAAGACATGAGAAGAGGCAAACCTTTAGAGCGCAATCAAAATATTATATTCCTTATTTAATGTCCCCTTATTGTAACAGCTGAAGAAGACAATAAATTAAAAGATAGACTGTACGATGAAAACGGAATAGCAGAACACAGAGAGCTGGAGCATGATCAGGACGAAGCCAAATATTCGCCAGAAGAAAAGTCTATCGTTGAGAAAAGTGAGATAGAACGGACTCCTACTCCGAGTGAGGAGAGTGAAGAGGACGAAGGTATTAAATCTATGACTTGCATGGTATTAAATAAAAGGTTGCGTAAACGATTTTAACTTGTTATTTGTCATGACGCTATACTTTTTATCAGATATCTTCGAATTGGTCTAACTAAGCCCAGTGGTCTTTATTTTGGGTCCCACGAATGCCTTTCCTTTGCCATGTGGTTTAATGGCAGAGTAGAATAGGACCACTCCAAGTCTTCCCGTGGATATCGTAGAAGGTGACTTAGGAAACACAAGCTAAACAAAGCTTATAAACATCGAAGAAGATAGGTGGAGACTGGAGAGTATAGGCCAAATCCTCTGATTGATCTGGCTAATATGGCTCTTGTAGTACAGAGAGGGTCGTGCTCCTGCAGTAGAGACTAAAATGACCTGATGATGATGCTGAGCACCCTTCCACTGGATATGTTATATTCTACAATTTTAAAGTTCTTGATCACTACGAAATAGTTTTTTTTTTATAATAGTATTGGCTGTTTCAGATGTTAAACGTAGTGTAGCAGAGAGAAAAGAACAAATCACGAGAAAATTGAGTTCAAGCAAAATTCCAGCGTCCAAACAAAAGAAAGAGATACGAGAAGAGATTATTGAGATCAAAACACAAATCAAACCAGATATTAAGAAATTCCATGACATTGAACAGCAGGTTGGTACCTATTTATTTGTTTAACTTTTTTACAGTGTTAAAACCAACTTAATTCGATGATTATCTTAGGTGGTGAAGGAGCCAAAATTAGAACGAACGCGTTCGAAAACATCCCCAGATACTGTCGATGAAGAAAAAGAAGTTGAGGTTCATATGGAAGAAGTATTAGAAGTAAAAAAGGAAGAACCAAAACCAGTAGAGCGGCCTGTAGAACAGTTCAGAAAGTTTGACCCATCCTCTCCAGCTAAACCAACACCTAAGCATTTGCAGAGGCATATGAGAAATGAATCAATGAGATTCCCATCTGGTGACTTTTCTAATGTTACTATCACTCCGCGTAAATCAGTAACAGCTGAGACGACAGAAATCAAACAATTAACAGAAAGTAAAGTTGACAGTTTCACAAGAGAAGTTATCTCGCAAAAAGAAATCGTTAGTTCAAGAGTAGAAGAGAAGTTAGACGACGGTGACAAATCACCAAAATTAGTAACTGAAGAAGACAAAGATATTGCTGAAGCTACACTTAAAGCCAAAATTAGTTCTTTTGAATCAAAAATAATGAAAGAACCGTCAATGGAACTGCCTAAAACAACAGTGAAATTGACCAAAGAAGCCTTGAAAAAACACACAATGGAACAAGAGCATGGGATTGAATACACACAAGAATTTGTAAGAGAACAATCTAAGCAATTATCAAGTATGGAAACACATGAACAAATTGTTCATAAAGTATCAATTGAATCCGAGAAACAAGTTGAGACAGTAAAGTCAGTCAAAGAAACAATACAACAGTTTGATTCAAGAATTAAACATGATGATAAAACGAAACATTTTCCCAAAACAATGAGAACAGACTCCACTTTAGTTCAAGTATCATCGGAAGAAGATAGTGAGTTTTTGAAAAAATCAACTGATTCTGAAACTGAAACAGAATCACAGACGACTATCAAATTAGAAAAACTAGAAAAATCTAAAATCAAGACAAGCAAGGATATATTCGAAATGAAACCTGTCTTTAAAGATGTCAAACCCAAAGGCAAGCCCGATGAAGAAAAGGATGAAAATCACAGGAAATCTGATTCCGATGACGATGATAAGAAAGATGACCAAAGTGTCGCTGTTAAAGTCCAGAAAATAGAAAAACAAATGACTGATGAGTTGAGATCTAAAGTTAGTGAGGAAGAAATTGCCGAAGCGTTAGAGGAAAAGGATGTTTCTATTAGTGACAAAAAAGATATTAAGGTAACTTTAGCTTACTTTTATAAGACTATGCCTTCACTATCCGCTTGTCTTGTTATAAATTGAAACTGTTCAGTCAAACTTTTTATTTTAGATTGAAACTCAACACTCAATAGCCAGTACTAAGTCAGATATAAGTAAACATACCAAGACTGACTCAATGGGATCTGATCTGATTGCTCAAAAGATATCCCAAGAATCGCCACAAACGTCGGTTATAGACAAAACCGATTCTTTGGCTGATTTACAGCAAAGTACCGAAAAGGACTTTAGTTTTATATCGCAAACTGAATCCAAGGTAAATCTTTTCAATCAAAATAATAGCTGAAACTGTTTAATCGGCCTAATAAGACTTGGCGATAACGCTCACAACATATTTTGAGCACAAATACTAAAATTCAGAATAAGTGAAAAGTTCTTATTTTTATTTTGTTATGCACTATTACATTACTTCTATAAAAAAATAATTTTATTATTATTTATAAGTTACTTATTTAGCACATTTCAGAATATTTTATAAATTTTCAGGTATATTCAAAAGAATCGAAACAAAGGAGTGATTCGTTAGACGAGGCTTCACAATTTTCTGATTTAGACGACCAAATTGGTACTAGTCCGGCTATTCGTCCAACTTCCATTGAGAAAGAAATCAAGACTGTGATTACCACTGTAGTAGATAAAAGTGAAACTGCTAGGGCACAAACGTTAGAATTTTTGAAGTATGAAAGTGAATATAGCGCACAGATTGATTCATCCGGCCTTGGCGCAAAGGAACTAGAAAAGGTAAGAGTATTTTAAATGTAGCGATTTAACTACTTGAATAACACTTTGAGTCTATTGCTAATATATGGTTTTAATATTCAGGTATCACCAAAAGAATCACCAGTCATAAGTGCCAAAGCACGCCAATTTATCGAAACTGTACCCGAAGATGATTCTGTACAAGAATGCTTCTTTTCAAAGCGTATTTATTCCGACTCATTAGAAGATTCAGAGCACACGGACTCGAGACGCCATTCCGAAGCAGAGTCCTTAAAATCTGATCAGTCTGATGTTAGAGCTAAAGTATCATCATCAGATTTTGATGAAAGAGCTGAGTATGAAGAAACTGTGGATTCTGGCAGTGGATTTGGTGATGAGAAATTTGAAGAAAGCGTAGGTTTTACCGCTATTAAAATTGATCCAAAAGTAATAGAAAAACAAGATTCTGAATCAGACAAGGAACCAGACGCTATATTCAAAAAGATGGGACCTAAACGTCATTCAAGAACGGAATCCGTTAGTATAACAAAGTTAAGTGATTTACAAATGGATACAGAAATACCCAAAAAGCAAGAATTCCAAGTGATTGTAACCGAAGCAGAAGAAGTTGACAGATCTTTAGATGAGCCATCAGATAAAATTTCCTCAGAAAGTAGTAGAGAAATAGAAATCTCTGACAGAAAGTCATCCGAAGGGGTTTCTGATAAAATAAGTTCAGAAGACGCGGTCACGGATAAAAAGACATCATCCGAAGATGAAGTAGTCAGAGACGATATTGTAGATGACAAAATCAAAGTTGTGTCTATTGTAAAGGAATCTGTTAAAGTAATAGAAAAACCGGAAGTTAAATCTCAAAATTTCAAAGATGAAACAGTTGAAAAAGGTACTTTTGTAAAATTAATTACTTTTACATTAAACAGTTCTCAGCAAAAATTTAACGTCCCTTATAATATTAATTTTAATGTAATTATTTTGTTTTGGTGCAATAAAGAATATTCTATTCTATTCTATTCTAAACTTCTGTTTTTAGTTGAAGTAGTCAAGCGTCAGTCGGTTACATCGGCTGGCTCTGGTTCAATGGGTGAGCTTCGCCTAGATGAAAAGCGACTATCTGATGCTCATAGTCTTACTGAGTCAAGAGATTATACGTTTGAGGAGTCAGAAGATGATATTGGAACTCACGGGACACATACACATGTCGATGTCTCTAAAGAAAAGGTTGAATCTAAGGATTTAGATTCTAAAACAAAAGTGTCAGTAGGTAGGTGCAATAAACAATGAATGAAAA
The DNA here is from genome assembly GCA_963082605.1 of Rhodophaea formosa. NCBI lineage: Eukaryota > Metazoa > Arthropoda > Insecta > Lepidoptera > Pyralidae > Rhodophaea > Rhodophaea formosa. Next base: position 9,138,974 of record OY720228.1, on the reverse strand, counting down.
TTACATAATTTCAGAACCCAGTTTTACAAATATTATAATTTTGATGAAACATGCGTTGATAGTTCCCTTGTTTCATCTTCAACTATGGTACGTTTAAGGCCCGGAGTCCGCAATTTTGATAGGACTTTTTTTATGCCAGCCTTATCGCTACCTAAACTATTACCTAAATCGGATTCTCGGAGTAGTTGATATTGCGCAGTCGCTGCTAGATGTTTAAATATGATTTAGCAAAGTTTTTACCGCCATCCGCCTGCCTAATATAAACCCTCGTTCAAAAAGTTAGAAGCACAGATAAACGCCTGTGATGTACAAGTATTTGTCTGTCATGAAAAAAAACCTGGAACTTAATTTACAGCAGACTAGCATGTCAACCTCTGCGTTATATATACGTTGATTTTGTTTGGTTTTACAGGAAAGTCTGTAGATCAAGCAGCAAAACTTGCGAGACTTACTCATGGTGATTCTTTGGATGATGTAGAAGGCTTCCCAGAAGACCATGTTATGGACTACATCCACAAACTACCACATATTGCTGAAGTTGGGTAAGAATTTTGATCAAATCTGGTTGATCTGTATCACTATTATTCATTATGACTAAAAAAAATCTGTTTAATTTCAGATCTGCGTCTGACAGGGATTTAATGAGTGAATTTCTTAGCAAAGAAAGGGAAGAACAACTGAAACGAGAAACAGTTCACGTTGTTTCTAGCATTATAAGTGATTCAACACAAATTGTATCGACTACCATTAGTAGCTCCACACTTCCTACTGCATCTGTGGTAACAAAAGATACTAAAATAATAAAGAGTGAAGGAAAGCCAGATATACATACACAAGAAATTGAAACTTCTTACACAGTATCTAAACAATTTGAACCAATAGTTGTTTCAGAAGTTACTACTGTCACAAAAGAATCGAAGGCGCTCATGAAAGAACATAGAACAAGTGAAACTAAATTTGACGTAAGTAAAATACGGACTGATACTTTAGGTAAATTCGACTTAGGTGATGATGTTGAAGAACCCAAAGAGACTAAAAAGTTTGTCCCTAAAGATTTCGATCTGAAAGAAACTTCAGAAATCACAAAAGAACAAGTCAAACCTGTAATAGATGATATTTTACAAAAAGGAACTATTGCTGCTGCAGCTCGAAGTCCGATTTTAGATAAAGATATCAAAATAATTACTAAAGATATTGTTGAATCAGAAAAACGTTCTTACGATGCTAAAGCACCACACAAAGATGAAAGAAGGCATTCGTGTATAAGTCCCGCTATTTCCTTAGAAAGGATAGCCGAATCAGAAGTAGAAACAGAAGAAGAAACACCCCATGTAATAAGTAAATTAATTACAGAAACAAAAACAGTAACTGTTAGTACTGAAATGAAGAAATCTGATTCAGCTATGAAACAAATGGCTGACAATATAGAAATTATTATTAAGCAGGCTTCTGAAGATGTAGACATTTCTTCAGAAGAACCAGAAGTAGAAGAAGCAGTAACTTCTGAACAAAACGATATCGCAGGTAGAGTTTCAGTTGATTCAATAATAGAAGAAGCTGTCACTACTGTAGAGGGATATTTAGAATCTTCAAAAGAAGCAAAAGAAAGGGAAATTGAAGCTAAAAAGGAAATTGTGTTTGAAGAAACCAAAAAATTTGTCAAAGAAAGACCTGGTTTAGTAAAGTCGTTATCCAGAGATAGCGGTGAAATTGTAATTATGCCTAAGAAAAAACATCCACGAACATTTTCAGTTCAAAGTTCGCCAGAAGAAGTCGAAGAACAGATTTATACTGATTCAGAATCAGGTAATACTATATTTTGATTCAAGTGAGCTAAGTTGATTATTTCAATAAGCGAGCGGGGAGAATAAAACTATGAGTTGTTATGATCATAATACCTCACAAGAAATCATACGATGTTTTTTAACACACCTGGTAGTAGAAATAATTAAAAGGATTACATATTTACTTTGTTCCATGATTCCATATATCTTTATGGCGACACATTTTAAAATGCATATAGCGTCTCATTTTTTAATATTGTTTAATTTAACCAAGCAATTTTGTTATTTTTTTGTCATAATAATTGATTTAGTTATATTCATGAAATATTTATGCTTTAATATTATATTATTTTAATTATTTCATGAATCCTTACTGGAAAACTCGCTGCTGATATACGAAACTGCGCGTTTTTTCTATAGAACTATTTTAAATAGGTACTATCCGAGCGGCACTTTCTTAAGTTATCTTCGTTTGCAATAAATTAAAATAAACTGATATTTTTTTGTATTTCACATTATTTAAATGAGTACCTAATTCGATATTAAATTAATTAAAAATAGTAAAATATTGTTACAAAATGTAATGTATGTGCCTAATACACTTGCTAAGCAAAATGTTCATTGCTAAAAATATGTTTCTAGATTTGATGAAACTGGCCTTTACCGCATTATTTTGGCTATAAGGTACTTCTGATTTATACGCTACTTTATGGGTGAAAATCAGTGTTTCAGCAGTCAATTTATGATACAGAGTGTTGAAAAATTGTTTTCTTAACCATATGATCATGATTAAGCACAGTAGAGACTTGTTTGGGGGGAAAACTACTTTTTCATCCGATTTATCATAATTATATTGCCTCTGGCTGTAAGTAATATTGTGCGTGTTCTCATTACGATATCGATATTCATTTTGCAATGACTTTTCATTTTCGAATACCTATTTGAGACAAGGAATTCTCAATCAGGATCAAATATCTTAACGACGCTTTCCTAGCTGTGTTGTACCTACATATTCCACACAACCTTAACTGAATGAACATCAATGAAAGGGAATAGGTATAAAGTAATCACAAAGTATGTTCATTACTTGAAACTTTCGCGGTAGCAAATATAATCAACAATTTGTTGTAACCCGATAAGTCGAGAATAAAGTATGAAAAAGTTTTTACGAACAGTTTCTAAGCCATTTTACAAACTTTATTGTGCGAATAAAGTGTGTAAAATGTTGTTTGAAACTGTTTGCAATTAGGCGTTAAAACACTCGTATGATCTTATTATGGAATTTACTCGTTGCTTTAAACCACACTTATATTTGGACCCTTTTTACACAACAATTACATAAATAATTATTCTATGCAAGAGTTGGGAAAACTGTATTATACACAGCGCTCATATTCCAAGCTGACAATTCAATTGCGCTGTTAAAAAAATATTATTCACAAAGCTAATTGTAATATTTTGTCAATATATTATGACTAATTATAGATGTTTTTTAGACATGGACAAAGCAAAAGTATTAGAAATAATTGAACCAAGTTCAGACCTTGACGGAAAGGTAGCCGAAACCAGTTTTGATACTAGAAAAATCAGGACGGATTCGTTAGATGATGCTGATGACTTTCCGGAAAAAGAGGTAAAAATAAGATATAATCTCTCTCATTCGTGACGCATTGCAGGCGGCAGTCTGCTTCTGTCATATTAAAGTATATATCTAAGTATATATTATTTAATATGACATTGGCATTGTTTTTATGTAAGGTCAACTGCCTGAAGACATTCAGGCAGTTGACCGGCCTTCCTAGGGTAGCTCCAGAAATGGAGGGAAGTTGTGAAACGGTGTCCCAAGTGTAGCAGGCTAGCGGGTTAACCACTGTACTATTGAAAACGTGAAATATATATTTTTATATAACACAGATAGCGCTGGCCCCAAAGTAAGTTGGAAATTTACCTCATAGGATATTAACTTATAGGTACTTTATTCTGTAATAAATACAATTATATATAAATAAAGATAAACGTCCAAGACTCGACCAATCTGAAAAGATTTTCATCTTGACTTGTCCGGGGATCGAACTTGGGAACGGTGTGTCATGATGACCACTAGGCCACAGTGATCGTCAAAAAATTAAACTTTTATGTTTATTTTTATTACCCGAATCAATTATTTCTGTTCTATCTATCTATCGGCCAGGGATATCCACTGGTGGACATACACCTCCCCCTAATTTCTGTTATTGTAATAATTTTATTTATAACAGGCTGAATTCTTTGGAGAAGACGGAAAATATCACGACGAAACGTTCGAAGCAAGCAAATTCGAGGATAGACACCAAATATCTGATATTACTGGGCCTAGTACTAGCTCTCAACAGCCAGACATGGACGATGATAAATCATCAGATAAACTTATTAAAAAGACACAATTTGTTGACAGAATCCTACATTCTGATTTAGTTTCCAAATCGACAACTGAATCGTCAGTTACGACAGTAGTATCGACATTGACTAAATCATCTGATGAAGAACAGAAGTCTGTTCTTGAAGATGCTACGTCCGCAGATTTTTCAAAGATAAGTGGCGCAGATCTAGTAAAAGATCCGTCAAAGACATCGTTTGAAGCGAAAGAAGATTCAAAAATTGAAGAACAAATAGAAGATCGAGGTACTCCTGATCTTTCTAAAAAATCCATGAGCCTAACTAAGGATTATTCAAAATCATCTATTGATAGCAAAGACACATCGAGAGATTTTGCTACAAATGAACTTTCAAAAGATTCCACTGTAGATTTAACGAAGGACTTTTCAAAAGCTTCCGTAGAAAGCGTTAAAGAAACGTCACGGTCGATCGATGAAAAAACATTTTCTGAAGATCATTCCTCACTTGATGTTTCTAAAACGCTAGCTTCTGATGCTTCAGAGGCAATTACCATGAGTAAAGAGTATATTGATGAAGAGAAATCAGTATCCAAAGTAATCAGGGTCTCAACTAGTTCTTCCCAAGAAACATCGATAATGACTGAAAGTAAGCTATTTAGTGAACAAGATGACCGTTCTTTGGATAGGCCAAAACTTTCGGAAACCGACCCCGAAAGAGATTTCATTGGAGAAATGGAAGAAAAAATTGCTGAACTCAAAACAGAATTTAAAAAAGAAGAAGACAGTATGAAAGATTCAGTAGAAAAATCATCTAGTGAAAAAGTAGTCAATGGAATAACGGATGCAAAGAAAGAGGAAAATATTTCAAAAGAACAGGAGGACAAGGAAACTAGCGATGCTGGTCCTGACAGCAGTGAATTGCATAGAAGATGCTCTAATTTATTAGAAGACATATCACAAGGAGCTCTTATAAGAATCGACTCCAGTCATGTAACACATGGTTAGTATACATGTATATATTATAGAAAATTAACTAAAGTTATTTTAAAAATTAAGTTAAGATCATAATTTTCCTGTTTTGTGTTTAGATTTAGCGTCAAAGTTCTCAAAAACTCCACCTCCGTCCCCGGTAGATTTAATAGGAAAAGATAAAGCAAAACTGGAGGAAAGTTCTGGCGATAAGCAAACCGGGCTACAACTTAGAGGTAATGTTTAATCTATGTAGTCTATAAATAGATAGTGAAAATTATGTATATAGATGTGTACCTTCAACATAATATAGCGATTAAAGTTATTAATTGCTAACGTTATACTAAATTACTCTAAATCTTTCTATTGTTCCTAGAAGATAGTAGAAGACATTATATGCCTAAATAACACGTTTCATTGAAGTTCCTTTTGAAAGAATCAATTTACTGATGGCATAAAGCTCGATTAATAGACACACAAAAACACTTGAAAGATTTTTCATTCTCAGACAATTCAGTCGTCAACACCAATGGTTACATGCAGATTATGTATCAGGCCTAAACTTAGCCATAAGTAATTATAGACGTCAACAAAATTTTTTTGTTGTAAAAATTGTAAGCACAAATATGACAATTAATAAGTGTTCAAAGAAACCTATATTAAATAAACGATTAAATCTTGAATCTTGAGGTGTATTGAGTTATTGCAAGCAACGTCAGGGCAGCTGCAACAGTGTACGTAAGCGTTATCAGGATGCACAAGTCGCTAAAGAGCATACGCTCGAGCTGTGTAATGTACCTACAGACTGCACGTGTATAATGTCTGACAGTATGCTTTGAAAAGCATTATTTTAACCGGGCTGTGCAGCGTGCAAATCTGCAAGCCAGCGTATTGCATCTAGCAGACAACTACTTGCGCTCTACCTGTGATAGAAATAATATAGTAATACTTTTTATTTAAAAGTTATCTATGAATGATATTTTTACCTTTAGTGAGTCGTGATTTAAGTTAATCGATCCATCAGCGTTTATTTTATAATGTTTCATTTATTTATTACTTTTGTGTACTAATTGATGTAAGATTTTTAATAAAAAAATACCTATCTTTGAAATTTTTATCGATGTAATCCGCTGGCAATAACTCAATACGCCTGAATTAATTCTGCCTGCAATCATTGGGGTAGAGGACTGGACTGTCTGTGAATAAAAAGTTCCTTAAGCTCCGTGGCGCAGCGGTCAACACGCCTGTGACACGGATGGTCCCGGGTTCGAACCCCGGTCAGGTCAAGATGGAAAATGATCTTTTTCAGATTGACCTGGGTCATGGATGTTTATCTATATATGTATTTGTTATAAAATATAGTATCGTTGAGTAAGTATCCCATAATACAAGTCTTTCTGAAGAACTTACTTTGAGGCTAGCTCAATCTGTGTGATTTGTCCGTATATATTTATTTTATTTATACGTGTATAAGTGTGAATTATGTTAATCGAGCTTTATGCCATGAGAACATTCTTTCGAAAGTAATTTTGATGAAACGTAAAATATGGGAATAATGACTTCTACTATCGTGGCTTGTGGGGACGATAGACAGATCAAAAGTGATTCTGTATAACGTTAGGAGCTCTTAAGTTATACCTTTATTTTAAATGTAAGCCCCAAATTATTTAGTGCCATTGTACATATTTCTAAAATAATGCTAGATAAAAAAAATAATGTTCCTAAATTCATCTTCACAATAGTATCTTCATATTTAGAGTTCACTTAGAATTTGTAGAAGTAGCCGCTAACATCACATTCAATTTAGGCTCCGAATCTTCGTTCCTGGATGCCAGCCGTCAGTCACCAAGAGCGTCTTCAGCAGGAGACAGTCTCTACAGCGAAACAGAGGCTCACCAAAGTGGTTAGTAACATTTCCATAATAGAACATAAACATACTACAATTTTAAAACCCTCCCCCTAAAGTATATTCTTTTATCCAAGTTTTAATTGTTATACTCGTCGTACAAGACGTAACAAAAAGTTATTGCAAGCTTGGTGCAGTAATAGTAGTGGCAAAGTAGAGTCATAGCGAAACTTTACTCCTAGTTTTAGTAGAGATAACCATCGTTATAGAGAGCCTTTTTTGCCACACTCTTTGGTTTTGTCGCCAGTTTTCGCATGTGTATTTGTGATTCAGTTTTACACTTGAATAACAGACTTTGTTCCCAGATAATTCGTAGTAAATATTAATACAGAATAAATTTGCCATGGTAACGAAGTCTTAAATACAAGAAGCACATGATATCATTACTCGAGTATTAAAAGCACTTTTTGACGTCCTAGAAAACAAAATAATTTTACTAGATGATGTATTAAATCCATCCATAAAAAAACATACAAACCATTCGCTACTCACGTTCGTAATGCCAATAATTGTCAGCACAGTAAAGGTTATTTTCTTTCTTGCGGAGCCCTTACGTTGCTATAGGTAAGTGGATCCACAAGCTAATTTCAAACTTTGTAACCTTCATCGTTGTCGCTTAGTTCTCGACGTGACAAAATTATTTTTTTTCGTCTTTAATTCGCAGTTTTTCATCTATTGTCATTCACATTTGAGTAACGTTTCGCTTTGATTCTGAGTCTTCTTTGGTTTTATTTTCCACCATCTCACAAGCTTCCCTCGCTGTTTTCTTAAACTGTCTCATGTTCATTGTCGTAAGGTATATTACTCACGCTTTAGGCGCTTTAATGGCCTATTTTTAAAGTTTCACCAATTCGTCAATGACTGTATATATTCAATTTATATAAAAGAGTTAAAATTTAAAATGACACAATTAATTGACGCACATTGAAAAAGATTTGACCCAATATATAATTTCTCTAAATACACGTGTAATATTTAATTAAATAAAAAATATTTCTTTACAGATGTACTAACGGAGGCATCTAAGGCACTTAGCGCAGCCGCCAGACCTAAATCTCCGACGAAACATTTGGCCGACAATCTGTCATTTATAAATGTTTATCAACCAACTTTGACGAGTGGGGCTATAGAACTTGTCGATAGAACAATCGAAAAAAGCATTGACGTAATTGATCAAATAAAGAAGGAACAATTAGCTGTTAAAATGGAAGAAATGCAAAAGTCAACGACGTCTGACACATTCTTTAGTGAATCTAGGATTGAAACCTCGACGTCATCTTCGTCTGTTCATAAGACATTTGAAGGTTCAGAACTGAAATTCCAATCGATTGACCCTGAAGCAGTCATGTCTAATATGGTAGCCAAATTTGGTACCACAGATGAATATAGTACTATCTTATCACACAAAGAAACAGAAACTAGAAAAATCTCGGGACAGGAATTCTTTTCAGAGACAAAACAAGTGTCATCTTCAGATGATGATTCTCTTGTGATTAAAACTGAAACAAAACACGAACTTCGAGGGCAAGAACACGAAGTCCGAGAGAAAACAACAGTGCGAAGAGAAGGAGATCAAACAGAGACATCGCAAAAGAAAGTTGAAAAAGCTCATGAAGCCACGGCAAAGCGATCGGACGTTGAAACAAAAACTGTTTTTAAGAGCACTGATGATACTGATATAATTAAAGTTGAGAGAGAATTTTCTGAACAAGGTTTGTATACAGGTCGTCAAACAAAGTCTGAAGAAAAGATGACGGCACTGAAAGACGAGACAGTCAAGAAAAAACACGAAGTGAAAATTTCAGAAAGGGATTTATATCATGAACAATGGGGCAAAGAGTACTTTACTGAACCCGGTGAGCTAGAAGACATTCAAGAAGATGAAGATGCAAGATCAAGAATAGCATTTGTTGAGTCAGCACTCAAAATTGTAGAAAAGGATGAAGTTGTATCTAGTGTGGAAGTTTCTGAAAAGGGTAAAATAATTAGCTCAAAGGTAGAACACCATAAAGAAGAATCAGTAATAGAAAGCAAAGAACACGATGACCTTAGCTCGGATGCTTCACACGCACCGAGTTTTAAGAGTGAAACTGCAGAAAGACGCGGATCTTCGGAAGCTAGTCCTAGAAGTAAATCAAAATCTTTCAAGAAGGATAATGAGGTATACGAAGTCGATTTTATCAAAGAAATAAAAGTTTCAACATCTCCAGTTAAAAGTACTTTTAGCCGGACTGGAAGCCAAGATACACATTCAGAGTCAGAGGTGGCTCCAGAATTGCCTCACGATGATAGAACTGGTGATACTCCAAAGAAGGATAAACCAAGTAGGTCGCCTATCAAACTACCCCAGCAGCAAATAGAAGATCAAGTTTGGGAAGTATCTTTGCAGAAAGCTGATTCATTTGAAATGGCTGATGATATTCCTAAACCATTAGTTTCTTCTTCAATAACTATTGAGTCAAGTGCAACCAAGAGTTCTGATAGTGACACAGTTTTAGAAATGAAACAAATAGTGGAGACTAAGACAGAAGTATCTACCAAAACGCCAAAAACCGACATGTCTCCGAGTACACAAGAAATTACTGATGATGTTAGTACAACATCGAAGGATATTATGATTAAATCTGGTGAAAGCATTGATACTGAGTATATGGTGAAGTCATTAGAATCACACGAAGGTGAAATTTTACAAAAATCCATTGATTCGACTGTTAGTGCAGAAACATTACATGCATCTGAATTTTCGACTGAAGCTGATTCAGCTTATTTAACGGGAACTGACCATCGACGTACGGAAGAACTGAAATTGGTCAAAGAAAAAAGTCTTGAAGACATTTGCAGTAGTGGTTATGATACCGATCTCTCTTCTGCTGAGTTTCATGCTACGAAACTTGAGTCGGAACGGGTCGACTTTGATTCAATAATGTCTGCTCAGCCACTCGCTGACTTGTCGGTTTTGGAAAAAACTATTGATGAAGTCAAGCAGTCTCTTGAAGCAGCACAAGGAGAAATCATCAGTGAAAAAAGTGATGGAAGTAGTAAATATAAACAGTCTCCATCAGAGTTCCAATTTAAGCTTTTGATAAGTCCTGACAGACCAGAAGTCATCAAGGAGGAGACTCAGGCAGCTGACGAACATGCTGATAAAACTGTTGTTCAACCAAAGGATGACGCTCATTTAGACAGTCAAAAATCTGATAGCTTATCACAAAAAATAAGTTCCCAAGAAGAAACAACTACATCAGATGAAGAAAAAGAAACTGTTCATATAAAAGAATCCAGTCCACCGTTAGATGGCGCAGATATTTCAATAAGATCAGATAGTGGCCCCCATTCTATTATAGAAACTGAAAGTGAAATTGCTCTCTCAGACCGAGATGGTTCTTCCAAAGGGAGCCCAGAAGTAAAACTAAGAGTACAAAAACATATTAAATCCAAATTAGGGATTGTAGAAAGACGATCTGCGTCTGAAGTTGAAGGTTGGTCAAGTTCCGGTGAGAGTCATTATCATAGTTTTGAGCACTCGGAACTTAGCAGGCCGTTATCATCCGATGTAGAAGTGATGATGACAGCACAAAGCGGAACTGATTTTGAAACAGCCTTAACAAGCCATGACGTATCATCTCAATCTTTGAGAACATCTAAAGATTATTATACGGCTGGAAGCTCACTTGCTTCAAGAGACAGTATGAAGAGCCTTGACTCTGATGGATCTAGCCATGTTGCCAGCATTGATATTTCAGATGCATCTGAAACTTTGGTACCTTCAGCTAATGAACTAAAAGAAGAATTAATGGAAAGTAGCACTTATGTCGAACAATTTCTTCATGAAACTGAAAAAGATCAATCACCTAAAGTAAAAGATGTGAGTGAAGATGAAGTGTCCGGTGATGAAGAAGAAGGCAAGTCAGACGTAATTGAGCCGGTCGGTAAAATGAAGAGATCACATGAAATGCGCTTTCAACCTAAAGAAATGATTCCTGAACATTTTCCTCAAGAAGGTGCATCTGAAAGTATCGAAATAGATGAAGATTCTTTCAAAGATAAAGAAGGATCAGATACAACTATTTCTAGTCAATTCAAAACTGATGAAGTTTTATCGTCATCTATTTCGAAACTTGATATGCCATCATCAGCATCACATTCTGAAATAGAAACGGAAATAAAAGAAGAAATAACAAAAGTTAAAACACAGGAAGATCAAGCCATACCTTTTGCAGTAACAAAAGTTGAGAAACCTCAACGGGAATTCGTTGACATCGAAAGTGAAATTATACCAGTTGGTTCGTCAGAATATGATAATATAGTAAAATTTGGTTCATCAGCTAAGAAACCATCTGATCAAGATTCTTCAATCATTGTCAAAACAACAATACATACCGATGAAAGTCTTCCTAGTCAGAAACCTATTGAAGTATCAGAGGAATGCGTAAAAAAAGTTGTTAAAGAAGTCAGTGTTGTGCCTTTCCCTGTTACCGAGATACCTGCATCGCAAAGAGAGTTTGTTGACATAGAAGATCAAATAATACCGGTAGAATCTAAGCAATACGAAGAAATTTTGAAATCAAAGAGTGACTCTTCAGTACCTAAAACCAAAGTGGAAAAATCAGTAGCAAAAACACCTGACTCACAATTAGAAGATAAACAAAGCTCAACTTCTAGTTTGAAAACTCAAGACCATTTATCAACACCACAAACACCATTGTCTGCTCCTAGTCAAAGTTCAATTTCAACAGACAATGGAAGAGAGTATGTACTAGATGACATGTATGATATCTCTGAGACACCGGAGTTAAAGTCAGATCTTGTAACAGAAAGCAGCAGATCTGAACTTGTTGTAACAACAGAGGAAAGGATTGTTTGCACTTACGAGAAAGAACAAGATTCTCCTACAAGTGATGAGTTTGAAATAGTAGATAAGCCAAATGAAATGGACGATTTTGTAGTGATTGAAGAAGTCGCAAAGGAAGCTCAAGAAACTGACACCGAAGGTAAAAGTGTTAAAATTAAATCGCAAATATTTGTCAAAAAACATGACACTGAAGTTGAAGAATTTTTATCGAAAACATCAAAAAAACAGGAAAGTACTAGCAGCACGTCAGGTTCTCTATCTGATGAAGAACTGCTTCAGTATGAGTTAGAACAGAAGAGATTACAGGCTCAAGAACTAGCAGAAATAGAAGCTGGCAAACGGTGGATACAAATGCAATTTGAAGGTGATCCAAGATACGAATATGAAAGAGTGCCTCTAGAAGATATTAAGGAAGAAGAAATGACTGATTTTGATGCTAGTAGAATAGGAAGTTTAAGTTCTCAAAAGGAATCAATAGGAAGTTACGGTAGCTTTAGGAATTCTTACGGTAGCCTGTCTGAGTCTGAAATGGCATCTCGTATAAGATTCAGGGTGAGAGGAGAAAACGACGACATTTCTATTAGCTCTTTACAAGAGTTTGAAAACCTAGAAAAAGCATTAATGGAACAATATCAACAACATTCTTCATCATCACAAGACTCATTGAATGGCTCTTTACCGAGACGGTACATACTCAGTAAAAGTCAAGGTGATGATATTTCTATATCAAGTTTAAAAGAATTTGAAGGTCTAGAATCAGCGTGCCTTGAAGCGCTTAAAGCTGAAATTCTTGCCAAACAAAAGGAGGCTTTACTTCTTGCTGACCCTAAAGAAGTAAGTAGTAGTTTCTTGGAAAGGGAAAAACGCTCTTATAGCGGCAGTTCAGAAAGCAGCCCACCTCAGAAGGGCGGCAGCCCCAGCCAGAAAAGCAGTAGTCCATCTCAAAAAGGTGGAAGTCCTTCTCAGAAAGTAGGGAGTTATGGCAGTCCATCACAAAAAATATTAGCTGACTCTGCAGCTATTAGAAAATTAATTGACCAGCAAATAGCTTTAGAACAGAAACTACAAGAACAAGTGATACCTAAAGTTGTGACTGTCAAGAAGTATGACGATAGAGGTGCCTTCTTCGTACCCGAACCTGAAACAGAGGTAGAGCCCATACCAGAAGTTAGTGAGGAATGCACTAAAACCTCATCATTCGTGTGCGCTGCTGCCCCTAGCGATGGATCAGCAGAATCTATACCCGGTGATTGCGAAGAAATGATGAAAATATTAGATCAGGAAGAAAAATCTAAGAAATCTCAAACTATTACTAAAACATTTACAGATAGAGGAGAAATAGAAGTTGTAAGAACTACAACGGTTATACAGCAAAGATTTGTTGATGGAAAGAAAGTTTCTGAAACAGTGACAAGTACTGAAGGAGAAGGTGCTGTAGATATACCAGCGAGGCCTAAGCCTTTTGATGAAGGTTCCATGTCTTACGGATCAGAAATGTCTTCTTCTATGGTATCTCAATCGTCAGAGATGGATAGTTTAATGACTGTGGTCGAAAGACATTCGTCAGAAGGGGAGATTGTGACTGTAACTAAACAGACAATAATTATGTCTTCGGACAAACCCGAGGACTTGGACTTTTCGAGGGAGGGAAGTGTCAACCGTGAGCTGTCGCCCTCTTCCGGGAGGTCGATCGCGCATAGCGTCATTTCCTTTACTGGTAAACCGTTCACAGATCCAGCGAGTGGGTCGTGGAGTGGCCAGGACGAAGAGTTGAGTTCTTCAGGGAGTTTTAGTAGGTGAGTCTAATTCTCTATAACCACTATTCCTCCATTTCTCGTTGACTTTCATCAAATTGCATTACCACTTTACTATTTCACACCAATGAAAAATAAAATACCTGGCACTTCATCATTAATCGAAAAAAATAAAGATTAAGCCTAATTAATATTGTCTATCTCACTCTTCGAGCAACACGGCCTTCCTGTACAGAGGCCGTGTTGCTCGAAGATCTCACTACAAAAATATTCATTACTATTTGAACAAGTTCAACCATTTGAACAAATCGAAAATTACATCTTCAATCGTACCTTTCAGTCTTTTATAGTCAAAGCTTTCAGTGTACCTTTTATTTTTTGTGCGTACGCTAATGTGTTAATGTGGACACATTTGCCGTGTGCATGTCGACAGAGTACAATAGGGGGTGCTAGTCTACTCTGTCGAGATGTCCAAGTCCACCCGTGGATTTGGTAGAAGACGGCTTAGGAAACACAAGCTAAACAGAGCTATAAACATCAAAGAGACTTCTTCAACACGTCTGGCCAGTGTGAGTGTAGGCCAAATCCTCTTACTGCTCCGGCTAATATATGGCTCTTGTAGTACATAGAGGATCATAGTCCTGCAGTGGAGACTAAAAAAGGCCCGATGATGATGACATTCGCGTACGAACAAAAAGTAAAACCTGCCAAGGTGTTATAGGGCTTTAGCAGTTAATCGAAATTATGAGAACTCTAAACAAAATGCTTTGTAGGGGAGCCCGAGCAGACCTGATGCTAGGAAGTACAGACAGCTTAGAAGCGACTAGCTCAAATGCAACCAGGGCTACTTACAACTACGAAGTCGATACGCCAATGACTGGAAGTCTTACTTCTGGAGGTGAGCGCTTGCTTCTTTATGTAGCTACTTTTCTATCTACTAAAATAATGCCATTACGAATTCGAATCTTACTTTGCCATAATTCAATAAAAATGTAGCATGATTATTGACTAGGGTTGTTTAAAGAATGTTTAATGGTGGTGAATAAAAAGACAAATAAAAGTATTTTTAAAAAGGAAGATATTTTTGTAAAGCAAAATGTTTTCAATTTCTACAACAACGGCTTTGTGCAGAGAGAGAATGGTCGTAGGATTTAGGCACTACTGTTTTTATCGAAGAACTAAGAATAGTATAATTTTCGTAGTTTGTGCGAAGAACTGCTAAAGATATTAATCAATTGACGTGATTTTGAACAAGACTCACAAGAAAACAGAAACTTTTAAGGCATCTAACGCATAATAATCATCTCATCTTACAAATGTCAGAGTCGTTTTGTTTGAAATCATAAAGATGATCTTTTCTCGTATGCCACGATTTTCTCTTTCTGTGCAAAGCATAGATTAAAAATGCGTCTCGTGCAGAGGTTCAAGTTGAAGTGTATGAATCCCCAACGACATTGGAATCACACTTCCACCGTTTCGCTCAAATAGAAGTGAGACACGTTCTAGTATATGGCACTATTTTAATATATTCTGAATAATTCTGATGAGCATTTCCTTATTTATGCATGATTTAAACCTATTTTATATATTTTCTAAATTATATCTATCAACTATTTCTATTCTTACGTGATCATGCATCGTATTGGCTTGAATATTCTTAACTATTCTATTCAGATACTTGAAATCCTGGTAGATCACAGACTTACTTATTAAATATCAATAATTTAATTACGATGTTTATGACGGAACCTGTAATTTAATGACAATCATATACATCGACAAATTGATTATATCAAGCCATAGACGCGAAACAAATAAAATACTTACAACCATTTTTGGCCGATTTTTGGAGTGCCTTTATTTTACTAAGTACCTTTTTTGGTAATTTCTCCAAATACCTATAATGTCTAATGGGAAGAAATGAGGATTGAGGAGCTTCTGTCCATTTACTGTCTTTTAGTTAAAAAATAAAATAATGTGTAATGGTGACCGTATGTTGTAAAGTGTACGAGTAAGTCAATTTATGAGATATGATTTTCATCTGAACATTTTTGATTGACTTTTTGAAATGCACTAATTCTACCATCATTGGCGCAAAGATTAGCTCTTGTTTTAATATTTCCTCCAAATCAAATTTGTTGAGATAAAAATATAGGTAATATAGTATAGTATTGTTGAAGAAGTTAAACAAACTTGAAAAATGAAAGGCCTATTAAAAAGTCTGTATTCTGCCGAGCCTGCTGCATAAGCCTCATAAATCATGCGCTCATCCCTGCTTAACTATATTTTTATGTACATGTTGCTACCCCACCGAGCTTGTTACTAATCAGAAAGATAACAGCGGCTCGCCCCCCAGGGTCGAACACCATGGTGTCATCCCTGGACACCCTGGAGCCACTCACGGCGGTCCAAATGGAGAGCTTGGAGCACCAGTCCACGAGTGAACACTACTCGCATGATTATGAAGTTCAGGAACCAGATTCTGATACTGAGAGACTGGTAAGCGGGATTTGTTACCTACTTTTTATTAAACAAGCGTCAATTAGAAAAATAAGATTAAAAAAAATGAAATCTCAGCCACAAAAGATCGAGCTAATTATGGTTAATTTTGATACTTATGTAGATTTATCAATTGCCGATGAAGATACTTGTCTCCATGTTAGGCTAGCAAATTATCTAGCATCTAGAAATTAGATGCAATTAAAGCCTTTTACATATTAATGAACAATTAATATGCCACCAAAGATGACACTAAAATGCTTAAAATAAAAATGTTAATATCATTTTTAGTGACAGATAATAATAAATATAACGTACAAATTGATGTATATCTAATAACCGTTAGCCATCTTGTTACTTTTCACTTTTACCATCATGCCTATATTCTTCTTCTTCTTTTCGAGTCAAAAAGGCTATATTTATAAATCTTATATTATATTAGACCAAAATTTGTAAATATTGCCTATATTGCAACCCTTGCTATATACCCCCATAATGTTACTCAGAATCTGTAATGCAAAAATTGAGAAATTAAAGTATGTACCATATTTTTAGGAGCTGGACGGACGAGCTCCACAAGCGAAAGAACGAACTATCATGTTTGATAGCACAGACACGTTGAGTGCCGTCAGTGGAGACAATTCAGTCAAAGAAGCTACAGTTGAAACGGCGGCTCCTACGTTCTACATTGGTGATACACCTATTGTACGAGGTACATATTCTAAACAAATCATTAATAAACTGTGTTAAGTAAACTATTTTTGTAGATTCTAGACACAGAAAAAAGCAACCGTGGTCAATCCGACAACAGGAGGACACAATAGCAACGAAGAACCATATCATTAATTTATATTATAGATTAATTGGATCGAAATTAAAGTTTTTAGTTTACATCATTGTTCGAAAGCATTATCCTTTAAAAGTGAAGTACCATTCTGTTCAGTTTTTGAAAAATGTGTCATTTGATAAAATATAGGTCTTAAAAAGACTATTTATTTGATATCGATACGTAAGACCCATAAACGCCTTTAATATAGCTGTCGAACAAAGTTATCAGTTGTCCCCAACAAAGTTACGGCGGATGATGTCACATGGACCTGTGCCTTTTTGTGTAAAAGGATTAGAACGACCTCAAAAAATTCGGATTTGTACTTTTATATCTCAAAGAGCTTTTGGATTACCAAGGTATTTATTTTATTGACGAGTCCATTTTTGGGAGGTCTTCCCATAGGACAACAAAAAAAAGTATGTTGTATGTAAACTTTTTTTGTCTGCTCTTTTACTTGTCTATTGTTTGTGATTCTACTACTGTTTATTCCACATACTCCGTGGTTTGTTCTGAGGTATAACACTACATACACTGAACAGTCTCGAAACTTGATGAATTCTTAAAATTATGTATTTATAGGCGAACGCAGAGAAGAAGAGGAAGACACTCAACCTACTCTATCGGGTAGTTGTCCAGCATCCCTACCACCAGCGGCACAGCCGTCACCACCTGTCCCGGCCCAAAGAAGGTACATTCAGTAAATCATAATCATCAATCAACCAATAGTTTTAAAAAAAACACATTTCTAGTACTTTCATCGAGACTCTTTCATATCATAACATCGACATGATGAATTTAATACCAACTTAAAATTAATCTTCGAATCAAAATATGATGTTCACTTTTTTATTTTATTCTGTACTTATTTGTTTGTACATTCGTTTACTTGTATGTATAAATTTTTCTGCTTCACATTTATTTACTTCAACGAGCACATTATTGACACCATTTTGTGTTTCATCACAAATTGCTTTGTATTTTATTAATATAATGAAGCAAGATATCATTTCGTTATTAATATTTCCTTTTATATCTTTACCATTTATTCTTGTGTTATTATCTTTTAATATTAGATCTATTTAAAATGTACCTACTAAACGAAATGTTACGTTTACAGCTGCTATTGTTTAAGTCACTCCCAAGAAAAGATCAGCAAATAGGTACACTACTTTGTATTGTACTGCTTCTTCGATATGATTTGCTTCATCATAATCATTATTTATTGTATAATCATCATACAGACCATTTGTTTTGCTTTTTGTTTTGTTTAATGTGTGTTTGTTTTCGAAGGTCTCGCAATTTGTATAAATTAAAATAAGGGTGATAATACATCAGCATGCCGTTGAACGGTTGAAGTTAAATAGCAAGACTTTTGTGGAAATTACCTGCTATATTCGTATTTTGTTAAAGCCAAGTATAATTATAGCTAACAATTATTTATAAAATACCAAAAATACTTTAGATACTTATTTTTATCTACGATAATTGACGCTGTTGTATTCAGTTAACAATGTTAATTTATTGAATCACTAGTTCTTTGTAGCTTTATCTTTAGTATTACTGATATTTCTCTTACGATTTCCACAAGAGTCTTTTTGCTTATCAAAGACAGGATAATTATTTAATCATTCACCCAATTTGTTTCCAGATCTCTAACAATGATCGCGAAGTCTCCGCCATCTAGTCTAGAAGAATATGCGAAGAAATAATTTAAGCATTTCCCATTCTCCTTATCTTTAAACCTTCATTTTTCTTTTATTCCTTTTTTCTAGAATAATCTTTTTGGTTTCGAATTAGATTAGATCCTTTCGCAACTGAATAAGCTTTGGCAGGTGCACGATTTGCTACTGAACCTGATTTGGACAAATATATTTAGACGACATATTACATGATAGTATCATGACAAAATACATAAACTAAACAATGTAGGCAAATATCAATGTTTATTAATAAGACATCTATTGTGATAGTTTCTAACTGAAGTACTTATTGTACTCGCATGTCCTTACATCATGAAAACTCGCATTTTTGATCGAATTGTTCAAGAGTTTAGTCTTGACTTATAGGATTCAGGCCAAACAAAAAAATTATATAATTTTTCGTTTGGTATGAGTTTTATACGTCAAGTTTTGGATAATATTTTGGTACTCACTTTTGTACTGAAGTCGGTTTTTGTACGACGTTGGTCCATGTAACTTTGACCTATCCTTTTAGATAGTGCTTAGCTTTTAGTCTTGGAGTAAAATGCTTATTCAATATGAAATAACACTGTAGGACTATTGAATATTTTATAAGAATACAAAATAAGTAGATACGTTTCTGAACGTTTTTGATAACGATCTCTGAGATGAAATTAAAAATATCTTGCTCATTCATAGAGCTAATGAAAATTACCGCGAGCGATGGAATGGATACCAATCGGTTTTGATTCTTGCACAATCTCTAACGTAAGTAGATAGGTAGATACTAAATGTAGGGTAAGCCACTACGGTCAGCGGATAGTGATAATGTTGATCTCATTTTACTTTTCTTAAGTTCTTCGTATCTAGTCATGTTTATAAGTGTAAAAGCTCTAGTTCAATTTTAATTTGTGAATATCATTTTAATTCTATCATTAAGTAACACATTTATTAGTTCATAGATACTTTTTGATTTCTTGTCCTCATTATGTTAGTTCAATATGAATTCTAATTAAGGTTTCTTTAGGTTTAACCAGTTGACCGTAGGTATTATAACCAAAACATAATGTTGGTTAAGCTTGCTCACTTCCAAATGTTTGTATGTTCCAAAATAACTAAAGAGTTATAATTTACAATGGTTACTAGGAACCTCGGTTAAGACATGGTGGGTTTGTTACCCGAATTTAATTAGGGTTTGGGGTCTTGTCAAGTCTGTTAAAGTACCAATCTGCCTAATGTTATCATATTTATAATTACTAGTGAATATAAAGTAGATATTTGTGTACATCGTTAATTGATTTTTATTTTTGTCATCGACAGTTAAGACATGATGAATATAAACAATAATTCATCATTCAGCATAGTGTTTACGAATTCAAACAATTCTGACTTGATTTTCAAACCATCTGATTCTAATTTTACTTTAATTCAAATGTAGTATTAGTTCAGTTTTAAACTTTATTTATTTTTATTTTTATTGTTACTTTGACTAGAATTGGCAAGTTCTCAGTTCGAAGGAATGAGACTGAAGGCGGTTAGATCTAGACGTGTATATTGAAGGTACGCTTAGCTAATTCACGTGCAAAGCTGATTTGGAGCAATTGTTTTTCATATCAGCTCGACCCTCGGAAAGATCGATTCTGGAATCCAACTTTATTCTTCAAAACGAGTTTATTTTAAATAAAATGATTTTTCATATAATTTAATATTTGATGACTTATCGTTATCCTGTTGTAGAACATATTTCTTGAGATTTGATAGACAAAGCAAAAGTCCATCATAAATTTTCGCATTTTATAGGTACTAAACAATTGCTACCATTAACATTACGCTAACAACTATTTTAATTTTATTTCCATAAATTGATAAATGCGGTGAACAGGAACAAATAAACGTTTGTTGGGGGTTTTGACCGCAGTTAAGTATAATAGTAGAAGACACAATAAATTGAAGAAAACATCATAATTTCAGCCGCAAGAAGTCCACTGCTGGACATAGGCCTCCCCCAAGGATTTTCAATATGACCGGTTGGAAGCGGCCTGCATCCAGCGTCTTCCTGCGACCTTCATTAGGTCGTCCGACCACCTGGTCGGTGGGTGTCCAACGCTGCCCTTGCCGGTACGTGGTCGCCATTCAAGAACCTTTCTGCCCAAATTGAAGAAATACAAAGGTTGCATTTCAGGTTCGATGTTGAATATAGGGTAAACGCTTACGTATTGTAACTATTAATATAAATATAGTTAATTTGTTTTTAAATCGGTGTGCTTAAGAATTCGTGTTAATATAAAAAGCTAGGTTATTGTTGCCACGCTAACTATTAAGTTTCCAAATTATTTTAGTTGCTTCGTTTAAAGTTGTATTTGTAATATTGCTGGATATTCTATCGATTAACTAAATTATTGAATATTAATAAAAACGCTATGTCTCATATTTACTTGATGTGTTTCATTTATCTACTATTTCTACCGCTAAAGTATAGTCACACACTTACACGTCAGCAGTATTTATAACTTGATGCATTATTTGCTTATCAGTTGTTTTGTGTATAAAAAGTGACTTTTTTATGTAGAGACTTTACAGCCGCTCTCTTCTTCAATAAATTAGCATAACCAACTCCATCCAATTCTTGGCGCCAAAGCCTCAGATCTATACATTCGTGTTTTTCGTGCTTCAGTTTTTCGCCACTGAATATTTTCAGTCCTGCGATCGTCAATGTAGCGAATAATTTTGAAGACCGAACTTTGTTGTTGGCCCTAATGGATAAAAGAGGTTACAGTTTAGAATGACAAAACTCGTCGTCTTGAGTGTTTCGGAAATGGTATTCGTAAACCGAGCTAGGGCAACCTAGTATTATCCCAACTAATATTATAAATGCGAAAGTGAGTTTGTTTGTAACACTTTCACGCCGTATCTACT
This sequence comes from Rhodophaea formosa, assembly GCA_963082605.1. Classification (NCBI taxonomy): domain Eukaryota; kingdom Metazoa; phylum Arthropoda; class Insecta; order Lepidoptera; family Pyralidae; genus Rhodophaea; species Rhodophaea formosa. The sequence goes on along the minus strand of OY720228.1, from coordinate 9,117,411 downwards.
GGACCGATCATGATGAAATTTTGCATACACAGGTTAGGGTACTGAGAAGGTCATAGGCTATAAATCACGCGGGCGAAACCGCGGGTAACAGCTAGTATTAAATAAAACTGCAATTGTAATTAAAAATGTTTATTACACAACAAAACATTAAACATACTGAAATAAACAAGTATCTAAATTGTCTTGAAAATAAGTTAATAAAGAGTAACAATAACTTCGGTTTGTAAAAATCGGTCATTTTGAAGTATAAAAAATATTGGCACTTTATTTGTGCAATACAAAAATATCAAAATTTTATACGAAAACTCTTCAAATAAGAAATCATTTCATAAATAAATAATTATCTAACGAGTATTTACACTGATTTCTCATTCAAATAATTTTCATGAAACTTAAAAACTAGATCCTAGCTTACATTTACTATGGCATTTTAATTTCGATTTCTGAAAGATAAAAAATCCTAGAAAAAGTACTGAATACATAGATTTGGAACTATTTTTAAGTTCAGTGATATATTTTTAAGTTTTCCAATAAAGGGTAAAGCGTACATTTCGTAGCATCTATTCAAACTGGCCTTTACCTGAAATATATATACTGAGGATTGACAAATAAGTAACAGTGATAAATGCAATTTTATTTGAAAAAAATATAATTCTGCATATGCATAACTTTTATTATGGTACCCCAAAATCTCAAGAAATCAACTACCTATTCATTTAAATTTTGCCTGGAAAAGTTAGTAGTTGGTAGAGATATACATGGTGATCGGCTGAGAACGCTGGACGCAAGCCGCTTCCAACTGATCATTTTGGAAATGAATAGTGAAGCCTATGTATGCCCAGCTTCTTCTTCTTCTTTTTCTCGAGTCGTAATGTCTGTTTTTTATAAATTTACAATACTCTTAACCAGTATGCGGCCACAGCGACAGCCCGGTCATTTGCCTCCTCGAGGTCTTTTTGTGTACAGTGAACGGGGCAGTTAGGGTACGTTAAGAGATAGCTCATTGACTGGACGTCGCCACAGTCACAAGTGCTGATGCCGGAGAAACCCCTGCCTAACCTAGTCCAGCTGAAGAGCTTATCAAATTCTCCATATGTTTCTAGTACTAATTCCAAGAAAATAATCAACAAACATGCGTAGTTTAAAAGAATAAAAATAAATAGGTAATAATAAATAAATTAGTCTTCGCTTTGGTGGTAAATGTCACCACTTTAGAGTTAAAGTTCGTTAAGCTAAAGTGAATCTTATTGTAATCAGCTATGACTGAAATTTCATTGTCTTCACAGGGAGTCGAATTCCGATACGTCACTCGTCTGAAATGGAAAGCAATATTAAAATAAATAACTTAATATAATATAATAATCAAATAAGGTGGGTACTGGAGCCAAACAAGGCCTGGAAAATAATAAATTTGAATAAACATTACAAACTGATCTCAAAAAATAGCTTTTTTCAAACAATTATGTTATAAAGGGGTTTGAAATTAAGGGGACACACAAAACATGATTTCAAAATACTTTAAGTTATTTTACTAAGGCTTATATCATTTACATTCTTGAATTTCTTTCTATTTGTAAAGTATTAGGAATAAAATGATTGGCGTCGCTACTGTGCCTAGTGTGCCCCCTTAGGTAGGCTTATTTGGCTCCAGTACCCTTATTTGAAAGCTGAAGAGTTTGTTTGTTTGGTTGAACGTAGTAAACTCAGAAACTTAAATAGATTGCTTAAATTCTTTCACCTTTGGATAGGTACGTTATCCCTGAGTGCTAAAGGCTAGGTATGTGCGACGGGCAAAGCCGGGGCGGACTGTTAGTATCAAATAAATTTGCTTGGGTACTAATAAAGACAATTTAAGTTCTGAAAATGGGTTGACCTTGAGAAGTCGAGAGATTGACAACCACAAATGCTTCGCGTTATGAGGTGAGCAATAACCGCCAAAATGGCTAGGTAGAAATCATTAAAAAGTCATACTACAATATTTATCGATACAATCGAAGGTAATTTTTAAAAAATGTTTTTATAATATGCTGTGACAATATTGATCGTTTTGGGCCCTTTAAGGGGCAATTCAGCTCATCAATTGGAACAAGTTGTCCTTTGGGATCAATGGTGGGAACTCAATCTTTTTTGACATTCCCATACAAACTGACCGAGTTACTGAATATAATGTATGGAAATGTCAAAAAAATGGAATACCAACGTTGGTACCGTAGGTACAAATTGACGGGCTAAATCAATCACTTAAAGGGTCCAACCCGATCGATATTTCACAGCTCCTTTCACTTACTTTTAGAGAAATAAGACAAAAACACCATTTTGTGACAACTCACTTCTCGCGAGCGACGAATCACAAAATCGAGTCCGTTGAGCCCATAAGGAAGTATGGCAGACTTATTTACACTTATATCAACATCAGGGCTTTTTAGTCTCCACTGCAGGAGCACGACCCTCCATGTACTACCAGAGCCATATACTAGCCTGAGTAGTCAGAGGATTTGGCCTACACTCTCCACGCTGGCCAGACGGGTTGGAGAGGTCTCTTTGATGTTAAAAAGCTTTGTTTAGCTTGTGTTTCCTAAGTCGCCTTTTACGACATCCACGGGATGACTTGGAATGCTCCTATTCTACTCTGCCGGGAACCACACGGTGATCCCTTTTTCATTTACACTTATATCATATAGAGGAAAGATTTGTTTGTTTGAATAGACTCTGTAACTACTGAATCAATTTTCAAAATTCTATCAATAAAACTAATTTATCTGCGGGTCGAAGGCGCGAGTTGTATGGTATATTAATAAGGAATCATTACAAATATTACACAAATATAGGGAGGGAGAGTGCGGTTACCCACCAAGTCAGGTTTGTAGAGGTGCACGTGCGGCAGGAGGAAGGTGGAGCCGAGGTCGCGTTCAGCCATCGTGTTGGCCTCCTGGTGCAAGGTATGTACATTAGATACAGGTTTGTGCCAAGAACATGAAACTACATACAAGAGGTGCTACAAGGGTAATACATATACGTACATTCCAACTGTTAAGAAACATAATACTTATAAACAAAACGCAAACGCTCGTGCCAGCAATACTGCGCGAGAGTTATATTCAAAATGTTGTTGACATTCAATAGACTTGAATTGTGGCCTTTGGTTCTAACACACATATTTCCAACTTTGTAATTTTTGTCTTGATAATATAACCAGAACCTATGTAAATACAGGTTTCATTTACTTCCCGTATATCAGAAAAAAACCTCAATCCAAATCCTTTTACAAATGGTTATGGGTAAAATTTAAATTGTACTTATAAATATAAAAATGGAAAAAAATAATACTTTATGAATAACAATGAAATATAGTCGTGCGTGACTGAATGAAGGCTTATAATAAATGGATAGACTATAGTTAAATCAATTGACAACTAAAATAAATAAAACGCCTATTCATAAAGATTAAGTAAATATTGATGATTGTCGAGTTATTTGCTTTTGAATGGTGTTGATAAGTTTTCAATGTTTTTTTTTTTCTATCGGAACAAAGTTTGAGAGTATATTATATACTTTTATTACATGTCTTAAATAAAATGCAATGAAATAGGAGGGATCCAATCCAATAGGAGGATTTCCACATAATCTAACTACAGTTATGTACCAAAGTCCAAAACTTTGGGGACAATCTTTGTTAGTTAAACATCATTTTGTCCATCTAAAATAGGTCGGTTAATTCAAATTAACACAAATGGCAAGTTACTGTTCCTAAGACACAATTATTTTTTTCTGTGTATATGCACATCCATAAAAAATTCAAATTTTTGACAGGGTGATTGATCCCCTTGAGTAAAAATATGAGAAAGTACCTGATGTGTAAGACGTGTAGACGACGCAGCCCTCCCTGTGCTGGCCGGTAGAGTCCCGCCGACCGACCGGGCCTCTGATAGAGTCCTGGAAATTTTAACAAATTTACTTGAGAACATGCCTCATACAATACTTGTATATTAAGTCCGCCTTTTCTAGGTTTTATTTTTATAATTGACATGACACAGATTTAGTTAAACTAGCTCCAGACTAAGTTATGAAAACGTCGTAGGGTAATAACTCGACTATACTTCATTTTTATGCTTAGATTATATAAAGCGTAGATAGGCTTTATTAGCATTAAAGCGTATATAAAAATTAAGTCCGACCCGTAGTCTGTCATGCACAATAGCACCAATTTGACAGACTTGGGTGTCATTCATTGACATGACGCGTCCCTAACACAAGTCACCACGGTAATAGGTGGGTAATAGTAATACTATTACGGACGGAAGCATTGAAAAATTGGCCAGTTTTTTAACTTAACGGCTTAACGTTCTCTAGAGAGTATGTAGACAAATTTTTTAAGACATATTTTTTTGAAGGCAAACATCCAAAACACAAATTTAGATCGTTTTCCATCCTGACCTGGCCAAGGGTCGAACTCAGGACCATGCGACTCAAAGACCCTTGCAAAAACACTGAGCCATTAGAATCTTTAAAAGGGGTAGCATCAATTTTACGGGGTCCAGTGGCTGCTCCCAATAAATTATTTGAAAGAAAACGATATCATTTGAAATCTTGTTCTTCGAAGCCCTAGGTAAACCTTTAACCTATTTTATGAACTACTGTTTACTTTACCTACTTGTTCAAAAAAAGGAATGATGTGACGCCAACGAGAAGCTTAATTTTCAGTAAATTCATTTCTACGTTGTGTACTATAATGAAATTTGAATTTCTAAGTATCTAAAGTTACTTACAATTCACCTATACGCCTCTCAGCGTCCGTCCACTCCGATAGGTCTTCTTGACTGAAAAGTTTCAAAATGTTGTAAATCTTCTTCTTATCGAGTCGAAATTGTTACATACTATTATATTAAACATCTTTTGACCAGTATTTGTTGTAAATATATATACAAGATATTAGAGAAAATTGAAGAAATAGTAGTGAACGAAAAATTAATAGGGAAGTGAGTATATGGTTTTTTGATGCGGATATTTTTGTTGCTAATTTAGAATGTAGTTTAGTAGGTAGGCTGTGTAGGAGTAGAGGTGACATCCTGAGCTGCCTGTCTATGGTTGCGGATATGGCATTGGGTACGCGCGCCCGGCCACCCGAGCTGCTGCCAATTCATCCGAGCAAGTAGCTTTCCAAATACTTTTATTCCGTTCCCCCAGTTTAACAACCCTTCCCTCGCTTAAAACACGGTTTCGATGGGCACAGCGTCGGAATCAAGATAAGCCAAAAAAAACTGTGGTCACCAAACCGTCTGCCAAGCATGGTGAGTATGGCAATGGCTCTATGATGGAAATCCTTAAGGGAGGCCCATGTTCAGCAGTGGCCTTTCTGCGGCTGAGACGACGACTATATAGGAAAAAATGCGCTGTGCAGTTTGATGCTGCTTCTTCTGCACTCCGCTTTGGAAGCGGCCTTAACTTAGTCATAAGTAAATTATTGACGTCAATATTTTTTTTGTTGTAAAAATTGTAACCACTAGTATGACAATCAAAGTGTTCAAAGAAACTTTACAACAAACCGAAAAACAAGATAATGTTTTCTTATGTTTTCGCGATTGTTACACATTTAAATAAAATTATTTTAATACGGTTTTTATCGCAGTTCTTATAAAACACTAGACAAATGTCAACTTAGTCTACCTGCGACCACGAACACTGTAAAGTGCTCGAAACGTTAGGTGTATAAATAATGTAATAAACGCGATAAAAACCGTATTAAAATAATTTTATTTAAACGAAAAACAAGGTTAAAGCAATGCAAGTAAGTTACCTGTAAGACTTCCTCATAGTATCATATCTGGATAGCTCCGCTTCTATATCAGCCTTGTGAACGGAAGACAAGTCATCTCTATCTCTGTCCCGCTGTTCTTTCATAGCGTTCTCGTCAGGTCGGATCGTGGTCGATACTTTGAATCCAGCTGATACTAGTGCTCCTGGCAAGCAGAATAATGAGGTTTTCAATGATCAACAACAGGTGGCAGCACTGAGGGGATGACTTATATAAGCCGGTGTCATTGGATAATATTTGACAAGCAGCCAAAAGTGACTCATTGTTGCCCAATCTCAGCTTACCGGACCCGATGCTCAGTGCTGCTTTCACATATTTCAAAATACACTCATTTGATTTTAAAAGGACTTGCAGCGTCATTTAGGTATTATGAAGACTATAAAATGGAGAATAAAATGTTTGAAAGATATTTAAGAAACAAAGATTAATAATTCAGGTACTAAGCCCAAAATAGAGACATTGTGAAGTGGGAAATACTGATAAACTATTTAATAAAAAAACTGTATTTTAATTCTACTTCCAAGCATATCTTATTGCTTATATCTGTTCTTTAGCGTGTGTAGAAGATTGTGTAACTTGCGTCAATTTGCACATCGGGACTACATTATCCGCAAATATACACCTATGCTTCTACCTAAAAAACTTTGAATGAAAAGGAATTAGCATATTCTATCTTTTTATTTAGTTTTAGGCTAGCTAGCAGCCCCCGTAGAGTGGAACGCGCGACAACGTTTGTCGACTACAGTCCAATGCAAACTTTATGGCGGCTAGGAACATCGCGCGAGTCGATGCACAGTACACAAAATTAAGTTTTTTTTTTTTTATGTCAGAGGACGGCAAACGAGCAAGCGGGTCTCCTGATGGTAAGTAATCACCTCTGCCCATGGACTAATGTAACACCAGGGGTATGACAAGAGCGTTGCCGGCCTTTTGTTTTCCCTCCCTAGAGGGGAGGGGGGATGGGCCTCCGGCTCTCTCACTCACCGAACGAAGCATAGAAGCTGTAAAACTACTACTCAAACGTCGATTTTCTGTGAGAGTGTGGTACTTCCCCGGACGAGCCGGCCCATTCATGCTACCAGCTGAAGTGATTTTTGCCGGTAGCGTGGCTCTACCACAACTAAAAGTTGTGGCTGGTTGTGTAAGTTGAGCGGAGCGTGCGCGGAAAGGTGGGGCGCGTACTGCGCTGCCCGAAACGCCATAAGGTTTTCATTGGACTGGTAATAGGTAGTTTATCGCGCGCACTATACGGCGTTGCGAGCGCCATGCTAAGGGCGCAAAGATTAAACAAGACGTCAATTTTACCTTGTTTATTATGTCTGTCCTTGTTGGCACTGTAAGATGACTCCACGCTGTGCTTCCGCCTCATCTGCAAACAGACACACATTATCAAGCATGTTAACTATAGCTGTATATCAAATAGCTCGGCTACGTACCTCGTCGTTGGGGATCACAGCTCCTGATTCCAGGTAGCTAATGAGTTTAGCCTCGCTGCTTAGCTCCAGGCTTCGTTTCCTTGATATGTTTTCTCGGCTACAAACAAAAATAAAAGGGACTTAGGTGCTTAGCACTTTTCTTTTGGTGGGAAGTCAAGGGGTTCAGTTGTCGTTTGCCTTATACAATTTTGCAAATTGATTTAAGTGGACTTTATAATATGAAATTGGTGTAGTTTGGTGTTATAAATGCTCGTGCTCGAAAATAATTTGTGAAATAGTTAAAGTAGACTGTTAAATGGACTCGAATAGATTTGTCGCCAAAAGCTCCCACGAGGCTGCCAAAGAACATACGCCATCTTTGATGCCACCTACCGTACAACACCGATACTTAGTATCTCATTATACTGGACATTGGCAGAATCACTGAAATCTCGGTGGAAGCCATAATTAAAAAAGAAAGAAAGAAAGAAAAAACCGTACGTCGTACGTAATCCAACTTAGGGAATAGTTATATCAAGTCAGTAGTTTTTGAAATAGAGATAGAGTTAAGCCATATACCCAATATGGGGTGGATTATTAAATACTACTTGTTATATCTAATAGATTAGTTAGAATCTCATACGTGCCAAGATTGTTGAGTGTAAATAAAACTAGATAGTGTGATTAGGTAGATAAAATTATTGGGATCCTAAAACTTATTGGTATTCTGACTGCTCTGGCTAATATAGGCCCTGGTAGTGCAGAGCGCGTCGTGTTCCTGCAGTGGAGACTAAAAAAGACCTGCTTGTGTGATCCTTCGTGGTTCTATAACATAAGGCTACTAAATTATGTATCTTACAAAGTCTATGGAAGATAATATGTTACCTGTCATGATGGGGGTGTAACCGCGCCCGAGGTATCATGACGGCGGGCGCGGGGGGCGGAGGCGGGTCGTGCGCAGGCGGGTCTGACATCACGCACTTCTTGCTGGACGAAGGTTTCTGTCGAAAACAATGACAAAACATGATCAAATTTTTATTTACACAGTACATACTAGATTAACTTTTAAATATAATTTTCTTTAGATTTATATAATATCTATGATATTATATGGTAGCATCTATATACCTAGTAAACAATGATACTATTGTTCTATGAAAATTATATATTACAACAAAATAGTTAAAATTATACAAATTATAATGTATAGATGTTATTTTTGCATTCACAATGCTATTTTGTTTATACAATTAGTATCTTGACCCTGTCTGCGTGGAATTTTTACCTATATCTTATTAACTTTATTCAGCATTTCCTTGCTGAATTGCTTGGCTAATTCGCTCAGAAAAAAACCTGCCAGTTCCTGGATTTAACTTAAAAAAATTACTATTTGCTCCAATTTACTTAAATTTAATACGGAAACATAGGAATAAATAATAGAGAGGAATGCTTTATTATTTAATGAAGAACATTTTTAACGTTCAAATGGACACCTCAAATCGTGACTTAATAAAATTTAACCCGACGAAGAAATACGTACTCTTACCTTGGCCGGCATGTATGGTAGAGACGCGTTCTGCATGCTAGCCGTGTCACCCGACTCCCCTCGCTCGCTGATCAGAGCCCGACGATCTGCGCGCTGCTTGGATGGCATGGCACCCTGGATAAATACATAAATATTATCACGTCTTTATCCCTTGCGGGGTAGACAGAGCCCAAGGTCGTAAAATCCAAAATGCCACGTTTAGCGTGTTATTGGTGAAAAGCGGACTCAAAATAGTGGTAGGTCCTAGCCGCATCGCCCATAACGTGATTCCTTAGATTTTCGCCAAATCCCTTTACCGGATTTTACTATCTGCGCGGGAAGAAAAGCAGCTGGTATATTCTGTGTTTTTCCTTTTCTCCCAAATAAGCATGAAAGAGACTAGACGTAAACATAAACATGTTCCAAAAATAATGAATGTATAATAATATTGTAAAATGAAAACAGATGAAAAAAAAAGAAAAGTAAAAAAGAAAGAAATATAATATAATCATTAATCATACAAAGCCCTTCAGGCGAGTAGGCGACCTATACTGTCGAAAAGAGTTTCTTTCGGCATTTCTTCTCTGCAGTGGTCGGTTCCGAAATGCTAGTAGTCTGTAGCTTTTGAACAATAATGAGTAAATGCATAATACTTTATAAGATAATTTTAAATGTGATTTGACGTGAAAAAGTGCCTGCAAGGGCCTATTTTCTGAATAAACGTTTTGAATCTTTGAATATTAGATAAATAATCAATCAGTAAGCTTGCTACAACCCAGAAGTTTTGCAAGCTACCGTGCGGTTCCCCGCAGAGTAGAATAGGACCATTTCTAGTCTTTCCGCGGATGTCGTAGAAGGCGATTTAGGAAACACAAGCTAAATAAAGCTTATAAACATCAAAGAGACATCTCTTCATGGCCCGTGGGCAGTGACACTAAATCTTTGACGACCTTTGCCATTTAATCTTTGCCATTTATGCACCTTCACACGTATTATATCTGACTTGTCAGGTGAAGTTTTTGTTTCATTGCAGGCACTATATTACGACCAAGATTATCAAGAATATGTTATTGCGTTTTCCTGGTTGCATCCTCAAGCCTGAATGTAGTGTGTGGGAGACCAGGTCCGCTATTATAACAGCATTTATCTACTATGATATGATCAATGTTTTTTACGAGCAGCTTCCTGTCCGCTAACCCCTTTTTGGGCTGTGGACCTGATGGTGCTGTGCCGCTATGGAGATATACAGAAGCGCAGAAAAATACCAGTGAAAATGAAGTACAAGTATTTTTTCACGCTAGGAATTGAACCTGGTACCGAGCATAGTGTTCCCTACTGCACGCAGGCCATTGGTATTGATGCTTAATCTCAAACATGAATAATTCATAATGTTTTCAAGATTAACAAAATAAGTTTTAATACGGGTTTTTCGCGATTATTACATTATTTATACACCTAACATTCCGAACACTACACTTACAGTGTTCATGTTTGCAGATATACTAAGTTGATATTGTCCATTAATAGACAAATGAGTTGACGGACAGTTGCAGTTCTCCATTTTATGAATAATTGATGCTTTGGAAACATACTTGATGCAAACTGGGCATGCTCTGGATACAGGCGACGATGGACCTGGGTTCAGGTCTCGGCCGCTTCGAACACGCCACAACCGCGCAGATGGCCAGGATCACTGACAGAACAGCGCCGGCTACCACGAGGGAGATGAGCACCACTGGAAATATAATAATAGAAAGCTAATTTATCTTCGGGTTACATAGGCTATAAGCGCCTTTACGACAAAAGATTCCATATGGTTGAACATGAGAGTTGCTGCTCTTTAAAGGCTTTGCCATTGTTTCTGAGTTTGGCCCTTCAGGCCATGTATGTAAATCGCGGCCAATCAGGCAGATGAGAATTTGCTGTCTCCCCAAGCATTGCGCACCCAGACAACCCCCAAAGCCGAGATCCGTCCCTCCTGGGGACCCTTTGGTGATGTTCGCCTCACAGGTTGAGGGCACTCTGCTCTCACCTCAAAAAGTCCGGTGAAGTAGCAAAAGTTCACTTGGAGCTAGCGACATAGTCCATTAAAAAATAGGCCATAATTAACGTTGATAAAATCACGGGAAAATTAGCTAACTAGTAGGTATTAGATATATTACAACTTACGTACTACTTTTTAGAAGAAGAAGACGTCAATGTTAAAAATGAGCACAACAAAAGCTAAAAAAAGATGTTCACATCCAGTACACATCACGAGGGGACCGCAAGTGGAATACAATATCTTGACCTTCATCGTGCTTCGGAAGGCACGTCAAGCCGTTAGTTAAAATTGATGGCAGTTGTTAAGCTATATCAGATGCCTCTAGGCAGCTTAAAATTTGATATCAGTGTTGGCCACTTACACTCACTAAAAACAAACAAAATTCCTGACAACTCACCTTTGAGGTTGATTTGACAGCTGCTGCCCGCGTACCATTGGAAGCACTCGCACAGCACTCGCCTGTCGTCTCGAGAGTAGCACGCACCGTGGTAGTTACAGCGCTCGCAGCCCACTGGTTCCGCTGAAATATAGAAAACCATATGATTCAAGGTTATTTCTGTATTTTCATGTGAACCAAAAATCCTCTCTTTGTGGCAGATTTTATTCCTGGTTAAAAACAATCTACATCTTGCACTGATAACATTGGCTATTGATACAGCACAGTGATCAATCAACCTCTCAAGAACCATGTCAAAAAACCAGAATGTCATGGATTTTGAGATATCTTTGGGAAATTCTCAAGGTCAACAGTCAATTGTGAGCAAATTGTGTGAATTATTTAACAGTTCTATCCAACACTAGAACTTTTGTAGAAGAGTTTTTATTAAACCCATAAAATTTTTGTACGTGTGCCAATTGAGTCCATCGATCTAAGTAGTCTTGATCAGATTAAATTGAAGTAAAACAAAAAAAAACGATGTGTATGTATCGATGGTTCTTACCTGAGCAAATACGGCCAGGATAAAGAGTGTTCACGCTTAGATCTGCGAAGCCTTCGAGACAGCTGCACGTGTAGGTACCGCGGAGGTTGAAGCATTGCGCATGCTCGGAACAGTCGTGGAACTGGCCGCTGGTACACTCATCGAAATCTGAAGAAGAAATAATTTAGCAGATAGATCATATCAGTTGAGGAGAAATAAGTAAGGATAAGAACGGATTAAAATATAAGAAATTGAATCTATGGAGAATTAATGAATGATGTATGACGCATAACACATTATGCCGTCATATACCTTATAAATATTTTGCAAGCCCTGCCTTGGCTTCTTACATATCGGCCATGAATATCTTCATCCTTCTTCTTCATATAATTCTAATTAAAAAATTATCGCATTTGAAAATCAAACGTCGATTCCACGAACAACAAGTTCACAGGGATACATTTCACTTAGACTACTTACAAACCAGGCAGCCACATTTGTTAGTAAGTCAACTTAACAGTAAATATTTTCGCTCGATACTCACCGCTGACATCCAGTTTGTCCATCAGCTCAGCCGCAGCATGCACGTTGGTCCCTCCCAGGCTGTAGTTATTGTTCCTCAGGTACTTCTCAATCACCTCCTTCAGTCGGCTTTCGTGGGCATTGTCTGACAGCTGAAATAGAAAAATAAATTCACACGTTACTACTGTCAGTTTAGAGAATAAAATACTGCCATAATTTGCAATCAATTGAATTTGTAGTGCGACCAAGTCGATCGAAAAAGCGGCACGGCCGTACCATTATTTTCTCGAAACAGTTCAGGCCATTTTTGACCTCCCTATAACTTCGTTGTGGATGAAACTAGAAGCTTGTTTCTATTGCCGTCTACTACACTTACGAGTAGTTTACGTTCGAAGCACTTTTTAAAAATAAAACGTGTAGGTGCAAATTTCCTTTGTAAGGCTCTATTGAATATTTTGTCATTGATTTTAGTTGTAAAGATATTAACGCTAATAGGTTGAATTATAAGTAATTTTTCTATAACTACCTGTATTAAGCTGTGTTAGATGCATAGGTTTTGTCTGATCACATCTTATTAATATTATTAATGAAGTGTCTAACGCAAACGGCCATAAATATTTGTGATTATCAAACAAAACTAAAAAGAAACGATGCCAGTAGTTCCAAAAATATACCTGAACGTAGAAGTCGTTCATGACACCCTGGTAATCATCGCCATTTTCATCCTTCATCTGCACAGGTGAGAAGCCGGTGATGTGGACGCCGTGGAATACGTCTCGAAGGTCTGACTGCATGACCATGCGGTTGATGCCCTCGTGTGTGGCCACGGCGAGAGCGTGGTACTCCTTGCTGGCGTTGTCTGAGAGACGCTCATGGAATTGCAGACGCTCGTTGCCTTGGGAGCCGAGGGCTAGCTTCACAGAGTACGTGTAGGTAGCTGAAATTAAACGATTACAAATAAGAAACCCAAATAAAGAGGATTACATATAGCGACATTAGCTAGCTATTCCAAAATTTAAAATATAATTAGTATTTCTAAATTGCAGATCTCCTTAGGTAGAACTAAAAGATATTGAAAGTAATTACGTTTGCATGGTCGATCAGGGAACATTCTAGCGAACCCGGGTCTACAGACACACTTCATCAGTCCGTCTATTCTCTGACATCTCTCATTTCTCGACGCCTTGCAGTCTGGCTGGCATTCTTTGCCATATGTCACACCTGAAATGATAAATAGTTATTCAGAAACCGATATACTAATTAATTGATTTATTTACCAACTAGTCAAGTAAGTGATCATTGATATCTTTAACTTTATAACTGGAATTATTTAAGTTTAACTTTCACTGTTGTGTAACCGAGTCTAAAGTTCTAATTCAGCCCTGAAAATGTCCTATGATTATCTTCTTACTGGTGTCTTAATGATTTTACCAGATCAAAACTAGTTTGTCTGACATGGAAATAGCAGAATATCACAAGTACCATATAAAATACAAATATAACATTTAGACTTACTAACCTGGGCTAACAACGTTAGTTGTCTCTAAGAATGGCGTTCCAGCTAAAAGGATTTCTCCAAATAACACTTGTGACACTCCATTACTGTTAACTTGTTCATTCCTTGTAACACCATCGTAATCGCCAGTCTCTATATCTCCACTAACAGGAGGTGCTGGGCCTCCATTTTGTGACTTATTCATTACAACAAAGAACGTATCGTTATCTCCTTCACTCTCAGTTTCTATCTTTTGAACACTTGGTTTAGTGTCCTGGTCCTTGATTATGAAATTCTCGTGTTCTTCTGAAGACATAGAAATATCATCAAGGGGAACCTTAGTATTTGGAGTCAATTCTTGAACAGGTGTAGGCTCTAATGGTACAGGAATATGTTTGGTTACAGTCTCAATTATAGTTGTCGGTTGAACTTGCGTTTGTACTTCTGTTATAATATCAACTATTGTTGAAGTATGAGTATTTGTCAGAACTAAAGTCTGAGTAACAGCACCTTCGGATAAGCTGACTAAACTTGTCTTTGTATGTGTTACAGTCAATGTGTGAGTTAAGTTAACGTAACCTATACTTGAAACAGTTTTAGGTGGCTCTGATAAAGTCTTAGTGAGAGTGATCACTGTAGTCTTGAATTCTGTTTTGGTTGGTATTACTTCGTCTGAAATTTTTATTTCGTTGCCGGTATGATGAGTAGGTCTGACACTCGATATTACGTCATTTAGAATAGGAGTAGGTATACTTGCTTGAGACTGTAATGAAACAGCGGATAAGTCATTTTCTCTTCGGGAGGTAGTAGGCATTGAATTATCTTTCATAACTTCTGTTGGCCTTATAAATTCATCATCAATCGAAGATTCAGAGCTCTCTATAATGCTCGAGGAAACACTTGCAGATCTTGTAGGTATTGGTCTCACTATCTTTCTTATAGAAGTATGTCTAGTCGGGTACAAGATTTCTGGTCTGCCTAAAGTTTTTGTCGGTCTTATTATAGGTGTTGGTTTTGTAGGAATCTTGTATTTGACTGAAGATGACTTTTTATCATCATGGCGAATGGGATAAGGTTTTCGAGGTCTATTTTTGAAGCCTTGAGGTCCTCTTGTTTTTTCCGTGGATGAGACTTCTTGGCTTGATTCATTAGGTAGAGAGTCACTTATATTTTCTTCGGTGCTAGAAACTTGGATAGGTGTAGTAGCTTCAGTATCCACTGGCATTTCCTTTGAAGATGACACTCTATCTTCAGTGTCCGGCCTTTCGGAACTTACATATGGCTTTTCAGAACTTATATCTACAACACGCTCAGATGAAGACTGCTCATTTTCATATGAATATGAATTGTCTACAGTATCTGCTTCTGATGATTCTGGAACTTTAGATGGAGCTGGAGTATCTGGGAATTGTATAGAAGTTGGTCCAAAGTTAAAACTAGATGAGAATTCTACTCCAGAGGATGTGAGCCAACCTGATGAGATTGGTGTAGGGAATACCAAATTGGGTACAGATGGCACAGAAACAGTTGGAGAGGGCAATTCACTCATAGGATTAATAACTCTCGATGGTATCTCTCGCGGAGGGGGCAATAACTGGGAAGATGGTTGATCATTGTATGTAGGTCGACGTACGTTGTTCATATCAAATGCGGGTCTGTAGGTTGATACTTCATCTCTGTTGGATGGTTTCCTGACAGGTTTTTGAGATGGTAATCTAGGAGGTAGAGTCCTGCGAGGTTTGTTTACGTACGGTGGTGGGGTTCTTATTGGCAATACAGGGCGTGGTGTTGATGGAATCCTTGATGGTATTCTGTTAGCTGGAGGTGTCCTTGGTGGAGGCGGGCTCATACCCATAATCATCTCATCGTTGGTTGAAGGTCGGAAACTGTAATCCATAGTTGGTGGAGGTGGTGACAGATCGATAATCTCACTTGAGGTTCTATTCAACTCTAAAGTGTCAGGCACTGTAAATGTTGGCAAAGTTACTTTATCATGAGGTTTCTCAACGATCAATGGCTTCTTATCTTTGATGTGAACGGTAGAAGTTATAATATTCGATTCATTTACGGAATGAGAATTATTTGGCCGCACGAATACTGGTCTAGGTGGTTTTTTATACTTAATATCAGGTGGAGTGTGTCGGTATGGAACTTTTTGCGTAGAAGGCCTCTTGGTCGACGTTGGACCGTTAATTTCTTCGCCTAAATTCAAATCTATGTTATCTTCATATGATATATTAGTAGCATTTTCCATTAGTTGATTTATCTGCCAATGTGGCTGTTGCAACTGGTGATCCAAGGACGTCATGGCATTTATGGTAAAAGGCCTGGGTTTTAAATTAGAATCATTTTCGTATATAGGTTTTATAGTGTTTGACTGGAAACTTGTATTTGTTTTGTTTTTAAATGGTTTCTCAGTTTGCGTTCCCGGGTCAAAATCATATACTTTGTCGTCATTATTCTTTTGAGCATATGTTGGAGCTTCAAAAACTTCTTCTTGAAGCAGAGTTATGCCGGATGTAGATTTTTTCCCGTCGTCAAATTCGTGAGAAGCACTAACAACTGGAACTTTCATTGATTCAGAACTTACTTCTCCATCGATTTCTCCAGGATTTTCACCTTCTTCTTCTCCATCATAAATTTCTTCTGAGTTTTCATACACTGGTTTTAGTTTTTCAGTAGTCGTTCTAACTTTTACTGTTGTGGTTTCATCGCTATTATCTCTTATAGGGATATCATAAGCAGGTTGTCTCATAGTGTCAAAGTTATGTGGTATGTAATTAGGACTACTATATAGTTTTGTTTGTGAAGGCGTCACTTTGTAAACAGGTGGCTCAGTGCTTGGATTTGTAAATGGTTTTCCCACGTTCAAGTTTGATACAACAGGTGGAGGATTATTCTGTGTCCAATACCCTGTTGGAGGTTTTCCAGCACTAGTAATTTTCTGTCCGAATTCAGGAATATTGTCAGAGTTGTAATCATTTGTCAATGGAATTACTTTTCTTGTAGTAGAATCTACTTTAATGTTATTCAAATTATTTTCATTCATAATTACACTCGAATACCATCCGTGGGAATTTGTTGGAATATTAGGTATTAATTTAGCGGGTCGTTTTTGTTCTGTACTTTTGATATCTTCTTGATACTCGGTTACAGGTTTTATATTTTCATAAGAATGAGATGCTGTAGAACTATGCTCATTTATCATGGGGAAATTAGCATGACTATTAATCGATGGCGCAATGGATGGGTGAATCCCGTTGTACGTAGATTTTTTGTCGTGATTGTTATTATAATATTCGATGTGTGAATTACTAGTTGGTTGAGGCTTGGATTCTATGGTTTCAGGTTTCTCAACCGTACTCTTATTCCATCTATTATCTCCAGTAACAGTGACTTCAATGGGTCTATGTGGACGTTCATCATAAATAATAGCAGGTTTTTGATGCTGTTGTGAATTATAACTTTCAAAAACTGATGGCCCATCATCTACCGTGATAGCAAAGTTTGTTCCTATAGGTATATTTGCATTCAAAGCATCATTATTGTTTGATGAACTAACATCTACTGGTACACTGGTTCCTATTACTTGACCTTCTCCAACGTTATTTGCCACGTTTGTGGCAGTATTTAAAGTCACTGTGTAGGTGTTTTCTTTATAATTATTATTGTTAGTTGTAATGGATTTGTTCGATGTAGTAGGCGATGATACGACAGAGAACGTATTGTGCACTTGGCCATTATATACTTGTCCAGCAGTCACATCTGGTTTATTCATTTGGATATTTGTTGTAGGAGGTTTATTTAAATAAGAGTTATAAGATGGTGGGCCTGGAGGTATGTGTATAGTATATGTCGGAGTAGGTTTGCTATTCGGAGCTTGAGCTGCAAAATATATTTCTGAAGTAACTTTTGGAGGCTGTTGCTGGGGAGGTGGTGGGTGGGGAACTGGGTGTTGAATATTTAAAAATACTTTCATATCTTGAACTGGCTTTGTATGAACAATTGGTTTTTGACTATATGGCTTATTTTTATCATATTGGTTTTCTTGATTAAATAACATTTTAGGTGGTGGAGGAGGCACTGCCAAATAATTTTCATACTCTTTATCTATTATTTCTTTTCCGTCTTTGGGTTTTTCACTTCGTATTTTATTATATTTTTCGAATTCTCCGTTATTTGGTTTGTAAACATCAGGGTCATAAGATGTTATCTGTGGTCCAAAATGAACATGAGTTTCTTGGTTGCTAGTTGGCGGAGGTATTTTATTGAAATCTACTGGTCGTTTCAAATCTTTCCATTTTGATTTAAGGTCATTTCTAAACGGTTGGTCTTTGTGAAGGGAAGGATGATTAGGTTTGTACGAGTCCATTGGTGGATAAATATGAGTATTTGCTGCGAACTGTTGTTTGTTGTTTGGAGCAACATTGTGAACGTGAGTCATTTGAGGAGCATCTATGCTAAAACTTCCGAAATAACCTGGCTCTGGATATGGCAGAGGATCGTCAACATAATCGCCAGTTTTGTGAGGTTCTGAGGAACCGGCAAAAACTAAAGCTGTAGAGCTTCCGTGAGGTATCAGAACGTTTGCTACTCTAGATGGTTGAATGTCTACTAAAAATGGTTTACCCGGCTCCGTATTTCCGGTTATAGCATATTCACCATCAGTTCTTACATGAGTATTAATTATTTCAGAAGAACTAGCGCTATTATCTAATACTTCGTGATCTTTGTTTTCTTCTTGAAGTGGTAAAAAGTCTACATGTTGATTAAGAGGTCTACTGTTGGCAGAATTGCCAGGTTTTTCTAGTGAAGGAATATAATCCAAAAATGCAGGTCTACCATGATTACCTATCACTACATTCGCTGTTTTTACATGTTCAGTTTTCATGGGATCTGCAGAGTGAGGATTAGTAGATGGCTTTCGGTGTGCCACTTTATTCGATGACCCAAAGTTTTGATGACTAAAGTATGTAAAATTAGAAGGTCTATTAGGTCTAGGTGATGGCTTAGGCTTTGGTCTGGGTAGTTCTGGAGGTCTCAAATCATATGAGTCATCCACTTTAGTAGCTAAAATGTGTTGATCGCCTAAAGGCTTTTCTTCAACAACATATTCTTCATTACCAGCCACAAAGCTGTCAATAGGAGGTGGGTTGACTGGGTTGTGTAATTTAAATCCACTAGCAGCCAAGGTTAATGGCCCACCCACAGCTGGTTTTCCAACTATCACATCTGAATTAGCAGTTATTATTTCTCCAGGGCTAATTGGTATACCGCCATTGACAAGTGGGCTTTCATGGACGATTTTAGGTCGAACTATATGTGCCTTTGGTTGTTTATGTTCTGCAGCCCACGCTAAATTCTGATGCAGTGTAGCATTTGTAAAAATGGTTTGAGACTCAGAAGTTTCCATTTCATCCACGGGAATATAAATTGGGAAATTGCTATGTTTGAATTCTACATCAGCATCTATTCTTTTGTCTACATTATAAGCAGTAAGTTTTTCTATTGGTTTTACAGTAGTTGTTGTAGTAGTCTTATTTTCTTGCCTTTTAATGAATCCCCCAGTCATTTTCTCAATAACGGGTGCTAACTGCGATAAACCTTTAATCCCCAAAGATCCTAGTTTTAGTAAATCTGCTACAACAAATTTACTTTTATTTGGTTTAGGTGTTTTTTCCGGTTTATTTTTTTCAGGAATTTTGTTCGAGATTTTATTAATCTTAGTAAGAGTAGGTGCTTGTTCATTAGTTAACAATTCACTTTCTTCGACAGAACCTGGCTCTTTTTCTTCTGAAAAGTCATTGATTACTTCAGTATATTTTTCAACTATGCGATCTGTTGGTGCGAGATGTGAAGAAGTTTCAAATTCATATGGACCGTACTGCGTTTTCTTATCAAGAGAGTCCTTGTTTGTTGGTCTTAAATCAATTTTGCTGCCATACTTAGATGTTTTTAATCCATATTTTGATGCTGCTGACATTGAAGCATCCATATGGGTATACTTCGTTTTAAGTCCTTCAGTTTTTGTGTGCGAACATGAACATGAAGTTGTGCAGGGAACATGTCCTAATTCTGAAGGTTGGATCATATCGAAATTATCTTCTTCCTGACTGTCTATTCTTTTGTCAATTTTAGGAAAATTGCTGACGAACATGTTACTTGGTGTTGATGGCTGAATCGTCTTCACTTCCATATATTTAGTCTGAAAATGACAAATAAAACAATTAAAAAAAAACATCCAAATAAAACATAAAAAAAACAACATTTAGTAGGTATTTTAGTGAGTGGTGTGACATGTATAGTGTTAGAAGGAGACAAGCAGATTACAAAAGCTTATATGACCCTTGATTTATTTATGCCCTCAAGGATTGCTGGAATGTTAGGGTCACCCTTATGGAATAAACCAGGACGGTTCACCAGGTTCCCAAATCTTACTTTAGTCGGCTTTATGTCTGCCATCAAGTCTGATGCGTACAAATTCGTCAAAGATTCTGTAGTGACGACCGAAACTATAGTTTCAAATGTGGATATTGCGCTTCTTTTGTTCTGGACAACTGTTGTCAGATATGTGTAAGTGGTCATGCAAGTCTTGATAATATAATTGTGCTGCATGAGCTGGTGAAGAGGGAACAGTGCGCTCATGTGCTGGTGGTTTACGACAGTGGCTACGGCTGATGATAGAAGTGATTGTTTGGGTGGTGATGAACTGGCGTGGTGCGTCGGTTTCAGTGAAGTGACGTGCATGAACTTAAGTTTGCGCTGAGAAAAAATGATGAAGAAATAGATGAATGTCAAATGAAACTAAGACTCAGTTATACTAATAGAACATTATGGATGAAGACAGATTTGAAATAAATAAAAGTTTTTGCTAGTCTCTAATGCGATTCTGGTATTTTTAAGTATCAAACTTTTAAAAATTGTCCCAGTAGTAAAAAACAATATAACTTAAAACGTTTTGTTGTTGTTGTGGTAGAGCCTCGCTACCGGCGAAAATCACTTTTGCTAGTAGCATGAATGGGCCGGCTCGTCCGGGAAAGTACCACACTCTCACAGAAAATCGACGTTTGAGTAGTAGCTTCACCGCTACTATGCTTCGTTCGGTGAGTGAGAGAGCCGGAGGCCCAGCTCCCTCTCCCCTCTGGGGAGGGAAAAATAAAAGGCCGGCAACGCTCCTGTGACACCTCTGGTGTTGCAGTTGTCCATGGGCAGCGGTGATCACTTCCCATCAGGTGACCCACTTGCTCGTTTGCCGTCCTATGACATAAAAAAAAAAAAAAAAAAAAAAAAATGTATTTAACTACGACGAAGTACTTGTATCGCTTTAGCAATTTTCTTAGAACATCTCCTTTGATGATGATGTAACAGGTGTAAAATTTTTGCTTGCTTCCATATTTAACTCTATTTCGATATAAAATCATAATTTTCAGGATAATACATAACTTGTGATTTTTTATTACGCCATTCTTTAGATAATATCCGTCAAAATTGCATAACTTTACCGAAATTTATTTAATTTACAGTATAGTGACCTAACATTTCTCAATTTTATCACAGTGATAGACAGATAACTGAGAACAAGTTACTCTTATGTAATCCTCGAGAATTTCATAAGACAAAATTTTTATATTTTCAATTAGTGGTCCCCAAGTATTAAAGTAAGTAGACAAATATTTTGCAAGCGACAGCGGACTATCGAATTTATCGGATTATAGACAACTGTCACAAACCCGAAATAGGATGTACTCGTAAGTCCGGACTTTTTTGGAAAAGTAATTATTATTCGAAAAAATACATATTTATGTGATCTATGACGAGCTCCGTGGCGCAGCGGTCAACACGCCGGCCTGCGACACGGATGGTCCCGGGTTCGATCCCCGGTCAGGTCAAGATGGAAAATGATCTTTTTCAGATTGACCTGGGTCTTGGATGTTTATCTATATAAGTATCTATTATAATATTATCGTTTTGAGTTAGTATCCCATAACACAAGTCTCGAACTTACTTTGAGGCTAGCTCAATCTGTATGATTTGTCCGTATATATTTATTATTATTATTATCTATCGGAACTGGTCGCCGTTTCCTCATGGTCATACTACTTTGTCATACCAGTATAACTACGAGGATATACATGTCCTTGTTGTCATACTTTATATATAATGTGTATATAGTGATGTGGTACATACTGAATGAACAGAAAATAATCACGTTAGATCGCTATTATACTCAAAATCAAACTAAAACAACACGCTTTACAATACTGTTCAAACCGTTCAATCATGAACAATGATCTCCCGAAATATTAGTTACTTCATTGGTTTTTGTATAATTATAGGCATGCGGATTACAAGGTATGCCGTATTACCGAGGTTCATTGTATTTATCCCGACCAGACATGGTCTTCAACTATGTTTGTTTATACTAATTCATTATAAAATTTCAAATTAATATCAAAATCTATTTAAGTGTGATCCAATTCTTATCAATTAGAGCTAGGAACCTAGTACTGTACGCTAAATCAAGTATAATTTAAAATGAACGTAACGTATACACGTTTAAAAGGGACGATGCGGACATACACAAATATTGAATGTGTATATGCGTGGCATCTCACGAAACTTGTAACATCTATCATCATCATCATATATTTAAGAATTTTGTTCATTCGGTGGAATATTTTCCATATTTTCCTATCCTCAGCTATCTTCTATCTCCATGATCTGTCTGTACGACGCGGCTTTTGCCTTCTCTTTTATTTCGTCTGCGAATGTCCTTGGCCTTCTTTTTCCTCTCTTAACTTTAATCTTTCCTTTTAAGAACAACCTTTTCTGTTTATCCTTATGGTTGACTGAGAGAGAATGCTCATAGCATTAAGTCCGCCAATTGTAACAAGTTTTGCTTTGGTACAATAAAGTTCTAATAAATAAAATGGTTTTGATAAATTCATCGTATCGTGAATGTAACAACCCTTTTAACCGACTTCAAAAAAAGGAGGAGGTTCTCAACTCGTCGGAATCTTTTTTTATGTGCATGTTCCCCGATTTCTCGAAGACACCTGGACTGATTTAAGAAATTCTTTTTTTGTTCGATAGGTAATACTTTTTGAAAAAATACACAAAAACTAAAAAAATGTATACACGGATGTCGTTCGGTTTACACTTATTTTCATTTTATTCTTAAGCTTATTCCAATAAATTGATAGGGTTGAAGTCGGTTTTTGTTTTTTGTTAAAAATATGTTAAATAGTAGCATTAAAATATTTACCTGATCATTCTTCCCGTCAGAACTTTTGTCTTTTACCAGAACCTCGACGCCGTTGGACATGATCCTGGTGGCCAGGTTCTTCAGCTTCCTGTCGTCTTCTTCGCTGAGAGGCTTATCCACCAGGTCCATGTCTCGGCCGGGTCGCCATGGGGAGTTGTCGTAAACTATCCCGTTGGAGTTGAATGCTGGAATTTTCACATTTCTGTTTAAGTTTTGTTTTGAATATCAGCTGTGTTATTTTTTAGTATTTTGTACTTATTTACATGAACATTTACATTGGATATTTAGTATTGAATATTTTTTCTACTTGATCTAATAGGCGATTTTTTTTTTGTCATCATCATGGATAACATCAGCAAAGCTATGCGGTAGACAGGTGACAGATAGAGCAAATTGCTGTAATTTAACTATTTTACGGCTTGTTAAAGTAATAAACAATAGGTATCTTAAAAATATGTTATGGGTATAATTTAATAATTTTTGATAAAAGTACAAAATATACAGAAAAGCAACCCTTACCAACCACACTCACTACGTCTTGAATTGTACCCCTACTTAAAAATACTTCAATGTCTACTGAGTTATCCTTACCTTCATACAATCAACCAACCCTCTACATACATTCAACTACAAATATACTCACGAGAGACTCCACATAAATCCTTGAAAAGTATAAAAATAAAAACACATAGTTTAGTGACGTCACAAAGAAAGTGCAGGAGAACTATATACAGCCATAGACGGTATCTGTAACATTGGTGCAAAACTTGCAACATTAGTCATCTACATACAGCGTCTAAATTTACCCTCGACATTCCCTTGAAGGAGTTGCTCAAGCCATTAAAATGGTCAACTTTTCCTTAAAGACCACTGTTTAAAAAAATTGCGACTTTTTTATATATATGCGTTCGGCCGAATCGTCAATTTTAACGAAAATATTTATTAAATTTATTTATATTTAAGTATTTTATATTGATGGGCTTAGTCACCCATTTAAGGGAATGTCGAGATTTATTTACACACTGTGATGTTAGTATTTTAGTAGGTTAGGTTAGTTGGGTTAGATTTTCGCTTAAAAAGATAAAAATACAAATAACCGAATACTGAATTGAAAATGTTGTTTTTAAAGTGAAACTTGTTTAACTCCTTTGAGCAGTTTTGGGTAAGGAAAAACTTATAAGTTCGCGTATACTTATGTCTGTTTCCTTTATTTTAGTTAACAAGCAGTATGTATCACACTTTGTAATATAAAATATTTTACATTAAACAAAATAAATAAAAAATAATACCAACAACGTGAACCACAACTTACAAGCAGACTTATATTGAGAGAAAACATTATACTTAAAACTTTACTTAGTAATATTCTTTGAGAAAAAACTAAATTTATACGAAAGCTTTAAGAACTAACCAACAATCTATTTAACTAATATAAAAACTGAAATTCAAGTAACTATATCAATTCTTTTAATCCTAAGGCACCAATATGTGTTGAAAATAAATATATTTTATATCTATAAATATGTATTACGTAATCCTCCACTGTTTTAAGTTTTGCACTTCTGCTCGTATTTTTTCTATACCAAAAACTATTAGACCGATTGTAATGTAACTCACTAAACGATGCCAAAATATAAGACTGCTAGGCTTAAAAACAAATCTCGCGGAGAAGGTGCGAGCAAGAGTTGCCAGGGCTTGCAAATAATTACGCTTCTATATGAAAATAAAAGATAAATCTCTATTTACGATTATGTATCTAATTCTATTTACATTTACAAATACTGTTAGTAAAATATTTGTTACTTATATTTTCAGTTCTACTCATTCAATATATATTATATAATATTAGGTATTTTAATAAAGTGTTCCCAAAAATAAAAAAAAATCTCAGTTACATCATATACTTTAATTTATATTAACCTACATCGCGATCTGCTTGGAATATATGTTGAATGAAGAACATAGTAGTCTATATCACTACAAATAATAAAGGTTGAACTCACCGGCAGGTGGTTGGAGGCGCAGGATAGGAACCATCGGACTCGGGAGTCTTCGGGCCAGGGTCCAGTCGTCAGTCAGCTGTCAGGGTCTCCGTGTCATGTCTAGTCAGTTTATTGCAGAGGTTTCTGACTAATGCGGTTTAGGCAGATTTGTTTTTATGTTAGTTTTCCGTGTATGACAGTGGCCTATTGTCAAATTTTTCAAGCTGCCTTTTTTGTGACTTAGGACGGTAAACGAGCAAGCGGGTCACCTGATGGTAAGTGATCACCGCTGCCCATGGACAACTGCAACACCAGGGGTGTTATAAGGGCGTTGCCGGGCTTTATTTTTCCTTCCCGGGGAAAAGGGGATGAGCCTCCGGCTCTCTCACTCACCGAATGAAGCATAGAAGCGGTAAAGCTACTAGTGAAGCGTCGATTTTCTGTGAGCCTCAAGGCATCTTACATAGCTTAACGACTGCCAACAATAATGACAGCCAGGGCCAACGACTTATCGTGCCTTCTGAAGCACGGATTAGTAAAATGAAAAGGGATCAACCACCATTATTGTAGGATCTACCGTTATTTGTATGTAAACTATTATTTTCAAACTCCTACGCTAAAAGAAGAGTATTGAAAGTTTCATCGCAATATGTGTATGTCTTTAAAATAGCTAAAATAGCTTTAAAATAGGTAAACAGAATTGAATTTGTACTTTTTTATTTGAAAGGAGGATTACTGGCAATGGTTGTTACACATGTTTTATTAAAATCGATTCAGCCCTTTACAAGATAAAGTATTATTAACTACGAAAACAAAATTCACCAATTTTGTTTGCGTAAAAAACATTATTTTAATTAGTGTAATAAAAGATATTGACAGACATTCTTTTGCAAAATGTAACATCACCTTGAAAAGCGATTTGCTAAACTATGCAAGGATGTCATGATCAAAATAAAATAATACATAATTTTCAATTATATTTATTGTTTTAACATTTTAAGTCGTATTTGCAATTTACAGTCGCAAGCGAAGGAAGTTCGAGTATTATGAAATAATTACAGTTAAACTAAGACTTATTTTAGGCAGTGAGTACATTAGTTACCTAAAAACACGGTAAATACCTGGTAACGTAGAAAAACACATTTTTGGTGAACTTAAACCTGGCAATCCACCAAAGTTGAGCTAAAAGATGAGCGATGAGCGAGAGAAAATTTCCAGATTGCTTCATTTCAGCCAACTTAGCAATCTATAAGTCAGTACTTAGTCAATAAGCTAGAATCATCTATGTTTACTATATAAATATATAGTATATAGTAGTACTATAATATACGGATAGATCAATGTATTTTTTCTTACGAAATCGATAAAGCAAAATAAAAACCGATCATTACTCACTAAGATATGATAAATATCATTCGGTGAATGATAACTTTTTTTAAAGTTATTGTTGACGTCGATAGTTTACGTACTCGTATAGCTAAGTTTAGTGCCGCTTCCAAAGCCAAGTGCAGAAGAAGTGGCAACAAACTGTACAGCGCATTTTCTTTAAGTGACTCAATTTACACTTTACGGGATACTTTTTAGAACTATAAAATAGCCACAATTAACAACTGATCCACAATATCGAATGTTCTAATGTATTAAATAGTACTATTGAGCTGATTCTTTTCTACATATTAAGTATATTCAAGGCTTTTTCTATTGACCAAGTTGAATAATACATTTCCCTAGATCATCGCTAGCACAGCTTCGTCGGAAGACCAGCCTAAAGACAGGTTAAAAACTAGTCAAGTACAAAAGAGTATTTCTTTCTTAAAACTATTCATTAAATCTATAAGGCACTATTCATAGTTAACTTACTATGATACAATAGTAATAAATAACTACTATTACTTTATACACCTAACCATTTGTATGTCACTTCACGAGACTTCATCCAGCGAATTTCTTTGTATACTATCTGTTATTGAAGATGGACTTGCTAACTTTACAACATAAGTTGGCGACGCATCGTACCGTATGTGTTTACTCAGTTCACCTACAATACTTTCTAAACTCTGTGTTTCTATTTGACTCTCCACTGACTTGTCTAAATATTTCTCTGAATCAGCTACTACGTTCTCAATCTCAACTTGCGAGCCAAGGAGCTCGTCTACTGATGGCAATATCGATGGTTGAACCTTCACTTCGTCGTAGTAAATGGCCTCTCGTTTCCTTACTGTCTGTGTATCATCTGTTACTACAGTCGATAATACTGTGCTGAATTCACCTGGATATCTACCAGATACGTATAAAGTGACTACGCTTGTCAGTTTAGGAGGAGCCGGCTTCGGAGCCTTTGGCCTATTCTTTGTGCTACGACGAGGTGGAGGTGGGGGAAGAGAATCTTCTTCACTATCTATTGGGGCGTCATCAACGACTTCTTCGTTACTGTTAAAGTCAGATAGAATATTAGGTTTAGGACTATTACTATATATGTCGTTATTATTCAAATTAAGATTATTATTTTGAAGAAAATTGTTTTGAAGCAAATCAGATTGTGCCAAACCTAATAGAGGGTTAGCTGTTTGTAAAGCTAACGGCTGCTGTTGCTGTTGTTGCTGCTGAAGAAGAAGAGGAAGTAACAATGAATTTATCTGAGGAGCTTGCGCTACAGCGGTTGGTGTCGTTACAACCGTATCTGTTACAAACTCAGTTGCTGTCACAACGCTCGTAGTAGGATCAACAATAGTTGTTAAGATGGCCTTGCCTCTGAATGTGATAGGCAAGACTGTCTCTCTAGCGTCAGTTACCGTAGTTACATATGTAGTCGTTCTAGTTTTGTACTCTGTTACTGGTGTCTGTGCTTGCTGCGGTAACAAAGCCTGTCCTTGTAGTGCCAGGAGAGGATTGATCGCAGGTTGCTGATTACCAAGCAGCAGTTGAGATAATAACAGATTAGCTAGAGGTACGTTAGAGTTGATTTCAGGGGCTATTGTTTGAGTTACAGCTTCCACATTGTAAACAGTACTTGGTAAGATATGTGAGTATGACGTCCTACGACCTCTGATTGTTGTAGGTGTGAAAACAACCGTAGTCGTTGGTGTTTCATGTATAAGGTACCTAATCACTTTAGTAGCGCCATTATCAGCTAATTCTGTAGCTTCTTGAGCAAGTACTAACTGTTGGTTACCTAATGGTCCAACTGAAGCTGTGA
Source organism: Rhodophaea formosa (assembly GCA_963082605.1). Classification (NCBI taxonomy): domain Eukaryota; kingdom Metazoa; phylum Arthropoda; class Insecta; order Lepidoptera; family Pyralidae; genus Rhodophaea; species Rhodophaea formosa. The sequence goes on along the minus strand of OY720228.1, from coordinate 9,089,235 downwards.
CTTGGTTTCTCAATAAAACTTCAACACTAGGTGTAGCTGAGAGAACACTTTTGTACTCTGTAATTTTCCCGTTTACTACAGGAATGGTGACTTCCGTGGGTATGTGATGCGTGACGGTAAATTTGCCGTCATTTAGGGCTAAATTGTGTAGAAATCTTTCGCCACTGGTGTTTTCGTACGATCCTCTCTGCCTGCTCGACGCTCTACTTGTAGTAGTACGTTGACGTGATTTATTTGTGGTACGTGATGACGTCGTTCGTGTCCTATCTGTTGACCTACTGTTTGTGAGTCTTGGAGCTTTAGGACGAGAAGAATGTGTGGTGGTTCTAGAAGAAGAAGACGGTCTTGATTTACCTCTCCTGTATGCTGGCGAAGCAGCAGTCGTAGTCGTCCGACTTTCACCTCGAATAATAAATGGCTGTCTTGATGAAGATTTAGGGGCTGATGCGGTAGTTGTTCTGGCATTACTGCCAATACGTGAGTTATATCTAGAACCAGCTCTTGGTTTTGGTGTTATCGGCGCAGGTGGTTCAGTTTCAGGTTCTGGGTCAGCTCTACGTGTTGATGGAGCTTTACTTCCTGGCCTCCTGAAATTCGTGTATTTTCTACTCCCGTAATCAACTTGACGTTTTGTTCTTCTTCTAAAAGCAAATGGTCTTATTTGTACTATATTGTTTTTCTTTGGAGCTGGAGTTGATGGCGTTGCAACTTGCTGTTCTTTTCTGTCTGAAGAATCATAATCATTATCTGTCTCAAACTCTTCTTCTTCTTCAAGCAACTCGTCACTTTCCTCTACTTTTTGTTCATTTTCTTTAATTTCTTCTTCAGGTTCAGGTTCTGGCTGTCGGAAAAGATTACGTCTTGGGAATAACGCATTCGGTCTTTGCCTACGTAACGATAGAATAGGATTTGGTGTCGATCTCGTGGTAGTTGTCCTTCTTGTTGTCGTCGTAACTCTTCCACGAGATGTGATTCCGCCTCCTCTTCTTGCAGTAGGTGTCGTAGACCTAGGAGTTATCGCTGTACCTGGTTGTCTAGCTATTGGAGGACGTCTGAATCTGAGTAAAGGATTATTGGTTGTTTTAACTGGAGCCTCGGTCACTTCATCCAATGATTCAGTTGCATTTTCTTCTTGTTGAGTCGCCAAGGTTTCAGCTTCATTTTGTTCAGGTGGGAATGATAGTGTTGCCGATTGTCTACCATTTCTTAGCCGAGAGGTCGCAGTAGGGCGGATTTTCGGAAGTGCTGACCTACTGGCGTAATCTAAGCTATTGCCTCTTATGGAGCTGGAACGGAAACCAGTTCTCCTAGAGGTAGGTTGAATACTTCCTCTTGGGAAAGCACCAGATCTTGACGCTGAGGGCAAGTTCGATGATAACCCAGATGCACTGGCACGTCCTGAGAATCTCCTGCCTTGACTGGAAGAACCAGGGAATGCTGATTGTTTCCTACTTCCACCAAATCCTGTAGGTCTGACTGACTTAAGTGTTGGTGTAGCAGTAATTGTTGGAGTAAAATCTAGCCTGGTAATAGTAGTTGCACTAGTTAATAATGGAACTCTTTTAGGACTGAAGGTGGGTCTGTTTCTAGAAGCAAAAGGCACAATAACCGGTGTGAAGGTTGGTTTCTTAGGCGTAAATGTAAGTCGACTCTTTTTCCTGCCATCAGTGCTATTATCTTCTTCTGATTCTTGTCTAGCCTCAGTAGTAGCTTCTGGCTCTGCAACTGAGCTCTCAATCACTTCTGGTGTAGCGTTTATTATAGCTGATTCAGTTCCTGTGCCAGTTGTAGTTGTTGAAGAAGTAGTTGTTTCGGTATTATTTAAAGTTTTGTTGTCACTCGTAACGATAGTAGAGTCTCCAGATATCACAGCCACTTGAGAAAATAGTATCTTCTTTTCAGTCGTTGGCGTTGGAGAACTACTATCAGGTGGTTTAACTTCTGCGAATAAATTATCAATATATGTGCCGACAAGAACTGTAGGCACAGCTGATGCAGCATCAGGTAAAGCCGTAGTTTTTATTTCTTCTTTTACGACTGTAGGAGCTATTTGCGGTTTTTCTCCATTGTCTTGAATAAGGTTTTTATCGACAGCACCTGAGGGTACCTTACGACCAAGCTGGTTATCTTCAACAACCTTGGTATTGTCAACGATGTTTGTAACGGTTTCCAAACTGCTTTTTATATTTGACGTGTTTCCAGAATAGAAGGTTGTAAAGTATGTGTAAGTGGTATAGAATGTAGCTTTGCCATCATCTTGTTCTAAGCTATCATCGACAATAGATGGTTTAAGTTCAACTTCTAAGTCTTTTGGTGGTAATACACTTTCAACGTCAATCGGAGTAGTATCTATTGGACTAATAGTTGGCAATGTCTGAACAGGTGGAGTTACTACATTTGATACAATTTCTTCTCGACTAGTTATCGTAGTAGATTTATCTTTGTATAATGTGGTCCAATAAGTAAATGTCGTGTAATAAGTAATGGGTAAGTTGCTTTCTTCTTCAGGTGGTTGCTCCTTTTTAGGCATTATAGTTTCAGTGACTACATTGGTAATAGTTTCTAGTCTACTCTTGACATTACTGGAATCCTTTCCAATGTACATCGTTGTGAAATATGTAAACGTTGTATAGCTGGTTTGCAAGAGAAGGGTAGGTGATGGTAAAATTTCTTCAATATTACTCTCTGAACTTATTTGATCTTCTAGAATATTATTGCTGTCCAAGTATTTAGCCTCACCCTTAGAAGAAGATGATTTAACATCAGTAACGAATGAGTTATCTGATTCGAATGGATTTGACTCTACACTAAACAACATGTCTACCTCGGTAATAGGAGTGGGTTGTGGAGTAGTTTCTTTATTTTTGTCATCATTAGCTGGTTTCTCAGTATCTTGTTCCATACTGACACTTGTTTCTACAGATGAGTTTTCTTCAGGGTTTGCAGGTGGAGCTCTCTTAACTTGCTTGCAATTTGCAAAGTTAAATGGAGCTCTTGTACTTTCTGTCGTCAAGGGATTGCTCTTTGTAGGTATTAACTCATCAGGACCGACATAGTTGGTATACACTTCGCTTCTGCTGCAAACATTTGCATCTTCACCTACATATATAGTTGTAAAGAAAGTGTATGTCGTATAGTAAGTTTTAACGGCATCAGGCTTAATACTTGCCACAACATCATCGCCCAAAGAAGGAGTAGGTGTTTGAGAAGCATAAGTATCTGCTATTTCAACGGATTCGAGGACGTCTTTATTCTTAACCAAGTCAATTATACTATTTATTTGATAAGATTCTGTTGGCCTACCAATTCCAACACTTGTTGGCGCAATCTCGTCTTCATTGAAAGCCCCAAGTAAAGATGGATCCATCTTAGATAAGTCAATAGTAGATGTTATAATATTAGTAATGACTGATTTATGACTTTCTACACTAGAGGTTTGATCACCAAAGAAGGTTGTGAAGTAAGTATATGTGGTGTAAAGTGTTTTATAAATAAGATCGATCTCATTTTCTTGGGTCTCGTCTTCCTCTTCAGAGCTTGGTTTTTCTGTCGGCGGAGTTGAATGCTCAGTGCTGACTGATACTTCTATGTGACTTTGACTTGTTGATACGCGTTCTGTAGTAGTTGTGGTAGAAGTACTGGTTGAAGTTTCATTTTGATTATCTTCATCTGATACTTCAGAAATACCAACTTCTGTTTCTATAGAATCAGATTTCTCTCCCTGAGTGGAAGGTTGTTGTTCTGCAGCTGGTGTAGTCTTTTCCGGCTGTTCAGTAATAACATCGGCCTCAGAAGATGGCCTACTAATGGTTTCTTCTGATGCTGTCTCTGGGACTTCCAAATTACTATCAACTGATGAAGCAACACTTACGGTTATTACTGACGTCGGTTCAATATCAAAATTAGTCCTGCATACGACATTAGTCAAGTAACCAATATCACTCTCTACAACAACATCTGATTTTACAGACGTGGTTGTCTCTGTACTCTCCAGAGGAATGAAGTAAGTCGTTAAATAAGTCAATGTTTTGTATGCTGTTGTCATCGTAGATTGCGTCTCAAGTCCGCTTGTGCATACCTCTTCTTCTTCTTCCTCGTGAATTTCATGTTTAGTTTCAGTAGTTGTCTCCATTTCTTCTGAAGATTCTTCGCTATGGCCACTTTCAGTAGTCGTTAGCATTTCTTCGGGCATCTCAGTTGTGACATCTTCTTCTTCCTCTTCTTCAGACTTTTCTGTTACTTCAGCGGCAGTATTATCTGATTCTTCTTCGGAATTTGTAAGCAGTTGTTGTAAATCACTTTCTGTGACAACTGATTCATTAGACTCATCTATGACAGTAGCAGATGGTTGAATAGGGGATAAAGGATCAGTAGCTTTAGAACTAAAGTCTTGAATGGGAATCACTTCTAAATCACCTGTAAGACGAGTACTTTCTGTAGTAGTAATACTAGCTTCAGATGGTTGAATAACATCTAAATTGAGTTGGAAACCATTGCTGTCTTGTACGCTAATAGTATCAGGAGCTCTATTATCAATATCATAGTGTGCTTTCTGCAATTCTTCGTTATTGTACACAGGCGTTTCAGAGCTAACATCACCAATAGCAGGTGCTGAAACTTTAGTTGCAGCATTTACCTCGTTTGCTTTGAAAGTTGACGTAGCCACAGGGATATCAGATGCCAAGAAAGTAATTTTATTCGATAATTTATTTACTGGTCTAGCAGAAGGAAAAACATTGACTTCATCAGGATTTTGTGGACGGTTTATATCAGTGTTTGGGGTGAATACTATAACTGTGTCACCAACTACTGTCGTAAAGTCAGCAAAACCTTCATAAGTAAATGTTTTTTTAGGTCGCGGTTCACTTTTTTGCCCAAATAATCTCTTGGGCAGTTTCGTTTCCTGCGCAGCCTGTGGAGGTGACTGTCGAGATTCAACGTTATCAATGTAATAAAATATTGGTGAAAATTCGTTTTTAATAGTAAATGTCGGTAAGTCGTAGTCAGGTTTAACTTTAACAATGTTCGATTCGTTTAACTTATTTTCTTTTACAATTGGTTCAGTTTTGATTGGCTCAGCTGCTTTTTCGTAAGCTTTGCTTTGGCGATGTAATGTATTAACATTTTCTAATATCGACGGTTGAATAATAAATTCAAACTTCTTTTCGCCATCGATGGCTGGACCGTCAAGGAAGTTAAGAGCTTCATTCTGGACATATCGCGGTATTTCTTTAAAAGGTTGTACCCTACGACCGATAGGTTCATCGAAGATTTGATTTTCTTGGTTATCCGGTGATGTTGGTGAACTCCAATATTTGAGATTGTCTTGAGCAGGTTTGCTAGCATAAACAATATCCATTTTACTACTCGGAGCTAAGTAATCTGTATTTTTCAAAACGAATTTCTCAGGATCAATGAAGCCCAAGTCTTGCTTGACGTTCCACTGCCCATCGAAGGCGGAGTGGGCGCGGGTTGGTTTAACAACAACAGGATCGTCTACATTCGATGGCTTATTGTAAAGTACAAGAGACGATTTTGTGAGCAGCTGCGCATAAATTCTGCCGTTGTCTAACGTGGTTCCGAGGATTTGCGTCGCGAATTCTGTCGTGACGCCATCTTGGATGAACGTCCTGGCAGTGGACGTAAGGAGGCCGATGAGCGGTTTCACGCTGTGATACCTTCCGATCTTGGAGTAGTCATTTTTCTTCTGGTCGTTTACGAGAAGAACTGTCAAGTCTGAGTCCCGTCAGGTGGTCAAGTCGTCGGGTGGTGGAAAGTCGAAGGTGCGTATAATACAAGTCGCGTTGAGTTCAGATGTTGACCACGACCGGGATTAGATTTGAAAGAGAAAGAAAAACATACAATTAATAATGCAAATACATAGAATAGAATACTAATAGATAAGGAAACAATTTCTGTTAGCACTAAATAATTTACAATGACATTCTCTGTTTGATTTGATGATATCTCGAAATGTCATAGAGGTCGATAAGTTTGATGACTCGTATAATCATTACGATACGTACTATAAAATAATGTGTTACCTGCCCTTTTACATATATGAAAAACTAAGAAATATTACATATTGCATGACGATTGGCTCCACTAACGGTTTTGTTATTTATTATCAAATAACATTAAATAAATTAATTGGTAAAAAGTAAAGTTGAAATGTGTTTTCAGCTTTTGTTTTAATTTTTCATAAAATACGCAGCTTATTTTTCGAGACATCACCAATTTCAAAGCTTTTATACAAAATGCTAAAGTAGTTATGCAATAATTTGAAATGTTAAAACCAATAAAGAGAAAAGAATTATATTGAAGAGAGAAATAAGGAGTAATGAAGACAACAAAACGAAATGAGACACTCAAGCAAAGACTATTTTACAAAAGGTTCTAGAACAGTAGATTACTCACCCCTGTTTTCTGGAACACCCTCTCTTTTTATTCTTGTGGCTTCTATTGACTCATTATTTGTTAAATCTGAAACAAAAGAATTTTATTTATCAGTAACGCCATTATTAACACGATCAAAAGTTAAAACTCGGACGATTTTGTCAAATAACACTACTTATCCGCCCTTTATCCTACTTATTACATGAACTTAAAGTGATACATCTGCTATTAATACGATTCTTATGAAATCGAAACTTGGATCGTCATATTGTATTTTACGGGCAAGGCTTTTTTTATTCACACCAATCTCAACTGCTCAATTTATTTTATGGTAATCTCAAATGTGAGAAATGTCATTGATTCTGCTTTCCACCTTAACGCCCACTTCTAATAAACAAGTACCTAGATTCTTCTAATTTCATTTTCATTTCGTGTAGGTGACACGGTCAGCCGACCATGCACACCCTGGTGTCAGAGTTCTGCGGAACCGCCTCTCGGCCTCTGACGTGGTTCCTTGAACGACTACCAGATGGCAGCCGGGACCACCTTCTTAATTCTTCTATTCTTCTAATGATTCTAGAAATTGATTCACCAGGGTCGTAGGCTCATACATTGTGCTCTAATTCTGAGATTTCGCAACCGAAATCGCGGGCATTAGATGTCGCGTAGAAAGTAGATTAACAAGGTCAAACCCACTGTTCTAATTAATAGATAATGATCTGACTATTCGTATACAAATCATTTATATAAGTAGTTGTTCTTGTCAGTGACATTGAATGTGGTTGAAGCGGTGTATAACATTATAACGATTTTTGTTTGGTTGTGTGTTTGTTTACTAATGCCGTAACGATGCCGTGTGTGGATCCCGGCAAAGTAGAATAGGACCACTCCAAGTCGTCCCGTGGATGTCGTAGAAGGCAACTTGGGGAACATAAGCTAAACTAAATTTATAAACATCAAAGAGACCTCTCCAATCCGTCTGGCCATCGTGAAGAGTGTAGGTCCCTTTGACTTCCCACCAAAAACTCCTATGTGACAGTTGTTTCTGCTTGTCAAATATTATCCAATCACAGCGGCTCATCGGACCCTAAGATTCTAGTGGTAAGCATTTGAGAAATCCCTCACTTAATCTAAAGCCCCTCGTGTATTACGGCTTTCATAATCCACAAAACTAGTCCACCTAATCTTTATTGCCAAAACCAAATTTTAAATGACAGGAAACCTTCCCCAACGTAATTGTGAGAAAAAGCGTTTCAGACCGATTACCACAGATACAGCGATTACTATTGTTATGTGTGTTTGCATAATTTTCCCAGTAGGAATAGTCCCTTGCCACACTCGTAATGGACTTTCGTAAGAGAAATGTCTAGTAAACTGGTTAGATAACAGATAACATAAATCTGCAATAACAGGTATTGTCACTTGATATTTTGAGTAAACATGTGTAACTTTCGAGTGAATGAGGGAAAGTTGGTAAATATTTGATTATCTGAAGAAAATATCTTGTCAAAATTGTTTCTTAAAAAAATGCGAGCGTCAAATAGTTTTTAAAGTGTACGATGTACACATTTGTGCAAATTCGTAAGATTAATGCGCACAAACAGTACAAGCTGTCTTAGAAAGTTTACATTAGCTAGGATTTCTATACGTATATCATAAAAAGTTGATATAATTTATATAAACATATGCATATAATTGATATAAAACCTACAAAAATTACTCTAACTTCGAAAAAATTTAAATGTTTTAAAATATGACTACATTGAAGTGTACATAGTGTACTATGCAATACGTATTGACACTATTCTAGAGGTCTGTTTGAAATAATAGAGGCAAGATGCCTAACTTCCTATTGAAAGCAGTAACAAAAATAAAATGTACACAAAAATACTGGCAATCTTGCAGTGATATAAAAAACATATATAAAAAAGAAAAATACGGAACGTCATTTTCAAATATGGAATTGCCAGCAACAGTGTCAGTATGCCTCGCATGCTATTCCCCTCACGGACTGGCCGAGTGGCGAGTGTCGCTCAGTTCCTGTTGACATACTAATACCTACTGATTGTTTTAATTGATCGTAACGGGAAACCATTGACAGTCTGTACGTGTCAAACTTTCACGCGTTGCGTGTGTCAAGGTAAATGTCGCGTTTAATTGTAAATATTACTTTTAAATAAGCGTGAACTTAAATGTCTTTATTTTGGAAAAAACTGCTTGTAGAATTAAGAAACAAATATAAGAAATTTAAAATTAATTGCCGTACAGTTTTATTCCCAGATTAAGACCGTTTCTTCTTACGGATATCGTACGACGACTGAGGAGCAAGGACTAATAACAGGAGAGGCAGGTCATAAAAAATATAGTGTACAACAAATAAAATGTACAGAATAAAAAAATACGCTTTCATAATCGCCAGGCTCCTGTCTCCGAGACTCTAAAAAGAATGAACAGTGGACAGACAGTAAGATAATCCAAAAGACCATTATAACTTACCAAAATGACCTTCGGTCTTTGAAAAGATAAACCCTGTCAATAAAGGAGAGAGACAGTAAACATTATGCATGTGTAATGTCAATAATAGTTCAAGAGTGCCCATTTTATCGTTCCTGGAGACCTAAAAGACCACCACTGCTTTCCTCCAGCAGCCAAAGACTGGCTTAAATACTTAAAACTTAATATCTAGGATTCTTGCATAGACATGCCAAACTATATGATGATGAGCTCAATAATTGTTGACTTTTTTGATTAAAATCTTTATGGTACAAAATACATAAGATATTCATAGCAAAACTAGATTTGGATTCCGTACAAATGGTGGAATTATCCCAAGAGGGATCTTTTCTAGTCAACCAGTTTGACAAACGATACAGTTAACTACCAATAGAAGGTAGAAGTTTGAACAAGAAATATAAAGGAACAACATATTGTCGTGTGGATCCCGGCAGAGTATAATAGGACCACTCCAAGTCTTCCCGTGGATGTCGTAGAAGGCGACTTAGGGAACATAAGCTAAACAAAGCTTATAAACATCAAAGGGACCTCTCCAACCCGTCTGACCAGCGTGGAGAGTCTAGACTAAATCCTATGACTGCTCTGACTAATATATAGTAGTATAGAGAGGGTCGTGCTCCTGCAGTGGAGTCTAAGAAGACCTGGTGATGATGATCATGATGATGAATCAGATATAAGCTGTGGGTATAAGGTACAAGACACTTTCTAATTATGGTTCTCATTAAACTACAACCAAGACAGTAGTGCCACTAACACAGTCAAGCAAATTGGTACGGAAGCTACGTGTGGTGCATAATTAAGATTTGTGGGTCAGTACTTATTTAATCAATAGGCCGACCTGTATTAATGAGGTCTGGACAGTGACTACATTGTTTATAACTGTATAGACTTGTGAAGTAATCAATATTCTTTTTTGATGTCATAGGACGGCAAACGAGCAATCTGGTCAATTGATGGTAAGTGATCACCGCTGCCTATGGACTAATGCAACACCAGAGGTATGACAAGAGCCCCCTTCTTCCCGAAGGGGAAGGAGGTGTCCTCCGGCTCTCTCACCCTCTGATATACCGTCATAGCAACCTCTGAATTTGATTCCTAGCGGGAACAATTCTGTTTTTGTGGTTTTGCAGTTACCCAAGTTGCTCACCAGCCCGTCTGCTAAGCGTGATGAGTATGGCAAAACCATCCTGGTGAAAAAAAAATTGGGAGAGCTCTGTGTCCAGCAGTGGACTTGAAAGTTATCCAAGAAGCTATATATGCTATATAAACTTCAAGATCGAATACAGTCAGAATCTTGTCAAATAGGTGATCATAAATAAACAGTTGACCCCGGGTTCCAATGCATTACAGCTGCGGATGCAGCCGGAAAATACTTAGATGCCATAAAGTACTTTAAAACAAGAACAAAAATTGCAAAATAAATTCTATACAAGTGTGACGTCATAATAATAAACTTTCATATCATGTTCCTGACAAGATGATTACAACCATCATCAAAACAGACGCTTCACTGAAAAGTTTCAACCTCGAAATGACTTTTTCTCATCATTTCAATAGTTATTATAACTGTCTGTCTAATAATACTTTTAACACTTTCAAAACAATATGTACAGTTATAAACGCTTCTGTGGATTTTTGTCATCTCTCTATTGAGCAACTTTTTCCCTTATTACCTACGACTTAAGGATTAATACCTTTCATTGTTATTGTGCAGACTATTAGTCAAAACAAAAGAGTTAATTACACGCATGAAACTGTCAAAACAGTATTTTTTCGCACGCTCTCCTTTAAACAGCTAAATGATTTTTGTTTAATACATAGGAAAATAAGCTTTACTTCTTATATTTTAAAGTTTAAAATACAATGATGTCGATTTGACAAGCAGTAAAATGATGTTCTACATTCAAAAGCATCGAACGATTAGGTGTTTTATCATAGGTGTCTAGGTCTGGGAAGAGTCGCGGCGTACGTAACGGTTCTTTCATAACAGGTTCGAAAAAAAAAGTATTAATAATAGAATTTACTTTAGTATCAAAGTAGAAACCGTAACCATTCCAAATTTTATTGTAAATAAACAATTTTTTTTTTTTCAGGCAGTAAGTATATTAATGTTAATGCAAAAAAAAGCTTGAAGCCAAGATCGAAGAGAGAAATTACGGTTGTAAAAGTTGTTGTAGTTCAAATCAAATTATTATATTTAAAGTTATTTTATTTTTTTTATTTTTAAAGTATAAAATTAAATTAAAAAAAGATTTTTTAAAATTCAATTTAAATGGGTATTCTTTGCATAGGCATGTATCATCCTCATCTTCATCGTCACTTACCATCAGGTGAGATGAAAGACAATAATTAATTTTAAAAAAAGAAAATAATCTATATTTTTTTGATTTTTGCATTCGACTATTGATATATTACTTATACTTTAATATAACCATTGATATGATTCAGATTCATGAGAACCCGTGACTTGAGGGACCCTAAAATCATTGATGGTATCGGAAAGAAATAACTGTATCTCATTTCAATCGTACTTAGTTTATTTTTATTTGCAATTTCACTTTTACCCACCATTGCCGGGTTCAACGAAAGTAAGATGTTGTCGTTTTGTAGAAAATATTGCTTTGTTAAACTCATGGCGCTACGTGCTTTAACTGTATCTAAGATTAATATTTTAGTTTGCCTGTTATTATCAAAAATTCTATCTACACACCTTTGTGGAATGACAAAAATATTATTAGAAATATAATTATAAATTCAACTTCCTACGTTCCTTTGTCAGCTATGAAAATTATTTATCAATACGTACTATAACTTGAAGTTCTCTAGCATTTTGATGTTATTTTCAAACGTGTTAACCTACATGTAACTTGAATGTAGATTAATCTAAGCAAGGTATTATCAAGCCTTTTAACTTGATAACGAAACCAATTACTGGGACATTTTATTTGCGGGGTGTAAGTGAATGAACATTATATACATAAATAGTAACGCTTAAATAACGTTAAAGAACATTTAACACCGATTTCATATTTAACATTTACTATCGGTTTCATAATAATTTAATGATGCGATCTATAAACAATATCATTACATGACATGCAAAAATAAATTTAAGATGATCATTTCCTTGCAAACCTATAAATATTTCTCAAGCAAAGTATCAGACTCACTTAATGCAATACATATATAATACAAACAATTTTGCATAACACTTTACAAAACAAAACATTCAATTAAAACATTACAAATACAGCTATCAATTATATCAGTAAAAACAATAGCTCGTAACGTAACGTTAAATAATTCACACGTATTAATTTGTAAGTATTGTAACAGGGTGATAAAATACTAGTGATTGCGGAACGGAACTGTTTCTTTTGGTTTTCTAAAGTAAATCACTAGGTACGCTTCCTATGAGACTCACTCATTACCAACTGGTCTTTAGTATTATGGCGAGAAAAGTGTTTAGTAAAAAGTTTATGAGTGTGAACGAGACGGTGTTATGTTAACATTGGTATGTGTGAGAGAGAGGGAAGAAAACTATGTCAGTGGGTGAGCCAAGCCCTCAGTCAATGCACTTGCAGTTTGCAATCTTGTATGTTGACATTTCTAAGATAATTTAAAGGTAAGGCCTGGATTTTTTGTGCCTGCAGGATAGGTTGACGCGCCTTAGTTCTTTGGATTGCAACAGTTCAGTAGTTCTTAATGTAGGTAGGTACCTAACTAATCTAAAGACAATTTTATATCAATGTTTGGCTAATATATGGCCAAAACTGAATTATTGGTTGCTACAAACTGGTTTTAAATGGAAACAATATTATTTTTATGCTAGTGAGTTCTTATATACAACTTTTTATAGATGGCTATGTACTTATACACATCACAAAGCCCATTATATCTTCTGTAGACTACACTGAAACTATTGGTTACCATAATCTTATTTTTACATAGGAAATAGATAATTTAATTTTTTCTAGTTAGTTCGCACACAACTTTTAATAGACGGCTATATACTTTTACACGTTGTAGGTATCTGTAGACTGAAGATCTTCTAAGAAGTTCTGTATACTGTATAATTATCCTAAATATATTCTCACGATGTTTACACAACCGTTGATGTTACAAGCTTTAGTTTCCTGCTACTTAATGGCACTGGAATTATGCTTAAAAGTCATTTAAGGAAATACAAATGCACCTTTATCACAATACCATTCTGAAATGTTATTTTTATTATCTCAGATATTTTTTCCCATATTTTAATTATTTAACACAGATCATTCTGAAAGATCGTTTTCATTGTTGACCTGGCCGGAAATCGATTATGATTCAAAGGCACTTAGTACTACTAAGCCACAGAGGTCTCAATATCTCCTGTGACTGTCTGTCTGTGTCGTCAACGTGAGGTCACCAACCTAAGTGGGAACTTCCCCAGGCTTGCTTAACATGAAGGTCAAAACAAGCCTACAGTACAATTTAGTCATCTTAAAGGATGTTTAAAATTGATTCGGCTTTTTTTAATGTCGCAATGCGTTCTCACGATGCTTGCTCAAGCGTTGATGACACGCTTGCAAAAGACCTCATGATTTCTTTGGCTTTATGTGAAATATCATGATTTATGCTAAATTGGATGCTCTTGGATATTAAGTTGTTTAGAAATACTGCGGTTGGATATAATAATATGTAAATGTATGATACTTAGGGCGCAAACGAGTAAACTAACATGACACGCAAAGCTCAGAGACAACTACTAATTTAAAGTCCGTGCTAAGTCCCGATAATAGACAAAAGTACTAAAATTTTAATTGAAGAAAATCTAGAAAATTATTATTCTTCAATTTGTTTGCATTCATAATTGACAGCTGACAATTTATTTAAAAAATGTACTTACAGAAATGTGTCCAGTCAATGGACGCTTCAAAATCTAGATATTAACTTCCCCAATTTAAGAATGCGTAAAGTAAGCTTTTTTTATTCTGTTATTCAGATTGTTTTCAACTTACAGAAGTCACTCTTCCACGCTAGTCTGGGTGTAAAGAAAAAATATAGAATGTACCACCTTCTTCTCTTCCCGCGCAGATCGTAAAAGCCGATGGAGGGAATGGGCGAAAATCTAAGGAATCATGGTAATAGGCGATGCGGCTAGCAACCCATTACTATTTTGATTCCGTTTTCCATCTCCACGCCCACCACCATGCTAAACGTGGCTTTAGGTCTTATAGACCTGGGTTCTGTCTACCCCGCAAGGGTAAAAGACGTGACAGTATGTACCTATGTATATAATATAGATAGTATAGTATATCAGAAGAATGGATTTAATAAGTAATACAATTCTAAAACTTTGATAAAAACAATTAGTTAGATTTTCTTCTAGCCTTATCATCATCATCATCAGGTCCTTTTTAGTCTCCACTGCAGGAGCACGACCCTCTTTGTACTACCGAAGCTATTTGATAGCCAGAGCAGTCAGAAGATTTGGCCTACACTCTCCACGCTGGCCAGACGGGTTGGAGAGGTCTGTTTGATGTTTATAAGCTTTGTTTAGCTTGTGTTTCCTAAGTCGCCTTCTACGACTTCCACGGGAAGACTTGGAGTGGTCCTATTCTACTCTGCCGAGAACCACACGGCGGTTCCAACCTTATTATTACTATTTCTGTCTCATGTTGAATAAACTGCAACGGAGCCAATTTGAATATTAGATCATTTGATTGGACAATTTACGTCAATTGCATTTCAAATTTATTAACACTACCTAATCAAAAGTGAGTGCATAAATTACAAAATTAATTGTATTGTGTAAATACTGGACCCGTATCGATACCGGTTTGGTTTATAGATCGCAAAATATTGGGCAATGACCTTGTCAATGTTGTCGTGTGATAAATCTCTTGTAATAGTTATACTAGTTCTTTGTCACTGGTGTAATAGTTAATCTGACTGATTTATCTATTGGTGATTTCGGTTTCAAAATATTGGTTGCCAACTGCTTTCGTACAAGTAAGTAGTGAATGGGAGTTTGTGGTGGGAAGTCGAGGGGTCAATCAATCAATCAATTTATTCATTAACAATTTACAAATTGTGTTTGAAATTCACATAAAACTTAACAAATTATACATAATTACATAAACTAAAACATTTACACATTTAAATTTAAATTACAAACATCGAAGAAAAATACAAAAGATTATGTCAAATTAATATCAGTCAAAAAATATGGGTGCAGTTAGGGTCTACCTTGGACGATTTTGCAAATTTGTTTTGGTGGACTTTATAATATGAAATTGGTGTAGTTTGGTGTTATAAATGCTCGTGCACTTTAAAACCAAATATTTCGGAAACGGATCCCTAAATCGGAAAATGATGTTTGCAACCTCACAATATTTTTTAAAGAATTATTCAACGATACCCCACACGATGAGTAAATAGAGAAAACAAATTACTCCCCCACTTTACTTGTATGGGAGCTACCCTAAAAAAAATTATTTTTCAAGATTTTTTCTACTACTTTTTTACCATGATTAATATACATACCCATACCAAATTATAGCTTTCTAGTACTAATAGTCTCTGAGTAGAACCGCGGACGGACAGACAGACAGACATGGCGAAACTATAAGGGCTACGGAACCCTAAAAATCCTACCTATAGTATTTATATTACAACAATATTATTAAAATCACGATCACAAGGTCACCCGGTTAGTATAGGAGCTAGTGACTAATTTGGTGAGCTCAACAGGACATTGCGACAACTGGGCGCGACTGCTCAAAATGGTTCGTAGAAAGTTGTGAAATACCGATCTGCATACATATTATTACTAAGTCTACCTATAAATATTTTGAATTGAAGTAAGACGATCTTAGCTTAAGACTATTTTTCAACAATATGATCACATCACAATGATATTAGTGACTGGGCATCGAAGGCGAATAAGCAAAAAAATTTTGGGATAAAAAATATATATTATTAAACAATATGCCCTCGTACAATTTGCAATTTTACCAATATTTCCAAGACAAAGAGTGATTTATATTAAAAGGGACATTTCGTAAAAAGAATACACATTATTTCACTTTCATCATTCATTAGGCAATGTTCTACATTAATGTACATATTTAATACATCTTTATCCGTTACGACTTACGGGATAGTCGGACTCTAAGGTCCTAAAACCTAAAAGCCACATTTTTTTCCCTAGAACAGCATGGCTGTACTTATTCTGTTGATGATCTTATTTTATTCTTTTAATAGTGTTTTATGCGGTCTTTATGTTTTACTGATATACACATTAAATTAAGAAATAAGAACCCTGCCCGTGCGATTTTTTTTCCATATGTTCTTAAGAGGCTTAGGTACATCACCGAAACTAGCAACACCCGTTATTTAATACCTGTTCTCCGAAATGAGAACAAATTGAAAAAATCTACGTAAGTACTTCCTCAGTAAATTACTTTTAGTATTTTAGTAGAAGTTTTAATCGACATCAGTATTTCAGATTGAGAGAACTACTCATTACCGCTACCTCTTGATTTAACAAATGCAAAATAATGAAAAGCAATACAAAACATACTAGAAGTCATTTACTAGTGAAGTACTTACGTCGATTTTGTCAATTTGATCTTATTTAGTAGTAAAAGAAATAAAACCAAGGGTAGCGCTAGTTGGCTGGTGTAAGTGCCTTAATCTAATAATCTTATAAGTGATAGGTATTTTACTAATTACAGTTCCTTTAGTCCGTGTTTGCAATACGTACACATCTCCATCATACAATGGCAACCATAAAATCTTCAACACATATAGCAACATAAACTAAAACATGAAGAATGCCTCACCATCAATCTACAGCTGTTGAATAACCAAATGTATTATATGCAAAGTGTGCAGCCCCATTTCCCATAGCCATTGTTCGCTATGGGATCGTTAGGAACACTGACCTAGAAGGAGATTGTAACACGGAATAGGAGCTGACCTTGTGTTTCGTTTGTTTTCGTTTTTGTGATTGATAACTGACATGATGATAGTACGCACAAACTTATTTATGTAAAAATCTATAAATAAATAAATATATACGGACAAATTACACAGATTGAGTTAGCCCCAAAGTAAGTTCAAGACTTGTGTTATGGGATACTAATTCAACGATACTATATTTATAATAGATACTTTTATAGATAAACATCCAAGACCCAGGTCAATCTGAAAAGATCATTTTCCATCTTGACTTGACCGGGGATCGAACCCGGGAGCTTCCGTATCGTAGGCAAGCGTATTGACCGCTGTGCCACGGGTCAATCTTCAATCTATATAAATAAAAGACAAACCTAACTGACAAATCAACGCACAGCGGAAAACTTTAAAGTTGGTACAGGGGTTCCTTTCATGTAAGGATTTTTAGAAGTTCAACCTTTAAGGGGTTGAAATAGGGGGTGAAGTTTGACGCGGACAAAGTCGCGGGAAAATTGGTAGTTTAGTATAAATAGACTAGATAAAAAGGATATGTTTAGAGTATTCAAAGCAGTCCTAATTCTATCGCCTTGTATTTGTGTGGTTTAGTGGATTACGCAATATGTACTACTATATATTTTGACTATTTACAAATTACCACGAAGAAGAATGTTTAAGAAATAACAGTAGACTTTAAATTGAATTTGAATTTCGAACAATGAAAAAGAAAATAGAATTCCACATTCAAACTTTGAAATTCTAGTCGTATAAAGGCAGTCACACATTGACCCCGCAGAAAGTGACATCGAGTGAAAGTCTTGGTCAGTTACGAATAAAAAAAATTTCACATTCCGCTAAGTTGTTGTTCACACGCCTGATGTGTTAATTCCCTTATTCGTGTAACAACCACGAAGTAGCCTTTTGTTATATCGATGTTGTCATTCAAAACTGCAGGCCAAGTAAGAGTTAGACTGGTTTGTATAGGGTTCAGTACTATTTATAAAATTTGTTTTTATATTAGATCGCAATTTATTCGCAGTTCACTAGGTTGTGACTTTGTATAAATTTATTCTATTTTTAAAGTGTGATTATTATTACTGATTATCAAACAACTGTATCAAAATGTTTTCAAACAATTAGTTATTCGAAAA
This sequence comes from Rhodophaea formosa, assembly GCA_963082605.1. Classification (NCBI taxonomy): domain Eukaryota; kingdom Metazoa; phylum Arthropoda; class Insecta; order Lepidoptera; family Pyralidae; genus Rhodophaea; species Rhodophaea formosa. Next base: position 9,071,233 of record OY720228.1, on the reverse strand, counting down.
TTAAATTTTCTTACGTATTTAATATTATCACTAGATGTTGTAATTATAGGTAATATTAAGTTAGAAATGCAAACTTCAGTAATACCTAGCAACCATCTCATTTTTTTAAACATTATATTCTACAGAACCCAGAAACCCGTCAAGTAAAACACATGTAAACAGACATTAAATCTACTCCTGAATGTTATAGGATTTTCAGTCTTATTCCGTTTTATTAAATGCTACCACTTTAAAGTAAATGCTTACTCAAGCTTTCCACCGCTGTTAGCTTAACAACTGTGCCGCCAACGCGTACGGTCACCAATTACAACGCATGTCAACATTTTAAACACTTCTTCTATTGGTTTTTTCGCGTTTGTCTATGTCGCAAGGTATTGCATATTCAGAATTCACCTGTCAAAAAGATTTCATACACTGTTAAGTAAGTTCATGTAATAAAATATTAATTTTATGAGTATCATAAGTTTCGAACACAGTTCCATTCATGTGAAAATGTTATTCACAATTTGCTTACGAAATAAATGAATGAAATTTTCAGAGCCCTAATCCTGAGCACTTCACTCAAGACTTCATCGTAGTATTTTTACTAATTTATTTAGATCCACTGGGCTAGGTGTGTTCTTCACTTTATGATCGTCATCATATTTGTTAACACCTAAAAAGAAAAAAAATGCGATCAAAAAGAAAGTGGCCAGCATTTCGAAAATTAAATCACATCGCACGCATTCTAAATTCGAATGCAGGAAAACAGATCAAACAAGAACCATTCCGTGATTGGTGCCGCATTCTAAATGAGTTTTCCTACTGCTGTTTTGAATATCGCATTATGGGCTGTATTGTATTTTCTTAGAGGCTAGTTTTGTTTGTTTTTGCCATTGCCAAAACCGCCGTTGAATGTCAAGTACATGAAATCGATTGTCATGGCGGTCGCGAATTTTTCGAACACTTTCAAATACGGATGTTGGCGCTAGGGCTATCTCTCAGAGATTGTAAATTCCAAAGTCTATGGGTTAGCAAGAATGTTTAGTATCCTGGGATTTCATAGTATTTATATTATTGAGGGTTACCAAGTCGGGAAATACTTTTACTATCCAATATTCATTTAATAGCCTGATCCTAGAGAAATGAAGATAACAGCATGATGTACACAGGATCAGGTGGATTTTAACCATCAAAATTGTAGAACGATGGTACAAAATAGTTGTAAGGCCGTTAGCGTACTATTTGCTTGCGCTATTACTACCATGGTATGCCAATAAATTTTTATATCAAAATAATTTTTGAGATGCTCTCTTCAAACGTATTCGATCTAACCTAACCTAACCTAACCTGACCGATCCATTCAGATTTAGGTTCTTGTCAGGGTCATCCGATGAAAAGGAATATTCTTACTTTTCCCTGAAATTTTCGGATCTGCCGTTATCCAACTTTGGCAGCCCTAGTCTAGTCTTCGTGGAGAAAGAATAATTAGCATATTAGTTCCAAAGCAGACATGTGCGCATTTATTTGTTTTGCTCTAAGCTGTAGAAAGTTTTGCATGTTATGTGAGCTGGCTTTTTGCAATTAGCTGCCATTTTACTGTTTAATATATATATGCTACTAGCTGTTACCCGCGGCTTTGCCCGCGTAATATATAGCCTATGTCCTTCTCGGTACCCGAACCTATGTGTATGCAAAATTTCATGATGATCGGTTCAGTAGATACGGCGTGAAAGCGTAACAAACACACAAACAAATAACAAAAATATTAGTTAGGATTAAGATATTTTTGTTTGTTTATTCTCAATATAGGCGGCTATTTTTTTAAATGGGCAGTATTGGCGATGCGGGTAGCAACCCACTTTAGGCTTAATATACCTGGACTATACTACCCGCAAAGGAAACCGACGTGGTAGTGAATATGTATGTGATAATATTCTGCTGTCTGGTTCCCGGAAAGAAAAAAAACCACTCCAAGTCTACCCGTGAATGTCGTAGAAGGCGCATTAGGAGACACAAGCAAAACAAAGTTTATAAACATCAAAGAGAACTCTTTAAACTGGCCAGCGTGGAGAGTGTAGGCCAAATCCTCTGACTGCTGTGGCTAATATGTGGCTCTGGTGGTAAAGAGAGGGTCGTGCTCCTGTGTGAGTGGAGACTAAAAAAAGACTTGATGATGATGATGTAAATATATGTACCTAAGTTAATAACGCAGCAAGGAATAACTCATCGCGCGCGGTCTACGAGCTACATTAAGAATTCCTTATCCTGTGGATAATAACAAGCATCCTCCATAATTTATGTTGAATCTTTTATTAAAATATCTTTGTAACAATGGATGTAATAGCAAGTTGAATTGCCGCCGCCCAGTGTGTGGCGCACAAAAATTTCACATGTAAGTCCACCAATATGCCAAACGTGGCCTTTCGGTCTTATGGCCTTAGGCTCTGTCTACCCCGTAAAGTCTCTTCAGTTAGTCTGTGAAAAGGGCAGCTGCAATGTTGTCGAAATATCAGATAGAACTCAAAAATAATCGCGGTAAGTCCCGTAGTGAACATAATACCCCGTAAAAGATAAAGACGTGATACTATGGTGATATCTTTTATTTAAATATCTATATAACAATGAATGTAAGCAAGTTGAATTGCCGCCGCCCAGTGCGTGGCCCATCAGAAGTACACCTACAAGCCCACCGTCATGCTAAACGTATCCTTTATAGACCTGGGCTCTGTCTACGCCGCAAGGGAAAAAGACGTAAAAATAAGTATACCCCATAATTTTTGTTGAATATTTTATTAAAATATCTGTATAATGAATATAATAGCAAGTTGAATTGCCGCCGCCCGGTGCGTCGGCGCACAAAAAATGTGGTTTCACTCTCCGCGACCTCAATAGCTGAAACGTGCCGCGTCTGTGCGATTGAAGTCTGTGGTAAGGTGCAAAATAAATACGATCGTAAAATGGATGTCAAAGAATTATTTATTACTAGCTTTCGCCTGCTGTTCCGCTCGCGTTAGGGATAAAAGGTAGCCTTTGTCCTTCTCCGTACTCTAGTCAACGAGTATGCAAATAGGCGTGCTGGGCTCTGTCTACGCCGCAAGAGAAAAAGACGTGATAGTATGTAAATATATGATAATAAGTATCCTCCATAATTTATGTTGAAACTTTTATTAAAATATCTCTATAACAAAGAATGTAATATTAAGTTGAATTGCCGCCGCCCGGTGCGTCGGCGCACAAAAAAATGTGGTTTCACTCTCTGCGACCTCAATAGCTCAAACGTGCCGCGTCTGTAGAATTGAAGTCTGTGGTAAGGTGCTAAATCAAGTACGATCATAAAATAGGTCTCAAATCAATATTTATTATAGGATTAGGTACAGATGATTTAATTGTTGAAGGACTGACATTTTCCATCCGTGCTGCAGGCCTTTTTGCTAACTTTTGACAGCTACGGTGTACATCATTTTCATGGTAACTTCAATATTCATTACGGCTTCGGTATGAATGACTATTTTTATTTAAGATATGAAAACCGTAATGGATGCTAAAGTGACAATCAAATCGTTGTACACCGAGTTAGCAAATCGGCCTGCTGGTTTGCGTCAAAATAAAAAACATAGAATATACCAGCTGTCTACCCGCGCAGACCGTAAAAGCCGGTCAAGGGAGTGGCCAAAAATCTAAGGAAACACGTCAATAGGCGATGCGGCTAGCAACTCATCACTATTTGAATTCCACCTTCCTACTTTTTGAAGAACCCCTTGTTGTATTTAGTCTTTCGGGAAAACCATGGCAGGAAGTTCTTTCCGTAACTTAAGCGTACGTGAAATAAAGATCAGTTCAGAACCGACTGAACGCAACCATTTTATTTATGCCGTGTAGTTCCCGGCAGAGTAGAATAGGACCACTCCAAGTCTTCCCGAGGATGTCGTAGAAGGCGACTTAGGAAACAGAAGTGAAACAAAACTTATAAACATCAACCTCTCCAACCCGACTGGCCAGCATGGAGAGTGTAGGCCAAATCCTCTGACTGCTCTGACTACTATATGACTCTGGTAGTACAGAGAGACTCATGCTCCTGCAGTGGAGACAAAAAAATACCTGATGATGATGCAACCATTTAGGATTTTAGGTATAAGGAAGAACTCTCTTTCGATGGCGATGTTTTGTATGTCGAGAGGCGCGAGTTAAATCTTAGCTTATCTAAAATACTGTTGTAGATAAGATAATAACATGATATTTCAAGTAATTGGCAACATATACTTACTAATATAACGTAAACAGTTGTACAAAAAATCTAGTTGGGTTTTGAAGTAGCATGAATGTCTTTTAATCTAGTAGCCACTACACTAGTATACATGTACTTAACAAACATGTGTCAATCTCGCTATTACCCTTTTGGTTGCCTATTCTCTGAGATACAGACCCATACCGTCTAGTTCATCCCTGAACTCTCCCAAATGGGTTGGCTTCGACTTATCCTAAGACCTGTATTTACTGTTTATACCTACAAACAAATGTAATGTGTTGGCAAATAAAGTTTATTTATTAATATATTCCGGTACACATTGCAACCACCGAGACTAGGTCAATAGAGGTGTGAGCCGACGCCCTCACACTTACTTAGTCATGTAACTGGACTGTGTTCAAAGTACGTACTTTTTGTTCCAGTCAACATACATACATAATTATCACGTCTTTATCCCTTGGCGTACGGGGACAGAGCAGATACCAATGTCATAAAACCCAAGGCTACGTTTAGCATATTTGGCACTCACAGCATATCATGGGTATGTTAATTCAAATCTAAAATATGGGATTCCTCTATGGGGAAATTCTGTAGATATAAATAGAGTTTTTATATCATAGAAGAAATGTATTCGTGGAATATGCGGTGTCTCTCCAATGACCTCTTGTAAACCCCTTTTTCAGAAATTAAATTTATTAACGGTCCCATGCATATATATTTTTGAGTGCTGTGTATTTGTGAAAAGCCATCCACATTTGTTTAAACTGAAAGATGACTATATAAAGCACACAAAACCATCTAGATATCCCAATAATCTACTGTTACCTTGTACGAAAACAAAATATTATCAAAGAAACAGTTACTATAGCTGCATAATTTTTTTCAATATACTTTTAGAAAACTTAAAGGAATTAAAATTAAACTCAGTTAAAACTCAACTTTATAAACTACTTAAAGACAGATGTTTTTACAGTGTTCAGGAATTTTAAAATTTCAAATGGAGTGGAACTGTAGTTCATAATAATTACTGACATAATTATACTTATTGACTATACTAATGATAAATTATTATTGCATGATTTTTCCTGATAATTTGTTTGAATATTGTTAACTTTAAAAAAATACTTAGATACTATATTTGCACGCCGTTAATGGCTGAATGTATAGGACTATAAATTAATGTATATAATAACTATATTTCACTCATTCAATGCAAATAAATTTCATTTCATTTTATTTCAAGGTGGAAAGCGATAAATAAAAAAAATATTTTGATAACATCCATTGGAATCAATTTACATTATTATTTTAAGAGTAACATAAGTAGTTAGCATTTTCCTAGTTTTTTCGGTCGTACTTACATACCAATAGACCAAAAAACTACAAAAATACTAAATGTTTAACAATAATAGCTTTAGCTGGGTACATCGAAATTGAAAGTGAAAAGTGGAAATCCTAACTTTTTTACGGCAACGGTAAGAAAAACAACATACCGCCCGCCGCTGGCCGAGCGTACACACTTTTTTCTTATTTTCTTCTTCATTGACCATTGCCATTAGTTGTAATCATAGATTTAAAAAAAAGTTGTAATACTGTGTTTATTGTTTCCTCATTATAGGTATGAACATCTTTACAATTTCAAGGTAAGAGTGAATAAGCATTATTTAAGTTTTCGTGTATTACCCTAACCTCATCAATACTTATCATTGCTTCCCATAAAGCAGAATAAGGATCAAACGCATTCAATTGATTCATAAAAAATCATTCAATGATTTTCTGTCTAAAACTCGTTCAAATTTTATATCAACAAAATGTAAATTTAGCAGTGAGAAATCTGCCGAAGATAGGAAAAGCCAGTAAAGAAAATAAGTGTTTATGACTGGGGATTCTTGAAGGGAGATTATAGCAGTGGTCTACAAAAGGAGCACGTCAATATTTATTTGATATCAAATTTAAAAATAGTATTAATGGTTTAACTAACTTTTTACCATTCATCTTTTTTCTAGACCTTGAAATGCCGGACTTCACTCAAATTTACTAGCCGATTCCTGACTTATAGGTTTTATATACAAATGAATAGGCGAATTCAGAGGTATTAATGTTAATGCAGTAAACAAAAAATCTCGTTTAAATTGAAGACTCGCCGCATACAATTATCTTTACCACTTAAAGAGTAGCGACGTTATTTAGTTTCTATATCTGTAATTTTAGTTTAATAAATTGCGAGCTACGCACGTACAGCCTATGAAGCGAATAAAAGTGAGTTTATCTACGTAGGTACCAATTGAGGTCATTCGAAAAGAACAGGTTCTTAATTTGAATTGGTCGTATGACAGGTGGTTTTCTCTTTACCCCGCGGCGTCTGTCCATGTGGCCAGTGCTAAAGTTATTTATATTGGCCAGTGGGGTTTCCGCCTTAAATAGGACAATTTACAGACTAAAAACACTAAAATTACGTGCAAGAGGCAAAAAAAGACAGTTGGAGACATTTTATATCGTACTTCGAATACTAACGGGCTGTCTAAAACAGACCCTGGGTTCCGAGGCACTCTTGGTTAGCTTATTTTCGTCTTTATTTTAATTTAATTAGAACCAAACATTAAATTGCCTAGTTACAAAACACATAAAAGCTTGAATTTTTTAAATATCAACATTGTACTTAAAAATATTGTTGACCACTTACACACACGAAAAACATTCCAACCTTACAGACTAACCATAATAATATTACATAACATGAGAACTTTTGTCTTGCTTTTCTAAATTTATGTAATTATAAATTACATAAAGTACATAATTACATTGCAGTGGACGAGTATAGGCTGATGATGATGATGAAAGTTTAAATTGTTTATATAGTACAAAACTTTCACTTTTAGTTGATCTGTAGTACCTGAATAATAAAAGCTCACAAGGGTACTAATATATACTATGTAAGCTTTTACCATATTATCGAGGCTACTATTTTAATCCTACATACACACAATATTTATATGCATAGGACCATTCGAGAACATAATATATGCAAGCATATATTTACATATATCTAAATGTCAACCACTCCAGATTATATATGTTGTCGACAATGAACTTATAGCGAATATAAAGCCTTCATTAGCGGTTATAACGCGAGGTAAGCAACGCAGGTCGCGGTCACATCACATATGGGTGCATTTGTCTTTACTGAAGAAGAAAGAAGCAAGTAAAATTTACTTTACTGTACTCTCATACCTATACCTCCTGCCACGTACGACCGAAGTGTGGAATCAACTTCCTGCGGCGGTATTCCCGAATCGATACGTCATTAGAACCTTCAAAAAACGAGTCTATGGTTTCTTAAAAAGCCGGCAACGTTAAAACTTGTCACACTCCTCGTGTCGCAGTTGTCTATTACTTACCATCAGGTGACCTTGCTCGTATGCTTTCCTATCATAAAAAAGTCAAATTCTAAATGCTGTGATTTTTTTTTTGGACTTATTACACAAATTGAGCTAGCCCCACAGTAAGTTGTGAACTTGTGTCGTGGGATACTAACTCAGCATCATCATCATCATCATCATCAGCCTATTGCAAGGTGGACCGATGACCTAAGAAAGATCGCTGGTGGTGGCTGGATGAGGAAAGCAGAAGATCGCACAATTTGGCGTGCCCTTAGGGAGGCTTATGTCCAGCAGTGGACTAACTCAACGATACCATATTTTATAATAGGTATATATACTTATATAGATAAACATCCAAGACCCAGGTCAATCTGAAAAAGATCATTTTCCATCTTGACCTGACCGGGGATCAAACCCGGGACCTCCATGTCGCAGGCTGGCGTGTTGACCACTGCGCCACGGAGCTCGACGGTGATTATTAAATACAAGTATGATTTTACTTTACGAAACTTGGCTTTCGTATGAAATATTTTATATCGTCATTTCACTAACATTATTGAATTATTATATATTCTTTAAAGCCTCCGGTAACGTGTATTCCTACTACTCTACCAGTACAGGCAAGTCTACCAGTTTTGGTAAGGTAGATGTCTACACGTAAATTTGAATTTTGTTAGTAAAGTTAGTACGCCGTGATTGTCACTAGCATGGGCACTCAAACTTTAGTCTACATTGCGTTTGCATGGTTAGAGTAACCAAGAGTGGTAGAGTAGCTTGCCCACGTTACTACTCCAGCAATTCTAGTACTCTACTCTTCCGATGGTTTTACACCGGTATAGTTAGTAGCATCGTAGGTACTCTACTGTCTACTCTACTGTTTACTCTACGCGTGTACCGGAGGCTTTAGCGAGATATTTATTATCTGAATTGTGTGAATGTAGTATATATTTAGCGAGATGTGATAGCTGGATGCCGTGTGTTTCCCGGCAGAGTAGAATAAGACCACTCCAAGTCTTTCCGTGGATATCGTGTGTGAATGTAGTGTATATTTAGCGAGATGTGATAGCTGGATGCCGTGTGTTTCCCGGCAGAGTAGAATAATACCACTCCAAGTCTTTCCGTGGATATCGTGTGTGAATGTAGTGTATATTTAACGAGATGTGATAGCTGGATGCCGTGTGTTTCCCGGCAGAGTAGAATAATACCACTCCAAGTCTTTCCGTGGATATCGTGTGTGAATGTAGTGTATATTTAACGAGATGTGATAGCTGGATGCCGTGTGTTTCCCGGCAGAGTAGAATAAGCACCACTCCAAGTTTTTCCGTGGATATCGTAGAAGGCGACTTAGGAAACACGAGCTTCTTCTTCTTTTTCTCTCGTGTCAATGGCAAACAAATTAAATGTGGTGTGCCCAGTAGGTGGCCACATCAATGGCAAAACAAACACGAGCTGAACCAAGCTTATAGACGTCGAAGAGACCTCTCTAACTCATCTGGCCAGCGTAGAGAGTATAGGCCTTATCCACTGAGTGCTCTGGATAATATACGGCTAAGGTAGTACGAAGAGGGTCATGCTCTTGCATTGGAGGCTAAAAAAGACCCAATGATTTTGATGATAGTTGGAGATGATGATGCCTCTTCGTGGTGTCTTAAAACACAATACGATTTTCAAGTTGCTGATATACAAACAATAAGTAACAATACTACATTGATTCAAGATAAGAAGTTGCAGGAAAAAAACCTGTTTTTGGAAAGTAAGGTCAGTTCGAGGTCACAGGTCCTCTTATTAATACGGAGGTTTTTTAGCCCGAAGTCCGCGAAAATCTGTAACGTGCGATCTTGTAGATGTGTGGCTTGCAATAAAATCTTAATCTGTATGTTAAGCAAAATTAACGAAAACGTTTACATTCGTCTCAATTACTCGCCGGTGGACTGAAAGAGATCCCTTCATGGGATAAGTCCACCGTTGTATATTTTTTGTTTTTGTTTTATATCTGTTTCTTTCTGTTTAGTAAAATAAAGCTTAACAAACAGACGTTTATAACTTATTCGACCAGGCTACGCATAGATGCAGGAAAAGACTATGCCATACATAGATTTACCACCACATCATATACATTGTTGTAGCATATATGGAAACTATACTTTTAGCCAGCGCTCTACAGTCTTGAGTTCAGGTTTTCACTAAGAATAAATACGCCTACGGATTTCAAAATACACTAAAAATTCTAAATCTGAAAGTATGCACGATGTCACCGAAGCTAGTGACGTTTGTTAGGTAAAGGTATACTATAACCTAGGCTCTTGAGCTTTTCATAGAGACTACGGAGTCTAGTGGTAGACTAGTGTAGGTACACATTCGTCTGCTACATAGGCTGGCTTTAGATACTACGACATAAATACCATTAATAGTAAAATAGATAACCACCTCATAAATTACTAACATGCTAGAGGCGAAACCTTGGTTCAAACATACCACAGATGAAGAATACAACCGAGGAAACGTGATTAAATACGAGGTGTTACCGCCCATACTGAATTTATTTATCCAGCTAAATTTATCTCTCCATACATTACCTCCAAAAAACTAACCTACATTTACCTCTTTACATAATAACAGAGTTTTAATTAATCAGCCCAAATCTTACTTCCAACTACGGTTCGTGGGCTCAGATGGTAACTGAGGTAACGGTACGAAACGGTAACCATACGTAACTGGCTAGCTGACCTGTAACGTTCGTGGCTTATCTGTACGAAATGAGCATTGTTACAAATTCATTAACAAGTTGAGGATATCTGCATGCTAGTTATCTGTTGATCTCTGGTGAAAAATCATAACCGTCGTTTTGGCTTCACCGTAGTCGTATAATAAGGGCCCGCGCTCACGAGTGACATTTGTCAGATTGTCACAATAACTGCATCGATCACTTCGACCATAGATTTAAAAAAAATCGTATTTCTGATGTTTCGACCCATGATTAGGTTTCGGCACTCTGTTAAATCTATGAAAATTACAAAAGGAGTTTGTGGTGGGAAGTCAAAGTGTGCTGGGTAGCTTTGCCTTTGATGTTTTGCAAATTGATTTTTGTGGACTGTATACTATGAAATTGGTGTAGTTTAGTGTTATAAATGTTCTTGCTCATGTACATTTTGTGAAGTAGTGAAAGTAGACTGTTTTATGGATTCGTATAGATTTGTCACCAGAAGCTCCCAAGAGGCAACCAAAGAACCTACGTATTCTTTATTATTGCTACTTGTTAAAACTGTACCGTACAATATAGATACTTATTATCTTATTAAACTGGATATTGGCCTACGAATAAAGTGGCAGAATCACTGAAACTACGGTGGAAGCCATTATATAAATCAGAAGATAACTAAATTGACACACGCATCTCTACTAACTTTCTGGTATAACAAATCTGATGTATAAAGTACGCATGAAACCTCCTCCATTCGATTTTTCTTTTGAGGGTAACCGAAATTTTTCTTGCACGAATAACTTAGCATCTGTCTGGGGTTCAATAGCAGCACCATTATAAAAATTGAGTAAAAACACGTTTCATGTATTTTTTTTAGGAAGGGTTAATACCTAACAGAACCACTAGTTTTTAGAGTTCAATAACTCTAAAAACTAGTGATTCTGTTAGCTAAAGACCTCGCAGGTCTTACCTAAAGCAAGCTTACAATGGTTCTGATCGACAAATTTTAGTACAGCCAAAACCTGCTCACGAAATTTCAAAAAAATCGGGAGCAGATAGAAATACTAATGAGTAGCTTGAAATTAGTGTGCACAATATCCCTTGATTGTTACAATAAGGTAATATATCACCAGATCTGAGTCAGAGATTTGTACATAGCATAGTTTCGCCCAGATAACTGAAATATCAGGTTTTGCCGCCAGAGGGCGCGATTTGGCACAGAGCCTACGCGGCCTGATTTCTCCGTCGTCGCACTTTCGCTATGCCCTCGAAGGATTTTACGTGTGAACAGGCGAAATACTTTCTTTTTGATAAGTATTGCTATCTAATCTGTATTTAAGCAGAACACGGACATTTAACAGACGGTAAGTTAGCTGTAATTTTGCTTGTAGTCGTATTTGGACAGTAATACTATTGTAAGTTTATTTCAGGCCAGTACAGATCCATATAATTACATCAGCAGGTCTTCGTTAGTCTCCACTGCAGGCATATATTAGGCAGAGCAGTCAGAGGATTTGGCCTACACTCTCCACGCTGGCCAGACGGATTGTAGAGGTATCTTTGATGTTTATTACCTTTGTTTAGGTTGTGTTTCCTAAGTCGCTTTCTACGACATCTACGGGAAGACTTGGAGTGGTCATATTCTACTCTGCCGGGAACCACACGGCGAACCATATAATTACATTCAGATAAAAAAATACAAAATGTTTAAAAACCGGTCAATCACATTCTATTTTGTTTGTGGATTGCCAACTAGTAAATATTCTGATATCTATGTTTGCCAACTATAGTTTTGGGACTCATTAGGAGTAAATTTTGGACATAATATGTTATGTATATATAGTCGAGCTCCGTGGCGCAGCGGTCAACACGCCTGCCTGCGACACGGAGGTCCCGGGTTCGATCCCCGGACAGGTCAAGATGGAAAATGATCTTTTTCAGATTGACCTGGGTCTTGAATGTTTATCTATATAAGTAATCTATTATAAAATATAGTATCGTTGAGTTAGTATCCCATAACACAAGTCTCGAACTTACTTTGGGGCTAGCTCAATCTGTGTGATTTGTCCGTATAAATTTATTTATATTTATTTATATCTCACGTTAGTTTCAATCAATATATAAACTAGTTACTAGTTTATATCTTCTGCGCGACGACGCTACGCGTGAACTTGATATCCTTCTTCGTTTTTCCATCGGTTGTGAACAGAACTTCCAGTAACAAATCAAATAAAAGAAATCATTATAGCACTAGATAGATAGATAGATAGATAAAAGCTTTATTGTATTCGAAAAGACACACATACATTTACACAAAAACATAATTTTGAAACGGTAAACGAATAAGATCCAGCATGTGTGCCACAACGACAACAAAAGGTAGGAGCTCAGCGATGCGTTTGCTCGTAGAGCAAACCACTGATTTTCAGCTCCACCACTGAGACTCACAGGGACACGTACAACAATACCATCCGTATTAAGAGCGTATACTAGCAGTATTTTTTCAATATGGTTTCCATGCAAATGTATTTCTCTATTTTCTCGCTGAAAACTGATTCTAGAGCCACAATTCTTTTTTCTTAAAATCTAGTACTAAAACAGGAATGCCCCTATTTTTTATTTTTCCAAAAAAACTGTTTTTGTACAATTTTTTTTTCTTTTAAACGGTTTTTTACAAAAATATGAAACATAGGGACATACCTATTTTAGTAATAGATTGTATGTAAAAAGAATTGTGCCTCTAGAAGCAGTTTTCAGCGAGAAAATAGAGAACTATATTTGTATGGAAAACGCACTGCTAGTATACCCTCTTAAGTAAATTGGAATAAAAAAATTCCTGTCCTACTTTGTTAAGCACAATGATTTTAGAGATCTGGTTTCACAACAAAAAAATAACATGATTATTAAAAAATAAGAATTAGTATCATTTAATTAATTTTGATTAGATTTTTAGTTTGGCTTTTAATTATTTATGGCATTATTTTATTATTTAAATGTGCATTAATTTTGATGATTTCCAATAATAATTTATAATATGTAACAAATAAAATTGTGATTAAATTTATTTAACCATTTGAATTAAAATGTAATATATTAAATTAACCTTAAATTTACGATTTGCAAGATTACGAAAAAAATCCAACAAAAAACAAAAACAAAAAACCATTCAAAAACCATTTAACCACTAAGTACCTTCTCAGTGCTTGTTTCGTTTTCTACACCAAAGCCTGACATTATTATCGATACAATTCAACAAGTACTTTAACGATCCTTAGTTTAAATGAAAGCAGCCTAGCAAAGCGCTTATATCTCGATTACTATTACAATAACTTCAACTCGAAATGCGACAAAAAACATGAAAGCTGAGAAATTCCTCCATCAGCGATTTCACGGAGCTGAACGAAGCGGCCGCGTGCTGCGGCCTTCTGGCGAACGAGGGACATTAAGATTTTTAACTTAAGTAAAGATTCAAGATTCAATCGTTTATTTAATATAGGTTTCTTTGAACACTTAAATTATTGTCATATTTGTGTTTACAATTTTTACAACAAAAAAATTTTGTTGACGTCAATAATTACTTATGGCTAAGTTTAGGCCGCTTCCAAAGCGGAGTGCAGAAGAAGCGGCAACAAACTGCACAGCGCATTTTCTCCAAGCGACGTCAACTCACAATTCTAGTTAGACCTTATAAACTACTTATATATATGTGGACTGAGTGTGCATTGTTTTAATTAAACAATTTCACTCTCTCCTTGGACAAAAAAACTCCGTACTCATCCCAATCGAATAACTTATTCAAGGCAAATTTATTGTTTTTATCCTTATTCATCCATAAAATAGTACAACTGAGGGAATTTGTGTACTACAAATCTATGGTAGTGTGTTCTTTGCGGGTATTTTTCCTTACTACAGGGTGTTTTTTTTTACTTTATAATGTGAAAATGGGGTTTTTTGGTATTATAAATGGCCATTTCCATGAACAATGTATAGAATAACAAATATAAACTGTTATGGTGCGGCTGTAATGAGATTTACAAAGCGGGCTGGTGGCTGTCCGCCTTGCCGCATCGTCTATGATTGAAACAGTGGATTCGTGATGGATTGTCTTCAGGAGCTCCGTCGAATCAACGAAATAAATTACACCATAGTTTCGTTGATAAACTAGAAAACTTGAAAAAGTGCGGGAAATTTCGACTTTATTACTTGATATTGCCTTAAACCTAACGCGTGAATGCATAAAAAGAATAGTATAATATAATTAAGATAGTAAATTCAACCAAGTAATACTTATTATCATCAAAGTGCAATGACAGCTTAAAAACTAATTTCTAAAAGAAACAAGTTTTCGAAAAAACACAATCGAACTTCACCACCAAATTCCATTCATATGCAACGCACGTAAGTTCTGTGTATTTTAGGTAGACGAGTATTTTGCCATTCGAAATTCACCAAGCATGCAGAAACTGTTATTTATATCTTGACAGCTCTAAATTTAATTATACATAACATTTCGCCATCTTGAATTTATATTCTGTAGTAACAACCATATTACGCGAACGTGTAACACATTCTTCTGTTACTGTATGAAATAATTAGAAAATGACGGAAATTATAAATAAATAAATAAATATATACGGACAAATCACACAGATTGAGCTAGCCCCAAAGTAAGTTCGAAACTTGTATTAAGGGATACCAACTCAACGATACTATATTTTATAATAGATACTTATATAGACAGACATCCAAGACCCAGGTCAATCTAAAAAAGGATCATTTTCCATCTTGACCTGACCGGGGATCGAATCGGGACCATCCGTGTCACAGGCAGGCGTGTTGACCGCTGCGCCACGGAGCTCCATACTTGCTTTTTTTATTAGGAAACACACTTAAACATTGACAACGACAACTAATTAAAAAGAAAGTCAATTTCTGTGAAGACAACACAATGTATCTCTTATAAATTCTTTTAAAAGTGAATAATAAAGATTTTTTACCTTGCATAATAATATAGACAATAACCGAAATTAAAAAGAATATTGTTTTGCAGAAAAGATTTAAAATACAACTGCCCTGCAAAAAATACGCCTTATATTTTGGGATTAGGGAAGAATTCTATTGATACTGTCGTGGGTGGACTGTATTTTAATGAAAAATAGTAAATGAGGCGAGATATAATAAGAAAAATAATATTAAAAACTTTTCTGAATCCTTGTATTATTTGTGCAACACAACCAAAACTGACAATAGTAAAAAAAAACAAAATATATTTATAAAAAAGGAAAATATGTACAAAACTATAAGTCTAAAAAATCTGATGCATCTATAAATGGGTACATATCCATCCATCAATTTAATTAAATCTCAAGCTAAGTAGAAGACTGCAGGACCTTCAGACACCGTGAGCCAATACTGCGTACATCCGGAACGTCATCAATAAATATTTTAGGCAGTAGTTTTTGCAGTTCTTATCGAAATACTAGACAAATGTCCACTAAGTGTAAAGTGTTCGAAACGTTAGGTGTATAAATAATGTAATAAACGCGATAAAACCGTATTACTTAATTAATTATTTTTATTATGTACCTAACAATCGCGAAAACATTAGGTACATAAACCCTGAAATCATTATATTCCTTTATTGAACAATCATGAAGAAACGTTATATTTTAAATTCCCATATTTTGTACCGGTTTATGCAAATCGTTTTCTTTCCGCATTTCCTTCCAAAGTAATCTAAGACACTAGCGGTACCAACGCTATTTTTCTCCATTAAGTGCAATTTAAGACTTTTGAACAACTGTTTGTAAACATGACATTCCAATTTTGCGGTTGTCATCGTTACAGATTTGCTTTTAAAAGTAGTTCAAAGACTTAAGTATGTAGTTCAGTTGGTTTAAGATAATGTTTATGATTACCGAGTTTAAAAAAAACGGGATTCTGTCTTCGGCTTGGTTTAAATCGCTTTTTTAGTGTGAACATCTCGTTGAACTAGTAAAAGATATCAAGTAGGTACTCTTAAACTTTCTTCAATATTAATCAATCTTTTAACCCGTGATCTTTACAGATTTATTGTTACTATCATATGAATTGAATAAGGAGGGTTAATTTTTTTAACAGTAACTTTTTTGTGTTTTCATTCATTCATGTAGCTTTGATTCGAGTTACAAGTGTCTATTTATTATTCAAATCAAAGTCAAATTAAGACGTTTATTCAGAAAATAGGCTATATTTTTAGGCAGGCATTTTTCAAATCAAATCATATTTTAAATTATCTAATTAAGTATTATGTATTCATTAATTATTGTTTAGAAGATCTTCTTGTTATTTAATTCTTTATCTATTGTATGATTCATACAATAGTTAAACATAGGTACTAACGAAATCCAGCGCATTGAAATAATTTTTGTTTGTGAGTACCAAGTAAATCTTGTTTTTTCTAGCATGCAATTATTAATAATATCTAGGCTTTGGTAGATATTTTAGAAATTTAAGTGAGTTTCTTACATTTCTTAAGAATGAGGTAAACTCGACACAGTTATTTTTTAGTCAACATGCTAGCTAGCATGATTTAAAAGTTTTTTTGGTCTACAAACTAATAAATTTTACCGTATTTTAAAAATAAAGTAAAAATAAATTTCACTAAGTGCTTGCTTTAGGTCCTAAAGTGTATAATATAAATAAAATCTATTTTTAAAAAAAGAACATCATCATCATCATCATCACCATGTCTTTCTAATCTCCACTGCAGGAGCACGACCCAAAAAAAGAACGTTGACTGTAATTTTTTTAATGTCTGAATATTCTTAAATGCTTCAAAAGAAAAAAGAAAACAGCGTCTTCAATCATAGACAGGCATTTTCATGGTGTAATCATAAAATAACTAAGCTCTCAAGGGAGAAAATCATGTGAGTCAATAATCTCTGCAGCCCACACTCAACGCTTCGAAATATCAAGGCTTCGAGCAAGGTTGCTGCACTTTCGGTATGCGGAATAAAGGTGATTGTCAACATGGCTGTCAATCCAGGACGGAGCGTGGAGATATACGGCAGGAGATGACATTACAAGGCTGAGCCCCCATCAGTGACTCAGAATGACAGCACTGGTGACGTAAAAGAATGTGGGAATTTAGATAGGAACGAATGCCGTCTTTATGAACACACAAAGATTTCTGGGCTGATGGACAAAAAAAACATAAGTCTAATACTTCTTAATAGTTCTACAGAAATGTATGAAAAAGCTAGAAGATTTAATGCGGCATAGAAATCTCAGTTGAACGTGGTCCTTGGGTTTTACGACCTCGGACTCTGTCTACGCAAGGGGTTAAACATGATAATAGGTAATTATGTATAGAAATCTCTTTGTTGGATCTATATTTTTTCAATTCCAATTCACTGTAGGCAAAGGCATGATTTAGACCAGTACATGTAGTTTTATAGTTAGTGGTGACGATTTAAAAAATACGGTATTCAACGTTTTGATGGTCACTTCACCATCCAGGACGGTTTTATATCTTAAGGCGCTTACACCAGCCAACTACCGCCACCCTTGGTTTTATTTCTTTTATTACTAAATAAGATCAAATTGACAAAATCGACGTAAGCACATCGAACACCATCCTGAGCGCGTTGGCCGACCGATGGGACTCCCCATTGTTATGTCGCTGGATACAGCTTCATGCTCCTGCTGCTGGCTACCAATATCTGTAGCATAGGAGTTCCATGGGAAGCCAATTTTAATAATATCTATTTTAATTATTATAGTTACTAACCCTAGAATAAGTTTAATGTTACTAACATAATATGGATGTTTATATCTGAAATAAATATTTTATTATTATATTATTATTACTTCACTAGTAAATGACTTGTAGTATTTTTTGTATTGCTTTTCTTTATTTTGCATTTGGTAATTCAAGAGAACTACGCATTACCGCCAAAAGCGGCCACTTTTCGCGGTAATGACTAGTTCTCTTAGTCTGAAATGCTGATGTGGATGAAAAGTTCTACTTAAAATACTACAAGTAATTTACTAAGGAAGTACTTACGTAGATTTTTTCAATTTGTTCTTATTTCGGAGACCAAGAATTAAATAACGGGTGTCGCTAGTTTCGGTGGTGTAAGCCTCTTAAATAAAAATAGTGAATCACAGGAAAGCCTTAATGTTGAAGTGATTATCAAAACGTTGAACACCGGTAGTTATCAAAAGTTTGCAAACAGGCCTGCAGGTACTGAGTATAATACTGACATTTACCACACTGGTATTATTGCATTATGATCATCAGCATCAGTTCCTTATCAGTGTCCACTGCAGGAGCACGACCCTGTATATCAGCCAGAGCAGTCAGAGGATTTGGCCTACAGTCTTCAAGCTGGCCAGACTGGTTAGAGATATTATTTGATGTTTAAAAGCTTTGTTTAGCTTGTGTTTCCTAAGTCACCTTCTACAACATCCACGAGAAGTCTTGGAGTTTATCTTTACCACTTTGGTATTATTGCATTATCACCTCGATTGTAATTTAAATCAACTCTATCAAACTCTGAATTCATTCGATCGAAACTGTAGAAGATTGACATAATTCCAGCATGTAAAACGCATTCTGACAAGAATGTCAAGATCTCCATAACCTGACAAGATTGGAGAAGACTGACACGAATGGTAATGTCTGACAAGATCGATAGCATGACCAGCATGACGGCATGCATTATTGTCAGTGCATACGAGCGAGATGACATAACGGGGTGCACTAAGTATGGTATAATTGTGTTGAAATAACTGTTGTTATATTATACTCTCTCTATCATCCTTTCCTCCAGGCCGTTTGCCTGTTTGCCTATTCAGTACCAATTAAATAAATGCATCCTTAGACAATTAATTTAGACTTAGTATTCAGGTTATAAAATTTTCTTTCAAAACATATTTTGAATGAATAATGATAAAGATAACGTACTTAATTATTAAAATCATGCGTTAGCGCTCGCACAGAATGTTAGTTTTAAATTGGCGATTGTTTAAAAACGCATTATTTTTGTATGAAAAACTTGTAGTATGAAGATACCCGTTATAAAATAACTATTTTATAACGGGTGTTATTAGCGGTATTGGTCCAAGGGTACTCCTTGACCAATATCGCTTGACTATATATCTAATGAATAATACTGAACTGTCCCATCGCTAATGCGCTGTTTTCCTAGAGAGTACTTCCTAGAGAAAGCCTTACAACTATCTGTTTACGAATACAGCTCTGTCCTGCGAGGACTAACTAAGGCTAGAACGGACGTAAACTTCGGCACCGCAACTGAGGAAACCAAGGCATAACAAAAATGCTAGCTCTTTTCTTGTCCGGAAACTACACCGCAACTTAGATGACATAACGGACCCGCGATAGGTATGGTATAATTGTATTGGAGTAGCTGTTATAATATCATAGATCGTTAGTTTATAATACTCAGCTCTTCGATGTTAGATGCATCCTTGAAATGTTGTATTCTGGTGAAATTACCTGCAACAAAAATACATTTCATTAATAAAGACCATAATTTTAGTTAATGAGAAAAAACATAAAAACAAATTAATGGTAAATATAGTATAGTGATTAAGATTTACACCTTTTGAATAAAAATATAGCTTATTTAGGCAGTAAAAAAAATAAATAAATAGTTGGTTAAAATTCAAGAATAGAACATGTAAATTTAGATATAAAAGAACTGATATATTATAGCAACTTTTAACTGTGTCTTTCGAGCCATGAAGCATTTTGAGATGTTAAAATATATGATAAGATATTGATATGTTCCTTTTGCAATCTAACTACCAGAAATGCTTTATAATTCACCGTGACTACCATTTTTTATTTAAATCATGCAATGACAACGTTAAAAAGGAACGTAGCCTCAAAAATGTCTGAACGAATCCTGAATACAAATAGTCATTGTCTTGGGGTCATAGCGAAGAAAGCAACACAGTTTTTACTTTTGTGTGACATAAAAAGGCGGTAGTTTTTACTTTTGTGTGTCAGTAGTAAAGGACATAAAAAAGGCGGTTACTGTTTGAAGTCCGTTTGCATAGAAAGTGTTAGTCAAAGGACGCTTTAAGACTTAGGTAGTAGCGGTCGTGGTCCAGTGACCCGAAAACGCGATAGCCGATAGGGCCCAAGTTTGGTCCCAGTCTGGACCAAATTGTACACAGGCAACAACGCTCAAAGCGGAGGTCCATCTCCATGACCTCGCCCTTTGGTGAAGTTCGCCTTGTAGGTTGAGAGCACTCTGCCCTCACCTCAAAAGTCCAGTGAAGTACCAAAAGCTCCCTTCGAGCTATAAAAAAAATAACTAACTCGAATAATATACGTATGTTTATATGCACAATGTGGTTTTTGTACGGCATTGACCTTTTTGTAATGAAGGAAGATATCGTAAAAAAACTTACACGCTATTTATCTACTGTTTGCTAGTGTCTAAATCTGAGTACTGGCACTAGATTAGTATGACAGATGATTTGGGTAGTTCTAAAAATCTGATACCAATGTTAGTTAAACAGAAAAAGTTGAAGTTCAAAATGTTGAAGGAAGAATTCGATAAATTATGTGGGAAGTCCGTGAAGACCACATAATTCTCCCAACAGATAGCGAAATGATGCGTTTTCATGCTTCGTGGTGCGCAAGAGTGGCCGACGTTGCATGCAAGCGCAACGTCATAATAAAGTAGATGATCTATACTTCATCACTATTTCCTAGTTAATGTTTTAACCCCTAAACAAAAAGAAAAGAGTAAAGAGTAAAGTGTTTTGCCGACTATTTTCCGCCTTGTTCATGATTCAACCCCGAAATAAAATAGGTTAGAGGTCTACAAATACAGCGATGCTTGCATACTTTGCTATAGTGTGCAAGCATTGCTGTGTACTTAACCAGTACAGTAATATCTATTAATCTCAAACAAGGTTGACAATCATCTGACTACTCAGGCTAGTATATGGCTCTGGTAGTACAGAGAGGGTCGTGCTCCTGCAGTGGAAACTAGAAAGACCTGATGATGATGATGAAGGTTGACAATGCTCGAATTTCCAAGCTTGTTTTAGATTTCTTAAAAGTAATTACCCTTTGCTGTTACGTAATTATAAATAGCAAAATCGAATACCGAGCAAAGTCGTGATGTGAAAATTGTGAAGAATGTTGTAACAATAAATATGACTTTCTATTAGCTCATCTCAGAGAAAGCCCTTGGAAAGCAGCTAATATAATAATCTTATGTTATCAGAAATATATGTACAGCTATCACGCCGTACCTTTGTCAGCGATAGTTTTTAAGGTCCGTATAGTAAAGTCTTTCCCTTATCGTTTGTCTGTCTGTCCGTCCGCGGTTTAGCTCGGAGACTATAAGTACTAGAAAGCTGTAATTTGGCATGAGTATAAAGTATGAAGTGGGGGTAAGAGATATATTTTCTTGTGTCAATCACTTGTTGTAGGGTGTCGATGGATAGATCTTACAAAAATATTGTCGGCGTCTAAACACCAGTGTTGATTCAGGGATACGTTAACAATATATTTATTAAGCCTCATAGCTGCATTTTTGGAGACAATTGTCCCCAGCCCCTATAAACCAAATGGTTGTTTATGGATACGTAAAAAATTTAAGACCGATAACACATAAAACGAAGGTATAAGGGACTCTATTGCATTCTATACAAATCGTCGATGATGGCCTGTCGTCGCAAAGATTCAGACACTTTTTAAGCTTCACGAGTCAGTGAACAAAGACCATAGAAGTCATTTTCCAAAATACATTTCTACAATCTTTGTCACAACGAAAAATTGCAACTCTTGACGAAGCAAACAACTAAAAGGTGACTTAATTACTTTCACTATGCGAGAGTAGTATGCACCTTAGATTATTTGAACTAAGACTCGTGAACAAAAAGTTCTCAGTAACCTGCGTAACAAGCCTTAAGAGCGTATACTAGCAGTATTTTTTCAATATGGTTTCCGTACAAATGTATTTCTCTATTTTCTCGCTGAAAACTGATTCTAGAGCCACAATTCTTTTTTCATAAAATGTAGTACTAAAATAGGAATGCCCCTATTTTTAATTTTTTCCAAAAAAACCTGTTTTTGTACATTTTTTTTTTGTTTTAAACAGGTTTTTAGAAAAAAATAAAACATAGGGACATACCTATTTTAGTAATAGATTTTATGTAAAAAGAATTGTGCCTCTAAAAGAGTTTTCAGCAAGAAAATAGAGAAATACATTTGTATGGAAAACGCACTGCTAGTATACCCTCTTAAAGAAAAGTTTATCCACGGCACGCCATTTGTAAATAATAAATATATAGGGGCATATCACACAAATTCAGCTAGCCCCACAGTAAGTTGTGAACTTGTGTCGTGGGATACAACTCAACGATACTATATCTATACATATAATAAAACAGCAAAAATATTTTGCCTGTACGTTTTGTGTTTTTGACTGAAATGGATAGAGGGACACTTAAAAAGAATAATAGAAAGCAAAAAAAAATTTTAGAATTTCTTGTCTGCCTGTCTGTCTGTCTGTATGTATGATTTAGAGCATCTGATACACTACCATGTAAAATTTTATATCGAATATTTTACAAAGTCACACTCAGTGTAGCTCATATTACTGGTGACCGTCCAGCTGGTGGTCCCCCTTTTGGGAACGTAGTTTTCAGTCCATGCGTCAAACATGAGAGTTTGCTGTCTCTCTGGATGCCATGTCATATACTGTTTGGTGAAGTAGCGAAAGCTCACTTGGGGCTAGCTATATAGTCTTCTTCTTATAGTGTCGGTGGCTCAAGAAGTCTAAAAGAATCCTATATTTTATCCCTCCACTATTTAGCAACAGCCAATGCAATGCCATACAATTTTATAACACTGCTATAAGTATTTTCTCATGTATGTTTAGTTCGTATTGAGGTATATTAATACGCTGGAGTCATAAAGTCCACGCAAACGAAGTCGCGGGCATCAGCTAGTTTTATAATATATTCTTATATAAATAAACATCCAAGACCCAAGTCAATACGAAAAAGTTCGTTTTTTCATCATGACCTAACCGGGGATCGAACCCAGGACGCCCGTGTGGCAGGCTGGCGTGTTAACTACTACTCGTCGTTTTACTGTAAGTCGTTTAAAATAGCAATGGTAAGAATGTTGTAACTATAAATATGACTTTCCATTAGCTCATCTGAGAGAAAGGCCAGCCCTTGAAAGCGGCAGGTGTATTGTTTGGCGCACACCTCTCTCTCGTGATTCATTGGTGACGCACTGACGGACTGACAGATGAAAGGGAACAACTCTCAGGCCGTATTCACTAGTTAAGTACATTTTCTTAAGATGGAAATCTTTGCTTTAATAGATTTGTTAAATTTCTTAGATCACTTTCCATACTTGGCTAATGGCGTGCATACTTGGTTACAGAACCAAACTTTTAGATTCATGTGAATTAGATTTCAATACAAACGAACATTATTAACTCTCGTTCCGTCTAGTACCTTGAAATACAGCCCACTCAACAACTGAAAGACAGACGGACAGTGTAGGCTTTCGCTGTAGCTAAAGAAAATATGTCCCGTTGACAACTAAGGAAGGAAACCGGAAACCCCAAACAAATACTATCAGTAAATTAAGTGAAGATGAAAAGGAAACCCATAATACATTGCAAACCCAGTCTTTGTCATCAATGAATACACATACCCACTAAAAGAGCAAAACACCCAAGGAAAAGCAGTGACGCGTCATGCCAGATTCGTGAAAGTATAGAAAGTTGATAGATTCCGCCAGTTTGGTCGCCAAATCGGTCGTTGGCATTGGTCTTTGACCGCCAAATCACCATCTCTAGGTTGGTAGACTTTGCATAACGAATGAGCATTTCATTCGAATATGTAATATATAATGAGGAATGCAATAGATTATATATAACAACGGGTCACTCAAGTGCTATTTGTCGGGATTGCCGACTATAGTTTCGGACTCGTCAGGAGCCCATTTTCAAGGCGAGTGCGCTACGCGCGGCGGTGGGTCCCGAACTATAGCCGGCAATCCCGACAAATGTTACATGCGTGACCCGTTGTTATATATAATGTCTTTACCTCACGTTAGTTTTAATGATATAAATGCAATAGATGCTTATTAGATTTATTGGCCTCTGAGAATAGACCCCTTGACTGCGTAAGCACTTATCAGCCTAATTGTCAGGCGGGCGAATTTTAAAAGTTTACTATAAAATATTATGAAATAAGGTCTATATTTTTTCAAATTCGATATTTTTACATTTCCCTCGCTTTTCCGCAACAGAAAAGTTAAGACTATAGAGACTTAACCTGTCCTAAGGTTGACTGAAAGAGTTCGCTAAAGCGATAAGTCCTCCTTTGTACCAATTTTATTTTTTGTTTTCTAATGTAATTATATTGTTAAAT
The DNA here is from genome assembly GCA_963082605.1 of Rhodophaea formosa. NCBI lineage: Eukaryota > Metazoa > Arthropoda > Insecta > Lepidoptera > Pyralidae > Rhodophaea > Rhodophaea formosa. The sequence continues at coordinate 9,046,497 of OY720228.1, read as the reverse complement.
ATTTGGTACATTAATAAATATTCTATGCTATTCTATTCGAAGAGCTGCTGAAGAATTAAAACCAATTTAGAACAACAGAAAAGTAGAAAAAGACAATATTATTTTTACATCTGGAGAAACACATCATCATCATCATGGTCTTTTTTTTATTCTCCACTGCACGAGCATGTACTACCAGACATCTCTGTACTACCAGAGCCAGAGCAGAGGATTTGGCCTACACCCTCCACACTGGCCAGACGAGAGAAGTCTCTTTAATGCCTTTAAGATTTTTGTAGCTTGTGTTTCCTAGGTCGCGCATTCTACGACAGCCACGGGAAGACTTGGAGTGGTCTTATTCACTCTGCCGGGAACCACATTGTTGGAGTGACACATAGGATACTTATGATTACGAAGGAAGTTGATATCAGTATTGTGCGAATGTCAAATTCATTTCACTTTTAAATACAATGCTCAAACCTGTATAACAGCTTCCGCATAATTTTCAATAAGACTGTCGCAATATAATCCAAAGCCGACAACACGGCACAATAAGGAACGATTTAGTTACAAAATAATTTATTGAATACCATTACCCAATCTAAAGAATCATCTATAGATGGTCACGAACTTTACGTAAAAACTTTTGATAATGGCCAGCCAATCATGTTAGTTTTTTGGCGGTAAAGTAACGCAATATTTTGTAGAATTATTGATGTCAGATCGAGACGGTTTAATGTTTATTTTGTTTTTGGTCTATGGGTGAATTGCAATTCATAGAGTTATGAAAACTTATAACGGACTAAAATATTAATAAATTAGCCTTCGAAATAAATAGAGGTAACTATATAGTAAAACATAAGTGCGTGTAAGATCGTAAATGTCCAAAGTAATTAAGTATATTATTTTTAGTGTCGAACATTTTACCGGTCATTTTAGAAAAAACTTAGGCCTCTCCTATGTCCAGCAGTGAACCTCCTTTTTTTTATGTCAGAGGACGGCAAACGAGCAAGCGGGTCACCTGATGGTAAGTGATCACCGCTGCCCATGGACTAATGTAACACCAGGGGTATGACAAGAGCGTTGCCGGCCTTTTGTTTTCCCTCCCCAGAGGGGAGGGGGGATGGGCCTCCGGCTCTCTCACTCACCGAAAGAAGCATAGAAGCTGTAAAACTACTACTCAAACGTCGATTTTCTGTGAGAGTGTGGTACTTCCCCGGACGAGCCGGCCCATTCATGCTACCAGCTGAAGTGATTTTTGCCGGTAGCGTGGCTCTACCACAACTAATAGAATGATGATGATAATGATTATGACTCCTGTATTTTTTGTCATGTTATGTCATTATTACATTTGATTATTTTTGAAGCACCTATTTGTTTTGGTTTGGTAATTCTGTTGTAAAATCTAATTTGCAAATGTATACTATTTATTGAATAAGATGGCATTTTAGTTAAATAAATAACGATGCAATTATTTTCCTTTTCTTATTATGCAAATTCCTTGTCCTCTGTGTGTCCAATGCGTCTCGTATGCCCGATACTTTCAAAGGTCGTCCCAAAAAAGAAACGAAATAATTATAAATATACTCTTTCTTTTATATTTTTTTACTGAACAAGCTATACTTCTAGACTTTCTTCGCGCCTTAAGTTTTAGGAGAAAATATTTAATTACCAAACTTACTATTTCATTTAACACAGCAAACAAGCACTTTGTTTTAAAACAAGTGATAGAATATTAAAAATTATTAAAAATACTTAAAAGTGGTATACATGACAGCCTGTGTCACGAAGGGCACCGAGTTCGATTCCCTGCGTGGGCAAATACATTCTTCTTTCACAGGTATTCGTCTGCGATTCCGCAGATAGGAAGGGAAGACTGGCGTCCGTCAGGCTGGCAGCTGGCCGTAAATACTTCCGCCAAATCATATCATAGAAGAATACTGTCATCATACCGGACACCTAGCTCCGATGGCTGAGGAGGCAATCAGGAAAACGCTCGAAAAGGGAGGAAAGATTTATAAATAAATAAATATAAATATTCATATATAGGGGACATATCACACAAATTGAGCTAGCCCCACAGTTAGTTGTGAACTTGTGTCGCAGTATACTAACTCAACGATACTATATTTTCTAATATATATATATACTTACATAGATAAACATCCAAGACCCAGGTCAATATGAAAAAGATCTTTTTCCATCATGACCTGACCGGGGATCGAACCCGGGACCCCCGTGTCGAAGGCTAGCGTGTTGACCGCTGCGCCACGGCCATACAAAAATCTAAAATCGTACGCTGTTTTACTCATATCGTAATTTTCACATGTATTATCATCACTACATAGTATAAAATGAGGAGTCCGGTGGTCCAGTGGTTGAGAGCTCTGTGAGCGCTTACTTATGTTAAGCAACCCCTGGTGCAGTCCCTACTTGGATGGGTGACCGCAAGTGGCATAAAAATATCTCGAGCTCCTCCGTGCTTCGGAAGGCACGTTAAGCCGTTGGTCCCGGCTGTCATCGTTGATGGCAGTCGTTAAGCTATGTCAGATGCCTTAAGGCAGCTTGGAAAATCTGACACCTGTGTTGGCCACTTACACATACGAAAAACAACAAACAAGTATAAAATGAATTTGCCTGTCGGCCTGTTCGCGATAAACTCAAAAAATACTAGTGATTCAAAAGGAAGCTTTATAAGTATAATGCACGCCCGGGCGCAGTCGGGGAGGGCTGCTAGTATAATAATACTAAAGTAGGTAATTGAAACAATGTAACGAAACTAAATTGAGAACAGAGTTATGACACAAGAAAGCTTAGTTTATTTCCCTATTGCAAAGGTATGCAAGTGAAAGTAAGAAGCGTTTCACACATAAATAGCCACAGACAAACATCTCGTTCTTCTTATTTATATAGATTTATAAATAAAACCAGCTGATGTCATGCTTCTTGGGTTGGGTCTCGGAATATAATTATTTTTCGTGTCACGCATGCTTTTTTCGAAGAGGATAACAAACGGAGTGATATCACGGATTCGGGTTTTTTGTAGTTGAATTGTGTTTTAAAGAACCTTTTTTAGGATTCCGTAATCTTAGAGTACTACCGCAAACCTAAAACTACAACCTTCTTTGTATCGTCCTTGGTTACAAACTTATCAAGTTTTTCTATATTCGATGTCACAATTTTGTTACTAAGATGTTTGTTTTTGTTTTTCGTATTTGTAAGTGGCCAACACTGGTGTCCGATTTTTCAAGCTGCCTTATGGCATCTGACATAGCTTAACGACTGCCATCAACGATGACAGCCGGGACCAACGGCTTAACGTGCCTTCCGAAGCACGGAGGCTCGAGATATTTTTATGCCACTTGCAGTCACCCATCCAAGTAGGGACTGCACCAGGGGTTGCTTAACATACGTAAGCGCTCATAGAGCTCACACCCACCGGACCATCGGGCTCCTCAGATGATTCATGTCTATCCGACCATTTTCTAGGTTCTGCCTACTCAGTGAGTTATGTATTTAGTGTGTGAGTGTGATTTGTTTGTATGTAGTCTCCATAACTAAAAGCTTTATTTCACGGAACCCTTCGTATATGAGTTCTTACTCATACTTGACTGGTGTTTATTTTATCGAAATTATTCGAAGTGCCTTTTTATAAAGGAAGCGTTTTAAGCACATAGTCATTGGTTATAATGATAAATATCGTCGGGATCGATGCCACTTATCATATAGGAAGTCTAAGATGAATAATATGACAAACAGATGGTGTCATTGTTTAAAAGTGTTAATTGATAATACATTTAAAAAACCGGCCAAGTGCGTGTCGGGCCACGCGCAGTGTAGGGTTCCGTAGTTGCGAATGACAACTTTGAGTTCACACTATTTACACTCGCACCTTACAGTTTAACGACCAAAAACATCTAACAATGAAAATAGTATGAAATTTTACAGTTTATAAGTTGGTTGCCTATAACTTTTTAGTTTGTACTTAGTAGTCAGCTTTGATAGTTTTCCTTTCAATTTCAGTATATATACTACTGCTGTAATTTTTTTCACGTGTCTATATATAACCGTTTAGCAGATAGAGGGGGGGGGGACACTTACCTCTAACAAAAATTCTCACTTTAAAACCAAATATTTCGGAAACGGATCCCTAAATCGGAAAATGGTGTTCTCAACCTCATAATATTTTTGAAAGACCTATTTAACGATACCCCACAGGATGGGTAAATAGAGAAAAAAAAATTACTCCCCCAATTTACTTGTATGGGAGCTACCCTAAAAAAAATTTTTTTTCATGTTTTTATTCTACCACTTTTTTGCCATGATTAATATACATATCCATACCAAATTACAGCTTTCTAGTACTTATAGTCTCTGCGTAAAACCGCGGACGGACAGACAGACAGACAGACATGGCGAAACTATAAGGGTTCCTTGTTTACTACGGAACCCTAAAAAGGTAATCATCATGTCAGCCATTAGGGGTCCATTGCTGAACATAGGCCTTCCTCAAGAAGGGAATTTTGCCATACTCACCACGCTTGGCAGACAGGTTGGTGAGCGCAGATTGATTGGCTTATCTTGGTTCTAAATGTCGCCCATTGAAACCGCTTTTTAAGCGAGGGAAGGGTAGGAGTTTGTTTGATTGGGAGGGATGGGGTAAAGGTAGCAGTTTGGGAGACCAGGTGCGTGTACCCGATGCCATACCTGCAACCGCTGGACAGGCCATCTGCCTGTTGACACCCCTCATCATCGTTTCGTGTAGGTGACACGGTCAATCGACCATGCACACCCTGGTGTCAGAGTCTTCGGAACCGCCTCTCGGCCTCTGACGTGGTTCCTTTAACGACTACCAGATGGCAGCCGGGACCAACGGCTTAACGTGCCTTCCGAAGCACGGAACGCCCCTGACAAATGCGTTAAATGAAAAAGTTAATACGTTTAACAAATACAAGTATGTATTTGTTAAGTTTATAACTAATCTACTATACCAATTCATCTCAACCCATTTTCTGCCCACTGCTGACCATATGCCTTCCCTTACACCGCCCATCTCAGTCTTGTGCCATTTTAGGTACGCCATTAGAACTGTGAAATGTAGCTCATTATTATATGCTATGATCGTTTTTGTCCCTTTAAAATACCCTAACACCTTACCTCTGCTTCTCCTTATGTACATTCAAGTATAACTATCACCATTTCTTATTTTAACTTGAAAAACAAAGCTATAAAGCCGTTTCTAGGCTAGCACCACCAGCAACTTCAACTAGTGATTGCAATCCGGAGTGATTGCAATCCGGAAAACTGGATCCGGCAATCCGGCAGACTTAAATATTTCACTTTAGAGTAGGTACACTAAAGTGAAATATTTAAGTTTGCTGGAAGAGCTTAAAATTGAGGAGAGAGGTCTCACTCCTCAATTTTAAGCTCTTAATAAAACTTTATTTCATGCTAGACCAGCATGGAATAAAGTTTTAGAAGTAAAGAAAAAATACAGAATGTTCTAGCTGTTTTGTCTTCCCACGCAGATCGTATAAGCTGATCGAGAAAATATTGACATAATTTCTCAGAGTTTCGCCCAATCAAAAAATTACGTGAATACTCCCTGTATGCACGTAATTTTTTTATTTGCTTAGCCTTATCCTTATCCTTAATAACCACAGTAAAAAAATATGAAAGAACTTTTAAAACATCTTAATTAACGACGAAGATGTGAAACTTTAAAGTTTAAATAAGAAAGAGAAGTCCGATATGGACTAGTGACGTCATAGTCTATGTCATGCATACACTTGCCATATAAAATAGTGTTTTCGCGAGTGAGATAGACATATTTTCGTAAAATCATTTTATCTCGTTCATTTTTCAACCAAATTTTATTCTGTTTTCACTTTCAGTACTTTACTATTGAATATTTTTGGATAAACTGGTAAGATAACAGATATTTTTTTCATGCATATTCCCTATTCGAGGCGAATGAGGGAAAATGTTAGGCAATGCGGCTAGCAATCACTATTTTAGTTCTGTTTTCTACGAACACGCCCACTACCCTGCTAAACGGGACTTTTCATGGACCTGAGCACCATCTACCCAGGGAAACTTGTCATAATATATAACAGCAATAATTGACGGGTACGGTCCGGATCAGGCCAAATTTAACATTGGATCCGATTCCGGATTGCAATCCCTACTTAATACGACACAGTGACAACCATCTATATATGGATGTGCACTGTTTACCGCTTATGTGCAGGGTCATTAACCTCGATGCCAATTCCACGCGAGAATCAAGGTATTAATTCGTGCCATGCAAAGTGTGCAACCACACATATGGTTTTATATCTCAATGTCTTATAGTTTTATGTAGGTGTACCTACAACTTACTTAACTCAGTACATTATTTAACACCCTCATCATTAGAGTGTCAACAATAAGCAGAAGTTTCATTCATTAGGGCCTACTGTATGAAACTTCTGCTAGGGAGGGTTGGCCATACTCACCATGCTTGGAAAACGGGTTGGTGAGTGCAATTTGTTTGGCTTCTATTGGTTTCGACGCTGGCGCTGCTGCCCATAGAAACCGTTTTGTTTTTTGTTTCGAGGTAACAAATAGGTATAATATAAAAAAAATTGCAAAATTCCGCCTTTTTTGAAGTCGATTAAAAAAGACAAAGTGGTTGTAATCTAGGCTTGTATCAAAGAGCACCGAATGAAAATACAATTATTAACTAGTAAAATTACGACCTAGTAATGCTTAAATTATGAACAACATAATAACACCTCACAAATCAATTAATGGGGGCTAGATAATGAATGAAACAACCGGCCTAAGTGGAAATAGGGTCAGTTACACTAGTTAGTCCGAGTTACTGACACAAAGTACTTAGGGTGCAGAAATAAAGTCAAGTAGGTACCACTTTGACTGTATTATTGCAAACTATACATATATACTCATATAACATAGTATTGTGAATCAACCCCGTTTATTGTATTTAATGCTATATGATAGAGAGATTTCGGACACGCGACATTATATGGGCTTTGTTATAGGAACGATTTTCATGTGTAACGATAGGATAATTCATTAAAAAAAAAATCTTTTGTCATTCATTAGGTCTCATGCCGTGTGGTTCCCGGCAGAGTAGAATAGGACCACTCCAAATCTTCCCGTGGATGTCGTAAAAGGCGACTTAGGAAACACAAGCTAAACAAAGCTTACAAACATCAAAAAGACCTCTCCAATCCGTCTGGCCAGCGTGGAGAGTGAAGGCCAAATCCTCTAACTACTTTGGCTAATATATTGCTGTGTGTACTACAGAGAGGGTCGTGTTCCTGCAGTGGAGACTAAAAAAGACCTGATGGATGGATGGAGGTCTCATTTAAGAGTAGACCTAATCGTCATAGAAGAAAAGATTCGTTTCGAATTATAAGTCTTTATAGTCAGCATTATCATCGACTATGAAATACCAACATAGGTTGCTTGCCTAACGCAAACCATCTTGGCTAGCTCCATACCTGACAAATCTCAGATTATAAATGCGAAAGTTGGTTTGTACATTTGTTTGTTTATTTATAACCTCTTCACGCTTTATCTACTAAACTAATCTTCCTTTAAATTTGACATAAACATAGGATAAGATACTGAGACGAGAAAGTACATAAGGTACCTGTCATTCCGGAAAAAAGTACTGTTCGTCTCTCTCAGTAGATCCAAGTGCAAATTTGTCAAGATGGTATTTCTTGTCGGTGATTAAACGTTTTTGCCTACAATTCATGGTTCTGTACTAAAGTGTTTTGCACAAGTTAACAGCATGTTGTTATTTGCTTTACTTGCTGCCAACTGTACCTACAGCTCAGTCCGGTTTGATGTTTGGCTCATTTAACTGTGTACAATTTGACACATTTTAAAACTCACTTCTTGATGATTTATCTTAATATGTTAGTGAATTCACTAACATTTTTTTTCTCTTTGTCATATATGCCCATCTTTCGTCCATCTAAATCAATTCTGACCATATAGCATATAATTTGACCCTCAACATACCCTTAAAAGGATGACTCGTCCGTCAATATAGAGATATCGGAAAAGCTCCATAGTCATGGACTGAGTTGGTATGGGCATGTGATGAGGGGAGAAGAATGTCATATGGGATGGAACGTGAAACAGATGGAGACCTAAGAAATGATGGATTGATTTTATCAAGGAGAGTATGAACAGAAAAGGAGCGATAAAGGCTATGGTGAATGACAGATCAAGGGGGAGAGAGCTGACATACTGTGCCGACCCCACATAAAAAAGTGGGATAAGGTAAAGGAAGAAGAAGAAGACTTGTCTGGATAACATACTTGAGGGCTGTAACAGTCTAACATATAAAAAATCACCAAAATAAAAACTTAGAAAATCAAAAAGTCATTATATAGGTAAAAATCTGGACAATTCTGACAATATGACGTACATACGTCTGTTAAAAAGGTATATTACGACAGATGATACACCGACGTCTATCGTAATAAAACTGGGTGTATGTCTATATCTGACTGCCTGCCGAAGCTCGATCAAAATTTCACAATCCAAAGCCCTACCGATCATTCGTGCACTAAATCGTTCGTCAATTAGCTAATAATGAGTTCAATGGATGTGTACTTAGTCCAAGGCCACCTTTTGTGAGCCCACCCGTCACTAGTAGGCCGTTTACACGAGGCCAAGAGCCAAGCCAGATCAGTAAGCCAATAAGCCAGTTCAATGGCTTCATGTAAACGACGAATTAGCTGTGGTAAAGCCACGCTACCGGCGAAATTCACTTGTGCTAGCATCATATGGGCCAGTTCGTCCGGGAAAGTGTCACACTCGCACAGAAAATCGACGTTTGAGTAGTAGTTTTAACGCTGTTATACTTCGTTCAGTGAGTGAGAGAACCGGAGGCCCATCCTGTCTACTCTCTGAGAGGGAAAAATAAAACGCCGGCAACGCTATTGTCACAGCCCTGGTGTTGCAATTGTCCATGGGCAGCGGTGATCACTTACCATCTGGTGATCCACTTGCTCGTTTACCTTCCTAACATAAAAATAAGACAATTATGAAGCCGAGCCAGTAGTTAAGTAACCAATAGGCATCACTGCCTTATGGACTGGCAAACTGGCTTGGCTTGGCCACTAGCTCCGTGTAATAGGCCCATTAGACCTTGTATGCAGTTGAGAAGGACAGTTAAGTTTAGTAAGTCTATTATGCAGTTTTTATTGGGTTGTTAGATGTTGCATCACCGTAAGTTATCGACGGTACAGATATTTTGTACTAATTTTGATTCAATTGATATTCTAGATGTTATAGTTATAATTCATTTTAAAAAAGAATTGAGCAATTTTATGTCATAATTTTATTGTCTAACATGTCCATTTTCATCCACAGATTGTCCACTGAGATCTCATGACAATTCATAGATGATTCGTAAAAAAGCTCAATCGATTATTTATTTAATGAAAAACAGTAACAAGTTTAAAATATTACACGTTTGAGAACATAATCAATGTGAAATAATAAGTGCTCCAAAATTTGGCGACCGAGCTATTCAGGGATGGCGAAGTTTATGATTCAGATCGTTGACATTTATGTAACTATTGCTTTGAAATCCTGTTATTTACACTTAAACAAAATTTCAGCTCATTCACTCATCGGGAATAATTCAAAACTAACTTGAAATATTTGTTACCAGATTTACAGGCACAAAAAAAAATACCAAGACAATTGAAAATAAAATAAGCTTGTAAAAACCTCGTAAAATTAAACGTATTGAAACTCCTTTCTTTTAAATTCGTGTCAATTCAGCCAGTCACTTCGATCGGAAGTTCTGTAACCCAGTGACCCACACATTGCATGACTGCAATATTATTATATAATACAATACACGCCATGTATGTGTGTACAGCTTTCAGGCGCTAACTTGTGCAATGTCACGATTGGTTATGGCAGAGATTAAATTAAGACTATTTTCCTGCCTTAGTTTTTGTAGATGAAGCGTATACGTGTTACTGTTAAACCACTATTTAGCTGGTTTTATAAATCTATCATTTTTGTTTTGTTGAGAATTTTTGATTTCTTTGTGATATCAGGTTCATAGTTTGCTTTTCACCATTCATGAGAGTGGATAGGTAATCCATCCATATGTGGTCGATAACCTGCTCATTCCACCTCTAACTTCGTCTCCTTCAGTATGCGAACCGCTAAGGAATGGAATTCCCTTCCCCGCGCCGCTATTTCCCTGCACGCTCTTTTAGGGATTATCAAGGCAAAAGTGAAAAGGCAAAATTTTTGAGACCTACATCTCATCGTTGTTTTTAACTGTAAAAGATTTCTTTAAAGACTTTTCCATTTTTATTAATGCCTATAAGTGCCTACAGATAAATTTAAAATAAAGGGATTGTTAAGATTGATAACTTTTTGACGAGACACGATATAACTTTTAAGTTTTTAATAATTTAAAAATTTTAGACTTACCAGGTATTTTTTTTACTTTAAACACGACCTCCTAAGACATGCGTCGATTTCAAACCAGAATCTAGCACAAAGGAAAATAGACATTAATTCATTCTAGACTAACATTCTAACTCACATATCACTAGAGTTATATTTCTTGTCACTTAGTATTTAAGAGCTACTACTATCTACTCTACGACACTAAAAAGCGTGAAACAAAATAAAAGACCCGTGACCCGAAACGTGTTTGAATAATGAAAAGTAATTCAAACAATTTCACACCTTATTATGCGTTTTCATTAACTTTATATAACGTTATTATACTTTCCATTTCGGTCACCAGTGCCGAGTAGTTTCGTTCCGCCGTCGTAGGCACCCACGTTATAAATTATCTTAGAAGTAACAACCCACAATGCCTGATCTTCAAACATCTCAATTTTAGCGGAAGCCTGAAATTTTCATGCTAAGTAAAGCTTCATGTTCGCAATTGTGGAAGAGCCACGCTACCGGTAAAAATCACTTCGTAGCATGAATGGCCCGAATCGTGGGGGAAGTACCTCACTCTCACAGAAAACCGACGTTTGAGTAGTAGGTTTACCAGTAGGGTTTACCGCTGCTAAGCTTCATGCGGCGAGTGAGAGAGCCGGAGGCCCATAAAAGGCTGGAAAGGCTCTTGTGACACCCCTGGTGTTGCATTGGTTCATGGGCAACGGTGATCCCTTCACACACCATCAGGTGACCCGCTTGCTCGTTTGCCGTCCTATGTCATATTAAAACTGTAGATTGAGGTTCATAACATAGTTTAAAAGGTTATGTTGGGCCTCGCAGAACCGAATTTGATTGATATCTCCGTTTTCTGTCTAAGAATTAGTTTCAAATCAAATGGTCTTAAGCGATAGACAACGATATTTTACCCGCCTGGAGAACCAAAAAAAGTGTAATGTTTTTTGCGCGCATGTATTATTTAAGTACTTAAGTAGTAAGTACTTGGTTATTAAAGAAGCATATTAAGAACTACCTGTCTTAGTTTTGCACGTATTTTGCTTTTATTATTGACATTTAAATTAACATAATAAAAAATATTATTGATAATGAAAATTAAGACCTATACCCGTAAGGTTGTGGTTTTTTGTATATTATTCATACCAAAATGTTTGAAATGTAAATAAACAACACCGCTTTAATAACTCAAACGTAATTCGTTACGATTTTAGTGCGTTCTTGTTAAAGAAACAACTATTTGTTTGTAATCAATTTAAAAGCGTAAAATCAACCGTTTTAATTATGAATTTCATGGCCAATAGCATTTGATCTTAATTTTCATTATCAATAACATTTTTTATTATGCTCATTTAAATGTCAATAATAAAAGCGAAATAATAAATACATGCAAACTAGTCGGTCAACTAATACTGGACCTTGAACGTGTTTTGTAAAATTTATTAATTCAGTGCAACATTTTACGAGAATTGATATTTTCTAAAATGACATTCTTGATTGGTCAACTTATGCAACAAAAAAATACTAACTTAGTGCCCAAGCTTTATACATTGGAATAACAATTTGTGAGTAATTTTTGATAATCTATACTGATATTTTATATTATACTGAAATTGCGAATTTAACTCTATCTGTATGAATTGAATGAATGAAACTCATCAACCACCGAAAAGATATAATTGAAATTAGGTCTTGCACTACATACTCTTTCTGTCATGCGTTTATTTCGATGATAGAAAAAATGGCCACTTTTTCAATGCTTGTGTGTGTGACAGCTTTGTATTAACACATGCTTCATGTCAACTTTTGTTATTGAATTGGTAGCTATGCGTTTGAGTTTTTGGTGGGAAGTCAAGGGGTTCAGTTGTCGTTTGCCTTATACAATTTTGCAAATTGATTTAAGTGGACTTTATAATATGAAATTGGTGTAGTAGTATAAATGCTCGTGCTCGAGAACAATTTGTGAAATAGTTAAAGTAGACTGTTAAATGGACTCGTATAGATTCGTCGCCAAAAGCTCCCACGAGGCTGCCAAAGAACATACGCCATCTTTGATGCCACATACCGTACAACACCGATACTTAGTATCTCATTATACTGGACATTGGCAGAATCACTGAAATCTCGGTGGAAGCCATAATTAAAAAGAAGAAAGAAAAGCTATGCGTTTGCATCACAGTCCAGAGTTGGACACAATGTTTTTCTACGCTTTTAGGTTGATAAAGTCTAATTATCTTTATATAACATAAGAATTAGGTATCAAAATAATTTGGATCCCGGCAAGTTACTTTACCAGACACTTTAAAACTAACGGGGAACAATTTTTTTTTAATAAACTTAGTCGCGAGCGGAGCAGAACTTTTTGTAAAGTCACATTCGACTTACTGATTTAAGGCATTTCTTTTATTTAGTATGTCACTTGGTTTTTAATACAATAACTTTTCATAGAGTTTTGTGGTGGGAAGTCAAGGGGTACAGTTGAAGTTTGCCTTAGACAATTTTGCAAATAGATTTTAGTGGACTTTATAATATGAAATTGGTGTAGTTTGGTGTTATAAATGCTCGTGCTCATGAACAATTTGTGAAATAGTTAAAGTGGACTGATAAATGGACTCGTATAGATTTGCCGCCCCAAGCTGCCACGAGGCGTCAAAGAACATACGCCATCTTTGATGCTACTTGGAAAAACTTTACCGTACAACACTGATACTTAGTATCTCATTATACTGGACATTGGCAGAATCACTGAAATTTCGGTGGAAGCCATAATATAAAACAGAAGAAGAAGAAGAACTTTTCATAAATGATAATTTTCTCCCAATACTGTTATCGTCCCACTTTAGCCCACTTTGTAAATGCGTGGGTGTGACAAGGACAGATGAACATGGTCGGCTTGCTGTTTTAAATAATTTACATGTTAAAAAGGTGGTAGATGGATTTGTTTGGCTCTTTTTGCCTTAAAAGATAGTTGATATTACTATTTTGTCGAATAATGATCGCTTAGATTCTAACCAAACTGATTCATCGCTAACACAACATATGTGTATCTTAAATAGAATCATGTTTTTTAAGAGTCAAGTGATGAGTGATGAGTCACATGGCGACTTTAAGAGTAAACTACTTAATCAAAATTCCCTACATTTCGAGGATTTAACACTTCCAAGAATAAAATGTAGAGGTGGGAACGTTCGCAGTAATATAAAATAAGTCTATACTCTTCATACTATTGCCTAAACTTTGAGTGAAAATTACTATTTAATAAATTTTCGAAATACATCATCATCATCATCTCAGCCGCAAGAAGGCCACTGCTGGACATAGGCGGAGGCCTATGTTAAGGATTTCCAATACGACCGGTTCGAAGTGGCCTGAATCCAGGGTCTTTTTGCAACTTTAGTCAGGTGTTCCGACCACCTGGTCGGTGAGTGTCTTTACGCTGCGCTTGCCGTTACATGCTTGCTATTCAAGAATTATTGCTACTCCATCGCTCATAGGCTCTTCGCGCTATGTGCCCCACCCACTGCCACTTTAAAGATCTATGAGCTATGAAATCGTCATCTGATATTTAAAAGCTAGGCTCTTTCTGCCGGCACAATAACTCTTTCATTTGATCTTCCACTATGTTACATATTATACGCAAATTATAAATGTGTAATTTTGTATCGATGTGAAGATTTATGGTAATACATCTTCACTAATGGTAATACATCATGTATTACCTACCATTAGGCAAAAAATAATGCTTAGAATTTGATGAGACTTTACAATGTTAAAGCTGAAACATCACAATAACACGAAGGGTATAAATATCATGGACGCAGTTGCGAGAAAATACTAGTTAAAATATAATTGTTGATATTATAATATCGAGTCTGTCCAGCTGTCATTATGCAACTAGAGCGTTATGCAATGCATTTTGCCCGTGTTGGGTGTCCGTAATGTAATCTGAGGTATAAAGTCAGTACTACAGTTAATAATTTAGATATAAATAACTTAGTTAAGAGTAAGGGCCAGATTCTAGACTCTTGCAGGGTACACCGCACGCAATATAATCACATAAACGACCCACAGTTAGTTGTGAACTTGTGTCGTAGGATAGTAACTCAACAATACTATTTTTTTAATAGATACTATATTATAAGATAAACTTCCAAGACCTAGTCGTCAAAAAAAATTTGGTCTGTTCTATACGAATTGCCTGGGCTGAACAATTTAGCACATGTTTTTTTCGCCTTGATGATTAAGCAAGTATAATTTGTCCTTATTGCCACCGTTTTAGGATGCTGCAATAGCATGTAAAATCTGATATTAGTGGTAGACAATAAGACAATCAAAACAATACGATACATACGAACAAATCACACAGATTGAGCTAGCCCCAAAGTAAGTTCGAGACTTGTATTATGAGATACTTACTCACTCACTTACTTACTCAACGATACTATATTTTTTATAATAGATACTTATATAGATAAACATCCAAGCCACAGGTCAATCTGAAAAAGATCATTTTCCATCTTGACCTGACCGGGGATCGAACCCGGGACCATTCACGTCGCATGCAGGCGTGTTGACCGCTGCGCCACGGAGCTCGTCAAAAAAAACGTACAATGTAACGTAGAACCTCCTCTTTTTTTGAAGTCGGTCATTAAGTAAAACCAAGTTTTCTTTTTGCTTTTACTATGCAATAAGTAACGAGACAACTGTTGAACCACTCTGTAAACATGATACAGGTACATGTTGATCTCAAGCAACATTAATCGAGTGAATGTCTGTTTTGCAATTAATATTTGTAATCTGAACCAGGCACGTAAACACTGTTTTTCCAATATAACTATGTTGCGAACAGTTCCTTAATTATAACGTAACAAATAACAGGTTTATACAATAAGTTTTTGTATTATAAATGGGTAGGACTGCAAAGACATTAATTTCAAAAGTTTGATTTCTATAGATGAAAGAATTTTGAAAAAACAAACAAGCAATCAAATATTTAGATAAAATTAATTTAATGCGATTTTTATCGCGTTTATTACATTATTTATACACCTAACGTTTCGAACACTTTTCAGTGTTCGTGGTCGCAGTCTAATATTTGACATTTGTCTAACATGTGTAACAATCGGGAAAACATTAGAAAACATTTTACAATCAAATATTTTCTCTTTATAATATTAGTATAAACTAAGTGGTTTCTGCTGGCTTTGTATTTAGCTGTATTACAAACATACTGATAAAGCTATTAAAGCTTTATCGATTTTGGGCTCAAATGATTGGTGCAGAGAAGATTTCATTATAGTATGAACAGGGCTAACCCTGTTCATACTATAATGAAATCTTCTAATAATCTAAATTAAATATAAGCTATTTACCACTGGTGGTTTAAGAAATTCATCATCATTTTTATTATCAGGTCTTTGTAGTCTCCATTGCAGGAGCACGACCCTTTCTGTACTACCAGATCCATCAGGTCTATTGTAGTCTCCAATGCAGGAGCACGACGTTCTCTGTACTGCTAGAGTCATATATTAGCTAGAGTAGTCAGAATATTTGGCCTACTCTCTCTACGCTGGCCAGACGGGTTGGAGAAGTATCTTTGATATTTGTAAGCTTTGTTTAGCTTGTGACTTGGAGAGGTCCTATTCTACTCTGCCGTAAACTAGAACAAGAAATTAGAACAAAATTCTATCATTATATTTCTATCATTTTTATAGAGTTTCTAGCTGTTGCTCGCGGCTTTGCCCGCGTGAAATATAGCTTATGTCCTTCTCAGTAGCCTAATCTTTTAGTATGCAAAATTTTATAATAATCGGTTCTGAAGATAGGGCGTGAAAGGGTAACAAACAAACTCACATTCGCATTTATAATATTAGTTAGGAAGATTAGGATTTTGTTATTTTTAGTAGATCTAAGATACTAAGTAAATACTAACCCTTTCAATTAAATGCCTTGCTAAGTGTGACAGCGGTAACGTATGCGTTGTCGTTTTTATTCCGTATTGGGTCATGGGAGCGACCGCGTAACACACAGAGCTTTGTAGGGTGACCGCGCTATATGACTAACTGAGGATATTTTCTGAGGGACATAGGTCTTATGTTTGACATGAAACGAACGACATTTTTTATGGAAAAGGATGTCGTTTGGTAAAATGCCAGCTTAATATTTTTTAATTAAATGTTTACGAGTTTGACTCCCGGCGGGAATGAAAGCCCACCCCATATTATATACCATTGTTATATACATAAGCATTAAATAATTTATTAAATTAAACTCATATATTTTTCCCAAAACGTTATGTGAAAATTCTTGGTTTGTTACCATTCAATTCTAACTCAAGATTTATTTTTTATTTTTGTTTTTATCTGTAATCAAAACCCGCACAAAATATAAACTTGAAATCTGTTCTTTTGGATTGCAATTATGTACCAAGTTATTCCATGTAGTTTGGTGTTGGTTTTTGATTTCGTTCTCCACCTTAAAGACCACCATCATGCTAAACGTGACCTTTAGGTTTTGGAGACCTGGGCTCTGTCTACCCCGCAAGGGAAAAATACGTGATGTATGTATGGATTTGGTAATCATACAACGTAGTATATTGCTTGATGAGAGACGGGGCTCTATAGGTCAGTGGGCATTCTCCTTTCCTAATCTATTCCAAACCCATGGCCACCATTTGATATCAAGTTGGGATGCGCCGCGTCGACACGGTACGTCGCTTGCGATCGTCTATTGTTCTAAGCGCCTAGAGATGTTCTTTTTGTCTACACATAATATCGATGTCGATGACAATGGGTGTTAGCAGAAAACATCAGATGTCATGTCCAAAACCTGTTAGAATATGATGATTGATTAATACTACATTATCCTTCAATAATCTATCAATTAATATTACACGCTCTATAGTATTTTAAGATTATCTAGCGAGTAAATGAACCCTCGAAATTCTCTTGAAGAGTGACTTAGTCATCAATCAATACTGGGAACCTAAAAAAACCGACATATTTAAAAAAAAACTGTTCGTACGGCCCGGCAATAGATATGAAAATTTCAATTGCTTTTCGCTGTATATTCGTAGTGTTTGAATTCGAATATGATCAATCTAATTAGACTTACATAGTTGTAAAATTACATGCCACTTGAATCATGGTCATAGTCATGGCTTGTGAATGCATGTTTATAATTTGTGCAGTTACGATAATATCGCACGTGCGGAGAAACCGTAAAACGACAAACCTTGAATGGATCATATCACTAAACAGTAGTAACTTAAACACTGTTCTTACGCCGACAAAAACTTTGAAAGTGAACTCTGTCACGAAATATTACAAGGGTCTCTAATAACATTGATACACAAAACACTTATTTTTTACTGTTTATTGTATGGTTTTAATTTAATTTATTTTAAGGTGGTCACGTCACTTCTGGTTACAATATACACGTTTTAAATCAATTAAGTTTAAATTGAATATGCGTGGAATAAAGTAACGCACCGATAAAAAAAATCGAACCATGTTCCTTCCTTATTTTTTTTATATTCAAATAACCTGATTTATAATTATCTAGATAATAGGCCTATTTACAAGATACACATTTTCGCAAAAAGTAATATCCGACCTTCAGTCTTTAGGTATATGTATGTTTCTTCAATAACACTAATAGAATCTTTCCTAAATTTCTTCAATCATGACTTTACAGATCCGTAATTAGGGTTTCATCTCTCGTCTTTTAAATTCAATATCGCACTCAAAATCACTGTTTTATTAGCATGATACTAATTTTATATGGTCCGAAACAGATGATAATTGCCATTCAATTAAAATTAATCTCTTCTGACAATAATTAACAATTATTTCGTCATCTATATTAATATTATAAAGCTGAAAAATTTGTTTGTTTGGACGCGCTAATTTCTGGAACTACTGGACCGATTTAAAAATTCTTGCACCGTTGAATAGGTACGTTATCTCTTAGCGTCAAAAGCTATGTATGTACCACGGGCAAAGCCATGGCGGACTGGTAGTTATGAATTTGTGGCAATTTACTTTTATCTTTATCAAGCTCAACATGGTACAGTAGTAACCTGTAATATCGGTATTTATTATGAACAATAGTAAATCTAAGCCACATAGTCGATAAATGGACATTCTCTAATTTATCGTCGTCCGTAATGACGTCCCCTCACTACGCGTCAAAGAGCTTTATGGCGTTTAAAGTGTATCAGCAACCGTTACCTGCTTGTACGGAATGTATTATGGAGGCTACTTCTGTAATTACGTATTGTTCAAATTTTACTTCATTTGGCTTAGTTCCCTATTTTGGAACGAGTAAGTTTCCTGTTTTGGAATTATCATATCCATCATCTGGTCTTTTTTAGTCTCCACTGCAGGAGCATTAACCTCTCTGTACTACCGGAGCCAGAGCAGTCTGAGGATTTGGCATACACTTACCACGTTGGCCAATCGGTTGGAGAGGTCTCTTTGATAATGTAAGCTTCGTTTAGCTTGTAGTTCCAAACTTGCCTTCTGTGACATCCAGACTTGGAGTGGTCCTATTCTACTCTGCCGGGAACCACACGGCTTTATTTAGTATTTTGGAACGAGTAAGATAGAAATGCGAACATAGTCTTACATAAAAGCAAAAATTTTTTGTTTAATTTTATCTACGAGTATTTACGATTTACTCTGGGGTTCATTTAATTTGTAACTAAATCAACTTACATATTATGAAAATCACTTCGGAGTCAACGAGGAAACACTGAATGTCTTACCTGGAAAAATAAAAATAAATATTTTAATTACAATCTCAAAACACGAAAATACAGATATTCTTTTAATTATCAAGAAAAGATAAATGGTTATTTTTTACACAAATTGCTTTTCAAATGAATTTAGGAGTGAGAAGAAAGGAGAAATGGTAGATTCAATAATTTAATTTGGGAATAGATTAGCAGTGCGTGCATACTTTTCACGTTCCGAGGGTGGCTTCACCTTGATTATGTCCATTAGTAAAAATTTATCTGGAAGGTGACCTCTGTGGTTCAGTGGGGTTCGATCCCCGACCAGCCGGCCTATTTACTAACTCGGATGACAGGTGTCGATGCCTATCAATCTAGGATTTGCTGTTACAATGCGGTTTTTGTATTTCAAATAAAAAGTTCGAGCAAGCAAAACCCGTAACCGTAAATTCTAGATTAATAGGCATCGACACCTGTCATCCGAGTTAGTAAATAGGGGTGATGGAAAACGATCTTTTTCAGATTGGCCCAGCCTTCAATATTAACCATATTTAGGCATTTGTCCCCCATATTTATTTATTTATCTTGCACTTCTCTGTTACTTCAGAAGGTATATAAAAGTATAATGTAGTAATTTTGACGGTATGTCTTGTCTTTTTTTGGGATAACCTCAATTCGGTTTCGTAATCGGTTAAAGGGGAAACCACAATGCCTTATATTACATTATATTATATAATTTAAAAGGGAAATATCACACAGATTGTGCTAGCTCTACAGTAAGTTCTGAAGACATACATACCACATGATATGTACACTATAGCCACACAAACAGAAATCTGAGAGCACTCGTTAAAACTATCAAGATCTTTAAGCGCAAGCAATCCTCGG
Source organism: Rhodophaea formosa (assembly GCA_963082605.1). NCBI lineage: Eukaryota > Metazoa > Arthropoda > Insecta > Lepidoptera > Pyralidae > Rhodophaea > Rhodophaea formosa. The sequence goes on along the minus strand of OY720228.1, from coordinate 9,026,429 downwards.
TATCACTTCCTAGCTAACCGTGTAGTAGACACTTGGAACAAACTTCCAGAGACAGTTATTAGTGCCCCCTCAGTGAATGCGTTCAAAAACAGACTGGATGGACATTTAAAACAAGTGCAGTGATATAAATATAAATATATAGGGACAATTCACACAAATTGAGCTAGCCACAGTAAGTTGTGAACTTGTGTCGCAGGATACTAACTCAACGATACTATATTTTATAATATATACTTATATAGATAAACATCCAAGACCCAGGTCAATATGAAAAAGATCTTTTTCCATCTTGACCTGACCGGGGATCGAACCCGGGACCCCCGTGTCGCAGGCTAGCGTGTTGACCGCTGCGCCACGGTGCTCGACAATACACGCATCAGCACCTAGTGCTGCTAGTGTATTAATATAAATAAATAGATAGCAATATTGTATCAATGTACGTGAGCCCGTAAAACTAAGTTAGCTTAAAGTCTCAATAAGTTATCCAGTAAATAATGACTAAAAAACAAAAACACTTACAAGTCAGCTCATAAAAACTGGCCCTACAAACCTAGATTTTGTAAACGTCCTAGGAATTGCGATAAGTGGCGCGCTACGTTCTAGGTATTGGAGGGCTCGCCTTATAAGATCTAGATCGAGTTAGGCATCCTAGACGCGAAGTAGGTACATGTCCGGTTAGTGCCTAGATTTATGTTGACAGTTGTTGGTCGGTAACAACTTGCTAATTAAATATTATTTCCTTCGTTTTGTCTTTATTAATGTAAATTAATTATATTAATTGATTTGGAAAACTAAACTTCCCTCCATTTGCGCTAAAACCTTAACATTAAAGTTTAAAATCTTATATTCCTAATTATTTATACCATTGTGTTTATGTTTTTGCAATCAAAACGCCACAAAGAAAAAGAACAATACTATACTTAATATTATAAATGCGAAATAATCCCTCTTTATAAGTGTATTTATGTATGTCTGTCTGTTTATTACCTTTTACGTATAAACAACTGGAGTTTGCAATTAGTGAAAGAATTTTTAAAACCGGTCTAGAAGTTTTTGAGTTCATCCGATACAAAAACACAAAATCATTAAAACCTTTCCTCTCTATGATAAAAATATAGACAACAAAACATTATTTAAAAAAATAATAACTCATTATGATTAACTGAATTCGAAAAAGGAGAGTTAAATAATGACTACTCGTACAAGATTTCATCATATAGATTTGACAAAAAGATAATTTGTCTATGATTGATATGTTTAAATGCTCGTACATATGTATCAGTACTTAAGTCACATAACATTTTTTACATACCTTTCTCGGAAAATGTTATATAAAATAGAAACCAAACGGATATGTATCCTATGACACTTTCTCAATCCTTTTTAGCTGGTTGCGAAACAGGTTTCGGAGTTACGCGGTGATAGACAAACGGACGCGACTTATTAGCAATGTTAATAGACCATAGACTTTCTACCATCAATGGTTTATGGGCCTTTCGTGACCATAGGTCAAGTTAACTCGTAAAGTTAACTACGTTAAGGAGCTTTCATTTATTTTAAATAACAGTATATTGCCTAAACAAGACATTTATGTGGTTTTGAAACTCTAAAACACCTCTCCCATTACAGGGCCCGTCAGGGTCCTTAATGTCTACTTTAATTAAAATGCATTTTCTGTATAAATACTTATTTTTATGAAATAAGTAGGCATCTACCATCTATAACTAATTTTATCATTGTATTTGCTCTAAACCATAATATTAAGTTGATGCTCTAAACCTACGCCATTACCATTACACTCAAAAGCAAAAATAATAGTCAATCATTTTATGTATCGTAAGATATTTCAATATCATTTGGTTAACATTTACTTTCATTACATATTATTGATTACAAGTTTAACTTTTACTTTTAACGTCTATTTAATTATTAATTTACTTACAGCTAAGTTTAATACCGCTTCCAAAGCCGAGTGCAGAAGAAGCAACAACAAACTGCACAGCGCATTTTATGACGTAATTTTTACAATCTACCACAAAGCTACTTAGAACCAATAACTTAATATGACATTGACAATACCATTCTTTAGAATCTATGGAGAAATCACCGGACAATGTCAACGACCGCAGGAAGAAAGTAAAGCTGAACAAAAAACAGTTTTTGTTGCCTTTTTCCGCCTGTGGTTGGAGAAAAAGGCTGTGGTGTCTTTTGTACCGTAAAGAAGTATTAAATCTCTGGAAAAATAGATTTGTTTTGTAATCACACAAACCCTTACCTTTGCCAACAACGAGATGTATTGCTCCTGCAGTGGAGACTAAAAAACCTGATGATGATTATGATGCAACAGAGTTCATATTTTTTAAATAAAAACAATAAATTTAAACAGCGTCAACTGTAAAACGCGGAAACTTTCACCGTGGGTCATTATGTTTGTTATTTCGTCTATTATCTTATAATTATCAATTAAAATTCACTTATATAATTATTTCACGTAATTAGACTCAAGATTCTTTTTTATCAAGCCCTGTATACAAGTTTTGACGGAAAGGGTATAAATTCTTATAAAAATAGTCCTAATTTTAAGGGTAAACCTGTTTCTATTTTTGTTTATATTTATGAGCTTCTAATTCAGGTGTGTGGTTCCCAGCAGAGTAGAATAGGACCATTCCAAGTCTTCCCGTAGATTTTGTAAAAGGCGGCTTAGGAACACAAGCTAAACAAAGCTTATAAACATAAAAAAGACCTCTCCAACCCATCTGGCAGGCGCGGAGAGTGTATGCTAAATCTGACTGCTGCCTGCTGATTGCCATCTAACGATTACGGCCAGGACAACGGCTTAATATGCCTATTCCGCCCCCCAATTTTACGGGTACGTCCCCACGGAGGGCACAAGGGATACAGACTTCCCAGTAGCGGAAGACACGACGTAGGCAGTCCCCATATGTGTTCGATATTCCAACTCTTCGCACCTCTAGATTCGCCTCCTCCTTCATTTAGTGAACTGCAAAGGAATGGAATTCCCTCCCTGGGTCACTGTTCCGACTCTTACAATTTAGGAATTTTCAATGCAAATGTGAATAGGCATTATTTGAGTCTGCGTGCTAGACTTCATCGTTGCTTTTCATCAGGCAAGGTAGAGGTCAAAAGCACTCAAAGTATTTATTCTAAAAAAGTGGCTCTTAAGGGGGCACACTAGGCACAGTAGCGACGCCAATCATTTTATTCCTAATACTTAACAAATAGAAAGAAATTCAAGAATGTAAATCATATAAACACTAGTAAATAACTTGAAGTATTTTTGAATCAGTCATTAAAAGAATACGTGATTACCGCCAAAAACGGCCGTTTTTGGCGGTAATCTGATTCTCATAATTCTCACTGATTTTGATAATATTAAACATGATTCCAAAAATACTTCAGGTTATTTACTAGTGCTTATATCATTTACATTCTCAAATTTCTTTCTATTTGTAAAGTATTAGGAATAAAATGATTGGCGTCGCTACTGTGCCTAGTGTGCCCCCTTAAGTGGTATAACACTGTGTTGGTTAATTCAAAAGTGCAAATTGCCATTAGTTCTAAAACACATATTAATTTTCAAAAATTATAAAATTAATCAATTTAAAAAAATTAAATAGTTCAAACATCGCAAAAATGTAAAAAATTAGAAACAATCACGTGTTGTTCCCACAAATGGCCGTTTGACCTTCACACAAAGATGGCCATTAAGCATCCTGACCTTTTAACCTTTTGGCCAACTCCGATTTTATGAAGCCGGTTATACGACACTTCGCATATTCAGATATACATCACCGTCATCTTAGACTTTTAATCTTCTGTAATGCGCTGCGCCCCGGGTCAGTAATTACCACAGCATTTCATCATCAGGTCTATTTGTGGTCTCCACTGCAGAAGCACGACCCTCTCTGTAGTAACGGAGCAATTGATTAGCCAGAGCAGTCAGAGGATTTGGCCTACACTCTACATGCTGGCCAGACGGGTTGGAGAGGTTTCTTTGATGTTTATAAGCTTTGTTTAGCTTGTGTTCCTAAGTCGCCTTTTACAAAATCTACGGGAAGAATTGGAATGGTCCTATTCTACTCTACTGGGAACCACACACCTGAATTACAAGCTCATAAAAATAAACAAAAATAGAAACAGGTTTACCCTCGAAATTGGGATTATTTTTATAAGAATTTATACCCTTTCTGAACTAAATATTTAAACTTTGATTAGTAGACCCAACAAAATAATTTTGGGGGCCAGGAATTCCTGTAGTATAACCATCTATAAAATAAGTAATAAAATTATCTATAATTATATTATAGCGGCGTGGAACCACTACGGACGCGACGCGTAGCGGCCCCTAACGGAATACGTAACGGACGGACAAATCTATATATATGGAGGGACTTATACGACAGAACTGTACAATATTGGATTTTGGATGGACGAATTTAGGCCATGATCGTAGATAAAATTAACATATATGTTAATCCGTAAGCAAATCATATATAATAAACTATTATTAAGAAATACTTTTGATATACATGGCGATTTTTTTTTCATTCAGGACCTTTAAGTTTACAACTTTTCCTATTAAACCAATGCTGAAAACTCAAAAAGAAATTATCCCATTCAAATTGACCGGCGACTGAATATTTTTCAATGGAAATGTATTTTTTTTTTGAGTTTTCAGCATTCGTCCCCTATAGGACGATTCAACTCGTCCATATGAGAAATTTTCCTATCAATAGTTGTTCATATCGACGAGCTGAACCACCTAAACGATAACAATTTCGTATGTACTATGTATCAAACTTTGTCTTCTAAGATCAGCGGACTCCGGCTCTGAAGCCCTACACCTGAACATGCTACCTTGAACATAGATAAGAAAGAGGATGATTAGGTTTCTTCTTTCTCATCAGGTCTTTTTTAGTCTTCACTGCAGGAGCACAACCCTCTCTGTACTACCAGAGCCATATATTAGCCAGAGCAGTCAGACAAATTTGCCTACACAATCCACGCCGTCCCGACGGTTTGGAGAGGTAATTTTGTGTAACTTTGTAACTTGTGTTTGCTAAGTCGTTTTCTACTATATCCACGGGAAGACTTGGAGTGTTCCTATTCTACTCTGCCGCAAAACCATACGGCAATGATTAGGATTACAACTAACCAATTGTTCATGAAAAAAGATTATCTCATAAGTCTATTTATGAAGAACAAAACGCATATTTTTCCGGTGGTTGGCTATCGTGCAACGCATCTTACAACACTGCAGATGCAATCGCTGGTTATTGAGCTTGAAAACGAAAGTATCTTATGTTATTATTAATTTTAGCAAGCTCAAAGAGGAGATGTCAGGCAGACGACTAGCCGTAAAAACTTTTTCAAAACTAAAGCCAAAATGGCGTCCGTGACGCCGTTTATATCGCGCGATTAACTATCCACATTAGATTTGGCGTCAGGCAGGCAGCCAACCTTACCTGGAAGAAAATAACCTAAATTTTCATCATCAGGTAATTTTAGTCTCCACTGCAGGAGCATGACCCTCTCTGTAACTGCCAGAGCCATATAATAGCCAGAGAAGTCAGAGGATTTCGCCTACACTCTCGTCCTATAGGGGATAGGACGATTCAACTCGTCCATATGAGAAATTTTCCTATCAATAGTTGTTCATATCGACGAGCTGAACCACCTAAACGATAACAATTTCGTATGTACTATGTATCAAACTTTGTCTTCTAAGATCAGCGGACTCCGGCTCTGAAGCCCTACACCTGAACATGCTACCTTGAACATAGATAAGAAAGAGGATGATTAGGTTTCTTCTTTCTCATCAGGTCTTTTTTAGTCTTCACTGCAGGAGCACAACCCTCTCTGTACTACCAGAGCCATATATTAGCCAGAGCAGTCAGACAAATTTGCCTACACAATCCACGCCGTCCCGACGGTTTGGAGAGGTAATTTTGTGTAACTTTGTAACTTGTGTTTGCTAAGTCGTTTTCTACTATATCCACGGGAAGACTTGGAGTGGTCCTATTCTACTCTGCCGCAAAACCATACGGCAATGATTAGGATTACAACTAACCAATTGTTCATGAAAAAAGATTATCTCATAAGTCTATTTATGAAGAACAAAACGCATATTTTTCCGGTGGTTGGCTATCGTGCAACGCATCTTACAACACTGCAGATGCAATCGCTGGTTATTGAGCTTGAAAACGAAAGTATCTTATGTTATTATTAATTTTAGCAAGCTCAAAGAGGAGATGTCAGGCAGACGACTAGCCGTAAAAACTTTTTCAAAACTAAAGCCAAAATGGCGTCCGTGACGCCGTTTATATCGCGCGATTAACTATCCACATTAGATTTGGCGTCAGGCAGGCAGCCAACCTTACCTGGAAGAAAATAACCTAAATTTTCATCATCAGGTAATTTTAGTCTCCACTGCAGGAGCATGACCCTCTCTGTAACTGCCAGAGCCATATAATAGCCAGAGAAGTCAGAGGATTTCGCCTACACTCTCTACGCTGGCCAGACTGGTTAGAGAGGTCTCTTTGATGTTTATAAGCTATGTTTAACTTATTTACCAAGAGAAGACTTAGAGTGGTCATATTCTACTCTACCGGAAACCACACGGCACTACTTTCCAAGAAGCAAGATTTTCTTAACAATTATTCTATTAAAAACAAAACGCATATTTTCCGGTGGCTGGCTATCACGTGCAATGTTCTTACTTAACAGATGCAACTGTCAGTAATTGTCTATCATTGAGCTAGAAAACGAAAGTCATCATTTTAGTTTAGTTCTTACATATTATATTGCTGCATTTGTTTGCAAACATACAATCATATTAATACAACTTTATTCATTCGAGGTATATTTTCTTTAGGGTATCCCCTCAAAATTAAAGATATTTCGATTATTATGGTTAGCTAAGCAGTACTCATCGTCTCTGATTTTTAGGGTTCCGTAGTAAACAAGGAACCCATATAGTTTCGCCATGTCTGTCTGTCTGTCCGTCCACGGTTTTACGCAGAGACTATAAGTACTAGAAAGCTGTAATTTGGTATGGATATGTATATTAATCATGCCAAAAAAGGGTTAGAATTTTTTTTTTTTAATTGTTTTTAGGGTAGCTCCCATACAAGTAAAGGGAGGGAGTATTTTTTTTCTCTATTTACGTGTGGGGTATCGTTAAATAGGTCTTTAAAAATATTGTGAGGTTGATAATACCATTTTTCGATTAAGGGATCCGTTTCCGAAATATTTGGTTTTAAATTGCGAATTTTTGTTAGAGGTAAGTGTCCCCTCCCCCTCTATCTGCTAAACGGTTATGTATAGATACGTGAAAAAATTACAGCAGTACTATATATATATTGAAGTTAAAAAGAAAATTATCAGAGCTGAATACTAAGTTCAAACTAAAAAGTTATAAGCAACCAACTTATAAAATGTACTCGAAAATGTAAAATTTCATACAGTTTTCATTGTTAGATGTTTTTGGTCGTTAAACTGTGAGGTGCGAGTGTAAACAGTGTGAACTCAAAGTTGTCATTCGCAACTACGGAACCCTACACAGCGCGTGGCCTGACACGCACTTACCTCTAACAAAAATTTTCACTTTAAAATCAAATATTTCGGAAACGGATCCCTAAATCGAAAAATGGTCTTCTCAACCTCATAATGTTTCGGAAGATCTATTTAACAATACCCAACACGACGGGTTTGTATAGAAAAAAAATATATTACTTCCTCTTTACTTGTATGGGAGCTACCCTTAAAAAAATTTTTTTTGCAGACAGACGGACAGACAGACAGACATGGCGAAACTATAAGGGTTCCTTGTTTACTACGGAACCCTAAAAAGGGGTCAAATTTTAACCAAAAATATATTATTTACGTCGTGTTTATGATCAACATTACTTAACTCTATCATGCAGGGGCACGTGAAGCGGCAACGTCGTCTTGATCGCGAGGAATAACCATCGTGTTTTGAATTTGCAACTGAATTTATACAATTCCTTTATAAAAAAAATAAGTTGGGGTATCTTAAGTTTTGCCCTTTTTCATTAACACGTGGTATATGTATACATACGTACTATGAACATTTATAATGTAACCGGAAACCACTGAAACAGAATGTAACATAACTTCCTAACCAAAACCACAATCTTAAACTACTGGCTAATGGTCATAGACTCATAAAGTCACCGAACTGACCCCAATGGTTCAGTGGTTAGATCGATAATGCTATGACGATTAGGGCTGCTTTCTTTTTCTCTAATCTCTCTCTCTTCCAAGCATATTCACGGTTGCTTTCTTTCTAAGATGTAATGCTTAAGGGCTAGGGGATCGCTATCATAAATAAATATATTGTAACGTCTTTTTCCCTTACGATTTAGACATGGTCCAAGGCTTAGAACTCAAAGGCCATTTTTAGCGTATATAAAAAACTGATGACTATATTAAATAGGTTACTGAGTACAAGAACCATACGATATTTTTCAATACATTTGCGATTTCTATAGACTAAAATAAGGTTGCAGTTTAGCAGATAAGAAATTAATAAAAGTTAAAAGTTAAGAATTAAGCAATTAGTAAAAGTACATTTTAATCATGTTCTTTTAATGAGATTTATTTTTACATAGAGAGTCAACTAAATTGATAAACTTCTCCTTTATTGAAGTCGGTTGAAAAAATTGTGCGCAGTTGTGATTGGTATAAAGTAAAAGGGCCTAGTCCTATAAACAACATTACGGTCCGGTAGTTTTTGGCGGGAATTAAAGTGGATTACAAACAATTGACGAGGTCCGTGGCGCAGCGGTCAACACGCCTGCCTGTGACACGGATGGTCCCGGGTTCGATCCCCGGTCAGGTCAAGATGAAAAATGATCTTTTTCAGATTGACTTGGGTCTTGGATGTTTATCTATATATGTATTTGCTAAAAAATATAGTATCGTTGAGTAAGTATCCCATAACACAAGTCTTAATTAAGAACTTACTTCGGGGCTGTATCTGTGTGATTTGTCCGTATATATTTATTTATTTTATTTATTTATTAATTTGGAACAAACTACTGGAAGAAACTTTTAAAGCACCATCAGTCAACAGTTTCAAGAATGAAAATGAAAAATAAAAAATATATTTATTTCCAAAAAATTTTGATACAGCTGTTTTTTAAAACACATGTTAACATAATTATTATTATATAATCCGTAACACAATTTCTTGCGTATCCATACTAGGCAGAGCCTTTATTATGGCTACATAAATGAATAGACTAGACAAGAAAAATATGCTAGTGTGATCTACAATTAATAATAATAATTACACGGTATGTGTTTTGAATTGTTGAGCAAATTATGTCTAGTGTACTTTATAATGCGAAATTGGTGTGATCTGGCTGATAAATGCCCGTGTCCCTGAACAATGTGTGAGATAACTAAAATAAACTTTCATAGTGCGGCTGTAGTGAGCTTTACATAGTGGGCTGGTGGTTGTCCGCTTTGCTGCGTCATCTAGAATTTCACCAGTAAATTCGTGATGGATTGCTGTTATAAACAAGAAAATTCGAAAAAACGCGGTAATCTTCGACTTCAATACTTGATACTGGCTAAATACGTAATGCGTGAAAGCCATGAAAAAAAATAGAAGTTTTGATGTCGGACCGTATTAATTGTAAATGTATTGAAAAATGTGTATTAACAGTCAATGGTCAGCTCATAGAGTCACCGAACCGACCCCGATGGCCGAGTGGTTAGACTAATAGTGTTACGGCAACGAGGTCAGCTTTCCTCGCAAATAGTGCGTGTTCGGTTCCGTTTAGCGCGGGTCGCCGTTTGCTTTGCATAGTGACCGTCAATGTTGCAAAAAAAATGATTGACTGCGATAGAAGTTTACTTACTTAGACGGTCATTTTAGTCGAAACAATAACGTCTTATTATTCTTTACTGTCATATTTAAAAATTGACAACTTATTACAGTGATATATGTAATAGAATTACTTAGTTATTAGAATACTTTTAGGGTTTCGTAGCCGAATCGCAAAAATCGAAGCCCTTATAGATTCGTCAAGGCACTTCCAAAGTGGTAAAATATCTGGAAACATCCTCTAACTTCGAAGTATATCACACACACACTATAAAAAACAAAGTCATTTTTGCTCGTGAAAAATGATTCTGTTATTTTGGCTAGGTGAACGGAATCCTACATGGGCCACTACTCGCACTTGGCCCCTTTTTTTAAATTATAACATAAAAATCTGATGGATGCGTACTATAAAACGTCTAAGATCTTATTTAACCAGTAAGAGTGTGAATGCGATAATCTACAGACTAACAATTTACATCAATGTACAAATAATAATAATAGCTGTAAACCGCACTTTATTGGGAACAAAATACTGACCCTTCCGTCACTATACATATTAGAAATAGCTCTCTTCGTTAGGAAAAATTTTCATCTATTTACTCAAATAAAGGACACACATTCTATTAATACCCGACACAAAAATCGACTAAAATTACCTACATCTAATTTAGTAATGGTTCACAAAGGTCCGTATGTGATGTCAATAAAAATATTTAATAAAATACCGGACATAATAAAATTAGAACCCAAAGACACAGCATTCGCAAAACGATTGACAGCACTGCTTATCTCTAAGGCATATTACTCCGTAGACGAATTCCTAAATGACAAATTTAATGCATAAATACCACTGACTCATTTTCGCTTTACCTCAATCTCACGTGACATACTATATTATATTTAATTCTTGACTTTTATTATGTAACACTAAATTTTAATTTTGATTGACTTTATTTTATGTTTTTTACCGTTTTATCTAACTATACCTTATTTCAATTTGTAAATAATAAATCGCCACACCCAAACTGGGTACATGTCAAACTGCAAATTATATTTTGTTATCTTTATGCTGTACATGTGAGCGAATAAATGAATATGAATATGAATAATATGCAAACCTAAGCTTTATTGTTTGAATAGACTAAATTAAATGACTAGGAAACTGCTCGTCTTATTAATACGGATATTGAAATAAATCCACTCTCACGCGAATAAAGCTAATAAACCAAGGATTTCCATTTTGTGGTCTGATCCAGCAATTATGGAGGCAATCAGCGCCAAGGTGAGCGAACAACTAAATTTGTTCAATGAATTATTGAAACATTCCGTGGATTTATATGGCAGGTTGGACTTAAGCACAGACTAAAGTCAGGTTTGCATGTAAATTCCGAATAAATGCGAAAGTGAGTTTGTCTGTTCCGTTTTCACGCCGTATCTACTGAACCGATCAACATTAAATTTTGCATACCCATAGGTTAGGGTACTGAGAAGGACATAGTCACACACACGTAGCGCCATCTATTTATAGTTAGAGTACAACTTTAGAGTTACATTAGAGTACCGTTTGTATGAAAATTCGTGGACATGTCAAAGATGATCATCATCAGCACTTTTTAGTCTCCACTGCAGGAGCATGATCCTCTCTGTACTACCAGAGCCATATATTAGCAAGAGTAGTCAGAGGATTTGGCCTACACTCTCCACGTTGGCCAGACGGGTTGGAGAGGTGTCTTTGGTGTTTATAAGCTTTGTTTAGCTTGTGTTTCCTAGTTGCCTTATATGACATCAACGGGAAGACTTGGGGTGGTCCTATTCTACTCTGCCGGGAGCCACACGGCAATTGATACCATCGTGAATAGTAATTTATTATATTGTCATTTGTGCCTATCGTAAAGTTTATACATATATCAAACGCTTTCGTTAGTGTAAACTTAACTTAAAAGTCGTACTTATTTGCTAAAGGGCACTTAGTCCAATTTGTGATTCAAATAAATTTTGTAGGTGTTAATTGTATTCAGTTAATTCTAGTAGTCGTTATTGCATTTTATGTGACAAATCATGGCCCATATTTTGTTTAATTAAAATTCTTAACAGGGGTGTTTCTAACACCCCTCTTTTCTCCACCATCTCAACGTTTGACCGCTCTGTATGCATGTGTGTTAATGTGTTTGTCTGCAAAAACAGGTTTCTTGGCGATGTTTCTTAAACGTTATGAATGTTTTATCAAAATCGGTTCAGCCGAAAGCAAGGTGGAGGGACTGTCGTATCTGGGGTTACGTAATATTTTTAATTTTATATTTAAGTAAGTACTTTACGATGGTACTGAGCCATTAGTGTGTACGAATCCGAGTCTCGCTTGGCCGGTTTCATATAAATACCTGTAACAATAAATGAAATGGGCTTTAACGTTCTAATTTCCGATTAACTCGCCACAAACATGTTTAAATCAAAAATCTAGTTTGTCCGTCAGCTAATTAAGTACAAGTGAGCAACTTAACTTGTCGTTTGTACTACTTTTGAATGATCAAGAATCAAAAAGTAAAGATGATGCAGAAGTGACACTTAAAATATTCGCACTCCAGCAATGTATATGTCAACATCCATCAAGCTCCCAATACACATTTTCTCATAGGTATCCAGAATATCAAAATCCTAACTAATATTACAAAATGCGAAAATGAGTTTGTTTGTTTGTTACGCTTTCATGCCTTATCTACTGAACCGATCATCATGAAATTTTGCATACACATAGGTTAGGGTACTGAGAAGGATAAACGAAAAAAAAAACAGCAAGTAAAATATATATTTAAACAATCCCGAAAGGTTTAGATTACTTTAGATGAATCATATAAACTAACCTGGATGCTTGCATTTTATGATATAGGGAGTTTTTGTAAAAGTATGTAATGGATATTGGCTAAAAAATATTGTTTAAGTATTTCTCCTCACTACTTAAAGGAAAACTAATTTCAAACTATCCTTTATCCCCTAATTGACAGGTATTAGCTTCAAGAACTTCTAGAATGTAAAGCAGCTCGATTAAGCTTAATTAAGCCACTAAACTTAAGACATGCCTGGAATATTTTTCTGAAATTCTTATCTAGATTATCATTGTAACTCTGTACAAACGAGTACTATTTTGATTTGTAGAGCTGTCACAAAATATCAAAAAGTAATTAAAATACTTAAGTCTGCGGAAACAGAATAGTAAAACTTACATTGTCAATATGTTGAGTCAATTCTATCTCTTTTTATTTTATGTCAAGAATCCGAAGGCCGTAATGATCGCAAATTGACCATTACTAGTTAAATGGCCGAAACTTAACTTGTGGTGGAGCGACATTATTTTAGCAGTGTAAGAAAAAGTCGGACGTGTTAAAAAGAAAATGAATATTATGGATGAAAGCATTGAAGAAATGAAACGTTATGATGACAACACTTAGCTCTATACCATATTAGCGATTAGTAAAGCTGGTGTAGAGAATGGAAAACTTGCAAAAATCTTAATTAACTTGTATATTGCTACTTTCCACGCTGGTTTGGGAGATAAGAAAAAACGTAGAATGATCGAGGGAATGGGCGTGAGGAATCATATCAATAGGTGATGCAGCTAGCAACCCATCACTATTTTGATTCCGTTTTTCACCTACAAGCTCACCAACAGGCTAAACATGGTCTTTAGGTAAAACCTAAAGGCCAACTTCGAGCAACACGGCCTTCCGTCCGGTACGGAGGCCGTGTTGCTCGAAGGGTTTTATAGACGTGTGCTCTGTCCCCTGTCCCCCGCAGTGAGATGTAAGATTTTGACTCGACTCCATTAACTACTTCAGGTGAAGAAAATACCTAGATGTGAAGGAACCTGCACGCTAGTGGATTGTTCACTAGTGTGTGAAATGAATAAAGCAAAACCACTCTATAATTCTTGCCAAAAATAAATATTGTATACGTTTCATTTTCATTCCGCACAATGATACCTTTAAGAGCTTAGCTCTTAAATTATGAGAGAGTGTGTGAATATGGGCTATTATGAATTTTCCCTCAGATCAGGAAGACATTTTCAAAACGGTCGCGTAAACGCTTCCTCTGCAACTGGAAGCTATATAACGACATACTCGTTGCTTGTGTAACCAAAGATACGACCATAGATAAGGAAGCCTGATTCAAGTACCTGTTATAGGATTTTGTATGTTATATATTTTGATTACCTATTATAGCAATTTGGTCAGGGGTGTTACCCTCAACAACTTGGCCGGTGATTGCAGGTATGAGATGTCATGATGACCCGATGGGATAAGCTTATCCAGCCTTCCGAGCCGCTACTTGCCTTTTCCCTATTTATCCGAGTACGTTATATCTCAATATATTCATTCCGTTCCCAAATCCCACAACTTCCTATCATTCCCTATCATAAAAATACTTCCAGGGCAACAGCTTCATTAGCTCAAGAAGCCAAAGAAACTGCACTCTCCAACCTGCCTGCCAAGCGTGGTGAGTATGGTAATATCCTTCTATATTCTGTCCAACAAAGGAATTCTTGTGGCTGGAATGGTGATGATGATGACTATAGCAACTATACACGGTCAAAGTGAAGTGTTAATAATTTCACATAACTACAAAATTTGGAGTAAGATGATGAGGAGTAATGAGGAGATTCTCATCATTCATAATAAAGAGATAAGAATAAGGATTGAAGTTTGTTAATTTAAGATTAACTCCGTTTAATTTAAACATTACCATAAACAAGCAGTCGTCAACCTAAATAACCGCAGCAGGTATTTCTCTGCAATATGAAGTATGCAAGCGCGGGTATTTCCACTGGAATAACATGATCCTTTTCAATTTCCAGTCCCTTTATCTTCATGTTAAATGTAGTGTGTTGAAAATTTGTATCCTACGGTCTTATAGTACTGAGCATCATAGCCTTAGCCAGAGTTGCATTAAAGAATTTTAGTTTAAAACATTATGCTCAAATTAACTAAAATTTAAAATGGCAATGTTTCGAGACACAATCTCAATTGTTTTTTGTTTATCCAGAAACCGGAATTTGATAAGGATAATTTGGGGAAGAATTACGTCGACCTGTTTTATTCTTTAAAGTGGAAAGATGGACAAACAAATTTGATTACACACACCTTAAATTTAAATCACTTTGAAGTTTTTAAATTGAATGTCATTTTAAGAATATTATATTAATTTAATCGCATTGTTTCGGCATTTGCTTGCGATGTTATCCGCTCATATATGTCGAAATTATGTGGTTTTCTAAAACAAGCTATCTTTGTACAATTTCAACACAAGCCATACAAATTCATTATTTTATGCGTGAAGGAGTAAAAACATCTATACACATAATCAACGCAAACTTTATATTTAAACCAGCGTCACCCGCACATAAATTAGCTTCCTATAGGTGAAAGAATTTAGAAAATTAGTTTAATAGTTTCGGAGCCTATTCATTACAAACAATCAAATCTTTCATCTTTATTATATATCATATACATTCTATATTATTTTTATCAATATTAAAGTTACAACTCGAACTCTCTTCAGATCATATTATTCGAGTGTACAGACCCGTAGGCCAGTTGCAGCACTGCGTCGTGCAATGAGGTCACTTTCTACACTTTCCAGCCCTTTGCAGCATCTCTATGTTTCTGTTTATTTTGCGTTTAATAGCTGCTTTAGTGCTATGGCTGAAATGTATAGGTGCGCCGTAAATTTGAATTGCAATTTCAGTTTATTTTATTTCATAGGTATTATATGTTTTTATATGGAGAGGGTAGGCCAAATACTCTGACTGCTCTGGCTAATATTTGGCTCTGGTAGTACAGAGAGGGTCGTGCTCCTGAAGTGGAGACTAAAAAAGACCTGATAATGATAATGATATGTTTTTCTAGGTCTAACAACACATATTTATTATTATACACTAACAAACACTTACTTAGGACATACGCAATCAGGCAGAACAGTTTTATTTTCGCCGACAGACGACCTTATATATTTTAATTTTATATTAGTTTTGACTGTTTGTCTGTTTATAAGTAATAAATAAATTTAAAAACTATTTCACCGAAAGCTACATATGTACAATCATCAGCAAACGTATACTTTAAATTTTGTCATTTTTGTGCCATCGGAAAATTAATACAATTTGATAGGCTCAGTCACCCCTTCTAATGAATTTCAGTGGTCAATTAGCACGCCATCATAATCAAGATTCAGCTATCTGTATGAAGTACACATATATAATGTTATAAAAATACATTTAGGTAAATCGTTACTTTACCCGAAATTAATTTTAAAACACAAAGCTGTTCAATCGATCCAATTAATATTTAAAATGAAATCTAACTTCCGAATCACATTTCGAATTTCACCGATTCATCATAATAATAATATTGACATAAATTTTTAAATATCTTTAAAGAAAGTTTCGTTATTCAATCAAACGTTAAAATTCGCAGATTTTAGAATTTATTTCTTATGATAGATTTTACTATTCATAATAAAATTATTGTATTACGTTCAGTATATATCTTGAAATGTTTCGTCTTTGAAAAACAAATAAAGTAAGTCATTGAAAAGTAGTTAATACAATATGGTTAATTATTTTTTCAATACCTTTGCTAATAATACGGTTCTTATGACATCGAAATCTATATAATATGTATTCTGGGTGCTCTTTCGTGTGACAACGACATGCGGGACATTTTTTTATTTATAGCTTTGTTTGATAAGTATCTAGTTATGTTTTTATTAAATAGTTTTAATTTTTTTTTAGTTAAGTTTTAGTTTTTAATTAGTTTTAGTAAAATGTATTATACATATATTTGATAGATTTGTGCCGTTATTATCAAATCATAACATGATTTCCAAAACTGTTATTCTTCAAATCATATTATTATTTCCAAAACTCAGAATTGGATCTTCAATTTGTGGTCTAAAAACAGTATACTAAACAGGGCAGAACCAAGCCTTAATCAATTGACATTGAATTTCTCGGAAGTGGAGTGAGATGAAATGATTGAGTACGGTGATTTGTTTTATTTTGTACTTTTCGAAGTAATAAACAATATAATTTAGCCGAGAAAGTAATTTTCAGGTGGATTATAATAAATGTATTTTGGGAAATAAATGAGGTTTTTCAGGTCAAAAGTAACTAACTATTTGAATGCTATTTAAATAAATTTTACATCTCCTCTTTATTACCTACACAGTTTTCTGTTTGATACCTAAGTATAAATTAAATATAATTGAAAATCTGTTTTCTTGTAGTTGTTTTCTGTCCGAAATATTATTAAAATTACAGATTAAAAACTTTTGATTTAACAGACAGTGTCACATTGTAGACTTGATCACATTATTATGTGATAAAGTCTACACTAAAATCTAAAGTTATAACTTTAGAACCTACGTGTATACATATTAATGACTGAGCTATGATTGTTATAGACTTACATAGATACAGGTTTTAATTATTCAAAAGTGAAATCAAAGTCCTAAACCACCTCCGCAGAACACAATACCGAACATCAAAATCTCTAAAGAAAGATTGTACTCTCTAAATAACTATTGTTTGGCAATAATTTCTTTTTCTTTTCTCATTATTACGTTATGTTTATAATATTACTTTCGCTTTTGAAGCTTTAAGACAAGTGTTATGATCTCACGAAGCTTTTGTTTTTGTCAAAACTAATTTGTTATAAATTTAGCTTAAATTAATACCTTCGTACATACTTATCACGTCTTTATATTCTGTAGTGTTATGGTTCTTTTGACCACTACTTTCTATCTCCAGTACTTAAAAAAAATATTCTCACTGACCCATTCAATGGGACTGACAACCCCATTAATTTCGGAAAAATATACAGATCTGTGGAATTCCCTGTGTACATCTTACATTGCATCTCAATAACTGAATTTATGTGGATTTCTGAATGCCGTGTGGTTCCCGGCAGAGAAGAATAGGACCACTCCAAATCTTCCCGTTGATGTCGTAAGAGGCCACTTAGGAAACTCAAACTAAACAAAGCTTATAAACATCAAAGAGACCTCTCCAACCCGTCTGGCTAGCGTGGAGAGTGTAGGCCAAATCGTCTGACTGCTCTGGCAGTACAGAGAGGGTCGTGCTCCTGCAGATGATGATAAACTGAAACCTGATGATGATGATGATGAACTGAATTATCTCTCGCAACTTATACTGGCTGATTTTGATCAACCTGGCATTATTTTAACGTTGAAATCAGAATAATAGAATGTATACCCGCCAGATAGAAAGGTGAAAAAGTAAAAATTCATCAATCAGCTAGTCAAATTTATATGGGAGGTTTTTTTAAAAAAATTTACGTCACTTTCTAGCGTATGTACATTCAATTAGGGATTTTGATGGCGTTATTAAAATATTGCCAGGTTTTTCAGGATCATCCTGTATATGTTTCATTTCATTGCATCTTAATATATCTACATTCATTTCTGACACAACTTGAATTCTTCAGATTGACAAGTACAAAAAGTTTACTGTGTACTTATTTATTTATAGATATTTTTAACCCACAATAAAATAATGAAACAAATAAGAGAATTTCTTATCTAGACATATGTCACATACAATATCGCTCAAGTAACTGTATTTTTAGCTTTTATAATGTCACAAGCCTGTTCCGAGGACCGAAGGTCATATAATACGGTTACATTCACTGATCACTATTTTAGTATGTGATTATGTTGTTTTGCATACTTGATTTCTCTGTTATTATGGCAAATTAATTGTATAGATTATCAATTTGTTCAGGTTCATAAAATATACATTATTCATACATATACAGGATGGAGGATTAATGTTTAAGGGGCATGATACTTTCCTTTGGGGAAAATCTTCGGAACAAAAAAAATGACCTGATTCTTCTTTTTCTTGTAAGAGCTCCTGCTTTTTCACGAGTAATCCTGTATTTTTGTTTAATTATAATAATAAACTGTGGACGAATGAAAAATAATAATAAATTTGATTTTATTTGGCAACAATGAGGCCCATTTGTTTGAAAACTAACAGCAAAATTAAGTTCTTTAGAGGTGAATGCGGATGAAGTCACTAGCACAAGTTAGTAATTCAGCCTCCGTAAGTGACCTAACCAAATATCTCCACGTGCAACCTTCCGCCCGATTACTTTCTCGAGGAGAAAGCAAGCATTTCGTCATTCGATCCAACGTCAGCGGGTCATTTACCGGGCTAGGTGTAGACAGGTGCGGTAACTGGGTCATTTTGCGATGGGTGGTGATTATACAATAAATCATCTCCTTGACGTATAAGAGATAGGCTCTTGTTAGTAAAAAAAAACGGCGAAGTTTGAGTCGGAATCGCACATAAAGTGTTCCATACCACTATACGAACTACAAAAACGCTCAACAAAACATGTTTCTTGTATGAGCCTCGCTCAATTCTTAATTGTATTGTTTTTATTAGTTTTTTTTTGTTATGGGTATAGATATACAAATTCTTCAAACATATTAATGTTTGTTAATATGGTTGAATGGATATAGCCCCGTGGTGGATGGCCGGACGGACAACGGAGGCTTAGCAATGGTTCCATTTACCATTTGGATACCGATCCCTAAAAAAACCACACAATGACATTTTTTGACAGAAACAACCTTTAAATCAAATCGAGTTAAAATAAAAGGCTCGTTGATGTCTTTTCCTCCAGAGAATTATTCTAGATTTTGTGCTATTACTTCGAATTGTTCAATGACGTAATTGTATACCTTTTTACAATTATTGTGATAATGATATTATTCCAGTTCGCGATCTGATGGAGAGCATTTTTATTTAATAAATATTTTTTCTTTAGTAAAAAAATATAAAATGCGAGTTTCAATAATCACTACCTATCTTTAGATTTACTTTGAAACAAGTTTAATCTGCTTAATAAAGCAAGTCAAGTCTTAAATTATCTTAGATATATCAGAAATCACGCTAAAACCAGTATTTGACTAGGTACTAAATTCGTCCCGTTCCAAAGCATCTTTACGCATATATGTAAATAACCGAAATGTCGGTCAATAGGTACAAGTTTATGAGATACGACGGGTTCGATCGATAGAAACCACAGTTTTGTAAAGAGCAGGTTTTTCTAATGAAGTCTCGTCTCGATTTTGAACAATTTTGTGGATGTGAAGATGCTGTATGTGTTAAAACTGTTTTATAATCGGTTTTCGTTTGGTGTCGTTGCCAGTCAATATAACAATTATAGTTTAACCCTTTACAACAATCGGGCAGTACGGGGTAACTATTTAGTAATCTGTGGTATGGGGTAGAAGTGCACTAATGTGCGGGCGTTTATTTTTACTTTGGCTTGCACCGACTCCAAATAAAAAACTGAATATAAATTATAAATAGGTATAATAAACATCCAAGACATAGGCCAATCTGAAAAAGATAGTTTTCCATAATGACCTAACCGGGGATCGAAACCGGGTCTACTCGTGACGCAGACTGGCGTGTTAACCACTACGCCACGGAGACAAAAATGCACTACTTATTATTACATTGTCATTGCGTGAAATCATCTAACCTCAGTGAACCGATTACGTCGAAGTCATCAAGGTCTGTGACTTGTGACAAAGAGTGTCACTTTTTGTCACACTCCTGACAACGGGTGCGGTGTGGCAACACTACTTGTGATTCGTCACCCCTCCTTTGATTGCTTACCTGTAATGAAAAAGTAAACATTAATATTTCAGTGCACTAAAATAAATTGAGCGATATTACATTTTAACAAAAAAGTAATTGGAAACGAATTGTTGAAATGTAATTTGATTTATTCAACAAAACATTTTTTAATTATAAAATCAAAACTTCAGCACTTAAATCTATCTAAACTTAATACATATCTTTAAGAGTTTTTGAAAATGTGTGCCAAATTTTATAAGTATATGTAATGTACGTATATTTTTGTATTTGTACTATTTTTTATTCCGGCATTTAAGTTATAATATAAAACATACGTAAAACTTAAAAGTTTGAAATCAAAGAATTGTTACTTGATTTTTATATGTGTGTTTTTATTCATCCACAGTGCTAAATTCTGATATTGTCTGATAAAATTGAGAAATAGGATACATAAATAAAAATTCTCCGACATTAAGGTGCACCATTCTTCCCTATAGGCCAAGATCCACTTCGGGTCGCTGAGCCAGTGAAATAAGTAAATAAAAATTCTGCCCGCTTGGAGTTTATTCTCATAAATTATTTCTTAATTTAACAAGAGAATTTTTGCTTGAATTGACCCAACACAAACCATTGGTTGAGCATCATACAAGGTAATGTATACGCTATGATACTCGTATTTTGTTTCTTTTCCTAAAATATTCCATAATAGGGTGGGGGGGGTAAAGAATCTGTCACTGGTGACTACAAACATTGCAATTGGTGAAAGTATTTAAAAATATTGAACGGTGTTTGAGATCAGTTTTTTAACAATATTTTTTGTGTGAAAAAAGGTACTAGCTTATGCATATCTTAATATCATATAGTATTATCCTTACGAATACCATAAATGCAATAGCGAGTATGTTTGATTATAACGCTTTTACGTATTAACTACTGAACCGATCGTCATGAAATTTTGCGTACACATTATTGAGGTACGGAAAAGGATTATATTAACGCGAGTGGAACCACAGGCGCAAGTTGTTTTCATATTTGATATTACAATGTTAATATAGCTATTTTTTTATTTTAAGTACCATGCAAGTATTTTATTACACTCTACTGTTAACTCATGTTCATTTACTTGAGGTAAATTGATTTGACACACTTACTCGGGGAATAAGAAAGATATTATATCTCCATTACTGAGAGATGTGTATGACAAAAACCTAACGGATGTCCGTTGTTTCATAAGTATTAGAAATCTTTATATCATTTTGATTGCTTACGTCATATTTCTGTTGTAATTTCTGAATGTGTTATAATATGCAAAATCAATTTATTCTTGCTTCTATTTTATGATACCAAGTTACTCTTAACAATACTAGGTATCTTATTGGAAATTGCACATTATAGACTATGTCACTCAATAGAATTTAAAGGATAAATAAATGGATCGACTTGACAATCGCATTAATATTTATCATGCGATAGCCAAGTCATTATATTTATATAAAACATTAACCGACTTGGTATTACTTGGATCTCACAACTTTTGATGGTAGAAGAACTAAGGTGCGAGACTTGGTTTTTTACAAGAATTGTTTTTGATGGCATGCTTTTTTCATCAGATAATACTTACGTGCTACATCTTTCGTAAGAGAAATCATACTTTTTATAGACCAGAAATTATGAATGTCGTACATAAAGAGCTATGGCAGATTTTTAGTTCGGGGCACCAAAAGCGTAAAAACTCATTGCAACCAAAAAGGATATAATATTTTATACGCTTTTTAGTTTTATTCTTATTATTATTTTCATTTTCAGTTTTATAAAGTAATAAAAAATATTGTTGCTGATATAGGTACTAAATACATAATATGTAATGTTAATTCGTAATACTGATATCCCAACTAATATTATGAATGCGAAAGTGAGTTTGTTTGTTTGTTTGTTTGTTACGCTTTCACGCCGTATCTACTGAACCGATCATAATGAAATTTTGCATACACATAGGTTAGGGTACCGAGAAGGACATAGGCTATATATTACGCGGGCGAAGCCGCGGGTAACAGCTAGTAACCTATAAAACTTCTAAGCATCATATCTAAAAAAATCTGGAGTTTTATAATTATGATTTTTTTACCTTTACAACAATAGTATATGTTCTTTAAAACAAGGTATATATCATTTATAGACACAATTTTTGATTATTTACTAAAATGGTGTATGGGAAGCTGCCATGGCTATTTACATTACTAGTTCCTGTTATAGTCCAAGCAAACACAAATAAAAAATGTTTACATAAGTTATAAGAACGGAACCGTCAAACTTTTCTCCTAGAGGTCAAATCATACATTCATATTTACATAGAAAGTAAATCTGTTGTCTGTTTGTTGGAATTAATTTCGGGTGCTTCCGGGTGGCGAGCCGAGTATGTGGGCCTTGAGCTTAATTGCCTTGCGAAATTGTCTAGACTTGTTAAGAATAATGTTCATTATACATTTTATTTATAGCATTACTATCAAACTTCCCATCTAAAGAAATTAAGGTTAATTTTAAATTAATAATTAAATGCTTTAATTTGTTGTGTATAAATCGACTTTTTGCTGAAAATAAAATTTTGATACAGCCACAAATTAAAAAAATGACTATTATTTTCACTGTTGTAACTGCCACGTTCGTATTCAATTCTGAGGATATTTTATATTATACATTACTTTTCAGAGTACACTTTTCACACTAGTGAAATTATTTCTTATGCTCTTATTAAATTAAGACATAAGACATGGGAAAAATTCCACGAGGGCAGAGTACGAACCAGCACCTTAGTGTTTGTACCACTAATTTACTTTGTAGAGAATTAGGCCACCGCGATTTGATCCTACACATCGAATTTTCCCAGCATATCCAATTTCTCTTATATGCCTCCATCTGGGATTCTTCCCTCTCCGGGATCTCCATTCCGGCAGAATAGGAAAGACTAAAACGTGCTGACTTGATGATGATAAGTATAAATATATAGGGGCATAAGGAGAGTGTAGGCCAAATCCTCTGACTGCTCTGGCTAAAATATGGCTCTGGTAGTACAGAGAGGGTCGTGCTCCTGCAATTGAGACAAAAAAAAGACCTGATGATGAGAGATATAGCACTCGCACACATATTAACTATTAATGCGTGCGAGTGCTACAAAAAGTTAGATTTGAAGCCGCGTCATTCAGACGCAAGTAACACACACACCACACAGCACACCTAATGTCTCAATTCAATGAATTACTTACTAAAACTGATTTGAGAGTTTTATGAATCGTGACGATTACGCATTTTCTTGAAAATCGTTAGATGTGTCATTAACTTTAAACAAGAATTTTAGCAAATGTCAAATTGTGCAATTTATAAAGGCAATTAAAATAGTCGTCAATCGCAATAATCATAATATTATTAAATTAATAGCTATTTTATACATTTTACGTTCAACGAGTCAAAACGAGGTGTCTAAATGTGCAGCGTATTGCATTTTATTGCAAACGAAATTAGCAATAGTATTTTAAACCCTAATGTTACATTAGCAAGAAATACTTGAATTTACATATACCATATTGTAATACAACCTTGTATGCCTAATATTTTTGCAATATATTGTTAGTAATATTCATATTGTTGATGTTTTACATACTTCTATAATTGTTATTTTTTTAACAATTAATTAATACCCAATTTAAGCCTTGTGCTTCCCGGCAGAGTAGAATAGGAACACTCCAAGTCTTCCCGTGGATGTCGTAAAGGGTGACTTAGAAAACAACTTAAACAATGCTTTTAAACATCAAAGAAACCTTCCACCTGTCTGGACAGTGTGAAGAGTGTAGGCCAAATCCACTAACTACTCTGGTAGTACAGAGAGGGACGTGCTCCTGCAGTGGAGACTAAAAAAAATCAGAACTCAGTAAAGGGTAAACTGTAACTTACTGTACGGTGTATTATAAAAAGCGGTCCATCGGTCAATTCAATACCTATTAAGTAGAAAGCCTGTGTCGGCCAAAGCCCACTTCTTATATTTCCCTCGTCAAAATATTTAAAAATAACACAATTTGTGTTCTATATGAGATCATGATTAATAAATTTATATAATACCAGGGGTTAAAAATCACCGATATTTATATAGAAAAATATTTTGATTAGCATATACTTCGCTATCGAAACAGTGTTTCTTAAGCGCATACCGTCGCGCGCAGCCGGGCGTGAACACTAGTGTAGCGTGGGAAATGCAATACTGGCCACTCCTGCACTGTGCCTATTTTACACGGGCTTAGAACTATTATGGGATCCACCGCCGCGCGTCCCGCACTCGCCTTGAAAATGGGCTCCTGACGAGTCCGAAACTATAGTCGGCAATCCCGACAAATAGCACGTGAGTGACCCGTTGATATATATATATATATTTTGAGATCAGTTCATAAATTATAATAATTATTTCATAAGTCATGCTAAACGTTGCTTTAGGTCTTATAGACCTGAGCTCTGTCTACTCCGCAAGGGAAAAAGACGTGAAAGTATGAATAGAACTAAGTTCTACCACGCTGCCGTGAAGTTTCTTGCTTATCGAACAGTGCAACAAGTTGTATTATTTTTTTAAAAATCCAGATTTTTTTTTGATAGTTTACGTCCACCATATTGATTTTTGCTATGTATATACCACAGAATTATAATCTGAGGTATATACGTTGTCTATGACTCCGGGGAAGAATTCGAATCTATGACACCTCACACTTCAAATCGGTCAAGCCGTTTAGCTTACTGGAGGCAACAATGGAACAGACATAGATACATCCATACTCACGAAATACATAATCCTCCTACTAGGTGGGTCAGTCAGATAAAAAGTTACATTGTTACAGTCCATGCTTCTTCTTCTGCATCAGGTCTTTTATAGTCTCAACTGCAGGAGCACGACCCTCTCTGTACTATCAGAGCCATATATAAGTATTAGCCTGAGCAGTCAGAGGATTTGGCCTACACTCTTCACGCTGGCCAGACGGGTTGGAGAGGTCTCTTTGATGTTTATAAGCTTTGTATAGCTTGGGTTTCCTAAGTCGCCTTCTCCGACATCCACGGGAAGACTTAGAGTGGTCCTATTCTACTCTGCCGGGAACCACACGGCGACACACCATGCATTCGAAGACAACTATTTTATATTTATTGCATCTTGAAATTTCCCGTGCTTTTACATGACGTTGTTAGGTATAAAACTCACAGAAAAGGCGTACGGCGTAGGCACGGTGCAGATACGGTGCAGGTGTGGGACACTATAATCATAGTGTCCCACACCTGCACCTGTTTAAGTATAGGCTGATTCTATCGAATTAGCCTATACTTATTTATATGGCGATTTATGGGGGAGGCCTATGTCCAGCAGTGGACGTCACTGGCTGATAGATAGATAGATAGCCTATACTTAAACGAGCAATATCGCAACAAAATTGACGCTTTATCTGTCCGCACTTTGCATCTAGTGGCAGCGTTTTTTCTCGCGATGCTGGTCGTTTTGAGTGTTACATGTCCGGAAAAAAACAGATACCAATGTCGAATGAATATACAAGAAATACTAACAAGAGGCTAGCCCTTGCTTATCAAGTAGAGAGAAACATTTAGCCTATAACCACTAAATTAAAATAGAATAAAATCGTTTGATACACTAACTATTATGTACTTTTTTTTTACTGCATATGTACTTCATTAATTTTTTTCTTCTGCCTCAGACCAGTATGGCATTGTGGCAAGCAATTCGTTGAAAGAACATATTACACTAACTCAATTTAGGGCTTGAACTTTGCACATTGCACCACCATGTAATCCGGGCATTACCAACTTCTTGCCTTTCATTAGTTAATTAATAGTGCTGGTTACCTAGATTTTGACAATATCCACTTTACAATTGTTTTTTATTTAACTTGATATGACATAATTGATTTCGACCATTGGAGTAAAAACTTGTGTATTGCATTTTTTACGTAAATGTTTACTTGTTACAGGAAATATTACTTGATATTAAATATCTCGAGCTCCTCCGTGCTTCGGAAGGCACGTTAAGCCGTTGGTCCCGGCTGTCATCGTTGATGGCAGTCGTTAAGCTATGTCAGATGCTTTAAGGCAGCTAGAAAAATTTGACACCAGTGTTGGCCACTTACACATACGAAAAACAAACAAACAACTTGATAAAGCACATACATTTACTAATTCCTTCCGCCGTTTCAAATATTTATAATAAAAACACATCTGCCTTGGCGAAAAACGAATGCATTTTGACTCGAGAGAGCGGGATTCTAAAAAGCTATGTGGACTATTTTTGAACCCGTGAATTTACAAGACGAGTGATTTTCCCATACGAAAATCATTCGTATACGAGCAACACGTATTTGAAAATGGCTCTACATATCTATATCAATATTACAGAGGAAAGATTTGATGATTTGTTTGCATTGAATAATTTTTGTTTTTAATCTATAAAAAATTAATTTATGTACGGATAAGATAGGCTATAATTTACGCGGATAAAGTCGCGGGAATATTGCCAGTATGATAATAAATGTGGAATAAAGGAACACACATACTAAACTTACATATATACGAATTCAAAAACACTACACTCCTTATTTGGCAGTCGTGTGAAAATCAGTTCAACTCACACCATCTTTAGGTATGCTCTCAATCTAAAAGATCAGCCGAATATTTTCAATATAAAATTCCATGCATATTTACGAACAATAATAAAAGCTGGCGGCGGAGAAAGCAGTGAAATTGTTGGATGTGGCCCTTGCGAATTTCGCACGATCGATTACACGTTTCTATTCGCTTTTACCGATTTATGAGATGGAAACAAATTTTATGTGATATCCTCTTGGGCCATCAATTCTTCACTTTGAATTTTCGCAGATTTAAATAAAACTGTTTTATGGCATAAATTATTATTTTTATGAATTTAAGTATAGTATTTATATGTGTAAACATGTTTGTTCCGCAATAACTCTCGAGTCGATGGTCCAAATACAATATATTTTATATAAGAAGTAGTTTATGAGATATTATAATATATGTACGTGAGGTCCAAGTTCGCGACGAAGTACAATTAAATATTAATAATAATTAAACCTTTGAATCGAAACTAATATACAAGGTAGCCAATTCTGCTCCAAATATACACACATCAATGTCGTAATCAAATAATTGCAGAGAAAGTGTCCGTCTGTCTGTGCGCGTATTCCTACAACTATTTCGACACCGCTTTCTCTGGTAATTGAGAATACAATTGGCGTAATGGCTGAGGTACGGGTTTTCATTGGTTTCTTAAAGGCTTCTCACGGTGTATGGACGTGTATGTAAATACTTCAATTGTTAACGGAATATTTTGAATACTAAATGTTTTGGATGCTTCAGTTTCACTAAGTGGTTATGAGTTCCAAATTAAATTAAATGATGCATGGTAAATCAATAGTTTTGAGGGTTCCGATTGTAAAGAGTTTAAGTTCCAAATAAAATAAAATTATGAGAATAGAAAGAGATAACGCTGGACTGGAATGAATGGAAGAAGTGGAGGGAGCCCTTTGCCCAGCAGTGGTAAACATGATGGCTCGAAATAAATGAATAAATATGCATGGTATGTCATTAGAATTTGGATTAGGAAGAGGAGTATAACTAAGCCTCGCCTGTCAGTTCTTCCATCCGTCAACCAGAGATGGTAGGATTACATATCTTAACTCTATGGTTACAGGATTCTAATTTTGAACCGTAATAGGTAGTCTTAAATTTCACATAGAATTTGTACTTAAATTTTCTTGGCGCTACAGCAAAAATTTTAAGAACGTGTTATTATATTGATACATATGTATCTTCAAAGAATTCCATCGAACTTAATACTTAAAAAAATAGGAGCTTCGGGATGTTGTTGTTTTAGAAAGTTGTCATTCTAGGAAGTTCGTCGTTCTCAGCCTGAAGACAACCGAATTGAAAACCTCCTCCTTTTTGACGTCACTTAAAAAGGACCGAAGGGTTACAAAACCAATAAATAATAGGTAAAGTGTTCCGTTTCCCCTCTTATGGTGCACAACCTCAAAATCAATTAACTACTAAAACTGTCATCATACTATCGATCCGGATATATCCACTTCCTACCACACCTACAATCATTTGCAGTAAGCAACCTTGATCGGAATTACAAGTATTTCATTTGGGACGTCCGAATTATTAAACGTAAATAAGTACGAATTATTTCCTGGTAGCCTTATCAGACTGTATGAAAGGTTGTTTGGGAGTAAGAGGTTTGGGTAGCTTCTAGAAATGGCCTGAAACCTCTACAGCTACACTGATTAACTTCCGTTTCCAGACTGGACAAAGGTTTATTATGCGGAACAACGTTCCTAGTTCCTACAATTGTTTTTTTGTGAAAAAATGTACTTATTATTATATTATCACGTCTTTGTCTGTAACGGGGTAAGTAAAGCCCGAGGTCATAAAACCCAAAACCCACATTTAGCGTGTCAGTCATAAAAGTGATCACCACCCATCATTTTATTGTTTTACTTCTAAATCAGATCAAATTCAAAATGTAAATCTGTACTTGACTAGTAAATTACTTGTTGTATTTTTGATAAGTATTACTTTTCATCATTTTTAATTGCTAAACTGAGATGATAACTTATTACTCATTTTACCAATAGTAATATGATATTCATTCTCATAAATATGGAAATATAATATTGATGAAAAGTAACACCAAACATATTACAAGTTATTTACTAGCAAAGTACAGAATTAGTTTTTTATATTGATCTGATTTAGTAGTAAAAAACTTAAATCATTTATTAAATTATGATCTAATTTAGGAATAAAAGAATCAAATCATTGGGTGCGTTTCAAAATGGTTGCGCTACAAGGAATACTTCTGTCGATGACGCGAAATTTTGTCTTTAGTAATAGTTATGTGCTTTGCACGAAATGTCTAAAAATAAATAGGGATAATGAAAATCTGTAAAGTTTACTTCATATTTAAGTTTTTTACCAACATAAAGATTACAACTTGTTATTTATAATTGCACAGAAATAATAGCGCAAGATCATGTATGTCATAATAGGAAGATAAATGAACATAGCTGACGTTATGTTCCCACGAGCAGTAGCCCGACTTATACTTAAAAGTTTAAAAACAATTTAAATGGAGACTTGCCAGAGAAAAGACCTATATGAAAATTAATGAACACAAGAGTAATATTTTGCGACCTGTGTGGCGTTGTGAGTTGACTGCTTAAGGACGGCCTGGGTTAGATAAAAAAACCGACTGTATTTTACAGTTTACGTGCGCTATTTTATTTTTCACATACACTCCGGAGAAGAATACGAATCTAATGATACATTACACTTCAAAATCGCTTAAGAGGGTATACTAGCAGTGCGTTTTCCATACAAATGTATTTCTCTATTTTCTCGCTGAAAACTGCTTATAGAGGCACAATTCTTTTTACATAAAATCTATTACTAAAATAGGTATGTCCCTAGGTTTTATTTTTTTCTAAAAATCTGTCTTTAAGCATTTTTTTTTTTACAAAAACAGTTTTATTGGAAAAAATAAAAAATAGGGGCATTCCTATTTTAGTACTAGATTTTATGAAAAAATAATTGTGGCTCTAAAATCAGTTTTCAGCGAGAAAATAGAGAAATACATTTGTATGGAAACCATATTGAAAAAACACTGCTAGTATACGCTCTTAAGCCGTTTAGGTTACAGGATGCAACAATGAAACAGATCAGGATAAAAATAATGATTCCGTGCGTTCCATTTTTTGTTAGGATATAAGAGCTGGTTTATAAGAGCTATAGCATACTATAGCTCTTATAAACCAGGGCGATCATTATTACCACAGAAGAATGAGAGAAAAGAATATAAGCATTTTATACTATTAACACAAAATAAAACCCGGAAACAATGTCGCATACCTTGTTAAACACAAAATACGTCAAATAAATCACATAACACACCAAACATATCCAATTTACAAATATAAATAACCCAAATTGAATTGTGACATAACTATATTGTTTGTCACCAACAATACTTACATAGTTATGTCACAAAAAGTTGACAATCGCGCACTGGTTGTCCTATTTCTGTGACCATTTTTTCTATTAGTCTTAAACGAGCTTCGTGACTCAAACTTATTGAAAAAAGCTCTAACTCACGACGCGTATGTACTTTTACGATCTTGACATACAAAAGAAGTTTCTCTGATATTTAAGATCTAGGCCTTAGATCATCAAGTCTATTTATTTTATTTTTTCTTCAGTGCAGGAGCACTCTGGTAGTACATAGAGGGTCAACCTCTATTTACTACCAGGGCCAAATATTAGCCATAGCAGACAGAGGATTTGGCCTACACTCTCCATGTTGTTTCGACGGGTTTGAGAGGTCAATTTGATGTTTATAAGCTTTATTTAGCTTGCGTTTCCTAAGTCGCCTTCTACGACATCTACGGGAAGACTTGGAGTGGTCCTATTCTACTCTACCGGGAACCACACAGCACGCACAGCAAAATGATATGCATTTAAATAAAATTTGCTGTAGTGAAATTCTACGCTTGTTATGAAACGTTTTCTTTTTTCAAAACTACTGGCAATCTCTAAAAAACCATATAAGTTATATTAGTAAACAACCTTCTTATTTTTACATCCTGTCTGGTTATGAAAATAATTAAGAATAAAGATATAAAAAAATTTAAAGCCCCATTAATCACAATTATTAATTCCTCCAGTCGATTGAACTCCTCGTTTCTAATTAACAACTACCACTCGCTTGAAAAACCTATTATCACCTTTATTATCGGGCGATCATACAAGCCTTCTAATCACATCTTTATGATCGAAGGCTGTATCATTGTCATAAGCGAGAGCGGAGATCAGAATAACAATATTTTTTAATACATTTGCTAATAGTACGGTTCTTATGACATCGAAATCTGTATCTTAATAATGTATTTTACGGCACTTGTGCTTTTTACTTTACACCAATCACAACCGCGCAATAGCCCAATGCCACAGATGCAAAATTTAAACATTTTCATAGAATCCGAGCAAAGAGTTTCAAGTTCAGCATAAAATCTTTTTTCTGATTCGTGAGATGTGATTTTTAACTGACTTCGAAAAGGAGAAGGTTGTCAATGTACTTTTTTGGAGAAAATAAACCTGAGTAAATGTACCTGATTATTATAAATGTATTTTTACAAACTGCTCTAGTTCTTAACTTTTATAAATCCCTTATTTGCAGAACTTTAATCTTGTTTTAGTTTAAGGTAATGGCAAATGTATTAAAAAACGTCGTATGATACTCGTACGGTAAGCTGTCTATTATAGTCGTCGGTTTATTATAAGCACTCGGCTTCGCCTCGTGCCTATAAACACCTCGACTATAATATCCAGCTAACCGTATCATAATGTACTATTATAGGTAATTTTCTTCCTATTCTGATATACTTTTATCAAATTAACAAATAAGATATGGGAAAATATAATATACCCCGTGTGGTTTCCGGGAACGGAGAATAGGACTACTCCAAGTCTACCCGTGCATGTCGTAGGAGGCGACTTAGGAAACGCGAACTAAACAAAGCTTATAAATATCAGAGAGATCTCTCCAACATGTCTGTAGAGACCAGCGTGGAGAGTGTAGGCCACATCCTCTGACTGCTCTGGCTAATATATGTCCCTGGCAGTACAGAGAGGCTCGTGCTCCTGCAGTGGAGACTAAAACAATAATAGTTTGTCAATAAACAAAACTTCCGCCCTTTCTTTTTGGTACATTGCTTGTCTCTATAATTTTTGGATTTTGAATAGACACATAGATTAAATAGTCGTATAAGTCTAGTACTTACTTACTTCAAGTAGTCTAGTAATCACTGTAAATAGTCGACACGTGGTATTAGAACTCTGGTTCCGTACTTTATCATATTTCATGTCCCACAGCTGGACTTAAACTTTCTGTCTTTTCTTCCACAATGTTCTCCTTGACTGCGTTCTTCTAATAACTATTAAATATCTTCAAACTATCTTGAGATTTCAAACTTATCCTGCACCTAACAATTTTCTGCTATTCTAATCTTTCCTAATTATTTTAATATTTTTAATGCGCAAGTGAGTTTGTTTTTTACACTTTAATAACTCCTAAACCGATTATCATAAATTCGGAGAAGAAATAGAGAAGAATCTATTAGGTACCATTATCTCGTAAAAAATCGCGAGTCCGGCCAAAGCTATTCTCATATAATCACACAACTAATTACCCAACTAATATTAATTCTTCGTATTAATTACGATTGGTACGACGTAAACTAACCACAGTACAATTAAAATATTTGAAACGGTTCAACATGACAAATTACCAAGGAAATGTATAAAGCAACTTTTACGAAGTTCAGTGAACCGAGCCTTGAGAGGATAGAAAGTTGTTGTAACATAATAATCATTTCTGACATGACCAAATAAAATATGAAGGCAGTCCACTCCGAACGGCCTTTAGGGTTTAGTACCCTATCATTATTTCAATCATTTTGGGAGCAAAACAGTTTCTAGAAAGAAATGCTGATACGTATACAGATTAACGTATTTTAAAGCACGTAAATCCGTTGGTTGCGGCTGTCATCTTTGATGGTAGTCGTTAAGCTATGTCAGATCAATTTAGGCAGCTGACCACCACTGTTGGCCACTTACACACTTGAAAAACAAAACAAACAACGTCTTTTTACCCAACTACCCCATTTAGCAGGAAGGTATTGTTTTTCACACGTATTTCTGTAAGTACTCTTGTCTGTCCTGTAGTCATTTTGTAATGTATGCATCAATTTGTAAGCATCAATTACGAAAGCCTTTGCTTCACTAGGAGAGTTATTTAGATGGGTTTCAAAGCAGATTGGCTTGATCTACCTTTCCACAGTTTCTAGCGCAAAAAATACTACATGTGTCCAAGTTCAATTTTTTTACGATTTAAACTAACTATTTACTTACACTGATTCCGTAATTGAAAGAGATTATAGATGGATAGCGGGGGCTCAGTATTAAGTGGTCCGTTTTTACTCTCTTGGGTTTGGCACCTTAAAAAGGGGAAACTATACTTCTTTCTTGCATGACTCTACCTTAGAAGTATAGTTTCCCCTTTTTAAGGTGCCAAACCCAAGAGAGTAAAAACGGACCACTTTGAAGGGGAAACTATACTTCTTTCTTGCATGACTCTACCTTAGGCTCACACACAATGGGCCCAAACAAGAGGCCTAAGTGTGGAAAACTGCCCACGGAACCAGGTGACTCTACCTTATCCTCTCACTGCTCTGGCTAATACATATCTCTGGTGGTCAGAGGGTAGGGCTCCTGCATTGTAGACTAATTAAAAGACCTGATGATGAATACTTTACCTAATTAACCATCTCCGTTACTAAGCCCGCACCCTACTACTTTCACAATCGCCAATGAAAGGTCAAACAGGTTGTCTGCGTGTGTGTGTGTGTGTGTGTGTGTGCTCATCGCAAACCAATGCTACCAACTTTCTAATATTTCGTTTATTCTGTGCGTTTGTTTGGACATTCTGATTAGATTTATTAGTGAAAGTGATTATGGATTTTTAAACACTTGGTTGAACTCGTTAAAAATAGTGGCTCTATTAATTGGTATAGTTGCATCAGTTCTTGAATTTTTGGGATTTTATGTAGTTTCGTACCCAAGGGGTAAATACGGGACCCGATAGTTCAACATCTTGAATTGTATTCTTAATGGAATCTAGACTGTATTTAAACAAAATTACAACACAGTATGTTCGTAAAAATCAATGTTTTATGACAATTATCTATAAATAAACAAATATATAGGGATCATTCACAAAGATTGAGCTAGTCCCAAATTAAGTTGTGAACTTGTGTCGTACGATGCTAACTCAACGATACTATATTTTATAATAGATACATAGAAAAAAGTCCAAGACCCAGGTCAATCTAAAATAGATCGTTTTCCATCACGTCCTGACCGGGGATTGAACCCGGCACCACTAGTGTTGCAAACTAGCGTGTTAACCACTGTGCCACGGAGTACGTCAAAATCTGAATGTATACATAAGTTTCCGTTATCCATCAACATGGCTAATTCCTAGATCACTCGTAATCGTTACGAGTAACGAAGATCATAAATCATTCTATTTATAGTTTTCAGGAAACAATGCGGTCAATGAGTGTGAAATCATAGTTGTTTGTTATCAGAGAATAATCAACACGTTTTGTTATGTTGTAGCTTCCATTCTTCATCAGGTCTTTCTAGTCTCCACTGCAGGAGCACGACCCTCTCTGTACTACCAGAGCCATATACTAGCCTGAGTAGTCAGAGGATTTGGCCTACACTCTCCACGCTGGCCAGACGGGTTGGAGAGGTCTCTTTGATGTTAATAAGCTTTGTTTAGCTTGTGTTTCCTTAGTCGCCTTTTACAACATCCACGGGATGACTTGGAGTGGTCCTATTCTACTCTGCAGGGAACCACACGGTAATGTAGGTAATGAAGCTTCCATACTGGGAGACTTTAAAGCTTCCTAGCTACTTCTTCTACCGAGCAAATCTACCTCCCGTTTGTCCTTATGACCTCTGTGACTCAGCTAGTAAGTGCCTTTAAATTGAAAGGCCCGGGTTCGATTCTTAAACATCGTTTTCTATAATGAACTGGCTGCCATAGCCAGTTCATTATAGAAAACGATCTTTTTCAGTAAAGCCTGGGTGTTTGTAAGTTTATCTATATAGGTATTTGTATTCACGCACTTGGCCGGTTTTTTAGTAATAAAACCGGCCAAGTGCGTATCGGGCCACGCGCAGTGTAGGGTTCTGTAGTTGCGAATGACAACTTTGAGTTCACACTGTTCACACTCGCCTGTTCAATCTCTCAGTTTAACGACCAAAAACATCTAACAATGAAAATTGTTTGAAATTTAACATTTTCCATCTATTAGTTTGTACTTAGTACTCAGCTCTGATAGTTTTCCTTTCAACTTCAGTATATACTCTACAGCTGTAATTTTTTTCACGTATCCATATATAACCGTTTAGCAGATAGAGCTAACCTCTAACAAAAATTTGCACATTAAAACCAAATATTTCGGAAACGGATCCCTAAATCGAAAAATAGTGTTGTCAACGTCACAATATTTTTAAAGACCTATTAAACAATACCCAACACGATGGGCTTGTATAGAAAAAAAATATTACTCCCTCTTTACTTGTATGGGAGATACCATAAAAAAAATTTTTTTGAAGATTTTTTTTCTGCCTCTTTTTTGCCATGATTATTATATAAGTACATACTCATACCAAATAACAGCTTTCTAGTACTTATAGTCTCTGAGTAAAACCGCGGACGGACAGACAGACAGACAGACATGGCGAAACTATAAGGGTTCCTTGTTTACTACGGAACCCTTAAAAGGAGTTCATTATTTAAAGTTACGCAAAAGATGACATAATTTTTAAAAGAAACGGTTATGATCACTCATTTCAGTATTTTTAATAGATATCACCTAGAACCTAGAATGTTATTTTGGTTAGTTCTCCGACCTTTCGTCGGCGCTAACGGCAATACAGTAACGCTCAAACATTAAGTTCCATAAAAATGTAAAAATAGATGCCAAGAAAGCGAAGACATTAAAAATGACGACTTTTCACCACGAAAATCAAATAAAACCGTAACAAAACTTCTACCGCAGTTCGTTACGCGTAATATTTTTTAAATTACAGCTTTAAGAATCAGCCGTCGATATACGCAGTTAGATTAGCAAAAGTTATACAGATAAACATCAAAAAATGGTTTAACTACGGTTCTGTACAAATTTTAGTGTCGGTAACAATGTTATTCAAGAGAAATAATTATAATCAATTTAACTCTAGTAAAATAATTTTCTGAAAAGCTGTGTGTACCCTGCACAGTAGAATGGGACCACTCCAAGTCTTCCCGTGGATGTCGTAGAAGGCCACTTAGGAAAGTTAAGCTAAAACCCTGAACCTGAACCCGTCTGGCCAGCAAGGAGAGTCTAGGCCAAATCCTCTGACTGCTCTGGCTATTAAATGTCTTTGTAGTACAGAGAGGGTCGTGCTCCCGCAGCGGAGGCTAAAAAGACCTGATGATGATGGCAATTATTTTCTTATTTATACTGTGATGAATGCTCCGACGCTATACAGCTGAGGGTACAACCGGGAAATAGGTTTACTCTTGACCACAATCTTGATATTACCATACCCTGTTACAGCAGTCAACACACCTTAAGTAGGCTTAGTTTCAAAAGTTTTTGCAGCCATGATATAGTATCGATCAATTTAAATACTTATGTATATAAAAGTTTGTTTCAAAATTACTTTACAAATTCTTTATATTTTTTATTGTTAAGGATAAGTAAGTAACGTCTTTCTACACTGTTGTCAGGGTGGAAATGCTCTTGTGAATCTAGCTCTTAAATATGAGAGAAAGAATAAGGTTTTGGAAGATCTCACAGTAGTGATTTTAAAACTGGTTTACTTGTTAAATATGGTACATGTTCAACTAATTACTTTTAAAATACTGATTCAAAGTTAACACAGTTAAAGCTCAAACTTCTCAAACACGCTTTTCGCAACTTCATGTCAACATCCATCTCAACGTGTATGGGATCGGAATCTCTCTCATTCAGACCACACCTTTACTTGACAAACCTGCTCTTACTAGGTCATTCAGTATGGTCGGCGCGGATGCTGAGTGTCATTCCAATGGTCAAAATTCAAAACCGCGATAGTTACCGTATCTATGGTGTTGAAGTCAAAGACTATAGAAGTTCGAAAGAAGTATAGATAATACAAATTCTATATAAACTGAGGTAGACGCGCCCTGCTCCAAGAAACACACATTTAAAAGCAATCGTGTCACGTGACGTGGACGGCAGCTTCACGGTACAGTGTTTAGGTGTGAGCTAAGCGCAATAATATTAATTAGCTCCCTTTGAATGCTTCAGAATTTGGTACGTACAGCTCGTCTACCTTAGTTTATATAGAAGTCTTTGGCTGAAGTGTGCTCAAGAGCTGCAGGAGCCCATACCGCCTTCTCCTTCCTTCTATCAGAGGTTTAGACGCACCGCTGGATACCATCCTTGCCTGGTTGAAATTTCTAGTATTTGTACCAAGCGCTTCTTCTCATCTTTTATTATGCGCGCAGCTAGGGATTGTAATTGCCTGCGTCTGTATTTCCGAACGCACATAACCTATTACCTACCTACCCATAACATAAAACAAATTTACAAATATCTTGGAATATAGTTCATGCTAGAGGTGTATTTACTTCTTTAGCCCCTTCGATGTTAAGGGATCGGAATCTCTCGCAGTCAGACCACACCTGTACACAAACCTGCTCTCACTAGGTCAGTCGGTATGGTCGCCGGCACGGATGCCGCATGTCATTCCTATGGTCAAACCTGAGTTTCTATGGGTTAATCTTCTGAAGGTGTAGCGTCATCATAGCTTGGATATTTTAGTTTTCTTTGGGTTCTTTTAAGTACTGCGGTCAAGTGGTGTTTGATCAAAATAGTCGATTGATTCCCACGCAATAAGACCTGTACTCTGCTATTCATTTGTATAGTATATATATGTACATGGTGAAATATTGATAGTTTTGGTCCTTTAAAGACTGATTCAACCCGTTTATTTAAAAACTTTTCTTGTGGGAACAATGCTTAAAACTCATTTTTTTACACTTCCATACAAATTGACCTGGCCGCTGAAAGTTTTTGAATGGAAATGACAGAGTACAGACTCTGCTATTCATTTGTATAGTATATATATGTGCATGGTGAAATATTGATAGTTTTGGTCCTTTAAAGACTGATTCAACCCGTTTATTTAAAAACTTTTCTTGTGGGAACAATGCTTAAAACTCATTTTTTTACACTTCCATACAAATTGACCTGGCCGCTGAAAGTTTTTGAATGGAAATGACCATTTTCAGTATCCAGACTTAGTACCTCATTAAAAGTTCTTCAAAATGACAGGCTGAATCGCTCCTTAAGGGTCCAGAACGATAAATATCTCACCATGTATAAAAAAAATTATAATAATCGTAGAAGCCGTTTTTGAAGTACGTTTATTACCAAACATTATTTTCTAATCTTTGCTTTCTTACACGACCGTCAAAAATAGAGCATGTTTTTCGAGCATAATTTCTACGTACGTCAAAGAATCAGGACGTAATACAATATATCTTTGACCTTACCCCGTTTTAAGTAACATAGGCTATAAAATGTTAGGCAAAACAATCGTATATTTTTTTGCTCTTGCAGGCTTTTAAACTCGTTTAGTGTGAATAAAATATGCGATCACTTTCCGTCGTTTCGTCACATTAATCCTTGACAAACTCGAAAACACTTACATTCATTAAAAGATCCGACACGGAAATCGAACTGGTGACCCCCAGCAGGCTGTCTCATTGTTGCCTTAAATACCAACTGTTACAATACCACTTAAACTAAAGCGATACGCATCTCGAAAGCTTGCGAGAGCTTTATTCTCACAATAACGCTAGTTACATTGTTTTGTAAACCTAATTCTAATGCTGAGACTGATTTACTGAAACTTTATGTGAAACTTTTAACTTATAAGCTCAGCTGTAAAAGGTCCGCTGCAAGAGAAAAACAACCACTGCTGAGCATGTAATGACTGCCAAATAGCTGTATAGTGATTGTAACTGCCGCACTAAACTTAAATTTAAAGTTACTAATGGAGTTTGTGGTGGAAAGTCAAGATTTTAGTGGACTTTATAATATGAAATTGGAATAGTTTGGTGTTATAAATGCTCGTGGTCATGAACAATTTGTGAAATATTTAAAGTAGACTTTATATAGACTCGTATTGATTTGTCACCAGAGAACCACTAGGCATCAAAGAACATTCGCCATCTTTGATGCTACTTGTTAATACTTTACCGTACAACACCGATACTTAGTATCTTAATTTACTGGACATTGGCAGAATCAGTGAAATCTCGGTGGAAGCCATATTATAAAACAGAAGAAGAAGACGAAAGTTACTGACACTAGATTTTAAGTTTCTTTATCTACTAACAAACATGACCTAGACGCATTCCAGCGTAACTGGTCAGAGACCGCAAAGGATAGGGACAAGTGGAAGGAAATGGGAGCAACCTTTGCCCAGCAGTGGGACATAATAGGTAAAATTTATAAAAAAAAATCTACTTACTAAATGTATACGAATCTTGTTTTTTGAATAAATACATTATTATTATAAGCCCCCACAAATACTTCCAATGTGACTGGTTGGAATCGGCATATAGTCCTGCCTGACTCCAACCGCGTACGATTTGTGTCACTCTGATCTCATAGATGATGCAAATTGTCTAATCTACTTCCATCCAACGCTTTCCTGCCATCTCAGTCCAATATCGGTTGATCAGATCTTGGTCAGTTTATTTAGTTTCTGGTTGTTGTGTTCTAACCTACAACCTCAAGATGGTTGGATAATCTTTTTGTACTTAACACTATAACATACATACATAATGTCACGTCTTTTGCTCTTACGGAGTAGACATGGCCGAGCGAATAACTTTGTTCTTTGTTTCTGTGAAATCATCTATCATGGTAATAGGCGATGTGGCTAGCAACCCACCACTATTTCGATTCCGTTTTTCGACTACACGGCCAACCAACACCCTAGAAGTTGCCTTTAGTCTTTTGTAATGAGACGCTATATACCCCGTTAAGGGAAAAGGCGTTATAATATGTATGTATTCTCAATAATGCCCGATATTATACATACTATTCACTTAAAACCTAAGTAATATGATGTAACAATTTCGGATTCCAGTCACCGCTGACATTTAGAAGACCTCAGACTGACCTATTGGATGATGCATTTAGGTTTTTGAGAACTCATCTTATTGGGACACAGGCACTTGAGACGTTGATTCGAATAGATTTAATTAACTTGGTCTCATATATCAAATGAATTATGCTAAGACACGAAATCTGCATAAATGACTTTAATAATAATTGGTATCGTGAGATACTTTAAACTTTTTTGAGCAACCTGATGTGCATAAAAAATTCGGCCAAGTGCGAGTCGGACTTGCGCATGAAAG
Source organism: Rhodophaea formosa (assembly GCA_963082605.1). Taxonomy (NCBI): domain Eukaryota; kingdom Metazoa; phylum Arthropoda; class Insecta; order Lepidoptera; family Pyralidae; genus Rhodophaea; species Rhodophaea formosa. The sequence goes on along the minus strand of OY720228.1, from coordinate 8,985,737 downwards.
GTTCCGTACCAGTATCTACATTTGCACAAACGGTAAAAAATCATGTTTGTTGTGTGGGAAAAAAATACCCTTAAATACGTATTATATTCTGTTCTTAGTACATATTTGTTATGTCTATCACGGTTTATGAAATACAGCCTGGTGACAGACAGACACACGGATATCGTAGTTTCGTGAATAGTGAAACAATTTTACCCTGTGGCTACGGAACCCTAAAACCGTATGATTTTCTATTCGTGTCATTCGCTTATTTAAAGAACTTAAAGTTGTCAAATGAAACTTATAAAAACATCCGTCGAAAAGGATTTCAGCAATTTTAATTTATAAACCCATTAATGATGAAGATGATACTAATATTACGAATATGAAAGTAACTCTCTGCTACCTCTTCAAGCTTCAGCCACTGAGCCGTTTTAAATGAAATGGTATAGAGATAGTTTAAAGCCTGGAGAAAGACTTAGGGTACCTTTTATCCTTACTTTATACCTACTGTGTTATAATTCTCTCAAACAAAACTACAGGAAAGGTTACAAGTATTTTTTTATTATAACTACTTTGACTTACAACATGTACTCGCATCACGCTTTAAAGTTTTTAACATGCATTCTGCAATGGTAAACAAAGAAATAACCATTTGCTTTGACGCAACTATAAATGATTTCACTTTTGAGACGGTCGTGACTTGGTCCATCCTAGTCCGGCCGAACAGTGACCCTCAAACTGTATTTATATCCTTTTATTTTATTTTGTACTTAGTTATATGCAAGATGCCGAAAAAGGCGACTTAAGAAACACAAGCTAAACAAAGCTTTTAAACATTAAAGAAACCTTTCCAACCCGTGTGGCCAGCGTGGAGAGTGTAGGCCAAATCCTCTGACTGCTCTGGCTAATGTATAGCTCTGGTAGTACAGAGAGGGTCGTGCTCCTGCAGTGGAGACTAATAAAGACCTGATGATGATGATGCAAGATGCTCTACAGAGGGACGTAGTCCTTATCCTTAGACCATAGTGCATATTCCTCGTACTGTCCACGCAATGTCGGACCACCGTCAAATGTTGTGTGTCTATGGTAATAAATAAATATAATGGTATGGCATTTTCGTCAACATGGTTAAAAATGACATGTCGTCACAACACTTTTTTTTCATATTTTTGTGATCAGTAATAGAATAAGTTTAATTGTAATTTAGTCTATAATTAGCACTCTAACAAATCTGTCATTTAAACTTAAAAGTTAGTTTTTAAAAAGCTCTCTGTCCGTCGCCGTTTTATTGTTTATTTTTTGTGTTTATGTAGCCAACACTGGTGTCAGATTTTTCAAGCTTCCTGAAGTATTTAACATAGCTATACGACTGCCATCAATGATGACAGCCGTGACTACCGGTTTAGCATGCTTTCCGAAGCCCGGAGGAGCTCGAGATATTTTTTACCACTTGCGGTCAAGTTATAAAATAATGAAGAGTATCGCTCTAGTACAATGCCGTGTGGTTCCCGGCAGAGTAATATACGACCACTCCAAGTCTTCCCGTGGATGTCGTAGAAGCCGACTTACGAAACACAAGCTAAACAAAGCCTCCAATCTGTCTGGCCAGCGTGGAGAGTGTAGACCAAATCCTCTGACTGAGAGAGAGGGTCATGCTCCTGCATTGGAGACAAAAAAGACCTGATGATGATGCTCTAGTACAAAGTAAAACTTTGAGAACCATTGCCCTTATCATCTTAGCTGGCTATAATTGCAGTATCTTCACGCTGCTATGCCATTGGTCGTTACAGACCATTTGATTCGAGATGCCCCATGAAGGAAATAAAAACCAGTAAATCTGTTTTTACGAATACTTGGTCGTGACTGCACTTTTTGAGTAGGAAGAACATATTTGAAGTCATTTAGATACACCTAAATGCGAATAATGATTGATTTTTGTGGAACAAGTAGTTAATTGCCAAACATAGAGGCTGATAGAGTAAGGCAAGTATAACATTTTCGAAATTAATTAAGAACTGCATATTTTTTTCCAAGTAGGAATCAGGAAAACGACATATGGGGGTAAAAATCCACCAAATTATTTTAGGGCTGGTCTTAATTGAGTGTTAACAACTACGGTGTACGTTTTGATAGTCACTTCAACGTCCATTACGGTTTTCCTATGATTAACTATTTTTATTTAAAATTATATAATCCGTAATGGATGATGAAGTGATCATCATACATTACGAATTGAAAAATCTGAAACCAGTGTTAGCCACTTACACACACAAAAAACAAACAAATTACGGATTATAGAATATGTTCTTCTTTTTTTAAATTACGCAAGATTATTAATCTTGTAATTAAAAAAAAATCTTCTACAACCATCGCATTCAGGGTACCCGCTATGAGGTCCTTCCTGTCCCAAATCGTGTACAATGAAGGATCATTGTACATGATTTGGGACAGGAAGGTCATTTGAGTAGGTATAAAAAAATATGTATTTATTTTATTTTTTATTTATTTAACTTTATACACATACAAGTGTAATGGCGGACTTAAAGCCTATGGCTTTATCTACCAGTCAACCAACTGGGTGATATTGAGAATTATTGGGGTAGTGCCAAGTTTCGAAAATTAAAGAGTAGAGAAAAAAAACAAAAATTTGAACATTATTGATAAACTACATACAAATGTACATGCTAGTATATAGATATATGATAAACAATGAATCTTTTTGAAAGACTGCAGACTTAAATGAAATGGGAATTTCCTTGTCATAATGAAGATGTACATTCAAGCATGGCACATAGATCAATAGCATATCTAACAGTATCGGAAAGTGTTACGTACAGACAACATGTACAATGGCAATGATATGAGAAGTGGCAAGTCAGAATCGTCATTAGGGACACCATTGTTATAAAAAGTGAATTAATGTGTTGAGGAATAAAATAAAAATGAGCAATCAGAAGTAAAAAGTCGTAAAAGTGGAATTACTTGCTTTCAATTTCTTTCTTCAGGGCCATTTCAGACTAAACTTGATCTTCGGGTGCTACTTTTTTGTAATATTTGGAGAATAAATCTAAATAAATATATAGAGACAAATCCCACAAATTGAGCTAGCCCCACAGTAAGTTGTGAATTTGTGTTGTAGAATACTAACTCAATGATTGTAAGTATATTTTATATAGAGCAAATACGGGCTGGTGTTTAGAGATGCAACGAAAATAAAGTAAAATGAGGTTTTTCCAGCAATACTGAGTGCGACTGCGGTGCTATCCAATCTATAGCCCACCTTTTGGTGTGCCGAGAAAACCAAACTTCTTGCACTATGCAGGATCTCAATGAGGCAAATGAACGGGCAATCATAGTTGCAAAACGCTGGCCAAAACATATTTAATATACACAAATATTTGCCATTCTACGACTCGATAGAAGAATGGAGCAAATTATATATAAAAACAAATCACACAATTTGAACTAGCTATAAGTTGTGAACTTGAGTCGTATAAAAATAACCAAAAAACTGTATATTTTATAATAGACACTTATTAAAATAAACATCCAAGTCCAGGCTAATCTGCGAAGGATGTTTTTCATCATCGTTTTCGATCACTTGATTGCATTTTGTATAGAAAGCCAGTATGTTTATATTTTATTTTAGTTATGTCAATAAATATGATGTATTTTACTCAAAGAGCTTTGTTACAAGCTTTTATTTAGTTTTACCTGTCTGTCTGTACGTATGAAATCAAATCATACAAGTTGCAATCGTGATGTTTTCTATAGAGCAGTGGTTAACAGGCCAGTCCGCTAGACGAGCTTTTTTTTTTAAATTCCAGTCTAACATATTCCAATTTTAGTTTTTTTTTTTCATTTCCAGAATTATTCCCATAAGAAAAGTTGTTCATATTCAGTCGCCCCTTTAAGGATTAGACAGGATTTTATTAACATCCCAATCCCAATCCCATCCCAACTAATATTATAAATGCGAAAGTGAGTTTGTTTGTTTGTTACGCTTTCACGCCAAATCTACTGAACCGATCATCATAAAATTTTGCATACACATAGGTTAGGGTACGGAGATGGACATAGGCTATATATCACGCGGGCGAAGCCGCGGGTAACAGCTAGTATTGTATAATTAGAATTAAACATTTCGGGATATTTGCCGTGATTATTGTAGTTTCTTTGAGTTTTCGATATTTCAGTCCAGTTACATGGACCATGATCACGAAGGAACTGAAGAATTTGCAGGTGGGAACAGGCATGATTGAGTTCATAGTGAGAGTGAAGTGCGTAGTAATATCCCAGAGACAAGCACGAAACGAACGAGAAAGAGGGTAGACAGATATGGCTGCCCTTGACAGCTGCCTGCTCCCACCCGCAAATTCTTCAGTTAGTGGACTGAAGTCAGTAACTGGACTGAAATATCGAAAACTCAAAGAAACCACAATAATCATGGTAAATATCCCGAACTGTTTAATTCTAATGTTGATAACCGTGAAAGTTTAAAAAGTTACATAATTTTTTTATCACAAGCAACATAATTACTTCAAATATATTTTTCTCATACAATCCCAGGGAATCCACTTTGAATAGAATCACACAAATAACTAGGAAACTACTGAGATTACGTACCGTTTGTCGTCACAGTTAGTTTTGTGTCTCCCTCACTCTCACTTACTTCGTCTGCCATCTCTTTTGTTGATGAATAGTAAGTATAATCTTGATTGTTTATGCCACTTTAATATTATGACTTTGGTCTTTGATTTTATGTGAAGAATGTCCTAACGAAATAATGTCTTTTAAACGAAAATGTACTAAGTGAACGGCAAATTATCGCAAGACAGTAACCGCTAAACTTAATTACTTATATTAAATGACTATAGATTTTAAAAGTTTAGCTACATATTCATCATCATCATCATCATCAGGTCGTTTTTAGTCTCCACTGTAGGAGCATGACCCTCTCTGTACTACCAGAGCCGTATATTAGCCAAAACAATCAGAGGACTGGCTAGCATGGAGAGTGTGTGTAGGCCAAAGCCTACATACACACTCCACGCTAGCCAGACGGGTTGGAGAGGTCTCTTTGATGTTTACAAGCCATGTTTAGCTTAGTGTTTCCTAAGCCGCCTTCTACAACACCCACAGAATACTTGTCAGTGGTCCTGTTCTACGGCTATAGCTACTTATTACAACGTCAGTATTCCTTACGGAGTGGTCAGAGACTACTGCTATAAGACATTAAGCCACGATAAGCGTTTTGATGGAAAATGGAATCAAAATAATGGTAGCTCAATAGTCGCATCGCCATTTGATATTCCATAGATTATCGGTCATTACCTCAACGGGCTTTTACTTTTTTTCAACCTAGCAAAAAAAGTCTCAAATCGAGGCGTTTTTTATGTATGATCACGGCGGATCAACGTTTTGCAGGAAAGTCCGATTTGATTTTTTTGGAAATGCTATATCTCCAAAATTGGTCTCGTATAAATAGGGGATACTTAAGGTAGGACAACGGCGGATGGTTGATTTTTTGGTTTTCAGTTTATTTCAACGGTTTTTTTTTATTATTTTTCCTCCCGAAAACAATAACTAAGCAACTAATAATAAATCATCGGAACATGGCACCTAATATTACTGGCTATATTTTCTTTTTGAACCTAAAATATATATTTTAATAATAAGCTTATTCATCGTTTTAAACCTAATTGACCGACAGAAATACCTGTCAAATGTTGCAATAAAAATAATAGTATGTTACTTTCAACACCCATATACCTGCGAATGAAGAAGCTTGGATAACTTAACTCTTAACATTCATTACCTAACCGGCACTGGCATTTAAGTGACCATTACGAAAAGGTTGCCTCATGGGTCAAATGCATACCTTCTAGTGTTAGACATATATTATATTGTAGATATACTAATAATATTACATGAACGGAAATGCCAATTTTCTTATCTTTTGTGTCATCATCGTCATCAGGTCTCTTATTAATCTCCACTGCAGAACACGACCCTCTGAGCCATATATTAGCCAGGGCAGTTAGAGGATTTGTCGTACACTCACCACGCTGGCCAGACGGGTTGGAGGAGTTTCTATGATTATTATAAGCTTTGTTTAGCTTATGTTTCCTAAGTCGCCTTCTACGACATTTAAGGGAAGTCTAAGAGTGGTCCTATTCTACTCTGCCGGGAACCACACGGCTTCCTCATCTTCTGTGTATTACATAGATGTGAACACCTTAATATTTATACCGTGATGATGTTTTAATCCCGTTTTATCGTTTTTGGCACGTTCTAGGTTTTTTTTTTCACGCAAGAGTCAATTTCAAACGACGACCTTCGTGGCGCAGTAGTCACCATGCCAGCCTGCGACACGGGGGTCCCGGGTTCGATCCCCGGTCAGGTCATGATGACAAACGATCTTTTTCAGATTGACCTGGGTCTCGGATGTTTATCCATATAAGTATATATTATAAAATATAGTATCGTCGAGTTAGTATCCTGCGACTCAAGTTCACAACTTACTGTGGGGCTTATATATTAATTTAATTATATTTGTATGGAACTCTCAGACCTTACAGTTAAGTAAGTAGGAGTATTTTTAACCAGAAACCTTGGTCAGATATCGACAGTTCTGTTAAACTTATCGAAGCGTGGAATTAAATATCTTTCGCAACGTTTAAGTTACACTAATTATAGTTATGATGAATGTTATCCAACATAACTTAATATCAATTAAGCAAAACTATTGCATTAAGCTAATAGCTTGTAACTAGTTATTGCGTAACTATTAGTAACTAATACTTTCGTTAATGTGACATAATTGTATATTGAAGTGTAGGTAATTTTTTAATTACGTTAAAGATTAACTATCTTCATTTTTTTTATAGTTTAGTCAAGCTTTTATTATTTACTCTAAATTAACCACTGTGAGTGTTTCTATTCACACACTTGCACCGAAAAGAGCTAAGCTCTACACAAAGAACAGCATATAAAAGTATAAAACAATAGTAAAATAAATTAATATGTGTATAGAGGCCAATCTTACAAATTAAGCTAGCCCTATAGTAAGTTGCGAAGTTGTGTCGTAGGATACTAACTCGCCGATACTTTATTTTATAATAGGTTCTTATATAGATAACATCGAAGACCCAGACCAATCTGAAAAAGATCGTTTCCCATCAATACCTTGCTGGGGATCGAACCCGGGACCTCTCGTGTCGCAGGCTGGCCTGTTATCTACTGTGGTTGTTATCAACCAAATAATAATTGAGTGATCGTTGAGTTAGTATCCTGCGACACAAGTTCACAACTGATTGTGGGGCTAGCTCAATTTGTGTGCGATATGTCCTATATATATATATTATATTAAAAAATAGTGGTAGTACAGAGAGGGTCGTGCTCCTGCAGTGGTGATTTAAAAGACCTGAGGATGATGATGATGAAATATTAAATCAATCAAATCAAAAAAATCATATCAAAAGGCGATGCGGACTATATTGATTAAATTTTCCACATATCTGCTCACTAACGCGCTCAACGTGGCTTGTAGTCTTATATAGCGTTAGGCTCTATCTACCCCGTCAGAGATAAAGACATAACATGTGTTATGTTACTTAACTTAATATAAAGTTTTGGTAATAAAACTGGATATCAGCAAATTGGAAGTGATCTCATCCTATGTGCAATTCATAAGTAATGCCTACTTAAATCGTTTTTTAACGATTAGAAAACCAATTGATTAATGAACCAAGAATATTTGAGGTTTTAACTAGTTTGTGAACTTCTTGAAATTAGCAACAATTAATATGATTGAAACTTTTGTAAAAAAATAGTCCCTTAATTAGATTTCAATGACGTATCGATGTTATGGGTATTTTCAATGCTCATCGACTGGTATTTGTAATTGGTATTTTCATTCACAGAAAATTTCATAATAAGACAGGAATAAAAAGATTTAGACACTATAAAAAAAATTGTATGTGTTGTGTGGGAAGCCATCATTTTATTTATTTATTTATTAGAAAAGCAGCAGTAGTGGACTTGTTGTGGCTGAGATGACGATTAGAAAAACAAACAGGCACAGCATAATATATATGAAATTATAAATTCTACCTGAGGTCTGATTTTTTAAGAAACTATAATCGGCCACCTGGTTTTCTAAAATCAATAAAATCTATCATTGAAACTAATCACATGATAGAACGTAGATATAAGAAAGAAAGAAAATCTTTATTCGACCAAATACATATCTAACAACAAATGAATCATTAGCAATTCTAAGCAAATTAAAAATAAAAATTGTCGAAAAGGTGGCCAGCTCAGCTTTATGCTGCTAGCGGGGTGCTACAGCGCTGATTTTCAGCTGGTGCCATGAAGACGTGGGTTAGGTGACTTAATTATTATTATATTAATTAAATTAATGTAATTGATATGCGGTAGGAATGCAAATAGCTGCTTCCTGTTATTAATAAATATAGCTAGATGAATCAAAATATTGTTCAATGCCAACACTAATAAGTTAATATTTCATTGTTTTCGCGATATACCTCTAATTTCACGTTATCCTATAACGCAGGTGCACATCAGTGCTATATGACATTGCAAAGTGCCAGTCAGCCGATTTTTTTAAGTTTGTTATAAAAATATTATGAAATAAAATCTAAAATTCTTAGTATTATATTTTTTCGCCAATTCGAAACTTGCGAATATCCACCACCTCGCTGAATAGGCGGTATTGCAAGTTAAAATGAAAAGTTTTGTAAGTTACTTTTACTTAAACATTAATTCTAGTTATAGATATCAAATGCCTCGTAAAATACGTGAGGTTTTCAAATTGCTTTCCCGAGTCACAAATGAGGTTTTGCAATAAGATAATGGAGTTAATTAATTATTACTTAATGCGTTAGTACTTATTAATTTTTATGGCACTCTTAACAGTCTATCAGACCACCCATATGGCTATGGTTCATATAATACCCCCTGTTGGTTAAGGGTAAGAAACTTAAATTACAAGTAAGACTGCAAAGTTAATTTCAGTTTCTAACCAAAGCAAAGGACAATTTCTTTTTTTACCCGACTGACCCACCTAGAACGTGGGTAATGTTATTTACGTGTCTTTGAATGTATGTCTTTTCCATTGTTTCATATTATAGCCTAAACGGCTTGGCTGATTTTAAAATGTGAAGTGTCATAAGATTTATGTTAATAAATAAATATATACGGACAAATCACACAGATTGAGCTAGCCCCAAAGTAAGTTCGAGTCTTGTGTTATGGGATACTAACTCAACGACACTATATTTATAATAGATACATATATAGATAAACATCCAAGACCCAGGTCAATCTGAAAAGATCATTTTCCATCTTGACCTGACCGGGGATCGAACCCGGGACCATCCGTGTCGCAGACCGGCGTGTTGACCGCTGCGCCACGGAGCTCGTTCTTCCTCTTATTCATTCTTGTTAACGACTGAACCGATTTTGATAAAACATCATCATCATGATCATCATCAGGTCTTTCCAGTGTCCACTGCAGGAGCACGACCCTCTCTGTACTACCAGAGCCATTTATTAGCTTGAGTAGTCAGAGGAGTTGGCCTACACTCTCCACGCTGGCCAGACGGGTTGGAGAGGTCTCTTTGATGTTTATAAGCTTTGTTTGCTTGTGTTTCCTTAGTCGCCTTTTACGACATCCACGAGATGACTTGGAGTAGTCCTATTCTACTCTGCCGGGAACCACACAGCGACATAACATGCTTTCAAATATTAAAAGCATCTAAATAGGTTCACCCGTTTTAGAGCTTCGATGCCTCAGCCACACACATAGAGCAGTCAAATTTATAACACCTTTTTTGCGTCGGGGGTTAAAACAGTAATAAAGATAGCATATGAAGCAACTGTTAAATACTAATTTCGTAACCGTTATAGTTGTGAAAAACAGTTTATTTAATGAGCGAATTATGATGAAGTTTCGTAACTAAGCCTTGACTTTATTTAGCCGAGAAAAAACGTACATATCGTATATGTAGTACGTAGTTTTGTAAAATAACTTATGTAAGTGAAGATGCCTAATTAGGAATTTCATAATGTACCTTCTAAATTTTAGTAAGCTTGTAGTAATAGTTAAGTAAGGTACGCTAGTCAATATACTATGTCCTTTGTATTAAACTAGCGATAATTAAAATTCACGTTCTTAAAATGAAAACGAACAACTTTAGTTCTGTGACCAAGTCTAAAATCGGGAAAAATTAATGAATTTTTACATCGTACTGATCCAAAATGTATAGAGCAGCTGATACTTTATTTTCTCGATTTCAGGCTTATTCACAGAAACAAAATTTTCGTTTTTATGTTGAGAACGTGAATTTCAATTATTGCTAGCTTAATACCAAACACATCCCTATCCCTACTAATATTATAAATGCGAAAGTGAGTTTGTTTGTTTGTTTGTTTGTTTGTTACGCTTTCACGCCCAACCTACTGAACCGATAACGATAAAATTTTGCATACACATAGGTTGGGGTACTGAGAAGGACATAGACTGTCATATATCACGCGGGCGAAGCTGCGGGTAACAGCTAGTTTTATATATTGATTATCTAGACATACAAGGACATAAGTGATTTTTAATACTTTTATAAATAAACAAATATATAGGGACAAATCACACACATTGAGCTAGCCCAGTAAGTTGTAAACTTGTGTGGTAAGATATAAACACAAAGATACTATACTTAATAATAGATTCATATATAGACAGACATCCTAGATATTCATACTGGCCTGTTGGTCAAGACGCTCACTCCGTCATAATGGCAAATTACTGATGATTGCTCAGTTTTAATTTTTGCAGTTTAAAAGTTTTAAATTGTTAATTACAATAACAGATATCATTAAAATCCTATACACATATATCACTAAAATTCCTCAAAAATTGTAAATCTGAAATATGGAAAGAAATAACCCTCACTAAGAACTTGTTTTCTACAAACCTTTCGCCGACCAAGTTTGGAAACTTAGCATAGAATATCTAAATATCGGAATCCAGTTATAAAAGTCGCTACAGTTATGTTATTGCACATAACTAATTCGCCAAGGCTCGAAGCTTCGGAGCTTTGGAGGTAACGCGGCGCGTTGATGTCTTTAACACAAGCGCTTTTCCATTGCGAAAATGTTGTTGAACGAATGATAATAAATGCTTAAAAAGATGTATTTTTTTTTTTTAATGTAGATGTGTACATAAAAATATTGTTTTGAAAATTCAGTGCCTTTCCAGTTAAAATGAGAGGATTTTTTAATGATCCATATTGTGTTTCGATTTTAGATTTTATCATAAATGAACACGGAAAAATGTTTTTTATGAAAATTATTCTTTAGGTGGACCCAAAAATGCGTGAAAGTTGGATTGGATTACGAAAAAATACAATGTTACTGAAACTTTTTACCAGGTTGAGGACACAAGCCAAGATATTTAAGTCACAAAAGAAGTCGTGATAAGTGAACTCGACATTTACTCCACAAAAAATGTCACTTACCTTGACATGACACTAGAGAGGCGAACAACACGAAGCACACAAAGCTCCATCCGAGCTTTAAGTTCCTTTTCCCCATTTCACATCCGGAAAATAATCTGGGTTGCAGCATTTTTCACTAACACTGTCAAATTATCATTTAATGTAGTCAACCTTTTCACAGCACACACAGAAAAAAAAAGAAATTAAGATTTAAAATTCGGTTGTCATTTCGCGTTCGCGTTCGATGTTCGAATTTTGAAATTGGAAAGTGATGGGGTCTGCGGCAGTGCGCAAGCGGTTCTTGACTGAGTCGGTCTGCGCGCACGTAGCGTCGGCGCACGATTGCTTCTCACACTCTGGCCGCTTTTGGACAGGAGTGGATAACATTTAGGTGAATGGTGTCTCGTAAGGTAGATTAATCTGTACTGGTACTTGTGGTACAATCAGCGTCATTATCGTATCGATAGGTCAGTCATCGAGTATATCATTGTAGTTCAGACCGTCATATAGAGTAAGGCTTTTAGGTGAACTACGTTACATTGATAATAATTTTTATATTTTGCTTATGTTAACAATAACAATTATATTTGTATACATTTCAACATATGCCAATCAAAATACCTCAATTTGAACGACTTGTAAAATTATTGGGTAAAATTCAGCGAAATCTTTTTTTTATCGCCATCTCTAAGTTTGATGCCGAGTAAATACGTGATAAACTAGAAACACGCAATTAAAGTACTTATAACAACAAACAACTTAACGATAAATTTTAATAAGGATTCATAACCTATCTGACTAATTAAATAAATTACCCTCTGTAGAATCAAGTATCGAATGACTGATTAAAACGTCCCAATTCACAAGTAAATTAAAACAATTAACAAATTATTGTATTAAAGAAAATTGTAGAAAAAAAAAGAAAAACGTATTTCTTCATAGAAATACCATATTCTAAACACCGATATGATTGTTACTATCACCGAAACAGTAGCGTTCGTGACACAAAGGTGCGCGAGCGCACGCGACAGGTTGATCACCCCTGCCCACCACTTTCAAACAGACGGACAGACAGTTCCGGTTGATCTAGCTGCTCGAAATTATGCTTTCGATTTCTTTGACCGAATGAGATTTTACCAGGTACTTTATCATTGGAACTTCTACTTTTCATCTGATATCCTCTTTGTAATCCATGAACGATGGAGAGTGCTATGCTCGGTGTTTCTCTGCGAGATCAAATCAGAAACGAGGAGATCCGTTGAAGAACAAAGTTCACCGACATAGCTCAGCGGATTAGCTCTTAGTTGCTGTGGGCGTAGCGCGTAGAACCGATGGCCGATGGGGCAGAAAGGTTCTGGAATGGCGACCACGTACCGGCAAGCGCAGTGGTAAGTAAGAGTGAATAAGCACTACTTGAGTTTATATGTACCACCCTAGACCTTATCGTTGCTTTCCATCAGGTAAGATAGAAGTCAAATGAACTCAAATTACTCGTGAAAAACCGGCCAAGTGCGTGTCGGGCCACGCGCAGTGTAGGGTTCCGTAGTTGCAAATGACAACCTTGAGTTCACACTGTTCACACTCGCACATCACAGTTAAACGACCAAAAACATGTAACAATGAAAATGTATGAATTTTTTTCATTTTCGAGTACATTTTATAAGTTGGTTGCCTATAACTTTTTAGTTTGTACTTAGTACTGAGCTCTGATAGTTTTCCTTTCAACTTCAGTATATATACTGCTGCTATAATTTTTTTCACGTATCCATATACAACCGTTTAGCAGATAGAGGGGGGGGGGGGGGGGGGACACGTACCTCTAACAAAAATTTGCACTTTAAAACCAAATATTTCGGAAACGGATCCCTAAATTGAAAAATGGTGTTCTCAACCTCCCAATATTTTTTAAAGACCTATCTTAAAATACCCAACACGATGGGTTTGTATAGAAAAAAAAATATTACTTCCTCTTTACTCGTATGGGAGCTACCCCAAAAAAAATTTTTTTTTCAAGATTTTCTTCTACCACTTTTTTGACATGATCAATATACATACCCATACCAAATTTCAGCTTTCTAGTACTTATAGTCTCTGAGTAAAACCGCGGACGGACAGACAGACAGATAGACATGGCGAAACTATAAGGGTTCCTAGTTTACTACGGAACCCTAAAAAGGCGGGTTAGAACCCCGAACCATCTCCGCCGACCCAAGCTTTACCTCAAGTTTACGAGTATAGAACAAACTCGGTATTGCGCGGTGATGTTTTATCGATCACTATCTTTCTTGTGAAGAAAATCGGCACACTGATTTATTATTATGTAAAAGTGACAGCAATTACAGCTACATCAGATGCCTTTAGGTAGTCCAAATAGAGACCAGTTGTGATAATTATAGCACACGAAAAACAAAGCTTGTTTCTTTATCTAAACGTTCAAGTTTTAAAAAGATTTGAAATCAGTATAATTGAAACTCTATTCCACAAAGCATCTTGTGAAGTTCGAACAATTCTTAGTAATTAATTTTCACTAAGTACCTGTCGCTAATATTGCTAACATCGGAGAAACAAGTCTTCTACACTGCAACCACAAATTAAAAAGTAACAGATATGACACAGCACTGATACCTAGTACAATGCTATTTGCGTATTCATAAGGGTTTTATAAATGATAGACACTAGATGATAGCTCTGAATCGTAGCGTCAGATAAACATTGTTGTCCAAATTATATTATGTTACTCGTATTACAGCTGCCACTTACTTCAGGAAACCCTCATTGATGAGTGTTTTTTTTTTCTTCTTTTGTGTTGATACCTATGAGCTATACCTATAAGGTTGTTTCTCAGTAATTATATGTAATTAGTTTACCATACGATAAAGTCTAATTTAGACATAAAACCCTTCCGTTTTTGATTCCATTTTGGCCCCAGTCGAGTCTTTTTTTAGTTTTGTTTCCCAATGAAGAATCCGTTGTCACGGGTCGCTCGCAATGGCTAAGGCCGCTACTGTGTATGAGCTTTTTTGTTCTCTAAAAAGTGGCATAATTTTGTCATATATATCGTTTCTTTTTCAATCAAAGGTAATCAAAACTTTTATTCAGAAAATAGGCCCTTTTTTACGTCAAATCACATTTAAATTATAGCAGTCTGCCCTGGATTTGCCCGTGGTACATACATAGACTATGGCACTCTGGGATAACGTACCTATACAACCTTATTTTTGAAATCAGTCCAGTAAAACAAACAAGCTCTTCAGCTTTATAAGTATAGATTATTAATCTTAGAAGAATATAGGTAAATTTACGAGAGGATCATAGAAAAGGCTAAATCTACTAACAGATAGCGTTTCATCTGTACCCTCAGTAATCTGTGCCGCCGCCAAGTGTCACCAATAACGCGTGGTCCATAATGACCCAACCGGTTCGATTTGACGTCACTACTTTCCACTGAGGCACGAGGATTTCACGACTAACGACGGCCGTGCAAGGAAAATTTAACCTCCTTTCTATACTGGTGGTTATCAGGGAGATGGTACTTGGAAGTGAACTTGAACACTAGCTTTTTCCCGGCGACTCCGCGTGGATTTAGATTATCACACAGTCTACGTAGGGTTTGAGGACATACATACTATCACGTCTTTTTCCCTTGTAGGGTAGACAGAGTCTATAAAATCTAAAATCTTAAGGCACGCCAACATGCCAACGGCTAACCAGGCGGAGAACGGAATCAAAATAGTGATGGGTTGCTAGCCGCATCGCAAATTGACATGATTTCTCACGCCCATTCCCTCTATTGACTTTTACGATCTGCACGTGGCGTGAGGACACATGTCAATAGGCGATGCGGCTAGCAACCCATCACTATTTTGATTCCGGTCTCCACCTACAAGCCCACCAGCATGCTAAACGTGGCCTTTAGATTTTATAGACCTGGGCTCTGTCTACCCCGCAAGGGAAAAAGAAGTGATAGTATGTTTGTATGTATGTCTACGTAGAACTCACTTTCAGTGGTTTAAAATATAGTTGTTTAAAATTTGTACAAAATTGGTGAACTGTGGTAACTATTGTTGTTCCATTTGTAAGTCTAAAGCCGGGACCGACGGCTTAACGAACGGAACTACTTTCATAGCGAACGCCTACGTTATAACAAAGACAATATAATACTAACGTAATAGACTGCCCACCTCATACAAAAATATTGGACCAAATTAAGGTTGCGAAAAACAGGCGAATGTATGGCGCAGGAGAGTTGCTTGGTAGTCGATACTAGATGGCGGTAATCTGCGTTAGCCTTTAACTTACTAAATATACGGTGTCATTTTAAAATATTAGGCCTAAAATATTGTTTTGATTTTTAATAAGATATATTTTGTGAATCATGTTTTTATATTCTCATAATACGGTAGATACAATGTTGTGTACTTTCGAGTGGCGCCATCTATGCGAGTCTCTGAGAACAAATCGTACGATTAAGGCGTTGAGACCACATGGTCATAATAACTATCTACTAGCCATATTTTTATGCAATCTGTAATGTAATTTTAGCTGTGTGTGTGTTGGTAGAGCTGTCAGTCAGTAACGGTTGCCTTTTATGAACACAGAAGTTTTTAATTCTTTGGGGTACTTACGAATTTTGGAAGACACTTTATTCCGTTGGTTCCGCCAGTCATCATTAATGGTAGTCGTTAATCTATGTCAGATGCCCTTAATCGGCTTGAAAAATATGACACCGGTGTTGGCCAATTACACAGACAGAAACAAACCCAGAGCTGTCTTAAAGTTGAAAAAAAATTATTTTAATACGGTTTTTATCGCGTTTATTGCTCGAATTAAAGTGCTCGAAACGTTAGGTGTATAAATAATGCAATAAACGCGATAAAAACCGTATTAAAATAATTTTATTTAAATGTGTAACAATCGCGAAAACATAAGAAAACATTATGTCTTAAAGTTTTGAAAATCAATGTAAGAAAAATTGTCTTGCTTTCTGGGCCCCGTGAAGATTGCAGCGCTGGGCATGAGCCCAAAAATTCTTTGCTTTCATCCCAAAAAAACTGTTACCTATAATGTAAAGAGCTCTACAATTGTCTTGTTTATTTATTACTAGCTTTCGTATGCATAATAAATAAGGACTACAATAAGCGAGCGAGCATCACTAAGCATCGGGATTGTGTTGTGGATGCTACAAAAAATAAACTTCGTACTTAACTGATCGGGTCACCTGTTGGTAAGTGATCATCGCTGCCCAGGAACTAATGCAACACCAGGAATGCAACAAGAGCGTTGCCGGCCTTTATTTTTCCCTCCCCAGTAAGGAGGAGAGGATCTCTCCTCCTTACTACTCTCTCCAACTCTCATTCAACGAACGAAGCAAAGAAGCGGTAAAGACATAGTATTTAAATTTACTATAGGAATCACACCTTAAAGATGGTGTATTTATTTATCTATACAGCGTGTTCCCAAAGAGGCCACCTTCTTAAAGAACCTAAAACATCTGATATGATTACATATTTCATACTTCGCGTCATTGTCTGAGCCATGTGGCGTCTTCTCATCAGATAAGTGGCACAATAAAATGATGTCATGTGAATGTGGCATTATAGCGTTGCGCATGCGACGGTTGATCGACGATATGCCATAAAAATATGAATGGTTTGTTTAAAACGTAGCCCTGCGGGCGTATGTACACATTATTAGAGTTTACGTATGTTAAGCAACGCAAGGTGTGGATATCCATAACCGAGTGTCATAAAATATATCGAAATTCTTCGTGCTGTGAAAGGAAGACTGTCATCGTTAAATGGCAGTACATGCTGGACAACTACAACACACAAACACCCGCACGCACTTAGCAGTCAACTTAAACCTATATAACCGCTATTTTGCGTCGTGGGTTAAAAATCACAATTGATTATTCACTAATTGAAGCTCTCTTAGTCTAGATCTATACACACTTGGATCCCAGGTGGCAACCTATCAACTACCACAGTGGCAGTGGGGTAACTATATAATTTGGGGCCCGTGGCAAATTCTTATGATGGGGCCCTATCAGTACAAATCGTCACGTTGTACCTATTCAGTTTATTTTTAATAAACTTCGAGATTTTCAGCGTACTCAATTACACGTTGATTTGTCCCACTAATGGCCATAGGCCTCCTCTCTTAGGCGAGAGGGAATAGTCTGTAGTCCCCACGCTAGCCCAATGCGTATTGGAGACTTCACAAACATCCATAGAACATAATACCTTGTTTCTATTTCTTCTAAAATATTTTTCAGCTCGCGGTATTTTGGGCCGGGGCCCTCTTGGGTCGGGGGCCCGTGGCATTTTGCCAGCCTTGCCACCCTATTGTTACGCCACTGCACAGTGGCCTACGCCTAAAAGGCTTCAAATATTTGTTATTTTTCTATCTTAAGTATTTTCGACCGTTTGATTTGTAGAGTTTCTCTAAGCTGCAACTGAACGTTCCTTGCTAAGTATACAGCGTGTAAACCCACCACCGACATTTCCTTGGAGAGGTGACTCAGGAAGCATTGCAAAATTCGACGGATTGTACCTATTTAAAGTGACCGAAGCCGCGTATAAAAACTAGTTCTTCTACAAACCTATAGTTAAGAACATAGTACTCGCAAATCGTATCCCTTCACGCAGTGACAATGAAAGGTCAACCAGTTGTTAAGTAACTAGTTGTATAGACGCGGTCTGCGGTCCGAATCCGCGAAAAACAGTTCCTGACCTTCAAGGACGTATATCCTGCTCTCATTATATCTATACTTATAATTATAAAGGAAATATTTGATTATTTGTTTATTTGAATTCTTTTACCTGTACAATCAAAGGTAATTTATCTGCGGGTGACATAGGCTATAATTTACGCGGACAAAGTCGCGGGAAAGTTGCTACTTGGCATATAAGTATTTTATAGATGAAACTTTAAAGAAAAATTAATCTCCTGAGACAAATGTTATCTAAGCGATAGTTTTGAAGCAAAAGTCATTTTATTCATTCTGGTCCTAAATCTAGTTAAATGAAAATCTTAAATTACTTGTAGTATTTTTGGTATAACTTTTTTTCATCAGATGTTTTTTTAGTCTCTACTGCAGGAGCACGATCCTCTCTGTACTACTAGAGCCATTTACTAGCCAGAGTAGTCAGAAAATATTAATATACTCACTTCAAAATAAATTTGATATAATTTACCAAAGGCAAGTAATTAAAAGTGATACCTATAACACAACTACAATTTACTACCTAAGTACTAATGTAGATTTTTTCAATTTGATCTGATTTAAATTATGTAGTAGGTAATTTTCAAACTGCAATTAATCATAGAATTTTTCAATGGAAGTCTCGCCTTTTCTCTGGATTTTTTGAACTGCTAACCTTATCTGAGAGTGCTTCCAGTTGAATCCCGAAGCAAAGCTGGTACCTTTCATCCCGCGAAGCAGAGCTGCGGCTAATCAATAAGTATTGATTTATATTTTAGTTGAGATTGTTTTTATGCCTGCTATATTATATACTCCGTCTTGTCTACCCTATAACAAAGCTTTTAAAAGAGAGGTTAGTACATTCGTCCACAGAGCAAGGCATTTCAATGTACCTCGCGAGCGATAGTACATTCCTTGCTCTGTGGTCTCCTCGTACGACGAGAATTCCATGCATGAGACAGTCCAATCTTTTTTTGAGACAGGGTGGTCCAATCTTTTTAACAGAGTGGTCAATTCGAAGCGACGGGAGACCATGATTGGGCACGATAGGCAATTTGGCATCCATGATTATCACACTCTCACAATCTTCTGTAAACAGCTGTATTATATTAGGATATTTTGAAATAGCGAAGATTTGTGCAAATACGCCATGAGACTAAGTGGTTTGTGATTGAGAAGGAACGACAATGTAATCATAGGAGAGAGGAGTACTTACTTCCGTCAATTAAAAATCAAGACAATTTGGCATACATTGTTTTCAAAACAATATTTGACAAAACCATAGAGGTAATATATTTCTGAGCGGACCAAATAACAAACATTGAAAATAATAATTATTTGCTGACTGACCATCACGCCATCTACTTGCTGCTGCAGTAATGATTGACAGCTACCAAGGTGTGAATTAGTTGTAGCGTTTCGTAACAGATGGCGCTACACAGTGCTTTTTGAGATAGCGTCATGTGTAGTGTCTACTTTTTAGTGAACTGGTTATCAGAACAATAGATGTCGCTACGGGTATAATGCTTGAAGTAGAAGCAAAACTACGAAGAAACTTTTTCTCCGGGGAGTATTTATAGAGCCAGTAGACAAATATCCTAATCCTTACTATTATTATAAATGCGAAAGTGAGTTTGTTTGTTTGTTTGTTACGCTTTTACGTCGAATCTACTGAATCGATCATTATGGAAAAAGCATACACATAGGCTAGGGTACTGAGAAGAACAGAGGCTATATACCACGCGGGCGAAGCCGCGGGTAACAGCTAGTTATAAATATTATTAAAAATACGAAATTCTTCTCGGATATGGACATTTTTAGTATCAATATATTCAGTATGATAATATGTCCTGATTACAAATAGGTACATATATATAGGATGACAAGCGGAAAACGATGGGGGTAACTGTGACACTGTGACGTCATAAGCCATACAAAAAAAATCTAAACATACCATGCGGGATATCAAACGAAAGGGCTTTATGAGAAGATTACAGATATAAAACTCACTATAACATTTTCACGACTTGGTCTAACAAATTATTTGAAAACGTCCAAAAATTTCACAATTAAGTGACTTTGAACTGATCTAGATAAAAACAAACGACACAATGGATTATTCCAAAGAATATATACCAAATGACTCTGAATACCCTCCATATAATGTCTAGAAATAATTAACCAAAGATAACAAAAATAGGATAAGTGCAGGAAAGACTTCGATGTCTGTCTGTCCGTATGTAATCAGCTGTATGCAGCTAGACAATTCAAATTTTCTCAGATGCCTATTTCTGTTTCCGCGGTAACAACAAATACTAAAGACAGAATAAAATAAATATGTAAGGGGCTCCCATACAACAGACATGATTGACGAAACCGTTTTAAAAATCATCATTTAAAAAAAAAACGTACGTGAATATATACCCTTTTATATATACCCATGAATTAATACACACACATCCTCTCAGTCATTTGGCTGGTTGACTGGAAGGGATATGATAAGTCCGCCATTGTATGTTTACTTTTACGTGTATACTATATGTCCTGGGTTTATATTCGTACAATAAAGCTATTACAAACAAACAAACAAATTAAGGAATAAGTTTATCAGAATAGCATTGTAGTTTATGCATAAATACACTTATCAAATACTTTTTATTTGAAATTAGCTTGAACGAGTGGGAAAGAGAACTCCCATATCGAATCGGGTGTCTGGCAACCGATTACTGATTATTACCAGCAAGGAGTCAGAGCTGATCTCGCGAAGCCGATCGATTGCCACGCCTGTTAGCGACCATGAAGCTGGATCAGGCTCTGTTAGAGCATCTAGAATATAAGTTTTACCCAATAACACACCATGGACCCAAGAATAATAATAATATCGTAACAGTGCCCTAAATGATAATGCATGCATCCGAGTCACGACACAAGCTCATGCACACATTAGCATTTCAAATGCATGCAATTTTTTTTTCATAAATACACTTGTAAATTACATTTTTTTTTTGGAATTAGCTTGAATGAGTAAGAAGGAGATAACTCCCATAACCATGAAGCTGGATCAGGCTCTGTTAGAGCATCTAGAATTCAAGTTTTAAACTCACCATGGAACTAAGAATAATCAGCATAGACCCATTGCACGCATTGGTAAGTCACTGTTACGACTTTCCCCTAAAATCCCTAAAAAGACACTGTTACGATTTTCCCTAAAATCCCTAAACATCGTAACAGTGACTGACCAATGCATGCAAACGAGTCGCAACATAAGCTCACTCACACACACACACACACACATTTGCATTAATTAGGTACTTATGTATGCATTTGTCTTAAATTTTCCCCTGTTCGGTATTGAAATGAAATTAAATGAAATAAAATGTTTATTTGCTAGGGTCATCATATAAATTCCCGCCTTTCACAGTAGGCATGCAAAAAATTATATTTGGGAGGGCAAAAAAATAGAGTACCTACCTACAAATTAAATTATGAGATTAGATACAAAACAAAACACTTACTACACATCAAAATAAACACAATTCTAAGATGTCAAATATTCATTTATGTCATAATAGCATTTGTCAATTAACCATTTATTCAATCTATGTTTAAAATTTTTAAAACTAAGCATCTTTAACTCGACTGGTAGTTTGACTTCAAATGTTTATTGTACATTTTTAACAAAGGATGACCAACAGCAAATAAATAATAATTATACACATAAATAACAGCTTGCCAATAAGAAGTCCTCGCTGATAGGAAACCACTTGTAAGACAAAGCGTGGACAGAAGTACCTAGTTACAACCTAATAATTTAAAGTAAGTACCTAATAAAATTTACAAGTTATATCTATTTATTGTTTGGCACCTATTTATTTTATCTGTTTTTCATTTCCCAAAGGTTGACTGGGAGAGAATGCTTTTAGCATTAAGTCCACCTATTGTAGCTTCTAAGGCACATAAAGCTTTTTAAATAAAATAAAAAATAAATAAAATTTACAAGTTGGAAATCACGAGAATCTGAAAGAAGGTACTTTTCCATACTAGTTTGGGAGACTATCTCCCGATCCAGCACAGAAAAGTCTCCCGAACCAGTATGGAAATACTGGTTCGGTAGACTCTTCTGAGCTGGATCGGGAGACTCTTTCATGCTGTTATGGGAGAAAAGGAAAAACATAGAATATGCCACCTGCTTTTCTTCCGTAAAAGCCGGTCAAGGGATTGGGCGAAAATCTTAGGAAACACGTCAGTAGGCGATGCGGCTTGCAACCCATCACTATTCAGATTCCAAATGGAAGGCATGAAAGAGAAAGAAAGAAAAGATTCCCATTAAGGCGCTTACACCAGCCAACTAGCGCTACCCCTGGTTTTATTTCTTTTACTACAAAATAAGCTCAAATTAAAAAAGTCTACGTAAGTACTTCACTAGTAAATGACTTGTAGGATTTTTTGTATTGCTTTTCATTATTTTACATTATGTAAATCAAGAGAACTACTGATTACCGCCAAAACGGCCACTTTTGGCGGTAATGAGTAATTCTCTCAACAAAAAATACTACAAGTAATTTACTAAGGAAATACTTACGTAGGTTTTTTAAATATGTTCTTATTTTGAAGAACAAGAATTAAAAAGCGGGTGTCGCTAGTTTCGCTAATGTAAGCCTCTTAAGTTTAAAGCGCTACTGAATCTTTACACTTGGCTTGTATCTCCGCACTTATTTCCCCCAGACAAGACAGTCAATTATCCGATTCTGAAAACAGCCCAAACGGATCGTGTACGAATTATGCAAATAACGATGAACACGACGCAGGCATTGAACCTGCTACCTTGTAAATGAGTTACTGATACTCACGCAAGGGATTCTTTCTATTCTTTTTGGCTTTTTGTTTTGACTGACTGATGGGATATGGACTGTACATACACACACATACAATACATATTATACAGGTTGAAAAAAAACTCTCTCTGACTCAGACAGTCAATATGAATAACGAGTTCCGTGGCGCAGCGGTTAACACGCCTGCCTGCGACACGGATGGTCCCGGGTTCGATCCCCGGTCAGGTCGAGATGGAAAATGATCATTTTTTAAAATGACCTGGGTCTTGGATGTTTATCTATTATAAAATATAGTATCGTTGAGTTAGCATCCTATAACACAAGTCTCGAACTTACTTTGGGGCTAGCTCAATCTGTGTGATTTGTCCTTAGAGTATATTAATAATATTGATTTTTTCAATCATTCATGATCGGTTCAGTCTTAGAGTATCAATATAACTAATAGTTAATATTTATACTCTAAGGGTTCAGTAGATACGGCGGGAAAGCGTAACAAACAAACGAACAAACAAATACACAAATAGACTCACTTTCGCATTTATAATATTGTTAGGAAGTTAGGATAGGATCTTTAGAGGAGGCCTTTGTCCAACAGTGGACTTCTTGGCAGACATGATGATGATTTTTATTGGTGAAAGAATTATTAAAATCGGTCCAGCCATTTCTAGCATTGAATAAAACCTTTGAAACTTATTAAGATATGGGAAAATTTGCAGGGCAGGATTTGAACCAGCAGTCATTAGACTTCGTACGACTAACGTCTTACCAATTTTAAGGCACTTCATACCTACTCGTCGAATTTCTTCACCATATCATATTCCCCTTATAGGTATATTAATTGCTTACGTCACCTAACATAAGGGAAATGGGATTCATGCTAAGACTTTATTTCGTATTTATTAAGGCAATATGACGAGGCTCTATTTACCCCGTACGTAAGAGATGAATACCTATGTGATTAATATCATTCCCGTTAAATTATAACTTTATGGTACCTTCCTATCATGAATTATGTTATAAAAAGTGTATAATAACGTAGCATCGTTTTTTAAATGACAACAACCGTCCTAGGGTATGCTAAAATACAGTCCACGCCACGACTCCCAATAGCTATACTAACCAGTTAGTATAAGTTCCTATAGTTACTATAGGAAGAGACCAGTGGTCCTAAAAGTATTAAATCAGCTAAAATATCAACATCAGCGAACGAACACCTCCCGCCTTCTACATGTTGTTATTGTATCGTCATACAACACCGTCAATGGACATACACATACTCAAATAACATACAAATTACAGTTCCATTCACAAAACAAACCGCCTATCTATTTGCAAAACAAGCGAAATCGCAAAACAAACTATTATAATTTTATAACGCCTCGGGCCCCGAGAAAAAAAACCGAAATCCTTCCGCTAAGATTTTAGGAGTGTCCGAAAGGAAAGACGAAATCTTGAATCGTTCGTTATAAATTTTGTGTAACAATGCGTGCATGTGGGTGTGCTACGTTGACGAGTATAGTTACGGCACGCAATAACGCTAACAAGCGTGCGAGCGAGAGGTCCGATGATCAGTAGAGCGTTATCTCATTCTCGCCGCCGGCAACATGGCGCGGACTCGGGCGCAGGCTCGAATCGTATCGCCTGCCCACTCAAGGTTCGCTGACTGCCGTTCTTTTGTTTTTAATGTTTCCATGTGGTGATTTCTCCCGAAATTTGGGTAACTGATTGTATGTTAAAAACTGAACGTAGGTGTTTCCGACTAAAAGGACGTGAACAACAATTATTATTTAAACCAGCAAAAATGGTGCTTTAAGAGGACTTGTGAAATCTGATACAATAAAGGCAGCCGTGACTGATTGACCAATCAACATACAGCTAAAGCCACTGTGTGACAAGCAGATAGTTACTACGCCGTGCCGTAGGTATTGGCTGAGAACGGATTTTTTTTAACGTGAGCAAATTGGCCAGTATAATTATTAAACCAAAACTTACGTGGATAAAGTCGCAGGCTTGGCCTAAAGATGTGATATTTTCTAAATATTTCTTCTTCAATTGATCAATATCTTTATTACATCTGCATTAAAGATGATAAAGATATTGATTCAGTCTGCTGTTAGTAGGAAGGAATGCTAAGGTACGAGTAAGAAATAACATACATTAAAGCTTTATTTAAGTACTCGTTAGTAACTGGTAATCGTGTAAACGGTCTACAAATACAAGTGTTAATGTTGAGCTAGTTCACAGTTTAAATAAATGTGCAGTTGCTCAACATTAATATTAATCATACAACATTTTGTATGTACCCACTTTATTTAATTTCACTGTGTTTTATTTTATCTGTTACATATGTTTTAATGTAATGTAATAAAAGAAATAATTACAATCGAAATCAATGCAATGAAAAATAACTAGCCGGAATTACCGACTAACGAATTACGCCTAGAGAGAGACTCATCCATTATTTTGGGAAGACGGGTGGGAGGAGACGTTCAGAAGCTGGCATCCCCGAACCGCAGACGAAAACAGCGAAGCCGAGGACCTGCTCCAAACCGAACGTCTGCATACCGATCGCTGGTTTTTTATACCCGTCGTCGGTGCACGCGGGCGCGCGCGCGTGTGAGTGAAACGACTAGTGTGCGTGCCTCCGCGCGCCATTGTTGTGTGCAGTATAGCCAGTGGGACCGCCGCGGCCGGCTGTCACATCCAAATTTCAAAAACTTGCCGGCGAAAATAATGAGTGTACCGTGCTTCGCGAGTGTTGTGATTATGATAAGCATGTAATGTGTGTTGTGATTTGGTTTCATCGTGTTGGGAGTCGCGTGGACAGCGCGATGATAGCTTTGTTTAGGTATGTTTAATTTTACCCGTCATGGGGCCGCTGGCCCGTTTTGTATTTTTAAAGGATTGCTGATGATGCTTGGTGTTAACCTGTGGACTCGTTGGTCATATCTGTTTATGTGCAAGCGTTATCAGCTGGGAAGTGCGTGAAATTTATAGCGTAATTAAATACAAGCGATTGTGAGGACGTTGAATCACTATCGGACGGAATGCCGGCAAGCTAAAAACAGTAAAAATTATTAAGACTAGCGTATGCCCCCTTCTTAATTCGCTTTTTAAAGTGTATCCTGTGTTTCAATCCACATAATAGGTACTTAATCTAATCAGTGTCCGAAATTTTATTCCAAACCGTGCAGCTACAAGTCTCTAAAGATCTCATTATCCTCGGCTCTGTCTACCCCGTTAGAGAGTTACGTGATAATAATATGTCTGTATAAACATTCAAACATAGAAAGTCACATTATAAGTAAGATAAGAAAATCGTACCTAACTATACGGCTGAATGTTATGAATGTGATTTCCTTGTGCCAATACTTTCTTTCTGACGACTAGGTAGGTACCTATGTTATAAAGGTATAAAATCGAATGTTTACAGCCAAGTTTGCTTACAATACCTTTGATTCTAAAGTTGAAAAGATAAAGTGAAATTAAGACCAAAAAGGCGGGATTCCGGTGCGCCGGTAGGTACCTACCTGTGCTATAGGTACCTACTAAACATGTGAACTGTGATTAGATTAAAAATAAAAACACATAGATAAGTACAGCAGCTACCTAAGCAAGTAATAATTCATCAAAAAAACAGTGCATCTACATTTTTTAATTAAATTTTAATTATGTATGATCCATAATTTCCTAAAAAAGATCCTAAATAAGTACTTCGGTAGGTACCTACCTAGGTAGGTATTTACTTTATTCCCAAAAATCAACGCGCCTCCGGCATTGTAAACGTTCAATGAAAAAAAAAGGGTAAATGGCCCTGTCTTTTGCCTAGTCCAGTTGATGACCACTTTTATTCCTAATCATTTCTTTTTTTTTAGTATTGTTTTACGGCCCTGGATTTTAAGGCCTTTAGAGCCTTTTTTCATTTATTTTGCCAGTTGGCGAGTTATTCTTGTTTGTTGTCAACGAAATGATGGTGTAATTCATTTCGTTGTTTTCACGGAGCCCCTGGCGACAACTCTTCGCGAATCCACTGGTTTCATCATTGACGACGCAGCAAGGCGGACAACCAACAGCCCGCTATGTAAATCTCACTACAGCCGCACAATGACAGTCTACTTTAGTTATTCTACACATTGTTCTTAAATATGGGCATTTATAACACCAAATAACACCAATTTCACATTATAAAGTGCACTAGAATCAATTTGCGAAACAATCCAAAACAGACACCGTGTAGTCCGCAAAAATTCCCGCCAAGAACTCCCCTAATCATTTCCATGCCTTCATTCTTTTGATATTTTTTTTTATAGATAAGTTTATTCTTTATGTCGCAAGATCATACTATTATTGTTTATTGACTAACTAATTGAAATAAATATTATTTTGATAACATACCTACATAGGTACTTTTTAAGTAGTATACCTATTGTGATATTTACACATTTTCAAATAAATAGGATAGATGATTATTGGGGAAAGGGTTAAAGATTGTAAGAAAAAGTTTAGAGGGACTGATTATAACTCACTCACTTGTAACATTGTCACCAATACTATATCTATAAAGCTGTTTAGCATATTATAAGCATTACATACCTACCTACATTTAGGTTGGTAAGTTGTGTGACACTACCTAGTCTGCCTTCATCTAGTATAAGTTATTGTCATTACTCATTTTATAGCACTAAGGCGGAATCTACTGTTTCTTGCTTATTTATAACATGCGATGAACGGGTTTGTAACAAGAGTCAGCTACTGGCTGGCAACATATCGACCTCTTCAAGCCTTTCCGATGTTTTTTTGTGTTTGTTATTTTTTGTGTTATCTAGTTTCTCAATTTTAATTATTACCTATTACGTTTATAGATATACGCACTTATAAAAGCGGCAAACTATACCTATTACATTTCTAAAAAGCCTGTCATATTCCTGTAATTCCCTTTTTACACTGTGTTCACAGTAAATAACCGCAGCGGGCCATTTATTATCTTTTTGAATACGATTACAAAACGAACAACTGTCATCACGCACATGTTTTGCAGAACATGCACATGCATAGTAAATAAAAACGAGGACCGATCGAAACGCAACGAATGCTTATGCTTAATATAATTCTTTCATAGAAATTTTAATTATGTCTTATCCGGCAGAATAATTGATATGTTTATTGCCGATAGTTCGAAATGACGAGGACATTGTTGATTGTAATGCCATTTCGTTTTTTACCCGACGGCGGAGCCCTAATAAATACTATAACGTTTCAAATGTGCACAAGGCACCTGCTCATGAAAAAGTTGGGATGTCCTTAATGAAATTATGAAGTATTCTTGTAAAGAACCGTGTTATGCATAAGGAAATGAGGAATGGCGGCACCATTACTGCTTTTTAGTAGCTGTAACGACATTTTAATTTAATTAATAAAAGACGGTTTTGTAGTAACGAGTAAATACCTATCTTACTTTAACATTCTCGACAGATAAAAGATGTTAAAATTTACAAAAACTGTACAGTTTTCGTAATCTAAAACATTTTTTTAAAATCATATGATAACGAAAATAGTTACAGCCTCATGTTGAAGGGTTAAAGACCATTTTCATCACGAGTCGTTAATTGCAATGTCCCCCGCGTTCATTAATTGAAAAAATAATTTATTTATTGTATATTTCAAACGAAATATTCTTAAAATAAGAAGAATAAAAATGTCGAAACTAAATCTTATCGAAAACACACTTTTTGTGGCCGATGCGCGCCAAAAATAAAGGACGAATTCCTTTTCTCATTCGAACGAAATCTCTTGCGCCACAACCATTTCTCAATATGGTGACCGTCGCGAACAAAAAAAGGAATATTTATAACCCCTTAGGTTTATTCTTTTTTAAGAAAAAATATATTTCGAAAATGTTTTTTTCTTTTTTAACGGCGCGCAGTAAAACGCGACAACTGGGGTCACGAGTGGCCGACCAGTTCGAAACCCGAGTTTCAAAACGCATTTTACTTAGTATCTTTGCGGTTTAAAACTGGCTTGGAGCTTTTTATTTTTTAATTACTTGGAACTGTATTTAACTGTTTGTTTTTAATGAAACTTTCCAGCACAGATTCCCACTTCCCACAGTAAATTTGCTATTTTTACCTAATTAAACGCCAATTTTTTCAGCTTACAATGCCCGATTCTCTTTGGGAAAGCAATAAAGAGTAAAACCTTTTCAAAGTTTGTGCTAAGCTCGCTGCCTGGGTAATAAACTTATACATGATGTTCTCAGAAGAGAACAATCGTTTATTTTTAGCTAATTCGAATGGTTTATTCATGGTATTTAATTGTATTTTCTGGCGTCTTTCAACGACGATGACTTAATTGATTTATTTTATTTAATAACATATTTAATTTTAAATTTATTTCGTCTTTTAAGTTAAGTAAGTTGTATATTAATTAAAACGTGTCTTTATTAAGTAATTGGATGTCATAAAACATATTCCTAATTAAACTGCATTGAAGTACACACCATCACCATTTAAAAAAATCATTGGTATGGTAATTGTACCTACTTGATAGATTTTTTATGCCGTATGATATAAAAATCATTGGGAGATATTACAAAGGTGCGTTTATGGAGACAGCTACAAGCCGTGCGGCTCGCTATGAGAACTTGAGCGAGACCCGAGAATGTTAATGCGCTCGTGTTGTTCGCTGCACATGCACTGCATACAGAATGCGTTTTCAAAATACTATGTGCAGCTAATATCACTACCACATTAAGTAAAAAGTTTACTTTTCATTAATGTTTCTAACTTAAAATCATGAACAGAATTCATGACCACGCACGCATTAACTTTACAATACCGAGAAAGCTAGCTCGCACAACATTATATTATTTTGAATCCGCCACTAAAATAAATGGTATTTTACAATGACACTAAACGCACGGTCAAACTGAATGCAATATTGAAGTTTACGACGCAAGCTATAACTCGACTCGAGGAAACACTTCTCATTTTAGACTTGGAACAAGTCATTCGTCGAAATTCGAATTGTCTGTCATTCGAATTGTGAGGCTAAATCGAATAGAATTCGACTCGTCATCCATACGAGAGTTTTTGTGGTAATCTCGATATTGATTACCATACCGCACACGTTTTGAATACATTCTTTGTTGTAGGTTATGTCACATAAAACTTGTGTGTGTTGTTCATACGATATTGCTTTTCATTGCAAATGAATTTATCAGTTTGAATATTACTATCGCCTTAAACTAAGATACCAATCTAATAGAAATAAGTATTACTTATTAAGAAAATAAATACTTAATGAAAACTATTTACTACCCTGTCCAGCAATTTTTCACCACTAAATAAATGGCTTGTTTAATAACTTTAGAGTTGGACAAATATAATTATATTAATCCAATAAATTTAATTTCAGCAAAGCGCATCATTATTGGACGTTAAATATAACATTTTCAAAGTGCATAATTAATCCCGTCCACAAATAAAACAAGTTATTCCAACCGTAACATAATAAATTTTGTTAGGCCGCCCGTAGTAATGAGGATTTCCTAGAAAAGACAGGACCGATTCCACGCTGCATCCAAAAAACTAACTGTGGAGAAAAAACAAATTTACACCCGTCAAAAATCGAATGACTCTTATCTTCTTTCTATTAAGCTTGAAAATCGAACAATAATTTTAAAGTGATCAATTTCGTTCGTCCATGAGAGTCGGGTGCCAACTTTTTTTTACTTTTTCGGCATGGGCGTTGCTTGTCCTTCTAAAATTTAAACTCATTGTCTTCTAATGAGTAATGATTTGAAGATGGACATGAACGTTATGAGTTTGACCTTTTACGTATGTTATTTTTTTGCTACTTACATCAGTGCTGAAATATTCTTGTAGTGCCTGTCAACATGTTATTTTATCACTCATAACTTTGCTACCGAAAATTACAGTTTAATCTCCAGTATATCCAACCATTGACTTTTAAACTAACGTTGAGAAATTTTGACAGCTGTCGCCACTAAAAGATACCTTAAAAAGTTAAACATGTTATCTTTTAAGCGATGTCAATACATAAAGCGTTAATTGATAGTCGCCAGTCAACATAAAAAGTGGTCGTGATAACATCCATGGATACTTATTCGGGCCGTTTACCTTAATGATTATTATCGTCATCATCGAACTATCAACAATAATGGTAGACATGTGTCTTTTAAAAATTTCAAACTTACGTCCAAGATAAAATAACTTTTCTTATTTTATATTGTATTTTGCTATTTTCGGAATTGAGGGTTGAAAAAATACTTACTTAATTGGTTTCAAAGATCTAAAAAAAAGTGTGATTTTCCTATTTACTGTAGAAAATTGTACCTAATCCCTAAGAACATTCATTATTTAAGTAAATTACATTTAGATTGCGTATTAGGCCGTTTATAAATAAAATAAAAAGTTGTTTTTCTCCTTCCTTGGTCTTTATTTATAATGCGGTTGCGATAGATCCCTTGAAAAAAAAAAACAATATTCAATGTGTAGCGAGATGCAAAAAGTTAAATACTTATGTAAGTATGTTTTTAAATAATTAAATACGAACAAAGTTATGTGATTTAAAGCCAAAAAACTAACTGTCAAGAACAACTTTCGATGTTCAGTAGCGTATTTTTAACTGGCGTTTACCGTTCAACTTTTGGACGTACCATGTGGCATGTCAATAATTAGCGACGGTCGATCGTGCGTATGCGCAGACGACATTGCACCCGACGATCACAGCGTGGTACAAAACATAAGCGTTTCGTTGGTTGTTAATCTGATTAAAACTAACTGTGCCGCGTTCGCTCTGAGACCTCCTTGTGAAATATTAGAAGTTATATATAAATATGAGAGAAAAAACAATGTTAAAATATACTAAATACATTTTTTTCATTGCAATTATAATACTAAGTAGTCCACGCCGTTGTTGAAAATGTCGCTTGGTATCTTCAAGAAATAATATAAAAATATATTTAGCATATAAACAATGATTGCAGACGTTATCTTCAATGGGGCCGATTGTAAATCGGAAGCACGTCAACCTTTGGGTTATTTTGCAATTGCAGACGTTACGCAAAATAAAGTTTTTTATGAGCCATGCAACTCCCACTTCCACTGTCTCTTCCTGGTTTATGATACATATGTTTCTGGTACAGTGTGCTATGTCGCGCACCAGGTTACAAACAGACAACCTTGCATTTCCCCTAGGTATATTATTGGCTTCGGTCTGTCGATTCATAATTAAAATGACAGAAATATATTTATTGCCTTTTCATGACTTATTGATTTCAGATAACAAACAGTATCTGACCTTCCCAAAATAAATAAAACACATGAGGAAATAATGATATTTTATCTGATAAGATATTGTAGAATAACTAATCATGATATGATCGTCATATATTAAGTTAGTGGAAACTAGAGCCAATCAAATTCTGATATTATGATATATATGATAGGCGCCACTGACGCGTGCACTCCGCATTATTAATCTTATTGCTAAGGAACTAGATCTATTTTGTTGTTCTCTGAACGAATTCACAAGGGTAGCATATTTAATTGTACAAAATATGTATAAATAGACCTCTCTATCGCATAAGGATTTATCCTGTAATGAATGATAGATATAAGTGGATAATAAATAAAATAAATAAATATTTTCTGTGACTATTTATGATTTTTAGAAAATATATTTTGAAACATCTGAACCTCAATACTTATCTACCAAAAGTCCTTCGAAATATTGGATCTCGCACGTACCGGTTGCTTGTAAACGGTCAGTTACACCATTACGATTACTTTCAATGTCGCACGATAACTGGATAAGTGTAAGTGCAGTACAACATTAAAATTAATTTGATCTGTCTGTATGTATGTTGAAACAGGCAGTTTTTAACTCTTCGTTTAAGCACGCTACTTTACTGGTTGGAATAATATAAGTTTTAAAAAAACCAGCCAAGTGCGTGTTGGGCCACGCGCAGTGTAGGGTTCCGTAGTTGCGTATAACAACTGAGTTAACACTGTTTACACTCGCACCAAGATTTTTTTCTACCTCTTTTCTGGCATGATTAATATATACCTTTGACGAGCTCCGTGGCGCAGCGGTCAACACGCCAGGCTGCGACACGGATGGTCCCGGGTTCGATCCCCGGTCAGGTCAAGATGAAAAACGATCTTTTTCAGATTGACCTGGGTCTTGGATGTTTATCTATATATGTATTTGTAATAAAATATAGTATCGTTGAGTTAGTATCCCATAACACAAGTCTCGAACTTACTTTGGGGCTAGCTCAATCTGTGTGATTTGTCCGTATATATTTATTTATTTATATTTATTTATTTATACCTATACCAAATTATAGCTTTCTAGTACTTAAAGTCTCTGAGTAAAACCGCGGACAGACAGACAGACAGACATGGCGAAACTATAAGGGTTCCTTGTTTACTACGGAACCCTAAAAAGAGACGATTTAAGTAAACAATAAAAATATTTTAAGCAAAACGGTTCGCGTATTTTTCACGACGCGGCCGTCCTATGAGCACACGATCACTGACGCCGGCTCCTGACGTCCTTGACACTCGCCCATGGAGATGACCTTCTGAATAGGTTGGAAACTAGGACCTGTCGCCATTTTCCGACTTACATAAGTAATAGAAACTATTTTGCTTGATTTAAAATTAAATTGTGTCGCGTAAACCTTATCACATATTGTTTTCTCACCTAAGACTTTACATATTCATCCAGTACAGAACAGACCAAAAAAAAATGAGCGGCATTTGAAGAAAATAATTATAATGAACGTTCACTTTGTATGTTCACCTGTGGCACAGGTTCCTCAGGAACCTATTTCAGGAGCTAGCCTCTTCACAATTGGATAAGCGAAAATCCTATCTATACACTAGTGATAAGCATACAATGTATCATTTTGCTTGTATTGTAAAGAGAAAATAAACGATTTGTTTATTATTAGTATTTAATTTGAACTATTATAGGTATACTGCAAATTAAACAAAGCGGACAACAATTGGAACTATGCCAATTACCGGAACGTTTACCCTATTCTACGATTAAAATATTACGCAGTATGCCGCTTCCTAGGTACTTACATAAAAAGTACCAAGGTATTATTTACAATATATTCAGTCGGCAAACTGCAGGGCATGTGTCAAAACGAGACACCCACGTGAATCAATCAGATTAAGTATTCTATTATTCCTAACACCTAATTCCTCTCCTTCAGTGTATAACAAAACGCGGCCACACGGCTTGTTGAGTGCGTGTAAAGAAACGTAATTGATTGGACCACCGCCGTAACTATATTAATTCTAATTTGTCACATCTTCCACACAGATACAGAGCCTTAAAACCCTGATTTAAGTAAAACCGCATAAAATCTTCAACATGGTTAGAAAACGTTTAGTACCATTATTAATTCTGTGAAAACGTTCTTAACTAATTCTTTTTAAATTTTAGCGCTTGAAATACGTAATTATTTTTAACAGGACTAAGCACGAACCTTTTACCTACTTGTTTATTTAATACAACGGTCAACAGTTGTCGATAACTCAAGTGGATCAAATAATTTTTTTCTTACTCTTTCCTGGGCTTAGTAATTTGAAATCGAGTGAATAGGTATGGTTTTCAAGATATATGTCAAATAAATTTTAAATCCGAAAAACAATTTTAAAACGAGATAAAATAGGTATACCTACGTAGGTATTTACATTTATATATATTCATAAAATTTGCTGAACCTCCTTTTAAGGCGATCGTGCATCATTAAGTTTCTTAAAGTGCGTGATGAATTCATACACATAAACTCAATCAGCCATATGTCGGCCATTTCTCAACCCATTTGTTTGAAATGTCAGAAAAAATTATATGCTACCTCAGTAGTACCGCCTACATAAGTAGGTGATAATGTAAGTTTAAAAAATCAGACAAGTGCGAATCGGATTTCCCGGGTTCCGTACCCATTATCTATGACTATGTCATTGAGGAAAAACGGCAAAAAACAAGCTGGTTGTATGGTAGCCCCCTGTTTTATTCTGTTTTATATATACATATAAAGTCCGAGAGCTAGGTGGATTGATGATGTTAGGAAAATCGCAGGTCGAAACTGGCTACGTAAGGCACAAGATCGCAATGGATGGCATGCATTGAGAGAGGCCTATACCCAGCAGTGGGATGCAGAAGGCTGTTGATGATGATGATGATATATACATATATCATTTGTGAAATTTTCAACTGTCTAGCTCACACGGTTAATGAGATACGATACGGCCTCGTGACAGACAGACGGACATCGAAGTCTCATGAATAGGGTCCCGTTTTTACCTTTGGGTACGGAACCCTAAAAATGCGTTTCGAGGTTCTAATAATATCCTAAGTCATCGATAATTCACGTCGGTCAAAAAACAACTTTCTTTTAGTTTTTCAAAATATTTACAAAAGGACATACCTGAGTAGCCAGTTAACGGACCGCTAGAACGAAAAAAAAAATGGAACCATTGTTTCTTGGGCACCATTAAAATTTACTACCGCTTATGAATAGTTTTCATTTTAGATTGTTTTTCGACGAAATGATACTTTGAGGATATGCATTTAAGTAAAAAAAATAACAATGGAAACTTACTAATAAATATTTTTATTGAATTCTTCGTCTAAACGTCCTGGCTGAACAGAAAATTACTTAAAACTTCTCTATTATTTGAACACACTTAGATATCAATAGTTATTCGCAGCGCTAGCCCAATACTGAATATAACCAAATTTTTGATACCTTGGGTAGCATTATTATTACAGTATTTAATTAAATACTGTTTTAGGCTGGATTCTTTTGAAAATGAGTAGTAATGTTACTCGTTGATAATGTATAATGTAGCGTGAGTCAGTCAGGTTTGCTTTTAATATATTATACAGTTCACACAATCAAGTCAAAACTAATAAAAATCCATGTTTATCCAATCAAATCTAACATACCTACTCATAGAAAGCAACGTGACACGTAATACGACTCCAGCTACCGAGTTCTTACGAAATTAGGGATACAATGACTGCCATCAACAA
Source organism: Rhodophaea formosa (assembly GCA_963082605.1). NCBI lineage: Eukaryota > Metazoa > Arthropoda > Insecta > Lepidoptera > Pyralidae > Rhodophaea > Rhodophaea formosa. Next base: position 8,949,618 of record OY720228.1, on the reverse strand, counting down.
CAACTCTTAAAGCAAGGGTATAAATTTCAAAATCGTGTAGCAAGAAGAAAGAATGCGACCAATTTGAAATGCGACACTAAATGCACGCCTGTGTAAACGGTTCCTTATTAAAAAAAGCAACACGTGTTTTGTGTCCATGGGTTTTTCTATGACATCCCAGTGTTTTGGGCTTTCTCGGTAGATAATACCATTTGAATAGTTAGTTACTCGTTTTAGGGTTCCGTAAGCCGAAAAGTGAAAAGGAACCTTATCAAATCATCACTCGTTTGTTAGTATGCCTGAGAGCCTTTTTTTTTCGGGAACGCGTAAATGTTTCAAATTGAATTAATGAGTTCTGTGGTTGCTTGAAGTAGTAACAAAAGTAGAGTTTTGTTTAGGCTGGGAAAACTCATAGTGAATGGTGAAACGCGTTTCAGGATCCCATAATTAATAACCATTGTCCACACCTATTAGTCCTCAAAAATCAATTGACAGTGTCAGCTCAAAAAATGAAATATTGCCAAAGTTTATCGTGAATTTGTGACTGAATTATATTACTTAGATTAAACGTAGTAAGTATCTGGGGGCTAGTACAAAGTTTTTGTAATTAGGTAACTCAGTTAAAATATAATTTAGATCGAGTTTTAAACCGAATCTTATTTTTATATATTACAACAGAAAAAATTACCAATGATTGAAATTTCTTGGACTGTGCAAAGTGTGCAATAAATCCTAACTATAAAAAATAAATTTACTTGTTATATTATAAACCTACTTAAGTACAACTGAAAATAGTAATTGATTTCATGAACATAAAAATACTGACACTTTTGTCCACCCTCCACCGGTTGGTACAAGGTTCTTCGAAAATTGGCAAACCAAAGCAGAAAATACTGGAATGAAGATTTCTTGCTATTTCGAACAGCATGACGAACATTTCGTGCGCCGAATACCCAAACAAAATACCTCCAGCAAAGATTTACGCAAATCGAACCCAAGACCCTCCCCAGAGCAAGCTGTTTAATGGAAATGCAGTACCTATGTAGTACGCATGCGCGTTGGAATTAAATTGGCTTGCGTCAACTTACCTACACTAGTTTTTTCTTTTCTAGTGCTGAAAATTTGTCTGGTTTAGAACTTTTTTTTCAATCGGTGAAACAATATTATTACGATCATTTATTTGATATTTTTTTAAAGACTGTTTATAATATTATTAGCTACGCTACGATTTTTATTTTTTGTGGCCGAAATTCTTCTATGGGTGCTGAATGTTTTCAAATGGTTAGACCATAGTTTCTCAAACATTTTCGTGTCATGGAATGGACCTAAAGTGGTCCATTCCATAACATGTCCTTGTAGATCGATTTAGAGCAGCTACTAAATTATTTCTTACCTAGCTTTGTTTATCTTGTGTGTCCTAAGTCGCCTTCAACGACATCCACAGGAAGACTTGGAATGGTCCTATTCTACTCTGCCTCATAAAGGGTTACACTGGTAGTGACACGTTAGCCAGAGCAGTCAGAGGGTTTGGCCCACCCTCTCCACGCTGGGCAGATGGGTTAGAGAGGCCTCTTTGATGATTTAAGCTTTGTTTAGCTTGTGTGTCCTAAGTCGCCGTCAACGACATCCATGGGAAGACTTGGAGTGGTCCTATTCACTCTGAGAACGACACGGCATGAGTAACAGAGTTTTTGTGTTCATGCTAACGCGCAGTAAGTCCTCCATAAATACATATTTTCTACGTAGGCACTACCGAGCCGATTGACTGTCAGGGTCGAATTTCGTCAACCACAAACCTAATCTGCTCCACATAAAAACATAAAGGGTTACACTGGTAGTGTCACGTTAGCCAGAACAGTCAGAGGATTTGGCCCACACTCTCCTCTCCTCTGGCCAGATATGTTGGAGAGGTCTCTTTGATGATTTAAGCTTTGTTTAGCTTGTGTGTCCTAAGTCGCCGTCAACGACATCCATGGGAAGACTTGGAGTGGTCCTATTCACTCTGAGAACGACACGGCATGTGTAACAGAGTTTTTGTGTTCATGCTAACGCGCAGTAAGTCCTAAATAAATACATATTTTCTATGTAAGCACTAACGAGCCAGTTGACCGTCAGGGTCGAATTTCGTCAACCACAAACCTAATCTGCTCCACATGAAACATAAAGGGTTACACTGGTAGTGTCACGTTCCGCACAGCTTAGCGTAGCGTGACGTGTGTGTTGATCTCAATGTTAGTAGTGACAATGATACTTTTTATTAACTGAGGTATTATTAATATTGTCAGAATTACACAAACATACATACCATCACGTCTTTTTCCCTTGCGGGGCAGACAGAGCCTAGGTCTTTAAAACCTAAAGGCCACGTTTAGCATTTTGCTGGGCTTGTAGGTGGAGAACGGAATCTTAATAGTGATGGTTTGCTAGCCTCATCGCGTGTTGATGATGATTCCCCAACAAATAACACAATGTAAATGTACTAATGTTAATTAATACCAACTTCTAAACACGTCTGCTTAATTTCATAATGTAGTTATGTATTTTTGCCCGCGCATTTCTTAAAAAATATAAGTCGGATCGCAACAATTCTTTTTTAGTTGAAGTAGGCATAGTCCAACTTAAAGAACAGTGCAAGTTTAATTAAAATCGGTTCAGTTGTTTTTGAGATAGAGAGTTAAGTGGTTTTGCTTAGGTACACACAAGTTGGAAAATAAATATTTTCGCCCCAACTCGACTTGAAACCTCCTCGCTTCGCTTGCGCGGTCGAGTAGGTACTAAAATTATTCCATTGGTATTTATAAGTAATATTTTATATAAAATCCTGTTTAATATTCTAAGAATGATCATGACGTCTAACGGGATGCGGTAATTTAAATAAATACGGTATGCAATACGATGCACCCATATTTTCCTATTCGCCAACTCAGGTCGTGGCAAAATCTCGCTTACTTCATTATTCATGTTTCATGGAATTATTATCTACTTTATGTAGGTATTTCAATGCAAAATAACGTCATGCTATGTTTCAGATAAGAAGAGGAATTTAACCGTATTTAATAAGTATTGTTACTCGTATCATACATACTTTTGCATACAAAATTTTCTTCTATCTTATTGATAGACCAGCTGCTATGTATGGTTCGGTTGCATAGCCTCCGTGTTTTGCCCTTTAGAGACGAGTTTTCCAAAAAGCTTAATGAAATTACTAATCTTTCACGCGTAGGAGGAAGAAAAAAATGTGGATGCTCTCCTGTCATGCAGGTTTTTTGTTTATTACATACAGTCACAAATTATAGTGTTGCTAACTTATTTCTACTAAAGTCACTAAGATTAAAAGTACTTAAGTAAGTTATAAAGAGAAAAAATAATATTCTAACTGAAATTCTTTCAACTGTCGAAGTCCCAATTTTTTATTTGACGCCTGTGATCGACGCCCATGGACAACCCAGGGGTGAGAGCACAGAAGAACATGTTGTTCTGTGGGTGAGACAAATCATTGCCGACCTTTTAAGAAGACATACACTCGACATTAATTCGTCATGACATTGTTTTTCAAAACGCTAGCTCTGTTCCTGGCTTAATCTCAGTGTTTCATGTTCACCGCTGAATTCTTACAAGCAACTAACCTACATTCCTAGCCAAGGTCATCCCACATCCTTATTATGATATCGGCATTTATTTTATAGCTTCTATAGAGAATTTATTAATTTCAAACAGTTAATAGCGCTGAATTCCGATCATCAGAAAGACGGGCCTTTGATCTGTCTAGTAAAGACACTGATATGTTTATAGCCAGACTGCATAACTCGTGAACTGGGGAGTGACAAGGAAAGAGAAGAGTCACCAGAACGGTTAACTAGTTACATCGGAAGAAGATATTGAACAGAGGAAATTGGATCTTATAAATAGTAGATAAAGTTCATACTTGAATGGTGTGGCAGATGCTCTTGACGGCCGCCATGAGCCGACTCTGTTTTGATTTTGTTTCATTCAAATATCCTAATCCTAACTTCCTTACTAATATTATAAATGCGAAAGTGAGTTTGTTTGTTTGTTATGCTTTCACACCCAATCTACTGAACCGATCATCATGAAATTTTGCATACACATAGGTTAGGGTATTGAGAAGTATGTATTACGCGGGCGAAGCCGCGGGTAACAGCTAGTAGAATATAAATGCCCTAAAGAAAGACTAATTGCGTGATTGCGCGAATAGTGAGCGCCGACTGTCCGCCGCTCAGTGTACTGTGTCCATAAAGTCTTAATTTCAATAACAATGCATTTTAGGCTCTAGGTAAAATGACAAAAACTCATAAATTTAAATTTAAAGTCAGCTGTTCTTACGTTTTGTATTTGTTCATTCGGTATTATTTTTTGTACGGTTTCTTTGCGATATCGGTCACATACTAAAAGATCTTTAAACATTATAGATCTCGCAGAGCATTTTTATCACCTTTTGTTATATTTCTATCACCACGCAACAACGCTTTCAACGAAACTTACTGCTTTTACGAAAAAAAATCTAGAATTAATTTAGTTTCAAAATTTTCTGCTGCTTCCTAGACAACCCGTCGTCGCTTGTCTGTAGGGTGAATAATCTGAATATAAACAGATATAATTGTGTTTAGAAAATTGTCAGAGATGCTTAAAACTGGCCAAAAGTTGTAGGTGGTCTAGATCAGAGGTTCTTAACCTTTTTTGCGGCGGATCTTTGGCCAAGCTTAAGTTTAAACGGAGCCCTCATCATCTCAGCCGATCTTTGGCCCACTGCTGAGCATAGAACTCTCTTCGTTTCCTCCATCTATCTCGATCATATGCTGATCTCATCCAGGAGCGACTCTGACTACCTATATATTGAAGGACGTCCAACACTTCTTGCACCTGTTCTAAACTATTCTAAACGGAACCCTAAACTAAACTAGTTAATTGTTTAACTATAGTGGCTCTTGTGACAATGGGTTAAAGGAGAAAGGGGAAGGTATCGCAAATTAACAATGCAAATGATGACGCTTCTCACACTAATTGTCCGCGAAGCCCTCACAGAGGCTTTGCGAAGCACATTTTGAAAATCCCTGGTCTAGACCAACGAAGTTATGGGCAAATGCTCGTAGTTCCAATGGAAATGTAGGCGCCTTAACCATGTTTCTCTGTCGAACCCGAAGTTGTAAACGGCCTGTAAAACCTTGTTAAACTGCAAAAGGTAATACCCTAGCCCAACCCAACACTGGAAACGATGGGTATTCGTTTTACAGCCTTTTTACGAGCCAGGAGTGGGTGCAGTTTGGTGCCAACAATCAAGAATGCACATATAAAGTTTGGGATCATCCGGAAGTTAAGTCTGCTCAGTCCTCGCCCGGTGGCGCCGCCTATGGGCAATGATGGAAAACTAAGAATGAATAAGAAAATATTGCTCGGGTTGGCAATATCTATCCTATAAAGTTCTCTTCCCATTTTGAACTTTAAATTCGACCTAAAATCCTGTTTTTATGTAGAGTACATTATTTTGCCTGTTCACTGAAGTTCAGTCATCACAAACGATTTTTAAAAGAAAATTTAATTTAAGTAACTCGACTTGAAAAAATAAAATACCAACTCACACCGAAGAAATTACAATTTGTAATCTAGTCTAGTAAACGCCAATAAACATCTCCGAGACGTAAAACTGTATATTTGTATTCCGTGCTTAACTGTTGAGAATTTTTATTGCTTAATTATGTTCATGCCTGAACCAGTGGTTCCCAAAGTTAGGACAACGGTTCTTCTTTTTTCATATTCCGTCCGTCTATTTTAGGCATGTGAAAGCTATGTCGAATGCCAAAAAGAGAAGGATGAAATAGACGGAAAAAGTTTACACAACCGTCCGATCTTTTTGACCAATGACCCAGCAAAAATAATAAAAGATGTAAGGAATGTACACTGTTCGGAAAATTTGTTAGAACCAATGTATTTATTCTTCGGTTCTAACAATTTCTCTGAACCATTAATCTCCTGCGGTTTAAACAGTTTGTATAGTCCTGTCTTGGACCTTGAATATTCTATTAAAATAGTTCAAAAGTATGAGGACAGTTCCACATTTTGTAGTAACCAGTAAGTAACTATGTGAATTATTCCGCCTGGGATCTCCCCAGCAATTTGACAAATACTTTGGGAACCACTGCCCTGAGCGTGATAAGATCTTTAGGCTATGAGGGAATAGAGCTTAATTAAAGCATGTTTAAAAAGCTTTCGCATAACAAGTGGTTGGGCGGGAACTTTTGAAAGCTATGGTTTAAAAGGAGTTTACTTCTGGGCATGATAAAACAATGCCTATGTACTGGGGATTCAGGCGTATTTAGAATCTACATCTCTTCGTATACTCTATGAATTCTATGGGACAATATTTTTTACTGTGGGTTCAATATTTGGTAACAAAAATAAATTCGACATTCCTATACAAATTGTCCAGCCGCCCGATCACTTTTTTAGGGCTTCAGCAAGGCTTTTTTTATAAATTTTTGTATACATCAGTGTGCTGTCATAGCAATTCTACTTCGCATGCAAATCGAAATGCGCTAAGATGGGAGAGAGTAAGACAGATATTTTAATGAGCATCGCACAAATGAACAGGTTGTAATGGTACTTAAGCACGCATTCTCAATACTTAGGACGTTATGCAACCATGAGTCTGTCTCTCTCTTTCTTTCTCATCCGAGCGTATTTTAACCCCCTAAAAGCAATTTACCGCGCCGGGAATCGAACCCGGTACCTCGTATCGCAAGCTGACGTGTTGGCCACTGCACCATGGAGACCGTCGTGAGTATGGTTCACATTTACGTAGTTATAGGTTGAGGTCATATCATCATCAAAATGTTTAAGACAGCTTGAAAAACTACCACGTTGGCCATTAACACACATGTAGAAGAATATAAACATAATAATTATATTTGTAGGGGCATAGTTCGTACCAGTTTAAGACGATAGCTTATCACCGGAGGAAATGGTTCATTTCCTGACCCAAACATCTCTATTTGATTGAGTAATACTGATAAGAAACTAAAGTTACGTTATAATAACTTGTAGTTATTGAATGGGAGTCTAATTAAGCTTATTGAGTATAATTTTACGTTTTTGCTCTTCTTGATCATTTTTTTTTCATTTCTCAGTCACTGTGTTGAAACAAAACTCTTTCAGATGACAGTATCGTACTGTAACTAACTTTTTCCAAGAAAAATAAAACGGACGGTTTTTTAATGACCTGCCAAAAAAAATTAAAGGGATTATCTTTTTCACTCGCGAATAAGTATTCTAACGGATCCTCATCCTCACTCGTCACCACACGTCCATTGAGGCATTCAGAAGTACCTAAATGGGGAACAAAACTAAAAAAAATTAGGTATTTAATATTGTTTATTTATGATACTGTACTTAATGTATTCAGTGTTCAACTAAATACACAGGCAGCTTATTACTCCATATCTTCGTACTTTACCTATTATAATAATTTGGGGTACCACTGCTCTAATCTTCCTGATAGGCTTTATAATTTAGGTACTCGTAGATAAAAACAAATAATTTTAACGCTTGTTAATAATTACACATATCGGTTCTATCAGCTCCATGAGGATACAAAAAAATGCCGTGTCTATACGCCGCATACTCTGTGGAATCATTGACATGCATAACTCTCTACGCATTATTCATGCGAACTCTGATCACACCTCGACATAGACAAACGCATTCTACCGAGCCTATGCATCCTGCAATCTATAATAATGTACACACTATCTCTGGCTTGGCATGTACTTACATTGTACATATTATACCATTCTAAATAAAAACCTCATTGAAAATATGTACCTACCTTAGTTTTAAACGACCGCCATGGAGACTCCACGGAGCCATGGAGATTAGAGACCGTCGTGGGTTTACACGTGTCAGTTCTATCATCTCCGTGGGGATAAAAAATGCCGTGTCCATCCGCCGCATACTCTGTGGAATCATTGACATGCATAACTCTCTACGCATTATTCATGCGAACTCGGATCACACCTCGACATACGAGTAGTATGACAAACGCATTCTACCGAGCCTATGCATCCTGCAATGTATAATAACGTACACACTACCTCTGGCTTGGCTTGTACATTTTACATATACCATACTAAATAAAAAAGGTACCTACCTAAGTTTTAAGATAGTATAGGTTTGTATTGGCAATATTAATGATATTGCCAATACAAACCTTATATTATTATGAATAATTATTAATAAAATGAAATCATCGGTACTGGAACCCCGATTTCTTGATTTGGAATAAATAAATAATACTAAGAAACTTTAGAAGACTCCTTGTTAGGGTTACAAGTATTTCCAAGAACATGTTTGCTTAAACAATATTAAGTAAGACTTATGCATGTGATCTTTGAAAAGTGATAGCATTTGGTAATCAATTAGGTATACACGCCCTAAACCAAAGTTTTTAAAAACAATTCAGCAATTCTGTCTTTCTAGTAAAATTTAAAGATGTCATAAATGACTAATGGATTAAAGATTGTCTCTATAGGACGTTCTAATATATCTGCACAATTAAAGCTTCAAAATAAATCGCAGATAGTAGCGTAGTATCGTATTATGCTGGACGGGCGCCAAAAGAGGCTGTTGACATACACTTCAGACGCTTGACCTAAAAGACGGGAGGACGCGGCGAGACTCATATTTCGACATGAAGATCTGTAAAGTTCTGCCCAATGCTGGGCAAGATTGGTCATTCGTAGCTTGTAATATAGTGAAGTCTCCTTTTTATACAATACTCTTCAAATGCTTGATCTAAAAGACGGGAGGATGCGGCGAGACTCACATTTCGACATGAAGATCGGTAAAGTTCTGCCCAATGCTGGGCAAGATTGGTCATTCGTAGCTTGTAATATAGTGAAGTCTCTTTCTTATACAATACTCTTTAAATGCTTGATCTAAAAGACGGGAGGACGTGGCGAGACTCACATTCCGAGATGACGATCTGTAAAGTTCTTCCCAATGCTGGGCAACAGGCTATAAGTTTCTTTGCGATGCGATGCTTGGAGACTGAGGTACATTTGCAATCTCGAGTCACGACAAGTCAATTAAGTTAAGACAGAAACCCCCAAAATATATTATACAAGTTATTTTCTCTCTACGTAACGCTTTAAGTATCAGACACTCAATTTGCCTTGGAGTCTGTCCGATCACGTCCCAAGGCACTTCAAATTATTTTTCGAACTCGTGGACCCCTTCATGGCCTCCTTGACCCCAGAAGACCGATATTTAATACTTTGAAAACACTGTTTTGTACATAAATGCTACTTTATTGTAAAGTTCTCACGATATATTTCTTTCTTTCAGATCGAACCCGGCACAAAATCATACGGAACACCTCAGTAGTTTAAGTTCAACCTGACAACATTATCTGTGATCTCACTAGTTAAGGACAAGTGTTATGGATGAGAGATAGTGTTAAGATGGGATAATGAGGCTGGGTAGCTGAAGATGCCTCATGCACACTCGAGTTCTGCAGCCAGCTCGGGCGGTGACGACCTGGGTTCCACGGATGAGGTCAAGGTCTTCAAGGACGAAGGGGACGGAGAAGACGAGAAGAGAAGTTCGGAGAACCTTCTGGAGGAGAAGTCTAGTCTCATTGATTGGACTGAGAGTGAGGTGAGTGTTTTTTTGGCTACTGGCTTAGATTACGTAAATTTTTTGTGTATGTTTGTTGTTTATTCTTATATTTATCAGGATGGTTTGAAAAAAGGGAGAAATAGATCGAGGATCGACGGGGGGCGCCCCCCGCCATAAAAGAGATTATGCCGAGTCTTAGTCTATATTAAGACTAGATAAACTTTAAGCCTAAAAGTGTAGAAAAAGATTGTGTCCAACTCAAAGACTTAAATGCAAACACAAAGCTACCGATTTGATGACCTTAGGTAACAGAACTTTACGATAAGATACTTTTTAAGATTGCTCGACAAGGGCGGTAAATAGGTCCTGATTATTGGTTTCATTAATTTGCTTTAAACTGCTTAAATTTTCAACATGAATGGGGTAAGTTCAACATTTTTATTCAACCTCTTACATCCCTTGGGAATTTCCAACGTGACCTGAGAACCACGTAAATCCGCTTGCCTCAAGAACAATGACGTTGTAACAAAAATTACATGTAAATTATATACGTACTATATTCATATCCTGGCGAAGTAAGTAACTCGCAAATATCTTTCAGAAACGCAAATTGACGAGACATTCCTCTATTAATAATACAAGTAATCATCATAAATCAAATTCACTCCACATTTCCCATACGAAAACGAACGGACGTCCAAAATTAAAGAATTAAAAATAATCTCTAGAATTGTGTTGGCAGCGGCTACACTTTTGGCCGTACTTTGGGTGAGTCATCAAAAGTCATACAATTCATACAAAATCGTAATGTATTTAACGCAGAAAGTCAATTTTAAGTTCGCATAAAATGTCACTTTTGTAACATTGCATCACCAAAACATTGGGATGTTAAGCAAAACGTATCAATGGCAAAATGTTAGTCACAACATTTTCACGAATCCTTAAAACATATGGTTGTGAAATACTATCGGCAGAATTGACATTTTTTCAAGTTGTGACATTTTGCGACAGTGACTCTCTGCGGTCGCCAGCGCCCCCCTTTGTATGAGTCATCAAAATTCATACAATATTGTGAATGCTTGCTCGGTTGTGTCATATTGCATAGAACTTGCAAATCTCTCTATTTACATACAAATTGCTGATTGTACTTGCACAAATGTAAAATTACTAGCAGTCTATGCATGCAATGTTAATAATACGTCATATTAAATCGTACTGCGTAAAGAAAGAATACAAACCTAAATTTATTCATTTATTCGTTTGGAAATGAACGATTGTGGTGCTGTGAGATCGTAAATATCGACAGGTACAGCAGCCAGGTTTGTTGCTCGTTTCTGCAGTAAGGGGCATTAAATAAGTATCACTACCACTACATAGTTATAAAACAGTCGCTGCCCGATGTCTGTCCGTCCCTATGAATGAATGCTTAGATCTACAAAACTACTGAACGAATTTTGATGCGTTTTTATAATGGATGGAAGGCGCAGCCGAGGAGGCTTCTAGTATATTCCTAATTAACTTAAGTAGTTTTCCCAATAAACCATTTTTATTTTTTATTTTATTATTGGAAGTAGCAAATAACATAATGAGATAATCAATCCTAAATTCACGTTTGTTATGTAGTTAATTAGTAAGTACAATAAGCCCAACAACACAACCCAGAGTATAAAATACTGATAGTGCTGGTAGTACAGAATTGCCTTCACTTACTAAAAGTGTACGGATATCACCAATAATTTTTATAATACTACATATTGAAACGAAATTGCTTGATCTTATCGTAGAGTCTATCAAGGTATACCTACTTGAAAGAACATCATGAAAAAACTTTATTTCCATAAGTTAAAATTTTTATTTCAATGAAAATTTACACAAACGCTCGTTAAGTAGGTTATTTACTTAATTATGTACTTCATTTATTAGTGTATTTTATTTTTTACACTGAAAGTTTCCGGACCAAAATAAAATAAAGTATCGACAAAAAATGGGTCAGTGCTATACTGGATAAGGTAGCTCCAAAGATAATTATTGTATTGGGTAGCTATAACCATGAATTTCAACAGTAACTGTTTGTTGCAAAAATAATATTTCGACGCTTAATATCTATACTGTCGTCATTTTTCAACCGAGTCAAATTCTCGGAAGCATGGCGTCACAAACAAACAATAATCCGGGCGAATTAGACATGATTTAGCATACAATAGTTATTAATACAATGTTATCGGTGTAGGAACAGTTTGACTACTGATTATTAAACAAGTTTTGACGATGCTGCTTAGTGCCTATAAACATTTTAAAATAAAATCTGGCTACAATTTTTCGGTACGTTTTAAACATGTTTTTGTGTGATACATATAATATTTAGTAAATTTCATTTATGTATTTCACGCGAAACAATCACGGCCTAGTCTTTGCCTAGTAACAAGCACGGTTTACTGACAAGTAGTGAACGTTTTTTTTTTCAACTACTATCACGCACAATTTACTACGTCATTGTTCTTAGAACTTCGCTAGATAATCTAGAAGAATCAGTTTTATTTACGCTTGTAATCTTAAGTTTTCCGATTAGCTAAAATTTTAAACACGTACGAGTAAGTACCTCACTTGAATCAATTAAAAACCGTCCAAGAAAATAAAAATATAATCGTACATTAGTTATCATAGAATTAGTAGCATCACTTTAATCTGCCCGATGTAGTTTACTTTCCGACAGGAAACATATTTTTATTTAGCATCTCAATTTTTGTACAGGAAAGAGTATGAAGTTTTAATAAACAATACTAATTCGCGGCAACCAGTAGGATGTGCGTAGGAAAGTACCTGCCAACTAATTCACTAAGCATTAATCACGTCGAAAACATCGCGAGAAACGGTGACAAATTCAGTAAATTAGCATTTTAACAGCTCACATTAAATATCACGACTTTAAGTGTAGGTGGTCGTTTTTTTACAGATATTTGTGACTTCCTCCACTGAATTAATAGTGAACCATAGACAAGTGTACGGGCTGCCAATATAAAAGTTTCACGGGGCGCTACAATTTATAGCTTGGGGTGTTCGACCATACAACAGCAGGTGTCAAAATCAGGTAGAAGGCATTGAAAAGTTCTGGGTATTTGTGTTACAATCAACTCTGAATAGGATCACAATTTTATTGAATCGTGTACCATTTGTGCAGGAATTTGTAGCACATTGTCAACCATATTTTGTTAGGAATAAAATGTATTTTTGTGCGCGTGCAATGTGCAGCGTTTAATCCACACTTTCGTTCGTATTATTGATTTCTTTATACCAACAAATTCGTAAATTCCCAGCTTTATTCAAGATTTTATCTCGATACTTTATGTTAATGTGCTGCGCACACCTTTTTCGTAATGACGCCGTGTCGAGGGATGATAACGCCCAGTTTGAGATAATAAAAAACTCGTAAACCACTAAATTTTTACACCGTACGGCTTGTATTAATATTCATAAGATGCTCGGTAAATGACCTCATTACGCCTGCTCGAAGTAGATTAACATCGTTTAATGGCTTAACCACTCAATTAACTTCACAAATAGTTAGATAACATCTAAAGACTTGTCTAACCAATCGCAAATTGTCCGTGAAACAAACAAACAGAAACCGAAGCGAAACGACACCCAAACAAGACCTCAGCGGCGCCGAAAAAAACATAATACGGTTCCGAAAATGTAAAATATTGTATTCCAGACATAAATTACGCTTTGTATTATTTCCGAAAATTGTATTATTCGCTAGGGCGCATATACAATGGTCGCTACCTGCGCAAAGGTATTTCCAATAATAAACAAACTCCCACATCTTTTGTCCACGAATTTACCTGTCTTGTCGATAGGCGAGGGAGTACAAACATTCGAATTATTTTCGTCCTTATCGCTCGAGCGTGTAATGCAATAATGCTGAAAAGGATAGCGTTATTGTAATTTTATAAGGCAAACGTTAAAGTCACGGTTCGTATAAATATTGGATTATACTTAGGCGCAATCCTCCAACGTATGTCATAATAGCAACGATTATCGTACGTGATGCCATTACAATGAACGAACAATTTCGTTTCGATTTCTTTTAGATGATTATTTCCGATCGTGAATTCGATACGATTCGTGTTGAACGTTTTACGCCTGCACGGTTTTTGAATATGTTTTCGTTCGACATCGGTTTTATTATGCTGTAAGAAAAGATTTCGAGTGTACGAACATGTTTTTCAATTTGATATACTCCAAAAAAGAAACATTACATTTATTACCATGCATCCAGCCAGTAACAAACCGGCCAGTTTTTGTGACGTTAAAACTTTTTTAATTTAGATTTGTAATTAAATTCTTTTTCCAAACATCTAGTGATTATGCCGCAGATGGTTACTGCTTTGGAGGCAGAATATCCAGATTCCTTTCACTGTGATCTAGAAAAAGTCAATGGCTGAACGATTTCCGTTGTGGTCGGGAGCCTGTATATCAAGTTGCAGACTACATGTCGTAGATAGGCCATCACGTGGTTTAGACGCACCTTACCCAATTCGCAAAAAGTCCAGCGAAAATATCGATAGGCAATAATTCGTGGAAAGTAAGATACGCTTAACGTCTGACTCGCAAGATGACATATTGGTTAATGTGCTCCTAAGTAGAAAAGTAGGCGCAATTTATTAGTACGGTCATTTGTGTATTTACTTCACAATTAATTTACGCTTACTCTAAAGTAGGATTTCCTAGTAAAATAACAAAGACTCACGGGTAACAATGTGGGTTGCAGTAGATTGTGTAGAAAACCATCAAGATTTCTAGGTAATCGAGCTTTGTATTAGACGTTGATCTTTTATACGATTGAGACAATTTGCATATATACCAGTTACTACTAAGCCGTTTTTTTTATCTTCCGGCAACATTTTACACAAAATTAGGACGTTTTGCGAATCCGACATTGTAGGAATTACACGGTCTGCCTCCACATCATAGCAGATAGGCCATAAGGTTTCCCCATTAGGTCGTATTCAATCGACTTTCCAAGTGATTGAGCAATGCCATAACAAGCGTAATAGAGGAAGCGTTTATACTTGTTAATATTGGCATTTTACATGTGGAAATAATCGCTCTTTTTCTTGTTACTTTCCAGTTGAATCCGTGATTTAAGTGTTTCTATTGCTTTTCGTTTCCGGCACCTGTTCGTCTGTGTTTTTAATACAATTGAAAAAGTGTTAAAATAACCTATAGTCTTTGAAAGGGCTAAAAATTAAATAAATTACATATAATTGTGTGCATGTGCGTCAAAGTCAATTGATCGAGCAGTTCAACAACATCAGATATTTTCAATCATAGGTCTTTTTTGTGCATTAAATGATTATTCTTATTAATTTAAGAAAAAAGATGGGAAAAAAATACACGCGGGTAGGATTTGAGTGTGTGTTACCAGTGATGACTTACGGGTCCGAAACGTGGTCCCTTACTATGGGCCTCATAAGAAAGCTCAAGGTCGCTCAAAGAGCTATGGAGAGGGCTATGCTCGGTGTTTCTCTGCAAGATCGAATCAGAAACGAGGAGATCCGTAGAAGAACAAAGGTCACCGACATAGCCCAGCGGATTAGCTCTTTGAAGTGGCAGTGGGCGGGGCACATGGGGATGGCCGATGGGGCAGAAAGGTTCTCGAATGGCGACCACGTTACGGCAAGCGAAGCGTCGGACACCCACCGACCAGGTGGTCGGACGACCTGACCAAGGTCGCAGGGAAACGCTGGATGCAGGCCGCTTCCAACCGGTCATTTTGGAAATCCTTGGGAGAGGCCTATGTCCAGCAGTGGACTTCCTGCGGCTGAAATGATGAATGATGATGAATGATGGGTAGGATTTAATTCGAATTAGGTATTTAGAATTTGCAGGTATAATTAGGTCTTTTTTTTTGTCGTATAAAGCCAAACCCGCAGGTTCAAATCCTGCCCACGTGGAATTTTTTCATAGTTCACAAAATATAGTTTGACTAATACAAAAAAAATTAATGATATTCAAATTTAATGATAATAAATAAATTAAATTATAGTCAAATAAATTATTTCAAATGGGCCAGAACTGGACATTTGAAAAAAATCATCTATGGTCCAACGTCAGATATATGGCATCTGACGTTGGACCATAAATGATTTTTTTAAAATGTGTGTGGCCTAAAAAATAGTCTTATATATCAACAGTATTAGTTATTACCACATACAAAAAGAAGGAACACTCCTCCTCACTCAAGCGTATTTCCAGTCGTATCTTCAGCTACGGTGCTTTGGAGTCATATTAAGACTTTCAGTTCATCTTGTAAATTATTCTTCATGCTTTAAAAAAAAATTGGTGGGAAAAATATTTATTGTCAGTCGCCTGGACAATGTTACAGTATATAAATAGTATACAGTACCTACATATAGCATATTTTTTTCACTCTTCATAAGAATATTAAGGCTTACAGTATTTTGCTTTTACCAAGAAGAACTGAGAAGCAATGATGGCGGACGGAAGCGGACACACAGACAGGACCGCGTTGTTCGCTAAATATAGCTTACAGGCACGGACTTACTTCTCGTAATGCCAAAGCGTAATGCTTCAGAAAAGTAGTATTTTACTGACTTGAATGTTTCAAGTTTGTATTTTTAAGGATGTAAAAAAGAGAGGAAGAGGACGACACGCAGGGCGTGGTTAGATGAGACGGGCACAAGACCGCCAGTCATGGTTAAAATTGGAGGAGGCCTACATCCAAGACTGGATTTGCCCGGGCTTATAATGATGATGGTGATGATGAAAGAGAGATCTTTTCCATGCTGATCTGGGAGAAAAGGAATAACGTAGAATGTACCAGCTGCTTCTCTTCCCGCGCAGGCCGTAGAAATCGGCCGAGGAATCATGCAAATAGGCGATGCGGCTAGCAACCCATCACTATTTTCTAAATAAACGTTTGGATTTTGATTTTAATTCCGTATTCCATCTTTAAGCCCATCAACATGCTAAATGTGGCCTTTCGGTCTTAAGGCCTTAGGCTCTGTGTACCCCGTAAGGGATAAAGACGTGATACTATGTATGTGAAAGAGAGGCGTAGAAGGTAAAATTTTCACTACGACCGAATAGCTTTTTGTAAAACGTGTAATCTTAAAGTTAGTTCATAACAAGGTGCCTAGGTTATTTTGCTCTCAAACATATGAAATTCATCTATTGTATGATAATTTACTAGGCATAAAAAACTGAACAATATAAGTTTCAGGTTGGATAGAACTTAACACTGCATACATTTCAATAGGTACAGGATAACGAGAATGGTATCACAAAAAGCGCAATACAGATTTCAGAAGCAGAATTTCCTAGAACGATACTTCCAGCATCACTATCGCTAAACCAGTATAGCCTGAGCTATCTATGCGTACAGATTACACACGCAGACAGACCTATATACAGACAGACTTTAATTTAATCAACGCTGTGTTCGAGCCCCAAAATAAAGGATGGGAATAGAAGGAGAACTCGTGATTAAACTTCGTCTTAACGTGGCATTCGTAGTTATTATAATGTTGATATAATTTGGTGAACTTGACTTTCTTTTCACATCTCTTGTTGATGTCAATTAAGTGTTACAGCTTAGTTTATATAAGTCTTTCGCTTGTGTTTGTAAGAAGCAGATATAAAGATTCACTAAACACAACATTACTTGTGTCTTTAATAATGCTTATAAGTTAGGGCCACAGAGAAACCGCAGCGGCTTACTCGATTATATATTGTTGTCCTAAGAGGGCAAGATACAATAGTCTTATAACTCAGCTACAAGAGTAAATTTTACGGTATTTCTTTAACACCGCTCTAACCTAGCCGCCCGCCGCCGCGCCAAGGGTTTGCCGCTTCTGTCACCCTTTTTATTTGCAGTCCGAGCCACATGGAGCGAAATTAAAATTTATCACACTATAACTCTTGGGCTTTAATAGCTTAAGTCCACAAATCCTTATATTAATTCAGCCTTGTTCGTATATTTAGATAATTAGTGCCTATTGATGCGTGGTTCTGGTTCCCATTGGTTCGGAATCACGTCTAACGCAACGGACAGAGACTTTAGAATACGAAAATTGACCAGCTGATTGGTGAAGTTGTATGGGAAGTCCAGCTTTTTTTCATTTGTAACGTTTATTCTTGGAGTTCTATGAACTACTGGAGATACTGATTCCAATACTAAAATGTTGCAGGGAGCTCAAAATCACGCTGTATGTTTGTGTAAATGTAATGTCTGTTTGGATTTAACCGTAGTTGTTCAATTGTTTATTTCGACTCTTATTGCATTCACATTTCATATCAACCCATTCCGATCATTGCAAGTTTGATTGAACAAGCCTAGAAGCTCATCTACAATTCAATCAGGTATCAGTTATTAATTTCACGGTCCATATAGACACCGCGTGGGCCCGTACATACTTCCTAATTACGATAGGCGATGTTTGGCGCACGTGGGCTGTTGCATTGGCCTGCATAGATCAACAAGACTTAGTTCTACTGGAAGAAAACGTAGTAGTAGTAGTTGTACATAAAAACTTTTTCCCTTACTTTGGAGAGTGCGAGTAAATAAGGAGAAGTTAGACCATCTTGTTGTCCGAACCACTCCACACGTGCACCTCTCAAAACCATAATTTCGTAAAATATCCTTACGGAAACTAGATCATGAATAAATATTTTGTTTATAAATACATATTCGATTTTAAATTAATATTTCGTCTTTATATCATTCTATGTATCATTTGAGTAGTTGATAAAATTATCTCAAAAAGTATCGCATCTCCCAGCTTCTTACAAATAAAGTCATTTTGCGAAAACAATGCTGAAATGTACTTCATGCTTTGTATGATCTGCTAGTTTCCCAAAAAAAGGGACATTTTGCGGAATGCGAAGTGTACTTTTATCGACAGCATGTTTTGAGGATTGCACGTTCTGCTTCTAACCCTTTTCAATCCTTAAAGGTTTTATGAGGTAATAGCTAAAATTTTTATATGAAGTCATATCTAGTATCTAGAAATCTAACTCTGCACATGCATCTGTACAACTTCACCTTCGCAAGCTTATTACCGATGCAGTTTGAACGTTTGTGTGTTTGTGTCGGCCATTTGTTGTCCTTTACGACTCGCTGTATGCCCCGGCTGTGTTTCCGTTAGCATTCACCATAGTCAAAACTAAGAGGTTCAATGCCGTCTTTGTATGACAATTGAAAACTTAACTGCCTTATGACTGAGCCATAAGACTGAATTTCAACGAAATATTCGCTGAAAACAGGCCTTTGTCAAGCTTTACTACGTCATAAAATTTCAAGTTTGCATATTGTTAAATTATAAATTTGTTATATTTCCGTTTACGAAAATATTTTACGATCAAGTGTAAAATGAGATGCCTACTGATTTTATAGTCAAGTTTTGGATATTTACATGACAATACCGTATCGTACAGACATCGTAAAAATGCGGCATAACTGCACAATAATATATTGTTATAAACCTTGGTGTATTTAATAAACAGTAACTTATATACGAAATATTTATTACAAAATGTTATCAAGAAGAAATAAACAATAAACATACTAAAAGCAAATATAACTCGCTAATATTTACGCAAGTCAAAAGCTTTATTGCCAATCTCACAGAGATACTCGTAACTATACATCGAAATCAGTTAAGGCGAAATTATAAATAATCGAAAGAAGTTATAAGTTATACATATATAACATAACACAGACATAACCGATCATTTTCATGTGCCGCGATCGGCTACCGTTGAAGGAAAACTGCCTGGATAAAGTTTAACTTCCTTTGGTACATGTAAAACATGACTTCCAACAAAAAACAGGCGAATAAAAATCTGGTACGCTTGAAAGCGTGCCTTATCTCTGAATCAATAATCTGCTATCCAATACGCGATAAGGTTATCGAGGCGCCTTGCACAGCCCTGCGCGCGTGCGACAGAGTAACCTGGCTACGCAGTATCAGTTTGAACAGCTGGTAAAGCTACGACGAGAATGTATGGAATTTTAATAAGCTATGTCGCACGGGTTGTGCGTTATCAAAAACGGGTATGTCAGCCGTGTTGGGTTATTTGGGATAAAGGCCTCGATTTTTATATCGATGCTTATGTGTGTCGCTGGTATTTTTATTGTTACTGGCTTTTTGCGCCTTTGGGATATTGTTGGTAATTTATGATATTTGTTATGCAAAATACCTACTTTGATTTATCAGTTTTATTAGCCGTGAAGTTACAAACATTATATTGTTTGTTTAAGTACTACAGTTTTGATTTCTTACCTAAAAATCAAATCATACTTACCCATGAACAAAATTTATCTTTGTATAAATCACAAAAAGTTTACGAAGTGCATAAATATCAATATTGTCTATAGGTTTCTCTATTTTACCCCGTTTTGTTTCTTTAGAAGACACTAAACTTCTCCTTATACCGTTTTAGCCATTTTATTTTTTATCAGATTAAACGATGGCGCGGTGACCTTAAAACCTTTCAGCGTGGCTGGTCAGAAAAGGCTTGGATGGAAAAAAAGGGAAGAAGTTGGAAGAAACCTTTGCCTAGCAGTGGGACATTATAGGCTAATGAAAAGAAATATAGATTAAGATTAATCTTACAGGATACAGGTCTTTTAGAGACCTCTATCGTTAGAAGATTAATCTTAATCTATTTTTCTTACTGCGTTTGTTTTTCCTTGTTTCCATTCCATCCTATATTCCAGTTTAATTACCGAAATCAAAGAGATCTGATGGCCCCGTGATAGGCGTTTTGTCGTTATTTTTACCAGTCCAGTTTAGGAACCATAAAACTGCTTTAGATGTGTTTAAACGCTTTTATTGTGCATTAAAAGAGTTTATATTGTCCAATGAACCATTTGCTAGTACAGAAATAACGTTACTGATGTATTATAACACGCCACATTGGTGTTTTTGAGTTGTTGAAAAGTCCATGATAAACTAGTTAGTTGTAAGGTTGAACAAAATAAACTTCCTTTACAACTGCTCAAGATAAAAAAATTAAGACAGCACCTCTGTGTTCACCAATGGTGAATCTTGGTTTAGAAGTTGTTTTTTTTACACTGCAAGAAATTTCCTTGCTTTCGTTCCAGTTTTATACAAGTACATAGCTAAGAACCACTTTTCGTGTGTTTCAGTGGCGCTACTGTCAGGTTTTTTTAAGTTGCCCCAATGCAATGGTGTTACACCTTGCTCATTGAGGTAGGTAGCGGAAAGCAGACTGATTACTTCAAATCACTGCTGTTTAGATTTGGGTGGCACGTAATCGTTTAAAAGGAGACGATCAATAGAAAGGTAATACGATTTTATTGCAGTGTATCTGGCCAGTAACAATTACTTTTTGCTAGTCTACATCACTAGTTCTAATTACAAACAAACCGCCCACGTTCTGAAAACAAAAATTGTAATGTAGGGTTGACAAAATCAGTTCTTTTGCCAAAATTAAAATTTACTTTTAAAATATAATTTGGCGGTGACAGTTGTGATGACACGACGTTTTCTTTACGCACAGGTCGCAAGGTCTATACGTCCACACTAAAAAATGATGGAAAGAAAGAACGGTACGAAACATTATGTTTGACAGACTTAATTTATTCGTGTTCCTAACGAAAAAGATGGATACCTATGGTATTAGTTCATCAGTTCTTAGATAACAGATAGATAGTGATCTCTCTTACTCCAAAATTGAGACTAAAGTCTAATATTTGTTTAATGCAAAAACCGTCCATTTTTTAGTAGATAATGCTAATGCCTATATTGGTATTTAGCAAGTGTTTAACTTAAGCTATCGCGCATCGTTTTCTACTGACATGTTATATCCTTAAGTGAGTTTTAAACGCTGCATCCATCATAGTAACAACCTTAATCATATCACGCCTTCTGTGTCCGTGTCTTTATACCTATCCTTAAAATTAATAAGACAGCCTTTAAGACCATTCAGATATACTTAAACGAAAATAAAAAAAATCCGTACTTACACAAAAGCATTTATTTATCAACGCTTAGGTACTTAAATCTTTAAAGTAGGATACACATTATACGCGAATTATATTTACAACAACCATTTTCTTACATTAACATTAACAGTGATGAAGGCCAAAATCGTCAAAAATAGTGATATTTTTCAGTAGTATTTTTGGCACAAAAATGCTATCAATCAATGCAGCTCTTTATTACTGAAACTTTCCTTTATTTATCGCGCGATAAGGTAATCGCTGGATCAATAAACCGGTATTAAGCCGAACACCGCATCATTCATTATACGGATGCAGATTTACTCACGTTTGTCTTATTTTATTGCTAAAATGTTCTTTGTAAAATATTTTGGATTTATAAGTTATCAAACTTTATAATTTATACTTTCTTATTAGCAAAAAATATTATATTTCAACCAAAATACTAATCACGTCTTTGGCCCTTTAGTAGATAGAGCTTAGAACCCTAATCTATGGGTTCTTTATTTTTCTCTTTATTGCTAAGACTCCGCTGTCTGTTCGTTCGTCTATGGTAGGGCTGTATCTATTAAACCGTAAAGGTAGACTTGATTTGAAATTTTCACACAATATTGTATCGTCCTTCTGTAACAAACAAAAACATGTTTGAAAGGTTTTTTGTAGTCAAATATTGTAATGGATAGTACAACCCTTCGTGTCCGATTCTGTCTCTTGGTTGACAGGTTTTATTTTATTTATAAAATTAACTAATATTTGCTAATCAAGCGACAGCCCTGTCGTAAAATCGCTTGATAATCAACGATTTATTTTTACAAATCGAACGTTTCCGTTGAATCGAGGACCCGATTAATGTTGCTGTGGAACGGATAGTTTTATGTCTCAATTCGATTTTATTTATCGATGATCGCTTTTTATTAGCGTAAATAATCAAAAGGTTGATAACGTAGCTAACTTCTCAAATGCACTAGTTTTAGAAAACGGCGGCATTTTCAGTTTGTATAAAAAAATAAAACAGATATATGTTTTTCGGAAGCAAAGACCACGAAATGACTTTCATAAAAAATTGAATTCATTCATTCATTGAATCTCATAAAAAATATACACACGTGTGTGTGTCACGTCTATATAAACTGCGGGCTAGACAGAAACTTAGGGCAAAAGATCAAAAGCCACGTTTAGTGTTTTGGTCGTGGTAACTGTAGTTGAAAAATTGATTCACAAAGAAGAATTGAAACTACATAATCTTAAGTCATCCTATTGGATCCAAAGGTCCAGACTTTGGTTTAGTCCATGTAGGTCGTAGGTATATCCTTAAATCTGATGATCATTAATTATAGGTGAAAAAACTGCTGGAATATCACGTTAATGTGCCAAAAATACTAATGACAAGCTCCGTGGCGCAGCGGTCAACACGCCTGCCTGCGACACGGATGGTCCCGGGTTCGATCCCCGGTCAGGTCAAGATGGAAAATGATCTTTTTCAGATTGACCTGGGTCTTGGATGTTTATCTATATATGTATTTGTCATAAAATATAGTATCGTTGAGTTAGTATCCCATAACACAAGTCTTGCTTAAGAACTTACTTTGGGGCTAGCTCAATCTCTGTGATTTGTCCGTATATATTTATCACTATCATTTATTTATTTATAAATATACTTAAAATGCTTAATACAAAGACCGTCGTAACAAATAGCAAAGTAAATGATTTAATATTAACTCATACGTACTCCGAGCTGAACATGACTACTCTAATTAAAAGCAATAAAATAACTACTAACTAACCAGCTCATTACTGCCCTAGAGGAATAAAAAGACATATTATTTATTTTATTATCCGTAAATTAAATAAATTGCAATCGTGTGAATTTATAAAGCGCAAGTTAAGAAGCAATTAAGCGCAATCAACATTTTTTAAAGCTTTTCTTTAATATCTCATTTTTTATAAACATTATGGACTTTATGCACGTTAATAGTCAACAAAGATCACCGGTGATTAAAAATAAAACTTATTTGTAATTAAAAATGCTTCGTAAAAAGAAATTTACTCTTATTTTTTACTGAGTACGGCAAAACCAACCGGACCGAAAAACGGATGATGATGATGATGACCCGCGGCTCCGCCCGCGTGATATATAGCCTATGTCCTTCTCAGTCCCCTAATCTATATGTATGCAGAATTTCATGATGATCGGTTCAGTAGATACGGCGTGAAAGCGTAACAAACAAACAAACAAACTCACTTTCGCATTTATAATATTATTAGTTAGGATAGTTAGGAAGTTAGGACAGGATTAAGATAGTTAGGATTAGGATACTTGAAAGCTTTTGCCCGCGGTTTCGCTCGTGTTAGTGTCGATCCCACAAGAACAATACTTTTCGCCGGGATGAAGGGTTGCCTATGTCTTCCGTACTACAGACAACATGTTTGCAAATGATCAGTTCAACAGTATCCTTAATTTAATTAATTATTCTGCAAAGTCAGTATGACGGATACTGACAATCCTTGGGAAAGGCCTTTGTCGAACAGTGGATTTCTTGCGGCTGAAATGATATGATGATGAATCCTAAAACAGATCAAATTGAACAAAGAGACTAAATCTGTACTACGCTAGTATTTAACTTATTAATTTTTGATATTTCCTTGAATTTGATAAAGATTAAAAGATTTTATTCAGAAAATAGGCCTGTTCGGGCACTTTGTCACGTCATTTCATAATTCAAATAATTCTAATTTACTTAGAAATAAGATAGCTCATAATGCAAGAGAATTTTTGATTACCCCAAAAGTGGCCACTCAAGTGACGAATTCAGTAATTTACCTTTTATATCATTGTAATACGCCATAAATTTTTCGAAATCAATTTGATCATCACATTTAATTAGAACAATGCATACTCAATCCTAAGTCGACCTCTACGACATCCACGGGAAGACTTTGAGAGGTCCTGAAGAAACCTATATTACTTAAATAACACGCAGATTATACAAAGAAAACTAACTTTGAATCTTGATGTATCCCCTTAATTTTCAACTTTGTATTTGTTGTATCTTGTCGTACAATATTATTACAAACATTAAGTTCAGTACCGCCGCTACATACGGTCGTCAATTGCGCGTGCGCGCTATTTCGGGCCATTTAATTACCGTAAGTCACCACACACCATCTTTTCTAAGGAAACGCCATGAGGACTATTTTTAGAACCCGTAGTAATAAGTTGGGAGCGACTTCTATGTAGTTTACTGGCCAATAAGTTATTCAATATAAGTACTGATTTTTCCGTAATTCAACAAAAATCTATACCGTTATAGGCAGTATTTTTGTAAGCCGATAGGCTAGAAACGAATTAAATGTACTTAGTTTACTGACCAATAATTTGCTCCATACAAGAACTGATTTTTCCGTAAGTCACCACACAGAGGAAACGCCATGAGCAGTATTTTAAGAACCCGTAGTAAAAAGTTGGGAGGGATTTCAATATATTTACTGACCAATAACTCAATAAAAGTACTGACTTTTCCGTAAGTCAATAAAAAAATATATCTATTGCCCCAATATTATCGCTCCTAACCCACAGGCTTACAAAAATACTGCTTGATTGCCGATGTTAGGAGCGAATTCAATGAGTTTACTGGTGACTACTGATGTTTCTGTAAGTTAGTACACATCATCGTTTCTTAGGAAACGCCATGGACAGTATTTTTGAAACCCCTAGTAAGTAATAAGTTGGGAGCGACTTAATGTAGTCTTGTGGCCAATAAGTTACCTACTCAATAAAAGTACTGATATTTATGTTAATCAACAAAAAATATTGTATGGACCGCTATGGGCAGTATTTTAGAAATAATTTATATCTCATAACAATATGTAAAGCAAGGACAGGAGTGATTAGCGTATTTTTAGAAGATTCTGCCAAAAATAGTCATTGTGTGCGTTTATTCCCTGACACCGACAATCCTAGCTCTTATATCAGAATGATTCTGAATGTCATGAAAAAACATTTAAAATTGTCTGGTGGCACTATAATTACTTACGGGTTTAATAAGAGCTGTTACTGGGAAATATTTTTTTAAGTTATATAATATAAATCCAATATCGACAGCTTTTCTTTGGCCATCAAGTTAACTACTACCGGACCGGTAGTATTAACGGTACGGTACTGGTAGCGTTTAGATTAAAGTGACTTGCACACATATTATCACGTCTTTATCCCTTGCGTGGTAGACAGAGGCTAAGGTCATCAAACCCAAAATCCACATTTATCATGTAAGTAGGCGCTAGTCCGGAACTCGAACTCGTCGGCGCACGTGGCTAATTTTCGTGCTATTTCGCTGAGAAAGGGATAGACTTGGTTATGAACAGTGCGAAACTATTTACACCGATGTATAAGCACATCGGAACTATAGTCTAGTGTGTGCAAACACAAATATTGTTGAAAATCTAAATCTTCGTCGTCTAAAAATTCGCGAGTATGCGTTTGGGAGAAGTGTTCTTGTGATAAAACAGCTGAATGTTAAAAGTAAAGTTATTTAAATTTTTTAATAACCAAACTATGCTTGTATGAATTTTGTTTTAGAGATTTTATACTCCTTCCGGTTATAATTTAATTGTTCCCAAAGTTGCGTTAAAATTACGTGTTGAAACGGAATGTTTTGAGACTCATAACTTTTTAAGTACTTATAATTTTACAATTATGATTCCATACAAGCATAGATAACGACAAGTCAAATCGATAGAATTAAAAACTTTAAACAGACGATACCGAACAACGGAGTCATCACCCTACAGAATTTGTATGGCGAAACACCTGACTAGCGTACCCTTAACATAGAAAGCGGAACCAAAAAAGTGATGAGTTGCTATCCGTATCGCCTATTTAACGTGATTCCTTAGATTTTGCCCAATCCCTTGAGAAATGAAAAGTGACTTCCACATCATAAAGTAACTAAGAGGCTCTGTGTATCTCGTATTAATATAGACCGTATTCTCTAACCTGTGCGAGATACAACTTTAGTAAAAAGTACATAGGATAAACCGAATCCCGTTAACACCCAAAAGCTCAAACTTATCACAACATTTCCTGCTCCAACCCGACTAATTCGAAAAGCACACAAACAAAAGTCCCCGTGACGTAATCGGGCGTTATCTAAATACTAACATTTATCTTAAGTTTGGCGGGAGTAAATTAAAACCAGAAGGTTCTCTTCCGCTCTTAATGAAAGAAAGAGGAGCGTGATGGCGCAGTAAGTGTAATAATAAATAAATATAAATATATACGGACAAATCAAACAGATTGAGCTAGCCCCAAAGTATGTTCTTATGTAAGACTTGTGTTATGGGATACTAACTCAACGATACTATATTTTATAACAAATACATATATAGATAAACATCCAAGACCCAGGTCAATCTGAAAAAGATCGTTCTCCATCTTGACCTGACCGGGGATCGAACCCGGGACCATCCGTGTCGCAGGCAGGCGTGATGACCGCTGCGCCACGGAGCTCGTCCTAAATCGTAATAGGTAATTTTTAGCGCTTATGCATGATAACCAACCTCCAGCTTACTTCAAACTTTGTTTCGTTGAATATAGAGATTTTTAATATTTCTCCAATGTTACGTTCATTGAACGGCTTGTCAAGCCGGGCAAAATTAAATGATTTTTGTTTAGATGTAACAGATGCTTTTAGATAGCTTTAAATATTTTATTATGAATCAATTGTGTGCGTTTGACCCCTATCTTGCCAGATGGAAAGCAAAGATGAGGTCTAGGGTGGTAAACGCAAACTCTGATAATGCCTATTTACTCTTGCCTTGAAAATCCCTAAATTGTACGAGTTGGGATACAGTGACGCGGGCAGGGAATTCCATTCCTAAGCAGTTCGCATAATAAAGAAAAAGGTGAATCTCAAGGTGCGCTGAGTAGGAAGGAAATTCCACCACAGATGGAATCTGCTTAAAATTTCATACTGGTCATTTCAAAGCGCGGTGGACTCACACGAGTAAGGTTTTAATAACCAAAGTCATCACAGCTTTTAATTTCAGAATAAATAGTATACGCCAGAAGCACAAAAATTCAAAATGTTTCTTTTCTCAGAACTCTTATTAATTGTCATACAATATTCACACATGTTTCACTTAAATTGTCACAGGCATGTTTTCAGTCTGTCTATTGATCGCCTTCTTTTCTTCCTTGTACTGTGGCGTGCCCAAGTTAAATTCTTTAAATATTAACTTCCTTCAGTAATCTCGACGTTTGTCGCCACAGTGGCATTTTTATGTCCCGGAATGTTATCACTAATGTGCTTTTATGTGCCCGCTGTTTGACTAATTGCTTAATACTTATTTGGATTTTTTAAGAATCATGCGACTCTTACTGCCATACTATAATCAAAAGTAGCTATTGTTTAATGAATGCCTGTCAAATAAAAAATTTATATTACGGGCTGCCGACTTTTTTGCATATATTTGAGAGCTGCAGTAGTAGGTGATTCGATTCATTACTAGTCTTGTAGAGAGAGATACAGAAATTGAAGATTGAGAAAGAATTTGAAATATGAATATTATTTACGAGTATGAATATTTGATCCACTTTCGACTTGAATATTTACAATTCCTCTTCCATTCTTAGATTCCTCCTCTTTATAAAACGAACAATAACGTTGAAAATTAACATAGCATTTTTCATATTATGATAAAGAACTTAATAACCCTTTTTTTAGGGTTCCGTAGTAAACAAGGAACCCTTATAGTTTCGCCATGTCTGTCTGTCTGTCCGTCCGCGGTTTTACGCAGAGACTATAAGTATTAGAAAGCTGAAATTTGGTATGGGTATGTACATTAATCATGGCAAAAAAGTGGTAGAAAAAAACCTTGAAAAAAATTTTTTTTAAGGTAGCTCCCCATACTAGTAAAGTGGGGGAGTATTTTTTTTTTCTCTATTTACCCATCGTGTGGGGTATCGTTAAATAGGTCTTTAAAAAATATTGTGAGGTTGAGAACACTACTTTTCGATTTAGGGATCCGTTTCCGAAATATTTGGTTTTAAAGTGCAAATTTTTGTTAGACGTACGTGTCCCCCCCCCTCTATCTGCTAAACGGTAATATATGGATACGTGAAAAAAATTACAGCAGTAGTATATATACTGAAGTTGAAAGGAAAACTATCAGAGCTGAGTACTAAGTACAAACTCAAAAGTTATAGGTAACCAACTTATAAAATGTACTCGAAAATGTAAAATTTCATACAATTTTGATTATTTGATGTTTTTGGTCGGTAAACTGTGAGGTGTGAGTGTGAACAGTGTGAACTTAAAGTTGTCTTTCGCAACTACGGAACCCTACACTGCGCGTGGCCCGACACGCACTTGGCCGGTTTTTGTTATGATTTAAAATATTCTGTACATTAGGTCTTTGATGTAATTTTTTACATTTTCATAACACTTGAAGTGTGTTAGGAAAGTACACAAATGCATCTTGCCTGTGGTAAAAAACCACTAAGTATGGAAAAGGCTTTCAAGTTCGAGTTTTATTAGTCAACACTTTCAGTGGTTACTTTTAATGTCGGCTCACAAACATCAAACATTTAACAACCGGTTAATAAATTAAGCATATTCATCAAAAGAACAAAACGTTCATATTGAAGAAGTAATTCATGTTTAGGATCATTGAAGTGAAAGAAGCAATGTTTATTATTTTTTTAAAATTAAGTTTAGAGTATTATAAGTAGGTATAAACCTATTTGAATTTTAATTCTAATTAATGAACGACGGCTCGCATTCTTGTTTCCTCGAAAAATAAATTGAATTTAGAACTCGCCAGTGTTGAAACTTCAAATTGGGATGGAATCACGATCGTTTCTGTGCAAACAGCCGACCCAACCCGTTGACTCATGTTCACGAACAAATGTTATCGCTCTTCTTTTGTTTGTTTCTCGAATATCATACAGCGAGGGAGCCAACCAGACCAGTCGGCGGGACCCCTCCCTCTCCTCGCGACCCCTTCACTTCTTCACACCACAGACGGGAGTTTTTAATCTTCCAGGGGTCAAATAATATTGGTCATTTATTTCTGTGGTCGTACTTGTTACTTCTCGCCTTGCTTGGACTTGTATCCTTGGCCGAGTGATGAATAAATACACGGAAACCGGAAATTGTATAACTTTCATCTCTTAAGAACTTTGCTATACGGCCTATTACGCTCTAAACATAGATACGAGTACCCATTCAAAGTGCTTATATTTAAATTACTTGATTACTTAAACAATGACCGTGCTTCGGAAGGCACGTTAAGCCGTTGGTCCCGGCTGTCATCGTTGATGGCAGTCGTTAAGCTATGTCAGATGCCCTTAGGCAGCTTGAAAAATCTGACACCAGTTGTAACTTATGAAAAAAAGAGTTTAAGTTTTAAGTTTAATTTAAGTTTTAAAGTGGTGGAGGGGTAAACTCCTAAGTAGGAAAAGTCAAGAAAAATAGGTTTAAATGACAAGAGGTTTTATTTATTGTCGTACAATAACATCTTAGGTACTCATCGTGAAGAGATATAACCGTAATCTTAAAGTTAAGATAACAACAATGAGAAAATAAAGAAATAAAGGGGAGGGTTGTTGGCTAGTTTGGCTGGTCCCTTGAGAACGCGTTTATATTAAGGTAAAGTAGCATACTATTTAAAGTAGAAGTTATAAGTAGTATACTAATTTATGTAGTACTTAAAGATAAGTAGAATAGTAGTATTGAAAGTAGTATTTATGTAAAGGTAAAACCTTCAACCAAGAAATTTATCCCCGTAATTAAAGAAAAAGAATCCTCAAGTCAACCGACGAAGGATTCGACTTGCCAGCCGATGAACCCACTCCTCGGACCGACACCAGCCAGACAGCACTTTAGCCAAACACCTCGGCCAAACACTCCAGCCGAACACCTCAGCCAAACACCTCCTGTAGTAGTACACAATAATGCATTACAACTAGGTACAGCTAATTACAGACAGAAGATAAGGGAAAGTTACAGACTTTTACATTAACGGTGACGTCGCACC
Organism: Rhodophaea formosa; assembly: GCA_963082605.1. Lineage (NCBI taxonomy): Eukaryota > Metazoa > Arthropoda > Insecta > Lepidoptera > Pyralidae > Rhodophaea > Rhodophaea formosa. The sequence continues at coordinate 8,918,981 of OY720228.1, read as the reverse complement.
CAGAACAGCATTTAACAGAATAACTACACTTCTTTTAAGAATAATTAATAGATCTAGCTATTACAATGAAAAGATTGTTTCAGATTATCATAATAAGAAATACAACGCACTAGAGGCATGATACCATTGATGGTGGACGCTTGTGGCGCTGGATGCACCGAGCGTCTCCATCGTAAAACAATCTCAGGCCATGCATCATGGTTCCTATTTGACAAAACTAATATTGTAAACAGTGACTAAAAGAGATCGCTCTAGTAGCACAAGATATTAGTGAGTAACAAACAATAAAACTATATTTAGGATAGCTTTTACACAGAATTTAGTTCTAACAGAAAGATTACATAATTCCTACTTATTTAAAAGCGTGGGGGAGTGTTTCTGAAGATAGAAATGTAGAAGAGGTTATCGCATACCTGTAACGGAGGCAGAAAAACGCTTCTGGACTACGGCAACCGTTGAAACCAACAACAGCAAGGCGATCACGCCGACACCGAAGAGTACCAGAAACTGTAAGAGAATGAAAACGATTATACACGAATCACCACCAAAACGCACGCATGGGTGTGCTCTCACACGTGTTCAACTCACCGGTTTTATCTCAGAACAACAGGAACCACGAATAACGCTCGCAGCAACGCCACCTTAGGATTCTTCCTCAAATCCCAGAATCAGCAGCTTACAGAACAGAACAACAGACAGCCCACAGCACAGAACTTCTCAGGGACCTGCACGCCAGCACGCGCAGCCCGAAAAAGACACTTCCTCCTACCACTGACTTCCGACGACGCGAAGCACGTTCGAATCATATGCTCAAAACTATGAACCACAACACAACCACTTAACACATTTTAAATAAATTAAGTAAGTTAGCGAACTTGACTTAAACAATTTATGGGTAGCCTATTTATTGCTATTTTATAGAAAAAAAGGCTAAATATAAAACAATTACTTAATTATAAGTAAAAATTCAATACGTCAAAACAATGTAACGCAACACTTCCGAACGCACCATTTCTGCGTTTCGTTATACACACAGCAGCAAACCGTTCATGACAAATCCGACGTAACATTTTTACCAATATTTAGAACGTATAGTCGTAGAATAAAAGAAAGTCCCTTTACTATCTTCTATAATGATTTTAGAACTCAAAACATAAAATAGTTAACATCCCAAATAATTACAAAGAAATATCGCCACAGACAACAAACTTACCAGAAACTAAACGTCAACCTGTCACTTCTGTCAGATGTCAAACACAGCAAAACAAGACTATGTTTACCTTTTCCTTACAGACCAAAACATTCAATATTTCTAGATTCAAAGTGAAACTATTAGAAAACCGGGAATAAAAGGATTCGTGAAAATACAAAAAGTGGAATCAGATACAGTTCAATGAACGCATACGGTCGAGGCAGCTTGAAATTATGTATTTTATAGGCTATCTCATGGTAAGCAACACTTGCATAAAATTAGGTGTTACAGTACCCCCTCACCCGCCAGAATTTTGCGAGGTAACGAGAAAAATTCACGCTGGCCCCCAGCATCACGATCCAACTAAAATTCAACCTAAACCTTTAATGTCTTTTACATGACACTCACTCCTCCTGCCATTCTCGTCTTCCACCAAATACACTAATTTAGACAGCTTCTTTACTACACGACATTTTTCAAAACGTGGAGCTAATTTATAAGAAAAATGTTTCGCAGCGTCACTACGCACATGCGTCCGGCGCCAAACGATATCATTTTCTACAAACTCAACATCCCTTCTACGCCTATTGTAATACTTAGCGTTCCTCCAGTGCGATTTTTTCAGTTCTTTATCCACTTTCAGAAATATTTCCTTCAACACGCCTATCTTATCGAGGTAGTCAGCACGACAACTAACAAGAATATCATCTATATCCTCACTATCTCCGTAGATAGAACCATCAACAACAGCTTCACGTCCATGAACAAGCAGAAAAGGGGTAAAAGTAGTAGTGTCATTCACAGCAGTGTTAATAGCAAATTGAATTTCACAAAGATGTGAATCCCAACTCCGTTGATCAGTACCAACAAGTGCAGCTATTGCCGTGACAATAGTACGATTATACCGTTCTACAGTATTTACTTGAGGACAATAAGTAGGAGTGAAATGAATTTGTGGTATTCTATACTTTTCAAACAACGCTCTCACATCGCGTCCTATAAATTGCGGTCCATTATCGACGATAACGGTTTGTGGAACCCCATGAACTAAGAAAACATGGTCTTCCAAGCGTTGAGCCACTACTTTACCAGTCGCACGTCTAAGAGGAAACATTAACACATATTTTGAAAAACAACAAACCACTACAAGCAGATATTCATTCTGTTGCCGAGACCTGGGCAGTGGGCCAACTAAATCTACGCTGATACACTGGAATGGTCTACGACACACCTTAGGATTTCCAAACAAACCAGGAGTAGTTTGATTAGGATGTTTATATGCTTTACATGTCTGACATTTCGACACGTACTCTTCAACATCCTTATACATATCAGGCCAATAAAAGCGAAGACGCAAACGTTTATACGTCTTTTCAGTCCCTAAATGAGCACCTAAAGGAGAATCGTGATTCTCAGTAATAAGACGTAGTCTTTCATTCGAAGGTACGACTTCCTTCCAATCAAAATCTCCAGTTAGCGAAGACTTACTCTTAGTATAACGATAAAGTATACCATCGATTATTTGGTAGTTAGGACAGGTTTGGGGCCTGTTCTGACAACGAGAATACAGATTATGAAACCAAGGATCGGTTCCAGCAGCATTTATAACAGAAACCGGTACAGAACGGGATAAAGAATCAGGAACAAGGTGATCTTTACCGCGCCTATGCTCAATAATAAAATTGTAGGGAGAAAGTCTGCAACCCCAGCGTTCCAAACGCCCGGTAGGATTACGAAGGTTAAGGAACCACTTTAAACTAGCGTGATCCGTAATAATCTTGAAAGCTTTAGGACCTTCAAGGTAGGGCCTAAAATGTTCTACCACTTGTACCACAGCCAACGCCTCTCTTTCAGTAGCAGAATAGTTACGCTCTGCACGATTCAACGAACGACTATAATAAGCAATTGGATGTTCTTCACCGTCAAAAGACTGAGTCAGCATGCCTCCAATACCAACATCGGATGCATCAGCGTGCACAATAAAAGGAAGAGAAAAATCAGGACATGCCAAGACAGGAGCAGACGTCAAAGCACTTTTCAGCTGCAGAAACGCGTATTCAGCTTCAGGAGACCAAACAAACGGTGGCCGGTTTTTCCGAGTAGAAGTTAGAGTATTTAAAGGTGCAGCAATGGTACTAAACCCTCTAATAAATCTTCTATAGTATGAAGCTGTCCCTAAAAATCGTTTAACATCTTTGGGGCAAGTAGGTATGGGAAAATCCGTAATGGCTTTCACCTTCTCAGGGTCAGTTCTCAATCCTAAATCATCCACAACATACCCAAGGTATTTCAGCTGCTTCCGAAACAGACAACACTTCGACAAACTAACAGTCAGATTAGCAGAACGCAAACGCTCCAGCACCCTCTTTAAGAGATCAATATGCTCTTCGAAAGTTTTAGTGGCGACGACAATGTCATCCAAATAAATAAATACACGCCCTCCAAATTCAGGTCCAAACAGTTTATCCATCAGTCGTTGCTGCGTAGCTGGCGCAGAGGTCAGACCATAACACATAACTTTAAATTGGAAAAGTCCTCGCGACGGAATAGTAAATGAGGTCTTTTCTTTAGAAGAAGGAGTAAGAGGGATCTGCCAAAACGCAGATTTCAAATCAATAGAAGAAAGGAAACATGAGTCTCGAAGTTGATCTAAGATGTTAGAGATATAGGGAAGAGGATAGGCATCGTGTTTCGAAACCTCATTAAGTTTTCTGCTATCCAAGCAAAAACGCATCTCACCATTAGCTTTAGGAACCATGGTGATAGGGTTGTTCCAGGGACTACAGCTCGGCTCAACTACATCCTGTTCAATCATTTCGTCTAGTTGACGATTTAACTCACGAAGTTTATCAGGGGACATCACATAATAACGCTGTTTGATAGGAGTCGCGTCTCCCGTATCAATGTGATGGGATATCAGATGAGTTCTACCTAAACCCTTCTTTTCAGCTGAGATATCTTCAAACATTTTACAAACATCACCCGCTAATTTCTTCTGCTCTTCCGTTAAAGCATCGAAAGGGTGTATACAATTAATTTGCGACACAGCCGCTTCAGCAGGTTCTTGAAAAACTATTAGATCTTTCCGATCCATCAGGCTCAAGACATCAGGCGCAACCTGAAAAGCCTTCCAAAAGTTGATACCAAATAATAAAGACGAGGATACACCTGGTATCACAAAAAACTTAATCACACGCAACACATCATTTACCACAACAGGCAAAAACATATATCCAGCGACTGGAGAGGTAGATCCATTCGCAGTCACAACAGAATCTATAGAATCATGCTGATGTAGGTCAGCCAGGTTAGTAAAATACTCCACAGCAGAACCACCAATAATAGAAATCTCAGATCCGGAATCTAACAACCCGGAAAAAGGAACACCACCAATTTCTACATTTAAATAAGGACGAGTGTCCCGACAATCATTTGAGCGGACCGTCGCTACGTTACGTTTATTATTTTGAAAAAACACACGCACATAATCACACCATTCACGCCACTCCTCAGGCGTAGTTAAACGACGGCCCTTCTTTACGCGTTTTTTGTATCCGGCGCAGATTTACTTTTAGGCGCACACTTCAGACAGTTAGCAGCAGTTACACCTTTCTCACCACAACGGAAACAAATAATAGTACGAGGCTCCGTACATTCGAGCAACGTATGATCACGAACACGACAGCGTACGCAAAACTTATCACTAGGTTTAGAAACAACATCACATCTGGAACGATTCGACTTCCACTTATACGCAAGGTCAGGAGCAACAGCATTCTGAATATTTTTTGGAGGCTCAGTGAACAATTCAGCCCTCTGTTTAGCTGCTTCCAGCTGCCTACAATATTTTTTAAGTTCAGCCCACGACTGAATATTAACGTTCGCTAACGGGATGGAATATGAAGGTCTTATATTAAACTTCACTATACTCAACTTCTCTTCATCTCCAACAGGCATCCGCAAACGAGAGAAATAATTAAACATAATATTCATATAACACGAAATAGACTCATCAGGACCCTGACTCCTAGATCTAATTTCTTGCAGCAGGCGATGATCGTAATCATAAGGCAGAAATTCTTCCAATAATAAGTTTTTTAAAGACTCCCAGTCCCTCACATCACTGCGTACACTACGATACCAAAAAAGAGCCTCATCAGAAAACAATTCAGCTGCAGAATTAAACAACTTCTCTTTAGAAATATTCCTAGATAAACACAACTCCTCTATCCTTTGAAGAAAAGCTTGTACACTGTCCTTCCCATTAAATTTAAGATTAAGAGAGTGAACGAAAGAGTAACGATCACAAGTTACCACAGGCTTCACACCAACAGACTCAGCTTCAGCCACACCAGACTCCCCAGGAACTACATCTACAGCCGGCTTAAAATCAAAACTACTACTAAAAGAATGATACAGCTGATCAATTCGTTTCAACAACAGGACGAGACGATCATCTAATTGCTCCTTCAACGTTACATGCACTTCCTCAACAGGCTCAACACGACTCAACCTATGAAAGATATGGTTACCCAAAGCCTGGATGCGATATAACCTTTTTAATAAAAGAGTTTTCTGATTAAGGATCGCCTCTAATTCAGAAATTTTAGAAGTAATAGTTTTTAATTCCGCTTCTACATCGCCTTCAAACACACTCACCTCATCGCTAGGTATCTCTTTAGCCAAGCGTCTAATTTGAACACGTAATAAATCAACAGATTTCTCTGGTACAGCATCACGTATAGCCACTTCATAAAGGAGCTCATCTTTATTCAAAACGTTAAAACGAATAGGGCGTTCTTCCGTCATGTTGAGATACAAACTTAAATTATTACAGATAAGTTACCGCAATTAATTTATAATTGTAAAATAAATTACAATATTCGTATAGAAACAGTGTACACAGTAACCTCACACAATATTACTTAATCGTAACAGAAGTACAATTTAATTATTCAGACTTATCAGCAAAATAAGTATAAAGGACCAGCCAATCCATCATTGAGCGAAAGACCAGTGACAGAGAGAAAGCACACTAGACCAACAAAGTCCCTGTTCGGGCGCCATGTAACTTATGAAAAAAAGAGTTTAAGTTTTAAGTTTAATTTAAGTTTTAAAGTGGTGGAGGGGTAAACTCCTAAGTAGGAAAAGTCAAGAAAAATAGGTTTAAATGACAAGAGGTTTTATTTATTGTCGTACAATAACATCTTAGGTACTCATCGTGAAGAGATATAACCGTAATCTTAAAGTTAAGATAACAACAATGAGAAAATAAAGAAATAAAGGGGAGGGTTGTTGGCTAGTTTGGCTGGTCCCTTGAGAACGCGTTTATATTAAGGTAAAGTAGCATACTATTTAAAGTAGAAGTTATAAGTAGTATACTAATTTATGTAGTACTTAAAGATAAGTAGAATAGTAGTATTGAAAGTAGTATTTATGTAAAGGTAAAACCTTCAACCAAGAAATTTATCCCCGTAATTAAAGAAAAAGAATCCTCAAGTCAACCGACGAAGGATTCGACTTGCCAGCCGATGAACCCACTCCTCGGACCGACACCAGCCAGACAGCACTTTAGCCAAACACCTCGGCCAAACACTCCAGCCGAACACCTCAGCCAAACACCTCCTGTAGTAGTACACAATAATGCATTACAACTAGGTACAGCTAATTACAGACAGAAGATAAGGGAAAGTTACAGACTTTTACATTAACGGTGACGTCGCACCCAGAACAGCATTTAACAGAATAACTACACTTCTTTTAAGAATAATTAATAGATCTAGCTATTACAATGAAAAGATTGTTTCAGATTATCATAATAAGAAATACAACGCACTAGAGGCATGATACCATTGATGGTGGACGCTTGTGGCGCTGGATGCACCGAGCGTCTCCATCGTAAAACAATCTCAGGCCATGCATCATGGTTCCTATTTGACAAAACTAATATTGTAAACAGTGACTAAAAGAGATCGCTCTAGTAGCACAAGATATTAGTGAGTAACAAACAATAAAACTATATTTAGGATAGCTTTTACACAGAATTTAGTTCTAACAGAAAGATTACATAATTCCTACTTATTTAAAAGCGTGGGGGAGTGTTTCTGAAGATAGAAATGTAGAAGAGGTTATCGCATACCTGTAACGGAGGCAGAAAAACGCTTCTGGACTACGGCAACCGTTGAAACCAACAACAGCAAGGCGATCACGCCGACACCGAAGAGTACCAGAAACTGTAAGAGAATGAAAACGATTATACACGAATCACCACCAAAACGCACGCATGGGTGTGCTCTCACACGTGTTCAACTCACCGGTTTTATCTCAGAACAACAGGAACCACGAATAACGCTCGCAGCAACGCCACCTTAGGATTCTTCCTCAAATCCCAGAATCAGCAGCTTACAGAACAGAACAACAGACAGCCCACAGCACAGAACTTCTCAGGGACCTGCACGCCAGCACGCGCAGCCCGAAAAAGACACTTCCTCCTACCACTGACTTCCGACGACGCGAAGCACGTTCGAATCATATGCTCAAAACTATGAACCACAACACAACCACTTAACACATTTTAAATAAATTAAGTAAGTTAGCGAACTTGACTTAAACAATTTATGGGTAGCCTATTAATTGCTATTTTATAGAAAAAAAGGCTAAATATAAAACAATTACTTAATTATAAGTAAAAATTCAATACGTCAAAACAATGTAACGCAACACTTCCGAACGCACCATTTCTGCGTTTCGTTATACACACAGCAGCAAACCGTTCATGACAAATCCGACGTAACATTTTTACCAATATTTAGAACGTATAGTCGTAGAATAAAAGAAAGTCCCTTTACTATCTTCTATAATGATTTTAGAACTCAAAACATAAAATAGTTAACATCCCAAATAATTACAAAGAAATATCGCCACAGACAACAAACTTACCAGAAACTAAACGTCAACCTGTCACTTCTGTCAGATGTCAAACACAGCAAAACAAGACTATGTTTACCTTTTCCTTACAGACCAAAACATTCAATATTTCTAGATTCAAAGTGAAACTATTAGAAAACCGGGAATAAAAGGATTCGTGAAAATACAAAAAGTGGAATCAGATACAGTTCAATGAACGCATACGGTCGAGGCAGCTTGAAATTATGTATTTTATAGGCTATCTCATGGTAAGCAACACTTGCATAAAATTAGGTGTTACACAGTGTTGGCCACTTACACATACGAAAAACAAAAAACCAAACAATTACTTAAACATCTAAAATTATAATCTTTACAAGAGTAACTACGAATTCATTAATTTTACAGACCTATAAAGATTTTTGAACTTGACTAAAACAGACATAATATGTTATTACTTATCAATTTTAAACAAATAATTAAAAAAACAAAAAACCCGCCTGCATGGATAACTACAATTATTTTATATTTCACCTACCTAAGAACACTCGGGCTATTAAGACAAATCTAACGCTACCTCAAATGTGAAAATCCATTCAACGGTTCTAGAGATACAAGGTAATAAAGAATATTACATACATACAAGATACGCGCTAAACACATAACCCTCCTGGCAGTCGGGTAATAAGATAACTTTGATGATATGACACAATCGTCCGTCTTGAAAACAAATGTGAACCATTACTTGACTTTTGATCCCGTAAATTTAAACAACTTAAATGAATAATTAATACCTTTTAAAACTAATTAAATAGACTCGTAAATTTTTTTTAAACATGAATCTTTGATCTCTTTCCTTGTTCGTCAGTCATTTTTAGGGTTTCGTAGTAAACAAGGAACCCTTATAATTCCGCCATGTCTGTCTGTCTGTCCGTCCGCGGTTTTACTCAGAGACTATAAGTACTAGAAAGCTGTTATTTGGTATGGGTATGTACCTATATTAGTCATGCCAAAAAAGTGGTAGAAAAAAATCTTGAATTTTTTTTTTTTTAAGGTATCTCCCATATTAGTAAAGTGAAGGAGTAATTTTTTATTCGCTTCTTACCGTCCGTGTGGGGTATCGTTAAATAGGTCTTTAAAAATTATTGTAAGGTTGAGAACACCATTTTTCGATGTAGGGATCCGTTTCTGAAATATTTGATTTTAAAGTGCAAATTTTTGTTAGAGGTACGTGTCCCCCCCCCTCTATCTACTAAACGGTTTTATATGGATACGTGAAAAAAATTACAGCAGTAGTATATATACTGAAGTTGAAAAGAAAACTATCAGAGCTGAGTACTAAGTACAAACTAAAAAGTTATAGGCAACCAACTTATAAAATGTATTCGAAAATGTAAAATTCCATACAATTTTCATTGTTAGATGTTTTTGGTCGTCAAACTGTGAGGTGCGAGTGTGAACAGTGTGAACTCAAACTTGTCATTCGCAACTACGGAACCCTACACTGCGCGTGGCACGACACGCACTTGGCCGGTTTTTTCTTCTTTAATTCTTCACAAATTATTTTCCAAAGTTTGTCTAAGTCCTTTCCTTAGCAGACTTATGCAAACATACATACATATAATCACTTCTTTATGCCTGGCGAGGCAGACAGAGCCCAAGATCTTAAAACCCAAAAGCCGCGTTTAGCGTGTTAGTGGGCGTTAAGGTGGAAAGTGGAATCAAAATAGTGATAGGTTGCTAGCTGCATCGCCTATTGACGTGATTCCTTAGATTTTCGCCCTATCCCTTGACAGGCTTTAACGGTCTCCGCGGAAAGAAAAGCAGCTGGTTTAATCTATGTTTTTCCTTTTCCCCCAAACCAGAATGGAAGCGTTACACTTATAGTTATAATAAACCTATATTACCAAAACTATGAACTCTCTGAAGCCCGCAGATTTGACTATCCGTTGTCGGTCAGTAAAAATGATTTGAGTAATGCATAAATATAAATGAAGAAAAGTTCTTTCAACTGGTCAAGAGTTGTTGCTGTCCACGTTAAACGCTTAAGACTTGGTTATTAATAGCATCGGTTTAATCTAATACCCATTCTCGGCTCATATTTCTCTCAACGAAGACGGATTAATACCATTCATCATTGTTCAGTATTTTAACATGGACTCTCGCTTGTGGTTTTTTTGTTGGATGAATAGCTGTGAATTTGTGGGAGAAACTCAAATCTGTTGTAAATAATACCTTACTATGGTTTAATACATGTATTATTTGTAAAAAGTACAAATTTGGAGTTTAATTATATTGAGTCAAACCTTAAAGTTCTATTAAGTTTAAAAAGCTCCTTTGTTTGTAATAACTTTATTGTACTAAAAGAAAGAAAACAGAAAATAGACATATTAAACATAGCATAAACGAATAAGTAAACAAATGTATATTAACAATTGACCAAATAATAAAGAGTCTACGTTAAGAGTAGAGTACGCACAAAACAGAAAAATGTAGAATAATATCAAAATTGTAATAATATAAATACATACTAAACTATGAAAAAAAAATATGGAAGCATAATTTGCTTGTGCTAACGAACTGCTTTTCATCTGGTGCAGATCGAAGAAAACGATAAAAAGGCAATGGTAAATCTGCTAGGAATTTATCCAATTGGCTTCTCAAATTAATTGAGATAAGCAAAAGGAGCAAATCAGCTATTTTTACAAGACGATTCTGCATACATGCTTGTCATTCGTAGATAACGCTGGTCTATCATGCATCTCAGCTAAGATGAACCTAAACCAGCCAAGATAAAAACTCATTTTATCTCTAGAAGCGACTTCGCTCCACTTGCCACTTCCGATGCTCGAGTCTCCCGAGCTATTTCAGTCCCGTCCTGTCCCATACTAATTTAATTTGCATTTTATCTCTTCACGTTAGACATAAACACTCTCCACACCTAACGCGTCGTCGTTAGTCATAAAACCTAATGGATCTCAGAGCTATACGCATAAAACCGATTATTGCCAATCAAATAAAAAACTAATTCATACACACAATCAGATAAAATAACTCGATGTTGTCTATACGGAATTCAAATTAACCAAATTTGGCGTTTTAATCTTATAAACTTACATCATTTTATAACGAGATTTTATAAAAACCGAGAAAACCGATATACACACCTGCTTCATCAAACAAGAAACATCATTATGTTAATGCTCTTAAGGAACGAGAAGGAAAAATAAACTTTATTTATCGTAAAATATGAACCGGTTTCGTTTGATTCATATGGGGTAATCGAACGCTGTAGCCATAATGTCTCGGCGTGAGCGAAGTATCGAGCCCGCGTCAATTAGGCGAAATGAACGCTTATTCCATATACCATAAATCTATATCACGCTGCAACTAATGTTACAGTTACGTCCTTTGAAGGATTCCTCGCGGCATACCACGCGCTCTGTCATGTACACAATACGAGACCTTGTTATGAAAGCTGAAAGTGTCAAAATTACGTAACGGTAGAAGCGTCAGTTACGCCCTGTCAGAACGCCCTGGCCGCTAACAAGATAGACCGGGATATTGAGATACAGTTTTTGCCGGTGCGAGAGGGTAGGACGATAAACAGAGCTCTTGAAAAACACTTGTGAGATAACAAAGGCTGGCTTCCACGAAGACGACCAATAATTTGTCTTTTTAATTTTACGGCGGACTGCCATAGCTCTTAAATATAGATTTTTTTAACTCTATAACTCGACCTCGGCCGGTCCATTAGGTTGGAGTATTCGGGATACTCATTACAGTCACGTTCGCTATGAAAATTATTTATGACCGTATTGTTAAACCGTGGCATTGTAGAAGCATTTAAAAAATCGATAAAAATATTCTTGGTTATAGGTTTTGAACTAAAATTATCAAGTACCCATTCAACGAAGCCTTGCCACGCATATTCATTAAATATAAAATTTTAAAAGTTCGACAAACGTGTCGTAATATAATAATACGAAATAAAAACCAGACTAAATCCAATAAAATGAAACGGACGTAAAAGGAATCAAAACCTGTTTTGCCCTTGCATCGGTTTAGTTGTAAAAAAGCCCATTCCATATAATATTACCCATTACAACCCCGAGAATCACTGCTGGACCAATCGTCGGAAAGAATTCGAAAATGGAACTCGGTTTCGATTTTTAATTGTCTCGAATGAATTTTTTAAAATGACAACGTGTGTTTCGTTACGAATTGAACACATTTTATAGCTTGAATTTGAATAAAGAAGCGTGTTTTATTTTTAAAATTACTGCAAAATATTCTAGTTGCCAGTGAATAGTGTATCATATATTCCAGCTATATTATCGTTCGTCTTGAAGTAGTTTAATAAATAACCTGACGAGTTAGTGAAATTGACGAGTAAGGAAACTGACCAGTGAATCTCATACATTTGCTACTAAACGTTTAGTAGGAAATGTATGAACTTCACACTCGCACTAATCAAAGTGTATACCAGACATTACTAACCGACCGCTAAGAAAGGATTTTCCAAAATTCGTCTCCCAGGAGGGTGAAACGGGGGTCTAAAGTTTATATTTAACGCAAACAAAGCCGCGGGCCACGATCAAAAGCTACGCAAAATATATTTCTGTGGTCCTAATTGATAACGCACAGCCAAAATCAGCATACTGAAGTTTGGATGGACTTGGAACATACAATTGTATATATCTTAGTTTTATTCAAACGTGCGAATAATTCCCTTGGTTGTGTCTGAGAAGAATTCATACTGCAAGTACGTAAATGACTTTCTGAAAAGGGATTGATGTGAAATTTCAGAAACTAAGGATGAAATTTTGAAGACATGGTTCACGGAAATTACGATTTGTAGCGCCAGTTAAGCATCTGGCCACGGCTAGTGGACTAACTGGACTATTATCGTTCCCACAATGATTTTATATTCAGGGTGATTTTACAAGTGGCAACCCCATTTGGCGCACGACCGGAACCCGCTAATGAGCGATTAGTGTTGCCAGTTACTCATAATACTTTACTAATAGTTGGGGTGTTATTTCGAATGAGGGTTAATATTGTTGGGGATGTTTTTTGTGTGGTAATTGAGATTCACTGAATTTGATTTTATTGGAGCAATTAAAATATAGTCATGGTTGTATTTTTGGATTATTAACTTGGTTTTGGTGATATGCAAAATAGCTTTTGCTAGTAACTTTGCACATGCATCTTAATGATGCCAATAAGAATTTCGATAAGACCTAATGTATACCGGAATACCGAACTTAAGGATGATATTTATGTGTTTTATTTAGTGTTTCTGCGCTAAAAAAACTAAAATCACTAGCCATATCTGATAGGCCGTTTTTATGATTGCCTCAATAGAAGGTACATATTGTAGGATAAAAGTGAGCCTTTGTCTTTGGCGTATTTTTGGTTGGTATAGTTGGAATCGCACAAGAAGGGTTCCGTACCACCAATCTGTTTTAACTTAACTAGCAGTTGACCCAAGCCATCTAAGAGTGACTTTTTGAAACTGTTTACCAGACCAGAGCGCAGAGCGCGTTCTCCTGATGAGACATATATATTCATATATCAAGAGAATTTGTGACTCTCATACTAGAAATACACGACATAAAACTAGGTTACTGCTACCTCAATCTGGTTTAGAAATATTTCATAAGAGGCCCTATTGCTCATTTATAAATTTGTACAACAAAATACCAAAGCAACTAAGAGATATAGCAAGTAACATGACTTTTAAAAATAAACTTAAATCTATATTGACAAATAAATGTTACTATTCCGTCAAAGAATATTTAGATGATAAAAAACTTTAAAAATTGACTTCAATATTTATAGCATGAAACAATTTAAATTTGAATTTATTAATTTATTATGTATAAAATCGAACAATATTAATTTATTATTCAGAATTTGACATAAATTGTTTGTTCTTTGATTTGTAATATCGCAACACCCTAACAGGGTAAGTACATGTGCATTATTTTATAATCTTTTGTATTATATTTTATGTGGTTGAAGCGATTAATAAATGAATTATGAATTATTTGTAATATCAATTGTAATTTGCGGTCCTTGGTCTCTGCCTACCCCCATGGGAAAGAGGCGTGATAGTATGTATGTATGTATGTATCAATATAAAATAAAAAAGATTCTTACCATATAATTTTGTACAGGGTCTCAGACAGAGTTAATGCTTTTCACCTCACACAAGGGCCTGCTAACAAGAAATGTGACGTACAGACAGACAGAAAAAAGCTGTGCATGATGTTTAAATAAAATTATTTTAATACGGTTTTTATCGCGTTTATTACATTATAAAAACCGTATTAAAATAATTTTATTTAAATGTGTAAAAATCGCGAAAACATTGTGCATGTTGCACAAAAACGCTCAGGGCATTGCAGATGAAATACCGTCCACATAAAAAGAATGTATTTCTAACATTGATGATGTAACATGGGTGTTTAGCTGTAATATTTTGAACTTCAAATACGAAGGTGTATAGTTTTTACATCTGGCTACGATGCGATTTCGTTGTTTCTTGTTTTTAATCTCTCGGGAACGTTTAATGATTTCGCAATTAAAGTCACATGATCCATTTCGATATATCAAAAACATCACATCTGCTGGAGTCATCAACGAATACACTAACGTGTTATTATTTAATAAATATTAGTACTTAATGGATATTTTTAAGTTCGATTCCTTGAAGTGCTGACTTGATGCCGTTAGGTTAGGTTCGTGTCTAACAACTAAAGACGCCGAAGACCGTGCAAAGAGGAGAAGAAAAAGCCGTAAAAGCGAACCCCGGGCTCTAAAGAACTGCAGCTGAGGATGCAACTGGCAACCAATCAGATGAGAGATTTCGAGTTGGATTACTTGCTTTATTTATGTGTATGTCACATACATATTGCTTGCTTGGTTGAAATGGCTGTGCAATGGGCGTTTTATAACCAGTAGCACTTAGTTTAAGACCATATAATGACACCAGTTAGTCATAAAAGACCACAAGTATGATAAAGTGTTCTTATGTTTCGGTATAAGCTAATAGGTTTACAATTTTACATATATGTTAAATATAACTTTTACGACTACTTGCTTCTGTAACATAATAAACAATTAATACAAGATATTCTCAACAGTTTTTATTTTTCATATCTAAGTATGCTTATAATCGTAAACCTTTAACAAAATTGAAAATGCTAAAATGCGAACTATTAAGCTCGAATTAACTAATAAAATTATATGGTGATATCTTTTAGAAAATTACGCGTATATCGAAACCTATTATAAATACTAGTTACGCGGAACGGGGGTAACGTGATAACAATTACTGGCAAAGCACGTCCTCGTATTTTTACACGGCAAAAAAATAGAGCAATAGGGCTGCTAAAAGATCATTTTAATGGAGATTATAAATATCGTAAAATTTTTTATTTATAAATAAGTATTAATAAATATATAGGGACATATCACACAAATTGAGCTAGCCCCACAGTAAGTTGTGAACTTGTGTCGCAGGATACTAACTCAACGATACTATATTTTATAATATATACTTATATAGATAAACATCCAAGACCCAGGTCAATATGAAAAAGATCTTTTTCCATCTTGACCTGACCGGGGATCGAACCCGGGACCTCCGTGTCGCAGACTAGCGTGTTGACCGCTGCGCCACGGAGCTCGATATATTCATAAACATAAACATGCAATCACATTTAATATAAACCAAAAAAAGTAAAAGAAAAATATTACAGTGTTGTTGAATAAGTTTTTTTTAAGTTTTATTTAGTATAACCAAATACCAAAAATATAAAGCATCAAAGTTTAGTTCAATAAACATGAATGAAACTGAAAATAAAATATTGGAAGTAAATATATAACTTTCTCTATTATATTGCCACTATGCTAGTATTGATAAAATGATTCCAAATGTTTTAAGATAATCATGTACTTGGTGTTAGCAGATGATAATGGCCTCGATCCTTAAAAAGAGCTTACCGGATGAGAGAATTAGCACCAGAGATTTTTTGGAATTGTTCTTCTTCTTATAAAAATAACAGCAGTTAATTTAACTGGTTTATTTTTAATGTTTTCGCGAGTGTTCGTGGTCTACCTGCGACCACGAACACTGTAAAGTGCTCGAAACGTTAGGTGTATAAATAATGTAATAAACGCGATAAAAACCGTATAAAATAATTTTATTTAAATGGTTTATTTTTCTTTGACCTGCCATCCGTTTATTATTATTCTGGTTTATTAAGTCATCCGTTATAACATTTAACGGATGAGTTAAATAAACAGGAATAATAACAATTTAAAACTTGTTGTAAACATAACAAGAAATTTTAAATTGTTAAAACAAATAAACATTAAAACACTCATGAAATTCTAACCAAGTTTAACGTTGACAACCCTAGGTGCCAATAGCCATTAAAATTTAAAATGCAGGTTGAATTTATAAAAAAATACATTATTTTTGTAATTGAGAACGCTGTGGACGAGATAAAATCGTTTTATTGAACCAAACGCGAATATTACTAGCGGCCATATTAAACAAGGAATGTGCGCGTTAATTTGATAAATAAATAAAACAGTTTGCATTTAATGAAACATCCGCGTGTCCATCTCTAGTAATAAAACGTTTGTACGTTGAATGTTTTACGGAGTTTTTTATTCTCGAAGTTTCAACATTAGTTGATGGGTTAGTGACTTGTTCTATATTTTCCTTAATTATACTATCTCCCTTATCATCATCATCAGCCATTATTAGCCCATTTTTGGACAAAGTCCACTCCCAGTTCCTTACATTTCTTCTTGTCTTGTGTGTATCTTCGCCATAAGACATACTATCTCCCTAAATCTTTTGATTTTTACATTTCAATCCAATTAGTATGTGGTTCTGGACAAATTGGCATCATTGAAAGGGCTCTAGAAAAATTTAAAAAAAAATAACATTCGGACTATTTCGAGTACCTATTACGCTAAAATGACTAAAATGATTGTCATTCTTGTTTACCAAAAAAATGTATTTTATTTAAATATAAAAAAGAGAACATAGGTGAAGCTGCGAGCAAAATCTTGTATTATTATTATTTGTTTCCATAAGCTATGATATTAAATGCAATAGAAGTAGTATTTTGCGTAATTGAGGATGAAATATTATTTAATAGATTAATTAACATCGTATGTAGTGTAGGCATAAATTTATGACTAATTTTAGTAACTGTTTAGCAGACTACTCTGTAAATATATGATAATATGAGTCTATTCATATGTACATAGCTACCTTTGGTTTCGTCTGTGTTTCGTTTATCCAAAGAAAATCGTCCTGACTGGAACAAGACGTATGGTGCCATTGGTAGCGTCTACAACACAGTCTTCTTCCTGAATCAAGTGAATTATTTTGATAAATGATTTTATAATCGATTTAAAATTGTGATGAAACTGAAAATAATGTTTTTGATATGATCTTGGCAATGAATAAAATATGATTTATGAAGTGCAAGCGCAGACAAATCAGACATAACATATACTTTATCCAGCAGTGGGTCGATGAAAGCTGATGGTGATGATGTGCTAAGTATAACATTAAAATAATCTCACCCAAAACTGCAATCATTGTATTCAAAATCCCGATAAAAGGTGTTAAACATGTAGTAACTTTTAAAATAAAAAATTTACTTACTTGGTTTCTAAACTTGTTCCGCTAACCGTACCGACAGAGTATTTGTCCAGCCCGCGTGTGGCCAACACCGGTAGCGTCAGCAAACAGTCTGTTGACTGTATATTGTGAAGAATGTTTGATCGGTCCAGCCTGCTACCTGCGAGACACGATTAGTCGTATGTTTAGGAAAGTCACGTTGGTAAATACTAGGTCTCGTCCATTATCTCTTTTAAGCTTCAATGCTTTGAGAATAAGAAATGGTGCATGGTCTCTTGCTATGCAGATCTTACAAGCATCATTTGAAAGTTTCACGTTTCATAATACTAAACTCTATATTTTTATAACAAATAAAATAAAGTAAACATCTAAGACTCAGGTCAATCTAAAAAAGGTATTTTTTTCCAACTTAGCCATCCGGAGTTAAGTAGGCCGTTGGTCCCGGCTGTCAACATTGAATGCAGTAGTTAAGCCATGTCAAATGCCTTTAGGCAGCTCGAAAAATCGAAAAATCTGTCTACACGGAAAAAACACAAATTTCCTTGAATTACGGTTGACACTATTCATCAGCTCGTAAAAATGTTACTACCCCATAATTTAGCTCTGAACCACTAGATTACCCCAATCACGTGAAAATTGACTGTGAATAGAACTCATTAGGTAGTTTAGTTTCTTAGTCCCTGACCTAACAATCCGTAGGTAGCTATTTCATAGTACAAGAGGAGCCCGATAGCCCAATGCTCACAGCATTATTAGGGCTCACGTATGTTAAGCTGCCCCAGGCGCAGTCTCCACTTGGATGGGTGACCGCAAGTGGCATTAAGTTT
This sequence comes from Rhodophaea formosa, assembly GCA_963082605.1. Taxonomy (NCBI): domain Eukaryota; kingdom Metazoa; phylum Arthropoda; class Insecta; order Lepidoptera; family Pyralidae; genus Rhodophaea; species Rhodophaea formosa. The sequence continues at coordinate 8,900,380 of OY720228.1, read as the reverse complement.
ATTTTTAAAATTTCATTTATTTATTTATTGTCATAATTGATGACAGTAATTTAATCTGTTGTTTTCTTTTTGAAGCGTACTTGCTTAAAACCAATTTCTACCGGAACTTGGTTTTTAAGCAAGAAAGCCAATTTCAGTGGCTTCATTACGTCATAGCCTATGTTACCGCTTACTACTGATAATGTAGCTGTCTGCACTATAACTAGGCGAAGGAATTTTAAAATCTATTAATATGTTTTTGTGTTTTATTTCAAACAAACTCACTGTCAATTCTTTCGTCATCCTTATTTTTGTATAGAAGTAAAGATGTACGAAAAGTTATGGCCCAGCTATGATGACGTCCTGAACTTGGAAATATTACTTGATAATCCAAATCACAAGAAAATTGGCTCTGAATAGACTTCATCAGGACGTGGCGTCGAGGACACTATGACTTGCTACAAGCAGGCTTGTGTACTTTACGTTTGTTTTTTGTTCTCATCACTCATTCGAAAAATTTACCGAGAGTTAAGTTGGGAATGGATAAGGTAAAATATTTAAAATAAATTGGGCACCAAATATTTTTGAAGTATAATTTTCTTTAGGCTAGTGTTATAGAAGGCGGCGCGCCATCGAGTTAGTATAAAAGGACATGGCCGCTCTGTTTACCCATATGCGGCAAAACATGAGAGTTGCTGCTCTCTAAAGGCTTTGCCATTTTTTCTCAGTTCGGCCCTTCAGGTCATGCATGCAAATCGCGGCCCATCAGGCATATTAGAGTTTGCTGTCTCTCCAAGCCTTGCGCACCCAGGCAACGCCCAAAGCCGAGGTTCGTCCCTCCTGCGAACCCTTTGGTGAAGATTGCCTTACAGGTTGAGGGCACTCTGCCCTCACCTCAAAAAGTCCGGTGAAGTAGCGAAAGCTCATTTGGAGCTAGCTACGTAGTCCATTCAAAAAAAAATGTTTACCCATATTATACCGGCCGCTTCAAATGCGTCATCACTACTGAACAGATACAAAAATGGCAGAGCGGCGACACCGCGCTGTGCGGCCGCTCGAGTGAGCGGCGCAGCCGCGGTCTGAATAATTCTCCTCATGCAAACTCACGTAAACTCGCATTAGAGCGGCGCCGCCGCGCGGCTGCGCCGCCTTCTATAACACAGGCCTTAGACGCGTTGAATGAAAATCGTCATCAGGAACTCGCGTTATTGGCACCGAACGCAAACTTAATCTTTTTGATGGAAAACAAGTTAGTTTTCACTTCCGTCCGACTACCCCGCATGTTTTTTTGAAGCAGATAGATCAACTATTTCATTCTCGGTATTTAGTGGGTGAATATTCAAATATTTCCCTCATCCGGATAATTAACTATCTGACTTGCTACAAGCAGGCTTGTGTACTTCAGTATTGATTTTTGTTCTAATCACTCATGCGAAAAATTTGTCGAGATTTGTGTTAGAAATGAATAGAGTAAAATAAATTGGACCACGAAAATTTTTGGTCACCTTCACCAGACAAAGCATATAATAGTCAGGTTAGGAAACTTATTTATTGTCTGGATAATTAATAAAAAAGCCAAAATCTGCATTCACGACCCAGAAAAATTTATTTAACGTAGAAACCATTTGGTAATATAGAATACCAAATGGCTTGTACGTTAAAAATGAAAAATAAATTTGATGAAAACAAAATGCCGCATCCAACCTCAGCTGTGCTCACGCCACTCCCACATCCATTCCAGTTATTGGATTGCCAGTCATGCACTCTAACGAACATCTTATACGTATGTATATTCGTTTTTGTTTGTTTCTCCGGCCGTTTCGTCATAACGTCCTTTCATCCCGCGGGCTTCGGGGTTGAAAAGAAATCAACCCCAGTTTCCTTGTTCTTTACGAATGCTACGTGGAAATTATTGCTAAGTTCGAACTTGTGGAGTTTCGTATTGTTGTGTTGTTAGGTTTGTAATTGTTTGTTTGTGTTGGGATGTTTTTATTAGGCAAGAAAGAATTTAATTGATTGAGCAAATGTCTTGAAGAATTTAATGGATGCAGTACATAAACATTGTTTATTTCTCTTAAAATTATGTGTACTTTTTAGATTATTTTTACATCATGACTTTTTATGAAAAAAAAAAACTTCTTTCCTCTTTATAATATTCGTATAGATATTGAAGAGTGGAAGATACCAATAGAACAGGAAAATAATCGGTCTAGACGAAAAAGAATTTGAGTTCGTTCATAAAAAATACTCGCACAAAAGTGGTACAATATTACACAAAACATTACTGACAAGCATTTAAGGGATAAGGGTGGAATTATCGAAACTGCCTCTTGAAGCAAATTGCGGCTAAAGTGCTTTTTAAATTCTACTTGGAACAGTTGGAACTTTTTGTACGGGAATATTTTTTACATTGTAGTCCTTTGAAAGGTTTTTTGGTACTTGAAAATGACATACGTACTTGAATGACTTTACAGAACATAATACTTACTGTAATTTAAAAAGATAGAGCAACTAGTAAACAATCGTCAAAGAAAAATATTTAAAAAAATAATACATATTTTACTTTGACGATTTTTAATAAATTCTACCGTTCTTGGGGTTAACACGTCGAGTAAACTAAATTATTTATAGATAGATACATTGTTTAACTTGCTAATACCTTCAAGATCTATGGATATAATTATGTTTTAATGTACCAAAATCATCAAGAGATTTATGTGAAGGAATAGAAATTAGAAGTTTACAAATATAAGCCAATAAAATTGTCAAATATCGTGAAGTATGGAAGAAGCAAGGGATAAAATTTCATTGTTTTTCTTAAGTGGAACAAATCTAGAGAAACCTGTCATAGCTCAATACATGCTTAGCACAATAGGCATTCTACTTTTAGGTTTTAATTGCGTTTCTAACGACCACAAGACGAACCCTGGACTGGCAGGTTAGAAGAAAACTAAGGAAATTCTGAGCTACAACTTGTAGAGATAGGTAATCATAAACAATGAGAAATTTTTTGATTAAACTAACGTGAGATATTAACATTATTAATATGCAAAATACGGGTCACTCACGTATGAAGTTAGCTACAGGCCGACATGTTTCAACCTCATCCGGAGGTCTTCCTCAGGGCGAATGTGTGTCTCGGTTCACATTCGCCCTGAGGAAGACCTCCGAATGAGGTTGAAACATGTCGGCTGTAGCTGACTTCATATAGAGTGACCCGTATTTTAAATATTAATAACAATGAGAAAGATTAGAAAAGATGAAAAGCTACGATTAAAAGTTAAAAAAACCGGCCAAGTGCGTGTCGGGCTACGCGCAGTATAGGGTTCCGTAGTTGCGAATGACAACTTTGAGTTCACACTGTTTACACTCGCACCTCACAGTTTAACGACCAAAAACATCTAACAATAAAGATTGTATAAAATTTTACATTTTCCATTACATTTTATAAGTTGGTTGCCTATAACTTTTTAGTTTGCACTTAGTACCCAGCTCTGATAGTTTTCCTTTCAACTTCAGTATATATACTACTGCTGTAATTTTTTTCACGTATCCATATATAACCGTTTAGCAGATAGAGGGGGGGGACACGTACCTCAAACAAAAATTTTCACTTTAAAACCAAATATTTCAGAAACGGATCCCTAAATCGAAAAATGGTGTACTCAACTTCACAATATTTTTCAAAAACCTTTTTAACGATACCCCACACGATGGGTATGTAGAGAAAAAAAAATTACTCCCCCACTTTACTTGTATGGGAGGTACCCAAAAAAAATTTTTTTTTTAAAGATTTTTTTCTACGACTTTTTTGCTATGATTAATATACATACTCATACAAAATTACAGCTTTCTAGTACTTATAGTCTCTGAGTAAAACCGCGGACGGACAGACAGACAGACAGACAGACAGACAGACATGGCGAAACTATAAGGGTTCCTAGTTTACTACGGAACCCTAAAAAAGACTAACGAAACTTCAATTCCTTCCTTTCTGATGTTATGTAAAAGTCCTAAGGATAGTGACTTGATCCTCAAAATAAATACGAGAATCATGTCAAAAAGTTTGTTTACGTCACAGTATCATTGTATCTTATAGGCCCGGATTTGAGACGGGATTTAGATAAGAGCGACGCGTAGAGTAGTTTTTATACTGTGACTCGGCGCAGGCGCAATCCGCGCGTCTTATCTCCTGCAGCGCGTATCTCATAAACTAACATGACTGTCGTAAACATAATATTTGGCCACTTGGACTTGAACCTTTAAGATTTAAGAGAAAAAAACTGTACTAAAAAATGGTATATGTGTGGAGATTGTATTTATGAATTTGATGTTTTATGTACAAACAGCAGTCATATCGGATTGGCTGAGTATCATATTAACTCAAAAATCCACGCTCTAGTTACTCTACCACCTTTGAGGTAAACCTCCAATCATTTGAGTCCAAAAATTTAGAAAATGCAAAAAGGAAACGTTTTTTCATACCCACGTCCCAGGATTTATATGAAGGCGTTTTTTATTTAGCCATCCAAAATATTATAATCCAATAGTCTTTAAAACCACAAGATCTTAAGATATTTACGGTCTGTCCATCTATGTTTGAATGCCTTACATCCCTTCTTATCTCCATATCTTCACCAGGGATCTGCACTGTGTTGTAAATAAAAGTAAACAAAAAAAAGCGTTTCGTCCGGTGTCATTGTAGTTTTTTGTGTATGACACTTCTACAAACCTTTCTTTATTTTATTTTTTCAAATGTTTTCTAAGTTTTTACCTTGGGATGAATTTCATCTCTTATTATTGAGCTCCAATTATTTATTTATTGAATTGCTTTTTTTTGTTTTCAATGCCTAATTGGCATGGCATAGCCTGCTTCCGGTGAAGGAAATCATCGTGAGGCAATATGCACACTAGTGGATTCTTGCCCTGATTAATATCAGTGCACGTACTCGAAGTAGATGAACTACACAACTTCGCTTCATTCATTTATTCATTTCGTGTAGGTGACACTGTCAGTCGACTATGCACACCCTGGTGTCAGAGTGTCAGAGTCGGAACCGCCTCTCTGTCTCTGACGTGGTTCCTTTAACAACTACCAGATGGCAGCCGAGACTAACTTCGCTTCGAACTAGTAGGAATTTCGAAATTGGAACTCTATAGTGAATTTCACAATTTAAATAATTTTACATAGGTACTCATTGCTGCAGACATCGTATAATCAAATGTTTTAATTAAACATAGTGTCACATTTCGCCACGATAACTGTAAGATAATACTCGTCATGACGTTGAATGAAAAATATGATTGTACTCATATGTCATGCAACCCGAGAATGCTTGCGTTCAATTTGCTTTGCTTCACAATTCTTGAACTAACTTCCTCATGGCTTTAGCTGCGTCGATATCTTTTTTTTTGTGTCCGGCGTGTGCCTCGGGAACCGTTGAATTTTTGAAAAAAAATTTCATCATCATTAGGTCTTTTTAGTTTCCACTGCAGGAGCACGACCCTCTCTGTACTACCAGACCAGAGCCATATATTAGCTAGAGCAGTCAGAGGATTTGGCCTACACTCTCCACGCTGGCCAGACGAGTTGGAGAGATATCTTTGGTGTTTATAAGCTTTGTTCAGCTTGTCTTTACTAAGTCGCCTTCTACGACATCCACGGGAAGACTTGGAGTGGTCCGATTCTACTCTGCCGGGAACCACACAGGAGTTTTGAAAACTATCCCAACTCTACTTTACCCACTTCATTGTCTAAAGACCTAATGGCCTTAGGTTGTATCGTCTGTAGGCCTTACTTAGGTACTTTATGCCCCTACGATGCGATAAGTACAGTATAAAATATTATTACTTGAATCCTTACTAATATTATACTTAAATGTGAAAGTACATACGTACAAAAAATAGGCTACTTTACCTATTGAACTAAACCTCGTCTTAGGAAATTAGTGAGAATATCGAATTCCATCATAAGAAACAGCTATCTCTCAGTTTGGACCAGTTCAACCAATTAAAATGCCTAAATTAATTACCATACAAAACTTTGAACCAGACTGTTCGTTCTAGACAAATGTTAACGAGCCATTAAACATAATTTAGTTGCTGAATTCGAAACGTATCAGTGCATAAATCATATCTCTAACTGCCCTTGTTTCCTGTCCCTTAGTTTTTTAGCGGTCAAGTGAAAAAATGTGTCCCTAATTTTTGTGTCAAGCGGAATGTCCAAAACATATTTCATTATCGGGGACCATTTTTTTTTTCAATTTTGCAAACCTTTGATTTAATAATAAATATAAATAATAAATAAATATATACGGACAAATCACACAGATTGAGCTAGCCCCAAAGTAAGTTCTTAAGTAAGACTTGTGTTATGGGATACTAACTCAACGATACTATATTTTATAACAAAACATATATAGATAAACATCCAAGACCCAGGACAATCTGAAAAAGATCATTTTTCGTCTTGATCTGACCGGGGATCGAACCCGGGACCTTCCGTGTCACAGGCCGGCCGTGTTGACCGCTGCGCCACGGAGCTCGTCTTTTTTGTTAATGTCTAAACTCTACGTAAGCAGATTCTTGTACTACTTGTTCTACGTTCTTGTGTGTGTCTACGTAAGGAGGTTCTCAATTCGTCGTATTTTTTTTATGTATGTTCCCCTATTTCTTAAAGACGCCTAAACCGATTTAAGAAATTCTTTTTGTTTGATAGGTAATACTTTAGAGATGGTCTCATTAAATTTTTATCGAAATGTGTCGAGCATTTTTTGAAAAAATACACCAAAACCAAAAAAAATATACACTAATGCCGTTCGGTTTACACTAATTTTAATTTTATTCTCATGCTTATTACAACAAATTGATAGGGTTTAAGTCAGTTGTTGTTTTTTGTTAAAAAAAAAATAATTATGTATAACCTAAAATATTTTTAACAAAAAACAACAACTTGATATTTTTTGCTCTAGTGTTGGTTTGTTTCTGTTGCTGGTTTCAATTTTCGTTTTTGTATGAGGAATATAAAATGATTCCATAAAAGTATCTAGTTTTAAAACAATTCCCCTAAGCCTCATTATAGAAAACAACAGAAGCCCAATTAACCTCGAACAAAAAGGGTATCCTAAAATTATCCAACAATTTTATGCCGGGCATAATCTTGTAAATTCGAAGAAGCTAATGACGCGGATCCAACAATCCTTAACAAGGATTTTAATACCGATTTACCACGTGGTGTATCCGAACGGTGCCCGAGCTAGGCGCCATAAATACAGGCTCGTCTGCGCCCGCGCAGGTACGCCCGCCAAACAAGATCGTTCCTTTTTTAAAAAACAAGCGCTGCCGCCGCCATTTTGAACTCAAATCTGACGCAGCTACTGTTCAAATTCAAATGTGGAATATCTTGTCACAACACCGTAATTAACTTTAAACTTTCTCACCTTAAAAATAGAGTTTCTTTTCAGGAATTTGTATCCTTCGGCATTGTGAACTTGGTGATCGGAATTTGTATCTTAAATATTTTGTTTTTAAGTTCGTATTTGGCTGGAGGGTGAAACGGGAGTTTTTTCTCGTCATACCAGATTTTATTGTTCTTTTAGGTTTTTTTTTTGTGACAGCGAGTGGACCAGGCGCGGTTCGGTGGGTGTTTTGCGGGGTCAGTGGAGATAATAACTGTAAATTATCGTTTCTCTGTTTATTGAAATACGTCTGGACGTGTTCTAATGAGAAAATTTTAGCGTGCCAAATTGCCGTGAATATGTTTTATGAGTTATTTGCATAGGAAGTTTGGTTGTTATTAGGGACATGGACTTTTGGCCTTAAAGTAACATCTACGAATACGAATGTATTTGATCGAACATTAAGTATGAATAGTTAACTCTTTACATTACAACCTACAATAGCAGACTCCGAGCTTCAAGAATCACAGCCGAGGAGCATGCTTAGAAAAGAGAGACTCTCCTGTACAATTATCAAAATTAAATAATCGCATGAACGAAATTCTCACCTATTCATCCCAAAGTTTCCCCAATACAAATAAACGTTAAGAGCCAGCCAATACTGCGGATAGTAGCGAATAAGGCCTCAATAGACAAACAGCCAAAGTAAACTTTCAACACCAATCGTTTGATAGAAATCCGGAATCAGTCGCACAATCGCGATCCTCAATCAACCAATTGGAGTGAGACGGCGATATTAACTTGAGTAGCGTGAGAGAGACAGAAGATGTTCTCTCAGTCCGGTTTTCAATCATGGTGCTAATGAGTCGGGAGGGTTCTAATTGCGTGTGAACAAACAAACGACGTGATAATACCTATTCAGGTGCCTTTTAAGGCTACTAATTTGTCGGTTAAAGCCGTAATCGGCTGCAGTCTTCTTAAACTATCGTATCATACTGACACTAAATTATAATTAGTAATTTATCTAGTGAGAACCTTACTAATGAACCCGGGTTATTTACATCGTTTTGTTGTGTCCGCATATTTTGCCAAACCTTAAAATTTGTTTCAAAATATAAATTAAAAGTGAGGCGAATTTCAAATTTCAAATCTGGTTTCGGTTCTAAATGATGTCATAATTGGTATTGTTATCGATTACAGTTTTGATACTAAAAGTTCATCAAATACGATATTTCACAAACAATAATCAATTAAAAACAAAGAAGTGACAACAACTGTTCGAACACAAATCTGGTTTCAGTATCCCGAATGACGTCACAACTGGTACTTCTATTTATCTTTCGAAGATTCGTGACCCGAAAGCAGGATACGAAAAAAAGAAAAAGGCAAGACCCGTCCGTTCCGAGAAGTGGACTTGTTAGTATCACCATTTATTACACTCCGGGTACCAATGCTCTGATATTAGGTACGAAATGGCGAGGCAATTATTTGTTTATCATTATACTGGACTGGTTTCCTTGAAAGACAAATGATTTGCACGCTGACATGTGAATTGTGATGCCTTATTTGAATTGTTCCACTCCTCCCATATTAAGTTCTGTCATTTTCGCACCTGTTACTAGAGTATTGGCAATTATCGCGTTGATCTGACAACTCATTTACTTTAATGTCAATATCCATATCGATTTTGACTTTAAATAAGTACTTACTTTATTAAATACAAGCTTTTAATCAGTTCCACCTGCCTCGTTGTCTCTCAACCTAAAGTCCCGATGTTCCTGACCTGAATTTTTGCAAACACATGTCCATCGAGTGACAGTTCAATAGGGTCTTTCAGCTCAGCTGATAATGGAAAATTGGCGATCTCTGTGGCCTAGCGGTCATCATGCCAGGTTGGCGTTAGCACACCTGAGGTTCCTGGTTTTGATCCCCGGTCAGAAAGATGGTAAATGATCTTTTTCAGATTGACGTATTCTGAAAATCGATATATACGTATTTATTATAAAATATCGTATAATTCAGTTAGTATAGTATCCTGCACAAGTCTTGAACTTACTTCCTCAATCGGAGTGATTTGTCCGTATTTATATTGTATTGTTTTTGTTACTAGAGTATTTGTTTTTGGGTCTTTTGTCTTTTTATTTATTTATTAAAACTTACGCGACTTAAATTCATTTTCACGAATCACGGTTTTACACACTTTATTTCAGCCGGAATCGCCGATTAGTTTTGGTATCTTTCAGAGAACATCAGCACGGCGATTTTTGGCCAATAGTTCTGGAACATATTACTGTAAAAATTAATGTTTTCTCACATTGATTATATTCGTATGCTGAACTGTTCTTGCACACTTTATTCTGAAACTATTGGCAATGGTATGGACGTATTTTATTGTTTCTCTTTTTAGGGTTTCGTAGTAAACTAGGAACCCTTATAGTTTCGCCATGTCTGTCTGTCTGTCCGTCCGCGGTTTTACTCAGAGACTATAAGTACTAGAAAGCTGAAATTTGGTATGGGTATGTATATAAATCATGTCAAAAAAGTGGTAGAAGAAAATCTTAAAAAAAAACTTTTTTGTAGTGTAGCTCCCATACAAGTAAAGAGGGAGTTATATTTTTTTTCTATACAAACCCATCATGTTGAGTATTGTTAGATAGGTCTTTAAATAATATTGTGAGGTTGAGAACACCATTTTTCGATTTATCGATTTTGGGATCAGTTTCCGGAATATTTGGTATTAAAGTGCAAATTTTTGTTAGAGGTAAGTGTCCCCCCCCCCCCCCCCTCTATCTACTAAACGGTTATATATGGATACGTGAAAAAAACTACAGCAGTATTATATATACTGAAGTTGAAAGGAAAACTATCAGAGCTGAGTACTAAGTACAAACTAAAAAGTTATAGGCAACCAACTTATAAAATGTACTCGAAAATATAAAATTTCATACATTTTCATTGTAACATTTTTTTGGTCGTTAAACTGTGAGGTGCGAGTGTGAACAGTGTGAACTCAAAGTTGTGATTCGCAACTACGGAACCCTACACTGCGCGTGGCCCGACACGCACTTGGCCGGTTTTTAATAACACTTTACCTGTTTATTGGTTCTCTCATTTTTACACCTTTCCCTTAATGTTGGCAATTATTTCGCTCTGTCGTGTCGATCAGAGTTCTCATTAACTTTCGTGTCGGCTATTGTAATTAAATTGACAGTATCGTGTTAAGGCTTAAGGCAATCTTCCGTGCTGCCGTTTGGAATTAAATATAACAGCTGCTTGTCCTCCTAAGTGATGCTGATGATCTAAAAAGATAGCAATCTGCATAAATCACATGTTTTCTCTTTGAACTTATTTCTTCTTATTTGGTCAAAGGTCCCACGCTCAATGGTTTTTAATCAGTTCAGAGATTGTGTACTGAATGCAATCTTTTACTAGTAATCAAAAACATTAAAATTAATGTCTTTGAGGATGTATTGAATTGAATTGTGATATAATAATAATTTCTTTGGGATACTATAAAGTGTTAATAATACAGTTCTTATATACTAGTGTTAGTAGAACATAAATAAAAATATAAATGTTTGGAACAAACTTGATGCAATTTTATATCCCCTTGCAATATATAACCCTTGCTATTATAATCATCGCAACGTCAGTTATGTCTAAAATATCTAACATACATACATACATACATAATATCACGTCTTTTTCCCTTGCGGGGTAGACAGAGCCCTAGTCTATAAAAACCAATAGGCCACGTTTAGCATGTTAGTGGGCTGGTAGGTGGGGAACGGAATCAAAATAGTGATGGGTTGCTAGCCGCATCGCCTTTGTCGTGAAAATATCTAAAATATTTATTATTAATAATATCTATCACTTACATTATAAATTTTGTAAATATCTGTAATACTTTAGTAATACTGTCCAAATACTTGCTTGTCATTTATTTTAAAAACTTGTTTCCGTGACCCCAATATTCCCGCTGCCTATAAAAATTATAAAAACCTCTTAGTACTCCAACCGAATGACGGTGATTACAGTCTTCATCCACACTCTGCAATTAGGTCCCAATTTACTGATACCAAAACTTCGGTACCCAATTAACATAAAGACAAACAGCACTTGAGAATAGGGTTGTGTGATGTTTTTTTAAATCTTCAATTTTGATTTTTACTTAAGTGACATCGTTTTTTTTTTGTTAGTCTGGGAAAAAAAATAATTAGATACAAGCTGCTCTGCTCGACTGCTCGAGCATGACGCTCTCTGTACTACTAGAGCCATATATAGCCAGAGCAGTCAGGGGAAATGGTTTACACTCTCTACGCTAGCCAGGCGGGTTGGAGATATCTCTTTCATGTTAAGCTTTGTTTAGCTGGTGTTCCCTAAGTTGCCTTCTACTACATCCATGGGAAGACTTGGAATGGTCGTATTCTTCTCCACCGGGAACTACTTGGTTTATAAATAATATTAGTATAGATTATTATTTGGCATCGGACCTTTTTGCTAGTCTGGTAGAAATGTAGATACGCCAACTAATATTGGCATTATGGTGGGTCAATTACCTCGTTACAGTAAACCGTTTTATGAATGGAACGCTGGCGATACGGGGATCTACGATAATTAAGTGACTGTCAATTTTGTGCACTACCTCGAGAATCATTATAAAAGCGGTTTAGTAAACAGAATAAAATGTAGGTAATTATGTCCATTCATTGTCATTGTATAGCTTAAAATTTTTAAGTTAAATGTGGCAGATTAAAAAAAAGTAATTATGTTTAAGCCACAAGGCTATACTTATATCACATCACTTCTTTATTGCTTAAGAGGGTATACTAGCAGTGCGTTTTCCATACAAATGTATTTCCCTATTTTCTCGCTGAAAACTGCTTCTAGAGGCACAATTCTTTTTACATAAAATCTATTACATAAATAGGTATGTCCCTATGTTTTTTTTTGTCTAAAACCTGTTTTAAAGAAAAAAACAATTGTACAAAAATAGTTTTTTTGGAAAAAATAAAAAATAGAGGCGTTCCTATTTTAGTACTAGATTTTATGATAAAGGAATTGTGGCTCTAGAATCAGTTTTCAGCGAGAAAATAGAGAAATACATTTGTATGGAAACCATATTGAAAAAATACTGCTAGTATACGCTCTTAAGATGTGAGCAGATCTTGCAGCAGATGGGAATTTGGATCAAAAGCGTCTGTGTCTGTGGTGACCCTAATCAAAAACAATGTTTATTTTTAATTTGGTAACGAGAAAAACCGTTTTTATTGCAGTTTCGTGTCAAATCGTCCGTCGTTTCGCGTGTTTTTGGATTATTTATTTTGCGCACTTTTAATTTTTGGTTGGTCACTTTTTTTATAGCTACAGTGAACAAATAACACGAAACACGCAGTTTGATTTTGAACAACCTGGCAATATTCTTCGTTTGATAGTTGTATAGCGGCAAATCACTATTTTTTCGTTCTTCTTCTTATCGAGTCGAAATGGTTGCATACTATTATATTAAATATCTTTTGACCAGTATTTGGCAACGCTAATTGCCCTATCGTTGGCCTCATTTTTCCGTACTGTAATGGGTATTGTTCATTATCATCATCAGGTCTTTTTTAGTCATCACTGCAGGAGCATGTCCCTCTATGTACTACCAGAGTCATATATTAGCCAGAGCAGTCAGAGGATTTGGCCTACACTATCCACGCTGGCTAGGCGGGTTATAGGGGTCTCTCTGATGTTTATATAAGCTTTGTTTAGGTTGTGTTCCCTTAGCCGCCTTCTACGACATCCACGGGAAGATGACATAATGTAATGGGTATTAAAAATACTTTTTGCACCACCAGTAGTGCGAGCCGGTGGTGTCAAGGGTCAGAACTAAACTTCTCTCAACACGAGTTCGACTTGCATTTGCCGTTTGTTTTTGTCTTATATATAAGCCTTTTTTTTAAGTTAAATGATAACTGACGACATATGTTGAGTTGGGTAGAACAAATGTCGACAGTCCTTTAATTCTATTTGTTTATTTATTTTTGGAATCGCGTAAAAGAATTAACATTTTTGTCACATGAAACCTCTATGCTAGACTCGCTCTTATCTGTTCAGTAGCAGCATAGTTATTTCATATTTCTGTCATATTATAATGTCAAAATACAACATATGTCGTCAGTATATGTTATTTATAGTGTAGTTACATTTTAATCGCGTGTTATCGGCGATATCATCTTATCAGTACATTCATTATGTAAACTGGGCCCCAGATAGCGAATGATGGATGTATCTGATAAACGGATGGTCAACTTTTTTATGTTATTACTTGCAACAAGGCTACTAAGAGCCCTGAGGTACTCCATCTATGTCAATATTAACTATTACAGTGCCAACTGCCTCCGTGGCCCAGCGGTTACGGCGTTTGCCTTGTTGACCCGGGGGTCGTGGGTTCGATTCCCACGGGAAGCATACTTTGTTAAGTTGTTTCCAGTTTGGTTAGTACATTGCAGGCATGAATCTCCTGATTGTCTGATAAGAACGTTGGTTCCATTCTTCGGAAGGCACGTTGAGCCGTTGGTCCCGGCTGCCATCTGGTAGTTGTTAAAGGAACCACGTCAAAGGCCGAGAGGCGATTCCGAAGAACTCCAACACCAGGGTTGTCCATGGTCGACCGTGTCACCTACACGAAATGATGATGATTGATGACTATTACAGTAGGCAACTAACCCTATTCAAAATAATCTTAACGAATGATAGTCTTAAATCTCAGACTGTCTTTTTATTGCTAGATTATCTAGACATTGACTGGACGAGACTATAAACGATTTTAGTAAAGATGCGTAGTAGTCTTTACGCCGTGTGGTTCCCGGAAGACTAGAATAGGACCACTCAAAGTCTTCCCGTGGATGTCGTAGAAGGGGGTCTTTAGTCGTTTCGCACCACAAGCGATTCGGACCGTAGTGCGAATCGCCCGAAAGCCATTGTCGAATGGGGTTTTTCGCACCGCGGTTCGAATCGCCCAATAGTTCTTTTTGAATGGGTTATTTCACACCACGGCGGGCGTTTGATCAGCCCAAATATTTATTTGAATGAGTCAATTCAACAGTGATTCAATCTGTGATTATGCCATGTTTAAATTATATACTTTTTTTAAAATATAATCATAACATACTATCTCGCGCAAGTTTTTTTTTAATTGTCAATTTTTCTCGTTATCTGTACAAATAAATAATTCGAATACTTAAATTTTTAATATAAGTCTACATCGGTCCATGCAAACAGTATTGGATCGTTTCGCCCCGTGGTCCGAATCGACCCATTCTAAAAAATACCTTGGGCCATTCGCACAGCTCCAACGATTGCGTGCGAAAGAACCCATTCGATTCGCACCATGGTCCGAATAGCTTGTGGTGCGAAACGACTAAAGACCAGTAGAAGGCGACTAAGGACACAAGCTCAACAAAGCCAGCAAAGTGAGTGTAATCCAAATCCCCTGACTACTCTGGCTGAATATATCAAGCTCTGGTGGTAGAAGAGGGTCTTGCTTTTAGTCTTAGATCGTAGGCTTAGTATCGTTGAGTTAGTATCCCATAACACAAGTCTTACTTAAGAACTTACTTTGGGGCTAGCTCAATCTGTGTAATTTGTCCGTATACCTTTTTTTTATTTTTTTTGTTTATTTAGAGTACTCGAGCGTAAAAGAAATAAATTATTTTGAAATGTAAAGTTTTCATAGGTTTGACAGCAGAAATGGTCACTACTGCATGGCATGGCATGCATGCTTGCCTTGTATTTTGATATGTTTTATTACAATGTAAAGTGTCATCAAAATCCATTCAAAAGATTATGTGTGGAGTTTCAAAGTGGTCAAATGTGTGTCTCGTAAATTCTAAGATAAGAGAGTGAAAAATAAAAAAAAAATATGCTGTAGATTCAATATACACTTGAAAATTAGTTGGAACGATATACATTGAGTAGTTTTTGTAATATAGCACTTTTTCGCAAAAATAACTTTGCATTCATAAAAACACCATGAAAAACAAAGTTATCTTTGCTGGTGAAAAATGATGGAGGTTTTTGGCTAATCTAAGTTTCATCGGAACTATTTAATGGTGTAGCCCGATGAGCACTTGGCCAATTTTTTTAAATATGATTTAGGAATAAAAGAAATAAAACGATTGGTGGCGCTATATGGCTGATCTAAGCCTCCTAAACCGTGTCATAATCATAACTCAATCCGCCTTTTTAAAAAGACAGATAAATCCTTGAACAACGTACAGACAATGTGATAGTGTTATCATATAACACAAATCCTCAGTATTTGCGCAGAGTAGATACGCGTGTGTTCATCAATCATATTTTTGGGTTGGATTTAGATTAAGTGAGGACCTGTCTTGATTTTCAGATTCGTTATTTTATTTTATTTTGACAAATCCCAACTAATATTATACGAAAGTGAGTTTGTTTATTTGTTTGTTGGTTTGTTACGCTTTCAGGCCTATCTACTGAATCCATCATCATGAAATTTTGCATACACGTTGTCTGGTGTACGGAGAAGGACATAAACTACCATTCATCACACTCACGCGAGCGGAACCGCGGGCGAAAGCTAGTTTCCACTATTTTGAATCTAGTGGGTGTTAGTGTATTTCATCAGCTAATACCATGAATTATTATTCAAATAATTTATTCATACATACTGATAGGTATTAAGGTCCTACCTATAAACCGAGACTTTGTCTACAACACCTTGGTCTATTGGACCTAAATACCACGTTTAGCATGTTCGTGATAGACTGCTAACCGCATCGCCTTTGAAATGATTTCTAAGATTTTCGCCAATTCCCTTAAAAGGCTTTTACGATCTGCGGGGAAAGAGAAGCAGCTGATACATTTTTCATTTTTTCTTTTCTCTTTTACTAGCATGGGAGATGACATTCACTATGTACAAAAACTTATCCCCTTCATTATTGCTGGACACAAACATAATCAATAAGCTAATAAAAATAGTTGTCGATTAATTAACCAGTCGGCTTAATGATTACCACGAAATCGTAATGTCAATGCAATTACGAATTCAAAAAAACAGTGCCATGCACTGGCATTTATGTGACACGTACGTTAATAGTAGATAGCACGTGGGGCTGAAAAAACTTGCTAAGTTTGAGCCCGACTCCCACTTCAAGGGTTCAGTATTGAGAAATATACGCAAAAGGACAAATAAAACTGAATTGACTAATTTCATAGTTTGACGTTACCACGACGTTTTGTACACGCGAGCGAAGCCGCAGACTAAAGCTAGTGTTCCTATATGGTCCCCTCTAAGTTGAACTTTTATTATTTGGTGAATTAAAATAAAACACTACTGAAAAAAATATCAGTTTTTATCTCAATTTCAGCTTTTCAGTTGTAAAACTATGTTTTATTCATTTCATACATTTAATCAATATCAAGCGTAAACATAAAACAAATTAAATTTCAACGCATAACTTTAACGCTTTGCTCATAGTCCAGATTATGTAAATTCTGATGTGCCCAATTGTATAGCCGTGTAAGTAAAAAGTGTATTATTGCGAATCAAAAGATAATATATTAAATACTATAAAAAATTAGAAATATATGCATTCGAGGGTTAATAGAAAGCTCAAGACAAATGATTGGGCAGAGTACGATTAATAAACAGTACATTTAGTTACGGAACCCTAAAACCGTGTCACGGCATTAAAGTGACACGCACAGTAAGTAATACTTGATAACATGAGGTGCAAAAAATATTAATAGCTTATGTAGGTGTAGGTTCCAATTCAAGATAAGCTCAGTGGACGGATGTTCGTGTCAACTGTGGTTATTTTGATGTTGAAACCACAGAGGAAAAAATAACATATCCCGTATAACACTTATAATTCGAGATCTGCTGAACCAATTTTTATGGTTATTGATTCGTTGCATTTGTCTCCACCCCGAATAGCAGAATACATCTTAAAAACAATGAAAACTCGATATGTGTAATTAATACTTAATCACTGACTGTTAGGCGGTACGAAGTTTGCCGGGTCAGTTACTATACAATATTTATGGTATCACTACATATTATAAAACAAAGTCCTCCGCCGCGTCTGTCTGTCTGTCTGTTCGCGATAAACTCAAAAACTACTCCACGGATTTTCATACGGTTTTCACCAATAGATAGAGTGACTCACGAGGAAGGTTTTAAGGTATAAAACATGCCCGGGCGCAGCCGGGTAGGGCTGCTAGTTTATACTAAATTACACAAGTAATTAGTATCATTTGAATGTGTTTACAAATGTATATAACCAAGATTATTTTTATTTTTCTATGAAAGAGAATTATACGATGCTCTACCAAAAAATAAAGCTTATGTCACTCGGGGGTGTAAGGATTTTAACGATTGATACGTCCAAATTCGATGAGACATTTAAAAGATTTTTTGGAACAAACAAACTCACACACACATATTTATAGTACATGATTTCAGATTTCTAACTGAAAACCCTACTTTTGGATAGTGGGGTAAATACGCAATATTTTACCTTAAGGGCCCACTTTAGGCACAGTCGCGTCGTTAATAATTTTATTCCTAATACTTTAAAAATAGAAAGAAATTCAAGAATGTAAATCATATAAGCCTAAATGTGTGTGTGTGAATCAGTCATTAAGAGAAGTACTGTAGTAAGTAAGAAATTCTCTCTGACTAATTCTCATAATATTAAAACATGATTCTAAAAATACTTCAGGATATTTACCAAGGCTTATATGATTTACATTCTTGAATTTCTTTCTACTAGTAAAGTATTAGGAATGAAATTATTGGCGTCGCTAGTGCCTAGTGTGGGGCCTTAAAGCATTAAAACAGCCAAACACGAAATTAATTTCTACTAACTACGCAATAAGCTCGGTTAAGCAGAAAATAACTAACCGCGTGTACAATAAAAATAAAAATAAATATAAGTGTATATTTTTTGTACTTTTATATATAATTTTTCATTGTTATCTTTCTGTAGTGACTAATGTGATATACTTACCGGTATGGATTATTCCCTAGAGTATGAAATGGTGTATTTTATATATTTTTTTAAAATTATTATTATATAAAATATATCATATACGAGTATGTTACAGTTGGTGAATTTTATGATGGACCCTACTATGCCGGACTGATTATTTTAACATTAACTACTATAAAATATTAGATATTGTATGTATCCGTACCACAAACAGTTTCATAAACTGCAAAATTGTTTTTGTAACAGCGTAAATCACAATTAGTTTCAACATAAAAGCAATCAAATATTATAATATATATTTTTAGCAATTTAACAAAACAAGATTTTTTTTCTTGTTTTGTTAAATTGCTGCTTCGGGAAAAGAATATAGATTGCTAGCGATTGTCCCGAGACTTCGCCCGCGTAAATTATTGCCTCTATAGGTGAAAGAATTTCGAAAATCGGTCCAGTGGTTACGGAGCCTATCTTTCCTTTATGATATTAGTAAACATAAATTCGTCTGAAACCTATATCTCACAATTCTTCATGATTGTATTTTGTGAATTTAAGTGTACCGATTAACTGTAAAATTGTGATGAGAAATAAATGATTTATTATTATTATAAACACTCGCAACAATACTCTTCTTCTGTTTGGGTCGGGTAAAATGTAGCATCTCCGTACAAAAATCCCATTTACGTACTTCACATTGAATACTTCTCATTATGAACTGATAGATAATATCAAAGTTAAGTCTGTCTGTCTGTTTCAACTAGATGTCAAGATAAAAGCAATTAAGGCTCAGTCGCCCGGTAATTGATGGTCAACGTGAGTCAGGTTCGATGCCCGGAAAAAGAGGATTTAGTTTCGTTTAAGTTTATTTAAAAATGCACATTTTGGTGCAAAAATACGACGTGTACGTGTGTTTGATTCAAATTATAAGCACTGTATGGTCTCATCATCATCATCAAGTCTTTTTTAGTCTCCACTGCAGGAGCATGACCCTCTCTGTACTACTGTACTGTACTAGCCTTAGACTAGCCAGTGCAGTCAGAGGATTTGGCCTACACTCTCCACGCTGGCCGGACGGGTTGGAGAGTTCTTATATGTTTGTTAGCTTTGCTTAGCTTATGTTTCCTAAGTCGCCTTCTACGACATTCACGGGAAGACTTGGAGTGGTTCTATTCTACTCTGCCGGGAACCACACGGCAACACGTCTACTGTATTATACTAATATTATAAAGAGAAAAGATTTCATTGTTATTCGGTTTGTATGAATCGAATAGCCTTCGAAACTACTAAACCGATTTTGAAAATTCTTGCTCCTATAGAAACGGGTCTGGAAAAATCTGCGGGTGATATAGGGTGTAATTTACGTGGACGAAGTCGTAGGTAAATTTAATCCTCGATTTATAATAAGATGCCAAACATTTTTAAGGTATTTAGCCAAAAGCTGGTGTCGGAAGGCTGGCAGCTGACAGCGAAAAATCATTGCCATCCAACATTGCAATGCTGTCAGCATTCTAGGTGCTTTTGTGTGACAAAGAGCTGCGGGATTTTTTAAATAACTCTGTTGTTTTATAAAGGCTGATATTTTATTTCATTTTGATAAGTCGCTATAGGCAGAGATGGGATACTTACCTAGTACTAAGAAGATACATGCATTAATAACTAGCCTAAAATACATTACTAAATACATCTAATTAAATATAAACCGCTCAGTATGTTATGACATAATATTAAATCATCGCCATGTCGAACAGAACTGGTCGCTGGAATTTAATCAACTCACAAAAAATGTGACCGAGGGCTGCCACTTCACGCACGATTAGTTTTTTTTAAATATTTTTTTTTAATTTTAAAATTAATTTGATGTGGGCAGGTTGTAAAACTTGTAAATAATTTACTTTTTGTTTTCGTTCGTTTTCGTGAGCGTTTGATAGTTCAATCGTTTTCACATATACTTAGTAATTAAATCACGCAGAATGGTAAGCATTGTCGTATGAGACTGCTAAGGGTCTTACTGCGAGTTGGCACTAATAGTAGAAGTAGAGCTTGATAGTTTGAACTAGTACTAAAAATGCCAGTCTGACCTTCCTTCTATGTTATTTTATGGAATTTTAATTGCTAATAATACTGTATTTAAAATCTTACAATGTCAGTGGAACGAAATGTATTCTTTTTAGGCGACTTAGGTAACGCTAATAAACATCAAACAGACCTCTCCAAGGCGCCTGGCCAGCGTGGAGAGTGTAAACCAAGTCGTCTGACTGCTCTGGTCTACAGAGAGGGTCATGCTCCTGCAGTGGAGACTAAAAAGACCTGATGATAATGATTCGGAACCCATTTGATAAAGATATTAAATTTTTTTTAATTAGAAAAACATTTACAGCACATGGTACGCGGTTAGTACTATTTTTCGTCGAACACTATCGGAATTTGTATCAAAAAGGAACTGTTCATAGGAATTTAATCAAAGCGGACAAAAATTTGGCGTCACGAGATTAAAGAACACAAGTGGGAGGAAAAATGCTTAGGAATTTTGGTTGCACGTGTATTTAGTTAAACATAGTTATATATCGTGTCACTACAAACAAAATGATGTATTTAATTATCCAAATGATTGATTCTTGATGTACCCCGAACGAATTGACTGATGCTGTCAGGTCCGAAACCGAAACTACTCATAAGTTTGTTGGCGTAATGCTGTATATATGTATAAATTGCATGAAAATCGCCTCAATATTTTCCAAGATAAGGATGGAATACAAGTTATGGGACATCGATGTATGTTATTATTTGGCATGTGAATATGAAAATACCGAAAGAAATGCAACATAAGAAAAGGCTTTTCGTTATTCAGACATGCAAAACAGATCACGCACCCCAATCAATGACATGCCTGAACTTGTACCAATAAAGTTACAATCCATATTCAAAACCAGGCTGGACGTAAATTGCAAGCGCTGAATAAAAAAAAACTACTCTTTAAAAAAAATAAAAACAACTAATAACCTTTCCTCGCGCTAAAAAATGCCAACGAGCCGTGAAGACAGGGCTGTCACTTCAGACTAAACAAGATAATGGAAAGGACTTTCCACGTGGGGTCAAGCTGTAATTGGTCGCCCGGGGCGGTATGTCCGCTCCATTGATCGCTTATGAGGGCTGAGAATGAAGCTTCTTTGGCTTTTTGCCGTGGATAGTAATAAAATGGAAGACTAGTAACGGGACTTGGAAGATTCATGTTGATAGTGTGCACATAAAGATGTTTTTTTTTTTAAAATATCATAGTATGATCGTATTTTCTCTACATTTAGTTTATTGGCTTTGTGTGTAGATTTATTTGCATTTGCTACTTACAAGAATTTTACTAGCGCCTTAAATGATTACCAGCTTTACACTGCTAAACCGAATCCTGCCTGCGTGGATTGTTTTTCCAATATATTGTTGATTTTAAAATAGAGTGTAATAAATCCTTTAAATATTTGAAAAGATAGTTCAATTAGTAACTTTAAAGTCGATTTCTTTAACAATTGATTATTTTTATTCACTCGAAAACAAATATCTCGAACTGCTAACCCTACAGCGCACACGCAGCGCCCGTCATGACTCGCGAGTCGTGGATGGACGGATTTTTTCTCACACTACACCGAACGCATTTCAACAGATAATGTGTTTGAAGATATTATTAGCTTTCGATTTGCCCGCTTTATTAAGATTATTTTATTAAAATTAATTTTGTGGCAAAATGTAGGCACTTATTACTAACACTTCCGTGGGAACTGTAAAGTATTTTGCACATTTCCTTCAATTAAAAGTTTTGATTGTCATGTTTATGTGCTAAATTCACACATGAAGGGGCTTATCCCTTTCTTTTTGTTACGCAAGTAAATTGATGTGACGTCATATATTTAATAATTTACATGGCGTGTATACGCGTAATTTACATTTATTATAATACATATTAAGTTTTCTTATTCAGTTCGATTTCGTTGATGATTTCAGAGTAACATCTCCCTAAAACCCTTTGATGTTTGCTATTAATTTAGCCAACTCGAGATTTATGGACATAAAAAATAACATCGAATGTTTGTTCTGGTACAAAGGACCCTCACGTAATCGTGCTTAAAAAATTACCTACAAATTGGGGAAATCCGTTACCCTTGATTTGGGGTAAACACGTCCGAGTGGGGTAAACTGATTCGGACTCATCCAATTACGACCCTCCTAAGCCTTGTCTAGTTTGGCGGGTATTTTGATATCAATCGAGAATTTGACCAATTTGTCGAGTAGTGTCATTTTAAACTGGTGACTTATAAGATGTATGATTTTGGATGGAGAAAACGCTCATTTAGCGTAGTCACGCTACTAATTTCAGCAAAAATGTACGACATTTCGTTTATTTAAAATTAATTCTCCTTCTATTATAACAAACTGAATCGTGACTTAGCCTACGTGCAATTGTTTTACGTTTATATTGTATGGAAGAATGATAAATGACTAGGTTACATTGTATCCCGTCCAGGTATTATCAGGTATCCATAACTCTATTCCTAGATACAATGTAAACTGCTCATTTATCACCCTCAATGCAAATAAAACACGTCAATCCATTTGAACGTCCTTAGAAGTGAATAATATTTCCTAATTACTTCGTTTAACGCCTTAAACTTTAAATAAGAATGTTTTTCCTACATTGTATTTTCTTTAAACATATAGTAAAGTATTGAAAATGACAAATAAAGGCAATAAGTAATAACTAACTTTTAAGGCAGGCAATTCATTTGAGTTTTAGTTTTATTCTGAGCACATTATACTTTGTAAAGTGTTGAAAAGTAAAATTAAGGTTTGTTAATTGAATCTTTAACACATAGTTGATAAAGTCGAATGTCAATTAATGTGTATCCATTTGGTGGCGATAAGTTGCAATATCGAGACATTAACGACATAGTTTACAACAGCTAACATTCGCTTACGTATCGAATGGTTTTGAGAATAGCCTCGATGTATCAATGAGGTGTCGAGATTTCAAACGGTCTATTGGCAGTAGAGGATGTTCGGTACTGGAATTAATCATACCGGAAATATCTTGTATTCTACCCAGCTATTATTTGAGGGTATCGGTTTTTCGCTCATTGGCGCTTGTGCTATTACGTATTAGATTATTAGTGTTAAGTATTAAATCAAGGAAAAGAATACTAAGCATTGTACGCTGGCCTGGGAGCACTAGTAATGTAATGTCCCAGCTGCTCTCCTTCCGAACATATCGTAAAAGTCAATCAAGGGAATGGGAGTTCACTTTAGGATTATTCATAAAAAGACTATTTAAACTGATTAAGTGCAGTTAAAAATTTACAAAACAAAAGACGATCGTAGCTGTTTTTGACAAAAACAATCTGAATAGCTTCATGGTCTCACTTCAAATTGTAAAAAGGAATTCTTAAAATAGTTTGAAGGGTTATCTAGGGCGACAAAACAACATGTGTAATATTGTCTCTGTTTACCTTTAAATAATTTATTTTAATGGATGCATCACTGCACACCAAAAAAAACTGTATGATCTTAATCCGTCATCTTGCTAATAATGGCCCTTGCCCTTTCTATCTTTAAAACATTCGGTCCCGTAAAGATAAAAGACATGATAATGTAATATAGGTCATAAATTGTCCTTAAAGGTAACACAGAAAAAATACTCCTTAACTAAAAATATATATGTAAGTTCATAACATAAATGAGTCTTTTATATAATATAACACTCCGAAAATGGTACGTAAAACTTATAAAATATGTTATCATATTTCATGTTTTGTATGCTCCTGCATGTGAACGACCTCGGGAGCGAAATATTTTATGAATTAAATGTGCTACAGGTAAAAATGCCGAAAATAAAAATATCCGAACGTGCGCGCCGTGTCGTATGATTTATTTATTAATTCGAGTTTATTGCATATGTGTATTTACTTTTATTTTACCTTTGACTGCCGCTTGTCTTTCATGGGAGGCAGTGTTAAAATAGTTGATGTTAATTTTTTACTTTTATTCCTCCAAGTATTGTTATACCTAGGTTTCTCCTTCAAGTTTTTCTATTTTTTATAACAAATTAGCTTTAATTAATTAGACGAGCTCCGTGGCGCAGCGGTCAACACGCCAGCCTGCGACACGGGGGTCCCGGGTTCGATCCCCGGTCAGGTCATGATGGAAAACGATCTTTTTCAGAATGACCTGGGTCTTGGATGTTTATCTATATAAGTGTATGTCATAAAATATAGTATCGTTGAGTTAGTATCCTGCGACACAAGTTCACAACTTACTGTGGGGCTAGCTCAATTTGTGTGATATGTCCCTATATATTTATTTATTTATTTTATATTTATTTAGACTAAAATATGTACTTTCTTTACCTATGTGATCATAGCGGAATAGACCACCATCACGCCCAGTTGTTGCAGTTTTGGCTCCTTAAATCCGTAATGGCTCTGGTACACGCGTATAGGAAACTGTAGAGGAGACGGTAGTTAGTACTTACTGGGCTACTTACTAGTAGCCACAGACAAGAAAAATATTTTTTTTTGCTTCTAATATCTGTGCTAGTAGCATAGTATCTCTATCTAAACGGTAGAATAGACGGTAAAATACTCCTTTGCTGCTTACTAATAGCAAAGTAATTACTCTACTGTCTACTCTTCCGTTTACTTCATGCGTGTACCAGAGTCGTAAGGGACTAAGGCGAGATATACCTACCTGTTTTTTTTTTTATTGACATTAATAGTACTTCCTTTGTTTCAGGAGAAATCCGGCGAGCCTTATTCCGGTAAATTATCGGTTAAGTCGGATCTAAGTCCAGTTTTTGGTGAGTATTTTTTTTTGTAATATATTCATTAATCATTATATTACATTATTGGCGAAAAAACAAGTCATTACGAAGGTCAGGATTAAAATAACATCTTGTTTACCCACCCATCCCTAAAGCTACGGATACACATGGTAGTTTTGGGCATGCTTAAAAGCATGCTACTAATAAGTAGCATGTGTATCCGTACCTTTAGCGATTCCCGTACAAAGGTGCCTAAAACGCTAGCTTCATTAGCGCGATTATATTAGCTTGATAAATAGCAACCTTCTTCGAATAGCGTGCTCGGTAATATCGACTCTGTGAATGTCCGATTCTTTGAAGTTTAAGTAAACACCGAACATTCCGATCACTGACACACGTCAAACTACATTTAAACGATTCATTCAATGTGCACTTGACGTCGATCGTCGCCAGGCAGAGGCGTCATTTTCTTAGTTGTCACGGCGTCACCCAGTGTGTCATATGGCGCTTAAATCTATCGTCATCGTCATCAGGTCTTTGCCACCCTCCACTGCAGGAGCACGATTCTCTCGTACTACCAGAGCCATACATATATTACCTAGAACAGTCAGAGATTTGGCCTACACTCTCCACGCTGGCCAGACGGGTTGGAGAGGTCTCTTTGATGTTTATCAGCTTTGTTTTGCTTAAGTTTAATATATTTAATATATACGGACAAATCACACAGATTGAGCTAGCCCCAAAGTAAGTTCGAGACTTGTGTTATGGGATACTAACTCAACGATACTATATTTTATAATAGATACTTATATAGATAAACATCCAAGACCCAGGTCAATCTGAAAAAGATCATTTTCCATCTTGACCTGACCGGGGATCGAACCCGGGACCTCCGTGTCGCAGGCAGGCGTTCCCTAAGTCGTCTTCTTCATCCACGGGAAGACTTGGAGTGGTCCTATTCTACTCTGCCGGGAACCACACGGTCAAAAGGCTTAAAACTATACTAATATTATGGAGCTGAAAAGTTTGTTTGTTTGGTTGAACGCAATAATCTCAGGTAGTACTGGACCGATTTCAAAAAAATCTTTTACTGTTGTTTAAGTACGTTATCCCTGAATGCCATAGGCTAGGTATGCTTACCTACTACCACGAGCAAAGCCGGGGTGGACTGCTAGTCCCTGATAAATCTATTAGTCTTGCTCTTACGATGAGCATTAATCAGTATTTCATTTTCTATACTCTTATCCAATTGACTTAAGAAACGAAATGTTTACACAGTTAATAATTCGCTACTTGACAATTTTCTGAAATATATTTTATAATATCTGAAGATTTATTTTAAACCCCCCTAAAATTAATTTTTTTTCAAAAAAGCTTTGTTTGATAAGAAAACATGATTTTTTTATCTTTTGGTTTGAAGTTCGCGCTAAAACACTGCGTCACGTGACATTTTCATGTTATGACGTCACAACTCAATAAACAAAGCACGGCTAATACGGCGCTCTAACTGTTTTGAGGTGTTAATTAAACAGATTTAACTGGAATTGTGAAAATGACAAGTTACAAAACGTGTGCGGTGCCTATGTGTAGAAGTACGACAATTAAATGTCCTAACAAATTGTTTATTCACGTTCCTAAAAGTCCAAAACGTCGAAAGCAATGGTTACAATTGGCACGCCGAGACCCACAGTTTCTATCTGATAAGTCTGTGATATTCTTTTGTGAAGATCACTTTGATGTAAGTATTTAGAAGAAATCAATATGTTCGATTTTACAAAAATAAATTACACCTAACCTAACTTCTTAAAATCATCACTATCACTAATAAATAGTATAAATCAAAGTCGCATCCTGCTGTCTGTATGTATGTTTGCTTAAATTTTTAAAACTGCAATTCAAGAGGTTGGTTTCTATGTGTAATACTTACATTCCAATAGTATATAGAATAAACAAATCTAACTTTTGCCTAATGACACTTTGTTTTTCTTTGTAGCTACCTAATGATATGGAAAATTACATCCAATACAGTATAATGGGTTCTATTGGTAAAATAAAAATGAAGCCTGACTGTTTGCCATCCAAATTTAATTGTCAACCAGACAGTATAAAACGGGCGGGACCTCCACAGCCACAATCAGTTGTAAGCAAAAGACCACGTATGGACACATTAGAAGAATTATTTTCTAAGGAAATGCCATCAACATCAGGCATGACAAGCAATAGCGGTGAGTACAGTTATCAATTAGCAAGTTACTTTAATTTTATTTAAAAATAGGTTTACTTTCAACGTTTTCTATGTAGAACCTTGTTTTTAGAGTAAGTAGTTTAGTACCACAGAGTATATAGTACCTTGGTCATGCAACATTTACATACTTAACTACGTTGTAAATAAAACTCATGTATATTGTTTCTTTTTTTTTAGATTCCGTATCTATGAATGCGAGACATAATTTTCAAGATCAGATGATACAAGTATGCCCTGAAACAACTGATAAATTAACTCAAGTGTGTTTGTCTGCAAAGGTTAGAAGTAAAGCTGTACAAACTTCTAGTCAAGCTAAAGATAAAAATACTTCTCCTTTAACAACGCATACTATGACTACGGCAACATCACCTATTAAAATAAAATCTCGAGTTGGATCAGAAGGTTATTTGAAATCCAGGAGGAAAATACTATTTAGTGAAAAGTTAGAAGTGTCATCTTCAACCAGTTCATCACCATCAAAATATTCACAGTTAACAACTGACACATCACCATCTGTTCTCTCCCTTCTGACATTGACATCAACTAGCAGTAACCAAGAAACTGAAGCTGAATTATCTGCAATAAAAAGAAAACATGAAGTAGAAACTCTACAGAGAGCGTCTATTAAAAATACTATACAATTAATCAAGAATAATCCAAGATATTACATAGGAATTTCTAAGGATTGTTATTTTTTAATTGATATTATAAAAAAACATACAAAGCTTCCTGAAGAACACATATTATTATGTTTAAAAAAAAATAGATTAAATACACCATTTTCTGAGCTTGGCGATCAATTTGGTATGTCTCTGTCTTATGCCAGTAAAATTTTCATGAAAACTGTCGCTATTATTGCAAATGTATTACATCCATTTATAATTAAATTGAATAAAAGATCAGTGAAACGAAACTTACCCATGGCATTTAGACATAAATACTTTAATGTCTATTGTATTATAGATTGTCTAGAGATAGAAATTCAGAAACCATCAAAATCTGTAGAGCAAGCTTTAACATGGTCAGATTACAAGAAAGCAAACACTGCCAAATACTTAATCAGTAGTACTCCTGATGGTATTATTAATTATATTTCACCCGGGTTCAGTGGCAGAACTACTGATGCCTTGTTAGTACAAAACTGCAACTTTTTAGATTGTTTAGAACCCGGTTTGTCTATACTTGCAGATAGAGGATTTAAACATATTGAAGAACTTTTACTGCAAAAAGGAATAAATTTAATAAGACCTCCAAGTGTTTCCTCTAATTCAAAATTATCAAAAAGTGATGTTATTAAAACAAAACAAGTAGCAAGTTTAAGGATTCACATTGAGCGAATTATAAGACGTTTAAGAGAATTTTCTATGTTAAAGCCTCATTCTGTAGTTAATAAGAAATTGTTACAATATTTGGATGAATGTGTTATTATTGCCTGTGCACTAATTAATCTACAGGATAGTATAATTAAAAATACATGATTTTTTAAAATAACATTCTTTTATTTGGTACTATTATACAATAATGGATACACATTTTGTTTCCAAAAAGATTCCAAGTCACATAACAAGTTATTAACATATTCAGAATTGTATTCTACAGGCACAATAACCACCTTACTGTTTTTTTCAAAGTCCCATGATGCCACAACAAATAAACACTTATTCAATTTAGTTACGTGCATCTGCAGTTGTATTTGTGCAAAGTACTTAGCAGTGACTTGGTTGTTTGAAACATAATTTTTTGTAGTTTTTTCATTAATTGGACATTTTATTTCTATTACAGTAGCACTGTTCAAAATCCCATCAGGTGATGCTGCTATCATAGGATATTCTTGGCATATAAACAGTCCACACTGAGAAATTTCACCAAGTTGTTCTTTTAATTGTTTTTTTACAAGAAATTCTAAGTTTCGGCCTCTTTTTATAGCAGCAGTATCAGGCACTTTTGCACCCATTAATGCTGCAATTAATGAGCCATCTGAGGTCTTACACCGAGTCACATCATAAGCTCTTGATGCTGTTATTCGAGCATATCGGAGCTCGTGCCATGCTGGACTATTATGTTGTTGGCATGTTAGCTTTTCTGCTTCACGAACATTACTTTCTGTAACAACTGTTCTTATTTTATTTATGAAACGATCACTGTTATTTTCAGAATTAAATCTCCAGCTTAATTGGTGTAAGGAAAGCAACTGAATCACATTTTCTTCATAATCAATCTTATGTTTCAAAATTTGACAGTTCTGCAACATCCTCAGTTTACTTTCTTTTAAAAAATCACACAAAACACTTTCGTCTTGTCGGTTATATAAGGCAGCATCACTATTACCCATCTCTTTAATTCTCATGTACTTCAGAGTGCTGCCAACTTTAGACAATTTTGACTTTTTCCAGTAGCATGCAATGGCAGTGCAAGATGGCTCTTCACTTCTTCTATGAGTTCACATTAAGAAAGCCACTGCATGTTTACAGCAACCTTGGGAGGCAGGGCAGTCAGCACACTGTACACTTTGTACCACTCCTTCCTTTTCGTCGATGACCATGGACACCGAGTATGGCTGTTGACGAACCTTGTGTTCGGGACAAACTTTTGCCTTTACTATACACAAATTTCCTTCCCTCTTCAGCTGAACATATCCTATTGCATCATCTCCGTACGAGTGTCGTGAAGATCTGAAATAAAAAACATAACCTATAAGTGTTTTGAAACGTTTTATTAAATTTTAAAGCAGGTATATATATCATTGATTTAAGAATTTTAAACAATGTTTTGTAAATATCTTTATTTCTGTAGGTACTTACACAGAAGTTTTTGCATTTCGAAACTCGGCAGAGCAAAAATCAGGACTACAGGCAAAGAAATTTGCGATCATAAACGAATCGACTCTGGGCAAATTTGCACTATCCGCTTTAATGTAGCCTGACTCTATTTCGTGAAACTCTTTTTGTAGCTCAAATCGAAATATTTGAGCGATTTTTCTCCACTTTTTCTCAGAGACGACTCGACGAGTACTTGACGTGACGTTGACTTTGACGTTTTGTTTGTTTATTGAGTTTTGACGTCATACGAAGATTAATCATGGCCGCCACTTGTCGACCACAGATAAAAAAAACTGATATTAATATTCCAAAAATAAAATATTAATAAATTGTTTTAATGCAAAAAACATATTGGATGGTAATTGTTTACTTATAAGCTACCATAAAAAAAATATTTCATATTTTATTGCTACAACTGTCTAATACCGAATTCTCGTGCGTGACTGGACATAACACACAAATCCGGCGAGCCTTATTCCGGTAAATTATCGGTTAAGTCGGATCTAAGTCCAGTTGTTCAGTGACTGGACATAACTATGCATATGTTTCATATATTCGTCCTATTGAAATAGGATTTCTTTCACGTTACTATTAAAGATATATTTTAGTAAGCAATGTATGAATATAGTCGAGTCAAGAGGCGAAGCAGAATTATCGTTAAAACATATTTTAAACATTTTATCATTTTTCATTACGACATTTACGAACGTGTATTATGACATCTGCCAAGACAATATCAACACAATATTTTTGCATGACATACTTAAGAGTAATATTTTAGTGAAGAAGTACTTACTCATCCTTGCACTTACTTTATCTCAGGCAGCCATGCTAATTCAGATTTAAAGGTACTGCAATTCAACCGAATGTTATTTAGGCATCTACTCCACGAGCGAGTGAATCGCGAGAATCACCTATATCCATACATTCCCTTAGTAGCATGTGTATCCACACGGCGATGTTTTTTTTTAAACTAATATTATAAACTAGCTGTTACCCGCGGCTTCGCCCGTGTAATATATAGCCTATGTCCTTCTCGGTACCCTAACCTATGTATATGCAAAATTTCACGATGATCGGTTCAGTAGATATGGCGTGAAAGCATAATTTTGCATACACATAGGTTAGGGTACCGAGAAGGACATAGGTTATATACCTATTACGCGGGCGAAGCCGCGGGTAACATCTAGTAGGCTATATATCACGCGGGCAGAGCCGCGGGTAACAGCTAATATTAAATAAGATAGAAGCGCGGTCTCGTCGCGATTCTCTCGCTCGTGGAAGTGATCCCTTAGTCTTGCCGTATACAAGAGACCTTGCTGAAGATGGCACGTGGTGAGTCATCTTAACTGATGAGGATGCGACCGCAGAGACGTTTGGACGAAAGAGATAGGGAGTCTGAGATACGTAGGGTTTCAGATTCTAAACTCAGTCCACTCTATGTGAAACCTACAAATCATACAAAAGCAAGCACCACAGAACACAGAAAGGCTAGCACCACAGTAAGTTGTGCACTTGTGTCGTGAATACTAACTCAAAAATACTATAGATACTTCTATAGATAAACATCCAAGACCCAGGCCAACCAAGAAAAATATCGTTTTCCATCATGTCCTGACCGGTAATCGAACCCGGGACTACTCGTGTAGCAGGCTGGCGTGTTAACCGCAGCGCCACGAAGGATATTGAATTTAGATTTGCCACATCTCGCATCCATCGATCACTCTGCGCTATGAAATTGATTTCTTTTAGAGCCAGAGGTGGGAAATTATCGGCGGCCGTAATGCCGGCCTCGGTCGGCCATTACGTGAGAATTATGTATGTTTTATCGCCAGCTTATAATCATCTGTCACTATCGTTACAATATTTTCGTATAATTTCATCTAGCCCCACCTCCGAATAGTGATGGGTTTGGAGAATATCGATAGTTGCGATTGTAAAACTTTTAGTTGTTTGGGTGTGTTAGTAATCAAATTTTGAAAATTAATTGAGATAATAATTTGGTATGTACATGTAATTAAGATGATGATGTATTAAAATGTCTGTAGAGCTGCTAATGCTTTACGAGTATAACAAAATTTGTAACATTTTTTATTAGTAATAAATAAGCCCAGAATTAGAGTATTTTAAGAGGTACATTTTAATTTTATAATGCGTCACAGCTAAGGATTCAACAGGGAAAACCACGGGAAAACGCTCGGATGAAGAGGACGTTTTTAAAAAATGAGGTCGTCGTAATATTTTATAGAGAATTCTAATAAGGTGAATATCTTTTTTTCAGTAAAATAGCATATATCGATAGTTGACAACATCAAAAGATCCTCGAAGTAAAATAACTATTAGTAAAGCTTCTATTTTGTCGGTACTCAATTAGTGTTCCGACTAATTGAACAAGTGACATTCAAAATGTTACAACATCGACAAAACTCAAATCTATCGACATCTCATATCCTCCATCCTCATACAGACGCCTCGTTATTTGTTGTTATTAGCGTCTTTTTTCTTTTTTACATCGGGATGTTTTCGAGAACCGGTTGTAACACTTAAATTGATCAGATCAGTAAAACAATGATTAATAAATAAAGCTTCTATTCTGCTGGAATTCGATTAAAGTTGCGACTTATTGAACAAGTGACTCTAAAATCTTACAACATCGACAAAACTCAAATCTATCGACATCTCATATCCTCCATCCTCATACAGACGCCTCGTTATTTGTTGTTATTAGTGTCTTTTTTCTTTTTTACATCGGGATGTTTTCGAGAACCGGTTGTAACTCTAATCTGATCAGCTCACCACGACCGGCCACGAGAAAAAAACTATAATGCATCTGACGTACAAACCAACTTTGAATGTATTGAAGTTTTTTGAGCTACACCCGTGGGCTTTGGGAGATAAATTATGTGGCTAAATAGTCGATTGGTAATTGTATGGGTGTAAAGTATGGGTTTCAGTGTAAAATAAACTTCGTATGGTAAAATTACTAGTCTTTTGTTGAAATCTCAGCGTGGAGTAAAAAATGTTCGTGAATGATTTGGTTAGTTCTTTTTTCTTTCAAATATACATTATACATATAAAATTAAAAATATTCCTACTAAGTAATAATAGCATACTAGGAATATAAGATTTAAATCATAGGTATTTTCATTTATTATCTCTATATGTAAGTGGTATCTTAATTCGAAATTATATTTTTTTTTCGACGATAATTCAAACTTATAAATAAACCTCAATATCTCATAAATAAACATTCTAATATGAAGTAAACGAGGGAGAAAGGTCATGTCTCATAGATAAGAATTATCCGAAGTTACTCTTTAAGTTAAAAGGGCTTCACAAATCATGATTATTTAAATCCAACTGCCCAGAATTAAGTGTGTGAACATTACACGTGGCTTACACTGTAAATGGTGCATTAACACATTATTAACATGACTTATCGGCACTGTATTTGAATTTGGTGTTTTAAATCGAAATTTCTCGGTGTACAGTGGGCCACACAGATAAGTGTACCACTAATACTACTCATGCAATAGTATGGGTATAGTAAACTTTTCTATGTGGCCCCCTATACATAGCTCTACACGGATGCGAAATGTGGACACTCATTCAAAAATAAGGAACTACACGGATGCGAAATGTGGTGCTGGAAAAGGATGTAAAAATCTGTTGGACAGAACGAAAAACTGATGAAGAGATGCTGAAAACTGTACGAGAGAAAATAAGACTGATAAACGAAATTGAAAATAGGAGGGGTAGGATTATTGGTCATTTGATACGACATGATGCCTTTTTAAAAAACATACTAGAAGGTAAGGTAAAAGGAAAGAAAGGTCCAAGGAGATTAAGGATTTTTTTGTTGACCAACTAAAGAAGAACGATGGTGTCATGTTGTTTCAAGCAAGACCTTAAGTCAAAAGGATAGAAAAGTTTGTCGCATACACCATCGACAAGAGCTACAAAGCTCTTAAGTAAAGAGACAGATTTTTATGAGTACACGTTCTTGGCAGAAAAGAAAAGGAGAAAATTTCTTCTCATTGACGTTCCTGGGTGAAGAATTTTACCTCATAACTAATAAAAATATCTATAGCGACGCATATGGTCTGGTTTATTACATTATTAATCAAGTGATAGTAGGAAACATTGATAGCAAAATTGAAATTAAGGCTACTATAGTAAAATCCACCTGGTTATTTGACACGCCCAGTTGCTTGCCATGCATAAGCGCTATAAACGGCTCAATATTTTCTTACAAATACTAATACACCACCCCTTGTATGGGACATTTTATTTCTGAACGGTACATGATTACAAAGGTACAAAACAACTGCAATGCAAACTCGATCTTCCATCCCTTTCCCTCCCCAACATATATGTTTCCCTCTCGCTCTGCCATTGGTACCTGTTTGGGTACAGTTTATGTCATTATAGCTAGCTTCTAATTGGAACTTGATATGCGTACGCATTTAGGCCCGTCGTTAGTAGATAAATGAGCTTTTTACACTTACTGTCGGGTGTGGTACAAGTTGTAAACGTTAAGCGACTTTTTTATTGTACATCCATAACGTGAGCATATTTATCACGTGCCCGAGCTCCACTTACCCGTTGCCAGTGCACTTATAGGGATTATCAAGTAAATTAGTAAATTATTTGGGCTAGAATCTCATATCTATCTGGCTATGGATGGGCGGCATATGGAAGGCATACCCAAATCGAGACACTTTTGCTCTGATTGTGCCAAAGTGGGACATCTGTGCTATAGCTGGGAACAGCGGAACATACAGCCTGAAACCGGGACATACAACGCTTACGGCTAAAATAAAAATAAGAAGTTTCAGTTTAATACCTGTGATATTTAGGGAACTGAATCACAGTTATGATTCTACTGCATACCGTCTTTGTTCCTAAGAAGAGATTATTGGATCCTAAAAATCGTATTTAGCACATTTTCTAGATGACAAAATGTAAATTTAAATCAACATTTTAAAATGAAAATCGCTTTCTCCTCTGCTTTACACTAAAGTAGACACCTTTAATGTTAAATTTTAAGGTTCAGCGTCATAAAGATAAATAGTCTTACATGCTCCTAGACAATTAATCGACGCAATATAAAAACAACGACCAATATAATTACAAGACAAGATTTTAAATGCTTGTACTTTAATTTGCGAAAAGTATTCCTTAAATAAAAACTTCCATGGTAATTCCTTTAACGCTTTTACGATTTTGAATTTATTGTAGCTGAATAATAGCTATGCAGCGATTAGCAATAAAAAATCTTTATTGAACTACACCAACACTATAGGTACAAATTATACCGATACTATCATTTCAAACAGGATTTATTTATGTTTACTTTTCTTCTTCTTCTCATGAGTATGCGCCAAACTTCTCTATCCTCTGCTTTACATTTTAGTTTTTTTGTTGATTGCTTTTACTTTCGAAAATACTTTTTCATAAAATATAAAAAGTACTGTAGTTAATGAACCTTTTATACGTTTTGCAATTTGAAACTTGCGAAAGAGACATTTTGCGAAAGGGACATTTTGCGACTAGGGGACATTATGCGAAAAGGGACATTTTGCGACGAAGCGTTTCAAACGGACTAGTGGTTGAAGAATACTCACCTCAAAACATTTTATTATAACGATTTTTGAAATTTCGCCGTTCGCAAACAAGCAGGATTTTCATACAAAAATCATGCTAAGACGAGTGTTCACACTTTCAAAAATAGTACCCTAGATTCGATACTTGAACTTTTCGTCGTTTTGTCATACCGTGTATATTATTTTTACGATTCTGTACATTTTTTGTACTCTCGTTAATATTTTGGTCTCTATACAACGCATAATAATTTATTAAATAATTGAATATGAATATTGAATCTAGTCTTTAAATAGTTGTATCATTCAGAGTTTCAGACATAGAACCCTACAAAACATGCAGATTATCACCAAAATTAGGCATGTAGGTAGTGTAGGCATTGTTACACCACATTTTCGGACCGGTTTTCCCCAAGTGTACGTGACCTAAACCCTGTTTTGCTACAATTATTTTTATTTCAATACTTTGGCGATAATGATTTGGCAACGATCCGGTTAAAATTTAACTAATGACCGGCGCCAGTTCCGATAATTTTAAGGTAATCATAACTTGGAGTACCTAATGTTAATTAATAGGTTATTGGGTAAACTATTATTTTTAACTAACTCGTTGAAGGTTTGCGTCAGTCTAGACGGCTTTCAAATAGGTAGAAAAAGTATAGTTAACTTAGAAAATTATATGAATTTAACTTGCTCTTTAAGTGCTTAATTGTACTAAATTTACAAGGAAAATCTTTGCCGTGTGTTTCCCGGTAGAGTAGAATAGGACCACTCCAAGTCTTCCCGTGAATGTTGTAAAAGGCGACTTAGGTTGGTTTAACAGAAGTTAAACAAAGCTTATAAACATTAAAGAGGCCATATATAGACGATTTGGCCTACACTGTTCAGACAGTACTCTGTCTGTCTGTCTGTCATATGTATGGCTCTGGTAGTATCAGAGAGGGTCGTGCTCCTGCCGTGGAGACTGGCAAAGACCTGATGATAATGATTACCGAGGAATAGTTCAAAAGAACAAAGACATTTTAACTAATAAATTGTCACGTTTGCGATGATGTTATTTTTAGTGTAACGCGAATGATAATATAGTGACAGATATTTAAAATGTAGGGAAAATTATTTCGTGACCTTATTAGGGCATTTAAATTGCTTTAATTTTCAATGAACTTGG
The DNA here is from genome assembly GCA_963082605.1 of Rhodophaea formosa. NCBI lineage: Eukaryota > Metazoa > Arthropoda > Insecta > Lepidoptera > Pyralidae > Rhodophaea > Rhodophaea formosa. The sequence goes on along the minus strand of OY720228.1, from coordinate 8,863,367 downwards.
ACTAAATCAATTTATTTCATAGCCGAATAACCTTTTCCTCTACGAAACTGTCGACAAAATTTCACCCAAAATAGTTTTGGTTTGGTAAAAACCACAACTGGTATTTTTGTGAATCTACAATGTTTTCGGGAATTTTACAAATAATGCCTAATCTATGTAGGAAGGTGAAAAAATTTTCGTAGTTTAGAAAATAAAGTGAATTTCATTTTTTTCTCTGTAGCTAAACTTTTACATGCAACTTAGGTAATTTTGCTGGTGTAAAATCTTATTTTAAGGTAACTATGCTACAGACTTAAAGACACAACTATTTAAGATTACTATTTTCCAGACCGTTATTAGACAGTTTTCTTCCTTTTAGATAAAGATCAAACTTTTACATGCAACTTTTTTCGTCCTGGAAACTTTATATTATTGCGCTAATAATAAAAAATATATTTGATTTCGGCATTTATCTATGCCCCGGTCTGAAATAATACACACAAGAAAAAGGTGGTTAAAAGCTATAGTATTAGTCACAACACTGATATATTTAAAAAATTCTAAACTTTAATACGCAACTTCTTTGTATGGTAACTTTATCAGGTTGTTATTGCGTCATTATATTTATTAAAGTATACTCCTGACCAAAACACACACACAACATATAAGGTGATTATTATTTTCCTGCGAAAAGTTATATAGCAATAGTATTATCAACGCTGAAATAATTAAAAAGATTTCTGCGTTTCAAAAATAAAGTTTTCTAAACTTTTACACGCATCTTTTTTGTGTGGTTTATAATCTTGTTTATTGTGTCATTATATTTATTAATGTATACTTCAGCCCAAAACACACACAACAAATAAGGCGATTATTATTTTTCCGGCAAAAAGCGTTAATAAAAGTAAAATCAACACTGACACCTATAATTTGTCGTGACCGCAACCATAACAAGGGTCTCGCTCGAACCAGGCCGCCCAGGTAGTGGTTTTTGTGCTATGGTATGAGGGCCATTGGGTGTGAGTGTGACTCACTATTGGATTTTGCAGTGTTTATTCGGGGCTATATCCGGATGTAACACAGATTTCTTTATCCCAACTATCCCATCCAAAACTAATATTATAAATGCGAATGTGAGTTTGTTAGTTTGTTGTGCTTTCATGCCCTATCTTTGTTTGTTTGTTACGCTTTCACTCCCTATCTATAAACCGATCGTCATAAAATTTTGCAACACATGTGGTCTGGAGTAGGTACGGAGAAGGACAAAGGCTACCTTTCAACCCGGAGAAAAGTACTGTTCCCGAGGGATCGGCGGAGCCGCGGGCGAAAACTAGTAAATTCATAAACTTCAAATATTAAGAAAACAGTGATGATCTTTTATCAAAGACTTGCTTCTACCGAAAAGGATGAAAAGAGATAGTTACTGCAAGTATACGTAGAAATATATTTGTATTTTTTACCATCCGAACTAAAATATACGAGCAGGGTTGTGAAATAAAAATTCTATGGGTATTTTGTTGTCATTATTTTTCTCCACGCCTAAACGTATTATTTCAATAAAATGTAGTTATCTTAGAGTATCAATATAACTATTATACTCTAAGGTAGTTATACATTTTATCTTGATTTTATCACACTTGTTTCATATTAAATAGGTGACTCAGCATATATATGTGTGACGAAAAATTTTTTTTTCATCAGCTTCTTTATGTCAAAATTTTTTCCATCCATCACCTTATTCAAATATTGTTTAATTGAAGTTTCTTCCAAAAATAGAAAACGCATACATATGACCCACTCGATGGCTTCTCAAAATAAGTCTCCCATAAAATTCCAGTCGCTTCCATGAAGCAGCACCGGTGGTCTCCTACTCCAATATTGACAGAGGCCGTGTTATACCTCATAACGACAAACGCACACACGTTTTTATGTATATGTTACCCGTAAGGAGAATGGCTTCCGAATTTTTCCGTTGTTAGTCTCGGGATAGTTATTAAAACGGAAATTATACCTTAGTTATTGCTAGAGTATAGAATTAGAGAATATGTTTAATACGTTTTTGTGACTAGCTTTTATTAGAGTGAACACGGTATATTTTTGATCGTTTTGGACCCTTTATTATTTAGCCAGTCGATTTTAATAGCTTTTCCTATGGGAACTCATTTTTTTTACATTTCCATACAAACATATTCAGTCGCCCGGTCAATTTGTATGGAAATGGAAAAAAAAAGGTATTCCCAGCTCTGGTCCCAAAAGAAAAGTTGTTCAAATTGACGGTCTGAATCACCTCTGGACCCTAAGAGGTGATTCAGACCGTCAATTTGAACAACTCCTTGAAAACATCTTTTTCAAGGAGATATTTCACCATGTATTACATACAATGTTTTTTCGTACCTGTCTAATGAGGAATTGTTCATCATCACATCAACTCTATGACTCCATAATATTGCCTTTATATTATGGAGTCATAGAGTTTATTGTCATCCCACTTTCTTAGGTTATGTAAAACTTCGGCTCTATCGATTAAGAATAACTGCAAAAAAATAATAGTTTCAAGGCTTACCCGAAGAAATGATAGTTATATTTTTTGGTATTGTTTGTTGTTTTTCGTATGTGTAAGTGGCCAACACTAGTGTCAGATTTTTCAAGCTACCTTAAGGCATCTTACATAGCTTAACGACTGCCATCAACGATGACAGCCGGGACCAACGGCTTAACGTGCCTTCCGAAGCACAGAGGAGCTCGAGATATTTTTATGCCACTTGCGGTCACCCATCCAAGTAGGGACTGCACCAGGGGTTGCTTAACATACGTAAGCGCTCACAGAGCTCACACCCACTGGACCACCGGGCTCCTCAATTTTTTTGGTGACAACGTTTCATTATAACCCAAATACAATTAGTTGATCTTGTCTTTTAAGGGGTTCCTTACTATCGTCACCACCTAGTCGACTATAGGAATGCTTTGAAAATAAAAAGAAGAATTCTTATAGTGTGTGCTTAAATAAATCTTTTTATACTATCAAATCTCCAATTAAATATTACCATAAGTTACCTACCACTCAACACATCCAATTTTGCGTGTCAATCAAGTGTTTTTTTGCTCGAAACCCACTTTATTTTAAGATATGTTTTTGTTTCGTATGTTACGTGATAATTAATCATATCGGTGTGATTGCTTTTCCTCGAAATTGCAGTTGTGACGCAGTATAATAGATGAATTTTTAATTTTGGTAGGGTTCATATAGCGAAGAGTCGAAGCGCAGCGACGCGAAAATCTATTAACCCAAGATTCAACCAAATAATATTCGTTTTTCTCGTCTCCGGAAAGAAAGAAGAGTGCAAAAATGCGTTTATAACATAGAAGTCGTGTGCGGATAATCTATAGAGCAGGCAATGTCTCTAGCGCCCGTCTTTTTTTTTACAACTAAGTGGGCAAACAGTCTTATGGCCCATCTGATGGAAAGCCGTTACTGTAGCCTATGGACTCCAACACCAGGGGTGCCACTCGCGCGTTGCCGACCCTGAAGAAATCTTTTCACGCTCTTTTTGATGAACCCCATACTGTAGTCTCTCGAAAAAAACCATGGCAAGGAGTTTTCTCCATAATTTAGGTGTACGTGGAAGAAAGTTTCCTTTTAATCAGACTGTACGCAACCATTTAGGATACGCCCTACGCGAGCGACATACAGACTCTCTGTTCTGTGGAATATTAAAAAAAAAACGTGTCAAAAGGCGATACGGCAAGCGACCCATCACTATTCCATTTTCCACCTATACGTTCAAACCTGCAAAATAAAGGCTTTAGTTCTTACCCAAGGCTCCGTCTACCCCGTTAGGGAAAAAAGACGTGACAGTATGTTGTAAAGCTTTGTTTTGATATTCATTTATGGTATAATCCACAAACAAGTGCAAGCCCATTAGTTGGTACACTCATCAGAATAATTCTCGCTGCGAAATTACCGGCAAATTGAAAAGGCGGGCGCCTATTCTGAAGATGGACATTTATTTAAGTATTGAAGTGAAATTCGTTCCGTTTGTAAGTGGTTATAAGGGTAACAGATTTTGCTGCCAAAAGGCATCTGACATAGATCAACCACTGCCATCAATGGTGATAGCCGGGATTAATCTTCCTTACCTTTGTTTTTTATTTAAATACGTAGAGTGGTTCAAAGAATACACTACCAAGTGTAAACTGTGTAGTATTAATAGTTTCTGAATAAAATGACTTTGACATATGGACAGACAGACAAACATGACGAATCTATAAGGGTTTCGTTTGTGCCATTCGGCTACGCAACACTTAAAAAGAATTGTTTAAATAATTAGCTCGAGTAGATGTTGGTTTCAGGTAATATTACCTATTAAATAAATGGAGGACGACCTAAAAAACCCGCCTGTTCAAATATTTTATAGCCAATGTTACGCGGTACATATTCTAAAAACATCACAGTCCTTTTCTTGGTCAGTCATGTAAAAAACCGGCAAGTTATCTATACTAATAATAAAGCTAACGAGTTTGTTTTGTTGACTGCGCTAAATCTCCAGATCGGCCCGATTTCAAAAAATATTTTACCATTGGATAGGTACCTTATCCCTGAGTGACATACGCTATGCTTGTACCACGGGCGAAGCCGGGACGGACTGCTAGTAATATAATGAGTAGAAGAGAAATACTGTGAAAGAGAAGCGAATTTCAGAATAGGGCGCTTCGTCACCGCCTACCGAAGAATGCCGTGAGGAAGATGTTACGCTAATTTATTTTTACACGTTCTCTTTGAGTTTGTTTTACTATAAATCAAACTTTATTATACTAGTTTAACTCGTTCCTAGATTGTGTATTACTTACTAGGTACTTTTTTAGGTAATTCTAGGTAAATTATGACCTATGATACCTTGATACCCACTGATAATGAACGAGCTTATTATGTATGAGAAATAGACTTATCAATTTTCTCTTTTTTTTTTAATTTAATTATTTTTACAGCCCTGGATACAAGTCCTTTGGAGCCTTAATTTTCTCTTCCATGCTGGTTAGAGAGAAAAGAAAAAAACATAGAATATACCAGCTACTTTTGTTCCCTCCCATCTTTAAGGGATTGGGCAAAAATCTAATGAATCACGTTATAGGCGATGCGGCTAGCAACCTATGACTATTTTGATTCCGCTTTCCACCGTAACGCCCATTAACACGCTAAACGTGGTTTTTTTACCTTGGGTTCCGTCTACCCCGCAAGATATTAAGACGTGATGGTATGTATGTATGTTAACATCAAAGAGACCTCTCCGACCCGTCTGCCCAGCGTAGAGAGAGTAGGCCAAATCCTCTGACTGCTCTGGCTTATATATGGCTCTGGTAGTACAGAGAGAGTCGTGCTACTGCAGTGGAGACTAAAGACCTGATGATGATGTTTATCGGAATCATGTTAACAAACAAGCCCACATAACAACGAAATCTTCTCTCTTCACAATATTGGTATAGATAAAAAGCCCTAGTTCATTGACCTCCGCATAAAAAAGCATAGACAGGCAACGCGCACAATTACTCCGTCAAATGACTCCTTATCCCAGTATAATTTTCTCGTCTGCACCCCGCCTATGACGTCTAGTCGACCGTTTTCCTGCTTGGCTGAGACGCAAAACGTCATATACGCAAAATGCCATTGCAGAATCCTATCGGTTACTATCGCAGAATGTCAAATTCGCAAAATGTCACTGCGAAGACGAATTGGTTCCTTTTGCAGAATGTTATATTCACATTATTGATATAAAGTTACATTAGCAAAAAGAAGGACAATGCACACAATTACTTTATTCAATGACTCCTCAGCCTGGTGGTGAGTTCCCTCTAATATGCTGACCCATACGTCAACTCGTGAACGGGTGCTGCCAGTGGGACCTTTGAGACTACTTCATGTTCTGTTGTTTTTGTAATTTGCACTCTCGATCGTAAACATAAACATATTCCAAAAATAATGAATGTATAATGATATTGTAAAATGAAAACAGATGAAAAAAAAAAGAAGAGTAGGCGACCTATAGTGTTGAAAAGAGTTTCTTTCGCCATTTCTTCTCTGCAGTGGTCGGTTCCGAAATGCTAGTAGTCTGTAGCTTTTGAACAATAATTAGTAAATGCATAATACTTAATAAGATAATTTCAAAATGTGATTTGACGTGAAAAAGTGCCTGCAAGGGCCTATTTTCTGAATAAACGTTTTAAATCTTTGGTATATTTTTCTCGTCTATACCCCGCCTTATGATGTTTAGTCGACCCAGTTAGTGACGCAAAACATCGCATTCGCAAAATGTCATATGCAAAAAGTCAATTTCTCAGAATGTTGTTAATTTTTAACATCGTTGTAAAATAGATTATGATGCACCATTGTATCACACCAACCAAAGTAGCCTCTTTTTCATCGGAGATGAACAGAAAATTGTGAAACATTTGCTAATGTCATAGATTTAAAAAAAAAATCGTCTCTCTAATGTAAACCGTTTTTGCAGTGACGTTTTGCATAAATAACAGTCATGTAAGCTTGAACCGTCATTGTCCACTATTTTCCCGCCTAACTATACAGTGTACTTATACAGTAACTATAGTAACTTCATAAAATAAATAAATATATAGGAACATATCACACAAATTGAGCCAGCCCCGAAGTAAGTTGTGAACTTGTGTCGTGGGATACTAACTCAACGATACTACATTTTATAATATATACTTGTATAGATAAACATCCAAGACCCAGGTCAATCTGAAAAATCGATCGGATCGGGGATCGAACCCGGGACCTCCGTGTCGCAGGCTGGTGTGTTGACCACTGCGCCACGGAGCTCGACAAATATACACAAAACATGCTAATTTGCTAAATATTTTTGCCTTACCAGGCATATTTTCTCTGCTTTCGTATAACTTTATCCAAACAATTAATTGTAATGTTTTAGTTACTTTTTTTCAGAATTTTAAGATAGATCCATTTATTAATTCGCCTTAAACTTTAATAGAGTTTCCAGTAACGATTTGTTTCTTTTTTCAGGTAAATTCGAGCCCCATCCGGCCGCAAGCTTTAACATGGGCTACCTCATGGCGCCGTACCCTTACCCCAACGGTGGGGCGCATCCCTTACCCGTCTCTATGGTGAGTACTCTTTTTATTTATAAACGTTCATGCATATTTCTTCTTCTAAAATTATAATATGAAAGATATTTAGGAATATAATAAAATTCCGGAACTCCTTAGAGTCTATTAAAAGTTACAACGCCCTTAAACATACTAAAATAAAAATTAATAGGAGAAATACAATTCACACAGATTGAGCTCTCCCCAAAGCAATTTTTAACCTTGTGCTTTGGAATACTAACTCTAATGAATGTATAGGTACATATATCGTGTAATTTTAAGGGATACGTAGGTAAGAACGGTGTAACAAAAAATGTGATTATCTACTTAGTAACTGACATGACAGAAAAGAAGATACATATAAAAAACACATTAAACATAACCGGATTATTAAATGATATTGATAAATCACAGAGGAATCATCTAAACTGATGAAAAGGACTGAATGCTTATGATATGACCTGAGGATATGGATACGGAGTGTATCTGTAAATTACCTAAAAAAGCAAAACTACTCTTGTTATTATTACAACAAAACATATTTCTAGTCGGTATCGCTGACAAGTTTCAGCCAATTGTGAAGGCCATCCTCTCGGCGATATATCGACTAAAATACGTGATTGAAACCGTTTAATAATCATTGCGTCTCGCTTAACTTTTATTAAAATATAGTCTGTTATTAATTGTTGAATTGAAAACTTCGTTAACGGCGCTGTGCACTTTCGGTTATGGGAAAAAAATGTTAAACTCGCGACAGGTCACGTGACCGAGAGATTCGCCAGATTGAAAATTCGTAAGACGGACACGCGACTTGATGGAAAGACAACGATATTCAAGTTTTCACTTCTGCTGGCACTCCCGGAGAGCAACCCGTTGTTTTTTTTGTGAGTTGGTCATATGAAATGTCTCAATTTTTTTACTGAAATATTCCTCGTATCCTCTTGATGTTTAGTCGTTCGTAACACGCAAATCATCGCAGACTATCGCGACTACAATAACATAGCACCGAAATAGAATCAATATGAATTGTTTGTATTTTGTCTGGCCGCTGACGGAAAAGTGTGCTGACGATGGAGGGCGTCTGACTCATTTCGTCAGTCAGTGAGTCAGATGATGTAATGCAGTGCTGATTTGTGTATGTGTTTTGCGAATATTTGGGTTATTTTTACTTATCTCTCCTTGATCGTTATCTAATGCTGGATCAGACGACTGTCCTTGCTATCTCTGTTACTGGATTTTCATACCTCGTCCCCCCATCTTCATTGTGACATGATGAAGATGTGCTTACGTTCTTGATATTATTTTACTGTGAAGGGTTTCGACATGCGACGAAGTTGGTCTGTACCATAGACATTAAAACCTGTACCCACCCAACTGTCCTTCTTTCTTCTTTAGCAACGGAAAAAGAAACAGAATTATCTTAAAATAAAGATCACTTTCACGAATTTGGCAGTCTTTTGAGTGAAATAAACTTATATTTAAGTAAGCCTGCCGTAGTTTTAAATATGAGACCCCCGAATATTCAAAATAGTCATATCTAATGACATTATTATATGTCAGACTGTCTTTTTCTAGCTAGGTTATCTTAAAAGTGACAGAACGAGACTTGAGAACGATTTAAGTAAAGATGTACCTAAGATGCCTTTGAGAATTCGGGCGGCGCATCAAATTGCCCAAAAGGTTAAGTACTAAAGTGCATAACATTTACTGCTCAATTAGTCAAAATTCACCAAAAAATATATAATTATGTACATGAACGGGTCATAGCACGAACCTTTCACACCACAAAACGTCAAACTGAAACGTAGTTTCATAAATCTTCTTTTGAAATGAGTTAAGCTCAATCTCTGCTTAAAAATACCTTATATATTTAAGTATTCAAGATAACCGGACGGGCAGGATGGAGTCAGAAATAAAAAGTGTTTGTGTTACCGTTTCCGGCGCCCAGGGTTCGACTCCCGGCACGTGTGCTACAGAGAAATGATCCAATAAAAATAACTACGATTAAACTGTTATGATTTAACGTAAACAGTCCACAGCTGCTTTTGATAACGTCTTCATAGGGTGATAACGTAATTTCAAAGGTCATTGTACGAATATAATGTCACTAAACTTGACTAAAGTTTAGACAAATTAGAAACGAATGGTTCTAATGGGCCTAGTATACGAATCCAGTGGCCGAGTTATGTTAGTTAGTTAGTCCATGATCTTATGATTCCTATTGGTAGGTAGTTACTGGTTTTGATTGTCGTTTATAATAAACCCATCTACTGGCTTACTTACTGGCTTGGGTCAGCGGTGGCGTCGTGTAAACGGCCTTAGCAAAGTTTTAAGACAAGTACGTTACAATGTTTAACAAGTTGATATTTCACCCTGTATAGACATGGTTTCAGCCCAGTCAATGCCCTATGGTCTGATTCATTTCTGTCTAATAATTCATGGCTGTCTACCTGGTAATGAATAAAAACGTGACATTATACTATTTTTATAATAGGTAACCAATTTTTAAACAACTATCATAGTTTTTATTACTAGTAATTAAGTACTTTATTTAACTTTACTTTTCTCCTTTTGAAAAAAAAAAACAACATTATTAAACATTATTAATATCCCGGCTGGTCAGCCAGCCACATATATGGAAAAGTGAAATTTTTTAAAAATTCCGGCATTGGTCACATAAAAAGTTGTTCATATTGACGGGCTGACTCTCCCTTTAAGGATCGGACATGGTTTTATTAAAATATTGTTCACCTGTGCCCATCGTGAAATTTCATAAAACGCATCACAGCACAAACTACTTCGCTGATAACTTATCATATCGCAAAAAACATGTGATGCGATATAATTTTGCATGCTTCGCTACTGTTTGGCCTTCGTATGCTTTTAGTCAGTCATATTACGTGTAAAAATATCTGGTACTTACATGATATGATTGAAACAGCTAATCAAGGACGAAACGTTCGACAAATGCATTTTGTAAAAATGTAATCAGAAGAAGATAACGAAAAAATACATGTTCTTTTTATTAGTTGCATTGCCTACAGATTTGGATGTATTAAACACTGAATACGTCATACCTATATTTGGCACCTTTTATCTATGTGATTTGTTTCTATGTAAGTATTTATTATATATAACTTTGAAAATTGACATATCCACATACATTGACATATCCAAAAGTACATCGCTTTATATAGGTATGTTCCAAAAATTTTGCGTAACATGCAGTTAGTTCCCAGTCTATAAAATAGACTCTGTATCTGTAATCCATCAAGACTGATCTTAGTGTACAACAGTAAAAACATACGAACAGACAGTCAGATGGACATGATGAATCTGGGTTCCGTTTTTTGCCATTCGGCTAAAAGAGTTACTTTACCTACGCCGAAAAATCCAAACCTCCTAGACCTAACTATAAATTAAATATAAAGTTTCAATAAAAAAGAAACTACATCACAAACTCGTAAACAAAGTGCACAACGGCTTCGAAAAACGTTTCAAAATAATTAAAATAGTCTTTTATAATTTTACTGACTGCATTGTACGCGCTCGGTTAGAATGGAAGGGTGGAAACCCTCAACACACCTAGCTATAGCTGCACACATAACTAACTTAAATCAGTTTACTTTTAATACCGTCCTTTCTACCTTATCTTATAGAATTTTTTATTTTAACTAAGGTATTGTTTCTTTGTTAGTTTTGTTACGTCACGCCTTAAAAGTAATAAATAATAATGCAATTGATTATCATGATGTGCGTACAAGTAAAGGGTTGTCAAAAGGGCATATCGTATATAAGAATACGAAAGTGAAGCCTCGTATAATGTACACAACAAATTAAAAAAAGTATAGAAAAAAAGTAATAGTGCTACGCTTTACACTAAAATAGTTTTATTATAATAACCTTCAAGACAATTTGCATGACTAACTTTTCTGTTTGGATTACAAAAAAAAGTGGACGCATTTAAAAATAAATTCTAAATTTTAAATTGAGAACATCTATCTTGAAATTCGAACGTCGCCGATGCCGCACGTCGATATCGTTCGATACCTAACCCTAGTACGCATGCACGTCAGCGCGCCATTCAAAATCCTTTCAATCGCTAAGAAACGAAAAAAGAATCCGTCGCGAAAATATGAAACTTGAAACGCAACAGGTGGACATAGTACCGTCTCATTCTTTTCTATCAGGTTTTAAGTCGCGTCTCTGTTGTGCGGAAGCCGCCCTACGGTCGCCGCCCCCGCTCTGGGGCGGGAAATTTAAATGAAGGAGGGGGAGGGATGGAAATGCTTTTCTTTTTGCTCGCGGGGTGTGTTTAGGGCTTTTGTCTGGGTGAATGCGGCCGGCAATTTCGGGGTCGCTTACGCTCACTACGTCTCGGGATTTGAAAATCGAATGTTTTATTTTTAATTTTATTCTTCTTAGGTATGTAGAGCTAGAATTTAAATGAGAAAATGAAGCCTGATTCAGTAACAATTAAATAAAAAGATGAAACGAAAGTTACTTTATTGGAGATCAAGCGTGATCTTCAAGAATCGCAAATACTTCACATCCTTCGATTAATTTGAAACAAATCAGCCAACCCTTACCACCCTTCAGATACCTTCAACACCCTTGACACTATCAACTATTGTTCTATTTTTCTCAAATATTTTATTTTTTAGTTAGGACGATAAACTATTTTGGAAAAATGTACTTACCCAAAGCAAACGACTATGTCATTGTTTTATTTTTATATTTTTTTTGTCAGTAGATTCTTATCTGTCCTTGGTTTACACGTACTGACATAGGAGTGTATGTGATATAAAATTTGATAATCAACAAAACATATGTTACGTAATATTTTTTCAAATATATTTAGAAAGCGGCGCCAGTATTATTAATACCATGGTCCTAGTCCGCTGTGATTTTCCAATAATTACTCGTGATAAAATTAATTATACTGGACTCTTGTCTCGTCGTTATCGTACCGGTTGTAAAACACTTCATTTGCTACGTTTTAATGTAGTACGAGTAAGTTGTGATAACTTTATAGCCCTTTCCATACATACATATTTTTTGAAAGTAAGATAATATTTCTATACAAATATTTCATGTCTGCGTTTTACGCTGCATTACCAACCAATAAGTTCAAATAAAAAACCGGCAAAAAAAAAAAAAAAAAATCAAAGGTCTTATAGCTTTTTGTTCTAAGGTGCGTGGTGGTATTTTTTTTTTACTTTTGATATATCCACAGGAGTACTATCCGCGAGTATCACCCCTGGTGTTGCAGGTATCCATAGCCTAGGGTAACCGCTTTCCATCAGGTGAGCCATATGCCTGTTTGACAACTCAATACTATAAAAGAAAAAGCCAAAAATGTTTAAAACACACAAACAAAAATATAAGCTACAATAACAGAGACACATTTTAAACAAATCGCAGGAAAAAACTGGTGCAAAAATAAATCGGAAATGGTCTTAGACCTGCAGTTTCCCAAAGCGCTCCAAAAATGGGTAAATTGTACATTAAAACAACAAAAGTTATCTAGATCTATCTCCACGACTGATCTAAGCCACGTCTGTCTGTCTCCCTAGATCCCCATCTGAGTAACGGTCATTGTCATTCTGTGCATGAACTTTGTTACTTTTTTTTTTTTAAGAACCTCATTATATTTTTAAGGTACAATATGAGAATAGTGGTCCGGAATTAGACCTAAAGGTCAGGTTAATTCTTGATACGTTATACTTACGAAAGTTTGTATGAGTGAGGGTGTGAAGATGTTTGTGACTCTTGCACGTTAGTACTACTTAGGAAATGATTTTTATTATGAATTTTTACATATTTCAGATTGTTTGTTTGTTTTTCGTATGTGTAAGTGGCCAACACTGGTGTCAGATTTTTCAAGCTGCCTTAAGGCATCTGACATAGCTTAACGACTGACTTCAACGATGACAGCCGGGACCATATTTCAGATGAGAATTGCTCAGATAACAGAACTCTGATGAGTCCCGGGGGAAACTAATATTTTCTAATGGTAGTAGTTTTAAACTATTTGGGAATACCTATATGAAATCAATGAATAGTATCCAAAATATACATTTAACTATTACAAGTTATACATTTAATGTGAGGCTTTATCTTCGTAATTTATACTCAGTCATGTATTAAGAAGATTTAATTAGTGAAAGTTTAATAATATAAGCAAATGAAAGAAAACACAATAAAAGAGTTACGAGCATGGTTGCTTACTTTTAATAGAAAATGTTAGTCATTTTCTTTCTTTGAGTACCTAGTTAAGCAGATTGGTAAAAGCTATCCTTAAAAGGTTTTGCTTAAATTTGTTACGTTGTTTACATTGAAAACAATGGAATGATTTATATACATAATATATTATTGTCTTATTAAAATTCAAAATCAGTTCTAAAATAAGTAAGATGCTATTGTAATTTCACAAAACGTCGGTAACTTCTCAAAAGGCCGTTCGTTTTCGATACCGTCCATAATTCCGGGAAAATCATTACATACGCCCCGGTAATTTTGATTTCGAGTGCCACCCAACCCCTGCCTCCCCAGTCGAACGCTGCATCTCATTTTCAAAACGTTCTCCTAACTGACCCGCCAGAGCATAACACACGATAATCAACTCTATTCCCTTGTAACAAAGATTCTTTTAAAAATATTGTTATTTAGACGAGACAAGGAAAAAGAAACTTTGTTGTCAGCTGCTAAAGTTAAATTTTCTTTGAATTTTCTTAGCTCCAGGGTGGTTGAGGAGGATTGTGCCCGCGGTGCGCGCGTAAGGGAGTCAGGGGGGAATTTTCTCTCTTATTTTTTCGTGAATTTTTTATTTAAGAAAGGGATAAGATTTTAATGTGGGTGCTTGCAGCTTTTATTACTAGCGATTGTGAGATATCCCCCCATTGTTGCCGCTGGTGCGTAGAGGTTTCCGCTTTAAGTATTTTGTATGGGATGTGCGATGTAATGACGTTTTAGGAGTTTTATCCGCCGCCATTTTGAGATTTGTGCTATAATCAACTGTTTTTCGGATTGTACGGATTTGGACTTTATTACGCCGCGGCGACGTCTCGGTCTTATGTTTTAAGGAAAATATTTCATATTGTTTCAATTCAATCTTTATTTACCGTCCACTTGTGAAACTTTTATGTTTTGTTCATTTTGACTTACAGAAAAAGATTTACAAGCCCACTGGTTCCCTTGCTTTAGTTGTTCAATAAATGAATGGCGCTCTTTGGGCCCTAAATGGTCGATAGACTATAAAACAGTTTTCAAAACATTTTTAGAAAAACTAATTTGACGTGGTTTAAGACCTAACTTCCTAAGCGTTAGATTTTGGGTATTACTTAAACCACTGGACTGTCTACCCCAAAAGTACCAATAAAGTACAGTAAACTACCTATATTTTGAACCACTGATAACAGGGATAATTATATCGTTTGTTAATGTTCTGTCTCTACTTTGAGAGGCTTAAAAATTTGTACATGTCTATCTAGGTTGTATGTTTTATGATTATGATTAGGCAAGCAATATGCTAAACAAACAAACAAACAGTAATCTCTATAGAGATTTTAATAACAGCTATCGCAAAAGGAAAGCTGCGGACGTGGCCGAACCTACAATGAGCCGACAAATGTTATTCATACTTCCGATTTTGAGATAGGGGTTAGTGCGATGTACAAGCGGAAGCGAGTTTAAGGACACTGTGTACAATACATATTTTTTAAAGTGAGGTTTTTATAATCGCATTAATATTAAATTAATGTAAAAAAGAAATGTTAATTTATTGGTAGCCATATATTGGCCAACCGAGTAATAGGTTGATAGCGACGTGAAAATAGAAAAAAAATATTTTAGGGTTCATTCAAATATTACGTAAGCAGCTGCTAATGGAGGGTGTGGACTATTTTGCTTAGGTTGGATAAGTGACACTATAAATTATGGATTATGACGATTATGGGTTTTATTAATTTGTGAAAGGGTAAACAGACCATTATTCCTAAAACCAAGTAGATGGTAACAAAGAACCAATTTTAAAAATATATTTAAGTTGCTTTTGAAAATCGTAACACAACCTCTATTTCGATGTCAGATAAAACCTTAAAAAGTAACGTCGCGCTACTAATACCACTGTCGCTACCGCCTATATTTTATACCAAACATTTACACCATTGTTAAAGAGCGAGTTAGGTTCAAGGGCAGAAGTAGTCAGGAATGCCGACTAGCTTCCGGTACCAGTCGTATATCATCGTAATGACGGGTTCGATTCCCAGTTATGGCCATAATGACGTGGGAGTGCTAACACATGAACGTTTTTTCGACGGTTGGTAGTTGTTCATCGTCCGTTCGTGTAAGCTCCTTATTTAATCGTGTTTTATAATACCGTTGTGTCATATATCTAAATTAATATTAAAAAGAGTGAAGATTTGATTGTTCGTTTGTTTGCAATGAAATGCTCCGAAACTACTTGACCGATTTTCATACTAGTTTCACCTATAGAAAGCTAAAAAAGCTAAAGCTAATTTATCTGCGGGTGACATAGGACATAATTTACGTGGCCGAAGTCGCGGGAAAATTAGTAGTTTTCTGTAATTTTAAATGCTTTAGACCTAGAGATGTTTGTCAAATAAACGAAATATGGGAGGAATCTTTCTTATTTTGGGTTGGACCCAAAACATTTGGTAAAATGTTTCATGTTATATTTTAAATGAATGTCAAGAATTTAAGTACGCGTATAGTGCTATTGCTACTTGCAAGTTCATATTTTAGCATGATGTCGTTCTAAACACGCAGACCAAGCAGATATTTTTAATTATATTTTTTTTTTGATGGATGCATATCTATGATATCCATATCCTAAACTGAAAATCCGGTATACCAATTCAAAAATAATCAAGGGTTGAAGGGTGTCATCTGGAGGGGAGACGTAATACTTTTAAAAGCTGCACCCTTCTTGCTTATTGTACAGTCGCAAAGAGAAGTCATTGCATTTCTGACTGTATCTACTTTTTTTTGTTATATGTTTTTTTTTTTAAATCTTTTATTATTTGTTACCTTTTCATTCATACATTCTATCACGTCATTATCCCTTGCGGGGAAGACACAGCGTAGGTCTAAAAGTCTTAAAGAACAGGCTTAGAATTATGTTGGGCGTGTAGGTGATAAACAGAATCAAAATAGAGATGGGTTGCTAGCCGCATCGTCTACTTACATAATTAGATATTCGCTCTTCGGCTTTTTACAATGCCAGCTTCTTCGAACAAAACTAAAAGTTCGAGAATTTTCTTATTTACGAGTATTTTATGGCACAGTGATGATGGCTACCGTCCGATAAAATTGAAATCGTGAGGAAACCTGCATATTAGTGAATTATTCATTCACTACAAATGAAGACTTCAATGGCAAACCACTGCATCAAAGCTGCCAAAATATAAATATGTTATAGTAAACATATGAATTTATACAAATGGTATATGATATGCCCCTATCTCCTTAAGGGGGCACCCTAGGCACAGTAGCGACGCCAATAATTTTATTCCTAATACTTTACAAATAGAAAGAAATTGAAGAATGTAAATCATATAAGCACTAGTAAATAACTTGAAGTATTTTTGGAATCATGTTTTAATATTATGAGAATCAGTCATTAAGAGAGAACGTGAAAAACGGCCGTTTTTGGCGGTAATCTGATTCTCATAATTCTCACTGATTCTGATAATATTAAACATGATTCCAAAAATACTTCAGGTTATTTACTAGTGCTTGTATGATTTACATTCTTGAATTTCTTTCTATTTGTAAAGTATTAGGAATAAAATGATTGGCGTCGCTACTGTGCCTAGTGTGCGGCCTTAAGACGATATAAACCGGTAATACGGTTTAATGTTTTTCAAAACTCAATAATACCATTTGCTCTCTCACTAATTACAATTATACCACAGAGGAAAAAATACTTCGTACAAGTTATACGCAGAGAAACATCTTTATTAATAAGCCATTTACGAGATACTATTGGTTTTGTCTAGAAATTGCAATCTACGAAGAAAATTAGTGGCACGATGGTAATCAAACCGCCTTTTGCACATATATTCTGCAGTAAAAAAAAGATTGAAAAAAATCGCATATAGACCGGAGCCCATATGCGCTTACCCCCCTCTTTCAATGCGAGCGTCGGATGGTAATTGCCTAGAAAGACCTATTTTCATCCCCCTCACGGCGGCGGGTCTCGGGCGACGGGAGCATACGTTTGCACTGGGCGCTTTTACGCGGGGGCGCCGAACACCGACTCATATCTCGTGGATGAACAGTGATAAATATCACTTCTGTGTGTGTATCATACGGCTATCAAAACAAGTTAGGCTAAGTTTACGAATATAGAGTTTTAGGTGTAATTTTACAAAAAGCAGTGCGTATATTATACCAGAGTCCCAAACCGTAATTGAATATTTTCACACTGTGTTATTGGTATCGATTCAAAACTGTCCTATTATTTTCAACTTTAATTTGTAACGGCGAAAACTCGACTACTTGCCACAAATTCCTATATGATACTATAAGTTGCAAAACAAGTGCATATGAGCCATCTTTTGCCCAACAGTGCAAAAAATATCACAACTCAATATTATAAAAAAGTAAGGCTCTAAACCGGTAAATGAGGAGCGCCACTTTTAGTTCTTGCGCCGCACTAAAATAGTGCTAGGGCCGCCAACGCCCCCACCACCCTAGGAAGGCGCTCTGGTCTAGATTCTAGATGTTATTCGAAACCTAATCTCGTTCCTATAGGATTATTGTCTGGAGCTTTTTAGAAAGGTTTCTTTGGCTACATTATTCTGTATGGCTATTCGCGTGATGTCTTGAATATAAGTAGATCTAAACTATTACTTTATGCTGCCATACTTCCTGTTTATAACTATGTATGTAAGTAGGTTTTTTGATTACTTATACCTTCACAGATTGAGATGTATGCGGTGTCTTTAGAGACCTTACATCATCCCGAATGACATAGGCTATAATTTTTCGGTAGTCATGTATTTTTAAGTTTTTATTCCAAAAGTTTGTTTTTTGGCAATTGCTACAAATTATTTACATAAATTATATTTTGATGACGGGTGTTCAAGATTTGCTCTCGAACCAAACCCTAAAGCAAAAGCTATCTACAAATCCTACAATGCTTGCTATTTACAATACGATTTGAAACTCCAAATGAAAACATCTAAACTATCAATATAATTTATGCACTTATAAACCGCATACATTGCCCTTTTATCGTTGCAATTGAAATGGATTAACCCTATCGCAACCCCTATAACAACCCTTAAGCGAGCGTCCAATTTCACACCAAGTGTTGCCAAAAATGAAAATATTAAATCCAATTTACAAACTTACCGACATATCCCCTCGATTATCCGACAATAAAGAATTATGATTATTACAGTAATAGCCTCTTCAAGCTATTGTGTTTCGCTAATCGGCATCGTTATACACAGTGGGCCACCCCGCGTGTTTGCGCAGACAAAAAAATATGAATATGATTTTATGGCAGGTTAAATCTATTATAAGTGGGGATTATGTTATGAGTAATATTTGTGTGTGAGGGGCATTTAACGAGCTATTTGACGCTTTGGTGTGCGGTTGCTTGCGGCAACCTGTAATTATGAATTGAATGCTGTTTGTTTTCTTGATTCGGGGATTGTGATGGCTTTGATGATCACTCGGAAGGTGTTTTATTTAAAATTTAAGACGTGCAATTTTCTTATCATCATCTTGTTAAATTCAATGACATTTGATTGATGCTAAGGACTGAGGTCAAGTATAAACTGCGTTTATCTTTATACTCACCCTAAGTAATAGCCTGCAGTAAACTATCAGAAAATTTCTAGATATTGGGAAATATTTATTGATCGTTAGTTCCAAATTGGACATAACAATACTTGTACAAATCTTTCACTTTCTCATCATGTTATATAGCAGAGAATTGTGCTAGTTTTAAACATCGTATCAAATGATTTGATACGATGTTTAAAACTAGATTTGGCCTCCGGCTTCTTTCGCGTCAAATACTATCTTTACACCCCTGTTTCACCTCCTTAGGGGGTAAATCTTGAGAAAGCCTTTGTTAGCTAATGCTTTCTAACTGTTTTCGTGCCAAATTTCAGCGCAATACAGATAGAGCGCCCGAAAGAAAGAAATATTTTAATCACCTTTAAATGGGGAAAGTTTAGACACGTAGACAAAGTAATCCCTACACCACTATGGTCTGAACTTCAAGATGTACCCATTACTAGCATTGATTTGATAAGAAGAAGATCGGATCACATTTAGGTCCTCTATATTAATTTCCATCGAATACCAAATCAAAGGACAAATCCCAAAGGACGGTGCCCTAATGTCCACTCTGGCAAAGCGGATTAAGCCCGTGTTGTCATATCTCCGATTATCATAATACGTTGACAGGATTCCCTTGTTTCTGTTTTTGTCCATTTTTTTCACGCGTCGCCGCACTGTGTGGTCTAAGTTTTTTTCTTTTTTGAATATGTTACGTTGCGTCTTGAAAGCAGATACGTTATATTTGTTGTAAACAATGTTGCTAATCCGGCGGATATGACAGTTTGGAAGACAAAATAAAAGGGCAGAAAGTTTAAGAATAGTAATCGATAAAATTATCTTGGGGTAAATGATAATAATGTAGGATGGGATCAAAATGGTTTTATGGTAACACATTATGTGTTAACTATGCTAATACAAAGAAGCTTTATGTATCCTTGGCGCCTGGTAAACATGCAAGTTTTTCTTTTTGGGGGTCAAGTTCAATTCCCAGCGCAAGAAAATACTTTTTCTTCCGGATTTGTCTTCGGTTCTGTGTGTACTGTACAAGTTTATTTGTGTGTCAATCAGACCCACAATACATGCTCAGTGGTAGCCGTTGAGTATTGTGCTATTTATTTTATAAATAACAACAGCTTGCTAGCCACTACCTTTAAAAAATAAAAATGCCCCATTAGTTCTCCGTAGTTTTTATTCCCACGAAATTATTCATCAACAGCAACACTATATTTAACTTCAATGACTTTCGCGTTCGACACAAATTGCCTATTGATACTGCTTGCCAGCAAAGCAAATATTTCCCACTGAAATTACCGGCCGATTACCGTGTCCACTAAATACACAAATTACTGAACAAGCTAAAGAAAAATACACAGAAATGCACAACATTATGAAATGCTAAAGTCTATTGAGCAGTTGGGAAAAGGGGAGAATTTCCCATAAAGCGCGATTTCGCGTTAATATTTTAGGGTTATTCGCGATTGATTGGGGTTTTTATCGATCAAGCTGTCGAGCTACCAGTCGAGTAGACGTTTTACTTACATACTAATCACGTCTTTATCTATTAAGGGGTAGACAGAGGCTATGGTCATTAGACATGTTTAGCTTTTGCTAGCGAATAGGTGGAAATCCGTTAGCTGTGTGGCAGAGTAGAATAGGACCACTCCAAGTCTTCCAGTGGATGTCGTAGAAGGCGACTTAGGAAACACAACCTAAACAAAGCTTATAAACATGCACAACAAAGAGACCTCTCCAACCCATCTGGGCAGCTTGGAGAGTGTAGACCAAATCCTCTGATGCTCTTACTAATATATGACTTTGATAGTACAGAGAGGGTCATGCATGCTCCTTCAGTGGAGACTAAAAAAGACCTGATGATGATATGGAATAATTGTCTAGTTTTTAATGATCTTCAGAACTAACTTTGATAATTTTTGGACTGTTTCGAAATAGTAGCAACTTATTCAAAACAGTCGAGTAATTATCGAATCATCCACTCGCCTGAAACTCTCCCAATTTGCACAGCACAAAAAATCGATTTGCCCATATTTGTTGTTAATTATGGACGGTTGAGAAGTCTTTCCGCTTCTGCTAGTTCGAATACGATTTAAGACCCCCTGGTCCAATTACGAGTTGTGAACCCCCTTCCGCCCCCTCATTTTTAGATCGAGCCCGTTTTAATGACCTCTCGAGATCGCGATGTTCATTTGTCGCGAGGGTTTTGCCTACGATTATTTCTCTTTTTTTTTTTGTTCAGGGACGTCCTTCAGTCGAGTGATATGAGATTGTACCTGTGGTTCGGAATCTTGTTTGCTTTTAGGGCTTCTGACTGTTTTATTTTATTTTCAGCGTACGTGTGTGTTGATGTATGTTATTTTTCGTGCTTTGGTTTGTTAGTATTCGTCATTATGTGGCAATACAATTTATGCCTTATATTTTACTGAGAAGCGTCACTCGATGAAAGTGCTTGTTTTGAACGGGTAACTTAACAAAACGAGCTATTTTACCTGCTTGTTCAAAAAATAGAACTCCGTTATTCTGACATTTTATTCGTAAGTTTTGTTAGTAATACAAGACCAAATTCTTTTTTGGCTTTAGTAATTTATATCAAATATTTTTTACTTATAAAAAATTGCAAGCAATTAAATTATGGAAAATGTGTACTAACGCTACAATTTAAATAATAAGTATGAAACTTAAACAATTCCCTAACTATTTAATTAAACTAGTTCTAATTATTAACTACTCCACCCTACATTAAAACCTGTCCCCATTATAGGGGTCTTTTTGTATGAAATCCCGTGATTTCTGCAATTTGCAGTCTTGCATAGGGCCCTTTTGTGATAGTTTTTTAATCTACGATAATGCATTGATTGTTGAGATCAGATTGACTTTGATTGTATGTTATTATGATTATTGAAAAGCGGTGTTATATGGATTTTCTGATATAAATCATCAATGATTATTTTGTTTTGTCGTGTTAAAAATGCTAAATCAGGACAATGTTTTTGATTATAAAATAGTTTGTTGATAAAAACCCTTTTCATTATTTTCTTTCTACTGCCTTAGCAAAAGCTATGTCTATTATTTTGCACATTCGGTATCTTAAACATATTTTTAGGATTTGATTATTGTTGGGTCATTAGATGAGATTGATTAATCATCATCATCATCAGGTCTTTCTAGTCTCCACTGCTGGAGCACGACCCCACGACCCCCCACTACCAGAGCCATATAGCCATAGCCTAAGTAGTCAGAGGATTTGGCCTACACTCTTCACGCTGGCCAGACGGGTTGGAGAGGTCTCTTTGATGTTAATAAGCTTTGTTTAGCTTGTGTTTCCTCAGTCGCCTTTAACGACATCCACGGGATGATTTGGAGTGGTCCTATTCTACTCTGCCGCGAACCACACGGCTGCCACGGATTGATTTATAGTCCTGATGAATGAAAACCGTTTTAAATTTGTGAGACCATTCAAAATACTACTTTGTTTCGTGCTACACTATCTTCAAGGCTTATTTGTACTCCAAACAGTTGCAATTCGACATAGCGAGCAAACCGTGTCAATAAAAAATAAGTAATTAGTAATTCAACTAACTAAACAGATTCGCTCTTTCTAAACAGCGCTCAACAAACATATCCATGATGAACTAAGCTCAAACAGTGATCTTCATGTTCAAATATACATTGTGAACTGTCCGTAGCACGACTTCCCAGGGCTTGCAAACTTAATTTCAATACTAAACACGCAAAAACAACCTCTAAACTCAGGAGAATAGGGTACCCGCCTCTGTTTTTGCCATCGGTTGCAATGGTCGAATTTTTTAAAGCGACATTTTAGAACGCGACTGCACGACATGTGTCATCACATCATGTCAATGCAGGGATTATGATAACCATCGTACGGATGCCATCTAGCTTGGGGAATCACCCTTTGCGATCTCAAACTTACATCTGATATAAAACGACTCAAATCCCGCCTAACTTCACACAGTTTTCAACTCTATTTTAAAGATTATAGAGGTGATTATTTCCTTGTTTGGTTTAAAAAGTGATTGGGGGTGAACCTGAAAAGACAATTTAACCCTAAAAAATGGTGCATGGACATTAATCCGCATGTAATATCGCAAATTTGTCGTCGGTCTGTGCGCACAGAGGCCCATCTGTCGAATATTCACAATTCGATTTGCTGCTATTAGATGTGGGACAATGGAGAATGGAGTGCCACTTGATTGGTTGTGCAAAGACAAAATGATGTGGGCTTTGCATTGTTATTGCGGTAGGAAATTCTGATTTTGGCGTAAATGCATCTATTGTGCCAATTATGGAAGTTGAAAAGTATACAAGTAGTCTGGGCTGTAACCAAATTAAGATGGACGTGTTTCATTAAAATTTTATATTTCCGTCAAACCAGCTGTTTCATTTGGCCATCAACTTGAAAATCTTGATAGGTTGTAGCGTTTGAAGTAATGGCATACTATTAATAATATACGATGAAGTACGATATGACAAAAAGTATATGAAAGAATCGGATAATCCATTTATAATCTGTATGTAAATTCGAAAATCATTTCTTAATGATCCGGAACAAGGATATGTCATCATTTAATAGCACATTTAACTCTGTTGACAGTTAAATCATTATGGTATGTGTAGCTGCTCTCGAAGGCTAGTAATTTAGCTTAAAACATATCATCAATATAACATTTACAAACCTTTTAAATTCCATTCAAATCCGATGATAGAGATATAATATTTCGCTCTCAAAAACGCACTCAACTAAAATTAAATAACAGTTTATCAACCCTTGTCCATCCAGACACCCCAAATATGAAACGGTTAATAAAATCCACGTAACATGCGAGCAAATTGCCCTTTTTGACATCTTATTCAAAGCGATTCATGTGTCAGTGGCAGGGGTAGTTCGATTGCAATAATGTCTTTCCTGGTCGCGTGTCTTCAGGTGGCGACTATTGGAGCGTGTACCTTATTTTTAAGCGACTTCAAAAAAGAAGGAGGTTCTATGTTTCGTTGTGTTTTTTTTTTTTTTTTGTTCTGAGGTCTATATTTTATTAGAGAGTTGAGAATCACCTGTATAATCCATTACAACTTTTAAATCCTTTAATCGATTTGGACGCATGAGGTACCTTAAGAATCCTTACCTCCAGAGTAACGTAGGCTATACTTTTTGCCAAGGCTGTCGTGCTTTCTTTATTATTTAAGAAAACTAGCTATTTCAAGAGTGCACTTAGGCTTGCATTGAGGATAAAATGGACCCTTCAGTTTCAACCAGGCATTTCGCACACCAATCATACGCACGTTGTCGCGTGCCAGCGACGGGAGCGATGGGCGTGCGCGAATCGGACTAAATGAGACGATTACGTGCCGATGGCGTGGTTACCCGAGTCTGCTTGTGAAGTTGGTCGCTAGAACCAAAGGCAATACATGGCAAAAGTTTGATTGCTTTGGACCAACAACTTTTCCTATGGGATCAATGATGGGAACTAATGGCCAGGCAGTCGTGCTTTTTTATAATTTAGAGACTTGATATTTCAATAGTGCTTCTCAGCTTGCATTGCAGATTTTGACTTTTCAGATTCAGCCAGTCATTTCGCACACCAATCATACGCACGTAGTCGCGTGCCTGCGACGGGAGTTATAGGCGTGCGCGAATTGGACTAAATGAGACGATTACGAGCCGATCACGTGGTTGCCCTTTGAGGCTGCCTGTAAAGTTGGTCGATAGCTTAAATGGGTGATTCACCCCGTCGATATGAACCAGTTTTCGTATGGGACCAACGCTGGAAACAAAAAAAAAATTGACATTAAAAATATTCTGCCGGACGGCCAGTTCCCCTTTAAAGGTGGGTCCAAAGTGATCAAAATTTCGCCGTGTATAACAACTGTTATGAAATAAACTATGAAGGGGGTTTCGGAGGTCGAAAAATCGATCTGTACACATCTCTACTCGGAGAAAACTATTGCCAGTCATTATATTATAATTATATCGATAAGCAACTTTTTGAAACGAAAGAACTAAGTTTACCAAGGAAAAGAAAGGAACTAGATAAAAATTGTTTTATTAGGACTATCATATATCATTGTATAGCTAAGATATCCAAGCTAGTGCTTACGTGTATTAGTTTTCCGAAAATTTACTTTGGTTGAGGTACATATAATATTGCCGACACCACCAGTCTGATTTTTCCTTAATAAATATCTAAAAAAACATGCAAATATGCCGCTTAAAAGCTACTCTTTAATACGCAAAGCCGCCAAACAAAACTATCAAGATCAACCGTGGCACCGTCGATATAAGGCGCGGTGCACACTAATCCTAGACGTAGTGACATCCTCCCGGCCAAAAGTGGCGCTCGCCGCGGGAATATTAAACACTTCCGTCTAGCTATGACGTCAGTTGTTAGGGCCAGTGCTCGTCGGCGACTTTGTATTATAATAAAGTTTTTAGCGATGAAAGTAATAGGGTAAATTGGAGAATATTTGAATAAGAATATTTTGGAGAATTGATAGTGAAACTATCAAGAATTTTATTCCATAAGATTAATAGGACTGATAGATGACAAAGATATGTCACGTTTTGCACGTACGTAATGTACTCGTACGTTTAACGTTTTATTGTTTCCCATTTGTTAGCTTGCCGATTTCCTTCCTAGTTGCAGCCATTGACTCAGTCTGGCCTGTAAGATATGAATTATTATCGACTAAAACCTTCACCCTCCTTTTTCACCTCCTTAGGGATTAAACTTCTAAAATTCCTTTCAAAGTGCTCTCTTACATTATGGAAGGAACACCTGTACCAAATTTCAAGTTTCTAGGTACAGTAATTTCGGCTGTGTGTATATATATAAATCAGCGAGTCGGGTTTGCCTTTTATATATACTCGTAGAGATATAATATGTAGATTAGTGTTTCTCAGTGAGTTCATTTGCAGAAAAATATCGAGAAAAGAGCGTTTCCAGAGATACGAATTAGCAAAAGGGACTGTCATTGTTTTTACCAACATATTATTTTAATGATTATCTTTAAATCCAAATTGTTGAAGACCGTTTGAGATATTTTTACCATACGATAGGGCAGAGCACATACTGCAAAAGGTTCATTTTTTTCCTGGAACAAGGTAATTAAACATCATGTGCACCAGCCTTTAAAATCAGCAAGTGCCACCGCGTCTACAGACACTTTGTCGCCGACCATTTGAATGACAATAAACTTCCGAAGGTCTATTTTAGTAGACTATTCAATTGAGCTAGACCAGACGGTGGGTGACCTAGGTACTCGCGTTAACATTTTTAAGGAATTGAATGATTTTCCTTTGAAAACGGACACATAGTATATTGTAATAGCTGGCCAGGTCTGTGATTCGGTCATTGACCAGGTATTAATGATTTGTAAGGCACACGGCTATTCTTATTATTAAAATTGTTTGATAATTAGTCTTACCCTATCTTCTTAACTTACTTTTATCGCCGGTTATTTGAATGACCTAAGCGTTAGAATTTTTCTTTGCATTTGCTATGAATGAATTTTTTCTGTGTGTATCTGTACTTTGTTTTATTATTTTATACTAGCTCTTGCATCTGACCTTGGATGCCGTTATTTTGATAAATGATCCCCTAATTTTTTTACATGCCGACCCCACATAAAAATTGGGATAAGGTAAAGGAAAGAGAAGAAAAAGTGCTTTTTTATATCCCTTATAACGTGTACGGCAAATTTTATGATAGTCGGTTGTGTGGAAGAACAAAAAAATATTGTTTATTTTCCATCTCCACCATATAAAGTTAACTTAATAACTTAATTTATTGAAAATTTGTGACAGTATAAGCATGACATTAGTAGGTACATTATAGTAAAAAGGTGGGGGTGGTAAATATAACTCGCATTTTGTCTTTATCCAAATGATGCCAAACTAAGTGAGAAAAATTAAATGAGAATGGGAGATTATATTTTATCCCAAAATCATTGTTAATATTATGTATGATTCATATATTTAGTTGTTATTGCTTTTCATGATCAGAAACCTTGATAAGGATTATCGCATACCAATGTTTTAATCTATCATTACATTATACTACTGTGTATTGTAATTAAAGTTTACTGAAATAAAATTTATTCATGATTATTATAATGTTAAATAGAAAATAAAACTACAAAACATCTTGCTCATTTGCATAAAAACTATAACGCTTTCTTCAAGGAAGTATAAGTAAAATAAAATCATTCACCATCCTTCACTGCAATCAGGTATTTCTACGTTTTGTTTTCGTTTGGCTATACGTTTCTCACAATAATTTTCTCAGTATTGTACCACTTCTGTGGGCTAATATTTATGCATAATTTGCGGCAGATCAAGCTTAAACAAATCGATTTTTCTACCGACATCGCGAAGTTTGGATATAATTATTACAAAACTCTCAAAACAACGATCCACTTTATTTCCACTGTGCAAAGAAAAACACAATATTATGGTTAACCTATAGGTTAATTACCATAATGTGTCATATTTCAGACCTCCTGACAGGATCTATTACCCTTAAAGCCTGGCTAAACCAAAGGCGAGTGCGGTAGCGATCTACGACCCTCCTCATGTACATGATATCACTGAACAAATTGACGTTATGATCATACAGACAAAATGACATTATAGTCATGCACCATGTTCAGAATAGGGATCCAGATCTGCGAAAAAAAGTCATATTCTCTTCCCACGCAGGTCAAGAAAATTGTCAAATCTGAGGAATCAAATTGATGGGTGATGTGGCTGGTAACCCAAAATTATTCTTATTCCGTTTTCCGTTTACTAATTTCTTAGTTGTAGATATTGACTCACCAACAGGCAAAGCATGGCATTCGTGGCTCTATATGTATAGGTAGGTATATTATGAGGGTGTGACTTCAAACGCTACCGCTTCCGCGCCCGCGGGAACCCCTAACGAGTAAGTTGCGGGCTTTTGACCTATAATAAAGATAAAGATAAATTTATTTGTTAAACATGTGTACAATTGTTGTTAATAAATACATTTTTGAGTTCTACATGTTTTACCATTTTTGGTGTACAAATATAGTGTTCAAATAACTAGCTTGTCATGCATACTATTATATTAATATTAAAATAAAATCATATAATTAATACAAATATATTACAATTTATCATTTAAAAAATCCCTAATTTCGTAGTAAGATTTTTGAACTAATAATAATTTTAGCTTTTTCTTAAATAAATTTAATGATAAGTTTTTATATTCTTTAGGAATTTTATTATAAATTTTTGGAGCCATACAGAAAACACTGCTATGAAGTAAAGCTGTTTTAGATGGGTGCACACAAAGTCTATCACCATCTCTTCGATTTCTTTGACACGAATCAGACAAACGTTTAAATAAATCTGGATTATTTCTAACAAATACAGCTATTTCAAATATGTATAGGGACGGAAGTGTTAAAATTTTATAGTGTTTAAAAAATGATAGACAACTATCAGTACTTTTCAGACCAAACATTGAACGAATGCATCGTTTTTGCATTTTAAAAGCTAAAGTTCTATTAGTTGAATTTCCCCAAAATATTATCCCATACCGCAAAAGAGACTCCACAAGGCCATAATACGCAGTAAGGAGTGCATCAGAATTCAATTCCTTTGAGAGTCTATACAAAGCATACGCTGAACTACCTAGTTTTTTACATAGCTCCTCGATATGTTTTTTCCAATTTAACTTTGAGTCTATTGTAATACCTAAAAATTGAGCTGCATCCACATTATTTACAATATTGCCACGATATTCTATGTCAAAGTTATTTGTGGTTTTTGGTCTTTGGCTAAAATGCATTATATTAGTTTTATCCAGATTTATTTTTAGATTATTTTTATTAAGCCATGTTATAATTGAATTTAAGGTTAAATCAATATTAGATTTATAGGAATTTAGGTCATCACATTTAATGGTTACAGTACTATCGTCTGCAAATAAAGTCATGTTATGTCTTGTGGCAGTAGGAAAATTATTGATATATATTAGGAAAAGCAAAGGGCCGAGAACACTTCCTTGCGGCACACCATATTTTACATGACGCTCATTAGATATATATTTTTTTTCTTCTTTTGTATTAAAATCTATATTAGATATTTCTGTTACTTGTCTGCGACCAGATAAATATGATTCAATTAAATTAAGTATGTTACCTCTAATGCCATATGCTTCTAGTTTATATTTTAATATATATTTTTTTATTATTTATATATATTTTTTTATTTATATATTTTTTAAATTATAATGACCATTCATTACCTGGTTGGTACATTGTTAGCCTGATGGTGTAAGAAAACGCTCAAATGTCTCTTGTCGGAACACTTTTTTCCCGTCTCGTAAATGGCAAGTATAACGCGTCGTTATTTATTAATATCAAGAACTTCAAGAAGTACTGTAGGAAACTCTTTTTTTTATAAATTCCGCCAAGGGGCACTTGTCTCATAAATTATGTCATAACTAGCTGTTATCCGCGGCTCCGCGCGCGTAACATATGTCCTTCTCAGTATGTGTATGCAAAAGTTCATGATGATCGGTTCAGTAGATAGGGTGTGAAAGTGTAACAGACAAACTCACTTTCGCATTTATAATATTAGTTTGGATTGATTCTTTTTTCACGTACAGTTTTCCATTTCCAATAAATAGATACTTGAAGTAAGGAACACCTCTCTTTAACTCAGATTGAAGACGTATGTGTAAAAACTGCCCGACTCAAGTGGTACTGGGCGGGACATGTTTGTCGTATGCGGTCAGAAAGGAAGGTGGGCTAAGTTACCTATTTTTGAGGGCCGCCGAGGTAGAGGTAGACCAAGAAGGATGTAGCGAGATGATCTCGATGTTTTTCCATGGTTGTGCAAAAATTACAATAAACAGAAGTGAATGAAAAAGGAGTAGGCCTTTGCCCAGCAGAGACATAACATCGACAAGCTAGTTAAAAAAAAAAACAGTTTTCCCTGTGTGTCCAAACCCTAGCCTACACTTCACTACTCAAGTTCATTTTTCTTTAACGTCCCAATCGCGCCGCTAAAAGCTGTCTCCGCGACTGTTCATAGAATATTCAGATACCTACGTCTGACTTAAAATCTAGGTTTTGGAGGTTGTGACGTCACGTCCTATCGAATGTGGGGAAGTGGGCGCTGAGTGAATATTTAGGTTAGGTTTTGAAATAGTGAGATAAGTATTCGTATAAAGAGCTTATCTTATACTAATATTATAGTATTATAAAGAGAAAAGATATGTTTGCTTGTTTGCATTGAATAGGCTCCGAAATTACTGGACCGATTTTTAAAATCTTTCACCTATAGGAAGGTAATTTATCTGCGGGTGATATAGGCTATAATTTACGCGGCCGAAGTCGCGGGAAAATTGCTAGTAGACCATAAATTGAAAAAAAAAAATAGGTGATCGTGTCTTCGTTGACTTGGAGATAGGAAAATAAGAAACGAGTTCCCTTGCGGATAAGAACTATATTTTTCGATGTTGATAATTGTGATTGCAACTTTATTATCATTCATCTATCAACAGTTACAATAATAATTACCTAAGTTTTACAAAACACCTTCCTTATTACTTTCAAAGCTTGTCGTTTAATTTTCAAGCCCCTATTATGCAAATACGAACACGCCTCACGCGTATCATTCGCTCGAAAACAATTTAATAAACTAACGGTTTGATGCGATAAATAATCATAATTAATATTTATGAACCTGCCGTATTGCGTAGTGCAGTAGCTGACTCCGCCTTAAGCATGTTTTTATATTGGCCGAGTGATGTTGTCTGTTTGTTTTATCGAGTGATATTCTTAATTAAACACATCTATAACAATGCAGAACCAAATAACAATAGTGTAGTGTACTGAAATAGCCGGGCTCCAGACTAAGCTGAATACAGTTTGTTATCTGTGCCGACCATAGACCCTCACTCTTGGACGCCGCTTCTGGCTTCCATTTTGTCTTTTGCTAATGGGTTTGTCCGTAATTTACAAAAAACCACAATTAATAAATTTGTATGCGTTTTATTAAGATATAACAAATAGGCAGGTGTCATCACGATCTGGAACATTCGAACTCCCTTACATCGCTATAGCAAACATTCGAAGTTTCGTACATCGCAATTCGCAACCATGCCAACTTTTATTAATTCTGTGACCATGCTTTATGTGTTACGTAATTCATTATTACATATTTTATGATTTACTTCCTAGTCTGGGAGTAAAGAAAACGTAGAATGTACCATTTTATGAACGTCTTTTTGGAATTTTGTTTAATAGAAAAAAAGAAATAAGTTATAGTATCAATTTTCACATCATGTCTTCTGTGGCTCTTGTGACGAGCTCCGTGGCGCAGCGGTCAACACGCCTGCCTGCGACACGGATGGTCTCGGGTTCGATCCCCGGTCAGGTCAAGATGGAAAATGATCTTATTCAGATTGGCCTGGATCTTGGATGTTTATCTATATAAGTATCTATTAAATATAGTATCGTTAAGTTAGTATCCCATGACACAAGTTTCGAACTTACTTGGGGGTTGCTCAATCTGTGTGATTTGTCCGTATATATTTATTTTTATTTATTTATTCTTAACAAACTCGAGCTAAGTAAATTTACTTTTTTCAAACCACTTCCTTACCTGTGTGACTCGCCCAATATCATCCTTCTCTTAAACTATCTTATCAGACAATTAATTAAAACTCCAGTTGTACAAATGTGACTCTTATTCGTATATTAATAACGAATAGTCTAAGATCTTGGTACAATAAGGCCATTTCATTCGATAATTATTGTGTTCATTCAAGCATTTCTCCTCTTTTTGCAAGCAAAGGGCGAGTAATAAACAATGGAAACAACCGATAGAGTTGTTAGAGTATTGTTGTTACCATGTTGAAATTAGAATCAAAAACCAAGATAAAAATTTCTTATTTTCCAATCACTTTCTCTTTTCTTTTCTCTTTCAAAAATCACAAATGTAATGTATTTTTGTGATTTTTGACTGAAAAGATTCATAATAAAAAATTAACATTGAATAATTTTTACTCAGGACCATTTGGAACATTAGATTAGACAGATAAATATTTTATTTGGGTTAAACTTAAAATAATCAACCAAACAGATCAACAAAACCTCTCATATTCATATTCAAAAGCATTTAGGCTAGCAAAAAGCTGCTTATCACGGAGCTTTCAAGCTTACAGCTTAGAGCACGAGAAAAAACAAGATTAAATTCCAGATAAAGTCTCGGTTTGGGAACAAATATTTTTTTTATACATTTAGGATATAAAGAAATAAATTCCTTTATGAATTTTTTAAATATTTTAGTTTGTTATGAAACAGGGTTACCATATTTTGATATTTAACTTTTTCTATTACTAAACAGAAGTGAAAATCAGATACTTGATACTTGATGAATGAAAGAAATATATAAAGAATCCACTGACATGGATAATAATTTTATCAATTTCACACGTATTATTTATTATTTTGTTACAATTTATCTATATATTTCTATTTTGTATCTTCCTTCTCGACCTACCATAAAAAATTACCCACTTGAAGTTTTTCATATATTTGAAACAACTGGATCGCAATTTTACTTTACTTCTGTATTTTAAGTAACCTATAACAATTGTTCAGGAACAAATATATTATGTAGTCGTAGTCTTCAACTTTACTAACACTATGAAGCTGAAGACTGTTCGTTTGGTGGAACGCGCTAATCTCAAAAAATTACCGAGACGATTTTAAAAATTGTTTCTTCATTAGATAGGTTCGTTATCCCTCAGTGCCATAAACTATGTGCGTACCACGGGCGAAGCCGAGGCAGATTGCTAGTTTCAAAGAATGGTTAAAGTAGCCTTTATCCCATTCCTAAGGCGACTGGACGATGTACATTGTACCCTTTATCAGCCCATCAGAAAGTATTCGTGACTCAGCAACTTCACTATCAAAAATTATAGTCTGGAAGATTTTAAAGGTTATCGTTAATGTGGGTTCACTCTAAGATAATCCCAAATTCTTACGATTATGTAGGTATTGTGTCTTTTAGTTAAACTAATATTTTCGTTTTGACGATTTTGGCAACAAAAAATAGATTGTGAATCAAAATTGAGATACCACGTTAAATAATATTATTAATTTATTTTATTGGAAAACAATATGTTTGGTACATAGGTTATGTTTCAATAGTTACTTATACGTTATTCAGTCCTTCTAGTAATATATAAGGTCCTAGGTTCAAATCATCATCATCAGGTCTTTTATCAGTTGTCTTCTTTTTTAGAGTCACTGTAGGAGCATGATCCTTTCTGTACTACTAGAGCAGTCAGAGGATTTGGCCTACACTCTTCACGCTGGCCAGGCTGGTTGGCGACGTCTCTTTGATGTTTATACGCTTTGTTTAGCTTGTTTCCTAAGTCGTCTTCCACGACATCCACGAGAAGACTTGGAGAAGTCCTATTCTACTGTGTCGGGAACCACACGGCACCTGTAGAGTTACCATCTCTTTCTATGGGAAAAGTTACTATGGGTCCTTCTAATATACAAGGTCCTGTGTTCAAATTATCATCGTTTCTAGCGTAATCATCAGGTGTTTTTTAGTCTCCACTGCAGGAGCATGGCCCTCTCTGTACTACCAGAGCGATATACATATAAGCCAAAGCGGGTAGTCTTCACGCGGGTCAGAGAGGTGGGAGAGGTCCTTTGATGTTAGCTATGATTTCATAAGTCGCCTTCTACGACATCCACGTGAAGACTTGGAAGTGGTCCTATTCTACTCTGCCAGGAACCACAAGGCGCCTATAGAAATGTGCGAGCGGGACGCCAACCCGTAGTAATTCCGTCTTTTTCTATGCCAAAAGTTAGTATGGTTACTCATTAGGTTTTTCATCACATAATGACTACTTTTTAGAACTAATAACGATGGCACGTCATTTTATCAGCGAAGACGGGCTCGTGACGGATGCGATCTAAAACGGTGCGGCGCGGGCGCATGCCGGACGGAAATAGACAACTTAATGGTACATGCGCATGCATTTGTGTTAATGAACGAGTATTTTGTTTAGGGACTCGTCATTCGGATAAAAAACAGCAACGTTACACCTGATTTATAAAACGAATGGTCATTTTTGACGCAAAAGGTGTTATAAGTTTGTCCGCTCTGTTGGTCTGTCTAACTGAGACATCGTAGTTCTATTACGTGGCAACCAATTTGGATGCGTTTTTTTTTATTGAATGCAAGATTCTTTGCAATGGTTTTTAGTTTATAGACATGTTGTATAAAAACTTAAGGCCGCACACTAGGCACACTAGCGACGCCAATTTACAAATAAAAAGAAATTCAAGAATGAAAATCATATAAGCATTAGTAAATAACCTAAAGTATGTTTGGAATCATGTTTTAATATTATGAGAATCAGTCATTAAGATAATTAGTGATAACCGCCGAAAAGGGCCGTTTTGGCGGTAATCTGATTTTCATCATTCTCACTGATTCTGATAATATTAAAACATGATTCCAAAAATACTTCAGGTTATTTACTAAGGCTTATATGATTTACATTCTTGAATTTCTTTCTATATTTGTAAAGTATTAGAAATAAAATCATTGGCGTCGCTAGTGTCCCTAGTGTGGGGCTTTAAAATTTTAAATTTCTTGTTTAAATTATTTTTGGTACATACAAGCTTTTGTTGTATAGATAAACAAAAAATTGCGTCTTGTCAAGACAAATCTAGTGAGCGCCGATGGGTCTTTGTCATTTAGTAAAGGAGTGCCTTTGGCCACCTTACTCCATTATCAGAACAGCTAATTGAATCAATCATATTTTTTTGGCATTTGACTTACAAAAGTATGCAATATTTCAGCTTAATCGAATGTCGCAAACTAGTTCTAATTTAATTTCCTAAACCTACACAGAGAGTTGAGTTCTTGAGTGGAGATCGCGTTTCGGCAAACGTAGTGTAGGACGTCCTCAGGCACGGTGGAGTGATGATTTGCGAAAGATAGCTGGTAGAAGCTGGATGGGAGCAGCCGAAGATAGATCTCGATGGCGTGCAATTGGGGAGGCCTATGTCCAGCAGTGGACGAGTATAGGCTGATGATGATGATGACACAGAGAGACCAACAGAGCAAGGTTAATAAAAGCTGTTAAAAAGTTTTACTAGTTAATCCCATTAATATACATACATATTAAAGTAGGTATTTTAATCACGGAAGTTTTAAATACTAACGCAAAATTAAGTATTTAATGTGTTGCAAATACCAATGTGACCTCATACATTCAAAATTGTCAGCAGAATCCCATTCGTATTAAATGTGTGTTAAATTAAAAACTGGTTTGACACAAGCCCGGTGTTTTCGTTTTAATCTCCCGTAATTGTAATTAATTGTAATCAATTTATTAATAAATTTATTTTCGTTCCAGGTACGTATCCCAGGCAATTCAGATAAGTACAATTAAAAAGTTAATGGCGTAGTCACCAGGCTTCAGGTAATGTTTGGGAAAGATATGTTTTTTTTACTGTTTTCAAATAAAATAATTATTTACACATAGTAATGTTGCCATTGCAAATAAATATAGTTTCGTTTCTTATCTTACTAGCCATACCGTAGGTATATTGGCGAGATCTTCTTGGGACATATTTCCTTTTGTTTTCTTCATGAAAATCTTTATTATTAGAAAGAAGTCATTCGAAAATAAATAATAATTAATTAATTAAATTACAAGTGGTTTATTAATGCCCCAATTCTTTTATGGGATAGTAAATGCAAATAATAGGAATCCCTTTCTCAATAGATTCAAGATTTAAGAAAATTTTAGGAAAATGAATATCCTCCATTCAGACCATCATCAAATCCATATTGGTACTACGGCTCATCACCGACATGTGTAAGGTAGTGTACCTAACTGTCCAGACAGGGTCAAGTGCGTTGCTTCATAAGTCATCCCACGTACAATCTACGTGACGTTTCGCCCACCAGTGGGCTCTCATAATCTGTCCACGTTATCAGGTAGCAGTGGGCGGAGGGGTTTTCTATACCTTGTTTCAAGTTAACAAGTGTTTCTTTGAAGAGCTTTTATCTCGTACGCTTTCAAGTAGTCAAAGAATTTGCTAATGAAAAAAATGGATTGAGTGGCCTAGATTGGCTTAAAACAGAAATAATCTTAGTAGATGTAAATAAGTCGCCAAATATCGGTTTTGTTTACTTCATGTCAATGTTTATCATCATAGGCCTTATCAGTTTTACAGACGATTAATACAATGTCACGTCAGAATAATCTGCATGAAAACGATTGATTAACTGCTACAATGCTTGAAGACTATCATAAATCGCCAAATTTGGTACTCATGAACAAAAGCACGAACACAGAACCTCCTTTTAAATGTAATTCGGAAAAAGTCTCAATCCACTTACGTGCGGCATTAAAAGACAGGGAAATAAAAATATGGGAACAGCCGCGCCAAAGGTTAACCGTATGGAGACATCAAAGAAAAACGCTGCTTTGAATAGATTAGAAACATGCAAATTACTAGATAATGCCGTAATAATGCCATGTTTTATTTACGAGGGAGGGAGAGGGCTCTAATACCTTACTTTTATGCTTGCTAATAGTAAGTCACCTATTTCTAACTAAATTTGCAAAGATAGTATTTCTTTATAATAACTGTAAAAAAAGAAGCGTAATATTTTCAAGATTCTTCATTCCTACCAAAAATGTGAACAAATTTTGATGTACCGTTAAAATTTTATCAAACCGATTAACACTGACTATAATATTTTTTGCAAAGTAGGTCGTTCTTTCAACCTAAGTACGATCACTTATTTAATAATGTGAGCAATACAGTACTTAAGAATAATTTACTAGTTAATCGAAATATTGAAAACTTAAGAATAATTTACTAGTTAATCGAAATATTAAAAAAGTCGTGACCAACCCACAAAATAACAGCTTAGTATAAGGTGATTCTTTTCAAAATACTCGCTATATTAAAAATTTTTTTTTTCTTACCTCCAAAAAATACTATCGCCTCAGATTAGAAATGCAATTCCATTTAAAAAGCAAAGAAAACACCCTGAGGCTTCGCGCTCAGTGCCCAGTGTTTAGTAAAAAAACAGGGAAAAATAGACGCATTAGCATGTCAAAGGGCGCGATTGGCCGGACTGTCCCGAGACTCTTAGTCGGCGTGGACACCCTACTTTATTATGGCATACGATATTCATAGCACTTTTGGAGGGAAATTACATTAAAAATGTCTCATTTCGTTTACAAATTAACTTAGGGGTTTGGGGTGTTTTTATCGGCTTTTTGTTTTGACTTATCTGACATTTTGGATAATTACTGCCACTTTGGTATCTTGATAGTTAATTATAATTTAAAATTGTGATTTGACTTTAGTCGCATTAATGTAAAGCCATCAGAAACTAGTATTTTTTTCTCGAAACACGCAAAACTTATCTTCTTTTTTTTAACTTATTTTCAATCTTTTCAATCTGCTCGAAGGACCATAACGCCTGAATGTAGTAATTTCTAACCGTCTATCATTAAACGAGAAACAAAGCTAAGCGTCGGTTACCCAGCTTTCGCTTGCAGACGCCGCGGCGGCGACTTCAAAGGGATGGTAACCGCATCCCCCCAACCCCGAGGCGAGGGGGAGTCGTTTGTACATTGCGGTGGCTGTGTATTTGGATTGGGTTTGCGTACTGTAGGTGACGATTTCTTATTAAAAAGTGGGTTATTTTTTAGATGCCAACTTAATAATATTCTCTGGTATTTTCCTCAACAGTGGTGCTTAGGAAGGAACCCGGGGAAAGGTTTTAGCGACACGTGCTTGTTAATATTTAAAAAAAAAAAGTTTTTACAGCCTGGTTGCTTTTTTAAGAATTTGCTCAAGATTTTAGTACTTTTAGGGTTCCGTACAAAAGTTGAAAAACGGAACCCTTATAGGATCACTCGAGCGTCTGTCTGTCCGTCCGTCCGTCTGTCACAGCCGATTTTCTCCGAATCTACTGAACCAAATTAGATGAAATTTGGTAAGATAGTGTAATCCTATGACCCAAACAGGGATGTGCAAAGTAAATAAAGATTTTTTTGAAATAAGGGTCATTTTGGTCATTTTTCCCAATTACAAAATTTTAAAAGAAAGTTTTGCAAACCTTACTGTGTCATATATCAAATGAAAGGGCTCATTATGAGGATATCAAAAATATATTTTTTTGTTCGGGTAAAATCAATACTTTTGATTTTATTCACGAAAGAAGGCAAAAATTGACCATTCCCCCCCCCCTGATCTATATACTTTATCCCGAAAAAAATACAAAATATAGTTCATTCCCTGAAGATTACAGGAAAAATAATAAGAATTCTATCACTTGAAAATTAAGTGGTAAACTAACAATAATAAGTTCATCTAGGGAAATAGTTCACTAAAACACCACTAGATGGCGCTAGTCAATTGAATAAAACATTTTTTGCACATTGTGTGTGTGTTCACGAAGCATATTGTACGGAACTTGGCCGGTTTTTTTTTTGTTCTTAAATATCACTTTAGGATTCTGTATTAAAGTTTGTTTTAAAACCCACCATGTGCAAGGCAGATAAGCTCACGCCAATAGTCCGCTGCCGCAAAAACCTTATTTGCCTCATTTAATTATATTTTGGTTTTTACATTAATGAATATTCGACATCTTACAATTGTATTTATTTTGATGTGTAGTAAATTTGTGTTTTGTTTTGTATCTAATCTCATAATTTAATTTATACTCTATTTTTTTGCCTTCCCAAATATAATTTTTTGCATGCCTACTGTGAAAGGCGGGAATTTATATGAAGACCCTAGCAAATAAACATTTCATTTCATTTACTATTTATTGCTAAAGCGGCAAAAGATATACGCATTCTGTTAAAAGTAAGTCTACCGATTGCAACGACACGTGCACGGACGGACAGCGGAGGCTTAGTGATAAACTCCCGTTGGCCCGATTTGAATGCGGAACCGAAAAAATAATACAGGTATAATTGATAGCTCATTTAATTTACAGCTAACTTAAACTTGCTTTGAGGGAATAGATACTAACAGTTTATTTGTATTTTTGGCTTACCCACGAAAAATATTATATACCTATGTAAGTTAAACAAGTATTTATACTTAGTCAATTATATAAACCTGTGTCATCAACGCATCTTGCATAACATAAAACTCATCCCTGCATTGAAATTTCGAGTACACCCAACGAGATTGTTTCGAAATTAAAGTGTGTGCGAGAGAGACAACACATGGCTGAATAGTCGTGTCTCCCTCTTTCCGGCACGTGGCCATCTCAGGGTATGAATATTGATATCTTTCATTATGCTGTGTATGCAGCCCTTTGCAGGGTTTTAATAGAGCTTTGAATTATTCGATAATGATACCTTCTAAATTGACTGTGCGTAGAGAAATTGAAAAATAGTATTGGACAGAAATAAGAGATACTCGTAAATGTTGACTGTCTAAGATTTTCTTGAAGTATACCCGCGAATACTCAAAAGAACCTTAACTATTGACATCTTTAAGACTAGTTAGACAAAGGCAGTAAGAGAACTGCGACTGTCTAGTCTAGACAGTGACAATGAACGAGATCTGAGCACGTTTTAACGTAAATCGCTTTTGAGTATTCGGCCGTTAACCCGCCAATTACAATATGTACTTTCTTTGATACAAACTTGAAAAATAATAATTGCATGTTTTATACTAAAATAATAATTTTCAGCTATCGTATTTATCAAATCGTTTTGATAAATGTATATCTATATGTAACATATCGCAGTTTATCGCAAACTTAATGTCAACAAAAATAAATATGGGACGAAATGTCTTTCTAAAAATAACTGCAAATGCTCCGATGGTTACAGGTTTAAAATTCTCAATACGACTAATTCCTCGATTGTTTGATATTTTTACAACAAAAACGCATACTCAGGGGAAACAGTCAATTTGTCTGTGCATAATAATGAACAGCTCCATTGTTCTTTCTCTATACATTATCAACAATAACAGACTTATGTTAACAGTTATGTAAACCTGTTGTTGCTAGAAGAATATTGATGTTAAAAGATGTTTCTTTTTAAGAAAACTATTATTTACTTAACTTTGTTTAATTACAAGTTGGGCGCCAAAACAATCGCACTATACATTTTGTCATCAATATTGTCTAAGTACCCTTCTAGTTCGTTTCTTGTGTCCAAATATCGAGTTTATTATGGTATGCGAAAATTCAGTGATGAGATAAAATGTATAAACCTTTTTTCACTCTCTTATCTATATCTTTAATATAA
Source organism: Rhodophaea formosa (assembly GCA_963082605.1). Taxonomy (NCBI): domain Eukaryota; kingdom Metazoa; phylum Arthropoda; class Insecta; order Lepidoptera; family Pyralidae; genus Rhodophaea; species Rhodophaea formosa. The sequence goes on along the minus strand of OY720228.1, from coordinate 8,823,099 downwards.
TAATATATAAAGCTGAAGAGTTTGGTTGAACGCGCTTATTTCAAGACCTACTGGACCGATTTCAAAAATTCGTTCACAGTTGAATAGGTACGTTATTTCTAAGTGCCAAATGCTATGTATGTACCACGAGCGAAGCCGGGGCTGATTGCTAATAATATATAAAAGACTGAGAGGTCCATCAAATTGTAATTTAAGCACTGTTCCCAAAAAACATTAGCGTAAGCAAAGCCGCGGACAAAAGCTAGCTCACAAACAAATCTGTATATTAAAGTATCACACGGCCACAATTAGCAAAATATATTCTGTGCCACGCGCACCACGTTGGGCGCCAACTAAATTGGTGGTTACGGTAATTGGGCAGAGGAATTGTGGTAATCGCCCCGCTAATGAGGCGGTAATTAGGATTTTTTATGGAAGAGCACGTTTTTTGGGGACAACTGATTTGGACACCCTCACGTATTGGGGCGAAATATTTTTCTAAACAATGGGCTGAATAAAATTTCAAGAAAAAGTTTCTTTTTAATTTAGAGTATGAATACTAACATGTCTTTATTAACTACGAGAAGATAGAGGCAAGGTTGTGCATAGTTTGTCTATAGATAGGTCTTCAGAAATTACATTGAGGTTCTTAAATCCATCACCAACCCTTCATAAGTGGTAAAACGGGTCTATAACTTGTAAAATTAGAGAGTGAAAAATCTAATAACAATGCATTACTGTTCTTAATTTAGAGCTACCATTGTCAATGAAACGAAGAAGCTAATAATTGCATTGTGTAATCAAACGATGCTTTTGATTTCTAAGTCTTCTAAATACAATTTCTAATTATAATTAGGTACATAAAATTAATTCGTACTCAGTTTGAATCCTCAAGCAAGGGGTGGGTAGAGTGGTGCACTCTTGTATTCTATTTAGTAATTAATAAGACCAAATTCAAATAAATCCATCCATTTATTGATACACTCAATGCTTGTAGTATATGTTAGGGTTGTCTCGGGTTAGTTTATTACAAGATTTTCAAAATGTATAAGAGAAGAATATGTTTTATGCTGATTTTTCATACTTATTGGAAATATAATGCAACAACAAATTTAAAGCCAAGATGACTATGTCAAAGAAACTGTTGCAGCAGGGTTTTATGTTGGTGTGTAAGTGTCCAACATTGGTGTAAGAAGCTGCCTAAGGCATCTGACATAGCTTAACAACTGCTATCAATGATGGCTACCGGGATTAACGGTTTACCGAGCCTTCCGAAGCTCGGAGCGCCTTGAGGGATTTTTTTATGCCACTTAGCATCTATCTATGCTGGGACTGAACCCGGGGTCGCTTAACATGCATGAGCGCTAATTATGCTCACACCCACTGGGCCATGGGGTCCTCGGTAATACAAAATAGTTTCGAATTATAGAGCCGTTTAGTCAAATTTAGTAATTAGTAAAACACGACTTTCGGTTTGCAATACCCTAATGCGTTTATTGTGTTCTACCTTTCTTTTGTAACGCTAAAATCTCCGGCAAAACTGGATTTTAATACCGACTTGAAAATTCTATTTACGAAATTAGGTTTCATAAGTATCTCGTCCGCCATCTTGAAGAACCTCAACTTGCCTCAACCCATAAAAAGTCACTTCACGAAACAAACAGAAATATTAAAAATTCAGGTCACGCAGCCCTACTGAAGTGGAGGGTCCAGGTTCGAGTCCATTGTCCCGGTCCCACTTGTTTTTTAATACTTACTGAGGGTAGTTTCTATTATTTTGTATTGTGCCCGCTGTTTTCGTTCGTTGACATGTACTTGGGGTTACTATGAGACCCCATTGATAGGGGTGGTCATGGGACATTTCTGGTTTATTAATAATTTGCTATGTTATTTGGGCATGTCAAGTGGTATCTATGATTGTTCTCCCTTTTGTTAGCTATTTATTATGTTTTTGGATTTGATATGGCTAATACTTACACTAACTGTTAAATCAGGTTAAATTGTGTCATTTATTTATTCCAAGAATTTTATTTTATAGTCGTTGTTTGGTCCAAAAAGGTGCTTCCTTACCCTGTATCCAATATATACTAAATATTGTATTGTAAATATAGTTTATTAGTAATGGGTAAACATAAAAACTGCAGCACTGATCTTAAAATTTATTTACCTATAGAAAGCTTTGTAATGGTTATGTATGCAATTCACGTTAAAAAATAAATAAATCGTGTCTACATACTCTATTCCTTACCCTAACGGGAGATAGAGCCTGGGGCCCAAGTATCAAAACTATGTAAAAGTAAATTATAATTTCACTTCATATATGATCACATTTTATATATTCAGAGTATTCATTTTACAAACACGAAGCAAGCGATTTTGTTAGTCAGTACATAATAGTCTGCAATGTTGCTTTTCTATAAAACAACATTTAAGTTTCAAGAAATTATGTAAAAACTAGATTCTAAATAAGTGTTTGTTTAAAAATGGCGCCAGTCAAAATACCAATTAAATCTTGACACCATGCCATTAAGTCCCAATTACCAATTAATGATTATAACCAAATTCCAATGTCTGTCACCAGACAATGAAATTAAATGTATACCAATATTGGTGCGGTCACCGCAACCCAACCAATTGTAGCGTTTATAATTGGTGTTTCGAGAAATATCATTTTGGCGCGTGGAATATGTAGTAAATTGTATGTGATGGAAAATATTTAATGAATTATTTTATAATTAATATTTTTCAGTTCACAAACGGGTCACTCGCGTGCTACGTTGTCGGGATTGCCGACTATAGTTTTGGACTCATCAGGAGTCCATTTTCAAGGCGATTTCGGGATGCGCGACGCCGACCTTGCAAATGGTCTCCTGAAGAGTCCGAAACTGTAACTGGCAATCTCTACAAAGTAGTCGGGAGCCCGAAGTCTAGTTATGATGGGCGATTATAGTAAATTGACAATGCCAGCTGAGAAAATGTGAAACAGGCAGTTGTTAACTATACGTTTAGTACAATAATCTGACTAAACCTACATCTAAATGTAGTCCGCGTTGGATGAAGAAAGGAGAGGATGTTATATGTGTTTGTTTATTATCACGTCTTATACAAAATGATTTAGTTTTGAAAAGAATTCTGACAAAAGTATCCTTTCAGCCAACGATTCTTTTGTATGGCAAAAGAATGAGGAAAATATATTTACAAAATAAATAAACAGCATATCCTACGTCCGCTCTGTTCGCGAGACAGGCATCAAATAAGACGCATTTTTAATTACAAGCCTCCACCCGCAGCGTCCGCCGTCGCCATCTTGCGGCCGTTTGACAAATTGGTGTGGTGGAGTGACACGCAATTTTCCATTGTTCGTTTCCCTCGCAAAATGAAAAGTCGCGTTCCATTTTTGAATATTTTTCGTTTATTATTTTTGGAAAATTTTACGCTAGAGTGTGTTTTGTTTCTTTTTAGTGCCTTTCCAGCTATTAACTCTATTTGCGCTAGTTTCCGCATAGTGGGTCATTGGGAAATGTACAGCTATTTTTGCTTTGGATTTTAGTAATTCGATTATGAATTTACACACCTGTGTTTATTTAAAACGGATGCATTACAAACAAAAATGTTTTTGTTAAGAGCTTTTTGATATTAATGTAATCGTTTCGTTTGTGACTATGTTTCAAATATTAACAAAACAAGTATCTAAGAATTATATGTGTAAATAAGTAACAGGATGTTGAATGCTATGTAAGAAACTTTTCCCTATCTTTTTTAGGTAATTTTTTAGGACATTTGTTTCGGTTAACATCTTTGTTTGATATTTAAACGTGTAGGTTTTCCAAATTAGATTATTAGCATCTAGACGAGAAAAAAATTGTGAGAAAGAAGCACCTGGTTAGGATTCTAGGAAACTTGTCAGTTTTCTTAAATCATTTTGAATATCCCCATAATCAATGCAGCCAATTGGGTGGTCACTAAAGTATTTAAAGCGAAACACTAACAAATCGTTATTCAGACAGCGAGACAGTGGTACAAAATATAGAAAGTACAGAAAAAAATAATTTATGATCACTTAACTTTTCACAAACGAAGCTATTTGGGTAGATTAACAAATTATAATTTCGATTATCTGACGTGTTACATGTGTGCGTTACATACACTCACATGATGCACATCAGATAATCGGTTCTTACGAGAAGATGCTGTAGCCCTCTATGTCCTTCAGCTTTCCGGGCACCGGGACGGAGGTGTCGCGAGCGTCATGTCACTCCCAGGGTGACGTCACCTATAAGCACAAAAACCAACAAAGTATATTTACAAAATATCAGTAGTAAACTAACCTCTTAAAATCTATGGCAGGAAAGAACGAATATCTAGTGTAAAGCATTACATTAAATATAGTAAAAATAACGAAATCTAAATGCTTTAATGGTAAAATTGTAAGGCACAATTTGAACTATAAGTTTCCACGTTAGACAGACCAATGCATATTTATAATTTCCTACGGACTACAATAGGCTTACTATCGCATTAGGTTATTTAACCTGTAATGGTAGATGTAAGAAATGTTAGTAAATAAAATTTGTTTGTACGTATACTTAGCGCAAATTACATGCAGTCAGAGAAATCCACCGAGAACACACATAAGAGAGATGAATGAAGTGCAACTTATATAAACACAATTAAAGTTCCGAATGTTCCTTGACCTTGAGTTGTTCAAAGTAATCACAACCTAAAACGCACCGCGATATGAGGCGTGCAAATTACACAAAGTATGGATTCTGTTCCCTCGTTATTTTACGGTGAGACAGTAGGGCACAATTCGAACTAGTTAACGTTATACGGCGCGCCTCATTAAAGTCGTCCCGAGATCAAAGGAGGCCGAAATACGCTCTGTATATGTAGAGACAGATGGTCCACACAATGATATATTTTTAGACAGATCGAAAATTTAGATTATCGCGGAAATGCAAAATTTGTATAGATTTTTTATATAATTCCGAAGAAGGTACTAAATTTTGCTACTATGGTTGTTTAAGATGTTTTCTAGGTTCGCTTGCAGGATCTCATACTAATCGTTAAATAATAAAAATATTCGTATTCAATAAAAAACATTGATATATCGCTTTTGCGTAACTCATACCAATAGATCCTAAAGTAACTCTTGTGTGTTCCCTCTTCACGCTTCAACCACTGAACCGATTTAGTTGAAATTTGGGCCCGGAGAAAGATAGACGGTATCTCTTATCCATTGCTTGATATTCCTTTTCGCGTAATATATACCAATATTATATATCCTACAAGTAACTCCTGTCTGTTAACTCTTCACTTCACGCTTCACTGAACCTTTAATCGCGGGAAAGGGTTCATTCGAAATTTTTATTCACTTATAGTTTACGAAATTTTTATTTCACTTAGCTCGCGGAGCCGCGAGCGTAGGCTAGTGTTGCATATAAGCCGATGTATTTTGTCAATTTCACACAATCATAAGTATGAAAGCAGCGATAAACTTATATCTTAGATTTATCGATCGGCCATCAGATCAATCATAATGGATTAAGCGTAGAAATCAATGCAACTTGCATTTATTAGAGATATTCACATATTGCTGATAACCAGAGACCCTTAGCTATTCATTGGTGAGTCTTAAATATTCCGCACCTAGTGTTAATCTCTAACACAATATAGAAAATCTCGCTGCAAAAAAAGTGCATGTTTACTCAATTTATCTTGTCTATTACATAAACGACAGCAAAATCCTTGAGAACGCAAAAATCGCAGATAATGTAACTGTACCAAGAAGATACGTGAAAATTTCAAAAATCGCACATACACTTATCTGATTATGTTACGTGATATCTGTAAGGCTACCTATCAATTCCCAAAGCTGATAAAAATACGATATACACATGTACAAATGACGTGCATCGGAATCTTATCATACATATCACACATGACAAAATCTATTTTTGTGACTTCTCATGTTCTTTTTAATGCACTCAAATGATTCGGTAAGGTTTTTTTAACGGTGACTGTATTATTATTTTTTGTCTAAATTGTTCATTTCTGTGTTCTGAGATTGTTCAATATCACTATTGGGATTTCTGTATTCTGAGTTCCTTACTACAACATCGCGTCAACTATGCCTATGCCTATGATATCCTGCCTTAGCAGACCGCGCCCAGCAGGCTTATTTGCTATCCTTTGATTATTTGATTTTGATTTTGGTTGAAGGCTCAAATCTCAGGAACTACCGAACCGATTTCAAAAATATGCACTCAAATGATTCGGTAAGGTTTTTCAGCTGCGACTGTATTCAAAATTAATTTCTTTCTAAATTGTTCGTTTCTGAATTCTGAAATTATTCAGTGTCATCATTCCTGCGATTTCTATATTCTAAGTTCATTATTACAGGCTCGCATCAACTACGGTGTTCAATGTTTTGATGGTCACTTCAACGTCGTAACGGTTTATAAATATCTTAAATAAAAATAGTCTATCATACGAAACCAATAAGAGATGTAAAAGTGACCATAGTATATTTAAAAAAACCGGCCAAGTGCGTGTCGGGCCACGCGCAGTGTAGGGTTCCGTAGTTACGAATGACAACTTTGAGTTCACACTGTTCACACTCGCACCTCACAGTTTAACGACCAAAAACATCTAACAAAATTGTATGAAATTTTACATTTTCCAGTACATTTTATAAGTTCGTTGCCTATAACTTTTTAGTTTGCACTTAGAACTCAGCTCTGATAGTTTTCCTTTCAACTTCAGTATATATACTACTGCTGTAATTTTTTTCACGTATCCATATATAACCGTTTAGCAGATAGAGAGGGGGACACTTACCTCTAACAAAAATTTGCACTTTAAAACCAAATATTTCGGAAACGGATCCTTAAATTGAAAAATGGTGTACTCAACCTCACAATATTTTTTAAAGACCTCTTTAACGATGAACCCCACATGATGAGTAAGTAAAGAAAAAAAATACTCCCCCAATTTACTTGTATGGGAGCTACCCTAAAAAAATTTTTTTTCACGATTTTTTTCTACCACTTTTTTCCATGATTAATATACATACCCATGCCAAATTACAGCTTTCTAGTACTTATAGTCTCTGAGTAAAACCGCGGACGGACAGACAGACAGACATGGCGAAACTGTAAGGGTTCCTTGTTTACTACGCAACCCTAAAAAATAGCTTTAATACGCCTGCCTGCAGCGCTTGCCTAGTTCATGAGCGATCTCTAGATCATCATGTCGTCCGCAAAGTTGACGCGATTACATCACACATATCAAATTTTTAGCTCGTCCATGCTGGGCACAAACAGTCATCATTAAGTGTCATATAGGTACTTCTAGGCAGATTGAAAAAATTACAGTCGATTTGGCCATGATCACACGTGGAAAATCAAAGGAAATGAGTAGTGATCAGTGCAGTATTTGAGAACGACATTGTATACATTTGTTCGTGACATATATTATGCTATCTATTAACGTTTCATCATCACTAACAAGCTTAGGTGCGCTAAGCTCTAATCATGCGCCGAAAATATAATGGTGAAACAGATTTATCTGTATGTTGACAACATACATACATGACAAACACATTATTATTATAGTAGGTACTTAAAACATACTAGCTAACTCCTATGGCTTTCTTCTTTCCGGTTCTACAAGATTGATCTTTGATAGTCTGTTTATAATTAAATAATGGTAGGTATAACAAAAAGGTTTAACTCGAAAGAAAGAAATAAAATTCCAATTTGATCAGTTGTAACAAAAATCCTGTCTATTCTAGTGTGAATCCGGGGTAGGTCACTAGTATTTAAATAAGCATTTTATCAAATAACCACAAGTTCGTTAGACCAATTGCTTCACAACAATTAACGTTTGGACATTAACGTTAGCTTAAAATCGAATCAGAAATGATCTAGTTTCAATCGAGTTTAAATTTGAACTTAATACGATTTTTACAACCATTTCCACGGAAACTGTCTTTAGGTAACTTTAGGAAGTTTTTTTTTCGATTAATGGAGCAATTAAACTGATTCCCACTCAGCCGTCCTGTGTAACCCCAACTTTTAATTCGACTCGAAATTCCAACTTTCTGTCATCCCGTAATATATTATGCACCCGCAATGTAATGGTATATCAGGGATTGATTGGGCCTAATTGGATCGTTATGTGGAATAATAACGACCAATTAGTAAATTAAATGAATAGGCTGAGCTCGAAACAACAAGATTACAACCGTCTTCGCTTACCGTATTAATGCAGTGATGAGAAATTAGTGGCCCAATGACTAGCCCTTGAAGGCCTCCAGATTTAATTGCATTATTCATATTTTTTTATTACTGAAATCATTTCATATTATGGAAATTTGGCTTTGTCGTAAATAAAATCAAATTTTGATTGAATAAAATTACGTTATTGAATAATCAGCATAGATTTTTATATTCAAGACATTATCAAAAGCTTTGATTGAATCTTCTCGAAATATCTTTTATAGTTTTATCCATCAGGTTTTTTTAGTTTCTTAACTGAGGTCGATGTGTGATAAAATTAATCCGCTGTAGTGTATTCTAAAAAGGCTCCCATGTTAAGGTTTTTATTATGCACCTATAAAACCGAGAGGTCGTAATCATGTCTCAGACTCGTTCTACTTTGTTCTTCAATAGCGTCTTAAATTTTTCGTTTAAGAACTGGGACGGATTGGTCTATTTGTAAATTTAAATAGTCATAAATCTGGGAATATTTTAGATACATACCTTGCTGTGTGGATGAGGGTAACTACATTGTTTCTGCCAAGATGCTCATTTTTTAGTGCTATGAATATTTTGTTTATGTCGTAACATTTTTTTTCGAATATTTCTCACATGTTTTGCTTTCTCTCTATTGTATTTTTATTAGATTTGATATAAAAGCCGATGGCTGTCCCCACATTGTATTTTTACAAATGGTTTCAGCATCATTTGTTAGTATATCATTCGTTGAAGCAAATTCAGGACGGCGTCTTATGGCGCAATCAATTTTGTCTTTTGACGTTTTTATGCATATTTAAAGTTTTTCTTTGAAGAGCTTCGCGCTAGATTTATGTTTCATCTGATACTCACGGTCGTTCAAATCGTATAATTAAACGAAACGGACCGAGTAGGTGACTTTTAATCTAATTTCTCGGAAATTAAGTTGTTGTGACTCGATTTGTGGTTAGTGGAATAGACCAGTTTAAGTATTCTTGGGCCAATATTATAATCCTATTAAAATTAATAGCAAGTTATTTCAACGCAATCATTATGCAGTTTATGGTATTACTGAAAGTAGATTTATTTTTAGTAAAGTTATTTATTGCAAAGTCTCATAGGATTACATCAATACCTATCAAGAAAAATTTGGTTTCCCGAAGTGACTGAGCATAAGAGACTTAGCATTAAGTCCGCCAATTGTATCAAGTGTTTTATCTTGGATCAATAAAGTTTAAATAAATAAATAACTTTTGGCTATGAGAGTATTCACCGTAGTTTGTAACTGTGACCATATTATAATCATGATATCAGCAGTAATTAAGATTTTGGATATTTAAAAAATTACGAGCTTATTACATCCGATTCAGTTCTAAAATCTGATAGAAAGCGTTTCAAATAAGCTTTTGTTTGTTCATGCCAATATGAATCCCGTCCGTATGTCATAGGATTTATTAGCAAGTGCTCCATGATTTATTGTAACGCGACACAATTTGGCAATTCGCGTGGAATAGCTATATTTTTGTTCATTCTAATAATCTCATTTATATTAAAACCGGCCGTGGGCGGGACTGAAAGTATGATTTATTGCTTTTCGCTCTTTTATGATTGCAATATGTTAGTTATGAAATATTGAAGTTATATTGTTACCGTTTCTAATGAGTTGGTTTTTGTTATTGATGATTTTTTAATTGGCTGTTTATTGATTACAGAGAAAGTACTTAATTTTCGATAAATATCGGTTAAATGATATGGTTTGACGATACCTCGATTAATGTTAAAAATATGTTCATAATACGTATATTTAAATCAGGAATCATCTGGTTCTGTATTCTAGACATACAACAAAGAAAAAACTGTGTTTAAGGACAGTATATGGGTTATAATAAAAATCAACGACTGCAAAATTAAAAAAAAAAGTTTCGTTTTTAGCTGTACAGTGTAGTAGTATCATGACGATCAAAGATGACGATGTGTCCCTTAACAACGACATAGGCTCTAAACGCAATACTTTTTCTCGGGATCTCTGGTTAAATTGCTCTTGGATTCCAGAAATAAGCCCCGTCGTTCCCATTGCCGACCCAACTTATCAAACTCGGCCGCGTCTCCAAAATTCCGAGTCACGAGACCCTTCTATTGGCGGAGGCTCCTATTGGCGAGAAACAAAACTTGACAAATTAGATATTTCACATGTTTTTGGCATTATATTTACTTTAAATAGGTGTCAAATTTAGGATCTTTTAGGACAGGATCAGATGGTTATTAATCACTGAGTAAATTTTACGCATTAACACCCGTACTGGAGGGGGTGTAGAAAAAAAACATATACTCTTCACATGTGGATGGTTTTTCACAAGAAGGCATATATGACACAAAATCAACTTACCGGTTTACAAGAAACTTACAAATCACAATTTGCAATGTGATGACGATGACGAAAATAAAAATAAAATATTTTTTGAACATGATTGATCATAAATTCATAATATCTTCCAGGCGTAGGAAGATTAAATGGCCGAGTGATAAAAGAATAAAGTGACAAATGACTACTAAAATAGTTTTTAATACGATCAAGTTACGCTTTATTAATGGCTGAACTGACTTATAAAAATAAAGGGAACTAATGGATGTTTAGCAAATATTAAATACACGGTTAGTATAAAATTTATTAGATTTCATTGAAAGATTTCGCATTATTTTCCTCTTGGACCCAGTAGGACTTGCCTCTTTGATAGAGGGCGTCGCGTTCGATCCCCGGATATATCACAAAATCAGATTGTCATTATTAAAATAAATTGTCATTATTTTAAGACTAACTGTTACCCGTGGCTTCACCCGCGTGATATTTAGCATGTCATTTACTAACCTAACCTATGTGTTTGCAAAATTTCATGCTGATCGGTTCGGCGTGAAAGCATAACAAATAAACAAACACACTTTCGCATTTTAAAATATTAGTTAGGATTGAGCTGGGTCTCTCTATGTATTATAATAAAATAGAGTCTCATCGAATTAGCATCCTACAACATTTTGATCTTATTTTGTGTTCCTTTGAACACAAAATGAGATCAAAAGGATACGTATATTTTATACATTTACCTTTACCTTTTACACCCATGTCTTTGAATCTACTATTTTAAGAGTCTGTCAAAAAGTATCATTAAATAAAGTTTTGAAAAAACAAATGCAATATATTTTGGCAAAGCGGAATCATAGTGTTATTATTAGCAATAGAAAAATCACTGAAATCTTGTGAAAAGCTTCATGATTGCGTGATACGTCCTAATCCCCATGTCCCATTATTAAACACAGCTATGTAATTTGAAAAATTCTCAAAGCGATTCACAATTTCGGAATCGACTAACGAACGAATAGTACAGTGTGTTTACGCTAACGTCATAAAATAAAAACAATGTAGGAGAAAAGCTATCGTGTACAATCTCTAAGTTTATAACTTCCCATAATATTGTTGATGTCTATTCGCCAAATATAGTATAGTTTTAGTCAAATTATATTCAGCATCGCCGTAAAGTAGTTTGCCTTGGGTTTTGTAAAGGATCGCGATTTTGGCGAGTGTACTAAGGCGCTCTTTGAGCTAGTAGAACCCTAACCATTCCTCCACAGGACTACGAGCCGTAGACAGAAATTTCACCCTTTAGTCATTGAAATACCAAAGAGTCGAACTAAACGCTTCGACAGTTCCTTTTTGGTTCGTGTAGCTAAGGTGTGAAATAAACTGCCTGCGTCTATATTCTCAGATAAGTATGTCCCGCGACATTCAAAAGTAGAATAAATGGGTATCTCTTGGATAGGCATGTAACATCCTCGTCTGCATAGTCATTTTCCATCAGGTGAGATGGGAGACAAATGTCTTATTCAATAATTAATAAAAAAAAAAATACTTTTACTTATTTCTGAGGTGTCAAACGTATAATGTATGTTGTCTTGAGTCTATTTATTACAATCCCTCTGCCTAACACGAAAACCTTTTTACACCTATTATGACTTTTTTGTCAGAAATAGTAACTTAATAAAAAAATAAGGTTTCCAATAAATCATATAATTCTGCTGGAATTATAATTAAAACAGCTTGTAAAAATTAAATATTGTAAATAGATGTTAACTTATTTGTTGCAAGCGGCGCGTGACGCAGTGTGCGATGCGTTAGTTCTGCAACCTCATTATTTTGTGCTGATGTCGTGACGCAATTTGTAACACCCCTACTGGAGGGGGTGTGGAGGGGGTGACTTCAAAGGACTTGCCGACAAAGCTCTAAATAAGATGAAAAAAATAACGACAATGGGCAGAGAAATCGAGGTCTCTCGAAATTTTTGCATTTTTCGCCTTTCGAATACGTAGTTTGCCTTTTCATGCTCGAAAACTTTTGTCGCATTGTTTTATATTGGTTTTCACTGCAATTTTATTAATGGAAACACATTTCTATCACGTTTGGGACCACCAAAATAATAAAAATCAAATCACACATATTCAACTAGCCCCACATTAAGTGTGAACTTGTGTTGTCAGATACTGACTCAACGAGAATTTGATAAATAGGTATTTATAAGGATAATAAACAAGATAAACATCCAAGACCGAGGTCAATCTGAAAAATACCGTTTTTCGTCATAACCTGGCTGGGGATCGAACCCGGGACTGTCGCAGGCTGGCATGCCAACCACTGCGCCACGAAGGTCATCAATACTTGCATCGTAAAGTTCAAGATAAATTTTCACTGAAGTAACGACTTAGTGCAGCGGACCAATCGGGTCACGAAAATCATTAACCTCTAAACTCATTACCTTCTACAATCTCATGTAAACATAACTCCTTCATCCACAGTTGGGTAAAGGAAGTGGAACAAGTCTAATATACATCACACGACAATCAAGCTATCTGGCTCTCAACCTTGTGCGTCATTAGGACACGGATTAACTGATAACAGTGATAAGCCGTAATCCCCACTCCCATCGAGTGTCGATAGTGATAGCGTTACAATAGATTATAGATGTTGGGAGCTACTATTATAGCACATATTTTTTCATTAATTATATGTAATCGAAGTTAATGAAGTAAAGAAGAGAAGATCATAGTTGAAACGCACTTATTAATCTCAATACTAATATTATAAAGAGAAACGATTTGATTCTTTATTTGCATTGAAAAGGCTCCGAAACTAATAGACCGATTTCCAAAGTTCTTTTACCCTTAGGAAGCTAATTAATCTGCAGGTGACATAAGCTATAATTTACGCGGACGAAGTTGCGGGAAAATTGCTAGTATGTACTTAATTTCCCCCACAAAAATTTATTTTAATTAAAGTATATGTTCCTATAAGTATTACAGTTCCTATGAAAATTTTGTTTAGGTTTTCAAATGTATTTAATACAGCCAAACACATTTATTCTTGGCAATCCCGTCATTATCATTCCATTAGATTTCTATAGGAATGTTAATTTAATTCGATATAAAAATAATAAATGAAATTATAATAACCGATTTAATATCCTTTTGCTATTAAATGCAATTCATCAAGATATAAAAACTAATTAATTTTACTATTAGGTAGTAATTAATATAAACCGTTACTTATTTTATTTCGTCGGTAAAATTCTAATTTACATTTATGTGAAAAAGAATTTTGGAAAACCTGTTAGAGTTATTGTTTAAAGAAACCTATTTGTATTTGAAAATATATGGAAAAATAAGATATAAGTATAAAAATACAGCTGTAGTTTGTAGTGATGCTCAAGGTGAATTCCGATTTTTATGTTACTAATATCGATATTTTACAAAAAGATAAAAATATTCTTAAGATGACTCCGTAACATACTGGTTTAGAAGAAATTTATTACAGTTTACTTAGAATTATTAAGAAAAATATTTTTTTTATCATTCAAAACCATAAACACTAGGTAATAAATCAGGCCATAAACACTAGGTCCCAACCGCGAAAACAAGAGCCATAATTCATTATTTATCACCAATCTATTCATTCTATTATCTATACCTCGCATAAATCTTTGCAATTATCAAATTCTCACATTCATCTGCATAAACGCATACATACACAGTGGTGTACGCACGCGCGCGGCGAGATCAAAGAGAGCGCGACCCCTTTGTGCACGCCGCTGGGCGCGTGCCGTCTTTTTCTTTCCCTCCGACGCGCCGTAAGAACGCGTAGGTGCAAGCGAGAGAGACGTAACTGATTATATAGCGCTTGCGACGTGAATATTTCACCTCGTTATCGAGTCTTGTTTGTGTTAGATAGTGATGGGAATCGTGATTGGGTTTTGTACCGATGTCGATAATAACACTCATCGTTGATTAATAAGTGACAGAACGCACATATTCAATTAGTTTAAAATTATGTCTTATACATCTTTAAATCTACTTTTCGTAAACGTTTTTAAACATAAATAAAAATAGAGTGTTCGTTTATGATGGATGATATGTTATTTATTACCAATGGCAATTAACAAATTAACTGTGCAAGTGTAGGTATTATAATGCAAATATTTCGAGCATTTTTTTTATTTGTATGTAAGGTTACCTTATTGTACCTATTTTGTGTACATAGAATTAGAAACAAAGTCGTTCTTCATATCAGTCTTTTTTGCATTATAGAATTTAAAATATCAATAACTAGCGGTTTTCCCACGACTTCGTTTTCGCAAATTATAGCCTATGATAATACTGTTGATTTCTTTATATGTGAAACAGTTCTCATAATCGCTTTAGTAGTTATGAAGTTTTGTGATCCATTAGGAACAATTATACAATCGAATAATTCCTCTTTAAATATTGGCTTTGTAGCCGAATTATATTTTAACCCTAACCCTAAACTCGAAAGTGAGTTTCGAGTTTCTGTTGGGTATAGGATCGACACTACAAAATACATTGTTGGTTGGTTTACTTAATCTTAAACGTAAATTTGAAACGATAAATGGATCGTGATATATCGATACAATTTTATCGACAATGGGGACATTGTCCCTACTCGAGCTAGTAGAGCACAGCTCCCAGTAGGCAAGACAGGAATCTGACGATATCGACGCCAGTAATTAAAATAGACTTATTGCGTTTCGAACCATACCTACCTGAGCGTGTAGGGTCAGCAGTACCAATATGGTATTTAGTCGTACGTGTATTGTTGTTAAAGATAGAGATCTTATAACTGGGGAACTATGGAAAATTCAGATTTAATTATATAGACAAACTAGCTGTTACCTGCGGCTTCGCCCGCGTAATTTATAGCCTATGTCCTTCTCGGTACCCTAACCTATGTTTATGCAAAATTTCATGATGATCGGTTCAGTAGATACGGCGTGAAAGCGTAACAAACAAACAAACAAATAAACAAACAAACAAACTCACTTTCGCATTTATAATATCAGTTGGGATGGGATATAAGAATAAGCATTATCGTATACTATTATTACAAACTAGCCGTTACCCGCGGCTTCGCCCAAGTGATATATAGCCTATGTCCTTCTCAATACCCTAACCTATGTGTATGCAAAATTTTAGGATGACCGGTTCAGTAAATACGGCGTTGAAAGCGTAACAAACAAACCATCAAACAAATAAACAAACAAACTCACTTTCGTATAGTTAGGAGTTAGGATATGATAGGATTAGGATAGGATAGAATAGTTAGGATACGGCGAAAATCTAAGGATACGGAATCACGTCAATAAGCGGTGCGGCTTAATGCCAATTAGCACGCTTAACGTAGCCTTTGGGTTTTATGACATTGGGCTCTGTCTACCACGTAAGGGATAAAGACGTTATAATAGGCATGAATGTATGTATTATTACAGGGTCAGCCAAAGTTCCCGAGAACGGCATGTAAAGAAAGAAATATTGTACTGAAAAAAGTAAATGTAGAAATTTTGCATCTACATATGATGAATGCCCATTTGCCTTACAATCAAAAGCTCAGTTACGAAGTTTAAATAAATAAAATATATATTTAAGAAAAAAAAAACAGTTTTTAAATGAATTAATTTTTTAATGAAGTGACATCCCTGAGAGTATGAGAAGGCTCGCTTTTTTCACCAGAATGAGAAAATTATAGTTCACATCAGCCGATGACTCACGTGGTCCGACGAGATTTATAACGAGATTGCTGGGTTCGAGTCCCAGTTCGGCTTATTGAAGACGTGTGAACTTGTTAATGATAATGATAAATGTGTAGAAGATATCTCATTAGCTTCTCAGATCTCATTATCCTCTCAGTTTATATTATGTCAGCTTATTATAAGGTCTTTATGTATTGTGTCTTCGCTGACTAAAGCTGTAGGACTGCTGGGTTCGAGTCCCGGTTCGGCTTGTTGAAGACGTGTGAACTTGTTAATGATAATGATAAATGTGTAAAAGATATCTCATTAGCTTCTCAGATCTCATTACCCTCTCAGTTAGTATTATATCAGCTTATTATAGATCTTTATGTATGTATATGTATTGTCTTCGCTGACTTAAGCTGTAGGACTATAGAACTGCCGGAATTGATCCCTGGTTCGGTTTATTGAAGACGTATGAACTTGTTAATGATAATGTGTGTGGTCTATGTGATCTTTATGTGTTGTATCTTCGCTGATTAAACCTGTTGGACTGCTGGGTTCGAGTCCCGGTTCGGCTTATTGAAGACGTGTGAATTTGTTAATGATAATGATATGTGTAGAAGATATATCTCATTAGCTTCTAAGTTAGTATTATATCACATTTTATGCTATATTTGAGTACAGTGTCTTCGCTTATTAAAACTTCAGAACTCATTTTTATTTTTTTTCATATTTCCCAGAAATTTCATTTACATACACACTTAATCAGAAAACAAGTTGTCATCGTACGACGTATTAAATAGTCGCGAACTGGTTAAAAAAATGCAAAATGATTTTTAAGAACAAAATATGGGAGTGCTTACATCAGCTGTATTTTCTCCCATACAGTAATTAAGCGCCCTCATCTGAAATTCGAAGGTAGGCGTTAATTTTACTTTTCTTTATCCCCAATCATAGAATACGATTTAACACAATTTCAACATAAATTCCGTAAACCATTTAACAAACGACGGAAAAGAAAGAAAAATAAAATTAGCAGTCGTTAAAACGGATAATTCCGAACAATCGTACTTTAGCATTAACCTGTATTAACCGTGCAATGACAGGGTGAGGTCTATCCGACCCCGCGCCGTCCCACCCCGTTAATATTTTACAGGAAAATGACGTCTACCCCGCACCGCGCATTAGTTTTTCCTTTTGATGTTCACTCATGTCTGAAGGCAATATAATTTTGTTTATTCCCATTTTAACTAGGCGATTTTTGTATTCGTACTGCGTATTTTTCCGTTATTTCGCCAGTTTTCTTTGCGCTTTTGTAATTTTGTTTGTGGATTCTTTGTTGTTTTGTTAGTCTTTCGTTTAGTGTTTGTAATAAAACGTTCTGTAACAACATTTTAAGACATTATAGCCGCTTCGGTTGAACCTACAAACATTGAAAAACTATTGTGCAATTGTGTTAGTGTTAAATAGGAATTGCGATATTTTCAGATGATTTTCTCCTCAGTATATTAATGCCTATATTTTTTGTACGCGATGTACATTACTATGATTAGAATTTATGACACATATCAGAACAGCTCTGTGGAACAGCTGTTCAGAAATCCATTGACATTTTATCATATTCTTTGCTAAAACCAGCATGTTTCTCGTAAAAAGAAACAGTAGAATAATACATTATAATAACAAAAATACATAATCGTAACCCTTAGCTTAAGGTCGCGGGCCGGGGGCGGATTTTCGCTAAACAATTCATACATTTATATTTCCTTTGATGTGCCTCCGCGGGCGCCGTCATTCGCAGGTTAACCCGCCACCTGTTTGTTACACGGGAAAATTGGGTACGCACAAAAATATTAAACCGAATTTTCGGTTTTCTGTACCTGTTAAAATTTCGGGATTAGGATTACTTATTTTACAATATTTGGTGTTGAATTTGGTGATAATTAACGAAACCAATCATTAATTTAAAATATCTCATATCCCTGTGTGGATATGGTGAATGCTGGGATCTTGAAAAAACAAAGTGATTTCCATACAAAAGTGTTCAGCCGGCCTGGCAATTTGTATGAAAATGTCGAAATTTTATATTGTTTCCCCAACATCGGTCCCTTAGGAAAAGTTTATTTTGACAGGCTGGTTTCATGGTTTGAAGGATAAGGTGTGGTTTCCTTAATACCTTGTATATCATAGAACATTTCTGTAGGTGTCTGCAGTGTATCCCTGCTGTATATCGAAGAAAATTTCAGTAAGTTTCTAAAAGTTTCATCAGTAAAATTCTGCCGTTCTAAAAAGTTTTCTGTACATCTGATATGCTTTTACAAATAATAAATAATAATAATAAATATATACGGACAAATCACACAGATTGAGCTAGCCCCAAAGTAAGTTCGAGACTTGTGTTATGGGATACTAACTCAACGATACTATATTTTATAATAGATACTTATATAGATAAACATCCAAGGCCCAGGTCAATCTGAAAAAGATCATTTTCCATCTTGACCTGACCGGGGATCGAACCCGGGACCATCCGTGGCGCAGCGGTCAACACGCCTGCCTGCGACACGGAGCTCGTCTCGAAATATACGACTTTCACAATTACAAAGTAGAATATCAAGTACAGATTACAAATCACTTAACTACAAAGAATATCATACAATTACTTTGTCACAGAAACGACTTACCCCTTTAATCTTGTAAATTAAAATCAATTTCCTATACATGAAAAACGCGCCCCATCGTCCACGACAGCCAGCGTTTAACCCTTTGACGTGTCGCGGGCCTAATTGCCCCTTGTTTATTAAACGGTGTCTCGGCACAACACTTTTTGTCACGTCATGCAGTTCCCAACGGTGTATTCTGGGATTTTAAAGAAACTAATATCAAAAATAAGCTAGGTTAATCTCGAAGTAATAGAAGTAGTTGTGATCGCGAAAGATATAATCCTATCCCAATCGCAACCTAACTAATTTGTTTGTTACCTCTTCATGCTTTTTCTACTGAACCAATCTTCTTAAAATTTGGCATGCTTATAGGTTAGGGTACTGAGGAGGACATAGGGTTAGGTTAGGGACATAGGACGTAGGCCTTTTATTCTGGAAAAAAAGTACGACGGCAAAGTTCCCAAAGGGAAAAACGGGACCCTAATATACTAAGACTTCAATCATCATCATCCATGACGATGATGATAACTTCAATGTTAGTCCGTCAGGCTGTTAATTAACCATGATAGCTAGATAGTTGAAATTTCCAAAAATTATATATTTCTGTTGCTACATCAACAAATTAAGACGACGAAATTAAGACAGTGGCGGGCGGTACTTGGACATCGCTAGCCAGAGAAAGAAAAAAATGAAGTTAGTTGGATATTGCATGCAACAAAACAGACAACATAAAAAATAGCTGAAGAACCTCTAAATGTAAAATATCTGACAGAAGGTTGATATAAATAAATAAAAAAATACATCAATTAATATTAAACTAAGAATAAAAAAAATATTTAAGGACATGAGTTGACATGTTTACAACAAACATGAGTTTTGCCGTTTGTGGATGATATGAGAATCAGCTGCTGAAATTGCTGTATGAAAGCGCATTTATTCATATAGCAAACGTGATTTTCTTGCCGATTTTGCTTGATAGTCTAATGTTGTACGGAACCCTTCGTGCGTTAGTCCGACTCGTACATGGCCGATTTTTAAAATATCTTTACGTCGATTCGTTGATAGGAAAATTAATACGATTTTGTTTCACAGAATACCCCTTTGGCGACATGTCAATTCCCATTTGTCGATCATACGTCGTTTACACTAATGAGCCGGTTGTAAGTCTTTTATTATTTTAATTATATAATAATTCTAAGTACCGCTTTATAAGCGGTTCGAGGAACCTTTTATGCTTTTATATTTCAATTAAGATATGAAGAATTGATGACAATTACTTTTCTAGACGAAGGTTGTTAATTTTATATTATTTTTGATTTCTAGTGTCATTAAAATTGATTTCCACCTTTAGCGTATTTGTGGGCGGCAAATACGCTAAACGTGGCCTTTGGGTTTTGCGACCTTGGGCTCTGTCTACCCCGCAAGGGATGAAGACGTGATATGTATTAAAATTGATATCTATTCACAGTATGAAAAATCTCGAGTTATAATTACTGTGATACTTAAAATATTGTTTTTTTTACTATACCTAAAGTATATTTAAAAAGACAAAAAAATGTCCAATTATTTAGAAAAGAATTGGGCCCGAGGTTCTTAAGTCAGAATAAGGACAATCGGAATATTATTCCAAATATACTTATATATTCCTACATAAGCAATGATGGCAATATTACATGGCACATGACCATAGAAAATGAAATGAAAAATTTTATGGCTTATAAATCATATCATATCATTTATTCAGACAAATATAGTCCATATAAAAAGAAAGAAAAAAATTCTGCAGTTTTCTGAGTTTTTTTTTCTTTAATACGATAAAGATATATTTTGTCGTAAGATAACTAGAATTCATTGCCGGAGCTGTCTGTTCGCAATAACTGCCTGTGAATGTGTTAAGTGGCGTAAGAAATGGTCGCTCGCGGCGGAAATGCATCACGTACTTTTTTGTTTTGTGGGCTTAAATGCATTCTTTGTTTTCTGTGACCTTATGGATTTTTGACAAGGTCGAGTCTCTCAAACCTCCAGTACCGTAGAGTAAACGGTAGAGTACTTACTATTTATTTATTTATTCGTATGGCTTAATGACAGTCGTTTGTACGTCCTAATTCTAACTTCCTAATCCTAACTAATATTATAAATGCGAAAGTGAGTTTGTTTTTTTATTTGTTTGTTTGTTTGTTACGCTTTCACGCCGAATCGACTGAACCGATCATCATAACATTTTGCATACACATAGGCTAGGGTACCGAGAAGGACATAGGCTATATACCACGCAGGCGAAGCTAGTAGGCTATATATCACGCGGGCAAAACCGCGGGTAACAAGCTAGTAATCGATAAATCAGATACAAATATTAAATTTTGCATCCACTGGATTGCGTCGTTTACCATGGTGAACAGTACTTACTATTATACTAGTTTATAGCAAAGTAAATACTGTACCGTCTTTTCTACCTTCTTCTTCTTTAGACAGTAGAGTAGACATCCTATGTCACTAGTAAGAAGCAAAGTAAGTCCTCTACCGTTTACTCTATTGTACCGGAGGCATCACTGCGAAGTTGTTTTCGTTGAAA
Source organism: Rhodophaea formosa (assembly GCA_963082605.1). NCBI lineage: Eukaryota > Metazoa > Arthropoda > Insecta > Lepidoptera > Pyralidae > Rhodophaea > Rhodophaea formosa. Next base: position 8,801,582 of record OY720228.1, on the reverse strand, counting down.
CTAAAGAATGATAGAATATAATAAAAAGGGAGGAAATTCTAAGGAACAGTTCTGTACTAAACAGGGTTTCAACCTCGAAAAAATTAAAGATCTTAGAAATCCAGAGAAATAATGATATTCATAAACTAAAAAGTCTATTTTGCCACGAAAAATCAGAGAACAGACGTATGCTGAATCTAATACTCAAGTATTAATGTAAGATGCGTATCGACAGCTTCTAAAATTTGAGTTTAGGTGAAGCGACTGACACACATATAATAAGATTATCACTATTATAAATAGTAAGGCTTGGAGAGTAAACTTAACCATTTTAGCAACAATGCGTCGTTGACCCGTAGAATATGATTTTATCTTATTTCTACGTATATGTTACCTATAATCCCTTATACCGCAAGAAAATAGCCGATTAATCCGCATTATATGGTTAACTGGGACGAATTTGCACACATTTAGAGCAGTCTCGGTTAAACTGATCGAGTTGACATACAGACGACGCATATGTCCCTAACCGGAATGACAATAAAATGTACCAGCGCATATTTTATACTGCCATTGAAAATTCAACTCTAATTCATTTACTATTAGGTGTTATTTTGAATCGGCAGAAATATTTTATGACCGTTGGAGTTAGGAACAGACTAATTTGAAACTTGCAAATCGAATTAATAAAGACAAATTTTATGAATCAAAGTGTTGTTTTAAAATTGTCTTATTTTAACTTAATGGCGTTGTGTTAAAGTTTAAATTGGCGTGGTGGAGGGTAGGCGATAAAACTGCAGTTATTCGAATCATGCGCATCCCAAATGCCTCGTGAGGAGAAAGCGAGAAATAAGAAGTTGATGACACTCCTCACCTCAGATTCAGTGTAGGAAAAAGTAAAGACAGCGTACATTTCGGTCCACAATTTGCTGTAAAGTGAACGTGATTTCAGTTCAGAACTTGCAATGTAGTGAATGAACCTTTGTGAAATCTTATTTACAACCAGTAGTTGTATTTAGAATATCTGAAAATCATATCATGACTGACGTCACATAACATTTAACGCTTCAGGGAAGAATACTATCTAAGAATAAGTATTAAAGAACCTAATGACACGTCACTCTTCAGAATCTGTCAAGCCGTTTATATAGGAGATCACAATGGAAGTGAAGTTCGATGTTGCAAAACATATGCGAATACTTCCATACATACGCGCGAAATAAATTATCCTCCATCTGGTTGGAGCAATCGAGTAAAAAGCTTATTTTGTTGGAATTCAACCACGATATGAATAAGTATCTAAAGGTACTGTAGTCTAGAGTAGTAATAATTAAAAATATTAAAAGAGAAAAAAACATTGCTTAGACTACTTACTATCAGCATTCTTCTAGCTATAATGTAAATTTGAAGTCAAATAAATACTTGGGAATTTCAAGAATATTGAACTAATCTCTTAATTACCAGCAGATTTTTAGAAAAGTTCACATTTTTCTCATCATCTTATAAGAATCCCATGTGCTTGCTGATTTTATCAAAAATATCATGAAAATAAACTGATGACAATTTTAAATCTAATCTCATTTTCAAGCGATGCGTCTTTCTTTATTGTTCGTCCGAGAAGGCAAATGTATTTTAAATGTAAATTTCAGTAATGTACAATCAGCTGAATTACTGCTTTACCTTTTTAAGAAAAAAAATGATGGTGAAAAATTGTTAACTCACCATTTTGGTGTTTTAATTTTTGTAATAATAAGCGGAGACTGTGAAAAGTCTTTGCATTTTTGGGCGAAGGTAGCCCAATACGTTTTCAAACAAAAGAAGCCTCGACTGTTTTTAGATTATTGTGGAAGTAATTAATTTTAGTTTTCTTCCTAAATTTCACATATGTTTATGTAGCCATAATCAACAGGATTTCCATACCAACTGTATTATTCAATATATAACAATTGCTTGCAAATTGACTTTATAATACTTGGCTATTATAATTGATTTTGTCGACTTTGCGGCTTGTGAATTTATCGAACTTTTAACTGCACAAGTTTGTTTATTTCATAAGGCACATAAAACAGATTACAATCACAGCATGATAATAACAAGATTGCACACAACAAGCTTATTAAATTTAATACAGTTTGTAAACTTATAAAAGGTTATCATTAAATTTTCTTTGCTTAATATTGAGTTCATAGTTGATGTCTAATTGGTGAAGGTGATCTTTGGACTTATGACCAAGTTTGCAGTTTCTTCTTAAAATATATTAAAGTAATTTTTGGTTTCAACTTCATACTTACTTTCAAACTAATCATTTTATCCCGTAATCGGTAGACAGAGCAGAGGCATCTAAGGCGAAAAGTAAGAGGAAAAGGAAATGAAAAGAAAACAGCGACGGTCTAGCACGCATCGCCCATTTTGGTTTCTCCACAGGTTTTCATCCATGCTCGGCTTTTACAGTCTCTGAGGGAAACAAAGTAGTTGACATTCTACGTTTTTTACTTTTTCCTAAACCCGCATGGAAGGCAGGCTAGCACCACCGCGACCAAAACAGATAATGATATTGTGGCACCGTCTGTACATGAGTCACAATGACTCAGTGGTTAAAAAGCTCGCGATAGCAGATTGAGATTGATGCGACAGAAAAGGGTTCAGTTTCTGATTGATGACAGCCGAAAATAAAGTTGCGAATATGAAAATAATCTTGAAACCTTTTTTTTTTACATATTTGTGTCATGCGAAGAAATTTGTTGTGTGAGAGAGATGCAAAATTGAGCTTATCTGTGACAAATTGCATTATTTTTAGCAAAGTTTGATCCAGGTTCCTCCACGAGAATTAATATGTAAACTCATGTTCTAAAGTTAATGTGATAAGGTCTAAAATGGAACACATTACTTTAGTGGACTGATGCTAAGATTACTTAAAATTTGTGCCAAATGTAACTATTATCTATTAAAATGTATTGTTATAAAAACTTTTATTTAAATGCTACTTTTAAAGTTTCTTCGACATGAATATTTTTAATTATAAAGCCATTACCAGACACTTTTGATGTGATGAGACAAATGAACAGGCATTTTAGAAATGAGTTTTCATTAAATCATTAAATAAATTAAGTCTTTTGAATTCATTAGCAGAATTTCACACATAAAGGTATATTAAAAGTTGAATAAAAGTTCATAATAATTAAAAACCCTAACTAATATCATAAATGTGAAAGTGAGTTTGTTTGTTGTTTATTTATTTGTTTGTAACGCTTTCACGCCTTATCTACTGAACCGATCATCATGAAATTGTGCACACAGATAGATTAGGATATTGACAAGGACAAAGGCTATATATCACGCAGGCGGAGCCGCGGGTAACTGCTAGTAGCATATAATTTACGGCATCACAAAAAAATCGGTATGAAAATAATCGTGTGTGCTTAGCCAAAAATACATAGTATTTAACATCGGATTAACTTTGATTAAGTATTTATAAGGATTAAAAACTCATTATGATATGGAATTAGTAATATTAATCTTCAAATAGGTAGCGATTACGTGCTTATGGTCGTTACATCATCATCATCATCAGGTCCTTTTAGTCTCCACTGCAGGAGCACTACCCTCTTTGTACTACCAGAGCCAAGTATTAGCCTAAGTAGTCAGAGGATGTGGCCTACACCTCCACGCTGGCCAGACGGTTTGGAGAGGTCTTTGATGTTTATGAGCTTTGGTTAGCTTGTGTTTCCTTAGCCTTTAACGACATCCACGGAAAGACTTGGGAGTGTTTCTATTCTACTCCGCCGGGAACAACATCGTCGTTAAAACACCTGCATTGTTTTAAAAGGTACATTCTATACATATCAGGCATATTCGCAGTGTCGGTTGGCCGGACAATGGGCATTCATCAAACGAAATATGGCCGTGATTGTACACGTGGCCAAACTATCGCCCATGATCGCCAAGCATATAGTTCAAAGTTTCAATGTCAGTGCCAAGGCGGACTAATGATGAGACATTTGGTGTACGAGACTGTCATACTTGTTTTCTGTCTAAGGATTTATTTAAAATGGTGCGTCACTGGACCTCCCAAAAATTCACGACCACAATGAGCGCAAGTGCCATATCAACCGGGGAATGTGCTTTTCATACTGCCCTAGGAGGATTCAGTGTGTCAGGCAGGCCTTAAAAACTTTCATCAAACTATATCACAAAATAAATGCGTTAGAACAGCTGTGTGATTCTCGGCAGAGTAGAATAGGGCCACTCCAAGTCTTCCCTGGATGTCCTAAAAGCCAACTTGGGAAACGAGCTAAACAAAGTTTATAAACATCAAAGAGATCTCTCCAACCCGTCTGGCAAGTTTGGAGAGTGTAGGCCGAATCCTCTGACTAATATAATGGCCTTGGTAGATAGAGGGGGTCTTGCGTGCTCCCGCAGTTAAGAAAAAAAACCTGATGATGATGACGAATAGCGAACCCCGGGCTCCATATCAGCTTAGGAAGAAACCAGGAAAACAATTTGATGAGGAGTAGGATATATGCTTCCGATTTGTACCTCATTACTTACATTAGTTATGTGCCGTAGATTAAACCTAATCAAACACTCATTAGATAGATTACGGCGGATTTCAGTAAGGCAATGCAATTAGCCTTATTTGATTTTAAATGGTTTTTATTGCACACCTTTATAGTCATTCAATTAAAGCCTTTTTACGCTCTTTGAAAACATTTAATGCTATAGAGCAGGTTTTCTCAAACTGTTTGCAGTCAGGACTAGTTTCAGGATTCAAAGGATTTTACGGACCCCTGTGAAAGAATATTGTATGGAAAAGATGGTGTGTGACATATTTTGCTGGGCAAAAGACTTGGGAGAATGTTGGGGCGAATCCTGTAGTTCTATGAATATTATGGATGTGTACGTTGTATCGATGTGAAGTACAATTAGTATTATGTTATTTAGTAGTTACACGTTATATTCTAAATAACTTAAAAAAATAAATATGGAATAAATTCTATGTGGGCAGGACTCGAACCTGCGTGTTTGTCTTTATACGACATCGCCTTATCAATGCGGCCACCGTGGTTCAATTCTACACGTCAAATTTCGACACAATATCCCATTATTTTTTACGCATTCGGGCTTGCGTCTCCTAACATAACTGCCCCACCATTTTAAGTGTCGACAACTTATTTTACAATGAAGGTGAAAATCAATTAATATGTAGGAAGCCATGCAATAATTTCGAAGTGTTTTTTTTTGCATTCACAATCATAATGTGATAGGTATATTCTTATTAAATTAAGTAACAAGATATATCCAATTAGTTCCTATACAGTAATTTTTATCGACGACTAGACATCGTTAAATATAATCGAGATACTATTTGATAATAGCAGATAAAGTTTTTCAGTATTCAGTCATTCAGTATTCAGTCATTTATTCACCAAAAATATGAGTACAAATGATCTTAAACAATAATGATACCTGTCATATTTTGCCAACAAAAGTTTAAACAGGCAATAGACTAGTTAGGTACTTATTTTAGTCCCTTTTTCATAGAGTTTCATGTATCTCAAGGCACTGTTTACGTAGAAGCTACAGCATACAGATTGGAAAATTTCGCCATAGTTTCTCCCTCCGCACTAGAGTGTGCGTCGCAAGAAAATCTAATCCGTAAATTCGAGGGTATTCAAATCTGGAGCGGGGAGCCTCCCTGGGACGGGGTTGTTGACCTTTTTCAGAGGCTGCCTGTGTGTGCCAGGCGCTAGATTCTCTGGAAGAGACACAAGATTATTGGATATGAAACTTTTAAGTTGTTTTTGGTTTTGGGATTTGTTATGAGAAGAGTTGAATGGTTTACAAATTTAAAATTGGGTTTTTAACTGGGTTTTTGACTTCTTTTACAGTATACAGTGTGTAAATTGTAGTAGTAATAATTCCCTTATAGGGCTCTGACTCGAAAAAATGAACAACTTTCCTAGTAACCAATGCTGAGAACTTGAAAAAGATTTTAATTTCCCATACTAGGTACTTAATTCTGTGCACGTTTGCGTGAAAATGTTTAAAAAAATTCCACACGAAAATTTGTTCATATTGACAGGCTAAGTCGGGTCTTTAAGGGTATGCTTGTAATGTACCAAAAACAGCGACTTTCTGGATTTAAAATAGGCATAGCTAAACCACCAGCCCCCTGGACAGATGCTAATGTTTGGCTCAGCGGAAAGGGTTGGATAAAGTAATAGTATCCAGGAAAATGGCGTTAAAAGGGAGTATGTGTGTGGGCTGGTGTGGACGAGCACATGACTGGGGAAATAGGCGTGAATAAGGACTTTACTACGGGTGATAATAAAGTACAAAGTGTTCGAAACGAAAGACAAATTTGTTACAAAATCCCCAGAGGTCCTATCCAGCACTCTATACCCTCATAGAGCTGTAAGGGCATGCCAATTATGTTTTTGACGTGCTACGGGCTAGCAAATTGGAATAGCCGGCGATATTTACAAGGGTCCGCATATACCGTATTATATACACGCAGGGGATGGATTTTATGCGCACGTTTTTAATATTGGAGATGGTGTGACAAAAAAGGGTGAAATTTTTAATCTGATCTGGTCTGAGTAACGATTTCTATGCGTTTAAACTTCCAAGAGCACTTAAAGGTATAAAATTGCTAGCAGACTGTTCGTATTAGGGGATAACCCTAGTTTCAAGTATTTTTCTACTGACTTAACGACCGGAACCATTTGTCAACAAAGGGAGTTATAAGGCGCACACACATCTCGTCTAACAATTTTGTCTGAATGAGGTGACTTTTACATGTATTTCAAATGACCTTTAATGGTTATCCTTTACGTTTTCATTCCAAGTCTACGATAATAATCTATTGAAGAAAATCACTGACCAATAAATAATTGCGCCTAAAATCCAACATCCTATGCAAAGCGTCATTTACATTTAATATAGACTCCTCGTTAAGAAGTTCCGGCGGCGCTCGCATCCGGCTCGAAGGACCAATCCCGGAAATGGGTAAGAAATGGCGCGGAATCGACGGAGCGAGGGTAGTTGGAAATTCTCCGCGCCATTTTCATATATTGTGATGTGAGGCATTGATGTGATGTATGAGATTTTCTTTGTTTACCTTTAAGAAAATTTCCTTTTTTTTACTATTCAATTAAAATTTTCCATTTCTATGTCGGGTTTTTTCAAAAAATTTATTTGGTAATGCTATATACCTACTATTTATAATTTCGGTAATATGGATTTCGATAATATGGGTATATTATTAGCTTAACATTGCCGCAATAATTATAATTAAACTTTTGTTTAACTTAAGTACCGAAGTACCACTCTAATTATATAAGTTGAGATATCTTTAGAAGAGTTATGAAAGCCTATATTTAACCAGCTGAGAATTCCCGTTGCGCATCATGGAAAAAGTCTTGCAAAGTCTTCAGAAACAAAAGACTTCAAAATTCAAAAGGCAGTCACGTCTGAGCGACTGCATTAAAAGAGGTTCAGCTAAAACTAGACCAAAACTTTCAAGGTCGGAAAACGCAGCACACTTGCAAATGCCACCCCTGCACCCACACCACGGCACGTACGATCCCCTACACATGGTCGCCATGGCAACGCAGCATCCTATTTCCACGCCCACTGCTCCGGGGGCGAACTCTCAAGATATTACGCCCTACTTCGTCCGTATTGGTGAACTAAAGGGGTGTAGGAGGTAGATGGTGTGCGTGCATTTATGCTGCGTCCCGGAATCCGCCAATTTCATTTTCGTCAGAAATCCCGCAGTCGACTTACGGATATACATGCAAAAATATACACGATCGGCTAGCGAATGCGGAGCTCTTGACTCGCAACATTCACCGGCCGGCTCGTTAACAAACCTATTCAATTTTGAAGTATTAGTCGATGGAGGCAACAGTTCTCGCGTCCTATCGTCGCGAGTTCCAATTAGCGACTGGGGCTTGTCGGTTGTCGCTCGAGTGCCGGTGACGTCACGCGCCGCTTTCATGCGGTTTCAATAACTACCCTCTCGAGCGATTCCTTCAATAGCCGGCCACTCGACGCCCACCTTCATTACGACTTCTCAATGTTCACGGGCTGAAAAGGCGAATCTACTAATTTAAAAATACAAGTTTTAACGAGTAAACTTGTTTAGCTAATAACTGCATTAATGTTACTTTTAATGGCGGCTATCTAATTGCATGATTTAAGTTTTGAATTATAACGCCCTGTCAGTGGAACAAAGCGCGTCGAGCGTCTTTTGTTTTTCGCTGGTCGCACCATAGACAAATCTTATTATGGAAATATTTTCAAATTAAGAACGCGCTGCTCCCGCATTATGCGTCTCGCTCGACTCTCGGCTGCCAGCATTGTCTATGCATTCTTTTTGTTCGTCCTCGCATGTCGAGGTTTTTCGACCACCGTTTCGGTTATTTTTTCTTTTTTGTATTTTTAAGCTGTCCCGAGCGTGAATGGAGGGCTTTGTTTGTGCGTGTTTTATTATTAATTAGTGAGGCTCCTTTGTCTGTGGTAATTATTGTCTTAATAAGTAGTTCCTCGTCGAAATATGGACGAGTGCTGAAGGGATTGTCAACCTTTTTTACTTTTTAAATTGTCCGGAATGATGCGGGGTTTATGAACTGGTTTTGAGAGCTTCCACTGTCTTTTGTCTGTGCGTTTTGAAATTTCTATTCACGTCTGGGCTTTCTGTCATTTGGTTTGTGTACGATGATTTCATCACTTAGATAACTATTGTTTGATTTAGATCAACGAACTATAACACTCTATTAAATCGTGTTCGTAGGCAGCCTGAGCGAATTACTATTAGCTCGTTATTGTTTATGAATATGTGTGTCAAATAGTTGTGTTAATACATATTTATGTTACCACCATTTAAACTAAGTAATAAGTTATAAACTTGATGATGGCATAGAGGCGATGTCTTTCGCAAATAATAACAGTTCTTTTACTAGTGTTTTTATTAATCATGAAGCCGACTAGTAGATAAATAATCCCTTATACAGATTTCATAGAGATTATATAGAGAGTAAGAAATTAATCAGGTTGAAATAGTCGACCAAAATACTTATTTTAGTGAAAACACATCAATGCCTTTTCGATTCTGCAATTATAAATCAAAAAGAGTAAAACTGTATTATATAGAGAGTAAGAAATTAATCAGGTTGAAATAGTCGACCAAAATACTTATTTTAGTGAAAACACATCAATGCCTTTTCGATTCTGCAATTATAAATCAAAAAGAGTAAAACTGTAATATCCATATTCCTTAATATAAATTAAATTATACTTTTTCTATTACCAAAAAAAAAATACATTCTTCAAAAAAAAGGAGACAAAAAAGTTACCTTCAGCACCGAGCAAAAGGGACAAAAGACGAAGACGTCATTAGCAAGCAAATTGAGGGGCGCATAAATTTCGCCCGCGCCCAATTATGCAAACTGCCGCTGTAGGGCCATCCTCGACTCACTTCCGGTGGAGTGCCACCTCTAATTAAACGGGATTTTTACACTATTATGAACGCGCTGACACTTTTGTATTACTTCTTTATTAGTACTCATATAATAACTTAACTCGTACATTATTAATAAACACAAGTAAAGTTTATTTTAGTTGGAGTCTTATCGACTTACTTCCGGTGGAATGGCACTTCTAATTAAACGGGATTTTTACACTATTATGAATGAGCTGACAGTTTTGTAATACTTCTTTATTGGTACCAAAATAATAGCTTATCTTGTACCTTATTAATAAACACAAGTTCATTTTAGTTGTAGTCTTATCGACTTACTTCCGGTGGAGTACCACCGCTAATTAAATGATATTTTCACTATTATGAATGGGCTGACAATTTTGTATTACTTCTTTTCTTTTATTATTTCTGAAATAAAAGCTAATCTCGTACCTTATTAACACAAAAGTAAAGTTGACTTTGTTTGGAGTCTATCGCCACACCTCCGGTGGAGTACTACATACATCTAATTAAACGGCATTTTACACTATTATTAATAAGCTGACACGTTTGTTTTACTCTTTTTAATATCCATTTCAGTACTCCTTTATTACAGTCTATACTTATTGTTATTATTATACAGGTCGAGTCAAATATGTTAATGCAACTCAACTTTGAGATATTTGGCTTATTGGATGATTTCGTGGCTCCAATCTTATACGAAGATATGACAAACTTCGAGAGGACTTAATCTTCTGATTTTTTCAAGCAGTATTTCTGACAATATTCTTTATGTGGTTGTTTATGTCTAACGCTAGTGTCAGATCATATCCTGCCTTAAAGCTGACAAAGTTTAGTGCCATTTAGCGACCGCAGTCACTAACGGCTTATAACGTTCATACGCATTAAACACATTAGTGAATTAAAATGGATAAATTATACCTGCTGAAATATTGTAGTTTTTGGACCCTTTAACCTGGAAGCGCATGTCTCCATACAAACGGAAAAAGGGAATTGTGGCAATATTTGATAATTTTAGGGCAAAATTAAGCATCCAATCAATTAATCTCATTATAATCTATACAGGTTGGTTAAATTATCAAATGTTTGAGAATTATACGCCTCTCAAGATTTCCATACAAATTTGAAAAGGCTTGTAATTCTCAAACCATTGGTATTTTAACCAAGCTGTATAGGAACGTACGTAGATTATAATAAGATTATTTGATTAAATGCTTAATTTTACTCCAAAATTCTCAAATATTGCCACAATTCCTTTTTTCCGTTTGTATAGAGACATGCGCTTCCAGGCAACTCTTAAGCCCGTCGATTTGAACAACATTTTCAACTTTTCCCATGGGACCAATGCTAGGAACTCATTTTTTTAACATTTCCATACAAAAATATTAGTCCATTAGTATCGACTGTCAAAACAAATTTTGATTGCCTGCCCAGCATTGGTTGGTCCCATAGGGAAAGTGCAACCGACATGCCACGAAGATTTTAAGTCGATATGGTCTACTTTATGAAACGATGGTTCATTCAGGCGATGGAAGCATACACACCGTACAAATCTGAAATCGCAGCAATTACAGATTACGAGCTACTTTGTGACGCGTATCGTCGCATCCGAGCTTAATACGGGTACATCATGTTCTGTTCTCTCTACACCATGGCAAATGGCGGGATATCGATCTTTATTGATCGACCGTAAATTACTACAAGAAAAAGTAGTTTTTCTATACTAAAGATACTACTAGATAAAATTACTGTCTTAATCGTGCTGTACCTATCACCTTACCCGACCATTTTTAGTTGTTGTTACGTCATTTGTACTATTACTTACTCTGCGGTTATGCCAATTCATTTTAGGGGGTTATTGCGTTTAATAAGTGCTTATCTGTAGTGGGGAGATGTACTTATTATTATATCATATACAACTTATTATTATATCATATACAGTTGTAAAAAATAACTAAAGGGAATGGGCGTTATCATAATGTACTTTTAAATTAATAGGCGAGAAACTTGTCTTCTTCAGTGATTCACCTAACGCCTTGAGATCCTTGGCCCTGGCTTTTAATGATAGGGATAAGATTATGGTATATTAAAATGTGTATTTTTCAAAATATGATTAATATGTTTTCTTTGTTACAGACGAGTAAAATGGGCCTGCCAGCGGGGGGAGGTCTATCGCTGTTCTGTCCGGGTGGAGACCTCGGTCAGCCGCCGCCTGCCCACATGGGCATCCCGCCGCCCTACCAGCTCGACTCCAAACTTGGTAAGTCTCATCATCATCAGGTCTTTTTAGTGAGATTATTTGGTTAATAAGTTCAGAGAAACGGGGTAAAATTAAATATATACGACTTCCTTTGGTTTAAAAATGAGACGGTAGCTGAAAACTCTCTAGGTGTGCTTTAACAGGATGAAGCAATTAATGACAATTTCTTCCTCAAGCTAATAGTAAGATCCTAAACATACTTTTTTTATGTACCATCATCGTCATCATCAGGTCTCAGAGCTATATATTAGCCAGTGACATACAAACATGAACTCTGTTATTAATCAATTATTTTAACCTGGCGTATGGCAAAGAATGATGACTATAAATTGACTAAATGTCATGGAGGTTTAAAAGAAATGTAAGAACTGATTGGGCTTTTGGTGGCAAGTCAAGGGGTTTGCCTTAGATGTTTTTGCAAACTGATTTTAGTGGACTTTATAATATGAAATTGGTGTAGTTTTAAAAATGCTCGTGCTCATGAACAATGTGTAAAATAGTTAGACTGTCATATGGACTCGTATAGACTTGTCACCAGAAGCCATAAAGCAATCAGAGGACCTACGCCATCTTTGATTGCTTCTTGATAAATGTATACCGTACATCATCCATACTTTGTATCTCTTCAAACTGGACATTGGTAGAAACACTGAAACCTCAACGAAAGCCATAGTAAAAAAAAATTAGAATAAAAATGATCGGGTATTCGTTGTATTAATTCAATACATTGGTTTTCGATTGTATCTGGAAAACAAGATGGTAGCTTTTATCAAGTTTTTGGGTCCTGAAACATTTCATTGTGTTTCGGTACTAATATTTCTAAGAGTTAAGATTTGATTGTTTGTATTGAATAGAATAGGATCCGAAACTACTGGACCGATTCACAAAATTCTTTCACCTATAGAAAGGTAATTTATCTGCGGGTGACATCTGCTATAATTTACACGGACGAAGTCGCATGAAAATCGCCAGTCTTGGATATTTTAATTCTCAAGTTTTTATTGTTTCAGCTGCGGGGTTAGCGCGGACCCCTATGTACCCCTTCCCTGCGGGTACGTACCCCTACCCCATGCTCAGTCCGGAGATGTCACAGGTCGCAGCCTCGTGGTAAGTCACTTTCTGCTACTATTTAATAATCACACAGATTGAGCTAGCCCCAAAGTAAGTTCTTATGAAAGACTTGTGTTATGGGATACTAACTCAACGATACTATATTTTATAACAGATACATAGGTATATAGATAGACATCCAAGACCCAGGTCACTCTGAAAAAGGTCGTTTTCCATCTTGACCTGACCGGGTACTGAACCCGGGACAATCCGTGTCGCAGGCAGGCGTGATGACCGCTGCGCCACGGAGCTCGTCATCTATTTAAGTGAGACCATTTCTTTCCTCCCCTCTGGAGAGGACAAAACAAAAGGCCGTCAACGCTAATCTCATACCCCTGGCGTTAGTCTATGGGCAGCGGTGATCACTTACCATCAGGTGACCCGCTTGCATATTTGCCGTCCTATGTCATAAAAAAGTAGCTCTTCCATGCTGGTTTCGCAGAAAAGGAATACAAAAAGAATAGAAATACTCGACAATACTTAGAAATAATGACTTTTTGTCTAGTTTTCCTGACTTGTTTTTTTGTTTCCAGGCATACCCCGAGCATGTACCCCATATCTTCGGCGGCGAGCGGCTTCCGGAGTCCGTACCCCACCTCGCTGCCCATACCAAGTTCTAGTCTATCAAGGTAAGTGTCATATTTGTGCAACGTCTAGTATTTTCTTTACAAATATGAAGCTAGTTATGATGTGGTCCTTCAGGGCAATGAAGAGCTGACTGAAACTTTGGGATCCTTCAAACAAAGTATTTCACATCCACTGGACTTATTATTTTGTCGATGTCATCAAATGCGTCGTCTGCTGGCATTACTGTATAATAGCTATATCACAGAATTAATATAAGTAATAAAATCACTACAACATATTATAAAACAAAGTCCTCCGCCGCGTCTGTCTGTCTGTTCGCGATAAACTCAAAAACTACTCCACGGATTTTCATACGGTTTTCACCAATAGATAGAGTGATTCACGAGGAAGGTTTTAAGGTATAATACATGCCCGGGCGCAGCCGGGAAGGGCTGCTAGTATATAATATATAGCGACTTATACACAAATTTAGCTCAATCTGTGTGACACTACAGAACGTGGTAAACTTGTTTCGTGGGATACTAACTCCACGATCTCATAGTTAAACGAACAATTGGTTTTCATCAGATCCTGACCAGGGTTGGAACCAGTCTGCGCCATGCAGCTCGTCAAAGTACTATCATCCGAACGAAGAATTAAAAAGCGAAAGCCGCAGACTTCTCATTTGTTCTGTCACTATCTTCTTCTTCTTCTGTTTTATATTATGGCTTCCACCGAAATTTCAGAGATTCTGCCAATGTCCAGTATAATGAGATACTAAGTATCGGTGTTGTACGGTAAAGTTTTTCCAAGTAGCATCAAAGATGGCGTATGTTCTTTGACGCCTCGTGGCAGCTTGGGGCGGCAAATCTATACGAGTCCATTTATCAGTTCACTTTAACTATTTCACAAATTGTTCATGAGCACGAGCATTTATAACACCAAACTACACCAATTTCATATTATAAAGTCCACTAAAATCAATTTGCAAAATTGTCTAAGGCAAACTTCAACTGTACCCCTTGACTTCCCAGCACAAACTCCTGTCACTATCTTGCTAAGTTCTGAATTCGTGCTGTCACTATTTTGTTTAGTTTTTGTTTAGGAACCGACAGGACGTGATTTGAGAACAATCTTAGTTACATGTTTTAGAGTATTCGAGCGATAAACAACAGTTGTTTAATTATTTGATTATAAAACTGGAGCGGTCGTTTATATTGATTATTAGTATTCTTATATTTCCTATTGTCCACAGTGAATTATACCGGTTTTCCCCAACGCTGGGCGGCGGACTGGGCCTAGGCTTAGGGCCTGCGCTTGTGCCTCCCCCCTCCTCCAAAGCAGACCTCGATTCACACCATTCACGGTATGCGAGGTAAGTACAATTCTGAAATATTAATTTTAATTACAAAAGAAAAAAACCGGCCAATTTACGAGTCAGATTCACACACATTCCGTGCCATACAAGATTAATTAAGAACAAAAGCCATTAAAAATATTTGAAATGAAATCTACCTTACTATTTTTTTAAAATTATTTGTTATTATAGCGGCAACAGAAATACACATTGTAGATATTTCAATTCTATCTACCCATTACGATTCAAAAGACTGTTAAAAACAGTGGAGGCTAAGTAATAATTGACGATTGTTTTCCCATGTAGTAATAGAGCCCGGTTGGCTCCTTTTGGGTTCGGAGCCCTAAGAATATTCTTAGGGCTCCGAGAACTCTGACTTGGTAAACCAGTTTTTTCATTAAACGAAGTACCATCGTAATTTCACTTAAAACCATTAACTTCATAACAAGACATAATCGCGTGCAAGAAATATTAATTCGCACTCAATAAATAGCAGCTATACGTAATAATAAAATGTGCGCACGCGCCGTGAATAAAAATAACACGAGTAATTTGTTCGTTTAAATTGAAAAGATAATGATAGTGCACTAACGGCTGGATTACAATAACAATATTGTTCCTGCTCACCCTGCGTGGGGTGGCGGGAGTGAATATACCGGGGTAGATGACGGGCTTTATAACTATAGACGTGAGTAGGATTATGCCACAGAGCAAGGAATGTTTTGTCGCTCGCGCCCTTGAGCTACATTAAAATAGCTTGGCCTGTGACTTAGCCTAGCAAAAAGCTGTGTATTATAATATATCGCGATGATTTCCATCTAGTAATAATTTTACTACAGATGGTGTTAGATGCCTAAATTGGCATTGATTAGTGAAAATAGCACTTATATTTATATATGTAAAAAGACTAATGTTTTTTTTTTATTTCTGTTGAGCCGAATCTATTTCTAATTACTGTGTTTTATTGCTTTTAAAGCATTTTTAATGGTAAAAAATATAGTCAGTTAGATTTGATAACAAAACTATGGCCTCCATTTTTTTTTAATTCTTATCTTAGCATAAAGTTATATATTTTATATTTTTTGTCTTGGTCTATGTCAAATGGTCTTCTTTAAACAAAAAATAATAATGTTCTGCCTGAATAAGATATTGCAGTTAATAAAAGTATCAAATGAAATTTACATTGCTCCTCCTTTACACACGCGCGAATGTTCCATACTCCATGTTATTTACATTGCTCTTCCTTTAAATATGCGCTAATGTCCCGTACTCCATGTTCAGTACTCACTCTGGGAGTATCATTGCGCGATGGTATCGCCGTACTATTACCGGCCAGCCCCCGCGATCAGCTACAGATAACGCTAAAGGGCGTTTGACAGATGCATTCCAAATGTCACGATATTAATACCATGTTTTAGTAAACGTTTTGTTTTCCCACTATTACACTTTTTGATACGATTGTATTATAGTGATATATATATATATTTTTTTAACTCATGATGTTTTTATTTTTTTTTTACGATTTTGTTGCTTTTCCCAATACAGTTTACCCCTACTCAAGACCTAACTCCTTTTGTAAAAAAATATCTTTAGTTAACAAACGCGTTTACAAATGTATAATTTTATTACTGATTTTCGCAAAAAACAGAATAATAAACAAGAAGAAATCATAAAAACGTTCTCTAGGCTACAGTTATTAAAATTGATTAACCCAAAAGTGTACATTTTCCCACAAAATTTTACTGACAATGTCTCTTGTCCTTAAATCATAATTTAATTACCAAAAAATTAAAAAGCAACATAAATTTACCGTTACCAGCTTTCGAATTACCGCAGCTACCACACGTCATTGGCCACATCAACACTGCCTTATAAGCGGTTGTAATATTACACCTTCGTCTCGCTGACGACCGCATCAGTCAAAAATATTGGGACGGCCGGACGGTGAGGTAGCCATGACAGCATTTTTTGACAATTTAAATAATTATAATAAGTCAAATTCGCGAGGGGGAAGACAAGACCATATTTTTATATTATTTTACATTTTGTTGCAGCATAGATATTATTTAATTACTTTTACTGGACAGGTAGAGCTAATCATCATCATTATCAGGTCTTTTTTAGTCTCCACTGCACGAGCACGACCCTCTCTGTTATACCAGAGCCATAAATTAGCCAGAGCAGTCTGAGGATTTGGTCTCTCCTCACTCACCACGCTGACCAGACCGGTTGGATTGGTCTATTTGATGTTTATAAGCTTTATTTATCTAGTGTTCCCTAAGTCGCCTTCTGCGAAATCCGCGGGAAGATTTGGAGTTGTCCTATTCTACTCTGCCGGGATCCTCACGGTATATTTAACAAAAAATACTTGAAATATTACAAGTACTGGATAGTCTAGGATGGCATCCCTCGAAATTATTGCTTTGCCGAAAATCAAAATCTATAAAATAAACTTTCGAATGTTGAAACCAAATTACATTTAATTTAAATGTAGTTAGATACTTTTACTGTACCATGGTAATAGTTGACTTTATTATAATACCACATATTGATATACGCTTCTGATCTGGTAAAAATTATAACTCGTTCACGACATAACGTATGATATAAAACAGTTAAGACTGATATAATAATTGTTTCGATGTAACGCCTTAACACCAGATAATTTAAGTAGCGTGTTTGCTGTTATATTTAAGACGTCGACACTCCCGCCTACACCCAGGTAAATAAGAGAAATTTAATTATGATGATATACGACAAGGCCTTAACGGGACGAACCTAGGGCTGTCACCTCGCTAGGTTTGAACTTCTCTGGGTTCACCTTTGTAACTAAATCTCTGTCATCTTATGACCTTAGTATATATTCTCCTCATCCTCTTCCAGTTACATTAATGCATCGGACCCCGGGTCTAGCTATGTTGACTAGGACATCGATATGATGATTTAGCGAGAGTTTTTACGACTTTATCAACTTTCCAAGTATATGTAATTTTCTTGTATAAATATTGAACACAATTCTGGGAACAATATTTCAACAAATTTTCTTGTTGTAATATTGTTCCCAGATCATACATTTTAAATATGACATCTACTCGTCTATAAATCATTTTAACTAAAGTC
Organism: Rhodophaea formosa; assembly: GCA_963082605.1. Classification (NCBI taxonomy): domain Eukaryota; kingdom Metazoa; phylum Arthropoda; class Insecta; order Lepidoptera; family Pyralidae; genus Rhodophaea; species Rhodophaea formosa. The sequence goes on along the minus strand of OY720228.1, from coordinate 8,783,705 downwards.
AATGTTCCAGCTGTAGTATTTAATCAGAAACCTTCAATCCTGGCTGTTCACGGTGATTTATTTTCTACCAGTTGTAGCAAAGAAGCTAACCCGTTAAACTAGTTTCAATTATAGAAACCGCCTTTCAATCTGCCTAGCGTTTATCTACCACAATGACATAAACAAATACTTACACACATACAGATAAGTGAAAATCTTAACAAGGCCTTGTTATAATGTTATGGTTATCAATTATTAGTCTTACGTTACGTAATTTTTGGTATTTTTTTTTGCAGCAGTATTTGTTAACAGTCAGTTAACAGTCATTTATTTACTTAATTTAATATTGTAATAGTCTAGTAGACATTAGAGTAGTCTGAAATGGTCGAGTAGGCTAGTAGCTTACTCGTGCGTGATTCACTCTACTTGTGTACTGTAGACTTCAAGTTGACAACCCTAGACGTACCGTCAGCTGATACGGAGATAAAAATATTTTATGTGACGTGATGAACGAGAATTAAAATCATATGCAAATTATGTCATTTAATTTAAACGGTTCGGTTAAATCGACCTCGTATACCAAAATATTTATGCCCTATTGTTGACTGAATCTCATTTATCATGATGAGAATATTTTAAATGTTTATTAATTTTCGATTTTTCCAATCCATAGTTTCATAACCCTTGTAATGTTATATTATATGTTCGCGTTTTCCTCATGAACCAACTCGTATGCACAACGAATTGTGTCATTAGAAATATTTTTCCAAATCATATTTTTATCTCTTTATGTTTTGTCTGGACATTGATATAGAGATAGTTTGAGAGTCTGGTAAGGCCATAGATTATTAAAGAAGCTTAAGATAAGGATTGAAAAGAAATTTATGTGTGAAATCAATTATTTTCGATTTATATCGATATGGATAACTCTTCCTACTCAGAGGAAGTCTTATGATTTTCAGAGGTATGGTTTGTAACGATCGTAGCACTCTACCTATTATGTTGACATTGATTATAATGACAAAAAATGTACTGTGTTTGAAATATAACGTAAAAAATCGTTTATTTTATAAATTTTAATTAAATTTAATCCTTCACTCTGTTTCCTTAGCATAGTAGTTTGGTTTTTATTGTTAAAAGTCACGATCTTTCATAAATTATATTATAATAATATTAAAACTTACGCGAGATAAATTCATTATGAAAACACGGCTTTACTCACGTTTTATTACGTCGGATCTGCCGACTAGTTTCGATCTGCGGGCGGCGACGCGGGAGGCGGCCCTCAGTGCTTTGAGGGAAGCGTAACCGTCGTGTCGCCACCCCTTTCACTCGCCCCGATGATGGTCTTCGTAACAGACCGAAACTAGTCGGCAGATCCGACGTAATAAAACGTGAGTAAAGCCGTGTTTTCATAATGAATTATATTATATATTATTGGAAGAGATCTTGCTTAGTTATTTATTTTAAATGTCATGAAAGTTGAATTTAACTAAATTATGAATATTACTGTAGTAGATATTTCACGGTGGTATAATTCTAGTTATTACGCAAAATGGTGTAACTACCATAACATAAAGTTCTATAACTCGTCTTAGCACTTCTGCCACCTAGAAATGTTTTGACTCCGGCCATAAAACTTAATAAGGCACATCAATGAAAAATGTATGTAAATGGGACAATTTAAATAAGAATAATATCATGCAAATAGCCAGCGTTAAATTACGACGATTTATCGTTTTGAACCGACCTCGTAAACATGTGTTAATCTGGAAAATTATTTAAATACATGTGTCTTCCTTTCATTCATAGGTCTGTATTTTCGAATATCTTATACGGATCCGAAAATACGATAGTCATTTGTTAGATAAATTGGCAGTATTTTAAACTATATTAATATTTAACAGGAATAATTTTGTATAATTTAAAGAAATTCCTATCGTAGCGTAAATCACCCCATTCGTTACTGAAAAATGCGTATCTTAGTGGTGTCTTAATAGTTTTAAGGTGCGATTTTTGTTATTAATTTGGTTTGTTTTTTTTAGTAGCCAAAACCAAATGTACTTTTTGGATATAGATAATAAAGATATCAGAAAGTGACTATGTCATTTTATCATTAAATAGCTGGAACTTGTGTTATATATAGCCTATGTCCTGCTCAGTACCCTAACCTATGTGTATGCAAAATTTCATGATGATCGGATCAGTAGATACGGCGTGAATGCGTAACAAACAAACAAACAAACACACTTTCACATTTATAATATTGGTAGGATAAAGATTAGGATTGTCACATCGAATAATGAAAGAAAAATTACGCGACTGCAGTCGTGAGCAAAAGCTTTAAGTGTTTAAAAGAGTATTAGGAACTGGATATTTTAATTGACACTAAAATAATTTATTGTTAACCTCAATCCTTACTTCGAAATTGGCGTCCCACAGCGATGAAATGATTTAAACAAAACGCCACTAAAATTCGAATACACTATTTTATTGCGCACTAAAAATTAATTTTACACTAAAGGCGTCTCATATGTCCCCCGTCGCTTATTCTAATCTTAGTTGTGAATTATAACGATCTGAAACTACTGGTTTTTATTATTACTGTCATATTTTATAACATTTTATTTTGCATAGCGTTCAGACAATATTTTTATATACTTGACGTTTTATAATATACCTAATAGTTAGATTTCGCAGTCTTCGCCACGAGTACCTAAAAAAACTAACTAATTAATCTAGAGTAAATGTCATATAGCTGTTTATATTTTTTTGTTATTTTCCGCCATCTTTTTTGTCTGGGCACAATTTATGAAAAAAATATAGATGGGATACTCCATATAAAATATACATCCCAAGACCTTACACAAACGTGTTATTTTTATCAATAATAATTTATGTCATCAGGTAAACTGAAAAAAGTATAAAAAAATATACATAAGTGTGTAGGCAGTCGGTACGCAAGGTAATTTATCTTGAATATCTCGTCGCGCGCCCATTGCGATGTCCTCTGGTAAACCAGGGTTTTCAACATGGCTCAAAACAATATTACATTTTATAAAAATATATGATAGCTTTAGAATATAAGAAATAGATAACTTTAGTAATTATAGTATACACCCTTATTTTAAATTCAATACACAAACTTTAAGAGGTGACTCAGCCCAACAACATGAACAACTTTTGCTATGGGACCATTGCTGAAAACTCAATATTATTTTTACCTTTTCCATACATTTGGTCCGATCAGCTAGACACTTTTGTATGGGTATGTCAATTTTTTTTTGAATTCCCTGCCTTGGTCCCATATCAAAAGTTGTTCATGTTGATGGGCAGTCAGCTCTTAAAGTTTTTGTATTGAATTTGAAATAAGGGTACTTATATAGTTTTTTAGCCTACAAAATTTTAGTAAATCAAAATAACAGTAATCGATTTTTTATAACATGGAACATACCTAGAAAGTAAAATATGATGTTCAAAAAGATATAGATGTATCCAAAATAAATTTCATTTCATTTCATCCAATTTTGAATAAAAATCATTGACTTTTGACTTTTTTGACTTGGTATTGTTTTTCGTATGAGTCTTGATTAGGAGTTGGACAAAATTATTTATGAATGATTTAATTTGTTGTTGGTTATTTATTATACGTGGCGATTCTTTTTGTACAATGACTAATTTGGTTTTTGTTTCTGCTCTTTCTAACTGGACCCTGGACTCCATTCAACGAAAGAAGTCTGGCGGGAGGATTCACTCGCCTGTCCAGTGATTTTATAAGACTGTTAGTATTTTTTGAATTAACATTCTTATGTTATCAAGCTTATACTAAAAGATTTTTATAGCTTATGTTTTTTGTTTTTGCTATTCTTAAACTCAAATGACGTCTATGGCAATATTAGTTTTTTTTTTTGTTTTTTAAATGCTTGCATATTTTCTGTTTTCACCGCAAACAATATTCTACAAAACCAATTTATAAGTAATTAATATTTTTTAATTATGTGGTGATCATGCATAACAAAAAAATATATAGAATTAAACTATGATTCTATCTTGAAAATTGTCATTAATTTTTTCATCCTTTTCGAGCACACCTAAAGATTTTTCAACCACGCCTTAACCAGCCACCGTCTCGCTTTTAAACCAAAGGAAGTCGTATATTTAATTTTATCCCGTTTCTCCGAACTAATTTACCGAATAAAAATCTATCGGATATAGCAGGCTTGCAGCGCGGCGACATGTTATTTTATTAGTGCTATTTTCACTTTCCTCTGTAGGAAGTCGTTACTCACGTTCTTTTGTTTTTAATGGTCATAGATTCGGTTATTTTGAATTCGGATCTTCTGAATTGTCTTTTTTAATGTTCGAACGTGACATTCTAATTCTTTTTAGCTTTCTTATTGGCTATTTAGATTTAATATGGAACGATTTTAAATTCAGAACTATATAAATAAGGATTTAAAAAAACCGGCCAAGTGTGAGTCAAACTCGCGCAATGAGGGTTCCGTACAATATGCTTCGTGAACACACACAGAATGTGCAAAAAATGTTTTATTCAATTGACTAGCGCCATCTAGTGGTGTTTTAGTGAACTATTTCCCTAGATGAACTTATTATTGTGAGTTTACCACTTAATTTTCAAGTGATAGAATTCTTATTATTTTCCCTGTAATCTTCAAGGAATGAACTATATTTTGTAATATTTTCAAAATTTTCGGCCCAGTAGTTTCGGAGATTAGGGGGGGGGGGGGGGGAATGGTCAATTATTGGCTTCTTTCGTGAATAAAATCAAAAGTATTGATTTTACCCGAACAAAAAAAAAATATTTTTGAGATCCTCATAATGAGCCCTTTCATTTGATATATGACACAGTAAGGTTTGCAAAACTTTCTTTTAAAATTTTGTAATTGGGCCCCTCAAAATGACCTTTATTTACTTTGCACATCCGTGTTTGGGTCATAGGATTACACTATCTTACCAAATTTCATCTAATTTGGTTCAGTAGATTCGGAGAAAATCGGCTGTGACAGACGGACGGACGGACAGACAGACGCTCGAGTGATCCTATAAGGGTTCCGTTTTTCAACTTTTGTACGGAACCCTAAAAACAGTTTTACAATTTATTGTGACTTTGGAATACCTAGTTGCTGGTGTCATTGGTTCTTTACTTATAAAATAGTTTGTCTTGCTTGATCGACGAAAACGTTCAGCCGAAACTATTATGCCTAAAAAGTTGTAATTACTCTTGGAAATAATTTTTAATTTTCTTTGTAATACATTGTCGGAGGAAATTGCGGCCAATCTGCAGTATACCGGTCACAGTTAGTCATAAATATATATTCTCGTGCTTCATGCGAGGTATGATTATACTAGCGCTTGTATGACAGTTCTAAACTGTCGAAAATGTTCAAACACACTTTGTAATTGTCGTTCAAGAAATACAACGTCATTACTAAACACCGAAATCCATTCATTACAACTTTACTAGCATCTATCACTGAAGACTAAAAGTTATGCAAATTCAACGTTTTGCTTCTTATCTTAAAGTTTACTTTTCAATAAATATTTACTTCTCAGTATTTCAACACCAATACATGCTAAATTGAACTCTAGATATTATTTATAAGGAATAATTTCTATTGAAGATCAGAAATGAATCTTAGTATTTACCGTATGCGCGCGCGCATCGCCGGAAGCTTGCGTCTATTTCCAACCGGATGTGTGTATGTTTATTGTCGTGTGTGTCGTTAACGCCTAAACTTGTCATTAACATATCGACGTCTGACAATGTTAACTGGACATGGTTAAGTTTATTGGGTGGTCTCACCTATTTGTTGGTTTTTATGGTAAATGTGGCCGTTTTACAAATCGCGTGATTTAAATAAATCTCCTTTAAGTGTTAGAAGTCGTATTAATATTCAGTGAATTGATTAAGACATTAGAATATAATGCAAGTGTGCTGTCCTTCTTAGAGCACCACACTACCAAGATTTCTCAATCACTGCCCAGTTTTCCGATATTCTGGCTAAAATTGGAACAAAATAACTAACATTTTTGGGATAAAATAAAACTAAGAAAATATATTTTTGACTACATTACACAAGAAAAGCATAGATTCCCATCCGCTGCTCTTCCAGATCGTAAAAATCGAGGGTACATGATAAAAAGAGCCAGTGGAATGTTGTCAATAGTTGATGTGCCTTACTTCTATTTCGATAATCGTGGCCTTTTGATTTTAATGACTTGGCTCTAGCTATACAAGCGATAAAGAACAAAAGGCAGTCGCGAAGTTCACTTCACACTTCCAACACAAACATCGCAATAATTCAAATCAAACCAATTCCAGGTCATTAGAAAAGGGCAGCAGCAGTAGCGCGAGCGATAAGCCGGCCGAGAGCTCCGCGAACTCCAATAATAAGGAGCAAAACAAGAAACCACACATCAAGAAACCACTTAACGCCTTCATGCTGTACATGAAGGAGATGAGGGCGAAGGTGGTAGCTGAGTGCACGCTCAAGGAGTCCGCCGCTATCAACCAAATCCTCGGCCGACGGGTGAGTTCGAAATTAAAAATTTTGAAATTAGATTTAAAAAGTTCTTATTTTAATTTCTTTCTTATTTGTTTATGATTACAGATACTTTTTGTTGGTCGAATCAAAATTCGATTTTTAAATTCAAAATTGTTTATACAAGTGGCCAATGTTTTAATGTGCATCATGTTTTCTTGTTAGGAATGCAAGTCTAGTCTTTGATTCGGTGTATTGAAACGCTGACCATATCATTACTGAGAATTGAACCCATCGTCGGCCTTCTGAGAATGTAATCTCATTCCTAACAGGAATAACATTTCTTATTCATGATTCTAATTGAAATCACAGATATAAAATGTGTTATCCCGTTTCGTTTATTTCCATTGCGTATGATTGAAAGACAAAATTAAAAGTAAACCAAACGTTTCAATCAAATCATTGATTCTTAAAGCTCTCAGTATTTATTATGGCGCCATTAACTATATTACTGGAAATGAGGCCAAGGAGTGACATAAATTAACAGATGTTTCAATATCTGCATATCTCAATGGATCATTTAGGACATGACTCATTAAGGGCATTTAAATTAATCTTACAATATGTGTCCAATTGGGAATGCACGAAACGGGATAGACCGAACCGTCGTGGTCGAGACGTGGAAACGACCGTTGGTAACCATATCCTGGTGTCATAATACAGTGGCATTCGTTGAGTCGAGAGGAGCAGGCAAAGTACTATGAGAAAGCGAGACAAGAGCGGCAACTTCATATGCAGCTATACCCCGGCTGGAGCGCGCGGGACAACTACGGTTACGGTTCGAAAAAGAAAAAACGGAAAAAGGACCGCAGTCCCGCTGAGCTGGGAGGTACTGGAGTAGGACCCGACACGCGGGGCTGGGTTCTCACGGCGACGCTTGTACACTCGCTTCTCCCCACCGATCCATCCGACTGTCCCCCACTAACCCAGCGTCCTCGCTCGACGCGAGCCGACCGGCTTGTTCACTAACATCCGTAACCCTCCGTCCCGTATGTGAGTGTGCGTGTGTGTTTACTCAACTGTGTTATGTACCGCGGCGCCACTCGGTGCCTGTGCTAGAAAAGCGGCTGGAACCGTTGCTCACGAGTCGGAGACGCGCGCGAGGCGGCCGGCGCCCGCTCCAACGCTCGGCCGCGCCGCCTCGCGCCGGCTAGTTTGTGTTCAGTGTACTGTAGACGTCGAGTGACCGTGCTGTACACCCTACACCCCTCGGAAACATTGGTTTGTTATATGTATAGACCAGCGCGACTCCGATAACGACCGCAGAATAGGTTCTGTGAGGAACGTCACAATTGGCCATTCTCATTCTGTTGTAGGATCAAAATTTATCGTGGACCGCTCACGCGGGCTGTTTTTCTAGCACCAGCTTAGGGACTCGCGAATCCGAGAGCCATCGTCGAAGTGCATTTCTCTTTTCTTTCCATATTGCGGTGCGGTTCCATTATCAGTGGCATGCGCTTGGACGCGAGGAACAAGCCAAGTATTACGAGTTGGCGCGCCGGGAACGCCAGCTGCATATGCAGCTCTATCCCGATTGGTCGTCTAGGGCTAATACGCAAAGGGGCAAGAAGAGGAAGCGAAAACAGGAGACAACCGATGGAGGTACTGCCTTTCACGCCGTCGCCGACTGCGTCCCGCTTCCATTCCCTTCCCAGGGCGCCGCTAGGCCGAGCCGGCGCGGCGCCGATCCGGACCGTCCGATCCGACGCGACCCCACGGCCCGAGCGGCGGACGTCAACCGAGCGCCTTGGCTCATTAAAAAAATGAGGTCAATTAATGAAGGATTAACTCGAGACGTTCGCCGCTCCTCCCGCCCCCCTCGTCCTGCCTCCCCCGCGGGAGTTCAATTACTTTGAACTCCGGAACGACGTCCGTAATATTGCCGAATGTCTATGGTTGGGGTACAGGTTGTAGACTTATACCAGTATTTTTTATTTAAATATTTATCGCATTTATTTATTTCTTTTGTAATTACAAACGCTATTTATCGAAATACCCTGTAAGTGGCACTCCTTCGAAGGTTGTCCCGGTTTTTGGCTTACCATTCTGCTCCTAAGTGCCGCCTAAGATTCCGGGGAGCGTGCATGTTTTCAGAGTCAATGAACTTCAGTGCTTTGCAGGGATACCTTAAGGGACCTGTGCTCAGTGAAAGGCTGGGACAGCCTTCTCGTGGTAATAGAATGCGAAGGAGTATGAGTACCGAATGCATGGCAGGAGGCGCCAGCGCTGGAGGAGGCGGACGTCTTTCGACGACACTAGACATTTTGGTTTCGACAGACTGCTGATGCTTCTGTGTCTGCGGTGTTAATGATACTGGCCAAATGAACTTATTTATTTTGATTCCGGAGAACCTATTCTGCTTCAATTTTGCTTATAAGCGTCTTTATTTGTGGTTGTTTTCGACGTAGTTAGTTTTATTTTGAAAGTTATGCGTGTAGTGTTATTTTAAACCAATGTTTTTTTCCGTTCTCCCCGTTCTTTTGTCCGATCCCGTCCCTGCATGATACTAACACGTTGAGGGTTTGCTGCATGCCTGCTTTTTCGTAGACTATAGTTATTAGTATAATTATTTTAAGAAGCTTTACGAGTAGATATGATTTTGAATCAGATTAATTTTCGCAATAATACAAGCAGCTTTTAAATATCAATCTAGAGTAATATTCATCATATTTTCTTTGATTAAAATGCCATTGAGTAATTGATTTGCAGTCCAAATAGATATTTATAATTTGCAAAAATATTGAATAAAATAACGAAATCTTGATTTCTTTCCTTGATTGTTTTTACATTTTACGAGGGCGGATTCTAACGATTATTCTATGGAACTTCCAGGAAATAATTTGAAGAAATGCCGGGCGAGATACGGTCTCGACCAGCAGAACCAATGGTGCAAGCCTTGCAGGTACGTCTTCTTCTTATTTCTTTTGTTTATTTTCGCTTCCAATCAATATTTCTTTAAAAACACCGCGACGTTCCGAAGTCCGACATTATTTGTCTTGTTTTAAAATATTGTTTCTATGTGGAAAGACTTGGCTTATCTTTTAGTCTTTTTCTACGGCAAGTCCAAGGAGCCTGGTCGTAAACCATTTCTGTTTTTATTTTATTTTTTACTTTCAAATTAAAATCAACTGTTGTAGTAGTTGTTGTGTTTATGTTTACTGTTTAATTTTAAAACGCTCCTATGAGAGTTTTAGTAATAAGAGCGAAGCAGTATTCAGAAAATGTGTCTTTTCACAAAGAAATAAGATTGAAATTAGATTTTTTTGAAAGTAGACGAAGAGTGGTAGCTCTAGGATTAGTAGTGGAGTCAAGGGTCAGAGAACAGGCAATCATTTGTCGATGAACAGAAAGCTTTCAAAAAAATCTTGACACATTTTCTGAATTGCTCTCGCTTTTTCCAATTTATTTGTACTGTGAAGGGTATATACTCATTGAAATGTTTTTTCCACTCATGATTGCCGCTTCTCACGGATCGATGCTGCATCGGCTGGCACTACTGGTGAAATTGTTTTATTTATACGTTCTCGTTTTGTCGTATTTTTATCTCTACCAAACGCTACTTGATTCTTATTTTTATCGTTATATTTTTCGTTTTTTGCAATAATTGTCTTACAAATAACTTTATATACTTTTTGAATTTTCTTATTACTCTCACTCTATCTTCTCTGGACTGTTAACTATATTAACGTCGTTCAAATTAACACTATATACTATTTCAATGAATTATCTTTTGTCACTATTTTCTCCACAAATATCATTATTTTTCACGGCATATCTATCTATACTATCTTGTTTACTATTAATCAAACATTTATTTTTATCTGCCTGAATTCTATGTAAATTTACTTCAATCAGCCCCGAATCAAGTAGCGTAATGGTATCCGGGGGTCTGGGGCTTCTCCGGCCGGAGCCGGCGACGCCCCTGCCCCCCGCGAGCCTCGTGGGCAGCCCCCCGCAGGAGCCCACGTATGTGAACCTCTAGTGCCGGCCCGCCGCCGCCGAAGGACGACCCACGGTCAGTTAGTGGTGATGATGAATGATGGCGTGATGATGGACTATTGCTGGTGTTTTTATTAGATTTTTACTGTCAGTTTCTTTTTCGGGGGTTAGGATACCTGCGGGATATAAGTTTTAAACCTATACCCATGGGATATAGGTTTAAAACATAAACGATACAGATACGCTATCTTTATTATTGAGTCTACAGGCTACTCGCGATTTATTTTTAGTTTAGCTTTATATTTTGTTGACATTACAACATAACGGACGACCATCAGAGAAGAAAGTTGAGAGGTGATTAACAAAAGAAAGTTTATCTCCTCATATAAGGCTGCAATATTGTCAACATATGAGGCTGAATCAAAATTATTTCGCAATAACTGAAATCGATTGAAATGTCAATCACTCACTTGCCATTAGCAGTTCAAGATTTAAAATAGAAGTGTTAATGTTGATTTAATGAGTTATTCGAGACTTTATTTTTCATTAAATCCGTATCAAACACGATAATAGCTACTTACAAACCTGAAGTTAAATAATCAGATGTGCGTAATTACATTAATAAGTATCGCGAGCGGGTTTACTCAGCGAAACAAGTTAATTATTACTAACACGACAAAGTATATAATGAAAACCTTAATGACATAATCACCGTTGTAGAGCTCGCAGGTAGAGAAATAAATATTTTGTTCTTACTTATTCATGATAACAACAGCTAATTAAATTGTGATTTGCCTCTCTATAATTTGTAAAGAAAACCCTGGCGATCCTTACAGGGGCCACTCAACCCGTCGGCATGAACAAACATCCCTATCAGAGCATTGTTGAGAATTAGTCCTTCATGATAACAAGAGCTGATTAAAATTGTGATTTGCCTGTATACATTTTGTTAAGAAAATCCTGTCTGATAGGGCCACTCAGCCCACTGGTATCCACCACCACACTACTATCCGAGCATTGTTGAGAATTATCCTGCCGCTGAAGTTCTGTTGTTGTATGAAGATTCATACAAAGATTTATTTAAAAAAAAACTTTCAGGGTTTTGTACCCAAAGGGTAAAACGGCGCCGTATTACTAAGATTTGACTGCCGTCCATCCGTCAGTCTATCTGTCTGTTACCAGGCTGTATCTCATGAACCATGATAGCTTGATCGCTTGAAATATTTACAGAATATGTAGTTGTATATTACTTTAAAAATAAATAATTAAATCGAAATCAAATAATTTATATTTAAGGTGGTAGGCCACACTACAGAACACATGTTTTTTTTTCTCATTGCTTAAGTTGTATAGATAATACAAACGGAACTCATCGTCTGCGAGTCCGACTCGCACTAGGGCGCTTTTTTATCACTTTGAAGAGCAATACATTGATATATTATAGCACCAGCATTAGTCTAAAAATTATGAATGTGTGTGAGATTGATATCTTCGTTTTCGATGTTTTAGGAATGGTTTTCGTTTTTAGTTGTTGTAGGTAGATGTCTGCTTTTTAAGTTTTATCAGGAGCCATAATTATGCCAAAATGAATTCAGTAATTTCATAATTAATTTACATAAAAAAATCCTAAATTTGTTTGTTAATGAGTTTATTGTGTTAGTTTTTAAATTGTAGAAATTTTAATATTGTGTAATAATTTGCATTTAATTTTGCATTTCAGTTTCTGTTTTGTTTGGCTTATGATGCTCCTATTCCAATACTTCTGAAGTTTTTTTTGTTTGTAGTAACTCAGCATGAGTTTACCGTTGTTTTACGTTGAAGAGTGCTTTCGTTTTAACCATTTCTTAGCATGACGTACTACGTTAACAATATGTTTATGACTTTTCGTTTTGATGTGTTTATTTTAAGTAGTATTAGTTTATTTTAATGTTCTTATGGGATCGCTTCATATATTGATTACTGAATAAGACTAAATTCATTATAAATAGTTACCTTTCGATGTGCCTAAAAGAAGTAATAAAAATATGAAGCGGTCCCAATACGCTACCTTGAGGTGCTCAGCTAACAAAACCTTCTCAATTCCAGGCGGAAGAAGAAGTGCGTACGCTACATGGAAGCCCTCGCGGCCGCGTCAGGGACCGTGCCGCTGCCCATGGCGACGCCCCAGTCGCCCTGCTCTGAAGAGGACGTTAAACTCGAGGAGCTCTCCGACGCCTCCAGCGACGGAGACGCGGACACTCCTCTCAACTCGGCCTCCAGCCCCGGCGGGCTCAGTGCGCTCTCGTCCCTGGCGTCCCCCGCCTCCGACCCGCCCCCCAACCCTCCCAGGAACCCCGTCGGGACTAACCCTAGGGACGCGAACAACCCCCTGTCCGTCGGGCAGCTCACGTCTCAGTCGTGGCCGCGGGCCGCCCAAGCGAGACCGGGACATGAAGTCATATCGGTGTCATAGTGTCGGTGGAGCCAGGGTGCCTGCCGAGCGGCCATTACCCTCCAAGTGTGACGCTTACCATCTCTGCAGTCTATAAGGTAACAGAATTTGGAAACTTTTCAAATTTACCTGAGAGGATAACGAGTACTTGTTTCAACATAAATATCTATTGTTGATTGGTTATCTAGCTAAAAAGTTTCGATATCCTGTTCTTTATAGTTTCTGAATTCCTGTTGAAATTCTAGCTCAGAAAGTTCATGTTCATTGCTGACCTAGAATTGTGACATTATCACTGGAAATTATCGCTTCATCATTTTGTTTTTTCACTGTTCTAGCGCAAAAAGTTGAAGCGAAAATTTTCATTTAAGCGTCATCTATGTTTCGTTTGCGGGACTAATTACGTCACCTAGGAGTTTTAAGCCGTGTTGGTTGTGATTGTGATACAAGGTTAGGTACTCCCTACCGCTATGAACTATAGTAGTTGTTATGATGCTACTACCTCCGGTCTGGCGAGATTTTAGTGAAATAGTTTTTATTGAATGATATCAAGATATACCGACATTTTTGTGAACTTAAATCGTCAAGTTAATGCATGTTAAAGTAATCATATGGAATTTCTATTGAAAAATGTGTTAAGCGCTTTCTAACTTTGCTAAATATATAAAAAAAAACAAGTTTGCTTTTATGATCTGTGCAACTATGGCCTAATATTTTAATTCTGTACATATATTCCGGACCAAATGTGCGGTACGTCTTGAAATCATTCTACACTAGATATCAGGGGATGTTTTGATAATATCTTACGCTTTTAACCACGGAGCATTCATTCCCAATAGAAATTACCATAATGAGGGTTTAAAATCGTAACTCTAGATGGCAGCAGTAATCTATTGTCATTAGAGAATCATTTGACAGTAGTTAATTGCATGTCATCTGATGTTACGAACTGAATTTTAAACCCTCATCATTAGTCGTCTATAATGATCTCAAAATTGCAAGTCCCGAACGAGTCGATTGCATTTTTGTGCCTCATACTATTCCATATCCAAAATGCATAAAATATGATCTTTTGTACAAAAAAGTATATTTTTGCTGATTCTAGAATGACGAGACCAAGAGGTAATTAAAATCATATATAAAAAATTAAGGCCACATTTTTTGTTATATTTTACGCGATTTGGATATGTTTAGTGCGAGTACATACTATAGTCATACCTACTGGTTCTAGCCTATCGGATTTAGACATCTAATTTATAACATTTTAAGATTTCGGTTATTTCTATTTTGAGTCACTTAATTTTGAGCGTAATTGACCATGGTCTTTGTATCTTTGTATTGGCGTTTTCGTTTTTCAGAAATATTTGTCACTTTATGGCAAAATTGGCAGTCAGGGCCAATAAGCTGTTATCGTCATTAAATATCATCCATATTTGATGTTGATGATAACAGCAACAACTGGCATGTTGTTGAAGTTGTTATCCAATAACAGCTTATGGGCATTGATGCTTATTTTTTTATTAAACTTTTTTCGTAAAGATGTTGCATAAACTGTTGTTGCTTTGAAAAATATTTGCATGTTATGAAATTTCACACACGTTTTCTGCAGTAATTTAAAATTCTTATCCACTGCTGTTTTTTTACATTATATGTGATGTATTTACGAAAACTCTTTAAGCCAGTTGACCCTAAATACGGATGATACATATGTAATGCTCTCTCGCCTTCTTGCATTTACGGCACTTTGTACAAGATGAGGAATGTTTACTATGATTTTACTATTTTACACATGACAGTCGATAATTTATTACGACAATCACAGATGATTTTCAACTGATGTAGGCATTTCTATCTAAATATTTATTCTATTCTTACTATGAGATGTTTGTAGAAAAAACTTACAATTGATTAAATTTTAATACATACGACCAGTTAGGTTGGTAGTGGTCTTTCATAAAAATACCACCTCCATTTTATAAATGTTTATTTTCTTCAATAACCTCATAGTAAGGCCTAAATTCGCATGCATTTTTGACAAGTTTACCACAGGTAGGACTGCAACGTTTGGTTGAATAACATGTTGTCCAATAACAGTTTAACAAATAACCTGCTGCCATCTAACTGTTGTTCAACAATAGTTTAACAAATAATCTGTTGCCAACTAACTGTTGTCCCATAAAAGTTTAACGAACTTGACGTTGCAGTACTGTTGTATAGTATTTTCTACATAATATTTCATATCTTGTACTCCGAGTACCACCACGATTACAACGGCCTGGCACACAAGGTTCCATGTAGCGTTAGAGTAAAGTTAAGTTTATAATTTTCCCTCCGCGTCGTGTAAAAATTTAAGATAAGCAGCGGAGGGAAAAACGTTTTTCCGTTGTGCGGAAATTAGACTGTTGTAGCCTAGTTTAGTCGCGTCGTACGAGTAAAGTTGTTGCTTTGTTGTACTAAATTGCCCTTGAATACGCCTAAACTTATATAACAGTCTCATTTCATTTAGTTGAAATAACGACGCAAAATATATAACAGTCTCATTTCATTTAGTCGAAATCACTGCAAAACATTGATACAAATGAAAATATTTTTTTGTGTAGGATCTCTGAAATCACTGAAAAATTAGTAGTTTAGTTTAGTAGCATAAAAAAAAAACTTGACTCTTGAAAAAAAAAAAGAAAGAGCAGAAGTTCTTGTGATGCCGGAATATGTCAGATACTAAAAGTTGTTCATAACAATGAGTTTATTGATCCTATTTCAGCTTGATATACTTTCTAAAGGTGTGCAATCAATAATGTGAAAACACACATGAAATGAAAAGGCGCATATACATTTAAATTTTGCTTCGTCTACGATTTACTTACATAGAGTATATTTTAATATTACATTGTTGTATTGCATGGAATATTTACGTTTTACGCACAAAAAGGGCATTTTCGTACAACATCAGTCTCTGTATATGTGTAAGTACATACATGATGTAAATGTAAAAATATAGGTTTAATCTAACTGTGTCATATTAGGAAATAAGTGTACTATGCTACTTACCTATACATATTACTATATAGAAAGTTTAAGAAAAATATTAGTTGAATACTGACTCAAATTTCATTGTACACATATCTGACTACTGTTTATGATTTTGGTGACCCCAGAGTATATAAGCTGGAGATTGTAAATAAATTTGTAATTCGCGAGTATGTAGAACATTTATTAAAACTTACGCGAGATAACATAGTTAACTACAAAAATAAATTATTTTACTAACTTTAGTCGTTATTTCCGACTGGTAATATAATAGTCGGCAGTTCCGACTCAGAGTTGAAGTAAAGACGTTTGTTTTGGTTGTTAAATATGTAACATTTTTGGTATAAAGAAATATTGCATTTATATAATTATATGAAAGTGATTAGTTTCCCTCGGAGTGTTCTTGATGGTTTGTTTTCGACACAACATTTTTGTTAATTACTTTTTATTGTTATTATTAAGAATTTTAACGTTGTTAATCGCAATATGATCCCATGACGATGTAATTTGATTTCTAAATTGTGCCTACAGTGATTGAGGGATTAAATTTAAACAATCAAAATTTTACGGACGAGACGAACTTTTTACTAAAATAGGTTGACATCTTATACAATATGACCAATTTGAATGATTTCAAATATTATTTTTATCAGTCGTACGATTTTGCATGAAATCCGACTTGTGCAATAATGAATATTATGGGTACTGTATAGTCTTCTAAATATAAACTAGAATTTCTTAAAAATTAATTTTAAGGTCTATTTTCAAGAAAAATCTATATTGGAATTTGAATTTTATTTCTTTCAAAAGGAATGATTTATTTTCGTCGCTCAATGATTTTTTTATGTAATTTTTTCCGTAACATAAGAACCCGTGCCAAAACCATCTAGAACGTAACAGATTGCCAGGGAATTTTGGTCTTTCGCTTATTAATACTATGATTACTAGGAGAAAATGTTTTTTTTTTATTTTACTTATTCGATATAGTTAGTGCGATGAAGTCGCTCTCCTTAATATTATTGGCTGATGGGATCGCGGGGTGTGGTGGTGTTTGTCCCGAACATGCGTTGTAGAAAGATCTATGTTTTTATTTAAAAAAAAAATATGTACTACATCAACCTTGGCCTTAGTTTGGTTGTTGTAGTTAATTATTTTAATCGATTAAAAAATGAATGGGGCGCGGCATCGTTAATGGAATTATCTGTAAAATTATGTTGGTAACGCATGAACCAATAAAGAATTAATTTTTATTTTTTACGATTTTAGTATCAATAGGCGAAGGATATGTTAATGGACAGTAATAATTTAATAATAGAATTATCTGTGCCAAATTTAACTATACATTATCACCGGTTGGTATTTGATGAGACACGATACCTCTGAAAGGTCTTTTTATGTTGATAGATTTTATAGGTTGTTTTTATTGTTAAGAGGGCAAAGACAGCGGCTTAGACAAGCTGGATTATTTTTTGTAGAAAAAAATGTCAAATTAGAAAACTCAATTATTAGGTCTGTTCCCATAACTTGTGTTCAGTTGAACGAATATTATTTTAATAAACAACATAAAAATTGTACGTCTAGTTTTATTCCTATTTAATTTTCACCTTTTTAATCAATTGATGGTTAGCAGTTGTTGGTAAGCATGGCCTAGACAATATTGATTTTAAATATAAATATATAGGGACATATCACACAAATTGAGCTAGCCCCCCAGTAAGTAAATCTTAAATTATAAGTTGCATTAGTCTATAAAAGCACTACTGAAAACGCGTCACGCCGCGTAACCTGGCGATTCATTTCGAGTAATTTTTGGCATCATCAGAATTTTAAATCCGTGATCGTGGCCAACCCAGAAAGTTTCACACTAACATGACAGTGCGGTGATACCTACGTTGACTTACGCGTTATACCTAGTCATGACCGCGCTGTCATTATACCTATATTATCAACATCCTTTAAATTAAAAAAAATCCCCCCGCGTCCGACCCCATACAAACAGATTTTAAATTGTAGGGGGTCAGGTTTAATGCTCGAACTGTACATATCGCTCACTTTTATGTGACAAGCAGGCAAAGATTTTGATGAAATTAATATTATACTAAAGTATAGTGCTAATCAAACTTTATGGCTTTATGGCTATTAGTCGAGCTCCGTGGCGCAGCGGTCAACACGCCAGCCTGCGACACGGGGGTCCCGGGTTCGATCCCCGGTCAGGTCATGATGGAAAACGATCTTTTTCAGAGTGACCTGGGTCTTGGATGTTTATCTATAATAAGTATATATTATAAAATATAGTATCGTTGAGTTAGTATCCTGCGACACAAGTTCACAACTTACTGTGGGGCTAGCTCAATTTGTGTGATATGTCCCTATATATTTATTTATTTATGGCGGCTCGGAACATCGCGGGAGTCTTAGCTCAGTACACAAGAGGGGCGCGCGCTCCTCTCAGGCTAAATATTGCGCAGTACGCGCCCCGCCTCGCCAGGCGGGGCGCGTACTGCGCAGTGAGTAGCTAATATCCAAGCCGCCATAAAGTGTGGCTCAGACTGTATCTATGCAAAAGGTTCAAATTTTACCATCGGTTCTAAACATTTTGTGTATTTCTGATACTTTCCCGTAGCATTTGGATGGAAAAGTAAAACAAAATTGCAGTCCTTCGTTCAAAAATACAGGAACGAAAACAATATACATAAAATAAAACAAAGTCAGCGATTACATTGTTTATTTTGTGACAATGCATAATAGAGAATACATTTAGAAAAAAATGTAAAACGCTATAAAATTGTGATGCTATGCACTAGCTGATAGGTCAAATCATTTGTACTGTTTTAGTAAATCTAGGGATTTAACTAGTCATGATAGGTTAGAAATCACTCAAATGATTTTCATGTCCAAAAATGATGTGATTCAAATTGCAAGTTTTTTAAAAAGAATTTGTGATCTAAATGACGTCACAGACCGAAGACTCATTCGTATCTTCGTCTCATTTAAATTAATTCTCAAAGCGTTTTCCTGAATTTAAGATTTGAGGACCACTGTATGTCATACAATACTCGTCTTAGGCGGTGGGTTAATATTCCATTCCCTGCAGTACTGGGCTACGATTTTTGAAAATTCGCCGTTCGTATAAGAGCGGTTTTTCATACAAAAATCGTTAGAGAACGAGTGGTCACTCGGTCAAAAATAGTACCCCTGGTCTTATGTTACGTTCAATGGGCCAACAATCAAGCATAACAATTTATTGATATTCGTTAGTATTGGCCTACCCTATTCACAATCAAACAAAATATCTATGAAAATTCAAATTTCGTATGGTCTATCAAGACGCCGCCTAAGGCCGGTAAGGTTACTGATATTTCTCAAAAACTGGTCCCAAATAAAACTGGATGTTAGGGTCCTTAAACCATCATAAGCCGGTCAAAATGAACAACTTTTCCTACAAGACCAACACTGAGCTAAAGGATTCGACACTTGTCATACAAATGGCCGGGCAGGCCAAACACTTTTGTAAGGAAATGTCTATTTATTCCGATTTTCCAACATTGGTCCCAGAGGAAAAATTGTTCATTGTAACAGGCTGAATTAATGATTTGAGGAATAACTTATCCTAACATCTTGCAAATTGGAATTTGATCGTCATCTGACTTCGGTCCATGAAGTGCAGAAAAGTACAATTGGAAATTTTGAAGTGCTTAGTATAAAAACAATAACACACTTACACTAATTAATATAAAGGGCAATCAACACATCCACCACATAAGCTAACATACAGAGATCCGATTCAACATATTCATGCAATTTCTTACAAAATAGTGCTCGTTTAATGTTGATTTTGCACTTGATAGAAAATGAGGTTTGTGTGAAATGCTTCACTATAGATGGCAGCACTAACGTTCCGATCCAACAGACAGATATTTTAGTGTGACTAACTGAACACTAGTTTAGGATTATATGAGCTGCCTAAAGGCATTTTAAGCCCATCCCAATGACATCACGAGCCTCTAATAAACCATTGGTATTAGAGAAGTTCAGCAGCCAAAATGTCTGTCTGTGGCGTTTATGTGTAAGTGCTGCCACCTAGTGTCAGGATTTAACAAATTACTCATTGATTTTCTCTTAGAATATATACACTAGGGTATATACATATACACAGGGTATATAATCTAAGGATTTTCTAAATTTTGGTGTTTCTAGATGTGACTTGTTTGCGGTGGGTTAACAAAAATGCTTTTAACACCCATCCATTTTTGTTAATGGGAGTTTTGAGTTACATAACAATTAACTTGAAACGCATATTGTAAATGCTTAATAAAAACAAAATTTCAAAGAAGGTATATGAAAAGAAGAGGATTTATTTGAAATAAAATTTTGACACTTGGTTGTATGGAAAACTTTTTGGAAGTTAGGTACATTTTTGAATACAACGCCCTCTGTCAATCGTTTTCCAAAATTATAAGAAGTACCTTCAAAGTACAAATATATCCCTTTTCAACTCACTGCCCCCAACATATACCTAAAAACAAGAATCCTTAAACAATAACATTTAAAAGTTATTTTGTTATTTGAAGTTTTAATAAACATATAAGTCACATACAATTTCAATCTCAAGATATGTTTGTATGTCAAATACATCATATTGCAATTGTAATAAATAATAAAATTCTACATCGAAATGTATTATTATTAAAATTGTACGTACCTCGATAAACTACTTAAATGGGTCGGTAGAACTATTGTCATAATTAAACTTATACTATGCTAAAAAATTAATCGAAGTACATAATAATGGAGTTAACTGTACATGGATCACATACTTACTGCAAAATTCAGAGGAAATGTATTACGGTATTACTACATTTTAAGTATGAACTTCTGTCATATTATTAATTCTGAGCTGTTATATAATGTAATGATATAAATATTATGTTATACATCAGTACATTTTTAAATTTCTCATTGTAGATAACTACAAATTAGTATCTGATGAAAAAGTATTGTGTGACTAATGTTACCGTGTATGTGATAAATTTTAGGATTTTTTTCTATGGTAACATTAAGATTATCATGAAAAATTTAGTTATCCAGCCTTGGGTAAATGATCTATGTACAATTTGAAACTGTTAAATATTTATATTTCCTTTAACGACCAACATTTTTGTTATGATGTCCCATTGGTTTTATAAACAAGTCGTTAGTCCGTTTTTTTTGTAGCGCTTTCGAAGATCATCTTACTTCACGTCATAGCCGCAAGGTGGCGCTAGTATCACGCAAGAAAAAACTAACGAAATATCGATTCTTAACTTCAGTGGATGGAAACATTGAAATGCTTCTACTATCAAGTTTTATTGCAAAAAAGTTGTTCGCAAAAGGAAACGTCTAAAAGAATCCATCAGTCTATTGAAAACTAAATAAATATGTACGTTACACTCAGTAAACAGTTATTATGTCACGCTCTAGAGTTACACAGTCTAAATGTAGGAATATGCCCACAACGACACGGTTCAAACTAGCTAGAATGCTATTTCTTTTCTTTATTGTTTCCTTACATTTCTCAATAACCTTTACAGTAATATAAATCCAAATATCCTTACATAATATATAAGGTCTTCCTTTAGATAATTTTTACATATTTCACCAGTTGGAGAGTTATTCTTGTTTATCAACGTAATGATCGTGTAATTCATTTCGTAGTTTGACGGATCTCCTAGCGACAATCCTTCGCGAATCCACATCATGATGATGATGATGATGATGATGATCATTGGGGATCGGAATTAGGAGTGTGAAAATACTTAAAGTTTGCAGCGGGACATAATATGGAGCTGTTACAACCACTTAAGTTAAACCGGTTTTGGATTTTACCGGTT
This sequence comes from Rhodophaea formosa, assembly GCA_963082605.1. Lineage (NCBI taxonomy): Eukaryota > Metazoa > Arthropoda > Insecta > Lepidoptera > Pyralidae > Rhodophaea > Rhodophaea formosa. The sequence goes on along the minus strand of OY720228.1, from coordinate 8,761,899 downwards.
TAGTTTCTTTTTTTTTTTTTGTTTTACATGTTCTTTCCCTTTGAAACATCAAACTATAAACATTTACAAGCTGCTAATAAGGTTTTAAATTAATTTTTGTTTTGTACTTTTCCGGTTAAAATTCGGTTTTTTAGTCCTAACTGTTCTTTGTCGGTCAAACACAGAATTGTAAAATGTTGTAGTAAATGTTTATAGTTCAGTGTTTCAAAGGTAAGAAACATGTATAACAAAAAAAAAAGAAACTAAACCTGTAAAATGCAAAACCGGTAACTTAAGTGGTTGTAACAGCTCCATATTATGTCCCGCTGCAAACTTTAGGTATTTTCACACACCTAATTCCGATCTCTAATGATCATAGATGAAGCTTAAGGCAGCTTGAAAAATCTGACACCAGTGTTGGCCACTTACACATACGAAAAACAAAACAAATAGATGAAGCAGCAAGGCGGACAACCACCAGCCCGCTAAGTAAAGTTTTGTTTTGTTTTTATTTTGAATTCTCGCCAAGAACTCTACCAAGGTCGAGCCGTAGATGTTATAAATCCTCAAGATACAACAACAATATGTTCATCGTATCATCATGCAAGATCACCGACTTCGTATTAGGTACCTGTCTTCACCCCAACTTTTTATGACATCCTGAAACCTACAGATTTTAAAGGTCAGGTTTATATGCCTTCGACTGTACCTAGCCGTAGTGTGAGCATATTCCTACAGCACTTTACCGTACTATAAGCTTTGGATTACGAACGAATAGACTAAATTGGTTCTCAGCTGTACCAAGCGACTCTTTGCAAGGGGAGACGGCTGACGGCGTTTGTGAAAATGTCAAATATTGCACGTGGGTCACAAAAAAGTATATTTAGCTTGTCAATTTAAAATAACCTCGTTAGAAACCCAAAAACATCCAGTAGCTACATAGAGTTAAGATAATCCTATGGGTCCAGCAATAATGTTCTTATCCTGCTTACTCAAATATAAATATTTTAAAAATCCTATAATAGCAATATATATAACTATATTTGAAATAATTACTTTCGATGTTTTTATAGGATTTTTCGAAACCTGATTATTAGGATGCTTTGGATATTAGAATCACATATTCATATCATATCATTATACGATATTGCTTATGATGCGGCCTTGTTAGGGATAAAATCAACAATAAAGGTCGTTTGCCGTCTCCCAGCAAGCCCCATCTGACCGAGCCTAGGGCTCCGCCCCTCAAGCGTTTACCACAGCCCCGACGACTTGCCGCCAGGTGGGTTCCTTACACGCACTGAAGTCTTCGTTTCCAGTCCCTCGATTTCTTCTGTAAATACAGAAAATCGGGATTGTATATAATTACCACTCTCCACGCTGGCCAGACAGGTTGGAGAGATCTCTTTGAAGTTTATAAGCTTTGATAAGATTGTGTTTCTTAAGTCGCCTTCTACGACATCCACGGGAAGTCTTGGAGTGGTCCTATTCTACTCTGCCGGGAAACACACAGCTCTATTTTTTTATTTTTTATTATTTTAACTTCATACACATTCAAGTTTAGTGTAATGGCGGACTTAAAGCCTATGGCTTTATCTGCCAGTCAACCAACTGGGTGATGTTGAGAATTGTTGGGGTAGTGCAAAAAAAATAAAACTTTAGACAAACTTGAAAACTACATATGACATACAAATGTACACGCTAGTATATAATTATATGATAGACAATACATACACTACATACATATGATTACGAACAATCTGACAGACTTTGTAGAAAATGAGCTTTAACGTTAAACTTAAATGTCAAACGAGTTTGAGCCTTCCTGATGTCCAGATGTCTATACACGTCTCCGTGCCTAACGGTGCAGACAGAGTAAATAGCCCCCTATATAGCCCCAGATAGTACAGAGGGTTGTGCTCCTGCAGTGGAGACTAATAAAGACGTGATGATGATGATGATGAAATAAATAGAGGTATGACTCACTGCTGATGGAGAAGGACGAGCTCTGCAGGTCTCGTTGCGTGGTGTCCCGCATCTTGCGACCGGTGGGCGTGCAGCATCCCGACGAGATGCCTGACATGGCTTCTAACTGCTTGTTTACCAGCTTGAGGTCGTCTCCTGGGAACACAAATATGTCTTTTCGAGATGATGCGATTCGGGTTCTCAAACTACCAAAAATCGAAATGCTTTTCGAATTTTACTAATGTCAGATTATACAAAGTGGAAGGGACACACCCGTAATAAATTGAACCACGGCCTATACTAGATCATCAGAGTATAATGAAATTAAAATTACAGTCAAACAACAACAAAAAAAATTCGACGTTCCCATACAAATCGCCCGGGCGGCTCCACACTTTTGTATGGAAATGCCGAAATTCATTTTTGTTTTTTTTCGCTATTATTTTAATTTCATTATACTATAATGATTTTGTACCGTCCGTGGTTCAATTTATTACGGGTATGTCCCTTCCACGTTGTATAGTAAAATGCCATTGAAGAATATTGTCTTATATGACATAATCAGAGATCTAATAATACAATGATCGTGGCAAGCGGAGATCCATAGTTCCAGACTACTCTCATGGGAAAGAGGCGTAATAATATTTATGTTCCAATACGCATATACTTAACTGTTAAAAATTATCTATAAAACTTTACTCATTACTATGAAGAATAAGATTTAGGCAAAGCCTTTGACAAAATAATTCATCTCATTCCTCGACAACCACCTTGTGTGCAGCTAAAATACTGTTATAAATAAGATCGCTGCGAAATGCTTTCCAGTCAAACCTTAAGAACTAAACAGGATAATAATATAGCTTTTCGATAAGGACACTATATACTACGGAGTGCCGCAAGGAAGCAATTTTGAGCCCACCTGTATGGTGGTTTATTTATATCTATACTTATATAGAGAAAAAAATTGACTGATTGTTTGTTTGCTTTGAAACTACTCGACCGATTTTGAAAATTCTTTCACCTATAGAAAGCTAATTTATCTGCGGATAATATCTGTATCTGTAGGCTATAATATCCGCAGACGAAGTCGCAAGAAAGTTGATAGTCCGTGTAATAAAAGTAACGTACCAGGTGAGGGTGTGTTGCCATTAGTGACCCTCTTGGGAGTGTTCAGCATCGGAGACTCCTCTCTAGGTTCGGGCGTGACGGGCGCCTCCGCCCCATACACGTATGGAGAGTTCACCGGCGTCTTGATGAACTTGCCGAACCCTGCGAAATATTAAGCAATAAGTTAAATGGATTAGTGATTTGGATTGTAAGTATTGTAGACAATACAAAGAGTAAATAAATCTTCGTCACCCATGTTGTCGCTGTTTCATAGTACAGTTTTCCGAAATAATGTTGGTAAAAGATCACCAATACACAATTTGGTTTAATGATTTTGTAGTTTATTTAATGATGTTGATATTCTGGCAGCATGAATCGGCGTATTTATAACAGCTATATTAGACAAAATTCAAGCTATATATCTTATGAAATAATTAGAATAACAGTAATTATTTAGATACCTCTACAAATGTAAATTTACACGTAACCCAACTGATCTCAACTTCCTATCGAGGTTTTCTTGATTCTGTCGTAGTAATCTGTGGTTGGCGATTTTGTTACACATTTACATATATTTTTAGTTTCCTTTTTTAGTATTGTACAATATACAGTAAGAAACAATTTTTATAGCGGCTCGGATATTAGCTGCTCACTGCGCAGTACGCGCCCCGCCTCCCCGCGCGCGCCCCGCTGATTCTAATATTGTGTACTGCGCTAAGACTCGCACGATGTTCTGAGCCGTCATAAAGTATGATTCGGACTGTAACATTGTTTGTTAACCCAAATTAATAATAAAGGGTAATGTTTTAAATGAGTACCTTCAACAACCCTCAGGTCTCCATCATCAAGGCACACGCGACCATTGACGATCACGTATTGGGGACTGCCGACCACATGTTGACCCTGTAAGGAAGGATAGTTTCTAGTTAAATATATGTTTCGTAATACATTTTATTTAAATTTTTACTTGATGTGGTCAAATTATCAAGTACAGGTGTACTAACAAATTTCCAGCGAACTTATATCGCTTTGCAAAGCACTTTCTTAAAGAAATGGTAGTTATTTGTAGAAGATAATTTCTTGGTGGGCAGAATAGATAGTTTGACATTTTATTTAAATTAAATTTTGAAAACTGTGTTAAATTGTGTTGTAAGTTAGTTTTAGGTTCGATATATTTAAAAAACCTTTTCTAATTTGATGTTTTCATAATATATGGACCAAATTAAAAGTACTACGTAGACGAGCTCCGTGGCGCAGCGGTCAACGCGCCAGCTTGCGACAATCGTGGTCCCGGGTTCGATCCCCGGTCAGGTCAAGATGAAAAATGACCTTTTTCGATGTTTATCTACATATGTATATGTAATAAAATATAGTATCATTGAATTAGTAGCTCATACATAACACAAGTCTCGAACTTACGTTGGGGCAAGCTCAATCTGTGTGATTTGTCAGTATATGTTTATTTATTTATCGTACCTCAAAGATATTGAAGTCGACGGCGTGTTTGTGCGTGGTGGCGGATATGGTCCGCTCGAGCCGCGGGTCCCACACGACGAGGTCGGCGTCGCAGTTGACGGCCACGCGCCCCTTCTGCGGCCACACGTTGAAGATCTTGGCCGCGGTCGCGCTCGTCACGGCCACGAAGCGACAAGGGTCCATTACGCCTGTAACACGACGTTCAAAAATATGCATATAGGTTTTTTAAGAGGGTTCTCAGAAATCCAGGTAGTGATTTTGCGGTCTTAGGAATGCGAACGTGATGTACCTATAGGAAGTAGTAAAATATGTTTATTCTAATACACGTACATCACAACACGTATTTCTAACTCAGCGAGCTTCCTCACTATTTAACATGTACATATTAACTTTAGTATAAAATTTATTGATCAATATATATAGCTTAAGTAGAATTTTTAGCCTAAAGCGTAGAAAAAGAAGTGTCCAACCGATAGTCTGTCATGCACACACATAGCTACCAATTTATTTGATTTTGTTGGCATTAATTGACAGGACGCATGTGCTAACACAAAGCTGTCACGCACACAAGCATTGAAAAATTGGCCAGTTTTTTAAATCATTGAAATAAAGCCATGATGGTCTCCAGAGAGTAGATCATATATCAGAATATTGAGTATATAGTCAAAGACGTTTGTGTATTAGTGTCACCTTTTTTAGGATGTCCAATGAAGATGAATAGAAATTGTATGTTACTATACCGGTATTAACAGCCTTCTGCCACAGGATAGACATGCGGTCCTCGACGCCATTCACTCCGTTAGGGATCTTAGCGAAGTTGTCCTTGCCCAGCTCCTTGTCCTTTTCGTGGAAGGTGCAGTTGTCGCTGCCGATCAGCTGTAAGTGGTCACTGGAAAGAAATTGACAAGCTTTTGATGAGTTTTGCTGATATTTGATGCTCTATTAATTAAAGCTTAGTATAAGCAATATAATATCAGCCTATATAAGTCTTCCCGTGGATGTCGTAGAAGGCGACTTAGGAAACACAAGCTAAACAAAACTTATAAACATCAAAGAGACCAACCCGTCTGGCCACCCGACTGCTCTAGCCTTTAAATGGCTCTGGTAGTACAGAGAGAGTCGTACTCCTGCAGTTAAAAAATACCTTATGAAAAAGGAAGATGAAGGTAAGCAATATCCTTTAGTCTTTATCTAATCTCCTTCTTGAAGTGTCGATTGGCTCAAATAATATTTTTGATTTGAGCCAATCGACATCTAATCTAATGGACATCTTTGGTTTTGAGTGCTGTATGTACCTGCTGCAGCACCAGCGAAGGCCAAATCCTCTGACTGCTTTGGCTAATATATGGCCCTATTAGTACAGAAAGGGTCGTGCTCCTGAAGTGGAGACTAAAAAGACCTGATGATGATACTGACACATCAAAACAAATACAGTTGGTAAACAAATACTTACTCGGCGAGAGCTTCGGCCATGGCCTGAGGAGTGGAGGGGTCGGGCCGCAAGGGCGGGGACAGCACGTGCGCTGCCGCGTGACGGAAGCAGGCGTTGCGGTAGTGGCTGCCTGCAATATAAAGCATATCTATTAGTTTACGTGATCTTTGAAAACGACCGATCTCTCTCCGGATTCGAATAGCCTAGAGGAATCACACTCTCCGACCCTGTCGCACTCGTCCAGAGCTATGCAAAAATGTATTGTTTCACTATCGTGTATGGTATAACGGTATTCAAAAGCTCTTGTTTGAACGGTCAGACAGAATAAAGATGTTACACATACGTTACGTATACAACGTGGTAATGAAAAAGCGCAAATTCTCTGACAACCAAACTTTTTTTTTAATTTTTGTATCCACGGATTATTTACGCAGATATTAGCTTTTATTGTTATTTTTTTTGTGTTTGTTTGCAAATTAAATAGTCTATGGTAATTACGCGTGAACTAGGGCGACGTTCCCGCTTCGCGTGTAAAAGTAATTAATGACCAAACACGGTGTAATTAAAATATTTTTTGGTTATAATTTGACCCCTATTTTTTATTTGTGGAATTGCTTCTACTCGTGATTCAAACAAATTTCAAGTTTTGCCCTTTTTTTTTTAAATCAATCGAATAAAATACATTCATGATAACATTTCGTCAATAATTTGCCCTATTTTTTTCACACGTTGTATAAAAGTTATAATTTACCATCAGTCCCGACAGTAGCAGCCAGGGTTTCTCCAAACAGCGGCTGCCGCTGTCGCGCGCGCGCGATCTGCAGCGCCTGCACCGCGCTCTTCGACATCATGTGCACCACGTACAGGGGGGCGTTGGCCTGGATATATAAAATACATTGTGTCAAGGAGTTACATGATAATTTTTCATCATTCAAGCTCTAAAAGGAGGTTGTAATTAACTCAAAATCCGGGTCGTAAGTTCGATTTACATCCTTAGGTACTTAAGTAAATTTGAAAATCGACGGCGGCCACGCGCCACTCATCGGCTTCTATAATATTTATAAATTTATTTTTATTTTTATGCGCAAGGCCATATAAAAAAAAAAACGGTTGGGCGTGATTTTTTTTGTTTAATTCGTTTTTGCAAATTGCATATATTTTTCCTCGCATTAATGATGAAAAGTAGAGTGTTCAACTGGAGTGTAAATGATCAATAACACCCATAAACGCCCTAGCTCGCTTCGCTCGCTCGTGCGCCTAAATAATTAAGTAATTGATCACTTACAACACTTGTATAACAATCTACTATTAAAGTCAGGGCATTATTTTGAATACAACGAGTCTCCCAACCAATCTCCGAACCCAAGCGTAGCGAGGGATTAAGAATAGTAGATTGTTGCACTGAGCAGAAAGTAAGTTATTGCTGCACGAGTGTTTATTTGGAGCCCGAGCGCGAGCGAGGGCTCTAAAAAGCACGAGTGCATTATAACTTACTTAATGCGAGATGCATAATCTGCTTTTCTTTCAACTACTGCAATAAAAATAGGTGAAAAATAAAACTGAAGAGAAATTACTTAAAATTTGTTGTTTACATTCTCGCCTTTTTTTCTGTAAGGCTAGTATTTTTTTAGGCAAGGCAATACACGCTTCCCTTTTGATAACTCCATACGGCTGTCAGGTTGGCGAACCTTTTTTATGACTGGTGACAACTATGAAGCCGCGATTTAAAAATAAACTAAACAGTCCAATAATGGATTCCCATACAGTTTTTCTGCTCTAGTGCAGTAAAGTTTGCCGCCGCAAAACCGCAAGTGTAGGAAAGAAACAAGCCTTTCTAACTGTAGAAAGCCTCAGCTTTGACGACCTCGTTGAATGACAGTTTGGGTCCCACAGGCCCCAGGATACATAGATTTGTCATTTACCTGGTTAGCAATAACCTAGGCCCTGTAGACGAACTCAGCATCGATCTTCTAGTTCCATGACAGCTGGGGTCTCTCCGGCCCCGTCACTCTAGGTGCTTCTCATCAGTGAATGTTTTCATATATCCGTGATTTACCTGGTTAGCAATAACACAGGCTCTATTTACAGCCTCAGCTTCAACCTCCTCGTTGCGTGACAGCTGGTGTCCCTCAGGCCCCGTCAAGCCCTTAGCTAGCAGCTTCTCCGTATTGCGAGCTATGATGTGACCGTTTTCCGCATGAACCTGGAATGAATGAATAAAGAAGGTTAAATAAGTTAAGTGCATGAGCTGGGCTTGTTTGAGTTTTTGATTTACTCTTTGGTCAAATCGTGTTTTGCTGTTAAGTCACTTTTAGAGGATGATAATAAGGGGTATTACATCTTCCGATATTCAGTTTCTGACGAGAAGGACTCAGCTATACGTTAGACATGTTTAGCGTAACCTCTTTAGGTGTCTCACGTACATATAGCGGCGACAAATATGGCGTCAAACAGCTCGAACAGATGGCACGGTGTTGATATTTTTTTCGATTAAATTTACTAAGTGCCTTATTTGTAATAAAATACGCCGCCGCCGGCTACTTTAAAAACTAAGAAAAATTTGCAAAAATATGAGATTAAATAAAGCTTTGGAAATCATGCTACCACCAAATATTACAAAGTCGGCGAAGATTCAACGACTTCGCTAAATGACGTTCATTCAGTCAACATGTTGAACGTTACATTCAATGACTTGACTAGTTGTCCTTTAGTCATTCAGTTAAACGTGGTCATTCAATGAACGCGCTAGTCATTCGATCAAAAAGCGGATTCAACCAGATGACTGCGACACATACACTACGCGAAAAGAAATGTCATTTTAGCATGTATGCACGCAAAATCGCTTGCGGCTATGTGTGGGTGTCTGGATGTGCGCGGGGGCATCGAGATGCGCGCGGGGCGTGGAACGGCCGTCGCTGACTGCCTTGCTCGAGTCTTTCGAAGAAATTTTTATTCCGTGGTATCAACCTTAGCGCTTACACGACCCGGCTAACGGTCACCGGTGCCTGAACTCTCACGTACAGGGACTGTCACAACCGTTCCTTTGGGCAGCTTGAAAAGTGTTGGCCTCTAACACATACAAAAAACAAACAAACCTACCATTGGAATGGCCTTCAACTCAGCGCAGGCTTCGATGGTCTGATAGAGGCAGTAGTCGTCCAGCATCCACGAATCTTTATAAGCCATGAACATCTTGAAGGAGTTGACTCCATACTCCTCCCCACATAGCTGCTCCATTTCCTTCCTGACGGCGGGAGACCACCACGTCACACCCACGTGGAGCCCGTAGTCGCAGCACACCTGGAACGATTTAGTATTTTTTATTAGTGACGTCTTCAACCGCGTATATGACTATAGCACTTCCGTGCCACACATATTGCATATATTATTGTTAAATTAAGGGGGCACACTAGGCACAGTAGCGACGCTAATAATTTATTCCTAATACTTTACAAATAGAAAGAAATTCAAGAATGTAAATCATATAAGCCTTAGTAAATAACCTGAAGTATTTTTGGAATCATGTTTTCATATTATGAGAATCAGTCATTAAGAGAAATAGTGATTACCGCCAAAAACGGCCATTTTTGGCGGTAATCTGATTCTCATGATTCTCACTGATTCTGATAATCCATCCATCAGGTCTTTTTTAGTCTCCACTGCAGGAGCACGACACTCTCTGTACTACCACAGCAATATATTAGCCAGAGTAGTCAGAGGATTTGGCCTACACTCTCCACGCTGGCCAGACGGGTTGGAGAGGTCTTTTTGATGTTTGTAAGCTTTGTTTAGCTTGTGTTTCCTAAGTCGCCTTTTACGACATCCACGGGAAGACTTGGAGTGGTCCTATTCTACTCTGCCGGGAACCACACGGCACTGATATCTGATAATATTAAAACATAATTCCAAAAATACTACAGGTTATTTACTAAGGCTTATTTATTTTACATTCTTAATTTTCTTTCTTTGTATCAATGTCCTATAAGTATTAGGAACTTAGAGTATCAATATGTATACTCTAAGATTAGGAATAAAATGATTGGTATCGCTACTGTGCCTAGTGTGCGGCCTTAATATTAGTGAGATTTTTGTTGTAGCAAGTTAGTGTTTTGACTATTAAACAAAGTAAATGATTTATCTATCTTCTTTTTCATATAGGAGAATTGTCTTTGACCCCTCGAATATAAAGGTGTACGACGTACCTTTCCGTCAGCCTTCTGCCGCCAGTTGTTGTAAGCCTCAACAAGAGACTGTCCTTTTTGCGGAAGCACGAAGTCAACTGAAACAAAGCAACAACGTTATATAATTGAGTGGCACAAAACAATAAGCCTTTGCAAAGAAAGGAAGAAGAACAGACTGGCATTGTTTGGTCATGTGATGAGAAGAAACGAAAAACACCTGACTAAAAAAGTTCTGACTATGAGGGTTGATGGGTATAGGGGAAGAGGTAGGCCAAAACAAAGATGGATGGACTGTATTAATAGGGATATGAAAGAGGTAGAGGTGTAAGGGATAGAAAATTGTGGAGAGAAATGACATATTGCGCCGATCCCAGATAATGGGATGAGGTAAGGCAGATGATGATGATGAAAACAATAAGCCTTTGCGATAAAAAATAACCGGTCAAATGTGAGTCGAAATGCGAAAAAAATAACATCGGAAAAATTGTTTGACAACCCAATAACTTATCACAATTTAAAACATAGGTATATAGTACTCTCGTTATTTTGTTTAAGTTCGTGTAAAAGTTGTTCAGATATTGGTTGGGTTACGAAAATCTATAATAACGTTTTTTTTTGCCCAAGTCTTAAATATCCATAAATTCCACCTGATTTAGATACTCACTGGTGTAAAGGAAAGAGAAAATCCTTAAAAACTCAAAAACTCTGCACATTTATAAAGCATAGGTACCTAAGTATCTAATAGAGTACTCTCCTGATTTGTTTTTAGTTCGTGTGTTTATAACGTATTGGGTTACGAAAATCTTTAAAATTTTCATCTTGTTTGATGCTTCAAAAATTCTCTAATCTTTGAAAATTATATGTTCCAAAGATACTCACTGATAGTAGTCGTCCCCCCAGCCACAGCGGCTCTGGTCCCCTTGTAGAAGTCATCGGCAGTCTTAGCGCCCATCATCTCGAGCTCGAAGTGGGTGTGGGGGTCGATTCCGCCAGGCATCACCAGCTTGCCCGTCGCGTCGATGGTGCGCGTCCCACCAGGGATGATGAGGTTGCGGCCTACTTGTCTGGAAAGAGAGAGAATGTTTCAATTCCATACATACATACACCTACTATCACGTCTTTTTCCCTTTGCGGGGTAGATAGAGCTCAAGTCTGTAAAACCTTTAGGCCACGTTTAGCATATTGGTGGACTTTTAAGTGAGAACGGAATAGTGATGAGTTGCTAGCCTTACGCCTATTGGCATTATTCCTGACGCCCGTTCCCGATAGGTTTTTACGATCTTCGCGGGAAGAGAAGCAGCTGGTACATTCTATGTTTTTTCCTTTCTCCCAGACCAGCATGGAAGATTTCAATTCCAGCATGCCAGTATTGCCAATCATCTCATCATCATCAGGTCTTATTTAGACTCCACTGCTGGAGCACTCTGTACTGCCAGAGCCATATATTAGCATGAGCAGTCAGAGGATTCGGCCTACACTTTCCACGTTGGCCAGACGGGAGAGGTCTCTTTGATGTTTATAAGCTTTGTCTAGCTTGTGCTTCCTAAGTCGCCTTGCACGACATCTTCGGTGAGACTTGCAGTGGGCCTATTCTGCCGGGAACCACATGGCGATAGCCTTGCTTGCTAGTTAGATATGCTAGCTTGTGACGGCGACTCGCGAATTCAATTTTTCGAAGGTTACGCAGAGATGAAATATTGTGACTTCGTAAGGATTTTTTCTTAAATTTAGGTTGAGTATAAGGTAATTAGAGATAATATTAGTTAGGATTAGGATTAGTGAATCTAATCCTAATCGTAACTAATATTATAAATGTGAAAGTGAGTTTGTTTGTTTGTTTGTTACGCTATCACGCCGTATCTATTGAACCGAGCATCATGAAATTTTGCATACTCATAGGTTAGGGTACTGAGAAGGAAATAAACTATCATAGTCACGCGGGCGAAGCCGCGGGTAACAGCTAGTATTCCTATACTTGAGAAAACTCATAGCACGGCGAAAAGAAGGAAGGACGTCTTTATCTAATTATTTCCAAATTTGAAACGGTTTGGAATCCGTTTTATTTTTGCAATTTAGCTATTACGAACAAAAAATAAATACAGCTGGCAGGTAAAGGTGGAATGAAAAAAAAACAAACATAGAAACCTAATAGAAAACACAAAATTGAAAATGAGAACACCTATTTATTTTAAATTTAAATAAAGAATGTATTTTGCTGAGTCATACGTTCTGCGTTTTATTTTGCCATTACACAATATCAATTTAATAAAGCCAATTTAACATTGATTTAACGAAACGCGTTATATTGGGGTTAAGAATTTGATTAACCTCCGTTTTAGTGATGCGGGAACCTTTTGTAACGGTTATAAATGACAATGTTGATAAAAAGTTTACATAATGTGTTTGTACATGTAGAGAATTACTATCTGAAGATAATAAAAAAGTGCGTGCCAAATACAAGATTTTACATTCATATTAACCCGAATTGCCTTTTGTAGAAATTATGTACTATTAGTATGTAGGTATAATGTTTAGCATATTATTTTAAATTGTCGTTTCGCAAACATTTTAAAAAAGTTAAGTAGTCTATAAATGATGAAAAAGGTCTGTGCATTCTGGGACCTATTACAGTTTGTCTAATTTTGAAAAATCCTAGGTTCGAGAATACTATTCAGTATTTTTTTTATAATCGGTGTAGAATCAATGTCATTGTGTACAATATTTATGTCAAAGGATTTCGTCTGGCGAATCGTCACCCAATTCGGACTTTGACGGAAGCAGTAGTTACCGCATTAATGCATCCGGCGCGCGCCACGCATACGAATGTACAACGGAACGCGTCTGCGTTCTCAATTCAAATTTATTTGAATTTGGAATCGTTTCCTTTGTCGATACGATTAGATTTATCTAGTGCCATGTTTGTTTATATTAAATGGTATTTTGTTTCGTTTCACGAATCTATTGGGAGCAAAAGAAGTAAGATACGAGTTCGATAAAGCGACTTCCAGTTTCTAAGGAAGTTAAACTTTAAGACACCGCAAATCCTTACTTAGTTCCATTTAACTGCGGCAATCGGTCCGCAACTCACTCAGTCCTTTCATAGCTCTTTTGCTTGAATTACTTGCCACAATTAATAAACAAAAACATGGTAAAATTCATAAAAATGCCTTGGCGTGTATTGAGTTATTGCAGAACTAACTTATCGAGCACTGCACAGTGCAAAGGAATAAATTTTCATCAGCAAGTACTTAAACTAATTTCATTTTTTCCAAAAAGAAAATATTACTATTATTTACTTCCCGGCATTTTGCATTTTGCAATGTGAATACAAGCATTTTGCCCTTGAAGACGACCCCATACATATACATACCTATCTTCTGTCTTTTTCTGTACTGTGTATGAAATAGACATTAACACATTCTTTCTCTTTCTTGACATAGGGCAGACGCATACGAATCATCCTAACAGGTAAAAAACGTAGTATTTGCTTTGTTGTATGCACGCGAGATCTCCATATATAAAATCTTCTTCCATAAAATTGAAACCATCGCCAATGAAACAAAATAAATCATCACCACGAGCAATATCGTAATGCATTCTGTGTTTCCATCAAAAAAATTAATAAGACCATTTGTATCCCCCCTTTGTCTTGTCAACCGTCGATATATCAGGCCACGAGACCAAAATATTTTAAAAAGTTACGGCTCATCGCCTCTATCACATGTTTTGGGGCTTTTGGAATAGATCGCGGTTATTTTTGAACATCAAAAGAGGGGAGATAATTGAACGAGATTTAATTAATCTGGATTAAAATGACGGTGCGTATTTGAACCTTTACGACGTTGCATCTGTTGCAGCTTGTTTGGTATTTATTTTTCTTATATTAAGTACTTATATTTCGCTCTTCCTTGCTGATTTGGGAGAAAAAGAAAAGCATAGAATAAACCAGCTGTTTATCTTCCCTGGCGTAAAAGCCAGTCAAGGAATCGGGCGAAAATCTAATGATTCACGTCAGTAGGCGATGTGACTAGCAACCCACCACAATTCTTTTTTTTCCATTTTTCACCTTAAAGGCCTAGCAGTATTTTTTCAGTATGTTTTCAATACAAATGTATTCCTCTTTACCACATAACTCAGAAAGGATAAACAAAAAAATGGCAAAATTCAACCTATTCCAAAGTAGCGTTTTGGAACAAATGTTAAATTCTACCTGTTTGCATGAATTGCGTATTTTTTTAACATAATTTGATTTCTCGGTCCCGTCACGCTTTTTAGATCAATGCGTATTTTGATTAGCAACTTGTTCGTGAAAAGAGTCAATTACCTAAAAAAGACCTTAAGTAGATATTTTTTTATACCAAGTTTTTTAAAAATCCTCTCATCATCATCATCATCATCATTTCGTGTGGGTGACACGGTCAGTCGACCATGCACACCCTGGTGTCAGAGTTCTGCGGAACCGCCTCTCGGCCTCTGACGTGGTTCCTTTAACGACTACCATATGGCAGCCGGGACCACCGGCTTAACGTGCCTTCCGAAGCACGGAATCATCTTTCTTATCAGACAATCAGGTGATTCATGCCTGCAATGTCCTAACCAAAATGGAAACAACAGAGTATGCTTCCCGTGGGAATCGAACCCACGACCACCGGGTCAACAAGGCGAACGCCTTAACCACTGGACCACGGAGGCAGTTATCCTCTGACCTCCTCCTTTTAAAAAATATTAAATCTTTACATAGAATTTTATAATTATTGCTATATAAAATTCATCATATTTATCGAAATATTAAATGAACTTTACCCTTATTAAGACTACAAAAATATCGTGTCCAACTTGTTGAAGTGAATTCTCCAGCAGACGCGTTGAGCAATTTTTGGTAGAGGAAAAACTTGTCAGTTCACGTTACTAATATGCAAATGCTCGTGATGCGATGCTTTTTTTCTGTTGAATTTTCAGTTCTGCCGATAATCTTAATGATCATTCGTTACTGAGGTAATTTTTTAGAAATTATGTACGCATATTTTCATGATATTATCCGAGTTATTTATAGCGATCTTGATTATAGACCTCTGTACGACACGACTTTTGCCTTCTCTTTTATTTCGTCTATGTGTTCGTTTGTGTCGTACAGAGAGGTCAAAGAGATAGCGGAGGATAGAAAAAGATGGAAAATGCTCCAACGAAAAGAACAAAGTTCATAATATTTTCAAGTCTCGAGCCGAAAAATCAATTTCTAATTTTTTTCCAGCTGGCTGAACACTTTTGTACGGTATTGTAATTTTTTTTAGTTTCGAGCAAGTTAATTGAGGTGGCCTAACCATGTATAGGTTTCAAACATACTATTCATAATATTTCGAAGAAGTGTGTGGAAATACTTCTCAGAACATATTGGTTATAATTAAATAAATATTTTGCTGAGCTGGACAAGGCGATGACCGACATCTCGACAAGCGTCTTTTGAAATGTTTATAAAACGTGCCGAGCTGTCGCCGAGAAGGATTATAGTCATTCATGATAGATGTTGTCCAATATGTTGTTCCATAATAATTTGACTCTTCCCGTAGATGTCGTAGAAGCCGACTTGGGAAACACAAGCTAAACAAAGCTTATAAACACAAGAGAGGTCTCTTTGATGTGTTTATAAGCTTTGTTTACGTTAAATCTATGTACCTTACGAGTTGGAGAGGTCTCCAACCCGTCTGGCCAGCGTGGAGAGTGTAGGCCTAATCCTCTGTCTATTCTGTCTCCAAGTCTTCCCGTGGATGTCGTAGAAGGCGAAACACAAGCTAAACAAAGCTTATTATAGTAGAATTACTAACAATATTTGACCTGTTAATGGGGACGCTCTGCAAAGGGAAGTTACGTAAGTGTCACTGTAAGGAGTAGTTCACACCAGTGACATCGCGATTTCGAGTACATAGTTGATATGGATATTTTGAAATGTTTAAGGTCACCTTTATCCCCAGCCACAGCAACTATTATCTATAATTATTGCCTTGGTACACTTTATTTTAACTTAAAAATCTCAGTGCTGAACAATATTTTAAAAAAGCAGACCTATATTTTCTGTTTTTTATATTATTTATTATATACATATAAGCCCCCAAATTGCATGCACTCCCGCACTCGATCTCAGGAAGAGAGGTGCCTGAAAATCAGCGTTGTGCTCGGGCGGACCTTGCTCCGTGCTAACACAAGCTGAGACATTCCTTTGCCATAAATCTATAGGTGTCATAATGTTATATGTCGCCATTTCTTTATTAATGAAGAAGGTACATAGATTTAATTTAGGCAATTTTTTTTTTAATTTTTTTTTATATAGGGACAGATAAAAAACAGACCTATTTGGGGACCAAAAACTAATTTTTTTATCCTGATTGATTTGCTATTAGCCACGAACTCACAAAAAATGGCGTTTGCTTCTTATTTATATGAACTGGACCTAATGGAAGAAATAACTACGTTAGGCGAGAAAACTCACACATGTGACCAACGGAAATACTTATCGTGTTAAGAAACAATATTGTTTCCATACATTTCGTAAGAAGTTAGGAATGCAGTGCGTGCCTATTACTTTCATATGTGCATAGGGGCGCAAAATCAGTATATTTTTTTTGTTTCTGTTTTATGTCACAAATATAAGTTAAAATGAAAGCTAAAGCTAATAGATAAGTTTAAATTTATAATTATTTTTACAAATGGTCACAAAAATTCCCTCATTTATCACCTTTGCGATATATTAACTGCTATTTTTTTAATATTAAAATTGAAAATATGTGATGAAAAAGAATTCGCCACAGGTAGGATTCGAACCCACGAGTTCTTTTTCATCACATATTTTCAATTTTAATAGTATACCGAGCATTGTAATGCTATTTAAAAACCATTTAAGTGCTATTTTTTTTTTTGGTGTTAAGGGTCCCCCACCCCCTACAAGTTAAATGGTTGTTTATGGTGAATAAATTCAGGGTAGAAGCATGTATAGCGTGTAGTAGAAGCATAACGAAATTAAAAGGGAAACTATCACAGCTAAGTTGTCACCAAGTCAAAGAGGTATAGTCGACCAACTTATAAAATGATGTGCAATTATGGAACACTGCACTTGGCCGGTTTTAGTAACTTCCATAGGTACTTTCAAAGTAAATTGGGTACTAGCATCATGCAAAAAGAACGCCAGATTCTTCCGTCATAGCCAAATCTAATTACGAGTACCCTATACAAAATTACAGCGAGTTGAAGTTTCGTATCGAAAACTTGTACTCGCTGTAATTTTGTATAGGTATTGTTTTTAAAATTGAAATCTGATTATAAACATCAATATGCCAAATCCGGTCGTATGTACGAAATTTGGTTGAGATTGGCTAAACTGTTGTAAAACTAAAACGAAACTACGTTTTTATGGGATTGCGGCTTTACGTGGGACTCTTAAGTTACGGAATTTCTTAAATTTTTTGCATGACAGGCGATGCTACTGTTTATTGGGTATTATTTAAGTGGCTTAGATCAGCGAAACTAGTGTCACCCGTAATTTTTTTTACTCCTAAATCAGATCACATAAAAAAAGATTCTATATACTTCGCTAGTCATCATCATCAGGTCTTTCTAGTCTCCACTGCAGGAGCACGACCCTCTCTGTACTACCAGAGCCATATACTAGCCTGAGTAGTCAAAGGATTAGTACTTCACTAGTAAATTACTTAATATGAACAGCAGGCCTATTTGCTAACTTTTGACAGCTGCGGTGTACAGTACATCATTTTCATGGTAACTTTAATATTCATTACGGCTTCGGTATGAATGACTATTTTTATTTATGATATGAAAACCGTAATGGATGCTAAAGTGACAATCAAATTGTTGTACACTGAGTTAGCAAATCGGCCTGCAGGTGGGGTTACAGCTTGGAAATCTCCTGTCCGTGTGGTGCATGGCACACCTTCTGTCTTTCCCTGCGTGTCCT
The DNA here is from genome assembly GCA_963082605.1 of Rhodophaea formosa. Taxonomy (NCBI): domain Eukaryota; kingdom Metazoa; phylum Arthropoda; class Insecta; order Lepidoptera; family Pyralidae; genus Rhodophaea; species Rhodophaea formosa. The sequence goes on along the minus strand of OY720228.1, from coordinate 8,743,796 downwards.
ACCACCTGCACATGCGAGGACCTTTACAATGCCACTGATAACGCTGTGTCAGGGGCAAAGTTCTGGTCAACATAAATATAACTTACCCGAGTCGACACGTTAAGGCGAGGTGAGTTCACACACTAGCGCCACCCAGCAATTAATTCTATAAGTTCGAAATCATATCAAATTTAAAAAATCTAATAGCTGAATGCCCTAGTAAATTACTTGTAGTATGATTGGTACAAGTATTCACTATTTTTAATTTGATAAATTAAGAGAACGAATTTTTATATTTGTAAAAATTCGTTCTCTTAAACTTAGATAGTAATATCTATGAAAAGTAACAAAAAGAATACTACAAGTAATTTACTAGGGCAATCAACTATTCGATTAATTGCTGGGTGGCGCTAGTGCGTGAACTCAATTCGCCTCAAGAAGAAAGTAAATTACTTTTAGTATATTCGGTGCATCGACATAAGCAATCGGTGCGTCTTTATTAGTATTACCGCGTACCTACTTATTATAAACTAGCTTTAGCCCGCGGCTTCGCTCACGTTAAGAAGTAGAATTGATCAAAATCCTTTCTTAGCGGATGCCTACATCATAACATCTACCTGCATGCCAAATTTCAGCCCGATCCGTCCAGTGGTTTGGGCTGTGCGTTGATAGATCACTATGTCAGTCAGTCAGTCACCTTTGAGTTATATATATTTAGATGTAATAATATCTTAGACAAAAGGTCGTTGTGCAGATCATTTGAAAGTCGAGATAAGAATTAGCATAAAATTATATTATTGTTACCAAGATTTAACACTCTTTTACGAGAGAAAGGCTAAGTTTCCCTTTCTTAATCTGCCTTTGTTAATTATAAGTATGTAGCCGTAAAATTCTCACGCCTGGCGTAAATGTTAGTTCACAATGTTCGAGTGACGGGCGAGTCTATAGGCGAGTTACTTGCCAGTTAATGTCAGACATCACCTGTCAAGTGTTCATTTTCGTCCTATCCAATCGCTGTAAACAGTATCAAATTAATCCTCGTATCAATTTACAAAAGTATAGACCTCTAACGACAAATAATTATATATTTGAAGACAGTAACTGCTAGGTCAGATATCATTGTAATTTGTGCACTTTACACAAACTATCGTCAATATAATCGTTATGTAAGTCTTGCAGGCTTTATCTTTCTAATCAAACACCAAAACTTGTATGAGTAAGACTGAAATGAATTTAAGTAATAGACACTTTTATTAGCCGTGTAGTTCCCGGTAGAGTAGAATAGGACCACTCCAAGTCATCCCGTGGATATCGTAGAAGGCGACTTAGAAAACAAGCTAAACAAAGCTTATAAACATCAAAGAAACCTCCCCAACCCATCTGGCCAGCGTGGCGTGGAGAGTGTAGGCCAAATTCTCTGACTGCTCTGGTAGTTCAGAGAGGGCCGTGCTTTTGCAGTGGAGACTAAAAAGAGACCTGATGATAATGATGATAGTCCACCCAAGATGTACTAAGTAATATTAATGCAGTTCTTTCAAATTTTGAAGGAAAAACACGAATATCTTGTCAGTGTTATTGAAGCGCTAATGCTTAAAGAAGCGCTGCTAGAAAAAAACACTCGCCCACTTAACTTTCCTAATTAGAATTATTAAATTATTAATCTAGATTTATTATTATCCACTTAACTTTTCTAAAAGTGTTTGCCCAGTGTGAATTAAGCCGAGATATAATATTTGTACTTTGTAAGAGTACTTAGCATTTAGCACTTTCTTTTAGCCTTATCTGATCGGAGTTACTGTTTGCTGCGCTTTCCAATAATATTTTGTATTGTGTTGTTATTCTTAAAATACTCACTTAACGCTCGAGATATCGCTTGTATAATAAAAAATTTAAAGAACCGTCAAAGATTCAAACGATACCCTGAAAACACTAAGTACATTCCTTTATCTAGTGGCGCAAAAATAATTCTAAGTGCCTATTTTGCTGTCAGGAAATCTTGAAGCAAATTACCTTGCCAAGAGTTTCGAACCACTTCGAAGAAAAGTAATTTTAGTTAGGTACTAAATGGCTCGATAAGGGAATATTACTTTTCTTTACGGGTGGGTATAAAAGGTTTACTTAAGTACCTTTATTTGAACTTGATCACGCAAAGGTCAATCAAAGACGTAATCAAATAATGAAATCATCGCAATAGGCATCTTGACTTAATATTTTTTCGTGGTTACGGAAGGACATACAAGGAAAATAGACAAGTAGACAGTGAAAAAAAAGGAATTATAAGCAAGATACTCTTTCTGATATAAATCTTATATATCCGTGATAAATATAAAATCAGATATTTTAAGACGTTTTGAAAATAGACCGCTGAAATGCATAGATTTGTGACGTCACACCATATGCATTTATTTTGTAAGCACGGCATTAGAACTTTGTTTGGTTTCGTTTATGCCAATCGCTAATTGTGGAATAAAAAATTAAGTGTACTTAATTTTATCATATATATTTTCAAAATGGTTAATTTCCAACCAACCAACAATTGGATCGTGTAGCCAACTTAGTTAATCGATATCAAATTAAAGAGGCGTCACATTTGCAATATGTTTTATACAATTATACAATCTATCAGGTAGTCTAAATTCAAAATTTCCCGATATTCCTTCATTGCAGAGGCAGTGGGACGAGCCGCTATGCAGAGTTGTTCAGAGTAATCTCCTTCAATCTTCTGACAACAACTCTGTTGAGCGTGCTCGTCTCCTTGCCACCCGTGAGTGGGAGTCTGGTTTATGGTTGCAGGCTCTACCATCTTTTAACCTGGGTACTTTCCTAGATGACCATACCTTCCGCCTAGCGACGTGTCTTCGTTTAGGAGCCTGTACGAATGTCCCGCATCATTGCCTTTGCGGAGATGCAGTTGACCAGTTTGGACATCACGGACTTTCATGCTCCAGGAGCGCTGGCCGCATGGGTCGCCATGCCAATATAAACAACATCATCCACCGCGCTCTTGTCACCATCGAGCTGCCGTCTGTTGTGGAACCAAATGGCCTGGCGCGCGATGATGGCAAGTCACCGGATGGCATGACACTTGTGCCCTGGAGATTGGGGAGACCATTAGTTTGGGACGCTACTTGTGTTGATACACTCGCGCCTTCCCACCTCCATGGCACCAGTTGCAAGGCTGGCACAGCTGCGGCCAACGCCGAGACCCTCAAGAGGCGCAAATATGCATGCCTCGGTAATGGCTACATATTTGAGCCGTTTGGGGTGGAGACTTTGGGTCCGTGGGGTCCCTCAGCACATAAGTTTTTTCAAAAAATTAGTAAGTTGCTGGTCGAAGTATCTGGTGACCAAAGGGCTGGCAATTATTTTGTACAACAAATTAGCATTGCCATCCAACGTGGCAATGCAGCCAGCCTTTTGGGGACCCTGCCGCAAGGCAATGATCTACGCGATATTTTTTATTTATAGGTTATCTTTATTTTGTAATTTTTCTTAAGTTTAGTTTTTAGGTACTCTTATTTGTTATTACGTATTAATTAAATGTGATCGATTTACAAATTACAATCCTAGTATCAGTCCAATACCGTATTCTAGGAACACTGAACGTAGGCCGTAAGGTCGCCTACATAAAAGATAACTTGAGATGAGGTCTTCGAGGCGTTTCTGTTCGTCCTTTCACGTCAGAATATTATGATTTATTTATATTATCCTATTTATCCTTAGCCACAGACTTAGCTCATATTACAATTACAAAGTAATTTTGTTCCTTTGTTTGTTACTTTTCACGCCTTAACTACTTTCATCAATCATGGCGTTTTTTGCATAAACGTTGTTAGTGCAGAAAACGATCTAAAGTGAATGTATTTCATATAGATAATGTTAGCAAAGCTGCGGGCAACTTTTAACAAACAGGAAATCGCCTCATTATGATTATAAATTATTTTGGAGAAGACAAAATATTCCGTGTTACCTACTTTTTGGTATTCCCTTACACATTGCCCGGCCGGCTGAGCATTGAATTTGCAGTACTTTTCCCAACATAGAAGTTGTTCATATTGATTGACTCTATTTTACATAGCATAATATAGGATTTATCATCATCATCATCATCCGAGCGTATTCCTGGTGGCATAATCAGCTGAAACGCTTCAGAGTCCCGGCAACGCTTTCTATCCCAGGTGTTTTGACAGGGATTACTGGTGTTTACGTTAGGATTAGTTGTTTGTTGTAGAGTTTAGGATGCCGTCTGACCATCGGACCCCAAAGGGTAGAATCCAATCCTATATTAGGTACATATGGCGTTTAAGACCCACAGCTTAACGTGCCTTCTCGTTCCAAAGCACAGAATTATCTTTCTATTCGAATAATCTAATTCAAGCCTGCAAACACAATCCTACCCAGACTAGAAACGAAGGAAGTACGCTTCCCAGTGAGATTTGGACCCATGTTTTCAGGGTCATAGTGCAACTACAGAGGCAATAGAAGATGAATGTACTCATCATCATCAGGTCTATTTGTAGTCTCCTCTGCAGGAGAACAACCCTCTCTGTACCGATTAGACCTATACTCCCCACGCTGGGTTATGTACTCAGTTATAAGAAATTTAAAGCACAAAGCAAAAGCATGAACGAATAGATCAGGTTAAAGAATCGACAACTACTAGTTGGGATCCTGATAACGGCAATGATCTTGCGTGTACGCATCGATATAATGTATTGCGGTTATTCTTATATCATGCGAGATGAATGTGATAAGTTAACGATAAAAAAGATTACGATTGTGATCTCGATTACTGTTAAGCGTGTACGCATCGATTGAACGAAGGGAGGCTATTCTTGTAACGCGCGCGATGAGTGAGTTCCGATCCGATAAGTTGTCGATATGGAACACAGACATTATGATCTCGAGTACTGTTATCAATAGAAGATTATTAAATGGCTATAAGCTTTTGTGACTCGAAAAGAAGAAGAATTACATGTAACTAAAACTAAAAATAAACTTCAAAGTAATACGAGCGAAGTGTCAAAAGATGGGTCTTTGAAAATAACATTAAGGTTTTCACAATATTTTTTGCAAAGTCAATTCTTTGTAAGATTGACATTTACAAAGTGATACGGTATGTGCCCCTACCGACTAACTTTTAAAAAAGACTGAAAATTAAAAGTAATAAATTTGCTGTATTCCTCATTGAACACTTACAACGAAAATTGGTTCGAACGAGATATAGTCAGCAGTTTTTGAGATGTATCATAATTTCAGTAGTGGCAAATAAATTTGTGTCATTTAATAACTATGAAAAACAAAATAGATATTTTTTGCTGGCGAAAAACATACATACATACATATTATCACGTCTTAACGTCCTAACCTAACCATGAAAATTGGTTCAGCAGATCTCGAGTTATAAGTGTTGTAACAAACCTGTCTTTAATAGATAAGAGGTTTAAATCAATTATACCTAACCTATCTAACAATATCGACCAAATGACTTCGACAATTTTGCTGTCTGCATTGACGAAATAGATTGCTATTCTTGAAGTATACAAAACGCAAATGATCCCTTCGATATTGAGAACGATAATAATGTGCGTACATTGATCGAACCGGTGGAGCTATTCTTGTATACGAGATGAAAGAGCGTTCAACAGGCGCTTATGTTATCCCTTCGGATGCCGCTTTTGTAACGAGATCCGAAGTAAATTAAGGGATTATTAATTTCCGTGGATGACGCAGCACGTGTAAAGTTTATGTTAGAAGGGAATTGTGGATTGTGCAAGTATAATATTCACAATGGAACCCAATTTCTAAATATATAGTCTGAACGTTTCAGAAGACTTTAAATTAAAGCCCTTTGTTAGCTAGTTTTTTTGCTTTTCCGAAACTTCGTTATAATAATCATTGGCACGAATCACTGTGCTTAATTCCTGAAATAACAAGTAACTCGAACACTAGTGTCTATTGTTTTTTTTTAGTTATTGAATATTTATGAATGGTTTATACCATAGCTTTAAAAATAATGCGTCTATCCTAATCCTAACAAATATTATACATACGAAAATGAGTTTGTTTGTTTATTTGTGTGTTTGTTACGCTTTCACGCCTTATCTATAGAACCGATTATCATGAAATTTTGCATTCACAAAGGTTAGGGTACTGAGAAGGACATTATGCTATATATCACGCGGGCGAAGCCGCGGATAGCAGCTAGTGGTTTATAAATTGACATTTGTAACTTTATATTAGTGTATTTATTCGTAACTTAGCCACTGTAAGCAGTACTACTTTCAGCAAATATTAAGGCCATATTAAGTTACACATGATCCTTCGATTGCTGAAATCATCATTCGAATCGTATTCGATGCTCAGTAAAATAAGCCCCTTGACGTAACGTCTCGACACGCGATATGGTCACGACATTTCGCTATTCGCTTTCGAGAAATGGCGCATGCCCAAATATGAGGAAATAAGTAATAAGAGATTTAATTGTCTTACTTACATAAGCAAGGTCGTTGACATAATAATTGGGCACTGAATCATCATTTTGTCTTGGACAGCTCCTATACAAGGTGTAAGGTTGAACACTCTTATTAGCAATAAATGGATTGGTCTATATAACTTCCAAAAATATCAAATTTAGTCAATGTTACTCGCTTGTAATGTAATAACTCCGTAACTTAATGACACCTTAAGTTGACAGTTTGACTAAGTTTGATTTGATTGAGGAAGTTTCAAGAGTTCAGGGATGCTTTTACTACCTACTAATGATAACGGAATCTAATGACTTAGGTGTATTTGAGTCATTCATAATCGGGACGGACGGACATCGGAGGATAGGTAATAAAGATTCATATAGCCCTTTAGGTAGGAAAAATTAAATATGATAAGCACGGATTAAAAGGAGCTCGTTTAGAGCAACGCGAATGAGGCATGCGCGTTTGGATTTTCCAAATTCATTTCGTTCGTTCGTTCCCTACAATCCTGACATAGGCGTAGTGTATATATATGTCGCAGTCATCTGGTTGAGTTTGCTATTTGATTGAATGACTAGCGCGTTCATTGAATGACCACGTTTAATGGAATGACTAGGCCGAACGTTGATTGTACAAGCGTCGCTCAACGTCCAACTAGTTAGCGAATTGTTACGTAGCTCTTTGAACAAAGCGGACATAAAATCAGTCAGGTGATTCAAATTAAGTTCATTTTTTCCCACTGCGGCGTTAGTAGTCACTAAAACAAATATGGCGTCAAACAGCTCGCACAGATGGCACGGTGTTGATATTATTTTTGATAAAATTTAATTAAAAGTGCGTTATTTGTAATAAAATAGTATGACATCATGGATTTACCTATTATTCCGCCACCGCCGGGTACTTTAAAAACTAAGAAAAATTTGCAAAAATATGAGATTAAATGAAGCTTTGGAAACATGCTACCTCCAAATATTACAAAGTCGGCTAAGATTCAACGACTTCGCTAAATGACGTTCATTCAGTCAAGATGTTGAACGTTACATTCAACGACTTGACGAGTTGTCCTTTAGTCATTCAATTAAACGTGGTCATTTAATGAACGCGCTAGTCATTCAATCAAAAAGCAGATTCAACCAGATGGCTGCGACATATATAATATATTCTTTGACCTATGTGCAATTTACTGGTTCAACTCGGCAAATAGGATGATGTCAATCACTCGAACGGTACCTGCACCGGTGTGATACGCATTCAATGGGAAAATCGCGTTGTTATGTCACCATTCAGTCCATGGGGACAACGTCATCAACCTTTGTGCTTCTATTGTGTTAGGGGCCAACAGCTGTGATTTTTCAAGCTGTAAAGTGGCATTGGGCATGACTGTCATTTAATCTTTCACGCTGATCTGGGAGAAAAGAAAAACATTGGCTAAGTGGGAGTCGGACTCGACCATTAGGGATTCCGTAGTAGCAAGCGTAGATTTGTCATAATACTACTATACAAAAACAATAAAAATTTCTCATAGGTTTTCATTTCGTTCGCATTCAATGGGAAAATCGCGTTGTTGTGTCCCGATTCAGCCCATAAATAAAATAAATAAATATACACGGACAAATCACACAGATTGAGCTAGCCCCAAAGTACGTTCGAGACTTGTGTTGGGATACTAACTCAACGATACAATATTCTATAATAGATACAACTTATATAGATAAACATCCAAGACCCAGGCCAATCTGAAAGAAATCATTTTCCATCTTGACCTGGCCGGGGATCGAACCCGAGACCCCCGTGTCGCAGGCTGGCGTGTTGACCACTGCGCCACGGAGCTCGCATGGTGACAACGTCATCAACCTTTGTGCTTCTATTGTGTTAGGGGCCAACAGCTGTGATTTTTCAAGCTGTATAATGGCATAGGACTTAACGATTCACGAAAAAAAATACAGTGACACTCTGGAAGTGCTGATAGAAGTAGAAACTTGAACTATGACGTGTGTATTTTTTAAATCGTCAAGAATATTATATTGTGCAGGAAATCCTTATCTTAACCATGTGGTCTCAACGCCTTAATCGTACGATTTGTTCTCAGAGACTCGCATAGATGGCGCCACTCGAAACTACACAACATTGTATCTACCGTATTATTAGAATATAGAAACATGATTCACAAAATATATCTTATTAAAAACCAAAACAATATTTTAGGAATATTATTTCAAAATGACACCGTGTATTTAGTAAGTTAAAGGCTAATGCAGATTACCGCCATCTAGTAACGAGTAGCAAGCAACTCTCCTGCGCCATACATTCGCCTGCTTTTCGCAACCTTAATTTGGTCCAATATTTTTGTATGAGGCGGGCAGTCTATTACGTTAGTATTATATTGTCTTTGTCTTAACTTATATTATAAATGCGAAAGTGAGTTTATTTGTTTGTTACGCTTTCACGCCCTATCTACTGAACCGATCATCATAAAATTTTGCATACACTTAGGTTAGGATACTGAGAATCACGCGGACGAAGCCACGGGTAACAGCGATGACTTTTATATAGGTAGGTACTTATATAGAGAGGAGTTAGTTGTTTGGTTACGGTGTCGCGAACTTAATGCTTTTTCCCATCTCAAAAATACCCAACGCGCCTATAGAACTTTTCACTTCAAAAACCGGCCAAGTGCGTGTCGGGCCACGCGCAGTGTAGGGTTCCGTAGTTGCGAATGACAACTTTGAGTTCACACTATTCACACTCGCACCTTACAGTTTAACGACCAAAAACATCTAACAACGAAAATAGTATGAAATTTTACAATTTATAAGTTGGTTGCCTATAACTTTTTAGTTTGTACTTACTACTCAGCTCTGATAGTTTTTCTTTCAACTTCAGTATATATGCTACTGCTGTAATTTTTTTCACGTATCTATATATAACCGTTTAGCAGATAGAGGGGGGGGACACTTACCTCTAACAAAAATTCGCACTTTAAAACCAAATATTTCGGAAACGGAGCCCTTAATCAAAAAATGGTGTTCTCAACCTCACAATATTTTTGAAAGACCTATTTAACGATACCCCACACAATAGGTAAATAGAGAAAAAAAAAATACTCCCTCACTTTACTTGTAAGGGAGCTACCCTAAAAAAAATTTTTTTTCAAGATTTTATTCTACGACTTTTTTGCCATGATTAATATACATACCCATACCAAATTACAGCTTTCTAGTACTTATAGTCTCTGCGTAAAACCGCGGACGGACAGACAGACAGACAGACAGACAGACATGGCGAAACTATAAGGGTTCCTTGTTTACTACGGAACCCTAAAAATCGTAGAGTAACCCTCCGGCCTTGCGTAGACCGCAAAAGTCAGCCGAGAAAATGCGCGAAAATCTATGGAATTATGTCAAAGAAAAGCGTGATTTAGTATCGAAATAACAGAAAATCCAGCCTAGACTGAAGCCGACTAACTGTATCGATCGTTACTCTTAGCTGCTCGTATCTGCAATGCAAGACTTATGTCTGGTTAAGGCACACGTTACGCTTCTTGGATCTACACCTGATTCTCTCCTTTTTAAATAGAGTTATGTTAACATACTGCTGGGCAAGCCCCTCCAGCTGTAGGACACATAGTGGCTATACAGACATCTACCAATCCATCTAAGCAAGTAGTATCCCAAATATCCATATCCCGTTGCCCAGTCCAACAAATTCCTACCCTTCCCTCGCTTCAATTCAATGGGCAGCAGCGTTGGACCCGATATAAGCCAAACAAACAGCGCTCACCAACCCGTTTGCCAAGCGTCGTGAGTATGGCAAAAACCCCCAATGACAGATATCCTTGGGGGAGGCCTATGTCCAGCAGTGGATCCCTTCCGGCTGAGAAGGATTCAGATTTTCGCCCATACCTCTTGCCATGTCCCACACATGTTGCACAAAGACCACCACTGGTAGTGTCACAAGATTGTATTTACCAAAGAGACTTAAGAGTCGCCTGGAAGCGCATGTCTCCATACAAACGAAAAAAGGGAATTGTGGCAATATTTGATAATTTTGGAGTAAAATTAATCATTTAATCAATTAATCTCATTATAATCTACGTACGTTCCTATACAGCTTGGTTAAAATACCAATGGTTTGAGAATTACAAGCCTTCTCAAATTTGTATGGAAATCTTGAGAGGCGTATAATTCTCAAACATTTGATAATTTGACCAAACTGTATAGGAACGTACTTACTTACGTAGATTATAATGAGATCAATTGATTGGATGCTTAATTTTGCCCTTAAATTATCAAATATTGCCACAATTCCCTTTTTCCGTTTGTATGGAGACATGCGCTTACAGGCGACTCTTAAGCACTTATTACACGACACGTTATTCAGTCTCAGACGAAAGGGACGCCGCAATACGTTAGACTCATATAGCGATGTCTCTTTACGTGTCTTACGTATAGCGGCGTCCTTCTTGTCAGAGACTGAATATCGGAAAATGTTATATCCCTATTAGGCAGATGCAGTTAGGCAGTTTGATAAACAGACAGTTCATAACAAGAAAGAGCAAGGTGCATGGCAGAAAGCGAATGGGTGCGAGCCTTTCTCTACGTCTGACTGACACCACATTACTGCTATCTCTGATAGCAAAGATAAGTCAGTTGAAACTTATCGTGGTAATGCAACTACAGCTAATATTACTGAGTCATTGAGAACTGATAGCTCGTTGCTTGGAAAAGACATCCGATTTTGCCATCCGATAGTCGGATCGGACATCCGAGTCGGAAGGCCTTTCCGATTTTATATTCATTAATATTATTTATATATGGTCAGGGCACTAAGAACATAACGTGTACGTCTCTCTAATCTCAAAACTACTGAAACGATTTTGATAAAACTTGCACTGTTTTCTAAGTTAGAATGTACACCTCAAATGCTCCGCGTTGTGAGATGTGCAAATAACAATTACACGTATGATGAAAGAGGAAAAAATCTGAGGCTTTTCGTACGATAAGATCCAGGCTACAAGGATCGAAGAAACTTTTCTAACAAATTTATAATACCTATTTGTACTACAAGATGTACTTTTGGTAGTACTTCTGACACAGAGAGAAAATTTCCTTTGATAATATATACCTGTAATTTGACATTGAAGGACTACAAACAACTATACATATAGCTGGTTGAATTATAATCTGTGATGTAGCTATTCGCTCCCACGCTGACTACAAATGGAAAACTTGTGTATATCGAGGTTTCCGTCCGAGTCTGCGAGTGGCTATCGGAAATTCGCGATAACGCGGCACAATATTATCGTTTACTGCTAATATTGTAAGATATGGGTCGAGATGTGGAGGTGTGGTGGATAGCGGTAGTTTATGTTTCTTTGTTTTGGGCTAAAACTAGCTCAGTATCAAGTCTGTCTTTACGATATGGTCCACTTAGGTAGGACTAGGACAGAGTAACGGCCCAAACATATCTAACCGCGGATAGTGTGGGTATATTGCCTAGTTGGATAGAATATGTGGAAATGAATAATTTATAAATAGTTTAAAAATCTAAAAAAACACGCTTATAGGTACACACGCTAGTCATGTATGGTCATCAAAACTCAGAGCGTGTGCAAAATTTCATCCTAATCGAAGACCGGGAAGTGGGTCAAATTGCGATTCCAAGATTTTCTTACATACAAGTGAAGCTTATAAAAGCGTGTTAAAAAATTCAACACCAATCCATATATACCATATATACATAACCTTACGAAAAAAAACCGGACACTGTCTTTGTGGTAACATTTCCGGCCGTATTACTGCGTCTAATCATCAATCAATCAGGGGCAGCAAGGGACTGCGAACAATTTCATGTGTAGCCCCAATAATAGGAATTGTATATAACACTACATTATCGGGGGTTTGTTTCCATAAAATCTTCATAAATTCTAATAAAAATGATCAAATTTGAAATGCCTCACAAAAGTAGAACCGGCCGCACGCAGTAATACGGCCGGAGACGTAACCAAAAAGACATTGTTTGGCTTTTACCGGACGCCTGGCATACAAGTAACCTTACTAGACGATGTGTGTGAAAAAGGCTTCCTCTAATAAGTACCCACTAGACGTTATGTGTGAAAAGGCTTCCTCTTTAAAAACTTCATATTAATCAGTACGGAACTTAACGAGATATTAAAGATAATAATGGTAGACAGTTAGCCAGTAACGATGATAAGTACGCAGCTATGAAGTACACATGGAAAATGAAATAATGATTCCCGTAACACGTACCGAGTGAATAATGTGTTTTATTTACGGTAACTGCGCATGCCATAGTAGCTTTGAGTATGTACTGTACAGTGGGGCACATAGAAAAGAATACCAGTAGAAAAGTGTACCAATAGTATGGGGATATTTCTATGTGACCCACTGTACATACTATATGATTACCGGGGGGACTATGAATATAATACCAGTAGATTTGCTTTTTATTGGCGCAAATACGTACAGTTTATGCATATGGCGTAAGTGGCACGTTTTGCGTAAAAATGTACTTTAAAACGAAAAGCTTCATCTATATACTCGTAGAACTAAAAAAGGGTTCCCAAGAAATACCCCAAAAAAATCATGTATGGCCTTATGTAATATGATTGGATTCGGTATTTTTTAGTTTAAAGATTATTTATTTATTTTATCCACTTTATGGTTTTTATTAATCTTTATATTCAAAATAATTATATAAAGAAGCACAACATTACAAACAATGTAAACAGAAGCAGCATTATTTGATGTTCTTGGACACAGGCTGTTCATTCATAGGCGTGTTACCTATTATACATCTGTTACACAGTGGAAAAAACGAACTCCAAGCAAAGTGTTGATCTAAAAACCTTATTGTTATGGTAGCACACATACAGAACCTCACATGCAATTTAATAGAGTTAAAAAGTGGAATCAATGGCAGCACAGCACGATATGTATACGCTTGCCAAGATGTAGGGTTGTCCACTACTTAGATGAATAGGATTAATTAATCCACAACATTCTATCAATATGCCGTGTGGTTCCCGGCAGAGTAGAATAGGACCACTCCAAGTCATTCCGTGGATGTCGTAAAAGGCGACTTAGGAAATACAAGCTAAACAAAGCTTATTAACATCAAAGAGACCTCTCCAACCCTTCTGGCCAGCGTGGAGAGTGTAGGCCAAATCCTCTGACTACTCAGGCTAGTATATGGCTCTGGTAGTACAGAGAGGGTCGTGCTCCTGCAGTGGAGATTAGAAAGACCTGGTGATGATGATGATGATTCTATCAATCAATCAATAAATCTTTTATTAAGACAAGTACACATTATTGTAATCATTTTACTCATACCTATTATGTTAGTAGAATCTCGAATATATTCATAATTAAAATAATTTGTTTTTATATAATTTAACATTTTTAATATTAACGCTGAACGGGAGAAATTGGGACGTGCACAGCGACTCAACTGTTGCGGCCACTGGCAACACCGGACGTCGCGGAGTGGGCCAGCGGATATACGACACACAACGACTCCTACCAAATCACCGACACGGCACGACACCATTTTGCCTGTTATACTTGCTTGTAATATTTTCTAATACACGTAGTATCCATCAAAGCGCCTTCTTCTTTATACAGTCCAAACACAGAACCTGCAGTAGCTGCTAGAACAGGCCATAAAAAGACCATCCATGCAGACCCCAACAATACGTAATACAACACGAAGGAAACTGTTGTCGTTGACACGAGTCCACCGCATCATAGATTTTGAAGGTGTCATTAGATTCGTATCTGTCCCCGGAGCGTTATAGACTATGTAACGTAAGTAGACTATGTGACGTAAGCAAAAAAAACAATATACCTGTTGACACCTACCTTTACATCATCATCATCATTTCAATAGGCGATGCGGCTAGCAACTCATCACTTTTTTAATTCCGTTCTCTTCTACAAGCCTACTAACATGCTAAACGTGGCCTTAGGTTTTACAGACCTGGGCTCTATCTTCCCCGCAAGGGAAAAAGACGTAATAGTATGTATGTATTGGCTAGCTCAATCTGTGTGATTTGTCCGTATATATTTATTTAAGTATTCATTTAATTCATTAAAATGTACCTACCTTTGCAATAAACATTAAGAACAATAACTGAATGTTGCTTCCGCATAATACTCTGACAACAAAATCTAGAAAGTGCCAGCCCTACGTGGGAACAATGAAGACGTCACCAATTGGAGCGAGCAGGTGCTTGACCCCGCATTGTGTAACTCAGGGGTTTTGACTATAATCATATGTGTAAGAAATGGCACACGCTTTTAATTGTTTGGAAAGTGTGCTTTTTGTTCTCATCTCACTTTTGTAAACAAAAACAAAATTGCTGTATATAGTAGGTAAGTTTTATTATACCATTCGTATAAACGCAATATCTAATAGAGCTGCCGTACAAACTTCTCATATAGGTACCTCTACTCAATAAAATAGTTCTCATATCACCCCTTCACAACGAATTCAGAAAGACGATTTTTTTTTACTCTATGACAACGAAGACATATGTGTCGTCCGACGTCACATTTTAAGAGATTTTGGGGAGTTTGTGGTGGGAAGTCAAGGGGTACAGTTGAAGTTTGCCTTAGACAATTTTGCAAATTGATTTTAGTGGACTTTATAATATGAAATTGGTGTAGTTTGGTGTTATAAATGCTCGTGCTCATGAACAATTTGTGAAATAGTTAAAGTGAACTGATAAATGGACTCGTATAGATTTGCCGCCCCAAGCTGCCACGAGGCGTCAAAGAACATACGCCATCTTTGATGCTACTTGGAAAAACTTTACCGTACAACACCGATACTTAGTATCTCATTATACTGGACATTGGCAGAATCACTGAAATTTCGGTGGAAGCCATAATATAAAACAGAAGAAGAAGAGATTTTGAACTTATGTAAAATCTTCGAACTTGTGACTTGCAATATAAATCTGAATGTAGAATTCTGGATTATTTTTTTCATACGGATATTCTTTTCACTGATTTTGTTATGGGAGATCTTTCCTAGAAAACGAAAATAAATATATCGTAGTACATATATCTCCATGGTTCTCTATTATAATAGGATGACAATTGAAATTTTTACAGACTTAGGTGTCATCAAGTACGCATCATTCAAAAGTTTTTTCAAATTAAGTGTTTCTCGTACTTGGCATGATGTATTTGCTTAGTTTCATTATTTCTATTACAAGTGAAAATATGAAACTAACATACACACAGCTTATAAACATCAAAGATACCTCTCCAACCTGTCTGGCCAGCGTGGAGAGTGTAGGCCAAATCCTCTGACTGCTCTGGCAGTACAGAGGGTCGTGCTCCTGCAGTGGAGACTAGTTAAGACCTGATGATGATGATGATGATATACATTGAAAACACTTATATACGAATTTAACGTCGTGTAACGAGTCAACCCTGTATATGACCCGCCTAGTTACTTCATTATGTAAACTACACACGTGGGCATTTCTATTTTCAGTAACAGTCATTTAGTAATAAATTATCGCGTATACGGCCGACGACTTTATAGGTCAATTTGTCATATTGTTATGTGACTTACTTTATTTTGAGAGTTACTTTTTTTATGACGATACAGTTGCATTTCCGGAGTCATCAAACTTCCGGATAATGTGATTTAAAAGATATTTATTATTGTAAGTCCGAGTGGTTCCCGGCAGAGTAGAATAGGACCCACCCCAAGTCTTCCCGTGGATGTCGTAGAAGGCAACTTAGGAAATACAAGCTAATTAAATCTTATAAACATCATAGAGACCTCTCCAACCCTTATGGCCAGCGTGGAGAGTGTAGGCCTAATCCTGTGACTGCTCTGGTCAATATACATATGGCTCTGGTAGTACAGAGAGGATCATGCTCCTACAACGGAGACTGATGGTGATTGTAAGTGTTGAGTGCTCATACCGTGTGGTTCCCGGCAAAGTAGAATAGGACCACTCCCAGTCTTCCCATGGATGTCGTAGAAGGCGACTTAGGAAATACAAGCTAATTAAATCTTATAAACATCATAGAGACCTCTCCAACCCTTATGGCCAGCGTGGAGAGTGTAGGCCTAATCTTGTAACTGCTCTGGTCAATATACATATTGCTCTGGTAGTACAGAGAGGGTCGTGCTCCTGCAGTGGAGACTAATAAAGACCTGATGATGACGATCAAAGAGACCTCTCCAACCCAGACAGGTTGGAGACGACCAGCGTGGAGAGTCAAATCCTCTTACCGCTATGGCTAAAATATGGCTCTGTCTGGTAGTACAGAGAGTATCGTGCTCCTGCAGTTAACTTTACAACACCTGATGATGTTGATGATGATGTGGTCTCGGTTAATATATAGCTTAAGTACACAGAGGGTCATGCTCCTGCAGTGGAGATTAAAAAAGACCTGATGATGATGATTGTAAATCTTAATTTGAATGCACAATTTGTATAGGTTTCTTAATTACACAGTCAACAAGTTGCATTACTTCTGAAGATATTCCCCTGGACAAAGTTGTTTAATTATGATGCAGTCATGGACTGATCATGCCCTTTAAATATTATTTCGCCATTTTGTTAAACACTTTATGTCATCATCACCATCATCAGGTCTTTTTAGTCTCCACTGCAGGAGTATAACCCTCTCTGTACTATCAGAGCATTATATTAGCCAGAGCAGTCATAGGATTTGGCCTACAAATTAAATTTCTAAAAACAGACAAAAATACGCTGATATTTCTAGTATGAAAAACTCAGCCTTGATCTTGGAACACAAATTAGCGTAGAATCTAGATCTATTTCTAGATAGTCGCGATGACTCAGTGCCTGTGACTCAGTGGTAATGGGTTCGAATTAAGAGGGTGGGCCGAAATTTGCAATATTTACTCGTAATTGGGGTGCGGTTGCTAGTTGCTATGGTGTTTGGCATATGGTAAAATATAATTTTGTGTTGTTTCGCCATCGCCAAGCGAAAACCACGTGAACAAGCGACCTGACCTTTGTAAAATATTTGTCTGTATGTATGTTTGTTTGATTCCCGGCAGAGTAGAATAAGACCACTCAAGTCTTCCCGTGGATGTCGTAGAAGGCGACTTAGGAAACACAAGCTAAATAAAACTTATAAACATTAAAGAGACCTCTCCAGCCCCTCTGGCCAGTGTGGTAAGTCTAGGCCAAATCCTCTGTCTGCTCGGGCTAATATACATGGCGAAATTTTGATCGTTCCGGACCATTAAAGGGGTGATTCAGCCTGTCAATATAAACAACTTTTCCTATGGGACAAATGCTGTAAACTCGAAAAAAATTTCGACATTTCTATACAATTGCCCGGGCAGCTGAACATTTTGTATGAAAATGTCGAAAAAAAATTTGAGTTTCCAGCATTGGTCCCATAGGAAAAATTTCGCCATGTATAGTTCTGGTAGTACAGAGAGGGTTGTGCTCCTGCAGTGGAGACTAAAAAAAACCTGATGATGATGTTTGTTTGAATATCACGCATTATATATCTCTAGATCGATTGTTACAAAACCTTTTTGTATCGACATACAAAGATCAGACTCAAAAAGGGATATCTATTACATCTACTTAGTATTATAGAAACTTAGGCGAAATATTATTTTTATTTATAGCTAGCAAATTTTCCTGCAACTTCGTCCGCGTAAATTATAGTTATGTCACCCGCAGATAAATTAGCTTTCTATAGGTGAAAGAATTTTAAAAATAGATTCAGTAGTTTCGGAGCCTATTCAATGCAAATAAACAAACAATAAAATCTTTCTTCTTCATAATATTAGTATAGACAAAACATTTTCTTCATAGATGATCAAACTAGTGAACTTGAATAATTTCAACTTTAGAGTACCATAGGACATCTATGTTACACTAAAGTTGAAATTATTCAAGTTCAATAAATTCTATGTCTACTAAAAAAGAGTACCATAGTTAAAAATGTTAATAACAATAGCTCTTTTTATGGACAACACGCAACAGCTCACACCAAGACCTTGTGTCCTAAGTCCTGGGTTCAATGCACACGTTAACAAACAAACTTACACTACAAACGGCTCAGAAACTTAGACAAATAGGCACCTATGACAATCACTAGGTACTGTTACATTGAAGACGCTATCTACAGGTTGTTACAGAAAATATTAACATTTTACGTTCGTGCTTCGTCGTTCTGATGTCGTAATCTTTCTACGTCTTCGTCGTATGATAACTGGACTTTCACCATGGAAGATATAAAAAATAAATAAAAATAATTTATAGAATAAAAAAAAAATGACACACCGGTCGCGGCACGACCTGTCATATATACAAATACTAGCTGTAACCCGCGGCTTCGCCCGCGTAATATATAGCCTATGTCCTTCTCGGTACCATAACCTATAAGTATGCAAAGTTTCATGATGATCGGTTCAGAAGAAACGGCGTGAAAGCGTAACAAAGAAACAAACTCACTTTCTTATTTATAATATTAGTTAGGAAGTTAGGATAAGATTATAAAGAAAAAATATTTGATTGTTGGTTTGCATTGAAAAGGCTCTGAAACTACTGGACCGATTTACACTTTTCTTTCACCTTTTGAAGTTGGTTTATCTGCGGGTGTCATACATAAGCTATAATTTACGCGGACGAAATTGTAAAAATATATGAAATGGCCCGTGCACTCATATGCATAATTTTCCAGTTCAAAGCTGCCGGATGCGCTGCACTTCATTCTGATATGTCAAGGCGGGCTGTGAATAGAATACTAATGCGGGTTTGCGATGTCTACGCCTAGATAGTAAAGTGCTTCTACACAAGTCACAAGTCGTTGAATACACCTGTATGTATGTTTTGGGGAGTAGCAGTGCCTATGAAAATGAAATTGCCAATAGTGCCATCGCCCTCTTAGAATATTTTTGCGGAAATCGAAATCATACGAAGATAAATGTCTACAGATAATTTGTATTTCAATACATTTAAAGTAAAAATAAAAAAATCGATTAGTAGATTTGCATTTTCTCTTACTTCCTATAGATGTCTAAAAAGGACAACATCTCGAGAACAATGCACAATCAAAAGGATCGATATAAAGTGGCCAGCAATCATAGTTGGCAAAAAAATGTATAACGGTACGATTAGTATCAATCAACTAACAGGCTGTGTTAAAAGTAGACCCCCCCAAGCTCCGAAACTCCCGAGAGATGCAATCGGGAACACGCTCGACTGAGAGATTTCAAAACTGAATAACGTTCGCAACTGTGAATCCTCTATGTCTTTATCAAATAACCGTTTATCTTACAACATAGTAGCTAATTCGGTGTAGGAAAATATACTACATAAAATTCAATAAACGAGTTACCGATCTATTTCCAGTAACCCAGGCCTTAACTTTCATTCCGGTGCGGCCCCTAGTCTGGCGGGGCGCCCAGACGTCGCCTGCATGTCGAGACTCGAGACGGATGCACCTTACTTTGTATTATATGTGTAGGGACTTTTCCGACGATAATAATAGGCGTTAGTAGAGTAAAAAGTGATAGATGAAAGAAAACACAACACGGCTCCACCATAGGCATTTGAAAGAGTTCAGTTTATTTCCATTTATAACTCAGACCTTTCATTCCAATGCGGCTCAGTCTGTTCGGACGCCCAGACGTCCTGTACGTCGAGAGGGTAGCTTTACTTTGTAAAAGAGTGTAACGAACGATGCGCATGATAACTTCATGCTGCATCTTGCTTTTCACCTCATTTCTCAATCACCATCATCCTGTCCACTTTTATTTCGAAACTTAGTTCATTTTAAATTCCAAACTCATTCCAATGCGGCCCCCAGTCTGGCCGCAGCCAGACGTCGCCTGTGCGTCGAGATGGATGCACCTTACTTTGTAAAGTTTTATATGTAGGACTTTCGCGACGATAACAATAAGCTTAAGTAGTTAAAATTTTTATTAGATGGTAGAAAAAGAAACATGGCTTCACCATAGAAACATCCATAGATGTTTAAAACAGTTCAGTCGATTTTAATGTGGCCCCCAGTCTAGCGGGGCGCCCAGACGTCGCGTCGCTTGTACGTCAAGAGGGATGCACCCTACTTTATACCTAATCACATCAAATCGAGTGGTTAGCGATTGGATTTACTTTCTTCAGGCTAAGTTGTAAACATTTCTACAAAGTATGGCGGACACTAATTTCATTTCGCTTATTCAAGTGCAACACTGTTGTGGTAGGTATTTAATATATTCACACTTTCCGATTATTTTTACATAATTGCTAATTGCTTGTGAATTTACCCTCAACCCTTATCAAGGCTCAGCCTATCAAGACGAACAACTTTTCCTATGGGACCAACGCACTTTAAAAGTAAATCACATTTTCTTTCAAATTGCCGGGCGCCTAAATACTAAATCAATGTCTTTGACGAGCTCCGTGTCGCATCGGTCAACACGCCTGCTTGCGACATGGAAAGTCCCGGGTTCGATCCCCGGTCAGGTCAAGATGGAAAATGATCTTTTTCAGATTGACATGGGTCTTGGATGTTTATAAGTATCTATTATAAAATATAGCATCGTTGAGTTAGTATCCCATAACACAAGTCTCGAACTTACTTTGTGGCTAGCTCAATCTGTGTGATTTGATATATTTATTTATTATTTATGTTTAAAATTGTTCCGAGTTCCCAACATTGGCCGGAAAAGTTGTCCATATTGATGGACTTGGTTACCCCTTGAAAGAAATGTCGGGGGTTTACACGTTGCATGTATTCTTTCATATCATCCAATTAATTTGACAATTTCATGCAAATGTGCTCAGACGACCGGATAATTTGAAATAATGGAACATGCGTTATTTTTTCAAGTTTTTATTCGATGGTCCCATCCATCCATCCATTATCAACCCACTGCTGGGCATCGGCCTCCCTTTTATGACGCCATTTGCTACGCTCCTGAGCCATTCTTATTCACGGCTTCGATGGTCCCATAGGAAAATAATTTCCTGTTGACAGACTGAGTATCACGAACAGGGTTTTACTTAACCCTGTTCGATTTAATGTATGAATTCTCAAAGTATCCTCACCTATTGCTAGTCGTGTAAAAATACGAAAAATTTAAGACTTATATGATATCATGTAACAACTCGTATTAAAACTGGTATATAAACAAAATAATCAAACTAACAACATAATTATCCCATCGAATTAACTGTTAATCATAGTTTTTTGTTATCTAAACGAACCACTCGCGTGCCATCGAACTAATAGATTCTCTATAGAACGAAAGCGAACAAAAAGAATCGCGTGGTAGCGCTTTTACTGTTTACAAACAGACAGCTTCCTTTATATTTACATGCGACGTTCCGTTCTATGCTAATTCAGTTCCCACAAGCTAACAAGTACATGCATACATAATATCACGTCTTGATCTCTTACGGGGTAGACAGAGCCTAAGGCCATAAAACCGAAAGGCTACTTTAAGAATGTTGATGGGCTTAAAGATGGAATACGGAATCAAAATTGTAATGATTTGCTAGCCGCATCGCCTACTTACATGATTCCGTAGATTTGCGCCCATTCCCTCGGCCGGTTTCTACGGCCTGCGCGGGAAGAGACAGCTGGTACATCCTACGTTTTTTCTTTTCTCCCAGACTTGAATAAAAAAGTACAATCTGACAGATAATCAACTTTGCGTACAAAAAATATGTTTTGATATTTTCCATAAAATATTACCTATATTGATTTTCTGCAACACCCTGTGTGTATTTTTCAAAATTTCGCGATTTAAACGCCTAAATATTAATACTAACTTTAATATAACATTTTCTTGTGCACAAGTTTTATTTTTAGGGGTTTCGAGGGCTGGGTTGCTTAGAATTGTCAATTTTATGTGCAAAGTTTGTACAGACTGCAATGACCTTTTATTATACGTGGAAATATACACATCAAATAACATGTCTGCGCTAAGTCATCTTCCTAAACTAACTTCTTAATAACTCAATGTTTTTTAATAGTTATCTATCGCTTATTACCGAAGATAATTTATCAAATTTTTACGTGACAGCTCTTATTAGACCATGTTTAATTCAAGAATTTCAATCATATAAGCACCAGTAAATAATGAGAATCAGTCATTATATTAAGAGAAAACGTGATTACCGCCAAAAACGGCCGTTTTTGGCGGTAATCTGATTCTCATAATTCTCACTGATTCTGATAATATTAAACATGATTCCAAAAATACTTCAGGTTATTTACTAGTGCTTATATGATTTACATTCTTGAATTTCTATCTATTTGTAAAGTATTAGGAATAAAATGATTGGCGTCGCTGCTTTGCCTAGTGTGCCCCCTTAAAAAGAGATAGTTATTTTAATGTATCGATTTCTTTGGCATGCTTAGTCTTAAACGGTTTGCTGGATATTAATTATGATGTGTCGTAAGATATGTCTTGGTTCTGGAAGTTAAATATATATTTCATAGTTAAAATGGTGTCGTAACAAGATGTCAAAAGGATGGTGAAAAAATCGTCACGCTTAAATTGTGCCGTATCATTCCTGGCAGAGTAGAAAAGTCTACTCCAACTCTTTATAGTAGTCGTAGAAGGCGACTTAGGCAACACAAGCTAAACAAAGCTAATCGAAATTAAAGAGACCTCTCTAACCCGTCTGGCTAGTGTGGAGTGTAGGCCAAATCCTGTGACTGCTCTGGCTTATATTAGGCTCTTGTAGTACAGAGAGGGTCGTGCTCCTGCAGTGGATACTAGAAAGACCTGATGATAATGGATATATTTTTTGTTTAGCCGTTGAGAAATGGACACTCACTTGATAACTCCATCCTCGACGTAAACATCAGCATCCTCCATGCCGTCATCGTTGACCACCCTCCCATTCTTGATGAGCAGGCGGTTTTGAGAGCTCTGAAACAAAAAAAGATTTATTTATTTAATCTGCTTAGAATATATACTGAAGTTGAAAGAAAAACTATCAGAGCTGAGTTCTAAGTGCAAACTAAAAAGTTATAGGCAACCAACTTATAAAATGTACTGGAAAATGTAAAATTTCATACAATTTTCATTGTTAGATGTTTTTGGTCGTTAAACTGTTAAGTGCGAGTGTGAACACTGTGAACTCAAAGTTGTCATTAGCAACTACGGAACCCTACACTGCGTGTGGCCCGACACGCACTTGGCCGGTTTTTTTCATACAAAAATCGTTCGAATACGACTGGCCACACGTTCAAAAATAGTACCCATAGGTGACAGTATCAGCTCAAGTTGTATACTTTATTTCTTTCCTTATGTTTAGATGGTACAGACAGATGTTAAAACCAAAAGTATTTCTAATGAACTGACCAACTTTTGCGATCAATGGCTAATCTAATCATGTCATGTGGGCAGGTCCCTGTGTATGTTTGTTAGTTACGTCAAGCATCAAGGCCAAAGGAGTGGCAAGGATAGGTCATAACATAATAGGAGTAGGCCCATTAATGAAAGCAAACTAATTTTAAAAGTCATTAGCATTAATTAAACGGCGAAAGTTATTTGGCAGTTTACTAAATAGGTAAACTTACTTTTCTCGATTTCATTTATATATGTATATGACGTGATGTTTGTTGGGAACTGTTAAAGTAACATAAAAAATGCATATTTTTTTTACAATTTCTAATAGAATGGTCGGAATATCTATTTTATATATACTCCATCTGTGTATTAGTGTGAATATTCCTCTCAGATACATAAATAAAGTAACATTTGATTGATTAACATATTACTTAACATATGATTGTTTGACCAAAGTTGTTACCATATATTTATTCAATTTTAGATTTTGGCATCAGGCAACAGTGATTCCTAGCAGCAGCATTGACTATAAAATCTAAATTTAAACTTGATGCAGTAAGTGTATTTTATATTGTGCTAAAATTCTGAAAATTGAGACTGACGTCATTTGCGATTGATTGTATTTTTGAATCCTAACTTCTTAACTAATATTATAAATGCGAAAGTGAGTTTGTTTGTTTAATTATTTGTTTGTTTGTTACGCTTTCACGCCGTATCAACTGAACCAATCATTATGCAATTTTGCATACACATAGGTTAGGGTACTGAGAAGGACATAGGCTATAAATTACGCGGGAGAAGCCGCGTGTAACAGCTAGTAAATTATAACTAAAACTAAGGGCTTATTTGTGAGGAAATCGTAGGATTTCTAAAAGTTATATTCGAAAAAAAAAACGGATATATTTTTTTAAAAATAACTCCTTTCCTGCGTTTTTTATTCCATAGGTTTAGTATCTAAATCGTGTACATTCTTTGGAATCATGATTAGGTTTTATATTCTGTTAATAGTTTTAATGCAGCGACGCTATTTGTTTGGCTAACTGTTATTTTTCTTAAACTGTATTTTTTGCTTGATACAACTTTAACATCGATCGTATAAACTGTCGCCAAATCATGTTACAGCATTAATACTTTCATAATAGAGTGGTTCCCGGCTGAGTAGAATAGGACTACTCAAAGTCTTCCCATGGATGTTGTAGAAGGCGACTTAGGAAACACAAGCTGAACAAAGCTTATAAACATCAAAGAGACCTCTCCCAGCCGTCTGGCCAGCATGGAGAAGTAGACCAAATCCTATGACGGCCCTGGCTAATATAGGGCTCTGGTAGTACAGAGCGAAACAAAAACCTGATGATGATGATGAATAGTGCGGACCCCAGGCTCCATCGCATCATAGATGAGGACGAAACCGGGAAAACCAATATATTACAACTTTCCATGCTGTGAAAGGTTTTGGCTAAGTTTTATGGTCGGCCGCCTGCCTGACACCAACCCTCCTTGGGTATGCATTCGTTGCACGTGTGATGTTAGTGCATTCATCCTTAAGTCGCCTCTTACGACATCCGAAGGAAGAGTCGGAGTGGTCCTAAATTCTAAGCCGGGAACCACACGGCATACAACGAAACGCAAAACAATGAAAACGACAATTCTTTAACATTGATATTGCATTTTATAAAGAAAATAGCTTTCAAAATGCATAAAACTATTGAATAATACCAATTGCGTGTTTCAAGGTTTGACTTAACAAGATTTATTGAGATTTCCTGGATCGTTTGACAACTCGTCCGTGATCAAATTGCACGGAATTTATTTTGTTTTCTAATACTGTATTAAATAAGGTATGTACTTACAGTATACTTTTCCTTTTATTATGAATTATTATTTTTCATGTCGTTGTTCGTGCCGTATGGTTCCGGCAGAGTAGAATAGGACCACTCCAAGTCTTCCCGTGGATGCAGTAGAAGGCGACTTAGGGAACACAAGCTAAACAAAGCTTATAAACATCAGAGAGATCTTTCCAACCCGTCTGGTGGAGCGTGTTGGCCAAATCCTCTGACTGTTCTGACTAATATATGGCTAATATTCTATTCTATGTATGTATGAGAACATAACTTAAGTGTCATCTTTCTATCTGTTATTTATTTACGTTTTCGCTGCTGAATTGGTTAAGCTAAAATTTGGTAAAGAGTTTTAGTAATACAGGGTAAAAAGGACTGTCTTCAATTTTTTAGGGTTCCGTAGTAAGCAAGGAACCCTTATAGTTTCGCCATGTCTGTCTGTCTGTCTGTCCGTCCGCGGTTTTACTCAGAGACTATAAGTACTAGAAAGCTGTAAATTGGTACGAGTATGTATACTAATCATGCCAAAAAAGTGGTAGAAAAAATCCGTTTCTGAAATATTTGGTTTTAAAGTGCAAATTTTTGTTAGAGGTAAGTGTCTCCGCCCCTCTATCTGCTAAACGGTTATATATGGATACGTAAAAAAATTACAGCAGTAGTATATATACTGAAGTTGAAAGGAAAACTATCAGAGCTGAGTTCTAAGTGCAAACTAAAAAGTTATAAGGCAACCAACTTATAAAATGTACTGGAAAATGTAAAATTTCATAAAATTTTCATAGTTAGATATTTACTGAGAGGTGCGAGTGTGTACAGTGTGAACTCAAAGTTGTCATTCGCAACTACGGAACCCTACACTGCGCGTGGCCCGACACGCAATTGACCGTTTTTTTATCCTGAAAATTATTTTAAATTTGGGGGTGAAAAGAAGAGGTTCCTTATATGTAATAATCTTTATGATCGGTTAGTTCATGTTTGGTTTTAGAATGGGAAATATTTCTTATTACACAATAAATCAAAAATTTCGATTGTTAATTAAATAATGACTGCAATGAAAGCAATACAATCTTCTTTAATAATTCATTGAATAAAAGCATGATAAATAATCATAATTCCAGGTTTCTGTGATGGGTTGACTATTTATTGTAATAGCTAAGTGCACGCACGGGAATATTTAATTCAGTGTTGACTCTTATTTTTTTTGCGGGCGGTATTAGTGTGAACTTAAAAAAATATAAATTTTTCATTTTATGGAATCTCTTTAAGATTGATTGTGTCAAAAATAAAGTTTGAGTTGTTCTAGAGTTCCTATGCAGCTATATAAATACAAAAACTATACTGGCCACTAACCAATACGGAACAGCAAAGTAAAAAAAAACATAGATTTAAGAAAATTGTCTTTCTGAAATAAAAATTTATTATGGCTCTGGCGTTATCAAACGTGGAAATATGTAAATACCTATATACTTTTTCGTAGATCTGTGGTGTGTAAAGGGTTAGGGGACTAGTCAAAAAATTCAATTTTCTATTTTTAGAATTTAGTGTTACGGCACTGGAAAAACTTTAAAGTGTGGAAAGCTTTTGAAAATATTTCCCGAATAATTTTACGTACATATTGGCCAGTAGTTGACTTTGTATACGTGCGGGCAAAATATTCTAGTATTTTGAAAATATGGAACGATCTACCTCCACCCCTAAGAAACAAACTAAGTGGACAATGTTTCAAGGTTAAATATAAAACTGCTTTATTAAAAAGACAACTGGTTGCAGAGAACTTGATACGCAGCCATTGGAAGGATTTAAGCCTAAGACAATACTTCTAACTTTATATACAAAGACCCTTTATATATTACACATACTCTTCCCCCACTCACACCCCCCACACAAACACACATACACAAAACAGCACACGAACATCACAGCACATCCGTCCTCACTGTTATTTCGGTACTTTTTGTATTATGCTGCATATTGCCAGCAATTTATTAATGTGTCATGTTAATTTAGAATTTTTTAATGTTTAATTTTTGTTAATTTTTCTTTGAAAAGTAAAGTTTTAGCCCTCATACCAATGTCTTCCGCATAACATCTCAGGGAGAAGGGGTGCCTGAAAACCAGCGCTACCTAAGACGCCTGTCTGAGGCAGCACAAGCTGAGGCATTCCTTTGCCTATTATAATTAATGGTAATTTAGGTAACTTACCTTTAAATGTGTAAATACGGCAATAAATGGCATTTTTATTTTTTATTTATTTTAACAGGTTTTCTTGAATATCTACAGAGTAAAGTAACTACAATTTATGATAGTAAAATTGATAACAATGTACTTACAGATTTGCATGTACCTCTTCCACGCTGGTCTGGTAGAAAAGAAAAAACGTAGAATGTACCATCTGCTTCTCTTCCCGCGCAGATCGTAAAAGCCGATCGAGGGAATAATCGTCAGGAATCACGTCAATAGGCGATGCGGTTAGCAACCCATCACTATTTTGATTCCGTTCTCCACCTACCAGCCCACTAACATGCTAATCGTAGCCTTTTGGTTTTATGAATGTGAAAAAGACGTGACAGTATGTAAGTGGCATCGATAGAACCCTGTTGTGGCCTAGGTTTTAGGTAATTCTTCTCTCAAACATTTTTGTTTTTTAGGCTGGTGAAATAAAAAGAAAAAATAAACGCAGCTCTTCAGCCAGTCTGATTACAAATAACACACGTAATCAAAACATTTTACGCGTTAAAACCCGTAGCATAAATAATAAACATGCAATTGTTGTATAAGTAACTATATGATACTAGCTGTTACCCGCGGCTTCGCCCGCGTGATATGCCTATGTCCTTCTCAATACCCTAACCCACGTGTATGCAAAATTTTATGATGATCGGTCAGTAGTTAGGGCGTGAAAGCGTAACAAGAAAATAAACAAACTCACTTTCGCATTTATAATATCAGTTGGGATTGGGATTATGGTATGTAGAGCTGCAGTAAAGATTGCAAACCGAGTTATTTCTGCTTCAAACGTTGCCTTAACAAGCCCAGTAACGTGCTAATAAAGTTTTATCGACTAAACATGTTCGTGAAGGCGGAAAAAGTATGAAAAATTCCCTTTAGTTTACTACTGGGTTATGTGTCTAATTAAGAAGGAAAGTTGTAATGTTAACTGTATTTTCCAATTAAGTAACATAATACAGAATATAAAGTTGAGTAAAGTAAATGTGCAATTAAAATGCGTAATTTTTTTGCAAAAAAATCACATGAATTTGTCCAATTTTATTTGCAGCATAGCTTTGACCGTAACTAGACATCGAATCCAAAATTATCACTGCAATGTCGCACCCGCAAAGCATTAAAAAAATAAATAATTTCGCGCGTAATTTTCGAAAACCATAGATACATACCCTTATATTAATCCCAGTTACAGATGTAGGTGTCACGTCAATCGTCATTTTAAAATTTAAATGTAAAATCGAATTCGCGTTTAAATTTCGAAGCGACCGCCGCGCCGCGCACGGTACAACGAACGACTGAATACTGAAACTGAAAATGCGCCTCCTAAAATAGAAGGTATTTATTTGTGTCCGCTTTTGGCATTCCGTCTAAAGGGCTTTCTTATAAAATAATAAAAGGCGACACGATAAAATAACTATTGTACGGTTTTCAATCATTTTCAGTTTGACCTAGTTTTATTCAGTGTACAATTCAAAGAAATTGACCGAATTTTGATTATTTCCTTTGCTTTTGATGTAGGTACATATGCGAAATAACTTTTACTTATTGACAGCTGGACACAATAACGCTTTGATGAATACAATCGATAACATTTAATTAAAATTGTTGTTGATTAAACGAGCAAAGTCATGCGTAATTTTGTTCTTTTTACCCAATTGCGCAAAAAAAGAGGGATACTTAAATTTATCGTCGGAGTATTTTTTGACGAGTGTAAGTGGTTTTAATTATCACGTTTTTAGCAGTTCTGAATAGTTATTGAATTTTGATATAGGTTATCTTTCTTTATAAATAAGAAAATTAATGCAAGAACTGCAATTAAATCATTCAGTTTAATACATGGTGAAAGTTTGATCGTTCTGGACCCTTAAAGGGGTGATTCAGCCCGTCGATATGAACCATTTTTCCTATGGGACCAATGCTGGAAACTTAAATTTAATTTCGACATTTTCATACAAAAGTGTTCAGCCGCCCGGGCAATTTGTATAGGAATGTCGAAATTTTTTTCGAGTTTACAGCATTTGTCCCATAGGAAAAGTTGTTTATATTGACAGGCTGAATCACCCCTTTAAAGGTCCGGAACGATCAAAATTTCGCCATGTATAATGAATCTTTTGCACATGCACGACATATGTCTGTCTATCAGTTGAATTATGAAAGTGGTTTGCGCTCTCGATGTTGTTATTTACAAAAACGGTTAAACTGCTTTTTCTAGAGCACATGCATGCTATCGATAATAGCACCATGAAGAACTAGAAAAATAGGAAAAGCCACGAGATCGATCAACTTTCCCACACAGTCGTCTGTCGTAGATTGAAGTCATTGTCCATTTAAGTGGTTATAAAAGTGAAAAAAGTCATATTAGATTTGTTTCGCTTAAAGGAAAGCAAGCAAGAATCATGAACATAATTTTAATTAAAATAAATCAGTTCTAAATGAGTTTTCATTAATAAACGAATTTGTGAATGGGAAAATTAAATACAAGAACTATTATTTTACCTTTATGTAACATCCTGTATGTGCAATTACCTATAGCGTTTGCACCTACTGGTTAATTTATTATAGATGCGTTATTGTATGTTGTAAAAATCTCTGTTTAGGGTTCCGTATTTAACGCGGAACCCTTATAGTTTCGCCATGTCTGTCCGCGGTTTTACTCAGAGACTATAAGTACTAGAAAGCTGTAATTTGTTGTGGGTATGTATATTATTCATGCCAAAAAAGTGGTAGAAAAAAACAAGATTTTTTTTTCTCTTAATAAATAAATTTTTGAGGCAAATATTTGTTATATATACTTCAGTTTTTTTGTCTTCGATTCTGTACTTAATCAAGGATAGTTGTCATCAGGCAGGAGGCCGGCTGTAAAAACTTGCCAGATATTTAATTAAATATGCGTTTTTTTTTCTAATAAATAGTTTTCTCGTTTGAATTTAACCAATTGTTAACATATTCGGTCTTTGACATTATCCTTCTTATTTTATAACGAGGACTAACCTTAGTGCCTGGTTATTACTTTGACGATCCGTCAACTGCCACTGTCAATTTGTTTGAGGCACATTTGGTTTAAACCAGGTACTAAAGTTAGTCCTTGTTTTGTAGTAAGACTGTATGAGTCACCTGATTCCTTGGTTTATAAAACTCACTTGAATGAGAGAGAAACCTTACAAGAAATATTAAAACTTGACTTGTAGAGCGCGAAAGTGCTTCTATCTGATATTTAATCCTCGGATAGGTGACCTCTCAGCTTAGGACGTGACCGGATATACTGCTCGGCCTCTTTGAGACTACTTTAAGTATCATATGTTGTTTATTATCTTTACACACTCGATCGTTAACATAAACATGTTCCAAAAATAATAAATCTATGTATATTGAAATTGTAACATGAAAACAGAAAAAAGAAAGAAAAAAGAAAAGAAAGAAAAAAGAAAAGAAAGAAAAAGACAATAAGGAATAAATATTCGTTATCATATAAAGCCCTTCAGGCGAGTAGGCGACCAAAACTGTTGATAAGAGTTTCTTTCGGCGTTTCTTCTCTGCAGTGGTCGGTTCCGAAACGCTAGTAGTCTGTAGCTTTTGAACAATTAATAAATACATATTATCTAATAAGATAATTTTAAATATGATATGACGTGAAAAAGTGCCTGCAAAGGCCTATTTTCTGAATAAACGTTTTGATTTTTGATTTTGAGATGGATGAGGGCGAGTCAAAATATTATAAGTTCATTTTATTTATTATAACTGCCGTGTGACTCGAATAGGACCACTTCTAAGTCTTCCCGTGGAGTGGCGACTTAGGACACACAAGCTATACAAAGCTTATAAATATCAAAGAGATCTCTCCAAGCCGCCTGGCCATCGTGGTGAGCGTAGACCAAATCTTCTGACTGCTCCGGCTTGTAATGGCTTTTGGTAGTACAGATAGGGTCATGCCCCAGCAGTGGAGTCTAAAAAAGACTTGATAATGAATTTTTATATGTGTTCATTTTTTTTTTCATTACCTTTTTTGTTTTCATAATTCGCGTTGCATATTTTTCCAACTATTCTTACATTGATTGATGTATGTGCATACTTAAATTACAATGGGCATGTTGACTAAAATTTTTTTCATGTTGCTATGTAAAGACCTGCCAAAAATAAACACAATAGTGACAGAAATACATTTCTAAACAAAAAACTCTTTCAGTTATAAAAGTTTTAAAGACACATGTTTTTAGACGTAAATTTTTAGACGTGAAAACGCGCAGCTAAAATGCCTACATATTTGTGACGTCACAAGCTTGTATTTTGTATGGGTGGCGTGAGAACTTTGTTTGGTAGCTATACAAAATATTTCGTTTATGGTAATGGTTTCATAATAAAAGTTGCTATAAATTTTGCAGACTTAAATACAGTATAATTGTAATTAAAGATTTTCATACTTTAAAAAATGGTCCTATTCAACCAACTTTAAAGAAGCTTTAAGATCACTTAACGAATCGATATCAAATTAAAAGTGTTCTTTATAGTGTTTTTAGATAGAAATTAGTCTCATTAGAAACAAATTTTATATAATCTTAACATTAGGCAACTACCGTATTACTAATGCCAGTACTTTGACTAAGAAATGCTCTTTTGTTTTCTACGAAACAGTTTTCTCATTAGAACTGACATGATCGACATTGTTTACATCTTCGGTCTTTGACACCAGTCACCTGTGTCCTTCGTCTAAATGTAGTCTTAACTAACTTGGTTGTGAGAGAAATCTTAGAAGAAATAGTAATTAATACCGGACTGTATGGAAAGAAAGGGCTTGTATTTGTTTTGCTCTTCATGAATGACTGAATGCTTTATTGCAAGTAAACAATACATGCAATGAATAATGACAAATAAGAAAGTTGAACGTTATACGAATGCGTTATACCCTACGGGGTAATATGTGATGAGAGAATTCGACGCGGTGATTCGAAGTCACGGTGGTGTAGTTGGTAACACACTTAGGGCGCAGACCTAAGACTCGTGGGTTCAAATCCTACCTGTGGCGAATTCTTTTTCATCACATATTTTCAATTTTAATAATATACCGAGCATTGTAATGCTATTTAAAAACCATTTAAGAAGTTGAACCATTTTTTTTTTATATTTTCACGATTGTTATATATGTAAACAAAAATACTTTGATACAATTTTATCGCGTTTATAACATTATTTTTACACATTTCGAGTATTTTACAGTATTCATGTTCGC
Organism: Rhodophaea formosa; assembly: GCA_963082605.1. Lineage (NCBI taxonomy): Eukaryota > Metazoa > Arthropoda > Insecta > Lepidoptera > Pyralidae > Rhodophaea > Rhodophaea formosa. The sequence continues at coordinate 8,710,710 of OY720228.1, read as the reverse complement.
AGGTAGACTAAGTTGATTTGTCTATTATGATACAAGTATAAGAACTATGGAAAACTAATTATAGAGAATATATTTACCTTGTGTTTTAATAAAAAGTTTAACTTGTATATTGTAGGCGTATATTTGTAATTACTCTAAAAAATCTAAATGAGAGGCTGCCATGAGCAACCTCGCTCCAAAAGTGGCTAATGTTAGTGGTAACTAACCAAAGATTATTTTTCAGCAAAGTAATGTTTTAGAATTAGATTACTTAATTTGATCTGCCTTAGGAGTAACGTAAATAAAAATATAACGGGTGGTGCTAGAGGGCACATGTAACTCTCTGATTACCGGGCTTTCAAATCTATCAAAGTAAAGATTCAAACCAGTGGGCGATTTTCAAGAAGCAGTGTGGTAGGTCGACAAATACCGGCCAATATTCTGTAGCACTGCATTGCGATGGGTCGAAACGCTCGATTTTCTTATAGCTCGAATAAAGATAAACGGTTTTAGAAAGTGCGTGGGATGTGTATTGGTATATCAGTCACATTACGTAACGTGAACTCGTCGGCGCGAACTGGATTTAGTGGAAAATTGTAAGTATTGAAGAGTACGGAAATCTGTCTCATCATTATTATAAGCTCTTTATTAGTCTCCTCTGCAGGAGCACGACCCTCTCTGTATTACCTACCAGAGCCATATACTAGCCAGAGCAGGAGGGGTGGGGAGGTCTCTTTGACGTTTGTAAGCTTGTTTATAGCTAGTGTTTCCTAAGTCGCCTTCTACAACATCCACGGGAAGACTTGGAGTGGTCCTATTCTACTCTGCCGGGAACCACACGTCAGATAATAATATTTTCGAAATTTATTCGGTTCCGTGGACTTTTAAATATTATTTAGCCTTTCGGTTTCTACCTGTATAATGTATCAGTAGGTAGTAACTCCAATGGAATGACCTTTAGAGCAAGATAATAAATCGAGTAGGAGTAACTACATGAGAAAAGTCAGCATCATTATAGAAAGTGATATATGATCGAAAGATTGTATTGAGTAAGCAATTGAAAACATCACTATTTTCTCATCAATAATGATGATTGATTTTATTTTAATAATTTACGATGACAAGCCTATATTTAGAACGTAAATATGAATAGAAACTTTTATTTAATATTTAGCGTGAGTACACTTACCTTATAAATGTACACTTTACTGAGTTAGCCTTCGTTGAATGTATGGATGTTGAATTTATGTTTGTTATGACCAACTACAATAACAGTTCGTTGTCACGCTATTTGAAGCATTTACCTAGCTACTAATTATATTTTGATAGGAAATACAGGACGTAACAGCTGATTATTATTATGTTATATTAGTAACACGATTGACAAAAAAGTATGTACCTATATGTTTGTACGTTTTATTCCACCATAACTCTATTCCCTTCACGGATTTGGATGTATTCGCTCGCCGTGTGGTTCCCGGCAGAGCAGAATAGGACCACTCCAAGTCATCCCGTGGATGTCGTAAAAGGCGACTAAGGAAACACAAGCTAAACAAAGCTTATTAACATCAACGAGACTTCTCCAACCCGTCTGGCCAGCGTGGAGAGTGTAGGCCAAATCCTCTGACTACTCAGGCTAGTATATGGCTCCGTTAGTACAGAGAGGGTCGTGCTCCTGCAGTGGAGACTAGAAAGACCTGATGATGATGATGATTTGGATGTATTGTTAGAATTTTCACACCCTACCTAGTGACATACACGATATATTTTTATAGCTTTTATAGGCATTTTTAAACGATGGGTTTATCTTGTTTGGGCTCATTTGATTCGTCTTGGAAAGCAGCATGACTGTATCGCTAGTAATACGAACTTGCCAAAAAAATTAAATTTTGAAAAAAGTAATTTTAAGTAAGGGGGCTTTTACCTCAAGATATCAGAACTTTACAACGTGATGTACCGATTCAGTGTCATGGGATGAACCTTCTAATTTTTTTTATTTTGCTTTTATTTTACCGGGTACCATTTATCAAATTTGCACGGATTAACTTTCCATCACTTGCCCAAATTTTACTACGAAACAACGATAGATATAAAAACAGGTCATTATAACCAAGATATAGTATTACTGGTAAATATTATAAAGACGGTTAAGTGACCCAGGAAAGATTATTTAGGATCATGTGTCAGCCAACATGTTTGATTCGCTAAAAGCCCTGGCTCAGGTTTCGTTAAGCCGTCTGAATATATCGTAGGTTTCTGGAAAATTTCCAAATTTCTGCACATTTTCATTAGAATAATCTGGTTGATTTTGAGTAGGTTATCTAATTTTTTAATATTAAAATTAGAGTTATTTTAAATAGTTATAGGTAACAGCAGAATAATAAAACACCTAGTTACTATCATAGAGATTTTGAAAGAAATTATGCAAAAGATATGATACTAGTCAAAATTAATAATAACTAGCTGTTACCCGCGGCTTCACCCGCGTGATATATAGTCTATGTCCTTCTTAGTACCCTAACCTATGTGTATGCAAAATTTCATGATGATCGGTTCTTAACGAATAAACAAACAAACTCACTTTCGCATTTATAATATTAGTTAGGATTTTATTCTAATCGTAAGATTTTTTATATTCTTTTTTAGTTTGCCATACAGTTCCTAAAATGTGTTCAAATGGGGCCGTTTGGGTTGCCTCACCCGTCTTATTTAATTAATCTTTTAATCCTTTACAATCCACACATTTATTAATCCCGACCTTATATGGAACAATGAGTCAGAATGTAACGCATGTGCTCGTCATATCGGCCACTTGAGCATCTAGCGACCTTTCAAGGTCGGTCCCCCATTATGTCTTGGACTTATACGTTTCCGTACCAAATGGCTACCAAAATAACGCTACCATTAGACATCCGCGAAGATCATGTTTGTATGTTATTGAATGTCTTTTTAGCCGTACTATTTACTACTACGTACTACTTTCATAATATACGTATACGTATTGATACTTTGTCGGGAGCAACAGCAAAAATATTTTTTTGTAATAGGCCCTGGTACCAAACCAAAGGCAAGGGCGGCCTTGTGGATGAAAAACCATAAACATTGGTCTACTTTTCAAGTACTAAACATATGATATGTAAATTGAAAATTATGTCAAAACGCTCGTAATTGAACGAGCTAAGGCTGTCGGTAGTCAAAACTGTATTTATTTATTAAAATCACATTTTCACAGTTTTCTTTATTGTACTATTTTCGTGAGTTTCAAGGTCGCGCGGTGCTATCAGAACTATGGTAGACGATATGGCCGGAGAACCTGGTCTTAAGAGCGCTCTGAACGCGCATGTCTTCATACAAATGGACAAAGGGAATTTAGGCAATATTTGATGACTTTCGTGTAAAATCAATTAATTACCATTATAAGCCTTTTAAAATTTGTATGGAAATGTTGAGAAGCTTATTATTCTCAATCCATTGATAAATTTACCAAGCTGTATAGGAACGTACGTATTTATTTACATCAATTGATTGAATGCTTTATTTTAAACTAAAGTTATCAAATATTTCCACAATTCCCTTTTTCCGTTTGTATGGAAACATGTGCGTCCAGGGCCCTCTTAAGAACAGGTGAATCACAATCTACGTCAAAATGAAGCACTTGAGCATCTACGTCCTCTCAAGGCCGCTTCACAATGGCCGTCGTAATATTAATTCAGTGACAATAGGCAGACTATTATGATAATACAATAGAATTATATCAGTGTCGTTAAGCAGGTTAAGAATTACGATTTTCCGGCCGTATTTGGATTTCCAAAAAAATTTACATTATAAATTTATTTTTCAATTCGGTTATATAAAGTGATAGTGGATCGGTGAATTCGAATGGGAGACAATTTTTTTTTCTTAGAATATTCTTTGTGTTCGATTCAGAGATTTAAATATTGCGGGGGTTTATAATCAACTGGTATTTCATAACCAAATGAAATTATTTTAATTCTTACTCGTACATACGGAAACAATGCCAGTTTCTTCGACGCAAATCATAAAAGTCTATTCAGGGAACAGGGGTAAAACCCTGGAAATAGGGTATTATGATAGACCACGGGCTAGCAACCCATCACTTCTGGATTCCTCTTTACGCTAATAATACAATATGTTCTATGTAACAATATGTTACATTAAAAAAAGACTAAAAAAATACTTTTTGGAAAAAAAATGAATCATCATCTTGACGTAGTTGCCCGTCTAAACAATTTAATTTTTTATTATAATTATGTAAGTGGTTTGAATTAATATATATATTTTTTCTTTTTTATTTCCTTCAATTCTATAAATATATGTATTAAGTTAGGTAGATAAAGATAATAAAACTGTTTTTATGTTAATCATTTTATGTTAGGATTACTTTTATGACATTTCATCACAAAACTCCGTGGTTTTTTCTGAAATGTGTTTATGTTCAGTTTTATGTAAGTTTTTTGTAATATGATAATAAATAAATAGATAAAAATAAATGTAATTAATATATGTAACAATACAATGTTTTACTACGAAAAAAAATTAAGTCTGGTATTGCATGACCATGACATTCAAAGTAGTAGTAATACTTTCAGCTTTCTGTAACATCATGTAGTACTCTGTATTTTATATTTTCTGATGGGGATGAAAACAAAGATGCATCCATTCAAAACCCAGGTCAATTTGACATAGTTAAGTAGATCATTTCATTTTGACTGGAGATCGAACCCGGGACCTCCAGTTAGACAGCCTGGCGTGATGGATGACCACTAGGCCACAAAGGTCGTTAAACTTGCAGTTGCAAGAGCAGCTTGCACAGTTATGACATGCCCATGGGTGTGTGTATGACACAACGTTTGTTTTTATGTTTAACTGCCTGTGTCATCGCTATAACGATTACGCAACGCGACAGAATCATTAGTGTCAGTGGGTTATGTTTATAACATTACTGCAAGTTATAAGCTTATTGTTGTTATTAATCTAGACTTTTAGAATATAGTAAATTATAAAGAGAAAATATTTGTGCGTTTGTTTCTAATATGTCTTAAAAACTACTAAACGGTTTTTTTTTTGTCAATATAGAAAGCTACATCTTCGGCGAATAACATAGGCTATATTTTATTTAAAAATAAGGATCAGGGAAAAACTGCATTTATAATAGCAGGGACTGTCATATTGTACTGTAATATAAAACAAAGCAATATTGGAAATATTACAACTTATCATTCGGTATCGTTACGCATCATCAGTTACAAAATCTATTCGAAAGTATTGTTTCCAAAAAATCTAAAATATTTTTTGGAAACAATATTTTCGAAATTCGAATCGAATTTTACATAAAATAACAATAAATAATCAATAAATAACATACAAATATTTTTCTGGTAATCATTGAATTTAAACATGTTTTGAAAGCAATTTCTTATTTCACCTTCCTACGTCTTCAGGTATTTTGGGTTATTTAATACTTTCTCTACGTGCAGAGAAAGTGCGCAGGGCATCCTCGTGAATATAGATGACTTGAATTACTTTACATACTCATTGTTCCTCGTAAAGTAATTTACTTTTCTGACCGTAAGTAATGCGTAATGCGTAAGCGCAAGCGCTAATAATACTCACGCCCACTGGGCCATCGGACTCTAATTGTATTGGATATTGTATTTCCCAAATTCCAACTTGTCTTTCCATTCCAACTTGTCTTTCATGTCACTTGCGGTCACATAGGTGACCGCAAGTGACATGAAAATATCTCGAGTTACTCCGTGCTTCGGAAGGCACGTTAAGCTGTTAGTCCCGACATCATCTCATCAGTGATGGCAGTCATAGAGATCCTAACTATCCCAACTAATCCTAACTATCCCAATCCTTGTTTGTTTAGTTTATTTATTTCTTTATTTGTTACGCTTTCACGCCCTATCTACTGAACCGATAATCATGAAATTTTGCATACACGTTGTTTGGAGTACGGAGAAGGACATAGGCTACCTTTCATCCCGGAGAAAAGTACTGTTCCCGAGGGAATGACAGTAACGCGAGCGGAGCCGCGGGCGGAAGCTAATATAATATCGCAAGCCTTGAAAAATCTAACAAAAATGTTGGCCAGTTACACAAACAGACACTACAATTGTTTTTAACTTATTGACGAAGCAATACTTAATTTAATTGTGACTTTACATAAAAGTAATAATTAACATACAATATGTTTAAATAATGAAGCGGACATGTGTTCATATAGCATCTGCTAGTTATGGCTTGGAAACCATTCATTAAAACGTTGAATGTATGTAGGTATGTTTATAAGATCTTAGAATATGCAAGAATGATGCTTGGTTCAAAATAACGACCTCTGTGACAAAGACTTTAAATCGCAAAGTTCGATCCCCGACACGAAAAGAAGAATTAAAACCTGCCCAGTTTGCGCAAATGCTTAACGATCCAATCCCCCATCGCGAGATTGGATCATACGATAAAGTACATAGGAGTTTATTTAGATCGTAGGTATGATCCTAGCTGCTGCAAGCGTCCCTGACACCCAATTAACACGTCTGTGATAATCTCGCAAATTGGTTCACAGGGACCGCCAACACTATGCCGACACCGCCAAATAATGAATAAATGACCACACACCACGCAATAAGCTGTAACCCTTGTTATTTCTCAATCAACCCTCGTAATGAAGAAGATTTAGATCGTATAATGGCAGCTGCAAGCTTCCCTGGCACCCAATTAACACGTCTGTGATAATCCCGCCAAGTGGCTCACAGGGGCCGCCGACACCGCCAATACAAATGATAGATAACTGACCACACACCACGCAAGATGCAGTTACTTTTGTTATTTCTCAATCTAATCAAAAGTCTCCACTGAAGGAGAACGACACTTTTTGTACTACCAGAGCCATATATTAGCCAGAGTTATCAGAGGATTTGGCCTACACTCGCCTCGTGGGCTATACGGGTTGGAGAGGTCTCTTTGATGTTTATAAGCTTGTGTATCCTATGTCGTCTTCTACGACATCAACGGGAAGACTTGGAGTGGTCCTATTTTACACTGCCGGGAACCACACGGCGAAGTATAGTTATTTCTCAATATCCCTCGTAAATCAATTCTTTAGAAGGTAGCTGTACTCGTAGGTCTCGGCTACTGCTAGCAAACTTAGCTGAAGCATTTACTTTGTCAGGGCACTGAGAAGGACATAGGAAAGCATTCATCCCAAAAGTACTGATTTCGAGAGATAGTTTCGTGAGCGGAGCCGAAAATACTAGCAATTGTCTCTCGTAAATTAAAGCCTAGGTCACCCGCATATAAATTAGCAATCTATTGGCGGAAGTGTATTGATTTAAATCGGTCCAGTAGTTATGGGGTTTTATCTTTTTTTTATGTCATAGGACGGCAAACGAGCAAGCGAGTCACCTGATGGTTAGTTATCACCGCTGCCCATGGACAACTGCGACATCAGGGGTGTCACAGGAGCGTTGCTGGCCTTTTATTTTTCCCTCCCCAGAGGAGAGAGGGCGAAATCGATGCAAACAAACAAATAGTTCATCTTTATAATAATATTCGTATAGATAAATATGAGTAACGTACGGACATCCGTTATTATTATAAACCTAACCATTTCTCATTCAGATTCTTCAGTAACAATAGAACAGTAGCTGTATACAAAAACGTACACAAAGCGATTTGCTTTGTTTTGAGCTCCGTGGCGCAGCGGTCAACACGGCCTGTGACACGGATGGTCTCGGGTTCGATCCCCGGTCAGGTCGAGATGGAAAATGATTTTTCAGAATGACCAAACGGCAAAAGACCCGATGGATTGACTTTGATTCCGTGGCAGAGAGGACGGAGTCTGTTGTGGGACGCCACTTGCGTCAGTACTTATGCGGCGTCTTATCTCACTAGCACCATGCGGACACCTGGGGCGGCTGCGCGGACCGCAGCTACCCAAAGAAGAGCAAAATATTCAATTCTATCTTCAAATCATGATTTGTGCCCATCGCCGCCGCCGTAGAGACAGCTGGCCCATGGTGTCAGGAAGCAAGAGACTTTGTTAGTGAGATAGGACGTCGTTTAAGAGACCGTGGTTATGACAACCGCTCTGGCTGGTACCTGGTTCAAAGGATATCCATTGCTATTCAGAGAGGAAATGCAGCCAGCATAATGGGTACCTTTGGGACGGGTACTATCCAGGGGGGCATTTTTGATTGACGTGTTTTTTATGTATTTGTCTCCTTTTTTTGTACTTATGAAATAAATAAATTACGTTAGTATTATTTTTATTTATTTTATTTATTTAGGGAAACACAACAGATAACAAACATTAAAAAATTAAACAAAATAAAATCTTATCGTAGGTGGAACAGGCTTGTTATCCTAAAGCGTGTTAACACAGCATTATATACAATTGCAACAGACATAACAATCAAGAATTAAATAATTATGACAATATTAAATAAATATAATTTGGACAAGAAATTTTGTCTTTGCTCGAGGGCACGAGCGACATTCCGTGCTGTGTGGTATATTCATATCAGTTCATCAATTTTTAAGGTTCCGTATATTATATGAGCGCCGTGGGAACCGGTAAATTAAGAGCTCGGTGCAGGAAACACCTCATTCCGAGTTGAGTAACATGCATGTAATTTTCCAATCGTCACTCGACGACATGCAGAAGAAAAAATAAATAAAAGCAATATTGCCACCATTATTATTAGCGCTCTCATATGGAAGTCTGTCTGTCTCGCTGTCACACTAAATAAGTATTACTTAGGCTACTTTTTTCCACGCAGATGAAGTCGCGGCACAGTTTGTATATAAATATATACGGACAAATCATCCAGCATATACATACGGAAACACGGCTTTACTCACTTTTTTTTTTCGTCGGATCCGCCGTCTATTTCGGTCTGTTACGAAGACCATCATCGGGGCGAGTGAAAGGGGTGGCGACACGACGGTTACGCTTCCCTCAAAGCACTCGCCCCGATGATGTTCTTCGTAACAGACCGAAACTAGTCGGCGGATCCGACGAAATAAAACGTGAGTAAAGCCGTGTTTTCATAATGTATTTATCTCGCGTAAGTTTTAATAAATATTATTATATACATACATACGGCTCTAGGAGTAAAGATGAGAGTACTTACGTAAAGTTTTTTGTCATATTGCCAATTCTCAGCTTAGTACCTACTATTGCAGCATTTATTGTAAAAGATGCAGTGTGCAATAATGTTTGTTTTCGTCAACTATGTATTTACCACGATGATTTCATGTTAACCTTTAACTTTTAATTTTATTGTCATTGTAAACATACATATGTCATGCCTGTCTTGTTAGTTATTATTACTGATTATAAAATGTATTCGAGAAGTGTTTAATACTTTTGAACTCCGTCATCGGTACATAACAAGGAGTACTCAAACTCATATAGACATTACACGCATTACGAATTGTTATTTCTTATGATAAATGGATACTAATAGTAACGATATAAGCAACAAAGAAAAATCGACAATTTTACAATTAATTAATGATATTCAATTGTGGCAATTTGTGGGGATCTATGGGGGAGCAGTGTACATCCCTGGTTGATAGATAGATATACTCTAGATTAGTGGCTTACCCTCCGAGTGCTTAACAAATTGTTATTTAACCGAAATCACTTATTGCTACTGTTATAATTAAAATGTTGTACTAAACATTTTAACGTGGTCCATTATGATATAAATTTCTGATCGATTTGATAACGATTGTTAGCCATGGTTTGCTGACCAATTATTTGCTGACCGATTAATTTTTTCTGGTCACAAAAACATGAATATTCTGCTCACCACTTACATAACACCCGAATTTCATTAGCAGACGTGGTAATATTTTCCCTTCAGCTACTAATTACTAATATCAATTATTACTAATTTGTATCTTTTCCCTTCAGCTACAGCGTGCTGTAGGCAAAAGATACTAACATACATATTACCACGTCTGCATCCCTTGCGGGTACACAGAGCCTTACATCACAAAGCCTAAAGGCCACGTTAAGCGTGTTAGTGGGAGTTACGGTGGAAAGCGGAATCAAAATAGTGATGGGTTGCTAGTCGCATCGCCTATTGACGTGATTTCTTATATACTCGTCAAATCCCTTGACCGGCTTTTACGGTCTGCGCGGGAAGAAAAGCAACTGGTATATTCTTTGTTTTCCCTTTTCTCTCAAACCAGCATGGAAGTGAAAAGATGGAATGCAATTATATTTCCTACGTCTCGTCTGTCTATTATAAAAAAGCATTCATTTCGTATTCTCTCAGAAACTCAGGAACTTGATCAATTACAATGATATGCATAAACAATAAAAATAATAGTTAAAAAATTAAAAAAAAACACACTTTTCATGTATTGTCATCAGAACTCAGAGCGTGTGCAAAATTTCATCCTAATCGAAGACCGGGAAGTGGGTCAAATTGAGATTCCAAGATTTTCTTACATACAAGTGAAGCTAATAAAAGCGTGTTAAAATTCAACAGTCTTGCATTTCATTTGGAAAAGTACATGATAATATAAACCTCTGCAAAACCTTGAACCTTATCATTCCGATATTTTATCATCTGCAGCGAGATAAGAATGGACATACGCATGAGCAATGCTGAGATCAATATCGCTGGCCTCAGGCTGAGCCTCAAGGGCCAATGGCGAATCAAATTCGGTGGCCTTGAACCTTCCTTGAACCCTTTGAGGTAACCATTGCCTTGGCTTTCTTTTATTGCTCAATGCTATGGCTTTAATTGTTTCGCAGAAATACCCAAGTTTATTTCATCTGTTTCAATATAATTTTTTTGCCCGAACTTTTATTGCTGTCGAAAGGATTGGTACCTATCTCATAGATGAAATTTTTTTTCTTCTGTGGTCAACGAAGTAGTAGGTACCTATTTATTGGTCAGTTTTTTAAATAGCAATAAGAAGTATAATTTTTTTAAAAGGCAAATTAAATGCACGTTGCCTATTACACCTGGAATGGGTAACCACAAGTGGGATAAATATAGGCATGTAACATCTTCCTCTTCATCGTCACTTGCCATCAGGTGAGATGGGACACAAATGCCTATTAATTTAAAAAAGCCCGGGAAGTTAACATTACTGTGATCATTAACTATGTCTGATGACTTTGGGCAGCTAGAAAAGTCTTACACCAGTGTTAGCCACTGGTGCACACACCAAACTAGAGGAGCCCGATGGTTCAATGGGTGTGAGCTGTATGAGCGCTTACGTATGTTAAGGAACCCCTGGTGCAGTCCCTACTTGGATGGCTGACCGCAAGTGGCATAAAAATATCTCGAGCTCCTCCGTGCTTCGGAAGGCACGTTAAGCCGTTGATCCCAGCTGTCATCATTGATGGCAGTCGTTAAGCTATGTCAGATGCCTTAAGGCAGCTTGAAAAATCTGACACCAGTGTTGGCCACTTACACATACGAAAAACAAACAAACCAAACTAGAATACTTACTTGTCAATAACTAATACTTTAGGTACCTATGTACAATTTGTCGAAATTACTGTTAAAGCTGTTCAAGACGTAAAATGTAAAACTAATTTCATACTACAAAAATTAAGCTTTCTTAGTTTTCAAACGACCGAAATTATAACAGCCATCAAGAGTACCAAACTCGTAGCAAAAGTAATTACTCGTAACTTTGACAAGGCGTTTAGCAACAGGCACAGAGACATTTAGCATAATTATAAAAACATTACGCCTAAATTGGCGCGTCCAAGGCTGACATAAAGTTGAATGGTTTCAGTTACAGTAAAATTGGTAATGTACGAGCAGTTAAGAATAATGCCATACTATAATGCCTGAAATCAAATTCTAGAGAAGAAATATTGAGATAAAGTAGGTAGATGGTTTTATTTTTTTTTGGATGTGAATCATGGAATAACATTTAAAAATAAGAAAATGGTAGCAGGTATTTTAAATCCTGGTTCATGTATTGTAAATTAATGTACTAAAAGTGGTATTACATGCGTTCTTTCGCTTACGCTCACGTCTCCACACGTTTCCTGGAATCACGCTCGCGCGTTGGACATCATCATCAGGACTTTTTTAGTCTCCACTTCAGGAGCACGACCCTCTCTTCACCAACCAAAGCTATATTAGTCAGAGCAGTCAGAGGATTTGGCCTACACTCTCCACGCTGGCCAGTCGGGTTGGAGAGGTATCTTGATGTTTAAAGCTTTGTTTAGCTTGTGTTCCCTAAGTCGCCTTCTACGACATCCACGGGAAGACTTGGAGTGGTCCTATTCTACTCTGCCGGGAACCACACGGCGACATCAAAGTAACAATATTATTTATGCACGTTTTAAGAAGAACCCATAAGCGCCGTTTATTGAGTTGTATAGTGAGGCAATATTTTGTGTTGAAGAGCCAAAATGACACAGCTATGAACGCAATTAGTAAATTGCGCTCGTGTCGCTCGGCTCTTCGAATACTATTATGTTTCTGTGCTTCGAACACAAGAATTGTATGTATGTCACCCACCGTCAATAAAGAACTTTGCAGTTTCAAACCATGGTAAGTGTTTTAATTTTAAGGGCCAAAATGACACAAAATAAATAAAATAAATATATAAATCTTTATTTAATTCTTAGGTGGTATAAAATATTACAATATAGACATACATTAAAAAGTTTATGAGTTGAGTTGAGCTCAATCACTAAATTGCCTTTGTATCGCTCGGCCCTTCAAACACATGAATTGCATGAACCTCACCGTCAATCAAGAACTTTGCAGTAAATTTCAAAACCAGTGTCAATGGTTGGCGAGCACTACGCTACGGCCCCCATCGAGAGGCCACATGTATGCCAGTCTTCTATTCTCGCCACGGATATGGGGACGTCTCCCCTCGCCACAAAGGGTCGTAAACCACGATTTATGCATCCACTGACGTGCGTACTTACTCTACTTTGGTGAAAGTCAAGTAACGGTTCACTGATTTACATGTGACTAACCCTTTCTTCACTTTGCATTGTTTAGAGAGAGGTCCGGCGAAATCTAGTCCTGCTTATTGAAAAGGTAGGCAGTAGCTTTTTGTAATGATTTCGTCTGCGCATCTCTTACTCGAGAACTGATTCATTCAACGTATTACTAATATCCAACCTCCTTCACACTTTCTTTAAGGGATAATTTCCGGGCAAAAATCTTTAATGTATACGCAAAATTTTATGACGGTCGTTGAAGTATAAAAGTTATAACAGACAGGCAGATAGTGTAACTTTAGCATTATTATAATTGTAAGCGTTTACTACGGACTTAAGCCGCCAACAAGAGTTTCTGGAAATTTCAATTTAAGCGTGTACTTGAAACGAAGGGTGAATTTCAAATGAATTAATATTTATTTAAAAGATTAATAAGCAAAACTATTAGTAACATCTACTTACATAAATTCCTGTATTGTAGACTAGCAATTTTCCTGCGACTTCGTCTGCGTAAATTATAGCCTATGTCATCAAGAGATAAATTAGCTTTCTATAAGTGGCACCATTTTAAAAATCGGTGCACTCCACAGTAGTTTTGGAGTATATTCAATGCAAATTAACAACCAAATCTTTCCCTTTTATAATAATAATAAATAAATACATATATAGGGACATATCACACAAATTGAGCTATCCCCACAATAAGTTGTGAACTTGTGTGTTATTATTAGTAGAGAAGTAAAGATAAGGTGGCCTTTCGATCTCATGGACCTGTACGCAGGTTCCGACTACCCCGTAGGGGATAAAGACGTGATTTGTATGCATGTAAGTACACAATGAGGTGACAAACATTTAGCTCGAAAAGATTCTTCACATTGGTTCGTAGAAGTTCATGACTTGATAAACATTGTCTCGCGTCAGTCTCTTCTACTACACAATACGAATTCCTTGGAGATCAACTTTTTGCTGAAATCCAAAAATCATTTCTCTTTGAAATATTGCCCAAAAGGCTAGCTAGCAGTATGGGGTCGTTGCAATACTGGGAATTGCACAGTTAATACTTTAAGAGATTTTTTACTTATTTTTTAGCTTTCTCTGGGTTTTGGCAGACCCAGAAATGTACACAGCTGCGGCCACTGAGCCATTAGATTCTTAGGTAGTTAGTGACATAGAGCACCAAAAAGTAAAATAAACAGGTATAGGGACAACACATCGGTTGCCGTCAGCACAAATCGATTGCCGTGTGGCCTGATCCGGATCCCGGCAGAGTAGAATAGGACCACTCCAAGCCTTCCCGTGGATGTCGTAAAAAGCGACTTAGAAAACAAGCTAAACAACTGGTTGGCGTCTGGCCAGCGTGGAGAGTGTAGGACAAATCCTCTGACTACTCTGGCTAATATATGGCTCTGGTAGTACAGGGAGGGTAGTGCTTCTGCTGTGGAGACTAGCAAAGACCTGATGATGATGATGCACAAATCGAGCTCCAGACCATCCTGGCTCTGAACTGTGTTGGTGTGATCGTTTTTGAACAAGTCATATGAAGTCGATTTTTCTCCCCCTGGTTGATTCCCATCAGGGCCGGCCAACTTGGAAATGTGTAAATGACCTCTGTGGCTCACTATACCGTCAGAACCTTTAAATCGCAGGATCCCGGGTTCGATCCCCTGTTAGGTCAAGAATGGAAAACGATCTTTTTCAGATTGGCCTGGGTCTTGGGTGTTAAATTTATTATTTGTCTATTACCTATACTAATCATAAAAAAATCATTGATTTAGTAGGTATGCTACGGCACAAATTCACAACCAATACAGCAGGGCTAGTTACCTCACTCAACCTATGTTATTTACAAAAAAAATAATAATAATACCAACTTAAATGATTGTTATATGTATTATAGGTACCTATTATGCATTTCCTTGATTGACTATTATACCTATTATCTGAACGGGTGGAGATGCAGCTGGCACATTCTGGCTATTTTGCGTTGCCAGGTTAGTATGGAAGTTAGATTAGCTAAGGTATAGAGGTACCTACCTATTACCCGCCCGCCAAAATAGTACATATTCACCGACATGGTCATTCACGAAGTGAAGAATGAAAAAACTAATAATTTTGTATTTTTGTATTAAACACGCTATTCCCCTACCTATGTAGGTACCTATGTGATTTTGGTATGCGTATGAAGAAGACACAAAAACTTTATTAAAGCAACTATTTTAATTCAAGGTCGATTGTTACGAGTCTATCGCGTCGTTAAATCTCAATTCCTATTTTTTTGCTTTTCTGCTAAATACCTATCTAAGGTAAGACGTTATTTATTAATCATCCACCAAATTCTACATTTCAAATTCGAATTTTAGGTAGGTATTGGTACAGTTATTGCGAGAAGTTTTATTTAAATAAAATTATTTTAATACGGTTTTTATCGCGTTTATTACATTATTTATACACCTAACGTTTCGAGCACTTTACAGTGCTTGTGGTCGCAGGTAGACTAAGCTGACATTTGTCTAGTATTTTATAAGAACTGCAGTTCTTATAAAATACTGAGTAAAATACTAGACAAATGTCGCGAGACATACGCGACAATCGCGAGAACGTTAGTATTATATTGTCTTTGGCGAGACATACGCGACAATCGCGAGAAGTTTTATTTTATGTTTTGCTGTGAGGTTTTGCTATAATTATAGTTACTTACCTATATAAATATAAATTTTAACATAAAAGCACTGTAACATTTGAAGGTATATTTTTGTGTCAGGTAAGTTTCTACTAAAGCCATCCCCTTTGCCTTTGACCCAGTTACCTGACTTATTGACCCTGTGGATTGACCGATGAATAATAATAGATTTTAGTGTCCACTTCATACCTACCTGCACCACTATATAGGGACTTATTAAAGAGTCAAACAAATATAAAAAAGCGAAAGAAATTTACACAAAAATAAGAAGGCATATCTGCACGACCTATTATTAAAGGGAAAACATTATGGGTGTTTGTTCCCGGTCCGCGTTATTGCGCATGTCAAGAACCGGCTGGCAACAGATAGGGGTCCAGACATAAGTACTTGTACCCATAGCAAGCACTGAGGTCATTCACCGATTTAGTAAGGTCCCTGCTTTTGGTCTATATTTTCGCAATTTGTTTTTGACAGGTTCATTGGCAGGGGTTGGGAGGGCGTGAACGAAAGTTTTTTAGATCAGGTTTGTGGTCATTGTTTCGAAAACCATAATCTTGACGATTCAGTAATGATAAGGATTGTTTCATATTCATTGTTTATGTAAGCATATCAGCTAGGTAGGATCTATAATAAATCGTTTGTGTCAAAAGATTTGGTATGCTTATAACTTCTATTTAGGTAGGTAACATTGGATACGCAAACTGTAAAATGTAGTTAGTTTGGGTAGGTATACCGAACGCTTTTGCGATAAGACCAATAACAGTAAAGATAATGTTACAGTACCGACGAAATAACAACCACGCCGGCACCTAGCCAGATAAAATAAGATCTCGCAATAAAATAAGATAAAATAACAGACAGAACCATCAAACAGGGCGTGAGAAAATATTATTTTAGATTACCTACTCCCGATTTGCGAGCACCGGCAACCTAAATGAAGAATTAGGTCACTATTCTCACACGGTCTCGCAAGGATTTCAACAATAATCTCATTGAACTAGGTAGGCACAGTGTCGTCAAGTAAAAAAATACTAGCAGCACGAATATGCGTGAACCGCGACCAATTCACAAATTTTTATCTCAAAAAATCTATCAAAACAACAGGTGAGGGGCTCAAAACTTACCTGCAAATGTATTGGCACTTTTTTCACTGGCGCGTTGCTAGCCATCGTCATAAAATCCAAACACAAGTCACTATTTATTTTATTACGACCGGCGTAAACCGATTTTCTTGTCACGCGGTTATTTTTACGATTCTTCTAACATCAAGCGCGATTATCACTATCGACAAGTCCCTACTGATATTTTATTTTCATTGAGTGTACTACGCGCCCCTCCAGTACGCATGCGTACTCTCCCTCCGATTTGGTTGGTCGGTGGAAAGTTGAAACAGCATTGATATTTCTCGCCATTCATATTTCGTAGTTCACATCAAATCCGACAGATGGCGTGGATAAAAATTTATTGAATTTGAAAAGAATTCTGTTCTTGAATGTACAAATATTGAATTCAATTAGACTTTCAACCAAATCTAATTATGTCTTTGAAATTATGGATTTAATTTTGTAAGAAATAGGTAGATATTTATGCTTGGGTGAGTATTTAAAATTTTTATATAAGCTTGAGTAACTAACTAATCAAAGGCAGAGTATTATATTATTAATTATTATCTTTAAAAATATAAAAAAAAATGAACATTAGATTTAGTTACCTACAATAGAATGCATTGTTAGAATTTTAGTCAGAGAGACTACGCCCAAAATAGTCCGCCAGTTCATTACATGGTTTGAAGGCATGGTTGGAGATGGCGCTTTAGCTATATTTTGCAAACGATCATTAGATTGGCAGAGAAAGAAGCGAGTGAACCAAAACATACATTCAATCGAAACATGCGTCGGGCGCTACCGATTTTTGGCGCCCGAATATCTCGCGGCTGGTGAAAAAAAACCTTATTTTTTTCAAAAACATTTAATGTGAAGTGTGATAGTGTAGATTCGATAATTCGTACACATGCCCACGTTACACCTTAAACCTGGAATCACGGTAATTCTTTTATTTTCGGTGTCTCTGGCTTAACTAGCATATTTTAGGATTTGTTTTATAAATAGAAAGGAATTTTTAAACAGATAAAACATTTTTATAGAATGTATGGTTTGTTGATGTGCTTTTGCCTGAATGTGAGCTTTAGGTAGTGTTTTTTATTGTTAATTAGTCGGCCGTGACAATGATGTATAAGGATATAATATAGCTAAATTATTTCTAGCATAAAAATATTATTGTGTGGGCTTTTCGTTGCTACTAGTACCTACCTATTATTCAGTAAAACGTCAATTTTATCAAGTTGGGCCCTTATTTTCCTACATTATATACATATGTACATCTAATACAGAAGATATAGGATATATTGTGTGTTTACTTTTCTAAGATGAAATAAAACAGGCTAAGAGTAAACACCCTTTAACCAGCTACTTTGTTTTAGCACAAATTATGAGTTCTGAGTACTTCACATTTTTTTAACATTAAGGAAATAAATAAATTAAAATATTTTACGTTACAATAATAAAGATACCTACAATTAAAATGTTAGGTTTCAGTTATAATGTTGAAAAGGAATAATTATCAAATCGGGGCAAATATAATATTCGTTTTTCCGATATCGCCACCGAATTAAAATATGAAAATTACTTGCTTTTCCTATAAAGTCCATCTATATTTTCCATATCTCACGCAACTTCAAAGGTTGAAAATCGACGTAGAGCGAGAGTACTCGTAAGGGCTTGATTTACATATTATTAAAAATGAAACGGTTTTTGCGTTTGGGTATTTTCACGAAAAAGGATGTCTGTGATCGTCACCCTTTCACGGTCACAACAACCTATTTAATTTATATTCGGTCATAATAACAACAAACGGCTTGAATTCTCCCTCCCCACCCTTTCTACTCCTATTTCCACCCTTTGGATGGGTGGCAGTGAAGTGGTCTTGGTCATTTACTTGAAACCTTACGCGACCCAATAAAATCTGATGTAAGGTAATTTTTATCGACTACTAAGTTGCCTTCAGTGAAGGAAAACCCGGTGAGACCATTATATGGAGCAAATTCAATTCCCTTGTGACTTAAATTGTAGCAAGCCAGCCAATTATGTCAGTTAAGAAACATAAGAAACACACGAAAAGAGAAAGCCACCCCATAGGTGATATTTATCTAGCTCATATCAGATAGAAAATCACCACTGTTATTTTACAAACGAATAGTTAAATACTACTGTGCAGGGCTTTTCACGTATGTACGAGTACTCATTCGTTCGCCTAAAACAAATGCGGTCGATAAAAATTTCTACACGTGAGTCAAATTATACTCCAACATCTTAGTTATGTATGACTCGTCCATTTCAAACGCAGCGAGACGAGCAAAGGCACAGATAATTAGTTTTAGGTAGGTAGTAGGTGTATTTCATCAACCCAAATAGAAACCATACAAGTTCTTTAAACATCGCCAGCCTTAATAAGGCCGTGTTTTCAGTTAGGCCTTATGTCAACAAACTGGGCATGTGAGACCTTAACCCTGAGATAAGGTATCTGCTAGCTGCAATGCGATTATGTATCAAGGTAATGTCAACTTATTTGGAGTGAGTATCTAATTTAAGATAGTTTAACGAAATAATGTTTCATTTAAAATCGTGTTTTTCTATGTGGAAATCGCCAATTTCGAACGTTTTTCAAACCAAACCGTAAATTAAAATGAAGTTTCATTCTTTGCAGTTAGCTCCTGGGTTGTAAAAATACTTAATTTATTTTTTAATACAATCCTGGTGAAAAGAGGAGTTAATCGACATCTCAGCTAAGTATTTATCAATATTTAACTTGGAAAACCGGCCAAGTGCGAGTCGGGCCACGCGAAGTGTAGGGTTTTGTTTTTGCACGTATACATCTCTCATTCAAACCAATTTTCGTTGAAAATGTTCATAAATTACTACTTACAGTATACTTTTTTAAAACTTTTCACTTAGAAAGTAAAGTAAAAACATAGAATGTACCAGCTTGCATGCTTCTTATTTCCGCGCAGATCGTAAAAGCCGAATGTAAAGGCGATGCGGCTAGCAACCCAACACTATTTTGATTCCGTTTACCACCATGCTAAGCTTGGCTGTAGGTCTTATAGTCCTGGGCTCTGTCCCCCCTTCAAGGGAAAAAAACGTGAGTATTATTTATGTAAGTACCTATGTAAAAATTAAGAATTTTTGGTGTGAACCTTATTTTAATTTATATTTTGCACGCTACGACTGCAAGAATATAAGGAATGCAGCAGAAAACGGAAATGAACCCGACCTGGGAAATGAACGCCTTGACCTAGGCAAGGAAGTCTCGCTTCCTGAAAAAACGGCAGTAACATAGGTGTCAGGAAATCAAAATGTTTTTAAATATTGATGTGGAGCTTCTGGTGTATTGAGCATGGAATTTTAATGTAGCTCGCGAGCAACAAGATATTCTTTGCTCTATGTTATTTATATATACTAACTAGCTGTTACCCGCGTCTTCGCCCGTGTGAACCATATGTCTATGTCCTTCTCAGTACCCTAACCTATATGTATGGAAATTTCATGATGATCGGTTCCGTAGATAGGCGACAGCGGAACAAACAAATAAACAAACTCACTTTCGCATTTATAATATTAGTTAGGTTAGGTTAAAAATTAGGATATGGGCACCCGTTTCCATATCTCAAAATCATTGATACCTACCTGCCTAACACTCAGAATAATCTGAGGCCTAACAACCCCTTTTTGACATGCTTTATTATCTATTCTAATATTATAAAGCTGAAGAAGTGTTTGTTTGTTTCGTTGAACTTAAAAAAAATCGACCTTTTCATTCATACAGAAGTGTTCACCAATTGTATGGGAAGTCAAAAAAATTTTCGACTTCCCAGCATGGGGCCCATAGCAAAAGTTGTTCATATTGACGGTCTGAGTTACCCCTTGAAGGGAATTTCCAGGATAATCATCCAAGACCTAGGTCAGTCTCAAAAATCTTGTTTCCTGGCTGAGGGTCGAACCCGAGACCACTTGTGTTGCAGACTGGCTTGATAACCACTACACCACGAAGCTATCAAACAATTTATTTACTTACCACTTCCAGAGTAAACAAACAACGGTAAACAAAGTTAGAATCAATCGCCAGAGAGCTTTTTCCAATAGCCAGATAAGCCGAGATAGACAAATCAATACAGATAAGCGTAATCAGTCGCACTGACCTTCAGGCAGCTGTGGGGTTGCTATGCCCTTTAAACATACTGTTGACAATTGTTTATATATATAGCTACTTCGAAAAGTATAGAACTATTATTTTTTATAAATACATCCACTTTAATTTAATTTATTTATTTTGTAACAGAAAAATATTTTGTATTCGAAAATTAGGAATTAAAGCAACTTAAACTTACATATAAAATATGAGAAATACTATTTCAAAAATCATCTAAACTGTAACAAGATTTTTCCAATAATAGAGCTCTTTACTTTTTATTGAACGCTGTGCCACTGCGCATTGGTTTTTGAGGGACAATAATCTAGAATAGGTAGCGGATCCCTAACTCTGAAGTATTACCGACCTACCGCCGAGGATGGGTTGGATGCCACCGGGAATACGCCTGGATGATGATGACTTCTTTCTTCCTGTGGCAATACATAGCTACGCTACGTGTTCAAAAACAGTCAAATCGTGTCGTGCTCCGGAAAAGGCAGATTTGTCAATATGCTGAGTAGGCCGAAGCCTAGGGCGGCAAATTTCGAGAAGCGGCAAAATAATATTTTGGGCTTACATGCGTCATCGCATGTGTCAAAAATTTAAAATTATTTAAAAGATTATGGCAAAATAATATTTTGTTCTAGCACACGTCGTTTGCCGTGTGGTTCCCGGTAGAGTAGAATAGGATCACTCCAAGTCTTCCCGTGGATGTCGTAAAAGCCGACTAAAACATCAAAAAGACCTCTCCAACTCGTCTGGCCAGCGTGGAAAGTGTAGGCCAAATCATCTGACTGCTCTGGCTAATATATATAATATATATAAATATGGCTCTGGTAGTACAGAGAGGGTCCTGCCCCTGCAGTGGAGACTAAACAAGACCAGATGATGATGATGATGATGATGACACGTCGTCGCATGTGTTAAAAAGGTAACGCAGGCGGCAATAATTATATTGCCTACGGGGCGGCAAAATAATATTTTGGTCTAGTACACGTCGTCGCATATGTTAAATGGTCTACCTACGGGGCGGCAACTAATAATAAAGCCCAAACTACTAAAAATAAGGCCCAAAATATTAATTTTGGGCTAGCAAAATCGTCGTCGCATCCTACGAGTACATAGCTCCGAGAAACGAACCATTTTAATGCCGGAAATTGATTTACTTACGATTTACTGGAACGCACTAAAATCTTTACGAGCCTCTCTGGAAGTTCCCAGAAAGCGCTAATATAAAGAGCTTAAACAAATTGCAGGCTTCGACGGATCAAGCGGGAGCTTCGGCTGAATTTTAATGAGGAAGAGCGTTCAAGAGGCTGTTATTAATTAGAAAAATCTTAGGGTACCGCTTCTACTTAGCCTGACATACAAATACATATACCTATAAATGTTATAGCTTGGAAAATTATCGGGTCTTTTGTAATCTCCAATATAGGAGCACGACCCTTTCTGTACTACCAGAGCTATATATTAGCCAGAGCAGTCAGGCTTTGGCCTACACTCTCCACGCTGGCCAGACGGGTTGCAGAGGTCTTTTTGATGTTTATAAGCTTTGTTTAGCTTGTGCTTCCTAAGTCACCTTCTACGACAGCCACGGGAAACCTTGCAGTGGTCCTGTTCTTCTCTGCCGGGAACCAAACGGCTCAACGTTTGGAGAATGTAAGGATGTTTATACTTAGTCTTCTCCACGCAAAACTATACAGGAATTTTGTTGTAATTTTACTTAGGGCATATAGAGTCACATAGCTTTACTGGTTTGCTTTTTTTGATTGGACTATGTAGCCTAGCTCCAAGTGAGCTTTTTATTACTTCACCGGACTTTTTGAGGAGACTTCGAACATCATCAATGGGCCTCCAGGAGGGACAGACCTCGGCTTTGGGCGTTGCCTGTGTGCGCAAGGCTTGGAGATACAGAAAATTCTCATATGCCTGATGGGCCGCGATTAGCATGCATAGCCTGATGGGCTGAACAGAGAAACAATGGCAAAGAATGGCCTTTGGAGTACTTTGGAGAGCAACTCTCATAATTTGCCGTATGGGCCGAAACTGGCTCTATATTTTAGATAAGAAATACTAAAAAACACTCTAATAAATAAAATTTAAGGTATAAAATCTTTATGGGTATTCCGTAAAGCTTTACTAAGAGATAACATAATTTCAAGGAACCAATATTGGAGTCGTATAAAAGGTATACTAAGACAGGATTAAATTGTTGAGAGTATATCTTTTTGTTTCATTATTTTAGGGTTCCTTGCTTATCTCAAAAGCTAAACAGACCTATCATAGGATTATTCAGTTCATCATTATCATCAGGTCTTTTTAAGTCTCCTCTGCAGAAACACGACCGTCTCTGTAGTACAGAGTTTGTACTACCAGAGCCATGTATTAACCACAGCAGTCAGAGCATTTGTCCTACACTCTCAACGCTGGCCAGACTTTAACATCCATTACGGTTTTCATATATAATTAAATATCATGTATGGATTTGTTAGTACAGAGAGGGTCAGGCTCCTGCAGCGGAGACTAAAAAAGACCTGATGATGATGGTTATATTGTTACGAACACGAGTAGAAGAGAATCTGTTTTTCCGAAACCTTATTATTTAGTTTTCATTATGACCGGTATTTTCGCGAAGCCCCCACAAAAAAGGCTTTGTCCCTGGGGCACTGCGGGACCACAGTTTGAGAATAGCTGCGATACAAACTAAGAGAATGAAGCACTGGTATAAGTAATTTTTTTCCGCTCTAGTCTCCACTATCTTTGATAGAACCATAGCTTAAATGAGTCTGATTTACAATCAATCTCACAGGAATCTAGCCTAGTTTACTTATTGATAGCGAACATCGAGCAATTGCCCTTTATTTATAGAGCCATTTAAGATATGGAAACGAATTGTTTTGCAAAGTCTACGAAGACCTGGAATTGAAAATTGAAATTAGTTTCGTTTGTGAATCAGAGAGAAGCAAATTTTTATTTACTATATTATATGGTTACATAGTTAGTACAGTTAATCTGAAAAACAATCTTTTTACTTAAGACCTGACCGTGAATCGAACGCGGTACCCTGCGATTCAATGATTCAAAGGCAATATGGATACCACTAAGCCACATAAGTCCAAGCAGCAATCTAGTATACGAGTAGTGAGTTTCTAGTGCGATAGTTAAAGATTGGAGCCGTTTTGTTTATAAACCTTCTAGCAACCCTCCATGGCAGCGCCCGGGCTTGTATTTTATCTATAAATAAACCTTCCTCATGAATCACTCCATCTATTGGTGAAAACCGCATGAAAATCCGTGCAGCAGTTTTTGAGTTTATCGCGAACATACACAGCGAATGACTTTGTTTCATAATATGTTGATATGTAGTGATTAAACATCTGACAACGTTTTGCGCAAACTTTATGAAGAACCGAAACAGAACTTTGCGTTTCTAAAAATATAAAGAAACATGTGTTGTGCTGCCGTATAATGATTTATGGGTTTAAGACAGGTGCTGAAATAGCTTCAGTAGGCGTACGAAATGAACGCAAGTGTGTTTGTTTTCCTTCAATCAAAGAATGTAATTTGTGTTAAAAAAAAAACGTAATTTTCCTAAGAAGCCAACATTGTTTTTGGCGTAACTAATTTACTGTTAAATGATGCACGTGAGCAAGGGAGCCGTGTGGTTCCCGGTAGAGTAGAATAGGACCACTCAAAGTCATCCCATGGATGTCGTAGAAGGTGACTTAGGAAACGCAAGCTAACAAAGCTTATAAACATCAAAGAGACCTCTCCAACCCGTCTGGCCAGCGTGGAGAGTGTAGGCCAAATCCTCTGTCTGCTCTGGCTAATATATGGCTCTGATAGTACAGAGAGGGTCGTGCTCCTGCAGTGGAGACTAAACAAGACCTGATGATGATGATGCAAGTGAGTAAGAGGATTGTTCTGTTCAGCACATGTTCGAGATAGTTTGCTGTTTCTTTTGCATTTCACTGAGAAACAAGACGGTGGTATGTGGTGGGAAGTCAAGGAGTACAAGTTTTCGTCAGACAATTTTGCAAATTGATTTTAGTGGACTTTATAATATGAAATTGGTGTAGTTTGGTGTTATAAATGCTCGTGCTCATGAACAATTTGTGAAATAGTTAAAGTGGACTGATAAATGGACTCGTATAGATTTGCCGCCCCAAGCTCCCACGAGGCATCAAAGAACATACGCCATCTTTGATGCTACTTGGAAAAACTTTACCGTACAACACTGATACTTAGTATCTCATTATACTGGACATTGGAAGAATCACTGAAATTTCGGTGGAAGCCATAACATAAAACAGAAGAAGAAGAAGAGAAACAATACAAGTGTTCAGCCGCCCGGGCTTTAACTTTCCCCAACCTTCCCTTAAGTTATTATGGGAAAGTTGGGGAAAGAAATAAACCAGATTGCCACAGGGCAAGCCCTTGGCAAGAATGTCCGAAAAGGAGAACCCGAAACCGAAGCATGTATGAAAAGAGTGATAGATGTAGATGAAGCGAGAGAGGTTTGAGGGTAGCAAGTGGAGGCCCATGGTCTCTGCCTACCACCATGGGAGAGGCGTAATAAAATAATAGTCCGTTTATCTATGCCTGTAAATTGACTATGTGAGTACAATGAACGAGTTGTGCCTACAAAAGGCATGCCATAAATTGGTTCTGAATAAAGTATGCACTGTGCCAATTACTTCTTCCTGCTTTACGGCGTTTAGCAATTAGCCCACGTTAAATACCAACACTACTGATAATAATTAGTCCCTTTACTAGCTGGGTTACTTACTATATGCCGTGTGGTTCCCGGCAGAGTAGAATAGGACCATTCCAAGTCTTCCCGTGGATGTCGTAAAAGGCGACTTAGGAAACACAAGCTAAACAGAGCTTACAAACATCAAAAGACGGGTTGGAGACAACCCGTCCGGCCAGCGTGGAGAGTGTAGGCCAAATCCTCTGACTATTCTGGCTAATGTATTGCTGTGGTAGTACAGAGAGGGTCGTGCTCCTGCAGACCTGATGGATGGATGGATGGATACTTACCATATCTCAGGACTCTCGTGAGATTTCACGATTTTTGGACTCTTTCAGGATTGCAGCCGGATTTTGATAATCATATGAAAACTTCCATGCTGGTCTGAGAGAAAAGAAAACGTAGCTTGTACCAGCTGCTTCTCTTCCCGCGCAGGTCGTAAAAACCGATCGAGGGAATGGGCGCGAGAAATCATGTCAATTGGCGATGCAGCTAGTAACACATGACTATTTTGATTCCGTTTAACGTAAAGTAAAGCTTAACGTGGCCGTTAGGTTTTGGGCTCTGTCTACCCCGCGGGGGAAAAAGACGTGATAGTATGTATGTATAATTATAGGATTGTTGGACTCTTTTCCGGATTGCAGCCGGATTGTGCTAAAAAAAAACAAGGACTCTTAGGATTTTTGGAATTTAAAAAAAATACAGTATACATTGCTGCTGCGTTGATAGCGGCGAGGGGCGGTGGGTGGGACGGGGGTGCGTACTGGCTGGTGCCACCCCGAACGCGTGAGCGAGACACCCCCCCCCCCCCCCCCTTGATAGGCAGTGTACAAAAATGATAAATTTAGCTTGTGTTTCCTATGTCGCCTTTTACGACATCCACGGGAAGACGTAGAGCGGTCCTACTCTTCTCTTCCGGGAACCACACGGCATCGATATTGAAACCTTCAAAAACGAGTCTGTTGTGTCTGAGCAAGTGGGCACCTGATGGTGAGTGATCACTTACCATCAGGTGCCCACTTGCTCGTTTGCCGTTCCATATCATAAAACAATACCTATACTATATGTGTTTTCAATTCGTTCAAAAAGTTCAAACGTTCAAAAAGAGATACAATTATCCAATTTTGAATAAAAATCTTTGACTTTGACTTAATTACGTTATCTTGTCACAGATGGCGCGCTACAAGAAGACTGGCTTTATGGACGACGATGCAGGCAGCGTCAGCTCCATCCAGCTGAACGAGGGAGTGCGGTCTGGCGGCACCCATATCCGGTATCATATGGTAAGTGACCAGTCCACTTTTTGATGTTTCTATAGTTATATCCATCTTCATCTCGCTGCGATCACGATAGATGTAACTCCATAGACACGTCAGCAAAAATTAATAAGTACAAGGTTCGTGCTAAATCTTCATCATCATCAAATTTAAGAGCTGGGCTCTTGTCGGTGGAGTTTCTTCCATTCCTTTCTTTCTTCCGCCAGTTGTTTTACTTCTCTGTAAGTAGCAACATTAACTTTTTCTTTTATTTGTTTCATGAAGGTTTGTCTCGGCCTTCCCGGTCCCCTTTTACCCTAAAGGTAAATCTTGTCAATATTAATTAATAAATATGTTTGAAGCGCCAAAAATTAAAAAGGAATACAGTCCCACCTTGCTTTTTAAAGAGGCAACTCCGTCTCCCTTTTCGCAAAAAATAGCTAGTCCGGCGTACTTATGCTTGATGACGGACGGACGGACGGATTTATACGTACATTCCGTTTTAAGTCATCATCATCAGGTCTTTGTTAGTCTCTACTACGGGAGCACGACCCTCTCTGCACTACCAGAGCCATATTTTACCATATTAGCCAGAGTAGTCAGAGGATTTGGCCTACACTCTCTACGCTAGCCAGACGGGTTGAAGAGGTCTCTTTGATGTTTCTCTTTGATGTCCTTCTCATTCGGGAAATGCGGGATTGACGGCTTCATGGCATCCCTCTGCGGGTAGTCCGACGACTTACTCTTTGATTTCGACTGCGGATAAAATTTTAAAAGTTATATTAAATTGCCATACCCAAATGCGAAATTTCGTAGTCTGTATGTATGATCAGTGATCACGTTTATCTCCGGAAATATTGGACGGATTTGAATGAATTTTTTTTTGCTTTAAGGTTATTAAGCCTGGGCAACGTATAGGGTAGAAATAATTTCGAAAAATGGAACACCTGATGCAGCATCATAATAGTCCAGCTGAACTATAAGAAATGTAAAAGTGGAGCCTTAGCAAAAGTTGTTCAGCTTGTGTTTCCTAAGTCGCCTTCACAACCACGGATAGACTTAGACTGGTCCTATTCTACTCTCCCGGGAACCACACGGCTCGGCATCCGTTACAAGTACTTACTTGCAACGGGACGTATAGACTAAATGGGCAACGGGATTTGCCCATTAGTATAAACGAAGATGGAGAACTATAAACTAGATTGACTTTTATTCGCTCATTTGATTGGATAACAAGTTACGACTGGCAGCCCTTTGGAATTTAAATATGGCCGATTTGTTCTGAAACGAAGTTCGTAGAACATGCAGCTGATATCTATCTATCAGATGTTTCAGTGTATTGTATTCTCTTTGAGGATTCACGAAACGTCGAAGATGATACCACTATGCAGATAAGATTCATTGTTTTGCACTCATCTTGCGGTCTTTTTTTGCACCCGATAGGAGTAAGCGCCCCCCACTTTGACTTGCAGTGCTCTGGATGTGGAATGGACCAACGGCAAAACATTTTAATGGTTTCAGAAATGCTTGCCACCAAATGGTAGCACTGAGGCGTTGAAGTACATTCTCCACGCTGGCCAGACGGGTTGGAGGGGTCTCTTTGATGTTTATGACCATCATTTAGCTTGTGTTTCCTAAGTCGCCTTCTACGACATCCACGGGAAGACTTGGAGTGATCCTTTCTACTCTGTCGGGATCCACACGGCTGACCCTGGTAACCCCAATGAAATGAGTGAATAAAGTGCAAGAAGTTGGTTTCACACTTCGTTTACAAGGTGTGGTCCACTGATTAAATAGACTATCATAATAGTTCCAAGCTCTCGTTTATCAAGACGTAGAAGATTCCTTCTTGTCAGATAGGTACCCATTGCAACATGTTACCTTTCTTAATCTGTCAAAGCATCTACCTATCAATCCTGTGGTTACTCTCGTTAGCAATTCAATAAGTTCACGAGTAACCTTGCTCCAACAAAGGCTGGTCACTAAATAACTAAAATACAGATGTGACGTTATGTAAATGTGTAGCACTAACCACGATCATTCAAATCCACGACATTTAGCACTTTAAGAGTTCTATGCACGTTCTATGCTTAAGGGTGCGCTAGTCAGGTTTTTCGCCATACAAATTCTGTAGGGTGATGACTCCGTTGTTCGGTATCGTCTGTTTAAAGTTTTTAATTCTATCGATTTGTTTTGTCGTTATCTATGCTTGTATGGAATCATAATTGTAAAATTATAAGTACTTTAAAAGTTATGAGTCTCAAAACATTCCGTTTTAACACGTAATTTTAACGCAACTTTGGGCACAATTAAATACCGGAAGGAGTATAAAATCTCTAAAACAAAATTCATACAAGCATAGTTTGGTTATTAAAAAATATAAATTATTTTACTTTTAATAAAAACATTCAGCTGTTTTATCACAAGAACACTTCTCCCAAACGCATACTCGCGAATTTTTAGACGACGAAGATTTAGATTTTCAACAATATTTGTGTTTGCACACACTAGACTGTTGTTCCGATGTGCTTATACATCAGTGTAAATAGTTCCGCACTGTTCAAAACCGAGTCTATCCCTTTCTCAGCGAAATACCACGCATTTTAGCCACGTGCGCTGACGAGTTCGAGTTCCCGACTAGCGCATCCTTAAAACCTTCTGATAGCGAAACGTAACATGAGTTCCAAAAACCCATATTTACTTTATGTACGGCGGTGTACGGTGCCATGCGTTTGGTTCCCGGCAAAGTAGAATAGAACCACCCCAAGCCTTCCCGTGGATATCGTAGAAGGCAATTTAGGAAAAACAAGCTAAAAAAGCTTACAAACATCAAAGAGACTACTCGAACCCGTGTGGCAAGCGTGGAGAGTGTAGGCCAAATCCTCTGACTGCTCTGGCTAATTCATGGCTCTTTTAGTACAAGAGGGTCGTGCTCCTGCAGTGGAGACTAAACAGAGGTCTGATGATGGAGATGATGACATTGAATAAGGTGCAATAAAAGATGTTAGCCGTTACACCGGTACATAAAGAAATTATTCCCTGAAATAAACGTGTTATTATTACCTTTTTTGTATGAGTAATCTCGTTCATATTATCTCTTGTGAGTAGAATACCGAGGATGATATCGTACCGCTCCACATTTCAACCAAAACTATTTTCAATTTTTTCCGCTACAATTGAGATTCCGTTCTTAGCTATCCACATGTGTCTTCATTAGATATCAAATTTTGCCGTTGCAGGGTTTTAAGTAATTTTCCCTGTGTTTGACTGACAAATATCAGCTAGGATTATAAATTAAAAGTCAATTTACACAATTATTGCACCATGCATCTGACACAGTTTTGCTATTACTTATTATTGGTAGAAAAAAAAAATACCTTTGACACTCTGTGCCATTTCTATACTCTCAATATTTATGGCAAAGCCAAACAGATAAATGGGACACAAAAGATCCCAATACAATACATACATATACCTATTCGAGAGGATGGGGTAGTCACGAGTACAGGAACTAGAGTATGGAGTACCATATTCTAGTTATTGAACTCGTGACTACGTCGCATGTTGTAACATACGACTTTTTGGCTGATGAGGCGAAAGCTGCACATACATACATATTATCACGCCTCTTTCCCATGGGGGTAGGCAGAGACTATGGATCTCCACTTGCTACGATCCTTAAAAACCTCTTTCGCTTCTTTCACATTCATTACTCTTTTTATGCATGCTGTCCGGTTTCGGGTACTCCTTAACAAAAGCTGTAACTATAATTTATTAACATTTTCTGTATACTCTTATCAAAACGCAAATAAAAATATTCTATTAAAATTGAAAATATGTGATGAAAAAGAATTCGCCACAGGTAGGATTCGAACCCACGGTAACCACGGTGTTGGTAACACACTTAGGGCGCAGACCTAAGACTCGTGGGTTCGAATCCTACCTGTGGCGAATTCTTTTTCATCACATATTTTCAATTTTAATAGTATACCGAGCATTGTAATGCTATTTAAAAACCATTTAAGAAAAATATTCTATTATATTCCAATCCAATTTTTCTCGTGACTTGGAACTTTTTGTCTCGTGATGGGCATTATTCGTAATATAAATGAACATAAATAGTTATAACAAGAGCTTGGTCTGGACATACTATACTATCAGATGAAGAAAAGAAAACCTGGCAAGTGTGAGCTCACGCATTGAGTGTACTGATGATTTTGGTTACATTTTATTATTTACGGATTTTTACTTGTATTTAGGGTTAGTTTCTATTCACTTGCAAGCAAACGAGGTTCCACACAAATTGGTGACATTTTTTACCTCTACTTTCGCGAGAACTAAGTAATCATCATCATCATCATTTCAGCCGCAAGAAGTCCACTGCTGGACATAGGCCTCCCCCAAGGATTTCCAATATGACCGGTTGGAAGCGGCCTGCATCCAGCGTCTAAATAGTCGAACTAAGTAATGATAATATATAAATATTGTTTAAATTGGCTAAATGAGCAAATTATCCCCGATTCCTTATTTAATCCAAAAGTATAGATAGAATTGATAATTTTCCCAAAATAAGAGAGATAATTCGATCCCGAGAATAATAAATAGGCATTTATTATGCGACACACGCAATTTGACGAATCTCATAAATATTGAAATATCCTCATTGAAAAGTTTTAGTGAGGTTCTTTCATGGTCTAGTCCGACACAACAGCTAGTTAACAATATGACTTAACTTAATGGGGACTTAACTTAAAAAGACCATTGACCCTTTAATATTATGGGAGGTAAGTAAGCTTGTGTCTGTTTAAAACGAGCCTAAGCCTGTAAATCCCCGCTGATAGTACTATTTTATTCTATTCTCAAAACAATTAAGGCGCCTGGCCAGTGTTGATAAGCAATAATACACATGAGCGTTATAAATATAAAAGTTTTATAGGAGAATTGCCTAGACATATTTGGTTTGTATTTATGTTTACCCGATTAAGTCACCCAGAAGGTCGTTATGTTTATGGCGCTTATGTACGTATATACGTATGTAAACATGTATGAATGTAAGTATGTGAGTTCCATTTTTGCCTCCTGTTGACTGATTTCGAAGTGAGAGATATCACTATATTCGTATTCTTCCCCAGAGTGTGTTTACGTCCGACGTATTGAGTTTTTTGCTTACATAACATGATACTCTTATTGATTCAAGATTCAATTTGTTTATTTAAAATAGGTTTCTTGAAACACTTATTAATTGTTATATTATTTGTGTTTACAATTTTAACAACCAAAAAAAATTGTTCACCTCAATATTTAGTTATGGCTAAGTTTAGCCCGCTTCCAAAGCGGAGTGCAGAAGAAGCGGCAACAAACTGCACAACGCATTTTCTCCCATCGACGTCAACTCACAATTTTAGTTAGACCTTATAAGATGAAATTGAGATTCTCAGATAGGTATAAATTAAACGACGCACTTAAGAATCGGTTAAACCGTTTAGGTAAATGGAGTCACAGAAGAACAAGACATACCTACTAAAATACATATGTTTAGACAAAAGACATGCATATGCGCAAAAAATTACCCTCTCTCACATCATTTAGACAAAAAAACTAAACCAATTTATGATAAAAGAGTCTTTACTAGTCTAACTTTCGCGTTGCTAACAGCATTGTGATTTCAGTTAATTTCCCTAGGGCCGGGGTTCTCATCGTATTCGCTATGACCTGTTTCGAGCTAGTAGTAGAATGTTTTATATATTTGCTATGACTACTAGTTCTATTTTATAAGTAACTTTTTACGAAATAAAATTAAACAGTCGATATAAACTTAAAAGTAAAAAAATCAATCATCCCCAATTTCCTACGCTAGAGGTTGATTATTTTTTCTAAATTTATATGGTGACTGACTTCAGGGTAAACCATTTCCGATAAAAATAAAATTCTTAATATCGTAGTACTCAGTAGAGAGTTATGCGTATCATATCATCATCAGGTCTTTCTAGTCTCCACTGCAGGAGCGCGACCCTCTCTGTACTACCAGAGCCATATACTAGCCTGAGCAGTCAGAGGATTTGGCTTACACTCCCCACGCTGGCCAGACGGGTTGGAGAGGTCTCTTTGATGTTAATAAGCTTTGTTTAGCTTGTGTTTCCTTAGTCACCTTTCACGACATCCACGGAATGACTTGGAGTGGTCCTATTCTACCCTGCCGGGAACCACACGGAACTCCCTTGCTCACGTGCATCATTTAACAATAAATTAGAAAGTCAATGCGTATCATATGCGCATTGACTTTCTAATTTATTGCACATAACCTCTGACTCATTTTGGTTGGTTGAGAACTCAGAAGTCTTGGGCTATTGACAGCAATTTGCGACTTGACAGATTACGCCAATTAAAATTTTCCAAAAATAAATCGTCTTCAAAATATTAAATTTTCGGACATGCTCACTAAATTTCTCGCGAATCGGAAAAGCAAATCAGTGGATTCCAACACGGGGCTTTAGTCATTCTTTACATAGCAGTATTTTATGCAAAAAAATCATATTCTATTGCTCCAGTTAAAATGAATACTTACATTTTTCATACAAATCTATCTTCTTGAAAAATTATGACACCTACGTGATACGCGTGATAAGAATACAGACAGTTGGAGCTGTAAGTAGGTGTTTTGAATTCCGGTCTTGCTGGGGGCGACATCGTAGACGCCCGTAGCCCGTAGCACTCGTAGCATGTACCCTCGTAGTCGTAGCACCCGCAAAGATAACTTATTCAGTAGACATCAGTAATTCTACCTACCTACCTACCTAGGCAAGCAATGCGGTCTACGAATAATAATACGGTATTTTACTGTGATAACGGAAACCCAGAAAAATTAATTCATCAAGTATTTTAGGACATAAATAATCCAATTATCTTGTTTTTATTTCTTACAAATGCAAATTCGTAACGAAATTTCGTTTAAAAAATTTGTCATAATTTGTGTTCTTGAATGAAACACCAAAAGCGGAAGGCGCCATGTTTTAACGTCAGCTTATAGTAAATATTAACAATTTCGTCATTCTTATGACGCAGACATAGAGTGCAATAAACTTTGCTAATAGGTATATGATGACGTCACGCAGCATTTTTAGGCCCGAATAAATGAAAATCCCTCTACCTTATAAACGGTTGGACCGATTCTGTAAAACATGTATTAAAACCATCACTAGAAAGCCTGCCTTGAAAGAAATATAGATTCATATCGGTACACCCGTTTAAGAGCTATGATCCCTCAGACAGACACACTTATGGTCAAACTTATAACACCATCTTTTTGGGTCGCGGTTAAAAACTACCGTGTCGTGAACTCTACGTCAGTTAGTTGTCTATAGAATGCTCAACGAGGCACATCGTAGATCTATGAATAAATTAAGACGAGAGAAACACAAGGCCTTTTAAAAGTGACGTGAATAAGCGATGTTGTCGCTCATTTGTAGGCACCGTTTTGTTTTAGTCATCTTTTTAAAGTTTTGTTTATACATACATATTATCACGTCTTACGGGGTAGACAGAGCCCGAGGTCATAAAACCGAAAGACCACGTTTAGCGTGTTAGTGGGCGTTAAGGTGGAAAGCGGAATCAAAATGGTGATGGGTTGCTAGCCGCATGGACTTAATCTTGATTTTTTTAAAATAAATATTAAACGGGTTTTATCCTATACTACAAAAGTGATCTTTTTGCCGTTTTCTACTCGAGAGTCTACTGCTTTATAGTTATTGAAACATAACCGATCGTCTGCGAGACGGACAGACAGACGGATATCGAAATCTCAGTAATAGGGTCCTGTTTATACCCTTTGGGTACAGAACCCTAAAAGACCATATTTTGGTAAAATTTTATACCATGGTTGACATTTTTTATTTGCACTCGAGGAATCCTAACCAAATAATGTTTTATTTTTAGGGTTTGGTTTGGCACATACCCATGTAGGTCAATGCTGCAACGAGTATTTGGAAAAAACTCGGTCACTTTCGTGATCGGAAATTCAAGACTCAAGATTCAATCGTTTATTTAATATAGGTTTCTTTGAACACTTATTAATTGTCATATTTGTGTTTACAATTTTTACAACAAAAAATTTTTGTTGACGTCAATAATTACTTATGGCTAAGTTTAGGCCGCTTCCAAAGCGGAGTGCAGAAGAAGCGGCAAAAAACTGCACAGCGCATTTTCTCCAAGCGACGTCAACTCACCTACTACCTACTTATAATTACTCTCAATACCCATTTTACGAGATAATACTCAAATTTATTATAAAAATTTTATCAGAAAATAGGCCTTTGTAGACACTTCACTTTAAATCACATTAAATATTTATTTAATAAATTATTGTTCAAAGCACACCGAAAGAAATTCTTTTTAACAGTACACTAGGAGTACTCATCATCATTATCATATATTTAAGAACTTTGTTCATGTCGGTGGAGTATTTTCCATCTTTCCCTATTAGAATAATAATATAATAAACTTTATTTGCCAACACATTTACATTTGTAGGTATAACAGTAAATACAGGTCTTAGGATAAATCGAAGCCAACCCATCCGGGAGACCATCCCTGAACTAGACGGTATGGGTCTGTATCTCAGAGAATAGGTAACCAAAAGGGTAATAACGAGATTGTCAGATGTTTGTTAGATACATGTATACTAGTGTAGTGGCTACTAGATTAAAAGACATTGATGCTACTTCAAACTCAACTAGATATTTCTGTTTACGGGCGTTAGTAACCCGTAACCCAACTAGATTCCCTTTCCTCCGCTATCTCTTTGACCTCTCTGTACGACACGACTTTTGCCTTCTCTTTTATTTCGTCTGTGAATGTTCTCCTTGTCCTTCCTTTTCCTCTCCGAACTAGGAGAATAGGAACTAGGAAAACCCAAAAAAATATTGCAGTCTTTTACATAGACGCAAAGTCTTCTCTCTTCTGACTTCTATACAGAATATTCTTCGGAGAGTATACTCAGGATCTGCACGCATACCGCCTTCTACTTTATAGTACCGGAAATTAAGGTGCACCATTGGATTGGTATTTCCAAGCAAGCAAGGATTGTCTTGCTTGGTTAAAATTCCTAGAATACCAAGCTTACCAAGCGATTTTCCTCATCTTTTATTATACACACAGCTAGAAATTGGAATGTGTGTGTCCTGCGCCTGAATTTAAGAACGCATTAAACCTGAAATATACGCATATGACATAAATCTTTTTGAAAATAGAGTGAATAGCCTTCTTCTGGGTAGCTCACTCCATCTTGGGCCATATCTTTGCCTTTAGGCTAGATGAGATGAGAAAACTCATCACATAATATGAAGAAGATAATATAGTATATTACAGTGGAAAAGTTCAACCATCACAGCTGATCTGTCGATGCTACAGCACCCTTGCAATGAGGGAGAGAAAGAAAGAGTAAGCAACATAATTATAAATATATTTTTTGGCCATGTTTTACTTTTATTTTCGTTTAAAATAAATCAGACACCCCTACCAGAAGACACAGTGGATCAGATATCGATAAAGAATTATTTGCTTATAAAATATTCACACTACCATATTTGCGGTTCCCATTCCGTGACGAACAGACAGACGGACGCAGTCGTCCTATTAGCGGAAACTGTTTGCTGAACTTTTTAGAGACAGGCGTATTGTTCTTCGGTGAATTTCCATTATATATTAGTGCCAGAAGCCCTAAGTCTTTATAGGGCTGAGCTAAGATTACAATAATTTATGCAGAGTAGAATAGAACCACTCTAAATCTTTCCGTGGATATCGGAGAAGGCGACTTAGGAACACAAGGTAAATCAAGCTTACAAACATCAAAGAGACCTCCCAACCCGTCTGGCCAACGTAGAGAATATAGCCAAATCCTCTGACTGCTCCGGCTGATATACAGCTCTGGTAGTACAGTGAGGGTAGTGCTTCTGCAGTGGAGACTAAAAAGAGGCCTGATGATGATGGTAATGGTGTGAACGCGAGTTTTCTATAAGAGAACGACGAGAGAACGAAGGTTCTGTTTCAGCAATGGGCATGTTGACTAAAATTTTTTTCATGTTGCTATGTAAAGACCTGCTAAAATTAAAACACAATAGTGACAGAAAAACATTTCTAAACAAAAAACTCTTTCAGTTATAAAAG
Organism: Rhodophaea formosa; assembly: GCA_963082605.1. Lineage (NCBI taxonomy): Eukaryota > Metazoa > Arthropoda > Insecta > Lepidoptera > Pyralidae > Rhodophaea > Rhodophaea formosa. The sequence continues at coordinate 8,673,667 of OY720228.1, read as the reverse complement.
TTTTAAAGACACATGTTTTTAGACGTAAATTTTTAGACGTGAAAACGTGCCGCTGAAATGCCTACATATTTGTGACGTCACAAGCTTGTATTTTGTATGGGTGGCGTGAGAACTTTGTTTGGTAGCTAAACGAAATATTTCATTTATGGTAATGGTTTCATAATACAAGTTGCTATAAAGTTTGCAGACTAAAATACAGTATAATAGTAATTAAAGATTTTCATACTTTAAAAAATGGTCCTATTCACCCAACTTTAAAGAAGCTTTAAGATCACTTAACGAATCGATATCAAATTAAAAGTGTTCTTTATAGTGTTTTTAGATAGAAATGAGTCTCATTAGAAACAAATTTTATATAATCTTTACATTAGGCAACTACCGTCCGGAACTGAAGCCGAAACTTAAGTTTCGGCGATAGTTTCGGCATACAATTAGCCGTGAATTGAGCCTAGCCGAAACTTACGTTTTAGACTGAATTGGTACCTCAAAACACGCGTCGTAAATGTTGACTTTGATGATTTTTTTATTGTGTACCATATATGTGTTACTAAGGTTACTACCGATCGTCAAACGTGCCAGAAGGCTCGTTTATGATGTGACGTTCACGGCAGGAAGACTTCAGAGCCTCAAACACCGCCGATTACTAGTAAGTCTGTGTATCTTTTACAGGCTGAACAAAGTTTCGGAGTGTCTACAAAAGTTGCATGATTTTCCTCCTGCACCATTTCACCATCGGACTACGTGGCATGAACACAGGGTTTATTATGTATGTGTTCGATATTCCTGCTCAGCGCATCTCTAGATTCACCTATTCTGTCGTTATGCGAACCGCTAACGAATGGAATTCCTTCCCCGCGTCACTGTTGTATATTGTTTAATTTGACGGGAATATAGGTACCTAAAGCCCAAGGTCTAAAACTTACAGGCCACGTTTAGCGGGTAAGTGGGTGTTAAGGTCGAAAGCGAAATTTAAATAGTGATGGGTTGCTAACCGCATAATGGTTGTGTAAGTGGCCAAAACTGATGTCAGATTTTCGTAGAAAGGCGTCTGACATAGCTTAACGACTGCCAACAATGAAGTCAATCGTGAACAACGGCTTAACGTGCCTTCCGAAGCACGGAGGATCTCTAGATGTTTTTATGCCACTTGCGGTCACCCATCCAAGTGGGGACAGCGCCCGGGGTTGCTTAACATGCGAAAGCGCTAAAACTATACTATAATATCAATAAAGAGCTACAATAACGTGTCATTTTCACCGTATCATATGACATTTTGACACAGTACGCACATAGTTAAATGTGGCATGATTCACGCCTCAGTAATTTTTGAAACAATAGCCCTGACATTGAACGTTACGTAAATGAAACACAACACTAGGTACTTAAGTGGTTCAGTAGTTAATGCATACTTAAGACGACGGGATAAACGTGAAAACTTCATTTATGTATGTATTACATCCATTTATGTTTTTTTTTTTATTAATTATAGAATTAGGCATTTGTCACCCATCTCACCTGATGGTAAGTGACGATGAAGACGAGGATGTTACATGCCTATCCAAGAGATACCCATTTATTCTACTTTTGAATGTCCCGGGATTGTACATATGTGGTATGTATGTAATATATACGTACAAAATTTTACAGTTATTTTTCATATTTGTCTAATAAGCAATGCCGTGTAGTTCCCGGCATGCCATGTGGTTCCCGGCAGAGTAAAAAGGACCACTCTGGCTGATATGGCTCTGGTAGTACAGAGAGGGTCGTGCTCCTGCAGTGGAGACTAAAAAGATCTGATGATGATGATATAGCTTATAAACCCGTTTGATAAATATTATAAGGGCATGTATGTATGTTTGTACGCGCGTAGGTACCTTAATGTAAAACATACAAGGTGGACAGCTTTTTAGGGTTCCGTACAAAAGTTGAAAAACGGAACCCTTATAGGATCACTCGAGCGTCTGTCTGTCCGTCCGTCCGTCTGTCACAGCCGATTTTCTCCGAATCTACTGAACCAAATTAGATGAAATTTGATGAGATAGTGTAATCCTATGACCCAAACACGGATGTGCAAAGTAAATAAAGATTTTTTTGAAATAAGGGTCATTTTCAGGGGCCCAATTACAAAATTAAAAAAAAAAGTTTTGCAAACCTTACTGTGTCATATATCAAATGAAAGGGCTCATTATGAAGATCTCAAAAATATTTTTTTTTGTTCGGGTAAAATCAATACTTTTGATTTTATTCACGAAAGAAGGCAAAAATTGACCATTCCCCCCCCCTGATCTCCGAAACTACTGAGCCGAAAATTTTGAAAAAATTACAAAATGTAGTTCATTCTTTGAAGATTACAGGAAAAATAATAAGAATTCTATCACTTGAAAATTAAGTGGAAAACTCACAATAATAAGTTCATCTAGGGACATAGTTCACCAAAACACCACTAGATGGCGCTAGTCAATTGAATAAAACATTTTTTGCACATTGTGTGTGTGTTCACGAAGCATATTGTACGGAACCCTCATTGCGCGAGTTTGACTCACACTTGGCCGGTTTTTTAGGGTTCCGTAGTAAACTAGGAACCCTTATAGTTTCGCCATGTCTGTCTGTCTGTCTGTCTGTCTGTCTGTCCGTCCGCGGTTTTACTCAGAGACTATAAGTACTAGAAAGCTGTAATTTGGTATGAGTGTGTATATTAATCATGGCAAAAAAGTCGTAGAATAAAACCTTGAAAAAAAATTTTTTTTTGGGTAGCTCCCATACAAGTAAAGTGGGGGAGTATTTTTTTTTCTCTATTTACCCATCGTGTGGGGTATCGTTAAAAAGGTCTTTGAAAAATATTGTGAGGTTGAGAACATCATTTTTCGATTTAGGGATCTGTTTCCGAAATATTTGGTTTTAAAGTGCAAAATTTTGTTAGAGGTACGTGTCCCCCCCCTCTATTTGCTAAACGGTTATATATGGATACGTGAAAAAAATTACAGCAGTAGTATATATACTGAAGTTGAAAGGAGAACTATCAGAGCTAGGTACTAAGAGCAAACTAAAAAGTTATAGGCAACCAACTTATAAAATGTACTGGAAAATGTAAAATTTCAAACAATCTTCATTGTTAGATGTTTTTGGTCGTTAAACTGTGAGGTGCGAGTGTAAACAGTGTGAACTCAAAGTTGTCATTCGCAACTACGGAACCCTACACTGCGCGTGGCCCGACACGCACTTGGCCGGTTTTTTAGTTTAACTTATTATCGTTTTTCTTAGGGAACAGTGCAAATTTCATCAAAATAGGTGTAGTGTTACTTGAGATGTAGAGTCAAGTGTGTATAAGTCAGACGTAAAAAATTAAAGTCGGTTTATTTATATTAAATTACTTCTTTAAGTTTTTTGGTTTTGAATTTAAAAGGTAATCCAAATTGAATCCAATGAATTTTGCCGGTAGCGAGGCTCTACCACAGCTTAAAGTTAGTTATTTATATCAACAATGTAGAGGAGATGCGTTAGTTGATGTTATAATCGCGAATTTGTACAAGAACACAGCGTGCAAACCGCAAAGTGAACGCGTTAACCACTTTGGCACGGAAGACGTGTGTACAAGGCCAATAAGTTTTTTATCTAAATAACATAAATACTATGCCATCTTATCCAAATTATTATAATATTATAAATAAATGCGAAAGTGAGTTTATTTGTTTCTTTGTAACGCTTTCACGCCCTATCTACAGTACCGATCATCATGAAATTTTGCATATACGTTTTACTGGAATACGGAGGACTGGGACTAGGACAGTTAGTTATGAATAAACCCCTTGAAACCTTATAGATTTTAATGCAATGATGAGACTTACATGAAGTGCGGCAACAGCGTTAATCAACTGCTCATCATTATCTCTACTAATCATCATCATCATCAGATATTTTTTGTCGGTAAAAAAATCCCGACTAACCTCTTCTTAACTTCCCACGGTCTTCATTATTATAGCGGATGTAATTTTTCCCTCGATTTAGCCGTGGAGAACTCTACATTCGCTACAAAACAACCACTAAAACAACAGTCAAGATGCCTTACAAACAAATAGTACAAGTCTTCACACTAGATGGCGCTAAACGATCCTGAAACGCGCTAACAGAGTTTCTTCGATCAGAGACATAAGCACAACCTCCAACTGGTTGAGGCGTATGATTTTCTGATATATAGGTTCTTACATATAGCCCCGCGGGAATATCTTCCCTTTGTGGCGGTCGAGCATGCCACGTCACTTCCGCTACATAGCCTAAGCCCGTTATTCTTATAGGACCACTCGAAGTCTTCCCGTGGGTATCGTAGAGGGCGACTTAGTAAGCACAAGCTTAACAAAGCTTATAAAACTCAAAGAGACCTCCCCAACCCGAGTGGCCACCTTGGAGAGTGTAGGCCAAATACCCTGACTGCTCTGGTTAATATATGGCTATGGTAGTACACATGCTCCTGCAGTGGAGACTAAAATACGCTGGCCAACGTGACTGTAGGCCAAATCGTCTGACTGCTCTGGCTAATACATGCCTCTGTTAGTTCATACAGGGTCGTGCTCCTGCATCCCATGGAGACTAAAAGAGCCCAGTTGACGTTATTCTGAAAGAGTTCGTCGTTTCGTCGTGAGAGGTCGTGCATTTTCTATGATAATATCGGGATTCTAATTCCCAGCATTGGTGCCACAGGAGAACTTGTTCATATTGAACTTAAGCATGTGTCGCCTATATATTTACATCCTGTATTTACTTGCTTGAAATATATGGCTGTGGTAGTCAAGAGACGGTCGTGCTCCTGGGGACAAACAAAGAACTAATGGTTTGTTTGTTTTTCGTGTGTGGCCGACACTGGTGTCAGATTTTTTAAGCTGCCTAAAGGCATCTAGCATAGCTTAATGACTGCTATCAATTATGATAGCCGGGACCAACGGCTTAACGTGCCTTACGAAGCACAGAGGAGCTCGAGCTATTTGATGCCACTGGCGGTCATCCATTCAAGTGGGGACTAGGCCCGGGGTTGCTTAACATGCGAAAGCGCTAATAATACTCACGCCTACTAGGCCATCGAGCTCATCGAAAGACCTGATGATGTGACGTGAGTCGTGACGATTGTGCTTGAGCAACCTGCAATACAACTGGCAGCGAAATGTAAGTATATAAAATGTTTTTAACCGATAGTGGTCATGGTTAATTTCCGCTTTGGTCCCGGTGATAAAGAATTTGATATAGACGTATGATACGCATATTATAATAAAATTATGTAAGTACCTAAATTATGTTTTTATGAGTTGTGGTAGAGCCACGCTACCGGCGAAATTCACTTTGCTAGTAGCACGAATGGGCCGTCTTGTCCGGGGAAGTACCACACCCTCACAGAAAATCGACGTTTAAGTAATAACTTTACCGCTTCTATGCTTCGTTCGGTGAGTGAAAGAGCCGGAAGCTCATGGAGGTGGTGCAGTTGTCCATGGGCAGCGGTGATCACTTACCATCAGGTGACCCGCTTGCTCGTTTGCCATCCTATGACATAAAAAAAAATTATTACTTGACATAGTTGGACTACACTCTTCACTTTGAGCAGAGGGGTTGGAAATGTCTCTTTGATGTTTATAGATAGACAGATAAAACATTTATTGACACCATAACACACGTACATTATAACAATTAACCTAAAATATTATACTTAAAAAGAGTTCAGGAATGTGTATGCTACAGTATTTCAAAAGGCTGTAGCTCAGTGTGGGACATTGCTCAGCGAGCAAAACACTGATTTTCAGCTACAGCCAGAGTCAGCTTTATTTAGCTTTTGTTTCCTAAGTTCCCTTCTACGAGATCCACGGGAAGACTAGGAGTGATCTTATTCTACTCTGCCGAGAACCACCCGTACAATGAACTGTGACATAAACAACTGTTATAATCCAAATATGAAAATGCAGACGTTCCAGTTCTATGTATTCTTCAGCATCCCATACTCGTTCCCACTTTCAGTAAACACACAAAAACAGCTGAGAACGATGTATTATACATAATATTTATTACTGTCCTATAACGTGCGCACGCGCCGCCGGATTCGAACCAGTATCACGACGCGCTTTGGGGCGTGTTGACGCGTGACCCGTTTACAAAAAAACATACGTTTATGTATTAGCAATAACATAATATACATGTTTACTTCATGAATAATAATTAATATGTGCCAATACAAATAAGTGATATTTATCGACGCATTTCAAATAAATAGTTTACAAGCAAAAACAAATATTTTTACAATTGTGCAGTCTACATTTCTATAAAGTTAATAACAATAATGTGCCAAACAAAATGAGTCATTTGTTTTTTTTTTTTTTAATTTTTAATAGTGATTAAAAAAATATAGTCTTTGATGGATGTCACAAAACTGTGTAGTATAATTAAATAAAAGTTATCACAATCAAGGACGTAAAATAAATAAACAGATTAAAGACGTGTCAACAACAACTAAAAACTATTAAAAAACCAGAACATTATACTTCTAAAAAATAATTCTAATTCTAAATCCAAGATGGCCGCCATACCACCTGATACTCCAACGCCTGACACCCCTGAAGACACGCCAACCCCTTCACCAGGCCCTGAAGCTGTCAACAAATTTAACTGGCTAAAGCACGCGAGACCTTCCAGAAACAACCCTTTCGTGAAAGCTCGGCCGACGCTGAATAGAGAAAGCTCTTCGGCAGAACTGTTCTCCAGAGAGAACTCCAGTCCAGACCTGTTCCAAAGCTCTCGGCTGAACTTGTTCGACACAGCCCCCAAGCCGGAAGTGACCCAGCAGGGGTATAAGAAGGTAACTGTGACTTATATTATCCATTCAAATAAGCATTCCTTGACGAGCTCCGTGGCGGTCAACACGCCGGCCTGCGACACGGATGGTCCCGGGTTCGATCCCCGGTCAGGTCAAGATGGAAAATGATCTTTTTCAGATTGACCTGGGTCTTGGATGTTTATCTATATAAGTATCTATTATAAAATATAGTATCGTTTTGAGTTAGTATCCCACAATACAAGTCTCAAACTTACTTTGGGGTAAGCTCAATCTGTGTGATTTGTCCGTAATTTATTTATTTATTCATTTATTAAAAAAGAAAAGATTTGTGTGTTTATAATGAACTTACAATTTTCCCGTGACTTCACCCGCGTGAACTATAGCCTATGACACACGCAAATCACTTAGTTTCTATAAGTGAAAGAATTTTTAAAATATGGCCAGTAGTTTCGGAGCCTATCGACGCAAAAAACAAACAAACCATCAAATATTTTCTCTTTATTAATATTAGGATGGATAACTTCTTAAATTACAAGACAGATTTAAAAAAATCCTTACCATTAGAAAGCTTCATTATAGGCAAGTAACACAGGCTATATTTTACTTACACAATAATAACGTAAACTTAAAGAGCAATAAATGTAACCCAAGGCACAGTACTGCCCGCCTATTTACTAACTCGGATGACAGGTGTCGATGCCTATCAATCTAGGATTTGCTGGTACAATGCGGGTTTTGCTTGTGCGAACTTTTTATTTGGAAAACAAAAACCGCATTGTAAAGGAAAATCCTAGATTGATAGGCATCGACACCTGTCATCCGAGTTAGTAAATAGGCGGGCAGGAAGGTATCAATTAAAAATTTGCCACAACTCCTAGGGAGCCGAGGGCCCGGATAGATAAGGTGATAACAACAGAAACCCACGCATACGAAGTAGCGGGAAACATGTAGTTAATTTTATAAATAGCTCCTTTTCTAAGGTCGTCGGGACTTGAATTAAACATCCACTTTGACGAATCTTATAAAGGTTTTTGTATTAGTGGCTCAAAAATTGCATGAATTCTTAATCGCGACTTGTCCTGGATACCTAGTAGAGCATTTTGTAGTGTCGGGTCCTACTCACCCAGCTCTAGTTTAGAGTAGGCCCAACGTGAATATAATGTAGGTAGGTGAATATAATAAGATAATTTTAAATATACATGACGTGAAAAAGTGCCTGCAAAGGCCTATTTTCTGAATAAACGTTTTGATTTTGATTTTGAGGTGTGGGTGTATGAGATGCTCAGCGGAGAGAGAGCTCAGGGCGAAATATCACAACACAACACAGGTTTATATTATATTATGCTTCACAAAAAGTTTTACACTGTTACTAGTTTAAAATGCAATTAGTAAAACAATATGGTAGGCGGTAGGCGAGAGCCTATACAAGGGTCGAGTGAACACGACCAAATAATCAACGGAATCGAATGGAATGACTGACTGATAAGGAAGGACTGAGAAGAAGATTTGATAATGGAATTTGAAATTTAAAATGAATTAAGTTTCAAAAATAAAACTGAACAGAATGATGGTGATTGAGAAATGAGGTGAAAAGCAAGATGCAGCATAAGGTTATCATGCGCATCGTTACAGTAGTAGGGCCCTTTCGTGCTATGTCCCAGATACTCAGTAGCGCCCTTTCCTCGTACAGCCCTTATCAGTTATCAACTTCTTTCCGCGCGCCACGGAAATGTCAAGTATTATAGCAATTAACCCGTGATTTCATCCGCGTAAAAAAACTGAAAGTCTAATTTCAAAATACTATGACGACAAGTTGTTCATATCGACGGGCTGAATTACCCCTGTAAGGGTCCAAAGCGATCAAAATTTCGCCATGTAACAATAATGGCGAGTTTGTTTTTGTTGTTGACTGTACATCATCAGGTCTTGTTAGTCACCACTGCAGGAGCACGACCCTTGCTGTACTACCAGAGTTATATATAGGCCAGAGCAGTCAGAGGATTTGCCTACACTCTCCACGCTGGCCAGACTGGTTGGAGAGGTCTCTTTGATGTTTATAAGCTTTGTTTGTCTTTTGTTTCCTGAGTCGCCTTTTTTTTTACTTCATACAAATACAAAAAAATTGCAAAAGTTGCCTGCACGTTTCACAGCGAACGCAGTCGCATTGTGCTGCAAATCGATGAGGCTGCAATTGTTGAAAGTTAAGTAGAATGCATACATTTATAAAGTTTATATAATAGAATACATACCGTAGTTTATTGTGAATTGTGATGCAAATGCAGTGCTCATACAGAGATTTATTTTGAATTATACTTTATTCTATGGTGTTTTCATGAAAAAGGAAGCGAAAACATTATACAGACTGATTTTGATCCCATGAGCATGAGCCATATTAAAATCTCAAAATTAGAATCCCTAATGGAATACAGCAAGAAATAATTTATAATTTGTTAGAATAGTTAGTTTTAATCTATGTAAGTACATATTATGTAAAATTTTTAATGGAATTTATAATTAGTTTAAAAAACTAAAAAAACACGCTTTTTGCACGCTAGTCATGTATTGTCATCAGAACTCAGAGCGTGTGCAAAATTTCATCCTAATCGGGAAGTTAAGAAGAATTTCAAATTAAGATTTTCTTACATACAAGTGAAGCTAATAAAAGCTTGTTAAAAATGGCGAAAACTTAAAAATAAAATTTTACTTCCCGTAGAAACTTGCCCAGCTGATCGGTCATTTTGTATGGAAGGTCTAAATTTTTTTTCGTTTTATATCTTTTTTTCTTGCACATCTGTATTCCAACAGGGATTCTGATGCCGGGTATTCAATAAAGCTCATAGGTTCAAAATCAGTCTGTATAAGTCAGACTAAATGTATTTTTTTTTGTTGTGGTTGGAAAAACCATCCAAAAATAGGCACATCAGTAAAAAAAATCGTGCTTACCAAAAATCCCTTTTAATTTAATTATGAAGGTAACATTGTCACATTTTTCCCTATTGGCCGGAAACCGCACAACGGGTAGGTATTCCAATTATTTTTCCTTTATTCCTGCTGGAAGACTTGTTTTACGCCAAATTTTATGATCCTACATGAAGTTTTGGTTCCTTTGCGAATTTAAGCTAATTTCGATTGCGATGATATGCTGTGCTTTACACAATGTGTTTGGTATAGAACTAATAGAAATAATTGAAATTCACGTTCTCAACGAGAAAACGACGACTTTTGCTCTGTGACGAAGTCCGAAATTGAGAAAAATTAATGAGAAAGAAAGAAAAATATTTGATTTGGAGCCACACATAAAAGAAAAACACATTCCATTTAGTTAATGCAATTAATGAAATCTAGAAATTTCCTGTTCAAAGAGCTTTTCATACATTGAATATCTCTGAATAAAAATGTATAGAGCATGTGATATTTATGTCTCGATTTCAAGCTTGTTCACAGTGCAAATGTTTTTCGTTTTCATATTGAGAACGTGAATTAAAATTATCGCTATCATCATCATCAGGTCTTTATTAGTTTCCCCTGCAGGAGCGTGACCCTCTCTGTACTACCAGAGCCATATATTAGGTCGGGGAAAAAGTAATTTCGTATTTTTATGTGTAAAGTTGTAATCAAATAATTTGTATGTATCTGGCTGAATTAGATACCATCTGAAAGGTACAATTTTCAAGAATTATATAGAAATGTATAAAATATTTTCCCTTAATTTTTTAACCATTTTTTTGTTATTAAAAATATACCAGATAGACGAAAAAAAAATAACATTTTAAAAAGTTAATTAAAAAATAAAGAAATTATGCAAAATACGCAGAAAGTGAATTTTGGTATTTATGAACATACCGCAGTCCCAGTAAGAATAGCACAAAGTTGGTTTAAGCGTTTTGTGTCTGAGAATTTTGATGTCAAATCTACACCTCTTTTGTATGGACGGATAAAATTTTCTTACAAAATACGAAATTACTTTCTCCCCGACCTAATATTATTGGTCAGAGGATTTGGTCTACACTATCCACGCTGGCCAGACAGGTTGGAGAATTCTCTTTGATGTTTGATAAGCTTTGTTTAGTTTGTGTTTCCTTAGTCGTCTTCTATGTCTTCACAAAGACTTGAAGTGGTCCTATTCCACTCTGACGGGAACCACATTGCGGCACGATTATCGCTCAATAGGTACCAAATACATCCTAACTAATATTATAAATGCGAAAGTGAGTTTGTTTGTTTGTTTGTTACGCTTTCACGCCAAATCTATAATGAATTGATCATCATGAAATTTTGCATACACATAGGTTAGGGTACCGAGAAAGACATAGGCTATATACCACGCGGGCGAAGCCGCGGGTAACAGCTAGTTGTATTTATAAAACAAAGAGTTAATCCGATCTCCCGGTATATAATTACAAAATAGTTTATCAGGGTGGTGGGCGTACGTGTCACGCACAGAACACAGAAGTGGTATTCTCTGTTCCGTGGTGTCACGTGTCCCGCCACGTGCTTCCCTGGCCATGGACTTGCCCTTCTCAATGCCAAGGTGGTACAGGCTATTTGGATGGTACTTTCTGTGTTGTGATGGCGCAGTGGTAAAAATAAATATGGATGAATCGCACAGATTGAGTTAACCCTACAACGAGTTGTGAAGATGCTGTTGTTGGTAGTAGGAAGGTACTAACTGCTTCAAACAAATAATTAGATTATATTAACAGATGTAGAGATAAAGCGAGCAGCTTAAATAAAAATAAAACCGACTGCCGTTTTTGACAGTTTACGTCAGCCATATTGATTTTTTGCTGACGTTACATAGAATATGATTCTCCGGGGAATATAACAAATTGACACCTCACACTTCAAAAATTGTCAAGCCGTTTAGGCTACACGAGGAAACAATGGAACAGACAATCCAACATACATTATTTCTTCAGGAAGTCTCCTCTTCTCACTGAATTTCTATTTAAAATAATAGAAAAGTCATCCTTATGTGTATGTATGTATTTATGTATCTATGTATGTATGTATTTATGCATGTGTATACTTATATATTCAATTATATTTATATCATGTTTACTGTTTATAGTATATAGTTATTTTTAATAAATTTCGCTGTATCGCCCATACTCAATTTTTCTGTTTGGTCCTATGGTCGACTGGCAGAGAATGCCATATGGCATTAAGTCCACCATTTGTACATACAAAATAAATACATACATATGCGCGAAAAACATTACCTACCCTCCTTCTAGGTGGGTCGGTCAGGAAAAAAGATGAGCATTGTTTGTGGGGATTGAAATTGAAATTCGTCTGACGTATTCGATTTTATTAGGGTTTTTATGAGGTGTTCAAATTTAAACAACGGTTTTGTGTCAATTAAAATTCGGGATTGAAGAAAAAGATTAAGGAAGTAGGGAATTAAGTACATTTAATTTCATAAATAAAACTTTAAATTAAAGTACCTACATAAGTTTCAAAGTGGGACAAAATATTATTTTACCGTTTTTGTCCAAGTTTTTCGATATAAACGACAAAGCACAAATTTGTCTCTGAAAAATGTTCCCACTAAACTCAACATTAATCTTGTTAAGTCCCTATCGATCTCAGCCAAACGCTGCAACGTAGCCACTTAAGAGGGTATACTAGCAGTGCGTTTTTCATACAAATGTATTTCTCTATTTTCTTGCTGAAAACTGCTTCTAGAGGCACAATTCTTTTTACATACAATCTATTACTAAAGTAGGTATGTCCCTATGTTTTATTTTTTTCTAAAAACCTGTTTATAAGAAAAAAAATTTGTACAAAAACAGTTTTTTTGGAAAAAATAAAAAATAGTGGCATTCCTATTTTAGTACTAGATTTTATGAAAAAAGAACTGTGGCTTTGGAATCAGTTTTCAGCGAGAAAATAGAAAAATACATTTGTATGGAAACCATATTGAGAAAATACTGCTAGTATACGCTCTTAACTGCACTGTTGTGGTCTATTTTTATCATCCGTGAACTTCAGTGAGATTAACCTCTTTATTGACTACTACTAAGCCGTGTGGTTCCCGGCAGAGTAGAATAGGACCACTCCAAGTCTTCCCTTGGATGTCGTAGAAGGCGACTTAGGAAACACAAACTAAACAAAGCTTATAAAACATCAAAGAGACCTCTCCAACCCGTCTGGCCAGCGTGGAGAGTGTAGGCCAAATCCTCTGACTGCTCTGGCCAATATACAGGGCGTAACAGAAAAGCTATGATCATATTAAGTGGGTCAATACTATTGCTTCCTACGAAATTTCTAGTTAAAATTTACTCATCCAAAAATGTATTAAAAAAAGGTCCAGTAGTACAGAGGGGGTCTTGCTCCTGCAGTGGAGACTAAAAGAACCTGATGATGATGTTGACTACTAGAAATTTTCCGGTGACTTTAAATTATAACCTATGTCAGCCGTAGATAAACAAGCTTTCGATAGGTGAAAGAATTTTGAAAATCAGTTCAGTAGTTTTGGAGCCTATTCAATGGAAACAAATATATTTCCTTTTTATAATATTTGTAGGGACTAGCGGTTTTTCGGCGACCTTATCCTCGTTACAGGATTTGTTTCACGCTGATATAATGGAGTGATTTTAAAATTAATTATATAAACCTTAGGATTTTTTTAAACAGTGATACAGTACACTTTTATTATGAACCTGAGCTTTATCATCTTCGTCAATGAGATTATATATTATTTTTAGGGGTCCGTACCCAAAGGGTAAAAACGGACCGTATAATTAAGCTTGCGATATCCGATAGCGAGAATTACGTCTATACCTGATAGACGAAATTTTCGCTATTTGAGCGTTGTTTTCTAACGATCTTTATATTTATTTATTTATTATCTTTCAGCGGCCAAATTTTAAGATTTTAGGTGTTCTCTGACAATACTAATTATACATATATTTAAATAAAAAAATTTATATGGTTTTATCGCGTTCATTATATTAATTTATACACCGTATTCCATCTTTAAGTTCATCAACATGTTAAACGTGGCCTTTCGATCTTATGGCCTCAGGCTCTGTCTACCCCGTAAGGGATAAAGACGTGATACTATTATGTAGTTATACACCTAAAGTGTTGATCACTCAACAATGGTCATGTTAGCAGGTAGACTGAATTGACATTTTGTCTTTTATTCTATAAGAACTACGCCAAACATTATTGATAACGTTCCGTATGTAACATTATTTAGCAGTATTTTGCTCACGGTGTTTTACAAGGTCTTGCAGTCTTCAGATGAGCTTGAGATTTAATTGAATCGGTGACTGGATCCCAAGCTGGTGGTAACTGCCAACCATCCTCTGTATTGAAATTAGAATGTATTTTCTAAACTTCAATGGTCTCACGAGCCTTTTAGGAATGTATCTGCTTTCTTTTAATCTGTTGGCAGGTAGACTGAATTGACATTTTGTCTTTTATTCCTGGCCTGACTGGCCAGACGGGTTTTGGTGGTTTATTTGTCGAGCTCCGTGGCGCAGCGCCCAACACGCTAGCCTGCGACACGGGGGTCCCGGGTTCGATCCCCGGTCAGGTCAAGATGAAAAATTATCTTTTTCAGATTGACCTGGGTCTTGGTTGTTTATATATATAAGTATATATTATAAAATATAGTATCGTTGAGTTAGTATCCTGCGACACAAGTTCACAACTTACTGTGGGGCTAGCTCAATTTGTGTGATATGTCCCTATAAATTTATTTATATTTATATTTATTTATTTTGCAAGGACTTCACAATTACCAAAACGTATACTTATAATGATTAAGTTTGTCTAGGGCAGGTTCACAGAATGCAGATTTCGCTGAGCGCCTTTCTTCATGTCAGCGATATTTCTGTTCGTATTCTCATTCGGTGACAAACCACAACAATCACCTATCACGATCGATCTGTGCCAAATGCAACGTAGGCACTTAACTACTTTGTTGTGGTCTATTTATATCGTTTTAACTGGCACGTGAACTCTGCTGGGAATAACGTCTTTATGGGACCTGATTATGTTCCTCTATGTTTCAAGAGTAATGAACAAGAAGCTCTTAAAGTTAAGGAACCCAAATATAATAATAGGCTAGGCTAGGCAAAACATGTATAACTACAGCGTAAAATATTAATTGATAAGGTTCCGGATGCACGCAGTATGAATAGCTCACGTAGTCTTACAATGTCAAGTCTTCTCCTGAGCTTGAAATTGAATTCAATTGATGACTGGATCCCAAGCTGGTGGTAACTGCAAACCATCCTCTCTATTGAAATTAGGATGTTTTATTTTTTAAATTTCAATGACCTCACCAAGCATTTTTGTAATGTATCTGGTTTGCAAGAAATTGAGGATAATGAAAACGCATATAATGATTGGGTTTTTCAAGGCATGTTCAGTTCACAGAATGCAGATTTCGCTGAGCGCCTTTCTTCATGTCAGCGATATTTCTGTTCGTATTCTCATTCGGTGACAAACCATAGCACTATCTATCAAGATCGATCTGTGCCAAATGCAACGTAGGCACTTAACTACTCTGTTGTGGTCTATTTATATCGTCTTAACTGGCACGTGAACTCTGCTGGGAATAACGTCTTTATGGGACCTGATTATGTTCCTCTATATTTCAAGAGTAATAAACAAGAAGCTCTTAAAGTTAAGGAACCCAAATATAATACTAAGCTAGGCTTGGCCAAAAATGTAGAAGTACAGCGTAAAATATTAATTGATAAGGTTCCGGATGCACGCAGTATGAATAGCTCAAGCGTAGTCTCACAATGTCTTCAAGTCTTCTCCTGAACTTGAAATTGAATTCAATTGATGACTGGGTCTCAAGCTGGTGGTAACTACCAACCATCCTCTTTATTGAAACTGGCATGATTTTTTTCAGTTTCAATAGCCACCGCCTCACGAAGCATTCTTGAGACTTGGATCTTGAAATTTGGATCATCGAAATGCATCAATTAAGTTTGTCCAGGGCAGGTTTCGTTGAGCGTCTATTCTTCATGTCAGCGATATTTCTGTTCGTATTCTCATTCTGCGACAAACCACAACAACCATCTATCAAGATCGATCTGTGCCAAATGCAACGTAGGCACTTAACTACTTTGTTGTGGTCTATTTATATCGTTTTAACTGGCACGTGAACTCTGCTGGGAATAACGTCTTTATGGGACCTGATTATGTTCCTCTATGTTTCAAGAGTAATGAACAAGAAGCTCTTAAAGTTAAGGAACCCAAATATAATACTAAGCTAGGCTTGGCCAAAAATGTAGAAGTACAGCGTAAAATATTAATTGATAAGGTTCCGGATGCACGCAGTATGAATAGCTCACGTAGTCTTACAATGTCTTCAAGTCTTCTCCTGAACTTGAAATTGAATTCAATTGATGACTGGATCCCAAGCTGGTGGTAACTGCAAACCATCCTCTCTATTGAAATTAGGATGTTTTATTTTTTAAATTTCAATGACCTCACGAAGCATTTTTGTAATGTATCTGGTTTGCAAGAAATTGAGGATAATCAAAACGCATATAATGATTGGGTTTTTCAAGGCATGTTCAGTTCACAGAATGCAGATTTCGCTGAGCGCCCTTCTTCATGTCAGCGATATTTCTAGTTCGTATTCTCATTCGGTGACAAAACACAACAACCATTTATCAAGATCGATCTGTGCCAAATGCAACGTAGGCACTTAACTACTCTGTTGTGGTCTATTTATATCGTCTTAACTGGCACGTGAACTGTACTGGGAATAACGTCTTTATTGGACCTAATTAGGTTCCTCTATTTTTAGAGTAATCAACAAAAAATGCTTATAGTTAAGAAATTCAAATGAAGCGGGACTCAGGACAGGCAGTCGAATATAAAAGTGTTGTACACCTTTTAGTTGTGCTCCTGCAGTGGAGACTGGGAAGACCTGATGATGATGATGATGATGATGAGAGCCACGCTACCGGCGAAATTCACTTTTGCTTGGAGCATGTGTGGTTCCCAGCAGAGTAGAATAGGACCACTCCAAGTCATCCCGTGGATGTCGTAAAAAGCGACTAAGGAAACACAAGCTAATCAAAGCTATTAACATCAAAGAGACCTCTCCAACTCGTCTGGCCAGCGTGGAGAGTGTAGGCCAAATCCTCTGACTACTCAGGCTAGTATATGGCTCTGGTAGTACAGAGAGGGTCGTGCTCCTGCAGTGGAGACTGGAAGGACCTGATGGAGGAGCATGTATGGGTCGGCTCGTCCGGCAAAGTACCACACTCTCACAGAAAATCGCAATTGACTTTGAGCTTTACCACTTTATCCTTCGTTCGGTTAGTGAGAGTAGCTAATTGGTCCCGTTGATGTGTCCGAATTGTCAGTAAGTCGAAATTTCATAACATCGGTTCAGTAAATTTAATTTAGTTTTTTTAAACTGAGATATTATATATTATTTTCTTTACGATTTTGTTTAAGTAATTCCGAGTCTAGTGAGAGTCGTTTACGTGTTTGTTGATGTAACGCGAATTGATTAAAACACTTGTTTTGATCAGACTTCTTTGAATCAGTTTCTGTTGCGATGCTGATGAATGAAATGACTACCGTAAATTTGCAGTCTGTTGGCGACCGTCCAAGATGTTCTGGGAATCCTGATCAAATTGGACTATGAAGTGTGCTAATATAATCATGGATCGTTTATGTAAGACTTTGATGGATGGTCTTTAAAATTATTGATAAAAGAGAATCCAAAATCATCTCGTTTTCAAAACTAAGAATGTACGAGAAGATCTGGGATTTATACGTAGTCAAAGTGTTTTTTCAACGACCAAAAATCTATGTAATTATCTTATCTGCTCACAAAATGTGCCTTAAAATGCATTGAGAAATGCGACTTGTAGAGAAAAAAAGTTAGACCCATAGCCATTATAAATTGTTTTTTTTTTCAGCTAACGGAGACGCTTAAATTTATCGTGGGAGCGTAATGCGATCGAAGATATTCTTTCAATAGATAAAATGATAAAAGAGCTTTTATTATAAGTTCAGGGCTTGAATAGTAAAGAGGCTACAGACAAATATACTGACAGACAGACTTTCTTTCGCATTTATAACTTACTAGCTGTTACCTGCGGCTTGGCTCACGTGATTTATAGCCTACGTCTTTCTCAGTATATACCCTAAACTATGTGTATGTAAAATTTCATGATGATCGGTTCAGTAGATTGGGCGTGAAAGCGTAACAAACAAACAAACTCACTTTCGCATTGATAATATTAGTTGGGAAGTTGGGATATACGTAAAAAATATGTCAACCAGGAAATAGTGCAGTGCAGTATATACGACGGATACCTCCTCCTTTTTTAGGGTTCCGTAGTAAACAAGGAACCCTTATAGTTTCGCCATGTCTTTCTGTCTGTCTGTCTGTCCGTCCGCGGTTTTACGCAGAGACTATAAGTACTAGAAAGCTGTAATTTGGTATGGGTATGTATATTAATCATGGCAAAAAAGTGGTAGAATAAAAACTTGAAAAAAAATTTGTTTTAGGGTAGCTCCCATACAAGTAAAGTGGGGGAGTATTTTTTTTTCTCTATTTACCCACCGTGTGGGGTGTCGTTTAATAGGTCTTTCAAAAATATTGTGAGGTTGAGAACACCATTTTTCGATTTAGGGATCCGTTTTCGAAATATTTGGTTTAAAAGTGCGAATTTTTGTTAGAGGTAAGTGTCCCCCCCTCTATCTGCTAAACGGTTATATATAGATACGTGAAAAAAATTACAGCAGTAGTATATATACTGAAGTTTAAAGGAAAACTATCAGAGCTTAGTACTAAGTACAAACTAAAAAGTTATAGGCAACCAACTTATAAACTGTAAAATTTCATACTATTTTCATTGTTAGATGTTTTTGGTCGCTAAACTGTAAGGTGCGAGTGTGAATAGTGTGAACTCAAAGTTGTCATTCGCAACTACGGAACCCTACACTGCGCGTGGCCCGACACGCACTTGGCCGGTTTTTTTTTATATCATATAAATGATATAAAAAAAGAATGGAAAAAGAAAAAAGAAAATATATAAAGCCCTTCAGGCGAGAAGGCGACCAATACTGTAAAACAGAGTTTCTTTCAGCGTTTCTTCTCTGCAGTGGTCAGTTCCGAAACGCTAGTAGTCAGTATTTTTCGAACAATAATGAATAATATTAACATATTTCTTAGTTAATCATATTTCTAAGTAAATTAGAATTATTTAAATTATGAAATGACGTGAAAAAGTGCCCGAACAGGCCTATTTTCTGAATAAAAAATATTTGAATCTTTGAATATTCAAAATAACTCTCAAATCTCAGGCTTTCTTTGTCTTGCTAGGTTATCTAGGCAGCAACAGAACGAAACTTGAGAAAGATTTTAGTTAAAATTCATCATTCATTTATGAATGTTGATATGACAAGTATTTCACTTTAATCTCTACACCGACTGTTTATTAATCACATGACATAAACGCGCACGAGGTTACGGGCAAAAGTTCGTGTTTAATTACTTGCGAGTCAGCCATTGACTTTAAATGACATAGATCGTTGCAGACTACTAATTACTGAACACGTGGCGAAGCAAAACGTGATATTTAACATGTACCGTCCACGTCACGCCAATATTATAGACTGTTTATGAGTTGTTGACTATACTTGACACCACATTAGGACTAATAGTTTGTCTAATCTGAAACGAGCCTTTTGGTTCCCGGCAGAGTAGAACTTAGGGCACACAAGCTAAAAAAGCTTATAAACATCAAAGAGACCTGTCAACCCGTCTGGCCAACGTGAAGAGTGTAGGCCAAATCCTCTGACTGTTCTGGCTACTACATGTATCTGGTAGTACAGATAGGTTCGTGCTCCTGCAGTAGAAACTAAAAAGACCTGATAATGAAAATAAAAAAACCGAACCTAGTTTGTCAATGACAAGTACGACAAGTATTGCACTCTTATCTCTATAAATGACATAAACGACGGGGTTACGGGCAAAGTTCGTGTTTAAATACTTGCGAGTCAGCCATTGACTTCTAATGTCATAGATCGTTACAGACTATCACCACTAATTACATGAACACGTATCAAAGCGAAACGTGATTCGTATCATGTACCGCGCATGTCACGCCAATTTTATAGACGGTTTATGAGTCGTTAACTAGGTATACTTAACACCTTTACAGAAGATTAGGATCAATAATTTGTACTCATCTGAATGTTTGCTTGGATACCGAGAGAAATCGTCCTCATCATCATTTCAGCCCTAAGAAGTCCACTGCTGGACATAGGCCTACCAAGCCTACCTGTCAAGGATTTCCATCATGGAAGGGTTTTGCCATACTCGGGTTCGATTCCCAGCCAGGTGATCATGGAAAATGATGTTTATCATTTATCTGTACCTAGTCTAAAAGTTCTCAAATTGTTTAGTTTTAGTGTGCCACCGCCAGTTATCTTACAGAAAATGTCATAAAAGTACTTGATTGTAAACTTAAAAACTGTCACCAAAGTCACCATATCATATCAAAAACGTGATTCGGTATCTACATATATATACAATGTACGTACCTACTCACACTCCTCACTTGTCACGCAATGTGATAGTTATTTTATGGGTCGTTTACTATCCTTTACTGATTAGGGTCAATAGTTCACGATGTATATGACGGAGCACGTATGTATGTATAGGTATACCCGACCGATACTCGCTTGATTGATAGTTGATAACTATGTAAGCGTACATGTTAGTGAATAAATTCTCCTGTAGAGAATTCCAATACAGTTTTATATTTCTACGCGATACATTCATATTGATGAATTATAAAAAAGGCAAACGATTTTTTGTAAAAATATCTATCAGATAGAAAAAAAAATTGTAGACGATTCAAGAGAATCTTTATGACAATTAATAAATCTGGACATGAAAGGCATAAGGTCGTATCTAGAAATTCTCAAGTTTTCAGGAGAGCAGAAATAAAATTTAATAACATTTTTGCCAATATTTTATTAACTATAAGTATTTTTCCAATTTTTTTTACAATATCTAAAAGAAAATAGTTTTAACTACCCGTTTTGAATCATAAAATTAAAAAATACGTTAAAATCAATTTATAATTAATTATTTTTTATTTTATTGTTCATATCCGACTTTATGCTTGTAATAATAAACTTTTAGATTCATAATGCTTGCATCATGTTGAAATCCGACTTTTTGCCACCAATTATTGTAACAAAACTGGAATTTTATCTTGAAATATAACTAAGCATGTTAGCATGCATCGTTAGTAATTAATACATTATTTCAGACATAAAGGCGGATGTGAAGACAATTAAACGAAATAACTTAATAAGGTTTTAATCGCGTTTATACCGTTATTTTAGATGTTTTGAATTTATTATAATTCATGTTAAAGTTCTTTATGCTCAAAATACCAATTTTATCTTACTCTTAGTGAACATGAATTTGAAACTTGAAACGTATAGGTAAAGACCGTACCTATTAAGTTATTTAATTTCAAATGTATAGGTAACAATTGCGAAAAATAAGAAATCATTATAGCAAAAGAAAACATTAGAAATGATGAAAAACATGACATCATGAATCAGCAGCTTCAGCTATCATAGTCATCATCATTGGGTTCATAAATTCACAAAACCGTCGCTATCGTAGTCATTAATTTGTGAAATATCTGTAGATATTCAAATAGTGTCAAAAATAATCTTATTACTTGTAGATATTAGAAAAGTCTTTACACCCAGCTAGAAAATATAAATATTTTACATATAAAATAAATGTAAAATTAGAAACTTGTGTAAATATGAAGAGTACTTAATTAGGAAACAAAATCAGAATAACAATCCTTATCCCTATTCATATTATAAAATAAAATGCGACACTTACTCATTCTAATACATTGTCACGCCTAAACCTCTAAATTGATTTGTCGGTATTTGGTACATACAGAGATAGATCATAGTTTATTTCTGTAGGTAGATGCCAAATAATCCCCAAGCTGAGATGCGTCGGAGTCAGGGGGTAAGATAAATCTGAAATCCATGCAAATTCAGTCGCAGAAAATAGCTAGCGTAGGTAGGTACATAAGTAATAAAAGCAGAGAAATTTAACTTTTTTAATTCCCTTTTTTTAATTTTAACTTCTTTTCTTCAGTGTTTGAAATCAAAACATTGGAACCACATTGTGTCCTTCCCTTACTTATGACGTAGAGTTTCTAGAAATATATCAAAACATTTCTTCTATGCTGATCTGAGATAAAAGAATAACGTAAAATATACCAGCTGCTTCTCATCCACCGCAAACTGTATAAGCCAGACGAGGGAATGGGCGAAAGCTAAGGAAACCATTTCAATAGGCGATGAAACTTTTATAAAAAACTTGTTAATTGATTAACACAACTATTATATGACTAAAGTACTTACCGGGTAACTATCCTCCATATTTAATGAGTAATTTCCACGGGTGAGCTTTAGAAGAGCTAGCAGGTATTTGTAATTTTTGAGAATTGGCCCTAAGCTGGGGACGCTCGCTCTCTTCGCTCGCTTTGTTTTGGCCACAAGGAAACCTAACGAACTTGACCTACTTTCTGTGACCAACTTGTTTTTGTTTTGGTGATTTTGTAAGGCCAAAGTACCTATGAAAGTAAAAGCTTATAATTTAAAAACAGCGCAACTCCGCTAGTGGTTTCTTAATAAAGGGGAACGTGAGTTCTGTCAATTCCAATCCGCAGAATATCTAAGTTCGTGGTTATCCATTCTAAAGCCCACCCATTTCTAGAATTAATATGACGCAATAGGAAATAAATTTCTCAAGTTCAACGTGACCCGTGCAAAATGAACGAAAAAAGTGAAGTTTGTTTTGACCTGCCGCCGCGCTAGCGAGTCTCACTATAACGCACCAGTCCTATCTCACTTTGACACGCCTAATTGCAATAGTAAGAGAGCGAAACAAATCATGCTGACGTCCCCCGCTCCCAGATATGCCCACGTGACATACGCGCGAACGACGATCTAATCCGGAAATATCGGAACTATCTTCAAAACCGACCCATGCCATATAGATATTTTTATAAAATTTTTGAGGCATAATGGTTTATCATTTGATAGGTACGCTATTCTGAATATAAAGTTGATATTATTAGAGCAAGAATGTATTATGATAACATGGGACTTTATACACTGCCAAAAATAGCACTTTATTACAAGCATAATGGTGTATGTGATGTCCCATACATGAAGTCCTTAGTGGCATAAGGGCGTATCTGTTTATACACCCAACATGAAATTCTGAAATGAGGAGAACTCTTCAAATGCATAAGGATGCATCTTTAGATACCGAAACCGAAGTTTTTGATAATTCACGGAATAAAGGTTTTATTAGAAATAAGGCTATATGCCTCTTACATGATTGAGAAAGTTGTCAGATCTGACTTTATGCACGAATTTATCTCGAGAATGAAGAGAGATAGAAATACAAGAGTTAGTTTGCTAGAAAGAGAAAGAAAAGTTTAGTATAGTGATGTTAAAAAGTCATTTTCGGCGGATCTGCACATCCGACCTAATGCTTTTCAGGTCCAGAAATGTAAATGTCGGGTGCAATGTCGGGAATTAACGCGAAAACATACCGTTTTTCTCCAGACGTGACCACATCATCACACATCCAGTGACCACGGTCGGTGTAACCCGGCCGAAACGTCTGGAGAAAAACGGTATGTTTTCGCGTTAATTCCCGACATTGCGTTTAATAATCATGCAACGCGAAAGTTTAAAAGTAGTTATAATTAATAAATGATAATAATAAAGATCTCATCTACGGATATTACCAAGCTTCATTTAAAAGGTAGTAATGAAATGAATTTTTAATAAGTTTTGACAGGTTGAGAAAATATAACATTGCTACTTACAGAAAAGTAAAAAACTGGCGGAAGAAAGAGACGAATGGAAGAGCTCTACCGACAAGAGCAAAGCTCTTTAATTTGAAGATGATGAGAAATTTGCTTTCTATCTTTTTCTTCGCCACTTCCAGACCTGATGCGTTAAGAGGTTCTCTAACCATTGACATTTTAACTAAACTGTATAGGAACATAGATACGCAAATTATAATGAGATTGACACCAGCTTTACGATTGCAGAAAACTAAGCGTTCATTTATGGGTCTCGGAGTACGCTTCTATAATAAAATTCCCGCAGAAATATCGGGTCTACCTTTCCATAAGTTTAAAGTTAGTAAAAAAGGCATATTATTGTATTAATGATTATTTAAATGATAAAAATGCGTGGTAGTAATTTAATTGTTTGTAATTTATTGTAATAAATATAAATAACATTAGAAATATATAAAAATTGTAATACATTGTAATCGAAGCCCTTCAGGCACGTAGGGACCAAGTCTGGATTGAGTTTCTTTTGGCGTATTCTTCTCACCAGTGGTCATTACGAAACGCTAGTAGTTTTTCGATTTCGTGTATAAAAAATAAAAATAATAAGAATGAAAAAAATGACGTTCAAAATGAGATACGATTATCCAATTTTGAATAAAAATCTTTGACTTTGACTTGACTTTGAATTGATTGATTGAATGCTTAATATATAAGCATATTAATATATTATAGCTATACACAAAAATTATCACATATTGCCACAAGTCGCTTTATCCGTTTGCATGGAGACATGCGTGTTCAGGGCCCTCTTAACAAAAAAATCTTTAAAGAAGTCAGTTGCCCTTAGGAAACGTTTTTACTGGTAAGGTACCTACTTCGCATTGTTTTATACTACACACGAGCTCCGTGGCGCAGCGGTCAACACGCTAGCCTGCGACACGGGGGTCCCGGGTTCGATCCCCGGTCAGGTCAGGATGGAAAAAGATCTTTTACATATTGACCTGGGTCTTGGATGTTTATCTATATAAGTATATATTATAAAATATAGTTTCGTTGAGTTAGTATCCTGCGACACAAGTTCACAACTTACTGTGGGGCTAGCTCAATTTGTGTGATATGTCCCTATATATTTATTTATTTATTTTATGTTGTTTTCTATGACATATTAATCGTAAGTTCATATGTCTTTGAGAACCGCATAAAACCGCTACGCAATCATAACAAGAAAGCTCAAGAAGTTATCGTGCTTACGCATGAGCTTACGCACACACCGACCCAGATTCCTTGGTTATCAGTTCAGTAATGTCGAAGCTTATCATTACAATGGTTCAAAACTATCATGTTGAGAATTTACTTGCTTAAATTAGCATGTGGTCTCAACCCCTTAATCGTACGATTTGTTCTCAGAGACTCGCATAGATGGCGCCACTCGAAACTACACAACATTGTATGTACCGTATTATGAGAATATAAAAACATGATTCACAAAATATATCTTATTAAAAATCAAAACAATATTTTAGGCATAATATTTTAAAATGACACCATGTAGTAAGTTAAAGGCTAACGCAGATTACCGCCATCTAGTATCGAGTAGCAAGCATCTCTCCTGCGCCATACATTCGCCTGCTTTTCGCAACCTTAATTTGGTCCAATATTTTTGTATGAGGTGGGCAGTCTATTACGTTAGTATTATATTGTCTTTGCTATTAGTCATCTTGGTCAGGTCTGACTGTTGCCGATACTATGTTATTTTAGTGGTCAGTAGCCTCTCTGATAAGTTTGTTGGTAACCTGGCAGAAGATTACTTTCTAAAAAAATGTAAATTAATCTTTGTCATAGCCATTAAGGGGTGGCTCAGCCCATCCATGTGAACAACTTATCCTATTGGGCCAACGTTGGTCATTGCAAAAAAAAACTAGTCTTATAAAAATTTTTTCGAACTCCCAACATTGGTCACATGGAAACGTTGTTCAATTTGACGAGCTGAGTCACCCTATGAAGGGTATGTTGATGGTTAATTACGACATCATCCTGTCTGATCTATCAAAAGTCCGGTGTAGTGGCAAAAAGTCACTTAGTACTTTGGAGCTAGCTACAAAGTCCTTAAAAAGACAAATCCATTTCGTAGGGAAACACTGATCTACAGCAACAGAGACAACAAAAGAGGTTAAACCATTTGCTTGTCTTCCCTCACAAACCGTTAGGAGTTTCGACAAGAGTCATCACCAAAGCGTTTTCCAGCTTTGCGCAATGGTGCCGAGGGTCCTCCATTGTACCAGCATTCTCTCTCTCATTTGAAGGTTTTCTTGGTTGTATCATCAGCTGTAGCATGCTGCATTCATGCCGTAATGTAGATTTACCAAAGCTTTTACGTCTGCCTGACGCCAACCCTCGGAAATCGCGGACAAATATCTTTGGAAATGGAGTTAAAGTATTTTCCCGCGTCTGGAAATAAACCTGATGCCTCTTATAGCAGTCAGCAGGCCGTGTTAACCACTGCGCCACGGAAGCCATCAAGTATCTACATCATCATAATCATCAGGTCTTTTATGTCTCCACTGCAGAAGCACGACCCTCTCTGTACTACCAGAGCCATATATTAGCCAGAGCAGTCAGAGGATTTGGTTTACACTCTTCACGCTGGCCAGACGGGTTGAAGAGGTCTCTTTGATGTTTATAAGCTTCGTTTAGCTTGTATTCTCATTGTCGCCTTCTACGACATCCACCAGAAGACTTGGAGTGATCCTATTCTATTCTGCCGGGAACCACACGGCTGCAATAACAAGTATCTATAAGTAGTACTGTACAACATCTTGCCTAGTGACACAGTTTCTCATCTCGCTCCCTTTCATCAAGCATTGGTCAACGAGTCCAGGAAGCGGGCCATCCAGGAAATGTCAATCGGCTATCTGTTGCAGGTCATGCGGGTTACACTTGCTCATTACTAGCACGAACACATGCTCCTGCTTTTACCAAGTGTATTCTTAGTCGCAATTTTGCCGCCCGTAGGCTATATAATTATTATTACCTAAGTATTTTGTGAAAAATTACAAGCGTACAGTATTAATGCTTTGAAAATAGTACAGATTAACAATGCTCACAAACATTTGGCTCCACATTAGGCAAAAATGCCTGTCCTGTGGCAGCCAATCTCCAAGGAAGGAAGGGGGGGGCAAGGGGGTTTGAATGGCAGGCTGAACTACTCAGACTACTGGCAAGCTTTGGAACCCGGGGTCCTTTATTGTGGCAGAATGTTTGTTTATGCTAGGTAATGTTTCCAGCTCAGATACACCACAGAAGACACTTGGACGAGGTGGAGGCAGTAAAATATTTAAATGTCTGGCCGTTTGCCTGACACCAACATAACTTGAGTATGCTTGTGCAAGTTGTGTTATCAATAAATATTTTAGGCGGTAGATTTTGCAGTTCTTATAAAATACTAGACAAATATCAACTTAGTCTACCTGCGACCACGAACACTGTAAAGTGCTCGAAACGTTAGGTGTATAAATAATGTAATAAACGCGATAAAAACCGTATTAAAATAATTTTATTTAAATGTGTAACAATCGCGAAAACATAAGAAAACATTATACAACTGCAATGTTGTCGAATCAGACAAATCTCAAAAGTAAAGACAATTTTTAAGTTCTGGAAATGGCTTGATCTTGAAAAGTGGAGGGTTATGCACATCTTCAAACGTTTTGCGAAAAGAACCGTAACAGCTTTAATTTAAGCATAGCTCGAAGAAAATCTATACTACATCAGATTTTTGGCAGCAAAGTGTAATGGGTGGCAAATAATATTTTAACCGGAGCGGCTAAATGGCTAGATCAAGTTTTGCCTACCGACCGAGTAGTAAACAGCGATTACCGCACTGGAATTAATAAGACAATGTCTCAGATTATGTAACAAGATGTTTACAATGGATTACATTGTCCTACACGCGATTATGAACATGACGTACACAAGTTTATAGCATGAAACTTCTCATGCATGAGTACATTGAAGGACACATTTCCTTTTATCTTAAAATACACTTTGATTTTCCATACAAATTGACCGCGCGGCTGAATATTTTTAACACGCTCTTTAATAGCTTCCCTTGAAACTATGTATGTAAGAAAATCTTGGAATCTTAATTTGACCCACTTCCCGGTCTTCGATTAAGATAAAATTTTGCACACGCTCTGAGTTCTGATGACAATACATGACTAGCGTGCTAAAAGGGTGTTTTTTAGTTTTTTAAACTAATTATAAATTATGTATAGAAATGTTAACATAAAAAATCAGTTCTAAGCATTTGTCCCACAGAAAAATTTGTTTAAATCAGGGCTGAATCACTCCTTAAATGGTCTAAAACGATCAATATTTCACTGGGTATACCACAGCGTAAGAAATTTAGAAGTATCTCGCGGCGAACTACATTAAAATTCCTTCTCTGTGGGCATAGACAAGTGTGTTGTGTTGTCTGTGTCTGTGGGGTATAGATTCAACGTGGATTCAACATTCAAGATTGAATTATTTATTTAATTTGTTTATTTAATATAGGTTTCTTTGAACACTTATAATTGTCATACTTGTGTTTACAATTTTTAACAACAAAAAGAATTTTTGTTTACGTCAATAATTACTTATGGCTAAGTTTAGTCCGCTTCCGAAGCGGAGTGCATAAGTAGCGGCAACCAACTGCACAGCACATTTTCTTCAAGTTTCTCCAAACATTTCTTTCTATACTCTTAACGATCTGAGCGGGAACAGAAGCAGCTGGTGTAGACCCCACCTATTGCTGCAACACAACTAGTGGTAGGTAGCCGTGTGGTTCCCGGTAGAGTAGAATAGGACCACTCCAAGTCTTCCCGTGGATGTCGTAGAAGGCGACTTAGGAAACACAAGCTAAACAAAGCTTATAAACATCAAAGAGACCTCTCCAACCTGTCTGGCCAGCGTGGATAGTGTAGACCAAATGCTCATGTCGTAAGACATCCGCGGAAAGACTGGGAGTGGACCTATTCTACTCTGCCAGGAACCACACGGCGTTACTAATCACATACATTCCTACATCCTGAGATAACCCCTGAGGCCCTGACCCTTCGTTATCGAGCAGACGTGAGGCAGACGGACATTCATTGGCGATTGGCGCTTCCTGTAGCCCACCAGTAGTAAACTTTGGACAAGCAAATGTCCCCTTTTGAAAAGATTTTATTTAATTATGGTAATTTTAATAGTCTGTACGGGCAAAGACAATATAATACTAACGTAATAGACTGCCTACCTCATAGAAAAATATTGGACCAAATTAAAGTGGCGAAAAGTAAGCGAATGTATGGCGCTGCAAAGTTGCTTGCCATTCGATACTAGATGGCGGTAATCTGCGTTAGCCTAAACTTACTAAAACTAGGGTGTAATTTTAAAACAATAAGCAAAAAATATTTTTATATTCCATTCGAAAATAAAATGTTGTGTAGCAACGAGTACCGCCATCTTTGTGAGTCTGTGAGAACAAATCGTACGATTAAAGGGTTTGGACCACATGGTTCGGGTTAAGTCATAAAACTGAATTTTAAAGTCGCCCTAACCAACTGAAGTTAAATTTTATACGATAATGTATGTTTGTTTATGCCGTGTGGTTCCCGGCAGAATATAATAGGACCACTCCAAGTCTTCCCGTGGATGTCGTAGAATGGGACTTACGAAACACAAGCTAAAAAATGTCAAGTCGTGGTACTGCAGTGAAGACTTAATTAAAACCTGATGATGATGAGGGTTATGTAAGTAGGATAA
This sequence comes from Rhodophaea formosa, assembly GCA_963082605.1. NCBI lineage: Eukaryota > Metazoa > Arthropoda > Insecta > Lepidoptera > Pyralidae > Rhodophaea > Rhodophaea formosa. The sequence goes on along the minus strand of OY720228.1, from coordinate 8,644,198 downwards.
CGATATACTCGAAAACGAAATCAATATAGTGATGGGTTGCTAGCCGCTTCGCCTATCAATAATATTTCTTACATTTTGGCCCATTCCCTCAATCGGCTTTTACGATCTGCGCGGAAAGAGAAGCAGCTACATTCTACATTTTTTCTCATCTTCCAGTCCAGCTTGGAAGAAATCAATATGCTAAACGAGGCCTTTCGATATTATGACCATGGGCTCTGTCTACCCCGTAAGGGATAAAGACGTGATATTATTTAAGTATGATTTAAAGCATATTTTTACGATTAACATAGCACGGTAAATCCGTGTTTTTTGGTTAAACCTAAAATGTATAACTACGATCCCTTACAGGAAATAAATTAGAGCGAATGTTGTAGCAGTTTAATTTGTTTACTATTGTTACTGTACAAAATATAACAAATAAGTCACACAATAGGTAATCAACAATGAGTACTAAAGTTACATCACTGTTATGAGCTAGAAAGAAATAAAAAGTAGTGCAATTTGGGTCCTAGATTTAGTAGTGTTTGTTCGTCAGTAAGTGTGTCTTGTGTTGTGATTTTATAGTTCCGATGGTTGTGTGTAAGGTATGTTTGAAATTTATATTACTTTTTATACAGAGTGGAATCGACAATTTCGGTATAAATCACACCACGGGAATTCTAGATCAAAATACCTAGTACTTAAGAGTCGCCTGGACGCGCAAGTCTCCATACAAACGGAAAAAAGGGAATTGTGGCAATATTTCGTAATTTTGGAGTAAAATTAAGCATCCAATCAATCTTTTTTAAAGAACGGACAACATACATACCTTCTTTTTCAAATGTCGGTTAAAAACATTATTCTTTTACGTCACTTCTGTATATAACAATGTAGTATAACTTACGATCGACTTTACGAGGTTAGATATATTGGATTTTTATTAATATTACTTAGATTTACCGCTTGTTATACGGACAAGATAAATTAATGTAGGTAGCAATATACTTTTTACTACAACAAGTAGTACCGGGTCGCATAGATAACAGAACAGAACAAAGCTAGAGCAGCAACATCATCCCATCCCAACTCATGTTTCCCAACTATGGGATAGTTCTAAATGCGAAAGTAAGTTTAAATATTTGTTTGTTTGTTACCTCTTTACGCTTTATCTATTAAATCTTCTTGAAATTTGGCTAACATATCGGCAAGCGTTTCATCCCGGAAAAAAGTCTGTTCTTGTGGGATTTGGGATAAATTACCGGCAAATTTATGCCGTTCGTGTGTTTTGTAACGTAACACATTGAGGGCCCTGGACGCGCATGTCTGCATACAAACGGAAATAAGGAATTGTGGCAATATTTGATAATTTTGGAGTAGGTAAAATTAAGTATTCAATACGTTCATTCCTATACAGCTTGGTTAAAATGTCAATGGTTAATACGAAATGTTGAGAGGCTTATAATTCTCAAACCATTGATAATTTTATCAAGCTGTACAGGAACGCATGTAAATTATAGTGAGAATTATTGATTGAATGCTTCATTTTACAAAATTCTCAAATATTGCCACGATTCCTTATTTCCGTTTGTATGGAGACATTCACGTCCAGCAGGCCTATTTGCTAACTTTTGACAGTTACGGTGTACATCATTTTCATGGTAACTTCAATAGTCATTACGGCTTCGGTATGAATGACTATTTCTATTTAAGATATAAAAACCGTAATGGATGCTAAAGTGACAATCAAATCGTTGTACACCGAGTTAGCAAATCGGCCCACAGGGCCCTCTTATAGTAGCACTTACCTAGGTTTGTACTTTTCATCACCGACGATGTCGCAGGCAAACAAATAACATAAACAAACGTTACCCCTTTCGAAGGAGCCCGATGGTCCAGTGGGTGTGAGCTCTATGAGCGCTTACGTATGTTAAGCAACCCCTGGTGCAGTCCCTACTTGGATGGGTGACCGCAAGTGGCATAAAAATATCTCGAGCTCCTCCGTGCTTCGGAAGGCACGTTAAGCCGTTGGTCCCGGCTGTCATTGTTGATGGCAGTCGTTAAGCTATGTCAGATGCCTTAAGGCAGCTTAAAAAATCTGACACCAGTGTTGGCCACTTACACTTACGAAAAACAAACAAACCCCTTTCGAATATAAAAGTACATAATAATTTAAAATATTCAAAGCGTTAAAGCAAATAAATCGGCCCGGCAGCCGTTGGATCGATTCTATAGTCGACGTCTACGTGATTTGAATCCCAATACCGCCGCTAGCTCGGCGAGGTGTTCAATGAATAACACGCGGGACAAACTTTATTGAAGCTATAAACATGTTTAGGGACAAAAGTAACGGAATAAAAGTTAAATTATTAAATGTTGCGCGAGACATAATTATTATTATTAAAAACGTGTCGCGACGACCTTGATACTCGCCCTGAAGATGGCCATCTGAATTGGCCGAAACCCGGTCGGCAATACCGACTTAATATAACGTGAGTGCAACCGTTTTTAATAATAGGAATAAAAGTTGTCTATTGTTCACTAGTAGCTATGTAATAAAATTGGTCAAGTGCGAGTCGGACTCCCGCATTAAGGGTTCCGTACCACACAACATTAGACTATCAAGCAAAAATGACAAAAATACATGTTTGTTGTATGGGAGCCCCCCTTAAATATATACTTTATTTACTACTGTTTTCCCTAAGTCCTCCGCCGCGCCTGTCTGTCTATTCATGATAAACTCAGAAACAAATGCACGGATTTTTATGTGGTTTTCACTAAAAGATAAATTGATAAAGAAGGTTTACACACACATGCCCGGGTGTGCAGCCGGGGAGGGCTGCTAGTTACATATATTTTATCAGCCGCAAGAAGTCCACTGATGGACATATGCATTCCCCAAGGAGTTTTAAAATTACCAGTTGAATGAAAGCAGCTTTCGGAAGAGTTAAAGGCATAGTAATACATATGAGCAAGCCATAATAGTAAACAGTTCCCATCAGCTGCAGCATCTGTCATCGTTTAATCGAATTAAACAGACGTCAATACCACATTGATAGTGTTTCATTCAACAAAGTAGTGATTCATAGCCTCCCAGATGTTAAAAAAATACTTTACGCGCTCTCGGAATTAATGGAATTTGTATGAAATTTTAAAGTCCGCGTCTAGCCAACTTTGCTTGTATTTAATGACACTGTTTTAGTGTAGGTGTGATGAAAACACAAGGAAACACAAGCTAAACAAAGCTTATTAACATCAAAGAGACCTCTCCAACCCGTCTGGCCAGCGTGGAGAGAGTAGGCCAAATCCTCTGACTACTCAGGCTAGTAAATGGCTCTGGTTGTACAGAGAGGGTCGTGCTCCTGCAGTGGAGACTAGAAAGACCTGATGATGATGATGATGAAAAGAACATAATAAAGGTGGACGTTGACATCTGCGACACAGATTATTACTTCTGCAGGTGTCATCATTTCCAATGTTATTTCTAAATAAAGATATTTCATTTTCAAAATATATATGTCGCAGTCATCTGGTTGAATTTGCTATTTGATTGAATGACTAGCGCGTTCATTGAAAGGACAGCTCGTCAAGTCGTTGAATGTAACGTTCAACGTCTTGACTGAATGAATGTCATTTAGCGAAGTCGTTGAATCTTAGCCGACTTTGTAATAAGTATTTGGTGGTAGCATGATTTCATTTTTCTTAGTTTTTAAAGTAGCCGGCGGCGGCGTAGTAATAGGTGAATCCATAATGTCATACTATTTTATTACAAATAACGCACTTTTATGTAAATTTAATCGAAAAAAATATCAACACCGTGCCATCTGTTCGAGCTGTTTGACGCCATATTTGTTTTGGTGACTACTAGCGCCGCAGTGGTAAAAAAATGAACTAAATTTGAATCACCTGACTGATTTTATGTCCGCTCTGTTCAAAGGGCTATGTTACAACCCGCTAACTAGTTGGACGTTGAGCGACGCTTGTTCAATCAACGTTTGGCCTAGTCATTCAATTAAACGTGGTCATTCAATGAACGCGCTAGTCATTCAATCAAATAGCAGATTCAACCAGATGACTGCGACATATATATCCTGTACTATTGGACATAGCACAGGCCTCCCCAAGAATCTCCATCACGCGGGGATTTTGCCATACTGACCACACTTGGCACACAGATGGGTTGGAAGTCTAGTAGTGGAGCTGAGATGATGATGATGATGATATCTTGTGCTCGTCTTGTAGTATAGAAAAAAAAATTTTTTCAACTGTTTCTTTGACACACTCCGAAAATCGATGTCTGCAAATTGTCGGGATTTATAAAAGCAATTTGTTTGGCCCCATAACAATAAAATGGTCTTATGCTCCAGTGTCCATTTCGAAGGATTTATGTGATTGCTATTGGAGATAGATAAGGAAGGGGTATTAAGCTGAAAGAGGCTAAAGAAATCATTAAAAATTAACGACAAAGATATGAGAAACTAGATCTATGAAAAAGTTAATGTTTTTAGCGACCAATCAGCTTCTCCTCTTTTTCTGATAGTAAATTATATCAAGAAAATCAAGGAATTTTTAAACTTAAGGATTATTTCACTCTAGCCTTACCTAATATAACCATAGGTCGAGTCATGATGAAAAAAGAAATATTGCACTTCGGCCTGGTTCTTGGATTATCTATCATCTATCGTTGGTAATCTATAACACAATTTAACAAATTACTCTGAGAATAACTCAATTTTTGTACCTTGTATTTATTTATTATTTTATTGACATGTGTAGGAATGTCATAAAAAACCTTCTACTTCAAGCTCTTCTCCAAGATATGTATTTTAAGATAATTGTTCAAGTCAATGGACTTGACCGTTACTTTCAGGACACTGAGAGCATAAAATATTACAACCTTGTTAACGTCTCATATAACACCGATGCAACAGTCCTGAAACTATTTATGCACTTTTTATTTAAAAGGGAAATAAAAAGATGCCCAAAATAAAATTCGAGTCTTGCAATAGAAAGCAGAATATTCTCTAAATAATTATTTTCAAATAAAGGTATATTTCATTTAAACATTTATTCGTTCATTTGTCGTATAGTAACATTTATCTAAAAGCCAATTAAATAAAGTTCTATGTCAGTAATTTAAAAAAAAATCAAGATGAGGCAGTAGACTCGACCGTTTGTCAGTCACAGAGAACATAAAATATTACACCCTTAAAACGACCGATGCAACAGCCCTGAAACAATGTTTTTTTTATTTGAAAGCAAAATTCGACTCTTTTAATGAAAAGCAGAATATTATCTTCTTATTTATGTCTACTTCGCTATGAGTTTTAAGAATGAATGCGTTTTTTTCGCACCATGCGAGTGCATGCAGGATTTATTCTTAGTAAAGTTATTCAAAAGTTTTCCCTCACCTTTCTAGGAGATGGCGTTCTTATGCACCTGTAATGTATCACTTAAGCATTCATCAATACTGATTGATTATAACATTAAGCAAAATTAAAAATTTTGAAAAAAACCCACGACGGTAAAAATCTCATCGAAAAAGAATAAAATTTGTAATTGTTTTGCACTAATATTGTGGCGCCCCCTAGTGAGTTACAGCCATGACACCTGTCTAAGAACATGAACTTATCAAACACAAACCCGTTATTGAAATCCGCATCAAAAATCGGATCATTAGTTTAGAAGATAGGTGGGAACATTACTTTGCACAAACGCACACACAAACAAACATGTCTCACCCTAGACGCATATACCTGCTCCGTTCCGTCGTGGGTAAAAATGGAATTTCATCGAATTCCTAGCGATTCCCCTTTGAAATTAGTAGCTTAAAAATAAAGGAAATTTTATTTATTGTTTTAATTTCCGTACTACCTTCTACATAATCAAGTTGTGCTTATTCTATTTGTTTTATATAATATAATCAGAATATTCTCTACTTATTTATCTCTAATTCGTTTTTTGGGACTTTTTTTTAAGTTCTTACGTCTTAGATCAAGTATATGATCGAAGATTTATGTTCTTAAAATCATCGTCATTCGCACCTGCATTTTTTCGCATTAGGCAAGTGAATGCTGGATTTATTATCAGTAACGTTATTCGCACGTTTTACGCTAACTTTCCAAGACCTTGCGTTTCACGTCAGCTTTCTTCAATATTTATCCATCAAATTCCTAGCGATTTACCCTTTTAATCATGTCGCTGAAAATTAAATAAATTTTATGTAAAATTTTATTATTTGCATTTTCGCATTATTTTGTGTTAAGGTATTTTTTATACCCATAGACTTGACCGTTTATCCCAGGGCGCGTAGACCATAAAATATTACAGCCGTGTTTACGTCTCATAAAACACGATGCAACCACCCTGAAACTCTTTATGCTCTTTTTATTCGAAAGAAAAGACACGCCCGAAATAAAATTCGACCTTTGCAAGGATAATCTTCTTACATGTATTTCTACTGTAGTTTTAAGACACTTAATCGATGAGCCGTATGGTTCCCGGCAGAGTAGAATAGGACCACTCCAAGTCTTCCCGTGGATGTAGTAAAAAGGCGAATTAGGGAACACAAGCTAAACAAAGCTTATAAACATCAAAGAGCCCACTCCAACCCGTCTGGCCAGCATGGAGAAGTAGACCAAATCCTCTGACGGCCCTGGCTAATATAAGGCTCTGGTAGTACGACGTGGAGAGTGTAGGCCAAATCTCATGACTGGCTCTGATAGTCAGAGGGGGTCGTGCTCTTGCAGTGGAGACTGAAAAAAACCAGATCAAGATGCTGAGGAATTGATGAGAAGAAAGCCTCCAACGATAATGCCACTGTTCTTCGCAACAACAGTTGTTGAGTTTTTGCAACTGTTGTTGCTGTTGTTCCCTCATTTATCTATCTACTATTATACATCATTATTTTGAATAGCCAAAGTATTCAGTATACCATAAAAAGCGGTTAATAGTTAACTCCGCGCTTTAAAATGGAGTCATATTGAAGAGGAAAGTGAGTGCTGTCGATTCTAATCCTCAGAATAAGTATCTAAGTTTATGCTATGCTATTCTAAAGCCATTCCGTAATTGTAGGATTTATTCGTACAACCGGAGTTGTTTAGCGATAAAATTGTTCGATCTGCATTCCTTCACGCCATTCTGATATCTATGTTCACGCCTCTGTACATCGAAGCTGCGTTCCTTCGCGCATGCGTTTCTTAAATTTGTTCCTATTTGATTTCTATAAAATGCCTATCTAAAAAAATATTGATCTACCAATGAAATGAAATTGCACTCAAGCCATTATAATTATTCATTTTTAGACAGAGTCTAATAGGAAGTCCAAGTCTTTCCGTGGATATCGTAGAAGACGAAACACAACCTCAACAAAGCTTATATACATCAAAGATACCTCTCCAACCCGCGTTTAGCCAGCGTGAAAAGTACAGGCCAAATCCTCTTACTGCTCTGGCTAATATATGGCTGTGGTAGTAAATAGAGGTGCGTTCATGCTCCTGCAATGAAGACTTGATGATAATGATGAATATCAATACAAAATAAATGACTTAATAAGTGGTATTGTTTTCATCCTCACGTTCATTTCCATTAAACATTGTACTAACAAGACTGCTCTGAACGTTGATACAAATAGAATCTGCATAAGCAAAGTCCGAAGTCGTTTATAAATAAACTTTGTTTACGCTTAGACGTGTAGGTGTGATTTGAAACATTAAATGCGATATTTATTCCCCTATACTAAATAAATGTTCATTTATACTAAATAAATTTGTTTTGAAAGTTGATGCAACGCGGAACAGAGGAAGACCTAAGAAACGATGGATCGATTGTGTTGAGGAGAGTATGAACAAAAAGGGAGTGACTTAGGATATGGTAGATGACAGATTAAAATAGAGAGAACTAACATACTGTGCCGAACCACATAAAAAGTAGGATAAGGTAGAGGAAGAAGAAGAAGACTAAGTAAATTTTCACCACGCACTTTAAAACAAAAAGCTAAGAGACTTTTCTTAATATGGGATCAATCAAAGAGCATGTAATCAGTACGTGGATAAATCTCAGTTATGTCAAAAATTTCCAAAAAAAAATGACTACCACACTGTCAGTTTAGATTCGAATCGAAGTAATGACTTCCAAAAATCTTATTATGTCTATCTGTAACCATCCTAGTCATTCTGTCAAACTTTAATTAAGTAGCTATACAAATATAAGTTTACGCTTTTTTGACTCAAAGATGTATTCTGTGAAATGCTTTATAATTTTTGTGTAAAAATGCCTAGATTTCAAGTGTATTATGAACAATTTGACGAGTTTTTGGTGGGACGTCAAGGGGTAAAGTAGGGGTTTGCCTTAGACGATTTTGCAAATTGATTGTGGACTTTATTATATGAAATTGGTGTAGTTTGGTGTTATAAATGCTCGTGCTCATAAACAATTTATAAAATAGTTAATGTAGACTGTTAAATGGACTCGTATAGATTTGTCACAAGAAGCTTCCACGAGGCTACCAAAGAACATACGCCATCTTTGATGCCACTTATTATAAACTATACCGTACAACTTAGATAAGTACTTACCGATACTTAGTATCTCATTGAATTTGTCGAGCTCCGTGGCGCAGTGGTTAACACGCCAGCCTGCGACACGGATGGTCCCGGGTTCGATCCCCGGTCAGGTCAAGATGGAAAATGATCTTTTTCAGATTGACCTGGGTCTTGGATGTTTATCTATATATGTATTTGTTATAAAATATAGTATCGTTGAGTTAGTATCCCATAACACAAGTCTTTCATTAGAACTTACTTTGGGGCTAGCTCAATCTGTGTGATTTGTCCGTATATTATATTGTCCGTATATTATTATTATTATAATTGGACATTGGAAATTGGACATTCTGACATTGGCAGAATCACTGAAATCTCGGTGGAAGGTATAAAATAAAAGAAGAAAGTAATTAAAGAAACAATTTGCGATATTTTCAAAATCTTTTATTTGTTTATTAGGAATCAAATAGCTACATTATATGAACATGTTAGAAGCTTATATATAACACAGAATTGTTGATAACATAGCCCATGGCGTTATTCACAGATTAGGTTACAATAATAGGGGCTGCTATTTTAATATCAGAATAAAAACAAATATTTTTTTATAGAAAGTAATAAAATCAAATCAAAATCACACATGCTAGGATTTTATAAAAGCATTAGCAATAAGCATAAACATTTTAAAGAATAACATTGTGACGTATACTGTATTATACCTCCCATTCTTGCTGTAACGTACAAAAATACTTACCAAAACGTGACAATATGACGAGTTGATGATAATCTTCCTCTTTTGTTTCAGGGTGTTTCGTTCATAGGATGGCATCAACGCAGCCGCTTGGAGCGGTTCCTGCTCGTCCTGAGCGGGATTCTTCTGGTGATGGTGTTGTTGCTCGGCACTCTCCTCCTCATCCCTCATGGGTCTTACATCCCTGTGCCGGACTGTCAGAGCAGTAAGTTGTCATTTATAGTAATATTTACTTCTATGTGGGCTGATTGATTACATTCTGTTGAATTTATTATTTATTTACTATTTGAAGCAGCGAAATTTATGAATAGTTTCGCTATTGAGTGGATTGCGCTTAACACATTTCGATAAAATTTTTAAATCGGTCCCGGCGTCTTTGAGAAATCGGGGAACATACATAAAAATAAACCATTACGACGAATTGAGAACCTCCTTCTTTTCTTGAAGTCGGTTAAAAAAGATTTAGTTTAAGCGCAACTCCAGTTTGTATGAAACGTCGTGGAAATTTCAAAGATGATACCATCGATGTACCATCGTGGTACTTCTTATTGCTACTAAATCCCTGAACTTGAACAAATTAGTCACACGTCATGTTTACCAGACAACTTAAGAAACTACAAATTACAGCGATTACACTCATAATTGCAAATTGCAGCGCAATTATGGTCACAATGGTGATAATACTTCTTGGTTTCCTGAAAATTATGGCCATTGTAATGGAGTTATTCTGCATGTATACTAAGTGCTTATATGGCGATGTTTGATGTTATGTCCTTCTAGCAACCCTCCCTGGCTACGCCCAGACATGTATTATACCTATAAACCTTCCTCATGAATCACTCTATCTATTGGTAAAAACCACATTAAATTCCTTCACTTTAAGCCAATCCAAAATGTCTTGGATTTTTAGATAGGGATCTTTGATTTTTTATCGGATCTTTTTTTGACTATGACACTTTTAAGTTTTGTCGTGTCAAACATGCGAACTAATTTCTGACAGCCACTTTTTTATTTCCAGCTATCTGTCTTTCCGGGTCCTGCATCTACACAGCCAGTGAGGTGGCAAGAGCCTTGGACGAGACCCAAGACCCTTGTGACGACTTCTACGAGTTTGCATGTGGGGGCTGGATGAAGAACAATCCCATTCCTGAGGGGAAGTCCAGTTGGGGAATCTTTAGCAAGATTGAGCTGCAGAATCAGCTTATTATACGGTTTGCTCTTGGTAAGTCTTTTGTCTTTTAAATATTACCATATATCTCTCTGTAACGTAACAACTGCGTTCTTGACGGTGTCGCGAGTTTATTGATATATGATTTTTTCCATCTCAAAATGCCCAATGCGCCTAATACTTCGAAATGTTTGAATATAATATGCATAAAATTAGATTTATTGAAGAAAAAACTTTATTGCATAAATATTTGATTATAATTTCGGGCATGTGGCCGACGTGGACCGCGCGTAATGACGTAATCCGGATGTCCGATTTTCACATACTCTTTTTCAGTAAATCGGGATTATTTCACCAATGATGCGTCGTTTGTTGGCTTTTTACTGTTAGTGTTGGGTCTGTTGTTTCTGGTTAGTCGGCGGAGACATGCGATTTTACCAAGAGAAACTCGTTCATGCGATTTGACGTCTTCAGATTATTTAATAATCTGAAGACGTCAAACAAGTTGGCCAGTTAACAGCTCCATTTCGTGGAATTAATCGTTCGCCAGACGTTTCCTTCAGTAAATTAATGGCATCGTGCGCTGTGTGGCATATGGCCCCGTCTCGCTAAAGCCAAATGTCTGCCACAATGTTTTCCATATGTTTGGCACTCGTGTTTAGAAGCTGGTTTAGACTAACATTGCAAGAACTGTGTAATTCTGACAATATTATGCAGCGTGTAAATTGACCCTCGACAGACTCTTGTGTGTGCGCCAAAAGTGGCTACTTTTGGTGAAAAATTGTACCAATAATATATGCCAAGTGCCGTGTGGTTCCCGGCAGAGTAGAATAGGATCACTCCAAGTCATCCCGTGGATGTCGTAAAAAGCGACTAAGGAAAAACAAGCTAAACAAAGCTTATAAACATCATAGTGACCTCTCCAACACGTCTGGCCAGCGTGGAGAGTGTAGGCCAAATCCTCTGACTACTCAAGCTTATATATGGCTCTGGTAGTACAGAGAGGGTCGTGCTCCTGCAGTGGAGACTAAAAAGACCTGATGATGTACCAATAATACTACAAGTAATTTACTAGGGCTATCAGCTATTAGATTTTTTAAATTTGATCTGATTTAGGACTTATAGAATTAATTACTGGGTGGCTCTAGTGTGTGAACCAGACCGTCAATATGAACAACTTTTCCTATTAGGCTAAAGGTCATAGCCCACTGACACGACTCTGCTTCAACACCGCTTCCACCCAACACGGCTCTAAACTAAGACGATTGCACCGACGTGCGTGGACCGCGAGCAATCGAATGTCGAATTATATACAGAATATTTTCAGAAACAGGAGTCTGACGAGGATCAGTCAACATGAGTCCATTTTGTCGTCCATCACTTTGTAAACACAAGCATTATTGTATTTTATAATACATTATAGACTTTTATACACTGTTGTCTCGTGACTGTACAGTATACATACCTCATGTTCATCACACGGAAACAATCGCGCGGAAATAGACATCACACGACATGTCCTCATTGACAATTAGATGTATGTCCTTATCCGATGGAGAAGTGATCTTTATCCGAAGTGCTTGTACGAGTAAGTATATATAAGCACATTTGATAGCAATCAGCAAAATAGACTGAGAGAGAATAGTGTGCCTATTCACGTCTTCGTAAGAAGTTTAACCTCGTCTTGTTTCTTATGTTCTGTTTTAACAACAATTTTCCCACGTAAATGGTTTTTGAATAGCATTACAATGCTCGGTATATTATTAAAATTGAAAATATGTGATGAAAAAGAATTCGCCACAGGTAGAATTCGAACCCACGAGTCTTAAGTCTGCGCCCTAAGTGTGTTACCAACTACACTACCGTGACTTCGAATCACCGCGTCGAATTCTTTTTCATCACATATTTTCAATTTTATTAACTTTCCCACGTTTTTCGTAAAAGAAGTTTAGTTCAGTAAATATTTCAAATAAGGTTCTCTAGATATACATACCTAAATAAACCTTACTCATCATCATCATCATTTCGAGTAGGTGACACGGTCAGTCGACCATGCACACCCTGATGTCAGAGTTCTTTGGAACCGCCTCTCGGCCTCTGACGTGGTTCCTTTAACGACTACCAGATGGCAGCCGGGACCGACGGCTTAACGTGCCTTCCGAAGCACGGAATCATCTTTCTTATCAGACAATCAGGTGATTCATGCCTGCAATGTCCTAACCAAACTGGAAACAACTTACCAAAGTATGCTTCCCGTGGGAATCGAAGCCACGACCCGGGTCAGTAAAGCAAACGCCTTAACCACTGGACCACAGAGGCAGTTGGTACCACCACCATAAACCTTGGTTGTCTACCTGTATCCAATGAACTCATGACGCTAAGAAATGGAATGGAGGATTTATAAAGAGTTGATGACTTCTTGCAGGTCTTGGTCGAACTCTGGAAGAATACACAACTCGTATTTTTTTGTAGATTCAGCTCTGGCGTCACACCCAGAGCTGAATCTACAAAAAAAATCAGGGACATGACGGACAGGTAGAATAACGGAGGCTTGCTAAGTAATAGGTTCCCGTTTTTACCATTTAGGAAAGGAAGCCTAAAAACTACACAAACAAATTTTGATCAAGTTTATGTAAATGTAGTAAAAATCAGTTACTCTATTAAAAGATTTTGAGAGCTTTACGTTAAAAATAACACAAGAATATTCAGATTCCCGGCAGAGTAGAATAGGACCACTCCAAGTCTTCCCGTGGACGTCGTAGAAGGCGACTAAGGAAACACCTGCTAAACAAAGCTTATAAACATCAAAGAGACCTCTCCAACCCGTTTGGCCAGCGTGGAGAGTGTAGGCCAAATCCTCTGACTGCTCTGGCTAATAATATATGGCTCTGGTAGTACAGAGAGGGTCGTGCTCCTGCTGTGGAGACTAACAAAGACCTGATGATGATGATTCAAACCAGCCGAAAAAGAATCTGAATATTTCCGGGCTCCGAAGCACTCCGTCTGAGGATGCAACCGGGAACACGCTCCGATGAGAAACATACAGACAGACATGTCATGATAAATCATTTGCACTGCGATTAATCTCGATATTAATTGATGACCCTAATGAAATCGGCCTTGTACTATGTTAATCAGTTGTACTGCATATTAAACGCGATCAACATAAGAGTATGCAAATATATTGCAGGAATAGACAATTAAACATGTATTGATGACGTTTTTAGGGTTCCGTAGCTAGTTTATTACCGCTTTGAGCATGATAAATATAGATAAAAAGCAAAATACATTAATAATAAAATTGTTTTCTAATGTTTTCGCGATATTTACTACCGGCGACTGCAGTCTAACAAATGTTAGGTCTATAAAATAATGTAACAACGCGATAAAATCTTATTAACATTAATTTTATTTAAATACATCAATAATTAATTCACAGCTTTTGTACATCATGCTCCCTCTGCATGTCAACTCCGTCTATAATTTCCTATTTTCGCCTCGTAGTATGTTTCTTTACAAACATCATTTATAAGATACACATAATCATAATAAGTGTATATTATAGACAGATTACAGGATGTTTCTTAAATTATTGTGTTCATATTTTCCACACTTATTGTGTTAAAAATGGTTTTATTTTTCAATAGCAGATTCATACACGTAATTGCATTAATTGTAAATTAACCGCTTTTTGCACTCCGCTTTGGAACAGGCCTAGCTGTTACCCGCGGCTTTGCCCGCGTAATATATAGCCCATGTCCTTCTCGGTACACTAACCTATGTGTATGCAAAATTTCATGATGATCGGTTCAGTAGATACGGCGTGAAAGTGTAACAAACAAACAAACAAACTCACTTTCGCGTTTATAATATTAGTAAGGACTACTAGCTGTTACCCGTGGCTTCGCCCGCGTGATATATAGTCTATGTCCTTCTTCGTACCTTAACCTATGAGGCTGCAAAATTTCATGATGATCGGTTCAGTAGATTGGGCGGGAAAGCGTAACAAACAAACAAACAAATAAACAAACAAACTCACTTTCGCACTTATAATATTAGTTAGGATTAGGATTTTTGATGACAAATAACAATATGTTATGAAAGTTAATGTTTACCAAATGATAATGCCTGATTCTATAATTAATAATATATATATATATATAAATATATATATATATATATTTAAAAATTAAATATCTTACGATGTAATTGTTTGGCTCTGCGCTGACTTTATTGATATCTGTATGTCCATTGTACAAGCCTATAACTTTAGGCCAAAGTCTATGTATTATCAGGAAAATCCAGACACAAAGATATTGCAAAAATTAGCGAACCAAAAAAGAGAAAAACAAATATGCGTAAGCAGCTATCATGCCGTATAAAGACGTCCATATTAGGAAATACAATATTTACGTATTTATTTATTACTATTACTATGAATTCAGCAGTCAGTACCGCCGGTGACAAAACTGTTTCAATATATTCTTTTATACTCAAACTACAGACATCCAAGAATGTAACAAGTACAAAAAGTTGAACACATTTCTTTTCAGTCAAACCTTTGGGTTGGTCGAAGTTGAACGTGGGAGTAAAAGTAAAAATAACAGAGTTATAAAAAAATATGTCACATTTGTTCCAGACTCTATATAATGTAATAATCAATATCGAGTGTCAATCTTATAACTTCAACAGATAAAATATATTTGAAACCAATCCAACGATTTCGTAATATTTTCTAGATTAACTTCAAATCTAATTTCACTGTATAATTTTAGCCTTATCTGTCTTGTTTTAGTGGCTATCTCATTCCGTTAACTTTTAAGACCATTTATATGATAAAAAGTAAAGCCATAATGCTGCTATATGTTTGTAGAGTCGTGTAAAAGTGAATATACCTAATTCGTAACATGGCTCTATCAACGATTGGCGATATGCAAGAATAACGTTTTTAACTCTATGTTGGTAGAGGAAAAGCTGAGAATGCAACTGGGAAAACGCTCAGATGAAAAAGAGAGAGAAAGAGAACAATATGATAAGCTGTTCTTAAAGTATGTCCTAGGAGTCGTGTGGTTCCTGGTAGAGTAGAATCGGACCACTCCAAGTCTTGCTGTGGATGTCGTAGAAGGCGACTTAGTAAACACAAGCCAAGCAACGCTTAGAAACATCAAAGAGACCTCTCCAACTCATCTGGCCAGCGTAGAGAGTGAAGGGCAAATCCTCTGTCTGCTCTGGCTAATATGGCTCTGGTATATCAGAGAGGGTCATGCTCCTACGGTGGAGACTAAAAAAGACCTGAAGATGATGACGATGATGATGAAAGTATATGTTATTCATTTGGCTTTTAATAAAAATATATCAAAGTAATTATTTTTTTTAAACAAACTGTAATATTTAATTTATATTTTAATTTGTACACGACTGTACGTATTTTGTTTCACAGCATACTCATGTCGAGTTAGAGTGTTCTTGCGAATTTCGGCAACATCTGTGTATTTTGTTACGAAAAATTAGATCGGTACATTTTAGGCGTTTATTTACTAATATCGGTGTAAATTGTGATCAAATATCTTCTGTACCTATTTGTTTTCTTACATATTTGTAATACAAAAACTTCTGTATGATTTTACCTGTTTTGGTTGACTTTAGCTTTGTATGTCTATTCGTGTTTTGGTATTGTATGTAAGAACAGGTGAGAACATACGTAATAGTTATTTAATGTATTTACCATGCGCTTTTTGGATGATAGAGCTTTAGTAAGATTGTTGATAATTTGTATTTATTTTGTTTTGGGGTTAAAATATTTAATTTTTTGATGCTACACTACATACCAACTTAAACAAATTTTATCGAACATAGAAATTTTTGGACTTGAGATATGAGAATTCATGTTCAGTCGCTGATCCCATTCTCGGTGAGCGAGTCCCATTCACACTTGACCGGTATTTTTTTCTTTTGTTCTATAAACGCCTGGAAGAAAGTTAGTTGTTATACGTAAAAAATAAGTAAAAAGCAAAACATCCTATACTTACAGATAGAAGAGACTGGCACGTTACTTAGCAACTTTAAAATTATATCTTGACATTATGTACTTTTCGTGCATTTCGTGTTAGACCTCGGATAAAAATATAGCAATATTTTCCAATAACTATGATAGTACATCCATTAAGTTCTTTCAATTTTTTTGACGAGAGCAGCGGTCAATACGCCGGCCGCCGGCTTGCGACACGGATGGACCCGGGTTCGATCCCCGGTCTGGTCAAGATGAAAGATGATCTCTTTCTCTTGAAAATAAAGTATCGTTGAGTTACTAGCCCATGACACAGATCTCGAACTTTACTACTACTGGTTTATCCTTTAGAAAAAAATATTAACCAAAACGTTAACGTGACTTTTTTTTTTATTCGATTTATAAAGCACACGTGCACAACGCAAATGCAAAAATTCTCGAAAGGCGACCCACGTACTACCAGCAAGCGCAACGACGGATACCTACCCACGCACCACGCGGTCGGAAGACCAGACCAAGGTCGCAGGTAGACACTGGATGCCGGCTGCTTCCATCCGATCGTATTGGAAATCCTCGGGGGTGGTTTATGTCCAGCAGTGGACTTCTTGGCTGAGATAATGATTTATTTGTTTTTGTGTGAGTGTGATTTTTATCTGCAAAACTGCCATGAAAGTCGAGACCAAGAGCTGAACGTACCTTCGGAAGCTCCGCGCTTCCGAAGGTACGTTTAGCTCTTGGTCGTTACCAAGGTTCCGTTTCGAAGGTACGTTTAGTTTAGTACGGAGCTCAAGGAGATATTTTATGCCACTTGCGATCTCCCATCCAAGTAGGGGGTTGCTTAACATGCGTGAACGCTAATAATGCCCACGCCCATTTGTCCATCGGGTTCCTCTTCAGATGTCATCATCCTCATGGATGATACACTATAAATAGCTATTTAGTACTCAAACAAAATTTTCTATCTTCCAGATAAGGTGAATCTCTCAGACATTTCAACAGCAGAGGCGAAGGCTCGCATCTATTACGACGCCTGCATAGACACCAACGAGACCATAGAGAAGTTGGCAGAGAAACCTCTAATCAACGTCATCAAGAAATTGGGAGGCTGGCACATACTGTCCAACACTATGATAAAGCAACACAAATGGGACTTACAGAAATTGCTTCAGGACATTCAGAACTCGTAAGTACAAATTGACCATAGACAATGTAAAATTTGCGAACAGATCACTACACAACGTAATCAAAATAACTTTGAGTTCACACTATTCACACTCGCACCATACAGTTTAACGACCAAAAACATCTAACAATGAAAATAGTATGAAATTTTACAGTTTATAAGTTGGTTGCCTATAACTTTTTAGTTTGTACTTAGTACTCAGCTCTGATAGTTTTCCTTTAAACTTCAGTATATATACTACTGCTGTAATTTTTTTCACGTATCTATATATAACCGTTTAGCAGATAGAGGGGGGGGGGACACTTACCTCTAACGAAAATTCGCACTTTAAAACCAAATATTTCGGAAACGGATCCCTAAATCGATAAATGGTGTTCTCAACCTCACAATATTTTTGAAAGACCTATTTAACGATACCCCACACGATGGGTAAATAGAGAAAAAAAAAATACTCCCCCACTTTACTTGTATGGGAGCTACCATAAAAAAATTTTTTTTTCATGTTTTTATTCTACCACTTTTTTGCCATGATTAATATACATACCCATACCAAATTACAGCTTTCTAGTACTTATAGTCTCTGCGTAAAACCGCGGACGGACAGACAGACAGACAGACAGACAGACAGACAGACAGACAGACAGACATGGCGAAACTATAAGGGTTCCTTGTTTACTACGGAACCCTAAAAACTGCTTTTAATCAATATTATAGAACAAAGTCCACCATCTCGTCGGTCTATTCGCGATAAACTTAAAAACTGCACGGATTTTTAATGCAGTTTTTACCAATAGATAGAATGATTCACGAGCAAGGCTTATGAGTATAATGTATGCCCGAACGCAGCAAGGAAGAGCTGCCAGTAATATTACAAAAAGGCACAAGCGGTACTCACAGAATTTGCTTCAAATCATGCAAGTCATGACTTGGAGCATGTTACGTTACTAGAAGTGTCGTGTAACTTTAGACTTAACGCCTTTGATACTCTTCTACACGCTAGTTTGCTACTCGAGCGGCTCTGAGTTTGATTCTCAGTACCTACGAGCAAATACTAATAAATTTGCGCTGTCATAGCGAATGCCGGGCTCCATCGCACTGAGGATGCAATCGGTAAAACGCCAAGAGACTTGGGCTTATGTCATGGAGATAATACATGATATTAACATTCATCATCATCATCATCAACAACCCTCTGTATCCCACTGCTGGGTATAGGCCTCTCTCAACGCATGTCATCCATTTCGGATCAGATTCAATTGATTCAATCGGTATAATATTGATTTCTAAGTATCATTAAATTGGTTACAGGTACAACTTAGGCGGACTATTCAATTGGGCTGTAACGGAAGATGACAGAAATTCTTCTAGACATATTATAGTAGTAAGTATTGAAGTTTCATTAACAATAATTTGCCTATAACATTTTTAATTATTTTAAACTTGTCATGGTGTGCGAAGAGAGTGATCTCCGCATCTCTTCAATATTTCTGGGATTCCAAAGTTAGAAAAGCGTGGTGTAATGCTTGAATTAGATGCGTCTGCGCACCTCTACTGCAATAGCTCACTCCTACTTCTATGACTTAGAGGTCGGAGGGACGCTGCCATCCGGGTTCCATCACTACATAGTATAAAGCGAAGTCGCTTCCCGGTGTCTGTCTGTCCCTATGTATGCTTAAGACGTAAGAATGAGTTTGATGTGTTTTTTTATAGATAGAATCATTCAAGAGGAAGATCTATTTGTACAATACATGCGTGGGCGCAGCCGGGGAAGGCTGCTAGTTTAATGTGCCTATTTTAATGATTATTTTTAAAACTGTGTCTGACTTTGACAGTGGTCGTTACACAAAACCATGTCAGAGGCCTATAAGGCGGTTTAAAAACCTTGTCACCAGGGTTCATCCGGTCTTTCTTTAAACCAAGAACCGACACGACATTATGATGATTTTCAAATTATAAGTAGTGGTTATGTGCTATCTTGCTTAATAACATTTATTTCTCCTTTTCAGCTTGACCAAGGCGGACTAAATCTTCCAACAAGAGACAACTACCTCAACAAGACAGCTCACAAGAAAGTTTTAGACGCTTACTTAGACTACATGACTAAAGTCGCTGTTCTACTAGGGGCTAACAGAACCGAGGCTAGGGCTCAAATGAACAAAGTGATACAGTTTGAGACTGATCTGGCTAATATCACGACACCTTCGGAGGAAAGGAGGGATGAGGAAGGGCTGTACAACCCTTTCACGATCAAACAATGGCAGAAGGAGGCGCCGTTTTTGAATTGGACGTTGTTCTTCAATGACGCTTTCAAGTTGGTTAATAGAAGTGTAAGTATTCAGTTGACAAACTCCACCTTCGGCAGATATTCCTCGTCAAAAAACCTACTACATCGACATTTTTAGTGGGAAGTCAATCACCTTTCTCTATCGCTAAAATAAACTAAGCAAAAATCGTGTGTAAATCAAATCTTGCAATTTTAATTTGACTGCCATCCCGGAGTCAAACCAAAGTTATATCAGAGGACAATACTCTAGAGAAATCTTCGACGCTAAATGGCTCAGTTACCAAATTTTGCTGTTGGTACTCACTCACATTATAAACTTGGCCCATAATTAATATGTTTAACTAATTTTGTTTTAGATAGCAGACACTGAGACGATAGTGGTGTATGCTCCGGACTACTTCAGGAATCTGACGAAGGTCATAAAGAGATACAGCAGGACAGATGAGGATCAGAAGTAAGTAAATGATTTCATTTTTCTTGCAACTTGAATTATGTCTATGAAGTTATTTAAGTTGAATATATAAGGGGAGAAACGGAACGGGGGACGGAACCGGGGGCTTTATGGGCCAACCACAACGACACAAAGACAAATACAAAACTTTTTGGAATCGTTTTGCCACATTTTTGCCTTTCCATCATCATGCAAATTTGCGCCCTTCATACTCTTACAAGTGTTAGAGAGTTATCTTAGTACAACAATCAATATTTGAACGAGATAGAAGCGGTCAGCTGGCAAGATATTGCCTAAAACAGAAAGTTATGGTGACGTCTCGAAGTCCAAGATCCGCTTCGGGTCGCTGAGCCAGCGGAGTAAGTAAGTACAACTATCAATATTTACCACTATGTCCTTTATTTCAGGACGCTTACCAGCTACATGATGTGGCAAGTCTCCAGATCTTTATCGCCGTATCTTTCGAAGAGCTTCCGTGATGCTACCAAGATATTGAGGAAGGCGCTTTTCGGATCTGAGGGCACGGAGGAGTCTTGGAGATACTGTGTGACTGATACGAACAATGCTATAGGTATGCAACATTTTTCTAATCCACTTTAGTTGGCAAATGGCCGTATGGTCTACCTGATGAAGAGCAGTGTCCGTACTTAGGACGATTGCAGTATCTGAATAATAAGTTCAGGTAAATCGGCAGGTTATAGACACGGTAATATTGAATGTACAGACAAACAGTCTTCTGTGGAAGGTTCTTAGATCTGATCATCTCTATAACATGTACCGAAATATTATGTCAAAAAGAAATTACCTCAGTCTAATAACTACAGCTGTGTTGTACTTTTATTCTCTTTCACAATCTTCAATAATTATGTATCTTAACATGACGAAAGTTTCACCAAGTTCTTCAGTCTTTCAAGAGCTTGCTGTGAAAAGACCTTAAAAGGAGTGTCATGTCACAAATGCTTAAGAAAATTCGAAGTAAATTATTTTCTTCATCATCTTATTTTATAATTTCCAGGATTTGCAGTAGGCGCGATGTTTGTTCGGGAAGTATTCCACGGGGAGGCCAAGACACAAGGAGAGATCATGATAGACAATATCAGGAATGCCTTCAAGAGCAACCTGAAGAATTTGGACTGGATGGACGCGGAGACCAGGGAGGCGGCTGAGATTAAGGCTGATGCTATTACTGACATGATTGGTGAGTATGACATGACGAAGATGACATCTGACTTAGCAATCTCAACCCAACTCGTTGTCACAAAAGTGCTAAAATACATCGAAATTACGTTAGTACACGTTGCTATTCATTTTACGCTAATCTTCGTGGAGGAGTCAGTAGCCACTGTATAATAGCGTACCTTACTCCATAGTTATAACCTTGATCAAGTTACGCCAAAAAAAGAAGATTCTATCCATCCGAACAGCCCATACCTGGCTTTATGGGCTGTTCAGATGGTGATAGACTACATTTCAATATATTTTTTACTTCGGTGCCTTCTATGTGTAAACATAGGTTCGGTAAGTTGTTAAAGTAGGTACTTGCATATAGGAGAACGTGTAGAATCTTTGACTCTTTGAATAGGACAGACAGAATTTCCAGTGATTGGCACTATAAGACATCTGAAAAATTTGACATGCAAGATTTAACCAGGTGTTTCCCACCACTTTTCAAACCTGCAATAGATGGCTTGGTACATCTTTGATTAGAGAGTATATGGTCAAAGGTATGCATGCTTATATGATTTGTAACAAAATATATTTTTCATGCTTTATTACTCAATTAATATACAATTCGTTTCTTTTCTTAGGTTTCCCCGACTATATCCTCCACAAAGACGAGTTGGACAAGCAGTACCACGAGCTGGAAGTGAAGCCTGATAAGTACTTCGAGAACAACATCGCCTTCAACGTGTTCAGCCTGAAGAACGACCTTAAGAAGCTGGACGAGCCTGTCAATAAGACTAAATGGGGTAAGAGAAATCAATTTTTATGTTAGAATTAGTATCAAATATTTCATCATCATCATCAAGTGTTTTTTCGTGTCCACTGCAGGAGCACGACCCTCTCTGTACTTCCAGATCCTTATATTGGCCAGAGCATTATCGATAGCTTTCACGTAAAAGACTGGTGGTAGACTTTGCTGGGATTGTGTGTTCTCCGTGTCTGAAAATAGAGGTATTAACTGATATTTAGACGGTTAGCAGCGTCCAAACCTATATCATCAATAAGTGGAGAATAAATAAATAAAAAGTTATCATCTTCAGGTCTTTGTTGGTCGCTACTGCAGGAGTATGAACCTCTCTGTACTACCAGGGCCATATATTAGACTGCGCTGGCTGTACAATATAACTTTCAGAAGTTTCATTTCAAAGCTGTTTCGGAGTCTAGCAAAGCATTTATTACTCTTCTTTTGAGCTTGACTTATTAGTACAGTACTACCACTTTTATAAGTTACACCGATGTACCTGCGCAGAAATCAAATTTTTGCATGGCGCTGAAATGTCCGTTTGCTATTGGATGAATACGCGCCATGCTGCGTCTCAGCCATTCTCGGCAGGCGTACAAGTATTGCGAGCGAGATAGCAATAGTCCTACTGCTTTTGGATTTAAAATCTTATGTTGTAGCAATAAGTTCGTTATTTCACTGATGTTCTCATTCGGGCCGAGTCGGCGGTCGGTTGCGCTATTCTGCGCCATCGAACAATGCTGATGTAACTTATAAAAGTGGTACTACTGTAACTTCCTATTACTTTTGCATTTCTGACAAACCGGAACCAAAACTTTCGGTCAAACTCAAAACACGCTTGACCAATTAAAACTTTATTTGTGTTTGACGCATTGGTTATTAAATCACTTATTCTCCAGGTATGACCCCCTCAACCGTGAATGCTTACTACACTCCCACCAAGAACCAGATCGTGTTTCCTGCTGGAATCCTACAGCTGCCCTTCTATGATGGAGACAACCCTAAGAGCGTCAACTACGGTGCTATGGGCGTCGTCATGGGACATGAGCTTACTCATGCTTTCGATGATCAGGGAAGAGAGTATGACAGGTTGGTACCAGGTTTAAATTTTTTATACGATGTTTGACTCATAATCATCATTTCGTGTAGGTGACACGTTCAGTCGACCATGCACACCCTGATGTCAGAGTTCTCGGAACCGCACCTCGGCCTCTGATGTGCTTACTTTAACGACTACCAGATGGCAGCCGGGAACATCGGCTTAACGTGCCTTCTGAAGCACGGAATCGTCTTTCTTATCAGACAATCAGGTGATTCATGCCTGCAATGGCCTACCCAAACTGGAAGTATGCTTCCCGTGGGAATCGAACCCACGACCCTCGGGTCAATAAGGCAAACAAACGCCTTAACCACTGGACCACGAAGGCTGTTTGAGGCTTTCAGATCAGTGAAACTAGCGCCCCCAGTCATTTATAATACAATAATTGTACTATTTGTATTTCTAAATCAGCTCAAGTTGCAAAATCTACTTCAGTGCCAAAAGTGACCACTTTACAATTATACTACTGCATTCATAAGAAACCTGAGCCTAAAAATGACAATATGAATCGATAATTTCCTTTCAGGTTCGGTAACTTGAACCAGTGGTGGAACAACGAGACCATCGCCAAGTTCAAGAAACGGGCGGAGTGTATCCAAAGGCAGTACTCCAACTACTCTATCGAAAACCAGCACTTGAATGGGAAACAAACACTGGGTAAGTAAAGCTCCTC
The DNA here is from genome assembly GCA_963082605.1 of Rhodophaea formosa. Taxonomy (NCBI): domain Eukaryota; kingdom Metazoa; phylum Arthropoda; class Insecta; order Lepidoptera; family Pyralidae; genus Rhodophaea; species Rhodophaea formosa. Next base: position 8,620,097 of record OY720228.1, on the reverse strand, counting down.
CTCATTTCAGCGTTTCTTTCTCCGGTGGCACCAGGTGGCACAGTGGCGACACTCTCTTTTCGTGAGATTTCGGGCATCGGTAACCTTGGGACGGGGTGTGTTGCGCTAGGGTTGACTACCTAGGTAGTCACTCAATACTCACTTAGTGCCTGCTCTGCGGTGCGAGACGTGCGAGAGATGCTAACACAACACAGACAGCCCTCGACCAAGCCAGTTCCGTGGCGGGCCTTCAACGCCTCGCGCGCCTCTCACTGCCCCCGCACACGGCCAGATACCCACACATATTCGCAAGCGGTTTTACGACACACAGTGTCGTTTCTTTTCGCGTAGTATATTTTTTGCCGGTGGTATCGAGCTGTCCAGTATAACGACAGCATGTAGGTATGCAGGCTACTGCCTGACATCAACTTTCCTTGGTAGCTACAGAATTTCAGACAAATCTATTTTTAAATAAATTATATCGAGGTATTTATGCCTTTCAGCCACTTGCGGTCACCAAGGAGGAATGTATAAAATGCTAAAAGTCTATATGAAATTAATCTAATAAAATGACATAACACGTACAACTATTGCCTACATATAAGTATTTATATTTCAGGCGAGAATATAGCAGATAATGGAGGACTGAAGGCATCTTTTCACGCATACTTAGACTACAGCAAAACTGCCAAAGTTAACTACACCCTGCCAGGCCTGAAGTACAATCACCGACAGCTGTTCTTCATCTCTTTTGCTCAGGTATGTAAGCACCTTAGAGGCTTCCATAAATGACGTCATACTAATTTCCCCTCTCCACCGACCTTGTCACTAATGTGATCATTTGTGTGACCCTCCTTCTAGTGTGAGATGTCACATCAGTTAATTTAAGAAAATATTAAAACTACAAATAAACAATGATATACCTATTTTTGATAAAATCAATTGAATAAAGCTATTAATCACGCAAAATAGTGAAAATATAAATTTCAAATTATATTTTTTAAAGTTTTCGAGTAAAATGAAACATGAATGCGCGAGTTAAGAATAGTTGAGTTGTATCGACACACACACATGATTCTGGGGTACTATTTTTGAACATGTGGCACTCACTCGTCTTCGAACGATTTTTGTATGAAAACTCGTTTGCAAACAGCAAAATTTCAAAAAACGTACCCTTGATCTTTTTAAAATTTGTTTTGTTTTATTTCGTGGTACTAATTAATAATAATAATAATATAGGGACATGTCACATAAATTGAGCTAGCCCCACAGTAAGTTGTGAACTTGTGGCGCAGGATACTAACTCAACGATACCATATTTTATAATATATACTTATATAGATAAACATCCAAGACCCAGGTCTATATGAAAAAGATCTTTTTCCATAGTAACCTGACCGGGGATCGAACCCGGGACCCCCGTGTCGCAGGCTAGCGTGTTGACCGCTGCGCCACGGAGCTCGACACAAATTGATAATATTATAAGCTGCAAAAGACCATACCTATTAATCGTCTATTTCATATTCTTGCTTTTCAAGGTTTGGTGCTCAGCAATGACAAATGAGTCAACAAAGATGCAAATAGAAAAAGATGATCATACTGTAGCCAAGTACAGAGTCATCGGCCCCATATCCAACCTGAAGGAGTTTTCTCAAGAGTTCCAATGTCCTATTGGATCAAGAATGAACCCGAAGCACAAATGTGAAGTATGGTAAAAATATTTACATAGTAAAATGATGTAATCGCTAAAGAGCTTTGATTGTGCTGCGTATTTATTTCAGGCAGCGGTTGTTTGAAGGTTTTAAATATAGATCAAGTAATAAAATACTATAATGCCAATCCCATCACAAATTGCAATTCATGCAAGGCATCTATATTATTACGTTATTCTATGTTTATAGTGTTGTCCGACAAGAGGAATTTAATATATAATGTGTATATATATAATAGAGCTTAGCTTTGAAACGGGTATATTATCTGATGAAGTAAAAATATTCTGATGGAGACATTATTACTTTAGGTTTGATTCAAGATAGAAAGTAAAAAAATATATAAAATACGATAGGTATTTTAAACAAATAAAACTAACTTTGGCAATGATTTTGTGGAATGACAAGAGTATGTAACAGTTGAAACAAGATGTTTCAAACTATAACAAGTACAGGCCAAAACATTGCTTCCTTTATTCTTAATGTTTGATGTATTTAGTAATTTTGTGTTAGAGTTGACGTTGTTAGCCTTATATATATATCCTAATTATTGTAAAGCTTCACAAAATCTCTTGTTTTCCTTGAGTGTACCTTAAAATTATAATCATAAGTTAATTTAGTTGATGTGTGCAATGTTTAGACGTACTTAATTGTAAGTGAATATGGTTGAATAAGTGCCATTTATATATTTAAAGAAAAAATCTACTTAATAATTTTCAATGGAATAACTATCAGATCAAAAATAGTGGGCATAGTAAAAATATATAATAGAAATGAAAACTATGTACTCCATTTTTTTGTAAGTAATGAATGAGTTTACAACAAATACATAATATATTTGTATTAATCATATAATTTTCATAAAATCAGTATTTTTTGATCATTTATGTTATAAATAGGTGCTTGTGGTTTATTTTATTAATTATATTTTAATATGTCATAGTTTGCATCCTATGAAATAAGTAGAAAACCAATATTTTAGTATAATAATATTTAAACATGCTGGTCATTTTGAACAAATATTTTTTAAGATCAAAAATTTTTTTTTTATTTATAATGTATTTTGTTGTGTTATAGGTATAGGTATGTTTTATGTGCGCAAATTGTATTTTAATTTTAACGGATGGACCTGCTGAATCGGAAATTGTAAATGTATGAAGTTTAAAATGCAGACTTATACTTACTATAACTGCAGGGTTGTATAGTGTACAATCATATTTGATTTTCCTTTTGCGGTTAAGTTGGCGTGTTTCCATTGTGTTAAGCCATATTAAGATGAAATAAAATATTTAGTATAGTGTTCCTTAGAGAATATTTTGACGATGTTTACTGCAATTAATTAATGAAATTAACATTTTTATTATAACATTGAAAGCTAACTTCTGATCACTTTACGGTTTATAAGAGTTTTGTAACTTCATTTTACTTATCATGAAGAATGTACCAGATATTTTTTTTTAGTTTCCAATTCTTCATGCTTGGCAAAACTACTCATATTGAATGTTAGATTCCAAATGAGTGAATGTTGTACCTTATATTCCATAGAAAAGATGACAATAAATTTTGTCTCTCGGTGTCCCCAATTCCTACATTGTAAACTTCCCATGTTTATATCGCATTTAATATTAAATATTGAAATTGTTGTAATACTTCCATATTTTCACAAATATAATAAGAATAAGCTAAACTTTACCTAGGCCTTATCTTCAGTGAGTATTTGAATCTGTAAAAACGCTCTCAGTGCGGTTTAATAAATATCTACATTCTTATTGTCTTTGTTAATATAACAAAAACTTATTCTTAAAGTTAAAATCTACAATTAACAAATTAGCAATTATGATGAAATAACTCATTGATTCGAAAGCAATAAGTACATAACATTTTTATTTTTATAGACTTGCTAAGTAATCATAATTCAGTCATCACTAATATACAGATAGTTACAAACAGTCCTTTGTATATTTCCCATACGTATATCAACATAATTTGTTTGAATGGGATTTCTTTAAATACGTAACTAATTGGGTTACATACATACAAGCATAATATTTAGACTGAATTGAAAACAGTAAAGCCATTGTAATAAAGTGTGATGTTTTAGATTTCATGTCATGATGATGTATAAAATGCTACTAGCTGAAGACCAAATAGAAGAGTAAAAATATTTTTTAGAAGCAGTTTTTTTTAGCATTTCGTTTCGATAATAAATAAAAAGTAGAATTAAAACACTCAGTATTATACAAACATAAAACAGTAAAACATGTAAGTAATAATATTTATATTTAATTGAAATGTCATAAAAATAATTAAAAATTCGAAATTAATAATTGGCACTAATTTGCCTGTGTTTTTAAAAAGTTTTTTTCAATTGAATACTCGTACAAAACAAGAGACTTGATCTCGTTTTATCCTATTTAATAATGACAACAAGTTTACAACTCAACATAATTTCTTATGTATTTAATGTATGAAATAGCTTATCACTTTTGTTATCGACAGTACGATAATCTTTGATCAAAATTTGTTATTTATTTATTACTATGTTCTTTCCGAATTTTTGACTGATTTGTTTGTATGAGTTATGTGGCAGATTAAATTGTGTTGTCATAATAAAAAAACACGTGTTTTTATTTTGCCCACGAAATTTTACTAGTTGTACTTGTCAATAGGGAACTTAATTTTGAAGTTGTACCTTCTGACGACCTTTGGTTTTTAGGGTTCCGTAGTAAACTAGGAACCCTTATAGTTTCGCCATGTCTGTCTGTCTGTCTGTCTGTCCGTCCGCGGTTTTACTCAGAGACTATAAGTACTAGAAAGCTGTAATTTTGTATGAGTATGTATATTAATCATGGCAAAAAAGTCGTAGAAAAAAATCTTGAAAAAAATTTTTTTTTTGGGTAGCCATACAAGTAAAGTGGGGGAGTAATTTTTTTTTCTCTACTTACCCATCGTGTGGGGTATCGTTAAATAGGTTTTTGAAAAATATTGTGAGGTTGAGAACACCATTTTTCGATTTAGGGATCCGTTTCCGAAATATTTGGTTTTAAAGTGAAAATTTTTGTTAGAGGTACGTGTCCCCCCCCCCCCTCTATCTGCTAAACGGTTATATATGGATACGTGAAAAAAATTACAGCAGTAGTATATATACTGAAATTGAAAGGAAAACTATCAGAGCTGGGTACTAAGTGCAAACTAAAAAGTTATAGGCAACCAACTTATAAAATGTACTGGAAAATGTAACATTTTATACAATCTTTATTGTTAGATGTTTTTGGTCGTTAAACTGTGAGGTGCGAGTGTAAACAGTGTGAACTCAAAGTTGTCATTCGCAACTACGGAACCCTATACTGTGCGTGGCCCGACACGCACTTGGCCGGTTTTTACTGCATAGGACGGCAAACGAGCAAGCTGGTCACCTCATCACCGCTGCCCATGGACTAATGCAACTTGTAGCTCATTGATACCCCAAGTTGTCTTAAATAGTAAGGATCTTTCCTTACTATTTAAGACAACTTGGGGTATCAATTGCATATGTGTATGGGAGAAAGCCAGTCATGTTTAAGAGCTGATTTTTAAAAAGTGTAATAATGAAGTATTTAGAAATTATAAAAAATCGGTCAAAGGCGAGTCGGACTCGCGTTCGCAGGGTTCCGAACCATTACTTACAACATTAGACTGAACGGAACCCTAAAAAGACAGTATTGCCCACTCGTGAATTAATTTCCTGCGTTTTGCAAGGTTCAGCTTTCGTTGGCCAGGGGTTTTATTTTTGAACGTGTGACACTCGTCTTCGAACGATTTTTGTATGATAAAATAATTCGAAGACTAGTATCAGTCTTTCAAAAATAGTACCCCAGATTAGTCCAGTCAATAACGATACAAAAAAGTACAAACATTGCAAACGCACATATATAGGCGATTTTTAAAAAAAAACTACACACTAAGAATAGCCTACACCCAAGTTTGCAACTTTCTTAACCCTGTGCTAGTCCAGTACCTGAAGGATACTTTTTAGGGTATCTTTATGGTATGCTTTTATAAAAATAGACTAAATTATCTATCGTTTGACACAGACATAGCCCAGCAGATTAGCTCTTTGAAATGGCAGTGGGTGGGGCACATAGTACGAAGAACCGATGGCCCAGGGGCAGAAAGGTTCTTGAACGGCGACTACGTACCGGCAAGCGCTGCGTTGGACACCCACCGACCAGGTGATCAGACGACCTGATAAAGGTCGCAGGAAGGTGCTGGATGCAGGCCGCTTCCAACCGGTCGTATTGAAAATCCTTAGGGGAAGCCTATGTCCAGCAGTGGACTTCTTGTATCTGAGATGATGATCTATCGTTTGAGTATAATTTGAACCCTCTGTGACTTACAGTTATCGAGTCAGAGCTTGTCAAACCATGGCAATTTTTTCACAAATTTGGCACAATTTGGGATAGTTTTGCTTTCTACGGGCCCCTACCAAAAAACCTAATGATCTTACAGGAAACTTGTAATGAAGTGAAATAAAAGAGAGCAGGAAGACTATAAAGCTAAAGCTTTCAAATGAGTATAATTTAATCTTTCTAAATTTAACAGTAGAGAAATGGATTCATGCGCGTTTGCAATGTTTTAGGTTTGATATCGATACTTATTGACTGGCCTAGATTATAAAAAAAAGATTTGTTTAAAAGTCCATCACCTGACAGTTTGTTCCGGTACAACCACGAAAGTGTAGTTACTTTTTATACGCAGTAGGTACTTAAACCTCCATCGGAACAACCTACAAACCAGTGATCGGAAAACCCATTTAAAAGGTTAACCGGTATAAAGGGTTACAGATTCAATCGGTAACCCTTTGAAACGGTTACATGTTGAAACTGTTAACACTTTGAAAGGGTTAATTTACCAACACGGTTATCAGTTGTATTTGATAACCCTTTGAAACGGTTAACCTATTGAAACTTAACACATATAAGAGGTTAATCTAGGTTTTTACTCATTAACGGTTCCATTTCAAAATAAATTTTGTACGGTTAGTCTACATCCTCTAATAACAGGTATTTTGATCGACATATTTGATTTTGTCAGCAAGACGTAAAATAATAAGGTAGGCGAATGTAATTATGGTTATCGGTTGGTGCATGTCCAACGCTGTGCTTGCCGGTACGTGGTCGCCATTCAAGAACCTTTCTGCCCCATCGGCCATCGGTTCTTCGCGCTATGTGCCTCGCCCACTGCCACTTCAAAGAGCTAATCCGCTGGGCTATGTCGGTGATCTTCGTTTTTCTACGGATTTCCTCGTTTCTGATTTTTTTCGCAGACAAACACCGACCATAGCCCTCTCCATAGCTCTTTGAGCGACCTTGAGCTTTTTTATGAGGCCCATAGTAAGGGACCACGTTTCGGACCCGTAAGTCATCACTGGACTGGCTGGACACATTGGTCGAAGGTTTTCGACAAACTGTCAAATGTGTCAGTTTCGCCGTTCGCAAACTAGCGGTTTTTCCATACAAAAGTCGTTTGAAGACGAGTGGTCGGTCACACGTTCAAAAATAGTACCCCGGTTGCGACGTTCGTTGCGTCTTGTTCAACGCTTTTCTGTTTGTGACCGAGCGAGTGAAAAAACTAAACGGAGGAGTTTGCTTTTTGTTCCTTTCAATGGTCTTTCATTGTCGAAGAATTTTGATGTGATATCCGAATATCTGATGATCAAAACCGGCGAGTTCGCCGCCAATGTCAAAATTGTAATGCTATTTGTTTGGTGAGTAAACTGTAAATAAATGTAAACAGTCTTCTTGCTTCGTTTTCTCAAAATAATTATACCAACCTCAAGAATGACTGCGCGGCTTGAGCTACGTCCCATATCGATTGTGCAAAGTGCTCATAATCAAGAAAAGTTATCCAATATGATATTTATTGAGGTAAACTTGGCTTTTGATGGTTAATATCTGTACCTGCTAATAAGTATCCTGTTGGTGCCCTTGGGGAACTAACAGTCCGAAATGGGTTTATGTGATCTCGTAGGTCTCCGTGGTAAATTTGAACTAGCTGTACCTACATAATCTATTTTTATTATCTTCAATTAGATAGACTCAATCATCTATTATTAAATAGAAGGGTACTCTAGATGTTAATAAATTATAAAGCTTTAAATAGATTATTAATTTGGGACTCCATCTATCACTTATGAATAGTAATCACTTCACATTTACTCGCTAGCAATAACACAGTGATAAAGGTAAAAAAAGATTGGTTTACTAGACATGGATACTCAGACTTGCCATGGTAATTATGCCAATAGCAAAAGGCTGAGGCCTGAACTGCCTACCTTTTCAGCAAGTATGATCTTGTAAGATAAAAATGCTATTGTTTTCTTTGCATAGTTTCCTTATAGGGTAAGCCAGGTTTTGTAAAAATTTTTGCTCTGTGGTCTTTGTAGAAAAAAAGGAATTTTTTTCTTTCCGAACCCTTCTTGGGTTGAGCCGCTGATATGCTCTTGTTTACAGTCTAAAATAAAAATATCTCCTTCCTGTGTTAATGGATCATAAGAATTTAAGTAATTTGCTGCCACTCGACACATATGTGCGTAGTAACAATTAAAACTTGATTGTTATGATTTCCCTGCAGAGAACATGTCAATAATAATTGCTTTGGTTATTGAATTTTGAATTTACTAATTAAAATTAGATATAATATCTTATTTGGCTGAAGTGGGACTGGGCTGGACACGTACAACATCAGCCAAACTACTCCTGGGCAAAGGCCACCAGCTGTTGGGTTCCAACATCTAAAAGAAGACCAGGTAAGCCGATGCGATGGCGAGATGAAATCAACAAGCTCCACGACAACTGGAGAAATCTATCCCTAGATCGGACCGAATGGAAAAAATGGAGGCAAAGGCCTTGCCCAGCAGTGGGACAGTTAATGGCTCAAAATGAAATAATATCTTATATAGAGAAATATTATCTTTGATTGTCAGAATAAGACCTGCAAGATGGAGCAAATAGTGGTGAAGACTGAAATGGAGGACAGTGGAGAGATCCTTATGTTTTATGTTGATGGTAAGTTGTTTTGGTGATATTGTTTTTTGTGCAAAACTTATGGCATTGGTTGGTTGATTGTCCGATTTTTCAAGCTGTCTATAGGTAATACCTATTGTATAAGGCAATTGTTAAGCTAGTTCAAATACCTATTAGGTATTTGAACTAACTTAACAATTGCCATCAATGATGACAGCCAGGACCAACAGCTTTGAAGCACGGAGGGGATTGAGTTTGGTTCACTATCCGAACGCATACCTTTTTTTGGTATAAAAGTTGTTTGGCATAAAGGTATGTTACGCATACATTTTCTATACAAATTTTATGCGTTACATAGTTACCTTTATGTGAAATATTTTTATGCGAAACAACTTTTATACCAAAAAAAGTTATGCATTCGGATAGTGAACCATTGAGTTTATTTAAATCCTGAGGTCACCCATCCTAGCGAAGATGGCCAGAGAATTTGTGGTTTGCTTTAGAAATTTTAGCTCATTATTCTCAGGAGAGAAAGACTTGTTCTTTATTTTTACAGGACTTTTTTTGTAGGGTTTCAGTTTTGTGTTTGTATCTATTGGACTGACTGAGTGATGTCCAAATATTTGTATTTTATTTTTCACAGATACCTATTTGTCTGTAGTTTGTTTGATAAAACTATCGCTAAATCATATCACTGCTGTCTTAAAAGCGTACCAGGGATGCATCTCAATTAAGGATGCAACCGGCAAAATGCTTCGATCAGAGAAGGGGTCCTGAATTAAAGTCAGGAAAATATGCAGGCTACAACTTGGCTGAAAATAGTTTCTTTAAAACCTTTAATTATATTTTTGTCACATTACTTTAGATATTTCTTTTTTAAGATGAGGAAATATTTGACTTTGATTTATGGTATTAATATCTAAAACTATTGAACTAATAAAAATAAAAAAGTGTTTAAAAACACTATAATTTATGTGACACATCAATGTTTCCAAAAAGACCATTTTTCCTAACTATTAGTTGTATTGCCTTTACAAAAGAATCAATCATATGAGGTACGAAGAAAGTAAAATTTGGTTTTTAAAATTACAGATTCTGGTGGAACTGTATCAGTCACAACTATAGACAACATAGAAAACATGGGGGTTCAAATCCAGGAACTACCAACTGACGCCTATGTCATGGAAGATGTCGACGATCCCCCTGAAGAACCCATGGATACCGTCAACACGACTGCCTTATCTGATCAGGCCTTGAAAGACAGGTGGACTCCAGACGAGACTAACCGCCTGCTGATCTTCTATACCGATAATAAAGAGAATTTCGTCACTGGAACTACCAAAAAGAAACATCTTTGGGGTATTGCCTGCAAAACTATGTTATCAGCAAAAAACGCTACAGCTTGTGAAATGAAACTACGTAACTTAAAACGAAAGTATGCACAGGTCCTTATCAATCAACAGAAAGGAATCAACGTGAATTTTCCATTTCTAGATCTTTGTCATAAAGCATTTTATGATGATCATTTTGTTAATGCTATGATCAAAGAAAGTCTCGATCAAAATGAGACTAGAGTCGTCAAAATGCCTTTTACGTCTAAACCACAAGAAGAACCAGTCATGATTGTGAAAAGCCTCAATGTTAATAGCAAGGTAGGTGACACCAAGGTGCAACTCATGTTGAGCTTGTATTTGAAGTATAAGAAGGAGTTTGAGAAAGAATATTGGCGAAAAGATCTCTGGGACCGCATCGCAATGGAGATTGGAGAAGAAGATGGCGACTACTGGCATAAAAGGTTTTTGAATTATAAACATCATTACTTAAAAATGATAATCAAACGTGCAACCGATGGGCCAGAGAGTATACAATGGCCTTACATGTCTTTATACGATCAAATATTTCAAAATGATATGGAATTTGTACGCAAATACTGTCCACAATCTGTAGGCACTGCAGACAGCAAACCAGTTGTCCCAGTTATTTCTCATTTCAAGCCTGATGAGTGGAATATAACAGAAATGACAGTTTTGGTCAAATATTACTTTGATTGTTACGATGAGTTCCAAGATCCAACAATACCGGACAATTTCCTTTGGCATGAAGTGGGCAGACTTTTGGATAAGAAACCAGATGCTTGCAAGACTAAGTATGAAGAAATGAGAAATGAACATTTGGACAAATATATCCAGGGTGACTATGAACTCCGTACCCGCGTTCCTGTATGCATATTATTCGATAATATCATATCAAAAGACACACAATTAGAGATGAGTCAAGAAATTATTGGCGAAAATAATATCTGGAAAAGCAGTGAATTGGATGAGTTGGTAAAATATTTCTATGACAACATAGAGTTGTTCAAAGATCCAATATGTTACTTCGTTTGCTGGGCCAGTATAGCGAAGAAGATGAAGAAAACTATCCAAAGTTGTAAGCTCCAGTGGGATGACCTCACATCTCTGTATAAGGCTATTTTGGAAGATAAAAAAGAGAATCCTGATATGCAGATCGATTGGAGATATATAGAGCTGTTTGACAGAATATTTGACTATGGAATGGACACAAGTTTGATGTTCAGTTTTGCAGATTTAAAAGAGAAAGAGAAGATTGAATCGGAGAAAGTTGCTGGTATGTCCTATTTTTTTATTATGCTACAGATACAAATCATCATCATATTATATTGGGTCCTTACCTATGAAATTGGCGTTTTTTTCCGTTTGCCATTTTGTTCCTCATGACAATAATTTTCCGGTAAACACATTTTTTTTTTATTTAAAATTGAATGTGGCCTATATTATTTAACATTCTGCATGCATTCATTTTTTTATTTTTGTGTAATAACTATTGGAAAAAGCTCATGAAAAGAACTTGTTTCAGGTTTGTCCGTTTTAATCAAACAGCCATATTTCTATTATTTTTGTAACTTTTGTTAATTTTAGAATGTCTAAATTAGGCTTAATGTTGTTCGTAACTACGAAATACTACAAAATTTCATTTTTGTTCAATTTATCAAACCCTAAATAATACTAAAAACGTTAGCATGAAAAATTCACTTTGCTCGAAATTCTCTATAGAAAACGCCAATTTCATAGGTAAGGACCTAATATTTAAGAAATTTGTTCTTGTCGGCGGAGTATTTCTCATCCTTCCATATCCTCCGCTATCTCTTTGACCTCTCTGTACGACACTTCGTTTGCCTTCTCTTATATTTTATCTGTGAATGCTCTAACTGGCTTTCCTTTTCCTTCATCATCATCATCATCAGGTCTTTCTAGTCTCCACTGCAGGAGCACGACCCTCTCTGTACTACCAGAGCCATATACTAGCCTGAGTAGTCAGAGGATTTGGCCTACACTCTCCACGCTGGCCAGACGGGTTGGAGAGGTATCTTTGATTTTAATAAGCTTTGTTTAGCTTGTGTTTCCTTAGTCGCCTTTTACGACATCCACGGGATGACTTGGAGTGGTCCTATTGTACTCTGCCGGGAACTACACTCCATTTCCTTAGCAGGAAAGATTGAAGTTAGAAGAGGAAAAGGAAGGCCAAGGAGAGCATTCACAGCGAAATCATGTTTTGTTTAGATATTTTCTCCACATACCTATTTGGAGGGTTTTCCATCAAGCCAACTGCGATGTAGGATGCACGCACCCTACGTCCACCGAATTCAACCATATTTTTTAGCTGTGTTCAGTCCGAATCAAACTTATGGCGGTTCGGAACATCGCGCGAGTCGATGCGCAGTACACAATATTAGGTTCAGCGGCGCGCGCGGGGAGGCGGGGTGCGTACTGCACAGCTCGCAGCTAATTTCCAAGACGCTATAAAGTTTGATTCGGACTGTAATATCTGCCATCGTTCATTTTCATATGATCATGACCCGAATATGTCGCTTAGTGTGCATGTGGATGTTTGTGTTTGGTCGAAATTAAAGAGAGCCCTGAACGCGCATATCTCCATATAAACGGAGAAAAGAATTTGTGGCAAAATTTGATAATTTCAGTATAAAATTAAGCATTGAATCAATTTATCTAATTATAATCTGGGTACGTTCCTAACTTCCTACGCAGCTTGGCCAAGTATCAATTGTTTGAGAATTATAAGCCTCTCAAACAATAGATATTTTAACTAAGCTGTATAGGAACGTAAGTTGATTATAATGAGATTTCTTAATTAAACGTCTGCTCAATTTTATACCAAAATAATCAAATATTGCCACAATTCCCCTCTTCCATTTGTATAAAGCTATGTGCGTTCAGGGCTAATCTATGTTACCAATGTCTGTAAGTGAGGCAAAATTCAACCATCGCTACGTTAGTAAATCTTCATGACTGGTAGGGTGTTCTGTGCGAGAGGGAAAATAGCTGATACAGTCTTCTGTTCTCTAAACAGCATAGATCGAATGAAATTTATTTTTAAAATTAACTTTCTTGTGTTCCAGTACAGAAAGTCAAAATCGATTTGGACGAGAATGTCACCAAGGGAGAGCCGTGGTCTGACGAAGAAGAATACGACGAAAGAGGCTTCACTAAGCACACCAAACGGACCTTCACGCAGTCCAGAATGTTCAAAATCCTCGAGTACTACCAGAAAAACAAAGAAAAGTTCGCAACAACGCAAAAAAAGAGAAATAATCTATGGGAAGCGTTAGGAAAACAGCTCGGACTAACAGCAGAAGAGTGTGCCCAACGGTTAAAATCTTTAAAACAGACATATACGTCATATATTGAAAAGGAAATCGAGAAACCAGAGATACCAATAGTATGGCCATACTATGCTTTATGTAAGAAAGTATTCGGTTACCGAGCATTGAAAGCAAAATTAAAAAATAATAGAGGTCCGGAAGACGATTGGCCAGCAAGAGAAATCAAGATCATCATCAAACATTTCGGTCAAAACTTCCATCGTATACTCGATAACGTAGATGACAGTTCTCAATGGAACAACGTAGCAAGAGAAATAAGCAAGTCTGAAGTATCTTGCATGATGAAGTTCAATGAATTGAAGAAAGCGTATCAAAAGATGAAGAAGATGAAGACTATGGATCCAAATGTGAAGATTAACTGGAAGTATTACGCGTTGATTGATGGGATATTCACGTCGAAAGGCCAAGAGTTGGCTTTGGACCACGAGTTGAATTTGGAAGACGGTGAACATGAGCAGATGGAAGTGTTGTATGAGGAAGATGATAAGGGTTTTGATGAACAAAGTAGTAATTTTGCTGGGCAAGAAGGTAAATATGTATATTTTTTTATATTTTAGGTAATGCAATATTCTAAAAATATTTCTAATTATGCATACATCTGGCTGAAAACAACTGATGTAAGCTTGGCTAAAATTCGTTGGAAAAGAATATGTCGAAAAAAAATTATTAAGACATAACTTTTATTTTATTATTATATGGCACTAGCTGTTACCTCCGGCTTCGCCCGCATGATATATAGCCTAGGCCCTTCTCAATACTCTATCCTATGTGTATGCAAAATTTCATGATGATCGGTTCAGTAGATACGACGTGAAAGCGTACCTACCAAACAAACAAACAAACAAATAAATAAACAAACACTTTCGCATTTATAATATTATTTAGGATAGGATGTAATATAAAATTCTCCTACATTGTAAAATTCCTGCCCCCCTATTTACTAACTCGGATGACAGGTGTCGATGCCTATCAATATAGAATTTACAATTACAATGCGGATTTGCTTGCTCGAACTTTTTATTTGAAATACAAAAACCGCATTGTAACACTAAATTCTTGATTGATAGGCATCGACACCTGTCATCCGAGTTAGTAAATAGGCCGGCTGGTTATGCATGCATCTGGCTGAAAAAGACTGACGACGTTAGGTTTAATTATTTAAATAAATAAATATATACAGACAGATCACACAGATTGAGATAGTAGTAGTAGACAAAGTAAGTTCGAGACTGATTTTATATCGATACGTCAAACTTGGCTAAATTTCGTTGGAAAAGTACAAGTGGAAAAAAAAAAATACTTTTATGATACCCTTTTGACTAGTGGCAAAGCGGCGAAAAATTTCGAATTTGTGGAAGATTTGAAATTTATAATTTTATACCTCATTTCATAATAATTTAAAGTAAACTTTTGAGATTCGCCCGCCTGACAATTAGGCTATTTCATAGAGCATTGATCAATGCTTAAGCAATCGAGGGGACTATTATTATTAGGTATATGCGGGATTTCCATAAAATTTTTAACATAGCTAATGAACAAAGCTACTTGACATTAAAAATACTAAAGAACAGTGGACGTCAGTCAGTACTCTGTACTATTTTCAAAGAAAAGTAGGAGTTTGTGGTGGGAAGTCAAGGGGTACAGTTGAAGTTTGCCTTAGACAATTTTGCAAATTGATTTTAGTGGACTTTATAATATGAAATTGGTGTAGTTTGGTGTTATAAATGCTCGTGCTCATGAACAATTTGTGAAATAGTTAAAGTGAACTGATAAATGGACTCGTATAGATTTGCCGCCCCAAGCTGCCACGAGGCATCAAAGAACATACGCCATCTTTGATGCTACTTGGAAAAACTTTTCCGTACAACACCGATACTTAGTATCTCATTATACTGGACATTGGCAGAATCACTGAAATTTTGGTGGAAGCCATATTATAAAACAGAAGAAGAAAAAGAAAGAAAAGTATCGGCCTAGACAAAACACTGACTTTATATTTTTAGATTTTAGGGTAGCAAGGTAATTTTTAATGATGTTAGCTATCTACTTTTGCAAGGTTACTGGTACTTTCCAATTAACCCTATATAATTTACTCTCTAACAACATCAAACTTATTTTTCAGATGACTACCAATGCATCATCGTGATACCAGAAGGCCAAGACATAACAGATATGGAAAACGCGCAAATAATCATACAGAACTCAGACCCAGTCATCAAAAGTGAAGTCACACAAGCAACCCCAACAAATAAATGGAACAAACGTACCAAGAAAAGACTCCTAACATTGTATTTGAACTACGTGAGGTCTAGAAAAGGACAGGAGATAAAACCAATAGATATGTGGAAGGAAATATCGTCAAAATTAAACAAAACAACCCTATCGTGTCGAAAAATGTTTGCAAAATTAAAAAGCAATCACAAAGAAGCTAAAAATGATGTTAATAAGAAAAAGACACCTTATTTTACAATACTAGAGAAGATTTTAGCAGTCAAACCTAAGTTTGTAAAAGGAAATAAAACATTGCAAGAAAAAACCTTCAAAGATGTACCGTTACCTATAGGAAAGGTCGAACAGGCGTTACAGTACTATTTGTTACATATAGAGGAATTTACCAGTCCCCGATATGAGAAAAAATATCTATGGACGGAACTAGCAAATTTTGTTGACGAACCGGTGACTAAAGTATTCAATAAGATCAATTATTTAAAACAGTTTTATAATTTAGAAACGGGAGAAGTGGCAGGAGAAAATACCTTATTTGGTGAGTTACTAAAGGAAATAATTACAAAAGAAACAGCATTTAAAGCGTTAGCAGAAACCGATAAAGTTGATGTAGAAGATAAGACGGAATACTTGTGGAATGATGACGAAATTGAGCAACTGCTGATATGGTATCTAGCTAATTTGGATCAGTTTAAAAACCCAAAATATGTCCGGAAATATCTATGGTTGGATGTGTCAAATATATTGAAGAAAAGTCCCCTCGCTTGTTCAAAGAAAATGTCTGAAATAAGGACGTTGTATAGAAATTTGGTGAAAGAGAATTCTGAAGAGTTGAACCACTGGAGGTTTACTAGTCTTTGTAAAGAAATCTATGGCACTGGAAAGAAGGACGGCAATTGAGACTTTATTGTGCTTGCAATTAGGTAGAAATTCGTTCTTCGCTATTTTAACTATTAAGATATTTGAATATCAATTGAAGATATAATTAATTATGTATTTTAAGAGTTATTAAAGGATTTTAACTTTACATTTTCTTATATTATTTTAAAAGGTCCTTCCTATTATGATTTTTATCTAAAACAATGCAAAGTGAAACGATCCTTATTGTAATGGCAGAAGATCTAAGAAACGTTTTTTGCATTTCATACATTACTCAATACTGTATGTGTTTTCATGTGAAGTTCAGGAATAATAAAAAGAAAAGATTGGGGTGAATCTCTTCATTTATGTCTATTCGTCAATATGTCGTGTGGTTCCCGGAGAGTAGAATAAGACCACTCCCAATTCTTTCCGTGGATGTCGTAGGCCTGGAGTCCACGGTTACCGCTGTTTATCAGGTGGGCCGTATGCCTGTTTGTGAACTCAGTTGTATATAAAAAAAGGCGACGTAGGAAACAAGCTAAACAAAGCTTATAAACACCAAAGAGACCTCTCCAACCCTTCCAGCGGTCCAGAAGACCTTCACTCTTCCAGTGTAGACCAAATCCTCTGACTGCTCTCACTAATATATGGCTCTGGTAGTACAGAGAATCGTGCTCCTGCAGTGGAGACAAATAAAGACCTGATGATGTCATCATCATCAGGTCTTTATAAGTCTAGTCTAGTTAGAGGGAATGGAAGTGATAGTCCCAATATATACTTATGTCATCATATACTCTGGCAGTACAGAGAGGGATGTGCCGTGGAGACAAAAAGAAACCTGATGATGATGATGACCCGTTATTTACTTATGACATCATACAAAATCGTGGGACTTGCTGCTGCCGTCGAGTTCCAAAGTTTACCTTTAGTGGAGTATTTTTTTCTACTATTTTACGTAGGTACCGTGTTGGACACCCACCGACCAGCAGGCCGATTTGCTAACTCGGTGTACAACGATTTGATTGTCACTTTAGCATCCATTACGGTTTTCATATCTTAAATAAAAATAGTAATTCACACCGAAGCCGTAATGAATATTGAAGTTACCATGTAAATGATGTACACCGTAGCTGTCAAAAGTTAGCAAATACTTAGGCAGGTGGTCGGACGGCTGAAAAAGGTCGCAGGAAGGCGCTGGATGCAGCTCGCTTCCAACCGGTCGTATTGGAAATCTTAGGAGAGGCCTATGTCCAGCAGTGGACTTCTTGTGACTGAGATGATGATAAGTATAATTTTATTACTGAATACTTGAATAGCAGACGTAATGATGTTAGTAGGTGAGTGGCGAGGAAGGTCACGGTTTGATACAACTATAGCCGGTAATCCTTTTACGTGTACTAAGAGCTAGAGGGAATAGAAGTGACTATTTTACTTTTTTCCGTCATCATTATGTACCCCTTTGGTTTATAGTAGGTTAGTTTTGAATAAGTCGCCATTTGTATCAAACCTGTTTGGTATTTTACCCGATTGACCCACTAAGAAAGAGGGTAATATGTTTCGCGCGTAAGTATGTTTGTTTCATTGTTGTCTCCTGGAGCCTAAATGATTTTGAAGTGTCAGATGGCATTAGATTCGTATTCGTCGGAATGTCGTAGGTTATGTGAGGTCAGCAAAAAATCGATAAGGCGGATGTAAGCTGCCAAAACGGCAGTCTGGTTTGAGACTACTCGATTGCTCTATTATGATATTGATAACAAACAAATTGTTTTACAACCACGTCTTAACTACTGAACCAATTATCATGAATACACGGTGTCTGGGGTGTGGATAAGGGACATTGACCCGGAAGAGAGCGATTCCAATAGAGAGTGCAAGTTCAGCCGCTTCAGCAAGGAATATAAATACTCCTTGCGCTTCAGTTAGCTAGCCACGCTCAGCGTAGCTCTGTAGCAAGGTTTTTGTACGTAAATAACAACCGAGGGATGAATGTGAGTGACGTGTGTGAGAAATGTGTGCTAAGTCACATCGGCATGCCGATCCGGCATAGATAGGCTCGCATCTGAAAAGAGCGAGCTACACATCCTCGCACCGCTTATTTGCGCATCATTTCACAGCGTCGCTACGCATACTTGAACCGCTCAGCAGTCTTCTTCAGCAGCACATCTTTGGTGGAAACGGTCGCATAATTTTCACATGTTTCTGAATTTCTGATTTATATTAAAAATAAAAAAAGAGAATTGTTTGATAAATATCCCGAATATACACAACATATCCATTTGTAATAAAAAGTCTCAGTATTCTCATAGTAGATAATGTTTCTAACGTTTCATTTTGGAAGCATGTTTTTACAAGTTTTATAATCTTCTTTAAATACAGTTTTTTATATTATATAGTCAAGAGGTAAATTCACCATAAATGTATTGTGTGCATTGTTCACAGTCCTCATAGTTCTAATGTGTGTTTAAAATAGTCGTGGACAGTGTGGTTGGTTGTATAGTAACATAGAATTATTTACTTGCTTACTTATTGAATTTAAGATCTACATTGTACAACAGTTGTACAATGTAGGTCTTAAATTCAATAAGTACTGTTTATTGTCCCAAATAAAAAAAATAAAAAATCTTTGTTATACATTTTCGCACCGCTCATACCTCGCACATTTCTGGTGGAAACCACCAAGGAATTTCAATGTAGCTCGCGCGAGCTACAAGTCGTCCCTTGCTCTGTGTCTTTGCTTTGTGTGTGTAAACGTACCTCTACCCTTACGCGAACGGAGTCACGAATGAAAGCTTATCTTGATATAATATAGCTTATGACTGGGTCCGCCCTATTGTTTTTATATCTGTGTTGTACAGAGACCGGACATGGGCTGTGGTCTTTCTTATAACTGTTACGCTCCCTTCAACTTTAAATGTGGCAATTCGTAAACTCGAAAGGTTTGTTTGGTTCTACAAAATATCCTCTCAATAAATTATGTGGAGTTTCGGCTCTTAGTCTGACACAAGTTTAACCAAAATTAATTATTACATTTTTATGTTATTAGTTAAGATATAAAAACTACTTATTGAATAATAATTTCATACCTACTAAGTTGTCATGTGGATAGATAACAGGACGATTTAAAAAATCGGATACTATGATGATAAATTTTTTATATAGGTACCTAGGTATAACATAAAGAGACGAAATCTCAAAAAACTACGATAAACTTTTATTCGGCTAATTGAGAAGACGCTATCCAACAAGCCCTAGCCCTACCCACACGAAGTTTCAGTCTTTCAGTAAAATGCGTCTCTGTATCAACACAGACACGTATTCAGTACATTATGTCTAAAACAAATAAAATTAAAAATATTTGCTGGTATAAAACTTTGTTGTGACAGTGAGTTTTTTTAAGTGTATTTTGGTGTATGTTATTAATGATACTTCGTGGTTGTTTAGCAGTTTTAATTAGTGATATGAAGTGATGTAATTAATAGTGAGTTGCGTAATATAAGGTCTTTCATAAGACTCAGGATAACTTTATTATTATTGGTTTGATGAATGATTTCAATCAATGAAATCATTTATTTGAGACAAAACATAGAATGATATTTATAAAAATGATGGCCTATGTCAATAAGTATACTTACCTTAAAACTAAGATATAAATATAACACTTATAATATTCACTGGCCAGCGTGGAGAGTGTAGGCCAAATCTTCTGACTACTCTGGTTAATATATGGCCTGGTAGTACTGAGAGGGTTGTGCTCCTGCAGGCAAGACTAAAAAAACCGGCCAAGGGTGTGTCGGGCCACGCGCAGTGTAGGGTTCCGTAGTTGCGAATGACAACTTTAAGGGCACACTGTTCACACTCGCACCTCACAGTTTAACGACCAAAAACATCTAATATTGAAAATTGCATGAAATTTTACATTTTCGAGTACATTTTGTAAGTATGTTGCCATAACATTTTAGTTTCTTCTTAGTACTCAGCTCTGATAGTTTTCCTTTCAACTTCAATATATATAATACTGCTGTAATTTTTTTCACGTATCCATATATATTTTTAACTATAATTTATAATAATACTAACATAGTTGCATAAGTTTATTGTATTACCTACTAACATATTGTGGATCCTTGTTATCTGAATAAACAAATATTATTATTATTATATATAACCGTTTAGCAGATAGAGGGGGGGGGGGGGACACACTTACCTCTAGCAAAAATTTGCCAAATATTTTGGAAACGGATCCCTAAATCAAAAAAAAATGGTGTTTTCAACCTCACAATAATAACCAGCACGATGGGTTTGTTCAGAAAAAAAATTACTCCTTCTTTACTTATATGGGAGCTACCCTAAAAAAATTTTTTTTTCAAGATTTTTTCACCACTTTTTTGGTACCCATACCAAATTACAGCATTCTAGTACTTATAGTCTCTGTGTAAAACCGCGGACGGACAGACAGACAGACATGGCGAAACTATAAGGGTTCCTAGTTTACTATGGAACCCTAAAAAGAATTGATCATAATGATGATGATGATTAATGATCAATCACTGAATCTATTATTTTTCTGGTTGATAAGAAACTTTTTGATTTTGGAACTAACTAAAAATTTTTTGATTTTGGAATATTTACTTCTTATGAATTTAGCTTTAAAATCAACCAGAAAAATAATAGATTCAGTAACTGATCGGTACAAAAGATAATTAGGCGACTTTATAATATTGATTAAAGATGTGGCATTCACACGATCGAGCGATGAAGCCCTACACTCGAGGATAAAGGCTATCCGACATGTACTGTGTGGCCGTATGTTTTGGCCCTTTGCTTCCGTTAAATTGTGGCAAAAATAGCTTAATTTAGTAGTTTCTTCTATCTCTGCATAATCCTACATTCTTATAAGAATTTCTCTTTATTTTATTCATTATTGAATTAGGCATTTGTCTCCCATCTCACCAACTCAAATATAATATAGGTATCTAATACATTTGTACTTTTATATTCATTTTTTGGGGGCAATAATTAAGAACTGCGTTTCTTTTTGACAAGTAAAATAAACTTGCCCTGTAAGAAACAAAAAGTAACATTAAAAAAAAAAAAATCTCACCTCGATGTTAAGTTAGGCCAAGACAATGAAATATAATCCTGAATTCGACAGGCTATCTTCAAACTACTTATGTCTGGACATTTTCTAAAACGTTACTTTACACACTAGCAGTGCGTTTTCCATACAAATGTATTTCTCTATTTTCTCGCTGAAAACTGCTTCTAGAGGCACAATACTTTTTACATACAATCTATTACTAAAATAGGTATGTCCCTATGTTTTATTTTTTTCTAAAAAGCTGTTTAAAAGAACAAAAAATTGTACAAACCAGTTTTTTTGGAAAAAAGTAAAAAATAGGGGCATTCTTATTTTAGTACTAGATTTTATGAAAAAAGAATTGTGGCTCTAGAATCAGTTTTCAGCGAGAAAATAGAGAAATACATTTGTATGGAAACCATATTGAAAAAATACTGCTAGTATACGCTCTTAACCCTTTACACTGCTGAAACCCATATAGGTACCCATATTGCACCGAACTCCCACATTAATTAACTGACACCAACGCAAAATTAATAGGTATCATTGAAAAGAAAATCGCCCGATATGTATTTTTGAATTGTACAAAAAGTTGAATATGGCCGAGCCTAACAACTTATGTTTGTAAATATGTTATGTATCTACCACTAGGATAAGTATTTATAGCTACCCCCTTAAACGGATTACATTGTAAGTCTCAAATAGATACATAACGATATTATCGCCTCGTCCGTAAGCCTGTAGAAGAGAATAATCAGATCTAACTACTCGAAGTTACTTAGAGTTGTTATGTACAGCTTATATTTAGGTAGTTCTAAAAAAATCGCTAGAGGTACAAATAAAATTCTCTTACAAGTTGCATTATAAAGAAAAAAAAACTTATTGCCCTTCTTGACAGTTTACGTCCGCCATATTATTTTTGTTGACGTTACATAGCCTATGACACTCCGGCGAAAAATACGAATCTAATGACATCTCCCACTTCAAAATCGGTCAAGCAAGCCGTATAGGCTACATATTATGTATTTTTTGTCTCCACTGCACGAACACGGCCTGCTGTACTACAAAGCCATATATTAGCTAGAGCAGTCAGAGGATTTGGCCTACACTCTCTACTCTGGCCAAACGGGTTGGAGAGGTAACCATATAAATTCTGCTAATACATTCATTACCTATCAAGTAAGAATGAAGTTTATCCGGCATATATTATAGTCTCTTAATCTGTATTAAACATAAGATGTTATGCTCAAATAAATGAAACAAGATGGATTTGAAAGTGACTGTGGTAATACTGGTGGTTTTCCTGAAGAACTGTGACGCGGGGAGGGTGCAAGCTGCCGTGAGTTTCTTGTGAGTATTGTAAGATATATTTACTTTAATATTTAGTTTTGAATGTCTTCCCCTAAATAACACATAATAGAGGTGCTAGCCTGATAAAGTAGTTTGCAAAAAATTTGTTCATTACATCTTATCACATCAATAAATATAAATATATAGGGAAATAGTATATTTTACTGTATCAGTGTCAGTGTTAGCTTTGTAACATATAAAAAGGAATCTAGATAAATTCATCTATTTTGTAATCACTAAATTGCTCATTATAATTTTAGGCAGATGCAAATGCAATTTATCGTTTTATGAACTGACTTCCAAAATATCTTATTTTATTGACAGAATTACACAGATTTTGTATATAAATAAATAAATAGGGAGGTATAGACTTACCAGCTTATAAACACGTGAGCCAAATTTTAAAAGTGTATGTAGATATGTATGTTTGTATACTTGTATGTTTGTTCAAGTATATCACTAAAACTGTAAGTCGGATTGCAAAAATATATTTCAGTTGAACTTGGCATGGTCCAACTTGGTGGTGGTGAGCTTGTATTGATCCCAAGAACAGTGCAAATTTCATAAAAATCGGTTCAGTAACTTTAGTCGCAAGGGAAAATTGTATTATTCTAAATTGTATGCCCCCACAAGACTTAACTAAACAATTATTATTTTCAGAACAAACGCTTCATATCAAGAGATAGAGCTCAAATCTGAATCCAGTCTCTCCCTCCGAGACATCTTACCCGTCAAGCAGAAGTACTATGACAAGAACCGCGCCCCCAAGTTGCTGGGGCAACCCACGATTGTCTACTTTCACGTTACTGTCCTTTCTCTCGACTCCATCAATGAGGAGAGCATGGTAAGATTTATATAAATTAGAATTGATCTAGAATTGATCCTTGTGGCACTCCAGTGTAACTTATCTCGCTATGCAATATTTAAAATTCCTTTTAGTGTTCGCTTTTTATCTTTATGACCTTTCACGTTACTCTCCTCTCTTTGGACTCCATCAATGAGGAGAGTGTGGTAAGATTTATAAATATATACATACTATCATGTCTTTTTCCCTTGCGGGGTAGGCAGAGCCAAGGTATATAAAATATAGGTAAGTTAAACAACAACAAAGGAAACAAGGGCTTGTAAGTGGAAATCGGAACCAAAACAGTGATGCGTTGCTAGCCGCATCGCCTATTGACATGATTCCTCACACCCATTCCCTCGATCGGCTTTTACGATCTTTGCGAGAAGAAAAGCAGCTGGCACATTCTACGTTTTTTCTTTTCTCCCAGGCCAGCGCAGACCAGCGTGTAAGATTTATATAAAATAGAATGGACCTAGAATTGATCCTTGTGGCACTCCAGTGTAACTTATCTCGCTTTGCAATATTTAACATTTATTTGAGTGTTCGCTTTTTATCTTTATGACCTTTCACGGTACTGTCCTCTCTCTCGACTTCATCAATGAGGAGAGTATGGTAAGATTTATATGAAACTAGCAGCCCTACCCGGCTGGGCCCGGGCATTTATTATACCTTAAAACCTTCCTCGTAAATCACTCTATCTATTGGTGAAAACCGTATAAAAATCCGTGGAGTAGTTTTTGAGTTTATCGCGAACAGACAGACAGACAGACGCGGCGGAGGACTTTGTTTTATAATATGTAGTGATAGAATGGACCTAAAAGACATCCTTGTGGCACTCCAGTGTAATTTATCTCGCTATGCAATACTTATCAGTCCTTTGAGTGTTCGCTTTTATATTATGACTTCGATTTCTATATATAACTTGTAATTTTCTAGCGACTCCTTCGCATAAATTAAAGCCACACCCTTAGATTATGTCACCCACAGATAAGTTAGCTTCCTATAGGTAAATAAATTTGTAAATCAGTGTAGTAGTTACGGAGTCTTTTCAATTCAAACAATCTTATCTTTCCTCTCTCTAATACATATTTGTATAGAAGAAAAACCTTGCAATTTTTTTGCGAGTTATAGAGCTATTTAAAATTTAAATTTGATAAGCTTGATAATTATTGGTTATATCTACTAACTAGCTTTTGCCCGCGGCTTCGCTCGCGTTAAGAAGTAGAATTGATCAAAATCCTTTCTTAGCGGATGCCTACATCATAACATCTACCTGCATGCCAAATTTCAGCCCGACCCGTCCAGTGGTTTGGGCTGTGCGTTGATAGATCACTATGTCAGTCAGTCAGTCACCTTTGAGTTATAGATAGATTTATCTAATATAAAATGGAGTAGGTATCGTTAAATTAGTTCCCTCGACACAAGTTCACTACCTAGTGTGGCGCTGGTTCAATTTGTGTGATTCGTCTCTTCTACCTATTCTATAACCTATAATTTGAAAACATACTTATTTGAAGTTTAGCCTTTTGATTTTTATTTTCCTGAGACACAGATATGTCAAATTCATACAGTGAAATGTTTATTCAATTCAAGACATATGTAGCCGACATCTTCCTCGCTCAATCCTGGCGGGACCCTCGTCTGCGTCTCCCAGAGAACATGCACGAGGAGTACCGTATCCTTGACGTGGAGTGGCTCAACAGCATCTGGAGACCTGACTGCTTCTTCAAGAACGCCAAGAAAGTCACCTTCCATGAGATGAGCATCCCTAACCATTACCTGTGGCTGTACCATGATAAAACGCTGCTGTACATGTCCAAGTAAGTTTGTCATAAAGTTTTTGTGTCAATTTTTTTCCTCTATGACAGCGACTAAAGAAATATACATACATATTATTACATGTTTGTCTCTATGGGTCGGCTCTAGCCATAAAACGTATTATTGTCTAAAGAAAGAGCTTAAGGGTTAGAAAAAGTAAATTCATCAAGACATTTTGGTTGAAATATACCTAACAACTAGAGCCACCCATAATGTTATTATTTTACTCCTAAACCTGGTTAAATTTAAAAAAATCTAGTTCAGTACCCACTTTGGTAGTAAATTATTTTTTATTAATTTGCATTTGGTAAATTCAGAAAAAGAGAGTGTAGGCCAAATCCTCTGACTATTCATGCTTATATATGGCTCTGGTAGTACAGAGAGGGTCGTGCTCCTGCAGTGGAGACTAAAAAGACCTGATGATGATGATGATGATGATGATGATGAAATTCAGAAAATTTCTCTTTACCGCAAGAAGTGGCCACTGTCTAGCATAATGTCAAAAGTTTTTGCCAAGTTATTTTTCGATTTTAATGATATTATTGTATTATTTCAGGTTGACTTTAGTCCTGTCGTGCGCAATGAAATTCGAGTCCTATCCTCACGATACCCAGAGCTGTTCTATGATGATAGAGAGCTGTAAGTAAAAATGTTTATTAAAATATCCTCCTAAGTACTTCTTTCTGTTGAATCTACTTGAATCACTAAAAAAGCAGTGATGGCTGGTATAGGACACTTACTTTTCATTTTTACTTCAGATTTTACTTATATATGAATTACTAGCTGTCGCCACGCTTGATTTATAGCCTTTATCCTTCTCCGTGGCATTATCATCGTGTATGCCAAATTTCAAGAATTTATGTTAGTAGAGATAAAGCGTGAAGAGGTATAACAAAAACAAATAAGCTAACAATAATGCTTACAAACTCGTTTTCGCATTATAATATTAGTTGGTATTATATGGGATTTAACTTCTTTTATCCTCTTATTTTCAGTGTCACACACGGTACACGACTTGGTGTTCATTTGGAATCTGACGGATCCACTGGTGGTTAACCCGGATATCGAACTGCCGCAGCTCGACATCTCCAACAACTACACTTCTGACTGCACCATCGAGTATTCAACAGGTTAAGATTTTTTACATTCTCTATAAATCGAAAGCTACCAAGTTTCCCGCCTCTTCTACGTGTAAAATTTCGCCCCCTTATTTCATCCCGTTTATTTATTTCTTTGTTTATATAGCACACCAAACAGATTTCAAAACAAAAACAAGAGCAAAACGTATACATACATTGAGTCGATCTAGTTTATAATCTTAAAACAGGCGTGCCTAAACTTATAAATTAAAATTAAAATAAATCGCTAAGGCGAAATCCCATACGTCATGAAAGGAAGCCACGTACCAAATTTCCAGTTTCTAGGTACAGTAGTTCAATTATTGACATAAAATCAGTGAGTATAGAAAGAGTAAATACTTACTCTTATATACATAGATCAAGGTATCTAGGAAACATGATAATCAGATGACCCACAACAAATTAATAAATCCATTTTCTTTTGAAATTACATCAAAGCTCCGTGGCGCAGCGGTCAAAACGCCTGCCAGTGACACGGATGGTCCCGGGGTCGATCCCCGGTCAGGTCAAGATGAAAAATGATCTTTTTCAGATTGACCTGGGTCTAGGATGTTTATCTATATATGTATTTGTTATAAAATATAGTATCGTTGAGTTACTATCCCATAACACAAGCCTTAATTGAGAACTTACTTTAGGGCTAGCTCAATCTCTGTGATTTGTCCGTATATATTTATATTTATTTATTTATATTTATATCACAATCATCATCATATCAGCCGTAAGAAGTCCGTTGCTAAATCGTTTGAATAAAAATGGGACTTCGTTCCGTTTCGTTGAGCGCCTATGCTTCATGTCAGCAATATGTTCTTTTATACGGGTACCGATGCTTCTCTTTGTTTGCCCAATGTATGATAAACCACACTCACAGTCAATTTTATAAACTCCAGCATCTTGTAACGGGATATTAGATTTGACAGGTCTTAAAAGTTGGTTTATTCGGCGGCGACAATGGGGGAGACTGTGTTGCCATGGGGTCACCAGTCTCCCCCATTGTCGCCGATATATTTATGGAAGACCTTGAGGAGAGGGCTCTTTCATCCACCCTGGCTATGCCGAAGATGTTCAAACGGTACGTAGATGATACTTTCGTTGTTCTCCCAAAAACTCAAGTATCTTTATTACTAAACCATCTTAATTCAATTAATAACAAAATTAAATTCACCTTAGAAACTGAGACAAATAATTCATTAGCTTTTCTTGACATTTTAATAATTAGAAATCCTGATAATACTATTAGTCATACTGTGTATAGAAAGCCTACCCATAACGACAAATATCTCAATGGCAAATCCCATCATCATCCATGTCAGTTGGCTACCGTTGGTAAATCTTTGTTTCAGAGAGCACATGGCATCTGTGACACCCACCACCTCAAGGAGGAGCTTCAACGAGTAAAATCGGTTTTAAGAAGCAACAACCTCAACCTCCCAAAAACACATTACAGAAGCCGCCCAAATCCTCACACAGTTGATCGCTTACCTGCCATCTTACCGTTTGTAAAGGGAGTCACGGACAAAATTGGTAATATACTTAAGTGTGCTTCAATCAAGACCTATTACAAGCCGCACAAGAAAATAAACCAACTTTTAAGACCTGTCAAATCTAATATCCCGTTACAAGATGCTGGAGTTTATAAAATTGACTGTGAGTGTGGTTTATCATACATTGGGCAAACAAAGAGAAGCATCGGTACCCGTATAAAAGAACATATTGCTGACATGAAGCATAGGCGCTCAACGAAGTCTGCAGTCTGTGAACATGCCCTAGACAAACCCAACCATTATATGCGTTTTGATAATCCTCAAGTCCTTGCAAAAGAAAACAGATACATTCCAAGAATGCTTCGTGAGGCTATTGAATTAAAAAACATCCTAATTTCAATAGAGAGGATGGTTGGCAGTTACCACCAGCTTGGGATCCAGTCATCAATTTAATCAAATCTCAAGCTAAGCAGAAGACTGCAAGACCTTCAGACACCGTGAGCCAATACTGCGTACATCCGGAACGTTATCAATAAATATTTTAGGCGGCAGATTTTGCAGTTCATATAAAATACTAGACAAATATCAACTTAGTCTACCTGCGACCACGAACACTGTAAAGTGCTCGAAACGTTAGGTGTATAAATAATGTAATAAACGCGATAAAAACCGTATTAAAATAATTTGATGAGATTGGGAGATGATATTCAAAATTTGTTCTGCTAGGCCCTAGGTAACCCTTCAAACTATTTTATGAAATGACAGTTCAAAGTGTGAACGTGAAGTTTTACTTAGCATTTTCGCCAAAAGTGGCCTTTTTTGACAAAAACCCTTCTTTCAGAAGAACGTGAAGCGTTTTTGTCAAAAAAAGAAAAGAAGAAGAAGAATCTTCTTCTTCAGGCCTTATCTCATGTCTATTTGGAGTCGGCTCTCCATATCGCACTTCGCCAGGTATTTCTTCTTTGGGTCGTCTACTGATCTAAAACATCTGTGGCAAGTTCCTTTTTTACGGACATCAATGTAGTTAGGGGTCTTCAACGGTTTCTAGGCCCTGACTTGAGATGTTGCACTTTTTTATCATCTGGTCTTTCTCGTGACATAGCCATCAAAGGGTTAGGTATCTAGGGCTTCGTAGGTAAAATTTCAAATGATATTTCCGTTTTTAGCACTGGACTTCGAAATATTCATGCTTCCTTCTATTATTTTCATTTTTGTATTTTATCATCATCATCAGGTCTTTTTAGTCTCCATTGCAGTAGCATGACCCTCTCTGTACTATCAGAGCCATTTATCGAGCTCCGTGGCGCAGTCAACACGCCAGCCTGCGACACGGGGGTCCCGGGTTCGATCCCCGGTCAGGTCATGATGGAAAACGATCTTTTTCAGAATGACCTGGGTCTTGGATGTTTATCTATCTATATAAGTATATGTTATAAAATATAGTATCGTTGAGTTAGTATCCTGCGACACAAGTTCACAACTTAATGTGGGGCTAGCTCAATTTGTGTGATATGTCCCTATATATTTATTATTATTATTTATTTAACAGCCAGAGCAGTAAGAGGATTTGGCCTCTCCACGCTGGCCAGACGGGTTGAAGAGGTATCTTTGATGAGGAAGCTTTATTTAGCTAGTGTTTCTTCACCTTTTACGACATCCACGGAAAGATTTGAAGTGGTCCTATTCTACTCTACCGGGAGCCACATGGCCAATGTATTTTATAATTAACTCTATAATATTCCAGGTAACTTCACCTGCCTCGCTGTGGTGTTCAACCTGCGTCGTCGCTTGGGCTACCACCTGTTCCACACGTACATCCCGTCTGCTCTCATCGTGGTCATGTCCTGGATATCCTTCTGGATCAAACCCGAGGCTATCCCGGCGAGGGTCACTCTTGGTGTTACTTCTCTCCTGACGTTGGGTAAGTTGTGTAAAGTTGACTTTTTAGGGTATACTCAATGGGGGAAAAGTAATCCTTCTTCTAAGCTTCCGCTGTCCGTCTCTCCGTCTGTCACAGGGCTGTTTATTAGTAACCATAATAGTTAGATTCATGAATTTCGCACAGAATGTGTGTTTATTTATTGCAGCTATTACGATAAGTAATAAAAACAAAATAAAGGGGTTATTATAAATTTATTTAGCGTTTCCAGCTTTGATCCCCTACGGAAAAGTTGTTCATATCGACTGGCATTTCAATGCAATCACTCCTTTAAAGGTCCAAAAAAAGGTCCAAACCGAGCTCCGTGGCGCAGCGGTCAACATGCTAGCCTGCGACACGGGGTCCCTGGTTCGATCCCCGGTCAGGTCAAGATGAAAAAAGATCTTTTTCATATTGATCTGGGTCTTGGATGTTTATCTATATAAGTATATATTATAAAAAAATACTATCGTTGAGTTAGTATCCTGCGACACAAGTTCGCGACTTACTGTGGGGCTAGCTCAATTTGCGTGATATGTCCCTATGTATTTATTTTAAAAATCACCATGTATAATTCGGATATACTAGAAATAGTAGGATTATCTGTCTTTGGTAGGCATGTATGTGTGATGACGACGACAATCGCCATCCTGTAATTGTTTTATATAATAGGACAATTGCATGTGTCGATTAATCGTTTTTAATTTGTGTGTGTTGTTTTGTTTTTTCACCAATAAAGTTTATTCTATTCTAAAAAAAAAAATAAGTAATTAAAATATCTTTTTCAGCTACTCAAAACACTCAATCCCAGCAAAGTCTACCACCAGTCTCCTACGTGAAAGCCATCGACGTGTGGATGTCGTCGTGTTCAGTGTTCGTCTTCCTGTCGTTGTTCGAGTTCGCGGTGGTGAACAACTACATGGGACCCGTCGCCACGAAGGCCATGAAGGGATACTCCGATGAAGATTTAAGTCGGGACTTGGACGCCTTTAAGGTAATTATTATTTTCGTGTGTATTAATGGTTGGTGACAAACTTTTTGGGGCCGCGATATATTGGATCGAACGACAATCATTCGTAACAAGAAATGGGCATTTCTTTAGTTCTCTAGTAAATATATAATCATCATCATCATCATCAACAGCTTTCTGCATCCCTCTGCTGCCTCTCTCAATGCATGCCATCCATATAATATATAATATAATATAAAATAGTCGAATGATAATGCCGTGTGGTTCCCGGTAGAGTAGTTCAGACCACTCCAAGTCTTCCCGTGGATGTCGCAGAAGACGATTTAGGAAACAAAGCTTATAAACATCAAAGACACCTCTACAACCCATCTGGCGTGAGAAACCAGCGTCAAGAGTGTAGGCTAAATCTTCTGACCAATATATGGCTCTGGTAGTACAAAGCAGGTCATGCTCCTGCAGTTGAAATTGAAAAAGATCTCTGGCAACACTGGCCGCCCCGTGTTTCCGAACGCTCGGTTGTTTTCGGATGGTTTCTGAACGTTTGCCGCGGCCATGTTGCTGTCAACATACTATGCACACAACACGACACGACGAGCTCTGGCGACTATTCATTTCTTTCACCGCGTCTTCGATTAAATTGCAGTCGGTGTTAATCCAGCTCCAGTCATTACGGTTTATTTATAAGTTGTGACCAACCACAGTGTATACCGTGAATTAAAAGCAAAACTCTTGTTGTGACGATATTGTGTTTGATTCTCGATCACCCGAAAGAACTGATGATGACTTAATGTAAAATTCAAATTGTTATAACAACGCGTCAATCATAAGCTAAAAAATATATTTTTTCCCTTCCAGCACATATTTCCGAACACTGTGGATCCTCGCGCAAGCACTTCGGCCTCCATACCGCAGTACGAGACCTTCTGCAACGGGAGAGAGACAGCAGTATACATAGACCGGTTCTCTCGCTTCTTCTTCCCGTTCTCCTTCTTCATTTTGAACGTCGTCTATTGGTCTACTTTCTTGTAAATAATAAATAAATAACTATAATATCGTAGGAAAATAGCAAAACTTTCAGTCGAGACAACAGCTGAACATTAAGAAAACAAATGAACGGCCGGAAAACAAATGAATGTCAGAATTCTTTCACTTCTTTTTACTGCGCGATAGGAATTGGAAACTTTTTAGGATTGGAACTTTTGGAATATTTGGCATGATTTGAAGCTTAAACGACTAGGGAGATGTTATTATTACCTACAATCTTAACTGTAAGATTGACACTGACTTTACGAAATTATAAAAAAACCGGCCAAGTGCGTGTCGGGCCACGCGCAGTATAGGGTTCCGTAGTTGCGAATGACAACTTTGAGTTCACACTGTTTACACTCGCACCTCACAGTTTAACGACCAAAAACATCTAACAATAAAGATTGTATGAAATTTTACATTTTCCAATACATTTTATAAGTTGGTTGCCTATAACTTTTTAGTTTGTACTTAGTACCCACCTCTGATAGTTTTCCTTTCAACTTCAGTATATGTACTACTGCTGTAATTTTTTTCACGTTTCTATATATAACCGTTTAGCAGATAGATGGGGGGGACACATACCTCTAACAAAAATTTGGACTTTAAAACCAAATACTTCGGAAGAGGATCCCTAAATCGAAAAATGGTGTTCTCAACCTCACAATATTTTTGAAAGACCTACTTAACGATACCCCACACGATGGGTAAGTAGAGAAAAAAAAATTACTCCCCCACTTTACTTGTATGGGAGCTACCCGAAAAAAAATTTTTTTTCATGGTTTTATTCTACCACTTTTTTGCCATGATTAATATACATACCCATACCAAATTACAGCTTTCTAGTACTTATAGTCTCTGAGTAAAACCGCGGACGGACAGACAGACAGACAGACAGACAGACAGACAGACAGACAGACATGGCGAAACTATAAGGGTTCCTAGTTTACTACGGAACCCTAAAAATGAAGGATTTTAAGCACCAAATATAAAATAAATAATAGTAAAATGGTTCTTCCTCAAATTGCACGTTTACTGGTCCTCATGTCATGAAAACCGTGAAAACGACGTAAAGTGGTAAAAAACATGAACAGTAAGAATATACATGAGCGTTCGTTAAATAAATGAATGCTAGAAAACAAATATGAATTTCACTCATTTTTCCCAATTTACTTCGTATCTTGAATGTTGTCTCGATTAATCTATTTTTGATGATCACTAGGTTCAAAAAAACCAAGCAAACAAAACACAAGAAGGTTTTATTAACAATGTAATACTACTCTAGTTATTGTGAATAAAGTTAAAAATAGTTAAAGACTTAAGTTACTTATTTGGCCTTATTATAATAATAAAGTTCATTATAATCGTAGAATTTTTAGGTTAGCTGTGTTCTAAAATGTAAGTCTAATAAATAAAAATAATAAACAAATTATACGTCTTTTACTTTTTCTGTAATATAAATTTTTCATGATTTATTACGTAACTACTTTTTTAATGTAAGTATTATAATCTTCTGCCGTATGTGAATCCATTTCATCATCTCAACCTCAACAAGTCCACTGCTGGACAAAGGACAAAGGATTTGAAAATCATAATTTTCCAATATTCAGAGGACTGCATCCAGCGTCTTCCTGTGCCCTTGGTCAGGTCGTCCGACCACCTGGTCGGTGGGTGTGCTACGCTGCCCTTACTGCTACGTGGTCACCATTCAAGATCATCGGTACCTCGCGCTATGTGCCCCGCCCACTGCCACATCATAGAGCTAATCCGCTGAGCTATATCGCTGACCACGTTTCAGACCCGTATGTAGCCCACATTGATTATAGACTTTCGTCTTTAGGCACTGAGGTATTTTGGACGAGAAGACACTGCCCAGCCGAGTCGGATTCGTCGAAAGACCATGTTTAAGCTGGAACCGGGCGGCGGCTGAACAGTTTTGTATAAAAATGTAGATTTTTTTGAGCTCTTAGCATTGATCCCTCATGCAAAGTTGTTCATATGACGGGCTGAGTCATCCCTTAAATGGGAATGGGAATGTTGAAGGTAAATTTACATGCTGTATAAAAGCTAACCAAATATTTAGTACCTACAAACTTAATCGAAATATATGCAATTATTTCGTCTAAATTATTCAGCCAGTGTCCTATTGTGTCTAGCTAGACTTTTAAAAAGGAGTCCTAGACGATTCGTCTGAACTCTAAAATTAGGCATGCGATTTGATTCTTTATTGTCCAGACTATAATTCTGTTAAGGCAAAGTTCTTTTAATGAATCTATACTTATGTTATGAAGAGAAAAGATTGAATTGTTTGTTTGCAGTGAATAGACTTCGTAACAACTGGACCGATTTTCAAAATTCTTTCATCTATGGAAAGCTTGTGGCGACCTCTACACTCGCCACAAGAACTAACACGAAGACCCAACTGTGAATATGGCGAGACAGCAATTAAGACTTCTTACAAGATGGCGCTGCACAATCCTGAAACGCGCAAACAAAGTTTCTTCGATTTGCGACATACATAAGACCTCCGACAGAACTCAGTCGGAGCTGTACGGTTCCTTGAGCGCACACCTTGCCCAGCGGGAAAATCTTCCCTTTGTGGCATACCACTTCGCTCCCGTTACTAGCTTATTTAGCTGCGGTTGACATAGGCTATAATTTACGCAGACAAAGTCGCGGGAAAATTGCTAGTGCTATATAAAGAGGTGTGTTTTATAGATTTCCTAGAGTTTTTGAAATAATTATGTTAGAAATAAAGCGTCGGCGTCGCGTCTCGTGATTTTTTTGTCGAAATATACTCAGGTTCTAGGTACTTAATAAACAGGAGTTTTTGGATCAGGCGTTTCAGTTTAATCTCCGTCTCACATAATCAACTCAAACTATACAGATAATAATCAATCATATTTTTTTTTCATTTATTGTGGCCTTTTATTAAACGTCTAGGTATTTCAGAATTTCTCAGTCAACAAATAACAATCTAAGATGGCGTAAGTCCTTTGACTTTATTTAGCTTCTAGTGAAGATTTAAAAGATTCAAAACGTTTAATCAGAAAACTAGCTGTTACCCGCGGCTTCGCCCGCGTAATGTATATAGCCTATGTCCTTCTCGGTACCCTAACCTATGTGTATGCAAAATCTCATGGTGATCGGTTCAGTAGATACGGCGTGAAAGCGTGACAAACAAACAAACACACAAACAAACAAACTCACTTTCGTATTTATAATATTAGTTAGGATAGGATAGGCCCTTGCAGGCACTTATTCACATCAAATCACATTTAATGTCAAAAGTAACAAATCCATTAAAATCATTTAAGCCAAATTCCAAGTCGGGAGATTTTGGTGGGAATCAAGGGTGAACTTATTTCATTATTTGTAATCTTTCAAAAAATCCATAAGGATATAATATCCTAATCCTAACTAATATTATAAATGCGAAAGTGAGTTTGTTTATTTGTTTGTTTGTTACGCTTTCACGCCATATCTACTGAACCGATCATCATGAAATTTTGCATACATATAGGTTAGGGTACTGAGAAGGACATAGGCTATAAATGACGCGGGCGTAGCCGCGGGTAACAGCTAGAAATAATATATTTAGTCTTGCAATCCAAACAGGAACGCTGCCAGTATCTTCGGAACCTTGCCTAAAGGGACATACATATATACATTCATACTATCACGTCTTTATCCCTTGCGGGGTAGACAGAGCCCAAGGTCATAAAACCTACAGGCCACGTTTAGCATCGAGTGGGCGTAAAAGTGGAAACCAGAACCAAAATAGTGATGGGTAAGGGACTCCTTTTAATAATATATTTTAGGTATTGTATCATATTTTTTAAAGTTTTTAGTTTTTGGTAAATTTTTCATAATTATTTAATATGTGATTAGTTTATTTTAGTTTAATTTATTGTATACTAGCTGTTACCCGCGGCTTCGCTCGCGTAATTTTAGCCTATGTCCTTCTCGGTACTCTAAGCTATGTGCATGCAAAATTTCATGATGATCGGTTCAGTAGATACGGCGTGAAAGCGTAACAAACAAACAAATAAACAAACAAACTCACTTTCGCATTTATAATATTAAATATAGTTGGGATTTTATTTTATATATAAAGTAGGTTATGTTTTCATTATTTTTATACGTTCGCCTTACCCTTAATTGTCACCTTGACAGCATACGGATCGCTGCCGAAATACTGCACAATGGTAAATTTGCATATACCTTGCGTCTAGACGGTACGTGACGCGACTGCGTCCGCGTGCACCGATATGCAATTACGTAGCTTATAGTGGTGTCTCATTGTTAGGGTTCCGTACCCAAAGGGTCCCTGGCATTTGGCCCCAAAAACAGGACCCTGGCCCCAAAAACAGGACCCTGAAAATGAGACAACATTTACCATACTTCGATGTTGTTCTGTCTGACTGTCACCAGCCTGTATCTCATTACATACGGTAATAGCTAGATAGTTGAAATTTTCACAAGTGATTTGTTGTCGCTATAACATCAAATAATAAAAATAAATATTTCAGGAGGGCTCCCATACAACAAACGTGTTTTTTTGCCGTTTTGTTTGATAGTCTAATTATAGATAATGGTGCAGAACTCTTCGTGCGCGGGTTCGACTCGCTCTTAGCCGATTTTTTATTCTATAAATCATTTGTGTGCAGACAGAGCCTAGGGCACAGTACTCAAAATAAATCAAAATAAATACATCAATCTAGGGTCAAAATTTTCAAAGGCCACGTCAAGCTTTTGGTGGGCGTAAAGGTGGAAAGCGGAATCAAAATAGTTATGAGTTGCTAGCCGCATCGTCTATTAACATTCTCTTTAGGTTATTACCCATTTCTTGGACCGGCTATAGCTGTCTTCGCATAAGAGAAGCAGTGCGTTCAAAGATTTTTTGTCCTCCTAGAGCGGCAATTCGTATATAGTATCTAGTACCTATAAGTTACTGTATTGAGATATACTTAAGTGTGTAAACAACTAGTAACCATAGCAACCTAGTCTAACCGTAAGCAAAGACAATGTTATCTGCCAACTTCATATATTGGACCAAATTGAGACCGGCAAATGTTTGTAAAGGCCACGTTTAGCTTATTTGTAGGCTTGTAGGTGAGACACAGAATAAAAATAGTGATGGGTTGCTAGCTGTATCGCCTATTGACATGATTCCCCACGCTGATTCCCTCAATCGGCTTTTACAATCTGCGCGGGAAGAGAAGCAGCTGATACATTCTATGTTTTTTCTTTACTCCCAGACAAGCGCGGATTTGAACGTGGTGGGGTGATTCAGTTATATAGCGTACTAGCTGTTACCCGGGGCTTCGCCCGCGTGATACATAGCCTATGTCCTTCTCAGTACCCTAACCTATGAGTATGCAAAATTTCATGATGATCAGTCCAGTAGATACGGCGTGAAAGCGTAACAAACAAACAAACAAACCCACTTTCGCATTTATAATATTAGTTAGGAAGGATTAGGATAGCACCGCTATATAACTGTTATAATGAGTGTATTAATGCCTTTACATCGAACAAGCTCATGGAAACACTTGATGTGACATTTACATCGCCCTATATTTCATTTCGCGTGTAAAGTCGGCTGAATGTGGTGTTATGGTATTAAGTTATTTCCGTATACGGTCCAGACGTCTATACTGCGTGTCACTATGAATGAACCCGTAATATCCCGGGTTGTAAACTTCAATATTGTTTTATTATACCTTTTTGGAAAGTACTATACAGTATCTAGCATGACCCTTGACACAAAATTCGACTGACGAGCTCCATGGCGTAGCGGACAACACGCCAGCCTGCGACACGGATCGTCCCGGGTTCGATCCCCGATCAACTCAATGTGGAAAATGATCTTTTTCAGATTGTCCTGGTTCTTAGATGTTTATCTATATAAGTATCTATTAAAAAATATAGTATCGTTGAGTTATGAAGTATCCCATAACAGAAGTCTCGAACTTACTATGGGGCTAACTCAATCTGTGTGATTTGTCCATATATATTTATAATTAAAATTGGAGTTGCTCCTAATCTTGTATGTATACTTGAATATGTATGTAAGTATGTTGCATTATTGCCTTCTGTACCCTAATCGGCTTGACCGATATTGAAGTGTTAGATGTTATTTAAATTGTGGTCTTCCCCCGAGTGTCATAGGCTAACTAATGTCAGTAGAAATATTCTGACAATACGTACCGTATCCAGGAGTTTTTGCGGCAGCCGGGACTAACGGCTTAACGTGCCTTCCGAAGCACGGAGGAGCTCGAGATATTTTTATGCTGTTATGATGATATGTTTATGGTCGGTCACCCATCCAAGTAGGGACTGCGCCCGGGGTTGCTTAACATGCGAAAGCGCTAATAATGCTCACGCCCACTAGGCCATCGGGCTCCTCAAATCATCGGGTTTCTGTCTTGATCCAGCCAATCAGTGAAAGCCTCTTGAGGAGTTGGTCGAGACTCTTTGCTTAAAATCGTTCGTAGATACGACAATCAGGACAATGATTTTTGAAGAAGCAGCTGAAAATTTTACGTTTTTTCTTTTCTCCCAGACCAGCATGGAAGTTAATGTAATCAAAGGTTATATGAATTAGTCCGAACAATCAATCGACTTCGGCCTTGCATCAGTTGACCTGTCTGGTGCATTATTGCACTTATTGAATATGTGTCGCGACCTTCGAAACACTATTACATTGACATTTTGCAGCCGTATGATTCTCCGCAGAGTAGAAGAGGACCACTACAAGTCTTCCCGTGGATGTTGCAGAAGGCGACTTAGGAAACACAAGCTAAACAAAGCTTATAAACATCAAACAAACCTCTCCAAGCCGCCTGTCCAGCAGCGTGAAGAGTGTAGGCCAAGTCCTCTGACTGCTCTGGCTTATATATGGCTCTGGTAGTACAGAGAGGGTCGTGCTCCAGCAGTGGAGACTTAAAAGACCTGATGATGATGATTGATATTTTAAGCGTGGATGAAGGGAATATTCCGTATCTTGTTCATTAGAAAACTTAGAAAAAACAAAGTGGGAGTGTTAACTCTATGTATTTTCTAGCCAGGGGTATCGTCTTCAACTGCCTGTCCGGTGGTAGTGGGTAAGGCATCTGGTACGCCCCCTTGGCCTTCAGAGCTGCTACTTTCTCATCCCCGATCTATCTACCTCCCAAGTACCTTTATCTGGTTTCCCCAGACCCTCTTAAAAAACCGGCCAAGTGCGTGTCGGGCCACGCGCAGTGTAAGGTTCCGTAGATGCGAATGACAACTTTGAGTTCACACAGTTCACACTCGCTCCTCACAGTTTACCGACCAAAAGCATTTAACAATGAAAATTGTATGCAATTTTACATTTTCGAGAACATTTTATAAGTTAGTTGCCTATAACTTTTTAGTTTGTGCTTAGTACTCAGCTCTGATAGTTTTCCTTTAAACTTCAGTACTACTACTGCTGTAATTTTTTTCACATATCCATATTAACAGTTTAGCAGAAAGAGGGGGACTTACCTCTAACAAAAATTTGCAAAAAAACCAAATATTTCGGAAACGGATCCCTAAATCGAAAATTGTGTTCTCAACCTCACAATATATACAAGACCTATTTAACAATACCCAACACGATGGGTTTGTATAGAAAAAAAAAAGTATTACTGCCTCTTTACTTGTATAGAAGCTACCCTAAAAAAAATTTTTTTTGTTGTTTTTAACACTTTTTTGCCATGATTAATATACATAACAAATTACAGCTTTCTAGTACTTATAGTCTCTGAGTAAAACCGTGGACGGGCAGACAGACGGACAGACAGACAGACAGACAGACATGGCGAAACTATAAGGGTTCCTAGTTTACTACGGCCCCCAAAACCCGATCTCTACTGCAGCCCAGCAGCGTTGAAACCGATATAAGTCAAACCAACTGCGCTCACCAAACCGTTTGCCAAGCGTGGTGAGTATGGCAAAATCCCCCCAATGATGGAAATGCTTGCGACATGCCTGTGTCCAGCTGTGGACTTCTTGTGCCTGTATTTTCTAATTTTTCTTAATATATAGCTAA
Organism: Rhodophaea formosa; assembly: GCA_963082605.1. Classification (NCBI taxonomy): domain Eukaryota; kingdom Metazoa; phylum Arthropoda; class Insecta; order Lepidoptera; family Pyralidae; genus Rhodophaea; species Rhodophaea formosa. The sequence continues at coordinate 8,579,925 of OY720228.1, read as the reverse complement.
AGATGATGTGCCGTGTGGTTTCCCGCTGAGTAGAATAGGACCACTCCAAGTCTTCCCGTGGAAGTCGTAGATGGCGAAATAGGAAACATAAGATACTTAATTTCTTTTTCCAAATTGCACTTGTCCCTAACAGTGGAATTTTCATCAAAATCGGTTCAGTAGTTTTTGAGATAGTGAGTTAAGTGTGGATCAGTCAGAAGGAAAATTTTAAGTCAGTTTTTTATTTTTAATAAATTACTATTTGTTGCTTAATACGAGATATTAGGAACCTAACCTACGACACTAAGAATGTCCACATTTAGATCGTTCGTTTACTCTAATTAAACAAATTATAATCAATTTTACAATAATAGCAATACAATTAATTGTGTTTATCTGTCCGTCTGTCTGTATATTGAAATTAACATGCGTATCTATGTCTTATCGATGTCTGGAAGATTTATAGAGTAATAACAATATCATTGTTGTATTAAATGCGATATTGATAAGTTATTTGTGGAAGTCGATGGCTTACAAAGAAAGTTTCTTTTCTGCGGTATCTTTAATACACATTATCTACTTAGATGTAATAATATTTCTTTATGATACATACTTACGTCTCAGCCGTGAGAGGTCCAGAGCTGGACATACGCTTCCCTTAAGGATTTCAATCACTGGTTTTTGCCATACTCACCACGCTTGGGAAACGGGTTGGTGAGCGCAGTTTGTTTCGCTTATATCGGTTCCAACGCTGCTGCCCATCGAAACCATGTTTTTAAGCGAGGAAAATAGGAGTTTATTGGACTGGGGGAACGGGATAAGGGTATTAGGGATACTACTTGCTCGGATAGATTAGGGATGAGAAAGGAGGAATACGTACGGACATCCTGAGCTGCAATCAGGATGTCCGTACCTGCATTCACCGCACAGGCGGTTGGGAACGCCTAGGTACCGCGAGAACGGCGTGGTTAGGAACACGCCTAACCAAATTGAATTACACAAAGATTCATACATAAGACTAATATAAATTAAAGTCCACGGTCTTATCTTCCTGTATGTATACTCTAATCGCGTAAATATCTGAGATTTTGATGCTCTTCTGGAAAAGCATATCTTTGGAAATGTCGTGCGAAACGGCAACGGGATGCTAGATAGAAGCTGCCAGAAAAATAAACTATACAATTATAAACAATTTACATTTATATCGGTATATTAATTAAAGTAATTACTTTCGATAATTATATATTGATTAATTACTCTACACAAACAATTATTATCTCTATTACTGGAAGTGAAGTTTAAAAAATATTTTTCCTACTAACTGTGTAACTAGATATCTTGTCATTGAGTCTCCTATAGACATAAATGCTGTGTTCTTCGTATTGTCGAGTCGAGATGGTTTGATTAAGATATATTTTGGCAAAATTTTGCCATTGTTGTTTTATTGTTAGCTACATTGAGATCTTTAACTGTGCAGGTAGTGACCTGCACAGTTAAAGATCTCTTGGACAGTTAGGGTTAAAATAATTAAAGGGTTAAAATAAATTTTAATTCTGTATTCATAAATCTCTTCCAATTAAAATGAAAAAAATATTCTTATAATTATCTCGTGAACAAACACAAACAAAAAAACCGGCCAAGTGCCTGTCGGGCCACGCGCAGTATAGGGTTCCGTAGTTGCGAATGCGACTTTGAGTTCACACTGTTTACACTCGCACCTCACAGTTTAACGACCAAAACATCTAACAATGAAAATTGTATGAAATTTTACATTTTCCAGTACATTTTATAAGTTGGTTGCCTATAACTTTTTAGTTTGCAATTAGTACTCAGCTCTGATAGTTTTCCTTTCAACTTCAGTATATATACATCTGCTGAAATTTTTTTTACGTATCCATATATGGATCCGTGATCGTGATCGTAAACGGTTATATATAACCGTTTAGCAGATAGAGGGGAGGGGGGGACACTTACCTCTAACAAAAATTTTCACTTTAAAACCAAATATTTCGGAAACGGATCCCTAAATCGAAAAGTCGTGTTCCCAACATCACAATATTTTTGAAAGACCTATTTAACGATACCCCACACGATGGGTTCGTGACTCGATTTGTCGAGCTCCGTGGCGCAGCGGTCATCACGCCTGCCTGCGACACGGATGGTCCCGGGTTCGATTCCCGGTCAGGTCAAGATGGAAAACGATCTTTTTCAGATTGACCTGGGTCTTGAATGTTTATCTATATATGTATTTATTATAAAATATTCTATCGTTGAGTTAGTATCCCATAACACAAGTCTTTCATAAGAACTTACTTTGGGGCTAGCTCAATCTGTGTGATTTCTCCGTATATATTTATTTATTTATTTATTATTATTATATGGGTAAGTAGAGAAAAAAAATACTTCCCCACTTTACTTGTATGGGAGCTACCCAAAAAACAAAATTTTTTTCAAGATTTTTTTCTACCACTTTATTGCCATGATAAAAATGCATACCTATACCAAATTTCTAGTACTTATAGTCTCTGAGTAAAACCGCGGACGGACGGACAGACAGACAGACAGACATGGCGAAACTATAAGGGTTCCTAGTTTACTACCCTAAAAAGGGTGACTGTCAGGGGAAATTTATATGACGAGCTTTCGCCCATGGCTCCGCTCGCATTAATGCTGATCCTCGGGAACAGAACGTTTTTCCAGAATGAGAACTTATATCTTTGCCCGTAATCCAGAGAACATTGTGTGTAAAATTTCATGATGATCGGTTCAGTAGTTACGCCGTGAAAGCTCAACAAACAAACTCACTTTCGCATTTATAATATTCAAAGTTGGGATTACGTTCCTTTTTTAAACGTGGAAGATAGCTAAAGAAATATAATTTCTGATATAATAACGGCATCTTAGATGCATTTGAAAACGATTGAAATAAGTAGAGGTAGGATGTTTGGCCACCTTATACGACACGACCAATTTATTTAAAATATTATGGAGGAAAAAATCGCCGCGAATAGAGGGAAAGGAAGACCTGAAGAACATATTTGGATGAAATAAAGGAAAAGGCTCAAGTCGGCTGTCTCAATAACCTAGCAAGACAAAGATGGTCTGAGATTTAAGATTGTCATTAGTTAAGTCTATTTTCAATATTAGTGGGATAGTCTCCTAAAGGAAATTTATTTAATACAATCAAAATAGCCATCTCTTTATATTTTGTCACTATTAAAAACCGTAAATTATACCACCAATGAATTAAGATCTCAAAAGTGAGTAAGTGAATCCGTCTTTAGGGCTTAGCGTTTTACTGCGGTTAACGCTAAGCCCTCCAGAAATAACGAAATGGCGACCAGTTAACAACCAGGTAATAAAACATAAAATATGCTCTATAATGAACTCATAAAACCTAAATTTAGAGTTGAACCCAGACCCTTTCTGTCTGGTAGCCGTCTGGACGGAAATATGCACAAAGCTTGAGCCTTGAGACAACAGCAAAATAATGACAGAACAGAAGGATAAAATTAATAAGTTAGTTGACGTGTTGTTCCCGGCAGAGTAGAATAGGACCACTCCAAGTCTTTCCGTGGATATCGTAGAAGGTGACTTAGGAAACACCAGCTAAACAAAGCTTATAAACGTAATGGCTCTCATAAGGCCTCTCTGTGGCCAGCGCGGAGAGTGTAGGGGAACTTCTTTGACTGTTCTGGTTGATATATGGCTCTGGTGGAGACTAACAAAAACCTGATGATGATGAATAGGAAGAAATAAATTGTCTCTCTCTTGACCGCGCCATTGCGAGGCGTCAAGTTTTTAGCTTGGGTAAAAATGCTTTTGTGTGATTCGCCCTGTTCTCCTCTTTAGCTTGAGAACAGTTTTGTTGTCAATTAAGTTACTTATTGGATTTCTTTTTTCAAAATGGATTGAATTGAAATCGCGGGCAAATGCCTGTGAAAATGAAGTTCAAGTAAATATTTGCACAGTAAACAATGCTGACTGCGGGCAACATGGTACCTCATGTAGCACACAACGGAGACCATCTTTTTTTATGCATGTTTTTTGAAGCACTCGAACCGAGCTTTCAGTTCTATCTGCTAACATTCAAACTAATGACATTCTTAAATCTCAGCCTGTCTTTGCCATGCTAGGTTAACTAGACAGTGACAGAACGAGACTTGAGAACGTTTTGCGTTTCATGCATCTAAGATGCCTTTGAGTATTCAGGCGTAAGACTCAAAAGACTATCATTCTGCACTTTATTTATTTTCAGTCGGTACTCGTACGAGAACCGAATAGCAATACCGACAGCCGAACTTGCATCGAATTATTCAAATAAGTACATATCCTGGTACTTACATTTGGATATGCTAAGTGTCTGTCTGTAGCTAGGCAGACTTTTGGCTAGACAGAAAGTACGTGACTTAACAATTACATTGTCCTTACTTACAGTATAGCTGCGATGAAGCTTTTGACGATTCTCATTACGCGGTAATTCTTTTTATTGACGTATTTTTTCTTATAGGTACATGTTTAATACAAAATTGTTAGTGCATTCATCAACATTTTTAGTTCATGCAACTTAATTGCCGCTAAAAAACAAAAACCGACTTCAACCCTATCAATTTCTGTTACTAAGCACAAAATGGAAATAAGTGTAATCCGAACGGCATTCATTCATTCGTCATTCGTGTAATCCAACTTTTTTTTTTGGTTTTTGTGTATTTTTTCAAAAAACACTCGACGTATTTCGATAAAAATTTAATGGGACCATCTGTATAGTATTACCTGTCGAACAAAAAAAAATTCTTAAATCGGCCTAGGCGTCTTCGAAAAATCGGGGAACATACGTACATAAAAAAAAAAAAAATTACGACGAATTGAGAACTTCCTCCTTTTTTAGAAATCGGTTAAAAATAATTTTTCCAAAGTAAATAAGCTTTTTATAGTGGCTGGGTTGTTACAGAATAGAGAAATGAATCATGAAGAAGTCCTCACTAATATTAAAAACGCCAAAGTGAGTTTTTGTTACTACTTTGTTTATTTGTCTTTCAGTGAACGTCATCATGGAAATTTGTGTACTCATTATCTGGAGTACGGGGAAGGACTACGGTTCATCCCGGATAAAGTACTATTCCAGAGGGAACGACGGATAATTTTCGATACAAAAGCACATCATCTCTTACCTTATGAATGTCGCACGGGGCCAGTGGAAAACGAAAGAACTTAAATGAATAGTAAAAGAGCAGGAAAATATTTAAAGACATAAAAACAAGACTGTCTTTACAAATATTCTGGCCTATGTCACTTGGTAAGAATTCTAAGGATATCCTCAAAAGTCCAAAACTGTTGAGATATGAAGAAGTTATTTTGGTTGGAATAAAGAAACTCACATAAGTACATACATTAATTCGAAAAATAACACACTAGTTTTTAGCAGTCTTATAAAAATAAACTTCATTCAATACCATAGAGATACTTACATTGAGCAAGTCGGTCGGCTACAGATGGAAGATTAGAAATTGACTTAAACGGTGGTGTGGAGCGATGTGGTCTGACTGTCGGATGAGGTAGAGTCGCGGACAGTATCATTAAGCTTTCAGAAAAAGCTTGCTAGCAAAAAGCTTTATTGGTCAGAAAGAAACTGGCTTGGGTTGTTGAATTTCAAAGGAAGCAGTAAAGTAGTTTAGTAAACGAGTCAGCCAATAATGGCAAGGTCTCAGTTTCGATTCTCACTGTATTAACTGGCCAACACTGGTTTCAGATTTTCAAGCTGCCGAATTTGCCAAGGCTTAACTGCAATCAATGACCAACGGTCTAACGTGCATTCCGAAGCACGGAGGAGCTCAAGATATCATGTTATGCCACTTGCGGTCACCCATCTAAGTGGGAACTGCGGCTGGGGTTGCTTAACATGCGTGCATCCTATGGTAATTTTATCCTGCCTGTCCTGTTGGTATGATCACAGTTTATTTAAATATTTATTATATATATTTTTAACACGCTTTTATAAGCTTCACTTGTATGTAAGAAAATCTTGGAATCTTAATTTGGCCCACTTCCCGGTCTTCGATTAGGATTAAATTTTGCACACGCTCTGAGTTCTGATGACAATACATGACTTGCTAAAGCGTGTTTTTTTTTAGTTTTTTTAAACTAATTTTTTATAACTTTAATTCAGGTGTATTTTAGAAAGTATTTTATTTTATATGTTCACAATAGTGAATCAAAATGAACAAATTACGTGTAAATACAGGAAGAGGCGTAATAAGCGTGCGACATAAAAATCGTCAATTTTGACGATGGGGCTTCCTGTCCTATCAGATCGCCCGCATGATGTCAAGGGATGATCATAGGGGTGGATTGTTTGAGACCACACACTGAGATGAGGGAAGATCATCTCAAACCCTTTTTTAATTTTACTGTCAGCATAAGCAAATCATATGGCCCTATTGACCATATATAGTGCCGGTGTTAGCACAACCGGCGCCCTTGGCGAAATTTCTACGGGCGCCCCAACCAGCGTACATACAATTTCGCCGCTACTGCCACAGTTTAATTTAGGACTAACAAACTGATTCCAGGCAAAAATGTCCATCTTTCATTATGTGACAGATTGAAGTGCATAGCTAGTTACTAAGGGAACATACCCACCAGTGGCGGCTCGTGACTCAAAGACCTGGTGGTGCACATCATAAAACATGCCTAAAATTGTTTGGATAATTCCTAACAGCAGAAATAATTCTCTTATTTAGATAGGCATTTTTCTATTTACATATACAAAGTATAATAATAAGATTGATAAGTAAAACAAAACATAAAACAGCGAAAGTAAAACACGAACAAATACAAACGTAATACAATTTACACGAAAACTATCTAATCCGAACATATCCGAACGTTGGCGTTCGGCCCGCGTCGGGCCCCGTGCGGCGCACCAGATTTCGCCTTCCATACTAATCTTCCGTCTCACGCGCCAGGCGTTTCGTCGCCTTTTCCATGGGCGCACGGCAAACTATTTTGTCAAGCGAAAATAATACTTATTTTGTTACGACTGATTATCATTTGACACAAAATTAATATATTTTTACGTTAAACTGCTTATTTATTTATAATATATATATATATATATATTGAGTATTACCCACCATACTACGTGACCTGTTTAGGGGAGAGGGTTTTCACATTGTTTCGCTTTGTCACAGAGTGAACGTTTTAGGTACTTCGACTAAATAACAATCAAGCAATAAGACCTAAGTGTCTTAGGTCTCACTTTTTTGGTCTTTAATGTGGACGAATGCGCGTAGTATAATTTTATAAACGTCTTTAAAGCGATGACGCTTTAAAGACGCGTATGAATAAAGACAAAGAAGAGCATTTTTTATATTTTAATTTCTTCTTAAAAAGATATTAAAAACAATATATTTATGAATTCTCTAGTCTCTCTAGTTTTCATATAGCGATTCAGGAGGTTAGTTAATATAATATGTACATACGGGTGGATACGTAGGCGAGGGAGAGGGGTTAGAAAATTTGAAAAAACAAAGGGTCACGTTGTTTAGGTATGTTCCTTAACATAATTTCTTTCCATTAGATCTTAACTGGATAAATTATTTCCTTCCTTTGCATCTTTGCATCTCATCGGTGCAGGATTAAGTACAGTCGTGTACAATTAATGTTTGAAAAATATATTTTTCCAGATGATTGCCAGAAAATTTTGATTTTTTTTAGATTAGAGATTACTTTAGAGACCAAAAATATAATCAAAATTTTCTGAATATTTAATGCATGCATAGCATTTCACAGATGCAACAAAAAGAGAAATAATATTTGCAGATCGTACTTATTCCATGATACTGAAATTTGCACAGTTGAATTGATTGATTGAAATGATATTTAAGATTAATCGTTATCTATACTTGATTTTGGTTAAGATTCAACCCTACCCATATAAATTGCGATTTTTTTATTTTGCCGCCCCTAGAATCTACAGCCTGGACACTAGCACTAGCTAACTAGATGAATGCAGGATCTGTAGATCCTGCATTCATCTAGTTCTACCTAATAAAATATAACATTTTTTTTTACAAAATTGTACACAATTTTTTTACAAAATTGTATTGTATATCAGGACTCCAGTCTCGCTGTGACCACGATGGATGTAACTCCATTGAAACGCATACAACGTCAAGTCAGCGAAAAAATAAATGAAAGGTAGCTAAATAGCCGTTCACATCGCCAGCGAAAATCGTTTTATCTCTATTAATATGTAAAATACGGGTCACTCACGTATGAAGTCAGCTACAGGCCGACATGTTTCAACCTCATCCGGAGGTCTTCCTCAGGGCGAATGTGAACCGAGACGCGCGCACGAAGTCGTCCCAGTCCGCACTACCCGTATTTTACATATTATTAATGTTAACATCTCACGTTCGTTTTATCTCTTTTATACTCTGGTTCTATATATATACCGCGAACTATATGAGCGATGCGGCTGAAGATATCTGAAATAGCTCACTCACCGCGCTCGCTTAGCTGGCTTACTGGCTAGCGTTCTCGCAGAGTAAACCACACTGCTTAGCTCATAGTTCAGTTCGCCTCGCTTGCCTCGCTTGTCTCTCTCGCTCGCTGGCGATGTGAACCGCCCTTTATTCCTGTTTATATAAATAAAATAATTAACGTGCGCGCACATTATGACGGGCATAAATCCGCAGCGCAAAAATTAGCTTAAATCGCTCGAGTGTATTTTCATACAAAATACACACGAGCGATGTAAGCAGATTTTAAATGTGCGCGTACCTTTAAATTCCAATACTGTTGCGTGCGCCTGTACTTCATTGAGCCGCCGGGAACATTGTCCTTCGCTAGCCTTGGCTCCGTTTGCGCTCCTTTTTATTTTATTACGACACATTGAAATTTATTGTCTTGCTGCCTTTGGTACTGACACATCGTGGTGCTGTACGGTTGTGGTAAAAAGGGACTTTTGACAGTTGGATATTGGAAACGGCAGATAAAAATCTAAAATACGTTTGGCGCGTTGTTAAAACAATTTTGTATTCTTTTTTCTTATTTAATAAGATTTTTAATGAAAGAAAATTACTGAAATTGCCACGGAGTTAACGTGTTATGAGCAACGTCTAAATGGCAGTCAACTGAACTTACTCAAAGTTATAGCAAGAAAAGCGTTTATATGCAACTTCGATCACAAATCTCTTTAAAACAACTTACAGAATTTTGCCAAATCAGTTTTTACAAAGCGAACGTATCAAATTATATTAGGATTATACATATAATATTCATGGATATTTTTAGTCCATTTGAAATAATTTATTAGTAAGAAAATTCTGTATTGCGAGATCCTAGCCTTTTGAACTTTTTTTATGAACTGCAAAGCAAAATGTAAAATGCAAAGAGAGGACGTAAAGCTTTTCATGGTGATTTTTTTTACTTCACCAACGCTTAAATTAACCTTTAAAATGTGACCTAATTCTCAAACAAAGTTGAAAAATACGAAATTGACCGTAATTTTTTTCAATAAGTAACATCCCATTGCAAGGATAAATCGAATAAAATTTCACTTGACCCAAATTCGGCGGTCAACACTCGAAAAATCGGCTTGACCTATTTTTTAAACGAACTCATCCGTACCCCTTTGCCTCTCGCAAAAAAGAAAAGAGGTCAATGGCCTCGTCCGCTCCCAGTAGCAATAATTCTTTGATGGAAAGATTGAAGAATACGCAATTAAAAATGATTTGTTCGGCGAATGACCCTATTCCGGGGTAGGGATGGGACGTCGCATCGATAAAATGAATCAAGTTTGAGTTATTGCAATCTTAGGTATATAAAATCGAGTATGGGAGAGATTATTGAACTTATGGATGAAATTGAATCATATAAAAGTTTCTGTAAAGTATTAACTAAACGTGATTTAATAATTACATTATTTATTATATTTTTAAACACTGCTAATATTTTTTCAAACGTTTTAACATATAAACCTGTTGAAAATTTTGAGAAAAAAACATATATACCTACGGACAAATCACACAGATTGAGCTAGCGCCAAAGTAAGTTCTTAAGTAAGACTTGTGTTATGGGATACTAACTCAACAATTCTATATTTTATAATAGTTACTTATATAGAAAAACATCCAAAAGCCAGGTCAATCTGAAAAATATCTTTTTTCATCTTGACCTGACCGGAGATCGAACCCGGGACCATCCGTGTCTCAGGCCGGCTTTTTGACTACTGCGCCACGGAGCTCGTATGTAATCTGTCACTTAGCTTGAAAAAAGTTGCATTTAATGTTTGATATAATCTTTCAGATCGGAAACCAATTTCAGTTAAACTACTAGGATTTTTAATGAAATATAAATGGACCAATTTGAAAATATATAAACTCACTATAATACCCTTCCAAATTATATTTTCCAAATCGGTTCATAAATGATCGAGTTACTTACACCGCGATTAAAGATAAAGTTCTTTTAATTTTCAAGGATAGTTATACATATATTCTTTATATTTAAAGTTGGAACTCTCCTTTACTTTGGTTTTAATATTAACATAATATATATCTCTTGGATAGGCATGTAACACCCTCGTCTTCATCGTCACTTACCATCAGGTGAGATGGGAGACAAATGCCAAAATTACTGAAAAAAAATCGTTTATTTTTCTCTCGTTACTTGGCATTGAGACTTATTCTATTTATGGACTTCCAGACAGCCCAGGTATCGATTGTTCTCATAAAGATACTTAAAATTCAAATCATGTCATAAAAACTTGACATTCACATTTCTTTTAATTTAGCATTCAACTCGATCAGTCATTATCTATGTAAAATCTAATAATGTGGTTTCAAAACTTGTCTGTATTTAGCTATCTCTATATATATCTTATATATATCTCTAGCTATCTATAAAGTCAAACGGGATGAAGAATATGTAGAAATCAAATTGGGGTTTTGGTGGGAAGTCAAGGGGTTCAGTAGGGGTTTGCCTAAGATAATTACAAATTAAGTTTTAGTGGCCTTTATAATATGAAATTGGTTTAGTTTGGTGTTAAAAGCTCGTGCTCATGAACAATTTGTGTATTAACAGCATATTCATTGTAGTATAGCAAATAATATGCTATATAACAAACAAACAATAATATCCTTTAATGTTCTATTTTCGAGGCAAAACTATAGGTTATAATATATATAAATAGTCTCCTGACATAATAGCATATTTCAATAATCTTTTTTTATTTATTCAGAAAAACCAACAACTTTTACACCGATTTATTTTACAGAAAAATAGTCCGTTGTACAGCCAATAACAGGTTTTCGCGGTTATACTGAGACTTATAATTCATATATTCATTTATTAAAAAAAAAAACAGTACAAGTCGGCAGAAAAATATCTAACCTTTGACAAACACTGGTCTAATGTATATTCTAACCGATTACGTATGTCAGACAGAGTAGACGATGTGGCGACGGGCAGGGTCACTGACCGTTAATTCCTGATAACCTCGGATCTTATCAGATGAGTCATGTAGTCCTGGCCGTGCTTTATGACTGCAGATTAGAGGTAAATTATACTATTTGCAATGATTTATAGGCAAAAGCTGCAACAGAGATGTTAATGTATATTTCTTTTATTTAAAGCTAGTTATTATCATAGCGCGGTTATTCGTTAATTGGATGCGCAAGTTCATTTGTTTAGATGTGGAGATGTCCTATGACTAAAAGATCGCGATCTAAATAATTTTCTAATTTAAGTAATTCATCATTTTTTGTTTGGTCTCGTTATTTATTAGCACCTTTGTGTTTATTTGTATCTCGTCAAATAAATTTGTACTTTAATTAAATAGTATATTTTTGGAGAACCTCAGTAGATCAGATGGCATGAGGCCTGACAGACTGCCATTGGTGCCGTGGAAACACGAAAAGTGCTTCATATGGGATGGAATGCCACGTGCGTCAGCACTGTTGCTGTTAGTCATCTACGTCGAACCATATGGATGGTGGCGGCAGCTGCTGAGGAAGCAGCGGGAAAAAAGGATCTGAAATACAGCTAGCTACACAATATGACATTAATCATTCGTGCCCATAGCTGTGTATAATATGGGTAGCTGGGGGCAGACGGTGGGTAGCTGGGGGCAGACGCTAAGCGTTTAATTACAGAAATAGGGCACAGCATAGCTGAAGGAAATGGCGAAACAAGACACGGCGAGGTAGACAACCGCAATTAATCCTTTCATTTTGGCTATGACGCCGACAGACAAGCACAGACATTAGGAATAATGTGTAGGCAGACTAATTAACTTACAACACCCAGTTTTTTAGTTGGGGTTTGACGACCTCTGTGGCTCAGTGCAAGTGCCTTGAAATCGCAGGGTTAGATCCCTAGCGAGGTCAAGATGGAAAACGATATTTTTCACATGACTAAAGTGTCGTTGAGTTTGTTTCCTATGAAAGCTAGCTCAAAATGTGTCTCTCTCTCTTATCTAAGCGTGTTTGCGTTTGTTACCTTAGCCGGAGTACTTCGGAACCCGGGGTCCGCTTTCCATTTTTTTCTTCTCTATTTCAAACAGCCTTCTGCTTCCTTGGTCGTGACACCATGCCAGCATTTCTTGGATTTTCTCCTAGCTGTGTCATTTGTCCTCAAAAAAGCGTGTTATGCTTACTAAAAGTGCACCCAAGTTTGAGGATATCGATTATCGTATCGATTTTTTGCAAAGATCGATATGATATTCGATATCGACGTTTGCAAAAAGCGAAATTGCGCATCCCTATCACGTGGTGTGTGGGGCGTACATCCGTCCCAGCGTGGGAATCAGCTCGAGCGGTTGCAACCTTGGGGAAGAAAGTAGCAAGCGCTATAGGCCAGGTCACGGCCTGGTCCATTGCACTTGTGAATGCCCTGCTCTGGTCAATTACACTAGGTCCTATGGGGTCATTCGATTGTTACGTTAGCAGTTAACGGGTTAGATTTTTTTGATATCACGACGGGACGCAGGCGTGTTAACAATTGCGCGATGAAGGTTGTCAATGTATTAAAATTGTCTTTCTTGTTTATAATTCCATTATTTTCTGTATTTCCTATCCGATAATTTTGTTAGCCCATTTGTATTATGTATTCTATATTGTATATATTTATATACACATATTTAATTATTTGTGTTCATGCTATAGATGCTATAGGTGCAATAAGAAAGAGATAGATCCCTTTCTTATTGCACCGCACCTAATATATTCTCTCTCTTTATTTTTCAAGTCCCAAAGGTAGTCTGGAAGAGATTGCTGTACGATAAGGCCGCCTTTTGTACCTTTTTTATTTTTCTTTCTATGCATTTTTTTTTGTAATCTGTTTTAAATGCGCAATAAAGTGTTTTAAATAAATAAATAAATGTATGGACTTTTTTATGTCATTGTACGGGAAACGAGCAAGCGGTTCGCCGTTGGTAAGTGATCACCGCTGCCCATGGACAACTGCAATACCAGAGGTGTGTCAAGTGCGTTGCTAGCCTTAATTTTTTTCCTGACATCAAAATTCTCAGTCAGAAAATGCTTATACTTACCAACTTTCTGCTACTTCACCCGCAGATTAATGGGTAGTATTTAATCCAACATCTAAAAATTACCTTTCTTCAAGCAAAATATTCAAAAGTCGCACCAAAAATACTGACTTGTACACTAATTATGCACACGAAATAAATTAAATTCTAATACTATTAATCACCCTGTTCAAACAAAATATTCAAAAGTCGGTCCTAAAATACTTAATTGCACACTAAATATGCACACTAAATAAATCAAATTTGCTGCACTGTTTAACTGATTAAGATAACTGTTTTACTCATCATCATTTCGTGTAGGTGACACGGTCAGTCGACCATGCACACCCTGGTGTCAGAGTTCTTCGGAACCGCCTCTCGGCCTCTGAAGTGGATCCTTTAACGACTACCAGATGGCAGCCGGGACCACCGGCTTAACGTGCCTTCCGAAGCACGGAATCATCTTTCTTATCAGACAATCAGATGGTTCATGCCTGCAATGTCTTAGCCAAACTGGAAATAACTTAATAAAGTTATATGCTTCCCGTGGGAATCGAACCCACGACCCCCGGGTCAACAAGGCAAACGCCTTAACCACTGGATCACGGAGGCAGGTTAGTTTTACTAAGTGATTATCTATTATCTGAAAGTAAAGCTGTGACACTCAGATAGACATTTTTTTAAGTATGCAGTTATTTTTTAGGTATGCAGTGGAGACACGTAGTTTGCATAAATTGTAAATAGAGGTGCAGTTTAAAATTTCCCCAGATTAATTAGCTTTTTATATGAGAAGTTTCAACATCGGTGCAGTAGTTTCGGAGTCTATTCGATGATAAGAAACAAAATTTATTTATTACGGGTTTTATTTATCGCGTTTATTACATAATTTATACACCTAACGTTTCGAACACTTTACAGTTTCGCTCTTTCTTCTTTGTAATATTGTATAAAGAAATTTCGACGATATACTGTGATAATTGTTTCTAGTTATCCGAACAAAGTCTTCGTATAATTAGAGCTGTCCTACCTTAATCTAGAACTCTCCAACAGTACCCATTCATCAGCCTTATCTATTTACCAACGCCAAACAAGGAGCGCGTTGTGGTTTGCTCGGCCTTGGAGGAAGAAAGTGTCTCTTGACCTGGCCTATTACACTTTTGCCCTACTTAGGATCATGTACTATCTCAATAACCTTGGTACACGTTGCAATAGCTATAAAATTAGAATATAAAAGATATTTTGCACCTTGTTTGCCTTTGTTTGCTTCAGGCTGTGTGCTTTCTATGTTTCCTTCTATCTGAGATAGAGACACCCACAAAGTCATAGACAAAATCGTATTATGTGGCGAAAACGAACGAGATCTGACTCGAAATAAAATGGGATTAACGGTCATGAAAGAAGACGAAGAAGTTACTTCTATGTGGTCTCGTAGAAGGAAAAACTTAGAATGCGTGTTCTTGCTACACTTATCACACGTCGATTAGAAAAATGTAACTCAACACTTTGGTGCTACTTACCTTTGTTTGAAGATAATCGTTAGGGACGCCAACAGAACTGTAAAAAAGAAAGGCTTACTCTACATTAATGTTGTATTGTTTGCTTGGTCTGATTTAGCCAATGTATTTAGCAGTAGTTACAGTGTGCTCTTAGCTCACACTCAGCTCTACGAAATCTGTAAGCTATTTAAGGTGATATTGGTCAACGCTAGAGAAGAGAAATTTTGTACAAACAAATGCTGATCAATCTCATAGAAGGTTAGGTTTTTGCACAAGATTTTATGAATATCGTTGTTCATACTACGATCCTACTTACTGTCATCCAACTTTAAGATATTTAGTTCCTCTAAGGAATACATTTGGAGAATACACGAAAGTCTAGCATCATCTTCACGCTTATCGAAACTGATATTTTTTTAGACAACTACGTCGGCAAACAGGCATACGGCCCGCCTCATGGAAAACGGTTACCGTAGCAACATTATTAATCCGTATTACCAACATTGGATAGGATTCAAATGAGTATAAAGAATATATGAGGTAAAGAAAATACAAAGTGAGAGTTCGAGTGACAAGAAATTGTCCTTAACCTACCCTCTGAGGCCAAGTCGTTTTGTTATTATTGGGGGTATCGCCGTTATTGGGGACTCTCGCTGTTTCTGTTTTGGCCACAAGGAAACTCAACGAACCTAACCTTCCTTCTGTGGCCAAAATGTTTTTGTCACATTGAGGGTTTTCCCAAAGTCGCCCTCAGTATTTTAAGTCGCTGACTTAGTAACTTAGTTCCTCGCCAAAAATTTTATTCGTCCGTTTTATTATTCCGTATTACATTTTATGTTCCCCTAATTCTTTAAGTAAATCTTACCTTTGTTTGAGGCAGTGACTGACGCGTACCTCTGGAGTTTCGTTTCGCATACTTACTTGGTCATCGGATCGAGTCACCCAAACGCTCTTACTGATTGAGACCATTCGAATTGCTGTAAAAAACGTCGCATCCACTTTTTAAGCTTTGGTCCAATTTACCACTGATTATACTTATTATACCCTGTTTTATTAATCATTTAAAATTCACTGTTGCAGTGTCCCGCCATAAAATTAGCAATATTTTTTTTTTTTATTTAAATTTCGACTGATATCCAAAAGGAGGATATTGTGTTTCGCCGGTATGTATGTAAGTAAGTATGTCTACTCCAATATAGCTTCCTGTAACCCAAACGGCTTCACCCATTTTGAAATGAAAGCTGTGACGCTATGGGTCATTGAAAAGTTTTTTTAAGACGAGGGAATGGTAAGTGTTTATTAGATTGGCGAAACGGGATAAGGGTATTTGAAATACTACTTGCTCGGATGGATTGGGGATGAACGTGGACTTTGGGTTTTATATCCTTGGGCTCTGTCTACCCCGCAAGGGATAAAGACGTGATTGTATGTATGTGTTGGGGATGAATACGTAGTGTAGGTAGCAGTTTAAAAGGCCGGGCGCGCGTGATTGTATGTATGTGTTGGGGATACGTAGTGTAGGTAGAAGTTTAAAAGGCCGGGCGCGCGTGATTGTATGTATGTGTTGGGGATGAATACGTAGTGTAGGTAGCAGTTTAAGAGGCTGGGCGCGCGTGATTGTATGTATGTGTTGGGGATGAATACGTAGTGTAAGTAGCAGTTTAGAAGGCCGGGCGCGCGTACTCGGTGCCGTACCTGCAACCACCGCACAGGCAGTTGAGGGAGGATGACATGTTGAACCACTATGAGCGACCAGGGACGAGCTCAACTTGTGTGATTTGTCCCTTATTTTCTGAGAAGCATTTGTGTTGTAAGTGTCGTTTATAAGTTTATTGATTCCCAAAGCTATAAAGGAAATAAAAAGTTTTATCAAGAGCATACTCCAAGATCCGACGACCCGAACAACCAAAATACCAGCTACATTAAACAATTACGACCAATATCGCGAACCGTACGTACAAGCCCATCACAAACTCTCATCCGCAACCAGAAAACCCAAATTTAGAGCTAAATTCGACCTTACAGCTAAGGAATAAGAGTGCATGGTGATGGTATGTGGTGGAATAGGTAAGTTGGTGTTTAGTGGTTAAAGTTTATGTGCCTAAAGTTCAAAGTCACCGCTGTCAGAGTTGCAGTGTGAATGATTGGAGACCAGCGTCATCAGCTAATTTGTGGTTTCGGACACGCGAGGCCCGCACACCTGACGGTGTTCTACTACTGGGTCTTAGGGTACACAACGTTGTCCCTCAGACCATCATATCAGCCCGTCAAAATGAACAACTATTCCTATGGCATTTTCATTAAAAAGTGTTCGGCCGGCTCGGCTATTTGTATGAAAAATTACGTTTTTTTTTGAGTTCCCAGCGTTGTTCCCATAGGAAAAGCTGTTCATTTTGAGAAGCTAATTTGATGGTTTTAGGGACTACGGTGCTTACCCTAAAAAAACACCCTAACACCGCCAAGGATTTCCAATATAAGCGGTTGGAAGCGGCCTGCATAAATACATTGAAATTAAAAATATATTGAAATTAAAATGCGATCAGCGTTTTGACTGGCAATTGAGTTGGAAGCAAAATCAAAGGTTGGGGCAGAATCCAAAAGAGATACACCAGAAAGAGTTGAAAATTACTCTGAGATGAAGTAGTTAACATGCCAGTCTGCAACACGAGTGGTACCGGGTTCGTACTCCGGCTGTAAAACGATGAAACTTGGATGTTTTACCTAAAGTATCTATAATTAAATATAGTATCGTTGAGGATAATACTAATACTCGTAGTAGGATACGTACGTCCTACGCCACAAGTACACAACTTACTGTAGAGCAGGCTCAGTTTGTGCGATTTGTCCCTTTAATCAGGTCTTATTTTTATCTCCACAGCGGGAACATGACCCTCTCTCTTAAGGGCGGCCAACCCGTTTATCTTTTCATACAAACGCTCCTACGTAATTATGGCGTTGTAACAAAACCTTCTTTGAAGCTTTTCAACTAATAGGTATCTTGTGCACTATATCTAGGTTTCTATCAAAACGAGAAATCAAAATTTGGAGAAACATCTTCAGTATTAGCCTCCAAAAATCCTCTTTTGGGCTTTTATAATGTACACATTAATTGTAACAGTAAAGAAAATATTTATTTAGAAACCTTGCAAATTTAATGGAGATTCTAGAATCTCCATTAAATTTGCAATTTATTAAACGAGTTTATGAAAAAAAACGTTATACATCTAGATGTACAACGTTTTTTTTTCATAAACTTGTAAGGCTTATTAATAAACACGTATTTCTTGAAACAAGTTTCATGAAATTTCCGCATACTATTTTTCGTTCAATGTCTTCGCGTACTCAATAGCTTTTTACCATGTGGCAGTAAGAGGTGTGCGGGAGACGAGGGCAAGGAGCTATTTTCGCTTTGCCTCTTTATCTGACATTGCGCTGGACGGAACAAGCTTTCCGACCATGCTCGCGTTGACGATAGTCGGTCGGGGAAGGGCCCTCTTAAAGCAACACGGCTTCTGTATCGGAACCCTCTCTGTACTACCAAAGCCCGACGGGTTGGAAAGGTTTCTGTGACGTTGTATACTTTGTAATTAGCTTGTGTTTCCTAAGTCACCTTCTATGACATCCACGGGAGGACTTGGATTAATCCTATTCTACTCTACCGGGAACCACACGGCCACTTGTCCATGTATATTTTATTAAATATAAAGATATTCATAGGTAAAATTTTACGAGGTTGCATATGGACAAGGTAAAGAATAGTGGCAGGCATCTAGCGTAGTAATATAGTTTTGACAAACTTGTTAAGCCGCGCTATTGCGCGTCAATCCTTAATTTGTTTTTCATCTTCCCGAAAACATTCTCATCCCACAATGCATGCAGTGTTGTTGTCAATTCACTCCGAGGTCACGAACTTTGTAATGACACAACACGGACGATGTACTCCCGATCAAACGGAGAGTTTTGATAAATGATCCCTCAGTTTGAAATGTTTGGAAACATTGTGTAATGCAAATTATTTGCGAATGACAAGGTTACTGCACTTATTGGAGAGAACATTAAGCGTAAGAGGAATTTCTTTTTATACATGTTATTGAGTCATACCTTTTTTAGGGTTCCGTAGTAAACTAGGAACCCTTATAGTTTCGCCATGTCTGTCTGTCCATCCGCGGTTTTACTCAGAGACTATAAGTACTAGAAAGCTGAAATTTGGTATGGATATGAATATTAATCATGTCAAAAAAGTGGTAGAAGAAAATCTTGAAAAATTTTTTTTAGGGTAGCTCCCATACTAGTAAAGAGGGAGCAATATTTTTTTTCTATACAAACCCATCGTGTTGAGTATTGTTAGATAAGTCTTTAAAAAATATTGTGAGGTTGACGGCACCATTTTTTGATTTAGGGATCCGTTTCCGAAATATTTGATTTTAAAGTGCGAATTTTTGTTAGAGGTAAGTGTCCCCCTCCTCTATCTTCTAAACGGTTATATATGGATACGTGAAAAAAAATTACAGCAGTAGTATATATACTGAAGTTGAAAGGAAAACTATCAGAGCTGAGTACTAAGTATAAACTAAAAATTTATAGGCAACCAACTTATAAAAATGTACTCGAAAATGAAAAAATTCTGTGATGTGCGAGTGTGAACAGTGTAAACTCAAAGTTGTCATTCGCAACTACGAAACCCTACACTGCGCGTGGCCCGACACGCACTTGGCCGGTTTTTCATAGTTCATTTATTTCACATAGCACTACGGTCTGGGGTGTCATCTTCAACTGCCTATCCAGTGGTTGCAGGTTTGCCATCGCCATGTGGTCTCAACGCCTTGATCGTACGATTTGTTCTCAGAGACTCGAATAGATGGCGCCACTTAAAACTACACACAATTGTATCTACCGTATTATGACAATATAAAAACAAGATTCACAAAATATATCTTATTAAAAAATCAAAACAATATTTTAGGCATAATATTTTAAAATGACGCCGTATATTTAGTAAGTTAAGGGCTAACGCAGATTACCGCCATCTAGTATCGAGTAGTAAGAAACTCTCCTGCGCCATACATTCGCCTGCTTATATTTTTGTATGAGGTGGGCAGTCTATTACGTTAGTATTATATTGTCTTTGGCATCGGTATGTGCGCCCGGCCTCCTTAGCTGCTACTTTCTCATCCCCAATCCATCCGTTGCTATGAGCAGCAGCGACGGAACCGATATAAGGCAAACAAACTGCGGCCACCAACCCGTCTGCCAAGCGTAGTGAGTATGTGCAAACTTCCTCATGATGCAAATCCTTAGGGGAAGCCTATGTCCAGCACTTGGACTTCTTGCAGGTGAGATGATAATAATGATGATGCTAGATTTCGCTGGCCCTCCGCTTCTGTTAATTTCGATCCCTTGATAGACTCTTGATAGCGTAGTAAAAATCTGTCTATTACATAGACTATGATGCAAACACATAGCTGCCGATTTGATGACATAAGTTGATATGACGTAACCAACAAAAAGCTGTGACGCACACAAGCATTGAAAAATTGGCCAGTTTTTTAATAATTTGAACAAAGTCATGACAGAGTCTTGAGAGAATATAACTAGTCAATTTATATGTCCTTCGCCGTAATTCAAACAAAACCTTTGCAAAATTAAAATGGTGATGGGTTCAATAGTTACGGCGTGAAAACGTAATTAACAAAAAAACTCACATTCGCATTAGTTGAGATCCACAATAATAAAATAATAATCTTAAAAATATTTTTAAGTATTTAGTTTTACTTTTTAGTTAAACCTTAGTTAGTTTTAAGTTATTATTCAACGTTTGTTTTTCTTCTTAAATTCAACTAGCTTATCATTAAGGCGCTGTGGTATCAGACACTAACGACACCCAGCAATTAATTCTTTTATTCCTTAATCATATCAAATTTTAAAAATCTAATAGCTGAATGTCCTAGTAAATTACTTTTAGTATTCTTGGTACAAGTTTTCACTTTTTTAAATTTGATGAATTAAGAGAACTACTTATTACCTGAGTGTACCTAATGAGTAATTCTCTTAAACTTATACTTATTATATCTATGAAAAGTAATTAAAAGAATACTACAAGTAATTTACAAGGGCAATCAGTTATCACATTTTTTAAATTTGATATGATTTAGGAGTAAAAGAATTAATTGCTGGGTGTCGCTAGTGTCTGATACTACAGCGCCTTAACTTTTCAAATTATACAGACGAGGTACATAATTATAAGTCTATCTCGTCTTACCGACTTAATGTTCTTTATCTCCCCAAAAAAGATATCAGAATTTATTAAAATTGGACCATTCGACCTTAAATGCCACAGTTATATTACGCAACATATAAATCATTATCTCGGAGTTTCAATTCTGCCCCACACCAATAATGGGTCAAAAGTATAAAATACTCGCAGCAAAGAAGTCAAGCTCTCGTATATTATGTCAAGTCAAATAAAATAAATAAATATATACGGACAAATCACATAAATTGAGCTAGCCCCAAAGTAACTTCGAGACTTGTGTTATGGGATACTAACTGAACGATACTATATTTTATAATAGATACATAAAGAGAATCAAACTAGTAATGGGTTGCTAGTTGCATCACAGTTTGTCATGGTTTCTTACATTTTGGCTCATTCCCTCTGTCGGCCAACAGTAGAAACGGTCTGTACGAGAAGACACGCAGCTGGTAGGTACATTTTTCCTTCCTTCCACATCAACATGGAAGATTTCTAGCTATTTAGATAAGTCAAGAAGTCAAAAGATGGTTGACAAGTACCTATGTCAACAAGCTTCATACAAATTTATTTCGATAGATGCGGATTTTTTAAAATATTTCTGTTGCATTTTACTTATTTTATTACAGTTGATTTATTTTACGGAAAAAGGTCATGTCACTATCACATAATTCATTCTGTTCAGGCAGCTTCGTTTTCAATTAAAGTACCTAATTACGCATCAAAGCATGGATCTGTTGAATAATTTTTATTATTAAACTAGCAGCCCTCCCCAGCTGCGCGCGGGCATGTGCTATACCTTAAAACCGAACAGACAGACAGACAGACAAACGCAGCGGAGGACTTTGTTTTATAATATGTAGTGATTATAATTGTTGATTATTTTATATTTTGACCACAACTACGTTAGTATTATATTGTCTTTGCCACAACATCGCTGCTAAAAAAGATGAAGTCGACATTTTAAAGGCAATTTCTAATGTATTGCTTAAATCATAAAGTATGTTAATATTAAGTTTGCGTGAAGCGCTATTTCTGTGTTCCAATTGTTTCGTGCTAGAAGTCACTATGAAGGGTAAATATACGATCAAAATTGACTCTTACACAATGACGGACTGTGTTCGTCGTAACTCACATCCCAAATTGTGTTTTGATAGTGTGGATACCTACAATAGGTGCATCTTTTGAAAAACTTGCATGCGACAATGATCTTAAAGTCTATACTATTAAAGACAAGAATTCTGTATGTGGACATATCCTGAGGCCCGAATTGCAGTCCTGCTTTGGGTCCATCCATCTTGGTTAAAAGATTGCGGAAGTCAAGATAGGTCATTTTTACAAACCTCTTGAGATGTACTTTTTCTGTCTACTCTTTGTAGCTTATCTATGTATTTTTTTAAAGGGTTTCTTACACTCACTAAATCAATAAATTAGATGTGGGAAAAAATCCAAGCGTAAGGTTAAGACTAAGTAGGTAAGGCGCTATTAAGAGCTTTTTAACAGACTTTGAAAAGGAGGAAATTTTCTATTCGACTCCGTCATTTATGAACCATTTAAAACAATATATATGAAAGGGTCCCAATTTAATTTTGGTATTAAAACGGATTCAATAGTTTGGCTAAAGTTTTTTTTAAATTCACTGCTTGTTTTAATGTTGGCAATAAGCTGTTTCAAAAACTTCCATAGAGAATTTATAGCTTACAGACCTAAATGAGTTTTTGACACCTAAGTGTGATGTGTTTGTGGATAGATATAGTGTTCTTGTCAGGCAATGTTTACTGTTTTGTGAGGGTGATGAATGTGAGTCGTCTTGTACGTAATAAGTTTTATTTTGATTTATTGTACATTTTTTTTGACGTTACTTGCTGTACTAATACTGTAAGTGGAACTCTATGTACCGTTGTATTTAGCTCAAATAATAGCATAAGTGTAAATAAAATTAACAGTTAATACATTATCAATTCAATTCAATTCATTTATTCATAAAAACAACATTACATTGTATTCGAATATTAAGTCTAAATACTAAAAAAAAATAAGAACTACAATATTAAATGACAATTATATTATAACTAAAATTCACTAACGGAATAACAGCATTTCTCCAACAATAATGCCCTTAGTTTTCTCTTGAAAATAGAAAGTTTTTTTTCTAATTTTAGTTCCTGCGGTAACTTATTGAAAATCATCATCATCATCAATATCATCATCATATCAGCCGTAAGACGTTCACTGCAGGGCTTGGGCCTCCTCCAAGGATGTCCGTCAAGGTTTGCTATACTCACCACGCTTGGCAGACGGGTTGGTGAGCGCAGTTTGTTCGGCTTATCTTCGTTCTGAATTACCAATGCCTGTTGCCCATCGAAACCGTGTTTTAAGCGAGGCAGGGTAGGAGTTTGTTGGAATGGGATAAAGATATTTGGGATCCTACTTACTCGGATGGATTGAGGATGCTACTACCGAACAGGCAGTTGAGGATGACAACCCCGACTGTTCTAACTTACTGATTATTATATTTTTATCAATTTGGCAGCGCCGGAACCTTTTAGCTAACATAAAGGGACAAATAAATAGGCTTACTTACTTCCATGCTGGTCTGGGAGAGAAGAAAAAACGTAGAATACACCAGCTGCTTTTTTTCCCGCGAAGATCGTAAAAGCCGATCGAGGGAATGGGTGAATATCAGAGGAATCATGTCAATAGGCGATGTGGGTGGACCCATCGCTATGTTGATTTCGTTCCTTCCTTCTAAAAGCTCACCGACATGCTAAACGCGGCTTTAAGGTTTTATAGACCAGGGCTCTGTCTACCCCGCAAGGAATAAAAGACGTGATGTGTGTATTTATGTATTTAAATAAATAAGTTTGGGAGAAACTGTTCCATGCTGGTTTGGGAGAAAAGAAAAAACAGAATATACCAGCTGTTTTTCTTTCCGCGCAGACCGTAAAAGCCGGTCAAGGGGTTGGGCGAAAATCTAAGGAATCACATGGATAGGCGATGCGGCTAGCAACCCATCACTATTTTGATTCCGCTTTCCACCTTTACGCCCACTACGTTGCTAAACGTGGCCTGTTGGTTTTATGACCTTGGGCTCTGTCTGCCCCGCAAGGGATAAAGACGTGATAGTATGTATGTATGTATGTAAATAAATAAGATATGCAGCAGCAATCTTTAGTCGTACGAACACTAAAGACTTGTGGTTCAAATCCTGCCCGCGCGGATATTTTGACGAGCTCCGTGGCGCAGCGGTCAACACGCCAGGCTGCGACACGGATGATCCCGGGTTCGATCCCCGGTCAGGTCAAGATGAAAAACGATCTTTTTCAGATTGACCTGGGTCTTGGATGTTTATCTATATATGTATTTGTTATAACATATAGTATCGTTGAGTTTGTATCCCATAACACAAGTCTTTCTTAAGAACTTACTTTGGGGCTAGCTCAATCTGTGTGATTTGTCCGTATATATTTATTATTTATTTATTTGTTATAACATATAGTATCGTTGAGTTTGTATCCCATAACACAAGTCTTTCTTAAAAACTTACTTTGGGGCTAGCTCAATCTGTGTGATTTGTCCGTATATATTCATTTATTTATCTTATTTCGCAATTAAATAAGAGTATATTAGCATAGCGACGTGAATGTATAAAAACACCTATAAAATATCATAAAGAGACGAATAACATAAATTGAGCTAGCCCCACCGTAAATAGGGTGTATGCACGTAATTTTTTTATTTGCTTAGTATAATCCTTAATAACCACAGTAAAAAAATATGAAAGAAATTTTAAAATATCTTAATTAACGACGAAGATGTGAAACTTTAAAGTTTAAATAAGAAAGAGAAGTCCGATATGGACTAGTGATGTCATAGTCTATGTCATGCGTACATTTGCCATATAAAATAGTGTTTTCGCGAGTGAGATAGACATATTTTCGTAAAATCATTTTTTCTCGTTCGTTTTTCAACCAAATTTTATTCTGTTTTCACTTTCAGTACTTTACTTTTGAATATTTTTGGATAAGCTGGTAAGATAACAGATATTTTTTTCATGCATATTCCCTATTGTGAACTTGTGTTGTAGGATATTACTCAATGATATTTTGTAATATATACTTATGTAGACAAACATACAAGACCTAAGCCAATCTGCAAAATATTGTTTTCAATTATGACCTGACTTGGAACCATAGGCTTCTCGTTTTGCATGCTGGCTTTCTTGCTTTATAAACTTCTAGAGAGATCATTTTACCTGATATATAATCAAGCAAATTTTTTTATTGTTTATCGGTAACCGGTCAAAATGCATAAATAAGTAATATTTTTCAAACATATATTTCGACTAAGCTTGAATCAATTACATTTTAAAATAATTCCTCTTACCAAATTATTGAATAAATTATAGGTTAATAAAATGATGGATAATAAATATATTAAGTTCTTACAAGAATATTTCCTCAAAACACAATCAATTAAAATAAAAATTTCGTATAAATACAGGTCCATTTAACAAAAAATACCAACCGTTGTCGCTGAAATACCGTACGCAGAATACAAACTTCACCGAATTTTGAATGCTGGCACGAAGGAAAATTTGAAACCAAACTTGCGCATCCCGAAAAATGCGGGATTCGCGAATTCCATATTTGAATGCTTTAAACACAGCATTCAACACAATTTTGATGAAATTTAAATAAATGGAACAAATTCGGAAGTATAACGTTTCAAATAAAAAACAAAACCAGATAAATTGAAAACCTCCCTTTTATGAGGTTGGTTTCAAAATGACAGCTGCGCCACAGAGTTCGTTGGTTCATTGTGTTATCATAAGAGTGTCATGCGTGTTCGCGTGTTTGTCGAGGTCGCTACCCGCCAGGAAGAGAGAGGGCGCGACAATGACCTTAGCGTGGGATCCATGCAACCCGACTTAGAATCACAGTACCTATTGTTAGTGCTAATTTATGAGCCATTCGGCTCGGTGACGCAGTGGTTAATACGCCTGCTTACGACACGACTGATTCTGGATTCGATCCCCGCTCAGGTCATGATAGAAAACGATCTTTTTCAGATTAGAAGGTAAGGGAAAGGGTCTTGGATGTTTATCTATATAAGTATCTAAAAAATATAGTATTATTGGAGTTAGCATCCTATGACACAAGATTACAATTTACTGTGCGGCTAACTTAATTTGTGTGATTTGTCCCTATATATTTATTTAAATTGATGAGCTCGGTAGCCCGGGCGTTCTCAGCATCGTTGGGAACTACGTGATTCATTATAACCTTCCTCTTTTGCTTCTGTGACTACCTGAAGTATAGGTATTCCACGATCACCACCTCTACTCTGCACGTAGTTGTTCATAAATTGCATTTTGATTTTTCAAAAAAAGAAGTATGCAGTAAATAAGTTTTTTTATTCATATGTATAATAAAATAGATAAAAAAATCATAATTTTGTGACAAGATTTTATTATTAGCAATAAATACTGTAAAATGATTGACAAGAATGATCAAATTAGGCCAAATACGATGTTTCTTACTACTTATAAAGTTTATAAAAAAAAGCTTATAAAAATAATTTTAAAAATAAAGAATTTAGTTCATTGAATATTTGTCTTTATTAATGTCTGATTATTTAAAGTTGTAAATGCTATATTTTATGAGGAATCATTGACTACTTGACGAAGACACAATATTAGAAATAATTCTTATTATTTCACTAAAATTCATAATGTAACTCGAATTATTACCAACAACTATACTGGAAAAACATGATGTAGCACGACGTAGCAACGAAGCGTAGCTGGCCGTAGCATTTCGTAGCGCTGTAGCACTGGTAACAAAGCGTTAGGGAGAAACCAAACTTATCGACGCGGAATCGGCTCAAGTCAAGTGCGTATCACCACACTACTTGGCTAACTGCCAATCTTACGACGCGACGGTTGATCGATCTTGGTAACCGGTAGCCGACTCCAGACGGCCGTTGCGGTGGTAACTCAATGAGGGCTTTTAGAATTTATTTTTCCCTAGGTGGCGGCACTGTGTCAAGGGGTATTTTTGACACAAGCTGTCAAAATCCACAATCATAAAAATGATGATCAAACAAGATTGGTGCATTTTGACAGCAGCTGTCAAAAATACCTCTCAACGCCACCTGAATCCCACTCCTCGGATCCCTGACGCTTTCGAATGACCTTAAACTCCTTCTCGTTTAAACTGCTATTTCAAAGGCTTTACCGATAAACCATATCAACGCCGTTTGGCTGTCTTCGACGCCGATCGACTGCTGCAGAAAAATAAATACAAACGACTGCTGTCGGAAACTTAAACGCGTCGACATGAGTTTCGGCTACTTTCAGCGGCATATGGATGTGATCACTCTTCATACGATTTTTGTTTGGAAAAATCACTCATTCGCGAACGGTGAAATTTAAAAAATCTTAACAAAATTATACCCAAGGCAAACTACTTGTTCCGCCACTGACCGAATTCACGTCGCGTCGTCAAGTCACGTGTGCTGAGTCGATGCGAATGGGATTTGTTCGTAGACATAACGGTTTTTCTGACCGGCTAAAGACGATTCCGCGTCGATAAGTATGAAGACTCCCTTAGTTACGAGGTTCGGGAATATGATCGTAGAATCCTTACTTCACTTGGATCAGTATCATCAGCATCAATAGTAATCAATACATATTATAAATTGAATTGTGAAGAAAAAGAGTTGTCAGTAAAGGGAACGGTAATTTTTCTTCTTCGTTCAGACAAAGAAGAAAAAGCGTGTTCCCGGTTGCATCCTCAGCTTTGCTATATTAGAGCTCTGGGTTCCTTATTTTATTTACTATTTATGCAATAGTATGATTTGGCGTACCGTATGCCGGCTGTAATTTGACCTTCTATAATATGTTGTCGCAAAACCGTACACAAATACCTTTAAAAATTAAGTACAAGTCATTGTATGCGGCGTGATTCGAACCCATACCTGTTAGCGCAGAGGCGTCTGAACCACTGCGCCATAGAAACCGACAAACTCTTCTCTTTCGTCTTATCTCTAGATTGTTATACAAAAAATTATAGAGTTGATAAAATATGCTATAAAATATTAACCTTTGAAATATCAGGACCTTGATAACGCAATTATTGATAGTTGATTTATGAGACAACTTATATAGCTTTTGGTATTTATAAAACGATGATTTAATACAGGGTACATGCCTATTATATAAGTACAACTGAAACTGTTCCTGATATGATGAAATAGGAAAAGTTGTATAGAACTAATGTTAAATCATTTGGTTGGATTTTCATTGAACAGTAAGAATTCAGTCGTTCAAAAAATTTTAAACAATGATTTTTGCAGCTATCGGTGATAGAAGGTTAATAAGGAAATATTACTGACAGCTGTAGAGGCAGTGCGAATTATTTTAGTTTTAGCTTCGTCAAAATTCTTTGGTAATGGTATCAGTCTGTCAACCTATTCTTGCGAAATTTTGAAATCAGTTTCTATAATGACATGGTTTTCTTTTGACTATTCAGTTTTTGCTTTTTTTTAATGACGGAAATTTGATCGGGGTCTATGGTCTATGCCCCCTTAGGACCATAGTGATTTTGTTGTGAATAAGACTCTACAGCTCACAGAGCCACTAGTATAGACAGAAAGAGGTTTCTATCTATACAATACGAGGAACAATTAAACGAATTGGTAAAATTAAAATGTAAGTGCACGGCCTTATCGCGTAAGCAAAAATAACTTTTAAATCACAGTGTTAAGGTCAATTTTATTTTGGAAGAACTTAGCAGGAACATGATTTGGATTGGTCGCGAGAAACGTAAACCCACGCGTATCTTGCAGACTCGTTCCATCTTCGAAACGCACCAGTTTCGCACTGGCCGTTACGGAGCGCGCGCGTTCCGAAATTCAAATATGGAATTCGCGAATCCCGCATTTTTCGGGATGCGCAATTTTGGTTTTAAATTTTCTTTCGTGCCAGCATTCAAAATTCGGTGAAGTTTGTGTTCTGTGTTCGGTATTTCAGCGACAACGGTTGGTATTTCTTTCTTTTCTTTTCAAATTTAAATGAAGAACCTATACAATATTTTTAAAATAATTGAGTTTGTTGAATTTACTAAAATATCTACATACTGACCTAAGTCTAGAAAACTTTTTATAAACATTTGTTCTTGTAAGTTCTTAATATCCACCATTATTAATTATAATCCAATGAATAATTTAATAAATGTAAATGATTTCAGTATTGTCGTAACTTAAACCTGTTTAAGGAATTATTGCTTAATATATATTATCACAGGTTACCGATATTTCTATAAAAAATCTGAGAAATTATCTCTCTCAACATTTGAAGCAAAAAAGTAACAAATAATTATGATATAGTACAGTACTTCCTAAGATTATTGAACGGTAGTTACGTGGTAGTTACTTACCTTTTCCTTATACGGAAAAGACAAATAGGGCAAAAGATCATTCGAAATTCCAAAATCACGGGCCGTCGGCAAAGGTGTATTTTGAAGTGTAAATCATTTCATCTGTGTAATCATTTCATTGTATCTGTCAGTCACTAGTGATAGATTTCTCAAGCTGCCTAAAGGCATTTAAGGCTCCTCCGCTGGCGCTACACTGACTTCTTGCATAACAGCACAGTAACGGTAGGAAATTAGATCAAATTTTTAAGAAATAAAATAATATTATACAAGGATTTCAAAAAAATAAGAAACAACTTAAAGGTTCAAGTATGTAATTAAAATTGAATTAGTAGAATGGTTTCAACTGGAAATATATTTTTATATATAAGTTACTGCAGTTTTTTTTCATTATTTTTTTAAAATTTAAATTGATTAATATAAAAACAAAACACTAATCATATCCTGGTAACTACTGTATGTATTTTTTTGTTTCCTAAAGTAGGTACAATAGGTATTTTATGAAAAACATGGTTACATAGTTACTTAGTTTCGCGATATTTTACCTTAACGTAGTTTTTGAAATCTATTACTAACGGCTTAACGCGCCAGCCGATGTTCAAGTGCATATTCTATTTAACTTTCTACTTACCATTTATCATAAGAACAAAGGCCGGCAGTTAGTTACATACGATAAAATTATTTATTTACAACGCAGTAAAATCCTTAGGCCATTTATGTTAACGCTTCTTCTCTAAGTTAACAGCGCTATAAGTTTATTTTTAGTAGATATGCGAAAAATCTTTCTTTTCATTTTTAGTTACATACGATAATATTTATTTACAACGCAGTAAAGTCTTTAGGCTTTTGCCGTGTGGTTCCCGGCAGAGTAGAATAGGACCACTCCAAGTCTCCCCGCGGATGTCGTAGAAGTCGACAAAGGAAAGAAAAGCTAAACAAAGCTATAAACATCAAAGAGACCTCTCCAACCCGTCTGGCCAGCGTGGAGAGTGTAGGCCAAATCTTCTGACTGCCCTGGCTAATACATGGCTCTGGTAGTACAGAGAGGGTCATGCTCCTGCAGTGGAGACTGAATAGGACCTGATGATGATGATGAATAATTTACTTCATAATCACAATTATAATCATCATAAGTTTTATTTACTTACCGCTAAGTTTAGTGCTCTGCTGAAATACCACTCTTATGGATATAAGGCCATAGAACACGAGTTTGAATTTGAGGCCCCTAGTAGAAATTCAAACAAAATTGTAATATACATTATCATCTTTACCCTCACTCTAATATTTGTCTATGATCTCTATTGCGGAGAGAAAACATAAGGCAGTCGGTCGTCTGATACTAGTAAGTATCTTCTTCGCAGTTTATGATTTACGAGATATGCCAAAAAGTCAAACTGTATCCATAATTGTTTACCCGATATATCGTAAATTTAACAGACGCTTTCCAGGAAAATTGGTAATCCCAATTATGAAAACCAGCCTGTATAGTGTAAACGGCTGTAAAAAATAATAGTCAACAAAAAAATAGAAATTTTCTTTTACAAATGTTATTATAATGTAAAACAAAAGTTTTAAAGTACAGATACAGACAACTTTTTGATAGCTCAAATAGTCAATATATACTTAAAAAATAAAAAAAAATCTTAAAATGTTATTCAAATATGTTACAATTACTTCAATTTAAAATTGAACATAGGTTTTTATATTTGAAAGAAATTTGGACACTTCAACGTTCTCTATTGCATTTTCTGAGTCTCCTTGATTTCATGTCCAAATAATTATGATGTTATGACTAAACATCATTGCCGACAATCTATTTTTATGGATAGGGGGCGAACTAGGTACTACACGACAATTAGGTTTGAATTTGTAGACCCCAAATTGAAACTCAATTGTATTAGTACTTTTAATCATTTTTATCTTCACTCCAATATGTGTCCGATATTTAGATCATTTAAGGCAAGATAAGTCATGGTCTGATACAAACTGGATACAAATAATAGTATTTATTTCGTAGTTTTTTTTAAACTTTATTACGTTAAATGTGGTACAGGGGATGAAATAGATAAGATACAACAATATACTAATAATAATATAAGTAGTCTAGTCATCTCTGACATGCAACAGACCATATAAATGTCAATGAAATATTAGAATTTTAAATACATAAACAATTTCTACATGTCATTTAATTTGTGTATACAATTTAATATTATCATTAATGTCAGTAGTTAATTAATAATGTCGCCTTGTTAGGTAATCCTTGACAGTATAAAAACACTTACTTACTAGCCAGTTGAACAATTTTCTTTTAATTAATTTAAATAATTTAGACTTTGTTGTTGTCATAATGTCACGCGGTAGATTATTAAATATTTTTTTCTACTCCTGTACTGTAATCTGTCATTTATATGATCAAGAACACAAACATAAGAACATCCATAATAAGTCTATACTCTATTCTTCATAACAGTACGGCACAGCCGTACTATAATGTAGCTATAAGTCCGGTACGGAGGCCGTGTTGCTCGAAGAGCTATAACGATACGGCTAGCAGCCACAGACTATTAAACCTAGATTTCGTGATTGCAAAAGAAGTTTTTTGAACTAAATGCATTGCGAGTCTAGCGAACATTAATTTAAAAAAGAAAAGGTAACCATAGACACACAATTTTGTCATGTTTACATTATTCGTGAGTTAGTTGTCAAACTCAAAATTTATGTTTTACTCACAGAACTATAGTTTTACTAGTTTTGCATTTTTTTTAAAGTCGTAGAATAAATATTGTATGCAACGGTTTATAATTAGGTCTTAAAAGGCTCGTGACGCCTCTATTAGCGATATTCGGTCGCTTCGCTCGCTCATAATCGCTACCCGCACCACTCACCTTTTAAGACCCCTTTTATAAAACCGTTGCATAAAAAACTATTAATAGTCTGTGGCTGCTAACCGTATCGTATAGCTACATTATAGTACGGCTGTGCCGTACTGTTATGAAGAATAGAGTATAGACTTATTATGGATGTTCTTATGTTTGTGTTCTTGACCATATAAATGACAGATTACAGTACAGGAGTAGAAAAAATACTATTACAGCCATATGAATACAATTAGCACTGTACAATAAAGTCTTCATTGGTGGGATTACTAATTTTTCCAGATTTCGTCTAGGATACCTACTTGGCATGTCACTTTTCTTTTGGAAAAAATCCGGATGTGATTTCACTAGTAAACACATTTCGTATGTGCTAAACATGTGATACTATCTTCATACATAATAAACTATAACACCAAATTGTTACCATGTTCAAAGCAATTTCAATTAATTGCTCCCAAGGCAAAAATGCAAAGAAAGCGCATTTTCTCCAAATAACGTTAAGTGACAATCTACAACATACTTTGAACTAAATAAGTGGACTTGAGCTTACAATTATCAACATCATCATTAGGTCTTCTTTAAACAAAAAGGGGGATAGTACACATAACATGTGTAAGCAAACGACTTCATCAAAAACAGCTGACTCGGATAGTCAGTACGAAGATTTTTTACACTAAGGGCAGTATACTAATCCTAATCCTAACTAATATTGTAAATGCGAAAGTGAGTTTGTTTGTTTATGTTTGTTTGTTACGCTTTCACGCCGTATCTACTGAACCGATCATCATGAAATTTGGCATACACATTAGATTAGGGTACTGAGAAGGACATAGGCTATATATCACGCGGGCGAAGTCGCGGGTAACAGCTAGTACTTTATATTTTTTCATCATTCAAGCGCTGAAAGGAGGCCGTATTTAACTCGGTTTATTCTTGGTTATTCTTTGTTGCGAACTGCAAATATATTTCCTTGCAATCTTGATGAAAAGTAGAGTGTTCAAGCCGAGTGTAAATACTAAATTACACCCTCGAACTATAAATATCTTGGGTGTAATTGATCACAATCTACTGTAATAACGAAGTTATTACAAGAAAAACTTTCACAGTACACATTCACAAGGTAGGGTTAAAAAGTCAAATAGTTTAGTCCATCAACTTTTAAAATAATTAAGGAACTGTACCTACTTTGTGCGTGGCCCGACATGTATTTAGCCGGTTTCTAATGTTAATTGAATTAGGTCCTTAGTCGTTTCGCACCACAAGCGATTCGAACCGTGGTGCGAATCGCCCCATTCCAAAAGACACCTTGGGCCATTCGCACCGCTCCAACGACTGCGGTGCGAAATGACCTAATGCGAAATAACCCATGCAAAAAGAGCTATTGGGCGATTCGCACCGCGGTGCGAAAGATCCCATTCAAAAAGGGCTCTTGGCAATTTGTACCGCGGTTAGGTTCGCTTGTAGT
This sequence comes from Rhodophaea formosa, assembly GCA_963082605.1. Classification (NCBI taxonomy): domain Eukaryota; kingdom Metazoa; phylum Arthropoda; class Insecta; order Lepidoptera; family Pyralidae; genus Rhodophaea; species Rhodophaea formosa. The sequence goes on along the minus strand of OY720228.1, from coordinate 8,545,887 downwards.
GCGATACGACTAAAGACGAGAAAAATATAATTATAAATATAATAATAAATATATACGGACAAATCACACAGATTGAGCTAGCCCCAAAGTAAGTTCTAATGAAAGACTTGTGTAATGGGATACTAACTCAACGATACTATATTTTATAACAAATACATATATAGATAAACATCCAAGACCCAAGTCAATCTGAAAAAGATCGTTTTCCATCTTGACCTGACCGGGGATCGAACCCGGGACCATCCGTGTCGCAGGCAGGCGTGATGACCGCTGCGCCACGGAGCTCGTCGAAAAAAGAGAAGATTTGCTGCAGCACGAGATATTTTCCCTAGAGGAACGCGTGATCTGGATAGAATTGTTCTACCTATAGCACCTAAAACATCTTTGTATCAAAATAATTGTTACGCAATGTGTAGAAAAGTATATAACGCTTTACCTAAGGATATTAAATTGTTACCTAAACGTCAATTTTCAAAAAAAACTTAAACTGTGGCTATTGAATGAGTGCTTTTACTCAGTGAAAGAATATTTTAATAGACCTATTGACAAACAAAGTATGTAATTTTTAATGTTTATTCGTTCATTAGATTTATTGTAATGTGACCAATTTTTGTTCCATCTATATTTTTTAATTGACAGAAATATTGCATGCCTGATTATGGCTAATGTGTTGGTACTATTCATACTGTAACAACTAATTGTAAACCACATTATGCAAATAAAGAATTGAATTGACCCATTTAATTGAGGAGCTACCTAGTTGCTTAATTTCGTATGTGTACCTAAGTGGCCGAAAAAGGTGCCAGATTTTTCAAGCTGCCTAAAGGCATTTGTCAAAGCTTATCGACTGCCGAATATGCGGAAGCGCTAATTATTCTGTGTTACTTTTAACATTCGAAGGAGTTTGAATCTCGAAAAGAGTAAAATTTTGAAAAAAATTGCCTGCATAATTAATGTCTATATGTGAGTGAGTTTTAATCGCGACACATTTGCATGTATTGTAATTTGCGTCACTCTTACGTTTCTTAGGGGCCTTTCCTGTATATTCTTAGATCAATGTTTATAACATTAAAATAAGAATCGGGCGTAAGGCACCAATTTACTTTTAACTATCAGCTGATAGGTTAAATAAAAATAGGAAGCAGCTGGTACCAACTGATAAATTCGCAATAACCATACCCTAACCCAAGTTCGTTCTAATGTAAATAGAATTCCTGATTACTCATCCGATATACAGATGATAAATAAGGTGTAAACAAAGATAGAATATGTGTGATTGTTGAGTGGAATCAAATTTCAAGGTTTTTATTTATCACTAGCCATTTTCCGCGACTGCGCTTTACTTCCACGTAAATTATAGCCAATGTCACCCGCAGATAAATTATGTTTCTATAGGTGGAAATTTTGAAAATCGGCTTCGGAGTCTATTCAATGCAATCAAACAAACAAAATTTTCCGCTTTATAATATCAGTGAGACTTGGAGTGGTCCTATTCTACTCTGCCGGGAACCACACAGCCTTAAAAAAAAAAGATGAATGACAGCTTTTAATTAATTATTCACATAGACAGAACAGACTAGGCCTTCACCGATCCGCGTCTAGCCAGCGTGGAGAGTGTAGGCTAAATCCTCTGACTGCTCTGGTTAAGATATAGCTGGTGTACAGAGAGGGTCGTGCTCCTTCAGTGGAGACTAATAAAGACCTGATGATGATGACAGAACAGACAGACATAATTAAAAGCTGTGCCATGTTTCAGCTCTCTTAACAATTGAAATGGCATGGGCCACATATGTTTTCTGCGTTTTTGGGTTTGACAAATGCATCACATCGTTTCTTTATTCTACTTAACTTTTAAATCAGTTCTATCCTTAAATCGTACCGAGTGATACAGGCTGCACTTCTATGACATACAGGCAAAGCCTTTTTACTTTTTATTATTTCGTTTTTGGGTATGCGAGTGGCTAACACTGAACTTTTTAGTTTTCCAGCTAACAACGAAATAAGAATAATCCGCGAAAAGGTAATAAAAACGTGAAGTTTACAAAATGATTGAGGCAACAAAGCAAATCAGAGCTGTTTGAATTATAATAATATTAATTTACTGATAAAAGTAAACAAAAACTCGGACTATATTATCAACTCACGTGTACCAGCTTAGCAACAGTAATAACTGCCAAAAGATGACGAATCCCAGTCTCGACATAAATAAGTAGCAGAAGAATCACTTCAATGTGTAGTTCTGAACAAGCAATGCGCACATTTTCGAAAGTATGCAACAGACATCAGTAAAATAGCACTGGCACTGTACGTGCCTTATTGGTAAGATTGTATCCCCTCTTATTGGTTAAAAACAAGTAATAAATAGCGGTATTCCAATTTTTCAGGTCGGATTGAATTACACCGGCCGGTCCCATTTTTACTCTTTATATGTTGGGGAAAGCATAATATGGCCTTAAAAGTTCAGAAAATTCACGATTAAATTATATCGTCATTGTTTCTTACAAAGCGCGTGCAGCTTAGAGTATCAATATTTATACTCTAAGGCGTGCAGCTTCGTGGCAAATGGGATTATAAAAATTCAAAAGTAATATTTTGCAATAATTTTTCAATAACTATCAGATCTGATCCATCAGAGTGACTAAACTAAAAGAAAAAAGGCAAAATAAGACTGTGTTAAATTGGGCAAAGTATAATACTAATGGAGTTACTTGAAAAACGTTAGTAAAAACATATACTCATGAGACTAACATTCTCGTGGATGCCATTGTATCCATTAAAAAAAATCACCAAAGAGCAATACACAGCCCGAGTTACTATTTTCTCAACCCCAATGCATTCAAGCAAGTAGCATCCCAGATATTTTTATCCCGTTCCCCCAGTGCAACAAACTCCTACACTTGCATCGCTTTAAAAACGGTTTCGACGGGCAGCAGCTTCGGAACCTCTCGGATCTCGCATCGAAACTGTCTGCCAAGCGTGTTGAGTACGGTATACCTCTTTGATATATATCCTCAGGGATACCTATGTCCAGCATTGGACTTACAGAGGAGGAGGGTGATGATGATAATGTTGAATACGACAGGACGACCGGGCCAAGAACATAATAGAAGGCAAAAGGGGACCGGAAAGGCTGAGACACACTTCATTAAACAAATAAAAGAAAAATTTACGGTCCTACTAGCAGAGAAGTAAAAAAACTGGCGGAAGGAAGAGTGGAATGGAAGAAGCTCCACCGACAAGAGACCAATTCTTTAATTTGATAATGTTGAGTACACAGCCCCTTAACTCTAGACTTCCTTTCTTATTATCTGTTTGCACACAGTCTACATAGTATAAAGTGACAAATCTGTCCTTATCTTTAATTTGTGACCGGCTCACTGCAAAGTGGTGTATTTTAAATGAATCGCCTTATCACGCCGCATAGTGACATCATCTTGCACCCAATAACGCAAGAAGCGTAATAGTGACTAAGTCATATAGTTCCGCAGTTGTATTGAATAACATCACCGCCCGAAGACCAAGATTTAATTGATATAACTCACATAAACCTAGAATTAATATTTTTTTGTGTAGCTTAGGTACTAAGCTTCCTTAAATATTTCTCCAGCCGTGTATAGAACCATTCCAAGAGATTCCAAGTCTTCCCGTGGACGTGGAAGGAGGCATAGGCAACACATGCTAATCAAAGCTTATAAACATCAAAGCTTTGTTTAGCTTGTGTATAAGTCCTAAGTCAACTTCTACGACATCCACGGGAAGACTTGGAGTGGTCCTATTCTACTCTGCCGGGAACCACACGGCTACAGGTACTTATTATTTAAAAATCATTTGGGTATGTATTGCCAATGAATTAATTTCCTCCAGATCTTAAGAGGGGATTGAATAACCGAAAAAAATACGGTTAAATCGGTCATGACGTCATACCTTTATATTTCGATACCTTAGAATAATGGTACCTTCAAATTATCACACCCTAAAGAAACGGTACCTGTACGATTTTGGTATTGTTATATTGCGGTATCGTTATTTTTTTCGATATATAATAATAAAAACGTTGAGGCGAATCCTCGGCGGTAAAATTCAATAATTTTACTGCTGAGGATTCGCGTCAATGTTCTTCGTCGCATAATTTTTTCGGTACTGAATATATTTCAGTTTAGGTACCAGTACTTATAAAGGTATCGTTACATAATGACATCGTAAATGTATAAATACAATTATTTATATTTAGCTGTACCACAACCGTAATTGTCAATCGATTTGGTTCTACCTTTAATTTTACACCGGTACCATACCCTTATCCCTTTACCGTTTTCAACCCCTGCTTAAGAGGGCTCTGAACGCGCTTATCTCCATACAAACGGAAAAAAAGGAACTGTGGCAATTAATCACATTATTGCTTTATTAATATCATTATTGCTTTGAGAATTATATGCTTCTTAACATTTGTGTAGCACCGAATCTGCCTTAATATATCAATATTTTAGCCAGAACTTTATGCTCATTCAAAGGCCGGCAAAATTTTCCTTAGCAACTGCTATCTCGGTACGTATTACTTGGCAATGAAAAAAATTAGAACGAGAGCTAAATATAGCCATTTTAAAATAATTTCAAGGATTTTCTGAGAATGGTCAGTGCGAAATTCAGGTCTTCTTTATTATTTCGTTAGTTATTTATCGATATCGGGCCAATTTGCTACATCGTGGACCCCAACTAATGGACACCGGCAACCGGGAAGACCCCGACGGCGCAACGACCTAGATGCGTACTCCAAAGACTGGCCAAACAAAGCCCAAAGCAGAGAAGAATGGAAAGCAGAGAGGGAGGCCTTTGCCCAGCAGTGGTATTTAACAGGCTAGCAAATAAATAAATAAATATTTATCGAGAACGTGTGGCACATCTAAATCTCGATATAGATTTCAATGGGCAACTTAACCCGTCATAATGATCAACTCTTCCCATGGGACCATTGCTGTGTACACAATCTTTTTTTCATTCAAATACAAAGTTGTTCAGTTGACTGGGTAATTTTTATTTTATTTTTATTTATTTCTTTGTATCAGGCAACAGAATATAACAATAACACAGGCCCGAATATATATCTTATCCTAACATATATATAAAATAATTTTAAATCCTAAAATACTACGGCACACGTTAATTCTGCGACGTGTTGCGCGTCATCGGTGTATCAGGTATCGTCCCGCGAAAACGGCGATACATGACTCCTTTCGGCCAGAACTTCGCCTCCATGAAGATTGCCAGCTTCTTAACCCGCACCACAAACGATGCGAAGTTCACGTCGTGGCACGACTCCAGCTTGACAACCCTCGGCGTGATGTTGGTTTTCACGCTAATGTATTCCTTCACTTCCTCTACTTTAATAGAGTGTAAGAGCCGGGATACATAAAGCTGCGTCGTTGGGATGGCTGGACGCAGCAGATGGTTGGGACTTGTCAGTGCGGTACCACACTAATTCCGACAAGGAGGCTTTCTCTTTCTTCGTTGGACTTTTCTAAAGCCCTCCTCGTCCACTTGTTCCTTGGTAAGGGCTGGAGGAATACTGCTCTGAACTGTTATTCGGTTCTTTGGTCCTCCCTCGGGTTTTTGTTGCTTCCGCTTAGGTTGTCGCTGACGTGGTGGTGCAGCTGGGGTAATGGCAGCGACGACAGCGTTCGCGGAGGGAGCATTGTCGACGACGGCAACAGTATTCATGGATATTTGGAAACTTTTTTCGAACTTTTATCATTGTTCTCAAAAAGTTGTTAATATTGACGGGCTGTGCTTACCTTCACGGCTATGTAGTAAACAAATTTTAATCATGTTTGAAATTAAATATGTTTTCTTGTTCCCGGAGTATTTTTTAAAATATGACGTTCAAAAAGAGTTACATGTATTCAATTTTGTAAAAATCTTTTTAACATAATATTTGGTGGGGTTTGATAAATACTTAAATTAAACATAAATCTTATCTAAAATTGATGAATTCGACAAAATACATAGAGTCCAGCTCGGTCATGACCGATATTTGTATATTTGATTGTTTTTCATCACTAGTATTGTGTTTATTACGACATTTTTATTTCAGCATTGGTACCCTTATCTAGTTTTAATTACGTCTTTGCCCGAATTAGTTCTTAATAAAAATAAATATACGGTTGTTTAGCCAAAATAAATACTTATATAGCTTGTTTCATTTAATGTAAGGGGTCTGATGATGATACCATTCTTGTTCAGGCACTCGGAAGTCATAGTGGAGTAAAGTTCCTTGTTTAGGCAGTCGGAATAAAACTTTTTAAACTAAGAAACTACTTCAGACCTAGAGAAATACAGTAGTAAAGAAATTCTCAGAAAAATCCAATCGGAAATTCAGTAGGTCTGTTCAGTAGGTTACGAAATTCAGTAAGTAGGTAATAGTTGTAGGGGTTAAGGACGCAAACATTTTCTTCCGTGAAAAATTCACGGCTGCGTTCTAAGCCAGCGTGTCATATATCTATTTATAAACAAACACACCCACATTACAATTTTATAATGGTATAGTTAGATATCAAGCGTAAAGGTTATGGGTCAAAAACACGCACTTACCATTCAGAAGTTTTATCATTTTTTATCATTCCGAGTGGCGGATTATGATTTAAATAATGCCTACATTTTGCTACAAAGTTGCTGAGCTGAGATATTAATATAATAAATTATTTTATAATAAGGACTTATTAGTTTGTAACAATATATCAATAGACCACCACGAATTTGAGTGCTCCAGAAAGTCGGTCAGAGCCACCCCGACGTGTCTTCATCGGTCTGGGTGGAAACACAAGAGACTCTAGACTATCACAAGGCTCGTAAGGACTCTCGGCTCTGAACTGCCTTAGCTGGCCGTCCAGAGAAGAGACGTGGAGAGACTGGAGAAGTGAAGAGACTGTTGCTCCAGAGGTGGAAGTGTTAAAGGGCATAACCGTAATTGCCCGCACCGGTGTTGCCACTTTTGCCAGTAATCATCGTCAACTATCGCCTCTGTTGTTCCTTATGGTACTGGATAGCATACTATATGAATCATGGATCATGCCTAAACTGAACTACCCAAATTGCTGCCACCGTGTCCACGTAACTAGGGAGCGTCGTGTCTTAATTTGGAGAAACAGAGAAGCTTCTAGAGTGACCAAAGCCCAGCAGTCCTATTTGCTAACTTTTGACAGTTACGTGTACATCATTTTTATGGTAACTTCAATATTCATTACGGCTTCGGTATGAATGACTATTTTTATTTAAGATATGAAAACCGTAATGGATGCTAAAGTGACAATCAAATCGTTGTACACCGAGTTAGCAAATCGGCCTGCAGGCCAAAGAAGCCACCGCATACGGCTTTCCTTCTTCTAGTAACTGTCTGGAAATATTTCTAGACAGGAAAAGACCACAAAAGGAAAGAAGAAGCGTGGTCGACCCATTTGATTAAAATAATACATGGATTTATACGCTCTCAGCATTATGGAAGGCTACAAGATTAATGGTTCAAAACAAATGGGATTTTGCATAAAAATTTGCCGCTAGTAAGTTACTTAAATCTTAGTTTAGTGCCGCTTTCAAAGCGCATGTGAAGAAAAGCTGCAACAAACGTAGACGTAAAAACGGTTCTAAAAATGCCTGGATCCCTGAAGGCTCTCTTTTGTAATCTGGATTAAATAATCGACTCGGAAACAGAATTATCCAACTACCACATGCATTCAAATTCAAAGAACCACAAATCTCAGAATAATCCAAATTCCTCAAGAGCGAGTTAACTCTATTTCCACATGACAAGCGCTATAAAACATCGAATTTATCAAACCCACACCTGAATTGGAGCAACAAATAAAAAGGACTTGATTCTAAACACCCGACGACGGATTTATACACAAACTCAACATGATTTGTGGCTGCTTCCAAATATTTCTGAAATAAATCTTCTACCCGGTCCGCGGCCTTCCACTCTGGAGGAACGAACTTTTATTTTTAGACATAGTTTTAACACCTGCCCAGTTCGCGAACTTTTTTATTTGCACCTACTCTATAGAATTTATCTTGCTTTCTGCAAATCTTTGTTGAACCTTGGTTTTCGTGCGTGAGGTGCGTGGTTAGTTGTCATAACGTTTAATTCCTCTTTCTTAAGCACGTTGACCAGAAATGACAGACATTTTTTATCAGTTTAGAGATTTTTCATCATGGTATTCAAAGATTTAATCGTTAAAAATAATTAAGCTATTAGGTTGCTATCGCTTTGAGACGACCGCCCACTCTTGATTAATCTTTAATTTTATTTGCTTTGCCTTCTGTGTTGTAAAGAAAATATCTATATTCGGAGCTAATTTAGATAGATTTATACCAAATTCGGATTTCTGTCTAGGTATATTGTAATGTTAAATATAGTTTTGTTATTCTAACATTCATTTATAATGATATCATTCATCATCATCATTTCAGCCGCAAGAAGTCCACTGCTGGACATAGGCCTCCCCCAAGGATTTCCAATATGACCGGTTGGAAGCGGCCTGCATCCAGCGTCTTCCTGCGATTTCTCTGTATAACAATTTACCTCAAAAAAGGCTTCTTTTTTGTTTTGCATAAAGTTTTAGTAAAGTTAAACTAACAAATCTATTTACTAATTTCTTCATGTCTGTTATATTTCACATTTTTATGAAAACCTTAACTGATTTTCTTTTGTTTCAGGTTAATTTCCTCCATCAATGGAAGATCTACGTTGGGAAACAAAACTAGATTAATTTCTTTTCTATTTTTAACCATATTTAAGAAATCTCAAATATTTCGAGTCCAAACATTGGCATTCTGTTCCAAATTCTGAAATTCACTAATTACGTGTTAGTTGTCTGTCTGACTGTGTATGTATGAGGTGATCCATGGATATAGTGTGCAAAGTGGCGGCTTTGTATTATTATATTTCATTGGAGAACTCAGTGTGAAAGGCTATGAAAGGGGTGTCTTTAGAATTTGCATACGGTGTATCATTTAACAACATCGGTGAACGCCGATTCTGTTAAACGATAACTGCCTATTAGGTTCTCCAAGTATTTTCGTATAAAGTAGGTCTATAATCTATTATGTATGGCATCGTTTCAACTGCCTTTCTTTAACGAGTATAGATTTCGGTGGACACATGACATTCTATTTTCATTTACTTTTTTGACTCAAATGTTATAGTTTTTCGAACCAAAACATCTCAAAAATGAAATCATGATTGTCTCTGTTCCTCAGACACGCGGCGGCACAGTCACTTCAAAGGCCTGAAAGTCATCAACTTCCGGTTCACCGAAAAAGTCCTCCAGAACGAAGTCAACGAGGCAGTTCTTAACCTCCACGTCCAGGAGTTGGAACCACAACACAACACCACCATAGACCCTGAAGAGTACTTTACGGTCACGCTGCAGGTCAGCAGGGTGACGAGGAACAGTCATGGGAGTAAAGCATCTGTACCGTACACTGATAATTCTGTAAAGATGTCCAGAAGGGATTTGAAGATTGGGAAATGGTTGAAGGTAAGCGCCTTTGGGAATAATTACACTATCACCGTCGTTTTACATACAGAAAACCAGTGTTCAGCAACGTCTCCTTGACGTTTCATTAATTTTATAAAGCTTTGAGGAACTTTGATCATCTATAGACCGTTAGGCATTCACTGTCATCTTCTGGAAATTCGAGTTCAGGCCCGGATCCAGGTCGCAATGACGGTTGTGGGTATCATTTCCAACAAAATCTTACTCAGGCTAGATCCACTTAATTACCTACTTTACTAAAGAATCAAACATATTTAGAATATTTTGTGATTTTTAAGAGTTAGATATATATTGTATACTTACATTTTATAAAGAAAATTAACACAAGAAAAAATATATTGATATCCCGAATAAGGTTGTAGATTTTCCCCCTTGGACTGACATTTCCTTCCCACTCAGTCTATGCTAGCTATGTCCCATGCCTTTCGGCAGCTTGAAACATCTGACCAGTGTTGACCACTTACACACACGAAGAATAAAACACTAGAATTCCTTCAATCTTGCGACATGCAAGGACCTACACAGAAGTCATGTGTGGTGTGTGGCATCAATGTAACGTAATATAAATAATACGACAAAAGTACTATCCATCCTTTAGTTAAAAAATAATATGAAAATTAAATAACCAGAATAACTCGAATAGAAGCAAACAACGAATGCAAAAGATAAGGTCTTTTGCATTCGTTGTTTGCTTCTATTCGAGTTATTCTGGTTATTTAATTTTCATATTATTTTTTAACTAAATAAAAAATAATATGAAAATTAAATAAATAATAAACGCATGACCGCTCTCTGTCTTACAGATCCCTTAGATCCCATTTTACAACATGATTGTTTTCTTTTCAAAGGTGAACGTGACGAACATGGTGGCGGAATTCTTCAGGCTTCCGCGGGAGAACCTAGCTATAGTAGTGAGAGTACAAGACTCAAGGAATAGGATGAGCCTGGTGGTGCCTCATCCTACTTCAGAAACTAATAATGCTTTGGTGAGTAGACTTGTTACTTCGTCTATCCTTACGTGCTAGACAAGAAGTCGTAAAACCCAATCGCTATATTCTGAAATCTTTGCCATCATTGTAGAAGGCATGTCATGCAAAAACCAGCTCTTATAAATATGACGGAGGCATCAAAACTGAGAATGTTTCGGCCCATAAGGCAAAGCATGAGAGTTGCTGCTCTTCAAAGGCTTTGCCATTGTTTCTAAGTTCGGCTCTTCAGGCTATGCATGCAAATCGCAGCTCATTAGGCAGCATATGAGAGTTTGCTGTCTCTCCACGTCTTGCGAATACAGGCGACGCTCAAAGCCGAGGTCCGTAACTCCTGGGGCCCTTTGGTGATGTTCGCCCTACAGGTTGAGGGCACTCTGCCCTCACCTCAAAAGTTCGGTTAAGTAGCGAAAGCTCACTTGGAGAGTGTTTGTCTACACAGTTCATTAAAAAAAAAAAAACTGAAAATGCAACCCGTTAGTCCGTCAATATATAAGTATATTTAAGAGGAAATACTGCGTACGTATATACACGCAATAAGATTACTTTTTCAATACATATATCTAGCTCACCATTTCATTTAATTAACAATGATATCATTAAAATTAAATATAGGTATTATTGTGATAAAAAGATAGCTTTGTTTAAGTTTAAAATTGACCAATTAATATTTATGTTGTGATATTTAGACTATTAATTACAGAAAAATAATGCAGATCATTGTGTGTTGGCTGTGTTATCATATCAATGACTTGATATTTATAAGAAGCTATTGGAGTATCTATAGACGTAAAATGAATAATTAATGTGGAACTACTTTTATTTAGTTTCTAAGAGCTCTAAAAGAGCGATTTGTTTTTACTTTTGCGAGGGTAGTTCTACTTTTAACTTTTATAATTTAGATAGATACATAAATCTAGATCTAGACTTCAACATATCGAGACTAATAAAGGGAAAAAAAAATCTTATTCTGTTTGGTTTTAATCAATCAAAATCAATATCATTTTTAGGGTTCCGTAGTAAACTAGGAACCCTTATAGTTTCGCCATGTCTGTCTGTCTGTCTGTCTGTCTGTCTGTCCGTCCGCGGTTTTACTCAGAGACTATAAGTACTAGAAAGCTGTAATTTTGTATGAGTATGTATATTAATCATGGCAAAAAAGTCGTAGAAAAAAATCTTGAAAAAAATTTTTTTTTTGGGTAGCTCCCATACAAGTAAAGTGGGGGAGTAATTTTTTTTTCTCTACTTACCCATCGTGTGGGGTATCGTTAAAAAGGTTTTTGAAAAATATTGTGAGGTTGAGAACACCATTTTTCGATTTAGGGATCCGTTTCCGAAATATTTGGTTTTAAAGTGAAAATTTTTGTTAGAGGTACGTGTCCCCCCCTCTATCTGCTAAACGGTTATATATGGATACGTGAAAAAAATTACAGCAGTAGTATATATACTGAAGTTGAAAGGAAAACTATCAGAGCTGGGTACTAAGTGCAAACTAAAAAGTTATAGGCAACCAACTTATAAAATGTACTGGAAAATGTAAAATTTTATACAATCTTTATTGTTAGATGTTTTTGGTCGTTAAACTGTGAGGTGCGAGTGTAAACAGTGTGAACTCAAAGTTGTCATTCGCAACTACGGAACCCTATACTGCGCGTGGCCCGACACGCACTTGGCCGGTTTTTTTTCACCAATGGAAAGCTAGGTATATTATCAGCAAGTAACATTGGCAATTTTGTATTAAAACGCCGTTCGCTAATTTATATAATATAAGTTGAAAAAAAAGTTGAAGAGTAAGTTGAAGCAAGACAAAACGGCCATAACACAGCAATTATTATGCACTGAACTACAAAAATACAAATTTTCAGTTATTATTATTTACCTTCCTTTCCAGATGCCATACATAGAAGTAAGTCTAAGAGACAATTCACACAAACGCACGCGGCGAAATCTCGGCATGGACTGCACCGAGAACACCAAAGAAGTCCGCTGCTGCCGGTACCCGCTCGTCGTCAACTTCGAGGAATTCGGCTGGGACTGGATCATCGCCCCCAAGCTATACGACGCCAACTACTGCAGCGGCGAATGCCCCTTCAGCTTCTTACAAAAGTTCCCCCACACCCACATAGTTCACTTAGCTGCCCCTCAGGGCAGTGGTGGGCCCTGTTGTGCCCCTAGAAGGATGAGCAGTATCTCCATGCTGTATTTCGATCATGACCTGAACATCATTTATGGGACAATCCCTGGGATGGTTGTCGAAAGCTGTGGCTGTTCATAGCGTTTTCGTAGTTAAGTCCGGCTCCAAATGTTCATTTAAAGGAGATAATCCATTGGCCATGACAATTCTATGTTTAATATTTACCTAAAACACTACAATTTTCAAAAATATTCGTTCATACACATGCACAGTCTTAACAAAAGACCATTTAAAACATAAATTTGATCTTTAGGCAAAGTTTCACTTTTTAATTTTTCATTTTGCTATTGTATTGAATTATTTTCTATCGTTCTTTCAAATTCTGTATTAAGTTATAGCAATATTGGATCGTCTCCTTTTTCTTGTATTATTGAATTAATTCTTCCGTGGTCACAAAATTTGTTTGATCATTTGGAGCCCTTAAAGTGTAATCTATCGTTGTGAATGTGATATATTTGGTTGAAGACTGCGGACTCTTGTGTTGTGTGCCGTGAGTGTGACCATGTAAATTGATTTACATTTGTACCTACATCTAGTTTAAAAACGATGCTGAGTCATTCTCAATCGGCTTCAGTTACATTTTTAGCTTTCATCATTCTGTTAGATCTTTTTATTCTCGTAGATAGAAGCTTTTTTTTTAATTTTGATTCATTGAAATTTATTTTTAGCGACATCTTCTCTAATGATCCAAGCTGATATTAAAATGATAATTTTTCATCTTGACCTTAGCGAGGACTGAATTCAGCACCAGAACAATCAGGATCGACTGTCGATTTATTATTGCGATAGACATGTCGTCAATTATTCGTCGATCACGTCGTTTTAATTTAATTTCATGGGATGACTCAGCGTCGGAATCTTCATCTTCATTTATAAATATATCACTTATTTCAACTACTTGTAATGTCGGTGTAAGTTAGCATTCAAGAACTGCATTTAGCGTCTCTTTGACGAATTATCTTTATTTATTGATATCTTCTAAATTACCAAGATAGCGATACTAATAGAATAATTGTGTTAAAATTAATAATCTTTAACGTTTTTATCTGTCTGACATATGACTCTTTATTTTGATACAATTGTATAAATGACACTAGATAGTGCATTATCATGGCTGCATGCATTTAAATTCTTTGTAGGACACCTCTTTATCTTAAAATAGCTTTTTATATTATTTGGACCGTAGATATATAGCTTATTTACGTATATTTCTGGTGAATTCTCAATAATGTTATTATTTACAATTTAATTTAGGAGACATGCATTTATTCAAACGTATTTATTATTTTTAAATTATTCGTCTCTTTTTTCATTGTAATATCTTAACTCTAAATCTTTTTAAACAATGTATCTTCGAATAAGTAACAAGTGTGTAAACGGTTTCTTTTACATATGTTTATTTTGTTGCATCAATTAAATTACCTACGTCATGAATTCATTATCATGAATGATACACAATTTTGTTTTGATAAGAATTTTCTTTGTCAAGAAAAGTAGGTAGGTACTTATGTGCTCTGCGAAATTTTACTGTGTATGATTGCTATCTTGGTTTACTTATTAATATTTAATCCACTTCTACCATAGATCCTTCCATCAATGAACACCACTAACCATCAAAAATGTAATTTTAAGTAGGACTTTTAATATAATTAAATACTTGATATGTGCGTACTTTGGATTTCTATTTTTTGACATTTTTGGATCTCGTATTTCAAAATTATATTTTTAAACTCTTTAGTAGTAGCGGGTGGTGCTTAAATGATAGAATTATATACCTTATTGCACAATGTTATACAACAGTGCCTACCCAGTGTTTAATTTTAAATTAATTTTAGTGTGACGTATTATTTTGGCGTAATCAAAAAGGAAATTGAGTAGATATTTTTTTGTATTATGTAAGTTTTTAGTAAATTTTTTGGACAGATGTTAGAATTTCAAAAATTAGATCTCATGTTAGGGCCGCCATTTTTGTGCCTTTATAAAGATCTCCCAATTTTTGGAACCAACGAAAGAAAAAAGTGTTTTTATACAAACATTGTAGTGTAAGATTACGTGTTAGTGTATCTTCGATAACTTGATTGTCAAAATCTAACTAACATTCTTGTCTAAGTTTTATGAAATAAATCAATCAACTCATATTTTATGACTCGTGTTATTTTGTGGGTGTAAAGTCTTTTATATGGAAATATATGTCTATCAAATTATTACTACATTTTATTTACCCAGTCAAAATTTCTAAACTTCTGTAAAATATGTATTATTACAGGTTTAAAATAAAAACTGTAAATACAGATGAGAGGGAAGATAGCAAAGTGCAAAATTAACTATTTAGTTATTTAATTACTTACTTGGAGATTGAAAGCAACTTTTTTATCGTGTATGAAGGGGATCTTCGCAGATCTTAATTACTAGAAAGTTTTAATAAAAAGTCAATAATTCACCTGTAGTCATCCTCTGAGAATGACTACTCTTTATTTATATAAACTTTAAATTATTTACACATTTTGTTTCTCCTACTTTACATTAATGTCAACGTTTTTAAAATACAATCAAAACAAAAAATATATATGTATACAACAGAAATACACGTGACGTAATTTACACTTACATATAGTTAGACAGTGGGAAACATAGATGGACTAGTATACCCAAATAGAAAAAATAATAATTTCCCCACTTTTTTTTCATCATGTTTCTCCCTTTTTAAAAAAAGTATTTCATAAATTTTGGCCGCGGTAAATGATATTTAAAAATTATCGCGTTATTTATAATAAAAGTGGCCAAAAATTTATATAAATACTTCAGTCTAAATATATTGCTTAGTCGATTCAAAATATACATGAAAAGAAAAATGGTTAAACATTTTTATTGTACTCGCATCAATTCAAAACAATTCCTTAATTGTACTGTTTAAAAAAACTGTTTCATGGCATTATATAAAAATTATAATGGCGACTTTACGTAGAAATTATAAAATATTTTTTGTTATTTTTTTCTTTAAGTAAGTTTAACACTAAGTTTCTAATGTACAGAAAAGTGCACAACATCAAATGGTGTCAGTCTATAATAGGTTGGATGGATTTTTTCCGAAATTCCTTTGAAAAGTAAAATAATTACATAAAAAGCTGCTGTGGTTACACGTACATAGTAAAAACTAAAAGTAGCTGTATAAATGTTGCCATAAAAACCTCTAAAATTTGTAAGTATACAAAGTTATTTAAGTAGGTATGGTGTTGTTGTACGATTTCAATTTATATTTCTCAAAAATTAAATAAAAAGTACAAAAAAGTTACTGGATAAATCTTAAAGCAAAATTGTACTGGGTTTTGTACATTTCGGAAAACTAAAAAATGTGTAGGTATGTATGGTGTGTGGTTTCAGATACTTTTTAAAAATGTATTGATTGAATTTGCACCGATGAAAATGTTCTTGCGACGATATCGGCTATCGCTATCTCGCTCTGCGTGTAGATAACGAGCGCAATCATTCGATGAAAACTTTATCGACATTTTTTCGACTGAACATGGAGTTAAAAATCACCATAAATAAAAATATTTTTACGGCAGTGTTTTACAGACAAGAAAAACTTAATCTAATGCGTACAAATGAAACATCACAGATTTTTATACCTACAATAAGAGGAAAATGCAAATATATAGAGAACGCCATGAATCACTAATCGCTGAAAGATATAGTAAGGGCACACCGGAAGTACTAAGAGTCTAGTACTAAATGCTATCATATGTACAAAATGCTGCCTCTGTCTAACGAACCTCAGAACTTGGGTACAAAGAAAACATATAGGTACTTTCATACTATACTATTCTCATAACTGCAAATATTGTAGACTAATATAGTTTATATATATTTTGTAATTATTTACGCAAGTCCTCAGAATGTTTAGACAGACTAAGGGCGTTTATATACGCGGCGATTTCACGCAATACAATCTCTTTGACGTATCGCCCACGCGTCTGTAAACGCCCTAACACCGCCATATAAATCAAAATATATGTGGTCGCAACACTGAAACTTGAGCCTTTATATTTAAATAGGATCACAGTGGAAAAAGTGATTTAAATTTACGTTTACACTATGCTATAAATATGTTATTTAAAGTCCACGTTATGGCAAGTTCCTACTGTAAACGATACTTATTCATCTTGTCACTAAGACGTACTAAGACTACGTCAATAGAAAAATTCATTCGCTATATCTGTACACCGTCCATTCAAGTCTATAAAAGTCACTAACACTCAAATTGAAAATATAAAACCGTGAGTATAGAACTCTGTCGTATTAATCACAAGGTTGTTTTCAACCGTCGAATCAGAGAGCATCACTGGTAAATGAATTAGACGAGGTTGATTAGAAACTGGGCTGGGATACAGTCCTTGGGTTGCCACTTTGCGATTGATAAACGTCGTAAGCATTGTGTGGTTCCAGGTGGCAGACAACATTGTTTTCTCCGTTGAGAACTGCTGCCAAAGCCCTCATATTGCTTTCCTGAGGCTGGTGATAAGGGTGCATCAGTCTTCCACTATCATAGTGCCTCGGGTCGTAACGCTCAGCCGTATCCCACTTTCCATACTTCCCGTACAATTCCTGCTCATGCAAGTGCCTCTCTCCAGGGCTGTAAGAGATCAACGGACGATGATCACCAAAAAATTTTGATCCAGAAGAGCCGTGAAGACCTGGGTTCTGTCTGCAGTTATCAGGGCCTGAGTTATCGTCAGACATATCGGACATCAGAGTCTCATTTCTCTCTATTTCCTCATAAACTGGGTCGTCTTGTATGACGCGAAACTCCTGTTCAGATCCTCGTCTGTAGATGCGACCTTGTTGAGAGCCGATTTCGGAGTAAGTATGGTTTATATTCTGACTTCCGTGGTGATGATGATGCTTACGCCTGCCATCTTCTTTGTAATGTTTCCTGAAGATCATCTCTTGACTGCCAGGAGAGTGTTGGGAGATGAAGACGTGAGGGTTTCGAAAGTCATGATTGTAGCTCCGTGTCGTGTTGTATCCTTGATGATGGAGAGGACTTTCCTCATCCTTGATGACGTGTCGAGGGGAACCAGGAGCCAGTGCTCCCTCGCACTCATTGTAGGGGGCGTGGAGATGGTTCTGCTGAGCTGCCAACTGCCGCGAAAGCGTATCGTGATGAGGCAGGGTCGACGTGTGTGTCGAGTGGTTCTTAGAAGAAGTGTTCTGTGGAAAAATTGAATGTTGAAGTATGGTGAAGGAATGTTGATGATGTTATGACTAGGATAGACTTAGAAAAAATGTGTAGAAAATATTTTAATGAAGGATTTTGAGAAGTAAATGAAATTACTAAAAAGGCACTACAATTTGTAACTAATACTATTATAGGTAATGTCTGTAAGTGTTAATTAATTATTAAATAGTTGAACTTTAATTCTACGTTATGTCACTAACATATCGTAAGAAGATTTGTTGATAAATGTAAGTATAAATTCGAAAGCGAAAGTAGTAGTGCTACGAATAATGAATGTCTCTGGCCCTAGTTACTTTTTATATACTTTACAAAATAGTAAGGTGTGTCTGTTTGATGATATCGTGCTACATGGTTGTCAAAAATGGCACATATCAGATAAAACTTGGTGCGATAGAAAACGTGCTTCTTAATCTAAATCTAAGTGTAGATGACTCCAATTTTGTTCAACTTAAACTAAATTTTCATGAAAATGTTAAAGAGCGATCTATTTAGTCCACGAGGGATTCTCTAAATAGACTACAATCGAAGTACAACTTAATTAACTGAATTTAAATGCCAAGTTCAATTTAATTTCTTAAGAATACCATAACATCTTTTAAATTTATTATTAATTTTGCAATCTCTGATTGAACTTGGCGTTAAAGTTAGTTAATTTACTAAAATGAAATTGTAAGTAAATATTACAAAACTTAAACTAAATTTAGAAAATGTTGATATAAATTTAGTTTAGTTGGTGCTTGGGGCCATGTGTTAGAAGAGGATGGGTAGGGCTACTGCATATGTACATGTGAAGTCGGATGTCATGCAATGAAGGTCACATGCTGTTACGAAGTCCACGCTTTTGTAAGATCTCTTGTTCTTCAACCTGCTAATGTAAATATTAATTATACATATAGTTAAATCACATATAATTGTACATATCAATAGCGTAAAAGTGTAAGATAATATTATAATACCTACAATAATTAGGGCCCTCTGAGATATAAAATTTTATAAATATAAAGAAAAATTTCGAACTCCTCCAATATGTCCAGCTTATTACAAAGTACCAACTAACGTACTATTCATTTCCAACCTTTATTCACAAGTCCAGTAAAGGATTACTGTCAAAAAACGTGCAGTAGTCTAAACCAAGAATCTTAGTCCGAGTTTTGTACTAAGGGTGACAAGGAAAAGGCAATGACTTTCAAATTTTCACAACTGAAACATCGCCTGAACCCACAACGCTATGCCTTGACACTGACAAGTAACTGCGTAACTGCAGTTTTGGAGGTAAGATGACGTGATAAATTTGAAAAAGGAATTACAGGGACATAAAATATGTGCGTCCTGGTAACATCAATTATCGTAATCTTGAGGTGAATAACACTTTTTAGCATAACAATTTAGCAATCGGATTGCTTGACTTGAGATCTTACCAAAGCGCTGATCTAATGACAATTATCGTAAGCGATTCACAGCCCACCCCTCACCTTCCAAATGCCACCACCATTATTGATTAGAGCCCACTCGTTCGTGCCAACGGACGCCGCCATTTTGTTTGAAAAGCAAGATGGCGATCGCGATCGAAGGTTCTGGTAATCATTCGGAACTTCAATATTGTTTCTGTAGCTATGCATTGACGCTATGCTTTGGGTGTGCGAAGCGCTGTGTGGTATGTTTTGCGGCGTTGGAACGCGCACAGATCTCGATTCGTCGTTTGGTACGTATATCGGTGCTGTAGGTCGAATATTCCATCTTGAAGACTCCGGTTGGATGTTGTAACTCTGTTATTTGAATATTATATGGTTCATATACGATAAGGGTAACAATTATTTACGAATAAGTGTCGATATGTAGATAAGTATAATTTACATATATATATTGTAGAGGAAGTTTTAAAAATAAGCGGCAGTTGCATACGCATTGTCTAGAGATAGGATTTTGATACTTTGGTAAACTAAATGCATCAAGATTTTTGTAGTAGAATAGTATGCTCGATACAATTTAAGATAGTTACTATTAAGAACCACCACACCACTAGAGGAAGAGTTAAAGATATAAAATTACAGGTTAGTTTAGGCTTTTTCGAAGCGTTAGTTTATTAGAAAGAAATAATAAAACAAAAAACTTACCTTGACAACAAAAATAAAAACACTCGTGCGTTATGACGCAGTGTTTTGTCAGTTTGTACTGACTCAATGAAATCATCAATATATGTACATCAGTGATTGTTAGTGACACAGAATACAATGTTAAACACAAATCAAACTGAAGTGCCTTTATTAGTCACAACGGGAAAGCCAAAAGTGGTTTGGTGGTTTGTGAAATTTTGAATCCTATCTCAGAATATGCGTACGCACCTTGCTGGACATTTTGGCGATAACCCTGCGGGTACCTACCGCTGCCTGCATTTATATTTCTTAGATGAGACATAGGAGCGGGAGGTTCTCTGTCTGGGATGTTGTGAGGGAAATTCGCCCCTGTGGCGTTAAGCGTAGGACCAAAATTCGATGAGGGACCGAACGATTGGTTTTCTTGGGAGTTACGGCGGTTTCTGTGGGAGTGGTAGGAATGCGCGGCAGCGGCGGCCGCTAGGGAAGCCACCGCGGAATTGTTGATCACATTGTTGTTGTTGTGATTATTGTTGTTCACGACAACATTTAGGTTGTTGATCACGAGGTTGTTCGTCGTCGAGGCCGAGACAGACGAACCCGCTGTGCTCTGTTTAGAAAGCAGTATACTTATTTACATATTCGAGTTATTATCTACTGATTCAAATGTGTTTGATAAAACAAATTTTGAGCAAATGTTTGACATTAATTTTACCTCTACCAGTTAGTCTTAAACGACATGCATAGTTTTTTCGAAAAGAAATGACAATATTGGTTTATAGATCATAAGTCGGTTTGTTCATCTTTCTATCAAACGTATGCGGAAAAGTTAGTACTATTTTACACGTTCGCATGGTCTTTATAGCGATAGCATAATACGACCATAGTCAATATTCATTATCAAGATTTTTATTCAATATTTGGTAGCTATTCAAGTTTCCATGCATCGTGTTAGTATTCAAATACAGATAGTGTTTGTAACGAAAATACCCCCACTGTTTTTAATCATCTGTAGTTTAAGTTAGAACTGCAAACACTCTTAGATCAAAACTAGTGGGATACTTCCTCGTCATTATCTAAAGCTGGTTTTATTCTCTCGTTGGTCATTGGTATGGCATTGTTTAACATGGACCTTGGAATAATATAGACCGGCCGTAGAGTACGTCACAAGTGACGCCAACTTTATCATTACATGTGTGCAGCATGCATAAAGAGTTTGAGTTATGAACGAAGGAAAATAGTATGCCTTATTTGAATGAAGATGTGAGCGCGAGCCAATGTCACGCGCAACACGTTTGAATGCTTTGGTATTTGCGTCACAGTTATGTTTCGTAGAGGCATATCCTGATTATTCTTAGGTCCATGTCATAATGCTCAACGGTTTCGATTCGAACGCAGTCATTGTAAGAGTCCCCGCTTATTGCAGACGTTCTAGCGGCTAGTAGTTTAAACGGGTTCTTAATGAGTATGAAGATTCATAATCATACATTAAGAACCCGTTTAAACTATTTGTGATGCATTTGATACCGATTCGGTACGTTCAGTACTGCCTCTTTTATCAATAACGCCGATATACCCGTCCGCTATTGGCTGATGTGTTCGCGCCATGTGGCGTCTCGGCCACTCTCGGCAGTCGTGTATTGTGAACGAGATAGCAGAAATCCTATTTTTTTTATTCCAAATCAATACGTTCGTTATTTCATTGACGTTTTCATTCGCTTTGATTCGGCCGTTTATTGCCCTATTCTTAAAATAATTCCGATGCGACTTATTTACGTGGTATTACTGTACTTGTTTGCATTAGCAGTAGGCGGAGACTCTCATTGAATTTGTTATGTCGAATCCTTTCACCTATCAAAATAAAAGCAGCTTACAACTAATGACTATATAAACTGAGGTAGACGTGCCCTACTCCAAAACAGACATTTAACAGCAATCGTATCACGTGACGTAGACGGCGTTCGAGCGTCCGGCGAGAGTCAAGGTTTGAGCTAAACGCGACGTTGTTAATCAACTCTCTTTGAACACTTCAGAATGTGGTAAGTACGTCGCGTCTACCTTAGTTTATACAGAAGAAGTCTTTGCTTACAACGTCTAATCTACGAGCTAGCTAGGAACTTACAGTGACGTCTCTAGGGTCGACGACGTCGTCGGTGTCGGGCGGCGCGGGCGCGTGGTAGCGGCGGCTCTTGACGGAGCCGGCGCGCGCGTCGGGCGGCCCGGCCGCCGCGCACGCCGCGCAGCACCACAGCCAGCGGTGGCGCCGCGCCAGTCGTGCGCACTCCTTCTGGAACTGCAATGACATAGACTATAACCCTCATCGTTCATGACTAAGATTTTTGTACTAAACCACTACCCCAAAATGTTTTGCACTGGCCGGGTACAATCATCATTATCATCAGGTCTTTTTTAGTCTCCACTGCACGAGCACGACCCTATCTGTTCTTCCACAGTCATTTATCAATCAGAGCAGTCAGAGGATTTGACCTACACTCTCCACGCTCGCCAGACGGGTTGGAGAGGTCTTTTTGATATTAATTATAAGCTTTGTTTAGCTTGTGTTTCCTATGTCGCCCTCAACGCTATCCATCGAAAGACTTGGAGTGGTAATTCTACTCTGCCGAGAACCACACGTCGAATACAAGTCTCATTTAAATATTGTTACGTGATTAGGGTTCTGTATTTGGAAAACACCAAATTCTTTTTAGAGAATTCATTCACTACCCACGGAATCCTCACACTAACAATGGCTGGTCTTCCAACACGTCGAATATCAATACGTAAAACAATCGGTATCACACACTTTCGAATTTAAACCTCCATGCTCCCTAATCTTAGCACTTTTTAAACAAGTAGGTAATTTAGAAGTTAATGAAAGCAAGTTTACTTACGATTTCATTCTGCAAACAGTGGAAAATGAAGATGAAGACGCCTTGTAACGAGTTCAGGATGGTGAAGGTATACGCCACCCCCACAGACTGCTCGTTGAGGTACAGCAGGCCGAAAGTCCACGTCAGGCCCAGCAAGAAGGCTAGGATTATTGACGTGTGTAGCCAGACTCTGGAAAAACAACATTTATATTAGACCCTACGAAAAAGTATTAAGATTAGACTAAAATCTAAATACAATTATCATAACATTTCACATACACCAGTCTAATGCTGGTTATAAGCTTAGTAAGGACTTGCAAACTAATCGGATTCTTGTCACCTGATAGGTGAGGGGCGTCATCCTCAACTGGGTCTATGTAGACAAAACCCTCTTAAATTATAAAAAAAAAATTAAAAAAAAAACTTCAGCTGCCTGTCTGGTGGTTACAAGTATGGCATCGGGTACGCGCGCCCGGCCTCCCGAGCTGCTACATTCTCATCCCTAAACCATCCGAGCAAGAAGCATCCTAAATACCTTCATCCCGTTTCTCCAGTCTAATAAACTCCTACCCTTCCCTCGCTTATAAAACGGTTTCGATGGCCAGCAGCGTCGAAAACGATAACCCAAACGAACTGCCCTTACCAACCCGTTTGCGAAGCGTGGTGTGTATAGCAAACCCCCTCCAATGGCGGAAATCCTTAGGGAAGGCCTATGTCTAGCAGTAAACTTATTGTGGCTGAGATGATGATGACATTAGACCTAATCATCCTTAAGGACGGGTGACGGGTGAAGGATGGGTGAGTTAGTTACACCGCAGTGATTATTCTTTCAAGATCCTTTTCCCCCCTTTGTTTTCAATCAAACAAATGATCATAAAGATAAAGCGCATCAAAGTACAGGAGTGGGGGCTCATGACACAACAGGCCGGTAAAAAGTGTATCGGTCAGCGACATCACGCGGAACTTAAACAGGCTATATCTTTATCAATTATCATTTGATTGACAAGTCCAATATTTTTCAATAATCTATCAGACTGAATTAATTATTTTTAAAAGAATTTATTAAGAAACAAGCGTATTATAGTGGCAAAAACAAATACTCACCTTATTTTATATAACCTAGTGTTGTCTTTCGCTTTGATGGATACAGTGGAGTGTCTGCACATCATGAAGATGACCATGCCTAGGCAGATCCAGTTAGCCTAAAAAGTAAAAATTAAGTTCAAATACACAGTTTTCTAAGTAAACTAGTTTTCCAAAGTACAATAAAACATGAATAACCTATAATAAAATATTCGCATAACTAGTCCTTAATGAACCACTCTGCTTAAGGAACCAATGTTGGGAATTCGATTTTTCATTTCATACTAATTGCGGGCGGCTTCCAGCATTGATCCTATAGGAAAAGTTATTCATATTGACGGGATGAGCCCCTCTAAAGGTATGTCGAGGGTCAGTTGGTTTGGTTGCCGACTGCTATCAATGATGATAGCCGAGACCAACGGCGTAACGTGCCTTCCGAAGCGCAGAGGAGCACAAGATATTTTTATGCCACCAGTCACCCATCTAAGTGGAGACTACGCCTAGGGTTGCTTAACATGCATAAGCACCCACACCGATAGGAGCCGATGACGCACACTGAGCTATCAGGCTCCTATCGGTAGGAGGAGTTGGAAACTTACAGCAAGAACTAATCCAACTGGGCCCACGAAGCTCATGAAGAACATTCTGTCGGTGGAGAGCCAACAGTGGCGCGGCGTGCCATAGCCAGCGGGGAAGGCAGCAGCAGAGGACGCTACCACGAGCGCGGGCGACACGTACGCGACCGCGACGTCTCGGGTTAAACACTATGCTATATATAGGTAGGAGGAGTGGGAAACTTACAGCAAGAACCAGTCCAACTGGCCCCACGAAGCTCATGAGAAACATCCTGTCCGTGGACAGCCAGCAGTGGCGCGGCGTGCCGTAGCCAGTGGGGAAGGCGGCGGCAGAAGACGCGACCACGAGCGCCGGTGATACGTACGCGCCTGCGCAGTACCAGCGCGCGCGCGGACGTTCAGGCTCGAACACTTCTACCAGCATCGCGTATAGGTGGAATCCTGAAATGGAAGTATGACTAGTATTGATACAAGATATATGTACTACATTATTGTGTGGTTTCCGGCAGAGTAGAATTAAATAGGACCACTCCAAGTCTTCCCGTGGATGTCGTAGAAGGCGACTTAGGAAACACAAGTTAAACAAAAAATATTATAAACACAAAAGAGAACTCCTAACCCGTCTGGCCAGCGTGGAGAGTGTAGGCCAAATCTAACCAATCTAACTGCTCTGGCTCATATATGGCTCTGGTAGTAAAGAGAGAGTCTTAAAAAGACCTGATGGTGATGATGTTACTACAAACTGCATAACTGCAGCGGACGGCAATATAGGCATTGATGGACGAACTTGAGAATGTGGAGGCGGAGCCGAGGCACACATACGTAAGTCCATCAATGCCTGATTCCGGCCTAGGCTTGTACAGTGCTTTTCATAATTATTGCACGGAAATTATAAAAAGTAGTATTTGAATACTGAAACTGTTCTATATTGTTAGTTTTGGCTTGAATGTCTATTAAATGTAGTACGTAACGCCCTCTGAGTGCAACGCTTTTCTAGTTTGTGCGTCGTGTAAAGGTTAACGATGATACCACCATTTAATCTTACCTTCTAGAAACATCCAAGCAAAGGCAGCCAAGAAGAAGTAGTGCAGTACAGCGGCGATGACTCCACACAGGATCCTGTCCTGTGTCTGGTCGATGCCCACCATGAACACGACTTCGGCAATCAACAGACACACGCAGAGGTTCTTGTGGATGAGGACTCGGTCCGACTGGAAAATGTATTGAAACTTTTAAATCAAGGTAAAAAAAGAAAAGCCATCTATATACACAAAGTAAAGAAATAAAGACATAATAATATACGGGCATTCGATTCACGTTGACCCTACACATTGCAACACCTGAATTTTTTTTATGTCGCATTATTTCGCATCACTCCAAAAAATTGTTACAAAAAATAAATACATTGAAACATAAAACCTCCTTCTGTTTTAAAGTTTGTTAAAATACTTAAACAAGGGCCAAACACAAGCGATTTACTGGGGTTTTCTCATTTTGCCTCCTCGGACGTCAAGTAGACTGGAATTTCTACATAAACTGTATAATCTAAGAAACTGTATTTTAACTCTAACAGCACTTTGTCAAACGTCAAATTAACTGTCGACTCTATTACCTTCATATTCTTGAAACACTGGAACACAATAATAGCGGCAAACAAGGCTATGGACGACACAGCACAGCCGACCAAGGTGATCAGTCTCAACGCCAATTGGTGATGGGCATCCAGCGGGATTCCTTGGACGTCCATGAGGATCGCGAAGTTGGTGAGGTGGGAGCAGGCACAACCCGTGTGAGTGAGGTTGGACCACTCTACTTGGCAACCTTCGGGAGACCAGCCACTGGAAACGCAAAAGAACTGTTAGCTTACACTTATTCGTATAGGTTCATTAGAAGAGGAAACTAAGAATACTACAAAAGTACTACAACATAAAGTGTGTGTAGGGTGAAAATAAGCTTTCATGTTAACTGTAATGATAAAAGCCAGCTATGTCTCTTTACTTCGTCAGCATGGTATACTGGCTTTAGCCTTCTCAAAGGCCTAATGGATCTGGATTTTCCATTTTTAAATAAAATATTTTATTTATTTGGTTGATGATGATGATGATGATTTATTTAGTGCCTGGTAGATCTCACTGCTGGGTAAAGGCCTTCCTCATTTACCATGCTTTCCTATTTTGTGCTTTTATGGGCCAATGGGCCAATCTAAATTGATTTGCAATAATGACAGGGTTGCATGAGCATTTATAGTATAGGTGGCTATACTAACTGTAACGTGTAGTCCCAAAAGACACAAGCTGGATTGGTAACGTTCTCTGTTTTGAGATGCTTCATCGTAAGCTTGACCATCTGCGTCAGTTGGATGTGGCGCCCGTTGCCTAAACTTGCTGATATCACCTGCAAAATAAAGCCAAATATTTAAGTTGGTATTGTAGCATATAGGGATACTTATTATCACATAAATACTCATTTGCCCCGAGTGCCCAAACACCTGCAATCAGGACGACTTAATCGCAGCCAATGACCTATCGAAGTTGATCATTATTGGAGTGCTAAAATTTAACTTGTACCATCAACACGCAAAGAAGAAGAAGAAAGAAAACTTATCTGAAACCAGTTAAACAATGGTGACCGGTAGCAATGTCCAGAAGCAGTAATTTTGAGTTAGGCGACAAATCATCCGAAACAATCTTACTGTCCCTTTGCAATAAAAGGAGCTCATTAAGAGCATGTGAATTAATAGTTGTCTTGTTAACCTATTACAAAACCAAGCTATCACTCTACTTTTTTACACACCTTTGAATTTAAAACCCTGGTGACATTCCTCTTCTCTTTCTCAGAGTTGATGCTAGTTGATGAAGAAGTAGCGGTGTCAGCTGCGAAAGCGGCATACTGAGGGCTCTTGCCGAAGGTCGGTGGTAAGATCTGCTCGAGACGGTTGAAAGCGAAGAATACAATACGGACGAGGCCTTCTTGACGGTTTTCTGAAAAAGAATTTGACCCCCATAATTTTGAGCTTAATTTAAAATATCCATGTTCTGTCTCTTTCTAACACTGGTTGGTTAAGACGAATAAGGTTTTGTTTAAAAAATAATGAAGCTTCAATACTTTTTGACATCCGTCTTGGCACCTTAGCCGTTTTGATTTATGTAAGAGAGGTATAAATTAGTGGTCATAAGACTTAATAACTTACCATGAAGAGCTGCTTTGGGGATGGTGATGGAGTCTTCTGAGCCCTTCCATTGCTCTTGGGCAGTCAGTGACGGGAATGTCTCGTCTTCGACATTCTTCACTTCCAACACTCTCACAGAGAGACCTATATAAAAATTACATCATTTAAATTGACATTAGTCTAACCTACAGTGAATAGAATGCGGTAAAGATGAAAACGATACTATGCAGATAGTTGAGAAAACAAAATGTCGTCTAGGTAGACTGAAGTAGCACAATCACGGTTCATTTTATATAAAAAAAAACTTTAAATTTCATATGTAGGTGGGCTGCAATATTCCAAAAACTCTAATATCTTTATTTTATGCAAATAAATTTAACTAAATTGTTGACACCTATCTTAATATGACCAGAAACTTTATTTGATAGAAGTCTAACTCAATTATTAAAAGTTAATCGTTAAGCTAACTGTTGCTTCCGATGTAAACTTACAAATATTCTTGACGGTCTGCAGTATGTTCTTCTCCTCCGAAATAGCATCAGCCAATAGGAAAGCGTTTTCTTCAAGCTGTGTGAGCAGCGCACTAGCGGCGCGGTTTTGAGCCTCCGCACTGAGGTCCGCCCAGGATGCGCGCTGGTTATCTTCTAGAAGGTTAGATCCTGCGAACAAATTCGACAATTACGTACAGGAAATTAAGACATGGAGGAAAAGATATCAGAAAAAAAACACACACACACGAAAAGCAATATTCGCCTATAAACGATTGGAATTTTTTTAAAGGCATTTCTTGGGTGTATTTAATGTTTTCGTTAAAAGTACAAAAAGTTCTAGCCCTCGAAAACTTGCGGAGAGTTGTCAATAATTCTTGAGAACTAAGCAATCGTATATTTAAGTCGTTTAAGTGATGCACAGGTACTAAAGCGTAATAAACTGTTCTTGTTTATTCAGGTATTTTACGAGGCCTAGATCTCTGTTCTTCTTTGCACAGGTATTTTAGTGGTGCTTGAGCTACCAATGGATAGTTGGTATCACCAGAGCGTCCAAACTTTGAATGACAATACAGCACAAATGGAACATAAATTACTTAATGTGCTCTCATAATAGCGGACCATAGGATCCATGAGGCGAAAGCTAGAAAAGGATGAGTTGGAGAACTAGCCAAAATGTTATATCACCACGTCTTTATCCTTCCCAGGGTAGATAGAGCCTAAGGCAATAAGAACCAAACCTTGATGAATATGTAATAAAAAATGGAATCAAAATTATTATGGCTCATGGCATCGCTTAGTGAAATGATTCCTTAGAATTACACCGATTTACTCAGCCGGCTATGACGGTCTGCGGGGAAAGGGACATTATAAGTTTTTTTATTTTCTCCTAGACTAGACTAGAATTCATCTATTTTGTGTCATATTCCCTTACCGGTCTTGATGACTCCAAGCAGCATGTCGGCAACGAGTGCCTCCCTCTGGCGCGCGTCAGGGAATGTCTTCACGTCGCGCGCCATGCCCTGCGCCAGTTTCTTCATGATGCTGGTTGTTATCATCATATCTCCGCCGTAGAGGGTTTTGGATGATGTCACCTGGAATCAAAGAATATGTTGATGATGCAGAAACAATATATTTCAGACGATTTTATTGGTATTCTTTTCAAAATTACACGATATAATTTGAGTATTTATTGAGGTTTTGCTACCGTATACTATAACAAATAACTATAATGTTTAATTATGCAACAGTGTCATGAACATAGAAAATATTAATTTGAATAAGCAAAATACAATTAATTAAGAAAAGTTTGGGTTCAACAATTGACTACAGCTATAAATGATTAACTTTTGATCGGCAAGAATTTTATAGGATTCTCAAGTCCCTTAGTCATGTCTTGATAAGGAAGAACTTCTCTTTCATTTTCCGACCAGGTGATGGAAAACAAACTGTTTCAGATTGGAATGGGTCTTAGATGTTTATCTATATCAGTAACTATTATAAAATATTCTATCGTTGAGTTAGTATAATCTACGACTAAAGTTCACAAATTACTGTGGGACCAGCTCAATCTATGTGATTTGTAACTATACTTTTTATTTCTTTGAATTTTTACCTGTGCCAAGTCATTGCTGATGCTGAGTAGAGATTCTCCTTCCTTGACCCTGGCTTCAAGACTATTCAACCAGACAGACCGACATTCACTCAGATCAGGCGTAGCTCCGTGCCATTCCGGTATAGCGTCTACTGAAAGAGAAAATTAATTCTCGTGAGCAGGTAATTCAAATTTAGTACATTTATATAAAATTATTATAATACGGTTTTTATCGCGTTTATTACATTATTTATACACCGAACGTTTCGAGCACTTTACAGTGTTCGTGGTCGCAGGTAGACTGTCTACTAATGTAATAAACGCGATAAAAACCGTATTAAAATAATTTTATTTAAATGTGTAACAAACGTGAAAACATTAGTACATTTATTTTGCAAAAACATGGCTCTTATTTTCGTAACTATATTGTAAGGATATCAATATAATAGTCTATGAGAATAATGGGTCAGGCAAATTTATTCATTCGATAGATTTTACCACTTCAACAAAACCATCCATCGATATTTGTATAGAGATCTTACCATAAATATCGTTGGTGGGATGCTGATTGGTCTGAACCTCTGAAAGGCCTCCGCGGTAGTCTATTATGTGATCAGACGTGTCACCATCACGACCTGTTGACGTAGCAAACATGGATTTTTAAGGTCATTATATGCTAATAAGGGAATTTATACTAATACCATACAGAAAGGAAGAAAGAATCGAAGTTTGTTTGAAAACCATGAAAGGGATAAACTCAAAACAACTGAAGATATTTACAAAATTATTTTACGTGTTGAAAGCTATTATATTATTAGCGGGGAACGCAGCCTATTATTTCAAGGAGGAAGTCGCGGGAAAACGGCTTGTATTTTACATAAAATACGGTCTTCTACAAGAGAGTATCACGAGTAAGAAAGTGCTTACAGAGAGCAATATTGATAAATATAATGATTTATATTATAAATCATTTGAAAAACCCTTGAATTCATCCGGAAATATTAGAGGAAAGCAAATTTGATGTTGGGTGATAGAGACTGCCGATGAAAGTGAAAATAGAACTATCGAGATGCCTGATGCGTTACGCGTATTCGCAAGTTTATCCCTTACGCTCGTAACTCTCTGAAATAGATATTATTTCAAAAATCGTTTTTACACTGCTCTCTGAGTCAACCATCAATTATAAATCATCATCAATAAGAGTCGTCTTTTTATAGAAAGGATAAGAAACTTTTAACATTTTTTTGTATTCTCACCTTTGAGCAGAGCGTCTGAACCCAGCCTGGAAATGAGTCTGTCGTTCGCCTGATCTAGTCCCAAGTCATGATAGTTCTCCCCAGATTGAAGGTTGCTTCGTCTTCTGGTCCGCTCTTCATCTGTGTGCTGGTATGGTGTTAAAGTACATCTGTAAGGAATTTGAAACTTCAGTGTGTACGTAATTTATGTAAAACGTCAAAATACGAAAGACCCTATGTACTTCATGTACAACGTCAAAATACAAAATACCCTATAAATAAAAGCCCTCAAATCCTTCAAGTGTTGACTTTCAACATTCGAGTTTCTCCGAGGACGAGTGTATATCATGCAAGTAACTAGTGCAATTCGTTTTCGGATGCATAGTCAGCCATTTGATTGACCTGATTCTACCAAGTAAAATACTTGGCTTCTGACGATGCACAACTGCTAGCAATGCTACAACGATTCCGTACTTATGCACCTAGTAATTACTTCTTTTGATAGCGACTGTTAATATATAGTAAGTTAATATACTCACTTCCACTTAGCCAATCCGCTTGCACCACCGGGGCATGGCTGTACAGCATAAGTGTTGACCACGGTCCAGTTCCAATGGAGTCCTCGTGCGTTGACTTGCGGACAATATGCTCGTCTTCCCAAGTTAATTGTAGAGCTGGTTGCTGTGAAAGCGAAAATAAATTTATCAGAATTCTAGACTTTAAAATAATTTGACGAGACGACAGAACGCTAAATTGAAAGAGGCGATAAATTTTCCAGGTTCTCATTTTAATTTGTACTGAAGTTTAAAGAACAAGACAATCAACTTACAGAAAATCTTTTCGATGTCATCTTCCAAGTCCGTGTTGGGTCTGGTCTCCTTTGGCGGCATGTGTTCTGGTGAGGTGGCATCCGAGTCTTCATCCTTTACCGGCCAGTGGAGGGTTTCTTCTGTTATTGCTGTTGGAAAGAAAATAAGATCCTTAGGTTTGCTGGAGAACTACATTGGAATAACTTGGTTTACTGCTTGAATGGACTAATAACAATTAACATAATTATCTCTACATCACTTTCATTCGTCGAAGCGTCGTTAATGTAATAAATATCCATCTATTTGTTTTTAAACTTACCGATATCATCATCTTTGTTGGGTTTGTCATTCCTCGGGCTGTTGTCGGTGTCTGGCAACTTAGGCTCTACCTTCACTTCAGGTACGTTATCCCGAGGGATTTGTGGAGGGTCCCTTTCAGATGACGTGTCCGGCTGTCTTGTCGTAGCCTGAAATTGATAGTAATTTGTTAAGTTCGGATACTATAAATAGATGTATATTTTAGGACCTTGACTCTAGTCTGAATGTGGAGACAGAAGAAATTGTAAAACTATAAGATGAACCTCACAGTTATTAATGGTTCAATAGTTACCATATATAGGGATTGAACTCTAAAAGAGTAAATTTTTTTGATCGTTTTTAGTTAAGACCTCCATATACGGCGCTGTAAAGGCATGATCTAACATAAGTAAACAAGAGGTTGTTGAAACAATAGCTTCATCATCATCATTTCGTGTTGGTGACACGGTCAGTTAACCATGCACACCCTGGTGTCAGAGTTCTTCGGAACCGCCTCTCGGCCTCTGACGTGGATCCTTTAACAATAGCTTCACAAACCTTAGTCCCAACATCGCCAAGTTTCACTTCAGGAGGTAGCGTAATATGAGGCCTGAAGGTCGGAGGCGTGATGACCGTAGGCTTCTTCCTATCTCCGTGTTGCATCTGAACAAGACTGTTGGCTGTGACGTGATGAGCCAAGAACTAACAAAAGGTTGTTGAACGAATAGATTGACAAACCTTTGTCCCAACATCGCCAAGCTTGACTTCAGGTGGCAGCGTTATATGAGGCCTGAAGGTCGGAGGCGTGATTACTGTAGGCTTCTTCCTCTCTCCTTGTTGCGTCTGGACAGGACTCTTCGGCATTGGCGGTGCTGTAGACCGCCACACTGTAGGCTGTGATGTGATGAGCCACGGAGGCGATGGTCTGTTTGTCGTGCTTGTTGTTGATGCTGGAAATGAGAATTTGTGAATAATTAAAGGATGTGGGTAAACAGCTGCAGTGTGGTTTCCGGCGACGTAGAATAGGACCACTCCAAGTCTTTCCGGGGAGCTCGTAGAAGGCGACTAGGATATAAAAGCTAAATAAACATCAAAGAGACCTCTCAGACCCGTCTAAGTGAATCCGAAGGCCGAATCCTCTGAGTATGGCTCTGGTAGTATACAGAGGATCTGGCTCCTGCTGTGGAGACTAAAAATGACCTGATGATTCGGGCGTTCGCCGTGTGGTTCCCGGCAGAGTAGAATAGGACCACTCCAAGTCATCTCGTGGATGTCGTAAAAGGCGACTAAGGAAACACAAGCTAAACAAATATTTAAATAAAATAAAATTATTTTAATACGGTTTTTATCGCGTTTATTACATTATTTATACACCTAACGTTTCGAGCACTTTACAGTGTTCGTGGTCGCAGGTAGACTAAGTTGACATTTTTGTAATAAACGCGATAAAAACCGTATTATAATAATTTTATTTTATTTAAATGTGTAACAATCGCGAAAACATAAGAAAACATTAAACAAATATTATTAACATCAAAGACACTCTCCAACCCGTCTGGCCAGCGTGGAGAGGGCAGGCCAAATCCTCTGACTACTCAGACTAGTATATGGCTCTGGTAGTACAGAGAGGGTCGTGCTTCTGCAGTGGAGACTAGAAAGACCTGATGATGATGATGATGATTCGGGCGTACCCAAGCTCACAGTGCACTAGTAGTATATCTGGTGTTTGCTCATATTTATTGGCTTTGTTGGCACTAATCATTAGGCACATTATGCTCACAAAAAGACTATTCGTTGAGGAATGAAGAAGAAAATACACTTACCTGGTACACATTGGTAGTGCGCCTCCAAATACTTGAGGGTGTTGGGACACGGGTCACCAAACATGTTCGTGCTGGCCAATATACTGCAGTTCTGATGCATACTGCATCTGTAAACAATACAATAAAGAATTAAGTACATATCTTGTATAATCACTCATAGATAAATATTTTTAAATATACATATTTTTGTGAAATGCTATTCTTATAAGCGATATCATAGTGTGAAATGACAGGTCGCCCAAATGCAAAATACATGGATGCGTACTTCATTAATGAAATAAATATAACAATTGTTTTGTTTGTTTTTCGTGTGTGTAAGTGGCCAACACTGGTATCCGATTTTTCAAGCTGCCTAAAAGCATCTGACAAAGCTTAACGACTGCCATCAGTGATGACAGCCGGGACCAACGGCTTTACGTGCCTTCCGAAGCACGGAGGAGTTCGAGATATTTTTATGCCACTTGCGGTCACCCATCCCAGTGGGGACTGCGCCGGGGGTTGCTTAACATGCGGAAGCGCTTATTATGCTCACGCCCACTAGGCCATCGGGCTCCTCTATATTTAATGTAACAATTAGAACACCTGGATGAAAGCGTAAAACAGTTAAGACAGTTTTAAAATAGTAAAAGGTTTGGTTGAATTGATTGTGTTAAAATTCTTTATTAACACGATATTGGCAGTATAGTTCTGTATGTGTGTGAATGTAGTAATTATATTGTTGCTTTTCAAACAGCCATAAGTATTTAAGCTTCCAATACAATATTTAAAGAACGATTTATAATTCGGCTGCAAGATTTGATCCGACCGTTCATACATATTTTTTTTAAGATTTTTCATTCGATATATATGCACAAGCACAAGGACCTAAATTTTCTATCTCCAACAAATGTACTAAACATTAAGTTTAATTAAATAAAAGCTAGTAAAAGGCGTAAGGAATCATGTTCCAAGGCGATGCGGCTAGCAACCCATCACTTTTTGTTTCCGTTCTCCACCTACAAGTCCACCGACATGTTAAACGTGGCCTTTAAGTTTTATAACCTGGGCTCTGTCTACCTCGCAACAGAAAAAGAGTTGATAGTATGTTTGTGTGTAGTAATAAAAGTCATTGACATAACACAGGTTATAAACTAGATTTACATACGAAAAGACAGTCTGGATTTATCTGTCGTCTAGACTAGACAAACTGGCAATGCAAATACGACGTTATGAGAATAAAGCAATAAGCTGATTGCCCTAGAAATACAACAGAGATTTATTGGAGCAAATAAGTAACGCTATGTCAACAAATTTAGAAACATGTTTTAGTTTAGTACTTAATTTATTTACAAAACTATTCTTAAGATAAAATAAAAAAAAAATTAAGCAACTCCTGACTAGGAAATTCCTGTATCATTTAAACGGTTTAACCACCATCGCTAGAAAACCTGCTTCATATAAATAAAAAACCATTTACAAGTTACGGCGTTTGCTTGATATCATAGCTTAAATCCTCTGATTGCTCCGGCTAGTATATGGTTCTGGTAGTACAGAGAGGGTGGAGACTGTCCTGCAGTGGAGACTAATAAAAACCTGATGATAATTATGAACGCAGCAAACGCAGCGTTGGACACCCACCGACCAGGTGGTCAGACGACCTGATAAAGGTCGCAGGAAGGTGCTGGATGCAGGCCGCTTCTAACCGGTCATATTGGAAATCCTCAGGGGAGGCCTATGTCCAGCAGTGGACTACTTGTGGCTGAGATGATGATGATGATTATGATAGCTTAAAGACTGCAATCTAATGATGACAGCCGGGACCAATAACCAGATATAAATGAGCCGAATGGTAAAGTTATCTTCGTGGCCACATTGGTTAATATCAATATGAACATTAAACTAGTAGTTCGTCGCGAACTTGGACCTCAGGAACATTAATTAAAATAACTCTTAAACTACTGACTCCATTTGGATGCCCATGTATCCTAAAATTTGTAGTAAAAGTAGCTATTTACGTTTTAAATTTCATCATATTTCGAGTAGGTATCGGTTCTAGAATAATCGCGGAACAAAAATATCTAGAAACAAAAAATGTGTTTTTGCCCCAACTCGACAGAAAGACCTCGCTCGCTTTGTTCGCTCGGTCAATAAATATAACCATTACGACTAGAAAAGAAGACTATGGAAATCCAACAAACACAAAGACAGACATTCGGCTTCAAACGTTAATATTATTAAAATTATCTATAAATAACAAGACCTGTCCCCAATTAGCGGACGGTGTCACATTACACGGTATTTTCATCAAATCAATTTTAATTTTGACGATCAAAACGTTCGGGCCGTTTGATGATCCAATCAGGATCATTGGTATTCATTCTTATTCATTGGTTCTTGCTGGTTGAATTAGGTATTTTTTGCGTAATTAATTTGAGTGTTATAACTTTATTAGGAGGAGATTTTTAGCTACTGGCTTTGCTATTTTTGGGTAGATAAACGCTAGGATTCTTAGTTAATGTGATGAATTGGCTACGATAATTATAATTAATAATCATCGATTAATTATATCATAGATTAAAAGTTTTTTCTTTAGCTTCAAAAAAGTTTAATATAAAAAAATTAAAACCACGCGGCGATTTTGGCAATTTGCGTCCGCCAAATAGATTATTTTGGGAATGTAAAATGACGTCACATAGCCTTAACACTCTGGTGACGAATACGAATCTAATCTTACACTTTAAAATCCTTTCAGGTATAATCAGTCTAGTAAAACGTACCTACAAGAAGACCGCTACAAAACAATATTGGTATTGGATTCTCCAGGCCATCTAAAAATGTGATAACAACCTTCATTTATCTTTATATCTTCATTTAACAACCTTTCTTATAATTTTATTTAATTATTGTTAAACAGACTACACACTACACTTACAGACTAGGTAAAAGCGTTTTAGAACCGACCGCTGCAAAGAAGATACGCCGAAAGAAACTATTTTCAAAATATTACGTACTAGCTGTTACCCGCGGCTCCGCCCGCTTGATATGAAGCCTATGTCCTTCTCAGTCCCCTAACCTATGTGTATTCAAAATTTCATGATGATCGGTTCAGTAGATACGGCGTGAAAGCGTAATAAACAAACAAACAAACTCACTTTCGCATTTATAATATTACTAGCTGTTACCCGCGGCTCCACCCGCGTTATCTATAGTCTATGTCCTTCTGGGTACCCTAACCTATGTGTATGCAAAATTTCATGATGATCGGTTCAGTAGATACGGCGTGAAAGCGTAACAAACAAACTCACTTTCGCATTTATAATATTAAGTTAGGATTAGGATTAGGAAGGATAGTTAGGAAGTTAGGATTATGGCAGAGGAAGCAAATTTTTTTTTATAGTCTATCGTTCTACTAATTCGTATTTGGCTATTCAATGTCCAGAGATCAGCATCAATGGACACAATGTCAACCCCTATTTTATAGCAAATGTAAACACGACGTAATGTAACGGCCGGGAAGTGTCGGGGATTGCCTAAAATTGCCGAAAATTAAATATTCTACACCCAAGTTGATATCGTTAGCTCGCGAGATTGCCAATAAACTGCACGGGCGCAGCATAAGTGGATCAGTAGGTTTAGTTTGATAACTTTATGATAAAACTCTAAATTTTAAACGGTTTCTTAAACACTCTCATCCAACATGTCCCGGGTTTCATCCCCAAGTTTACCATTCTGGAGTCTGGGGTCCACTACTATGCTATTGATTCTATCATATGGTTCAGCAGTTTTTGAGGCCTATCCCACACGTCAGGGCCGTGCCCGGGACCTCGCGGGTACGTTACCGTGTCGAGACCGTGCATCTGTATCACATCAGGGGTTGTCAGTGATGTGATCTGGCTGTGTATAGACGGAGGCCTTTATTTATGACCTCGTGTTTCTTTATTCTCTTAGTAGGTATCTAATATTAGTAAAATAGAGATCATCCACCAATGTTTTGGTGGCATCCACAGGAAAAGTTGTGATGATTCAATTCTAGGCCCTATGGCTAATGTTCTTTTGCCGAAACTTAAATATTCTATAAAAAATATATAAACCGATAATCTTCACGATACTTTAATTGTCAAAACCATTCAGCTGTTTGGAAGATACGAGGTGATGATAAAAAAAACAAGATGTGAGCGAAATAAATACCTAACCCTTCTTGGCAATCTAGTAAAATTTGTAACCAGTGAATAGTCACAGCATAAATAGGTGAATGTTAA
Source organism: Rhodophaea formosa (assembly GCA_963082605.1). Lineage (NCBI taxonomy): Eukaryota > Metazoa > Arthropoda > Insecta > Lepidoptera > Pyralidae > Rhodophaea > Rhodophaea formosa. Next base: position 8,507,646 of record OY720228.1, on the reverse strand, counting down.
TGGACTAGGCTAAGCCTTGTCGCCTCAAGTGTAGAAATGGAATATCACATACCGCTAGACATCGCCGGATTAGACATATCCGTAGTTTCATATCAACTGTAATGGTCCGTTAAAGGGCGATAAGTATATCGCCTACAGTTAGAGGTCAGAAGGACTGGAAAGCAATGTTGTTTGCATCCGTGGGAATCCCGTTTCTACGTTGTTGTTACTTTCTTTGTGTTATTGTTATTCTCTATCTTGTGATAGTTGTGGTGAATATCTTTTAAAAACTTAAACGGTTTTATTCTTTTCTTAAATCTTTGAAAGTTTTTTAGAATCATAACTCTTTCTTATGCGGTCGGGTAAAACTGAGTTTATCTAAACTGTTGCATGTAACATTTCCTAAACGAGTGATATCAGGTGTCTTCAAAGCATGTAGGATTTTACGCCTACTTACCATAACTAAATGAATAATAAGTATATATAGGGATAAATAGTGATTTAATTAGCTAGCATCTTTGTAATTCGTGAATATGTGTCGTACGTGGGATACTTATATGTGTTCTAATGCCCAGTTTGATCAAAATAATAAAAATTTTCGGCAGAGCTCTCTTTTAAATAGCTATACCTGGGCTTTCTTGTTCGCTTTTCCATCCTATTTTTTCTGTTTTAATATTGTTGTTATAAATTCGTCGTAGCGTACCAAGTGTGCCAATATAATACTTCTCCTATTTTTAATAGTATCCAAAAGGCACACTTTCCCTTTATAATTGTAGTATTATGTATCCTGTGCCTCTACTCCATTCAACTGATAAAATTAATAAAATCGTATAAATTTTGCAGAACCTTTAATTGTACGCTAATAGCTTTAGTGGCAATTAACTTTAATATTTGAATGCCTTTCGGTAGAATTTACCCAATGAAGATAAGCTAACTTTCCTTTTCAAAATTACAACTTCTGAGGTAGCCTTCTTGTTTTATTTATGCTGTGGCGTCCGCGGCCCATGCAAATGACGTTGAAATTGATTGTCTACGCCTCGTCACATCATTACTTTTGGAATGGTGAATCTTCGCTCTTTGGATAACATTGGGTTTGGAATTAAATGTTATTTTACTTTGCATTTAATGCTTTCTGACAGTTTGGTGAAGAAGAAAATAATTAATACTGGCATATGTAAAGCTTTGGCGGTCACAATATTATTTACTACTTACTTATTGACCTAGGAATAAAATTACCCAGGCGCGGGAAAGACACAAGCTAATTTTATAAATTACTTGTATGCAGCATGTATGCAGCATACGAAGCTAATTTAACATTTGAAAGAATTTAAATATTCGAACAGGACTAAATGAAAATAAAGCTTGTGTGCGTAAGCTTGTATCACACGTTTGCATGTGTTGGTATTCGCGTCTCTGTTACATTTTCTAGGGGCTTATCTTGATTATTCTTAGATCTGTCCTACTGAATAGGTTTCATCGCGGTTCTGCTTTTAAGGCAAAGTGAGTTCACACACTAGCGCCGCCCAGCAATTAATTAATTTACTCCTAAATCAAATCAAATTTAAAAATCTTATAGCTGATTGCCCTAGTAAATTACTTGTAGTATTCTTTTTGTTCATTTTCATTGATACTTTTTACTATCTTAGTTTAAGAGAACGAATTTTTTGTTGAACGAATGTAATAATTCGTTCTCTTAATTCATCAAATTAAAAATAGTGAAAACTTGTACCAATAATACTACAAGTAATTTACTAGGGCGTTCAGCTATTAGATTTTTTAAATTTGATTTGATTTAGGACTTATAGACGTAACTGCTGGGTGGCGCTAGTGTGTGAACTCACTACGCCTTAAACGAAATTAATCGGTTCTAGTAACTTTTTCCTAATTGAGAGAGTCTTTTGGAAGCGAGGATGCTCTCCCTGAGGCTTCAGTCTACCTTCCTAACAAATTTATATATGTGTTTAGTCGGTCGTAGAAGCGAGAAAAGGTAACAGACTGAGTTACTTATTAATATGGACATCAGGGATATCATCGTTATTAGTTTTAAATATAGCTTGATATTTCGACGATATTGCAGTGATTAGACGTCTTAGGCAGACTGAAGAACTGTGATTTGAGATGTCAAGGGCAACCATATTGGTCTACATGTCTTTAGACATCTATCATTGCTTCATGATGAAAGCCGGTAGTAACTTAGCGTGGCTTCCGAATTACTTTGAAGCTTGAGTAGTTTTATGACATTTCTTGTCACTAATCCAATCGATACCCTCTCCCAAGGTTGCTTGACATGCGTAAGCGCTAATACTAACCTGCTATGTAAAACCCGCAAACTCCTCGTGGACATGCAGTTGACACTCCAATCTGTATTTCCATGGTCATTGCAGATGGTGATAGAGAACCGGCCATAGTTCGCCCGTATTAGATGTATGACGGAACCCTCGCTGCACCCAATCTTCAACGTCTTGCCTTCACACGCGTACGCTGTTTCATATCTTGGCTCTGGAAAGAAGAAAAAAGAAATTGATTTCCGGTTCTACGTTTTGATATTGCACGTTTGTCTATGATAGATAAGGTTGCAGTGCGCGCTTGCGTCTCGTTTATTCATACGAGTTATAGGATAATTTTAAACAAAGCTCTACTAATCCCGTTCTCTGTCTTTAATTTTGGTGAATCAGAAAAAACCTTAAAGACATAATGGATTTAGTGTTAAAGTATAAAGTTTACGTGAAAATGAGAGACCTAAAAATAAAATCCACTGTCTTTAATTAAGTTGTGTAAATATCAGCAACAATTTTATTGTACAATCTTAAACTCGCCGGTAACATTCGAAGGTATGGCACGCGTCATGTAAAAGGATAAACAAGAAACACCCAAAAGTCTGAGCAATTAACCACCCATGAAGCTCAACAAACATTAAAACCATTCACTCAAAACAATCACTCATTCAATGATTCATTACACTCATTCAAAATCCTACAAGACCGGAAAATGGGCTCAGGCGTCCGCAAATAAATCCAATTAGAAGACGCCAATATTGTTGATCCGTTCAGAAAGCATTTGCACGTTCAAAAACAAACATCCGAATCGAAAACAAAACGAAAAACTGTCGACTCAACGTTTCATAATCAATTTCTGAACGACTCATCGCGCGCGCACAGATTCAAAATATTTCGGCATGGCACCGTGCATATTGGCGCGTTATTTCATGATTCGAATTTCGAATCGGAGGGAAAGCGCAATGGACGCGTGAAACGGGGAGATTTATACGCGATAATGGTTAGAATAACTGGGTAAAAGGTGTGCATATTCTAAGGATCGGGTATAATAAATCTGGGCAAATTAATGGCGGTACTGACAGATCGTTTACGCGTTTTCGCCAAGTCATACCGCGGAATGAGCGAGGGTTGCCTATGGAACTAAATCAGATTATAACTAGGGGATAGGCACAAACGTTTTTGATTGGTAAATGAGTTTCATTGAGTTAATTAGTAAGTATCAAGTTCGATGGGTGTTCTTTACTATAGATAAAGAAGTTGAAAGAGAAAAAGAGTGGTGTTGAAATCACAGGATTTTCCACGTTGGGGTTGTTAACCCTAAAGTTTCTCAAGACAGCAGCTGGATATAAGAGAATGGCAAATTTGTCCATTTTTGTTCACTTCAAAATGCATTATGGCTTTCATATGTTTGACCTTTTTATTTAAGATATATAAACCGTAATGGATGTTGTAGTGACTATCAAAACATTGCACATCGTAGTTGTGAAAAGTTAACAAATATTGGCTAACCCTGCCAATCCTATGATGTATGGCTGGTAGAGGGGGCATCAAGCAAAATGCCAACACCATGAAAATATCAGCGTTTGATTATGGACCCTGCAGAACACGCGTCAATTTTATTTGAATTTGTACATCCCGAATTCCCAATATAAATTCGATACATAAGTACGTATTATTTTTGATCATCTTAGCATCACTCCAATATTTGTCTATGGTCTTTTTATCTATTGATTATATTATGCTCTTTGCCTATTGCCTAGAGAAACCATAAAGCAGTATGTCGTCTAATACTAGTAATTGTATCTTTTTCGTTGTTACTGCTCATGGAAACACCTACTTCTATATTTGTTTGCTAATGAACCGCTAAGGAATGGAATGCCCTGCCCACGGCACTATTTCCCGACTCGTACAATGTAGGCATTTTTAAGTGTAGGGATTTTCAAGGCAAGATTAAATAAAAGGAAAAAACGTATTATTTGGGTTGCGTGTACCACCCTAGACCTCATCGCTGCTTCTCATCAGGCAAGATCCATTTCCATCATCAGGAAACATTAAAAGTACTCAATTGATTTATATAAAAAAAAAATGTGTTTATCTCTAAACACATTTCTTTCAATTTTATACAAGTCATAAATTATACAGCGAAATGTTATTTTTACTCCCACGGTGTCCAATCTTCGAGCCGAAGACCAACAATTTATTAGTAGTCGCAATAACCGGATAATGGAAATGGGGGCTATTAATCAAATGGTGGCACTATTGGATCGCCATTCGTATTCTGTATGAAGGTTTCCTATTAATAAATAAACATATAGGGACTAAACAGACAGACTGAGCTAGCCCATCAGTAAGTTTTTTTTTTCATCAGATGGGCCGTATCATACATGTTTGCCAACTTAGTTGAACAAAAAAAATGTTGTGAACTTCTGTCGTAGGATACTAACTCAACGTTTTTTTTACAAAATAAAAATAAAGATCCATGATCCAGGCCAATCTGAAAGAGAAGTAGTGTTCTACAGTGACCTGGCCAAGGATTGAAAATGTGTTAACTACGAATCCATTAAGTTCTGTGGTCAAAGTTGGAACTACAACTTTTACATAGGTACTAAAAAAGTCACAATAATTTGAATAGATCGCAAACCACAGAGAATTCACATTTTAATAGAAGTAGATTTGTGTAGTTACATGACGTTTTCGGGTCACGAAAAGTTGCTAGGCATAGACACCTAAACATTTTTCAAAAGAACTGAAAAATATGCTGATACTTTGTTTTCATACAACTTATAATAATAGGTTTATAAAATAATTATGCCTTTTTCATATGGGGTAAACATTGTCTATCTATCTATAAAAAGTATCCCGGAAAAATAACACACTAAAATCCGCTAAATTAAAATAAACCTCGAAGACAATAGTGAAGTGGCATGTAAAATGATCGCCATAATAATTATCGATGTTTTCTACAACAACTCCAAATTGCTATAATTTCCAAAGCATTTTATAATCCCTGTGGAATTCAATTACGCGTGGAACACTGTAATTACTGTCGTTCTTTGTAATTGATTGTTTTAGTTCATTTATACGATGTCTGTTAGAGCGATAGCGTGAATTTGAAATATGAAAACATATTTTTAAAAGGTTTTAGTTTTAAACTCGCAATTTTCCGCCAATTTCATACTCGTGAAACTTCACCCCCCTATTTCACTCCCTTATGGGTTGAATTTCTAAAAATCTTTTTTAGTGTTGACTTACATACATCATGAATGGAAAACCTGTGCTTTAATATATAAGTCAGTGAGTCAGTCAGGTCAGCGAAAGCTAACTATTAAAATGTTTGCTAGCTGAATCATGTATGATTAAATATCTTAAGGCCCCACACTAGGTACACTAGCGACGCCAATAATTTTATTCTTAATACTTTACAAATAGAAAGAAATTCAAGAATGTTAATCATATAAGCCTTAGTATATAACCTGAAGTATTTTTGGAATCATGTTTAATATTAACAGAATCAGTGAGAATTATGAGAATCATATTACCGCCAAAAACGGCCGTTTTTGGCGGAAGAGAGAAAGGCAGGACAATAAATAGGTGGCTATTTACTGTTTGTGTCATACTGGATTATGGTCCGTTTTCAAGTTTAACAGAGAAAAGCACATTTAATGTCAGCAACTTTAAAAGTTATCGATAAATAACTTGTTTACGATGGTCGTTGACACATAGGTCACTATATCGAAGTTGGGAAGTCGATACTTTGTCACTAGTCCGAGAACAAATTACGCATCTACAGATATGAAGCTCCATTTTCACTACAATTATTTACTTATTTCAATACAATTTCAGGTATTCATTTAGGAGTTACAATACATAACATAGTTCGATTCTGAAACTTATCTCCGACAAATGTTTCTCTGCCGAATGAGCCACCGACATAATGTTTCGTTCATGATTTTTTCAACGACAGAATGTAACAACTACGAACGTTTCGCCGACAGAACGATTCATTTATGGGTGAACCGACGACAGAACCTGACAACTACGAACGTTTCGCCGACAGAACGATTCATTAATGGGTGTTTCAACGACAGAATCTTTCACCAAATTCAGTTGGATACATCGACATAGCTTATCCATACTTCCATACTAATATTATAAATTGGAAAGTGTGTCTGTCTGTCTGTCTGTTTGTCCGTAACTTTGACGGCAAAACGGAGCGACGAATTGACATGATATTTTTTGGAGATAATTTAAGGGATGGAGAGTGACATAGGCTACTTTTTGTCAAAGCGAGCAAAGCCTGCAGCAGTTACTTTTTGCGAGCAATGCCGCGGGCAAAAGCTAGTTTAGCCATAATTTGGCACACTAGTCTGCTACTATTCTTTGTCCGTTCTTATTCCCGGTTGCATCCCTAGCGTTGAAGTGTCCTTGTCGAAGGTCGGGTGTTCGATCCCCGAGAGAGGTATACTTTATGAAATTGTAACAAGCTTGGCTAGACACTGCACGGATACAGATTTGACACTACTAGTAACTATACCCAAAGGTTAAATGAAACAAAAATCCTAATAAAAATAACTTATATTAACAGTGACCTGTGTGAACACACAACATGATTATTACCAAAACAAATCAACTTTTTTTTATTATATCAAGCGCATCGGGAATTTTCATTGGCTCCAAAAATAACATTTTACATTTTTATGAGAAAGCTAACCATAAGTTATAGGAAAAGGAAGGAATGTTTTCGTTTAGATAAGAAAAATATTACGTATATTCGTAATAATAATCAATATTATATAAAATATTTTATTTCCTGTCACTTATCATCAATTTATTTATACTAATTTATTTGCTACTTAATTCAAAATAACATACCTGTACCAGAAATAATAGTAAACTTATACCCCCTTATACATAAAAAATAACAAACGTTTATTAAACCTATTAGTTTAGTAAACAAATGTTTTGTCCCTAACCCTCTCACCTCTTCATTGAAAGAACGAGACAAATCATAGTAAAATAGGTTTAATAAAAGTTTGTTAATTTTTATTAATAAGGGGGTTAAAATTTTAACTTTGTACTCATAGTCATATCGAAATATTAAATCATTTCCATATAGGTTATCATTTAACTGCTTACATGTACGATGATTCAAAATTAAGTGCATGATAGTATTGTTGTTACAGTTACAGACTAGTGTGCCAAATTATGGCTAAACTAGCTTTTGCCCGCGGCATTGCTCGCAAAAAGTAACTGCTGCAGGCTTTGCTCGCTTTGACAAAAAGTAGCCTAGGTCACTCTCCATCCCTTAAATTATCTCCAATTAAAATATCATGTCAATTCGTCGCTCCGTTTTGCCGTCAAATTTACGGACAAACAGACAGACAGACACACTTTCCAATTTATAATATTATTATGGAAGTATGGATAAGCTATGTCGATGTATCCTACTGAATTTGGTGAAAGATTCTGTCGTTGAAACACCCATTAATGAATCGTTCTGTCGGCGAAACGTTCGTAGTTGTTAGGTTCTGTCGTCGGTTCACCCATAAATGAATCGTTCTGTCGGCGAAACGTTCGTAGTTGTTACATTCTGTCGTTGAAAAAATCATGAACGAAACATTATGTCGGTGGCTTATTCGGCAGAGAAACATTTGTCGGAGATAAGTTTCAGAATCACATAGTTCTTATTAATAAAATTTAACCAAAAACAAAATAAAAAATGTAATAACAACAAATGATGATTTAAGACAAACTTATTGCAAAGCTCCTCTGAACTTTGCCCTTCCTTTTAATACTTTGTTTCTAAGTTTTACTAACCATAATGAATGAATAAGTCGTAATAACTTTCATAAAACTATATTTCTTTTTATTCTTATATATTCATTTTCAAGCAAGTATTCATTTTCAAATTAAACTTTATACATTAAACAATAAAACTAACTTATATGAACTAAAAACTTTCATAAACTAAACCATATTAATCTATTACTTAAGTACACTATTGTATTGGGGCGACCTGTCATGATAGTGTAAGAAATTAATGAATAAATAAATAGATAAATGAATTTAATCGTAATGTTTGAAACTAGCAATTTTCCCGCGACTTTGTCCACGTAAATTATAGCCTATGTCACCCGCAGATAAACTATTTTTCTATACATAAAAGAATTTTGAAAATCGGTCCAACCTTTTTCAATCAAACCAACAATCAAATATTTTCTCTATAAAATATTAGTATAGATAAATGAACTAAACTTGAATTTGGAGCCCGCCCGTGTCAACTACGCGGAGGTCATATGAGCGTCGTTTCTATAGACGTTTTATTTTGTACACCGAGTTATCAATATTCCATAACGCTAGCTAACTTCATAACTCGAATGCCTTGTACAGTCATTAAAAGTTATTTGAAGGATACCAATTTATACGTAACAGCAAATGTGTTTGTTACTTATTCAATATTCGATATTTAAAAAAAAATTATTTTCCTACTTTCAGATTATATTATTCTTAAGCAGCCGAAGATAGATCTCGATGGCGTGCAATTGGGGAGGCCTATGTCCAGCTTTGGACAAGTATAGGCTGATGATGATGATGATGATGATGATGAAGTGTTCTTATATTAATTTACAACATACCGAATCATTTATTATTATAAAATATTGAAAAAGGTTACGAAAACATAGAGATAAAGGTTACCTGTGAAAATATAATAAACCAATAAAGTCTCAAATACTAATTGTTAGCCTTTACAATCTTTACAAACTTGCATTTGTAAGATAAATACTTAATAATTTCTTTCAGAGAAATTGAAAATGAAATTATTACTTACACAAAAAAAATCGATAAGATAATTTCAAAACTACCAACACGCGATCCACTATTTTGCAAGAATCGAATATCCAGGAACTATTTAAATCGATGTAAAAAAGGGGAAACTCGCTAGTCACTCCCTCCTAAGGGTGTGAGGGCATAATAAAAATGATTTATATGAGATGCCCAGTCCTCGAGGGCCGAAACAATTTACAAGATATTTTACTAAGGGGTACGGTAATTATTTTTTCAAAGGAATGTGTTAAGAATTTGACGTGCGTTATTTATGAGTTCAATTTTGATGATACGCATTGTTAGGTGAAACAATGAAGGAGGCATGATAGGGTTATGTAAGGCTTGGGAAGATAAGTATAGAGCATATTTTTTTATTGAGGTAAAATCTTCTCTGGGTTCGTTCAGCGATTTTTGTTTTAGAAAATTCTATAAGTTCGAGAAGCATGCAAAATTAATACTATAGATATGCACATGGAGAGCGCTGCTCGCATATGGCTATGGAAAATTCATTGTGAATTACACTGCTTAGGAGTTTGTTTTTTTAGTAGCAGATATTAAAGAGGTTATGTTCAATGGGAACTGCAATTATCAAGGGTGGCGTTGAACGTCGTTTAATATGAGAAAAAATAAGAGTTTTTAAAGGAAAGTACAAATAATTTATCTTTATTCTTATATTTATCTTTATTCTTAAACTTACATAAAATGCTGGTTTTACTAGGAAAACTCTTATGTAGCGACATCTACAATAAGTTTTGCTTTGCCAATTTATAAGAATAAAAAAAAAAAAAAAACTAATTTCACTGTGAGACTGCTACCACCAATTTTATTAGGCCTCACACGGATACAACATAAACGGACGCAAAACGAGGCCGTATTTACGCGTATGCCATTTCCTTCCATAATTCAAAAGTTGAAAGGGTCCATAATTGCATCTCATTATTAGGGTACTGTGTAAGTCACACAAGTATTACACGCACACATCTAAATGAGTACAATTCCTTTTTCAAACGCCATAATTACCTCGTGCGATTCCCTAAACGTGCAACAAAGTTAGCTTTTCCGACGAAATATCCCTAATTCATATGAATATAAGGATGGAATTCCATTGTGTTAGCTGTAATGTTAAGATTGTCAGTGTTATAGAACCTCGTTAGCCATACATGTGGTTGTCATTTGATATCCCGCTGCCGAATGGCGAAAGTCTTTGCATTTCGTTGATTTTATATGAATATAAACATTATTATAAATTGGATACAGTGCATTTTCGCACGGCATGCGTTTTATTACGGCCACAGATGTAACACTATTGGTATCCTGACGAATTTAATTTTGTCTCGCAAATCAACAGTAGTGGTCGGATTATTGTGCATTTTACGGGGGTTGCAATAATGATTTTTGGGGTTGTAATTGTGATTTTTGGGGATTTGCGTTTTCTTTATGGTATGAAACGAAATGTTAATAGGCGGATCGGTGACTACAAGAAGCATAAAATATTTCGATCTAAATATCGAATATTCCACTAGGCAAGTACAGTAAAGTTATGACAGAAACCGTTCGGAGGTTCGAAAAATCTATTGCCAATAAACATCTATAATTTTTTTTATTAATATTTATTGATGATCGTTTCCGTGATTAGAATTACGACAGAAATAAAACATTCGCCAATATTTTTTTAATTAAGACATGCAAACTACAATTAAGTACTTACTCCAGCATCTACTTACGAGATTCAGAATTCACAGATATTTCATGTAAGTAGATGCTTAAGTAACAAATACGAAAACTGTAAACAACGACACAAAAAGACTTATTAGGTAATCGATAAAGCTATGCAAAGCCTATCAGGTTCTGAAAACGCATCTATTTTAAAGGAATAACAGACTTTTTTCAATTTGTTGCCTGGTAAATAAGGGACGTTAGATTTTGAAGAATATAGAGTAATTAAGTAATCCTTTTGAGTGCAAATGTAAATCTTATTCTCAAAGTCATTAAGTCGTCAAAAGAAGTTAACATTTACAGTCACATTACGTATCTATGAATAGGATTTTATTCAAGCTTATTGCCCCGACTACACATAGGGTGTGATATTTCGTTTTAAAAGCCTCGTAGCACAAATGCAAATGTGTAAAAAAACCTCCTTAAATCGGCTTGTTTCCTAAAAAAAGTCCGTCTGATAGATTATTAAAAAATATTAGACCCTTTTGTTAATTATACAAAAATAGATAAAGATATAGCCCTTTAAAGATCCGCGTGACATCACTGAGACTTACATGCACTGCATACATTTTTACCGGCCTTGTATCATGATTCATGAACTCATGAGCCCCCACTCCTGAACTTTATGCGCTTTAACTTTATCTCTTGTTTGAAAAAATAAAAAATACAATATTTATTTTGAACAATACATATTACAAAATAATATATACTTAACATTAAGAGTCACCTGGAAGCGCATGTCTCCATACAAACGGAAAAAGTGAATTGTGGCAATATTTGATAATTTTGGAGTAAAATTAATTATTTAATCAATTAATCTCAATATAATCTACGTACGTTTCTATACAGCTTGTTTAAAATACCAGTGGTTTGAGAATTACAAGCCTTTTTAAATTTGTATGGAAATCTTTAGAGGCGTATAATTTTCAAACATTTGATAATTTAACCAAACTGTATAGGAACGTACGTAGATTATAATGAGATTAATTGATTGGATGCTTAACTTTGCCTTAAAATTATTAAATATTGCCACAATTCCATTTTTCCGTTTGTATAGAGGCATGCGCTTCCAGGCGACTCTTAAGCCTCTTATTTATACAAAACAGTCACCGAAAATCACATAAGGGATGGCAATAGAAATACATCATCCAAATCTTCGGAAATCATAGCAATCTCCCCGCTATCAGTTAGAGCGGTGTTATATTGAGGTGACAAATTGAAATGCCGTTTTACGGTGTATTTTATAGCAATATCCACTTGACGCTTCATGGCATTAAAGACGCCGCCGCACTCCATTTTAGTATCAGGTAACACCCCTTTTTATTCATCTTACATTGGATTTCCCCTTTAGGATGACAAAATATGAACTAAACACCATTATGTAAATGTCAAATTAAATAAGAAAGATGGATAGATTTTAAGATAAAGCTCTCTTACTATGATGATATTAGTAAGTATTTTCAGTCTGAGGTAAAAAGTTACCTTCTAAGTTAATTAGGGTTAGTAAGTCTATGGAAATATGTACATAATAAAATACACATCATTTATGAAGATAAGACCAGTATAATAACATCGTTCTTATTTAAAATTAAATAAAACTCGGAAAAATAAAAATACATAATGCATTTAAAAATAAATCTCTACGTTCCAACTTTAAATTACAGGATTATCCTTTTTCGGATACGTTCCGAAATGAAAATATTTAAAACTAAGTCAAATTAAAAGTGCAAAAGTAACTCAAAATAACCGTTGGCAATTTTGGCCAGCAAATAGGGTCCGTTGATTTAATTACCTGAATTTGCATATTTTCCTCGCGGAAACCGGGTAACAGCCAACTCCGGTTCAGCCTTTGATTCGGTAATGACAATTTTTACTTACAAAATGTTCGGTATTGTTTAAAGTGAATAAAACAATTGATTAAACCCATTTTATGGACTTTATTTTTTGGATCAGAGGGAATTCAACGTTGTTAAACTTTGTTTGCATGTTTTTAGAATTTTAGAATATTTAATACCGAATATCTCAATTCTAAACAGTAAAACTAAAGTTTAGATTTTTTACTTATTCTGTTCCGTACGTGCAAAACATAAATAACAGACATTTCTCGTGCACTAAGTTTCGACAACCGCTGATTTAAGTCGACAACAAATCGATGCTAGAAAGATTTGTCGCTTGTTTACTCGAACACTACAAAATACTGGCTGGTTTGGTCTAAAAACGAAAAATTTATCACTAGTCGCAATCTATGCACGAACTTCAATCGCACTCATTCGAAATTTAAAAGATTTGTGGTTTACCGAACACTAGAAAACACTAGCTGGTTCTAAAAAAGTAAAATTGTCACGAATCACATTCCATGCACGCTATCTCAATCGCACTCATTCGAAATTTAAAAGATTTAGAGACACTAAAATTGCCAGTGTTCGGGCGCTGAGCCGACTCGACGTCAAATCGATTGCAAACCCGACTCGAAGGTTTACTGCTTGTTTTACGATTTTCGGAATCGTCTCGATTTGTTCACGATATAAGTGAATAGGGACGTAACTTGTGGCCGCGAGTAAAAATAGTACGATTTGATGCGGAAACAGCTATTTAATCCGATTTACGACGTGTTAACCTCATTTGTCTAGTAGCGTGGGTAAGATTGAAAAGTCGAAAAGTAAGTGCATTCTTGTGTGTCAGTTCTAAAATATTCTCCTTCAGTGTTCCGACGAATCATGAAGTGAATATTATGGTTCTGAATAACAACTTTATTTTGAGACACTAAACTATATTTTACGACAATAGTAGGTATATCCCTATTAACATAGTATATTTTTTACTCAGATTTTTTATAACATTTACAAAAATACTATGCGATGAAGGGATGAGCCTTAGAGTATCGATATAACTATATTTATACTCTAAGGGATGAGCATACTGATCGTGAAGTCTTAGTTTTTATCTTATAATAGAGTACGTACCTAAAGGTGGTAATGTTTATTTACTTGTTAGATTTCACATTCAGCTCGAACTGGCTCTTGATACCTTGATTAATATATATGTCACCGGAAAATAACAAGAATCGTTAGTTTATCAATTTTCGAGTTAGTTGATCAACTTTCGGAAAATCATAAAAACGGTAGCTGAAGTAAATGTATTATTTAACGTACGTATTTTAGTACGGTGATCAACTTACGGTGCCTGACAGTAATTTTATAACGACGGTTTTCAACGAAACGAACGCAAAATATGAATAAAACCTGTAATACATCGTCCAGATTTAAAATTTAAGCACTTAAAATCTGCCTCCTTTGATACGAAACGAGAAATGATTTCATTTATAACAATTATTGTTAAATTCCCTTTGTTCGGAGTAAATCCGATATTAACACGGTATTACATCAAAAAGCTTAATGCATTTACATTTCTGAATTTTACGATGAATCCGGTTATACCAACCGACTTCAAAAAATGAGGTGGAACTCAATTTATCGGATTTTTTTCTGTGTGTTTTTATTCGGTCCAAACGTTTGACCGAATAAAAAAAACTTTTTTATTTTAAAGCGTATAATTTCCCTTTGATTGCATTTAAATTTGTTGCATAAAAAAACTACCGTTTTTAACAGTTTACGTCCGCAATATTGCTTTAATTTTGCACTTAAGCATACGAATCCAATGGCCTCGCACTTTAACATCTAAAGGAGGCAACAATGGAATATAGGTACTTACATAAATACATACGCGCGAAAAACATTACTTTCCTTCTGGGTGGAACAGGTAAAAAAAACTACTTTCATTTCGATATGAAAAAAAATTATGTGATAAAAAAAAAACTAAGAAAGAAAATAAACGCAACGAAATAGACATCTAAGTAGTTTTCAAGGGATAAGTGCCCTAACTTCGCCCATAGTTTTTCATTGTCATACGAGATTATTACGTTCGGATGGACAAGAGCCTAATTGAGACATCATATCCTATTTCAATATGTATATGACTCAGGTAAATAGAAATATATGTCTTATTCCGTGATCCTTAGGGGATGGAATTCCTTGAAGGAAGTAGTTTATGTGTCTTACGAGATTTCGCGTAAATCGTTCGCATGCAACAAGGGTGTTACGGTACTGTCGGGATGAAAAATGCTTTAGTGTTTTCGTAGAACTTGTATTTATATTTTACTATGAAGATATAATGGTTGAATAGAAAATATGTATATGATTTTTTTTCTGTTTTATCTTACAATAAAAAATAAGGAGGTGCTCAAATCGTGGAAGTCTTATTTTTAAACTTATACCCGATTACTCTTAATACGGGACCTATTTGGTTAATTCTTGTTTTATTTGAAAGTTTATACTTAATGTTTTCTTATGTTTTCGCGATTGTTACACATTTAAATAAAATTTAACTTACTTCACAGTTACAGTACAGTGTTCGTGGTCGAAACCTCGAACTCTGTAAAGTGCTCGAAACGTTGGGTGTATAAATAATGTAATAAACGCGATAAAAACTGTATTAAAATAATTTTAGTTTATACTTAGTTCTGAATAAGTCCAAGTCAGTAGTTAAATATTGAAGTCGGTTTTCCATCTGTAGAATATCAATTTATTATAAAAGTTAACTGTAAAACTTGAAAATACATAGTTTCTTACATTCTTTAAATGTATTAAATGAGTATGTATATTGTATATGTTATTGCGTTCTCGAAGACGAATATGAAGTGTTTGATGAAATTTTAAGTGAACTATGATGGAAAACATTGATAGATGGACATGGTGTTAAATTTTAAACAAATTATCATTTTTACTACGAACGGGATTTGTTACAGTTAGATATTGGAACTATTCATTATAGTCATAAGAACAATTGTGTCTTTTTATAAGTTTAAAACTATGAGCAGATTTTTATCTTATCGAGTAAAAGTCAAAAGCTATTGGTCAGGTTTCAGTATGTTTTTTTGAATACCTACCTTTAGCCAAACTCAAAAAGTAGTGTATATTTTGTTTCTCTACAAGTAGCTGTCACCGTAAAATACTAGATGCCAAGGAAATTTAAATTGACATAAAGAAAAAGACGAAAAGATGAAAATAAGTATTTGGTTTAAGATTTTAGTGGCTTAAGGTTTTAGGTTTTAATTAAGAGTGACTACTAATTACTTAGACCCGACCGAGGAGCCACCTGTGGAATCGGCTTTAAGACCGCTAAGTACTGAAGATTTTCTTACAAATTCGTGACATTAAAACTAAAATTAATTCTAATATACGCAGGCATTACATAAAACAGATAGGCCAATAAATTTCGAACCGTGTTTAAATAATAAAAGACAAATCTACGACATAAATGTTAATTAAATTTAAATTAAACTTTATCTTGATTTATGTCAACAATTAAAGCACGAATTATAGTAGTGAAGTATAGTATGCACGCGATAACTGCAGACACAGACGGACACACGAACTAGTCTCGTAAAATATACTTTAAAAAAACAATATTAAGTCATATAAGACGAGATATCAAAGTGAGCAACATAAAATGCCCCGTGGGGTATTATTTATTGCATTCACTATATTAATTTATAATTATTATATGTATAAATTGCTTCGCTATGTAAATTTATCGCTTTGTTTTTTATTCATTTATTTATAAATTCAATAGCAATAAATTGTACGCCTAGACTTTGTAAGAGTTACATTCGCGACGAAGAAAAATTTATGGGTACAAATATAGGTAAGAATGCATATATTTTATGCTACATATTTTAGTGGATTAGATTTTGTTTGTTAGAATATTAGATTAAGTTTTGGGGCAAATTGAGGTCAGACTATAGAGAAAATAGGTATTTTTCTTTTTATGAAATTTTAGCTTAAATAATAGTAGAGCTGTGTGTACTGGACTTATAATTTTTTTGATATTAGACTTTTAAAGTTATATATGCGGTAAGAGGACCCCGGGTTCCAGTTCCAGCTGAGGGAACAGTTTTTTGAAGATGTAAAAGTTATATGATTTTGTTTTCTTTCTCATATTCAACAAACGTAACTTACATTGACACAATGTATGTGCACCATGTGACCCCTACAATTATAAATGCAAAAGTAAGTTTGTTACGCTTTCCAGCCCTATTTACAAAACCGATCATCATGAAATTTTGCATACGCATAGGTATGCATACGCATACTGAGAAGGACATAGGCTATATCACGCGGGCAAAGCCGCGGGTAAAAGCTAATTATAAATATGTTTGTTTGTAGGGGAGGTCAGGTTAATCTGCTCCCACTTGCATATGTTGTATATACATTTTGTCATTATCATCAAAAAAGCATCTTTTTATACTGCTTTTATTACAACAAATGTATATTATGCAATATTATTTAAACACAGATACATCAAATTTAAGAGCTTGGCTCTATAAAGTTCTTCAAGTTTCTGTTTCTGTTTTATTATTGAATATCATAAAAAGCAATTTTTTTTTTTTGTATATTGCTTACTATTATTGTCTTGTTTTCCAATTTCCGGTAGCATTATGTTTTCCACGCGGCTGTACCCGCGTGCTGAGGGTTCTCGGGGGATTTTTTAACAGTTTCCGCGCTATATGCACCCCTGGTCACGTTTCGTATGGAGTAGCCGTCTGCATAAGCGGTTTCATTTTTCTTTCGCCCCGTGTAGTGTGGAGACGGTTTATTACTCAAATAAAAACTATGTTTTCTTTTGAATAAAATTTCTTTTTATACGGTTCTATTATATTACTAGTAGTCCACCCCGGCTTATCCCGTGGTACATACCACAAACTACGAAGAAGATACTATTACTAGTATCAGACGACCCACTGCCTTATGCTTTCTCTAGGCAATAAAGATCATAGACAAATAAGGGAGTGAGGGTGAAAATGAAAAAAAAATGCCATACAATTACGTTTGAGTTTCTATTGGGGGCCACAAATTCAAACTCAATGGACGGTGTTCTATGCCCTAAAATCCGTAAAGGCAGTTTTTCGGCAGTGGTACATACCTAGCCTATGACACTCAGGGTACCTATCCAACGGTTAAAGAAATTTTGAAATCGGTCCAGTAGTTCCTGAGATAGCATGGTCCATCGAACAAACAAACAACTCTTCAGCCTTATATGTAAGTATAGATTTATACACCTAAGTAAGCCGTGAACCAATACTGCGTACATCCGGAACGTTATCAATAGATATTTCAGGCGGTAGTTTTTCATGGTATGGTATGGTATAAAATATTAGAAAAATAACAACTTGTGTTTGAAACGTTGTTTTTATTAATAACGTGATAAAACCGTATCAAAACTAATTTTATCAAAATGTGTCACAATCGAGCAAACATTAGAATTAACATTGTTTTCTTTTTAGGTATTTGTTTAGCTGGTATCCCAACTAATATTATAAATGCGAAAGTGAGTTTGTTTGTTTGTTACGCTTTCACGCCGTATCTACTGAACTGATCATCATGAAACTTTGCATACACATAGGTTAGAGTACCGAGAAGGACATAGGCTATAAATTACGAGGGCGAAGCCGCGGGTAACAGCTAGTATTCTATATTTTTCTTTCCTCCCAAACCAGCATGGAAGAAATAATCAAGTTGACAAAAAGCCCTATCCACACTATACGTCCCCAAAAACTGCACACAATTTGGCTCTCCAGCGCGTGAAGAGGGAGGTGAGGGCGTCAAATAAGATTTTTTCCTCAACGGGGGAGAGCTTCGCAGAATCCGGATAAACCCAGGCTTGATTAGAGGACACGATACGTCAGAACATTGATTTTGTAACGATTTCTTAGTGCTCTTTCATGCTGGTTTGATGAAAACGAAAACTATAGAATAATCAGCAGCTTTTCTTCCCACGCACACCTTAAAAGCCGGTCGAGAGATTGGGCGAAAAACAAAGGAATCACATTATGGGCGATGCGGCTAGCAACCCATCACTATTTTATTTCCCCTTTCCACCTTAACGCCTACTAACACGCTGAACGTGGCCTGTAGGTTTTATGACTTTGGGCTCTGTCTACCCCGCAAGGGTTAAAGATTCGATAATATGTATAATGTGTCTTCTAAGTATTGTTGTAATCGATAAGTGAAAGGCTAATTATAAATAAACCTTTTCGGGCATTGTGATGTTTTTCAATTTATCGATTTAAATTATAAGAAAAAAAAGTTTATCACAAACTATTAAACTTCACGTCAGAAATAAGGTAATAATTAGTAAATTTCTACATAGCAATCATACATATTGAAAACTTTGTATTCTGTTATATTTTATTAAATAGATTCAAAATAATATATAACTAAATGCGAAACCATAATAAAATAAAGAGGTGCCAGAAGCTCCAAAAATTTGGGTCATGAATATCTAGATTTAAAAAAAAAAACAATATTTCATAGTGATCAAAGCAAAGAGAACCACATTGATGCTAAAAAGCGCAAGGCAGACCAATAAAGAGACGTAGCAAAGTCAAAATGGTTTTAAATATAAATATTTTATAAGTATTCTGTTGTCTAATGCAAATAAATGAATACTTGAAAAGGGAAATGTCAGTCAATTACGTCTATTCTCTTTATTATTATATAATATACAAATTTCACAAAAAATATTACAATTTTTTTATTACAGGTAAAAATAATCTTCCAACTCGTCACATTGAGGCAACGTGCCCATAATACTGGCAGCATTACCGCGCTGAACAGCAATGCTGATGCGCTGAGCGAAGTGTGGTTCCCGGCAGAGTAGAATAGGACCACTCCAAGTCATCCCGTGGATGTCGTAAAAGGCGACTAAGGAAACACAAGCTAAACAAAGCTTATTAACATCAAAGAGACCTCTCCAACCCGTCTGGCCAGCGTGGAGAGTGTAGGCCAAATCCTCTGACTACTCAGGCTAGTATATGGCTCTGGTGGTACAGAGAGGGTCGTGCTCCTGCAGTGGAGACCTGATGATGATGATGACAAGCGTAATGACCAGCTCTAGGGTCACCCGTTGCCTCAATAAGACGAGTTGTAAAGGGAAATTGAAAACAGGCTTAGGATAATTCAATAAAAATGTGATAGAAAATCTCGTAACAAAGATTGTTTACATCCATCTTTCTCCAAACTGAAATCCACTATTTTATCACGTGATAAATAACCAGCTTTCTTGGTGGCTTATTTTTTAAGTGTTAGGTTTGCCGGAGCCCCTACAGCAATAAATAAACTCAGTACATTGTGTACAGAAATTCAGGCTAGGGAAGGTTGTAGCAAAAATATGGAGATGATAGAATTGGCTATATAGCAACGAATGCTATCAACATCCCCCACGTAAAATTTTATGCAATCATATTGCTATTTCGATATATTCTTATTAAATTAAGATATGGGAAAAAATTCGGTGCGGTTCCATTAGTCTTTATACTAGTCGTCTATAAAAACTAAGACGCAGGTTCAAATCCTGCCAGCTTTGAAATCTTTTCCACGTTTTATTTCTAAATTGAATAAATAAGGATATTAGTCTTGTCAAAAAGGTTCTGCTCAAATAGTAATTGAAGTAGGTATAAGCAGCAACTGAATGAATTCATGTAATATTTAAATATCAGTCTTCTGAAACTTATCTACATAATTATACTCTAAAATTTCAAAGATTATTATCACTACATATCATTAGCAGTACATAGAGTAAAAACATAAAAATTGAATTATTTCATGTCTTACTTACTACTCTTTCCTTCATTGTAGCATCATCCTTCAGTCTAGCCCCTTTTAAAGATTAACATTTTAACATTAAGACATTAAAGTTATAAAAAATAAAAATATCAGTTCTCTGCATTGGAAAATATATCGTCTATCTATTGTTAGAAAAAAATATGAAATACTCGAGTTGTCGTTCTGTAGTCTCAATATTATAAGATCTAGGGAAGGAAATAGGGTGCTACCCTTGCATCAGGTGCAGAGGTTTTTTGTCGGCAAAATTTAGTGAACTAGTGATGTACCCGTTACCTCCGGATACGAGGATATCGACGGATTTCCGTAAGTGACGCCGTGTGACAAAGAGTATTTGTATACAGGGTGCCTCACGCAATTGACACACAAAGGGGAGGTATTAAAGTTTGAATATGGCTGATTCTGCTTAAAATAAGTTTTCACATGTTTTGAAATACCTTCTTTTTTTTTTTTTTTTTTTTTTTTTTTTTTTTTCTATTAAGATCTACACACAAATCGGATAATCTTTTGTCACCAAATTGATAACCGCATATACCCCACGATACATCAAAAATCGATTGAAGAATAGCCTAACCCATTATTTCAGACGTTAGTTTAAAACATTGCTAATTATACATTGTGAGTTTCATGAAAAGTATTGCAGATAAATGTAAACATTTTTAGAACGATAAACCATTTAAATTAGAACTTTTAAAGTGCCTATTTAGATAAGAGAGAAATACATTGAAATAAATTTACTCGAAAGACGCCCTGTCTAAAATACAGGGTTCAATGTTATCCTACCTGATTCGAGAGATATTTTTAGCTGTGGAGGCGTTTTCTTTTACGGTACATGTACGAGTACAAACGATTATTTGTATTGTAACTTGGGGATGTTTTCAGTTAAAATGTTTGAAGTTGTGTGAAAAGTCTTCATTTTGTCTTCTTATTATGTATCAGCATAGCAGATGGCATACAAAACACAATATAATGTAAGTTCTGGTAGAGACAAAATATTATTTTTTATTGTCACAAAAGTTAGCAATTTCTGGGTTCCTATAGAAACTAAATCATTTGAACTGAACTTGCAGTATTTTCGTATACCAAACTAAAGTTTTACGAATTACAAAAAAAAAGCCTTGAAATGGACAAATAATTAAATTAAAGGCTTCTTATAGGTATTAGATGGAAGATCCATCTAATACATTACATTACATACTAAAACATTACATTTGGACATTTCCGATAACCTCAATTTACTAGAGTAAAACCGTTTCTATTCTAATAATTTTACCCCTGACGAAACGTCAATATAAAATACTTCGTCAGATAAACCAGAAATGAAATTGTATTCTAATTTGGATTACATAATCTCTTTTGAACGTCATATTACTCTTCTTTAACAATTTAAAAATCGACAAACTACTAGCGTTTCGGGACGACCACTGTTGAGAACAATACACTACGCAAAGAAATTCAGTCTAGTTTCACCTTTTATAAGTATTTTAGGATCCTCAGAACCCGAGTGTTTAATTGCACTAGTACTGGGACATTTTAAATGCAGCTTATTAAATATATCATAACAACAGAAACAGCTTGCATATATTTTAGTTGGAATTCTCTAAATGACATTAAAGAGCTATGCTATGCTGATATGAAATTGGTGCAGTTGTATTAAATTCCTTCGCTTAGAGTTACGAGACGGAATTAAATTTGTTAATATTTTGATAAATATGAATAATATTTTCATGGTAACAATTTGTGCTATTTCAATACTTTTATTAAAACTAACGTGAGATAAAGACATTATAAAAATGCGTAACGTACGGATGAGGTTGAAACATGTCGGCCAGTAGCTGACTATTTACGTGAGTAACCCGTTGTTACGTATTTTTATATTTCAATACTGTTTAATATAAGATTGTTACATAATAAATTATATTATTCAGTCTATGTCTGTAAAACCTTAAGGCCACGTTTAGCATGTTGGTGGGCTTGTAAGTGAAAACGGAATCAAAATAATAATGGGTTGTGCTATTCGCATCGCCTATTTACATGATTCCTGACGACCATTCTCTCGATCGGCTCTTAAGATCTACGCGCGGGAAGAGAAGCAGCTACATTGTACGTTTTGTCTTTTTTAACCGGTAGTGTTGTATTTATTTCAGTCGAATATCCGTTACATATCCGTCTAATCCTCGGAAACACTATCCGCCCGTCAAATAACAATAGTGTTGTGCCGGCATTCGACGAAGCCTGACAACTCGACCACGAGTGTCGGTTGTCATAATTCTCGCTACCTCACACTTTTCGCAAGAGTATCTGTTGCAGAGGTGCTATGGTGTTGCGGTTGAGATAAATAATGAACATAGATAAACAAACAAAAAATAACACAAAAACATTAAAAATAAGAATTTCAAAAAACTTTCCATTCGATTCGTGTGAACGTTTTAAATATTTTTAACTCGAATGATAGTTTCTAAATAATTTACACATGGTTTAACGAAACAGCCTGTACAATATAAACAACGTTTACTAAAATATAAATTTTTTTTTTAGTTTCCAGCATTGGACTTTTCTTTTTTCCATGCTAGTCTGGAAGAAAAGAAAGAAAGGTAGAATGTACCAGAACGCTTATCTTACCGCGTAGCCCGTAGAAACCGGCGAAGGAAAATTTGCGCCCAAATCATAATATATTATTATATATAATAGGGACATATCAGACAAATTGAGCCAGCCCCACAGTAAGTTGTGAACTTGTGTCGCAGGATACTGACTCAACGATACTATATTTTTACCCGACTGCCAGGAGGGTTATGTGTTTAGCGCGTATCTTGTATGTATGTAATATTCTTTATTACCTTGTATCTCTAGAACCGTTGAATGGATTTTCACATTTGAGGTATCGTTAGATTTGTCTTAATAGCCCGAGTGTTCTTAGGTAGGTGAAATATAAAATAATTGTAGTTATCCATGCAGGCGGGTTTTTTGTTTTTTAAATTATTAACTTGTATAATATATACTTATATAGATAAACATCCAAGACCCAGGTCATACTGAAAAAGATTGTTATCCAGCATGACCTGACCGGGGATCGAACCCGGGACTCCCGCTGGCGTGTTGACCGCTGCGCCACGGAGCTCGACAGAAATCAAATGAATCATGCACGGGCATGTAAATAGGTGCGGCTAGCAACTCATCACTATTTTGACTCCGTATTCCATATTTAAGCACATCAACATGCTAAAAGGCCTTTCAGTCTTATGGCCTTAGGCTCTGTCTACCCCGTAAGGTATAAAGGCGTGATACTATATATGTGTGTGTATTATATTATTAAGTATCAGGATATAACATACAATAGTAAACTATGCAAAGGATTACAGCCACCAATGTGTCTAGTTTAACGTGTATTGAATGCACCGATGCGTCCAGACCACAATTCCGGTCAGTACCCATACTGAGCTCGGTGTTACGTTTCGACCGCCATGTCATGTGATATTGGACAAAAAAGGTTTTTTGAATCCAGTAGGTACATATTATTTAAATTTCCACAAGTAAATATATATATTTGCCGCGTGGTTCCCGGCAGAGTAGAATAGGACCACTCCAAGTCTTCCCGTGGATGTCGTAGAAGGCGACTTAGGAAACACAAGCTAAACAAAGCTTCTAAACAACAAAGAAACCTCTCCAACCCGTCTGGCCAGCGTGGAGAGTGTAGGCCAAATCCTCTGACTGATCAGGCTAATATCTAGCGCTGGTAGCACAGAGAGGGTCATGCTCCTGCAGTGGAGACTAAATAAGACCTGAATGATGATGATGATGATGAAGTAAATATATGGAAACATCACACAGATTGAGCTAGCAATAAAGTAAATTGTTAACTTGTGATACGGTGACTAACTGACGATTCGGATGGAACGCTTACTCAGCGATACATATCGATAGTTTATTACCCAGATTAGCACTTAAACTACTTTTTATCCCGGAAAAAGTTACTGTTCCCGAAGGATCGACACCAACGCGAACGGAGCCGCGGGCGAAAGCTAGTCCTTATCCTAGATTAGGATCTAGTCTAGACTAGGATCTAGATCGATTACTATAGGTAGTAATCGTTACTATAATAATAAATATAAATAAATATATACGGACAAATCACACAGATTGAGCTAGCCCCAAAGTAAGTTCTTAAGTAAGACTTGTGTTATGGGATACTGACTCAACGATACAATATTTTATTACAAATACATATATAGATAAACATCCAAGACCCAGGTCAATCTGAAAAAGATCATTTTCCATCTTGACCTGACCGGGGGTCGAACCCGGGACCATCCATGTCACAGGCAGGCGAGTTGACCGCTGCGCCACGGAGCGCAAAATGCGAAAAAGAGTTTGCATATTTCTTTGTTACCTTTTCACGTTTTTTCTACTGAACCAATCTTCTTGAAATTTGACATTCACGTTGATGATGCTACGGAGAAAGACATAGGCTATAAATCACGTGGGCGAAGCCGCAGGTAACAGCTGGTTTAAAAGTAAATCTAGACTGGTAAACTGTGTATAGAAGAAGAAGAAGTTCCTATATTAGAGGAGTAAAAACTTTTAGTTGTTGTACCTAAGTCTGTTCTATACCTACGTACATTGTCGTACAGTCACAAGTATTAAAATGTAAACACACAAATTCTTAAGTCCATATATTATGGTCTGAAATGGAATACAATTGTGTATACATATATTTATACTATGCTCGTGTACATGTTTTGATGTAAAAACATCACGTGTTTCCAATAAAAACTGAACGAGTTAATAGAAAATTACTATTAACTCTTCAGAAAAATATGCAAGCATATCTCTCCCACAAATCATATTTAACATAAAAAAATGCAATTCAAATAACCACTTGATAAAAACTGGGTTATTTTATAGTGCAACAGTCACGCCCTACGCGTAATATAGTGGTCACCATTAAACACCTAAACGAGTTCGTTCACTATAAATAACCTCAAGCCATTATAATTATGGCGAACGAAATTCCTCTTATCACGCTCATATTTCACCAAGAGTCTAGCATTAGGCATGGAATAGGTAATATCGTGGCCTTGTCGGAAATAAAATAAGCAAATTACATTTTTTTTGCCTTGACTTACGTAGATCTCAAGAAGATTATAACCCTGCGGTCTACAAAGTTTTATATGTCGATAAACACATAAAAATGGTGATTCCGATAAAAAAAAATTAACTTAAACATAAAGTGTGAGAAATAATGGAGGATTAAATACTCCCACTGGAACCCAAAATTTGCGGGTGATAATTAAAAGTAAAAAAGTTTAATTCAACTTACTGGCTTTCACGAAGAGGAAATTGTATTGTGAAAGCTCAAGTGGAGATGCTTACTTAATTTGTTTAAAAATCTACAAAATATTAAATTCTATAGTTATTAAGTCAGCGAGAAATAAAATTGACCGCGAGTGAAAAACTTTAATAAACAACAAAAGCTATAAAATTTTAATGTCAATGTATAAAAGAACAAAACAACCCTTTACTAAAGACCAAGTTTAAAAAGGACCGATTGTTAAAATGTTAGCTTAAAACAGTTAACTCGTTTACCACAATCCGAAACATCGGACTGGTATCGCTAATTTGAGCGAGTTTTACGGGACATTCCCTTCGAAAACGATCCGCAATCGAGTTATCGTGGTACTAAAGAATGTTAAAGGAACATCACTAATTGCGGACGCCATTGGTTCTTTATAATGTTGTTCCATTTTTAAACTTTCATGTTTATTTTTTATTTAAGTCGTTATAGATGTGCCAAGTTATCATAAGTAAATTGATTTCATGTTGTTGTATTATTTTAAAGACCAACTGTTGTGAGTGTTGAATAATACTTGTAATTACACAGTATTCATAGTTATAGGTAGTATTATTAATTCTGTGGTTATAAGAACATAGAATTCGATGTAATTTTACTTTTATTGGAACAGTACTAAATACAATGTAAATTATAGATTATATGTAGGTATGTAGTTGTTACTATTGATGATAACAGTTAATATATAACATAAACCTACTTTCGCATTTCAAACTTTATCATAATGAACTTTAACATATATCGTGGGACTTCAACAATAAAACTGTCATGTTTTAATAAAAAAATAATATCATAATTTCTAGAAGCCATAAAACAAAGGCTGTTAAATTTAATGGCGTGCCCTTTTCTGTCGTTATTCATATATGAAATAATAAAAATTATAAACTTGCATGTCCCACGTGCCCACGCAAGAAAAACACTATTTTGTTATTGGTAACCGCCATATATATTTGTTTCAATCTTTTATAATAAGACAGAAAACTCAGGTTTTGCCCATTTCAATCATTCGTATATTTTATGATGTCTTTTTCTTTAACAAACATGTAAAATTTGAATTTTTACTGCTTTGTTTGGGGTTTAGAGATGGAGATACGTACCTACATGGTTTTTTGACAAGTTAGTGAATTGCATTATTATTTGTGTCTGATAAATTTAATAATTTATTGTAAGTAAAACTAGGTCAGCTAACATCGTCTTAGTAGCTTTAGGCAGATACATATTTGAATTTTAAATGTATCCGTTTGAAGAAGTATGTTTCAATGCAGAATCGCATACTTAAATGATTTTGAATTCTACAGATAACGTGAAATGCGATAGTTTTTTTTGTAATTCTATCACTTATAAACGAAATACTAGGTGAACGAATTTGGTACACAGATATACCAAATCCTCACTTAACACAGAATGTCTTTTCAGCTTCTCAAGACGTGAACGCGAACGAAGAGTTACAAAAAGTTGAAAGCGACTTTTACTCGTAACACCAATACAAAAGCAATTCAGCCACAGGAACATTCGGCAACTTACACAATAAAAAACAATATTTAGCCACCTGTACACGCGAGTTCCCTGTGGAATAAAGAAAAAAGGAATTTCCTTTGTCACCTCCGCCGTTAATGTGTGAAATAATATTTTCGCCAAATAACAGAGGGCGCCTGCGGCGGTAGAGGGCGCTTCGTTCGGCTTAGCAATCTAACGTTACCGTAATTTAATCCAATACACCCTCGGGTAAGAAAGTAAGCAGTCGGTAACAACGCAATGCATTTATCATATTCGAGGAAACTGGGGGAGAAATCAATGAGTAGAATAGCACAAAAACAATAATGTTTTGATTATCTATAAGATCATTCTTTCCATGAAGCAAATGGATTTCCTTGTGATGCCACTGTCAAGAACATTTTTTCATAAGCTACACCAATTTTCATGTATTTTAACATCACCAAATCGTCTAATTAGGTAAACAAAGATACAAGATACGAGTAACTAGAAAATCCACAAAATATTAAAAAAAAAACAAATCAATTCTTTCGAAAACGAAATTTAAAAAGAAATATTATAATTTTCCGAATTGGACGACTTGTACCTAAAGTGAACAAATAATTTCACTCAAACAAATATACTTTCTTAAAATCGCCAGTTATCGCAGAGATTTCTAGCACAAAATTCAAAAGAAGAAGAAGTTAAAACAAACTAGGGAATCCAGGAATGTATTGTAAAATCCAACACAATGATAGCGAGATTAGCTTGTCGTTTTAAATCGGATCGGAATACGAATCCTGCAAGATATATCCGTCGAGTTGGCACAAAAGAATTGGCGCGATATCGCTGTCCTGCGGCAGCCATCTTGACAGCGTTCCCGCCAAAACGTTTGAGAATCGAACACCGATAGTGACGTGTCAATGTGTCACTTTCAAATCGATGTTCCTCGATTCAGACTAAATTATTGCTTTAAAATACTTTTATCTCGATAAATGAATTAATACCTGATTAACTTAAATTATTGTCACATTCAGTCCATAAAACTTAGTGTTTTTTTTTTGTAAGTAAAGATTAAAGAATACTACAAGAAAATGTTAACATACATATATTCCTTCAGTAATCGTAAATACCTAAATAAAACTGATCACTTTAATGGAATGGTAAGTTTTTGAAAATTACGTACTTTGAATAATAACGTTTAAATGTTAAATTATATCATACATATAATTTTGTCATTGGTACGATCGTATTGATTTTGAGAACTACACACGTAATGATAGGCTGTTACCGTAATTATGATCCAAAAATAAACAGACATCTTTATGTTAGCTTTAACCTGTAGTTAGTGGATTAAAAATTCATTCGGCCTTTTGATGCCGCGGCGAAGTTGTTTAATACCAATATTTACCTCATCACTTTATGAGCACGAGAATATGGGTAATTTACTTTGTAAGGGATACGGAATATCGTGTTATTTTATAGGGGTGAATGTTTGAAATCTACGAACTGTTATGTCATCGGGTAGCAATGCTTTTTTATTGACTTTATGAACTTTGATTCGGTATCCTCTATGGTCGGGGTTGATTTATAAAAACAAGTAGGTATAATATTGTAACTTTATGTCCAGCGTATATCTAGATGTCAATCAAGGAAAAAGAAATAAACATGAGTACCTTATTAAATCTTATATCTTTGTAAACGCTGCCATAAGGTTTTGTAACTTTGCTTGTAGAGAGTAAAATTTACATTTAATAAAGTAGATAAAACCGAAAAACATACACGAAGTTAAACAAAACAGAAACTGAGGCAGGCAGTGCAGAACCCATTGTGACATGATAGGTCAACAATGAATGAAACTAGCACAAAGTGGTGACAGATGTTATGCCTGAAGCGTCTATAATGCACTAGGGACAAGGGTGATGTAAGCTACATTGGGATATGTGTTTTATAGTGATTCATAGCATGCATGACGACTTTATTAAAATTATTACAAGAAGTTAGTTAAAATATTAGACGAATGTCGACTTATTCTACCACGAACACTGTAAAGTGTTCGAAACGTCAGGTGTCTAAATAATGTAATGAACGCGATAAAAACAGTACTAAATTGATTTTATTTAAATGTGTAACAATCGCAAAAACATAAAGAAGTTAGTTGTAACATAAACAAGATGAGGGTCAATTTCAAAATAAATTTGAATTTTGTATGCATGCCAAAAAAATGTTTGTAAATGTCCTTCTTTTTGATGAAATATGACTTCACAGCAGTAAAACAAGCTCTTGTACAAACTGAAATATCTACCTACAAAACCCACCGAACCCAACACTTTCGCCACAAGGGAACGAAAAAAAGCGTGTATTTTTTTAACATAATCTCAACGATAACAGCATTCCATGGGCATGTTACGGGTCGCGTGACTGGACAGAATAAAAAACGGCTGCCGGGCGAATTTGATACACCGAGTACTTAACTGTTAATATCTTTATCTAAATCGTACCATAAACAAGGAGGACATTCTTTAACAGATTCACCGATTTGATACACCACTTGTACAACACTACGATTTGCATTTTGTATTTTTTATGTGATAATCTTTTGGGAATTTAATTGTACTTACATGTATTTTAATCCCTATTGTAAATTAAATATTTTTCTGCTACTAAAAATACACATGTAAGTACTACAATCAATTACTGATGTCAATATTAACATCAGTAATTGATTGATTATTACTAATAACTAACTCTTACTCATCGGAGTGATTCCTGGTTGCATCCTCTATATTAATAATTAACTGATAATTAAAAATTTATTATTTTGAATTTCTACTTAACATTCCCTCAGGTATATGCATGGTATATGTAGGTCATAACACTCATAATCAATTTCATGCCAATATTACTAGTCATAAAACTAGATTTGAAGAATTAAAATCAATCAATTTCTCATTTATGATGTTAAGAATATCTCATAAAGAAATATTAAAAAAAATTTGCTTTCGCTATTCATGCCTGCCCCGTGCTTTAGTTCTACGTATACATATACTATACTATATGTAATACCCTCTTCTTATGAGCCGCAATTTATTTTATAGCCCGGCCGACTACTTCTCCGAGTTTGCCAGGGAATTTAGTTCAGGGAACAAACAACTAATGCAATGAAACTAATTCGGTAGTATGTTTAGTCGATCAAGTGGAAACGACCCAGCATAATACAGATGTTTTTTTTACGAAATATAAAACTAGGCATAAACAATTAGAGTTTAAATCTGACGAAGATTTCGTATAAAAACCGAAGTCGTGGGATAAATATCATTTTATGAATTGTTGTTCAATTCTTAGTAATTTTTTTGCAAAAGATAATATATCAATATCATATACTGATAATTAAATATGTATATTGCAATTATTGAAATTCCTTGCACAACATTTTCTAAGGAGTACCAATCCAAACAAAAATAACTTCATACTGTTTTTGTTGAAAACACGAACTAGCTTTTATATTATTTGTTTTAATCATTATACTAACAAAATTATCCAACTTATCATGTATAAATCTTCTACCCTCCTTTAATTTTTTTTAGGTACTCATTAGTTAAACCGGAGTTTTTACCTCAGTTACTTCGGTCCGAGTTTTATAAAGGTATGATAGACAGAAACTTTATTGAATGAAAGCTGAACTTGTGACAGTATTTTTAACCTAAACTTTTAAAATGACCTGTATTCTCGTAAACTGATCTAGAAAAGGTCTCGATTTACTAGCCTCCCGAACTACTCATGTCAGAATTTGTGTAGCAGAAATGATTTATTCTTCCTAGTAATTTATTTTATTACGCACGTAATTTTACAGGTCATTTTCTAGATAAAATCTTGCAATTTGTTGGATTTCATGCTACTGGTAATTTTTTAGGCAATTTTTATAATGTCTTTATTATGTGGCTACTAAAACGTAATAGTTATAAATATTTAACTAATGTGTAGCGAAGCAAAATTATTTCCTGAATGTAAGCTTATATAAGGTTCTTAAAGATTATTATGGATTTAATGGTTAATATTTTCATCATTAAGGGTTATTTAAAGGTACCTAATGATTATTATGAAAATTCCTTGTCCTTTGTGTTAAAGTTTTTATTCTTTTTTAATTTTGATTGTGAGTCTATGTGTATTAATATTTTCTTTATGAATTAAATTGGTTGTAGGTACTTATTAAATGTCGCTATTTTTTTAAATTCGTTCTTAAAAATCTTACAGTTTTTAAAAATTGTTAATATATATACGGTTGATAATATGAAATTAAACGAAAAAAAACATTAGTGGCTCTTACATAATAAATTTATATTTTCACGATTTTCAAGAAACCTGAACATTTTTGACATCAGTTAAAAGCGCCTCCGTTTGACATAATCGGCCTTAAATCTAAGAAAAACAAGAAAAAAAAACAAAACAACATCGCAAGCGTCAAACGCGGTGCAGAACCTGTAATCGTCCGTAGCAATCCTGCATAATTACCGTAACCAGCGAAAAAAGATGGCGGGATAAAATGGCGATTCCCGCCAAGTGCCCGTGACTCTCTACATTTGTCTCTGGTCACGAACATCATAACGCCTTAAGCGTCGTGCAAAAAGTGCAATTCGCAAAATGTACAAACTGCCTTTGATCTCTAATTTTTAAAGCAACAACTCTGCATTTGTGGCGCCGAAAAGAACATCTATATGTAACAAAGTTTTGACAAAGATTATATAACAAGAAGAGGTTGCTTTAAACCTGAGCTTTAAACATATAAATAATTTATGAAATGCCTTATTAAGGAAATTGCTTATTTAGTATAATTTGTACATTTTGCGAACAGCCCATTTCGCGCTAAACCCATCATAATGCCTTAAGCCGTGCACACACGAACGGTCGGTGTGAAAATGGGATATAATTTTGGGGAAATAATCAAAAACTGGTTCGCGTGCCCACCGGGCATTAGGGTTGGCCCTACCCAAGCATGTTGGTAGTTGGTACATATACCGCGGTATGTACGTAATGAGCCAAGGAAAATTGTGTTGCCATAAAAATAATTGTGTTTCCTACCCTCGGCTCTTGTACGTCACTCGATTAGCCACTACTATTAGTCACTATTTACATTAATGGCGAAGTTAATGAATTCCCGTGTTTTTGGGAACACGAATCTGGGTAATAATTTTTGTAGGTTCTAATGGGAATAGGTTATAGCTGTATATCAAGTATTATGCCGAAAATGACATTTATGGTTTGATATAAAATTATACATCGAGAAAAGAAATGTAAGAAATTCAAACAACTACCTATTTATCTTGCTTTAGGAGCAATACCATTTGACCAGTTTTAAGACATTAAAATAAATGACTATTTAATTTTAGTTAATTTTTACTATAATAAAAAATTACAAAATTTTGAAACGCTTTGTCTTTTGAAAATTTTTAGTTATATATTATAGTTTAAGAAAACTGAAAAATTTTAAAAAAAATTGTTAAGTTCGAATATTATAAGCCCATTAAAATTAGCTGGCATAATAAGTTTCCCAGTTCATTTTTATTTATAGCAAGATGCAGTTACACAGTGCAACAAACTCGCAAAGAAAACCAGTTTTTAAATCGAGTTCGAATCGAGATCGGCGTGAGATTCTGTAGTCGAAGTTCGATTCACAAATTTATGTCCACAGTTACGTCGACTTTTACGTTTAAGCGTAACTCTCGGTTTCGGGAACTGGTATTTATTTGGTTTATTTCTGTATGACTCTGGCTCTGGGTTTTATATCGAGGAACAAATGAAAACCGTTTGAACTCGTAAAAAGACTATTAACGGCTTTCGAGTTTCAACGCTTTCGCACAGTGGTATAGGTTCGAATTACAAAAGGAATAAAACGTTTTCGAAACAATAGCAGTTGATTTAATTACTTTTTTGCAAGAAAAGATGGGTAAATATGAAAAATATTTGAGAATATGTATACATAGTTCAAATAATCATCACTTCTTAAAGACCTTTTCTTCTTCATCGAGAAAGATTTTATAATATGGATTTTTCGCACATTAATAGGTTTTTTTTTCTATAAAACTAGCAGTCATGTTAATCTGGCTAGATGCCTTATAAATGACAGAATGGCAAAGCACGGACATGAGATATATCAATTATCTTGCAGAATCATTCTTTATAATGATATTATGGCCACAAAAAATTTACTTAATCTACCGATTTAAATCAAAGTAATGTATAAACTCAAGTAAATGAGCCACAAGATGTAAACTTAGATTATTTAAAGTTTAGATAGACTCTATTAGCCGAAAAGCGTAGAAAACAGAGATATGATCATAGACTTTGGTGCAAACACATTGCTACCGATTTAATGTCATAAGTTGGTATGATGCATGTGCTAACACAAAGCTGTTACGCAAACAAGCACTGAAAAATTTTCCGGTTTGCCTATCATTGAAATAAAGTCATAACAGAGCCTAAAGAGTATATTCCTAGTCAAAACGTGTCACACAGTTTGGTGTTAAATAAAAGCATTATGTTTGAAAGGATTTCCTGAAAGTTGAGGAAATACCTACATGACTTTGAAGATAGCAAAAGTCATGTAGGTATTTCCTCAACTTTTCAGGAAATCCTTTCAAACAACCTGTATTACTACCTGATTAGCACAATCAATCAAACTCGGCACAGGAAAACTCAATACAGAAATGCCTTTGACAAAGTCCCCCGATAGTAATACCCGCCTACTTAAAATCTACACGTCGGGAATTTACTTTCATCTCGTAAAGTTGGAAATTCAACCTTATTTAGAAAGCAATAAGGCATTGGGGACGGTTTTCATCGTATCTCATTACTTGAGAAAACCGTGCACTTATTTTTAGACCGCTTTTGTCCTGTGGGATGTTAA
Organism: Rhodophaea formosa; assembly: GCA_963082605.1. NCBI lineage: Eukaryota > Metazoa > Arthropoda > Insecta > Lepidoptera > Pyralidae > Rhodophaea > Rhodophaea formosa. Next base: position 8,473,443 of record OY720228.1, on the reverse strand, counting down.
ATGTAGTCGTGCAATTTGATTTTACCTGTAAAAGAGTTGTTTATTTTTCACTCACTACGAATATAGGAGAAAGTTCTTATTTTACACCTTTTTAGGGTTCCGTAGTAAACAAGGAACCCTTATAGTTTCGCCATGTCTGTCTGTCCGTCCGCGGTTTTACGCAGAAAGCTGTAATTTGGTATGGGTATGTATATTAATCATGGCAAAAGGTCTTTCCAAAATATTGTGAGGTTGAAAACACCATTTTTCGATTTAGGGATCTGTTTCCGAAATATTTGGTTTTAAAGTGCGAATTTTTGTTAGAGGTGAGTGTCCCCCCCCCCTCTATCTGCTAAACGGTTATATATAGATACGTGAAAAAAATTACAGCAGTAGTATATATATACTGAAGTTTAAAGGAAAACTATCAGAGCTGACTACTAAGTACAAACTAAAAAGTTATAGGCAACCAACTTATAAATGTAAAATTTCATACTATTTTCATTGTTAATGTTTTTGGTCGTTAAACTGTAAGGTGCGAGTGTGAATAGTGTGAACTCAAAGTTGTCATTCACAACTACGGAACCCTTCACTGCGCGTGGCCCGACACGCACTTGGCCGGTTTTTTAAATATCTCTCTCTCTCTCATCTGAGCGTGTTCCTGCTGTTATCCTCAGCTGGAGTGCTTCGGAGCCCAGGGTCCGTTACCGTTAAAAAAATCGGTGGCTTATGTATGAGAAGTCCATTTTTTTCATATTTCGGCTTTTGTTCCTTTGGGTACCTAAATATGGCAAGGTTATCTAATTGAATGCCTATGTATTTTATATGTTCTGAACTTTAAAATATGGCCCTTCAATCAAAAAAGTATAGTTTTTGGAACACAATTCTTATTTATACAAAATTCAAAACTTTTATTTTATTTATTCATGCTCATTCATTTCAACAAACTTGTATTAAATATTAATTTGTAGTTTATGTGATTTTCTTGTGTTTATTATATAAAATTTTGCATATTATATATAAACTGTAGTTTCTGCGTGACATTTTAACATCCTAGAAAACTTACATATTTATAATTATGGTAAAAAGTTTGATTTTGTATTTTGAAATGCAGACTCAAATTTCAGTAGCAGCATCTAAAATATATTTTTCACAATTTGTGTATTTTTTCCGCAATTTGTCCCGCGTGTCGCCCTAACGACGTCACGTGCGATCAATCGTGTGATGGGACCCTTATTGCAATGAATAAACGTCAATTTGTGACACGAAATAGATCATAAAAAAGTAAGAACAAGGCCGAAAACAGTTGTACAGATTTTTAAAAAGATTTCATATTTATTTAAAAAATGATTAAATAAAAACGTAAATTTATTAAGTATTTATTTTTAGTTCAGTTTTTATATTTAGTAATTTGTATTTAGTTTAGTATTTATATTAATTCCAATTCTCAAGCAAATTTACACACTATCTTTAATTGTTTTATACAAGTGATTCTAAACAATCTGGCAATATTTCTGATTCCGATATAAAAAATATCTTATCAAATAACAAAATAGGAAAGAAAAATGGAACTAATAAAAATTGGACCTCCCATACAAATTCCTCAGCTGGTTAAATTTACATCGGAAGTATAAATATTTTTCTCATTGTTATTTCACCATTTTATCTTGCGTTTAGGTTCATATTAGGTATTCTGATTCTATGATTAAAATGTTGCCCATTTGTTTAGAATAATTTATTTACTACGCAGATGTTTGATATCACTATACAAGATAATGATACAAAAACCTATCTAGCCCTATATTTACACAAATTTAAATAAATTGAAAGCTAAAAGTCATAAGTAAAATAAAAAAAATAAAAAAATATCCTCTCTTCGTGTACGTGCAAACGGATTAGTATTCCACCCCATTTTTACTCTCCCCATCAACAACCATCTTATGAGAATCTCCTTATCATATTTGCAATACCACAAATCAATTATCATTATACAAAATTTGTCAATGCTACCTGCAAATGCTCCCGCCATTTTCCACCTGCGTCTGGAGTTAAGCTGATAATTACGGATTATACCCCCCACTTCACCTCCCCTTGCCCCCATCGCCACTCCAACCCCCCACTTCACTTTGCTTGAATGCACGGCGTATGTAATGGTTTTAGGATTTTTCGTCTACCCGCTTTTATTTTTAAATAATAGCAGGGGATAGGTAATAGCATAGATTTTTTTAATTGCTTGCTAAATTGACAGTTGTGAAAGTAATTAAATGTGATATATGACCCTTAATAAGGTAGGTACATTTAGTAATTTGGGTTGTTATTCGTTTTTGATAGATCTTTGATTATCGTTGTGTTTGTTTTGATTTATTGCTGTTTAACATGATACATGTACTTTGTTTTCGAGACATTGTAATTTTTTTAAACTTTTTCTGTAGGATAAAAAACTGTATATCAAAGTATACAAAAAATTATGGAATGATCAACTTTCTGAAATAGTTTTAATATATATTTCAAATATGTATGTGTGACATTTTATTATTCATATTTATTATTTATTTCGGGTAATATCTACCAGTTGAAATATGTATATCTATGAAGTTTGAAATAAATAAATTTCTTCATTTAATACATCATGGAAAAGAAAAATATTTTTATTTTGCATGACCTAGCAGTAGCCCAAGAATATTCGCTGTTTAAAAAAGTGGTAATTTTCAGCAGTTCTTCTTTTGAGTGTCCCATATGCGAAACATACTTTTTTCGTAATGCCCATTTTGCGATAAGGACATTCTGCGTAAACTAAAACTAGCCTGTCCAAGATTTAGTATTACAGGATTGAGTATCAGTCATTTTTTTTCTTGAATATCAGCACACCACCCAGTCACGACTTACATAAATTACACCAGCCTATATGAAGCAATTCTGCACATATATACCAAGCCACAATGGGTTAATTTATAGCCAAAACTTAGACAAAGCCCTATAAATCATATCATTGCGTAGAAACGGCGACAATGGTTATCAAAGGTAAGCTTAACAATTGGCGCAAACAATTGATATTAATTTACCAACATTTGGTCAAACTTTGATTTATTGATGACTAGCTTACGCCCGCGGTTCTGCTCGCGTTAGTATAGATCCCTCGGGAACAGTACTTTTAGGATGAAAGGTAGCCTATTTCCTTCTTAGTACTCCACACAACGTGTACGCAAAATTTCATGATTATCGGTTTAAAAGATTGAGCGTGAAAGCGTAACAAACAAACTCATTTTCGCATTAACAATAATAGTCAGGAAGTTGGAATGGGATTGGACTATCGATTCATATCTCAGAGTTGGTAGGACAGTTATCAAATCTATAGAAAATAACACGTTAACACAGTAAAAAGAAAATTATTGAAACAATTTACTGGGAAAAATATTTAAAAATTTTATTCAAATGTGAGATAAAAATACAAACTAAATAAATACTAATACTGCAGATTTTAAAACCTTTTTTAGCTTTTTGTGCTCCACTGAAATATTCAATTTAATCTTTCATTCAGGTTTACAAATAAAAAATATTTTACTCTACTACTACGGATTTATTCAACCGTCCAAACAAAATCTTCTCAAAATATATGTTGCTTTTATTTATCTAAAAGCTGCAACTTTAATCCCTGAGGGATTGAAAATCCCAACAACTCGGGTGTAAGAAAAATGTAAAATGTAGTAAGGTGTTAAAGAAAGGCGATTATTTTTATTTTCCCGAGGGATCAAAAAATAGCTACGTCTTATAAATTTACCTTCATTCCCTTAAATAATTTAAGATATTTTTACCAAAAAACAAGAACCGACTTCACCCCTATCAATTTTTTTAATAAGCATAAGAAAATAATGGAAATAAAGTGTGATCCAAACGGCATACCTATAAAAGTTTTTTTGGTTTTTGTGTATTTTTTCAAAAAGAATTTCTTAAATCGGTCCAGATGTCTTTAAGAAATCGGGGAACATACATAAAAAAAAATAAAGATTACGACGAATTGTAAACCTCCTCCATATTTTGAAGTCGGTTAAAAAGAGATAACTTAGCTCATCACTATCATCAACTTTTTCTTTGGGATCAATGAAAAGTACTCAAAAATAAATTTGCCATATTTGTCCAAATTGCCAGGCCGGCCGAACACTTTTGCATGAAAATGTAGATTATTTTTATTTCCTATAGTTGGCCCAATAGGAACGGTTGTTCATTATGACAGGCTAAGTCACCTCTGCAAGTGTAGAAAGTTGATTGTGGTGGGAAGTCAAGGGGTGCAGTTGGGGTCTACCATGGACGATTTTGCAAATTGATTTTGGTGGACTTTATAATATGAAATTGGTGTAGTTTAGTGTTATAAATGCTCGTGCTAATGGAACAATTTGTGAAATAGTTAAAGTGGACTTGTATAGACCTGTCGCCATAAGCGGGAGTCCACGAGGCATCAAAGAACATACGCCATCTTTGATGCTACTTGTTACAACTTTACCGTACAACACCGATACTTAGTATTTCAATTTACTGGACATTGGCAGAATCACTGAAATCTCGGTGGAAGCCATTTTATAAAACAGAAGAAGAAGAAGTGTAGAAAGTTTTATATGCTGTATCATCATCCCAGCCGCAAGCAGTCTAGTGCTTTTTCAATTTTTATTTGAGAAATATGTGAACTAATTAAATAACTTTTACCCAGTCACATTGTTCACAAAGTAATTTTATTTGTTATTTTTAAGGTTCCGCACCCAAAGGGTAAAAACTCTCAGGCTGTATCTCAGAAACCGTTTTTTAAAATTCTATTTCATTTTTCACTTTTATCAACTATCCTTAATGGTTCTTAGTTTTAATCCCACCTAAATAATAAAAGCGAAAGTGTGTTTATTTATTCGTTACTCCTAATCACTCAACCGATCACAATTAAATTGTGCATACGAGTAGGGGTACATTGGGGATCCTGGATCACTCACCTCGCGTTCGCTCGGTTCGCGATCCAGAATGCCCCAATGTGGTGTTGTTAATATGGTAATATGAATTGTGTACAATACTCGTCAAGTAATGGGAATATAACCTAACGTACTCCATAAGAGCAATACCTTGCAGTCTTACTTACTAGTTTTTAACAAAAATAATAAGGGAGCATAGGTAGGGGCTTGTCTGCAGTCGATTATGTTAAAGGTGCTAAATTTTGGTTTACGAGATAACATACAATATTGCACGTATTTTTAAATTATTTCTTTTTAAACATGATTTCTGCAAATCAATAATTATAACCATATGCAAGTCTTTTAATTGTTTAAATATTTATAACAGTATTAAAATAGTCAAGCTTATAAAAAAATGCAAAACGGGCGCGCGCCTTTTGAGCCTCCTCCACGAGGTTGAAATTTGATTTTCGGTTTCGACGGAGGGGCTCGCAAGCGCGCTTCCCATTTTTGTTTGTTTCAGTTTTTGGTTTGTTTCATTTCTCTTAGGGAAGGGAAGAGGTCGCAATGGAAGGCCTGATTGGGGACAGGTCTAACCGAGAGCAACATTCACCCGCTCCTTTCACTCTGCAATGTAAACTGCGCCCCAATGTGTCGTAACACCACAGATACAAAGCATCGTTACTAGGAGTCCCAATCACTACCATGATTCTTATCGTATTTATAATCCTCGAACGAAAAAATCTTGATAGCGCGATGCAGAAAAACCGCTTTATGAGTGCAGTTGGAAAGCTTATTAATTGAATAAACATAAGCCGCATATCCCCTTGTGTCAGACGCTTGAAATAAAGTTGTAATGTGAGCGTCACAGTCACGTAACTGTGACGCGGCGTGTGACCGAATATATGATGCGCGCATCACTGACGGGCGTATCTATGGCTATTTTCTAGGAGCGGTCTGGTTCTACGAGCGATTACCTATTAAGTAAAGTAAACATCCAAAATATTATCAAAAATCAGTATCTCGCCATAGCTCAATACCATCATAGCTCATAAAATATCACTTCTTGTTCTTGGGGCGCTACTTTAAACGTTTTGTATTTACAGGTTTAATTTTATGTATGTCATTCTTTTGTTTGTAACAAGTATCTATATAAATTTCTTTCATTGGAATTTCATTTGGTGGTCGGCATTCCATCGCTGTTGGATAAAACCATGTCAGAGGCCCTTACGGTTGAGAAACTCTAACACCGGGCTATGTAGAGTCGTATGACCTTACTGCCTACTCGATGAGGAGAAAATTGTTGGATAGATTTCTGAGATAATAATTAGATAACCCTCACAATTCCTCATATGCATCAATTAAAGGTACTTATTTCTTTAAAGAACAAAAAGAAACTATGCACCTTTCGATTTTAAAATTATATATTTAACTAGCTGTTACCCGCAACTTCGTCCGAGTGCCTATGTCCGTTCTCAGGGTATAGACTATCTGTATACCAAATTTCAATCAAATCCATTCAATAGTTTTGGCGTGAGGCGTAACAGACAGACAGACAGAGTTACTTTCGCATTTATAATATTAGTAAGGTTAAGGATGAGCCTTAACCTTATCAAACGTTTGTTAAAAAGATTAATATCGTTGCATGTGCGTGCGGATTTATTTTTTATAAAGAATACACGTCATACTATGTGTATAATACAAAATTTTACTATAATTGTTGCAGTCGAGTAATCAGGTTTGCTCATAAATAAGTACATGCGATGACCATATTAAAAAAGGATCTCGAATTGCAGCGACAGCCCGGCGCCGGTATAGTGTTGTCGCTAAAAATTAAGTCTCATTCACCTATGAGTGTCTAAAATTAACACAGTCTAAAGGATAATACACCGTTTGAAAAATGTAAATAAGATCCAATATATTAAACGAACGGTATAAGATTTGTAAAAGTAAAATATAATACTAGAACAAACGCATGTCTGTGGACGAAGTTTTATAATTTAAGTTTATAAATATAGGTAGTTACTTTCAACACAATCTACTAGGTAACATTTGTTTGGTGGCTGCATCGTGGAACACCAGTGAGTATGTGCGTATTTACTACATATATTTTTATATAATATACAGATTTTTTTATAATAAAAGCAAGGTTGTTAGTTACTAAATGTATTAGTCTTTTCTTCATTTAAAGTATTTTGTTGTAAATTAATGCATATTTATGATTTACATATTTTATGATTTCAGGTTTTCCAATCCTTTTGACTCTGATGGAGAGGGGCGGTCATCGGCATCGAAGAAGAGGTCTGTCAAGCCGAAGACCTCAAAGCCGAGGGTTCGCCGTACCTCAAAACCGAAGAAACAAATCGAAATCTTCAGTGAATCAGACTCCGAGGCGGAGCTGACTCCAGCAGCTACTGGTAGCACGCCATCGATTCCTCCAGCTGAAAGTACTAGTGGTGCTAGCAAGAAGAGAAGGAGGGTCTTGCAAGATTCTTCCGAGGTTAGTCTAATCATTTTATTTTTAATAACGGTGGTGTGTTCGATATCCTTGTAACAAAATCATGCATATTTGTAATTTATGTTGTGATTAAGTTAAGCAAAAGTTTAAAACGTTTTGGTCCATGCTGATCTGAGAGCAAAGAAAACATAGAATGTGCAAGCTGCTTCTCCTCCCACGCAGACCGTAAAAGTCGGTCGAGGGAAAATATAGAATGTACCAGCTGCTTCTTTTCCCGCGCAGACCGTAAAAGTCGGTTGAGGGAATGGTTGAAATCTTAGGAATCATTTCAATAGGCGATGCGGCTAGCAACTCATCACTATTTTGATTTCATTTTCCATCATACACCCACCAAAAAGCTAAATGTGGGCTTTGGGTTTTATGACTTTGGGCTATGTCTACCCTGTAAGGACAAAGACATGATACTATGTATGTGTTATAACGTTTAAACACTTGTAAATTAATCTTTGAAAGTAAAATATCTTATGATACAGACTTAATGTTACAGCTAGTATAAAAATAGTATATAATAACTCGTATTTCACTATAACGTCATAATTGCTATATCGATTTAGTTACCAGCTAGTAAAATATAGGTGTAATATGAATATGCGAAGAGTTCATATAGTTATATCAGTTTCTTTGTTTTACAATAATGTATATGTCGACTGTAGTACATTTAAATTTTATTTTGGCTAGATGCAGTGTTTTAATTTTTCTTCAAAAATAAGTTCTTGTGCTTAATATGTACTTTTATTGATTTCAGGATGAAGATTATGGAAGCGTACGAGCTTCAACGCTGAAAAATTATCTCCAGAGGCGAACGGCTTCAGGATACTCTTATCAGAGCGACCCGGCCAAACGCGGAGAATATTATATAGAAGTTCGCATCTCTAACTGCCGTGAGCTGGAGGCTCTTTCAGCTGATAACCGCTGGAAACATTCTTTAGTGAGTTTTAAAACAGCGGTTCACGAAAAATCGTCCGCTTGGAAAGCTGCTACCCAGTTAGTGGCAGCGGTGAAAGAAGAGTTTCATCTTTCGCAACCAATTTTGTACCCCGCTAATAATTAATTAATATTTTAAATTTAAAGTTTATGTAAATGGGCTTATACCCTGTGCATATTAGTCGGGAATATATTTAACGTCATAGTATTATCTTAATAATTATTAGATATACAATACTAAATAAATGCTGAATTGCGTTCAGTGGTTCTTTTAAAAGTACATATTTGTACTGTATAAATCACATAAACATTAATATATAACTCGAATAAAATTATGTAACCATATAATTTAAAATTTTATCAATTATAAACCAATATAAGTCTATATTGTATGTTCTATATTTACATTTGAATCATACAGAATGTACTTTTGTGATCAGTGTAACATATCTGTAAAACATCAATCTTCACATAAGAGATCTAATATTCACAAATCTAATTGTTTGGTCCAAACCGAATTCGATAATGTCCGTGTAATAGCTAGCGCCTTTAAAAACAAAATTGTTACTTATCAAATTAGTCCTCATAATTTTATTTTATCACCTGAAATATTTTTAGCCGATGTTTCATATACATCTCAACATTTGATCCAGCAAATGTTAAGGAGACATTCGTCAATTAAAGTTAATTTCGAGCTTTATGTTTTATATACTTTACCAAAAAATAATGAATCGACTCTAAAATCATTTAACACAAAATATGAAGTTGTTCATCAAAATTCAGATTTGTCATTTTTTTATAATAACTTTGCCGAGAAAATAATTAATAAATGTTCAGAATTCGAAACCGGTGAGTCAGGTTGGACTATTGAGTCAGTAAGCCATTTAGAACTAAACATTTTAAAATATAATCCGTTGAAAGCAGGGATGTACATACCATTGCCGCAAAAAATTCAATACACTAAATCTTGCCTTAATATAAAAAACACAGATGATCATTGTTTTTTATGGAGTATTGTTGCACATTTATATCCAACTAAAAAAAATCCGACCAGAACAGCTTCATATCCTCATTACTCTAAAATATTAAATACCGCAAACATGTCGTTTCCTCCAGCAATAACAGACATTCAGTTATTTGAAAATATTAATCAAAATGTGAGCGTAAATATTTATGGATTAGATAAAAAAAATCATGTTACAGGGCCGTTGTATAAAACCAAAAAAAGAAAATTAATGCATGTCAACTTGCTGTGTATAGAAAGAAATAATAAATATCATTATTGTTTAATAAAGAAACTTGATAAACTTGTGCGCAAACAATTGACCAAACATAAATCGCACATATATTTATGTGAAGAATGTTTTATATATTTTGATTCTCCTGAAAAACTCATTAATCATGATTGTGCAAGAGTTCAAACTATATTACCTGAAGATAATAATCAAATTAGTTTTTCAAATTATAAAAACACTCAGAAAATTCCGATCGTTATATACGGAGATTTTGAAAGTTTATTACGAGCATACCCAGATAACAATAAAACACCTTGCGTTGAAAGTGTGCAAATTCATGAGGCTAGTTCTTTTGCATACTATATTTTTAGTCATTCTATACCGGAACTAAATAAATTTGTCAGCTATAGAGGACAAGATTGTTCAAAAAAATTTATTGAAACAATAAGTGATGATGTTAAAAGGCTCTATGATCTACTATCAAAATCAAAACCTATGGTTATTACTAACGATGAAAGAAAATCTTTTAAAAATGCGAAAAAATGTCATATATGCAAGAAAAAGTTTAGTGATACCGATACTGTAGTTGCACATCATGACCATTTCACTGGAAGATATATAGGTCCCGCGCATAATCTGTGTAACTTAAGCGCTAAACGTTGTCCCTATATACCAATAATATTTCACAACCTTTCAGGCTATGACTGTCATTTATTTATCAAAGAACTTTCTGCTTCTTGCGGGCGTATAAGTTTAATACCTAAAAATAAAGAAAAATATATTTCTTTTACTAAATATATTCCGATCGATCAAAACACCTCAGTTCAGTTAAAGTTTATCGATTCATTTAATTTTTTGAGTTCAAGTTTAGATAATTTAGTCAAATCTATGCAATCAGATGACTTAAAAAATTTGCGACATCATTTTCCTGATGAACATTTATTTAATTTAGTCAGGAAGAAGGGTATCTATTGTTATGATTATATTGATTCAGAAAATCGTTTCAAAGAAACCAAATTGCCAGATAAATCAAAATTTTACAGTATACTTACGTCCCAAAATATTACTGATGAAGATTATCAACATACTTTACAAGTCTGGAAAGACTTCAACATATCAAACTTGGGCGAATACACGGACTTATATCTGAAATGCGATGTTTTACTTTTGTGTGACGTTTTTGAAAAATTTCGCAATATGAGTTTAAGGTATTATAACCTTGATCCTTGCTATTATGTGTCATCACCTTCTTTAAGTTGGGATGCAATGTTAATGTATACTAATATCAAATTAGATTTAATTTCAAACATAGAAATATATCCAATGATAGAGAAAGGTATTCGAGGAGGATTGGCTCAATGTTCTTTAAGATATGCAAGAGCAAACAATAAATATTTACCGAATTTTGATACTAATAAACCTAGCAGTTTCTTAGTTTATCTTGATTGTGTAAATTTATATGGGTATGCTATGATGCAAAACCTACCTACGAGTAACTTTAAGTTCCTTGATAGAAAAGATATAGATGTTTTTGATGTCATGAACATTTCCAATGAAAGTAAAACGGGTTATATCTTGGAAGTAGATTTACACTATCCTAACGAAATACATGATGATCATTCTGATTTACCATTTGCTGCCGAAAAGTTTGCTCCACCTGGCAGCAAAAATAAAAAATTAGTTGCAAATTTGTATGACAAACAAAAGTATATCATTCATTATAATCATTTACAATTATGTTTAAAAGAAGGACTAGTTTTATTAAAAATTCATAGAATATTATCGTTTGATCAAAATGCATTTTTAGCTCCATATATATTATTGAATACTAGACTTAGGCAATCAGCTACTTCAGATTTTGAGAAAGATTTTTTTAAAAAACAAATTAATTCTATTTTTGGAAAGACTATAGAAAATAAAAGAAAGCAAGTCGATGTGAAATTAGTGAATGTTTGGACAGATAGAATGAATAAGACGAATAAAGTTTGTGGAGCAGAAAAATATGTAAATGCTCCTAATTTTAAGAATTTTTCTATAATTTCTGAGTCATTAATTGCTATTCAGATGGAACTAACACAACTTATTCTGGATAGACCTATTTACATAGGATTTTCTATTTTAGAAATAGCTAAAGCACACATTTATAATTTTCATTATTCTGTAATGAAACGCATATACAAAGATTCTATTAAACTTTCTTATACAGATACCGATAGTCTCTTGTATTTGGTTAATACAGACGATTTCTATAAAGATATGAAAAATAACATTAAGTATTTTGATACTAGTAATTTTAATAATGAACTTTATGACATGCCTAAACTAAATTGTAGAATACCAGGTTTTTTCAAAGATGAATTGGGAGGCGATGTAATATCTGAATTTGTCGGGTTAAGAGCAAAATTGTACTGTATAGAATCTAAAAGTAATTTAATAAGAAAAGCTAAGGGTATCAAAAAATCTGTTACAAATAAACTTAACATAAAAAAGTATAAAAAAGCATTAATGAGCAATAAGACTCTTAGAGAAAACATGTTTATTATTAGATCTAAAAATCATACCGTGCTAACGCAAAAGATAAACAAACTTGTACTTAGCAAAGATGACGACAAAAGGCAAATTATGGATGACGGTTATCATACCTTACCTTGGGGACATTATAAAACTATGTTTTAATTTTTATGCAAATATTTATTGTTAATAATTATAATTAGTGATAGCAGAAATGTATTTTTATGTATAATTTTTTATCTTGACTTATGTTATGACTGTTATCAAATAAACATAAACATATATATATTCAAACAGCATTTTGTTTTATTTTCATTGTGACCTATAGAGGACAGAATATCGATTCTGCTCTTTTGAAATTTTACAGTATGTAAAGTTTGTATGTGCAAAGCCATCTGCTTTGCATGTAGAGTAAAATGTTAAAATTATCAGTAAATCTTTGTAAAAATATACAACAATGATTGACTATTTAGTTGTGAATTATGCCACCTACCGGTACAAAGGAAACACTCTTTTTTTTTAAATGTATGTCAGCTTGAAAAGAGATATTGAGATTTTTTTTCGCTGGAGCGACATCTATCGTAACTTATTTTTGACATTTATGCTTAAAAAATATTTTTTATATTCCTTTACATCAATAAGCATACTATTTATTAGGAGGTGTATGGTAGATGGCGCTGTCATAAAGAAGCATACTCTTACCTCAGAAAGCACAAGCAACACTATATTTATTCAGAGATGAATGGTAGGTGGCGCTGTCATTAAGGCTCTGCAATAGATATTTTATTATAGGTATTTATAGATGTAACTGATCTGTGGCTTAGCGTCTAGCATTAATAATAATAATAAATATATACGGACAAATCACACAGATTGAGCTAGCTCCAAAGTAAGTTCGAGACTTGTGTTATGGGATACTAACTCAACGATACGATATTTATAATTAATACATATATAAATAAACATCCAAGACCCAGGTCAATCTGAAAAAGATCGTTTTTCACCTTGGCTTGGCCGGGGGGGATCGAACCCTGGACCTCCGCGTAGCAGTTGAGCGTTGACCACTGCGCCATGGAGCTCGTCATTTAAATAAATAAATATATGCGGACAAATCACCCAGATTAAATTAGCCTCAAAGTAAGTTCGAGACTTGTGTTATGGGATTCTAACTCAACGACACTATATTTTATAACATATACATACCTATATAGATAAACATTCCAAGACCCAGGTCAATTTGAAAAGAGCATTTTCCAACTTGACCAGTTCGGGGATCGAACCCGGTAACTCCTAAGTCGTAGTTAAGCATTGTGACCACTGCACCACAGAGCTAGCATTTATGTTATATAACTACACCACTTTAAATTCATTCATTTGTAGACCCTACTTATATATAAATTGATAAATAAAACAAAAACTTGTAGCTATTTTCATTTATTACCTTTTAATTTAATACATTAAGGATAAAATGTTTTAATAGTACAAAGTATTTATCTTTTTACACTGAGATTATATTTTTTTTTTACTATACACTTAAAAACGCTGACAATTACATAAAACTACTAAATAGCGATACATAAAAATACTAATAGTAATTTAATAACGTTAACACACTTATTACATATTTATTTAGATTACATATACACTTCATACAACCTTTCTCCTATTTTTTTTATTACTTTATTTGCTGCTTCCATCACTTCGTCATAAATGTCATCCACTACACACTGCGCGCTCACATTTATGTTAATTTCCTTACATTCACTTTCTTCCTGATCACTCAGTTCACAAATATAAATTTTAATAAGATGACGTCCTCGTTTCACAACACTTCCTTCACGGATTATATATGATGAAGATGATGATGAAGGTCCCTGTTGATCTTGGAATTTTCTTCTTTTTTGAGACTTTTTTGTTTTCATTACTTGTTCATCAGCACACTTATTAGCAGCATTATCCTTTATATTTTCGTCTTCGAAATCTTGCAAAAGATCTTGCGCATAATAAAATTCGTTGGTAATGCTGCGAGGGTTAGAAATTTGAATTTCAGAGACTTTGGACATGATCTGAAACAATACAAACAATTGAGAATGAATGCACAAAACACAACATTTTAAAAAAAATCTGAATTAAAAAGATAATAACTTAAAAACTTACCGATTATTTTAAATCAACGCGCAACGTGTTTATCTGGCGCTCCGCAAAGCTTAAATGCGATGTAGTAAAGACTGAAGTAATGATGCTATGCACATATTGCATTCCATTTATGGAGTAAAGAATTTACACGTGATTGAGATCAAATTTTTAAAGCACTCTATAACCTCTGTCCTGATTTATGTATAGGTCTGTATAGTAATATGATAAATAAATATATGCATATATATATGTATCATACATTTATTAATATTTATTTATTATTTAATAAATGTTTGTATGCATTGATAATAATGAAGTTGGTCAAACAGGTCGTGTCTTTAGAGATAACTCATGTAGACTCTGAAATACAGATACTACCTCATAAACGACATGGCGAGTTATTGCCGAATTCAATTCGGTGTATAATATGTGGACCCTCTAATTGTGGCAAAACCAACGTAATGATTTCTTTATTATTACATGAAAATGGACTAAGGTTTCAAAATGTCTATCTTTATTCTAAAACTGCTTTTCAGCCAAAATATTTACTTTTAGATCATCTTTTACAGTCTGTTTCAGATGTAAACATGTTTATTTTAAAAAATGAAGATGATCTAATGTCTCCGAATGACGTGCATAAAAATTCGGTCTTCATATTTGATGACGTCATATGTGAAAATCAAATTAATATTCGGAATTATTTTTCAATGGGACGTCATAAAGGCATTGATTGCTTTTATTTATCTCAAACATATTCAAAAATACCTAAACAATTAATTAGGGACAATGTTAATGTCTTAATAGTTTTTAAGCAAGATGAAATAAACTTGAAACATATATACCGTGAACATGTTAATTCTGATATGAGCTGGCTTGAATTTAGAACATTATGCTCGAGTATATGGAAAGATCCGTATAAGTTTTTATTAATTAATAAGGATTGTGAATTAAACAAAGGCAGATATCGCAAAACTTTTGACATATTTGTAAATTTTGAGTAAATATGAAGAGCCTATATAATGTAAAAAATAATGCATAATGTATTACTTCTGGTTCAACATTCGCATTGGTAATGCAAATATCAAAAATGAATGAAGATATTAAAAATGATTTAATTAAATCAGTTAAATGCATAAAACAAAAAGTAAAATGGTTACGAGAAAGAGAAGATGACTTAGAATCACAGCGATGCAAGTTATTTTAACCTATAACAAATTCAATACAAACGCTGGCACAGACTCAAACAGTGAAATATGATGATACTAATGTAAACAACAATGAAAAAGATTTATTCAACATAAAACAACAAAAGGATATGGATTATTTGAAACTAGAAACAAAATCTCCTATTAAGACATTGACCGCTTCTGAAAATGTTAAGACTCCGTCAGAACGTAAAAATAAAAATGAAATATGTGTACCTTTTGGCATACGTAGTGATAATGGTAAATTGATGATAGGCAGTATGCCTGCTTCTTTCTCGGACATAGTGGATGCTTCTTCCAATAAAGTAGAGATCGTCAAAATAGGCGATAATAATTATGAAGTAACTCCTGGAATAAAAGAATTACTTTTTCAAACTAAACCAAATTTAGATATTATATCTGATAAAGACAAA
Organism: Rhodophaea formosa; assembly: GCA_963082605.1. NCBI lineage: Eukaryota > Metazoa > Arthropoda > Insecta > Lepidoptera > Pyralidae > Rhodophaea > Rhodophaea formosa. The sequence continues at coordinate 8,457,594 of OY720228.1, read as the reverse complement.
TTAGTGTATAAAGATATTTTATGTCATACAAATGCACATAAAAGAGACTATCATTCATCCGGTCAGATTAAAGGGGATAAGGGGATGAAATATTGTCATATTGTCAAACCATTATTTTTTGAAAATAATTGTGTTGATAAAAAAGTAGGCGGTAATTTATTAACTTTAAAATCGTATAAAAAGAATACCGATTTCATTTATTGGGATGATCCAAATGAATTAGTTGATAGATTAAAAATTTTAATAGCCTCAAAAGATGCAGGTAATACAAGTCATGATAATGAAATAATTTCAATAATTGAAGAACTCAAAGAAGCTGGTATTATAAAAGCGTAAATCGTCTCAACTAAGCTCTAGTTCCTTTATAGACTTTCAACATGAATGTCGACAAATTTGGTCATCACATTCACAAAAGGCAAAAAATGCGCAGTTCTTCACTCAATAATATATTTGATGCAGAGTATAAAATCATAAAACACATTAAATCGCCTATTGACCCAAACGATTGTGCTACTAAAGATTATGTGGATAAAATAACAAGCGGATGCTTAAAAAAAATCAAAACTCTTGATGACTTAACCACATTATTAAATACTGAAATAAGTAGTTTGAAAAATAATCTAGACTCTGTAAAACAAAGAATCAATAAAAAATGAGTAAATTAGATGTGGTTAATGAAATTCATAAACCTGCAAGATATAACTTTCCTCGACGATATGTTATACTAAAAGATATAGATGATTTGTGGCAAGCTGACTTGATTGATATGCAATCTTACTCCAAAGAAAATTCCCAATATAAGTACATTTTGACGATAATCGATGCATTTTCGAAGTATGGATGGCTATATCCTCTAAAAAATAAAGACAAAAAAAGCGTTGCTGAAGCTTTTAGAATATTGCTAAAAAAAGGTCGCGTTCCTAAAAATCTTCAAACAGATTTAGGAAAGGAGTTTTACAATTCAGATTTTAAAAAATTACTTGTAAATTATGGTATTCATCATTATTCTACTTATTCCATTAAAAAAGCATCGATAGTAGAGAGATTTATTAGAAACATAAAAAATAAAATTTACAAACAATTTAGTTTACAAGGTAATTATAAATGGAGTGGTAATATTCTAGATAATATTGTTAGAGAATATAATTCAACTTTTCATAGAACAATTCAGCGGTCTCCAAATGAAGTAAGTGAAAATAATAAACATGAACTATTAAAGCGATATAAGACATTACACTCATCTACATTTAAAAAAACACGTCAAAGATTTAAAGTTGGTGACTGTGTTCGTATAAGTAAATATAAGGGGACGTTTGAAAAAGGATACACACCAAATTGGTCAACAGAAATATTTCAAATAATTAAAGTACAGAACACAAGTCCCATTACATATCTCCTAAGGGATATTAGACAGCGGCCTATTTTAGGAGCATTTTATACGCAGGAACTACAGAAAGCTAAACATCCTGATATATATTTAGTAGAAAAGATTTTGAAAAAGAAAAAGGATATGTTATTCGTTAAATGGTTAGGTTTGCCTGTAGCTGAAAATAGCTGGATTAAGAAATCAAGTGTGGTATAGACATATATAACATCCTAAAGAGAAAAACTTCAGTCAAGATTTGGACGTGAAAGAGGATAGAAGTTTATTCCCGAGTAAAAAAAATATTAAAAGTAAAAATGCAGCCAAAAATAAAAAATACGAAACGTAAACCAAAAAGAAAATCTACTTCTCCAAAGAATTCAAGAAAAAAAATCTCCGGAGCTGGATTTACTAAAGTTTTTAAAAATGTTATTTCCAAGACAAAAAAGCATTTGCGCAATTTGAAACCAAAATGTAAAAAAGCTGCAATAGAACTAGCCATTGCAGCCGCGAAAGAATTTACATCAGAGTTACCTGAGATTGATGTGCCTCGTATTATTCCAGTACCAAAGACCGGCGGTGCATTTCCTTTAATTCCTATTTTTGCAGGTCTTGCTGCTGCTGGAAGTTTAGCAGGTGGCTCAGAAGGCATATTAAAGGCGATTAATGCTATAAAATCTGCCAAGAAACTATTTCAAAAAGAACCAAACAATAAAATTAGATCTTTATGTTTAGGAAGTGGATTACGGATTAAACCTTATGGACAAGGTTTAGGAATTTTTTCGAGGGTTGAAAAAAACTAAATATGAGGCTACCAAATCGTGCACTGTCTAATTTTGATATCTTAAAATATTCGAAAAATATACCTTATTTTAGAGGTGTGTTTATGCGAAATGAATTACCAATTCGTCCGTTCCAGAAAGAATGTGGTATTATAAATTTAGATAGTTCTGAAAATCCTGGCACACATTGGGTAGCCTATGCAAAATTGAATAATTATATAGAATATTTTGATAGTTATGGTGACTTAAAACCGCCAATAGAGTTTGTTAAATACGTAGGACCCAGATTCAATTACAACTATACAAACTTTCAAGGAAATAACTCATTTAATTGCGGACATCTTTGTTTAAGATTTCTGAATAATTTCTGGTCCCATCATAAACACTGTGACAAATAAATACAGATGCACTCAGAATAAAATGCCAGTTTATCACAATGTCTGTTGCGTTGACAATAACTGGAAACAAATCTATTTTGGACACAGAATTTTCTCCTCCACTTATATTAGATGGTGCATACGAATGCGGTTTATTATATTTTTCTTCTTTTAATTCTATTCCAAATATAAACACTCACAATAATGTATTCGTATACGGAGAAGGTAAACAGAAGATTAAATTACCAATCGGTATTTATGACTTGCAAGATCTAAATGAATATCTAAATGACAGATTAAAAAATAAATGTGAGCTAGTAATAAAACCGAACAATAATACTCTGACATGTCTTTTATACTGTAATGAAGTTGTAGATTTTGGAGTAGAAAATAGTATAGGATCATTACTTGGTTTTCCAAAAGTGAAATTAGAAGCAAATAAATGGCATGAATCACCGAGTCCAGTCAACATTCTTCCATTGTCTGTTATAAGGATCGAATGTGATCTTGTACAAGGATCGTATACTAATGGCGCTCCAACGCACATTATTTACGAATTCATACCTAACATCCCGCCCGGTTATAGATTTGTAGAAGTTCCAAACAACGTGATATACTTTCCAATAACTGGAAACATTATTTCATCCGTAACCATAAAAGTGTTGGATTTAGATGGTAAATGTGTAGATTTTCGTGAAGAAAATATTCAATTGTGTCTTCATATAAGAAAAATAAAATGATTGTGTTTCATGAAGATAATAACAAAAACGCTTATAAATTTCAAGTTAAGAAAACTAAAAAATCTATTCTCAAGTCTACCGTGAAACAAGTTAGACGTGCTGCGTCTCGTATAAAAATTAATAAAAATAATAGAGAATTCCTAAAAGCACTCGGTTTTAAAACATGACTATCTTAAAAATCGATGAATCAACTCAATTTGATAATTCAATTGAGAGTTATGAAATACATACCTATAATCCTTATAATAACAGTTTTAATACGAATGATGAAATACGAATACCAATCCATCATCAAGATATATATGTATTACCTTCAGCTAGCTCTATCTATATTGAAGGGAGCGCAACTGTAAGTCATGCAGATGCCAGCGGTAAAATTCAGAAAAAAAATGTGAAATTTTCAAATAATTCTATCTTATTTCTTTTTCAAGATATAAGATATGAAATGAATGGTGTGGAAATTGACCGAATAAGAAACTCTGGAATAACAACAACGTTAAAATCTTACATATCCATGAGTAACAGTGAAAGTAAAGCAGCAGCTGCATGGGGATGGAAAACTGATGATCTTTTGAATAAAAATAATGAAAATGGAAATTTTAGCGTTCTCATACCATTAAACAAAATATTAGGATTTGCTGAAGATTACAATAAAATTATAATGAATTGTAAGCATGAGCTTATATTGAATAGGACTAGTACAAATCTAAATAGTATTGTTATGGATGCTGATGATTTAATAGATATAAATATACAAAGAATTCAATGGCGCGTGCCTCATATCAAAGTATCTGATAAACAGAGACTAATATTGTTAAAGCAATTAGAAAAAGATAGTCCCATTCAAATAGCATTTAGAAATTGGGATTTATATGAATATCCATTACTGCCTAAAACAAAAAAACATACGTGGGCAGTAAAGACTACATCTCAATTAGAAAAACCGCGTTACGTCATATTTGGTTTACAAACAAATAGAAAAAATTGTAAAACCAAAGATAGTTCAAAGTTTGATCACTGCACGCTGAGTAACGTCACATTATTTCTAAATTCTCAATATTATCCATATGATTCGCTTAACGTGAAGTTTGATGAGGACAAGTATAGTATATTATATGAGATGTATGTAAAATTCCGCCAGTTGTTCTACAATCGTCCTATAGATCCCTTGCTTGATCTGTATCAATTTAAAGAAAAGGCTCCATTATTTGTGATCGATTGTTCAAGACAGAACGAGAATTTAAAATCAGGTCCAGTTGATGTTCGACTGGAAATTGAAAGTTCTCAAGATATTCCCAACAACACTTGCGCTTATTGTTTGATCATTAATGACCGACTTGTAGAATATAAGCCTTTGACAAATATTGTCCGTAAACTATCCTGAGAAATTACTTCACTGTCTTCATAATATTTCATACATCGCTTTTGTAAAGATTGATAATATTAGAACATGTATGCTATTGTAGATGTTCAAGGTTTTAAAGTCGATAACAATGTTTTTATTGTTAAAGAAATAGCAATAATATATGCTAATCAGCTAGATTTTTTTTTAATATCACCACCCTATCCTTTCCATTATCTTACCGACGCTGAAAAGCGAAATGTGAGTTGGTTAGAAAAATACTGGAAAATACGATGGAATGATGGATTTATACCATATGCAAAACACAAAGATATTGTTCGAAATTATCTTAAAGATAAAATAATTTATTGTAAGGGTATTGAAAAAATGTCTTGGATACAAGACATAGCAGGAACGAAAAATATATATAATTTAGAAGATAAGGGTTGTCCCAATTTTAATAATTTATATAAAAATTATTCGTTGAATACTAATATATTTCGTTGTTCAAATCATCTATCAGTATGTGCTTTAAAAAATGTATTATGTTTAAGAAATTGGTGTATCGATAATAAAATATGATTATGTACCTCAATGGTTTTATATTTAAAACTCCTTACCAATTCATTTTAATAAATAGAAGTACAAATATTAGATTAGACACCATACTGGCCTGATGTGCAGAAAATCATATGTTGAGAACAAGAAAGTTGATGCTGAAAGGTGATGATTCGAATACTTTAAGAAATGTTTGGTATGTAGGTATGTGAAAAGAAAAAATATAACCTCGCCATTAAGTATACCATAAGATAAAAGCATTGTATGCCTGTTTTGAACCAATCAATGGAGTTTGAGTCATCGCTCATGATCAGAAAAAAATACGTTATAGTGCTTTGATCAGTCAGCAAATGGTATAAACAACTATCTTAGACAAATGAGATTGTTTTGCTAATGGTTTATGTCTAGATAAACTATTAACTGAAGTAGGTGTGTTAGGTTCCATTCACATTACCCTACAAGTATTGTACATAGTTACAATTAACAGTAGGGTAATATTGGGGCATTCTGGATCACGAACCGAGCGAACGCGAGGTACGTGATCCAGAATCCCCAATATTACCCTACTCATACGTTTTAATGAATATACACAGAAGAGAAGGTGCTTATAACTGAGCTATGAATTTCAATGCCTAGCTGATCGATCCACCATTAATGGTAACAAAACAGATGTTCGCAACGGCGAAGTTGACGAAACCCTGAAATCACAGATTACTTATTGAACGATAACAAACCTTACGGCCCTCAGTTTTAAAACCACACCCACGTTGTTTTCCATTTTACATTCATTTGCGGTAAACTTTGCATGTGGTTTGGTTTTGTGTGTAATTTGAGGTAGAGAAAATTCACCACCTTACCACATGTATTGAAGTTTCATCCCGATCACCTGGATAACTGGCTATCAACCACCGTACGTTTAAAAAGAAAATTAAATGCGGTGGTATTCCCGAATTAAGAACCTTTGAAAAAGGATTCTGTTTTCTTAAAGATTGGCAACCCCTGGTGTTGCAGTTGTCCATGGACAGCGTCACTTACCATCAGGTGACCTGCTTGCTTGTTTGCCATACTATATCAAAAGAATTTCAGCCTTATTTATTTCGTCGTTAAATATTATTAAATAGTCTTCAATAAAACAGTTCTTATTTATTCTGAATATAAAAGCACCTTTGTCTTTTAATTAGAACTAGATCTTTCCCGTGCCTTTTTATAGCCTATGCGTTATTTTGTATCAGCTGTAATATTTTTAGAATCACATCAAATCCATCACGCATGTAGTTTTTTGCGTAAGGAAGTAAAAAAATCATATTCATACAAAATGTCTCGTATGTAATACAGTAGAATATGGCAATCAGTAAAGGCAAATATTGGTCAAGGTTTATCAAGATTTCATCATCATCATCATCATCATCAGGTTTTTCTAGACTCCACTGCAGGAGCATGACCCTCTCTGCACTACCAGAGCCATATACTAGCCTGAGTAGTCAGAGGATTTGGACTACACTCTCCACGCTGGCCAGACGGGTTGGAGAGGTCTCTTTAATGTTAATAAGCTTTGTTTAGCTTGTGTTTCCTTAGTCGCCTTTTACGACATCCACGGGATGACTTGGAGTGGTCCTATTCTACTCTGCCGGGAACCACACGGCGAAGATATCAAGATTTATATAGAGTCATTTCAATTGAATAAGAATAATAATCAGTCCTTTATGAGTTAATGAAGGGGGAGATTTAATTGTTTGTTTGTTTGATAATTTACATTGAATAGGCTCCAAAACTACTACACCGATTTTCGAAATTCTTTCACCGGTAGAAAGTTAATTTATCTTCGGGTAAAAATTGCTAGTACTGGATATAACTCAAAAACTACTAGCATCATCATCATCCTAGGCACTACAGCTGCATGTGAGCCTTGGCCTGGTCCAATTAATTTCTCCAGTCGTTTCTGTTTTTGGCTTTTTCCTGCCATCCTCTGACGCCTAGTAAATAAATAAATAAATATATACGGACAAATCACACAGATTGAGCTAGCCCCAAAGTAAGTTCGAGACTTGTGTTATGGGATACTAACTCAACGATACTATATTTTATACTAGATAGATACTTATATAGATAAACATCCAAGACCCAGGTCAATCTGAAAAAGATCATTTTCCATCTTGACCTGACCGGGGATCGAACCCGGGACCATCCGTGTCGCAGGCAGGCGTGTTGACCGCTGCGCCACGTACTTTTAGGTCTTGTTGTATTCCATCCAACCATCGAAGTCTAGGTCTTCCTGGCGGTCTTCGTCCTTCAGGTTTACCATGGAGGAGTTTCCAGTTTGGTTAGGACATTGCAGGTATGAATCACCTGATTGTCTGATAAGAAAGATAATTCCGTGCTTCGGAAGGCACGTTAAGCTGGTGGTCCCGGCTGCCATCTGGTAGTCGTTAAAGGAACCACGTCAGAGGCCGAGAGGTGGTTCCGCAGAACTCTGACAACAGGGTGTGCATGGTGACTGACCGTGTCACCTACACGAAATGATGATGACCATGGAGGAGGCGCCTGGCCACTCTTTCTTCTTCCATTCACTTTACGTGTCCAGCCCATCGGAGACGCCCCACCTTTATGCAGCTCACAATGTTTGGCTATTTGAAGATGTTATAAAGCTCCTTATTGTACCTGGATCGCCAAGTGTCACCATCCAATACAGCGCCGGAGGAGCCCGATGGTCCAGTGGGTGTGAGCTCTATGAGCGCTTACGTATGTTAAGCAACCTCTGGTGCAGTCCCTACTTGGATGGGTGACCACAAGTGGCATAAAAATATCTCGAGCTCCTCCGTGCTTTGGAAGGCACGTTAAGCCGTTGGTCCCGGCTGTCATCGTTGATGGCAGTCGTTAAGCTATGTCAGATGCCTTAAGGCAGCTTGAAAAATCTGACACCAGTGTTGGCCACTTACACATACGAAAAACAAACAACAGCGCCAAAAATGCGTCTAAGGATTTTTAGGAAAATCCTAAAAACTACTAGCCCGATTCTTAAATTCTATCACTTATATAACGCTTCATTATAAGCAGTTAATAAGAAGAGGAATAAGTAACCCAGTTTGCCAACTTAGTTGTATAAAAAAAAACCGGTCAAGTGCGTGTCGGGCCACGCGCAGTGTAGGGCGTTCCGTAGTTGCGAATTACAACTTTGAGTTCACACTGTTTACACTCGCACCTCACAGTTTAACGACCAAAAACATCTAACAATGAATATTGTATGAAAGTTTACATTTTCCAGTACATTTTATAAGTTGGTTGCCTATAACTTTTTAATTTGCACTTAGTACTCAGCTCTGATAGTTTTCCTTTCAACTTCAGTATATATACTACTGCTCTAATTCTTTTTCACGTATCCATATATAACCGTTTAGCAAATAGATGGGGGGGGGGGGGGGGGGACACTTACCTCTAACAAAATTTTTCAGTTTAAAACCAAATATTTCGGAAACGGATCCCTAAATCGAAAAATGGTGTTCTCAACCTCACAATATTTTTGAAAGACCTTTTTAACGATATCCCACACGAATGGTACGTAGAGAAAAAAAAATTACTCCCCCATTTTACTTGTATGAGCTTAAAAAAAAAATTTTTTTTTTCAAGATTTTTGTCTACCACTTTTTTGCCATGATTAATATACATACCCATACCAAATTACAGCTTTCTAGTACTTATAGTCTCTGCGTAAAACCGCGGACGGACAGATAGACAGACAAACATACAGACAGACATGGCGAAACTATAAGGGTTCCTAGTTTACTACGGAACCCTAAAAAGGTAGAGGCTTTAATTCACGCGGAAATGTCGCGAAAAAACAGCTTAGTAGTATTTCACATTAAGGACATCAGACAATCACTCTACATTTAACATAGTGACTTTGACATACGCGATGAAAACATAATATACATTCCGTTGTTGAAATTTCAGAGCAAGTTCGTAGACAGCTGACAGGTGCCTACAGCGATGTGCAAAAAGTTTCCCGGAGAGGCTTAATTTATGTTAAACATTGTGTTTTATGTCATATACATGTAATTAATTTATGTGAGAATTAAAACTTATCACCATCATCAGCTTTTCATAATCCACTGCTGGGCATAAGCCTCCCTTTGTCTGCGCCATCCTTCTCTATCCCTAGCCTTCGCAATCCAGTCCTTTCCTAAAATCTGTTTTATGTCGTAAGCATATATGATTGTCCAGCCTCTGTGGTCCAGTGGTTAAGGCGTTTGCTTTACTGACCTGGGGGTCGAGGGTTCGATTCCCACGGGAAGCATACTTAATTAAGTTGTTTCCAGTTTGGTTAGGACATTGCAGGCATGAATCCCCTGATTGTCTGATAAGAAAGATGATTCCGTGCTTCGGAAGGCACGTTAAGCCGTTGGTCCCGGCTGCCATCTGGCGGTCGTTAAAGGAACCACGTCAGAGGCCGAGAGGCGGTTCCGAAGAACTCTGATACCAGGGTGTGCATGGTCGACTGACCGTGTCACCTACTCGTAATGATGATGATGATTGTTAAATTAAAAATTATAGTTTACTAGCTGTTATCCGCGGCTTTGCCCGCGTGATATTATGTCTATGTTCTTCTCAGTAGTCTAACCTATGTGTATGCAAAATTTTATGAAGATCGGTTCAGTAGAGAGGGCGCGAAAGCGTAACAAATAAATAAATCCACTTTCGCATTTATAATATTAGTTATCACCATCATTTCGTGTAGGTGACACGGTCAGTCGACCACGCACACCCTGGTGTCAGAGTTCTTCGGAACCGCCTCTCGGTCTCTGACGTGGATCCTTTAACGACTACCAGGTGGCAGCCGGGACCACCGGCTTAACGTGCCTTCCGAAGCACGGAATCATCTTTCTTATCAGACAATCAGGTGATTCATGCCTGCAATGTCTTAGCCAAATTGGAAACAACTTAATAAAGTATGCTTCCCGTGGGAATCGAACCCACGACCCCCGGGTCAACAAGGCAAACGCCTTAACCACTGGACCACGAAGGCAGTTATGATTGATGGGTTTTATGTCCTAGATACCTATTTTGGTACGTACAGCGCGTAAATAAGCCACCAAAGTTTCCTTGATGATGACATTGTAGTGAGTCATCATCAGTCATCACCATTCAAAATGGTCAGCTTTTCCAATGGGACCACAGCTGGGAACTCGAAAATATATTATACCCCTGTTCAACCGGTCTCGTAATTGGTATGAAAATGACGAAAATGCATTTTTTGCACCCTGTTTTGTATGTATGATACATTAAGCACTTTCATGTTAGAACATAATCGTGCATAGAGTCAAGTCTTAAAGTCATCCGCTCAATTGACGATTGCAATTCTACATATGCTATCAGTTCACTCAATAATCCTCTGGATCCAGCATCAAATTTACCGATTCAACAGCTAAAACGATTCCCATGTTCCCGAAAGGGATAATGTATGGTCGATCGAATTTTAATACAGGATTTACCTACTCTATGGTCATATCAATCTACGAATTAACTCACGCAAATTCAAACCTTAAATCAAGACCCCAGAGTAGATATTTCAGTGTGGTGATTAAGGTGGAATAAGTAGTCTAAAGATAATAGGCTTGGGGCTAGTGTCCATTTTGCTAATTGAAGTCGCGTGACGTAATAGGTTTGACTTCGAATAGGCTTAGTCCATTAGTTCGTTGATTCGACGTGTGATTTGTGCAAATGGGCATTGGCAGTCTGTAATTAAGAGAAACAGTAGCAAAAGTTTATTATGAATTTAATAGAACAAATGTTAACTCTACTAATCTTTTCCCATCAATAATTTTTTTTTATGAATTTAATACTGCGGTCCGCATCATATATTTTTCAAATTAATGAAAATTTATGTTTCGAGTCACAATATCAGCGCGCATTTCAAAACAAATAGGTAAATTACTGATATTTTGCTTTATGTAATATTTTGTGAAAGAATTCTTTACCCAAAATTAACACTCATTTGACTTGTACGAAATTATGCAATACATATAGTGTATCTATACATGTAAAATGCAAACCTGACTGACTCATTGACTTGTAATATAATATATCGATGCACATCCGAAACTGCTGTATCTTTCATGATGTAATACAAGAAATAATTTTAGTAATTTAACCCGTAATGGGGTGAAACGGGGGGTAAAGCTTTACGCGGACGAAGTCGCGGGAAAATTCTTATACTTTAAATAGTAGTCAACTACACGGAGTCACAGTTAACTTAGTACACTAATTTAATATATTTATGACGAATGTGAAATTAATTTAAAATTATTACTGTTTTCCATATGCCTGTAGTAAATAAAAATGAAGCATTCTGCCCCTGGTCTAAAAAAACAATGTTATTGTTCTAGTCGATCGGGTTTATAGGTAATCTATGCCTCTATCTCTGCCCTTCCGAACCGATGATATCCATACCTGGAACAAAAGAAAAAGAAGATATAAGTATGATACGAAAAGTATAACAAAAAACAGAAAATTTGGAGCTCTATTTTCAAAGAATAATGTATAAATAAAGTATGTACTGACAAATCACACAGATTTGGAACTGGTGACGTGGAACACAAATTTAATGATCTATCTATCTATAATTTAAGAACTGTGTTCTTGTCGGTGGAGTACTTGCCATGTCTCTCGGTTCTCAGCCATTCTCTTAACATCCTTATGGGCCACAACGCCTGCCTTATGCTTTATTTCATCCAAATATGCCTTCCTTGGTCTACCTTTCTCTCTCCTTGCCTCAATTTAATGATACTATATTTTTTATTATAGATAAATATATAGATAAACACACAAGACCCAGGCCAATCTAAAAATGACATTTTACATCTTAGCCTGACTGGAGCACGACACTTTGTAATCCAAAGGCACTTACGTCGTTTTATATACTGTCCTAAATTGAATTAAAGTAAATATTAACTTTTAGAAATTAAAAGTACTACACTAGACACTAAAATTTCAAATAATAGTTCTTGGACAAAATATAAATTGTTTAGTCATTTTCATCAAATAAAACCGATCAAGCTATAATTTTCCTATTACTACCTATATTCTTTACCTATTAGATAAGTGTAGAGTTATTAAATACTATCGTACCTTTTACTAAATAAAGATAGCGAAATGAATAAGTTATGTCAAAAACTCTTTCCTAGACTCTGGCCTGTTATATGTATGGTCAGCCAGACAAAATTAAAAAATATAATAACTTTGTTTTTTGCAATCGACGTATCCACATATACTTCTTGTTTGTCAAGTATTCATTTCACGCACATAATCATTTAAAAGATAACAATTTTTTTTAACATGGATTTTTTATTTATATGGAAAAGCATACTTGAATGGTGTCACGAAAGTTTGAATAGGAAAAGAGTTTCTTCATAATTATTTTGCAAAGTTTAATTAGAGTTAACTTTTTAAAAGGTAACTCTCTTTAATCTTTAATTAAGGTTTCACTAGATGATCAGTTACATAATTAAATGAAATAACATTTTCCGATTTGTGTAGAGAGATATTAAATAAATTAATTTACAATAATTATCATCGTATATAAACTTCTACAAATCCAACCCGCAGTAGCTATTAACAAATTCCATTTCACTGCATATCTCTTCATCATATTAGTAAGCCATAAATAATGTTCGAACATTTATCTTAAATACCCACCAAATACGTTCTCATATTACCCGTAGGAATACTAATTTAAGTGCATCAATTAAAACCTGTTCTGAACCTTCATTTGTCATATAAATCGCGAACACTAATCCATATTAATGAATTCTTAAAACATTAATTAAATTCCATTTTGTTGACAAGACTTTTTCTGCTGTCTGTATAATGACGTCAACAAAAATATACGCCTTATTGCAATGTCGTTAAGGTTCACATAAATGTGTATTCTTAGACGGCGGTATATCATTATGATGCAAAGCTTACATACATTATTAATTACGAAATGTCAGAAAGAGATGGGGCTATAGCATATTTGGAGGTGTAGAAAGAGATGGCAGGATGATAGGGATTGACCAAGCCGGTTCTGGAAGGCGAAGTTTCGGAAAGTTTTGGACAAAGGGTTCAGGAATAAATATTAGTAAGTTTCTGATTCACAACACATGCTCGAGTATTTTGTCGACGTTCAGATTAATAGTCTGGTTTCCTATGAGTTTTGTGGACATGTTTATTTAGATGTAGATATTGTTATGGAAGTATGTATACTGTGTATATAAAAGCTGAGGAATTCTTCTTTAAGATACCATTCCTTCCACACTCGTAGTTTAACATTTACAAGTATATAAAAGGCCTTAGTAATAGATTGCTAAGCCTGCAAAATTGGTTAAGAGAATCAATAAATTTTATATCAGGGTAAGATACTGTTAGATATTTTTCCGAAGTTCCGTAATTAAAAGTGAAATATTCAAGGAAAAAATTCTCCGTGAATTCACATCTTTAGAACCAATGCATATAATACGGTAGTTGCCTAATGTTAAGATTATATAAAATTTGTTTCTAATGAGACTAATTTCTATCTAAAAACACTATAAAGAACACTTTTAATTTGATATCGATTCGTTAAGTGACCTTAAAGCTTCTTTTAAGTTGGGCGAATAGGACCATTTTTTAAAGTATGAAAATCTTTAATTACAATTATACTGTATTTTAGTCTGCAAAATTTATAGCAACTTTTATTATGAAACCATTACCATAAACGAAATATTTCGTATAGCTACCAAACAAAGTTCTCACGCCACCCATACAAAATACAAGCTTGTGACGTCACAAATATATAGGCATTTCAGCAGCGCGTTTTCACGTCTAAAAATTTACGTCTAAAAACATGTGTCTTTAAAACTTTTATAACTGAAAGAGTTTTTTGTTCAGAAATGTATTTCTGTCACTATTGTGTTTATTTTTGGCAGATCTTTACATAGCAACATGAAACAAATTTTAGTCAACATGCCCATTAAAAAAGTAAATAAATGCCATATAAATTGGAAAAAATCTGAGTTATATTACAATCACAAAAACAACCTAATTTGAACATGTTAGAAAATTTCAAATTACGGTATATTTTCTAAAAATAAAAATGATATCACAAAAGTTAATTAGTCCCGAATCCTTAAAAATACAAAAACGAATTTCCCGTCAACGTCATTTCGAAATTACCCCGAAAATCCCACGGCACCCCATCCCTAGACCCGTCAAAAGAAATATGTAGCATTAATGAGTCGCTATAATAAATAAGGCATTTTCCTAACGCCATCTTGAATTTCATATTAATAAGAGTTATGCGATAGTTCCCCATAATACGAGTAATTCTCTGATATTTATTGGCTATTATGTACTTATATTGCTTTTGGTAACCGATGTTGATGTAATTTTGGAAGGAAATTGAGGTTACTATCTCAGTATTAGTTCAGTTATTTAGACATTAAGTTACCTTTTTAGAGGCAAAAAGTTTCATAATAGACGATAAGAAATGATGTTTTTTAACTCTATAAATAGGAAATCAATAATTCAAAATGTTTTGCAGAAACTTTTTCATACGTCACAGAGTCTTACGCCAAAATACATAGCTTTAGTTTACAATTGAAACTTTAAAATCGGCCCAATATTTTATGTATTTTTGGCATAATACAACAGCATATTTTTCGTCAACACACGTGAAAATACGCTATGAATGAAATCGTAGTCGTTCATGATGGTCAGAAAAAAAGATATAATGTTTATGACAATAGACCCTGTCTAACTCTGAAGGGATATAGACGTGACTAGAGCATATATATGTTAAAATATACTGAAAAGTATATGAACGTTGTTCAATTGGAGTAGGTACAAGTCTCGCGGTAAATAACATTTCTTGCTATATGCTAGAGTCGTAACAATTTGTTACATGTAGGGTGTGTCAAGATGTCTTGTTCAACCCGCAATGGGATGTGGAGTGTGTGGAACAAGTCTTAGGAAATAGCGGAAGGACATAAGTGAAGGCAGAATGCAAGAGAGAGCTTTGGTTCCGTTTTTAGGGTTCCGTAGTAAACTAGGAACCCTTATAGTTTCGCCATGTCTGTCAGTCTGTCTGTCTGTCCGTCCGCGGTTTTACTCAGAGACTATAAGTACTAAAAAGCTGTAATTTGGTATGGGTATGTATATTAATCATGCCAGAAAAGTGGTAGTACCGGTTTTTTTATTTGTATATGTTGCTTGTGTCAAAACGTCTAGTTCAACATGCAATGGGATGTGGAGTGTGTGGAACAAGTCTTAGGAAACAACGAGAAGACATAAGCGATGGCGGGATGCCAGAGATAGCTAAGTTTTTTTTTCGTTGTTGGTATATGCAGGGTGTGTCAAGTCTTGTTCAATCCGCAATGGGCTGTGGAGTGTTTGGGACAAGTCTTAAGAAAAAGCGGGAAGCGGAATACAAGAGATAGCTGAGGTTTTCTTTTTTTGTTGTTTGGTATATATGTAAGGTGTGTCAAGACCGCTTATTTTACCCGCATTGGGATGTCGTTGCAGGTATGGCTCGGGTACGAGCGTCCGGCCTCCCGAGCTGCTACTTTCTTATGCCCTATCTATCTGAGCAAGTAGTATACCAAATATCTAACCAATTCCCCTAGTCCAACAAACTTTCTTAAAAATCAGTTTCGATGGGCAACAGCGTCCGAACCGAGTAAAGCCAAACAAACTGCTCGCACTAAACTATTTGCCAAGCGTGTTGAATATGGCAAAACCATCCCAATAATGGAAATCCTTGGCGGAAGACCTATGACCAACAGTAGACTTCTTACGTCTGATATGATGATGATGATGAGTAATATATTAGTATTAACACCTAAATAATACAATACATCCACATACACACACATACAGAGAACTCTCAATTGGATTTCAAACTAACTTTCCATGTAATGTTCGCTACTAACTTTTGACTTACGCCGACGTCATATCGCAAAGTTTGACGTCACAAACGACGTTATTAAGCCAGGATTAAGACGTCTCGCTGCAGTTGGTTTTTCATGCATATTTGCTGAATAGAACCTCTAAATACGATAAGACATAATTTTATTTGTCTTTTGTGAACTTACGGAGGCCGTGTTGCTCGAAGTTTGTGAAAAACAGAATACTGAATATCGAAATTGCTTGAAAAATAGAGACTAAATTGCTGAGATTTTGTCTTTTTTCGTTCATTGTAGAATAACTTAGATTTAAAAAGATAAGATCACCTCAAATATTTTCAGAACAGATTAACACATTTTTTTTACAGATAACTATTATATTAAGTATATCAGCAGACAGCGATTTTTATTATTCTGTCTTTCTCATAATATAAGGTAAATAGTATAGCATTATATAGGTAGCGTTGTTTATGATTTTTATTACAAGTGTATGCCCTTCTAATTTTGTAATAAAACATAAGTTATTCACGACACAAAAAATTAATCCAAGCCAAACTGTATTACGTGTATTACCACTAAAGAGCTTTAGCGCTAAAAGCTCGAGCTATAGTTTAAAATTCACAATTCTTAGTAAGACGGTTTTTCCAATGAAACAGCACGAAAGTACAAATTAGGTAGCTACAGATATGGCACCCTGTTGTCGTGTGGTTCTCGGCACAGTAGAGAGGGGAGTAGGGACAAATCTTCCCGTGGATGTCGTAGAAGCCGACTTAGGAAACACAAGCCTAACAAGTCTTACAAACGTCAAAGAGACCTCTCCAACTCGACTGCCCAGCGTGAAAAGTCTAGGCCAAATCTTCGGGCTGCTCTGGCTATTATATGGCTCTGGGAGTACAGAGAGGGTCGTGCTCCTGCAGTGGAGACTAAAAAAAACCTGATGATGATGATATGACACTTCATCGACTTAGCGAAACCCTGGGTTCCGAAGCATCACAGTTGAGGACGCAACCAAAAACACGGTTATATGATGGAAATATGTTAGAGATGATCTTGGAAACTCAATGTACTCGTACGAGTAACTAATGCACGATGTAAAAGAATAAACTTTGAATTGTGTACCTCTCATTTTAAAACAGGACTGCTCAAAAAGAAGTATTTTGTTTTGAATGTTCAAATGCCAAATAAGTAAAGGTATGTATGGGTACAATTTTACTTGAAATATTTCTCTTAAATCTAAACAATTTGGCCAAGGAATGCCTCAGCTTGTATCTACCACGTACCCAAGCAGTAGCAACGCTGTTTTACAGACACCCCCACTCCCTGAGATTTACATACCTTTTTGTTTTTGTTACCTGAATAAAGTCTTCGTGAGTATCACTGTCTTTGCTTAAAGTAAATCACTTCTGTATTTGTTTATTTTGTGTCAGTGTCGTAACGAAATAGTTTTCTAAATTGCTTTCTAGCCGCGAAACTGCTACTCTTCATTATTACCTTAGAACTGAGGTGTTAACCCATATAGTGCACAGTAAATCTTTAGTTAACGATTACTTTAACGCATATTTACGCCACTTTACTTTGTAAGATAATATCTAAGTTTACTTTAAATATGTATATACTTTGATTACTTTCTTTAAATTACATGTGGATGCTATAGGTAATAGTTTTGTTATAAATGAATATTTTAAAACAATTTAATAACAACTAAATTAACAAAGTGGAACCACGACCAAACTACCTTTAATATAATTTAGAAGCAGTTTGTTCCCACTTTTTTATTAGTAATGGTATTGGCCAATACACCAAAAACAAACAAATAACTACCAATGGCCAGAAGTATTTTATAAATTTTGTAAAATATAAATTCAGTGCTCTTAGTTTATATGGGATTTATTTTGCATTCTCAATGCTATTTTACCTTATTTACTTAATAAAGAAAATAAGAAATGGTGAAAAAATTCCACGCGGGCAGGACTTGAACTGCGTCTAGATCTCAGTAAGTACGATCTATGCGTTGCCAATTACGCCACCGCGCTTCAAATCAAATACCGCACTTGTAAAAGTGGGGTAGTTGTGTTGGGTGACGCATGCCTTGATGCGTGTAAGTGGAATGGGATATGGTGGAAAAATTCGGCGCCGGGGCTTGAAGCGCGGTGGCGTAATTGGCAACGCATAGATCGTACTGAGATCTAGACGCAGGTGCAAGTCCTGCCCGCGTGGAATTTTTTCACCATTTCTTATTTTCTTTATTCAGTGCTCTTGTCTTTTTACATAGAAGTATGCATCGATTTTTTTAAAGTCTATGTCTTTTTATATATTACACAATTACAAAAACAAAAACATGTTTAAAAAGTCAACAAGAGCAGCACCCAACTCTAAAGAGAACATACAAAAATGTACATCTTTATCAAATGTAAAAACACCCTAACAAACCGAGCCCCATACATCAGGGCCCGGATATAAAGTGTCACACGCGTCACACAGGCGTCACACAGGCGTCACACGGGCGTCACACGGGTCCCACAAGCCCACACTCGGTACATTAACATTCGCATAAACAGGAATTCTTTTACAAAATAACCCGTGGGTACGAGTGACCCGTCTATCAAGAGTACTAATCTGCTAACGAAATTTTCGTTAATTTTTTATTTATTTATTTGATTATGAAAGATGTAAAATGCTTGATCGAGTAAGCATATGTTTTTATACTTAATAAATAAATAAATAATAAATAAATATATACGGACAAATCACACAGATTGAGCTAGCCCCAAAGTAAGTTCGAGACTTGTGTTATGGGATACTAAACTCAACGATATTTTATAATACATACTTATATAGATAAACATCCAAGACCCAGGTCAATCTGAAAAAGATCATTTTCCATCTTGACCTGACTGGGGATCGAACTCGGGACCTCCGTGTCGCAGGCAGGCGTGTTGACCGCTGCGCCACGGAGCTCGTCTTCGTACTTCGGGACTTAGTCTTGATTCTATAATTATAATGACCTAAATTATGTGATTCTGAATAACCTCGCGATATTTTAATATCAGAACCAGAATCCCTAATAGAATATAGAAAAAAAGAAAAAGAAGGTGACTTGCCATACAAATTGAACAAACAGCTGGTAAAGTTTCTACGGGATATAATTTTTTTAAATATTTTACCTTTTTTTCTTCCGTATGTATATAATTATTAGAGATTTTGATTCCATTGGTTATATATTGCAAGTTATTCTGAATCACCTTGTATGAATGGCGTGTCCTGCACCTTAGAATTAAACATGTCGAGATATTTACCGTGATTATTGCGGTACGTATGTTAAAATGGAATGTTGATAACCGTAAAAGTTTATAAATGTCCTGCTCCTGCATACTTTTCGTATTATAAGTAGAAACCCTCAGCTTTTTTGAAAAAGATTTTCCATTGACGTTTGGACGATTGGTACTTGACTGTAAAAAGCCTGTAAAAATGGGAAATTTTTAATTGCGAATGAAGTCTAAAGAAGCAAGTTCAAATAATTCAGTCAGTTAAGTACATAGACAGCGACTTTGCTATGTAAATATCGTCAACAATTTTAAAGAAAAATATCTCCTAAACCTATTTAGGTAAACAAATGAATTTTCAGGTAATTCACCCGCCGCCCAGACTCCGAATAATTAAATCTAGGCAGATGTTAATTAAGATATACCTGATGTGATCTCAAGGCAGTGCGAACTTGGACATTTAAATTAAACCTTGCGGGATTATTCTATTATTCTGTTTGGGAATTAGTTTTGTTGACTTAATTTTTGGATATCAATTCTTTATCAGTATAAATAAAAGTAGTCCTAATCCTAACTATTCTAATCCTAACTAATATTATAAATGCGAAAGTGAGTTTGTTTGTTACGCTTTCACGTCCTATCTACTGCACCGATCATCATGAAATTTTGCATACACATAGGTTAGGGTACTGAGAAGGACATAGGCTATAGTGAGTTTGTTTGTTTGTTACGCTTCTACTATCTATTGCACCGATCATCATGCAATTTTGCATACACATAGGTTAGGGTACCGAGAAGGACATAGGCTATATATCACGCGAGTGAAGCCGCGGGCAACCGATACTTAAATAAATATATTTCAAATAAAAAAAAATGCGTCAACGTTTTTAGTGACTGACTAGCAGCCCTCTCCGGCTGTGCTTGGGCATGTATTATACCTATAAATCTTCCTCATGAATCAATCTATTTATAAATGAAAACCACATGAAAATTCGTGCAGTAGTTTTTGAGTTTATCGCGAACAGACGGACATATGCAGCGGAGGACTCTGTTTTATTACATGTAGTAAAGTAATAGTGATATACTTGATGTAATTTTAAGGCAGTACACGAACTTAGACATTTGGGCTTACTATTGTGTATATCTGTTTGGGAATTAGTTTTGTTGACTTAATTTTTAGATCTAATAAAATTCAACTTCATTTCTTTATCAGTCTAGATAAAATCAATTAATTGAATATTGAATTTATCTTTCTACGTCAAGGTTTTCAATGAATATTGTATTTCAAAATCCACCGAACGAGTTTTGCAGGAGTTCGCTCCGCTAGCCGTATAAAAACTTGCTAGATATCATTAAATAAATATGTTGTTATTTTGATTCAGGCGTTACTTTGCGGAAGTCAAAGTTACATGCACTTTGAGTTATTTTTTTGTTTGTGTGCTTCCACCAAGCTTCGGCTTTGTGGCGGAAGCACACAAAATAATTATAAAATAATAAATAATAATAAATATATACGGACAAATCACACAGATTGAGCTAGCCCCAACGTAAGTTCGAGACTTGTGTTATGGGATACTAACTCAACGATACTATATTTTATAATAGACTTATATAGATAAACATCCAAGACCCAGGTCAATCTGAAAAAAATCATTTTCCATCTTGACCTGACCGGGAATCGAACCCGGGACCATCCGTGTCGCAGGCAGGCGTGTTGACCGCTGCGCCACGGAGCTCGTCATTTTAACTCAAAGTGCATGTAAATAAATATGGTCAAGGGTCAGTCATTCTCAATTATCTGTCCGGTACACGCGCCCGGCCACCCGAGCTGCTATTCTCTCATTCCCAATCCATCCGAGCAAGAAGCATCCCAAGTAGTTCTTTTTCCCGTTCTCCCAGGCAGTCCTACAAACAATCTCCTACCCTTTCTTCGCTTAAAACAAGGCTTCGATGGGCAGCAAACACAACTGGCTGTCGCGTAAAAAGACTTCTCAAATACTAATGTATCCTTATAGATAATTATTTTCTTACTCGTTTTTTACTGCATTTTTTTTCTTTTGATATATCACACAAATTGAGTTAGCCCCACAGTAAGTTGTGAACTTGTGTCGTGGGATACTAACTCAACGATACTATATTTTATAACATATACTTATATATCTAGATAAACATCCAAGACCCAGGCCAATCTGAAAAAGATCGTTTTCCATCTTGACCTGACCGGGGATCGAACACGGGACCTCCGTGTCGCAGGCTGGCGTGTTGACCACTGCGCCACGGAGCTCGACCTGCTTACATTCACTTCACGTCAACTACATAAAGAAACACTGTTTACGTCCTTCCTACTTCCGTAATCTACTGACACCTAAAAATTAAACATAAAACATACCCATAACACGCATGGTTCAACACAATTGTCTCCAAGGGGGGTAAAGGGGGTGGAAGGGTGAGGGTAGGTAATAATTTTTCGCTCTATTTTGCACCGGCACTAAGGGGTCGACTAAAATGTCTTGTTGGACCTGTATTTAGGTTATTTTTGGAGATTTAAAGGAATTTATGGCATAAAGGGTGAAAATAATTTGGTGTAAAATATTGTATGGGTTATTTTAGTAGGTGAGTTTATTTTTGGCGTAGGGAGGTTGATACATAGCTATATTTTCGGTAAAACGGTTGGTTAGTTGCTTATATCATGTATATGCTCTACAATACGAGCTCCGTGGCGCAGCGGTCAACACGCCTGCCTAGGACACGGATGGTCCCGGGTTCGATTCCCGGTCAGGTCAAGATGGAAAATGATCTTTTTCAGATTGACCTGGGTCTTGGATGTTTATCTATATAAGTATTTATTATAAAATATAGTATCGTTGAGTTAGTATCCCATAACACAAGTCTCGAACTTACTTTGGGGCTAGCTCAATCTGTGTGATTTGTCCGTATATATTTATTTAATAGGTATGCGAAATATTATGTCGGTGTGCTGTGAAAATTATTTTTGAGCTTTACGCTCAAAAATATATGGATAAACTACATTAGTGCGTAGTCGTATGGTCGTTTCTTCTATCATAAAATCCAAATTCGTTGTTCTTTAGTTCTATCATAATTTTTCAGCAATTTAGCGCAGATGACCCTTTCCCGATTGGTACCATTTTTTTTTATTACCATTAACATTTTATTAACTGATTAATTAGCTTAGGAAAACTTTTTTGTAAATATTATTAATTATTAATATTTATGGATTTTTTATAAATCAAGCCAATCTGCAAGCCATCTGATGGCAAGGGATCACCGCTGGCCATGAACAAATGGTTCCATATTTTATACTTTTTCAAAGATTCAAAATTTTATTTTGATAATACGTCATATCAGGCAGTTTTTCACATCATTTCACAATTTAAATAATTCGATATTAGTTAGTTTTATATGATTATATTCATTAGTGTTCAAAAGATACACACTACTAGCGTTTCGGAACCGACCACTGCAGAAAAAAAGCGCTGAAAGAAACTTTTCAACAGTACTGGTCGCCTACTCGCCTGAAGGGTTTTGTATAATATAAACTAAATTATTAATAAGCCATCTTCGATACAATATCACTTATATATCAGATCAACTACAAAATAATATCATAACCATGTCTTTCAACGTTTATTTTTATAACAATGAAATACTCACAAAGATTGTCAACTCAAATCCGATGTGCGATAAATAGAGCTTTTCAATTTTGCTAAAAGCTGTAACAGAATATCATTGATGGAAATATTTTACTAAAAGAAGAATATAAACTTTTGTTTTCATAGAGTAATCGATTGAACCTTTGTAAAAAATTTAGAATCTTCAAAAAAT
The DNA here is from genome assembly GCA_963082605.1 of Rhodophaea formosa. NCBI lineage: Eukaryota > Metazoa > Arthropoda > Insecta > Lepidoptera > Pyralidae > Rhodophaea > Rhodophaea formosa. The sequence continues at coordinate 8,434,413 of OY720228.1, read as the reverse complement.
AGTTCCAAGCATATATTTATTTCTGAGGAACTTACTTGATTTTGAGTAGGAGGTTATAGTGACAATCTAAAAATTCCTTTATAAATCAGCCAATTAATACTATGGAATAATATTTTCCGGCGAGGTAGAAATGGAGTGAGGGCTTTGCCCAGCACATTGTGGCTCAATATTGAGCAATGGTTTGTTTGGCTTGTGTCATTTATAAAGGACGTATTCGATAGATTGTCACTCTGGCCTCCTATTCAACATCAGAAACCTCAGAAAAATGACACGATGAATTCACTTTTATAAACAATACATAATCATGTGATCCATCTATAACAGTGGGGTTCGTGTAGTGTCGTCGCCTAGCCCCCGAAACTCAGTAGTCGTGTCTATGTCACACTAGATTACACCATCAATTACAACGGTACCTAAGACGGATTATAAACAATATCATCGGGCGCGATTTACATAAACATGGTTTAAGTTTTAAGCCACCGTTGCACACACCCACGTAATAAACTAAAGACAGTATAGAGATAAAGCTTTATGCGCGACAAACGACGTGTATCGTGACATAGTCTAATCGTGAAACAGAAGATTAGAAAAGATTATCTTAAAATAAAAGAGAACGAGAAAGTTCGACTGTATCATCTAGATACTAAAGTCTAGAAAAGTTTTAAGTTAGTATCATATTAAACAATTTCCAATGTGATGTTATCGACATTGGTATCTATGGAAAAAAATTAAATCGGGCATAAAAATGTCGTAGTAAAACCTTGGCTATACCAAGGTTTTAATACGACATTCTTTTATGCTTAATCGGAATTGTAAAATCATGTTTAAAAGATATTACTAAACTAAACTTAATAATCATTAATTTAAGTATATAAAATTTCTTCGTATTAACAGTGGTTTTTGCTAAATACTAGTAGATGTGATCCAAATTTAAGGAAAAAAATACTTATTTTCATTAAACAGATGCATTGGTTCTCAAGCATCTGTTTAATGAAATCCCATTATTCGAATGGGACCTTGGCAAATGCTTTATATCTGTTCTATTTTTATTTTATGCCCACGCGTTCGGATGAGTTTGGAATTTCAGATGAGTGATGAAGGAAGTCACCCAAGATTTAGTGGACATTCACATCGAATATATTACTGTTACACACGGTCGGACTAGATGATCAACTTTATAAATTAACAAGTATTCAAAATTATTTTTTCCCCTGACACAAACATCCTTCTCAGTTGTTATCTGCTGAACTGATTTTGATAAAACATGTCTAAGAACCATTGCTAGAAAAACTGCATTAAAACGAAATAAATAAATCCAAATTGTTCACCCGTTAAGAAGTTACGGTGTCACACTCCAATTCATGCGTCGGTGGTTATAAAATAATGACAATAGTTCATGGTCTTAATTTTCATTTTGATAAGGTACTGGTTAACTTTGAAAAAGATTTGAGGCCGATTTTTTCTCAAAATTCTTTTTTAGTAAAGTTTTTTTTAAGTTATTTAGTAGTCAAAGAAATAGATAATAGGTGGCGCTGGTTGGCTGATGTAAGTATATGCCTGTGTATGTAGTATGTAGGTTGAAATAGGTAAGTCTGAAAACCGTCTGGATTTAATCCCGCAGATCAAAACGAGGCAGCCTGAGTCGGCATACTTCAATACAGGCTTACGTGCAAATTGCGAAAGTTTTCAAGTCTGCCTGCAGATTAGGAATGGAATATAAGTACATACATACATACTATCACGTCTTTATCCCTTGCGGGGTAGACAGAGCCTAAGGTCATAAAACCCAAAGGCCACGTTAAGCGTGTTTGCGGCCGTTAAGGTGGAATGGAATATAAGAATTGCTAATATGAGAGGAAATAAATTTAGAGGTTTTGAAAACAAAATGATTTCAAAAATATATTCTTCCTTAATAAATACCACTTTTATTGCTTCTAGATCTCTTCGATACGCTTAAAGAATGCTTCGCTAAATACAATAATTCTTTCTATTTTTTTCTTTGACTACACTTATGTCTATCTATTCTTGATGTATAAATAATGAAAATGTAACTTTTCAAACCATTTTCTTCTACGCCTATAAACTGAACTTTCTTGAGAGAGAAGAACTTGTAAGAATATTGATATCAAGGCCAATTATTTGAAGAAACCAATACCATCTTCAATCTTGATACGATTTTCATAAAGTGAAAAATACGAAGAAAAAACTCACATTTCTTAAAAACGCTACATGAAACGAACAAAGAAACCCATACATCAAAACCCAAAGATTCAACACGAACATCACACCTTGCAATTAAACTCAACCTTCCACTAAATCGTCCAAACAAAAACCTATTTCAATACCAGTAGGTGTTAAAGACACTAATGAACAAATTAATTATGTAACAATGGGCCCCTATTAATTACGTTTTACCTTTAAGGGCAATTGAAGAAGCGAAACTTTTGCCTCACAATGGTTTGACTGCTAGTGGCTGTGGCAAGAGGAATTTATGGGGCCGTTGAGCGCACAAAGGCCCCCTGGGCACGCCCACGACGCGGATCCGGAGATGTGAAATATGGCAGCCGTTTGTATGAGGTGACGCATCTGTTTTTGTGATTTAGTCTATGTTTGGATTTGGGAATAAGGTTATGGATTGAAAAGATCTTAAGGTTGGGGACCTGCAAAATCAATTCGAAAACTAGGAGATTCGTATAAGAACTAAGGTCTCCGACGTAGCTCGGCGGATTGGTGTCTTTAAAGTGGCAGTGGGAGGGACACATAGCACGTGAAATAGCCAATGGGGCAGTAAGTGACTGTGACAAGAGGAATTTACGGGGCCGTTGAGCGCACAAAGGCCCCGGGCACGCCCACGACGCGGATCCGGAGATGTGAAATATGGCAGCCGTAGGATGAGGTGACGCATCTGTTTTTGTGATTTAGTCTTTGTTTAAATTTGGGAATAATGTATTAAAAAGATCTTGGGATTTGCCAAATCATTCAAAAATTAGAAGATTCGAATAAGAACAAAGGTCCCCGACATAGCTCAGCGGATTGGCTCTTAAAAGTGGCAGTGGGTGGAGCACATAGCGCGTGAAATGACCAAAGGAGCTAATAAGACTAAAGCCTATGCTTATTTTCATTGGTGCCCTGAGTGCCCGCTACTAACATGAAGAAACTTGAATAAGGCCAATGATAAGGCGATTAGTTTCAATGAAACCGTTTTGAATCGATAAGAAGAATCAAGAAATAAATTATAACAAAAGAATCTTATTGGCTCTAAAGGTAAACACCTTTTGTTGCGTTGATGAATACCTGCCTTAAACTCAAAATTAATATACCAACACTCATTCGGCATTCATCCTACGCAATTTAATAAGATTGTCTCGTCGCCCTTTATTTTATAATCTATGGACAGTGACGTAGCTATCAGATTGCTAGATGGTGCCGTGTACCGGGGCTTAAACCTCAGGGGCCTTCGGAACTTGACCAGCCAACTTATATGGAACTAGCAGAAAAAATCTCCCTTCCGGAATATAAATAGGTTGCGCCACGTTAATCATCATCTTTTGATTTCCTTTGTTTTGTTTATATCAATATTATTAATCTTATACGTACCTGTAGAATCTAGGCGATCAATTAAAGCTCACACAAGACAGTCATGCACATGCATACAGTAAAAAGTTTGACGTGTACTCGAAAGAGCTGATGATAGTTATGCTTATATAGTATTTAATGCCACAGACATAAAGCGATGCACCAATTAACATAAATGCACAACTAGGTATTATGCTTCTTGCCTTTCCGCACAGACCGAAGATGCTGGCCGTAGGAAAAACTGAGGAATCTTAAATGAAATTTCGATTCAGTAGCAAGCCATCACTATTTTGGTTCCGTTTTCCATCTATATGCCCGCTAATCATGGCCCCTCGTGTTTTATAGTCTAAGGCTTTGTTTTACCCGTAAGATATAGTCTCGTTTTATTTGTAAGTATAAAACCTTAACAGTTTAGTTGGGGAAACAATTTTTTTTTGCATCAGGGCATTTGGTCACCTAGCTACGCCACTAGGCGGACCTTTCAGCAACGCCTTAATTTCCTGTAACATTCAGCCAAAGATTTGTGTGGGACATTGTGTTAACTGCGTTGGTTTCGCTATTATATGGTCCCATTAATTCTTGCTGCTGTGTGTTCTTAAAATATTGAGATATTTTTTCCCGCTTTCAACTTCTTTTTTCATAAAAGACATACTAAGATGACAAAATTAAATAGATGTTAATGTATTGTGTAGTTGTTACATATATATTTTTTATGTATATTGTGTGGTGTATTTCAGTTTTTATTTTATATCTATTCTAATAATATGAAGAGGTAATATTTGATTGTTTGCCTTGGCCTATTCAAGGCAAACAATCAAATATTACCTATAATACTAAACCGATTTTCAAAATTCTTTTAACTATTAGAAAGCTAATTTATCTGCGGGTGACAAAGGCTATAATTTACGCGGACAAAGTTAGGAGAAAATTTGCTAATACATAACTATTTATTTAGTTTTACCTGTCCTGAGTCCGTAAATCCGTTTGTTATAAAAGCTTAATTTAACTTACTAATATAACGGGTTGAGTGAGGGCCCTATAAGAATTGTACTATGGTTTTCTTAATATATTTTATGGTAGTTCTTCTTTTTCTTCCTCGCCTTTTCCCTATTTGGGGTCGGCTCTATATGTCAACTCTCTCCAAAGTTTCCTGTTACCAACTATATTGGCACTAGCTCCCCGTTCCTTCATTTTATAGTAGTTCATACCACGTAAATAATTTTGAAGTAGTTATTTTTATTGTTTGACTAGCTATCGACCGTGGCTTGCGTTAGTGTCGATCCCACGGGAACAGTTCTTTTCTCCGGGATGAAAGGTAGGTTGTCTATCTTTCTCCGTACTCCAGACAACGTGTATGCAAAATTTCATGATGATCGGTCCAGTAGGTAGGGCGTGAAAGCGTAACAAACAAATAAACTCACTTTCGCATTTATAATATTAGTTGGGAGCTGGGATTTTCCTTTTGTCTAATTTTCCTAAAGTATAATAATATTTTTAAATAAATAATAAATATATACGGACAAATCACACAGATTGAGCTAGCCCCAAAGTAAGTTCTTAGTAAGACTTGTATTATGGGATACTAACTCAACGATACTATATTTTATAACAAATACATATATAGATAAACATCCAAGACCCAGGTCAATCTGAAAAAGATCATTTTCCATCTTGACCTGACCGGGGATCGAACCCGGGACCTCCGTGTCGCAGGCAGGCGTGTTGACCGCTGCGCCACGGAGCTCGACGAATACTATTATACTATTATACTATAATATAATACTATTATACTATAATATTAGTATTTTTTTCTTATTCTGTCTACAACACAGTCATCAAATTATTCCCTACAGCCATTAGACACCGTATAATTGCGCCGCTTATTTTTTTCCACCAATCAATCAATCACCCCTCATTAAGGGCGAGGGGCGAAAAATAACGAATTGCATCTTCTTGTAATTAATCCAAATCTGCACCAAGAAGTCCCCGCCGGGGTCAACGGCCTCATTTGGGGTAACCACCCTGATTAATTACCATTCTTGGCAATATTTGTCAAAACATTTTCTGCTTCGGTTGGCCTTTCATGTTTTTGTAAGGTTGGTAGCGGAAGAACAATAGAAACTAAGAAGGGTACTAGATAATAGGAAAAATATAAGACAATAGGGTCAGGGGTGTCTGCTGGTGCTGCTGCCTGCCTGTCTGGTGGTTGTTCGTATGACATCGGGTAAGTGCTACTTACTTATGTCCAACTTATCTAAGGAAGTAGCATCCCAAATACTTCTATCCCATTCTTCTTAACCAAAAAACTCCTACCCTTCTCTCGCTTAAAAAACGGTTTGGATTGGCAGCAGCGTTGGAACCGATATAAGCCAATTAAACGAAATGCACTAAACATCTCGCCTGCCAAGCGTGGTGAAATTGGTAAAAGCCCCCTTCTTGGTGAAGGCCCATGTCCAAAAGTGGACCTCTAACGGCTAATATGATGATGAAGTCACTATTCGATAGTTTTTCATGATTTCAGGTTCGATTCCCAGCACGCCAAATACTTCTACTTCATTTTCACTGGTCTACGGTTCTGGAGTAAACTAAGGTTGTCGTAAAATCATACGATTTGTCTTTATATTTATTTATTGATTGTATCACTGCATTAATGTGGACCCCGGGTTCCAACGCAACACAGCTGCTTATGCAACTGCTATGTTGTGAAGGTTTATATTTTTCATATTGTCATTAATTTTCTATGAATTTTCCTTTTTTTAGAGCATTTGATGTAGAATGTTTGCTAATCAATGAAAATATTCATTTTTACATGTTTGTGAATAAATGTGTGCATGTTACGTCGTGTTTTCCTTCACAAGAAGTGGGTCAGGATTAGGGTTGCCCATTTTATTATTTTCTCTAGAAACGAACGATCATGAATTGCAAAAAATACGTACTTTACAAAGAAAATCCTATTCAGTACATACAAATAACATAGTTATAAACCTATATAAAAAGTAAAAATTTACAAAAAAAATCTTAATTCTTATATTCACTTCTTAATATTTTTTGTTACAAAATTTACTTTATTGCTATACAATTACTATACAATATTATCAATAAACTTGATGGCAGAGGAATATTTTAAGATTGCCAGAGGCTGGTGTTGGAGCAGAGTACAACAGAACTAGGAGGAGAGTCGTATAAGTCGATCGTCATCCGTCATCGTCATGTTAGATAAATGACATTCAATTTTATGTTATAACTAGCTTTTGCCAGCGGCTTTGCTTGCGTTAAGTACAAACTTTGTACCCTCATTTCACCCCCTTAGGGGATGAATTTTGATGAATCTATTTCTTAGCATATGCTTATGTCATAATAACTATACCTAATACTTTACAAATAGAAAGAAATTCAAGAATGTAAATCATATAAGCCTTAGTAAATAACCTGAAGTATTTTTGGAATCATGTGTAATATTATCAGAATCAGTGAGAATTATGAGAATCATAGTACCGCCAAAAACGGCCATTTTTGGCGGTAATCAATATCTCTTAATGACTGATTCTCACAATATTAAAACATGATTCCAAAAATACTTAACGTTATTTATTAAGGCTTATATGATTTACATTCTTGACTTTCTTTCTATTTGTATAGTATTAGGAATAAAATGATTGTCGTCGCTAGTGTGCCTAGTGTGGGCCCTTAATACCAAAAACATTCCATAAACAGAAGAAGATAAGTCTACGTACTTTCGGACGGTTAGCAACCCTAGTCAGGATGATGAAATGACCGTACATGATTCAGATTGGACAACAAAGTTAAATGTATAGTTAAGGGTCGTGCGGGGATGTCGTCCTTGTGGCTATGGGTATACGGCTCTAAGATCATTGGACCGACAAAGCGTCTTGTTTGGTCGCTAAATATACGAATATTATTTAAATTGTATGACATTATCAAATGTGGTGTTGTTCTTCGTATGTGTAAGTGGCCAACACTCTTGTCAGATTTTTCAAGCTGCCTTAAGGCATCTGACATAGCTTAACGACTGCCATCAACGATGGCAGCCGGGACCAACGGCTTATCGTGCCTTCTGAAGCGCGGAGGAGCTAAAGTTATTTTTATGCCACTTGCGGTCACCCATCCAAGTAAGGACTGCACCAAGGGTTGCTTAACATACGTAAGCGCTCATAGAGCTCACACCCACTGGACCATCGGGCTCCTCATTATCAAATAACAAATACAGTGTGAAAATTAATCATGACATTCCCTTAAGAGGAGCGACTACCTGTAATTTTCATACAAAAAGCGATAACTCTTCCACCCCCCTAAACCTTTCCGAAATTAGGAAATATTGGTGTCATTCGATTTAGCACACCTTAATCTAGTAATTTTATTGATTCGGTTTAGATTAATTTAAATAAATTAAAATGCCCCGGGTATTTTAATGTAAAAAATATGGATATTTACTTTGATGCTCATAACGTTTGTTGTAAGCAATATATCTTAAATATCAAAATGTACAGCCTTACTTAATTTATCAATAATGTGTAAAAAAATATTGAAATTAGACTATGTTTAAGGGGTAGGAAGCGTTATCGCTTTTTGTATGAAAATTTACAGGTAGTCTATCTTCTTAAGGTGACGATTCAGACAGTCAATATGAACAACCTTTCCTATGGGACCAACTCCAACATTCCCGTACCAACTGCGGGCAGCTGAAAAATTTTGTGTGAAACCGTAATTTTTTTTGAGTCATCAGCAATGGTTTCATAGGAATAAATAAATATACACGGACAAATCCCACAGATTGAGCTAGCCCCAAAGTAAGTTCGAGACTTGAGTTATGGGATACTAACTCAACGATACTATATTTTATGATAGATACATAGATAGATAAACATCTAAGACATCTTTTTCAGATTGACATGGGTCAATCTGAAAAAGATCATTTTCCATCTTGAACTGACCTGGGATCGAACCCGGGACCATCCGTGTCGCAAGCAGGCGTGTTGACCGCTGCGCCACGGAGCTCGTCGTTTTTTATATGGCTGAGTTACCCTTTTAAAGGAATGTCGATAGTTTTACACGTCGTATGTCGAGTCGCATTCATCATCATCAACAACAGGTCTTTGTTAGTCTCCACTGCAGGAGCACGAGTCGCATTCGCTGCCGAGAAATTATAACAATCGAGTTTTAGTTGTTACGACGCGTACATGCGTTTAGTAGCAGCGAATGAGTGTTGCTAATGTAACCAAAATCAAATCGCACAGGAGTAGATTAACAGTCTCATAAGCTATGCTACCATAGTAATTAATATTCATAGGACTCGAATCCTTGCAATTTAAAGATACCACAAATTTACATTTTACTTCCTAGTAAATCTAAAATCTAAAGCACACATCTCTAAAACACATCCATTGTAGCAAGAATAAAACGAAACTTTGAGAGCAAGTGTTCGAAGCACTACATCACTAAAAGAAAGCGTTTCTCAAACGCTATCTCGGTTGAAATCATCTGAACCGGACCGGGTGATTTATATCCGGCAAAAATTAAGAAAATTATGGAAGGATAACCTCACATATGCTCTTTACTTGTTTAGACTAACCCTACAATCAAAGTTAGGTGAGTTAACCGGCGCGCACACCAGCTATCCTACAGCAGTTGTTATGTTTTGGACATCATCATAACACAATTAAGTAGCATCTGTAGCTTTTCTTCCAGTCTTACTTTCTAACTATGCATAAGTTGATTATGGTGGCTTATTTATATATAATATGTGAAAAATAAGTGAGTTAAACGATTATACACTATTATATCATTGAAACTAACGTAAGATAAAGTCATTGTAAATAACAGACAACATACATAACAGACGACAGACGGGACAAAGTAGCACGTGAGTGACCCATTGTTGAATAAAATGATTTTACACTACTCATTCTGGTTGCGATTTTAAATTAGATTTTTCTTCGGCTACTATGTATTGTAGAGTAACTTCCGTACGCCTTTTATTTTTATCCGTGTGTAGCACACGCGAAGTAGCCAGGTGTTGGAGATTTACTGCGCGCCACGCGTTGACCAATTAGGCCGGATACCGGGTATCGGGTGGCCGGATAAAAAGAAGTTTGCAGTTAATTGGAGTATGGAGTTGCACTATCATTTAGGTGTGTTGACCTATATGCGATTTTTAATTAGATTTTACTTCGGCTGCTAGCTTTTGATACTTCTGTTTTGTATTTTGATATTCATAAATTACAATTATTTGGTGAATCTTAGAAGCATAAGACTTTGAAAAATGAGAAGTCGATTTGAAATCAACTTCTCGCCGTTATTCTTAAATATACCAGGTAAAAGTACTAATAACACAAATTGAGTTAGCCCCACAGTAAGTCTTAAAGACCCTGGCCAATATGGAGAAGATCTTTTCTATCATGTCCTGTGTAGGGATTGAACCCGGAACCCCTGGTGTAGTAGGTTGGCGTGTTAACTACTGTACCACTGTCTTAAAAGTCAGTTATAGTATAAATTTCTAAACTGCTGTAATTAATAATAGGGCGCCCTGGGTTCTTACGCACAATAGCTAAGGATGCAGCCGGGACAACCATCAGTAAAATCTTGTTTAACACGTATATTAAAAATGGCGGTACTTCTATTTATAGATAACGAGTGCCACAACCGGGCCGGGTCAATGATCACTCCTCATAATTGCTTATCCGGCTGGTCAGAGTGTAAAACCTTTGTTGAGGATTACTTTCAGTTGAAAAAGTTATTTTATACGGTCTGTGAAGTCTGTGTAATACACGAAGGAAGGGTAACTTTACAATATGTTAATAAAACACGTCCGATTCGAAAGGGGTCGACTCATCCCGGCATATAAAAGTGTTGTATAGGGAACGGTGTGGAGTGAAAGACGATATAGTGACTAAAATTGAGAAAGGAATGTTGAGATGGTTTGGATATATTGATAGGATGGATGAAAGGAGACTTACGAAAGATATACAGCAGATGTGGTTGGGACAGTCGGTCAGGCCGGCCTCGTCGAACTTATCGCGACCAAATTGCGAACATTCTCGCAAAATGAGATGAAAGGAGTACCCGAAATCGGCGAGCATGCATAAAAAGAGTAATGAATGTGGATGAAGCAAAAGAGGTTTGTAAGGATCGTAGCAAGTGGAAATCCATAGTCTTTGCCTACCCCCATGGGAAAGAGGCGTAATAATATGTATGTATGTATATTGACTGGTTGAGTCGCCACATTTAGGATTGGACGGTCACATTGTTTTAAGCCCCTTTTACAATCGATATTCTTTTTTCGACTAACGATTTCTATTTCGCAATTTTGAGGTTGATACATACCTACATAAATATTATCACGTCTTTATCCCTAACGGGATAGACAGAGGCACCGGTCATAAGACCCGGCCACATTTAGTATCACAGTGGGCGTAAAGTTGGAAAGCGGAATCAAAATAGTGATGGGCTGCTAGCCGCATCGCCTATCGATGTGATTCCTTAGATGTTTACCCAATCCCTTGACCAGTTTTTACGGTCTGCGCGGGAAGAAAGCAGCTGGTATATTCTATGTTTTAGCTTTCTTCCAAACCAGCATGGAAGAGGTTGATTCCATACGAAAAGTTGTTCATATTAAGCACAGGCACGGTTGTTTCCGGGTTCGATCTTTAGTCTTTCGTCAGGTCAAGATGGGAAATGATCATTTTCAGATTGACCTAAATCTTGGCTGATTACCTACATAATTTTCTATTATAAAATATAGTATCGTTGAGTTAGTATCCCATAACACAAGTCTTGAACTTACTTTGACTTACTTTGGGGCTAACCCAACTGTGTAATTTGCCCGTATATATTTGTTTGTATTTATATATTATATTATGTAGTTTGTCCATCAATTCTGTATTTGATAAATTGTATCTGTCCCTACCAATAATTAAATCCCTCTCAGAGGTCCTGATAACGGAGAAGCCGCAATTTATGGCCCGTATTTGTATTTGTCTCATGTATGATATATGACCTATTTTGGGTCACAAACGGCTGCCCATATTTCACGAGCAAAGTGGCCTGATGGGGAATTAGGGTAAGTGTAACATGAGTGTTTTAAATCGCGCCCATGTTGTTCTCAGTTTAGGGCAGTTAAAAAGGTAATACTTTATTTTAAATCTGCACTTCGGTTTTTAAAGTGTAATATTTTTCATTATCTAATTACTTAAAAAAAAATGACTTGTATTCGTGAGAAGTCTCAATCGTGATACTATGACCTATTTTGGTAAAATGCTGCCCATATTTCATGAGCAAAGTGGCCTGATGGGGAAATTAGGGTAAGTGTAAGATGAGTGTTTTAAATTGCGCCTATGTTGTTCTCAGTTCAGGGCAGTTTAAAAAAGTAATACTTTATTTTACATCTCCACTTTGGATTGTTTTAAAGTGACCTTATGGAGAAATTAGCGTAAGTGTAATATGAGTGTTTTAAATTTCATTCAGGTCAGTTAAAAAGATCTATATTTTTAATTCCCCACTTCTGTTTCTTAAAGTAATGGTGTAAATTTGGCATTGTTAATATTTTGGGTCATAAGTTTAGTCATATTTCACGAGCAAAATGTCCTGATGGGGGAATTAGAGTAAGTGTAACATGAGTGTTTTAAATCGCACCCATGTTGTATACCATTGTATACAGTTCAGAGCAGTTAAAAAGGGTGATGCTTTATTTTAAAATCTCCACTTCTTTTTAATCCTTACTAAAAAAGTAATCCTAATGAATCCTATCCTAATTCTGACTATATTATAAATGCGAAAGTGAGTTTGTTTATTTGTTACGCTTTCACGCCAAATCTACTAAACCGATTATCTTGAAATTTTGCATACACATAGGTTAGGGTACTGAGAAGGACATAGGCTATATATATGTAGCAGCGGGTAACAGTTAGTAGTGTAATAATTATTGACATTGTCTATAAAAGCTTGTGTGGCGATGGATTCTAAGGTTAAGGTGAGATTGGAGCACTGGTTCGAAAGTTATAGCAGAACATACGTATATTTAAAATATATTTTTGCTCTAACTCGATTTGGAGACTTCGCTCACATCGCTCGCTCGGTCAAAAAGGCTCCCTCGGATATCGAAACCAAAACTGATGTCATTAGTAGGAGCAGACGCTAGAGATCATCGCAGCTTGCTTACTAATTAGACAACCTTATCCGCAATCAGGTAGACTACCTCTGCTTGTGCAAGTAAGTAGGTTTAAGACGTGGGCTGAAGCGGGAACGAAACTGCTTATGGTCAAGCGATAAAGCGATTGAAGCGGCAAATCTCAGAGAAAAGGTTGCGGCAGACATGAGAATACTAAGAGAAGTAGGTACTGATCCACGATATCTGATTTTCTCAATGTTTTTAGGGTTCCGTAGTAAACAAGGAACCCTTATAGTTTCGCCATGTCTGTCTGTCTGTCTGTTTGTCCGTCCGCGGTTTTACGCAGAGACTATAAGTACTAGAAAACTGTAATTTGGTATGGGTATGTATATTAATCATGGCAAAAAAGTGGTAGAATAAAATCTTGAAAAAAATTTTTTTTTAGGGTAGCTCCCATACAAGTAAAGTGAGGGAGTAATTTTTTTTTTCTCTATTTACCTATTGTGTGGGGTATCGTTAAATAAGTCTTTCAAAAATATTGTGAGGTTGAGAACACCATTTTTTGATTAAGGGCTCCGTTTCCGAAATATTTGGTTTTAAAGTGCGAATTTTTGTTAGAGGTAAGTGTCCCCCCCCTCTATCTGCTAAACGGTTATATATAGATACGTGAAAAAAATTACAGCAGTAGCATATATACTAAAGTTGAAAGGAAAACTATCAGAGCTGAGTAGTAAGTACAAACTTAAAAGTTATAGGCAACCAACTTATAAACTGTAAAATTTTATACTATTTTCATTGTTAGATGTTTTTGCGAGTGTGAATAGTGTGAACTCAAAGTTGTCATTCGCAACTACGGAACCCTACACTGCGCGTGGCCCGACACGCACTTGGCTGGTTTTTGTCTTTCTACTATTATTTTTGCATGGTGATAGAAGATGACGACCCGCTATGACATGTTTTCGAAAATAACATGTTAAAGGAGAAATTTTTGAACAAAAAACACCTAAAAATTATTCAGTAAGAAACATTTTTGACTAGTGAAGCGATATTATTTTAATAAAAGCTTTCATTTTATGTAGTTATATTTGTTCAGAGAAAAAGTCAAATTTTACGTTACAATACGTATGTGAAAAAGCAAACTATGTTCACAATTATTTTCACGTACCTACCACATTCTTTGATTTATACATCGTGTTTTAAATCTTTATAATTTTTCATTCAAAATTGTAATACACTTGAAACTTACTTATCGTACATACGTACTCATTACATATAACTATTTGAACTATAGGTAGTTTCAAGAATAGAATCCCTAAAAATAGTTTCGTCTTCATCAAATAAAAGGCTCATTTTTATTCGACAAGCAAATCTAATTTTAGCAAATAACGAATGATCAATCTCTCTACGTCTGTAACTTACACCGGCACGCCATTCCATCTCAGTTCGGAAATATACCTGTCCAGACACCGAAGACCCCCACCGGTACATTCACATCCTTTTCATCGGTTATTATATCAAGCAAAAGGGAGGAAGGGGGGTTCAATTTACCCTGGTTCGTTGTATCTTTGACTATTGGCGTAAATCTAAATTGAGGTTTGCTTATATTCGTGTTGCGTTTATGTAATGATACAATAACTAAGGTAATTATGCATCCGCTGATATATGAGGTTAAGGTATGTTCGAAATTAACGTTACGTTTGATATCGTTAAACTGTACTGGTATAACGTCGAGATTCATAATTTACATAATACGAATTAATTAGTCAATGATATCTTTAATATACTACTACTATGTTAATTATATAGGTATTTGTACACGTCTGATGATTCAAAATGTGACAGGGTCAGAGGCCTAAAATGACATTGTAATTATTTGACACTTACTAGCTGTGTAAACTTCGTAGTTTGCAATAAAATATTGAATACTAGAATTTGTGCCACGACTTCGTCCGCGTAATTTTTGGTCTATGATACTTGCAGATAAATTAGCTTTCATAAGTGAAAGACTTTTGAAAATTGGTCAAATATTTCCTGATGATAAATAGCAACTTGGAAAATTATAATTTCCTTGCTAACTTACAACCAAAGGGTAAACCGACCATGATTTAATAAGTCGTGTTGTGTTTAAAACCCACATGTTCTGCTTACCCCTCGCAACCGGACTCAGGTACGGAAGGCCGTGTTGCTCGAAGGCTTACCCCCTAAAGAACAAGGTGTGATAGTAAATATTTATTCTTTTTATTATTTCAATACATACTTTACTCGATATTTATAGTAAATCAAATCAAATCAAATCAAATCAAATCAAATCAATTTATTGTGGAGCACAGGTTACAAGGATGTTAATTTATATAATGTTTCACTGTGACCTGTCTTAAAAGACGTACAATATTAGTATTTTATATAATTCAAAGTCAATTTTTAATATGTAACATTTTAAATTTGCTTTTATAGCTAACATTATAATTTAGATTTATTATTAAACATTAAATTTGTAATTAAACATTATATTAAAATATCATGCAAATAGTCTTTTACAGAATAATAACATTTTTGTAACAAAAGCTGTTTCAATTTCTTTTTCAATGTCATTAAATCTAAGGTTTTAAAATTATCTGGCAGTTTATTGAAAATTTTAGGAGCCATACCAATCACATTATTATTTATTTTCGATGTATTATAACCTCCACTTACCAGCTTTTGCTTATATTGATTTCTTACAAGGTTTTGCCTAGTCCTCATTTCCGTTAGTTTTGCAAACAAGTGCGGATTTGATTTTACAAAAACACAAATTTCAAATATATAAATACACGGCAGTGTCAGAAGATTATATGTTTTGAAAATGGGTACACAGCTGTCTCTCGATTTTAAGCCACACATTGACCTTAGACATCTTTTTTGGGCCTTGAAAACTTTGTCAATTACCCCCGAATTACCCCAGAAAATAACACCGTAATTTAAATGGGGTGTAACTAGACCATGATAAGCCACTAATGCAACATCTAATTTTACTTTTTTTGTTATTCTGAATAAAGCATAAGCTGACTTATTCAACTTTTTACAAACTTCTTCAACGTGAGCTGTCCATGTTAATTGGCTGTCAACAGTTAGACCAAGAAACTTTGTGGTTTGTACTTGTTCAATTTTTTGATTATTATAATTAATGTTAAGGTTAGGAGGATCTTTTTTATTATAGAATTGCATAATTTTTGTTTTCATTAAATTAATTTTTAAATTATTTATGTCCAACCATTGAATAATGTCATTTAATGTATTATTTATGTCAAATTCATACTCCTTTAGGTCGTCACATTCGATAATGGCAGTACTATCATCAGCGAATAGCACCATTTTTTTACTTACATTTTGAGGCAAATCATTAATGTAAAGAAGGAAAAGGAGAGGCCCAAGGACACTTCCCTGAGGCACACCAAACCTATTTTTTCTGTATTCTGACATATGATTAACCTCTTCTTTTGTTTTGGCACAGAGACTAAGTATTTCCACACACTGACTTCTGTTATCTAAATAAGATTCTATCAAATTCAAGACGTTTCCTCTTATTCCGTACATATTCAACTTGTTAATAAGTCTTCTTCTATTGACATAATCAAACGCTTGCGTCATATCGGTATACAGCACGCAAACCGGGTTTTTATTGTCTACATTTCTCATCACAGTCTCAATTAAATCATACATTGCCATACTAATTGTTTTATTCTTTCTAAATCCCTTTTGTTCGTCACGTAAAATTTCAAATTTCGTCAAGTAATTATAAATAGAGTCACATAAATATTTTTCGAATATTTTAGAAAATATTGATCCTATTGCTACTGGCCTAAAATTAGACATAATTTTCTTATCACCTTTTTTATGAATTGGCTTTACAATAGTTGGCTTCAGTTTATCAGGATATATGCCCGTAGATATAGACATGTTTAGAAGGTAACATAAATGTGGAGCTATATCTTCACATACGAACTTCACTACTTTTGTGGAGATATCATCATAGCCAGTACTATTTGTGTTTTTTAACGATTTAATAATTTTAATAACTTCGTTTGTCAAAATTGGCAACAAAAACATCGATTGAGGCTGAAATGTGAGATTAACTTTATCATTTAAGGCATTCGAAGATTTTTCGATTTTTTCAATAAAGTAGTCGTTAAAAGCATCCGCTATTAATTTAGGATTTGATATTATGTTTTCGTCCTGTTTAACCTCTGAAATATAGTTTTTGTTTATATTTTTATCATTTATTATTTGCCAAGTTGCTTTTGACTTATTTTGTGCGTTTTTAATGTAAAATGAATTCTGAGCTTTCTGTGTCAAATTTATTATCTTTTTTAATTTTTTTGAATAATTTTTAAAATTTATATGTGTTTGTCTAGATGGCTCCTTTCTATGTTTCCACAATAGAAGTCTCTTTTTTTTACAACACACTTTGATTCCTTTCGAAATCCATTTTAATTTCTTTTTACTTTTAATTGTTTTAATTTTGAAAGGAAAACAGAGATTGTATATCATTTGAAAATGGTCAATAAAATAGTCAAAAGCCGTGTTCGGATCATCTGTATTATAAATACCAGCAAAAGAAAATTGTTTTATATGTTTTTTAAATAAAATTAAATGTTCATTTGATAAGACTCTCCTTTTTACCCTCCAATGACTTAATTTGTTAATTTTGTTAATCGGTATCTCTATGATTTGAGCCGAATGGTCCGATAATGCAAATTCAATTATTTGGCTTTTGCATGTTATGTGTAAATTGTGTGCAATATTGTCCAAACATGTTCGAGAACTTGGTCTAGTTACTTGTCTTATTTGTGGTTTTATATTGAAGCCCAGTAAAAAGTCTTCAAAGTCTTCAGAAAATTTGGTTTTTGTTAAAATGTCAATATTGAAATCCCCGCAAATTACAATTTTCTTATTACCATTTTTATATAATGTCTGCAATATTAAATCTAATTTATGATAAAAAGTGTCATAATCTTTTGACGTTGATGGCCTGTATACGCATAATATAATTAATTGGTGTTGGGTTAATTCAATCGCACAACATTCTACTACACCAGGCACTGATTGTTTAGCAACAAATTTTAACTCCTTATAATTAATACAGTTTTTTAACAATATACAGGTTCCACCACGTTTCATGTCATCTCTCAAGTAGAAGGCCGCAGAAAAATAATTCGTCATGTTCAACTCATCTTCATCGCCAGATTTTATAAAATGTTCAGATATACAATTATACAATTATATAGTATTACAGCAAAGTCTATAAAATATTAAATGCGCTTGTGCATTCGCGTGATCCCGGCTCATAAACACATTAGCAATGAATAAATAAAATATATACCCATTAATCGCTTCGAGTAAAACTATATTTACTTTTTTACAAAAAGACGTATTTTATGTTACACGAACACTTATAAGATTTATTTAGATTTGTTAGCTTCGAAAGTTGGCATAAAATAAGGCTTTTGGCTGCGTGTGGCCTATGCGTTTGCCATTAAATATACAGAAGAAAAAAAAGTAAAGATGTCAACACGTCAGGCTTTGACACCAGTGTTTCCTGGTTTGATCCCAGGTCAGGTCTTGATCGAAAATGATCTTTTTCAGATTATCTTGGATGTTTATCTACAAATATAAGTTAGTATCCTACCAGCCTACGACACAAGTTCACAAGTATTGTGGGGCTTGCTCAATTTGTGTATTTGTCCCTATATATTTATCTATTTATTTCACGCCAGGGATCTATTTTAGAAACAGGAAGGCACTCAACGAACGATCCACTGCACGAGCACGACCCTCTCTGTACTACCAGAGCCATATTTTAGCCAGAGCAGTTAGAGGATTTGGCCCACACTCTCCACGCTGGCCAGTCGGGCTAAAGAGGTTGGGGCTCTTTGATGTTTATAAGCTTTGTTCAGCTTGTGTTTTCTAAGTCGCCTTCTACGATATAAATATATATATACGGACAAATCACACAGATTGAGCTAGCCCCAAAGTAAGTTCGAGACTTGTGTTATGGGATACTAACTCAACGATACTATATTTTATAATAGATACTTATATAGATAAACATCCAAGACCCAGGTCAATCTGAAAAAGATCGTTTTCCATCTTGACCTGACCGGGGATCGAACCAGGGACCATCCGTGTCGCAGGCAGGCGTGTTGACCGCTGCGCCACGGAGCTCGTCGTCGATATCCACTGAAAGACTTGGAGTGGTCCTTTTCTACTCTTTCGGGAACCACACGGCTTTTTAAATTTATGCGTATATTTTATCCTGAAACCACGTCAGAGGCCGAGAGGCGGTTCCGAAGAACTCTGACACCAGGGTGTGCATGGTCGACTGACCGTGTCACCTACACGAAATGAATGAATGAATCCTGAAATATTTTTTAAATTGACGCTTATAAATTATCCTTAAATGAAATGTTTTTCCAAGGATAATGTATAGAGCTTTGAATAACGCAGACAAGGATGTGAGCAAAAGCTTGTACAACATATAAGCGCGTCGTCAAAGTGAGTTCCCGAAAGTTGTACATTTTTTGCGATCAAACTATAGTAATTGGTAAAGTTTGCTCATTATTTTCGGCAGAGCTTTTCTGGCTGCGTTATTTTTTATCTCGTAGCGCGGATAAAAATATATACAGTTATTTTTATTTTTGGAAAATAAGTATATAAATTGTACTAGGTGAATTTGAGTTCATTGGCATCCGCACGAAATGTTTATTGTAAAAAAATATTTTTTTGCATCAAAAATAAATTGGTAGTTTGTGTTCCGGGTTTATTGTAATGGCTCTCATCCAATAATTACATATTATTAAAAAAAAATAGCTTTTTTTTTAACCTAATTCAGTCCTGTTTTCATTTTTGATATTGATGTAAAGATAATTTTTTTATAAATATTATTCCGAAATGAAAAAAATTACTTTTTTTAGTACTTAAACCATAATGAAAAATGTATAAAATCTAACCTTTCAATAAAGGTTGTATGAATTCAATAATTTTGCCCTGAAAAAATATTTTATACTCTAGTGGCATAATCATATATATATATATATATATATATATATATATATATATATATATATATATATATATATATATATTTAGTTCCTGAACTAGCAATAGTTGCAATCACGATTTAACTCTGACACGCAGATCCAATGGTACTACTTTTGCCCTACGCACAATAGGAGCTTACTGCCTACTACGAGTATTTTATGAAGACTATAACTACTTAAGTAGCTCCTAAAGTAATAATACTACGTACGAGCTTCAAAATACTTAGATTTTTGGGTTCCGTACCCAAAAGGTAAAAATCCTTTGGGTACAAAATTTGGTACCATATTACGAAACTTCGATGTCCGTCTGTCTGTCTGTCCGTCTATTACCAAGCTATATCTCTGAAACCATGAAAGCTCAACAGTTGAAATTTGCACTGATGATGTACTTCTGTTGTCGCTATAAAAAAATATACAAATTTTCATGCAGTAAAAAAAGTCTTTATCACAGGTACAATAGTAGCTCCAAATGGCATTAGTGCATTGATATAGCTAGGATATAGCTATACATGGCGAAATTTTGATCGTTCTGAACCCTTAAAGGGGTGATTGATTAAAGCCCGTCGATATGAACCATTTTTCCTATGGGACCAATGCTGGAAACTCAAATTTTATTTCGACATTTTCATACAAAAGTGTTCAGCCGCCCGGGCAATTTGTATAGGAATGTCGAATTTTTTTTCGAGTTTACAGCATTTGTCCCATAGGAAAAGTTGTTTATATTGACAGGCTGAATCACCCCTTTAATGGTCTGGAACGATCAAAATTTTGCCATGTATATGTTGCATTTTTTTGGACATTCGCAAGGAAATCAAAAGCAAAACAACTGTTTCGATTTACCTAGAACCATTGAATGATGTATATTTATATGTATTGACTATTGACGAACTCCGTGGCGCAGCGGTCAACACGCCTGCCTGCGACACGGATGGTCCCAGGTTCGATCCCCGATCCAGGTCAAGATGGAAAATGATCTTTTTCAGATTGACCTGGGTCTTGGATGTTTATCTATATAAGTATCTATTTTAAAATATAGTATCGTTGAGTTAGTATCCCATAACACAAGTTTCGAACTTACTTTGGGGCTTGCTCAATCTGTGTGATTTGTCCGTATATATTTATTTATTTTATTTATTTATTTTATGTATGTATGTAAAGAAAACGAAAACAGTATTTGTCTGTCCATTACACAATAAATTTTGTTTACCTTAAATCTATTTTTCTACGGAACTCTCTTAACGAGACCGAATCCCACTTGGCCGGTTTTTTGACATAATTACACAGTAGACACTAGTACACTGAACTTTCCATAGACACGTCTACATATTACTAGTTATTTCGGTGATATAACTGACCTTTCCAAATGCCATGTTCGTATGTTTGAGAAATGCCATGGTATTTCGTAATATGGCCATCAAGCGTTCATATTTCCTTTTATATGGGAATATTTGTATATTTTCCGTTTTGTATAAGTTTTATGAGTAAAAAGGTCTTCTAGATGTTACGTATTTATAACCTAAACTAGTAGCCCTTGCTGGTGCCCAAATATATAATATACTTATACGAGCTCCGTGGCGCAGCGGTCAACACGCCGACCTGCGACACGGATGGTCCCGGGTTCGATCCCCGGTCAGGTCAAGATGGAAAATGATCTTTTTCAGATTGACCTGGGTCTTGGATGTTTATCTATTTAAGTATCTATAACACAAGTCTTGAACTTACTTTGGGGCTAGCTCAATCTGTGTGATTTGTCCGTATATATTTATTTAATTTATTTATTTAACTTATAAATCTTCCCCGAAAATCCTCTATTAATCTCTAATTACATTTTTTTTTCTGCACCTTAAACCACTTATTTGTATTTACTTGTTGATGACGGTTGATTAATGAAAAAGCAAACAAAAATTCACAAATACCTACATAAATTAGAAAAAAAACGTTTGTAAGTATTTTTTCCTTATAATTACGAAAATATATGTAAGGAACAAATTGTTAACCACCGACCAGGTGGTCGGACGACCTGATTAAGGTCGCAGGAAGACGCTGGATGCAGGCCGCTTCCAACCGGTCATATTGGAAATCCTTGGGGGAGGCCTATGTCCAGCAGTGGACTTCTTGCGGCTGAAATGATGATGATGAACAAATTAAAATCGATTACTGTTATTATTGTTTTTTTCGGCCCTCTTTGTTTAGCACATTTAGCTGACGTAACACAATCTGGTCTACAAACAGCTCTTGGTAGTGAGCGAGATAGACGCGACTATAGACATAAAAAATTACAGATTCAGGCAAAAACGTGAACCGTCGCGCCTTGGGAGCAGGCGTGCAAAAATGTGGGATTTCGATGTGTGACTAATGTATTAGTGTTTTAGATTACTCCGAACCTTGGGTTTGGGTCGCAATTTTTTGGAAACTTAATTTTAATTGTAATGAATAATAACAATTACTATTATTTGTCTCTCCTTTAGAGTTACGGGTGTTAACCCGGTCCTTTGGAAAGCTTGCGTGGGGATTTAGATGTAACCTACAAATAAGTAATAAGACTTTAGTACCTAGGTTAAACCATTATCCAACTAAAACAAATTGACAGTGACTCTTACTAAATTAATGTCAAAGTAATAAATGTTGACTTATTTTGTTTAAACTAACACCCAAAATCTTTAAAAAATCAGAAATAATTACTGATGTTTCAGATAACAACTGACTACAACCTAAATACTGAAATGTAGGTAACCTAAATAGTGAAATTTAAATAAGATCTATTGAAGAGTAAGAACATACTCATTCAAATAAAAAACTAATTTTACAAATAAACTTTTTTGATAACGGTGGCAAAGGCTTTAAATCATTCGTAAAAACCCTATTTCAAGCTTCATAGGCCTGTATTGCATTACAACTATAAAATTTAATAAAAAATATTTCATAAAACTTATTATTGAGAAAGTTATAGCCCGCAAAAATTATGACCATTCCCAAACTTAATAATTGGCTTTACGAAACTACAAGCGTAACATCTCACGCCAATAAAACATAGACAATCCTTAAGGAGCAATAAAGTGTTGTCATTAATAAAAATAAAATGTCCCGCATTCGTTACAAGCGTTAATTTAAATATGGTTCAAATGAGATTATGAAACCACAATTTGTATTTCGCACACTTTAAATTAAATTATTTGAAGTGTGAAAGAGACAGATAATAGAAACAATATTTTTTATATTGGGTTGGATGAAGACTTTTTATATTTTATTACAAAAAGAGTAAGGTCGAAAATGTAATAAGATGCATTTAAATTTGTGAGCAAAATGGATTACTGAGTTGGTGATTGTCAAGAAAAACACATGGGGTCCTAGGGTGCTTCTAATGCAATTAATATCAATTTGCTAGTGCGAGGGGTTCTATTTTATTGTTTACGCTGATTGAATACAATTTATATGTGTGAATTTTCAAGAGTTGTCTAGTCTTCCATGATTTATTAGAACAAATATTACAATAACTCTGAGTGAAGAGGGATGCAATTCATTTTTAATAATTAATGTTACTACCCAAGCTCTCGCGTATAATTTGGTCATGGTTAAAATAAGAAATAGAAGCAACAATGGTAAGTTAAAGATTAACATAAATAAGAAAAGTAAAAAAAAAAGAGGGATACATTTCAGCAACATATCCATGAATAGAAAATTAAGCCGTGAAAACAATGTCGTGAGATGTCATTGAGTGAAATCAGTATACCTACTTACAATTTTATTTACGTGGAAACAAATAAAACTTAACTAAATATTAAAGCTGAATCTACACTAGTGAAACAAAAGTATGACGTACGCTGTAAAATAAATAACTAAACATACAGAAATGAACTGAAAGAAGTGCGCAACGAAATCTAATTATCTTTGCCGTGGTGACAGCAAGATTCCCGCGCTTTCGCGACACTAAAATGGCCGCCAGTGGCAAGGTTGTCAACCGTCATTTTGCTACATAATGCGCCGAGAATAATACACAAAATGGACGTGTATTTTCGTGTAAATATTGCTAGACATAATCTGGGATGATTCGAAATAATTATTATTTCGCTGGCCTGTCTGGTATTATTAGACATGTAGAATTTTAGTGAAATACGGAAATACAGTTGTGTAATATATAATTCAGGTCACATGTTAAATAATGACTCTAAAATAAAGCTTTCTGATGTGAGACAAATATAAAAAGAATATGTTATGAAGTTCGTAACAAAGTCAATTATTATATACAATGTGCTTGGTATCGACCTATTGATAATTTAAATTCACATTCTCAACATTAAAGTCCAGAAAAAAAAATCTTTTCCATAGCAAATTGAATATCTCTGCTGATTCAAAATGTATAAAGCAGATGATGATTTTCTATATTTCAGGCTTTGTTACAGAACAAAAGTTGTTTGTATAGATGTTCAGACAGTAAATTTTAATTATTACTAGGTCAACATGTTAATCAAATATTTATTGAGCATTTTTTGTGATATGCGCTGCAAATATTCAAAGAAACATACTTATCAACACTTATAAAATTACACACATATTTAAAAGCTGGAATAGGTTGGAATCTGGATCAACTAACTGATAACCACCTTTTTTGATGTCTATAAAATGTTTAAGGGTTAATTCAGATGTGAAAGATCTCGTCGCTGTCTACCCCGAACAAACCCATTTTTTTTATGAATATAAACATTGCACTAATTTTTCGGGCAGTTGTGTAAAACTGTGTCAACTGGCAACCCTAACCAAGATGGCGACGAACGTAGCGTCAACACCGCGATATTATGAGGCGAGGACACGACAGCGTAAGCCTTCGAGCGCCTTATTTATATTTGGGAGAAATATGGCCGCCAGGAAATTAATTTTCATTTTTTACAAAATATTGTCTGCTTAAGCACTCGTTCATGGCCATAATTAGTATGAATGATGCTTTGTTTTGAGTGTTTAAGGGTTTTAATTGCGTTTAAATATGCAACTAAATGAAAACTTATTTATGGACGTAAACTTGTCACAGCAACAATCATATTATTTGTAACTAAAAGAAATCGAATTCCAGTACTTAGATTTTTTCTTTTTTAAACTTGAAAATTTTCTCGCGACTTCTTTGTAAATTATAGCTTACTAGCTGTTACCCGCGGCTTTGCCAGCGTAATATATAGCCTATGTCCTTCTCAGTACCCTACCCTATGTGTATGCAAAATTTCATGATGATCGATTCAGTCGTTCCGGCGTGAAAGTGTAACAAACAAATAAACAAACAAACTCACTTTTGCATTTATACTATTAGTTAGGAAGTTAGGATAGGATAGTTAGGATGTCACTCGCAGATAAATTAGGTTACTATAGGTAAAAGAATTATGAAAATAGGTCCAGTAGTTTTGGAGCCTATTCAATGCAAACAAACAAACAATCAAATATTTCCTATTTATAATATAAATATAGAAGTATGTATTACTAAGTTGATTTTCAAACATTTAAGTGAAGTCGAGAGCACCAAACTAGGTATATTGATGAGTCTTAAAGCGAAAACGTCGAAGTTCCGATCATATACACAGCCTTATACATATGGAAAAAGATATTAATCAATTGTCCGTAATTCATATTAAAAGATTTTTAAAACAAAACAACAGGCGATTTTGATAACAAATAAACTTTTATGAAAAGAGTTTGGATTAAGTTTTTTTTTATATTGCAATAGAAGCAAATGCACCCTCATATTCCATACATCGATTATAACAATATCATTTTGCCGCGTCATTATTGTCATACAAAATTAATCAATAATGCATTCTTATAATTCTCCCATTAGTAGTTGAATGAAACACTAAAATGAATCATATTTGCTCAACCAGAAAGTAAGGCTGCGGTCACACCGCTGCGGAATTTTAATTTATGCGTTCCTACAATACAAGAGTAATTTGAAATTACATTTCTTAGCATTTCTACTTTAATATGGTATTCATTTGTCTGAGATACAGGTATTTCACAAAAATCCAGATAACACTAACGTAAAATAATACAATATAATTGTTTTCTTGCTGGATTTAAAATCGAAATTACAGTAATATACGCATTTTAGTGGTTTTTGCAATAAAGTATTTTTTTGTTCATTGAATTCATTTTTTTCTCGTTTGTTGTTTTTGTCATCTGTTTAAGGGCGGCCAACCCGTCTATCTTTTCATACAAACGCTCATACGTGATTATGGCGGTGAAACAAATCTTTCTTTAAAGATTTTCCACTAATATGTATCTTGTGCACTATATCTAGGTTTCTATCAAAACGAAAAATCAAAATTTGGAGAAACAACTTCAGTATTAGCCTCCAAAAATCCGCTTTTTTGCACAAATTTTATGTGAACTTTGGGCGTTTATAATGTACTCATTAAGTGTAACAGTAAAGAAAATATTTATTTAGAAACCTTGCAAATGTAATAGAGATTCTAGATGTACAAGATTTTTTTCATAAACTTGTAAGACTTACCAATAAACACGTATTTCTTGAAACAAGTTTAATGAAATTTCCGCACACTATTTTTCGTTCAATGTCTTCGCGTACTCACTACCTTGTTTCCATGTGGCAGTAAGAGGTGTGCGGGAGACGAGGGCATGGGGCTTTTTGCTTTGCCTCTTTATCTGACATTGCGCTGGACGGAACAAGCTTTTCGACCATGCTTGCGTTGACGATAGTTGGTCGGGGAAGGGCCACCTTAAGTGTCCAACATTGGAGTCGATTTTTCAAGCAGCCTAATCGCTTCTCACATAGCTTAAAGACCACCATCAATGATGACAGTAGGGACCAAAGGCTTAACGTGTCTTCTGAAGTACAGAGGAGCTCGAGATATTTTTATGCCACTTGAATTCATATTCCAGTAGACCATCGGTCATTTGAGTCGCTAACTGAAATGTTAGATGGTTATTAAAAAGTTAAAAGATTGTGACACTTACATTACATATTATCTCGCATTTATCTCTTACAGGGCAGGCTGTTGCTGAGGATCAAGACACAAAGGCCATTAAGATATTAAATATATAAGTATTTATGATTAATCATAGGTTTTTTTATTTACTTTTGCTGACTTAGTATAATGTTGACGATGTTGTATTTTTTTAAGATGGTCTAGTCCTGATTTTCAACATTTTGATTGAGCTTTAATGTTGCTTAGCCCAAGATAAACCTTCAAAGGTTTTTTATGAACTACCTTTTATAATTAAAGTGAAAACGTAAAGTTTTCTGAGCGTTTTTGCCAAAAGAAGACATTTTATAAATCTCTGCTTTCCAGTGATTTATTTCAAATTAGCACTGGAGCCCTATAAAATTATTCTTTCCTTAAGCTGCGTTACTCAAAGGAGTACGTTACTCGCTTGAGTCCGACCGAAGCTTAACGACTAATGCAGTGGCCACTCACTGAATGGAGAGGGGCACGATTCCTCCATTAGTTGAATGCATTATACCGACTAATTATAGGGGGTGCTCCCAAATCTATAACGGGGTGACGGTTTCTTTTGTCGTTCAAATTCAAGAGTCCACACCTTCAAAGGTTCTTGGTAAACCTTATTGCATAAAATTTAAGGGTCAAAATTGAAAAACAAATTTTAAAGGTGTTCTCAAATCTATACAGGAGTGACGATTTCTTTTGTCATCAAAACCAAAGCTTTCACACCTACGGGTGAAATTTGTAAGTCTCTTTATAAAGGGTGCTCCAAAATCTATGCTGGGCTTTTCAAGGGTGACGGTTTTTACTGTAATGGTGCCAAATTTTGGTGATATTAAAGACCTTATAGGGTAACATTTAGGGATGAAAATTGGTAGAATTTTAAAGTAAAAGGTATCAAATGATGCCGTTTTGGTGTTAAGAGGTACATTAAGCGAAAGGTTGAGTACTTTTAACACTTTTTAGTAATGGCTGTTGCATTGTCTTAAAGTACAAGGTTTTATGTATATATTTATATTTTTTTTTGTACTTTAGGTTTACAGTTTTAGTTTGACGCAAACAGGTATATGACCAATCTGATGGAAAGTACTATCTCTATTAATTATATGATTACAATATTTGTATCTACACTTCTTCGCAAGGCCGATTTGAAATCTATCAAAAAATAAAGAAGACGAACTTGAATCGACGATATTACAATTATGAGATAAATTAGAAATTATTACGTAGCAAAATTACTTTATAAAGTATAAATATTTGAAAGTCGTTAAATTTAAAATAAATGTTAAAAAATTTAGTATTCTGAGAGACATAATCAACTTTTGATAAAAAAAGAAAATCTAAATAAAAAAACAAAAAAATATTTATTATGTGATATTTCGTTTGTTCCCAATATGTTTAAAACATTCATTTAACGAGGTGCAACACAAAATATAGGTTATGCACCTACAAGTAACAAACAGTTTGATATACAGTTTGTAACAAAGAAATACATTCTACTACAAAAAGGCGTGTCTCCACACACTATTAATTTTGAATCGTTCACTAAAATAAAGTGCAGCAATCAATCAAGTACAACTACCGCCTCTAAGCCCTGGTAATTAGCACTTACTAGTGCATTTGTGCATTGAGTTCCCCCGTAGTGAGAAATTATGGTAGGGGGAGCAAAATAAAAAGTTATAGATGGATAACTCTAGAACTCCTTCCACGCGTGTCTGGGAGAAACGAAAAAATTTACTAGCTGCTTTTCTTTCCGCGCAGATCGTATAAGCCAATCGAGGGATTGGCGTGACGGATCATGTCAATTGGCGATACGGTCAGCAACCCATTACTATTTTGATTCCGTTCTCCACCGACTTGACAAGCTCACCAACATGCTAAACGCATTCTTTAGTTTTTATAGACCTGGGTTTTATCTACCCCGCAAATGTATGTATATAATACATATTTTACTGCAAAGAGGCGTGACTGCACACACTATTAATTTTGAATCGTTCACTAATGTAGTGCAGCAATCAATCAAGTACAACTACCGCCTCTTAGCCCTGGTAATAAGCACTTACTAGTGCATTTGTGCATTGAGTTCCCCCGTAGTGAGAAATTATGGTAGGGGGAGCAAAATAAAAAATTGAAGGTAGATAACTTAAAAAGTTTGTATTTCTGTCAATTAATCATATATACATACATATAAACACGTCTTTTCCCCTTGTATACAGAGCCCAGGTTTATAAAAACTATAGGCCACGTAAAGCATGCTGGTGGGATTGTGGGTAGAGAACGGAATGAAAATAGTGATGGGTTGCTAGCCGCAAGACAAGGTTCCTCATGCCCATTCCCTCGATCGGCTTTTACGAACTGCACGGTAAGCCAACTTCACCTAGACCAGCGTGAAAGAAATTAAAGAAAGAGAAGCGTGGAATAAGTCACACGTTTATTCAATTATTTTGTTTGAGGGTACGGTTTAAAGACATCATAAACAATATATGAAAGCATTTTAGATCGCATATTACAAGAAAGCGTAAGCATTTTAAAATCTGGTCGGAATAAAGTTGATAAAATCCTGTGTATTGGTGTTGTATTTTTTGAGTAAAGAGTCACAAATATCCAAACATCTACAAAAACTTTTCATCTTTACGATACTAGTGATAACGGGATCGCACATTATTGAGATTTAGATGAATAACGCAAATAAAACGAGATGAAATAGACGAAAAGTTCTTACTAAAGCTATGAGGGTTCCATGCCATTCCATGCATGAGCATGGAGTGTCACATCTATAACTGCCTTTAATTTGTTTCAATAGTGAGAAATTATAGCTGGGGGTTCGACTCCAACAATGTAATCAACTGACGACGTTTGTATTCATGACTGGATTCAATTTGGGGGTTGAACAGTGATTTTCCTTATGTATACACGTTGATTTTAAACGCTCATGTGAATATTTTATGGGTTTCCTCGAAAGAAGTATTTTCCTAATTTCGTAATTGCTGACCTCACGAAGGGATATTGTTTTATTGAATCAAGAATAAATATTAAATATAGAATTCAAGTTGAATTAACATATAGTTATTATTGTTTAAGTTAAGACTGCGAATGCTGCTTAAGAAATATTAGATTAAATACCAGCACTGCCAGGCCAACGGATAAATTTATTTGAGTAAATAAAAATGAGATGTTTACGGCCATCACAAACAAATTTTGGAATTTGAAATTTGGTCGTGGCAGCCGAGCGCGTCGCGGCCCAATGCCGGAGTGTCCATATTTTCACTGAAAACTCCTTTGTCCAGTCAACCCAACAGTGGGGCACATGATAGCTCGAAATAAAACAAATAAGTTAGTCATCAGCTCACTTTTATCAATACATAATTTTACATAGAATTATTTTCTTATTTCTATGAATGTAGTCCTTGCCCCGATGTAATGTAACTAACGAATGACGTAACAGTTTCTTCATCCAAGTGCGAAGCCAAACACTTCCCTCTTAAACCAATTCAATTACAATGACCCAATCCGGAATCGAGCTAACCTTGCACACAAAACAGAAAGTACAGAAATTGAATGAAGGTTTTCTGAAATGCTCACCACTAGATGGCAGCAATAAGGCGTTGGCTTCGATAAGCTGTTATTGGATAATATTTGACAAGCAGCAACAATATTGACACATTGTCGCCCAATCACAGCTTACCGAATCCGACGCCTAGGTGCTGCTGTTTCCGCCGCTTATTTTAGAACACCCTCATTCAACTATCTTACTTTAGATGCCATTTGGCTACTTGCGTTTATTGACTACATATGTAGATTCTTTGTTGTACTATCCCAACTCGTTTTACGCCTAAATTGGTCTTCTCATCATCATCATCATCATCAGGTCTTTCTAGTCTCCACTGCAGGAGCACGACCCTCTCTGTACTACCGGAGCCATATACTAGCCTGAGTAGTCAGAGGATTTGGCCTACACTCTCCACGCTGGCCAGACGGGTTGGAGAGGTCTCTTTGATGTTAATAAGCTTTGTTTAGCTTGTGTTGCCTTAGTCGCCATTTACAACATCCACGGGATGACTTGGAGTGGTCCTATTCTACTCTGCCGGGAACCACACAGCGATTAGTCTTCTACTCGTATCTAACGCAAATCTTGTTTTATGTCCCTTAATACAATGATCATCATCATCATTTCTATACATAGGCCTCTCCTAAGGATTCCCGAAATTACTGGTTGGAAGCTACCTGCATCCAACGTTTCCCTGCGAAACGATGATGATGAACAACTTTGTTCAGTCCATTATTGTCTTTAACAACAAATTTGTAGGTGTTATACGTTAAAGTAAAGTTAAAATTGAAAACTATTTTATTATCTAAATTATTTAGTTCTCTTCTGTCGAGCGTTGGCCGTTCCTTTGAGTTGTAAGCTTGTGATCGATCATGTTTGTTCTGTACTATTTTTATTTTGTGGTCAGAGGCCGTTAGATTAACAGATAGCCCTGTATAAACAGGACCTAATTTAATTAACACTGAGGGGTTTACTTAGAATTTATCATTAAGCATGAGAATGACGTATGCCTTTTGAATATCCAGCATATATCATTTCTACTTTTTTTCCTTGTCCTTCTCCGTACCTCAAACAATGGATTTGCATATTTTCGCAATGATTACTTCCATACTGGTCTGGGAGTAAAGAAAGAACATAGAATGTGCCAGCTGCTCCTTTTCCCGCGCAAATCGTAAAGGCCGATGGAGGGAATGGGCATAAATCTAAGTAATCAAATCAATAGGCGACGCGACTAGCAACCCATTACTATTTTGATTCCGCTTTCCACCTTTACGCCCACTAACACGCTAAACGTGGACTTTAAGTTTCATAACCTCGGACTCTGTCTCCCCCGCGAGGGATAAAGATGTGATAATATGTATGTATGTATCAAGAATCTTTGGATCGCGGCCACTGGCTAATAGTTACAGAATAAAATACATGGAACAACACATTCCTTCACACATCAGTTCTTTCATTACATCACCAGTTATCTATAATACTGGGTGGTCTAAGGTTATCAGTACCAGCCTGTATCTGTCACAATTACTGGTAGACAATGCCTTGTCATAGACCCTGATGTGTTGTTAATTGTTTCTTCCCTATTTGTTAATTGTTTATTTATAGTTTTGAAGTCATCTCGGAAGGATATTTGTGCTACATACAAACATACATACTATCACGTCTTTTTCCCTGGCGGGGTAGACAGAGCCCAGGTCTGTAAAACCTTGAGGCCACGTTTAGCATGTTGGTGGGCTTGTAGGTGAGAACGGAATCAAAATAGTGATGGGTTGCTAGCCGCATCGCCTATAGACATGATTCCTGATGCCCATTCCCTCGATCGGTTTTTACGATCTGCGCGGGAAGAGAAGCAGCTGGTACATTCTACGTTTTTTCTTTTCTCCCAGACCAGCATGGAAGGTCTATTGTGCCAGATGTTGGTTATTTATTTAGTTGATTTTAACATTGGCTTTAATCGCTTTAATGTGGATTTTAGGGGAACAATACTTTTACTGATTCATAGTTTCAATGTTTTACTGTATCTACATCATGGCAAATACGTAGGTATAATCCCAACTAATATTATAAATGCGAAAGTGAGTTTGTTTGTTTGTTGTTACGCTTTCACGCTCTATCTACTGAACCAATCGAGAGGACGAGCTCTGTGGCGCAGTGGTCACCACTTCAGCCTGCGACACGGGGGTCCCGGGTTCAATCCCCGGCCAGGTCATGATGGGAAACGATCTTTTTCAGATTGGCCTGGGTCTTGGATGTTTATCTATATAAGTATATATTATAAAATATAGTATCGTTGAGTTAGTATCTTGTGACACAACTTACTGTGACTAATGCGAGCGGAGCTACAGGCAAAAGCTAGTAAGTTAATAACATGCATATTTTATTAACCCATTGTCTGACACTAGACGCCTTAGACGTTATACCTAACAATAAAAATCCTATTGTGTCTGGGTTAGTGTTTGTCAACAGGTCAACAACTTTATTTTTATTACTTTTTGAACTAAATAACTCTGGTTTTTCACATCTGGTGATATTGGTCCCCAAATTAACAAAACTGGTCTCTTCTTTAATAAGATTTCCCCTTACTCTAAAATAAAAATAAATGTATCTTTTCAAACTCGTGAAAGGTATTATATATTTTTCTTTCTTGACATATACCTATCGCACGCATCACCCTATATATTTCGGATTTGTCTCGAGGTTTGACTGGCAGAGAATGTTGACCTATCTTTAACTTTTGAATAGAGCTGGGAACTAACTGAAACTATCGATAACAAGTAGTGCACGTACTTTTTTTGAACGTGGGTGCGCTTCGCGGAATATAATTTTAATATGTTAAATTGCTATAGAGAGTGCAACTAAACGATACGCTCCGAGGAAAATGATAGCGCTAAGAGGAATACCTCGACTAATGACATTAAGTCCACCTACTTGTACTATTTCCAGGCAGTAAAGTTTGGGGTTTTCTTTTAGCGCAACCATTTTCAAACGCACCTACCTAATGAAGCGCAACTAAATTATTCCTCGGAGCGCACCTTTTAGTTGCGCTCACGATAGCAATTTTAAATATTGAAATTATATTCCACGAAAACGTACACTACTTGTTATCTATCGATAACAAGTAGTGTATCGTCCCAGTCGCTTCAGTTAGTTCCCAGCTCTATTCAAAAGTTACCAATAGGTGCGCTTCGCGGAATACAATTTTAATATTTTTGATTGCCACCATGAGCACAACTACGAGTAAAAGGTGCGCTCCGAGGAATAATTTAATTATTATTAATAATTTAAATGGTTGCGCTACAATGAATACCCTAAAGTTTACATAAATATATAAGCTGTACCAAAACTCTAATACGAACAAAACCAAACAAAGCACCAGAGCTCGGTAAATCATGAAAACAATCTAATAAACGCAATAAGATTGCATTCGAACGCCGCGAAGTAGGGTAACCAAGCGCTCGGAACTAACCAGTATAATCTACAAGCGAGCGTGTGCCTTTCGCGATCTGTCACTCACTTGATTAATGGCGCCCCTCCCCGCCCCGTATTTATCCCCTTCCCACCCCCGCATACTCCTATCTGATTGTAACAAAACGGGGTTGCTCCCATTTGATGTCGGTTTTCAAATTTCCTTAATTATAAGGCGGAATCGTTTGACACCCCAGTTCAGGATTAGGGTTTAATAATGTTAACTACAGTTGACTGATCATGTTTGAGATTTCGGTTATCTAAAATCTCAACAATTGTTGGTTTGTTAGAAGTTTGGGTAAGTTAGGACAGATGGTGTAAACAGTTTCAGAACATTTCGGGGTCACGGAAGGTACTTATTTAGTTAATATATAAATTATGGCTTTGTAAACTATATAATTATTTTTATGTAGACAAATATAAGAGTTTTAATAGATATATTACATACTTTTTATTTATAGAGAAATGCTAACTTAATAGTTATTATAGAGCTATTATTAGGGTAAAAATGTGTGGGTTTTGATCGGACATACGATAAAAAAAAACTATTATAATTAAGAATATAAATTCACAAATGAGAAAACACTTTCCAGATTGCGTGTCAGTTTATTATTCACGATTTTCATTAATCAAAATTATTCAAACGAGGCATTAATTACACAAAATTAAAAAGTCATTAGTTGCCACCCTACTCGTGGCACCACAGACTATTTAGCTATGTAGTGCGCCAATCAGGTTAGGCTTCGCCGAAAATTTCAGAGATTTATGTGTCTGCGTAGTTCGGAACATACATTTTGCCGGGTCATAGGAAAAGTAAATTAACATCCTGTGTTTGTGTACGTACCTACGTAAGATGAATGTGATGTCTACTTTGAACATAAATCAACACGAAATAAGTAGAAATACCGATAAGTAGCCATCTACCTACGAATACATACCTACTTAGTTCTTTTTTTCTTTATATTATGGCTTCCACCGAGATTTCAGTGATTCTGCCAATATCCAAGTACCTACATGAGATACAGAGTATCGGAGTTGAACGGTACAGTTTTAATAAGTACCAATCTAAAATAGCGTAACATACATAGTTAATATCAATCCTAAATAATCCTAATATTTTTTATTTGTGTCTGCTTTTTACGCTTTCCCGCCTTAACTTCTGATCCAATCATCATAGAATTTTCTATACAAGTTGACTAGGGTACTAAGAACGAAACAATCTACTTTTCATCCCGGATAATGTTCCCTGTTCCCGAGGGATTAACATTAACGGAATCGCCAGTAAAAGCTAGTACTTTTAACAGATCTCTTGCAAATTAATAGAGACATTGGTCAGAACAGGGATAGATCAAACTATATCCATTTGAATTGACACCATAGACATCAAAATATGGATGTAACATAATATATTTTTTTACCCAGTGGAAACACAATCTTGCTCCGACTTATACTTTATTTACTTAAAAACAACCATTACTATACATACACGTAATCTTATAGGTACTTACTTAGATGTAGATAGTTACGTGAGCCAACTGACAGGATAATTTTATGTCATTGAACATACCTGAAACAAATAAATTTTAAAATTTAATAATGGATTTACAAAAAGGATTCATGACAAAAATTACTATAATATAATATAAGTTTGTTAATAATTATTATTACAATGAGATTTGGGCATGTCATTAGCTAGAAACAAGAAATACTACAATCATGTATATATCACAACATAAAAAAGCCATTTGTCATTTTTTTCATGTTTAACATAAGAGTATGGAAATAAACAATCAGAAATAAAATGCATGAAAACGATATTACAAAAAAACTGATCATCAGAAGTTAACTTTCAATATGAAAACATTTATTTATTTATTAAATATTTATCAGCAATAATAAATTACTAACAAAAGAAAGGAAAATGTATTACGGAAAATAGGAAATTGAATACGCAATACATTTATAGGTACCAAATTATTTCCTGATGAAAAAAAAACTTTTCATTCCCTTACACATGCCACTCGCGGCAAACAGAATTCGAATAATTGAAACGCAGCTTGTCAACTGCGGTCGAAAAAAAAAAACAATTTGTATAGAAACAAATATTCGAAAACAAAATGGCGTCGGATCCGACACCGGATATTGGAGAATGCTATTACAAAATATGGATATTATGGAACTGACATTTCATACAGAGATGGACAGTCAATCAACAAACACTTGAACGCTGAAAAAAAAATGTAGTTTTGTTTATATGGCAACTATGGTGGGATCTCAAAAACTACGCTCAACTCTCACAAAACTGGTATGTATATTTGAAATTTCAGCATTTCTCATATTGCAATAGTTGTTTTTATTGACGGGACTATATACAATTTATATGTTACGTGAATGAATTAATGATTTTATATCTTTATTTAATTTAACTTCCAACCGGTCGTATTGGAAATCCTAATGATGATGATGATTTAATGCTTAATTCCACCAACACTTAAAAGTAAACAATACATGAAATAATAAAACTAAAAAAAAGAACTTATCGGTTCAACAACAACAAAAGACGGGCTTATTGCATAAGCAATCTCTTCCAGCCAATCATTGGGTAAAAGATATTTAAATAAAAGGTTGGGTAGTATTCATTAAAAAAAAACATCATTATCATAATTATCAGGTCTTTTTTAGTCTCCACGGCAGATGAATGACCCTCTGTTACCAGAGCCATATATTAGCCAGAGCAGTCAAAGCATTTGGCCTACACTCTCCACAAGAAAAAAAAACACATTATTATATTTACTCATAAACATAATTATGCTTATCTTATGAATATACGTGTATTCACGTCCCGTATATACCTGTTCTTGTGTTCCTGAGTACTTAGCCGTAATCAATCACATAAGCAATTTTCTGTAGGAACTACTGAAGCGGTTTAGATGAGGCAGACCGCCTCTCGCATTAAGCTCTTAAATATAAAAGGCGCTCCAAGTGCAAATTCACAACTGAAATCCCATCAAACACAACATATACAAAATAAACAAGTCTCGCAACAGTCGCAACGGAGATCGAATGCAAACCAATTCGGTAAATTCAGTACCTACCTTCATTCATTATCTTTCATATGGGAGCAGCTATAGTGTATATACCTAGTCAATTACCTAACAACATTTTGTAGTAACCATAATATCATCCTAGTGCAACTTAGCAACTTAAAAAATGGGGTGTTTATTTTAACTGCATAAATAGTTTCTCGATGCGACGTAGACACGGCGATAGGCCATAACATGAAAGCCATGTTAAGAATGCTTATGTGCGCGTTCTCATTGTCGAAAAAAGATACATCAAACAAGACGCAGAAATAAAATATGTTTATGCAATATTAAAGCAAGCAGATTCACGGGCGAAGGATTCTAAAGTATATTAATTTTTTCATCGAGTCCAAAAAGACATGATTTAACCAATGCTTGGCTACGCTGATCGCTCTTTCATTGGCTTCTTAAGGTCTTGAACTATGCAGTTAGTGGGGCAGCTAGAGCACGACAGAAGATGAACCCTGGACTGTTTGGTGCCGCAGTCAACGATGCGTTTTCTAGCGAAATGAAAACCTTTGTCAGAAACGTAACTGACATTTCTGTCGAAAAGCGAAGAATCTGAATTGGTATAAGAAAACCCAACTTGTCACTGTTCTTTCTGCATCTCCCAACATAAGGCCAGTTGGTTCAGGTAGTTCCAGGCTGCCCAGGGGAGATGTTTAACGGTTTTGTATATTGAATATTGAATAAACTATAATAAAGTTAGTTCTTCTTCTGTACCATTTTTATATTACAGCACTATATATTCTATTCATACATTTTATATCTCCCTTAATTATCTCTGCCAAGTTTCGCGCCATTGGCTCTGCTTTTTGTCGCAATGTTTGTTTGTGGTTCACAAAATCTAAAAAAAACTCGGAGATTTCCATTTTATTGTATTTACAGGTTTTTTCAGTGGAATATTGTTGAGGTAGAAAAGGGCATGCAGATGCGCCCTTTTCATTTGCTTTATACATAAATAGTGTTTGTTTATTTTTATTCACAAGAAGTTTGGCAAAACCTACGTTTTATGTACATGCTACAGCTAGTTCTGATAGAAAGATAAATTTAACCTTTCCTGATTATTACGTTTTTAAACATGTGTTTTATAGCTGGTGGTAGAGCCATCTTACATTAAGCTACCATAACATCTTTTGCTCATAAATCGGGCTGGCTCGAACCGGCTAGTAACCACCATCTCACAGAATACCGGCGTAAAATAGTAACATGAGAATGCTGCTGTGTTTCGCCTGGTGAGTGAGAGTTCCGGTTGCCCAACACCCCTACAGATCTTCTCCAATATGATAGCGGCAATTAAAGAGAAAACTACCCCAGGAGGGTACCTGCGTCCTTGCGCAGGAGAATCCCTCCCTGGGCAACAATGCTCAGGCTGCCCTACGTATTCTGGGGAGGGCAAAATTCCGCTTTTGAAGGTTGCAAATCCAAAAAACAAGCTAAATAGCAAGCGCTCTTCGGCCGTGTCCCCTCAGTTTTCAGTTGATTTTTGTAATATTAGGGGATTACATTCCAATCTTGATGCAGTCCATTACCACCTCGAAACTGCCAAGCCGGCTATGCTATTTTTGACCGAGACGCAGATCTGTAATCCGTCAGACCTGTCATACCTGAATTACCCAGGCTATGTCCTGGAGGCTAAGTTTCACCCCCATGCGGGCGTATGCGTGTATGTCAGGGATGAGATCTGTTGTCGGCGTCTCCGTGACTTGGAAGTTCCGGATTTCTCTGTTCTGTGGGTTCATGTAGATACTGGCCTTGATCGTATTGTTTACGCCTGTGTTTACCGTTCGCATAGTGGAGACTCTGAGGCAACTCGGCTCATGGAATATCTCAGTGGTGCTGCAGATAAGGTCCAGGAACGTTTTCCATCTGCGCAGTTGGTGTTTCTGGGGGACTTTAACGCCCACCATGGAGAGTGGCTGTTCCCGTACCGGGACACCGACCACGCTGGGAGAGAAACCTATAAGTTTGCATTGACTTATGGTCTCTCCCAGCTTGTCAACGAGCCGACGCGCATTCCTGACGTTGCTGGCCACACTGAGTATTGCCTGGACCTTCTACTGACAACCGATCCTGACAGACATTCGGTGTCCGTATCACCCCCGCTCGGGACATCGGATCACTGTGTGGTGAAATCTGTATCACACTACTCGCCTCCTGACACCGGCCCCAAAGGCACCAGGCGAGTGTGGCGATACAAGTCGGCAGATTGGGATGAGATGCGACATTTTTTTGCATCTTATCCTTGGCGGCAGGTTTGTTTCTCTTCTGGGGATCCATCATGTTGCGCTGATGCTGTTTCGAGTGTGATGGGTAAGGCAATGGAGTATTTTATTCCTTTTGCTGACGTATCCCTTGAAACCAAAGCTCGCCCTTGGTTCAATGCTGACTGCCTCATAGCTGAAAGGCGTAAGCAGGAGGCGTACTTGGCCTGGGCTGATGCTCGCAAAAGCAAAGCGGATGATCTCCGGAACAGGAAGAAATTGTATAATGCTGCTGCCAAGTCCTGTAAAAAGGTGTTCAGAAGAGCTCGTTTCGACCACGTTGGCCGTATTGGAGATAAGATAGCTTCCTGTCCCTCAGGAAGTAAAGCTTTCTGGTCTCTAGCCAAGTCAGTTGAGATGAACTTCTGTCGCCCGTCGTTGCCACCATTGCAGAAACCTGACGGTTCTCTTGCCCATAGTGCAAATGAGAAAGCAGACTTGTTTGCTAATCTATTTGCAGAAAATTCGCGTCTAGATAGTAAAGGTAAAAGCCCACCCCAGTTACCTCCGTACGGCCCCAAGATGCGAGCCCTACAAATTCATCAAAAGGAGGTACTTAAATGCATGCTTAACCTAGATGTGAATAAGGCTAGTGGACCTGATGGTATCCCAGCAGTGGTTTTGAAACACTGTGCACCCGAGTTGTCTCCTGTGCTGACACGCCTCTACAGGCTCTCTCTGGAGACTGGCAAGGTCCCAAGGTCCTGGAAGCTTGCGAATGTACAACCTGTACCTAAAAAGGGAAGCCGCTCTGACCCGGCCAATTATCGACCTATTGCGATCACCTCCATATTGTGCAAGATTATGGAGCGTGTATTAAACAATCGTCTCCTGGCGTACCTAGAAACCAACGAGCTCCTTAGTGACAACCAATATGGTTTTCGCAAGGGTCGCTCAACCGGTGACCTACTAGTATATGCCACGCACCTATGGAGTGAAGCCTTGGAGGGTCACGGTGAGGCAATTGCCGTCTCACTCGATATATCCAGGGCTTTTGACCGGGTCTGGCACGAAGCTCTCTTAAGTAAGCTTCCAGCGTACGGTTTACCAGAGGGCCTTTGCTCCTGGATATCCGATTTCCTGAGGGAACGGTCGATTCGAGTGGTTGTGGATGGCTACTCTTCCGACCTAATGGTTATTGATGCCGGGGTACCTCAGGGATCTGTTCTCTCTGCAACCTTGTTCCTGCTGCACATTAATGACCTTCTTATGTCAGGCATTATTGGCTATGCCGATGACAGCACCGTTGTAGAGAGATATATGTCCAGTGCCAGTGCAAGTCCACAAGAAGTCCAGTCTCTGAGAGAGTCTATGATTGAACGGGTTAACTCTAAATTACAAAAAGTGTCCGATTGGGGTGACGCCAATCTAGTTAAGTTTAACCCGTCCAAAACACAGGCGTGTCTCTTCTCCGCAAAAAAGAGTGCTTTCCGACTTACACCCACTTTCCAAGGTGTTTCCTTGCCGATTGTTGACCACCTTGGGCTTTTGGGCGTCACCGTCACGTCTAAACTCAGTTTCGGCCAACAGATAGAGTCAATGGCACTAACTGCTTCCAAAAAGTTGGGCATTATCTCTAAGGTTCGGCGGTACTTCAGCTCTGAACGGCTGCTCAATCTTTATACAGCCCAGGTTCGCTCTTGCATGGAGTACTGCAGTCACCTCTGGGATGGCTCAGCTAAATACCAGCTTGAAGCTTTAGATTCTGTTGACCGAAGAGCCAGAAGCCTAATAAATAATGATGTGGTCGCAAAACTGCAATCCCTGGAGCATCGCCGTAAGGTAGGTTGCCTATCGGTTTTTTATAGGATCCATTTTGGCGAGTGTGCGATGGCGCTCTTTGAGCTAGTAGAACCCTCACCATTCCTCCATAGGACTACGAGACGCAGAGAGAAATTTCACCCTTTTGTCGTAGAAATTCCAAAGAGTCGTACTAAACGCTTCGACAGTTCCTTTTTGGTTCGAGTTGCTAAGGAGTGGAATGAACTGCCTGCGTCTATATTCCCAGACAAGTACAATCCCGGGACATTCAAAAGTAGAATAAATGGGTATCTCTTGGATAGGCATGTAACATCCTCGTCTTCATCGTCACTTACCATCAGGTGAGATGGGAGACAAATGCCTAATTCTACAATTAATAAAAAAAAAAAATGTAGATAAAAAAATTCCAAAGATTTTTCCGATTCAAAAATACTGTTTAAGAGAAGCTCAATCACCATTACTGATACGTACTTTAATCAATCACTCATCATGATAATGTGAGAGGGGCATGATCTTCAGACAAACCAGTGAAGCTGCAGGAACAAGCTGGTTCGTAATCTTTTATGAGGATTTTAAACAATATTATCAAACTTTAAAAATTAATTATATGAATCAGTCCGTACGTGAAGGATTTGTAATTTAACAGACAGAAAAAAAATACAACCTTTTTGATGTCGGTTTAAAACCAAAAATCACTTTATATATCGAGTAACCGCGACGCAGACAACATCCGATATGTCTGACATGCTAGAGGTTTCGTGGCCGGCCGCTTTGCCGTATGACTTAGTGGTTTATTTACCGCAACATTGCGTTGTGGTGCTTCTTTGCTTTTTATTTTATAATAAGGGTTATTGAAATTATGAAGCCTTAGAAATTTCTTGGTAACGTACAATTACACTTGTGTTAATTTTATTATAACATCAATTTCTGTTATTGATCATAATAAGTGACATGCAGCATTGGTTGGTTTTGGACAACTATTATGTTAGGTATACACACCTCAGTATAATGACGGAATGGCGTATGATACTCGTACCCAGTAAACTGGCTATTATAGTCATCGGTTTATTATAAGCACTCGGCTTCGCCTCGTGCCTATAAATACCTGGAGAATAATATCCAGCTACCTTATGCCTTACATCATAGTGTACTATAAGTTAATAACGTAGTTCTCAAGCATTTTGGAGATGTCAATTCAATACAAACCAACATTCTAGTTGTGGTAGAGCCACGCTACCATTGAAATTCACTTTTGCTAGTAGCATGAATGGGCCAGCTCGTCCGGGGAAGTACCACTCACAGAAAACCGTCGTTTGAGTAGAAACAACGCTCTTGTCACACCTATAGTGTCAGTTGTCCATGATGATCACTTACCATCAGGTGACTCGCTAGCTGGTTTGCCATCCTATGCCATAAAAACATATAAATCCCCACAAATTTAGTTCCAACTGTAGCTAGCAGCTGTACCCGTAACTTAGTACACTCATGTTAAGATTATTTTTCCGGCCTAAATTCCTTATATTCCTTCTTCCTTAAATAACCTAAAAAAACCAAACAAGTCATAAAACATATAAATGAGTTTGTGAACAAATAATACTACTATTAAAATGTTCGCACACGCAAAATCTAAAATTAAATTCCGCAATGTATAAAACATAAATTGTCGAAAGGAACAAATATTTACGGAAATCATAGCAATACAGCGAAACCTGATATGTGGAATGAGAAATGAGAAGATGTAAAAATGCAGCAAGTTATCCCGCTCTGTTTTAATTTATCTCCTAATGTGCGGTACACACAGAAAAGACAGAATGTTTGAAAACAGATATATTTTTATTTCTATGATTTTCACTACGTTTTTGTCACATGCCTTTACGCACGTGTTGGCTACTTACACATACGAAAAATAAAACAACCAACTGCGTTTTTGAGTTTCTTCTAATATTTTGGCAATATTGCATTGCAGCTGCCATTATCACAGAAAGACCATTTTTTGTCTTTTGTTGCATGGTTTTGCCTATATTATAGACGTTTCAAGAATTATGAAGTGAATAATTTTCAATATAATTTAATTTGTAAAAGATATGAGAATATGATAAATGCCGCAAGTTATTCCATGAAATTAAATTATATATGAGTTTCGTTAAGTTTAAGATGTAATACCGAAAAAGATTGATTAGACCAATTTAAAAAAATAAGTAATAGCATTCTTTGATTATTGAATAGCTGTGTGGTTGTGGTATTCTCTGAAACCTACCTGAACCCCGGTATTCATAGAAATATTTTCCTAAAGACAACTTGCCCACACACACAACAACATTTCTCATAACACATTACACACAATAGGCCATAACATCGACCACATATGCACATAAGCACACGTCATCTGTGTGTCTAATACCCATATCATCCTAACGCTACACGGAAAACCTACCCTTATTACTATACCAATAAAGTATAATGTCGTGACCCAGGTAATGGTAGCATAATTAGGAATTAAATGCATTAGATATAGGGAACAGTTGGCTGGCTATTAAGAGAAAGTTATGCCCCGCTTGCCCTAATTTCACCCTTATTAAAGATTCACGTGTGTGCTCGCTTGATGGGACGCAAT
The DNA here is from genome assembly GCA_963082605.1 of Rhodophaea formosa. Lineage (NCBI taxonomy): Eukaryota > Metazoa > Arthropoda > Insecta > Lepidoptera > Pyralidae > Rhodophaea > Rhodophaea formosa. Next base: position 8,390,962 of record OY720228.1, on the reverse strand, counting down.
GAGGCTACATTTTTGTTAAACCTGCAAATTTTTAGAAATTAGCATTCTCGTTTAGTTCATCCTTTGACTATATACTCTCTATACACCGTCATGCCTTTATTTCAATTATAAAAAAAAAACAGGCCAATTTTTCAATGCTTGTGTGTGTGTTGTGTTATCACACGCGTCTTGTCAATTTATGCCCTCAAAATCCGTCAAATGGTAGCGGTGTGTGCGCGCGACCGACAATATGTTGGATATTCGTTTTTTCTACGCGTTAAGGCTAAATGAGTCTATCTAGGTTTTATATAATCTAAGAGTTAATCATCATCATCAGGTCTTTTTAGGGTTCCGTAGTAAACAAGGAACCCTTATAGTTTCGCCATGTCTGTCTGTCTGTCCGTCCGCGGTTTTACGCAGAGACTATAAGTACTAGAAAGCTGTAATTTGGTATGGGTATGTATATTAATCATGGCAAAAAAGTGGTAGAATAAAAAGTTGAAAAAAAATTTTTTTTAGGGTAGCTCCCATACTAGTAAAGTGGGAGAGTAATTTTTTTTTCTCTATTTACCCATCGTGTGTGATATCGTTAAATAGGTCTTTCAAAAATATTGTGAGGTTGAGAACACCATTTTTTGATTTAGGTAGGCGTTTCCGAAATATTTGGTTTTAAAGTGTGAATTTTTGTTAGAGGTAAGTGTCCCCCCCCTGCTAAACGGTTATATATAGATACGTAAAAAAAATTACAACAGTAGTATATATACTGAAGTTTAAAGGAAAACTATCAGAGCTGAGTTCTAAGTACAAACTAAAAAGTTATAGGCAACCAACTTATAAACTGTAAAATTTCATACTATTTTCATTGTTAGATGTTTTGGGTCGTTAAACTGTAAGGTGCGAGTGTGAATAGTGTGAACTCAAAGTTGTCATTCGCAACTACGGAACCCTACACTGCGCGTGGCCGGACACGCACTTGGCCGGTTTTTAGTAACCACTGTAGGAGCACGACCCTCTCTGTACTACCAGAGCAGTCAGAGGATTACACCTACACTCTCCACTATGGCAAGGCAGGTAGGAGACGTTTCTTTGATGTTTATAAGCTTTGCTTAGCTTGTGTTTCCTAAATCGCCTTCTACGACATTCACGGAAAGACTTGGAGTGGTCCTATTGTACTCTGCCGGGAACCACACTCATTTATTTAAGCCCTATTCTTAGCTGTGACGCTCCTGAGCCCGGGCTTCAAAGCATTTGAAGTCGTAACCCGTCCGAAAAAATTAAATAAATATATACCGAAAATCACACAGATTAAGCTAGCCCCAAAGTAAGTTCGAGACTTGTGTTGTGGGATACTAGCTCAACAATACTATATTTTTTAAAAGATACTTCTATAGATAAACATCCAAGACCCAGGTCAATCTGAAAAAGATCATTTTTCATCTTGACCTGACCAAGTATCGAACCCGGGACCATCCGTGTCGCAGACAGGCATGTTGACCGATGCGCCACGGAGCTCGTTATCGAATAAAAGAGATTATATCGTTTTATAAATACAAAGACATCTCCACGGTGACAAAATTAAATGTAATATCGATATTGGAGATCCGTGATGAAATGCGTAGCTTTGGGATTACTACAGAACCCTACGAAATAACTTGAGATTCACACAATTAACGGCTTACGACATGACGGGCCGGGGGTTGCGTGCGTACGAATAAATCGGGAATAATTATTGATTACTGGGAATAGGACATTATTCTTGAACTTGACTTGCTGTCTTGTCGCGGTAAAATATTCTTATATATTTTACGAGGTAATTATAGGTATTACTTCACATGAAGATGATGTTTATAAGCTTGTGATTCACAAGAACTAAGCTTATAAACATCAAAGACACCTCTCCAACCCGTCTGGTCCGTGGAGAGTGTAGGCCAAATCATCTGACTGCTCTGGTTAACACATGGATCTGGTAGTACAGAGAGGGTCATACTCCTGCAGTGGAGACTAAAAAAGATATGATGATGGTGATTTCCCTTTTTTATTCGGGCGTGTTACAACTTTAAATAATAATATTATTTATAGTTATAATATTGGACGAGCTCCGTGGCGCAGCGGTCAATACGCCGGCCTGTGACACGGATGGTCCCGGGTTCGATCCCCGGTCAGGTCAAGGTGGAAAATGATCTTTTTCAGATTGACCTGGGTCTTGGATGTTTATCTATATATGTATTTGTTATAAAATATAGTATCGTTGAGTAAGTATCCCATAACACAAGTCTTACTTAAGAACTTACTTTGGGGCTAGCTCAATCTGTGTGATTTGTCCGTATATTAAAAAAAAATGATTTGGAGCCAGGTCTCAAAAGCCAAAAGTGTCAGAGCTGAGGATATAAAAGGGCTTCTAGAAATACAAAAAATCGCCACGCTTTAATAACTCTATTAATCCTAAATCATAGCTAATTTAAGAAATCTATAAGTGTCTGCACTAGTAAAAGAAGAGAAAAACCAGCCAACGCCTAGGGTGACCACTTTTGGCGATAGCCGGTTTCTCTCTTAATACATCAGACGAATATTTATGGAAAGTGAAACCAAAATACTACAAGTAATTTACTAGTGCATTAGACTACTACACTATTACTTTTTAAATTTGATATGACCTAGGATTAAAAGATTTGAATGCTGGGTGGGGCAAGTTTCGCGTACGCGCATTAAATTAGAGCGTTACGCGACAAATACTAGTACATACGGGTGAAAATGTAAGGAATCATTCCGTTTACCATCTACATGCCCAACACCATGCTAAACGTGGCTTTAGGTATAAAACCTAGGGTCTGTCTACCCCGCAAGGGAAAAAGACGTAACAGTATATATGTATGTACATAAGTAATAAAATAAAGAATCAAAATCTGTAAAAAAATGTGAATGATTGATGGCGCGAAACATCAATTATGAGAGATATTTTTTAATTTGGTATCGGTCGTTACTGGCGACGGCGAATCCACTTGGTCACACTTAAATGGCGCAAAAACTCTGGATTCCTCTGCCGTGAGTCTCGAGGTCTTTGACTTTTAGGTACATACTTTATTTTATTAGCCTGGTATTGTGTCATGTGTCCCACTGCTGGGCAAAGGCCGCTCCTTCTTTTTCCATTCTTCCCTATTCAATCCCAACTAATATTATAAATGCGAAAGTGAGTTTGTTTGTTTGTTTATTTGTTTGTTTGTTACGCTTTCACGCCGTATCTACTGAACCGATCATCATGAAATTTTGCATCCACATAGGTTAGGGTACCGAGAAGGACATAGGATATATATTATGCGGGCGAAGCCGCAGGTAATAGCTAGTAGAATATATCGATGTAATCTCGCCACATTGTCACCTCCCGGGCCCATCTTTTACATGCACAGGATAAAGAAGAAAATGATTTAATTACAAACTTAGTGAGACGATATCAATACGACTTATTTTTACATTACGAACAACACCGAAATCGTGAAAAACCTTGATATTTTATCCTAAATAAAATTTGCTTAAAGCTTGCCAAAGCCCATTATTCAAAATTCTGTATAGGTTAACGATTTTTAAATTTGCAAAAAAGAAATGAGAACAAGAGCTAATTGACAAAAATGGCGAGTATTGGCTGTTTTTTAACCAGCTGTCTTTTTCCCACTGCTGGGCAAAAACCTCCCCTCTCTCCTTCCATTTCATATAGATTATTATTCAATTAGTAAATATCATAAATAAAGATACTTTATTCATATCTATCCCACATATATTTTTTTTTATTCAAGAGCTTTTGGTAGCTTTTGTTAGACGCATTGTTAGTACCAGTTAATACATTGTAGATATGTTAAAGTTACTCGTACTTATTTAGCTTAAAAATAAGCTACAGAGCAGAACTTGAGAAGCTTACCAGCACAAATGTATACAAACAAATTTAATTATTTCAAACAAAACACTTCCTCTGAAACCCAAACAATACAGCTAATACACCAATGAATGGGTCAGCAAAAACCGATCTTTCATTGCAAGCAAAATTCCTTGAAACAAATGTGGTACTTAGTAACATAATTTCCTGTGACGACAACAAAGTATTGTTCTTTTGGCAGGCGAACGCAACAGCCCTGGATCTACAGCTTTTTGGAGCGGGGCAAATTCTGCATTAGAACCCCAGTTGGCTGCCGTTTGTGAGACAAGAGTGAAAATCTGATTGAAAAGTTTCTACGCACTGCAATATTTTAATTAAGGTAGAGCAACAACGTAAACAAAACTTTAAGCAATATGAAAAATATATATAATGTAAAAGGAATGTTACTTCAGAGCACAGAACTTGCTCCATACCCATAATCTACGCTCTTTTATGTCAAATATCTGGGAAAACTTTAATTTTTGGATCTGGAAATATGAGGTTGAAAATGTTTGTCTTGATCAAAACAATCACCTCCCAACGGATGTAAGTAGATTACCAAAAAATCATGTATTCACCTTATTTATATTAACCACGACCGGCTGGTATTATGGTGAGGTAAAACACTATGGTCTTTAGAAAGTAGCTTAAGGTCTCCTCTACCTTCCATTTTCATCTTTAATTTATCCATATCGTTAAAAAAATCCTTAATTAGTGTGATAAGTCCCTTTATATTTCGAATTTATCTACCAGATACTTGGTTTTCACAATTTTAGCAGTAATTTTGAGACAATCTCAAATTGTTAGTCTTCAATAGTTGTCTCTTGTAAAAAATGTTGTGGTAAAATTTATTGCCGGTTCTTCTTTACTTGCGCCTTATTGACGTATAAAAATGTTGTGAAATTAAATATGATAAAGTATTCAAATCTAAATTATATAAATAAAAATTGAGTTTAAATTGAACAACCCCTGAATTTGTAGCCCGGGCATGTGTCCCGGTTTGTCCTCCCTCTACATCCAGGCGAAGACAGGGCGCACGCTTGTATCTCCTCTCGGAAATTGAACGTCGGCAATAGACAGCACATTATAAAATGTCATCGCGAAATTAAAGACATTTTCTGTGTGAATTGCGCTTTTTGATGATTTGTTTTGTGTTGTTTTTGAAAAAAGGTGGAGTATTTCGTATATAATTTAATTGCCTTTTGGTCTTAAGGCTTTAGGCCCTGTCTTCCTAGTAACGGTAAGATAAAAAAACTTATTTTTATAAGTTTTTATTTGTGTGTTTTTAACATATTTTTATATGTATTTATGTATTTCGTAAAATCTTTTGATAATCGCGTATTTTGAAATCTAGGATACTATTTTTGAACGTATGACCACTCGTCTTCGAATGATTTGAAATTTAGAAAACCGCTCGTTAACGAACAGCGGAATTTCAAAAATCGTACCCCTAATCTCGCACTCATGGTCACTTATTTTTTTTCAAATTTACGTACGTGGGTTGGGACATCGTGTAGGTATATCTCTTTAATTTTGCTCTAGGCTGTAATATGTCATTGTTTATTTCCACCGTCATACAAAATTTATCTGTTCTTTTGGCATTTCTCCATTTATTAACCTTTGTATAATTTCTATGAGTCATTATTATGAAATAACATTCAAAGAAATATATCAATATATAATCTTTTGTTGATTTCAAAACGCTCGCATGTTAAACATTAAATCTCAATGGCATGAGTAAAAATAAATTTTATTTTAATGAATGCTCTACAGTTCTTAATGTAACTTACAAAAACAAATCACAGTTCTTGTAGTAATCAATGTACATTTTATACTTTATTCAAGAACTTCCCACCCAACCTTAGATTACAATTATTTTAGCATCTCAATTATAATAAATGCAATGTTTAATCCCCAAAGCCAATAGTAACAATCATTACATCAATACCAATTTAAATACATCAGACGTAGATCTCCGCTCCCCTCACATTATGCCCATTCTTTGAACAATTTAAAATTCTACGCGTTCTAGACGCCTAATTTCGTAGGGGGAGAATGTTTCTTAGGCCCCTTGTACACTATCAGACGAAACACGTAACGTAACATCTAACAAAATTTACGCGAACTAAAAAATTTCGGAAATCTCGCTCTGTCTCTGTCTAGATTACCGAGCAAGATGAAGAAAGAGAGTCTGAGATTTAATTAGTTAAGATCATATTCAATATTTGGGGGTTGGCTGTTGTGGCAAAGCCAAATTTATTTTATTAAATTTTTAAAGTTTATGAATATTTTTATTATACAATATCTTACAGATGAATGAATGTGTGTGTATGTGTATGTTACACACATTTATTCTGTTTTTTGTTGTTATTTTGATAAAATTCGGCAATGAAAACAAATAGAAATTATATGTAAATGTAACTTTTAAATTAAACTTATAGACTAAATATATCTGTGTGATCAAAAAAATAAAATGAAGTATTAGATTTCGACTTTAAAATCGCAAACCCACAGAATAAAAATATCTATGTGTTCAACAGATTTATTAAGTTATTTAATACTATAGTATTGCATTTGCAATTTTGTCTGGCTTTGCAAATGTATACGGTCCTTTATGAAGAGGGAGTCTTTTTCTTAAGAGAAGGTCGGAATTATAATACGCCCTAATTGAGGCATTCTGTAATTGATTTAAGTTATTCTTCTTGAATTATTTATGGGTATTTCATGTTTTGTCCAAGTTTAATTGCCCGTTAGAAGTATTTTACCAATTTTTGAAAGGAATTCAGAATATATCATTGAAACTTAATTTTAAATACAATGAATTCAGAATAATAAATAAAAACTTTTTACAGATTGTACAAACAAATGTTTAAAAATATGAAGATTTTTTCTCTCGCTAGCAAAATTAATAACTTCATCATTTTCGTCACTTCACTTTTAAGTCAGTTTGTCCCTATTATACTATGGGAAAGAATACTAATCTATACCTCACACTTTGAAATCACTCAAGCAAGAGTTGAATAGGTCAATGGAACAGGCATAAGTATAGCTTATGTATGTATATTTGTACCTATGTATGTAAGTACATACATAGGTACAAATATAGATACATAAGCTAGAAAACATTACATTCCTTCTAGGTCGGCTAGTCGGGTAAAAAAATTCGAGAAATGGTAAATTTACACACATTTTCACAGAATCTCATTCAAAATTATACATTTCATTTGATTGTTTCTTGACGAAAAAAAAAATGAAAATTTTGTACCTACTAACCTTTATTATGAACCTAAGAATACATTCAAAGCGTAAAAAGCCATTTCCTACCCTCATCTCCGAATTTAAACGAACTCGTGATCAATCTGAGACTGTCTCAAACCATTTATCTCCGAAACCCGCATATTAAAAGAAACGGGAAAGAGCGCCATCTCGAATTATTCATGTAATCGAAAAAATATTTCATTATTCCGTACTTTTTGAATTTTATGCTCTTACTTATTGTTGTAAGATGTAGTTTTATAATAGAAGCTCTTAAATAGACCTGATCTTGAATGTTTATTATATGTCTAATAGCAGCCATACCTGGCTGCGCCTGGGCATGAATTATACCTTTAAACCTTCCATATAAATCACTCTTTCTATTGGTGAAACCCACATGAAAATCTGTGCAGTAGTTTTTGAGTTTATCGTGAACAGACAGAGAGAGGCGGCGGAGGACTTTTGTTTTAATGTTGTAGTGATTATCTAGTATACATCAAATATACAAATGTTGAATTCATACGCGACCTATTTGAAACTTTTGGGTTTTGTTTCCATACTTATTAATAGTATCATAGTCAGGTCGTTTTTAGTCTCTACTGCAGGCGCCCTCTCTGTACTACCAGTCATTTTAGGTAGCCAGAGCAGAGGATTTGGCCTATACACTGTCCACTCTGACCTGACGCATTGGACGGGTCTTTGTTCAGTTCTTGTTTTGTCTTTGTCTCAGCTTTGTTTAGCTTGTTTCCTAAATCACTTTCTACGACATCCACTGGAAGACTTGGAGTAGTCTTATTTTACTATGCCGGGAACCACACCACAGCTTAATAGTAAAATTTATCGTCATCAAATCAAAAATTACAGTCAACATGAAAAAAGTCTGGGAGTCAGAAAAATATAGAATGTATCAGCTGCTTCAATTTCCGTGCAGATCGTAAAAGCCGATCACGGGAATGGGCGAAAATCTAAGAAATCATGGTAATAGGCGATGGGGCTAGCAACCCATCACTGTTTTGATTTCGTTTTCCATCTCCACACTCACCACCATGCTAAATGTGGCTGTAGGTCTTATAGACCTAAGCGCTGTCTACCCCTCAAGGGAAAAAGACTTGACAGTATGTATGTATGTAACATGAAAAAAAGCCAAAGCTCAAAAACATGGTTATGAATGCAGGTAGCAGTCCATCCAATCCGCGATAGAACAGCGATTTAATTCCTTTTTTTAGAGCCCAATCATTTCGCCGCCAATTTGGAGATCCGCAACAAAACAATAAACTCAAATCATTTGTGCAGACCTCGTTGTAGCATTTGTTAAGGGTGAGACTATCATATAAACTTTTTGGCATTTAGTCAAATACTATATCCATAATGGTTATATGATAGACGTGTTCGGTTGGTGATGAACCACAAAGAAAATACATCGAACTTTGTTAAGCGGACCATAGCAAGGCAAATTTGATTCATAAAAATTATTGTATTGTTCTTAAATGAATTAAAAAACATTTGTATAAATAGATTCGTTTAATTGGAACGGCTTCTGGTGCTAATGAGTAGTTCTTTTGACTGAAAAGTAATACCAAAAATACTACAATAATTAACTAGAGGAAAAACGAATTATACTTTTTCAATTTAATTTGATTTGGGAGTAAAATAATGAAATTATGGTAGGCGTAGTAAGTTCCTACTAAAATATACCTATAGTTATTTTTACTGCAAAGGCGCGTCTATAAATGTTACATTAACATATCTAATTTCAGTGACCACGTGAACAGAAAACACTGCGGCTTGTAATAATGTGTCTGTTATCACAAAATCTCAGCATTCTCAGCTGACAAACGGCTACGCGGAATGATATTTGCGGCACGCACCGCGCTCATCCCTTTAAGCGGTAGACACAAAAACGAAAAGTCCTAAATTGAACTCTGCCCGCGACGGCGCGGTCGCAAACCGTTTCGTTTCTCTGTTATCAATCAAATTTATCTGACTCGAGTTTAGATTAGGCGAGTAGAACGAGTAAAATGCCAGCTCGGCCATGCCAGTGATCGCTGAATGCTTGCACAACTCAGATGTCTTAAAAACTATGGGCTTGAACGTCATCAGGTTTTTTTAAGAGCAGGACCGACTCTGTACTAACAGAGGTATATATAAGCCAGAGCAGTCAGAGGGCAACTATGGGCTTGACAAAACAATATAATTACTTGCGCTTTTATCAATCTTTATCTGACTGGAGTTCAGACTGGGCGAGTAGGAGAACGACTAAAATGTTAGCTTGGCCAGTGATTGCTGAATGCTTGTACAACTCAGACGCCTTAAAACCTAGTTGACGCCTTAAGGCCTGCACATAACTATTTAATAAATGTAGTTTTTTTAAATTGCGTACTACTTTATCAATCAAATGTATCTGTAGGAGATTTTACTGCGCCATGATCTACTAGTTTCGTAGCTGCCCTTGCCTGCGGAGAACTATGAGTTTCCACGCGGTGCCAGAGCGCCCTGACGCCTCGTTGTTCGTCGATACTAGTGTCGTCTTGTGAAATAATATAAAATATTATACCTCCTTTTGACCTGCGTCAGTGAAAGGAACTATAACTAAAACTAACTATTACTAAACACAGGCTCAGCTCACAGGCCAGTATACCCGGAGCAACGTAACCACGTCCAATACTGTGTTACACTACTCGAGGCCTGAATACATAACACGATTGTGCGTGCACATTGCACCTTAAATGCAGCGTTATAGTACCTACACACGAAAGCACAAATTGATTAACTAACAGAAATGTTGCCTGCTTGATGATTTTATACGTTATTATTAATTTATTATTTTATACGAGGGATTTTTTTATAGTATTACTATTTTATAGTTGTAAAAAAAATCCCTCGGGATATCAATTTCTTTATTATATTTAATTTTGCACGTTTATTTTTCTATAATTACATAGTAAGTACGGTGCAAAAGTTGGTAGGAACAATATGGACAGCTCTATCAGTATAGGGCACCCATGGACGTATAAAAAAAGACGGACGGCGTTTTGCAAAGCGACGTACTGAAGCACCGCTAGTAACCCAGTCTTGTGTATAGATAAGGCGACACGCACACACTCTCACCATAGTAACCCTGCCGGCCGCCATTTTATCGTGAACTCCCAACCGAATAACCGCGTGAGCGTCTCTCGAAAAATATTTATAATGCCGTCTTGTGTAGTTAAATGCTGTCGGAACTAGAGTAGGTCTATTAAGAAAAAACAGAGGAGTACCTTTCACATACAACGAAGTTGTTCATTTTACGATTTGATGAAAAAATAATTACGATGAAATTATAAGAATAATTTTGGCGGAAATAGTCGTTAGGGCCGGTGTTGCCATTATTTGAAAATTTCATTTACCCTAAAGTCGGGGAGTTCAGGATAATCCGTACTAATCTATAATATTTTATAAATGCGAAAGTAACCATGGCTGTCTGTCTCGCTTTCACGCCAAAACTTCTGAACCGATTTAATTGAAATTTGGTAACTTCAACTGTATCCCTTGACTTCCCTCCACACCACCAATCATGTTTAATCAGCAATATTTTGATTGATGGATTTTGACAGCTCGTCCTGTCGACGGTGCCGCCACCTAGGGGAAAAATTAATTCTAAAAACCTTAATTGCTCTCTGTTCTCCTGAAATGCTATTAATTTGGAAATATGTATTAGTGCTTGGGTCGCCAAAGGCCCGGAATCTTCTGCACTAGTTCTGCCAAACTGATGGACTTTTTTTCATCCTATATTTTTGTGCTGCGATTAAAACCTCATCAAATACCAATGAACATCGAGGTTGCTAAAAATTTAGCCTTTAGAGCTTGGTAAGCTTCCTCTGTAAAGCCACATTCACCTTTTGTGGGTCCACACAATTTAACGAAAGATCTTGGATGGGGGAGGCAAGTATTAAAAGTTTTTCTCCTTTTGGGGAATAATAATTTTAAGTGAGACAAAATTTCCTCATTATCGATTTCTACAGCGGTTATGTGTTGTATGGCTGTGAATAGATTTTTACGTGCGTCACACCGTTACATTTCCCAAAGGCTTATCCTGATTATTCATAAATCCATGAATAAATTAAGAAAAACTGTGTTATTGTTTTGTATTTTGATCGCCATAACCGATTTTTGTTTGAAAAGACTATTGAACAAGTTCGTGTATTGGTGTGTGCATGTTCAAGAAATACGAAATTTAAATACGTCATATAATGATTATTAAGTTGAATCTTAATATTTTATTCCATTTCTTTATTAGAATAGCAAAGTTTTTTGATCTCTCTGTCGCCCTGGTCTCCTGCCGTCTTTTCTAATATCAATTATGTATAGGTAGAGTAATAAACAATCAATACACCAATTAAAAAAATAAAACATATGTACAAAAAAAGTGGGGTAATTTTCCTGCATATGGCAATCGATCTGGCACTCACACATGGACGCGTCGCCGCCATTGCAATGCTTCACTCAGTGTTTAGGCCACAGTCCGTCCGTCTTTTTTTATACGTCCATGAGGGCACCAATATAGCTTAGTCGAATAGACGCAGCGATCACACACTATTAAATATATCGTTGGCTACCGACCGACGAGGTGGTCGGGTGACATAACTAGAAAAACTTTTATTCTGTCTGCTTCTAACAGCAATAAACTTTTTGATAATTGGTGAAATTTTGATGGCCGTTAAACTAACTAAAACCAAAATCCTTTTTTACAACATAAATGGCATTAACTGACAAGCTACTTATTTGTTACTGATTCTGGAGTCTAAAGCGCTACAGGTTTGGTTGCAACTAGTAAGAAGCTATGAAAAATAAGCGTAAGATAGTAAGTTTTCTACTATTGTCCTCCTTTAGACTTTCTAAAGCAGGACAATAGGACGGATCTATCCTTTTCTAATTCTATTTACCTCGAGATTAATTTTTTACCTCGAGTATTGAAGTGCTATATTTCAGTGGTGTCATATGTGTAAATATCTAATTTGTGATTAATGGGCATAAGTATAGAATTCCAATATGTCCGATATGGCTTAAGAAAACGATAAACATATCGTTTAGACAGCGGTGTCCTAAATATATATGCAGAAATTATAAGCAGGCTTTTATGTGCCATATACCTACATTGATTGTAATAATTAGGTATACCTATTTATGTTAAAAACGTATAACCACTGACCGCGATCCGTTTGCGGGCTTCTTGAAATTAAGAGTCGCCTGGAAGCGCATGTCTCCATACAAACGGAAAAAGGGAATTGTGGCAATATTTGATAATTTTGGAGTAAAATTAAGCATTTAATTATTAATCTCATTATAATCTACGTACGTTCCTATACAACACAGTTAAAATACCAATGGTTTGAGAATTACAAGCCTTTTCAAATTTGTATGGAAATCTTGAGAGGCGTATAATTCTCAAACATTTGATAATTTAACCGAACTATATAGGAACGTACGTAGATTATAATGAGATTAATTGATTGGATGCTTGATTTTGCCCTAAAATTACCCAAAGGCCACGTTTAGCGCGTTACTACCTATATGTATTGTAAATGTCCAAGAAAAAAAAAAAACATTCAGAAATATCTATTTTCATAAACCAGTATCAATATTGTTAATTCAATCGCGCATGTTTGTAAGAAATTCCAACAGCGACATTAAGAAAAGAACTTATCACATTTCTAGGATTTAAACCCCGTAGTTACCTAGGTCTTGGCTGAATAACGATCTTTTTACATGCCAGTTGCACATGGCTCATGGTATTTGTCAGTGTAAATCTTTTATAATTATATTGAATGTGTTTGTTGCTTCGTCTGTCTTTATGTCAAAACAAAACGAACTTATTGATAAGTCATCTTTGATTGCAGAAAACAAAAATATCTTCACAATCCAAAAACACAATTATAGGATTCGAATTATTGAACACATAATTGGGTGTATTTATTTCGCTCTTAACATATATTAATCTGTACCAGATATATCGTTTTCTATTAACAACATGTTAAAAAACTGTTTTATATTATCTTCAATAAATTCTTAATGAAAAATAAAATGCGTGCGTGTATGTAAGCTTTTGCATAGTTAGAACAATGTAAACCATAGGGCCTGTAACAGTTATTAACATTTATGAACCGGTATTTTTGGGAACAGATTCAAAGTGTTAAGTCTTCTGTCTGACTTTTAAAACAGAAATGAAACACTGGAGTGTTTTGAACACTGTTTTTCATTTCTACCGGTAAAGTCTCTGCTTTGGACTCTGAAGCATCTTAGCTGCGGATACATCTAAAAAACACTTTGATTACAAAAAGTATTCTAAAGACTATATTAAAAGCGTTGTGCGGTTGTCTGTAGAGTAGACTCCAAGTTAAAAACATCTAGCTAAACAAAGCTTATAAGCATCAAAGACACCTGTCCAATCCGTCTGGCCAGCGTGGAGAGTGTAGGCCAAATCCTCTGACTGCTCTGGCTAGTATGTGGCTCTGGAAGTACAGAGAGGGACGTGCTCCTGGAGTGTGGAATAAAAAAGACCTGTTGATGATGACGATGATATTAAAAGAACCTCTGAAAGTAGCTCTTGACCTATGGGACTGTAAAGTCATGATAACTATTTAATACGTTTTCTAACTAAACAAGTTAAAATTAAATACGAGACCGCCACGCGCGTAGACGTGTAGATTATTCAGTAACACGTGAGATTTGTTTTTGAATGAAAAATTAAATTGTATTTTATAAATCTAATGATACGTTTGTTTTAACGAAACTTTTAAATTGCTATGTTAGTACGTGTAGGTCATGTCATTTCAAAGTGCAAGTTCGACGACCACTTAAAAGTGATTCAAAAATCATATATTTTTAAATACAATATAAATGTATATTTTATCCCTTCGATGAAAACAAAAAGATACGATTACAAAAAAGGAAGAAATGATAATACTGCAGTTTCATGAAAACATCCATATTTAAATTTAAGTATTGAAAACAATGACGATTATAATGGTTGAAACCAACATTGTTCTTTTTGAACTTTCCATTGAATTTTCACTTTGAATTTTTCATACCTTATATTAGTATATCGTTTAATTTATGGCAGAAAAAAATTATCATAGAATCATTTTTCACTACTTTTTTTCTCTGACATAGATTGAACAATTTATATGAGAATAAAATGGATACTTACTGTACAATTTTAATGTGAGTACAAAACAACTAATACAGAAACAGCGAAATAAAAAACAAATTATAAAAACCGACTTTTTTTGATTTAACTAAAACTAAAGCCAAACTTCCTACCCTCTTTGATTTTATCCCAAGCCCTTGTTAAACAACAAATAAAAGAGCCTCAAACTGAGCGATTGAGTTTTCATATTTTTCACGGCTCCACAACTAAAACCATATATTTGAAGTGCGGACAATTCATTTTTCAAATACCGGACCCGGACAGAGTTTCCGGACTTGGGAACTTTGTGCCGTAAAGTTTTGATATTCGTATCCACCCAAGCAATCCTCCTTTGGTTAAATTTCATAATTCCTACGTAAGCTCTGCAGTAACTTTGTTCTGCGGTCGAATTCGCCGATACTTGTCTTTGACATTACTTATTACTTTAACCTTTCATCCCTTGAATTTGTACTATAGATTTTCGTCATTTAACCATCAATAAGATTTAATGGCGTCATTATTATTATTAACGGCTTTTACGTTTTCAGTTATTTGATTATCTTTGTCTGTATTTAACATAATTACGTCTATGTTAATAGTGGTTAGTAAATTTTCTACTTCATTCTAGTTGAACATCAATTAAGTTTTTAGAAAGTTGTAGTTACGTTTCTATTAAAGTTTTCAAATAACAAAGAGTGTCTTCTAAGAAATTAGAAACATCATTTTAATAGCTATGATCGACTAAGAATAGATTTGTTTTTATGTTGACGTGTGATACTTTTTATAGAAATACTAGCTGTTACCCGCGGCTTCGCCCGCGTGATATATAGCCTATGTCCTTTTCCGTACCCCAAACTATGTGTATACAAAATTTCATGATGATCAGTTCAGTAGATTGGGCGTGAAAGCGTAACAAACAAACAAACAAACTGACTTTTGCATTTATAATATTAGTTAGGATTAGGATTCTATAAGTTACTATGAACTCCAATCTCTTTATTCTTACTAAAGTCATCATTGCCATTCTAGATTATGTTCGTGCAACTGACTGTACGTTTGCAAACAAAGCTTGTATTAAATCTCGTGAAAAAATCGTAACTAATTTTAGTAATCAATTCTAATTTATGTTAGTAATGAGTCATAATGTTTTCTATTTTATTTAACTGAAAGACCACACGGATAGCCTTGCGTTGTAGTAACTCTGCCACGGCCCTCAGACACACGCTGGGCGTGGTTTATTACTGCTTACGTGTCTTAAACACGTAAGTGGATATAGTGACCGACTAACTAAATTAAAGATATAATGACGTTTTTGCAAGGTACTAAAATCTCAGATACAGGAAGGACTTCTGTCTCTTTTAGCAGAAATAATGCCTATAGAAATGGACACTAACCGAGCGATTAAGAGTAAATAGAAAAAAAAGTGAAGCCTTTCAAAGTGACATCGCTGAGGGTACTATCTGCAGCAAAACTAATCGATAAGAGAAAGGAAGAGAGAGAGGAATTGGAAAAAAGATTAGGTAAAGTATTTCCACCATCTTGCATATCGTACACAAACAAAAGAGAAATGACTAGTTTGTAATACTTTGCTAATTTTTTAAGACATTCACGACTATTATTCAAGGGGCATCTGCTTCTTTAATAATAAGATTCTCTTATGTGACAATCAGCATAGATTGCTTAAATATTTATCTTTATCAAAGTATATAAAGGAGTTTGTCTTTCAAATATTTTGACAAATAAATAATTAAAAAAATAAATACACATACATACAGTTTCTTTTTGTATTCGCAAATTAAATTCTTTTCTTTGCCTACTCACTATTAAATTCGACATTCTACGTATCTGTCACGGCAATTAGAACTCCTGCTGCGCGTGTTTTAAAATATTTTACGTGTCTCATACACGCGATGATACGAAGACTGTGTACATAGCATGTCGATACTTGTTTATTATTATTTATATTGTTTTACTCATGAAAGTAATTGCATCCAGTTGAATGAGAGTACATGCAAAGTTGCGACTTAACATCATTTCCATTTAATTAACAAAGAGTTTTATGAACCGGAGTACAAATATAACTTTCCGGAAGTTTCCCAAAAAGATTCTAAGCATTTATGAGGTTGCTTTTTATGGAGGAATTTTATTTGCAGATAAATTTTTTATCTTGTCTGATTATTACAATTGCTGATAAGTTTTACTGTTGATTTCCGTTGACTAGTTCTCGTTTCCATTTTTATCAGTCGGAATGAAATGTATATTGTGCATTGTCTTTCCTGCAACGAAGACGAAAATGAGACTGAACTACCAAAAATAAATAATATATGTGAACAGTACTAAAATGTCTATAAAATCTACTAAATCCATTAAAGATAAGTTCCTTTAGCGATATAACGAAAAATCTAAATAAGTTAAAATCTAATATCAAACAACAAAATGTTGTTAAACAATATTCTGTACTGCACAAAAATATGGACAAAATATCAAAATTGTCGATCGTTCCCAACAAAAACTAAGTACAAAGGGTTAATCCCATAACACAGTCTTAACTCATGCTTCCGACAACGTGATTACCAGTGTGTCTGACCTCAGAACCTCACGCACACACCCATATAACACTGGAAACTGTAATGTGATTCTAGGGAATGTTTCTTCCAACCGCAGCGCAAACGGAAGTCAAGGGGGGAGGGGAGAGAGCGACGCGACGGTTGGTGGTTTCGGGGGTTACTCAAGGAACTGTTTTAGGTCCCAACTTATATGTGTTCTATTCATGGGTCGGATGAGCAACGCTTTTCAGTGACAATGTTGGATTAAACTTGGAGAAAGTTGTAGATTTAACCAATGTTGATTATGTAAATAAGCGTGTCTTTAGTGCTCGTTTACGAATGACGTCTAGCATAAATGGTTTGATATGAAATTTTTGTGCGTTAGGGGCCAAAACTGTGTGCTGTGTGCAATCTAAAGGTGACTTACATACTTTAATAGCCTTTTGTCTGGCGCACGAAGGTATCCAGAAGAGGAAAGTAATGTTTTGTCATAGGGTATAAATATGAATACAGGTATCTATGAGTAGGTATTTCTTTATTACGTCATAGCTTATAAATACCAAAATAGATAATTGGGGTAACCTTACGTGTTTTATATTTTGGATCGATTGAGTACGTACGTTTGATGTTTGATAGGAATGCCTTATCTTGCCTGATGGGGAGTAACGATGAAGTCTAGGGTGGTACACGCAAACTTAAATTATGCCTATTCAAACTTTAAAGTCCCATTTTACGGGTCGGGAACAGTGACGCGTGGAGGAAATTATTCATTTTTAATTAAAAAAGCCAGTTTTAATTACAAATAAAATTGTGAACTAAGCCTGTAAATACAAAATAATTATATCGAAGTATAAGACCTCATTTTCTGCGTGTAACGTCTTACTTCCGCCTACATATTATGCAAGCACGGATGAATTTCATCTCCAGCGGCCGTCAAGCTGTCATTCTCAGACATCGGGAGACGGGAACAATCACAATCAGGGACCTACAGGCTTTACAATTGTGTGGAAATGAACACTAAGTATCGCTGACGTTTAAATTCTTGTTAGGCAATCAAAGGAACGTAGGTTTAACTGAGAACGTTAGTTGTGCTTATCCATTTAATTATCTTATTTCATTCAATATAGTATTTTAAATGAACTATGTATTTTGTAATATTTAATTGTTCTGTAGCTATTATTTGCTTCTTTACAACTACTTTAACTTAACCCCTTGATTAAACTAAAGATTAAAACACAAATCAGACAGCCACTGAGGATTTTTTTAATATAAAGTGAAACCTTGTTTCGAATGAACAGCTCAATGTTGTCTATATCTATTATACAAAAAATATATATCATTATCAGTCTCCAACGACATGAAACAAGACCACCTATATAATACTGCATCAAAGTTGGAACACTACTAGGAGGCTGCATCAGTCGGGAATTGAATCACGAGGACCACAGTCGTTAAAACCAACTGGGCCATCAAATAAATATAATTTGCAACTTTGTCAGGCATACACAAGTACATCAGTGTCGGAAGCATTAAATTTATCACCCAGATGGATTCACTGCGTCCCAACGTCCCAACTTTAAGTGCTTGCTTATAATTTCAAATCAGATATAACCGGGCCGGACCGCTCCGAACTGGATTACAACCGGGACGAACTGGTTTAATCCGGTAAAGTTCCGCGCATGGTTACGCTGATTTAGAAACTTGTTTGTTTCTTGAGATGTTGGACAGTAAGGATTCTATTGAGAGTACGTCCAATTTCAAACTAATTTTAGATAGAGTTTTGTTGCTTGGTTTAACTAATGCCTCTGATTTATAACTCGACATGTTCAAGACAGTTCGAGGGGATGCTCTTTCTAAGTAACATCAAGATTGTTTCAGAAATGTTTAGCATTATAATCAAATATCTAACAAAGTTAAAACAAAAACTAATATTAAATTGTGATGTTATTGTATAAATTTAGTACTACACTTGAAAAGTCAATCATCATGCTAAGGTTCGTAAATATAATCAAAACATTTGGCATAAGTAATCTAGACGCCATCGAAACTTTATTTCATACAAAATATCCAACCCATTTCAAACGTAAATCACGGAATACAATGTCAATATATAACAGTAACAAGTTTTGTATTCGAATAAGAACGTTCTCCAACATTGTAGACAGTTAAAAACCTCTTGAACTCCCCAGAGCAACATTATATGACTTATATTACTCGAAATCCTGCAGCAAATATCGTCGGTTCGGAGATAGTTCCGTTTATCTTTCTCTGGGATTCATAAAGTCACACCAGCTGAGGTTCGGGGCTTTAATACTGCTGACTTAAGAGTAACTCCTGAAATAGGTGCTTCGAAAGGTATATTAGAAGTTTTCGAGGAAGATTATCTTGGGATTAGTCTCAGATTGCTTTTGGAAACAAATAATGAAGTCATTTGCATATGGGATAAAAGATTTTGATGAACTTGAATACCAAGTAGATAATCTAATAGAGGAAGTACTAACATTGGTGTTTTTAACAATATATTCCAAGTTTTCTGGAATGATTATAGTAGTATCATTAACAGATAGCTATCAGAAGTTTTTAATAAATAAATAAAGAGACTGCATATTAAATACGTCAGATAAGATCTGATGGAAAATGCAGACGACAAATGTGAAGTATGCTAAGATAGTGCTGCTTTTTTGTTGCGCAGTCCATAAAAGCCAGTCGATAGAGAGATTGGGCGAAAATCTAAAAAACCACGTCAGAAGGCGATGTGGCTAGCAACTCATCACGTTTCATTTTGGTTGCGCTTTCCACTTTTAAATACAAACATGTTAAACTTGGCCTTTGGGCTCTGTCTACCCCGCAATGGATGAAGATGCGGTGACGGGACAAGGGATATGGAAGTTAAGGCCAATTGAGGTTCAAGTTTTCAAAGTAATCAAGGAATTGTCTCTTATTCCTTTATACAAGCTCTACGTAAATAAACAGCTGATTTACATATAAAGATTTGCATGAAAATCCAGATGATAAAGTCTGAAATTTGTGTCCTAGAATAAATCCAATTGCAGAAGTTTTTGGCCTGGCAGCGCGTCTGTCTAGATAGGAACTCCAAGTTTTCCTGCAATCTTCATCTCAAATGCTAGGATCTCACATATAGCTTACAAAGATAAAGATTTTACGTGCTGTCGCGTGAGCTCATTTAGAGGTGAAAATATCGTGTTATTGAACGAGATTTAAGTTTCCAAATCTAAAGAAATTCTCACATAGTGATTAATTCTGTAGTCCCTTTAAACAAATTTAACGCAAATAAACATCATTTGCATATAAAGATTTGCATGAAAATCAAGATAATAAAGTCTGAAGTTTGTGTCCTAGAATAAATCCAATTGTAGAAGTTTTTGGCCTGGCATCGCGACTGTCTAGATACGAAGGCGAACTTCTCTGCAATCTTCATCTCAAATGCTAGAATCTCACATATAGCTTACAAAGATAAGGATTTTACGTGCTGTCGCGTGAGCTCATTTAGAGGAGAAAATATCGTGTTATTGAACGAGATTTGTTTCCAAATCTAAAGAAGTTCTCACATAGTGATTAATTCTGTAGTTCCTTTAAACAAATTTAACGCAAATAAACATCATTTGCATATAAAGATTTGCATGAAAATCAAGATAATAAAGTCTGAAGTTTGTGTCCTAGAATAAATCCAATTGTAGAAGTTTTTGGCCTGGCATCGCGACTGTCTAGATACGAAGGCGAACTTCTCTGCAATCTTCATCTCAAATGCTAGAATCTCACATATAGCTTACAAAGATAAGGATTTTACGTGCTGTCGCGTGAGCTCATTTAGAGGAGAAAATATCGTGTTATTGAACGAGATTTGTTTCCAAATCTAAAGAAGTTCTCACATAGTGATTAATTCTGTAGTTCCTTTAAACAAATTTAACGCAAATAAACAGTAATTTGCATATAAAGATTTGCATGAAAATCAAGATAATAAAGTCTGAAGTTTGTGTCCTAGAATAAATCCAATTGTAGAAGTTTTTGGCCTGGCATCGCGACTGTCTAGATACGAAGGCGAACTTCTCTGCAATCTTCATCTCAAATGCTAGAATCTCACATATAGCTTACAAAGATAAGGATTTTACGTGCTGTCGCGTGAGTGTTCATTTGGAGGAGGAAATATCGTGTTATTGAACTGGTCGCACTTGTATTTTGGACGTAAAGTTACATCGTAACGAGAAAGAAACTTAATGCTTATATCGTATACTCGGGTTGAATTTATAAAAATTATTTCTTAGTGCTCACTTACAATATCAAAGGAACCCCTGTACCAAATTGCAAGTTTCTAAGTAAGTACAATAGTTTCGGCTGTGCGTTGATAGTATAATAATTAAGACAAATTTGCTGCTCTAAAGAGATTGGGATGTTGAAGTACAAATTGCATTTTTAATAGTTGTAGTATAGTAGATTGATGTTTTTGAAATTCCTTAATGTCATAATTGGGATTCGAGAGCGATAATTGCCACTGACTGCTCTTTAAAATAGGTAGCGTCTGATCTCCTATGCTAGTGAGGAGTAAGATGAATTTTTTTTGAGGTTATCCTCAAAAAAAATTCATCTTACTTCTCTTATATTTTATAATAAGCATCACAATTCAGCGTGTCAGTGCGGACAGCATATTTGCTACCATGTATGATTAGAGATTTAGGTTTCAATTTTTTTCTTCTAGGTAATTAAGCTTCTTGTGCATCTATATGTATGTATTTATGTAGGTAAGAACCTAAACATCTTTACGATAACCATGAAAGTCATAATTTATAAATTGAGTTTGTTTCGTTTTCACTACCGAAATTGAATACGTTAATGTATCTTGCGTAAGTTTTAATATTATTAAATCCCAATCCCATCCCATCCCATCCCATCCCAATCCCAACTAATATTATAAATGCGAAAGTAAGTTTGTTAGTTTGTTTATTTGTTTGTTACGCTTTCACGCCGTATCTACTGAACCGATCATCATGAAATTTTGCATACACATAGGTTAGAGTACTATGAAAGATATAGGCTATATATCACGCGGGCAAAGCGGCAGCTAGTACATTATGTTTCTGTTAAACACTAATTGAAACATATTATTCATAAAAAAATACAAGATAATTTTTCGTGAGCCCTATTTTGTTTGAAGCAGTATAATAAGATATAATAATAATGTATCTGGGTAAAGCATATTGAGAACTCTTGTAAATAACTTAGAGTATTTATTCATGAATATAATTGTAACACAAATAACGCGTCACCCAAACCGCAGGTGTCATGTACCACAAAGGTAATTCTCTCACACGAACTAAGTTAGAGAAATCATTAGAGTGTTAATCATTTAATTACAACATTCATTATATCATCAAAGGAGTTACTAAACACATAAATGTACGAGCAACATTACCAGTAACTATGTTTTCATGCTTTGATTCTATTAATAGGGGAAAAGTGAGGCAAATATGGTTGATATATCCTAACTAATATTATAAATGCGAAAGTGAGTTTGTTTGTTTGTTACGCTTTCACGCTCTATCTACTGAACCGATCATCATTAAATTTTGCAAACACATAGTCAGTCAGGGTACTGAGAAGGACATAGGCTATATATCACGCGGGTATCAGCTCGTTTTGAATAAGAATGATATACATGTCGATAGTTAATGAACTATTATATGAAAGACTAGCTGTTACCCGCGGCTTCGCCCGCGTAATATATAGCCTGTGTCCTTCTCGGTACCCTTACCTATGTGTATGCAAAATTTCATGATGATCAGTTCAGTAGATACGCCGTGAAAGCGTAACAAACAAACAAATCAACAAACAAACTCACTTTCGCATTTATAATATTAGTTGGGATTGGGATTTATGCTTCACGGGGAATTTACTTGGTCTACGGATCATCCCTTACGTTATCCTAAAGGATTTATTCTTAACAGTACCCTGTAGGTCTTAAGGCCTAATGATTTGTCTACAAAACATTAATTGTTAAGACCTTAAGCGCCAGTTTGTCATGTAAATAGAGATGAGTTGCTAACCGCATCTGTCGATATAATTCCTAAGATCTTCTCCCGATCTGCTTTTAAATTAGGCAGTAAGCCATCTAGAACAAGTAGTATCATATAGCCAATATATGATACCACAGGTTTAATCAAACTTTATTGCAAGTCGGATATAAGCTGCGAGCTGCGCATTACGCGCCCCGCCTTCCCGCGCTCGCCCCGCTTAACCTAATATTGTGTACTGCGCATCAACTCGCGCGATGTTCAGACTCGTAATAAAGTTTGGCGTGTACTTGGTCTAGCAGTTCCATTATGATATGGTTATCCCAATCATCTCTTAACTAAAGGCCGTATTCCTTTCAGAAAATTCACCCTAAGGGCAAGTTAACAAAAGATCACGCGCCCAGTCCGCGCTGTGGGGCCCGCATTCATGCGGTGACAGGTTCGAAGCCGGCCTGGCTATAAATAACAATCTCGAGCCTAGGAACACAAAATACAAAGCATAGAGAAATAGCCCCGAAGTGAAGTAAATCGGTGAGGACAAAAACTGACATAGTAAAATCATGGTGTGAATATGTTCTGTAATTCTTGAGTCAGAAGTAGAGACTGACGAAATAGTCGATTTAATTAGTTCACTGATATGAGAATACTCTATAAACTCTCCGTACATTCGGGCTCTCATGGCATAATCTCTTTATTCCTTCGAATAGAATAGAAGATACAGTTGACTTTTAGTATTTTCACAATAATAATTAGAAAACGTCCTTCAATATGTCGCCGACATAAGAAGCGTAATTTTTTGGGCACATCAGAAGCTGCAATAATTTTGTAGCTGGAGAGCGCATTACAAGAAGTCATACTTAACTTCTGTACTTTTCTATTTAGCAACCCAACCTAGGAAGTCCCGAGTGGGATGGGCTTTTAAATGTTATCGTAGGCAGTTGAAATCATGAAGCAGTTAGTGATAAAGCGATAGATTACTATCGAAGACGACTTTGGCATAAAGCCTCCTATACTTCTTATTAAATAAAGATACTATGCCACGTTTTTGTTCCTTACCACGGCCTCACCCAAACCTCCAAAAATTGCATTGCCTCGCTTACCTGTAAACAAAAAATTACAAATTAGTTTCGAAAATAATATAAATAGAAGTAGCAGAAATGTATGTAATCTTATTAGATACAAATTAACTCGATTTAATACCTCTTCCAAAACTTGACATTATTTTTGTGACTATTTTACGCAAAAGTGTGTTATATGTGGATTTGCATTTAGGCACTATTTTTTGACTGGCGAGTTTTGACAGAATCAAAAAGGTTAGGTTTTTGTAGAACCTTTCGGTTACAGGTTGCGATCTCCAAGCTTCAACAATTCATAAAACTCATAATGAAATTCGCGATGTCTTAGTCAACGGCATGCACCGATGATGCAAGCGCTATTCGTGTATCGGATCGTTTAATCAAGTACTGCAAGAGTACTACAAATAAAATAATTACAGAAGAATAGCTCGTAATCCTCTCATACCATGTAACTCGCTTTTGGGGTTCAAATCCATATTTGTCTGATCTTTTCATGTTTTATTAAGGAGTTTCCAATGAGTAAAGGCCATAAAGGCATCCTAGAAAAAAATATATAAATAGATACTACACCCAAAGGATCTTAATGCGAGTTGAACCGCGAAAGAAAGCGCAGAAGCCTCTACAAGTTTAGAGTTGGTTGAAGAGAATAGTATGCAGACAATGCAATTCGGAAATCGGAATGGAGGGTAGTGCGAGTCCACACTCTATTTCAAAAATATCACACACACCACTCCAATATTTGTTTACTCTATTCATGTAAACGCTTTGTAGAGTTTAGTATTAATCTGACAGTGTTAATTATAAATATTTATATTTAATTGTGAAAAAACTATGTTAGTCTCTGTTCGTGTACTGATTGTAATGCCGCTTCCTAAACACGTCCGCTGTTATACATGTCGCTAAATCCATATTCCATGAATCGTCGCATCTGTTGCTCTTTAATTGTCATTACGTTTAGTATTCGCTTCGCCTCTCCGTTTGGCGTGTTACTGCTATCGCCTGAACGTAGTTAGCATAAAGTAATCCATAGTTCAATGGATGCAAAGGCGATTTGCTTCAAAAACGTCGTTTTACTACTGCCAGACTATTTTTACGTCTGTATCGTTAAAAGGTACCTTGGGTCGTGTTATTTTTTTATACTTACAGAAAGATGAGTTTTAGTACAACAACTTAATAAAACATGGAATAACTAGCAGTTACCCGCGGCTTTGCCCATGTGATATAAAGCCTATGTCCTTCTGATGTACCCTAACCTATGTGTATGCGAATTTCATGATGATCAATTCAGTAGATAGGGCGTGAAAGCGTAACGAACAAACAAAACAACAAACAAACTCACTTGCGCATTTATAATATTAGTTATGATGGGATTAGGACTACCAGTATTTGATGATTTATAAAACAGTTAACAATTCATAAGTAATCATCATGAAGACTAATTGGTCTTAATCTTCTAGATATAAAATCGACTTTGACCTAGTAAAATCAAATCAAATTCTGGAGAACAGGAAAAAAATCACTTTATAAATAACTCGCGACTTTGTCTGCGTAAATTTTTACTTATAATCGAATTAATTATTTATATATAGCTATTTGTATGATAATACTGTAATAAATAAGGCCGTGTGGTTCCCGGCAGAATAGAATAGGACCACTCCAAGACTTCCCGTGGATGTCGTAGAAGGCGACTAAGGAAACACAAGCTAAACAAAGCTGATAGACATCAAAGAAACCTCTCCAACCCGTCTGGCCAGCGTGGAGAGTGTTGGCCAAATCCTCTGACTGCTCTGGCTAATATATGGCTCTGGTAGTACAGAGTGGGTCGTGCTCCTGCAGTGGAGACTAGAAAGACCTGATGATGATGATGATGAAGAGAATTTTGAAAACCAGTCTCCTAGTTTCTGGGCCTATTAAATTCAAACCAACAAACAAACCTTTTCTCTTAATAACATAAGTATACATGGATGGATCCTATCCATAATCCAACTCTATTCCAGGAGTCTCAAACCTTCTGCTGTAACTTCAACTCTAACGACACAGTGACACGTAAAATTTTAATATACCTACTTACCATAATATACTTGATATTATGATATTTAACATTTTAGATATATTATGATATATTATATAATACATATTATTTAAATAAAATTATTTTAATACGGTTTTTATCGCGTTTATTACATTATTTATACACCTAACGTTTCGAGCACTTTACAGTGTTCGTGGTCGCAGGTAGACTAAGTTGACATTTGTCTAGTATTTTATAAGAACTGCTAAATCTACC
This sequence comes from Rhodophaea formosa, assembly GCA_963082605.1. NCBI lineage: Eukaryota > Metazoa > Arthropoda > Insecta > Lepidoptera > Pyralidae > Rhodophaea > Rhodophaea formosa. The sequence goes on along the minus strand of OY720228.1, from coordinate 8,364,724 downwards.
GCCTAAAATATTTATTGATAACGTTCCGGATGTACGCAGTATTGGCTCACGGTGTCTGAAGGTCTTGCAGTCTTCTGCTTAGCTTGAGATTTGATTAAATTGATGACTGGATCCCAAGCTGGTGGTAACTGCCAACCATCCTCTCTATTGAAATTAGGATGTTTTTTAATTTCAATAGCCTCACGAAGCATTCTTGGAATGTATCTGTTTTCTTTTGCAAGGACTTGAGGATTATCAAAACGCATATAATGGTTGGGTTTGTCTAAGGCATGTTCACAGACTGCAGACATGCACATAATCATCAATTTAATCAAATCTCAAGCTAAGCAGAAGACTGCAAGACCTTCAGACACCGTGAGCCAATACTGCGTACATCCGGAACGTTATCAATAAATATTTTAGGCGGTAGATTTTGCAGTTCTTATAAAATACTAGACAAATGTCAACTTAGTGTACCTGCGACCACGAACACTGTAAAGTGCTCGAAACGTTAGGTGTATAAATAATGTAATAAACGCGATAAAAACCGTATTAAAATAATTTTATTTAAATGTGTAACAATCGCGAAAACATAAGAAAATAATACATATTATGATATTATTCAAACAGTTGACAATTCATCAGTTATTATTACCTAATTTATTCATTATTCAGCTTTAAATATTAACTGTAACCAATCGGACCCTAACTAAAAAAGTATATAACAAAAGATCAAATCGCTTTATAAATGATGAATCCTGTCCATAATCCAACCACTATCCAGGAATCTCAAACCTTCGGCTCTACTCCAACGCTAGCGACACAGTGACACGTTAAATTTTACAGTAGGAGTAAGTGCGGCGCTCCTGCCTGATATGGGGCGACAAGCCTTAAATTCGATTAATGTCTAGACATCCAGACGTTTGACAACGGTTTTAATGGTTTACTTAGACATTGGAAATAGTGTTAAAGAGAGAGATGATAATAGATGCCTTTGTAAAATACATAATAACTATCAGTATTTTATGATATTTCAAAACAGTTTACAATTTATTTGCTATCATAAATAATTGGTCATAATTTTCCTGATAAAAATAATTTGAACCCGTCGGATCAATTTAGGAGTATAAAAAAAAAAAGAATCGCTTTTTAAATGATGGATCCTATCCATAATCCAACCACTATTCCAGAAGTCTCAAACCTTCACCTTCCAACGCAAGCGACACAGTGACACGTTAAATTTTAGAGTAGAAGTAAGTGCGCTCCTGCCTGATATGGGACGACAAGCCTTAAATTCGATTAATGTCTAGACATCCAGACGTTTGAGACGGTTTTAATGGTTTACTTAGACATTTGAAAGAGTGACGTAGATGAAGCGACAGATGATAATAGGCGCCTTTGTGAAATAAACCCTAAAGTTTGTCGCCGTGTGGTTCCCGGAAGAGTAGAATAGGACCACTCCAAGTCTTCCCGTGGATGTCGTAGAAGGCGCCTTAGGAAGCACAAGCTGAACTAAGCTTATGAACATCAAAGAGACCTCTCCAACCCATCTGGCCAACGTGGAGAGTGTAGGCCAAATCTTCTAACTGCTTTGGCAGTACAGAGAAGGTCGAGCTCCTATAGTGGAGACGAAAAAAGACCTGATAATGATGATTTTTTTACAACATGTAAACTGTTTATCTATAGTAAAAAAGAGGAGGGATTTGGTTGTTGTTTGCATTGCACACATTAAATTTACGCGGACGAAGTCGCGGGATTTGCTATTTAAGAGCTGCGCTTTTGTCGACGTTATTATGTGGAAAAAAAAACGCATACTATGACAAAGGTATAAGGAGGAGCAGTTTTCTATTTCACACATAAATAAACAATCCACTAGTGTAGGTTGCCTCAAGATCTTTTACAGAAACAGGTAGTGGTTAAAAGAAATTACTATACTTGAGTCAGGTTGAACCACAAACTCAAAGGTTATTCCGGGCTTGGTCTGAACCCAGGATCTTCCACTTGTGGGTCGTACTTTTCAACCACTGAGCTACTAGTTTAAATATTTAAAATGTTGACGAGATAACAACCAAACAATTTTAAACTTTCTCTCATCCTAAATGTAGGATTTTTAAACGCCAACAAAATAATGATTTTGATGGCGTGTAAATCCTAAAGACAGAAGTATAACTTATATTTTAAAAATAATACATTTACATACGAGGAAATCCTTACATTTCATTGTGAATTTTCAGTGAAAATCGCTCAAAAATAACGAATTTACGTTTTCACCACAGGTTGTGGCTTGGCATTTTTATTAAAGCCGTGCATAACTGCCTCGCTCACTATAGAGTAAATGGCCTTCAGAAACAACAAGAGCATGGCTTAAAATACTACGAGTGTAGAAAAGAAGAAGGCTTCTTTTCCATACTACGGTGTTCTCCAGTTTCTATTATTATAACTACTCGAGTTTTTGTGCATTATTGCTGTTAAAAAAGTATGTTCAGTTTATCATCTAATAAATAAAAAAAAAGTAATTTATTTATTTCTTAGAACTATGTCCATAATGGAAAGGAGAGAAAGAGGCCTTTGCCCAGCACTGGGATACTCAAGGCTCGTAACAAAATAACAACAATGTTCATGCCGAGCGAGACAATTCACCCTCACTTTTATCGACACGCTAAAACTTAATAATATTAAAACTTACACACACGGTTACGCTTCCCTCAAAGCACTGCTTTGTCGTGTCCCTTTCATTCGCCCCGAAAATGGTCATCGTAACAGACCGAAACTAGTCGGCGGATCCCACGTAATAAAACGTGAGTTTTCATAATGACGCTAAAACTTGTTTTCGATGGATCTCAAATAATTTGATCATACAGCATTTTCGACATAATAATAATTGTGTTATTGATAGATTAGGTGACGTATTGTCCATAGAACATCACTATTGCTTAAAGTGTCACATGTCTATTCTACTTTATTTTGTGGCCTAGGTATTTTCAGGAGCTTGTATGTAGGGAAATTTTGAAATAAAGGGGACTTCATACTATGTTGCTGAATCATTGCGAGAATAAGATTTTGCCGCTGAGATTTGATAAAATACAACAATATTAGAATTGAAATATTGAAGTATACTACTTTTTACCTATTTTTTATACAAAATGCTCTTTTTTCACGGAGTAAGTGAAATTTGTTTTTGTTTTTCGTATGTGTAAGTGGCCAACACAGGTGTCAGATTTTTCAAGCTGCCTTAAGGCATCTGACATAGCTTAACGACTGCCATCAACGATGACAGCCGGGACCAACGGCTTAACGTGCCTTCCGAAGCACGGAGGAGCTCGAGATATTTTTATGCCACTTGCGGTCACCCATCCAAGTAGGGACTGCACCAGGGGTTGCTTAAGTAAGTTAGTGAAATTAAAACATTTGAGTCGATATAAGACGCTACTTTATAAAATTAATAAATTTTGCAGGAGATGCATTACTCTCAAATTATAAGTTACCTTTAGGGCAAAATCAATGTTAGGCCAACGAAGAAATTTCTCTACGCATAAACTTTATATACCACACAGAGGACTTTACAGTCTTCTTGGCGTGTCGCCTCGGGCAATTTATAGTACTAATTCACTCAAAATAAAAGCCGTCATATAAATCAAACATAAATAACACGAACCAGTGTATTACAAATGGAAATATTCGTAAAATGTATTAATAAACGCATACATCCAGAGATATGTATGATTAATGTGCTGGACAGTTCAATATTTGAGTTTAAATCGCGGCTTAAAACGCAATATTGATGTCCAGTATTAAGCTTCATACACAGTAGCGCCACTACAATTTTTTTTTACATAAATAAATAAATATATACTGACAAATCATACAGATTGAGCTAGCCCCAAAGTAAGTTCGAGACTTGTGTCATGGGATACTAACTCAACGATACTATATTTTATTATAGATACTTATATACATAAACATCCAAGACCCAGGTCAATCTGAAAAAGATCATTTTCCATCTTGACCTGACCGGGGTTCGAACCCGGGACCATCCGTGTCGCAGGCAGGCGTGTTGACCGCTGCGCCACGAACGTCTGGTCCTCAAATGCTTATGCCATTGATTCTCAGATCGGCTTTTCAGGCACATGGATGTGCAAGCACAGCCTACCAGGCGATATGAGAGGTTAAAAAGTTGGCCCTGAAGGTAAGTTTGGCAAGTGTAGTACATCAAATTGGTGGCGTGACGCATCAGAGATTGTCATGCTGTTTTTCCGCCACGGATGTGTTGGTTAGTTGCCAAGGCGTGCTAATTGATATTTTAAAAACATAGCGAAATTTTGTCTTGTTATTTTAGAACAGAGTTAATATTAATACTTATATGTAATTAGATACAGAACGCAAGCAGTGCGCCTGCGCCCCGCAATTTGGGGTCGCCGCACCTCTCCCCCGTTCTCGGGTGTTTTCGTTAGCTTTGGAAAACAGGGTTAGCTGCGACTGTTAACACCTTACACAACATCTCTTTTACGTACGTTAGTACTTGAATTCATTCTGCAGTGGCAACCCTGATTGTTTACTCACACATTGCCGTGTGAACAGATGTAAAGTTTCGTTTATAAAAGTATTAGGCATACAAATCACTCCACTTGTATGAAGCGTCACACCGTGGTTTTAGTCTGTACTGAGCTGTATACTCCAATACAATAAAGTTTCGACGTGACCCGTGCTGATTCAGGAATTAATGGCTCTCCGAACAGTTGGATTGCAAAATTAACTTTATGTAGGACGCAGTAAAGGCAAATGTTGATTGTAGCGTGTTTCTGGGTGAATTAGAACATATTGTACTCATTAGTAGGACAAAAGGAAGATTGTAACAACGGTATAGGAAACAGTAACGGAAAGGATGGATTAAGAATTTCCTAGATGTGATACTTCGCTTCTAGATACAGTTCTTGCAATTTAAAAAATCGAGCGAAATTTACTTGCGGTTAATAAGTATCATCTGTATATAAGTCACAGTGTGAGAATGTAAGATTGATAGCGGACATGGTAAACATTATTTTACAGCGCCTTCCAAAGCTGAAACGTTTTGTCTTATTTAATACTGGCCGATAATGATTATTGATAGTTTGAGAGGATAATACTTATTATAAAGTTTTGCTTGAATGCATGTGGCGATTGTAATGTGAATTCGGATTAGTTGACAGACTAACATGTCATCCAAATTGAGCCATCAATCCAAGTACCATACCTACTATACGGGAGTATGGTAGTTATTGTAAGAAGGACGATTTTTTAAAAATCTATGATAAGAAATGACTCATCCGTCCTAACGAACTTTCGAGACATTAATGCAGAAGTAGAGCAACAAGACTAGCTATTGGAAAATTTGATAAGAGTTATAGGGACACCAATGGCAAAGATCAATAATGTGCAATCCGTATTTCAACAAACTTGAAGAAGTTCGTCCAATTTTCGATTGGTAAATCTTTAGATGGTCCAGTGGGCGTGAGCATTATTAGCTCTTTCACATGTTAAGCCACACAGCGCAAGACAAGCGCAGTCCCCACTTGGATAGGCGACCGCATGTAGCATAAAAATATCTCAAGTTTCTCAGTGATTCGGAAGGCACGTAAAACCATTGGTCCCGGCTGTCATAACTGATGGCAGTTCTAAAGCTATGTCAGATGCCTTTAGTTAGTTTGAAAACTCTGACACTAGTGTTGGCCACTTACACAGAAGAAAAAAAAAATATTTTCTATTAGAGATAGCTCAAAATAATTCTATACACATCTAGTGTTTCAATATCCACGAAGCCCTATGTTTGCGTGTTTTCATGGTAAATTAAGTAGACACCGGCCGGTTTAAGTTGCTTCTAAATAGCTAATGTATTTACAATCCCATGCAAAAGGTCTGAATTTATAATGTCCGGGTAAACCCTGTTACTATGCGTGTGATGGAAATGCTTCCTAATTTACATATGAGGCTTATTGAAGAGGACAAGTAAGCATTTTAAAACTTTTTTCTTGAACGTTTTTAATAGAGTAATTAAACATGCTTACAATATTATTACAATCTACAACCTATATGCAGATAAATGTAGATTGAACTAATTTTATATTGTATTGTTTAAGAATGTGTTCATCGGCATTTTCTTACTGTCTCTATTAAGGGGAAGCATTCTGTTTAAGTGCCTCTTGTTTGCACTATCACTTTTTTGCGTCACTTTGACTTAGACTATACTAATTCATAGGCTTTAGTTATTTTTTAGGCGTCTCACTAGGCCCGTTTTATTGAGGTGGTGGATCGCGTTCAAATTTTAAAAATATAAAATTAAGGAATAGAGTTTTTTTATTAATAGTACTTTTCTTAATGTATCGTTTTTGCAAAAAATATAAAGATACTTTTTATAGAAAAATACATATAGGAATAATTTTATCTCTAAGATTTATAGCAAAGCACTAAATTACCTATATTTACATCGAAAAAAAAAATATCTGGGACAAAATTATTATTTGCCATGATGATTTCCATTAAGAAACTATTACTGATTCAAATGAGATAGACCTCAAAATAAACCAAACTATTATTACCAATCTGAACCTTCCAAGCTAATTCAATAAAGTATTTCCAACCCTAGCCTAGACGTGTCTGGTCCCATAAAGTCGAGCGGATATAACTGAAATGTATAATATTATTACATTACCAGTAGGATCGGAAATTCAGTCTATATTTGCCAGTATTGGATTTACTTGCAGACTGGTGGCAAACGTGAAATGTCGATGTAGGAAACAGGTGTTTGGATATGCTAAGTTGTATAATGTATTTTAAGGTTCCGTACCCAAACTTCCGTCAAGAACTGCTGCTGTAACTGCACTTCCATAAGTGATGTCTTTTTTACTTACTTTTATGATGAATTGATCGGAAAGGTATTAAGTAATCCAAATTCTCATCCATATAATCAAGTGTATAATCTGGTTTAAATACAAAAATAAAGGTTTGACTCGCTTTTTTTTTAGTCGGTATCTCCGTTAGTTTTAACTTAAGTGATACAGAAAGCCATCTTTAGGGCAAGTGCGAAGGACATCAGTCACGGCTATACAGACCTTCTCAGCCGTTTGTTTCTGAAACTGTTGTATTTCAAAATCAAAACGTTTATTAAAAAAATTGGCTTTTGCAGGATTTTATTTCACTTTACACATCAAATCACATTTTAAAATTATCTTATTAAATAATATGTATCTAAATATGTCGCCTCGAGGTCTTTTAATAATAGCATCTAGTGATCAAAAATTGGCTTTATAAATTTCATCATCATCATCAGGTCTTTCTAGTCTCCACTGCAGGAGCACGACCCTCTCTGTACTACCAGAGCCATATACTAGCCTGAGTAGTCAGAAATCAAATACCTCTACCACCTCTAAATAGAAACCTGCCACATCCAAAGTAACAGTTTTACAAGCCGTCGCCACATCAAATGCCTTGCCTATTGATTTTGTAGAAATAGCGACGTCTCAATCCCTCGTCTTACGGATAATATTTCTAGAATGATATTTCATCGTTCCTGCGTTAGAAAACGTTTAAATATCAATCAAAATATTCTGGAATTTTATATTCAAAATGGCTCTGGAAATTTTTGGTCCCAGGAAATACGACGCAATACTAAAATGTTGCACGAAGATGCTCCAAGGGCCGTCTTGCTGTCACATTATCTTCGTCATTTTAGTCTTCAATTTCGAGACTCCGAGTTCGATTCTCAAGCAAATAGTTCTTTGAGTTAAAATATGTGTTAAGGCTTAATAACTCCTTAACAAAATTCTCTTGTATCTGTCTTACATACATTAATTATGCATAGGTATCTCTTTCGAACATCAGTCAATAAAATACGGAGTGATTCAGCTCAGTACAATATCTGACAAAAATATTGAAATTTACCAAGTTGTTTATTACTAAATATTGAAATATCCCAACACTAGTCCATCGGGATTCTGCATAACCCGCGTTCACCGTCAGCCCGCCGGGGCAGATATGCTGGAGATTGTTCTAGGTCATTCATCTGGAAGTATTCCCGTAATGTTCCCGCGGGAGAGCTTACACGGCGTGCAAATTACAACTAGGCTTCTAAGAGAACGAACAAAGAAGTCTGCATTTCTAGCTGAATATTTTTGACTAATCGATGAGAAACGATTTGGCGTTCCACAGGGGAGTATCCTTGGGCCTCTTCTTTTTATAAAAATATAATGATCTTTCTAATTGAAACGAACATAAAATGCTAGTATTAGCTGATGATAGTATACTCACTAAAAATCTAATTTAAATTTATGTCATTTACTTAGCTAAATCTGCACAACGTAAAAATATGTAACTCAAGCTTAAATTGACCTAGTTTATTCCGTTTTTAGTTTAATTTATCCCTATACTGGTGCATCGGGATAGTTGTAGATAAAACCACGTTCACCTAGTCTGCCAGAAAAGATAGATACGCTGGAGATTGTGTTAGGTTATTTCTCTAGAAGTATTTCCGTAATGTTCCCGGAAGAGCAGATAGCACGCCGCGTACATTACAACTAGGCTTGTTAGGAAGCGAATAAGAATCTTATATAAGTATAAGTATATATAAAAGTAATATGTAAGTTATGACATATAACAAAATGTTATCAAAATAAACAGTAAACTTAGTTTTCTAGATGAATATTTTTTTGATGAAAGCAGAACTGGCCTCCATAGCAGCACCCCAGCAAAAGTGCAATTCAAACACGCCCAAATAAGAAACAACATACACATATATTAATCTAAGGCACAGATCGCATTTATACTTCAAAGTCCAATTTTGGTTTTATAACCGCTAAATTGTATAACAGCCATAAATCACTGAATAGCCGGCCATTACTAGAAATCAATTTAATCTTATAAATCAAACACAAATAACAATTAGTTCCAAATTCATTTCAAGCATTGCGAAGATCAGAAATCGTATATCAACCGTAGCAATTTGGAATAACTAATTATATTTCACCCGATCTCCTTATCTTGCTATTAATCGATTAGTTTTTCAACTAATAGTACTGTCGTTAAAATAAATTGAGCGTTCAATTCATGAGCGAAAAGCGATTAATAGTTGACTCCTTATGTCAACAGAGATTGCTCAACCTTCTTGGTCACGACATGATAATAATTCACAATATGATTTAAGCCCATTCTTATTCATGTGATAAATGTAAAAGTAATTTTTATACTGTCCTTGTTGGTTGTTATGGATATCAGTGAATAATTTTCCTCCCTATTTGTATTAACAATTAATTCTATAAGTTTTAGAGCTACAGTTTGTAAAACTCAAATATTAAAAACTCTAGTTCAACTTCTTCTTTTGTTAAATTTTTGCTTATTTGCTTATCTTTTACATTTACAATGTAATTTCTTCGTTACTAATTTGTTCATTTGTTTTATTTAGAAGATACGTTTTTCTATACTACCCCTACTTTTTTTTAATCGCTTAAAACTTGGACCACCCCACAATACTTTGCTAAGTTCTAATATTAATGTGCATTTGGCGTGTAACAGCGCACGGTTAAACAGAGATTAAGCTGAAACTAACTTAAATATACGAACATATAACTATTTGCCGCACCAAACTTGTTGGCTCGCTGTTTGGCATTCTAAGTACTTACTTATAATAGATATGGTAGTGGGAACTGGTTTTCAGTTTACAAAGTTGATTTAGAGTTTTTTGCATGTGTAAGAAAAGGATTCTACTATAATAGCTAAGCTAATCATTCATTCTATATAGTTTTAAAATAGACTAGCAGCCCATTCCACCTGCGTCCGTCATGTATTGTACTTATAAACCCTCCTTATGAATCACTGTATCTGTTGGTGAAACCGTATGAATTTCCGTGCAGTATTTTTTGAGGTAATCGTGAATAGATATACAGACGCGACAGAGGACTCCTGTTTTAAATTAAACATACGTGTGTTGTTAAGCGTGTGTGTAAGTGGCCAAGATTTGAAAGTGGTACTTATTCTATAAACATCTATCGACTTTCTTATCCTTTTCATATCAGTATTAAAGCTATTTCAAAACAGTATTCCTTCAACCTTTTATAATACTGCCATTTATTGAAACAAATGTAAAATCTTACCTAAAACAAATCATATTTCCAAGCCATCAACCCTAAACCAAAATGATATTTTCGTAAGTAAGTGAAATTAATCAATTATTCTGTCCAATAGCACCTACAAGCGGTGTTGCTGGCAGGCACAGATAATCCAAAACGAGTTTTAATTGCCACTCCTCCCCTCCCTGACCTCCCCTCCCCCTCACCCCTTTGTGTAACGACGACTTGAGCTTTCGCGTAAATATTATCTGTTTTATTATGTCTGGTTTTGTATATAATGAAAAAAGTTTGTATTTATGACGCTTTTAAAGCTTTCAGGTAAAGAAAGACGCTTGACCTGTTTTAAAACGTGGTTTTATTAGGCGCAGATTAAAACCACAATAATTAAAAAAAAAAATAACACATCCAAGTGTATTAGTATTACTATCTATCTACAAAACAATCAATATGGCGGACATGTCTGTCAAAATGTAAAATTACAAAGTGAAGGTATGTCTATCTGACAGTTGTATTTTATGATGATTTTGGGCATGTAATAAAGTACGGAATAGATTTTTATTTTTGACTCTATACTCTCTAGACTCCATCATGCACTTATTTCAATGATTCAAAACTGGCTAATTTTTCAATGCTTGTGTGCGTGCTTTATGTTAGCACACGCGTCCTGTCAATTAATGCCATCAGAATCCGTCAAATTGGTAGCTATGTGTTTGCATGATAGACTATGGGTTGGACACAATTTTTTCTACGCTTTTAGGCTCAGAGTTTATCTAATTTTTATCTCGGAAGTTGTGTATGAAAGTTTATGCCGATTGCCAAATCAAGTGAATGTTCTCGTAAACCTGACAAAGCAGATCTGAAGCACCTCGTCTAAGGATGGGCAAACAGGACGTATCGTGAATGGGACATGTTGAGAATCGCCGAAGTTTTTATTGGTGGGCCTAAAGCCTCCGGTAGATGACTACGGTAGAGTAGACGGTTGAGTACTTACTATACTACTAGTTACTAGCAAAGTCAGTACTGTACCATCTACTCTATACGTGTAAAAGCAGTAACAGCAAAAGGGCCTAACTATCTACACTTTAACTGGGAAGCACTCAGAAAGAACAGAGTCTACCTTATAGTACATATATTATAGTACCTATAAGTTGTTTTACACAAATTCATACATCAAATACCGGTTCAACACATTTTCCGATAATTTCTATTTTTGGACAAAGATTTTTACATTCCCGGTATGAATAAATCATACAAAATTCCATTCTTCGTAAAATAAAAATAGATTTGAGCATGATCGCTGAATAATTTGACTTTCCACGTAAAATACAACGACTTCAGCGAATGAGCTTGAACATAATTTTACACGATTTCCCAATGAAGGGATTTTCTGTAGTGTATGTACTTAGGAGTATGTGTTGTTTAGCTTCCAAGCATCTCTATCATCTGAGCGTCCTGAATACATCCTAAATTTTAATGCATTGAGGTCCCTGGTATAAGAGTAAAAATACAATACAAATACGCTGCCACATAGAAGTAGGAATACACTTAAGCCGCATTTTTTTTAAAAATTTTTTTGGTGCCATAATATGACATTACTGCTGTCATATTATTTGACAGAATCCCATTCCCAATCCCATCCCAACTAATATTATAAATACGAAAGTGAGTTTGTTTGTTTGTTTATTTTTTGTTTGTTACGCTTTCACGCCGTATCTACTGAACCGATCATCATGAAATTTTGCATACACCCTATGTGTATGCAAAATTTAGGGTACCGAGAAGGACATAAGCTATAATTTACGCGGGCGAAGCCGCGGGTAACAGCTAGTAAATAATATAAGAAGTAAGATATGGGAAAGAATATCAGAATAGCATTGTTTGCAAAAATAAAACAGCACTATAGTAATATAACTTTTGACGGCCGGCTACCAAAAGCTGTAAACATTTTCGCCTCTACAACCCGCCTGGCCCGCGTGGTGAGTGTAGGCCAAATCCTCTACCTGCTCTGACTAATAATGGCTCTGTTAGTACAGAGAAGGTAGTGCTGCTAGAGAAATAGAGACTAAAAAAACCTGATGATGATGATGAGGAATGCTGCTTGTGATATGTCGAGCCCCGGGGTCGGCCCGGGGCTCGACATATCACAAGCAGGCGCAATCGAGAAAACTGATGACGAAAGGAGAGCTGAAACTCCTTGGCTCTATCTACCCCGTCTAGGACTAAGACAAGATTGTACACGTCCTTACTTCCAACAGGCTTAATCTAAACTTGCATTTTTCATTGCAATACTCTATTTTTACGTAGAATCGGGCTGTTTAGGATTGATTTATTGATGCCGGCTCGTTTGATGTGGAATAGAGTTTGCATATTCATGCTGTTGTTTATTTTTAACCGGTGCACGACTAGTTTGTAGGCTATTGAACTGTCTAACAAGTTGTTACAATGAAAACAGTAAAATTCAGGATGATGAACGAGTTTTAATAATAATAATAATCATCCAAAACATCATTATGGTGGTTTGAAGGAAATCACTACTTAGTTAGTTAAATACATAGTACATCAACTCTGAATACATCAAATTTCTCTAATTTACATATACATATATAAAGAGGAATGATTTGATTGTTTGTTTGCGTTGAATAGACTTCGAAACGAATGAACCGATTTTCAAAATTCTGTCACGTATAGAAAGCTAATTTTTAATTTATGTGCGGGTGACATAGGCCATAATTTATGCGGACAAAGTTGCGGGAAATTTCCAGATGTAGATATATTGGTAATTTGACACCTTCCACCATTGGAAAACATTTTTGAAAACGAAATCGAATAAAAGTAGTTAGTAGTAATTATTGAACCTGCTCTCAAAAGTTTTCGAGAATCGGTCTAACCTGTAGAGCAGCCGGACAGACGGCGGGACAGCCGGACATATGAAAGAATTTTTCAAGCTGATACGAAGACGGTTAGTGCTTGTGTGTGTTTAAATAAATTTCGATAAATTGTTTGAATTAAATATTTACTTTTTGGCCATACAATGTTTATGATTAAAAGACTAGAAAAGGTAATCGCTACGAAAATATGTAGATGCAAGATTTTAGGACAACAAGAAACATAAAGGAAGATTTTCAAATAAAACACAAAATATATACACAGGGATAATTTAAATATAACCATTAATCTGAGACGGTTTCATAGCTGTCACAACGAAGTACCGTCAGCAAAAAAAAAATATTATCCTCTATTTATACACGAGAACTATGGCTGAAAACAGAATGAGGAGGCTGGCCCAGCAGTGGGAATTAAATAATTAAAAAATATAAACGAATGTTTGTATGTTTGAATTTTTTGTTGGTAGGATGATTGTTACTTGATTACGCCTTAATATCTATTACCAGATCTCGGTTACACTTGGCAGATATACCATGTACTGACTAAATATATAGGTTTAATGTCGACCGAAATTAAATTCCCTAGGGATGCAAGCGGTAAAAAAGATTGTTTAAATTGAAATAAAAATACATTAATTTGACATGGCTGGCACAACGAATTACAGTCAGCAAAACTACTTTATTGAATATTAAAGATATTGCTGCGAGTTTTTCAATTCAAGATTTATTTATAGTGAAAACATTTGTAAAATATTTAAGTTTTTAGGGGAAAGATGTGTTTTTGCCAGAATAGGTTTTTATTTGAACTTTGGTATTTACTGTAAGAACTATAAAGGTGTAATGGGTAATTGTAATAAATTTTTGTAATGTGTAGTATTTACATTATTGCGTTAGCTTATTGTGCCGAATTACGTCCCAAAATAAATCTGCCTTATTAAATGCATTGAAGATAAGTTGTTGTCTCAGACTTCTATTATAACGGCAAATTATTATTATATTAGTATAGGTATTTGCCTAATGTTAAGATTATATAAAATTTGTTTCCAATGATACTAATCTTTATCTAAAAACACTATAAAAACACTTTTAATTTGATATCGATTCGTTAAGTGTTCGTAAAGCTTCTTTAAAGTTGGGTGAATAGGACCATTTCTAAAAGTATGAAAATCTTATATTACAATTATACTGTATTGTAGTCCGCTAAATTTATAGCAACTTTTATTATGAAACCATTACCACAAACGTAATATTTCGTATAGCTACCAAACAAAGTTCTCACGCCGCCCAATCAAAATACAAAGTTGTGACGTCACAAATATGTAGGCATTTCAGCAGCGCGTTTTCTCGCCTAAAAATTAACGTTAAAAATATGTGTCTTTAAAACTTCTTTGGCTGAAAGAGTTTTTTGTTTAGAAATGTATTTCGGTCACTATTGTGTTTATTTTTGGCAGGTGTTTACATAGCAACACGAAAATTTTTTTAGTCAAGTAGCCAATTACAAAAAAAAATTCTCCCTTCCCCCTCAATCTATCTTTTTTCTTACGTTCATACTTCCATCTTCTAACTAAACAATAATCGTGAATTTGTTTTGCCGACAGTACCTCCCAAATGAAACTGCCTTATTAATAGATCGCAGATACGTTGTTGTCGCCCACGAGTTTAATAGAAAATTTAAACAAGACGTCTTACGACGCGGCAAATTAAAATCCTGGCGGTTTGGGAGATACGAACAAACACAGCGAAAAACAAGTATCGGAAAAGACTCGTAAGGTGAATCAGTGCCCTTCAGGCACGTAGAGACTAAAATTTGGATTGAGTTTTTTCGGCGAATTCATCTCACGTAAATAGTAGTAGTATTTCTATTTTTAAAGTATACAAAAAAATAAAAGACAGTTTTGTGTTAGCACATGCGTCTTGTCAAGTTATGCCTTCAAATCGGTAGCTATGTATTTGCATCATAGTATTTGATTTGGACACATTTTTTAGAGTCTATCTAGAAGATTTTACATTAAAAAAATATACGTGAAGACACGAAATCTTCCAAAATTTATTATAAAATAATGAAAAAAAAGAAGATAAAAATTATAAAAGAGAGATTAAATCCTAAAAGTTATAGGTACAGTCCGAATCAAACTTTACGGTAGCTCGAAACATCGCGCGAGTCGATGCGCAGTACACAATAAATAGGTTCAGCGGGGCGCGCAGGGGGAGGTGGGGCGCGTACACCGCAACTTGCAGCTAATATCCGAGCCGCTAAAAAGTTTGATTCGGACAGTTCTATACTACTTTTTGCCTCTAAAACCATGGAACACGAGTGTCGGTGGTTTAAACATTACAAAGATTTGTAGTTAAGGAGATAAAACAGCAATTGCACTGTTACTGCACAATATATCGACGATTCCACTTAGCATCAGAAATTCATTAGTTCTCCATGTGAAACGGCAACAATGGAATAGTGAGCGTAGAGAAATATCGCT
Organism: Rhodophaea formosa; assembly: GCA_963082605.1. Taxonomy (NCBI): domain Eukaryota; kingdom Metazoa; phylum Arthropoda; class Insecta; order Lepidoptera; family Pyralidae; genus Rhodophaea; species Rhodophaea formosa. The sequence goes on along the minus strand of OY720228.1, from coordinate 8,349,289 downwards.
TCTATTGTACACTTTACACAAAATTTACGACTGAAGAAGAGTTTAAAAGATTTTATAAATAAAACCCGCCCAACTGTAAGTCGGATTCTGTAACTCGAAAGGTAAGCTCGTAAGTCTATACAAAAATATTTTTATTTTATTTTATGTCATCTTTTATTTGTTATTTATATTTAAAGCGGCAAATAGAAACACACATTGTCTGTAAATTCTTAACTTTTTGCGTAAAAAAATACAGCCCTGTTTTCTCTTTCAATCTAGAAATACTTTAATCTAGTATCGATTGAAGTATTACTTACATTTCATAAAAGTTCAAAGTCAAAATTTAAATATTAAAAAGAACAATAAATTGCGTCTTTAATTTATTCTGTAATACTTTGAAGCCAGGTTATTCAGAAAAATAAACTTATGTTTAGCAATTCTACCACTGTATACGACTTCAGTCTTATCGATGTTTCGTGGGACAACAATGATCTCATTAGACTACTTAATTGCCACTGTCTAATCGACCGTTTTATACAATTTACATCCAAGATTCAAACAATCACTTAGAGCAGGATAGACCTACTAAAAGTGCAGTTTATAAAAAAAAAAAATTGCATCTTCGTCGTACTTCTGTCGTATCGATGTTTTGTGGGACAACAATGATCGGACTACACCGTCTAAATGCAAATGGCCGACCGTTTTATTACTATTCAGTATCCGGAGCGACAATGTATCACGAGCTGCCAGGGTTTAAATTCTTTGTCTAGATGTACTATGGGAAACTTGGAAAAATAGAAATTGGAAACAAACCTACATTTACCACGGTATGGCTTGTATCGCATTTTAGTTAAGTTGTAATGAAAGTTGACTTCTGCATATATTTAACTACAACTTGATTTGATAAGTCCCTTAAAAATTAACTTTATCTAAAGAAAAAAAAAAGACTCAATCTACTTCGAATACAGGTACTGAATGTGTCATTAGAGATATCAAAAGAGTTTTTTTAATCAATTTGCTTTATACTTAACATTTTAATGACAAGCTTTACAATCTTAACGCAATAATATTTTTTTTTCGAATTTAATCACATTGTTTGCAAAAACTAGCTCTCATGCGAGGCTCCGCTCACATGTTGTATTTTGAACGTCTTCAAAAACTTTTTTGAAATTGTTTGGTCGATTCACAACCTTCACGTTTTGACAAGATGAGACCTCTAAAATTGCTCGCGCGAATTTATTCGCCCTTGAGAGCGCCTGAGTGTCACCCGTGTTAACATTCGAATAACAGATACTGCAGTCGTTTCAAGCCGAATCATGACAAGACCAGATCTCATTCAACGCTCGCGCGAATTTGTTCTTCATTTAGACCGTCAGTGTGTCATGTAAACAGTAAATTAACAGATACTGCAGTCATTTAAAGCGGAATTCTTGATAAGATGAGATCTCACACAATGCTCGCGCGAATCGGTTTGCCATTGAGAGCGTCTGTGTGTCACCCATGTTAACATTTGATTAACAGATACTGCAGTCGTTTAAGGCGGAATTCTTGCTACATTTCCGTCAATTGGGAAAGTTTAGGCGTTATTTACGATTAATTGTGGAGATTAAACGAAAATTGACATTATGATGCTTCCTTATTAAAGTAGTTTGCTTCCACGCTGGTCTAGAAGAAAAGGCAAAAAGTCGAATGTGCCAGCTGCTTCCCTTCCCGCGCAAATCGTAAAATCAGGAATCATGTCAATAGGCGATGCGGCTAGCAACCCATCACTATTTTGATTCCGTTCTCACCCACAAGCTCATCAACATGCTAAACGTGACCTTAAGGATTTACAGACCTTGGCTCTGTCTACTCCGCAAAGGAAGGAAGACGTGATAGTATGTAGGTATGTATGTATGTAAGTGACAAAGACTGACGTTCGATTTTCCGATGTATCTGAATTAGCAGTCTGTCATCTGATGATAGAGATAGCGAGGACCTTCGGCTTAAAGTGATTTCCAAACATGGAAGAGCTACATAGATGTCTTTATGATATTTTGGGTCACTTACCAAACAGTGTACTTTCAATTGAACAGGGTTACATTGTACGTACTTGCAATTGTAGTGGATAGAGTTGGTCAAAATGAAGAAACTACAACATCCATTCCAATGCTTAATTTAACTCGCTTACCTGTGAACAAAGAAACAATAAATTAGTTAGATATTTATGTAATTGTATGATGAATGGTAAAAGGATAAAACCACTTTCAAATTTAACACATCTTCACTGCTACGTTACCTATATACCTAGTTCAAAAAAGAGCAATGTACGCGAAATGTGAATAAGGTTATGTTACTTTCGTTGTACATTTAAGACTCAAGCTTAAAAACAAAACAGTCGTTTTATTAGCGGACTTATTCCAACATCTCTTCTAATCGACCAGCGAATAACTTTAACATTTTAACCTTTGAAATACATCGCAGAAGTATAAATAATTATATTTTATACATAAAGAGGAGAGTGTAGGCCAAATCCTCTGCCTGCTCTGGTAGTACAGCGAGGGTCGTGCTCCTGCAGTGGAGACGGAAAGGACCTAATGATGATGATGATGATACACAAATAAATCAATTAAAATTAAATTTATAAAGCAACTAGCTGTTACCCGCGGCTTCGCCCGCGTAATTTATAGCCTATGTCCTTCTCGGTACCCTAACCTATGTGTATGCAAAATTTCATGATGATCAGTTCAATAGTTACGGCGTGAAAGCGTAACAAACAAACAAACAAACTCACTTTCGCATTCATAATATTAGTTGGGATGTCAACAAAAGTGACATACCTACAAATATAGCGCATTTCTATCATTCATAACAAAGCTCTATTCGCAAACAACCCAACAAATATCTTTCACCCCACACTATTTGCTAGTGGTAAACCGCTCTGGTTTGCCACACATTATCGCGTTTAGCTAAAAAAAGTACAATCCACGCTCGTGAATCACTAAAATGCTGCTCACGTACCGTCTGGCAACTAAATTGTTTATTAATTGTCAGTAGAGGGCGCCCTTGTCGCCGCGATGTAATGACACGTGTGAAAAAAAAGAAAAAAGCAGAGGCATTACGTGCGATTTTGAATAAAAACTGGTGAAGCGCTATTCCAACTAGCAAAGTTAGGGTTCCGAATAACTAGAATGAAAAAAAAATTGTTACTAGTGTAATTTGTAAGTTTTAAAATTATTTTGTAGGGGTAATCGAAAAGCTATTTTTTTTTAAATTTCACTATCTCCCTACTGCCTGCTTTGACGAGTTCACGAGCTAAGGTACACAAAGTTGTAGATAGATGAGGCTTTTTTAAAGGGCTCTTTAACAAATGGTCGTACCAAAATGCTAGAGAATTATGTTTAAGAAAACAGTAAAGTAATTTGAATAAAAAATACCTTTGTCATTTTGGACACTTTTGATAGGGAACCCTAAAGAGTAAAGCATAGATATTACATGAGTTTCTGAATAAAATGTGCGCAGATGTTTTTTGAAGCTTTTTGTTATAATTTCGATAATCGTTTGAACTTTATTTTTGCGCATTTACATTTTCCAGACGAATTTATAGAAAGTGCACGTGTGTGCATTAAAATTAAAGGGTTCTATTGTGCGACTTTTATGTTCATTTTTAGTTCATTATGTAATTTTAAGTTTGTGATACCTATAGATATATATTTATAGTTTGAGGGGATAACCAGTAAATCTAAGAAATCGTAACAATGGGCGAGCCGGCTAGCAACCCACCACTTTCATATCATTAATTCCCGGTATTCACCATAAACATATTAGTTGTGGGCTGAGTCTTAATAAGTTCATGTATTAACTCTACACGATATAGTCTTCCTAACAGATTGAAACTAGTCGGCCATGCTGACTTAGTTGAATAAAACCGTGATCCATAATACAAATAACATTTTCAATAAAGGAGTACAATTCACGGAAAATAAACTTTAATAAAACATTTAATCAAACTATCATCGACCATAAAACCATGTGTATTAAAATTTTCATCAACTGATAGAGATTCAGAATTACAGGCAGTTTAATAATAGGTACTATGACATGCTGAGGAGTGGCCTGGTTGTACTATGAATTGTTTATTTGGGGGCTAGTATAAGTTATAAGAAAAAAAGCTTTTTAATTAATTTGTAAATCGTACTATTTACAATATCTAAATCTTAACTTGGGAAATAAAACTGTTTTTCATTTTCAGGTGCAAAATTTTTGCAACTTCGTCGGCGTAAATTATAGCCTATGTCACTCGCAAATTGCCAATATTAATTGTTCAGCCAATGTCACTCGGAGTATGTCAAGATTCTTAAGATATCCCGTCCAAATCCGCAAAGGCATTTGAAAGTTATGGTAGATAAAATAATAAATACTTACAAACAAAGATAATATGATATATGAAAAAAAAAAACAGATTTGGCAGTCATGTAAAAAAATATTTTTTTTTTAAGGATTCCACGTAAGCTCTTGTTACAGGTATTTTCGATACATTCCACAACTATGAAGCACAGTTCCTTGTTAAAACTCTCAGTTAGGCCCTTCAGGTCATGCATGCAAATCGCGGCCCATCAGGTATATGAGAGTTTGCTGTCTCTCCAAGCTTTGCGCACCCAGGAAACGCCCAAAGCCGAGGTTCGTCCCGGGGAGCCTTTGGTGATGTTTACCTTACAGGTTGAGGGCACTCTGCTCTCACCTCAAAAAGTTCGCTGAAGTAGCGAAAGCTCATTTGGAGCTAGCTACGTAGTCCTTTCAAAAAACAAAAAAAAAAACTGCCGCAAACGGTCTTATTATAAAACGAGGACTAGTTAGTACCTGCTTTAAACTATTACCCGACCAAAATAAGTCAAGACATTTTACTTTGACATTTTCTGGCTGTCTTTGTCAATTTAATAAAGGCGGCCTGAGGTCTAATCCAAGTACTAACTTTAGTCCTCGTTTTATAATTTGACGGTATAAGTTTATAACTTGGACCGCAGAGAAGGGCCGACAAAAACACAAGTGGATAAATATGTAAAGATGATACCGCGAAGGCGAGACTGCGTTTGACAGCGATTGCTGTTAAAATAAAACTATTCTTGAAAGAGCCATGAATATTCTAATGCGGTCCGAATGATAAGGTTCACTGGTGGTGCATCGATTTTATGTTCTATGCTAGCTTGTTTTGTTTTACTTGCGTCAGATGTATGTAATGTGTATGTAAGGTGCCATATATATAAAGCGAGGTAATTCGGTAAGTCCTAAAAAATCATAGGAACTTTTTACGGATTTTTAGAGTTCCGTAGTAAACAAGGAACCCTTATAGTTTCGCCATGTCTGTCTGTCTGTCTGTCCGTCCGCGGTTTTACGCAGAGACTATAAGTACTAGAAAGCTGTAATTTGGTATGGGTATGTATATCAATCATGACAAAAAAGTGGTAGAAAAAAATCTCGAAAAATAATTTTTTTAGGGTAGCTCCCATACAAGTAAAGTGGGGGAGTATTTTTTTTCTTTATTTACCCCTCGTGTGAGGTATCGTTAAATAGATCTTTAAAAAATATTGTGAGGTTGAGAACACTACTTTTCGATTTAAGAATCCGTTTCCGAAATATTTGGTTTTGGTGAATTTGTGTTAGAGGTAAGTGTCCCCCCCATCTATCTGCTAAACGGTTATATATAGATACGTGAAAAAAATTACAGAAGTAGTATATATACTGAAGTTGAAAGGAAAACTATCGGAGCTGAGTTCTAAGTACAAACTAAAAAGTTATAGGCAACCAACTCATAAAATGTTCTCGAAAATGTAAAATTTCATACAATTTTCATTGTTAGATGTTTTTGGTCGTTAAACTGTGAGGTGCGAATGTGAACTCAAAGTTGTTATTCGCAACTACGGAACCCTACACTGCGCGTGGCCCGACACGCACTTGGCCGGTTTTTTAATGATAGAACGGCAAACGAGGAAGCGGGTTGCCTTATTGCCGTATTATCACCGCTGCCCATGGACAACTGCAACACCAGGTTGTTACAGGAGCGTTGCCGGTCTTTTACGAAAACATGGACTCGTTTTTTGAAGGTTTCAATGTCCTATCGATTCGGGAATTTTGAATATAATGTCTACTCATTTTGTTCCATCTCACCTTTCTATATTTCATTGGTAAGTTTTGGAATTTTAGAATAAAGACCACCTTATAGGAAGTGGTGACAGCATCCTTTTAACTCCTACTACCAGGGTTGTCAGGTCCGCGTAACTAACCGACAAATTATCATCACTGTCAAAAGTTTTCTTTTTATTATGTACTGAAACTACTGACTAGTTGACCTAAGTAAAACTGACGTCACCACCCTTTGCAAAAAATACCTCTCCAAAAAAAGGTCGACTAAAATTGGCAAAGTAAGAATACTAAAACGAAACGACCTTTTGAAGAGAAGGTGAGGCCCTTAAACCTAAAGAACAATTCATCCATATGAAGAATTCAAGAGGGAATGCTATGAAAGCGCAGATCGTGTTATCTCCAGAGGCCCAAAAACAGATAAATCTGAATTTATGGGGCTAGCCGAGACTCGTAAAAATACTGTAACTGTGATTCACTGTCTAAGTACACTTTTAGTGCTAACTAACCTTTGCCTGGGACTTCGCTTGTACTTACTTCAATTGTCGGTCTTGAGGGAAATTAATATTATTTCGCGCTTAACTGTTTGCAAGTTTTCAGCAATTCTTCAGCAATTTTTCACCAATTTTTGGTGTAAGATTAACGTGAATAAAAGTTTTTTTTTCTTTTTTGTACCTCAAATAATTATCTTGTCTTACTTATATTATTTAAAAGAATTTGATTGTTAGTTTGAACGGGATTCAAAAATAAGTATTTTTTAAATTTAGTAAAAAACAAAAATGTTATTCAATAATCAAAGACAGTACATGGATAAAAAATACACAACCACACCCACACACAAAAAATACTTCTATACAAACATATATCGGTGACAAATATTACGAATACTCTAGGATAGCTTTTCTGTGGAAGCTCTTGAAGCTAAAATTTTTAGAAACGCTTTTTGTTTGACCTTTTCTGTGGTGGAATAGTGCTTGCTCGGCACTAATGGCTTGAAATGATTTACAGGTGGCGGGCGAAAGCCAGAGCTTTTTCTGAAATACATTATATTAGGTGCTTTTACCATACATTGTGATGTTTTTACTAAGCTTTTTCGCTTATTGAAAGTATCAAATTTATTGTAAATTAAATATGTATATTACTTCTATTATTTTGAAAACATATAGCTATGTTATGAGTACAAATTTTAATAATAGAGCATCTTGTTATAGGATATTTGCTACCATTATGGATATATGCATTTAACTAAGTATTGATTAGCAATGCCTAGCTGATAATTGTTAATGTTTAACTTTGTGTTTTAAAAATAGACAGATGCATTTTTCCCATAATATTTAAAAATATCACATCACCGTTCTTTGCGGGGTAGACAAATCCGTAGTTCACATGATCTTACAACCGCTTTTAGTCAGGGTCGATAAAGCCGGGTAAGCATCGAAAATTGGTAACATTTATGCTATTTTATTGATTTACTAGCATTCGGATAAGCAGTTAAAGTTTTGTTTCTGTTGTTTTTTATATAAGTGATTAATACTATTGTTAGATTTTTTCAAGCTATCTATAGACGTCTGAAAAGTATATAGCTTAACGACTGCCTTCAATAATGACTGACGATGAACAGCTTAAATGTTTTCTGAAGCACGGAAGAGCTCGAAATATTTTAATGCCACTTGCATCCAATTAGAGACTGCGCCCGGGCTCGCTTAACATGCGTAAGCGCTAATAATGCTCACGCCCATTGGGCCACCGAACTCCTTAGTTGAAGGTAGTAGTTGGAATGAAGTCCCTAAGGACATAATGTTCTTAGTAACAAGTTAATAGTATTCCATTCAAGTCATGACCCGTCACATCTATTAATAAAATGCTCAAATTAAAATAACCGGGGTCAAGCAACGCAATTCGCGCTTCCGACATCTCTAGATTAATAAAAATTTTATTGTTCGGCTACGCGGGGCGTCCGCCATTTTGTTTGGCGTTAAATTAATTCAAAATGGCGGTCGTAAAACCTCGTGGTTACGCGCAGCTATGCCCTTAATGAGGGACGATTAAAATTGCTTCAGAATGGCGATGGAATGCAAATTTTTTTACAGATTAATATTATCTACTGGCGTTATGACGCCCTCTTTGTGAGGTACAGTAATTAAATTGCCCAGGACAATGTGAGATAGGGTTTAGGTTTGTTGTCAGCCATTAACTTTTGTTGTCAATGGGACTTCAGTATTTCTCTTACTGCTTTGGAATATCCGTATCTTTGAACTTGATTACAAGGTCATACAAATTAACATTTCCTTTACACCTTTCCTTAGCAATCTAGTGTTGCAGCTTGATAGTCTACTATCGATAGCCTTTCGAGAGACTATAGACAGCATCGATAATATTGATCGTGATCTTCTCTTTTGTTATGTATGTTTGTTCGTAAATTATTTTCAGTAAACAAAGTAGTTTCTCATTCCTGGTAAAAATAAAGTTTCAATTTTAAGTTTATTAATTACTTACAAGGTCATTTTGAAACAAATGAAGTTATATGTAAGATATAACACAAGTTATATCTTTAATCTCTAATATAAAAGCAAAGACTATTTTGTAGGTAAAGTACGGCATGATTTACTATGACTATGACGAATTCGAATGATGATGTCTGTATGTCAAAGCGGAGAAAACACGAAAAGCAGCGAATCTATTTAGTTCTTAATACAAAGGAGTAAGATTTATATTTGATCGACAAAATCCTAAAGTTAACTTTGTTTCTGACTACAACGTAAATACCGATTCACGAAATACATCAGCAATTTCACACAAAATGTCCGTTATTACTAAATAAACTCATCAGCGTTGGGATATTAAAATTTGAATAAAATGAAAGGGACCGACTGTAAATCTCAAGCGTGTGGGCGCAAGATTGATCGCTCTCTATGATATATGTGTGTTTGTGAGTGCGGATGTCGGAAACTTAACTGGAAATCGATGGATATGGTATATTTAATAAAAAGGGTGAAATTAATGTTGATAATTAGTTGTAAGTTCATACAAGTAAGTAAGCGATATAGTACAGTATATTTCTCTTACGGAGTAGTCAGTTTCAAAATTTTTGAAAACTCGTAAAGACACAAGTCATACATGAAAGGTGATGGCATAGAACAAGGGAATGAGAAAGTGGTAAAACATTACATTTTTGGCTGAATATTATTTAGACTGCTTTAGTGGACTCTCTGCCTGTTATTTAAGAAAGAAAACCAGGTTTTATGTGAATGTAAGAGTTTTTTTAACAAAAAAAAACTGGCACAAAAATAACGTACCACGTTCAAAAGACAAACGAGGATTTGTATTTGAATGAAATATCTTTGACAAAAGAAATAAGACATAATAGAAGTTTAATATTATTTCTGAATTGCTTATTTTGTAATTAGAATATTTGTTATGTATTCGATAAATAGATTTAATTTAATAGTTTTAATTGCCGTTAAAATTAGTAAAACTAGAGTTCCAGCAACAATGCTGCATAGCAAGTGTGCTCAAAATGCCACATCCAAGTTTCCTACGCCCCATCCGCCTTACTGTCGCGATGTCGTTTATAAATTAAATTCACCTAATGAGTGGATTATGACTTGGTTAAGTCTATTAATTTAGTCAGGCACGGGTGGTCTCCCATCTTAAACAAAGCCTTTTATTTAATACGATTCCTTTGAAATAATTGCTTTTAAAAGTTTTTTTAGCCGCGAGGTTGGTTTCCCGTGGCGAGCATAATTTGTGACAATCAGTGATGGGATGGGACTATAGAAACCAAATGGGTCGCTTGGTTTTGGTATTTCCACCCACGGACGCTGAGCTGGTAGAAATACAAATTGTAGGATGTGCCAGCAGATTGTTAAAGCTGGTGCAGGGAATGGGTGGATGAAATTAGCAGCTATCACTATTACTTAATTCCAATTGCCATTTAGCTTTTAGGGCCTCGTACGTAAGTTGTTGTGGATACTGCAATGTATGCTAAACGAATGTCCTAATTCTATACTTTTTCTACTAAATAAATACGGACAAATCACACAGATTGAGCTAGCCCCAAAGTAAGTACTTAAGAAAGACTTGTGTTATGGGATACTAACTCAACGATACTATATTTTTTAACAAATACATATATAGATAAACATCCAAGACCCAGGTCGATCTGAAAAAGATAAATTTTCATCTTGACCTGACCGGGGATCGAACCCGGGACCATCCGTGTCACAAGCTGTTGACCGCTGCGCCACGGAGCTCGTCAAACATTTAATCATTAATAATTAGATTTAATCATACACAATAGAAGTTCTAAAGTTATGTTGCCGTCAAATATCTTATCCAGAAAGTACCGGCCTTTAAGGGCAGTGGTTAACACGCCAGCCTGCGACATTTTGCGTTGCAGGTATATACGGCGTCGGGTACACGCGCCCGGCCTCTCGAGCTGCTACTTACTTATATTCAAAAGTGGTATCCCAAATACCTTTATCCCACCCCCCCAGTCTAATAAACATCCTACCCTCCCACGCTTAAAATATGTTTCATTGTGCAGCAGCGGCAGTGATGAAGACGATGAAACCAAATAAACTGCGTTCACCAACCCATCTGCCAAGCGTGGTGAGCAATACCCCCGCGTTGGAGGAGTCCTATGTCAAAGACAATATAATACTAACGCAATAGACTGCCCACCTCATACAAAAATATTGGACCAAATTAAGGTGGCGAAAAGTAGACGAATGTATGGCGCAGGAGAGTTGCTTGCTACTTGATACTAGATGGCGGTAATATGCGTTTGCCTAAATTTACTAAATATAGGGTGTCATTTTAAAATATTATGCCTTAAATATTGATCTGATTTCTAATTAGATATATTTTGTGAATAATGATTTTATATTCTCATAATAAGGTAGATACAATGTTGTGTAGTTACGAGTGGCGCCATCTATGTGAGTCTCTGAGAACAAATCGTACGATTAAGGCGTTTTACCCACATGCCTATGTCCAGCTGTTGACTTATTGACGGCTTAGACAATGTTGAAGTTAAATATATTTAAAATACCAACGGTTATAAAAGACACATCCCTAAATGAGAGAATTTCTTTTCTCTACTCAAACTTAATGAAGTCGAGCGTAAAATTTCTCCAATAAGGTATAAAATAAAATTCATAATAATAAAGTACTCTCAACAAGACATAGGTCGAGAGTTATTTGTCTATCTGTTAAACTTTCTCTCGGAAACAAGGTCTAATTAACTGAAGATTTCTGTTTAAAGGAATACTCGGCTTGAAATTACTGAGCTGAAATAAGACGTAATTTTATTTCATATCGTTTTAAACGTAGATTGGGCAGGGCAGGCTTTTTTACGCCACTTCAAGATAATAAATGAATCTATCTATCAGTCTCGTGTCAAACGCGTTAGGAAGTGGTCGTTGTCGTTATTTGAGCTGTCAATATGGCAGCTACGTTAAAGTGTGCTTCGTGCAATATAGTTATTAATGAGCTTCTTGCTTTTATTCAAAACAAGCAAGATGTAATGGACGAAAAATCCTTAGTGACTTTGTGCCTATCAAGTTTTGCGGAGGAGGATATTGATTCTGCAAAGAGCTTATTGTTTACGGCGATATCACAAAGAAAAATAGCCAGAAAAAAGGGAAAGAAATCAATGAAGGATCTGTATGATGTCATAGCGGTGTTTAAAGAGTCAAATCCCGATGAATTACCTATGTTTGTGGCGAAAGATTTACAAAAACTGCCACCATTGACATTTGACCATGTTGATGCATCGAGACTTCTTAAGGATATAATTGTGTTGAAAACCGATCTACAGAAAATCAAAGATACATATGTCACAACAACGCAAGTGCAAGAATTAAGGTCAGAATTATTATATATGAAAAATGCATCATTGGTTAGTCATTCAGATAGATTTATAAATCATAAAAGAGGCGGTGGTTTGCAGAACAGTTATTGCCTAGAGAGTGGACCCATTGGACTTACCCACATACAAACACATCAAGTCAGTGAGTCAGACGGTATCGGCGCCGGCGGCGTGAGCGGTGACGTTCACAACGATTCGCTGTCTCGCTCACCCAAATGTCAGTTTATGACAACGACATCGCAACAAGAGACAGGTGACATTTCTCAGCAACTGACGTTTGACAAGTCAATGTCAAGGCTTCATAATAACAACAATACCGATATTGTGCGGAGTTCTGAACTAGATAAAATGTTACAGCCGGAGAGATTAATATCTGACATAGTAAAGGAGATACAGGAAACTAAACCTTGCAAGGAAGAGGATGATAATGAAGAATGGAAGATTGTGCAGAAAAAACGGTACAGAAACCGATTTGTGAGTATGCAAGGCAAAGCTTGTTCGAAGTCAGAGCAGAAGTTTCGTGCTGCAGATGTAAAGATACCGTTGTTTATAAATTACGTAGATGTAAGTACAAAGGAGGAAGATATTATTGAATATATAAAAGTAAAGTCTGAAATAATTGTGAACTTAAAAAAAATAAATTCGAAGGAACAAAGACAGTACAATGCATATATTGTGTATGTGCCGAAAAATAAACTATCATTGTTCCTGGACGACAGTATGTGGCCTGAAGGTGTGACTTTTAGAAGATTTATAAGGAATTACGGCAATTCAAAGAATACAGATAAATAAATATATGGATATAGATAAATCTACAGTTAAATTTATTACTTTCAACTGCAAAGATTTGGCAGGTTCCATTGATGATATAAGGTCACTGTGTCAGTCTACCGACCTTATAGCACTACAGGAAACATGGTTACTTCCCGATGATATCACTGTACTTGGTGAGATTGATCAAAATTTTGAATACTGCGGCAAGTCGGCGGTGGATACATCAAAGGAAATCTTGCGTGGGCGGCCCTATGGTGGGGTTGCTATTTTGTGGCGGAAAAATATATTTGATTCAGTGGCTGTAGTTCCATGTGCAAGCGATAGAATTTGTGCGGTGAAAATCAGTGTTGCGGAGTGTTGTTTCCTTGTGTTCTCAGTATACATGCCATATGATAAAACATCACACTTGGAAGAGTTTACGCATTGTTTATGTGAAATCAATGCCATTATTGAAAGTTGTGATATTGAATATAGTTATATACTCGGGGACTTCAATGCAGACCCGCTCAAACCTTTTGGTGATGAACTAAATAGTTTTTGTTTAGAGCAAGAATGGAATTGTGTAGATATTGAATTACTGGGGGTGAACTCTGGTTCTTATACATATGTAAGTGAAAGTCATGGTACCTGTAGTTGGCTGGATCACTGTCTGGTAACACAGGCAGCACGACATACTGTTGCTAATGTTTCTATTATGTACAATATTTTTTGTTCTGACCACTTTCCACTAGTAATGCAGTGCAATCTCAATGTGATGCGAGCGAAGGTAGTGCAACGCAGTAATGAGAGAAATGCTATTGTATGGGGGGAAAGAAATGAGTATCAGACTTCTCAGTATACTAAATATTGTAATGAAAAATTAAAACATATTGATTTTCCATCTACTTTTGTAGGATGTGCTGATAAATTATGTAATAATGTTGAACATAGAAGAGACTTGGTAATATTGTATAATAAGGTTATAAAAGTTTTAGCTGATGCCTCTATACATAGCTGTAATCAGAAAATAGGTAATAAGCATAAAAATAAATATATTTGTGGCTGGAATAAACATGTAAAAACTGCTCATAATGAGGCACGTATATGGTTTCGTAATTGGATTGCTTATGGTCGACCGACTTGTGGTTATATGTATAATAAAATGAGGGAGAGTAGAAATACTTTTAAAGCCAAACTGAAATGGTGTAAAGCTAACCAAAAACAAATAAAAATGAATATTTTATGTGAACAACATTGTAAGAAAAAATTCTCAGATTTTTGGAAACATACAAAAAGACTAAACCCAAGGGCTACCCAACCATCCAGTGTGGAGGGACTGAATGAACCACAGCAGATAGCTCAAATGTTTAAAGAACATTTTTTGGTAAGTCCACCCTCATGTCCAGACTAAGAGTAGTAATAGCTGTAATGAGAAACCTATTTTAGTTACTGCATCAGAAATTAGATTAATTATTAAGAATATGAGTCATGGTAAGTCTCCAGGTCACGATTGGCTGAGTATAGAACACCTTCAGCATGCCGGGGTGCATTTACCTAGAATTTTGGCTATGTTTTTCTCACTATGTTTTAATCATGGATACTTACCAGATGAAATGTTAAAAACAGTGGTTGTACCTATTGTTAAAAATAAAACTGGTAATATTAGTGACAAATCTAACTATAGACCAATATCCTTGGCTACTATTGTTGCCAAAGTGTTGGACAGACTGCTTGAGAAACAGCTTAGTGCACATATGAAATTGCATGATGCACAGTTTGGTTTTAGATCAAATCTATCTACTGAAACAGCTGTGTTATGTCTCAAGCAGACTGTCCGATACTACACTGATAGAGGGACACCCGTATATGCTGTGTTTTTGGACTTTTCAAAAGCCTTTGATTTAGTTAATTATAATATTTTGTGGAAAAAGTTGTGTGATGATACTACTCTACCGTATCAGTACATCCTGTTATTAAAGTATTGGTATTCCAATCAGCAGAACCAGGTCAAATGGTCAGGAGAGCTATCAAGTATGTACAGGTTGGAAAGCGGGGTGAGACAGGGGGGGATCAGCTCACCAATGCTCTTCAATGTTTACATGAACAAGCTGATTGAGGAGCTCAGCAGCGCTGGCGTTGGATGCTCTATCGACGGTACCTTTGTCAACAATATAAGCTACGCCGACGATATGGTGCTGCTGTGCCCTTCAATCAGTGCACTCAACAAGTTGCTTGGTATCTGTGAGAGATACGCGGTGTCGCATGGTCTTAGATATAATACTGCTAAGAGTGAACTCCTTGTCTTCAAAGCTAAAAATAGAAACTATAAAGTTCCAGTAGTGAAACTTAATGGAGTTCCTCTGAATCAGGTGCAGAAATTTAAGTATCTGGGACACTGGGTCACCGACTCGCTTAAAGATGATTTGGATATAGAAAGGGAGCGGAGAGCCTTGTGTGTTAGGGCCAATATGATAGTTCGAAGATTTGCTCGCTGTACAAAGCAGGTTAAAGTTACGCTTTTCAAAGCATTTTGTAACTCTTTGTACACGTGCAGCCTTTGGACACATTATACCCAAGTAGCATACAGGGCTCTGCGCACTCAGTATAACAATGCCCTTAGAGTAATGTTGGGGATGCGCCGCCCTTGTAGTGCTTCAGGGATGCAGGCGGTAGTTGGAGTTGACAGTCTGTCAGCCATTATAAGAAAGCGCACAGCATCCTTGATTCACCGGGTGCGGGGCAGCGCCAACATACTGGTAAAAACGGTTGCGGCTAGATTGGACGTGGACAGTGCTATTATGCAGCACTGGACTCGCGTTCATCTAGTCAAAGACACGAAGCCGTCAAGGAATTTCGATTTAGATATTGTACTAACATAGTTATAAGTTTTCTTTGTTACTAACACTTTATGGGTCGTAAAGCCTGAAATAAAAGATTTTATTTATTTTTATATGGACAAATCACACAAATGAATTAGCCCTAAATCAAGATGGAGACGTATTCGAGATTCACGTTTAGCTGAACTTCAAGCTGCCTAAAGGCATCTGACATAGTTTTACGACTGCTATCACTGACAGCAGCCGGCACTAACGGTTTGACGTGCCTTCCAAAGCACGGAGGAACTCGAGATAATTTTATGCCACTTGTGGTCACCCATCCAAGTGGAGACAGCGCTCGAGGTTGCTTAACATGCGGAAGCGCTAATAATGCTCACGCCCACGAGGCCATGTGGCTTATTCAGGTAGTCTATAGATGCACTTGCCGGTACGTGGTCGCGAATCGAGAACCATCGGTCTCATCGGTCATAGGTTCTGTTACTGGTTTTTATTTAGTTACATCACATAGGTAAAAAATGTTACTAATCTATATATAAAACAAAGACGGGTTTGTTACAACACTTATAACTCGAGATCTGCTGAACCAATTTTCATGGTTATTGATCTGTTGGATTTGTCTCCGCCCCGAACAGCAGAATACATCTTAAAAACAATGAAAACTCGATATGTGTAATGAATACGTAATCATTGACGGTTAGGCGGTACGAAGTTCGCCGGGTCAGCTAGTTACCTATAAATTAATAAGCTATAATTATCTCAGATAATCAGCATGAATAAATAACATTAATTTATTTTAACTTTATTGCACGGAAATGTGTACAAATAGGTGGACTGAATGTCCTAAGGCATTCTCTGCCAGTCATTCGTATGTATGTAATGATATTTTGGTCCGTCGTCTTAGTTACATCGATTACCGAATACCTAAAAATACAGACTCTATCTCAGTTCTAGACGGATAAGAGCAGAACCATGTAAAGCCTATATTAGTGCTTCGATGCCGATTGGTTTAGATTCGTAGTTTCGGCAGCAACCTATTAGGGCCTACAGAAATACTACCCATACATTTTAAGACGGTTTTATTAATAACTGGGTTATATCCGCGATTTTGTGCACGTAGGTTTTATCTTTAGATTATATTATTTTGACGAGCTCCGCGGCGCAGCGGTCAACACGCCGGCCTGTGGCGCGGATAGTCCCGGGTTCGATCCCCGGTCAGGTCAAGATGAAAAATGATCTTTTTCAGATTGACCTGGGTCTTGAATGTTTATCTATATTTGTATTTATTTAAAAATATAGTATCGCTGAGTTAGTATCCCAAAACACAAGTCTTACTTAAGAACTTACTTTGGGGCTAGCTCAATCTGTGTGATTTGTCCGTATATATTTATTTATTTATTATAGACTCTTATTAGCCAGCTAATATTATTAGTTAGCTAAAAGCGTAGAACGACTTGGGTTCAACTCATAGACTATTATGCAAACACATAGCTACCGATTTGATGGCATATTGTGATGTATAACGCATGACACACAAAAGCATTGAAAAATTGGCCAGTTCTTTAATGATTAAATAAAGGCATGACGGAGTCTAGTGAGTATGTAGTCAGAGCTTTAATAAATATTCTGATATCTATGTTTAATCCTAAGCGCTTTTCTAATGTGTGATCTATCAACATTGTCTGTTGGCCTTCAAAGTGCAGTGGTTAAAACTTCAGTTATCCCACCCAACTATCCCATCTCAATCCCAACTAATATTATAAAAGCGAAAGTGAGTTTGTTTGTTTGTTACGCTTTCACGCCGTATCTTCTGAACCGATCATCATGAAATTTTGCATACACATAGGTTAGGGTACTGAGAAGGACATCCTAGTCCTATCCTAATCCTAACTAATATTATAAATGCGAAAGTGAGTTTGTATGTTTATGTGTTTGTTTGTTTGTTACGCTTTCACGCCGAATCTACGGAACCGATCTTCATACAATTTTGCATACACATAGGTTAGGGTACTGAGAAGGACATAGAACATATTACGCGGGCGAAGCCGCGGGTAACAGCTAGTCCCAACTAATCCTAACTAATATTATAAATGCGAAAGTGAGATTGTTTGTTTGTTACGCTTTCACGCCGTATCTACTGAACCGATTATCATGAAATTTTGCATACCCATAGGTTAGGGTACCGAGAAGGACATAGGCTATATATTACGCGGGCGAAGCCGCGGGTAGCAGCTAGTAGGACATATTACGCGGGCGAAGCCGCGGGTAACAGCTAGTCCCAACTAATAATATTATAAATGCGAAAGTGAGTTTGTTTCTTTGGTTGTTACGCTTTCACGCCCTATCTACTTAACCAATCAACGTGAAATTTTGCATAAACGTTGTCTGGAGTACGGAAAAGGACAATGACTGCCTTTCATCCCGGATAAAAGTACTGTAACCGAGGGATCGATATTAAATGCGAGCGGAAACTTATTTATTATGATAGCAACGGAGGAGCAACGGAGAAGCCCGATGGTCCAGTGGGTGTGAGCTCTATGAGCGCTTACGTATGTTAAGCAACCCCTGGTGCAGTCCCTACTTGGATGGGTGACCGCAAGTGGCATAAAAATATCTCGAGCTCCTCCGTGCTTCGGAAGGCACGTTAAGCCGTTGGTCCCGGCTGTCATCATTGATGTCAGTCGTTAAGCTATGTCAGATGCCTTAAGGCAGCTTGAAAAATCTGACACCAGTGTTAGCCACTTATACATACGAAAAAAAAAAAAAGATAGCAACTCGATAAAACTAATCGCCACAAAAAAAAGTTGGCTAAGCAAACCAAAAATTAAGGTTTAAACATAAATAAGTATGCTCCTAGTAAAAAAAAATATTTGCCACGGCCACGTTCTAGGTCACTTTCCTTCACCATCTGAAAAACCTATTTCACTTCTAAAGGCTTCATTTGTATCGCTCAACTTTCAGGCCCTTTCTTGAATTGACCTGATTTGTGGGTAACAAAGCAATCATAACAGAATGAAGGTATTGTTGAAGGTTACCGCTTACTCCATTACTTTCGTACCAACGTGTTCTTACCCCCTGTATAGGGTAGTGTCGGTATATAGAGCAGATTTTAATATCATGTGTGTAATTCTCTTTTGTATAATTTTAATGGTACTTTTAATGCTCACCAACCCGTCTGCTATATGTGGTGAGTATGGCAAAATCCCCTAATGGTGGAGGCCTAATATTCGGCAGTTGATTTCTTGCGGCTGAGATGGTAATTATTTTTTAAAGTTGATCGCAATCCCATTCTTGATATTATATCTAACTAACTATACCTCGAGGACAGTCCTTTTTCCCAGTATGAAAGTTTTACCAATTTCCTACTCCATACCTTAAGGTGAAGTGAGTTCACACACTAGCGCCACCCAGCAATTAATTCATTTACTCCTAATTCAAAACAAATTTAAAAAATCTAATAGCTGATTGCCCTAGTAAATTACTTGTATTCTTTTTGTAACTTTTCATAGATATTACAATCTAAGTTTAAGAGAACGAATTTTTACCGCCAAATTCGGCCACTTTGGATTAAATTCAAAATAGTCTAAACTTGTACCAACAATACTACAAGTAATTAACTATTCAGCTATTAGATTTTTTAAATTTGATTTGATTTAGGACTTACAGAATTAATTGCTGAGTGGCGCTAGTGTGTGAACTCACTTCGCCTTAAGACCTTGCTTTACGGTTAACAAATATTTAATACAACGACGACAAGACTACATGTTTACTTACGAGTACCAAAAAAGCTCAGAGAAATATGAGAATATTAACCTGTCTTATTTGTTCTTATTACACCGTCTTATTTTTATTTACCTACGATTTCGACGATATCCTATTTTGAATAATGTATTTCTACCTCTTATTTATATAATTGTATCAAAGAGGTAGCAAGTACCAATTTATAATAAAAGTATAAAACAATAACGTCACAGCTGCAATTTGCAGTACCGCGTTTTTTCCTCTATATTGCTATAAAATGTCAAAAGTATTACACAGGCTAGAATTGTATCTGCTCCGTGTTCTGCACGCAATCGTATAAAACGAAAGGTATGACGGTAATAAAGGCGAAACACCACTGCTAGCAGGAAGCTATATTTTGTCGGCCCATTCCCCGATCATAAGATTCGAAGTAATTATCGTATATTTTTATAACACCAGGAAAATATACTTATTTATTTATATTTACACAATTTAGCAATAGTCTGCATAATCGGATGCAAGTAGAATTATCTTCCGTTAGTAAAATGCAAGATCTTTAAACATTTAACTTTTAAACTCCGGTACTCAGGTAGTCTGTGTACAGGATTATACAGTTTAACATAATGGCGAAATAATATTTTAGGGGAGTGATCAATCCATGATATTACACACGAAATATACCTACATAAAAATAGGAAAAAAAAAATTACTTCCTATTTCACGACACGATATTCAGTCAAACATTTTTCATACGTAAATAGCTATATTATCAGTAGTTTACACTGCTGAAATGTTTATTAATACAAAAAATAGTCTTTTTCAGTTTGGCCTGGGTCTGGAATGTTTATCTATTTAAGTACCTCATCATCATCATCAGGTCCTTTTATGTCTCCACTTCAGGAGCACGACCCTCTCTGTACTACTAAGCTATATTAGCCAGAGCAGTCAGAGGATTTGGCCTACACTCTACACGCCTATTTAAGTACCTATTATAAATAAAATAAAGTATCGTTGTATTGACATCCTATGACACAAGTTCACAACTTACTGTGGAGCTAGCTCAATTTGTGCGATTGGTCCCCCTATATACAGGCTGCAATCGAATTCGTGAGCATACGCAAAAAATAATACACGTAAAAACATTTCTTGCGTCCACATTAAATCGCTGGTTGTGTATCGGTCTAAAGTCACATGTTTTGCGTAAATTTCACCGACCGATTGATTTAATACTGTTTAAATGAATTAATATTTCGGTGTTTTTGGAAATTCAGTCCTGTTTTAATTTTTGGTTTTTATCTAAAGTAATAGCCTCTTTCGAGGCGTTTGAGGTAGTCATAGAGATTTTCTTAAATTTGAAAAATGTGTAATTGTAATTTACTCGAAAGAAGTCTTAAATTACTTTCAATCATGAGTATAGTCTATATTTAAAAGGATGCCAATGAATTAAAAAACAGCCTGTATATTTTTATTTATTTGTTTACTAACTTTCGCCGTCGGCTCCGCTTGCATTAGTGTCGATCCCTCCGGAACACTAACTACTTTCTCCGAGATGAAAGGTAGCCTATGTAATTCTCCGTATTCTAGACATGTAAAAGTAAAATTTAATGATGATCGGTTACAGTCGATAAGACGTGAAAGCGTCACAAAGTCACTTTTACATTTATTATATTAGTTGGGATACTTCATCATCATCAGGTCTTTTTTAGTCTCCACTGCAGGAGCAGGACCCTCTCTGTACCACCAGAGCCATATACTTATTAGCCAAAGCAGTCAGAAGATTTGGCCTACACTCTCCACGCTGGCCAGACGGGTTGGAAAGGACTCTTAGATGCTTATCAGTTTTGTTTTGCGTGTTACCTAAGTCGCCTTCTACGACATCCACGGGCAGACTTGGAGTGGTCCTATTCTTCTCTGCCGGGAACCACACGGCGATTGCGATGGGATACTAATTTGGGATTTTCTTGTGGCTACTGGAACAGTTCCCTAAAACGAAAGGTACGATGGTCATAATACCGACGTGGGAAGCGGCAGACGGCGCTGACTCAGCAGAATATAACCCTACACAGTCTGATATTAGCTCTTTTAATTATAGGTGCCTTGAGTGCGCGCTCTGTTCCCTTTGTTACTCTATATTGTGTACGATTGACCTAACAAAAAGTGTAATTCAGAGTTCAGGCCTTTTTTACTAAACAAACAAAAATAGTTTGTGTTTTGTTTAATAAAAAAAGGCCACAGTGGAAGTCAAACTCTTGCAACATTTGTATCGTACAAAAAGATTTTCTTTTATGGTGTTATTTTTTTTTTGCTTTGTTTACTCTGTGCTTATTTAGTGATTCTGGGTCAACGGGACTACCATTAAGTTTTGACGAGTTTCGTGGCGCAGCGGTCAACACGCTTGCCTGCGACACGGATGGTCCCGGGTTCGATCCCCAGTCAGGTCAAGATGGAAAATGGATGTTTATCTATAAGTATCTATTATAAAATATAGTAACGTTGACTTAATATCCCATAACACAAGTCTCGAACTTACTTTGGGGCTAGTTCAATCTTTGTGATTTGTCCGTATATATTTATTTGTTATTTATCATTAATTTACTAGAGCATGTGCAAAATGGTACGAAATATGAGACATAAGAGCCGATTCTTTTGTTTGCTTACATTATATTCTCTGTTTTCTTTCAGATTATTTATTTAAATCATGAACGGAAAAAAGTTGTATAATGAAACTATGCCATAAAATTTTTCCAGAAGAAAAAGTAGCCGAGATAGTAAACAATACTACGTTACGAATATATTGAACGAAATAATAATTACCACAACACTATTTATAACACATGCTATTTATAACTTCGAAGCAAACAGTAACATAGACAAAACGATTATTATTAGATATGTACAATTATAGAATTAATCCCTCAGCAACGTAAATTCCACTGTATTATTAGGGATATTAAGTCTAGTATCCAAAACCGTGGTAGTATAATTGGTCGATCCGGTACATTATTCCCTTAAGGCCCATTCCGGTATCGGGCCAAACGCTGGTCTATAAACGTGGTCTTACTTGGACATATAACTTTTTTTATGTACGAACGTTTTCTTTCTTCAATGTAGCACAAAAATAAATCTCATTTTGTCTTCTAACAAAATGAGGACAAAGTTTAGTACCTACTTAGTTTAAACCATTACCCACTCAAATCGAATATTACAATGACAATTACTAATTGTCAAAGTACTAAGTGTTCACTTATTCTTGTCGGATAATAATTTAAACCAGGTACTAAGGATAGTCCGCGTTTAATAATAAGACGGTTCGAGTCTTCAATAAAGTTAAGCACATTCATCATCATTATTTTAGCTGCAAGAAGTCCATTACTGGACAAAGGCTCTTCTAGAGATTCTAGGGATATCCAAAAAGACCGGTTAGAAGCTACCTCCATCCAGTGTTTTCTTGCGACCTTGTTCAGGTTTCCGACCACCTGGTGGTTCGGTGAACGGCGCTGCGCTTGTCGGTACGTGGTCGCTATCCAAGAACCTTTCTGCTCTATCAGCCATCGCCTCTGCGCGCTATGTGCCCTACCCACTGTCACTTTAAGGAGCTAATTCTCTGAGCGATGTCGGCGACTTTCGTTCTTCTGCGAATCTCGTCATCAACGTGAAAAAAAATATCAAAAGGCATTTAAGTTTATTCAGTCTATGATACAACTTACTAGGACGTAGACACACTAGATATTGGAAAACAAATGGCGTCCTATTGAAACTACAAAATCGAGTACATTTTTAGATTTTTGTGTACTGATTGACGTTTAAAACAATAAATTGCTGCATGGCACGAGTTTCGCATATCCAAGCGCTTTAAAATAAGTAAGTATACGGGCAAAAAATAATATGTACATATATTCATATTTCTTGTCTGTATACTAGTTTTAAGGTTATATTCATGGATGAACATATATTGTTTGTCCATATACTATATTTTTAAGGAGCATAGAGCAGCCATTCATGGTCAATTGCCTAAACAAAACAATTGCATCCCGCATGGTAGACAGGTCGTTATCAAATAAAATGCCTCTAGCTAGCAGTATGTCCTCCCCCTCCCGAGGGACCTATAGCAATAAACTCAAGAGTAGAGACTTGCATTTTTGGATTAAGCAACTAGTTTTTGAATTGAAAACTTCTTCAGCGGCGCTGTACACTTTGTGATGGGGAAAAAATGTTAAACTCGCGACAGGTCACGTGACCGACTTCTTTGTCACATTGAAAATTCATAAGACGGACACGTAACCTGATCGAAAAACAACGTTAATATTCAAGTTTTCACTTTTGCCAGCACTCCCGGAGTGCAACCCGTTATTATTTTACATGTTTTAAATTCTAAGCTACCACCATCTTCGCGAGTTATCATCCAAAATAATCCAAAAGTTCTGATATTTTTTAAATCTACACGTATGCATACGGGTGTAATTGAAATCGGGTAGAATTGTATAAAAACTAAAAAACTCGGATAATATTAACTAAAATATTGTCAGAATTTACCACTTTTCGTATATGTTAGTCTTTTCCCGCTTCTCAACATATTAATGCCAAATTTCAAAAGTGTATGTTGTTTATTTGTATGCTTGTCCATTTATATCACAAAAAAGGCAAAAGTCGGTTTTCAAAAAAAATTGTTTGCTTGATTGTCGTATTTATGAAATTTGTTTCTTTTACTTCGAAAGTTTATAAACGGAGCAGCACTATCTTTGAAGAACTCAGATATCCCCTTAAGAGTCGCCTGGAAGCGCAATGTACCATACAAACGGAAAAAGGGAATTGTGGCAATATTTGATAATTTTGGAGTAAAATTTAGCATTTAATCAATTAATCACATTATAATCTACGTACGTTCCTATACAGCTTGGTTAAATACCAATGGTTTGAGAAATACAAGCCTTTTCAAATTTGTATGGAAAACTTGAGAGGCGTATAATTCTCAAACATTTGATAATTTAACCAAACTGTATAGGAACGTACGTAGATTATAATGAGATGAATTGATTGGATGCTTAATTTTGCCCTAAAATTATCGAATATTGCCACAATTCCCTTTTTCCGTTTGTATGGAGACATGCGCTTCCAGGCGACTCTTTAAGGACATTTTGAAAAAGGAAATATATCCATAAACTTGCAATTCTCAAATTCCAAGCCTTAATTCATCTGCCAAAGTGCTTTCTTTGTATCTTTAATCTCTAGGCCCTTATCTTATACATTCTCAAATGCTATTGTCCTGCACATCATAAAATTTATACCCAATAACTTTTAAAACCACCCGAACCATTATCGACCTTAAAACTATCTTTATAAGATTAAAATTGGAACAGCAAACTCTAAAGTTTCAATTACAGTCCATGTACCATGTTGTCATCTATGAAACAATATCTACTAAGTATTTTTAATACATTGCGCGGTTATCTCGCGATTTAAAATCTTGCGCCTTTAACGATGTGCCATGTACTTAGTCCAATTAAAGTGGGTGATACCATGGCTTTGAAATTCAGTGACATTATGAATTTCTATGGAAGCCGGGTGGGATTACTATTTCTCGGAAATGGTATTTTAGGAATAGGATTTTGCTCGATCGTTTTGTGTTTACGGAGGAATGTAGGAGGTAGTGTACTTAATTTTATTTTATGTTATCCACAGAAAATACAATATTTTCAAAAACGAAACTAAATTACCGACCATTTACGTATTCTCGCAAATATGTGTTTCTAAAGTGCTGCCTGTTAGAAAACCTAAAGTAAAGAAAACGATGAGCATCTATAATACTCGTAGAAATAGTTTAAGGACTTTTTAGTCATTAATTTTTAACAAATAATTACTATAACCGACGGATGCAACGGATTCAGAATACGAAGTGTAATGTAGTTACGTACTCAAACATGTTTCATATAATACATACATACATACATATTATCACGCCTTTTTCCCATAGGGGTAGGCAGAGACTATAGATCTCCACTTGCTACGATCCTGACAAATCCCTCTAGCTTCATCTAAACTCATCACTCTCCCCATGCATGCTCTTCGGTTTCGGGTACTTCTTACATCTCCTTTCTTAAGAACGTCAGCAATCTGATCGCAGTACATTCGACGAGGTCGACCCTGGCCAACTATCCCATTCACACTGGCTTTATAAATATTCTTTGTTACTCTTCTTTCATCCATCCTTTCAATGTGGCCAAACCACCTTAACATTCCTTTCTCAATCTTAGTCACTACATCATCTTTCACTCCACATCGCTCCCGCACTACGTCATTCCTTACCCGATCTCTCAAAGTTATACCACACATACTTCTTAGCGATCTCATTTCAACTGCATTTATTCTACTTTCGTGCCTTTTCTGCCATACCCAACTTTCACTGCCATACATAAGAGTTGGTACTAACACCCCTTCATGAACAGCAAGTCGGGCTTTGTAGGATATCTTCCTACTGTTCATAAAAGAATGCAATGCCCCATTACCCGATTACCAGCAGCCACTCTTTTTTCAATATCACCTTCATGCTTTCCATCCCTTGTAAAAACACTACCTAAATACACAAACTCTTCCACTTGTTCCACTTTTTCTCCATCTATAAGAACATTGCATACCGTCATATTTTCTTCTCTTTCAAAAACCATTACTTTTGACTTACTAACATTCACTTTCATACCCTTTTTCTTAAAAGCACCATTCATACATGTTACCATCTTCTGTAAATCCTCCTGAGATGACGCAAATATGACTTGGTCATCGGCATAGAGGAGGCATTTGATTAGTAACTCTTTCATTCTTAGTCCACACTCATTTTCTTTCAAATCCTTCAGACAACTATCCATGAATAAGTTAAACAGCCAGGGCGAGGCTACACATCCCTGTCTAACACCTTTTTCGATATTAAACCAGGATGAGTAGGCCGCATTAATTCTGACACAGGCGCTGGAATCCTTATAAAGGGATTTCAACGCCCGAATCAGATGGCTGCTTACCCCATACTCAGACAGTGTCGACCACAATTCCTTTCTCATCACTCTATCATAAGCCTTTTCCAAATACACGAATAAGCAGTACACTTTTTGACCTTTAGCCAAAAATTTCTCAAGTATGCTTCGCAAGGAAAAGACCTGGTCCGTACATCCCATTCCCTTTCTGAATCCCGCTTGCACATCCCATATTTTGTCATCCGTTTCTTTCACAACCCTTTCAATCAATACCTTTGCATACAGTTTGCCAACCACGCTAAGAAGGCTAATGCCTCGATAGCTCTTGCAGTCTTGCTGCGAGCCTTTTCCTTTATAAAGCGGCACAATAACCGCTTTGCACCAATCTGTTGGCACAACACCTTTTTTAAAACAAATATTGAAAAGGCGACACAGCTGACTAGCTACGATACCCTGTCCAGCCTTTAACATTTCGACCGTAATCCTATCATAACCCCCAGCCTTTCCTATTTTCATGCAGTTCAGCGCTTCCATAATCTCTTCTATTTTTATTTCATCATTTACATCTTGCATATCACTCTCTTCTTTTTCACTGTTTACTGTACATATATGATCTCTTTCAAACAACCCTTCAAAATATTTCTTCCATTCTTCTAACACATCCTTTTCATTAATTAATATTCTCCCATTCTTGTCTCTGATTTTATTGAGCTGTGACATTGTAGATTTTCCTCTTACTTCTTTCACACTTTTCCAAAAATATTTGATGTTGCTCTTAAAATCTTGAGACAACCTAACTGCAAAGTCTTCTTGCTGATTATTTTTCTTAATTTTTACAAGTTCTTTTACACACTCATTCATCTGCTTATATTCCTGTTTAGCAGCACGCACCTCCTCATCCGTCGTCTTTTTCTCATTTCTCCGGGATAGCCAATCGTTCCATGCTTTTTTCTTCTTACAAACTGCATCCTGTATCTCACTGTCCCACCATACATTCGTACATACCTTACCTTTTCTTCTTTTTGCTACTCCACAAACCTCGGTAGCTGCCGATACTATCCCATCTTTAAAAACACTCCATACAGTTTCTATCTCACATTCTTCATCTATTACTCTAAAATTATTTTGTAATATAGGTTTGTAATTTTCTTTTGTTCTATCATCTTGCAACTTTTCCACTTTTATTCTTTCTATCCTTTCTGAGGGTTCCGATTTACGGTGTCGCCATCGCTGTAAAATATTTTTTACTTTACATATGACCAAATAGTGGTCCGTATGGATTCCAGTGCCTCGGTACGACCTCGTGTCAACTAGATTCTTTCTCAGTCTTTCATCCACTATCACAAAATCAATCATACTCTTCATTCCATTTTCTTCTCTTGTATACATATGAATCATTTTGTGTTGAAACAATGTATTTGTCACACAAAGATTCTTTTCCAGACATATCTCAAGCAGACTTCTCCCATTTTCATTCTCCCTTTCATCCCCAAATAAACCTAATACGCTTTCATACCCATACCGCCTAACTCCCACCCAACTATTAAAATCTCCTAACATTATTAACTTTTCATTATCCCTGCAACTACACAAAATATCCCTTACACTATTCCAAAAGTTCTCTCTTTCCTCTTTATTACTTTTACCTTCCGTAGGAGCATAGACTCCTAAAATAAATATCCGAGTTAAACCTACTTTCATTCGTACCCACAAAAGCCTTGAATTTACAAACTCGTACTCGTTCACACATTCTGCCATTCTTTTTGAAAGGATGATACCAACTCCCTGACCGGCTCTAGCGGTTTTCGGTACTCCAGACCAATACGCTGTATAAGGCCCGTCATTAGTGGTTTCACATCCCTTCTTCTTTGTCTCGTTCACACATAAGATATCAATCTTTCTTTCACTCATCATCTGATAAACCTCCTCTATTTTACCATCCAGTCTTCCTCTCACATTTAATGTAGCAAAGCGGCTTTCTGAAGCCCGCTTTTCGCCCCCACGGGAAACGTGACGTGATGAGTTGCGAACTGCATCGCCGTCGTTTAGATTTTTTGTTAATTTTCGAAAAATCATAGCGTTCCCACGAGAATTGGGGATACAACGTCGCACCCGGCAGTGCCCCTTGTACCGGGTGAAGGCTAGCCTTATTCTGGGGTCACCCGGTCCCAGGGCAAAATGGCACGCTTGTTATTAGGCTCGCCCCTAATCATGCATCCCTCGGCACGGCAGACCTTGGATTGGCGGAGAAGGAAATGGGAAAATAATATATAATAGGATTATAAGTAAAAAGCAGGTCAGGGGTGCCATCCTATACTGCCTGTCCGGTGGTATATGCGTGTGGCATTCGGGGTATGCGTTCCCGGCTTCCCGAGCTGTTACTGACTCTTCCTTATATCTTCCGAGTTAGTAGCATCCTTTACCCTCATCCTTTCCCGAATCCAAATAATCCTAGCCATATTTACTTATAATCCTATTATATATTATTTTCCCATTTCCTTCTCCGCCAATCCAAGGTCTGCCGTGCCGAGGGATGCATGATTAGGGGCGAGCCTAATTACAAGCGTGCCATTTTGCCCTGGGACCGGGTGACCCCAGAATAAGGCTAGCCTTCACCCGGTACAAGGGGCACTGCCGGGTGCGACGTTGTATCCCCAATTCTCGTGGGAACGCTATGATTTTTCGAAAATTAACAAAAAATCTAAACGACGGCGATGCAGTTCGCAACTCATCACGTCACGTTTCCCGTGGGGGCGAAAAGCGGGCTTCAGAAAGCCGCTTTGCTACATTAAATGTGAGAGGAAGACTGGATGGTAAAATAGAGGAGGTTTATCAGATGATGAGTGAAAGAAAGATTGATATCTTATGTGTGAACGAGACAAAGAAGAAGGGATGTGAAACCACTAATGACGGGCCTTATACAGCGTATTGGTCTGGAGTACCGAAAACCGCTAGAGCCGGTCAGGGAGTTGGTATCATCCTTTCAAAAAGAATGGCAGAATGTGTGAACGAGTACGAGTTTGTAAATTCAAGGCTTTTGTGGGTACGAATGAAAGTAGGTTTAACTCGGATTTTTATTTTAGGAGTCTATGCTCCTACGGAAGGTAAAAGTAATAAAGAGGAAAGAGAGAACTTTTGGAATAGTGTAAGGGATATTTTGTGTAGTTGCAGGGATAATGAAAAGTTAATAATGTTAGGAGATTTTAATAGTTGGGTGGGAGTTAGGCGGTATGGGTATGAAAGCGTATTAGGTTTATTTGGGGATGAAAGGGAGAATGAAAATGGGAGAAGTCTGCTTGAGATATGTCTGGAAAAGAATCTTTGTGTGACAAATACGTTGTTTCAACACAAAATGATTCATATGTATACAAGAGAAGAAAATGGAATGAAGAGTATGATTGATTTTGTGATAGTGGATGAAAGACTGAGAAAGAATCTAGTTGACACGAGGTCGTACCGAGGCACTGGAATCCATACGGACCACTATTTGGTCATATGTAAAGTAAAAAATATTTTACAGCGATGGCGACACCGTAAATCGGAACCCTCAGAAAGGATAGAAAGAATAAAAGTGGAAAAGTTGCAAGATGATAGAACAAAAGAAAATTACAAACCTATATTACAAAATAATTTTAGAGTAATAGATGAAGAATGTGAGATAGAAACTGTATGGAGTGTTTTTAAAGATGGGATAGTATCGGCAGCTACCGAGGTTTGTGGAGTAGCAAAAAGAAGAAAAGGTAAGGTATGTACGAATGTATGGTGGGACAGTGAGATACAGGATGCAGTTTGTAAGAAGAAAAAAGCATGGAACGATTGGCTATCCCGGAGAAATGAGAAAAAGACGACGGATGAGGAGGTGCGTGCTGCTAAACAGGAATATAAGCAGATGAATGAGTGTGTAAAAGAACTTGTAAAAATTAAGAAAAATAATCAGCAAGAAGACTTTGCAGTTAGGTTGTCTCAAGATTTTAAGAGCAACATCAAATATTTTTGGAAAAGTGTGAAAGAAGTAAGAGGAAAATCTACAATGTCACAGCTCAATAAAATCAGAGACAAGAATGGGAGAATATTAATTAATGAAAAGGATGTGTTAGAAGAATGGAAGAAATATTTTGAAGGGTTGTTTGAAAGAGATCATATATGTACAGTAAACAGTGAAAAAGAAGAGAGTGATATGCAAGATGTAAATGATGAAATAAAAATAGAAGAGATTATGGAAGCGCTGAACTGCATGAAAATAGGAAAGGCTGGGGGTTATGATAGGATTACGGTCGAAATGTTAAAGGCTGGACAGGGTATCGTAGCTAGTCAGCTGTGTCGCCTTTTCAATATTTGTTTTATAAAAGGTGTTGTGCCAACAGATTGGTGCAAAGCGGTTATTGTGCCGCTTTATAAAGGAAAAGGCTCGCAGCAAGACTGCAAGAGCTATCGAGGCATTAGCCTTCTTAGCGTGGTTGGCAAACTGTATGCAAAGGTATTGATTGAAAGGGTTGTGAAAGAAACGGATGACAAAATATGGGATGTGCAAGCGGGATTCAGAAAGGGAATGGGATGTACGGACCAGGTCTTTTCCTTGCGAAGCATACTTGAGAAATTTTTGGCTAAAGGTCAAAAAGTGTACTGCTTATTCGTGGATTTGGAAAAGGCTTATGATAGAGTGATGAGAAAGGAATTGTGGTCGACACTGTCTGAGTATGGGGTAAACAGCCATCTGATTCGGGCGTTGAAATCCCTTTATAAGGATTCCAGCGCCTGTGTCAGAATTAATGCGGCCTACTCATCCTGGTTTAATATCGAAAAAGGTGTTAGACAGGGATGTGTAGCCTCGCCCTGGCTGTTTAACTTATTCATGGATAGTTGTCTGAAGGATTTGAAAGAAAATGAGTGTGGACTAAGAATGAAAGAGTTACAAATCAAATGCCTCCTCTATGCCGATGACCAAGTCATATTTGCGTCATCTCAGGAGGATTTACAGAAGATGGTAACATGTATGAATGGTGCTTTTAAGAAAAAGGGTATGAAAGTGAATGTTAGTAAGTCAAAAGTAATGGTTTTTGAAAGAGAAGAAAATATGACGGTATGCAATGTTCTTATAGATGGAGAAAAAGTGGAACAAGTGGAAGAGTTTGTGTATTTAGGTAGTGTTTTTACAAGGGATGGAAAGCATGAAGGTGATATTGAAAAAAGAGTGGCTGCTGGTAATCGGGTAAATGGGGCATTGCATTCTTTTATGAACAGTAGGAAAATATCCTACAAAGCCCGACTTGCTGTTCATGAAGGGGTGTTAGTACCAACTCTTATGTATGGCAGTGAAAGTTGGGTATGGCAGAAAAGGCACGAAAGTAGAATAAATGCAGTTGAAATGAGGTCGCTAAGAAGTATGTGTGGTATAACTTTGAGAGATCGGGTAAGGAATGACGTAGTGCGGGAGCGATGTGGAGTGAAAGATGATGTAGTGACTAAGAATGAGAAAGGAATGTTAAGGTGGTTTGGCCACATTGAAAGGATGGATGAAAGAAGAGTAACAAAGAATATTTATAAAGCCAGTGTGAATGGGATAGTTGGCCAGGGTCGACCTCGTCGAACGTTCTGCGATCAGATTGCTGACGTTCTTAAGAAAGGAGATGTAAGAAGTACCCGAAACCGAAGAGCATGCATGGGGAGAGTGATGAGTTTAGATGAAGCTAGAGGGATTTGTCAGGATCGTAGCAAGTGGAGATCTATAGTCTCTGCCTACCCCTATGGGAAAAAGGCGTGATAATATGTATGTATGTATGTTATAAGTAAATATGGCTAGGATTATTTGGATTCGGGAAAGGATGAGGGTAAAGGATGCTACTAACTCGGAAGATATAAGGAAGAGTCAGTAACAGCTCGGGAAGCCGGGAACGCATACCCCGAATGCCACACGCATATACCACCGGACAGGCAGTATAGGATGGCACCCCTGACATAACCCCTGACATAACTGACATAACTTTTCATATAATAATCCAGATATATAGACTTCTTGATCTTTCATTACAGAAGATCTTTGAGAACTTGTCAAATTGCTGATTAATATGGCATCTTCTTCTTATTCTCAACGTATCGGTGGCCAACCAATTTAAAAATTATATTATTTAATATGGCATCTCTTGTTTGTTCGTTTTTTGTGTGTGGAAGTGGCCAACACTGGTGTAAGATTTTTCAAGCGGCCTAGAGGCATCTAACATAGCTTAACGACTGCCATCAACGATGACAGCCGGGACCGCGGCTTAACGTGCCTTCCGAAGCACGGAGGAGTTTGAGATATTTTTATGCCACTTGCGGTCACCCATCCAATTTTGGACTGCGTCCGACAAAAAGCGCTTATAATGCTTACACCCATATGGCATCTGAAACATCCTATTATTCCATATAGTGCACAGCAGCGCAGATTTGTGGTCCTACATCCGCAATTTTTCCTAAAACAACCATTTCACCACTACTCAATAATACAGACCACGTTCATAGTAGAAAAAGCGGCATGAAATATTCACCGGTGAATCAGAGCCGGCATGGCTGACCCACAAACTCGTGTCGATTGTGTAGTAGCTAGGGACAAAGGCCGAGTTTGCCGGATGACACCTGCCGTGCAGAAACTAGCCTATTCACCCTGGAAGGACCACTATATTTGAATTACTATCAATCGAAAACTAAATACAAATACAAGAAACAAAAGCCAACGTGCAATTTTTGCGGGAGATTCTGTTGTAGTAAAAATATTCAAAAATCGAATCTCCTTTTATAATGTCATCATTTGAAATAACACTTAGTGGCCAGTTAGTTTTACAAGGTGCATTCGTTTTTAAACTCTTTATTCATAATCCTGAACATACTAGCTCTATAGTTAGATATTACAAGTTGTGGCTATATGTGCTAAACTATTTTTTACGAGAATTTCACTTTGGATTATCATTTTATTTTACTCACATAATATTTCAAAATTATTTTCCCCGAAGACCATCGAAGGGGTTATTCCGTATTCATCCCATTGGTTAGAAAGAAAGAAGAAAGTAAGGAAAGTATTTATTTGGCACAAAAGGAAAAGTAATACAATATAAACTATTTTGTACCAAAATGGTCCCCACTCAGCATATGCCGTGGTGTGGGCCATGCCATGACGCTGGTCTTTCGTGGATACCATTCTAATTTAGAAAAATACATTATAATAAAATAAAACACTAGTAAGAAATCGAACATTAAAATAATTGTAAGATGGTTGGTGGATGGATGGTTCTCAACACAAGTCAAATAAAATCGATATTGTAGTAGTTACACAATTATTTGCTTTCGAATAATAAGTATATATTTTTTTCATATCTCTCAATATTATAATTGTAAGTGTCAGACTGAATATACTCCACTTAAGCAAGCTATCAACATTATTGACAAATCGTACTCAAACCAAATTAACAAAACTCAACAAAACCTGTACAAGCGTGTTTTATCTATATAAAAGAGCTCCCCTGTCCGTCTGCGGACCAAACGCTTTTGAAGCACTTTTTACACCTTTTCCGTACTTAATTCGATGATAACAGACAGACATGACAGACCCCCCTTCATTAGCGTTGATTGCGATTTTACGTCCGATAGAACACCTTTCAGGCCTGGGCCCCAAGGATTTTACTGGCTAAGTATTAAAATTATGAAGGACATGTACCATCTGGTAAAGATATGGACTTTTCAATTGTTCTTTAGGATTGTTCTAGGGCATTACACATAGAATTTACTATTTAAAGAATGAAAAATGCTCTTAGCATTAAGTCCACCTACTGTAGCTCTGTAGGCTCAATAAGTTTTTGAATAAATAAATAAAAAGTTGCCGACCTTCTCGTCAAAAATTAAGGATTTATGACAATAACTTCATGTCATTCACTAGTTTTTAACCAGTGCGTTTATTTTTTTAAATAATATTTCTGTCACGCACACAATGACTATCTTAAATTTAAAAATATAAAATTACGTGTTTCTACCAAAATATTTCTGGGCATTTTCAGAGTTGAGAGTGACCAGAACTTACATGAAACATTCACCTATCCGTTTCCCTATTTTTTTTTCAGAAACGTTGAGAATTTAGATCTGAATTTATTACATGCAATATAGAGAAATCCGAAAACCAAAGCATTACCTTCTGTTACAATACAACTGTTTCTGAAAATCTGATTATTGTGAAAAAGCCTGCAACAAATTCGCCAGGAAAAAGCCTTTTCATATAATCCCATAAATATAAACCTTCCCCTAATTTACTAAAACACGCCATCCATAAACAGATAAAAAACATCTTTTACGCGATTTGGACAATATCTCTCCATTTCCACGTCGAATGAGTAATCTCATCAACAAACAAACAAACATACAAACACATATAGCCCCAAGCTTTCAGAAAGCATGTCTCATAACCAGATAATGTGTAAATGAGAAAAATGGCGACTGAAATGAAGACAAAAGGCCGGAGTACAGTCAACAGCGTAATTTAAAGCTACTAAGATAATGAAATCGTTACTCGTAGGTTTTTACCTTGATTAAATTGGTAGTGCAAAGGTTGATAGGTTTTAAGGATAGTTTGTTCTGGTATTTTAGTAAGAACTACTTCTTTATTTAAGTAGTATATCGATTTATAATCTTGATGGTATGAGTGATATGGAATGTTTGACGGCCTCCGTGGTGCAGTGGTTAAAATACCAGCCTGGGACACGAGTAGACCCGAGTTTGATCCCAGGTCAAGTCATGATGGAAAATGATCTTTTCCAGATCTATTATAAAATATAGTATCGTTGAGTAAATCCTACGACACAAGTTCACAACTTACTGTGAGGCCAGCTCAATTTGTGTGATTTGTCCCTTCTATATTTATTTATTTGTATATGGAACGCTGCCTTATTGATGAAATATTACGGACACTTCATAGGACAACTCAAAGTTACATTAACCATGTCCAGTGCGTATTATAATTTTAAGGCAAGTAGTTGGAAATCATCAGGAGATTCAGAAAAGAAAGAAAAAATTTCAAAAGTCATACCATTTATTGCAAAAAAATTCTATAAAAAAGTTAACTCTTTAATATGAGATTTTTTACTAGCTTTTTAACTAGTTTTTGTCCGCAGTTCCCCTCGCGTTATAGTCGTTCCCTCGAGTACAAAAGCCTATGTCCTTTTCCGCATACAAGACAACGCGTGTGCAAAATTTCACGATAATCGATTCAGTAGTTAAAACGATTAGCATATCAAACAAACAAACTCACTTTCGCATTTATAATATTAGTTGGGAATGGGATAATATACTTAGGATAAAGTTGTGCTGACTGTACCGTCCAAAGAACGTTAAAATAGCGGAATGATATTTGACAACACGGCTGGATTTGCTTTTGAAATAAGAACAGCTTTTTGAAATAAGAACAACTTTTGTTGACAGCGTTCTAGTTTTCGTAGGTTTCTTGTTTTAGTGCCAGTATTAGCACAAAAGAAGCAAAATCCCGGAATACAGTGTCGTAAAATATACAGCTTTTTTAGAAACAGCGTTGGATATTCTTAATGTTTTAAAAATGAGTTAGCTAAAGTGAAAACATGATAAATACATATAAAAATCTTCTTGTTGTCAGCAAAAATGAAGCAATACTTATCCCAAAATCTAGAGCAGTAAAAATTGTAGCTGGTGAAGCAATGGCGTGGGACATTGTCGCCGTTTTTAATATAGTTTGAGAATAATATGCTGTTAAGCCTGATATGTTGGATTTTAAGTTCTCTGTTATTTAAATACCATGTTTTTTTTAAATTTTACATACCTAAAATACCACATTTAACTAAGCGCGTTGCAATATCAAAGGTTTATATTTCGACTAACGACTGTCTGCGAAAATTATTAAAAAAATGATACCCTTAATTTTGAAACCTGGACAAAGAATTTTGTTACCTTTGACACTTGTAAGGAAGCCATTCAGTAAAAAGAAGACATACTTACTATAAATTTAATCAACTGAAACCACCAAAAATGACTTAATAAAAAATGACATCTAACTATTTGTATAATTCAAAGTTTCGAGAGAAAATTTATCGACGTAATTTTCGGAAGTAGAAAACATTGAGAATACTAGATCGAGCTTTTCTATTTACGTTACAAGGTAATTACGTACGTCTGCTACTTCCTGAAGCCTTTAATTATTCAGTGGTCATCAACATGAGTTAACATATACCATGTACATGGATGACATTATAAGTGGCTTACGTTTCGATATTTAATAGAAATTAATTTCTGTATTTAAGTGGAAAACATTGAAGACCAGGGCAATAGAATATACCAGTAGCTTGCCTATTCGCGTTACACTGTAATTACGCTTGTCTAATGCTGTTGAATCCTTTATTATTTCAGTGGTCATCAACCACATGGCTGATATTATGAGTGGCTTTCATTTCGACATTTACTAAAAATTAATTTCTGAATATATGTTGAAAACATTGAGGACTAAGATAACAGAATAGACTGAAGCTTGCCTATTTATATCACATTGTAATTACGCACGTATGTTGCTTGCTGAATCCTTCAATTATTCAGTGGTCATCAACATGAGTTAACAATGTTACCATGTACGTAGATGACATTATGACCGGCTTTCATTTCCACATTAAATAGAAATTAATATTTCTGTTTATACGTAGAAAACTTTGAGGATTAAAACAAAAGAATGTACCAGTAGCCTGCCTATTTATGTAACACTGTAATTAAGCATGTCTGCTGCTTGCTGAAGCCTTCAATTATTCAGTGGTCATCAACATGAGTTGTTACAATGTTCATGGTAGCATAGTGGCTTTAATACTAGTTAGTACTTTTAAACAGGTCTAAATAGTTTTATTGATTTATTTCTATTTAATTGAGACCTAATAATATTTTTTATTTTGTTAAGGTATTACAACACCGAGTATTATAAAAGGTATTATGAAACTTCTGAGATCTAGAGTAAAACAAACATAACCAATATTGAATTCAGATTAATTAGAAGTAATAATTAAGATGGTACCCTCGTATTCTACTTAGTCTCATTTTCCGAATTGGTACTTACACGTGGCAACAAGAGATGGATTATTTCAATCAGAAAAACGATACACAAAATAAAAGAGAAAATTTAATAAAAGAAAATCCGTAAACCCTTTGGTACAGCAATCGATGTTGCGCGCTTGCTAAATTGGATTAGCCGATATCTGATGAAAAAAAATTAAATTGTTATCCTACCTAATTGCTCCATCCGAGGGCGGACTGGTGTTGTGAAATCCAGTCTCCCGAGTCTTTTTTTACATATAGTCTTAATTTTTTAGACGAAATGATTGTTGCTGTTTTTGTCTGTGTTATTCTAGTGTTACGTCTAATTGTGGAAGCTTAAAAAGCTCCTAGCGACGACTGTTTACTTCAATTGATTGACTATTTCCTCAAATTCTCAAAATAGGTATACATTTTATGTAAATTTGTAGACTCTAGACTGTCAAATATGTGTCGAGTATCTTGGGCATTGATCAGATATTGTTTAAGCTATTGCATCAATATACACATATAAAAAAGCAATATTACGTGACATTATTTTAGTGAGACGAGATTTTAGAAACAGTACTATTTTTGCGTGACTACTGCACTTATACAGAGAAAATATTTTTTGCACTTCTCAGCCTAAAACTAAGTGCCATTTTCTTATAATATTAGAGGGAAATTACTGATTTTTAAATATTGAAGATTAGAAGACTAGAACTTGCCGTGATTAATATTACGTTTAGCCTATAGTTGGACGACATTATTTGTTTTCGTTCAGTTTGATGAATTTTACAGACTCAAGTCTTTCCCAACACTAGTCAAAACTCAACCCACTTTTACAGAAACCAATCGACAACGAATTGAAAAAAAAACGCGCAAAATACCAGGTAACCCGGAGGTCCAATCATAGTATAATCCATTAAGATTTTGCTTCGCTCCGTTGCACACACTTTCGAACTCCCGCGAGGTAAATATTTCACCCTCCCCACTCTTTCTCTAATGTATTCGCAACCCCCTCAGACCTCATCTTTCCCCCTATTTTGCATGAAGGGGGAATTTAAATTGTGTAATCTAACTTTCAATTCATTCATACATTCAACGCCATCTCTGGGTGATAAATTGAAACTCGGATGGTATCTTACAGTCATTTAGAGGTTGGCCGTTGTGGTGAATGGTTGCATTGGACTAGAATTGGTATGGAAATGCGAGGTTTGGACGTATAAGTGTATTAGCAGTTTCGAAGTAGGTCAGGTTGTAGTTTCAGTTTATTTCAGTTTCAGCTTATCCAGTTTCTCGGAATATATTTTATTTACCAAATACTTAAAAAGTACTTAATTTTTAACTTTTATATTTGATTAAATTTTCTTCATATCTTAGTGTACAATATATAAAAAACAACTTATAAATAAGTCTCTGATGAACAAGAAAAATTCCAACACGTATTTAAACGAAGTATTTTGCTATTCTTTTTTTCTCCAGTGTAAACGCGATCAAAGAAACTATAACAAAGTTCAAAGAAGCTAATTTCTTATCCTTTTTAATCAAAGAAGTTTCGTTAGAAACAACACATTCTATTTTAGATTACTAATACGTAAAATATTAGAGTAAACTCTCGAAAGTTCTGGTTACCCAATAACGTAGAGCTATCAAGTGAGAAAGTCATGTATCTTATTACGTTTGTATAAGGTCTATATTACGGACTAGGCTACAGTGAATGTGTGGCCCACTGTACCCATTGTATTAACACCTCAAGGAAGCCTGTGATAATCAACAAGAATTCGCATTGCACGAACACCGAAAGGCTTTCATACAGGCTCTAATTCTCTTAATTTTTTAATGACCAGTATGTGAATCGGGAAAAATAGGGCAGGCACGTCGAAAACTTTGTATAATTTCAACCTTACTACAAGAGC
The DNA here is from genome assembly GCA_963082605.1 of Rhodophaea formosa. Taxonomy (NCBI): domain Eukaryota; kingdom Metazoa; phylum Arthropoda; class Insecta; order Lepidoptera; family Pyralidae; genus Rhodophaea; species Rhodophaea formosa. Next base: position 8,310,078 of record OY720228.1, on the reverse strand, counting down.
GATAAGAGCCAAGTTAATGTTGTACATTGTCAAGTTTTTAGATTTTCTGTTTATTTTACGGTTAATTTGAGTTGGTTGTGCGATTTTAAACTTAATTCCTTTCAGAATAGTATTGAATCGTTCTTCTGGAGTTATGAACTCCTTTTATTAGTAATATTGATAAAAACACATAAATTATTACCATTTGTGGTGTAACTTTTCAATATTTACACGTTCAACTTTAGATACGTTCCGTTGAGAAATTAAGAGCAACAAGTAATAAAATTTTTATTGCTGACCTAAATTGATATGTTAAATATTTAGAAGTCACTTGAAAAGTTTCTATTAACTTAATTAAAGGTAGATATTTTTTCGGTTTTGACTACTCTCAATTATGGATCACAGAAAAAAATATAAGTATTATTTATTTGCTAGCCTGTTCAATCATATTGCTGGGCAAAGGCCTCCCTCTCTGCTTTCCATTTTTCTCTGCTTTCTGTGATAAGTAGGTGAACAAAAATTATTTTTGACTTTGTGCTATAATATATATTAGGAGAATGATTTTTTAATTCCAGATAACTATTATAGGATCCGCCTTGGCAACTTAAGTATCTTAAGATAGAATCTATCGGAAGATAGATGTAGCTTAAAATTTAAAACAAAATGGCCGATTTTATGCAAGCTTTTATTTAACTTGCCTTGTTAGTTTTTCTGTAAAGGTTTAATTGGGAATATGCATGAAAAAAATATCTGTTATCTTAACAGTTTATCCAAAAATATTCAATAATAAAGTACTGACAGTGAAAACAGAATAAACTTTGGTTAAAAAACGAACGAGATAAAATGATTTTACGAAAAATATGTCTATCTCACTCGCGAAAACACTATTTTATATAGAAAATGTATGCATGACATAGACTAAGACGTCACTAGTCCATATCCATATCATTTCTTATTTAAACTTTAAAGTTTCACATCTTCGTCGTTAATTAAGATATTTTAAAAGTTCATTCATATTTTTTTACTGTGGTTATTAAGGACTATACACACACTTCAATTTTAAGCATAATCTGTAACAGACTGGGCTAAAATTTATGGGTTAATTGCAATGTTAAAAAGATAGTGCAATGTTATGGTACTATTGATCTCATCTGATGATAGAGCAAGGCATAGCTTTTGGGCTTTTTGGATGTGCTTTGATAATAATACTTTAAATCGCGCATAATAAGTGATGGACGATTTTTCATCAAAACAGAGAAAAATCATCCTGAAATCTGAGTGGGATTAAAATCCTTAGAGGAAAATTATAACGTGTATATATTATACAATGTGTTAGAAATTTAAAGTCACGTTCTCAACATTTAAACGAACAACTTCTGTTCTGTGACCAAGTCTGAAAGCGATAACAATCATGAGCTTTTTCAAAGCACGTTGAAAAGCCAAAACATATGAAGCAGCTGACATATTTGTCATGATTCATGATTTCAGACTTGTTCCCAAAACAAAAGTTATTAATTAACATTGAAAACTATTATGAATAAGAAATTTATATTATTATTATTATCGCTAGCTCATTACCAAACACATTATTTAACTGTGATAAGCGATGGGGATTTTAGACTGAAACTGAAACTGAAAATAAATAAACTAATTTATTTCTTCAGTACAAATTAAGACATTAACAACTTCAGTGGCAGGTAGTTTTTATACCCGTTTATAAAACATAATACTATTTGGCATAAATTTCTATGATGAAAAAAATCTTGCGTTCATAAAGTAAGCAGCAGTGCATTTAAATAATACAATGCATTTTGATTTCTATTGGTATTGTCCGCAAAGCATTAAAGACTTTTGATTCAATTGAACATGCATTTTTATAGTTAACTAGCTGATACCCGCGGCTCCGCCCACGTGGTATATAGCCTATGTTCAGTAGATTGGGCGTGAAAGCGTAACAAACAAACAAACTCACTTTCGCATTTATAATATTAGTTAGGATTAGGATTATTTATTTCCTTGGTTATTAGTAGCAAAGGAAAACAGTTTGAAATAAAATTATTTAAGTAAATAAGTATTAGATATAGTAGTATGTTTATGTATTTAAATTATGTCGTATGCAGCAGTTAATATTTATGTTTTTAAATATTATTTGATGTGTGCTGTGTACAGCATGTATTGTCATCCCATAATGGCCAGTTACACACGAAAATTACATTAAAAAAAAATTACTGCAAAAGGAACAAAGAAATGGAACATGATTATGCTTCTAACATAAGTATCAAGATATTTCAGTAGTTGCAACAAAAGCTCTTACGTATCGTACGTATTCAAATAATTTGTACCCATAAATTAATTATAAAAGGTCAAAACCTAATCGACGAAATTATGGTAAACTTCATACAAAAGTGATAAATTACAACTAGTGACGTCACAATTTGGTCGGCATGACATCATAGACAAATTCTCAAGAATATGCCGCCATAGGATTATACAAAATACCCATCAATTGTTTTCCACTGACCGTTACCGTACCTGCTTTCACTAAACAATGAAGGTAACGGCAGAATCATACTTTCTCCACGACCTACCCCATTTACTACCAAAGTAATGGTTTACCCCAAATTTGGGGATTCTGTACGTTGCTCATTTTACAAGTGCGAGGTTACAGACAAACTCAATTATAATAACAGTTACGTCTATTTAGTGAGTTCGTTCCTTTACTTGTTTCGAAGTTGAGGAATTAAAAAGTTAAAACAAGAATAATCTTGTATTAGTTATTTTTAAAAGCTGAGTTAGTTTGTTACTATCTATTTAGTATAATAAAGATGTTATCTAATATGCTTATAAAAAGCTTAAAAAATCTGAAACAAGTGGAAGCCACTGACTCACTATGCAGTTTTTCAAAATTGGAAATTAATGATACCTTATTTAAAATGACACTAGCACTTTTGCGAAATTGGACTTTATGTGAAATGTCTAGGTACGATTTATTCAAGCTTATCCAATAACCCAAGAAGGTGTTTAATGTTTTCAGAGTTTATTTGATAATAATATAATAAGCAAGCAGTTTTATAGTATTTAATCTTTTATTACACCACCATAACTTCTTAATGCCAAAACAAATTTGTATGTACATATTTGGAATATAGAATTGGCTTTAAAATAACTTATCACGAAATATATCATTTGTAATAAGCAATTCAATTTTCTTATTTTTTATACAAAATAACATATTTGATCTACCAATGAGGTTTAGGGGCTTCCACCTTTAGACACAATCGGACCACAGAACATGGGCTAAGTTCGTTAGGTTTCCATGTGAGCAAATCAGGAGCGAATCTCAGGGCTAATCAAAATGTGAAGAAAATTAAAGTTAGTATTCACAGAAATTACAAATTCATGCTAAGCTATTGTAAAGTACTACATCTTCTGCCATAATCATATGTATAAGGAAATAGTTTGTTAGTAAAAATATTTTTTTTATGTGTATTCCTAGAGAGTAAAAAAAAGCAAAAGTCTACGTTTTACCATTATCCTTTTTATTAACTTTCAGATTTTCTACGAAATCTGTTGGATAACGAATGCTAAACGATTAGTCAGAGAACAAAACGAAAAAGTAGAATTTAGGTTCCATATTCATATGTCTAAACACTTGCGGTTTGCTCATTTAGACCTTTTGTTAATTCGTGTTAATTTCCATTTGAATGTTTTCTATGATGAGTAATGCGTGTGTCAACCGCTGACTAAGAGACATAAACATCAGCATTAAACTTTCCGTTTGGATTTGCTTTATCTTTTACCAAACTATTTGCAAGTATTCAAAGCCAAAATATCACATTTATTATAGAGTATTTAGAGTAGAATATTTGATTAACGGTTTATTTATAATTTGTATGAAAGACTGAAATCTTCGTATGACTGAGACTTAGTTTGGAGACTGAGATTTTGTAAGACGTTTAAATAAATTTTTACTTAACAAATAAGTTTGACATGGAAAATGAAATCAATTGCTTTCATATTATTCCATACTGGCAATTTTTATGCGACCAGGGGTAACCCCAAGATTTTGAAGCGCTCGCCCAATAATGATGTTTATAACCAATTTTCACGTATTATTCTGATATCTATGCAATTTTCAATACCATGGGTTTCAAATAGATCCCCGATTATGGTGAAAATAAGATATAGCATGTAACTTTTAATGTTTTGTTTTGTTTAACCTGTTTAAAATTTTGTTGGTCAATAAATTATTGTTATAATTATTAAAAAAAACTAGCTTATAATGTAGCTTTCTGTTTGGCGAAAAAAAATTAAAATCAACATGCCAACACATTTTTGTTCCTCTTTTTAATATTAGTCTAGCAGTTTAGATTATCAACTGCTCTAGATTTCAAAATATTTAACTAAGAATTTTCTTTCAAACTCTCTGTGAAATACTTCACATAGCTGTCGTACTTTTCAAAAAGTTCTATAACTACACTGAAGTTTCTGACTAAAGGACCGGTTGTACTTACAACGATTAACTTTTATGAAGATTATCAAGATTGTCACCATGGGAGGTTGGTACGTCAGCTTTGCCCGAGTCCGCCGTTTTTGCCCATTTTGTTGGCATTTTGTTATTAAGTTAAATGTTTTTGCGTGGATACATAATTCGACACAGTTTGACTAATGCCCACTAATTCGTTGGGAAACTTGGAAACATCGTGCGTAACGTGCAGTACGTCATTTAATGTGATAAATATTACATCGAAATAAAACCGAGTAGTTATTCTGCTTAATAAAAAAAGTAGAGGACGCCCACTAGCCACATGGTGGTCCACGGTAGCTAAAGACTTAGAGCTCACCCAAACAAATATTTTGACAACCCAGGACAGACTGTCATGGCGCCGCAGAACGAGGAGAGCCGACCCCAAATAATGGGAAATGGCTAGGACAAAGAAGAAGAGTTATTCTGCTTCACAATTGTTGGTTGTTTTGACGTTATCTTTCTGTGATGCAATAGAAATGAAAATTAATACCAACATCTGTATTTAAGTTGTAAATTGAATTAAATATATAAATTCTACAAATAATAATGTTTTGCCATGCGTGTGAGCGCCTTATGTTATCTTTACTTTCTTTGGATGAGTTAATGTGTTTAAATTTAATAATTCGCGCGCTTTAATCTTAGATTTTTCAAGTTGATTACGATAAGTACTTTTATAAGCTTTGCCATTTTAAGATGTTCGTTGTTTCATTTTGTAATTAATTAAATTCGTTTTATTGCCTTTGTTGGTAAACGCATTCATATATTTATAATATAAGTCTCAATTTTAGGCACAATATCACAAAATAGTAAAACTATCCAAAACAGCACGTTTAAATTTTTCGAGCCGAGTTTTCTTCACTTTTAATTTTATTCACAATTTCGATGACATCAAAATCCAAACAGAAAACGACTCTCTAATATTGGATGCAATAAGGCAATTATGGATGAGAATCAGACGTGGTAAGCAATTATAGTCCCAGCGGGCACCATCACGTCCATGTGCTGATCTGAGTAATGCATCCGGTCACCAAGACCAGGTATAATAGGGCATGGTGTGTTTTTTGTAAGAAATTGCGCAAGCATCTCATTATGGTAATTTCAATGCCGGACACTAGATTTGATCGCTGCGCTATCGATTGGGAATATTGAGTGTTTTGTGGTAATTTTAGTTATGGCTACTGGGAATTTTAATTATGTTGTTACCGTAATTTTGACTAGATATTTCATCATACAAATACGATAAAGCAAAGTTAAACTCTGAGAGTTCATATTTAAGGATGATTTGCATGAGGATATGGAGTAGGTACTCATTTGAAAAAGAACCTGAACCTAATATGAATTTTTACTCAATAGAAAATTATTAAGACCTGAAATCATAATGATGGTATCATAATAACCTAATACATATTTTCTTGGTATTGAATCTTAAGTAACTCAATATGAAGTTCCTTATGACTCATGCAGTTAAGGCACTTTCTATAGACACTAAGCAATCTACAATGTACTTCGTTGGAATCATGTTCGTATTACCGCTTTCTGAGAACTGCTGTATGTAGCCTAAACAATTTATGATAATGAATAACAATAACCGTTTCATTTATGGACGGGTATTTGTTGTATTAATATATATCAGATAGACGATCTCAAGACCTACCAGGAACTTCAAATTTGCCAGGAGCTCAAGTCATTTTGCCGTTGCATTGAAATGAAATTCTTAGTTACCAATTAAAATTTACAGTTGAGAAGCTTTGTTGCAGGTCCAGCAATTTTCATTTATTTTTAATAGGTACTATATTATTAAATGGTTTTGTATTTTATTATCTACTTTAGTAATTAAGATTTTACATAAACTGATATTTAATCCGACTTGTGGGGCATAAAGTTTGAATTAATCTTTGAATTTTATTTCCTGAATCGAATTATTTGAAAGCTCTTTCTAGCTTTGATAGCTCGCTTTTCTGAGAATATTTGATTGAATTTTGTAAGATGGTCTCGGAACTTATAACTTCACTCAAGAATGCGAAGGGTTGCAAGTCACTTTATCTATAGTTACATAATTACACCGATAGATAGGATGATATAGAGACAAATTGGGAGTAAATAAATATAAAACTCACCTGAACTCCTCGCCTCAGCCAACAGTCTATTCTCCAAAAAGATCACAATTAACAAAAACACTATAGTTTTAAACCTAAAGCACCACCGTCCAACGCCGTACCTACTATTACACTTCACAGTATTTTTATCACTAACAGTTTCAAAACTATTATTTTCTACTCCGTTAACCCTATTATTGCTAATTTCACCGTCTCCCTCATTTCTAGTTTTTATTCCTCCTCTGTCTTCTAATAAAGGTTTGAGATCCTGCAAGCTCTTTCTTTTGCTAGAAATTGTCTTTTCCAGTGGTTCAGTGTCGTGTTGCCACGTCATGGTGGTGGTTGAAGGGTGTTAGTGGTTGGTGATTTTGTTCTGGTCAAATCGTCGGATCATCTTGTGGCAGCATCTGAAAAGAAGGAAAAATAATATTAGAATTCATTGTAACCAATAAGATTTAATAGTAACTTAATAAATAAATAAATATATACGGACAAATCACACAGGTTGAGCTAGCCCCAAAGTAAGTTCGAAACTTGTGTTATGGGATACTAACTCAACGATACTATATTTTATAATAGATTACTTATATAGATAAACATCCAAGACCCAGGTCAATCTGAAAAAGATCATTTTCCATCTTGACCTGTCCGGTGATCGAACCCGGGACCTCCGTGTCGCAGGCAGGCGTGTTGACCGCTGCGCCACGCGAAACTTTGGCCTATTTAATAAACGTGACAACCCGACAAAATAATGTCACTTTTAACAACGTCTTTGTTCTCACTAAATACCTATTCATCTTCACTGAATAAAGTATTATCCGTCGAAGAAGTTTTTTGTAGCATGTTTATATAAAGTAACTGAAATTGCCTTGACATGGGAAAGGATTACTGTCGCAAATTTTTCACAAATATGTCCACCTTGCGAATTTTGCAAGCTTTTCCCGCAAATTGTCCACGTGTCACCTGTCAAGAAAATATGTATATTAAACAGGAATATGTCAAAATGTCACAAGTCAGCATTTTTCACCACGACAAAGTCAATGATAATCTTTGTTAAGAAATTGTCGGATAGTCAACTCGGTCATTATCACGTTTATTAAATAGAGTCCAATCTGTCACACTGGAGGTCCCGAGTTCAATCCCCGGTCAGGCCTGGATGGAAAAGATCTTTTTCAGATTGGCCTGGATCTTGGATGTTTATCGTTGAGTCACATAACACAAGTCTCGAACTAACTTTGGGTCTAGCTTAATCTGTATGATTAGTATATTGTATTTATTAAAATATACTTAGTTTCAGAAACATGTTTTTCGAAAATAATACATTAATTTTATTTTGAACTAGCTGTTACCCGCGGCTTCGCCCGCGTAATATATAGCCTATGTCCTTCTCGGTACCCTCACCTATGTGTATGCAAAATTTCATGATGATCGGTTCAGTAGATACGGCATGAAAGCGTAACAAACAAACTCACTTTCGCATTTATAATATTTGTTGGGATACAATAATTTATCATTGCCTAAACCTTTATAGGTACAAGGTGTTTATGAACACAAATTACACAATTTGCAGGATGGCTTAATGCCTTAGGTTTGCGAGATTGAAAAACCATTCCATGGATTTCATGACTCAGGAATTTAAAAGAATCAACAATAAACAATGAACGCAATTCACGACTATGATATCATTTGCAAATCAAAATGCAAACAACACTTCGTGGGATTATTAAATATTCACTTTGTATTCTAATCAAATCCCTTTAATGCCAAAATACCTCTCATATTTATTCTAAAAACGTTTCATTGAAAGGAATGTGGTAATTTTTGAAACGTACAATTTCGCCAACTAACTGCAACTCTCACGTGGTCCATCCCGCGGGCGTCGACGCCAAGGGTCGAGGGACCAAAATCCGAAAAAGACATCAATAGTTTTATATCGACATCTCGTTCTATCACAACACTACACACACGTTTGAGGTTATAAAACTCAAAAAGCCATGTTTGAACACAATTTTCATTACTTTAATAGCACTAAAAATTATTTATCACCACTGTTGTAATTAAATTAAATATTTTTGATTAACTTTTAAGTGAGAAACGCGTATTTACAAGCGTATTTTGTGACGAGGGACGCGATTCGCCCGGCACCGTACCACATCGCACCAGCCGAACGCTGGGACTACTGACTCGAACTGCATCCTCGCCTCGCTACCTGCGTACGATTTGTGCCGGCCAGAGCGAGACAGCGCTATACATCCGTCATTCACAACAATAGTTTGTGTCGAAACGGCATGTCATCTGCATTTTTTAACCATCTCCCCGAAAGATCTGTATTGAAGGGACGAACAGACAAAATCTGACACACTTATGCTATTATTTAATTTGTAGGGCGATTTTGCAATGTTTGTATGGATTGCTGTTGCAAAATTATACATTGTTAACATTACAGTATTGTAATTTAACTTTTATGTTAGATTTAGTAATAAAATTTTAACAAAACAGGACACAATGTAATGGAATTCTATGTTGTTTTAGTACATTTTTCATTATTAATTAGCTGTTGTAATTTGATTATTTCCTGAATTTCCTAGCTAACAATAGATAGAACGTAGTTTCGCAAGGATTTACCTATTACGCAAAATTAATTTATGAATACACATGGAATGTACTCTATTTTCTTTTATTTTTTACATCAGAAACAAACGTAAAATCGATCTATTTTATACTGTACGGTTAGATTTGATGCCAAAGGTTGACAAGCTCCCATGGGACGGATACAACGAGGAAAGGAATAAAGTTGGGGTTTTTATTTTATTTATGTTTTTGAAATGACGCTAGTACCTACTTTTTGATTTTATGTTGTCGGGTTTGATTGGATAGCTTGTAAGCAATAAATATAAATAAATATAAATATAAATAAATATAAATATATACGGACAAATCACACAGATTGAGCTAGCCCCAAAGTAAGTTCTTATGAAAGACTTGTGTTATGGGATACTAACTCAACGATAGAATATTTTAACAAATACATATATAGATAAACATCCAAGACCCAGGTCAATCTGAAAAAGATCGTTTTCCATCTTGACCTGACCGGGAATCTAACCCGGGACCATCCGTGTCGCAGGCAGGCGTGATGACCGCTGCGCCACGGAGCTCGACAAAAGCAATAAGGCAGTAAGTAGTAAAATTAAATAAACGAAGTAAAATATTTCAAACAAAAAATAATCTAGTAAGCTGTCGTCTTAATATATTTAGCTTTATTTAAGAAATGTGTACCTAATTAATAGCTTTTGCCCTTTGCACCGTTCCCGTCCCTGGAGAACAGTACTTTTTCCGGAATGAAACTCCGTCCTTCTTCGTACCCGAGAACGTGTACGTATACAAAATTTCATCATGATCGGTTCAGCCGTTAGGGCGTGAAAGCGAAAGAAGCAAATATAAATAAATATATACGGACAAATCACACAAATTAAGCTAGCCCCAAAGTAAGTTCGAGACTTGTGTTATGGGATACTAACTCAACGATACTATATTTTATAATAAAATATAGATAAACATCCAAGACCCAGGTCAATCTGAAAAAGATCATTTTCCATCTTGACCTGACCGGGGATCAAACTCGGCACTATCCGTGTCGCAGGCAGGCGTGTTGACCGCTGCGCCACGGAGCTCGTCAATAAACAAACAAACTCACCACTCTACCTAATTTTGGGATGGATCATTGAAAACTTTTCATAAAATTAGCTCAGATTATTTTTCTACTGGAATAAATGTACTTACTACACGTCCTATGCTAGGCAAGACCTTCTAGTCCTTGAATAAAACTCAAACAAATTTATTTAAAAAATATAAAAAAAGCGGGTGTATTTTTTAACAAAATCCGATTTAAACTAACCACAACGTACACCCGAAAATTATTAAAAAAGCGAATACCTATTTCATCATGTCGCACGTCAGTGGGAATTTCGGGTAATTTAATAAATACCCGGAACGCAGTCCGTATCAAAGGACGTTTTTAATTAAATCTGTATTTAAGCGAAGCAGCATTATCCGTATACATCCGATTAAAAAATACGATAAGCGTAATTTTAACGTTTTAACACTGATAAAGAACATATTTACTTAAATCTCCTTTGTTTTTTTTATTCTTGTCAACTTTTGTACCACACAAATCAATCGTCGATTGTTTTAGTTTCTTGGGTAATAAATTTTTAATTATTTAAATTTTTACTAAAACGTGATTGCAAAAAGACTAAAATTCGAAATAAAAGCTTATTACCAATATTATAGTGAGAAAAAAATAATGGTTTATTTGTAATAGATAAAGTCAAAATTTACTAAACCGATTTTAAAGTTCTTTCACAATCAAAAAGATAAAAACGAAATTATTACAAGTGAATAACTATTAATTCAGCTATTAAAACATCGAACTAAATCTTTTGAAAATATGATCAGAACTCGTACATGTACAGAGATTCAGTCCTGTTTTAGTTTTTGGTTTTTATCTAAAGTCTAAAGCCTCTTTCAAAGCGTTTGAGGTAGTTATTCAGTTTTTCTTAAATTTGAAAAAGGTTTAATTTTAATTTTCTCGAAAGTAGTCTTAAATTACTTTCAATCATGGGTGTAGTCTGTATTTAAAAGGATGCCAATGAATGAAAAACATAGTATTTACAGAAACTAGTTTTTAGTATGGAGACATTAGTAGGTTTTTAGAAAGGCTAATAAAGTTTTATTTAAATTTGTTCCAATACATTTTACGAATATCTTTTCTTAGCTGCGATCTTAAACTATTCGATTTCAAAGCAACAAGATGGGGCTGGTAATACAAAAAACTGGTATCGTTATCTACTAAAGAATTCTGTCCCATTGTGATGCATTCGGTAGGCAGGAACCCAACCCGAACTCTACGGGGTGCAAAGGGACTATTTAACTTGCACTATCGGTGATAATAGTATTTTTTGTAAAGTCTAGTTGACATTTTAACGGCAGCATAATAAGCATTGTTTTAGTTCACTAAATTAAATTTAAAAATCTGTAAAAAAAATGCTATAAGTATGTAGGTTTATATTATTTCGATATTCATACAAAAAATAAAAAAATACATTTTGTTTAAGAATTACTAATCGCGTTATCTCTTACATGGCAAAGAAAAGAGTATAAGACTCAACTAAATTGAATCAAAATAGTGACGGGTGGCTAGCCGCATCGTCTTTTAACATGATTCACATTCAACAGGCTTCTACGCTCTTCGTGGCTAGAAAGGAGCCAGTATATTTCCCATTTTTCTATTTTTCCAGAAAGTAGGGAAAATGAGTCTTGACTTTCATGACAATGCACTCAATTTGTAAAGGATTACACACATCAAATAATGTTTTAGACGGTTCTCTGTTTAAAATTGTTTGTTTTTTTGTTTCAAATTATTATTCCTTATCATTTGAATGCTTTATTATAACTTGCAGGCATTTATTTCTTTTGTTAACAACATAACAAAAGAGCTAAGGATTGAGTGTAAAATATCTCACAGTAAAGATATCAACCGGTTATTCAACAATACTTTACACTCTGCACATGTTTCATTATTCATTTCGTGAGCTTAAAAAACAAGTGTAGATAAAAAAGAAACTTTAACTGCAAGGTGAAAAAGCTTAAGAGGGTATACTAGCAGTGCGTTTTCCATACAAATGTATTTCTCTATTTTCTCGCTGAAAACTGCTTCTAAAGGCACAATTCTTTTTACATACTATCTATTACTAAAATAAGTATGTCCCTATGTTTTATTTTTTTCTAAAAACCTGTTTTAAAGAAAAAAAAATTGTACAAAATCAGGTTTTTTGGAAAAAATAAAAAATAGGGGCATTCCTATTTTAGTACTAGATTTTATAAAAAAAGAATTGTGGCTCTAGAATCATTTTTCAGCGAGAAAATAGAGAACTACATTTGTATGGAAACCATATTGAAAAAATACTGCTAGTATACGCTCTTAACTAGAAGTAGAAATGCTAAGAATTTATAACGACAGTTAAATCGTGAAATAAACCACAGAAATAACAAGCATACCATATTGGGTTCGAACCTAATTCCTTTTAGAGCCATAAAAGAGTAAAAACGTAATAACTTAATAGGGTAAATGTGGCAATAGTCGGCACAGCGCGCGCGAAAAAAGGCCATATAGAAAACAAGTGCAAAACACTGACGTTGCCGACAATCTAATAAGCAATTCATCAAGAGATGTGACAGCGTGTGTTATCGTGTGCTGTTAAGAGGGTATACTAGCAGAGCGTTTTCCATACAAATGTATTTCTCTATTTTCTCGCTGAAAACTGCTTCTAGAGGCACAATTCTTTTTACATACAATCTATTACTAAAATAGGTATGTCCCTATGTTTTGTTTTTTTTTCAAAAAACCTGTTTATAAGAAAAAAAATTTATAAAAACAGTTTTTTTGGAAAAAATAAAAAATAGGGGCATTTCTATTTTAGTACTAGATTTTATGAAAAAATAATTGTGGCTCTAGAATCAGTTTTCAGCGAGAAAATAGAGAAATACATTTGTATGGAAACCATATTGAAAAAATACTGCTAGTCTACGCTCTTAAGGCCTGGGGGAGGGTAGAGGGGGGCAGGGTGCATTGAAGACACCTGCGGCCCAGTGACGTAGATAAAGGGCCTGAGGTGAACTCGGGAAGGATTAAGTCGGGTCTAGACTAACACTAATGAGGTTGTTGAACGTAATGACAGGTTTATCGATCAGATTATTAAGGATTGTCGTTGAATATAAATGAATCTATTTTTTATTGACGATTTAAAGTAATGACATGACTTTATTATTGTCGTTTTATTGTGATCGTATGCGATATAGAAATTTAATAAAACTTTTATACGGTTACGGTTACGGTAGTTATTAGGTAAATTATCACAATAGTGATGTCATCGAAACCGTACAGTACGACAAGTATTTTAAACACAAGCTAGAAATTGAACTACTTTATGAAATGCGACTGGATTGAAAACAAGTTGGATTAAGTGGTTTAATTTACACGCGAACTTCTATGATGTTTTACTTAATATGCTTGGTAGAACACGAAATAAATTTCACATATAATGTACAAGCCAGTTTTAAAATTGAACCTACCACCCAACAGATAGCGATCTAAAAATCGCGAACTCTAGCAACTTTGTATTACGGCTTATTAGCATTCCATCCGCGCCACAAAGAGGGTAAGTGCATATAAATTTTTAATTACATACATTGCGGTTCTGTTTCATATATTTTCTTGTAAAATAGACTTTTAATACCATCAAAGCGAAATAAGTTAAGGGTTTTCTTTGTTTAGTGCGCTGTGTAAAGTAGCAATGCACGTTAGAATTTACGAAATTTATATTTGGAAATGTTTGTAAACTTGTCAGTGGATAGCTCTTATTTTTAATTTTTAACTAAAAACAATGTATTAATATTATTGCTGATATTTTTCAATACTGTGAGAGCGCATTGTACACCAGTTGGATAGCCCATTTTATAAAAAAGTAATTAAAATTAAAATTTGTCTAAATTGTAAATGATTATAATTGTCAAAATAACACAAATAGCAAGATTTAACAATGGAATCCCAAAAAATAAAATACTGACATTAAAGTGAACTCAGTAAAAAATGAGAGAAAAAAATCAAAATAATTTAATTAATTACCCTTCAACTTACAAGTGTCCGACAATGAGCTCTAGCCATTAATAAGGAGTCCGCCCCATGCCGTATCTAAATAACTTAATCGAAAGTACAATGGCGAGAGACACAGCGGCATACCCGCTATAATCACAAAAAAATACTGACATATACCTATACTGAACTATAAAATACTCGTATATAAAGAAAAAAAAGGGAAAACAATTCGAAATAATTTTATTCATTTCCCTCTAACCTACAAGTGTCCGACAACCAGCTCTGTCCATTAATAAGGAAGTCCACCCCATGATGTATCCAACTAACTTTTTCGTACAATGGCGGGCAGGGCACAGGTGCAAACCCGCTACACTCAAAGCTGGTGCATTAATCTTCCAGAATGCATCTATATCCCGGCATTACCCTGTCTCGATTCTAGCTCGTGCCAGTTTTTGGTCAGCTAATGATATCAGACTTAGATGGACTATTTATAATACAATTACAATTATTTGCAATATTTTTATAGTACAAAATTTATTCGATATTTTCATACAAAGTCAAAGTCAAAGATTTTTATTCAAAATTAGATAATTGTAGCCCTTGTTGAACGTCATATTTTTCTTTCTTATTATTTTTAATATGCAAAATCGAAAAACAACTAGTACACTGATGAGAAGAATACGCCGTAAGAAAACTCAATCCAGACTTGGTCCCTACGTGCCTGAAGGGCTTCGATTACAATATTTTACAATATTTTATTAATTTCTAATGTTATTTTTATTTATTACAATAAATTACTGATGTATCAATTAAATTACTACCACGCATTTTAAGCAATTACAAAAATGTTTGCCGCCCCGTTGAAATAATGGGAATGTTGATTTCTTTTTTCGAATTCCCATTATTGACCCCATAGGAAAAGTTGTTCATATTGACAGTCTGAGTCACCCCTTTAAGAGTATGTCAAGGGTCATGTTACACTTTATATGTACAGACAAAGAGGCTGGCTAAGTTTTGTATAAAATATGTATGTAAACAAACTTTAAATTAAAATATCAGTCAAAAAACAAAAAAAACATTCAACGTTCCTATACAAATTGCCCGAGCGCCTGCACACTTTTGTATGAGAATGCCGAAATTTATTTTTGTTCTTTGGTTGTTATTTTAATTTTATTATAGTTTAATGATCTATAAGGCCCTTGGTTTATTACGGGTATGTCCCTTCCACGTTGTATAGACAAACATGACTGCTTTGCCAGAAATTTTAAAGCCATCGTGACTCAGGTTGTTTTCTGGATTTCAAACGATACACCATACATCCTAGTCTTATTAAACCAAAAATCTTACATATTGTTATAAACTTACTTATAATCTTAAACATTACACTCCGTTTTAATTTCGATTCGTGTAAAAAGTCACCTTTATTTGGGCATGTCTATTTTTGTACGACTTCATACATCTCATAGTGTTTTCGTTGCAAAAATTGGTTAAATTATGTTTGATATTCGTATTTCACTACAACAGCCATAATAACTAAAACAAGCTTAACTTGACGCTAACTTTCATCATTAAAATCTAAATTATAATCTTAACCGTGCAAAAACATAAAAGTATATTTTTATAGCTCTTTGCATCCACCATAAATAGTCTACTTGGCGCATTGCAACTACTCTTTATGGCTACTAATATGGATTATACGTTTAATTGCTGTCTGTCTATAAAAACTTTATAATCTGTCTCATATGCATGGAATACGTATTAAATCTAGCCTTTATTATTTATTTTACGATTGTTTTAATGACATGCATACGTGATTAACACAAAAATATGAGTTTGTTACATTATTCGATATTATGATATTAAAATCTTGATTTCGCCTTGGTCTTATTGAAAATATATGCGGCATATATTTAAAATAAGAATCAGAAGATTTTGTATCCTTTACATTGACATTTAAAATATCATAAGATTTTGTGCATGCCTATAAATACAAAATGTGTTTAAAAGTTGACTAAGAATGTGCATAATTAATAACTTATATTAGGATGACTGTCACCATTTTACTACTCATGCCAAGTTTTTAATATTACTTCTTACTTGATAATTTATTGAAGTATAATTTACAATAAGCTGCTCATATAAGCATTAAATATGACTAAAAATGTTGGTCCAGTTTTAGAACGTCCATAGTTAATCACTAATATTAGGGCGAATGTCACCTCTCGCGACCCCTGTACCTTTATTGACCATGTAGGTCAAATGACTAATGACGTAGTTATCATGGACTAATCTTCGCATAATGTGTCTACGACGTGGTATATCATTATTTTTATTGATTCCATTTTCGTCCACATTAGTCGGTATTAAGCGTTAAATTGTTTCGTAAAATGGTTCTTTGCATGAATGTTGTAAATGCTATTGTAAAAATAAAGCATTATTTTGCAAGTTTTAATTTTCTACATTTTGATCGTAAATATTTTCGGTGTTATTATTTCATACTGCCAGAGTTTATTCACAATGCAATTGTAATTGTGATTGATACTCAAAAAAGGTAGTTTACGAGGAACAACTGTAATAAAAAAATACAGTTTACAGGAACAAAACTAACTGTCAGTTAATGAAAAATAACATAACCAATCCAAAACCCAAAGACCATATAATATTAGTAGAAGGACTGAGGGAGGACCCATGTAAACTATTTTAAGAACAATAATCAAAAATTTAAACATTTCAATCATAATACTAAGGGAAATACCCTTACAATATAGATGCCAAAATCTTTTGATTCAATCACGTTGTCTCTTACAGGTGATACGAAAATAATTAAAACTTTTTAAAATCAGTCAAATTAGGAAAATCCTAAATTCTGTAATTGGATAAAATAAAAATAATAAAAAATAAAAATTATTTATTTCTGACAAGAAGTCCATATTCGTGTGTCGTGTGTACAATATTCAATGTTGTAATAATTTAAAGTTTAATACCAACGGTTTATTACATTAATAAGGAGGTCTGTGTGCCTCTTATAAATGTCGGCGCCCATCCTCTCATCTATGAGCCTCAGGACTCTGTTGGAGCTCCCTCTCATCCTTTGTACCATCGAAGCAGATTTTTTGCGAATGATGGCATAGTTATCTTACGTACGTTTAACGAGTAGTATTTGTGTAAAAGCTTCCTACAAAAACGAACCCTATTTATTTCAACAGACATCAAAAACTAGCAAACAATCCTTCAAGTCCTGAGCAGACCAGCTGCACCTGAGCCCAAGATCATTACCTACTGCAAAATTGGTGACAGAAATATTAAGGTTAAATTGTTTCGTGAAATGGTTATTTGTATGAATGTTGTGAGTGCTGTTGTAGAATTCAAGCATATGTTTTGGTCTCGGTATATGAGAACTAGCTTAGTCAGACCTAAGGCTTTATCCTAAGTTATAAGAAGAAATAATATTTATAAATAAATAATAAATTAATAAATATATACGGACAAATCACACAGATTGAGCTAGCCCCAAAGTAAGTTCGAGACTTGTGTTATGGGATACTAACTCAACGATACTATATTTTATAATAGATACATATATAGATAAACATCCAAGACCCAGGTCAATCTGAAAAAGATCATTTTCCATCTTGACCTGACCGGGGATCGAACCCGGGACCTCCGTGTCGCAGGCAGGCGTGTTGACCGCTGCGCCACGGAGCTCGTCATGTGTATGTTGTTACAAATAAATTTCAGGATTGACCATTGAACTTGACACCCATTTATATCTCTGTTTTTTTGTCGTTAATGTCAACAACCAAGGCATATATCATAATATTGAATGTGGCTTTCATTTCTCATTTATGTTTTTGATGGGATTTATCTTACGTGCATATAACAAGTAGTATTTAAGGTAAAATCTTCCTACAAAAACTAACCCTATTTATTTCAACATCAAAAACTAGCAAACAATCCTTCACGTTCAGAGCAGACCAGCTGCACCTGAGCCCAAGATGGACCACCTTGATAAATTACCACAGACATGCATTTTCTGGCTTCCATGCTCTTGTTTTAACAATTTTGCAACCTGTTTTGTCTAAGCTTGCACCGTGCAAAAAAAATATATATTATTTTCGAAAGGTATTTTCTGTGTAAAATATAAGATAACGTCTCATACAAATACAGAAAAATCTTTGTAACAGGTTTATTGAAAAATTAAATTATGTATAACACCTTTGTTACCCGACTGATCCACCCAGGTGGGTAATGAATTTCTTACGTATGTATGTATCTATGTATGTTTGTAAGTCTGTTCCATCGTTTTCTCCATTAGGATAAACGGCTTGATGGGTATCATTAGATTCGTATTCTTCTTCAGAGTGTCATTGCTTTTTTTAAATATTGTTTTACGGCCCTGGATACAAGTCCTTTTGAGCCTTTCTTCATTTATTTTGCCAGTTGGCGAGTTATTCTTGATTGTTGTCAACGAAATGATGGTGTAAATAATTTCGTTGTTTTCACGGAGCCCCTGGCGACAACTCTTCGCGAATCCACTGGTTTCATCATTGACGACGCAGCAAGGCGGACAACCACCAGCCCGCTATGTAAATCTCACTACAGCCGCACAATGACAGTCTATTTTAGTTATTCTACACATTGTTCTTAAATATGGGCATTTATAACACAAAATAACACCAATTTCACATTATAAAGTCCACTAGAATCAATTTGCGAAACAATCCAAAACATACACCGTGTAGTCCGCTAAAATTCCCGCCAAGAACTCCAGAGTGTCATTGTGTCAACAAAAAATCAATATGGCGGACGTCAACTGTGAAAAAGACGGTTAGGTTTTTAATTTTTAAAATTATACTACCTTTTATCTTAGGTCTTATTAAATAAATAATAATTTAAGATACACTATTGCGGTGATATGGGTCCGTAAACGAGCGTGAATTTGTACAACGAGCTGTTTGCAGCAAAGCAAACTATCCGTCAAGCTGCGCACCTGCTGTTACTTCGAATTACCGTTTGTATTTCTTCCTAACTCTGAAATCTCTGGAAACCGTCCGAAATACGAGAGAATTTCTGCTTGTGTACTAAAATAACACATACTTGTACAAAATATGTATAAGATAACGTGATGTAACTATTTAAGTATCTATTTTCTTTGAAAACTTATCATCATTATCATCATCATCAGGTCTTTCTAGTCTCCACTGCAGGAGCACGACCCTCTCTATACTACCAGAGCCATATACTTACCTGAGTAGTCAGAGGATTTGGCCTACACTCTCCACGCTGGCCAGACGGGTTGGAGAGGTATCTTTGATATTAATAAGCTTTGTTTAGCTTGTGTTTCCTTAGTCGCCTTTTACGACATCCACGGGATGACTTGGAGTGGTCCTATTCTACTCTGCCGGGAGCTACACGGCTGAAAACTTATATCTTATTAAAAATTTAATTGAATATTAGTTCAATGACCAGATGACTCTGATTTTTACTTATTATGTTACATACCAAAAGTTGTTGATCATCACCAAGTGGTCAACATTGGCTATTACTTACTTATTTGCCTATTCTACTATTAACTTTACGTTCTCACTTTAAATTGTAAACAATTGAAGGTTTATCTATGGCTTCGAAGAACATAATTTTAAATGATATCCCTGTTTTTTTTTCAAATTATTTATTTTAAATGGGACCTCTGGTCTCCGAAAAATTAATGTATTCTCAAAATAACGAAATATCTTAACACAATCTTAAACAGTGACAAAAAGATTGCTACCTTTAGTAATAAATCAACCAAAATGAAAATATGAACACACCCTAAAAGATAAATTTTACCCGCTCATAAAACTCACACACTCATCATAAGGCCCTCTTTATTTCAATCCTATCAAGACACATAAAAACTGTCGCGGCTCGAATCCTCATGATAAATACCCATATTAATGCCAGTAAAGCTGTAAGTACAAGGTAAAAGTAATATTCACGGACTATAAAGTAAGTATGGTGGACGATAACTCACGACACCTGCGAAGGGTCCCAAGATCTGGTCCCCGAGGGGGAATGAAACAATTTTCAGTTACGACCTTTTACTCTGACCCGTTGTCCAAGAAGTTGGCCGTTGAACGAAAATATTGGTAGGACGTGGGCTTTATAGCAATTTTTCTGATGAAATTATAATTTGTAATGTTAGAAGGACGGTTATTGGGTGCTTCACCCTAGTAAAGAGGTGGAAATGAGTAGTTTTTGATGCCGTTTGAAGTGTTCTTTATAACATCGAGATTTTAATATATCAAGAGAACAAGGTAATACCAAGATCGTGCTATGAATTTATGATACACTTGCTTTCGCCCGCGCCTTCGTTTGCTTAAATTGATCGCAGACTAACATCTTTAATGAAACTTAGCTGTTTACCGCAACTTCGTCTGCATGAATTCAGTTTCATCACACAGTCTGTCCGGAACCCGGGCCGGCCCTTGCCCCCAAATTCTGGGTTTCGAATATCTAAGGCGAGGAAGTAACGGGAACCACATAAGGAGAAGCAGCTGGTACATTATACTATTCTTCTTTTCACTCAAACCAGGCGCTTCTAATATTCAAAGAATATTTAGTCGTACATTAACTTTGAAAATGAATAATTAAATCAAAATATATATTTAAGGTTACCGTTTTTTGCTCGATAGTCTAATGATATACATAATGGTACGGAAACCTTTGTGCACGAGTCCAACTCGTATTTGCCCTATTTTTTCCAGACACAATAGAGAATCAATTTCTTCGTTCTAAATCGTGTTATTCAATATCAGCACTTGCTGATCTACAGACCATATATGTAGATCCATACAGATGCAGAACCAACAGTGCCAATCAAATCATAGCCAGATGTTGGAACGGCGAGTTTTCCGAGCCGCTGCCTGCAAATACCTAAAGCTAACCTACCACACAAAATAATAGGTGTTACAGAACAGTAACTCACACTTGACTAATTAACTGGACGAGATCAGTTGTTTGGAGACATACACCACAGCGATTCTTGAAACCCAAAATTTATATAATCCAACTTGAGACATCCCAGCAAAGTTGTATTAACATATTTCTTTAAAACTTCCGCAGCATAAACACAATTCGGGATTTACTGGTCTTCAACAATTCTTTAATGTTTTGGGGAGCCATTTGAATATTAAATTAACAATTAATTAATTATTATTATTAATTATTGAGGAGCCCGATGGTCCAGTGGGTGTGAGCTCTATGAGCGCTTACGTATGATAAGCAACCCCTGGTGCAGCCCCTACTTGGATGGGTGACCGCAAGTGGCATAAAAATATCTCGAGCTCCTCCGTGCTTCGGAAGACACGTTAAGCCGATGGTCCCGGCTGTCATCGTTGATGCCAGTCGTTAAGCTATGTCAGATGCCTTAAGGCAGCTTGAAATATCTGACAATAGTGTAGGCCACTTACTCATACGAAAACGAACAAACAAACAAACAATTGATAATGGTTCATATAATAAAGAACTTTTAGTGTAGATCTACACAGACACAGTACTAAGAGTCGCAACAAAAATCTCGCTTGAACACCCCCGAATAGAAGCATATATCCGTAACGTATAAATCCGGGTTGAAAGCAAGAGATGGTGAGACAAATCGGTATGTACTAAAAAGACTAAAAATACATACCGATTCTCGCCCGCCACGTCAGAGGCCGAGAGGTGGTTCCGAAGAACTCTGACACCAGGGTGTGCATGGTCGACTGACCGTGTCACCTACACGAAATGATGATAATGCTTTAGCTAAGAAGTTTTTGGTCTACTTTCAAGTAAGCGTTAGTTATATTCTGTTGTATATTTATTTTGTTCCTAAAGCTAACCTAGCTAGACAATCAGTCAACATGCGGGCACATGCTACTGTGACAACGAAAAGACCATAGCTTTGTTTTTATTGTATTTATTTCTATCAAAAGTACTATCATTCGTCCGCGGCTTCGCTCGCATTAATGTAGATTTCTCGGAAGCAGTACCTTTTCGGGATAAAAGGTAAGTCCATAGGTACTCCATTTCCCAGGCAACTTATTTGCAGATTTCACTGCTGATTTGTTAAGTAGTTAAGGCGTGAAAGAGTGACAAACTAAAAAAAAAAACTCACTTTAACATGTATTATATTAGTTTTTTTTTTTATATTATTTTCAGACAATAACAATAATCACTATCAAAATACTTTTATGCAACTAAAAAGTACAAAAGCACTTAAAAATGTGACTGAATTTTGTGACGGAATGATGGAATGTCATTAATTATTTAGTTTTTACATAATGATATTGATGCACGTGTTAAAATAATATTTTGCACGCCTTTTAAAGGCAAAATTTAGTGAAGCTTTTACGTATGTATGTACCTACCTTTTTGGAAATGAAACAATTGAAAATGAAATAAAGTACTTCAATTCCACATCGGCACAGTGAAAACCCACTTCAATGTAGTCCTTGTAGTGATCAAATAAAATTCTCATCGAACACACTTACTGTAAAATTGGCCGTAAGACCTAATTCTAAGAAGTATTATCTCAATTCGATATAGATTGAGGACAATCTTCGATTAGTTTTTAGGGTTCCGTGCCTAAAAAGGAAAAATAAAACCTCAGAGCTCGTTTTTAGGGTTCCGTAGTAAACAAGGAACCCTTATAGTTTCACCATGTCTGTCTGTCTGTCTGTCCGTCCGCGGTTTTACGCAGAGACTATAAGTACTAGAAAGCTGTAATTTGGTATGGGTATGTATATTAATCATGGCAAAAAAGTGGTAGAATAAAAAGTTGAAAAAAAATTTTTTTTGGTTAGCTCCCATACTAGTAAAGTGGGAGAGTAATTTTTTTTTCTCTATTTACCCATCGTGTGTGGTATCGTTAAATAGGTCTTTCAAAAATATTGTGAGGTTGAGAACACCATTTCTCGATTTAGGGATCCGTTTCCGAAATATTTGGTTTTAAAGTGCGAATTTTTGTTAGAGGTAAGTGTCCCCCCCCCCCTCTATCTGCTAAACGGTTATATATACGTAAAAAAAATTACAACAGTAGTATATATACTGAAGTTTAAAGGAAAACTATCAGAGCTGAGTTCTAAGTACAAACTAAAAAGTTATAGGCAACCAACTTATAAACTGTAAAATTTCATACTATTTTCATTGTTAGATGTTTTGGGTCGTTAAACTGTAAGGTGCGAGTGTGAACTCAAAGTTGTCATTCGCAACTACGGAACCCTACACTGCGCGTGGCCGGACACGCACTTGGCCGGTTTTTTATCAATGGTTTTTGGTGTACCTGTTGTGTTTATATTTTACCTATTTATTTATTTTTAAGAAATTTTACAAATGCCTACTAAAACTATATTAATAAATTTAATTAAAAACTATATATTTACAAACAAAAAAGGCAGGCCTTGTGGTTTTGGTTGATTAAATGGAATTGATGTAGCTTAGTATTATTTATCAAGCTGTGTTAATTTCTTCACCCTAAACGCGGCAGTGCATTCATATTCATTGAGATATGACATTAGTAATTTCAAAATCGAAAAGTCTACGCTATGAAAAAAATATCAGCCATTTATGTTACATATTTTGCGTATTAGCTAAAACCTGCAATAAAACAAAAATCATATGAGGAACTTTCCATCGACCTAGAATAATTGAATATTTTTCAATAAGCAAGGGAAGGTTAAACTCCGAAAACGTAAATATGTAATAATTGTAGCTTCACAAAATATCTTTTTATACGGAACCGTCAGTGTAAGCTCGACTCGAACTTGGAAAGTTTTTTCGCTGAAATACGACTTTATCTTAGTAAAAAAGAAAGCCTAGATAAAGTGGCTTTGAGTATCTGTAAGGATAAGTCGTGATGTTTAAATAATACCGCTGGGAATTGATTTAGAAGAAATTGCTCTGAGGCTCCTAAATCTACTAAAATGTCTATGAATGGCTTGATACTTTCGGATATTTATATGCGAAGACTAACAAATGACTGCAGAATTTAACTATAATTCTAATTGTGAAGTAACTTATTCGTAGTTGTGACGATTCTTAAGAAAACCTAGGAAATTGACGGAATTTATGAAACACATTTTCTTGATTGTTTTTGGTTCTCCTTTTTTGTAATTTTAATTTATATGTTGTTTTTATTGTACTTTTGATTTAATCAAATAAAATAAATATTTAAGGGAATATTTACACAAGTACACATATTATTTTATATAGATTATTTACATGCTACAATTAAATTAATTGTTTACTTTTATTCGTATTTAATGTTAAGTTAGTTTTTTTAAAAATTAGTTTTTAATCGCTATAACTTTTTGTAATATTATTAATTTTCAACTTTATATAAATATAATAAGGTATACAAAAAATATCGTATACAATAAATCAATTACTGCCAAATTGCCTTTTAACGCTTATAGTGTGCACCTCACATGGATAATAAAGTAAAAAATATATAAATAACAAAATTAAGCATTTAAGTCGTAAACTCGTATTTCTAAATAACTTTCAAACTAATCGCCATTTAAAATCAAATAGGTATAACAAATGAAATAGAGATGTATAGATTGGCAATACTTATCGTTATTACGACTAGTTGGAATACCTGGCGATGCTCTTTAAAAGGGAACGCTAGTTATGTGCAACCTAAATTTAGAAATGGCGGCCGGAATGGCCGGCGCATTCCTAACGCTGACCATTTGGGGTGCAAGTCACGAGCGGATAAGAATCGCTATTAAAATCGCTACAAAGAATTACAGCGATGCTGTTATCAGATGGCATCAGATGCTGATCGTTATAGCTTTCTTATTATCTTTAGCCTATAATGACATAATAGTTTGCATTCAGATGGATGGCCATAAGCGACTTTAAAGTACTGAGTTTCTCCGTACTTCGTCTGTGCACTGAGATATCTCAAAACTTAGACTATTTACAGTACGCGCTGGATAGATGGATACTTCATATATATATAAAGAGGTATAGATGGATACTCCATATATATATATATATATATATATATATATATATATATATATATATATATATATATATATATATATATATATATATATATATACAGAGGTGTATGTGCTATACAGTCAGCCGTTTACTGTGAGCCGCGTAACCGTTAGGCTACGCGGGCTACGCGGCAGCCTCCTTATCTTTGAGGTAGCGTAAATCTGTCTCTTCAGTTTCTGACTTGATCCAAGCGCTAAGTTGTATCGCGGCGTTAGAGGGTATACGAGAGAGGGAAGAGTGGGGGGTTGTCGTAAACGGCTTATGTCAACAGCACACCATGTTAGCAAGCTGCTTTTTCTGCTTAAGTGAGCTTAGTGACCGGTTTTTGTGAATAAAGTAAATTTCTCAGGATGTGGTACTATGTGTTGCTCAGCATTGGGTTAAAAGTGAAAAGCAGGATTTTAAACATAAATAATTGAAACTTTCTTTTACCTTTATCTTTATTTCTATTTATATATTAGGATAAGTCTTTGGATTGCTTACCGTCAAACAACTAGGTATCAGTACTCTCGATGGCAAATCTTTGTTTACCTGTAAAAAAGAAATAATTCCATTAATATTAATTACTAAATTACCATAACAACATCATCATCATCAGGTCTTTCTAGTCTCCACTGCAGGAGCACGACCCTCTCTGTACTACTAGAGCCATATACTAGCCGAGTAGTCAGAGGATTTGGCCTACACTTTCCACGCTGGCCAGACGGGTTGGAGAGGTCTCTTTGATGTTAATAAGCTTTGTTTAGCTTGTGTTTCCTTAGTCGCCTTTCACGACATCCACGGGATGACTTGGAGTGGTCCTATTCTACTCTGCCGGGAACCACACGGCGAATACCATTACAAAACTAAGCAAATTTTAATTTAGACCTATAACAAAAACTTGAATTTACTAACAATCTTATTTAACTTTTTAGCCTTACATGAGACTAAAAAGTACTAAAAAGAAAAAAAAAAGATAAAAAGTACTTCTAGGTTTTGTACACTATCATAAAGCCTAGCTATCTATCTATAAAGCTTATTTATCTTCCTGAAAATGTTTAATATAGAATGTTGACTTCGTCTTCCTTACAAAGAATATAGACGTGATTAGATCATTATTGTATGTAATTATTATATTCCTTACATTGTATTCACGGAAGTCAAATTGCAGGTTTTAGATATCATAAAAACGGCATATACGGTGGAGAAATGCCACTTATGTCTAGACCAGCAACAACGTACAGATAAGATCTAGATTCTAGACTGGTTGCATCTAGGCTATGCAGCTTTGTGCGATCCATAGACCTATCTGAAATTAAAGAATTAGACTAGCTATGTGGACACTTTAGACGCGCGTCGCTTTATAAGATTCCATCTCTCATATCACTGTATCAAATTTGAAATTTCCTGAAAAATTGCAAATGCTTACATTACGAAAAAATCTATTGCTAAAAAAATTCGGCTTCAATACTTAGTGGTTAGGTGTGCTTTGTTAGGCAGCAAGGAAAGTTAATTATTTTTAAAGAATAAATTTAATGAATCAAGGGGTTATTCGTGATCGCTAAGAAAAAAAGCAGTTTCGTGAACTTAAAAAATAAAATTGAATATATGACACTAACGAAAACCTTGGAGATAACACATGATAGCTTCAATAAACACTTTATGAAACCTGAAGCCTACTTCCTGGGTGTAAACCCTGAGTAGTCTTAGCTTTGCCTCCAGAAAAGGTATATTTAGTCTAGTGTATTTAAATGTAAGTCACCGGACAAAACTCTAGCAAATTTAAGTAGGCTAGAGACCTCTAAACAAGTGACAATCTAACTTAAATTATGTTAAACTAGAACTGAAGATAAAATCAGTGTTTATGGGGCAACAACGTCATAAATACAGACAGAGTGGTACTGCAGATAGTGGATTTAACTGTAGAATGTACTAAGTCTTGATGACTTATTATAAGTACATACTGAAACAGTTAATGACAAGTTAATTTCGTTGTTCTAAAATATGGTGTCTATTTAATAGCATAATACCTATATAATATGGCACTGAATTGCATTCTTCTTCTATTGCGGTCTCATACATAACATATAAGAGTTTATTGTTGACAAAATAGCAAGAAAACTGTTGTTTTCTTACTATTGTACCACATCATCATCTAAGGCGAAAGAAGCCGGCAAACAAGGATCTGATAACCTCATTTTTGAAGTCAGTAAAAAAAATGTTAAGGATTATATATAATACGATAAAAATGAAAATTGTATTCATTATTTTTATACCAGTAAAAGTCCTGCATATTTGACCCACAGTGTTAAACTACCAGACGTAAGAGGCGTCAATTTTGTCGTGTTCACAATTTCGAATGCACTTACCGCGAAATCGCCGTTGAAGTATCGAGTGCGGTGAAATTTTCATACCCTAAGTGCCTATTCGGGCTCTTGTTAAGGTAATACATCGCTTTATGCCCTCGAATCGCGACTATAATGGCGGTAAAGTAAAAGGCACTAAATAGAATTAGGTTATTCAATATGATCTGATTGATATAGGTGTGAGTTTATTTAATTTTGCTAACGTAGTTTTTATAAATTGAGTTATCATAAATAAGAGGTAGTAAATGAAAAAAAAAAACGCTCTAAATAATTAAGTTGTTACCAAATAACATCATATTTACAATGGCTTTGTAGAAAATTTTTACCACTGTTGTTAAATCTTTGGTTGAAAGCCAAAACAGGTCAAAGTACATGCATTTTTTCACAAATCTTTTTTATTCCTTATTATAAAGTGCGTGATGGGATATTTTATTGTAACCTTAAATTTCTTGCCGTGACACTGATAAGTTTGTTCCGAAAAGAAAAAATATTACTCTCTAGAACCTCAATCAGCTGAAAAGTCATATCTGAACGTGCAAGAAAGTTATTCAAAATCACAGACTTAAAATAGTACCCATAAAATAGTGTCAGATTATTTATTTAGTCTTATATTTACTAAAATATTTCACGTAATCAAGTTTCGGTCCCAAAGGGGCGTCCAGATAAAAATCTATCAAAATAATTCACACGACCCGAAAATCAATCACGCGCGAGACAAAATCCAAAAGTAATTTAGTACGCGCACTTTTTATCATAAAAAACTAATTTCGGCGTGTCGTTATCGAAATTAAAAAAAATCAGCCAAATGCGAGTGGGACTGCGCATGAAGTGTACCGTACCATTATCTTTACGACATTAATTATACTATCGAGCAAAAATGGCAAAAAATCATTTTTGTTTTACAATGTCCCTCTAAACTAAATATTAAATACTAGCTGTTACCCGCGGCTTCGCCCGCGTAATATATAACCTATGTCCTTCTCGGTACCCTTACCTATGTGTATGCAAAATTTCATGATGATCGGTTCAACAAACAAACAAATAAAGAAACAAACTCACTTTCACATTTATAATATTAGTTGAGAAGTTGGGATTCTGTGAATATTTCAAGAGTATGCCTTTTACCGTTGCTTAAAGCAAAACACCGCAAAAAAACACGTTTGTGGTATGTATGGGAATAAAATGTTTATTTTATTCTGTTTTAAGTATTTGTTATATTAACGGCAACAGAAATATATAATCTGTGAAAATTTCAACAGTCTAGCTGTCACGGTTAATGAGATACAGCCTAGTGACAGACAGACAGACATGTAAACATCGAAGTCTCGTAAATAGGGTCCCGTTTTACCCTTTAAGTAATCATCATCATCAGCCTATACTTGTCCACTGCTGGACATAGGCCTCCCCAATTGCATGCCATCGAGATCTATCTTCGGCTGCTCGCATCCAGCTCCTGCCAGGAGCCTTTAGGTAAGGAACCCTAAAAAAGGCAAATTAACAACAAGCACGATTAATGACAACTCAGCCATGAGGCGAGACGATAAGCATGCTAAAAACTAATAATGCTCATGTTTTTAAACATTACAAAGTGTTCTTTGATGGTAATTTAGCCAGTGATTAACCAAGGTATGGTGTAATTAAATGTGTTTCTGAGCCAACCCTTGGTTATTTACTGATATCTTAAACACGATTAATAACAGCCTTTTTTGCATTTGCCCTCTTTGCAACAACAACATCAATTTTTTTTTCTTTTGCCATGATTTGAGAATTTCCGTGTCCTAAATTATTATCACAATTTGAGTATCTGAAAAGGGTACATTTTTAAACTAATCTAATTTTGTTATTATTATTTTTTATATAAATATATTACATACTTAGATAAAGAGACCTCTCCAACCCGTCTGGTCAGCGTGGAGAGTGAAGGCGAAATGTTCTAGTAGTACAGAGAGGGTCACGCTCCTGCAGTGGAAACTAAAAAGATGTGATGTGACGTGTGATGTGATAGATATAAGTAAAATAAAATATAATCCCTTGATAAGCATTTATACATTGTAACGTGACATAGATTGCAAAAATAGAACACAAACTATCACTACAGTTACACAAAACAGCTTAAATCCACAACAAACTAATCCTTACAAATTATAATCCACCCAGCACGCTCCACATTCATAGTTTTAAACCCATTAACACCTCAGGTTAAATTAATTACCTCCGTCCAACCGAAAAACAAAATGAATGCTAGAACTCATTAGGTAAACTAATAGCATTTGATGGAAACCGGCAAAAACAGGAACAATTCCTGCGGGCGTGCTTAAAGATGATTTATGGTGGCGCCATCTATGCTGTGAAAAGCGGCCCGAATTAGAAACTGCACCTAGTGTAAGGAGATATACCCTAAAATAGGAGAAATGACAGCCTCTTTGACGCAGTGTAGACACATCAGAATGCAATACGTGGGTACCGGGTTCAAGGTATTTATCTGCGGTTGTGGAGCTACCCAAGGTATGGAGTCAGATCCTAGAACTCTTTCTAGTATTTGATGGAAACCGGCAAAAACAGGAACAATTCCTGCGGCGTGCTTAAAGATGATTTATGGTGGCGCCATCTATGCTGTGAAAAGCGACCCAAATTAGAAAGTGCACCTGGTATAAGGAGATTTACCCTAAATCGGAAAAATGACAGCCTTTTTGACGCAGTGTAGACACGTCAGAATGTGATATGGGGGCACCGGGTTCAAAGTATTTATCTGCGGTTCTGGAGCTACTCAAAGAGGGTTGGCGTCAGGCAGGCAGCCAGCCGAAAGAACTTACGCTAAATTTGTAATTTCCCTTAGTAATTGTGGATCCCGGGCTCAACTTGGCGCATCTTAGCTGATCATGATGATGACGAAAATGACCTTGGATAATGCCTCATTCTTTCTGTCTTTTTAGTGGACGTCGTCCGAAAAAAGGACAAAACAAAAATCTATTCACGCCCTTTTTTAAAACACCTCATTTGGCAGATCCATGATTTCCTGCCATGGCTTGTCCCACAATATAATTGTAGATTTATGCATATTCACTTGTAGATGTATACAAGATTACATGAAAAGTTATGAATATGAAGACTTTTGTCTTTCTGTGATATGACGACTTCAAAACAGCAAATATAAAAACTACATCAAAAGTTCCAAGACAAAAGAATTTGCACAAAGATACAGCTATGATAAAAACTTAAAATATCTCGCCGTAAAACCGGCGAAACAAAATGTAGCGTATCTGGTAAAAAACCAGTTAAAACTAGTAAAAACCGGATTGTAGTGTGAGTAATGTTAGTGGGGGAACACCTGGGTGCTGGATCCTTCAGGACATTCCGTGGGCTATAAACTAAAAATAAAAGGTGTTGGTGTTGTTTTGTCTTTATATTTGTTGTTGGTATTTGTCATTTTAACTGACTTTTTTAAAAAGGGGGTTTTAGACAGGTATGTGTCTAATATTGCCAAAAACATTATTTTGTGTTGAATAACAAATTGGAAACGAACATAAGCACCGAATAAGTTTTCCCATTGGACTGATGCTGTAAATTCGAAAAAATTTGTACTGCTACTAATGGCTGGTCAATTTTTTATAATTTTATTTATTTATTTGTATTTGCCTTCTACACTAGAATCTAGATCATCGCTACAAACAGTCTGGACTCCAAAATAAGCTGAATACCAATCGCTCTGTTCTAAATAACGCTGATATACACCAGTGATGTCGGATCTTATGTAGATTCTGCAACACGAGGAGCTCAATTTTTGAACTAGTAGAATCGATCCGCCACTCGTTGTGACGTCAGCACTCGGTTCGTATTCACATATGAACAAAATCAACGAGTGGTCCTGTTTTTACGTATTTTTGAACCGTGCGAATATATTTTTTGTTTTTTCTTATTGGTATTTTTTAGTAGTTTTGGTAGTTCTTGGTGTTCTTGGCTTGGTGGATGGTACTACCAATGGTACCTAATGTGGCCCAATGGTACCTGTGGGACCCATTGGATGCATGGGACCCTTGGTACCCATGAAACCCTTGGTACCCATGGGACCCATGGTACCCATGGGACCCTTGGTACCCATGGGACCCTTGGTACACATGGGACCCTTGGTACCCATGGGACCCTTGGTACCCATGGGACTCTTGGTACCCATGGAACCCTTGGGACCCAATGGGATCCATGGAATCCTTGGGACCCAATGGGACCCATGGAACCCTTGGGACCCTTGCGACCCAATGGGACTCATGGAATCCTTGGGACACAATGGGACCCATGGAACCCTTGGGACCCCAATGGGACCCATGGAATCCTTGGGACCCAATGGGACCCATGGAACCCTTGGGATCCAATGGGACCCTTTGGATCCAATGGCACCCTTGGGACCCTTGGGATCTAATGGGACCCTTAGGGTACCTTTGGGACTCTTTAGGACCCTTTGGGACCCTTGGGACCCTTTGGGACCGATGGGACCTAATTGGACCCATTGGGACCTTATGATACTTATAGAACCCATTGGGATCATAAGTAGTCAAGTCAAATTTCATATTTTATTGTATATGTCTTTGAATCCGAGTGCTCTGGTGCGACCATTCGGAAAAACCATTCGAATAAAGTTTCAAAAATAGAGCCAATTAAGATTCACCATGCGAAAGCTTAAAAACGAGTGGTGGATCGATTCTATTGGTTCAAAAATTGACACCCTGAGCAGAACAAAATACGAAACGTTACTTCCGAGTGCAGTAAGCGAATGCATTCACCATTTGAAACTACCAATAACTACTGCAACCTGGTAATATTTTAAAATCTTGATCATTGATACAAACAGTCGAGAAAAGGTGAATAACAATCGGTCTACTCTAAATAACGCTGATATACACCAGTGATATCGAATGTTATGTAGATTCTGCAACACCTGAGCGGATCAAAATACGAAGCGTTACTCGTACCTCCGAGTGCAGTAAACTAATGCATGCACATACATTCATCCGATAAATTTATCTAAAAGCCTTTTGAAGTGTGATAATGTTTAATGCTTGTTCTAGTTTTTTAGCCAAGGCAACTGGCAAAGCTTATTATGATTTTAACGTAAAATTGCAAGAGCATTATTCTAAATTATTAACATCAGAGAAAGAGACAGAGATAACAAATATATCATGATATCAATCAAAATGTGGTCTATGCCAAGCAGTGCATAACAAGAGTAAAAGCGTTGAGCTTTCAACACTCCGTTGTTGCAAATGGTGTCGTATAAAAAAAGATAAAAGAAAAAAGTTTCTGAAACGCATTAAGTAATACCAATCTTTTCTCCAAAATTCAAACATAACACTACTAGATAGTACATAATCGTTGAGAATAAGCTGAATAACTAAGGCCTACTCTAAATAACGCTGATATACACCAGTAATAATATCTGATCCTATGTAGATTCTGCAACACCTGAGCGGAACAAAATACGAAACGTTACCTCCGAGTGCAGTAAACTAATGCATGCACATACATTTATCCTACAAATTCTTGATACAGTTTTATCTAAAAACCTTAAAGTGTGGTAGTGGCTAACGTTTGTTTTAGTACTAGTCAATACAACTGACAAAGCCTTCTATCTGTCATTTTAACGAATCATTGCGGGAGCTTCTTTCTTAATTATTATTATCAGAAAGAGAGAATGATAACAAATATAGCATATTAATCGAAATGTGGTCTGTGCTAAGAGGTGCTTAACAAGAATAAAGGCGCTGAGTTATCCATATCGAGTTGTTTTGCAAATGGTGTTTTAGAAAAAAAAACAAGAAAGAAAATGTGACTTCAAAGAATAAAATATTACCTTTCTTTTTTTCGAAATACATAACACTGCTAATTTCTACATTATCGTTGAGAATCAGCTGAATAGCAATCGACTCTAAATAACGCTGATATACACCAGTAACATGATATCGGATTCTACAACACCTAAGCGGAACAAAATACGAAGTGTTACCTCATAGTGCAGTAAACTAATGCATGCACATACATTTCTGACCGATGAAACCCATCTACAATGTGTGTTTTCTCAGTTTCCTTTTTAATTCATCTCAATTTTAACAACTGAGTATTCAAATCAAATAAGGGATCCAGAAAAAATATAGTAATACTAGTTATAGGACTCACCCGCGGCTTCACTCGCGTTTTAATTCGTTACTTGGGAACAGTAACATATTTTGGGATGTTTTTGGGATAAACACCCAACTCGACTTGAAGAACTTGCTCTTTACTCGCTCCGTCAGTAAATAAAATGATATCATTATCACGGACACCAAATACATCAATCTCCATAATATATTTTTATGAAACAAAAGCTTTATCTTTGCCGTGTGATATTCGTATGTTTAGCTATTTGTAATTCACGCATGTTTCGTCATTATTGATATAATAACGTCGCAATGCACACAAAGCTACCATTTGCCTATGTCGCTCAAACATAGACTTTCTAACAAGGGATGTGCATTTTATTTGTCGATAGTATGAAAACCAGACATATCTTTTATCGTTCAAATGTTTTAAGCTCTTACTACAGCAAATTTTTATTATGCATGTTAGTTCGTAGTTTCTGTAATTAACACAAAATGGACCTTTTGTGTCTGAATAAACAAATTTTTATTTATTTTAGGATGGCAAACGAGAAAGCGGCTTTCCTAATGGTAAGTGATTACCGCCACCCATGGACAACAATACCAGGGGTACGAAGAGGTGTGAAATGCGTTGCCGGCTTTTTAAGAAAACTTCGACTCGAATTTGAAGGTTCCAATGTCGAATCGATTCACTAGGAATACCGCCACAAGAAACCTTCGAGCAACACGGCTTCCGTCAGGAAACCGATTCCACATTTCAGTCGTATGTGTCAGTACGATATTACTTTTATATACATATATACAGAGGTGTCGGTATTTTGGTAACGGTGTCGCGAGTAAATTTTTTTCCCATCGCAAAAATGGACATCGCGCCTTTTTCACATAAAAAATACTACAGTTTACGCATTACTAGGCCCATCACTATGTCTAACATTAGGTAAACACGTCCCACGTAATATGAAGTGTGCTGTGTGCAGACAAACATGTTTTTTTCTATATTGATTAACCAATATTGACCTGGCAGGGTTATTGGAAAAACTAGGGATATTCTTATTTGTTTGGAGGCGGTCTGAAACTTTAGGCGTGTTATATTCTATGGTTCCCGGCAGAGTAGAATATGACCACTCCAAGTCTTTCCGTGGATGTCGTAGAAGGCGACTGAGGAAACACAAGCTAAACAAAGCCTCTTGGCACCAAATCAACCTCTCCAACCCGTCTGCCCAGCGTGGAGAGTGTAGGCCAAAATCCTCTGACTGCCCTGGCTATAAATCTACAATATAGCTCTGGTAGTACAGAGAGGGTCGTACTCCTGCAGTGGAGACTAAAGATTCTTCAAGACCTAATGAAGAAATTTCTCATCTTGTTCATTTCGCTGATGTGAGTAATTAAAAATAGAATAATCATTCAAATAAAACAGAACTGATTTTGATAAAAAAAATAATATTTGTTTTTAAAGTTCATTGACATTATATTTTGTCAAAATGGTATTCCAATTATGCTTATTTAGACTGCTCAAACTTAATTTATGATCTCATATAAGACTATATTGACAATTCATAGAACTTGTTATTTACGATTTAAACTATGAAGAAAGTTAATTTTTAGAAATCGAAGACGTCAGATATATTTTAGACAAAAGGGTTCTTAGTAATAGACTGATTTGCCATTGATTGGATTGATCTGAACTAAAATGTAGACATAACAGTTTTAGAATATCCTGGAATTTCTGTCTTCATTTACTAGACTAGACATTAATGGAATATTTGAACGTAATGCGATTTTTTTGTTAAGTTTTTATCGGCCTCTTTAAGAGTCCCACGTAAAGCCGCAATCCCATACAAACGTAGTTTCGTTTTAGTTTTACAACAGTTAAGCCAATCTTAACCAAATTTCGTACATACGACCGGATAAGGCATATTGATGTTTATAATCAGATTTCAATTTTAAAAACAATACCTATACAAAATTACAGCGAGTTGAAGTTTCGTATCGAAAATTTGTACTCGCTGTAATTTTATATAGGTATTGTTTGATTGGGTTAACTGTTGTAAAACTAAAACGAAACGAAACGTATGTATGGGATTGTGGCTTTACGTGGGACTCTTAAGGGCCGGACAGGGCTAATAGTAGGTCGGGGAAAAAGTAATTTCGTATTTTGTATGAAGATTTTATCCGTCCATACAAAAGAGGTGTAACTTTGACATCTAAATTCTCAGAAACAAAACGCTTAAGAGTCGCCTGGAAGCACATGTCTCCATACAAACGGAAAAAGGGAATTGTGGCAATATTTGATAATTTTAGGGCAAAATTAAGCATCCAATCAATTAATCTCATTATAATCTACGTACGTTCTTATACAGTTTGGTTTAATAATCAAATGTTTGAGAATTATACGCCTCTCAAGATTTCCATACAAATTTGAAAAGGCTTGTAATTCTCAAACCATTGGTATTTTAACCAAGCTGTATAGGAACAAACGTAGATTATAATGAGATTATTTGATTAAATGCTTAATTTTACTCCAAAATTATCAAATATTACCACAATTCATTTTTTCCGTTTGTATGGAGACATGCGCTTCCAGGCGACTCTTAAACCAACTTTGTGCTATTATTACTGGGACTGTGGTATGTTCATAAATACCAAAATTCACTTTCTGCGTGTTTTGCATAATTTCTTTATTTTTTAATTAACTTTTTTAAATGGTAATTTTTTTTCGTCTATCTTATAAATTTTTAATAAACAAAGAAATGGTTAAATAAGTAAGGGAAAATATTTTGTACATTTCTATATAATTCTTGAAAATTGTACCTTTCAGATGGTATCTAATTCAGCCAGATACATACAACATTACCAAAGATATTTGATTACAACTTTACACATAAAAATACGAAATTATTTTTTCCCCGACCTAATATATTGTAAGTATATATGTGTTTGTTATAATCGTTGAGTTAGTATCCCACAACACTAGGTCTCGAACTTACTCTAGGGCTTCTAGAATAATTAGGTATCCGCTAGTGTATAGGTTGCCTTAATGCTTTCCTTCACCGTTTGCAGTTAGTTGTCAACGAAAATGCCCGTCATCATCATCATCATCTTCAGCCTATACTCGTCCACTACTGCCTCCCCAATGGGCATGTTGACTAAAATTTTTTTCATGTTGCTATGTGTAAACACCTGCCAAAAATAAACACAATAGTGACAGAAATACATTTCTAAACAAAAAACTCTTTCAGTTATAAAAGTTTTAAAGACACATGTTTTTAGACGTAAATTTTTAGACGTGAAAACGCGCCGCTGAAATGCCTACATATTTGTGACGTCACAAGCTTGTATTTTGTATGGGTGGCGTGAGAACTTTGTTTGGTAGCTATACGAAATATTTCGTTTATGGTAATGGTTTCATAATAAAAGTTTCTATAAATTTTGCAGACTAAAATACAGTATAATTGTAATTAAAGATTTTCATACTTTAAAAAATGGTCTTATTCACCCAACTTTAAAGAAGCTTTATGATCACTTAACGAATCGATATCAAATTAAAAGTGTTCTTTATAGTGTTTTTAGATAGAAATTAGTCTCATTAGAAACAAATTTTATATAATCTTAACATTAGGCAACTACCGTATTGCACGCCATCGAGCTTCGGCTGCCGTAAAATGCCCGTACTTGAGTCAGATAGGTCTACAAACCCAGGGGTAGGCCGAGTCAGGCGGGGTTAGAACTTAGGACCTTTCACTTATAAGTCGCGCTCTTAGACAACTGAGCCATTGCCGCATCAAGTTTTTTTTATATCATAGGACGGCATACGAGCAAGCGAGTCACCTGATTGTAAGTGATCACTGCTGCCCATAAACAACTGCAACACCAGGGGTGTAACAAGAGCGTTACCGGCTTTTTATTTTTCCCTCCCAGAAGGGAGAGGAGAAAGGCCTCGGACTCTCCCACTCACCGAAGGAAAGCATAACAGCGGTAAAGCGACGTTTGAGTAGCACAAACGTCGGTTTTCTGTGAGAGAGTGTGTAATTCCTAAACACATTATATTTCTCGTACTCAGAAGTAACACCTGTAAATAAAAAGGAAGCCGGCAGAATCGAGTTTGCATTTTAAGAGATCATTTACAACCGAAATGTTCACGCATAAATAAGAATGAGTGAAGTTGCGAGTGTAAAAATTTCGGAGATCCCGTTTTGCCCGCGGGCACACCGTATTACCTTAAAGCGCTGTCTACACATTTCCGGGTTCCCGTCCCGGACGGCAATTTGCCGGGACGGAGAAAAACCGGTTTTATACGATTTGTATATCTCGGAGCACACCCGAACGCACGGATCATAAACCGTTATATTTACATAAACATAAATTTTCATTATTCGAAACCATTTTCTCATTCTCTTTTCTAATTGGTTTCTAAAAATCTTCATAATTATTAGACTTAATGTTTTTCAATATACGTCATTAAATTATTTTCGTTACAAAATTTCATAGGCACTTTACATCTACAAAAAACATTAATCATAAAAAAACATTGAAAACAAAAATGTATTCTTTTTTCTATAAGAATTTAACGACATCGTAGTAAAAACATAATTGGCCAGACAATCCTGATAGAAAACTATTTTCTACTCCTGTAATATTCAGAGTAAACTTGGCTTAATCTTCTTTGTTGGACTTACGGGGACTTACGGGAAGCACCCCAGGCCACAGAAAAAACGGGACTTTGAGGGTTTCGTACATTGTTTGTTTTTGGTTTTTACTTTTACTATTGATAGTCCATTTTTGCCTCTTGTAGCTTAAACGGCGTGACGGATTTTGAAGTGAGAGGTGTCATTGGATTTGTATTTGTCCCCGTAGTGTCATAGGCTTTGTCACGTCAGCAAAATATCAATACGGCGGACGTAACACCAGTCGGTTTTTTTTTTTAAATAATGTAACTTGCTACGTATTGAATAAAGGAACCCTAAAACGGTAAAAAGAGGGAATCGAGTTCATTTAAATATGTATCAAGACTTCAAAGATGTCATTTGGGTCGGTAAGTCGATATTTCGGCCCTGTAATCCGGAAAAATGATGATATCAGTAATTTTACGCTCTGTGGGTGGGATGGTCAGTTTCGAATTATTTGTATTCGATTTATTAGATCCTAACTAATATTATAAATGTGAAAAGTAAGTTTGTTTGTTACGCTTTTACGCTCTATCTACTGAACCAATCATCATGACATTTTGCATACACATAGGTTAGGGTACTGAAAAGGACCGTGTCGCCGTGTGGTTCCCGGCGGAGTAGAAAAGAACCACTCCAAGTCTTCCAGTAGATGTCGTAAAAGGCAAATTAGGAAATACAAGCTAAACAAAGCTTATAAACATCAAAAAGACCTCTCCAAACCGTCTGGCCAGCGTGGAGAGTGTAGGCCAAATCCTCTGACTGCTCTGGCTAATATAGCTCTGGTAGTACAGAGAGGGTCGTGCTCCGGCAGTGGAGACTAAAAAAGACCTGTTTATGATGATGATGACTGAAATGGACATAGGTTATCACGCAGTCGAAGCCGCGGGTAGCAGCTAGTGTCATATACGTATTTACTCAAGAAGTTATCCAAATGTAATGAGAGTGACCTTTAAGGTCTTACGAATAAAAAAATACAGACGAATTGAGAAGCTCTCCTTTTTTGAAGTCGGTTAAAAAATAATTCAGCCCACTTAGTAATTTCAACGTCTTGGGAAAAGATTTTAGATAAAAGAGGTTACCTCAGACCTCTTTCTTCACCAGGGTATAACTATATAGAGAACTTAGATTATATATAGTCAAAGATAGAGAATTGGATGTAGGACATATTTTCAGCATATATTGTAAGAATTAAAGGAAATAAGACAATAATTAATAGGATCTCTCATACAAATGCATCGATCGACTGGTTGAATTTATATGGGAAGTATTTTTTTATTAGATATTATGATTCTGAGATTAAAATATTGCCACAAGGTTTAGATTCAGCCAGAATAGCAGGAATTTAGAAAATAAACAGATTTTAAAAAATTCCATGAACATCACTGTCCGTACCAAGGAAATGAGTTTGCTTATATGTGCTTACATTTAACCCTTTTTTTACTTACAAAAGTAAAATTTCCAAAACTGCTGACTACCAAAATTCCGCTATAAGTCGCATTCGTCTCGGTAACAAAAGCTACATTTTACCATCCCCTCGATAAATGAGCTTTCGAATCATCAAAGGGCTTTCGTTGCGTCGAAGAAATTTTTGAACAATACCACCCTTTGGATAAAGCTTGCAAAGACATTATTTTACAAGCTTTTATTTAACTTGCAATGTATGTATGTTTGTCCGTGTAGAATCTTGCAACTGAATTTTGAAGCACTGGTCCTTAACCGACTGAGGCAAAAAAATATTTAGTTATGGAAGTCACGTGAAAATTCAATATTATTGTATCATAGGCGTGATGTGCTGTTGGATACGGAAGGTACCAAGAGGCACTTCTAATTTCTTATTATTTTGAAAGTAAGATTGACACATCGTGCTTGTAAACATTCGATTTCTCTTGGCAGACTTTACAGTATAAATCGCTCATACCTAATAAAAGCTTGTCAAAAATGCAATTTTTGAAAAATTTGTACATAATGGTTCTTGTATCATAAACATTTACTCTTTCTCATCTTAGCGTTTTCCCGACTTTTAGTACAAAAATAGCCCTACAATTTGTATAATGTCGAATTATTTTTTGATTTCCTAGTCTTGAAACCTTTATTTATTTAAACTTTATTGCGCAGTAAATTGAAGTACAATTAGCGAAAACGTTCTTCATTTTGACAGGCTGGTTGATAAGAAGTGTTTACACTGGCACCCAGGATTGAGTGAGATATTCCTCGATTTCCAGACCAAAAAGTTTTTCCACGTCCTAAATTTCATAAAAGAATAATGGCACAAAATGTACTCAAAATTAAAAAGCTGTAATAAAAAAGACAACTCACATCAAAAGACATGACGTTGTCTATGAACATTGGGTATTCAAATGTAAAAATAACAGCGCCGAGGCAACCTTACGGTAATGACAACCCTAACACGACAATTCCATCCGCGCAGGGCTGTCACTCATTAGCATATGTACATAAAGCGCGACTCTCATTGGTCGAGCCCGGCGCCATGTTTGAATTGCAGACATTTTGTGCCGCCATTTTTATTAATTAAAACCGTGAGTTTTTTCCCTCGAACAATTGTTTTGAAAGTTATCTTAATGTTTGCTATGCAGATTTAACGAGCTGACAATTTCGTGGTACAAATTCGTTGTGGTTTTTACATAGAAATGACGTCTGAATGTCATGAATGCAAATAAATGTATTAAAATATTCAAAACGTTTGTATTTTTCTTCTTTTCTCTTAAGATAAATAGTAAATGTACTAAATTAAAAAAAAAGTAAAGTTATTTAACAAATTTTACACTAAAAGCGTTGAAATAAGTTTAGAAGTCGTAATCCCAAAAGCTTATAAAAATAAAAACATCTCTATTGGATTTGACTTTGGATTTAACTTCAGAAGTATAAGAAATCCAGTTTATCTAAAATGTGAATGGGCTAGTTTAATTCAGTATGTACTCTGGATATAAGTTTCAATTAAACTTTAAATTATCTTATCCAAGACATTGTTTATTCTATCTTAACACATTTGTGAAGTACAAAGTTAATGTTCATGTAATACAATAATAAACACCCAAGTAATAAAGTGCATTAAATTCTATGATGCGCACACGAGAAAACATTAAAATTTAAGCTTGTGTTTCATTCAACAAATTAATGACAAAGAGTAAAACTGAAAACGTTATGAGAATAGCTCCGAGAGAGCGAACAAAACAAAGGCTTTTAGTGCCTCAAAGAACAATATGAAGATGCGATATTATAAGCAAACTTGGAGCGGTACCTATGTAATACTCTTGCATCGACTTCCCGCGGTAATTTTAATCTTCTTATGAACCAACTTTCAAAGAACGTGAGATGCACTATAAATTATATCAGAAAATTACTGCAGACGTTATTCTGGAGCACTGACATTTTAATAATATTTTATTT
Organism: Rhodophaea formosa; assembly: GCA_963082605.1. Classification (NCBI taxonomy): domain Eukaryota; kingdom Metazoa; phylum Arthropoda; class Insecta; order Lepidoptera; family Pyralidae; genus Rhodophaea; species Rhodophaea formosa. Next base: position 8,268,242 of record OY720228.1, on the reverse strand, counting down.
TAATAATATTTTAAAAGTTTGTAAGTTGAGATGTTTGTTACTCAATCACTCAAAAACGGCTCATCGAATTTGATGTTTGGCACACAGATAATCTAAAGCTATCATCCATGAACAACAGCATATAAAGTTTGCTAGATAAATATAAATAAATATATATAGGGACATATCACACAAATTGAGCTAGCCCCACAGTAAGTTGTGAACTTGTGTCGCAGGATACTAACTCAACGATACTATATTTTATAATATATACTTATATAGATAAACATCCAAAACCCAGGTCAATATGAAAAAGATCTTTTTCCATCTTGACCTGACCGGGGATCGAACCCCGTAAGACCCCATGTAAGACGACATACATGTCAGGAAGAGTTAAAATGTTCTAAATTGAAATGAGCCCAAGAGTTATTTAATACTAGCTTTTACCCGCGCCTTCGTGCCATCCGCGTGATATATAGCCTATGTCCTTCTCAGTACCCTAAGCTATGTGTATGCTGAATTTCATGATGGTCTGTTCAGTAGGTTAGGCGTGAAAGCGTAACAAATCAACAAATAAAGAAACAAGCAAACTCACTTTCGCATTTATAATATTAGTTAGGACAAAGACAATATAATACTAACGTAATAGACTGCCCACCTCATACAAAAAAATTGGACCAAATTAAGCTTGCGAAAAGCAGGCGAATGTATGGCGCAGTAGAGTTGCTTGGTAGTCGATACTAGATGGCGGTAATCTGCGTTAGCCTTTAAGTTACTAAATATAAGGTGTCATTTTAAAATATTATGCCTAAAATATTGTTTTGATTTTTAATAAGATATATTTTGTGAATCATGTTTTTATATTCTCATAATACGGTAGATACAATGTTTTGTAGTTTCGAGTGGCGCCATCTATGCGAGTCTCTGAGAACAAATCGTCCGATTAAGGCGTTGAGACCACATGGTTAGGATTAATAACCTGCAGCCCTCCCCGAATACGCCCAGGCATGTATTATACTTATAAACCTTCCTCATAAATCACTTTATCTATTAGTTATGGAGTCTATCGCGAACAGACAGACAGACGCGGCGGAGGATTTTGTTTTATAATATGTTAGTGATAGTGATTATTTATTTATTTGCTAGCCTGTTTAATCCCACTGCTGGGCAAAGGCCTCCTTCTCTGCTTTCCATTCTTCTCTGCTTTGGGCTTAAGTGATAGTGATGATAAGTATTTTTTTTGACTGGTTTTAGGGATGTGTATTATGCATTTGTAAACTCATCATCTTCATCATCAACATCATCATCAACTTGCCTATCGATTGTTTTACAATTGAGTCTCATTTATGAACAAAAAAGTTATAGTATTCTACAGATCATTTGTGTTTTATAGCGATTATGATATAGTCATAAATAATATTTTTAAAGATTTGTGTGCTAACGTAGCCTTTAGGTTTTATAGACCTGGGCTCTGTCTACCCGGCAATGGAAGACGTGATAGTTTGTATGTATGTGCTAACGTAAAAATGTGCTTATATTTAAAAATAACGTATTCCACGACCGTTTTACATTCGAGAGACAGGCAGTCAACGCGCGAAAGCTTCTTTTCAAGTAAATAAAAATAGTAGAATATATTGAAAGCCCAAGGGACAACCAATAACTCCGTTCGGATTTGGTTTTGTGTACGTATGGAAATGTGAAGGCACCAGACTTCTCTCAGGGTACCGTTGGACATCGATATACTTTTGGTTTATTCCGTTTGGATCCCTTAAATAGTTCACGCCAAAATACGTTTATTAACATTATTATTAGATGATCTTTTGTGAGCAATTCCTCTCGGATCCCTTAAATTTTATCACATATCCAAGTTGATAAGTTAAATATTACCATTTATTTCTCATCATTAATTAATTATGGTTGTGAAAGTTTAAATTCCGAGATGATTGTACACTGTAGAACGAATACAAAAAAATATATTAATCCTACTGATATACAAAATTATCTTAGTATATTTAATACATTTTGGTACAGTATATTTAATAAACCTCGTATTTTGACAAAATTTCATACGTATGATTATTTTTGTTTATATTACATATAGATAAACGAACGGATGTATAGCGACGTTCCATTAGCAACCGTGTATGTAACAAAAGAAAGAGATCTGACATCTATTTATATAAGAGGCAAACCTGGCTCACTGACTTATATATCGAGTTTGTGGTGGGAAGTCAAGGGGTGCAGTTGGGGTCTACCTACGATTCTATTATATATCTACGATTTTGCAAAGTTTGGTGTTATAAATGCTCGTACTCATGGAACAATTTGTGAGATAGTTAAAGTGGACTGTTATATGGACTCGTATAGACTTGTCACCATAACCTCCCGACCACGAGGCATCAAAGAACATACGCCATCTTTGATGCTACTTGTTACAACTTTACCGTACAACACCGATACTTAGTATCTCAATTTACTGGACATTGGCAGAATCACTGAAATCTCGGTGGAAGCCAAATTATAAAACAGAAGAAGAAGAAGACTTATATATCAACGCACAGCCGAAACTACTGTACCTACAAATTTGAAATTTGTTACAGGTATTTCTTTCATGAAGTGACCACTAAGGAATTCTTTTTACAAATTCATCCCATATGTAGGTGAAGTTTTACGCGGACGAAGGCACGGAAAAATATTAGTTAAAATATAAATAGCAATGAAGTGGATCAGAACGGAATAGCTCACTTTTTGCGACAACCCTATGACCATTGAAGGGCAAAATCGAACAGGGCTGTAATTGGTATTAGATTTGGGATGATTTATTTTCCAATTTCTAGTTGCCAATTTATTTTTAGGTCTCTAGGATTTATCGAAATGTTTTACCTTTTTTGCTAGTCTAGATAACGTATGTAATGTATTCATATACCGTAAATGTTGATGGAATTGCTTTTCTGTGGATTACGTGATTATATTTTTTCGATGTAGTTTTTTAAATTTTGTTTCTGAACGTGTTTCATTTTAATATTTCTCTGAATGATAGTGTTCATTGCTAGTAGTTAGTAAAAGAATAATATTATATATATATATTTTTAAATAATGATAAAGCCTTTGTCATTTTACAGTTTTATTCAGGTGGGATGATGTATTATTACTTTTCAGGAATTCGGAGGTATTTTGTATTTCGTATGTGTTAGTGGCCAACACTGGCGTCAGATTTTACAAGCTGCCTACAGGCATTTGGAGGTAAATAATTCAAATGATGTATTATAACTCACATTCATACACATTATACTTATGACATTTATTATTATAATGAGGACTGTACGTTTATTGTTCACTACCCATAGACTTGTTACAAACCTACTAAAATAGTTTTCACTGACTTACACACTTTTTACTTGATGTCTCATCACACAGTGATTCAAAAAGTTAACCCATATAATGTTATTGTATGGCTGAAATTCAATAGTCTAAAGAAATATTTTACATCTATGTTCTAGTGGCACTCCACATTTGGACAGTAACAAGGGTCGTGTAAATCAATTAAAACTTAAATAATTGAATATTGCTGTCAGGATGACGGCCCTTATTGTTTGCTTGACATTATTAATAGCTGTATATGTCTTTCGAATACCTCGCCACTTTAGCACTTGTCACTAACACTAAATTACTAGACTTCACTAAATACAAACCTTAAACCTGCGATAGACGCGTACAGTGCACTAACCAAAACTCTATCAATTTGGATACGTAACCAGATTTTTAAAAGTAGATATCATCATCATCAGGCTTTTTTTAGTCTCCACTGTAGGAGCAAGACCCTCTCTGTACTGCTAGAGCCATGTATTAGCCAGAGCAGTCAGAGGATTTGGCCTACACTCTCCACGCTGGCCAGGCGGGTTGGAAAGCCCTCTTTGATGTTTATAATCTTTATTTAGCTTTTGTTTCCTAAGTCGCCTTCAACGACATCCATGGGAAGACACGGGAGTGCTCATATTCTACTCTTCCGGGAACCACACGTACAGTAGATGTTTACACGTAAAATTGAATTTTATTAGTAGTTAGAAAGCCGCGGCTGTTACTAGCACTCGGTCTTTACTATGCTAAGCGTTAGCATGGTTAGGATCACTAAATATTGGTAGACGGCATGGTAGAGTAGAGTGAACGCAGTGGTAGGGGAAGGTAGAAGTGGTAGAGCAGCTTACCCACGTTGCTAGTCACTCTACCAATTCAATGGAAAGCGGAATCAAAATAGTAATCAGTTGCTAGCCGCATTACCTACTGAGGTTACTTTTTTGATTTTCGCCCAATCACACCAACAAAACATAGCATTCAACTCGAAAGAAGTCTTCCTGCTCCAAAATCGATACGCAATGATGCCCCAAATGTAAATAATTGTCAACTTAACTTTCTTCCCGATAAAAATGCAAACCCCGGGCGCTTGGCGTGATTGCATTGCGCCCCTCTCAGCCCGACAAAAATAAAGACGGATTAGCGAGAAACGATCGACAAAGCTCTATGAAGGTCCCTCACCGGGAGCATTGACGTATAATGCAACGTTACAGATTCGAGCATTACATCAGTGAAGGAGGAGAACCTCGTTAGTCAGGGAGGTAATTATTGTAATGCTCAAAGTCCAATATATAATGTTACATTACAAGTAAAAATCTTTATACTTTGAGTATGTAACATGAATTTTTTCCTCCTACACGTCCACCAACTGGGCTACCCCACAAGGAAAAATACTACTATCTACATATGTACATTACGTAAAAGCGCTGCAGTACAGTGACAGTTGCAAGTTTAAGTAATAATAGCCTTAGTTTTTATGTCCTATTATCTCTTAAGTTATTTCGATGCTTGTTAACGAAACGTGTTCTTGGATTGTAAGGTACATGACCTATCTACCCACCGCCCTAAAAACCGGTTTTACTTGATAAAAGCTATAAATGAATAATAAATACAACAACCAATAGTAACTTTAGCATGCTTACTTATATACAAATAAACAAATAAGTTTAGGTGTCGCATCTCGTTTGAAACTAAAGAGGATGTTAGAGGTCTAAAAGACAAGAAACTTAATAGGAGAATTAGGAGATAATTCTAGTAGAAGTAAAGAACAAAAAAGTTTTTTCTTGTAATTCTAATACTAGTATGAAACCACTTACTAACCTACAAGATAAATTCCAATAGAGCTAACAAAACAAATTTTTATAAAATATTTTATGCTTTGTTTTTATTTGTAAGCAGCACTCCGCCTCAATTTATTTTCTAAGAGCAAGCTCGCCCCACCTCTCACGTAAGTAGATTCAGGGGCTGCTTGAACAATGGATCCTCTAAGATTTGCGATTCGGCTCTTGACCTCAGCTTGCTGGTTTCTGTGAATCCTGAGTGTTATCTACAGTTTGGATGCGAAATTGCATGGAAAGCATCGCTAGGCGCGGACTGAATCTTTTTTTTTTTAAATAATAAATATATACGGACAAATGGACTGGATAGATAACTACATTTGATATTGAAATATTACTTTTTTGTGTTTCAGGTGGCAAGCCGTTAGCTTGGGGATGTTATAGTTACTACGGGCATTTAGTCCCAATCCTTTAATTGTATGATTTGTTCTCACAGATTTACATAGATGGCGCCACTCGTTGCTACACAACATGTTATGTACCGCATTATGAGAATATTAAAGCATTATTTACAAAATACATCTTATTTAAAATTAGAACAATCTTAACAATATTTTAAAATTATACCTTAGTTTCAGTAAGTTTAGGCTAACGCAGATTACCGCCATCTATTAGCGAGTAGCAAACAACTCTGAGGCGCCATACATTCGCCTGCTTTTCGCCACCTTAATTTGTACAATATTTTTGTATGAGGTTGGCAGTATAATACGTTAGCATTATATTGTCTTTGCTACATGCTCTAAGTTGCTACGGGTAAAAAGAAAAATCGTAAATATTGGCGTCAATGGTGATTTGTTAAAAACATGCAAGTTAATGGGAATTATGACGCTGCGGAGACCAGATGACCTATAGACTAAAAAATATTCCACAACAATAAACCACTTTGACAATAGAAAATAATAATAATAATATGAAGTACGAAAAAATTCGCTGGAAACTAAAATATATTCGAGGAAAGTTCCACTCAAGGAGCAAAGAAAATGATATGTTAGCTTTGCTTACATAAACAATACTGATAGGGAGCGTGTAAATATAACAACAATATAAGGCATATTATATAAGATCAAATAGTTTTTTCACGACCAAAAAGGGAGTTCAATATTTTCAGCGTTCATTGTTTGTTTATTTATTCCACCGTAACATCGAAATGACTGAACAGATTTAAATGTGACTGTATAATAATAATCCTGATAGCAACCCAAGTGATGTTGGCTATATAATTAAATAGCGAAATATTTTTCATTTCAAAATATCTGACAAAAACAAATATTATTGCATGTGGCTTCACTCTTGTGCTACTTTAATCTTGGATAACTGAATATATAAATTTTTCGATTTAATAATTTGACAAAAGACTAACTTCTGCAAGAATAAAATATACACAAATATATAAAAATCTGCAAGTTGAATTGAAATTACATCGTCACATTTTAATTTTGATACTCATATAAATTTTTTGTAAAAAACTGTTTAATATAATATTTTTTTAATAATGCGTGTTTAATAAATGTCTAATAAATTCTGTAAAAAATCTTATTGCTTTTTATGACATTGCAAAAGATATGAAAATCATGTTCAAAATGAATTCTATGTTAAATACGTTCTATTTTTGTGTCACAAAAATTTAATAAACTTCAATGTCACTTTCACATATTTTTGTTATAAAATAAGTGTAATTTTTTTTTATTAATTAGTTTGTGCAAAGTCAAACCACCTTGAAATAAACGAACAGACGCAACGACACGCCCCATCCCATAAACAAAATCCAAAGAGTACATTTAGCGAGAGAGACAGACAAAAAACATAGACATATTAATATTTAGTCACTATGGAAAAATAATGAAGAAATAGCGACATGTAAGTAGCTGTTTTAAAAACTAAAGTTATATCAAGAGACACCAATATGATTTACGCAGAACAAAAGCAACTGGCACGCTTTGCACTCTTCCTCGTAACACATACTGAGGAAGAGTTTTTCATAAAATTCATCTGAATTACCAAAAATGTTCAACGACCTACCTGTTCATAATATTAAACGTTATCCCACGTTGTATCCCAAATTCCAGGACCTTAATTAAAAATGTCATATTGATCACGGCCCAAGGGTGGGCAGGAAGGGCTCTAGATCCGTTGATCTAGGATTACGCCAGATTACTGGCTCAAAAGGCCCAAACTTATGATAATGTCGACCCTCTGAGAATGTTCCTGGTTTAAACGTAAGCATGAAACAACGAGAGAACAGAAATGCTACTTTTGTGTGTTGGTCTGCTTTGTTTTTATCCAACTGTGTATTTTGTACAGTGATTTAACACCTGCTTGCCACGACGTCTTTGTCGTTTGCTCAGAGCTGTCACATAAACTAACCAACGTTTGTAATTAAAAAAAAAAACTTATAGTTGAATAAAATTTTTCCTCTCTTTTAAGCATATTAATATCTGAAAGTATATTAAGATAATTGATGATGAGTAGCGATGCTTATATGCTGATTTTTGTTAAACCATGTAATAATACAATTCAGTTCGATTAATCACTAGTGTAGTCACAAGCAGTGATTTCCCATTGTTGATCTACATCTCCTAAATCATCTTTCTTGTTAATTTGCGATCAAAAATCAATTTCATGTAGTCTGTGTTTGTTGTGCAGTGATTGTTGGAAACTCCACCCTTGAACCTCTACAGGTTAAGTACAAAAATTGTACTGTAAATGTACTGCTTTACAGCAGTACATCTACTTGGGTCAATTGATCCAGGTCGGAAGCTCCAGTTTCAAGGACAAGGTCTTTCGTCGAATCCGATTCGGCTGGGCAGCGTTCGGGAAGCTCCGCAGTGTCTTTTGGTCGAAAATACCTCAGTGCCGTTAAGTCGAAAGTCTTAGACCAATGTGTGTTACCAATGATGACTTACGGGTCCGAAACGTGGTGCCTTACTATGGGCCTCATAAGAAAGCTCAAATGACTTACGATTTCCTAACTCTATATTAGCACTTTATCGATGTCGTAGTTGTAACATGATATTACATTCAAGGGGAGTTTTTTTTTATTAATTATAGAATTAGGCATTTGTCTCCCATCTCACCTGATGGTAAGTGACGATGAAGACGAGGATGTTACATGCCTATCCAAGATATGCTTTTACATGCATGCTTTTACGTTACTTTAAGATGGTAACATATACAATTAAAGACTATCCTCATCTGTACCTTCGTTAATTTGTTGGTTCAGAATACGCAGGTAAGAAAGGAACGAAAGGTTTATGCAAAGCTTTCGTTGTTTTGATGGAAATGATACTTGTTTTGGCTATTTGGGAGACGAAACAATATTCCGTCCCGAAGATTTGAATTTTTGCTTGCAATGCAAGAAAAGGATTGTTTTGGGTCGAAAATGGGGTTTGCTACGGTATTTTTTACAATGCAGGAGCCGATGGCTGAGCTTCAAATGTGGATGATAAGTGTCATTATCTCTCATGTACTTTAAATGTTTCCTCGTGGTCATACAAGTTTGTCGTGTTTGTTAAGATTATGCTCAAGTTTTAGTTTGAATACTTAAAACCATAGAACTCGTGACATATCTATAGAAATTTGTTAGGGAAAACACATTTCTTATCTACTATAATCGTACATGCTTCTTGCAATACCTAGATCGTTTAACCTGTTTGAAGACGTGATTGAAGTCTGTAACAAGAATTGGCCGTATATAAATTAAATACATGAACATAAATCTAAGACAAACTTTTGACCTTCTTAGTTACCAATGCGACACACAATGCGTGGTTGTTTTAAAAGACAATGCACGCTAACATATAATTGACCTAGTTATTTCACGTACTTTTAGTATTAACTGAACAAAGCCCAAAAGTAACATAGTAGATACATATTCATAAGCAAATATCAATAAATTGATACAAATCAATATATTCGATTTATTTGTCTTCAAACAAGCCTTTAACCAAATACTGACGATCCAGCCTACCTGACTGCCTACGTGATGAAAATAAAATGCTTACCAAGGAAATTCAATATTGCTGATGGCAATAAAAAACATTCGGAAAAACGTATTCCAAATTCATATTCCGAAGTTATAACGGTAATTCCAACACATTTGCCGTAGCGACTCCTAATTTTCTTCTTTGATTCCTTCGACTACATTCACCCTTGACCCATCATTTGTTATTATTAGCTTCTCCTCCCCCCTTTATTTAAATGTCCTATCTCAACCTAATTTTCGATCGAAAATCAACTTTACAAGTTTCTTCCTAAGGCCTATATTGCTATGTTTGCTTTAATGCATTATACGCTTTTTCGGAATGCTTTGCGGTGTTACCAGCCTTATATAAATGCTAACAAAATGTCGGTTTCGCGTGATATCGTATACTTATCGTACTTTTACTATTTTGCATACATTACCTATTGGTATGCATATTCTTTAGGCTATGACTAACCAAGTTTACGTTGTTTTCTTTGCCAAAACAATCCTTAATACGCGAACGTTCGTATTTATACTAATTGTTGGCCTAGAAACGGAGGCTTGGCAAAAGACAGAGAAAACAATGTAGCCAGTCATTAATTTTATTATTTGCGCCGTTTCTCTGCATTAGCGGGCTTTGTAATAAACATGATTTATTCTTTTTATTTCCCCTTAACCTCGCTGCGGGATGAAGAATTTAAAAGAGAAAAACGAATCGAAATAAAGCTTACAATTTTAAATGAGTTCAGAAAACTAAAAGACATTTTGCATTTGAAATGAAACCTCAAAAGTAGGTGGTCCTTAAATTATTTATGAATAGATAAAGTCCAATGAGAGTAATGAATTGAAATATTAGTCTCAAGCAAATGCAAATTGGTCTAGAATTGAATAGTTAATAGTATTATTAATCGTGCTATGAATATTGTGATTACAAATTCATAACACTTCACTTTATTGACTTTGTAATGAGAAGGACAATTTAGTAGAGCTAATTTCGTTTTTGATATCACTTTAACTTAATATTTCGGTAAATTAAATTACGGAGTGTATTTTGACTCGAAATCAAAACTTTCAATCAAAATTTTAAATATCTGTGAAGTTTCCCAAACAAGCTGTTTCTCAAAGCTGTAATTCAATATCATGGGTAATTAAGAATGTCCAAACAAAGTTAAAGTGGTAAGTTAAAATTTAAGCTCGGTGTTAATTATCTGAGGTTGTTATTGGAAAAAGTTAGTCGAAGCAAAGGTGAAGCGGTGGAACCTAATTTGTTTTAAATTTTGATTGATTTGACTTTTGAGTGGGGTTTGAGTTTGCAGACTGCAATTTTGAATGCTTTCCCGCTTTAAACAGTATACAAGAAAGTTTCGTTTCCTTTCAGTCTTGTTAAATAAATTTAACCGTACGTTTTGCATTTTAGTAAACAGAAATCATAAGAATATCTGGTATTTTAGGTGAGGAGTACCGCAAGGTTCTGTCTTTGGCCCACTTTGGAAAAACTTTATTCATGACTAGCAGCTGTGATCAAATTAATTTGTACTTTGACATTGTTACCGCCAAAGTGTTAATTATGTATTTCTTGTTAAATTTATTAAAGTGCTCATTTCGCACTTAAGTACATAGAATTAAAAAGAGTATAGGATTTTAAGTGAGTACCCCAAGGATCTGTCTTTGCCCACCTTGAAAAGACTTAATAACATGATTCGTCTCTGTGACCCAACTAAGTAGTACTTTGAAATTGCTACCGCCAATGAGTGAATTGGGTCTATTTCAAAAACTTCCCAGTCGTTGGTGCAAAACTTGGTCATACTTGGTAACTAATATGCATAATCGTCAGACCGCGGATCTGCTGAGCTTGTTTCCTTCGCGGGTTAATTTGGTAGAATTAGCGATTAGCATGTTTGATATGGATAATTACAGCAGTTTGACATACATTAAATGTAGGTACTTTAATAAAACTTAATTTTTAAGATAAGAGGATTTACGAAACATTTATTTTTGCTGGTATAAAATCAGCGCTTTATCTTTAAATCTGTTAAGTAAAAATATATAACATATAAAGGAAGATACTTTTGAATTAAAGTTCATGAAAACTTAAGGGGGAGACCTTTGCCCAGCAGTGGGGCATTACAGGATAACTAAAAAAGAAAAAGAAACCGATTAGAATAAGAATAAGAATCTTAAATAAGTTAATACTCATTCAATAAGCAACATTTTTTACATAAAATACTGGTATGTTAAATAAATTTTAAAAATGTGAACATGCGACCTTATTATTAATATTGCATGCGTTCTTATTCGATAATAATGTCATAATATTGTCGGGGAATTCTTCATTTCTTTCACAACAATATACACAGCTTATATCTTGTACCATTGTGTGAAATTTCCAAATTTACATACGAGATTTACTTAGCCCACGCTGATAGGCGAGTTAAAGTTTGTATCGCGATATTACAGACTATTTGAGTTGGGATTAGCAAACTTGTATTGTTCAGGGCTGCGTGATATTGGGTCAAAAAGTGATTCTAGGAATATAAAGTTAGCTTGTTCTGGGAAAATAATTTCGTATTAAATGTAAGAAGAATATAATATACTAGTGCCTCTATGGAAAAGGGAAAAATTGAGGTGAGGAGAGGGAAAAGGGGACCAAGGATATTTGGATGAAATAAAGGAAAAGCAGGAGTTGTGGGATATAAGGATATCAAGAGAATGGCTGAGAACCGAGAGACATGGAGAGCACTCCACCGACAAGGTATCTTAAATTATAGATAGAGTGCCTCTGTGAGCTATAGACCTCGTAAGTATATGCCAGCTAACTTTATGCCAACTTTGCAATTTTGAAAAAAGTCCAAAGACTGATAAGTAAAACATGTACTTATTGTTACTCACAAAACTTTTAGGAAATCAGTTGAGAAGTGCTACCTGAAGAGAAGGACAGTCAAACAGCGGGACATCAGAAAGAATTTTTGCCTACCTGAATCAGAGACGCTTTAATTATATAAGTAGGAGAAAAATAAACATGCCGATGTAGACACTACTTAAAATAAAAAGATCAATATATACTTAAAATAAAAAGATCAATATATACAAAAATAGTAGAAGAGCTATTTTATATATGACATGGCAGGCTATGTTTAATAACAACTAAAATTAGGAAACCTTCATGAAATTAACTTTTTTGGCAATAATAGTCGTGATCATCATTTCAAGTATACAAAAGCATATGTTTTCTTTATACGGAGAAGAAACTTCATACAGGTTGTCATGTAGCATAAATGTCACTTACAAGCTCTCAAATATTCTCTAGTGTTTGCAATAACACCTAGTGGGATGAAAAAGTAATTAGTTTACTTCTCTGCATATAATTGCTTTATATAACTACCAAGAAAATCTTGTTTCATTTCAATCTGCATATTCATCAGATAAAAAAATGCACTAGTTTTGACATAAAGTAACCGGGTAATAAACTGAATGTGTCAAAAGGGTGGTTATAAGCGTACTTTTAGCAGAAATTTAATTTTAAATTGAATGGCATATGTATCTTTTTGTACGCAATTTTTTCATTGTGCCGTGCCGGTAATGTTAGGCAGTTTCTTTCTAAATAAATTATTAACAGGTAGTCTAGAATTAACGAAATTAAAATATTGTAATTGGTATATTACGGTAAAAATATGCATCATAGCACTACACTTATATAAAACGTCTGTCTCTCAGTCTAAAGCGATGAGCATGAGAGATTTTTCAAAAAAATATAACTTAGTACTAGCTAACAAAGGACATATTCATAAAAATCTTATCACGCTTATATCATAGACAGGGCCCACAGATTTAAGGCCAATTAGGCGTTAAAAGGAAAAATAAAATGTTGTGACGGTCTCCAGTAGTGCTCGCTTTAAATTGTACACAGTGGTTCATAAAATAGTTCATAAATTGCATACGATTTCAGTCAGTCAGTTCAATACATTAATTAAAAGATCGTCTTGAAAAATATCGGTTGCATTTACTTAAAAAAATTCCACTAATTTCTATCTATTTTTACTTTGATCGACATCAAGAAATGAAGTAATACATTCATTTAACGGGACCAAATGACCTCATGAATTATGGATAGTGAATTTGTGACACAGTTCGTAGTCGGTCTGTTTGGTGACTGTTAAATTTAAGGAACTATTTGTGTTTTGTCTTTGGTCTAGACTTTATTTGTTGGTAAAAAAGTTATTTTGTTACAAGAGTGCTTTTTTTTCTTCAATTTGATCTATTCAACATGTTGATCTGAGATAAGGAACTTAATATCAAAACAGTCAATCAAAAAGTATTAAAGTTCAACTACGTCAGATAACTTTAGGTAATTATCCGCCAGTAGACTGGCATTAAATCAGTTGAACAACTGTTCAGGCTCGCCATGGACAAGAAGCGATTGAGGGAGCTGACCAACCATTCAGTAATGAAGCGGAACCTAAAGTAAAAGAAGGTAATTAGCTAAAGATATCTAACGTAGTTCAACTGTATACTTAAGTACCTTAAAAGCAGCCATCAGTGTTGGCCACTGACACAAACGTCACGTCAGACTACGTCAGAGGCCGAGCGAGAGGCGATTCCGAGAACTCTGACACCAGGGTGAGCATGGTTGACTGTCGGTGTCACCTACACGAAATGATGATGATGACTGACACAAGACAAATAACACTACAAACAAATTAGATAAACTAGCGTGTAATACTTCAGGTTAGTACTCTAAGAAACAATTCCACTATGTCCTAAATAAAGTAGTTTGTTTTGCTCGAGAAAGCTCCAGAGAAAGCACTGCTAATTCAATAATCCTCGTAGTGGAAAAAGGGCATCGTATTTTCAATGATATAAAGCTCTTTTCATTGCAAATTATGAACTTGCTTTCTGAAATAATTATGAATGTGCACTTTGTATAAATGCCATATGTTATTTTATTTCTATATAAATTTGTTGTATGTTCTGTATAAATTTGTTTGTTGTGAGTATGTTAAGGTTTTACATAAAAAACCAAGGAATAATATATTAAAGGATATATCGTTTTTTCCACGATAAACTCTGGAAATTACGACAGCTTTGCCGTATTTTCATTTCTCCTGACCTTATTATCAAAAACATTCATATTTCTTCACATGGCAAATATTGAAAACACCTACCTTTGTGATAAACATAAGCAAAATAACTATTTGTTATGCGTAGAAAGATTGTAATGAAAATTCATGCCTACGTAAAATAAACAACATGACAAAATCTCAAAAAATCTGACGTAACAAGATGTCGTGACGGTTTGTCTGTACGCGTAGGTTTATCTCTGAAACTTGCAGCTTCGGTTGAAGCGAAACACTCAAGGTGTGAATCCGATTTACATAAATTTCACATTTAAATTACGGGTACCCCGCGCTTTGCCTCGCGCAAAATAGACTATATATTTCTATAATACATCAATAGCCCCTTTATGGAAATGACAGCCTGGAAATAGGCGGTAAAAATGTTGTCTGGAATGTTATACACTTGTTGTTGGAGATGGTACGTAAAGAGAACATCTATATTTTTATACATACATACCTACATACTATCACATGTTTTTCCCTTGCAGGGTAGATAGAACGACCTTAAGGTCACGTTTATTATATAGGTGGCCTTGTAGGTGGGGATAGGAGTCAAAAAAGTGATGGGTTGCTAGCCGCACCGCCTGTTGACATGAATCCTCACATCCATCCCCTCGATTGGCTTTTACGATCCGCGCAAGCTGCTTCTCTCAGCTGGCAAACTCTACGTTTTTTCTTTTCTCCAAGACTATACATTGCGGAGTAACTGTAATTCTGTACAATTTTGTTAATAAATATTTCTATAATACATCTATAGCCCCTTTATGGAAATGACAGCCTGGAAATAGGCGGTAAAAAGTTGTCTAAAATGTTTTATACTTAAAGTACACTGACAATGGCGATATGCATGTAATGATAACATCTGAAGAAGAATAGAGATTTCTGTATACCAACTTTGCTCCTATACCATGACGATAATAATTTATGAACCATCATAGTCACGATAGAGGAGGAAAGCTGAATTAAACTGATGCAACTTTAAATAAAGGTACTATTTAGTTTTATTCTATGGGTTTATTTAACTCTTCTTCTTCTTTTTTTTATTATGGCTTTCACCGAGATTTCAGTGATTCTGCCAATGTCCAGTATAATGATATACTAAGTATCGGTGTTGTACGGTATGTGGCATCAAAGATGGCGTATGTTCTTTGGCAGCCTCGTGGGAGATTTCGGCGACAAATCTATACGAGTCCATTTAATAGTCTACTTTAACTATTTCACAAATTGTTCTCGAGCACGAGCATTTATAACACCAAACTACACCAATTTCATATTATAAAGTCCACTTAAATCAATTTGCAAAATTGTATAAGGCAAACGACAACTGAACCCCTTGACTTCCTACCAAAAACTCCGTTAATTTAACTCTCTAGAATTAAAAAAAAAATCTTTACTAATGTCAATCTTAAATATTAATCCGTCAATGTCTTGGTAGGTTATCCTGACGGTGACAGAACAAGACTTTAAGTAAAGATGCATCTAAGAGGCCTTTCAGTTTTCAGACTTAAGAAGGTAAACTAATTAGTTCGTAGATGTAAAATTACAACTCAAGGTGTAGTGATGAAAAGTCATACCGAATATGGTAAAAAACCTCCGAGACACTGGCACAGATATTTTCAATTTTTAATATAGTAAACACTTATTGCGCTGAACAATTTTCAATACTTACATAATGCTGCCAGCCTTTTGGGCACGTTACCGCGAGGTGATGGTTTGCAGGGACTAAATAATTTGTAAATATTTTAATTAATTTTAAGTAGTTTTAATTATTACTAGCTGTTACCCGCGGCTTCGCCCGCGTAATATATAGCCTATGTCCTTTTCGGTACGCTAACCTATGTGTATGCAAAATTTCATGATGATCGGTTCAGTAGATACGGCGTGAAAGCGTACAAACAAACAAACAAACAAACTCACTTTCGCATTTATAATATTATATAGTTAGGATTAGGATATTAGTTAGGATTAGGATTATTATATGAAGCTGATATTAATATAAATACTTACATAATTAGCTTAACTTGAATATTAATAAAAATAAAATAACAATGTCTTTAAAATTTTTCGAACGGCCGATAGCCATTTGCGTCATGATTAATCAAAATATATACCATCACGGCTTATCTAAATTTTCAAAATTGTGGCGACGAATGACGATGTGAAAAGTTTGCATGCCATGCCGTTTTTCGCGACGACTTCTGATTCAGTTTCACTGCTAAAGAGTTTATTAAATATTTTACGTCAAAACTTATATTTCTGTCTATAAATTATTATTCCGTTGACTGCCTCCGTGGTCCAGTGGTTAAGGCGTTTGCCTTGTTGACCCGGGGGTCGTGGGTTCGATTCCCACGGGAAGCATACTTTGTTAAGTTGTTTCCAGTTTGGTTAGGACATTGCAGGCATGAATCACCTGATTGCCTGATAAGAAAGATGATTCCGTGCTTCGAAAGGCACGTAAAGCGGGTGGTCCCGGCTGCCATCTGGCAGTCGTTAAAGGAACCACGTCAGAGGCCGAGAGGCGGTTCCGAAGAACTCTGACACCAGGGTGTGCATGGTCGACTGACCGTGTCACCTACACGAAATGATGATGATGATTATTCCGTTCTAGGTATTCATTTTGTTGACCAATCAAAGAAAAAGGCTGGTGTCATGTCGCATCAACAACTTCAGTCTAAAGTAGAGGATAGAGAAGTTTGGTGCATACTCCATCGACAAGAGCTACAAAGTTCTTAAAAAAGAGGAAAAATAAATTCATAGCTTTCTCACAGAATTTCAACATTTCGACATAAATACAAGTTTTTTAAAGACTAGGTTCAGTGTCGTGGGCAAACAACGAAGATTTTACTCGGATATCAGACTCTCATAACAGTCCCAAACATGATGACACTATAAAGAAAAACGTGAAAGCACGTGGTGTACAAACACTTATAGCTGCCGTGAATCCCGTTTCACTTGCACTGTATTACAAAATAATGAGCGAAGAGAAGTTCCTTTATCTCCTTTTAATCATACCAATATTATAAAGAGGTAATATTTGATTGTTTGTTTGCATTGAATAAGCTAGAACCGAACTATCTTTGGCCGAAGCCGAAATTACTAGACTGATTCTCAAAATTATTTTACCTATAAAAAGCTAATTTATATGCAGTGACATTGGTAATTTACGTAATTGAAGTCACGGGCAAATTGCTATTTGAAAAAAAATCTAATAGTGAGCCAGCTGAGTAGTGTCGAGGAAATTATAATAACACTGGTGGCCAATTTGACGCTAATATCCTATTTATCACATAATCCTATCATATTAAAAAATATATGTACTTAAAGTAAAAAATATATATTTATGGAAATGGAATTAAGAAGGTTTAAAATGGGACCACTTATTTTCATTTCAAGCTTAGTTTAAATCAAAGTCGTAGTAAATAAGTGATTTCAGGCGAAAAATATTTTCTTTACTCAGCATAATTTTAAAAAATTTTAATTTATATATACTTTTCTCTAAAAGTTTATGCAGCTTTTCCTACGTACTTGTGTGTGTTGTTATAAAGTATGCGCTCTAAAAGTGTAAACGATAGTTTCGTATTATGAACCAATTCTTACTTACATACACGGGCTTTACTTCTGTACCATCTTTATTGTCACATGCATTCTCCGAAGTCCATTAGGCGAGCATACAGTACCTGGAATACACAGAATAAAAAAATGAGTTTCGACAACACTTTGTTCAAATGTTTGCGTGTTTGACAAAACATTTGATCACATCAGCGCAATGAAATGCTTAAACAGTAATTGTCGTGTCTGGGGAGTCTGTTGGGACAGTGACCTTAAATTATGAAACTGGATACAATTTCTTGAAATAATTTTGTGAGAAGTTGAGAGCATGAAGAATTATTTCAATAAATAAAAACCTGATTTGTTGTAGACGTTAATACTCTATGAAACTCTAAAAAAGAATTACGAATCTATTAACACTCTCACTTTAAAATCGGTTAAGGCGCTTAGGCTTCAGGAAGGCACACTGGAACAGACATACATACATACAAACAGTTCCTACTGTGGAGGTCAGTTGAGTGGAAAGTTTAGGCCTTAAAATAAAGAAGAATTGCCTTGATTTGCTTTTTGAAAATCAAGACAATTCCTATATAAAAAACTGATCAAAAAAGAGAAGTGTTATGTTTTCAAGATTAATGTATGTATTCGTGTAATTATGTGTATAAAAAATTGCATAAACAGGTCAATGTGTATATGGGGCATCGTATCCACATTTCCTACTCCCTTCCAGAAAACAATATCAGGTAGTACTTGTTCATTGGAAGTCCTTGACTGTCAATAACTTGGCCATATTTTTTCAGCCAAAAATTGGCCACTCACTTTATGATGCATGAAAATCTTCCAGAGTACAGGAGTTCGGGCACCTGGTACATGAGAAAAGGTACGCAATACTTCGGAAAGGGATGGTACCCTCAAACTAGATGAGTTAATATTATACAAATACTACTTGACTTACTTTGATGAAATATTCTATGTAAATACATAATTAGGACCCAAATAGAAATCTAGAGACTATTTGTACATTGCAGAGCAAATGAAATATTTAGTTATTTCAAGCGAATTTTCATACTTAAGTTATGAGGTTGCTAATTAAAAATAATGATGCCTAAAGAAAGCCTCAAGTCCAAATCTGAGACCCTTTTTTCCTATCATAAAAGATTGCGGTAAAAAGATTTTGCTAATAACTTTCCTTTATATTATATAAAACGAATTAATTTTCAAGATCTTGAAATAAAAAGAAAAAGAAAAACCATTACAAATTGTAGGTACAACTTTTACCGGATTCAAAGCATCGTAAAAGTCTTAATTATACCCTTTAGGAATGTCATTCTAAGAAAAAAAACTTGAAAGACCGACACGTGACGAAATCGGAACCTTAATAACCAAACCCATTATCATTATATTCATGGGCCTTTAATCCAAAAAGAAATCCACCAGAATCCCTGATCGGGGGTCTTTTGAACAACTTCAAAGTTAAATAACCCCACGCGCGATCAATACCAAAAAATCCCCAAAAACCATCCCTAATTCGGGGACAATAAAAATCATTTTTAAACGTCACCAAGTTCAAACTTAGAAACAAATGCGCAGCCATGCAATTTAGACTGTATTTCCGGCAACATGAGTTACATTTTAACTTAACAAATATTTAAATTTATTCATGTATGCACGCAAACAATAGTCGACTTTAACCGTGTCAATTTTGGGTGCAAAATGGTTTGATTGTTGTAGATTTGAGTCAGGGGTACTCAAGCTAGCTGCGATTTTTCACCACGGGTCGTGAATGACGTCTGTATATTTTACTAGTTAAGTGACAGATGGGTAAGGGCTGCAACTATTTATTGTGCCATTATACCGTGGTTGCCAAATGCCGTTCTCTGGGGCTGACAGTTGAAAATTGCTCTCAAAATCTCGCATTGTTAGATACAATTGGTAAGTTTCGGAGTTACACCCGTTTCCAAGTTATAGAGCGAAATAGAGGTGAAACTTTACGGAATCATGTTATTATTATATTAGACATTAGTGTTGGGGACTGGGATAAAATAAAGTAAGTAGCTATGCCTTTTAAGTAAAGTTTAAGTAAGATTTTACCTTTAAAATTGTATGTCATGTTAAGATTATGTTGATGTCTATCACGTGTAACAATAGTCCATAAGTTCATTTATTCTCAGTTATAATTCAGTAAGCTTCATCTAGTTCTGTTGTTTGCTTTTCGTATCCCGCGCCGCACCCCACACCTTCTTGTTAATACTGTATTTTGACACAGACACACACATAATTATATTGAATTGTGATTTTCTAAATAATTCAATACAGAAAATTAAGTGATTTTTTTCTCTGCAATAGTACAAAATGTCTAAAAGATATTTTGTACTATTGCAAAAAGGATTTGGCTTTACATGAATCGTTCTGTCACAAAATATTCAGAAAAAAAATTTTCGCCATCTGTGTAATTGTTTAAAAAAAATAATAATTTAAATTTAGATATTTTCAAGGCAAGAATGAATTAGAAGGCATTATTTAAGTTTGATTGTACCACTCAAGACCTCATCGTTGCTTCCCCTTAGGAAAGATAGGGGTGTAATGCAATCAATTGATTCATTAATAAAAATCCTACGCAACACTCTCACAGAAAATCGACGTATCTATATCGCTGCTATGCTTCGTTCGGTGAGTGAGAGAGCCGGAAGCCCATCTCCTCTCCCCTCTGCGTGGGAAAAATAAAATGCCGGTAACGCTATTGTCACAGCCACAGGTCACACCCCTGGTGTTACAGTTGTCCATGGGCAGAGGTGACCACATACCATCAGGTGACCCGCTTGTTCGTTTGCCATCCTATTCCATAAAAAAAAGTTATTCTTCTATGACTTATTTTTATTTGGTGCGTTTGTTGCGGATCGGATAATAAAGGACGGCAATTTATTTTTATTGTCTCTGGGTATAAAATTGAATCTATTTATGATAGAAACATGGAAAGTAGGGCTCTTTGAGATTTGAAATGTATGAAAATTGCTGTCATTCCGATTGGTTTAAGTAAACGACGCCATCTATATTCTTTTTATTGCAACTTTGTTGCTTTTATTTGTATGTAAGTAAAAAAGTAGGTTGCTAGAACCAGTATTTAGAAACTTAAAGATGGAAAACGACATCGGAAATAGCTATTTAGTAACGAAAGTGTTCATGGCCGATCACATAGATTGAGCTAGACCAATTACAGTACCGTGAACTTTTATATAGACTAATTATTAATAAAGATATAAGTTAAGTTGTGTACTTATGTCGTTGGATACTTACTAACTCAACGATACTATATTTTATAATAGTCACTTCAAATATAGATAAATATCCAAGAGCCAGGCCAATCTGAACTAGAAGAACGTTTTTGTCATGATCTGACCGGGGGTTAAACTCCGGACTCTACGATTCAAAGACTCTTGCTTTACGACTGTGCCACAGGCCACAGTGGTCGTCGTCATACGTTAGCAAGCACAGTCGAATGAGTCAAGACAAGATTAATATTGTCTGCCTTTTCGTCTTCCTGTAAATACTATGAAGCGCATGAAATATAGTTCATTCACATTCCATTACCTCTGCAGGTTTACTAAATGGCTTAGAAACAATTGCGAGACCATTAGCACGAAGGACAATGGTATCTCCAAATGTCAAACTGTCAAATAAATGACTGTCAATATTACAGTCACGGTAATGACGTTACGAATCACTGGCATGGAAATGATAGTACGCGCACCGTTAATTTTGCGTTCGAATTGGACTTGTTTCTTTTGTTTTAAGGTATATTTTTGCGTGAGCATTGTTGGTGTAACGTGGTAAATTGATTTGGCTAGAAGCAATCTCTTTTCCTGATTCGTTAGAATAGGATTCTTTCTGGAGTATTTGCATTTACTTGAGTGTATGGAGGAGAATTTGTTGCTTTGTTCGAGTGGCGGTGCGATAAAAAGCAATTCCGTTCATTTTGCTTTTGTTTCTCTGTTTTATTTATTTGTGTATTCACGGTCAGACAAATATAGACATTGACGGTTCAACTTGCGATCTACAACTACGCTCGCGTAAGTTGCATCAAAGAGGTGAAGTTCGAGTTTATATATCTTGTAAGGATTAATAAATAGTATATTAGGTTAAATTTTGTTGGCTTTCGTGGCGCAGTGGTTCACGCGCCAGCCCACTACACGAAGACTCCGGTTTCGATTCCCGGAGTGATCAAATAGATTTATTTTTATGTATTCTGTGATTGAGTTTCAAAAAACGGATTGGCGACAGGTCTCGGACACAGCTGGTCTTAAGTTTCAGTAAAATAATTATGTTGACTTTAATATTAAAAATTATAGAGAGCAATATAAGATAACTATTTGAATCGATCGATATACTCAAGCAATGTCGAAGTGATTTTTTTATATATTGACTTTTATAAAAGCAGAATTTAACAATCAATAACTTAATAAATTACTCATAATGTCTCTTAATCAATATAATTATCTCACCCTCTGACCTTAAACAACTTTCACAAATGAACTTTCAAATCGATTTCACGATGCCCTCATAGTGACATTTATTAACTTATTTAAATTGATAGGCATATCATTACCATGTTCAAAATGTATTACGCGATCACTTTAATGGATGGTGACAGGTTTGCAGTAATTATTGTGGAAATTTCCAAACTTTTGATCCCATTTATAATTATCTGGCGAATAAAAATATACCAAGTATAAAACCCATTGAAGTTAGGTGTTTTAATTGAAGTTCTCAATGTTAGTTAATTTCTTATCATAATCAAATATTTTAGATAAAAAAATTCTACCAAAATTAAAAATATAGGTTTAATAAAAAGCAAAAGTATTGTCGGTTTGACGAATAATCATAGTTCTATAATTCTTTGATTATCATCAAACTCATGAGAAGTTCGATGGGCAGAGGTGACACGCATTTTTAATTTTACACATATTAAGGTTCAAATGTTTTCTTAAAATAAGCGACACAAGATTCAATTCAATTCTTTATTTGCATAATATGGTTTACAATTAGTTGTTACATTATGAATAGTACCAACACATTAGCCTTTAGCCAACACATTAGATTATTGGTATATAAAAAAAGAGACTACTCTAAGGAGAATATACAAAAGTTCGTACAATGTCTGTCAAACCTTAAATGGCGAGAGGTTTATGATCAAAAAAATTTGAACTCTGCCTTTGATCTATTTCACGACGATCTATGTACATTTTATGATCTCTGTTTCCCAGAAATAAAAGTCAAAATAAAAACAGACTATAGTAAACCCAGATGGATAACACCAGGAATCAAAAAGTCGTGCAAAACAAAACGAAATCTAAGATTTAGTTTTTACAAAAACAAGACAGAGGCATCTAAACAACAACTGAAAACTTTTGAGAAATTATTGAAAACCTGTATTATTAAATCGCAAAAGAATGTTAACTTTAAAATGTTACAAAAGTCAAAGAATAAATGCAAAACCTCCTGGGACATAATAAAAAATAAAAATATTAATGTGAAGTCGAACAGTATAGAGTCACTAGTAATAGATGGAAAAAAAGAGACTGATCCAAAGATTATTGCTGAGAAATTTAATAATTATTTTGTCAATGTAGGTGATCGTAATCTAAAAAAAAACATGTCATGTAAAACAGCAATAAGTGAAGTAAATAATTCTATTTATTTGACACCATGCTCCGAAGATGAAGTGTATAGAATAATTATGAGTTTGACAAATACAAGGTCTGCTGGATTTGATAATATTTCGACTCATATTATGAAATTATGTGCACGTTATTTAATTCCTGTTTTGACATTTATTATTAATTTATCTTTTACTGAAGGTGTTTTTCCTACTAGACTCAAATCTGCCATTGTAAAGCCACTGTTTAAAAAAAATGATAAGGCGGACATAAATAATTACAGACCCATTACTTTGTTATCTATCCTATCAAAAGTTTTCGAAAAGGCCTTTCTAGACAGGCTTAACAGTTTTTTGAATAAACACAATATTATTTGTAGAGAACAAAACGGGTTTCAAAAAAATAAATCTACTTCACTTGCAGCATTTTCATTGATAAGAATTGTAACTGAGAATATTGACAAAGGTAAACCAGTGACAGTCATATTTTTCGACATGTCTAAAGCCTTTGACATGGTTAATCATAATATTTTATTGAGCAAATGCGAAAAATATGGAATCAGAGGAAATGCACTTAACTGGTTGACTAGTTATTTGACTGATAGATCTCAAAGTGTGGCAATATCTAGTATAAATAAAAGAAAAGAAATGTTTAATGTCAGATCCTCATTTTTAAAAAATACGACAGGCGTCCCCCAGGGTAGTATTTTAGGCCCCTTACTATTTCTACTGTATATAAATGACTTGCCAAAAATAACTGACTATAAATGTGTTTATTTGCTGACGATCTATCCGTGATAATACCCAGAGACATGAAACAATCAAATGATATTGACTACCTATTATATGAAAATGAAATTAATAAAACTGTTAAAATAATATTTGACTACTTAGAAGATAATGCATTAAAAGTTAATTTAACAAAAACAAATTATATACAATTTTCAAATTACCAAACCCATAGCCCTAAGTTAAATATACACTATCAAAATCAGGAAATAAGAGAAACAGTAAATGCAAAATTTCTAGGAATAATGGTGGACAAGCATTGTAACTGGAAGTCACATATAAACAGCGTATGCACTAAAATAGAACGATTTGCATATGTATTAAAAAGACTAAAATGTACAGCAGATATTAAATCTGCTCTGACTGCTTATCATGGTTATGTCGCATCTGTGCTTAGATATGGCTTGTTACTATGGGGAAACTCAACCGATATACATAAAGTGTTTGTGTGTCAAAAAAAATGTATTCGTGCCTTAGAGGGTGTGGGACCCCTTGTATCATGTAGACCCTTATTTAAGAAGCTAAACTTACTAACTCGGACTGGTTTATACATATATCAGTGCTGTTGTTTTGTGAAGACATACCCAGAGTTCTTTCAACTCAAAACCGTAAATCCAAGATTAAGACCAAAAGATCCTACGCTTTTGTTAAATCCGTCGTGTAAAGGCACAATATATAATAAAAATTGTTACCTCATGTCGATAAAAATTTATAATAAACTACCAGTCGAGTTAAAGATGCTTACTTTTAATCATTTTAAACATAGATTGAATAAATGGTTAATTGACAAATGCTATTATGACATAAATGAATATTTGACATCTTAGAATTGTATTTATTTTGATGTGAAGTAAATTTGTGTGTTGTTTTGTATCTAATCTCATAATTTAATTTGTATTCTATTTTTTTTTTTGCCTTCCCAAATATAATTTTTTGCATGCCTACTGTAAAAGGCGGGAATTTACATGAAGACCCTAGCAAATAAACATTTCATTTCATTTCATTTCATAATCAGGCATGCAATATTTCTGTCACTTAAAAAATATAGATAGAACCAAAATTGGTCACATCACAATAAATCTAATGAACGAATAACATTAAAATTTACATACTTTGTTTGTCAATAGGTCTATTAAAATATTCTTTCACTGAGTAAAAGCACTGGATTTCTCGGTTATCACAACGATTTTTAGGTAAGTTAAGGTATTTATTATAGCTGACTTTATTTTGACGTTAAGCTTTGTCAGAGTAACAGGGATAGTGGAGAGATAGAATATAACCATTTCAATCGAATTTTACCTTTACTACAACTACTTTCGAAGTTTACTAGAACTACTTTCGAAGTTTACTACAACTACTTTCGAAGTTTACTACAACTACTTTCGAAGTTTACTACAACTACTTTCAAAGTTTACTACAACTACTAGATATTGACACAAACAAAAGTCAAGAAACCAATAAATGAGGTGACAAGGTCAATATGAGTACAGATCCTGCTATTTTATACGATTCTACTGGATTGATTATCGTCAAAACTCTTTTGTTCTCCACAAACCCACTTTCCCACCCCTGAGGTTATTCCCATTAATCATCAGCTCTAATTCCATAGTTTTGATTTCCATGAATAGACCATCGAAATTCTTGATTAAATTCGCCAGGAACGGAATGCCGTCGCTATAAATAAATTGATCTTTTGTTGGACCCAACCCTTGCTGCCTTACCCTCGCGGTTCGGTTATGATTACGAATTTACGACGGAGTAATATTTGCTGGATACCTGGAAGGATAATTTTTGAATTTTCTAAATAGCAGTGAAATTACATTAAATTATTTACCGACTATAAAACAAGGCAGCTTTATGTGAGCCTGTGTCGTTATTAATAAATTTACTTTAGATTATATAAGGCCTATGATACTCTTGGAAAGAATACAAATCAAATTACACATTACACTTCAAAGTTGGATACGCTATTTAGACTACAGGAGGCGACAATGGAACAGACGTACTTACACACATTCACATATACTTAAATACACACGAAAACATTACCCTCCTTCTCAGTGGGTCAATTAGTTAACTTTTAACTAACTAAAACTAAAAACTTTTTGCTTATGTTGTGATAAATCAATGAATGTCGAACCTTTGAGTACCTAGTTACTACTTCAATAATTTAGACGTCTCACAATACCCATCAAGAGCAAGCCCAATAAATTCATCATCATCATCATCATCATCAGGTCTTTTCAGTCTCCACTGCAGGAGCCCGACCCTCTCTGTACTCCCATAACCATATACTAGCCTGAGTAGTCAGAGGATTTGGCCTACACTCTCCACGCTGGCCAGACGGGTTGGAGAGGTCTCTTTGATGTTAATAAGCTTTGTTTAGCTTGTGTTTTCTTAGTCGCTTTTTACGACATCCACGGAATGATTTGGAGTGGTCCTATTCTACTCTGCCGGGAACCACATGGCGAAATATATATGCCAATAAATTCGCATCAGAAAAATTCAATTTCTATGTAAAATCTCAATCTACAAACCGCGCAAATATTCAAAGACAAAAGGAACTAACGTTTTAATCTATGTCAACTGCCAACTTAACTAACACTTGCCAGAGCAAACTGGCTTTTAACCCGTTGCTTTAAGAGTTTTCGCAAGTGCAGAAGTAAAGTGGTTTATATCAGTATTCAGGGACGGTAAGGCATGTCTGATTGGTCGGAGGGGGGATAAGACAAAGATTTGCCCTTTATCGTGACGCTTGAATGGATAAGTTTAAATTTAATTTTGACGCTTAAAATCCCATTTCTGGATGTGGTGGGTTTGTGTTTATCGCTGTTTTAGGGGCAATTTAAGTTAACTTGACTTTGTTTAGCTGAGCCGTGTGGGGCAGAGTAAAATAGGACCACTCCAAGTCTGCCTGTGGGTGGATGTCGTAGAAGACGACTTAGGAAACACAAGTTAATAAAGCTTATAAACAACAGCTCCAACCCTGCTGGCTAGCGTTGAGAGTGTAGGCCAAATCCTCGAACTGCTCTGACTTAAGTAGTACAGTGAGGGTCGCGCTTCTGCAGTGGAGTCTAAAAAAGGACCTGACGATGAAGATCTTTAAGTAAATTACAAGTATTGTGAGTCACCAGGGCAAGTCTTCGTGAGAGATGGTAGCCGGATCTCTGCCGGAAATTTCATCGCACGACAAGAAATACAAACTAGTAGTCAGACTGTAAATTATAATAGTCAATCTCAAAAGTTAGTAAATAAAATCCCAAAATATACTATATTAAACTAATAGTTTTTCAACAATAAAAGAACTATATAATACGATACAAACTATTTAGGTTCGATAAATATAAATATACCTTACTACGAAGCAAGAAAGTTAAACAAATCAAATAGGTGTACGTGAGCTCTTAAAAACAATTGCCTACACTCGTCGTGGGAGGATTATCAAATTATCTCAGTTTTACACAATTTGGACCCTTGTTACTCGGAAACTAGAAGGGGTTGGATTAATGTAGACTCATTTTTAGATATAAAAGCGAGAGGTTTGTGGTGGGAAGTCAAGGGGTACAGTTGAAGTTTGCCTTAGACAATTTTGCAAATTGATTTTAGTGGACTTTATAATATGAAATTGGTGTAGTTTGGTGTTATAAATGCTCGTGCTCATGAACAATTTGTAAAATAGTTAAAGAGGACTGATAAATGGACTCGTATAGATTTGCAGCCCCAAGCTGCCACGAGGCGTCAAAGAACATACGCCATCTTTGATGCTACTTGGAAAAACTTTACCGTACAACACCGATACTTAGTATCTCATTATACTGGACATTGGCAGAATCACTGAAATTTCGGTGGAAGCCATAATATAAAACAGAAGAAGAAGAAGACATAAAAGCGTGTCCTTTATCAAAACAATGAATTTACTTAGGTAGGATGAATACACTACAATTTAATGTAATAGAAAACTATAAACTATACGAGTACATATTTATTGTAGGTATAAATAAAAGAAGAAAAAGTATATTTACAGATATAAAAATACCACAAACAACAACACAATGTTTTGTTAGAAACAACAAAATCTTTTCAATACTTTAACGCTCAATTAATTGTTTTTTGAAGTAGATTTTTTATTGTTACGTAATTATAATAGAACTAAATATAAGACCTCCGTGGTTCAGTGGTTAAAGCGTTTGCCTGGTTGACCCGGGGGTTGTGGGTTCGATTCCCACGGGAAGCATACTTTGTTAAGTTGTTTCCAGTTTGGTTAGGACATTGCAGGCATAAATCACCTGATTTTCTGATAAGAAAGATGATTCGTGCTTCGGAAGGCACGTTAAGCCGTTGGTCCCGGCTGCCATCTAGTAGTCGTTAAAGAAACCACGCCAGAGGCTGAGAGGCGGTTCCGACGAACTCTGATACCAGGGTTTGCATAGTCGACTGACCGTATCACCTACTCGAAATGATGATGATGATTAAAAGCATTGTAAACTAATGGAATATTTCAAACAAACGGTAATCTACAATATCTCTAGCCCATCGTACTGATTAGTCAAACCAATGACAGTCCATATTGATCTCGAGAATTCCACTCAAGTCGTCACTCCCGAAATTAAATTATCCTTCTGTCCAAATTAATCCGTGAGCATCCCTGGAGTGTCGCGTAGGGGTTGTACAACTTGTACTCTCGTGGCTATGAAGGCAATAGCTCAGTATGAGGGTGACATACATATAACGTGTACAGTTTTAAGCTAGCGATAATTTGAATTCAAGTTCTCAACATACGAAAAACTTTTGTTCTATGGACAAGCCTAATTTCGACGACTTGAGTAGTTAACTGGGCTTTTTGGCTTGTCCATAAACACCTCGACTATAATATCCAGCTTACCGTTCTTACATCATAATGTAGTATTATCAAAAGCTATTTAAACTAACTGAATATTTCAAACAAACGATACATCTATGATACTAGTCCATGGCACTGATTAGTCAAACCAATGACAGTCCATATTGATCTCGAGAATTCCACTCAAGTCGTCACTCTCGAAATTAAATTATCCTTCTGTCCAAATTAATCCGAGAGCATCCCTGGAGTGTTGCGTAGGGGTTGTACAACTTGTACTTTCGTGACTATGAAGGCAATAGCTCAGTGTGAGTGTGACATACATACAATGTGTTTAGTATCGGCCTAGCAATAATTTATATTCAAGTTCTCAACATACGAAAAACTTTTGTTCTATGGACAAGCCTTATTTCGACGACTTGAGTAGATTACTGCATTATTATGGATTATTATAAACACCTCGACTATAATATTCAGCTTACCGTACTTGCATCATAATGTGGTAATATCAAAAGCTATTTAAACTAACTGAACATTTCAAACAAACGGTACATCTATGATATCTCCTGATATCTGTAGCCCATCGCACTGATTAGTCAAGTCAATAGCTCAGTGTGAGTGTGACTTACATACAACTTGTTTGGTTTTGAGCTATATATCAAAAGCTCAAATTCACGTTCTCAACTTGAAAACGATTTTAGATAACTAGCTGTTACCCGCGGCTTCACCCACGTGATATATAGCCTAGGTCCTTCTTAGTACCCTAACTTATGTGTATGCAAAATTTCATGATGATCGGTTCAGTAGATAGGGCGTGAAAGCGTGACAAACAAACAAACAATTGTGTATCTCAAAATTCACAAGTTGGATTGCGAAAAAAATATTTTTAGTGGAACTTAGTATAGTCAAACTTAGGGAACAGAGCAAGTTTCATCAAAATTAGTTGTTTTAGAGAAATAGAGTTAGGTAAGTGTGCATCAGTCACTTGGAAAAATTGAAGTCTGTTTGATATTTATTTTTCAATTTCTTTCCTGGTTTAACTTACATGTATAAAATTGAGCCTCTCTAAATATACCGTCCGACAAAAATCTCCATTACCATCTCCATTCTATTTTTGAATATAACATGTAAACAGGAACTAAAAGCCTCCGAAGCGGGAACGGCTTCCGGGCTCTGTGTAGCCCGTTAACTACGATACCCCGGATATGTTTCCGGTACCTGCCCGAATAAATCTTTCACTCCGATTTAGTATGAAATTAGGGAAATTAGTAGGAAATTTACATTTGTATCACATGTCCTAGTTTCGATTGTCCCAGGAGGTAAAAATAAATAATAAAACCAAAATAAACAAAATATTTAAGGGGCTCCCATACAATAGTTTTTACATTTTTGGCGTTTTTGCTCGATAGTCTGACCTTGTATAGATATTACGGAATCCTACGTGCATGAGTCCGACTCGCACTTGGCAGATTTTTTAATAAATGTTATATGCAATTGAGTGTCTCGGCAAACGTAGTGTAGGACGTCCTCAGGCACGGTGGAGTGATGATTTGCGCAAGATGGCTGGCAGAAGCTGGATGCGAGCAGCCGAAGACAGATCTCGATGGCGTGCAATTGGGGAGGCCTATGTCCAGCAGTAGACGAGTATAGGCTGATGATGATGTTGATGATGCAATTGAGTGTAGGTCATATACACACACAGAACATAACAAACAGACTCCAGCTTTATTATTTGAAAGGATACTTATCTAAATAAATCAACTTAGCGCATACTAACAATACACTCTCTCAGCAAAATAAATGAAACCAGATCCAGGCTACACTAGCGCTATCTCTAATGCTATGCTAATTCCTATATCCATCTCCTAGATTCTAGACAAGTACTAATAGTATCTGAAATGAGGAACTTATGCCAGTAAGTGCTAGCCATTCCCGTTATATTTTCCGAGGTACGTTGTTGGAAAATATAGAATTTTTAGGTTATTTCCGGGATAAATTTTGTGAGATTTTTCTTGTTAGCTTTATGTTTGAACTTTATCTCTTGTTATAGAAGTTGTTACGAGGAGTTAGTAGTGATGGAAAGAGGCTACCGTTGTTCTTTGTTCGTAAAATACCTATTCCAAAATATGACACTATATGGATGATCTGTTAAGGGCACCCTAAATTTCCAAAAATACTTCAGGTTATTTACTAGTGCTTATATGATTTACATTCTTGAATTTCTCTCTATTTGTAAAGTACTTATTAGGAAAAAAATGATTGGCGTCGCTACTGTGCCTAGTGTGCGGCCTTAACTGTTATTCATTCAAATAAAATGGATATTTTTTAGATGTTAAGTTATATTTTCTGTCATCAATTTTCATTGAGTTCAATTTAAAGTATTTAGTTTGAACAGAAAAAAACTGTTATTTACAGTTTTAAGTGTGAATGTAAATCATATCTGGGCATTTGCGCCAAATTTGAGATCACAGCATTGATCCTATAGGAAAAGTTGTTCAAAATGACGGGGTAAGTCACCCCTTTGAAGGTATGTAGAGGTTCGTTTTTCACATTGTATATGGCCATATCGCACAGATTGAGCTAGCCCCACGGTTTGTTGTGAACTTGTGTCGTATACTAACTCAACTATACTGTATTTTATATAGATAAACATTCAAGACCCAGGCCAATATGAAAAAGATACTGAATAGTGTTTTACCAACCTAGAAATTCTAAGTCTATTCGCCAAAATATCTTCCTTATCTTTGAATTCAATTCTAAACTTAGCATATCATCAAAATTCAATCCCCAGACATCGCATGTTGCCCGCGGCTTTGCTCGTTATAGATTTTCTTTACATAATCATCTTGGGGTAGGTATTTAAATACAAACCCATTAATATATTAAACAACGGGGGTCCCGGGTTCGATCTCCGGTCAGGTCATGATGGAAAACGATCTTTTTCAGAGTGACCTGGGTCTTGGATGTTTATCTATAATAAGTATATATTATAAAATATAGTATCGTTGAGTTAGTATCCTGCGACACAAGTTCACAACTTACTGTGGGGCTAGCTCAATTTGTGTGATATGTCCCTATATAATTATTTATTTAAACTAAATAAAACTATCACTGAAATATTTACTTCTATGGAATGTGCATCACTGCGAATTGCAACAATGACAAACAGTGACAAGCAATGCAAGATAGACTTTTTAAAAAATTTATGAAAAGGCATTTTGCATATTGAGTAAAAAAGTAATTTTTGACACAGACTTTTTTTAATTTTCATGTAAGTATGTGTTACAAACCTAGAATTTCCAAATCTATTCCCCAAAATATCATCCTTATCTTTGAATTCAATTCTAAACTTGGCATCATCAAAATTCAATCCCATTCCAGTCATCGCATGTTATGCCCCGCGGCTTTGCTCATAATGGCTTTTCTTTACATAATCATCTTGGGGTTGTCTTGAATATCACTCTGATTTATAATATATGCAAATTGTCGTCAGTCAACTGTTTGTAACTTAATGCCGAGATTTTCGTGTTTCGAGGATGTGTTTTGAAAATACCTAAGTATGTGAGTCCTTTGTATGTGGGATTACGTTTGTTTATTTGGAAATAGGTTACTAGGAAATAGATTTAGTAAAACCACTTTAATATTACAAGAAGAGTACTTTTGTGGCCTACTGGGCACATGGGATGCCCCGGTTTCGATTTCGTATTAGATCAAAATGGAATTTGATTTATTTTTCAGAATAACCTCCATGTTGGATGTGTATCAATTTATGTATTTGAAATTTTAAATAAAATATAGTATAAAATTACATGACACATGTCTCAAATTTACTTTGGGGCTAAATCTGTGTGATTTTTTATAACATAAATTTATTTAATTTGATAAGTTATAATAAATAAACGGCGCATTTTGTAATTATAAGCTTCTGTATCTTGAACTAAAAGAGTTATTTTAATAACAGAAAATATAAAATGAAATATTCCTAGTAGTTCGCCGCGAACTTGGTCTTTGTGAATATATATAGATCGACGAGCTCCGTGGCGCAGCGGTCATCACGCCTGCCTGCGCCACGGATGGTCCCGGGTTCGATCCCCGGTCAGGTCAAGATGGAAAACGATCTTTTTCAGATTGACCTGGGTCTTGGATGTTTATCTATATATGTATTTGTTATAAAATATAGTATCGTTGAGTTAGTATCCCATAACACAAGTCTTTCATTAGAACTTACTTAGGGGCTAGCTCAATCTGTGTGATTTGTCCGTATATATTTATTTATTTATATAGATATAAATGTTCAGGAAATATTGAGATTAATATTTCTTAAATTATTTACTTACACATTTTTTATGCCCAACAATCATAAAAAAAATTACTTGACAATAATATGTGTTAGTCTTGACAACAAAATTAAAATGAAAATATGAATTAAAGTTACTTTACACTTCTGACTTAAGATCAAATGTCATGAAACAGAATAGCTCCTATTATTGTCAAAATAATACTCACCCCTTTCTTATCCTATCACCTATACAGCCTTAAATTAACACTATCTACCAGATAACAAACAGAGCTTAACCACCACTTGTAAAACTTAACAATGTACCAATACAACCAAAAAGCTCAAACAATACCTTGACACCCTTATAAGGGGCTGAGTTCATTGAACTTTCATCACCCTGTATACACAAAACATTCATGCGAATCCAACATGTATTGTTAAAGGTATAAAGGTGGGTGTTGCGTGGATTTATTTTAATTTCTGTATTAAGGTGTTAGGAAAATGGTTATTATAGAAATTTTGAACGGCTGTCGCTTATGAGTATAATATCGATCAGAGGAGTGTAATTATTTTTGAAATATTGTTGTTTCCTGTGGCGTTGCTTGCAGTAGGGTAAGCCCAAGGGTATTGTTTTGGGAAATATACAACAAACTGTATAAATATAAATAAATTTAAAAATTTAACTTAAAATTTGTAACTATAGATCCCTTTTTTTTACTCCTTGTATTGAAGTAACTTTGCCTAAAGTAGAAATATTTCGAAACACAGTTGTTTAGTATTGTATTAAAATTTGAACGTAGTTTTTATTCTAAGTAAACAAAATCTCGATAAAATTCTTTTCAATGACTTCCTAAAAAATTAAACTTAATAAAAGTTTTATAAAATTTTAACTTAATAATGAATTAAAATGCGTTCTCAAATATGAAATGTGCGTGAAAATTTGCTAAATAAAGTATTCGTAAAAGCGTATTTAAATTTAAATAAATACCTATAATCTACGAACTTGAAACACAATCTAACGCTAAATATAGTACTTACCCGTAGCAGGTAATACGCGTATCATTCTGTCACTGAATCATATTAATTTGCAAACCGCAAAATGAGCGCTTTGTTGGACTTCCAATTAGGATTTTAGTCAATTCGATATTCGATACAATGTAAACGGTACCTCGGTACAGTCCGTTTAATCAGGGTTGCCACTTTTTTGTTTAATTAGTCGAGCTCCGTGGCGCAGTGGTCAACACGCCAGCCTGCGACACGGAGGTCCCGGGTTCGATCCCCGGTCAGGTCAAGATGGAAAATGATCTTTTTCAGATTGACCTGGGTCTTGGATGTTTATCTATATAAGTATATATTATAAAATATAGTATCTCGTTCAGTTAGTATCCCACGACACAAGTTCACAACTTACTGTAGGGCTAGCTCAATTTGTGTGATATGTCCTTATATATTTATTTATTTATTCTTACTTTTTATTAATCAAAAATCAGAGTAATCATTTTAGAAGTCCATGCTGCTAGCAACCCATTACACCGTCCCATGAATCCGTTTACAACCTACAAGCCCACCAAAACGTATGTATAACGTGGCCTATCGTAGGCTCTCTCTAACAGAATGGAACGCGAAAAATATAATTAGAAATATGTATAAATGTATTCAAATTAATGTGATGCTTTGAGAATAGACTTGGCAATGGACTTATTTATATCAGTGTAAATATGACATGGGTTAACGTGTACGAAGTCACGGTCAAAAGACAGTAAAGTAAGATAACAATAACTTGAAAATTCGTGACTTTACAGATTTCATAAAAATTTCAAAAAAAAAAATAAACATTTTTGTACAGAATAAACCTTGAGGAAGGATTTTTTAGTTTCAAAAGATATTGGCTTCGAAAATAAAATGTCGGCTTTATTTGAAATTATTGAGATTCTAAACCTATTTTGCTTGTAATATAACTTGTTATAATTCTAAGTAACGCTAAAACTGTACATAGAATTATTTTAGTATGACACAAAATAATTAAAAAGAACGCCTTTTTAGGTATAATTGCATGGACACAAAAATATCTTCAGAGCTATTTCTAATCAATGTTGTAACTAATTAAAGTATTAAAAGCAAAAACATCTCGAATTAACAATATTGCAATAAATAATTTACTGATGCGAGAACTTCAAAGAATTCTCAAACGTAAAACTTAGACTTTGATTGAAAAAGTCTAATCTTATTTTTCAATTAATCATGGTTTTCAATATGAAAAGCGTGGCTGTATTCACTTAGATTCCATTGTCTGGATTCCAAGACAGCAAATTAATTAAGACAAAGGAGCACTTTTTCATTCAAATGACTAGACTTGTGGGTCATACACCTGATGACAATTACGTAACATTTTAGCCTATTTATTGATACTTTTATGCTTTCACAATGCTACAATAAAATATAGTAAAAAGTTGCACAAATTTTGAACCAGTATTAAGTAAATCCTACTTACGTGGATTATTTTTTTCGTATCTTATTTCTTAATTTAATAAGAGTATATTTTAAGCCTATTTAGATATTCTTCTACAGAGCAAAGGCCTCTACTTTTTCTTTCCAGTCATTTTAAACGAAAGCATTAGTTTGCCAACCACTCATATTTATATGCGTTGTCGCGCCATCTCCTTTATAGAAAAAAGATCCACGGTGGAGATTATCAAAAAGGTTTTTTTTAGAAAGGAATATAAACTACATTTTTCACCAGATCACGCACATGTACTAAATGGGCGGGAAACATTAAATAAAACTTAAGTAATATTTAAAATGGAGTATTTGCTCTCAATTCACATGAGCGTTTTGAAATGAAATGATTTATTTACGTGAAACATGGTTAAAGATGTGACAAATAATAACTAAGTCCGACATGTCTCGCCATCAAGATGGCATGTAAATATTTGTAGTTCATCCTAACAATTCATAAATTCGTCATGTTATTAATTGAATTATTATTACTTACATATTTGTTGGTCTTAAAACGATACAATAGAAAATTATGTCAATAAAATATATTTTAAACAAAGTTACAAATTGTGGCTATCTCATGGCCCAAAATTCTTCTATGTTATACAAACATCGGTCGAGTAACCATTTCTTTAAAGTATTTTTACACTGTTTTTGTGGTAGCTCTCGAATTACTAACTCGGTATTTTATTATAAACTTTGACTGACATGATGTAACTATTATTACCAAAGAGAGACGTTCTACATCTTGGTATTACCAATCGAGTGGGGTCTCTATGTGGAAATCTGCGGTATATATCACAGACTCTATTAAAAAAATTCTTATGTGATCTAACAAAAGTTCCGACCTCGAGGACATACAGCCTGCCTCATTTTCAGTGGCAATCCGGTTTGCACATTGTGGACAACTTAGCCCACCTTTCACTTCACATGTGGCTGACGTACCCCATTTACCAATTTCTACATATGAATCCATAAATAATACTTATGCACCTTAAGTACATTGTTCAAATACATAAATAAAATAATTAAACAACGAGGTCTTCTTCTTTCATAATAACTTAAAGATTTGTAACATAATATCAAGTTAAGAATAAAACATTTTTACGAAAAATGGCTCTACCTCCTGGTTGTGAGCCTGGATATTGCTATATCGCACGGTAAATAATACAATAAATTCCTCGTCGACAACCCTATCTGGTTTGGATAGTGACAAATACTTCGCCGGATTCCCAAACTGGGTTCCGTATTATATTGCCAGCATGAAGCAAGAAATCCAAGAGGTATTTCAAAAGTCTTTTTGAAACATTATTTCTTTACGTGTTAGGTTCAGTAATGTTTATTTTATCAAGTTTTCGATATTATTATCAACTTCTGCCATTGAGACAAAAGGCACGAATGATAATGCACTTGGAAAGACGATTTTACTGATAAGTGAACAAGATACACATGTTTTTTTACTAAATATTTTCAAACATGGTCTTGCTGATACATTGTTCGAAATATTGCAGAAATTTTATATGATACGAGTATTATAGTGGCATGGAAGGCCGTCAAATGTTTTAAGCCATTGCACTTATGGTGCTTATTATAATTATACTTTTTATGCTACCAAATTGAAAAACAGGCATACCGTCTACCTGTTGGAAAGCGGTGACCGAGTGGTAGTGGACCACTAAACCGTGGACCAAGTCAAGTGAATCCACCCAATGCTTGGGCGCACCTGCCCAGTAGCGCCTAGAGATAACAGCAGTACTTACTCCATATGAGGTCAGACTTGCGACTTATAAATCAGCAGTCTTTGCCTTGGAGTGAAGTGCCGCTTGCTCTGTTAAGCACACCTAGCTTTTTTGATGCTATGCTGGCTTTATCCTCCTTCGTTGAGATAAAAACTATATTTTCTATCTTTCAATCACCATATCTCTGTGAAATAATCGAATGATCTTCGTGTCGACAACCCTACCAGGTTTGGATAGTGACAAATAACTCGCCGGATTCCTGTACCGTGTTCCGGATCGAACACGGAATTGGCGACGCGGCTCGCAACAAAATACGCGGGGTTACACAAATTAACCGAATATTTCCAAAACAGGGTATTTTTGCTGTTACATTGTTTGAAATACGGAAATTCGATATTATTTCTTTATTTCTTATTGAAATGCTTCGGCAATCTGATGATTCAAATGTTCTAGCTTATATTCTTTGACCAAGCGTATTTTTCGTAAGAGTGTTTGCGTGCGAGCTACACTTGTCCCGATGATGGTCTTCGCTTTGGTTTTCGTAATAGATCGAAACTAGTCGGTAAATACGACGTTATAAAACGTAGGTAAAGGTGGGTTTCCATAATGAGTTTAACGATTACTTGAAAAAAATAATATGATTAAAACAAAATTTTTGTATTCGATTGCAAAAATCATAATAGAAAATTAGTATTTTGCCTTAATAAAATAAATTGAGTTAGCCCCGAAGTAAGTTCGAGACTTGTGTTATGGGATACTAACTCAACGATACTATATTTTATTATAGATACTTATATAGATAAACATCCAAGACCCAGGTCAATCTGAAAAAGATCATTTTCCATCTTGACCTGACCGGGAATCGAACCCATCCGTGTCGCAGGCAGGCGTGTTGACCGCTGCGCCACGCGCGGCTTGATATTAATGTTTTACT
The DNA here is from genome assembly GCA_963082605.1 of Rhodophaea formosa. Lineage (NCBI taxonomy): Eukaryota > Metazoa > Arthropoda > Insecta > Lepidoptera > Pyralidae > Rhodophaea > Rhodophaea formosa. The sequence goes on along the minus strand of OY720228.1, from coordinate 8,229,723 downwards.
TTTGTGTTTTAATATTCCATTTTGTTACAAAGTATCTTAAAGTTATTATGTTATCCTAATAATTTTACACTGTAATAAGCTAAAAATGATTTTGGCCAAATAAAAATACCATGCGGTGAATATCGCACTTAATTTTTCTGTTATATTACAATTCAAAACAAATTAGTTGTTTTGTCACGCAACAATGATTCGCCGTTACCCTAGAATTAACTACCAAATAAGGGAAGTTGTCTGTCCGTCACACACATGTTATTCTCGTTACCACACTAGTTAAATTTAAGACAATTGCCGCAATGGTGTATAAATAAAAGTTGTGTTATTATGTAAACTATAAATTGAAAAGAATTTTAAAATTTAATAGTAGCAATAGAATGTGTTACTTTTAAAGTGACGTGAGAAATTATAAAAAGGAATTAATAAAAGCGTTACTTTGTATTGTAAAACAAGAATGTTTCAATAGTATTGAATAGGATATGTAATTAGGTATGCCAATTAAAATTTCACTGCAATGTACAGCTTCTTTTGAATTTGAGGTAAATATCAGTTTTTGAGTTACTAAAAGAAAAAAGAAAATGAAGGTATTTTCGAAATAAATAAAACAAATAAGAAAATTCTTATAAACTCTGTTTGCAACTTAATGGAAATTCGGTATTTGCCTAATGTTAAGATTATATAAAATTTGTTTACAATGATACTAATTTCTATCTAAAAACACTATAAAAAATACTTTTAATTGATATCGATTCGTTAAGTGTTCTTAAAGCTTCTTTAAAGTTGGGTGAATGGGACCATTTTTTAAAGTATGATAATCTTAAATTACAATTATACTGTATTGTAGTCCGCTAAATTTATAGCAACTTTTATTATGAAACCATTACCACAAACGTAATATTTCCTATAGCTACCAAACAAAGTTCTCAAGCCGCCCATACAAAATACAAAGTTGTGACGTCACACAAATGTAGGCATTTCAGCAGTGCGTTTTCACGTCTAAAAATTAACGTCTGAAATAATGTGTCTTTAAAACTTTTATATCTGAAAGAGTTTTTTGTTTAGAAATGTATTTCGGTCACTATTGTGTTTATTTTTGGCAGGTCTTTACATAGCAACACGAAAAATTTTTTTGTCAAGTAGCCAATTATTACCTTTCTTTTTTTAATACAACATATCCTATCCTAACTATAATATTATAAGTAAGTTTGTTTGTTACGCTTTCACGCCCTATCTACTGAATCGATCATCATGAAATTTTGCATACGAATGTTGTATGAAGTATGAAGGAGGCCATAGGCTATCTTTTATCCCGGAGAAGAGTACTGTTCCAGAGGGATTGACACTAACGCGAGCGTAGCCAAGGGCGAAAAGTAGTTTAAATATAAAACTAACAATGCAAACAAGAATAATGTAATTAATTTTACTTTGTATTGTAGGTTTTTGAGTGACTATGGCACGCGGATGTTTTTTGTATTGTCCTTTATTAAGACTAGCTGTTACCCGCGGCTTCGCCCGCGTAATATATAGCCTATGTATGTGTATATAGACGAGCTCCGTGGCGACACGGGGGTCCCGGGCTCGATCCCCGGTCAGGTCATGATGGAAAACGATCTTTTTCAGAATGACCTGGGTCTTGGATGTTTATCTATATAAGTATATGTCATAAAATATAGTATCGTTGAGTTAGTATCCTGCGACACAAGTTCACAACTTACTGTGGGGCTAGCTCAGTTTGTGTGATATGTACATATATATTTATTTATTATTTATTATGTTCTTCTCGGTACCCTAAGCTATGTGTATGTAAAATTTTATGATGATCGGTTCAGTAGATACGGCGTGAAAGCGTAACAAACAAACAAACTCACTTTCGCATTTATAATATTAGTAGGAATATTCGTACTTATAATGAAAGAAAGTTCATAAATTACTTATTACCCAATCACAACACACAGTATAGGATAGGACAAATGGTTAAAAAGTACAAAATTTTATATACTGAATAGTACAATGGTCAAAAACTACAAAATATTGAAAATTATTCATTCATATCATGATTCTAAGCATCTGTCTAGCAATATTTTATCCGAGACAACATTGTTATTGAAACCACACAATACTTGCACGCACAGACAGACCTGAATACAGACAACAGTTACAACAATCTATACTATTATTTAGCACAGTAATACAACCCTATATTACAAAATAAAATCTACAGAAGCGACTCTCGCCTCGCCTAGTTATTTTTACACACTAATGTTTGTTACCAACTTTGTTTGCTTGTCTACTTAAGACTACTTCGTAAACTCGCTTAAGGTCGGTAAAGTTGCGATAACAATACATTTAAATGATAAATATAATATGTTTAATTCTTTTCCAGGACTCCCAAAATTTTTAGCCTTAAACAACCCATAACGGTCAGCAGCATAGTTTTATACTACCATAAGTATGACAATGTAATATTATATGTGTACATAGTACTTTCAAATTAATTTAATCATAGCCCTTTCATAAAATGTTGCAGAACTTTTTCGATCAGAATGCTTTATTCTGATCGAAAAAGTACTGCAATGTCTCAAAAATGTTAGTATTCAAAACATTGCTTCACACGCTAGAAGAGAAAATGTTTTTTTTTTTTGCATTTTTATACTCCAACTAAGGCAAGTTTGTTTTCTACGACTTGTCCTATATGAGTTGATAAAAACGTAAAAAGTAAATCATAAAAATACATACTCCTAGTTATGATTGCGTTTGTAAATCACATTCTCTATAGTGTCAAGATCTGCAGTCATTTTATTTGTGTCCATAATGCTTGATTCGCAGCTATCCATACTATTACGATTGACCCAGGTCAGTAGAGAGAATTGGCCTTCGGTTCGTAATTGCACCCCCGGGCATCGAACTTGCTACCGTGCCGTCATTAGTAGCATTGCCAATATCAATGTTGGTAGGTAAATGTACATACATATCCGCTGTAGACAGCTGTGAGTTTTCTTTTATTATTCAGATTCGATTGCTTTTTAATATAGGTTTCTTTGAACACTTATTAATTATCATACTTGTGTTTATAATTTTTGCAACAAAAAAATGTTGTTGACATCAATAATTTACTTGTGGCTAAGTTTTAGTTTTATTATTTTACTTCCCCGCGACTTCGTCCGTATTTATAGTCATCTCTTACATTAATTATGCCATGTCGTTCCCGGCAGAGTAAAATAGGACCACTCCAAGACTTCCCTTGGATGTCATAGGAGGCGACTAAGGAAAAACAAGCTAAACAAAACTTTGGCCAGCCAAGTAGCCTAGTGTAGGCCAATCCCCTGACTGCTCTGGCTAATATATGGCTCTAATAGCTCAGAGAGGGTCATGCTGCTGCAGTGGAGACTAAAAAGAGCTGATGATGAACTAACACATGCATGAATATATAAATCCTAGATAAACTAAAGTCGATTCGCAATAAAGAGATCCACTAAATAGAATCGTTTCAAAACATGTACCAGTTCATTTTTATCCTTATAAAAACAGCGACCGCCCTTTAGTTGTAACATGACTATGGACGACGCGAGAGGTCAGAGGTCGCGGCTTCGATTCTCGTATCGTGGACTAGTTACAGGAATATTTATACGACATCTCTGTTCTAAATATTAAAATAGCTGGACATCTGTAAGGTTAACTAGACTGTATAAGGTTAACTAGGCTTGTGCCTTGCGGCTCTGGGTGGAATTCAACTTTCAAGGGGTAGCACAGCAAAAATAATCACTCATTTATTGGTAAATTATATTTACACGTCAAGTTCTGCCTATAAAATATATAATTATTACATTAATTCATTAAGTTGCAAGTTAAAATTTAACATGAAATATATCACAACTTACTGTTGGGCTAGCTCAATTATTGTGATTTGTCCATATATATTCATTCTTTTTCGTTTCTCAGCCCGTGTTCACCCATTGCTGGGTATAGCCTCTTTATGACTTTTCCATTAAATTATTCATAATTTTTAATTTTCTAATATTATAAGTTTGTTTGTTTCGTTGAACGCGCCAATCTCAGGAACCACTTACTGACTGATTTCAAAAATTCTTTCACCGTTGGATTCTCCCGTTATACCTGAGTGCCATAGGCTATTAATGTACCACGAACAAAGCCGGGGTGGACTGCTAGTTTATATAATAAAGAGAAAGAAAGAGTTTTGAGTTTTATACATCATCATCAGGTCTTTCTAGTCTCCACTGCAAGAGCACGACCCTCTCTGTACTACCAGAGCCATATATTAGCTTGAGTAGTCAGAGGATTTGGCCTACACTCTCCACGCTGGCCAGACGGGTTGGAGAGGTCTCTTTGATGTTTATGAGTTTTGTTTAGCTTGTTTTTCCTTAGTCGCTTTTTACGACATCCACGGGATGACTTGGAGTGGTCCTATTCTACTCTGCCGGGAACCACACGGCGTCCTATTCTACTCTGCCGGGTCTTTGAGTTTTATACACAACGATTTAATAAACGTTCGTTTAAATATTTTCAAAAGTTATACGAAACAAATCACCGTTGCACCTTTCCAAAAAATCAATATAGCGTTACGCTAAACTTGCATCCTGATTGATGCGTCCAATCAACCGAGGGCCAAATAAACAAATTTAAATACGGACAGCCCTGGCTGTGCAATTTGGTGCCAAATTCACTCCAGCGTCAAAGAACGCCGCCCCTGTGTCGTTTAGGGTTGACAGTTTATTGATTTTTTTTTATTTTGTTTTTGAACGTAAAGGAATACTTGGTAGGAATTTTGGATGCATTTTTTAGGTTTAAAGCCTTTGAGTGTAATTATGATTGTCGTGGAAAGCGGTCGCAGTGATTAAATTTTTTTTTACAAATTTGCGATAGCGTTTAAGAAGTTTGTTACACGTACCAGCTACTCGTAGATTTTTTTTTAAATACTCTGAGGCACAAAATTTTTGTATCTAATAGAAGCAATATAACTTTTTGTAACTACTGCTATTAATAAGAAAGACGTACCTTTCATCCCTTAAAAAGAAGTGTTGTTTGTTGTGATCAAGTGATCGAAATATAGTGCGCTATTGACACACTACGTATATATTTCGATTCAGTGTATTTTACATAAACGTTATTTTTACGGAGATGAATACTAAATCAGATTTTCGAAAATTCTCACAAACTCAGAAAGTTGGATCCCTAATATGCCTTTTAAGTATACAAACAATCCTGTAGATTACTCATCCTTCCCTTTAATCCTAATCCTAACTAAAATTATAAATACTGAACCGATCATCATGATTTTTTGCAATATGAAATTATAACTTACGCTGTAAATGAAGACTAGGATTATGTCATTCAATAGCCTCTTTACCAACGTTTCATGGCATGTTTGTTAATTTGGCGCCATTTTGCTGCCACGGACATCAAAGGACGCCGCCTGTCGCCGAGATAGGGTTACCACCCATTGATTTTGGGATTATGCTAAAATTAACTTTCACAGGTTAATATAGTGCCTACCGGAGTATATTACGGGGCAGTATATTAGTATCCTAGTTATAAATATCTCTTTTGATATTGCATGCCATTGTTTGCCAAGTAAAGCTCCTTTTATTAATGCTACTAAAATTAACTGGTGAAGATTCAATTTTCATGTAATATCGTAGAAAATAGATTGAAGTCAAGATTTTAATAAATCGATGAATAAAAAAACTCTTTTAGGAAAATATGGGTTTTTTAATTAAGTAATTTTTCGCATTTAAACGTTAGGTACGTTGTTTGGGTAAGTTAAGTAGGTTAATTTTAACCTATCGCAATATAACTACGGGCTTGTATTTATTTTTTATGAAACAAAATATATTTTTAAAGACTCTATCTAGAGGTATTTGAAAAAGTTGTTACGTGCCACGGACTACTCATCAAACCAACAAAAAAGAAACGCTTTATTCACAAAAAATACCAAAATAAGAAGTCGTTCTTTTTTCAGACAAGAATACGATTACAAGCTATTTTTCACTTGACTTTGAAAAACGGTAATAAAACCGAAAAAGTGTATGTTTGTTTATAAATATAACATGTGAGCGGCTCTAGCTATTAAAAAGGGTCTTTGTTGCTTTATTTTCGGTCCAATCGCGTGTACATTCGAACACAAATGTGTTTACACATAAAATTAAACCTTTTGTTCCTTTAGGACGTAAAAGATTAACCGTTTTACGTAATCTAAACCAGTAGCCATTGTTTTAGTAAACTGGATTGAATATAAAACCATTGTTTATATTTTAGATAATGTTTGTTTGGCTATATATCAAGTATACCAGCAGACTGGGCATCAAAGGTACAGAGGTTGTATAATATGAGTATTTACGTTCGAATGGTCGTAGAATTCTATAAACATGTTCTAAATCACAATACTCTTTTGTTTTATCTAATCAAAAGCTTTTAATTAGTCTATACTATATTTTGACGCCTATGCAAAAATGTGACAGTCGCATATACATTAAGAATGAAAAGGTTTGACCCAAAAATATTCAATTTACTCTATGCGAAATCATTTTAGAGTTCTCTAATAAAGAATATCACGGTAGTATTTGCAATTAAGTAATCTGAAAATCGTTTAAGATGCATCAGCACATAAAAATATTACAAAAAGGCATTGCAATTTCAGATCAAAATATGAGATTGTGTAATTGTTGTTTAATGTGATAATAATGACGTACATCTATTACAATTGAGGAGCCCGATGGTCCAGTGGGTGTGAGCTCTGTGAGCGCTTACGTATGTTAAGCAACCCCTGGTGCAGCCCCTACTTGGATGGGTGACCGCAAGTGGCATAAAAATATCTCGAGCTCCTCCGTGCTTCGGAAGGCACGTTAAGCCGTTGGTCCCGGCTGTCATCGTTGATGGCAGTCGTTAAGCTATGTCAGATGCCTTAAGGCAGCTTGAAAAATCTGACACCAGTGTTGGCCACTTACACATACGAAAAAAAAAATTAACACACATGCATTATATGTACAAAAATAAAATTATAATGAAAAATAACACAGGTATGTACGTCAACTAATAATGAAATAACGAACTTATTGCTACTACATAAGATTTGAAATCCGAAAATAACAGAACTCGTGCTGTCTCGCTCACAATGCTTGTACGACTGCCGAGAGTGGCCAAGACACCGCATGGCGCGTACACATCAACCAATAGTGGACCGGTATTTTTGCGCCATGCAAAAACTTGACTTCTGCGCAGGTATATCGGTGTAACTTATAAAAGTGGTAGTACTGTAAATGCCTGCTTGTCCTTCATATTATTTACTGTGTTCCACGACCTACCCTTTGTTTATACTCTTTATTCTCCTCTTCAATGAAATCAACACTTCTGTTATCGACAGTCCAACGACATCGCTCTTACTGTCTCGTTTAAATTGGCCGCGACGTTCGTTTCTGGGACACATGATCCACCAACTTACACATGCATTAAAATAAAACACACATGTCATTATAAACCTTATTACAAAGTAATAAATGCGAAGTAAAATTTATGAACCGCATTATTGAATTGGTTTTGAAATACAAAAAGATTGACATATGGTTATACTTTTTTCGTTGTCAATCTGGATACGACAGTCTATATTTTGCCCAGTGTAATGAGGGGGCAAAAAGAGACAGATTGTTCCGTTTCTGTGATTTTAGTTTTGTGGTAATTATTTAAATACTTTAACGTATTACAGTAATTTAGAATTACGAGAATATTTTACTTAGAGTGCTGGGTGGCTTGTGGATTGCGACAGTGAAGAAAACAGTATGTTTAGTTGTGGTAGAGCCAAGCTACCGGCAAAATTTCAAAACTTTTGCTAGTAGCATGAATGGGCCGGCTCGTCCGGGGAAGTACCACACTCTCACAGAAAATCGACGTTTGAGTAGTAGCTTTACGCTTCTATGCTTCGTTCAGTGAGTGAGAGAGCCGGAGGCCCATCCCCCCCTACCCCTCTGGGGAGGGAAAAATAAAGGCCGGCAACGCTCTTGTAACACCCCTGGTGTTGCAGTGGTCCATGTCCGTGGGCAGCGGTGATCACTTGCCATCAGGTGACCCGCTTGCTCGTTTGTCGTCCTATGACTTAAAAAAAATTGCTAAAACTGTCGTAGTCTATATGTTTAGAATCTAGGGTATGTGAGAAAACGATAAAAAAACAGATGATAAAGTACCTACGTCAGTTTTCCTCGATGTGGTTAATCCGAACTGCTGCGTGATGATCACTGATCAGAAAATGATTATCTAACTACCATGTTTTAGTTTTTCGTGAATTTCAAAACCATCCAAGTACATACAATATTACCGAAGATATTTTATTACAACTTTACAATACAAAATACGTAACAACTTTTTCCCTAACATAATGTTTTATCTCTATTTTATAATACTGTCATATAACATCTCATGTCTTGATTTAATTTTTGAATCAAATTGATTTATCCTCATACTTAAAGTTAGACACATGCTTTAAAATTATGCGGGTACAACCTAATCAGGGACATGACGACTTCACTTGTCGGTGGGACACACATACCGATTTTCTTTTAGCGTGATTAAAATATGAAACTTGCAAGAAGCAAGGGAAATATAATCTATTAATCCCCTAATTAAATAATTGATTGATGATTATAAGTTATATCTTAAATTAAAACCAAAAACTAAGTTAAATAAAAAAAAATTGCGTCACATATGTTGCAATTTGTTTCTGTGTTGTTTATTTATCAAAGGAAAAATGTATAATTACTATATATATACAATACGATTTGGCGATTTACTTATCCTGTATGGTGACTACCAACCGTTTTCAGAATAAACAACAATTTTGTTTTATGTCTAGATGCAACAATTTAGTTTTTACTTTTTTGCCTTAATTAAAAAAATAATAATGAAGGCAAAAATCAATCATGAAACAGGGAATTTTCTTTTTTTACTAAATTGATTTTTAATTATAATATATATTTGAGAACTATTTACAAAAGTTTAGAAATTTTGATTAGAACAATGTTCTTAAATTTATGATGATGAAGAAATTTCGATTTCATTCCCAAAAACGCAGCCAAAGTCGGAGGTGTGTTCCCGTCGCAGAAATAATAACGTAAAAGCGAGTGTCAGGTGTCAGTCTGTCTGTTACAGTAATCTTTGAGATCCTTAATTTGATTCCTTAACCTTAATATTAATGGCTGGGGTTAAGTTCAAAGAGTTAATGGTAGGGTCTGGGTTTGATTGAAAAATGTGATCTTATTAATTTTATTTAATTAAATTTTTTAATGCATAACTCTCCAACCCGTCTAGCCAGCGTGGAGAGTGTTGGTCAAATCTTCTGACTGCTCAGGCTAATAAATGGTTCTAGTAGTACAGAGAGGGTCGTACTCCTGCAGTGGAGACTTAAAAAGACCTGATGATGATAAATGTATACCATTAGCTTTTGCCATTCGCCTAAATGATGATCCCTCGAGTCTATCTTTATCTCTATCTTTACCCGGGCCTCAAACTTCCTTCACACCAAATTTCATCCAAATCAGTTCAGTGCTTGAAGCATTAAAAGGTTACAAACAGACAGAAAGAGTTACTTTGACATTATTAAAATTTTTTTTAGCCTTTTTTGTTTCCCACTGCTGGGCAAAGGCCTCCCCTTTTTGTTTCCACTCGCCATGATCTAAGGCTACTTTCTGCCATGCGCTTAAAAAGCCATCTACATATATCGTCTCGCCATCTCCTTGGTCTGCCTCTCTTCCTACATCCTTCCGGTAACCATAGAGTAGCTTTTCGGGCCCATCTGTCCGGTTTCATCATAATATATTTATAAGACATAATATTTGTATAAGTATGGATAATGCTTCACCACATTATTAACGCTTACGCATGTTAATTCTTCAAGGGCATAAAAAAATCTTCAATAGTTCAGGTATACATAGTGTAATAAAATTATGATAGCTCACTAATCATTTTTATGTTTCAACTAGCTGTTACTCGCGGCTTCGCCCGCGTGATATATAGCCTATGTCCTTCTCAATACCCTAACCTATGTGTATGCAAAATTTCATGATGATCGGTTCAGTAGGTTAGGCGGGAAAGCGTAACAAACAAACAAACAAACTCACTTTCACATTTATAATATTAGTTGGGATTGGGATTGGGATTTTGTGTCATATTGTAAGCCCCTACAGTTTTGGTTCCCTAATTTCCGTGACATTTATATCAATTACCATCGTCAATTGCCGTTGTCAGCTTATCGTCATATTTCTTCATCAGGAATAATCATGATCCCTCTTTTTCGAACTATTAAAAATTTTACTACGCTATAGAAAATTTTATTACATTTACGATTCTAGCGTTCAGAGAAGTCCCATTAATTAACTAATATGAGGAGCCCGATGGCCTAGTGGGCGTGAGCATTATAAACGCTTCCGCGTGTTAAGCAAACCTGGGCGCAGTCCCCACTTGGATGGGTGACCGCAAGTGGCATAAAAATATCTCCAGCTCCTCCGTGCTTCGGAAAGCACGTTAAGCCGTTGGTCCCGGCTGTCATCATTGATGGCAGTTGTTAAGCTATGTCAGATGCCTTTAGGCAGCTTGAAAAATCTGACACCAGTGTTGGCCACTTACACACACGAAAAACAAACAAACAAACTAATATTAGAATAACTAGTAGCAGATTTGTGAGCTATAATACCTTGCGAGTCTTAATTATTACAATGAACTCACAACAATCCTAAGCATCATAGCCAAATGGCGCTTTACACCTTTTAGGCAAATTACCGCCATTTTGTAAATTTTCCACAAATGAATCGACAAAATGTAATGATTGAAGTTGAAAACAAAAACTGTATCTTTCATTGAAACACATTTCCCAAATTTTATTACGTATATAAGAAGGTATATAATCCAATTAGCAGATCCCGTAATACTCAATCAGGCCACGCTATAAATATCCCAAATCTCTTAATCCTTTTCCAAATGTCGGGCCACGTTATAAAAATTTCTTATTTTTGACATTGATTGTAATGATGACAAAGCTTTGATATAATGTGCATTTTCTTTGATCTACCTGATACATCACACTATTAACACAAATAAAATAATATCCTTAATTTCCCGCCGCTTTTATGTGCCACTTTGAAATTCAAAATGGCGGGCGGTGTCAATTTCGTACATAAATTAAAACGAATTCGGAAATGGAAACATTTCGCGTTGTCAAAGGACAAGACAGAATGACAGGTGCGAAATTAAATTTATTATATTAATTTAATATTTCGACAAAGATTGGCCCCGACTCAATTGTTTCGTGTTTATTAATATTTGAATAGAAGGAAATGAACGAAACGCGTCTCACTGGAAATTTTAAGGATCAAACGAGTGGTCTTACGTATAATTTGTACTTATTATCTACTAGCTGTTGCCCGTAATTTTGCCCGCGTCAGTTTAAATTTTGGCACGCAGTCTATTTTACCCTTTGATACTGTTTAATTTTCAAAATAAAAGTAAATGGATGAAAACTGATGTATTTCATTTAAAAATTTGTTATTTTTACTAAAGAAGAATAAACAGATCACAGCAACAAAAACCATATTCAATTCAGTCAGGTGTACTCGTATGTATCTATGTTAGGTGTAACGTAGACGTTACGGAGTTTTTTAAGCTATCTGTACTTTATTTCATCGTTTTTTTTAATGTACCTACTATAGTTCCATGTGGTTTTGTGTCTTCGTTTGTCGTCGTGTGTGGTCGTAGAAGGCGACTTAGGAACATAAGCTAAAAAAAGTGTATTAACATCAAAGATACCTTTCCAATGATGATTGATAGTTATCACATACTTACTTTGCGATGTTTACAGTTACTGCGATTGCAATTAAATCATATTCATACCTGCAATCAAAGAAAAATATTATATTATTAATAATAGATTAAGATTAAAACAAAAATGTCATATCACGTAGAAAGTAAATAGAAACGATATATTATTAATCAAAACATAGTACAATACACTAAAGTAATAAACAATATTATACCAAAATGTACACGGTTTTGTATTATGTAAAATCAGTTTCTCAATAACAGAAATGTTTCGTGGAACTGCTGATTCCACAAACAAACCCCCTTTGGAAAATGAATCACTTTGATGAGAGTAATTATTTCATTCATGTTAACAATAAACTTCATAATCAATTCAACAAGGTCTTTAAAGAAAAACTGGTTAAGCTTTTTCTTATCTTAGTAACGAGCGCTAGGTTTGATTATGATCAAGGGATTAAAAATAGCTCGTTATTTTGAAGATTCACGAACAAAATCACTTCAACCTTCCCATTTACTCTCCTACGTGTACTCTTTAATATAGTTATTTGTAACTTAAGCCGTGTGATTCCCAACAAATTAGAATAGGACCACTCAATGTCTTCCCGTGGATGTCGTAGAAGGCGACTTAGGAAACACAAGCTAAGCTTATAAACATCAAAGAGACCTCTCCAACTCATCTGGCCAGAATGGAAAGTGTAGGCCAAATCCTTTGACTGCTCTGTATATTATATCGCTCTTGTAGTAAACATGCTCTAGTAGTAGTAGGTCATGCTCCTGCAGTAGAGCATTAAGAAAACCTGATGATAATAATATTACTTTAGAATATTATACCCATAAATTAAGCAGTATGTTAGCATATATATAAATTATTTATAATTGTTGTCCATGTTACTAGTTGGTGAACATAAATAACAATTCTTTTAAATGTCAACCCTGAAGGTATAAACACGAACTAATCAGTGCCCAGTTAACCTACAGTAGTGAATATTCCATGCTGTAACTACAGCGATGTCAGGTAACTTCCTGGGGATGATGGATTCATTGCAACTTGCCTGACGCGAGTAGTACACGAATAACGTTATGAAGGTTATTTTGATGGTTATTCGTTATATTTTTAAGGAAATAATTCTAACAACTGAATGCATTTACTTTTTTACGTAATAAAAGACAAATTGAAATAACGGCGTAAGATCTTAAATATACAAACTCAGTTTCGCATGTATAATATAAGTTTAATGGTTATTATTGTTGTCGTTGTGTGTTTTTGTATAGGAACGTTATTTCTGAGTACCATAGGCTAGGTATGTACCATGGGTGACGCCGGGGTAGACTGCTAGTTATTTATAAATGGTCGTCTATGTTAATACTTGGTGAACATAAATAACAATTCTTATAAATGTCAACCCTGACTGTATAATCACAAACTAATCAGCGCTCAGTTAACCTACAGTAGTGAATATTCCAAGCTGTAACTACAGCGATGTCAGGTAACTTCCTGGGGATGATGGATTCATTGCAACTTGCCTGACGCGAGTATAACACGAATAACGTTATGTTGATGGTTATTCTTTATTTTTTTTTAGAAAATAATTCAAGAGAAATAAATACATTTCCTTATTAACGTAATAAAAGAGGAATAAATCTGTGTGAAAAAAAAATTGTAATAATGGCGTAATATCTTATATATTATCTGGGGATGATGGTTTCATTGCAACTTGCCTGGCGCGAGTATAACACGAATAACGTTATGTTGATGGTTATTCGTTATTTTATTAGGAAATAATTCTAACGACTGAATAACATTTTCTATTTAATGAATTAAACGACATAAGATGAATTTGTAACAGTGGTGTCAGATCTTATATATCATTATCTTTAAACAAAATACAAATATCTATGAAATGGAGCAAATGAAAGTAAATAATACCTAATGACAGATAGTCAAATTAAGAATCGCCTCCTTTTTTTGAAAATCGCCTGAAAGGAATAAATGTGATCTTATTTATCCTGTCAAATAAAACATCTAACGCTTCGTTACGTCCTTCTCCCTTTCGGGATAGACAGAGTCCAGCGCTGGAAGATGTTAAAGCCACTTTTAGCTTGTTGGTGGGCGTGTAGGTGGAACACGGAATCGAAATAGCAATCGTTTGCTAGCCGCATCGCCTATTGATATTATGATTTCTCAGATTTTCGAACATACCCTTGATCGGCTATTGCGATCTGCACGGGACGATAAGCAGCTGGTAATTATCCTTTTTTTTCTCCCAGACCTGTAGGCCTATTTGCTAACTTTTGACAGCTACGGTGTACATCATTTTCAAGGTAACTTCAATATTCATTACGGCTTAGGTATGAATGACTATTTTTATGATATGAAAACCGTAATGGATGCTAAAGTGACAATCAAGTCGTTGTACACCGAGTTAACAAATCGGCCTGCAGTGTGGAAGGATACTAAGTCAAAAAATAATTATAATATTCGTCATTTCAGCACTATATTTATAATACAGTCATAGCACTTAATGAACATTCACTATTTACTGAAAATCCCTTAGTCGGGTCGCGGTAAAATAATTAATTCAATATTAAGCAGATTATGGCGAACCAGCACATTTAAAACTACACAGCATTTTGCGAAAACAAACCGTATCGCTGTAGTTTGTAGGTATTCGTAGGGTTGTCACTATTGCTAGAGTTAAACATATCACAAGACTACCTAAAACAGCATGTGTTATGTTTATTGTCTTAAAAGCTAGTAAATTTTACTAGCTATTTTCAGCTTTGATAGACTTATTGTTCATGTACATACATACATATATACTATCACTTCTTTATCCCTTGCGGGGTAGACAGAGCCCAAGGTCATAAAACCTACAGGCCACGTTTAGCATCGTAGTGGGCGTAAAGATAGAAAGCGTAATCAAAGTAGTCATGGGTTGCTAGCCGCATCGCCTATCAATATGATTCCTTAGATTTTCGCCCAATCCCTTGACCGGCTTTTACTGTCTGCACGGGAAGAAAAGCAGCTGGTATATTCTATGTTTTTTCTTTTCTCCCAAACCAGCATGGAAGTATTGTACCTATATAAAACAAGTCACTCCCGTGCTGTTGTTTGTTGTTCTTCGTGTGTGTAATTGGCCAACACTGGTGTCAGATTTTTCAAGCTGTCTAAAGGCATCTGACATGGCTTAATGACTGTTATCAATGATGACAGCCGGGATCAACGGCTTGACGTACCTTCCGAAGCAAGAGCTCGAGACAAATCGTTTTTTGCACGTGCTATTTCGTCAACATTGCCGCTTATAGTTTCAGACTAATATAAAAGCTAAATACCACGTGATAGTGTCCCGCTTTATGTATTTTTTTATGCTACTATCAATAATATTACTTGTAAACAGTACCTTTTGCAGGACAACACGTACTTTGTCCTTTTCCATACCTCTGACAACGATTGTATCACATTTTATGAATGGTTAATATTATTTATTATAACATCATAAACGCTGTCATAATAATGGACCCCGGAACCCGACGCATCACAACTGACGATGCAACGATTCCCCGAATAAAATATGAAATTGGAGTTGATTGCAATTTAAAATATCGCTCCTGTAATTAGCATTAGCAGCCCTGCCTCCTCCCCCACCCCCGGCAATTTCGCTCAGGAACCGTTGCAATGATGGATCGCAGGAAGTTACCTCGCATTACTGTATTCCGAATATCTACTATTGTATGTGTTCAGAGAGTATTGATGTGTGCTAGCTATGTTTCGTTTACACAAACGTTGGTATAGAATGTATCATGTAATCTCTTCCACGCTATTTTTCTTTATCATCATCATGAGGTCTTTTTTTTATATCCAGTGCAGGAGCACAACCCTCTGTATTCTACCAGAGCCATATATTAGCCAGAGCAGTCAGAGGATTTGACCTACTCTCTTCACGCTGGCCAGACAGGTATCTTTGATGTTTATAAGCTTTGTTTAGCTTAAGTTCGCTAAGTCGCTTTCTACGATATCCACGTGAAGGCTGCGAGTGTTCCTATTCTACTCTGCTAGGAACCACACGGCATTGGCATTTCCCTTTATAAAAACTTAGAATGTTCTACTATTGTATGTGATCACCGGGAATATTGATGTGTGCTTACTAAGTTTCGTTTTCACAAAATTTTCCAAGAAAATATATCATTTAATCTCTTTCATGCGATTCTTCTTCATAAAATACGTAGAATTTTACAGCTGATTCGCTTAGTGTGTATCCTGTTATCTCTACCGTGCTATTTTTCTTTATAAAAACTTAGAATGTTCTACTATTGTATGTGTTCAGCCGAGAGTATTGATGTGTGATATTGTTTGGTTTTCACTAACAATGGTAGAGAATGTATCTTGAACGTGATATCTTCCGAGTTCCCGGCAGAGTAGAATACAATCACTCCAAGACTTAATCATTATCAGGTGTATCGTTATGATTATGCCTATAGATAAAAAGTATGTATAATCCATATATTATGTATAGATAAATGTTATCTACAGGCTGTAGCTTCGATGCGTAAACAGTTAATATCAGCCGGTACAGTCATCAATCACAAGTACAGTCGAACTCGGGCCGATCTTCCTGTTGTTAATTAAATACGCGGATATGGCCGCATAAATCATGACTTGGGTCCAAACAAAGTAAGTAGATATCTGAAGTGTCCTAAGGGAAACTTTTGATCAAAGTTCCCTCTCTCCGTTTCAATTACTTTACAAGTTCTTAAGTCTACACACTTTTTAATGTTACTTAAATTTATATTTTTAAGGTTCCGCACCCAAAGAGTAAAAAGCGGTCTGTCTGTCACCAGGCTGTATCTCATAAACCGTGATAGCTAGACAGTTAAAATTTTCAGAGATTATGATATAACAACAAATACTAAAAACAAAATAAAATAAATATTTAAGGGGACTCCCAAACAACAAACGTGAATTTTATGCCGCTCTTGCTTGATAGTCAAATGTTGATTAGATAATGGTACGGAACCCTTCGTACGCAAGTCCAACTCAAACATGGCCGATTTTGATGTATAAGATTATTTGAATTGTAATAAAATCAGTGAAAGAGGTACGAGAAAAGTCATTGAAATCTCACCTTAAACTCTGCTTATTAAACTTTTTTACCTTAAATATTTAAAACCTCCGTTAAATGTGTATAAGAAATACTAATGATACAGACGAAATGACCTCAAGCTATTGATCTCGAAGAGTTAATATCATGGCCCAAAAATCGCGTATCTGGTATGCGGCCCTTATTTCCTGAATCAAATGAATTTTCCTGTTAACACAATTAAAATCTCAGAATTATAATCCCTAATGGAAAAGAGAAATGTTAGAAAAAATGGTGAAACTTTAAAAATAAAATTTAACTTCCCATTAAAATTTGCCCAGCTGGATCGGTCATTTTGTATGGGAGGTCTAAAATTTATTTTTCATTTTATATATTTTCTTTTCTTGCAATTTTGTGTTCCAATAGAGCTTTTGGTTCCGAGATTTCAATATAACTCATAGGTTCAAAATCAGTCTGTATTTCTGAATTAGATTTGAAAGTGCACACTTTATTTTTAAACTAGCGGTTTCTTGTGACTACATCAGCGTAAATTATAATATAAAATTATGAGACGGTATATTTAAGATTTTTTTTTTATTTATAATTAAACTATAGATTTCTGAATAAACCTTATATTCTACTATTTGTACAAGAACGAAGTTAAATTACATATTTTCTTAGCCAAATTTCAATTAAGACTTTATTTTACATTTTATTTTTATTTCTTCATTTCATGCGCATCCACAAAAAATATTTCGGGCCATCCAACATTTTTGGGACAAGACGTAAACGAAGCCGCGGTCTCAACGCGAGTAAAGAGTGAGAGTTGAAAAAAGTTTAAAATACGTGTTCGGTATTGTAAAGGCGTCTACTCTAACAATGCCACGTTACTATTTTGCACACATAACTTTACTAAAATTTCGGGCCATAATTTTTGGGACAAGACGTAAACAAAGCCGCGATCTCAACGTGAGTAAAGCGTGAGAGATGAAAAAAGTTAAAAAACGTGTTCGGTATTGTAAAGGCGTCTAATTCTCGGCACAATGCCACGTTACTTAGCAGTTTTCGAATGACAAAAGATATTAGCTTCATGCATTAAGGCCAGGTTCTCGCGGCCATGTCGTCCGGCGCTGCTGTACTGACTGCATTCATAACCTTGAAACTCGCAAAAAAGTACAATTTTGGAAATTTTAAATATACGCTTACAATAAATAAATTTTTGACTACTGACAGCTAAAGCTCATTCAATCACCAGCGTTTTGATATAATTTTCTATTTACATAAGATATGTTTAGTACTTACTTGAAAAATGCATTTCTCGTCAAAAGTAGACGAATGTTTGTGTTATTTTTATCCATTACAGCAAATAAAATGTAACGGCCTTAGATAATATGGATAATTAATCAAAATTATTTATCCATAGTACGTATATTACTTTTGCTGTTGTATAATGAATGATATTTTATTATTTTAAACTAAGTAAGCGAAAATTAAATTGTATTAGTGAGTGGATGTTCGGACAAACCTTACTAGGTTTTTGTACATCCTTATGTATTTGTTATGTAAGTATTTTTCTTTTGGAAATAAATAAATAAATTCAACGTAGTTTAGTACCTAATTCTTTTTAAGGCCTATTATTTATATAGTTATATATTTGAGCGAATCGTTTTTTAGGCAGATTTAAATTACAGTACTGGTCTATCCTAAAAAGTCTATTCAGGTTTCATTAATCTTGATATGCTGCAATTTAACGTATTGCTCACTAGGCTGTAAAATGGTGTAGACAAAACAATGTTCTGGCCAAAAATATAACTCATGATATGTGTCTTTTTTCCACACAATGACACTTAGAAGAAACTACATAGGTACTTATACAACAAAAAGTCATAATCTGTAAAAATTAACTAGTTTTTCAAATCGTGCAAAGATTTTTAAAAATATTTAAACTGTGACACTGATCGCTTTCACCTAATATAATATTGTAATAGAACCTCCCCTTAAGAAATTCCCATATGATTCGCTACAATTATCTTTAAATCGAATATTCATTAAAATGATTTTCATATAATTAGACATCATTATATTCCTATTAAGTTATTAGTGTAAACGCGAAGGAGTGTTAAGAGAATTATCGCTTTTCAAGCGTAAATTATTCCATCATTGACTTTGAATCCGTGTAATGAAACGCAATTAAATTGGATTTGATTTTAATATAATATATTTGAAATGTTATTAGATGAATTGAAGATGTTCCAGCGTAGGAACTTACATATACTTTGCTTTATCTATTATAACCTTTTTAATCCTTGTGCTCTTGGTTACATACATCACGTCTTTATCGCTTGCGAGGTAGACCGAACCCAAGGTCATAAAACTTAAAAGCCACGTTTAGCGTGTTAGATGGGCGGTAAATTGGTAAGCAGAATCAAAATAGTGATGGATTGCTAGCCGCATATCCTATTGAAGTTATTCCTTAGATTTTCACTCTATTCTTTGACCGGCTTTTACAATATGCGCGGGAAGAAAAGCAGCTAGTATACTTCTTTGTTTTTCTGTTCTCCTGTTCTCTTAAACTAACATAGAAGAGAAATGACAAGGTTGGTTACATGACTTTAAAACTGCAATGTGTTTGCGTCCCGCTGACAGGCAAAAAGCTCTTAAAACAGAAGTTGTATATGAGTTATATGATTTAATTCCTCCTGCATCGTTTCACCATCGAGCGACGTGACGTGGACATTGATTCCATTCATATGTGAATGTTTGACGAGCTCCGTGGCGCAGCGGTCAACACGCCTGCCTGCGACACGGATGGTCCCGGGTTCGATCCCCGGTCAGGTCAAGATGGAAAACGATCTTTTTCAGATTGACCTGGGTCTTGGATGTTTATCTATATATGTATTTGTTATAAAATATAGCATCGTTGAGTTAGTATCCCATAACACAAGTCTTTCATTAGAACTTACTTTGGGGCTAGCTCAATCTGTGTGATTTGTCCGTATATATTAAAAAAAAAAAAAAATATGTGGTCAATGTTCCTGCTTGGCGCACCTCTAGATTCGTCTCTTCCTTCATTATGTTAGCCGGCAAGGAATGGAATTTCCTCCCCGAGACCCTGTTTCCCGTCTTTTCAAGGTAAGAGATACCCGTCTACCTCTTCCAAACTTCCTCCTGCAGAGAAACTCCCACAAGGAAGCGATCTCCCCTGGGCAGTTTGGAAGTCCCTCAACAGACTCCGAGCTGGTGTCGGGAGATGCCAAGAAAACCGAGTAAGGTGGGGTTTCTCCAATAATTACCTCTGTGACTGTGGCGCCATCCAGACTATGGCTCACCTAACGACGTGTCCTAATTGTCCCTCCACATGCAGTATTAAAGACCTAAATGAAGCAAATGACAAAGGTATCGCCGTGGCCAACTACTGGTTAAAATCAATATGATTTTTAAATAAATATAACCATATCGACTCGGAAAGAAGAAGAAAGTAAGAGAATTGTTAGGATATGAATAGGTACTTGAATGGAGACCACGTACTGGCAAGCACAGCGCTGAACCTACTCCGACCAGGTCGGACGACCTGATAAAGGTCACAGGAAGGCGCTAGATGCAGGCCGCTTCCAATCGGTCGTATTGGATCTCATTGGGGAAGGTTTATGCCCAGGCGTGGACTTTTTGCGACTAAGATGATGATGATAAAAAGGCATTATTTGAGTCTCCGTGGTCCAGTGGTTAAGGCGTTTGCTTTGTTGACCAGGGGTTGTGGGTTCGATTCCCACGGGAAGCATACTTTGTTAAGTTGTTTCCAGTTTGGTTAGGACATTGCTGGCATGAATCACCTGATTGTCTGATAAGAATGATGATTTCATGCTTCGGAAGGCACGTTAAGCCGTTGGTCCCGGCTGCCATCTGGTAGTCGTTACGCCACGTGGTTCCTCGTCAGAGGTCGAGAGGTGGTTACGAAGAATTCTGACACCTGCAGGGTGTGCATGGCCGACTGACCGACCGTGTCACCTACTCGAAATGATGATGATTATTTGAGTTTGCATGTACCAAATGCTAGGAACACAAATTATTATAATTTAGCCGCAATTTTGGCTTTTTAACCTACTTTCGCTACATTTTTCTCCACAGTACTCGTCCTAATGGTCCCAAGGTCCAGTAAATTATGTAAATGTAATAACCCTGTATGTTTGTCTGTACTAATGCGGCCCGCACTTAGTACGAATAAGAATATATAATTGGGTACGGGACCACTCTCGCGCTAAGTGCGTAAAAGTTATATAGTTATGTTTCGGTGGCTGGAAATATAATTATTTTCGTTAGTTAATATTCTTGGCTTATTT
Organism: Rhodophaea formosa; assembly: GCA_963082605.1. Taxonomy (NCBI): domain Eukaryota; kingdom Metazoa; phylum Arthropoda; class Insecta; order Lepidoptera; family Pyralidae; genus Rhodophaea; species Rhodophaea formosa. The sequence goes on along the minus strand of OY720228.1, from coordinate 8,208,500 downwards.
TCACTTTTTGTGTCTATTCCTATTCATTGAGATAACGGGAGGAAAAGTAAGTTTGGTATTCTGCAAATATATTTATTTATTTATTTAAAAATCTTTATTGACCACTATGGTACAAAGGGCGGACTTAATATACAACCTACTCTACTACTATACTCTGCAACAAAGACTACATCAAACACTAACTACTACTTCTACTACTAACTTATAGACTGCTCACCTTCCCAAAAATATTGGGCCAAATTAAGGCCTGTTAAGGGCGGCCAACTCGTCTATCTTTTCATACAAACGCTCGTACGTGATTATGGCGGTGTAACAAATCTTTCTTTGAAGCTTTTCAACTAATAGGTATCTTGTGCACTGTAGCTAGGTTTCTATCAAAACGAAAAATCAATATTTGGAGAAACAACTTCAGTATTAGCCTCCAAAAATCCATTTTTTGCACAAATTTTATAACAACCTTGGGTTGTTATAAAATTTTATAATGTACGTTCGTACCAACGTTTATAATGTACTCATTAAATGTAACAATAAAGAAAATATTTATTAAGAAACCTTCTTAATGTAATGGAAATCCTAGATGTATAACTTTTTTTTCATAAACTTGTAAGGCTTACTAATAAACACGTATTTCTTGAAACAAGTTTTATGAAATTTCCGCACACAATTTTTCGTTGAATGTCTTCGCGTACTCACTAGCTTGTTACCATGAGGCAGTAAGAGGTGTGCGGCAAACGAGAGCAAGGGGCTCTTTTCGCTTTGCCTCTTTATCAGACATTGCGCTGGATGGAACAAGCTTTTCGACCATGCTCGCGTTGACGATACCTAGTGGGTCGGGGAAGGGCCCTCTTAATATGGTACGCGGCGCGCAACGCAACGGCACTACCGAGTTCTTATCCTTTCGTTACTAGATACTCGTAGCGTTAATAAGCCGAACTTGCTAAAAGTGAGATATTTATAAATATTGAGCCAAAAATTTTGTTTTGACTTTAAATACTCTTCCCCACAGGCCTCCCAGCCCGTCTATATGAACAACTTTTCCTACGGGACCAATGCTGGAAAATTAAAAAAAAAGTCAACGTTTTCATACGAATTGCCGGTTAAACCCTTTTGTATGGGAATGTCGACTGGGTTTTATTAACTATAGTACCTATAGACTCATACTTGCCTAGCCAATATACATAGTGAACAAAGTACCACACTCTCACAGAAAATCGACGTTTGAGTAGTAGCTTTACCGCTACTATGCTTCGTTCGGTGAGTGAGAGAGCCGGAGGCCCAGCTCCCTCTCCCCTCTGGGGAGGGAAAAATAAAAGGCCGGCAACGCTCCTGTGACACCTCTGGTGTTGCAGTTGTCCATGGGCAGCGGTGATCACTTCCCATCAGGTGACCCACTTGCTCGTTTGCCGTCCTATGACATTAAAAAAAAAAAAAAAAATAGCTTCCATCAAATATGCTGTAATAATGATGTCTATCAGCTTTCAACCCTAACAGGTGCGAATAATCAGCTTCATATCGATATGGTATAGGAATAACCGGGGTTAGGGTTCGCACTATAAAGTTATCAAAAAACATTTATGAAGTTTTAATGTGTCATCATCATCATCATCATCTTTTTTTAGTATCCACTTCAGGAGCACGACCCTCGCTGTACTACCAGAGCCATAATATATTTGTTGTTTTTCGTATGTGTAAGTGGCCAACACTGGTGTCAGATTTTTCAAGCTGCCTTAAGGCATCTGACATAGCTTAACGACTGCCATCAACGATGACAGCCGGGACCAACGGCTTAACGTGCCTTCCGAAGCACGGAGGAGCTCGAGATATTTATATGCCACTTGCGGTCACCCATCCAGGTAGGGACTGCACCAGGGGTTGCTTAACATACGTAAGCGCTCATAGAGCTCACACGCACTTGACCATCGGGCTCCTCATAATATATTAGCCAGACCAGTCGGATGGTTTGGCTTACACTCTCCACGTTGGCCAGACGGTTGAAGGGTTCTCTGTCATGTTTATAAGCTTTGTTTAGCTTGTGTTTCGTAAGTCGCCTTTTACGACAGCCACGGGAAGATTTGGAATGGTTCCATTTTACTCTACCGGGAACCACACGGTTTCTTTATTCTTACTTGAGCGTTAGTGTATTAAGTAATTTATTAGCCAGTGAATTTGACAGCATACAAATTAAACATATATGTAGTCAGGTAGAATGAAGCTAATTCTATCAAAGAAAATAAATAAATAAATTTGAGATAAATAATACTGAATAAAAAAAAATATAGTTTTACTTGTTAACGCAAAACAATTGTTTTGAGAAGATAAATTGTAAAGCTATAAAAATTAATACCATGCTAAACGTGGCCTGTAGGTTTTATGAACTTGGGCTCTGTCTACCCCGCAAGGGATAAAGACGTGATAGCATGTATGTACGTATGTATGTATACAAATTTATTATCTACTACGGTTATCATAACTGAGACAGCCCTAGCGCTGGTCTCAGGTGGCATGCCGGAGCACTTAGCATCCTCATTCGCTACATGTACTTATCTTACCTCATGTGCTAATAAAGGGTAAAAACTGAAATGTAAGGGTTCTGCTGATTAAAATGTTGCCATGGATAATGAAAATTATCCTGGCTAGACGTTTATATCATCGAAAGTAACGTTAATAAATACGTATGTAAAAGTTCATCATCATCATCATCATCATCAGGTCTTTCTAGTCTCCACTGTAGGAGCACGACCCTCTCTGTACTACCAGAGCCATAATACTAGCCTGAGTAGTCAGAGGATTTGGCCTACACTCTCCACGCTGGCCAGACGGGTTGGAGAGGTCTATTTGATGTTAATAAGCTTTGTTTAGGTTGTATTTCCTCAGTCGCCTTTTACGATATCCACGGGATGACTTGGAGTGGTCCTATTCTACTCTGCCGGGAACCACACGGCTCCTTATGATGATTCCTTAGATATTCAAGTCCAATGACCTGATTTCACTGTGTAAGCGCTTAGGCTTGTAAAGCAAACCCGGACGCGGTCCTCACTTGGATAGGTGAGGTGGCCACAAGTGTCATAAAAATAGCTCGAGCTCCTACGTGCTTTGAAGGCGCGTTAAGCCGTTGGTCTATTAGTGGTAGTCGTTAAGCTATATCAGATAACGTTTAAAAGTCTGACACCAGTGTTGGCCACTTACGCAGAGGAGAAACAAAACGAACAGCCATTTAGATTTTCTTTTTTTCTTAGAATACTGCTCTAGGTAAAACCTAAAAACAGGACCTTATTATCTTTTGCGTATTAGCCCTTATTACCTCACCTCAGGAAGTCAAGGCATCCAATCACCCTGTCAAGCTAATTTATAATCTGTCCGCACCATCCAAGTGTGTAACAACCAACTAATTAGCGAAGTGGCGAGCGTTAGTTTCGCTAACAAATTAGTTGACTAATTACGCTAAGCGCAAATCAGCGTGGCTAAGCGGTTTTTGAATCAGCTTTCTGTAGTTACAGAGTATTTCTGAATTTTTATTTATGTCACTTACAGTCAGGTAGGATTGTTTGCTTTTCGTGTGTCTAAGTGACTTAAACTGGTGTCCGATTTTCAAGCCGCCTATAGGTATCATGGTTTTATGACTGCCATGAATGATGGCAGCGGGACCAACGGCTTTGCGTGCCGAAGCACGGAGGAGCTTGAGATATATTTATGCCAATTGTGATCACACATCCAAGTGGGGCCAAGTGAGGACTGGGCCCAGGGTTGCTTAAACTACCTATATGTGCCTAACATCGGATCTCTCCACTTTTTGAGAAATACAGAGCTTTTTCTTTTGTTGTGGAATGATTTTGTCTAAATTGATAATCATGATACGTGAATATCATCCTTAAACGACTTACTCTTATGCATACACCAATTTGTATACTGATTTTCTTCTCAGAAATCTAATCTGAATCTCAGAAATATATAATTAAGATTAGTTTAGTTAATATTATCCAAGCACTAGCTTCCAGTTCAATCAAGCTTATTTATAATCTGGCCGCGCTATCCGAGTGTGTTACAATATCCGAGTGTGTTACAACTAATTAGCGACGTGGCGAGCATTAGTCCCTCTAACGAATTAGTTGACTAATTACGCTAAGCGCAAATCACCGTGGCTAAGCGGTTTTTAAATCCGCATCTTAAGTTAAAGGCTTGTGGATAAAGTTTCGTGATTTTACGTCAGTAGTAAGTTTATTTAGTATGTAAGTCCTTTACATCTAAAATCTGTGTTCTTTACCAGTATCGACACGAGAGGACCCAGGTTCGATCCCAGATTAGGTTACGATGGAAAACCATCTTTTGCAGGTTGACCTGAGTCTCGGTTGTTTATCTATACAAGTATCTATTATAATATATTGTATCGTTGAGATAGTATCCTACAAAAACACAAGTTCACTACTTACTGTGGTTTTTTACTCGTAAAACGACCTATTTAGAAAGTAGTTTAGTTTGGAACTATAATTAAACATGAGATGAAATGTATAAATTCAAAGAATTATACAAGGTCTCATTTTCTCAAAAGAAATTTACGGCAAATAAAAAAGTAATAATAATAGAGTGTGCAATAAATGAGCACTTTGCAAATAATTTCTTGGAAAGCTTATAATTGACGTAGGTTGAACCCTTTAAATTACACTAATTCACCGCAGTAATGTTTTCAATAGTTTATGCCTGTTTTATGGCCATGGGCTTAAAATCAATAGTTTAGCACCATCAAAGTGTACATAATTATAATCATTTTTGCTTTGCTTAGCAAGCTTTACATAAACCCAAGTCAACACGCTAAGAAGAAAAAGTAACAGACAATGTTGTCACTTTATCTTAAGATACAAACTGTACCGGAAGCATCATGTCTACCTTCCGGAACACCTCCTCAGCAGCATTCCCATTAATTTTAGTCTCGTGTGGCATTTTGATAAATAACTGCACTGTATTTTTGTTTCAGAATTGTGACAATATTTCAGCCCGTTTTGCGGCGAGCTTTCGGACGTGTATTTCACTTATGATAAAGCTTTTTAGACAAGGACAGCTTAAATGTTTGCAAAAACTAGCTTTAGCTTTCGGGCACACTGATTATTGTGGGTCTTAAAAATCTGACACCAGTGTTAGCCACTTACATATACGAAAAAACAAACAACAATGTGTATCTATCAGTAACAGCTAACCATGCCAGGGTTTTTTATTAAAATTAACGTGTGATACTAACATCATAATTTATTAAATTCGGGTCACACACTTATGAACTCAGCTAGAGGCCGACATGTTTCGACCTCATCCGGCGGTCTTCCTTAGGGCGAATGTGAATCGAGACGTGCGCACGAAGTCGTCCTAGACCGCAGTCTGGCTAGTAACTGCCTCCGTGGTCCAGTGGTTAAGGCGTTCGCCTTGTTGACCCGGGGGTCGTGGGTTCGATTCCCACGGGAAGCATACTTTGTAAAGTTGTTTCAAGTTTGGTCAGGACATTGCAGGCATGAATCGCCTGATTGTCTGATAAGAAAGATGATTCCGTGCTTCGGAAGGCACGTTAAGCCGGTGGTCCCGGCTGCCATTTGGTAGTCGTTAAAGGAACCACGTCAGAGGCCGAGAGGCGGTTCCGCAGAACTCTGACACCAGGGTGTGCATGGTCGAACCGTGTCACCTACACGAAATGATGATGATGCAGTCAGGATGAGGTCGAAAGGCTTGTAAGTGACCCGTATTTCATCATCATCTGCCTTACCTTATCCCATTATATGGGGTCGGCGCAATATGTCTTTTCTCTCTACAATTTTCTATACCTTACCATTTCCTCATCCACCTCTACCTCTTTCATATCCCTATTAATACAATCCATCCATGTCTGTTTTGGCCTACTTCTTCCCCTATACCCATCAACCCTCATAGTTAGAACTTTTTTAGTCAGGTGTTCTTCGTTTCTTCTCATCACATGACCAAACCATGCCAGTGTTACTTCTTCCTTTCTTTGTAATAGGCGCCACTTTGGTACTTCCCCTCACATATGTATTTTTTCTATCTAGACGTGTCACGCCACACATCTACCGTAACATTCGCATTTTCGTAAGTGACCCGTATTTAACATATTAATAATAGTAATAGGTTAGTATATTGTAACTGTTTAGCGAAGACAAGCTTAATGTATCCATATACCAGAAGTTAATTTTTTGTTAACTATCATCATCATCATCAGATCTATTTATGTCTCCACTGCAGGAGCACGATCCTCTCTGTACTACCACGGCTATATTAGCCTGAGCAGTGAGAGGGTTTGGCCTACACTCTCCACGCTGGTCGGACGGGTTGGAGAGGTATCTTGATGTTTATAAGCTTTGTTTAGCTCGTGTTTCCTAAGTCGCCTTTTACGACATCCACGGAAAGATTTGGAGTGGTCCTATTCTACTCTGCCAGGAAGCATACGGTTTAACGGCTTTGTTAACTATAAAAGACATTAACTCAAACTTTGATGGTACTAGTGCTAGCTATAAAATATTAGATTATTGTTTATCTAACCTCATAAATCAAATCCTACCATATCTATAAACAAACGGTATACATTACAATAACAGTAAAAACCACTGAAGATTTTATAATACAATACCTATCCCTACCATTCAAATAGACTTCATATCCCTTTATAAGAGTCATCACAAATATAGCCCTACAGAACAATGACTACTTTATAAGAAAAGCATAAACAGACAGATTTACAGAGCAATTGTTCCCTTTTGGGTGTAAGAAACAGTGTCAGGTGAATAAGCTGTAGTGAGAATATAGCATATAATAAAGTGAATGTATTGTCATATTATTCTACTATCTTTTATGGTCAGACGCCATAGATGTTTATTGAGTCAGGGTATTTCGCCGAGTGGTTCACGGCAGAGTAGAATAGGACGACTCCGAGTCTTCCCGTGGATGTCGTAGAAGGCGACTTAGGAAACACAAGCTAAACAGAGCTTATAAACATCAAATAGACCTCTCCAGCCCGTCTGGCCAGCGTGAAGAGTGTAGACCAAATACTCTCTGACTGCTCTGACTAATATATGGATATAGTAGTACAGAGAGGGTCTTGCTCCTGCAGTGGAGACTAAAAAAGGCCTGATGGATGGATGGATGGAATCAGGGTGCCGAAAATTCTGTTCAATTTATATAATATGCAGGGAATCATGACGTATTGGTACAAATTCTATTTTAATTCAATCTTAATAAAAAACATTTTGGACCGAAAGGTTTAGGACCACTTTCTGAAACGTCTACTTCCCAGAATGTCGATTTCCCAAAAGGGAAATTCGCTAAAAATCACTTATCAAAAAGAAAACTCCAATATTTTCTTTTGATGAACTAAAATGAAACAAACTTACTTCGATATTTTTATATAAATTGTCTTGAGTAGAGTGCCAGTATTAATAATCAGTGATGATGTACCTGAAAAAAGTAAAAAAGGTTAATGGTATCTAAATAAATAATAATATTTAAAAAAAAGTTAAAAAAACACGCTTTTGTTTATTAGCTAGTGATGTATTGTCATCAAAACTCAGAGCGAGGGCAAAATTTCATCCTAATCGAAGACCGAGAAGTGGGTCAAATTAAGATTCCAAGATTTTCGTATATACAAAGTTAGTTACAAGTGAAGCTAATTAAAGCGTGTTAATAAAAAAGGGTTTCCAAATTTTTAAACATTACTTGTTAAAATCAAAACTTTAAAATCGAAAATATAATTTATTTCTAGCCGTTGCCCGCGTCTTTGCCTGCGTGATATAGCCTATGTCCTATATATTTCCGTAGCATTATCACCGTGTACGCAAATTTCAATAACTAGAAGTAAGAAACGAAGTAAGAAACAAAAAATATACAAAGTAACTTTTGCATTTATAATATTAGTTAGGTCCTCTTCCATGCTGGTTTCGGAGAAAAGAAAACGTAGACCGTAAAAGCCGGTCAAGGGATTGGGCGAAAATCTAAGGAATCACATTGATAGGCGATGCGGCTAGCAACCCATCTACTACTTTCCACCTTTACACCTTTACGTTGCTAAACGTGGCCTGTAAGTTTTAAGACCTTGGGCTGTGTCTATTCTGCAAGGGATAAAGACGTGAAAGAATGTATGTATGTAATATAAGTTAGGGTTTTCTATCAGACTAACATATTGTATCATAGTACCAAGTTCGCACTAACGGCGCGCAATGACCTCGAGCTAACGGTTTAGGCATTTCATAAGAAACTCGCGCAAGACCTAGGCTTTGTCGGCCGTAATTACATCTAATTTATTATCTTGTAATAATCAGCAGTTTACTGTAAAATAGGAACATGAAATTTTAGTATTCAGTCATTTGATTTACTGTTTTATTAATGATCTTTTAATAAATATTCTTATGCATAAAGACAGTTAAGTACATCAAACTTACAAGTGATAAATTCATTACAAAATCACTGTTTCATTAAAACGTTTTTGAAGTTCATTGATTGATTTTGGAGTTCGTTGGCATCGGCAGTGTCGCGTATTTTATATGAAATGATAGCGACAATACACATCATTATCACTATATAGAATAAAAAAATCTGCCTGTCTGTCTGTTCGCAATAAACTTAAAAACTACTGTACGGATTACCAGACAGTTTTTACCAATAGATAGAGTGATGCATAAGGAAGGTTTATAAGTTACAACGCTACATTATTAGCGATATGAATGGGCTTATTTTAAAAATAACTGGAAAAAAGCTCGTAAGTAATACCAAAATGCTCTTTTAGCCTAAAGGCGTAGAAAAAACTAGTGTCCAACCCATAGTTGATCGCGTATCACTGCTACCAATTTCACGGATTTTGAGGGCATAAATTGACAGACGCGTGTGATAACACAAAGCTGTCACGCACACAATTATTGAAAAATTGGCCTGTTTTTAATCATTTAAATAACGGCATGACGGTGTCTAGAGAGTATAAAGTCAAAGGTTTTGTATCGAATATCCTGTACTAAAAACTTCAAATGTAACTTGGATATTTCGTAACGCCGCCTGCCAACACTAAACTAAACGGTCTTCAAAGATTCCCAGACAAAGTTGGGAACGAATCGGGAAGCCAAGCATTGTCACCTGTGTCCTGTGCCAAATGCATTTCTCGGAAATCCACCGCAACACCTAGGATTTTTAGGGTTCCCTACATCCCTAATGTTTGGAACCTTTTTTATCTGATTGCAAAGGGAGTTAATGCTTTTCGACTGAGTTTTGATGACAATAATTTTTTGTTTAACTTGTTGATTTAATCACTATCATCCTTTAGTGTTTCGGAAACTATTTTGACCGCATTGGCAGCAACTATTGTGACAGCAACTTTAGTTGTAATGGCCAGAAAAAAACCCTAATTGCTGAGTCCTTTTCATGAGATTTAAAGTTGGAAGATGTGGATGAGTTCTGCTCTAGGCATCATACCATATGGCACTAGTTCAGCTACGATCTTTAAAGTTTCCCAAACGAAGTTGGAAAGAAATTGGGAAGCCAACCATTGTAATTTGTGTTCTATCCCGAATGCATTTCTCGGGAATTTACTATAGTATAGCAACTTATACAACATTAGTTGAGACGCGCTATGACCTGTCATCATATTATGCCACATTGAGACTGTTTTTTTTAATGACTTGTACTTTTATAGATTAATAGTTAGTTAGCATTAACCTAATTTTAGTAGGAAGACGATTTCTCATCAATACTCATTCCTTATTTGGAATTTACAGAACGGAACCATCTCCGTTGCAGTTTGTGTCGAACTTAGAACTTTTATTTTATTTCTAGTCTCGCCCAAGTTTTCGCTCTAGACACTAACAAATAGACGCTCAGTTGTAAAAAGAAAGTGCGAATGCGGAGCCTTGTAAAAATTTTACGACGTGCTTAACTAGTCCAGAGTTTAATTTTTAAAAAGTAACCATTTGCAACTACATTGTCTCTTGTTAGAGAGAAAGTAGGTTCTATTCACGAAAATATATTTTCGTCGTGGCTTGAAGACGTATATTAAAATGATAGATTATCAGAAAAAATATTTTGCACGTTTCAGCTTAAATGGATTTCTTTGTTTGGGACAGAAAGAGAGGTCATTAAAGGCAAAAGAGATAGCAGATGTCTGTAATAGAACAAGTTTAAAATTAATGTTCCAACGGTCACTTTTTGGTGCACTGTTTCACTGCAAAATTCATGTAATTTAAAACTTTTACCTGAATTAAGAGTCCGCATGATTAATACCGTGAGTGGTGGGGGTAAAACTTGAGCTATTACTTGCAATGGCTCTTAAATTTCGCAATAAAAGTTTCCACGTTGTTGTTCGTGTGCCATTGTGAGCTTGATATTTTGACAGTGCTTTAGAATCGCTGTTTGAGTTGAAAACTTGGCGAAACCGCTTAATAAACGTCTCGATGTTTTAGAGCGTAATGTCTGATTCTCAAAATGACAGTTTTAAAACAAAGTAGAAAATATTATTTATGTAAGTGCTGTATACAGCGTGTAACATGATCTAGGGAATGTCTACAACAACTTATCCTATGGGACCAATACTGGGAATTCTCGACATGAGCATACAACATTGTTCAGCCGCCCGGGTAATTAGTTGTATGTGTTGTTTTTATGGATTGAATAGTTCATAATTACTTCTTGGGGTATTTATTTACTTATGCTTCTAAGTAAATTTGGCACCTGTTGTTATTAATTTTTTTAATAGAATTGTGCATTTTGATTCTAGATTCCTTTGCCTATTTTTCTTACCCATCAATGCAAGTAAGTTACTATACAGGGCTTATTGAGTATTCGAAATTCTTATATAAAGTCAAGTTTTATTGTTTGTCAAATGTTTTAGGGGTATTTGAAAATTTTCGCTAAAGGACAACTCCGGAATAGAACGTTCTGCGTATTGGACTTTGTGCGTCTAAACCTCTTCAATACACCTTTCCTTAAATATATATTTTGGTGCGCATTTTCTTGGAGTTTCGGCTGTTTATTTAAGATGGCGGATGCGAGATTGATTTTGCGTTTGGAATTCTTGTGTGAAAGGAGGTGGATTACTTCCCAAGTTCAGTGGAATAAGGGGTGCTATACTGAGGTACACAGATCTATGTATTGTGCTGAGGTAGAACAAATAAAATGAAATCAGTTCAGTTTTATCTTTTAGATACAGGTTAGACGCTAAACTGAACTACTAGATAAAAGAACAGAATTTTAATTTTAAAAGATTATAGTTAAAGTGATGAATTCCGTGAAGATAGCTTAAATAAATAAGTGGGCATGAGAATACCTATTTAACTGTCAAAAGGATAATATAATTTTCTTTGAGATTTTTAGTTAAAACGCCGAAACAGGTCATTTAGTTCTTCCCACAGACCCGGGTCTATTGTCCGTGGTTTTTTTTTTTGTGATAGTGCATATATTTAAAAACAAATTCATGCATTGCCAAAAATCATTAAGAATAATTTGAACAGAAAATAGAGGCAGGTATCGGGCCACTTTTGCTTGAATAGTTCAGTGAGGAATTTAGCTATTAATCACTTATCTTGAGGTGTGTATGAGCTCCTTCAATCTTCGTACCCCATTTTACACTAACCGTATTTCAAAACTAAAATAATCCACCTATATTTTCACATAGCACAGTTACAAACTAAAAATAACACCACCACGATAATAAAACACAAACAGTGTAACTTATAATTGCTTTAAAGTTAGCAGAGCTTACAATAACTTGAGTTGACTTATGTTATAGAAACTTTACAGTTTACAGGTTAATATTATAGGTTGACACCTGCGACCTCAGGTCTGAGATTCTAAATATTTTGTGAGTTTTAATGGCTAATGGAATTATAAGCCAAGAATTTGTTTTTTTTTTGTATAAATCATAAATATCTTTCATAAAATTGGACCCTGGGTTTTGATGTAATATAGCTGTGACTACAACTGGGAAAATGAGAGAAATAAATAGATGTCTTAGGATAGTGAAAAGCTGCAAAAGAATAAAACCCTGTCTCGAATAACATAGGAAAAGGAGACAAAGATGTAAAACATAAGATGATGATGGCAGTTATAGACAGACCAAGGCACAAAGCTGACCAGTTAAGCTTCAAAGCTGCCACAAATTCATAGCGAACTCCCTGCAATAGTTATTAGCCGTAATCCAACTGCCATGTTGGGAATCCATTTTGTTTTTGTCGTCTGTCTCCAGGGCTGCAACTTCGATAATTTAGCGTACAACTTCAGTGTCCGTCGCATAATGTATTTACCGGCACGAAATATTAATCTGGCCGTAACGAACCGGCGATAGTTCACCGGTCGCCCGACGGAGACTAAAGTCGGATATGTAATTACAGACACGTCAAACCAATTTTGAACTTCCGATTTTCTTGGTAGCCTCTATGTATCATTATCAGGTCTTTTTTTAGTCTCTACTGAAGAAGACTGACTTTCTCTGTACTACCTGAGCCATATAAAGCCAGAGCAGTCCGAGGCTTTGGCCTACTCTCTCCACGCTGGCCTGACGGGTTGGAGAGGTTCGTAAGCTTTGTTTAGCTAGTATTTCCTTTATATTTATATAGATACAAAGTAACGGGGTTGCTTTACATGCGTAAGCTCTAATAATGCTCACGCCCACTGAACCATCGGACTCCTCGTTTTATATAGCTTGTGTTATTCGTTGCGATGTTTTGAATCCTAATTTGAAATATGTTCTGTATAGATCTATCCCTATATAACATTTTCGTAAACGTTCGCTATAAACACTATAATAACAATATAACAGTAATTAAAATTAAAACTAACTGTTGACCACTGAATTTGGACGGTTGTTTTTAATAAGCGTTTTCAACTTAACTCGTCTATTTTAATTAAACTCAATGGCCGGTGCACTGTAACTCGTACATTCATTGCGAAAGTTGCTTTATGTTTAGACCATTGACTAACATCACAAATAGACTACCTATTTTATATTTTTGTTTATTTTTTTATTTATTTTTTTATAGATTCACTTGTTCCAATGTCTGTATCGGTTGCAGATGCCGGTTTTTCACATCCGCTGATGTGATAAATATTTTTTAAAGACCTATTCAATAATACCCCACACGATAGGTAAGAAAAGAAAAATAAAAATTACGTTTACTTCACTTATATGGGACCTACCCTAAATTTCTAGTACTTATAATCTCTGAGAAAAACCGCGGATGGACAGACAGACAGACAAATAGACACGGCGAAACTATAAGTGTTCATTGTTTACTACGAAACCCCAAAAATTTACACTTATATCAACGGACACATAAGAATAACACATAACACACCTTTTGAGTTTCTTCATAGTCATATAAACATAGTATCTTGATCTTAGTTGAAAGCATATTGGAGTGTTTTAATCCTGTGATCTATTGAAATAGTTTTCAATGTATAACTATCTTTGTTTAGATTTTACTGCATAGCTTTTATTCGTCCATCGTTTTATAAAGTAGTAGTTAACGAGATATGAATGTCCCAATGTGTGCCGTTAAGGGTATGTTTAGTGTCAGTGACTCATCACATCACACTGTAAGTAGATCAGAAAGTACCTATCTCCACTCTGTTTGTGTATAACATATTATAAGTAACATTATCGAATCTTTTACTTTCTTAAGGTTGGATATTATTTCAAAAAGTTGTATACCTTGAGGTTAAAGTTGTAAAGATATTACGTTGGGCTTTTATAGAAAAATTTAATTCCACGACGACCAGCAGGCCTATTTACTAACTTTTGACAGCTACGGTGTACATCATTTTCATGTTAACTTCAATATTTATTACGGCTTCGGTATGAATTACTAATTTTATTTAAGATATGAAAACTGTAATGGATGCTAAAGTAACAATCAAATCGTTGTACACCGAGTTAGCAAATTGGCCTGCAGGTAATTTTCATATTAAAACTCCAGCTTAGATAAGGAATCTAAACCACACATATACTAAAAGCACACAGGTACATATACCCACAAAATATCCAAAATATTATCGACTAATTAATTTCAGTAATGACTTTCACAAACAAGCGCGAAATTACAAATATTTTCATGTCGCGTACAAGAATTTCAATAATGTCATGCGGCTGACAACCCTAATAATGCAAAAGACGCGGGGCCAGGGTTGCCACGATATTGTATATAAGCGGAAACTAACCGATGATGCCAAACGAAGAAGTAAGAAACAAGTTATAATTTTGTCCTTTTCTTTTCTTATTTTCTACATATGTGTAACTAACTAGTCTTTGCAAAAATAAAACGTATCAGGAGCAGAGACATACTTTATATTGTTGGCAATAAGAATACTGCTATACCTACAAATACCTACTACCTACAAAAAAATTACTTTAGTTACATTGACATGTGGTCAAAAAATACTGTCTTTGAATATAAGATAAAATATTTATTCTCAACCGCTGCAAAGTAAATTTTAAATTGATTTACCACAGCTATTGAGGACCGGCAATAAGATCGGTTGATGGTGAGTTTCTTTACTGCCACTCCACCCATGTGATCAAAATTTCTCGCTATTTATTATACCGTGTGAAAATTGTACCGTCTTTTAATTTTATAACTATTATATAGTGCAAGTTCGCATAAAATAATACAAAGATGTGTCAACCCTAGCTAGGGCTGTACATGTATTACACAGGGCTGTTGATGTCGTATTAATACAGTTGAATCGCCACTTCGAATATTCAAACAATGTTCGAAATTTAATTAATGAAATATCGATTCGCTGTAAAGGTGTGATACAAAGTGACGAGCACATTGTCGGGATTTAGTTTGATTTAATAATAATTTAGTTTGACTAGTTCATATTCATTATGAACTCGTACTATGTCGATTAATTTAGCGAGCTAGTATTTAATTAGCAATAGTATTTATTAACCCGTCTGGCCAGCGTGGAGAGTGTAAAATAGTAGAGTGCCAAATCCTCTGACTACTCTGGCTAAAATATGACTCTGGTGGTACACAGAGGGTCGTGTTTCTGCAGTGGAGACTAATAAAGACCTGATGAAGGTGAAGAAGTGTTTAATTATTGTAATTTTCTGTATTACGTATCAATTTCTACATTAAACAATTATAATAAAAAATATAAAAATGTAGAAAATATGATGTTTTTTTTTCCTTGATCGCGAAGAAGCTAGTTTTTTTATCAAAAAAGTGATATAGCTTTCACATTATTTGGGAATTTCACATTTAAATCCAAAACACATAATTAAATGACAAAAAAAGAAAAATAATAACCATCAGGTTCTGTCAAATACGTATACGTGCATTTTATATCCCAACTAATATTATAAATGCGAAAGTGAGTTTGTTTGTTTGTTACGCTTTCACGCCGTATCTACTGAACCGATCATCATGAAATTTTGCATACACATAAGCTAGGGTACCGAGAAGGACATATTACGCGGGCGAAGCCGCGGGAAACAGCTAGTGTTTTATATGTTTCAATTTTAAGGTCTTCTTACTTCATAATTTAGGTACTTCTCAATAAAATAGTAATGAAACACTTACTTGCACTTTTGCTCAAAAATTAAATAACGCATGTGTGTCAGAGACCTGATCAATCTACGGGTTCATTATGAAAATAAGACTATCGATCATGTGCCAACAGCTTTATCCTTAGTTTATTTTCGATAATTTATGCTGAGAGGCAAAATTTTGCAATTTGATGAATGCTTTACAAATATTTCGCTAGCCCCGTCAGATAATATAGGATTATGATATTTTGTGTGACGGGACGGTAAATTTGCGTTTATGGTATGATTTTATGGCATTGTTCCAATATTAGCAAATATTACTTCAATACGAGGTAATAGATATTATTCTATAACGAAATCCTTGAAATGAAATTCTCCCATGCTGGTTTAGGAGAAAAGAAAAAACATAGAATATACCAGCTGCTTTACTTCCCGCGTAGACTGTTAAAGCCGGTCAAGGGATTGGGCTTAGGAATCACGTAGGCGATGCAGCTACCAATCCCTCACTATTTTGATTCCGCTTTCCACCTTAAAACCCACTAGTAGGTATAAATAACAAAAAAAAGTTCTATGGCATCATCGGTCCCCAGTCAGGTCAACATGAAAAATGATCTTTTTCACATTGACCTGGGTCTTGGATGTTTATCTATATATGTATTTGTTATAAAATATAGTATCGTTGAGTTAGCATCCAACACAAGCGAAGCCCCATAATGAAGTCTCGAACTTAATTTTGGGGCTAGCTCAATATGTGTGATTTGTCCGGATATATTTATATTTATCAGAAGTTTGAGCTATTAATCTCACAGAATATTTTAACTATAGATCATTTTTAAATAATGTACATACATTCATTGATGTATGCTGGGCACAATTTTGCAATTTCATGAAATATTTTGCTGAAGCCTGTCGGCTTATAAAGGATTATATGATACTCTGTGACGTGATTGTAAATTTAATTTAAAAAAATGTTACGCATTAATTTTTCCTATTCAATGCTGGTTTTGGAAAAAAAAAAACATAAAATCGATCGTATAAACGCCTATTTATGCGAACTTACTGGCCCGAAGTCCGAAAATTTAAGGAATTACATACATATGTGATTTATTATGTACTAGCTGTTACCCGCGGCTTCTCCCGCGTAATTTATAGCCTATGTCCTTCTCGGTACCCTAACCTATGTGCATACAAAATTTCATGATGATCGGTTCAGTAGATACGGCGTGAAAGCGTAACAAACAAACTCACTTTCGCATTTATAATATTATTACTAGTAGGGATTTCGGCGATGTGGCTATCAACCCATCAGTATTTAGATCTTACCACCTCAACCCATGGACACGCTAACCGTGGACTTTGGGTTTTTTGACCATTGACTCTATCTACCCCGCAAAAGATAAAGACGTTTTAATATGTATGTATCATTCTTTATAGCATTAAATATTATTGAGAATAATTTCGATAATCACATTGTTTCTATGTCTACACAGCCACCGTCACGTTATATGGGGTTTTTTTATGAGGTCCAATTAAAGCTCAGTCTACCCCGTAGAACGTTGTTACTTGGAACAGGTAACCTCTAATTGTCAGCAGTCATGGATCGACGATTTAGCGACTGTCGATATTGTGCACTGGTCCTCAATTGCAATTGCAATTGAATCTACTAGCAGCCTACTAGATGTGGGGTGAAAAACTGGGATGAAAACGGAAAGACACCCTTTCCGGCTGCACCCGGGTATTCATTATACCTTTAAACCTTCCTCATGAATCACTCTAACTATTAGTGAAAACCGCATGAAAATCCGTGCAGTATTTTTTGAGTTTATTGCAAAAAGACAGACAGACAGACGCGGCAGAGGACTTTATTTTATGATATGTAGTGATAGAGTGCCCTTGACCCTCTCTTGCCTGATGAGAAGCAACTATGGGGTCTAGGGTGATAAACGCAAAAGTAATATATGTCTGTTCACTCATGACTAAAAATCCCCAAAATTCGGTATTTGCCTAATGTTAAGATTTTATAAAATTTGTTTCTAATGATACTAATTCCTATCTAAAAACACTATAAAGAACACTTTTAATTTGATATCGATTCGTTAAGTGTTCTTAAAGCTTCTTTTAAGTTGGGTGAATAGGACCATTTTTTAAAGTATGAAAATCTTAAATTACAATTATACTGTATTGTAGTCCGCTAAATTTAAAGCAACTTTTATTATGAAACCATTACCACAAACGTAATATTTCGTATAGCTACCAAACAAAGTTCTCACGCCGCCCATACAAAATACAAAGTTGTGACGTCACAAATATGTAGGCATTTCAGCAGTGCGTTTTCACGTCTAAAAACTAACGTCTAAAAATATGAGTCTTTAAAACTTCTATATCTGAAAAAGCTTTTTGTTTAGAAATGAATTTCTGTCACTATTGTGTTTATTTTTGGCAGGTCTTTACATAGCGACACGAAAAATTTTTTAGTCAAGTAGCCAATTGTATGAGTCGGGAAGCAGTGAAGCGGGCAGGGAGTTCCATTCCATAAAGGACTTATCTACTTAAAACATGGAATCTGGTATGTTACCAATGCACAATGGAGATCGCCAAGCCATCGTGTAAGTACTAAGTAACTTGCAACAGGATATTATTCAACTAAACACGATTACAATGGGTGGCCATTGTGTAATCAGATTACTAATTACGATTGCATAAATTGCGAAATCTGAAACAATTCTTGGTACAGTCATGCTTTACAAGATGCTTCCAGGAATGGCTGATTTTAGTTGGAATCGATATTACAAAGTACCACCCACGATGTTGGTAGGTATTTTAAGAAGGATTATTGGTTTTTAGGTAGGTATAGTTAGCTGTAAAGCAACCCCGGGCGCACCCCACTTGGATGGGACCGCAAGTGGCATAACAATATCTTGAGCTCCTCCGTGCTTCGGAAGGCACGTTAAACCGTTGGTCCTGGCTGTCATCATTGATGGCAGTCGTTAAGCTACGTCAGATGCATTTAGGCAGCTTAAAAATTGGACACCAGTGTTCCGCCACTTACACCCACGAAAAACAAACATTATTCCTTAAAAATAGCTATAATGTGTTGACAAGTGTCAAGACTAGCTCTTAAATACATATAAAAGATAGGTTCTCGGTCCTTAACAGGGTTCGCAAAAATCCGATATTTATAAAAAATAAACAAAGAAAACGTATACATTTTTAAATTATTGATTGAAATAATTAAGTTAGTTTGTCAATCTTAAATTCACACTACACACAACTTTACTTAAAAACTTTGAAAGTCTCCAGACTTGGAATCTTGTCAATCAAATGGAGCCTCTAATTGATTCTAAAAAGTTTTTAAGTACAATTAATTACTTTTATTTAAGAAAACAATTCGGTTCTAATACAAATTTAGAGAATATAGAAGGATAAGGCTAGAGATTTATCCGATGTATCCGCATCATCATCATCATTAGCCTATACTTGTCCACTGCTGGACATAGGCCTCCCCAATTGCACGCCATCGAGATCTATCTTCGGCTACACTGTATCCACATTTGTATGTTATAACGAATTGTACGATATTATTTTTACACTAGGTTCTACATTTAAAACGGGTTACAGAATAAAATTTCTAATAAGAAAAATGTTCAAAAGGCGGTCTTATCGCTAACCTATCTCTTCCAAGCTTCCTTTACTTTGTTATTATGTAAATATTTTAGAAACAGAAACCCCAGGTTATGTATCAATATGATCTACGAAGTAAAAAGTATATACAGGTTTTACGAGTATATTAAATTTCTCATTAACTTGTTTCTTACCCTAACCCTTTTTCTTCGTATATAAATAGCTACCAGAGTTTACTGTTCCTTATGGGTGAAAAATCTTTTTAGCACCCTCAAATTGATTATCAATTCCTCAATATTTAATCCTCGTATTAACTCCTTCTACTCAAAGTTTTTTTTTTAATACTACAAATTTATCTCTACGCGGTAGATACGAAAGCAAAACTAAAAAAACAAAATTACGCCCCTAGACTTCGTGACATCTTGACATTGTTTTGGGTGCAAGATGGAATTCATCTTTATTTTACTTAATTTGTGATGGTAAGCAGTGGGTGGGTTTGCGTTACAAAAGAGCTATTAACAAATAACTCGTAATTGCTACGCCTACATGCACTTTGTTTAGTTGCGACATAAGGGTCTCTGTTCATCTATTCAAACATACAGTATTCCTACTACATAATGTAGTTTTAACTCTAAACTTACTGTTTCGGTCATATACAAGTTACAACTGTTGTAATAGCAAAGAATGTATAGGTGTGTGTTTTCATTGTTTTAAGATCACTTGAACTGAATTAATAAAATAGGTTTAAACAAACACTAGGAGGAATTATAACAGAGAGGGATTCATTTTATTTTTTCATGCAGAGCTACATACTAAATGCCATCATCATCAGGTCTTTTTTAGTCTCCACTGCAGGAGCACGACCCTCTCTGTACTACCAGAGCCATATACTAGCTAGAGCAGT
The DNA here is from genome assembly GCA_963082605.1 of Rhodophaea formosa. Lineage (NCBI taxonomy): Eukaryota > Metazoa > Arthropoda > Insecta > Lepidoptera > Pyralidae > Rhodophaea > Rhodophaea formosa. The sequence goes on along the minus strand of OY720228.1, from coordinate 8,188,464 downwards.
CAGATGATTTGGCCTACACTCTCCACGCTGGCCAGACGGGTTGGAGAGGTCTCTTTGATGTGTATAAGCTTTTGTTTAGCTTGTGTTTCCTAAGTCGCCTTCTACGTCATCCAAGAGAAGATTTGCAGAGGTCCTATTCTACTCCGCCGGGAACCACTCAAACAAAATTGAAGTAAGAGTTTTATTAAAAGACTAGTTTTTACCGGCGGCTTTGCTCGCGTCTAATTTCGCCTAGTCGTTTATCGCAAATCCCACGGGAACAGTATGAGCAAAGACAAAGACAATATAATACTAACGTAGTATGAGGATACAGATGTGAGGTACCCTATGTCCTTTTCAAAATCCTAACCTATAAGTATGCCAAATTATAAAAAGATTGGTTCTGTACAAAAAAGCGTGAAGAGGTAACAAACAAATATACAAATCACTTTCGCATTAATAATATTAGTTGGGGTGGGATTGGGAAATTGTATCTATGCAAATGGTAGAGTCATGCATATAGTACGTCCGAACAAAAGATAAGTAGGTCTCCAGTTAATAAGATATACCATTCTATGTCGTGCCAAACATTTTACTAACATAATTACTAAATACTACGATAAATCAATACCTAAAAGGATTCGAAATGAAAAATTACTAAACGTGAGAAAATGTTTGGCATCTGCGAATTCTTTACTACAAACCTAAATTCAACTCTTTGTATCACTGTTAAGGTATAAATTTGCGTGTAGGGTACCTATTTAGCATAAGAGCCATAGAGTATTCTTGGTCTCAGTAAATCAAACACCTTTTACACAGCGCACTTAAACACCGCCTGTGATTTATACTGTGGAGCCTTGGCAATGTTAAATGGGTTTAGGGCTGACTATTTTAATGTCAAAGTTTAGTAATTTTAGCATTCTAGCTATCTCTCAAAGGTAGACGGTTCTTTTAGTTGGCTTTTCAAAGGATTCCCTGAGGTATGTTATTTATTTTCATAATTTCTTTTGACATAAATATTTACGGCTGAGCGACGCAAGTATACTAGGCATTGTAACCATTAAACTTAGTCTCTTTTTTATCTGAGCATGATTCAGGTCGCATAAAAGGTACAAACTGTTCTATTATTTTTTTCGAAACTTTGACGTGGGTTACAGCAAAAGACAGATATTACTATATAAAAGACCGATAGCACACTGTCAACAACTCTTGTTGTAGATGGCCATAAGTGGCCATCAGGTGTTTTGTATGCTCGTCTGCCCATGCAATCACGTATAAAATAGCTCTTTAGTTTATGGTTTTGCAGGAGAAAGAATAAACACTTCTAAATCTTGTTTGATGTCGTAATAAACAAATGCGTGCCTTTAAATATATGCGTCACCTCTGTGGCCTAGTGGTCATCACGCCAGGCTGGCACACAGGAGGTCCTGGTTTAAATCCCCGGTTAGGTACAGATGGAAAATGATCTTTTTCAAACTGATCTTTGGATGTTTCTCCAATGTCTATTATAAAATATAATATCGTCGAGTGAGTATTCCATAACACACGTCTCGTTATTTTGGGACTAGCTTAATCTGTGTGATTTTTGCGAAGACCAGATGCCAAAGCCCGTGGAAAGTGGAAAAGAAAAAAAAAACAAGTGGTTCTTGGATTTTAAAACATTAAGGCTAAGGATACAGAAAATAGAGAATTGGCGTATTTAATCACCTTGCAACACATCCTAGAGCAAGGAAAAGAGGGCTATTTTATTTTTTGTCATAATTTATGTATTTATTTGAACACTGACAACCCTATCACTACATGGAAGCTTTAACACGAAAACGCGGCGAGGCGTCCCATCAACAATGCGAATACGGAAGCAAGGCACACAAACAGACAAACATGCAGTTAATATAATATGTGAACTGTAATGTAGTTACTGAATGGTAAATTCTATCCGACAACATCCAAAAAAGGTTACAGTTAAGTCCAGTCTACTTTAACTATTTCACAAATTGTTCTCGAACACGAGCATTTATAACACCAAACTACACCAATTTCATATTATAAAGTCCACTTAAATCAATTTGCAAAATTGTAAAAGGCAAACGACAACTGAACCCCTTGACTTCCCACCAAAAACTCCCACGTATGTATTCATTTTGTAATAAGTACAAAAATTTAAACTCAAAAATGACTTGGACTTTCCGCATTACCTTCTATTTGAAAATTAGTATACCTTCAAGTTACAAATCGATCTTTTTTAAGTAAAATAGCATACGAGTAGTTATAGGACATACGAATATGACTCATGATATTATCTCACGAAATCCTACAGAAAATACAGTAAAGTTCTTTTGATTGAATATAAATGAAGCTGAAACTAGGCATTTTCAAGGTTTCTGTATGTGGTAACTATAATTTATTGGACTTGTGTCCATTACAATACGGTAGTTGCCTAATGTTAAGATTATGTAAAATTTGTTTCTAATGAGACTCATTTCTATCTAAAAACACTATAAAGAACACTTTTAATTTGATATCGATTCGTTAAGTGATCTTAAAGCTTCTTTAAAGTTGGGTGAATAGCACTACTTTTTAAAGTATGAAAATCTTTAATTACAATTATACTGTATTTTAGTCTGCAAAATTTATAGCAACTTTTATTATGAAACCATTACCATAAACGAAATATTTCGTATAACTACCAAACAAAGTTCTCACGCCATCCATACAAAATACAAGCTTGTGACGTCACAAATATGTAGGCATTTCAGCAGCGCGTTTTCACGTCTAAAAATGTACGTCTAAAAACATGTGTCTTTAAAACTTTTATAACTGAAAGAGTTTTTTGTTTAGAAATGTATTTCTGTCACTATTGTGTTTATTTTTGGCAGGTCTTTACATAGCAACATGAAAAAAATTTTAGTCAACATGCCCATTATCAGGTCTGTAACAACTGATGTAATATCAGAAATAAAGTAAATGTAATAATAATAATTGCACCTACCGAGCGTATCCGCAGTACAAACTAGTTAAGCACAATAAACAATTCCCGCAAATCGATTCAGGTAGCGGGTTTATGACTCAATAGATGGCCAAGAGCGAGTGGCACCATGCTCTAATGAGTTCCGCAGCTATTTAAGGTTAACATTTGAGTTTTTGGTGGAAAGTCTAGGGGTGCAGTTGAGGTTCTTAGATGATTTTGCAAATTGAATTCAGTCCACTTTATAATATGAAATGAGTGAATTTTGGTGATAAATGCTCGTGTTCATGAACAATGTGAGACATAGGTACAGTAGACCGTTATATAGACTCTCGTTATATCTTTAATTGCCTGTTTAACGTACATACAACACCGATACTTTGTATCATAATAAACTGGACATTGGCAGAAGAAAGGCAAGAAGAAGGTTAATATTTATTAAATATGTATTAATATGTCATAAATTTGCCGTGTGGTTCCCGGCAGAGTAGAATAGGACCACTCCAAGTCATCCCGTGGATGTCGTAAAAGGCGACTAAGGAAACACAAGCTAAACATAGCTTATTAACATCAAAGAGACCTCTCCAACCCGTCTGGCCAGCGTGGAGAGTGTAGGCCAAATCCTCTGACTACTCAGGCTAGTATATGGCTCAGGTAGTACAGAGAGGGTCGTGCTCCTGCAGTGGAGACTAAAAAGACCTGATGATGATGATGATGATAGCTAGAACCAGAATTTTAGCTAGTGAAACTAGACCAATATGGAGATACTAATAGAGCTGGGCGAGTTTTACTGTAGTAGAATCCTTGTCCTTTTGATTGTAAGTCAACTGATTACCACTCCATGGCATGGGATGAATCGAAACTAAGGCCTTTAGATCATAGGTTGCGATCTAAAAAAACTGTAGCCGACCGCAGCCAATTTTGCCACTCGCCACCGGAACCCTAAAAACACTTAATCGATAACCAGTAACCGATTATCGAGCAGCTTTATTGCCGCAATCGATTCGCGATTTGAATTATGGCGTACGAATTAAGTGTGGCGGTTTTAATTCATTTTACGTCTTTTATTGAATTACCAATTATTCGATTAGGAAGCAATTATAGATAATAGTGGGAATCGATATAACATTAACGGTTCTAAACAGGCTGATCTAAGAAACAATGAATTTGAAAGGTGTTTTATATCTTTTATACCTCTAAATGTTTCTAACAAGAACTTGGTAATAAAAGAATATGTTTGAAAAGTATCTATACTAATATTATTTATATTTATAGCTTAGCTTAAGTTTTATTTACAAATAGGTTTAATTGTTACTTTTTGAGTTGATATTAGTAAGTTAAAATTATTGTATTGCTTTAAATGACTAATAAACTTTATGTTAAAGCCTAATATTATAAAGAAGAGATTGTTTGTGTGCATTGCATAGGCTCCAAAACTACTGAAGCGATTTTTAAAATTCTTTCACAATTAGAAAACTTATTTATCTGCGAGTGACATAGGCTGTAATTTATTAATAACGTTCTGTTATATTAGGTCCTCACCTATGAAATTGGCGTTTTCTATAGAGTATTTCGAGCAAAGTGATTTTTTCATACTAACGTTTTTAGTTTTATTTCTGGTTTGATAAATTCAACAAAAATGAAATTGTGCATAATGTGCATGTAGTTACGGACAACATAATCCTAATTTAGACATTCTAAAATTTACAAAAAGTTAGAAAAATAATAGAAATAGAAATATAATATAAATTTTCATGAGCATTTTTCAATAATTACATACACAAAAACAAAAAATTTTATGCATGCAGAATGTTAATAATATAGGCTACTTTCAAGTTTAAATAAAAAAAATGATGTTTATTTGAAAATTATTGTCATTAGGAACAAAATGGCAAGCAATATTAAGAAAACGCAGGAAAATTGCCAGTATAAAATAATATAATGTTCATTGTATTTTATATATATTAGAAATTAAATTGTAATACTTGGAAGTTTATTAGACAGTTTGTTATACGCAAAGATGGCAAGTTTGTAATTTGGCTTCGGCTTTTTAATCAATATTGTTGACCATAAACTAAGATTGATTAAAATTGTTATTTGTACTTCAGAATGCAGCCAGCTTACGTTTCTCATTTCTTAGCTCGTAAAGGCTTTAATGAGCACTCAATTTCTAATAACAATAGGTCGAATTATGGCAGGACTTGACGCTCCACGTATAATCAGTAGGTGAGACTCAATAATGACTTGGCCATTTGCGATCAGGTTGCAATTATGATTACTTGTAGAGTAGGTGGTTAAAAACTAGTTTTGATTTGTTAAGAAGGTACGGTTGAAGAAATCAAAGACGGCTGCTTTCTTTAATGAAAATTACTTTCTTAAATTGTGATTATAGTGTAGTTTTGTTAAAAAAAACTAGTCAGTACACAAAACTATATAAATTAAACGGCGCTTTTATGTCCCGTCCCTTAACTTTTCCAGTGCAAAAGTGCCCTAAACACTAGCTGCGTTACCGCGCTGGATAGCTATGGCCATCGTTTGCACCAGAAATTACACAGAGCGGGGTTGGCGAGTCGTCACCTATGCGAAGAACTATCCATATGCCGTGTGGTTTCCAGAAAAGTAGAATAGAACCAATCCAAGTCTTCCCGTGGATGCCGTAGACGGCGACTTAGGGAACACAAGCTAAACAAAGCTTATAAAAATCAAAAAAACCTCTCCAACCCGTCTGGCCAGCGTGGAGAGTGTAGGCCAAATCCTGTGACTGCTCTGGCGGTACAGAAGGTCGTGTTCCTGCAGTGGAGACTAAAAAAGCCCTGATGACGATGACCTATCTTTCTTATTTAGCGCTTAGCTTCCAAACCCTCGTTGCCCGTTGCCAATACAGCTATGGGCACAAAACAATATTGTAGCTCCAAGGTTGCGTTATATTAATAAATTAATATGAATTAAGTTGGTATAACAAATTACTGCCAAAATAATATTCACGTACCGTCTGGGACGAAAGTTTGGGAAGGAGCCAAAAGTTACGCACAATTACGCAGGCTCTAGCACTGTAGACAGGGCAGTCTAGACTGTAATATTTGAAGGAGTTTAACTACTGGGCGGACGAAGTTGCGGGCAATACCTATTGCATAAATGGACTATCAGAAAAATTTATGTATTGTGAACCCTACGACAAAAGTATAATCACATCACTTATGCACTCCGCTTTAGAAGCTTAGCTAATAATAAATAACTGACTTCAACAAATTTCGGTTGTAAAATGAAATGTGTATGACTATTAATATATATGTATTCTAAAAAACCCAAATAAACGTTTTGATTTAATTTGATCAAGTGAAAATGGAATAACCAAAAATGAAAATAGCAATTACTCTTTGCTTCCATTAATTACGTATTGATTAAAAAGTAATTATTATGTACTCTACTAAAATTAAAATACAATGCATAACGAAATGATAATGTCAATAAACATTATAACATTAATTCTATTTCAATAATTAGTTCACTCGATTTCACCCATACACCAACACCATATAAGCGCATCACTATCGATCCAAAACTATCATATAAGTCTTACAAAAGATTCCGTACAATGCACGTCAAATGACAAATGAAATTCGACAGGCGAACCATAAATTGTGACGGCGAATAATAAAACATTATCTATATCTGAAATAAATATGGGGGGAGGACAATAGGCTCTTTATTAAGGGGTATTATAAGGGCTGCTACCCGTTAGATTTTAATCCCAACTGGAGTGGTCGGGATTAAAATCTACAAAACTATTTGTTTCATTATATAATTGTAACTAACGTGAGATAAATACATAATATTTTGAAAAAACGGGTCAATCACGTGCTACTTTGTCCGGATTGCCAGCTATAGTTTTGGACTCATCAGGAGTCCATTACCAAGGCGAGTCTCTCCCGTCCCAAACTCGCCTTGAAAATGGACTCCTGATGAGGCCGAAACTATAATCGGCAATCCCGACAAAGTAGCACGTGAGTGACCCGTTTTTAAATATAATCTATTTGTTTTATCTTTAAGGTTTTTGTTATAGAGGTCTTCCAAAACCCATATTTTTAATTCATTACAAATTCTCATTAAATTGGTTTTGTCTTTCTATTCTATCATAATCGGAATTAAATAAAAATGGAATATGTTAAAAAAAACTGACGAGTATGATCGAAGCGCGGTAGTTTTCATCATCATCATCAGCCTATACTCGTCCACTGCTGGACCTAGGCCTCCCCAATTGCACGCCATCGAGATCTATCTTCGGCGGTAGTTTTACAAAGTCGAAATTAGAATCCGTGCGTCGATTTTTTTTACTATACATTATCAGAAATGTCCTTTACAGAAGTTATGACAAAAATTAAAATGAGATAAGAACTTGACAATGTTATATTCATTGGCATTTTTTCCCTAAAAATACTTATCTTTTATTACGTTTATAAATTTTATTTAAAGCTTCATTAACCAATTAAAAAATAAAATAGTATTTTTATTGCATCGCATACATTTGAAAAAATTCAATTTATTTCTAAACATTAGTTGGCTGGAAAAGACAGTTTTCCAACAAGTTTTTTTTTTTCAATTTATTAAGTGCTTCTTTGTATAATTATCGTGGACTAAAAAGTTATCGAATTGAATATGCGTGCTACATCATATCACTTTATAACTATCAACTACAAGGTGACATCCCTAGCTAAGAGTGGTCCAACTTTTGTCTCCCCTAGTGTGGGACGCGCGAAACAGGATCAACTTGTGATTCATCGACGCCCTTGCGTTGTTTGAATATCGGTCGATAACCTATGGTTTCTTTTTAATCGTCGTATAATTGAAACTGGCCAGTGATAAAAACAAACGAAAAATTTTTAAGGTTTAAAATAAGATTGATGGTTTGTGGTTTGGTTGGAAAATATAAAGTTTGTTTTAGTTACGAAAATTGTTATTAAAATTGATAAAATCATGTAATATTATTTAAAGCAATGCCTATTATCAATAATCAAATTCAGTAAGTGATTGATTTGTTTTTGATTAACATCAAATTTCGTAGCTTTCAGAACGTCAAATTTTGAAAAGATAAAACAAATAATAAAATTGCTATAAAGAAAATATCATATATGTTTGAACGCACCTTTTTGTCTATTGGCACTGATTACGTTAACCAAAATAAAAAAATCTATTTGGTTTACGTTTTTCAGTAAAACAAATACAGAAGAGAGAATATTAAATTTCTTCATAACAGGATAATCAATATATATGTAAATATATAAAAATCTACAAAGAACGTCTGCATAAAAATATTATTCTATCCGGAATATAAATTTAATTCGTTTCCGATATAAAACACTATGGATGGAGACTATTGATCAAAGTGAAAATTGAAAATAAATGTTTTATTTTACTCAAACAATTTCCGGTCCTCTAGTTTTATTATTCCATGTATGCTGTTATAAGATTTGGCAAAGTTTTTACGGCTGACCGCCTGCCGTTAGTTAGCGATCCTATAAGGATTCCTGGCACATAAACTTAGAAAATAAAATTGAAATTTAAGATACATACATACTATCACGTCTTCTTCCCTTGCGGGGTAGACAAAGCCCAGGACTATAAAACCTTAAGGCCACGTTTAGCTTGTTTCGGGGGGTTGGAGGTGAGAACGGAATTAAAATAGTGATGGGTTGCTAGCAATAGGCGATGCTATTGACGTGATTCCTGACGCCCATTCCCTCGATCGGCTTTTACGATCTGCGCAAGAAGAGAAGCAGCTGGTACATTCTACGTTTTTTTTACTTTTCTCCCAGACCAGCGAGGGAGCGGATTAAGGCACATACACTTAAAAAATATTTATCCTGTTAACACATAAATTTATAAAATATTTATCCTGTTATTGGCTTGTAATTTAATTCATTAAAATAACTGGCTCTAATTTCAATTAAAAGCTATTGTTATAAGGATTACTTTATCAGGTACAAAAGAATCCTTATCTTTGGGGTACAAAGGTCTGAAAAATCGTTATCCTGTTATTGGCTTGTAAGTCAATTCATTAAAATAACTGGCTCTAATTTCAATTAAAAGCTATAGTGCGCAAAACAGACGTCCCGAAGCGGGCTGTTTATGTAGTTATTGATTTTGTTAATTAATACTGCTTCTGGTTTCTATTGTGGCTCAAAACAAATATAAAACTTAGAGTTTAAAATAAAAGCTATTGTTATAAGGATTCCTTTATCAGGTACAAAAGAATCCTTATCCTTGGGGTACAAAAGTCTAAAAAATGGTTATCCTGTTATTGGCTTGTAATTTAATTCATTAAAATAACCGGCTCTGATTTCAATTAAAAGCTATAGTGCGGAAAACAGACGGCCCGAGGCGGGTTGTTTATGTAGTTATTGATTTTGTTAATTAATACTGCTTCTGGTTTCTATTGTGGCTCAAAACAAATATAAAACTTAGAGAAGTGACATCACGGCACAATTTCAACAGCAAGGGCAACGCTCTTAGAGCGTTACCCTGGGTTACCCTGGTATAACAGTTGTCCACGGGCAGGGCAGCGGAGATGAAATTTAACACAATAAAGCCGAAAAAAATATATATTTGTTTTTTATTTTAAAATTGTCATAACTTTTTATACGATTCCTTTTTTGATGTAATTCGATATTTATATACACTAATAAAATACCCAGCCATGTATAATAGTCTCCAAACACTATTTTATACAACAGAAAATTACGGTCATGATCATCTTGCCAAAAATAATTAAAATAATTTCAAAACCAAATGCCTAAAATACATGTATCTAAAGCTTTATGTTTTTTGAATAACTGGCGCTTAGTATATTTAATTTATGAGCTACAATTCTGTGTTATCGATATTTTGTGATAGTTATTAGTGCGTTGTACATAATGAGACTTTATAATTCTGCAAAATCTAATATTGAATTCCAGGCTTTGGCAGGTGCACTAATTGAATGTACATTGTACATTTCTAGATATTTTAAGAATTTCAAAGCTAAAATACATAGTTAGTATTGAGGTACCCTTTACAAAATAAATAAGAACTATTTTAGAACAGAGTTCATATTTAACTAATAACGCTCCCCAAAAATCAATAAAATTTAATATAGCGAATGAAAAACATATTAATATAATAAAATAAAAATATTCTCTCATAAAATGTAATCTATAATCTGATCTGAAGTGAATGCCTCTTAATAGATAAAATAATTTAATGGAAAGAAGAACGAAGCAATTCGGTATTTGCCTAATGTTAAGACACTATAAAAAACACCTTTAATTTGATATTGATTCGTTAAGTGTTCTTAAAGCTTCTTTAAAGTTGGGTGAATAAGACCATTTTTATAAGTATGAAAATCTTAAATTACAATTATACTATAATGTAGTCCGCTCAATTTATAGCAACTTTTATTATGAAACCATTACCACAAACGTAATATTTCGTATAGCTACCAAACAAAGTTCTCACGCCGCCCATACAAAATACAAAGTTGTGACGTCACAAATATGTAGGCATTTCAGCAGTGCGTTGTAAAATTTTACAAAACAGTTTTTTTTTGGAAAAAATAAAAAATAGAGGCATTCCTATTTAAGTACTAGATTTTATGAAAAAAGAATTGTTTTCAGCGAGAAAATAGAGAAATACATTTGTATGGAAACCATATTGAAAAAATACTGCTAGTATACGCTCTTAAGTATTAAATTAAGAAATAAGATATTGGGGAAAGAACGCGGGCAGTATTCGAACCACTCTTTAGTGTTTGTATAATTGGGAATATTGTCGAACGTGAGAGGGAAACCAAGTTATGTACAGGAAGTACAGATCATAAAGATAACAATTATACTTTATCCAAAAAATAATGGCACCCGTGCCAAACGGCAACAGTCATTGTGTCAGATGTCCCCAATCAATAACACTTTATTCTCAAAGGGGCGAGCGGAGACGCGTGCGAGCTGTTTAGTTCCCTTTATGCCTTGTGGTTGAGTTTCGTGTAACATCGTTTCTGATTTGCAGTGTACTTTGTTAGAGTTATTTTTCTTTCTTTTTTAATTATGGCTTCCACCGAGATTTCAGTGATTCTGCCAATGTCCAGTATAATGAGATACTAAGTATCGGTGTTGTACGGTATGTGGCATCAAAGATAGCGTATGTTCTTTGGCAGCCTCGTGGGAGATTTTGGCGACGAATCTATACGAGTCCATTTAAGTCTACTTTAACTATTTCACAAATTGTTCTCGAGCACGAGCATTTATAACACCAAACTACACCAATTTCATATTATAAAGTCCACTTAAATCAATTTGCAAAATTGTATAAGGCAAACGACAACTGAACCCCTTGACTTCCCACCAAAAACCCAGAGTTATTTTTAAGAGTAATACTTTTTAAATTGTAAACGTCTCAATAAATATTGATAATGATATGCTTCATTTCCCGCCTGGTTATATTTTGTAGCCCTGTTGTTTTTTTTTTTTTTTTTGTAAGGGATAATTCTGAATTCGAATTATGTACAAAGATCATAAAGATAACAATTAAACTTCATCCAAAAAAATAATGGCATCCGTGCCAAACGGCAACAGTCATTGTGTCATATGTCCCCCAATCAATAATACTTTATGCTCAAAGGGACGAGCGAAGACGCGTGCGAGCTGTTACATACATACTATCACGTCTTGTTCCCTTGTGGGGTAAACAGGCCCCAGGTCTGTAAAACCTTAAGGCCACGTTTAGCATGTTGGTGGGTTTGTAGGTGATAACGAAATCAAAATAGTGATTGGTTTGCTAGCTGCATCGCCTATTGACATGACTGAATGATAATGCCCATTCCTTAGATCGGCTTTTACGATCTGCGTGGGAAAAGAAGCAGCTGGTACATTCTATTTTTTTCTTTTCTCCCAGACCAGCGTGGAAGACGAAGACAGCGTGCGAGCAGTTAAGGTCACTTTATGCGTTGTGGTTAAGTGTTCCGTGTACATCATTTCTGATATGCAGTGATAAGAGGAACTTTGAAGAGTAATCCCAATCCCATCCCAACTATCCCAACTAATATTATAAATGCGAAAGTAGTTTGTTTGTTTGTTACGCTGTGACGTCGTAGCTACTGAACCGATCATCATGAAAATTTGCATACACATAGGTTAGGGTACCGAGAAGGACATAGGCTATATATTACGCGGGCAAACCGCGGGTAATAGCTAGTAGTATTATAAATGTGAAAGTGAGTTTGTTTGTTAATTTGTTTGTAACGGTTTCAAGCTGTATCATCTACAGAACCGATCATCATGAAATTTTGCAGACACGTTGTCTAGAGTATGGAGAAAGACATAGGCTACCTTTCATCCTGGAGAAAGTACTGACGCGAGCGGAGCCGCGGGCAAAAGCTAGTTTCTAAATAAATGTTTTTACAATGCTTCACTTCTCGCCTGTTTATATTTTGTAGTCCTAAAAGTATTGTGATATTTATTCGTATTAATTTGTTATTTCAATACAAATCAGAAAATACTAATTAAATACTACATCATTGCGACAGAATTATTGTAGCATTACAAATTTTTCATTTTATATAGCTTTTACTAATACTAAAGAATATAAAAATATTAATTTTTCAATCAAAACACAACATTGTTTTTGGTTTAAGAACTAAGCCCAACTAAGATTATCTGAAACTGGTTAATAATCATAAACTATCGAAACAACTAAAACAACAGCGAAACGCGATTACCACCTAACCTAAATTTAGATCTGTCAAAACATAAAACCATATTTCAAGTTGGGTAACTGCTCGACGAACTCTTAACAGGATTAACCTAAAAACAGTGCTGTTATATTTATACTGAAAGTTTTTAGTAAACTGAAGTTATTTTTGTATTAGAAATGAATATTGAATTGTTTTAATTTCAACTTTATCGGTGCAAGGGATGGCCATTGCGATACAGCGTGGTAGTGCATCTAGCATTTCGGGCACCTTTACCGGAGACGATGCAAAGGTGCCCAAAGGGTGGGTTCTTATTTTAATAGTAGACAAGTTTGAATTTTGTTTAAATGTGATGTGTTTTTTTAATGATAATGTTAATGATTATTGTTGTAAAAACCGGCCAAGTGCGTGTCGGGCCACGCGCAGTATAGAGTTCCGTAGTTGCGTATGACAACTTTGAGTTCACACTGTTTACACTCGCACCTCACAGTTTAACTACCAAAAACATCTAACAATAAAGATTGTATGAAATTTTACATTTTACAGTACATTTTATAAGTTGGTTGCCTATAACTTTTTATTTCGTACTTAGTACCCAGCTCTGATAGTTTTCCTTTCAACTTCAGTATATATTCTACTGCTGTAATTCTTTTCACGTATCTATATATAACCGTTTAGCATATAGAGGGGGGGACACGTACCTCTAACAAAAATTTGCACTTTAAAACCAAATATTTCGGAAACGGATCCCTAAATCGAAAAATGGTGTTCTCAACCTCACAATATTTTTCAAAGACCTTTTTAACGATACCCCACACGATGGGTAAGTAGAGAAAAAAAAATTACTCCCCCACTTTACTTGTATGGGAGCTACCAAAAAAAAAATTTTTTTTCAAGATTTTATTCTACGAATTTTTTGCCATGATTAATATACATACTCATACCAAATTACAGCTTTCTAGTACTTATAGTCTCTGAGTAAAACCGCGGACGGACAGACAGACAGACAGACAGACATGGCGAAACTATAAGGGTTCCTAGTTTACTACGGAACCCTAAAAATGAGATAACATATTTAGTATTTAAATTTTTGTATCCTTTTTAGGGTACCGTATAACAAAATCTCTGATGTCCATCTGTCATACATCAATTGATCACGAATCACGCAAAAACTGATGCTCTCTTAAACGACGACTATTTTAGTTCTTGATTTAAACCATTATCCTACAAAAATAAGTTAATGTTTCTTACTTTGGTGCTTGGTGTGTGGTGTATCATTGTCAATTTTTTTTGGACGGATTATGGTTTAAACCAGTACTAAAGTTAGCCCTCGTTTTATAATAAGACAAATGGAGTTTTATGAAACTGTACAATCAGAATAGCTTATTACGCAGATGAAGTCAAAACCCATATTGAAAAGGATTTTTTTTGCTGGTATTGATTTTTTAGGTTGTCATCACCATGTCTTCACTCCACGAGCACGGCACTCTCTGTTGTAACAGAGCCATATATTAGCCAGAGTAGTCAGAGGATTAGGCCTACACTCTCCACGCTGGCCAGACGGGTTGTAGAGGTCTTTTTAATCATTATGAGCTTTTTTTAGCTTGTTTATCCTAACTCGCCTTCTACGACATCCACGGTAAAACTTGGAGTGGTCCTATTCTACTCTGTCGGGAACTACACGGCAGCACAGTTTCTTAATTAAATTAAAATTTATTTTAGCTTAAATTAACAAAGGCTAAATTGAAACACATTTTAAATCGCGCGACCAAAAAAATATTTTTCTCACATTTATTGTAACTATATAAAAATACACACGTACGGACAGACGCACGACTGCACCCTAATGGTTAAACGAATCTTTATTATACAAAATTTATGAGCTATAAGTGCTTATGTCCAACGGAATACTGCTATATAGGGTGATAGCAAAGATATTAAGTTGATTATTTTTTTTATTGGGGTTTAAGAGATTTATGACGTCACAACTCGATATTACGATGGGAGAGTGAAATATGAAATGTTTTTTTTTCGTGATTTCGTTACTTAGAATTTAATATTTATGTGGGATGCGGTAAAAAAATATATTTTAGTGTCTCATTTTAATGAGAATACCAAAGTTTTCAATATAGAGTTAGTCTAGAAAAATAATATGAACCGTATGTCAAAAAATAGGTCAAACACATCTAAAATTTATTTTTGCGTCAAACTTTTATGTATATTATTAGATTATAAACATTTATGTGTTTGTGTGTAACGACAGTCATTTATAGCTCTTAAAAAATACTCGAAGATTGTTTTTAAAGGTGATACATAGCTTATACATAAGTTACAAATATTATAGTTAAAAGTTAGTTCAAGCATGCATGCTATTCTATTCAGGGCCATACATAAGAAACAAAGCCTCTAGCACTTATTATATTTTATTCCGCATGCAATAAAGATGAAAATAAACTAAGAAATGTTGTTATTTAACGCTTAGTTGGTGTTGTAGTAAATTAAGCTAAGAGCTAACACCAAAAAATTGCTCGCTATTTTACTGACCTTAATTTTTAAAATGGACTTCGGTTTAGTGCAGCACATAGCTGCAACACACAATATAGACAGCAACGGAAGTGCACCCCTTAAGGAAATCATTAGTGGACCTCGTACTCAAAATGGAGGATATTACAATGTCTTTCATTAGTTCATTACATCTTTCAAAGCGAGCTACCAAAGTTATTACAATGGACAAATCACACAGATTGAGCTAGCGTCACTGTAAGTTGTAAAAATAAACAAACTTTTGTCGTGGTCGTACTAATAAAAAATCAATTCCCATCATAAGCTAGCCGAGGATCAAACCCAAGACCCGTATCGCAGGCTGGCGTATCAAACACTGAGCCATGTAGGCTACATGGCTCTCAGTGGTTAAAATTGCATCAACTAACGTATTAAAATGTTTTACACGTAATCTAGTTACAATTAAAATTTAACCAGCTGAAAATAATTTTGGGCTCTGATGATAATTTGAGTAAGGTGGAAAGTATGGAACATTTTATTTACCCTGTTTTGGGTATTTTAAAGCTTTTATTGTGATTCTTATGAATCATTTCATGTACGTTATGGAACATACTTGTATGGATTCCAGTGTGAAAATGATGCGTTTAGCGGGAATTGAAGATAAACACCAAAAGATCACGACGAATTACTTTATTGTGTGACAGACAAGAGCAGTTTAAGCGATCATGGAGCAGAGCGTAAAAGAGATTTCATAGACATAACTTCTATAAAAAACTAAAACAATCTTAACCAATTTTCTAATATTTTCAATGTTTACATCTCCAACAAAAACATCGTAGATATGGATCAAAGGAAAACGCTTCCTACAATTTAAGTACTTACTAATACAAAACATAGCCAAAGAACATGCGAAGTGGGGAAGAAAAAGCCGACAGGCTCTGGCTGCGAGGCATCTCTGTAAATGCAACCGGCTTAGATGAAAAAGAGAGACAAAGTGTCACATCCGTCAATTCTTTAATGTATGCTGCAGCACCGTGATTTGTTTCATAATCATATTTCAGGTTCAGGATTTAGCATGAAGAAAATTGGCCTCCTTTTACTGAAATGGCCTTATGAGTTATTTTGCTTTTATAGCTATGCATGCTTGCAAGAACAACGTATGCATTTCCTTTTGTCTGGGGAGTTTCATTCAAATGCTCTTTAGCAAATTGGGTCAGAATTTAGACGCGACACGAGGTATTTTATCTTCGTGTTACTAAACATAAATGAAAGTAGATTTTAACCGACAAAAAATAAATAAGGTTTTATTTTATTTGTTTACTAGCAATTTTTCCCACATCTTAGGCCACGTAAATTATAGCCCATGTCACCCACAGATAAATTAGCTTTATATAGGTGAAACATTTTTGAAGATCAGTAGTTTTGGAGCTTATTCAATGCAAATAAACAAACAATCAAATCTTTTTATAATATCATAGAGACTCTGTTTCTTTGGTTGTTTGTAAACAATTTTACTGACATTGATGACATGCTTTTGCATTTGAGTTCAATGCATACATGGGTAACAATTGAGAGAATGAGCGGAAATTTGTAGACTCTTGACATCAGACTATGCGGTTAGCAATCCTCTATCTTTATTCCGTTTTTCACAGATATGATACCAACTAGCCTTTGAGGTTTAAGCCTGCCCCGTAGGGTATAAAGACGTGATTCGTGTGTTTGTATGAAGATGAAAAACACTTATAATAAATTGGACAGTCTGATTCATTCTTAGAACTAAATATAACAAGAAAAGTAGACTATAAAACCCACGGATCAATTTTACCGCCCGAGGCCTATAACTTACTAGACATTTCAATGTTATATCAGTTTTACAGCTATTAAGATTACTTAGACATCGCGCAACAGACAACCACACACGTTGATAAGATTAGATGGTGTTATTTATTTACATTGCTTACTTTTGGAAATTGAAATGTAAGTATATTTCATCCCTCTGGGGTTTACTATTAATTTGCGATGAAATAATTACCTCTCATAACTGCACTCCGCCTTGGAAGCGGTATAAACTTAGCCGTAACTCAATTATTGACGTCAACAATAATATATATAATTGTAAACTAAAGAATTATGAAAGAATAATTGTCGTTCGCTAAATGATATTGAAATATCTTACGATGAATAAAATGATTGGCTATTGACTAATAAATGTCTATTTTTAGAGTTTTCTGTTATTTAATCAAACTAGATCTAGCCTCCGTGGATACTCGAAAATGGTCATCATCGTAGGGGCAGACCAAGAAAACAATGGCGCGATGATCTAGACCCTTTTCAGTGCTATTGGTCAGAGGTGGCCTACGAAGAAGTGGCTCTAAATCGCGATAAATCGAAGGAGCTGGGAGTGACCTTAGCCCAGCAGTGAGACAATATAGGTTAATAAAAAAAAGGATTCACCGTAAAAACTTAAGTCTTAAAACCGTTTCCGTTTGGAAAACTTATCAAGTCTTTATTTATACTTATAGTTATTTTTACTGGGACTCTAGTAGCAAGTGAACCAAAGACTACTTTCAACTGATGGCCATAGGAGGAGCCCGATGGTCCATTGGGTGTGAGCTCTATGAGCGCTTACGTATGTTACGTAAGCAACCCCTGGTGCAGTCCCTACTTGGATGGGTGACCGCAAGTGGCATAAAAATATCTCGAGCTCCTCCGTGCTTCGGAAGGCACGTTAAGCCGTTGGTCCCGGCTGTCATCGTTGATGGCAGTCGTTAAGCTATGTCAGATGCCTTAAGGCAGCTTGAAAAATCTGACACCAGTGTTGGCCACTTACACATACGAAAAACAAACAAACCATACGGAAAGTATCTAGACTTCACTTTTTCGGGGGTATACTTAGTTATTTTAGTTATTTACTGATCTTGTTATAAACCTATCTGTATATATATTCACTCTTACATTTTTTAAGCATTACGTTAAAGTTGAGTGCGTTATTATAAATCTAGTGAATGGTATGTTCCCTAGTTTACATGTTTAGGCTATAACCTTAAGACCATTAATCAAGCATCATATACTTAAAAGGAAAATAATATTGGAACTAAAACTAAAGGACTTAAAATAAACTAAAAAAAATAATAATAATTTGTAACAGATCAAAATCAAAGTTTTGTCCGTGTGACAAAGTGCCAAGAACACTGGCTGCATTCCCGCGCTGTATAGCAATTCCAATTCTCTGTGCAAGGAATCATCATCAAAGCATCATATTGAACAAAGAAAGGAAGTTTTAAACTGTCAAAATATTTGTGTATCCAAAAGCAGTGTCTAGTTTATAATGTGTACTTTCTTCACCTACCTATTTAGGTATATACCTATTTAGGACTAAGGCTCAATTCACACAGGAATGGAAGCGCGCGGAAGGGAAGCGGAGAGCAATTTCAGTGTCATATAATTTTAGACTTTATTATCGCGATGACTATAATACAACGAATTGCTTGAAAAAGTGGAAAACGGCGCGGGAATACTCGCGACTTTGCGAGCACTCCAGCGGCGTCCGCGCAGTGTCGGCGCACGACTGCCGTGGCAAGTTCCAGCAGGTGCGGGCGGGCGGAGGTAGGCGCGAGCGACCGCTGGAATTGGCATAGGAATAGCGTGGTGAGTTCGAGGGCCTTCTTTTCTGAGCCGGCCGCTGCGCGCCGCTTCCAGCAGCTTCCACATCGGTGTGAATTGAGCCTAAGAATCTTAGTGACACTTACCTCCAATACGAAACAGCAACGACCAACACCAAACGTGCCTGTCACAAACCTGACATTAACATTTAAGATTCTCCCTTATAATGTCAATAATAAGGTTTAATACTCCATAGCAAGTTCAGAACAGTAATTACGGCGACATAGATTTATTCGCAAGTACGTGACCAATGTATTAGTATAACGTTATTTATTTATCGATAACCTGACCGGAATGTGTGTGCTTGTGCACAAAGGAAATATAAAATGAAAATATGAAAATATTATCCATATAATATGTTTAAACTTATGTAGACTTTAAACCAATGAAATTAAAGAAAATATATATAAAATAGCCTTTTTGAATTTAAACTCAATTTAAATTGTGAAACGATTTGTTTGTTTCTACGTTTTCACGTCTTAACTAAGCAAACAAAAAGACCTCCATGGCGAAGTAGTTAACACGCCAGGCGGTGACACGAGTGGACCCGAGTTCAATCCGCAGTCAGGTCACGGATGGAGAAAGATTTTTTCAGATTGGCCTGGGTCTTGGATGTTTATCTATATATTAATAAGTATCTCATAAAGTCATAATACACCACGCTGGTCTGGGAGAAAAGAAAATCGTAGAATTTACCAGCTGCTTCCTTCCCGAGCATATTGTAAAAGCCGATCAAGGTAATGGGCGTCAGGAATCATGTCAATAGGCGATGCGGCTAGCAACCCAACACTACCGTTCTCACTTACAAGCCCACCAACATGGCGTATACTAGCAGTATTTTTTCAATATGGTTTCCATATAAATGTATTTCTCTATTTTCTCGCTGAAAACTGATTCAAGAGTCACAATTCTTTTTTCATAAAATCTAGTACTAAAATAGGAATGCCCCTATTTTTTATTTTTTCCAAAAAACCTGTTTTTGTACAATTCTTTTTTCTTTTTAACAAGTTTTTAGAAAAAAAATAAAACAGGGACATACCTATTTTAGTAATAGATTGTGTGTAAAAAGAATTGTGCCTCTAGAAGCAGTTTTCAGCGAGAAAATAGAGAAATACATTTGTATGGAAAACGGATTGCTAGTATACCCTCTTAAGATTTTACAGACCTGGGCTCTGTCTACCCCGCAAAGGAAAAAGACGCGATAGTAAGTATCGTTGACTTAGTATCCTACGATACTACTCGTAGTTCGTAACTTACTGTGGGGCCAGCTTAATTTTTGTGAGTTTTGGTTGTTATAAGTTTCGGCTGTACTTTCATTTAGAAATATAAATTTATTTTGCTAAAGCAGTAATCAAACCGTAGCCAGGTAGTCCACAAACTATACTAAAACCTAATCGACTTTAATTAAGTTCAACCACTAATATATTTTCATAATCTCCCGCCCGCATCCCCAATTCCGCCCCTTGTCACCCTTACTGCAACGTCTATGCACTGTGACCTACTTATTTCAACAATGCACCCATTATCACACGTGGTTTGTCTCTATTACGCCTCAGTATTTGCTGGAACTTTTAACTTAGTTTATACTAGATGCATAATGCATATCCTAATATCTTCAGAAAGGTAAAGTTGACTAAATGCCGCGTAGTTCCCGGCAGAGTAGAATAGGACCACTCCAAGTCTTTTCGTGGATGTAGTAGGAAGCGACTTAGGAAACAAAAGCTTAACATCCTAACTTAATATTATTTTCATCTCACCTACCCTTAAACAGTGTCATTAAATGGAAGCAAAGTGGGCTGGATAGTCGCTATTACGACCGCTGGCTATAAGATTTCATACAAATTCCATAAAGCCCGAGAGCGCATAAAGTATTTTTTTAAATTTAATAGGGCACTATACCATGCACAAGCGTCAAATCTTCTACATCCAAAAAGTTTTCTGGTTGAATATTCAAATTTGGAATTGCCAGTGAACCCGATGAAAAAAACATTTTAACTATTCTGCGAGATTTTTGTCCTTAATTCAAATTTGGAATTGTTAATGGCCGTGCGTGGCTGGC
Source organism: Rhodophaea formosa (assembly GCA_963082605.1). Lineage (NCBI taxonomy): Eukaryota > Metazoa > Arthropoda > Insecta > Lepidoptera > Pyralidae > Rhodophaea > Rhodophaea formosa. The sequence continues at coordinate 8,167,578 of OY720228.1, read as the reverse complement.
TGTTTGTATTCATCGATCTTTGACTTCCACTTTTTGGATAAAACATTTTCGTTATCCGTGTAATCCTCGGATGCATTTTCTGTTCACTGTTTGCCGCTATTTATTATTAGGCATAATATTTATAAGTAATCGTAATTTTCATTAATTTGCATGAAATACATTCCCTATGATAAATGAATACATGGTCAATAATGTTGATATAGATAATATAATCAGCCAGCTTGCAGACGCATAAATATTAATTTTCAAGGTAAACTATATAGAATATTCATACTATACAATTTCAACCAATATAATATGAAAAATATTTTTTTTACTCTACTATTTACTCGGTGAGATGAAAAACATTGTGTGTATCACGGCCGGTATTAGACATTACAAACTCGGACTACTAAAAGCATTCGGCTTCGCCTCGTGCTTGTTAGTAGTCGCTCGTTTGACGTAATGTCTTCTATCCCGCCCTTGCTACACAATGTACTATAATGCGAAAGTGAGTTTTTTTGTTTGTTACGCTTTAACACCCTATCTACTGAACTAATCATCATTAAATTTTGCATACTCATAGGTCAGGGTACTAAAAAGAACATTGGCTATATATCACGCGGGTAACAGCTTGTTGTAATCATATTTCTGCTGTCAAACAGTTGAAAAAAGTAGGTAAAATCCAGAAAATTCCGTCTAAATGCATGAATATCAAAATAATTACACCATTCTCCTGTTTTACTACAAGATGTGGGATTACTGCATGGTTTTTGTGTCAGCCTGCTGGCTCATGACCCAGTTCGTATTGTCACGTCACACTTTGCAGCGTCGAGTGCGTAACTCCCCGAGTATACGTTTATATTGCGTTGCGTTCTGTAACTCTAAATTTTTCATTAAGCTCATGTTTTTGCTCATATATGCAGGTAACTATTTAAAATGCATTAAAATTGTCAACCAAATTACATTATTCTTCTTTTACACAATAAAATGTGGGGAGTACTACATGGTTTTTGTTTCAGCCTGCTGGCTCCTTACCCAGTTCGCATTATTACGTCACACTTTGCAACGTCGAGGGCGTAGCTTCCCGACTATACGTTTATATTGCGTTCTGTTAACTTTTGCTTTTCATTAAGCTGGGTAATAAGCAGTTTCTGTGCCATAATTTTGCTTTTTCGACCAGATAATTATTTTAAAAAGTCGTCATAATTCTATTCTCTTTTTTCCACTACAATATGTAGAAGTACTGCGTTTTTGTGCCAGGCTGCCGGTTCCTGACCCAGTTCGCATTGTGACATCACAATTCGCAACGTCGAGTGCGTAGCTCTCCGACTATACGTTTATCTTGCATTCTAAAAATTTCGTTTTTCATTTAGCTGGGTCATAAAGCAGTTTTTGTCCCATAATTTTGCTTGTTAACCAGGTAATTATTCTAAAAAGTCGTCATAATTCTATTCTCCTTTTTCCACTACAATATGAAGTACTGCGTTTTTGTGCCAGGCTGCCGGTTCCTGACCCAGTTCGCATTGTGACGTCATAATTCGCAACGTTGAGTGCGTAGCTCCCCGACTATACGTTGTTTATCTTGCGTTCTCTAACTTTTAGTTTTTCATTTAGCTTCTGTTGAGAGGCTTAGACAAGCCAACAAGCGCCATCAGTTATTGAATTTATTTTTCTAATAAAACAAAACAGATTTAAAAATATCTAATTTTGTACTTCTGTTACCTAGAAAATTACGTGTAGATACTTTTAGTAGTACTTAACATCAATATCATCATTGCAAATTAAGTTAACTACCCATTACCGCCAAGTGAGGCCTGTTTTGGTAGTTCTCTTAACTGACCAAGTGCAAAATAATGAAAAGTACCACAAGTCATTAATTTTTGAAGTACAAAATGGGAATTTTTGGACTTAAATTGCTTCCCCTTTGATTTTTCTTTAGTGATATTAAAATCAAATATATATTTGATTTTAATATCACTATATTATACTCCGTGTAATCTTTATATAAGCACATTATGAGGTGGTAAGAAGAGATAGTCCAAGGAGAGCATTCACAGACGAAATAAAAGAGAAGGCAAAAGTCGTGGTATAGAGACGTCAAAGAGATAGCGGAGGATAGGGAAAGATGGAAAATCTTCCACCGACAAGAACAAATTTCTTAAATATATTATGATGATATGTAGTGGTTATATGCACTTTGAATACTTTGATGCAAACTACTGCATTGAACATCAAGTCGTCTTCGTGAACTGTAAAGACTGTACTGTACCCATAATTATAATGAAATTGAATTGTATAACCATAACCAAACGATAACAAGTGCCATTCATCGTTAAAGAACAATCAAATAGTGTCTCTTAAAGTTCGAGTTCTGACATTTGCTTCGTGTCAACCTTCGAGCAACACGGCCTCCGTACCGGACGGAGGGAGTGGGCAAAGCGACAATTTACTATGACAATTTTTCTGGCGTTTATTGCGGGGGGAAATGTGCACACAAGTTTAGTTCCGCACACCTACATACAAAACTTAAACTGTCACTTGATAGTAATTATGACATTGTCACAAAAAATGACATAAAAAAGAAAAAATAATTTGTGTAGAGATGAGTCACACACAACTAACACATAGACATGCATGCCTAATTTTGGCTTGTACCTTGACAGAGGGGAATGCAGCGTATGGCTACTCCCTTCCGTGTTGCTCGAAGGTGTCAACCCTACGACCTACATAAGTACATGCACTCCCTTCTACGGATTGTGAGTACGAGATTGTATCGAACAAAACCCATCTTGGTATTTGAAAATATCGCGGGAATAAGATCTAGATATTAAATGTCGCGTTAACAAAGGCTGATATTCATCATCATCAGTTCTTTTTTAATTTCCACTGCAGGAGCACGACCCTCTCTGACTGTCAGAGCCTTATATTAGCTAGTGCAGGTAGAAGATTTGGCTTACACTCTCCACGCTGGCCAGACGGGTTGGAGAGGTCTTTTAGAGTTTAATAAGCTTTGTTTAGCTTGTGCTCCCTAAGTCGTTTTTTACGACATCCACAAGAAGACTTGTAGTTGACCTATTCTACTCTGCCGAGAACCATACGGTATAAAAAGGATTTAAAATTAATTAAGTTGAAATACTTTATTGCACCGATAAACATTTGGACATAAGCGATGTAAATAGAAAAGAAATAATAGCAGAATAGGCGGCATTATCGACACGAAAATCTCTTCCAGGCTACCTTTGGGTGATAGGAATGAATTGACAAAATTAATTACCTTATTATCTTTGTATTATCTCTGACTAATATACGACGAGCTCTGTGTCACAGTGATTAACACGCCAGCCCGCGACACGAGGGTCTCGGGTTCGATCCCCGGTCAGGTCATGATAGAAAACGATGTTTTTAGATTGACCTGGGTCTTATATGTTTATCTTATTTATATATTACAAAATTTTGTATCGTTGAGTTAGTATCCTGCGACACAAGTTCACAACTTACTGTGGGACTAGCTCAATTTGTGTGATATGTCCCTAAATATTTCTAAAAAAATATTTACATTAGTTATTCAGAATTTACATAAATTTAAAAGTATGAAAGTTTTCTCTAATTTTCCTAGCCTTTCATAGGTCATTACACTACGTCCGTCATATCCATTGATGCATAAAAACTTCCGAACTTTTCAAAGCTTTTCACATATTAAAGTTTTCTCCATACTAGTTTAAAAGTTTCCTCGTCTTGTGGGCCTGATTAATCGTCCCAAGTACAAACTAAATATGAAACAGATGTGATTCCTTTCTCTAATTGCAAATTTCGATTTCAAGAGTTCGAACAATTATTTAAATTTTTATACAACGTGTTAATGAATAAGCGTAAAATCTCAGACACACTTAATTTTATTAAAAAAAGTATTATATAAATTATTGAATTTCATTTTGTTGGATTATTTACGAAGATATGAGCTTTTTTTGTTTTCTTGTCCTTACGCGTCGTCGTTAAGTCTGTGGTACTTTCGCGCGATCGGGTGACATTGCCGCTTCGGGTGCCGATGCCGCCGCGCCGCCCGTTAGAGTTAAGTAAACATCAAACACGGCGTAAGTAAAATATTTTTATGGTTAAAATATGACCCCTATTTTTTATTTGTGGAACCGATTCTACTCTCGATTTAAAACAAACCAATTTTAGGTTTTGCGCTTTTTCGTTAATACGTATATTATAACAAAAGGAATTTAATTATTGCATGGAAAACAACACAGAGCAAGGAATATCTTGTCGCTCAGGCCCTACGCGAGCTACATTGAAATTCCTTGCTCTGTGAAAATTTGTGGAAAACAACGATATGAGGCAAATTTTTCAATTGCCTCTACAAGTAATTTTCAGATTTTGTGCAACAGACTGTTGCTGAATACTTTTGCTTGATTAGTAAGTTAAGCTGAATTAAGTTATATCTACTCTAAATTAGGCAGCTTTTCTTCTAAGCCCGTCAGACCGGTAAAGGTATGACGCACCAAATAATTTATGAATAATTTTACACAGACATCAAGCACGACAATTTTTTTTTAACTGCCAAAGACGTTATGATTTGTCACACTATACAATTTTTAATGTAAAGTGTGACAAATAGCATTTTATTTCAAACAAAAACAATACTACATAATTTAAGTGTATATAAATATGTGAGACTAAAGCCTCATGAAGTTGATTTAGTAAATTCTCTTCGTGATGACATTATCATTTCTTCAGGTGTTTAATACGCTTGAAATGTTAAATTTTAGTTATGGTAGAGCCATGTTACCGGCGACAATTACTAGTATTTCATTATCCTTTTACTAGTAGCTTAAATGGGCTGGCTTATCCGGGGAAGTACACTCTCATAGAAAATCGACGTTTGATTAGTAGCTTAGCTATACCGCTTCTATGCTTCACACCCGTGGTGTTGCATTAGTCCAAGGGTAGCGGTGATCACTTACCATCAGGTGTCTCGCTTGCTCGTTTGCCGTCCAATGCCATAAAAACACATTGTTGACACTTCTATTCCTCTATATTTGCAACCTGGCTTGGATTCCAGGTTCCAGGATCAATCTTCGAAGTGTCTCGAGGGGGGAACTCAGAAATAGTTTTGGAAAGTAATCATTCTATTATAGTTTATTTGGGTGTTGCTTTTTTAGGCTCTTTTAGTGTCGCCTCACAACTCTCTTATTATTAATACCATTCTTGAACTTTGTTTGTGGGTATTTATCGCATATGACTTATTTTTTTTTTGCTATTACCAGCTTTAAGAGAAAACATAGAGTAGAGTTTTTTTATTTCAATATTAACTAGTTGAATTTTGGGCCTGTAGCATTACCTACTTATTTATCAATAAATTCTTTAAGTATTTAATTGTTATAAATATTTATAACAATATACGGCTTGTATACGGCTCTGATAGTCAGAGAGGGTCGTGCGCCTGCAGTGGAGACTGAAAAAGACCTGATGACGATGACGATGACGACGAAATATTTCATAACCCTTTTTGGAGCACGATGGCCTAGTGGGACGTAAGCATTACCAGTGCCCAGGGTCTCCACTGGGATGGAAAACCGCAAGTGGCACAAAAATATCTTGACCTCTGCCGTGTTTCGGAAAGCACTTCAAGCCGTTGTTCCAGCTGTCATCATTGCTGGCAGTCGTCAAGTTACGTCAGATGACTTAAGGCAGCTTGAAAAATTTGACACCAGTTTTGGCTACTTATAAACACGACTCTGTCTTCTGAGTGATTTGTTTAATTCTAGCCATTTCCAGCTAAAAAAACAATAACTTTTTAATTCTAATAAAAAAAATACTTACATTTTATTGAATAGGGGTTGTTAGGGGTCTTCTAATATAAAGCGGCATTATGACTATGTAGGTACCTGAAACAAAGAAAGATAAATCCTATTAATATTAGAAATGTTAATTTATTAGTTTGTGGATATAGATGTCAACTTAGTGGTAAAAACGTAACTGATACTATTTATTTAGTTAACTGCCTCCGTGGTCCAGTGGTTAAGGCGTTTGCCTTGTTGACCCGGGGGTCGTGGGTTCGATTCCCACGGGAAGCATACTTTGTTAAGTTGTTTCCAGTTTGGTTAGGACATTGCAGGCATGAATCACCTGATTGTCTGATAAGAAAGATGATTCCGTGCTTCGGAAGGCACGTTAAGCCGGTGGTCCCGGCTGCCATCGGTAGTCGTTAAAGGAACCACGTCAGAGGCCGAGAGGCGGTTCCGAAGAACTCTGACACCAGGGTGTGCATGGTCGACTTACCGTGTCACCTACACGAAATGATGATGATGACATTTAGTTAAAAAAAAAATCCCCCTTTTAATAAATATTTCAATCTGATATACATCTATCAGTCATGTAACTGTTTTACATTTATAAACTCACACCCCAAGTGATTTACAAGTAATATAACTTCAGTAAACATTATCTGACGTTTCTACAGAATCACTACGTAAAATAAAATGCACAACCCTTGCCTACCCTCTCTTTCTTACCCTCCTTGCTAGAAAAAGACAGACGCAATCCTCGACACGCGTCCACCCCGTCCTTCAAGTCTAGTTATTAAATAGCACCTGAATTATTCATAACTAGAGGGGCACAATAACGTAGTTACGACATAAGATTTCTAACTCTATTTTTAGAGGGAGAAAGTTGATAATCGATTGTCGTTACCAGTAGTTCGAGTTTCCATTTTTCATAACGTCAATCCGGAATAAAGCTACGGAATATGTTTAAGATTGTTTGGTTTATAATAAAGCGGGGAATAGGAAACAGTAGTTTTCGTAATAGAAATACAGAAATACCAAACACGAAGTTCATAAATTGACAATATCCAGTGCAGATATAGGACATTATTATTATTTGCGAATGGTTTTCAATGCAGCAAGACTCATAGAGTGAAAGTAAGGCTGTCCATCCATTCAAAAACTTTTTCATCAGTCTCATGAATCTTTCGGATGCCACCCTCGATAGAGAAGAGCGGGCAGTGGTCAGTGACATGAATCATGCTCTGGACTTCCCCGCAAGAACAAGAAGGGTCAGTTGCGAAATTCCACCTGCACATTAGCTCAGCATATACTATACGTTTCCGAAATATTTGGTTTTAAAGTGCGAATTTTTGTTAGAGGTAAGTGTCCCCCCCCTCTATCTGCTAAACGGTTATGTATAAATACGTGAAAAAAATTACAGCAGTAGTATATATACTGAAGTTGAAAGGAAAACTATCAAAGCTGAGTACTAAGTACAAACTAAAAAGTTATAGGCAACCAACTTATAAACTGTAAAATTTCATACTATTTTCATTGTTAGATGTTTTTGGTCGTTAAACTGTAAGGTGCGAGTGTGAATAGTGTGAACTCAAAGTTGTCATTCGCAACTACGGAACCCTACACTGCGCGTGGCCCGACACGCACTTGGCCGGTTTTTTTAAACTATTTGTGATCATTCTGATATAAAATCAAAATATTTGAATAAATTACATTCGGGCGGTTTAATCACAGATCTGTACGATATAATATTAACTATTCTGCCAATCACAGATAAAAAAATATCATATTGCTTTCTATACATGAGGAATGTTTTTACTCATATTTGGAAATAATATTAACCAAATGAATTTCTAATATGTTTATAAAATATAAGAATAATATAACAAGGCTAAGCTAGCTAACAAGTCAAAGTGGTTAAAAGCGACTTCGCGATCCATTGGCAATTCCCGCGGAATATTCCTCGCAAACTACATTTGATTCCTACTTACTATTCAAAAGTTACAATGGCGGCTAAATCTCGTTTGGGATCGAGCTCCCGGGGGATTACAGGCGATACTCGGATTCTGAGACATCTCTAGTATTTTTTTTTACAGAGACGTTCTGTCTGGCCGCTTATAGTGAATCACTCTTTATAGTAAGCGACATTTTCACAGTACCTTGTAAGAACTGTATTTGATATACGATATTTATTAGATGTACCCCTAAGGTTTATATGTTAAAAGGCATAATTTCGTGCAAAATTTAAGGAAAATAAGGTTGGTGTTGCGTTTTGTTTTTGCCTATGTGTGACACCAACCTTACTTCCGTCTTTTTTATTCCATGAGTTACTATGAGGTATGTTTATACTCATATTAAGGTAGGTTTTTCAGACTTATTTCTATTAGGTTTATAAAATATAAGAATAATATAACAAGGCATAGCTAACAAGTCAAAGTGGTTAAAAGCGACTTCGCGATCCATTGGCAATTCCCGCGGAATATTCCTCGCAAACTACATTTGATTCCTACTTACTATTCAAAAGTTACAATGGCGGCTAAATCTCGTTTGGGATCGAGCTCCCGGGGGATGACAGGCGATACTCGGATTCTGAGACATCTTTAGTATTTTTTTTTTTAGTAAGACGTTCTCTGTCTGGCCATGTAGTGAATCCCAGCAAGGCGTCATTTTGTAGTCCTATTACTGGCATGCACAATATGCACATGTGTGAGCTGGCGAAAAAATAACATTCACACTTTCAATTTTGCATTTTTTTAGCCAATTCTGATATCAAAGAGACCTCTCCAACCCGTCTGGCTAGCGTGGAGAGTGTAAGCCAAATCCTCTGACTGCTCTGCATAATATATGGTTCTGGTAGTACATAAAGGGTTATTCTCCTTCAGTGGAGACTAAAAAATACCTGATGATGTTGATGATTACGTTGTAAGATGCAATACTAAACTTAGTGATTGATGTCGGCAAAACTGCCGACATCAATCATTAAGTATTTCGTCTATGTTCTGGTTACTCTAAAGTGTCGTTTATTTTTTTAATCTATGAATCTCACCGTGTTCATACGCTAATAATAAAGTGTAAGTGACGTTCGTGGTATCCTTACTTTTCTTACAAGAGTCCCATTGATATAATTTAAAAGGGACAAGCAAGAAAAACTTTAGGCGTTCAAGTGTCAACGGAAAATAATTACGACATAATTTAGAAGCGAAGATCCAAAGAATTAAGGACAAAGGGTTTTGCGTTTACATTATAAAACAATGGCTGGCATGGTGTGGGGTATTCTGGGAGCGGGGATAAGGCCTGTTTTAGGGTTCTGTCTCCCTACGGGACTCTTTTACTAACCCTCTGCTGTGCGTTTGTTTGTATGACTTTATTCTCCTTCAGATAGAGGTAGCAGGTTTAAGCACCGTGCACTAAGTAAATAAAAAATATGCAACTTATCAATAAGAGACGCCATAATATGGCCCACAATAGAATAGTAAAAGAACCACTATAGTCTCAACTTTATTTTGAAGAACTACTCGTACTATAGCTTCTTTCCGAAGCACCACTAGAAAATCAACTTTATCTTTCTGACGAACCACGATAGCCTCAACATTATTATTCTGAAGAACCACTGTAGCTTCAAATTTATCTTTCTGAAGAACCGCTATAGCTTCAACTTTATTTTTCTAAAGATCTTCTATACACTCAACTTTATTTTTCTGAAGAACCACTATAGCTTCAACTTTACCTTTCTAACGAACCACGATAGCCTCACCTTGATTTTTCTATAGAACCACTGTAGCTTCAAAATTATCTTTCTGAAGAACTGCTATAGCTTCAACTTTATCTTTCTGACGAACCACTATAGCGTCAACTTTATTTTTCTGAAGAACCTCTATACACTCAACTTTATTTTTCTGAAGAACCACTGTAGCTTCAAATTTATCTTTCTGAAGAACTGCTATAGCTTCAACTTTATGTTTCTGACGAACCACTATAGCGTCAACTTTATTTTCTTGAAGATCTTCTATAGCTTCAACTTTATCTTTCTGACGAACCGCTATAGCGTCAACTTTATATTCTTGAAGAACCTCTATAGCTTCAACTTTATCTTTCTGACGAACCACGATAGCTTCAACTTTATTTTCTTGAAGAACCTCTATAGCTTCAACGTTATCTTTCTAACAAACCACTATACCCTCGACCTGATCTTTACAAGCAATAATGTATTATTCGCCGTGAATTATTCCCGCGGAAGGTTCTTCCCGCAATATTTTAATAATGAAAACTCTCAAAATGTAAATTTTTAATTAGGAGAGCCGTCCCTTTTGCAAGGTTTGCAACTTTCATTGCTGCAGTCATTCGTTCACCTGTTAAAATGTACTGAGATTTTTGAAAAATCTTTCACCTGTTCATCATCATCATCATCATTTCGTGTAGGTGACAAGGTCAGTCGACCATGCACACCCTGGTGTCAGAGTTTTCCCTGGTAAACTAATTGTTTTCATACTAATTTATAATGTTTCTTTAAGACATACAAAATCGTGAATCAATTCCAGTTTAAAAGTGAAACTACTTAACTTATTTCTTGACGATCACTTTAGTTTAGTAGTTACGGCATGAAAGCGTAACAAATACATACGCAAACCAATTTTCGTACATGTATATTATAATATTAGGTAGGTTAGAAAAGTATGATTAATAAATTTAATTATGTATGGTTTAATAAAATCCATACGGTAGTTGAACATCCTACTAATCCTAAAAGTGTAGGATCTTTTAGATTTATAGTTATAAAAGACTAATTTAAAAACAGAAGATTTCACTTTACTAACGATGTAAATGTTGGTGTGCAAAAATGTTTTAGCTTTTCTGTATGTAATTTGGCAGGTTTATAAAATCCTGACTCTATAAAAATAAATAAATCAAAAATACATTTTAAAATAAATAATCCAAAAAACCAATGTAAATACATGCAATCATGTAAACATTTTTCAAAAATCAAAGAAAAGCAAACAGCAATGATTAAAAATAAAATAAACGAAGGGTCCGTCCACAAAGAGTCTTTTGTCATCACCGAGATCGAACCCTTTTAATACTCCCGGAGAACCAAGACGGGCCATACTAAGCCTTTGAAAGACAGAAGTTTCAGTAATTAAAATTTTATACCCACGGCCCCTAAATGAGCCGAAATACTTTTTAATACCCGAGGATTTGAGAAGTCCTAAATAAATTAGCTTATTTTATGCTAATTAAGTTATTGTAGTCTTGGAAATGGATTTTTGAAATTCTTCGTTGTGATTTTGGGTTGTGAAATAAGTAGAGATTTTGATGTTGAAATCCTTGAGTTTCATTTTTTTTTAATTCTTCAAGCCACACGTATTCTTACTTGCTTAAAGAAGGATTTTCATTACTTAACAGTGGTCGCTTTAAAAAATATATTGTTGACTAGCTGTTACCCGCGGCTTCGCCCGCGTTATATATAGCCAATGTCCTTCTCAGTACCCTAACCTATGTGTATGCAAAATTTCAAGATGATCGGTTCAGTAGATACGGCGTGAAAGCGTAACAAACAAACAAATAAACAAACACACTTTCGCATTTATAATATTAGTTGGGATTGGGATAGTTGGGATTGGGATAGGATTGGGATTATTGGTCGCTTTATAAAATATGTTGTTGGCTAGCTGTTACCCGCGGCTTCGCCCGCTTTATATATAGCCTTTGTCCTTCTCAATACCCTAACCTATGTGTATCGGTTCAGTAGATACGGCGTGAAAGTATTTTGATCGGTTCAGTAGATACGGCGTGAAAGTATTACAAACAAACAAACAAACTCACTTTCGCATTTATTATATTAGTTAAGATAGGATGGTAGCGATGGCTCTTGTAAATTAAAATGTGTACTTTTTAATACCGAATATTAAAAAGAAAATTAACCTATAGAGTATTAATAAATATTGTGTTTGTTGTACCTGTTTTATTTGTGAAGCAAATTCATGTTTTTTAGCAACAATTTTAAAAATGTCATATTTGACAATGAAAAAAAAAACTTTTTTTTGTTCGTTCTGGAAATGAAATCAATAGTACTTTAATATTATCATAATTTTAAATAATGTGTATAGGAGCCTGCTTTTATCTAACTTTAAAATATCAGCCTAAGTGATTCTAGACTTTATTATGTAAACTGCAAATGGATTTTGACAATAAATTTTGATGACACAACCTATTTATGTAAATGTCAAGTCTAAATCTAACATATAAAAGGCAAACCATTTTATGAAACAAGTATATATCCGGCCCATGTGGATATTTTTTAACACATCTTATTTTTTTATTAATTAGAAAAACTAAACTTAGTAGATAACCATACAAAAATTAATTAAGATACAAAAATGCTATAAAGATATAAAAATAATTTATTACTTGTCATCATTTTATTATAAAGTTCATGAAAATATATGAAACAATGAGTTATTAAACAATATTTCAAATTACAGCTTTTCAAAACAAAACCTCCCGACCCAATTAGGGTTTACACGTATACTCTAATTTTTTTTTTAATACTCTTGATATGTTAGATGTAGCCGATTTATAGAAAATAATAGAGAAAGCTCCAGATCCATCCAGACATAATCAAATTATATGTTTTAGCTTAAACCTAATGGAGATTTATTTGTAAGTAAAGTGTACCACAAATTGAGATAGTGATAGCTAAAGGTGTAATAGTTTCAAAGTAAATTGTACCACAAAAATGCATAGATTGTAGGATACCTACCCAACTTCGCTAGCCCTGACATCGCTATTACATGGTCATATTTTCATTTTAATCGATAATATGAGTCATCATCATCATCATCATCAGGTCTTTCTAGTCTCCACTGCAGGAGCACGACCCTCTCTGTACTACCAGAGCCAGAGTAGTCAGAGGATTTTGCCTACACTCTCCACGCTGGCCAGACGGGTTGGAGAGGTATCTTTGATGTTAATAAGCTTTGTTTAGCTTGTGTTTCCTTAGTCGCCTTTTACGACATCCACGGGATGACTTGGAGTGGTCCTATTCTACTCTGCCGGGAACTACACAGCTAATAATATGAGTACTATAGCACTTTTTTTTTTAAATGCAACGATATAAAATAAGGACAAACTAATGTGACTCCCGTTAAATATGACATTGTGACGTTATTAGACTTCCATAATTATGCGATTAATTGTTAGGTTTTTTTCTTTAATGAACAAAGCTAACAGCATAAACTTTTAAAGAAACTTATAAGCATTTTCCCCGGCAACCCTGACGTAGCCGAAGGGGAACTAACTAGGGAATGCAATCTCGTTCTCGCGAGATCTCGGTCTTTTTTAGCGAGATTGATCTCGCACGAAAAAAAGGCGAGATCTCGCAAGTTTTACGAAATTACAAATCTCGTTAATCTCGCGAGATTAACGAGATCCGGGGGGTCAAAAGGCGAACTTTTACAGTTCGTGGATAACTGCCTGAGATCTGCGGTTCCAACTAGCGTTGAATCCGAAAGGGCTTTCTCAGCGGCTGGTTATCTGGCCAAAAAAATAAGAAGCCGTTTAGCATTAGAAGTTTTAAATAAGAAGCAGACGATTCTTTGGACATTTTGTGCTTCTTAAGGAGCTAGTTTCAAAATAATTTGTAATAATGGCTTGTGATTTGAACTGAAAAAAATAATGATTCATTCATAAAAGTTTATTGAATAAATTCGTGAAAATAAAAGTTCATCATAAAATACTTATGGTTTTTATTAGTTTTTTCCTAATTTATTCAAATATTGTGATTATTTGCAAAAAAAAAAACACACGAAACTGCCAATCTCGCGAGATCTCGAAATTGGCGAGATCACGCAGTATTGTTATTCATAAACTCGCGAGATCTCGCTTGAGCCCCAATCTCGCGAGATTTGCATTCCCTAGAACTAACTGTAGTTACTCAGTTAATTTGAATTAAGTTTTTATGTGGCTATAAAAAGGTAAGTCCAGGGTAACGTTTAGCATAAATCTGCAATATTTAGCGACTTTTGGCGGGTGCAGTCGTATTTATGTAGCGTTATCTTTTGACTTAGTTGCGTTATAAAGTAATTACTAATTTAGGGCTTGTAAGGGGAATTTAGTCGTTTTTACGAGTACCTTAGGAACAGATAAAGATTACAAGATTTTATTCAGAAAATAGGCCTTTTCAGGCTTCATTTAATAATTTAAATAGTTTTTATTTACTTAGACATATGTATTATTATTAATAAGTGTTCAAAGCTACATACTACTAGAGTTTCGAAACCGACCACTGCAGAGATGAAGGATCAAATTTTTATCTTGAAACATCGTTCTTTATATTTTGGGCAATGAAGATAACTGTAAATAAAATTTATAATATTCATCATTTCGTGTAGGTGACACGGTCAGTCGACCATGCACACCCTGGTGTCAGAGTTCTTCGGAACCGCCGCTCGGCCTCTGACGTGGATCCTTTAAAGACTACCAGATGGCAGCCGGGACCACAGGCTTGACGTGCCTTCCGAAGCACGGAATCATCTTTCTTATCAGACAATCAGGTGATTCATGCCTGCAATGTCTTAGCCAAACTGGAAACAACTTAACAAAGTATGCTTTCCGTGGGAATCGAACCCACGACCCCCGGGTCAACAAGGCAAACGCCTTAACCACTGGACCACGGAGGCAGTTAGATATTTAGAGAGTTATTGAGATTGCAGTCAGTTTTATGATATCTAACGGTACATTTTGACTTTGCTGAGCTATTCATGGGGATTTTATATTGGGTTTTCACCCTTCATTAACTCTAAAAAGTATAATCTGAATTCCCCGATATCAACCCAAATGTTACCCGCCCATATTTGCGTTTTTTTATATATTGGGGGTAAGTTTTGAGTATACAAAACTATTCATTCCTCTTTATAATATAAGTAGATATATATTTCAGTTCGCAATCTAAATGTACCTTCAAGACTAAGTAGAAGAAAAAACATGGCTTCGTTGATAGGAATCGTCGGCACGAACGAGAATATTAATATCGAAATCAGAAACGGGCTATTCTGAACACTAGGATATTAAAAGGGTGGGTTTCATATTTTACTGATAAATTCTTTTCAAAAACTTCTAGTGCAACTGTATAGGCTTAACATATAAACTTAAGGGGAATTCAAAGGAAAAGTTAGGGCTAAAAAAAGTTTGGAAATGTCATATGATACCTTTTACCTTTTCCAAGATGGCAGTTGTTACCATACAAAAACAGTTTACTTATTTTATGTAGATATTCCACCCACACGCCCACCATTACGCTGAATTTTAAACGCTTTAAGTGCTGCCACAATTTTTTTATAATTGAAAGAAAATCAATGTATATAAAATAGGAAATATCATTTGAAAACTTCTTCCGCGAGACCTAAGATAACCCTAAACTATTTTATGAACTAGTGTTTGAAGTGTGAACGTGAATCTTTTTTTGGCATTTTCGCTTCTACGCCACGCTGGTCTGAAAGCAAAGAAAAAAACGAAGAATATACCAGCTGCTTCTCATATCGCGCAAATCGTAAAAGCCGATCGAGGGAATGGGCGTCAAGAATCATGTCAATAGGCGATGCGGCTAGCAACCCATCACTATTCTGATTCCGTTCTCATCTACAAGCCCAGCAACATGCTAAACGTGGCCTTAAGGTTTTACAGACCTGGACTCTGTCTACCCCGCAAGGGGAAAAAGACGTGATAGTATGTATGTACGTTCAAGACAAAAATAGACGTTTCTGACAAAACTGCTAACAAAAAGGACAACATTTATCATATATCCCCTTAAAGACTCAGGCTCTGTCTACACCGTAAGGGATATAGTCGTAATTAAAATATATCCGAGTATCTTTTTTGTAAGTGTCCAAATAAATAGATACCATTATCTAAGACCACAAAAAAAAAAACAACTCCCACGCCACGTAATATCAGCTGAAGTTTGTTTAGGCCCGCCAAATTTTAATGTAAACTCGTATATTTTGAATAGATTCCAAAAATATTTTGTAAACTGAATTGTGTTTGCTAGACCTTCAAAAATAATTGCTTTTTATGCGTAATTCCTAAAATAAAAATTGTTGAAATTGCTTTAGATTATTGAGAAACATTTTCCCCTAAAAATTAGAATTTACCTAAAAGTAATTCATTTACTAACGAGACTATGGATCTCTGTAATCTGAAAATAAACAATTTTTATTTATTTATTTAAAAGGCGTACTTAATCAGAAACAGAGACAGAAAATCTACATCGACATCTTAAACACTGAATAAGTTAAGTACTCGTACTTTCTAATATAAAGTGTTCATGTAAATCTATAAGTTTTGCGAAATTGGGTGCCCTTTGTTTCGATAATTGTTGAGAACGAATTTTTCTATTTGCAATCAAATCTTTATTAAATATGTAAATTTTACACACACAGAAACTAAATTATTTTTACTTAAGGCGCTTACACCAGCTAACTAGCGCCAACCCTGGTTTTATTTCTCTTACTACTAAATAAGATCAAATTGAAAAAAATCTACGTAAGTACTTCACTAGTAAATGACTTGTAGTATTTTTCGTATTACTTTTCATTATTTTAAATTTGGTAAATCAAGAGAACTACTCATTAATGCCAAAAGCGGTCACTTTTGGCGGTAATGAGTAATTCTCCTAATCTGAAATGATAATATTGATAAAAAATTCTACTAAAAATACTACAAGTAATTTACTAAGGAAATTCTTTCGTAGATTTTTTTAATTTGATCTTCTTTCGAAGTACAAGAATTAAATAACGGGTGTCACTAATTTTGCTGATGTAAGCCTCTTAAGCAAAGAAAATACAATATACTTAAAATTATAAGTTGTTTGGGAGCTTCTTTTTTTATTCTGTAGACATGATAATGAACATAGTTTTTATTGCTAGTTTAATAAAATATGTATTACAATACTTTTGCTATCAATACCTTTAAAAACCTCATTTAACTTCGTCAATGCGTATAGTAGATTATATACGCTTAAGCGATTCATTAAGAGAAAATCTCATCAAAAAATTCCGACGAAGCGAAATTTCAAATTGAAAATCGAAAAATTGATATCATAATGCTCTCAGCAATTAATAAAGATACTTAAACGAACCGCGTATTACCATATACGAATAGAAAATTGGAAAGAGCTCTGGAAATTGCCCCCAGCCTCCCCACTTGTTAGGGATTAAGGTATCCTTTTGTGGGAAATATTGCAAAATGCGCGTTTAATCTGGCCGGGGAGTACGGTTCGCCTGCTTTTTTGTAAGGAGTTTTTACTTTTTTTTTTCAAGATAATCTCGGAGCAATTTCGTAGGCGATCGCCAAGTCACGCGATTTTGGAACTGATATTTTTATTGTGATTTTTATTAGCGGTGGCCATGTTGTCGTGCGATACAGATTAGGCGATGCGAATCCAAGAAAAAATATATATTACTAACAGTATTAGGCCGATGATGTTGGTATCCATCATATAATAAGGAAAATTTTGTTTCAACATACAACAAAAAGTATTTTTACTCTTATATGTATTTTAATAAATTAAACTCTGAGACGAGCTAAAAAATAAATAGTTTGTTTTTCAATCTCAATCACGTGTCATTATAATAACACACATAAGAATCGATTATTTTTAGATTTTTTTTCATTCCCGGTAGTTATAATTGACCGAGCGAGTGGGGCGAGTATGTAATTGGAGCAAAAATATATTTTGTAGATATGTTTTTTCCATAACTCTCGAACCGGTGCTCCAAATAAAATTAAATTTGAATCGTATGTAGGTCTTTCCAGTACTATTTTAAAATTCATTGGGAATCAAAAACAGTAAAGTATTTTACGAGATATTTTAATAAATGTTCGCGTAGTTAGTCCAAGTTTGCGACGAACTACTAGTCATAGTAATTGCATCCGAGAAAACTTAAAATAGTACGAGAAATCGAATGTTATCATAAATCAAATAATTCCAGATACTGTTCCAAGTATCTGTGATAAAATACTTATCTCAGCCGCACATCAGACAGCTCTTGCTAGTAGCTAAGCGATGCTCTGTGGTTCTGTATAGCAATTTGAAATTTTTACGAAACCGAAAGATTTGATACCGGTTTATACCGCTGTTTTTTTTTTTGCGAACTGTTATTGGCGTATATTTTTTTTATTGGTAATGGTGCAAACTTACGTCTTTGTGTCTTACGGGGTAGTCAAAGCCAAGGATCATAACTCCAAAAACACTTCTTCAGGGTCAACAGCCTTCTTAAAGCGTGTAGAGTTTTAATGTAATACATTTACACCCAATTTATTGTTTTAAACTTTAAACGTACCTATGTTTTTAAGGACTTGGAAATTGTTCTACATAATTAAATGCAATGTCGGGAATTAACGCGAAAACATACCGTCAAACATACCGTGGTCACTGGATGACTGTGTCATCCAGTGACCACGGTCGGTGTAACCCGGCCGAAACGTCTGGAGAAAAACGGTATGTTTTCGCGTTAATTCCCGACATTGCATTTAATAATCATGCAACGCGAAAGTTTAAAAGTAGTTATTGTTCTACATTAAGTTAATTTAACCCTTATTTGTAACGATCAATTCCGTTAATACTACCAACAAAGCCAGATAAGATACTGTCTAGATTCACTTCACATCACACCTACGTAAGGTCTTGTATGGGGCACTTAGTAAACAAGCATTCAAATTAAGAGTATGAGATGTCAGTGTATGTATGTATGTATCCCGCTTACGGAGCAAGACTCGGAACCTCAGTCTCCTAGATTGGAGCGTAGGGTTGGCACACGAAACATGCTGATTCATTTAAAAAATAAAAAGAATGTAATATTTAGGATTACGTAATAAACAACGTGGTGGCCGTGTGGTTCCCGGCAGAGTAGAATAGGACCACTCCAAGTCCTCCCGTGGATGGCGTAAAAGGCGACTAAGGGAACACAAACTAAACAAAGCTTTTAAACATCAAAAAAACCTCTCCAACCCGTCTGGCCAGCGTGGAGAGTGTAGGCCAAATCCTCTGACTGTTGTGACTAATATATGGCTCTGGTAGTAAAGAGAGGGTCGTGCTCCTGCAGTGGAGACTAAACAAGACCTGATGACGATGACGATGACGACGAATAAACAACATTTTTATAGTTTTTTTTTTTAGTTAGTTTTATAGTCACCAATGTCAATGTGTCTGTCCGTGGTTTATCTCGGAGACTTTAATTACTAGAAAATGTTATTTGGCAAGAGAATATTTATTAATCACACCGATAAAGTAGTGGAATAAAATTCACAGAAACATTTTTTTAGGTTTTATCCTATTTTTATCCCATTCATATAAAATGGGTAATTTTTTCTCATCAATCCCTTAATATGAATGTATGTTATGCGGTCAACACGCCTGCCTGCGACACGGACGGTCCCGGGTTCGATCCCCGGTCACGTCAAGATGAAAAATTATCTTTTTCAAATTAACCTGGGTCTTGGATGTTTATCTATATATTTATTTGTAATAAAATATAGTATTGTTGAGTTAGTATCCCATAACAAAAGTTTCGAACTTACTTTGAGGCTAGCTCGATCTGTGTGATTTGTCCGTATATATTTATTTATTTCGTTGGATAGGTCTTTCGAAAATATTGTCGGATTTATCACAATTTTTCGATTCAGAGATATTGTGATATATTAAGCAACAAAGAGAAAAACTTTGTTAGGTCAAGTATCTCAAAAGCAACAATGCTCTAAGACGTACGTAAAGTCTAAAGACTGCCGGTTCAAATCCAACCTACGTGGAATTTTGTCCCATATCTTATTTCTTTATTCAAATGTTCATTTGTTTTGTTGTCGCCAGCCCTGCCTGCTTCTTATCGCAGCGACAGGTACGCTTGACGGGACTGCGTCAATAGACACGAATCTATAGCTCGTGTGTGCTAAGGCAGGCGGCTGTGTGCGTGTGCACGGATACATAATGCTGACGGGGTTGTGTGGGTGGCAGGGTCACCAGTTGTTGAGCTTAATGTGGGATATTTTAAAAATTAATTAAATAAGCATCACGAAAAGGCACTCAAAGGCATTTAGATGCATCTTAACTAAAAACGTTCTCAAGTCTTGTTACGTTACTGTCTAGATAACCTAGCAAGTCACAGAGCCTGCGATAGCGGAAATAAATAATTTTTTGCAAGTATCATACGTGATACCAGGGGTCTCAAGAGGAAGAGGATGAGGAACATTTGTTAAGTAAAATTATTGGTAAAATGTTTTTAATAACGAAGGTCTAAAAGGTTTGAATGTGCCTAGCCTTAATAAAATTTAACTTGAAAATCTCAAGACTTTCCAGATATTATGTCATGCTTATCTCCAAGAACCTACAATGAAGTAAGTTCTCCAAGTTTCCAATTCCAAAATTCCCCGAATTCATATTATTAATAACATTATCCCTGGTTGTAATGGCTTGCAGACACCCTACACAACACATCTCGTAGATTTCTTACGACGAGTTTTTATGGCGTGAAAATTTATTTTACACATGTAAACCAAATGTTTGGTGATATTTTATTTGTTATTTTTATTTAAGGTAAGGGTGCGTAAATATTGAATTTTGTTGTAATGTTTTGGGTGTTTGGGCGGGGGCCAATTTAGGAACATGGAACAAATTTTCTCCGAAAATATTTTTGGATAAAAAATATTTGAAAAACTGTAGGATTTTTTTTGTGACTGTTCTTTTATCGATAAGAATACTTTATTTATATGTAAAATGTAAAATATGGATTAATCACGTATAGAGTCAGCTACAGACCGACATGTGTCATAAGAGCCTTTTTAATTTTTTGGTATATTAAATATGGAAAATCCAGTGTTCCAAAATCCAATCCGGCTATCTGGAAGATGGGCATCCGGCAGCAGCAAAGCTTTAGAACAGATTTCTGATAAAACCTGGGTTGGGAAGAACAGACACAGAGAAGGATGGCGCAGACAAACGAAAGCTTTGACTGAGCTTTAGGTTGTGGAAAGCTGTTGATGATGATATGTTGAAAGATGCACCGAGAATTACAATAGTATAGAGTAGCGGTAGAAGAAATGTCGTCAAAAACAATGCTTGTAAAAAAAATCAAGTCTCGCATCTCAGTTATTCTACCGTAAATGGTGATTGTGATTACAATAAAAGAAAGGATAAAAGCCCTTTAAAATAAACAGAAAAAAAAACAATAAAAGAAGAGTAGAGTACAATAAGAGAAATTTTATTTTACCAAACATCACGCTAAAGAAACGTAATTTTAAAGTCTTATTGACCTAGGCTTTGTTTATCTCACAAGAGATAAAGGTGTTATTAGTATGTATATACGTATTCACCATTATACATATCACCTAACTGGATATTTTCTGAAGTTTTCCAAAGGACAGGAAGGAAAGGTTCTTTATCGTAGGCGCTTGAAAAGTTGTCCTAATTGGGATACTTTTGACACACTTTGTCATCGTGTAATGAGGGTTCTTGGTATCGTCCGATACAACTACGCCAAGTAGACGTCCATTATCAAAATGTCCAACGGTTTCAGAATGGCAAATTGTCAGAATGTCTGAATTCCTAAATGATGCGTGATATTTTTTGCAGAATTGTCATTATCACTTATGAACATTTGCAAAATCAGAGTTGTTAATAGACCGCTGCCGGTTCTTTAAATAGAAATTTATTTGTCTTTTCTTGAGATTTATCCGACTTTAAGATATAACACATTTTCATAAACCGCAAATATAATTTCGTCATTCATACAAACACTATGAAAAACAAAGTCACTTTTGCTTTTTTGATTAATAATTATAATAGAAGAATTAAATATACCTCTGGAGGCATAACAAAATGGCCGCAATTCTACGCTGGAATTCATACAGACTTAGCCGCAATAGCACATCAAAAATAAAAGGGAAAAGAAAGAAAAAAGGTGATAAATTACAAGTTGCATGTGAACTAGTTTCAGAACGACCTTGTCGTAATTATTCCGATAACAGACGCAGATTGGAAGATTTATTTATATTTTATTCTGATTTTTATTTACGCCCTTGCAGGAAAGCCTTTTTTGTATTTTCTATGTCGTGTTGTGGCAAAGAAATAACTGGGTCTATATATGTTGATAACATTAGATACTAGTTTTTGCCTCAGGTCCACACCGTACACGTCTTTTGTAAAAATTATATCTCTAGAACGTTGTTTCTCACATTACTTCGGGATTTGATTCATTGAGAACAAATTTTAGGTAGCCAGCTAAAAAAATCCGCACTAAAAATACTTTTTCTACATGTTTAATATTGGATCATTTTCTGGAAAAATAGTATCGTTTAATTTCTCTTAAATCTAAGTATTCCTATCCATATTTAATATCTGTATGACACCTAAAAAACCTGAAAAATATAGAACCATGAGCTTGAACACCAATATCTTGACCGATAAATTATAAGTATAAATGAAAGGCTAACCTAACTGACTTAGTCAACGCACAGCCGAAACTACAGTACCTGGGAACTTACAATTTGGTACAGGGGTGCCTTTTATGATGTTAGTGAGCACAAAGAAAGGATTTTTGAAAATTCAGCCCCTAAGGGGCTGCAATAGGGGGGTGAAGTACAACGCAGATGTAGTCGTAGAAAAATTGCTAGTACACCATAATTTCTTTTAAGTATCGCTAGTCTTTCTTTTAAGTTACTTAAAAACATTTAGACCTAAAATTACTATAATGTTGTAACGACATGTTTAAAATAAAATAAAACATAACAAGATACAAACCCAATTTTACAGCATCTCATCGAAAACTCGATGTCACTATCCAACCACTCGACACATCTCAATCTAACTCGGATCGGGATCATTTACGCCAATATCGGCCCCTCTCAACCCCCTCAACCCCTGCTAGACCCCTCCCGACCCTTATTAGGTGAGAGGGGACGACTGGGTAAACATAATTTTTGGTCGGATAATATTTGCATTGTGTTTAAGATTATTGCATTGAAATTCTGATGGAGAATTAATGTGCGATGGAGGAAATTTTTTTACGTTGAATTATGACATATTTTTTAAAAGTATGTACCTCTAATTTTTTTCATAAGATACCTCTCAATTTCTTATCCTTACTTCATCATCATCATTTCAGCCGCAAGAAGTCCACTGCTGGACATAGGCCTCCCCCAAGGATTTCCAATATGACCGGTTGGAAGCGGCCTGCATCCAGTGCCCTCCTGCGACCCTTATCAGGTCGTCCGACCACCTGGTCGGTGGGTGTCCAACGCTGCGCTTGCCGGTACATGGTCGCCATTCAAGAACCTTTCTGCCCCATCGGCCATGGGTTCTTCGCGCTATGTCAAGGGGGTTTACTTAATAACATTATAAAGAGGAAAAAATTGTTTGTTTGCATTGAAAAGGCTCTAAAACTACTGAACCGATTTTCAAAATTCTTTCACTAATAGAAAGCTTACTTATGCTTCTTCTTCTTCTGTTTTATATTATGGCTTCCACCGATATTTCAGTGATTTTGCCAATGTCCAGTATAATGAGATACTAAGTATCGGTGTTGTACGGTAAAGTTTTTCCAAGTAGCATCAAAGATGGCGTATGTTGTTTGATGCCTCGTGGGAGCTTCTGGCGGCAAATCTATACGAGTCCATTTATCAGGCCACTTTACCTATTTCACAAATTGTTCATGAGCACGCGCATTTATAACACCAAACTACACCAATTTCATATTAAAAAGTCCACTAAAATCAATTTGCAAAAATGTCTAAGGCAAACTTAACTGTACCCCTTGACTTCCCACCACAAACTCCAATTTATGCTGAGGAAGTGGTGGTAAAATGCTAGTATCTAATAAAAAACTTGGACTTGAATTTGTACCTGTCTACTAAATACTGTGAAATTATCTTCTAAATAGCAGTGCAATTAAGTAGATGAAACTTTTGAATTTACTGTAAAAAATAAAAGCAATAGAATATAATTGTCTATCAATCGATCAATTTAAAGACAATAACGTTGTAATAATCGGCCGAAACGGAAAACATTTTTTTTTAATTATTTCGAAATTTTCCATGTCTGGTGTAGAAAGACAAATTAAAAATGTTTAATTTTTTTCCTCTACACCAGACATGAAAAAACGCGATGTAGGTTTTTTTTTTGCAAATACAACATGGAAGAGACATACTCATAATAAATCTAACCACGATTTGTACTAGATCATTATAGTGTAATGAAATTTAAAAAAAGACAAAAAACAAAAATAAATTTCGGATTTCCATACAAAAGTGTGCAGCCGCCCGGGCTGTTTGTATGGGAACGTCGGGATTTTTTTGTTTTTTGACTATTATTTTAATGTTTTACACTAAAGTGATCTAGTTTAGCCCGTAGTTCGATTTATTACGGGTATTTCCCTCCCACTTTGATGATTTATTATAGCTATATACCCAATTAAGTACAACATACAGGTGTATGTAACAATAAATTTCTCATGAATACCACGCACATAGCAATACTAAGCCTGCTCGTACGAACACATCAACTTTATCAATTCGACGAACCGTACTCTACGAGTCCTCTATGTAATCTAGTATACAAGACTGAAATTGTAAAACAGAATTCCAGGTATCGGGTGTTTGGAAATATCTGTGAAAAAATGGCGAAACTCGCAAAAAAGGTGAAAACTGAGCGTTTCAAACGCGTTACTAAAGCGGTGTTAACCTAGGGATATATGATAGAATGCAACATGCGAACAGACAAAGGATATTCTCCTTTTTTTTTCATACTGTGATCTCTGATATCAGGGTATTCTACTATTTTATTGCGAGTGAAAACTTTGACTACGTTATATCTTTGAACGTTTCCAATACAGATATGCGAAATGGCGAGAGATGTATTTTTAAGAAGCAATAATCTTAAATGACTCTTTTTTTTTCCTACCAATTTTTTTTCAGATATACATTTTATTATACCTATTTTACCTACTTAAGTACATCCTACATTGGTACTATTATTAATTCTGTGCTACAGGTGTTACATATAACTTTCTTATGAATACCACGCACAAAACAATACTAAGCCTACTCGTACCAATGAACACACGTCAACTATATCGATTCGTGGAACCTAACTCTACGAGTCCTGTTTGTAATACACATATCTGTGAAAAAATGGCGAAATCTCGCAAAAAAATAACGAATAATGAGCGTTTCAAACGCGTCACTAAAGCGATATAAGCCTAGGGATATTTGTATGTAGGGTAAAACACGGATAGTTGCCTCACTTTTCAAAAAGTTTAAATTATAAAAAAATGGGTCGTTATTAAGAATACCTGATAGTGTATACAAAAACATAGGTTCTTCATCTTTTATAGAAGACCAATTCCGTTAACATAATTGATACTGGTTTTGAGTATATTACGTTTTATTTGACCTCCTAAAAAAGGGATAGTCGCCTACTGCAGCGGATAGTTGCCAAATGTTAAAAAGAGTTAGGAGGATACTTGCCGCATAGTCATACATACGAGTATAACACTTGGTTTCCGCTTATACTAGCGAGGCATTCTGTTTACCTAGAATGGGCACGTGAAAGCGGTTAATATTGTTTTATATTGAAAAAAAGTAAGTATAACATAATTTTTGCTTGAAAAAAAAAATTGAATATATGTGATGAAAAAGAATTCGCCACAGGTAGGTTTCGAATACATTCATCACATATTTTTAATTTTAATAATATACCGAGCATTGTAATGCTATTTAAACACCATTTAAGTGAAAAAAATATATTCGTTGATTAAGGAATAAATGGTTATGGATAATTGCATTTAGAGCAACTATCCGCCACAATAAATAAGGCAACTATCCTTTTTGATACGGATAGTTGCCTTTTCGATTTAGAAAATAAATAAAATCTTTTCAACAATAAAACGCAATTAATAGGGCAATTAAAGGTTTAATGTAAGCAATGAAACAAAATGTAGCCTGAAACCACAATCAATTATAAAGATATCCAACAAAAACTAGGTACCAATATAATTTCGACGTCCGTTAATGTTTCGCAGCGGAAGATTTTTGCTCACACGGACGAAACGCGTGCACCCACTCCAACGGTTTACGTGGCAGTGAGGCCTGCGGGGGGAGCGCTTCTAACTATAATCAAGCAGTAATGCCACAAATGTACCTAACATAGAGAATTCGAAACCGACGCAAGTATCCCCCCGACGCAACTATCCGGGTTTTACCCTATAGTATGCAACATGCGAACAGACAAAGCATACGAGGGGAGGTCAATATATTCGCGGAATGGAGGGGATGGAGGGGGTTGATTTACTCGTCCAGGTAGTAACTTGTTCAGCACCTCATTAAGAGTATATATACCAAGTTTGAACCAAATCGGGTCATAAACTTTTGAGTTGTTGACCTACAAACAAGTGAATCGGGAAGAAGTCAGCGAGTATGGAGAAAATTGAACACCGCGCCGTTATAAAGTTCCTCACCAAGCAAGGAAAATCCGCTCAGACGATTTTTCAAGAGCTGTTAGCAGTTTACGCAGACTCTGCCCCTGGTAAAACCATGATTTACAAGTGGCATGGACTTTTCAAACAAGGAAGAGAGTCTATTGAAGATGACCCCCGCTCCGGACGACCAATTGAGGCCACCACACCGGAAATCGTCGCAAAAGTAGAAAAACTTGTATTGGAAGATGCCCGGTTGAAGAAGAAGCAGCTTGCAGCAATGGTTGGAGTATCCGAAACAAGCATTTTAAACATCCTACATGATCATCTTGGGATGACTAAGGTCAGTGCAAGATGGGTTCCAAGAATGCTCACACCACTTCAAAAAAGCGAGCGTGTCGAGTGTTCTCGCCAGTTTTTGGAGCTCTGTGGAGAGAATAAGGAAGAAATTATGGACCGGATTGTTACTGGAGATGAAACCTGGGTTCACCACTATGAACCTGAGTCGAAGCAAGAGTCGATGCAGTGGCATAAAAAAGGCACACCCCCTCCAAAGAAGTTTAAAGTGTCTCAATCGGCCGGAAAGATCATGGCGACTGTCTTTTGGGATACAGAAGGTATTTTGTTGATCGATTACAAAGATCGTGGTGTGACTATAACGGGACAGTACTACGCTTCTTTACTGGATAGATTGAAAGAAGCTATTAAAGAAAAAAGAAGAGGAAAGCTGTCAAAAGGTGTGCTCCTTTTGCACGACAACGCACCCGTCCACACGTGCCATGTTGCGACGGCTGCCATTCACCGATGCGGGTTCGAAAAATTAAACCACCCACCTTACAGTCCAGACTTGGCCCCTAGTGACTATTATTTGTTTCCAAAAATGAAAAAGGAGCTGCGTGGAAAAAAATTTGGCGACGATGAAGAAGTCAAGTCTGCAATTTCGGCCTATTTTGATAGCCAAGATAAAACATTTTTTTTCGATGGTATAAATAAATTATTGGAAAGATCTGAAAAATGTATTAAGGTTAAGGGAGAATATATTGAAAAGGAAAAATAGTTTCGTGTTTAATTTCAACCCCCTTCCCCCTCATTCCGCGAATATATTGACCTCCCCTCGTATATTCTCCTTTTTTTATATGATATCAGTGTGTTCAACTATTTTACTGCGAGTGAAAACTTTTACTACATCATATCCTAAGAGTGCGTATCCAATAGAAATGATGCATAGCGAGAAATGTGTTTTTCAAGAACCAAATACAATGGCTTAATTTTCCTTGACTCGCTTAGCACAGCTCTGGCTTTGTTTGTTTGTTAGTTTTGCGTATATGTAAGTGGCCAACACTGATGTCAGAATTTTTAAAGCTGCCTAAAGGCATCTGACATACCTTTATGACTGCCATCAATGATGTCAGTCAGCACCAACGGCTTAACGCGCCTTCCGAAGCACGCAGGACCTCGAGATAATTTTGTGCCACTTCTGTTAACCCATCTTATATTATGGGGTGCATGTAAAGGAGCCTCCCCGTGTGACGCATCGAACCCCCCTGCGTCCATCGTACCCTGGGCAACAATCTGCAGGACAGAGTCAGTCGGTGACGCAGATTGGCGAATCCTTTCACCACGTAAACGATTCGATAGAAGAAGAAGAAGTGGGGACTGCACCTGGGGTTGCTTCACATGCGGAAGCGCTAATTATCACCATCATAACCATCTTGTCCTGAACGGGGATGGAACCCGGGACCTCCGGTGTGGCAGCATGGCATGCTGACCACTACTACTGTTGGTCGCTACGCGTGTGAATCCCTTATAACACGACCAAATTCGAATGACCATCTACAAGCCATTACCAGACCCGTACAAGTCAAACGATAGTGAAGGACACTCTAGTACCAAAGATACCAAACATAGGGTCCGCATCCAGTATACTGAGACCCTCCCTCGACATTTATGGCTCTGCCAATATTACGACTGTAATCTAAATTCAAGGGTTCTTATTGACTGGACGATTACACTGGCTAATAAAGAGAACTCGTGCATGCCACGTGGCCACATGTGTCCGTAATAGGAGGCAGAATTTCAGAAGCAGAAAGTACGTAATTCGTCATTATTTGTGTCAGTTTCTAGCTGGGTTTTACATAAATTTATTTGAAGATAAATATTTATTAACTCTGAATGCAATCCAAACCAAAATCCAACCAGTCGTTTTGGAGATCCCTGAAAGAGGCCTATGTCCAGCAGTGGACTTCTAGCGGCAGAAATGATTATGATTTCATCATCATCAGGCTTTCTAGTCTCCACTGCAGGAGCACGACCCTCTCTGTACTACCAGAGCCATATATTAGCTTGAGTAGTCAGAGGATTAGTATTATTATCCTCTGATTATGATTTATTGAGTCCTAAATAAAACAAACGCTTTTAATACGCAGACTACACAAACTGCGCTCGCAAATCTTATGCAGATCTACGAGATACATAGAATAGCAACAAAAATACGCCCATTCTCTTTAAGAAAATTAGTGCAATTGCTCTAAGACTAAAGATTATTTTTGATCGCAATTGACAACACTGACACCTTAATAGAATTGTATTAAAATGCTAGGTCAGTCGCAATAAATGTGTTAAAATATCGATTTAAATACAACCTCACATTATTAATAAAAATATAGCTCAAAAACGAACCGAATTTTTAATTACAGCTAATCAAAGCGTCACAAAAATGGACGCTAAACAAATTAATCGTCCAAACGTCCATAATCACATTTGATTCCCTCACGCCGTGTATTTTATATTAATTAAAATAAAAACCCTTTGGCCGGCCCTGTTCAAATAAGCGCAGGGCCCAAAGGGGACGTATTTGCCTGGTGTCAGAATTACAAAGTTACAGATGCAACACATGTGAGCTAGCTATTGTCATATTTCTATTTTAAACGTCATATTTTCCTGAATAATGCAAGCCATCCATAGGATCGTACCTCTTTTGACAAGCTTTAGCGAAAAATCAGAGTAAATATAGCATTTAAGTGTACATCAAATAATTCTACATAACCCTAAGTAAATTAGTACCTACCAATATTTAAAGAAAAGGAAATAGAATTGAATAACAATTGTTTTTTACTTATTCTTTGTCAGTATTGTTTGTATGAATTAGCAGATATAACTTTACAACTATCCAATGTAACATTCATAACAACGAACAATAGTTTAGTCTGGGTAAGAAGCGTGTAGTTCTACTAAAATATACTTTCAATCATTAGCACGTCATTAGTAAATATACTATACAAGACTTGAACACATACGATAATATTCAATCAACTACGAGTATTAGAGCTCCGGACTTTTCGTCTCATTTCCGCTCGGTTTTTAGAATCCGTAAGTTATCCATCTATTCACCTCTATATTTTGATACAAAAGGGGACGTATTTGCACTGTATGTTTGTTTTTACACGATGCTCTGTACATTGCGGTTAGCTCGCCCTTTACACTGATGTAGAGGGCGGTAGTGTCTCTTTAGTTTAATGACGTTTGCTGCTTACTTATTAAGCATTAAACATTATGGCTGTAGAATATTATTCAGCGTATAGTTTTTACTTACATTAAAGAATTTAATGTTACAACTTGAAATGTGGTCTTGGAAAGGGAATAAGGGTTTTTAATAGGTTTTCTATGAGACCTTAGTTCACACCAAAGTAAATTAAAGACAAGTCATAAATAATTAATAATAATAATAAATCAACGATACTAAATTTAATAACAAGCACATGTATAAATAAACATCCAAGATCCATGTCAGTCTGAAATAGATTATTTTCCATCTTAACCTGACTGGGGATCGACCCTAGCTCTCCGATGAGACATCCCAGCATGATGACCACTAGGCCATAGAGATCGTAAAAATAATAAAATAAACAAAAACAATTTAAAAATCAAATTAATATAAAAAATTTAATCAACTAAAATATGTCATGTGTCTTCTTCTTCTTCCTCGCTTTATCCCTATTTGTTGATGTGTTTTAAGAAGAATAAGAAGTTTCTAAATATTGAATGCGTACATTATAAACATTCTTCAAAAAGAAAAATAAACAGACTTTAAATATCGTCGTTACCACTTAATAAATGTCTTTGTCACGACACATTTTTCAAAGATATCAATTAGCTGAACTTCAACCTTATAATTATCGTTTATCCCCAGTTTTCGTGTTTTTCCACTGTGACAGCGATACCTATAATTTTGTGATAGTCCGACAAGCCTGTAAATAGGCGATTTGTTTTAATTGGAAATTCTAAAATACCAAAGTTTACCGATTAAATAGATTTTTTGAAATAAATTACAAAACGGTTAAAAATATTCTTCTAAATACTATTAGGGATTAAAAGTAACGTTGAAATAAAAAACTCACATATATATACTAACCATCCTTTTGAGTAGTCATGTAAAAATAGATTTCAATTGTAGATCAAGGAAAGAAAGCTTCATGAAATAAAATCAATGAACATATTATCCGAATGCCGCAGAAGCTAACAAAATGTATTAAATTTCTCGTAAAAATATTGTAATACAAAATATTCCGCCGCAGCAAGCCTAATAGATAAGTTTAAGCCGTTCGCAGCAGACGAATAAAAAAGAAAAAGATTTGCGCCCAGCGGGCTCTGTCAATAAGTGCCATTTCTATATAGAATTTATTTTGAAATACTCGGTACGGGTAGGGTTGCCAAACGTCCAGTTAAAACCGGACATAGTCGGGCTTTTTAGCTGCGTGTCCGGCTAAATTTGAAGATGTGTGTCCGACTTTAAGAATATTTTTTTTAATTGGACGTTTTTCTTTTTTTTAAAAGGTTTAATGGCAAATGATAAAAACACCTCGTTTCGCACCTGTCGATGCCATGTATCATCGATACGGATTGCTATCGATGCAATGTGCCGAAGATATGGTGGGACGTCGATGTAGCATACCATCGAGGCTTTAAACAGAGAGAAATACAGTTTTGTAGCAGGGAGGTTTCATTAGGATATTTTAAAGTTAAAAAGTCAATAATTAAAAGAACTGGTGGATAAAGCGGCCGATGAAATGACTGGCAGTATAATGTTTTCTTATGTTTTCGCGATTGTTACTCATTAAATAAAAACATCCTAATTTCAATAGAGAGGATGGTTGGCAGTTACCACCAGCTTGGGATCCAGTCATCAATTTAATCAAATCTCAAGCTAAGCAGAAGACTGCAAGACCTTCAGACACCGTGAGCCAATACTGCGTACATCCGGAACGTTATCAATAAATATTTTAGGCGGTAGATTTTGCAGTTCTTATAAAATACTAGACAAATGTCAACTTAGTCTACCTGCGACCACGAACACTGTAAAGTGCTCGAAACGTTAGGTGTATAAATAATGTAATAAACGCGCTAAAAACCGTATTAAAATAATTTTATTTAGACTGGCAGTATTATACACTGGAATAGACATTATACTTGGATTATCAACACCAAAATTTGCTAAGTTTTACGCAAATGTCCGGCTAAACGAGCCGTTCTGTCCGGCTTTCTGATTTTAAAATCTTGCAACTGTCAACCCTCCGTACGGGTCTGTAATCTCGTACCTTGGAAGATACATAAATGTTCTAGAAGAGTCTTGAAAAGGAAATTTTGAATGCAAGTGCCTCTTGAGCGATTTATTTTTAAGGCTTCAACAGACATGTTTAAAATGATTATATTTCGTTTTGATTAAGATTTATTTCACACTTGTAATATTAAATTTAAGCATTAAAATTTGTAGGTTGTACTTAATTTTAGTAAAAAATTGTTACATGAACAAAAGATGTTTTTTTTTTCAATCTTGTTCAGTACTTATTAAAAATATTCCCTTAAAGGGTAAAATACTCAATGTTTATTCTCGATTCAACGCCGAAGGTATAAAAATTTAACCTTATGTATAATATAGGTATAGCAGGATCTTTTAGAACCAAGATGTCATCTGGTAGTCGTAAAAAGGAATCACGTCAGAGGCCGAGAGGCGGCTCGGAAGAACTCTGACACCAGGGTGTGCATGGTCGACTGACTGTGTCACCTATACGAAATGATGATGATGTGTAGGATCTTTGATATTTCAAAACTTTGAATACGTTTTTAATTTGGTTAAAAAACTAAGTATTATTCAGATGTCTTATTACATATTCAAGGTACATCGTAATTATAAATTCTGAAGGTTAGTCTTAGAGTCCCCTCTAGACTTTTTATCTATCTTTCGGTATCGGAAGCTGTATTATTAGATTCAGTCGAGACGCCCCGTGTTCGTCGGTCAATGCCAGCCCTCCGCCTAAACTCGTTACCATTATTCAGATTTATTTTTATATTTTTTACAAGCTCTGTCTACTTTTCAGCGGTATTTTCCATAGCTTTTAATATCAGAGATATTATTACGAAGGGGAATATTAAGAGATGACCACTAAATCCACTTTCATTTGAAACGAAAATGCATATATTTTCCCAAATAAAGATGAATATTCATTTCAATAAATCTAAATACTAAGCCTGTGGAATTCAAATCTAGAATAATTTTGCAAATGTTTGTGGCGGGTTGGTGACAAATGGACAAAGGGTACCGCAAGGTTTATCTGGGCTTTGAATACTATATATTTAAGCCCTAAATAACATGAATTTCTATATAATACAGAGAAGTAGTAGACCTACTTGGGTAAGGTTAATGGCTACCAACTATCATAGTCGATAAAGTTTTCAAGTTGTCATATAAATTATAATAGTGATATGGGTTATTTTCTTTCCGTCCTAGTTTCACTCGGACGATCATATAGGTCATATACATACATAAATACCATCACATCTTTATCGCACACGGGTTTTAACACGGGTTAGACAGGGCCTAGGACCATATGATCCAAAGCTTAACAGCAGTTAATGTTATTGAAGAAAAAAACAAAAAGTTACATTAATTTTAATTGATTTTTTTATACTATTTGGTGAAATATAGTATACCCCAAATTTTCTTAACATCTTTTGTTCAGCCTATGTTCACCAAAAAAACCAAAAAAATAAAAAAAGTACGAGAAAATAGATTCGGAATTTAATGGTGGAATATTTCCCGACAAGTAATTTTCTTTCCCTCAACGTTTGACCTGAACGATGTAGGTCATATTGTTTATAGAAAAAATATTGGGTAAGAACAGAGAGCGTTCAAGCAGAAATAAGTTTTATTTGGTCTCAGGGTGGAGTTTAACTTAAAAACAGTATAGATGAGACACTTCATATGGTTTTTAGACCAGCTGTACCTCGCTAACTTTTGACAACTAATGGTTTACAACGTTTTGCTGGCTACTTTCATATCCATTACGGTTTCAATATCTTTAAAAAATTAGTCAATCGTACGAAAGCTCCAATGTATTTTTAAATAACGATAACGTTCATAACCGTAGTTTCCAAATGCCAGCAAGTATCCGGAAAGTGTGACTTTACTTATTTTAAATACTACAAAGTAGTGCAGGAATATTTTTCAACGTGAATAGAGACTATACCGGATTTTATTTCAAAGGACTACTGCTGAGAACAAAGCTAGGAACATTATTATATGACAGAGTATATATAGATGCCTTCTTATAGTTCAAGAATGGGATAAGCTATTCTAAGAAGATTTTTAACAGGTGTAAATACAGTCTGGCTTAGGAGTCCCCGACCACGATCAGAAGAAATTTTAACCTTGCAGAAAGCATGAAAGAGCCTACAGATCTGAGGTACTAATACCACAGACCTGTAGTCTCTTTCATGCTAAAAATTAAAGAATCGAGAGAAATACATCTAAATGTATTTCTCTCGATTCTTTAATTTTTGGTCTCATTTGGTATCAGAGGGTGGAGGGGTGTGGTATCGAGGGGGGAGGGGTCGCTGGCCATATTATCACGTAACAAATTGGTTTCTGCTACCTTTGTTCGACGTCGTCCCAGGCCCTTTGCCGAGACGAATGATGAAGGGATAGCAAAAAAGTGGTTTGATTGAATGAAATGTTTAATTGATTGGATTGTGGTTAAAAAATTACATTTAATTCAGCTACAGTGTGGTTTGAAAAATTACATAGACTTTCAAATATAGTATTTACATTCGTTTATATTAAGGACAGCATATTTAAAAAAAATTATATATATAACCCAGCCTCCTATGGAAAAATTAAGAAATTAACAATAACCAATTGATTGACGATATGTAATACGGAAACATCATAAGGTGTACTTATTTCAATACATTAATGATACAACAATACCCAAATCGATAAAAAATGGAAGCATGGAAGATTATATGATAATGCATGTGACTACACAAATAAATTTTGATTTAGAGAGATCATAGCTCGTCATTTAAAAAAAAGTCAATAAAAGTAAAATGTAAAATAACACTATTTTTACCTTTAAATTAAATATTGCAGCACTCCAAATTCAATTGACATACCTGAAACAACAAAACAAATAATTAAATCCAATTCATCAAAAATGTTAAGTTTTTTGCTGACGGTACTCGGCTAAAACCCGCCTTCTACTTAACATGGAACAGAAAAAGATTCTATTGTGAACCGCATTTCAAGAGTAAAACCTATTGAGACGCAAGCTATTTACCTTTTTTGTGGACCTTACTCGTATTATTGTACTTTGGCTTGGATTTAATTCGCTTTTTTAGTGATAACACCTCGTTGAACTAGTGTAACAAGATAAGGTGATATCAAGGAGGTACTATTAAACTTTCTTCAGAGTTAATCATGACAATTTTAGTGTTACTATCATATTGATAAGGAGGATACTTTTTTTTAAATGTTGGCAGTACTTTGAGATTATTTTCGTGCCCATGATACTACGGTAGAGCCAGCGTTATTTTTTGCCCTGTGGTACTACTGGTACCGGCAGTATTACGGACACCAAACCGCTAAGATCTAGTCTAGAATACCAGGCTCTGTCTACCCTGTAAGAGAAAAAGGCATGATAAATATGTATTTCATCCAAACTCTGCGCATATAATCTATTCTCTAGTCATTTTACTGAAGGCCGCTGGTTTCTTCGCGAAGCTCTGTTTATCCCATAATGGGCAAAGAAGTTTACTTTACCTAACATCATAAGTTAAGCAACCCCGGGCGCAGTCTCCACTTAGATGGATGACAGCAAGTGGCATAAATATATCTTGAGCTCCTCCGTGCTTAGGAAGGCATTATGCCGTTGCTCCCGGCTGTCATCATAAGTCGATGCCTTTAGTCAATTTTAAAAATCTACCACCAGTGTTGACCACTTACACATACGAAAAACAAACAACGAACAACAGCAACATTTGTGACAAACTAACTTTTGATAGGTGATATGTAACAAAAACTTTAAATAGGTAGTTAGTCGAATATTTTAAGTTCAAAAAGAACAAAATTGACAACGCACCATCCAATGTACCCAAAAAACAAAATCTAACCTAAGATTAACCAATCACTCAGCAACTCCCAAAAAAGACACCGCTTTAGCATTCCCACTTTAACCCCACGTCTATTTAAGCATTCTAAATAAGTCCTAACCCTTTGTTCTGTGGATTGGCTTGCAAACCCGCATCGGACAAATAAATCAGCCGTTCATTCACTCATTCATTCAATCGGTCATTGAATGTATCCTTTTAGAGTAATGGGATTAGAATTAGGGCGCTATTTTACTTTGGGTTTTCATTTGTGTTTTGTATTGACAGCGTCACATGGTTTGTTACATTCCTAATTGAAGCTCGATTATTATTAATATAGGTACGATTGTCCATTGTTTATACTTTAGTTTGCTTTTTTTGTTATTAGTGATCACATATGTAAGCAAGTCAGTTTCTATTTACAAGATAACATCAAAACGAGTGACGTGCGAGGTATTGTTAGAATCCGAACTTATCCCTAATTCCAAGGATATAATTAATATGGTGTCCTTATTTTCCTTTGATGAAACACAAATAAAAATCATGGCATATCAATGCACATTATCGTTTAAAGTATTGCACAAATAAACAAGACTCAATGGGACAGTTTACATAGTTACCAAACTTGAAATAATCACCGATAAGAGTATAAAAAAATTTCAATCTTTTTCTCACTTTAAGAGAATGATATCATACGTTACACACACACAAAAAAATCTTAATTTAAACACTCTTTTTAGATTCACCTTACTTTACCTCTAATTAGCTAAAAACATTGAAATTAGCAAAGTTACACTGTTTAAAATTCCACTAAATCCTTAGGCCGACCTGAGATTAAATTAACCAACTTTAAAAATCGGCGGTGCGCATAACCACACGAATGTGTTCCAATGAATATTAAAATTAGGCTCCTAAATCTACATAGTGGAATCACAAACTAGATAGAATATAGAACTGAAACTAATTGAGCTGGCAATGCTAACACATACACTAGAATCTATAAAAAAATTGTTACTTGTGTTAAAATATTTGTGGAATAATTCAAATAGAATTGGTTCGTTTCATTGACTCATAAACATTAGTTTTGACCTCAGTTCTAACGTCTCTGACATAATAAGTACGCGTATTTGTAATACTAAAAGCCATTATCTTCATTATTTTTACATGAAAATAATATTGTCCCCCACAAAAACAATTATTAAAACATTCCTTATACTTGAAATATTTGCCATCACTGGATGTTGGACATATTTTAATCATCACTTGCTTCTTTTTTATATGTGTGTTTGACGGGCAGTCGAGCAACGTGATGGAAAGTGGCCATCGTTGCCCTTGGACATCTGCAACACCAGAGGAGGATATGCGTTGCCGACTCTTAAGATGCCTGTAACCACGCCTTCTCCTCGATAGTCTATTTTCCTACATCTTGTCTGGCCACTTTTATCGATCTATACAGACTATTTGAACAACGTTTCCTTTTGGGCCAAAGCTTGAAACTCATTTTTTTCCATTCCCATGCAGAAATATTCTGTCGCTTGGACAGGTCCAAAACAATCAATATTTTACCGTTTATACTAACTCTTCTTCTCTACTTTTATATTTTGTACATTTACGAAATGCAATTAAAATAAGTTAGGTAACTTTGCAATAAACACTAAGTACATTAATTTCAAATGTCGTAGTTAATTTCGACCTATTCCCAAATGT
This sequence comes from Rhodophaea formosa, assembly GCA_963082605.1. Lineage (NCBI taxonomy): Eukaryota > Metazoa > Arthropoda > Insecta > Lepidoptera > Pyralidae > Rhodophaea > Rhodophaea formosa. Next base: position 8,130,227 of record OY720228.1, on the reverse strand, counting down.
ATGTTGTTGTAATTAGAATATAATTTTTGATTGAAGATTAAGACTAATTAATTACAGAATCTCGAAGGGCCAGTGGCGTGGGTTTTATTGATGGGATGGGTGGGATTTTAAGCATCGTGGAATGGTTACCATTAGGATTGGTAGCAAACGTTATATATTTCCCGTGACGATGTCTGCGTAGATTGTAGCCTATGCTACTTGCTGATAATGGTTGTGGTCCTTTCTCTCAGCTTCACCTCTCACTTATCCCGGTGCTGCATTGTGTAATGGTGCATATGTTTTGTTTGCTTGTGTAATGTGTTAAATTGTCGCAAACTTGTCGATTCTTTTATTGCTTATGTAATAGTTAAAAGTGGAGATTTGTAAATGACTTAATGTTTTTAACTTTATGTTCTATATTGTTATTGTAGTCGATAATCTTCCTAACAGAAAAATAAAATTAAAATAAAGTATATTTGTTAAGCATAAACATGGTCATTTAGGAACCGATTTTTTTTGTATGGTAAGATATATTCTTTTAAATATTATGGAAAACGGTTCATTAATTTGGTTAATGTTGGATTTTTATCTGAAATATTATAATAAAATACTGGTTGCGTCCATGATAATAATTGGATGTGCTAAAAATAACATTTCATCTACACTTAATAAATATGTAGAACAAGTTTACGCTACAACTAAAAATACTAAAGGGATTATTCCAGCGAGAGTCTTCCCTTGTTTACCGGTCACCTCCAGCGGGGCGTGCGGAATCACTCACCCGGTCACTCGCTCACTCACTCGTTCACTTCACTTTGATGCTGCGGTTCACGCACTTTACGCTCATTGCTCTTTAGCATACTATAAAATTAACTTAGAAGGTAGTTATTATAGTTTGCAACCGTCGAACAATGGGACATGTTCATAGTTATTTCCAGCCTAGGAAATTACTAAAACGCTTCTTTCAGCGGATTTCAAATGAAGAGACCAAGGGGAAAAAGCAGTAACAGTTTGTGTCAAAGCATTCACATGCATGGTTGGTGTCAAGTCGCTTATGGAAAAGAAGATTAATTAATTGACGGCAATGTTGGTTTAGATAAAATACCGCCATAATAGTGGAACCCGGGTTCTTTCTTAACAGCTAGGGAATAAGCATTCTGTAAGATCAATAGAAGATGAGCTGGAATTGAACACACTCGAAACAAAAGTAAAGACATTAATTATTATATTCATTTTGTGCTTAAATGTGTTAATAATAACATTTCACCAACACTTAATAAATATGTAAAACAAGTTTACGCTACAACTAAAAATACTAAAGGGATTATTCCAGCGAGAGTCTTCCCTTGTTTACCGGTCACCCTCAGCGAGGCGTGCGGAATCATTCACCCGGTCACTCGTTCACTCACTTGTTCACTTCACTTTGATGCTGCGGTTCACGCACTTTACGCTCATTGCTCTTTAGCATATAATGAAATTAACTAAGAAGTTTGATATAATAGGTGTTGGTCGAAGAGACATAGCCGTGCAAGTCTTGCTAAGAATAAGACCGTTCCGTCTCTACTTTTGAATGTCTTACGAACAAACTTATAGGCAAAAGCACTAATATCGTGTACAAGCATACTTATTTCGGTTTGGCAACAGGCAGATTAACGTATGAAAAATCCAAAAAACACCACCGTTGTTGTTGTTGTATGAATGTTTGTTTAATTTGTATAACTGGATATTTTGTTTCAGAACATAATTTATTATTTGTCGTTTATTATAAGAAATTCATGTTTGTCTTCTCTCATCTCTAAAAACTATCACCGTCGTAATTCAGACGGGTCTAATATATCACGTAAAACCCCCCAAGAATGGAAATCCTAAGATTTTTAAGGGGCCACCAGCAGTGGACTGCTGGCCGCTGAGATGATGATGATGATGATACAAAAATCTACACACTTTTCCATGAATATGAGTGAAACCATTTTGATAAAAAAAAAACATTTACACTCTTTTAATTGTTTCCCATAAAAGTCATCGAGAAAAATCGTTAATAACATCTACGTTTTCCTAAGAATGACATCATGTCTATCTACAATGAGTCATGTATTTATTCCTAGACGGAACGGGTCATTTCACCTCGTCTTTCGCGCCAAAATACACACATGAAGCCCGATGATGTCACGGGCGGTTGACGTTCGTTTACGAAATAGCAATTTTATTTCTTACATCGGATTTAGAAACTTCCTTAACATTTTCTTAATCGTTTTTCAGCATGAATATTATCAAATTAACATCGTATTTTAGTAGCAGCCATGGACTTCAAAAATTGAGAGATTTGACATTTCCACACAAAAGTGTTCAGCCGGCCGAGTAATTTGTATGAAAAAGTTGATTTATTTTTAAATTTTCAGCATTGGTCTGGTCTCGTAAGAAAAGTTGTTCATATTTACGGGCTGAGTCACCCTTTAAGGATCTAACACTGTTTAATTAACATATTGTATTTTTTGCTTTAGACTCGAACTTGGCGGGTGTTATTAATATTGTCGCATGAAACATTTTTCTTTCAAAGCTGTTATAAAATGACATACATTTCTATTACTTTTTGTCCTCTATAAAAAGGGCTCAGGCCGTAATTAGTCCGAAGTTCATTAATAACAACATACGTCAAGTGAACACAACACACTCGGTATAAATAACAGTTTGCTTACACGAGTGTCCACGCGATAAAATCACGCCACGTTGGTTACAGAAATACATGAAAATATGCTTAATATAAATAAATAACTTACAAACTTTGGATACTAATAAATGTTTTTTGTCCATTGGCTCCTAAGATATTTTAAATTGTTGATTTATCAGATTTATTTTCGACCGTGGCACAGAATAAATTAATTAACTAGTGCTTGTGCAAAACAAAGCTGTCACGCACACAATCATCAAAAAGTGGGCCTGTTTCGTATTCATTGAAATAAATGCATGACGGAGTCTAGAGAGGGAGTCAAAGGTATACTAACGTACAGAACTCGCACCGTCTTATTATAAAATGAGGACTAACTTTGGTACCTGGTTTAAACCAATCAACCAAAATAAATTGACAGTGACACTTACTAAATGTCAAATTACTAAATGTTGACTTATTTTGGCCGGATAATGGTTTAAACCAGGAACTAAAGTTAGTCCATGTTTTATAATAAGACAGACAGCGTCTATCGTAATATGGCAGTCCCCGTACCTCTCCCCTTGCTAAGGAGTTCTTTAGGTTTCGAGAAACATGGTTAGCTGCTACTGTTCTGTGTCGCACGTTACGCGCCGTCTCTTATACGTACTTGATATCATTCTATGGTGTCGACCCTGATAGTTAAATCATACATCGACGTGTGCGCGTATTTAAAATTTCGTTCGTAGTAGTCCTAACTAATATTATAAATGCGAAAGTGAGTTTGTTTGTTTGTTACGCTTTCACGCCGTATCTACTGGACCGATCATCATGAAATTTTGCACACACATAGGGTAGGGTACTGAGAAGGACATAGGCTATATATCACGCGGGCGGAGCCGCGGATAACAGCTAGTTTAGGCATAAATATCACTCCGCTTGTATGAAGCGTGTGGCGTAGTATTTAATACGCTCTATTAACCGAGAAGCTCCAGGTTCTTACATTCCTTATCTCTCCTTATGTGGGGTTAAAGTACTAGCTGTAGACTATCAACCTAAAAGCGTGTACTGTTGTGTAAACTAAATTCGGCTTGTTTTGTCGTCCGTATGTATAAGTGGCCAACACTAGTGACGAATTTTCCAAGCGTCCTGAAGGCTTCTGGCCAAAATTAACCAATGATATCAGCTAGGATCAACGGTTAAGTATCTCGCGAAGCACAAAGAAGCTCTTGATATTTTAATGTCACCCAATCACCCATCTCAAAAGAAACCACGTTTGAAGTTGCTTAACGTTAGCACGATGCTTACGCCCATTGAACTATCAAGCTCTCAACTTAGTCAGATTGTGACTGTTGGATGCTGGCCTGAGAATTCTGGTTTTGTATTGAATTGATAAGGTCTATTATCTTCGAATCCAAATGTAACTTATAACTCAAGAGTCTATTTATGGCAAAATCATGAGAACAACTGATCTGAATACAGATATGCTTGGAATTCGATAAAAGCTTACTCCTCAGATTAAGGAAAGAAGAAATATATTTTATTTTATTTTATTTATTAGGCACATCTACAACATAAACATAGACATTACATTATAACATTTGTAAAACTTATTCTAATATTTACATCTTTTACAGATATGCACAGCATTAACTATCTCGTTAAAAAGTACATTTATTATTTATTATGATTAAATCACAAACAGTTTAAAATTAGGAAAATGTAATATGTAAAACAAATATATATATATATAAATTATTTCAAATTATAATTTTGCAAGATTTTGTCTATAGAATGCAATGCAAAATTATCAATACCTTTGACTTATTTTTATTTAAGTACGTTACAATTTTAAACTCCATCTCGTTGTTTTTTTCATTTACGTATAAATTACCAGTTTTAAAACACTCCAGTTGAGCATTTTGGCTTATTGCTAAAACGCCTTTAGAGGTGTGTAAAAAGGACTTGAGTATTACATTGATACCGTTTAATTTAGTAGTTCTTGCACATTGAGCCATAAATATCTCCCTCTTCCTTCGATCTATAACTTATCCTAAACGGCCTAGATTTGTCTGGGCCTAATTACTAAAAGTTACGAGCGGCCAGCGAATGCTTAACAATGAGTTTATCTAGACAGCCATTAAATCCGCCTACTAAATTGAAATCTACCGTTTAGAGCGTATTACCATATTAAATAGGCGAAGTTTAGTACTATAGAAGTAACCTTAACAATTGGTTAAAGTTATCTTAGGTAGATAGGATTTAGAACTCTCGCGACTTCGTCTGCGTGGTTTTCGGTTTTATCTTACGGTCAATCCGAGACCCAAGGCTGACCCAGGCCCTCAAAAATAGCCTTGGGACCTTATCATTCTTTGGGTTATTTGGTTGTAATTTTTCCGCAAAATCAGCTATATGACTGTAACTGATTTGACGATATATACCTGAGGGATATTTTTTACCTAAAATGTTTTATGTCTAAAACGCTAACGCTTTTATTTATTATATTTCTTTTTATATTCCAAAAACAATAATTTCACTGTCTCGACTAACGTCATGTATGTCTGTTATTGTATTTACTCTCTGTACTATCAGAGCTATTTATTAGCCAGGGCAGTCAGAGGATTTGGCCTACACTCTCCACGCTGGCCAGACGGGTCGGAGAGGTCTCTTTGATGTTTATAGCTTTGTTAAGCTTGTGTTTCCTTAGTCGACTTCTACGACATCCACGGGGAGTCGTCCTATTCTACTCTGCCTGAAACCACACGGCAAGCGAGAACCACACGGCAAGTTGCATTTAATTAAATTAAAATCCTCAAGTTCTTCACAAAAGGCCTTCAGATGTTATAAAACGTTAATTTTCTTTTGTCCTATTCCCTCAAAATATTTTCAAAATAAGAAATAACTAACTTCTACCGTTATGAATATAGCAACACCAACTAAATCATAGCCGTCTTAGACAAAACTATTAGAAATAAATTATACAATTATTCCAACGACCACGGGAGCCCATAAAATATTACAATGGCCAATAAATATGGTACAAGTAATTAGAATGAAAAATTGTTGCAATAGAAACACTAAGCGTTTCCGGGTTTGGCGGGCTATTCATTATTATACCGATAAATAATCCTAATCTTAACTATAATATTATAGACAAGAAAGTGAGTTTGTTTGTTTATCTGTTTGTTACGCTTTCACGCCCAACCTACTGAACGGATCATCATGAAATTTTGCATACACATAGGGTAGGGCACAGAGAAGGACATAGGCTATATATCACGCGGGTGAAGCCGCGAGTAACAGCTGGAATGTTAATAAAACCCTGTCTGATCCTAAAGAAGGCGACTTGTCATTATGAACAACTTTACTTATGCTGGAAATTCAAATAAAAATGTCATTCCCATACTAAAGCCGGCAGTTTGTATAAAATGTTTCTTTTTTAGGGTTCCGTAGTAAACTAGGAACCCTTATAGTTTCGCCATGTCTGTCTGTCTGTCTGTCTGTCTGTCTGTCTGTCTGTCTGTCCGTCCGCGGTTTTACTCAGAGACCATAAGTACTAGAAAGCTGTAATTTGGTATGAGTATGTATATTAATCATGGCAAAAAAGTCGTAGAAAAAAATCTTGAAAAAAAATTTTTTTTTGGGTAGCTCCCATACAAGTAAAGTGGGGGAGTCATTTTTTTTTCTCTACTTACCCATCTTGTGGGGTATCGTTAAAAAGGTCTTTGAAAAATATTGTGAGGTTGAGAACACCATTTTTCGATTTAGGGATCCGTTTCCGAAATATTTGGTTTTAAAGTGCAAATTTTTGTTAGAGGTACGTGTCCCCCCCCTCTATCTCCTAAACGGTTATATATAGATACGTGAAAAAAATTACAGCAGTAGTATATATACTGAAGTTGAAAGGAAAACTATCAGAGCTAAGTAGTAAGTACAAACTAAAAAGTTATAGGCAACCAACTTATAAAATGTACTGGAAAATGTAAAATTCATACAATCTTTATTGTTAGATGTTTTTGGTCGTTAAACTGTGAGGTGCGAGTGTAAACAGTGTGTACTCAAAGTTGTCATTCGCAACTACGGAACCCTATACTGCGCGTGGCCCGACACGCACTTGGCCGGTTTTTTTTTTTTCAATAGTTTTTCGTGTTTTCGAGCTTAGTTACTCCTTTACGGTAAGGACAGGGTTTTATTAAGATATTGTATATGTTGCATTTAGTGGAACTATCTTTATAAGAGATCTTAATATGAGATTTTTTCCACACAATGTGTGGAAAAAATCTCATTCTCATCAATCTGTTGTAGTACTAGCTGTATGTAATAGGGTTTTCCATAATAAATAACAAGACTGATATTATAAATACTTCACTAACAAATGTAAAGTAATTTGGTCCACTAATTTAAAAACCTACTGAAATGTTAAAAACTCTACATTCATTATGATTTATTTAAACAATGGATATAAAGCGTTTAGTAAAAAGTTGTCTCGTTATTAAAATGTCGATCTGTGAATAGCGCGCTTTATTCCGAATATAAATTATAACAAATTAATGCTTTCGAATCAAGCTGTGCATTGTCGAGACACACGTAATTGGGGGTTAAGATATTCGGGCATTCAAGCATAGCCAATGTTACGCGTGAGAGAAACTGGTTGATTTTACCAATCAAATCAGAATTTACCAATTTATATGAACCAATTGAATAAAAATGCAATTTTAGGGTTAAGATTTATGTCGTATTAACGAGAAAGGGTTTAGATTTAAATCTATGTATGAAACAGCGGCAGAGTAGAATAGGACCACTCCAAGTCTGTACATGAATGTTGTAGAAGGCGACTTAGGAAACACAAGCTAAACAAAGCTTTAAACATCAAAGAGACCTCTCCAACCCGTTTGGCCAGCGTGGAGAGTGTAGGCCAAATCCTCTGACTGCTTTGGCTAATATATGGCTCTCTGCTAGAGCAGATAGGGTCATGCTCCTGCAGTGGAGACTAACAAAGACCTAGTCGATGATGATGAATTGCGTAACAAAGATACAAAAAATACAGAAGAATTGAGAAACTCCTCACTTTTGAAGTGGATTTAAAGTTATCTTTATCAGAGATATTAAAAAAACAATAAAAAAGTTTAAAATTAAATCTCCCAATTCACCACTTAGAAATGAAGGCACAATGAAAACGAATGCCCGTGCCCTGTATATTAAATCTCAAACTAGATAACTATCAATTTACACCAACACTTTCTCAAATTAATGTTTATTGTCTTTCTTGCTGTACCATCGCGCACACAATTTAATTTAACTTTTAATTATTTTGTCTCAGTTTAAGTTTATTTCTTATCTAGTCTATTGAGTTTAATAAATGTGACTTTAGATTTAATTAATTAAATCTAAAGTCACATTTATTAAACTCATTGAAAAATATAATATTACACGGTATTAGTAATTACTAATACCGTGTAATATTATATTTTTAATTTCTTTTTCATGTTTCGTCTGTATATTCTTTTTTTTTATGTTTGTTATGTATAACCTTATCTAAACTTAACTAAATAAACTCACATGGTATTAGTTAGGGCTTGTCGTAATAACCTTGATTTATGGACGTCTGAAGCCAACGTAATTAATTTTTTATCAACGTAACTTCCCCGGCTGTGCCTGGGCATTGTACAAGCTTGAACCTATTTACTGATGACGGCCGGCGGATCCCACCACTGTACCATGGAGCCGAAAATAACCGAAGGTTACCGACGACGACCGAAGCCGGACCGGACCTTTTTACTTGCTTGCGTGCCCTCCTCTGATATCTTGTCTCGTCAAATAATAATCTGATATTTCTAAATAGTCTTTTTATTTGGGAGATACCAGCAACCAGACCTACATACATATAACAGTCCGCTACAAATGGTCCTTTAACCGCTGAAGACAAGGAATCTCTTTTTGGAGCATCAAGAGCATAATCGTCAAAATCGGAAAGACGCCACCGAACAAGCCGTGAGGTCAATTAGAGGTCGATCAAAGTCCACAAGTGACAAATTCCAGGATTTCTAATCATCCAGGCCTCTCAGACAACAGGAATAGCACGATACAGTGAGTCCGTTCCAATCTTTTTCCTTTCCACTTCGATTTTCCTCTTTTTGTGTTTTCGAATAGCCTTAGCTTGGATCTTACAAGTGCCCATTTACTTAGTACCATAGCACTATTCAAATACACATATTACATAAATCATGCCTATTTACAATTACAATTACATTAAGAACAAAATTTAAAATACATTAAAAACATTTAGTCATTTTGCTTATATCTACAATAAATTCATTCAATCTAATTTGCATCTACAAACAAATAAATCTTTCGGACGTAGCAATAACATCGCGTTATAGCTACTTACTTGCACTTGGCTATTGCATCTATTATAATATTACGGCCGATACCTGTTTATCATCGCGCTTAGAACGGGTTGCATTGCTACCTCAGCGCATACCTGCGTTACATAACGTGCATAACGCATAACAACTAACTTATCATTATACTAATTCGCAACGCGTAGATAAACATGGCAGAAGCTAAAGTTAAAGAATTAGTTAAAAAACGAAGTGCATTAAAAGGTAAATTTACGATATTTAGCAACTATTTATCAGTGCCTAAAAGCTGTAAAATATTAAGTGCAGTGCAAACAACGGAGTTAAAGTGTCGCCTTGCAAAATTTGAGAGTTTATATGCCGATTTCGATGCATTACAGACGGAGTTGGAAGTATTGGTCGAGGATCCTACTCAATCATTCGAGGAGCGTGAACAAATGGAAGGCCAATATTACGAGCTGATTGCGGCTGCTCGCACGCTGCTCACCGAGAACGAGGAGGCCCAGCTGTCTCCAGGGCATCGGTCACGTTCAGGTTCCGTGTCCAGTTCCAACAGTGGACGTCAAATGCAACATGATTTTGTGCGTTTACCAAAGATAACCCTACCTAGCTTTGACGGTAAATATCAACACTGGCTCGAATTTAGAGACACTTATTTATCTTTAGTGCATGACAATTCCCACATCAGCGACATAAATAAATTTCATTATTTACGTGCCGCTTTGTCGGGCACTGCCTTATTGGTTATTCAAAGTTTAGAGTTTACTTCAAGTAATTACAAGATAGCTTGGCAGTTATTAACAGAACGGTTCGACAACGAACGATTACTAGTGAATAACCACATCAAAGCATTGTTTGAGTTGGAATGTCTCAAAAAAGAAACAACCAGTGGTCTCCGTAACTTTGTTGACGTGACTAACAAAAATTTACGGGCTTTGGCCAACCTAGGGCAACCAACGGACCACTGGGACACTCTTATTATTTATTTAATTTCTTCTAAATTAGATTACAGAACCATACGCGATTGGGAAGAGTTAAAAGGTAATAAAAATGGATTACCTACCTTATCAGAGTTTCTTAAATTTTTAAACAATAAATCAGAGTTACTGGAAACAATGGAAAATACAAAGTATAGTAATAATAGTAAGCAACAATCATTTACAAACAATTCTAAGAGCTTTATTGTAGCCTCCGACAGTACCAGTAATAACAACAGTTCACGTGCAAAGGTCTTATGTTGCCCAATGTGTAAAAAATCGCATTTTCTTTTTTCTTGTGAGCTTTTTAGGAACCTCAACGTTGATGAACGTCTTTCAAAGGTTTCCGAGTTCAAAGTATGTCATAATTGCTTACGACCCGGTCATGTCAGTAAGAAATGTAATTTGACACATTGCAAGTATTGTAAATCAAAACATAATACCTTATTACATAATCATAACGTAGCTCAGTCAGCTCCTTTACCTGAGGAAGCCGCCGTGGCCTTATCCACAGGTATTGACGAAGCTTCTTCATCACACTACGACAGCAAACGTCGTGTCTTACTTTCCACAGCGTTGGTGAAAGTACGAGGCGCAGACGGGGTCTATCATACCGCCCGCCTACTACTTGACAATGGCAGCACCTCAAACTTCGCGACGCGGGCGCTGTGTGACAAACTCGGCTTGGTAACACGTACCTGCGGCTCCACTGTGACCGGCATCAATGGTCAAGTATCTTTTAGTGCAGAGTCATGCAGTCTTACAATCAAATCTTTTTATGATAAATACAATACCATTATACAATGTTACATTTTACCTCAAATTACGAATGCATTGCCTGCCAATCATATTAATTTAGACAGCATATCATTGCCCAAAGGTATACAACTGGCTGACCCGTCTTTTAACGTGCCTTCTTGTATAGACGTCTTAGTCGGCGCAGAAGTATTTTGGGACGTCCTTACCATGAATGTAATTTCCTTAGGTAAAAATCTGCCGAAATTACATGAATCAAAATTCGGTTGGCTCATATCAGGTACCGTAATTGATAAAAAATATAGTAAAAATATGACGTCATCGTGTCATTTCATTCAGAACGACGATGTTCAATTAACTCGTTTTTGGGAATTGGATTCAGTGTCATCTATACATAATTTTTCACAAGAAGAACGTTTATGTGAACAACATTTTGAACAAAATACTAGGCGGAGCGATGATGGTCATTTTATGGTCACAATACCACTAAAAGAACCGCCTACTGTTTTAGGTGACTCCTATCATCTTGCCAAACGCCGACTTTTATCTTTGGAGCGTAGATTCGAGCGTGACCCCGTGTTCAAGGATAGGTATCATAGTTTCTTAAGAGAATATATAGACTTAGGGCACATGACCGAGAACCCAACCTTATTTCAAAAGGGAATCAATTATTTTTTACCTCATCACGGCGTAGTTCGTGAGGCTAGTACTACTACGAAATTAAGAGTAGTGTATGATGCTTCTGCCGCTACCAGTTCTGGTAAATCTTTTAACGACATCCAGATGGTAGGTCCAGTGGTACAGGATGACCTTTTTTCAATTTTGTTACGATACAGACAACATAAATATGTTGTAGCGAGCGACATCGAGAAAATGTATCGATGTATTTTCGTAGAACCTAAACAACGTTCGCTACAACAAATCCTTTTTAGATTTAACACAAATGAGCCTATAAAATCTTATACATTAAATACGGTAACGTACGGTACGGCATCAGCACCGTACTTAGCCACTAAGTGTCTCGTCTCTCTTGCTGATCAACACACCTCTGCTGCAGCCAAAGGTGCCTTGACCAGAGACTGGTATATTGATGACTGGCTGTCAGGCGGGGACTCAATAGATTCGGTAATCGAACTATGTAATGAAGTTACAAGCGTTTTACAGTCAGCCCATTTTAAACTTCAAAAATGGCAGTCAAATAGTAAAGAAATATTACAGTCCATTAATCACAATCAACTTACTGACAAAAGAGACACAAAGAAAACCCTAAATTTAAACAGTTCTGAACCCAGCAAAACGCTTGGCTTGTATTGGGACACGGTCAACGATAATTTAGTATTTTCTATAGACATTGGTACAAAAAAAGTCATTACAAAACGCCTTATTTTATCTTTAATAAGCCAAGTCTTCGATCCATTAGGTATATTAGGACCATGCATTATTCAGGCAAAATCAATAATGCAACAGCTTTGGGTTGACAAATGTAGTTGGGATGAGGAAGTCTCTTTCAACATTAAAACAAATTTTCTTTCTTTTTTGGATTCACTCCCTCATTTAAACAATTTGCATGTTCCACGTTGGGTATTGAGCGATAATGCGGTTACAATTGAAATTCACACATTTACAGATGCTTCTGAACGTTTCTACGGAAGCTGCGTGTATGTTAGATGTGTTTGTAGTGACGGGTCAGTCAGTGTACGTCTACTTACATCAAAAAACAAAGTTGCACCTATTAAACCCACTACTATCCCAAGACTGGAACTTTGCGGGGCTCTGGTAGGTACTAGACTTTGCAAGAAAGTACTAAGCTCACTTACAATAAATGTTGCTCAATGTTATTACTGGACCGATTCAACCATAGTTTTGGGTTGGCTTTCCACGCCTTTGAGTAAACTTAAGCCTTTTGTACGAAATCGTATAGGTGAGATTCTTGACAGTACTACTGGTCACAAGTGGAGTTACGTGCCGTCAAAACAAAATCCAGCGGACCTAGTGTCGCGGGGAGTGAGAGCTGACGCACTCGGCGCATCAACGCTGTGGTGGTCGGGTCCTACATTTTTGCATAATCAGCATATCACATTTCCAGAAATACCTAATAACCAAAATGACAATACTCAGGAAATCATACACACATTACATTCAAACACAAACGAAGATAAAAACATAAATAATTCATTACATAATTTAATACACAAAATATCTAATTATACAAAACTTAAAAGAATAATAGCCTATATACACAGATTTATATTTAATTGTAAAAATAAAGATAATAAACTAATAAACAACTTATCGGTATCAGAACTTAAGTCATCGCATCATTTTATAATTAGGTTTGTTCAGCAGGAAATGTTTCCTGATGAATACAACACGCTTATCAACGGTGACTCCTTACATAAAAAGAACAAGCTTATATCTTTATCTCCTTTTGTCGATGAAGATAAGCTCTTGCGCGTAGGCGGAAGGCTTCATAACTCATATTATTCATATGATATAAAGCATCCGATCATTTTAGACTCAAAACATCATACTACAAAATCGATTTTTGAATCAGAACACAGAAAGCTTATGCACGCACCCCCTCAGTTGTTGTTAGCTTCCATAAGGCAAGCTTATTGGCCTCTAGGTGGAAGAAATCTCGCAAAACACGTAGTTCATAGGTGTGTTCGTTGTCATAGACTGAAGGCTAAACCTATTCAGCCTATTATGTCAAATTTACCGAGCGATAGATGTCACTTAGAGTATCCATTTTTAGGGTTCCGTAGTAAACTAGGAACCCTTATAGTTTCGCCATGTCTGTCTGTCTGTCTGTCTGTCTGTCTGTCTGTCTGTCTGTCCGTCCGCGGTTTTACTCAGAGACTATAAGTACTAGAAAGCTGTAATTTTGTATGAGTATGTATATTAATCATGGCAAAAAAGTCGTAGAAAAAAATCTTGAAAAAAAATTTTTTTTTGGGTATCTCCCATACAAGTAAAGTGGGGGAGTAATTTTTTTTTCTCTACTTACCCATCGTGTGGGGTATCGTTAAAAAGGTTTTTGAAAAATATTGTGAGGTTGAAAACACCATTTTTCGATATAGGGATCCGTTTCCGAAATATTTGGTTTTAAAGTGAAAATTTTTGTTAGAGGTACGTGTCCCCCCCCTCTATCTGCTAAACGGTTATATATGGATACGTGAAAAAAATTACAGCAGTAGTATATATACTGAAGTTGAAAGGAAAACTATCAGAGCTGGGTACTAAGTGCAAACTAAAAAGTTATAGGCAACCAACTTATAAAATGTACTGGAAAATGTAAAATTTTATACAATCTTTATTGTTAGATGTTTTGGTCTTTAAACTGTGAGGTGCGAGTGTAAACAGTGTGAACTCAAAGTTGTCATTCGCAACTACGGAACCCTATACTGCGCGTGGCCCGACACGCACTTGGCCGGTTTTAAAAAGTGGTTTAGACTATGCCGGGCCAGTGTTGATAGCTAATCAGAAAGGCAGAGGGTGTCGCTTACACAAATCCTACATTTGCATATTTGTATGCTTTTCAGTGAAAGCAGTCCACCTGGAACTGGTCACGGACCTTACAAAAGAAGCATTTCTTGCAGCGCTTTATCGATTTATATCGCGGCGAGGTAAACCACAGACTATCTACTCCGATAATGGCACTTCATTTGTTGGGGCTTTTAACGAACTCTCAAATCTTCTAGCGAACTTAGAGTCTGCGATTGACATTGCAGAAACAGGTATATAATTTAAACCAATTCCCGTTTATTCCCCAAACTTCGGAGGTCTTTGGGAGGCCTCAGTAAAGTCAGTTAAACATCATTTGAGGAGAGTCTTAGGTCTAACGCATTTAACGTACGAGGAAATGTGTACTTGTTTGATCCAAATCGAGGCTATATTGAATTCGCGTCCCCTCACACCTCTTTCATCAGACCCATCTGATCTAACATGCCTTACCCCATCTCATTTTCTGATAGGACGGCCACTGCTATCTGTGCCCCAGGCCCAGATATCCGAGAAGAATTTAAGTTGTCTCCAAAGGCACGAACGTATTGAGAGGCTGAGGCATCATTTTTGGACACGTTTCTCTCATGAATATATATCTCTACTCCAGCAGAAGCAGAAGTGGCACCACTCCACAGGCGAGCTCAAATTGGGTCAGCTGGTGCTCATACAAGAAAAGGATCTTCCTCCTCTTCAATGGCTTCTGGGACGAGTTACAAATCTTCACGTTGGCAGCGACGGTGTGGCACGCGTCGCTGACGTTCTTACCAAGAAAGGAACACTCAGACGGTCATACACGCGTTTATGCCCCCTTCCAATAAATTCTTGAAGAACAAACTCTTCAACGGGTGGCAGTATGTACAAGCTTGAACCTATTTACTGATGACGGCCGGCGGATCCCACCACTGTACCATGGAGCCGAAAATAACCGAAGGTTACCGACGACGACCGAAGCCGGACCGGACCTTTTTACTTGCTTGCGTGCCCTCCTCTGATATCTTGTCTCGTCAAATAATAATCTGATATTTCTAAATAGTCTTTTTATTTGGGAGATACCAGCAACCAGACCTACATACATATAACAGTCCGCTACAGGCATGTATTGTATATTCTTCCTTTTGAATACTCTATCTATAAAAAAAAACTAATTATAATCCTTTGCGTAGCTTTAGAATTAATATCTAAGCATACATAGGGATAAACAGCGAAAAGCGACTTTGTTTTATACTATGTAGTAATATTGTAAAACATTTTTTTAAAGCATCGATTATTGCAATCGTAAAATTAGATATTTAACTTTCAAATAAATGCGTACTATGCTTTTTACGCTTGGACACATTTTTATTTGTCTAGTTAACTAGCAGTAGACCTGCTACCATCTAGCGGTGACTTTTTGAATCTTAGCTTGCCTGAGCGTTCGCCAGAGCTTGTGACTCCGGATGAGACATGGATTCCTGTAGCATTATACTATCTATGGTAATGGCAAAATATACAACGTGTAATTTGATCCTCGGCATTCCCTTAAAAGGGTGACTTAGGCCGTGGTTATGAACAACTTTTCCTTTGCGATCAAAGCTGGTAACTAAAAAAAAATTTGACTTTGCCATACATTTTACCCGGGCAGCCGAACACTTCAGTATGAACATGTATTTTTTTGAGTTCCCAGATTTGATCCCATAGTAAAAGTTGTTCACATTGACGGGCTGAGTCATCCCTGAGTAAGTCGAGGGTTAAATTACGCGCTATTTATAAATCCCGGACATTTCCCATTCTAATTCAGTTTTGTTAGTAACTGTACCAGAAGTGGTCTCACGAGCAGTATTAAGGACACTAGTGATGATTCAACTAATTGTCTCAATTGCTCAAAGATGGCCGGCCAGATACGGGTGATAACATTTGTATGTGTTGACTACATTTGTAAGTTAAGTGTTTGACAGTGTTTGTATAATATAAGTATTCTTATGCGTTCACAATGCTATTTTGATTACTCTTATTAAATTTAGAAGTAAATTATGTAAATAATTTTCGTTGTCGTAGAGCCTCGCTACCGGCGAAAATCACTTTTGCTAGTAGCATGAATGGGCCGGCTCGTCCAGGGTAGTACCACACTCTCACAGAAAATCGACGTTTAAGTAGTATCTTTACCGCTGCTATGCTTCGTTCGGTGAGTGAGACAGCCGGAGGCCCATCTCACTCTCTCCTCTGGGGAAGGAAAAATAAAGGGCTGGCAACGCTCCTGTGACACCCCTGGTGTTGCGGTTGTCCATTGGCGGAGGTGATCACTTACCATCAGGTGACCCGCTAGCTTGATTGCCGTCCTATGTCATAAAAAACCGGCCAAGTGTGAGTCAAACTCACGCAATGAGGGTTCCGTACAATATGCTTCGTGAACACACACACAATGTGCAAAAAATGTTTTATTCAATTGACTAGCGCCATCTAGTGGTGTTTTAGTGAACTATTTCCCTAGATGAACTTATTATTGTGAGTTTACCACTTAATTTTCAAGTGATAGAATTCTTATTATTTTTCCTGTAATCTTCAAGGTATGAACTACATTCTGTAATTTTTTCAAAATTTTCGGCCTAGTAGTTTCGGAGATCAAGGGGGGGGAATGGTCAATTTTTGCCTTCTTTCGTGAATAAAATCAAAAGTATTGATTTTAACCGAACAAAAAAAAATATTTTTGAGATCCTCATAATGAGCCCTTTCATTTGATATATGACACAGTAAGGTTTGCCAAACTTTCTTTTAAAATTTTGTAATTGGGCCCCTCAAAATGACCCTTTTTTCAAAAAAATCTTTATTTACTTTGCACATCCGTGTTTGGGTCATAGGATTACACCATCTTACCAAATTTCATCTAATTTGGTTTAGTAGATTCGGAGAAAATCGGCTGTGACAGACGGACGGACGGACAGACAGACGCTCGAGTGATCCTATAAGGGTTCCGTTTTTTAACTTTTGTACGGAACCCTAAAAATATATGTTGCCCGCTTGGTTTTTGTTTTGCATATCTCTTATTGTAATAAGTGTAAGTGTTTGGTAGGCGTTAACTAGATGGGTCGACGGTATAAAAGACCATTACTGTAAAGAACTGGCTCGCGATAGTAAGGAAAAGAAAGGTACTGCGCAGACAACGGGAGGTTTATGTCCAGCTGTGGACCGAGAAAAGTTGACGATGATGATGATGAAGTGTTAGGTATTCTAACGACTTCCAAAAAGAGATTTTGGACAAAACACGCTTAAAATTACTATGTTGATTAGTTTGATATTAATCTAGCAGACAGACGGACAATGGCGACACTATAATCGCTATATATGTATATTATTGTAGTATCTTTGTTAGTCTCCACTGCAGGTGCACTACCCTCTCTGTACCTACTACCAGAGCCATATATTAGCCAGAGCAGTCAGAGGATTTGACCAGTACTCTCCACGCTGGCTAGACCTTAAAAATAATGAACATGTGTGTAAGAGTGCTTCGAAGCTGTGACCAATCAATTGCAATAAAATGTAAAGTTTATGACTGTGACCAATGAAGGAATAACCAAGCACCAGTACGGCGAATTCTCATGGAAATGTGACTAATTGTTGTACTTTTATGACTAAATACTATTTCCACATCACTCGTTTTTTTTTTCACTGTATGAAAAATACCAAGAAAAGTCGGCCAGCGGCTTTTCAGAACCTGAACACATCTTGATGATCAGTTAATGTGCTTAATTAATTCAGAAAATATTATGTAAAATGCATTATTAAGATGATTTAAGTAGACTTATATAACGAAATATTTATATTTATATATCTGCCGAACAAAGTACTGCATTATGAAACTAAATATATATATATATAGATATTCATAGCACATCGAAAAAAAATGTTTGGTTGTTCCATTTTGAAAACAACTTTCATTTGTTTATTTGATAATCTTTATTGCACAACACTGAAAACATAAATTATTATTATGTTAATACTAGAAAGATATCGTACGAATGGTGGACTTACCCCAAAAAGATTATATTTTAAAACGCAATTTCTATATCATGCTTAAACCACTAACTACCTCCCTCAATTAAAAAGCACCGTTTAAAATCGAACATGACGTAGCTCAAGCGACCGTGACGCAGTGCATATGCATTGTATGCATAATATTAATAATGCATTATTAATTAATGCATTAAGAACTCCACAGTAATGGGTCACGGTTTTGTATATTAAATATTAAATTAATGGCCTCTCTATATGCGGATACAAACTATGGAAATTACAGAACGTTTACTGATGTACGTTCTCTTGAGAAGTTAGTTAAGCGTCGGACATCCGTGTGGTTTTTGGCCTCAAAAAAGACCACTTTATCTTTTTGTATGGATTATCATCATCATTAAGTCTTTTTTAGTCTCCTCTGCACCAACCTTCAGCTTCAGCAGTTAGAGGATTTGACCTACATTCTTGGGTCGATGGTGAGGTACAGGTTGGAGAGGTATCTTAAAGTTCATAATTTTACTTAGCTTGTATTCCCTAAGTCGCCTTCTACAACATCCACGTGGAGAGATCCTGTCCCACTCTACCGGAAACCACACGCACGGCTAACTTTTAATTCAAATTGAATTTCTTAATTTTCAACGGATCTCAAATAAAGGATAAAAACCGTAGGTACTTGTGAAAACATTCACAAGGATGGTTGGTTTTTGGCAGAACCGTAAGAAATTGACAAATTATTTAACAGCATTGAAATTTTGTCTTAAATATACAATACAATGAAATACTTTAAATATAATCGTGCACTAGTTCAGTACTATAGTTTAGAAACGAGTAAGAATTTGGCATTGCTGCGAGACTTTGCCATAAAAAATAAAATATTTTTTTCATTTCCGGTGTAAGTTATATTCTGTATAATATTTATTTTATAATTCACAGGTCTTGGCTATTAAAGGGATAATAATAAATAGGAATATGCAGATGATAATTTATTAATTATTAATATTTTTTAATAGGTTAAGCATTAAATTAGTATTAAAGTGCCCTTTGATGGATCAGGCGTAATTTTATTCTTAAACAAGAACGCAAAACCATCCAAACAACAAATATCGATATTATTAATATTATAATATAATATCGATATTATTATTATTTTATAGTTTGTTTGAATTAAAAGGCTACTAGACTGATTTTTAAAATTCTTTATTCAGAAAGCTGATTTATCAGCGGATGACAAAGGCTATATACATTTAGCATCTTAATGAATTCAAAATTACAAACACAATTTTTTTTTAATACAAGCTTATTATATTTTGCCAAGTTTTTTGATTTTTCTTGTTGTTGCAACTAAAATATAAAGGTAGTTTTCTCATTTTATGAATATAATAAATACGATGCCATGCCGTATTATTTATGATACCCATAAAAGAATGATTAAAAATAAATTTATATAAACATGTTAAGTACCCGACCCGTGTTGATAGAAATTATTTATGATACACGTTCACATAACAATGTAATTTTATAAAGAAAGAAAAATACATTATAGCGGCAGGCTTTTGTCATTTTTCCTTAATTTCACAAATAATTATTTTATGTTCTTATTTTTTACACTTCCTCAGATGCTATTACGTCAAAAAAAATAGACTACTTTGACTATTATTTAAGAGCGTACCCTAGCAGTATGTTTTCCATATAAATGTATTCCTCTATTTTTCTCTCTGAAAACTGCTTCTAGACGCATAATTCTTTATTTTATAAAATCTAGTTCTAAAATAGGTATGGCCTTATGTTTTATTCCTATCGAAAAAACTTTTTTAAAGGTTTTTTTTTAAATTACATAGTGGAAACCATACTGAAAAAATACTGCTAGGATAAGCCCTTAATTCTGTAGTTGCATGTCATGAAACCACAGAACGGAAACTCGCAGAGTCCTTCGCAATATGGCGTCCCCGCACCTCTCCCCCGTGCTAAGGGGTTCTTAAGGTTTCAAAAATAGGGTTAGCTGCTAATTTTTACAGGCGCATGTTACACGCCGTCTATTATATGTACTTAAATAAATTCTGCGGTGTCGACTCTGATACTTGACACAGACGTGTGCCCGTGTGCACGGATGTAAAGTTTCGTTTGTAGTATTTTAGGTACCTATAAATATTACTCCGCTTGTATGAAACGCAATAAATGTGATGTAACTGCATTGTGTTTACTTGTTTTATAAATAATAAAATGCATTTATTAACCAGATAAATGAGGTAGGTAGTACATGAATTTACAAAGGTTCCCAAACTAGGGTGGCCCTGTGTCTTGGGAACCAGGAGCACCGTTCACAACAGAGGTTACATTCTTACACATCTAAATGTTACACGAAATAGTTTTGGGACAAAACAATACCACAGTAAAGATTTTTACTACAGATGAGAACGTTTTGGATTTAAATGTAGGATGACATCCTAAGATAAGAAAAATTTTACAACCTTGCTTGGAATTGCACATAGGCTATTAAATACGCGGAAGAACTCGCTAGAAAAACCCCAGAAAATACCAAGCGATATGAAAAATTTAACACTTTAGTTGCAACTTCACATTTTACAACCGCCAGATGTCTGCCTCCACCTTTACCGCCCGGCCAGTCATAAAATTTGAGCATAAACGCGTAATAGCACAATTACAAGCTTAATTAGTGAGCTGAACGGTTTGTCAGGCCGACTTTATAGCATACGTGAGCCAATGTGATCGGTTTGGCCCGTGGGCTAAAAATAAGTTAAGAATGTTGGTTGGTGTTGGTTGTGAGAAACTAAGAAATAAAAATGCTCTTACAATAAAAAGCTGTCATAACTATTTTCTTGGAATAAGCTTTTACCTACAGCTTTGTTTTAGCTGTATAAATAAACTGCGTTTTATTTAAATCAACAGAAATAACCGTCAAGCTAGAAGAATTCGCAGGCGAAGGGTTTCGTACCAAATATTTCTATAAAAAGCATACTTTTATAAGAGGGTTAGATGATCGACACCCATAATTTTAGTATCAGATAAAATCCTCATCTCCTTAATCAGACCTAGTATAGAAATCTTATATAATACTTCAGTAGTAAAGTACCTACTTAAAGTATCTTTTGGTATTTATTTTCAGTAGCAGTATTTGACGAATAAAGAAAATTGTTATTGCCGCCAAAATTCACCACTTAAGAGTCCCACGTAAAGCCGAAATCCCATACAAACGTAGTTTGGTTTTAGTTAATTACAGCGAGTAGAAGTTTCGTATCGAAAACTTCTACTCGCTGTAATTTTGTATAGGTATTGTTTTTAAAATTGAAATCTGATTATAAACATCAATATGCCTTATCCGGTCGTATGTACGAAATTTGGTTGAGATTGGCTTAACTGTTGTAAAACTAAAACCAAACTACGTTTGTATGGGATTTCGGCTTTACGTGGGACTCTTAAGCGGCTATCAACGATTCTCACTATCAATGATGGAGGAGCCCGATGGTCCAGTGGGTGTGAGCTCTATGAGCGCTTACGTATGTTAAGCAACCCCTGGTGCAGTACCTACTTGGATGGGTGACCGCAAGTGGCATAAAAATATCTCGAGCTCCTCCGTGCTTCGGAAGGCACGTTAAGCCGTTGGTCCCGGCTGTTATCGTTGATGGCAGTCGTTAAGCTATGTCAATTGCCTTAAGGCAGCTTGAAAAATCTGTCAACAGTATTGGCCACTTACACATACGAAAAACAAAAACAAACAACTATCAATGATGAGTGGCGCTAGATGGCTGATCGAAGCCTCTAATTATTATTATTTTTCTTTTACAGTTATATGGTCTTTTCACAATTGTTTATGTCGTAAAATCTTCTGTATGCATTGGGCATTTTGAAGATGGGAAAAAACCAAAAAAATTGCAAAACCGGTACCAAAAAATCTTTATTTCCTGCACAATATTATATTTTTCGACGATTCAAAAATACACACGTAACTATTCAAGTATTAACTTCTATTGGCACTCCCTGAGTGTCGATGTATTATTTTTCGTCCCGTCTCACTGCGAGTTATTGCCGTCAAAAGTTTCTCTTAACAGTGATGCTATTGTTGCTAAAAAAAATTGGTTACGTTGGCGGCAATTTTCTTAATGAAAGATTCTCTTAGTGCAATGCCTGATCTGAGCCTCATATTAAGTTTTTTTTTAGTAAGTAAAGTAGCATCTTGACGAGCTAACTGGTACTCCACACGTCACGTGCTTCATAACGCCAGGCAGACCAGCAGTTAATTACGACTGCTTTAGTACGAGTGTTATTGCATTCGCCAGTCCTTAGAGTTGACTTACATGTCGTTCTCAGTTTTAACTGAGAATAAAAACTGTGACTGTCTGAGTAAAATTGTCACTTTACTTCTTTTAGTGAGGGGCTAAAATCAGCCAGCTAGCATCACTGATTGAAAAAAATGTTGATTGCCGCCAAAAGGTCACTTTGTGACAATCAATGATTCTCTTAATCAATGATGCAAATTGGTTGATCTCCATACTATTTTTTTAACAATTTTCCTAGTCTTTTCACAATTTTTCTATCTGTCTCACTGCGAGCAAGTAAAGCAGCATCTTGACGAGCTAACCGGTACTCCACACGCCACGTGCTTCATAACGCCAGGCAGACCCGCAGTTAATTACGACTGCTTTAGTACGACTGTTATTGCATTCGCAAGTCCTTAAGACGAGTAACTTACATGTCGTTCTCAGTTTTAACTGAGAATAAAAAATGTGACTGAGTAAAATTGTCAATTTACTTCTTTCAGTGAGAGGCTAAGATTAGCCAACTAACATCACTGAAAAAGAAAATTGTTGATTGCCGTCAAAAGTGCCCATTTTTGGCGACTGTCTTAATTAGTTGCAGATTGTCGGCGAAAGAAGCCATTTTGGCGGCAATCTTCTTGAACAAAGATTCTCTTAATTAGTTAGGCTAGTTGAATGATCTAAGCCTCTTAATACGTTTTTTCTTTTACAATTTTTACAAGTAAAGTGTCTTGACGAGCTAACCGGTACTCCACACGTCACGTACTTCATAACGCCAGGCAGACCCGCAGTTAATTACGACTGCTTTAGTACGAGTGTTATTGCATTCGCCAGTCCTTAGAGTGACTTACATGTCGTTCTCAGTTTTAACTAAGTGAGAATAAAAATGAGACTGTTCGAGTAAAATTGTCACTTTACTTCTTTTAGTGAGAGGCTAAGATTAGCCAACTAACATCACTGAAAAAGAAAATTGTTGATTGCCGTGAAAAGTGGCCACTTTTGGCGACTGTCTTAATTAGTTGCAGATTGTCGGCGAAAGAAGCCATTTTGGCGGCAATCTTCTTGAACAAAGATTCTCTTAGTTATGCTAGTTGAATGATCTAAGCCTCTTAATACGTTTTTACTTTTACAATTTTCCCAGTTTTTACAAGTGTCTTGACGAGCTAACCGGTACTCCACACGTCACGTGCTTCATATCGCCAGGTAGACCCGCAGTTAATTTACGACTGCTTTAGAACAAGTGTTATTGCATTCGCCAGTCCTTAGAGTAACTTACATGTCGTTCTCAGTTTTAACTAAGTGAGAATAAAAATGAGACTGTTTGAGTAAAATTGTCACTTTACTTCTTTTTTTAGTGAGAGGCATAAAGCATCACTTACTAAGAAAATTGTTGATAACAGAATCGTTGATTGCTGCCAAAAGTTAAATCTTTTGGCGGCAATCAACGATTCTGTTAATCAGTAATGCTTTTTGGCTGATGTACGAGTAAGTCTCTTATTACGTTTTTTCTTTTCTAATTTTCCTAATCTTTTCACAACTTCCCGACTCACTACGAGCAAGTAAAGCGTCTTGACGAGCTAACCGGTACTCCACACGTCACCTGCTTCATATCGCCAGGCAGACCCGCAGTAAAGCGACTGCCTTAGTATGAGTGTTATTGCATTCGCAAGTCCTTATCGTGTGACTTAGATATTGTTGCTAAGAATATTGTAGATTGTCGCTAAAAGTAGCCACTTTTGGCAGCAATTTTCTTGAACAAATATTCTCTTATTTAGTGATGCTAGTTCTCTCTTATACAATTTCCCTAGTCTTGTCACATTTTTTTCTTCCCGTCTCACTACGAGGAAGTCATCATCACCGGCTTAACGTGCCTTCCGAAGCACGGAATCATCTTTATTATCAGACAATCAGGTGATTCATGCCTGCAATGTCCTAACCAAACTGGAAACAACTTAACAAAGTATGCGTCCCGTGGGAATCGAACCCACGACCCCCGGGTCAACAAGGCGAACGCCTTAACCACTGGACCACATACTACGAGGAAGTAAAGCATCTTGACGAACTAACCGGTACTCCACACGTCACGTGCTTCATAACGCCAGGCAGACCCGTAGTTAATTACAACTGCTTTAGTACAAGTGTTATTGCATTCGCAACTCCTTAAGAGTGACTTAGATGTCGTTTTTAAGTTGACTAAGTGAGAACAAAAAATGCGACTGCTTAAGGAAGATTGTTACTTTACTTTTTTATTTCACATGAAGTATATTGTTTTTCGTTTATTATGAGGGTTCTCTGAGAGCTCACCACCAAATGGCAGTACTGAAGTATTGAGTTCGATGTTGTTGGATAGTATTTGACAAGCAGCAACAATGGATTAAAAAGGCTAGTATTAAATAAAGTTATATTTCCTAAATTTCAACAGTAAATCATAGCCGCAGAAAAAAACTAGAATATTTAGTTTAATAATATCAGTAACTTACATCCAAAGTAAGATTTTTAATCAGATTCTCAACTCATTTTAAGATTAACTTTGCCAACTTAAGACATAACCGTAACTTGTGTTGTAAAATACTAACTTGGTGTAGTAAAATAGTAAGCTAATTCAAATCATAACTATAACTTAAAATAAACCTAAACTTGGCTAAATAATCTATTGTTTATGTGTTTGATATGCAAGATAAAGTTAATAACAATCTTAGCTCAACTTTTATTTATTATAGGAGCATATTTTGACGTCTTATGCCAAACGTCTTGAAGTTAAATGCCAATCGCATTCTAAAATATTTTCCATCAAAAGGCTAAAATGAGTAAAACTAGCGCATCCCATCATTTTAATCTTTTACTCCTAAATCCCGATGAGGAGCCCAATGGTCCAGTGGGTGTAGGCTCTATGAGCGCTTACGTATGTTAAGCAACCCCTGGTGCAGTCCCTACTTGGATGGGTGACCGCAAGTGGCATAAAAATATCTCGAGCTCCTCCGTGCGTCGAAAGGCACGTTAAGCCGTTGGTCCCGGCTGTCATCGTTGATGCCAGTCGTTAAGCTATGTCAGATGCCTAAAGGCAGCTTGAAAAATCTGACAATAGTGTTGGCCACTTACACATACGAAAAACAAAAAACTCCTAAATCAGATGAAATTGAAAAAACCAAAATCTGTACTTCTGTAGTGAATTACTTGGAGTTTTTTATTACCTTTCTTAGAATTTGATAAATTAAGTCAATAGTTGATTACCGCCAAAATTGGCAATTAATCAACATACTCTTAATTTGTAAAAATAGTACAAAAGTAATTTACTAACGTAAGATGAATTGTTTTTTTTTCTAATAGGAATTTCACATATTATGTTGCGTAGATTAGAATATTTTAGGAAATAGACTAACTTATAAATAAACTATGCAGCAAAAATCATGACACCCTTTTGGCTTCACTGTCGGCTAAAAACTTAACTAGAACTACATTTAAGCTCGCTTTTCTGCACAAATCGTTTTAATGAGATACCTTTAAAAGTCAGCTGAAGTAAAAGAGAAAGTTTAGTAAATTCTTTGGAAAATCGCTTTACGAATAGTTTTAGTTTTGTTCAGCCATGTAATGGGTAGAAAACACTTTTATATTACTTTTAGTTTACTTATTTACTGTTCGGTTTGCTACCAATTTTACAGACAACTTTTTGCCCAGACCCCATGTGTATATAACTATTGCCGTTGAAGCTGAAGAGATTGTTTGTAAAACCTAGGCGGACTCATCATTTCAGCCGCAAGAAGTCCACTGCTGGACATAGGCCTCCCCCAAGGATTTCTGATATGACCGGTTGGAAGCGGCCTGCATCCAGCACCTTCCTGCGACACTTATCACGTCGTCCGACCACCATCGGTGGGTGTCCAACGCTGCGCTTGCCGGTACGTGGTCGCCATTCAAGAACCTTTCTGCCCCATCAGCCATCGGTTCTTCACGCTATGTGCCCCGCCCACTGCCACTTCAAAGAGCTAATCTGCTGGGCCATGTCGGTGACCTTGGTTCTTCTACGGATCTCCTCGTTTCTGATCAATCTCGCAGAGAAACACCGAGCATAGTCCTCTCCATAGCTCTTTGAGCGACCTTGAGCTTTCTTATGAGTAGTCTAGTAAGGGACCACGTTTCGGACCCGTAAGTCAACACTGGTAACACAATTGGTCAAAGGCGGACTGTTAGTAATCTATACAATACATTTTAGTAAAATATACCACCCAGGTACAATCCAGGGTCAGGTTATATACACATATATCGGCGTTACCTCTTTGAAAGCAGTGCATGTCTTTCTTATGATATTTAATTTATAAAAAATAATTAATAATTAAACTTCCCTAAAAATTATTTTAAAAGCACGTAAAATCAGGCGAAAAGTTTTAATAAAGTTATTATTTTAATGATGATAACTAGACTAGTCCAAATTGTCCAAGAATATCAAGCTGCATACTTTTTATTACTTTTATTCTCGTTGATGTACAGTCGACAGAGAAAATGCCTGGTATATGACAAAAAAATATTAATAAAATATGTTTTTTTGATACCGTCTGGGAATTTTTTAAATGTTAATTGATTTGTACTACTATCATGTAATACTTTATTTATTTGATGCCCCATATACAAATCAAAAATGCACACTGAAAAAATTATATATTGAAACATAACCTCTAACCCTGCAATATACTGTTATATATGAAATGTCAACTCAAATCAAAATAAATGCATTTTACATGACTGCCCATAAGAAAGTGTATTATTTTTATTAAAGTTCATATAAGTATGTACATAGGTTTGCGAAATAGAAAAAACTAACATACTGTGCTGACCCCACAAAAATGTAAGATGAGGAAGGAAAGATGTATATGTATGTTTGTGAGTTACCACAACTTCGAGATAACGAATTTGGTTTCGTTAGTATCTTTACACGCTACCGAGAGACATATTCTGTATTTTTTTAACAGTGCAGTTGTATTTTTTTTATTTTTGAAAAACTTTTTAATATTAGTAAGGAAGTTAACGCCTGTTATTCAAAATCTTTAGATTTGCTGTTCTTATGAAATCTGTGCGCGAAGACAAAGGATATTAATACGGTTGACTGTACTACATCTCCTTTTACGTTCCCAAGTTATTATAAAGTATTAAAATATCGGTTTATTATCCAGCGGTCTCTCATTAAATTCTTTTGTGTTAATAACCTCCACACAAATTATGTAGAGTACAGAGATATTACAACTTAGCTGTTACTAGGATTTAGGGCCTGGAGTCGACCCAGCCCAATCTGGGCTGGGTAGACTCCAGACCCAAAGTCCTTAGTCGCAAACTTGTAAAGTCGCAATATTTGGTATATTTATTGAATATAAATTTAAATATTTTTAACAAAAAACTAAAACCGCCTTCAACCCTATCAATTTTTTTTAATAAACAAGAACAAATGGAAATAAGTGTTATTCGAACGGCATTCGTGTATTATATATTTTTATGGTTCGTGTCAATTTTTTCAAAAAGCGCTCGACACATTTTAAAAAAAATTTAAGAGTCGCCTGGACGCGCTTGTCTCCATATAAAAAATATGACGAGCGATACATGATATCCAAATTTGAATAAAATTTTAATTTCATTTCATTTCACAAACGGAAAAAGGGAATTGTGGCAATATTTGATAATTTTGGAGTAAAATTAAGCATTTAATCAATTAATCTCATAATAATCTAATCTACGTACGTTCCTATACAGCTTGGTTAAAATACCAATGGTTTGAGAATTACAAGCCTTTTCAAATTTGTATGGAATTCTTGAGAGGCGTATAATGCCCAACTACTGATAATTTAACCAAGCTGTATAGGAACGTACGTAGATTATAATGAGATTAATTGATTAAATGCTTAATTTTACTACAAAATTATCAAATATTGCCACAATTCCCTTTTTCCGTTTGTATGGACACATGCGCGTCCAGGCGACTCTTTATAATATCATCCGTAAAGTATTACCTATCAAACAAAAAAATAATTTCTGAAATTGGCCCAGGCGTTTTCGAGAAATCGGGGAACATTCAAAAATTTAATTTAATATATAATTGCTCTTGGTCACGCCAGAACTTGAGACTTAACTAAATCTTAATAACTATAAACGTCGCGTGTTTAACAGTTTGACCGCCGCAAGACAAGCTAACGTCTGTATGGTCATCTAGAACAAGATATTTTTATCCCGCAATAGACCCAAATTGTAGACACAGCCGCGGAAATATGCTACACTTATTTAAAACTTTGAAAGACGCTTAGAATCAAAGAGTGTCTTTTCTATATTATTTTATTTTGCAATCTCCATAAGAAATAAAAGTGACGAAGTTTATGATGCAAAACGTTGGTTTTCTGCACATCGAGTCAAATTAACGTTGAGCTTTTAAGTGTGCTTTGTGCTTAAACTTTATTAGGGTCCCGTATGTAAGAGTGCTAAAATTGAAACCGTTTAGGCTCACACGTAGAAATAATTCCACTGGAGATTCTAAGTTTTAATTTGGTACACATGTTAAGTGAAAACATTTTTTTTTACTTAAGACGCACTTACGAAAAATGAACAGAAAAATACATTGTAAATCGTGGGGCTTATTAAGTTAGTTCCTAATACAAGAATGACTGCCTACAATTTTTTTATAAATGCGAAGCTAAGTAAAGTAAGAAAAACCGGCCAAGTGCGTGTCGGGCCACGCGCAGTGTAGGGTTCCGTAGTTGCGAATGACAACTTTGAGTTCACACTGTTCTCACTCGCACCTCTCACAGTTTAACCACCAAAAACATCTAACAATGAAAATTGTATGAAATTTACCATTTTCGAGTACATTTTATAAGTTGGTTGCCTGTAACTTTTTAGTTTGCACTTAGTACCCAGCTCTGATAGTTTTCCTTTCAACTTCAGTATATATACTATTGCTGTAATTTTTTTCACGTATCCATATATAACCGTTTAGCAGATAGAGGGGGGGGGACACGTACCTCTAACAAAATTTTGCACTTTAAAACCAAATATTTCGGAAACGGATCCCTAAATCGAAAAATGGTGTTCTTAACCTCACAATATTTTTGAAAGACCTTTTTAACGATACCCCACACGATGGGTAAATAGAGAAAAAAAAATTACTCCCCCACTTTACTTGTATGGGAACTACCCAAAAAAATATATTTTTTCAAGGTTTTTTTCTACGACTTTTTTGCCATGATTAATATACACACTCATACCAAATTACAGCTTTCTAGTACTTATAGTCTCTGAGTAAAACCGCGGACGGACAGACAGACAGACAGACAGACAGACATGGCGAAACTATAAGGGTTCCTAGTTTACTACGGAACCCTAAAAAGTAGCTTTAAATGAATTGGATAAAATTTGAGATGTATGATAAATGTTTAAAAAAACTTGGGACGACGATAGAAGGCAATTTTTGTTTTTATATAAACTTTATTTTGCTTTTTGTGTGTGTAAGTGACCAACATACGTAACAGATTTTTCAAGCCACCGGCAACCAACGGCGTAATGAACAAGGCGGAGCCTGACATATTTTAATGCCACTTGACTTCACCCATCCTATTGGGGCCAAAGCCCGAGGTTGCTTAACATCAAGCTCCCCACGAATGAATGCTATCAATGTACGGAACCTTAGGTCGGCGAGTCCCAATCGCACTAGCCCCATTTTTGGAAGTATTTATTTATATTTCACGTAAATAGTTGATTAATTTTAAATTAACTACTTGTATAATTATTTGTGTAAATAAACAACTTATTTTAAGGCTTCATTATTTTATTTCAACTAATTACTTCCGTATTATACCTACGTAGAAGTAATTATTTACGATATAAAAACTTTATGTATTACGATATCAACCATCAAAAAATTTTGCAAATGCATTTTCTGGGAAACGTAGAAGTACATATTTTTTCTTATTTATTCCGAAATAAAATACTCTTCTGCAGGGATCGATATTACCGCAAGCGAAGCCCAGTAATAACATAAATATTAATAAAAAAAAAAATATAAACATTAAATGTTAAATAAGAATAGTGTAAACTCTAAATACTTTATCCACAGCCTAACTATTTCGATCCACTATGCACCAATTGAAAATTAAGTTAATTAGTTCAGTGCATTGTAAGCAGCTCTCCAACCCGTCTGGCTAGCGTGGAGAGTGTAGGCCAAATCCTTTGACTGCTCTTGCCATATATGGCTCTGGTAATGGTCGTGCCCCTGTATTGGAGACTAAAAAAGACCTGATGAAGATAATGATGATGATTGTAAGCAGTTGTCACAATAGTTTTTATTGCTCTGACTCACATGGTAGGCAAATAGAGTGCTACAATTATTACTAAGTACAATGTTGAAGAACGTGTATACTAAAATTTTAAAACTATAAACAAAATATATAAGGTTGGTTTAACTAAAAGAAACTAGTAGAAATGTAAGTTATGCATGAAAAGTGTAATGGATGAGGATGAAGTGAAAGAGGTTTGTAAGGATCGTAGCAAATGGAGACACATAGTCTCTGTCTGCTCCTATGCGAAAGAGACGTGACAATATGTATGTATGTAACTTAAAGAGTCGTCATCATCTTTCGTGTAGGTGACACGCTCAGTCGACCATGCACACCCTGGTGTCAGAATTCTTCGGAACCGCCTCTCGGCCTCTGACGGTTCCTTTAACGACTACCAAATGGCAGCCGGGACCAACAGTTTAACGTTTCCGAAGCACGAAATCATCTTTCTTAGCAGACAATCAGGTTATTCATGCTTGCAATGTTCTAACTAAACTGAAAACAACTTAACAAAGTATGCTTCCCCTGGGAATCGAATCCACGAACCCCGGGTCAACAAGGCAAACGCCTTAACCACTGGATCACTTATAGAGTTAAGCGAATCTATGTACACGGTTCGGTAACCATTTATAATTATACCAATAACATGCATTTGCTGAGTCCAGCTTTCAAATATGAAATAATTGCTGTTCCATTTCAGAGTAATAAAAAATACCAATCTTTTGTTTAAAGCTAAAGTGTTTTGTCCACAACCACATATTTCAACCCACTGTGCCTCGATACAAGTTTACGGTTGTCCCAAACACATGCATTTGCTCACCGGTGTCGTATTACACGAGTTTTTAAAAATTGATGGCCCATAATAAATGTTTTTGGCTCCAAGATCTTGTCTCGAACCACTGTCGTAACATATCAAGATATATCCATCTCTTTCACGCTCTTATAAAGTCTTGTTGAGAGAAAAAGATGGAGCATAACGATTTGTGATTGTTTCTTACATTTTTAATACCCATGTCGATTTGTATTATGGCATGAACAATACAACCGGAGTAATAAAATACATTCAGGATTATATTTTTTTGCGGTCTGATTTGATTTGTGTTAAACGGCTGTCGGTTGCCATTAAATGGAGTTAACTGCACACCTTGGATATTATTCAGAAGTCAATTACAAGTTTAAGTTGAAAATGGAATTACTACATACATACATACATACTATCACGTCTTTATCCCTTGCGGGGTAAACAGAGCCCAAGGTTATAAAACCTACAGGCCACGTTTAGCATCGTAGTGGGGGTAAAGGTGGAAAGCGGAATCAAAATAAGGTTTGCTAGCCGCATCGCCTATCAATGTGATTCCTTAGATTTTCGCCCAATCCCTTGACCGGCTTTTACGGCCTGCGTGGGAAGATAAGCAGCTGGTATATATTCTATGTTTTTTTCTTTTCTCCCAAGCCAGATGGAAGAATTATTACATAAATACATATTATCACGTCTGTTTCCCTTACGGGGTAGACAGAGCCCAAAGGTTTTAAGACCCAAAAGCCACATTAAGCATGTTGATATGCGAGTAGGAATTATTATACGTACATATTCGTCGAGCGTTTTTAAAATAAGTGTTACTTTCATAGTAGAATACTGGCGATTTCGATCCCCCTGACTATAACTTAAGAAATGCTAGAAAAAAACAAAAAAAATAGATTTGCCATAGTAATTCGCCCAGCTGATTGGTTGTATTTTACTCTGTAGGTTAGTATCGAATGGTCGCATACGTAAGTACCTACCTAGTCTACAGGTAGCAACTTGTCTAAACTCTCATGGGCTGTAATTAATATCGTTACAGAAGGTGGTCTAAAACTTAATCTTGTCGGATCAACAGGTAAATTATTTTCAAGTTATTAAAATTTTTAATCATTCCCCATATCTCTCTTTATATTGTAAATAGCTTTAATACTTTGTGAGGGGGCTGGGAAGGCGTCTGAAAAATAGTGGTGCTGACGCACGCGCCAAATCGTATCTGGTGCAACGCATATCCCTTGCGATACAACGCGGGAACGCTGCAAGCGTTATGGGCACTTTTGCACCAGGTACAATACGGTAGTTGCCTAATGTTAAGATTATATAAAATTTGTTTCTAATGAGACTAATTTCTATCTAAAAACACGTTAAGTGATCTTAAAGCTTCTTTAAAGTTGGGTGAATAGGACCATTTTTTAAAGTATGAAAACCTTTAATTACAATTATACTGTATTTTAGTCTGCAAAATTTATAGCAACTTTTATTATGAAACCATTACCATAAACGAAATATTTCGTATAGCTACCAAACAAAGTTCTCACGCCACCCATACAAAACACAAGCTTGTGACGTCACAAATATGTAGGCATTTCAGCAGCGCGTTTTCACGTCTAAAAATTTACGTCTAAAAACATGTGTCTTTAAAACTTTTATAACTGAAAGAGGTTTTTGTTTAGAAATGTATTTCTGTCACTATTGTGTTTATTTTTGGCAGGACTTTACATAGCAACATGAAAAAAATTTTAGTCAACATGCCCATTCAAGGCGGATTATTTGACTAAACCGGGACTGCCGGTGTAATTTATTGACGAAATGTAATCATGAATGTATTTTATTCGATTGATTTTAATGTTATGTGTGCAATTAAAATTTATATTAATAGCTCGATAATCTGCTTCGGTTTTTCGTCGGTTGAAGTCTATCATCACTTCACGTTCTTGTCACTCGCCTTTGCAAGAACGGTAACTACCAGTAGTAGTAATGTTAATAAAATTTTCAAAACTTATTGGTGTATGATTGTTAGGCTGCGGATACACATGCTAGTTCTAGCATCATCATCATCATCATCATCAGGTCTTTCTAGTCTCCACTGCAGGAGCACGACCCTCTCTGTACTACCAGACTAGCCTGAGTAGTCAGAGGATTTGGCCTACACTCTCCACGCTGGCCAGACGGGTTAGAGAGGTATCTTTGATGTTAATAAGCTTTGTTTAGCTTGTGTTTCCTTAGTCGCCTTTTACGACATCCACGGGATGACTTGGAGTGGTCCTATTCTACTCTGCCGGGAACTACACGGCTTCTAGCATGCTTTTGATGAACTCAATAAATGGTTAAGTTATTACCTCCCTACCTCCTTCCACCCCACCTCTGGTAGCATGCTACTAAGTAGCATGCTACCACGTGCTGCTAAGTAACATATGCTCAAAACTACATCATTTAGAGTCACTCGCAGTTTCTATACCTACAACGGACAAACGAATCATAAAGAGTATAGATCTCTAAAATGAACGTTATGTTTTATAACATTAAGTTCAAAGTCCATGAAATACCTCCGCCGCCTGACTAAGGTTTATTATAAAGCTTATTGTTTTCAGAATAAGTAGACAACCGTAAAACAGCCGCATGAAATATATTTGTTTCATGATGCATTGTACTATGTGATATTTACAACCTACCATGGGTCGTAAAATTGGCGCTATTTTATAACTAGAAACCAAAACAGCATTCCTAAACCGAAAACGAAAACCATTTCATTATTTCTAACGTTTCGAACACTTTACAGTGTTCATTTTCGCAGTCTAGGTTAGTCTAGGTTGACATTTAAACTACCGTATAATATTTATCCCAACTAATAATAAAGGCCGGCAACGCTCTTGTCACACCCTTGGTGTTGCAGTTGTCCAGTGGAGATAACTTACGATCAGGTGACCCGCTTGCTCGTTTGCCGTCCTATTCCATAAAAAAAAAAAGATGCGAAAGTGCATTTGTTTGTTTGTTACGCTTTCACGCTCTATCTACTGAACCGATCATCATGAAATTTTGCACACACGTTGTCTGGAGTACGGAGAAAGACATAGGCTACATTTCACCCCGGATAAATTTACGTGCGTGGGTAGAGCCGCGGATGAAAGCTTGTCCTGATTCTAATCCTTGCGAAAGTAACTTTGTTTGTTTGTTTATTTGTTTGTTACGATTTCTCGCCCAACCTACTGAACGGATCATGATGAAATTTTGCATATACATAGGTTAGGGTACTGAGAAGGACATAGGCTATAAATCATGCGGGTGAAGCCGCGGGTAACAGCTAGTCATTTATAAACGCATAATTGCTATTTGTTTTTGATATTTAACAATAAATGCGATTAAACAGTACCAAAAGTAATCCTATCCTGACCAATATTATAAATGCGAAAAGAAGTTTGTTTGTAATAATTTCATTTATATTTCTAGTGACTTCATCCGCCTAAAAATAGCTGATATCACCCACAGATAAATTAGCTATTTATAAGTGAAAGAATATTGAAAAACAGTTCAATAGTTGTGCAGCAGTCAGCGGTGTGGTTCCCGGCAGAGTAGGACCACTCGAAGTCTTCCCGTGGATGTCGTAGAAGGTGACTTAGGAAACACAAGCTAAACAAAGCTTATAAACATCAAAGAGTCCTCTTCAACCAGTCTGGCCAGCGTGGAGAGTGTAGGCCAAATCCTCTGACTGCTCTGGCTAAAATAAGACTCTGGTAGTACAGAGTGCTCGTGCTTTTGCGGTGGAGACTGTGAAAGACCTGATGATGGTTCAGTAGTTGTAGTGTCTTCTTCTTCTTCTTCATCAGGTCTTTTTTAGTCTCCACTGCAGGAGCACGACCCTCTCTACTACCAAAGCAATATAGTAGCCATAGCAGTCAGAGGATTTGGCTTACACTCTCCACGCTGGCCAGACGGATTGGAGAGGTCTCTATGATGTTTAAAAGCTTTGTTTAGCTTGTGTGTAGTGTCTAAATATTTCCTATTTGTTTATTAGTATCACTTCTTATAAAATCTTGCTTAACTAAGTAAAGTACTTAACACTTTTCTCCGGCTTTGGCATTACTAGAAAATATGTTATGGAAGCTTCTTTGTACATACTTTTTTTTTTTTTTTTTTAAGTTTTACTTGTTTCTCGCAGAAACTACAATGAGTAATAAAAAAGTGTTATTTGGAGAAATGTTACCGACGCGTAATAAAATGTCTAGGGAAGTGCTATGGTGACTCACACACAGTGGGTTGTTTTATGTTGCTGTTGTACAAAAATATATAAAAAAACATTTTCCCATAACTTTTAAATACATATTTTTACTACTTAAAGACTAGATGACAAATATTGAAGAAAAGCCTTTTTTACATTTAATATAATTTATAAGCCATAGAAATTCTAAACTATTCAATCAGTTTATGATTATATGATATTATAACCATGGCTACCTACTACGACTTTGATTGTGATATTTCTAGTCTATAAAATTATTTTCAGCAGTTTATATTTTGTATTATGATACAGTTTAGAACGTAACGTTAAAAGCGTCCTCATACTGCTGCTACACGTATAAATTACCTATCTACTTCAAATTCCATGGGAGTATACGATAATTTTTATAAGTTCGATTCACTTACATCAAAACTCCAAAGATAACATGTTTTGGCCCAAAGGTCATACCTGTAACAAAATAATATGATTAAGACAAAACGGAATAATTATGATTATTAAAAATAGCTGCTGTGTAATCGCAATACAGGGCGTGTGATGTTTTATATTGTATATTTTCCAGTTTTCCTATGGAGTAGATTCTCAAACATCTGCCTAATTTTTACCATTATTATTAATATTCATGTCCTAGCGACCATAAAAATGTACAAAGATACCGCCGCGATTAATTCACCAACCGTATCAAAGATTCAACTTAAAGAGCAATAAATTGTGTGTTAAACATCATAAATAAAGCACATTGTTTGATATTCTGCGTTGGTACCCGGAATATCCACGGACATTCTCAGTAATACGTCCTTATCTTAAATCAGATCTTTCATTCTATTTTGTCGTGTGTGACGTGTCAGATTTTTATACGACAGCCCAAAAACGGGATTGTTTTTAGAGTTCACGTAGAATGTGAGTTTATTTATTTCACTTAAACTTCTAAATGCCCGATCAGCTTTTAATTTGTAATGTATTGTTTGTATCCTTACGTTATCCCGAGTGATAAAGTTTTAGGTTCTTCATAGAGTCGATTTTTTTTTACTGGAATAACATATTAAGCTGTTTTTAATCGAAAAATAACAGTCTTTTTTATAACTTGTCTTGTCGTGAGAACTTTTGTCGTATTATTGTATCAGTGTATTTTCATCGTATCAGCTCATTTTTAAAAATTAATGAATATAAACAAATTATTGCATCACCATTATGTCTAACTAAAATTAATACTCCACCGCACAGAGGTAAATAACTAAATATATACGGACAAATCACACAGATTGAGCTAGTCCTTAAGTAAGTTCTTATGTAAGACTTGTGTTATGGGATACTAACTCAACGAAACTATAGTTCATAACAAATACCTTAATGGATAAACATCCAAGACCCAGGCCAAACTAAAGAAGATCATTTTCCATCTTGACCTGACCGGGGAATCGAACCCGGGACCATCCGTGTCACAGGCGTATTGACCGCTGCGCCACGACGTCGTCGAAGTTGGTTAATTAAACACTTTTGCACACAATGTCGATCGCCCCGAATGACATCTATGCTAGCCAATGCTCCTAGTAGATTAGGTAGGTCCTGACATTGAACTTGTTGGGAGATTTTCCTAAGAATTTCTTCTCCTTTCTCTCATATGCGACAAAAATTGAGGAATTGTCGAGAATGATTGAAAATTACCTTATTTATTAAATAAAGAAAATAAGAAATGGTGAAAAAATTCCACGCGGGCAGGTCTTGTGATTTTATGAGAAATGTATGGTGGAGAAATTCGGCGCCGGGGCTTGAAGCGCAGTGGCGTAATTGGCAACGCATAGATCGTACTGAGATCTAGACGCAGGTTCAAGTCCTGCCCGCGTGGAACTTATTCACCATTTCTTATTTTCTTTATTTAATAAATAAGGTAAAATAGCATTGTGAATGCAAAATAAAATCCCATATAACGTATGATTGAAAATATCTCGAGAAAAATAATTTTGAAAATGCGCTTCACTATACTAGATATACATATGTGTCTTTTCAAGGCTTCGACGCTAACGAAATGCCAAAATCTCGAAAAATGCCGGAAATCATTTTGGATTCAACGCGAATAGTAGCTGCAGTGTTATTTGATAGCTACTGCAAATTGGGATTCGGTCAGAATAGAATTTTAGTATTCAGAATTGGTGTCATGAAAACAATCGCGCTGTGAAACACGGTTATTTCCAGGTGTCGGGATAGAAAACATAAAACCATAAATAACCGTACATTAGAAGAGTAATTAAAAAAAAAAACTAGAAATTTGCCGAACTAATTTTTTTCTTGTGACACACTTAACTCTTTATTTCAAAAAGTCAAACAACAGTCCAAGTTTTATCAAAATCTGTTCACTGGGAACAGATTTTGATAAAACTTGGACTGTTCGCTCGATTAGGTACTGTGTTAGAGAAGGTTCGGAGTTTCTCCTGAGAATTTCTTCTTCTTTCAATGACTGAGCATTTCTCGACAATGAATGGAGATTCCCGCAAATTTTGAGAAAAAGAATTTGTGAGAATGGATTTCTCTTCAGCGCTTCACTATACTAGATACATGAGCCTTTTTCAAGGCTTCGGCGCTAACGAAACGCCAAAATCTCGAAAAATGCCAGAGTGATTTTGGATTCAACGCGAATAGTAGCTGCAGTGTTATTTGATAGCTGCTGCAAATTGGGATTCGGTCAGAATAGAATTTTAGTATTCAGAATTGGTGTCATGAAAACAATGGCGCTGTGAAACACGTTTATTTCGAGGTGTCGGGAGAGTAAACATTAAATAAGTAGTAATTTTTAAAACTGTCTACTCTCCGTTCCCGGCAGAGTAGGACCACTCCCAAGTCTTCCCGTGGATTTCGTAGATGATTACTGGAACACAAGCTAAAAATGCTTATTATCATCAGAGTTTTTTTAGTCTTCACTGCAGGAGCACGACCCAACCCTCGCTGACCTACCAGAGCCATATATTAACCAGAGCAGTCAGAGATTTTGACCTACACTCTCCACGCTGGCTAGACGGGTTGGTGAGGTCTCTTTGATGTTTATAAGTTTTATTCAGCTTGTGTTTCCTAAGTCGCCTTCTACGATCCACGGGAAGACTTAGAGTGTTCTTATTCTACTCTGCTGGAAACCACACGGCAATAGTCGATACAAGCAATCCTTGCCGGTATTGCTCTATGCATTGAGACATTGAATTTTAAAACCAAGAAGTTCATAAGAACTACATGTAAAGTACAATGACCGATAATCTCAAATATGCAGGCGCCTTTCTCAGGCATTAAAAGCCATATCATACACATTTAAATCAGTAAAACAGTTACTCCCAGTTACAACAAGACAGTTAAGCTCAAAATCCCAGATACAATCCTATCAAGATCGGCCAGAATTAGCCTCCGTACACAAAATAGATGTATAACAAACACAAAATAAAACAGCTACAGAATCGTAATTCGTACCTCTCATATGCTGGTCTCTTTTACGTTGTCCAAGGAGCATTTATTAAGCGCGTTTAGTTTCAAGCTGCCCTAAGACACGAACATTAGTGAGAAGTAGGAGAGAAAATTCAGGAAAAAAGCTGAGCTCTGAAGCAATATCCTCACTCGTAGCTTCTTAGAATGCAAGAAATGCGCTTGGATGACAGAGATTGTCCA
This sequence comes from Rhodophaea formosa, assembly GCA_963082605.1. Taxonomy (NCBI): domain Eukaryota; kingdom Metazoa; phylum Arthropoda; class Insecta; order Lepidoptera; family Pyralidae; genus Rhodophaea; species Rhodophaea formosa. The sequence goes on along the minus strand of OY720228.1, from coordinate 8,090,766 downwards.
TCTCAAGTACTTCGAAGCCCGAGATCTACTCTTTATACAATTATTTTTAAGAAGATTTGTGCAAGTTTTTCGATCGGCTTCCTATTGGCATGGCAACTAACCCTCCTAGGCAATATTTTTGCAAGTGAATTCAGTGCTTTTTTGCGTTTTATTACTGCTTAAAACTTCGTTTTGATGTTGAACAATGAAAACGGAGAGAGAAAGTCTATATGAACCCGAAAACTACAGGAAACAAAGCTTTCACCATGTACTCCGTGGTTTTCGATCAGAATCAAATGAAATTAGTCGTTTTGGTGAAAATAAAAAATAAGAGACGCGAAGGTTCAATTCAAATACAAAATTTTGAATTCAATACCTACATTTACACTCTCTATAATTTAAGATGTCCAAGAGCACGGTCGGCTATGAATTTTAAATAAGAAAACAATGGCTTCCTGCACACAACGCGTGTTGGATTTAAATACAGTACAATAGGATTATCGTTTAAATGCTCTGAGTGGGTGAAAAAATTTGCTTTTAACCCTTTGTGGAAAGAGTGAATAAAAGTTATAAGGTGAACCACGTGGGGTCTTTTAGACCGCAGTCAAAAGTAATTGTTGTTGTCTATTTGTCGAGCTCCGTGGCACAGTGGTCAACACGCCAGCCTGCGACTCGGAGGTCCTGGGTTCGATCCCCGGCCAGGTCAAGATGGAAAACGATCTTTTTCAGATTGGTCTGGGTCTTGAATGTTTATCTATATAAGTATATATTATAAAATATAGTATCGTTGAGTTAGTATCCCACGACACAAGTTCACAACTTACTGTGGGGCTAGCTTAATATGTGTGATATGTCCCTATATATTAATATATTTTTTATTTTAAATGTCCCTTCAATATCATAAAAAATGGTGATCAATAAAAGTAATAATAAATCATACTTCAATATAATCCAATTTGATACTAAAGTCCGATCTCATCATCACTACCTGTTTTCGGTGGAATATAAGCTAGTGTGTAGAAAAATGAAGCCAATGGCAGCCTTTCTATTACTTCTGCAAGAAATAGTAATTGTAAGCGCTTCTTTCCACAAAGTGACAGTATCAAAATACAAATAGGTCTACAATATCGGGCGGACAGAGGTCTATTAGACCACACGTTACATACTGAGGGTTATGGTGAGAGTGGAGCGTTGAACTGTATGGTGTAACTTTCGAATGATACGAGAAGTTTTGTATTCTTAAGATTCTGTATCTTGATCTTCTGCCGTCGTTATCTCGTGATCTGGTAAGTAAAAGTTATCGCCAAACGTTTCACGATGCCATACTTTTGTTAAACAAGTTTCGAACTTGGCGTGTTCAAGTTACATGCATGTTTGTTAATAAGTTAACACGTAAGTAATTGTATCGAGTATTATAAGAATCCCTACCTAATCCTGGCTTAAGGCTGACAGAACAAGGCTCTAAGATTTTTGGCATGGCAGTCTAGTTTTAATTTCATAATGAATCATTATAAATACATAATGCAATATCGCTTGGTATATAAAAAAAGTAAATTATATAAACTTTTCCAAATCCATTGATCCAATGAAAATTAATTTGTATTATTATGAATAACATAAAATTTAAAAGAAAGTGACCTTTAAAAAACTGACATGCAACATGAACTTAAAATTAATATACTCTTTTATAGGCCGTGTTATAAAAGGAAACAAAGAAATATGATTAATGGACACATTTCCTGACACAAAAACATTCCATGTATAGTTAAAAGGACTGTTGATGTCATTACTCGAGTAATGTGATTACAGTAACAGCATTACAGCGGCTCGAATAACAGGAAGCTAGCTATTACGCCTCTAACAGACTTAGTTATGTTTGGCGAGAAATTCGTCTTATATCATCATATACATATTGAATTCAATGTTAAATTTAGCCCTGTGGTTCCCGGCAGAGTAGAATGGGACCACTCCAGTTCGTACCGTGGATGTTGCAAAAGGCGTCTTAGGAAACACAAGCTGACCAAAGCTTATAAACATTAAAGAGACCTCTTCAACCCGTCCGGCCAGCGTGGAGAGTGTAGGCTAAATCCTCTGACTGCTCTGGCTAATATACGGCTCTGGTAGTACAGAGGCAATGGAGACTAAAAAAGACCTGATGATGAAGAGTCGCTAGCATTATAAACTGTTGATAATACAATATATGATAATGTAATCCTGTCCGAACCTTAGACCGGCCACTCAGCCCGGTAACAACTTTTTCTATGGGACTTCTGCTGCCCCCATAGCATGGCATGCGCGACAACGTTTATCTACTATCGCCATCTTGTTTTTCGCAATACTGAAGAGCGAGAAGTAGATAGTTTATCGCGCGATATAAACGGCGTCGCGGGAGCCATGCTACGGGGGCTGGAAATTCGAAAAATATTTATCATCATCATCATCATCATCTCAGTTACAAGAAGTCCACTGCTGGACATAGGCCTCCCCTAAAGATTTCCAATATGACCGGTTAGAAGCGGCTTGCATCCAGCGCCTTCCTGCGACCTTTATCAGGTCGTCTGACCACCTAGTCGGTGGGTGTCCAACGCTGCACTTGCCGGTACGTGGTCGCCATTCGAGAACCCTTCCGCCCCATCGGCCATCGGTTCTTCGCGCTATGTGCCCCGCCCACTGCCACTTCAAAGAGCTAATCCACTAAGCTATGTCGGTGACATTCGTTCTTCTACGGATCTCCTCGTTTATATTATATAAAAAAAGTTACAGTATATCAGAGCCCGGGGTTTGCTACATACATATATTTAAGTATGTATCTATTATATGAGTCGACTTAATGCTACCGCAGAAGAGAAATATTTAAGTAGTATATCAAAGTACCGGTAGTGTTTACTCAGATATATTGCCTTGTAATACTATAAATTTCCTTGCACTATTGGCACTTTCTAACTGCAAATGCGATAAGATAATAAGATTTAACATGTATCGAAGTGGAGAATAAGATATATTAATATGAGCTATACTGCATACACATGGGGTACGGTTATTTACGAGAATGTTTACTTGCATTGTGTAGTGGTTTGACGAGCTCCGTGGCGCAGCGGTCAACCCGCCGACCTGCTATACGGATGGTCACGGGTTCGATCTCCGGTCTGGTCAAGATGGAAAATCATCTTTTTCAGATTGACTTGGGTCTTGGAGGTTTATATATATATATATATATATATATATATATATATATATATATAGATACTAGCTGTTACCCGCGGCTTCGCTCGCGTAATATATAGCCTATGTCCTTCTCGGTACCCTAACCTATGTGTATGCAAAATTTCATGATGATCGGTTCAGTACATACGGCGTGAAAACGTAACAAACAAACAAACAAACTCACTTTCGCATTTATAATATTAGTTGGGATTGGGATATATTTACGAGTACATTTGCATGCATTGCGCAGTGGTTAACACGCCACCTCAGGCGGGTTCAATTCCCAGTGCGGACTTATCAGGGTAGATTATGCAACCAGGAAAACGCTCTGGTGAGGAGGAGGAGGAGAGTATTTACTTCTTGTATAACTATACTAGCAATGCTCCCGCAACTTTGTCTTTGTAAAACTTCACCTCCTTAGGATCATGAAAGAAACCCCTGTACCAAATTTCAAGTTTCCAGGTACAGAATTTCGGCGGACTAATTAAAAAGTACAAGTAACCTATTCTAATTTTAAAAAAAAAAGATTCCTTTGAATTAAGAATCGCAAGGTTTCTGAATTTCAATTTAAAGATGTGGAAATACCAAGATGCATCTAATGTCGTATAAATGCAGATATATCGGCTCGGAGGTGGCGTGAACAAAAAAAAAAGACTCGACATGCGAGGACCCAAAATTCGGGAGTACAATGACCGACAGATAGTGTTATTTATATTGAGAGCTTTATTTAATAATGTTATCCGAAACACGGTGTTGTTAAGTCCACTAATACATGTTCGACGATGCGAATTTTTTTAACGCTTGTAATATGATCGGGTCATTATGTATATAAATCCTTGACTTGTATCCAATAACTAAATATAGCATACATATTTTCACGTTTTATACCTTGAGGGGTAGACATAGCCCAGGTCTGTAAAACCTCAATGCCACGTTTAGCAGTTTGGTGAGTTTGTACGTGAGAACGGAATAAAGATAGTGATGGGTTGCTGGCCGCATCGCCTATTGACATGATTCCCGACGCCCATTCCCTCGATCAGCTTTTACGATCTGTGCGGGAAGAGAAGCAGCTGTAATATTCTACGTTTTTTTCTTTCCTCTCAGACCAGTGTGGAAGATCAGATCAGTACAATCAAATCAACTCTTTATAATATTGGTATAAATTAAAAGTTCTATTTGTTAATAATGAAACAAAATTTCTAGTATTTAGAGCTTTAACAGATCTCCTGTTAAAGTTACATACTAGAAATTTCGCTACAAATCGCATTCAAAGACCATTCGAAGACTGTAAATCGCGTCCCATGACACTGGTACCAAATGCGTCTAGTTTCCAACTCGGTGCTACACAAATCACAATAACCACTCTTCATTATCCACATTTCACTCCGTTTGGACCTAAATTAAAGCCTATGTCAACCGCAGATAAATAAGCTCTCTATAGGTGAAAGAATTTTGAAAATCAGTGAAGTAGTTTTGGAGTCTATTCAATATGAACAAACAGTCAAATCTTTCTCCTTTAAAATACTAGTATAGAAGATTTATGGTTCCATTCGTTCGTTCGTAAACACAGATCTGTTATAATTAAAACTGAAAATATGTGATGAAAAAGAATCCGTGGCAGATAGAATTTGAACCCACGACTCTTAGGTATACGCTCTAAGTGTTATACTAACTATACTTTCGTCAAAAACTATAACACCTCCACTATATTACCACGGCGTCGTGATGTCACATAACGTCGTTGTCATCTGTTCAATCATTAATTCTTTTTTATCTCATTTTTTAGTTTTAATAATATACCGAGCATTGCAATGCTACTTAAATATGAGCTAAATACTAGAAATTTCGCTACAAATCGCATTCAAAGACCATTCCAAGACTGTAAATCGCGTCCCATGAGACTGGTACCAAATGCGTCTAGTTTCCAACTCGGATGCTACACAAATCACAATAACCGCTCTTCATTATCCACATTTCACTCTGTTTGGACCTAAATTATAGCCTATGTCACCCGCAGATAAATAAGCTATCTATAGGTGAAAGAATTTTGAAAATCAGTTAAGTAGTTTTGGAGTCTATTCAATATAAACAAACAGTCAAATACTACTTTAAAATACTTCTTTAAAATACTAGTATAGAAGATTTATGGTTCCATTCGTTCGTTCGTAAACACAGACCTGTTATAATTAAAACTGAAAATATGTGATGAAAAAGAATCCGTCGCAGGTAGAATTTGAACCAACGACTCTTAGGTATACGCTCTTTCGTCAAAAACTATAACACCTCCACTATATTACCGACAACGTCGTGATGTCACATAACGTCGTTGTCTGTTCAATCATATCATTTTTTAGTTTTAATAACATACCGAGCTTTGCAATGCTACTTAAATATGAGCTAAATACTAGAAATTTCGCTACAAATCGCATTCAAAGACCATTCCAAGACTGTAAATCGCGTCCCATGAGACTGGTACCAAATGCGTCTAGTTTCTAACTCGGATGCTACACAAATCACAATAACCGCTCTTCATTATCCACATTTCACTCTGTTGGGTTGGGGCCGTATCTATCGGAATGCGCCCACAAAGGAGTATTCATACATCCATACCAACTTACTAAGTCGCTACACTTTGCTCGACCGGCTTCAAACCAGTCCGCCGCGAGCAAGTCGACTCCAGCGTACCAAAACGACGTAACAACCAGTTGACTGACACTTAAATGCCACTTAAGCGTTGTTCTTTCAAAATTTTATAGGCAATAAGTAGCTTGTTGATGCTTTTTGTTAGTTAGGCTCGACTCAATGTCTCTTTTGACCGTTTTTTTAAAGATTTTTATACAAATACGCTTCAATTTCTACCAATATATATGCATTTATGTGAATAGGGTTGAGAATTGCCTGTTTTTGCGTGGTCTTTACGCTTAAATGGTGCGAAAGGGTGTTAAACGCCGGGATATTTTAAGTCGTATAGGCAACTGTAATTACTGATGTGCCGCAGAGGTAAATAGCCTCGCTTCTTAGCCTCTCATTGCTGTCATTTGCTCTTTGAAGAGCATTTAGTAACAGCCTCTTTATTTCTGGTCGGGTGAAATCTTCACGTCGTTTGGAGTTAGCTACTAGATAGTGTGAGCTGGAAATAACATACTTATGCCCGAATTCTAAAATGCATCTTAACTCAAAACTATAAATATTCTGATATCTATGCTCAAAACGTTCTCAAGTCTCGTTCTGTCATTATTTATAATAGCAAGACAAAGATAGTCTGAGATTTAAGAATGTTTTGGTGGGCATTCAACGGGTTCAGTTGCGATTTGCGTTAGATAAATATAATTATACGGACAAATCACACAGATTGAGGTACCCCAAAGTAAGTTCGAGACTTGTGTTATGGGATAGTAACTCAACGATCGAATATTTAATAACAAATACTTTACATATTACTGATTTCAAAATATACAGAGATAAATTCAAAATGGAGTTATTAGACACCAAGTGAAGGCAATAAAAAACAGTACCATTCATTTAATAGTGTTGAACTAGCGGCAGATTCGTTAGATTACTTGCCGATGACTATGGCATCCTAGCATAAAATACGGATAGTGCAGATGGAAATCATGTTAATATCATCTGAATTTTTAATCTATAAAAAGAATTTATTCAAAATTGGGATTTTATACTCATGCAACGCAGTTTTGTTTTGAGGTACCTCATGCTATGCTGCCACATTCTAAAATTCCCTTGAAAATAACGATTAGCGATCAATTCAATTGTTCTGATTCTAGATTAAATAATGCTTAATTATTTTTTAGCTTGCATAGATGAAAGTTAAAATTTTAAAAAAGTAGCAGGAATATTCCCGCCAGTTCCTTGGTTTTCTTGTAGGGCTAGTCTTTTGCTTATTTCATCAAACTATCTTGTTAGTCATTCCTTTCTTCCCGTCGTGTACCTGCCTATTAATTCTGTTTTGTTTTTAATCGTGTATGTACTTTAACATTTTCTATCCTGCAGTACCTATTTATTAATTAATTTTGTTCGCAGCTATAACTAGTTAATAATTTCATCATCATCAGGTCCTTGTTTTAGTCTCCACTGCAGGAGCACGACCCTCTGTGTACTACCAGAGCCATATATTACCCAGAGCAGTCAGAGGATTTAGCCAACACTCTCCACGCTGGCCAGACGGGTAGTAGAAGACTCTTTGATGTTTGTAAGCTATGTTCACCTTGTGTTTCCTGAGTCACCTTCTACGACCGAAATCCACGACAAGACTTGGAGTGCTCCTATTCTACTCTGCCGGGTACCACACGGCTTAATTCTCACGGATTGTCTGCGAATAGTTTATATTAACAAAATCGTACTGAGAATGTATGCGCGCGGCACAATCGTTTGATATAAAGTGTTTCATCTAATCCTCGCTAATTTATAGTTCTACTAATAGTTCGTACCTAGTAATTTGTATAATGACTCGCCAGCGGTCATACCCACGTCGATCTGTGCATGGCGCGATAGAGATTATATAATATTATGTCTTTATCCAAGGAACCGGTACATAAATGATGGAGTTATGGAAATTAGCCGAGCTGTTGGACGTAGCGAATGTTAATTTTTATGGAAGTGAAGCGGATGGGAAGATTTTTGTAAAGCAAAAAGTTATTTAATAGACATTGATTTTATTATGTACTTACTTAAGAAATAAATATATATATATATATATATATATATATATATATATATATATATATGGACAAATCACACAGATTGAACTAGCCCCAAAGTAAGTTCTTATGTAAGACTTGTGTTATGGGATACTAACTCAACGACACTATATTTTATAACAAATACATGTATAGATAAACATCCAAGACCCAGGTCAATCTGAAAAAGATCATTTTTCATCTTGACCTGACCGAGGATCGAACCCGGGACCATCCGTGTCACAGACCGGCGTGTTGACCGCTGCGCCACGGTTCGTACTTGTAATGTACAGTACTGTTTCAATGAGACACCAGATGGGTATAGCAAGGCTTTTTGTGACTTCATCTACAACATGTTGAGTTGATGAAACTATAGGCGTTCCTTGTTTACTACGGAACACTAACAGCACCTTTTCCCAATGTCTGTCGAAAAACTTTATGTCGACCCCCTCCCCCCTCAGTCTCACGTGAGATTATTCTGAACAAATTTTCTTCAGAAAACCCCTGAAAACCCTTGGAATTTTTTGCATTTATGATGGTAAAAAACTTTTATTTATATATTACATAAAACTACACCTGCTACAAGGTGTAGCTACTGGAATTGATTTCACCACAAAGATTGGACTATTAAGTAGAGACCCCCTTTTCCCAGCGTAAGATCAGGTTAGATTCAGCTCGATCCCCTTCCCCTCCTTTAAACACTTACTTAATTTATAGATGCGAGATTTCAGCTATAACATTGTAAAATTTCATCAAAACATACGATGACAAACACATTCACATGCTCAGCTTTAACATATGTATTTGTAAGATTATAAAATGCCAAAAATGTTCGACAAAGAGGCTCACGTACATTCTGTAAAAAATGCCCAAACAAGACGCAGAGTATAGTAATATACTACTTAATAACGTCTTTTAAGAAGTTTTCACTTCAAAAGATTATAGGTGCGTGACATTCGTGAAGATCCCTTCTTCCCAGCGTAAATTTTCCCTCCTCTCCTAAAGACCTTACGTTATTTGTAGATGCTATCTTTTAGCTATATCATTGTATCAAAATCCATTAATTAAAATTTACGTGAAGGAGCAACAAATACCTACACATCAGCTTTAAATTCAGCTTTATAATATTTTTTGTAAGATTATAAAATGCCGAAGATGTTCGACAAAGAGGCTCACGTACATTCTGTGAAAAATGCCCTGAAAAGACGCAGGGAAATAGTAATTACAAGTTGGCTGCCGCCATTGTGGCCTCACAATGCGCGGAATCTTTTTGTCCGCTATCGAGGGCTGCCACCACTGTGCACACATTCATACTTAGATGGATTTTTGAGCCGGTATTCAATAAGTGTGAATGAAAACTTGTACTTTACAGATATGAGGAGTCGAGAATCTTTTTGTTAGATCGTAAGTACAGGCACCTAAGTGCGGGACATTATTTTATAACATCTATTGCTTTGAGGTATACCTACACTATCATAGTGGTCGTAGAGCCACGTCTGAAAACTATAGAAAGTTTGAAAAACAATATTAAAAATTAAAATATTCTAGAAGCTTGAAGTATTACTTTATGAACGTCGAAATTGAAAGTAACTAGCGACTGCACAAATAACAATTGAGATTCATATTTTATTTATGCTGATGCAAAGATAAAGATACTGGGATTTTAAGGCAAGAGTGATTAGGCATTATTTGAGTTCACATGTACATCACCTTTAAGGGCCTACACTAGGCACACTAGCGACGCCAATAATTTTATTCCTAATACTTTACAAATAGAAAGAAATCCAAGAATGTAAATCATTGAAGCCGTAGTATATAACCCGAAGTATTTTTGGAATCATGTTTCGTATTATCAGAATCAGTGAGAATTATGAGAATCAGATTACCGCCAAAAACGGCCGTTTTTGGCGGTAATCACTATTTCTCTTAATGACTGATTCTCATAACATTAAAACATGATTCCAAAAATACTTCAGGTTATTTTCTAAGGCTTATATGATTTACATTCTTAAATTTCTTTCTATTTGTAAAGTATTAGGTTTAAAATTATTGGCGTCGCTAGTGTGCCTTGCGTGGGCCCTTAAGTTGCCTCCTATCAGGCAATGTAGGGGGACAAGCGCTTTCAAAAACCATTCTTTCTGTTCGTCAGTCTAGTTACAAAAATCTTTAAAACAATAAAACTAGACCCAAATTGAAAAGTATTCACAAAAACCTACGACTCCACTTGTTGGATGATATCTTCGGCATTTAAAATGTCGCCCAGACATTTACAGTCCAATTAAGAAGCAATAAAATGTTTCTTAATAAGTGTCTCACAAATAGTCTACATCTGTGTGAATTTAGTGCGTAAGAACTTAAGATTTTAATTAGTCGCCTAGTTACTTTTATTGCAAATAAATTGTCTGTTTTAGTATTTATTTTCGTCGATTAAAACTATTTAGGTCGTAGGTACTGGCATTTTATTATAATGAAAGTGGTATTTTGTTTTAATTAAGGAACGACCAATTTTTTTAGAACCTGGATATGGTGAAATATTTTATGATCTGAGTCTAAAGGGTGTCAACCAGACGTTTAAGGCTGTCTGTTTGTCAAAGGGCCATATCTTTTTAACTTTAAATAATTGTAATGTTTCCAATATTGAATTACCTACTTTATTATTATAGCAGGTACCTACTTAAGACTGACTTTTTATTTATCTTAATCCTATCCTAACTTCCTAACTAATATTATAAATGCGAAAGTGAGTTTGTTTGTTTGTTTGTGACGCTTTCACGCCCTATCTACTGAACCGTTCATTATGAAAATTTGCATAGACATAGGTTAGGGTACTGAAAAGGACATAGGCTATATATCACGCGGGCGAAGCCGCGGGTTACAGCTAGTTCTAACATAATCCAAAGCCTTTATAAATATTACAATACAAATCTTATATTATATTATATTACACTTACAGCCCATGACGGATTTATATTTTTTAATGTTACTGCAGTTGTAATAGGTAGGTACTAGTAATAAACGTATAATCTCGGTAAAAAATCGCCCCATCCCATTTCATACAAGAAGTTTAATCATTCAGAGGGTAACGTGAGAAGTTTGCGAATAAATGGGCGTAGTAGCCGAAGAAAATTAGGTAAAGTGCCTCAGGTATTCTTTTCCCCGAGTTTAGGGGGTAAGGTCGAAATAGCCGGGGATTATCGATTCTAAGGAGCCCGATGGCCTAGTGGCTGTGAACTTTATAAGCGCTTCCGCATGTTAAGTAACTCCGGGCGCAGTCCACTTGGATGGGTGACCGGAAGTGGCATAAAAATATGTCGAGCTCGTTTGTGCTTCGGAAGGCACGTTAAGCAGTAGGTCCCGGAAGTCATCATTGATGCCAGTCATTAAGCTAAGTTAGATGCCTTTAGGCGGCTTGAAAAATCGGAAACAAGTGTTGGCCACTTACACACACGAAAAACAAACAAAAAAGGTTTTCGAGATGATATTGTGACTAAGCTAGATCTTTAGGGAGTCATTTCGCGTTGCATAGAATAAAACAGAATATACTTAACAAGCTTTTGCCCGCGGCTTCGCTCGCGTTAAGAAGTAGAATTGATCAAATCCTTTCTTAGCGGATGCCTACGTCATAACATCAACCTGCATGCCAAATTTTTAGCCGTCCAGTGGTTTGGGCTGTGCGTTGATAGATCACTATGTCAGTCAGTCAGTCACCTTTGAGTTATATATATTTAGAAGATTGCACCGAAAAGGAAATACAATGTATAACATGTCATAAAACCAATTATCGCTTAGGCGATTTCTTCCAGTCAACTTCAGGGTAGATGGATACAGTACACGTAGTACGTACAGTAGACGTTGGCGCAGAACAAATCAACATGAAAAATATGACATAGACCTAGTTATAGCTGGTGTCAATGACTTTGCAAGTGTGTTTTAAAGTTGTGTTTAAGACAAGTAAAAAAAAAAATATTGTTTTAATTTCAACTTAATTGATTTAGTAAAAAGTACATAACTAGTGAATCCGCAACATGCTTCGTCAAAACTTAGAAACGTTTATCTGCAACATGCTTCATCAGAACTTACAATTGTTTATCCGCAACATGTTTCGTCATTTTGTACAAACAATATCCGCATGTTGTGGATATTGTTTGTTGGTCAAAAATATCAATCTAAAAGGCCAGTCCAAGTCGTTCCCGCTCCAAAGGTTCCCATTATACTTGCGGCATTTCCATGTTGTATGGCAATGGAAAGCCTTTGAGCAAGATACGATACGGAATGACCATCTTTTGATCGTTCGGAAATGCGACGACCCAATTCTCTCACGAATACTTTTGCCTCAGATTCCCATGCGCCCGTGGTTTCGAAAGCGAAACTGACTGCCGTTTTGACAGTTTGCCTACGCCATTTTTGACAGTTTACGTACGCCATTTTTGTCAGTTTACGTACGCCATTTTTGACAGTTTACGTACGCCATTTTTGACAGTTTACGTACGCCATTTTTGACAGTTTACGTACGCCATATTGATTTTTTGCTGAATCTAATAAGATCTCACACTTGAAAATCTATCAAGCCGTTTAGGCTATAGGAGGCAACAATGGAACAGACGTAACTTCATACATACGCGCGAAAAAATATAACTCTAATTCTGGGTGGGTCAATCGGGTAAAAAGAACTAAGAAACTTCGTCTATCATAAAACACTCAAATGTAATTGAATTGTAAGTAAATATCTTTACATCATTTAAAATAACATAGTTTGATATGCAAACTCAATATATTTATGGAACTATTTATTTAACTTTATTTTATTTTATTTATTTGACAATCTCAATATCAAATTACCGAAAGTATAAGCACACACAGAAATAGACATAAAGCTAACTAAAAAATTACGTAATTAAAATTACAACCTAATTAAACATTGAATGAACACAGAACATAAAAAAGAAACAATAGACAAGCTTTAGGAGTCAAAAATAAAAAGCGCAAAGGATTTAATTAACTGCTAAGAGGCGTCAAAATTGTTGATTTGAAACTGTCAAAACTTAAGCCATAGATATCAAGATCATCCATCATTACGAGATCAATGAACTTCACATACGAGTGACAAGACTGTAATATTTTAGTAATAATTTGTTATTGACCAAAAAAAAATTAAACACAATTACAAAAGAATTAAAATTAACAAGACTTAGCATCTTGCAGTAAGCGAAACTTGTGTCGCAGAAGTCCAGAAGTTGCGTCACCCATTTATTTTTCTTTGCATCTTACATATTTATACATCGGTTTAAAGTACACAATAATAATTTAGAATAAATCAACATTTATAAGTGTTTTGTTTTTATTACTTGTTGACAAAAGGTTTAAATAAGAATATTTTAGTAGCCGTGTGGTTCCTGGCAGAGTAGAATAGGACCACTCTAAGACTTTTCGTGGATGCCGTTAGAAGGTGATTTCGGAAGCACAAGCTAAATAAAGCTTATAAACATCAATGAGACCTTCAACCCGTCTAGCCAGCGTGAAGAGTGTAGGCCAAATCCTCTGAACTCTGACTGGCTAATATGTGGCTCTGGTAGTACAGAGAGGGTTATACTTGTGCAGTGGAGACTAAAAAGGACCTGATGAATAAATAAATATATACGGACAAATCACACAGATTGAGCTAACCCCAAAGTAAGTTCTTAAGTGAGACTTGTCTTTTTTCTTGATCAGGCTAATAAATATGTAGCGCTTGTAGCACAGAGAGGGTCGTGCTCCTGCAGGAGACTAAATAAGACCTGATGATGATGATGATGTGTTATGGGATACTAACTCAACGATACTATATTTTATAACAAATACATATATGTATAGATAAACATCCAAGACCCAAGTCAATCTGGAAAAGATCGTTTTCCATCTTGACCTGACAGAGGATCGAACCCAGGAACATCCGTGTCGCAGGCTGGCGTGTTGACCGCTGCGCCACGGAGCTCGAATTAATGAATAAGATTATTATCCATTTTATACCTATTCAAATATCAAAAATCAGTGTAATACTTTACTAATAAACTATTCAAAGAGTCAAAAGAGCATTTAATAATTAACGAACTAACACTCAAAATACGAGCCCTGAATCATTATATCACCGAATTTATTATGCATTCTAATCTGGATACCAACCTTGCGAAATTAAGCAACTCAACGTTGTACAAGCTTATTATACGACCTAAACAAAGAGTACGCTAAATTATTGAGACAGTAGGTGGGGGTCAGGCCTCGTCATTTGTCAGGAGTGGCGTAATGTTTTGAAGATAAGTTCGGATATTGAATTCTAAAATGGTCAAAATGGATAAAATTGTCTTGATAAAAGCTTACACATTTTTATTAAGTTATTTATAGTTATTAGAAAAGCGTTGATAAGTTGCATTATTAAAAAAAAAACACGTCTGCTCTTTCGGCAGGTGACGTCCGCCTAAATGATTTTTTGCTGTCGTTACATAGCCTCTTACACTTCGGGGAAAAATACGAATCTTATGACATCTCACACTTCACGCGCAAAACACAACCCTTCTCGGGAGGACAGTCGGGTGATAAACAATTATCACTGCCGAAAAACTGCCTTAACGGATATTAGGCCTATAGAACACACGTCAATTGATTTTGAATTTGTGGCCCTCAATATAAATTCAATTCTAATTGTATGACATTTCATCATCTTTACCCTCACTCCAATATTTGTCTATAATTTCATTGCCTAGAGAAAACATTAAAGACAGTCGGTTTTCTGATACTAGTAATAATTGTATCTTCTTCGTAATTTGTGGCAGTCATGCTGAGAAGTACACACCACAATTTTTCAAATACAAATCCCGCCAGATAAGTATTTTATTTATATTTTTAAAAATTTCGACTGTCAGTGTCAACTTTTTAATTAAGTAAATAACTTATTTTATTCTTTCATTTACATTGTGAACCTGTTATAAAGTAGATGAACCCTTACTTATATTTTATTTAAACATTCAGTATTTTTTTAAGGAATACATTAATCGATGTCCAAATATCATATAATATAATGAACTTAGCGTCAATACATTATCTCTTCAAAGTCTTATTATCATTACAATGACTAAGTTAAAACGAATAAAGTATTCAGCACGAAAATTTTAAAAAAGAACGCATTTGTCTATGACTATTACGAAGAGATAAAATTCAAAATTACCGAACGAATCTTTAAAAGCATGGTACCGTTGTTCTAAATACTCAAGCCGTATAACGGAAACTATGGTCACGGTTTTATCTCATTAATGGTTGAACACTATTTATCTCAGTATACTATACACCATTAATATGTGTCAAAATGGACTCGGTTGCGTCGCCATACTACTTTTTGTGACTTTTCTAGTGGCGTTTTTGTTTCGGGTGGCTTTTACCTCAGCTTTTAAGCTTTTCTTAATTACTACGAAATATAACAAAAGTTACAAAGGTTTTGTTAATAGTATTAGTTCCTAGGTACTTTTTTAGGGTTCCTTAGCCGAACGTCAAAAAACGGAACCCTTATAGATTTGTCACGTCTATCTGTCTGTCCTTAAGTATGTTTTTTACTAGCTGTCTGTAGCAAAAGTCTTCACACTTTTCATTTATTTTTTCTATATTTGTTTCGATTCTTGTTTACATCCTTCTAGGTTATTTTATCAAGGTGATCAGAAGAATTATACGTAGGTATTTACCATTAAGTTCTTAAACTTAGTTTATTTTATTCTCAACGTATAGCCCACCCCACCTGCGTCCGGGCATGTATTATATCTATAAATCTTCCTTATGAATCACTATATCAATTGGTGAAAACCGCATCAAAATCCGTGCAGTAGCTTTTAGACAGACAGACGCGGCGAAGGACTTCGTTCTATGTACTGATAACTTTCCTCTCGAATCTCAATAAATAGTAACACATACCTACTAAAACACCAAAAATACTTATTTTCTATAAAGATTTCCCGAATTCCCACCTAAACTACTCGAGGCTCTCACATTAATTTCCCAAAACGGCTCCAGAAAATTCTTTTAAACCCTCGGGAGCGTAATTTACATCTTATCTGGATTGAACAGGGATTTTTCGAGTACACCTGATGGCTGAGTGATAGGAACGCCTGCGCCCGACATCTTGCATTGCTATTAATATCCCCAAATTGCTATATTTCACAAGCCACTTGATTTTTTCCCCATTTTATGCAAGATGGGAGATTTTTTTGAGTAATTTTGCGGGGGACTGTTACCGTATTTTGAATCTGTGATGGATGTCGTCCAATTTATAAAATAAAGTAGCTTACTTAACGACAAGATGGGGGCGTATAGGCGAACCTTTCAGCAGTGTTTTAAGAAAAATCTTTGAAAGGTCCTGAATCTGACACAAATAAAATCTAAAAAATAATAAGACACAAGAATGCTCAGAAGCGTTTTATTAATAACTGTCTTTTAAGTCTCCTACTGTCTTTGTCTAGACAATGATATTGACATTACTAGATTTGAAGATGTATTGTATTTGAAATTATTTTGGGTACTGGGATGTTAGCTATAAAAATTATTATATTAAGAGCTGAGTTAGTACTTCAATATGTTTTACAGATTAGTATATTATATACTAGCTGTGCCTGTGACTACGTCCGCGTGTAGAAAAGAAGTCTATGTCTTTCCGCATGCTCTAGACTATTTGTGTACCAAATTTTATTTTAAATTGGTTCAATAGTTTAAGCGTGAACGCAGGCCAAACAGACAGAGTTACTTTCACATTTATAATATTAACATGGATCATTCGTCTTTTATAAGTTTTCATTCAAAAGAGTGCACAAGGATTGCAGTGATAAAAAAAAAAGATGATGATGTTAATCAATTATTTTCATTAAATACTTATTACCACACAAAAACTACGCTTAAGAGTCGCCTAGAAGCGCATGTCTCCATACAAACGGAAAAAGGGAATTGTGGCAATATTTGATAATTTTGGAGTTAAATTAAGCGTTTAATCAATTAATCTCATTATAATGTACGTATGTTCCTATATAGCTTGGTTAAAATACCAATGGTTTGAGAATTACAAGCCTTTTCAAATTTGTATGGAAATCTTGAGAGGCGTATAATTCTCAAACATTTGATAATTTAACCAAACTGTATAGGAACGTACGTAGATTATAATGAGATTAATTGATTCGATGCTTAATTTTGCTACAATTCCCTTTTTCCGTTTGTATGGAGACATGCGCGTCCAGGCGACTCTTAAGTAATTCCCACCATAATTCCCATAAAAATAGTACTTTGAAAGATAAAAATATTTTAATGTCTTAGAAGCAACTTCGGATGTCCGCAAAAGATACTATTCACTAACCGTTTAACATATTATGCCAACATATTTTATATTTCCCGTAGAGCTTGTTCAGTAAAGCAAATGGATTTTTAATTGCTTTTCGTGATTTCCGATCGGATAAAAAGATTTTTGAATGTAATTTACATAAATCATCATTTTACATCTTGTGTGGGCAACGCTTTGTAGCGATATCAAAATACATTCAAATTAATTATTGTTAAATTAAAAAAATTGAGATGGGAAAAAATTCCACGCGGGTAAGATTCGAACCAGCATCTTGAGTGTTTGTACGACTAATCAAATGCCTTACCAATTAGTCAACCGCGCTTCGATCATACACGTCGAATTTTTTCCACCATATCCCATTTCTCTAAAACGAATTAGGGTTTGCGTTACCTGTTATAACCACCCCACCATTACAAGTGTGGTATTTAAAAACCCATCGCTTAATCTATCAGATAGGGACGTCCACAGCTGGACATAGGCCTCCCCCATAAATTGCCACAAATAGCTGTCTTAGTGCATGCTGAGTCCACCGACTCCCGGCAAAACCATAAACAATATTTTTAATATGTAGTAAACATTGATACTCTAAGTTTCAAATACTTACCTTTATTATCTGAATGTTTGAAAAAAAATTAAACCGAGCAATATTGGGGAAAGTTAAAATTCTAGTCCAAGTAATTTTATCCCGCAAGGTCAAGCGAATGAAACTCGGATTTCGTGACAATACATCGATTAAGCGAAAAAAACCGCTCACGATCCAGTTTCTTACTATCATTACGACAAGAACTACAACAGATTAGCCATTTTTTATACCAACTGTCTCTTGCTTAACGTAGTTTCAGAAAGTAATACTGCCAAATGTCATTAAAAATAAAAAATAAAATTACATGCCAGATGTTGGCTTCGAAAATACTGTTCATTTCCCCTAAAAAGCGAAAGTGAGAGATATAGATACGGAAAAAAACATGGTGCAGCAATATTTGAGTTGCACTTAACCTGCGAGCAAAAAACCGAACATCCGGCGAGTTCGCGCCAAAACCGCATGCAGCCGAAACGCAGTCAAAAAACCCAAACCAAACAGTCGAGGCACAAACATGTAAACACTTCGGAACGACCGCGCGACTACGCTTCCTGCCTGCGAGCGAAAAAAAAGAAAAACAAAAAACGATCCCACATCAACAAATCCACCCCTGGGACCGGCAAAAGAGCAACGCTCCACGGCAAAGAATACGTTCTACATTCAAACGAATCGATCCATTTAAAAAAATGTCAAGATACTGCTTATTTATATTTCGAATTTGGAGTTAGGAACGCATAATTTGAAAACAGGTGGAGATTCAATAAAAACGTTTCGTTTTTTAGTTGAAATTAAAACCGAATTAGAGAAAATTGGTTTGGTTAACCGCAAATGTGTTTTATGACCGCCGGGATGCGGTACGCTCCGTTTCATGATGAGCACGCCGCTTCGCTATTATACCATCAGTTTGGAAAAATTGCTTCATTGTTCAAATAGACTTTATTTAAGTTAAAGAAATACATATATATTGTTATTTATTGACTATCTTACGGAACGTATTTATTTTATTTAAACTTTAAGTACTCAATACAGCGACAGCTTCTGTCGTCCAGTGTTCCGTTTGCTTTGGAGATCGAGGTGGGAAGAGAACGACTTTATCAGGACCCAGCCGAGGATCAAACGTGTTCACCCTTTTCCCAGACTCACTAACTTCTGCACTGCGCCACAGAAGCCGTTTTCAATCAGGATATTGCGAACGTCGATTTTCTATAAGAGTGTGGTATTTCCCTGGACGAGCCGGCCCATTCAGGCTGCCAGCAGAAGCATTTCACCGGTAGCGTTGCTCAACCACGACGAAAATCATCATCATCTCTTTACCGAATACATAGATTCAATTTGATTAGTTTTTTTTTAATAGCGGCATTTGACCTGAAATACCTTAGCGCTATATTGAGGTCTATGGCACGTGAATAAGACTCGCGAAGACAGCTCAAAGACCCACTAGTAAAATTGAGCTAGTGCTATATTTTTATAGACTGATATGTTTTCTTTGAGTCGACCCATGTATAATAGAAAGAAAATACCAGGTATTACAAACAATTGAATTGGAATATCTTTTACATTTTTCTCAAAGAAGACAAAGGCATCACAAACATAATTGAAAAGGAGATTGAACAATAGCGAAGGAATACCGACTAGTTTTTCATTTTTAAAAAGATTCATTAAAAAGTTAGTGAAAATCTTCTCATTATGAGTACCTATTGAGTTTGAAATACTTTTTTTAGGGATCCGTGCTTTATAATGTAAAAAGAACGCCTACGGGTTCAATTCGTATTCAGTCATTGGTACTTATCACGAATTAGGAAATTAATGTCTCTAATATTTATTTAATTTTAATACATTAATTCTGTCCCAGTGTGAAAAATCAATATTCTATATCTACGCAATCAAAACATGCGGCCATTTATATACGTACTTTGCAAATTGGTTCAAATTCGCAAGAGAATCAAAACCTGCGACACGAGGTGCTCACTTGCTCAGGGTTCAATTCCCGGCGCGGGAAAATATTTGCACTTTATTTTCACAGTATTTTTACAGTTCTGGAAATACCCAAGGAAGGTTGGCGTCAGATAGGCAACCGTCTGTAAAAAACTTTCTCCAAATAAAATCACCGCATGAATGCTATCCTTTTAGCAAACCCCGGGCTCTAACGCAACAGATATGATGATGCAATCGAGAAAACACTTAGGTAATGGCGATAACAGCCGGTCAAGGGATTGGGAGAAAATCTAAGGAACCCGACGATAAGCGATGCGGGTAGCTTCCCATCACTATTTTGATTCCTCTTACCATATTAAAACCCACTGAATGTGTCCTTTGATGACCTTAGGCTCTGTCTACCCCGCAAGGGATACAGGCGTGATAATATGTATGTGATGGCGAAAGATGTATTTGTATGTAATGAGAAATTCTCAAATTTGTAGTTGTTTCTAAAACTTTTTATACGGAATCCTCAGCGCCCGCGTCTGACACTCACTTGGCGAGTTTTTTATTAAGACCTTCATTGTGAGGCGTTTCTTTCAAGTGCACTTCGATGGATAATTGAAAAATCTCGTCTGATATAAATTCCATTTGAAACTTACAATGAAGGTCGCGGCAACCATAGAGAAAATAACTGAGGTTAAGAAGACTGGGTAAACAAGGTATTTTGCTTAGTAACATCTCACATACCTATCTTTCTTTTGTTTGACACTTATTTACTTTATCTGTTTGTCAGTTCCTAAAGGTCGGCTGGGAGAGAATGCTATTAGCATTAAGGCTACCTATTGTAGCTTTTAAATAAATAAACAAGTTATTAGTTAGAGATAGAAATAAACTGAGCACCTTAAAAAAATATATTTGTAATGTAAATTGCTATTCATACGAACACAAATCGAATCTGTGTAAATAAATAGGGACGTTATTAATCACCCATTTTATTAATTTATTCACTAATGAAATATTTTTGGAACAACATTAATAGAAACTTGAAAAGATTATTTCAGGGGAAAAGTACACTGTTCAATATTAACCATTTTAAATATACTGTTTTAATTATTCACATATACATGATTATGCTGAACAAGTTGGAAAAAAAGGAGGGTATAACTATTGGACTTTCCATAATATACACAGTAATAAAGGTAAATATTTCATAACAAACAAATAAATAATAGGTATAGATAAGACCAAAATCAATCTGAAAAATGTTATTTTTCATCTTGACCTGACCGGGAATCGAACTCGGAATCTGCGGTGTGGCATGATTACGACTAGGCCCCAGAGGTGTCTTTACCACAGAACAAAACAATACTACGAAAAATAGGTACCGAATAAAAAAACCTCCAAAACCTTGAACTAAAGCGCCTATTCTCCAGCTTGTAAGCTATGTAACGACCGACAATAATCATTCATCATAGTCGAGCCTTGAAAATGAGATGTCTGCAGGAAATTACGCGAAAACAGGTGGAAAAAAGAGAAATTTCTTTGAGACCAAGGAGTTTGGGGATAAATAGAGTTTACTTTCTTTTTTTCAGCCTCAAATCATAATCATATCTTTATTTGCTTAAAACACGGTATTACACAAGATGTCACATATAAAAGGAACAAACATATTTTGCTAGAAGTAAATAGCATGTAAAAATGTAAAGAGTAAGAAACGTTATGAGTTACAATTTTTGTAATCCCTTTTCGATTTTCTCAAGCCAATTGTAAATAATATATAATATTGTACATAATAAAAAAATAAACTTTGTTCTATTGGTACATACAACAGATATTTTTCCGATCAGCATACTAGCTTTTAAAATGAGATTGTATTGTATTGTATTATTGCCTGCAGAAAATTACGCTAAAAAAGGTGGAAAAAAGAGAAATTACACATACATTACTTTTTCGGACACTACACGCAAAGAAGATGAGTTACAATTTTCGTAATCTTTTGTCGACTCTCTAAGTTACTTCGTTCAGTATAAATGGCGAATAAAAAAAAAATCCATACGTTTATATTTTTGTGCAATAGTCACACTCCAAATGATAAAGAAATCAATACAATCATGTTTGGCACTACGACGTCCAAAGTCCTAAAAAAATGTTGAAGAACCTTGTTTGAGAAATAATTTAATAACAAATTTACATCTCTACAAAAAGAAAATAAAAAGAAGTCTATTCAGTTTTAAGCTTCCCAGAAAAAAACGACCGTCGTACATCATACTAACTGTAAACTCTTCGGGTATTAAAAGGGCATATTTTATGTTTGTCTGTGTTGGCGATACGCCAGAACTTAGGGTAGACTAATGCATAGTTGCCAGCACCTATAATGTATAAATTTTGTGCTGAACATTTTAATTACTTGTTGATACTTATTTAATCACAATATGTACTTAGAAGTTCACTTCATTTCATATTTATGCATCCCAGAATAAATCTAAGTATTTTAACACAAAGGAAAATAGTCTAAAACGTGTAGTGTAGTTAAATAACTGAAATGTACTACTTTCTCTTAGAGATAACTGTATTGGTTTTTAATGTACAAAATTTGTGCAACATCAATCCTAGAATAAACACCTACACAATAAAACAGTCTACATATATTTTGAACGTTTTCAATATATATTCACAATGCATACGTACATGGACTTTCATAATAGAGGTCCCCAGACTCCAAAGTATGTAAGTTGAGGACGCAACCCGGAAAACATTTAAATGAGAGAGAGAGCAAACGTACAGTCACTAAGTAGCATTGTTTTGTTATTGTTTTTCGTGTGTGAGTGCATGCATTAATGCATTTTACTAGGTACCATTATTATGTCTACATATCGGCAAGTACAAAATGGTGTTTTTCAGGTTTAGTCGAAAGCTGCTATTTTTGGCGAAAACACTTAGTAAAGCTCCACGTTTACACGGTTAAACTGTAAAAATTGGTACATAAATTATTTCAAAGGGTTGTTAGGGCCTTGCAGAACAAAATTTTAAATGACCTCTCCGTTTTCTTTCACGTAATTAATTTTAAATATTTAGCCCTGGACCCCGAAAAAATTATGTTATACATTCAGTGGAATATGTTGAAATAGTTATTCAGCCTAGAAGTTGAAAACTGAAACCTACTTTTTTAGGCAGTCATGAAAAACTACTTGTCGAATTTAGCGAATTATCATGTCATACAAAATTGCATCAAAAATGGCTTTCCGCTCATGTACCCCGTAATATCATTAACCGTCCAAATATGGTAAATCACTAACATAATTACATGGAAACCTGTAATTAAATTACAACACTCGAAACTCGACAGAAGGGCTTGTCGAGTGAGTTCGAGACGAGTCCTCTTAATATTAAATGGCTGGGAGTGGTACGAGTTATAAGCTTAAGCGGTTTTAATGTTCTTAACGCCTGTAGCACACAACCGTGAATGAGGAACAGAAGCGTTCCGGAACGGAACATTGGCGAAACCGCGAAACGCTGTTGTTTCCGTTTCGGTTTCGTTTCACTTGCGGTGTGAGACGCACCAAATAAAATCATACTAGACAGCGTTGCGCGGTTTCGTCAATGTTCCGTTCCGCATTCGCGGCTGTGTGCAATCCAGCAAAGAGCGAGAAGAACGCAGCAAAGAGATTTTTTTGTTGTGTATAATCAGAACTCATATATTTTTGTATTTAATGTCCATACACGAATAGGTATACGGCCCCAGAGATTTAAAAGATAATATTTTAAAAAATCTTATGACTTGGGCCGAAAAAGTGCGTTCGAAAACGCTTCTCCTAATTTTATTTGAAAGTTTTCATCTATTAATGACAATTTTTAATCAATAATACTTATGTCACTTCGTGATATTTTCATTATTTAATTATAAATAGTTATTTTTAAGCTGCTTTTATTTTTCTGTGTTTGAGAAATACAAACAAAGAATAAAAAGAACCCTTGGCTCGTTCTGTATTTATATTTTCAAACATCTTAGTCATGTGGTCCCAACTTCTAATTTGTTCTATTACTTCTGATAGTTGCACATAGATAGCGCTACTAGTTGCGTCAAAATCTGCTATGTATCTACCATAAAATAAAAAAAATAAAAGTACTTTCCACGACATTTAAATTATATAAAACTTAAAAAAATATTTTTGACTTGATATTTCTATATTACATCTCGGTTTTAGCAAGTTTAGGCTCACCTAGAAAACCAGGAACTTGTCAGAAGTTTATTCGTACAATATTTTTTGTAGCCGCAAACTTACCTGTAACAGAGAAAAAACAATATTAAAAATAATTTAATCACTACAATACCTTTTTTATTTAAGTATGATATTACATAAGTATATTCTGATTACCTAGTTTAACTGCGTAGACACAGAGGCACCAACTACCAATCCAGGATATACGGTTAGGGACATACGTTAGTATTATTTTTATTACGTATTATTCTGTATATACAAATAAAAATATCTGATTTAAATGTGAATATTATTACTATGTGTTCAGTGAAGTAATATTTTTTCGTGAACAAACAAGTATTACACATATAATATAGCATAGAGTACATAAAAACAAGACAAGCCACATGTAATGCCAGAGCCTACTGTAATCAGATTTGCGTAAGCTCATTACGGCGCTGCATTCCTGTTTTTACCCCCAATCCTGGAGATTTCCCGGGACTGTGTTAGCTACAATACTTAGATTATATAAAGCCTAGATAGATCAGCCTAAAAGCGTAGAAAAAAAATTGTGTCCAACCTATAGTCTGTCGCGCACACCCAGCTACCAATTTGACGGATTTTCAGGGCAATGGGCATGTTGACTAAATTTTTTTTCATGTTGCTATGTAAAGACCAGCCAAAAATAAACACAAAAGTGACAGTAATACACTTCTAAGCAAAAAACTCTTTCAGATATTAAAGTTTTAAAGACACATGTTTTTAGACGTTAATTTTTAGACGTGAAAACGCGCTGCAGATTTGCCTACATATTTGTGACGTCACAACTTTGTATTTTGTATGGGTGGCGTGAGAACTTTGTTTGGTAGCTATACGAAATATTTCGTTTGTGGAAATGGTTTCATAATAAAAATTGCTATAAATTTAGCGGACTACAATACAGTACAATTGTAACGAAAGATTTTCATACTTTTAAAAATGGTCCTATTCACCCAACTTTAAAGAAGCTTTAACATCACTTAACGAATCGATATCAAATAAAAAGTGTTCTTTATGGTGTTTTTAGATAGAAATTAGTATAATTGGAAACAAATTTTATATAATCTTAACATTAGGCAACTACCGAATTGATAGGAAGCGTGTGCTAGCTAACAGAAAGCTGTCACACACACTAGCATTGAAAAATTGGCTAGTTTTTTAATCATTGTAATAAAGGCATGACGGTGTCTAAAAATATATAGTCAATGGCTACAAACAATCATACTATTACGTCATTTTCCCTAGCGGGACAGAGCCCAGATTTGCAAAACCTTAAGGCCACCTTAAGCATGTTGGTGGGCTTGTGGTTTAGAACGGAATCAAAATAGTGATGGGTTGCTAGCCTCATCGCCTATTGACATGATTCCTCACGCCCATTCATTCATCTTACATTCAATAGTTTTATTACGCATTGTTTTTGCATACCTATACAAAAGCCGTGCGGTTCCCGGCAGAGTAGAATAGGACCACTCCAAGTCATCCCGTGGATGTCGTAAAAAGCGACTAAGGAAAAACAAGCTAAACAAAGCTTCTAAACACCAAACAGACCTCTCCAACCCGTCTGGCCAGCGTGGAGAGTGTAGGCCAAATCCTCTGACTACTCAAGCTAATATATGGCTCTGGTAGTACAGAGAGGGTCGTGCTCCTGCAGTGGAGACTAGAAAGACCTGATGATGATGATGATGGTGATACAAATTAAATTATTACATTCAAATCTATGTATGTATTCAATGGCATATATAGTAATAAAGCATAGAGCACAGAAAAACAAGACAAGCCTTGTACTTGACTTGTAATGCCAGAGCCTATCGTAATCAGATTTGCGTAAGCTCATTACGGCGCTGCATTCCTGTTTTTACTCCCAAAGCTGGAGATCTCCTGGGACTATGTTAGCTACATACATACATACTATCACTTCTTTTTCCCTTGTGGGGTAGACAGAGCCTGGGTCATGTAGATACTTATGTTATTTAACGAATTATTATACTAAATAGTAAAAACTAAATAATGTGAAATGCGAGTTGTGTAGCAGTACATTTTACACTTATTTATTGAACTCTGTCCGGTCCGGGGCAACTCAGCCCGTCAATATGGACAACTTTTCCTTTGGCACTAATGCTGGAAGTTCGATAAAATTTCAACATTTTCATACACTGTTGTATGGCGATGTCGATTTATTTTTAACCGACTTCAAAAAAAAGGAGGAGGTTATAAAATTTTTTCTTAAATCGATCCAGGCGTTGAGATCGCCTGGATCGATTTAAGAAATTTTTTTTGTTTGATAGGTAATACTTTACAGATTGTCCCATTAAATTTGTTTCACATTCACAAAAAATACACAAAAACCAAAAAAAAAATATACAAGAATGCCGTTCGGTTTACTCTTACTTCCATTTTATTTTTATGCTTATTCAAACAAACTGATAGAGTCTTCGAGCAATACGGAGGCCGTGTTGCTCGAAGGATAGAGTTGAAGTCGGTTTTTGTTTTTTGTTAAAAATATCTTAATTATTCGAATTTACTGCCTTAGTACCCTTAGTTTTAAGGAAAAAGTTGTTAATATTGGCGGTCTGAGTCGCCTCTTTAAGGTACTGACAGAGTTACACGAATACAATGTACAGGTATGTACGCTAACGGTCGTAAACATGGCGGCTAAGCCGTAAGCAGAGTGTAAAGTTGTACTCCGTTTCCGAAGGCCGGCATGGAGTTTGTATTTCGGCTTTATTGGAAACACTGATAGTGAGGATCGATTAATTCTTTGTTACCATATTTAACATGAAAAAAACTGGCTGAATGCGAATACAGACGCATGTAGCAAAGGTTTCGTAAAAAAGTAACTTTTATTCGATGTTAAATAAAAAACCGGCCAAGTGCGTGTCGGGTCACGCGCAGTGTAGGGTTCCGTAGTTGCGAATGACAACTTTGAGTTCACACTATTCACACTCGCACCTTACAGTTCAACGACCAAAAACATCTAACAATGAAAATAGTATGAAATTTTACAGTTTATAAGTTGGTTGCATATAACTTTTTAGTTTGTACTTACTACTCAGCTCTGATAGTTTTCCTTTCAACTTCAGTATATATACTACTGCTGTAATTTTTTTCACGTATCTTTATATAACCGTTTAGCAGATAGAGGGGGGGGACACTTACCTCTAACAAAAATTCGCACTTTAAAACCAAACATTTCGAAAACGGATCCCTAAATCGAAAAATAGTGTTCTCAACCTCACAATATTTTTGAAAGACCTATTTAACGATACCCCACACGATGGGTAAATAGAGAAAAAAAAATTACTCCCCCACTTTACATGTATGGGACCCTAAAAAAATTTTTTTTTCAAGATTTTATTCTACCACTTTTTTGCCATGATTAATATACATACCCATACCAAATTACAGCTTTCTAGTACTTATAGTCTCTGCGTAAAACCGCGGACGGACAGACACACAGACAGACAGACAGACAGACAGACAGACATGGCGAAACTATAAGGGTTCCTTGTTTACTACGGAACCCTAAAAACCGACCTTTACTACTGCCAATTCTCATATTTCTTAGTCAATGTGAAGTACCCTTAATGACATCGGATGTTTTAAGAGATTCCGACTTCCTGAAAGAATACGGAACCCTAAAATTGGCAGATTTTTACTAGATCTCTTTCCACAGATTTTTTTTCACTCATTAAAAAAATAAGCACATAGATGCGAACAAAATCTATCATAGCATACATACGAATTCTGTATAAGCAATAGCAACAAAACGGGACCTACCTACTAATAGTATTGTTTCAAGTTTTACGACGTCGGCTCTCCAGAGAGATCCCGCTGTCTTTGTTGGGTTTCGACTAATCGGTGGTTGCGGGACGTTTGGGATGTATTGGGCGGAAATTGGGCAAGAAATAGGTATAGCAGAAAAAGACTTTTTATTAAAATCTGATAGGGTTTACCTTGTATCACTCATTTCTGTTGCCAAGCAGTTTTTTACAATATAAATGTATGCAAAATGTTTTTACAATGTACACGTCTTTTTGTTTGTAACGAAAAAGATTTAATCAATACTTTTAGCAGTCACCACTGGACAAGAAGTAGTATTTTCTCCAAAAGTGGCAATTTTTTGTCAAAACGCTAGAATTAGTTTCACGTGTAAAGTGGGACTTTTAATTAAAAATATATAGTCCAAAAAAATTTTTGATGCATCATCTATTCGCAAAACTAAAAATTTCAATGATGTTTTCGTTTGCTTTCGAATGGGGACAGCATAGGACCCTTTAATAATTCTTGTTTAACCTTAAGAGGGTATACTAGCAGTGCGTTTTCCATACAAATGTATTTCTCTATTTTCTCGCTGAAAAATGCTTTTAGAGGCACAATTCTTTTTACATACAATCTATTACTAAAATAGGTATGTCCCTATGTTTTATTTTTTTCTAAAAACCTGTTTAAAAGAAAAAAAATTGTACAAAAACAGTTTTTTTGGAAAAAATAAAAAATAGGGGACATACCTATTTTAGTAATAGATTGTAAGTAAAAAGAATTGTGGCTCTAGAATCAGTTTTCAGCGAGAAAATAGAGAAATACATTTGTATGGAAACCATATTGAGAAAATACTGCTAGTATACGCTCTTAAGAGCTTATGTACACAACTAACATTGTGTATATGAATGATGATGATGAATATTACTGGAGGCGGATTGGTCGAAATGGGAATTAAAAACTACGAGTGAGTAACATCAGTTCTAAGGTTTTTGGTAATGTTTATAAAAGAGCAAGCACTGTAGTTTACTTCCTCGTGAAAGTCCTACTTGGAGTCTGAAACTGTACGGTCCTGATCTATCCACAAACTCAGTACACGGACATTAAACTCTCGTTACGCGAGCTTAAACCGTGTTTTCTTTCTTAAATATTAGACGGCAAAAGTTCTCAAATAGATTACCCAGATTATGGACGGATTTTCGTTTTTGTACCTTGTTCAAGATTAAAATAAGAAAGTACACAACTTTTGCTGTTTTGTTATACTATTCATCTTGATAAGGTTGAATATTTATGAAATACTTTAAGTCAAAGCAGGCTCCATAAATTAAATTGAAACTATTAAAAATAGCATAAAAGCTTACAATAATAATAATTTAAAAAAAAAAAACTTTTTTCATCAACAACAAAACAAATCAACAAAATCTATATCTGGAGCTTATCTTTTAAAACGGACGACAAGGTGGACGCTCGTTTCAAAAAATAGATAAAGGCTAGCTGGCTTTGAAATATGGTGCTTGTTTTGTTTCTTATCATATTATAAGCACTTCGACTTTGACTCGATGCGAAAATGAGTTTGTTTGTTTGTTACACTTTTACGCCCTTTGTACTGAACCGATCATCATGAAATTTTCCAAAGACATAAGTTAGGGTACTGAGAAGGACATAGGCTTTATATGACGTGTGCAAAGTTGCGGGTAACAGATAGTTATATTTAATACTTACATATATAATGTAATCTTTTTTTACATTTTTATTAATTTTTTCAAACCTTCATTAGGCCTTAATTATAGAAGGAGCATTATGCTAAAAGCATTCTCTCCCAGTCAACCTTAAAGTAAAAGTTTAAAGGTAAACCTTATTTGTTAAGTTACTTAAGTCCAAATTATAACTTAATAATGCCTATTTAAATAAAATTATTTTAATACGGTTTTTATCGCGTTTATTACATTATTTATACACCTAACGTTTCGAACACTTTAATAAATTGTATGTCCTCCATATCGCAGTGTTTATCACGCTTTTCATTTTTACGTAAAGCTCTGGGTTCCATTCCCACTCAGAGTGGGACCCAGAACCCAGAGCCTTGTGGGAATGCTTGATATTGCCACAACTACTTGTTTGGAACTGACTCAATAAGAGTTGTTGATAGGCAAGAGACCGGCTATAACCGTTGTCTTAAGATTACAGCGTCAATTACTAACAAGCTGTCATAATTTAGAGGACTCCAAGCTCCAGCATGTGACAGCTAAGGCGAACATGCAACCGGGAGAACGCTCATAAAGAGGAGTAACAAAAATTTATTAATCCCGCGTTCAGACCTGTCATCTTCAACCGCCTGTCCGGTGGTTGCAAGTATAGTTCTGGTTCTGGTACGGGCGCCCTGCCTCCCGAGCTGCTACTTTCTCATCCCCAATCCATCCTAGCAAGTAACATCATCATCATTTCAGCCGCAAGAAGTCCACTGCTGGACATAGGCCTCAATCAAGGACCTCCAATATGACTGGTCAGAAGCGGCCTGTATCCAGCGCCCTCCTGCGACATTTATCAGGTCGTCCGACCACCTGGTCGGTGGGTGTCCAACGCTACGCTTGCCGGTACGTGGTCGCCATTCGAGAACCTTTCTGCCCCATCTGCCATCGGTTCTTCGCGCTATGAGCCCCGTCCACTGCCTCTTCAAAGAACTTATCCGCTGGGCTATGTCGGTGACATCGGTTCTTCTACGGGTCTCCTCGTTTCTGATTTGATCTCGCAGAGAAACACCGAGCATAGCCCTCTCCATAGCTCTTTGAGCGACGTTGAGCTTTCTTATGAGGCCCATCCCAAATACTTTTATACCAGCCCCCCAGTCCAAAAAACTCCTACGCTGCCAATGAAGGAACTCTTTAGGGGAGGCCTGTGTCCAGCCGTGGACTAAGGGCTAAGATGACGATATAATAAGATTGATACTGATCCAAGCAACGCTTTAGTTAACTAAACTACCACATTACTTAATGGATGCCTGAATCTGATCCATCGCCATTCAGTAAATGGCTATAATTCCTAGAAATCTAGCTAAGACTAAGTGATACAACGTTCTAGGAAAGCTGTTGCGAACCAGCTGAAAAGCTCGAAGCTTTCAGTAAATTAAGCTAATTGGTAGCTCGTTACCGAACTTCAATGTTTTGATATGGTTGTGAGAATATAATGAACCTGCTTACTACATGACTCTACAAAAAAAAGAAGTGTAATGTTAGCAATAGGCCGTAAACGTTGCCGAATCATAATTAACAAATATAATCAACATAAAATCAAATTTTTCCATATTTTGATTTCAATCAATATTGTTGGTTTAATAACTTTTTGCCCTTTCTATTTTATAAAATGAACGATATAACATAATAATGTTTTTATTAAGCAAATAAACTAATATCGAATTACCAAAGCTCTTTCGGTCCAAATTGTAATTAAATCTTCGAGACTAGACCGCTTTTTATCAGCATTTACACTTTAATAATAGACGCCTCTACAGCTTTAAGTAATTGTCATACAATTAATGTTAATTTATAACCAGATATTTAATATGAGTAAAACTTGCCGACCGGACTAAATAAAAGGCTTTCTCTTTCATAATTGATCCAGATCTTGGGCCTTTGTACTACGAGTACATGTCCAGTACTGGATAACACTTGGACTTTATTTTTAAAGGTTTCTGTTTGGAGTTGAACCAATAAGGGTTGACGATAGGCAAGAGGCCGCCTGGTAATCTTGACAAATTATATTAAATAAAAAAATATAAAAGGACATGTCACAAAAATTGAGCCAGCCTCAGATGTAAACTTGTGTCGTGGGATACAAACTCAACGGTATTATATTTAATTAATAGATATAACCAATATTTTTTCTGTTTTGTAAGCTCTCCGCAATGGCCAGACGAGTGAGTTAAATATACCCAGGCCTATCTGAAAAAGGTCATTTTCCTGCATGAACTAGCCAGGAATCGAACACCGGTCCCCTCGTGTCGCAGGCTGGCTACTGGCTAAACCACTGCATCACGGGACTTGTCAAACCTTGCTGTTTTGAAGTTTAGACGACGAACCTTCAAAGCTACAGTTTTTTTTTCGATGACGAAAATCGAGCAGGCCTAGGATCTCAGTCTAGATCGTTAGACCGAAACCCGATAATGTCCTATAATAAATCAAAGAGCAAGTGCCGAAAAACATCTCATTCAATTTGCGTAAAATCTGGCTCGAGAACCATTTCCCAAGCGTAAACAAGAAAGAGATTTAAAAAGAACGATTCAGAATTACAAGAGGGTTCCGTGTTTTGTTTTCGAACAAGGCGGTTTCTAAGAATATCATCCCATGAGGCGGTTACAATGTTGCGCCTTAATTACTTAAGTACGGGAATTTATATATTTGTGTGATAACTCGGTCTGTCGGTAATGTTATAAAATCATTAAAAAATATGCAAAAAATTAACACTAACACTTTGTGACTGTTTTGGTTCTTTTGACGTGAACTATAAAAGTGATATTTAAAATAATATAGAGTTTTAGTTCGCAAGATGTCGTTGATAAAAGTAAGTGCTACTGTCATGGCCGACTAGGGACTTATTTGACACTTGATTTGCATCAAGGCCATCATATAGTGAGAAAAATAGTGTTTATTTATATTACTTTCAAAACCCCATTAAAACAACCCTCCGTGATTCGGTGAAATGTTAACGACGTGCTTGATTTTCGCCCATTCCCTAGATAGGTTTTAACCATCAACATGGGAAGAGAAACAGCTGGTACATTCTTCGTTTTTCTTTTCTCCTTTCCATTAAATAGTATGTATCAAACCACCACCACCATCAGGTCATTTTATCCTCCACTGCAGGAGCACGACCCTCGCTAAGTGATTTATTAGCCAGAGCAGTCAGAGGATTCGGCCTACACTCTCCACGCTGGCCAGACGGGTTGGAGAGTTTTCTTTGATTAGCTTTGTATAGCTTGTATAAGTCGCCTTCTACAACATCCATGGGAAGACTTGGAGTGGCCCTATTCTACTCTTCCACCACCAACAACACGACTTCACATGTATCAAACAAGTATGGTGATTGGCTTGGATTTAGAATCGTGCGCCCCGATTGTGACTGAGGGCAGAAAAGAAGTTAGGTTCAGGTTATTTTTTTTTATGACCACCCGGAATGACTGAGGGCAGAAAAACACACGGGCGCACGATTCTAAATTTCAACCTGGTAATTTATCAAACAAGATTTTATAAAGTGATAAAAAAGAGTGAGGTTGGTTCTGCTGATATTAGGTATTCTACCCCAACTGTACCGAAAACTTTCGTGCATTCATTCCACCTAGTACAAATACGGAACCCCAAACTTATGAAAGACAACAAGAATCCCGTTTTGTTCTAATCGTGGCAAATCGTTTTTTCGTGCGATTGGCATGAGTCGAGACGAATTGTTGGTTTATCGCTTTTTGTGAATGAGGGTAGAAAAAATAGTCGGATTGCGATAGTGTGATGTGGCGATGAAGTGAGCACTGATTGAATGAAGGATTTGTCTGGAAAAAATGAATGAAAAAATAAAGTAGATTAAGAGTAAGATCTTTAGATTTGGTTCATTAGGGTGTTGAAGTTTTTGTAGTTAAATAATTTAACATCTTGCATCTATTAAGATATCTTTGGTTGTAGCTTTGTAGTGAAGAATTTTCAAATTGGGACCTCTCGTGTCGTATGCTGGTTTGTTAATCACTTTGCTACG
Organism: Rhodophaea formosa; assembly: GCA_963082605.1. Taxonomy (NCBI): domain Eukaryota; kingdom Metazoa; phylum Arthropoda; class Insecta; order Lepidoptera; family Pyralidae; genus Rhodophaea; species Rhodophaea formosa. Next base: position 8,057,310 of record OY720228.1, on the reverse strand, counting down.
GAGCTCATCAAATTGACTAAATATATCTTTAAATATGTCAACCTTTTATCATTTACTAAAAGTTCCACTTCAGAATCTCTCACTTTTAACTATATAAATAGGAAACCTAGTAATTTATGATCCGATTATGTTGTTAATTTATATATAAAAAACATAATGGTTCTATAAAATATATATATGAGACAGCAGTTGGACAAAACTGATGAATATTTATATATTTTTAATGTGCTGTGTCAATGTGGCAGCCATATTGATTATAATTTTAATTTTGCAGAACAGGACTTTGTATTGTTGGATTGATTTCCCGCGGGTCCTCGATTTTAAACAGGAATTTATAAATCGCTTGGAAATCCACGTCAAATTGGGATATTAAAAGAGCAATAATTTAGTACAATCGGGTGGAAAAATCCGATTTTTTTATATTCGAACGCTGTTAAATTGTCCTTCATTACATACTAAAAGTAAACATTTTAAATTTTTAATGCTTATTGAAACTACTGAAATAGTTTTAACTATTTACATTAATATATTTAAAAAGATATTTATTATGAGTGACAAAGAGTTTTTTCTACATTCTATAAAATGTGTAATTATTGTTTATATTCCATATATAATTTAATATGATCCTACGTAATATCACTTCAGCTTTCTTTTAATATTTAATCAAAAATTGATCACTGTGATCCAAATTAATTTGGAAAAGCAGAAAACAACACTGTTAATTTTCTCTTAAATTTCACCTTTGCAACGTTGTCGTCACATATATTTTTTAAGAAACTTCCAACTGAAAAGTTGAACCTTAAAAAATAAACACTAAAATAACAAACACCTTCTTACAAGAGCTAACAAAAACCATTTACAGAGAACAACACAATCGCTCAATTTTTTAAGAAACTTCCAACTGAAAAGTCGAACCTTAAAAAATAAACACTAAAATAACAAACACCTTCTTACAAGAGCTAACAAAAACCATTTACAGCGAACAACACAATCGCTCTATAACCGCAAAAAGGCTGCCCTCGCGCTGCCAAAATCGCCGTTATACATTATTCATTATCATATATTTAAACGTATGTGTGTCGATAAGTCCGTCGTAAATTGAAATTCAATTACCTTAAGGGCCCTTGGCATGGCCCCTCGTATAACCTTCCTTATTGACTGTCGAACTTCGCAAAAATATATTTGATCGGTACTTTTTGAACTCTTATGATATCGATGTTTGTGATGGTATGCTAAAAGTTTCGCAGCGTATTATATCAAAAAGTGTGTTTTAGATGTTATTTTGGAGGGCAGTGGGCCTCGAATGGGTTTTTTTTTTATTAATTATCGGGACTAGAAATTTTATTACAATCCTAAATGGTTTCAATAATTCATCACATAAAAACATTCATTACAAGAGAACCAGCTATGACAATCACTTATTACAATATAATACTAATTAATGTATGGTATGTTATACATCCTAATACATAGATATTTATAAAATTTAGAAGATTATGATTAAGATAATGAATGTTTGAAACATTATCTAAATAATAACTTCTGAATTTTATAAATATTAGGGATATATGTATATATGGATGTACACCGCAATTGTTATTTATAACAACTTCTGACTACTCAGGCTAATATATGGCTCTGGTAGTACAGAAAGGGTCGTGCTCTTGTAGTGGAGACTTAAAAAACCTGATGATGAAGAAGAAGAAATTAGAGATTGCGCATAACTCTCAACTACTCAAATGTCAAGCTAATTTAACATTTTTATTTTCATAAAAGCTGTTGTCATCGACTGTAGTTTGCATTAATTATACAAATGATTAATTTTAATCAATAAGTTACTCGGTAAATCATATTTCATTTCGATAAATAAAAATTTATTGGTCTTTTATTTCTTTACTGTTCTAAAAAGGTAATTAACGGCACGCAATTAAAGAATATCATTTACTGTAATTTATTAGAAGATTTTTGTACGTTGACACTACTTAACTGATACTTTTTTATAATTATTTTGCACAATTCATGAATCCTTTTGTTAAAATAAAATTTCGATGAATTGAATTATGTTTAATTTCAAATTAATAACAACTATACAGTCCAAATATGTATGAAACAGAACAATAATACTCAAGTGTTTTTTTTTTACAATAGTTTAATGTCTGTGGCCAGTTTCTTATAAACTAATTGAGTTTGAAAAAATTTGATGAGCTCAGAAACGCGCTGGGTTTATTTCCTTGAGTTCCAAAGTTTCTATGGCCACATTACAAGGCAGGTTGTGACTCTGGCTATACGGGAAATACAGATATAAATAAAATTATACGCCGAATCGATGAGTATGTCTAATCGACGAAATGTGTCGAATAGCCGATCTACCGAATCACCAATTTGTCCTATCCAGAATCTGTCGTACTCTGAACAAACCATAAAAACTTGTAAGAAAGCTTTGTCTCTCCTCTGTGATCGAAATAACATTATAGTACATTATTTACACGAAAAATAAACTACATAGTAGCACATTGACCGAAATAGTGCTTGAAGTTTCTAATAGTTCCTAGAAATATTTTCTCTTCACCCCCGATTTTGCCTTAAAATTTCCAAGGAAACCAGAAATGTATTTGAAACAGAAATAACTCCAAGATATTTAAGTGCAACGCAGCAGATTCCAAGGGCGTAGCGAAGGGGGCAACACCCCTTCCCCCTGCATACAGGTGTAGTTGATTTACAACGTTTAAGTGCCGTAAAATATTTAAAAGTACATAATTAATCATTTTAATGGAAGAAAACAAAGTGGAATTTCATTATCTATAAAAAATATTGGTCAACTGGTCGCCAAAGCGCGAAAAAATGCTTTGGCTTCAACAATCTTTTTTTTTTTTTCATTTTTCTGTCCAGCTGTTCTTCTACAGGTCGCATAACTCAACAGATCCTCTCACTTTATGAGAAGGTTCGAAAATTACATACTTTTTCTTCTTTTTATCGAGCCGAAATGTAAAAGTATCTTTTAAATTACCTACTTAAAATGTTATTGTCTATTTTATACTTGATCTTTTTTAAATTGCGGGACTTTTAATGACACTCACTATTACAGCTCTCAGAGCCACTATTTTTTATTAATTCCCAGGTACAGCCCTGATATTATTTCGCCGCCCTCTCACTTAGCAGAAACCTGGCTACGCTCTGGGCAGATTCGGCAAAAAGACCGCATCGAATTAAAGCCATAAAGTACTGTTGTTTTTCTACTTTAGATTTATAGCAACACTTACTGTGTTGCCGTTACTCGAACACTTAAAAATTCTTCTTTTGCGTGTGGTCTCTGTACTGACGAGCAAAATAAATAATATGTATTGGGTCAGCTTTAGAAGCTTAGCACGAATTTGTAATTTCTGAGGACAGGATCTAATAGAACTTGCCAAATGATTTTTAAACCATGGAGATGTAATAAAAAACTATTTTAACATGGAAAAAGAGAGGTTTTTTGCCCTAAGTTGGGGATGCTCGCTCGCTCGCTTAGTTTTGGTCACAAGAAAACCTAATGAAGCTAACCTACCTTCTGTGTCGTTTTCTTACGACTTAAACTAGCGGGATTCAATTACTTACCAGGACTTAATATGGATCTTAATCACAATATACTGGGTCTTGTTATTACAAAGAAAATTCTATTAGTATCTATAAATGAATACGTTACTAAGCAAGTTTGCAGCGAATTTTTACACTTTTAAAAAAGCCTATTTCACGTCAGATCTACACAATTTATGATAAGAATGAATAAGATATATTTTATGACCTGTTTTAACCGAAACTCTTCACATTTGTAAAACATGATGTTAAAAATATCGGTGATGTCACCCGTTTTTATGAGTGAACGTTATCAAATACGACATAAACATTTATTGCCAAATTAAGACGGTGTCGTTGTACTACTTATTTAATTTATTTTATGGCCATAATCCATCAGATTCTACAGTTACAAATATGTCCCAACATAATAAATGTTATATTTTTACCGACTTAATAAAAGAGGTTTCTCAATTCGACCGTATAAATATATTTTTTCGTGTGTTCACCGATACATCTTCGTTTATAAACTGATATTAATTGATGATGATTGAAAAGTCTTAACAAACAAAAGGTGATAATAATTTAACCATTTAATACGGATTTAGCTGCGAATAGTTTCTATTAATAGTATCAACATGCCCACACTCGACCCACACCTAAGCAAGCAAGCCTTGCATTTCTACATACACTTTACTTTTGTTACACGTCCTTTAAAGCGTCTGTAAAAGCTGCAAAAAGCTTAGGTGTTTAATTAATTTAAAAGCTCGGAAGAAAAGTTCGTTTGTACAATGCTATTGTCCTTTTGTTTTGGCTCTAAGATTACTTCGTCCTTTTAATCTCAAATTCTTTCGATTTAACTAAGATAGCGTTTTCGCGTTGTATGAAAAAAGTTTTTTGATTACGCATAGGTATAGATAGTAACTTTCTAACTTTTTGATCGGATATTGAGTCGTTTAGCAGAGTTTTTTTTTACAAAACCATGGTTACTTTTTCTCCTGCCGTTCTTGCATTTAATGTAAACTTGTTTGTTTGTTACGGCTTAGCTACAAAACCGCTCATCATAAAATGTTTATATGTACAATCGGCAGCAGATAACCTGTCCCCGCTACAAACTATTTTTTGATCACAGGGTGGTCTTGTATCTTGGTCGTGGTGTATTAGTACCCCCCAGACCTGTACATTGTTAGAAGTATTTTTTTACCTCTGACAATGTTCAGTCGGGGGTAGATAATTATTTTTTAATCCAGAACAAATTTACTACTGTCCTGATATAACAAATGTAACCATGAAAATAACGACACATGTATACCTAAGGAATACTAGTAAACGAAGTCACAAGTATACCTTAGTTTCTTACAAGTTTTGACAGCTTAATCTGTTCATTTAAAAGTTATAGTAGAATAAATAAACTAAGAATCTCACATAATTATATAAATTATCCCTGAAAATAAAATCTTTTTGGAAGTCGCGTTAAAAAATCAAATCGTACCATAGTAGGTATCACCAAAAAAGCTTAACACGAAAAAGTCCACTAATACAAGCTCGAAACTATTCTCCGCCTAAAGCAACATCCATTATATTCGTATAATTTATATGACTTTATCTTCGTATTAGCATAATATGTTAAGAAAAACTGTATAATATATATGTTTGTATCGTAAAAGCGCGGTTACATTAGCATAAGGCCAAATTCTTTATTAGGAGATATGGCCAACTAATTGTATTCCTTGTTAAGGGTAAGCGTACTTAGTAGAGCGAGCAGATAGGAAAAAAGTGCAGCAATTTATTTCTCATTTGCATTCTTCGTTCTGTTTGATTGTAATGCTGTTTCGAATAGAATGTAGTTGAAGGAAATATCTTCGTTTTTTTTTTAATTATAAGAGCAACAAGTAAATACCTTTGCTCAACAATACTAAAACTTTGAACAAAAGTATTTTAGTTATTTCTTGTGATAACATAATTTATTATCTCAAAGTTGTGTATGAAAAAAAATAATACATTGAATGGAGTTAATTAATTATTGTTATTATAATGCTTCCTAAAATTTACAAAATATGCTGTCATGTCTCCCATCTTATTTTCAATTAAAAAATATTTTATATGAATGTAATCGCTTTTAGACTACTGATTGAAAGCGTTAGTTTTAAGTTTATTTATTTTTATTTTGTGATTGATTCATAAATTATTTTTGACTAAGTTATCTTTAACTGTCTTCAAACTAAGCGAGAGGTTTCCAATTTACAAAGCTTGTGCCCTGATAACTTCTTAAGTGGAGAGGAGTGGAGTTCTTCTTCGTAACTGGAATCAAAATAGTGATGGGTTGCTAGCCGCATCGCCTATAACGTAATTTTAGAGATTAGATAGATTAGATTTTAGCCCAATCTCTTTACAGGCTTTTACGGTCTGCACGGGAGGAGAAGCAGCTGGTACATTGTACGTTTTTTTCTTTTCTCCCAGACCAGCGAGGAAGATTAAGACTTTGGTTTTAAGATTATAGAGTACGTCTCCTTAAGAGCTCTCTGCAACAAATTCGCGTATCGCCGACACTGACTAATACGCTTTTAGATTGATAAGCGATTAATAAAATTAAGCAAAATGCTTATCAGACTTATTTATACGCTGTGGGTTATCTCCTTTTAGGCAGAGGGTAATGGAGTTCTCTGAAGTCATTTTAAGTGAGTTTTTTTGTATAAAAGTATTTAAAAGCTGTTTATTTTGTTCAGAATGCTACTTATTGCATTGCTACGTTTTTGTTTTGTCGAACTCCGTAGTGCAGCGGTCAACACGCCTGAATGCGACACGGAAGGTCCCGGGTTCGATCCCTGGTCAGGACAAGATGGAAAATGAACTTTTTCAGATTGACTTGGGTCTTGGATGATTATCTTTATAAGTATCTATTATAAAAATAGTATAATTGTTGAATTAGTATCCCAAAACACAAGCCTCGAACTTACTTTGGGGTTAGCTTAATCTGTGTGATTAGTCCCTATTCATTTATTATTTATTTATTTATTTTGTTGTATATGTATAGGTATTTTTGCAATAATATTTATTTTTAAAACTTGACGATATGACGTCATATTCAACAAAACGAATTTTAAGTTTTTAGTAATCGGAAACGCCAATAAGTTTCAATCTATTTAATAATGTTAGTGAACAAGGGAAGGCCGTACCGCGACACCTTTCTAAATATGCTGAACGTGTCGGCGTTTCCGACTAAAACATTTTTGTTCAATATAAAAGGACCTTTGTATTTCTTAGTTCAAAATCATTATATATTTGTATTGTATTTAAAGAATCGGCCCACATAGTTGTCTGTTTAGCCTCCTATTTCTTGTTCACGACCTAATTTCCCAGTCTCCGGTTACGGCCTGCAATCAGCCCGATGTCCAAGAGTACGTGTTTGTGAACAAAGCCTTTGAATTTAAACGAGCTTCTTAGTGCGGCGTCTTACTTTGTTTCTTTGATACTAGGGGCAGAAATGTGTGATTTTTGGAGGACGTATTCCAGATTTGAGGAAAGCTACTTTACACAAGTATACTAGAAGTAGCAGTTTTCCCGTGACTTCGTGCGCGTAAAATTTCATCCTCCTATTTCACCCCCTTGGGGGTTGAGTTTCTAAAAATCCTTTCTTAGTGCTCACTTAGATTGTGAAAGGAATCTATGTACGAAAGTTTACCAATTTTATTTATTATAATTCATAATTTTATGAAAGGAACTTTACTTATCAAGTCATAGAGTTAGTCAAGTTTTCCTTTTATATATCGATTAAGCTCACATAGTTGTCTCTTTAGCCTCCTATTTCTTGTTCACGACCTAATTTCCCAGTCTCCGGTTACGGCCTGCAATCAGCCCGATGTCCAAGAGTACGTGTTTATGAACAAAGCCTTTGAATTTAAACGAGCTTCTTAGTGCGGCGTCTTACTTTGTTGCTTGGATACTTGGGGCAGGAATGTGTGATTTTTGGAGGACGTATTCCAGATTTGAGGAGAGCTAATTTTATACAAGTATACTTGTACTTGTACTAGCTAGACGTAACTTTCGTTTGCAAAACATTTCACCCCCTATTTCATCCCTTTAGGGGTTGAGTTTCTAAAAATCGTTTCTTAGTGCTCACTTAAATTATGAAAAAAACCCCTGTACCAAATTTCAAGCTCTAAGGGTTTGGTACTTTTGTGTACGTTGATACATCAGTCAATAAATTTTGCCTTTTATGTATATAAAGAAGATTTAAAGAATCGGCTCACATTTTTTTTTTATTCTTCATTTAAGGTAAACAATTAGCTGTTGGATTTGGTCCTAATTCCAAGAGAATGTGTTTGTGAACAAAGCCTTTGAATTTAAACGAGCTTCTTAGTGCGTCCCACTTTGTTGCTTGGATACTTGGGGCAGGAATGTGTGATTTTTGGAGGACATATTCCAGATTTTAGAAGAGCTACTTTACAACAATTTTATTCGTACTAGCAATTTTCTCTCGATTTCGTCCGAGTAAGACATCACCCACTTCAAATAGGGATATTTCACCCCCAGGGGTTTAATTTCTAAAAACCCCTTCTTAGACCTCACTTACATTATGAAAGGAATCTTTGTACGAAATTTTGGTTAAAATTTCGTACAAAGATTCCTTTTTTTTAAAAGAAAAGATTTTAAGTCTAGTTACAGTAGTTTTAGCTGTGCGTTGATTTATAAGTGACTGTTTGTTTTTCGTACGTGTAAGTGGCCAACACTGGTGTCAGATTTTTTTTTCAAGCTTTTTAAGGCATCTGACATAGCTTAACGACTGCCATCAACAATGACAGCCGGGACCAACGGCTTAACGTGCCTTCCGAAGCACGGAGGAGCTCGAGATATTTTTATGCCACTTGCGGTCACCCATCCAAGTAGGGACTGCACCAGCGGTTGCTTAACATACGTAAGCGCTCATAGAGCTCACACCCACTGGACCATCGGGCTCCTCAAGTGACTGAATAAGGTTTGTTTTTAAGACATAGCCTACATCAAAAATTGAAAATCTCATCCTATAGGTATTTGCGTAAACAGCTTTAGTAAAAAAGGATGATTTAAGAATTTCGCTTTCCTTCAAGTATCTTATAGACTATTTATGGGCTTTATAGTGGGACGATGACCCTCGAACCTCAAATTCTTCCAAAATAATAGACAAACCAATAGATATGAAACTAAATACAATACGTAAAAAACAAATTTGCTGATAAATAAAACAGATATATTGCTCCCAAATGCCCTCAGCCCTAAAATGACAAACGGAATACGCAATTTGTCGTCAAACCAATGCTCCAGTGAGGTTATATTTCATTAGCTTCGACTTTAATAGCTTTTACAAAAAGGTCTAAAAATAAACGCTTATTAAACCTTCACACGAGCACAATAAGCTCGATAATAAAGTTGACATATTTTTAGAAGTGAATAAGGACTAAATTAGAGTTACAATTTGCTGAATTAGTCACGTCATTTTACTTTGTATTTTGATGTGCGTAAAAATATATTTGGTAACTGAATTTTTAATTTAACACAAAAGAGGAGGTCATTAACACATGTATTTATTTAAATATCTATTTCATAAACTAGGTAATATACATCCAGTATGTAAAAGCCTTCGACAGCTTTAAGCACTGCACTGGCCTGTGTTTAACTCTCTTCATCGCTGATATATTGACACACGATATGTGGACTTGCTCTGGAAGTTATTGTAAGACATACGTACATACATACATATTAGCCGTGTGGTTCCCGGCAGAGTAGAATAGGACCACTCCAAGTAATCCCGTGGATGTCGTAAAAGGCGACTAAGAAAACACAAGCTTAACAAAGCTTATTACAATAAAGAGACCTCTCCAACCCGTCTGGCCAGCGTGGAGAGTGTAGGCAAAAACCTCTGACTACTTAGGCTAGTATATGGCTCTGGTAGTACAGAGAGGGTCGTGCTCCTGCAGTGGAGACTAGAAAGACTTTATGATGATGATGATCACGTCTTTATCACTTGCGGGGTACACAACCTAGGGTCATAAAATCAAAAACCCAAGTTAGTGGGCGTTAAGGTGGAAAGCGAAATCAAAATAGTGATGGGAGCCGCATCGCTTATAGAAGAGATTCCTTAGATTTTCGCCCAATTGCTTGACCGGCTTTTACGGTCTGTGCAGGAAGAAAAGCAACTGGTATATTCTTTTCTCCCAAACTAGCATTGAAGCGATAATTGTAAGAATAGGTAAGAATCGTATTCCTGCAACAAGATAAGTCAAAATTTTAGTTTCTGGGACAAGCTTATTTTATAAGCTAATTAGCACTCATAAATTTTATTGAGCTATTCAGCGTTGATGATTTCTCAATAAGATCAGTTAGTTGACATCATTTCTTGTTGGTGTTGTTGAAGTATTCATGCAAAAGTTCGGTTTAAGTAGATTAGATAGCATGTTCAGAGTATACTGAGCAGCCTTAGTTCTGAGTACGCAAGTACAAGGTGCGATCAGAAATATACATCATCATCATCATCATCAGGTCTTTATTAGTCTCTACTGCAGGAGCACGACCCTCTCTGTACTGCCAGAGCAGTAAGAGGATTTGGCCTACACTCTCCACGCTGGCCAGACGGGTCGGAGAGGTCTCTTTGATGTTTATAAGCTTTGTTTAGCTTTAGTTTCCTAAGTCGCCTTTTACGACATCCACGGGAAGATTTGGAGTGGTCCTATTCTTCTCTGCCGGGAACCACACGGCATCAGAAATATACAGTAGTGATACAATTACCGGAATTTCACGTGTTGTTATAGTATACACCCTTATTTTTAATTCAATACACAAACTTTAAGAGGTGACTCAGCCCATCAACATGTAAAAGGTAAAAATAGTATTGAATTTTCAGCATTGGTCCCATAACAAAAGTTGTTTATGTTGATGGGCTGTGTCACCTCTCAAAATTTGCGTATTTAATTTTAAATAAGGGTAAACATATATATGTTTCTTTTTAATATTGTAACTACTTTGTATAGATAACTCTGCCATGTTAAAAAGACAAAAGCTCCTGAATAATTAATTTAAAAAAAAAAACCTTGTAGAAATGTAGCTTCAAATATCATCATATAGTAAACTACACAATGTCATACTACGCTATGTATTATTTTAACATATAAAGCAACTAGCTTAAATGATTTTACCACCCAAAATGTTATCTTGCCAAAAATACACCAAACAAAACTACTAAGAACACATGTAAAAGGCTATGGAATAGAGTATTCTTCAACGTACGAAACTTCACGAAGTTTGTATGACACTTCAGCTCATCGTATTCCTTCGAACATATTTTCTCGAATTGGAGTTTATTTTGCTTTGATTATAAGATCGAATGCGGAGGAAATATTTTGACATGACTATCCAATATAAGAGGAATGTTTTCAAAGTTTATGTACTCTTATGTATGTATATACTTAAGTATGTATTGAAGTGCGTTTCTTTATACCATTATAACCTTTACCCATTATAAATGCCCTGAAGGATTTGGACGTATGAGAGTAAGAATTCTAAATTGACGAGATTCTGTGGTTCTGTGGTACCACAAGTACCTTTCAATCGCATAGTTCCCAGTCAGGTCATGCATGATGGAAATCGATGTTCATCTAATTCTATATTTTAAAATATAATATCATTGAGTTAGATGGATTCATCCCACGACACTATTAACAAGTTACTGTTGGATTATTAAAAACTATAAGGATATAAGTTACCTAGTATGGCGTAGACGAGCCGTAGTAAACATTAACGGAATTTTCGAAACTTTAAAATCACAAAGTGACTTTTCAGCCTTTTTGCTTCTGAGACAGAATCTCGCATTATAAATAAGCAATTAATATTACTTAATAAAGATAAGAATTAAAACTCAATCCTAATTTTATGGAATGATGATTTCAGTGCAAAAACTAAGACAAAAAAGCTCTGACTTAGATGTTCATAAGCTTATGAGATACTAATCTTCAAAGTAATTACGAAGAGTTGAAAATTATTAAAAAAAATATTATTTCTTGCCCTACTAAAAAAAATTAAAAAGAGCAGTGTTATAATAGGAACTTTTATCTAAATACACTACAGACAAATAAATTAAAATTATTTCCCTTTCCAGCAACAGATAATGTAATTTATTTTAATATGACTGTTTTATTTATTTTGATTGCATGATACTTTGCAGATAACAACAAAATAACTCAATTTCTATAATGAAAGGCCATTTTTAACATTTCGTGAGAAAACTTTTAACTTTGTATAGAATTACAAAAATTGAGACACCATCCCGGAACGAATTACATACGTTATCGAGATCCAAACCTTTCGAACTCATGATATGCATTAAAAAATAAAACCAGTTTGAACTGGTCCAATTCGCTTCCGGAAATAACCAAAACCATTCCATTAAATACTCTATTTCAAACGGGATTACGTTTAAAATCGTTCGACGGATAAAAAGTGAAGATAGTTGATGGTATGTTCTTATTTTGAAATTCGTAAGGCTAAGAATTTGTGTATTATGTTGAAGGATCTCTTCAGAAAGTAAAGTACAATCATTCTTATTTCAAAGCCAATAAAGTTCTAGTTCGAATCATCAAAAATACAAGATATTTTCAATGGTGTTAGAAGTGGAATAGGGTTTAGAAAGAAAGTCAAAGTATTTTCAATCTTACGTTTAATAGAATAAGGAAGGAAGTTGAAAGGTTTTGTACACGGTACGGGTGGTAAGGTGTTAGTATAATTCGTTTCTGATGGGTTTTTAATACGCGTCCGTGTGAAACCCCGTTAGACTCCTGCGCACTAATAGACACATTACTTAACTTACTATTGTAAAAGATAGACACGAAGAACTTAGCTGTAAAATGTATTATTATAATCCTGTGCTAAGTTTACCATTATTATATGGGCATCGATATGCTTGGGTATTCAAACTATAATTTATTGAAAAGTTGGTAGTTTTCCAATATTTTTCTTGAAGTCACTTGAACCTCATTTTCATAGGTTTTGTCTACGTTTTTCGTTTGTAATAGTAATTTTAGTTAGTAGATGATAATGTATAAATAGATCAAGAAAATGGCTGAGAGAGAACTGATAGACATGGAGCATTCCATTGCATGAACAAACTGGTGGCTGAAGCACCAAAATAATTGAGTAAATGGAGAATACTCCAACGACAATAATATAGTTGTTAAACTATATACAGTACAGAAAGTGTTGGTTGTTCAATTTTTTCTGTACTTCATTAAATAAATAAATATAAATACATACGGACAAATCACACAGATTGACCTAGCCCCAAAGTAAGTTCTTAATTAAGACTTGTGTTATGGGATACTAACTCAACGATACTATATTTTATAACATATACATATATAGATAAACATCCAAGACCCAGGTCAATCTGAAAAAGACCATTTTTTTTCTTGACCTAACCGGGGATCGAACCCGGGCCCATCTTGTCGCAGGCCAGCGTATTGACCGCTGCACCACGGAGCTCGTACACCATATGCTTTGATTTTTTTTAAACTTACAGGTTACAACTACCGCAATACTGGATTCCAATCAGGTCAGAGCTCTGTATTGTCACCCAGCAAACCAGTTAACTGCATTTACCTGAAAAAAAAAAGCTGCTTTTAGGACATCCCAACTAATATTACAAATGCGAAAGTGAGTTTGTTTGTTTGTTACGCTTTCACGCCGTATCTACTGAACCGATGATCATGAAATTTTGCATACACATAGGTTAGGGTACCGAGAAGGACATAGGCTATAAATTACGCGGGCGAAGCCGCGGCTAACTACTAGTTGTAATATAATTGCCTAATAAAAGTGATATAAAAACTAAAAATTATACATACACCAACTAATATTATAAATGCGAAAGTGAGTTTGTTTGTTTATTTGTTTGTTACGATTTCACGCCGTATCTACTAAACCGATCATCATGAAATTTTGCATACCCATAGGTTAGGGTACCGAGAAGGACATAGGCTATAAATTACGCGGGCGAAGCCGCAAGTAATAGCTAGTTGTAATATGATTGCCTAATAAAAGTGATAAAAACTAAAAATTATACATACACTAGCTGTTACCCGCGGCTTCGCCCGCGTGATTTATAGCCTATGTCCTTCTCAGCACCCTGGTTCACCCACACCCAGGTTCAGTAGATACGGCGTGAAAGCGTAACAAACAAACGAACAAACAAACTCACTTTCGCATTTATAATATTAGTTAGGATACATACATCACAGGGGTAGACAGAGCCTATGGTTATAAACCTAAAGGCCACGTTTAGCGTGTTAGTGGGGTGAAAATCGGAATTAAAATAGTAATAGGTTGCTCGCCGCATCGACGGTAACATGATTCCTTACATTTTCAACCAATCCCTTGACTAGCTTTTACGGTAAGTAAAGCAACAAGTATATTCTGTTTTTTTTATTTCCTCTCCCAAACCAGCATGAAACTAAAGATACATACATACATACTATCACGTCTTTATCCCTTGCGGGGTAGACAGAGCCCAAGGTCATAAAACCTACAGGCCACGTTTAGTATCCCTCAATACGTCCGGCGCACCCTGGGCCACAATCTGCGGGGACAGTCTAGACGGTAACGCGAAGCTGATCCTTTCACCACAAAATGGCTGATTATAGCCATTTTGACTCGAAAAGAAGAAGTATCGTAGTGGAAACTAAAGATATGTTGGATCATCATCATCATTAGGTCTTTCTAGTCTCCACTGCAGGAGCACGACCCTCTCTGTACTACCAGAGCCATATACTAGCCTGAGTAGTCAGAGGATTTGGCCTACACTCTCCACGCTGGCCAGACGGGTTGGAGAGGTCTCTTTGATGTTAATAAGCTTTGTTTAGCTTGTGTTTCCTTAGTCGCCTTTTACGACATCCACTGGGTGACTTGGAGTGGTCCTATTCTACTCTGCCGGGAACCACACGGCACTATGTTGGATGAAACGTCACTTTTCCTTTCAGTTAAAAGGTGGAGTCAGTTTTATCATCAGCAAAGACCAAAGATACAATAAAAGGTTTTGCTGAACATGTTGTCATGATTACATTTTGCTTTAGCATCGCTTTTACAATTTATTGCGAGAAATATTTAATCAACTAGTTTTTTTCAATCTTCAAATAGTTTATATACTCTAACAGGTAAAATCTACATAAGTATGTATATCGGAAGGCAGTCGTAAAGCTATGTCAGATGCCATTAGGCACCTTGAAAAATCTGACACCAGTGTTGGTCACTTACACACACGAAAAACAAACAAACCTAAATAGGCATGGCTAGAGAATCACCTTCATCCATAGAGGGAATGTGACTGTACTACAGACGCCTTTGCAACACATTCCATACGAAACAAGTGAATTTAATATGAATATGGGTATCAAAACCATTTCAGATTAAAAGAGTCTGTATACCTTCGTCCAAAATTTTACCAAAATTCTGTAGCCCACAAAATTAATAACAAAGCAATTAACTACAGCCCGACATACAGTTCCGCGAACGCGTTTGAGGGTTACGGTTACGGCTGAAGGATGAAGCTATGGAGATGACAGATATGACATGCCAATTAAAGTATATTATCGTTGATATTTGAACCATTTCCCTGATCCTTAAAAATATTTCTTCATTTTTGTTTTGCCTTTCAATATATTTTTAAACTCGGCCAAACCACGTTCGCACAGGCGCACGTTGCCGACTTTTACGCTGTATTTCGAGGCCGAGTCGCATCACTGATGCGCAGAGTTCGGGGAAGCTGCAATAGTCAGCCTCTGTGTTGTCCGGGAAAGACCCGACTGTCCAATATGGAGGCACTGGGTGCGCATGCACGTGGCAGTACCAGGTGGTCCGGGAGGACTAGGCGGGTTTTTCCTCAACTAAATTATTTTATCGCATTTTATTTTGTACTAACATAGTATGTAAGGATTTTGTTACTAACAAAATATGGGCGCAAGTCTGAAATAAAATTATTTTATTTTATTTTTTAATGCGCCAAGTGTCCAATCAGTTTGCATTTTCAATTTCGGTAGCCTCGTTTCTTTTATGTCCTATAATATTCCGATCACGGTTGATTTATCAAAATTTGTTTAGTAAATTATTTTTAAATGTCGTGATATTCAAAGACGACGTTTGAATATCTGGGGGTAAGCCCCCAGATATTCAAAATAATCTTAGCTAATGACAATTTTAAATCTCAGACTATCTTTGTCTTGCTAGGTTATCTAAACAGTGGCAGAACGACACTTGAGAACGATTTTAGTTAAGATTTATCAAAATCTCATTTTTTAAAAGATGATAAATAACTTCAAACTTGTAATCTGGGTATTCTTCCGTTTACTATCTATTTTATAGCTCAGGTACTGAGTGGCGCAAACAACGATGTTTACTCAGTAGATTGGGGATTATGGCTTGTTCGGCTGTACGCGTGACGCGGGGTATAAAAATGTTTGGCTAGCCCGCAGCAGCCGCAGGGTTCACGCAATTTTAGCATTTCGCAAAATTACTTTAAAGTTTTCCATAGCATTTTCCATTCCAATCATTATAATTTTTTCGAGCCTATACACTCATTATGAAAACACGGCTTTACTCACGTTTTATTAGCCTATACATTGTTCTGGAGATCTTGTGACTTTCTAATCTTTCTATCTCGTAGGAGTTTTGTTCGAACAGGTTCGAACTAAATATCGTCTAATAAATAAACTGTCAACTTTACCTATTGTAAAAATAATATAATGGACTCTACAAAATAAGATAGAAATAATAATTCGTAATAACAAAAACTCATTACGAAATACAAAATAAATATTTTAAATAGAGAACACTATTTCGAATTCCGAACAAGTTTGATAGACGCGTTAAAAGCGTCAGGTTACGTCGATCACAGATATTGTGGCGTGCAAACAATATTGTTTACTTAGTAGATTGGGGATTATGGATTGTTTCTTCACTACAGTATCTATCATACAACGATGACATCTGGTGGCAAATTCTTACAGCTTTCTCGAAAAGCCGCACAAGTTATTTTGAATTTGAACATATATTTTATCATAAACCGGTGACGATATTAAGGGTTTTTCTAAGTGATATATTTAAATACAAGAACCATTTTTCTCCATAAGCGTTGTACATAAATTAAGTGTCTATAATAATTAGTTTTATTTTCAGATCCTTGTGTTACATTCACAGAGGTTTAACATTACATTATATACTTTAGGTAACTTAATCTAAATAACCTAAGATCGATATGAATTTTATTTCACCATAACTTTTAAATGCCTAATAGTTAAAATTTGTAAAGTTTGCATGAAATGTCATATCATGTCATATCATGTCATACCATCATGTTATATATAAAGTAGAATGGGACAGCCCTGCGGCTCGTTTGCCTAAAGGCCTAGAGAGACACGATGTTAATTCACACCTCGGATGAGTCGGCTTACTCAGTAATTCTTAAATATACTCCCACGCTCTATTTTGCCACTTAGCGGGATTTCAAACTACATACATATAAACATCACGTCTTTATACCTTGCGGGTATACAGAGCCTATGGTCATAAAACTCGAAGGCCACGTTTTGCGTTTTGGTGGGCGTAAACGTGGACAGTGGAATCAAAATAGTGATGGGTTGCTAGTCGCATCGCCTATTAAATTCCTTAGATTTTCGCCTAAATTCGCACGGGACGAAAAGCAGCTGGTAGGTAAATTTTATATTTTCCCTTTTCTCCTAAACTAATACGAAAGACTAAAACTAAAATACAAAAAATCCTAGGTATATACTCGAAGTTGCGACTGGTTAATTTAGGTATAGGTACCTGGCGTCTGTTATCTTTTTCACTAAGTGTTTATTTTTCAATAGTAGATACCTTTTAATTAAAGGGTATTACTTAAGGTCGTTTGTGTTAAGGGCTAGAGACATGCTATTAATATACACACCGAATAATCGCCGGTTCTATTGGTAGTCGTAATTCTTAAATCTGCTCCCACGCTCCAGTTTGCCACTTAGTGGGGTTAGAAGCTAACATTTTAAAATATTTTTTTTAATTTCTTGTTCTTGAAAAATCTCATTTTCATTAAGAAAAAGATTAGTGTCTCAAGGACTAAGTCGGTTGAAACGCTCGAGTTTGATAAAGCCATTATTTTATTAATTTTGTTCGGATTGTAGATTCCCAAATGATACAATAAGATATGAGATGGTATTCAATGGTACCTGTTGTACTCACCAAAGTCGCCGCATGTGGATATTGGCTAAATAGGTCTATTGACAACTGTGGTCAGTTTCGTAAAAAAATTAAAAGTCTTCGTAGGTGTAGTAATGTACCAACGTACAACAACTTACAATTCGAAAAAAATATTTGGTCGTTTCATACTGTGAACGTCAATGACTTTAAAATAATAGAATTGAGTCATAATTTGTTATCAAACATCCGAGCGTCCATCTTTTACTAACAATAATTAAATATGATACCTTTATTCCTTGAGAATAGCACAATGCCTTGAAAAACAATATTTTTTCTTTATCCGGTACACGTCAACGACTTAAAAATAATAGACGCTGACCTACATCAAGTCGTAATTAAATTGGGAGGGTCGCCGGTTCGAATCCATTACATCTAAACAACGCAGCTAAAAGCGGTGTAATGAGCTCCGACAGCAGCTTTCAGGATGAAAGAGGCATATTGAGGACATAAATAGTGCCTTGACGACGAATATTGGATGGATATTGGTCAAAGAGTCTGTTGGAATGTCTGGACGCCTAAAGTTAGGTTACTTCAATGCTTGGAACCTCAGGATCTGCTAAACGCAGCTGTGTTATAATGTGAGAGTTTTTCACACTTGCTGTAAAAATTAAAATTATACTAGTAGTTTGTCATTTAATCCCAATTCCTATCCCAATCCCAATCCCATCCCAACTAATATTCTAAATACAAAAATGAGTTTGTTTGTAACGCTTTCACGCCGTATCTGCTGAACCGATCATCATGAAATTTTGCAAACAAATAGGTTAGGATACTGAAAACGACATAAGCTATATAACACGCGGGCGAAGCCGCGGGTAAAAGCTAGTAATATTTAAATCGAATAATGCCGTGTGGTTCCCGGCAGAATAGAATAGGACCACTCCAAGTCTTACCGTGAATGTCGCTAAAGGCGACTTAGGAAACACAAGCTAACAAACATTAAAGATACCTCTACAACCCGTCTGGTCTGCGTGGAGAGTGTAGGCCAATTCATCGGACTGCTCTGGCTAATATATGGCTCTGGTAGTACAGAGAGTGTCATGCTCCTACAGTGGAGACTAAAAAGACCTGACGGTGATGATGATGAAATCGAATAAGCCCCCGGTTTAATCAGTCATTCTTAAATCAGCTCCCACGCTCTGGTTTGCCACTTAGCGTGATTAAAAGCTTAAATTTATTAAAATATTTAATTTAATTTTTTATTCATTAAAAATAATCTTATTTAGGCATTGTTTATTTTTGCAAATTTCACATATAAAAAACGAATAAGTAACTTTTATAGAATTTATTAATATAAAAATCATACTCCCGCATCATATCGTTCAGATATTGTAACAACCCTTTCTGTAATCGGGTAAAAAGGGCAAAACACAATTTGGGCAAACTGAACCACGCCCGGGTGCAGATAAACCAGCAGGGCCTATCGGGGGTGAGGGGCGGGGGTGTTGCCACTTTACCAAATTACGCTGTCCCACTGCCTTTGTTGTATTCCACACTTTTTGATAATAACTATCTGATCTCTGTATTGTGGCGTATTCTTCTCAGCGGTGGTCTTTCCGAAACGCTATTGTTTGTTTGTTTTGTTTTTCGTTTGTGTAAGTGGCCAACACTGGTGTCAGATTTTTCAAGCTGCCTTAAAGCATCTGACATAGCTTAACGACTGCCATCAACGATGACAGCCGGGACTAACGGCTTAACGTGCCTTCCGAAGCACGGAGGAGCTCGAGATATTTTTATACCACTTGCGGTCACCCATCCAAGTCAAGCTATGTCAGATGCCTTAAGGCAGCTTGAAAAATCTGACATCAGTGTTGGCCACTTACACATACGAAAAACAAAAAACTCATCCAAGTAGGGACTGCACCAGGGGTTGCTTAACATACGTAAGTGCTCATAGAGCTCACACCCACTGGACCATCGGGCTTGTAGATTTTGCAATATTAAAAAATATGACATTAAAAAGCGATACGTGATACCCAAATTTGAATAAAATTGCATTTAATTTTAGTTCATATAAATGCATGTAAATCAGGGCGAACAATAGTGCGGAAATTCTAGGTGATTATAAGCATATTGTGTCTAAAAACTGTTGTGGATATAAGAAATGGCATATAAAAAGTTAACAAAGTTCTGAGGAAGGTTTTCAAATTTTTTTTTATCACAACTTTTATTTATTTTCCGCGTTTTTCTGTAAGCGTCAAATCTCGCGACATGATTTTTAAAGCACTAATTTAGTAACCGATTGAATAGAGATTTTATATACTTATTTAAATCTAATGAAAATTCAATATTATGTTAAACCATACATCTGATTTGATTATGGATTTCCGCCCGCTTACAAAACTTCTCATATATTTTTTTTTTCTTTCCCATACTAATTTACCTAGGGCTGAATTTTTTTTTATGAATAAGTAATTTTTTTTGAGTTCGCTGGATTGATTACTAGTAAAAGTTGTTCATATTGATAATCTGAGTATGTATTGTATATGTATGTCAATGGTCAATTTACACGCTGTATAGCATAACATTCATTTTCATTTAACCTTTGATTCCAAATATGTCAATGAAAACAGATGAAGAGAACAGTTGTATTGAATATATCATCAAAACAAAAATATCAATTGATCGCAGCTAAAACAAAGGACGGACGTCCACAAACCATCGTCGAAAGATTTAATTGATTAAATGCCTAAGTTAGATAAATATGAGCGTGAAAGCGTAACAAATTAAAAAACAAACTCACTTTTGCATTATAATATTAGTTGGGATATCATGAAAAGAAATATCAATTGAACGCAGCTGAAACAAAGGACGGACGTCCACAAACCATCGAACCGGGACACAACCCGTAACTTTCCTCAAAACACAGCTAGCCTTGGCAACATTTCTGCACGTATGGCAAAGAGTATGTCGAATGGTCTGATCGATTTAATGCCTAAATAAGATAAATGTAAAAAGTGTTGTTTTTGTGCGTTCCTCTAATCTCTTTTCAAGTCGTTGTGGATATAATTTATTTAAAGATCATATTTTTAAGTTCCTGTTATAAAATTATGTTTAGTTCATCATCTGATAAACATGGATAATAACAATGAACAAATCATAAATATTGCAATAAAAATAAAATAGAAGACTCGAGTAAATATTTAAAAAAATTATCTCCCATTTGAAAACTACATTGAATATTTCTCTAACTTGGTTCGGCATTTCCATGTAAATTGGAAGTAAATCTTCGAGGCAACTTATACGCTAAAGTATTACTTACTTACAGCTAAAAATAAGTAATCGAAGACTCGCTCAGATCAGAGGGGATGAAGATCTAGACACGCGGCAGCGTGTCAAGCCAAAGTTCAAGCAAAGGCTACTCTAACTTACTACCTACCATAGAACTTGGCACTCATTTAGATCTCAATTCTTTTTGCGGCGAAGCCCACAGTCAAGCATAATTTTTGTATTGAACTTGGCTTTCCTTTTTTACATTTATGTTTTTGGTGGGATATTCAATAACATATAAGTTTTATTAATATCTGGCTGAACCCGTCCAAAAGAACATTCCATCGGTTTGCGTAGGAAGAAGTCAGTTGGCTTAAATAAATCAAAACCTTTATAGAGATTTCCAATAAATTGTCATAGGTAGTCATTTCATGTTACTACACAGCTATCTACTCAAAAATTTTGACGTCAGTTCTACTTGTGGCAAGTTTAATGCCTTTTCCAAAGCGGAGTGCAGAAGAAGCGACAACAAAATGCACAGCGTATGCTTCTTACCAACCTCTACTACTACTAGCTGTCCCACAAAATATTTTTATTGCTATTAATTTAGTTTCAACAAACATTTCGGTCATTCATTACATAGAATATTGCTTTAAAAATCTTGACAAATTGCGAGAATTTATTTACAACGTCCACATTTTTACGACATGTCAGTGCACTCTTCTAGCGTGATACGATACTCCATACTCTTTGACACTCAAGCACGCGCAGGGCGACAGAGGGGGCGCCGTGCGAGGGGGGAGACGTAAGCGATTTGTAAGAGCCGATGAAAGCCCTCTACTCTCTAGATATTGAACGGCAGGGTTGTCACTTTTAATGGAAATACATTTTTACTTAGCGCCGAGTGCTTTATTTTAGAGTGGCGCGATCATACGTTGTACTTAGCTTTTATCAATGATATGTTTTGGAGTGTATTCATCGTGTTTAATGAATTTTATTGTTACTTTTCTTAAAAGTATTTTCGATTTTCGATCACAAAAGCCGATCGAGGCTCATTCCGAGCGTCAAAAATGCGCGAAAGGCGATGCGGCTAGCAAACAACCCATTACTTTTTTTTTCAGTTCTTACTTACAAGCTCACTAATATGCTAAACGTGGCCTTAAAGTTTAATATACCTACTCTTAGGCTCTGTCTACCCCGCAAGGGAAAACGACGTGATAGTATGTATGCCATATTAACCGGTGTAAGTAAGTAGTAAGGTACGCGGTAGACATTTATTTAGTTTTAAGCTATCTAAAGACAGACTTGCCAAGTATACAGCTCACAGAGCCATTGGTAATAAAAGGTACATGAGCTGTTCTTTCCACATCGAAATTCTAAATTTATAACTAGGCCTTTTAATAAACTTGCACAGCTTGACCTATAATTTTCGATGTTGCGTGATTCATGTCAATATTGGAAATAAATTCTGAGGAAACTAAACATTTTAACGGACGAAGCATTTTTGATCCCAGTGTTTATCCATGGAGCGCGGGGATCAATAGGTAATTGATTCTATACTAGTATAGTAATTTTTGTAGCTGTGTGGTTCCCGGCAGAGTAGAGTAGGACCACTCCATTACTTCCCGATGTCGTAGAAGTCGACTAAGGAAACACAAGCTGAACAAAGCTATAAACATCAATGAGACCTCCAACCCGTCTGGCCAGCGTGGAGAGTGTAGGCCAAATCCTCTGACTGCCCTAGCTGTTATAATGAGCTCAGGTAGAACAGAGAGGGTCGTGCTCCTGCAGTGGAGACTAACAAGGACGTGTTGTTGATGATGATAGTAATTTAATTTACTCTATTTAGATTAATAAACTACTGAAAGATAATAAACCTCTTTGAAAGTTTAGTAAATGACCGTCTTTTATCAATTAAGTGTAAAGTTGTACAGCCAACGATAAACAAATAATTGCATATACATTTGCTTTCGGCATCATCCAATTAAAATGAATTAGCACTATTGTCAGGATGTAATATGGCAAGAAGTTGTTTAACTGATTACTGTTTCTACCGGCAGTTTTTTCCCTTCATCTATAAATAGCAACTTTTTTTTTTCCTTCTTTTTTTTTCTCATAAAAGTGTGTCTCGGCCTTTCCGATCCCCTTCTTCCTTTTATGATGAATGAACTGACGGAAAAAAAAGAGGAATGGAAAAAGCTATACCGACAAGAACCCATTTCTTTAATTGGATGCTGATGAACTACGCCTGGTTCCCGGTAGAGTAGAAAAGGACCACTCCAAGTCTTCCGTGGATGTCGTAGAAGGTGACGAAGGAAACACAAGCTAAACAAAGCTGATAAACATCTAAGAGACCTCTCCAAACCGTCTGGCCAGCGTGGACAGAGTTGGCTAAATCTTCTTACTGCTCTGGCTACTATATGGCTATGGTAGTGCAGATAGGGTCGTGCTCCTGCAGTGGAAACTAAAAAAGACCATATAATGATAGCATTTATAACAATAAAACTTGTATTGTATCTCGTCCAGCAGTGTGTTAAGTGAGTTGTAGTGTTTTAGCAGTACCTTTTTAACACTGAAACCCAACTAAACCTCCAAAACCTTTAAACGTGCGAGGCATTTTTGGGGAACCGTGTTTGTCCATGGATGGCGGGGATCAGTAGGTAATTGATTCTATTCCTGTTGATTGTTTCGTTATCTTGTTTGATGCAGAGATTTTCGGATTTAGGCACGTTTGCTGACTCTCACGTACGCACGGATTTCGTGAACAAATATTTTTTGGGACGAAAATTTGATTAGATATTGCGGTGGACTTAGGAATGGATACGAGGAGAGCTTTTGATTTTTGAATTGATATTTTTTTAGGGATGTTAAATGTTTGTTATTCTGATTTTTTGTTCGAGAAAAAAAAATGGAAAATTCATTTATTTCTTGACGGATTTAAACAGAATAAATTATAAATAAATAAAAATGCGCAACATTTCTTCTGCCACTAACGATGGGAACTCGAAAAAAAGAACGAGATTATCTTACAGATTTATTATACAAGTGTATAACGGCTCGGCAATTTATATAGAAATATTTGGAAAAAGGAAAAGTTTTTCATTTTGAGTGTAGATTTGTTGGTTTGGTGTTTTTGAACAACTTTTTGAATTATATAATCAAATATGCATAAGTGAGTTTATTGTTTATTATTAATATATCATTATTTATATTAAAAATATAACATACAGACTTACTGTTTTATAGGTACCAAGGCATCTGCATGCAAGATAAGTTAGTCAGAGTCAAATACGTCAAAGGCACCTCAAAGTATCAGCCCTGCGTCACAAGAGGCATGAGGAGTCTCGACTCCCGACTACTGTGGTTGCAAAATTCTCTGAGGTCACTCACCCTTCATTAAGAGATAATTCTATTTGCGTGTCACATTAAACGTATTTTTCGTACTTTACAGGTTTGAAGTGAATTAAGTTATTTTCTGCAGGATTTTTTGCAATCTTTTTAGCATCTTTTTCATTCAAATTGAAACTTGCTGAAGCAAAAGCTAAAAACAAAATAAGTATAGCAAATTTGAAATTGATTTATGATCTTGGTTCCAAATTTAAATGTAATTAATTGATTGGTCAACGTATCGTTTTAATGGCAACGGCAATAGTTAAATGTCATTTTAGTGGAAAAAGCTAATACTTGAGGCTTAAAATATAAATGTAGAATTATATAATATTTACGGATGAATATTTCTAAAAGAGTCCCTTAATCGTCGAATTTCAAAAGACTTTTAAGTCCTATGAAAATATTAAGAGAAACCTATTCTAAAGCAGCAAGTTGAATGGCATGAACAAGATATACGAGTTAATTTAAACTCCGAGAGAAAATATAAAACATTTCGCCGTTTCGGAGACATTAAATCATATAAAATAATATTAGCTGTCAACGGATTAGATGAAATAAACAATAACACCGAGAGACAGGCTATTAAACGAACATGTTCTAGAATATTAACATAATATACAGAATAATGTTAGAATGCAAAATATGGCTTATCTTGTTGTTTTAGTTTGTAATATTTGTGCTTTGATGAACGGCAAAAATATTTTTCTATTGCTCGCAAACATTTTTTATATAAATTTATTAAATTCCTCTTGAAAAGTATAAGTTTCAATTTCAGTGGACCAATGATGTTTTTAGGGTTATAGGGATATGAAAATGACAAAATTCTAAGAATTACATAATAGATTTTTTTTTCTTTTATTTGTATATTATTGCGAACTCTTTAGTTTTAGTATTCTTTATTTTAAATTATATTTTTTAACCTTTTGTTTTGTAAATATGTATGTCACTCTCTAATTTGTGTTATAAAGTCTAGTAAATATTCGTGAACCCAAAGCGTTTCTCATTTATATTTCTATTTAAAAGAACATTTTAATAACGTAAATAAATATCGATTGGTAATAGCATACATTAACATTATCACGTCTTTATCTCTTGCGGACTAGACACAGCCCAAGCTTATAAACCCCAAAGGCCACGTTTAGCGTGTTAGAGGGTGTAAGGCGGAAAGCGGAATCAAAATAGTGATGGGTTGCTAGTCACATCGCTTGCTGACGTAATTCCTGAGATTTTCGCACAATCCCTTGACCGGCTTTTATTGTCTGCGTGGGAAGAAAAGCAACTGGGTTGTTGCTATTCATAAGACTCGTGAGGTCTATACCTTACAGAGCAATTTGTTTTAATAGCGTAATGTTTTAAAATCAAAATCCCAAAAAGTATAATCAAACAAGAACTATAAATTAAAAATTAATAACTAGGCTAACTCTTGCCAACACTATAACTATTAAGGCGGTGGATACTTCGAAATAGTTACGCTGGCTCGCCGCCAGGGGCGCTGCGAGCTAATAGATGGCGCGTGCGTTTGACAGATAAACAAAAAAATAACATAATGTTTTGATAGGTGGATTTCGATTTAGTTTATACGCTCAGAGGACTTTATTGGGGCAACTAGAGTTGATGTGACACTCCTGTTTTGATTTCCGTGGATGTGGTCGGGCGTGAACTACAATAATTTAATGGAACTGGAATATACTAAGGTTATTTCTAGAGGCGATATTTTTAGGGATTTAGAACAGCTGTCAGATTCTGTAAAGGAACGTAGATGCGTATGGTGATTCGTTTGTCAAAATATGTTTAGTAAATGTGTAAATTATGTATGTTGAAGTGACTGATTGTGTTAAATATTATACAGTTGACCTGAGGCATATGTTTGATAAAAGTATTGTAGCAATGTTTGACATAAAGTTTTTGTGTGTTTTAAATATGACTTAAGCGATGTTAAATATTATAGTTGTTTAGATATAACATTGTTCTAAAGTTTAACTTTGGAATTTAGTGCCGGAAATGTCACGCATTTTTATATGAAATTTAAAGGTGGTGTTTTCTCTTATACGCTTTATTCAACTTCGTACTATTTACAAGTGTCGTATTTGGTTAAATTCATATTGCAATAGGTTTGAAAATAAAACGATTTACAGGAATCTTAACTTATATCATGAAGAGGAAAGACTTGATTTTTATGTGCATTGAATAGGCTCCAAAACTACTGGATCAATTTACAAAATCCTTTCAGCTATTACAAAGGTAATTTATCTGCGAGTGACATAGGCTATAATTTAAAAAAAAAAACTAGTCTATATTATAAAGATAGTCTTATATTATAAAGAAGAAAGGTTCGATTGTTTGTTTGCAATGAATAGACTTTGAAACAACTTGACCGAGTGTCAAAAATCTTTTATTTATACTACCTTAATAGTCGCCTGGAAGCGCATGTCTCCATACAAACGGAAAAAGGGAATTGTAGCAATATTTGATAATTTTAGGGCAAAATTAAGCATCCAATCAATTAATCTCATTATAATCTACGTACGTTCCTATACAGTTTGGTTAAATTATCAAATGTTTGAGAATTATACGCCTCTCAAGATTTCCATACAAATTTGAAAAGGCTTGTAATTCTCAAACCATTGGTATTTTAACCAAGCTGTATAAGAACGTACGTAGATTATAATGAGATGAATTGATTAAATGCTTAATTTTACTCCAAAATTATCAAAAATTGCCACAATTCCCTTTTCCGTTTGTATGGAGATATGCGCTTCCAGGCGACTCTTAGGCCCCACACTAGGCACACGAGCAACGCCAATAATTTAAAATCTAATACTTCACAAATACAAAGAAATTCAAGAATGTAAATCATATAAGCCTTAGTAAATAACTTGAAGCATTTTTGGAATCATGTTTTAATATTATGTGAATCAGTCATTAAGAGAACTACTGATCACCGCCTATAACGGCCGTTTTTGACGGTAATCAGTAATTCTCTTAATTACTGATTCTGATAATATCAAAACATGTTTCCAAAAATACTTCAGGTTATTTACTAAGGCTAATATGATTTACATTCTTGAATTTCTTTCTATTTGTAAAGTATTAGGAATAAAATTATTGGCGTCGCTATTGTGCCTAGTGTGGGTACATATAGGTTAAGCTAATTTATCTGCAGGTGAAATATGCTGAAATTTTGACGGGAAAACTGCTAGATTATATGAATGTTTTATTAAGTCTCTTTGAGAGTACAAACTTAGCCCTTGACCTCCACTCGGACACAAATACGCAATTTAAAGGGCTAGTCCAAATTATAAAACTTTGTCAGTCTTCACTACAACTATGTACTTAGGGTAATGCCGTCGCAAGGGCAGGCTTAAACACTCTTAAGGGATATAACTTTAGTTCCTCTGTAGCGAGGAAATTAAAAGGGCCGAATTGTTGTAAAGGTTAGGAAGTTCTCGCACAATGAAATATTTTCAAGGTTTTTAAGAACTGTTTGCATTAAACGAGAAAATACGTAAGGGCTATTAACACTTTTTTTATATTGAAAGAGTTACGAATAAAATATATGTACTAGTTATTGCTTTTTAGAATTCTATAGCCAAACAGCAAGAAACGGAACCCTTTTAGATTTGTCATGCCTGTTTGTCTATCTGTACGTATGTCGCAGCCATTCTATTCCGAAACTATTAAAACTATTCAGTTGAAACTTGGTTGGTAGTCTATTCTATGAAATGCTTTACGATTTTAATAGATAAGAGACAAAAAAAAACATGAAACGGAGACAATTTTTTTTATCAGACCTATACGTGCCATAAGTAGGTTTTTAAAAATGAAATTGAGATTTGTAAAACCATATCAATCGTTTGAAAGATATGCACTTCCAAAGAGGTAAAATGTGTGAAAAAGAAAGTGTTATATGCCATTAATTTCGCAGGACAGTCTGTTTTTTTTTCCTTGTAAAAATATCGAATATTCGTGTTATAAGTGATTTAATTACACAGTGAATCATATCAAATAAAAGGTCATAGGAGCTCACAGAAAGCAATATTTTTTAACAGTCCGAAAATAGCTCTATGCCCAAAACGTTTTTAATTCAAAACAACGCGCACTCCCTCCCCGCCCCCGCAATATACAGTGATTAAATACAATTTGGTACGTCGTAAGGGCCCTCTAGTCCCTCTCTCTTTTCCGGGAAGCCGGCGACTTCCGCCGCCTGACTTCCGGTAGGATGCCGCATTTTATTTCGTACTTTTCCAAGTGGTCCTTTCGAGTACCTTTTTGTCCCAGAAATAAAGTTTTTTCTGGTAAAATTCGGCCTTTTTCGGGTAAAATTCGGGCCCATAAATGTTTCGCGGGAACGGAAGTGAGCCCGGGGCTCGCGCTCCAAAGTGAAAATTTTGATGACAATGAAAGAGAAACAAGTCAAATAAGAGTATAACTTTTTGTTAAGATTTATTTTAGGCACGCCATTGTTGTTTAAGATTTACGTACATGATAAATGATACTTTTTGTAGTGAACAAACTGAACTGTTACTGATTCAAAGACGTACCTACTTTGCTTTATATTAGCTGATATATTAATAGCTCTTTGATTGTTTTTTTTTAAACTTGTTCGTAGAAATCACTTGAAATCAAGAAATTTCATTTTTATATAAGTAATCTTTGAAACTTTTGATCGCTTTCCTGACGCAAACCTTTGTGGGTTATGCTTTTCGACGAGTTGTCCCTTATTCGCCTCATATGTCATCCATAAATACTTATCCTCGAAAATGACAAATTAAATCTCAGACTGTAAAAAATTGTCTTGCTAGGTTAATCTAGACAGGAATAGAAGGAGACTTGAGAACGAATTTAGTTAAGATGCATGTAAAAAGTCTTTGAGTATTCGGCCGTTAGTGGCCTCATTCGTCATCCATAAAGACTATTAGGGATTCTCTGCTAGTTTGGAAACAATATAATCCCAATTACAATCCCAACTATATTATAAATGCGAAAGTATGTTTGTTTGTTATGCTTTCACGCTGTATCTGCTGAACCAATCATGATGCAATTTTGCATACCCGTTGTCTAGTGTACTCCAGACAACGTGTATGCAAAAATTCTCTGACGAGAAGGACATTGGCTACCTTTATCACGGAGAAAAGTACAGTTCCCGAGGGATCATCACTAACGGGATCAGAGCCGCGGGCAAAAGTTAATACTATTATAATATTTTCATCAATCGCAAATCAAATGATTGAGAAAATCATCTTAACCTTATTCTCCAAGAAATCTCTCACGATGTCAACAAGGACTAAATTAGAAGCCATTTATAAACCGGGATACACACAGCCGTTGGTTAAACGAAAAACTAAACATACCGACCAGTTGCCGCTTGTCACTCAACATACAAACAGACTCACAGACACTTAACTACAAACTTATAAACTAAACATTTACACAAAATCACTGTTTATAACATCCGCTGTTAGAGGTGAAAATCGATTGGCAAGTAATGGACTTCTAATACCATTGTTTAAGTACTAGCTGCAAGGGATATTCGCCTTTATAGTTCTGTTCGAGAATGTTGAAATTGTTTTGTTAAAGATAGTGATGTACCCCATATGGTTTAGTCGACAAAATGGTAGGAGTTTGTTTAAAAAAGCTTCGACGATAGATATTAAGTGGGCCTATCAACTCGGCGATGATGTGTCAACGTTGTTTTAGATAGCCATTTTATGTCACGAATGACATGGAAAATGTGTCATCCGTATAATAACTGTAAAAATAGATAGGACACGAAGGGATATAGACAATAAAAGGCAGCGAGAAATAACCGATAAAACGTCTCAACTTACCAACACACAGAGGTAAGAATAAATAAATTCAATTCAACATTTAAAAAATATTTAGTTTTGTATTGTTGCTATCAAAGCTATTGTTAGATTTTATCTGCTCATAGAACTTAGCAACATATAATAGGTGTAGTACCTACCTACTTATTATATTATAAATAAGACATTTTTTTCCGCTGCTTTGATTGTGTAAAGCTTCACCCAAAGTAAAGTAAGTAGATCGCGTTGATCTCTCTGTATGGGCTTATCTTAAAAACAACTGTTTTCACTGAAGTATACCATTTCTCTAGGAAGGTTTATGTATATTTCAGTAATACCCCAGGCGCAGACAGGGTCAGTCGCTAGTTAATAATGCTTTACTGACTGGAAAAATAATACCGAAACTACTGTAAAAATTGTTATTAATATCTCAGTCTCTACAAAGACAAAAGAGATGGAAAAATTAATAATCCTAGCTCATGGCGCTAGCCAAGTCAACACTTGTGAACTAATTGGTATTCAGATCTTTACACACACCTTGTTTTTTTTTTGGTGAACAAAACATTTCAAATCTAGAGAGTTAACCTACAGTGGGTCGCACGCACGGGGCTCACTAGATCCCACTTTGATCGACTAGGTACTCAAGAGCAATGTATCTACGGCTTTATTTTGTTTACCATTCAGAACACATCCACTTTATATTATAAAAAACCTACCCTGAAACATTCTGTATATTAATAAGTAAGATGGCGCATTGGTTAACACGCCAGCCTGAAACACGAGGGGCCCGGGTTCAATACTCGGCCAGGTCCTAATGGAACACTATCTTTTCAGATTAGCCCGTGTGTTGAATGTTTATCTTTATGAGTATTTACTAAAAAAATATATTTAGTATCGTTGAGTTAGTATCCTACGACATCACAGAACACAGAAATGCCTTTCTGTGTTCTGTGCACGACATACCGTGAGGCTAGCTCAATCTGTGTGACGTCCATATAAGTATTTATTAATATTATCAAACATGATAAACATTTTTGAAAAAAATAAAAAAATAAATAAAAAAAAGGTCAAATCAAAGCCATACTCTAAAAGTAAAGGAGACAATTAAGTTCCAGTCCATTGAAGACAAGAAAATGACATTTATAATTAAGAATGCATTGTTTTCGACCTTTGCTTTACAGTCTCAAAGACAAGACGAATCATTAAAATTCTATTCTTTAGAGGTTTGGGGCGTAACTAGGGGAGTAATTGCTCTGGTGAGAAAACTAAGGCGCTAGCTAAACAGCAGAAAGAATACAGGGGTAAGTTTCAAACAGAAATCGAAACTTGTTGAGAATTTTTGTATGCTTTTGAATTAGTTACCAGAATTTAAATCATGTTGGAACCTATTAAATGTACATTTTGACTGAAGATACAGGAGTTTCAGCTATTTCTATACATTTACTATTAAAAACCTGTCTAATTTTTAAAGGAGCTACTCAGCCTGTCCATGTTAACAACTTTTTCTATGGAACAAATGCTGAAAATCGAAAAATGTCATTTTCATACACAAGATGTTCAAAATCAAAACGTTTATTCAGAAAATAGGCCTTTGCAGGCACTTTTTCACATCATATCATATTTAAAATTATCTCATTAGATATATGTATTTATTAATTGTTCAAAAGCTACAGACTACTAGCGTTTCGGAACCGACCACTGCAGAGAAGAAACGCCGAAAGAAACTCTTATCAATAGTTTTGGTCGCCTACTTGCCTGAAGGCCTTTATATGATTACGAATATTTATTCCTTATTGACTTTTTCTTTCTTTTCTTTTTTTCTGTTTTTATGTTACAATTTCAATATACATAGATTTATTATTTTTGGAACATGTTTATGTTAACGATCGAGTGTGCAAAGTTCAGCCGGCCGGCATCTTTATGAAAATGTTTTTCTTTTTCCAATTTCCAGCATTAATTACATCGGTTGTTCGTATTGACAGGTTCTTTGAATGACCAGTCGGATATTTTCTTATATTAACATACCCCCCCTAATAATCCTTTAGCTCTAGGGCGTCATTGAGCTTTGGGGCCCCGGTACGCGTCATCGTCTAGCCTTACGATAGCTACGCCACTCTTGGAGGGCTCTTATCGTGCAAACTTTCATTGTTCATTATTTTTAAGATAAAAGTATTGTTTGCAAAGCAAAATAATGAGTCATCTTGAATTTTGAATATCGTTCAAGTCGTGATTGACGCCGAAATCTGACTTTCACTAATTCAGGCAAAAAATGAAACGCTATCGTAGAACAATGAAAATAGAAAGTAAAATTATTAAGTAAACCAAAGAAAAAAGTCTAGAATCTTTTGTTATTTTGTAAGATTAGTGACCGATCAATGTCACTAATTCCAAGTCATATTGTATATCTTACAAAAATCTTTATCTTTATCATTGAGTAAGTAGAAGCGCAAATTCCACAACTTGCAGTGGGTGTAGCTCAATGTTTTTTGATTTATTTATTTAGTTTACGAATAATGCACCAAAACTAAGGTTTAAGATATGGAAAAAACAGTTAAGTCAAATGCAAAGACTAAAGTCTGTCGGGCCGAATCCTTGCCTGCGTGGAATTTTTTCCATATCTTATTTCTTTATTTAATAAAATTATAAAACAATAGCTTTGTGAATGCATAAAAAATCCCTATAAAAATAATGCATGAATGACGTCATAAAACCCTGCCAGGCCAGCTATATAAAAACGAACGCGTAAACGTTACCTAC
Organism: Rhodophaea formosa; assembly: GCA_963082605.1. Taxonomy (NCBI): domain Eukaryota; kingdom Metazoa; phylum Arthropoda; class Insecta; order Lepidoptera; family Pyralidae; genus Rhodophaea; species Rhodophaea formosa. The sequence goes on along the minus strand of OY720228.1, from coordinate 8,024,332 downwards.
GCCGTTAACCCACGCTCATATAGATAGATAGATAGATTTAAAAAACAAGATGTGATAGAAAATTACTGTCGGATTGAAGTCTGCCCGCGTGAATTTTTGTTACGTATTTTTTTTTTCTTTTTTTATTATAAGTATAACAGAACAGCATTGTGAATGCATAAAACCCCGATAAAAATTATGTATCAAAACTTACACGAAAAAACACAGAAAATAAGCAATAGAAAAAGATTTGAGCGTAGTACTATCGTTAATATCGTCGAAAATCGCTACGCTGTCGAATGACGTCATAAAACCCTGCCAGGCCAGCGATATAAAAACGAACGCGTAAACGTTACCTACGCCGTAAACCCACGCTTGTAAAACTAATATTATTAGCGCAGTAAAATAATTATTTTTTAGTTTTGTTGTCGTGGTTTGTAACGAAAATAACATCGATCATCAACATCATTTTTGTGTTACCGAGTAGTTTCCTAAGACTGGTTGAAATTAAAAGGAAAACGCGATGGAATATACTTTAGTTTTACAGGTGTTTTTTCTTATGAATTCACAATGCCAATCTGATTTTTAAAAAATAATGTTGCTTGTTACAATTGAAGCAATACAAAGTAGAAAAACAATTGTGAATAAATAACACAGTCATATATGACTAAGCTAAGCTATTAAAAATATATAGGTATTTCAAAGGAATCTCAATACAGATATACAATATGCTAACTGATACATATTAGATATAAATACGAAAGTGATTTTGTATATTTGTTTGGTATTTCACGCTTCATCTACCAACCCAATCTTCTTGAAATTTGGCATCCACATAGGTTAGGTACTTAGAAGGACATAAGGTACCGTTTTCGTGGGATTTGAAATAAACGACTTACTAAATCTATACGCAAACGAAGCCGCAGGTTGAAGCTTGTAAACATATAAAAAAAAGAATAGATGACCCAACCAAAAAAATCTTTTTACCACTTCTTTACTTGTTATTTTTCTTTTATAACTCATAAAATATGAACATCAGTGTTCTCGACGCGGAGAGTTTGGAGTTTTTGACATGTGTCAATTACAAGTGTGATGTAGGCAGCGTTCGGAAATCTGTGGCGTGATTTCTCCAAAATTATTAGATTAGGATAAAATCTTTCTTGAAATCATGTTTTTTATAGTTTTTTATTTTATTCCCACAAATTTCTCTTTCTTTTTCGTACACCTACTGTTTTATGGTCGCTTCCTGTGGTCAAACGGCTTGACCGATATTAAAGTGTGTGGTGTCAATATATTCATATTCACCCCAATATGACATAGGCTATGTAACGACAGCAGAAAATTGATTAGACGGACGTAAATTGTCAAAAAGATCAGCTTTTTTTTTAAATCATGATATTTGTTTATCAAATACAATATAGAAGAACAATATATAAAAGAAGAAAAGATTACTTAACCAAAAATACCTTTTTACCACTTCTTTACTTGTTATTTTTCTTTTATAACTCATAAAATATGAACAGCAGTGTTCTCGACGCGGAGAGTTTGGAGTTTTTGACATGTGTCAATTACAAGTGTGATGTAGGCAGCGTTCGGAAATTTGTGGCGTGATTTCTCCAAAATTATTAGATTAGGATAAAATCTTTCTTGAAATCATGTTTTTTATAGAATTATTCCCACAAATTTCTTTTTCGTACACCTACTGTTTTATGGTCGCTTCTTGTGGTCAAACGGCTTGACCGATATTAAAGTGTGTGGTGTCAATATATTCATATTCTTCCCAATATGACATAGGCTATGTAACGACAGCAGAAAATTGATTAGACGGACGTAAATTGTCAAAAAGATCAGCTTTTTTTTTAAATCATGATACTTGTTTATCAAATACAAAATAGAAGAACAATATATAAAAGAAGAAAAGATTACTTAACCAAAAATACCTTTTTACCACTTCTTTACTTGTTATTTTTCTTTTATAACTCATAAAATATGAACAGCAGTGTTCTCGACGCGGAGAGTTTGGAGTTTTTGACATGTGTCAATTACAAGTGTGATGTAGGCAGCGTTCGGAAATCTGTGGCGTGATTTCTCCAAAATTATTAGATTAGGATAAAATCTTTCTTGAAATCATGTTTTTTATAGAATTATTCCCACAAATTTCTTTTTCGTACACCTACTGTTTTATGGTCGCTTCCTGTGGTCAAACGGCTTGACCGATATTAAAGTGTGTGGTGTCAATATATTCATATTCTTCCCAATATGACATAGGCTATGTAACGACAGCAGAAAATTGATTAGACGGACGTAAATTGTCAAAAAGATCAGCTTTTTTTTTAAATCATGATATTTGTTTATCAAATACAATATAGAAGAACAATATATAAAAGAAGAAAAGATTACTTAACCAAAAATACCTTTTTACCACTTCTTTACTTGTTATTTTTCTTTTATAACTCATAAAATATGAACATCAGTGTTCTCGACGCGGAGAGTTTGGAGTTTTTGACATGTGTCAATTACAAGTGTGATGTAGGCAGCGTTCGGAAATCTGTGGCGTGATTTCTCCAAAATTATTAGATTAGGATAAAATCTTTCTTGAAATCATGTTTTTTATAGTTTTTTATTTTATTCCCACAAATTTCTCTTTCTTTTTCGTACACCTACTGTTTTATGGTCGCTTCCTGTGGTCAAACGGCTTGACCGATATTAAAGTGTGTGGTGTCAATATATTCATATTCACCCCAATATGACATAGGCTATGTAACGACAGCAGAAAATTGATTAGACGGACGTAAATTGTCAAAAAGATCAGCTTTTTTTTTAAATCATGATATTTGTTTATCAAATACAATATAGAAGAACAATATATAAAAGAAGAAAAGATTACTTAACCAAAAATACCTTTTTACCACTTCTTTACTTGTTATTTTTCTTTTATAACTCATAAAATATGAACAGCAGTGTTCTCGACGCGGAGAGTTTGGAGTTTTTGACATGTGTCAATTACAAGTGTGATGTAGGCAGCGTTAGGAAATCTGTGGCGTGATTTCTCCAAAATTATTAGATTAGGATAAAATCTTTCTTGGACTCAGATTATAGAATTTTTCCAACAATTTTTGTTCCTAGTTATTCCTACACCTACTGCTTATTTAATTCATCCATGAGTACAAATTACAAAGTAGCATTTTATCGTAAGCTCTTGTCTGCTTTGGATGTTAAGCAAGCTTTTTTCCTGGCCTTTTATGTCTAGATGATTGTCTTAAGCAATTGTTAAATAAAAGTAAAGGTTGACTTTGGACTTCTGTGATAATGGCTAACGTAGCGCATTTTAAATGAAATAACCGTTATCGTGTTATGGTCACACCAATATTATAAAGAAGAAAGATTTTATGGTTTGTTTGTTTAAATTGAATAGGCTCAAAAATTATGAGACCGATTTCCGAAATTTTTTAACATATAGAAAATGAATTTATCTGCGGCTATGACTGTTTTTGAAAATTTTTAGTTTTACATAAAATGCGTGACACTTGCCACTGAAATAAAAAGTCAACATTTAGCTAGCTACATGTTGATGTAAAATTCTTAATGATCTATGATTTTGTTTTTTCAAATTGTGCCAGACTTCTTTCTCCATTATTATCAAGAGATTACGACTAAATTTGTCAATCATTCGAAAGTTCGAGTATCATCGGAACATGTTTTTCGTTGAATCCTTAACTACAGAGCTTCTAATTCAGGCCCGTTTTCTTATTATTTCCTCCTCACCTCGTATTTCATCGACATTTGAAGCCTAGCAGGAACAAACGAAGTCACCTCCATGACCTGCTACAACCCTATTGAAATCACCACTACACAATACCACATAACATTTCGCCGAACAATCGAAAGTGCGAACGACTGGGCGTTCCATTCGAACAAATGACGATCTCGTAACGAAACTTCAAAGTTCAAGTTGCAGAACGATTAGATTATCGACCCGCATCTATTGCTCAATGATGTATGTACGTAACGTGTTGTATGGTCCAATTGATAAAGGATAGCGACTTTCAAATATCTCTTAACGAAACAGTAATTTTTTTATTGATTAAAAGTAACGTGAGATAAAAACATTATTTAAATAAGTAACGTGTTACTCGTAAACTTACGTAAATAGTCGGCTACTGGCCGACATGTTTTGACCTCATCCGAAGGTGTTCCTCAGGGCGAATGTGAATCGAGACGTGCGCACAATGTCATACCAATACGCACTTAAAGACCTGAAGAAGTTAAAACATGTCGGCCAATAGTTGATTATTTACGTAAATAACCTGTTGTTACGTATTAATAAAAATCAACCTTTTGACAGCAAGTTGCAAAAAAATATTAAAGTATTGATTTTACTGAACAAATGATTTCAGGATTGGGTCCGTGTGTAATGTAACTATCTCCCCTTAAAAAAGGCAGTCAGGCAGTTATCAGTGTGCCTAGTAATTACTTTTACTATCATCATCAGCCTATACTCGTCCACAGCTGGATATAGGCCTCCCCTATACTTTTACTAAATGGCTGTCAACTCGGACTGCCAAGATACACATCGGGTGAGGAATGAAGAAACCTTTGAAGTCTGACATAAAAATGACAGAAAATCCCAGCTTTTATAATGAGGTTGTAGTCGTCAATGTACCTGTAACAGAAACATTCCAATATTATCATTTATGATCGAATTATCAGATTTATTATCAATACACAAGTTCATACGAGCTAATATTAGTAATAACGAGTTATACATAATCGGTAGTATCTAGGTAGTCTTAACTTTTCCCATATCTTGACCAACATAGCAAGCTTTTTGACGATCTTGATGGTAAGTGATCACCAATGCTCAACAAAAACGTGAAGCACAGATTAAGAAATGGTTGTTGAGTTGAGGATGAACCTCCAGCTCTCTCACTCACCGAACGAAGCATGGCAGCGGTAAAGTTACTACTCAAACGTCGTATTTCTGTGAAAGAGTGGTACTTATGTACCCGAACGAGCCGGCCAGTTCATGCTACTAGCAAATGCGAATATTGAACAGCCATTAGGCTGGCTCTTCCACACTTAAAATTGAAATAGTAGCCTTAACTTAGACCACGCCCTGGCATCTAGCGCCTCCCGCTCCGCATCATTAATTTGACACCAAGTGCTACAATAGCAGAAGAACCACCAAACCAAGTCTTCCCGTGGATGTCGTAGAAGGCGATTTAGGAAACACAAGCTACACAAAGTTTTAACATCACAGAGACCTTTCCAACTTATCTAGCCAGCGTAAAGAGTGTAGGCTCTGACTGCTCTTGCTAATATATGACTCTGGTAGAACAGACCGAGAGGGTCTTACTCCTGTAGAGGAGTCTAAAAAAAGACCTGATGATGATTGGAAATTGGAAACTGTCTTAAACAAATTATACGTAATCTGTAGTATCAGGCAGTCGCAACATTGATCGCATCTTGTCCAACTGGCTGCCTTAACTTGGACCACGCCCTGGCATCTAGCGCTTCCCGCTCCGCATCATTAATTTGACACCAAGTGCTACAATGGCAGAGGAACGCCTCCAAAGCGTCTCCGGGTCAAAGGTCACTCTTTAAATACGTTTTGAGCAATAATGAGTGAGTGTGATAATTACTGCGGACTACTTTGAGATTTAGAAGTGTTTGGAAGATATTTTTGGGGTCTAAAGCTCAATATCTATTCTAAATTTTTCTGATCTTTAAAGAAGTATTTTGGGTCATTAAATACGGTTTGAGCAATAATGAGTGAGTGTGATAATAACTGCGAACTACTTTGAGATTTAGAAGAGTTTGGACGAAATTTTTTGGCGTCGGAAACTCAATATCTATTCGAAATTACTGTGGGTCTAGCTCAATTTGTGTAATATGTCCCTATATATTTATTTGTTTATATAATTTTTTCTGGTCTATTGAGATATATTTTGGGTCTTTAAATACGGTTTAAGCAATAAGGAGTGAGTATGAATATTACTTTGGACTAATTTGTGATTTTAAAAGGTTTAAAAAAATATTTTAGGGTTTTAGGTTTTTAAAACACTTTTGGGTCTATAAAGCGTATACTAAATTCGGTACTAAAAAACCGTTTTACAGATTCTGTAAAACGGTTTTATTCAGAATTTACTCTTAAATACGGCTTGAGCAATAATAAGTGAATGAGATACTTGCTATTGCCAATTAGGCCGATTTAGAAATGTTATGTATGGTCCGATGTTTTTCCTGTCCAGTCATTAATGATACATCGCCCGACAGTCCGCCCTGCTGGAAGCTCTTCTGGAAGGACGAGTAATTTTTGGGAAATGTCCTGCCGGAAGATGCCTTGAGTCCTGGCTGGCAGTACGAGATTTGTATGAAAATGGTCTATTCCTTCCGGCAGTACGGTGACCTTGACCTCGCCTTGACCAATATAACACGACGCCTGGGCACGAACGCGCCGCCCCCTGTATATTTGTGCGCCATCGCTTCCTGACTGAAGGCCAGTGCCGCATAGCAATAGTTTTCTCTATTGCAACAAAGTGACAATAATACTTGATTTTTTCATGTAATTTTGAACTCTGTACCAATTAGTATTAAGAGACTATGATCGAAAACATTTGCGTCCTTCCGGAAGGGCTTGAAGTCCTGCTAGCGGGACTCCGAGCGATCTATCATTAAAGTTGTAGAATAAAAATTTTAAGTAACGTCTCTGATTTGTTTTGTATGATAAAGTAGCTTTCCGTGGTCCAGTGGTTAAGGCGTTTGCCTTGTTGACCCGGGTCGATTCCCACGTGAAGCATGCTTTGTTAAGTTGTTTCCAGTTTGGCTATGACATTGCAGGCATGAATCACCTGATTGTCTGATAAGAAAGATGATTCCGTGCTTCGGAAGGCACGTTAAGCCGTTGGCCCCGGCTGCCATCTGGAAGTCGTTAAAGGAACCACGTCAGAGGCCGAGAGGCGGTTCCGAAGAACTCTGACACCAGGGTGTGCATGGTCGACTGACCGTGTCACCTACACGAAATGATGATGATGAACTAGCTTTCATCTGCGGCTCCGCTCGCATCAATGTCGATTCCTTGGGAACAGAACGATTTTACGGATGAGAGTACCCTATGTCTAGAGAACGTGTGTGAAAAATTTCTTAATGGTCGATTCAGCAGTTACGAACAAACAAACTCACTTTCGCATTTATAATATTAGCTGGGATGGGATTTAAAATGGGGGCTTGGGGCCTTGATAAATTCATGTATACTCTTAAATAATTTTTCTTTTCCTATCGTTGTTTTGAAGACGACGACGAAGAAAACGATTGAAATAAGAAGAGGAAGGATGGTTGGTCACCTTATACGGCACGATCAATTCATGTAAAGTATTATGGAGGGAAAAATTGAGGTGAGGAGAGAGAAAGGTAGACCAAGGATATTTGGATGAAATAAAGGAAAAGGCAGGGGTTGTTGCATATAAGAATGTTAAGAGAATGGCTGACAACCGAGAGACATGGAAAGCAAAAACAAGATTTAAAAAATTCTTGTTCGTTAACTGAGTGGAATAGGATAAAATTAAATACCTTGTATTGTAGAGTAAAACGATCCTATTAGCTTTATATTTCAGTTTTTTTGCTACATATTAAATTTTAATAGTAATTAATGAAAAACCTGTGAGTTGTACCTTCTCACAAGTCTCTTATGGGCGAAATTAATGTTATAATTGATACTAGTACAGTTAAATTACATAGCACTAATAAATTTTCTTTGTGCAAACCGATATACACGAAGTTGAAACATTTAATAACTTATAGAATAATGACCGTAGCATAATGCTCCTCAAACAAAATATATTATATGAACTCTTCTATTTTATGAATTTTACTTATCAGTTGCCTATTTACATTTCTTACCTGAATTGTATCAGTTTGCTAAAATTCTAGTCTTTTATATGATGTGTAAAAAGATATAAGTCAAGATATACCCCTCGACAAAAAGGTATGGATTGTGTAAATAAATACAAGTTACCGAAAAATAATAAACGTTTATTGAACTTTTCATAATTATTATTAATGTACTCATATTAATAGCACAGCTTTATCAATATTTTTTATTATAAGTAAATTAAGATCTATCCACCTCAATTCGACAATTTACTTTTACTATTCTTAAAAGGAACTTATCAAGTAAACACACTTGGCAAGTATTTATTAAATAAAGAAAATAAGAAATGGAGAAAAAATTCCACGCGGGCAGGACTCGAACCTGCGTCTAGATCTCAGTACGATCTATGCGTTGCCAATTACGCCACCGCGCTTCAAGCCCCGGCGCCGAATTTCTCCACCATATCCCATTCCTCTTACACGCATCTAGGCTTGCGTCACCCAACTTGGCAAGTAATAATCTAAACTTAAAAATTGAGAAATCGCACAGGTCAATCTTTTATCTTGAGATATCAAATTAACTTCATTCAACTACTTAGTACAATACAAAGCGTTAAGAGAGACCTGAACGCGCATCTCCATACAAACGGACAAAGGGAATTGTGGCAATATTTGATAATTTTCGTGTAAAATTTAGCATTCCATCCATTAATCTCATTATAATATCTCATAGTAATCTCGTTCCTATACAGTTTAGTTAAAAAGATATCAATGGTTTGAGAATTCAAAATTTGTTTAGAAATTTTGTGAGGCCTGTAATTCTTAAACCATTGATAATTTTACAAAGCTGTACAGGAACGCACGTAGATTATATGATGAGATTTGATCTAATTGACAACTAACACAGATGGACAGTTTGTCGTAACTGATTATGCAGTTAGCTAAAAAATGCGGAAGTATACTTATATAAATCGGAATGAAACCTGTTTAAATTATTACAATAGGTCCTTTGTAGGAAGACTAACGTTGACAAAAGAATAAAAAGTTAACTTAGTCTTTTATAATCTATAAGTTGTATCAAGAACCTTTTCATCATTGCCATCGTTGGAGTCATCTATTATCTGGTGTAGTGTCTTTAACATAATTTTTGCAACTCAGATACTTCTATAAGACGAGCTCCGTGGTGCAGCGGTCAACACGCCGGTCTGTGATACGGATGGTCCCGGGTTCGATCCCCGGTCACGTAAAGATGAAAAATGATCTTTTTCAAATTGACCCAAATTCTTTAGATACCTACTCGGTTTTTGAACATTTTTTTGTGTTTCGTTCTTTTTATTATTGTCGGAAACGCGTCCCGCGTCTTTTCAACTGGTTCTCTTCTTTATTTTTGTGTCCCTTATATATATAGCTAGTTTTCCTTCAATACCTTTCCATTTTTGTGTCCATTAAACTTTAGTTCCGGGACCCTTTCACTAATTTTCTTGTTGTCTCCTCTCTTAATTTGTAGCCATCTTCCTGGGACTGACGATTTTTTTCTTTAATTTCAACTTCTGTGACCAATTCCATTTATCAGGTCGTATTTTAACTAAAACAAAAAATATTCAAACTTAAATTTGGAAAACCAGAGCGAGGAAAAAGCAGGTGTCGTTAATAATACGTCAATTGATTTTAATACATATTCCAAACAAATTAATAGAACCGATATTACAAAAGAAAAGATCAAGCAACTGATCTAAACGTTAACATTACATTATTTTCTGTACCAAAACAAATAACCAAAACAAATAAATAGACAATCAGGAAATTTCGTGTAAAATTATATATCCGTTAACTTACTAATCGATCCATAGCGCAATCGGGACCCGACGTCACTCCATCCAGATCACAGCACACGGCGTTTCACCCCTGCGCACTCCCACTATCTTCACTCGATCATTAAGCACATTTATTTTTCTACATAATATTTTTAGAATTAGTTTGATTTTTAGATACAATAACACTTATATTTGTTTGCTCATAAAACCAGATTTGTGTAGAAAGATTTATATCATAATGTATCACTTTTCACAAAAAAAAAGCATAAATTCACATTCGGATTGGTAGGTATATGTCAATTTGTACTCCAGAGATATCGAAAAGGATTGGTGTAAACGGATACTACTTTAGATACATTCATTTTCACGATAAATAAAATAGGAAATAAAATATGAAATTGAATACAGTGACACTTAAATCACGGAGCACGAAAAATAGTTTATTGTTATATTTATTATGAGGGTTACAACTTGACAAATATCGATATTCACGATGATTTTGCAAAAAATCCGACAGTTATATCGTTTTGCACAAAATTATCTCCGAAACTATAACAGATAGAAGAACGTGAGTTGGACCCAAAAATCGGGAATTTTTTTCTGATAATGCCCACGTTAAAATCACAAAAAGGGTACAACTGAACTTAAATCACCTATCACAGGAGGCACAGAATTATAGATAGATAGATATCATTGTTTTGTAAGGTACTTAAACGGTAAGTATTTCGTGTAAATTGCTAGATCTTGTTTTTTTCTACTAGTTTTTATGCAAACCTCGTTAACTTTTAGAGTTCAAAACCTACCAATAAGTTGCCATTCAGTTTTCTTCGTTACAAAAAGTGTGATTTCGTATATAAAGTCTCTACCTTATAGCAACGTTATGGAGACCAACCGCTTGCGTTTTGATTATATTGGGAAAAGAGAGTATTTTAGATAGAAGTAAGTATATTTAGCGTCAGCCATTACCCAATAAAAATAAAAATTATCAATGACTCACAAAGTATAACCTTACACGACTTTTTATTAGTTTTATGATTCATGACTGACTCTATTATGAATCTCCCACCTCTACCACGTTCATGTTCTTAGTAAAATTAGTTGAGGATTAACCTATAATAATAAATAAATATATACTTACAGATTGAGCTAGCCCCAAAGTAAGTTCCAGGCTATATAGTCAAAATATGAAGTAGATCAAGTGATTTACTTATTACAAAGTACAGATAATAAAACTCAAAAATAGAGTTGGGAATAACGCCCGAGTTTTCCACGACCCTTAGCAACGATGGTGTTTGGCTTACGGCTTAAGATTTCGCCTATTCAACCTCCATGGCAGATCTTTTGTCAATGTCACGTGACGTCATCGGCTTTTTATAAAGTTTCGCAGCTAGTGGCGCAAAAAATGCGCAAGTTTTTGTAGGCTTTTAGTGAATAACACGTAAATTAGTATTAATGTGCTGCAGGCCAGTTGTTAAATTAATACTTGGCCGTTTTTGTTGTCTGTTGAAGGCGGTCCTAGATTTGAGCGCGAGTTTAGCTTCTTTTGTTTAATTCGGTTTCAAACTAATCTATTTAAAATGTTTTTATTGATGTTATATTAATTCGTGCTTAATTTTTCTAAATGATTAAATATTAGGTAATTATTTTATAAACAATACTTACGTATAGAAACCCAGCTTTACTCACATTATATTTTTGTCGTTTCTTTAATAAATTCTTGGAAAAATATTTTATCGATTCTCTAATAAAACCTCGCATAATTTATGTGTTATATATACTTAAGTCTATTCGTCCATATATATATATATAATATAACTATGGGTAAAAGGGTTATCTTGATTTTCATTTTTATACTAGCTGTTAACCGCGGCTTCGCCCGCGTGATATAAAGCCTATATCAAAATTAGTTCAGTAGATAAGGCATGGAAGCGTAAAAAACAAATAAGCAAAGATTCATATTATACGAGTATATTATAAACTTTATAATTTTAGGAAGGAAATTGTATAATAAGACAAGGATAGCAAACATACATTATATTTGAAGAGTATCTTATATCTTATTTTCGTTATATATTTGAAAGACTTTCCTTCTTTCATAAAATGACTAAACACTTTGTATTTCTTTTTTCGGCAGTAATCAAAATTATAAAGTTTATTTTTTATTTCTTTTTTGTGGCAAGCTTTTTATGGACGTATTTAACGCGTATAAACTGCTTTCTAATACCAATTGAATAGGTCTAAATATATTAGGCTTATCATATTTATTTTAGAGGATCTTAGGCCACCTTACGCCTTCCAAATTTAAAGATCGGAACCCCGGGTTGCAGTTATATCAATGTCTATAATTGTTTTGTCGTCTGGCGTACATCATTAGGGTTTTTTAGTTTCCACAACAGGAACACGACATTCCCAGTACTACCAGAGTCATATATTAGCCAGAGCAATTAGAAAATTTGGCCTACACTCTCCAAGCTGGCCAAACGGGTTGAAGAGGTCTCTTTAATGTGTTTTTTTCTTTCACGCGAAGACTTAGTGTGGTCTTATTCTACTCTGCTGGGAATCACACCGGCTTACGTCTGGCGTACATAAGTCTGCTAAACTTCAGTTCAAGCGAAAGTCAAGTGATTCCGATTCAGTTTCGAAGATTTTACACACTCACATAACAGGACAAGTTAAAATAAAAGCTTGCAAAAATAATTTACATCACAGCAAGAACAGTGCTAAGAATATCCACTGTCTTAGTTCCGAATTGCGCTTGACCTAATTTCTAATCTTGTGGAGATTACCACACAATTCAATTAGCACCCGGGATTATTTTGTCCGTCTGATTACGTGGTTACTCTAGCAATTATCTAGATTGGAGAAATAAACGTAGTTCTGTTTGCTTTCCTAGGGAATATTTATTTTGTACGAGTCAAGAACTCGTCTTTCGTTTTAAGATGCTTACTTTTCATAAGGCTATCTTCCAACTCCATCATCAGAAGAACTCAATGAAAAATATTGTTTTGTCATCTGGCGTTCATAAATGAATGCAAAATTTTTCAAAGTTTGACTCACATACACATATACGTCAAGAAAAATAAAAGCTTGCAGAAATAATTACATCACAGCAAGCACAGCGCTAAGAATATCCGTTGTCTTAGTTCCGAATTGCGCAGATTGCGCTTGACCTAATTTCTAATCTTGTGAAGATTACCACACAATTCAATTAGCACCCGGGATTATTTTGTCCGTCTGATTACGTGGTTACTCTAGCAATTATCTAGATTGGAGAAATAAACGTAGTTCTGTATACTTTTCCTTGGGAATATTTATTTTGTACTAGTCAAGGTCTCGTTTTTCATTATAAGATACTTTCTTTTCATAAGGCCATCTTCTGACTTCATCATAAGAACAACTTAATGACTAATACTATTTTGCCGCTTGACGTATAGCTGTTTGCGGAACTTTAGCTCAAGCGTCAAGAGGTTCTGATTTAGTGTCCAAGATTAGACCTACATATACAAAGAGGACAAATTAAATAAAAGCTTTAAAAAATATTTAGTTTATATCACAGCAAGCACAGTGCTAAGAACTATCGATGTCTTAGTTCCGAATTGCGCTTGACCTAATTTCTAATCTTGTGGAGATTATAGTGTATCCCGGCAAATGATGTGCAGTACACCCACAAGAGATTTTGTAAAGTAAATAAAAATAATAAATAATTAAAAAGTATTTTTATTAGTCCGAAATCAGAACATGAAATATTTAAAAAAATTGCTTCCTTATCAGAGTCTTCCGAATCACTTCCTGTATTTATAATAAATGATTCTCGGTGGAGATCAACATCGTGGTCTGCACAGAAATATCTATTTTGCATATTCAACATATCTATGCCATAAATCGGGTGTCACATTTGACATAACCTGACGGCATTACTGTTAGTCAGATTGCAATTGCGCGCCCTTATGTCATGTTTGACTTTTGACCAAACTTGCTCTATTGGATTAAATATACAATGATATGGCGGAAGAAGCACAACTTCGAAACCATTCTTTGCCGCCATTTCGTCAATCACATACTTTTTTATTCGTGAATTTGATTAGTAAATTACACGAATAAAAAACATTTTTATTCATGTAATTTACTAATAAAATTAAACATCCGTTCCGCGCGACACACCAACGCACACTGCGTCTATACGGCGTCTTTGAAGCCGTCGATACTGCCTTTGACGGGCGCTGACACTGCTGTGTCGGCGGCCGGCGTCGCCTTGACAAAGCGTGCACATCATTTCAGCGGATGAACTATACCACACAATTCAATTATCACCCGGGATTATTTTGTCCGTCTGATTACGTGGTTACTCTAGCAATTATCTAGATTGGAGAAATAAACGTAGTTCTGTTTGCTTTCCTTGGGAAGGAGGAGTCAAGGTCTCGTCTTTCGTACAAGATGCTTACTTTTCATAAAGCCACTTTCCAACTTTATCGTCAGAACAACTCAATGACTATTTTTTTTTGTCTGACCTATATAAAATAATACAGTAATAAGTCTGTAAAACTTCTGCTCAACTAAACGCTCTAAACTGAATGAGAAAAACATGATTCAGTTTCCAAGATTTGACCCACATACACAAACAGGCCAAGTTAATTATGAGACCATGTTTCTTGAATCAATATTTTTTTATTAATTCATTCATAAAATAAAAGCTTGCAAAAATAGTTTACATTACAGCAAGCACAGTGCTAAGAATAATCGATGTCTTAGTTCCGAATTGCGCTTGACCTAATTTCTAATCTTGTGGAGATTACCACACAATTCAATTAGCACCCGGGATTATTTTGTCCGTCTGATTACGTGGTTACTCTAGCAATTATCTAGATTGGAGAAATAAACGTACTTCTGTTTGCTTTCCAAGGGAATATTATTTTGTACGAGTCAAGGTCTCGTCTTTCAAGATGCTTACTATACACTATATAAATAAAGTAACTTGTATGATTTGATTAAGGTAAATGTTTTCCTTCTCAAGAGGTCGAGGAAATGGAAATCAGAGGAACCAAGTCAATAGACGCTGTGTATCGCAACCCTGATTTTGATTTTCAACTATCTATACCCTCTCCGTACACGCCAGTCTGCGACACGAGTCGTTTAGGATTCAATACCCGGCCAGGCCATGATGGAAATGATCTTTTTTAGATAAGCCTTGTATATTTATCTATAACTTAAAGTGTTTACCGTTATAAAATTTGACAATATAGTATTAATGTTTTCTTATGTTTTCGCGATTGTTACACATTTAAATAAAATTATTTTAATACGGTTTTTATCGCGTTTATTACATTATTTATACACCTAACGTTTCGAGCACTTTACAGTGTTCGTGGTCGCAGGTAGACCAGTAGTAGGACAGTCTACCTGCGAAAATAATTTCAATATAGTATTGTCAAATTTTATCCTACGATACAAGTTCACAACTTACTGTAACTAGGACTAGCTCATTTGTATGATTTGTACCTAACAGGTAAACGTGGCCTTTCGCTCTTAGTCCCTTGAGTATTATGTCTGACATGTAAGGGATAATAGGTATTTTGTATATCTGTCTGTGTTCTTTCTCTCAAATTCGTAAATCAGAATTTTTGTCGAGCTCCGTGGCGCAGTGGTCAACACGCCAGCCTGCGACACGGAGGTCCCGGGTTCGATCCCCGGCCAGCTCAAGATGAAAAACGATCTTTTTCAAATTGGCCTGGGTCTTGGATGTTTATCTATATAAGTATATGCTATAAAAATTTAGTATCGTTGAGTTAGTATTCCACGACACAAGTTCATAACTTACTGTGGAGCTAGCTCAATTTGTGTGATATGTCAAAAAAAAAAATTAGTATTGAATAGTAGTCCTCAGTGGCCCCTTCAAAACAGAATCAAAAAGAAACACATTCAATTAAAATGAAGTATTCCATCGATTGCTTTAGTATTTTTATAAAAATCTATATTTTTGTTTGGAATTCTTTTAAAATATTAGCAACATCAGTGATAATAATGTGTAATTAGGATACGTAAACCATAATTAAGTAGCGAAAGGTGGACAAAACTACTTCAAAGAATTACTTGCAGTTGCACCGTTTTGTCACGGATGCACAAAATGCACAAGGGACAAAAGATGGCAGCTTGCCGACACTCTGAAACATGTGCATTCATCATACATTGTTGCACTTCAATTGAAATGGACCGAATGAATGACAATTGTCACTAAGTTGAGCTAAGTATCGGCCCATCGAGCCAGTCAGATATCTTATTAAGAAGTTATGCTTGCTATTATGAACTATTATAGGGGCAAATATGCGAACTAAGACAAACTTTCTTTATTTAAATAAACTACAGTAATCTTAGGGTCAGTTCACACCGAAACGCGACGCGACGCGCACTTTTTACACTGTGATAAGATTTTAACCCTTATACGCATAATCAAAACGACCAATTTCGCATCAAAAATTCGCCTCCTCCTCTGGTATCATGCAGCCACTGTCTATCAAGTTATTCTAGCAATTTTAGTCTTATAAGTGTGCAAATAAGAGTTAAAATACTATCACAGTGTAAAAAGTGCGCGTCGCGTCGCGTTTCGGTGTGAACTGACCCTTAGACAGCAATCACGATAAAGTTATATCTTGGTTGAATCTTTTCTAAAACCATGTCTGCTTAATTTAGAAGTATAGTAGCTTATCTTAACCATAGGAAGATCAGTTGGTAGTAGAGGTTAACCGTTTATTTTCTTGTCTATACCATAATATTACAAAGACCTACAAAACTTTAGGATCGGTTTTCGAAATTCTTTCACCTATTGATAGCTGCTTTATCTTCGGGTGATATAGGTGTATCTTCGGAACACTCGAATGACACCCGAAGATACGCCTATATACGCGGATAAAGTCGAGGAACAATTAGGTACTAGTGTTTTGATTCAAACTAACCTCTAT
The DNA here is from genome assembly GCA_963082605.1 of Rhodophaea formosa. NCBI lineage: Eukaryota > Metazoa > Arthropoda > Insecta > Lepidoptera > Pyralidae > Rhodophaea > Rhodophaea formosa. Next base: position 8,007,717 of record OY720228.1, on the reverse strand, counting down.
CTCTATCTCGCATAAAGTTGTCTCATACAGACTCAAGTGTAGAAGAAATGAAACAAACTTGGCGGTCTTATTTCGTCCAAAACAACTTCTCACACACTTGAATGTGTGAAAGAGATAGCTATTAGAGTAATTTACTCAGCTTTTAACATGCCATCGTAAATCTTCAGCCAATTCGCTGATGCGCCGGCGCAAATGTGAAGTGAAATCGGGATTCTACTTGTGTTATCTTGGATAATAAATTATGGCCGTGTGGACGGGTTTGGGTACATTTATGGTCTTGGTTAACTGTGTCTTAAGTAGTTAATTACGGAATAGATAATAAGCACTTAGGTATACGATTCTCACACAACTTGATGGATTGTCAATAAGTTTTAATGTGGGTAGTTCCTATCTAGTAGGTACCTACAAATCAGCGTCAAAAGTGGAGTCACAATTTTTCACATATCCAAAACCCAGGCCAAACTGCAAAAGATCGTTTTCCATCATGACCTGGATCGAACCCGGGACCGCTTGTGTCGCAAGCTGGCGTGTTAACCACTGTACCAGGAAGGCCGTCATATAAATGGACTCATTGTGTATTTGCTCTGGCAAAAGAAAAAAACCTACAAGCGGAAAAGCTAAAATTTAATAAAAAAGCTTTTAGTTTAATAAAAATTTAAAAGAAATCTGGTCGCTGGATCATAATTTCAGCATAAATAAAATTGCAGTAAGGAAAATAAAAGCTTCGTAGAATACATGTTGTTGTCTCTGGAACTTTAACTCCGAAATAAGCTTTTAGATTTTGTGATAGCGTGCTGTTTTACTGGAAGCCAAATTTCGATTTGGGTCACTGAGTCAATTGTGTTACTGACAAAATTAAGTTCAATGTGTGCTGCTATTTTTCATTATTTACCAACTCAAATTAAAAAAATAGCATGAGGTGTATAGTTTTCAAAAATAATGATTGTTTTAAACTGACTTAAAAAGTGGCCAAGTGCGAGTCGGACACGCCTTAAACATACCAATATTATCATTTTCCGGCGGCAATTTTTTTTTCTCATTTTGTTTGTTACCAACGTTACTAATAATGACAAATTATATTCGCAGTTAATAAAATGTGCTGTCTCAAAAACTGCCGTTATACATATATCTCGTTCACGCCAGTTTTCTTTGAAATATTCATTGAGATATGAAGCAATTTTATTTAGTTTTTTTTTGGAAGTGCTTATCTTTCAAACGATTGACTACCTTTGTAAAAAAAATATATGAGAACCTCAATGTCATTTTAAAAGTGTGTGGGGTTGTTCATAGCGGTAGAAAAAAAAATTGTATTACCTAACCTACCACTTAGGTGGACCAGAAAGTTTGGCAAATAAATATATCATTCGTACGGAACTAAACACTACGTAGATAGATGAATTAGTTTACTTATTTACTGCCGAAAGAAAGAAAATTACGACAAATTAAACTCAAAGATCGTACAATGTAAATATCTCCAATCTCCAACCATAAAAGCGGGGCACATTTTACAACTTCGGTAGCATTTTTTGTTATGAAATATTACATTTTTATTACAACGTATTAAAAAAGGCGGCAGTAAATTATAATGACGATATATCACTTTGATTTCTACCATAACTCGAACGTTTAATTGCAGTACAGACAAATTATTGTATTTATGCAATGGCGGCCATCTTGGAAGCGTTAGAATAATGTTATCAAGATTCTGTTCTTCCATGTGAAATACTTACGTAAATCCGAGCTCTGGAGATACTATTTAAAAGATTTGTAGTGTGAAATCGTAGGTATGCGAAAAATATTCATTGGTCAAAAGAAGAACGTTTCAATGAACTTTGCCTTTTTTTGGCGTTTTGTTGTTTAAAAACTTAACAAATTATATTTTTTATGAAAACAAAGGCATGGTTTCTTAGGTGTACGTCAGAGTAAAAACAAATATTAATATTCTGTAACTATATTCGCTAAGATTTCATTAAAAGCGCCTTAATTGCCTTTACAATAAAGTGCTATGATGTGCTCTTATGTCATTAAGCCTTTTTAAACCGAGAATGCCTGTCTCGTTATTTTAATCTGTCTTTAGGTATCTAATTTATCTCAACGACAACATTGACTAACATCCACAAACTACGATATTATTACTAGTATCAGGCGACTGCCTTATGTTTTCTCTAGGCAATAGAGACCATAGACAAATATTTTATAATATGTTAGTTGAAATTTCTATTAAGTGCTAGGTACAAATTCAGACTATGGTATGTTTGGTGGTACAAAGATATGGTATAGTAGAGAAACTAATATACTAGCAATTCACACACACACACAAAGTTTTGGCAGTCGAGTAAAAATTAATTACATACATGGTATCTTCCTCACCAAAAGTAAGTGGTTTTGAAATTATTTATATGAAACGATTTAAATGGCACCTTAATTTAGCATTATTATGTCAGTATGTTCGCTGTCAAGTTTGAACTTTCAATGCTATAAATTGTAATGATGATTTAACTTAATATTTTGCATAGTACTTTGTAACATTTTTTTGTGAATAAGTTTCTGAATAATTATTACGCCATCGAGATTTCACTCTAAGAAATACTATTCAATCAGTTCATAGGGTCTTCCCTCTATTCTTGGCGTGTCAGAAAATTTCGCATTCATTACTTACGAGTAGGTTCCTTAGAAAACAGCTTTCTGTATGTAATGAATTGTTATGTTATAGTAATTGCTTAATATAACATTCAGAATACTTCCTTATATTAATATTTACAATATTTGGTGTTACAGCTTGTAGTCAATCTATTATGTATGACTTTAATTACCTAGTGCCCAACGTAATCAAAAAGAAACTTACGGATGGGTTTTAATAAGTAGGTAGGTATACTGAGGAACTCTCTCTTTAAATCCAACTTCTATGAATTTACATTCAGAATTTTAATCGCTAGTCGTATAAAAGCTGATGTGTTGCTTTAAAAATAATTCCCAAAGCCAAAACATCGGTTAGTTGATGCGCTGTGAAATTGATCATCAAACTTTTATGTGTCATCTACCAATTCCTGCAACAGGGCAACATGAGAGCGCCATGGAACATTGTGAAAGATAATATACCGTCGTAACGATCGAAACGAACGCTTTAGCCAAAGGTACTGGCACAATGGCGAGTGGACGGCGTCGTAAGGCGGCGCTGAATCAGCTGTGACTGCGAGCATCCGCCATTTTGGACTTTTATTTTTTTTAACTGCTAGCATAGACAAACTGTCCTTTTTCGATTTTTGTTTGCGTTGCGCTGAGAATTTGATATGGAAACAAATCAAATGGTTTGAAAATGGAACCTGTGGAGTACGTGAACGTTTGAGAATTTTATAGCATTTTTTTCCGTATTTTGTTTTTATACAACACCTTTACTGCACTATACTAGAAACATTTTTTTCTTTTTACTAGAAAGACCCACCTTAACCACTTTGTAGGAGGGAAATATTTTTCGCAAGTGTATGTATGTCTCTTTCATTATCGCCACCTGTAGCCTAAACGGTTAGACAGTTCGAAGTTTGAGATGTCATTAGATTTGTATTCTTACCCGGACTGCCATGGAGTATGTAACGTCAGGAAAAAAATCAATAAGGCGGTAAGTTTAGACGGATACACCGTGTATATAACACGGTGTAGGTATCTATAACAGTTGTACCTATATAATATAATCCGAAGCAATTCGATTTTCCTTAAAAATGTGTTTCCAGCTCATTGGTGTATTTGTATATTTTTGTCACATTGTAGTTTAATCCACAAAATTTTACTAAAACGTTAAAAAGATAGAAAGCAGTAGTAGCAATTACACAAAAAAGGAGATTGCATTGAGTAAATACTACTAATTTATTACACTTAAAAGAATAACTCTGTACATTTGTAGTTAGTTGGTTCGAAATAAAATATTATATCCGAATCACTTTTGGTCGCTGTGGTATTCGCAACTTTTTATCACAAAGCCGCGCGTGTACTCAACAAAATATAGACCATAAATCAAAGTTGACGCGAAAAAGTCGATAAAAGCGCGCGAAAGCAAAACGATAAATTGCAAAAAAATCGCGGGCAGCCAGAGAAATGGCCGCGCGAATTACCCCGAGGTTGAGGAAACTTTTTTAATAACGCCAGAGATTCAATCTCAATCGAAAAATCCGTAACAAAAACCCGACACAACAGTAAGAAAAATGTGTATAAACATGTCAGGGGACCCGCTATACAGGTACGCCATTTTTTATTGAATTGAACACCTATGCACGAGAGGGACGCGCATATCTACCAAGAGAAAGCGAGACGTACGAACGTATATCTCGTTCTTACAGCTGCATTCATGAAGACAAAGAATAAGTAGTAATAAAGACGTGACATTCGTGCAGATGGTTGATAAAACTTAATACTGGCAGTTTGTTCGTTCTTGTGCTATTAAAAGCCAACGAATAGATACGTTTCGTTACACGCTCTTTAGTTCCCGAGCCTCATGAAAACATTAAAGGAAATGGTTCCGCGGCGCTCGTACATAGCTCCATGTTGGTGGTATCGGGCGCCTTTTTACTTTTGCTATTGGCGCGAAATTGGAAGGAAAGGAAAATGGCAAACATTCAATGTCTCAATTTAACTTCAGCAGAGGCGTTACATTTAAAGTCCTCAATGCGAGGAAACATAAACGAGCGCAATCATTTTGAACTCGCCTAATTTTTATTGCGAGACGTTTGAATTCCGTTCCGATGTTTTCAATGACAAATGACTATCTGTTTCGGTTTTCTCGAGCCAATCAGAGCAAAAGAGAAAGGTTATTCCCATCTCGGGGCAAAGGGACAAGTTTGGGCTCCAATTTTTACCTGATGTTATTATAGCGTTGACAGTGGTATTATAAGGGGCCCGAAAGCGTGCGACACTTCCCAAATATCCTATTTTATTATGCTTTGATGGAGCCTAATAGGATTTTGTGAATGGCATTTGGTTCACAAGTGCAATTACATTTTGATAAATAGAACTATTCTGTTTGTGAAATATAGTGAGATTTGTTCTCATTTTGCGACATATTCTCATGGGAATAAGTAGGTATTGAAGAGGAAAGATTCTTCAAGTCGTAAGAAAGTCAATGTGAGTGACTTTTAGGAATGGATGATCTTGCAGGTCGAGTAATCGTGAGAGAAGTGACACTAGTTCTACGCATAGATTTGAAATAACCTCTTTTTAAATACCTATTAGCTTACTTAATATATTGGTACTTAGTGATCTCTTAGTCTGATTCAATAAAAACCAAACTGGTCATCATATTTTAATTTAAAATGTTTGTTGGTATCAGATGGCAAGATTATGCCAAAAGCTTTCCAATCACAATCAGCTGAACAAATGATCGATTCACCTAGCGTTTTACGACCCTCTATCCCGATCCCTAGAGAAATCCGCTCCGTTCGCTTCCACAAAAACTTAGTGCTATATTGACTTCTTTCTTCCAAAGTTTCCGGCAAATTCCGTACGGATGGAGAGATGTAATGATAACAGCCTACACGCACGTTGAGGCAGGAGAGATTACAGAGGTAATAGCTAACCAGCTGGATTTTATGGTTCCGTATGACTACGATATTGCTTCGAAGGTTTCTCGAACTCATTTGAGAAGTTTGTCGTCATCAGAATTGGGAGTTAGTGCGCCATTAAATTTACATATCCGAACTGTGAAGCCGATATTTCTGTGCCCTTATGCGCATAATCTCGTATAAGATTCGTTCTAAAAGTTATTAAATTATTTTTTTGGTTATCTGAAAATGTGCGCGAATTAGGTTAGGGCTATAGTTCAAATAAAATTCCACATAACTCATAAAATAATCAAGTAATAATAATACTCTATCCAACTTATTAATTTCTTTTTTTTTCATATTTTGACCTCAATATTTTTTAAATAGTTTTTGATATATTGCACCAAAAATATGTGTGTGAGATATTCATCATCAGATCTCTTTAAAGTCCCCAATGCAGAAACACGACTTTCTAATAATAATAAAATATTAGCCAAAGCAGTCTGAGATTTGGCTTACATTCTCGATGCTGGCCAGGCAGGTTGGAGAGGTCTTTTTGATGTTTATAAGTTTTGTTTGCCTTATATCCTAAGTAGCCTTTTACGACATGTACTGATCGAAGTCTAATTAATGTAGTTTTCATACAATAATATCAGTGCAATCAACATTAAAGGACCTTACGGGTCCAAAATTATCTCAGAGGTGAAATTACAAGACTACGAAAATAAACTAACTATCTTACAACCATGTGCCCTCGAGGTTACCCCATAATGTTATTACGCAACTAAGGGCCTGCACATGACCAAACACAAATGTGGCAACTTTATTAACCAATGTCGTTTTTGTAAGCTTTGCGAAAAACTTTAAGAAATTAAAAACAGCGATGGATAAGTGCTGCGAATAGGTAAGTGGCGATTAGGGATCAAGACTGCGTAGTGTCCAAAATTCAAATAAGCAATAAACAAATAATATTTTTAATCTTATAGTGTGCCGAAACAATTTTTAATAATCATAAAACGTGGGGAATAAAAATACACGTAATGTTGTCTATCTACCGAAGTTCTGATTATAACTAAGAGTTATAGAGGAACAAACATAGCTATATATATATTTTTTTTTACATAGTAAAACTGTGTGTTCCTCTAACTTTACGGAAATTTTGTACATATTTTTTGAATTTTATATCTTTATAAGCCCTAGGCGAATCATGAATATTTAAATAATACATCTCAGCATTCACACTTGCCTCATAGATGAGAACTAGTTTAATAGCAGCAAATTTGAAATTGATTAGCGTGTTACTTTGCGGAAGTCAAGTCACATAAAGTGCATGTAACTTGTTATTCATTTGTATATGCTTCCGCCATCAGTTTATGCAAACTTCGTTTTTCTTTGCTTGTCATTCGAACGATCAACATCTAATAGATGCCTGAAGATGCCTCATGTAAAGGCGAAATACGTATCACGAGTCGAATGCTGATGCTGCTGCAGTTTCGGATGCATCAACGTCGGCAAGGGTCAAATGCATTAATTATTGGTGGTGGTAATTAATGAGAGACTAACAGTAGTGGATGGGCGCTGGCCAGCAATAGTTTGCATGAAGTAACCATTAGTGGAAGCACTAAAGTTGATTTAACTCAAAGAATCATCTATGCCATAAAATGAACAAAAGAAGAAGCAGTCTTCCAAACTAAATCCCTTTTAATTATGGCACCACGCGAAATAATAGCTCTTGACCGAGCTAACAATTAAAGTTTGACTTACATAAATTACATTCAGAGATCGAATCAGAAACAAGGAGATTTGAAGAAAAACGAAGGTCACCGACATAGCTTAGCGGATTAGCTCTTTGAAGTGACAGTGGGCGAGATTACAAGTAGCGTACCGGCAAGCGCAGCGTTGGACATTCACCGACCAGCAGGCCAATTTGCTAACTCAGTGTACAACGATTTGATTGTCACTTTAGCATCCATTACGGTTTTCATATCTTGAATAAAAATAGTCATTCATACCGTAGCCGTAATGAATATTGAAGTTACCATGAAAATTATGTACACCGTAGCTATCAAAAGTTAGTAAATAGGCCTGCAGGTGGTTGGACGTCCTAATAAAGGTCCATGCTTCCAACCGGTCGTATTGGAAATCCTTGAGGATGCCTATGTCCAGCGGTGGACTTCTTGTGGCTGAAATGATGATGATGATGATGAAATAACATTCAGTATGCAGGGTATTTTAAACAAGACTCGTGAATAGAAAGGGGTTAATTCTTTTCTTTTATTTTTTTCTTTATTTCGGTATATCATCCATGGAGACAAATCGATAGTTTTTCTGTTTACTTGTAGGACTACACTTACAACATATATGTTAAAAATGCAGCCCTAACTAGTCCTTCTAGTATCAAGTCCTATAGCTTATACTGGGTATTATACTACACAGGCCGCTATCATGTTATGGAGTATCATTATATATCAGGCTATGGAGAGGTCATGTCCACTAGTGAACTTCTTACGGAGGAGGAGATAATGATGGTTATACATACTTAAATAATAATAATTATTATGTATATTTATCTCTCACGAGTTAAACTGGGCTCCAATCAGTGTATCTAAATCCAAACTATATTATACTATTACAATTACAAATATTACAACTTTACAACTAATATTATAAATGCGAAAGTGAGTTTGTTTGTTTATCTGTTTGTTTGTTTGTTACGCTTTCATGCCGTATCTACTGAACCGATCATCATGAAATTTTGCATACACATAGGTTAAGATACTGAGAAGGATATAGGCTATATATCACGCGGGCGAAGCCGCGGGTAACAGCTAGTACTATTATAAATGCGAAATTGAATTTGTTTGTTACGCTTTCACGGTGTCACTACTAAACCGATCATCATGAAATTTTGTGCACACGTTCTCTAGACTACGGGCAAGGGCATAGGCTACCTTTCATCCCGAAAATCATATATGTAGTTCCCGAGGGATCGACATTAAAGTGAGCGGAGTCGCGGGTAAAAGTAATTCTTAAATCAAATTATAAAAAAAAGTTTCTCTGAGGCTGATAAGCATAAGTTACAAAAATGTTTAACTGGCGATAATACTATAACAATAACTACTTTTGTCTTTAAAGCTTGAATGTTTCCCTAGTAATAACCAAATTCCTATGAGTAATAACGCGTCATAGTTGAAAGCTAGAAGTGTTTTAATGGCGCCAAAGATACGAAGCGTTTTAGTAAACGTTCGAAATGCATTTACAACATCACAAGGAATTTTTAATAAACTAGAGAGTCGTGGAGGAACGTTAATACTTCTTAAATTACTAACAGAACGTATATTTTAAATAACCGCTCACTCTTGACTCAACATCAAAAGAGCACTGAAAAAGACCGGGCAAGTGTGAGTCGAACGCTGAATGAACAAATTCCGTAGGTATACTTTTCCTTTGACAGCAATGTAATTTGGACACATTTTTTTTAACTGCCTGCGCCGGAATTATGTTTTTCTTGTTTGTTTACCTAAATACTAGGCTTTCTCAAGATTTTATTCGCGAGCCTATGTAAAATTTTACATTGTAAACATAGAAGTATAAGACGCATTTTTTTTTTAATCTATGATTTTGAATTTTCGTCAATACCCATCCAGTGGTTCGATCCTTACAGTCATTTACAAGTAACTATAACATTTGTATGATTTATGTAAGTATATGATTAATTTCATACATGAGACGCTCTGTTTTTTGTTGTTAGAAGAATTACACTTGAGTGTTTAAATTTTTTGGAATGTTATTTTAAATCATTTGGTGATAATAATAATTTTGTGCTATATTCAGTACTTGTCTTATTATTACTAATAATTTTATAAGTTTTTCACAGCTTTTTTAAAACTTTAGATTATCAAATTAGTAGCACCATAATGATGACATGCCAACAGTTTAAGTACGGATCCCTAAAAGCTAAAAGCTTCCATTCCGTTAGCCATAGTTTTAGTAAAAACTCCAAACACCTTTTTATTGGTGTTTTGGTAGTCTTGTTTTATCTTGACGTTTGTTTTGAGATTATAAGACGGTTTCTATTTGAGACGTCCGAGCTTTTTATTTTTGTTTTACTAAGCTGATCTAGATAGACAAGTGGATACTAAGATGAAAGTAAAGAAATGTTACGTCTCACTTTTGTACTTGTTTGTTTGTTTTTTTTTTTTTGTTTTTCGTATGTGTAACTGGCCAACACTGGTGTCAGATTTTTCAAGCTGCCTTAAGGCATCAACGATGACAGCCGGGACCAACGGCTTAACGTGCCTTCCGAAGCACGGAGGATTGTATACTATTACTTTTGTACTATATTTTGCTATTTAATTTCATTGCATTATTCTTTGTATTGAATGGGCTCCGAAACTACTGGACAGATTTCGACTTATTTTTACATATAGAAAGCGAATTAATCTGCAGGTGACTTAGGCTATAATTTACTCGGACTGAGTTTCAGGAAAATTGCTAGAAATTAAATAAATATTGATTCCATCACCATCATCTCAGACGCAAGAATTCTACTGCTAGACTTAGGCCTCCCACCAAGAAGTTCTACTGCTGGACTTCGGCCTCCCAACAAGGATTCCAATACGACTGGTTGGAAGCGGTCTGCGTCCAGCGCCTTCCTGCGACATTGATAAGGTTATCCATGGTCGGTGGGTGTCCATCGCTGCGCTTGCCGGTACGTGGTCACCATTCTAGAACCTATAAGTATACCCCTTATATTGGTACTTAATGTGCTACATTTTGATACATTTACATAAATAATAGATACAAAACCTTTGAAACAATAAACAATATTTCCATTGTTTACAAAACTAGAACCGAAGTTTCGCATCAAAGCTTTAAATTATATAGCTGCTGGAAACAAAACGTGACCTAACGCAATTTCTATTAAACTATTCCATTGTAAACAAAATTTGGTTTAATTTGATCCACTATTTCGACAGAACTGTAAGGGTTGTTACGTGTTAGTTCATTATTTAGTTTATCGATAAAGCAATGAAGATTACTTATTTTTATGTTATTCTTATATGTAAGCGCATCTAAAATAATCTACATAATTATAATGTCTCTAGCATTGAATACAAGGTACTAAAAAAGGTCGAATGTTTTGCAATTTTGTAAGAACCAAAAAATACGTCACACATATCTTCTCATCGGTCAGTTAATATCGCAGCCATACATTTTTGCACCTAATAGTGGAAACACATTTTCACAACCATGCAACACATCTTAGCTTCGCACATTTTTGTTGGAAATGCAGTTCAAAACTACAAGCCGGGTCGTGCCAGGTACAATTCAAGTGGCATTTATGATCATTTTGGTTTTGTTATTGTTTTTTTATACATACATACATATTATCGCGTCTTTATCCCTTGAGGGGTAGACATAGGAGAATTTAACATATAGATTAAAAAACCTAAAGGCCACGTTAAGCGTGTTAGTGGGCGTTAAGGTGGAAATTGAAATCAAAATAGTGATGGGTTGCTAGCCGCATCACTTATCAACGTGATTCTTTAGCCCAATCCCTTGACCGGCTTTAACGGTCTACGCGGAAAGAGGAGCAGCCGGTATATTTTTGTTTTTCTTTTTCTCCCAAACCAGCATGTTTTTTTTTAATATTATTAATTGAGAAAGAAATAATTGCTTTAAACTAAATAAATAATAATTTTCAGAAGCTAATATTAGAATGAGGAACATCTCTGAACTGCCAGCCCTAGACTAGATTGATTCGTCGTAGAGACAATACTGGCACGAACTGCGAATCGTTTTCTTTCACTGTAAACATCCCAGTGAGGGCTAATAAAATTCAAATCACGAATGAATTATTTATCAAGCTAATTACAAATTCGGGGTCGCCATGACGTTTAGTTGTAGATATATTTGACTGATTAGGATCTGAAGCGACGGTGACAGGGTTTTCTTCTTTTGATAATGCGAAGGTGAGTCTGTTTGTTTGTTACGCTTCCATGTCTTAACTACTGAACCTCACTCTCTTTTATTTTAAAGTTTTTCCGGTCGCATCCTCAGTTAAGTGCTTCGCAGCCCGGGATCCGCTATTATGACGACATAAATGTTTAGGTATTATTTGGCCAAAGGTTTTACAGTCAACTGCCTGTCTGACGTTAATTCCTTGGGTGTTTCCAGAACCGCTGAATATACAGGTGAAGATGAAATTCAAGTGCCACAGCGGAGCCACAGGGTGGCGTGTTAACCACTGCGCCGTAACCTCATTGTTTTTAACCTTTCGTAATGATGTGCCCGATTTCAGCAAAAATGAGAGAGCAGGTTATAATATAATGCAAGGCAATATAGATGCTTCAAAATTGACTTGCTAGATTTGATCCTCACAGATAAACGAACAGCACAAGTTAAATAAAAGCTTGTAAAAAACATTACGGTAGGTATCATGTTTTCATTCGTATTTACAAAGTAAAGTTGTCTCAATACTAAGGAGCTAACGTTTGGCAAATCCTACTTTGTTTCCATTGTATAAAATCTGTTAAGCATCAATTTTACCTAATTGCAAAGCAATCTAATCAGTATTCGATATTCCATGTCAGACGAACGGTAACAAATTAAAAAAAAAATTGACAGCCTTTACACTTCTCTGGTTCATTGACCTTGAACTTAACACGTTGTCAAACGAACCATCATTTACAACATGACCTGGGGCCACAAATCGCTATCAAAATTGGCTATTATGTTGAATAGCTGTCTTGTGATCGGCTATGATACAGCTATAGGTCAGAAATTAAGCGTGCCCATGGCATTGGGATCAGGATTATATCAATCACGCCATACGATGATTTGGTCTTAAAGAAAGATGTTCCGTATACTTTAAGACAAAATCATCATCATTGAGGCCACTAAATAACAAATAAATAATAAATAAATATAAACGCACAAATCACACAGATTGAGTTAGCCCCAAACTAAGTTCACGACTTGTATTATGGGATACTAACTCAACGACATTATATTATATAACATATACATATATAGATAAACACCCATGCCCAGGTCAATTTGAAAAAGATCATTTTCCGTCTTGACCTGGCCGGGAATCGAACCCGGAACCTCTCGTGTCACAGTCTGGCGTGTTGACCACTGCGCCACGGAGGCCACGATGAAATCATTGTATTATTAGGAACGGTGATGATTTAGCAATCTTATTCATTTGTATATTTTGTGTGTGAGATGTGGTGCTGGAGAAGAATGACGATATAATGAAAAGAAAGAGTACCAATTAAACAGTATGTATGTAAACCCTATTTAATAAATACTAATATGATAAAGACACGATATAAAGAAAAAAAAAATCAGAATGTTTTCAATTATTATTTACTAGCTGTTACCTGCGGCTCCTCTTGCGTGATATATAGCCTATGTCCTTCTCAGTACCCTTACCTATGTGTATGCAAAATTTCAACGGTTCAGTAGATAGTGCGTGAAAGTGTAACAAACAAACAAACTCATTTATAATACTAGTTAGCTGTAACCCGCGGCTTCGCCCGCGTTATATATAGCATATATCCTTCTCAGTACCCTTACCTATGTGTATGCAAAATTTCATGATCACAGGGGCCACAAAGTGGGACAAAATGGGTGGGACCACGAGTCAAAAATCAAACAAACTGACTTTCGCATTTATAATTTAGTCAGGATTGGGATAAATCTCATCTTGAATCCCTCGATCTATTAAAAAAATCGCATCAAAATCCGTAAATTTAAAGATCTAAGCATAGAGACAGACAGTGGTAAGCGACTTTGCTTTACACTATGTACCTAGTGATTCTGTGGTAATGTTTAATGAGAAAAATGTGCTTGTAACAGAGTGATCTCTACAAACATCACCATCAATTAGTAAAGGCCGAGCATACCAAACAGTTACACTCGTCAAAAACTGTCACAATGACCTGTCAATTTTAATTAATCTCCGAGATTGGAACAACAGTCGTTGGTCTTTAGTAACGGGACCGACAGCCGGAATCTGTTTACTGTTAAAGATGGTACATTTAGATATTTGTACAGAGTCATAGACTTAATGGACCATAGACTTGAGAATGTTTCGGACATGGAAAATTGATGGCCATTTAATTATGTATACATTCAATTATATGCTTGTGTTTCCTAAGTCACTTACAACGGCCACGGGAAGACTTTGGAGTGGTCCTTTTCTTCCCTGCCGGGAACAACAAGGTACCACAAGGAAACACAAGCTAAACAAAGCTTATAATCATCAAAAAATCCTCTCCAACCCGTCTGGCCAGCGTGGAGAGAGTAGGCCAAGTCCTCTGACTGATCTGGCTAATATATAGCTCTGGTAGTACAGAGAGGGTCATGCTCCTACAGTAGAGACTAAAAAAACCTGATGATGATGATGATTCAGTTATATTTGTAAATTGACCCTCGACATATGTTCAAAGGGGTTTCTCAGCCCGTCAATACGAACAACTTTTCCTGTAAGATCAATGCTGGGATCCCAAAAAATATTTCGACTGTTTAAAAGTGTTCAGCAGCGAGGGAAAAGGTATTGAAAAGTAAAAAAAAAATCGAGTTCCCACCATTGGTCGCAAAGAAAAAGTTCATTATATTGACGGTCTGAGTTACTCGTTTTAGGAAATTTACACTGTATACAACGTGAAACGGACATACCCGTAATAAATCGAACCACGGTCTATACTAGATCATTATAGTATTTTTTTTTTATTTAATATAAATTAAATTAGTATTATTCATCATTATCGTATCATTAAATCATTATAGTATTATTAAATTAAAATAACAGTCAAAAAACAAAAATAAATTTCGGCATTTTCCATATAATAAAAGTGTGCAGCCACTTGGGCGATTTGTATAGGAACGTCATTTTTTTTTGTTTTTTGACTGTTATTTTAATTTCGTAATACTAAAGTGATCTAGTATAGCCTGTGGTTCGATTTATTACGGGTACGTCCCTTCCACCTTGTATAAAAGACCAACCTGACTAACTGACTTACCTATATATCAAATCATAGCCGTAAAAACTGTACTTAGAAACTGAAATTTTATGCAGTGGTTTCAAAATTGAGGTTATTATTAGGTTTAATTCCTTTCAAATTTTAAGTGGGTAGTGCCTTGGCATGCATTGCAATGGTTTTTAGAAATGTAACCCCTAAGTGATTGAAATAGGGGGTCGAAGTCGCGGTTATGTATAAAAATGGGTCACGGGTCACATATTTTGAGGAACCCTTTCTAAAAATAATGTCTATCCCACGCTTTTCTTTCTTTAGGAGTCTATGAGAAAAGCATTTTGATTATTTGTTCATAACAATATTATTACAACACTAATAGCCAATCAATCAATCTGCCTTCAAGTTAAAAGCAAATATTAGTAACGGTATCAAGATGGCGGACTTGTTGGTACTAAGAACTCTTTTGTGACATTTTTTGCCATAGTACATGTGGCTAAACAGCTCGTTGGCACTTGAATGACGAATCGTAATATTGTAATTAGTTTAATAATAGGTAGGCATATGTAGAAATTATACGGACTTTAATAAACAGTATACGATAAGGTCAAAGTTTATCGACCCCGGAATTTGAGTCGACAATATGTTAATATAAAATTATGTTTATAACATTACTAATACACCAAACGTTTCAAACACTTTACAGTGTTCAAGTTTGCAATAAGACAAGCTGAGCAATGTAATTTGATTTTTATTTGAACCTAAATATAATCTGATATTAAAATCTCAGATTCAGAATCCCTAATGGAATACAGAATCGAAAGAAAAAAAAAGGTGAAAGTCGAAAAAAAAACAGACTTCCCATATTATACACGTGCAATCTGTGGAGCAAATATACCCAAAAAGCACTCAATGCTCTGCGAGTTCAGTACAACAACAGCTTCAGGAGTTTGTTGGGGCTGCACTGACGCTGTAGTGCCTCAGGAATGTTTGCGGAGCACGGCACCGACAGCTTCCAGGCAGTGCTTCGAAAAAGAGCTGCATCCTTGTGGTCAAGGGTAAGGGATAGCACCAACACACTCTTGAAGGTGGTGTCAGAAAGAGTGGACAGCCCAATTCTGAGACATTTGTCAAACTTGCACGTCCAGAAACACAACCCACATTTTAAATTTCACTAATATAGTTTTATAGGTTTCTTACTAACAAAATATGGACTTGTATTGTTTTTAACTATGCAGTCTGAAATAAACAACTTAAAAAAAAATAGAAATTCGCACAGTAGATCGGCGACTATGAATGAGATGTCTAAGAATTTTCACGTTTTATTCCTTATTTCACTTACAATTCTGTATTATATTAAGGATTCTGATTCCGAGATTTGGAGCCCGATGGTCTAGTGGGTGTGAGCTCTATGAGCGCTTACGTATGTTAAGCAACCCCTGGTGCAGTCCCTACTTGGATGGGTGACCGCAAGTGGCATAAAAATATCTCGAGCTCCTCCGTGCTTCGGAAGGCACGTTAAGCCGTTGCTCCCGGCTGTCATCGTTGATGACAGTCGTTAAGCTATGTCAGATGCCTTTAGGCAGCTTGAAAAATCTGACACCAGTGTTGGCCACTTATACATAGGAAAAAAAAATCCCGAGATTACCATAACTATAGTTCATAGGTTTAAAATAAGCCTGTATGCCAGAGAAGTCAGAGGATTTGGCCTACATTCTCCACCCTGGTCAGACGGGATGGAGAGATATTTTAGATGTTTATAAGCTTTGTTAAGCTTGTATTCCATAAATAATTAAAATAAACTTTATTTTAATGTGTACCAATCGCGAATACATTAAAGAGATTTGGTAATTTATGCGTAAAACAACTCCGCAATATAAAGAATAGCTAAAAGATACTATTTTTTTATTATTTTTACTTTTTTATTTTCCGTAAGAAAGTATAGAACTAAGGGATAAAAACTTGAAGTCATTTATAAATCTCCACTTAACTATAACTATTACATAGGCGATAAAAAAAAAACCGACGAGCTTCAAATATCCAATTGTCCGTATTATGTGTCTCCTATTCGCTAACATTGAAATATTGTCAAAAAAAAATTACTCGCATGAAATAATTTCTCCCATCCGTTACGTCAGCGCTACTCGTAATACTTGCAGGCTTCTTAGTAAAGTGCAATCTATATTCTTTGCTCTATCCAGTTATAACAATTAACATAAGCAATAAAACATTCGATGAGCCTTTAATTTCCATTTAATAATTGTGTCAGACGATCACTTATTCGCTAGCAATGAAAGCATCTCACAAAAATTTACTCACTCCTTCCATGCTGCCCCCCCCCCCCCATATTTACTAACTCGGATGACAGGTGTCGATGCCTATCAATCTAGAATTTACAATTACAATGCGGGTTTTGCTTGCTCGAACTTTGTTCTTGAAATACAAAAACCGAATTGTAACAGCAAATCCTAGAGTGATAGGCATCGACACCTGTCATCCGAGTTAGTAAATAGGCCGGCTGGTCTGGAAGAAAAAAAAAACGTAGAATGTACCAGCTGCTTCTCTTATCGCGCAGATCGTAAAAGCCGATCGAGGGAATGGGCGTGAGGAATCATGTAAATAAGCCATACGGCTAGCAACCCATCACTATTTTGATTCCGTCCTCCACCAACAAGCTAAACGGCCTTTAGGTTTTATAAACCTGAGTTTTGTATACCCTAAAAGACAATATGATTTTATGTATTTAAGTATGTAACGTCACTGATATACGTAATACTTCGAAGCTTCTAAGCAAAGTGCAATCTATATTCTTTGACGTTCAATTAAGAGCGTCTTTATAATTCCCTGCGCAGTATTAACGGAAAATGCTATTAGAAATAAATTACGGTGCAGTAGCTACTTCATTTTCTTGATATTTTCATATAAGTGTAAGTATTCCGGATTTAGCTTTTGAAAAGGATATGACTATGTTCGCATCTTATAAGGTAGTTATTTCCACATTAACATGTTCATGATAGAGATTTTATTTATTTTATTTTTTTACCCTTTACACATGTTATTTTAGTCACGTATATTTTTAAATCTCGGCGAAACTGATCAAATCTGGAATGTATTTACTTAAATGTGTGATTAGTAACAATCTTTATAATTATTAAGTAGGTACTAAACTTCACTATATAATCTTCGGTCGGTCTTTTATAGTTAAGCCAACAGAAAACTACATTATCGGATGGTAACACAGGCTATATTTCATGCAGAGAAAGTCGCGGGGAAAAGCTAGTATTTAAATATATTTCTTTTTAACATTTTAGCCTTGAAAACTACAGCAACAAAATTAATTAATATTATTTTTTCAGGGTAATTTAAATGCGATCTTACCGACTATGTTCAATAAAATGATAATAATATTTATATTATTTCAGATAACTAGGGTCCACGTGTTAGTAAAACAGTTGACCCTTCGAGCAACACGGAAGGGAGTAGCCATACGCTGCATTCCCCTCTGTCAAGGTATAAGCCAAAATTAGGCATATGCATGTCTATGTGTTAGTTGTGTGTGACTCATCTGTACACAAATTATTTTTTCTTTTTTATGTCATTTTTTGTGACAATGTCATAATTACTATCAAGTGACAGTTTAAGTTTTGTATGTAGGTGTGCGGAACTAAACTTGTGTGCACATTTCCCCCCGCAAAAAACGGCAGAAAAATTGTCATAGTAAATTGTCGCTATGCCCACTCCCTCCGTCCGGTACGGAGGCCGTGTTGCTCGAAGAGTTGACCTAAATAACTATGTTAGACAAAACGGCTTAAGTAAAAACATTTCTGCAGATCTTATGTCTAAAATTCATGACATATATTTACATAGTAATAATTTGATGTAAATCCAAAATAGAATCATACAATCTCCCTAATCATAAAACTTCTGCTCCTATTTCGGATTTTTTGAAACCCAAAGCAATATATCAAACCCAACAGCCAGTTCTACGATAAGATTGTTATCGTCGCCATAAAACTCTGGCATACAAGTAACATATTGCCAGCAGTTGTGATAGTTAAAAGTTTAAATGTTACGTCTTGTCTTGAAGGTTCAGTCAAAATTGAATTTTCGCAAAATGACACGATTGCGTTGAAAGGATAATACTAGAGTATCGTCACAATAAAACAGTGGCAAGCGAGAATATATATATCCAGTAGTTGAGATAGAAAAAGTACAAATGTTGTCTCGACTTAAAGATGTAATCAAAATTTTCGCAAAATGATACAAAATTGAAAAAAAATTATGATTTTGTGTACTTATTTCATTCATTACCATCGGATTCAGTATTCTTTTATATACAATACAATATAAAAGCTAAAAGTTAAAAGTTGTTCTTTATTAGAAACTTTAAAGTAACGTCTTTTCCAATATAAATAAAAAAAAAATATTAGGCATTTTCGCAAAATGACATGAAACAACTAAAGGCTAATTCAGAGTATCGTTGCGTTAGTACTATTATTAATTCTTTGGTATCGTCACCGATAAATGTAGTCATATTGACGTAATAAGTATTATACGATTTACAGTCGCTCTAGAGTAACAGGTATTGGCAATGATAATTAACTATTTATGCATAAGAATATAAGACTCAAAATTATTATTCGCAAATTTTCATAAATACGAAATAATGATTTTTGTTGCAATGGGGAAATTCCATATCGATGTTTTGTGATAAGTTATTGAGTAATATTTATATTAAAGGTATTATTGAAATAAATAGCCACCAACACTTACTTTAATTGCAATGAATGCAGTAAAAACTGTGTGGTTAGTCATTATCCAATGATTCATGTTATAAGTAAAGTTTTAGTTATGGTAGAGCCACGCTAATGGCAGAATTCACTTTTGTTAGTAGCATAAATGGGCCGGCTCATCCGGCGAAGCACCACACTCTCACAGAAAATCGACGTTTGAGTAGTAGCTTTACCGCTTCTATGCTTCGTTCGGTGAGTGAGAGAGCCGGTGGCCCAGTCCCCCATTTCAAGGCCGGCAACGCTCTTGAAACACCACTAGTGTTGCAGTAGTCCATGGGCAGCGGTGATCACTTACCATCAGGTGACCCGCTTGCTCGTTTGCAGTCCTATGTCATAAAAAAAAACTTTAAAAATTTGAAAAAATATAGCCAAAGTAACACTCAAAATATCGAATGTCTGAAATTATAAAATATTGTATGTCATTGTAGTTCAGAATCAAATTTGATCTTATTGAAAAAAAAAGTGATTTACTATAACTATTTTTTCTAGGCAATAGGACATTTTACGAATAGAATCAATGTCGAATGAAGTCTTGAGTTATCAATCGCGAAATTTGAGCACTAACTTAGTATCTATCTGAGTGTTCGTAAGTTAGACGCTTTGTTATCTTGCTAGTGAGCAGAAACTTGAGGTATTTTGCTGCTTTTGAATAAAGCTTCAATTGTTATGCACTTTGTAACATTATCATTTTCATTTCGGTCTATCTCACATATTTTAATGACTGCAGTTCAACTATTTTATAAAAGAGCTTCAAACATAACAATAAATTATTTTACTTCGTGAAATATATTTCCTTTTTTCTAAATCGTGTATTTATTTATAATAACACAGTATTTAAAAACTCATAGGTTTTACCTAAAAAGTGCAAGTCCTATATTTGTATTATTATAATATACATATTTTTTTAGGTTTATTTGTTATCCACTTAATCACATTTCAGTGCTAAATTGATTTGAATAAGACTGAGCATTAATTTAAGCTATGTCATATGTCATATTTGTACCAAAATTAGGATCCTTAATAGTCGCATACTGACAGATTCACGTCTAGCTAGTATCATAAATGATTTTTCTAGTCATGTCTGACCTATATACTTATTTACTTAGCGTTGTCAACAAGCTGTCGATAAGACGCTGTAACCAGATCACTTCCGTTATCAAAGCCAGCTTATTACACGTACCGAGAACTGCCAGAACAAAAGGTCTGATGTCAGTAACATGAGCTGATAACGGACAGGGGTGCAGATTTCTTTTGTATTACCCCCACGGTATTACCCGATTTTGTAAACTGGAAAAACAAATACGCATACGTTATTTTATCCGCAAATAATTTACACATATACTTATGATCTATAACTCAAGTAGTATGTGGTTTTCAGGAATTTATGTTTGATCATCATCATTATCATTGTCAGCTTTCTATAACCCACTGCTGGGAATCCTTTTGTGTGCGCCATCCTTCTCTATTTCTCCAATTTTATACCATTATTTTTTATAAAAAGAAAATTATACCTAGGAATAGCTAGTAACCTAAGCAAAACTTGTTTGCTATGTAAACTTCATTATTCTTGTATTTATGTTAATACTATTAAATGTCATTATATGTTATTATATGTCAGTTATTACTATTAAATTCCCTTAATAGCTGTTTAAGGTCTTAAAAACTCTTTCTTTCTTTCTTCTTTTAAATTATGGCTTCCACCGAGATTTCAGTGATTCTGCCAATGTCCAGTACTCGTCCAGTACCTATAATGAGATACTAAGTATCGGTGTTGTACGGTATGTGGCATCAAAGATGGCGTAAATTCTTTGGTAGCCTCGTGGGAGCTTCTGATGACAAATCTATACGAGTCCATTTAACAGTCTACTTTAACTATTTCACAAATTGTTCTCAAGCACGAGCATTTATAACACCAAACTACACCAATTCCATGTTATAAAGTCCACTTAAATCAATTTGCAAAATCGTCTAAGGCAAACGACAACTGTACCCCTTGACTTCCCAAAAAAAAAAAAAAAACAATTCTTAGAACTCTTATTTTCAAATCAATCTACTAAACATATTATCTCCAAATCAGTATGCTTACAGCGTCCCATCGCAATCTATAATGAGCCGCCCTGATTGACGTCTTGTCACGAGGGTGAAGAAATTTTGACAGCTGTCAGCAGCTTAGGGCCAAAGACAATCGGATATGTCATGCGTTTGACATTTCGTGTCCGGGAGATAAATATTATTATTCTGAACGGGTATTATGACTTTATTTCAGTGTGTTTTTTTTTCCGATACTTTCTTGCAACAATCATAACGTCGATATTTAAAAAACTATCTATACTTACTAACTTCTCTTAAATTCTTCTTAAATATCTTAATGGTATCGGATAAATATAAATGGAAAACTGTGTCTTACTGCCTTTAAACTCTATATGTCTTAACCACTGAACTAATTTAGATGATACTTTGTATGAAGAAAATAAAAAAAAAAACATCCCGCGACCTACATCACCTCACATAAGCAATATGGTTCTTTAGTAATTGAAAAAAAATTATAGAAGAAACTTCATTACACGTAGCAAAGAAAGTACAAATAAACAAACAACCAAAATAGGCATTTTCCAGTATTTTGAGTCAGACGGTTTATACTAAGAAATGCTGTTTATAATCTTAACGTTTGCTTGACCCGTGTCGCTTATCGCAAAGTAAACACATATGGATTTATCAATGCTTTAACAACAGCTCAGTGTGCAAAACTCGAGACAAATATTATTCTTTCTAACGAATAAAAATCCATTTCACCAAACTATCCATTTATGTTATTTCCAAAATATTTTGAACTAATATTTGGAATATTTCTAAGACCAGTTGAAACTTTGTGTGGTCTAGCAGATAAAAATAATCACGGTCATTTGAACACAAGAAGTATAGAAACAAAATATCAGCAATTTATGTTGTACTCCGCTGCGCACGTTGATACGCCGGCCTGCGACAAAAGTGGCTCCAGGTTCAATCCCCGGTCAGGTTATGACGAAAAATTATTTTTATTCAGATTTTTTCTGGGTTTTGTATTGTATTTGCATATATATTGTTGAGTTAATTTTCAACAACGCAAGTTTCCAACTACTGTGGAGCTAGCTCAATTTTTCCCTAATAATAATTATTTGCCATCTTTCATATTCAAATCAATATTTTGTTCACTACGGGACTTGAGACCGCGAATGCTCATCAAAAAAATCATATTTGAAATCAAAAGTTTATGTGCAATACTACTCGTATCGTAGCAATATATAACTGCCTCAAATAAATCAAAATTTCTAAATTAAGTAACACTTAAAACGTGTAACACAGATTCTCAACATTCTCCCATTACTTAACATCGTCGTTACACGGAAGTTATTACAGGAATCCACGTATCATCCACATAAACGATATATCCCACCAAAATGTACGTCATAAATTTAAAACTCTGCTGTAAATCAAACTTTGTAAACGCCCTACGGACGTAGAATGTAACATGTCAGAATCACCCATAGAATGTAAAGGCGGGTACTCACGTAATGCGATTGATATGCATGAACGTGTTCTATGCATGCAAGTTACTTTCTGCAAAAGCACCTTTAAGAATTATTGCTTTGGAGTGTGACTTGTCAGAATGGCAAGTTAAAGCAAATCATGCGAAGCAGAGGCGAATGAAGCATAAAAAAAGCAAAATTCTAATAAAATTGAATCATATCTTTACGCTTCTTCTTATGAATCAAATTGAAACTGTTGCTACAACTACGTAATTACATGGTTAATCTATTTTTATTCAGTATATATTTTTTTGTTTTTGATGTACTGTTGCGTAGAATCACTTCACTTCTCCATAAATTTGTAAGGTTTTCTTCAGTTAATTCTTCAAATCTTGTAATACCGAAGATTTTCATGACGATGTCTGAAGTCTATGCGTCTACAAATAACAGGATAAAAAATATTAGAATCCAACCAGAAAATTGCGGCAAACGTGCTCAAAATGCCAATTCGTGTCAATGACGTGTGAGCGTTCCTTTACCCACAATTTTAGTCGTCAATTAGCCCACGGGTGCCTACGGCAACGGCGTCGCACTCCATACAGCCACGACACATGTCGACATGTGTTCGACTGTCAATGCGACACGCTTCCGTTTTCCGAGATTTTTTTGCTTGGTAAATTAACTTTTAGGCTATTCGACAAACCGACGCCACACGTGCCCTGTGCAATCAAAAACTGCAAAATGGATTCTGTTTTCTTTTTTGATTTCATGAGATACTCGTACCTAGTACTTTTTGTGTTCCGTATTTTACATTTTTCTCCACAGTGAGTCAAAATTTCACTTTTACAGTCGTATTAAATTTATGCTTCATAAATTTGAGAATTTTGTATATATTTTTTAAGTGCCCACAGTTTTTCCTTCTGAGTTTATCGCATGTGCAGATCGTACTTTGTATGTGAGTTTGTATGATGGTTTTTCGTGTATGTGATGGTTTTGAAATATATAAGTACGTTAGTATTTACAATAATCGACAACATAGGATGACATTTAGTCAGTCATAATTTTATTTCAGTAGTTCGGTTTCTATTACTTGAAACAAAATATTGGCTTACTTCAACATTTTTTAATTTACAAATGTTATAGGTTTTAAGTAGGTTAGTAATAACGGTCTTATTTTTTTTAGAATTTTAACATTCCTATAGTGTCTGATACTTTTATTCAAAATCTTAAATGTCTTATTTCTTTTACAGTTTTTATCATTTAATATCTTTATAACTACTTTATGCTAGTGCATCGTGTAAGATTCCTCTAGCGTCTGATACTTATTCAAAATCTTCGAGTTATCGCTGAACCGCCATCAAAATCGATTTTACGATCCAGTTTACGACTAAATCAACGGTATCATCTTGTAACCCTTTAAATTGTCTATAAAATTAGAAAATTTATCAGATCCCAGGAAAACATATTAAAAAAATATTGTAAAGTGCTCTTTTTTGAATAAAATTTCAATTGATATTGTTTCAAATCGATTGATTACAGATCAAAATGGTATTGTTGATTGATTAAAATATGGCTTAATTATCCATTTTTTTTACCGATATGTAAAATTATCATTTTTTCTTTTACCATTGTAAGTATTTTAATGGTTTATTTTGTTGTTAAAATGTCTATTACTTTTTTAAATAATAACATGATTATTTTTTAGCTTATTTTTGGTTATTTTACACTCCTTTTGTCAATTTTCAATATAAACATAGTTGTTTCTTGAACTTTAGTTGCTTTGTGTTAGTAGTTTAATAAAAATGTGACAGCAGGTGATATTATTTTTCATTAACCTATCCATCACTGTAACTGGCTTTATTATGTTCTCACAAAATAAGCCGTAAGTATTTATTACACCTTAATTCTCTGCCAAAATTAGGTATGTTAAATCCAACATTACATTGTTTAAGAAATACTTCGTTCCAGTGATTAATTGTTTGGGAAACCGGGTTAACAATACTGTTAGTGCTCTATAATTAGAATTGTAAATCTTCAATCGTATTTCGCGACTTACAATGGGAAAGCTTTGTAAAAGCTCGATTGTTTTGTTACTGGTTACGCCATCTACCGAGCGCGGGGTTGTAAGCGAGAACTTAATTTAAAAAACATTCTAGTTGGAAAATAGAATGTTTCCAAATTCAAAATTTAACATGTTCTGAACTTTATTTTTGAACTTATATTTTCATAGTTGGATTAAAAAGGCGTATAACAAATTTTACGCTCATTACAGCGTGAAGATCGCCTAGATTGTCTTCTTCAAAAGAATTTAGTATCTTCACATCTTAATGCACTTAAGCTTTAACCAAACGCTTTAAGCTTTCCATTCTTGAAAGCACGACGACCGAAGCTAATGCTATCTGTCGTGATCTTGCGATCAACTCCAACATGCGGACAAAAAATAGTTATTAACTCAATTATATTCGAATCGTCGAAAGCTACTCACATTATCAAAAGATCGTTAAAAGTCCCGCGTTGTCGGTACCGTTATATCAACCTCCTAATTAATACTCGCCCACTTGGATTCGAACCCGTTTAGGCAGTGTTTACTGCACACTGCACGAACGCATCTACAATGCAAATCCTATCGAATAGGGACGCATTACATCGCCTTAAACGAGAATCGGGACTATCGATTTAACTCCACACTAGGGTCGTAGAAAGAATTCCTTATAACAATGAACCGGTGTAACAATAAATACCTTAATGATATCCCGAGATCGGAGTAGCGTCCGACGGCGAAGAACCCGTCCCACTCTTATGAGAAATCCACTATAGCATATCGAATTGGCAACATCACAATAAGAAACGGCACAATCTCACACGACCACTGAATTGTAATCCACAACACTTTGGTTTTGGTACAAAAGATGTTTTTCGTAACACAACGCGACGTGACCTCGCTCTGTATGGACGACCGATGCGCACGGGTGCCCGGCACTAACTGAACTGGTTTTGCCGGGTGAAGGGAGGGGGGAGCGCGACGGGTGCGTTTGGTTGGTTCGGTTTTATGAAAATATTTCGTGAGTAATGCACGTGTTATGTCCCGAGTGCGTCGGCCTAGAGCGGCCTCGGATCTTTGATTGAAGTCCACTGCACTGTCACAGATAAAGATAATGGTAAAGTGTCGCGGCGCTCAAGATGTGGGGTCTTTGTGGACAACCTACTTGCCCTTCTATGCAATCGAATTCTCGTCTTAGGTAGCTTTGTACCCTTTTGGTATGATGTGAAAGCTTTAAAGCTTGTGAGGCGTGAACTTTAGTAAAATGTTGTAAGTTAGCTAGGTCTGGTAATCGATCTCGGATCGCCTATAATTTCTTATTATTATACTACTTAGTAATATGAAAGTAAAGGTGGATGGATGACTGTTTGTACCGTACTGATGAAGAAAGATGTTTGTTATCTACTCCTTTATGCCATTACTACTGATAAAACTTTAAAATGTTCAAATTTGCTAACCTTTATCAGAATATAATATATACGCAAAATACACAAGCGACTGAACTTCAAAAACTATTATGTTACATGTTGTTATACGCTTTGCTATAAAAAGTTACATAGAATAATATGTATCTAAGTTTCGAAATAGGCTGAGAGAAATGCATAAAGGTAAGAAAATATAGTTGTTCCATTATTTATTATTTTTACCTCCAAACTTCAAGTTTTACCTATTTTTATCTTACCTAATCCGAGTAAATACTGAAACTACTAATAAATTATATAAATTGGTTAAATGGGTTCACCTGTCATCGATAAATTAAATTCAATTGATTTTCCAAGATCTAAGTTTATAAGGGTATTCTGCGTAAAAGATTTTTTGCAAAAATGACATTTTGAGAAACCGATTTCTGTTTGTAAAGGGCATTTTGCGCTTCGAAATTCTGCCAGAGACATGAAAATACAAAGTTTTTGGTGAGCTTATACAGTCTTTTTTAAATATATGTATATTTAAAAGGAAACATTCATTGGGGATAAAATATGTTTAAAAGTTTGAGTTCTTAAGTTTTTTTTTTATAAATCAAATTTTGAACTATGCTAACTTATCGATAATTAATAGGAACATGAGTTTTTTTTGGATATTCAACTCGTATAGGCGTAATACAGATAATAAGTATATATCTTGGGAAGATATTAAGTTGCTTCAAGATAATTGCAAATTCTCCTCTTAAAGATTTCAAATATAGGTTATAGTCATGTTTAATTTACAGGAAACATTACAAACTGATCTCAAAATATTGGTTTTTTCAAGCAATAATTTTAAATTAATTTTTACAGAAAAAAAAATTAAAGTTAAACTAAAACTACTATTTACAAATAAAATAGGCCTGGCAGCTCGTTGCCCCGTGGTAGCGTGCCCAGAAGGCTGGCAGCATTGCCACGTTGTATGGCAATGCTAATCTTTTGTCCAAAATATAAGCCTGCCCTCTGGTCACGAGACACCTCTATTAATTTTTTGGCGATGGCATTGAATAATTTATGTGCCGAGGGTCCCCACGGCCCTAGAGTTTCAACCCCAAACGGTTCAAATATATAATTGTTGCCAATACATTCATATTTGCGCCGTTTGAGGTTTTCCGCCGCCGCCGCTGCTGTGCCGGCTTTTGATCCTGTGACCGGGAGGTGAGACGTCGCCAGAGTATCGACGCAAGTAGCGTCCCATACCAGGGGCCGCCCCAACCTCCAAGGCACAAGAGTCATCCCATCCGGTCTCTTGCCATCATCCCTAGCCAATCCGTTTGGTTCTAAAACGGATGGCATGTTGATGGTAGCAAGAGCCCGATGGATTAAATTGTTTAGGGCGGCGTGGCGTCCTAAACGACCGGCACTTTTGCGGCAAGACAGACCATGGTGACCCAAGTCATCAACGCCATCGCCGCAAGGGCAACGATGTGGCACCGTACAAATGGCACCTAGTCTCAGGGCAGCTGCCAGGCGAAAAGTTTCGTCGTCCAATAAGGTACCAAGGTTGGCAGATGGTAGGGTTTGAAGCCAAAGCCCGGACTCCCATTCGGCGGCAGCTAGAAGACGGGCTCGCTCTGCAGCACTACTAGATGACTGTAATAAATTAATCTGGGCTAAACTGCAAAGCGGCCCGTCCCACAGCCTTTGCGAGGACGGAAAATCCGGAATTTTAGAATTTGGACACATCATTGACCAAGCATTAATGGCCTCCAACTTGTGACTTATCTCAAAGTCAGGATTGTCCAGAATTCTTTTATAAATTTCTTCAATACTGTGTATAGAGGACAAAAATGCTGGTAATGCAATACTGGAAATTTTGCGGATACCTAAGCCACCGTACCTAACAGGCAAAGAGGCTTGGTCCCAATTGTGTTCATCCAAATTTATATTCAAAATAGTCGAAACGGAATTTTGGATAAGGGTGTCAAGATTTTGGAGTAATAAAGAGTGTCTCCAGAAAGGGCTGCAACGCAGGTTATAAGTAAAATTTGGACTAAAAAGGCAATATCTTACAATAGTAAAAGCAAAATGTGTTTGTATTTCCAAAAGGCGCTGTAAAGCCAGGTTAAAATTTTGAATTTTTTCTTCTGTAAATTTAGAAAAGGACTCCTCAAAGATGGGAGAACCTAGTAGGCGTAAAGAGGATTTGTCTAGAATTTTAATATCCGGTGCAATCGACCGAAACCTTGATATAATATTGTCTTTATTATCGCAGGTATCGGTCAAAAAAAGTTCACATTTTTTAAAATTAAAATCTAAGCCGATCTTGTGGAATTCATCGGTTAAAAGTTGGAAGTCACTCAAAACAATGTGAGGAGCTGAAGATAAACAGCCATCATCGAGAAACCATGCGTTAAATTTTGAATTTAGTTTTTCTAGGATTGGGTGGATAGCGAGGCTAAAAATAGCTGGCCCTAGAGGATCACCTTGCTGGCAGCCTACACAGGACAAAATTAAGTTATCTTTAAACATCAATTTAGAATTTATACTGTAGCATTGCCAGATATAATTATACACAAATGGAATTTTGTTTTTTACCTGTGTTAGCAAGGCAGTCCTATCCACCGAGTTAAATGCGTTTTTTATATCCACCTTTAACAAGACTTGACCCTTTTTATGCTCTAAGAAGCTTCTCAATGAGTGAACGGCGGCTTCACACCCACCCTTAGAACCAAATCCTAGTTGTACTGGTTGCAAATAGGTCCTTAGAATGGGTGTGATAGCCTTACAGCATATTTTAGACGCCAATCGTCGATAAGAAGTCCCTACCGCGATTGGCCTTATGCCGCCGTCTTTCTTCTTAAGAGCACATAAATTTGCGCCATAGAGAATGCAACATACCTCCGGGACTACCTTTCCAGAGAGCATGAAGTTCATCAATGCTGTGAGGGCCCTGAGGAGGGTCTCGCCAGCAGTCCCGGTATTGTTTCCCACGAGGTCTTTCAAGTGTTGTGGGGAGAGACCGTCGAGGCCGCCAGCCGAACCACTCCTAAAAGACATCACTGCTTGAAGAACATCATCTGGAGAGGCAGTCAATGGGGTATATTGATCATCCGACGGGCTTGGTACATCAAGTCCTGTTGAAGGTGGATGCCTTTCTCGCAAAGCGGAAAGCGTTTCCGGGGAATTGGGAGCAATGGCGTCGTCGGAAAATAACATCCTCGCAGCTCCTTTTATGTCACCTTCGCTTATTTTGGACTCTACATGGGTCTTTAGGCTTTTCGAAACAAAATTTACTACAAAATTTTGGTATGGCAGGGGCTGTCTATTTGAACAATTTTCTTTGATTCTATTGGTGAGGGACTGCTTTGAGGTAGGCGAGTTTTCTTTTTTTATATGAAGTATCCGATAAGGGAAGGTGAGTAAATGCTCCCAACTTTCAGGGGTGTTGTGCGCCAAGGTACTATGAATTTCAGAACATAATGTTTCTGCTACCGAGATACGTGCGCCTTTGGGAATTCTTTTAATAATAGGAATGCTATGTTTTAAATTTGAAAGAATCTTATCAAAAGGTATAAAAACACGGGTTGATATCGGAGGTGGAATAGGTGTAATATTGGATGGACAGAGAGGCCTGCTCCTGTGAACCTTAGATAAATGAATATTTAGGCCTCTTTGTCCTTTAAAAAACCGAGGTTGGGAGCATTCAGTACATTGAATGTAGGTCTGTGCCGAGGATGTTTCAACATGCACCTCATTGGACAACGTATCTGCACTATTCTGCATAGTAATGAAAACTTACACTAACCTTAAATATACAAAAAATACCACCAAAAACCAGAAAACACACAATATTTACAAAAATACCAAATAAAAATGACGTTTGTCGTTCAATCACTTTGAAGCTCAGTTGAAGATGTTTTGCGCATGTGTATTGTCTCCACTTCATAGAGAGAGACCACGAGACCACGCCGTATGCACAGGATGGTGACATTTTGCTTGGCGGGGCGCCGCGCGCCGCCGCCCGCCGCTCTTCTTATTTGACAAAATCAACGAGTCAACTCATACGAGCATACAAAAAATTGTGACAAATTGGCCATAAAGCCTCTGCGATGAAGTCCAAATGACTGAATTTCTCTCAATGTACAAAAACTATCGTTTCTGGAAAGATATCTTCGATTTTAAATAATTTATTTTAATTGGAAAAATTTTATAGATGCATTTGACAGGCTGCTTTTTTTTTTTTTTTTTTTTTTTTTAAATTATAGTTAAAAAATGAAAATTTTAGTTTTGTTTTTAGTCAGCACTATGAAATTTGGTATTTATCATTTTGAGTT
Source organism: Rhodophaea formosa (assembly GCA_963082605.1). Taxonomy (NCBI): domain Eukaryota; kingdom Metazoa; phylum Arthropoda; class Insecta; order Lepidoptera; family Pyralidae; genus Rhodophaea; species Rhodophaea formosa. The sequence continues at coordinate 7,977,125 of OY720228.1, read as the reverse complement.
AATAATAAAATAAACTTGAAAAAATGATATCTTAAACTTATCACTTAAACATAGGAGTTGTAGGTTAATAGATACAAGTCGTCGCGTTCAGTCGACCTGTCAGAATTATCGACGGTCCTTATATTACAAGCGGTATCGAGCCCCTGAGTTTAAGGAGAGATTTTGCTTCTCTATGTGTGTTCTACCGTTTGTATAATGGGCTGTGCTCTGAGGAACTGTTTGCGATGATGCCTACGGCTACATTCTATCATCGCACCTCACGCCATCGACAGGGGGTTCATCCTCATACCTTAAATCCTAAATGGTCACGTACAGTACGCTTTGAAAGGAACTTTCTTCCACGTACGCTAAAGTTATGGAATGAAACCCTCTCTGCTATGGTTTTTCCGAGAGACTACAGTATGGGATTCTTCAAAAAGGGCGTGAAAGATTTCTTCAGGGCACGGCAACGCGCGAGTGACACCTTTGGTGTTGCAGACGTCCATAGGCTACGGTAACCGCTTTCCATCAGGTGGGCCGTATGCCTTAGATGTTTGCCAACTTAGTTCGAGCTCCGTGGCGCAGCGGTCAACACGCCAGGCTGCGACACGGATGGTCCCGGGTTCGATCCCCGGTCAGGTCAAGATGGAAAATGATCTTTTTCAGATTGACCTGGGTCTTGGATGTTTATCTATATATGTATTTGTTATAAAATATTCTATCGTTGAGTCAGTATCCCAAAACACAAGTCTCGAACTTACTTTGGGGCTAGCTCAATCTGTGTGATTTGTCCGTATATATTTATTTATTTATATAAAAAACCGGCCAAGTGCGTGTCGGGCCAAGCGCGGTGTAGGGTTCCGTAGTTGCGAATGACTTTGAGTTCACACTGTTTACACTCGCACCTCACAGTTTAACGACCAAAAACATCTAACAATGAAGATTGTATGACATTTTACATTTTCCAGTACACTTTATAAGTTGGTTGCCTATAACTTTTTAGTTTGTACTTAGTACTCAGCTCTGATAGTTTTTCTTTCAACTTCAGTATATATACTACTGCTGTAATTTTTTTCAAGTATCCATATATATCCGTTTAGCAGATAGAGGGGGGGGGGGGGGACACGTACCTCTAACAAAAATTTGCACTTTAAAACCAAATATTTCGGAAACGGATCCCTAAATTGAAAAATGGTGTTTTCAACCTCACAATATTTTTTAAAGACCTTTTTAACGATACCCCACACGATGGGTAAGTAGAGAAAAAAAATACTCCCCCACTTTACTTGTATTGGAGCTACACAAAAAAAAAAATTCAAGATTTTTTTCTACTGCTTTTGTGACATGATTAATATACATACCTATACCAAATTACAGCTTTCTAGGATTTATAGTCTCTGAGTAAAACCGCGGACGGACAGACAGACAGACATGACGAAACTATTAAGGGTTCCTAGTTTACTACGGAACCCTAAAAATGAGATTTGGTGCACAGATAGTCTAGAGCATTAGAAAGAACATAGGTTACTTCTTTTACGCGGCCGAAGTCGCAGGCACAGCTAGTATGTATATATGTATGTAAAGCATAGACGATTTTTTTTTTAATCTATGATGTAAAGCATATTTGCAAGGAATATTTTACGAAGGATCACATTCAAAACGAAGCACATTGATAAAAATGAATAAATTAAACGAATACGCCCACGAGCACTTACGCTGAAGACATAAGTAAAATAAAATAAAAAGCACAGCTGATAAAAACCGGTGTGTAATAAATAAATAAATATTTTTGAAGATAAATGGTCTTGTAGAAATGTATATTTCTATAGATTAAAAACCTATCTAGCGAAATGGTAAAAATCATGATATGAGAGTCATGAGTTCGAATCCTACCTGTAGCGAGTTTCTTTTTCATGCTATTTAAAAACAGTTTAATTTACTAATTATTGGTAATGGTAGAGGTACTTGTGTCAGGCAGGCAGCTGGCCGTAATTTTTTTGTCAAATCATATAAGAGCATGTATGCTGTTATAATAGCTGAGCCCTGGGTTCCACGCAACAAAGCAGATGATACTAAGATGAAAAGGAGGATAAGGCATTCATTAAAAAAAAGTACATGTTTGTTTTGTTTTTCGTATATGTAAGTGGCCAACTCTGATGTCAGAATTTTCAAGCTGCCTAAAGGTATCTGGTATAGCTTAACGACTGTCATCAATGAAAGGCTTAACATGCCTTTTAAAGCACGGAGGAGCTCGAGGTATTTTATTGCCACTTGCGGTCACCCAAGCCATCCAAGTGGGGACTGCGCACGGTGTTGAAAGCAACACCGTGCGCAGTCCCCACTTGGTGTAAGCGCTAATAATGCTCCCACTGGACCATCAGGATCCTCAATACCATGGTGGTCCCAACCTCTTAATCATACGATTTGTTCTCACAGAGTCATATAGATCGCGCCACTCGTTGCTACACAACATTATACATATTACATAACGTATTATGAGAATATAAAAGCATTATTCACAAAATATATCTTAGTAAAAATTAGAAAAACATTTTTGGAATAATATTTTAAAATTGCACCCAATTTTTAGGGTTCCGTAGCAAACAAGAAACCCTTATAGTTTCGCCATGTCTGTCTGTCTGTCTGTCTGTCTGTCTGTCTGTCTGTCTGTCCGTCCGCGGTTTTACGCAGAGACTATAAGTACTAGAAAGCTGTAATTTGGTATGGGTATGTACGAGGGGTGGCTGATAAGTAATCTACCTAAATATGAAAGAAAAGACATAGATTGGTGATTTATTTTTTATTTTCTATGTAGTACCCTGCAACTAAAATACATTTGTAAAATTTCAATTTGTGACATTATACCATTAAAAAAATATTTTTTGTCTTGGGCGTCAAAATGGTCGTTTAAAGCGTCCTTCATCTCTTCATCCGTTAAAAATATGCAACCTCTCAAATTTTTCTTTAAATTTTTGAATAGGTATTAGTTGCAGGGAGCCAAATCTGGACGATAGGGTGGTTGGTTAATCTCTGCTAAGTCGTTTTTTTTAAGAGTAGACCGTGCCTTTAAGGCTGTGTGTACGGGCGTTTTGTCCTGCAAAATTAAAACTCCTTTAAGGAGTTTGCCTCTTTTTTTTTCTTTTATTTCTTTACGAACTCGGTCAACTAATGATGCGTAGTATTCAGCGTTCTCTGAAGTATTTTTGGGTAGGTAATGAATCATTAAAACTCCATCGACATCCCAAAATAGGGTTGCCGTTAGTTAGCCTGCTGGCGGCCGGACCTTGAATTTTCTTGGTGGCATTTCCCCTTTAAATTTCCATTGCATTGACTTTTGTTTACTTTCGTGATCCCACTGGTGAATCCAAGTTTCATCACAGGTCACTATTTGTGAGATCATTTGTTCTTCCTTATCTTTCACTAGGTCTAAAAATGCTTGACAACTGTCCACAAGCCTTTGCTTGTCAAACAGGGTCAACATTCTAGGCACCCATCGCGCGCTCACCTTGGACATCCCTAAATGTTCATTAATTATTGTATGAACACGTTCTTTACTGATGCCATTATCATAAGCTATCTGTCAGTGTTTGATTTGCTGATCAGCCAGGATAAATTCTTTCTCTTTTTCAACGTTATGTGCAGTTACTGCAGAAATTAGCCGCCCGCTACGGGAATCGTCTTCTAATCTCTCACAGCCTTGTTTAAACTGCTAAGACCAAAACTTTATCACTAATTCTAAAGAATATGAAACACCGAATACCATTAACATGCGTTCACGAATCTGCGTGGGCGTATTTCTTCCCTACTGAGGAACTTAATGACCGCGCGATGCTCAATTTTTTTCATTTGACAATATTCTTCCGACACGATGAACACAACGACGCGCCAAAAAAATTTAAAGGCATTAAAACAAATGAATGTAACGATTTTTAATAAAGGAATAAACAAGGCATGTGTAAATATTGCGGACAGTGCTATTATAAAATTTGTCTTTAACAAAGTAGATTTTATATCAGCCACCCCTCGTATATTAATCATGGCAAAAAAGTGGTAGAATAAAATTTTGAAAAATATTTTTTTTAAGGGTAGCTCCCATACAAGTAAAGTGGGGGAGTAATTGTTTTTTCTCTATTAACCCATCGTGTGGGGTATCGTTAAATAGGTCTTTCAAAAATATTGTGAGGTTGAGAACACCATTTTTCGATTTAGGGATCCGTTTCCGAAATATTTGGTTTTAAAGTGCGAATTTTTGTTAGAGGTAAGTGTCCCCCCCCTCTATCTGCTAAACGGTTATATATAGATACGTGAAAAAAATTACAGCTGTAGTATATATGCTGAAGTTTAAAGGAAAACTATCAGAGCTGAGTACTAAGTGCAAACTAAAAAGTTATAGGCAACCAACTTATAAACTGTAAAATTTCATACTATTTTCATTGTTAGATGTTTTTGGTCGTTAAACTGTAAGGTGCGAGTGTGAATAGTGTGAACTCAAAGTTGTCATTCGCAACTACGGAACCCTACACTGCGCGTGGCCCGACACGCACTTGGCCGGTTTTTTTTAGTAACATTAGGCTTACACAAATTACCTACCTCCATCTAGTATCGAGTAGAAAGCAACTCTGCGGCATACATTCGCCAATTTTTCGTCTGCCTTAATTTGGTCTAATATTTTTATATGATGGATGGCAGTCTATTACGTTAGTATTAAATTGTCATTGTCAATACCTACATAAAAAGTTTGAAGTACTACCATTCGAAGCTGTCATTGGAAAATTGGAAATGCACTACACCGTTTGTCGGATTATGATAGGGTTTAAAAATAAAATCTTTGCGTAAATCCCGTAAATGGATGCATGAAGTGCATCCGATGTGAACTTCATCGAACTAGTGGGCAGTGGACAATGGCTAATGGATCCAAAAATAAAATTCCTGGCGCAAATTATGGAGGGCAAGAGAAGGATAAGTCACTTTAGATTATTAACGGCAAGTGAAAAATCTGTAGTACGAGCAAAATTTTAAAGTGGAAACGTTTAAGGCATTTAAAATGTAGGTAATGAATAAAAAACCGGCCAAGTGTGAGTCAAACTCGCGCAATGAGGGTTCCGTACAATATGCTTCGTGAACACACACACAATGAGCAGAAAATGTTTTATTCAATTGACTAGCGCCATCTAGTGGTGTTTTAGTGAACTATTTCCCTAGATGAACTTATTATTGTAAGTTTACCACTTAATTTTCAAGTAATAGAATTCTTATTATTTTTCCTGTAATCTTCAAGGAATGAACTACATTTTGTAATTTTTTCAAAATTTTCGGCCCAGTAATTTCGGAGATCAGGGGGGGGGAATGGTCAATTTTTGCCTTCTTTCGTGAATAAAATCAAAAGTATTGATTTTACCCGAACAAAAAAAAATATTTTTGAGATCCTCATAATGAGCCCTTTCATTTGATATATGACACAGTAAGGTTTGCTTAACTTTCTTTTAAAAATTTGTAATTGGGCCCCTCAAAATGACCCTTATTTCAAAAAAATCTTTATTTACTTTGCACATCCGTGTTTGGGTCATGGGATTACACTATCTTACCAAATTTCATCTAATTTGGTTCAGTAGATTCGGAGAAAATCGGCTGTGACAGACGGACGGACGGACAGACAGACGCTCGAGTGATCCTATAAGGGTTCCGTTTTTCAACTTTTGTACGGAACCCTAAAAAGAACACATACGCCAATACCGGGAACTATTTTTTTATTTTGTATATATATATGGAATGTCTTGCTTAAAACATTGCCATGTAACTAATCTAAAAATACCTACAGTAATATATAAATGTCGCGAAATTGTTCTGTGAGAAATAGACATGTTTGAATAATATTTTTTTATTTTTTTTAGGAGTTTCTGTGAAATTTTCAAAATAAATTTAAGTTCTTTTTGTGAATTAGTAAAAAATTTTATGATTTTAGTTTTTTTTGCTTTTTTACTTCACTTTTTTGGGGCAGTCGTGTAAAAATCAAAGTTTCGTGTCTGTTACCATTTTTAATTTGTACTCCCCTTATCGTCCTCGGGCGGAGATTAAATTCGTATAGCATTGGATTTATTTTATGATCAAATAAAATGTTTTACGGGGCTTCTGTAATTTTTTTATTGAAAATGTCTACTAAGCGTAACTATTATAATCATTGACTTTCAGAAAAATTGTAACAATGTTATTTTTCAGTTTTTACCGCTTTATGAAGTTGTATTTTTACATGTTGCGTTATTTTTATTTTTAATGTGCTATGTGCATCCACATATATATGTGGAAGTTTATATAAAGAGCGAATAACTTAGTAAGATTATTAATGTAAAAATGTAACATGTGTAAAGAGTGGAGCTCCTGTAACACAAGTTTTTAACTTAGCACAGGGCTCCAGCATTCTTTGTATGATGCAAATTTTGTTGATGAATAAATGATTTGAAATTTGAAAATGATTTGAAATTATTTGAAATTTGAGATATAGCATTGATGGGTTTTTGCTAACCAAACCTACTCGCTTTTGTGGTTTTTAGGGTTCCGTACAAAAGTTGAAAAACGGAACCCTTATAGGATCACTCGAGCGTCTGTCTGTCCGTCCGTCCGTCTGTCACAGCCGATTTTCTCCGAATCTACTGAACCAAATTAGATGAAATTTGGTAAGATAGTGTAATCCTATGACCCAAACACGGGTGTCCAAAGTAAATAAAGATTTTTTTGAAATAAGGGTCATTTTGAGGGGACCAATTACAAAATTAAAAAAAAAAGTTTTGCAAACCTTACTGTGTCATATATCAAATGAAAGAGCTCATTATGAGGATCTCAAAAATTTTTTTTTTGTTCGGGTAAAATCAATACTTTTGATTTTATTCACGAAAGAAGGCAAAAATTGACCATTCCCCCCCCGTGATCTCCGAAACTACTGAGCCGAAAATTTTGAAAAAATTCCAAAACATAGTTCATTCCTTGAAGATTAAAGGAAAAATAATAAGAATTCTATCACTTGAAAATTAAGTGGTAAACTCACAATAATAAGTTCATCTAGGGAAATAGTTCACTAAAACGCCACTAGATGGCGCTAGTCAATTGAATAAAACATTTTTTGCACATTGTGTGTGTGTTCACGAAGCATATTGTACGGAACCCTCATTGCGCGAGTTTGACTCACACTTGACCGTTTTTTTTTGAGTCTTATTCTAGTGGTTTTAGGATTTAGTTACGCCTCAGGACATGATAATTATGTAGTAAGCAATACTTGTTGTAAATAAATATTTCGAGGAAAGGGTAGGAGTTTTTTGGACTGGGGGACCGGGATAAAGGTATTTGGGAAACTACTTCCTCAGATGGAATGCGAATGAGGAAGTAGCATCTCAAGCTGGGCGCGCGTACCCGATGCCATACTTGTTACCACCGGACCGGCAGTTGAGGGTAACACCCCTGACCTTCGACCTGGCTGCTCAGTATGTTGCAATTTCCAGCGGGCCTAAAAAATCTATATATGTCCAACTAAGTGTTTAGCGGCTACAATGACACGGACAAACACTTCGGAGAACGCTTGTAACTTATAACTCACTTTTTTATTTAAGGTTAAAAAAGGGTAAATTGTCTTCGATATCGTCTCTCATGAAAGACGATTGACAGTTCCTTTGAAGTTTATCATAAAAGCATATATCCTGCATTCCCGATGACCTGCCTCCTACAGGATAAGACCCGTGGATTCCCGAAAAATAGCTGACAGGATGTATGTCAAAGCGGGTATTTCTATAAAAAAGCATTTTCAGAATTACGGCCGCCTTTGAAGTTAATCCGAGATTTGGGGACGAAGATTTTTGTGTTTTGTATGTAAATGTCGCTTTTTAGCCGATTTGCGGAAAAGAAAGTCCTCAATGTTAGCAGTTAAGTTTTTTTATGTGAAACCGATATATTTCGAGTTTTTAAACCTCGTATGGCAAGACTCATAACTTCGTATGGTCATTTTAATCGGCTCTCACTAGTTTTCAGTACTGGAAATTTTTGTAAAAAAATATTAGAAAATAAGAAAGAAATAAAAAAAGGAAATACTAAATTCTATTATCACTTTTTATTTTATTCGGTACTAAAGTGACTGCAAATGTAACAAATACAACGTTTTAAAACCGGTTGGTAAAGTACCAAAAACCTACCACTTAGCGTAGATGTGGTTAGGTACTTATTTATAAGGACTATTCTTGAATTAAAGTTATTAATGTTTGTTCCATCGGGAACATTTAAAATAAAGTATATCATAATTTTATGTACAGTCTGACACATAGGCAGGCAGGTAATAAAGCCAGCAAAAACAAAATACAAGCTAGCTACTTCACAGTGTATGACGCAGTACGCACGACACGACAAGCGACGCATCCAATATCGGTTCGAACGTCCAAAAGATTGGTACAGACAATTTTGAACCCATTCGCCTTTTAAAACTAGCGCCACCCCTAATGTTGTTACTTTTACTTATAATTAAGAAGATCGAATTGAAAAAGTCTACGACAATAGTCAGGTATTACTTTTCATCATTTAATTTATTATTTGAAATTAAATGATGAAAAGTAATAACCACGGAAGCCACTCACATGCTTATTTTTCTCTACTACGCAGTTGAGTAACGTACTATTGGTACAGTGTGCTTTTTTTTCTTCTTAAAGAACATAAAAATTCACTGCAGTTCACTCCACTGATGCACTGTAAGCATTCCAGTTTTTTGCCTTTTTCCTCCACGTCGAACTTGCAACCTTTGAGATGTAAATAAATAAATAATAAATAAATGTACTCAAACAATTTATATTACAATGCTTAGTAAATTCTGTACATTGAAACGTACGTGAAATCATATTTTATATTGACCAAAATGGTTAAACTGTTTACTTAATAAAATTACTTGATACTTTCATTAAGGAAACAGTATACATGCACATGGTACAGTGATCATTGGATGCGCGCCGTGACACCCTTGACATTCACCCTGTAAAAAGCTTTATGATTGGCTAAAATTGTTGGCATTTTCCCACTAAAAATTCGTAAGTGAAATAGTTTTGTTCATTAAATTAAAAAAAACTATACACGATGGCCAGTTTTTTTTTTTATACGAAGAATGGCAAACGAGCAACCGTGCAAGTTAGTAGGTTAGTTCTTTACCGTCGAACTCTACCATCAACTTTACCCATGTGCCGTGGGCTTTAAAGGCAGCTTGTTATAAACTCCGAACAAAACTCTAAAATTTGATTAGTTGGTATTGAACAGAGGTAAGGGCGATATGAATATCACTCCACTAATATGTTATTGGCTCAACATATCTGATTATTACGTAATTCAATTAATTTCATTTGTAAGATTTATAGACGCGATGAATAAATTCATGAGAAGTTCTTTTAATTTACATTACCAATGCATAATGTAAATTAAAAGAACTTCTCACAATCTCTTCTTTGCTGTCATCATTAATACTATTATAAAGAGGGAAGATTGGATTGTCTGTTTGTTTGCATTGAATATGCTTCGAAACTACTGGATTGATTTTCAATTTTTTTTTTTACATTTAAAAAGCAAATTTATCAGCGGATGACAACCTATAATTTCCTCGGCCGAAGTGAATTGCTAGTTTTATATAAAATGCCCATCATATGTCGCTGCCACAGACCTTCAAAATCGACCTTTAACGACTATGATGGATTATAGAACACATAGATATATTAAATTTGAAAAGTTGCTATTTAATCAGGTAATACTTGTGTGAGATTGTGAGAACTCAGCTGAAGTTGGATGCTTATCATATAAGGCGGAAAGGGTTTCAGAGCTGTTAAGGGCAGCTGCATCATCTAAGAAAAGTATTCTAGCGGCTCCTTTGACGTCACCATTGTAAGAATATTTTTAAAACTATGATTATTACTTACACATAACTTAACCCGCCTTGGGCTTTACGCGTCCCGGGCTTGAAATGTGTCCCGATTTTCTATTTTTTTTTAAATCATTCAACATGGTTTGTTTACAGTCTGTATTATAATGTCACTCAAGAGAATAGTCTTAACGAAGTAACCTATGCTAACAAACATTATAAAGCTGAAGAGAAGTTTGTTTGTTTGGTTGAATCTCAGGAACTATTAAACCGATTTCAAAAATTCTTTCATCGTTGGACAGGTACGTTATTCTTGAGTGCCATGGGCTAGGTATGTACCACGGGCAAAGCCGGGGTGGACTGTTAGTCAGTGATAAAGTCAATAATAAATCAGAGATAAAAACGCAGGATCAGTGGGTGCGAACGTTACCATTGGCTTTTCAGATTTTTGACGGACCACTCGATGTCGCCGGCGGGCGGATGCTGTAATTACTAACACGTTTGGTACTAGTATCGCCGATATGTCTGTAATCTAGGTTCACCACCTTTTTATGACTTCTCACCCTCTCTTTCTACCAGTTTGTGAGGTGACCAAAACTAGTTAACGATTATCAGAGAGGTCATCATCACCTTCAGGACTTTGTTAGTCTTCACTGCAGGAGCTCCCTCCCTGTACTACCAGAGCCATATATTGGCCAGAGCAGTCATAGTATTTGACCTACCCACTCCATGCTGGCCGAACGGGTTGGAGAGGTCTCTTTGATGTAATTGCTTGCTTTAGCTTGTGTTTCCTAAGTCGTCTTCTACGACATCCATAGGAAAACTTGGCCTTGACCACCTACCCAAATGATATTTAATAAATACTGAAATCAAAGTGAAACAAGTTTTTAATACGATCATTAAATGAGAAAAAATCAATCGTAAAAAAGAAATACATCTAGAAACCCATTTGAATCAAATAGTAACTCTCAACGACCTTCATTTCAGTCCATTCAATCTGAAATATTCTGTCGATAAAATTACAATGTACAAGAAAAATATTTTACTACTTTGGCATATTCACGAAAAATATGCAAAACTTTTACGCGTAGTAAGTGGTTTCTTAGGTAGGGCTTCTCAAACTTGAATCATTTTATCTACTCACTTACTATAAAATGTCTATTACGATATCAGAAATGTCTATTAATAGGTGTCATTACGTCAATCACATTTATAACAACAATTATATTGTCTCTGGCCGTAGGTAATATTGTACGTATTTTCATTACGACATCGTTTTTCGATTAAGTAATGACTTTCAAATTTCGAATACCTTCATTTGAAAAGGAATCTTGGTAACTTTTTTGAAAATAGTACTACGACGTTGAGCGCGGTCGTCACAGCACGCATTCTTGACGTGAGTTTGATTTGCCGCCATTGCGAAATAGGTAGATTTATTTGTTATAAAAAGTGAATGACAGTGAATCGAAAAAGTGATGAGGAAGCAGCTACGTACACTACCTAAAATTCTCTACAGGGCAGCGAACATATCAACAATTTGTTGCCAGATTAGTCAATAATGAAGTACATATAAAAAAGTTTTTAGAACAGTTTCTGAAACATTATAGACACTTTTTAATGTGTTTGTAGATAAAGTATTGTATGCAACTGTTCGTAATTAGTCCTTAAAATACTCACGTGATCTTATTATGAAACTCGCCTGCGGCTCGTTTCATAAACCCACATTCGTATTTTAAGGACCCTTATTACTTAACAGTTACTTAAAGTATTATAACATGATCAAATCCCAATCCATCCTAACGAATATTTTAATGCGAAAGTGAGTTTGTATATTTGTTTGTTACCTTTTCACGCTTTATCTACTGAACCAATCTCCTTGAAATTTGGCATGCACGGCACGTTGAAAATACTACGGAGAAATCAATAGGCTATATATCACGCGGGCGAAGCCGCAGGCAACAGTTAGTGTAGAATAAAGAAAATTAATTCCTAAAATACTACTAGCGAAGTATTGATATAGATTTTAATAATTTCATCTAGTTTAGGAGTTATTAATAAAATTATGGTGGCGCGGTAGTCGACTGAAGTAAGCTTAAAATAATTAGTAACTTACTACGGGGATTACTTATTCTGTGCAATTTATCCCTAACTATGCGCACGTAATAATTGATAACCTTTCAAATAAAAAACAGACTTCAACCAAACCATTGAATTGTGATGAAACTTTGAAAGAATGCAATGAGAATGTCAAATGAGGTTGGTTGGGTTGATGGAAGTAGGAAAAAGTAAATTTACATTCGTATTTCTTGGAGTCGTACAATTGGCGCACCCCACTTTGACAAACTCTGGCTTAGGCTTTCAGGTCACCTCAATGTGACCTAGACGCAGATTTAAATGGTTCTTGATATATGTGTTTATGTATCAATAAAAAGTTCCAAAACTTCGCGCCAATAGTAAATCAGTGTAAGTTTATGTTGTGAAGGTGAGTCAAATGTTACTTATTGGCTACAGAAATTCACCTTTTAAGTATTATATTCACGTAAAAATTTGAATAAAAAATATATTTCATCGATGATTAATTAGAATTACCTCTTTACATAAAGACTGTAATCCTTACTAATATTATAAATGCGAAAGTGAGTTTGTTTGTTTATTTGTTAGTTTGTATTTTTTACTTTCACACCCTATCTTCTGAACCGATCATCATGAAATTTTGCATCCACATAGGTAAGGGTCCTGAGAAGGACATAGGCTATATCACGTGGGCGAAGCCGCAAACAACAACAAACAGCTAATAGCCAATAAAGGGGAAATCTTGTGATGTGTTTTTATAATTAATGACTTGTGTGGCGCAAATGCTTTTGAACGACAAGGTTCGATTTCCGGCCTAGTACATATAAAAAGCTAATTTTTCAGATTGATTTAAGTCTTGAATATCTATGTTGTTATGGAAATAGTTCAGTTTCGGGTACCGTACAGCCAAATTTTTACTTAACTTTCTTACAGGGAAGAAATAGCGGCGTAAGATCCAAAGGCACCAGCGTATAGGTGGAAACGAAATGAATATAGTGATGGGTACTTAACCACATCGTGTAATTAATATGATTCCTTACACGCTGGTCTGGGAGAAAAAAATTTAAGATATACCAGCTGCTTCTCTTCCCGCGTAGATCACCAAAGCCGATCGAGGGAATGGGCGTGAGGAATCATGTCAATAGGCTAACAACACTATTTTGATTCCGTTCTCCTACAAGCCCACTAAGATGCTAAACGTGGCTTTTAGGTTTTTAAGACCTGGGCTCTGTCTACCCTGCAAGGGAGAAAGATGTGATAGTATGTTTGTATTCATATACCCATAGATAAAATAGATAAAAAAATAATTTATTTTCCTTAATTCTATGACCTAAACATAAGCGGTTAAATTCATAACCTTCCATTTGGCTTTGCCACAGTCGGGTAAAAATCTATTTAATCTGCAAAAATAGTAATCCTTTTACGCCACGCCAATCAAACAAAACTTTGTTTAGAATATAAAAATAGTGGCGAAATAACTAAATGGAGTTTGGCGAAAATTAAATTATTCGAATGACTTTACCGTTTGTGGGTCAGTGTTTTCAGATATTGAAAAAGTTTCGCTGCAGCCCTCGTTGTGAATACACCGCGGCTATTTTTGGCTTCCAAATAAAGTTTTGGGGGTCGATAGGGTTACGTGTGTTAATTTATTCGCTGAGAAAATGTACTTTGCACGAGAAATAAAAAAAATGTGGCCAAAAGCCTATCAGCCTCGACCAGGGTTTCGTAGTAGCAAGCCAAAATAACACTTTCATTTTTCGCCAGCAAAAAATACTCCGTTTTTATAGTGTATATGTATTACAAAGTCGTATATGCGGTTCATGCAAATGTGCTTGTTCTTCTCAACAGTATGATTTTTAAAGCGCGTACATGTATTGAAATGTTTTGATTATTTTAAGGTTAAAATGTTCATACAAAATAGCACTTACTTTTTCCAAGTAACAAAGAGTTCGGCTCTACTTAAGAGGGAAAACGGGCAATCAAAGTTGCAAAGCGCTGGTTAAAGCATATTTAATATGTACAAATAATGCCATTCTACGACTCAATAGCAGAAGACTAACGAACTTAACTTACCTTCTGTGATCAACATGTTTTTTATCATTTTGTATGTAAAGTATGAAAGTTGTAGAGCTTATAATTTAAAACTGCCCTAATCCACGCTTCATTAATGATATCTTTATAAAGAGGAAAGTCATTTTTATTGATTCCAATACGCAGAATATCTAAATAATGCTAAGCTATCCTAAAGCGCACCCCAGTTTTATTATTTATTTATGTTTGACACATAGAATACATATTTAAAAGAAATATGACAACTATGATTTCAACAAACTCACCGACACAATAATTAAAATTATAAGTCAGGTCTCACTGAGATTATCCCATTATATTTACTTACTTACTCGTGTGTACATTAATTTGAAGTCATGAATAATAATGATTTTTTGACTTTGCTCTCAATCTTAGCAAATTCAAAATTCTGACAGTCAATAGCACCTTAATCCAGGTCTTTCACCTGACTAGCTTACTTAGGTACAGTTAGCAAAATTAATTCAGTATTCGAATCACTAATTCAGACCAAGAAAAAACGAAATTAATACCTACTTGCTAGAGGACGTTCCTATTTATATCAATAACTATCAATTTTCCACGACTTTGTCCGCGTAAATTATAGCCTGTCACCCGCAAATAAATAATCTTTCTTTTTGAGAAAGAATTTTCAAAATCAATTCAGTAGTTTCCTATTTTCAATAACTGATCAAAATGAAACCAAAAACTTTTAGGGTTCCGTACCTAAAGGGTAAAAACGGGACCCTATTATTGAGACTTCGATGTCCATCTATCTGTCTGTCTGTCACCAGGCTGTATATCATAAACCGTGATATCTACATTATTGATAGAAATGAGAGAAGGATTACTCACTCTCACACATGTTTATGCCACGGAGGCATAACTGCCTCCGTGGTCTAGTGGTTAAGGCGTTTACCTTGTTGACCCGGGAGTCGTGGGTTCGATTCCCACGGGAAGCATACTTTGTTAAGTTGTTTCCAGTTTGGTTAGGACTTTGCAGGCATAAATCACCTGATTGTCTGATATGAAAGATGATTCCGTGCTTCGGAAGGCACGTTAAGCTGGTGGTCCCGGCTGCCATCTGGTAGTCGTTAAAGGAACCACGTCAGAGGCCGAAAGGCGGTTCCGAAGAACTCTGACACCAGAGTGTGCATGGTCGACTGACCGTGTCACCTACACGAAATGATGATGATAACACATGTTTCATCACACATTGGAAATTACGCGTTACATTATCGCAAAAAAAATTCAGTGGCATAAATATTAGAAATGTGTATAAATTTGGGTCTAGTATAGCAATTAACTGTGTTGACTGTACTGTTTATGATGTCTTCAATCAAATTCAAGTTAACATTAATGTATTCTAATATTTCTAAGAATGTAATGGACGTTATGAACGCCGAGTAAAATGCTCTTTACTGCGAAAACGTAAACCAAATTCGGGGTATAATACAAAAAGGTCATTGTTCACAGTTTTATGAAAAGCAAAGTAAAAATAGATTATTACAACACAAACATGGAGTTTTTGGCTTCAACCAGACTTACTTATATTTGTATATTCATGTAAACTTATAAAAGTCATATTTTGCAATGACAAAGTCATTTTAAGGGTTTTGCACCCAAAGGATAAAAAAGCGGGACCCTATTACTGAGACTTTATGTTCGTTCGTCTGTCTATCCGTCTGTTCGTCTGTTTGACCGTCACTAGGCTGTCTCTCTCGAACCCTGATAGCAAGAGAATTAAAACTTTCACAGATGATGTATTTTTGTTGCCGCTATAACAATAAATACTTAAACAGAATAAAATAAACATTCAAGGGGGGATCCCATACAACAGTAGTGATGTTTTTGCTCGATAGTCTAATATTGTACCTATAAATAATTGCACTTGGCTGATTTTTTTAATGTTATATCGTTAATATTTTCAAATGTGTCCGTCTGTTTGACCGTCACCAGGATGTCCCTCGTGAACCGTGGCAGCAAGAGAATTAAAACTTTCACAGATGATGTATTTTTGTTGTTTATAACAATAAATACTTTTTTTTAATACTTTTAGTATACATAATAAAATACGGATGCACGCAACAGTAGTGATTTTTGCTCAATAGTCTAAGATTGCATAGATAATTGCACTTGGCTGATTTTTATATGTGAAATATCGTTAATATTTTCACATATTGGGAACTAGCTGTTACCCGCGTAATAAATAGCCTATGTCCTTCTCGGTACCCAAACCTATGAGTATGCAAAATTTCATGATGATCGGTTCAGTAGATACGGCGTGAAAGCATAACAAACAAACAAACAAACTCACTTTCGCATTTATAATTTTACTAGCTGTTACCCGCGTAATATATAGCTTATGTCCTTCTCAGTACCCTAACCTATGTGTATGCAAAATTTCATGATGATCGGTTCAGTAGATACGGCGTGAAAGCGTTACAAACAAACAAACAAACTCACTTTCGCATTTATAATATTATAGTTAGGATAGTATTATTTGATTTGTCTTCAGTGCGGGACAAACGGATATAAAATGAAAAATGTTGTGCCTCCGGTTCCAACAGATTGCAACGCAGGAAAGAGCGGGGAATACCCTTTCATCGGTAAGTAAAATATTGTAGATGAGGAAAAAATAGAATCGAGAAAACAATGCGTAAATTTAGTTTGTTTTTGCAAATATTTTAATCGTTATGTACCTAGTTTGAAAACCTACCGATATCCAGAACACCGTGACTATATACTCTCTAGACACCGTCATGCCTTTATTTCAATGATTAAATAAAAAACAAGCCAATTTTTCAATGCTGGTGTGCGTGACAGCTTTGTGTAATCACACGCCTCCTGTCAATTTATGCCCTGAAAATCCGTCGAATTGGTAGCTGTGTGCGCGACCGACTAAGAGTCGGCCATTAGTTTTTTCTACGCTTTTAAGTTAAAAGAGTCTATCTAGGTTTTATATAATCTAAGACCGTGAATTGCAGGGAAGACGACAGTCATTTTTTATCGATGATCGACATATGACATTTCATATACACTTGTATGTTTGTCATTTTGGAATTTGAGATTCTAGAATGCCATATACCTTTTATGTTGTAACTGTTTAATTTAACTATCATAAATCTGTATATTATATAGGTTTTCGTTTGATTTATGAAAAATGCAACTTACTTTTATATTAGTACCTCTTTTTTCTTTATAAACGCAGCAAGTCATAGCACATTAATAATATATCTTTGTAAATATATGTATACATAAACAAACAATGAACTTACTGGGTATGTTAAAAGACGTTGCATTTCAGTGTGAATATTTCCTCGTGGAGTACGATAAAGAAGTATTATCTATTCTTATAAATACATCTAGGGATTATGACTGATGTGGTTAATGACTTTTCCTTATTTTTCATGTCTCTATAATTTATTACTCCACAGTATTCCTGGCGGCTTTGAATTGTGAGATAAAACGGGAAATTTAATCTTCCGCAGACCAATAGGTAACGTCAACATATTTTAATAAAACGTCCTCCCCGAGGGTCCTCAACAGTTATCGTTAGGGGATAATTACTCATCCTACGACAAATTATTATGCTGCCTCTACTTTCCAAACCCTTATTGCAAAAATGTGTAATAATATTTTTTATGGGTAAATTTAGATATCTTGTAAAAATGCTGCCAAACATCTTCTTACCAGTGCTAGAGAGAGAGGGCTAGAAGAGGCCGCCCCTTGGACGTGCCAAACAGTGTATGATACACTGTTTGGCACGTCCAAGGGGCGGCATAATTACAATGTTTACGTAGAATTTTCACCAAAAGAGGCTGGTTTTGACAAAAACGCTAAGAAAAGTTTCTCGTTCTTACCTTGAATTCCATTTTTTTAAATTATTTGTTTTAAATTTTGGCAGCACCTTGAACCTTATAAAATTTCATGTACGCTTTAAGGGGACTTAAGGGCCCACACCAATTAGTTTGATTCCTAATACTTTACAAATAGAAAGAAATTCAAGAACGTGAATCATATAAGCCTTAGTAAATAACCTGAAGTATTTTCGGAATCATGTTTAAATATAATGAGAATCAGTCATTAAGAGAAAGAGTGATTACCGCCAAAAACGGCCGTTTTTGGCGGTAATCTGATTCTCATAATTCTCACTGATTCTGATAATATTATACAGGATTCCAAAAAAACTTCAGGTTATTTACTAAGGCTTATATGATTTACATTTTTGAATTTCTTTCTATTTGTAAAGTATTAGGAATAAAACTATTGGCGTCGCTAGTGTGCCTAGTGTGGCGCCTTAAAGAGTGACTTAGCCCGTAAAAATTAACAACGTTTTATACAGGAACACAACTGTGAACTAAAAAAAAATCGAAATTCCATACAAATGCTCGATCGGTTCGGCAATTCGTATGAATATGTCGATATTTATTTTTTACTCGAGTATTGGTCCAATATGAAAGTTGTTAATTTTGACGGACTATTTCACCTTTTTAAGTTGCTAAAAAGATAAAAGCCGAGGCCATCAAACTTGTCCAAAATATTTGTGAAATTATCATATTATTTACAAAATGTATGTACATACCTTTGATTATACATACCTAAGATACGTTTACTTCATTTTTGCTTTTTATCTCGAACAAGATCCTAATCCTAACTAATATTATAAATGCGAAAGTGAGTTTGTTTGTTTGTGACACTTTCACGCCCTATCTATATATTTTTCATACACATAGGTTGGGGTACTGAGAAGGATAAAGGCTATATGTATATATATCATATATATCACGCGGGCGAACACGGGTAACAGCTAGTAGCTAATAAAGTAGGATGGTATTATTATAAATTGTACTTAAACTAGGCATTCAAAGTCACTTTTTGATCCTTCTTTATGACCGTTACGTACAAATAAACACACATACCATTATAGAGTGAATGATCTCCATCGGCTCTAACGAGGTAAGGGGAATGCAGTTCATGTCAAATAGAGAAACACGGGGCACTACAATAAATAGATCTTGTCGACGGTTGGGTGGATAATATGGTGATAGGCGGCAGCGGTAAGAGTAAGGTTCGATACTAAGAAATTTGCTAAATGGCTGGTTTTGTGAGGAGCTGGTATTAAACGGAAAATAGAGAAACATGTGCATTCACAATAAAAATAGATTTAGTCAACGGTTCGGTCGCGGATATGTTGATGGGCGGCAGCGGTAGTGAGTAAGGTTCGATACTAAGAAATTTGCTAAATGGCTGGTTTTGTGAGGAGCTGGTATTAAACGGAAAATAGAGAAACATGTGCCATCACAATAAATAAATCTTGTCAACGGTTGGGTATTGGTTATGTTGATGGGCGGCAGCGGTAGTGAGTAAGGTTCGATACTAAGAAATTTGCTAAATGGCTGGTTTTGTGAGGAGCTGGTATTAAACGGAAAATAGAGAAACATGTGCCATCACAATAAATCTTCGAGCAACACGGAAGGGAGTAGCCATACGCTGCATTCCCCTCTGTCAAGGTACAAGCAAAATTAGGCATATGCATGTCTATGTGTTAGTTGTGTGTGACTCATCTGTACACAAATTATTTTTTCTTTTTTATGTCATTTTTTGTGACAATGTCATAATTACTATCAAGTGACAGTTTAAGTTTTGTATGTAGGTGTGCGGAACTAAACTTGTGTGCACATTTCCCCCCGCAAAAAACGCCAGAAAAATTGTCATAGTAAATTGTCGCTTTGCCCACTCCCTCCGTCCGGTACGGAGGCCGTGTTGCTCGAAGCAATAAATAGATCTTGTCAACGGTTGGGCAGTGGATATGTTGATAGGCGGCAGCGGTAAGAAAGACCCCATGCTTAGAACTTTGCTTCGTATCTGCTTTTGAGAGTACTTAGTATTGAAATTAAAAAAGAGAATCACGGGCCCCTACAATAAATAGATGTTGTCAATGGCTGGGTATTGGTTATGTTGATAGGCGGTAAGAAAGTAAGGTGCGGTAGTAAGAAATTTGCTTGATGTTTGCTTTTGGGAGTACCTGGTTATGAAATCAAAAAGCTTAGCTCAGGACTTGTTAAAAATTATAAAATAAAAATAAAAATGAGTTCGGTACCTTTACTTTGGACAATTGTTTTGACTGGAGTAGATTTGGACAAAAGAATAAAAAATATTGAATCTTTTTCAATACGACAATCCTGCAAAACATTATTAGGTTTTGTCACTTTACGACTTAGGACAGCCGTGTTTTTTTTGTTGCTTAAGCTCGTTTCATATTTTAATCACTTTACGCTCATTACTATGACCGCACCCTGATACAGCGCGGTCAACAGCTGCCTTCACGAGTGGATTAAAACAATTGATTAATTCAAGTACACGAGGAACTGAATGAAGTTCCTGGACGCTTTCCAGAAACTCTTCAACATGCAAGCTCCGGTTAAGCTTTTCAATATCTTGTACAAATTTGAGAGAGAAAATCATGGAGATGTGATTGTCAAGATGTGATTAATACAATACATGTGATTCTCATTACATGTATTGTATTAATCACATCTTCATTTCTTGCTTGATAGACAGAGCCTAGGACTATAAGGCTAGAATGCCACGTTAAGCGTTTGCTTTTGGTGTGTGTAAGTGTCAGCCACTTCAATATCTTGTACGGATGGCCTGACACCATTTGACATAAAATCTGACAAAATCTGACACCAGTGTCATCACTGGTGTCAGATTTTTCAAGCTGCTCCAAGGCATCTGACATAGCTTAACGACTGCCATCAATGATGACGAATGGGACCAACGGATTAACGAATCTTCCGAATCAGAGAGGAGCTCAAGATATTTTCATATGGTCACTCATCAAAGTGGGGACCACGCCCGGGGTTGCTTTACATGCATAAGCGCTTCCAGTGCTTACGGGCGATAGCCCGATCGCCAGTGGGCACTGGCGATCGGGCTCCTCACGTTAAGCGTAATGGTAGACTATATCCTGTTTTGACTTTCGCTTCACTAGTTATACAGTTTATCAAAAATTCTACTGAAATTACGGCAACCCAGCTGTAAGCTTCAAGCCGTATCAATTCCAGAAGTTCTTCATAGCACTCCCCATTAAAATGTGGTAGGAAACGCTTAAGAACACCACATCCCTGAGTAAGTAAGTTAAGTGGCTCCAGAATATCCGTGGACCTAGGATCATCGACAATTTGAATACGTTCAAATGGAAGATCTTATAATTTAGTGATGCTTTTGAATCCCTAGAGATTAATGTACTTGTTGAAATCTGGAAAATGCATGGAAAAGTAGATTGTTTCATTTCATTTCGAGCCATTAACTGTCCCACTGCTGGGCAAAGACTTCCGTCCATAAAACTAGGTAGCTTAGTGTCTTTATTTAATTTTGAATTAAGAGACATTTTATCCGAAAAGAAATAATAATCCGAGGATGAAACGTAATTCCGTAGTTAATTTTACTTATTCTAAATGTAAACTATACATGCAATTTTAAATATTAATTAACATGATTAAAGTACACAAATCAAAATACTTACTGATAAACCCAAGTTATTTTAATCTGGTTCAATATTGTTTTGGATAGTTTTAGATATAAGTGAACGAGCGCCCTAACGTTGTTTACATCTTTTGCTTATTTTGCGTACATGCCTACTAACTACCGACTTAACTTTTTTATCAAATGTTTTTTTTTTAATGCTCACACCTACATTGTATAAAATTAGATTTATAAGTTTCTCTATAAGTGAAATGTAAATTTCTTTGAGAAATAAAGTTCTTTAACCACAATTACAATTAACGTTGAAATGTAGTTACATATTAAAGATTTGAATTCAAAACCAACCATTTAGTCCATCGTGAATTCTACTTAAGTTTCCATACATAATTTTTAACCGAATTACACGAAACAACCTACAAAATAAATCACGTAAATGGTAATTTGTAAATAACAGTGTTCCTACCAATCCTACCATGCAATATTTATGGTAATCGGACTTATTTTTAGGTAGCGAGCTAACTATCAGATGGAGATTGCAATTTTGGAATTATTTTATACACTTTACAGCGTGTAAATATACCATCGACATTTCTTTGAAGGTATGAACTCAGCCCGTCAATATGAACAATAAACAATGAAACAAGCTTATTGGCGTATTTGTGACTAACTGATATGGGAGGTTATGAAAAATTGTAGGCATAACTTCAAATTGTAAAAAAAATCTTTATCTTTTTATTACGATTTAACGATTCTGATACCTAGATTTATATATTGCTACATGAATCATGAACTCTGATTATAGTCTCATTATTTTAAATTTATTTAGTTTAAATTAGTGGTCCTTACGCACAGTCATATACAATTGAACTAACTGGTGTAACGCACAAATTAATTTAAATGGAAGTGCATGTAACTTCGACTTCCGCTAAATAACTTACTTAACTTAGAACAGCATGTATAGCTGAACAGGTGAAGTTTTACATCAAATTGACAAAATTTTATCGTATGGCCATAAAAAATCTTTAGTTTAACAATGTAAACAAATTAAGGTTATCCCAAAATATATTTCTCTAAAAATAAACAAGCGAAAAATTATGTTCACTACGGGACTTACCGCGATTATTTTTGAGATCTGTCTGATATTTCGACAACATTGCAGCTGCCATTTTCACAGACTAACTGAAGAGACTGCGGTGGTGGATGTTGAGCTGTCAAGGGAAACCGTATCGGTCTACCCTCTTTCTTTGTCTTTTATTACACAGGTTTTTACACACGAGAAAATGGCAAGTTATATGCGGTCACCGAAGGATAGCACGCCTTTGGAAAAATCTGGTGTCTATAAAATTGGCTGTAGTTGTGGTCGCTCGTATATTGGACAAACTAAGAGGGCTATAGCTCAACGGGTCAAAGAGCACATAACCGCAGTTAAAAACAGGGATATTGTGAAGTCTGCCATAGCGGAGCATCTATCACAAGCAGAGACCAATCACTGGATCGAGCTACACCAGCCAAAAGTACTTGCAACTGAACGCCATTTTATACCCCGGCTAGTTAGGGAAGCGATTGAAATTAAGAAGCATCCCAATTTCAATCGGGAAGACGGTTTCAAGCTTTCGGGTACATGGAATCCCGTGATTGAGTTGTGTAAAAAGTGTACGCGCGCATCAGTGAACAATTCCCGAATGGACACCGTCAGTGTTGTGTGTAAAAACCTGTGTAATAAAAGACAAAGAAAGAGGGTAGACCGATACGGTTTCCCTTGACAGCTCAACATCCACCACCGCAGTCTCTTCAGTTAGTCTGTGAAAATGGCAGCTGCAATGTTGTCGAAATATCAGACAGAACTCAAAAATAATCGCGGTAAGTCCCGTAGTGAACATAATAGTGATTGTGACCGCGAAAGCTTAAAATCATATAAGCGAAAAATCGGCTGCTCTACGGAAAAACGAAGTAAATGCAGTCGCACAAATTTTACAGGAGGAGCAAATAACTGAAAATGACCTAATTAAAACGTACTGACGTCAACTTCAATACTATTGTACATTCATAATTTATAAAATAATTATTTCTATAAGTAACAAAGCAATTTATTAAGCAATTATTGGTAATTTTGTTTTAAAGTGAAAAAAAATGTTTTTCTCTAGACATAATATTTATATTTATGAAAGTAACAAATGAATAAGAAAGTAAATACATTTACTTTGTTTTTAATATTATTTATAAAGAAGTGTAGAAGGCAAATTTTCGCTTTAGTAACAAAGCAAATGCATTTAATTGTTTTTTCACAAACTAAATGAAGCCATTTCAAATTGGCATAACTGTTTTAAGGCTTATTGGATTTTGCTTTTTTCGATATATCCTACCTATATATAGATTTATATATAGGTGTGAGTTGACGTCGCTTGGAGAAAATGCGCTGTGCAGTTTGTTGCCGCTTCTTCTGCACTCCGCTTTGGAAGCGGCCTAAACTTAGCCATAAGTAATTATTGACGTCAACAAAAAAATTTTGTTGTAAAAATTGTAAACACAAATATGACAATTAATAAGTGTTCAAAGAAACCTATATTAAATAAACGATTGAATCTTGAATCTATAAACACAAAAACTTATGACCATCATTAGCCTCGACCTCGACAAACTTTTTAACGTGAACTGACATGTTTAAATTGCGCGAAAAGTGACAGTGACATGACAGTGACATAACAAGTGATAGGATGCGTTCGAAATACACTAAAATCTTTGTCATTATTCTAAGACTAAAACCGAGTAACGTCAAATAATTTAAACATTTTAAACTTTTAAATGAACAACAACATTCGAAAAACCAAGTAATTAGGTGCAGTAAATAATTTGAATTGATTTGGAATATAGAAACAAAGCAACTGTAAGGCAATTGCTTTGTTTTACATTTTTAATTTCGCTTGCTTTGTTATTCCGTTAAGTAACTTGCCAAGCTGGCCATTTTTTACACAAAAACAAAGTAAAGATGTTTGATTTTTTTATAGCGAGATTTTAAGGGTTAAAAAATATGTTAATTTCTAATGAAAAACCAATTAAACCTGTTCACAACATAAAAACGGAGTAATCGACATACAACTACTTTGTTTTTGCGTAGACATTGCAGTTTGATTTTTTTTACCGTAGATATTTTGGACAACTTCCTGCAGTTACTTTATTTCGCCAACTTTTATTTCTAAAATAAAAGCGTTTTCATCGATTCTATAAATAAAGCAGTGTCCGTTAAAGGCAAAATGTACCAAATATGTAAAAACAGAGATTTTGAAAAATATTCATTTGCTTTGTTTTTCCGTAGCGCAGCCGAAATGTCTCTAGCCAGTCATTAAGGCAAACTTAAATCAGACACACGCTAGCTCAAAAATAATTACATTACAAAAACTGCTGGATCAAGGATTATAGTGTACTAGCTTGTTACCCGCGGCTTCGCCCGCGTGATATATAGCCTGTGTCCTTCTTAGTACCCTCTCACTTATGTGTATGCACAATTTCATGATGATCGGTTCAGGAGATTCAGCGAGAAAGCGTAACAAACAAACAAAGAAATAAACAAACAAACAAACTCACTTTCACATTTATAATATTATATAGTTAGGATAGGATAAAAAAGAGTGCAAAAAGATTTTTGGTTGCAAAGATCCATTGAAGGACCTTATTGCCAAATTATGTTTTTAGAACTAACGTGTGTCTGTATTAAGCTTGCCTTTGTGGAAAAGTGAATCGAGAGAAACTTTTAGAGCAGCGGAATCATTTCATTGTTGCAGACATTTTGTGTAAACTCCACTTGTTTCAAAGCTCTTTGTTTTTAGGCCATAAACTGATCCCGATCTAAATGTGCAGGTCGACCTCAATGTGTCAATACCAGTCTAGTATCGTGTTCGGTTATGTTAACCTTTCAGGTCATACAGAACGTTACCAATTACTGATAATGTATGCAAATAAGTTCAGTGTCTATTTTGGAATGTGAAGTTAGACTATCAGCTGAAGTATTATTTGATTAGCTTTGTTTTTCTTCCATGTTAGTCGGGAGAAAAAATACAAAGAATGTACCAGCTGCTTCTCCTCTTGCGCAGAGTGTAAAAACCGGTTGAGGGAATGGGCAAAAATCTAAGGAATATACTAGTTTCCTGGGTCAAAATAATAATATTAAAATTAGTCCATTACTTAGATAATCAAAAAATATGGGACGCGTTACTTTTTTTTAATAGTTAAACTCTAAACGATGAATGTACAACGCGTCAAAGTTCATGGGGGGCCCGTGACATCACAGTTTGTTAAAAAGTGTACCGTGTATTTTATTGGAATATAATAATAATAATATCTTTGTCATGTTTTGTTTGATTGACAAAAGAAAAACTACGTGTCAAAGGTTTTTATAACAATCTAACTAATTAATTAAATAGTTTTAGAAACTACGGTATTATTTCAATGGGCGATGCAGTTAGCAACTCAATCTCTGTTTTGGTTCTGATTTTAACACAGAGATATTCTGATATCTATGGATTTTAATCATCCGATGTGGCCTTTAGGTCTTGGGCCTCGGTTTTTGTCTACTTAAAGGAAGGAGAGGGGATAGAGATGAGATACTTAGACTGTAAAAATATTTTTGAACCTTGATTTTACTATTTATATATGCCTTATATAAGGACAAAAGGTACACTTTATTAAAAATTGACGAGGTTCCATTAATAACTAGGATGTTTCAGCTATTGATAACTTACGAGTTCGAATCGTGATGCTTTACTAAGTGCCTTATGAGAAAGCTCAAGTTCTAGATGAAATAGCGATGAGAAAAATTTCTATTATAATATAAAAGCTGGTTTCAAATAGAAACATACCACAAAACACCGTGTCAATCTGTAAACCCTGCCTTAGTCTCTCACGCTCATTTACTGTTCATACTGAACAACTATTCCCAAGGAACATCATCATCAAGTCTTTTATTTAGTTAGTAGAGACTGGCAGAGGAGCAGGAGCGCGACCTTTTCTGCACTACCAGAGCCATATATTACCTAGAGCAGTCAGAGGATTTGGCTGACACTCTCCACGCTGCCCAAACGGGTTGGAGAGGACTCTTTGATGTTTATAAGCTTTGTAGCTTGTATTTCCTAAGTCGCCTTCTATGACATCCACGGGAAGGTTTGGAGTGATACTATTCTAATTAGCCGGGAAACACACGGCTGCCCAAGGAACATAAAACGAACATAAGAGGTAACAGATTTATAAGGTGTTTTATGGTCATCATCATCAGGTCTTTCTAGTCTCCACTGAAGGAGCATGACTCTCTCTGTTATACCAGAGCCAAATATCCGCCAGAGCTGTCAGAGGATTTGGCCGACACTCTCCACGCTGGCCTGGCCAGACGGGTTGAGAAGGTCTCTTTGATGTTTATCAACTTTGTTTAGCTTGTATTAGAGTGGCCCCATTCTACTCTGCCGAGGACCACACGTACGCACATATTTTGTTGTATATTACCGTAACTATTTAGTCTGTATGGCTTGGCCACCCTATAGATTCAGTATTTCCATGTGAAAACACTCTTTATTAATTATTTTACGACTTTCGTATAAAGGTAAGTTACTCTCTGTCATGCTGGTCTGGGTGAAAATAAAAAAAACGTAAGATGTACCAGCTGCTTCTCTTCCCGCGCAGATCGTAAAAATCGATCGAGGGAATAGGCGTCAGGAATCATGTCAAAAGGCGATGCGGTTAGCAAGCATACCATCACTATCTGGATTCAGTTCTCACTTACAAGCCAACAAACATGCTAAACGGGCCTTATGGTTTTACAGACCTGGGCTCTGTCTACCCCGCAAGGGAAAAAGACGTGAAAGTATGTATGTTTGTATGTATGTAAGTTCCTGAGTGAGAGTCCTGAGCTAGCGTCGAATGACATTAATGGCGCATATAATTTTTAATTGATTGACGATCAATATAAAGACTTCCTCCATTTCTGAGCTTTTTTGTCAGTTGCATAGTTTTGATGTGTCGAACCAGGGATCCACCTAATCGAGTAAACATGCAACCTGCGCATTAGTGGATTTTTCCCTAGAGTGAAAAATGGATAATGCAGTGGCACACCACTTGCATTACTGTCTTACTAATTTTAACTTGATCTCAAGCATGAATGTAATCTTTTTTACTTAAATTGAACGATTGAATTGTAATGTATTAAATTATAATACGGGTCTTTTTTAATATCCACTGCAGGAGCACGACCTTCTCTGTACCACCAGAGCCTTTATATATTAGCCAAGGTAGTCAGAGGATTTGGCCTACACTCTCCACGCTGGCTAGACGGGTTGGAGAGGTATCTTTGATGTTTATAAGCTTTGTTTAGACCATGACCAATAACGTTCAAATAAACTGTTGATCGTAAATATCGCCATCCAATTATTTCGTTATCAGTTCCCACGCACGAAGTCAATACTGATAACAAATAGGTCATGTATGTATGTTTGGCCCGTTATCACTCTCTCCTCTAGTGGAAGGGATGTTTTATCACCTTACAATAAGTAAGATTAAGAAAGAAATTCGTGAAGTTGTTGTTTTTTTGTTTGTTGCCACATTTATTGCCACTATTTAGAACTCAAAAGAAAATGTGTGCGAGCTATGTTTGGAGCAAATCAAAGGGATAGCTGTGTACCTTATTTTATAAAACTAAATATCCTAACGATTTATTCCCTATTCATTTTAGAAGCATGTTTATATGTTAAAGAGAATAAAAATAAGTTTAGACAAATTGTTAATAAGCATCCCAGAGCTACTACAAATAAAATAAAAATACTTCCTCAACAGAACTCCAATATGGTTGCATATGATAGAACTATGTATATCATACGTCCAAGATTGTACAATAAATTACCGGATACATTGAAAAACTTACCCAAATATATTTTTAAAATGAGATTAAAAAAATTCTTATTGACAAATGTTACTACAACATAGAAGACTTTTTGACTGATAAGATAATTTTGACTGATGTAATTTAATTTAACTTAATTGAATTTTTTTATGTAACAATTATAAATTTGCACGCCTCTTTAAGGCAAAATGTATTGGTACTTTAAGATAAGCTTAACCCCATTGTAACACACCTACATTTATGCAAATAAATAAATTGAATTGAATTGAATTGTTTTTCGTGTGTAAGTGGCCAACACTGGTGTCAATTTTTCAAGGCAACCTTACGGCATCTGACATAGCTTAACGACTGCCGTCAATGATGACAGCCAGGACTAACAGCTTAAGGTGCCTTTCGAAGCACGGAGGAATGAGTGAAGTATAACAATATCAATCTAGGTATCTTTTTCCTTTAAATGTTATGTGTGGCTATAGAACGCGACCCAACACGACTTTTTGATGTATGAGATAGTATTTGGAGAATTTAGTACATTGATGCGCCTATCACTGTGGTCCAGTCGTCAAAGCGTTTCCTCAATGACCCAGAGGTCGTGGGTTCAAATCCCCCTGGAAAGAATCCAAACAGAGTAGTATAGACAATATTCAACGATTTCGAGAACCAAGTGTTGAGGGCTATTGTAAATGCGCCTCTGTACGTAGGAACCGACGACCTGCATCGGGACCTTACGCCTGTAGCACACAGCCGCGAATGCGGACCGGAAGCGTTCCAGAACGGAACATTGGCGGGCCGCGAAACGTTGTCTAGTATGATTTTGTTTGGTGCGTCTCACACCGCAAGCGGAACGAAACTGGAACGGAATCATACAAAAGCGTTTCGCGGTTCCGCCGATGTTCCGTTCTGGAACGCTTCCGGTCCGTATTCGCAGCTGGGTGCTACAGGCGTTAACATACAGTTCATTGATTAAATAATCAAAAAGTACGCTGAAGCACACGAGCATAGATTGCTCTATCATGTGAACGTCGAGGCAATCCAGATTCTTGACAAAGGACTAAACTATTTGCGTTATTGTAGTGTAGTGATAAAAAACAACAAAATAGTGCAGTAAAAGTGCGAAGAAGAAAGTCACATGAACAAAGTGCTTTCGCCTTTAATAAAGCCAGTAAGAGAAGTGCAGATAGACACATACTTATTCTATCCGTAATAATATGGGTCAATGTAGAATTACTCATTAGACAACTTATAAGCTAGATTGTAATAATATTCGCCGTAAAAAAATCTGACAAATTGAGAACTTCTCCCTTTATCTGAAGTCTCGAGAAGACAGAAAAAGAAACGAAGAAACATTATCTTAGTATGATCGGTAAGAGAGAGCGCTGATAAAAAACCTTTATTTTCCGGTATCTACGAAACCTATTTCAATTCTGTAGCACTGGTTAGGTGGTTGACAACAAAATGTTGTACGACAGTAATTTACGTACCATATCAGAAAATCGGGACAATATATTGACATTACACCCGAACTTAGATTAGAGATAGGTCGGACACTCCTGTACACGCATGCGACAGAATTCTCTCACGAAAGAGGACGATTTAGCAAGCGGAGATGTCTATCGGTCGTATCTGGTTTTATTTATTTTTAGGTACCAATTTCCTGAAATATTAAAAAGATGCCTTGAAAAAAACACTTTTAAAAGCTTTTACTCAGGCCTAGAAAAAGCGCTTTTACTAACTCAGTCGTAACGAACCCAATGGTTTGTAATGTTTTCACGATTGTTACATTAAAATTATCATATATTCATCATCGTCATCATCATCAGGTCTGTTTTAGTTGCCACGGCAGGAGCACGGCACTACCAGAGCCCTAATATAAGCCAAAGTAGACAGAGAATTTGACCTACACTCTCCACGCTGGCCAGAAGTGATGGGGAGGTACGATAACCACGGAAAGACTTGGAGTGGTCCTATTCTACTCTGCTGGGAATCACACGGCATAATATATTGACATTACACCCGAACTTAGATTAGAGATAGGTCGGACACTTCTGTACACGCATGCGACAGAATTCTCTCACGAAAGAGGACGATTTAGCAAGCGGAGATGTCTATCAGTCGTATCTGGTTTTATTTATTTTTAGGTACCAATTTCCTGAAATATTAAAAAGATGCCTTGAAAAAAACACTTTTAAAAGCTTTTACTCAGGCCTAGAAAAAGCGCTTTTACTAACTCAGTCGTAACGAACCCAATGGTTTGTAATGTTTTCACGATTGTTACATTAAAATTATCATATATTCATCATCGTCATCATCATCAGGTCTGTTTTAGTTGCCACGGCAGGAGCACGGCACTACCAGAGAATTTGACCTACACTCTCCACGCTGGCCAGAAGTGATGGGGAGGTACGATAACCACGGAAAGACTTGGAGTGGTCCTATTCTACTCTGCCGGGAACCACACGGCATAATATATTGACATTACACCCGAACTTAGATTAGAGATAGGTCGGACACTCCTGTACACGCATGCGACAGAATTCTCTCACGAAAGAGGACGATTTAGCAAGTGGAGATATCTATTAGTCGTATCTGGTTTTATTTATTTTTTGGTACCGATCTGAAATAATGGAACAATGCCATTAAGAAGTCACTTGGAAAAAGCATTTTTAAAAGCTTTTACTAAGTCCTAGAAAAAGCGCTTTTACAAGCTTTTACTTACTCAGTCGTAACTAACCCAATGTTTTGTAATGTTTTCGCGATAGTTACATTTAAATTATCTTACATTCATCATAATCAGGTCTATTTTAGTCTCCACTGCAGGAGCACGACCCTCTCTGCACTACTCAAGCCATACATAAGCCAGAATAGACAGAGGATTTGGCCTACACTCTTCACGCTGGCCAGACGTGTTGGGGAGGTCTCTTTAGTGTGATAAGCTTTGGTTAGCTTGTGTTTCCTAAGTCGCCTTGTTGAGAAAACTTAGAGTGTTCCTATTCTACTCTGCCGGGAACCACACGGCATAATATATTGACATTACACCCGAACTTAGATTAGAGATAGGTCGGACACTCCTGTACACGCATGCGACAGAATTCTCTCACGAAAGAGGACGATTTAGCAAGCGGAGATGTCTATCGGTCGTACGTATCTGGTTTTATTTATTTTTAGGTACCAATTTCCTGAAATAATGGAAAAATGCCATGAAGAAGTCACTTGAAAAAAACACTTTTAAAAGCTTTTACTCAGGCCTAGAAAAAGCGCTTTTACATACTTTTACTAACTCAGTCGTAACGAACCCAATGGTTTGTAATGTTTTCACGATTGTTACATTAAAATTATCATATATTCACCATCATCATTAGGTCTGTTTTAGTTGCCACGGCAGGAGCACGGCACTACCAGAGCAACCACGGGAAGACTTGGAGTGGTCCTATTCTACTCTGCTGGGAATCACACGGCATAATATATTGACATTACACGGAACTTAGATTAGAGATAGGTCGGACACTCCTGTACACGCATGCGAAAGAATTCTCTCACGAAAGAGGACGATTTAGCAAGCGGTGATGACTATCACCCGTCATCATCATCATCATCATCATCAGGTCTTTCTAGTCTCCACTGCAGGAGCACGACCCTCTCTGTACTACCAGAGCCATATACTAGCCTCAGCAGTCAGAGGTATCACCCGTATCTGGTTTTATTTATTTTTACCGACTTCCTAAAATAATTGATAATCACTTATCGATAAGTAGGTACTTCTTTTTGAATAACGTGTCTATTTAGTTTTTGTTTATACTATATTACTTGTATGGTGTCCGCGTAAGATCAGCGTTGTGGTTCAGCCACTACATAATATGCCGATCTTTGTATTTGTTGCTTGGTGTATTTTTCATTTTATATTTTGTACCAAAAATAAACATTTTTATTCTTTCTTTCTAATGGAATGATGTCATTAAGAAGTCACTTGGAAAAAACGCTTTTACAAGCTTTTACTCAGTTCTGACTAACTCAATATTTTGTAATGTTTTCGCAATTGTTACATAAAATTAAAATTATCATACATTGGACAAAGAAAAAGAAGCAAATTAGAGAACATATCGCTGACATGAAGAATAGATGCTCAACAAAGTCTGCAGTTTATGAACATGCCTTGGACAAACTTAACAATTATTATATACATACATACATACTATCACGTATCCCTTGTGGGGTAGACAGAGCCCAAAGTCATAAAACCTACAGGCCACGTTCAGCATCGTAGTGGTCGTAAAGGTGGAAAGCGAAAACAAAGTAGTTCGTTCCGCTTCCGCTAACGATTTTATGCGTTTTGACAATCCTCAAGTCCTTGAAAAAGAAAACAGATATATTCCAGAATGATTTGTAAGGCTATTGGAATTGAAAAATATCCCTATATTAATAGAGAGGATGGTTGGCAGTTACCACCAGCTTAGGATCTAGTCATGAATTTAATCTATTCTCTCTCAATTCAGCAGAAAATTGCAAGATCTTCATACACCGTGAGCCTTTACTGCGTACATCTGGAACAGATGAGAGACAAATATTTCAGGCAGTAAATTTGCATAATTCTTATAAAATAAGAGACAAATGTCAACTTAGTCTACCTACGAACATGGACATCGTAAAGTGTTCTAAACCTTCGGTGTATAAATAATATGACGAGCTCCGTGGCGCAGCGGTCAACACGCCTGCCTGCGACACGGATGGTCCCGGGTTCGATCCCCGGTCAGGTCAAGATGGAAAATGATCTTTTTCAGATTGACCTGGGTCTTGGATGTTTATCTATATAAGTATCTATTATAAAATATAGTATCGTTGAGTTAATATCCCATAACACAAGTCTCGAACTTATTTTGGGATCAATCTGTGTGATTTGTATTTATTTATTTATTATTATTAAAAAACGCGATAAAACAATCCTAATCCTAACTAATATTATAAATGCGAAAGTGAGTTAGTTTGTTTGTTTATTTGTTTGTTACGCTTTTACGCCGTATCTACTGAACCGATCATCATGAAATTTTGCATACACATAGGTTAGGGTACTGAGAAGGACATAGGCTATATATCACGCGGGCGAAGCCGCGGGTAACAGCTAGTTTAAAATAAAGTAATTTAAAAGAAGTAATTTCATAAAGCTTGATAAATATTAAGTACATTTTAATCTTAATAATGTTTTCTAAATATAAAAGCTTTACAGCCCAGAAAACCTTAACATCCTACATACCATCAAAATTACACTCTACCATTAATTCAAAACTAATCGGGGTAACAATTATCCTAAAAAGCCCCCATTAAAGGGTAAAATAGTTTTGGGCACAGGAAACCCACTCATCCGTTCAACTGAAATTCCCAACTCATTCATCGAAGCCACTGTAAAGTAATGGCTTGAAGGGACTTTCCGATTTTATAGTGTACTGATTTTTAGGTTTAATCAAAGGGTTTAAGTAAGGTCTAATTCTATCCACGTGTAAACATGTGGTAAACTTTGATTTAACTTTGATATACAGCGTGTGAATTGACCCTCGAAATATCCTTAAAAAGGTTATTTAATACATCAATATTAACAACATTTTCTATGGAATCAATGGATAGATTGATATACAGATATGATACTCGCTCCCTTTCTAACAAAATGACGGAGTAATCAGAGCTTAGAGATATAAAAAAGTCACAATTTTTCGTTATGATGGGAGTGTAGGTAGACCTTACCTTATCATCATCATCTCAGCCAAACTGGTGATTTATATAGATTTCATTAATTTTTCTTTCTTAGGGTTCAGTACAAAAAATGAAAAACGGAACCCTTATAGGATCACTCGTGCGTCTGTCTGTCCGTCCGTCTGTCTGTCACAGTCGATTTTTTTAAGATTCATTATATCTATTTACGCACAAAATGTTAGAGTTAGTTTTACAACAAATTGTGAAGTAAGTAGCATCGTAAGATTGGAATCCCTTCATGACAATGGTAACCGGCCGAGTCATCTCGTTCGCAACACATCCACAGTACTTAATATCAAGCTTTTTATGTTCACGACTTATCATAGATTAGGGACTATATTAATAGAAGAAAGTCCATTTTATATGATACAAGATATTTGACTATTATTTCGTCTCAAAACCCTACAAATGTAAGATTTATCAAGCTGCCTAAAGGCATCTAACATAGCTTAACGACTGCCATCAACGATGACAGCCGGGAGCAACGGCTTAACGGCAGGAATCACCTGATGGTCTGATAATAAAGATGATTCCGTGCCTCGGAAGGCACGTTGCGCCGTTGGTCCCGGCTGCCATCTGATGGCCATCTGATAGCCATCTGATAGTCGTTAAAGGAACCACGTCGGAAGCCGAGAGGCGGTTCCGAAGAACTCTGACACCAGAGTGTACAAGGTCGACTGACCATGTCACCTACTCGATATTATGATGAACGGCTTAACGTGCCTTCCGAAGCACTGTTTATGATACATTTTATGCCGCTTTTGTGCTTACCCGATTGACCCATCCAGAAGCGCAGTAGTGTTTTTCGCGTGTATGTATGTATGTGGGTATGTATGTGTCTATGTGTAAAGGTGTGTGTAGATAAGTATATAAATATGTCTGTTCTATCTAAGGTCCGTTCATTTGTCACGTCCCTGTTATCTTGACGGCTTGTCCCGTTATTAAGAGTGCGGTGCATATGTATAGGAGTTGTGTTCTTCCGTCATGGCTTTGTGATGTCGACGGGAAGTTAGGTAAATTGTGATTTTTATTTGTTTAAGTTTATTCGATTGTTTGTATTTCTTTTTTTCAATAGTGATACTTAGCTGCTTTATTATAAGTTGTATAATTGGTGAAGGGTAGAAATAGGCAAAATAAAATTAAGTTTCAAATGTATTAAAAATTTGCCGTTAAACTGCTGAGCAGTTTGGCAATAATACTAATATGTCAATAGAATATAAGTTTAAGAATAAATAAATAAAAAAAAAAAAATTTTGTAGGCACTTATTTGTCAGTCGGATTCTGCATAAAACTGCCACTCAGTTTATTAAAAAAAAATTGAAGTCTCACGGAACATCCATCTAATCGTACTTGATTGTAAGTTTGTTTGTTGATTTGGTGTTCGTTTATAAATAAAGAAGTTAATTTATCAAATGCATTGTTATTAATATTCTTTTATTCACTTCGAGCAACACGGCCTCCGTACCGGACGGAGGGAGTGGGCAAAGCGACAATTTACTATGACAATTTTTCTGGCGTTTTTTGCGGGGGGAAATGTGCACACAAGTGCACATCCGCACACCTACATACAAAACTTAAACTGTCACTTGATAGTAATTATGACATTGTCACAAAAAATGACATAAAAAGAAAAAATAATTTGTGTACACATGAGTCACACACAACTAACACATAGACATGCATATGCCTAATTTTGGCTTGTACCTTGACAGAGGGGAATGCAGCGTATGGCCACTCCCTTCCGTGTTGCTCGAAGTTTATTCAGTATTACAGAATTTTAAATAGAATTTATTTGGATCAGAAAATTAAACATGAACTTGTCAATGGAAATAAAACAGTTCAACTTATGCT
Organism: Rhodophaea formosa; assembly: GCA_963082605.1. Classification (NCBI taxonomy): domain Eukaryota; kingdom Metazoa; phylum Arthropoda; class Insecta; order Lepidoptera; family Pyralidae; genus Rhodophaea; species Rhodophaea formosa. The sequence continues at coordinate 7,941,180 of OY720228.1, read as the reverse complement.
GGAAATTATTATAATTTTTTTTTATGTAGATATTGATCAACTTAACCGGATAGTATGAGTGATCTTTTTTTCCTTTCAGAAATTACTTTTTGTCCAAGATCAATTCTTGCGTTTCGAATTTTGATAGAATAAATTGTTACATACATACATACATACTATCACGTCTTTTTCCTTGCGGGGTAGAGAGAGCCCAGGTTTTTCAACCTTTAGACGACGTTTAGCATGTCTGTGGGCTTGTAGGTTAGTATAAATTAAAATGGTTTTAAATAGCATTACAATGCTCGGTATATTATTAAAATTGAAAATATGTGATGAAAAAGAATTCGCCACAGGTAGGATTCAAACCCACGAGTCTTAGGTCTGTGCGGTGATTCGAAGTCACGGTGATGTAGTTGGTAACACACTTAGGGCGCAGACCTAAGACTCGTGGGTTCGAATCTTAACTGTGGCGAATACTTTTTCATCACGTATTTTTAATTTTAGAATAAATTGTTGAAAATGGCATAAGCCTTGAGTCGCCTTGCAACCGTAACAAACCAAACAAATGACAAGTAACCTATATTATAACTAGTCTGACCTTGGGTTTGATCACTCTTAGTATCTTAAATAGTATCTAAAGAAATAGAGACTCGTGATGTATTTTCCACAAATATAGACTCTACATTATTACTTCTATTCTTGAGCCACGAACAGCATTCTAATATTTTACATATCCTTAAAGTAGTAGCGTCACTTCCCTCACAGAGGTATAAATGAATAGGCACAAACTAACCAAAATCTTCACTACTCTTTGACCGTGACCACTTTTTGTGCCTCGGATAGCATTCAGAGATTTTTTGTTGACGTCATTAGGCATTGTAGTCGGTTTAATTATTGTGTAGATGTGATGGATATCTTGCGATTGGCTTACTGGTTACAAACAAGATTGTGCATTGTTTTTAGAGTCCTTTTAAACGCGTGTAGTAGTTGGCAAGAATCCTGCATATTTGCAGGGTGAAATGTTGAGTAACATGTAAGTAGTGGAGATGTATAAAGATTATTAAGAGCGTATACTAGCAGTATTTTTTCAATATGGTTTCCATACAAATGTATTTCTCTATTTTCTCGCTGAAAACTGATTCTAGAGCCACAATTATTTTTTCATAAAATCTAGTACTAAAATAGGAATGCCCAATTTTTTATTTTTTCCAAAAAAACCGTTTTTATACAATTTTTTTTTAAATAGAGAAATACATTTGTATGGAAAACGCACGGCTAGTATACCCTCTTAAATAACATCAATATTGCTGGTTTAGAAGATTTTGCACATAAAAAAATAATTGTATTGGTTTTAAGTTAAATTCAGTCGTTATACTAAACGAAACCCGAGTATCATGTCCGAAAACAAAAAATCTTCTGTACAATTCCCTACTTATCTTATTTATTTGTGTGATTCGATTAAGCGAGTTTTATACGGCCAGCCATTCCTCCTTTGATAACTCTAGTACCAGAGACAGCTATTTTAGATGCCTCTAGGCAGATTGAAAAATGTAACGCTAGTGTTGGCCACTTACAGACTCGAAAATCAACCAAACCAGAGAAGGAGCTGTGAAAATGAAGTACAAGTATCCGCCCGCATTGGGTATCGAATCTAGAACGCGTCCTGTTACAGACTAACGCGTTAGCTATAATTATATAATTAACACTTTGACGGCCAGAATCACAGCACAATAGTTTTCCAATAGTATGTCGGTCATCCATCAGGCGTTTAAAGTATCATCAATATTTACCAATTCAGTAACTAATTACCCGATGTAAATATCTTCTATATGACGTATACAACAATAATTAGTAAACATACAACAATCGTGTTTCGCTGTTGAAATCATTGTGCATATCAATATATAATCGACCACAATCGGTTAACACGCCACCTTGCGACACGAGGGCTCCCGGGTTCGATCCCTGGCCAGGTCATGATGAAAACATTTTTTTTTAAATTATCTTGGGTCTTTGATGTTTATCTTTTTTAACTAAGAATCTTTTATAAAAATATAGTATCTTTGAGTTGGTATCGTACGACACAAGTTCACAACTTACCGTGGAGCTAGCTCAGTCTGAGTGATTTGTCTTTATGTATTTATTACTTACCGCTCCACCAGAGCGTTTGACCAACTTCCCACTCCTCGCTAGCTCCTGCCCTCTGCGGTACGCAAACTAACGACACTCATATTTCTATATGTGTCTTAATACGGTTATAAAACTATATAACAATTTACCTAAAGATATTATTAGTGAGAAAAAAAATCTATATTTAGTAAAAAAAAATCCTAACCAATATGTGCTTTTACTCAATAGATGAATATATGAAAAATAATACAAAATAATTAAACAAATACATAAACTTGCATGTAACAAGTAAATATATATTAATATGACGATTAAAAGATTAAAACTAAAATATAATTATTTTAATATAAATTAAGTATATCAGACGCAATACCTGTAGAAGGTACTAAGTTGTGAAGTGCAATACTAGATATAAGACCTATTTTTATACGTTTAATTGGCAAATGAATGATTATGATTATGCATTCACAATGCTATTCTAGTAGTAGTAGTTGGATGGTAGTGGCTGGATGAAGAAAGCAGAAGATCGCACAATTCGGCGTGCCCTTGGGGAGGCTTATGTCCAGCAGTGGACTGCAATAGGCTGATGATGATGATGAATGCTATTCTAACAATTTAATAAGAACTAACGTCACCTTGTAAACTGATTTAGCAGCGAACCCCGGGTTCTTAAGCAATCACAGTAAAGGATAAAACAGTAAAACGCTCGAAGGAGAGAGCATTTTAGTACTAGAGACCTCAATTAGCATATAATTTTTGAAACTTTAAAAAAGTAAATTCTACAAAACTCCAGACAGTCATAGAGTTAATATACGCTGCCTTATCAGCAGTCTTTACACAGCTTCCAGTGTACTCAGCTTTTTTTTGTTGACTGTACCTGCTGCGTCAGAGTTTTTAAGTCTTATAATTAAATTTTTAGTAAGTTGGAGATTTTACGTAACTGCGTGTACGGAAACTAAGTTTGTTTGGACGCGCTTATCTCTTGAATAATTTCGAAAGTTATGTTGATTTTTTTATTATTTTTGTTTTTTACAGTACCAAGTTCTCTGTAAATTTGGATCTCGCAAGCTTAGAATTACTCATAAACTATTGAATTGTTTGTTTTGTGCCTTTGTTTTGTGCCTATATATTTAAGAAATTTCTTTGTATTGTGCCTATATATTTATTTATTACCGCTCCAGTCAGAGTTCCTGCTTCCTGTGATTTAAAATCTCACTACGCCGTGTATACTGATATTAGGAGTGGACCACGTGCTCTAAAGAAAATCAGAGTAAAGGATAAAACAGTGAAACGCTCGAGTGAGATTGCCTTATCAGCAGTCTTTACACAGCTTCCATTGTACTCAGCTGTTTATTCTGTTGACTGTACCTGGCTGCGTCAGAGATTTCAAGTCTTTTAATTAAATTTTTAGTTAGTTGGAAATTTTACGTAACTGCGTGTACGGAAACTAAGTTTGTAATCGCGCTTATCTCTACATGTTTTGTGGAAATTTTAAAAGTATTGTACGTGTAGACTGAATCATATTTACAAGTAGTTGTCTGTGAATTTGGATCTCGCAAACAATCATTTAAATATCTCAACTACTAAACCGATTTGAATCACATCGAACTTGATAGATATTACATACAGGTACGTACATATGTCCCAAGAATTATCGCGGAATATAACATACAAAAACAGGCCAAGAGCGTGTCGGGCCACGCGCAGTGTAGGGTTCCGTAGTTGCGAATGACAACTTTGAGTTCACACTCGCACCTCACAGTTTGACGACCAAAAACATCTAACAAGGAAAATTGAATGAAATTTTACTTTTTCCAGTACATTTTATAAGCTGGTTGCCTATAACTTTTTAGTTTGTACTCAGTACTTAGCTCTGATAGTTTTTCTTTCAACTTCATATAACCGTTTAGGAGATAGAGGGGGGGGGGGGGGGGGCGGTACACTTACCTAAAATGGTGTTCTCAACCTCACAATATTTTTCAAAGACCTTTTTAACGATACCCCACACGATGGGTAAATAGAGAAAAAAAATTACTCCCCCACTTTACTTGTATGGGAGCTGCCATAAAAAATTTTTTTTTCAAGATATTATTCCACCACTTTTTTGCCATGATTAATATTCATACCCATACCAAATTACAGCTTTCTAGTACTTATAGTCTCTGAGTAAAACCGCGGACGGACAGACAGACAGACCTGGCGAAACTTTATGGGTTCCTAGTTTACTACGGAACCCTAAAAATGGTTTTCCAACTCGAATATCAAGTATTTTTTACCACAATTCCCTTTTCCCGTTAGTATGGAGATATGCGCGTTTAGAGTTCCTCTTAAGGATAAAACAGTAAAACGCTCGGGTGAAAAAGAGCATTTCAGTACTTGAGACCTCAATTACCATATCATTATAGAACTTTAAAAAAAAAAGAATGCTACAAAACCCCAGACAGTCATAAGATTTACTATAAGCTGCCTTATCAGCAGTCTTTACACAGCTTCCAGTGTGCTCAGCTGTTTATTCTGTTGACTGTACCTGTGGCTGCGTCAGAGCTTTCAAGTCTTTTAATTAAATTTTTAGTTAGTTGGAGATTTTACGTAACTGCTTTTTTGTGATTTTTATATTTGAATTTCTCATAAAATATTGAATCAATTTTCGACAGTAATTATTTAAATACCTTAACTACTAAACCGATTTTAAACTTAATTGATATTATTTACACATGCTGTCAGACTTATAGTGAATATTCCCCAACTAGATTTTAAAATTCCCAGACTTGTCAGTTTTAGTAGAACTCCAACTGATTCGACGTTGCTCACAATCATCATCAGGTCTTTATTAGTCTCCACTGTAGGAGCACGACCCTCTTTGTACTGCCAGAGCAGTCAGAAGATTTGGCCTACACTTTCCACGCTGGCCAGACGGGTTGAAGAGGTCTCTTTGATTTTTATGAGCTTTGTTTAGCTTGATTTTCCGAAGTCGCCTTTTACTACATTCACGGAATGACTTGAAGTGGTCCTATTCTACTCTACCAGGAACCACACGGCATTTTTGTTGCTCACAATACCAATATAATAATAGTTAAAATATAACTATCCAAGAAGAGTAACCATAAGAAGCAATTTAATTTTCTACGGCTACATAAACCAATCAATATCGTTGTGACATTTGAGTCCAGCTTTGTAGCAATTTCCAGGGCTCAGACGCGGCCGCAAGACAAACACTAGGCCACTTTTATCTAGGAATCTAGGACAGGCTAAAGCTTTTGACACACGGGAATAGTAATAGTAGAGTCGGAATGTTGATTAAACTACTCATATACCATTGTATATAGGATGAGAAGCGAATAGCTAGGTTTTGTGTTTTGGAAATTGATAGAATTACATTATGGAAACTAACGTGAAATAAATACATTTTCTTAAATGGTTTTTAAATAGCATTACAATGCTCGGTATATTATTAAAATTGAAAATATGTGATGAAAAAGAATTCTTTTAGGTGTAGTTATGGTAACACACTGAGGGCGCAGACCTAAGACTCGTGGGTTCGAATCCTACCTGTGGCGAATTCTTTATCATCACATATTTTCAATTTTAATAAATACACGTTGTTTAAAAATCTGTAAATGTAGAATTAAGTGACTAACAATGTTTTCTTTTGCTTTCCGTTAACACAATGCTATGCGCAGTATGAAATGAAATGACATTTTATTCAAATTTTTATATCATATATATCTTTTTGAACGTCATATTATTATTATTCCTTTTTTATATTTGCTTGCCAATCATTATCTTCATCACCATCAGCAGGTTCTTTTTTATTCTCCACTGCAGGAGCTTGACCCTCTCTGTATTGCCAGGGCCATGTGTCAGTCAGACCAGTCACAGCTTTTGGCCTACACTCTCCACGCACCACACGGATTGTAGAATTCTCTATGATGTTAATAAGTTTAGTTTAGCTTGTGTTTCCTAAGTCGCCTTCTACGACATCCACGAGAAGACTTGGAGTGGTCCTATTCTCCTATGCAGGGAACCACACGGCAACGTAGTAATGTAGTCATATAGTTTTTGGCGGATGTGTGTCCTGCAAAAGTGAAAATAACTAAAGCAAGCTATTACCACTAGTTTTCCATTTCTACTATGTCCGATCCACTCTAACGCGCATTTTACCAATATTGTTAATCTATTTATATTTTAAACCATTATTGAATGAACAAGAAGGAGGTAGTCATGTAGTGTTTGCGCGTGTGTGTCTCCCATAACGGTAGATCGGTATCGGCATTTTCCACATGTAAAAAGGCAACTTACTGTAGCCGTGTATCAGGGTTTTGAGAGCTGCACACACGCGCAATTGTTGCATCGCAGAATTGAATTTATATGTATGTCTATGTTTATTTACACAGAAAATATACCTTACTTATCGTGTATTTTTTCGCTGTCTTTTTATGACGAAATTAGCAATAAATTGACATTTGTAAGCAAAAAAAAAAAAAGATTTTTACAGTTATAATACGTATTAGTCTAAACTAAGTATAGGCTCAGATTTAGAACCGAAAAAAAACTATAGCTTAATATTCATTTGAATGGAAATTCCTTGAGAATTATTGTTATCTCAAATATAATCAAATCAATTCAATGTCTATAACCTGAACAGTTAACAGATAGTAAGATATATTTGACCTGTAATGGTAGATGTAAGAAATGTTAATAAATAAAAAAATAAAAGAAGTATTTATAATTATTATGTCACTATTTTTATTATTTTACATGATAGATGTTTTATATGATAGAAGACATGTTTCTATTTTTAACTTAGTGATATGTAAACATGAATATTTAGAAAATCTGTAAAGGATATTTTCCTAAAACTGATATACGATGATAATGATGATGATGATATAAGTTCAATGAAAAAATGGTGCTCTCAACCTCACAATATTTTTCAAAGACCTTTTTAACGATATCCCACACGATGGGTAAGTAGAGAAAAAAAAATTACTCCCCCACTTTACTTGTATGGGAGCTAACCAAAAAAAATTTTTTTTCAATATTTTTTTCCACCACTTTTTTGCCATGATTAATATACATACCCATACCAAATTACAGCTTTCTAGTACTTATAGTCTCTGAGTAAAACCGCGGACGGACAGACAGACAGACAGACAGACATGGCGAAACAATAAGGGTTCCTAGTTTACTACGGAACCCTAAAAACTACTTGACACGTCCAAAGAGAAGCAAAAAAATAGTGCTATCAACTTTATAAAAAGCCTCACAAGGAAACACAAACACTAGCCTTCTATCTAGGACACGCTGAGAGCTAGGCAAGCGCTGAGTCAACTATATACACCGCAGGATTGAAATTTATGTGACTGAGAAAATGCAAGGAAAGTTATAGTTGCGTGAGCGACATTGTAATTGCTACATTGAGAAATTTAAAATGGTTTAAGTTGTCCAGTATCAGTTTAATTTTTCTTATAGCTGATCGCCGCTGCCGGTGACAAGAGGACTGGTTACTTTTGGTCTAACATAGCCATTTGGTCTAACATAGTCATAGGCCAATGATTGGTCCGGTAGATACAGCGTGAAAGCGTAATAAACAAACAAACAAACTCACTTTCGCATTTATAATATTAGTTAGTAAAGAAAAAAAATGGATTGGCCCTATTTATTTCAAATACTAGAGAAACGAGTTTATTATGTTTTAGAATAATAACATACATACATACTATCACGCCTTTCTCCCTTGCGGGCTAGACAGAGCCCAGGTCTGTAAAACCTTAAAAGGCCACGTGCATGTTGATTGTAGTTTAAAATAATAACAAATTTATTTGGCATGTCTAAAAAGAAGCAAAGTAAAAAAAAATAGTGCTAGTAACTTTATAAAAAGCCTCACAAGGAAACACAAACACTAGCCTTCTATCTAGGACACGCTGAGAGCTAGGCAAGCGCTGAGTCAGTTATATACACCGCAGGATTGAAATTTATGTGACTGAGAAAATGCAAGGAAAGTTATAGTTGCGTGAGCGACATTGTAATTGCTACATTGAGAAATTTAAAATGGTTTAAGTTGTCCAGTATCAGTTTAATTTTTCTTATAGCTGATCGCCGCTGCCGGTGACAAGAGGACTGGTTACTTTTGGTCTAACATAGCCATTTGGTCTAACATAGTCATAGGCCAATGATTGGTCCGGTAGATACAGCGTGAAAGCGTAATAAACAAACAAACAAACTCACTTTCGCATTTATAATATTAGTTAGTAAAGAAAAAAAATGGATTGGCCCTATTTATTTCAAATACTAGAGAAACGAGTTTATTATGTTTTAGAATAATAACATACATACATACTATCACGCCTTTCTCCCTTGCGGGGTAGACAGAGCCCAGGTCTGTAAAACCTTAAAAGGCCACGTGCATGTTGATTGTAGTTTAAAATAATAACAAATTTATTTGGCATGTCTAAAAAGAAGCAAAGTAAAAAAAAATAGTGCTAGTAACTTTATAAAAAGCCTCACAAGGAAACACAAACACTAGCCTTCTATCTAGGACACGCTGAGAGCTAGGCAAGCGCTGAGTCAGTTATATACACCGCAGGATTGAAATTTATGTGACTGAGAAAATACAAGGAAAGTTATAGTTGCGTGACCGACATTGTAATTGCTAAGTTGAGAAATTTAAAATGGAACTGTGGGTTTAAGTTGTCCAGTTCAGTTTAATTTTTCTTATAGCTGATCGCCGCTGCCGGTGACAAGAGCACTGGCTGCTTTTTGGTCTAACATAGCTTACTAACGGCTGTAGGCAGGTAGCCTTCATACCACCATGCCATATGAATTGAAAAGTTTATGAGTGTAATTTAGTAAAATGTAAACATTAATATTTAGATAATCTGTAAAGGCTATTTTCTAGATATTTTTGACTAGATTCGAAAACGTGAGTGCAGTCGTGTTTTCATAAATAATTAATCTCGCTAAAGTTTAAATGATATTAGTTGAGTGAAAAAAAGGTGGGGCCCTTTTTATTTCAAATACTAGAGAGAGAGGCGCGTTCGTTATATTAAGGAAAATAATAATAGATTTACTTGGCATGGCTAAAGCAAAACGCGACAAAAAATAGTACTATCAACTTTATAAAAAGCCTCACAAAGAAACACAAACACTAGCCTTCTATCGAGGACACGCTGAGAGCTAGGCAAGCTCTTAGTCAGTTATATACACCGCAGGATTGAAATTTATGTGACTGAGAAAATGCAAGGAAAGTTATAGTTTTGTGGGCGACATTGTAATTGCTAAGTTGAGAAATTTAAAATGGAACTGTAGGGTAAAGTTGTCCAGTATCAATTTAATTTGCCCTACAGTGTATTTACCGTGTGGTTCCCGGCAGAGTAGAATAGGACCACTCTAAGGCGACTGAGGGAACACAAGCTAAACAAAGCTTATAAAAATCAAAGAGACCCTTCCAACCTGTCTGGCCAGCGTGGAGAGTGTAGGCCAAATCCTCTGACTACCCTGGCTAATATGGCTCTAATAATACCGAGAGGGTCGTGCTCCAAAAAAGACCTGATGATGATGATGATGTGTATTTCCACTGCCGGTGGCAAAAAGGCTGGCTGCTATTTGTTTAGTGGAGAAGCATAAGCTTTCTAATGAAGAAGAAAGGTGTTTCTACACTTTTGGGTGCTATATCTTTGGTTCTTTATTACCATATCTCTCCTCATTTAAATTTGTCGATAGTTCAATTTTATAAAGAAAGATTTCCTCAAGCAATTGAGTATAATGTACTGAACTTACTCTTAAAAAGTTTTTCAATACATTTGCTAATAATACGATTATATGACATCGAAATTTGTATCGTAATTATGTATTTTACGGCACTTGTGCTTTTTACTTTACACCAATCACAACCGCTCAGTAGCCCAATGCCACAGATATGCAAAATTTAAACATTTTCATAGAATCCGAGCAAAGAGTTTCAAGTCCAGCATGAAAACTTTTTTCTGATTCGTGAGAAGTGATTTTTTAACCGACTTCGAAAAGGAGAAGGTTATCAATGTACTTTTTTGGAGAAAATAAACCTGAGTAAATGCACCTGATTATTATAAATGTATTTTTACAAACTGCTTTAGTTCCTAACTTTTATAAATTCCTTATTTGCTGAACTTCAATCTTGTTTTAGTTTAAGATAATCGCAAATGTATTGAAAAACGTCGTATGATACTCGTACGGTTAGCTGTCTATTATAGTCGTCGGTTTATAATAAGCACTCGACTATAAACACCTCGACTATAATATCCAGCTTACCGTACTTGTATCATAATGTACTATTAGTAAATTTTAATAAACCCTATTATTAAAGAAAATTTACATCCCTGGAGAACTAAAGTATCAAAACGCGATCGATTGCTTATCCATTAGAATGTCCATTCTTTTTTTTTCGTTTTTCTTTTTGTTACTCTTCTTCCTTTCTTTCTTTAATCGAGAAGTTATGTTTTTACGAGTACTATAAGCTGACTTATAAGATAGTAAATAATACCTTTTCACAACCTTAAGTACTTGAACAATAGATAAAAAAGTCGTAACTTATACCAATTAATAGATATAATAATTAACCGAGAATAGAGACTGAATCACTTTATCGACAAGAGCCTGGCTATTTAATAACAGGAAAAATAAGTCAAAATCTTAGATGGTTTTCGGCTAATCTAACCTATGTTTTCTTATGAATTGAGATTCGTATTTGATAATTTCGTTAAAAAGGTAACTTAACAGAGCAAAGACAGTGCTTTCTGCCGGTTGGTAACAGTATCGATTTAAATTAAATCAGAAACATTTTTACTAGCTTGACCGTTACTTAACCTAATCATGAACATAAACCGATTAATTCCGAGGGACAGTCGCCGGCAAAATTAGTTACTTAAAAATAAAATGTGCTCTTACTATCTTAACTGGTATACCTGTCATCATCATCATAATCATCATCAGGTCTTTATTAGTCTCCACTGCAGGAGCACGACCCTCTCTGTACTGCCAGAACAGTCAGAGGATTTGGCCTACACTCTCCACGCTGGCATGACGGGTTGGAGAGGTCTCTTTGATGTTTATAAGCTTGGTTTAGCTTGAGTTTCCTAAGTCGCCTTTTACGACATCCACGGGAAAATTTGGCGTGGTCCTATTCTTCTCTGCCGGGAAGCACACGGTACCCGGGTATACCTGTATTAAATATTTAATTAAATTTGATATACCTTAAAACAAAATTGGCTTCGAAATATCATTTACTGGTTGTTTATTTGTTACTTTGCTATGTGCATAAAAATTGACAACCTCCTTGGCCTAGTAGTCTTCATGCCAGGACAACGCAGGAACCGGGATCAATCCCCGGTCAGGTTAAGGTGGATGTTTATGTATAACGGTATCGATTATAAAATATAGTATTGTTGAGTTAGTATCCCCTAACACAAATCTCGAACTTACTGTGGGCTAGCTATTAGTAGCATATGATATATAATTGCATTATGTTTGTTTACTTGTATCTTTCCGTATATATTTATTAAGATATTATTCTAAGATTATACATTTAACAAAATGACATAAAATATCTACAAGAGTACAAATACATTGTGAGGCAAATAATAATCTAAAATATTTAGTATACATTACAAGAGGGTCTTATAATCGTACTAAATACTCCTTTCTTTCCAATTTAACTTGTTAACAACTTCTGTTCCCGACTGTACATTAATGATTTATAGATGATGTTTCGGTCACGGTTTCAATGCGGCGGGAAGCTATTGATTCAGTCCTATCAATTTTTAGCTCACTTCAAACGCTGATCACGAAGGCATCATTAGTGATTCAATGACCTGCTCCTAAGCTCGATTCCCAGGTGAAATAATTACAACTAAGTCACATCATCTCAGTGTCGTGTGGTTCCCGGCAGAGTAGAATAGGACCACTCCAAGTCATCCCGTGGATGTCGTAAAAGGCGACTAAGGAAACACAAGCTAAACAAAGCTTATAAACATCAAAGATACCTCTCCAACCCGTCTGGCCAGCGTGGTGAGTGTAGGCCAAATCCTCTGACTACTCAAGCTAATATATGGCTCTGGTAGTACAGAGAGGGTCGTGCTCCTGCAGTGGAGACTTGAAAGACCTGATGATGATGATGATGAAGTCACATAAACTTTGCCGATGATAAATAAATAAATAGATCATCATCATCATCAGGTGTTTCTTAGCCTCCACTTCTTAACGTATCGACTCGGACAAAATATATTTGTGTTGACCAAAACTCTGCTACTGATATAGCGTTATCAATAGCATTGTATAGGTCCTCGCGTATACAGGTGGTAGGATACGCAGGGCAAGATAATAAGTGTGCCATGGTCTAAGGGGTGGCCACTGCAGGAGCATAACCCTCTCTGTACTACCAGGGTCATATATTAGCCAGAGCAGACAGAAGATTTGGCCTACACTATCTCCACGCTGTCCAGAGGGGTTGGAGGGGTTTATTTGATGCTTATAAGCTTTGTTTAGCTTGTGTTGTCATAAGTCGCCTTCTGCGTCATCCACGGGAAGACCTAGAGTGGTCCTATTCTACTCTGCCGTCAACCACACGACATCATAATTAGATATTATATACGGACAAATCTGGTTTTTAATGGAGCAGAAAGGTTCTTGAATGCCGACCAAGTACCAGTAAGCACAGCGTCGGACACCCACCGACTTGATGGTCAGACCACCTGACTAAGGTCGCAAGGAACGCTGGATAGGCCTTTGTCCAGCAGTGGATTTCCTGTTATCGAAATTTTGATGATGATGATAGTTTTAGTAAGTGAAGAAATATTCATAAACGTTAGTGTGGTTCGGAGACTATTGAAAATCATTATTACATTACAGCCAAATGGATCCAAAAACAATGGTAATCCCAACTAATATTATAAATGCGAAAGTGAGTTTGTTTGTTAGTTTATTACGCTTTCACGCTCTATCTACTGAACCGATCATCATGAAATTTTGCATATACATAGGTTAGGGTATTGAGAAGGACATAGGCTATATATCACGCGGGCAAAGCCGTGGGCAACAGCTAGTAAAAGAATAATTAGACATTGAAACAACCACGCAAAAGTGTTCAAATAAATACGGTGTCTATATCCCATTGTCTCTAAAAGCATTGAAGCATGGGGTACACAGAATAGTAGGCGTAGCGTAGGCCGAGCTGACTGACGAGGAGTCCATACTAATGATGCTGGATAACTGGTGTCGGCATTCCTACACTATACTCCGGTACATATACATATTATACTACATGTGATGTTGAGTTTGAGTTAGGCAGCACGACCCTTTCTGTACTACGAAAGCCAAAGCAGTCAGAGGATTTGGCCAACACTCTCCACGCTGGCCAGACGGGTTGGAGAGGTCTATTTGTTGTTTATAAGCTTCGTTTGAAAATACAAGCTAATCTAAGTCATTTTCTAAGACATCCACGGGAAGACAAGGAGTGGTATAAAAAAATATAAAAAAATTAAAGAAATAAATTCTAAACAGTGCAATATGAACCAGAAATGATTAATTACAGTCCAATCGCATTGAGTATCGGCTAATGACGTGTAACACTAGCCAATAACAACAAGGCACCCCCGACACCCGACACTAATGCGGGGTCGGTGACCCACCTGTCTGCGAGGAATTCAATCAGGATGTATATTTACATGTCACAATGTTGTTTGATTGTAATATAATGCGAAAAATGAGGATTTTTCATGCTAAATAGTAGGTTATTACAAAAAATAAAAAACCCGACTGCCTGTTTGACTTACAGCCCCCAAATTAATTTTTTGCTGACGTCATATAGCATATGACACTTCGGGGATGAATACGAATATAATGATATCTCGCACTTTAAAATCCGTCAAGCCGTTATGGCTACATGATTTGAAAATAAAGAGAGCAATGTTATTGCAAATTTTCACGATGATCAGTTTAGTAGCCTGGCCGTAACTGCTTAAGAGTCCCACGTAAAGCCGCAATCCCATACAAACGTAGTTTCGTTTTAGTTTTACAACAGTTAAGCCAATTTCAACCAAATTTCGTACATACGACCGGATAAGGCATATTGATGTTTATAATCAGATTTCAATTTTAAAAACAATACCTAAACAAAATTACAGCGAGTACAAGTTTTCGATACGAAACTTCAACTCGCTGTAATTTTGTATAGGTCTCTTATAGTAACACTAGCGCCAACCAGCAATAATATAATAATAATAATTAGTTTATTTTCAGATATCAAAGATCCATAATAATGAAAACATAAGAATAAAATTAAAATAAATTAAGCTCAAAATAAAAACACAAAATCAGAATTAAAATCATAAAAATAAAATAGAAATAATCAAACAAAAGTCAAATAAATCAGAATTAAAATCATTAAAAATCAGACAATAATTGAAAATAAGTCATAAATAAATAAAATTAAAATCAAATAAATCAAAATCAAAATATTAAAATTACATATGCAATAAAATTCCTTAAATCATAAATTGTATCGAATATTAAAAATGTAACAAGTACGAAACTGCAAAATTACTTATAGTTTTTTTTTGTTTATTACAAGTAATTTACTAATGCCATATTCGTAACTTACTGTAAGCTCAATCTTGAAAACTTGAGAGTGGTCCTATTTTACTCTGCCGAGAACCACACGGCGATCGAAAACCACACGGCAAACAATAACGTTTATACATATTACACTATATATAAGTTCATTTCCATTATCTCTTCGATCTCAATTACCCAATGTCCTATTTCGGATATCCACCCCTAATAATAGGGCTGCATATTCTTTTGGGAGAAACCTTGAAGATGTCGTATTACTCTATAATCCTTGATAGGAAGGATTAGCCTCTTATCTGCACTTGTAAGTTTGCTATCTCATTCAAATAACAGGATAAAAGTATTATGTCTCAGCAAATTAAGTACCAACAAATAGGTTAGTATTAAAAGAAAGAGGAAATGTATATGTCGCAGTCATCTGGTTGAATATGCTATTTGATTGAATGACTAGCGCGTTCATTAAACGGCAACATTTAATTGAATGACTAAAAGACAACTCGTCAAGTCGTTGAATATAACGTTCAACGTCTTGACTGAACGTCATTAAGCGAAGTCGTTGAATGGGATAAGGGCGACTTTGTAATGTTTGGTGGTTCTCATATTTTTGTAAATTAATTAGTTTAAAAGTAGCCGGCGGCGGCGTAATACGTATAGGTAAATCCATGCTCTCATAATATTATATTACAAAAAATGCACGTTAAAGTAAAATCGAAAGAATATATCTATACAGTCCTATCTGTGCCAGTTGTTTGACGTCATATTTGTTTTGGTGACTTCTAGCACCGCAGTGGTGAAAAATTAACTAAATTTTAATCACCTGACTGATTTTATATCCGCTCTGTTCAAAGGACTATGTTAAAATCCGCTAACTTGAGTGAAGCTTGTTCAATATATATTTTTTTCCTAGTCATTCAATTGAATGTCGTCAATCAATGAACGCACTAGTCACTTAATCAAATTACAGACTCAACGGGATGACTGCGACGTATATAAGTATAATACCATATTAAAGATCATTTATTATTCAGGAATCGGTTGGTCTTTTCATCATCATCATCATCATCATCAGCCTATACTCGTCCACTGTTGGACATAGGCCTCCCCAATTGCACGCCATTGAGATCTATCTTCGGCTGCTCGCATCCAGCTTCTACCAGCCATCTTGCGCAAATTATCACTCCACCGTGCCTGAGGACGTGCTACACTACGTTTGCCGAGACGGTTGGTCTTTTACTGGCTGTTTTCTCGCTTGATAATTTAGCTTTCTAATGGGTGAGTAAAAATTGTTCAGTTGTGTTTGAGTTATCCATTACTAACTCATAAATACACAGTCGAATCATTACTTTTATAATATTTGTACAGTCATATAAAAAAAATAGTTACTTAATAAAATTAGGATCATCAATATTAATATAACTAAGGATAAATTACAGTTTGTCGGTAAAGGCAATCTTAGAAGATACTGGGGCATTTTTGATGAGTTTTTTACTACTGTGTAGATATTATTTTCGAAAAACTTTAAAAGTATAATTTGTGGAATGCTGCAAAAAATATTTCTGCTCATCAGATTGTCCGTCGGTCCCGGCGTCAACTATTATGACAACATTTACGCGTGCTTGACCTCAGCCCTTGGGTAGGTATTGTCATAATAACTACCAAAACATTTAATATCCCCGTCACATATTATAAATTAAATCATCATACCTTTGAAGGTAGACGGTCAGTAATTTCAAAATATTAAGAAGCCAATTATGCCTTGAACAGGCCAAAATAACCTTAAAATGAATATTACAGGGATCCTCGAGAAAACATCATCAAAACTCATTTCAAAGATTAAGTAATCCTTGTACGAACATTTATCACCCCGCCCGCGTGCTACACATAAAGATATACTATAGTGGAGCTACGTAATGAGCCGGCGCATATGCAGAGTGCGTCGCTCAAGTAAATATTGTGACCACGTGTGTTCACGTGCTTCAGGAGTTAGGGTTGTTTATACTTAAAGCGTAGCGTCAGATACAGTATCACCAGTATTGATTTTAAAATGCACTTATCAGTATTATTAAATCAGAAAAATCACATTGTATTTGGCAAGCTAGAAACTAGAAAAGACCCATCTGACTTTTCGTTCAAGGTCTCTTTCAAAACTATGCTGGCCAAGGGTTGGTATAGGCTTAATCATTTTAGAGTATTAATACTATCTTCAATAGTATAGCAGGCAAGCAGACGGTTTTTTATTTCTTTATAATTATCACAAAAAAAAAGTCTACTCCTATTAGACTAATTTCATACATTATACAAGCGCACTTATCATTTTGATGGTAGTAATGTATAGGTTGATTTGGATTTTATTTCACGCAATTGTAAGCGCTCCTATCACTTTATCATAGCTATCAATGCTAGCTTACATAGTTAGCTTTATTAGTACAACTATGTGCAGATCTCCCCTAGACAGTCTATAAGTCGCTAAACCAGCTTCGAGCTGGTGTTGATAAATTTCGAGAATTCAAAGTTAGATGGGGTTTCTGTAACTCATGTGATTGCGATGCCAATCAGTCCACGCCACCTTCAGTCGTTCCCTAACTGCCCCATTACTTTCACAGTACAGGAACTTAATGATTCTAACGATAAGGCAATCAGCCTAGCCGAATACTGGTTAAAATATATGTATATATTTTTTAAATTCTAAATAATGTATAAATTTAATAATAAAAAAAAATATACATATATTTTGATTTTATTAGATTATCTAAAAATATAAGACTTATTTTCTTCTATTTCAACAAAAGATAATAAAGATAAAGCCTAAAGCACATCAAAGGGCAAGGGGCAAGAAAGAGGGCTCACACAAATAATTACCGATAAAAAGTGAATCGGTCAGTGACGTCACGCAGAATTTAGGAAAAAAGTTAGATTAAAGAAAAAGTATGTGTCCAATAAGTTTCAATAATGTTCCAGACGGACTAAATAATTATTTAAAAAATATTTTATTTAAGAAACAAGCCTACCTTATGAAACCATTTCGATTCGACAAGAAGAAGAATATCTTTTCTTTCAATGGACAACAGGCTCAACGAAATAATAAAGTCATCGCGTCACGCGCACGCGGCCATCTCATTACGTAAACTGTAAGGATTTATATTTTGTGTATTTATTGTTTGTTTACTTTCAATCAGATAATTTGCTAAGTATGGTATATTATTTAACAAAAAATTTAATGATTTTTTCAGTAGTGGCAGACTTCACACATCTTAACTGAGTGCTTTAATGTAGTGACAAAGTCCTCAGTGTCAAAATCTAGTTACGATCATTGATTTTTTATTTTTAAAATAAAAAAAATATATCAAATCTTACAAGATTTATTTTTAAATTATTAAGTTTTTATCATAACTACGATAGATCACATATTAGCGGTGATTTGCAAACGTTTTTCTTTTCAATTATTGTAAAGCCATAAGCAGACTCCGGGGCAATAACCTCGGTCCTAATGACATCAAAACTTGGATTGTAATGTGGTATTTTACGTAAATGTACCTTATTCAGCGATTACTACAATGTTTGTTTACAAACTGCTTTAATTCTGAACTTTAATAACTTCCTTAACTACATTCCTGTTATACTTTATAGTAATCGCAAATGTACTGATAAACGTCGTATGATGCTCGTACTCAGTAAGCTGTACATTACAGTCATAGGTTTATTAAAAGGCACTCGGCATCACCTCGTGCCTAAAAACACGTCGACTATAATACACAGCTAACCGTACATGCATCTTAATGTACTATTAAATTCATCATGATATTCACTACCTGGAAAAATCCAAATATTAAAACAGCAAGAATTTAAAAATATAACACAGAGCTTTACACACAAAAAATAAAGACGTAAACTTTTCAAAGAGCTGAAATATTTTGTTTACCACACCAAACAAAGCCAAAAACACGGCAAAGCGTCACCCATTCCAGCAGTAATTCTTAACAATTAATTCTCAGTGAAAACCCGCGCTAACCGCCATAATTTGTAATCACATACCTGAAATTACAGTTGTACTAATTCGTTGAATAAACGACGCTTGGATTACATACGTGACATTCCTGAAAGGCACGGTACTTTCCATTTAGTGCTAGAGATTCGCCTCTAAGTTTGAATTATAATTAGTAAAAACTAATTATAATTCAAACTTAGAGTATTGTCAACATGAAGATTAAAAAAAACCGGCCAAGTGCATGTCAGGCCACGCGCAGTGTAGGGTTCCGTAGTTGCGAATGACAACTTTGAGTTCACACTGTTCACACTCACGCCTCACAGTTTAGCGACCAAAAACATCTAACAATGAAAATTGTATGCAATTTTACATTTTCGCGTACATTTTATAAGTTGGTTATCTATAACTTTTTAGTTCGTACTAAATACTTAGCTCTGATAGTTTTCCT
Organism: Rhodophaea formosa; assembly: GCA_963082605.1. NCBI lineage: Eukaryota > Metazoa > Arthropoda > Insecta > Lepidoptera > Pyralidae > Rhodophaea > Rhodophaea formosa. Next base: position 7,922,035 of record OY720228.1, on the reverse strand, counting down.
TTCAACTTCAGTATATATACTACTGCTGTAATTTTTTTCACGTATCCATATATAACCGTTTAGCAGATAGAGGGAAGGGACACTTACCTCTAACAAAAATTTACACTTTGAAACCAAATATTTTGGAAACGGATCCCTAAATTTAAAAATAGTGTTCTCAACCTCATATATTTTTCAAAGACCTATTTAACGATACCCTACACGATGGGTAAGTAGAGAAAAAAAATATACTCCTCCCCTTTACTTGTATGGGAGCTATCCTAAAAAAATTCTTTTTCAAGATTTTTTTCTACCACTTTTTTGGCATGATTAATATACATATCCATACCAAATTACAGCTTTCTAGTATTTATAGTCTCTGATTAAAACCGCGGACGGACAGACAGACAGACATGGCGAAACTATAAGAGTTCCTAGTTTACTACGGAACCCTAAAAAGAAGGTACTACTAGAAGTATTTAAATTGAGCAGTGAATAGATACATAACTGAAATTACAGTTATACTAATTGGTTGAATAAACGACGCTTGGATTACAAACGTGACATTCTTGAAAGGCTCGCTGCTTTCAGCTTGGTGCTAGAGATTCGCCTCTTTGTTTGAATTATAGAAGAAGAATTATAGAACTATATATAATATAGAGGTATCCAAATTAAGAATTTGTTTTAACGACGCTTAGACTATATACATGGCAAATACCTGTGAACATTATGTACTAAGTAGTATACTCGTATTAGCCCGTACAAGGTATCGAACCCGGAGGCCTTCATGTGGCCCGACAGGCACCCTTATCAACAAAGTGTTTGTATGATGACAGCTCAATCAACGGGTCAGGGACCAACGGGTCCAAGTGGATGAAAACCATGGCACAGGTGAGCAAACAATATTAACAATTAGTGGCTGCCCTACGGCTGCGTGCTAATTTTGCGGCGATGGCTACTCAGCAGAACACGACTTAGCTGATTGGATTTCAAATGAGGATTTGTACTGATTGATGTACCTAGCATAATCACAGTAATAATTAGACATTGCGAATAAACCGTAGCTTTTAAATAAAAATAAAACAAAACTATATTTACCTTATTTTTAAAGCAGTATAAAATCTTTAATTGCAAAAAAACTAGTTTTCTCTTTTTAATTATATACTGATCTATTTGAACTCTAGTAAGAAGAATAAGATTTTTAATAAGAAGAATATATGTCAATTGAGATCCAAAATATGAATAACAACTCATTCATTTCTTTTTAATTCATTGTCATCACATAGAGACCAATATGATCAAATAATTAACTTTGAACAATATTTTAAAAGATTATAGATTAAAAAATTTTCTGGGTGCGTGGGTAAAGAAGAAGGAACACGCCTTATTCAAGCAATTGGAGACTTTTCCAGCATAAGTACTTACTGAAACGCATAAGTAAGTATATGAGGCCAACGATAGGGCAATTAGCGTTGCCAAATACTGGTCAAAAGATTTTTAATATAATAGTATGCAACCATTTTGACTCGATAAGAAGAAGTATATAAGGGCCATTTTTTCAGTAGTTGGACAAATTTTCTTGAACAAATAGCATAAGTACTGTAACGTAGATCTATATAAAAGACGTCTCCACGAGCAAGAGTGAAGAAGCGCAACGAGTCCGCGCTTCTTTCTTATAATTATAGGTAATGACGTATAGTATTTTATACACTTGTCGCATTGTCGCGATACCATTGCCGTGTGTAGACACGTTCTAAAAATGTATAAAAATAGGTGGCATGGCGATAAAATCGCCGCTATTCTCTCGCTCGTGGAAATGGTCCTTAATTGTTTAAAAATAATTGAAAAATATATTTTTTTAGATTTTTGTTTCCGTTTTATCATAGGCACTATCAAAATTCTCTATTCATCATTCCAAATTACCGCCATCATATCTGGCCATAAAAAGTACATTTAATCTGTATAACTCAGCGTCCGTCCAATAAGCGTAGTGGCCATAAATTGACGTAAATAACTCGTAAACCAGATCACTCATTGTTTGGGGAGGGCGATGACCTCAAACGACCACTAATTTTGATGGTGGTGAAGTGCAGGTCGTTAAAATTTTGGGGTTGTTACGACAAAATTAAGGATGGTCTAAAGGGCGTGAGAGTCATCGCTTGTTAAACAGCCTCGGGCGCGGTCTCTATTAAGATGGGTGACCATAACTGGCATAAAAATATATCGACATCCTCCATGCTTTGGAAGGCACGTTAAGCCTTTGATCCCGGCTGTTATCATCCATGAAGTCATAAAGCTTAGGGTTTTTGGATTATTTTTGTTTTATTTTATTAGTTTAAGTTCTTTAAAAAAGTAAAAGGCGGACTTAAAGCCAAAGGCTTTATCTACCAGTCAACCCACAGGTGGTGCTGAGAAAGGCTAATTTGGAAGTTGGTGCAAAATGTTTACTTTAAACAAAAGTGTCTTAGCCTAATTATATTTTTATACATACATACAAAATTATGGTTAGAAAGGTTTATGGGTTAAGGCCACATTTACGGGAGTGAAGTCGCGAGCAAAAACTATAGTAGGTTGTTACTTACGCGGTCGAAGTCGACGGGGGTACAATAAAATTTGAATCAAAGTTCATGTTCTCGGAAACATGCAACTGCGTCCGAGAACTCAAACGGAGGCTCGACGTGTATACTTCAGAGGTATTGGAAAACGAAGGATTCTCGAAGCGTCTGGCGCCAATCGGTTCCGAGATACAGAGAGATAAACAAACAGCATCTTTGCAACACAGAATCCGTTTTACAAAGCAACTAGATACATTGACAATTCGTGTCTTAACCCACTTCGGATACTTTAATCGGTTGGAATTTGCTGCCATCATTAGATAGCAGTCATCCAAATCAATCTTAACTATCCTAAGTAATATTACAGATACAAAGTTTGTGATTCTAAGGTTCATTAAATTTTATATCTTGAAGTATTAAATACGCGTTGTTGGCACAGTAGGATCAGACCACCCCAAGTCTTTCCAAAGATGTTGTAGAAGGCGACTTAGGAAACACAAGCTGCACAAAACTTATACACATCAAAGATACCTCTCCCACCCGTCTGGCTAGCTTGGAAAATGTAGGCCAAATCCACTGACTGGTCTGGCTAAAATATACCTCTGATAGTACAAAGAGGGTTGTGCTTCTGCAGTGGAGACTGAAAAAGACCCAATTATAATAATAAATAAATAAATATATAGGACATATTACACAAATTGAGCTAGCCCTACAGTAAGTTGGGAACATGTGTCGCAGGATACTAACTCAACGATACTATATTTTATAATGATATACTTTTAATAGGCATATACTTAATCTACATTCCATCCTAGCAAAAATACCGTTCCCGAGGGAACGATATTAACCTGAGCGGAGCCGCGGTCAAAAGCTAGTTATACATAAATCGGGAATCGAATCCGGGCCTTTCAGGTGGCAGAATGAGGCCTTAACACTTACGCTAAGTTACGTAGCAGTATTTTTTTAAAGATTATAAGATTATGAGCCAAAACCAGTTAAGACTGCGTTGCTTTTATATTTTTATCATATTGGTGGTTAACTGATGAGATTGAATAATAAATTTATAGTGTATAGTCCTATGTATACAACGTTTGTAGTCGTTCTTATGCCAGTTACGTATATAAGCTTTTGGTGTGTCAATAAAGCCTTTTTATGTCATACGACGGCTAGCGAGCAAACGTGCCAATACCTAATGGTAAGTGATCAATGCAGCCCATGGACAACTGCAACACCATGGGATGACCGTGATGTGGGAGAGGGGATGGCCCTCCGGGTCTCTCACTCACCGAATGAAGCATAGCAACGGTAAAGCTACTACTCAAACGTCGATTTTCTGTGAGAGTGTGGTACTTACTCGGATGACCTGGCTCATTTATGCTACTAGCAAAAGTGAATTTTGCCAGTAGCGTAGCTATAGCACAGCAGCAGCTGAAAAGCCTAGACTACGTCAGTAAACTTCGATCGTTTCACTTGTTTCATTCCTCTCATCTTACAAATAAATTCTTTCAAAATAATAGGTAGGATGAATAGAACTTGAAAAATTGTTGACAATGTGAGGAAAGTCTTCATTTTCGGGATAAGAATAGCACGAAAACAAAACGTTAATCACCGACCAATCTCGTTCAAGACAATGGCTGCGAACGCACAGGGAGTCAGGTAATACAGTATTGACGACGGGAAAACTCCACTCAATATGCTGGGAGTCCTCTGGGAATTCTGCATTATGACATAGACACTTAGAAAGGATTTAAATCATTATATGTAACTAATTTTCAAAACAAGTTTATTTAAGGTGCAAAGTTGCGAGCAAGAGCAAGTGATTTATATAACTAATATTATATATTTATTAGCATAGGTTAAGACGTATTTTTTTAATCTATGCATAAAAATAATACATTCGAATATGTTTGTTTATGATATTTTTTGCTTTCACACTTACACTACTGAACCGATCATCATGAAATGTTAAATACGTGGTGTCTAGGATACGGAGAAAGATGAAGAGGTTCCATTCATCACGGAAAAAAACTCTGCTCCCGAGGGAACGCTATTAACACAAGCAGAATTCTACTTAGTTATTAAACAATTGGAATACGAATCCGGGTCTCTCAAGCAAAAAAGGGCTCTTATATGCGTTAGGGTTTCTTCATTTTACTTTAAAAATAATGGGTAGGATGAATAGGACTTGACATATCGTAGACATTTAGAGAAAAATCTTCATTTTCGGCAAGAAAATACTACAAAAACCAAACGTTAATCACCGACCAATCTCGTTCAAGACAATGGCTGCGAACGCACAGGGATCCAGGTAATACAGTATTGACGACGGGAAAACTCCACTCAATATGCTGGGAGTCCTCTGGGAATTCAGGATTACGAGGTTTTGTTTGCCCGAGCTATTATTGGGCGACTATAATACATTTTGGGCCTCATATTTTAATTTAGGAAACAGAACTCCTTATGAAATAAAACTTTGGACCGCCAAACAATAAAATCTATGGTAAAAGTTTATCCTTTTTTTCAGTACACTTTATCAACTGCTATATCAACCCCCTTCGGGAAATAAAGTCAAAATCAAACTTAGCTACCTAGTAATCATTCACTGTTTGTTTTGTTTTTCGTGTGTGTAAGTGGCCAACACTGGTGTCAGATTTTTCAAGCTGCCTTAAGGCATCTGACATAGCTTAACGACTGCCATCACGATGACAGCCGGGACCAACGGCTTAACGTGCCTTCCGAAGCACGGAGGAGCTCGAAATATTTTTTATGCCACTTGCGGTCACCAATCCAAGTAGGGACTGCACCAGGGGTTGCTTAACATACGTAAGCGCTCATAGAGCTCATACCCACTGGACCATCGGGCTCCTCCAATCACTGCTTTTATTTCTCTTTTCTACCTATACGCCCACTAAATACGTTTAACGTAGTCTTATGACCTTGGTCTCTGTATAACCCACCACTATTTGATTCCGTTCTCACCGACAAGCCCACCAACATGCTAAACGTGGCCATAAGGTTTTACAGACCTGCGGGTAGCCTGCAGGCCGATTTGCTAACTCAATGTACAACGATTTGATTGTCACTTTAGCATCCATTACGGTTTTCATATCATAAATAAAAATAGTCATTCATACCGAAGCCGTAATGAATATTGAAAATGATGTACCTACTTACACCGTAGTTAGTTAGCAAATAGGCCTGCTGGGCTGTGTCTAGCCCGCAAGGGGGAAAGACGTGATGGTGTATGTATATAATTATGTACTTATCAATGTTAAATAAATATGCATTATTTATCAAATACGAGTATAAACTGTTCTCGTTGTTTTCTGCTCAATGACTGGGAAATAATTGTATTTAATTAATTTATTTAATCGAATGGAAGCATACATAATGCCATTAACATAAAAAGATTGTATTTAAATACAGATACTTGCTTTAATGCTTTTGATAGTTATAATCTCAATGTATATTTTACTATATCCTTTACAATTTAATTGTATTAACGTTAGCATTGTATAAAAGAAACAAGACAATTAAATATAATATTAATATCCTGACCTGGTCTCACTTGAATGACCATACAAAAGAATTATTATAAGGTAAAATATGGGTAAAATCAATATTATAACGACTTCGGTCGGTCGAGCTTCGTGGCGCAGCGGTCAACACGCCTGCCTGCGACACAGAGGTCCCGGGTTCGATCCCCGGTCAGGTCAAGATGGAAAATGATCTTGACCTAGGTCTTGGATGTTTATCTATATAATAAGTATCTATTATAAAATAAAGTATTGTTGAGGTAGTATCCCATAACACAAGTCTTACTTAAGAACTTACTTTGGGGCTGGCTCAATCTGTGTGATTTGTCTGTATATATTTTTTTTTTATTTACTTATTCTCAAACTTTGGGCTAATTTATTTTTTTAAATGATACAACTTGTATTATTTTAAAAATAAAATATAGTGGAATACTTAGTTACTAAATAAGAACCATCTGAAGTAAAAGTTAAACCTAAGTATCTAAACTCAGTAGCTATTTACTTTTACAACCTACGATTAGGACTATATCCACTGACATGTATTTCTGAGCATCCTAGACAAGATGAAAATACAACTTGATTGGAACTCCTGTTAATAATTAAAATTAGGTAATATATAGTTCTTTTTTTTTGTCTCGTTGCGATCACGATGGGTGTAACCCCATAGAAACGTCCGCGGAAACAAATAAATATAAGGTTCGTGCTAAGTCCTGTTTATATAAATAATTATAAGTAACATATTCACTTACTCACTTAGATGATTCCGTGCTTCGGAAGGTACGTTACGCCGTTGGTCCCGGCTGCCATCTGGTAGTCGTTAAAGGAACCACGTCAGAGGCCGAGAGGAGGTTCCGAAGAACTCTGACACCAGGGTGTGCATGGGCGACTGAGCGTGTCACCTACTCGAAATGATGATGATCTGTTGATCGGCCAATTCGCTTTTAATTGTGTTTTGTTACGATTTTGTTTTCTATTATGATCCCAAAATTTAAATATTTAAAATCAATAAATATTTTGACAGTTTTTCACCCATAACATTTTTTCGATCATTTTGAGTGGTCAGGTCACTGCCGGTAAAATACCTACTTGAATACGATCTTTTGTTAAACAGACATGTTCTTATTTCATTTTTATTTTCTCATTTCATCACATCGAAAAACTGTAGTGCGAACGATTTTACTGTGAAAATATCTCACATTGAGAAGCCTTGTTTCATCGACATCTTGTTACTGTGATGCTCTGATAGATAAATTTTAAGTAGACAAGTGTATAAGGACGCGTTTCATATAATTTTTTCTTTAAACATCTAGAAATATCTAGTCTAGATTTTAAGGCTACCTATGTCTAGGTTAGGTCTCAGTATGTCGTTTAATCAACGCTTAGCTAAACAGCACACATTACACGACACTAAACAGAAGATAAAGTTGTGACAAGTGTCATTTTTATCACTTAACTAAGTACGCAGTTACTTGCGACTATTTGTTAAATGTACTTGCTAGTTAAATTAAAGGACTTGTGTTGTTAAAGATTAGTACATACATAGAGACTATCACGCAATTTTCTTTGGGAAGTATACAATTTGTTTATTTGTTTATCGTGACAAAAACGGTTTGCACTAATTACATATTATCACACATTAAATAAGAATCAAATACCTTAACTACAAACAGAAAAAAAAAAACCTTGAATGTCAACAATTTTGGATATTGACAATGCTCAGGCCAATGATAAGACTTAGGTATACTTTCTTCCGATAGAAAACATATTTCTCTTTAGATAAACGCATTTTATTTTTTTAAATGATAGTATACGAACATGGGATTATTTCCCGACTCTTCTACCGGATCTGCTTTTTTCCTGGTTGTATTCTCAGCTGTAATAAGTTTGAGCCCGGGGACCATCATTTTTAAAAGAATACATGCTGTAATATGACATGGCACATATTTTTATGGCTGGCCGCCTGCCATAGTCTTCTTTGGACGACTTTGGTATGTACAGAAGTATTTTTCTTGGGTAGCTTCAGAACTACAGATAGAAAAGTACCAGTAAAAAGTACGTATAAATATTTGCCTAGGCCGCACATCGAACCCTGGTAGGTGTGTTAACCAGTACGTCATAGAAACCATCATTTCCCGACTATCTGACCACTAGTAAACACAACTTCCTATGATTTTGATATGACAATGTATAGGTTGAATTCCGCACGATGACAATATGGGATTAGCTCATAACCGCGAACTCACTCAAGACCAAACCAATGATGTTTTACAGCTAGATACAGTTCGTTGGAAAATATCTATGTGTGTAATGAATCTATGTGTGTATGGACGGTACTTCAATGGGATGTGTAGTTGTTTGTTTTTCGTATGTGTAAGTGGCTAACACTGGTGTCAGATTTTTCAAACTGCCTTAAGGCATCTGACATAGCTTAACGACTGCCATCAACGATGACAGCCGGGACCAACGGCTTAACGTGCGTTCCGAAGCACGGAGGAGCTCGAGATATTTTTATGCCACTTGCGGTCACCCATCCAAGTGGGGACTGCACCAGGGGTTGCTTAGCATACGTAAGCGCTCATAGAGCTCATACCCACTGGACCATCGGGCTCCTCATGTGTAGTTAACGGCAAATAAACATGATCACCTACAAACAGATTTCAATTTGAAGGAGGGTCAGGTTATCTGCCCCTGACTGTAAAGAATCACGAAAAAGAACATATTGTGAAATTGATTCCGAACTATAAAATAAAAGCCCATCTATTCATAATGCGATGTGGGAAGAGTCAAAGAAGAATAATCATTTATTCATATTGTTATGATGTTCTATCACATAGGATATCTATTACAATCGCGTAAGGTGGTTACATGTTAACTAGTAATACCTCTACCTAAACGCGTCAATTGCCAGATCAGTTCTCACAAAGGGAACTAATCTAGAATATGAAGTGTCACTGGGTTCACCACTACAGTGTAGTGTCGACACTAGTTACAGGCATGTGACCGCACTATATCGGCCGGCATAGCTGGCATTCAATCACAGTGGTTAGGTAATTACATGTTAACTAGTAATACCTCTCTACCCAAACGCGTAAACTGTCACAAAGGGAACTTATCTAGAATATGAAGTGTCACTGGGCTCACCACTGTAGTGTAGTGTCGACACTAGCACAGGCATGTGACCGCAGCGTATCGGCTGGCATCTCTGGCATTCAATCACAGTGGTAAGCGGTTACATGATAACTACATTTATACCTCTACGTAAATGTATTTATCTATACTAGTATGACAAGGTACTAAAATGAATAAGATGATATTGCAAAAATAGAAGTCTTACTCATGGAATTAATCTTGAATTTAAAAAATAACTTGAATTTAAAAATCAATCAAAAATCAAAACGTTTATTCAGTAAGTAGTCCCTTGCACTTTTGCACGTCAAATCACACTTAAATTTTCTTATTAAGTTATGTATTTCAGTAGTTATTATCCGAAACTATGGATTACTAGCGTTTCTTAACCGACCACTGCAGAGAAGAAATACCGACAGAAACTCTTTTCACTACTATAGTGTAGTACCGATACTATAGCACTGGCATGTGACCGCATCATTCACCTATTTTCACCCGTCACTTTAAAAGACTTTTATAGTTTCCGTAAATAAATTATATTACTATCTTGAATACCGAGAAAAAAAGTTTATTATTTCTAGCCGCCCATTAGGCCAAAGACTGGAAACAAACATATTTCCCAAACTTTCTGCCGAAAACAGGGCCGGGGTGAGTAGTTAATTACGCTGTTAAGATTTATTTCTGCTTCCTCATAATTCTGTAGTTTCGTCGTTTTTCGTAACCGCCCCGCTCCAGCCCTGGACGGTTGCCAATCCGTGCCTACAAACTTAATGCAATTAAAAAAAGGATAATTACTTATTTATTTATTTATTAACGCACAACACAGATTACAACTATTACAAAATAACATAACAATAAAAAACAAACAAAAAAACAGGCTATAATCCAAAACATGTGCTTATACAAATTGTTACAAAGAGTTGGAGTGTCTAAGACAATAGAACGAATACATAAAATACTTACTTAATATCTAACATTAAAATAAAGGGTTTCGGAATAGGTATCATAATTTACAATTATTTGTGTGTTGCGCCCATATCAGGCGCAAGATACATTATATTTTTTAATATCTTTACAAAAAGTGGGAGCTTAGAAATAAATATGTCAAAATCAGGATTAGATACTGCTATCTCATTGCATTGTCGGGCCATCCTTACAATGGGGTTATAAAAAGAGGTGTTATTTTTATAAACTTGTAGTGAAAAAATACCTATTTGGTTAGATCTTCGGGCACTGTATTTAATATTAAAAGATATTTGGGAAAGTAAAGCGGGAACATCAAGTTTTGAGTGAATTATTTTATAAAAGTATAAAGAATCAAAATACTTCCTACGAGTCTCTAACCTTTGAACATTAAGTTTTTTCAATCGCGTCTCATAATCAATAGTCGTACGTCTCATCTGGTGTCGATAACATAATATTCGCAGGCATTTTTTTTTGAACTCGTTCTATTTCATTAATATGGACTTTGTAATGCGGGGACCATATCGGGCTACCGTATTCTAAAATAGGTCTGACCAAGGCATAGAACAAATAAAGAACTGATTCCGGCTTTTTGAAGTCCTTAGTGGACCTAAAAATAAATCCAAGAAGTTGGTTAGCCCTATTTGTTATAGATTGATAATGGGCTCGGAATGTGAGTTTGTCATCGAAAAGAATGCCGAGATCCTAATTACGAGGGAGTACTCTTCATTATGCATTTTCAAAACAACTTAAAGCACATAGTGATTCTTCTAGTTGTTCCAAAGAGAGCCTTCTGTCAATTAAAGCTGTTTCCTAACTATCCTTTCCTGCTTCTTGATAAGCAATGGTTAAAGGATGCCAAAAAATACATTCATAAAATCTATGCAACGTTAGACCAATAAGAAGTTTAAGGTTTCCTTTGTTTCAATAGAACGCATTAAAGGACTTACATGTTTAGCATATGTTAAGCATTACGAAGTTAGTTAATTTAAAAAATTATGTCAAGCCTCCCATCAGGCCAAAGACTGGAAACAAACATATTTCCCAAACTTTCCGCCGAAAACAGATCCGGGCGAGTAGTTAATTGCGCTGTTAAGATTTATTTCTGCTTCCTCATAATTCTGTAGTTTCGTCGCCGTTCGTAACCACTCCACTCCGGCCCTGGACTGTTGCCAATCCGTGCCTACAAAGTCAATGCAATTAAAAAAAAAAGAACCGAGGGAGTACTTTTCAGGATGCATTTTCAAAACAACTTAAAGCACATAGTTATTCTTCTTCTTATTTCATACATAGCTTTTTGTCAGGAGAGTGATTTCCTAACCCTCCTGCTTCTAGTTAAGCAATGATTAAGTATGCCAAAAAGTACATTCATAAAATCTATGCACCGCTAGACCATAAAAAACCTACTTAATAATGTTGAGCATTAAGAAATAAGTTAATAAGAAAATATACTATGTCTAGCCGCCCATTAGGCCAAAGTCTGGAATCAAACATATTTCCCAAACTTTCCGCCGAAAACAGATCCGGACGAGTAGTTAATTGCGCTGTTAAGATTTATTTCTGCTTCCTCATAATTCTGTAGTTTCGACGCTTTTCGCAACTGCCCCATTCCGGCCCTGGACGGTTGCCAATATTTGAGGACATACAGGCTCCTCAAAATTTCTTGCTGATGGGCAATAAATAAAAAACTGAGAAACAAGCTGTTTCAATGATAAATTGAAAAAAAAAACACAACTCCTCCATATTACTCCTCATGCATCCAAATCTGTTCAGTGCAGATCATGAAATAAAGAAAATCACATATAGTTACATACATTATCTATAAAACTATAACACTCCTCTTTTTTCCCCTGTAATATAGTAAATCCACCTCACCACCCATCGAAATTATATATTTTTTCAACAAAACAATCAAAAACATACAAGATAGTGTAAGATTGTTTTAGTACCGAACAACACTTACAGACGACCTCTGTGGCCTAGTGGTTATCGTGCCAGGCTGACCAACCGCAGGTCCCGGATTGGAACATCGGACAGGTCAAGATAGAAAATGATATTTTTTAGATTCATCTGGATCAGGGATGTTTATTTATATGTGTAAGTTAACTTATAAAAGTTATAAAATATAGAATCGTTGAGTTGGTTGCCCATAAGTCTAGAAATTACTTTGGGGCTAGCTCAATCTGTGTGATTTGCCCGTATATATTTTTATTTGTGATATTTTCATGTCACTTGTAATATTTTGCTATATATGCATTATTTTTCGAAATTCAGTTTGTGAAATCACTGATTTTTGTTTTTTTTTTTTTTTAATTTGACTTTTGTTAACTTTGACGTAAAAGACTAAATTTATGTACGTTTTATACTAAAATTATATTTTTCAGTAGTTACCATTTTACAATCGCAAAAAATAAGTATATTAATAATATTTTTTTTATCCAGGGATAATATTTTTTTCTGTGATAAACTGTACATCAGCTTTTTGTGAAGTGCTAATTTTGAGAAGTGCATCAATTGCGAAGTGCTCTGTTGGGAAATGCCTTTTAATCGCAACATTTTTTTTTTTTGCCTTTAGGTTCATTATATATAACAACGGGTCACTCACGTGCTATTTAACGGGATTGCCGACTATAGTTTCGGATTCATCAGGAGCCCATTTTCAAGGCGGCAAGTGCGAGTCGCGCGGTGGAAGGTCCCAAACAAGTCCTTTAGGTTCAGTTTAAGAATCCAATTTAGTTACATACAACAGAAATATAAATATAACACGTCAGAGGCCGAGAGGCGGTTCCGAAGAACTCTGACACCAGAGTGTGCATGGTCGACTGACCGTGTCACCTACACGAAATGATGATGATAAATATAAAAACACAGTACTTTTATATAGCAATAATAAAAACAGTAATCAAATATACCACAGTTCGATACAAGTGACTACATGGTTAATAAAGGCGTGGTGTTTATTTTGTACGGTTTAACTCTCAAGTCACGAAAAACTTGTAAACGATTCTCATTACTCTGCGCAACTTTCACAACTTAAAGGGTAAGATTGCCGAAACAATGGAGGCGCTTTTAATGTTTGTAAAATGTACTTATTTTTGATATATAAAAAATAAACTAGTTTGTTTTTCGTGTGTGTAAGTGGCCTACACCGGTGTCAGATTTTTCAAGCTGCCTAAAGGCATCTTACATAGCTTTACAACTGCCATCATGGAACCAACGGCTTAACGTGCCTTATGAAGCACTGAGGAACGCTTTAGGAATGCTTTAACATCCAAATGGGGACTGCACACGAGGTTGCTTAACATGGGTAAGCGCTGATAATGCTTACGCCCACTGAGCAGAAATTAAACCCACATACATATAGTGTTCAAATATGTAAAATATTTTTTTTTTGTTAGCGCCCACCTCGCAGGGTTAACCTCAAGGGCCTATTCCACGAAGCTAGTGGCTGAGTAGGGCCAATTAGCTAGTCCATAAGCCAGTGATTCCTATTGGTTGTGTAGCTACTGGCCTGGCTTTATGTAGCCATTTACACTAAGCCATTCAACTTGCTTATTGGTTCTGGCTTACTGACCTGGCTGGGCTCTTGGCCTTGTGTAGTGCTAGTAGCCAAAAAGCAGTGTAATTTATATGAATTTAATATAAAGAAATACGTAACGCCCAGATATTCTAAAGCGATAAAATCTCTCTTTCTAAATTTTCTCTTAATTACGTATATATATCGATGTAATTTAATGTTAATTTTAGCATTCCAATTTGAATATACCGTATCTATGTTTAGTGAATCATTGGTCGTCCTGAGACGCTTCTAGTTAACAAGTCTAAGGTTATCTGTTATTCAATGAAGTTCGGACGGCGACGAGACTGTCTTGTATGGAAACTTGGAGGGGCCGAGCTGCATCCCTTTAATTACATTTTAATTCGTTATTTTCTTAAAAAAATTTGATCTTGGTTTCTTTGTCTGGATAACTTATCCAATTATAAACTTTCCTTGTTCCAATAGAAAGACAATTAGATGTTAATTATGATTATTTTAAGTTTTCAAATTCGGATAAACCGTATCCATTTTTAGTGAATCATTGGTCGTCCTGAAACGCTTCTAGTTAACAAGTCTAGGGTTATCAGTTATTCAATGAAGTTCGGACGGCGACGAGACTGTCTTGTATGGAAACTTGGCCCCTCCAATTAACTAGCTGCTTTTTTTAATTTTTAACGCTGAAGTTTCAAGCTTCCGGAGGTCGCTCGAATTTGAATACTTTCTGTTTTCTTTCTATAGTTTATATTGTACTTTTAAGCAAATTTCTTTATGGGTACTTACAGGTACAATGATCTCTGAGAATATACATATTATCAAGTCCTTATCTCTTGCAGGGTAGACAGAGCCGAAGGTCATAAAACCCAAATGACACGTTCAGCGTGTTAGTGGGCGTTAAGGTGGAAAGCGGAATCAAAATAGTGATGGATTGCTATCCGCATCACCTATAACATGATTCCTTAGGTTTCGCCAAATCCTTTGACCGGCTATAACGGTCTGCGCGGAGAGAAAGGCAGCTGGTGTATATTCTATGTTTGTCCTTTTCTCCCAAACCTGTATGGAAGAGATTTCTGAGAAACATCTTATAACAGTACTTTCTTGTCCATAAAACTACGCAATATAAATAGAACCCATACAACCAGATGCAGTAGCGGTTTCGACATGAGTCGACATTTATTGTGTCGTAACGTAAATTATTTGTCACATTGTTCCGTAACATTACGTTGTCGTGTCGACCTGTGTTTCGACGCCGTTTCGACAAGTGGGGAATAACAAAAACAGTAACTTTCGGTCGCACTGCGTCCGTCGCCGTACTGACTCGTTGTGACTTGTTTGTGTTCGCTTTCTACCGCACGTCAATCAGAATTCGTTTGCTCGTTTATACTTGAAGTTTTGTATAAGTTTTGACGGATTGTGTCAATATATCTTCGCCACTGTTACCAAAAATGTGAGTATATAATTTTCTATGATATTTGCCGCTTAAGTGATCGAATATTCTGTGCAAAATGAAATTCATCGTGTAATTTGATGTCACATAAACAAATAAACCGATGCGCCCTTAAGATTTTAAGAAATAGTCCATTTTTTTTCTGATATAATTGTTGTTTTCAACATAATTAAAAAAAAAAACGAAAATTCGAATTATTTAGAAGATTGTATTAGTACAATTATATAATTTAGGTATATTTTAGAAAAGTTTTATATATTGGGCAATTATGTTAAATTAATTAATACTTTTATTATAATGAAACAACACAATGTTTCGTAACAGTGTTTACAAGTGTCAGCATTTATTGAATACGTTGCAGTGCGCCTGTTTTTACTAATGGAGGTTTATTATTTTTGTGTTTGCAGTGGTTCTCAACATGCCATACAGATTGGTTTTGACCAAAAATGGACCAAAAGATGAAGTATCTGCGGTGCCAGAAGGATGAAGTTTACTTGAAATTATTAAATATTGTTTTTTATTTTTTCTAATTGGAACTTGCTGCAAAGTGCAAAATTATTGAACTTTGATTACTTTTTTGACATGTGGAAATACTGAGAAATAAAAAGAGCAAGTATTGTAATTTACTTACTTATTAAACTCAAATGTAGGTTGCTACACATTAGCATATAACATGAAACCTTGGTATTTACTTATAATGTTGACAAAATTGGGATGAAGATTATATCATCATGGTGCATTAACGACAATAGTTTGCATTTTATGCATTGTAACGTGTATGTTTTTGATTCTCCTGTTTCTTAATTAAGTGCTGTTGCATGAACATTTATATGTGAAGATTTGAATGGTTTATCAAAAAAATTAAACTTTTTTTTAATAGTTCTGCCTTTGATTTTTATTTCCCCTTGAATATGAGTTGCATATTCCATTTCAACAATGTTATTGTCTGTACTTAAAAACCATTTATTTTTGTCTTCGTTACTGGAAAGTAAACATTTTTAATTCAGTATTAAAGTAGTAAATACTTTTTCACCTATTGCCAACTCTTTTTCGTATTTAACTACAGGATATGCTTGTGAATCTCTACAATTACTCTTCAACTTCGACAATTCTTGTAATCTATTTGCCACTTGACTTAATGGTAGGTCACCTTTTCGTAATAGATTTTTTATTTTGAAGAGCATACTTTCGAACGGATAAAAAGTGTTGGTAAACCTCAAATGACAAATAGTCCTTTAAAATAACAGGACCGAAATAAAGCACAAAATTTTTGAATTATATACTTTTCTGTAAAATGTCGACGATAGACGAAAACGCTTCGGTTGCTTATGACTCATTTTCAAAAACAAACTTTCCTTTAACAACAACAAGTGTTTACCTGACTATTTGAGAACCACTGTTTGGTCGAATTCAACGCTTTATGTCGTAACCGTTACTATACTTGCGTTATTAATAACAAACACTGTAAATTAATTTCGACAATGTGTCGACAAGTAAATTTAGATTTTTACTCATAAATTCAAAATGAACACAATGTGTTGAGAATTAAAATAGAGAAAAATATGTCGGAACTTGTCGACACAAAGACGACAAATAGTTCCTGTAACCTTTTTAAGTGCAAAGTTATGACACCGTTACTACACGATGCTACCAAAATCCACACAGTAATTAAGTTTAGTAATAGTTACGATACTGTTACGACGCGTTGCAAATCTGCGACTTTTTATTAATTTTGCGACCGAAAATGGTTATATGGGAACTCATCAGTCACAAACGATGAGAACAATGTGTTAGCTAAAGTTAAACAAGTGGTTACTTATTTTGAAAGTTTACATCCGCCATATTGATTTATTGCTAACTTTGTGGAGCTTATGACATTTCGGAAAAAAATACGAATCAAATGACATGTCACACTTCAAAATCAGTCAAGCCGTTTACATACCATGGACCTAGGAATAATATGGACCCGGCATTAGACACATCAAAAGTGAAGCATAACTTACGTCACATCAAGTCACATGTGTGCAGCATGTATTTGACATTTGGGAAATTTGCCATTTCGTTCGACCGGGGAAAAGTGTAGGGATTTTTGTGCTGATGTGTGCGTGCGCTAGTGTCGCGACACGAGTGTAGGGATTTTTATGTCCGTCACTGTTACATTTTCCAAGGGCATATCCTGATTATTCTTAGATCCATGTTACATACATATATGAATACATACATACATATTTACTTACGCGCCTGTCCGTGAACATCATCCACATAATTTGAGACTTTCAAGAGTTCAAATCTTATTGGAGCAGTTGTAATTTCGTAGAAACACAAATTCTCTCCCCTACATTTTTCTTTTTCACCAACTTTACTAAACAGCTTTGAATTAGTTAATAAATAGAATTAGTAAAAATAAAACTTTTTTGACTTTGGGCTGAAATTGGTGGAAAGGTTAGACGAATGCCGCAAGCACAAACTATACGACTATAGATGTGTCACACCTTACAAAATGAGTACTTGTGTGATAAATGAAAAAATAAAAAAGATGATTTCTGGCTTTACAATTTTTGCAACGTACACATACGTATCGTAAAGACGAATAAAGTGACGATTTAATAGCTACGTCTGCGCGTCTAGCACGCGACACCGTTTATATCGCGCGATAAACTAATCATATCTAGCTCCTTAATATTTCGGAAAAAAAAGGGCGATAATCGACAAATGTTGTCGCGCGTGCCATGCTATGGGGGCTATCCATCCCTCCATCAGGTCTTTTTTAGTCTCCACTGCAGGAGCACGACCCTCTCTGTACTACCACAGCAATATATTAGCCAGAGTAGTAAGAGGATTTGGCCTACACTCTCCACGCTGGCCAGACGGGTTGGAGAGGTCTTTTTGATGTTTGTAAGCTTTGTTTAGCTTGTGTTTCCTAAGTCGCTTTTTACGACATCCACGGGAAGACTTGGAGTGGCCCTATTCTACTCTGCCGGGAACCACACTGCATGATGCACGATGGGGGCTAGAGCCAACATAATTCGTACCTTTTTCAATGTGAAAATGCATACGTCTTTGTTATGTAGGCGATCACACTCTCTAAAAACTATTTTACAGCACATGTCTGGCCGCTCCATGTCGTATTTCTAGAAAGACCGTAACTGTGTCTCTCTTCACAAGCATTTTGCGAAGGTGCTTGTGTAGACAGACATGTACACTTTTATCGTCAACTTTAAGCAATACGTAAGTCATGAATAAAAGGTTGGGAAGGTAGAGCTACTCTTTATTCAATCCAGACCAGCGTGGACACTGGAAACAGCTTCATATCTATACCTAGACCCTATCTATTTTATGCTACAAGCGAGTTTACGCAAGTATTTTTAGGCATTCAATAGAATTAAGTTTCAATTATGCACTTTTTATCGTCTTTTTTTTTTTTTTTTTTTTTTTTTTTTTTTTTTTTTTTTTTTTTTTTTTATGTCATAGGACGGCAAACGAGCAAGCGGGTCACCTGATGGTAAGTGATCACCGCTGCCCATGGACTAATGTAACACCAGGGGTATGACAAAAGCGTTGCCGGCCTTTTATTTTTCCCTCCCCAGAGGGGAGGGGGGGGATGGGCCTCCGGCGCTCTCACTCACCGAACGAAGCATAGAAGCTGTAAAACTACTACTCAAACGTCGATTTTCTGTGGGAGTGTGGTACTTCCCCGGACGAGCCGGCCCATTCATGCTACCAGCAAAAGTGATTTTCGCCGGTAGCGTGGCTCTACCACAACTAAAACGTCTTATGAAGTTAGTTCTAAGAAAGTTTTATTTTTTTGTGAAAATTAAGGTAAATTGGGACAAATATTTTTGGGTTAGTAGAGTTCTTTGGCATATATATTACTTTAAATACTACATTTTACCTACTGCTTTGGCAATGTGCTATATAAAAGGTACACTGCCCTTCCACATGCCTCAAATTTCATCTAAATCGATGTGGGCGGTTCAAGCATAAAGGGCCACATTTGCAATTACACTTTTGGTTTGATTTTTCAGATTCGATCGTTAAAATGGTTCCTAATGAAATAAGTACTTAATAAATAAATATATACGGACAAATCACACAGATTGGGCTAGCCCCAAAGTAAGTTCTTAAGGCGCTCTTACAGTAACACTAGAGCCACCCAGCGATTAAATTCTTTGAATCCTAAATTATATAGAATTTTAAAAATACAACAAGTACAAAACTAGTAAATTACTTGTTGTATTTTTTATTTATTACAAGTCATTTACTAGTGCCATATTTAAAGAGAAAAACGAATATTAGTGAAAATTAATACCAAAAATACTACAAGTAATTAACTAGTTATGTTGTGACGTAGCGAACTACACCGTCGCCCGTCACAAACGCACACGCGCGCGCGCCTACCGTAGGCATGAATCGTTGATGTCACCGGCAGCGATAAGCGACGCACACTAGCGCAGCCCGTCCCTATATAAACGCAGAGCGGACCGTCATTAGGCAGCATTCTCTCCACGAGAGAGTGCGAGCCACAGTCGGCCGGGGCGTATTGCCTGGAAGATTGTGGATTTGGTCGGGAGGGCTTACAGTCGGCCGGGGCGGATTCCCTGGAAGATTGTAATTCCCTTTTGCGTCGTCCGGGGCGGATTTCCTGGAAGATTGCAATTTCCCAACCACCGTCGGCCGGGGCGTGTTTCCTGGTAGATGTTGGTTGCCCGACCATCCGTCCGGGTGGAGTTACTGTCGGCCGGGGCCCTTCCTGGAAGAACGTAACTTTCCACCCCCCGTAGGTTCCCGTGGGAATCACCAGTCGGCCGGGGCCTTTCCTGGAAGAAGGGTGATATCCCTATTCTCCGTGGGGATTACGGTCGGCCGGGGCCTTTTCCTGGAAGAACGTAATTTCCCCACCCCCGTAGGTTCCCGTTGGAATCACCGTCGGCCGGGGCCTGTCCTGGTCGATCTGGTGTTTTCCTCATACCGTATCGTTGTCTAAGGCAACCCCCGTATCTAGAACCGTAGGCATCCTGACGAGCTACCACACCCCCCGATCTTTTGCGCCACCTGCGCATGTTACCGTAGCCGTGTACCGTACTGCGCGTGCCCTCAGCACGCACCCCGCGCTTTGTGCATCCGTATAAGCACTCCGCGCCCCGTGGGATATCACATCCCTTCCGTTCGTTGTTCGTCCAAGCTGAGTTGGTCGTCCAACCCCTGTTTATCACCCGCGCCATCGTTGAGAGTCCACTCCATCGCGAACGCGCGTAGTGACCCCGTATACCGCTCTGCTATTGCCTGAGAATAGTTTGAGTCCGTAGCCCTTTGATTTATAATTTGTCGCTGATCGCTGTTGTTTGTAAATTGTAAGATATAAACTGCGCCACCTCTCCCGTCTCTGAAGGAGCAAGGGATTTTGTTATTTAAACCCGTTAAGTAATAAGTTAGATTAATCCTAGATTAAGTGTTTACCTTTGTGGAAACGAATAATAAACTTGTATTTTGTTTGTAGAGATAGTTTCCTTCAAACTCCCAATCAGGACACCTCTTTAGACACAGACCTTCAGTCGACCCTTCAGGTGACCAAGGTCTTTAATGCTGACAGTAGCACCCCGTGGTTCGACTCCACGCATTTGCTACATCACAATGTATTTGTTAGATTCTTAAAATTCGATATAATTTCGGATTAAAAGAATTAATTGCTGGGTGGCGCTAGTGTTACTATAAGAGCGCCTTAAGTAAGACTTGTGTTATGGGATACTAAGTCAACGATACTATATTTTATAACAAATACATATATAGATAAACATCCAAGACCCATGTCAATCTGAAAGAGATCATTTTTCATCTTGACCTGACCGGGGATCGAACCCGGGACCATCCGTGTCACAGGCTGACGTGTTAACCGCTGCGCCACAGAGCTCGTCGTACGAGTACTAGCCATATATTTAGGTGTATTTAAAGTTATCTCAGCCGCAAGAAAGCCACTGCTGCATATGGACCCCAAGGATTACCATCATAAGGGGAATACTCTCCTGACTCATATTTTTAAAGTCTCCCGGATCCTGTGCATCCACTAACCCTGATTTTATTTCTTTGGTATTTAAAGACAAAATACAATAAAAAATAACCCAAATAATTGCGACCTAAATTGAATATGACAAAAACAAGTTTGTCAAGTCGGGCATCAAGTATGTAGTATAAAAAATATAATACCTTTAGGTACATGTGCGATTTTTTTTATCGGCCGGCACTCAGCCACAGCTGTGTCGTCGCTAAAGGCTCACTACATCAATAAGCCATTCTGAGAAACCGTAAGGCGGTTCTACACGGCAGAGAAAAAAAAAATTGTATTTCCACTTTGTATCTTAGATGATAGAGAAAATAAATATATTTTTATCTTTTTATCTTATCATAGATCTTTACCAGTTTTTAGTATGGGGTCGGTACAGTAAGTTGATCATCATCATCATCCGGTCTTTTTTAGTCTCCACTGCTGAAGCACGACCCTCTCTGCACTACTAGAGCCATATATTAGCTAGATCAGTCAGAGGATATGGCCTACACTAAGAACTAAGTATTCACTTTAACACCAACTTCCAAATTCTCCTTTTATAACCAACTGTAGCTTCATTGTTAGATAAAACCTTTGGCTTTTAGTCCACCTTTTACGTTTGTGAGGAAGTTAAATAAATAAATGAACATACACAATTAAGCATTAAATCTAGCTTCCATACTACTTATAGTAACGTAGTAGTAGTTACAATTTGTAGTAGCAAATAATGTTACGTTATTGATAACGATAAATTACGATACTGATATCGTTATCGTTATTCTGGACAAAAACGCGAAAAGTTTCACGTTCTCATAAATTTGTAAACAGTTCATAAAATAGTGTGAAGAACATAATGTTAATGTTAATGAAATCTCCGTGTTCCTTCAAATGATTTTTTCCAAATGTTGAAAAAAAATATCATTTGCACTAAACTAGGTATTTACTACCTTTATTTCTCTCTTTATTACCTCTATTTTAATTAACATTTTTCTTACTATTTTTATTAAAACCACATCAAACTTTACAGCAATTTTTCAAACTTTCATACAGTGTTTTCCATCTAAGTTCTCTCATTGAAGCGAATGTTATAATTTCTCGTTTTGTTATAAAGTAAGTCATAAAAATCAATATCTCAAGAACGGTTATCAAAAATCATAAAACTAACAATATCGAAGTAACGTCACTAAACACGTTTAAAATGTAGTAAGTGAGTGTAATCTTCTGCAATCACAAAAACTTGGTTTAGTAGTCTGTGCTGCTAAGCGTATCGTTATAGCGACATAATAGTACGGCTGTGCCGTACTGTTATAGAGAATAGAGTATAGACTTATTATGGATTTTCTTATGTTTGTGTTCTTGACCATATAAATGACAAATAAAAGTATAGGAGTAGAAAAAATACGTTAAAAATGTAGTCCGTGAGTCTTCGCCCTAACGCACCCGCTATGTTTATTTATAGGACATTAGAAAAGACGAATACACGTCTACCAGACCCCTTTTGTTACGCAGTTACGATAGAAAATGTTCCAATTTTCGACGAAATTACTTGCTTTTATGAGGCTTAATATTGTTTTATGTATCGATTGGGTGTGACCTTGATCATTTACGGGCATTACAAGAAGATTGGAGGATACATATCCATACTTCCACACTAATCTTAAATATCTTAGCCTCAATGTTAACTACTTAATATTATACATATATTATAAGTATTTTTTATGCATTTATAATACTGTTTTTATATAGGTACCTACTCATATTAAAATAATAAATATGATATGGTAAAAGAAATCCACAAAAGCAGGAAAAAGCAGTTTTTCTCCATATCTTATTGCTTAAATTAGATATAAAAATATAAATGCGAAGGTGACTTGGTTTATTTCTTAGACTTTTACGTCTTAACTACGAAGTCAATCATACGAGTAAAAGTAAAATTTACTTTTTTTAAAACCTCTGGCACTTTTAATACCATTCAGGTACCACGGTACAAAATTTCGAATCCATCGGATATAAGGAAATTAGTCAGATTCCCTCATTAAATAAAAAAAAAATCAATTAGAAAAGAGCTGATGATCTTCAAGCAGCAGCCGTGTGGTTCCCGGCAGAGAAGAATAGGACCACTCCGAATCTTCCCGTGGATGTCGTAAAAGGCGACTTAGGAAACTCAAAGCTTATAAACATCAAAGAGACCTCTTCCACTCATCTGGCCAGCGTGGAGAGTGTAGGCCAAATCCTCTGACTGCTCTGGCAGTACAGAGAGGGTCGTGCTCCTGCAGTGGAGACTAATAAAGACCTGATGATGATGATGATGATCTTCAAATGGCTGAACAGATTTTCATGAAACTAACAACCTAACAACCTTCGGAACTAGGATAGCTTTGGAAGCTACTATATCACAAACAAACTCGTTAAACTTATAATACCCCTCTCTTTTGCGTCGGGGTTTAAAAAGGATATAGAAGCCCAGAAAAAGTATATTTCGCGAGCTTTCGACATTAACGTAAGCGGAGCCTTGGAGGAAAGCTAGTAAGAAGTAAATTCAAAAGGCGGAAGAATTTTTCAGAGTTCAAGAAGAACTTATCAATTATCGTGAGGGCCCTTCAAGACGTCGTTAATTTTCGTCTCGAGTGCAAATGTCTGCAGTCTGCTCGAACTAAGCCTGGGACAATACAGTTTCCCAATTAATGCCATTTGTAGACACGTAAAGCCTCCATAGCCTCCATGTAAATAAATAAATAAATATATAGGGACATATCACACAAATTGAGCCAGCCCCACAGTAAGTTGTGAACTTGTGTCGCAGGATACCAACTCAACGATACTATATTAAATATATACTTATATAGATAAACATCCAAGACCCAGGTCACACTGAAAAAGTTCGTTTTCCATCATGACCTGACCGGGGATCGAACCCGGGACCCCCGTGTGGCATGTTGACCGCTGCGCCACGGAGCTCGACGCATAACTTAAAGAAAAGTTTGTTACTTTGGCTGAAGTATTCATCATTATCATCAAGTCTTTTTAGTCTCTACTGCAGAAGCACGACCCGCTCTGTACTACCAGATCATATATTAGTCAGAGCAGATAGAGGATTTGTCCTACTCTTCACGCTGGCCAGACGGATTGGAGAGATTTATTTGTTGTTGATAAGCTTTGTTTATCTTATGATCATTAAGCCGCCTTCTACGACATCCATAGGAAGTTGAGTGGTCCTATCCTACTTTTTCGGAAACCAGGCAACTGAGGTATTATCAGAACAGCCAAGCAGCGCCACCCATCACGAGCTCCGTGGCGCAGCGGTCAACATGCCTGCGACACGGATGGTCCCGGGTTCGATCCCCGGTCAGGTCAAGATGGAAAATGATCTTTTTCAGATTGACCTGGGTCTTGGATGTTTATCCGTATATGTATTGTAGAGTTTTATTTAATAAACAAGTAACAAAAATATTTCTATATAACTAAAACATTAAACCTATACTTAACTAAAAGGTAAGAAAATTCAGAACTAAATAATGGAGAAAAAAACCTAAAACTAACAAATTATCAATCAAATATGCCACCTCGGATGGTGCCCGGCTCAAAGGTACCCATCACGCTAGCAGCGTTGCCTCTTTGAATGGCAATGGATATCCTTTGGATCAGATACCATCCGGAGCGGTGGTCGCAACCTTTGTCCCTCAAACGGCGCCCTATCTCTCGAATGAATGATTTGGCTTCGGCGCACCATGGGCCAGCTGTTTCAACAGCGACTGGGACAAATTCGTAGTTGGTACTAAGTACCGAATACTTTGTACATTTTTGTCCAGCCGCTGCCCGCGCAGCTGCCCCGGGCACGCTTATGCAGTTGTCGAGATAAGACGCTGCGTAGGTACTGACACAGGTTGCGTCCCAAAGCAGGCTGCGTCCTCTTTGCCAAGGTACTAAAGTAAGCCCATCGGGTCGTTTTCCATCAGTCCTAGAAAGCCCTGGTGGTTCCAGCTGACAAGGGATATTTGCCGTTATAAGTGCTCTGCGAATTAGATCATTGATTGTATATGTATTTGTATTAAAATATAGTATCGTTGAGTTAGTATCCCATAACACAAGTCTCGAACTTACTTTGGGGCTAGTTCAATCTGTGTGATTTGTCCGTATATATTTATTTATTCATTTAACCACTACATCAGATCAAATTTACTAAATTCGTTAGTGATTAAAATATGCTATTCAGTAGTACATTTTTTTTTTTCAATTTGATCTTTTTTGGGAGTAAAATAATCCAATCACGGAAGGCGCTAGTTTTATATATCGAACTAGCTTTTGCCCGCGGCTTCGCTCGCGTTAAGAGGTATAGTTTTGGGGGTAGAATTGATCAAAATCCTTTCTTAGCGGATGTCTACGTCATAACATCTACCTGCATGCCAAATTTCAGCCCGATCCGTCCAGTGGTTTGGGCTGTGCGTTGATAGATCACTATGTCAGTCAGTCAGTCACCTTTGAGTTATATATATTTAGATATTTAATTGTTATTCGATTATTCACAGATTTCAGAGAGGCTGAGTGACCCTTTTATGAATCAGCAAAGGTTTTCTAATGCCTGAATAAAGATGTAGTGACCAAATTCATAACTCAAATTTGACTTTTACCATTATAAATTCACTTTGCAGAGTATCGGACCAGCGATTCTGATTCTAATAACTTGATAACTGTCTAATCTGGTCCCTGGAAACTTGTGGCTGTCAGGATTTCTACTTCGACTGATTTCATTTTAAATGAATTTGCTAATTTTGGCGTTAGGTAATCTAGCTTTAGACTTAATGTTTTATTGCTTATGTTAATAGTTATAACTGGATAGAGCAAAGAATATAGATTGCACTTTACTTAGAAGCCTGCAAGTATTACGAGTAGCACTGACGTAACGGATGGAAGAAATTATTTCATGTGAGTATTTTTTTTTTGACAATATTTCAATGTTAGCGAATAAGAGACACATAATACGGACAATTGGATATTTGAGGCTCGTCGGTTTTTTTTATCGCTTATGTAATAGTTATAGATATTTATAAATGACTTCAAGTTTTTATCCCTTAGTTCTATCTTGAATTTCGCTGTTTATTCCCGCCCAAAAAAGCGGGTTTAACATCGCCACTACAATAAAGTTAATCTGAAATGATTACAGAATCTCCGCTGTTATCTAGTTTAGGACTGAAGTTGGCTAAGAATATTAAATAGATTTCAATTCTGATTGCGAGAAAGACAAACAATCTTAGTTTATGAAGGTCAGGTTCTTGAAATATTAGAGCAGTATTTTAATTAGATAATTGGTATTATTTATTAAATAACGGCACAACAAAGGAATTTTCGTAAATATATGAAGGGTAAATTTTCCCATCCCACTGATGGGCAATATAGGTTAAACAAGTAGTAATTAAAAAAAATTACTGTCATAAATTTTATCTAATAGCTGAAACACACTTAACTCTTTCTCTCTATCTTAGAATATACTGAAACGATTTCGATGAAACTTTCACTATTCTCTAAGTTGGACAATACCAAACATACGCAGTACAACATCAGTACGCGCGAATGATCGGCAGCGCACGCACGCTCACTCGTTGGTTTGGTTTGTCACTCACTCGCGTAATCAAAGCTTAAATAATATTGCTAACATGGATTCCAAGGAGTGCACCCTCTGTTCGGAGCTACTATTAGACGGCGCCCATTGCAATGCATGCGACTGCGACCTGCATTATCACTGTGCAGGTATCACGGAGGTGGGATATAGAAAGCTCGGTGAGAGGAAACTGACTTGGCGTTGCCAGAAGTGTAAGCAATCGGGGCAGCGGTTACTACAGGCTGATGCTCCATCTGCTCCTGCTTCACCAGCTGCCGACAATCAACCTTCCACGTCTGTTCTCCTTGCGGAGATCAAGTCCCTGTCTGCTAAACTTGAGCCGCTTGAGCAACTACAGAAGGACGTGAAGGCACTGCGCGAGGAATTTGCCACGAGGGTAACAAATGTTGAAGAACGACTTACGCTTATTGAAAGCGACACAAAGGATCAACTTGTCATTATACACAGTAAGCTGGACAGAATTGACGACGAAATTCGGGAAAAAGAGCAGTGGTCTCGCATGAATAATGTTGAGATTAGAGGGGTCAAGCAGACCAAAAGTGAAAACCTATTTGATGTTCTACATACCATTGGCTCCAAGGTGAACTATCCGATACAAAAGTCAACAATTAACTTCATTACGCGTGTACCGTCTCGAAGTCCGGACAACATTAAGCCGATAATCGCCTGTTTTGGAAGCCGCTATGTGAAGGAGGACTTTATTGCTGCAGCCAGAGCGAAGGCAAAGGAGAGCCCATTGACAGCGGCCTCCCTAGGACTGGGTAATAAAGGTCAAGTGTATGTTAATGACCATCTAACGGCATACAACAAGGGCCTGCTGGCGAAGGCGAAGAAGGCTAAAGCCGAACTGGGTTTTACCTACCTCTGGGTGAAGCACTGCAAAATATTTATGCGACGGGACGACACCTCACCCATTGTCTATATAAAATCCGAAAACGACATAAAAAAGTTGCAAAAATAAGTGTCCAAATATTGTGTCCAAACGCCAGTGCTTTACTTTCTTACGTTTATAATGATAGGTTGACTATACTTCCTTATATTTTTCAAAAAATATCATTTCTATGTAGTTGTATTAAAACTTATAATTCATTCAAATCCGGCAATGTATTCACAAAATTAAAGTATCATTATTATAGTGGGTTGGTGAGTAGATGCACACCGCAGGTATGCGCAGGTATGTGTTGCTGGGTCGAAGTAGGCATAAAAGTTGTTTACGCTAAGATTATTTATCCGCATACAATTATAACCTTTAAGCTAATAAACTGTTGGTTGTCATTTCATTATCTATTGACGGAATCTTCGTTTTTCATTACTATTATTTGGTTCGAGCGATCACCGAGAAAGAAACTGGTTATGGGTGGGTTGTATACCTATGGATATATTTGCATTGCAGTTACTGAGCAATTACTTTGCTTTATCCTTTGTACCTGTAATTGGCATCTGTTGCACTTTATTGAATTAATTAGTGATTTGGTAGTTTACCAAGGCCAAATCGCTGTCACCACTTAACATTTATTATCAAAACGCTAGGGGGCTGCGTACGAAAACACATATATTTTTACGAAATGTTTTAGCGGACTACAATACAGTACAATTGCAATTCAAGATTTTCATACTTTTAAAAATGGTCCTATTCACCCAACTTTAAAGAAGCTTTAAGAACACTTAACGAATCGATATCAAATTAAAAGTGTTTTATATAGTGTTTTTAGATAGAAAGTAGTATCATTGGAAACAAATTTTATATAATCTTAACATTAGGCAAATACCGAATTCTGACAGTAATACATACATACAGGACGTACCGATAACCTCCTTTTTTGGAATCGCTTGAAAAGAGATATGTGTAACCTTTAAAGACAAAGTAACGTAACTGCGTCCAGTACTTCTCTCATCCAGGAGCAACTCACAACTTTGCTTTTTGGGAGGACGCCGTGGATGTCGGAAATGAAAAGGCCAATGCTCAGCAGAAGGTTAGGTATTTGTTTTATCGCACGTCAATGTGTATCAAGGATTTTATCAACGTATTATCTCATTTATTGGTGTAATCATTAGAATACCTTCTGATAAAAAGATAACTAATCCATTTAAATTCGCCCGCAGGCTTTCTTTAAAAAAAATAAGGACATTGACCTTTTTAGGAAAAACGCCTGGCCGTATCTTCAACCCTTAACAAAATAGTCGAAATATAAGGCTGTCTGAAAATGCCTACACATCTGGTCCACGTTAGGACAATGTACGACATCAATAAGCCACTCACTATAAAACTTCACCCTTTAATTAAGTGCTCTACACACCGCACTTACCGACACGATCGTATGACATGCCGACAGTTCACATTTTATACAGGTTATTGGTGATACTATTAAAAATCTTTTGGGACAAATTGGTTAGATCAAAACGAGCAACTGTCAGTATGAAATTAAAGTTAAGATCGCCTTAAATTTGCTTTTTACAACAGCTGCATTTTATTCTTTTGATACTTTCGGGCTTCAAACACAAAATTATTAATAGAATATAGCACAAACCTTTACTTATTTATTTCCACTGACTTTTCTATGGAGTTACATTCATCAAATCGCCGCAACCTAATAAACTAAATTTTATTTCAAGATATTATATCTTAGTGAAATTTGTTATTTTCGATCTATAAAACTGGCCCATAAAGAAACTGATTTGAAATTAAAAGCAAAACTCTGTATTGAATAGATTTTGTCAGTGTGCTAATGCCGCATAGTTATAGACAACATGTGAACTAAAATGACATCCTAATTCCTGATAACTCCTAAATAAAGGCACTAACAATGCATATCGACATACACTTATTCCTAAACCGCCACTAAAGAAGTCGGCAAGAAATGTCGGCGGTCGGTGACTTTGGTGTGTAGAGCACTTAAGAACTAACAACATATAACTATTTCTTTCTAACATATGGGATTTGATACGTTGTTGTCCCTTTCTAAGGTCGGGTAAATTTTTTCCGAGCCGTTTAACGGAGCTCTTTGTGAAAATGAGTAGAATATATTAAGCGTCAAATGAAATAATTTATTTTGATCTACATGAAGGAAAGGGTTGCTGAATAGTTAGGTTGTGTTTTCATTATTTATTTATTAACAAAATATAGGCATCCTTTTACATGGATGAACATTTGAAATACATAAGTAGGGTACAAGATTTTTATTTTTAACTAGCAGTTCGCGCCGGTTTCGCCCGTGACACATATAATTTTTTCTCTCCATTAAAACCACCATCGTACAATTTTTTTCAAAAAAAATTGCGAAATCTGTTCAACTGCTCTCGAGATTTCCGCTTAGCAACACATACAGCGATTCATTTTTATATTATAGATAGGTAACCTAGCTTTTTTTCTCCTTGCTCCTTGGAATGTTTTTTCCCGGGTAGGGGAGAGGGCTTCCACAGTGCTTCTCCAAATCACTATATCCTGGGCAATAAGCTTTAATTCGGGCCTGATTTTCATCGTTTACGCTACCGAGCATCATCAGGTTCGCCCGGGACGACCAAACTTCCTGTTTCCTTGTTGGGTCTACCATCCATCCCTGGCCGTTTGCTTTTATTGGATCAACTCTAGTACCTGTCTGGGCCTGTAAGTGGCTTGCCTCTTAGTATGTAGCCAATCCACATCTACGTCACACAAATTTGTTTATTAGCGTGTCTCTGTAAAGTTGCTCTTAGGAAATACGAGCTTGTAATCTTTATTATGTTCACTAATGAAGTGAGCATTTATCTATATCGGTCGCGCGGTCTTATATGTATTTATAGACTAGACAAAATAGCTACCATTCCAAATTAGAAATGAACACATTGCATTTGCTGCTTTAGAGAATGCAATCAAATTGTAATTACGCATCTGAGCGGCTAAATAATTATCCGAATAGAGGTTCAATTATAAGCACTGTCGTATATAAAGCCATTACTTACTTAAAAAGCTTATTTGAAACATAAGTCCTTCTTTACAAAAAAAGAAGTAAATTCATGCTGGCTGGAAAGAAAAGTAAAGAAAAGAAAAGAAGAATGTGCCAGCTGATTCTCTTCCCGCGCAGATCGTAAAAGACGGTCGAAATGAGCGATAATTAAACAATAACAAACTTAAAAAAATTAAATACGTTCTTGTAGGAATTATAAAGGCAACGTGACTACTTATCATTATTTTGATTCCGTTTTCCAGCTATATTCCCAACAAGAATGAAACGTCGCCTTAATGTATTATTATCCTGGGCTCTGTGTACAGCGTAAGTGATAAAGACGTGACTAAAACATTTGTATGTTTGATCTTTCAAGACCTAAACATTGCCTCAAATTGCGCAATTCATATCCATAATACGTTACAAATTGAATTCTTTATGTACGTAGTCGTGATGGGATTTTTTTTTTGTCATAGGATGGCAAACGAGCAAGCGGGTCACCTGATGGGAAGTGATCACCGCTGCGCATGGACAACTGCAACACCAGAGGTGTCACAAGAGCGTTGCCGGCCTTTTATTTTTCCCTCCCTAGAGGGGAGAGGAAGATAGGCCTCCGGCTCTCTCAGTCACCGAACGAAGCATAGCAGCGGTAAAACTACTACTCAAACGTCGATTTTCTGTGAGAGTGTGGTACTTCCCCGGACGAGCCGGCCCATTCATGCTACTAGCGAAAGTGATTTTCACCGGTAGCGAGGCTCTACCACAACTAAAAATTTCACGTTCATCATAATGAAGCTTTACATTACTATAAGTAATACTGCGGATTCTCTGTTGGAAAGATGAAAGAGCATGGAGTATTCTATCTTCTTCTTCTTCCTCACCTTTTCCCATTTTATGTGGGGTCGGGACAGCATGTAAGTTTCTTTCCATTTTACTCTATTTTAAGCCATCTCCTTCGTTACGTTCTCTTTCCCCATATTCTCCTTCACACACTCCATCCATCTTTTTTTAGGCCTGCCTCTATTCTGGTTACCAGTAACTTTCATATTCAGTACTTTTCTAGTAATATGGTTCTCTTCCCTCCGCATAACATGGCCGTACCATCCCAATCTATTACTTTTAAGCTTTTCTATTATTGGGGTTACTTTTGTGCTACCTCTCACATACTCATTCCTTATCCTATCCCTTCTAATCACCCCACTCATCCACCTTAACATTCTCATCTCCGCTGCATGCAATCGTCTTTCATCCGTTACCTTGGTGGCCCAACACTCCGAACCATACAAAACAACCGGTCTTACCACGGTTGAGCAAGAGCATGGAGAGTATTCTATGCAAACTGTAAATCTTAGCTGCAACGTTGGAAACAAATCTGAAACCTTCCTCACATAAATCAGTGTACAACCCCCTAAATCTTAACAAGCAATCCTCCAAAATTAATTAAAGGCAACTACCCACATGCAACTCACATTAGTTAACTAAATTCCCGTTTGTTCATTGCGAACTAAATAGACACGTTACAAATTTGAATTTGGAACTAAACTAAAACTCGAATCAGTTTCGCTGGCGGCGGGCGCAGATTGGCGCGCTGACTGATGACGTCATCAATACGCGTCCAGCCAGCCAACCACAGCGGGCAGTTCGACGCATCATCGCGTTATTTAGTTAGTGGGTAATGAAGCTTGATTTTAGTCACTTAGTGATGAATTTGGCGGTTTATCTTCGGGATTATGTGTGAAGGATTGGCAGCAATTGCATCAGTAAAATGGCAAATAATAAGTGTAATTATATTTTGTTCAGTTGCAAATATCAAAAGTGTGTACTTACAATTGTAAATTTATTTATTTAATAGGTACTGACCAGCATTTTTACCTTTTATCCTAAAAGGTGAAGTTAATGTAATAAAATTCTACTTTCGATGACCGTATTAAGACGATAGACTACCTGTAAATTTTCATACAGAAAACGATAACGCTTCCCACCCCTTAAACATAGTCCAATTTCAGTATTTTTTTTACAAATTATTTATAAATTGGAGAAGTAGGGCTGTACGTTTTGATATTTAAGATATATTGCTTACAACAAAAGTTATGAGCATCTAAGAAAACATCCATATTTTTAATAAAAATAATATTTTTACATAAAAAATACCCGGGGCATTTTAATTTATTTCAATTAATCTAAACCGGATCAATAAAAAAGAAAAACAGTTAGCCCTAGATTAAGGTGTGCTGAATCCGAAAGCCGTTTATAAGATTATAACCACTTGGCTTCAGGGGCCCTCGTTAACTGTACATGGTAACTAAATCACGTCTAGCCCCCTCAAAGTCAGATAAAGCCACACACACACACATTTCTCGCATCTCATTAGCGCTGCATCGCGAAGAGTCTCGCAATGCGATTGAGACAACGCTAAATCGTAAAATAGAGATTGCCTAGAAGTATGATCATAAAAAATAGGATACTGTCTTTCTGGTGGCTGTTGCAGTTGTTATAGTTTTCTTTTTATACAACTTAGTAGGTATACAGGCATAATTAGCAGTATTCTAATTCGATCAAGCCGTTTAAGCTACAGAGACAATGAAACAAACATACTTACAAACAAGATAACTAAGATACCAGATTAAAGAGCGAGAAGTGTAGTTAAAGCATACATAGTAGAACGATATAAACGGCCTCACAGATGCCATTTTCTCTCTCAAAATAATGATGTTGATGTCAACAAGAATAACGCTGCCGTAGTTAATATACAACAATACGAGCAGAATAGAGATATTTCAAGGCCTAGTTTATGAGCGTCAGCAACTTATACCCATAATCTGATCAGTCTGTCATATAAATAAGAAACACATAGCGAATTTAGTTAATTAAGTAACGCAAGGAAAATAAGCAGCCAGAAAAAAATTGGGTCCGGGAAATCTACTTCGCATAGTCTAAGAAGGTACGTTCTGTGTTCTCAATATTTTGTGGCTAAATAGTGTCTCCGAATACCGTAACTTGAAACTAAGTTATTACGTCTAGATAACTAACAATCTATTGTTTAATACGGATGGTTTTTAATCAATATTTATAGTTTCGCAGTCTATTTGTGATTATAATGAACATTCGGTTCTTAAATGGAGAAGTTATTCGTGATAAGTTTTTAAGTTTGTGTATTCAAATTCGTTTCGTTTCGTTCGACCAATTTTTATGACCCATTTACATTATACATTTTTTTATTTTATTTAGATATTAACCCTAGCAGTCCTCCCCGGTTGTGGCCGGGAATGTATTATACATGTAAACTTTCTCTTGCATTACTCTATCCATTTAGAAAAACCCCATCAAAATCCATTGCATAGTTCTAAGGACCTAAGGAAATATATCTATATACAGACAAACATCGGAAAGTGATATTTTTTTATACTATGTAGTGATGATTTTATTATTATATATAATAAAGCTAGTATTTTTTTTGTTGATGCTTGGTTGGGGTTTAATACCTATATATTTTTTTGTTGACCCTTGCCATTTGTAAATAAATCTTTTAATAAAAATACATTGCATTGGAAATAAACATCTTCAGGCTTGCGTCTACTTTTTTACCCACTGGTAAATAATAACCTAGTGTGCAGGTTTCCCCAAGTGAGGTTTTTTCTTTTACAAAAAGCAAATGATGGTCGTAAAGTCAGATTGCACTACAAACTCAGCAAAATGAGTTAAATTGTCGCCATGAGAAGAATATTATAGCTACCTGTTACACAGTTATTCCTTTTTCCATCCACATGCATAACGGATCAACACATAATTATATTTATGCATAAATAAAACCCATTTGTTACGAAAATTAACATATAAAATTCACAATAGACAACTTCTGACGCGGCAATGCGCCCGTGAAATTGGTGTTGCCTGTTCTTTACACTGTAAAACACTATAAAAAATGATTTTACCATCATCAGCTCATTTTCAGGTCTTTTTAAGTCTCCAATGCAGGAGCACGACCCTCTCTGAACTACCAGATGCATAATATTTTAGTCATAGCAGTCAGAGGATTTGGCCTACACTCTCCATGCTGGCCAGACGGGTTGGAGAGGTCTCTTGATGTTTATAATTTGTTAAGCTTGTGTTTCCTAAGTCACCTTGTAAGACATCCACGGGAAGACTTGAGTGGTCCTATTCTACTCTGCCGGGAACCACGCGGCAAAAAAAACATTACTTATTACTAACTAGCTTTCGCCAGCTCCGCTCGCATTAGTGTCGTTCCCTCGAGAACAGTACATTTCTCCGGGATGAAAGACAGTCAATGTCCTTCTCCGTACTCCAGACAACGTGTATGCAAACTTACATGATGGTCATTTCTGAAAATATGAATGATGATATGAATGAATGATATTTTATAAAATGAATATAAATGATGGTCATTTTATAAAAGTGTCACAAACGAACAAACTCACTTTATTTATTTATTACTAGATTTATACAAACATTTTCTCTTCTTCTTTTTCTAAATCGGACTGTTTAAATATCAGCGTGATTCTTCTCTCTCTCTCCGGCCAACCATATCTCATGAACAGCCCCAATCTATCTTCTATCTAAATATATATAACTCAAAGGTGACTGACTGACATAGTGATCTATCAACGCACAGCCCAAACCACTGGACGGATCAGGTTGAAATTTGGCATGCAGGTTGATGTTATGACGTAGGCATCCGCTAAGAAAGGATTTTGATCAATAAATTCTACTTCTTAACGCGAGCGAAGCTGCGGGCAAAACCTAGTATATCTGTAAAGATTTTAATTGTCTATGAAATGTTTACAGATATTTTAATTATATTCCACTATAAATATAAACCTATATAGACCTTATTAAAACTAAAACCTGAATACTTTGAGTTGGCTTTTAATGGGAGAATCCTGTTCCGAACATAACTTATACTAAATTCGATAATATTATTAAATAGTAATATGAAAACTTGTTAAAGTAAACCATTTGTAAACAAAGGTTCAAATAGTAACTCAAGGGGTCAAAAACAGTTACGGTATTACGAAATCCACCTTCTGGCAACACTGCGTGAAATAACAATATCATAGCCGCTTACCGATTCATTCCAAATTCAAAATTTATGCGCCATGTTGGTACAAGCGGACGATTCATCAGAATTAGCGCGATTGGCGGGGAGAGTGATGACGTCATCAATATGCAGCTGACCGGTAATACAGATTCGAAATTTGAAAATTAATCTCCGAATTATGCCAGTTAACTTAGCAAATTGAAAGTCATCTCTATGAAATATCCCGTAAGTTACAAATATACAGAGTCTTCTTTATTATTTACGGAGTGAACAGAGCCGAAAGAAATGCCGTTTTTCACAATATAGATGAGTGCAAAAAAAAGTAAATTTGGACATTGGAAATATTAAAAAGCGGCAAGCTCATCTCCTAATTTTAACAATCTTCAAGTTAATTGCCATTCGTAAAAGACTATCAAAGGTCTTTTACGATTTGCATAGAAGGAGAAGTAGCTGGGACATTCTTTGTTTTTCAGTTGCAACAAAGCTATCAGCATGGAAGAACTTTAAATTTAAGTTACAAATAATAATCATACCAATTTTTTTATACAGATACACATAACGAAATTGGCGCATTTGTACTCAACAATTGAAAACTTCAACCTTTTTAGAGCCGTTTATGTAGCGACTAATTTAATGAAAGTAACTCTACGAACACATTAATACTCCACATCAATCAACCCCATCCAACGAAGTACGAAACAAATTTTATTTCTCACTCCATACAAATGTAAATGTACAGTGTTTTTATCATTTTGTTAAATGCTTGTTGC
The DNA here is from genome assembly GCA_963082605.1 of Rhodophaea formosa. NCBI lineage: Eukaryota > Metazoa > Arthropoda > Insecta > Lepidoptera > Pyralidae > Rhodophaea > Rhodophaea formosa. The sequence goes on along the minus strand of OY720228.1, from coordinate 7,885,488 downwards.
CATGATTAACGATAAAAGAGAACATTAATTTGGTGTCTAGACACAGAGCCGGTTAATCGGCCATTTTGAAAAACTCCAATCTGAAAGAAGATACTGTACGAGTTTACTAGCAAGAGATTATACTCAGAATTGATCTTCTTTCTTTTTATCTTTTCATTAATACTTTATATGGGATTTTATTTTGTATTCACAATGCTATTTTACCTTATTTATTAAATAAAGTTTCCTGAAATAATAATTAATGTTTATTTCAGGAATATTACTTACGCCAGCCTGCGTCACGGTTGGTCCTGGGTTTGATCTCCAGTCAGGTCATGGTGAAAACGATATTATATAAATATATGATCTATTATAAAATATAGTATCTTTTGTGGATGGGCTGTATATATGTTAATAAATAATGAAAAATGGGATGAAAACACGTAGCAATATATAAAATATTCAAATAGGAAAAGGTAGGCTTTCTCTCAGACGTTTATTTTTTTTTTTTGACTAAATCAAAATTTTAAGATATATATACAAAATTCAATAAAAAGAGTTTGCAACAGTATCATTGACTCAGAATCCTTAAAGTTCACAACTTACTGTGGTAGCATGATTTTTCTTTTCAATCCCAATGTATTTAACTATATGAAAGCCTAGTCGTATGCTTATAAACTGGTCTATAATCAACTTGTGTTACCAGTGATGACTTACAGGTCCGAAACTTGGCCCTTTACTTGGTCTCATAAGAAAGCTCAAGGTCGCTCAAAGAGCTATGGAGGATGTATTTCTATATAAACTGAAATTAGAAACAAGGATTTTCGTAGACGAACGAAGGTCCCCGACATATCTCAGCGGGTTAGCTCTCTGAAGTGGTAGTGGACCACCTGGTAGGTGGTCCACTACTGGTGGTAGTCGGACGACCTAACCAAGGTCTCAAGAAGACACTGGATCAAGCCGCTTTCAACCGCTTGAATTCAAAATCCTTAGGGTAGGCGTATCTGTCCACCTCCGTGGCGTAGCAGTCTACACCGCTAGCCTGCGACACGAGTGGTTCCGGGTTCGAGCCCCGATGATGTCATTATGGGAAATGATCTTTTTCGAATTGACCTGGGTCTTCGATGTTAATCTACATATGTATCTATTATATATAAATTATAGTATCGTTGAGTTAGTATCCCACGACCCAAGTTCACAACTTAGTATAGGGCTAGCTCAATTTGTGTGATTTGTTCCTATATATTTTTATTTAAATATTTATCTCTAGCAGTGAAATTCTTGCCGCTGAGATGATAATGATACTAACAAACTACTTGCCAAGTGTGAACTCTGAACTGTGCGCTGGCTAAGCGTCACATAAAAATGTTTGACAAGCTCTCACCCCTAACAGAACGTAAAATTGCACCGCTACCATTGGTATTCGCGATTCACCTTTTCTCTTCATCTCTTTAATATTAAATAGAGATAGATTTACGAGTGTAAGCCAAGTCCTCTGACTGCTCTAGCTAATTTATACGGCTCTAGTAGCACAGAGAAGATTGTGCTCCTGCAGTGGAGACTAAGAAAGACCTGATGATGATGATGTATAATGATGAAAGGGAAAGTTAACTAGACTGATCACTTTTAATAACTTCCAAACCATCTCATCATTTAGGTACTACGGCTGCTTGTGGGCTTTGGCTTGGTCCAGTAAATCTTAATCCTTGAAAATCCGATTTTTTTTAGATCTCTGTGTTTTACATCCGGAAATCCGGGTGTAAAACACACTTTATACGGACTTACACTTTGAAATTTGTCATTTATTATAGACAAGTTTTCCTATGAGGAAAATAGTGGGAAATATCTACATCCACGACTAAACTATAGTTTTCAGTCGGCCGAGGGATTAATAAGGAAACCCGTAATGATAACGTAATGGTCTCTCTAAAAAACTATATGAGACTCGAAAAAAAAAGCTACAAAGTCTTAGCCATAGATGGAAGGCTTCTGTGTGTTTTCTACACGATATTCTTCGGAGTGTGTGCTCAAAAGCTGCACGAGTTTATCCCGCCTTCTCCTTTCTTCTATCATACATTTTGGGGCACGACTAGATACCATCATTACCTGGTTAAAGTTCCTAAAATTAATACACAGCGTTTCTCTTCATCTTTTAATATGCACACAGGTGGGGATTGGAATACGTTGCCTGCGTCTGTATTTTCAAAGGCATATAACCTGAATCTTTTTAAAAATTAAAGTGGAAAATTTGATTTCTTCAGGATAAGCTCGCTCTATCTTAGGCTATATCTTCGCCTCTAGGCTAGATGATGGTCAAGAGTAAACCCATTCCAAATGAAAAAAAAAACACTATTTTTGTGGTAAGTAAGAACGACTGTATACAGACACTCATAAATAGTGTGACTACCTACTAGAATACAACCACATTTATAAAAATACTATATACATATGTGCATCAAAATCATGAACTTACATATCCTATTATGTAGGCGTCACAATTACAAGAGTGTTGTCTAGTAAGACAAACTCCTGTAATATTCACGCCAAAAATTTTCAAGCTAAAAGCTCATTTAAACCAGCTTTATAGTAGGGCACTACGCACAGTCACACTGGCGTCTTGCCAGCCACTATTCGTCTCCATTACTACGTCTATTGAATTGCAGATACGCAAAAAACTTAGCACGTAATGCATTTAAAACGCAAATAAATCCAATTACGGCTTTCAGCCATTGAGATATATGCAAAGAAATGACATTCATTCACACCTTGGTCATGTTCCAAGTCAAGGAAGGAGGATTAAAATTAACTTGGCATGTAATGCATTTGAAACGTCAATATATACAATTATGGTTTACAGGCATTGAGGCATATGCAAAGAAATTACATTCACACTTTTGCGATATGACACAAAAATACTTTATTTCATTTGTACTTCATATTGTTGAAGCGGCAATTCACATTCTGTAAAAAAAATTATGCGCTTATGTGTTGAAAGTATGGAGTATTTAATTAACTCTACTTTCAACAACAAATTAGATTTTTCAGAAACATCTTATGAATGCCTTCTTGGGTAGAAGGCATTCATAAGATGAAAACAGCGTTTTTTTAATCATACATACATTAATATTACGTCCTTAGTGGGCGTTAAGGTGCAAAGCGGAATTAATATTTTTTATTCATTTGCACGCTCAATTTTGCTTTTGTCTTCTCCATGCCAGTTACTCAATGTCTTCAACTACGAATTTGATTTTGCGAAATCATCTTATGACTTGTTTACTAGCAAAAAATACAGCAAATTGTGTATTTATTTTCACGCTCCATCGCGGGACGATGCGTGACATCGTTTACACGCCCGATTGGGTTTTGTTTTTGGTGTGTAAATTTTACTTTTGTCAAAAATGTATTAACCTATAGTGTAAACTAGGTTTTCTTGCAGAGAGCAAAGAATTTTAGAATTAATTGGCACGAGCTGGATGCGAGCAGCCGAAGATAGATCTCGATGGCGTGCAATTGGGGAGGCCTATGTCCAGCTGTGGACGAGTATATGCTGATGATGATACAAGATATTCTTTGCTTTTTGGTTTTAGAGTCCGGACGCGTAGGTTAAAAACTGGGCCTTATTACTTTATCTACGTTATCCATCCGTTCATCTGTCACAGGGTTATATCTATTAAACCGTAATAGGTTTGAGACTTGAAATTGGCGTGAAACAGGCGGCAGGCCGAAAAAACGCGCCAAATTATATCACAATATAAATACTGTCACATTAGCGGGCCCCGGGCTGTGAAGAATCACAGCTGAGGATCTTCTTAGTCGTTCACTCTTGACAGAGTGGTCGTGGTTGTGCAGATGATCCTGGTGCGGGATCTTCTATACTGCCCATCCCTTGGGCGAGGGTTGCTGCTTGTGCAATGGCTCTCCACGTCTGCCTGTTAGTAGCATTGCGAGCACATTGGACAATGGAAGACAGACAGCTGAGGATGGGACCGGGGAAAACGCTCGATTGATGGATGAGGTAGAGACTTAAAATTGTCTCATTTTTCTATTACCCCATAGCAACATAAAAAGTAATGGTAATAAGGTATCCTTAACAATCTTTTAGAATTAGATGTTTACATCAGGCATATTTTACAAGTCTATTTTTGACGCAAGTTGCAAGTTCTGATTATTATTTTTCATCTACTTATTCTACTTGCAACTAGCATGAAAAATATTTTTGAAAAATGTGTTTGTATGAGCGTCTAACTCTAAAAGTCGATCAAATCGACAGAAATAAATAAATAAATAAATAAATACGGACAAATCACACACATTGTGCTAGCCCCAAAGTAAGTTCTTAAATAAGATTTATGTCATGGGATACTATAACTCAACGATACTATATTTTATAACAGATATATATATATATAGATAAACATCCAAGACCCAAGTCAATCTGAAAAAGATCATTTTTCATCTTGACCTGACCGGGGATCGAACCCGGGATCATCCGTGTCACAGGCGTGTTGATCGCTGCGCCACGGAGCTCGTCAAATGATTGAACGTTCAAGTAATCGAACGCTTTAATACATCGAACACTCAGCAGTTCGCCTATTCAGCTAATCGAACGTTCATAATATCGAATGCTAAGGTGAAAAAAGGCCGTAAATTTTACACAAATAGCAATAAATTACCGTCCAATATTAAAATGGCACGTTTTCTACTAAAGCCCTTTCGGCCATCTTAGCTTGCAGTATCCAAGGGTCGTCTAACTGGGCGAAGGGCTCTTGTAAGGGTCGGCATAAAAAGCGTAATGAACAGCATAATGTATGTAAAACTTTGCTTATAAAGGCTTTAATGGCGCCCAGTCCGCCATTTTTGGAAAGATTCGTTGGGAGTCATGTAATAATGTAAGTGGCAGGTTAAGGATTATATTTAATACTAGCTGTTACCCGCGGTTTCGCCCGCGTAATATATAGCCTTTGTCCTTCTCGGTACCCTAACCTATGTGTATGCAAAATTTCATGATGATCGGTTCAGTAGATACGGCGTGAAAGCGTAACAAACAAACAAACTCACTTTCACATTTATAATATTAGTTGGGAAGTTGGGATTGGAACTAGAAAATTTCTTGCGACTTCGTCTGCTATGTTACGTACATGTATAAAGATAAACATCCAAAAAGCAAGCCAATGAAAAATTACCATTTTCCATCATGACCTAGCCAGTGATCAACCCGAGTCTTCTCGTGTCGAAGCTGGCGCGTTAACCACTACGTCATGGAGGCCATAACACTGTGAAATACTGATTGTTTGACCCTTTAGGGGGTAATTCAACCTGTCTATATAAACAACTTATCCTATGGAACTGATGCTGGAAACACATACAAAAATCTTTAGCGGCCCGGTCAATTTATATGCGATTTTCAATTTCTTTTTGGTCCTAGCTTTGGTCATCAAAAGTTGAAATTGACGGGCTGACTAACCTGTAACACTCTAAAAAGATAAATATTTCACCGTCCATTTGGTAAACAAACTGCTTCCAATTCATTTACAGTTTCCAATATTATTCATGGTGATATTATATAGAAAGGCTACATGCTCTCAAAACTACATCCATTAGGGTCGTTGAATGACGGGGCAATCATCGAATCAAATAAGTTCAGCCGAGAGGACACCCCAGTCTGTGTCCTAGGCATCAATCTGGAGGTCTATTCTTACTCAGTGTAGTGTGCTTCCAACCCCAATTAGCCAAATCCTCTGACTGTTCTGGCTAATGTATGGCTCTGGTAGTACAGATACGTCGTGCTCCTGCAGTGGAGATTTGAAAAGACCTGATGATGGTGACAATGATGATGTAGTGTGCTATTGAGTTAAAAATATTCTCTTTTTCCTTTTTCATAGCGGTTTTCCTAGAGACATCTGTTTGGTTAAGCTTTATTTCAACAAGCGTAACATATAGGTACTGCATGATTGTCACTACGAAAACAAATAATGAAAAATAGAAGGGAATGCAAGAAACATGTTTTTCCGTATAAAAATATACTGGAACCATTGGTGTGTGAGAACAAATCGCACTTAGCCAATTTTGAAAACCCCAGCCACCAGATCTTCATTTAAACGTTCGATTGCTGTTGTGAATAGGCCCTACGCCGCCACTAATGGGGTTGCCAAATTACCCATCTATTTAATTTCCCGAATGGGTAAACGAATTAGGCGGGCAACTTTGAAGCAAATTAAATTTTCCACGGTTGACTCATTGTACTGGCCAGGGGGCCATGCGTCTTTTTTATTTAATTTTCGCGCATTATATGTCTTTTTCATTATGATTTAGTACTTATGTCTGTCAGGCTAAGTTTAATATATTAATAAAAGTGATTGCCTACTATTGCTGCTGTTGTAAAATAATTTTATGAGGTTATCAAAATGAAAAGTTTATTTATGTGCCAAATATTTTTTATGATCTCTTAAATACTAAAGCGTCAATCCCAATAAGTAATTTAAGTGCAATTGGACAGAAACTGTAAAGACTATGTAAAAGTATTAAATTTTATAAATAAAACAAAAAGAAATCGTTTTAGCTGTGACAGTTAACTGTTTATTTCAAAGACAGCAGTTCAGCGCTGCCATCTGATGGTATGAAATTATAATAATAAAATACTGAAAAAAATAAAAAATCTTAAAAACCTGATTGAATACAAATATGTTACACATGACAATGATTTTGGAATTTTACCAAGGTACTATAACATTGACTTAGAAACATATCTAAGTACTTAAATGCGATAAAGAAACTCTTTTGTTGAGATGCCTTGATAAAGTTCCAAAATCAAAGTTGTTAATTATAGATTGTTGCACTGAGCAGAAAGTAAGTTATTGCTGCACGAGTGCAATTTAACTTACTTAATGCGAGGTGCATAATCTGCTTTTCTTTCAACTACTGCAATAAAAGTAGTTGAAAAATAAAACTGAAGACAAATTACAATAGTTAAAAATTTGTTGTTCACATTCCCGCTTTTTTAGGGTTCCGTAGTAAACAAGGAACCCTTATAGTTTCGCCATGTCTGTCTGTCTGTGCGTCCGCGGTTTTACTCAGAAGCTATAAGTACTAGAAAGCTGTAATTTGGTAATAGGTATGTATAATCATTATGGCAAAAAAGTGGTAGAAAAAAATCTTGAAAAAAAATTTTTTTTGGTAGCTCCCATACAAGTAAAGTGGGGGAGTAATTTTTTTTTCTCTATTTACCCATCGTGTGGGGTATCGTCAAAAAGGTATTTGAAAAATATTGTAAGATTGAGAACACCATTTTTCGATTTAGGGATCCGTTTCCGAAATATTTGGTTTTAAAGTGCGAATTTTTGTTAGAGGTAAGTGTCCCCCCCCCCCCCTCTATCTGCTTAACGGTTATATATAGATACGTGAAAAAAATTACAGCAGTAGTATATATACTGAAGTTTAAAGGAAAACTATCAGAGCTGAGTACTAAGCACAAACTAAAAAGTTATAGGCAACCAACTTATAAACTGTAAAATTTCACACTATTTTCATTGTTAGATGTTTTTGGTCGTTAAACTGTAAGGTGCGAGTGTGAATAGTGTTAACTCAAAGTTGTCATTCGCAACTACGGAACCCTACACTGCGCGTGGCCCGACACGCACTTGGCCGGTTTTTCTTCATGGCCAGTATTTTTTTTAGGCAAGGCAATACACACGTCCCTTTCTTAACTCCATACGGCCGTTAGGTTGGCCAACCTTCTTTATGACAGGTGACAACTATTGTCCACGATTTAAAAAAACTAAAAAGCAAAAATGTATGGAAATCCTTTACTGCACTGTTTAGTTTTTTTTTTTTACTTCTAGTGCAGCAAAGTTCCGCTTTGTGCTGGATATGTAGTGCAGTTATGATAGAATTGCAGCGTAGTTGGAAGAAAACATATTTGTACACACTATAATAATATTAGATTATAGAGAAGAAAGATTTTATTGTTTGTTTGCATTGAATGGGCTCCGAAACTACTGGACCGATTTCTAAAATTCTTTCAACATATATTGCTATTTTATTTGCGGGTGACAGAGGCTATAATTTACGCAGATGAAATCAAGGATTTTTTTTTCAACGCAGCAGATACATCAGATTTTATTCATACCATCAGATGGCAGCGCATATATTTAGACTCCGTTTTCGTTCTCTGAAGACTCAGCTGGGTACTTTTTATAAATATATTTTGCCAGAATAATCCAAAATCCAATTTCAAACCCTAATCTACATTATCCCAAATTTCATTAAGCACCAAAAAGTATTAAAAGCGTGCAAATCCTCAAAACATTACAGGTTCCATCACTCACGGGGGCAAAACAAACTGATATAAATTGATTTCGACTCCCCTTTATTTTAAGGGATTAAAAATAAATTTTAAACAATCCCGCATATTGGCTGGAGGTGATTTGACTGTTTCCTCCCCTCTTGGAGGTTTAATGTTTCAAAAGTTTTCAATAACATGTGCGGGATGGAAATTTTCAGAATGTGCACTCATCCGAACGCATACATAATGTATGCGTATATGTTTTATGGACATAATAATAGTTAGGTTTTATTTGGATCAAATCTTGGAAGCTAAATTAGAACCGAAAAGACAATAAGGATATACTTATAAATATACCTAATCATACAAAGCCATTCGGGCGAGTAGGCGACCAAAACTGTTGAAAAGAGTTTCTTTCGGCGTTTCTTCTCTGCAGTGGTCGGTTCCGAACCGCTAGTAGTCTGTAGTATTTGAACAATTTACTATTAAGTATATGTCGTGGCCATATCGTAGAATCGATCACTTTGTGAAGTGATTGTCAATTTTATGAAAGGGTCGCATTTCTTGAAATGTTTTACTGTCTATTGGCCACATCATGATGTAGATTGGGCAGATCAATGACAATATATCGTTTAACGATATGTGCAGCCAAACGCGTGGCTCTTTCATGAAATGGTCTAGATTGTTTGATCATATCGTAAAATCGTTTCTTTTATTACCGGTAGAGGCGCTACAAACGCTTTGTTTGTTTTGTTTCTGTGGAAAGATGGCGGCCGCCGGCGAAAACCGCAGTGAAAAAGTGAACATTATGTTGTGTAATTATGAAGAAATTGAAAATATAAGAATTTACGATGAAAAAAATACAAAATGTTCTTAACATATTCTGAATTTTTATTAATTAATATTTCCTGGAAACCCTTTTTTACGATCCGGCCAAACGTGAATGACAATATCGTTAAACGTTGACGATTCAATGATCTGATCGAATTCAGTTGGCCACATCATAAAATGTCACCATTTCATGAAAATGGCAATCGTTTCATGAAAAGATCAATTCTACGATATGGCCATGACATATACATATTATCTAATAGTTAATTTTAAATATGATAAGACGTGAAAAATTGCCTGCGAAGGCCTATTTGCTGAATAAACGTTTTAATTTTGATTTTGAACCACTTAGGCATTGCGGCGTGATTGAGCTGATATGATTTATATCTAAATCGGATGATTGTGAAGAAGCCATACGAAATAATAAACTAAAAGACCCATGATATTGGGTATATAGAATGATTTTAAACAACTTTTGGAATATACTCGTACATACAGAAAAGAAGGTGAGAACATAAGATATATTTTTTTTTATTATTTTTTTTTTAGTCAAATATTCCATTCCGGATTGTACCCGGCTCAAAGGTACCCATTACACTAGCGGCGTTACCTCAGTTCGGCCCTTCAGGTCATGCATGCAAATCGCGGCCCATCAGCCATAGGAGAGTTTGCTGTCTCTCCAAGCCTTGCGCACCCAGGCAACGCCCAAAGCCGAGGTTCGTCCCTCCTGGGAACCCTTTGGTGAAGAATGCCTTACAGGTTGAGGGCACTCTGCCCTCACCTCAAAAGTCCGGTGAAGTAGCGAAAGCTCATTTGGAGCTAGCTACGCTGTCCATTCAAAATAAAAAAAAGCGGCGTTACCTCGCTGAATGGCATATTCAGATATGTTTTACTTTCCATAGAAAGACCAGCTGGATGGTAAATTTTCATAGGAGGCTTGTATTATTACGTATTCTGTGTTAGGTCCATTTTTTTCATTGGTCACCGTTGTTTATTGTGAGTCTGTTTGGATTTCTGATTCAGACATCACAGCTAGATTTTTCAAAATCACTCTCATTCCAACTCGGTTGCATTTTGAGCTAGAACGCTTCAGAACCCGGGTCCGCATTTTGTAAGACACACTTCTTTTCGTCACTTACTAAAAAGCTGTTAAACAAAAGACTATTGTATTGACTTTCATCTTTTATAACATTAAGGTTTTTGTTTTCGTGTCATAAAACAAGTAGGTTTCAACGCGGCTTTAGGCATCCAAACTTATTAAAACAAATTGTTAACATTAATTATTTCTGTATTGTTGTACTGGAGTTCTGTGCCTTTGTTTACTTTCGCGTTGTTTGGGCAGATGGTAGTTGGGCGGGCATTGACTACCCATCTAAATAGACAACTGAACTTCCTTCTTGAGCCCTGCGATTAGTTTTTGGCATAGAACAATCATCGGAATAGTGGTGTAATTAGGACAAAAGCACCATCTAATGAATGATTAGATCAAGGAAGGTTTGCAAAGTATCAGGTAGGTAAATAATTCTGCATTTATGTACCGAAATTATCACCCAATAATACAAATATTTTCTTTCTTGGCAGGGTTCAAGGCGAAAAATATTTGTATGGTTCCCGGCCTAAAATAGAACAAAATTTTTCCTAATTTTTTTCCTAGTAAATGAAGATTCAGACAATATAATTGTCTTCACAATTTAATTGCTGAACCGATTATAACTTAAAATTCTGCATGCAAGTTGTCTGAGGTACAGAAAAGCATTAGGAGTACCTTTATTCTGGAAATAAAAACCGGCCAAGTGCGTGTCGGGCCACGCGCAGTGTAGGGTTCCGTAGTTGCGAATGACAACTTTGAGTTCACACTGTTCACACTCGCACCTCACAGTTTAACGACCAAAAACATCTAACAATGAAAATTGTATGAAATTTTACATTTTCGAGGACATTTTATAAGTTGGTTGCCTATAACTTTTTAGTTTGTACTCAGTACTTATAGTCTCTGCGTAAAACCGCGGACGGACAGACAGACAGACATGGCGAAACTATAAGGGTTCCTTGTTTACTACGGAACCCTAAAAAGGAGTACCTGTACTGTTCCCAAGGGATTAAGATTAACGCGAGCGGAGTCTCGGGTGAAAGCTAGTAATTCTTAAACTAGCATGTTGTTAACTGATGCGGCAAAGTTTTTCCTTCAAGTCTAAGGCTAGCCTTACACCATTCTTAACGTACTCTGACGAGAGGGATGCTGCAGTACGTTAGAAAGGAATGGAGATATCTCTAAGGTGTCTATCAAACTGTGGCGTCCCTATCTTCAGAGTATGAATTTTGGCTGTGTAAGGCCGACTGAAGCTATTACAAATCTATTTATATGTAAGTCTGTGTAGTTGGTGGGTTTGCTAAAAAGGGCTAAATAATTAATAAGCATATTTTGTGACTAATTACGGGCAAGTCCCTTTAATGAGTTGTTATAAATCTAACAATTAATGCTTTATGAAAATATCCAACTACTATTTTTTACTTTAACTGATGTATTTTTAATTTTTTCTTATGTTTTCGCGATTGTTACACATTTAAATAAAATTATTTTATTACGCGATTAAAACCGTATTAAAATAATTTTTGTTAAATGATCTAATTTTAGTTTGTTTAACCTTAGCTTATCATCTATACTTATATTTTATTTATTTATTTTCTCCCAAATCACCCTTGATTTTTAGAAATATGCGAAAAGGTATCGGCGGTCACTGTGACCGCCCATAACATTACCATATTATAAGTTTATGATTTTTTTTTTATGCAACTGCCTTTACTAAAACCTTTAATTACTTGTAATATCAAGAAGATTATAATCCAAAAAGATATAAGAAAAAAAATGCAATAACGTAAAATGGCATGTAAATCCACGAGATTTCGTTAAAGATAAAAACCAGTACAATAATAAATCTTGCTCATATTCTTAGGGTCTTTTACGATGACATTTACATGTTTAGCCAAAGAGCTGACAGTATAAAATTAAGTAGGTAATTTCATTAGCGACTTAAGGATTTATTCTTATTGACAATTTCATTTTAAGTCTCAGTAATATTATGAGATTAATAACAATAAAAATCTAAGTTTACTGTGTGTGTGTAAAGAGCATTTCATTAATTTTGTTTTTATTATATATTGTTTCAGTTGCCAAATATCTTTTAAAAACATTTGGTGATTTTCAATGTTTCTACATATTTTTTTGAACATATATAAATTTTGATATACCCGTACAATTTTTATTATTAGTATGATTTTTTTCGCAATTCTAGCATTAGATCCCTAAGAAAAGTTGTTCATATTTACGGGCTGAGGATCGGTCAGGGTTTTATTAATAAATTATAAAATAAACATACTAAGTTATAGTTATGAACTTTTTGACGTTTTTCATGTTAATATAAATTGAACTCACCATCAGAAGTTCATTTTTTAATGAATACAAATTATAGAAAATAATGAGCCTAAACAAAATCCACCAGCCTCCCCGACTAAAATGTGAATGAGGCCTAAAAAGTAATTTTATAAAGCCAAAGGGCCGTCCCCGTCCTCCGGTTTTTATCTCTATCCCGTTAATTACTGGCGATTGTGCCGGGAGGGACTTCTAAAAAATAATTATTCCAAATTAAAAAGGATTATCGCGTCTTAGTTTTTTTCCGCGTGGAAATTCTGGGCCTAATGGAACATTTAGGGCGAAGTGGAATGTAATAGCCGATAGATGAATGGAATTAGATGGTAAAGTGGCTACATTATAGACTTAGTCTATTAGGTCTTTATGATCACATAATATCTATTCTATAGTAAAGGCAATCAAAATTGGTTAAGTGGTTTTACTGGTGGGCAGGGCATCACAAATCCTTTTTAAAAAAAATTGGGCCTAATGGAACATCTAGAGCCGAGTGGAATGTAATAGCCGATGAAAGAATGATATGAAATGTTAGATAAGTGACTATTAGCTATTATATTACTAACTGTGACTATGTAATTGTGACTATAACCTATATAAATTATGGCATGGTCACATCCATCTCCAAAGCAAAATCAATCGAAATCGTTTAAGTGGTTTATCTCTATCCCGTTAATTACTGGCGATTGTGCTGGGAGGGATTTCTAAAAAATAATGATTCCTAATTAAAAAGGATATCACATCTTAGTTTTTTCCACGTGGAAATTCTGGGCCTAATGGAACATTTAGAGCCAAGTGGAATGTAATGGCCGATGGATGAATACAATTAGATGATAGATAAGTGGCTACATATTAGATTTAGTTTTTAACGTCTTAATGGTCACAAAATATCTATTATATAGCAAAAGCAATCAAAATTGGTTAATTGGTTATACTAGTAGGCGGAGCTATAATTTTTTTTTAAATAATAATTCTTGGCGTAATGGAATATTTAGAGTTGAGTGGAATGTAATAGCCGAAGAACGAATTGAATCAGATGATAAATAAAGATTTCTTGCTATTATTATTGCAAAGCATTATGGCAGAGGTACTTTCTTATCTATTACAATAATATAAAACCAAAGCGTATGTTTGTTTGATTGAACGCACTAATCTCAGGAACTGATGGACTGATGAAAAAAATCTTTCACCGTTGGATAGGTACGTTATCCTTGAGAGTCATAGGCTAGGTTTATATCACGGGCAAAGCCGGGGCGGACGGCTAGTTTATAATAATCTGAGCTTAATTGACATTTAGAGCCGAGTGGAATTTAATAGCCGATAGATGAATGGAATCTGATGATGAAATTAAATTAAATGAAATTTATTTCACATAAGTTGCATAACACTAAGCTGTTTCCAGCATGCCGATGAAAAATAAAACTACCTGCAACCTCTTTATTGTAGATTAAGCCAAAAGCGTCACATCTGTCTCTATAGCAAAATCAATCAAAATTGGTTAAGAGGTTTTACTATTACGCAGAGGTACTTTTTTATCTAAAAAGGTAAATTAAATCAACATATTAAATTAAGGAAAGATTATATATAAAATATATAATTTAAAATCTTGAGTAATCGAAATCTGAATGTATAATCCCAACTAATCCCAATCCCAACTATCCCAACTAATAATATAAATGCGAAAGTGAGTTTGTTTGTTACGCTTTCACGCCGTATCTACTGAACCGATCATCATGAAATTTTGCATACACATAGGTTAGGGTACCGAGAAGGACATAGACTATATATTACGCGGGCGAAGCCGCGGGTAACAGCTAGTATCAATATATGAAGCAAAATATCTTCCAGCTTAATTGATGACCCCAAAATATAATATACGTATATTAAAAAATATCCTTGTCCTATTCTACTCTGCCGTGTGGTTCCCGGCAGAGTAGAATAGGACCACTCCAAGTCATCCCGTGGATGTCGTAAAAAGCGACTAAGGAAAAACAAGCTAAACAAAGCTTCTAAACATCAAAGAGACCTCTCCAACCCGTCTGGCCAGCGTGGAGAGTGTAGGCCAAATCCTCTGACTACTCAAGCTAATATATGGCTCTGGTAATACAGAGAGGGTCGTGCTCCTGCAGTGGAGACTGGGAAGACCTGATGATGATGATGATATTAAAAAAATAATAATAATGAATCCGCCCCACTTTGGCCGAATTGAGCAATTATCGGATTAATTATACGTTAATCTGCTTCGGCCGTAAAATATTTTCCGCTCGGATGAGAATCATCCTTCTCGCGCTCTGTGAAAACACAAATCAAGACTGTGTAGAAGAATTACTTCATTATCCAGAAGAGCGCATCCTAGCATCCGTATCCTAGCAGCATGTTTTCCATACAAATGTATTTTTTCTCTGTTTTCTCATTGAAAACTGATTCTAGAGGCACAATTCTTTTTTCATAAAATCTCTTACTAAAATAGGTATGGCCCTATGGTTTTATTTTTTTCTAAAAAACTGTCTGGAAAACATTTTTTTTATAAAAACGGTTTTTAAGAAAAAGAAAGGGGCCTAGTAAAGTACTATATCTTATGAAAAAGGATTATGCCTCTAGAAGCAGTTTTGAGCGAGAAGATAGAGAAATACATTTGTATGGAAACCATACTGAAAAAATACTGCTAGGATACGCTCTTAAAACGTTAGTTTTCTTTCGCCATTGTCTCGAAATGAAGAACATTATTTCACTTTTCATTTTTTTTTTCAAAGGACTATATTTATCTATCCAAGTGAGCTTTCGCTACTTCACCGGACTTTGAGGCAGAGTGCCCTCAACCTGTAGGTATGGTGAACATCACCGAGGTCCTGGGGGCCCATCCAGGAGAGAAGGACCTCGGCTTTGGGTCGTTAACTTTATTCCTTTTTATATAGATAAGGGCTAGTAGCTATGACAAATTTGCAGCATGCAGATCTCTTCCATAATATTAGAATAGAATAGAATAGAATAGAATAGAATAGAATAGAATAGAAAATGTTTATTAGGTGCATATAAAAATACAAAACAATTAAAACAACGACAGCTTGACGGAATATGTCACCAAAATGGTTTCCCTCAGCTGTGATGCCATGGCAGGTATGCCACCATGACGCTGGTTTTCAGGGAAGCCAGTTGGGCGAGAGATTTGACACTGCGTCACATGAACATTTATAGTTTGGAGATCAAAAATTTTATACTATACATACACACACAATCGTTCTTCATTTTTAGACACAAATTTTTTTACTTATTATAGTGTTTGGTAAGTAATTTTAAATAGCACAGTTCAGCTGCTTGTGCTACTTTGTTCATTAAATAAAAACTTCTTGAGATTTTGCCTAAATGAGTTAACTGATTTCTAATATTAGATTACTTTTTTCAATAATTTATAATATACTTACGTGCATTAAAATGCTAAGTAAATATATTCCATATCTTTGTAATATAATCGTAGTTGCATTAGAAACTTCGGAGCACTGAGATCCGACGTGAACGAAAGTTCGTGACGTGCTCTCTAGGGTGTCAAATTTAAAGTAGAACTGGGCAGGACACTTGTATTAGAATGGCAGGTGAAGTAAAGCTATCACTGACTAAACTGAAAGTAGTGGAAAGCAAATGTATTATAGGAGTACACCGACTGTGGCGTTAAATGAACTACGTCATAGGCCGAGAGGCGGTCCCGAAGAACTCTGACACCAGGGTGTGCATGGTCGACTGACCATGTCACCTACAAGAAATGATGATGATGATGACCGACTCTGTGTCACATTTCTAATAGCATATACCGGTATGCAAACTTGTTATATCTGACGTTAGTGAATTCTTTACCAACACAGGTACACCTTCATACATAATATGTATGTGAATGACTTCACCTGACAGAAAACAAAAAAGGTGACTTACGCCGACAGCATCTCAAGTTTTGAAAACTGTCAAATGTATATCGAAAGTATTCATTTTCTAGCTGCCTTTTATTCATCTCTGTGTGTTCCCACTTGTATCCTCAGCTTCAGTGTTTCAGAGCCCGGGGTTTACTTTCCAGCTTTTTCTTCTCTACTTCGCACGGCCTCCGGCATCCTTGTTTTTCAGACCATTTCAATTTCAATTTTTCAATTTCTTTATTGCGTTTCGTATTGTACATTACATCAGCTCTTATAATAATGCCACTGCACTGTAATTTTTATTAAATAGGTACAATATGAACCCTGTCGGGCATCGCATAGTTAAAATTTGGAATGGCAAACGGGTTTTGTACTGTAAAATATGAAAAAATATAATTATATTAAAAAAATAATAATAGTAATTTATCGTATAAATGTTTAATATGTGTTACTTACTTGATTTTTTTATTGCTCTTTATGGTCATATAATTAGTTACTTGTAATTTTTTTTTATTAGATAGACATTTATTATTTGATGTCACTTTAATGTTAAATATAAGGCCATTAGCACGCTTATCCTCCCAACGATATTTAGCCAGCATTTCTTGAGTTTCCCGTTTCTTCTGGCGCCTGGCAAAGGCAGCCATTGCCAGATTTGTTCCTTATGTTGTTGCTGGCTGTATCATTCAGAACTTGACTTTAATGAAGTTGCTTCATTTGTATTCACTTTAATTTGCATCCTCGCGGTCCGAACAAGATAAATTAATATGAATTGTACTTTTATCAACGCTGCAAATATATTTCTTTGACCCATGACATGATATGCGAGTTTCGGTAACACTCGCGGCCATTTATTTTGCATATCGGACATGAAAGTCGGTCAAACTGACTTCAAAATATAAAGTTGTTATATGGAGGACGGTAAAAAGTCCGTACCGAAAACATAAATACGATGTAAGTGTCGGCAATGCGATATTTTTTAGTCACAGCGACGTATTTTTAAACGACTTTAAGCGGCCTGGATGAGAAGCATTGTGAAGAAACCTAAAAAGAAAACAAATTGTGCTAGTCCCACAGTAAGATGTGTACTGTAGCAAGGAGGTTTCATTATATTGTATATCAACAGTCGTATGTTTAAAAAATATTTATTTTCTTTTCTAAGAAAATATTTATTTGTATGTTTTAAAGGATGTTTTATGACTCATGCAATGTACATAATTCTGTTGTAGGTTGTCTGACGTTTGTACTTAAATGTGTACTTACACAAATTACAATTTGTCAATATTTAATTTTAATATGGGTGTGTACCTGAAAAATAAAGATTTATTATTATTATTATTCTCTCTAGGTTTATCCTTCACGGGACGTATCCCGGACCTTTGAGGCTTGCATGGGGACATAGGTCCAACACGTAGAGGCCTTGTGAGAGTTTTTGCTATAATTTGTGATGGGGCGCCACCAGGGCATGACAGTAAGTCACACTATAAAATGTTCTCACTGACAATTCCCAGTAAGTGCAGGACTATGGAGGTATAATGGAAAAAACTACATTGGGACTATTGGGATGATATGCTAGTGGATTGGAAAATGGGCTATGGAAGGACTATGGCACCTGCCTGACCAATGTTTAAAAACACGGAAAAATTAGCAGGTGGTGACTCGCCAACTCAGTCAATGGGCCCCCGAAAATGGCTGCACGACGCAAAATGTGCAGCAAGAAGGGCAACACTAGTTGAGCGGCTGAAGGGTGGAGAGGTGTCACTGGACTTTAAACAACCATCATTTGCTCCCTTAGGGTCCCATCAGGTACGCCCACTCGCCACTTACGTTTCACATCCACCCTTCGAGCATAAAGCTCTCGCGACTCCACTCTGGCCGGCCGGTGAAGGCAAGCCAGAGGTAGGGGTTCCTGTTACCTCTTCGGTTTCCACTCCGACCGACCCGCTAAGGCAAGTCGGAGGCGAGGAACAGGGGCCTCCCCTGGGAGCACTCAGATCCGTGGGGTCGCTACTCCCCAACAGCTCGCCACAAGCTGCCCTGCGGGCTTATTATTATTATTAAGATTTTGAAATGCTTTTGGGGTATTCCAAAAGCGTTCGTTTAAGAAAAAAAAAACTCATTAGACACAATACAAATCTATAAATACAATCATGTCTTCATATGAGGAACGTATAGCTTCACTTCTCTGTCAATAATCTTATCTTTTTTCTTAAACGAACGCTTTTGGAATACATCAAAAGCATTTCAAAATCTTAAGAGTCCCACGTAAAGCCGCAATCCCATACAAACGTAGTTTCGTTTTAGTTTTACAACAGTTAAGTCAATCCCAACCAAATTTCGTACATACGACCGGATAAGGCCTATTGATGTACAAGTTTTCGATACGAAACTTCAACTCACTGTAATTTTGTATAGGTATTGTTTTTAAAATTGAAATCTGATTATAAACATCAATATGCCTTATTCGGTCGTATGTACGAAATTTGGTTGAGATTTGCTTAACTGTTGTAAAACTAAAACGAAACTACGTTTGTATGGGATTGCGGCTTTACGTGGGACTCTTAATGAAACCTCCTTGCTACAGTACCTACCTGTGTCCTTGGATACCAACTAAACAATACTATATTTTATAAAATAATACTTACAAAGATAAGCATCCAAGACCCATTGGCTAACCTAAAAATATCGTTTTCCATCATGTCTTGGCAGAGAATCGAACCGGGGACCCTTCGTGTCGCTGGCGTGTTACCACACTACGTATAAGAAGTGTAAAACAGAAACTTGACAAACGAATCAAAATAACCGTTACAGTGGAAATAAATATTATCTCTCTCTCAGTCTTCGGTAAAATAATCCGAACTGTTCCCCTGATTTACATAATTTTAGCACAATACAGTTGGTTTCATTAAATTAAAATCTTTTTTATGAATATTGTAAAACAAATAAATATATATACGGACAAATCACACAGATTGAGCTAGCCCCAAAGTAAGTTCTTAAGCAAGACTTGTGTAATGGGACACTAACTCAACGATATTATATTTTATAACAAATACATATATAGATAAACATCCAAGACCCAGGTCAATCTGAAAAATATCATTTTCCATCTTGACCTGACCGGGGATCGAACCCGGGACCATCCGTGTCGCAGGCAGGCGTGTTGACCGCTGCGCCACGGAGCTCGTCAAATTGTAAAACATATAAAAAAGAAAATCATTTTTTTTAATGATTTATAAACTATATAGCTACGAAATTCGAATATCTGTTAACAGTATGTAACGAAAGGTGGTTTATATTCATAGAGCTTCAAATTAAAAGAAAAACGGATACGACAGATAGATGAATCAATGCAAAATATACACGAGTTACATTTTTTTAGCTTCTAATAGGCTACCGCTAAGACAGCAACGGATTCCAAGTTTCATATACGTTCATTGGTTGAAGCGTGATTGAGTCACAAACGCCAAAAGCTCTGAACAAGCTTCCGCATTTAATATATATCATTATCATTTCGTGTAGGCGACACAGTCAATCGACCATGCACACCGTGGTGTCAGAGTTCTTCGGAACCGCCTCTCGGCCTCTGACGTGGTTCCTTTAACGCCTTCCAGGTGGTAGCCGGGACCAACGGCTTAACGTGACTTCCGAAGCACGGAAATCATCTTTCTTATTAGACAATCAGGTGATTCATGCCTGCCATGTCATAACCAAACTGGAAACTACTTAACAAAGTATGCTTCCCGTGGGAATCGAACCCACGACCGACGGGTCAAGAAGGCAAACGCCTTAACCACTGGACCACGGAGGCTGTTGTGATGTATTAGAAAGATACGCCCTTACTTACCAAGCATACTAGAATTAAACGAAGCTTGAGTTTTACTAGCAATAAACTGAAATAATTAGGATTAAATATGCTTTAAACCGCACGACCATAGATATTTAAAAAGGCTAGATTATCAGATACTATTTTTGAATATTGTCTGCTAGGAAACGAAAATTTTTGTTTAAAAAAATTTGCTCTTCTTTTCATGTCACACGTTAAACAAGGTTTCTTTATTTCATTTATACGACAGTTTTGACGGAAAAGTAACAACTAATAATCGAGGTGGTGCAATGATTCTAATAATTTTTGTTACTCGAGGTAATGTAAGGATTCTGACAACACACTCTATACACAAAATCGGTGTAGGTATTTAGGATAATGATGAAATAAAGAAATTTTCAACCTTCCCCACTCGTCTGGCCAGCATGGAGAGTGTAGGCCAAATCCCCTTGACTATTCTAGCTAATGTATGGCTCGTGTAGTACAGAGAGAGTCGTGCTTCGTCAGTGGAGACTAAAAAACACCTAATGATGATGATGAAAAAAATTAATATATATACCTGAGATATATACAAAACCTCAAATTTAAAATCATTATACTTCTTTCTTTCGACACTCGTCTAACAACTAACCTATATTTTCAGTGTGTCTCCTACAAACAAGACGCGCGGATTAAAACATACAAGTGAAAAAAATATATTATTTATCTTTATAACATATTTTTAAATTCCATTTATGTGTAAAAGGCGATCTCAAAATACCTTAACGGAACGCATTTTTTATGACATAGTGACGAAAAAGGTGAAGAAATTTTAATTTAGTTGAAAAATAATAAAATTACGTTTCAAAAAGATAATATATCTCAATTCCCGAAATTCCCTGGTGTTCTGTCGCACTTCATGTACATCGCTATGAAGGAGAGAACATACTTTTAATTTTTATTACCTGTAAATTTTTTATTAAATTACAGGGATCTAGCAGCATCAAGCTTTATAAACAGATCTTGCGCACGACCTTTATTATAGTTTAATCTTTGTTTAATACGCATAATCTGGGAATTATTACTTTTATATTGCATCTGTGTAAATATGATCTAAAATCGTTAAAATTAACTCAAAAATATATTCATAAGTGTCGTAAAACAAGCTTTTAAACATAATATTTGGTACTTATGGAAGTAAAACGTGGAGGTATTCTAAAAATAAAAAAATAAACAATTTTTTAGTTTAAAACTTAAGATAAATTTATTATAAGTTCTTTTGTTAAAGAAGCTTCTGCTGAACCGATAATGTTGAAATGCGTATACAAAGAGAAAGCCATAGGCTACCTTTTATCTTATACTAATCTTTTATACTAATAGACTCATTTACTTGAACTCATCGGAATATATGCTCCTCAGAGAAGGTTCAGAAGCTCTCCTACATTTGTTACGCCCGTGGCAGATACTAATTATCGACAAAATTCTTTCTTTCTTAGAGCTTGTAATAACTTTAATAAGTGCTCCTCTGACACATATATGGACATCTTAGGATCAAATACAGTGGCATTGAAAAAAGCCTTTATCAACAGACTGTTTCCCGACCAGGGTTATTTAGTCCCTTTTATTCATATGGTACTTGTGGTCCTTTCTTTCAGCTTCACTTCTCACTTATCCCGCTGCTGCATTGTGTAATGGTGCATATGTTTTTTTTTTTTTTTTATACGGACAGTCACACAGATTGAGCTAGCCAAACTATAGCTATAACTAGCTATTTTGCTTGTGTATTGTGTTACACTGTCGCTAACTTGTCGATTCTTTTATTGCTTATGTAATAGTTATAAGTGGAGATTTGTAAGTGACTGAATGTTTTTACCCTATTGTTCTATATTGTTATTGTAGTCGATAATCTTCCTAAAAGAAAAATAAAATAAAATAAAAATAAAATAGACTTATGATGATACTATATATAGCTGAAGAGTTTGTTTGGTTCAATGCGTTAATTTCAGGCACTGCTGGACTGATTTCAAAATTTCAGTGTTAGGTACATTATCCTTGAGTGCGATAGGCTGTATGTACCACGGGCAAAGCCGGGGCGGTCTGTTAGTTCCAGATAAAAGGGCATTTCCCAACGGTAGATATCAACATTGACGCAAGATTAGACGGCCTCTGTGTCGCAGTGGTTAACACACCAGTCTGCGACATGGATATACCCGGGTTTGATCACCGGAAAGGTCATGACGGAAAATCTTTTTAAAATTCGCCTTGGTCTTGGAAGATTCGTATATAATAAAAAAAAATAAGTATCTATTATAAAATACTAGTTGCTACCCGCGGCTTCGCCCGCGTAATATATAGCCTATGTCCTTCTCGGTACCCTAACCTATGTGTATGCAAAATTTCATGATGATCGGTTCAGTAGATACGGCGTGAAAGCGTAACAAACAAACAAATAAACAAACAAACTCACTTTCGCATTTATAATATTAGTTGGGATAATACCTATCGTAGAGCTAGTATCCTACGATAGAAGTTCACAACAACTGTGGGGCTAGGTCAATGTGTGTGATTTATCCATCATCATTATCATCATCAGGTTTTCTTTAGCCTCCACTGCAGGAGTACGACCTCTCTGTACTACCGGAGCCATATTATCTCGATTATTTTTTAATTTTCTATAAAGCACAAAAATATCTAAAACCTAGTATAAAATGATACAACATAACATTTGACTAAATCATATTCATTTCATTTATTTATATTCGTGTACTGTAAAGTATTTCTTTACTCAATAAATCATGTTCATCTTGTTCACACTTCAGTTAATCCATTTTGCTTTATAAAGAGATATTTAACAAACGTTAGTAGACAAAACATTGTCGAATGTATTTTAGTAAAATATTCTCATTGGCTATAAATGCTGATTTGATGTACTTAGGCTTTTTCTTTAAAATAGCTGTCTTTTGTAGTAAGTACTTATGAAGTCGTGCGATTCCCGGCAGAGTAGAACAGGACCACTCCAAGTCTTCCCGTGGATGTCGTAGAAGGTGACTTGGGAAATACAAGCTAAACAAAGCTTATAAACATCAAAGAGACCTTTTCAACCCGTCTGGCCAGCGTAGAGAGTGTAGGCCAAATCATCTGATTGCTCTGACTAATATATGGCTCTGGTAGTACAGAGTGGGTCATGCTCCTGCTATGGAGAGTTAAAGACCTGATCATTATTGTTGGCAATGCCACATTAAAATTAAGAAAAATACTGTCAGTTTGACGTATATGTGACATTTTTAACTTTTCTAACACACACTCTGTGCTTCTTCCCGTGTTCGTGTCCATGTACGTTGGTTGTGCAATAAATCCGAGTGTTTCCTCAAGAACCAAGTTTAATTTATCTCCTAAATACAGTCTGCTACTCTCCACAATTATCATTTCGAGTAGGTGACACGGTCAGTCGACCATGCACACTCTGATGATGACGATGTAGTCCTTACAATATTCTTACATACATTCATAATATGACATCTTTACCCCTCGCGAAGTAGGAGTCCAAGGTCATGAACGCCGTGTGGTTCCCGGCAGAGTAGAAGAGGACCACTCTAAGTCTTCCCGTGGATGTCGTAGAAGGCGACTTAGGAAACACAAGCTAAGCAAAGCTTATAAACATCAAAGAGACCTCTCCAACCCGTCCGGCCAGCGTGGAGAGTGTAGGCCAAATCCGCTGACTACTCAAGATAATACATATATGGCTTTGGTAGTACAGAGAGGGTCGTGCTCCTGCAGTGGAGACTAGAAAGACCTGATGATGATGATGATGATGAAGGTCATGAAACCCAAAGGCCACACCTATAACGGTCGTAAATGTGGAAAACAAAACTAAAATAGTGATGGTTACTAGCCGCATCGCCTACTAATGTGATTCTTTAATTTTCATCCAATCCCTTGACCGGTTTTTACGGTCTGTGCGTGAAGAAAAGCAGCTGGTATATTTTTTTTCAAACCAGCTTGGATAGATCACCATCATTCTTAAGTAAGACTCAATGAATTAGTTTCAAATGCATTAACAACAGTCGAGTTATTTCATTTGATAAAATTATTTGAACACCAAATATTGTTACATTCAGTAAGTAAATACAAAATAACGTTTAAATAAATTAATATAGACTCAATAAATGAAATATATGAACTTTATTCTCACAAATGCAAATAAAAACGTAATTATCTAATTACATTTAATTTTAGTATGTGAAAAGCTAAAAATAATTAAAATTTTCGCTTTCTTTCTCGTCTTTATGATTTTACATTTATGGTTTAACTTAGCGTAATAACTGTTTATTGTTGACCCTCTTTTCAGGGGCGGATATAGTAGAGAGGCACCCCCTTGATTTGCTACGAAAATCTTTTATTTTTGCCATACTCACCACGCTTGAACGTCGGAACCGAGATAACCAAAACAAACTGCGCTTACCAACCCGTCTGCAAAGCGTGGTGAGTATGGCAATACCCCAGGGTTTCCATCATTGGGTATAATGGAAATCCTTGAGAAAAGCTCCTGCCCAGCTTTGGAATTCTTGCGGCTGAGACGATGACGAGACGACGACGTCACGCTTGGCAGACTAGTTGATGAGCGCAGTTTTGTTTGGTTTCTCTCCGTTACGACGCTGCTGTCCATCGAAAATGTTATTTAAGCGAAGAAAGGGTAAAAGATTTTTGGACTGGGGCAACGGGATAAAGGTATTTGGAATACTACTTGCTCGATTGGGTTAAGGATGAGAAAGTAACAGCTTAGAAAGCCGAGCGCGCGTACCCGATGCCTACAACCACCAGACAAGCAGTTGAATATGACACTCCTTACCATCGTTAACACCATGGCTTGTTAATTCTATAGCCCATTAAACCAAAGATTCATGTCCTATGAGATTGAGTTTTGTTTATCTAAAAAAGTAAAAAGTCAGGTTTCTATGCTTTTACGCTTCTATTTTATTATATTTCGCAAGACACCCCTAGTAACGTCGTTTTTTTGTTCGAATGTCTTGTCTGCCAGCATCTTTTAAAATTGAAATTCATAGTTTCTAAATTTATTTATTTCTGTCAAAACACTCGTAAATATACAACGTAGAAATATTGTGTTTTCTGAATCTCGGGTCGTTTTTCAAAATCAAATCTATTGAAGTAGTTATTATTTTATGACAATCCAAGAATCTAACTTGGATTGTCATAAAATATTATCAATCAAACAATAAAATCTATTTCTTTATCGTCCAAGGACTCAATGACAAATCTCGATGAACCTTTATACTACTTTTTTCGCCAATCATGTAAAAATTTCACCCCCCTGAACGAAGTCCTGTATGCACCTGCTTCTAGTGGCCGTACCGTACATAATATATTTTTAATACGTACGAACGCTTTTTAATAATAAAATCGTTTTGGGTTTAAATAGGTCGGGCTTAATTTCAGATTGTTTTAGGAGAAGATGTATTTTTTATAACGTTTGCTCACCCTTCATCGCTTTTGGGATGTTTTTGTATACTAGGTGTTTATTTTACACGTCTGTAAAAAAGGAGTGTTATATACTATGTAGGTTCTAAATGGCTGTATTTTGTATGAAACTGCCGATTTTTTGAGTTCAATAGGTAGTTGATAGTATGTATGTATTGTATCATTGATACAATACATACATACTATCACGTTTTTTCCCTTGCAGGATAGACAGAGCCCAGGTCTATAAAACTTAAAGGCCACTTTTAGCATGTTGTTATGGTAGATAGGTTGCTAGCCGCATCATCTATTGACATGATTCCTCACACCCATTCCCCTGACCGGCTTTTACAATCTGCGCGGGAAGAGAAGCAGCTGCTACATTCTACGGTTTTTCTTTTCTCCCATACCCGCGTGGTAGAAGATCATTGATTCCATAGTAAAAGTTGTTCATATTGATGGGCTGAGTCACCTCTGTAATGGTATGTCGAGGTGACGCTCTTGATATACAGTGTGTAAATTCACATTTATACACTGTATATCGGCATTCTCTGACTTATCATCATCAGGTCTTTGTTAGTCTCCCCTGTAGGAGCACGACTCTGTCTGTTCTACCAGAGCCATATTATTAGCCAGAGCAGTTAGAGGATTTGGCCTACACTTTTCACGCTGGTCAGACGGGATGGAGAGGTCTCTTTGATGTTTCTAAGCTTTGTTTAACTTGTGTTTCCTAAGTCGCCTTCTACGACATCCTCGGGAAGACTTGTAGGGGTCCTATCACAGAACTAGATATAGTTCTGTGGGTCCTATTCTACTCTGCCGGGAACCACACGGCTTAGCTATTACCTGCGACTTCTTAATCGTGACGAGCTCCGTGACACAGTGGTCACCACGCCAGCCTGCGACACAGGGGTCCCGGGTTCGATCCCCGGTCAGATCATGATGGGAAACGATCTTTTTCAGATTGACCTGGGTCTTGGATGTTTATTTATATAAGTATATATTATAAAATATAGTATCGTTGAGTTAGTATCCTGCGACACACGTTCACAACTTACTGCGGGGCTAGCTCAATTTGTGTGATATGTCCATATATATTTATTTATTTAATTGTAAATTTAGCCTATAGCGGCGTTATGTCAATCAGGTAATAAGATGTAAAATAAAATCAAGAATTTGAATAAAATACCTTCCAAGAATAATCTCTGTCGAAATTTCGAATCGGTATTAAAAGTTTGACACCCAAAAAGTATTACATTTTGTAAGAAAACTCCGATCCCCGTCGACGGAGTTTGGCAAAGTTAAATTCAACCCTTTAGAGATTTAGCCTTCAGTGTAAATAAGACGGGACTCTATCAATCAACTCGTTAAAAGACAAAAGTTCTTTATTTTTGAGATTTACATTCTTTTTGTCTATTTTTTAATTTCGAAAAGAAAAGCGTTGAATATAGCAGCCTTTCTTTCCAGACAGATGAAAAAAGTGAAAATTTTATAAGCTAGACTCACAAAGCCATCGAGTTAATAATTAATTTTATTTTATAGCATCGTGGATGCATAAAAACCCTTATAAATATGATGGAATAAATTTTTCTTCTAACTACGCTGCAATTCTATTATAACTGCACTACATATCCAGCACAAAGCGCTACTTTGCTGCACAAGGAGTAAGAAAAAAACTAAACAGTGCAGTAAAGGATTTCCATACATTTTTGCTGCTCTAGTGCAGCAAAAATGTATGGAAATCCTTTACTGCACTGTTTAGTTCTTTTTTTAAATTGCGGGACAATAGTTGTCACATGTCATTAAGAAGGTTGGCCAATCTAACGGCCGTATGTAGTTTACAAAGGGACGTGTGTATGGCCTAAAAAAAATACTGGCCATAAAGAAAAAAGGTGGGAATGTAAACAACAAATTTTTAACTTTTGTATTTTTTATTTTTCACTTACTTTTATTGCAGTAGTTGAAAGAAAAGCAGATTATGCACCTCGCATTAAGTAAGTTATATTGCACTCGTGCTTTTTAGAGCCCTCGCTGGCGCTCGGGCTCCAAATAATCACTCGTGCAGCAATAACTTACTTTCTGCTCAGTGCAACAATCTACTATTACCAGAATACAGTATAAAGATATTTTGAATCAGTACTACTACAAGTTAAACGTTTAGTGTTGTATTTTTATGAATAACACTCAATAGCCCCTGAACTAAGAACTATTAAAAAACTTGACAGCGAGTTACAAAACTTGCCGACCGAGTAAAATAAATAAATAAATAATAAACCCTTTAGAGATTTATTCTCAATCATATTACTTAATCAATCAACTAAAAAACACGACAAAAAAATCATATTGGATTTTATTTAAGGTTTTCATAATTAAGGTTCCTATTTTAAGATTTGGTCGATAATTATTATAGACGGCAGCCTTCCTTACGCATTCCAAAAGGAGCTTTTTGGTAATAATTTTTACAGAAAAATCTTACACAAGTACCGATTTATGTTATTGCTAATTATTATTTCAAATTATCATAAAAAAATTAAAATCAATTTTATAAACTAAGTACATTTAAATTAAATTAGAAAATAAATAGACTAAGATCTCAGGCGTCTCTACTCTATGTCATTTTAGCAAAGCCGTAGCTTAGAGTATCATTGATAGGGCGCGAAAGCGTAACAAACATACAAACTCACTTTTGCATTTATAACATTACTTAGCATTCGCCTTACCTCCGATCAAAGCTGGAGTATATTTAAAATAATGATTTTGTGATTTCGATTATCCTGACGACATTGTTAAACTTCTATCGTATCCATCTTTCTCTACAGCACCGATTTGATTTCCATAATTTTGCCTAGAATGTTGAAACGTGCTATACGTGAAATACTTGATAGTAATGAACCTTTAATAATTATGGCCGCTTATAGCACTATAAAGGTCCAATAATGTCCGTAAAAAACATGAAAAGAATCTAGTTTTACACAGTATTATTCTCATGACATTCAGCCTTGCTAAAATGAGGTTGGGTAGCCAGCCGTGAGCTTTCTATCTAAAATTATAATTTGACTTCCTAGTATACAGCCTATGTTACGCGGCTCTAAATAAATGTCATCGTTACGATCGGACCTAGTTAAGTTCAGTTAAATTATTATTTTTAATTATAAGTTTCCTAATAAATGAATAAAAGTTTCTATTAAAGGGGACATTCAATTATACTTTTTAATTTACATCCGTTATATTACAGTCTAAGATTTTAAACCTGTGCAAGTAACTTTTGCTAGCAGCTTTGCGCGCGTCTTTCCTTATATGGGTATCCCAATGTAACATTTTGGGATACAAGGATAAACTTACAGGATATTAATTTAGCCTAGACATAACCTTAAAGGGGCGACTCGGCCCGTCAATATGAATAAATTTTTTATCGATGCTGGAAACTCGAAAAATATTCTATTCCCTTAAAAGGGGTTCTCTTGGTCGGGCAATTTGAATGGGAAGGTCGATTTTAAACCGACTTTGTTTCAAGTTTCAAAAAAAGGTCTTAACAGACAGACGTACGAGGGAGTGATCCTAGTGTTCTTATGAAAGAAAAAAACCGGCCAAGTGTGAGTCAAACTCGCGCAATGAGGGTTCCGTACAATATGCTTCGTGAACACACACAATGTGCAAAAAATGTTTTATTCAATTGACTAGCGCCATCTAGTGGTGTTTTAGTGAACTATTTCCCTAGATGAACTTATTATTGTGAGTTTACCACTTAATTTTCAAGTGATAGAATTCTTATTATTTTTCCTGTAATCTTCAAGGAATGAACTATGTTTTGTAATTTTTTCAAAATTTTCGGCTCAGTAGTTTCGGAGATCAGGGGGGGGGGAATGGTCAATTTTTGCCTTCTTTCGTGAATAAAATCAAAAGTATTGATTTTACCCGAACAAAAAAAAATATTTTTGAGATCCTCATAATGAGCCCTTTCATTTGATATATGACACAGTAAGGTTTGCAAAACTTTTTTTTTTAATTTTGTAATTGGTCCCCTCAAAATAAGGGTCATTTTGAGGGGACCAATTACAAAATTAATTAATATATTAATAAAATTATTTCAAAAAAATCTTTATTTACTTTGCACATCCGTGTTTGGGTCATAGGATTACACTATCTTACCAAATTTCATCTAATTTGGTTCAGTAGATTCGAAGAAAATCGGCTGTGACAGACGGACGGACGGACAGACAGACGCTCGAGTGATCCTATAAGGGTTCCGTTTTTCAACTTTTGTACGGAACCCTAAAAAGAGAAAGAAAATACTCTTTATAAAAAAATATTTATGGACATAGAGAATTATGTATATTTGCCATAAGACAAGCAGGAGAGTAAAATGGACAAACAAAGAGAAAAACATACAAACTTTTACATTTATAACATTAATAAGAATTCGAAGCAGTAGTAATGCGAGAATTTTATTGCAATCATAAAAATTGGAATTTTAAAGTGCTTTAGCGCGTACTCCTCATAGTTTATGGTACTTTTACGGTGTATTTATGGACCTTTTTCAGACATTCGGACTAATGTACAATGTATTTTATTTATATGCAATCTAGGGCGTCCATAAACTGTATGAATTGAAATACTTTAGGTTTGCGAGTAGTACGTATGTGTATTACTTCTTCTTTCCGACTTTGTTGGCATATTAACCTGCTAAAGACCGTCTGACCAAGTTATGCCAGATCTATGTAGTGCCAAAGTATGACCTATATTTAAGGTTTAAAATAACAGAAACAATAACTTTAAGAAACTTAACTTTAAATTAACCTATTCTGTCCCACAGCTGGGCAAAGGTCTCTCTCATTTTCTTCCTCTTGTCCCTATCCCGGCTCCCGAAAAAAGGGTTAACAGGGTAACTCAGTGGACACCTGAAGGTAGTTGGCGTCGTAGGGGTAAGCCTAAAAAGCGTTGGAGAGATAACATTGACACATTGCGGCGTAACTGGTCAGTAAATTTAACTAAAAACGAAAAATAACCAACTTGAATATAATGGTATTGTGCCACAAGGCTGGCAGTATTGCTCAGTTCAATGAAAATGCTGATACGTTGAGCTAGGTAGTTTCCAGCCCTAACCCACCTCGCGTCTGACGTAGAGAAACACAACCTCTTTAAAAAATTACCGGAGGAGGCCCTCATTTTGAGTGGCCTGGCTGTGAGTGAAGGGGGTGAACTCTCCCTACACCCACAGTCGTAGTAGGGGTCGCGGGGGAAGAGGAGTGCCGGTATTCCGGTGCGCCGTTCTCCCTGTCCTCCGCGGCCAAGCGTAGCCGTGGCGCTTGGCGCGGCATCGGTGGGGCCGCAGGGGAAGAGGAGTGTTGGTATGGCGATGCGCCGCTCTCCCTATCCTCTGCGGCCGATATGGAGATGGCCTTGATCAGTCTCTGCTGCTCCGTGATCTGTGGTCCGAGGCGGCGAGACTGATCAAGGCAAAAGTGAGGGCCAGTTGGGTGACGGAAGCGGGATTTCGTCACTTGGCAGACGGCCCTCGAGTTGGAGGGGCGTGCTCGGGTGTCAGGCACGTCCTACGGGGGCGGGTTGTCGCGGCCAGGGGCCTATGAGCCCTTGACCGCGATAGCCCGCCCGGTGTAGGTGGCCGCTCCGATCCCTCTGTCACTATGTGACTGAGAGGGAGTCGTGAGCGTGCCTTGGAGGGGTAGCTAAGCGCGACCGCCGCGCCGGGGCTGTGGAGCGAGAGTAGCACACGCCCCCGGCACATAGTGGCTCAGTAGTGACACCGTGGAGTTTAGTGGCCACACCACATAACCGCGCGTGGCTTCCCGTAGCCCACGCGGTATCCGAAGGGATTCTCCACGTTAAAAAAAAGGTAGTTCCCAGCCCTTTGGTAACGGTATACCTCAATCAACTTTTTAGTCAAGAAACTTAAACCTTTATGCGCTGATATACCCCCAGGACATAATGTTTCTACCTCCAAAGGCTCAAAGATTTATTCAAGGTAGACAACGCGCGAGTCACATCTAGTGTTGCAGGCATTCATAAGCTTCGGTAACCGCTTTCCATTTAGTGGGCCCTGTTTGCCTAAGTTGTATAAAAAGAAAGTGGATGCCATGTGGTTCCAGGCAGAGTAGAATAGGACCACTCCAAGTCCTCCCGTGGATGTCGTAAAAGGCGACTAAGGGAACACATGCTAAACAAAGCTTTCAAACATCAAAGAACCCTCTCCAACCCGTCTGGCCAGCGTGGAGAGTGTAGGCCAAATCCTCTGACTGCTCTGGCTAATACGAGTATATGGCTCTGGTAGTCAGAGAGGGTCGTGCTCCTGCAGAGGAGACTAAACAAGACCTGATGATGATGATGATGAAAGTGGATGCTGGTAACAGCACGGTGGATTATATTATACTAGCTGTTTCCCGCGGCTTCACCCGCGTAATATATAGCCTATGTCCTTCTCGGTACCCTAACCTATGTGTATGCAAAATTTCATGATGATCGGTTCAGTAGATTCGGCGTTAAAGCGTAACAAACAAACAAACAAACTCATTTTCGCATTTATAATATTAGTTGGGATAGGGCAGTATGACACCCCAAACGGCCCATGTTTGGCCCGACAATCCGTGATGGCCAAAAACATCTTCGTAGTATGGCGCTATTTTTGTGAGATACCGTTCGATCACTTTAATGTCATTAATGTATAACCCAACAGTATACAGTAGTGGCCAACAGGTACAGAAGTTTGACCGGGATAGCTAAACCCATGCGAAGATCATGTGTATCATCTGACACCATCTAGGCAGCAAGAAGTCTGCTGTTAGGCATGGGCTTCCGCTTAGATTTTCAATACGACCGTTTGGAAAGGGCCTGCATCCAGCGCCTTCCTAGAACCCTGGTCAGGTCGTCCGACCACCTAGTCGGTGGGTTCTCACGCTGCGCTTGCCGGTAAGTAAGAACGCGGTCGCTATTCAAGAACCTATATGCCCCATCGGCCATCAATTAATCTTTGCTGTAGAAATCATCATTATCCGAGTCTTTTCCCGGTTGCATCATCAGCTGTGATCACAGAGCAAGGAATGTGTCGTAGCTCGCGCCCTCGAGCTACATTGAAATTCCTTGCTCTGTGACTGTGATGCTTCGGAGCCATTATGACAGAATTCATGTTGTGACATGATTTGGTGATAGTTTTTAATACACTTGAAAAAAATATACCTAATTATAACTAGGTAGTTTATATTCATGCAAAACTTTAACAGAAACATTAAGTGAAATAAAAATGAGTTGTTATACTTTTGAAACATCACAAAAATGTAATGTATGGTACTAATTTGCAATAGTAAAGCTTAACGGGCAGATGGCATGCCATTTTATAAAAACGCCAACTTTGTGCTGTTGTCACTGATATGAATAAAATATAGATTGAAGATTCTTAACACTACTAAAAAATACTTTGGAGAAGATAATGCTCGATGTTAATTAATTCGACGTTATAAAAACAAACATTTTCACAAATAAAATATCTCTTCCAACGCACCGCATCGAGGCAACGCACCCAATATGCTGGCAGCATTTCCTCGCTGAATAGCGAGACTTATTCTCTGAGCAAAAAAGGTTATTAAAAGTTAATTTATGTCATCTGCTCGGTGTCATTATCATGGTAGGTATAGTTTATACACAGTGTAATAGAAAGGGGGTATTAATACCTAAGCGGCATGAACTGCCCATGATATCAAGCGATGTTCCCCAGGGGATCTATGTATATGAAAATACAAAAAAAAATACTTCCCAAAGAAATGTGATCAGATAGCTTATTTTTTATGCTAGGTCGATTTTTTCGTATTTAGATGTTTGTCTCTTAGAAAAAGTTGTTGAACAAGTTGGATGAAAGTATATACAACAAGTTAAGCAAGTTAAGCAACCTCTCCAACCACGCTGGCCAGACGGGCCAGCGTAGTTGGCGAGGTTGCTTAACTTAAAGCTTGTAATTAGTTCATTCCGATAAATAACTTTAAGTACTTAAATTAAAAATATTTGACAAAAAAGAATCAATCAAAAAATTAGTATCACGGATAAGGCGTAAACCGATATGAGTTCCGCCACACACAGAATTTTCACAGAATCTTTGATCAGTTTCACACAGTGATCTTTTGCATGCTACATGCTATGGACAGGCTATATATCACGCGGGTAGTGGCTAGTTTGTTTGTATTGACAGTCTGAGTTACCTCTTTAGGGAAATGTCTAAGCACAATTACCACGCTGTATAGCAAATTTCACTGAATCGTATATTATCTTTGATCCATATCTAAGGCTGTCATTGGTTTAAATCGGGACTGCTTTACCAATTAGTACATTCGTTTAACTCTTTATTTGACACTGGCTCTCTTTGTGACAAACAAGGCTCGGCTTTAAGCCAGTAATTGGGCTCATTCCGATAAATAAAGTTATTTACAACAATCACTGCACAGATTTTTACTGTTTATTCAACATTATGATGTATTTACCTATATTTTCTGAAACATTTATTTATTGATTCCTTTTTATTTGAAGATTATAAGTATAGCGTTTCTAATGTATTCATTATCGTAAAGTTACAAATTTGGCTTTATGAATACCCTGAATAACATAACTTTTTAAATATAAAGCAAATTCCTCTGAATCATATATCTGCGATCAACACTAAGGCTGTCATTGGTTTAAATCGGGACTGTTTTACCAATTAGCACATTCGTTTAACACTTTATTTGACACTGGCTCTCTTTGTGACAAACAAGGCTCGGCTTAAAGCTGGTAATTGGGCTCATTCCGATAATTTACAACAATCAATGTTCAGGTTTTTTACTATTTAACCAACATTCACGTGCTTCAATTAACCGTGTGGTTCCCGGCAAAGTAGCATAGGACCGCCCCAAGTCTTCCCGTGGATGTCGTAGAAAGCGACTTAGGAAACACAAACTAAACGAAGCTTATAAAAAAATCAAGGAGACTTCGTGGAGAGTTTAGTCGTCGTCAGCGTGGAGAGTGTAGGTCAAATCCTCTGACGGCTCTGGCTAATATATGGTTCTGGTGGTGAAGCGAGGGTAGTGCTCCTGCAGTGGAGACTTACATAGACCTGATGATGAAGATAATAACCAACATAATACTGATGAGTCGGAAACAATTTACTGACGATACTACCGAAGTGGCCTATACTGGAGTCTGATTAAAAATGGGGGAAAGCCAACTAATGGTCATTTCTCCCCACATCACGACTTCATACCTCAAGGATTTATTTTTATGGTACGGTGGTTTATTTGTTTTTCGTATATCTAAGTGGCCACACTGCTATCATATTTTTCAAGCTGCCTTAAGCCATCTGATATAATTTAAGGACTGCCACCAAGTGTGGGCCACTTGGTGGCAGTCCTTAAATTATACAAGACAAACAGACCACTTGGTTAAAGTTTCCAAGATTCTTACACACAAATGCTATCAGGACAAATTCAATAAAACCTTTTGATAATAAAAACCACCATAATAGTTTATTACATACATACATGCACCTCTATATAGAAAAAGAAAAGAGAAAATAAGTTAAGTATGTACACACACGTTTTCAACATTTTCTAAGCCTTGCCCTAAATGTCCGTGACCTTTAATTTCGCCACATTATTATTACAACAGCTAACCTTGATGACCCATTCATATTCATAGTTAAATTTATTTTCAAATGTATTATGATTTTGAATGAATGTCTTACAAATGTATTTACCAATGAAATCTTCAAACCACAAAAGAACCTTTAGTTGAATGCGTTTGTAAAGACTTCAAAAACATACCTCTATCAGGTTCAGTACGTTACAAAGAAAACCAGATCCCTAATGACACGAATTCATACAAGTAGGTATACAACTTAATGTACATAGGTAACGGCTTACATCAGCAAAACTAGCGCCCCCATAATTTTATTCTTGTCCTCCTAAGTAAGATCAAAGTAAAAAAATCTACGTTGTACTTCGGAAGAAAATTACCTTCATTTTAAAATTAAAAGATCTACTCACTGCCGCCAAAAGCCGCTTTTAACGGTAACGAGTAGTTTTCTTAATTTACCAACTACAAAATAATGAAAAGTAATAGGTATCAAAAATACTAGTAATTTACTACCGAAGTGCTGACGTAGATTTTTTCAATTTGATCTTATTTATTACAAGAAATAAAATGTGGGGTGGCGCTCGTTTGCTGATCTTATCCCCTTAATTGTGAGCCGTGTCGAGTGACCAGGAAGGGCTGACAGGGGTACAATTTTTGAAATTTCTCCATTCGCATAACCTAACCATACAAAAATCGTGCAAAGATATAATCGTTAGTGGTCACAAGTTCAGAAATAACAACGCAGTTTCTTTACAGTAAGATTAAGCGTTGCCATACAAGTTGGCTATGCAAACAGCCTTATCACATATTGCGGGGCAGTAATTTGCGAGAGATTTATAAACTTAGATTGTAATATCTATGAAAAGTAACAAAAATAATAATACAAGTAATTTACTAGGGCAATCAGCTATTAGATTTTTTAAATTTGATTTGATTTAGGAGTACCTAAATGAATGAATGGGTGGCGCTAGTGTGTGAACTCACTTCACCGATTGTTTACCAGTTTTACCTTTTTACCTTAGGATGTGGTGATAAGTTGATAGTAGGGTGCAAGATGTTACCGATAGATGTAAAAGAGATAGTAAATACTAAGTATTCACAGTAATATTTCTTATTACTGTGAATACTTAGTAACTTGTCAAATAAATCAGAAAATCCATAATTCTATTTTTTACAGTAATATGAACCGCCCAAGTGCGTGTCGCCACGCGAAATTTAAATATAATTGCTTTAAAAAAATACTTTTAATACATAATCAAGTATATTACATTGTTTATACACCTAACGTTTCGGACACTTTACAGTTGGATGCGGTTATGATTAAATGTTCGCAGCTAGGCTAAGTTGACATTTGTCTAAACAAATGTGATATACACTGTAAAATGTTCGAATTCGAATTTTAGGTGTATAAATAGTGAATGAACGCGAATATACCGTATTTTTGAGTTGAGGAAGGGTAGGAGTTTCTTGGACAGAGGGAATGTCATAAAGGTATTTGGGATGCTACTTGCTCAGATGGATTGGGGATGAAAAGTAGCAGTTTTGGAGGCCGGCGGCGCGTACCCGATGTCATACTTGCAAAATCCAGACAGACAGTTAATGATGCACCTTGACTTGTTTTTACGATCAGCGTGGAAAAATGAAGAATGTACCCTTCTACGTATTTTTCTTATCTCCCAGACCATCGTGGTAAAACGGACCATACATTTCCATCTGCCAGACTAAAATGGAAGATACAACGCCAACAAAATAAAGAAACATTTATCTACACTCGCATACTCGGATACAAGAAACTCGCACAAATAACAACAACCGCTCGAGTGATTCGCAACAAAAGCCGACAAATAGCCCAACATTTAGAAACGTTTCCCATTTCAATACAAGATATCAACCGAGCGAAAAAAATACCGGCAATGGCGTTCGGGGAATAAAAATAATAAATGCGCAATTCTTTAGGCAGGGCTGTTAAACTGTCGGCCGCAGTCGTGCCCTACGGTTGTTCAGCCCTGCCCGCGAGTTCTGCAGTCGATTGATGACGTCACTACTGTTATGTTTTGAACAATGTTGGATTGGATGGGGTTATGATTAACTGCTTGAATAACTCAGTTTGGGATATTTATTTTCGATTTGAAATCGATTGAATATGGAAATATATTTTTTGAATAGGCCTGAAAGTGGGCAAGTCTATCAGTTGGCAGTACCTCGTGAACCGTAACAGGTAGACAGTTGGAGTTTCTACAGAATTTGTAAGAAATGTTTATTCATGAAAATGGCGTAAAACTATAGAATTAAAAAACAATACGTATCAAGAACATAGTCCCTGACTCCTCCAGCTTTATTTCATGTTATTATTGATATAATTATATTATTTTATACGATGTGGATATTGGTCGAATTAAAAAATCGTTTCTAAAATCGTTTCATAAATAAATGAATTAAAGGTAACTAATTTTACTGTCCCAGACTTGTCAGTTTATAACTGACATCTAAATAAACGGTTGTAATATAAATAGATTAAGAACATATAACATGACTGACAGGACACGGCTCTACATCACAATATTGACGTCAATTAGAACAAAATCGTTACTAAATCATGTCAAAAAGTGAATTGGAATTATGGTAAGAAACATAAATCAAGGAGTATTGAGCAACAGTGTTTTCATCACATATTATATTATATTATTACGCCTATTTCCCATAGGGATAGGCAGGCAGAGACTATGGATTGGTTATGAAACAAGTAATATTCTGTCAATTACTAATTTGTTTAAAAGCTAAGATTTTTGATGGAATTTACCAATATTTAAGATAAAAAATCAAAAACTCTGTTTTTACCCGACTAAATAAATATATATATATACGGATAAATCACACAGATTGAGCTAGCCCCAAAGTAAGTTCGAGACTTGTGTTATGGGATATTATCTCAACGATATTATATTTTATAATATATTTTTATATAGATTAACATACAACTAACCCACTCAGAAGGAGGGTAATGTTAATCCCGCGTATGTATGTTCCATTGTTGCCTCCTGTGTAGCCTACACGACTGGACAAATTTAGAAGTGTGAGGTGTCATTAGATTCGTATTTTGCCTCGAAGCGTCACACACACGGAGATACATGTACTCACACAGGCACAGCACACAGGTAATGTAACGTCAGCAAAAATCAATATGGCGGACGCAAACTGTCAAAATAGGCAGCCGGGTTTTCATTTTTTAGTAATGCAAATTGTTAATACTAGTAATTTTTCTACCGTGATTTGACCTTAGATTACCAAGTTTTACATTGAAGAAATTATTTATCTCGCAAATAATCACTACATATTATAAAACTAAATCCTTCGCCGCGTACGTCTGTCTGTTTGTTCGCGATAGACTCAAAAACTACTGCATGGATTTTTATGTGATTTACCAATGGATGGAATGATTCATGATCATGAGGCAGGTTTATAGGTATAATACCTACATGCCCGGGCGCAGCTGAAAAGGGAGGAGGCTATGGAGAAAAAGTGACGAAGGAGATGACTCGAGATAGAGCGAAATGGAAAAGCTTACATGCTGTCCCGACCCCACATAAAGTGGGATAAGGTGAGGAAGAAGAAGAAGTCTTTTATTACGTCATATTAAT
This sequence comes from Rhodophaea formosa, assembly GCA_963082605.1. Lineage (NCBI taxonomy): Eukaryota > Metazoa > Arthropoda > Insecta > Lepidoptera > Pyralidae > Rhodophaea > Rhodophaea formosa. The sequence continues at coordinate 7,846,544 of OY720228.1, read as the reverse complement.
TACAATCGATTTCTTAAAGCTTACTGAATTGCTCCATGAAGGTCAAATAAATCTCTGATTACATGAATCATTTATTGGCATGCTTTACTAATAACTGTGTAAAAGACACGCCATTTTTTCTAAGAAACCTTTGAAAATACTTGTTTTCGTAAATACCCTTTTATATTGAAAGACATAAAGTCGCTTTTCGATCAGCAAGATAATTACAATCTTGCTGACAGCTCCTTTCGATGACTTCAAAGGCGTAGTTGACCGTCCAGTATAAGCTGGTCCGTGTCGAATATTGAGCTTTGAAGTTTGTGAGGAATTTTATCCATTGTGGGAACGAATGAAGGTCGGGTTACACTGGTTGATGACCACCCGTAGCGACCGCACAGCGTGGTAGATGTGACTCATCGACGAAGATTCGTATTTGGGGTTACAGGCGATTCGTGCAACCACAATAGGTAATTTGGAAACAAACTGACGTAAAATACTAATAATTCAATGCTAAAATAAAAACGAAGTTGAAGTTGAGCATGTTGACGTCAGAAGCGCAGTAAATAACACTCCAACCTGCTGCGCGAGGGGCCTCGGGTTCGATTCCCGTCGCGGGCAAAAACTAAGTATTTAATTTTCGCAGGTATTTGTCTAAGGTTCTGGAGCTACCTAAGAAGAGTCGACTTAAAGCCGGCGACAGACTGTAACTTTTAAAAATCATATTCTAATATGAATGCTGTCAAGCTTGTTACTTTACTAGCTACACTATACTACCACTGATTGTCTGATTCACGTAGTTGTTCTTTTTCCCATTTCCTGTTTTAGTGGAATAATAAAAACATGTCCTCGTATAGAATAATAATCGGGCTTCAAATATTAGACTTGATAAAATAAATAAATAATTCCCGCCTTGTGGTTCCCGGCAGAGTAGAATAGGACCACTCCAAGTCATCTCGTGGATGTCGTAAAAAGCGACTAAGGAAAAACAAGCTAAACAAAGCTTCTAAACATCAAAGAGACCTCTCCAACCCGTCTGGCCAGAGTGGAGAGTGTAGGCCAAATCCTCTGACTACTCAAGCTAATATATGGCTCTGGTAGTGCAGAGAGGGTCGTGCTCCTGCAGTGGAGACTGGAAGGACCTGATGATGATGATGATGAAATAAATAATATATACGGACAAATCACACAGATTGAGCTACATCCATATTACGTTCGATTTTGTGTTATGGGATTCTAACTAAATGATACCCAATAAAACAGGGTATAATCAGTACGTTTAACCTACTATATATTATTACAAATTCATATAGGTATAGATAAACAATCAAAACTCAGATCAATACCAGATCATTTACCATCTGAACCTGACTGAGGATCGAACCCGGGACCTGCGGTGTGACAGCTGGCATGATGACTACCAAACCAAAGAGGTCGTCAAAAGAACTTGATTTGACTGAAACGGGTCCAAACCCAGATTTATGCCAATAACATTAATTTGATGTGGGAACATCTTAAGGAATTCTAAAACGTCGGTGTAAGGCCATTACTACATTGTTGAAATGTGTGAGGAAGGTGGTCTCGTTACATATCTGCCATAGGAAGTAGCCAAGATGATTGCTCAAGGAGGGTTGGTGAGAAGCGTGCGGCCGGCTGTATAAATATTTTTTAGGTGTTTTTGTGCATTAAAATTATATTCTGATATTATCATCATCATCGTCAGGTTCCACGTAGTCTCCACTCACCTTCTGGGTTGGTCAGACGAGTAAAAATATAACAAATTCGTAATAAGTTGCATTTACTGTGCCATGCAGCGCTGTTCTATTAACGGTTTACGACTCAACTGCAGACCAATACTAGTGAATTATACAATTGTTTTACGCCGCAGGAAGTCGAACTGTTTCCCTAAGATGGGAGATTAGCATGTTACCAACGCGTCACGTGATCACTTTTCTATAAATATAACGTGTTTTAAACCAAAAAGTCTTTCAGTCTTCACTGAAAATAGAGCAAAGTCGTAATGAATTCAGTTGATGTGGCGTGCAGTGCTGTTTTATTCACGGCCCGCGTTCGGCAGCCTAGTTACAAGTTGGGATTAAAAATGTAATGATTCTATTGCCTACTCGGAAACAAGTCAATTCTTTCGACATAGCCGCTACTATTTGGTTTAAAAAAATTGCCGATTGTACTACTGATTACTGATTGACCTAGGGTAGTATCATATTAAATATAGGATAGTACTACTACAGTTTGGTTTGAACGAGATATAATTAGTAAGTTTTGAGATAAAGCACTTTTACTTAGACCGCAAAAATGATGTTTTCTTATGTTCCGCAAAAATGAGTTCGTCATTCATACAAACACTATGAAAAACAAAATAATCTTTGCTGTCAAAAAAATATAGAGCTATTTTTGCTAATCTAAGCTTGCTACTACGGAACCCTTCACGGGCGAGCCCGACTCGCACTTTTCCATTTTTCATTTTTTCCCAAACCAGCTGGGATATGATTCTCTACTTCCATCTTATGAGTTCCATATTAAACTTTAGTAGGGGCCACGATGGCGTGAGTGTCGTGCGCTCCTTAATAGCTTGAACCGCGACCGCTGCATTTTCAGATTGCATTCAGAAACATGCTTTTTGACATTGATTCGTATGATAGAAGCATTTTGAAGCGCTACCAAATACTTACATTGTCTTTATCGTCTCTTGCTGGGTGCTTGCGAGGTAGACAGAGCCCAAGTTCAAAAAACCTATAGGCCACGTTTGGCATGTTGGTAGGCGATAAGGTGGAAAGCGGAATCAAAATAGTGAAGGGCTGCTAGCCGCAGTGACAACTGACGTGATTTTTACGGTCTGCGCAACAAGAGAAACAGCTGATATATTCTAAGTTATTTTTCTTTTCTCTTTAAACCAGCAAAGATATGATTCTCTAGTTCCATCGTATTCATTCCTAGAGTTCCATATTGAACTGTAGTAGGGGCCACGATGGCGTGAGTGTCGTGCGCTCCTTAATAGCTTGACACCGCGACCGCTGCATTCGGGTTGCATTTCAGAAACATGCTTTTTGACATCGATTCGTATGATACAAGCATTCTGAAGCATAAACACATTATCATCATCAGCCTATTACTCGTCCACTGCTGGACAAAGGCCTCTCCAATTGCACGCCATCGAGCATCTATCTTCATCTATCTTCGGCTGCTCGCATCCAGCTCCTGCCACAACATACATACATCGTCTTTGGCCTTAGCCAGGTAGACAGAGCCCAAGGTCTTATAGCCAAAGGCCACGTTAAGCGTGTTGGTGGCGTTAAGGTAGAAAGCGGAATCAATATAGTGAAGAGTCGCTAGCCGCATCGCCTATTTACGTGATTCTTTAGATATTCGCCCAACCCTTTGACCGGTTTTTACGATGGCGTGTGTGTCGTGCGTTCCCTAAAAGCTTGACATCGAGCATCTATCTTCTCATCATCATCATCATCATCATATCTTTTTATATATCCACTGCTGGAGCACGATCCTCTCTGTACTACCAAAGCTATATTAGCTAGAACAGTCAGAGGATTTGGCCTACACTCTCCACGCTGGCCAGTCGGGTTGGAGAGGTATCTTGATGTTTTTAAGCTTTGTTTAGCTTGTGTTTCCTAAGTAGGCCTATTCTACTCTGCCGGGAACCACACGGCACATCTATCTATCTTCTATCTATCTTCATCTATCTTCGGCTGCTTGCATCCAGCTCCTGCCACAACATACATACATCGTCTTTGGCCTTAGCCAGGTAGACAGAGCCCAAGGTCTTATAGCCAAAGGCTACGTTGAGCGTGTTGGTGGTGTTAAGGTGGAAAGCCGAATTGACTAGGTATGATTAGAGTAGACTAAGATTAGAATTTGAGTATTGACGTGTCTTTAGAAACATGCTTTTTGACATCGATTCGTATGATACGAGTTCATACGAGCATTTTGAAGTGCATAGATTAAATTAAGTACTGGCTTCCTTGGTGTGTCGTATTCTCTACACTTGTATTTCATTTTAAAAGGTATTTATCTGCGGTTATAGAGTTACTGAAAAAAAAACATCTTTGGCAGCTACTTTAATAGTGGCCCTTGGAGTTCAGAGCTAAGATTGCGAGAGGTGAGAGGAGATTAAATTAACTGTTTGGACAAAATTTGCCTACTTCACTGAAAAAGGTAAATATTTATGTAGGTATATATTGATTTTTTTGTCTGTGGTCTCTGTGGTCCAGTGGGTAATGCGTTTGCTTTACTGACCCGGAAGTCGTGAGTTCGATTCCCACGGGAAGCATACTCTGTTAAGTCCAGTTTGGTTAGGACATTGATGATTGAGAATGATGATTCCGTGCTTCGGAAGGCACGTTAAGTCGTTGGTCCCGGCTGCCATCTGGTAATCGTTAAATAAACCACGTCAGAGGCCGAGAGGCAGTACCGAAGAACTCTGACACCAGGGTGTGCATGGTCGACTGACCGTGTCACCTACTCGAAATGATGATTTGGATGAAATAAAGTAAAAGTTAGGAGTTGTGTCGTAAAAGAGATCAAGAGAATGCCTTAGAATGCATACCGTGTGGTTCCCGGCAGAGTAGAATAGGACCACTCCAAGTCTCCCCGTGGATGTCGTAGAAGTTGACTAAGGAAACACAAGTTAAACAAAGATATAAACAGAAAGAGACGTCTCCAACCCGCGTGGAGAGTGTAGGCCAAATCCTCTGACTGCCCTGGCTAATATCAATATAATCTGGTAGTACATAGAGGGTCGTGCTCCTGCAGTGGAGACTAACAAGGGCCTGATGATGATAATGATGAATGCCTGAAAACTGAGAGACACGAAGAGTACTCCACCGACAAGAACACTGTTCTAGTCGGACTAGATAGATAGTTCGTTTCGATACGTAAAACAAGATAGGGAAAGACGTAATGGTCCTATTACTTTGTAATTTTTTAATTTTTAGTATAAGAATATTATAAAATTATATTAGTTGCGTGAGTGATAAATAAATTAACCAATAAATGAGTAACTGGCAGTTCTCTAATTAACTGTAATAGGTGTGTAATAAGTGGTGTGTGAAATAGGCTGACATGATTTACGCATATTAAATATCTCCATAATAAAATAACCTAACAAGTCGATAAAACTTCAGTACGATTTAACTAAACTTTATAGATACTTGTAACTATCTTCTGACCGGGACTTTGTGTATAATTATTACTTGCATTACTTACATCCCTTCGATTCTTTAGTTTATTAGCATTATTTTCCATCAGTTTATTTTCTCTCGAATAATAATAGCAATAAAAAATATTAAAACTGAGCGGTAGTATCTGATATTAAAAGGATACTTACCAAATGCCAATCTGAAAATTATCGTTTTCCATCCTGGCCAGGGTTCGAACCCGGAACCACTCGGTCGCAGGCTGGCGTGTTAACCGCTGTCTCGTCAATGTATGTAATATGCATTTAAGTATGTAAATATGTCTGTTCCATATTGTTGCCTATTGGAGCCTAAACGGCTTGATTGATATTTGATATGTGAGGTGAGATTGGATCAGCGATCTTCCCGGAGTGTCTTAGGCTATGTTACACAGCAAAAAAACAATATGATAAACTTAAACTGTCAAAAACGCCAATCGGATTTAAAAAAATAATGCACGTTGTATTTGGTACTATGGGACCACCATAAATTTCTAAACCAAATAAACTACAATAAAAGAAATATGTCGTATAACACAGACATATAGCGCGAAGAACCAATGGCCAATGGGGCAGAAAGGTTCTTGAGTCACCACCGACCAGCAAGCCTATTTGCTAACTTTTGAAAACTATAACGGTGTACATCATTTTCATGGTAGCTACAATGTTCATAACGGCTTCGGTATGAATGACTATTTTTATTTATGATATGAAAACCGTAATGGATGCTAAAGTGACAATCAGATTGTTGTACACTGAGTTAGCAAATCGGTCTGCTGGTGGTCGGACGACCTGACGTCGCAGGAAGGCGCTAGATGCAGTCCTATGTCCTATATTGAAGAAGCAAATTTTACTTCACGGGATGCTGCTTTCGTCTTTCAATTACCGTGTAATAGTGTAGAGGTTTTATTTGAAGCCAGAAACTCCACGGCACTAAAATAATTAACTACTATTCACACTAAAACGGAACAGCACAATGCCTAAATAAAATTTTATCTTCCGAGGTGAATTCTTTACGATTATACCACGAGGAAATTGTTCATAATAACCAAAGAACCTAAGGGTGTCGACTAATGACTCAATCGAGGGGTTAGGGATGGGAATATTTACATTTTATCGATAAATATAGCGTCTTATTTTTGATTAAAGTTAAATTAGTCGCATAATATATAACATTTAAAAAATATACCCAATCTACCAAAGATTTGCAATCAAAGGTATCTAAATAGAAACACTTCTTGTTTATTATTTTGTTACCTTATCGTCATGAATTGATGCTACTCGCAAGGGGCAAGGGCGTCATAATATATATCTGTGTTTGTATTAATTTATATTATATTGAGATTGTCCTCATATAATATTCACTTTTATTTTGGTAAAATTGGCTCTGTTTAATAATAAATATTAACACTTTTTCTGTCTTAACTTTGTCTTTTCTAATACGACAGTCTGAACTGATAAAATGTTAGCAAACTTCACTTTAATATATTAAAGCAATACTTTTATATTTATTCAGAAATAATATAGGACATTTTTTTAAATTTAATATTTCCTTCTAGTTTATTAGGTTCCACTGCTGGCCAAAACCCTACCCTATTTTTCTCCTTGTCCTATCCAGTGTCATAACTTGTCATTCCTCATCAAAAGTTAACACAAAAACAACCAAATTTGAGAAAATATTCAATTGATATATTATCACAAAAAATAGAAAATAATATCGACAACATATTATATTTCACAGACACATTCCACCACTAGCTTGTAAAAATCAAAGTTGTACGTTTTAGGGCGGCAATTCAGCAATCGTAAAGCACCACCATGGAATCGGACAAACCACTAATGAGCTGCTACATTGTATCGATTACAATGTATCGATGCTAATGAGAATATTACATTGCACAACACTACACTTTGAATTTTACGATTTATGACTTTGGTATTACATATTTATTTATTCTGTCTGGTATATATGTACAATTTTTATGAGAATATTTTCTTTATTTACACTTCTTTGAAGATCAAAAAGTTTATAAGTATTTATTATGAAAAATAAGTCCTATCCTATATATAATTAAGATCTTCTTCTTCTAATGATATGTACCTGATCAATTCAATTTCAACTATCTGGATCTCTATCTGTAGCTAAGTATGTATATCATAAAATAATGCGTATTTTTGACAAATTTTTCGGTGTTTTATTGAACATACAAACATAGTGTATATCTGGTAATAATGCAATATAATAAAACCAACAAGCTGATCTGATTATAAAGAACTAATTATTTTTACATTCAACGGTGGCATAATATGATCTTGTCATGGTTAAATACATTTTAATCACGCCTTTTTCTCAACGGCGATAGACAGAACCTGCAACGTGGTCTTAACGCTACGCGTTAAGGCGCTGTAATTCACGCACTGCCGTAAAACGTCTATTTTTCGTCGCGCAGTTAGCCTTATTTTTCATGGAATACTCATCATCATCAGGTCTTTCTAGTCTCCAATGCAGGAGCACGACCCTCTCTGTACTACCAGAGCCATATACTAGCCTCAGCAGTCAGAGGATTTGGCCTACACTCTCCACGCTGGCCAGACGGGTATACTAGTATGAAAAAAAATTATAGTACAGTTCCAAGTTCAAAATAAATGATTGCATCAAAATATTTTCAAAAAAATATTTAAAACCTAGGAACCTAGAAAAAAAATGGCAAAAAGCTATATCCAGAAAAGGTTTCGTCGCGAATTACTTGATATTTTCAGCGATAACTACCCACCATTTTTTTACATCTATAATAAGTAAAACTTACTGAGCAAAATGGATACCTAAAAATATTACAACATTTGGTTATAATTAAGGAATTATTAAATTAAAACCGACAAAAAGCGGCCGAAATGACAGATACGGGTTCGAACTGAGATCGCCTACCGGCATCACCACTTTTAACCGTATTTCATTACCAGTACGTACTATTATCGCGCGATTACCATTACGTACTATTATTATTAGGTGTTACAGCGCCTTAAAAAGTGTGAAAAAAGGTATCAAAATAGTCATAGGTTGCTTGTCAAATGACCTATGGAAATTAATTCTTAAATTATCGCCAAATTATTCGATCGGGTGTTTTATTTACAAGGGTAAAAACGCAGCTGGTAAATTCTACGTTGTTCCTTGTCTCTTTATATTAGTTCTAAGAAAGACTCTCTTCGTTTTAACAAATTATTGATGTTTTTCGTTTAAAATTTAGATGAAAAATACATCAATAGTAAATACAAAGGGCAAAAATATATCAATAGTTCATTCAAGTAAACTAATCTGTAAAATAAAAACAATCCCATATCTTCATTCCAATGAGAACCACACATGTACCCCAACATCCTTAAAATCGCAAAGAAACCCACTCGAGGGTAAAATTGTTCGTCTAAAGAGATTGTCAATATGAAAGTAGCAGATAAATGTAATTTATATCGAACTCCGGGCATATGCATCCAAAATAATACGATTTTAGGAATAAAAGCGCTGTCTGGAGTCGAATAATCCTTTTAAAAAATAAAAGTTTTTACTCTGGTTAGTGTAGCTAGCAAAATCTTTTGATTAGAGATCATATACATACATTGACGGCTCCGTGGCGCAGCGGTCAACACGCCTGCCTGCGACACGGAAGGTCCCGGGTTCGATCCCCGGTCAGGTCAAGATGGAAAATGATATTTTTCAGATTGACCTGGGTCTTGGATGTTTATCTATATATAAGTATCTATTATAAAATATAGTATCGTTGAGTTAGTATCCCATAACACAAGTCTCGAACTTACTTTGGGGCTAGCTCAATCTGTGTGATTTGTCCGTATATATTTATTTATTTATTTATCACGTCTTTTCCCCTTGCGGGGTAGACAGAGCCCAAGTTTATAAAACCTTAAGGCCACGTTTAGCATATTGGTGGGCTTGTAGATGAGAACGGAATCAGAATAGTGATAGGTTGCTAGCCACATCCTATTGACATGATTCCTGACGCCTATTCCCTCGATCGGCTTTTACGATCTGCGCGGGAAGAGAAGCAGCTGGTACATTCTACTTACGTTTTTTCTTTTCTCCTAGACCAGCATGGAAGCAATCATGATTAGAGATCAAGTCGTGATATCACCGCAAAAAATGTTTTTAAGACTTTTTGTTTAGTTTTTCTTTTGTGTAACTGGCCAATCACCCTGGTGTCAGATTTTTCAAGCTGCATAAAGGCATCTGACATAGCTTAACAACTACCCGTGATGACAGGAGTCTTCAGTCGTTTCGCACCACAATGACAGCCGGGACCACGGAGGAGCTTGAGATATTTTACGCCACTTGCGGTCACCCATCCTAGCGGGGACTGCGCCAGGGGTTGCTTAACATGCGTAAGCGTTTATAATGGCACTTACAGCCATCCAAGTGGGGACGTAGCCGTGGTTGCATAACATGCGTATGCACTAATTAAGGATCCCGATGGCCCAGTGGACGTCAGTCCCACTGGGCTATTGGGCTTCTCAATAAGTCTTAAAAATGTCCGTGATGCATACGATGCAAGTTCCGATGTCATAAGGACGTATTATTAGCAAATGTATTGATAAAACATATTGAACGAACTTAAGCTAATCTTTCTTGAATTCATTAAATTATTTTTTTTTAAGAAACATTACCAGTAATTTCGTTTGTTTTATAATCATTTACAGGTCTTTTTTAGTCTCCACTGCAAGAGCACGACCCTCTCTGTACTTTCAGAGCCATATATTAGCCAGCGCAGTAAGAGGATTCCTACACTCTCCACGCTGCCAGACGGGTCGGAGAGGTCTCTTTGATGTTTATAAGTTCGGTTTAGCTTGTGTTTCATTTTTTTATATTTTCAACCTCTTACTGCTATCCATCTCGATCCAAAGTCTATTATTGTGCCTCGTTGTAGGTAAATAACGTAAATAAGGCCATAATAATGAAATTTTCTCCACTCAACGTGAAGAGCTAGCTAGACAATCAATTTATTTCATTAGAGAAAAATGCGGGAGCGCCGCCTTATGGAGCTATGCAGACGAGTTACTTTTTGTCTACGATTATTAAGACAGATTTGTCTATAAGAGGGTGTGTGTGTGTGTGTGTGTGTGTGTGTCTCGTTGTTATTCCTGTTAGTTTTATTTTATTGATTAAGGTACAATCACAGATATTAGAACATGACATTTCACATGAACTTACACCTAATTGTCGAGCTCCGTGGCGCAGCGGTCAACACGCCTGCCTGCGACACGGAGGTCCCGGGTTCGATCCCCGGTCAGGTCAAGATGGAAAATGATCTTTTTCAGATTAACCTGGGTCTTGGATGTTTATCTATATATGTATTTGTTATAAAATATAGTATCGTTGAGTTAGTATCCCATAATATAAGTCTTACTAAGAACTTACTTTGGGGCTAGCTCAATCTGTGTGATTTGTCCGTATATATTTATTTATTTATTTATTATTATTTAATATCATTTTAATTCTAAGATCCTAACTAAGATTGTACACAACATTTATTAAGATAATGTACATGCAAACAAAGGAAGTAAAAAGAAATAAAAAATACCAATAAACTAAACAAAATCAGTAAAAAAAATTAGACACAATTGTGGTTTTTTAGTTTGCGTAACTGGAATTAGAATCAAAGCGGTCAATTTAGGAGCGCTTAAATCTTCTTCAGCAGGTCTTTTTTAGTCTCCAATGCAGGAGCACGACCCTCTCTGACCACCAAAGCCATATAAATTTGGCCTACACTTTCCACGCTGGCCAGACGGGTTGGAGAGGTCTCTTTGATGTTTAAAAGCTTGGTTTAGCTTGTGTTCCCTAAGTCGCCTTTTACGACATTCACGGGAAGATTTGGAGTGGTTCTATATTCTACTCTGCCGGAAACCACACGGCGAAAGGAGCGCTAAATACTACAGAATTATTACTCGTACCTTTTAGTCGAAATCGCTCTTTCGTTGTTTGGTTTTCGAGTGTGAGTGGCCAACACTGGTATCGGATTTTCAAGCTGTCTAGGCTTTGATGCTTCTTATGTAGGATGAAAATATTTTTATTTTGGTATCATACCTTATTTCTATCTCCGCTCTTCATGCTGTGGTCTGCTTTCTTGCTGTTCGTCAGTGCGATCTACTACTAGTAAGATTTTTTTATTCCATTTGTTCGACCGTCAAATTAGTCTTTTTTTCTAATTTGCTGTACGGAAGTAAAGAACCTCACCTGACCTTTGTGAACAAATTTTTTTTAAAGTCATTCTCGCTATTTCCACGGTCGAACTAATGAAAAAAAAAATTGTCGCTTTATGATCACAAGAACAAACTGTATGTAACTACTTTTAAACTTTCGCGTTGCATGATTATTAAATGCAATGTCGGGAATTAACGCGAAAACATACCGTTTTTCTCCAGACGTTTCGGCCGGGTTACACCGACCGTGGTGAAAAACGGTATGTTTTCGCGTTAATTCCCGACATTGCATTTAATAAACTGTATGTAAGTACTATTATGTATCCTGTGACTGTATCAAAATCCTTATGAGAGTACATAATATCAAAAAAAAGTGTAAAAGGTAAAAGAAAAACACCCTATAGAAAGCGAGGCGATCGGTGACTCATTACGAAGTCTGATACCGAGGTACGGTTAATACCAAGCCTATTTGGGTAATGCAAGGCCAGAAACTACATGTCACAAATTATTTACACTCTTCCATACTACTTTTAGGTAGAAATGAAAAATTATAGAACAAAAAATGATAGGAGGAAGGGGGTAAAAATCTAACCAATAAAATCTCCCCTCTAGTCCGCCACAGCTCTCTATCCTTGGCGATGATTTGCCAATTTTTATCATGTGCCGCCAAACATAAACAAAAAAAAACCTTTTTGAGGCAAACTGAGTTGGAGTAAACCATAAATACCTTAACATATTTATCTCGACGTTGCGTTTCCTCTTGACACGCTCCATTCGCGGAGGTCCACGTCTTGTCCTTCCCAGTGACCACGTCGAGTATGTCTACGTTACTGGCGCTGGCTATGGGCAGCCCGTAGTCACAAGCGCATAAGTTGGCGTAAACCATATACCTTAAAATATTAATCTCGACGTTGCGCTTCCTCTTGACTTGCTCCATGGTGACGCCCGGCAGCCTCTTGATCTGCACCGGCACCACGCCCCACTTCGCGAGGGTCCACGTCTTGTCCTTCCCAATGACCACGTCTAGTATGTCTACGTTACTGGCGCTGGCTATGGGCAGCCAGTAGGCGCTCGTGTCACTCTTGAATTGGAATTCGAATAGTCGAATTTATTTACTGCCACATAAAAGTTACCACAGTTTAACCAAGGACATAAGAGGCAAAAGTCATGTCGTGACTTACCCATCAGTAATTTTGTTTCGAATCACTATTTAAGCGAGATTCAATTCAGAGTGATATGGTCTATGGATCCTATGGCCTTAGAGATTCTGTCTCATGTCAAATTATGCGAAATTTAAATCGCTAATAATCGTGATCTATGTGTCATAAAGCCTGTCATCATAAAGATCCTGTCTCATGTAAAACGAGTTGTTTATCCATTTACCTACCGCCGACATTTCTGAGATCTGACAGGAGAAAGGCTAAATAATCTCCATCACATTGCAGGTATCTTTCAATACGTTTACGATCAGACATACCCTCATTTACTTACAAATTGGAATAGTTAAACGTGTCTTAGTGAATACATCAGAGATGCGTTTCTCTCTATTTAATGCAAGAATTTACTAACACTCTGTCTTTCACTACACCAAGGGCACATTATAGAGGCGGCACTATTGAGTGTGCATAGCAAAAGAACTTAGTTTGAAAACTATGTCAAATATTATATAGGCAACTTCGTAGCGCAGCGGTCAACACGTCAGCCTGCGACACGGGTGGTCCCGGGTTCGATTTCCGATCAAGTCAAGGGGAAAGAATCAAATTGACCTGGGTCTTTGTATGTTTATCTATATATTTATTTGTAATTAAATCGTCAAGTTAATATCACATAGCGCTCGTCTTGAACTTACTTCGAGGCTAGCTCAATTGGTGTAATTTGTCTGTTATTTCAAGATTCAAGATTAAATCGTTTATTATTAATATGGGTTTCTTCGAACATTTATTAATTGTCATACTTGTGTTTACAATTTTTACAAAAAATATTTTTGTGGTCATCAATGATTTATTTAGACTAAGTTTAGACCGCTTCTAATGCAGAAGAAGCGGCAACAAAGTGGTTGCCGCTTCTTCTGCATTGGAAGCGGCATTTTTTCATACATTACTTACATACTAACTCTACTACTAAGTTACTAAGATATATGGACTTAGCACGCTTTGTTTTCATTAAATGTCTTAAGAGTCGCCTGGACGCGCATGTCTCCATACAAACGGAAAAAGGGAATTGTGGCAATATTTGATAATTTTAGGGCAAAATTAAGCATCCAGTCAATTAATCTCATTATAATCTACGTGAGTTCCTATACAGTTTGGTTAAATTATCAAATGTTTGAGAATTATACGCTTCTCAAGATTTCCATACAAATTTGAAAAGGCTTGTAATTCTCAAACCATTGGTATTTTAACCAAGCTGTATAGGAACGTACGTAGATTATAATGAGATTAATTGATTGAATGCTTAATTTTACTCCAAAATTATCAAATATTGCCACAATTCCCTTTTCCCGTTTGTATGGAGACATGCGCTTCCAGGCGACTCTTAATTAAAGTTTTAATTTGAAAAATTATTTATTGCTTATTAAAGCGATGATTTCCATGACATAAATTTATTTTACCTCACGTTAATCCTGTAATTAAAGTAGGTAGGTAGTTTACCAAAAGTAACAAAGTGTGGTAATAAACGCATACACATAGTCCGATACCAATATGAAATAAAGTGTGTTATAATTTAATGAATAATCTTTGACATGACCAAGACCCCACTTTTGACTAAATATAAAATCTCCTTAACTATGATTTTACCATATGTATGCCTAATGTTGCTTCGGAAATAGATGTATGCCACTTATTAATAATTTTAATGAATCTCACTCTATTTTCTCACATATAAGCGTTTACCACTTGCATCCTTACCTGTGGTGTGGACACGTCGAAGCTTTGGGTCGTTTTTATAGCAGCATTCACGCTGTATATGATTTGGCATAGATTTTACATCCGGTCGCCTACCTGACAACATTGTTTGGGTAGTTCCGGCACCGGTTTAGAACTTTTTCCTATTATATATGTTTTAATGTTAAATTTCTTGAAGTTAAAATCGTACGAAAATATTGTTGACTAGTGATAAAAACCAGAGTTCAACCAAAGTTCTACAAGAGACTCCTCTGTCGCCCAGTTATCAAAGCGTTTGCCCAAACAGCTGGAGTTTAAAAGACCAAGTTTCACTAGGCAGCACATACTTTGTGGATATATATACTTTACGGCAAACGTGTGGTTCCCGGGTGCCGTGTGGTAGGAGTAGAATAGGACCACCTTCAAGTTTTCCCGTGGACGTCGCAGAAGGATTTAGGAAATACAAACTAAACAAAATTATAAACATCAAAGAGACCTCTCCAACCCGTTTGGCCAGCGGAGTGTAGGCCAAATCGTCTGTCTGCTCTGGCTAATAATTATATGGCTCTAGTAGTACAGAGAGGGTCGTGCTGCTGCAGTGGAAACTAACGAAGACCTGATATTACCTGGAAACTTCTGATAGTCTGAAAAGAACGATGTTTTCGTGCTCCAAAAAGCACGTTTAGCTGTAGGTACTGAACGCCATCTAGGGTTGCAGAGGTCAAACGGCAGTCGTTCTGTGTAAATAGACAGTAACTTCGTCAGGTCACCTAGAACAGGTAGCGGATCGTGGACCCCGAAGTGTTACTTCTGAGGATACAATCGCGAATATTCTCCGATGATTATGATCCAGTTCTACGCGAAAAATCAAAACTTTTTTATATATAAACTTTATTACACAGTTAAATTGAAGGACAATGACTTAATGCCATAATGCATTCACTCCAAGACAACCATGGGACCAATTAGAAAATAAGATGTGGCTAGTGCGATGTTTAATGATGAAGTAAAAAATAATTAAATTAAAGTCTATTCTCTAGATTAGACTTTAATTTATTTAATAATTAATAAAAAATAATTAGATTAAAATCTAGAGTATTTTTTTACTCTAATTTAATTATTTTATAATGAAAATTATTTAAATTATTTTATATTTAACTTGAAGTCTAGATTTTAGATTAGAGCCTAGACTTTGATTTTATTAATTTACACCTCGGAATGAGCAGAATGTATAAGGTATAAGTTTTCAAGCAATAATTTTGTATTCCAATTTGATTTCAGACTAAAAAAGTTGCAAGACTGAAGAGCCCTTGATTTTTTAAAATCTGCCTTCATAAGATGTTTCTCCTGTTTTGTTTTTAAACACGAAAGAGTTTGTTTGGCTACAATTGGCTTTGTTTACATTAATTCCTGTCGTTTTTCCTCCAAATGGCTTTTTGCTAAATAACAAGGAAAATTTGGTTTTCTTTCGCATAATTTGATCGGAAATAGAGATATACATCAAAAGAGCCAGTGTTATTTTTACATTAATGTCTTTGTTTATTTAAATAGTCGTCCTCATCATCTTCTTCTGAGCTGTAATAAGGCCACTGGACATTGGCTTCTGAAAAGGATTTCGAATGTTACCAGTGAAAGCGGCCTGCATCCTGCTATTTATTTAGATCATGAGCATGGTGTCTAATACTTGTAGGTGGACTCTATTGCTAAATTACCTTTTTAGGGTTCCAAAGTAAACTAGGAACCCTTATAGTTTCGCCATGTCTGTCTGTCCGTCCGCGGTTTTACTCAGAGACTATAAGTACTACGAAGCTGTAATTTGGTATGGGTTTGTATATTAATCATGGCAAAAAAGTGTTAGGTTTTTTTGTTTTGTGTGTTTTGTTGTTTTTTTAGTTTAGCTCCCATACAAGTAAAGAGGGAGTAATTTTTTTTTTCTATACAAACCCATCGTTTCGGGTATTGTAAAATAGGTCTTTAAAAAATATTGTGAGGTTGAGTTTCAGTTTACGAAAATTTTTGTTAGATGTAACTGCCCCCTCCTCTATCTGCTAAACGGTTATTTATGGGTACGTGAAAAAGATTACAGCAGTAGTATATATACTGAAGTTGAAAGGAAAACTATCAGAGCTTACATTGATTGCTCTATGGTGTAGTAGTTGCTACATTCCTTGCTCTATGGTGTAGTAGGTGAATGTATATTTATTTCATGGTGAATGTTGACATGTTTTTTGGCAAACTTAAGACGTGAGTATCCCGTGCTCTGTTATTTGAAGTTGAAGAGGGTCGAGCTCACGATAACTATCATTTTTTGCGGTTGCACCCTTGGTTCGACGATTCGGAACCTGAGTTTCCCCGTACACAGTTGAAGAGAATAACAAAATGATATTTGAAGATTACTGAAACATAACTTCGTAGAAGACATAGTAGTAGCATCAAGTAACTTTATTCAAATAAAAATCTTCAGGTAATTATTGTATAAAATTCATAAATTATCAAAACTGGTTAAGCCGTTGAGTAGTTACAAGCTGGCATAGCAACGGACGGATATTCGCGGTATTTGGATAAAAATATTGTTAGTAAAACATCGTTCATCAGCTGATTGTCTTACCAATAAGGGATACAATTTGGTACTTAGCTATATGAGATAATGGTTGGTTGTGCCACCGTGTTGTTCCCGGCAGAGTAGAATAGGACCACTCCAAGTCTTCCCGTGGATGTCGTAGAAGGCGATTTAGGAAACACAAGCTGAACAAAGCTTATAAACATCAAAGAGACCTCTTCAACCCTTCTTGCCAGCAAGGAGAGTATTGGCCAAATCCTCTGACTGCTCTGGCTAATACGTGGCTCTGGTAGTACAGAGAGGGTCGTGCTCCTGCAGTGGAGACTAAAAAGATCTGATGATGTTTATGATAATGGAAAAAAACGGTATAGCTTTAGAAGTGGTACGAAAATATTTGCTCACGCGTTCGACTCACCCTTGTCCAGTTATTTCGATAAATCTGTATCGCTATTTAGTTGTATCCTGCACCGTTAATTAAAGAGATTCTAAAGAGTGCTTGAAAATATTTTATTCGTTTACAGGCGCCTCGATATCATGTAGCTATGAGCTGCAGACTTGATACTGGCTACTGCTTGTAGGGGCTCACTAATGTGGAGAATGACTCTTCTTTTATTTTCAATAATTATTTTTAGCAAAACCCGTAACCGACTTCAACTCGCATAATTTTAAACTGAAGGGCATCCGTGTACACATTTTTCTGTATTTGTTTCTTTTTTTCAAAAGCGCTAGTTACATTAAGATAAAAATGATATAAATCCATATGGGGGGGGGGGGGGGGTGCAACCTTTCAAACAAAAAAAAATAATTTCATAAATTGGCCATAAGGAGCCTCCACGCGGCGCACCCTGGAAGCAGCTAGACACGGTAACGCAGTATCTAGGCTGACCAATCCTTTTACTACGATGTTCACCAATCGACACGCTAAGAAGAAGAAGATCGGCGTCTTCGAGAAATCGGAGAACAAACATAAAAAAAGATAGATTTGACGAATTGAAAACCTCCTCTTTTTTTGAAGTCGGTTAAAAAGAGCTATTACTAAATTTATCCTATCGTTATTCCCATAAAAATAAAAAATCCAACCTGGCAGGATTCGGACTACGCCTTATTCTTTGTACGATTAACGCCATGCCATTACCGCGGCAGCCTAATTGGTAAGGCGTTGGACAAACAAAGACTAAGTCCCAGGTTCGAATCATGCCGTCGTGGATTGGTTTTCCCATACTTAAACATACCAATTAGGACACCACGGTAATTATTTCCCATATCTTAATTCAATAAGATATATAAGAATAGCATTGTAAATGCATTAAAAAAACTTCTGTAAAAATATACCCAAAAATATGATTATGCAACTACCATTGTCAAAGTTACTTGGTTTCCTGACATAGTAACTTTGTCATAGAAGTTAATATTGTTACAGTTGGTAGGTGCAATTGTCTTCGACTGGGTGAGCGTTTCATCTACGGATCGTCTAGAAATCCATTTGAATTCATTACTTAGGGCTATGATAAGCTAGTAGTCTATAGCTTTTGAACAACAATTAATTAAATTCATATTATTTGATGATAATTAAATTCATATTATTTACTTCATTTTAAATGTGGTTTGACGTGAAAAAGTGCCTGCAAGAGCCTATTTTCAGAATATACGTTTTGAATCTGAGTAAATAAACCGTGATATCATATTAAAAATAATAAATGAAATATTTGGGGAAATTTAATAGCAGTGAAAATCATGAACTCGTTTTGAATTTCCTATACCTAATTAGGTAAAAGAATCCGTTTCCACACTAACTAGCCTCCTCCAGCGCGCGCGGTAATTGAAATCGTCTGCCCAGGAAACGTTACAATGGAATTTTCTCGAATGGAAATAAAAAGTGGGCTTCCACGTCTAATTCCGGTGTCCGGGAGGCGCTAATTCTGAACGTAAATTGGTTTTTAAATAAAACTCCACCTGGGGAGGTATGGAACTTGTACAATCGATATGAGTGCGCTTTGTTTATTCGAGTAGAGTCGACTCGTTTAAAGCTGATACAAATTAAGAAAGAAAGAAAGAAATACCTATATTTTATTTGGAACCACACACAAAAGAAAAATACATTTCATTTAGTTGTTCATCTAAATCCTAAAGAGTGAGGCACCAAAAACAATTACAACCTTTTATTTACTTTTTATTAGTCCTTCAAACGGCGCAGATATATATTCTTGGGTGACGCATATATTTTTGAGCCGGGTCGAGACACTGGGTCCGTGGGGTCCCTCAGCTCACAAACTATTCAATGTATTCAATTTTGTGAGCAAAAGGCTGGTCGAGGTGTCGAATGACCAGAGGGCTGGTCAATATCTTGCCCAGAGAATAAGCATTGCCATTCAACGTGGCAATGCTGCCAGTCTTCTGAGCACATTACCGTAGGGTAATGACCTGCGGGACATTTTTTATTTATAGCTAGGTTTTATTTATAAGTCATTTAATTTCTTAGGTAGTTTTTATTATTAGTGTTTAGTTCATATAAGTTAGTTTTATTGTTTAATGTATTGAGTAATTGTTTGGTTTAATATTGCAATAAACCTAAAAAAAATGTTATCTTTTTATTAAAATAAGAAACAAAGTTATGGGAAAAATTTCATGCGAGCAGGTATTGAACCTAAGTCTTAGTTTTTTCACGGCATTTATTTAGTTTGATTTGCAAATAAAATTTTATTACCTTCCCCAGTGTCCAATGAGGGTTTTCTAAAATGCTTGACACCAGATGACAGCACTAAATTAAAGTCCAAAGAGCTGCTGGAAAGCTTGTCCTAAATACTAAAATTTTTACTTAGCTGATGCCCAAATACTGAAAAATATTAAATTAAAACTTTCTATAATCTCGTTTTGAATGTAATGAAAGTAAATAATTGAAAGTAATGCTCGTGCTTTTGTAGCCTAACTAATTTTGCAATGGTCTATGTGTGGGAAAAAAATAATATATTTTTATCTCATATTTGTTTGTGATACCGATAGCATGATTTTGAAAATCGAGCTGCACATTTATGAGGAAAAGTTTGTATTTAACGATAAAATTTATTGTCAAGAATAAAATAATTACAGAAAACATAATTATAATACATCCTAAAAATTTACAAAACTTATGATTTTCGATATAGTGATAAAATTGCAATCAGAATTCTCGGCTAATAGTAAATAAACTTAATAATATTTTCTATACACAAGATCTTTTGTAGACATTATTTTGTTTAAATTTTTGCATACTATTTCACGTTCCTGCTATGTACGCCGTATATTTTTAAAGTACAGTTTCCTTATCTTGAATACATAAAAAATACTACGCAACCCCATCCAGGTATTTAGCATAAAAACGTGTAAAATTCGCCTGCGCTGGTAGCCCGATATTATCTGCATTCCTTGACCGCACACCAAATTATCGAGGGAAAGATGCGACACCACATTAGTACACATTTTTTGATACAGAAGTATCTTATTGCGATAAAAAAAGTGTAAAATTCGCCTGCGCTGGTAGCCTGATATTATCTGCATTCTTTGACCACACACCAAATTATCGAGGGATAGATGTGACACATAAGTTCAATACTCATTTTTCAATATAGAGGTATCTTGTTTAGCATAAAAACGTGTAAGGTTTTCCTGCGGTGGTAGCCCGATATTTTCTCCATTCCTTGACCGCACACCAAACTTTGAAGGAAAGATGCGACACCTCATAAGTTTAAGACACTTTTTTTAATATAGAGGTATCTTATCTTTGAAAAAAAATATGTAAATTTTTCCTGCGCTGGTAGCCCGATATTATTTGGTTTCCTTGACTACAAACGAATTTTTCAGTATAGATGTATCTTATTTAGCATATGAACGTGTAAAACTCGCCCGCATGGGTAGTCTGAAATTATCTGCATTCCTTGATCGCACACCAAATTATCGGGGGAAAGATGCGACACCACATATGTTTTGTTTAGGACACATTTTATAAAATAGAGGTATCTTATTCAGGAAAAGAAAAGTGTAAAATTCGTTTGCACTGGTAGCCCGATATTATCTGTATTTCTTGACCGCACACCAATTTATCAAGGGAAAGATGCGACAGCTCATAAGTTTGAGAACCATTTTTTTCAATATTTAATCTGGAATATTTTTTTTTTATGACCCAGGATGTAGCAAATTTATTCGTATGATGTGAATTCAGTAAATAAATAATTATATGTTTGTCTGGAATATTACATAAAGTCATGTAAAATTTGCCTGTGCTGGCCTGATATTTCTAGATATTATCTATATTTCTTGACCGAAAAGCATATTAAAGTTAGTCAAAGATGACAACCAGGACCTAAAGCTTAGCGTGCCTTCCGAAGAACCGAGGAGCGCCAGACATTTAATGCCACTTTTATTCTTCTGTCATATTCATTATTATCATCAGGTTGTTTTAGTCTCCACTGGAGAAGCTCGATCCTCTCTGCACTACCAGAGCCATATATTTGCTAGAGCCTTTACTCTCCATGCTGGCCAGACGGATTGGAGAGGTCTCTGTGATGTTTATATGCTTTGTTTAGCTTCTTGTGTTTCTTAAATCGCTTTCTACGACATCCACGAGTAGATACGAAGGGATCCTATTCTACACTGCCGGAAACCACACGGCATTTCTTCTGTATCCATGTTTATTTTGCAAACGCACCGCGTGCCAGGCTCCTCGTCAGCCGGCAATTAAGACCCTAATAAGTTATATGGACCATAAAAGCGTACGTGAGCGACGCATGTAAGAATACTGCTAAACACAATGATAGACATCAATATGTTATAAAATAATAAGCGCTTCCGCATGTTAAGCAACACTGGGCGCAGTCCCCACTTGGATGGAGGACCCGCAAGTGACATAAAAATAACTCGAGCTCCTCCGTGCTTCAGAAGGCACGTTAAGCCGTTGGTCCCGGCTGTCATCTTTGATGGCAGTCGTTAAGCTACGCCAGATGTCATTAGGTAGCTTGAAAAAATCTGACACCGACAAAAATCTGACAAGTGGCCAAAACGGCCGTTTTGACCACTTACACACACACACACACACACATCAGAAACAAACAATCATGAATAATAAATTCTCAAGGAGATAATCGTGTGCGAGTATCGGAGATCCGAGAGTATCGTCTCCTCGAAGATCCTAATAAGTTATATGGACCATAAAAGCATACGTGAGCGACACATGTGAGAATACTGCTAAACACAATTATAGACATCAATATGTTATAAAAATCAACAATTTAAAGTAAGACCGACACGAAATCCCTCTATCTAATTAACAGCTGAACTAAAACATTATCTATTAAATTACCTTGAACAAAGATATCATCAGAATTGGGCCATTCATTTGGAAGGTACAACTAAAATTCTAGAACGTCAAGTACAAGTCAATCATCATCCCAGACGCAAGAAGTCCACTGCTGGACATAGGCCAAGGATTTCCATCATGGGGATTTTCCGCCCTACTCACCGCGCTTGACAAACGAGTTGGTGAGCGTAGTTGGTTTGGCTTACATCGGTGCCGACGCTGCTGCCCATTGAAACCGTTTTTAAGTGAGAGGAGGATATGAATTTGATAGACTGGGAGGACGGGATGAAAGTATTTGGAATGGAATGCTACTTGCTCGCCTGTATGAAGATGAGGAAGTAGAAACTCGGGAGGAAACATACGCTTGACAAAACTTTTAAACATCAAAGTGACCTCTCCAACCCGTCAGGTCAACGTTGAAAGTGTAGACCAAATCCTCTGTCTGCTCTGGCTAATATATCAATTCATTCATTTATTCACAAACAATAATACATTGTATACGAATTTCAATACTTATACTAATGGTTATGTTTTAAACTAAACAATCAAATCAATTTTACAATTACATATTAATAAATATTAGCATTCCAATAAATTAACATAAAATAATTAAAAATGTGAAACAATTGCGAATGTCAAAATACAAGTGCCATTTAGTCGATATTTCATTATGATTTATTGTTATTACTTAGATTTAGAAATCGTCAACACTGTAGCAGCACTTCTCTAGTAGTAGTGTCCTTAAACCTCTTTTAAATGTTGAAAGTTTCCTTTCTAACTTTAGGTCCATTGGTAATTTGTTGAATAGACCTACAGTCTGATTTCGTGGGCTGTGAGTAACTATTTGTAAAGCAGGAGTTATTTTTCTTTTTAAATCTTTTCTTCTAGTTTTTTCCCGTAATAACATTTCTTCTTTTGTTTCATATAACGCTCTATTTTTAATAAAATCAGTTAAGAGAACAAATATGTACAAGGAAGGAACGGTCAAAATTTCAAGTTTTTTAAAATGTTCTACGCAAGATTCCCACGGCGGTATTCGAACCATTGTACGTATTGCCCTTTTTTGCACTACGAAAGCTTTTTTAATGTTATATGCGTAGCTTCCTCCCCAAAATTTTATGCTATACCGCAGCCTGGATTCAATCATAGTATAGTAAAGCGATTTTAGTTGAGCTATTGTCAATTCGTCTCTTAAATTCCTCAGTGCACAGCAAGCACTACTAACACTTTTTTCAACTGCTTGTAACTCTGCTTTCCAGTTTAGATGTTGATCCAATTCAATACCTAGAAATTTAACCAATATCATCATTGTTTAATTTTAAATCCAGTTTGTCTTTATTACCGGCCGTTGTTTTGAACAATATTACTTTTGTCTTACTAGTATTAAGCGTCAAGTTATTTGCAGAAAACCAATCATAAAATAATTTCAAAGCAGCATTTATCTTACTATTCAGAGCGTCAATATCGTGAGCCGAGACTACGGCATTTGTGTCATCAGCAAATATTACTAGTTTTATGTCAGATTGAGTAACAGTCATATAATCTATTAAATCGTTAATAAATATTATAAATAGAATTGGGCCCAAAATATGGCTCTGATAGTACAGAGAGAGTCATGCTCCTGCAGTAGAGACTAAAAAAATACCTGTTAAGAACGTGAATTTAAACACATTGTGTATTGGCCACGATTATTACAAACATATTGACCAACGTATAGAGTTCGGCGTAAGTACTTAGTAAATTCCACAAAATATTTCCACATTTTATTCCCTGGCGTCGACAGCCGTGACGAGCCAATCCGCGGGAGTAGCTCTCAACATGCTGTGACGACAATTAAGTGTGGATTTCAATACTTTATGAGTTACGTACCATTGCCGGGTGGTTCCCGGCAGAGTAGAATAGGACCACTCCAAGTCTTCCCTCGGATGTCGTAGAAGGCGACTTAGAAAACACAAGCTACACAAACCCGTCTTGCCAGCATGGAAAGTGTAGGCCAATTCCTCTGACTGCTCTTTTATATGGCTCTGGTAGTACAAAGAGGGTCATGCTCCTACAGTAGAGACTAAAAAAGACCGGAAGATAACGATGTTAAGATCGTGAATTTAAATACATTGTGCATTGGCCATGATTATTACGAACATATTGGCCAGCATATAGAGTGCGGACTGCGGAGTAAGTACTTAGTGTATTCCACAAAATATTTCCACATTTTATTTCCTGGCGTCGACAGCCGTGACGAGCCAATCGGCGGGAGTAGCTCTCAACGTGCTGTGACGACAATTAAGTGTGGTTTTCAATATTTTATGAATTACGTACAATAGTCATGTCGATGGTGAGTTGTTGTTGAGCAGTTGCAAAAGAGTTAAGCACTTCATACATACATACATATTATCACGTTTTTATCGGGGTACACAGAGCCCATCATCATCATCTTCAAGTCTTTTTTTAGTGTCCACTGCAGGAACACGACCCTCTCTGTACTACCAGAGCCATATATTAACCAAAGCAGTAGAGACTTAGGCCTACACTCTCCACGCTGGCCCGACGGGTTGGAGAGGTCTCTTTGATGTTTATAAGCTTTAGACAAAGCCTAAGATCATAAAATTTAAAGGCCACGTGTAGCGTGTTAGTGGGCGTTATGGTTGAAAGCGGAATCAAAATAGTGATGGGTTGCTAACCTCATCGCCTATTGGCGAGATTCCTTGGTCCAATCTCTTGACCGGCTTTAACGGTCTGCGTGGGAAGAAAAGCAGCTGGTATATTGTATGTTTTTCCTTTTCTCACAAACCAGCATGAAAGAAATGAAGTACTTAGGCACAGCAAATAATTTTATTACTAGTGTCAAAGACAATATAATATAGGTATATTGTCTTTGCTAGTGTTTGGCCTGGGTCTTGCATGTTTATCAATACATATATGTGTTAATTATAAAATATTGTATCGTTGAGTCAGTATCCCATAACACAAGTCTCGAACTATCTTCTGGGCTAGCTCAATCTGTGTGGTTGTATTTATGATATATTTGTTAAATTGTTGGCGACTTAAACATGGAATATAAAAGCTCTTTAAAAAAAACTACAGCAATAACTATTCTTCAACGTAAAATTGCTAGCATTCAGAAAGTTTTTCTGCTATAAGTGGCTGCAATCAAGCGCTATGTGCGGAATAAAGAGATTTTTATACTGCAGTAATACACCCCATTACAGCTCACGGACAGTGCTATAACAGTGTATAATGAGGGATATATAGAGTTTTAAGAAAAGCAAGAAAAAGTAAAGAAACTCAAAGTATTCTGACTTTAAATAAAATTATTTTAATACGGTTTTTATCGCGTTTATTACATTTTTTATAGGTCATGTACATTGTCGCAGGTAGACTGAAAAGTGTTTGAAACGTTAGGTGTACAGAAAATGTAATAAACGCGATAAAAACCGTATTAAAATAATTTTATTTAAATGTGTAACAATCGCGAAAACATAAGAAAACATATTCTGACTTTATTTAAGGTTAAGAGATATGCGTAACCAGCGCCGCCCAGCAATTTATTTTATTTTGATTTAAGCAATTATGTATTTTTAAAGTTTTTTTTTTTAGTATCCTCTAACTACTCTGGCTAATATATGGCCCTGGTAGTACAGGGAGGATTATGCTCCTGCAGTGGAGACTAAAAAAGACCTGATGATGATGATGATGATGAAAGTAATTTTACAACTCAGTATTCTGTGAATATTTCAAGCGTCTACCAGTTGCCATTATTAATATCTAGCAAAAAAAAACTCACGTTTGTTGTATATGAGCACCCTTTAAATATTTATTTTATTCTGTTTCTAGTATTCATCATCAGTAAAAATTTCAACTGTCCATTTATCACAAGATACAGCCTGGTGACAGACAGATGGACGGACATCGAAGTATCAGCAAGTAACCCTCAAAATCTAATAACTTTGTGTCTACTTATAGTATTTATGTTTTACTTTTCATTAATTTTTGTTTGCAAAATTTAGAGAAATACCGGCTCCCGCCATTAGTGGCCACTTTTTGGTATTTACCAAGATTCATTTATTAGCTTTTTGTTTAATTTTATCTAATTTAGGATAAAAACAATAAGCCCATTTTAAATACGAATAAATCAATAAACTCTCTATTTAAAGTTCAAGAACTAAAAAGTTCATATAAAACTTTACAACAAATCACAACTTCAAATCGTATGGCAGTCAAACATTAGCTTGAAATTCACAGTTGTCAAAACCCAATGTAACTACGTAACTATTTAAATAAAATAAAAAAGAATCTTATTTGCTATGGGTAACAAAAACGTTAGATTAGACTTAAACGTACACTGGCATCCTGTTGGGTCGAATGCCAGGCGAGTATCCATAGTAGTTGTATGTAAGAATAATCTAAGTATATAGGCATCAAGAACTCGCCCCGTAGCATGGCACGCGCGACAGCGCTTATCTACTATCGCCATCTTGTTTTTCGCAATACTGAAGAGCGAGAAGTAGATAGTTTATCGCGCGATATAAACTGCGTCGCGGGAGCCACGCTACGGGGGCAAGTCGTATAGCAGTCAAAACACACTTATATAAATAAGTATCTATTATAAAATATACTATCATTGAGTTAGTAATAGTATCCCATAACACAAGTTTCAAACTTACTTTGGAGCTAGCTTAATCTGTGTGATTTGTCCGTATATATATGTTTATTTAATTTATTTAATCTAAGTATATAGGCATCAATAACTCCAAGTCGCCAGTCAAAACACACTAAGCTTGAAATTCACAGCTGTCCATGCCCAATGTAACTACGTAACTATTTATACACAATTTGGATATCGGTTTCCGCCAAACAAAACCTGCAGACGAAAAGCAAAACTGAATGTTTCCAAACTAGGGTGACCACGCGTACCACAAGACTGTGTATTTTTTTTTATTCCACTTATATTGTGTATATATTGTCATAATTACCCAGTTTTAGTACATGTTGGTCTAAACATGAGTGCCTAATTTCATAAATAAATGTTTGTATTTTTGTAAATTTATTGTTGTAAGCGACATCCGGATAAGTGAATACAAAGCCAATGTTGATATCCGGTTCAAAAAAACATGTCTAACAAAAATACTTTTTATGAAATCATTTCCGGGTTACTAAAGTTCATCCGGAAAAATTATTTACCAAATAATTTAGAAAAGAATAAGAAAAATATAATAAACAAGCTGTTACCCGTGGCTTTGCCCGCGTGACGTATGTCCTTCTCAGTACCCTAACCTATGTGTTTCATGATGACCGGTTCAGTAGATACTGCGTGAAAGCGTAACAAACAAACTCACTTTCGCATTTATAATATTAGTAAGGACACGCATATATTTATCAACTGGAGGTATCGTAGCCACTCTACGCCCGGGCAAGCTATTTGAGTAACGATCGGTACCCGGATAACTGAAAACAAAGCCGCCGTTGTTATCCGGTTAAAACAAAACATGTTATCCAATTAAAAAAACCGAAACATTTAAAAAGAATGATAAAAATTATTATAAATATATCTAGATTTATTTATTAGAGGTACCGTGACCACTCTACGCCCGGGCAAGCTATTTGAGTAACGAGTGATACCCGGATAAGTGAAAACAAAGCCATTTCAAACAAAACACGTATCTAATAAAAATACTTTTTGTATAAAAATCATTTCCATACAATTAAATGGAATAAAACTATGTAGGTATATTTTTTATCTTTTTTCTTGTACATAGATTTATTTACTGGAGGCATCGTGGCCATTCTACGCCCGGGCAAGCTATTTGAGTAACGAGCGATTACCGGATAAGTGAAAACAAAGCCGTCATTGTTATCCGTTTCAAACAAATCACGTATCTAATAAAAATACTTTTTTGTATAAAAATCATTTCCATACAACTAAAAAGGAATAAAACTATGTAGGTATATTAATAGTACATTGTGTAGCAAGGGCGGTATAGAAGACATTACGTCAAACGAGCGACTACTAACAAGCACGAGGCGAAGCCGAGTGCTTTTAGTAGTCCGAGTTTGTAATGTCTAATACCGGCCGTGACACACACAATGTTTTTCATCTCACCGAGTAAAAAGTAGAGTAGAAAAAAATATTATTCATATTATGTTGGTTGAAATTGTATAGTATGAATATAGTTTACCTTGAAAATTAATATTTGTGAGTCTGGAAGCTGGCTGATTATATTATCCATATCAACATTATTGACCATCTATTCATTTATCATAGGGAATGTATTTTATACTAATTAATGAAGATTACGATTACTTATAAATATTTTGCCTAAAAATAAATAGCGGCAAACTGCAGTGAGCAGAAAAATGTATCCGAGGATTCCACAGATAATGAAAATGTTTTATCCAAAAAGTGGAAGTCAAAGACCGATGAATACAAACAGCCAGCCACCACGGCCATTAACAATTCCAAATTTTAATTAAGGACAAAAAACTCGCAGTCTCGTTCAAAGGTTTTTTTTTTATCGGGTTCACTAGCAGTTCCAAATTTGAATATTCGACTAGAAAACTGTTTGGATGTAGAAGATTTGACGCTTGTGCGAGGTATAGTGCCCTATTCAATTTAAAAAAATACTTAACGCGCTCTCGGGCTCAATGGAATTTGTATGAAATCTTATAGCCCGCGGTCGCAATAGCGACCATCCAGCCCACTTTGCTTGCATTTAATGACACTGTTTAAGGATAGGTGAGATGAAAAATTTGTTATCTTTTTTCTTGTACATAGATTTATTTACTTTAGGCATCGTGGCCACTCTACGCCCGGGCAAGCTATTTGAGTAACAAGCGATACCCGGATAAGTGAAAACAAAGCCGCCGTTGTTATCCGGTTCAAACAAACATACGCCGCAGACGCGTCGATAGGAATAGGATTTGCTGTAAAATATTTACATTGCTGGCTTTACGCCCGAAATAAAGTCTTGATTAAGAGGTTATTTAAACAAAATTAACGCTACGCATTATTGTAATTTTTTACTTCTAAATTAGATAAAATGTAGACTATTTGCTTTTAGACATTCGCAGACATTTTCTTGAAATTAAATAAAATATGTATTACATTGATTTATATGCATCGAGTTAATATAAATAACTTGGAAATATAAAATTTTTCGCTTGTCGTTTATACAACCCACCTCATTGACTCAAGTAGCTCAAAAAATATGAGAGTATCATATGCAGGTAAAAAACATATGGTAGCACTAACTACAGTGTATTAAAAAAATCCAAAAAATTGTCCTTAATTAAGTGTATAGGTACTATAGTTATTTCATACAATAGTGAAACCCTATAATATTCTTTAGGCACGATGCCCAGAGGTGATCAGCTGGAGGGACTGTATAATTTGTATTTTTAGTTTTATTTATTATTAGAATAGATTAAATTAGAATAATTATTACAAATAAAAATGAGAAAAAATAATATAAGATTCGTTCACTGTAAGTATAATGAACCGGATATATTTAACAATCCTTAATAGTCTAAGATCCCACCTAAATCGACCTTCACCGAGCTGTTTAAAGAATGAAAAGTATTATGAAATTCAGGGCAGTAGCATATGCCATGTGGTTCCTCCTAAATGTAAAGTGGAAGTTCTTGTCAACCCCTTTCTGTGGGGTATCGTTGGATAGTAGCTTTCGGAGCTTTTCAATAAAATCTCTATATCTCAACTAATGTTACAAATGCAAAAGTGAGTTCGTTTGTTTGCTACGCTTTCACGTCCAATGTACTGAACGGAACACCATGAAATTTTGCATACACGTTGTCTGTAGTATTGAAAAGAACATAGGCTACCTTTCATCCCTGATAAAAGTACTGTTCCCGAGGTATTGATACTAACGCGAGCGGAGCCGTGGTAAGAAGCTAGTTGTAATGTATGTTTGAATTCCTATTTTCGATCTTTCAGAAATATAAAGCCTCAAAGTCTTATTTTTGTCGGAGAGAAGTTATATAAGAATAAGTATAAATAGTATAGATTAAAGCGTGTTCCATAACATCAAAACCACGCAAATCCCCACGCACAATTAAAATTTTCAACCACAAAATAATGAAAGAAAGTACGCGCTCATTTCGCACCCCATTGGTCGCTCCCCCAGTAATTAAAAGCGTATGACAGCATGTGATGTTGTATCGAAATCATAGCTGAGAGCCGGCTGCACTTTACTTATTGCTGTTATACAGCGTGTTCAGAAATTCCCCATAAAACACAAACTTTAACAAAATCATATTATGTATAACACAGATAAAAATAATTTGATGGTGGGTAAATCTCAGTTTGGTGTTCCTCAGGTAGATATTTGATTCTGTCTGTTATTAATTAAAAGCATATGATAGCATGTGATGTTGTATCGAAATCATAGCGGAGAGCCGGCTGCACTTTGCTTATTGCTGTTATACAGCGTGTTCCAGAAATTCCCCATAAAAGAGACATTTTATAAAATAATATACTACATACATTCCACCTTCTGGGGAACTGCCACCTGCATACGAACTTACATGTTCTACCTGGAAATGCCTAAATCACCCTTGGACTAAGGTAGGACGAGGCTACATTAATCAGTGTGGTCATGAAGAGCAGACCATGAAACATCTCCTTTCTTATCCTTTATGCCCTGTAGCTGCACAAAAGCCGAACTTTATAAATTGTCAGAGAGGGATCTT
Source organism: Rhodophaea formosa (assembly GCA_963082605.1). Taxonomy (NCBI): domain Eukaryota; kingdom Metazoa; phylum Arthropoda; class Insecta; order Lepidoptera; family Pyralidae; genus Rhodophaea; species Rhodophaea formosa. The sequence continues at coordinate 7,815,684 of OY720228.1, read as the reverse complement.
GAAGTGGCGGCCTACTGGAAAGACAAAAATAGTTTGATCCAATTAACACGACAAAAAGAAGATCAAATAATATGTATAACACATAGAAAATTTACTGTATTAGTGAGTAAATTTCGAATTAGTCATTCTTGTATAATTGATTCTGTCTGTAAGTAAATAACAGCGTATGACAGCATGTGATGTTGTATCGAAGTCATAGCGAACAGCCAGCTTCACTTTATACATTGGAGAGGTCTATTTAATTACTGACCTGACTTTATTTTTAAATACAATATTTAAAAAAATAACACAAAATTTATAGCGACTGCATCAGCTTGTATGTAGAAAGCACCGTCTTGCAGCTATGTTGCACTTTAAAAAAACGCATGGTGACAACAATTGATTTCGTCACGTAACTAATAGCATTTTATTTGTATAAACTCTACACCCATTATGCTCACGCACACAAACACAACGCAGTTAGTTACGCGACGAAATCTGGAAAGTTGTATCACTAACCATTATAAGGAACTTCGTTTTAAAAAGGAAAATGAATGAAGACCGCATCATCTGTATGTGGAAAGTGTGGGACGTCTATTACTCAGTAGAGCCCTGCCTCACGACATAATTTTGTTTTTCGTCATATTAGAATATAACGAAAAAAAAAACAAGACGTCTGCATCACCCTGTATGTGAAAAGTGTAGGACGTCTATCACACAGCAGCCTTGCGGCTTTGTTGCACTTTTAAAAAACGCATCGCTGCAACAATAGCGCAGAATGCAGGTACGTCTGCTCCCATTATGCTTTCCCGTCTGGTGTAAACAGAAATATTGTTTTTTTTTTCTGTTAGACATTTGTTATGAGCTGGATAAAGGCAGAGTTGTGTCTGGTGGAAATCCTATGGAAAATATATGGGTTGGACAAAAATGTAAATAAGTGTTGCAGTCAAAACAATTTTAGGGTCTTTACAGATTTATATGAGTTTCAATATAATATAGTAACGCGTATATAAAACGAAATTATGATGATAATGACTCCATCTTAATAGAATTGAATTAATAAATAGGTATAAGTGAGTAGAATTAGTAGTATTACTATAATTTAAAATGGTTGCAAGGTCCTATTTCACGGCTGCCTACTAGTTACTTTATTTTAAAATACGTATTTTATATAAGAAAAACAACATTCAAGACCTCATTGACGAAAAGGCGTCGCGTCGCTCGTGCGGCGTGTGCCGCAGTACGTGCTGTCAAAATATCAAACATATGGCGAAGTATAGGGCTGTTTACGGAAAGCAGTCGAGGGTTTGCTTGAGATATGACGTTAATTGATTATTTTGACACACGACAAGGGAACGCAAGTTGGATGCAGTTATCGTAGCGTTGGTAACAACGGAAGTGCGATGTGAGGAGTAAATAACACAAATGACAAATGATATTAAATCTAATTAACTTAGTCAAACTAAAATCGCCCTAAAATTAATAGTGATAGAACAGCTTTTTTTCTCTCTTCGGAACATATGAGCGGATTTTGAGGCTTGTTCTGCAGTGTAAAACGCCAAGCCATACGCGCCGCCCGGCACGCCATGTCTCAATAAACGAAAGTATGTAGCTTCATATGTTTGTGATTGAGCGTGCGACAGCTTGCAGCGCCGGCGCCGCGGTGGATGCTTTTGCCTCTCCGTAAACGTAAAACGCTTCACGAGCCGCCCAGAGCACTGAGCAAAGCGACGCACCACACGAATAAAACTAAAATTTTGTAATTTACACTAAAAAGTAAAGAAGGTATCGGTATAGAAATATATATTTTTTGTGATATAGGACAATAAACAAGCAAGCGGGTCACTTGATGGTAAGTGATCACCACTGCCCTTGGACAATTACAACACCGGGTGTGCCAAGAGCGTTGCCGGCCTTTGAAAACATAGACTCGTTCCTCCGTTCCTTAAGATGGGCCTGGACGCGCATGTCTCTATACAAACAGAAATAAGGAATTGTGGCAATATTTGATAAATTTGTATCGAAATGATGAGAGGCTTATAATTCTCAAACCATTGATAATTTTACCAAGCTGTAAAGGAATGTGAAATATTGCCACAATATCTTATTTCCGTTTGTATGGAGACATGCGCGTCCAAGACCCTCTTAAATACGAATATGAAAGTTCATAGTTACCGCATTAATGCATTGTTAACCTTTCCTATAATTTCTCGAGTGCCGATTGCTGTTACGTGCCACTCAATATGGGCGTCTATTTTTATTTCCCTGTTATATTTGGAGAAGGCGTCTTTTGTTTTTGTAGACGCTTACTCATTCATCACTTAAAACTTATGCGATACGACATATAGAGAACATTTTTTTTATTTATTTCTTTATTAATTTACTAATTAATTAATGAATTTAAAACCAACAGCTTTTACATAGAAAATTTTACAATAAATAAAAGCCAATAAAATTATTTCACGGTTATTCTGAAAGTTAGGTTGTACATATTTTGTGAGAATTAAAAACTATCAAAAACAGCTTAAAGCTTTATTTATTATAATAAAATCAAAAGAAAAACATATCAATGGATGAAAAATTGTATTAAGTTGCGAATAAAATATACACAAGCATAAACTTACATACTTATGTAATCTATGATTGATCAGAAAACTAAAGAGTAAGCATTTTTTTTTTGTTTTTCTGGTTTGATCTGGAGAAGGAGGAGGAACCTATTTATATTATAACACCATAGACTATATAAATGTAATCAGGCAAAGTGTTAACGACCTGCCGCCTGACCGACACAAACTCTCCTAGAATGACAGAAAAATTTGCCCAGTTATAACTATTAGTAAGATAAGAAGAAAATAATAGTAAACGAAAATAATAGTACAAAGAAATTGTAAAAAAATATTTTATCTCAAGTATATTTTTCAGATTCCACATATTCCATTTAAATTTATACTATTTTAAAACAAAACAATTTTCTCTCTACACCGCAATTTAAAGACCAAAGAAAATAATGATATCTTAACAATCCAGTCGAAAAAGTAAAAAAGTCTTTCACTAAATTGAGTCTAAATGTTTATTGTCTCAAAGATTTAGTGCTTTGGAACTCTTTTTAGTTCCAACAAAGGGTATAATTTGCACGACAAAGAATATTTTAATTTGCGGATTTGAATAAAGTTGTAATAAAGTCAAATAATGAATGATATAATTTTGTGACAACCGTTTGTCTTTGGAAATGATTTGCAAGTATCGAATATAATCTCCCACGAGGCTGCCAAAGAACATACGCCATCTTTGATGCCACATACCGTACAACACCGATACTTAGTATCTCATTATACTGGACATTGGCAGAATCACTGAAATTTCGGTGGAAGCCATAATTAAAAAGAAGAAAGAAGTATTATGAGTTAAGTAATATCATCATCATCATCAGTTCAGCCGCAAGAAGTCTACTGCTGGACATAGGCCTCTCCTGAGGATTTCCAAAAGACTGGTTCGAAGCGGCCTGCATCCAGCGTTTTCCTGCGACCTTACTCAGGTCGTCCGACCACTGGTCGGTGGATGGATGTCCGACGCTGAGCTTGCCGGTACGTGGCCGCCATTCGAGAACCTTTCTGCCCCATTGGCTATCGGTTCTGCGCGTTAAGTGCCCCGCCAATTGCCACTTCAAAGAGCTTATCATCTGAGCTATGTCGGTGACTCTCGTTCTCTTACGGATCTCCTCATTTTTGATTCGATTAAGTAATATAATACTCGCAAATTAGTTTTATAGATTGAATCTAGCTTGATTAATGTTATCAAAGAGGTTTCCGATTAGTCAATGTCAGGCCACGTGATTTCCAAATAAATTAATAACGTATGGCAAGTAAGTTTTTTGGCTTTCCGTATAATCCAATGTGAGTCAAATCCGTACAGGGAGACATAGACATAGTTTGTAGATTTCTACACAAAGTGTAACAGAGAGCATTTAACATGTGTTCAAACGAAACGTTTTAAAATTCCCTGAAGAAATGCTGATGATAAATTAGAAACAGATCAATAATATAATGTCTAAACATTTGTAAAACAGTATTGGACTCACGAAACATTAAAAACATGTTAAATGCTCCTCTAATTTTACGTTATTAACTGCACAATACAGCTTGATTTCGACGCGAAATTGCTTTAGAATGTACTTAAGTACATATTATGTATACGTACGTGATTTACGTTCAGACCTAGAGATCTTTAGAACCTTAACCTAGGTAGAACTTTAACAAATTAATAAGTAAACATTTAAATTAAGAATGTAATTGTTTGACATTGACACAGAAAAGTTTTTAATGTTTTTTTTTCTCTATTACCTATCATCAGAAATGAAATTTTTCGTTCGCAAATTTGCTCGCAACTTCCCAGGCTATTTAGAATTCAAACAATGGACGTAGAAAACAAAATGGCAGTGTTTCCAGTGGAATAAATTTTAAACAAATCCCAACTTGGGCTGTCAGCACAAGTGGGGGCAAAACAAAAGATTTACGTGTAAACTTTTATTAAGAGCTTAGAATTAGTTAGGTACTGGAAGAAATTAAGTTGGTTGGTTCCGAAAAATAAATTGTACTTATAGAAAAATATTAACCGTGTACATTATCGATGATCGTAGTAGTAAAATAAAATAAATTAAATAAAATATTTTTAACAAAAAACAAAAACCGACTTCAACCCTATCAATTTATTTAAATAAGCGTAAGAATAAAATTTAAAAAACCGGCCAAGTGCGTGTCGGGCCACGCGCAGTATAGGGTTCCGTAGTTGCGAATGATAACTTTGAGTTCACACTGTTTACACTCGCACCTCTCAGTTTAACGATTAAAAACATCTAACAATGAAGCTTGTATGAAATTTTACATTTTCCAGTACATTTTATAAGTTGGTTGCCTATAACTTTTTAGTTTGCACTTAGTACCTAGCTCTGATAGTTTTCCTTTCAACTTCAGTATATATAGTACTGCTGTAATTTTTTTCACGTATCCATATATAACCGTTTAGCAGATAGAGGGGGGGGGGGACACGTACCTCTAACAAAATTTTGCCCTTTAAAACCAAATATTTCGGAAACGGATCCCTAAATCGAAAAATGGTGTTCTCAACCTCACAATATTTTTCAAAGACCTTTTTACGATACCCCACACGATGGGTAAATAGAGAAAAAAAAATACTTCTCCACTTTACTTGTATGGGAGCTACCCAAAAAAAAAATTTTTTCAAGATTTATTCTACGACTTTTTTGCCATGATTAATATACACACTCATACCAAATTACAGCTTTCTAGTACTTATAGTCTCTGAGTAAAACCGCGGACGGACAGACAGACAGACAGACAGACAGACAGACAGACAGACAGACAGATAGACAGACATGGCGAAACTATAAGGGTTCCTAGTTTACTACGGAACCCTAAAAAGTGTAAACCGAACGGCATACTTGTATATTTTTTTTTGGTTTTTGTGTATTTTTTCAAAAAGCGCTCCTCATATTTAGGTAAAAATTTAATGGGACCATCTGTAAAGTATTACCTATCGAACAAAAAAAGAATTTCTTTAATCGGTCCAGGCGTCTTCGAGAAATCGGGGAACATACATAAAAAAAATAAAGATTATGACAAATTGAGAACCTATTCCTCTTTTTGAAGCCGGTTAATAATGAAATGAAACTTGTTAGCAGATAGCTATACAAAAGAGTACGACAAATAACTATATTTTCCAAATATTTAAGGTTATTTCAACCTTATTAAAGATAATCTATCCTTATCCTAATCCTAATTCTAACTTCCTAACTATCCCAATCCCAATCCCAACTAATATTATAAATGCGAAAGTGAGTTTGTTTGTTTGTTTGTTTCACGCCGCTTTCACGCCGTATCTTCTGAACCGATCATCGTGAAATTTAGCATAGGTACACATAGGTTAGGGTACTGAGAAGGACATAGGCTATATATTACGCGGGCGAAGCCGCGGGTAACAGCTAGTTATTGTATAACATTTTGCCATTTACGAAAGTAAATAAATACTTTCTTTAATATATTTAATAAATGGGATATTATTGTAATGTCTTGAATAGGTGGTAAGCATATATTATACGAGTACAAATACTAGTATGTATGTTCTTTTTGTTTGTCTTGTACTTACCTGAATTTTATTTAACAATGTAACAATGGGTTTATGTTATCTAAATAAAAAGAAACCACAGATTTTTTGTAAAATATTGGTAGGCTTTTTTAAGAATCAGTTGAGTGCGTTCGACCCTTATGTTGCCCGGTGGTAAGCAATAATAAGCTTAAGGGTGGTACATAATATGATATACATATATCATCATCACGTCTTTTTATTCTCCACTGCAGGAGCGGGACCATCTCTGTACTTCTAGAGCCATTTATATTTAAGGGGGAACAGTAGGCACAGTAGCGACGCCAATCATTTTATTCCTAATACTTTACAAATAGAAAGAAATTCAAGAATATAAACAATACAAGTCTTAGTAAATAACTTGAAGTATTTTTGGAATCATGTTTTGATATTATGAGAATCAGTCATTGAGAGAAAAAGTGATAACCGCCAAAAACGGCCGTTTTTGGCGGTAATCAGATTCTCATAATTCTCACTGATTCCGATAGTAATAAACATGATTCAAAAAATACTTCAGGTTATTTACTAAGGCTTGTATTGTTTATATTCTTGAATTCCTTTCTATTTGTAAAGTATTAGGAATAAAATGATTGGCGTCGCTACTGTGCCTACTGTTCCCCCTTAATGACAGTGCAGTCATAAGGATTTGGCCTACACTGAGAGAGGTCTCTTGATGTTTAAAAGCTTTGTTTAGCTTGTGTTTCCACAGTCGCCTTCTATGACATCCACGGGAAGACTTCCTATTCTACTCTGCCAAGAATCACCCGCCATAATACACATAATTCATATTTTTATAAACAAAAGCTGCAAACAAAAGACCGTCGTTACCTTAAAAAACAAAATATCGTGACCAATATTAATAGATAATTACGTAATTCGGTGGCATTACCTCCACAGCAAATAACCCACTTCCTTTGAGACGTCGTCAAGTAATTTCTCCCACTAAGTATTTATTCTTATTGTAAATTTAATTTACATTACTAACAATAACAAATGGGTCGCAGAGCGGTAATATTTTTAACCGACTTCAAAAAAATGGGTGTCTGTTTTGAAGACATCTTCTTTTTTTTCTTTGTTTTGTGCGCAACGGGTGATCATTTGAGACTTAAAAATGCCTACACATAGTTTATTTTCAAAATAATAGAAATGATATTGGACTAAGGGCATAACCCTATTTGTACAACTGTATTAGTTTCTCTTGTTATGATTTGTGTAATAACTATAGCCAATAGGACATATTACTGAAAGCTGTGCCGCCAGAGTGCACCACAAGCACATACAGTAAAAGAGGTTTGACACTGAAAAGTATGTACTTGAAAATGTCAAAGACGCTATTAATTTGTAAAATTATACATTATTCCTTTATTAATTTGATTTTAAAATACTCCTATGAGTATTTAAATATAAAAATGTATTTGTGCTGCGTATATGTATGTAAAATAAAGGCAATTTATTGCGACTTTGACAGACTTGTCAATGTCAAATGTTTCGTAAATGTTAAGAAGTTAGTGCGTTCAGATGCACCGTGGAAAAAAGCTCTTATCGGGCCGTCCGAAGCACAGAGAAGCTCGAGATATATTTATGTCACTTGTGGTCACTCATCACAGAAGGAATTGCTAAGAATTTGAAACAAATATTCGGAGTGGTATTGTATTACTTCATCTGATTCATGCGTTAAGCCTTTGGTCCCGGCTGTCATCGTCGATGGCAGTCGTTAAGCTATGTCAGATGCCTTAAGGCAGCTTGAAAAATCTGACACCAGTGTTGGCCACTTACACATACGAAAAACAAACAATTCATGCGGGCAAAGTCACGGACAAAGGCTAGTCGTAACTAGTAGTAGGCAAACCATCACTTCAGTGCTAAACGGAAATATAATAAAAAGAAAATGGCGCACGCGTACAAACGGAGCAGAATTTTTTATAAACAAGTTATATTGTATTTTCTTTTTAATTCCAGACAGTTTAACGGAAAACGCTTTTATTTTATTTATACAGTGGGGAAAAATATTATTTGTGGTGTAAATTTTAAGTTTGAAATATTTTTCGTATAGCAACAACGCATGTAACTTTTTAAAACGACATTGGGACTCGTATAGATTTGTCACTATAAGCTCATTTAAAACAATCAAAGGATCTAAGCCATATTTGATTGATAATTGTTAAAACTGTAATTATATTCAACTCCGATACTTTGTATCTCTTTAAACTGGATATTGGCAGAATCACGGAAGCCATAAAATAAAAAATGCAATGAAATCGATATCACAGAATCAATTTTAAAGTTGTTTTTATTGAACGGAGTGAGTCAGCCGTGTGGCTCTCGGCAGAGTAGAATAGGACCACTCCAACTCTTCCCGTTGATGTCGCAGAAAGCGATTTAGGGAACACAAGCTAAACATATCTTAATTAAAGAATCGTCTCCAACCCAGGCTACTCAGGCTCTGGTAGACTGGAGAGGATCATGCTCCTGCAATGGAGACTAAAAAAGATTTGATGATTGGACTTAGTCATCTCTTAAAACATGAGAAGTAAACATTTACTAGCTATAAAGCTACCCTCACAGTATCTTGGCTGACTATGCCAGGGATTCTCATTATTGACTCATCGAAAGATACACAAACAAAGATCAGATTCCAAATACTCGTGGAATTGCATCGCTCAGAGCAATATCTTTGATCATTGGCCCGAGCGATAAGGGATGGCTCACGTACACTAAATGTGGCAATGAAAAGGACATAGTGACGTCATCAATCGAGTTAAATGGCAGAGGGACGTGTGTAGACAGTCGATAGAACGCGTACAGATGGGGTTTGAGTTGCAGCGGTGAGCAATAAAGTGTATTAGGGATTGGTTACTAACATAGATATCAGTAGTTACTAATCAATAATTTCTTTCATAACATAACTAAGTGCTTTTAGATATTAATACTTGTATTGATCATTTCCTCAATATTTTTTATTTTTTGGCAGAGTAATTTTCTTTTCAATTTAATAAGCTATAAACAAATTGGTCACCATCGAACTATCGTCATAAATTTGAAAAAATAAATACCGGGTGTCTTGTGATGTTCTTATAGCGTGGACATACTTTTAGTCATAATAATCCAAAAAGATAACACCATAATTTTAATGGACCTGACTGCCATAATTAAAAGTAATTTATTAACTTATGTTAGAGATCTTTAGACAATAAGATACATATGTTACTTACAAGTGTAAGCCACTTTACCCCAAAAATGAGAAAAACTGCAGTCGAAACAGATACTTACCCCAATACTTCCTAGCTACACGGAAATAAAAGCGGGAGTTTCGAGAGTCACAAAGTAGACGTGGCGGCGACACGACGTGGAGCGACTCGACGTCGAGCGACTCGACGTCGAGGCAACACACCACATCAGTTGCTTGCGGGGAAGACAGAGCCCACGGAAATAAAACATAAGTCATGTTTAGCGTGTTATAGTACGTTTTAAGGTGAATAACGGAATGATAAAGTATAGTAATGAGTTGCTAGGCGCATCGCCTAGTGACATGATTCCTTAAATTATCGTCCAATCACTCGATCGGCTTTTACGTTTACGTTCTGCTCGAGAAGAAAAGCAGCTGGTATATTCTGTTTTTCCTTTTCTCCCTAGACCAGCATGGAAAACTTATTACTCTTTATTGTAGCCCGCTGTCACTTAGGCCAAGCCCTTACCCCAATACTCAGTAGCTACAGCAAGAGGACTTACTTTAAGGCTGACCGCAGCCAGACGACTCTCCAAATGAATATCATAGTAATGAAAACCGGCCAGTCCTAAGGATTAGGCCAGATTTGCTGAACCTTTTTATAGAAACAAAGCTTTGGAGCGTGTTATACGATATGAATGGATTTGATAATGGATTAATTTAAAGAATAATATAAATTTGTGCAAAAACATTAATTGGTATATACTGCTTGATTTAAAAGATAAGTACGAGTATCTTTGTCATCACCATCGTCATCTCAGCCGCAAGAGGTCCACTGCTGGACATAGAACATAGCAGTTAACTTATGCCCTTCTCCAGGCCCCAGACAACGTGTACGCAATATTTTGTGATGGTTGGTTCAGGGGGTAAAGCGAGAAACTGTAACAAGCAATCTCACTTTAGCATTTTTAATATTGGAGGTCCAACCGTTTACAAGATGGAACATATTCTACACCGGGTGCTTGAAAAAAATATTTATATTTATTTCGTATTGATGTATTGTTGATTCCTGGTGTGATTTATTGTATTGTATCCAATTTACATAGGTATTAGGTATAATAAGGTAGGCAATATGTAAGCGAACAAGAGATCTTAAGAATATCTTGTAAAAAATCGGTAACTTTTATTTCCAGACCGCATTCAGGAAAATTAGAAGCCCACTACTTTTCAACGTATTGTCAAAATCTTCCGCCATTTCCTTTCTAGCATTTCAACCACTATGCTTTCGCGCCATCGCTTTCACTAACATTGACTGGTGTGTGCCATTCAGCCAGTAATTGCAAGGACTATTCGCAAACTGGTCACACAAATTTAGACATTATGCTTACATGATGGAACTGCGCGTAAATAATTAAAATCAATCTGTGTGTTAAAAAAACCGTCAACCAAACCAATGTCACCATTAAAATATATTTTTGTCCCAATTTATGTAACACGGTGCAAACATTTATGTGCACTGAACATCGAATTATTCTACTTTGTTGGATACTTATGAATATCTATTTAATAGTCATAGTATTCTTTGGGATAGTGAAAAAGTAAGCATAAAGCGGTGGAACGCCGAATTGCATATCTTACTGTGACTAGTGGCAGACACTAATTGACTCACAAAAAGTCATTTATTTATCGTATCATGCTACTAATTCTGGACAATTTTTTATCTACTTTCGAAGATCCAGTTTGAGAATAACCACTTTAGGGGTCAAAATGCTGGCTGAATGAAATTGGCCGCCGAGATACTAAATAAAAGTGGCTTTTAAGAATCCCTTTCTTTTCCAGCGATTGTAAAAGATATTTAACCAGTTGCAATTAGTTGTCGGATACCCACATATATTTTAATGACCATATTTTCATAAATTTATAGTCGTACCATACTAATAATTTTGGATTTCTTTTAGTCCAGTTTTGAAGGTCCAGTTTGTTAATAACCCATTGCAGTGGTCAAATGCTGGCCGGACGAAATTGGCCGCTGAGGTACCAAATGAAAGGGGCTGCTAGGAATCCCTTTTTTTTCAGCGATTACAAAAGATATTTTTGATCAGTTGAAAGCACTCGTCGGATACCCACATATATTTTAATGACCATCATCATCATCATCAACAGGTCTTTGTTAATCTCCACTGCAGGAGCATGACCCTCTCTGTACTACCATAGCCATATTAGCCAGGGCAGTTAAAGATATTTTTGACCAGTTGAAAGTACTCGTCGGATACACACATATATTTTAAGGACCATATTTTCATTAATTTATTGTCGTGCCCCACTAATAGTTCTGGTCAATTTTTGTCCAGTTTCGCATATCCAGTTTGAGAATAACCCATTGCAGTGGTCAAAACGCTGGCCGGACGAAATTGGCCGCCTAGATACCAAATAAAAGTGGCTGATAGGAATCCCTTTCTTTTTCAGCGATTACAAAAGATACTTGAGGGGGAGGACAAAGAATCACTTGGGATTTTTCGTCAGATGATAAAATGGTTATTACTAGTAAGTAGGAAGCTATTTCCTGTACTTATGGTCATATAAGTATGTATGTAAACGCGGTAGGTAGCTTTTACTATACAGCGTTAATCGACTCTTGACCGACCTCTAAAGAGAAAACTTATCCCGTCAATATGAACAACTTTTCATATGGGATCAATGATGGCACAAAAAAATATTTTTGACTTTCCCATACTGATGTCCCGGAAGGACGAACACTTTTAGCATGTGGTCCCAACGCCTTTATCGTACGATTTGTTCTCAGAGACTCGCATAGATGGCGCTACTCATTGCTACACAACATTGCATCTTCCGTATTATGAGAATATAAAAACATTATTCACAATCTTATAAATAATTAGAACAATATTTTGGCTTATTATTTTAAAATTACACCTCAGTTTTAGCAAGTTTTAGGCTAACGCAGATTAAAACAGCTACTCGATACTAGATGGCGGTAGTCTGCACCGCCATACTTGGCCACACATTCACCTAATTTCGCCTTTTTTTTTTAAGTGCGTGTAACACTAAACCTAGGCCAGAGCGACATATATAGACCGTCAACATGAAGAACTTTTTCTATATGAATAACTAAGCCATGTTTCAAATAATGCCCTATGCATATTAGATGACAATGTAATAATTAAAATGATGTCATTGAGCTGGTCTCCTGATGGAGAATGCCTCAACGCTGAAAAGTCACCAAATTTTGTAGTAAAAAAGCTTGGCCCAGAAAAAAAATCTAACTAATCTCTTTTCCAAAAACCTAGAAGCGAAAAAATATAAAACTTTTTGTTGTGATAACTTTTACAAAATCTTATATCTTTCAAGCTTAAAACAAGAAAGGTTTTATACATTTAACATAATCACGTAAACTTTCACGCAATATAGTAAAATTCAAATTTAATCTGCAAATAATAAACTTGAGTGAAACGTCTTTTAAGTTGAGGTCATTGCAAACTTAAGCTATTTAGCTTAAACGTGACCCCACAAAAGAAATACTTAGATCATAAGCTGGGTCTAGGTCTGCCAAGGGTTCCCAAAATTTTGTTGTGACTCCGTGCGTTTTACAACGAAAATACTCGCGTCCACCTTTATTAATAAAATAGCGTCAAATAAAGAAACTTTATATTTCTTTTTTTTATTGCACCATTCGAAATATTTACAGTAGGATTTTAACTGTACAATACTGAAGCATCGACCTTGATAAGCCGCTATCATTGGATAATATTTGACAAGCAGCAACAACTGACACATTGTGGCCCAATCACAGCTTATTTCAGAACACCATCGCTTTTTCACGTTTCGCTATGTTATGACGTCCCAAATGTTTCTTTAGTCTTAACTCTTCGAATTAATTGACCTCTCTTCGTAAATATTTGAACTATTAACATTAACGTTGATGTATAAGCACATAGTACGTAGTGTCAAAGATGATTTAATGATAATGTATAAATTGCGCAAAGGTTATAAGGCGCTATTTTTCCACACTCATTACGTGGGCTCTAGCCCCCATTTTGAATACAATAGAATATAGAAAAATCTTTTTTATTCAGTGATTTGAACACAAAGTTAATACAATTCACCGATTTAAACCACTTAAAATGAGTTCCACTCACCATACATTGCTAGCATACATTTTTACACATTATCACGCCCATCATTATCATCATGGTCTTTTTCAGTCTCCACTGCAGGAAAATGATCTTCTTTGTACTACCAAAGCCATATATTAGCCAGATTAGTCAGAGGATTTGGCCAACCCTCTCCACGCTGGCCAGACGGGTTGGAGAGGTCTCTTTGATGTTTGTAAGCTTTGCTTTTGCTTGTGTTTCCTAACGCGCCATCCACGGGAAGACTTATAACGTCCTATTCTACTCCGCCGGGAACTACACGGCTCAGTCAGTACTGTACCTACAAGTTGGGCGAATGCAGGTGATATGCGCAAATTTTTCGCACTCATCCCGTGGGCTCGCGCCTTCTTTTAACACGTTATCTTACATCCCACTTTGAGAAGCAATGGACCAAACTAATTCGAGACTGCGGGCTGGCAATTACGTCGAACTTATAACAAGTCGGTCCCTTGGTATGTTCATTCATTAGGATTCTAGGTAATAGGCCAGACGTGTTTGGTGTATTGACACTTTTACCTTTGAAAGGTGATGCTTTAAACGACGTTGACCGTGATTTGTGTTAACTACTCTCTCTGAAATTTAATATTTAAAGTCATTATCTTTGATAGATCAAGAAAACCTATAAACATCTAACATAATCATTGCAATCAGATTTTTCGAGACTAGTACAGACATCTGACGTAGCTCACACTACCATCAGAAGACAACCCTACTTCTTCTAGACATTTTCATGAAAAAAGTTCAGGCCATACGGTCCATAAAAGTGAAGTATGTATGGTACCAATGATTTGTAATAATTTATCGAAAGAGTATTATGACGCTCAACTTAATTTTTTTAAAATAAAAACCTTCTAAAATTACGCAGGTATTGTTAACGGACAGTTATTACATTATGTATGACACATAAATTATACATAACGAATTTTATTCTGACAATTTCTAGACAATTTATAGAATTATATTTTTGTGACATGATTCTTGATGTTGATATTGACATTTATTTATTTATATCGTTTCTTTGAAATTTTGATATGAAAAAAAAATTGCATAGCATGCTTTTTGACCTCATATTTGAACGCCATAGTAAAGGTCTATTACATACAATATTTTGTTTGATTGTATCACGTGCATTTAATCGAGATATACACGTGTTATGCTAATAAAATAACTTTATCTCAAAATGCGAGAATGAACAACAAAAGTGAAAAACCTTGAAATATTTTTTAAGCTCCTTTCATACTAAAAGATTTTTTGACGGGATGAGTCACCCCTCTAAGTATCGTCGGTGGTCAATTTTACTGAAGAGAAAACGTATCCTCTTGTGTGGTGAGGCTAATGCTCTATCATTTAAATGAAGTATTAAAAGACATCTTTCATATTTCAAGTAAGTTTATAGAAATGTAAATAGGTTTGTAAATAGCCTATGTTTATTAATGCAAGCAGATGCATACTCCATTAGAAATTATCGCAACTAATAAAAAGATAGAAGACACGCTGTGTGGTTCCCGGTAGAGTAGAATAGAACCACTCCAAGTCTTCCCGTGGATGTCGTAGAAGGCGACAAAGAAACACAAGCTAAACAAAGCTTATAAACATCTAAGAGACCTCACCAGCCAGCATTTAGCCAGCGTGGAGAGTATAGGCCAAAGCCTCTGACTGTCCTGGCTAATGTATGGCTCTGGTGGTGCAGATAGGGTCGTGTTTCTGCAGTGGAGATTAAAAAAAGATTTGATGATGATGATTATAAACTGTAATGCAGCCATGTCTATAAACTTATGGTCATATTTTTCAAGAGAGGAGGGGTACGTATACTTTTTTTTATCAGTCATGTTTTTATGTATATCTGTCCATATGTCATAGCCACTGTTTTCTGAAACTTTTAGGACTACAGTGTTGAAACAGCCTCCGTGGTCCAGTGGTTAAGGCGTTTGCCTTGTTGACCCGGGGGTCGTGGGTTCGATTCCCAAGGGAAGCATACTTTAAGTTGTTTCCAGTTTGGTGAGGACATTGCAGGCATGAATCACCTGATTGTCTGATAAGAAAGATGATTCCGTGCTTCGGAAGGCACGTTTAGCCGTTGGTACCGGCTGCCATCTGGTAGTCGTAAAAGGAACCACGTCAGAGGCCCAGGGGCGGTTACGAAGAACTCTGACACCAGGGTCGGCAGGGTCAACTGCCCGCCCGTTTCATCTACATGAAGTGATGACGATGACTGTTGAAACTTGGTAGATCGATGTGACTGTGAACTGCTTTAGGATTTGAATATAAAAATTAAAGCATAGTGGGCCAGTCTACCTGTCACAGTTCCTGATATAGCTTAATGACACACAGACGGACGGACGTACAGCGATGTCTAGTAATTAGGGTCGCGTGTAAAATATTAAATAACGTTTAGTAGTCCCCTTCTTTTAAGGGTTCCTCATCCAAAGGTTAAAAACCGCTTTGGGTACGATCCCTAAAGAGAAACCAGACAAATCGATGCGTATAGAGAAAATAAACGATACTTATCCGTTCCTTTACAGCCTCACATGTCAAAAGCGTATCAAATTAAAAGAAAATTGCAACTTGACACCGGCGGAGTGTCGTGCGGACGGTTTAAAACTAATTATTTTTATTTAACTTATTTACGTGCACGCGACTCGAACCCGCTCTCACGCGGGAGTTGCCAAACCCGTTCTGGACAATAAGGGCAAAAATTGGCGAGTTATGTGTAAGTACAGTCACGGAGATGTTCTTGCGATATAAAGTGTCTAAATATATCTTAAGAAGGCAAATTAACGCTTGTATTTTTATCCAATTCCAAATTTCATGCAATCGTTCTATTTGCGGTTCAAGAAAAAAAAATTAATGTTTGTTTGTTTGTTTCTCGTGTGTGTAAGTGACCAACACTGGTGTCAGATTTTTCAAGCTGCCTAAAGGCATCTGATATAACTTAACGACTGCCATCAAGATGACAGCCGAGACCAACGGCTTAACATGCCTTTCGAAGCACGGAGGAGCTCGAGATATTTTTATGCCACTTGCAGTCACCCATCCAAGCTGGGCTGCGCCCGGGAAATGATTAATACCTTTAGACAAAGCACACATATTGAGTTATATACTATAGTGTAGAGTTGTGTTGTAGGATACTAACACAACAATACTATATTTGGTGTCATAGTGGCCGTTTTCATCAAAAAGCTAAGAAAAGCTTCACGTAAACTGAACACATTCCAAGTTCATTGAACAGATTGGAGTATTATCTAGGGCTTTGCGAGCAAAATTTTGAATGATATTTCAATTTTCTGTCCAACGATTTATTTCAAAAAGCAGTTGACTCCGAAAAATTCATGTCTTTAGGTCATTAAAGATAAATACTATGCCATTCCACTGTTATGTTCCTAACCTCAGTAATTAAGAATACAAGATTAAGAGAAATGCATATAATGATAATTTTTAACCGACTTCAAAAAAACGAGGAGGTTCTCAATTCGTCGTAATCTTTTTTTTTATGTCTGTTCCCCCGATTTCTCGAAGACGCCTGGACCGATTTAAGAAATTCTTTTTTTGTTCGATAGGTAATACTTAACAGATGGTTCCATTAAATTTTCATCGAAATGTGTCGTGCCCTTTTTGAAAAAATACTCAAAAACCAAAAAAAATATTACACGAATGCCGTTCCATTTTATGCTTCTGCTTAATAAAACAAATTGATAGGTTTGTTTTTTGAAAAACAAATTGATTAAATATCTTTAATTATATAGGCACCATAATGTAAAATATTTACAATATTAAATAGATAAGATCAAATCTAACTACCTTAACGTTTGATTGGTAACCAGTAACAAGCCATCAGTTAACTTGTTTATAATACAAATTATCCAATTACCTCGCGCCTCCGCTGGCCCGTGGGTGTTGTGGCTAAAATAAATAGCTGACTAGCCTAGGTGTCGTAAACGAGTAGGTACCACCATTAGTGAGCATTAGAATTAACTATTAAGGTAGATTTTAAAGTGCGGCGATAGCGATAAGTGTCGGCGACACTTTTGTATGGAACTAGCTGAGTTTTTTGATAAGTACCTGTCGTTTATATATTCTTGCCGTGCGGTTCTCGGCTGAGTAGAATAGGACCACTCCAAGTCTTCCCGTGGATGTCGTAGAAGGCGACGTAAGATCTTCCATGCTGGTCTGGGAGAAAAGAAAAAAAACGTAGATGTACGAGCTGTTTTTCTTTCCGCGCTGATCGTCAAAGCCGATCGAGGGAATGGGCGTGAGGAATCATGTCAATAGGCGATGCGGCTAGCAACACATCACTAGTTTGAGTCCGTTCTCCATTTAGAAGCCCACAACATGCTAAACGTGGGAGTTGTGGCTGAAATAAATAGCTGACGAGTCTAAGTGTTGTAAACGAGTAGGTACCATTATTAGTGAGCATAAGGTTTTGCCTGTCTGACGCTAACTCTCCTGAGTAGCTCAAAAACTACAGACAAATACATGTGAAAATTAAGTACAAGATTTGCCCGCGCGGCTGTCCTGTTAACTATTACGTCTTAGAAGCTGTCAAAGACTGATAGATTTATTAAAATAAATTAAGTTTGTATTTATGAATAAACTAATGAATGATTCTTAAAAGCTATTAATAAAGACGTTATTCGTGAGGTGTTGACATTTTGTTTAAAACAAATTAGTGACATACATATTACAATTACCTTATAATTCAAATCAAAAAACTAAAGCAATTTCATTACCTATTAAGCCAGCAAAGTCTAAAATTTTATCGCTCATAAGTAGATTTAATAAAATCCTATAAAAGTTTAATGTGGACATAAACTGCGAATATTATGTAGTGGTCTGAAACATAAAATAAGAGTTAATAGAAGCGGCACTATGTTCTTTCCGGGATAGTAGACCGATGTTGTTTTTTTTTTCATATATTTTGAACTTAAGGACAAAAGCGCTAACATGTCATGTAAAAGCTCGTAAAAAGGTTAAAATCTGACACGAAGCAAACTGTTAATAATTAATTGCCTTGTAATTTTCAGCTCTTTTCCTTTTCTCTAAGCGTTTCTGGTATTTTGTTGTTTATTTTGCTTAAAAAAGGATAAGCTATATCAGCATATTTCACGCGCTGAAGCACCACAAATATCATGACTGAGGTGAAACGTAAACACGTGTTTGGGTTGGTTGAGGAACAAACTGCTCGCCTATCTAAAAATGCTTGGAATATTCACCACTGCCGCGCATTTACAGTCAGGGGTATCATCCGTTGTATGGCATCGTGTACGCGCCTCCATTCTCTTGAGCTGCTATTTTCTGATCCCTTGCCTTGCTCAGATAGATTGGGGATTGACCTTTATCCCGTTCCCCCAGTCCAACAAACTCCTACCCTTCCCTCGCTTTATTGATGTTTACAATGGGCAACAGCGTCGAAACCAACATAAGTCAAACAAAACTGCGCTTACTTACTCGTCTGCTAAGCGTGGTGATTATGGCCTCCTATGATGGAATTCCTTGGCGGAAGCCCATGTGCAGTAGTGAACTTGCATCTGAGACGACGACGACGATTCACCTCTGTACGCCGCTGTTCTTCTTATTTAAACGTACACATATGATGAAGTTTTTGGGTCCTTTGCTAAACGCGCTTTTCGTGGAGCGTCGTATCTGTAGATTATTTAATTTGTGTCCAGTAGCTCGGCAGCCTGCATAATGTGTAGGATTATGGCAAGCAATGGTAGGTGCGCCTTACAGTAAGATGGGTGTGGTGACGTCTGGAATGTATTGCAAGCTCCTTTCTGTCACGGTAAAGTACAAAATGGACAAGAGGAAGAAATCACATAAGGAACTTGCTTTATTTTACCACTGAATTTATTTCCTCGATTTTAAGTTTGGTCTCATAGAAAAGGTTTTTCGTATTGACGATCTCCTTTTTATTTTCGATTTTATTATTCCAGTTCTACCCTGGGCGACGTCATGATGGAAAATTATCATTTTCTGATTGGCCCGCATCTTGGATATCTCATCTGATGATCGTTGAGTAGTTAGTTCTACTACACAAGTTCAAAACTTACTGTGAATCTAGCTCAATTTGTGTGATTTGTCCCTATAAACAATATTAATTTATTACACCATTTTGCGTGACTTTCTTTTTAAAAATAGGAGTGTATTGTTTTTCGAATATGTGTACGCGCATTAATCACTCTATCTATTGGTAAAAACCACATGACCTGCAGTAGTTTTGAAGTTTATCGCGAACAAATAAACAGACAGACAAACGCGACGAAGGATTTTGTTTATAATATGTAGTTGTTGTTGTTATTGTTTTTCGTGTGTGTAAGTGACCAACACTGCTATAATATGTAGTGATAGGAAGACATGAGAGTTTCTTTATTGTAAAAACTCTAATTATTGCTTTTTGACGTATAGGGTATCGTTAGAATCTTCACAGCCTCCCAAGTAACATGTTGTGAAAATTATTACTGTAATAGATAGCAATCAAACATACCCGTCTGACTGTACGTCACGATATGAATAAACATGTCATAAGTTGCCCGTTTTAATGGCCGCGTTCTTACATGTGTCGCGTATTAAAGATACGAGACCCCATCGCCATATCTTATGTTATCGATGCCTCGGCTGTTTTAGCTGGTGAAGGCGATCGGCGATTTGTATCTGTTTGTTTGTAAGTCCTTTACGTCATAAAAATTGTTTTCTCGTGTGGGTAAGTGGCCTTTCGTAACTCTTTTCATGGGGACGTCCTCCATATAATGCTCACACCCAATGGACCCTTCGGGCTCCTCCTCAAAGAAGCAATTTCCATCCATAAATTATTGCAATTTCCAGCAAGAAAAGATTATGTCGGTCATTCGTGTGTCGAGCAACGGTTTGTCGGTCAAAAGCTAGAGAATCAGTATGTAAATACTTGGCAATAGTTGTATGAAAATATGAAAAAAAAATATCATCAGTCTTTTTCTAAACCATTAAAAAATTTGAAAAACAATTTTAAAAGATAAGAAAATAATTTAAACATTGATATACACTATGATCTATAAATATATAGGGACAAAATACAAAGATTGAGCCAGCCCCAAAGTAAGTTTGAGACTTGTGTTATGGGATACCAACTCAACGATACTATATTTTGTAATAAATACTTATATAGATAAACATCCTAGACCCAGGTCAATCTGAAAAAGATCATTTTCCATCTTGACCTGACCGGGGATCGAACCCGGGACCTTCCGTGTCGCAGACAGGCGTGTTGACCGCTGCGCCACGGAGCTCGTCGAATAGAATTATGTATAATATGTATGCTTTGATATTTAAAACTACGCAACGGTGTTTGAAGTGTTTTTTTTTTGTTTTAATGGATGGAGTGATTCTAGTAAAAAGTTTAGACAAAATTCATTTTTGCTAGTAGCATGAATAGTAGCTTTACCGCTTCTTTGCTTCGTTCGGTGAGTGAGAGAGCCCATCCCCCCTTCCCCTCTGAGAAGGGGAAGGAAAAATAAACGCTCTTGTAACACTCGTAGTGTTTGTAGTTGTCCATGGGCAGCGGTGGTCACTTTCACTTACCATCAGGTGACCCGCTAGCTCGTTTGCCGTCATATGTCGTAAAAAAAGTTATATGATCATTTATCAGATCATTTATTCAGACAATTATAGTCCATTTTTGTTAGTTAGTCCATATGGCGCAGAGGGAGAGGGCTGCTTATTCAAAAATAAATCTCACAAGATGATCGAACGCGCGAAGTCTCGTAGTGGTATATTCGATTAAATGTAATAGACTATCAATGTATGAAGGTAATTTATTTCATGTATGAATTACGGGAGTAAGAAATTGCGCAGTCCTGTGGATGTATGACGAATCGGGATCGCGGCGAAGGCTTCCTACTGCAATGTAAAGTTGTGTCAGTAGATTTAAGAATATTTAGCGAGTAGACATTGCATTGATATTTTATTTTGATGACAAGTAGTGGGTCTTCAATTATCTGTGGTTGTTATCCAACTACTTTATATGTAAGAAGTTAATTCATAATACATTAAAATTTGTTTTTAATTACGGTAGGAAGATCTCTTCTGGCTGTGTTAATAAAACAGACATCTCGATTACTGATGGTCACATCTACCATCACTAATCGTTTTTACACACACACTCTCACGTGCACACATACACACACACCCTCTCACCAATACACACACACACCCTCTCACCAACACACTCACAACCCCACACCAACACATACACACCCCCACACCAACACATACACACCTTCACGCCAACACACACACACACACATGTCAATAGATTCAATCTTTTTTTTCTGACTTTTTTCATGTATTTGTTAACTGTTAACTAGGCCTAAGTTAATATCATGTGTTTGGAAGAGCGGATCCCCCTGCCACAGGCTTTTTCTAAGATTACTAGGTGGGTCCCAGAAATATGTATTTTTATCAATTAAGGCTAAAGATTTTTTTTTTATCTTAAGGTCCTAATCTAATATCTAAGTGCTTTAAAATTAAGATGCAAGTTTTGCCACTCACAGACAAACATACCAACAGCCAGTTAAATGAAAGCTTTTGATTATCAGAATTTGACTAACAACGAATTCTTAAGTATACCTAATATCTATGTGATAATTTCAAAACATTGCAACAACCAAAGTCATATCATAATTAAATCATTGGAACTAACGTGAGATGAAGATATTATGAATAACAACGGGAGACTCACATGCTTTTTGTTGGATTGCCGACTTTAGTTTCGAACTCGTCAGGAGCCTATTTTCAAGGCAACAAGAACAATCCCAACAAAATAGCAAGTGAATAACCCGTTGTTATTCGAAACAAAGTCACATCCACAAGGCTTTATAGCTCTATGGCAGCGCATTACCAATCGGCCACGCGCGACGCCGGCCGCCAGCCGCCGTCAACCTTATAATAACACCGTAATATAATTACGAGTGCCGCCTCTAAAATAGATTTAGATTTTCTTCGTGCATCTCTAGAATTTTTTGCTCGTAGGAAATATGAAATATTGGCTTCTATTTTGATAGTAAAATGGATATTTACCTGTATTTTTCATTTATAAAACTAAATTTAGATTAGCCGTGTGGTTCCCGACTGAGTAGAATCTTCGAGCAACACGGCCTCCGTACCAGTAGAATAGGACCACTCTTCTAGCCGTGGATGTCGTGGAAGGCGATTTAGGAAACACAAGCTAGACAAAGCTTATAAACAATAAAGAGACCTCACCAAGTCGGTCAAGGGAACGGTTTTTAAAATTTCGCCGTTTGCAAGCGAGCGGGTTTTCCATATAAAAATCGTTCGAATACGACTGGTCACACGTTACGTTGTGTGGCGCCAAAAATAATAGTATGAAAGGTGGCTTCTACGTTTTTATCGTTTATTTTATACATCCAAAACTACCAGAGAGTTTAAAGTTCGTAAAAATCATGTCAATGACCTCAAAGCTCTGTGAAGTTGCAAACTTTTGTCCTAAAGCCCTAATTAAGGATAAATTGGCACCAAACTTCGGCGTTTGGGGTTCCGTAAAAAGAAACGGCATCCGACTAAACGTTTATGACCGGTTGAATTTTAAACGCATAAATAATAACGCGATTTAAGCAAGGGTTGATGAAGGCTGATTAAAATTATAAAAAGTTACGCGAAGTTTGAACTTTAGACTAAGAGTCATCATCATCATCAAGTCTTTTCTAGTCTCCACTGCCGGAGCATGACCCTCTCTGTACTAACAAAGCCGTATATTAAACAGAGCAGTCAGAGGATTTGGCTTACACTCTCCACGCTGGCCAGACGGGTTGGAGAGGTTTTTTTGATGTTTATAAGCTTTGTTTAGCTTGTGCTTCCTACGTCGCCTTCTACGACATCCACGGGAAGACTTGGAGTGGTCCTCTTCTACTCTACCGTAAACCATACGGTAGACTAAAGTTCAACGGCCTCTGTGACGTGTCATCATGCCAGGCTAGCAAAATGGAGGTTATAGGTTCGATCCCCAGTCAGGTCAAGATAAAAAAAAATATCGTTTTCTGATTGACTTGGGTAAGTAACTATCACATAAATACTAGTCTCGAAGTTACTTTGGGGCTCTGTGTGATTGATTACTCACTTAAGTAATTTCATGTCCATAAAAAAACTTGAAAACATATTAATTTTAGTAGGTACACTTTAATAAAAAATAGGTGTTTA
This sequence comes from Rhodophaea formosa, assembly GCA_963082605.1. Classification (NCBI taxonomy): domain Eukaryota; kingdom Metazoa; phylum Arthropoda; class Insecta; order Lepidoptera; family Pyralidae; genus Rhodophaea; species Rhodophaea formosa. Next base: position 7,792,023 of record OY720228.1, on the reverse strand, counting down.
ATTTTTGATTATCAAAAAGAAGATATATTTCTTGAAGAGTAGCATCAAGCCCCAAGATTTTGTTTTGAAAACGCTACCACTAAATTAAATTCAATAAATATCTTTGGTAAAGACTGTTATACTTAAGATGAGGCATCAAACAAAAAAAATTGTACCTTATGTAACTGTTAAGTAATAAGGGCCCTTATAATACGAATGTGGCGAGTTTCATGATATGAGTAATTTAAGGACTAATTACAAACAGTTACATATAATACTTTATCTACAAACACACTAAGTATAATGTTTCAGAAACTGTTCTAATAACTTTTTCATATGTACTTCATTCTTGACTTATCTGGCAACTAATTGTTCATTATGTTCGCTGCCCCGTAGAGAATGTTGGATAGTGTACATAGCTGCTTCCTCACCACTTTTTCTATTCACTATAATTTACTTTTTATCACAAATAATACAATAATACTATTTCGCGATGCTGAAATCAACCAACCTGCTGGCCAGCGTGGAGAGTTTAAGCCAAATCATCTGACTGCTCTGGCTAATATATGGCTCTAGTAGTCAGAGAGGATCGTGCTCCTGCAGTGGAGACTAAAGAGACCTGATGATGGTGATGATGAATTCGCAATGGCGGCAAATCAAACTCACGTCAAGGACGCGTGTTGTGGACGACCGCGCTCAGCGACATAGTTTTATTTTCAAAAAAATTACAAAGATTTCTTTTCAAATGTAGGTATTCAAAATTTCATAAGTCATTACTAAATGGAAAAACGATGTCATAATGAAAATACGTACAATATTACCTACGAGCAGAGACAATAATATAATTGTTGTTATAATGTGATTGACGTAATGATACCTATTAATAATCAATTTCGTTATAGACATTTAATAGTGTGTGTGTAGATAAAACAACTAAAACATACTTCCATTTTGTATTCTGATGATTCTTAAAACCAATTTCAAATAAGTGCAACTTCTTTATATAAACCATCCATCGATTGAAACATTCAGCTGACAGACACCTGACTGATTGACTAACTCGAAAGATGGATCAGCGGCGAACTCTCTAATATAAACTTCTGATCGATTCACTCAAAGGGAAAAACTTCATCCATAGTGAATAAGTCAGAACGTAGACATAAGAATGCCTTTAAATGTGGTATGGTTACCTTTTTCCCTGTGGATTTATGAAGGGTCGTATTTCAAATTATGCGCTATATGTGACTGAGATTTTATGGTTTAAATTATTGGAAAAATAAGAACTAGGACACAAAACAACATAAATATGTACAACACGGTCAGCTCATGATAAAAAAAATCTGATTGGTTATGGATGTTCATCTATTGAACGTTGAGTCAAAGAGCCACGTCAGATGACATTTCATTCGAAAAAAATCATTCGAAGATTCGTATTGGTCGATTCATTCTAACTATCCTAATCCTAACTAATATTATAAATGCGACAGTGAGTTTGTTTATTTGTTTGTTTGTTACGCTTTTACGTTCTACCTACTGAACCGATCATCATGAAATTTGGCAAACACATAGGTTAAGGTACTGAGAAAGACATAGGCTATTGGTATATATCACGCGGGTGAAGCCGCGGGTAACAGCTAGTACAATATAAAGAAAAGCAAGAAAAAAAAAATTAAAAAGTATTAAAAAAAAATATTTCCCATCGAAATACAGCAGTTCATTGGTGAATTTGTATGGAGAGTTTTGTTTTAGCTCCCATTAGTCCCTTAGGAAACATTTTTTATACTGGCAGGCTGAGTCGCCCTTTCAATAATTTGTATAAGGTGTATAAGGTAACGTATAAATAAATAAATAGAGAAAATACACACAAATTGAGCTTGGCCCTACGATAAGTTACGATACTATACTTTTATAATAGATTCTTTAAATATCCAAGAACCTAGCTGTAGATCAAATCCGGGAACTCTCGTGTCGCATGCTGGCGTGTTGACCACTTTACCGTAAAGTCCGTCAAGTCTTGCAAATATCTTATTTAATCCGAAAAGCGGTTGAAATCTCATTAAAATCTTTGGGACTAAATCGTCTGCATTATGTCTTGCAAAATCACGTGCAGTCTCAAAAAGGAGTATTGATTTCCTTTGTGCCGTTTAATGATACACAATAATGGGAATAATGTATGAAGCGTGACATGCGCTGTGTGAAATTGAGGTTATACGTATTAAAATTAAGAGATGGATGTGTAAGGTTTTGTGGGTTTGGCAACATTAATTCAAAACTTTATCACTCTTTCTTGAAGATAATGAAATGAATAAAAGTTAAATTATGCCACATCACTCGACCTTTTCGTTATATTATACCCCCTTATTTTTAATTTAAATCACAAACTTTAAGAGGCGACTCAGCCTATCAACATTAACAACTTTTGTTATGGGACCAATGGGGACCAATGCTGAACATTCTTTTTACCTTTTCTATAGGTACATTTGGCCCGATCAGCTGGACACTTTTGTATGGGTATGTCAATTTGCATTAGTCCCATATCAAAAGTTATTCATGTTGATGGGCTGAGTCACCCCTTAAAGTTTGTGTACTGATTTCAAAATAAGGGTGTATTGTCTTTGCCTTTCCTAACTTATTCTTATACATCAAATTTTCGGGGTCCAAAGGCGCACCCCATTCGAAAGAAAATGGACACGTCATTCAAAATTTTGTTGTATATAATAAATAAATAAATATATACGGACAAATCACACAGATTGAGCTAGCTCCAAAGTAAGTTCGAGACTTGTACTATGGGATACTAACTCAACGATACTATATTTTATAATAGATAAGTATATAGATAAACAACCAAGACCAAGGTCAATCTGAAAAGATCATTTTCCTTCTTGACCTGACCGGGGATCGAACCCGGGACCTCCGTGTCGCCGGCAGGCGTGTTGACCGCTGCGCCACGGAGCTCGTCGTTGTATGAAGCCCTAGTTAACCCTTCAAACTATTTTGTGAACTACGACTAATAATTTATATTGTAAAAGTATATCATATCATTTTCGCCTATATTGGCGGTTTTTGAAAAAAAGCTAAGAAAATCTTCACGTTCTCACATTCAATAATAAAGATATCTTGATGGGATATCTCGAGCTTTGAAAAATATTTTAATCGGTGGCTCCGTTTACTTTCAAAAACAGTAGTTCTAATGGCATTGGAACCCGTAAAATTGATGTATACCACCACCACCACTAAACAAACAGTCCTTTTTGAAACCTTGTAAGTACTGTTTCCTTTCACCGGTATAAACATTACATTATAAGAGAAAGTTTTATGTAAACATTGTGTTTAACATCAAGTTACAAAAAACGGGTATTTATATGTTTTCAATTATTTTTCTTATTTTTTTGATGGATGTTAATCAGCTATGTCAAGTTACCCAAAAAGTTAAAATCTATCCGTCTAACCTTTCCACATACAAATTTTTCTGCAAACAAAATGAGAATTCTATACACCACAAGAAAATAAAGAAAAACCTTACTAAACAAACCCTAAAACACGAAACATTCATATCAAAAGCGTACAATTACGCACAAAAGTAATTCTAAAATTAATTCGTGCTGATATTAATAAACCTGTGTATAAAACAGTAGTAACTCCACAAAATATCAATTGGGGCGGTGTTGTCGTTTTTTATATTCAGCTCTGTTGAACACTGGACTTGCGTGAGTTCGGCCCTTATGCGCCGCCGTCACGCGATTGTACAGCCGCCAAGAAAAGTGATTCGCGTTATTTCTCGTAATTCCTCCCATTTAACTAATACGCGTCGTTACGCAAAGTTTTGTTCAAGTTTTTTGAGGGGTAGATTATTTTGGGCACGAACCGTGTGAATAATTTAGATTCGGTATTTTGCTGCGTAAATGTATTTGCTGTTTGAAATATGATGATTACTCTTTAGAAAAGAAATACAGAATGGAAATTTACCGACAATGTTATGAAATAAGGTCACCTTTTTATATTTATAATCTTTATAGCTCGTAGTTAATTAGTATTTTAAAATCATTACATCGAAATTAAGTTGAAATAAGTAGTTAGAAACATATATAAAATAAATTGGTTGTAAATATAAAGAAGAAAATGTTATAAAGTTTTAATGCGTTTGATACTTAATTTTTATAGTTAAAATATATTTCGAATTCATTTTTAGCAGATATGAATTAATATTATTGTTAGAAACTCAAAAGCACTAATTATTTTTGAATAAATTATTAAGGTATCTGTTAATTAAGAAATCTTACTTGTCAAAGTTTCAAGTATAATATTAAGTTTCTAGCTAATATCAAATTGAATTATTTATTGACAAACTTAAGAATTCACAGTAATGAGATTAGATGGGATCTATATGGAGATTCTTAGATTCAATCAAAAACTAGATATGTACACTACACTAACGACATGACCAAAATTCTCCCCAATTGTAAAGTACCCAATTAGCTCTATTAAATTAAGGGAAACATAATCATCACCCAAAGTTGTATAAAAGCAAATGTTAATTTCTTGGGTTTCTTCCATTTTCTACTCATTTTGAAGTCTACACGTGTTTTCAGGGATACAAAAAATAAACATAAGGACATTCCTTTACATCAGTTTAAACTGTACTGTTTTCGAAGGACCGAAAGGCAAAAAATATGCAAACATAACCTTTATATAATTATTTATATTTTTAAAGTATTAACAAAATAGGTTAAAAATGTATGTAAACCCTACATGAGAAACAATTATGTAACAAGTGCCACACTATAGTAGCCAGTTGTAATGTAGAGGACTTTGGGTTGGCTTGCCTCCATCAGACGTGATATTTAAAATCTTAATTGGGAAATATAAGTATGAGTCACTTTGGATTTTAATGAATGCTTTTTGGAGCCAATAGCGTATCTAGTCAAGTTAGTATTTTAATCTAAGGACTAAGAATATTTAATTAGATTTATCTCACAAAGTTTATGCAACACAAGCTATAGAAATTGATACTATCTCTATTTACGACTGCACTAGTTGTCCGAGTATTTGTCATTGTATAAAAGTGATTATATTAAACCGCTTGCTCTGGTTTGACCACTTCATTCAGTATGAAATATTTGATTATAAGTGTCTGATGAATTATGTGGTTAGAATTAGATATTCTATTTAAGATATCGAAAATAAGTGGGAATTAAATTATTACCGTACTTAATTCAGAGGAAGATTAACATCAACTTTGCCACGCGGTTGGATGGTATTAGCTAAGAGCTCTAATTATTAAAATCAAGCAAAGTCATCTCAAAACTGTTTTTTTTTTAACCCATAGAGTGTATCAACTACACTAATTACATGTTTTCAACACATTTTATTCGCATAGTTAAAAGTATATAATTTCTTCTTTTTCCAACGTTGTTGACTAGTATTAGCTACGTATATTATACAGATCTACTTTAAATAAAAAAAAAAAAACATTTTTGCCAGTTTCGTCAACCGACGAAAAATGGAGTAGTATGACAACGCATAACTTTTTACTGAGTTGTCCGATTTTGACAATTCTATTGGTCCCATATTAATGTGAATAAAAATCTAACCATAACGGTTTAACCTTTAAGGTTAAATTTTTTTTTTAAGTTTCGTATCAGGGAGTGATTGAATTTTTTGCTTTTCATTTTATTTTGGCGGTTTCATTTTATTGTTTAAAATTTTTATTGATACTGCAGCAGATGCACAATTCTGATATAATTTGTACTATACCTAAACATTATTTATCAACCTAACTTTCAAAATATATAAAAAAAAAAACACTTTTGTCTGTAACTGTACTTAAACCCTTTATATTTTAAAGCCAGCGTTGCGAATGATCGAGCGTCCGGAATCGGTGTACTACATACATCCAAAGTTCCGATCACTACGCCGCAATTTGTTACCCGCTTTACAAATGTCATGTCGCGACATGTGGTCACGTCATGTCGGCCATTTTGTATGTTTCAATGTCGGCTTGAAACGCAAGTGTCATAAGTGGAAAGAAATTCAGACTATTGGTGTATCTTCTCGAAGTTGATTGGGAAAGAATCCTCTTTAAATTTAGTACACCTACTGTATCTTATTTTATCTTAATTGGGGCCGATTATAAATCGGAAGCACGTCTAACCTTTGGATTATTTTGTACTTACCCCATACCTTACTCACCCACACGGTGATTCCTGAAGAAGGACTGCATGAGCTTCAGAATATCACCTGGTGCGTAGTGCCTGTAGTCCTCCAGATCAGGATAAGCCGATCCAAAGAGGGGTCCATCCGCTTACCAGCCAACGAGTCACAGCGACACAAATGTGTCTCATTGTTTCCTCCGATTCCTCACATACCCTACATAGTGGGCTTTCGACGATTTTCATTTTGAATAGATGACTGTTGTTCTCAAAATGACCGGTCAGGGCTCCCATTAGAAACCTTGACTGTTTTCTGCTATATTTGCAGATCCTTTTATACCACCTAGCGTTGTACACCTACTGTAACTCTTTAGGCTCTGAAAGTTTTATTCATATTAAGTATCTATTAGATAACCGGCATCGATCCCATTAAAAAATTGTTAATATTGACTTAAGATCCTGTGGTACCAGACACTAGCGCCACCCAGCAATTGATTCTTTTAGTCATAAATTCATAAATCATATCAAATTTAAAAAACCTAATAAATGAATGCTGACGAATTCTTGATATTACTTTTCATAGATAGTATAATTTAAGTTTATGAGAATGGAAAGTGGCGTTACTTTTGGCGGTAATGAGTAATTTTCTTTATTCATCAAATTAAAATAGTGAAAACTTGTACCAAGAATATAACACGAGTAATTTACAAGGGCACTCAGTTATTAGATTTTTTAAAATTTGATATGACTTAGGATTGGTGGGTAAAGTGTCTCATACCACAGCGCCTTGAGAGAATCTTGATAGTCAATTTTCACGCTGTATAGAATCTCTCTCGAAATTACCTAAAGGCATCCGACTTAACTCCTTTTTCCTACACGCCGACGACCAAAGTGGTCGATTAAAGGAGAAAAATCTATTTCCCTGTGTTTCCCGACCGAGATAGATCAGCTGTGGCTTTAATTACAGCGATAAAACAACGTAGCGTCTGCGAGCAGCCTTGTTCTCATTAACACGGCGGAATGGCGGAATGGTGGCGAAAAGTAGTAAATTGTGGCGAAGAAATATCCGTTAGTAGATAAAAAATCGAGTTGATTTGACTAAACTATGAAGTTACTGCCGACGTCATGAATACTTAAGACCACTTGCGAGGAGTTATGTATGGATGATCTTGCAAAAAAAAATGCAATTTGCGTAATTCCTATCTTCTATCAAAGATTTTGTTATCAAAGGTATCCAATTAAACAATATATTTATTTGTAATTTGTATGCCACGAATCACAGACAGCCAGCCTTTGTGGTCTAATGATTAAGGCGTTTGCCTAATTGAACCCGGGGTCGTGGGTTCTATTCCCACGGGAAGCATACTTTGTTGTTTCCAGTTTGGTTAGGACATTGCAGGCATGAATAACCTGATTGTCTGATAAAAAAGATGATTCCGTGGCACTTTAAGCCGTTGGTCCCGGCTGCCATCTGGTAGTCATTAAAGTCATGTCAGAGGCCCAGAGGCGGTTCCGAAGAACTCTAACACCAAGGTATGTATGGTCGACTGACCGCACCTACACGAAATGATGATGATGATAGACAGCATCAGGAATTACGAAAGATACCATAACTAGTATGTCAGCATTTACACGACCTGCTGCCTGACACAACTAAGTAAGTGTTTTTGCCATATGCGTCATACGATATCTATAAGACAAGATGTAGTAGCCCTATAATAAATGATTTTTATTCAGATAACTTAGATCCATTATTTGTTAGTAACAATTTAACTTAAAAACTATGTTAGTATCATTTACGTAAACCAATTACAATGCCACTCCAGAACGAGTGGAGTGTGCTGTCAGCTTTAGCACATAATGCCTGCAGAATATTGTTGTTGCTGCCTCGCAATCTGTTTAGTAATGAAGCGACTCGTTTGCGTCTAATGGCATAGAAGTCATCAGTAAGGGCTTCAGCAAACATCGCAGAGGCGCTACAGAAGCGAGGCAGCTGCAACAATATCCTGAACATATTATTATATTGCACGCGCAAGGCACTTTCTGTCTTTTGCTTATAACTAACCCACAAGCTGCTCGTGTAGAACGTCTGGCAAAAAGACTTAAAAAAGGTTATTCTAGCCTATTCTAGACCGGAAATCTCAGAGCATAAATAACTTCACAGCCTACACAAACATTATCACTATCACAAAAATAAGCAAGCATGGCTACACCAATGGCTACAATTATCTCACTCACTACTCCCCAGATAAAGCCTATTAACAGTAAATCGGTCCACCGCACACAATCTCTTTCTACATGAATAAAAGGCAGTTTCTCTATTCGTCACGGTTTTGTTTCACCATAATACTTTACTTTAAAATAGTTTTGTAGAACAATTTGTAAACACCTTATTTATATGTATGTTTTGAATAAATAAATAAGTAATACTTGTCGTGTGGTTCCCGGCAGAGCAGAATAGGACCACTCCAAGTCTTCTTGTGGATGTCGTAGAAAGTGACTTAATGAACACAAGCTAAACAAAGCTTATTAAACAACAAAGATACCTCTCCAACCCATCTGGCCAGCGTGGAGAGTGTAAGCCAAATCCTCTGACTGCTCTGGCTATTATATGACTCTGGTTGTACAGAGAGGGTCGTGCTCCTGCAGTGGAGACTTAAAAAGATCTAATAATGAATAATCCTCACCGATCATCGGACGGCGGCGCAAGAAACGTCTTTGATACTATCCTTAAGATGGCTTCTGAAGGCTGAAACTGTTGGCATTTTCTGATGAAAAATACTTGAGTGAAACCGTTAAGTTTAATAAAAGAATATTGGAAAAAAAAACGAATTTGACAAATAAATAGCCAGTGTTAGTCACTATATCAATTTATATCACCTAGTCAAGGGGCTCTAAAAAGGATTCTATTAGATTATATATGGGATTTATTTTGCATTCACAATGCTATTTAACAAATAATTAATATAATATATAATATACTATAAATATTTATTATATATATAAACAATTATATAATATTTAGTAAATAATGATTCTATTATTTCTTTTCTTATTTTGTAAACATTATTAGGTCAGAACAGTTCAATATAGTGTATATAAATAGTAACGATTATTGAAGCAGTTGAATTCTGTCAACCAGAAAATATAAGTAGCCTAAGTAACCCGTTAAAGACATTTTATTCAACCTTTATTACAGTGCTACAATTAACCTGTGATTTTATTTGTCAATGTCCTGACATTGAAGTGACCTGTCACTTCGCATATTTATATCTTTCGGTCAAGAATCCCCAACGTTACCCAATTTTCTTTTTGTATAGTATATTTTTCGAAGAATCACAGAAAATCAAAATACTTAGCAGCCATTATTCGCTGCTATTTTAATTTTGATTTTACTTGTGGAAAAAGTCGATAAAAGACTGAATGCCCAAAGTGGTTAGTTTTTATCTGCTTGTTAAAGTTCTAAAGTAATTTGATTTTTCACATGACAACTGGTCAACCATACTACAGGCTTTAATAAATTATTGTAAAAAATTTGATTGACCAATGGAGTAACAAAGGTGACTCCATGGATGATGTTGACGACAACGACTTACAACATTGACAATTTTTTTCGTATTATATTTCTTGTTATTTATTTTTCTATTATTGGTTGTACGGACTGTTTCAAAATTTATTGTATTTAATACCCAAAATTGTTGACATTCAAGGTTTTTTTTTCTGTTTGTAGTTAAGGTATTTGATTCTTATTTAATGTGTGATAATATGTAATTGGTGCAAACCGTTTTTGTCACAATAAACAAAGGTCATCCAGCTTTTGGTAATAAAAATTAATATTTTTCCAAGTTACATAGCGAATCAAAATCGTAGCGAATAAGGAAGAAGTCGAATAAAAGGCTGAATAAAATGGCCAATGTCAGGCCACTTCGGCCATTTATATCTTCCGGTTAAGAGGCCCCAAGGTCATCCCCTGAATAACTTTACCGCAAAAAGTTAGCGGATTCGTTGGAAATGCTGAAAGGTCCTCCTTAATTTATAAGTCTAATTGATTTATAGATTAAATTATGTTTTGGGTTTTCAAGAGAATTTTAGAAGTTCCCTGATTATTTTAATAGATTGTGTAATAAGTTTTCTCTGAATCTTTTGATGGCGAAATTGGCTTTTAATTTCGTACAGAGTTATTTTTAAAACACTCCGAATAAGTTTAGATAATACTGAACGAGTTTTTCCTTTTATTGTCAGAATGAATCAGGATCTTTAAAGTAAACCTATTACAATCCTGTTCCATTAGAATCTGAGATACTTTATTATGTTATAAAAGATGTTGAAAAACGATGATGAATCTGCTAAGCGAAAAATACTGGATAACAATGGCACAGGACCGTAGATAATGGCATTATACCATTTTTTAGAGGATCAATATGTAATTTTACCCTTACAAGGGAGGCATATAATAATAATAATTTCTTTGCGGTCACGGTTTTAACGTGGGCAAATTATTTCATATGTCTGACCGGCTGTTCTTCTCTATAGGTCGCTTATAGTTAAATCAGATACCACACTGTAACAGTGAGGTAGTTAGGTGACGCAAGCAATAATGCGTATAAGGGGAATTGGATGTGGTGGAGAAATTCGACGTATAGGGTATGAAGCGCTGTAGCCTAATTGGTGAGGCGTTACTCGTACAAAGAGTAAAGACTGCTGGTTCAAATCCTGCGCACGTGGAAGTTTTTCCCCACATTTAATTTCTTTATTCCAATAAGAGTAGGTATCTTCAGATCACCTATCAGACTCAAGAACCAACAAAACAATTAAGTCCCCACAACACCTACAAATTAAACATAAGTTGAGATCTGCTAAATCTCTAATAGAAAGCGGAATGCATAGTATTAATGAACACTTAGATTTAACTACAATCGCGATGTCAAATGCTCTTACAATCGCTTTCACGAAGTGGAACCAACAGTTAGTTATACCGACTGGAAGAGGCAAAGAGGTAAAAATTTACCAAAGAAGGTTCGCCAATTATTATTATGGCCCTTCATAATATTCGGCAAACCTTTATAAAAATAATATATACAGCGTGGATACTGACCACTGACATACCTTGAAAGGGGTGACTCAGCCCGCCAATTTGAACATCTTTTATTATGGAATCAATTCTTGGAACTTAAAAAAAGTTCGACATTTTCATACAAAAATGTTCAGCCGGCTGGGAAATTAGTGTGAGAAAGTAAAAAAAAATAAGTTCCCAGCATTGACTTAGCTGACGAAGTCCGAAAATACACTCAATGAGTTGCAACATTACTGCTGGTTGACATTATTTCAAACATAGACATGTTTATAAGCCCATATGTTATAAACAAACTTCCTGAAAGAATGTTTAAGCATAATCAAGACGTTTAATACGTTTATTCAATTTTAAATAATCGCAATCCTACATACAAATCGAATACGTTGCTTCAATTCAAAGCTAGTTAACATATCAAACTATATTTTGCAAAATAAATGTCATTCGCCTTGAAACTTGATAGCTACTGCATAAAAAACCAGTTACAACTACCATCTTAATAACAGACACGTAGTCATAATGCAATGATTTAATGCGTGCTAAAAACATAATTGACAATATATAAAGCTTATACAACATTAACAGCCGCCAAAATCTAATTCAATAAAAAGTTTATAGGCATTAGGCGACCTCTTTATATGCTTAATGGAGTTGTGTTACCACCTTTATTTTGATCGGCTAATTTCGGATGCAGCATCCTTAACTATTATGGCCCGATTTGAGCGTAATATTCTTTTAATACCGTCATTTAGAAACTACTTATTTTTATTTGCTTCAATGTCTTCATATATATCAATTTATATAATGTTCATACTTATTTTTGTAAATTAATACCTACAGGCTACATATGTACATACACTAAACTATTTTATTGTACATTATAATTTATTTGATTTATTTTGTAATGATTATGTATGGCATATCCAGAGCCAGAGCACTCGGAAAACTACCAAAATTGGCCTCTTTTGGTGGTAATGAATAGTTCTCTTGATTTGAAATGTTGATATTGATGAAAAGTTATATCAAAAATACGACAAGTATTCGTAGAACTGAAAGTTTTTTTATCGGATAAACCTAATCCTAATCCTAACTAAATTATAAATGCGAAAGTGAGTTTGTTTGTTACGCTTTCACGTTCTACCTACTGAACCGATCATCATGAAATTTGGCATACACAGAGGTTAGGGTACTGAGAAGCACATAGGCTATATATCACGCGGGCGAAGCCGCGGGTATCAGCTAGTTTAGGAATAAAAGAAACGGGTTGCGGTAGTTGGCAGATCTAAACATCGGGACAAATTATAGAAATTTAGTTTGTGAGTTTATATAGAAGTTACAGCAGTCACAGTCACAGCAGTGGTGCAGCGTTGGACACCCACCGACTAGGTGGTCGGACGACCTGACCAAGGTCGCAGGGAAGCGCTTGATGCAGGCAGCTTCCAACCGGTCATTTTGGAAATCCTTGGAAGAGGATTATGTCCAGCAGTGGACTTCTGGCGGCTTAAATGATGATGAGAAGTCACAGTATCTAAATTAGAACCTATTACACCTTTCGGCTTGGGTATTAATTAAGTAATCTTAAACTGCGACTACGTCCGCATAATTAAACTTGATGAACCCTTATAAAGCACCGCTTTTGCCTAGAGTTTACCCGACTGATCCATTCAGTAATAATGTTTTTCGCGCGTATGTATGTACCTATGTAAGTATGTCTATTCCATTGTTACCTCCTCTGTAATCTTACCAAAACAGCTTGACCGATTTTAAAGCGTGAAATTCGAATTCTTCCACGGAGTATCATAGGCTATATAAAATAAGCAAAAAAACATTTTTTTAAATTGTTTTACGGCCCTGGATACAAGTCCTTTAGAGCCTTTCTTCATTTATTTCGCCAGTTGGCGAGTTATTCTTGTTTGTTGTCAACGAAATGATGGTGTAATTAATTTCGTTGTTTTCACGGAGCCCCTGGCGACAACTCTTCGCGAATCCACTGGTTCCATCATTGACGTCGCAGCAAGGCGGACAACCAACAGCCCGCTATGTAAATCTCACTACAGCCGCACAATGACAGTCTACTTTAGTTATTCTACACATTGTTCTTAAATATGGGCATTTATAACACCAAATAACACCAATTTCACGTTATAAAGTCCACTAGAATCAATTTGCGAAACAATCCAAAACAGACACCGTGTAGTCCGCTAAAATTCCCGCCAAGAACTCAAAAAACAATATAGCGGATGTAAACTGTCAAATTCGTCAGTTGCATTTTTATATTTTTTAAATAAAACATCCACAGCTGTACGTGCCTATGGCATGGACCTAGGAATAATATGGACCCGGCATTAGACACATCAAAAGTGAAGCATAACTTACGTCACATCAAGTCACATGTGTGCAGCATGTATTTGACATTTGGGAAATTTGACATTTCGTTCGACCGGGGAAAAGTGTAGGGATTTTTGTGCCGATGTGTGCGTGCGCTAGTGTCGCGACACGAGTGTAGGGATTTTTATGTGCGTCACTGTTACATTTTCCAAGGGCATATCCTGATTATTCTTAGATCCATGGCCTATGGGTAGAAACTCCGCCACTTCTAGACGTACCGTAACTCTTCGAAGGGAATTCTTTTAATGTCAAGAGCAAGGCACTCTGCGGGGGACGGGCAATAATTGGTCAAGTTACTTAGCTTGTTGTGCGAACACTTACATACATCCACTATGTTTTATTGTCACTATGTCATGAACTATATTAAAGTATACCTACACTACACATGGAAAAATATTTGTAAATTTTAGTAGTTTAATGCCTGGTATGGTTTGTACAACCCATTGGCTGCTAGAGTTTACTTTGCTTAGAATTATTTTAATACGGTTTTTATTGCATTTATTACATTATTTATACACCTAACGTTTCGAGCACTTTACAGTGTTCGCGGTCGCAGGTAGACTAAGTTGACATTTGTCTAGTATTTCATAAGAACTGCAAAATCTACCGTAAATCATATGAGCCTTAGTAAATAACCTGAAGTATTTTTGGAATCATGTTTTAATATTATGAGAATCAGTCATTAAGAGAAATAGTGATTACCGCCAAAAACGGCTGTTTTTGGCGGTAATCTGATTCTCATAATTCTCACTGATTCTGATAATATTAAACATGATTCCGAAAATACTTCAGGTTATTTACTAAGGCTTATATGATTTACATTCTTGAATTTCTTTCTATTTGTAAAGTATTAGGAATAAAACTATTGGCGTCGCTAGTGTGTCTAGTGTGGGGCCTTAAACGTTCTTATTAAATTAGGAAATTAACTATGGGAAAAAATTCCATGCAGGTAAGATGTTTTTTCCATATGTTATTTCTTAATATGATTAATATAATATAATAAGAATATATCAGAATAGTTCCTTATCCTTTAAATAAAAAAGTTTTAAGATTTCAGTTGCACAAGCAACTAGCTCGACTTAACATATTTAAAGCAAGGTAAATAAATGATAAAGCCACAGTGGCATTTATAAAGCTATCGTACAACCTGATCGTATAAATTCCTCGATAATTCATTAAATTGATCGGCCACAAAAATTAACGACAGGCGGCCACCGGTTCACAACCTTCCATCCATCAAAAAATTTAATTATTACATTGATATCATAGAAATAGACAGGATTAAACCTATTGATGCGTAGTTTATATTTAGGAACGAGCTGTTATGAAGTGGAAAGATTTGTGTGTGTTTTTTCTGTGATGGATACACTCAAAAACTACTGAACTAATCTAACCACAGAATCTACGGAAAGCTACATATCGGTAACATAGGCTATAATTTAGAAGGACAAAGTCCAGGGAAAATATCTGGTATGTAATACAAATATACTAATGAAGTGTTTATCTATAAGAAAAAAAGGCCAATTTAGTGTAAGGGTGGGTGCAAAGGTAGAAAAGGGAATCAAAATAGTGAAGGTGCATCGCCTATTGATTGATTTTTCAGATTTTTGTCCATTCTCTTGCTGTATCGGTGTTTGCTATCAATGCGGGAAATCTCAATATTTCATTGAATTAATTAACAACAAACAAAAAATAAATCATACATCCGAATTGATAACCTCCTCCTTTTTTGAAGTCGGTTAAAATGAGGCAACCACCACCGATCATTTTATTTCTTTTCCTACTAAATAAAAACAGACAGAAAAATCAAAAATGTTACACCAAAAATACTACAAGATAGTAAATTGTAGTATTTTTGGTATAACATTTTTAGCATAGTATCTTGTAATCGTATTTGTAATACGAGTAAAATTTCTCTTGCTTGTGGAAGAGACAAAGGCTATTTACTTTTTGTTTAGAAATTCTGCTTTATCCTTCCTTTATAGGACTAAAATATGATACGCGCAGAATTACACAGAGTACCTATGTCCTAAACTTATTATATCTTTAGTGTGTACTATATACGTAACTATATTACATAAAGCACGCAGATATAATTATTGTAAGTATCCGATAATATGACTGACACCAGATATTTACCGAGAGCCAAAAGCTGGAATATTTATTACAATTCTTAATTTTCAGGTCACCCATTCACGATCCATATGTTATGCGTCAGTGAATTATTACCATAAAATAAGTGTCAATGTGGCCATTTTATTTTGCTCTCGGATAAATTTAGTGCTGCCTGTAGCTAATTTTATGGGCGAGAGATCGCGCAACTAATCGCCCAACCGGTCAGGTCAAGATTCAGGGCTCTATTTGGTACCGTTGGTTTGACCCTTTATCAATAATACAGTATTGCTTGCCGCCACAGAATGCCAGCGCAAAGCATCCAATTTTTTTTCAGTTTTCAGAATTAATTTTCCCCCAGGTGGCGGCATTGTGTCGAGAGATTGAGCTGTCAAAATTCAGCAATCATAAAATTGATGATTTTAAACATGATTGGTGGATTTTGACAGCAGCTGTCAAAAATCTATTCTGAACACCCTCATTGTGATGCCCTTTGCCCTTACAACATTTAAATGTTAATAAAACCCTGCCAGAACCTTAAAGGGGCGACTCAGCCCGTCAATATGAGCAACTTTTGTATGGGACAAATGATGGAAATTTTGAAAAAAAATCATGTTCCCATACAATATTGTTAACCCTGCTGGGCAAAGAAAAATTGTTCATATTGACAGGCTGTGTCGCTCCTATTAGGATCGGGCAGGGTTTTATTGATATATTGTAGAGTCGGTTTACTGCAAAAGCACCTCAAAGATGTTTTTCATCAACTATCTTGGTAGTAGAACTGCTGATGGAATTGGAAACTTGGAATAATTTTTACACACGATGTAGTCATTCGTCGACGGCTGAAAATGCGTGACCATCACCATTATCATTGTTTGAGCGTTTTTCGACTGCATCTTTATGTGTGGTGCGTCAAAGCCCGTGGTTCGCTTCGAGTACAAGTATTTGTCCGAGTCGAGTGTCGAACCATGTGCCCCAGAATGACCAACATTTTTTATTTTTATTGATTGCGCTCTGAGAAGTGACAATTTGATAAGTACTGTTTGTTTTGTATTTAAACAGCCTCTGTGACGCAGTGGTTAACACGCCTTCCCGGGTTCGATCCAAAGTCAGGTTATGATGGAAAACAATTATTTTTTTTAATCACACAGATTGAGCTAGTCCCAAAGTAAGTTCTTAAGTAAGACTTGGTATGGTTATACAATCGTTTTGAGATTGGCCTGGGCCTTGTATGTTAATATCTATAAGTTTCTATTATAAAATATAATATCGTTGAGTTGTATCCTGCAACACAAATTCACAACTCACTGGGGCTAGCAGAATTTGTGTGATATGTCCCTATTTATTTATTTATTTTCATTAGTAGCTCATGAAAGCCACTCATTGCTCACGATAAAGGTAAAATAAATTTGGATAGTATAATCGCGCCATGATTTTCGTCACTAACTCTCTTATAAATAATTTTCCTTGTACCTACATCGAAAATGAATTGATTTCCCATAAAAATTAAACAAGCAGTTGATTAATTAATATGGAAAGATTTTTTTATATGTATATATAATTTTTAAATAATTTTCTTAGATTTTCTGAGGGGAGATAAGTGGATAAATAAAAAAAAAAGCCGAATGTCATTAAAATTATTGCGAATAAATCTTACATTACACAAAGATTTTGAGAGCTATTCAATCGGTTCAAACGCGAACACATCAATTGCTGTACTAAAGAATTAGCAATAAGAATCATTTACTGAGAAAATGTCCATAAATATGTCGGCTTGAGAAAGGTTAGGAACCATAATAAAGCTGCATCTCCACCATAACATGCATGAAGTAGCGTAGCTAGAATGCAAAGTGACCTCTTTTTGCCCGACTGAAAAAAAAGCGAAAATGGAACTCCTGTAGCTTAATACAGCTTTACCGATTTTGAAGTGTGAGGTGTTATTAGATTCGTTTTCTTCACTAGAGTGTCAGAGGTTATGTAATGTTAGCAAAAAATCAATAGATGGATGTAAACTGTCAATACGGTAGTCAACAATTTTATTTTTTAAATGATGCAATGGAAAATTAAATTAATTAAAATTAAAATAAATTATGGAAAGACGAGTTGTGTGCATTTAATAAGGAATGGCAAGACAGGGCACTGGATAGTACTAGGTGGAGAACAGAAGGGGAGGCTTTTGCCCAGCAGTGGGACCTAAATAGCTAGTAAAAAAAATGATGCAACTTGCTTAGGCGTATCGTTTCATTGATATTATAAATAAATAAATAAATATATAGGGACATATCACACAAATTGAGCTAGCCCCACAGTAAGTTGTGAACTTGTGTCGCAGGATACTAACTCAACGATACTATATTTTATAATATATATATACTTATATAGATAAACATCCAAGACCCAGGTCAATATGAAAAAGATCTTTTTCCATCTTGACCTGACCGGGGATCGAACCCGGGAACCCCGTGTCGCAGGCTGGCGTGTTGACCGCTGCGCCACGGAGCTCGACAAACACATTTCCTACTAACACTAACCTTCTTATTTTGTTTTCTTAATTTAACATCACATATCGTTATCTCTATTCCTTTGAAGCTGTGAAAAAATCAAGCGTCTGAGTCCACGAAAACAATAATGCCATTTATGTCGCTACAAGCTGATGCCCGCGGCTTCGCCTGCGTAACATATAGCATATGTCCTTTTTCGTAGCATTATCAACGTGTATGCCAAATTTCAAGAAGATTGGTTCAGTACATAAAGCGTAAAACAAATATATAAACTCACTTTCGCATTTGTAATATTAGTTTGGATAAAGCATATTTTGCGAATTTACTCAAACTCTCAATTTTATCTTGGCACATACAGCCCCGCTATACAGTATACCACCAGTTTAAACGTAGTCCACGAAAAGCTAATAATTGTTTAACAAGATGAAGCCATTACTATTAGTGACCTTTTTTAATCGACTTATAAAAAGGGAGGAGGTTTACAATTCATCGTAATCTTTTTTTTTTTATGTATGTTCCCCGATTTCTCGAAGACTCCTGGACCGATTTAAGAAATTCTTTTTTTGTTCGATAGGTAATACTTTACAGATGGTCCCATTAAATTTTTATGGACATGTGTCGAGCGGTTTTTGAAAAAATACACAAAAACCAAAAAAAATTTTACAGGTATGCCGTTTGGATCACACTTATTTCCATTTTTTTCTAATGCTTATTAAAAAAAATTGAAAGGGTTGAAGTCGGTTTTTGTTTTTTGTTAAAAATATCTTAAATTATCTCACGCGCCGCTCCGCTCTGTATCGCGAAGCTTTATTTAAAACACACCCTTATCAACCATTATAAACTTCTCGAATCGTTGTTTGCTGCTAATTTAATTCTCACAATTATTACTCCTTAGTTATTTTTAAGTATTAATTTTATGACTTTATCGTTAATTACTTAGAACGCTAATTTTTACCCATTTATAGGCGTTTTACTACCTTATTTAAGTCACTTTTCAATAGTATGAAGAGTTGTAAAAGTAATTATAGACCTGCATTTATATTATTCTTTTTATTAAGCAATAACATATGTATCAATTAAAATTAAACTATAACTAGCAAAAATCGAGACTTAATGAAGGCTCTTGGGGTTTTATTGCCTTGTTTCTCCAATAATATCTGTAAGATATGATTTTTTAACAGATATGATAAGTGAACAAAGTAATAAAGTCTATGTGGTTTCTAAGGTTATTTTAAATTTTATGTTGACCACGCTTGGAGAAAATGGCTTATACTTCTCAAACCATTGATAATTTTACCAAGCTGTATTGGAACATACGTAGATTATAATGAGATAAATTGATTGAATGCTTAATTTAACACACAAAATATCACATTTCCACAATTCCCCTTGTCTGTTTGTTGGAGACACGCGCGTTCAGGGTCCTCTTAAATGATTAATGTACTTCCATTCTGGCCAAGGCAGACTATGGCCAGGAGGTAGGTTTTCCGCTGATTCAAAAGGCGATGGTGGTGCATCTATCGAGCCAAAAGTGTATCCTTTCTTTTGCTGGATTTTCTGATGCTAGGGAAGTGACAGCATTCAGAATCTAACTAGGGCAGATGCAACGTCATTGTATATGGGGTGTCTGAAATCGCTTTTAATTTTTGAGAGTTTCTCAGAATTTGCTACGATTGAATGTATATTATTTACCTGCAATTCTATAAAACATTACTGAGTATTTGAACTTTAGGATAAAGTTTCGCATTGCCCAACATGTGCCGCATAATTTAACTGTAGGGTATTCACTTATAATCTGCGATAACTGAATACCTATCAGATTAGCACAACAAAGGCTCGGTCGGCCTTGCCGCGCCAAATGTCAGCGCGCGGAGCTCCTAAATAGGGATTATTATCCGAACTAACTGTTTCTTGAGTTATTTCAATAACTCGCCAGCTTCTTATATAAAGCCCAGAATATAGACCCTACTAGCCTAAAATTGTGTCCAACCCATAAGTGGCTATCGTGCAAACACATAGCTTTTTTGACGGATTTTGATGGCATTAATTGACAGGACGCGTGTGCTAAAACAAAGCTGTCACGCACACAAGCATTGAAAAATTGGCCAGTTTTTTTAATCCTTGAAATAAAGGCATGACGGCGTCTAGAGAGTATATAGTCAAAGCTCGCCAGTGAGTGTAGTTGAAGTAGCATATTAGCCCATAAAATTCAAGGAGAGAGGTTAACATTCAAGAACCAGGCCAATCTGAAAAAGATAATTTTCTATCATGAACTGGCCGGCGACTGAACCCGAGACACCTTGTGTCGCAAGCTGGCATGTTAACCATTGCGCCACGGAGGCCATCTGTAAAAAAATAATTTCAATAACCAATGCAGCTAGCTAGCCTCCCATCACTATTTTTCGTTTTTCATATAAAGGCCCCCAACTTAACGTCGCCGTTAAGTCTTGTGACCATATACTCTCTGTCTAACCCATAATAAAGAAGACGTGATAATGTGTAATTGTGTAATGTATGTAGTGCTTGTACAACATCCAAAGGGAGATAGTTGGGAAAGTTCGGAAAGATTAATTCTATTTAAAACCGGAAGCCACACATACGTTAATTACTTAAAAACTAGCAGCGCTCCCCGGCTGCGCCCAGACATGAATTATACCTATAAACCTTTCTTATGAATCACTCTATCTAGTAATATAGTGAAAACTGGATGAAAATCCGTGCAGAAATTTTTGAGTTTATCGCGAACAGACAGACAGACAGTCGCGTCGGAGGACTTTATTTTATAGTATATAGTGATAGTGATAGTCTACACTGACTTAATATGTTGTAGATACTAAAGATTTCATTGTTTATTTGATTGCATTGAATAGGCTCCGAAACTCCTGGACCGATATTCGAAATTCTTTCATCTATAGATATAGGTATACGAGTAGACTTATAATTTACGCAGACGAAGTCGCAGGAAAATTACTAGTTTAATAATTATTTTAAATGTTTAGTGAGGGCAAAGATATCGCGTGAAACCAGAAACCTAGGGCAAAGGCTACTATTACCATAAATATGACAGACTTAAATATTTCTAACAAACTCCGACAGAAACTGGTAATAAATAGCGACCAAATGAGTTACAGCGGATAAATCTACGTCGAGCATACATTTATTTATGACGCCATGTTTTTATCACAGTTTATCAATTAGAATGGCACGGTTATTGTTTATGAATACTTATATTTAGTACATTATAATTATGGTCAGACATGTTTATGTGCGCCCAGAATCTGCAGGATATGTCTTGTCTTAACTTTAAGTTATTTAGGACTACATAAAGAACCTTGAATTGAATGTAATGCGGGACTAGAATGGAACCATCGATCTTTACCTACAGCTGTCTTACGCATCGGGTAAAACGGAAAAATAAACAAAAAATTCGTTTAATGGCACACCAAAAGTTGGCGTGCAAACATTGCCAAAGCATGAATACCTATTTTGTCAAAAAATTGTAATAAGTAAGTAAGTAGTTTTAAACTAACATTGTGCCTGAATTATCTAGACCCCGGACGACCGCAGTATTACAACATGCAAAACATGAGGATACGACCCAAAACATTGTAGATAGTCGATTGATAGCACAGATCAACATTTTTATTTCAGCCAGCCGGGCATTTTCTCTGCATGAAAATGTATTTTTAGTTCATCAACTAAGCCTCAAAATACGTTCCTAATTACAAATTTAATTCGTGGGGGTGAAGGGCCTTTTTATTCATTCTAATACCATGTAAAGCAAACAAAATCAATCAAACAAAATGTCCTTCTGTCTGACAATAAGAATAATGAGCCAGCATTTGAATATCTAGTAACGTTGCTTGTTAGGCGAGCAAAACCGGGCGCGCGCTAGTCACAGTGAATTGTAGGACGGAGTGTGCACGATAAGTGAACTGTGGGAACGGTATTCACACACCCAGTGTCTTGGCCGTAGGGTTGCCACAAGTGCATGAAAAATAATCTGCTACACAACATATAAAGCAGTGACAAAATGTATGACAATAATGAGCCAGCATACGTTGCTTGTTAGGCGAGCAAAACCGGGGGCGCACAAGTCACACAGTGAATTGTAGGACGGAGTGTGCACGATAAGTGAACTGTGGGAACAGTATTCACACACCCAGTGTCTTGGCCGTAGGGTTGGCAAGAGTGATTCATTTTTCGCAAATTTTTGTTAGATGTAGTTGTGGTGTAGATGTTGTTGTTATATATGGAGACGTGAAAAAAATTACAGCAGTAGTATATATACAGAAGTTGAAAAGGAAAACTATCAGAGCTGAGTACTAAGTGCAAACTAAAAAGTTAGAGGCAACTAACTTATAAAATGTACTGGAAAATATAAAATTTCATACAATTTTCATTGTTAGATGTTTTTGGTCGTTAAACTGTGAGGTGCGAGTGTGAACTCAAAGTTGCCATTCGCAACTTCAGAACCCTACACTTCGCGTGGCCCGACACGCACTTGGGCGGTTTTTTAAATATGAAATAATGACTGTCTTATATTTAAACATTTTGGCAAAGAAATGCTTCAGATTGACTTATCACCTATGTACACACTTGTTTTTTCAAGTTTTGGGTTCATGATTGGTACAAATACTGAAAATTATTTTTCTTTTAAATTGACGAGCTCCGTGGCGCTGCGGTCAACACACGGCCTGCGACACGGAAGGTCCCGGGGTCGATCCCCGGTCTGGTTAAGATGGAAAATGATCTTTTTCAGATTGACCTGGGTCTTGGATGTTTATCTATGTCGTCTCACGGTCACGTGATTTTCCCCATCACAAAAACTGCACAGCGCCGCTAAAGACTGTCAACAGGGACTGATTTTTGAAGTGAAAACTTACTTCAAAAATCAGTCGCTGTTGACAGCCCTAAAAGTCATTGCATAAACTCCGCAACAGAGGGCGCTTTTTGCGACAAGCGGACATTGTGTAACTCCGTGCCGTCCCATATCCGGAAGAATGTCCAGGCCGGTACTATTTGTTGACGCAAAAACTTAATTGAATAAGAATTTGGGGTTCGAGATTTGACTAATTATCCATGTCATTTTAGGGTTATATAGTAAAAAAAACATTGACTTGCGGGAAACTAAATCATTTAATGAAGGTACTATTTCTCTTCCCGCACAGATCATAATAGACAGCAAGAAATAGTCAAAAAATGAAAAAAAAATTGAGATATGGAGGTAACACGATTTAATAAATCACCTTTTACAAAGACCAAGATACACCTCCAGTTTACAAGACAAACGCCTTCAAGGCAGTCTCTTCAATTAGTCTGTGAAAATGGCAGCTGCAATGTTGTCGAAATATCAGACAGAACTCAAAAATAAAGTCCCGTAGTGAATAATAATAGTAAACGCCTTAGCGCTTTGACCACAGAGGCAGTAACACAGAACTATATCAAGATAGAAGAAAAATGCTCGTCGATTTGTATCGACACCGAGCGTGTAACATTTTGCGTAGGTATTTTGACGTCACGAGTATAATTTAGTGATTGGAAATATAAGCTGCGCGAAAACGATTTCAAACCATCGATTAAAAAACGAAATACCGATAATACCTTAGAATATCGCCCTCGTCCCACCCCGCCCGCGGTACCAACAAAATCTGGAAGCGGGAGGTTGCGTACGCGCTGCGCAGCGAAGTCTAAAATATCGATCTACATATTTGTAGTGAAAAGAATTAAGTACACTTTACTTTATTCGTGTTACCCAAACAATTTCTTCCTATCTAATTACGATATCGACGACCTCTGTGGCGCAGTGGAACCGCCCCACCCGGGTTCGATCCCCCGTCAAGTAAATAAGGAAAACATACAATTCTGTTAACATTGAATTGATGTTAATCTATATAAGTAGGTAAGTTTGGAATCAGCTATCAATAACTTTAGTTTCTTTAGTACTACATATTATTATATAGTTCATACCTATTTCTAACAGTTTATGTAGTGGTAGTAGATTTTCTCCTTTATACCTATTTATTTTTACCTAATTGTCACTCAATTATTTACCCAAATTATTCCAGGTTAATATTAATCGATTCAAAATATCGATAAGCAAACTTTATTTGACCGACAGACAAACTGATAATTACTTAATCTAATCGGTAACCTATCACAAACAAGATTTTTTTCTCTTCGAATTTTAGATGGCCGAAAACGGTACGACGAAGTTTTAAATTCCAAATGGCTTCTTTACCATATTTTCTACTTCTATAAACTTAATAAACATATTTTTCATCTTTTAGAACAATCTTTTTTAACAGCCTCCGTGGTCCAGTGGTTAAAGTGTTTGCCTTGTTGACCCGGGGATCATGGGTTCGATTCCCACGGGAAGCATACTTTGGGAAGTTGTTTCCAGTTTGGTTAGGACATTGCAGGCATGAATCACCTGATTGTCTGATAAGAGATGATTCCGGTGCTTCGGAAGGCACGTTAAGCCGTTGGTCCCGGCTACCATCTGGTAGTCGTTAAAGGGACCATGTCAGAGGCCGAGAGGCGGTTCCGAAGAACTCTGACACCAGGATGTGCATGGTCGATTGACCGTGTCACCTACACGGAATGATGATGATCTTTTAGAAAAACTGTCGACCGGAAATCAAAACATTTAATTTTATTTTGATATATGTTTTGGTAAGAATAATTTCCTTTTCTAGAAATATTAAAGATAGAAGTAACTTTTTCCATATTATTATTCACACCTATTTTCAATAACTACGTACAGTCGACAAATCGAGATTAGTAGTAAAAGTAATATTATTGGAGTGTAGCAAAGGCTACACAAATTTTGGGACATATAGCAATAGTAGTATAGTATATTAACGTAGGGTTGCAATACAAACCATATAGCTTCCAAAAAAATAACAATCAAAAATCGGAATTTCAACAATATAGCAATTGGATTTTCGGTCAAATGGAACTGAATGGAAAATAAAAAAATTACGAAACGTTTTCGGTTTTTTAAAATTCGTACATAACCTATTCTTGTTTATGATAGGTCACCATCAAAACATCTGTTTATCTGTCGGCAGACTAACTGATAATTACCTAAACTAATTATCAGATTAGCTTAGGGCAGATATCTTAAACTAATTCAGCTGAAATTCCGATCACCTCCATCTTATGAGGGAACTAGGTTATTTAGGTAAAGGAGTGGAGTGTGCGACAACTCAGAAACAAAATAAATAATAAGAATAAATTAAAACCATTTTTAAAAACAAGCTTTTATAAGAAGACCATAAAAAGAAAAAGAATGATCTAGATTTATGTATTTGTACCTTTTCATCATTTGACATTATCACTACATCAATAGTCGGATAAGCTGTGCTAATTATTCGTCGTTTCTTTGATGGGGCAGTATAAGCGTGTTCGTGGAAATTTTTAGAACAAATCCGGCTGTTTTTTGTAGGAAACCATTTTTTACGGCCTGTTGCTTCAATCCACTTATTTTAGATATGAGGAAAACTGAAAAAAGTTAAATTATATAACCTATAAAATCAGTGTTTAGTAATATTTCCTTTTTACTACGGAAAGCTAAATAAATAAAAAAGAAATCATTCAAATTATCAGTTAATCTGCTTTCAAAATCGATATATATAATCGAGTAAGAAAATTGCAGTGCACATCACTATTCTTATTCTTGACAGACAAACTGATAAATTGACCTTGGACGCTACTCAACAATTTGAATTGCTTACTTTTACATTGCTGGTTTTGAATGGATCTCAAGTCTGGCTCGTAAAATTAAACACGCAATGGAAAACTAGCATTTGATACATAATCGCTCTATTATTATTGTGGTAAAAGTAATACGGAGCAACAAAATAAACGTTTTTTAAATATTTACGGATATTTTAGAACAAATAATACTAACCAATGAAAGGAAATACCTTGATCTCCAGCTCCACCTTTATTGGTGTTGTTTGCACAGTTAATTACCGAACTACGAGTCATTTTGTTTTAAGAACTTGACGTCGCACGTGGACTGCGGTCGCTCGCCGACTGAGCTTCGCGCCGAACATTTGAGCCATTGAGGCTTAATTTTTCCACGCGAGGTACATACACTTCTTCCTTCTATCTTGATATAGTTCTGTGGGCAGTAACCTACACGCCCACTATCGCACTAAACGTAGCCTTTATTTCTTAAATCCCTGATGTCTGACTAGTCCATAAACGATAAAGACGTTAAATATTCTTAATTCTACTTTTCTTCCCGATCAACATGTAAGAAAAAGTAAAAGTAACATCTTATTCTTTACAGAAAATGCTGTGTGCGTTTGTTTGATGAGAAGCGACTGAGGTCTAGGGTAGTACATACTATTTTTAAGACGGAACCCTATAGGTACAAGTCGAACTCGCACTTGGCTAGTTTTCAGAAGATAATTCGTAATCTGTTAATGACAGTGAAAGTACAAGTATAAATGTTAATACAACATAATGAGATGTCATCAGACACGGTTTTGTCCCAGTTTACATTCTTGTCCGTGCGACCGACACAGTCCGCCGACAAAAAGTCGTCGAACAGAATGAGCTTCCATGCTGATCTGGGAGAAAAGTAAACAATAAGAATGTACCAGCTGCTTCTTTTCCCGCGCAGGCCGTAGATATCGACTTAGGGATTGGGTTAAAAGCTAAGGAACCGTGTTAAAAGGCGCTGCAACCATCACTATGAAGATTTGGCCTAGAGACAAAAGCTCCTAAATAAATTATCTATATATATAAAACAAAGACGGGTTTGTTACAACACTTATAACTCGAGATCTGCTGAACCAATTTTCATGGTTATTGATTCGTTGGATTTGTCTCCGCCCCGAAGCTCCGTGGCGCAGCGGTCAACACGCCAGCCTGCGACACGGGGGTCCCGGGTTCGATCCCCGGTCAGGTCATGATGGAAAACGATCTTTTTCAGAGTGACCTGGGTCTTGGATGTTTATCTATAATAAGTATATGTTATAAAATATAGTATCGTTGAGTTAGTATCCTGCGACACAAGTTCACAACTTACTGTGGGGCTAGCTCAATTTGTGTGATATGTCCCTATATATTTATTATTTATTTATTTATTATTTATTAATAGCAGAATACATCTTTAAAACAATGAATACTCTATATGTGTAATAAATACTTAATCATTGACTGTTAGGCGGTACGAAGTTCGCCGGGTCAGCTAGTAGTTAATAAAAAAGATTCGGTCCTCCAACCATACGCTCGCTTACCCTCACCAACATGTGAAAGCATGTAGACAGAGTCATGGCCCAAAGGCTGTGGCCCTTGGGCTTAAGACTCTGTCTACCACGTAAGTAATAAAGATGTGAATAAAATTATAACAAAATATCTTCGGCTATGTTGTTTGTACCTAGCTGTACTAGATACCATAAGAAAGATACAATTTTAAGACATATAAATATATGTCTACTACATATAGGTCTCTAATACTACTGACGATTTGGTTGAGTACACGGTCGGCTCTGATAAGGAGGAGGAAAGAGTGGTGGGATTTCTAAAAATATGCTTAACAAGTTGAAACGTTGGGTTGGACGAGTAATGTAATCTTAATAACGACCTCACTTTTCAACCGCAGCCCGATGGTCTAGTGGGTGTGAGCTCTATGAGCGCTTACGTATGTTAAGCAACCCCTGGTGCAGTCCCTACTTGGATGGGTGACCGCAAGTGGCATAAAAATATCTCGAGCTCCTCCGTGCTTCGGAAGGCACGTTAAGCCGTTGTTCCCGGCTATCATCGTTGATTGCAGGCGTTAAGCTATGTCAGATGCCTTAAGGCAGCTTAAAAAATCTGACACCAGTGTTGGCCACTTACACATATGAAAAACAAACAAAAAACAAACCCGCAGCCCGCTCGCGTGAATGTTAATGATAGCTAGGGAACGGTATTATTTTCCACGATTAAAAGCGTTATTTGTTCTGCCCGGGTCTTTTAAACTGTCTTCATAGCAGGTTTCATCGAAATCGGTTTAGAATCTGATGCATGAAGGGATAACAGACAATCAGACAGGGTTAATTTTAGAGGCAGGGATAGAAATATGTTAGATTGTAACTAAATACCGCTTTTTTATGAAACAGGCAAAGCCGAAAATTGCAATCCAAACAAATAATTACACATTTTTGGTTTCCAATTTGCAAAAATCACTTTTAACAAACACTTAAACTTCACAAACATCCGAAAACAAGCAACGAAACAACAAAAACAAATAAAAAAACCAAAATCGTATCCTTACACCAAAATTAACAATCACCAAAAATAATCCCAAAATCTTATGGCGCTTACGCCTTATTTTTTAATTTACAAGTAATTTAAAAGATACGTTTTCAATAAACGACGTAAGCAACTATACCCAAAAGGGTCTTTTCCATGTAAACTCGCAAATAAAGTTGCTTAGATAAGCCGATCGTAAATATGAGGGCAAAGATGGCCGCATTTGCATGCTGAGATCATTTCGGATTGATTTCACTGATTATACTCCGAAACACATTAAGGCGTAATGGATACAGCTTTTAATTTGCAGATAAGTTGAGGTAAATGCACTGTGAATGTGCATGCTCTCATACGAACTCATACTATATGAATATCTTACCACTTATAGTTTCCTGGTCCTAGTTAAATATATACGTTCTTAGTAGTGCCGCTTGGAATGTAATATTTACAAGTTACTTATGCATATGTCGCAGTCATCTGGTTGAATTTGCTATTTGATTGAATGACTAGCGCGTTCATTGAATGGCGGTGTTCAATTGAAGGACTGAAGGACAGCTCGTCAAGTCGTTGAATGTAACATTCAACGCCTTGACTGACTGAATGTCATTTAGCGAAGTCGTTGAATCTTAGCTGACTTTGTAATATTTGGTGGTAGCATGATTTCATTTTTCTTAGTTTTTAAAGTAGCCGGCGGCGGCGGTTTAATAGGTAAATCCATAATGGCATACTATTTTATTACAAATAACGCACTTTTATGTAAATTTAATCGAAAAAAATATCAACTTCGTGCCATCTGTTCGAGCTGTTTGACGCCATATTTGTTTTGGTGACTACTAGCGCCGCAGTGGGAAAAAATGAACTAAATTTGAATCACCTGACTGATTCTATGTCCGCTCTTTTCAAAGGGCTATGTTACAATCCGCTACCTAGTTGGACGTTGAGCGACACTTATTTGTTCAACGTTCGGCCTAGTCATTCAATTAAACGTGGTCATTCAATGAACGCGCTAGTCATTCAATCAAATAGCAGATTCAACCAGATGACTGCGACACATACACCATGTATCATGTTATTTAAGTCATATTCTTGAAAATGGTTCTAAATTTAAATATGGTTCTAAGCTTGGAAATAAAAAAATCGGTTCCTCATAAGAAACTGCTTATTATCTGATCGGAGTATGAGAAGTCCAATTTTGTTATAAATTTTTCGACTTATGTTCATTGAGGAAATATTTTCTGTATGATCATTAAAGGTTCTTTAAAAAATGACAAAACTTACAGATTTACACTGTGTATAAAATTTAAATAAACAATTGCCCACGACACGAAAATCCCTCTAGTTATCTTGAGAGTGACTGAACCGATTTTTATAAAACATGTCTAAGAATCATCGCCAGTGCGATGCAACCTATGCTTTTAAAAATAAAGACACATCAACCAAATGGGGACGGATGGTTACATTGACAGACAGACACACACCCCCACACAGTCAAACACTCTCGTTGGCACAGCGGCTAACACACCAGCCTGCGACACGTGTCCCGGCTTTGATCCCTGGTCAAGTCATAATGGAAAACGATATTTTTCAGACACGTAGGTAACAATATTTTTTAGGGATCTGTACCTCAAAAGGTAAAAAGAAAATGAAATGAAATGACACGAAATTCAGTTGTTTCAAATCTTTACAATAGGGAATATGCATGAAAAAAATATCTGTTATCTTACCAGTTTATCTAAAAATATTCAATAGTAAAGTATTGAAGGTGAAAACAGAAAAAAATTTGGTTGAAAAATGAACGAGATAAAATGATTTTACGAAAATATGTCTATCTCACTCGCGAAAACTCTATTTTATATGGCAAATATATGCATGACATAGACTATGACGTCACTAGTCCATATCGGACTTCTCTTTCTAATTTAAACTTTAAAGTTTCACATCTTCGTCGTTAATTAAGATATTTTTAAAGTTCTTTCATATTTTTTTACTGTGGTTAATAAGGATTATACTAAGCAAATAAAAAAATTACGTGCATACTCCCTATTGTTTACATAGATGGCCCCACATTAGGCAGCATGCCTGTCCTATGGAAACCTATTTACAATTCAAATCAAGCTTTAGTATAGTGCCTGTACCCTTAAAAGATCACTCATTTGTCTGTCTATCTGTATATCAAGACCTTTTTCTTAGGGACACATGGATGTATCTTAATTATTATTTATCCCCAACTTAATGTCATAAATGCGAAATGAGTTTGTTTGTTTGTTACGCTTTAACGCCGTATCTACTGAACCGATCATCATGAAATTTCACATACACGTTGTCTAGAGTACGGAAAAGGACATAGGCTACCTTTCATCCCGGAGAAAAGTACTGTTCCTGAGGAATCTGCACTAACGCGAGCGGAGCCGCGGGCGAATGGTAGTTATTACACGTATTTCTTTTTCTCTATCACAAAGAGTAATGTTGTACACTTAGTGTACATTCAATATTCAATCTATCTATTATACCATCATAACCGTTTATTAGCAGAACAGTCAGAGGATTCGGCCTACACTCTCCACGCTGGCCAGACGGGTTGGAGAGGTCTCTTTGATGTTAAAAAAGCTTTGTTTAGCTTGTGTTCCCTAAGTCGCATTTTACGACATCCACGGGAAGACTTGGAGTGGTCCTATTCTACTCTACCGGGAACCACACACGTCTGCTCTATGGTGAATGCTCTTAATTAGAAACACCACAGAAGTAATAATAGTACTAACGCCTCCACTTGCCACTTCCCCTTATCATGGAGTATAGCAAAATAATATCAACAAAATATGTGAAGCAAAACCGCCGGTGTCACTTTTCATAAGTTGTGTTTTATTCTTAAGAAGAACATGTAATCTCGTGACGCCTACGTATGCGAATAGGGATGGGAAGAAATCTTCTTTTACGAATACTCTTTTATCCACTCAAGGATCGTGGTCATCAAAAGTATGTCGGATGCCTTAAAACAGCTTTAGATTTGCCTAAATTCTACCTATACAAGTTCGTTTCCTTAACTTTATCTATAATGCTAATTCGAGCAATCTGGAAATCCTTATAGGGAGGCCAATGTTCAGCAGTGGACTTTTTGCAGCTGGTATTATGATGACCAGCAGGGTATGTGACTGTTGATAGAGATGACAATTCGCGAACTCAGTCTGTCAGTTCGCGCTCAAAAAAACGTAAAAATGCATAAAGTGCTACGTGATAGTATCATAATTACAGTAAAAAGATTAAAATATACAAAGTTCTAATCTAAAAAGTAGAACATACGAGAATTTTGGTTTCCTACAATAACGTTGAAACCCAAAACATCAATAAACGGTACCGCCCACTAAACGCTTCTTTTGTATGAAATGAGTTGAAAAGGCGTCTCTAGTAACCCGCGAGCAATTTTCACATACCCTGTTGGTCATCATAATATCAGCCGCAAGAAGTCCACTGCTGATGTCCTTCACAAGGATTTCCAGAATGCTCGAATTAGCAGAGACCAAGGTCATATATAACCCAAAGGCCACATTTAGCGTGTTAGTGGGCGATAAGGTGGAAAGCGGAATCAAAATAATGATGGGTTGCTTACTTAACTGCATCGCCTATTGACATGATTCCTGACGACCCTCGATCGGCTTTTATGACCCGCGCGGGAAGAGAAGCAGCTGGTATATTCTAAATTTTTCTTTTCTCCCAGACCAGCGTGGAAGATAGTTAGATGTAAGTACCTAAAACAAGTCCTTACGAATATCCTTCCAGTTTCCACATCACTACCAAGTATCGGCGCGGTATCGCGTTCTCGGAACGGAACAAAAAATATGCAAATGGTAAACAAATAATACGACACTTACCAGCTGTCGCCGGCCACTCGTTTTATTCGACACCAGATACGTTCGAATTTCAAAAATGTTTACTTTCTTTTGTCAATCGTTGAATATTTTGGTGGTTTGTCATTTGGTGCCAGTGTTGCTTAAATCGATTATTTTATTTTGACAAATGCTTTTGAAACAGAAGTCTTATTGATGACCTCTGTTACCTCTACCTCTGACCTCTTTGACCAAAAAATAGTAATAAAGAGGTTAGACCCCAAACAATCTTAACAGAGATGCTGATACCAATACAGTAAACGTGTGGCGACACAATCTCACGCACGCATCGACATTTATTATACTTTTTTTTATGTCATAGGACGGAAACGAGCAAGCGGGTCACCTGATAGTAAGTGATCACCGCTTCCCTCCCATGGACTACTGCAACTCCAGGGGTCCTATTCTACTCTACCGGGAACCACACACGTCTTCTCTATGGTGAATGCTCTTAATTGGAAACACTACAGAATTAATAATAGTTCTAACGCCTCCACTTCCCCTTATCATGGAGTATAGCAAAATAATATCAACAAAATATGTGAAGCAAAACCGCTGTCACTTTTCATAAGTTGTGTTTTATTCTTAAGAAGAACATGTAATCTCGTGACGCCTACGTATGCGAATAGGGATGGGAAAAAATCTTCTTTTACGAATACTCTTTTATCCACTCAAGGATCGTGGTCATCAAAAAGTATGTCGGATGCCTTAAAAAAGCTTTAGATTTGCCGTAATTATACGAACACCTATACAAGTTCGTTTCCTTAACTTTATCTATAATGCTAATTCGAGCATTCTGGAAATCCTTAGGGAGACCAATGTTCAGCAGTGGACTTTTTGCAGCTGGTATTATGATGACCAGCAGGGTATGTGACTGTCGATAGAGATGACAGTATTAAGAATAACGCGTGTCAGCTCGCGCCCGGCTATTAGACCAAATTCGCGAACTCTGTCTGTCAGTTCGCGCTCAAAAAAACGTAAAAATACATAAAGTGCTACGTGATAGTATCATAATTACAGTAAAAAAATTAAAATATACAAAGTTGTGATATAAAAAGTACGAGAATTTTGGTTTCCTACAATAACGTTGAAACCCAAAACATCAATAAACGGTACCGCCCACTAAACGCTTCTTTTGTATGAAATGAGTTGAAAAGGCGTCTCTAGTAACCCGCGAGCAATTTTCACATACCCTGTTGGTCATCATAATATCAGCCGCAAGAAGTCCACTGCTGATGTCCTTCACAAGGATTTCCAGAATGCTCGAATTAGCAGAGACCGAGGTCATATATAACCCAAAGGCCACATTTAGCGTGTTAGTGGGCGATAAGGTGGAAAGCGGAATCAAAATAATGATGGGTTGCTTACTTAACTGCATCGCCTATTGACAATTGACATGATTCCTGACGACTCTCGATCGGCTTTTATGATCCGCGCGGGAAAAGAAGCAGCAAAATTTTTCTTTTCTCCCAGACCAGCGTGGAAGATAGCTAGATGTAAGTAAGTACCTAAAACAAATCCTTACGAATATCCCTCCAGTTTCCACATCACTACCAAGTATCGGCGCGGTATCGCGTTCTCGGAATGGAACAAAAAATATGCAAATGGTAAACAAATAATACGACACTTACCAGCTGTCGCCGGCCACTCGTTTTATTCGACCAGATACGTTCGAATTTCAAAAATGTTTACCTTCTTTTGTCAATCGTTGAATATATTGGTGGTTTGTCATTTTGTGCCAGTGATGCTTAAATCGATTATTTTAATTTGACAAATGGACTTGACACAGTGTTAAAGAGGTCCATTAGCGTAATATTTTATTTTGACAAATGGTTTTAAAACAGAAGTCTTATTGATGACCTCTGTTTTTTGTTCTGGTAAAAAAGACTTGTTGAAACCAAAAAATAGTAATAACGAGGTTAGACCCCAAACAATCTTAACAGAGATGCTGATACCAATACAGTAAACGTGTGGCGACACAATCTCACGCACGCATCGACATTTATTATACTTTTTTTTATGTCATACATAGGACGGAAACGAGCAAGCGGGTCACCTGATAGTAAGTGATCACCGCTTCCCTCCCATGGACAACTGCAACTCCAGGGGTGTTACAAGAGCGTTGCCGGCCTTAATTTTTCCTCCCCAGAGAGGAAGGGGAGGATGGCCCTCCGGCTCTCTCACTCACCGAACGAAGTATAGAAGCGGAAAAGCTTCTACTCGAACGTCGATTTTCTGTGAGAGTGTGGTACTTCCCCGTACGAGCCGGCCCATTCATGCTACAAGCAAAAGTGAATTTTGCCGATAGCGTGGCTTTACCACAACTACCTACCTACATCGAAGCAATTATCCTATTTTTTATAAATATAAATTTTTTATTAATACCTACAAAAGCTGCACCTATGTTAAGCAAAAAGTAAGCATCACTTGTGACTTTCCGTCCTTAGGTCCATTCTATGTACATTCCCGACCCCCTACCGAGATATCATCATCAAAATTTAAGAGTTAAGCTCTTGTCGGTGGAGCTCCCTCCATCTGTCTCTATCCTCTGCCAATCTCTTAACACCCTGGTATGATACACTTGCCAATTTTTCCTTTATTTCCTTGAAGTAACTGTGCCTGGGCTTTCCTCTCCGATATATAAATAGAATCTACCGAGATATAAATAGAAAAAAAAAACTGATTATTGCTTAAAAATGTTAGATGTGATTTTTTTTAATTAAATCCAAGACCCTAGCTATTATGAGCGACTATGTAGTCCGAAGATTTGCAAAACTAAATTTAAATATTTAAAAACGTTATCACAGATCCAAAACGATAAATCTAAACTGAATCCAATCGACGTACTTAGTAAAAGTTTGTACTTGTGTATGTTCATAAAAAAAGAAGTATAATCCAATAATGGATAACACGATGCAATTAGTTGTACAAAGCGGATACTTACGGTGCAGAAAAGCGTTTAAAATTTCACTATCGGACAAAAGAAACAAACTATTGAAGATGGTACATTTTTAATAAATCACATTTCGTAATAGCACTTGTTAAAACGGAACGCAACAACTTTGACAAGAGCGCACTTAATGTCATGTTGATTTGACATTTGCTGCTCTCAAAATAAAACTTGTTTTATTATCAACCTTATTAGAATACAATAAGGTTTAACTATTTCTTTAGTGGCAGAATTTTAAGATTAATAATTTGCAATGTAAGTTTTAGACAAATGAAATCGAAAGTTAACATCGGAGAAACATGTTGATTGCTTATTCAAAATAGAAATGATTCACAAGGAATACATGACATACGTTTAGTTTTTGTTGCGTAAGCTAAACTTTTTATTCATTTGAGCGTGGCGCGATTATATTTAATTTATCAAATGTCTCATTGACAGCGGTCAAGTTTTGGCGGGAACCAAAAATATAGAATGGTTTTTGGTGGGAAGTCAAGGGGTTCAGTTGTCGTTTGCTTTATACAATTTTGCAAATTGATTTAAGTGGACTTTATAATATGAAATTGGTGTAGTTTGGTGTTATAAATGCTCGTGCTCGAGAGCAATTTGTGAAATAGTTAAAGTAGACTGTTAATATGGACTCGTATAGATTTGTCGCCAAAATCTCCCACGAGGCTGCCAAAGAACATACGCCATCTTTGATGCCACATACCGTACAACACCGATACTTAGTATCTCATTATACTGGACATTGGCAGAATCACTGAAATCTCGGTGAAAGCCATAATAAAAAAGAAGAAAGAAAGAAAAATATAGAAAAAGAAATGTGTACTACTACTAGGAGTTAATAGTGTTTTAAGTGGTAAATACCTACCTGCGTATGGTAATTCCATACACCCACCTGCAGGCCGATTTGCTAACTCGGTGTACAACGATTTGATTGTCACTTTAGCATCCATTACGGTTTTCTTGACATAAATAAAAAAAGTCATTCTTACCGAAGCCGTAATGAATATTGAAGTTACTATGAAAGTGATGTACACCGTAGCTGTCAAAAGTTAGCAAATAGACCTGCTGCACTGATCTACTAGACACCCATAACTTTTTCATTTTCACTAACAACTCTTTTTCCTTTACTGACCAAGCGCAAAGCGTATCTGCTTCGGCTTTGATCAAAAAATCTTTCGTATGTCCCACTCACTGCCCGGCTGTTCTCCTCTACATGTCGCAATTCTGTTGAAAAACCCCGCATTCTGACTGTTCTCCTCTACTTTCTGTTGAGAAATGAAAAAAATGTGCTTAATCCATGCTTTTAATCTAAATCTGTATGTGTGGTACTCGTGAGGTCTAACTTACAGAGTTAGCAGTTGTATTTATAGTATCTATATAATATACCTACCTATATCATCATCAGGTCATTAAGTTTCCATTGCGGGAGCATGACTCTCTCTGTACTACCAGAGCCATATATTATAGCCAGAGCAGTCAGAAGATTTTGGGTTAGAGAGGTCTCTTTGATGGGTCTAAGCTTTGTTTAGCTTATGTTGTCGCTTTCTACGACATCCACGGGAAGAGTTGGAGTGGTCCTATTCTACTCTGCCGGGAGCCACACGGCGGCATATAACTATTGATAAATACAAGTATAGGTATTAAATAATTTATTTATTTTTGATAATGAAAATGTCGATAAAAATATCACTAGTTCGGTACCTATAGTTATAGTAGGTAAGTACAGTTTAATAGGTAGGTACGATGATTTAGGTCAGTTCAAAAAGGTCAAAATTCTGCAAAGCTCTTTTAAATATCTTGTTAATCAGATCATCGACATAAAATTATCGCCTGGTCCCTCTGATAGCATCTGGGAGTAACGGACTTTTCAAAAATTCCTTTGAATGAGTCATAATAATTTATGAATCATGTAAGTATGCAAGGCCATGTAGGCTTTATAAACTCTCATTCCTATGTAAAACGTATAAATTTCTTATTGCATATTAAGCTAGCCCCACAGTAAGTTGTAAACTTGTATCGTAGGATACTAACTCTTCGATACAATATTTTATATGTAGTGGATAAACATCCAAGATCCAGGCAAATCCGAAAAAGATCGTTTTACATCATGACCTGGCCGGGGATAGAAACCGAAACCACTCGTTCAAAGATACAGACACGTAGGTCTCAATCATCTTTTACGATCTGCGCTGGAGAAGAACCGGCTCATACATTGTATGCTTTCGGACAGTTATTCCACCATAGATGGTGCTAATGGTGCATGATTCCTTTTAATCGTACCTCTTCCAGATCCACCTCTTCCTTCATTATGCGAACCGCTAAGGAATGGAACTCCCTCCCCAAGTCACAGTATCCCGACTCGTACAATTTTAGGATTTTCAAGGCTGGAGTGAAAAGGCATTAATTGTGTTCACCTGTGCTACCCTAGACCTCATCATTGCTTCTCATCAGGCAAGATAGGGGTCAATCGCTCTCAATTGATTCATAGAAGAAAAAATCTTTCTATTCTTTTCACAAGAATGAAATTTTTGAAGAGATTTATTTAATAATCACATTTTTAATATCCAAGTTTATCAGTAAGATGGATCCCAGCAGTGAACGTCGCAAGAATGCGGTTCAGTTCACGCCAATCACCCTGTGCGGAACGAATGCGGCCGGACTGACCACACCACCGGTGTAATATCGTTATACATTTACACAATAATAGAAATAAATCTTTTAATATAAGTTATTATAAGCAAGAGAATATACTTAAAACCTTTTTCCTCTATGTCCATAGGTAGCTAACGTATGTTATAGAAAACTTTTAATGTTTGATTTTCTTTCACGAACAAGCAAGTGGCCTACTCTTTTGTCAAATTTCTGCAATTACAAATGGTATGTAGTGACATCTTTACGATTGTAATCTGATGATGTCAACAAGTTTCGGCCTTTCGTGCCTACTTAAACACGGAGGGCTCAAGATATTTTGTGCCACTATTGTGGTCACCAATACAAGGGATTATTACGCCCGGAATTACTTTACTTTATGCTAAAACAGAATAAAATAAATAATTAGGGCTAGGACAAACTTGATTTTTTGCTCGATAGTCTACTGTTATATGTTATACTTTTCCTGTCTCCGTGGCCGACTCGCACTTGGCCGATTTTTATTGCCTTTTTTTCCTTTTTCTGGACATTATAGATTCACAAAAGAAAAGAAATCAAATTGTCAAGAATAAAGGAAAACAAACACAAAATATCTAAATACTCGT
Organism: Rhodophaea formosa; assembly: GCA_963082605.1. Lineage (NCBI taxonomy): Eukaryota > Metazoa > Arthropoda > Insecta > Lepidoptera > Pyralidae > Rhodophaea > Rhodophaea formosa. The sequence continues at coordinate 7,753,475 of OY720228.1, read as the reverse complement.
GTTTAGAAACTGCTATAGACTAACTTATACAAAAATTGTATAATTCTGACAATATTACTACGGATCGAGTTCAAAGTCTAATACCATTTAAAAAATATAAAGGCCTGTTAAAAAGAGCGCACCCGTTAACAAGCAAAGCCGTGGAAAACAATTTAAGAATAAATCCCTTCGGGGCGAAATCTTTAGCAACTTAAACCCAACTTAAATCGTCTTAAAATTGAAAATGCAAACTAGTTTCTTGACTCCCGCTTTCGCCGAATATCTTTCTTTGTTTCTTTAAAAGAATCCTCCATGCATTTATTTATCTGAACTGTTAAAGTACGACGACCTGGGACGGAAGCAATTCCGATTTTATTATGCATTGTTTTTGTTTACATTTGTAAAATTGCTATCTTGAGGCTCTCACCACTGACGAAAAACTTCCTTTATGGATATTAGGGCATAGAACACGCGTCACTTGAGTTCGAATTTGTGGCCCCCAAAAGGAATTCAAACTAAATTGTACCTACTAGATTTATCATCTTTACCCTCACTCTACGTTTTGTTTATGGTCTCTATTGCCTAGAGAAAACATAGGCAGTCGGTCGTCTGATACTAGTAATAGTAACTTCTTCGTAGTTTGATCATCACTTTGATTTTAGTGGAGTAAATTACAGTGTATCTAAGTGTATCTAAGTATTTCATTTTCATAATAATTTGATTTGGTTAAATTACAATCATGTTTAAACACCTGTAACTGTTAAAAAGTTACTTGAAATAATTGCATGCTGGTCAATATCTTTTTTAAATCTAATATTTACCTACTGCTTCTGTTTGAGCATTCTGAAAACTTCTGAAAATTTGAGCAATCGATGTGGCTAACAAACCATCAGTGTTTTGTCCATAGAAGTTTTTTTCCATATTGTTACCTAATTAACGACGCACCTAAAAATCCTACAATTAATTTCTAGCCATTCAGGTTGATCTGAGTTAGTAAGTTTATGAAAATGTATAACACTATAAAATCGCACACAAGGACCGCCAATTTCAAAAATCGAACGTGTAATACAACTTGTTATTACAAGTCCTAAACGGCATTAACTGCGTCTTAAAAATAAAAGGAAAAGGTTTAAACCTGGCTGGAAGAACGCGTTCCCAGTTGCTTGAGAAAAAAGAAAAAGTGTGCGAGCGAGAGGTGTGATTTGTGTACTTTTTCGCACGTCCCGATAACGTAGAGTTGTCGATCTGTCGATTAGTTATTGGATTTGAATCGATATCGGTTACGAATTTTATTCATGGGTTTTAAAAATTCAAGTCGTATTTCGATTACAGTAAAAGATTCGGTAGTTATGTTTGCAAACAGCATTATGTTAATGAACTTTACTAACTGCTGTTTCCCGCGACTGCATCCGCGTGGCTTTCCGGTTTATAACAGTCTATCTGGGCTCACGGGCCCCGGTGTCGGAAGTATCTTAGGTGCGGATGTAACCGGTAACGCGCTAAAATGTTGTCATCTAACTCGATATGAAGTTCCCGAGAACCTACATTTTTTTTAAACTTAGGTTTCAATGCAATTTTTTACGGATCCTTGATTTTTATGGAAATAAAATATTACCTATGTTACTCGCAAGAATCTATCTAACCGTATACAGATTAAAAGTGAAAGATTCGCAAAGGATACAAATGGTCAGTTATTGACGGTTGTAATTAAATTTCACGTTTATGCATAAAATTACCGTTAGCCCGCTGCTGGAGAAATTTATCATGGTCGACGGAGACGTATTGTGTTGTCCTTTTTGCGATTGGTCCATTGAAGAATAATTTATTAATTGTATATAAATTTTTTGTACTTTCTTAAGACCAGTGTCGTCTTAAACATTCTGTGATGCGGTAATAACAGGATAGGTACATAAGAAGGTACCTAATTCTTTTATAAAATCATTCCTTTGACCTAACGAAACATTCAAGATTCAAATTGTGACGTAAAATTAGGATTGCCACCCGTACTTTATAATAAAGTATTGTACGTTATATCAGGCAATTGTACTCTGTACTTTATGAGAACAATAAAGTACACGAAAATACTTTATTTCGCATGATTTGATTTCTTTGTGATTTTGAAGTTGATGAAGAACTTAATTGCTTAGTTAAAAAATTAATTGCTTATTTATTTTAATTTAAATATAGATTGTAAAGATGCTGTGCCATTGTTTAGTCGAGATCCTGCAAAAAGCAATAAAAATTGTACTTTATTTTCATACTATGTACTTTTTTTTCGTACCTATAATAACCAATGTACTTTATTTGCAAAAAAAGGTGGCAACCCTACGTAAAACTGTAAGTTGACGTGGCTTGGAGAAAATGCGTTGTGCAGTTTGTTGCCGCTTCTTCTGCACTCTGCTTTGGAAGCGGCCTAAACTTAGCTTTAAGTAAATTATCGACGTCATTTTTTTTGTTTAGAAAATTGTAAACACAGCTATGACAATCAATAAGTATTCAAAGTTAATTTGAAAAATTGATGTCATATTATTGAATCGACGTAAATATTAAAATTGAAATAATTCGACACATTTTTTACAAATTGCCGGTATGAAAATGTCGTTGTTTTTTCGAGGTCCCAGCATTGGTCTCATAGAAAAAATTGATCATTTTGATGGTTTGTGGGACAACGGTGTTTTCCCGTAACAGTATATGTACCTAATTAATAAACGTTCTAATGATTATCATCGATGTCCTTCATTAAATAACGCGCTCTTGATAGATGAAATTGTAAAAATAAATTTGAATCCACGAAGAACACCAGCTAAAATTATTATTGTGAACAAGACTACACAAGTTCTAATAAAACTTATGATTTTTTTTATTTTTTACCTTCTACTCTTAGTAAAATAATTTTAACGATTCGATTCCAAAAATGAATTACGAACATCATATATTTTTTCTTCATACAGTCCCACCATATCCAACCCCCATATAAACCTCCAATTTTAATTTCATTGCAATTACGGCGAGCATTTCATCTCATTCACAAACATATTGGCCGAGATAATCTCTCGATTCGGAGGTGCGGACTCGATATGAGTAATTTTATTGAAGAAATACGACTCTTGATAACCGCCTGCCTTTGGTGCTGTAACTGCATGCCAGTGGGCCCAGGGTATGGACGGTATAAGGGGCGCAACGAGACGAGTTCGGTCAAATTATAAGACCTAACAAATCACATTGTCATAAATTAGATTATATGATTACACGAGCTAATTTCTATCATAAATTCCGGTAATAAAACGCTGTATGCATTGTGGTTCTCGGTAAAGTAGAATAGGACCACTCCATCATCTCTTTCCATGGATGTCACTCAAGAAATCCAGGCTCAACAAGTGGAGAAAGTAGGCCAAATCCTCTGACTGCTCTTGCAAATATTATTATATGACTCTAATAGTACAGAGAGGGTCATGCTCCTGCCGTGGAGACTAAAAACGACCTGATGATGATGATGAACAGAACGCGGCAACAAATTGATGTCTGTTAATTAACCAACAAAGTACTACCTAGTTGGTTAATTAGCAAATGTTAACCGTTTTTCCTACTTAGGTAGGAAAAACGGTTAACATTTTAAATGGTAAGGCAACATAATAAAAATGTAAAATTTATTTTACTTAGTTTAGCTTGATATTTCGCCAAACTACGATGGATGTTACCTTGTGAGCTTACCTTACCAAGTAATTACAAAAACTCTTTTTATACGTTGTTTATTATATCGTTAAAGGGCGCAGTAAAGTAGCTGGCACCGGGCCTATAAAGGGCTAGACACGCCACCGCCTGCCTTATCAGATTTGATGAATGTGTAACTGTACTCAATTCGATGAATCTTTAATTGTTGGAATTATAGTGCTCTTAAATCGACGCATATTTTTGAGATGATGGAAGGATTCGATCGTGTTCTTTTTAGTCCGCAGATGAAAACTTTTATCTTCTTGAGGATCTATCCTTGCATCATTATTATTTTCTTTCTTTATTCTCATAAACATGTTATGTTGTACTCTTGGAAAAAACTTCATGAGTTTGCATGTACCTAGACCTCATCGTTGCTTTGTATCGGGCAAGATAGAGATCAAACGCACTCAAATTATTATTATTATTATTTTACTAAAATATATAGGACATATCACACAAATTGAGCTAGCTCCACAGTAAGTTGTGAACTTGTGTCGCAGGATACTAACTCAACGATACTATATTTTATAATATATACTATATAGATAAACATCCAAGACCCAGGTCACTCTGAAAAAGATTGTTTTCCATCATGACCGCGTCGCAGGCTGGCGTGGTAACATTGATATTCAAATTATATTTTACCAGTTAATAAGTAGTAATTATGTTAATCACGGTTAGACTCACAATGTAAAAATCCTATGCCTCTCTGGCACTTTTAATTAACTGCCGTATCCTAAAGAAATAAATTATTTTGTTAAGAAATGTTCAATTGATATAACAAATAACGCTTAACGTAACTAGTTATTTAACTTCAGTCTTTTGGAAGTTGCTTAACGGAGACATTTTCACAAAGAATTTACAACACGTCAGCAAATTTTGTGTAAACAATGCTTAAATGCCACGCACCGTGTTCACTTAAAAAGAGAAATCACTAAAATTACAAGCATTTTGTTGAGATTCTTATCGCGACGATAAATTTGTCGCGCGCGGATATTTATGAAAATGCGTGGAGATAGCGCCGCTATGTCGAGTATTTGACGTGAAAAAAAAACGGTGTGACAATGGCCCACAGCAATGGCCCTTTGAGACCTGGAGCACAATTTTGTAACCACTCGTATGGCTTCCTGCACTTGAATGCTGTTAATCACTCAAATCACATCCATATATAAGGTTCATTTAACGCAAATATTTTAAAGACAGGCAGGTCAAAGAAAACCTTTAAAAGAAAATTTACATGCTAGTTTTTTTTTAATTGTTCATTAAATTAACTTTCTATATGATTTACTATAATTAACTTACGATAAAAAAATGTTAGGTTTTGGGTGACAAATAAAAAAATAAAAATAGCATGTCAATTTCCTATAAGAGCATTTCTTTAGGCTCTAGGGCGCTTGATTTAAATGGAGAACGATCACTTTGATGTCTTTTCATTTTTGACATTCCTTTTGCATCCTAAGTTGCTATTAAAATAATTAACAAATTATATTGCATTTAGCATCAATTTTTTAATTCAAAACATATTAGACTGTTAGGTGTGTACCTATTTGGACAATAGGGTCAATAATTAGAAGAAAAAATCGCGTACGTAGCTAGCTATTCGAACGCTTCAGAAATCAATCCCTTTTTGCCATGGTTGATGGGAGGTGGTAACAGCAAAATAGCCTAGGGACAGCATAATATTTTTGAGTTACTTTCCTCAATAGCGAAATGTGCGTCACACAAACACACACAATTAACGTCTTTTAACCTTAGAGCCTGTCTTAAGTATATATTAACAGCTATATTCATTAAAAACAGACCAACTAGAAAAGTGCTAATATTAGATATATGACTTAATTGAGAATAGATGTTTTACAACAAAATATCTGCACTCCTGAATTCATTGGAATCGATAACCCAGGACCCTGCGGTTCAAAGGCACTTGACACATCACTGAGCCACAGAGGGCGTCAGATAAGAAGTATATATAGTCAAAACAAAAACCGTATTCCAAAATTAACAAAATGCCAGTGATCCAAAATTTACGACAAATTGGCAGCGACAACAACCTCTTTTGTTTTTAATCTATAACGGCGAAACCCTGAATAAACTCGACGCCCTCTTATTAAATTTCCGACACTGCTATTAATTTTATTGGTATAACTAGAATTTTGCCCCGACTTTACCCGTAATTGCATTATCAATCTCATTCAATAGCAAGGACTAGATAAAACCAAAGTACCACGGTTAACAAACATTTTGTTCCGGTTCATCATCACCGCCAGTCCACTGCTGGACTGCGGACTTCACCCAAGGATTGCCATCAGTGGATTTTATGCCATAATCTGGTAAGTCTGGTGAGTATTCCAATGATGGAAATCCTACCATCAAACGACCCCTTCGCCAAGCGTATTCGCTTGGCAAACTGGTTTTAAAGGGAAAGAATGGTAGAAAGTTGGACTGGGGAAACATAATGAAGGTATTATTAGGGACGCTACTTGCTGTAAGGGAATGATATTTTTTATATAGATTTATTTAGGCTGGGGCATTTTATATATGCTGTCGCAAAAACTTGATTTTTTGCCGACATCTTCATCATCAATAGGTCTTTGTTAGTCTCCACTACAGGAGCACGACCCTCTCCACACTACCAAAGCCATACGTTAGCCAGGGCAGTCAGAGGATTTGGCCTACTCTCTCCACGCTGGCCAGACGGGTTGGAGAGGTCTCTTCGATGTTTATAGCTTTGTTTAGCTTGTGTTTCCTTAGTCGACTTCTACGACATTCACGGGGAGACTTGGAGTGGCCCTATTCTACTCTGCCGGGAACCACACGATACGGTTTTTTGCCGACACCTGCCGAAACCAATAACAAATTTTGAGTTGGACTCTAGTCTTTACTTTACGAGACACTCCACTGCGTCACACAACTTGAATAGCAACGCAGATCTAGAATAAAGAATTCCACATTGCATCTTTGGCTGTGGACAGCTTTTGTCCCTTAATCTCCATGTACCATATCTACAGGACCAAACAAATGTTGCGAAAATTACAAAATACGAAAACCGATACTAAAAGCGAAAACATATGTAAGAACATTATTAATACGCGCATATATTTCCAAGAAATACATTTGAGACGTAATTATGCAATACGAGTCTAGATAGTCTTTACTTCTCGTAGTGATTGTGAATTATCGATAATTTATGTTATCGATTCCCAGGCATATTTCGCTAATTGTTATTGCCCTTTATATGAGTTATGATACTATAAACTATCATGAAATAATCTAATAAAATTTTAATCTATTATAATTAATTATGAGCTAACCGCGTAGATCTATAAAACGAAAAACATTTATTAATTAAATTAGTTCTAAGTTAACCGCTTTGTGAAACGTCATTACAAAGGTTAAATTTCCAATAAACAGTAAATTTTTATCATTAACTTTTCCACTTAGCAAGAAATCTATTTTTGGCTCCCGTTTTGTTTTGCGCTATAAGCTAAACTTAAAGAAGTTTTTTAATAGAGATACTTTTTATACCACTTATATTAGTTCTATTAAAATTATTATCAGAACCAGATCATCTTTAGTTAATACAGTATATTAGTTTATTACCGTCTGCTTTGATGTAAATTTACATTAAAAGGTGATCCCAACTAATATTGTAAATGTGAAAGTGAGTTTGTTTGTTTGTTACGCTTTACGCCCTATCTACGGAACCGATCATCGTGAAATTTTGCATACACGTTGCATACAGTGCAGAGATGGACATAGGCTAGCTTTCATTCCGGAGAAAAGAACTGTTCCTGAGTTAATGATATTAACGTGAGTGGAGCCGCGAGCAACAGCGACACACATTAAAAATTCCTTTGCTCTAACGTCAGTAAAAAAACATCTACTGTATGTTATTGGCACACTTAAATACTAATCATATAAAGATCTTATACAGCATACTTCAATGAATTTTATGGCGTCCAGTGCAATTTAAAATGTGAACGTGACGTGAAGCTACTAAGTGTTTCCGCTGAAAGTGGCCGGTTTTGACAAATTCATCCTTCCTTTAAAAGACGAAAACTTTCTTAACTTTCTAAAAACAAATAAATTAAGTTTTCAGTCCGAAAACTACAAGCGTAAACAAAACAATAGTTTTATTTAGTCTGCAACAATAACAAAGCTACGCCCACGCCACCAATAAAGCCAGAATTGCATCGATATCGACAATTCCCAGTGTGGAAGCTCGTCAAAGATTTATTGTCTCATCAGAGAAGAAATCTTTTATTCATATTCATATCGGCGGTCGGGAATCGACCTAATTGGTAGAAAAACGACATTAAGCAAGGTCTCGTGTATTAATCGTCGTAGAAATGTATCCAGGACTGTAAAACATGCGAATGTGACAGGCCTATTGAAGCGAATAACATCGTGATTAACTACGGTTCTAGGGATAGATAAAGCTAAGACTTTTTTATTTGGTTTGAATGTAATCAAGATTTTTTTTCCTTACAGCATTTATTCCTTTAACAATATTACTCGGAGACCCGTTTTATTATTTTTTACTTTTTTCACATTAAATACCTAATCATGTTAGTAGACGAGGAAACCACCTCAAGATCTTCCGTGCTTTGTAAGGCAAGTTAGCGTGAATCGTTGACATTTAAATATTTGTTCGACGAGGCCCTAGATAGATTACCCTTCAAAATATTTTATGAATTACTTACTGTCGAAAGTGTGAACGTGAAGTAAACAGGAAAAGAAGATGCATCTTGTGAAAAAAAAAATCGGCCAAGTGTGAGTCAAACTCGAGCAATGAGGGTTCCGTACAATATGCTTCGTGAACACACACAATGTGCAAAGATGTTTTATTTAATTGACTAGCGCTATCTAGTGGTGTTTTAGTGAACTATTTCCTTAGGTGAACTTATTATAGTGAGTTTACCACTTTATTTTCAACTGATAGAATTCTTATTATTTTTCCTGTAATCTTCAAGCAATAAACTATATATAATTATTTTTTCGAAATTTTAGGCCCAGTAGTTTCGGAGATCAGGGGGGGGGAATGGTCAAATTTTGCCTTCTTTCGTGAATAAAATCAAAAGTATTGATTTTTCCCGAACAAAAAAAAATATTTTTGAGATCCTCATAACAAGCCCTTTCATCTAAATATATAAAACTCAAAGGTGACTGACTGACATAGTGATCTATCAACGCACAGCCCAAACCACTGGACGGATCGGGCTGAAATTTGGCATGCAGGTAGATGTTATGACGTAGGCATCCGCTAAGAAAGGATTTTGATCAATTCTATCCCCAAGGGGATAAAATAGGGAATGAAAGTTTGTATGAAACTTTGTCAATTTTAAACCGATCGGTAATCTAAATATACATATAAAACTCAAAGGTGACTGACTGACTGACATAGTGATCTATCAACGCACAGCCCAAACCACTGGACGGATCGGGCTGAAATTTGGCATGCAGGTAGATGTTATGACGTAGGCATCCGCTAAGAAAGGATTTTGATCAATTCTATCCCCAAGGGGATAAAATAGGGGATGAAAGTTTGTATGAAACTTTGTCAATTATAAACCGATCGGTAATCTAAATATATAAAACTCAAAGGTGACTGACTGACTGACATAGTGATCTATCAACGCACAGCCCAAACCACTGGACAGATCGGGCTGAAATTTGGCATGCAGGTAGATTTTATGACGTAGGCTGTACTGTTGTCCCTATTGTTGCTGTTTGTTTCGTGCTCTCTCTTATTTAATGTACGGAACACAATATAGAGCGATGGAGGTGCGTTCAAAAATTGTCAGAATGTGGTTAATGACTGGAGCAAGTTTTCAATTACCCATTTCTGTCATAAGGCGCTTAGCCTTATGACAGATTAGTTAAGAATATTGTGTACAAAGAAGTTTTGTAGGCCCTAATTTTTTACACACGCTAAACAAAAGTAGAACCGCAAAAACTATACTTCTTAACGCGAGCGAAGCCGCGGGCAAAGGCTAGTTATGAAATAAAGGTTTTCATTGAATTTTACCGCCGAGGATTCGCTTCAATGTTCTTCGTCGCATCATTTTTTCGGTACTGAAAATTTTTCAGTTAAGGTACCCGTAATTATAAAGGTATCGATACATAACGATATCGTAAATGTATAAATAGCATTATTTATATTTAGCTGTATCACTCACAACCGTAATTGTCAACCGATTTGGTTCTACCTTTAAATCTAAGGTGTATCGTAATTTTATACCGGTACCATACCCTTATACCTTTACCGTTTTCAACCCCTGATTATGACAGCTTTGTACTGTGATATGATTTGGCGAAAGCTTTTATAGCCGGCTGCCTGCTGACGGCAACCCTCCTTGGTTAGCTGCAGAAGCGTAGAAAATGGAATGCAGTTATTTATCCACGCCAAGAATCGAACTCAGTGCCCACGTGCGTATCGCAGGCTGCCGTGTTAACCACTACACCACGGACGCCAAAGTCCTCTAGTGCAATTACGTTTGAAAGCAGCGCACTACACGTAGTTCGCGGAAAGAAATGGCACCCGAATTAATGATGCCACGTTTGGGCCAACCACAAAGTATAATGTGACTGTCGCGTCGCTCGCGCGTTACTAGAGACGCCTTTTTAACACATTTCATACGAAACAAGCGTGTCAGGGGGCGGTACCCTTTATTGAGGTTTTAGGTTTCAAGGTAATTGAAGGAATCTCCTATTTTCTACTTTCTTGTGATACAGGTTACATCAGATTTTTTTTAATTAACCCTTACTGTCCCCCTGCTGGGCAAAGGTCTCTTCCATCAGATTGTTGCTTATTAAACTTTTTACTGCAATTATGATATGAAAATAAGGAAATAATTGCTGCGTCCTAGTCTTTATACGACTTAAAGTTTAGAAGACCAATACGCAGGTTCTAATCCTGCCCACGTGGAAGTTTTTCCTTTAAATAACATGGAAAACCCTTGCACGGGGGCAGGTTTTTAAGTTAAAAAGAATGAATCAGAATAGCATTATAAGACACCTATAAAAATTACAATCGGGTTTGAAAATTTGAACGACTAACAGAAGAAAAAATTAAAAAAAATATCCAAGCACCCTACTTTTGTGATAAAAAAGTTTGTAAACAAAACATTTCTCCCTTAAAAAATACTTAACATCGACAGGAACATGACTCCACAAATGAGGGGTAAAACTAAGGGAATTGAAAAGGAAATCGTATAAGCATTTGTCCCAACAATTATCTAAATGGATTTATACAAGTTTTCGCTTGGCATTAAAAATGTACAGGATCTCGTGTTGGAGTCGCAGTTCTCCAACTTATCGCCGTGGACGTATGAAAAGGTGGATTAGGCACTGCTAAATCAACAAGTAGTATTTTTAAATGAACAAAAAATATTCAACGGCCCGATCAATTTTATGGGAATGTATTTTGTTTTCAGTTTTCAGCCTCTGTCCTATAGGAAAAGTTGTTCATATTAACGGGCTGAATCACCCCTGTGACGGTCCAAAACGATCAACATTTTGCCATGTGTATAAAACACATGTAATTCTGAAAATATTACATACATATAGGTCGAATTAATGACCTTCTTTTTTGTAGGTTGAATAGTAAAGGATCAATGCGTTCAATCTTTTAGACATTTTAACGGGTTCTATGGCGCAGTGGTAACGGGTGCATCGGGTTTGATTCCCGATGCAGTCAAATATTTATTTTTGTTTTCACCGAACAAGCATGACATGAATGAATGTTGCTTAATACCACACACACATACCCAAAAAAATATTTTATAAGGCTTCTACAACCTTCCACGCTGGTCTGGGAAAAAAAACGTAGAATGTACGATGGTACTCGCGCGGGACGAGAAGCAGATGTGCTTCTCGTCCCGCGCAGATCGTAAAAACCGATCGAGGGAAAGGGCGTCAGAAATCATATCAATAGGCGATGCGGCTAGCAACTCGTATCGACTATATACAATATACTCGATCGTAAACATAAACATGTTCCAAAAATAATGAATGTATAATAATATTGTTAAATGAAAACAGATGAAAAAAAAAGAAAAGTAAAAAAGAAAGAAATATAATATAATCATTAATCATACAAAGCCCTTCAGGCGAGTAGGCGACCTATACTGTTGAAAAGAGTTTCTTTCGGCATTTCTTCTCTGCAGTGGTCGGTTCCGAAATGCTAGTAGTCTGTAGCTTTTGAACAATAATGAGTAAATGCATAATATTTAATAAGATAATTTTAAATGTGATTTGACGTGAAAAAGTGCCTGCAAGGGCCTATTTTCTGAATAAACGTTTTGAATTTTGAATTTTGAACTCATCACTATTTCTATTCCGTTCCTACAAGTCCACCAACATATTAAACGTGGCCATAAGATTTTACCTGGGCCCTTGTCTACCCCGCAAGGGAAAAAAAACTTTATTGTAGGTACCTATGTATGTATGTTCTACAACCTGTCACCTAGCACCAACCCTCCGCGGGAAAAATCCATGTTTTTGCTCCGTCGCTCGTTGCAGTGTTTGTTAATTAGTTCCCTCACGATCTGATCTCGCTGCCCGAGTTCAGTTAAATTATTTATTAGTTAAATCCTTGTTAGCGCTTTATTTTGTTTTACAGTTTCCCGTTTGTGCGACGCGCTGGTTTTACTTTTATTTTGTTAGCGGAGACTTACTAGGTCTGCTAGGTTGGTCCAGTCGGAGAAGTTTTTTATAACCATAGGTGAGTCGCCCATTTAAAGATGGGTCGACCAAAACCACCCTGTATAATGGATTATCAGCCTGAAAGCCTATTGGGCGTACGCATTATAAGTAGTTACGCATGTTAAGCGATCCCGGATGTGGTCCCCACTGGGATGTGTGGCCACCAGAGGAGGTGCCGATGCGTTGCCGACTCTTAAGATACCTGTAAACACGCCGGTTTACAGGTACAAGTATCTTAAGATACCTGTAAACACGCCGGTTTAGCGATCACCATTGAAGGCAATGGTGCTAACGCTATACGTCGTACTAAATAATATATTTATCTTAATTCAGGGCGTACGATAAAGTTATCTTACACTTTGTATTAGAACGAATTAAGCTAAATATTTTCTATCATACCAGTATATTAATTTAAACGATCGTGCCTGACCCAGTGACATTGCTTGGAATTCTAATGAGTCGCGCGGCCATAATGCGTGATGGATGGTGATCTTTATGACGTTGGTCGCATCGCTAGACGCGACCTCTAGCGATAGTACACACATACTATTCACGTCTTCATACCATACGTAGTAGACAGAGCCAGCCATGTTTACTATGTTATTATCATCATCATCATTTCAGCCACAAGAAGTCCACTGCTAGGCATAGGCCTCCTCCAAGGATTTCCAATACGACCGGTTGGAAGTGGCTTACATCCAACGTCTTCCTGCGATTTTAGTCAGGTTGTCCAACCACCTGGTGTGGTGGGTGTCCAACGCAGGGTTTGCTGGTATATGGCCGCCATTCAAGAAACTTTCTGCACTATCAGCCATCATCTCTTCCCGCTTTTTGACCCGCCCACTGCCACTTCAGAGAGTTGATCCGCTGAGCTATATCGTTATTCCATCATACGAGTATATTAATCTCAATGACCGTGCTTGACCCAGTGACATTGCTTGGAATTGTAATGAATCGCGCGGCCATAACGCGTGATGGATGGTGATCTTTATGACGTTGGTCGCATCGCTAGGCGCCACCTCTAGCGATAATATGACATACACCTTCTAATCACGTCTTTATTCCATACGTAGTAGACAGAGCCTGACACATTTAAGGTGTTAGAGGATGTAAAGTTGAAAAATAAAACATAATGTAGATGTTTAATATGTTAGCTACGGATCACTTACACATGAAGTCAACAATAGGCCGACATGTTTCGACCGGTGGTCTTTCTCAGGGCGAATGTAAAAAAAGGCTTGTGAAAGGTAAATAGAGTACAATAGTATTTAATTTAAAAATCTCAATCCGATGTCAGCACGCCTCCTCTGACGTGAAAAAGTCAGCATCTGCATCATCCCTGCAAACGAGACACAATAGAGGTTTTATTGTCATAACTGCTATAGCCGTTCATAATAATCATTATCATCATCAGGTCCTTTTTAGTCTCCACTGCAGGACCCGCTTTGTACTACCATAAGCAGTCAGTGGATTTGGCCAACACTCTCCACGCTGGCCAGACGAGTTGGAGAGGTCGCTTTGATGTTTATAAGCTTTGTTTTACGTGTTCCCTAAGTGGCCTTCTACGACATCCACGGGAAGACTTGGAGTGGTCCTTTTCTACTCTGCCGGAAAACACGCGGCTATAGCCGTTCGTCCTATAATGTGTTAATATCTTTATATTAGTCCTAATTTAAATATATTGTAATAAAATTTGAAATGGGTCAGGCGTGGAACAGAGGCCACGTTTATCGTGTAAGTGGGCGTAAAGGTGGAAAGCAGAATCTAAAAAGTGATGGGTTGCTAGCCACATTACAACTATTTGTGCCAAGAACATACTACTAGTGCATTGTAGCTTAAATGATCATAACTAAGCTAAGGTCAGAGCCCATTAATCTCCTCTGACACAGCTTGAACAAGGCTTAATTATGGCAAACTCCAGCTTATTACTAGTAATTACATTATGGCTGAGTAATGTTTTGCTAACTCATCATCATCATCATCATCATCAGGTCTTTCTAGTCTCCACTGCAGGAGCACGACCCTCTCTGTACTACCAGAGCCATATACTAGCCTGAGTAGTCAGAGATTCAGAGATTTGGCCTACACTCTCCACGCTGGCCAGATGGGTTGGAGAGGTCTCTTTGATGTTAATAAGCTTTGTTTAGCTTGTGTTTCCTTAGTCGTCTTTTACGACATCCACGGGATGACTTGGAGTGGTCCTATTCTACTCTGCCGGGAACCACACGGCTTTGCTAACTCCTTAAAGGCCAATCTATTAAATACATAAACGCGCATAATAATATAACATATATTTTTGTACGGTAAGGACATACAACCTACGTTTATACCCATTTTAAATAACAAAACTATTTAACAATCTTAAATCAACACGTCCCAATAAGTATATTAAATTAAAAATTGTGAGTAACTCCAGACACCTAAATCCCATCAAATATTTATACAATCACGTCTCTTCCCTTGCGCGGTAGACAGAGCCCAGGCTTTTAAAACCTAAAGGCCACGTTTAGCATGTTGGTGACCTTGTAGGTGGAGAAAGGAATGAAAATAGTGATGAAAATAGGTTGCTAGCCGCATCGCCTATTGACATGATTCCTCACGCCCATTCCTTCGATCGGCTTTTACGATTAGCGCAAGAAGAGAAGCAGGTACATTCCACAGCCCACAGAATCGCCATGTCAAATGCAAAGTTATTCATGATGCAATAAGTTTGATTGAATGGTGCCGTATATTACCGCTATGGTTCATTTGTGTACAAATTACTTAATTTACACATGCTTCACAGACCGGCTGACAAGATACCTAGCGTATTCTCCTTGTGTCTATTGAATTGAATCCTTTCTTATACCTCCATGCTGCTTTAAATTACTGTTAAAAATAACTTTAAAGTAGACGAGCTCCGTGGCGCAGTGGTCAACACGCCGTTCTGTGACACGGATGGTCCCGGGTTCGATCCCCGGTCAGGTCAAGATGAAAAATGATCTTTTTCAGATTGACCTGGGTCTTGGATGTTTATCTGTATATGTATTTGTTATAAAATATAGTATCGTTGAGTTAGTATCCCATAACACAAGTCTTACATAAGAACTTACTTTGGGGCTAGCTCAATCTGTGTGATTTGTCCGTATATATATTATATTATAGCCAAGTATCAAAAATGGAGAAAGAACTTTTCACACAAATAGAAAGTTCTGACTACACTTTTGACGCTTGACTGTAGGTACGTATGCAATTTACACCTTAATAATTAATAAGTTTCGTCCGCGTTTAAATTATGACAAGACAATGGAGGCTCAAGCCCAAATATTTAGTTCTAAGGTAGGTATGTCGTAGATTGCAATATTGTTGAAGTTATTTGCTAATGAAAATGAGCACAAATGCGATAAAGAAAATGAGACATGCAGTTTGTGGCAGCTTCTTCTGCACTCTGCTTTGGAAGCGGTATTAAACTTAGCTGTATGAATATTATTGATGTTAACCATAATATATCATGTATAAATTGTATTGAAAATTAACGTATACTAAATGTGAGATAAAGACATTATATATAACAACGGGTCACTCACGTGCTATTTGTCGAGATTGCCGACTGCACCGTCACCAGACACCGACGATGAAGAGACCGTGTGGTTCCCGGCAGAGTAGAATAGAACTACTCCAAGTCATCCAGTGGATATCGTAAAAGGCGACTAAGGAAACACAAGCTAAACAAAGCTTAATAACATCAAAGAGACCTCTCCAACCCGTCTGGCCAGCGTGGAGAGTGTAGGCCAAATCCTCTGACTACTCAGGCTAGTATATGGCTCTGGTAGTACAGAGAGGGTCGTGCTCCTGCAGTGGAGACTAGAAAGACCTGATGATGATGACCCGTTTTTATTATAATGTATACTAAATGATATTAAAAATATCTTACGATGTTAAATATTTTAATTTAAGTTGACATCAGTTGGAGTAAATGAACCGTGCATTTTGTTTCCGCTTCTTCTGCATGTATTAAACTTAGCTGTAAGTAAATTATTATAATTACTTAACTTATTATCAATAATATAAAATGAAAGTTACCGTTAACCAAATGATATTGAAATATCTTACGATGAATAAAATATTTGACTGATAGTAGGAATACATTCTGAAATGAGGTTAACGTAGGGACCAATGTACAGAGGCAACGGGAAGGAACCATGATTCCTCAGCTAGAACATAAATTAAACATATTGCCTGATGTTTTGCAGATATATTCATAGATGCAATAGGCCGTCAATACTTGTAATTATTCTAGGTACAAGGTATTAATGCTTTGCAATAGACTAAGCACATTATTTAAAAATATACACCCTATAGTTCCATTGGGAGTAAACATTTGTGTATATAAGAGTCAAATATTATACATCATGTTAATTGCCAGCATTAGTCCCAAAAGTAAAGTTGTTATTATTATGACATACTTCTAGACTAACAGAGAGATAAATAACTATATGGATATATATAAAATACATAGAGGTCACATTCGTGTGTTTGTATGTGATGGATAAACTTAACCCACCAACAATATCAAAACCCACGCGAAAAAAAAAACTAGTTTAAAATAAGTACTGTAGCAGGGAGGTTTGTCTAGGACACAGACATGGTTATGTTGTCTGTGGTCTAGGATATTTGAAAAGTTTTTGACGTTCCAAAAGAACATCTTGTTTGTGGTAGTTTTTGAAGAAACGGTAGATTGACACGGTTGTCTTCGTAGCTTAAATACATACATGCACACCCGTTACAGTACAAGATAAGACATATTCCCTTAATTGACTTATGTGCTGTAAAATGGACAAAAATTACAAATCACAGGCACTTATGTAGGTAGTTACTTATGTAAATATCTAAGTGCCTTATAAAGGCCCATGAACCAAAAGGAAGTAATAAAAGCAAAAATCAACAAAGCCCAAACCGTACGGTATCGAGTGCCTATCTCCAGATATTGTCAGCGAATTTGGGTATTAATCCTCGTATCTTGTGTGTCGGTTAAAATACGGCTCTCCTTTTGACGACGACAATTTATTACGGCGGGTTTATTGAATTCCGTGACGTCATCGAGTGCCGGCATAAACATTCGGATTTTAGGGTGTGATTGCTTTGGAAGAGAGGTAGCGATAAGCCTGCAAAAGCGTTCCGCGTCTGATTCTTCCCCTCAATTCATCATGAAACTCTCTTTGGCAGTCACAGCTCACTAGTTTCAAACACGCCATTTATATACTATTCACGTCTTTTTCAACTCAGGGGTAGAAAGGTCTTCGGGCCGTAGGCCTGAAGACTTTAGCTGATGGATGTGTAAGTAGGACATGTATTCAAAATAATCATGTGTTTCCATACGATAGTCCACTATCGATAGTCTGTCAAAAGACTATGGATAGTATGAATTTTTAAAACCTTTATAATATACTAGCTGTTACCCGCGGCTTCGTCCGCGTGATATATAGCCTATGTCCTTCTCAGTACCCTAACCTATTTTTTATGCCAAATTTCATCACGATCGGTGCAGTAGGTAGAACGTGAAAGCGTTACAAACAAATAAACAAACTCACTTTCGCATTTATAATATTTGTTGGGATTGGGATGTTTTTTCTTTTCTTTTCTTTTCTCAGACTGGCAAAACATTGTCATGTCATACAATCCTTTCATTCGTTTTCGACAGAAGCTAGCTGGCATCCAAGATTATTTTTGCACATTTTTCTAAATGAATCAATTCAAAAAATCTTTCAATATAGCCCTCCTCATCCGAAGATGAGGAGGGCTATATTGAAAGATAAGTACTTATTAAAGTTTATTAATTACTATAAGTTTTTATTTATTTATTTAATTAAGGTACACCAACAGGTAACATGTATACATTTTTAAACAATATTTATAAAGAACTTATTCTAGCATAAAACCCAATTAAAGGTGAACACAGCATTTACAAATACATAGGTAAACATTCATCACAATAACATTAGTTTTACTATAAAAGCAGTGGGCAGTTCTTAGCTTATAGCGAAAATATGAAATTTTGATGTTACAAAATATAACGTACTTAACAACATGAAATATAGTAATTTTACTGCAATGACAACGATTGAATTAATAGCCTTTCTGCCACCCTGATGCTCGGATTCAATTTGTTTCTCAAACAAATACTTTTTCAATTGCTCTATCGCTAGCGCTTATCAATAAAGGAGCCGCCCTAAAATATTTACGATAAATCACGGCAGATATATTGTAATAAATACTCTTATTCAGGTATTCCACGTAAATATGGCAGTATTAAAAGTCGCCGTAAATTATTACTGTTCACAGCTCCGCAATTGTTGTGTTATTTATTGCGATATATTAATGTCCGGATAGGCAAATCAGATAAGTTTATCGTACAAATATATCGTAATTACATAATTGGAAATACAATGTAACTAGAAACACTACTGGCCACTTACACATACGAAAAACAACAACAACAACAACTAGAAACATCACAAATAATAAAAAATCTCTTAATATTTTTCCCAGTGACCGCTTCTTCTTTCTTTTTCGTGTAAGTGGCCAACACAAGTATCAGATTTTTTTAAAGCTGCCCAAAATGCGTCTCACATAGTTAATGACCATCAATTATTATAGTTGGGACTAATGGCTTTACGTGCTTTTCAAATCACAGAGGACCTCAAGATATTTTTACACTCATCTCAGTGGCGACCACTCCCAGGGTTGCTTAACATGTGCTAATAATGCTTACGCCCACTTTGCCATTGGGCTTAGAGATTGCAGCAGTTTACTCATATTATGACATTATGTCAGGTTATACAGGGTTAATCGTATTACAATAAACGTATACAGAAAAGAAAGAAAAAGACAATAAGGATATAAATACACCTAATCATACAAAGCCCTTCAGGCGAGTAGGTGACCAAAACTTCTGAAAAGAGTTTCTTTCGGCGTTTCTTCTCTACAGTGGTTGGTTCCGAAACGCTAGTAGTCTGTAGCTTTTGAACAATTTACTAAACACAATCTAAGATAATTTTAAATATGATACGACGTGAAAAAGTGCCCTCAAAGGCCTATATTTTCTGAATTTTGTTTTTGATTTGATTGAACACTAATTACCTCTTAGGATATAATGTTAGGCCTAACATCATAATCAACAAGTTTTTTTATGAGACCAGACTCGAGAAAAAAACTATATTTTCATACTAAAGTTTTAGCTGGCCTGGCAATATGTAAAAAAGCTTTTTTTACGGGCTAGTTTAAATAAAAGTGTTTTTTTTTTCTTAGCTTATTGTTGCTTTGTCCCACTGCTGGGCAAAGTCCGCCCCCTTACTTTTCCACACGTCTCTGTCCGCTGCTATCATTTGCCAGCCAGACAAGAACTTGTCCAGATCGTCCCGCCATCTTGTTCTGGGTCTACCCCTACTACGGCGGCCTTTGGTTTGCCAAACGGATGTTAATTAAGGGTGTTTTTCCTAATTTATAAATTAGGAAAAACACTATATTTATAGAAGAAAAGCGCTAAATAATTTTATTTTAAAAGTATATGTATGATTTTTAATGCATAAATTTTGACAGACGACTATGAACAAAGTCCGTAAAGAATTTTTCATCCCTCGTAAAATTTAAATACCATTTTCACTGTGAGTGATATTAAAATTCCTTTAAATTTCGTTCCGTTTATCTAAAATATTTTAATATGAATATGCTCGTCAAAAAGTTGTTTTTCTCAAAAATTACCTCACGATGGGAAACAAATCAATTTTAGAATAAAAGGTAAGAAAAATAAAAAGCAAGGAAAGTACCACGGTTATTTTTTTTGCCCAAATAGACGTTCAGGGAAGTGAACGTACGGTGATTAGACATTTGGAGAATGGACGTACGATAACTAGACATTTTGGACCACACAGAGATCAGACTAGTAAACGCCGAATGGAGATTAGGAAAGTGCTCTCAAATCACATGCCGGTTCTCCGGCAAAAAATTTGATAAAAAAATATAGAGTTGTAATAACAGAACCAACGGCACGATGTCCTCTGCGCCCCCATCCAGGCGCAGTCCACTTGCTTACCATGAGTGTGCTAACTAGTTAGTAAATTTAATATTAAGGAACCGGAGACATAGAAGGTAATCAGCGTTATTCGCAATAAACACCATCGCATCGGCCGGTAATGTTCTGCTACAAATCAAACGCGCTGGAAAGGCGGGCCACTCACGCATAGACAAAGCCTTAGATTATATGTATAAAGCCTAGATATACTCTATTACCCTAAAAGCGTAGAATACAACTGTGTCCAACTCATTCTCTATAATGCAAACACTTAGCTACTTTGACGGATTTTGATAGCACACAAGCATAAAAAAATGGCCAGATTTGTAATCGTTGAAATAAAGGCATGACGGAGTCTAGATAATATATAGTCAAAGGACAAAACCCCAGGATGACAACAGAAAATGTAAGTGTAAATTTACGCTCAATATTTCCAAAGACGTTTAATAATTTCCTATGAGAAAAATGCTGGGAGTTAAAAAAAAAAGTTTACCTCATACAAAATAATTTTTCCCATATGAAAAGAGCGATCAATAGAATAGCTTTGTTTTCTTCGCCTTGCTTGCACATCTCTGGTGGAAATAGCCTGGCAATAAACATGTGTTATTGACATTCAAAGTCAAAAAAAATCGCTACGCAGCATTGCCACCCATATTCACAGCTTTTCACACCGAGCTCTAGTGGAAATGCACATTTTCACAGCTGAATGTGTTACGGCTAGTATTTTAGTCGAGTAGCGAGTATTTTAGTCACTCGCCATGCCCGAATACCAACATTTTAGTCGAGTAGATTAGTAATGAATTTAGTCAAGCAAATAGAGATTCTACTTGCTTGACTCTATATTTTGGCAAGTAACACCTTCTACCACCGTCACTGGCTACTAGATCACCGGTTAAACAATTCCAATCGTTTATTTCGGTCGAGTTTATTACTAGCTGCTCAATATTTACTACGTGTGAACTACTTATACCTGACCAGTGCGAAAGATTTTTGGGCAGTGGCGAGTATTTCAGTAGGTACTAAAATACTTGACTAATTTACTACCTATGTGCGAACTAGGCTTTAGTCGTATCGTGAATGCGCGTTTATCTTGTCGTTGCGGGAGCGCAGGTCGCGGCCGCATTCCCGAACATGTTCAGCTTAGAGGCTGTACACGTAAAGAGCAAGGAAACCGATAGAGATACATTGATACTACAATAGGCTAGTTTGCCAATATCATATTAGTTATTATCAATTAGGCCGTGATTTAGATTATCCAACAAAAACATTTGACGTTTTTTTCTTTAGTCAATCTAACAAAAATGACATAGATAGCCCGTTAAAATTCAGTGTGACGTCACTGTGCAGTCAGTTCACTTTTTAGACACTGAGATGTCACAAACTCATGCAGTTTGACGAGATTTATCATTTATTGTTAAATTAACTACAGAAAAAATCGTGGCCAATATTTTTTGATTATATCACTGGCGGACAACTTAGTATTATTATTTTAACACAGGAAACTATGCATATTTATGTTCTTCTCCTTATCCAAGACATTCCACGTTGCATCATCAACATTGTTATTCCTACGACATTGCTGCCGTCATGGTCACAGGTACACCAAGGTACACTGAAGACTATGGTAGAGATATTGACCTGTCAGGCTATACAAATATTTAATTGAGCAAGTATTAAGATACAGCACTGATGTATAGCAAAGTCGAGAATAACCTAGTCATTGGTCAATATTTTCCGCATCAAAGATTGTATGATAGAGACTTGCCAGTTTTAAAAGGTATTGGATGACCTTCAATAAAAATGTCAAATAAGATAAAACTTGCAAAACATTATACTATTTCCAAAAAAGGGACTTCTAATGTGGAACAATGGCGTCTCCATAGATTCCCTGCGAGCCATTTACGAAACTTATTTATATCATATTCATTACTATAACTCTAAATCGCTGTTCGGTAAACTACAGAACGTGACTCTTTTGTCTCTCTCTGTCGTGTCGTCTCGCTCGCTTGCACTCCACTTTGATAGGTTTGATTGTGGCGAATTTGGGAACTTAGTTACTTCTAATCAAAAGTAACTGAAACACTAGCGTAAAAAAAATTGCTCAAGATATTTATATCTAGTAGAGAAGGCGTGTAAGCGAAACAAGCGAGCAAAAGAATGGACGGACGGATGATTCGATGAATGGATAATAAACAAATAATGTGACTCTCTTTTCTGTTGCATCTCCAACATGCCTCATTCGATCGCACTTCACTTTGATAGGATTGATTGTGGCGAATTTGGGAACCTAAGTTATCTCTAAACATAAGTATATTAAACCGCTGTGCTGTAAAAATATCTGCTAGAATTTAATAATTCTATATTATACCGTATTAATATACAGTCAATAAAAGAAGGCGTGTAGCGTTGCAAGCAAGCAAAAGAATAAACGGACGATTGGATGGATGGATGGTATCTACAGAAAGTGACGTTTATTGTTGTATCTGCTACATGCTATCTCATTCGTTCGCACTTTGATAGGTTTGGTTGAGGCGAATTTGGAAACCTTAAACTGCTGTAAAAATAACTGCTAGAATTATTTACATCGTCAAGTAGACAAGGCGTGTAACACACAACTGTTCGGTAAACTACAGAACGTGACTCTGTTGTCTCTCTATGTTGTGTCGTCTCACTCGGTCTCACTCCACTTTAATAGGTTTGATTGTGGCGAATTTGGGAACCTAAGTTACCTTAGTCAAAAGTTACTGAAACACTGCTGTAAAAAAAAAGCTCGAATTATTTATGTAGTCAAGTAGAGACAGCGTGTAAGCGTAACAAGCATTTCTTCCCTTAACAAAAGATTTTTATGTCTATTTATCTACAATCACATTATCGCAGACCTAAACAAAGGATGGAATCTACATTTCTAAAAATAATAATCGCTAAATCTTAGGTTTTTCCTTTGGGTACAGATTAATAAATAGTTACTTTGGGTCCTGTGACCAAGTAACTAATATTTTTGAGTATCGTATGGACGTTTTTTAGTCTTTCACGCATATGCTACGGGATAAATTTAATAGATTTTATTTGTATGGTACGCTTTACAGCTTTAACTACTGACCTGGTTGTTATGAAACTTTACATAGTTATACACATTACAATATTAAGTCAATCACAAAAACACAAAGGAATTAAAGGCCTACTAACTAACTTAGATATTAGATAAGCTAAATAATCGTTACGTGTAATAGTCATACAGATTAGTAAGTGTCTGCATTGTCGCTGCTAGACTTGCCTAGACCAAATAGGAGCCAGCTATCAGCTCCCAAATATGGCGCAATCTGCATCACATCAAGGTTTGTTCCTTAAAGGAAAGGTATAAGGGTAGTAAAGTGTTAATCATTATACATTTTTAAAGCAGAACATTGTTTGTTGAGGGCGATAATAACAAAATTTTAAATTAGCGAACATTAACAATCACGAGACAAAGTCGCAGGTAAAGCTTATCAATCATAAATAACAGAAAGAAAAGAAATTAAATTATTCTAAAAACTCTAAAACTACATCGCTTAGGTATTAAATAAGCTTAATAGTCGTTAAATGCAACAGTTAAAGCAGTTTAGTAAGTGTCTGCATTGTCGCACGCAGCTAGACTTGCCTATACCAAATAGGAGCCAGCTATCAGTTCCCAAATATAGCGCAATCTGCATCTCATCAAAGTTTGTTCCCTAAAGGAAAGGTATAGGGGTGGTAAAGTGTTATTAGTATGTGTAAAAACTTAAATACAGTTATAAAGCGGAACATTATTTGTTGAGGGTGGTCAACACGAAATTTTTAACTAGCGACTACTAACAATCACGAGACTCAATCGCAGGTAAAAGCTAATCAATCATAACACAAATGAAGGAAATAATACTATTGTAAAAACTATTTAAACAACATGGCTTAGAAATTAGATAAGCTAAGTAGACGTAATGTGAAGAAATAACATTTTAGTAAGTATCTGCATTGTCGCTGCTAGAATTGCCTAGACCAAATAGGAGCCAGCTATCAGCGGGCAAATATGGCGCAATCTGATTATCATCTAAGGTTTGTTCTATAAAGGAAATGCATTAGGGCGGTAAAGTGAATAATAAAACGTGATTCTTCGATCAAGTATAAAAAAACTAGATACCTACACAATTCGCAGTAAATAAAAGTGGCCAAGTCCGTGTAGGAGGCGGAGCGGTTACGTTGTAAAAATTCACCTATAGAATTGCATAAAATTTCCCGCGCTGCAGTTCTATAGGTTAAAATTTACCTCGCTCACCGCTCTGCGGCAGCCCAACGCAGCAGGTTCTAGGTGATGAGAAAGGAAAGACATATAGGAAAATTTCTTCGCACCAGGGGATTTGAGGCCGACCAGGCAGTCGCTTACCATTTGGGATCAATCAGATACTCTTTTGGCCCATTAAGAACTGGCACTCACTGGCACAATCTAGAGGATCTTGGAAGAGTGAAAGATAGGCCTTTGCCCAACATTGGGACAGTCATGGCTATTAAATAAATAATAATAATAATATAGGAAACTACGATGCCGTGCTGACAGATGTAGCTCAATTTCAGTTTAACTCTATAGTATACCTGAACTAAAACTGTTTAAGCCTCCGGTACCGCGTATAGTAAGTGGTAGAGTACCTACACCAGTCACTCTACCGATTCGGGGTAGTCTACCAGTTTTGGTAAAGTAGGTCTTCACGTATAATTAGAATTTTTTGGTCTAAGGAATCACTTCAATAGGCGATGGGGCTAGCAACCCATCACTATTTTGATTCCACTTTCCAGCCTTTGGATTTTATGACCTTGGGCTCTGTCTAGCCTTCAAGGGATAAAGACGTAATAATATGAATGTATATATGTATGTTGGTAGAGTTATATATAAGGCAGTGGTTGTCACTACTACTCGATCTTTAATGTATAACACACGGGTAAAGTAACTAACTATTGGTAGAGTGCATGGTAGAGTACAGTGAAGGTGGGAGAAGGCAAGAAGGCAGAGTACCTTCACCTTCACTCAACTATACTAATTTCTAGTACTCTACTCTTCCGTTTACTCTATGCGTGTACTGTAAAGGCAGCCTGTGAAGCACGCACCGGCTAAGTCACGGATTGAAGTAGGGGCTTGAATTTATAGTTCATAACATGATTGCAATAAAATTCATACAAAATAATGCATTTATATCATACAAGTTGTGATAGTAGAACAATACGTTATGCTTTCATACTATACATTATTATATTTTTCAATAAATAACTACTCAACGGGACTTAGCAAGACTTCATACAAGCAATGGCATAGCCAATAATATTACCAGAGGCAGTGTGCAGTGGTTTCATGGAGATGACTTCAGCAATAAACATTTTTTGTGATAATAATAACGTAAGCTTGGGGAGGCTGAAAGAACTATTTTTACTTTTGCCGAATTAGCAAGAGCCGTGTGGTTCTCGGCAGAATAGAATAGGACCACGCCAAGTCTTCCCGTGGATGTCGTAAAAGGCGACTGAGGAAACACAAGCTGAACAAAGCTTATAAACATTTTTTTTGCTGGAGACTGTAGGCCAAATCCTCTGACTGCTCTGGCTATATGGCTCTGGTAGTACAGAGAGGGTCGTGCTCCTGCAGTGGAGACTAACAAAGACCAGATGAAGAAGAAGATGAATGGAATAGCCAACAATATCACCAAAGGTAGTGTGCAGTGGTTTCGTAGGGATGTAGTGTATGACGACACACAACTATCACAGCTGCCATCACTTCGATCCTCCTACATAGTGCATGACGTAGCATGTGACGTCACGCGTCACTGGCTCGTCAAGATGACTCCAATAAACCCTTTGTTCAATGTAATCTTCTAAAATATGTACTAGATTAAGTAAAGGTCATGTGACGTATCTATTTACGTAAACACATAGTATATAAGCATCTGTAAAATCCACAATAAAGGAGTTCAGTTCAGAGTACTGTTGGGAAACCTGCACCACCAAATAGTGGTTTTACTATATAACACCCCCGCGTCCCGTCGTCTTTTCACCACAGGGATGAATTCAGCAACATATCGCGGAGAAAATAATCATTTTTTGTGATAGTAATAACTTTTTTTACTTTTGCTGACAGAGGGTTTTGGGGTTAAAATAGTCGATATTTTTCTCACGTAATACTTAAAGGGCCCCAGATCAGGAAATCGAGCAGGATTTAATTAACTTATCGTTAGATAAGTCACCATGAGTAACACTGGCTATATTTTTTTTTGGCAAGAGCGTGAAAATCTCGCCTGTTCTTTTTTAAAAGCTTGAGTAACAGATGTTATTTTACGCTTGTCACTTTACTTCCCGATTGTACTGTATTAACATCCAGTAAAATCTTTGGATTTGCTAGACTAAGCAGATTTTGATGTTGCTCTAGGAAGCCGATAGCGCTTAATGGAGAAGCATTTATGGTATAGGATAAATCAAATCTGTTATATTGTGGCCAGGTTCAATGGCGGAACTTAATATGACTGTTTGAAGGCAGGAATCTTTAACCATAACATTAATTAAGTCTGTATCCATATAGGATACAAGTTCACCTATTTGCTTATCATAATCCTAACTTTCCTAACTTAATATTATAAATGCGAAAGTGAGTTTGTTTATTTGTTTGTTTGAGGCTATATACTATACCACGCGGGCGAAGCCGCGGGTGATGCAGGCATGAATCACCTGATTGTCTGATCTGACTGATTGTATTATCTGTCTGTCGGACATTGCAGGCAATGTCCTAACCAAACTAGATAAGAAAGATGATTCCGTGCTTCGGAAGGCACGTTAAGCCGGTGGTCCCGGCTGCCATCTGGTAGTCGTTAAAGGAACCACGTCAGAGGCCGAGAGGCGGTTCCGAAGAACTCTGACACCAGGGTGTGCATGGTCGACTGACCGTGTCATCTACACGAAATGATGATGATGTTATGACAAAAACACAGAGCAAAGAATTTCAATGAAGCTCCACGAACGACAACACACCTTGCTCTGGGTACAAAAATAATGACTTAAAGCTTTATATTAAAATTTGTTGAGAAAACAAATATCAAGCCATATATATAACATTGCACGCAGAGGTTCCATAAGGAAGTTGCAACAATAATGATATATTCGCCCTCTCATTGACGGTGTATTGCCTTGCCGAACATTACCGGTAATTAATGTTGCTGAGATATTCGCGAGATAACGGTTTGATTGCGAGATCGCCTGATTATTGCTTCCCAGCGCTGGCCCTATGGTTAGAGCACTAGGGGCAAAAAGTGACGAGGTGTGCAAAAAATGCTGCTTGAGTGTGAAGGGGGAATTTCTACTTTCCTTTCTCCTTCTCTTTGAGTTTCTCTTTTATTGCAAGAAAATGGGTCTAAAACTAATAACGTGATTGAAGCAGTCGCTTTGTTCCCCCGGGTGTAAAGGGATAAAAAAATTCATAAGCTATCAGAGAACTTTCCCAACGTTGGCTTGATGGCACAAAAATCACACCTACGGGCCGAGTCTGTTTGTGGTATGGGGAGGTACAGAAGGATGTGTTTGAGAACGTCAAATGACGCGTGATATTACTTTACTCGAGAATTTTGCGAGACATTTGGGACGTTAAAGTTAAGTAAAGTAAAGCTAGGCCTATAGAACTTGTTAATGAACACGTGGTGCGTTTGCCATATTAACGTCGTTTTGCTTCGCTTCAACTCTGCACTTGTATGAATTGACCCTTAGGCTTAATAACATCACGTTGCGACTAATAGGAGCACCAATGGAAAATATTTCTAAAACGGGAAAATAGTTATATTCCTTTTTGAGAGCTTCCGTTGCGTGCGCGCGCGGGTAATATTATTTATCCAGCAACAAGAGTAACAAAAGGGCGCTATATGACAATCTTACTCGGTCTAATTACGGGCTAGTGCCGGCGCTGTTGCTTTTAGACATAATGTTACAGTAAATCTCGAGAGCAAAGGTTGAGTTATTTTACTGAACTGCACTCTAGTGCGGAGGCGTTAATGTGTTTAGGTTATTTAAAATAAATCCTGTATCGTTAGATCTCTATGTAACGATTCTTTTAAAATGAGTATCTTGCTATTGCTGGACAAAGTTCTATGTTGCATCTTCTTCTTTTTAATGCAAGTTATCAGATACTACCACTGATCAGATTTTCGTTTTACCACTGCCTTTATTAATGACAGCTGTGACCAACTTCATAACGTATGTCTTCTGAACTACGGAGCTTCATATTTGATACTGGCCATTCGGCCAATAATGAATGAGACCAGTCTCATTGGGGACACGCTTGGGTTTGCTTATATGCGTGAGCGCCTATAATACTTACGCCCACTGGGCTATCAAGATATAATACCATCAGCTAGCAACGGGCTTAAAAAATAATTAAAATTAATAAATATATAAGGACAAATCACACAAATTGAGCTAACCCTACAGCAGGTTGACAACTTGTATCGTGGAATACTAACTCAATAGTATCTTTTAGTTGAACATTCAAGAGCCAGACCAATCTGAAAGAGATCATTTTCCATCATGACCTGACCGGGGATCGAACCTGAAACCACTCGTTACGCAGGCTGGCCACGGAGGTCGTCATATCAATGTCGCCAATAATACGTACTAACGTAAAGTTAATAAATGTGTATAAAAGTTGAAAAGCAACGAATTTATATAATAACTAGCAATTTTCCCGCGATTTTGTCTACATAAATTATAGCCTATATCACCGGCACATAAATTAGCTTTCTATTAAATAATTTTTAATATCAGTTCAGTAGTTTCGGAGCCTATTCAATTCAAACAAACATTCAAATATTTTCTCTCTGTAATATTAGTATAGATTACCAGAAAAAAAAATAATTTTCTTGGTAATAATACAAAGCACGTTTGTTTTGTTGTTTTTAAACATTTATATTTTTTAGTATTTGCTGTTATATCGGAAACCGAATTACATCATCTGTGAAAATTTGGACTGTCTAGCCATCACAGTTTATGGGATACGGCCTTGTGACAGATAGACAGACAAAGGGCATCAAATTCTCAGTAATAGGGGCCCGTTTTTTAGGGTTCCGTAGTAAACTAGGAACCCTTATAGTTTCGCCATGTCTATCTGTCTGTCTGTCTGTCTGTGTGAGAGCTGTTATTTGGTACGGGTTACATACCCATCATCTATTAATCATGGCAAAAAAGTGCTAGAAAAAAAAAATTGAAAAAAAGTTTTTTTAGGTTATCTCCCATACAAGTAAAGTGGAGGAGTAATTAAAAAGGTCTTTTAAAAATATTGTGAGGTTGAGAACACCATTTTTCGGTTTAGGGATTCGTTTCCGAAAATATTTGGTTTTAAAGTGCAAATTTTTGTTAGAGGTAAGTGTCCCCCCCTCTATCTGCCAAACGGTTATATATGGATACGTGAAAAAAATTACAGCAGTCGTATATATACTGAAGTTGAAAGGAAAACTATCAGAGCTGAGTATTAAGTGCAAACTTAAAAGTTATAGGCAACCAACTTATAAAATGTACTGGAAATGTAAAAATTCATACAATTTTCATTGTAAGATGTTTTTGGTCGTTAAACTGTGAGGTGCGAGTGTAAACAGTGTGAACTCAAAGTTGTCATTCGCAACTACAGAACCCTACACTGCGCGTGGCCCGACACGCACTTGACCGGTTTTACCCTTTGGGTACGGAACCCTAATAACACAATATTATTACGAGAAGAAAACTGATTTTATTGGTAATAATACAAAGCACAGGAGTGAAGTAAATTATTCGTCAATTAGCTTTACTTATCCCGTGTGCTTACGCGATGTTAACTTGTGACAAGTATTAACTTACCGATTGCGCCACCGCCGATTCAGAAACTAAACTAAAAAGGTTACAGATCGGACACCTCTTAGTATTGTTAACGACATGAAAAAAATCTTGAACAAGTAACTTTTACATCATCATGCTGCTGAGCTACGAGTATGTTGAGTGCCCTGGAGGTGATCATCTCCATATAAATGGAGAAAGGGAATTGCGGCAATGCTTAATTATTTTGGTGGTAAATTTTTTATACAGGATACAGCACTTGTAAAACAGCAATAACTAGGTAACAATGACTAAATAGAAATAGTCGGGTAATGATAAACAGCAATGTTTGTTTTACGACTTTTGATAAACTGTAATTTTTTTCTTTTATACATAATATGACAAAATTAATGATTTGAAAATACAATTATTATCTACTTAACATTAACATAATTTGATTTCAATTTTGTAAGTACCTCAATAAACAATATTATGAACATGACTTGCTTACATATGTAGCTAAGTTATTCCTTTGTTCAAACAATTTAGTTTTACATGTATTTTTAAAATTTCCTTATCCTCTAAAAGGTTTATTAAACGCTTTGGATTTAGGTATCATGCAGAATATAAATAAATAAATATATAGGACAAATCGCAGATTGAGCTAGCGCCAAAGTAAATTCGAGACTTGTGTTATAGGATACTAACTCTACGATACTATATTTTATAATAGATACTTATATAGATAAACATCCATAATATAAAATTACTCCGAGCAGACACTCGACACTGAGTCCGCTTCGCCTTATAGGTAAGATGAACTTTACTGATTCTAGCGCAAATTTCGTATAACACAAAATATTCTGCATCGTGGCTGAGCAATTCCGTTAAAAGCAGAATAAGCTTTATGATTTTTTCGCCAGTCGCCATGCCTGACATACCATCCGATGGGGTGTTTCTTCTGTATAATCGTTATGTTGTTGCTCAATTCCCGTTTGCGCAATTTCGCGCAACTATCAGATGGTTTATCAGCTAACGCGACGATAAATACACTTGCCTTAATGATATTGCGGCGACCCCTGCGAATGCCCACTACCAGTGAAAATCTGTGGGATCATTATTATTTTAAGCATCTTCCATTCTTATAGTTTTATTATCTTTCAAATGTGTTATAAATACTATGGTATCAATTCTCTGGCTTTCATCTGAGCGTGATTACAGGTGCATCTTTGGAGTCTGGGATCTTTGCCACTTTGCCACGATCTTCAGGCATTACATACGTCAATATATGAACCTATCTTTTAGTGCCTATATAGCTTGGAAAATCTCTATTCATATAAATGCAATTTTCACTTACAAGTGGCTTTAACATTTTCGAGAAATATTTTTTATGACAAAGGACGGCAAACGAGCAAGCGGGTCGCCTGATGGTAAGGGATCATCGCTGCCCATGGACAACTGCAACACCAAAGGTGGGACAAAAGCGTTGCTGGCCTTTTTATTTATCGTAATGCCCAAATACTGATATCAGATATATTTTTTTTAAGCTGCGTATAACGACTGCCATTAATGATGACAGGCAGGACCAATGACTTAACATGTCTTGCTAAACACGGAGGAGTTCGAGAAGTTCTTATACCACTTGAGGTCACCACTCCCATTGGGATGGGTGACCTCCAGTGACCTAAAGTGTTATAAACCTGCTACTCCTGGGGTTGATTAATATGTGTAAGCGCTAATTATGCTCAAGTCTACTGGGTCATGTCATGAAGCTCCTCATTTCAGAACAATCAATTACAACATGAGAAGCGTATACCACTCTGGCATAAAAGTGCACCGGATTTTGAATTACCAGCTATGGATGCAACCGGCAACAAGCTCAAATGGGGAGGAGTGAATGTATGCAACGTTATATATGCCAACTATACCTTTAATCATATCTATTGAAGTTATTTACGTACAATCACAGTTAGCAGGGCAAGTAAACCTAGTGAAGGGCTCGCTGATATATTTTAACACACCTTATTGCCAAAGCGACGTGCGAAAGCGGACATTTATCCAATAACGAGGTTATTTTCTATGTAATACTTGTCTATGTAAGTCTGTGGGATATTACGCAGTATTGCCATAGAGTAAACGTAGATACAGATACTAAATTATCAAAGATCAACAACCAAAGTTTTCACGACGGGTCATCTCATTGTTTTTTCGTTTTTCGTGTTTGTAAGAGGCCAACACTAGTGTTAGATTTTTTAATCTGCCTAAAGTCATCTGACTTAGCTTTACGACTCCCATCAATGATGACAGCCGGGACCAAAGGCTTAACGTGCCTTCCAAAGCAAGGAGCAGCTCGAAATGTTTTAATGCCACTTGCGGTCATCTCATTTAGATCTCATGATCAAAAAGGGTCCTGGGAATTTCCCAATTCAGGTAAAATCTATAGTCATATATAATGCGTAATGATGTCATATATTCAGCTTTTTGGCTAAGAGTTTCTGTATATGTAAGAAATATGTGTGGGGCTTACTGATATATTTTAACACACCTTATTGCCAAAGCGATCGAAAGCAGACATTTATCAAATAAAGAGGTTATTTTCTATGTAATACTTGTCTATGTAAGTCTATGGGATATTATGCAGTGTTAACATAGAGTAAATGTCGATACAGATACTAAGTAATAAACATCACATCATCAACCAAAGTTTTCACGACGGCTCATCTAGATCCCGTGATCAAAAGGCAACCTGGTAATTTACGTAACATAATGCGTGAGGATGTCATACACTCAGGTTTTTGGATAAGGTTTTTTCTTCACGTTCCCAAAAATAATGATAATTTAACACCTTTTTATAATTATAGTTCGGCAAAAGTTATGTAAAATCTAGTGAGGGTTTGCTGATATATTTTTAACAAACACATAAGTAACTGAAAATAAAGTTACTTTCATGTAATGATTTTGTGTTGGGGTATATTTTTCATACTTACATAGACATAGAGTAAACGTTGTTATAGAAAAAAGTTATCAATCATCAACCCATTAGCTAAACTTGTGACGACGGAAGAGACTAATCAATTGGTAATTATTTGATCTAGGGAATAAGCATTGTGTGACGCTGCTTCTGAAGTTTCCCCGAAGTGACGAAAGTAGTAGGTACTTGTTTGTTACTTATAAAATCTTTTTAACTGCGAGTGTTGGGAATTTTGTGTGTGTGTGTGTGTGTGTGTGTGTGTGTGTGTGTGTGTGTGTGTGTGTGTGTGTGTGTGTGTGTGTGTGTTCGTGTGTGTGTGTGTGTGTGTGTGTGTGTGTGTGTGTGTGTGTATGTGTGTGTGTGTGTGTGTGAGAGAGACTTATCCTAGTCCTAATCCTAACTCCTAACTAATATTATAAATGCAAAAGTGAGTTTGTTTGTTTGTTACGCTTTCACGCCGTATCTACTAAATCGATTATCATGAAATTTAGCATACACATAGGTGAGGGTACTGAGAAGGATATATATATAGGTATGATAAGGCTATAAATCACGCGGGCGAAGCCGCGGGTAACAGCTAGCACTCAATATAACGAGACTTGTGATATTATTGTGTGTAGGTATTTAACTATAAGACGTGGCTAAATTAATTTCCATAACCAGAGCGATAAATAAAATTCTCTCTTCTCTCACTCGCCACGATTTGCTGATCGTTGCCACTTTGGTATATACAGATTGGCCTCTGTATTTTTATCTTCTCTTACTGCGGTATTAATACAATGTATATGACAAAATATATGTGTGTTCACCTGCTCCTTAATCTGCTTTTATATTTTGAACATAATATACATTGTTTGGCTAAGGTTTAGTTATGTTTCCTGCTCGCTTTGTATGGGCGGCCCACCTGGCCGTGTCTTATACTTATGACAACATAAAGTGTAAAGTAATTCCTTGAATTGTGGGTAAAATCCGCAAAAATAACTATTTCGAAAAGCAACGTTGAATGATAAATGTCATTAATTATAAAAAAAAAATCTACTTGGAAATCAATAAATATTCATGCTGGTGGGAGTAAGGAAAATATAAATTGTACCAGCTACTTCCCTTCCCGTGCAAATGGTAAAATCTGATCGAGGGAATGGGGGAAAATCTGAATAATCATGTTAATTAGGATGTTTTTGATTCCAACTTCAACTTACTCGTCCAAATACGCTAAATGTCGCCTTGGGGCCTTTAAGAAATAGAATTTAAAAAAAATTGTGACAGTTTGAATGTAAGAAAAAAATAGAAACTCCAGTAATCTTTGTTAATTATCCACATCGGCCAAACAGTTGGTAATTATAATAATTGATACCCATCGCCTGTCAGTTTTCTAGACACAATAGTAATGAGGAGTCTGAGGATTTGCCCTACCTGTACCTACCATGTTTATAAGCTTTGTTTAGCTTGTGTTTCCTAAGTCGCCTTGTACGACATCCGCGGGAAGGCTTGCAGTGGTCCTCTTTTACTCTGCCGGGAACCACGTGGCTTGTGCCGGGAACCACGCGGCTAAGTCGAGGTGTTTATTGCACAATAATTGCCAGCTTACTGAGTACGATAATCATACGACGTTTTTCAATACATGTGCGATTACTTTAAAATACATCGAGCAATTGTGATTTGTAGCCTAGGACCTAATCCATAAAATACAACATAACGATCCAAGTTTCGATATCTTAAGGCGCTTAGACCAGTCAACTAGCGCCACCCCTGGTTTTATTTCTTTTACTACTAAATAAGACCAAATTGGAAAAATCTAAGTAAGTACTTCACTAGTAAATGACTTGTAGTATTTTTTGTATTGCTTTTCATTATTTTGCATTCGGAAAATAAAGAGAACTACTAACTGATTACCGCAAAAAGTGGCGCTTTAGGAGGTTGAGTAGATCTCTTGATCTGAAATGATGATATTGACGAAAAGTTCTACGAAAAATACTACCAGTAATTTACTAGTGAGGTACTTAAGTAGATTTTTTCAATTTGTTCTTATTTCGGAGTACACGGATTATAACGGGTATCGCTAGTTCCGCTGATGTAAGGCTCTTACGGACCGTGTTTATAGCAAATGCGTTGCAAAAGTGTTTCCCGCTTTATTTTATTACCTGCCACTTCTCTCAATTAAGCCATATTGTGGATTGCTATGTAAATTATAAAATAACTGAAATTACCAATAACTAGTTAGCAAATAGAATTTGAAAGTAGGGAAATACCAATCGCCGTAAATGACTAACATAAATCACAGTTTCTATTCATTTAGAATGGACAATGTCTTAATTATTTCATTCCATCTATGTGTACCAACTCACAGCAATCAATAACCGTTGCCTTGCTAATATTGTCAATGTGTAAGCTAGCAAGTTTAGATATTAAGGCGCATTTACATGTCTAATTGTTAAGATAATTTTGGGCCCTTGTACTGCTTGTACATATCAATCTTAAATCGATTCATTACTGACAGAGTTATGTAAACGAGGTAACAAATATTTAAAAAAATACTGATAGACCGATGCCCTCCATTTATGTCCTTATAAAGAAACATTATTTAAGTAATGTGAGTGACTAATAATAGACAATAGTGAATAGCCACCTTACTATGCCAGCATATAGGTACTGACACCTTTTAAAAGATTTATTCCAATCCAATACCACGAACACATACCACTGGTATTGCTTTAAAATTTTAATTATTTTCTATAAGTACCTAGGTGTGGTTCCCGGCAGAGTAGAATAGGACCACTCCAAGTCATTCCGTGGATGTCGTAAAAGGCGACTAAGGAAACACAAGCTAAACAAAGCTTATTAACATCAAAGAGACCTCTCCAACCCGTCTGGCCAGCGTGGAGAGTGTGGGCCAAATCCTCTGACTACTCAGGCTAGATATAGCTCTTGTAGTACAGAGAGAATCGTGCTCCTGCAGTGGAGACTAGAAAGACCTGATGATGTTGATGACCTAGGTGTGAGGTGAAAATATCAAAAACTTGTGCAAGTCACGGCATCGGCCCGTAACACATGCGCACGTCCGTCGGGGCGTCGGCTCGGACGGACACTGATAGATAAAGTATTTATTTGGATATCTGTATCACACAAATACATACACGTAAAAGTAAAAAACAACACAGTAAATATACAAATAGAATCTTAAAACTGGGCATGCACTGAACTGACACTGAAGCTCCGTTGTCGGCACGGACACGGACTTGTGTGATCGAATCCATAGAAAATGTATGTAACGATATTTTTGGAGACTCCTGACGACACACGTCCTGACCACGTTGGGGGCATAGCCTGTATGTTTACACCATTATTGAAAAAAAAACAACGGTTTGCACTCTGGGAGTGCCGGCAGAAGTGAAAACTTAAATACTATCACTTCTCATTTAATACCTTTCCTAACAGCAGTCACCATCCATGGATGTGCGTAGCAAGCTGTAACACAAACACACACGCACATTCGCGCAAGCTATCTGCACTGTCTTACTAATTTTCAATCTGAAGAATCTGACGGTCACGTGACCTGCCGCGAATTTATTTTTTCTCCATCACAAAAAGTGCACAGCGCCGCTTAAGAAGTTTTCACTTCAATAAATCAAAATAAACTCAGCAATTTAGTTAAGGCGATTACACCAGCCAACTAGCGCCACCCTTAGTTTTATTTCTTTTACTACTAAATAAGATCAAATTGTCAAAATCGACGTAAGTACTTCACTAGTAAATTACTCCTAGTATTTCTTGTATTGTTTTTCATTATTTTGCATTTGGTAAATCAAGTGAGCTACGCATTAACGCATTAAAGCGGCCACTTTTGGCGGTAATGAGTAGTTCTCTCAATCTGAAATGCTGATGTCGATGAAAAGTTCTACTAAAAATACTACAAGTAATTTACTAAGGAAGTACTTACGTAGATTTTTTCAATTTGTTCTTATTTCGGAGAACAAGAATTAAATAACGGGTGTCGCTAGTTTCGGTGATGTAAGCCTCTTAATAGGGTTAGGTAAATATCTTGGTACAAATTCCACTTAAGTGAAAAGTTTCAGTTTACTGTAATAGAATTACTATTCTCAATACAGCACTAGGTAGATAATAATATTGCAAGCTATTACCGCGCCTAGCTTGCAAAGGCTAGAAATATGATATTGGAGATATTATATCGGCGTGGTTATGCGGCGAATTAGCTATCATATCCAATTACTAAATCCATCAAACCCACTGACCTTTCAGACGTAATACTAGTTACTTTTACAATATTACAACTAAGTACATATCTAACTATTTTGTCCTTCCACACTGTTGTATTCCCCATTGTCCTTATTACTTTAAACCCTTAAGTTTTTTTTTTTTAACTATTAGTATTAGTTTATATAACAAAATTTACTTCCGCCATATCTTCGCTGACATTACATATTCTATATGACACTCCGGGGAACAATACGAATTTAATGACACCTCACACTTCAAAACTGTTCTAGCTACATGAAACTGCAATTAAACTAACTACAGATTACAAAAGAATTTTTTTTTAAATATACTGGGATCATATTATGGTTCGAGTAACGTGGAAAGTCAATTCTGGCCAACTATCTAAGAATCCGTTATAAATCTTCAGTCTTTTGATTTACTGCGTCAAAACTTTACTTGTGCTTATACATATTTTATTAAGTAGATTTCACATTATTTTACTGTTTCAAAATCCGATTGCAGATAAAAAGATAGATATTATGATCTCGATCCAAACAGTCGTGGAAATTCAACTTCAGTCGACTAGTTTCAGTCTCATACGGACTCATAGAGAACAAACCCTACAGTCACAGCCCCTATGCAGTATCGTGCGTTGACATTTGATAGAACAGAATAGATTTCGCAATATTGCTATCTCATTCACGCTCAGTACCAAAATGGATGCAGAATAAGATAATGACTGTACACCGTAGGGCTGAACAAAAGAGTGAAGCCTCCGGTATGTAGGTAGAGGAAACGGTAGAGTTAGCTGGTACCTATTATATGTAACTATGTATGTGCCGTGTGTTTCCCGGCAGAGTAGAATAGGACCACTCCAAATATTCCCGTGGATGCCAGTACGAAGGCCGTGTTGCTCGAAGCGTGGATGTCGTAGAAGACGACTTAAGAAACACAAGCTAAACAAAGCTTATTAACATCAAAGAAACCTCTCTCACTAGTCTGGCCAGCATGGAGAGTGTAGTATCCTCTGACTGCTCCAGCTAATATATGGCTCTGGTAGTACAGAGAGGGTCATACTCCTACAGTGGACACTAATCACACACTGTCAAAAACACAACATTTCTTTTTATTGGGCTTTTATCCTAGAAGCACGTCAGCCATATCGTATTCATCCTCGTCTTCATCGTCACTTACCATCAGGAAAGATGGAAGGCAAATGCCTAATTCAACACTAAGTAAAAAAAACAACGGATTGCACTCCGGGAGTGCCAGCAGAAGTGAAAACTTAAATACTATCACTCATAATTTAATACCTTTCCTAACAGCAGTCACCATCCACGGATGTGCGTAGCACGCTGTAACACAAACACACACGCACATTCGTGCAAGCGCCCTGAACACCGTCTTACGAATTTCCCACGTGACGAATCGGTCGGTCACGTGACCTGTCGCGAGTTTATCATTTTTTCTCCATCACAAAAAGTGTATAGCGCCGCTAAAGAAGTTTTTACTTCAAAAATAACACATTTTTTTATCTGGCAACTACGGAACTATGCTTCGGCAAAACTGATTGGGCAAACCTCACGTCGGCGTTCGTTGTAAAGTAAAGGAAATTTCAGATGGCCAGCATGGCAACCCTACACTTCAACGGCCAACGCAGGCTGAGACTATCTTACAGGGCATCTCACAATTGTAATACGAATAATTTAGCGAATAAACCGGCATTAATCATTGACAGCATTAATTAAATTGTATCGGCGATTGCAAAGGCTTAGCCATTTTATTACAAGCTTACTTCGGAATGAAATTATCTCAATCTGATGCCTTGTTATGTCTCTATACTGCACGTTGGCCATTATGCTTCTGCATCGGTTCGGGCCAATGTAGACGCCATTATGAAATTTAATTAACTAGCATTTGCTCGCAGCTTCGCTTGTGTTTAAAATGTTCCCCCTCGAGAATAAATTCATTTTATCACGTCTTTTTCCCTAGTGGGGTAGACAGAGCCCAGGTCTATAAACCTAAAAGCCACGGAATGTGGATAACGGAATCGAAATAGTGATGGGTTGCTAGCCGCGTCGCCTATTGACATGATTCAAATGTTGCCTACAATACTGATTTTTAAAAACATTAATTCTTGTTAATTTTAATTATCACCCCAAATCGTACATTTTCCTTACTAACTTGCAACCCATATTTCAACCCTTAATCAGTTTTCAAAAATATTATTCCTGTTCTTAATTTAATTTGATGAAGCACATGGGTACGGAACCCTTCGTATGCGAGTCTTACTCGCACTTCACCGGTTTATGAACTACAAATCAAATTACGCCTCATTAAATTGCGAAGAAGAAGCATAAAGCAAAAAAGCTAGAATGCTCCCGTCATTAGTTAAATAGGGCTAGAATATTCCAGATTGACATCTGCCCACTTCGGGCGACAGTAATGGGCGCGGTAAAGGTTGATGTCTATTTGAACTACATCTCCGTGAATTAAAAATGCCGTCAATGTGTGTAACATACATACATATTATCACGTCTTGCGGGGTAGACAGAGCCCAAGGTTTTTTAAAACCCAAAGGCCACGGGTAGCATATCAGTAGGCGTTAAGTTGGTAAACGGAATTAAAACAGTGATGGGTTGCTAGCCGCATTGTCTATAACATGATTCCTATAGATTTTCGCTCAATCCCCTTGACCGGCTTTTACGGTCTGCGCGGGAGGAAAAGCAGCTGTTGTATTCTATGTTTTTCTTTTTTCGCAATCCAGCATGGATGCAATGTGTGTAATCCCAACTAATATTCATTCCCAATCCCAACTAATATTATAAATGCGAAAGTGAGTTTGTTTGTTTGTTACGCTTTCACCCCGTATCTACTGAACCGATCATCATGAAATTTTGCATATACATAGGTTAGGGTACCGAGAAGGACATAGGCTTTATATTACGCGGGTGAAGCCGCGGGTAACAGCTAGTGTTATATAACTATAACAAAAATTATTTGTGGTAGCTCCGTGGCGCAGCGGTCAACACGCCAGCCTGCGACACGGGGGTCCCGGGTTCGATCCCCGGTCAGGTCATGATGGAAAACGATCTTTTTCAGAATGACCTGGGTCTTGGATGTTTATCTATATAAGTATATGTTATAAAATATAGTATCGTTGAGTTAGTATCCTGCGACATAAGTTCACAACTTACAGCACAACAGTAATGTGGGGCTAGCTCAATTTGTGTGATATGTCCAAATATTTATTTATTTATTTATTTATTTATTTATTTATTTATTATTAATGAAGATCTTAATGAATGTGTGTTACAAAAATTATTCCTACGTTAAATATTGGCAAAATGTGCATGTACTTTTTGTTATGTACTGTAACACCTGATTACGACCATTTTCGTAGGAATAAATGATTTCTGATTCAAGATTTAGCTTTTTCAGAAGGCCCTCGATTATGGCAAAGACTTAATAAGACCACCTCTTCATTTTAAACAAAGTGTACAATAAACAAAAACCATAGTTATTTACATGGCCTACCTATAGAAAACATAACATTTCTTTTTTTCAACTGTCGTGTAGAAACTGAAATAAAAATACAGGCATTTGTAAATAGAAACGATTTTGGCGTTCCGTTCCGAGGTAAGGTTCCGTAAATCCGTCCGTCCGTCTGTCAGAGGGCTGTATCTGCATTTTTTTTATAGAGTGTATATATATTTTTGCCGCTATAACAACAAATAATAAAAATAAAAACCACAGACTGAAGACTCTTGTAGCAAACACAAGAATTTTGTTTTATTGTTGTTATTTCACGATTTTCCAAGCTGTCTAAAGACATTTGTCATAACTTAACGAAACAACACTAGGCACAGTAGCAACGCCAATCATTTTATTCCTAAATACTTTACAAATAGAAAGAAATTCAAGAATGTAAATCATATAAGCCTTAGTAAATAACCTGAAGTATATTTGGAATCATGTTTAATATTATCAGACAGAATCAGTGAGAATTATGAGAATCAGATTACCGCCAAAAACGGCCGTTTTTGGCGGTAATCACTATTTCTCTTAATTACTGATTCTCATAATATTAAAACATGATTCCAAAAATACTTCAGGTTATTTACTAAGGCTTATATGATTTACATTCTTGAATTTCTTTCTATTTGTAAAGCATTAGGAATAAAATGATTGGCGTCGCTACTGTGCCTAGTGAAGCTCAAGATTTTTTTATGCCCGTTGTTGCTTTGCGGTTTGCGGTTGGTTGGCGTAAGAGGTAATTATTATATTGTAATTCCCGTGGCTGTCTTAGCAGGTGACTTAGGAAACACAAGCTAAACAAAGCTTATAACCATCAAAAAGACCTGTCCATTTGTCCAACCCGTCTGGCCAGCGTTTAGAGTGTAGGCCAAATCCTCTGACTGCTCTGGGTAATATGGTAGTACAGAGAAGCTCATACTTCTGCAGCGGAGACTAAAAAAGACCTAAGATGATGATGAAGTCCGGTCAGTGGATTTCAACCACAACACCTATGCGTGTGCGCAGAACTAGTAGAACCTGCATGGTAGCCTTATATTATATTAATAATAAACATTTTTAGCCCTTCTCCGATGCCTTTTACGATAATCTGTTATGTTATGACGTAAAATTTTTTTAGAGTCCCGCCTGCCTGGCCCTATTGCCTGTGTTCATAATTTAGTCAAAGACAATATGGGTATGTAATTGAAAATATTTATACGGAACTTTATAACGTAACAACAAAAAGCATTTTTTTATGAGACGAGGAGATAGTTTGGATAATATTTGGATGTTACTTGGACTTATTAGATACAAAAAACCCGCGAATTTAAAGTTCTATTTTGGTATTGAGTTTGATATCGTATGAAAGTGTACATTACAAAAATTTTCAATTTTTTATGTATAATATTATATTATTCTCCAGTAAAAATGTAAATATGCCCAGAAACACATATATTTTAATCTTTATCTTATTGTAAAAGAACATAATATGTAATTTTTGTACCTAACCTAGGAAGAAGGGCCCCCCTTCTTCCTAATAGCGTACATTTGATTTCAATACGTTAAGACACTTTCAACCGTTAACAGCAATAGCCCTCAACGCAAATAATATAAATAAAATTAAATTAAATGATAAAAGAATAGTGTATTTTTACTTAAAAAATATAAGCAATAGAATTCTGACCAAGCAATTTTTTACCCGACTGCCAGGAGGGTTAT
The DNA here is from genome assembly GCA_963082605.1 of Rhodophaea formosa. Classification (NCBI taxonomy): domain Eukaryota; kingdom Metazoa; phylum Arthropoda; class Insecta; order Lepidoptera; family Pyralidae; genus Rhodophaea; species Rhodophaea formosa. The sequence continues at coordinate 7,710,792 of OY720228.1, read as the reverse complement.
GTGTTTAGCGCGTATCTTGTATGTATGTAATATTCTTTATTACCTTTTATCTCTAGAACCGATGAATGGATTTTCACATTTGAGGTATCGTTAGATTTGTCTTAATAGCCCGAGTGTTCTTAGGTAGGTGAAATATAAAATAATTGTAGTTATCCATGCAGGCGGGTTTTTTGTTTTTTAAATTATTACCAATAGGAAATAAAAATACTAGTGCTGATTATAAGTTTTTTAATTACACATTAACGATTTTTTCGCTGCATTACGGAACCCTAGGAATTTGGTCCACCTCACGCTTGCCTAGTTTTTCTCCCAGTTCATGAAAGGCGTGAGATGTGATAGATGTGTTTTAATGAAGACCGTGTATAATGGCCGGCATTAAAATGGTCGTTTTGAGTCGTACGGTGGCTGAATGGTGATGAAAATGTGTATTACTCACTATTTGGCCATATGGAGATGACTATAATGGTCAAGCAGTAAAACGCGAAATTATGGCCTTTGAATAAACAAATACATTAATAGGGACATATAAAATAAATAAATATATACGGATATATCACACAAATTGAGCTTGCCCCACAATAAGTTGTGAACTTGTGCCGTAGAGTACTAACTCAACGATAATAATATATTTTCCACTCAATGATAATACTAACAGTCCGTCCCAGCTTTGCCCAAGATACATACCTAGCCTATGGTACTTAAGGATAACGTACGTATTCAACGGCGAAACGGCAACGAGAACTTTTGAAATCGGTTCAGTAATTCATGAGATTATCGTGTACAACCAAAAAAACAAATTCTTCAGCTTTATAAAATTAGTATAGGCAATAGATATTCATATAAATGTAAATCAGAAAAAGATCTTTTTGCATCGTGACCAGACTGGGGATCGAACCTGGGATCGCTCTAGCAGGTAGGTGTGATAACCACTGCGCGACGGAGCTCATCTGAAGGGCACCGTTTTCGATCCCTGGTGCGGACAAATACTGATAGATACATGATTTTCATAGGTATTTGCCCGCGGTTCTGGAGCTACCCAAGGAAGACAGGCATCAGTCGGTCTATTTACTAACTCGGATGACAGGTGTCGATGCCTATCAATCAAAAATTTAGCGTTACAATGCGGTTTTTTTATTTCAAATAAAAAGTTCGAACAAGCACAACCCGCATTGTAACAGTAAATTCTAGATTGATAGGCATTGACACCTGTCATCCGAGTTAGTAAATAGTTAGTTAATAAATAATAGTAACCAGGAAGGCCAGCCGTAAACTTTTGCCAAATCATATTACAACATAAATTCTCTCTTATTTTTTTGGCCGGGCCCGGGCTCCATCACACCACAGCTAAGGATGCAACCGGGAAAAAGCTCAAATCAGGAAGAGAAAAAAACAGCCACTGTTAGCGAAAACGCTAATTAAAGCTTAACGTTCACACTTTAAACTATAAATAGTAGTACAATAAATAGTTTGAACAGTATCTAGGGCCTCGGATACCAAAATTTTGAGTTATATCTCTGTTTTCTTTCAAATTATTTATTTTAAATGGAGGCAGCACTTGACCCTATCTGAAGTTTCAAAGTCGCATCAATACTGGACAAAATAAAGAGCCATCGTTTGACCTGGTATGGCCATATCGAAAGGGGGGATGCAGATCACCTGGCTAAAAGGATGCTACACTTAAATAATAAATAAATATATACGGACAAATCACACAAATTGAGCTAGCCCCAAAGTAAGTTCGAAACTTGTGTTATCGGATACTCACTCAACGATACTATATTTTATGACAAATACATACATAGATAAACATCCAAGACCCAGGTCAATTTGAAAAAGATCATTTTTCATCTTGACCTGACCGGGGATCGAACCCGGGACCATCCGTGTCGCAGGCCGGCGTGTTGACCGCTGCGCCACGGAGTTCGTATAGTAGTATTTTCCTCTATGTGTAGGGACATAGAGGAAAAGAGAAAGGAACGGTGAGCTAGTGCCAATATGGTTGGGAATAGAAAGCTTTGGAGATACAGAGACGACCCCAAATAGTGAAAAGGCGAGGAAGAAGAAGAAAAAGGGGCAGAACTGGACCTCTAAACTTCATATATTCAAACACTTGAGTGTGTTCCCACTAAATTACAGGTTTTCATCAACATCTTACAGATTCCAAACCCTTAAAGGTATCTTATTATATTTTTAATAGCATGAATAGCGAAATTGCCCGGTCAGACGGTCACTGCGCCCTTAAAGTTAAATACCTGAATGCCCTCAAAACGCTCGGCCCTCAAAGGGATTAAAAATGGGATTTTTATGTATTAATGCCAAGATAATGGCTTGTCGACGCAATATAAATTGTTTCGTGTATCGTCAGCTTTATGGGCGGTATTTCGTGAGTTATAGGCAGAGTTAAGTGTGTTTAAAACAATTATAGTGCAGAGTATTATATTTACTTTACGGCCTCCGTGGTGCAACTGCGACATAGGTGGACCCGGGTTCGATCCCTGGCTACGTCATGATAGAAAACAATCCTATTCATTGACCTTGGTCTTGGATGTTTATCTATATCCTATATCTTTTATAAATATAGGATCGTTGAGCCCCTTCGGCCGTGTATGATACCAGAGTTTGGTAACCGGTATCATACAAAGAAAAAATGATCGTCGTAGGATACTGGTATCCAAGTGATAGGGTTTATTACTTTTCTGATACCCTTTATCATGTTTGGTAACCAGTATCCAGTAAGGAATATAACATTCTGCCTATGAAACCAGCTGGGCAAAACTGTGTTAAACAAGGGTAGTTCCCAACTCAACACTGAGATGAGAACCCTAACTGCTTATGTCATTATCCACTTCTGGTTATATTATTGTCCTCTTTCATCCGAGTAAAAGCCATCGGATTGCATTTTGTACCTACGCTTATTGTAAAACCCTCGCTTTATTGAAAACATACAAGAAAACAAGGAAATAGTTCAACTGTGAATCGTTTATTACCTACAATGAGCTAGTATCCTACGACACAAGTTCACAACTTATTGTGGAGCTACCTTAATTTGAGTGATATTTCCCTTTATAATCGTATTTATTTATAACTAGCAATTCGCCCCGGCTTTGCCCGTGGTATATATTTTTTTTTTCCGTAAGAACCATCCTCGTACTTACAGGAATATTAAAAAAAAAGAATTAGCGCAATCAGTTCAGCTGCTCTCGAGATTTGCGCTTAGTAACACCTTCAGCGATTCATTTTTATAGTATAGATTATTAGTGCCTTTGCTAGCTTAAGCTTAAAACTAAGAGATAAGTAACATGGTTTCCCTAAAGATCTGCAACAATGGTACTATCAGGTTTAAGTATGCTGGTGCCTACCACAGTACCGACTGCTCAGACAGAGATCTTACGAAACGTAATCTGCAATCTATCGGGCACATCTACCTCACTAGGAAACGCTGGTAGGGGTGGCAGGTGCCAGATTCTGCGTAGAAACGTGGAGAATGTTGTTGGCTGTTGGAAATGTGGAATGACTAAAACGTAGATAATTCTACGAATTCTTATTAAATCATCATCATCAGGTCTTTTTAGTCTCCGCTGCAGGAGCACGACCCTCTCTGTACAACTAGAGCCATATATTAGCCAAAGCAGTCAGAGGATTTAGCCTACACTCTCCACGTTGGTCAGACGGGTTGGAGAGGTCTCTTTGATGTTTATAAGCTTTGTTTAGCTAGTGTTTCCTAAGTCGCCTTTTACGACATCCACGGGAAGACTTGGAGTGGTCCTACTCTACTCTGCCGGGAACCACACGGCATTACATACATTACTTTTTTTACAAGTTAAAAAGAGCTGAAACCTGACTGTTATTATATTCTTTTAATTTCAAGGGTAGTGTTAAAATTTTTGTATACATGACAAAAATGAGATCAACACGCTTTTAAAATTTTATCTTTTCTCAATTATTTTGAGTACTAGTTTAGGAAATACTCACTGAGAGTATAATAAATATAGTTATGTATATGTATATGTTATAAGTATATGAGTTAAGTACTTTACCTCAGATCAACACTATTGATAGATGATATTGAAGATGTACTTACGTACGAAGCCGTATTGATATAATAGGTATAAAGTGTGTAAACACTTTATACCTATTATGAAATGAACTTACAAATATTTTAAAATATTCGTACTACTAACTAATACTTAAGCTTATAATATAGGTATATAATTTCACAGCCCTGTAGGCCAAGGCGTGGGGTCCCTTGGGTTAAAGTGTTTTAATAAAGACGTTTCATAATGGCGAGAAAGTTGTTTGGACTTACTTTGTATGTCTGGACGTAACTACTTTCACGCAGTATATTCACCTGAAGTGTTAAATTTATGCCTCGAGCTTAGACTATCTCGTGTCTCTATTACCTACAGATACATATGTACATACAAATGCATCTTCCAGTGATGATGAATCATGATTCCACGTAATACAATTTACACGCTGTAAGTATATATACATACAGCATGTCAATCCACAAAGAGGGCGTGCGTATGGGAGTTTGAATTACTTATTATAAGATAGACTTTATATACATTACTTAGACAACACAATACATTTCTGTGTAAAATACAGAAAAAAAATGTATTCGTTTTTCAATATTTCATTCAACGAATATTGATTTTGTGTCAAGGTAATCCCCACCACTGAAAGGTGAATCTGAAAAGCTTCCTGGAAATTTTAATGTACTTCAAATCCGTTCAATTTAAAATAAAAGGAAACAAAATACCGGATTTCAATGGCACTTATTTTTAAAATTTTATAAATCATTATTATTTACTGAATACATTTTATATTATTAAGACACAGAAACTGAGTCACGTCTGTTTTATTTGCGGGGGACACAGAATCGTTCTCAGTCAAATTGATAGTCCTCATCCATAATGTATAACAAGAATATTCTAATATCTATAACGAGCTCCGTGGCGCAGCGGTCAACACGCCAGCCTGCGACACGGGGGTCCCGGGTTCGATCCCCGGTCAGGTCCTGATGGAAAACGATATTTTTCATAATGACCTGGGTCTTGGATGTTTATCTATATAGGTAAGTATATGTTATAAAGTATAGTATCGTTGAGTTAGTATCCTGCGACACAAGTTCACAACTTACTGTGGGGCTAGCTCAATTTGTGTGTAAAAAAAATAAATATACCTACTTCAACCCACTTGATCATGCATTTAAAGCACCTGTGGATCGATACGTATAATTAAAATATGATGTCGAACAGTGGCCGATCAAATTGACCGGACATAACCTCAATTACTTATTCGTAGCCAAAAACTAAGATTTTCAGGTTGGCGGGTCCCGTACCTAGGACCGAACGGTCTTAGGGCTCATGCCATAACCTCCCAAAGTGAATAGTTTTGTTTCCGAATTTTTAAATTTTCTTAGTTCTATTTCCCAGTAGTCCAGAAATTTAAAAGCCGTAAATGCATCGAAATACATGTAACATAAAATTGAAATTTTCGGGATTTTCCGTTAATTCCTACGTGTCATCGACACGAACTGGTTGGCACAAAGGCGTCAGACGTCCGGCGAACTAGCCTATGTGCGTCTGATTGCCTGTGACACTCACGATTTGTTTGTTTTAAAAATCTATATTTTATCAGTGTCTAACGCTTTCCAGTGACAGATTTTACAAACTAAAGGTATTTTGTTTTGGGCATAATCAGGTATTTTTAAGACTCCACTGCAGTAGCACGTCCCGTACTCCCAGAGCCATATATTAGCCAGAGAAGTAAGGGCATTTGGCCTACACTCTCCACCTTGGCCAGGGTTGGAGAGGTCTCTTTAATGTTTATAATTTTTTTAGCTCGTGTTTCCTAGGTCGCCTTCTACGACATCCACGGGAAGGATTGGAGTGGTCCTACTCTGCCTTCTACTCTGCCCGAAACCACACGGCAACTGCAATCTAATAATAAATGCATAATAATAAATAAATGGCCCTTTGGAAACAAGATGGAATTCGTGATATCTCATGCCGATTGCCCACCATTCCATCTGTGATCCACGCTTGGGATTGCTCAACCTCAGTTAGCAGTTGTAGTACACAGCCTGTACTATGACCAAGCTGGTCAAGGTCTTTTCAAATTGCATACCTATTGCAATTTGAAAAGACCTTAAAGCCAACTACATTTTTGTAAAAATATTGTTTTGTTTTTCGTATGTATAATTGACCAAAAGTAGTGTCAGATTTTTCGAGCTTCGCAGCTTGCTTCGCAAGTGGCATAAAAATATCTTGAGCTCCTCCGTGCTTCGGAAGGTACGTTAAGCCGTTGGTCCCGGCTGTCATCGTTGATGGCAGTCGTTAAGCTATGTCAGATGCCTTAACGCAGCTTTAAAAATCTGACACCAGTGTTGGCCACTTACTCATACGAAAAACAAAAAAACAAACAAGTCGCATCGCCTGTTGACATGATTCCTCACGCCCATTCCCTTGATCGGCTTATACGGTCTGCGCGGGAAGAGGAGCAGCCGACACATTCTAGGTGTAGAGGAGCAGCCGATACATTTTCTTTTCTTTCAGACTAGCGTGAAAGATAATCTTAAAAATATATATATTAGTCATCTCTTTGACGGCGAAGTTATTGCCTCTCCATAATGCCTTCTAAGCAGAGTTAGCTCCAGATCGTAGGTCCAATTCGACCACTCACTACGTAACTACTTTGACATCTGCAACCACTGCGTAGGGTGTTCATGCTGCGCTATTGAAAGGTATAATCCGATATTTATTAAATGTATGCAAAAAGTAGACGGTTATAATTTGTTTTTATGATTATTGTTATTTCTCAGTGCAGTAAAACAATAACAGTCTAAAGGCAGTTGTATTTACACGTATACGTATTTAATGTCGAACTTGCTCAATGTATCTTTATATGATTTAGGTTTGTTAACATCGTCCATCGCTTCCGTTGAAGGAAAACTTCGTGAGAAAATCAACAAAAGCTACGTCACATATCTTTAGAAAAGCCACAACTTTTAGTCACTTATAAACTTAACATTAGCATAAAAACTATTTATCTTACTTCAGACTGGGAATAGAAGAGACAAGGAGATAAAAAACGTAAACCTAACAAAAATAGTCGTAAATGAAATAAAAAAAATTGTGGATCTGACTCAACGCTGTGATTGAACAGCAAAGAACTCAAAAATTTATGTACGTAGAAACCCGTCAGAAATTACTGTGCACCTTCCTTCTCAATGACCTTATTGAAAATACCTTCTTCTTTGAAGGTTAAATCTGGTGGTTCGCATATTCATTAATTTTATTGTGTCTGTATTCTATATCATTCTTTATTTCATTGCATTGGCCGTTACATAAATGCATGTAGAAGCTTTATGGCTCAATAGGCGTAAGCATTTTTATTTTTATAATTAATACGTTTTGTAGCTCAATATTTCGGTGCTCCCAACATAAACAATTATATCTCTGCATAAAGATGATTTTTATTATAAAATCCCCTAAATTACGCAAGTGTAGCCACCGCAAACCAGCAACAAAAGCTATTACCTGCGTGGTCACGCCCGCTTGTATACTCGCCGTATAAAACGACTGGATTATCCCGCGCGCTCTCGAAATATGCACACCCGAGTGCGAACTTGTATCGACTTTATTATATCGCAATTTGAAACTTTGTTTATCTCCGAGATTGCGTCGTTTATATTGTAATTAAGTAGCTGTTACCCGCGGCTCCGCCTGCGTGATATATAGCCTATTTCTTTCTCCATACCCTAACCTATGTGCCTATGTGTATGCAAAATTTCATGATGATTAGTTCAGTAGATAGGGCATGAAAGCGTAGCAAACAAACAAACTCACTTTCACATTTATAATATTAGTTATGATTAGGATAGTGTTTCTAAATAAACTCGAGCTTTTCTATTAAACTTGCTCGTAATAGTTATCACATAAAATCCCCTAAATTACGCAAGTGTAGCCACCGCAAACCAGCAACAAAAGCTATTACCTGCGTGGTCACGCCCGCTCGTATACTCGCCGTATGAAACGACTGGATTATCCGGCGCGCTCTCGAAATATGCACACCCGAGTGCGAACTTGTATCGACTTTGTTATATCGCGATTTGAAACTTTGTTTATCTGCGAGATTGCGCCGTTTATATTGTAATAAGGCGAATTCGAGTTATTCTTCCGCTTTAGAAGCGACAAAGTTGGCGACATAGGTTGTTACCTTTCTCGAAGTATCTGTTTAAGAAAGATTGTTGCGTCTTTGCACTCTGGTTTTGTAAGGCTTGCGAGACGATGAACTAAACAGAAGACTAAACAAAATTAACTTCGTGCTAATTGATTTGTTATTAATTGGTAAGTAATTTATGTAACTGACAATTTAATTATCTCTAGTTACATATTATGCAGAGATAATTAAACGATTAACCCTCGAACCGACCTGTCGACGACCGTCTCTCTACTAACGTAAGAGACAGAAGTTACGAATTTCGGTGATTATTTCACCGAAATATTATTATGAAATTATAGATCTATCGCCATTTCGACCTTTAAAAACTTTTTGCGATCTTAGAATATATGAACAATGATTTAAAAATAAAATACAACCAGACAAGCCAAAACCCACAATATATACCCTAAATAAATAAATATATACCTAAATCATCTCATCTAACCTTCAAATGTCATAGATGTATGGAGAGTAAAATTTATTAAGGTTCGGAGATAAGGTTCGGGATGAATTTATAGTAAAACAATACTTAGCTTTAGCGGAAATCCGCCATGATGGATGTTTTGGCGGGCGGGGAAACGAATGGCCTATTTTGCGATCATACGAAAACACGCAAATCAAAAAAAGTGTAATTTTCCGATCTATAAACATCATAGCAGCATCATACAAGCAGATTTAGCTGTTTACAAAAGGTAATCCTTTTCCAAAACTAATTACCTACAAAAATCAGGAATCTAAAATAAAGTTATTTGATAACTGGTTATTATGAAACAGTGAAGAAAATTCCCCTTTTCATTGCTAGTTATGAAATTTTGATTGCGAAAGTGGATGAAGGGCTTTTTGTTAATTTACATTTTGGAAAATTTTCAAAATGTGTTAATTGGTACCAGCTGCCATTGGTGTCTTTGGTGCTTAGGTGGGACCACTGAGAGTTCGCTATGATGCATCTCACGAGGTCTCAACATTCCAAGGTATTAAAAATACTTCAAATTGATTATATTAGCATAAAACATTTGGAGTGATTAATTTTCTTTTCCCTGCAAATCAGCATTAAAATACTGAGTTAAAATAGTACCTAATAAAAGCCGCCAAAACACTACAGACCTACAAACTACAAATATAAGCATACTATTGTTATTGAAGAGCGGGGTCTCCTAACACAGGTAATTATTTACTTAAATGGAGATTCCAATCACAAATAAGTTAAAGTATTGTTGGTACAGAAAATAAAGAATTTATTATTATTATTATAGACCTTCTCATGTTGTCATGACGTCACCTGCATGCGAATTTCTGTTAGAGCTGTCAAATTAAACTTCGACTGATATTTACATATTACAAGCATATGATTAGAGTTTTTGGCGGGAATTTTAGCGGACTATACGGTGTCTGTTTTGGATTGTTTCGCAAATTGATTCTAGTGGACTTTATAATGTAAAATTGGTGTTATTTTGTGTTATAAATGCCCATATTTATGAACAATGTGTAGAATAACTAAAATAGACTGTCATTGTGCGGCTGTAGTGAGATTTATATAGCGGGCTGGTGGTTGTCCGCCTTGCTGCGTCGTCAATGATGAAACCAGTGGATTCGCGAAGAGTTGTCGCCAGGGGCTCCGTGAAAACAACGAAATGAATTACACCATCATTTCGTTGACAACCAAGAAGAATGACTCGCCAACTGGCGAAATAAATGAAGAAAGGCTTCAAAGGACTTGTATCCAGGGCCGTAAAACAATTCTTTAAAAAAAGCATATTGATTACAAGCATATGACGTCACTTTTGCCTTAGCCAATTCCTTGCGTTTTCAATAACATGGTCAAACGTAAAAATTTAAGTATTATAATATAATTATGATTTCGTAATAATCATATAGATTTTAAAATAAAGTGTTAGTTAAATTAATTTAAAAAAATGTTTACTGTTAAGCTAAAACAGTTTGATGTTTAATTTCGTCGTGGGATAATGGCTTATTAAATCTCAGCGGGTAATTGTTACACGGTAGGTGTTAAACAAGACTTTGATAAGACATCCTTTAATATACACAAAATATGGTCGATGTGTAGACATTTATGGTTACTACACAAATCGCTATTAGAATATTAATTTAAAAGCAAACACTTACATAACCACTGCGTAATATTATCTAATTAAAATGCCATTTCACTTGTCAAGCCTTCGCGTCAATTTATGTTGGTACTTACTGTAAATTACTTCGCAACAAGTACTTATTATAGCTGCTATTACGCTAATAGGGAGTTTCACTCAGCCCGTACCTGTATCTAATTCGTGACCAGAGTTTCCTCTGAGTGTCAAGATATCGTCTTGTAATCTTGGAGCTACCGCTAGATTCCTTCAACCCATGATTAGGAAAGAGACGTGTAGGTAACGGAGTATGCCAACTGGTGTATGAAAAAACTTCCATCAATAAAAAAACTGTATAATATGATTACCAAAATTATATAGAATAACGCAGGAAATACAAGAAATCGAAAATAATGTTCTATTTTTGGGGTTTTGATAATAAATTAAAATAGAAGCTTGTCTTCAATGTTTGGATTTATTTTTTTGGATTAATGTAACTGAATATCCGATAGATATACCTACATATGTGATTAAAAGTTATTTATATATTTAAAAAAAAAACATAAACAGGATAGTATAAAGATCGAGGGACAGAAGAGACAGATAGTAAATGGAATGATGATGAAATTCTGTTGTTGTCTTGATGTCTCGATGTTGTCAGGGATGATTGCTTGATAATCGTCTCATATCCAAGTGAGGCTGAGTGAAGTGGAGAAGAAACATCTGAAACGCCGACCCCAGGCCTCAAAGCAACATAATCGATTGTGCAAAATAAAAAATCGGATAACTTCCATTTTCTTCCATTTTAAATACGTTATTTTACGAACTATATTGAATAGCCCCCTGTAAGTTTCGTAGCTTTCACTTTAATGTCGATCCCTCGGGAACAGTATTCTGAAAACATGCAAACATACATATTATACATACCCTTACGGGGTAGACAAAGCCTATATAAGAACATTTAGCACATTGGTTGGGAGTATAGGTGAAAAACGGAATCCAAATAGTGCTGGGTTACTATTCGCATATGCCATGATTTACTTAGATTCTTCGATTGCGCCATTCCCTCGATTTGAAGAAGCTGGTTCCTTTACCGTTTTTTTCTTTTCTTCCAGACCAGCAGGGTAGAAATTCTTTGCGGGGAGAAAGGTTTTTTCTCCCTACCCCAGACAACGTGTTTGCAAAATTTTACGAGAATAGATTCAGTTACCAAGGCTGGAATCAACGTACTTACTTTCGCATTAATAGTATTGGTTAGGATGGATTTACAAGTCCATTAAAATAATATTTGGTTTCAAATAAAGACGCAAGTAGGATTACACATAGGTCTATAACACAAACTAGTATCAGACGAAGGACTGCCTTATGTTTTCTCTAAGCAATAGAGTTCTTAGACAAGTATTGGAATGACGCTATCTTAGCGTTTAGCAATTAAACGTGTTTAACGTTAACAAATTCAATACATTCGGTCATCTGATCAATAACACGTATATGTATTGAATTTGTATAGTGTGTTACAAATTTAAACTCAATTGACGCGTGTTCTATACCCGAAAGTACATAGAACCAATTTTTAAGCAGTGGTCTATAATTAACACACCTACAGACGATGAAAGAGTAACAATACCCCATTATTATGAGAAATGACAAAATAAGTATTTAAGGCCTTTAGAATTTCGTTTGACTTTTAAAATAGCCCCCCTTTGCCGACCGTCACACAGTAGTACACCAGTCGTATGATTTACAATTTTAGCGGCACTGGGATTACTGGGATGCCGAGATTTACATTGGACATGTTTATGTTTAAATTAATTCAACAATAAATTTTATGTGTTAGCCTATGTTTCAAGCCTTTAAATATAGAGATAAAAAGTCTGAACCTCACGAGAGAATACTTGTCTTGGATATAAATATAACCTAAATATGCCTTCCGTACCATAATAAATAAATATATACGGACAAATCACACAGATTGAACTAGCCCCAAAGTAAGTTCTTATGTAAGACTTGTGTTATAGGATACTAACTCAACGATACTATAAAATATTATAGATACTTATATAGATAAACATCCAAGACCCAGATCAATCTGAAAAAGATCATTTTCTATCTTGACCTGACCGGGGATCGAACCCGGGACTATCCGTGTCGCAGGTAGGCGTGTTGACCGCTGCGCCACGGAGCTTGTCAAATAAAATAATAATACAGTATGATATATTTAGAAGTGGGCTTTGACTATATACTCTCGAAGTAGGTAACCAAAGTTATTGACCGAACAATCAAAGCGAACGAGATCTTTATTGCAATCGAAGCTTCTGACTAAACAATACCTATACCATCTAGTGACAATAGCAATTAAAAGTTTCATTTTTCAGGTTTCAAAACGGAACCCTTATAGATTTGTCATGCATGACTGAATGTTTTGAATTAAAATTAGGACTACTTACATAGTTCAAACATCGTAGGTAGATGTATTCTGTCAACTACTTTAAGATTTTTATAAAAAAAATAGAAAATCATCAAACCTATACGTAGAGACCTTTCGGTAATGGGTTGCGCTCTTAGACCACTACAACTTAAAAGTATGAAAATTGGCATACAAGTTTTTGTGAGATTACATTGAGAATGCGTGGGAATAACTACGATTGCCTCAGCACATTCGTTACTCTGTGGTTGCACTATTGAAACTAATATAAATAACCCTTATTTCCCTCTTGCGCAATGACAAAACATAAATAAGTACGTTACATATGTGAAGCAGCTTACAAATAAGTATTCTTCCCCGCTCCTATCTCTTTACACACGTACATACATCTTTATCTTTTACGGGATAGACAGAGCCTAAGGTCGAGCCAACAGCCACAAGGCCCAAAGACCACGTTTAGCGTGTTGGTGGGCATGAATGAAAAGATGAAAATGGAATGTGATGGGTTGCTACTTGCATCGTTAACTGATGACATTCTTATATTTTCGTCTAATGTCTCGGCTGGTTTTTGCGATCAGCGCGGGAAGAGAGTAAGCAAGCGATTATTTTGTTCTTTTCTTTTAACAATCATGAAAAATAGATTCTCATGAATCCGAGCAAAAGCATAACAACAGTGATATATGATTTAACCCACTCTTTCTCCTCCTGATAGGCAACATGTCATTATTTCGATAGCCCTTGGTTCTTTTTCTCCGTCAAGGGTAAAGATATGTTATGTTATGTACTTTAATGGATCAGATTTTCAGAAACGCAAAAAAAAATCGTTTCTCCATCCATGCGGGAATTTATTCAGATGATGATAATCGAAGCAGACACTTGTAAGAGTGTTGCGAACTATTTTATACTTTTTGGAATCTTTATATTAATTTATTTTTATATACCTTTTATTTTCTAAAATTGTCTGTCATCTTTAGTAAATATTCGTCAACGCAAGGCGTCTTTTCATTTACATTTCTTTCTACTACTACTAAAAGAACCCATTAACGATTATTAATATCGATTGGTAATATTTTTTTCTGTGCCCTGTCTCCATGTAGATTGCTAGTGGCTATCGGCGTCATATCTGTACTGTAGCTATTTTGAGCTAGTCCATGGTTTCCGTGTTGCCAAGAGTCGCCGGCAACACGTATATTGTCTCACTCCAAACGCCCGCTTGGAGCTATGGCATAATTGCTTTTAATGGGCACCTCATATAATCTCCGGTACTTAGAGATGGACTAACTAAGCACATTAAAACCTCTACAACTTGTTGGATCAGTAGATTTTATTCTCTCGCATTCAGTTGTGATTGGTGTGTGCTTCGGAGCCCAGGATCCTTTATTCAGTCAAGGTTACCATTTGTGCTGTAAAATGATTTTTAAGTTTGACGGCTTTTGTTGTTATTTTACACAAGATGTTTTTTATATTATTTATTAAACGACTTTTCCACCGATAAAGATTTTCGGAGACCTATTGTTAACATGTTTACATTCTCACCCGCCTTTTTTTCGCCTAGATATTTCCGTGCCTAGAAAAACATCTAACTTATTTTCTTTTTTATTAATTCATTCTAAGAATTGTTTATCTCTCTTGCGATTTCTGAGAAGTTATAAAAAAAAGAGAGCGTTTCGGCTTCAGTTCAGTACTTGTCTACTGAGTACTTGATCAGACGATAATACAGCGTGTAGGTATTTAAATTAACCACTGACATTCCCTTAAAGGGGTGACTCAGCCCTGTCTGACCCTGTCTGATATTTCGACAACATTGCAGCTGCCATTTTCATTTGTCTCTTCAGTTAGTATGTGAAAATGGCAGCTGCAATGTTGTCGAAATATCAGACGAAACTCAAAAATAATCGCGGTAAGTCCCGTAGGTAGTGAACATAATAGTCCATTTAATTATTTTATTACTATTTGTTCATACATACATATTATCACATGGTAGACACGTAGTGGGGTAGACAGAGCCGAAAGTCATAAGAGTCGCCACTTTTAGCATCATAGTGGGCGTAAAGGTGGAAAATGGAATAAAAATAGTGATGGGTTGCTAGCCGCATCGCCTATTGATGTGATTCCTTAGATTTTTGCCCAATCCCTTGACCGGCTTTTACGGTCTGCGCGGGAAGAAAAGCAGCTGGTATATTCTATGGTTTTCCTTTCTTCCAAACTAGCATGGAAGGATTCAGGAGACAGCATATTTGTAGTTAAATAAAATTGATGAACTCGATAATCATGCCCATCACTACGCCATACCCGTAGTGCGTAATCGAGCTAAAATCTAGCCACTAACGGTGCCCTACGGCCCGTACCTAGACTAAACGATATATTGCCTCGAATTTATTGCTAATCTCTCGCGAATTATGCGCCTACTTATTGGGACAAAGCTTATATTCGAATCGTACCACGTTAACTTCGTCGCTTTAAAACTGTTTAACATTCTATTTTGAGTTTTAATGCTTTAGATTTTAGGATTATGACATTCGTAAACGAGTTTAGTAACGGCATTATGAACGTGGTATTGCATTAAATTGCATTTTCTGTTTTAACATCGACCTTTTTGCTCTAAGGTTTTAAGTACAGGGACGTATGCAGGACGGTTTGAATATTTCTCGTCCGAGGGGGGCACCTCTGACACCTCTGTTTCTAATTATCCCTCTTTTTGAGAGTTGGCCCAAAACATCACAGTATACACCATTTATCGCCCTTCGCTACTAGACTGTTATGGTTATGTTATCATGCTGCTGCTTAGTGGCTCTACCATGCATCGCAACGATTACCTACATTTTCAAATATTGTGAGATAACAGGAGCTAAAAATTACAGATTTTGATACAATTGACACAAAATAAAGAGTCTGTGAAGTAACTGTTCCCACTTTTATAAGCCGTATTCCATTTATATATCAACCAGCTTTCGCCCACGGCTCTGCGGTGTCAATCCCTCGGGAACAGTACTTTTCTCCAGCATGAACTTTGCTTTCTCCAGACAATGTGAATGAAAAATATGATGCTCGCTCCAGTTGACAGAGTGTACTCTCGCATTTACATTTGAATTGAGATTACGAAAGCTGGCGATGGTCAGCTCATTCGACTTTATGGCATCTAAGTAAGGTTGGTATTCCATTTATGTAGTTAATAATATTAAAATACTAATCCTAACTAATATTATAAATGTGAGATTGAGTTTGTTTGCTTGATACACTTTCACACCCTTTCTACTGAACCAATCCTCGTGAAATTTTGCATACACATGGGTTAGTGTTTTAAGTTTATAAAAGCGGTTTTTTTACCCCCTTTATCTTCGATGCCCACCCTCCTCCCATCCTGGCTACGATCCTGTACAAATAATTTATAGCGAAGTATTAGCAACTATCTAATTATAAGGGAAATTAGCGCCCGGTTTCGCACTATTATTATGATTCGTTTGTATGTCTGATCTTTATTGGCCAATATTTCTGGAATGGTAGGCTATGAATATTTATTCATAATTAATTAAGTAATGGTACTTATTTAACTTAACCCGTTCTTCACATTTCGCAATCATACGTATAAACTATGGTCTATATTCATCATCATCATCATCTGGTCTTTTTTTCATCTCCACTGCAGGAGCTCGACCCTCTCTGTACTACCAGAGCCATTTACTAACCACAACAGTCAGAGGATTTGGCCTACACACTGGCCAGACGGGTTGGAGAGGTTTCTTTTATGTTTATAAACTTTGTTTCGCTTGTGTTTCCTCAGTCGCCTTCTACGGCATCCACGGGAAGACTTGAAGTAGTCCTATTCTACTCTGCCGGGAACCACACGGCTATGTTACATATGTGTATATTGTTGTACGTATACTTATATGCTAAATACGGTAGTTGCCTAATGTTAAGATTTTATAAAAAAAAATTCTAATGAGACTAATTTCTATCTAAAAACACTATAAAGAACACTTTTAATTTGACATCGATTCATTAAGTGATCTTAAAGCTTCTTTAAAATTGGGTTTTTTAAAGTATGAAAATCTTAAATTACAATTATACTGTATTTTAGTCTGCAAAATTTATATCAACTTTTATTAAGAAACCATTACCATAAACGAAATATTTCGTATAGCTACCAAACAAAGTGCTCACGCCACCCATACAAAATACAAGCTTGTGACGTCACAAATATGTAGGCATTTCAGCGGCGCGTTTTCACGTCTAAAAACATGTGTCTTTAAAACTTTTATAACTGAAAGAGTTTTTTGTTTAGAAATGTATTTCTGTCACTATTGTGTTTATTTTTGGCAGGTCTTTAAATAGTAACATGAAAAAAATTTTAGTCAACATGCCCATTGTAAAACCTCATCAATAATACCGTTGGTAGGTGAGGATAATCACTTTTTCTTCCTTTTGCATAAATAGCGATAGACGACATTATGCTACAGCTAGAAACGATGAGAAATCTTTAACTTTCTAATAAAGCAATTTGATCTGTATACCTATTCTTTCAATAATATTTAGTTGACATCTAAAAAATGTTAGGGTAAACACCGTTATACCTCAAACCCAAAAGAAACGGTAGACAGATCCCAAGGTTATAATGTCCAAAGGCCTCGTTTGGAGTATTGATGGACGTATAGGTGGAAAACGAGCTCGAAATAGTGATGGGTTGCTGCCGCAACGCCTATTGATATGATTTCTGTGGGAGAGAGAGCACGGAGTCGAGCTCCGTGGCGCAGCGGTCAACACGCTATCCTGCGACACGGGGTCCCGGGTTCGATCCCCGGTCAGGTCACTATGGTTAAAGATCTTTTTCATATTGACCTGGGTCTTGGATGTTTATCTATATAAGTATATATTATAAAATATAGTATCGTTGAGTTAGTATCCTGCGACACAAGTTCACAACTTACTGTGGGGCTAGCTCAATTTGTGTGATATGTCCCTATATATTTATTTATTTATTTCTAGATTTTGGCCCATTCCCTCGACCAGCTTTAACGGTCTGTGTAGGAAGACAAGCCGCTGGCACATTCTACGTTTTTTCTTTTCTCCCAGCCCAGCCAGCCCAGTAAAAATGTTGAAATTTTTAAGTTCCTAGCATTGGTCCCATATACGAAGTTGTTCATTTTGACGGGCTGATTCGATGGTTTGAGTTTAACCCCAACATCTTGTTTATTAGGAATGCATAATTTGGAATTACAGTATGGTCCTCAGAGCAAAATATCCACGTTTAAAAACGACCGTAACGTAGTACGAGTAAGTCATGGGAACAAAACGTCTCAAACATGCAACGCCTTGACCAGAAATACCTACGGAATGCATGACTTTAAAACTTACTTGTTATTGTAGATGCTAAGGCAGACCTGTATTTCCTGTGAACTAGGTCGAAACTAGGTGTAATTTCATTCGTCATACAACGTCGCAAATACGTGCGAGGCGACCTACATTCGTAATTCGCACAAATTGACGCTACATCTCCTTAATCTGATTTAAAATCGTGTAACGCTTCTTCTTAGTACTTATTTGTAATTTTTGGAAATGTCACAGTAAAAAATATGAGTTCAATAAAGACAATTTAAGTTCTGAAAATAGGTTCACCTTGAGAAGTCGAGAGTAATGAACAACTTTTTCTATGAGGCTAATGCTGGAAATTCGAAAAATAAATTGAAATTCCCCTACAAGTTTTCAGCCGGCCGGGCAATAAGTACTTAGTTGGCCGTCCAGAGAGGAGTCTATCGTCTATATATATATCGTATATATATATCATCGGCAAATCAAAGGTGAGTGATATACTCGCCGTTGATGTTAATGCCAAGTCCTTTCCATTCCAGGAGCTTGAAGGCATCTTCCAAAGCAGCTGTAAACAGTTTCGGAGAAATTACATCTCCCTGTCTAACCCCTCTCTGCAGTGGAATAGCCTGTGTACTCTGCTCTTGTACTCGGACTGACATGGTGGCGTTGCTGTATAAATTATACAATAATAATAATTAATGATAATAAAAAATAATAATGCGTTTTCTTAGGCCAGTGCTAATATTGACAACATTTTGAACGAGAAACACATTTTGTTTTAAATCCGTGGATCACGGATAAGCAACACTATTTATGGGATCTACTTCATTTTCAAGAAAACAATGTTTTCATGTTGTAATTTCGTGGTTGCTTCGAAAGCACATACACCCTGTTCAATTATGGTTGTATTGTATAACACAACTACATCACTGTCTATCTGCCAAAAGAAGCACTGAATTTTCAACATTCATACGCCACTGGCCTACTTCCCTAATTCCCGCCAAATTGTTGTTGCCGCCATGCCTCCCGTTATTGATAGTGCGTTCGAGCCTACTTAAATTATGCATAGATACAACGCCGCAGGCGAGGGTTATTCGTTAATTGATCATTTGGATCTGACCACAAAAGTAGCCAGTTGCCGAATCTTGAAATAGATTATATAGAATCAGGATTTTTTGTCAAACGGACGTATAACACTCCACAATTTTTTTAAGTAAAAGTAATATACCTATCTATATAATTTAATGCAATGATTTCATAATTCGGGTCTACAAAGATGAGTGGCCCGGGTAGCGATATGAGTGAGCAAAGCGAGCGAATATCGCTAATAGAGGCGCCATGCCATGAGCCCTTTTAGGCCTAATTATAAACCGTTGAATACAGTAATTATTATACGACTTTCAAATAAAATGCAAATTACTCAACAACATAAATTTTATGAGTTTGACAACTAACGCGCGGAAAAATTACAATGGGTCAAAATTTTGTGTCTGGTACATATATTTGGATAATAAGTTTTTTATTAAGTTTTCAACAATGCATTTAGGTCAAAAAACTTCGTTTCAAATGATAACATTTTATGAAAAAACTTTTATTTTTGTTTCCAAAATTAATGTGCTGTGATAAACACCCTAGATGCATCGATCCAGATCGGCACAAAAGCAAAAATTCTTAGGTACCTAAACTATCTATCATTTGCTTTAGCCAGAGACTCTACTTGAATTCATTAGTATCTCGGAAAAGTACTTGTTTGTTTGTTTTTCGTATGTGTAAGTGGCCAACACTGGTGTCAGATTTTTCAAGCTGCCTTAAAGCATCTGACATAGCTTAACGACTGCCATCAACGATAACAGCCGGGACCAACGGCTTAACGTGCCGAAAAGTACTTTTTCCGGATGATGTAATATACTTTGTTATGTTTTTTTCAGTACCCCGACAAAGATTATGCATTTCATAACAATCGGTTCGATGGTAAAAGTGTGAATAGTATGAGACAAACAGGCACTACTTTCGCATTAAAAACGAAACATAATGGTCTGTTAGTAGAGTGTGGTTAGTTAGGGAATAACCCACTGGCGATAAATCGAGCTCTTTTGTTAAATGTTGCTGTTAACGCTCGCTTTGTCAATAGTGGTATCGCGTTCCATCATTGCAATGAATCTTGATGCTATGTAACTATCTGACTGCTGAAATTCGGGGGATGATATTAGTATTTGTATTATTTTGATATTATTACCCGTGTGTTATTGTTATCGCATTGTGTGCACTTCTATCTCTATTGTGATATTGACTCGACTCTATTTTGATAATTAAAAAACTTGTTTAAAGTTTAATTTTCTTAATCGGCTTTTTTTTAGAAAGAAAATTAATTAAGCTGGCCAAATGCGAGTCGGATCATGAAATCACACACACAAAGACCGCCGTTCAATATTTACTTTACTACAAAAACCACATTTCTTGCAAGAGGACTCTATTTTGTAGGTACTATATTGCTCCTGGTGATTTTTTTTTGCAATTATAAACTCAGATAAAATTTCAGTAATAAACTAACAGTCTTTTAATATTATTTTATCACTGATGAAGTTCTTCTGTCAATTTTTTTTTTATTTTCGTATGTGTAAGTGGCCAACACTGGTGTCAGATTTTTCAAGCTGCCTCAAGGCATCTGACATAGCTTAACGACTGCCATCAACGATGACAGCCAACGGCTTAACGTGCCTTCCGAAGCACGGAGGAGCTCGAGATATTTTTATGCCACTTGCGGTCACCCATCCAAGTAGGGACTGCACCAGGAGTTGCTTAACATACGTAAGCGCTCATAGAGCTCACACCCACTGGACCATCGGGCTCCTTCTCCTTCTCGTCTGTCAATTGAAAGTAGTAGATTATTGATTTCAATAAAGCATTTATAGTCGATAAATTCTATATTGAAATCCATTATCTAATTTAATCTAAAGATTTTAATTCAATATTAAACTCTAGATTTTAATTAAATATATCTTAATATCTCAAGATTAAATTAAAATAATTGAATCTCCAGATTTAAATTAATCAAATCTCTGGAAGTAACGATACAAACCACATTAACTGAAACCCGCAAAACGTCTTCGCCGTCGTCTGGTCCCGCCGTTCTAAAGTTTATCGTTCATTCAAATTTGAAGTTTTCTCCACCGCCATTCGTGGAATCCGAACGAACACATCTTGTTCGGAATTTGAATTTCACTCGGGACGTGCTCATTCCTCGTTTTATTTCCAGCCAGGCTTAAATAAATAAACATTTGCTGAAATATATGACGTTTTCTTTGTGTGAACGATACATTTTGTCAAATGTCTAATGGAAGTTTAAAGGTTTAAAGCAAGTGGAATTATTACAACAATGCGGCAGCGGCATGGCATCCTTATGGCATCACAATTACATTAAATGCTATCGTTAAAATTGTAAATGAAGTAGTATATATAAATGTAAAGTATGGGAGCTTTCTTCTCTGACCTAAAATTTTATAAGTTCCCGGCAGAGTAGAATAGGGCCACTCCAAGTCTTCCCGTGGATGTTGTAGAAGACGACCTAGGAAACACAAACTAAACAAAGCATATAAACATCAAAGAAACCTCTCCAATCCGTCTGGCCAGCCTGGAGAGTGTAGGCCAAATCCTCTGACTGCTCTGGCTAATATATGACTCTGGTAGTACAGAGAGGGTCGTACTCCTGCAGTGGAGACTAAAAAAGACATCATGATAAAAAAATAGACATAAATAGTTAATTACTCTTCAATTCCATTTCCCATTTAGAAAAACTAGAAAAATAAAATAATTAAACCCAACTTCCCTCAATGTACGACCAAACTGTAGAACCAACTTTCTACGGCAGTATTCTCGAATCGGTAGAAATATGTCTTTTTTTTAATTTCTAGCATTAGTCCCGTAGGAAAAGTTGTTCATATTTTCGGGCTGAGTCGCCCCTTTAAGGGTCGGACAGGATTTGGTTAACACAATATTAAATGGGTACCTACTTGAACTTAGTCTTTGAATGGATATTTTTTGTGAGTGTCTAGTTATGAGTAGGTACTTACTTGAACTTAATAGTCTTTAATTCTATTTTTAGAACAGAATATCCAAATATATAATTTTTTATTGACTGTCTAGTTAGTCCAAAAATATATTTCCTAATCCTAACTAATATTATAAATGCGAAAGTGAGTTTGTTTGTTTATTTGTTTGTTTGTTTGTTTGTTACGCTTCGTCAACGTCGTATTTACTCAACCGATCATTAAATTTTACATACAGATAGGTTAGGGTACTGAGAAGGATATATATATAAGGCTATATAATACCGTGGATAACGGCTAATCATTCATGAATATTGAACTCCATGATCATTTCATCACAAGCCCACTAACGTCATAAATAATAACGTAACGTCTCACAACAACGCAATTTCCATAAAAGCCCCGGCAACGACTCTGGCGCATTAAAAATGTATTTATTATTCCATAATCCTAGTCTAATGCACATAAATATGTCTAAACACGGTGATGTTTTTATTATAGTAAGACGCGGCATATAATTCTAAACGGAAATACTTATATTTTTTTAAGCCGTTGTAAAGGAGATATTGTTTCAAAGGGATCTATGAGTCCATTGCTGCACTCACTTGAAATAAAACATTTGAGAGAAAAAGAAGAGGTCAATAAAAATTTCCATTAAAGCCCTAGACAACCCTTCAAAGTAGTTTATGAAGTATTATACTGTTAAAGTGTAAACTTAAGCTATATCTAGCGATTTCGTCAGTGTCAGTTTATGAAAAAAACAGCTACAGCAAGCTTCTCGTTTACACTTTATACTGTAAATAGTTGTTCATAAAATACTTTCAAGGCTTTAATGGTACAAAATTTTAAACAACCGTTTCGTTTTCTTTCTATTGATTTTATTTCAAATGTGGTCAGCATTGAACTCACATATCTATTAGTTTAGCTCCTCTTTCTCCGTAGTAGCGTTGTCGATGATGTATATATTATTTATTTCTTTCCTGGTACCCTTGACAGTGCGTTTATGATATATACAACAGTATACAAATTTTAAAAGCGTTTAGCGTAATAAACTAATACTTATACAAAATAATTATCACAGTGTTCCAGCTAGAATATAAGTTCAGTGTTTTATTTTTACCGGTTGCGGCGTCTACACCTAAATAAACATCTCAGTCTAAGCAACGCACCCACGCAAGGCATAAATGTAAATCATATTATTATGTGTGTAAAAAGACTATTTTGCGCACGGTACCAATAAGGTAGTATTGTGCTCATACATACGTTGTTTAAGCAGGCTTATGTGTCTACCATGTTGAAGAAAACAAAACAATTTCGAAAACTATCTGATATGACTTTGATATTTAACGAAGATGGGCCAAATCAAAGTGAAAAATACACAACTAGCTGTTCCCGCGACTTCTTCCGCGTGGCAGAACCTGTCGAACGAGATAAAAAGTATCCTATATCCATCTCCAGATTCTAAGCTACCTCCCCACCAATTTTCAGCCAAATCGGTTCAGCCGTTCTTGAGTTATAAAAATAATTTTCCATCTTGAACTGACCGGGGATCGATTTCCAGTGGTGTTACCACAGAACAACAAACACATGTGTTTGTGGTTCTGTGGGTGTTACAGACTGAAATGATGGACACTAAGCTACAGAGATCGTAATAAACGTATGTCACTGTAACAACCCGTCTATTTCCGAAAAAAAAACAGGATGATATCCCGAAATATTGTTTTACCTCGATGGTCAACCAATAGTTCGGGATATCTTCATTTCAAAAAGGTTTACAACATACAATTTTAAAGTTCATAAAATAAGTTTCACGGAAGACCAGCGGCAGTGTTATCACTGCCTTATGCTGAGTGGCACCTTTTTGGTAATAGCTATCGCGACTTCGTCCGCGTGGAAAAAGTAGCCTATGCCCTCTCTCAGGCTCTAGACTATTTGTGAGACAGACAGAATAACGAAAGAACGAACGAAAACTCTGTCTGAGTTACTTTGCATTTATAAGTATTATTAGTATGGAAAGTATGGAAGTACGGATTTTTAAATTGTGTAATTAAATATTTGTAATAATTTACTTGAAGTAACGAATAAATTATTTTACCTTCGATCTTCTTTCTTTCTAAATATCGAGCTGTTGGAGTAAAAGCTCCGTCGAGTCGAGCTCCGTGGCGCAATGGTCAACACGCCAGCCTGCGACACGGAGGTCCCGGGTTCGATCCCCGGCCAGGTCAAGATGGAAAACGATCTTTTTCAGATTGGCCTGGGTCTTGGATGTTTATCTATATAAGTATATATTATAAAATATAGTATCGTTGAGTTGGTATCCCACGACACAAGTTCACAACTTACTGTGGGGCTAGCTCAATTTGTGTGATATGTCCCTATATATTTATTTATTTAAAACAGTTCCAGAAACTCGATCCTTCCAAAGAAACATGCGACACAGAATAAAAAAGCCATTTCCAACACCTGAAATTACGAAGTCCACACTAGCCTTTAGCAAAATGAGTAATTGTTATAAACCCGCGAAACAATGGGTTACGTAATCCATGCACCATAGGCAGGGTTGACCATAACCACTTCTTCTTTTTGAGTCAAAATGGCTAAATAGGGTTATAATCATCATCATCATCATCAGGTCCTTTTTAGTCTCCACTGCAGGAGCACGACCCTCTCTGTACTGCCAAAGCCATATTTTCAATGGAGCAGTAAGAGGATTTGGCCTACTCTCTTCACGCTCGCCAGACAAGTTGGAGAGGTCTCTTCGATGTTTATTAGCTTTGTTTAGCTGTCGCCTTCAACGAGCACATAACGCCACCACTTTTAACATTTTAATGAGCGTGACTACTCAAAATCTAAGACATTGTCATACAAAAATATTACCCTGTTCTACTCATCATCATTTCGAGTAGGTGACACGGTCAGTCGACCATGCACACCCTGGTGTCGGAGTTCTTCGGAACCGCCTCGGCCTCTGACGTGGTTCCTTTAACGACTACCAGAACAACAAACAACCAACAACAACAGGCAACCGGGACCAACGGCTTAACGTGCCTTCCGAAGCACGGAATCATCTTTCTTATCAGACAATCAGGTGATTCATGCCTGCAATGTCCTAATCAAACTGGAAACAACAAAGTATGCTTCCCGTGGGAATCGAACCCAATAACCCCGGGTCAGTATAGCAAACGCCTTAAACCTGGACCACAGAGGCTGTGGTCCAGTGGTTAAGGCGTGGTGGTGCTGATCTCCTTTTGATCTAATAGTTGTTACTGGTATATGATAGAAGTTAATAGTTGGTACAACTAAATACTGGTTCTGAAAAACAAACACAAAATAGATATTACATATACTGCGGTTTGTTTAATTTAATATTGTAATTACTCCTACATTACGGTTGTTAACGTGGCGTAACTTGCGTGTATCGAGTATCGACATCGTGTTTAAATATTTGCAGATCTATACTTCTACACTAATATTATAAAGAAGAAAGTTTTAATAGTTTGGATTGAATAGGCTACAAAATTACTGGACTGATTTTCAAAATTCTTACAACTATAGAAAGCTAATTTATCTGCAGGTAAAAGGCTATAATTTACGCGGACGGAGTCGCGGGAAAACATTTTTATAAATATTTTTAGGTACACTATTCTTTGATGCTATTTCGGTGTAAACTGCACACTAATATAGGTATACAAACCTGTTCTGCAAGTACAAGTACCTCTGCAGTAAAGAGCATTATGATGATGAAGGGAGCCGCTTGAAATATATGCTGATTACTCGTAATGACGTCCTAATCCAAACTGCAACGGCTATTGCATATTAATGTCATAACGCATAGGACATATATAACCTAGAGGGCAATTGTTTGGCTCTTCTTGGCGGAAGATAAGGCGAAAGTGGATAAATGTTGGCATTAATTATTAGCAATAGAGGGACTAAATAGGGGAAATCGGCTATTCCGATACTACGAGTACATGCCTACCGACTACGCCAAAATATGAAAACTGCCACTGATAATATAGTTACTCTGCAACGTGATAAACTTTACCGGGATGTTTAAGAAATGCCGAATTTGCAAACAAAAATAGGAATAACAGTGAAAAAATTACCTTGCTAACCCAAAAACTCTAACACTTTGATGGACACACACAAATACAAGTTAAGATTAATAGATGATAAAGTCCCAATTTTTTCTTTCGGCAAAAACGTCTCTAACAAAGAACAACAGACTAGTGAGGATGTCACTTTTTTAGCATCTGTACTGTAGTGATATAATAGGTCGGAGAGAAAGTAATTTCGTATGTATGAAGATTTTATCCGTCCATACAAAAGAGGTGTAACTTTGACATCAAAATTCTCAGAAACAAAACGCTTAAACCAACTTTGTGCTATTCTTACCGGGACTGCGGTATGTTCATAAATACCAAAGTTCACTTTCTGCGTATTTTACATAATTTTTTTATTTAAAATGTTAATTAACTTTTTTAAATGTTAATTTTTGTTCGTTTATCTGATACTTTTTTAATAAACAAAAAAACGGTTAAAAAATTAAGGGAAAATATTTTGTATACTTTTATATAATTCTTGAAAATTGTACCTTTCAGATGGTATCTAATTCAGCCAGATACATACAACATTACTAAAGATATTTGATCACAACTTTACACATAAAAATACGAAATTACTTTTTCCCCGACCTAATATTTTATTTGGAAAACAAACAGTCTTAATTATCTATATAGAATTAAATTTGGAAGCTATTGACCATTTATATGGTCATGATGTGAGAACTTTGTTTGACAGCTATATAATTTAAAGAAATAAAGAAATAAATAAATATTTTAGGGACATATCACACAAATTCAGCTAGCCCCACGCAGGTTGTGAACTTGTGTCGTTGGATATTAACTTAACGATACTTTATTTTAAATAAATACTCTTATAGATAAACATCCAAGGATGAAATACATGACAATTGCACTTTCAAAAAAAGAATATGTATCAAAAAATAAAACTTATTATTCAGTGCCACGCATCAATGTTCACGAGACCTGCACAAGATGCCATTTAATCGGGCCAGAGGCGCCCAACATTCGTCACGGCCGTTGCCTGTTTGACAGCTGGAAAATTAAAAAGCAATGTTTTAAATTTGAAGGAGTTTGGTAAATAAAGAAGGTTGCAAATGGGAGCAATTCGCATTTAAAAAAATCTTCAGTGGGGATTGGTTGCTAATTTAAACCTTAGAGCATTTATTTAAACCCTTTGATCTCTGATCGCATTTCATCTCATTTTTCAAATCCAAACAAAACTAATAGAAGTTTAACATGTGAATAGCGTAAAAATATTATTTCTGGTACAGAACTAAGGCAGAGTGCTCTATACATCATTTTAGTTATCATCCAAAACAAGGATTTGGTTTATTAACACGCTTTTATTAGCTTCACTTGTAACTAACTATGTATGTAAGAAAATCTTGGAATCTTAATTTGACCCACTTCCCGGTCTTCGATTAGGATGATATTTTGCACACGCTCTGAGCTCTAAAGACATTTTGTTATTTAAGTGCGTGCTAAAAGCGAGTTTTTAGTTTTTTAAACTATTATTTTGTTTATTAGGACATTGATTCCCGAGCTTGATACTAGCCGAGAATATACAAGCACCTATAATTTTTGTAAAGAATTTTTGGCCTTTCGATGTTTTATTATTGATAACTCTGAACGCTGGTATTTCTGCAAATGTTTATGACTAAATCTTAATAAAAAGTTAATTCCAAACCAATTACATAATGATTAACTAAGCTCTCTATATAAAATAAGCTTAGGTCTGAAATCAATTAAATTTAAAAACATACCTACAAGCTACGCCTGAAACACATACTTTACCCTTTTTAGCAGTCGGGTAAAAATAAAGTCATAATTAAAAAAGATTTTTTTCACGCAACCAAACTTTAAGGAAAATATATTTTTGACTGGCAATTCTTAAGTGGGGATAAAAATATAAAGAAGAAGCATTATTTCAAAATATAAATTTTGAAATATTTGCTGTTATAGCGGCAACAGAAATACATAACCTGTAAAAATTTCAACTGTCTAGCTATAATGGTTTATGAAATACAGCCTGGTGACAGACAGACAGACATCGAAGTCTCGTGAATATGGTCCCCTTTTTACCCTTTGGGTACGGAACCATAAAAAAAGGCCCAACGCGCCTAAAAAAAATGTCACTTTAATAGAATATGAGACATCAAGAGTCAAGAAGCAGGCCGTCCGTCACTATTTTTGGATTATCTTTCATAGATACTCTAAATATGGTCTGGTATTGGATCGCCGTGAGCTAGACACATGGTGATGGGGTCAGGATCAAATAAGTAATTCCAATCCAGCAACTCTACGACTGAAAAAGCACCAGTGTTAGCCACTTACACACACGAACAACAAGCAACCCTACGTAGGAACTAGGAAGTGCGCGTGCAGATAATTAAGACGTCGCCGGCTGCATAATATGCCGATAATTCATTTCGTGTATCGCCCACGTCGCTTTGTAACTATTAATTTAAAAGTGGCGATTTATGTCACAAGTCGTGCCTTAAGTTTTAGTAGTGTATGCCAATATTGCCAATCATCATCATCAGGTCTTTTTTAGTCTCCACTGCAGGAGCACGACCCTCTCCCTACCAGAGCCATACATTAGCTAGAGCAGTCAGACGATTTGGCCTGCACTTTCCATGCTGGCCAAACAGGTTAGAGAGTTTCTTTGATGTTGATAAGCTTTGTTTAGCTTGTGTTTCCTAAGTCACCTTCTTCTACAACATCCACGGGAAGACTTGGAGTGGTCCTATTCTACTCTGCCGGGGACCAAATGGCATATTTTGCCGATCATAATTTGGCCAATTATCATCATCATTACATCCGTAAGCTGTAGTCCACTGCTGAACATATTGTTTAGCTTATATCGGTTCCGATGCTGCTGCCTATCGAAACCAGTTTTTAAGCGAGGGAATGAGGAAAGGAAATTCAAACTCAATTGACGTATGTTCTATGTCCTAAAATCCGTAAAGGCAGTTTTTCGGCAGTGCATAGAAAGATGAATACGACGATAATTTTTTTTTTTAATTCTATGGCTAGATCAAACTTTCCTCTGGAAATGCATTTATTGTCAGATAAAATGCGAACAAATTATTTCGTTCATTATTTATTAGAAGACCGATGCTTAGGATTTATTTCTATTCCTCTATTCTAAATCTAAACCAACGTCGCTACAATTTAGCGATTCGTCTAAATCGTACATATCTAGACTAATTATCAAGTCGAATGTGGAATTACTCGAATTTGTTTGTTTGTATGGTTGAACACGCTAATCTCAGGAACTACTGGACTGATTTCAAAAATTCTTTCACCGTTGAATAAGGTACGTTAAGTAAATAAATAAAAAGCCATTTATTGCCATACATTACAAGGTACAAGTAAGTTATATTACCATTCATTAAGAATATGTACGCAGGCAAAGGAATGCCTCAGCTTGTGCTGCTTCAGACAGGCGTCTTAGGTAGCGCTGGCTTTTCAGGCACCCCTTCTCCCTAAGATATTATGCGGGAGACATTGATATGAGGGCTAAGACTCTACAGTTATAAGAAAAATTAACAAATTAGATATAATATTAATAAAAAGTTTATTAAGGTATCCCGTGACCAAAGAGCTGGAAGCTACCTAGCTCAGCGTATAAGCATTGCCATTCAATTTGGCAATGCTGCCAGCCTTTTGGGCACGATGCCCAGGGGTGAGCAGCTGGAGGGACTGTATGAGTTATATTTTTAGGCGTTTAATTTTATTTTTAGTTAGTTTTGTTGTTAGAATAATTAGTTTTAATTTAATTTATCTGATCTATGTAAAACTAATTAGATATTTAAAAATTCTTTATTGAAATGTTAATAAGAAGTTGCTGGCAATATGCAACATACCCCTGTGTGCTATAGGCTATGTATGTACAACAGACGAAGCCGGGGCGGACTGCTTATATTATATACTAGCCGTTACCCGCGGCTTCGCCCGCGTAATTTATAGCCTATGTCCTTCTCGGTACCCTAGCCTATGTGTATGCAAAATTTCATGATGATCGGTTCAGTAGATACGGCGTGAAAGCGTAACAAACAAACTCACTTTTGCATTTATAATGTTAGTTAGGATAAGTGGGTGGAAAACCTTTACCGAAGGAACAGTTCCGCTGTTCCTTCGGTAAAGGTTTTCCGAAAAGGTTTTAGAAGTGTTTTTTATATTATCCTTTAATAAAAAAAAAATTTAGGGTTTAGGGGCCTTTTTTATATGAACTGGGTTAACTCTTGACCATCTTCTAATCTACATGTAAAGATATAAGGCCTGAGATGGAGTGTACTTGTAGATCAGGAGCCTACGGCTACGTTACGGCTTTTATGTTGGTTGCTAAGTCCTGAGAGGACGCTAGATGCCGTTGAGGATGCAACCGAGCCTTCGGATTATTCTACTACAGTCCGAATCAAATTATATTAGCTGGCTCGGATATTAGCTGCGAGCTGCGCAGTTCACGCCCCGCCTCCCCGCGCACGCCCCGCTGAACCTAATATCGTGTATTGCGCATCGACTCGCGCGATGTTCCGAACTGCCATAAAGTTTGATTCGGATTGTACTTAATTATAAATATAAGTAGTCGAAATCAGGATGTGCGTACAAACAGGCTTTATTTATGAGCGCAGGTGGATAATATAAAGGTTTCGCCGGCATGCGGACAGCAGAAAACATCTATTATATAAATATAATCGGTTGTGTAAGAGTACCATAGTCTACATCCATGATCTAAGAAGAGAGGCCTTACCTCTTTGAGTGGTTCAAACCTACCCGTTTTATAACAACATTTATAGCGAAATTATCTTCGGTATAAGAACCTATTAGACCTGATAATAATAAAGATATAGGTACCTATGCAAAATTTTATCGAAATCTGTTCACCTGTGTGACGTAGCGAACTACACCGTCGCCCGTCACAAACGCACACGCGCGCACGCCTACCGTAGGCATGAATCGTTGATGTCACCGGCAGCGATAAGCGACGCACACTAGCGCAGCCCGTCCCTATATAAACGCAGAGCGGACCGTCATTAAGCAGCATTCTCTCGACGAGAGAGTGCGAGCCACAGTCGGCCGGGGCGTATTGCCTGGAAGATTGTGGATTTGGTCGGGAGGGCTTACAGTCGGCCGGGGCGGATTCCCTGGAAGATTGTAATTCCCTTTTGCGTCGTCCGGGGCGGATTTCCTGGAAGATTGCAATTTCCCAACCACCGTCGGCCGGGGCGTGTTTCCTGGTAGATGTTGGTTGCCCGACCATCCGTCCGGGTGGAGTTACTGTCGGCCGGGGCCCTTCCTGGAAGAACGTAACTTTCCACCCCCCGTAGGTTCCCGTGGGAATCACCAATCGGCCGGGGCCTGTCCTGGTCGATCTGGTGTTTTCCTCATACCGTGTCGTTGTCTAAGACAACCCCCGTATCTAGAACCGTAGACATCCTGACGAGCTACCGAGCCATCACACCCCCCGATCTTTCGCGCCACCTGCGCATGTTACCGTAGCCGTGTACCGTACCGCGCGTGCCCTCAGCACGCACCCCGCGCTTTGTGCATCCGTATAAGCACTCCGCGCCCCGTGGGATATCACATCCCTTCCGTTCGTTGTTCGTCCAAGCTGAGTTGGTCGTCCAACCCCCGTTTATCACCCGCGCCATCGTTGAGAGTACACTCCATCGCGAACGCGCGTAGTGACCCCGTATGCCGCTCTGCTATTGCCTGATAATAGTTTGAGTCCGTAGCCCTTTGATTTATAATTTGTCGCTTATCGCTGTTGTTTGTAAATTGTAAGATATAAACTGCGCCACCTCTCCCGTCTCTGAAGGAGCGAGGGATTTTGTTGTTACCGTACCCGTTAAGTACCGTTACCCGTTGTACCCGTTAAGTAATAAGTTAGGTTAATCCTAGATTAAGTGTTTACCTTTGTGGAAACGAATAATAAACTTGTATTTTGTTTGGAGAGATAGTTTCCTTCAAACTCCCAATCAGGACACCTCTTTAGACACAGACCTTCAGTCGACCCTTCAGGTGACCAAGGTCTTTAATGCTGACAGTAGCACCCCGTGGTTCGACTCCACGCATTTGCTACATCACATTTGGCGCCCAACGAAAAAACTCACTTTAGGTTTATTTAGAGTCTACATAAGACCCACTGCGGCCAAACATCGCATTTAGCACCCAACTGGAAAACCCACTTCAGGTAGATTTAGAGGGGTCCAGACCTGGGGCTAATCGATCCGCCGTATTGGCCTACCTAAATAGACTTTGTCCGGGAGAAATTGTTAGTTCATTGGGAGTTTATTAGGCTTAGAAGAAACTGGTAAAAATTAATATTATAAAATACTTTTTCTTCGTATAGCCATTTCCTTATGTAGTTATTTTTAATTAGATAAATACTACATCATACGAAAGATAAGCACAAATTATTATAATCAAAGTGTAAAAATCAAATATAGGATCCCTATCCTCACATCGCGTAAAATAAATAAATCTAACCGTAAAATACGTTCGCAGCTCGTCAGGACTTATCCGCAAAAATTAGATAAAATAACTAAAATTATATAAATAAGGTAGATTACCAAAATCACCGCGAAATCTAAAAATATTTACGTAGAATAAATATTAGAGTTAGGTAAGCTACAAGATAAGCTAGGCACCAATGCCAACCTCGTGGATTTACGGATTGAAAAAAGAAGATTTGATAAGGGAACTAAAAGACAGAGGTGCAACAACTGTCGATAAAACAGTCGAAGAGTTGAGAAACCAACTCGCCCAAATAATTAAAGAAACCGAAGACAAACAAGCACGTAGCAGTGAAGACATAAGAATAGAAGGCGAAGAATACAAAGAAACTGAAACGTCCAAAATGGAGGACACAAAAGAGCTGCGAAACATGGAGAAAATATTCACGAAATGGAACGTGAGTTTCGATACGACTGGAGACGCGGTGGAGTTCCTAGAACGGATAGACGAGCTTATAAATACAGTAACGAAAAACCGAAACGAACTCCTGCAATTTGTACCAAAACTTCTAAAAGGAAAAGCATTATTGTGGCATAGAAACAATAGTCAAAATTGGAAAACATGGAGAGATTTCGAGGATGACTTCAAATTGTTCTATTATCCAAGAAATTACGAGGCGAACCTCCTCAGCCGCATTGCAGCAAGGAGACAGTGGCCAGACGAAAGATTCATTGAATATTTAACGCAAATGCAAACCCTCATTAGGAGATATGGCAAAATGACGGAAACCGAATCAACCGAAATGATATACAACAACTTGAACCCGAAATACAAATATTATATCAAAAGGCAAGATTTTGGAAATATAAGGGAATTAATAGCGATGGCTGGCGATTTTGAAAATATAAGCATCGAGGAAAATAAAAGAAAGAATTACCAAAAAGGAGAATACCACGGGAATAATTCGGGCAAGGCAAGACAACCGTTAACCAAGGACAAAAGTTACAACAAGCAAGCAGCCACCCACAAAGTAAATTCGAAAAATTTCACAAAGAAACAAGTCTAGGCAGAAAGATACACCTGAGTTACGACGAAAAAACCCACTGCTGGAATTGTGGAAAGCCAAACCACGCTGCGCGAGAATGCAAAGCCCAGAAACAGTTATTCTGTAGTGGATGCGGCAAGATGGGGGTCTTAAGTAGGAACTGTTGTAGAAAAAGTAAAAATGAGTCATGCACTTTGAAACAGGAAATAAAGGGAGACAATAGACTTTTCATACCCACAACGATAAACTCAACCGAGTATAAAGCATTAGTAGACACGGGTTCTACGTGTACATATATAAATAGTCACGTCTGGGAAAGTTGCAAACAACAAGTAAATAAAGTTAAGGATAACATAGAAACAGAACTTATATTGGCAGATGGTTCCAGGATACAGCTAAATCAGTGCACGACTATAGACATAGAAGTCAACGGCAACAAAGTTAAACATGAAGTATTCCTCCTCCCCAATACCCCTCACATTATTTTGGGAATGGATTTATTGCAACGTTGTGGCTATACAAGCACCTGGCAGAAACCAAAAACAGATTTGATAGATAATACCTCAACCACCGAACAAAAGCCACTCCCAGAACCTGAAAATGTTGTTGCCTTGCAAATAAAACCACCACCAAAGAAACCCGATGCCTACAAATCCCTTCTGATACTTTCTCCGTCACCGGTTATCAACAAACCGAAATTCCTACAACCAAGACAGCAAGATTTGGCTGAAAGTACAATTCAGTCTCCGGCAGCATCAGGGCAAAGTTTTAACAAAAAGTTAGGTAAGCACACCCATTCACCGCCAACCGCTTCAACAAAGCCTAACCTGCAAACCGTATTAAAAAAATCAGCTTCAGCACCAGGTTTCGCCCAGAAAAAAGGGCACACAACAGTGGTGATGCCATCGATGAATATCCGTCAACTAAAACCGAGACAGGCGAAACAGCCATCTAACCCGAAAACAGTTTCAGCCAGTTCTTACCGAAAATTGCCAATGAAAGGCCACAGAAAAAATAGAAAA
The DNA here is from genome assembly GCA_963082605.1 of Rhodophaea formosa. Lineage (NCBI taxonomy): Eukaryota > Metazoa > Arthropoda > Insecta > Lepidoptera > Pyralidae > Rhodophaea > Rhodophaea formosa. The sequence continues at coordinate 7,676,087 of OY720228.1, read as the reverse complement.
CCGCAGAGCACTATAAGAGTCCCAGACACACCGAACCCGTCTCCAGCAAATTGTACAGCAGCTACAGCTATAGAAAGGCTTCCAAAAAAGAAAAGGCGAGGCAGAAAGCGCTCTCATGGTAGCAAGCGAGGAGCGTTTAGGCTGCCCGACTACAAACCGTCTGTTAAGAAGAAATAGTTAAGAAATATTGAGTTCGATAAAGTTAGTTAAGTAAAACCAGAATAGATAATTTTTGGTACCGATTTTTATTTTTTTAGAGCCAGCAAAGGCTGAGAATTTGTATTGAGTATGTTCCTATTAAGTAATATATGATTATGATTTACTTTAGAAACTTTTAAAGACAATATAGTTTGTTTATGTCAAGTTTCCCTGTGGCCGGAGCAGGCATATTGTTTTTTATAAGTTATTTTTCCTGTTGCGCAAATATTTGTAAATATAATAGTAAATCTATGTTGCTTTTAAAAATTTAAGCGAGCGAGAATTTTTCTTTGTGATATGTAACAGGGAAAAATATCCGTTGATTTAATTGGTTTTCTTTATTTCAATTCATTTTTTCGTTCCGTTTATATAATATTTTGTTGTAATCAAGCTTACTGGAAAATTAGCTAGTGTTGAATTTGAACCTTAACCAGTAGATCCTGTAATAAAACCGTCAGATATGAGTATATTACTCCTTTTTTTTTGTCAAATAAGTAACGATGTGATCCAGTATATGTTTATAAAAATTATATGGGGGATGATAGAGAACCCAGTAAAGATGTTATGAGAAATAACTATGAATTAAATTATCAAAATAAAAAAAGAGTAAAGAGTAAATTATTCTCCAAGACATATTGTACAGCTATCTATGTATAATACCACTACAGTACTAGTAGTTCATGTTATTAAAGGAGTGACTATAAGATTTGAAAAGCCACATTCCACCGATAATATTTTTTCTGATTAATTTTTCTTTTTGGTGAGTTCCTATCAATACAAAGCTGAAACCGAGTTAACTTCATTGTAATCTGGTCTGTCCAATTATTAAAGTAACTACCCTATCCTTTTAATAACAAAGCTGGTCTCATTAAAGAGTAAAATTTTAAAGGCGCAGCAAATCAAAGACAGTTTGTTTTTTTTTAAGGACAGATCAGAGTTTGTAACCCTAGATTTTGTTGTATTAACATGGCGATTTTTCCCCCAGGTAAAAATCTCCAGAGGAGGGAGGAGAGTGTGACGTAGCGAACTACACCGTCGCCCGTCACAAACGCACACGCGCGCACGCCTACCGTAGGCATGAATCGTTGATGTCACCGGCAGCGATAAGCGACGCACACTAGCGCAGCCCGTCCCTATATAAACGCAGAGCGGACCGTCATTAAGCAGCATTCTCTCGACGAGAGAGTGCGAGCCACAGTCGGCCGGGGCGTATTGCCTGGAAGATTGTGGATTTGGTCGGGAGGGCTTACAGTCGGCCGGGGCGGATTCCCTGGAAGATTGTAATTCCCTTTTGCGTCGTCCGGGGCGGATTTCCTGGAAGATTGCAATTTCCCAACCACCGTCGGCCGGGGCGTGTTTCCTGGTAGATGTTGGTTGCCCGACCATCCGTCCGGGTGGAGTTACTGTCGGCCGGGGCCCTTCCTGGAAGAACGTAACTTTCCACCCCCCGTAGGTTCCCGTGGGAATCACCAATCGGCCGGGGCCTTTCCTGGAAGAAGGGTGATATATATTCTCCGTGGGGGATTACGGTCGGCCGGGGCCTTTTCCTGGAAGAACGTAATTTCCTCACCCCCGTAGGTTCCCGTTGGAATCACCGTCGGCCGGGGCCTGTCCTGGTCGATCTGGTGTTTTCCTCATACCGTGTCGTTGTCTAAGACAACCCCCGTATCTAGAACCGTAGACATCCTGACGAGCTACCGAGCCATCACACCCCCCGATCTTTCGCGCCACCTGCGCATGTTACCGTAGCCGTGTACCGTACCGCGCGTGCCCTCAGCACGCACCCCGCGCTTTGTGCATCCGTATAAGCACTCCGCGCCCCGTGGGATATCACATCCCTTCCGTTCGTTGTTCGTCCAAGCTGAGTTGGTCGTCCAACCCCCGTTTATCACCCGCGCCATCGTTGAGAGTACACTCCATCGCGAACGCGCGTAGTGACCCCGTATGCCGCTCTGCTATTGCCTGATAATAGTTTGAGTCCGTAGCCCTTTGATTTATAATTTGTCGCTTATCGCTGTTGTTTGTAAATTGTAAGATATAAACTGCGCCACCTCTCCCGTCTCTGAAGGAGCGAGGGATTTTGTTGTTACCGTACCCGTTAAGTACCGTTACCCGTTGTACCCGTTAAGTAATAAGTTAGGTTAATCCTAGATTAAGTGTTTACCTTTGTGGAAACGAATAATAAACTTGTATTTTGTTTGTAGAGATAGTTTCCTTCAAACTCCCAATCAGGACACCTCTTTAGACACAGACCTTCAGTCGACCCTTCAGGTGACCAAGGTCTTTAATGCTGACAGTAGCACCCCGTGGTTCGACTCCACGCATTTGCTACATCACACCTGCTTTAAATTAATATTGACTACATTTAAACTCGTGTTGTAATGATCAATTTACTTAGCTCACTTCTATATCGTAGAATACTATAAATGCCTCCTTTTACAGTATAGAAGCGTGCGTGATAATTGTGTCCTTGTTTTTTTTTTTGCTTCATAAAATTATGTCGACGCTGGAACATATATTTGTACCAACAAGCTAATATAAGAGGCGCTAAACGACTCACTATTAGAGCTAGTTGAACTGCTGCGTAACATTATGCAATACTTAGTATAGAAAGCCCTTTTGTTATTACCCATATAATATCTACGACGATTATGACGAAAGAGCTCAAAACATGATGATGATGGTGTTTTAACCTTTCTAGTGTATACTAAAGCACCGATGTTGATACTTGATGCAGCTAAGCTCAGTCTAGTCAGTCAGCTAGTCCAGTAAAAAAGAGGAGTGATAAATATGGAGTAGAGTAGTAAGAGTGTCAGTGTAGCGCCTAAACGTGTTGTTAGTAGCTAAAAATTTGGTCGAAATCAGTTCAACCGTTCACAAAATACAGATTTTTTGCTTAAATTTATATAAAACTTATTTTGCGTTTTATTTCCACTAATGATAAAAATATCTACAGGCACTTTCATCTGGTTGTGACAAGCTGTTGACCCATGCTTGATAAAGGTCAGCATAGATACCTCAAAGCTTTTTAAAGGTCAAGTTCAAAAAAACCGGCCAAGTGCGTGTCGGGCCACGCGCAGTGTAGGGTTCCGTAGTTGCGAATGACAACTTTGAGTTCACACTATTCACACTCGCACCTTACAGTTTAGCGACCAAAAACATCTAACAATGAAAATAGTATGAAATTTTACAGTTTATAAGTTGGTTGCCTATAACTTTTTAGTTTGTACTTAGTACTCAGCTCTGATAGTTTTCCTTTAAACTTCAGTATATATACTACTGCTGTAATTTTTTTCACGTATCTATATATAACCGTTTAGCAGATAGAGGGGGGGGACACTTACCTCTAACAAAAATTCGCACTTTAAAACCAAATATTTCAGAAACGGATCCCTAAATCGGAAAATGGTGTTCTCAACCTCATAATATTTTTGAAAGACCTATTTAACGATACCCCACACGATGGGTAAATAGAGAAAAAAAAATTACTCCCCCAATTTACTTGTATGGGAGCTACCCTAAAAAAAAATTTTTTTCATGTTTTTATTCTACCACTTTTTTGCCATGATTAATATACATACCCATACCAAATTACAACTTTCTAGTACTTATAGTCTCTGCGTAAAACCGCGGACGGACAGACAGACAGACAGACAGACAGACAGACAGACAGACATGGCGAAACTATAAGGGTTCCTTGTTTACTACGGAACCCTAAAAAAGGAAACTGTAATAAAGTTTAATTTTCCTTGGAAGATTACTTAGTTAAGATTTTCCGATTAGAAACCCTTAAGTACCCTCAGATAAGTCGGTCTGCTGTCTGTTAAAAAAACACATTCTTTTTAGGGTTCCGTACCCAAATGGTTAAAGCGGGAGTCTATTCACGAGACTTTACAGTCCGTCTGTCACCTGTATTTTTTGTACCGTGAAAGCTAGAAAGTTGAAATTTTCACAGATAATAATGTGTTTCTGTTCCCGCTATAACAACAAATTAAATAGCTATTTAAGGGGACTCCTATACAACAAACGTGATTTTATTTGCTTTGTTTTGCTTGATATTTAATGTTTTTAATTTTAATTTAATTCAATAACAATTTTTACATTGTGTCTGAATATACATTTACACATTAAGTCAAAATAACATAAATACACATTTTCATTCAAAATAATTTCATTTAAAATAATCGTCTACACAATAATATTTTTTTTTATAATAAATAGGTCTTTAATTTTGCCTTAAAAAGTTTCAAATTTTCTATATTTTTTATGTCATTTGGCAATTTATTATAAGCTTTGAATGCTTGGTATTGAGCACTATGTTCCATAACCTAGGTGTAATGTTATGCTTTACTTCTTCTTCTTCTTCCTTTACCTTATCCCACTTTTTTATGTGGGGTCGCACAGTATGTCAGTTTTTTCCACCTTGATCTGTCATCCACCATAGCCTTTGTCACTCCCTTCCTGTTCATACTTTCTGTGACACTATCGATCCATCGTTTCTTAGGTCTCCCTCTGTTCCGCGTTCCATCTACTTTCAAATCTAATACCTTTCTTGTGATATGACTTTCTTCTCTCCTCATCACATGCCCATACCAACTCAGTCTATGACTCCTCTTATATACTCATTCCGTATTTTATCCATTCGTGTCACTCCACACATCCACCTCAACATTCGCATCTCTGTTACATGCAGTTTTCTTTCTTCCATCCCTTTTGTGGCCCAACATTCTGATCCATACAATAAGACAGGTCTGATTACTGTTTTGTAAATTTTGCCTTTAAGTTTAAGGGGCATACGACTGTCACAAATTACTCCTGTGACCTGTCTCCACTTTGCCCATCCTGCGCTAATACGGTTATTAACGTCGCGATCAATGTCACCGTCCATCTGAATGAGAGAGCCGAGATATCTAAAGTTGGAGCAGACTGGTAAGGAAACACCACTTAAGGCAATAGGAGAGAAGCTGGATGGACCACCAAAGTCTAGAAACAGCTGTTCTGTTTTGGTCCTGCTAATCTTTAAACCTACTTTCTCCAGTCTCTCCCGCCATTTTTCCAGCCTACTCTGTACCTCTAGCTCATTCTCTCCGACAAGAACTATGTCGTCAGCAAACAACATACACCAAGGCGCTTCTTCTTGTATGTCTGAGGTTAATGCATCCATTATCAAAAGGAATAAGTAAGGGCTTAAAGCTGACCCCTGGTGTAAGCCTACCTCCACACTGAACTGTTCAGTATTCCCGGCCTCAGATCGAACATTAGTACTGGCTCTGCTGTACATTGCGCGTATAAGCTGCAAATACTTCCATGGCACTCTTTTTACATTTAGGGCCCACCACACAACCTTACGAGGAATTCTGTCATATGCCTTTTCGAGGTCAACAAACACCATATGCAATTTTTTATGGACTTCACGGTGTTTTTCGCATAGTTGTCGAAGTGCAAATATGGCATCTGTTATTATGCTTTACTTGATAGTCTAATTTTCGGGGACGGTACGGTACGGGATTTTTTTTCTTATTTTTTTTTTCTATTGGCAAAGTCAGAATAAGGTAGTATTTATTACTAAGAGTTACGTTTCATACAATCCGTTCAGTGGTTGAGTTGAGATGTCATAGGTAAAAAAGTAGGTGTTAGTTTTGCTGACTATTCTCACTCTTCAAACCGAAAGTCAACTAATTATACTAACTAAACAAGATGTATATAAAAGTAGCTACTTGGGGACAGTAAGTAAACATTGAAATATTACAAATAAAAGGTAATAACTTGGTAATAATATACGGCATGGTCGTAAAATTTTGTTACATTTTGTAAAATACGTCACGCGAAATGAGAATTTAAAATTAAACATAATGTATAACAAAAAGACACAGAGGCGTATTTTTAAATGTTGCGCTTTGGGACTATAGCATTTGTGGCCCCATATTTGAACCTACAGTTAAACGATTTGAACCACGAAAGTCATGATTCTGTAGGTCGCATTTCATTCTCTTTTATTACCAATCTAAGGACCGCTGTAAGAAGCGGCATAATCTTCATCATCAGGTTTTTGTGACTGACTTAAGTATGTAAACCTTCTTGTTTCTGCAGAGTCAGAATCATTTATTTACAATTCATTTGCAAATATAACTTTAGGTCTTGGGGCTCGACATACTTTACAAGCCTACAATCACCCTAAGTCATCTTTCTTAATCGCTATCGGATTTATTTCGTTTTCTAAAAAAGTGATTGTGAAGACAGCAGTTTACGTCGTTGTTAACTCGATGAGAGTCACATCAGACCCACTTAAACCATAGATTTTTAAAAAAAATCGTCATTCTGAATATTCCTAGTTCTATAACTTAAACCTTCTCTTGAACTGTCACGGTGGCATAAGCCACGTCGCGCTTCACCATTACCCTGATTTGATCCCAAACTATAGCATTCGTATCGTCAGCAAATATTACTAATATAATGTCAGGTTGTAGGCATGTCATGTAATTTAAATCATTTATAAAAGTTTAAATAATTTGGATAACTTTACTATATCAAAATTGCAGGATTCAGCTTTAGCCCCTTACGGCCCCGGACCATGTAATCCACTATGGAGAAAGTACGCCACTAGTTATATAAATGGTAATTATACCCTTTGCTTTACTTATGCAAGGACTGAAACAGTGCAGCTTGCAGCAATATTTTCAGGCCAACTGAAGTGGGATTAGGGGGCGTCTTGCCTCGTTTAAACTGTTTAATGCAGCGCTTCTCAACGTTTGAACAGTTTAGAATTTATGACTTTTTTTAGCGACATCGTAAATTCTAGCCTATTTTACTCGCTAATAATGTAGTTTTCGATAAGTGAGAGAATTTTCAAATTTGTTGTTAGTTTTTGTGTTCATCTTTCATCATCTTTTTCTCTATAACATAAAAATGTAAATCAAAAAGACTTATTAACTAACTACAAGGCTAGCAAAGAAATTATTTAAGGAACTGTGAATGTGTAGTTGATATTCAAGGAACCGTTATTAGAATGTATAGTTATATAAAGTACTCGACTTATTTTATAGTCACTTTAGCCACAGGCGATAGTATGATAAGGTTCGTGAATTCATGCAATCGACCCATAAGACGTTATTATAAATTGTTTGATCTATGATGGCATTGCAACACTGAACGGAAAAGGAAGTGAGGGAAAGAGGTGTATAGTAAGGGAGAAATTATCGTTTTTTACAGGAGGCCATAACTAATAGACATCCTGGATGAGATAAATTGGTTGCGTCTGTTTTATATTCAGGTTACCAACATATTACCTATATAATAGGTTACCAATATAACACAGACGCGACAGACAGGTATTTTAGTAAAGTGAAGAAATGAAATAAGTACCTATGCGGTGATTATCACTATCACTCACTACATAGTAGAAAACAAAGTCTGCCAGTCTTGTATGACGTCTGTTCGCGATAAACTCAAAACTACTACGGATTTCCAAGCAGTCACCGATAGATAGAGTAATTCATGAGGAAGGTTTATAAAGTACTAGCTATTACCCGCGGCTTCGCCCGCGTAATATATAGCCTATGTCCTTCTCGGTACCCTAACGTATGTGTATGCAAAATTTCATGATGATTGGTTCAGTAGATACGGCGTCAAAGCGTAACAAATAAACTCACTTTCGCATTTATAATATACTAGCTGTTACCCGCGGCTTTGCCCACGTAATATATAGCCTATATCCTTCTCGGTACCCTAACCTTTTGCATTTTGCATTCCACCCTACATAAATAGAACGTACTTTTGAAAAAATTTTTAGGTATTCAATCCTGCGTGGTCTTTGCTTTTAGGCAGGATTTCGGGTTTGATAGTAAGTTTGATACTAGATAATACGTAATAAAGAAAAACAGTGAAGTAAACTCAATCTTGTTTTCGATTGATTGGATTGGGCGAAAAACTAAGGAATCAAATTAAAAGGCGATGCGGCTAGCAATCCATCACGGTTTTGATTTCGCTTTCCACCATTACGCCCACTAAAACGCTAAACGTGGCCCTTGGGCTCTGTCTACCCCGCAAGGGATAAAGACGTAGTACGTATGTATGTTTTCTATACTCTTTCTTAAAAGGCTCACACACAATATTGGGAACAACTGGCGCAAGAGTTTCCTCTCTTTCTGCTGCAATAAATTACATGGACCACTGACGGGGGTAAGCGGCAAAATTAATTATCCAGCATTGACGATTCGCTTCTAATAGTGCTGTAAAGATACGTGTCTAGTCTTCGACTGTATGGATGCAGCTGTAGTGTTATATTTTATTGTTCTTTTATCTATTAACATTGAATGCTTTTTAACATAGCTAAGTTTTTAGTTCAAGATATTTTATGGCTCTACATACATACATACATACTATCACGCCTCTTTCCAATGGGGGTAGGCAGAGACCAAGGACCGCCACTTGCTACGATCCTTACAAAACTCTTTCGCTTCATCTACATCCATCACTCTTTTCATATATATTCCCTGGGTTCGGGTACTCCTGACTTGCCCCTTGACAAGAATGTCCGCAATCTGGTCACGGTATGTGCGTCTAGGCCGGCCCTGACTTACTCTTCCGGTCACATCTACATATCTGGTTATGGCACTACGACAGCTCTTTTCATCATTATCGCACTATTCCAGCTTGAGTGGAAACCAAACCAAAAGGATTGGTCTCAAGCTGGAATGGCAAATAATGTCTTGTGTTATCAAATCCACCTGTTTGCACCATTTTGTGCAACAAAATGTGAAAAATAAAAATATATATTCATCGAACCAGTCATATATGGGAAACTCGTTTAGACACAAGTGCTAAATATTTGTTATCTAAAACCGCATCTTAAGTTGAACCTATCAGATGTAAAGGAACTGGGAAAATGTCAAGATAGTGCGAAACAGGTCCGTTAGGTTCCAGTCATACGGCGGCATTCTTGGACATGAAGTATTCCATTAAGTTTTTAGGCATTTATTTCAGTTATTAATTATACATAATATAAAACGTAGTATTTCCGTAAGACAATACTAGGTTTATTAATACTTACGTAGCGTAGATACCATGGAGATATGTACTAGTAGGTATAATAAATATATACGGACAAATCACACAGATTGAGCTAGCCCCAAAGTAAGTTCTTAAGCAAGACTTGTGTTATGGGATACTAACTCAACGATACTATATTTTATAACAAATACATATATAGATAAACATCCAAGACCCAGGTCAATCTGAAAAAGATCATTTTCCATCTTGACCTGACCGGGGATCGAACCCGGGACCATCCGTGTCGCAGGCAGGCGTGTTGACCGCTGCGCCACAGAGCTACCTATCTTATAAATATCTTATATATATACAAAGTGGAAGGGAACATACTCGTAATAAATCGAACCACGGGCTCACGTCCATGCACGGGCTATACTAGATCACTAACGAAATTAAAATAACAGTCAAAAAAAACAAAAAAAAAAGACGTTCCCATACAAATCGCCCGCACACTTTTGTATGGAAATGCTGAAATTAGTTTTGTTTTTTGGTTGATTAAAATGATCTAGTATAGACCGTGGTTCGATTTATTACGGGTATGTTCTTTCCACGGAGTGTCGTGGGAAATTTATTTAGAAGGTCTATTTGTTATCTAGAATCGCATCCTAAAATGTCCAGTTGGACCTATCAGGAATATATCAAACCGAGTGGTACAAGCTCGCTTGGCTTGACTCACTGCTAAAAGGCTGAATGGTCGCGTCGCGGAGGACACAAATATTCCATTAAGTCAGGTGATATTTAGCTGTATATAAGATAGGCATTGTTTTTACGGTACTTGTTCTCCTCTACCATGTGCAATTAGCTAGAATATTTGCGAGAGTAAGAAAACATAATCAAGTTAAGCCAAAAATATTTTTTTTGCAAAAATTAATGGCTGAGCCATCGGTTCTACGCATTATGTGCCCCGCACGCTACCACGCCTGGCGTTTCGAATGTTGGTTGTCTCCTACAAACGGAAAAAAGGAATTGTAGGATTATTTGATAATTTTAGAGTATAACATTCTATCAATTAATCTCATTATAATCTAAGTACGTTCCTATACAGCTTGGTTAAAAAAATCAATAGTTTGAGAATTATAAGCCTCTAAAAATGATATGGAAATGTTGAGAGGCTTATAATTCTCAAACCATTGATAATTTTACCAAGTTGAATAGAAACGTACGTATATTATAATTAAATTAATTGATTGAATGCTTAATTTTACTCCAAAATTATCAAATATTCCCACAATTCGTTATTTCCATTTGTATGGAGACATGCGCGTCCAGGGCCCTCTTAACACCACACAGAGAGGCTTCTTCCACACATCCCTTATCAGTGCTTCAGAAACGCGTCTTTCAGCTTGTGCTTTAAGGAGGCTTAGGTATCTACTAATATAATTTTAATCAGGCCAGTACTTGGCTACTGCTATCGTATGCCAACTTTATACGTTCTCAGAAACAAGCATTACAAGCATTTCTGTTGCCGGTAGCGTCGTAAATCGCATACTTTACAGCGGCTCAAGCCTGTAAACTTAATACTAATTAGGGACATCAAACAGATGATCGAGTGGATTATAAACTCTGATTTTGCTTAGTTATCGGCAGGTGTCCACAAAGATGCTTATGAATATAGCAACTTTACAAATTTAAGTGCATAGTAAATATAACTTTCAATAGTGAAACTAACTATACCTAAGGTATTTTCTTGGATGCTGGTTTTGAATAGAATTGATCCAAGTTTTTTTAATAAGTAGTATATGCACTTACGAGTAGCTAGCTCCAAGTGAGCATTCGCAACTTCTTCCAGGGTTTGAGGCGAGAGCAGAGTGCCCTCAACTGCGAATAGGCAACATCACCAAAGGGCCCTCAGGAAGGATGGTCATCGGCTTTGGTCGTATGTGTGGCAGATTAGACTACAAAAACATACAGCCATTTCGAGTACAGGATGCGCTCTTAGGCAACTCATCATCATCTGATCTTTTCCCAGTTACATCCACGGGCTTTGATGCTTCGGAGTCCAGGTTCGCTATACCTAAATTATACTTAATATTAAACTTAATTTACCTTCACAAGTTTGACGAGGCGTGGCGCAGCGGCAGCGGTCAACACGCCGGCCTGTGACACGGATGGTTCCGGGTTCGATCCCCGGTCAGCAGGCCGATTTGCTAACTCGGTGTACAACGATTTGATTGTCACTTTATCATCCATTACGGTTTTCATATCTTAAATAAAAATAGTAATTCATACCGAAGCCGCAATGAATATTGAAGTTACCATGAAAATGATGTACATCGTAGCTGTCAAAAGTTAGCAAATAGGCCTGCTGGTCAAGATTGAAAAATGATCTTTTTCAGATTGACCTGGGTCTTGGATGTTTATCTATATATGTATTTGTTATAAAATATAGTATCGTTGAGTTAGTATCCCATAATACAATCTTTCTTAAGAACTTACTTTGGGGCTAGCTCACTCTGTGTGAGTGAATCAAAAAAAAATAGTTTTCAGAAAAACTAGCCACTATACATGTAACATTGAGGATAGGAAACAAGTAAGGTTCTCTGCAAAACTAATCTTTCTGAAGGTCTGGTACCTGAAATAGGCTTCCAAGTGAACGATTAAGACAGCATTCATGATGTAATATTATTTGACATAGTTTTTTGGAACCGCGAACCTGTAGAAATGAAGTATTTTCCCGCGCCGGTAATCGAAGCAGTTGCATCGCGTAGCAGACTGGCATGTTTAGAGCGTATCCTAGCAGTATTTTTTCAGTATGGTTTCCATACAAATGTAGGGCATACCTACTTTAGTACTAGATTTTATGAAAAAAGAATGTGCCTCTAGAAGCAGTTTTCAGCGAGAAAATAGAGAAATACATTTGTATGGAAAACATACTGCTAGGATACGCTCTTAATCACAGCACCATGTAGCCGTCGCTCTAAGACCACTACCGCATTCTAAGTACTAATCAATCAGCTAAAGGTAATATTGAGTACATTGGTAACATTATGTAAACAGGGTCAACGATAGAATAATAGCCGTAAAATTGATATTAGAAAAAGCTGTTTTTAATATAGTAAGTGCGTACGCTCCACAACAAGGATGTGATGACAGGGTAAAAGAGCAGTTCTGGATAGATTTTGATAAAGTTATAATGGCAATACCAGGAGATGAATATTTATTTATTGGCGGCGATTTCAATGCCCATGTAGGAAAATCCAATGAAGATTATGAAAGGATACATGGCGATAATGGTTTTGGTAATAGAAATGGGGAAGGTGAAAGTCTTCTAGAAGCAGCAAGTGCATTCGACCTAGCACTTGTGAACACATTTTTCAAAAAAGCAGATGAACATCTTATAACGTACAAAAGGGGACCGCATAGCACACAAATAGATTATTTTTTAATTAATAGAAGTAGACTCAACCAGGTCAAAGACTGCAAAGTAATCCCAGGGGAAGCGGTAGTAACACAGCATAGAATATTGGTGATGGAATTAAAATTGAAATTTAAAGATATCAAAAATAAGGAAAACCTAACCCCAAAACTAAAATGGTGGCTTCTAGAAAACGAAACTAATGCAAAACATTTTAAAGATAGAGTGGTGGATAAAATGATAGAAATGCATGAAAGGTTGCCTGAAATGTCAGTTGATGAGTGCTGGAAAGAGATGGCAAAAACGATTCGAGATAGTGCTAGAGATATCCTAGGACAGACAAAAGGGGAAAAGAGTAAATCAGGCAAAGAAACTTGGTGGTGGGAAGAGAAAGTAAAAGAGGCTTTGCAAAAGAAAAAAGATACTTTTAAAGAATGGCAGAATAGCAAACAGACCCCATTTGAGCAGGAAAAAAGAGAATTATATAATGAAGCAAAAAGAATAGCAAAGAAATCCGTTGCGGTTGCAAAAGCTGACGGACAAGAAAGGCTTAACCGTCAATTAGATAACCCCAGAGATCAAAAATTATTGTACCGAATAGTAAAAATGCGAGAAAAAATGGGTAAAGATTTAACATACGTGAAGTGCGTTAAAGATGAGTCAGGTAAGGTTTTAACAAAAGATGAAGATATTAAAGGAAGATGGAAACAATATTTTAACAAACTGTTAAACGTAGAAAATGATTGGGATGGAGTTTTGAGTGAGACAGAAGAAAGTCTAGGAATGGTGGACAAAATAAGTATAGATGAGGTTAGAAACGCAGTTAAAAATATGAAAAACGGAAAAGCAGTTGGACCCGACGATATACCTGTAGAAGTATGGAAGACCTTGAGTGAAGATGGCTTTAAGTGGTTAGCTTTATTCTTCAATAAATTGTTGCAAGAATGTGTAGTACCCAGTGAATGGAGCAGTAGCTTCTTGGTGCCCATTTTCAAGGGGAAAGGGGATGTTCAAAACTGCAATGGGTATAGGGGAATAAAGTTAATGTCACACACAATGAAAATATGGGAAAAAGTAGTGGAAAAAAGATTAAGATCTGAAACACATGTGACACCAAATCAGCTTGGTTTTATGCCTGGAAGGGGAACAACGGATGCCATATTTGCTATGCGACAGCTAGTTGAAAAATACCGACGTGCACACAAAAACCTGCACATGGCATTTGTTGACCTCGAAAAGGCGTACGATAGGGTACCTCGAAAAGTTTTATGGTGGGCGTTAAAAAAGAAGGGAGTGCCTGTAAAATACGTAGATGTAATTCGAGCTATGTACAATGGACCAGTCACGAAGGTAAAATCCGTGGCTGGAGTGACTGAGGGTTTCAGTGTATCAGTTGGCTTGCACCAGGGTTCAGCTCTAAGCCCTTACCTCTTTCTGCTAGTTATGGATGCTCTGACATCGGCGCTTCAGGAAGAGGCACCCTGGTGCATGCTTTTTGCTGATGACATTGTACTTGTTGAAGAAGACGGTGAAATGTTACAGTCAAAATTAAATATGTGGCGCCACTCCCTGGAAACTGTAGGCTTGAAAATCAGTAGAACCAAAACTGAATATCTGTTCTGTGATTTCGGCGGTGTTTCTAGGGAAGTGACCCTTACTGTTGATAACGATACAATACCAGCTTGCTCGGAGTTTAAATATCTCGGCTCGTTACTCCAGAATGACGGAGATATTGACAGGGAGGTTAAACGCCGTATAAACGCAGGCTGGCAGAAGTGGAGGGAAGTGACCAGCACAACATGTGACCCGAAAATGCCGCTAAAACTGAAAGGCAAAATCTATAAATCGGTGATAAGACCTGTGATGCTGTACGGCTCGGAGTGTTGGCCAACGAAAGTGCAGGATGAGAAGAGACTTCACTCTGCCGAAATGCGAATGCTACGGTGGATGTGTGGTGTGACACGAAGGGACAAAGTACGAAATGTGTATATCAGAGGGAGTACTAAAGTCGCACCGGTAACGGATAAAGTTAAAAGCAACCGATTGGCTTGGTTTGGTCACGTGATGAGGAGAGAGGAACAACATCTAACTAAAAAAGCGCTAAATATGAAGATTGATGGGTATACAGGAAGAGGCAGGCCCAAACAAAGATGGATGGATTGCGTAAACAAAGATATGAAGGGGGTAGGAGTAGATGCTGAAATGACGCAGAATAGGAATATATGGAGGGAAAAGACATATTGCGCCGACCCCAGATAATGGGATAAGGTAAGGCAGATGATGATGATGGTAACATTATTATAACAATTACAAATAGTATTCTTACTTACTTAAGTACTTTAGTAATCATTTTACTGCCGCGTTACACAAGAGCAAGTTGTTTACGAGTAGGTAGGGTAGGAGTTATGGGGACTCAACACCAACACCATATCTAGGTACCTATAGTTTTCATATAGTTGCATATGTGCAAGCGGGACACCAACCTGTAGTAGATACCTAAGATGGAGGGTTTTCCTTAGCAAGCTAGAAATAGATCTTCACACATAGAAATAAAGAGCATTAATGATTGTAGTATATTTAAACGTCAACTTAAGTCTTGGCTATTAGAGCACGTATTTTATGACCTAAATGAATACTTTGCTTTTAAAACATGTCGAACAAGAAATTATTAGTGAATTTTGTATACTGTGCGTTGCATGCCTGAAAGGGCACACTGTTGATTTACACAGTTATGCAATAAATAATTTTGAGTTTGAGTTTGAGTAGGTAGTGATTGTATAGATACTCTTTGCTAGCTGTTTTGGTACCTTCCTAATAGTTTCTAATATTTAGTTGCATTGACTTTGGATTGCCAAATTTTTTGTCTGTTTTTTAAATCATAAAACCCGCGTATTGTTCGAGTATCTAGCACTATCCAAAGATAATTTCCCGACTTCATAATAGCGACACCATAAAATTATATGGTGGCCATTCGCTGTGAGATATTACAATAAAGCTGTCGGCGAGATATTGCGCGCTTATAAACAATTGGAGATTGGAGCCCTAATTCCGTTATGATTGGACAACAGGCGCACGACGGCCATGTCTCAGTGGGATGATTTTAAAATCTAGTTTGAAAATCTAGATAGGTACTAATACAATTCCGGTTCACTACCATCAGTGCAATTTTAAACTAGTTGACTATTTTACAAGGCCGTGAACATGCTTCGAAAGAGACGTTAAGCCGTTGGTCACAGCAAAGAAAAAAAAATACCTAGGCAGATTGCAATTCAAGTCGACTGCCACTTGTGCACTTTCAAACTTTTTGACTATTTTACAAGTCAGTGAACGTGCTTCGAAAGAGACGGTAAGCCGTTGGTCACAGCAGAGAAAAAAAATCATTTAGGCGGGCAGATGAAACTACTACTTAGTATTATAAATCCGTGTATCTACTGCGCTTCGACTCGCGCGATTTTCTGATCTGAGGCACAAAAAGTTTGACGCGACCTGTATCTCTCAAGAGATACGTGCGAAAAACATTCCTTCTGACCAAGAAAGATGCGTTTTCTACAGGATTTGCCAGTCCAGTCATCCCGTAGTCACATAAAGCGAATCTACGAAGAAGCCAGTGCAAACACCACATTTCGGACTATGAGGCCGCCCACTGCGCAAAATCCTTAAACGAACTCATAATCATAGATAATTGTTGCTTTCCGACCATCATTATACTTAGGCTGTATGAACATGCATCCCTACTGCTCGCTCCTACAGCTATTTAAACCCGATTGACATTTGATCCGCAGTAAAAGCGCTGGCGACACGTAATAGGGTCACACCTTGTGGCGTAAAGACCGCGTCGAAATCTTGATGCCGGCAGTTACCGTCGAGTCACTATGGCGCGAAATCACTAATCGCGAATGTAGTCCTATGTAATAAGTACACTACAGTAACTACGTAAATTACCTACGTAAAGTGTATATACGGGGCAAAAACATCTCCGTTTTTTAAGACGATTAAAAGGTCCAATCCATAAATCTCGCGGCTTCAGTATTCCTATAGAAGGAAGTTTATGGACGAACAAAAATTCCTAATACATCCCTATTTCTGCCATGATGCATCTAAGTTGAAGTACACATGTACGAAGGTTAAACACCTTCAAGTGCCTAATATAAGATTAAAAGATACCTATATCTCTTGTTACTTAAAGAAATACTAGGTAGGTATTATATAAAAGTTCTTGAATAGACGAACTGAATTTACTTCAATGGAAGAAATGAGCCATCGCACTTTACAATATTAGCAATATTAGAATAATCTCCGAGGCTAATACAGTCAGGAAGGTATTAGGAATAAATCATATTCATTAAATATGGTTATTGCTAAACGGTTTATACTAAATCCCCTAAAGATAGCAATAAATATGCGATGTCTATCGTATTGATTGTATGCATTCTAGCCGAGCTATTGTAGTTCTGCCACGAAATAGAGAGGAACAGAAGCGACACTCATTATTGTAGCTATAGTTACTAAAAGGGTCACTACTGCGTAGGTATACTTTAGTTAATTTACATTATAAAATCCGTCTGAGCTTCTTTGATACTTGTCTATTAGGTAAGTATTCTGTGCCATTGATGAATAAACTCTGTCGCCCCCGGCTTCGATAACTTAGTTAACAGGTTACATGAGCAACGCTTAGAAAAATCAAACCTCAACTTTGGCTCCCAGGTGTGGACCATAAGTATCCCAGATCTAGCTACAAATGGTTAAGATGAATAACTTATGCGCTAAGACGACTTACTACTTATAAGCTGAGATGATGATGATGATGATAGAGTTAGCACAGTAATCAGTCTAGATCTCGAACCAGCGATGCAGTGATCGACGCACACCGCAAGGTAGCCTTCCCTCATAATTTTATCAAAAGCACTGCTGAAATCAACGTCGACAGAGTCCACCTGCGTCCCTTAGTGGATGAAAAAACTTTTTTAAAAACTGGGATAACTTTTGAAACACCCATCACACCGTTTTTAGCTGACGGCTCACGAATATGTAGGTACCTAACTTGTTCTCACGAGTTATGCCTCTATGCCTTCCATTTTTTGTTGCCTGAGCTGTTGTAGCCGAGGCTATTGTGGCGTGTATAGGCGCGGTGCGCTTACGCATTGATGCAATCGGACCAAAGGTCTCTGAAGGAAGCCTGTTTGCTATTGATATTTGCAGACCGGCAGTTCTTAGGTGCCAGCATGTTTTGTGAGGATCGACGCTTTGAAATGCAGCAAATGTTTGATTTCTTAATTCTGTTTACTTACATGCAATAAACTTTATTGCATGTAAGTAAACATAATAAAGTTGAATTGCTCAAGTCATGAGGACTATTTATTGTTTTCAAATGTCTTCTCTTCTATTCATCATCATCATCATTTCGTGTAGGTGACACGGTCAGTCAATCATGCACACCCTGGTGTCAAAGTTCTTCGGAACTGCCTTTCGGTCCAACTTTTTTTATTAAGTCTCTTTGAAGCTGAGAAATCATAGCCACTAAAAATAATCAAATAGTTGTAAGAGCTGGAACCACAGCTCAAGGAGTGTGAAAAATAATATCTGTCAAATCATGTAACTTTAAATTATGTGCAGGATATAAAAATAAAACACACGTTTAAATGTATTTAAGTGTATTAGCAACGTTGGTACATGATATTACTGAATAATACTGTTGTGGATGGGGGCCGCGCGAACGGCCCCATACGATGACAGTAAAAAAAGGACCCCATAACACCACCAAAGAACCGTGCTCCTAACTTTATACCCCTCCTCCTATTACACCTATAAATTCAATAACTGATTAATTTTAATATTAAGGACACTACAGATAAATATAAATCGTGAGCATTCATACAGATAGGAAATTTATCATCGCTTAACAATAACTCTGCCTGGTGAACTATTTCCGCGCATCTTGGATTTAAATAAAAGGCTTTGTATAATGTTAGATTGCCATATTGCTTTTTTACTAAAATGGCAGTCATGAAAAATTGCCAATAAAAAAGTGTATTTTCCCAACTATTATTATCATACTACTACGTTACTAATTTTTCTCCACCAAATGTGACGTACTTTTATTTTCGTTATTCCAAACTTCTTTTTAAAATACTGTTGGGAATATGGCTTCCATTTTGGTAAAAAAAGGTGTAGCTCTAATTCTTCACTAAATCTGTTATAAACAATACTTATAGTATCTATCTTCACTTTGAATAAGGATATCAAAATCTGAAGTTAAAATATTTTCAAAGCAGGTATCATCTCTTGGAAAACATCAATGAAGATTTTTTATAAAATTCTGGATAAAGTTAAGCATGATACAGTTCAATTTATTTATGCCTTTTATTTCGCACATAGAAAGCATACAACATACTTTCGATTTTTAAGAAAGCGCGAATATAATTCACGTTATGGCCTCCTAACACATGAAAATTCATGCGAAAACGCATCAAATTCGTGCGAAAACTCAAGTTCCCACGAATCAACGTTGTATTATCGTTTGGTGGTTACAACAGATAAAAAATTCGTACTACTAAGTATAATTATACATATTACTACAACATTTTCTCTAGTACCCAATTATCGATAGTCGGTAAAAAATATCTAATTTTTTCTAGTCTCGTGAACTACAAAGGAATCGAAATGAAGCTGGAAGCCATAGTAACAACTAAACTAACGAGTACGCCTACACCTGTTGCGTCGTGGTAAAGCTTCAAAAACTTCACTTCCGGTTTAGTCTTCAGTGTATACAAATCCCTATTTTTAGACAAAATTAAAACCTTGCCAGAAGAATGCGGTAGCAAACAGGGAGTGACAAATACGTGGGAGTGACAGGCTTAGGAGCGAGACTGGTATGATATTTCTTATTCGTGTAGCATTAGTGACGTCTTAGATTTGCTGCACGTCCCACATATCTCTACAACCGGCAGTTAACGGCCCTGCGTCTAAAACGTGTCTTTCAAAGCGCGTCATGTAATTTACACATTAGTGAATGTCTCCTCAAAGTGTTTCTTTCTCCGGGAGCTAATGGTCGATGAGGAGAGAAGGGTATTTGATCAAATTGGAAAGCAATATGGGATAAAATACCACATCTTGATATTGAAACTTTTATGCCTAGATACAGGTCCAAAACTCTCGCTCAGATGCGCACGCGCACAGACTGTATGCAATATTTTTCTGGCTAGCCAACCGCGCACTCTCTGCGTTTTGTGACTTCCCGATTTTAAAGCAAGGTCTGAATTAGGTAGATTCATCACAAATTGAAAATTAAAACATCAAAAATTGCCATGCTCTAGAAAACCTACAAAAAAGGAGACTAAACAAACCAAAGGAAATAAATAAAAATAAACCAAATAAAAAAATCATTCATTTAATTCTCTGTGATAATAATATAATAATTTCTTTAATCATAAGTATCTTTATGTAAAAGCGAATAATGTTCTATTAAAATCTACATACAACATGACATAAGAACTATTTCATTACCACTACAGTCGCAACGACAAACGAATATCGCACTTGTTAAATAATTTTCAATATAAAATTTTAAATAAAATATAAATAATCGAGTATTACTGTTCCAACAACTCTATACTCTATGGTTCACCATAGACATTTATATATTTTTAAACCGTGGTGTAACACTAGATAGGATCTCGGGTAATGTAAGGTGAACAACGACTTACGAAATAATTTTAGGGCTACAATTCCCATTCCAAGTGTTTGCCTACAACGATCTAACTATACACAAGATTATAAATATAAAAATAAATTTTATGATAAACTAATTCTGCTTACCTTTTGCGCTAGATTATAAAAAACTCAAATTGAATCGTATACCACATAATCTTGTGCTAAATATTAAACTGAACTTGAAATCGAGTCTCGCACAAAACATTTAATTTATAAATTTGTGCAACCTAAATATTATGGGCAATCGACTTGTATGGAAACCGTGCCACCCTAAGTTCAAGAGATCTGTGAATGGAAGGTCTCTCAGTGGACAAACAAAATGCAATAGATAAATACAATTGTCTACAGAAGCTTTAAAAAGATAATGTACTGACTGTTCGTATTAAAAAAGACATTATAAAACAACTTGATTTAATAATGCCTATATTTGTCTAAAATTCTCACCTACAAACTCGATAAATAAAAAAGAATGGTGATTAAATAATCCTTACAGCTAACTTAACGAACGTAGGGAAAGATTTAAAGTGAAATAATTATAATATTATTTAAAAAAATCGCTTCATAGAAGCGACGCCGCGCTGGCAAGCAATTGTTGTCAAAAACTGTTGTACACACGCTTATTTTTAATAAAATATGATACAAAAACTTACATACACGGGTACTTAAATGATTATAATGCACTGGATGAGATAGGTTGTACCAGTTGATCAGTCGATTGGCCATCCTGACGAGGACGTGTACAAATACATTGTTGTGCATAAAAATATCCAAAAAATTTCCTCACAAAAACCCCTTATGATATCGCCTACGGATAAAATTTAAATCTTACAAGTTATATCAAATAAATAATCACTACAACTAAAACCAATGACGGAGGGAAATCAACCAAAAATTACCGTTTTAAAGCTGTATTCACAATTTTATACGCGTGGTGGTACGTTTCAGAGTCGTAAAATTAACTTTGCATTTGTGTGAGTGCATCACAGATGAACGTTAATCCATCGCATAATCAGTCACTCACACAAATAAAAGTCTATCCATACGCCCGAGAAATATACGATGCGCTAGCTACGCCATCTGACTGCATTTGGTGAAAGTTAAACCCCTATTTAATCAACAATCCATTTTGATATAAATATCATAGACCTCAATATTCTATGGCAAACAGATTCAATTAAACAGACTCGTTTATAATTGCTAGGAAATATCAATCAATAGTATTGGTTCGCAATTTCCATTGCATGCCACAAGTACAGGCATTTGTATGGTGCTGTTAGACCAGTGAATAGCTGTTATAGGACATTGGAAATGTCGTCATGCTGCTAACAAGTTTTCAATCGTTCTCGAGCAACTGATTTAGAGCAAATTTAAATTACTGCAAGGCAATTAAGTCAATAAGATTTATTTGAACGTAGTGCTGCGATATTGTAAAATAAATGCTTTTAAATTTATGGAATATTTGGTTTGTCTATGTATGATGAATTGTTATTTATCAAAAGGTAAGTGAGCATAACAATGGATCAAAAAATTACGAATCCGAAATGATCCTACTTGTCTCTTATTGTGATCTGATAGTCTTTTCGTCTACTAATCTTGCTTAAATCAACAAACATACAAACACATTCCGTCTTATTATAAGGACTACCTTTAGTACCTGGTTTAAACCATTATCCGACCAAAATATGTTAATTAATCACTTTGACGTTTTCTCAGTTGTCATTGTCAATTGGTTTCTTCTCGTTTTATAATGAGGATTCTATTTGCAATACATATCTCTAGAAATAGTGAAAGTAAATGCAAACCACTTCATCATAACTGTTAAATGAACAATCGTCGATTATGAATGGTACTCATAATCGACAATTGAAAAGAGCAACACCGCGTCCTGTATAATATTAATTTTAGCACTTTTCTGTTTAGCACTTTCAATTCTAGGCAGATGACGTAACTAGGCGGTACACGCGACTAACGCCTTAGTATAGATAAACATGGTGTAGCTGCGCTTGAACATTCAACAGAACTCAGCGCGCTTTTACGGTTAATAATGCAAAAATCTTTTGGTTTACCTACTATTTAAGAATGTCATTAAGAATGTCATAAGTCTCAAATACTAAAACAGTGTTTGTCGGTATTGCCAACAAGCAACTGTTCGTTTAGGAATTTAATATTGTAATAAGTCTCATTTTAGCCTATTTTGTGATAATGTATAACACCTTTGTATTAGATTATTAGTATTATGAGGTAATAATAGGCCAAAATAAGACTAAATTCTAAAACAAAATTTAAAATTAAAGAATTCTTTAGCATTTTCTCATTTTATCTAACTGTCTCTATCGTTCTTCTTTGGTTTTGAAACGAATGATGATTTCATCTAACTTCCCAGCATACTCTTTGATTTAAGAAGCATCGAAAATAATAGTTCAACCTTTCTCACAAGACGGATACTTCAAATATTATACAACTGAATAGTACAGTCGCCAAATTGTGTGTCAAAAACGGGTATTGATCTAGAATTACGTTTTTCTGGTCTTTTATACCGTCTCGATTGTTATATTGGTGGCACTAAAAATTTTAGTAAAACGATTGATTGACATTGATATTCACTTACTTTCTGACACCTAGTGTAGATTTTGATGTGTGTAACATCATAGTAGAACTTGCATTATTAACCGCAGAACGCATTAAAATGTAATATGGGAGCAAACGTCCCATAATAAATGCATCTTAACGCTAAATATAAGACGGCTATTCCTTAATTATTACAAGAGGACATAGACACCTATATTACAGTTATTCGTAAAGGGTCGTGGAATGGATACAAAATATTACAAAATTCTATATATTATAGTTTAACTATTCAGCCGTACGCGACGGCAATCGAACGAACTTTCGAGAAGATGGTTATGAAAAATGTTTCGATTCCCGACCGTATACGGCCACGTGAATACTACGAAACTAATAATAACAATAATATTCAAATTCCGAATATCATAGTGTAAATAGAAGTTACTCAACTTGTTTAGTTATTACATGGGTATATTTAGAGATACGAATACATGGTGCGAATCGGTTTCATAGTTTATCAACCATTGCCACTTGCGAAACCTTTTAAGTTATAAAAACAATAGTCGAGGAGCAGTCGACTCGGAACAGTCATGAAACGTGGTATAACATGCAGTCTTACTACAAAACGCAGATCAAAGTTAGGTTTAGACTATTCCCTGCCTATAACAAATTAATAATATCACCTGAGAAAATGTACTTTCAAATGTATGTTCCTGTTTGGGTGAATATTACCAGCCAATATAAAAATTCACAAAAGCGTAACCAAACTGATACGCCATAAGCCTCCGAGCAACTGATGTTTTTCGTACACTAATCAACTCTTATTTATGATCAATTAAATCCTTGATCACTTCGCTTGGCGCTTGTTTAATCAGGCTTGATTTTAAAAGAGTTTCCGCACAGCAGTTATATAACGTTATGAAACAACACGTAACAACGATAACATTGTATAACATTATACAATATTAAGAATGCTATTGTGTTACACATCGTATTATAACGTTGTATAACTGCTGTGTAGGAGCACCTTAAAGAAGCAAGGTTCAGCGGATTCGCCGATGTATAACAATTTAAACACCAAATTTTCTGTGGCCTAACTTCAGTCTGCGTTTTATAATAAGACGTATTGTATTCTAACGGTGAGCCTCGAAAAGGTACGATCGATACACAGCACGTCTACAGAAAAACCCCTTTAATTAATTATTAAAATACACAAATGGCACGACTATATACATTGGGAATTGACATGATCTCTTCACAAAATGGCGCTAGGTTACAAAATAAATTAGGCCTTAGGCAAATTAATTGGTCTACTCTAACTTGAAACTTTGAAATCAGCGTTACTATGAATCAATCGTAACGAAACTATAATTCAAACTGTTTACAGCGCCTCTAGCGGTCATGTGATTGAACTACAGTTTTTACGATGAAAATTCACAGATTATAATGTTTTGTCCTTATCTACATTATGAGACAACAAATGATTAATGAAGAAAACAAAACACCCTGAGTATGCAGTAATCTAAAATATTTGCTATAATAAATACAAGACCCATATTAGTCAAAGATTTATTTTGGTCAGATGGACTGTCTGTCCATGTTTCAATTTTAGTCGGTTTGTAATTACTATGCATTTGAATTAAGAATAGTGTTCCCAAACCACTGTATATTTCGCTCTTCATTGAAAATGTTATACATATTAGACGTCATAATTCCATAGTGAGTGACCCTACTCTTAGTCTAAGCGCATAGTGCGTCAAATATTTTAGACAACTGTGCAGTACTCGGGAACAACACGACACTGACCAATCAGCGACACTTACGCGATATTACAACGTAAAAATTGTGCACTTTAATTCTTGTCTACAACAATACGTCCTGACGTGAGTATTGTTCTGTGAAGTAAGAGCCAACACAAAAAAAAATTACCTTCCAGCCACATAGTCAAAGTAAAGTTAGTGGATATCTCTAAACTATTTTGACATCTCAATTCACTTATTTATTTGTTTAAAACCTTTATTTTACCAAAGAAAATGGTACAAAAGGTGGACTTAATGCTATATCATTCTCTACCAGTTAACCTTCAGGATAAAAATTTGGTAATTTAATCGTTGTCTTGGTATATTCACAGGCTTTTACAGCAACTTGTTAAGTTACTGACAGCTACGTGTAAGACATATAAGTCGCCCATCGTTGCACAGAATCATATAAGTATGCCAATTGAACTACACTTCATGCTTTGAGCGAATCATTTATATCCGGATCAATAGTACAAATAAAATTACAGCTTGATCCCACACTAGGCAGGGCCTGTATCGTGTGCTTTATTGCCTGATTGCCTAAATAGTAAAGTGAGCTGCAGTATAAGACTAAATACAGGCTGTATTTAGTCTAATACTGCAGCTCACTTGGCAAAAAATCATATCATTGAAGCTAACGTGAGATTGGCGGTATGTTTTAACTTGGCACTCACTTGCTTTTGTCGAGATTCGGTATTATATCGTCGGCAATCACAACGAAATAGCACGTGAGTGACCCATTTTATATACATAACAAAATGTGTGATATAAAAAAACCTGGTCAATCACTTGCTATTTCGTCGGGATTCGGGAATATAAAATCGAAAACCTCGACGAAATAGCACATGAATAACCCGTTTTTATAACATAATGAATGACAAATCCTGTGAAACCAATTAAAAAAATATGTGCGTCCAAATTATAATCCTGAATATTGTGTCCGAATAATAATCCAGAATATCCACTAGAGAACAATAAATCTTCTGAATAACACGGATCATAAAAATATTACTCTACAGAACAATACCCACGCCTTACACGTGGCTCACTAACGCGTGCTCGGCGGCATGGACTGCGCCTGCACGCCCTGCAAGTTGGCCGGCCGTCCGTTCGGGTTGCCCATACCGAGCGCGCCCTGGTAGCTGCTCGCGTCCATACCGCCCATGTCATCGTTCTGCAAAGAGGTTACCAGTTTTATACTCGAAATAACACGTTTCATGATATCGTTCTGTATCATTAATCTGTTCCCTAGCAATAGGGACCAGATGAAATCGAAATACGAAAAAAAAATATCTATCTATTCGAAAATTGCCCGACAGGCCAGCCTAAAACAGGGCCAGTGCGATTTATTCCAAAGGGATTAAAAAGTTTACAATTGTTTTCACTAAAAAAGAACGAATCATAGTTTCACTTTTAGTTAGATAATAAAGAAATTCTGAAAACAAAATGGGAGTATTTTCTGATGCTTTTTTTGCTTGTTTTTGCACGCTGAAGGCACATCAGGCACATTTAGATTCAAAATGAGACCCTTGACTAAATAATATTATGTTATTCCATTGCGTCACAATTTTAAATTTTTATAAACTAATTTTTAGTTCTGCAGTGAGGACATAACTACATACATTATCATCCATTTTACATGTTTCTTTTTTCACAATATAATCCATAAATTTCACATTAAACAATCTATTTACACAAATTTACTTGACGAGGCTCAGGCGTGGTAGCATCCGCGGTGGTGATTAGATTATGTTACGGAAACTCGATGTAGAATGAGCGAGACACCAATAGCACGTTACAAATTAGTGGTTGCGTTACTAGCGGGTGATTCGGATAGACGCCACCAAACTGATGCAACAAAGCTTACAAGATGAGGTTCTCCATACAGATGTCAGTGCTGTGCTAGTGACATGGACCCTTATAAGTAATAGATATCGTCTTATCTTAAACTAAATGCCCCTTACCTACAAGCTCCTTATAAAGTTATAATATAGGTTGATGATCGTGATAAATATAAAATTTGTCCTCGTTTGTTGTTATCTTGGATCTATATTTCCAAAAGATCCGTGTCAATCTCAACCCTCAACCCAAAATCATGAACAACCAGACTTGTTGAAGATTGATGCCATATTTCAACATGACACCGCTGACCCTTTTGGTTTTTGACACTTTAAGGTTTAGTTGACAATTAAATTTCCTCCGTTATAGAAATCAATTATATTTAAAGGCGGGGAATTTATCTCTAGATAAGACGACCTCTACTACTACGTACCTCGCGATGCCGGCGAATGGTGCGGTCCTCGTAGCGCGTGCCGCCGGTGGACGCCATGGGCCGGCTGAGCGTGCTGTTGGCGTTGCTGGGCGAGTGCGGCGCGCCCGTCGCCGCCGACGACGGCGTTCCCTGACCTACACCCCGCAATGTACATCAAGCTATGCGAAACTTGCGCTCACACATTTGCACAAGAACCAATACCCTTATTACGAATACTAGTGTTGCCAGTGTTTAGATTTGCGCGAGACATTCCGATTTTCAAGGGTTTTGGGACGCGTCCCGATTTTAACCAGATCGGGACGCTAAATGTATCGAATGAATTGAATCCACGATCTCGAGTCGACATAAATCAGCGTAAAAATTCATTAATATCATATTATTGTAATTTCAACCTAATCCAGCAAGGTAAAGTATTAATGTATGATTAAACTAGTAATATTACTTGCGTAAAGCAATAACTACAAACTTGTAACTTACATAAAATTTAATAGATCTTTTTTTATACCGATCTATAACCATCATAGATTGTGATTTGTTTTACATTCCGACTTGATTTTAAATTAATCAAACCTGGCAACACTAACAATCTCCTATTTTACAAAAATGCCAAAGGACTAAACTAAACAATATGTTTCAGGTTTCAACTAGGGGATAGATAAATGATTGTAGTTGTAGATAAATAATCAGGCATAAAGTGTGTTTTGTACAATAGGAAGACTTGTCGAAAAGTTTATTCAAAGTTCGCTGTAAATGAAACCCGATAGATGTGTAGAAATCTAAGTGGCGGCATGACGACATAAGAAAGCATCATGCCGTTTGCCGTCTTTGAATAGAAATATACTTGCTAAGCGCAACAATAGATATCTCATCAAAACCGACTGAGGTTGTCTTCCTCATGAAATGATACCCATTTTGGAGTCATATGAATGTGTTCGTTATGAAATGACGCCCATATTCCAGGCATATTAAAATGGTGCACGACAAATGATTCGAACACAACATAGATAATGGTTCCCCGCAAAAGTGTCAGTGCATAGTTATTAAGACAGTTAGCGCAAGATTCTCATAGCGTTATTATGAAAAGGTTATTTGATAAGTATGACAAATTGACAACCCAAACGTGTAACCTTTATAGAGGCAAATATAGACAATTACAAAAATATACTGATACAACAAAAAATATGCATCAAAATCGAAAATCAAAATTATCATGAACAAATATTTATTTTTACATATACTTTTATACACGCCATTTGATCCAGTTCATTTTACTATATTTTACAAGATTGGGTTGTCGGTGTCGTCAGTAGTTTTGTACATATTTCACAACATACAGATCAAACATACACAGATGCATGTATGTATTTATTTACACAGTATTCAGACACGTGGTTTGAAACGACGATATTAGTCTCGTGAGATGTTATGCGTTGAATTGATACCCCTGTGCGATTATTTATTAGTGATCCGTGATTATGTGGCCGTCACATTTTTTAAAATTAATCCTTTGAGTGCGTTTGACCTCTTCCTTGCCTGATACAAAAATGAGGTTATGAGTTCATAATGAGGGGCTCGTGAAACGATTACCACCAGATAGCAGGGCCGAATCTAGTTCTGATGAGCCGTTTCGTTGTCTTTGGATATTTGCCAAGACGCAACCATAGACAATGTGTCGGTGGTTGCGTCTTGGTTGTCAACAGCTTACCAGAGCTGCCTCCAGTGATTTCAGAAAACTCATTAAAATGGACGGGTTCCAACCCCTAATTCGACCGTTCTTTCTGCTAACAGCAAATAGATAGCGCCACATTTGTACCCACCATATTATGAGAAAATAAAAGCAATATTAACTAAATACATCTTATTTCAAACTAAAATTATATTTTTGCTCAATACCTCTAAATTATTATCAGCAAGTTGAGGCTAACGCGGATCTATGCCATCTAGTGTCAAGTAGAATATAACTCTGCAGCGATGTCGCCTGACTATTACAGCAGTCTATAGGCTAGTATAACATTGTCTGTGGTACTGACCGCTGGAGTTGGAGGGCTGGCGCGGCTGCGCGGTGCGCGCGGGCGTGAGGAAGTCGGCCTCGCGCCAGCCGTGCTTGCGGTACACCTCGCGCAGCTCGGCGTGCGACCACATCGTCATCAGCACTTGCCCTGCGACCACATATAACATCATCAAGCAAACGTCTATATCTATAACAGATTTAAAGGTCACAACACACCTTATCAACTCAGAAAGGGATCGACACTATATCGCCTTTCGCCTCGCCGTCAACAAGGCGTCAACTTTACATAAGCACGTGCTTATGTAAAGTTGACGCCTTTCTGGGTACCGGACGGCCACAGTGGCAGAGGCACATCGAGAAGGAGATGGCGAGATGACATGGATAGATTTAAACAAGGTTGGCCAGTTATGACTGGCCAACCTTGTTGCGAAAGATCGTAAAGAGTGGTAGATAAAAATATTGAAAAAATCTCGCAATAAAATTTGGCGCGGCCTGGTTGAGTCCGAACATAGCGCAAGTCAATGCGCAGTACGGAATATAAGGTAAAGTGAGGCGTACGCGGGAAGGCGGAGCGCGTACTGCGCGGTCGTAGCTAATATCCGACTCGCAATAAAATTTTGCGCGACCTGTACAAACCGCGCCAAACTTTATTGCGAGTCCGAACATCGCACGAGTCAATGCGCAGTACGGAATATTAGGTAAAGCAGGGCGTGCGCGGGAAGGCGGGCGCGTACTGCGCAGCTCGCAGCTAATATCCGACTCGCAATAAAGTTTGGCGCAACCTAACCAAAGATCGGTTTCGGTATGTCGACTTGGCTACGGACATTACATTACGTTTCGTTTTCAATTAGTGTGTTGCAATAGGTTATATAGGGAAATTATCTGACCTGCAAATTTAAGTACGCGTGGCGTGTGACGGTGGCGCTGCTTGGTGAGGTTCAGTAGCCTCTCCACGCCGCCCGCTTCGAGCAATGAACGAGAGAACTCCCCGCTCTTCTTGATGACCTCGTTCAGCGTCGCTAGCACCGCCGCTATCGTATCATCTGACGTACCCTAGAATAGAAACAAATCCTATTTATTTTAAGTTTATTGCAAACAATCAAAGATTGATACAAAAGGTTGCATTTGCATTGTCTACCAGTTCACCTTTGGGACATTGTGAAAAAGATATGTAGCTGCCAGTATACTGATATAATGCTGAAGCTCCCAGAATAGTCAAGAACTTACCCTAATATTGTCTGTCTTGTTCGCATTTTGGAATATTCTGGAATGAATGTTGGCGGTCGGGACTGAAAGTATGTGGGGCTTTCTTTAGCCTATAAGACCGTATATAAAGGGGGTTCACTACGCCAGTCCCAAGCACGTTATAACTTGTTACACTTTAACTATGACGAATCATACATTATTACTTTCATCGACAGTTCAATTCCCTAAATGTTTGATATGACGAAAGATATTTCACCCATGCATCATTTCACCTAAACACTTTTAATCCTTAGTACATTTCCTCATGCTGCAATTTATCTGCGAAAGTTTTCTCTAGGAATATTTTTATCTAACATAATATTTTTTTAATAAATAAGTATATAAAAATAAATAAATAATCAACTAGGGACAAATCACACATTTAGCGATGTGAACTTATATTGCGGGACACTAACTCAACGATACTATATTTTGTAATCTATAAACATATAAATAACATAAAAAACCCAAGAGAACTTAAAAAAAAAATCTTTTTACCTGTCCGTGAACCCAGTCCCTCGCACCGTAAAGCTGACGTGTTATCCACTGTGCCAAAAGGTGTGTCAAATGCAAGCACGGGTTAACTTACAAATGATAAAGGTGGGTATTTGTAAAATAAAATATGACAGTGCGTCACGGGACGGTGTCCTGTGTGTTAAAGTTGTTTTTATCGTTAATTAAATTAATGGTATAAGTTTATAGTTTTAATTAATTAATTAAATTAATTGTATAAGTTTATAGTTTTAAGTAGTAAAATGTAAATGGACGGGGCAACCGGACCGATCATCACTCGACCGCGAGCTCTCGTATTACTATATGAGTTCAACTCGAGTAAACTTCAAACAATACTTATAAAGACGAGTAAGATTATTTCCTACAAATCTGCATGCGATTAGTCGCGACAAGGTCACGCGCCCTCGGCCCCGTCCGGTGCCAGCGGTGGGGTACATACGACGCGTCGATAGCAGTTGCAGTACGCTAAAATAAGCTCGTTTACGTGTTATTTTTTTGTCGAATGACTTAAATACTACAATAAAAATAAATACTTTATGTGAATATAGGTACTATTAATAATCGATGAGCGCAAAAACACAACAATATCCTCAATGAAAAGTTCTCGCGACGCAACCGCACGATTCGAGTATCACGGCGGACTGCCCTTAATTTAAGCGCCACCCGCCGCGGTAAGTACGGGGCATGATTTTTCGGGACTAGTCACGCTTTTAGAGAATTATTATCCATAGGATCTCGGCGATGAACTATGCGTTTGAAGTACTGAAATACTCGCTACTCGACTGACTAGGCTTACGATGTTATAAAGCGACACCAACCTGTTCATGCTGCTGCGTGCCGCTGGGCAGTTTCTGCACCAGGTCCCGCATTGCATACTTCCCGATGAGTTCTTTGTTGCGTTGATCGATGGCCAGATTCCGTAGTGCCGTGGCCACGGCGCACACCACTCGGTCCACCTCCATTCGCAGGAGTTCTACTAGGATTGGTAGACCTGGAAGAAAAAGTTAATTGTAAATGTAAAAAAGTGAATCTTTTGAATCTTGAATCTTAAATATAGTGATGGGTTGCTAGCCGCATCGCCTATTGACATGATTTGTGATGCTCATTCCCTCGATCGGCTTTTACGATCTGCGCGGGAAGAGAAGCAGCTGTTACATTCTTCGTTTTTTCTCTTCTCCCAGACCAGCGTGAAAGTTAATCGTTTAATAATTTATCATTTTCATCAAAGATACACGCATGTAAAAGCTGCCTTGTTTTAAAATGACGCTTTAAGAACGGGGGTCGTACATCTAGATGCTAAGGTCCGGCCTAAGTAGGTCCCGTGCCAAGCTCTTGTCATGTCGTGTGGTTACACTCTAATTCCTCCTGTAGATGACGTAGAAGGTGGCTTATGAAACACATGCCAAACAAAGCTTAGAGACATCAAAGAGACCTCTCCAACCCGTTTGGCTGGCGTGGAGAGTGTAGGCGAAATCCTCAGACTGCTCTAGCACATATATGGCTCTGGAAGAGAGGGTCGTGCTTTTGCAGTGGAGACTAAAAAAGGTATGATGATGATGTCATAGCGCGAAGAACCGATGGCCGATGGGGCAGGAAGGTTCTTGAATGGCGACCACGCACCGGCAAGCGCAGCGTTGGATACCCACCGACCAGGTGGTCGGACGACCTGATAAAGGTTGCTGGAAGGCGCTAGTTGCAGGTCGCTTCCAACCGGTCATATTGGAAATTTTTGTGGAGGCCTTTGTCCAGCAGTGGACTTCTTGTGGCTTAGATGATGATTATAGCTCTTATGTTTGAATGTTTGATATTCAATGAATATTGCCGTGTGGTTCCCGGAAGAGAAGAATAGGATCACTCCAAATCTTCCCGTGGATGTCGTAAAAGGCGACTTAGGAAACTCAAGCTAAACAAAGCTTATAAACATCTATGAGACCTCTCCAACCCGTCTGGCCAGCGTAAAGAGTGTAGGCCAAATCCTCTGACTGCTCTTACAGTACAGAGAGGGTCGTGCTCCTGCAGTGGAGACTAATAAAGACCTGATGATGATGATGATGATGATGATGATGATGAATGAAATTTTCACCATCGCCGTACGGCTTATTTGTTAGTTTTACGACTTATTTATTAAACTTCTCCATATTCATATTTTATCAATATTCAAAGCTTACCTTTCTCTTTTCTGACTGCGGCCCTGATATCAATAGATGGCTGCCAATAACAAGCGGCGAGGTTTTGTAGCGCGCCCGCGGCCGCTTCCAGAGTTTCGGGGTTCGAACACGTTTGTAAAAGCGCCATGTATAATGGTACCACCTGGAATTAATAGACACGATAAGGCGATGGTAAAAAATACATACCTACATACATACTATCACGTCCTTTTCCCTAGCGGGGTAAATAGAGCCCAGCAGGCCGATTTGCTAACTCGGTGTACAACGATTTGATTGTCACTTTAGCATCCATTACGGTTTACATATCTTACATAACAATAGTCATTCACACCGAAGCCGTAATGAATATTGAAGTTGCCATGAAAATGATGTACACCGTAGCTGTCAAAAGTTAACAAATAGGCCTGCAGGTCTATAAACCCTAAAGGCCCCGTTAAGCATGTTGGTGGGCTTATAGGTGGAGAACGGAATCAAAATAGTGCTTGATGGGTTGCTAGCCGCATCGCTTATTGACATGATTCCTCACAGTCATTCCCTCGATAGGCTTGTAGGATCTGCGCGGGAAGAGAAGCAGCTGGTACATTCTTCGATTTTTCTTTTCTCCCAGACCAGTGGGGTATGAAAAATACAGTTCATTAAAAATCTAAATGTAAAAGTTTACATTAAGAGTCGCCTGGACGCGCATGTCTCCATACAAACGGAAAAAGGGAATTGTGGCAATATTTGATAATTTTAGGGCAAAATTAAGCATCCAATCAGTTAATCTCATTATTAAGCTTATGAACCGTTATTTGAAACCTAATTAAACAACAATTGAGAGTAGCGAGCTTGACTTCCGGTAGCAGGTCGGCTATTTTACCGATTTTCCCTTACGACGTCGGCTAACTTCCGGTGGCCAGGTGGGGGGCATGTGGCGCCGCGCCACTGCTCTGAGCCTCATTGGCGTCTTGACTATCGTAGCAGTCGGTTGTATTGGTAAGTGCACGTACTTACATTTTTATTACTTATTTTCGCTTTTCAGCTTTTTATTTTTCAGATTACTGATTTTCCCTGAAACATGTTATTATTTGAATTCAAAAATTCAATATAATAACGGATTTTTTTTTTAAAGGATTTTAACGATGCAAATCGTTCGTTACTTATATATTGGTTATTTAACAGTCCATCTGATTAACAAACAGTACTATTTAAATGTTGAATTCTTAAGTTGTTATATTCCTATATAATTTAAAGTGACTGTGTCAGTGAATAAATTGAGAAACTATCCAGACCAAGGAATGTAGTGTTGCTATGCAGAGCATGTAAGTGATATTCAAGAATATATTAACACGTTGGCGTTGCTTATTAAGCCTTTTTGGCGTTAAGGCCGTTGCCTTTATAAAGATTAACTATATGTCAAGAAAATGTGCAGCCATAGACTGCGTAATATTTTACGTTAATAAGCGATTGACAAGATTAACAATAAAACTTAATATAGATATGAATGATTTTCATTTATATCACTTCATGAAACTGGTTCTTTGCTGCATAATGAATAATATAACTAGTTATTTAGCTACTCAATAAAACATTTAAGGATTAACGGAAAATCCTTTTCGATTGCGAAGATTTTTTGTTTTGTTTTCATATAACTTACCCTCAAGGAGATGAGGATATGGAGATCAATTCCGTATATTAATTTTGTTCCTAAAGGTAACTAAACATTTCATTAAGTATATTAAAAAATAGTATTCATTAAAAAGTTGAAGTGTGAACTTATCATTGAATTGCTAGTTTATTCAATTGTCGATTACGGTGGACAATTTTGTTTATTTCTTTTTACTAATTTCTTTGTAGGAACAAAATCTTTGTATGGAATAGAGAATTGATACATAAGTGAATTTTATATAATAGGGTGATACCTTGACCACCTTATCGAAATAATGCTGTTAGCTTAGCTATGCTTAACGTGCAGACTCGGGTCAAGCCCAGTCATGCTGGAACATTGGATTATTTATAAAGCTGCTGCGCAAGCTCAGCTGAACGTGCAGGCTCGGGTCAAGCCCAGTCATGCCAGAACATCGTATTGTTCATAGTGCAAATAAATAAAGCTGCTGTGCAAGCTCAGCTGAACGTGCAGGCTCGGGTCATGCCCAGTCATGTTAAAACATTGTATTATTCATAGTGCGAATAAATAAAGCTGCTGCGCAAGCTCAGCTGAACGTGCAGGCTCAGGCCCAAGCCTAGTCATGCTGCCTATTGCGTCTATTTTAATTATAGACATGCAATACGTGAAGTAAAATAAAATACATTTTGGTTCTTAATATAAACTTTTATTTTGCTGAAACAAAGCTGCTACGTAAGCACACCTGAACGCTTGAGCTCAGGCCAAGCCTAGCCATGTCGCAATTTCGGATTATTTTATGAATGACGTAAATAGAACTATTTCATGATGAGTAAAACTGCAGAAAAAGCTCTAATAAACTCGCCAATCGCGATGAATCAAGAGGAGTTACGTTCTGGTCGTATCAATTTTATTTAAGTGCAATTGATTAGCTGTTGCGTATGCTCAGCTTAATGCGCAGGCTCAGGGCAAGCCTAGTCATGCCATAACATTGAATATTTTTTATAATAAGTGGAGCGACATTTTGCGTCGCGAATAATGATCTCTTTGAATATATTCATGAAGTTATTAAAGTAACTACATTTTTCATGTTTATTTACTTGGGCTTTTTTATCATAAAACTTATTTATTATTATAAAAATAAATAAATAATCATAAAACTAATGTGAAAGCTCAGTTTAATTCATGGGCTCGGGTCAAGCAGTATTTCCAATGCTGAAAATGTTGTCAATTATGAATTTAAGAGTCGTTTGGGCTATACTTGAAGCCAAATGTGTATGATCTAGATTTGGCTCCTTATGAATAATGCTAACGTTAAATTGAACACACAGGCTCAGATCAGACCTGTTGCGGTATTAGCTAGTTATTAACTTTCACAGTAAATTGAACTGTATCCCAAGAAATTATAAAATAAATGTTTAAGTTAGCCACTTGAATCAGTTACGATTTACGAACTTAAATAAAAGCTACATCGCAAACTTTGCCCAAGAGACGCAGTCTCTGGTTAACACATTCACTGCCGGAGTTTCACAATAAAGTGTTCTACGAAAGTACTCGTAGTTTGCACCTAACTTGTTTTTAGTTATCCTTCACCATCTCATTGATAATGAAATATTTTTATATTAATATCGTATAAAAATAATTGTCTTGATCTAAGAAAGACTTTTACCAACTTTCATTGCAAAGTCGAACCGGCCAGGCGAGTTTTTCTGATTACACTATAATGTAATGACGCAGATATTTTTCATGTTCAAACTATGACACTAGCTATGAAAATTGACTACCGATTTTTTTTTATGGTCACTTTACCGTAATGTATGAATAAGTGGAATGCACGGTATGTGCTACACTAGTATTTAATGCAAACGTATAACACATAATCATCATCAGCTTTCTACGCCCACTGCATACTATAAGCCTCCTTTCTATCTTTAGAATCTAGCATTTCCTAGCATTTTGCCTAATTTCATAATGTGCAACAATAGCAAGTCGATAAAGAGTGATCGTCTTTTGACCTTGCTTATTTTATTCACCGACCTCAGACAGTGATTATAACGGTTCGTCAAATTATTTTGAATATTTTAAAGGAAACTTTAGCAGCTTTTCGTCGTAGATTAGCCTCCTCGTCATATCAAGAGGCTATTTTTGGGCTTGGCAGGTTAAAGATGCGCTCTAATTTCACAAGGCAAAGTCGGTTTTATGTTGTAATATTTCTTACAAAAATGTTTGGTATCAGTTTAAATTCATAGACATTTTTATGATTATTTCAGATTACCATATTTTTAAAAGTTGAATAAAATTTAAAAGACATGCATGTTAAGCAATAATTCTCGGTATTTTCTTTAGCTACTAGCTACTTAACATCTCATCCAGGCCCTTCGCTGAGTGATGATTGGTTTGTCCTGTATCGTTTGCCCGACTCCTCTCTCATCTGAGCGTTTTTCCGGTTGCATTCTCAGATGGAGTGCTTTGGACACCCATGGCCCGGGGCCTGCAGACATACATATCTTCGATTTTCTTTTAGTCTAAATCTGTTTGAGTTTTGAGGCTTTATCACGGTTTAAGGCTTACAACAGCATTTGACATTTTGAAATTTATTTATTTTTAATTAGTTTATTTATTGGACAACATAAAATATTTTATTGGACTACATATATTTGAGCAGTAAATGAAAATCTGATTGCAATCTCAGTATTTGGAGTTTATTGAATTATTTAATGTACGTAAAGAAACTACAATAAATAAAAAAGTTCGTATAACAATCTGATTAAACTTGCTTTCTTTTGCTTCTTTAATTGAAACGGTTCTACTAATCTTCACTGAAGAATTTATAAAGGAACTCTTAGCTGGCCTTAGTCTTACCAAAATGGTATTAAAAGGTGTGTTTGACGCTATTTATCACTTAAAATGATAATATCGCACTAACTTTTATTTTTGTTTAAATATTGGAACAATCCGAATTAGATTTTCAAATCCGAACTTTAATCCTATACTAGGATGGAAATCCAGATCATATTGCTTTAACAAGGTATATTGTTTATGTGATATTTTTTGCCTGTTTCAAAATTCGAAGTATTTAAAATACCAGGTTTGATTGTTTTTAATATCAATAATGATAAGACTTTTTATTCATCTTACTAATGAACGGTCTCCCGTTTGTGCCTCTGTAAAGTTGACTCGTACTATTCCAGCTTAGCAACAGAAAAGCAAGATATTTTTAGTCAAAATTCAATTTATTACTTTCTTTTAAAGTTTACTTTACAAACATCAAAAATACCTCTCCAATCCGTCTGGCCAGCGTGGAGAGTGTAGGCCTAATCCTCTGACTACTATGGCTAATATATTGCTGTGGTAGTACAGAGAGGGTCGTGCTCCTGCAGTGGAGACTAAAAAAGACCTGATGGATAGATGGATACTACTTTAAGTTTAGTTTTACTTTTTTTTGTGTAAAAATTAAATATTTGTCATTCCTCTGCATTTTATCATCTCAAAGACAATACAGTTGCGAGAGCTGTTTGTATCTACCATATAGCCTTTGTATTACAAATCTTCTGGGTATATTTTAGCCAGAAAGAAGTTGTTTTGTCCTAATTACGGCTATCATCTTGCTAAGTGCGGTGCACCAGCATATTTTACTTTATAAAGATTAAAACGGTCAAAGTTCATCTCAATTTTCCTTACTTTAAAATTACCTTTTTGGCTTTATTCTAACCAATGTACATATATGTCATATATTTTGAAAATGGAACAGAATTACTCATGGCTAATTTTAACATATTATTCTATTTGTTTCCATATCTACGTAATAGGACTTGAACATGCAATTCAAATGGTTTTATACCATGTATACTGAAACTTATTGCACGTGACAACAAGGCTGTATGATAAAAAGGTTATAGAAAAATAAATATTTTCCGCAAGGTAAACCTTGCAATTTGTTAAGTGAGTTTTTGAAGTTCTTTCCTCCAGGTGATTTCTTTTTCTTTTTTTATTGAAAGTAGTCCGGTTATTATTGATCTTCGATGAAATAAGGAAAAGTACCTACGTCATATGATGCAAATCCTGTTTTACAATATTTTTATTATAAAAATAATAATTGTTCTGAATGTAATTTATATTCAATTTCGTCATTTATTTTTGGCCAGGTATAGTACGAGTTATTCGTACTCATTACCATTTATATTATTGTAAATTTGATATTTAAGCTTTACCTATACCATCTGTGTTGTAAATGAATTTGACACTTAAACAAGTGTTTATTAATTCAGTCTTTGTTTACTTTATTATCATTCAAATAATTTTTATTTTTTATATGATAATGTTTTGGTTTATAAAGTCCGCGTTTTTCCTATTCAATATTTTTACTATTCTTTCTTGTAACTCACTCTTGTCATGCATTTTATTTTCACATCTGATTTATTTAACTATTCAGTTTCACATAATATCATATCCATCATGTTATTGGCTATAACCGGTACACCAGGCGATAACAGACAATCTCTCAATTGTTGTTTAATTAGGTTTCAAATAACGGTTCATAAGCTTAATAGCAGCGTTTTACCTACCAATAAAACGCTTATTAAGCGATAACCTTATTTGAAACCTAATACACAATCACTGCCAGGTGTTTCTTATGCGAATCAATTTCGAGATCCAATGAGGCTCAGAGCAGTGGCGCGGCGCCACATGCCCCCCACCTGGCCACCGGAAGTTAGCCGACGTCGTAAGGGAAAATCGGTAAAATAGCCGACCTGCTACCGGAAGTCAAGCTCGCTACTCTCAATTGTTGTTTAATTAGGTTTCAAATAAGGTTATCGCTTAATAAGCGTTTTATTGGTAGGTAAAACGCTGCTATAATCTACGTACGTTCCTATCAGTTTGGTTAAATTATCAATAGTTTGAGAATTATACGCCTCTCAAGATTTCCATACAAATTTGAAAAGGCTTGTAATTCTCAAACCATTGGTATTTTAACCAAGCTGTATAGGAACGTACGTACATTATAATGAGATTAATTGATTAAATGCTTAATCTTACTCCAAAATTATCAAATATTGCCACAATTCCCTTTTTCCGTTTGTATGGAGACATGCGCTTCCAGGCGACTCTTAAATGGCAAGTGCCTTCGTAAAGCTTTCTATTGCAATTTCGACGTGTGGTGAAACCAATGAGGGATTTCGTAGTGAATAAATTTACTCCGAAGAATTTGGTGTTTTGATAATAACGGAGAAGGCTATTAACCTTCTCAGTTCTCAGTAACCTGTGTATGCAAAATTTCACGATGATCGTTCAGTGGATATGGCGTTAAAGCGTAACAAACAAACTCACTTTCGCATTTATAATATTAGTTAGGATAGGATTTCTGTTGTAATTAATGGCAAACAATAATTGTAAATCGATATACACTAAATAGTTATTCAGTAAATAATAATCGTTACCTCTGGTGACCATAACATTTCAGTTCCCTTGGGTACGCTGTACCCGAGCTGCGAAGGGGGAGTGTCTCCTAGGGGCTGGTTGTCGGGTTCACTCTTGCCGAGGGGACTGGTGGAGTTGGATGATGAGGAGCCTTCCTTCTTCTTTTTACTGCCGCCGAAGCAGCCAAGATTTTCACCTGAAGAAAATGAGTTACAAGTACAGAAAATACTTTTCGATTACGCGCACTAAGAATCATGGTAGTAAAATGAGTTACAGGTACAGAAAAGACTTCTCGATTACGCGCACTAAGAATCATGGTAGTAAAATGAGTTACAGGTACAGAAAAGACTTTTCCATTACGCGCACTAAGAATCATGGTAGTAAAATGAGTTACAGGTTCAGAAAAGACTTCTCGATTACGCGCACTAAGAATCATGGTAGTAAAATGAGTTACAGGTACAGAAAAGACTTCTCGATTACGCGCACTAAGAATCATGGTAGTAAAATGAGTTACAGGTACAGAAAAGACTTCTCGATTACGCGCACTAAGAATCATGGTAGTAAAATGAGTTACAGGTACAGAAAAGACTTCTCGATTACGCGCACTAAGAATCATGGTAGTAAAATGAGTTACAGGTACAGAAAAGACTTTTCCATTACGCGCACTAAGAATCATGGTAGTAAAATGAGTTACAGGGTCAGAAAAGACTTCTCGATTACGCGCACTAAGAATCATGGTAGTAAAATGAGTTACAGGTACAGAAAAGACTTCTCGATTACGCGCACTAAGAATCATGGTAGTAAAATGAGTTACAGGTACAGAAAAGACTTTTCCATTACGCGCACTAAGAATCATGGTAGTAAAATGAGTTACAGGTACAGAAAAGACTTCTCGATTACGCGCACTAAGAATCATGGTAGTAAAATGAGTTACAGGTACAGAAAAGACTTCTCGATTACGCGCACTAAGAATCATGGTAGTAAAATGAGTTACAGGTACAGAAAAGACTTCTCGATTACGCGCACTAAGAATCATGGTAGTAAAATGAGTTACAGGTACAGAAAAGACTTCTCGATTACGCGCACTAAGAATCATGGTAGTAAAATGAGTTACAGGTACAGAAAAGACTTCTCGATTACGCGCACTAAGAATCATGGTAGTAAAATGAGTTACAGGTACAGAAAAGACTTCTCGATTACGCGCACTAAGAATCATGGTAGTAAAATGAGTTACAGGTACAGAAAAGACTTCTCGATTACGCGCACTAAGAATCATGGTAGTAAAATGAGTTACAGGTACAGAAAAGACTTCTCGATTACGCGCACTAAGAATCATGGTAGTAAAATGAGTTACAGGTACAGAAAAGACTTTTCCATTACGCGCACTAAGAATCATGGTAGTATCATCTTCGACGTAACCACGAAGTTTCATACAAACTAGAGTTGCGCTCCAACTATACTAAAACAACACGCCGCGCTGCCATACAGCACTGAAACTACTAATAAAAGACGAAAAGATATTGTTTGCTATAATAATATAAATACAATACATACTTTCTCTTCTAGATTTTTCTTATTCCTTGGTCCCCTTCTTTACAATAGGCTTAATAAAAAACTTGGTTTCTATCCTTATTCTTACGGTATGACGAAAAGAATATTACAAGAAGCCCTTCTTAATATGTCGTATGAAGAAACAGAGGATTTATTAACAGTTTTATCATAAGTATTATTAACATTTTTCTTTAAATATTTTTAATTTTACACAATTTTGTTATAATTTTGTTTTTCTATTTGTAATTGTTTCTTTTGTATGTTTATGTCTAGCAATTTAAGTCTGAAACACAGGGTGCTTCTCACCTTAGCTCAGACAAAACTATGTTTGTACCTTTTTAATGTATGTCTATATTGTAATATTTTATACCACCTAAGAATTTAAATAAAGATTTATTTATTATTATTATTTATTTATACACAGATGGCGCTACGTCTTATATTTAATACATATTCACATAATAATACAAATAATAAAAAGCATTTCCAATTACATGTTGTATCTGCTCAGATTACATTTTCATCTTTCAAATAGATGCGCATTACTTTTTTTACGCATAAACAAGTTCTGATAAGTTAACCAGCAGTTAGACCTACTGCTATCTAACGGTGACTTTTTGAAACTCAGCATGCCAGTTCAGTTCAGTTTATTTATTCCATTAAACAATAATAACATTGGCCAGAGAGCCAGAGCGCGTGCTCCGGATAAGTCATCTATTGCTTAGAATTATCATATATATGCTAAGAAGGCATTTTTCATCAGTTCAATAAAAAAATAAAGATGAAGAATTAAATGCTTTCGTGATGGGTTCGTAGATTATTTCACAAAGCAATAATTTTCTTTTTTTTTTTATACCTTTTGACGCGCTAGCCTGTATCCTTGCTTGTCCGGAAGATTGTGTAGGCGGTGCTCTCGTGTCGTATAATGGGTCTTCTATTTCTTGACATCTGTAAATAAAGTTGATACGTCATATAATTAATATTACCGATTGCTTTACGTATTACATATCGACGTGTTTAAAGACCAGGCAGAGATTTCGTAGTGAATAAATTCCCTCCGAGGTATTTGGTGTTTTATTCCAAATCCAAAAGCCAAACTACGTAATATTTGGTATCAGAATTGGGATTCCGTAGTGATTAAATTTCCTATAGAAATTTCCTAAGAATTTTGTGTTTTGCTCCAAATCCAGCATCTTTTTTCTAGTATTCAATATAAATACATGGCAACATTTTGATCGCTTTGGACCCTTAAAGGGGTGATTCAGTCCGTCGATATGAACAACTATTCCAATGGGATAATACTGAAAACTGAAAAAAAAATACATACGCCTCGTATAGAAATTGACCGGGCCGAGTCATGAAATACTAAAAATATACGGAGCTATGTTTACCACGTCATATTACTTCAGAAAATCTTAGGTTGGGACGGTGTGATTAGTCACAAATGAAACATGTTTTTAGTTGAAGTATACAGACCTGTAGGACAGGTTCCGGAGCACGCACACGCAGTTCTCCACGATCTTGGTGCCGATGGCGTTGGCCTGTATGGCGGCGCGCACGGCGTGCAGCAGCGCCTCCGCCAGC
Organism: Rhodophaea formosa; assembly: GCA_963082605.1. Lineage (NCBI taxonomy): Eukaryota > Metazoa > Arthropoda > Insecta > Lepidoptera > Pyralidae > Rhodophaea > Rhodophaea formosa. Next base: position 7,633,047 of record OY720228.1, on the reverse strand, counting down.
CCCGCCAGCCCGCGCAGTCTGCGCCGCGCGTACTCGCCCGCCGACGACGCGTTGCGGAGCACGCCGGATGCGTTGCGGAACACTGCGGAAACAATTGGCATGTTGCCTAAAAATTTTTTCGTGTTGCTATGTAAAGACCAGCCAAAAATAAACACAATAGTGACAGTAATACATTTCTAAGCAAAAAACTCTTTCAGATATTAAAGTTTTAAAGACACATATTTTTAGACGTTAATTTTTAGACGTGAAAACGCGCTGCAGATTTGCCTACATATTTGTGACGTCACAACTTTGTATTTTGTATGGGTGGCGTGAGAACTTTGTTTGGTAGCTATACGAAATATTTCGTTTGTGGTAATGGTTTCATAATAAAAATTGCTATAAATTTAGCGGACTACAATACAGTATAACTGTAACGAAAGATTTTCATACTTTTAAAAATGGTCCTATTCACCCAACTTTAAAGAAGCTTTGACATCACTTAACGAATCGATATCAAATAAAAAGTGTTCTATATGGTGTTTTTAGATAGAAATTAGTATAATTGGAAACAATTTTTTATATAATCTTAACATTAGGCAACTACCGAATTATACTTGTTCCATTTTCGCCTTCTTCTTGTCGAGTTTCAATGTCATCATCATCATCTCAGCCGGAACAACTGGCTGCTGGGCTTAGCTAAGGATTTCCAATACGACTGTTTTGGAAGCGGCCTGCATCTAGCGCCTTTCTGCGACCTAGTTCAGGGATAGACTCCTGGATGGCGAATGGATGGCGCCTTTAGTACTTTTTAAGTTGCTAGGTACAAACGTACCTTGATTCCAAAATTTGTATTCTGCCTTTCGATATGTATTTACCTACATTACTTACAATACATTGTAATTTTTGTCCTGTTTGATGTTTTAGGCAAAATAAAGATTATTTATTATTTTAAAGGTTTTCACTTTTTCTCAGCCGAAGCTGGTTTTTTTATATGATAGACACGGGCCATGACCAAGTGGCTATCATTAAGAAAGATTGTTTGTAGGCTGATAGTTAGTCTGTATGTCAGTTGTATTAATATTGTTATCATTGTCGGAAGCATCCATGAATTTCCTTACAATCCGGCAGGTGGCATCCGGCAAATCGCGGCTTTCTGCATATTTATGTATGTTGAAGGATTAAGATCAATATTATTACCTTTATCAGGTCTTACGACCACTTCGTCGGTGGGTGTCCTACGCTACGCTTGTCGGTACGTGGTCGCATTCTAAAACCTTTCTGCCCCATGGGCCATCGGTTGCCACTTCAAAAAGTCGCTGAACTACTTCGGTGACTTTTATTTTTCTACGAATTTCCTTATTTGCGATTCGATCCCAGAAAGAAACACCGAGCATAGCCTATATGCTATGCAGAGATAGCTTTTGAGCGACCTTGAGCTTATACATCTTGATGTTAGGCCACGAACTTTAATGTTACGGTCAATTTTACAATTAACGTGATAAGACTGATTGTGGCCGCAGTAAGGCACGATACTAGTAGCCTAAACAATCGTGAAAGTGAAAAAATCAAGAAAATTTGCATCCAAAGACTGCTTCAAGATAACCAATCTCACCTGTAGACCAATAGGTGTCACCAGGGTTGGTAGGGTGCCAGCCAGAGTGCGGGATGATGACTTTGTTGACGATGACCTGCGCCGCGTCGTCGATAATGGATTGCTTGAGGTCCTCACACGATGACATGTTCCATATCACGCCCGTCACTAGCTCTTTTACCTGGGGGTATGTTCATGATTAAAATCGTTTTATCCTAAAAATACGCAAAGCAACCTTAGAGTAGTCGCTGCGTGTGACGTAGTGACACGCTAATTGCGTTGCTAGATATAACAGGTTCGATCGTAAAACTTGGCTAATTGCGAGTCGGACTCGCGCTTGAAGGGTTCCGTACCATTCTACATGAACAATGTTAGATTATCATCCAAATACTGCAAATAATCATGTTTGTTGTATGGGAGCCCCCCATAAATATTTATATTAGTCTGTTTTTAGTATTTCATGTCATAGCGGCAACAGTTATACATAATCTGTGAAAACTTCAATTGTCTAGCTTAACGGTTTATGAGATACAGCATTTTAACAGACAGACAGACATCGAAGTCTCGAGAATAGGATCCTGTTTTTACCCTTTGTATCTTGTATGTATGGCTGCGTATATATGTCTATATAGCATACATTTATTTACCTCAATATCCGTAGCGCGACATAGCAGAGCCATCAGGGCCGGAATACCGCCAGCGTCGCGTATGGCGCGCTTGTTCTCGTCGTTCTGCCGGCCATACGACAGGTTCCGTAGCGCGCCGCATGCATTGCGACACACCTCCGGATTCTCGTGCGACACCAGGCGCACTAGTGGTGGTATACCGCCTGGAAGAATCAAATAGTGAAGCTTAATACATGGCTTACCGTATTTTTCTGTCATTTCAATGGCAAACAAGCAACAAATGTTTTTGGGATAGTTTTTGAGTATATTGGAAGTAGATCAGGGGTGTCATCCTTAACAACCTGTTCGGTGGTTGCGGGTATGGCATCAGGTACGGGCGCTCAGCTACTTTTAATGCATCCCAAATACCTTTATTCGGTTCCACCATTCCTACAAATTCCTACCCTTCCCTCGCTTAAATACAGCTTTCGGTGGGCAACAACGTCGGAACCGATATAAGTCAAACAAACTGAGCTCACCAAGTGGTGAGTATGGAAAAAGCCCCACAATGACGGAAATCCTTGGAGGAGGCAAATGTCAGGCAACTTTTTACGGCTGTAAAGATGATGATACTGGAGGTAATATGTTTTGAAATAAATTTTCAATTGGCAGACCGTAGGTCGTACAGGCATAGACCTCAGGTAGCTAGATCGTATCCTGCCTGTGTGGAATATTTCAATTCTGCCCTGTGCCCGCCCAGCCAGCAGTTAAGCTGCAAACGCGTAGACGGCCACCAGGGAGAGTTCGGAACTGCGCTTGTGGACATGAGCTGATGCGGTCCCCCTTGCACAGCTACCATCCTCCACGTTTGATCATGAAACCGGCTCGAGAAACCAGTTGGGCACGAGTACCCGCGTGGAAAATTTTCACACAAATGTAATAATTTTGAGTGTTACCTAAACTCCTGGTCTTCTGTTTGTTGGGGTCGTCCATGTAGGTGAGGTGTTGCAGGTAGGCGGCGGCGTTGGCCTTGACGACGTCAGAAGGCGAGTTGAGGAAGCCGATCACCTCGGGCAAGTTGGGGTCGCGCCACTGTAGTCCGCCGCCGTCTTCGCGCGCGCCCACGCCCACTCCCACGCCCACGCCGTGCACACCGTACGAATCTGCAATAAGTGTTTAACATCTACATGCTGAAATTTTGATCGTTTTGAATCCTTAATTATGTAATGTCAGTGATTCTGTCCGTAAACATGAACAAAACAGGGCGGCAGCCTACTTTGATCGCATTACCAATTGCGATAACCGACGTTTTGAAGCAGGCGCCACTGACGCAGACGCTGGCAGCGCTTAACAGGGTTGCAAACAACATCGACCAATTTAATTGCTCATTGACTGAGTTTACAAGGGCTACAATGTTATTAATTTGTAACGGTGGTGGTGGTAGTAATTACTAATTTTAATACGCTATCGCATTGGGGAAACCCGTTAAGATAATGTATTGTACGATTGTAAAATAAACAATAAACTTATCCTATGGAAAAATGCTTAGAACTAAAAAAAAATCTGACATTTCCATATTAATTGACCTTAATATTTTGTATGGAAATGTAAAAAAAAATTGAGTTCCCACCATAATTCCTCTAGGAAAAATTATTCATATCGACGGACTGAATCGCCACTTCAAGAGTCCAAAACATCTAGAGGTGTTCACAATTTGATGAAAAATAAGTGTGTATGCACTTACCCAACGCCAGGCCAGCCATCTGCTTCTGCAGCTCCTCTTCATCGCCGTACATCGACTGACCGCCCGCGCTGCCCAAGCTGAGCCCATTCTGGGAGTCCTGACGAACAATCAATGCAAATTAACATGTAGCTTATAACTGACGGCAGAGCAGGTAATTGGAGAGCCTAATCACAAAATTCTTCATGCTGGTCTGGGAGAAAAGAAAACAACTCAGAATGTACCAGGTGTTTTTTTTTCCGCGCACATAATTAGAGCATGGGCAAATATCTGAGGAACCATGTCAATAAGCGATGCGGACTATTTTCATTCCGTTTTTCAACAACGAGCTCACGAACATGCGTGGGTCTTTAGGTTTTATAATCCTGGTTTCCGTCTACTCCGCAAGGGACGTGACTAGACAAGTAGTGAAAAGACGTGAAAATATGTTTGCATGTAATCACGAAATAGTGTTGTTTACAGCAAAGGCAACAGACGGAAAAAATAATATATTTTTCTTCTGGACGGACCTCAATAAAATTTTGTAACAGTTTTCGGCCCGTTTTAAACTTCGTGTCGACCCCTGTTGTACAGCGTTGAAATGATAGCTCCATCATTAGGTATGTTTCAGTGGCACATAAAAATATGTCGCAGGAATTTAAGAGGGCGCGAGTGCAGCGGTGCATAACGACATGTAAATTTTCACAAATTCCAACTACAAAAAGTAAAACGTTCGATTTGTATATGACGCATGAATGACCACAAATATTTCTTCTTTTTATTGTTGGATTTCCTTATTCATTTACCACTCAGATCTGCCTGTTCGAAAAACCACCAAATGAGTTTTGTTGCATACCAAACTTGTAATTTTTTTACACTCAAAGGAGAAATAATATTAATGAACAATATTACCTGCAAGCCTATTAGATGTGAACAGGCCTCCATTGAGCAAGATTACTAGTAACTACGTATATAAACTCAGGTACGTTTGTATAGAAAAAAGCTTAGTCCCAGAGTACTAATCTACTCTGTGTCGATTGATGTGAGTAACATTTGACCTTAATAAGTTGTTAGGTTCTAATTAACCCTATATCTAGGTCATCAGATTTAAAAGCAGAAACACGATTGATTTGATTCTGATTTTTTAAATTTGTGATAAGTTGATAAGAACAACGTTAAGAAAGCTGAAAGATAAACCAATGTCATGATGCCACCAAGGCAAGATGCTTGATTTATTGTTATGCCTAAGTTTGCTGTGCTGATTGACAAATTGTTTCCTCACTGACAATGATGATGTCGGAGTTTGTGATGGGAAGTCAAGGGGTATGGTTGAAGTTTGCCTTAGACAATATTGCAAATTGATTTTAGTGGACCTTATAATATGAAATTGGTGTAGTTTGGTGTTATAAATACTCGTGCTCATGCACAATTTGTGAAATAGTTAAAGTGGCCTGATAAATGGACTCGTATAGATTTGCCACCAGAAACTACCACGAGACATCAAAAGCATATGCCATCTTTGATGCTACTTTGAAAAACTTTACTGTACAACACCGATACTTAGTATCTCATTATACTGGACATTGGCAGAATCACTGAAATCTCGGTGGTAGCCATAATATAAAACAGGAGAAGAAGAAGAATGATCATGTCGATGTAAAATAAAACTTTATAAAAAATGATGAATTTTTACTATACCCAACCAATTTATTTTTTTAACTAACATTTAAAATTTATAAATGACGAATGACTTACGAGGTCATCATTAATATAAAAATAAGACAAATAATAATCAAACAATACGAATTGAGAACCTACTCCTTTTTGAAGTTGGCTGAAATTCTTGCAAAATAGATAAAATGTCATCGGAATGGAAACTCTATCGTTCGCGATTTATTCTGAACAAATTTTGGAATTTTTACAACAGTCAAATCATCATCATCACAGGTTTTTTTTAGTCTCCACTGCAGGAGCACGTCTCTGTACTACCAGAGCCAAATATTAGCCAGAGCAGTCAGAGGATTTGGCCTACACTCTCCACACTGGCCAGAAAAATATTTGCATGACGAAAAATATACGTCTGCTATTGGCTGACACGTACGCGCCATGCGGCGTCTTGGCCACTCTCAATAATCGGCACAAGTATTGTGAGCGAGATAGCACGAGTCCAGTAGTTTTAAGATTTAAAGTCCTATGTAGTAGCAATAAGTTCGTTTTTTCACTGATGTCTTTAGTTGGCGATACTGTTTACTGATTTAGTCGCGAACTACTGAACGTACCTTGAACTGCGGCGGCTGGTGCGGTTGCGGGTCGTAGGCCGTTGGGTAGTGTTGGTAGCCGTACGCGTCGCCCGCGTACTCGCCCCGCGGTGACGTCACGCAGTAATGCCGGCCTAGCTGCTCCAATGACGCAGAGTCGTACCTTCACGAAAAACAAAGTTGCCCACAAGCGTCAGTTTTTTTTATTTTTCGGATGTGTAAGAGGCCAACACTGGTGTCAGATTTTTCAAGTTGCCTAATAGCTTAAGAATAGTTTAAAAAATATCGAAGATGACAGCCGGAACCAGCGGCTTAAAGTATATTCCGAAGCACGTAGGAGCTCGTGATATTTTTATGCGACTTGCGGTCACCCATCCAAATGGGGACTGCGCCCGGGGTTGCTTAACATACGTTAGCGCTAATATTGCTTACGACTACTGGGCCAGTGACATGGATCAAAGTACATATTTGAGTTTGGAGTGTAAAAGTAAAAGGCACGAAGTTCAACATCATCTACTACATACATCTCTATGTATGAAAAAGTGTCGGTCGAAAGTGTCTGGTTTCGGTTGAAAGTCTTAAAATACCGATGAAAAGTGTTTGAATAAAACAAAATCACAAGACGTTTTGAAAGTAGCATAGAAAAAGAAACAAGAACAGAATGGTTCTACCAGTATCGCTTTAACGCGCACCTAATTTCGACAATATCTAAATTCACTAAGCCTCCTCCAATACCATCACTATTCTGGGTAGATTCCGAACTAGTTTTACTGTTTTAGTTGAGACACTTTTAAAACTGATCTACCATATAAGATTTGATGATGATACTTACTTTTACAACCCATAATAGTTAGAAGTAAATGTATCATAACTATCGCAATTGTATCTAATATTATATTAACGAAGTTTTGTGTGTACATTTCTTCATTTTGTTGATGTCTGGGATAAGGACAAATGCTACGTTTAATCCCGGAAAAAAACTTCTTTTCCTGAGGGATCGATACTAACGAGAGCGAAGCCGCGGTTGATGGCTAGTTTTAGTCACATTTATGAAAATATTGCATAAAGGCTAGTTTAAAAAGAATCACACAGTTACCTCTGTTGTAAATGGAGGTTGTGTTGTGGTAACGCGCCTGGCGAGGCGCTCCTGGGAGACGCGCTGCCGCCTCCCTCGACATACTCCTGCAATACAAACAAAATCACGATTATTTGTATTATGTTTATTTGGATTAAAAACTAGGGCGGAACACTTACCGTCTTATTATAATACGAGGTCTAACTTACACATGCGTACAGGTTGCGCCAAACTTTATTGCGAGTCGGATATTAGCTGCGTGCTTCACAGTACTCGCCCCGCCTTCCCGCGCTTTCTTCGCCTAACATTGTGTACTGAGCATCGACTCGCGCGATGTTTTAAGCCGCAATAAAGTTTAGCGCGGCCTGTACAGGGTTTAAACCAGTATCCGACCAAAACCAATTGACAAAGACAGCTGAGAAAACGTCCAAGTGATAAGTGTTGATTTACTTTGGTCGGACAATGGTTTGAACCAGGTGTAAAGTTCGTTTTATAATAAGACGGTTTTAGTAAATGCGAAGACCGACTGAATACTGTTAGTCTCCAGGTCCACTCAAAGGCACTTAGATAAATGTTATTTAAAAACGTTCTTTTATCTCGTTCTATCACTGTCTAGAGAACCTAGCAAGACAAAAACCGCCTGTGATTTATGAATGTCGTTAGTTAATATTATTTTGAGTATCCGGTTTTTCATTTTTATTATTTGTTATGTAGCGGCTTATTGGGTGCACATTATCGTATTTATAACCATTGTCAGTATTCATCCTTTAGTTTACCTAACTACTGATATAACTATTTACAAACTAATGCTTTAGGAATCAATCATTGTAAGTGTTAGTAAAAACGACTTACCTGTCCCATATAGGCGGGCACCTGTGGTGGAGCCTCCACCATGTAAGTCGCCTGAGGCTGATACGCAGCAGCACCGTAATGGCCATACGTGCCATAGTGCCCCGCACCCCCTGCGCCCGCGTAGCTGCCCCCGCCGCTCACAGACACAGAATCCATTACCTGTAATAAGAGAAACCCAAAATATATCTTGCTTTCGTGTCACAATATAAGTACCTAGTCTTAAATTTTGTTTATATTATCAATTTTTGTTTACCTAATTTTAGTTAATTTGTTTAAAATTACATGTTATAAGAGAGCGGTGTCCCCTGGCACAAGCAAATTTTTGCTTACCCACAACTAGCTACAATAATTTGTGAACATTTAGTTACTCAATAAACATTTATTTATTTACTCATAAGTAATAAAAGCTTCGATACAAATAAAAGACACACCTGAAGTCATCTGGTAAAACTTTAGAAAAACGAGGTCGCCAGCTTTATTATCGTGGGAAGAACTCTTTTGAATGTTCAAATAAGGTGAATTATCACCTAAACAGGCCGTAACTTAATTACACTAATTCAGTTGTGGCCCCTTTTTTTTTACACTTCACCGCCTCCGTAGTACCTATATGCCAACCCCTCTTCCCCCCGTTTGGTTTTCACATAACATATAAATATCGTTTTTAACATTTTATTTACAAATAGAAACTTAAAAAGAAAGTAAAAAATGGCTAATGATTACAAAGCGGTGAATGCTAAGCACTATTCCCATTTCAAAGATACTCGCTTGAAAGGGCGCGAAATTTTCTTGGAGGATGATGCCCACGTGATTAAACCCAGCCCCTTCTCCCTATGACAAAGCTGGGTATTTTTTTTAATTTCAAGCAACAAATAAATTTATATGGTAGGTAATTCTGTCGTATTTATTAAGTCATTCTGCTTTTAGTCCATGAAACTGGCAGACAAAGATGAACGGTACTCACATGAGGATATTTCTGCGAGGGCGCCATGGTGAGGTGACCCATGTGGTTGTAGTGCGCGGCCGGCGACGACACGTACCGCTCGTAGTCGGGCTCCATGCCGCCGCCCACTACTGGGTACTCGCCGGCCTGGAAAATATGCATATATTATTGATTCAAAGATTCAAACAAAAGATTTAAAACGTCTATTCAGAAAATAGGCCCTTGCAGGCACTTTTTCACGTCAAATCACATTTAAATTTATTAATTATTGTTCGAAAGCTATAGGCTACTAGCATTTCGGAACCGACCACTGCAGAGAAGAAATGCCGAAAGAAACTCTTTTCAATAGTATAAGACGCCTGCTCGCCTGAAGGGCTTTGTATGATTGTAGTATATTTCTTTCTTTTTTACCTTTCTTTTTTACTTTTCTTTTTTTTTTCATCTGTTTTTATTTTACAATATCATTATATAGGTATTCATTTTTTTTTTGACATGTTTATGTTTACGATCGGGTGAGCAAATTATGACATCATCATCATTAGGTCTTTTTTACAGACAGACAGACGCGGTGGAAGACTTTGTTTTATAATATTTAGTGATGATAGATGACCATAACAGGTTGAAAGCATTAATGGGATGTATAAATCATAGAACTAGTATGTCTTTACAGTAATATGTTTAACTCTTGGGAACTGGCGCCCAACGTGGGGCGAACCATTCAGCTCTGATACACTCCAAATCAATTTATTGAGCCTCATCTTTAGCAAGACAGTCGACAGTGAAAGCTATACACACACCAACGTGGCTAAGTAGTTCTCAAAGTAGAACCCGTCCTGAAACAGTATATCTGTCTATTATGTGTCTTGTCACTTAATAAATGCCGCCCAAAGTGGTGCCATTTGTGAAGGCGCTCACACATGACATTCCATATCAATCTACGTCGCCTGTACCTACTTAGGTTCGACAAGTCGAGATTGTAAACAAGAGGTATACACACCTGCGTGGCTAGGTGTTACTCAGAGTAGAATACCTCCTGAAACTGTGTATCTATTTATTATGTCTTTTTATTTAACAAATGGCGCCCAACGTGTTGCCATTTGTCAAGGCACTCAGACATGATATTTCATATCAATCTACGTCGCCTATACCTACTTTGTTTTGACAATTCGAGATTGTAAACAAGAGGTATACACACCTGCATGGCTAGGTGGTGCTGGTGTGCGAGCGCTGCAGACAGCTCCGCGTCCTCGGTGGAGGCGTCGGACCGCGACACCGGACTGTGTTGCGGACCGTACGCGCCCTCCACCGGCCCGTTACTGAAACAAAATAAAACAAAACGTATAATGAAAGTTACATGGTAGAATCAAATATACTAAATAAATAAATAAAACGCAAGACCGGACTGAAAGGAAGAAGTGGAGGTAGGCCTTTGCCCAGCAGTGGGACACAATACGGCTCGAAATAAAAAAAATATATATGAATAAGGGTCCTTACTATGTTACACAATATGGACTATTGTTGAAAGAAATACTGAGTCATAAAAAAAAATTACTGATTTTATTTATTCGAGCAACATTCTTCCAATATCTAAGGATTGATAGATTTACTATGATTAAGAGTTATTATCAACATCGCAAGATTTTTCCTCAAGGTACAACACTAGGCCATTTTCTTTTATTGAAAACGTCTTATAAAAGGTTTACACAGCTCAGCAAAATCACACCATTCCAGGCATAAGTAAATGAAAAATCTAATTCTCATAAAAGCTGAACGGCAAGCACTTCGAATAAAAATCCGGGGCCGCAAACCGGCGACTATTCCGCCCAATAATTGATTTGTTTATTGAAGTGTGGAGTGGCGCCCACCACCGCGTTTATAATTCACGGTTCCTGCGACTATATAATGCGTAAAACAAAAAAAAAGTCCAAAATGCAAAGCCCTTTGCTTGGTAGAAGCAAATGGATGCAAAGCCATGAAAAGAAATGACTAGCAGCTCTATATTCTTATATTTAAAAGGCTTCTTACTATGTTGCACATGGAATTTTATTGAAAGAAATAATAATTCATGAAAAAAGATTTTTTTACTAATTAATTTATTTTAGCAACATTCTTCGAATATCTAAGGATTGATCGATTTGCTAAGATTTGAATTTTTATCAAAAGCATAGGATTTTTACCGCAAGGTACAATACTAGGCCATTTTCTTTTATTGAAAACGTCTCAACAGGTTTACACAGCTCAGCAAAATCACACCATTCCAGGCATAAGTAAATGAAATATCTAATTTTCATAAAAGCTGAACGGCAAGCACATCCAATAAAATCCGGGGCCGCAGACCGGCGACTATTCCCCGCAATAATTGATTCGTTTATTTAAGTGTGGAGTGGTGCCCACCGCCGCATTTATTATTCATGGTTCCTGTGACTAAATTATGTGTTATAGGGAAGTGTTATGCAGATTTGCTAAACTTAAGCGGCTATAAAATTTGCGATTGTGTAAGGAAATGGTCACAACAATAAAAAATTAATGTAGTGAAATGGTCACAACAATAAATAAAATCGAAAAAGAACGTTTATTTACGAACTTGTATTACTTAATTCATAGGTTACTTCAACGGGCGAAATACTAGCTTCCGTAAATCTTCTTCTGGTCGTGTCATTCACTTCTACAACTATCTTTAGAAGCCATAGATATCAGAATATATGTATTAGAAGCATAAAGAAAAGCTAAGATCTATATCAATTTGCAAAATCGCTTAAAAATCTAAACCTTACTAAACCGGGTTTAAGTTTTATTCCATTTCCTAGAGCAAAAAGATGGTCTGTAAACACAAGCTCTCCTTTCTAATTCTTCTAATTGTCCGAAGATAAAGGAACGCTCAAAATGGCGCTATAAATGAAAAGTGTCACATAGCGCGTAAAAACTTGTTAAAATTAATGAAAACGACCAAATTAATGATAATAACGGTAATTAGGTCCGTGACGGCGCCATTATTGTCAGGTTACGTCACCGATTTGTCAAGCGGGATAAGTGAGTCTAGTGTATTGACACCGGTGACTACAATTGAGTCTATTAGTGTTAGATTCCTAGGTTAGACTAGATCTAGTCTATCTACTATTTAATTAACAAGTTAGACTTGCTGTCGGTCTTGGTGGCGCAGTGGTTAACATGCCAGCCTAGGACACAAGGGCTCTGAGTTCGATTCCCAGCGCGTGCAAATACTTGTTCTCCATTTTCACAGGTATGTCTGTGGTTCTGGTGCTACCCTTGGAAGTTGGCGTCAGGCGGACAGTAAAGCTTTCGCTATCATAACACAGCATGAGTGCTGCCATGATACAAAATAAAATACTGGACCCCGGACTCCGAACCATCACAGCTGAGGACGCAATCGGGGAAAATGCTCGGATGATTAAGAAGTTAGTACTTACAAACTGACAGAGAGGTACAAAGTTAGTCTTGAAGTATGATATATAACGAAAAGTTTATAAGTCATTCCTAGAATACAATATTCCTAGGTTTAGCAGTTTGAAATAGGCAAATGTGACAGAAATATTATGAATAAAAGGTAACAAAGTAATATGACCTTTTTACAGATATGGAGCTACACATTTTATACTAGAATTCACATTACACGCGAAGACGCCGTGGCAAAGGCATAATATGAACACTTGAAGTTGCATATTCTCTACTAGTAAATGCACGAAGCTTTCCGGGAAAAGTGGTGAATACTTGATGCATTTGGCGACGATAGCAAAGTTCATAGCTTCTTAGCTCATACAAGCTCACAAAAGAATACATAAGGAGAGAGAGGAAACTTTGAAACGCAGAGTCAATTTGGCAAAAATGTTTCAATCTAATAAAGGAACGAAGTACCGAGATACAAGCAGAAGAGAGAAACACTGTTCAGGTAAAGATTACATACTCAAACAATTTTTTCTTTATGACAACTTAGGTCTCAAACTACGAAGAAAATACTATTACTAGTATCAGACAACCGACTGCCCTGTGTTTTCTCAAGACACTAGAGACGATAAACAAATATTGGAGTAAAGGTAAAGACGATTAAGCTTAATACAATTAAGTTCGAGTTTCTATTGGGGGCCACAAATTCAAACTCAATCGATGCGTATTCTATGCCCTAATATACATAAAGGCAAAATTGTTTCGATAGTGATATAGGGTTCGAGCAAAATATTGTATCAGTGATAGCGCCTTTTTTGACGGTCAAGGCCTTTAAGAAAAACTCTAAAAAACTTTAATTTCCTCATTTGCCTTAATCAATTTTTACCATCAACTGAGAATTCTACATTTGTTTCTTTGATCTCAGACCAGCGTGAAAGCGAAAATGTTAATAAATATGACTAACTTGGGAAAATAAGGTTAAATAAATACCATCTGGAAAATAGTATCCTACTTTGAGAAACGTCTAATGGAAGTAATGGACTAGACGATGTACGAGAGCAGCGAGGTTAATCTGCCAGGTTAAATATACAAATTGAAGAATAGACCTGATACTTTTAAAACGGATCTCATAAATTCTTTAAGAAATTTTTTATGACATCTTTTTACCGAATTGCACCATTAGGAATTAGGAATATTCTAAATGTTTGTGAGTTACGACGAAGCTGTTTAGCTTTCCAGAATCTTGCACCATCAGTTCTTCTCGATGCTCCTTCATTGTATGGCCCTAAAGAATCTCTAGCTACTTGAGCATAGCCGTCGACTGGGAAATTAATACCATTCAGGTAATAAACGATCACATGCAAAGGTTTCACGTTAGTTCGGTGCATTATACAAAATGAAAACATAAAGTATGTATTACATGAATTCCTAAGATGCGCACTGCATTGTAACTTGAAAATTGTAGTGCCCTACCGGCCTGCGCCCATCCGCGTCTATTTTAAAATACAAACAATCAATACATACTACGGCGAGCGAACAAACCCATTCATAGCAAAGAAATCGAACTCGGGGTTCATACGTAATGCAACTCTCGATAAGAAATGCTGGAAATCTGATTGCAGACAATGTCTATTTCTGACAGGGTGGGAAATTGTTTAACTGGTAAAAGTGATTGTTGACGATGCATTGCATATGCTAAATAGCAATCATTTTACAATCACTCCTGACTCCTGGTGTTGGAGTTGTCCATGGGCAGTGGTGATCAGTTACCATCAGTTACCATCATTGAAAAAATCATTAAATGTTCCAATCGTGTGTATACCTAGTACCTACGCACACTACAAAGCGACTATAAATATTGTGACTCCATTCATTTGTGATAGAATAATTCTTTCGTCGGTCGTAAATGTATTTTTGATATGTGTTGTGAGACGTGTAAAATCAGTTGTTTAATTTACACTGCATAACCTAGAGCCTGTCACAGTCTGACTACAAGCGTTAGACCTTAGCGTAGCTTTTCGTAGTTTACATACGATGTAAACTATATTCGATGATGATAGATAACACAATTTCAGTTTTTGTGCTTGAATTCAGATACCATAAAAATATTTTTTTTTTGCTTAAATTCATGTACTATTTATTTATTTAATAGCTTAAAAGAAAATCTGTGAAGACACATTTATTTAATGTTTCATAGAAAGATCTTAATCAAACTACAAACAGATGTGGTGAAAGAGTTATCCCGGTTATAGGCAAGATGAAACAGTTATTAAAAATATACTTAGTAGTCTTGGGACACCATGATTGTCTGATAAAATTAGCAGCTGCAGCCTCCTGACGTCCATTAGCTTGATTATCCCCGCCACTAGTGTAGCCAGGCGTCCGGATAAAGCCGGACACTAGGATTCTTGGTTGTATAGCCTAATGATCCGTGGTCCAGGCCTGTCCGGATATTGTTAGACTTCTTATATTGGACTGTTTTGTTTAATTTTAATTAGTCATGTTATTATACTAGAAGAAAAAAAAATTAAGGCTGTTTGACCTTTTTGCTTGACTACGGCGAATCAAAGAGAAGGGGGCTATGTACCTATAAATACTCCTATGTATGTTTTTTCCAACATAATAAGACAAATAAATGGTAAACATCGTTTGTTAGAACTTATACGCGCCCACGGGCCACTAGACAAAGTGGGCGCGGATGAAATGCTTCTTTTTTAGGGTTCCGTACAAAAAATGAAAAACGGAACCCTTATAGGATCACTCGTGCGTCTGTCTGTCCGTCCATCCGTCTGTCACATCGATTTTCTCCGAATCTACTGAACCAAATTAAATGAAATTTGGAACGAAAAAGATGGTATAAACCTATGACCCAAACACGGATGTGCAAAGTAAATATATATTTTTTTAAAATAAGGGTCAGTTTAGGGGGTCCAAATTGAAAATGTAAAAAAAAAAGTTTTGCAAACTTTACCGTGTTATATATCAAATGAAAGGGTTTGTTATGAAGATCCCAAAAATATTTTTTTTTGTTCGGGAAAATCAATACTTTTGATTTTATTCACGAAAGAAGGCAAAATTTGACCATTCCCCCCCCCCCCCCCCCCCCCCGATCTCCGAAACTACTGGGCCTAAAATTTCGAAAAAATTACAATATATAGTTTATTGCTTGAAGATAACAGGAAAAATAATAAGAATTCTATCAGTTGAAAATAAAGTGGTAAACTCACTATAATAAGTTCACCTAGGAAAATAGTTCACTAAAACACCACTAGATGGCGCTAGTCAATTAAATAAAACATTTTTGCACATTGTGTGTGTGTGTTCACGAAGCATATTGTACGGAACCCTCATTGCGCGAGTTTGACTCACACTTGGCCGGTTTTTATTTTGGAGTTTTATTTAGTCCAGAGAATTAAAGATTTTTAGTGGAGCCGAGTTTATGTCTAATGAAAGGTTTTGTTATTATGAGTACCAAAACATAAATATTGGACAAAATGTTTCATCATTGACATGGTGAAAGTACTCGTAAGGTTGATAGTAGGTAGTAACTTTTATTTCTTCAACTTTATGCTTTACCTAAATGTCCTACTCAACTGGCTGATTTGTCCGGCTAATCTGTTTCAAGAGCTGGCGACCCTACCCGCGGCTATATTTAGCGCGTTTATTCCCAGTTAATCATTATTGTTCGCGTTCGAATTGCTTTTATTTCGGACATTCAATTTAAAAATTCACTCTTCCGTTTTTAAACGAATCTACGTTGAATATGACGGCTGTCAGTAATGAACATAGATTTTAATGGGAATTCGTTTTGTCGAGGGGTTATGAAATTGATTGGTTGAAAACCAACAATATAACTAATAGTTTATCCCACGGAGCACGGGACCAGTGATGGAACTTTATTATGTTCCATCACTGGTTCCATGCTCTGTCTCAAATTGTCGGCCCGGCCGAACACATTTGTATGAAGGTTGTGCCCCAAAGATTTGAAGGAAAAGAGTGTTAACCCTAACACCATGTATTTTTAAACAGCGAATATCGCTATTCAGAAACTAATCTGTCATAATAGTGGGCTCCGGGCTCCAACGCACCACAGCTGAAGATGCAGCCGGGTAAATGAGATGAGGGAGATTTCAAAAGGCCAATATCGCACCAATGAGTGACGGTACTACCTCCCGACTTGAAAGACCAATTTTATTCCTTATTCTAAAAATCGACACCTTTGAATATTACGCTGGTAGGACAGTACACAAATACCTACCTGAGTGTGCTTGTCAGTATGACATTGCTTATGGAAATCAGATCGAGCCACGAGATTACGTCGCCGACGCTGGATGCATATCCAGTATCTTGCTGCGTGATTATTGAACAGACGCAAACACTAGGAAACTTGCACATCTCAGGCAGTCCTGTACGCGGCAACTTGTAATTAACACCGTCATGTAGAGAAATTCAAGACGAAATATTTTCTGCTAGCTAGGGATCTATAGGTTCACTGGTCTATAAGGACGAAAATAGTGTGAGAGCAGCTTTTATCTGCCCTATCCAATACGACGAGCAAGAGAATGTAGATATCCTACACTTTGTAAAATGTAAGATGAAAAGATGAGAGTGTGATAGATAATATCGTCAGATGCAAACACAAGGAAACTTGCACATTGCAGGCATTCCTGTACGTGGCAACTTGTTCAATTAGCACCGACATGCATAGGAATTTCAAAATTGGGAGCAGTTTCTGCATGCTACGGATTTCACTTTTTCTATGAGTACAATGTGATAGGAGCTTTTGTCCGCACAAATCCGATACGGCGAGAAAGAGAATGCAGATATCCTATACTTTGTAAAATGCATGCTGCACGGACTTTAGTGTGATACGAGGAAACTTGCACATCGCAGGCATTCCTGTACACGGCAAGATGTTCAATCAGCACCGTCAGGCATAGGAATTTTAAAATTGGGACCTCTTATGCCAGCTTCGGATTTCACTCTAGTCTATGAGGAAAAACGTACAATGTAAGAGCAGCTTTTGTCCACGCAAATCTGATACGCCGAGCAAAAGAATGCAGATATCTTTCATTTTGTAAGATGAAAAGATGACAGTGTGATATAGAGTATGGTCATACGCAAACACAAGGAAACTTGCACTTCGCAGGCATTCCTGTACGCGGCAACTTGTTCATGCATAGGAATTTAATAATTGGGAGCAACTTCTGCAAGCTACGAATTTCACTCTGGTCTATGAGGAAAAACGTACAATGTGGGAGCAGCTTTTGTCCGCATAAATTAGATACGGCGAGCAAGAGAATGCAGATATCCTATACTTTTTAAAATGCAAGCTGAACGGATGATAGTGTGATATGAGGAAACTTGCACATCGCAGGCATTCCTGTACAAGGCAACTTGTTCAATTAGCACCGTCATGCATAGGAATTTCAAAATTGGGAACAATTTCGTCAAGCTACGAATTTCACTCTGGTCTACGATGAAAAACGTACAATGTGAGAGCAGCTTTTGTCCGCGCAAATCTGATACGGCGAGCAAGAGAATATCTATGTATGTGCTGAAGACAGTTTAAAAATCGGGTACGCGACGAAAAAAATCTATTCGACTGCCCTTTCAGATAATTTTTTATTGATTAATGTTATGATAGTCTTTGATGCATATAATTTCTTGCACATTGCAGGCGAATCCCGTGCATGGTTACTTGTAATTAATAGCGTTGGACATTGAAATTTCAATATTTAAAGCAATATCTGAAAGCTACGGACTCGCCAAGTCTGAGAGAGAGAATGAGAAGACAATACAAATATCGGTGTACCTACAGTAGCTATGTAAAAGCACATGAAACGGAACTTACACTTATCCGTTGTAGATAATATTCGTTACTTATACTCGTAATCTACCAATATTGCAAAATCATACTTAAGGGCTAGGCTCTTGTCGGCGTAACTTTAGTAAGATTATGTCAACTAGGAAGGAGCCTGACTTCCATACCAATAGGGAAAATCTAAAGTGAGTGTCAGAACTTTCAGACCGTTAAAATTTTGTAACATCGTATAGGTACTCGTAAACCAATTTAATTTGACTTGACCACAAATGTATAGGCATATGGTATGTAATTAAATGTTAATAAAATAAGCTTACTATCAACTACTCAAATTTTACTAGCTCGTGTCTATCTATTTAATTTCACATATATTTACCCTTTATATTTAAAGGTACAAAGAATTGTCGACTAAAGTTACAAATAAAAAGAGTATTGGCACCGTCAAAGTTTAAATGATATGAAAGAAAGTTACGACTACGAGATATGGAAAGTAAGCGGAGCATTTCTTAGTTTTGTATGTTATAATGAGGTCGTGTGACTGGACCTCAATTATGTCTAGCTCTGAACCAGTATGCTCATATTTGTGAATCTTTCAATGCCTTGTCATGCGAGATTCCGGGTGATAAACGTATAAGTTACAGTTGGCAATTAAAACCACTTCAGTTTAAACAGATAGAAAGAGCCTCTTAAACAGATAGTTAGGAAATCCGAGTTCTATAGCATGTATCAACGAACTAAAGAAATTTTACTGTTAAATAAATTTTGAGAGTTGTAGACTAATGTTATAAAAGGGAAATATTTGTATTAGTGAGCATTTCTTAACTTGTACTTTATCGATACTGTTTACATCGGTATAATTAGTAGCATAGTAATTACTCTACCATCTGCTCTATCGTTTACTCTACGCATGTAGGTACCGAAGGTTATATGACTATTCCTTAAAAATAATTACTGTATGCGCCGGACGTGTAAACGTGGGACATGTCGTAGTGCTATGAATTTCTCTAACTTCGCGCAAGGCGAGCCAACACTGTGATTAAAGCCGATTGCCAAAACTTAGGTTTCATTTGCTGAGTTTATCTTATAAGACGTTATACCTTTGTAAAAAGATTGAAATTGCTGACTTGGTAAGCCGGACGTGTAAACATTGGACTCGACATATCGTCGGGCCATGAATTTCTCTAAAGTCGCGCAAGGCGAGCCAACATTGTAATTTAAGTCAATTGCCGACAGACATTCACTTAAAAACTTAGGTTTCATTATGCTGAGTTTATCTTACAAGTTAGACGTTGTAACTCCTTAAAATTGCTGGCTGGATGCGCTGGACGAGTAAACGTTGGACATGTCGTCACGCCATAAATTTCTCTTAACTCTGCGCAAAGCGAGTCAACATTGTAATTGAAGCCGATTGCCGACAGACATCTACATAAAAGTTAAGTTTCATTATGGTAAGTTTATCTTACAAGTTAGACGTTGTGACTCCTTAAATTTGCTGACTGGGTGCGCTGAACGATGAACGTTGGACATGTCGTAGCGCCATAAATTTCTCGAACTCTGCGCAAGGCAAGCTAATATTGTAATTGAAGCCGATTGCCGACAGACATCTACTTAAAGTTGAGTTTTATTATGGTAAGTTTATCTTACAAGTTAGACGTTATAACTCCTTAAAATTGCTGACTGGGTGCGCTGGACCAGTAAACGTTGGACATGTCGTCACGCCATAAGTTTCTTTTTAACTCTGCGTAAGGCAAGCTAATATTGTAACTGAAGCCGATTGCCGACAGACATCTACTTAAGACTTAGAATTCATTATGCTGGAGACGTTGTATGATAATTTTTATATAGACTTTATTCACGCAATGCATTTCTCTAACACCGCGCAAGGCAATCTTACACTGTATTGGAGCCGATTGCCGACAGACATCTACTTAAAAGTTAGGCTTCATTATGTTGAGTTTATCTTACAAGTTAGACGTTGTAACTCCTTAAAATTGCTAACAGGCGGGCTGAACATATCGTCGCACCATGAATTTCTCTGAATACGCGCGCGGCAAGTCAACATTGTTTTGAAGCCGATTGCCGACAGACATCTATTTATAAGTTAAGCTTCATTATGCTGAGTCTATCTTACAAGTTAGATGTTATATGATAATTTCTCAAAATTGCTGACTGGCGCACTGGACACATCGCGCCATCAATTCCTCTAAATATGCGCGAGGCGAGCCAACATAGTACTGGAGCCGATTGCCGACAGGCATCTACTTAAAAGTTAGGCTTCGTTCTGCTGAGTTTATCTTATAAGATAGACGTTGTAACTCCTAAAAATTGCTTACTGACGGGCTGGACATGGCGTAGCGCCATCAATTCCTCTTAATCCGTGCGAGCTGAGCCAACATTGTAATTGAAGCCGATTGCAGACAGTCATCTACTTAAAAATTAGGCTGCATTATGCGAGTTTATCTTACAAGTTATACGTGATATGGTAATATCTCAAAACTAACTAGCGCGTACGACATGTCGCAGCGCCATCAATTCCTCTTAATCCGCGCGAGCTGAGCCAACATTGTAATTAAAGCCGATTGCAGACGGTCATCTTCTTAAAAGTTAGGCTGCATTATGCGAGTTTATCTTATAAGTTACACGTTATATGGTAATATCTCAAAATTTCTGACTAGCGCGTACGACATGTCGCAGCGCCATCAATTCCTCTAAATCCGTGCGAGCTGAGCCAACATTGTAATTGAAGCCGATTGCAGATTGTAGACGGTCATCTACTTAAAAGTTAGGCTGCATTATGCAAGTTTATCTTACAAGTTACACGTTATATGACAATTTCTCAAAATTGCTGACTGACGCGGTGGACATGTCGTCGCGCCATGAATTCCTCCAAATCCGCGCGAGGAGAGCCAACATAGTGTTGAAGCCGATTACCGAAAGACATCCACTTAAAAGTTAGGCTTTATTATGCGGAGTTTATCTTACAAGTTAGACGTTACATAATAATATCTCAAAATTGCTGACTGGCGCGCTGGACATGTCGTCGCGCCATGAATTCCTCCAAATCCGCGCGAGGCGAGTCAACATAGTGTTGGAGCCGATTGCCGACAGACATCCACTTAAAAGTTAGGCTTCATAATGCTGAGTTGAAGCTCAACGTTTATTTTACACATTGGACCCTCAGGAATGTGATAATATCGTTCACGTCTGTAAATATACATAATTGCTTTGATGGTGTATTCTTCCAAATCGTTTTATATACGACGAAGACAAAGTATGAATGCTGTCATAATAGCATACTCTCTTTACCAAAATAAGTGAAGACTCAACAGCGAAAACGCTCAAATAGGGTAGGCGTGCAGACGCTGAACAAACGTCAGAATTAGTCATGGTCTTAGGTGACTAGGTGATGATTAGGCTCTGCTCCGTGATTGAGATCGTAAAAAACTGTAACTTAAAGCCAACTTGTAAGAAACATTCCACTAAGCTCATATTTCTGGCGGCAACCGTACCGACTGTCGAGATATCGCAGCGCGATCGAGTTAGCAACCGCTAAGCGTTCATTAGGTACCGTATAGTACTCGAATTAGAATCCTCGCATGCGTGGCGAGTGCTAATTGTAGAGTTGTGTGCGTATGTCATTTAAAGGCTTGCGCAGACGGGGGACTATGGTGTCTTTGTTTCGAGGGACAAAAAGTCGGCGGTCAAAAGTTAGAATAACTATTCAATCAGACTCTTGTAACGGCGAGAGTGACTGCCTTAAAGAAAAAATCAGACAATAACAAATCCTAGCAAGTTTAAATAAAACCATGCAGATGAGCCTAATTGGGAGAAAATTCTATTCAATGTATAATTTACTAACAAAAGTGAAAATGATTAATGAATTCAACGCATTTTATACATTATAGTAGGAACTCACAAGTATTCAAAAGATTGCGCACCAGTTGAAGTACGAATACTTAGGGATTGGGATGCAGTCGCTAAAAGCAAAAAAGAACTTGAACACATGAATCATCGCATCGATTCTTCGAAGTCTCTGATCGCTGGTGCTAAAAGTGTAGCACGTCTATCGAAGCCCACAGTATTTCTACGCTATGTCGAAGGAATCTCGCTTGAAAGGACGTTGTGAAATTGTTCTGATATGGACGTACTGGTTCTAAGCCGGACATAATTGAGCTTCAGTCATACGACCTCATTATGACATCAAAACCGAGAAATACTTATTTATTTCTTTAAGAAATTCAACATAATAATATAGCGTATTTTGCACACCACACTAATACATATCAAAAACCATTGTTATAAATATCGGTCCAACAGACCAATGACCTAGTGTGAAAATCGCTCACGGAAAAAAGTAAAGCAGATAATGGCATGCCACATTGTTCCTTCCCTGTCTTTAACTTACTTACTTATTTAAAAAATAAAAATAACAAATGTCTTTTTTTTTTCAAACTCTATACTACAATACAGTTTAATTGATCACTATTTCTCCACCTACTTTTATAAAAATACACCATTAACATTCTGTCGTTCCCAAACACGGTAACCGCACAAAGAGTCTGTTTTTTCTCGCGTACATCTTGTGTTTTATTGTACAGTGGACGAGCGTAACGCGAAATGCATAAACAACAAATTGGCTCAATTTTATTGCGCGAGCGAACAGTCACTGGATTCCGTTTTAATCACTTACTTAATTGACACGAGACCTCATAGTATAAAAAAATAAAATTAAACTTCCATACATTTTTACATGCTAGTCTGGGAGAAAAGAAAAAACGTAGTATGTATGATAGCAGGGCACATTGTTCCTTCCCTGTCATCAAATTAATGAACAAATGTCTTTGTTGTTCTCAAACTCTACACTTCATACAGTTTAATTGATCATTGTCTCTCCACCTAAAAACCAACATCAATTCCGTCGTTCCCAATCCCAACAAGCCGCACAAAGAGTGTATTTTCTCGCGTACATCATGCGTTTTATTGTACAGTGGACGAGCGTAACGCGGAATGCATAAACAACAAATTGGCTCAATTTTATTGCGCGGACGAACCGGCACTGAATTCAGTTTTAATCATTTAATTTACAAGATATGTGCCTCTTTGTATAATTAAAGGTTTTTTAAAACTGTCATATATGTTATACATGGTGGTCTGGGAGAAAAGAAAAAAACAGAATACGTTATCAACTAGCATCTCTTCCCGCGCACATGTTCTAGATTCTTTTTCAGAAATATCAAATAACTCTTATACTTCTTAAATTAAAAAAAAACCTATTAACTTTAGCCAGGAATTCAAAATGCCACTAACTGCCACTGTATGATGCCTCCGGCCACGTTCTACCATCGCACCTCACGCCATCGACAGAGAGTTCATCCTCACACCTTAAATCCTACCTAAATGGTTACGTACAGTGCCTTTTGAACGGATCTTTCCCTGCCATGGTTTTGCCGAGAGACTACAACATCGGGATCTTTAAAAAGCACGAGAGTGAAGATTTATTCAGGGTAGGCAACGCGCGAGTAGAACCTTTGGTGTTGCACGCGTTCATAGGCTACGGAAACCGCTTTCCATCAGGTGAGCCATACACTATGTCTTCTTAGTTGTTTAACTCTAAGTTATAAAATATTGTAGGAGTTACCGGAGTTTTCATCTAGCTGTGTGAAATTTCTTTGTTCAGCACTTTAAATCCATCATACTGAAAATCTTTTCCCACAGAATACGCGAAATATGGACAACATTTTTATTATTCTGTTTCCAGTACCATTTCATTTCTCTTATTTGCCAAAATCTAACTAGCATAAAATGTGTCTACAGCTTTATTAGAAAGCATATAATTAATTTTAGTCTAGTTTATTATTTTTCCATATTAAAATTGTAAAGGTGGTAGTAAAACAGTTTTAGTTCTCTAGACACAGTATTTAACGAAGAGTATTAAATCTCAAAACGTATAATTATATATCCTAGAATGGTATTGTTTAGCTCTTCTTAATTAGTGCTATATTAATTCAGCTATGCAGTAACTATGTTTGGCTTGCGGCCGTACATTCCTATTGACAGTATAATTTAGTTGGAGCTAGTTAATTCCAACATGGAACAATACAGGAGCCCAATTTATTACTTGTATGATAATCATCAGTCGCATCACCTTTCTGTATTTGACCTGTGTTATTTATTATTAAAGTAATTTTGTAGAAAACAGTAAAATAATTCAATTTTGTTATTAATAAATGTATTTCTTTACAACTATTATTTATTATTATACTAGCAGCCCTCCCCGGCTGCGCTCGGGCATGTATTATACCTATAAACCTTCCTCATGAATCACTCTATCTATTGGAGGAAATCACATGAAAATCCGTTTAGTAGTTTTTGAGTTTATCGCGAACAGACAGACAGACAGACGTGGCGGAGGACTTTGTTTTATACCATGTAGTGATATGTAGTGATTAAATAAGTCCGCCAGTCAGATATGAATCGTAGCGTCTGATAAAATGTAGTTGGAATGAATTTTTCGATATTTCTTATGGTTGTGACGTTTGATTTTATTATTTGAAATATAACTGGTAAAAAAAAAGAACTTTAAAGATTTGCTAGCGGAAGTTTAATGATTCGCATACGCAATCATTCGCACGAATCTAAATCGACCCCCAGTTCATCTTACTCTATCTCATTTGAACGTGATGCATCCTTAGTCGTAAATATAACTGAAGTCAGTTATTATGACACCATGTTTGTTTATACTATTCATTCCGTAAAATTATAAGTCTAATGTTTCGGCAAGCGGCAATCTTTAGGACACCTTGGAGGCGAAATCGGAACCACACGGCTCAATAAAGTTCATATCAGTACACTACTTGGCGACACTCACAGATACCACAAGATGCCGTCCTGTGGCATGGAATGTTGCCACTTCCTGGAGAATCTGGAGGCTTCACAGGTATTTAGAAACACTCCCTACGACTGAGAGATGCGAAACTTTAGAGAAAGCCGCGATTAAGATCTGTTAAACGTATAAGAAAGGGAAACCCAGCCAGTCCAATGGTCAGAAGCTATAGTGACAACGGAAGGCACCTAAACGTCACGTTTATATACAAATATAATACAGAGGAAAGATTTGTCTGATTGTTTGTTTGCATTGAATACCGATTTTATAAATTCTTTCACCCATAGAAACATATTTGACGAAGTCTCAGAAAAAATCCTAGCTGAAAAAATGTTAGTAACCAATAAGGTTGCTATACGTTAGTTCCACTCGGTGTATAGCTACATCGCCGCTAAACGTAGTGTGGCGAAGATCAAATGGAAAACGGGAAACTCACGTGTATTCCTGTAATCGAGTTACACAATCCCGTTAATTTGCAAACTGAGAGTGCGGCAATTTAGTGGAGAACGGTAGTCAGCTGAACATATAAATGTCACCTTTATAAAAAAATCTACGTCAGTTTCACTAATATACTCCGTGTATAGCTATATCACTGCTAAACGTAGTGTGGCGAGGAACAAATGGAAAACGGGAAACTCACGTGTATTCCTGGAATCGAGTTACACAATCCTGTTAATTTGCAAACTGAAAGTGCGGCAATTTTGTAGAAAACGAAAGTCAGTTGAACGTTTGAAAGAAAACTCCTTCAGTATAAGTTGAATATGAAATTTAGAGATACGTCAAATCAAGTAGCTTGGCGGGTTTACAATTCTTTTGTCGAGTCTTTAATTTTATATTCGTTTTATTTTATATTCGTTTTATGACTTGAATCTGTCCAACAGTTTTTTTTTATAAAATTCATCATAAATATCTAAATATATTTTTTTTCGTCAAAATAACCAATCTCCATTTTTGTCACAAATCCGTGATAGTGGTCGATGTTTGTGTGATTGATAAACGTGGTCAATACACATTATTGGGATTATCTGCCTAGTCAGACATTGGGGAAAATACTGTAGGAACGCATCAGTAAAGATAGTAAGGATTGGAACGCAGATATGACCGAATGAAAGGAAGGAATGAGCTGAGAACGAATGAGTGAAACGAACAGACAGACTGAGATATACGACGATTGACGATTCACGCGCTCTGTACTGTTTTTTAATGATTTTATGGAGAAATAAAGAAGATTTCTTTTATAAACGACGTTCGTTTATTTCCCGAACCCTACAAATTTGGGGGCTCGTCCGGGATAAGCGAATTCTCCAACGACGGCGACGAACGAAGAAGTGAAACGACGGTTACGACGAAGATTTGAGCGGCGTGACGCGGCAAGTTGCATATTACGAAGTAAGAAATAACGAAGATGGCAGAGGAAAAGAAGGAAACTGTTTTCAGCATGATCGAGTCAAGTGTTCCTAAGTTTAGCGGTGACGATCATGGTTATTCCTCGGCGAAATGGGCGCAGGACATCGAGGAGAATGCCGAAATTTTTGGGTGGTCGGCGCAGCAAAAACTTATCGTGGCACGCCGAGCTCTGACCGGTACCGCTGAATTATGGCTAAGAACGGAGAAAGTGCATAAAAACTTTGAAGACTTGAAGACTGCCCTACAAAAAGAATTCCCGGACGCGGTCAACGTCAAGGAAATGCACGAACTAATGGCGGCTCGGAAGAAGAAACGAGACGAAACCTATTATCAATACATGTTGGTAATGAAAGAAATGGGAAAGCGTGCGAAATTCCCGGATTACGTTTCCATGCAGTATATAATCGATGGCATTCAAGATAGTGAAGTAAACAAGACCATTTTGTACGGATGCACCACGTTCGCAGCGATGAAAGACAAGCTGGCGATTTACGAGAAGATAAGAAGCAAAAGTAGACCATATGAAGCTGATCGATTTAAGAAACAGCAGGCGTCAACATCAGTGCAAAGGCGGTGCTATAATTGTGGTGAAGAGGGGCATACGGCGAATCGGTGCCCAAACGGATTGAAATGTTTTCGTTGCAATCAGTTCGGCCATATTGGCCGACATTGCAAGGGTATTGTTGGTGACTCAAGGCGGGAAGAGCAGTTGAAGATGACAGCTAGAAATCGTTCATTTCCGGAGAGTGAACGCGACCGGAATCATAGACAGTCAGCCATGTTTGGAGTGACAGATCGGCAACATAACGGAGATGTCCGCCAAACGCCAACTGTCAACGTCAATCGAGAAGACGTCATGCAGATTGTAAGCAACAACATTGTTCAAGAAAAACCGACGAAGAAAGCGGTGAAAGTGGTTGTTTTCAACGGAAAACTTATTAATACTCTGATAGACTCTGGCAGCGACGTGAATTTAATAACGGACGAATGTGTACGTGATATGTGTATTCAAAACATAGATGATAACCTCGTATTGTCAGGATTAGGGCTATCGAAAGTGCGTTCTTACGGAAAATTTTATGATAGTATTGTAGTTGATGAGTTTAAATACGATAACGTTGTCTTTCATATAGTGCCCCAAGAATGTATGCCCTATAAAATGATTTTAGGTCAAGAATTTTTAAAAAATGTAGTCATGATTATGCGAGAAGGTGCTGTTTATGTGTTACCTGATAATGGGGATGAATGGTTGGTGAGAGTGAATTGTGTCGTAACCGATTTGGATGTTACAGGTCACATAACGGATCCACTTGTTCGGGCTGAGGTATCACAAGTTATTCAAGATTACAGGCCAGTGCAAACTAAGGAAGCTCCCATACAGCTTAAGATTATTTTAAAAGATGAAGTGCCTGTGGCCTCCCGGCCTAGGAGACTGTCATTGACAGAACAACGAATAGTTGAGGAGCAGGTAGAAGAATGGTTACAAAATGGAATCATTAGGGTAAGTCACTCAGAGTATGCAAGTCCGCTGGTTTTGGTTAAGAAGAAGGATGGCTCAACGAGGGTATGTGTTGATTATCGTAGATTAAACAATAAAATAGTCAAAGATGAGTTTCCTCTCCCAATTATAGATGATTTAATAGATAAGTTGCAGGAGGCAAAGGTTTTCAGTGTGCTTGACTTAAAAAATGGATTTTTTCATTTGAATATAAGCGAGGAGTCTGTAAAGTATACCTCGTTTGTTTCCCATCACGGGCAGTATGAATTTCTAAAAGCTCCATTTGGTTTGTCTGTATCTCCTAAATATTTTATGCGATTTATTACTATTATATTCAGGGAACTGATTTCTACAGGGGTAATGATGATATTTATTGACGATATTATTATTCCAGCGGCAAATACAAGTCAGGCTGTGGACAGACTTAAGAAGGTACTTGCTGTGGCAGCAGAGTATGGTCTAGAAGTGAATTGGAAGAAGGCAAAGGTGATAAGACGAGAAATAGAATATCTGGGCCATGTTATCAAAGATGGAGAAGTGCGACCCAGCCCTGAGAAGATAGAGGCCGTAGTACGTTATCCTGAACCGAAGAACTTGAAGCAGGTACAGAGTTTTATAGGATTAACTTCCTATTTTAGAAAATATATAAAAGATTATGCAAGTATTGCTTCACCCATGACAGACTTGTTGAAAGAAAGTAGTGAATTTAATTTTGGTGGTAATGAGAGAGCTTCATTTAATACTTTGAAAGAAAAATTGACGAGTGATCCTGTATTAAAAATTTATGATCGTAGTCTACCAACTGAAGTACATACTGATGCTTCATGCCTAGCAATTGCAGCAATCTTAATGCAAAGACATGATTCGAAGTTGCACCCAGTACACTATATGAGCAAGAAAACAAGTGAAGCGGAGAGTAGGTATTCGAGCTACGAGCTAGAGGCACTTGCAATAGTGCAAGGTGTCAAGAAGTTTAGGCATTATCTCTATGGTATACACTTTAGAATAGTCACTGATTGCAAGGCATTTGAATTAACACTAAAGAAAAAAGATTTGACTCCCAAGGTCGCAAGGTGGGTGTTATTTTTGGATGAATATGATTATGAAGTTGTACACCGATCTGGTTCCATGATGCCACACACGGATGCTCTTAGTCGTATTCCTTATGTTGGAACCATTTCAAGTTTACATGAAGAAATCAGACAAGGTCAAGAGGCAGACGAAGAACTTAGTGCGCTGAAAGCACTGGTGAGGCAGAAAGGCAGTTACAATGATTATTGGATGGATAATGGAATATTATACCATGGTAACCAGAAACAGATTGTGGTTCCAAATGCCATGGCAAAAGAAATTTTACGAAAAGTACATCAGAATGGTCACTTTTCGGTAAAGAAAATGAAGGAGGCAGTAAACAAAGATTACTACATTAAAAATATTGATAAGAAAATTGAGGAGGTGGTGCTTAGTTGCATACCATGTTTATTAGCAACAAGAAAAGAAGGAAAACAAGAAGGATACCTCAACCCAATTGATAAAGAAGGAGTTCCACTACACACTGTGCATTTAGACCACATCGGTCCATTAACAGAAACCAGGAAACAATATAACCATATATTGACGATGATAGACGCCTTTACAAAGTTTGTTTGGCTGTTCCCAACCAAGTCAACCTCAAGCGCTGAAGTGCTTAATAAATTACGCATTCATCAGCAAAGTTTTGGGAATCCGGTCAGATTTGTAACAGACAGAGGAACCGCATTTACCAGCACAGAGTTCAAGCAGTACTGTGATGAGGAGCAGATTCAGCATGTGAGAATAACAACGGGAGTACCGAGAGGCAATGGACAGGTTGAGAGAGTTCATCGGGTCTTGATTCCTATGCTAACAAAGATGTGTATTGAAGATAAAACACAATGGTATAGGCATGTAGGGCGAGTACAAAAAGCTTTAAATAGTACTTACCAAAGAAGCATAAACACAAGCCCATTTCAGTTAATGACAGGAGTGAAGATGAGATGTAAAGAAGATATTGAGTTAGTGGAGTTATTGCAGCAGGAAAATATAGAACAATTTAATGAAGATAGAGAAAATTTAAGGCAGAATGCAAAACTTCAAATTCAGAAGATTCAAGAGGAAAATAAACGAAGTTATGATAGGAAAAGGAAAGAGAGTCACAAGTATGCGGTAGAAGATATGGTAGCTATAAAGAAAACTCAATTTGGACCAGGCCAGAAACTGAAACCCAAGTATCTAGGACCTTACAAGGTGATTAAGGTCAAACGGAATGACCGTTATGATGTGGAGAAGCTATATGTTGATACAGAGGGTCCAAACAAAACTTCGAGCTCAGCTGACCACATGAAGCCTTGGCCTGAACAAAGGGAGGATTGACAGGTATATTATGTGTGTCATAGTTATTTTTTGTGTGTATGTTGATTTATTTTATGTTTTTGTTATGAATGGAGTACTTTCCGCATAATCACGTTTAAAGTGTGATCATTTTATAGTGGGCATAGTATTGTATAATAGTGTTAGTAAATATGTAAACCCCTAGACAGCGAACTATGTAACTAAGTTGTATTGATACGAGATGTTGTATTGTATTGTAATCTATGAACATGTGCGTTCCTTGTGGATTGTACTTGGAACTATGTACTGTGTTAAGATGTAAGCATATTTGAGGACAAATATGAAAGCAGGATGGCCGAATGTAGGAACGCATCAGTAAAGATAGTAAGGATTGGAACGCAGATATGACCGAATGAAAGGAAGGAATGAGCTGAGAACGAATGAGTGAAACGAACAGACAGACTGAGATATACGACGATTGACGATTCACGCGCTCTGTACTGTTTTTTAATGATTTTATGGAGAAATAAAGAAGATTTCTTTTATAAACGACGTTCGTTTATTTCCCGAACCCTACAATACTTTTCACTATTTTTATTCAGCAACGGACGTCTCGCCACAGTGATCGTATCAAAAGAAAGATTACAACTGGAAAGATGGACATGACGTTGGTAGTTTTCCCTCTAAATGTTCTCAGAAATCCACAAAATAGCCTACGTAAAATACAATACTTTCTCTATATTAGGCCATTCTCAAAGAATGGTCAGCAGAGCCCCAGGCCTTAGCAAAGCCACAGCGAAAATTCTATTCATTATAAAAAATAATTGGCAAAAAGATTTAGCAGAAAATATTTTATAACAAAAATTGGCAAATAAGTTGCAGAAGAAAATATTTTCATAGCAATAAGAGCAGTGGACTACCTGTTGCTTTGCTTAGTCAACCATAAATTAGAAATTCCTTTTATTTCCAACTTTATCACAAAAGTATGTTAAAAGTATTAACATTACAAGTATTGATTTTCATAAGAAACCAGTGTGAAGATAACGTCCAAAGAGATTTTTTGTTTTTAATTACGTTTTTTACATATTTCGCTTACCAAAAGTCTCAAGCCCAAAATCGTTTCGCCGCTGTATTGGGCTTTTACTACTAATTTCTCTTCTCTATCATCCCTTTGATATTCACGAAGCCAGCAATAAAGACCTACGCAATAAAATAAATTATCAGAAAACCCAATGACTGTTCATCAAATGACATCAGACTGATGACACACGGATAGTTTTCCTTGTCTCCAAGTGTATTAATGATAATACTCGCGAGACCCCGATAGAGCACGTACATCCCTTGCCGTAATCACACATTAAATAAATCACAGATGTTACGGCGTATCGCTGCAAACGGCAGCCGCGTACAAACAACGTGACCTGAGCTGAAACTCATGTTCACGGACCCAGAAACTGAAACGTTGTCAGACATTGCAAGCACAAGCACGTATGCTGCAGGTACAGCACACAAAAGTTTCGCGTAAGAGAGACAAAAAGAAAAAGTAGTCAAAGCTATCTCGTGAGTTGCTAATTTTAGTAATGTACTCCTAAATAAGATCAAATTGCAAAAATTTTATTATTATGTTAGTATTTCGGTAGTAAATTACTTTTAGTGTTTTCAGTATAACTTTTCATCAATGTTATCATTTCAAATCAAGAGAACTACTCCTTACCGCCAAAAGAGGCCAATTTTTCTAGCAGTTTTTTTTTTTGTAGTTTTCTTATTTAATCAAATGCAACACAATAAAAAGTAATACCAAAAATACTACGAGTAATATACTAACGAATTACTGACATTGATTTATTCGATTTGATATTATTAAGAAGTAAAAGAAATAAAATACATGATGGCGTTAGTTGGCTGGTCTAAGCCCCTAAATGCATATCGCCATCAGACAATAACTTCCATACACTTGTACACTGATACTTGGCTTTATATCTATACTTTCAGTGCTTTGAACAGTTATGTGGTATGTAAACTGCGCGTGCAAACACAGTGATTACGGGCCGTATTTAATTTAATTATATTTAAAAATAAATATGGCCGCGGATCAGGTTCAATCTGTGTGCAGAGGGTCGGCGACATTATAAGCTATTTGATCTAAACAGCTTTGAGGACGCCGTTTGGGCCGAGAGAACACCTAATCTTATTTATTTTAAGCCTTATACCTTTAGCCCTTGCCACGTCTTAGCTGAACGGTTTTCATATCTTTTGCTAAATAGGGCATAAAAATTACTTTAATCGGTATAGCTAATAAAGTACTAAGATCCTTTTTAAATGACTATAGGAGGGTAAAAATATTGACACTAAAACCATACATCCTTCAGTTTATACATTCTAACGGTTTTTCCATACAAAAATCGTTCGAAGACAAGTGATTACACGTTCAAAAATAGTACCCCTAGACTGCACAGTGCAATATTTAAAGCCAGTGCAAGATCGAATCTTGAATACTTGATGGGTGGCTCGAGCCAAATTATCCCACTTCTGACATTATAACAAACATTGCCCTAGGGATCAATTGATGATTTTGTCCTTAGTGTAACTTCTAGAAGTGAAACTTAGGATATTTGTGAATTATGTTAATTATAGTGTTTACTTTGTATTAGTAACATTGTATTTTGTTCTTCCATTACAACATTTTGAAATTTGATAAAAAGATTCTAAGTGTAGCTTTTTAAACTTTCACGTTTATCAACATTAGCATTAAACATATCGGGATATTTACCGTGTTTATTCTTTGAGTTTTCGATATTTCGATCCAGTTACATGGACCATGATCACGAAGGAACTGAAGAATTTACGGGTTGGGAGCAGGCAGCATGGTCCATGTAACTGGATCGAAATATCGAAAACTCAAAGAATAAACACGGCAAATATCCCGATATGTTTAATTCTAAGATTCTAAATGTTGTAATGGAAGTACAAAAAACTTCAACAGCTTAGTATTATATCAAGAGAATTCTTAAACTTTTTTTCTGTCCAAGAATCGACACCTACCTACAGCCTATTTCATATGCAAGAGAGCACCCATGTCCATATCACTTACATTATGTAACAATCAACAATGCATGCCAAGGTCCAGTACACCCTTTTGGCGTTGCTTTAATGATTCATAGTGAATCGTAATCGATCGACCTTGAAAACTAGCTGCTACTGAAAACAACGGATTTTATATAACGGGTGACTTTTCAAACAGTAAGTATCCAAACTTTTACAGCAGTTTCAGTGCCTGATACACAACTACTTTCAATAAAAGCATTTTAAGAAAACAAAACAAAAATTGCCTCCCCATAAAAATCGGCCGATCAGCGATCGGACTTAGTATGGAAAGGCGAATTTTTGTCATATTTCACTACATGTTTTTTTGGAAATATGTAAGGTATCAGGTAAGCTGAACTTGATATTAAAAATTTGGATACCATTGAAAAACATAATGAAAGCCACAAGTGAGGTACAATTTTACTGAACGTGAATGAACCATTGATTTTGCGGTTCATTTTGGAGTTATCAGAAAACTATTTTTTTCTTTGGAAATATTTTTCTGTAATTGGACTGGCATGTCTTGAATTACTAACTCCAATATTATAAGTACGAAGTATTTGTAAAATGTTATCCGTAAAATTACTCTTCAGATTTAAAAAAATATTTTCCTATTGAAAAACTACATCATGCATGGACGAGTGCTCTAGGCTCTAGGCCATAAATTCATGCAAACAAAGTCGCGGGCATAACTAAATGGCTGTATGACATGACAGCTCTACCGTTTTCCAAAAGAAAGATACACCTCACCTCTCCGTACCTTCTACAAGTCGATAGCCTACAGGCCGAACTTCCATGGAAATCCACTTGGGCGAGTAATTATTGTCACGAGTGCTACTTGACCTCGAACCTTCGCAGACCCTCGTTTTTCAGACGAATTGTCAAAATGTCTAATTTACAAAGTAAGTAATGTTCACAATCGCATTGTACAACATGGCGAATATTTGATCGTTTGAGACCTTTAAAGGGGGATTTAGGCCTCTATATGAACAATTTTTCCTATGGATCAAATAATGAAATATCGAAAAAAAAATCCGATCCGATACTAATTTGCCCAGGTGGCTGAATATTCATGTATGAAAATATCAACTTTTTTTTAGTTTCCTACTTGTTTAATTTTTTTCGTTTCCTAATTCTTTACTTTTTCAATGGAACCAAACCTAATAGTTTGTTTATATCGACGAGCTGAATCACCCTTATAAGGATCCAAAACGATTAAAACTTCGCACTGTATTACGAAACCTGAAAGTTACACGCCTAATCAGAATATTTATTCTGCAATCAAGAATCCATCGAAAATGCAATTAGTTACAGAAACACAGCACTATTGTTAACAAATTGCAGAGTAATTAAATTACGGCAAGAATTAATTAAATGTAGCAAGAGTTTGTATGGTTTCGTTTCTAATGACAAGTATTCAATTAGGTATAAACTTGGATCATTAAAATCCGTCTTGGCGTCTTTTTACTTCTATGAGAATAAACTTCTAAAATATTCTTTTATATCTAGATTATTACTACATTCTCAAATACCTCATAGCAGAAACGTTGGCTAAATTTCTGAAATCCACATTTTGAATTGGATCCATAATTGAAAATTCCTTTGTTAATGATGCAATAACAAATCAAATGTGCCGAAACGATAACTATCCCTTGTCTAACTGCTCCAGATATAGCTTTTGGTATTGTCCATCGTTACTTCTACACACTAAGGGATTCGAACCACCACCCAACTACATAATCCACATACAACCTATCTTGTAGGGTGAACCAAACTCTTTCTTTCAAACTGTTTTATGAACTACTGTTTACAATTTCAAGTATGAACGAAGCTTTTCTTAACGTTTTTGACAAAAATGAGAACTTATAGCGAAAATGCTAAAAAAAGCTTCACGTTCATATTTTAAACTGTAAACCGTAGTTTAATAGCTTGAAGGTTGGGAATGCAAATCTCGCGAGATTGGGGCTCAAGCGAGATCTCGCGAGTTTATGAATAACAATACTGCGAGATCTCGCCAATTTCGAGATCTCGCGAGATTGGCAGTTTCTTGTGTTTTTTTTTTGCAAATAATCACAATATTTGAATAAATTAGGAAAAACATAAGTATTTTATGATAAACATTTATTTTCACGAATTTTTTCAATAGACTTTTATGAATTAAACATTTTGTGACGTATCTGTCTATAATTTTAGTTTAGTAGATAGTCCATTAATTACAAAGTGCAGATTAATTAACAAAATATACCTTCAAATGAAAGTTTATTTCAGTTCAAATCACAAGCCATTATTACGAATTATTTTGAAAGTAGAAGGAATTAAGAAGCACAAAATGTCCAAAGAATCGTCTGCTAAACGGCTTCTTATTTTTTTGGCCAGATAACCAGCCGCTGAGAAAGCCCTTTCGGATTCAACGCTGGTTGGAACCGCAGATCCGTGGCGCAGCGATCAACACGCCTGCCTACGACACGGATGGTCCCGGGTTCGATCCCCGGTCAGGTTAAGATGGAAAATGACCTTTTTCAGATTGACCTGGGTCTTGGATGTTTAACTATATAAGTATCTATTATCTATATTATAAAATATAGTATCGTTGAGTTAGTATCCCATAACACAAGTCTCGAACTTCTTTTGGGGCTAGCTCAATCTGTGTGATTTGTCCGTATATATTTATATTTATTTATTTATCTCAGGCAGTTATCCACGAACTGTAAAAGTTCGCCTTTTGACACCCGGATCTCGTTAATCTCGCGAGATTAACGAGATTGTAATCTCGTAAAACTCGCGAGATCTCGACCATTTTTCGTGCGAGATCAATCTCGCTAAAAAAGACCGAGATCTCGCGAGAACGAGATTGCATTCCCTACTTGAAGGGCATCTAGGGTCTCGCAAAACAAAATTTTTATTTATATCTCCGTTTTCTATAAAATTATTTATTTCAAATATGCCCAGCTATATTATCACAGATTAAAAATAATGCGTCTGTGTGTTTTCGAACTTGAGACAAGGTTTCTCGGGTCAATTAGTTAATCATACTTATATAAGTGTCTTATGTAAGGGCAAAAGAGATTAAACAAACAAACCATCCCCAACAACAATCAGTTAATTTTATTAGACCTCACGATATTAATGTAATGAAACACCTATCATAACACAAACCGCAAATAATAAACATAACAAGGCTTACACATACCATTAATCTGCACCCGATCCATTATTAATAACAATAATAACACAAAGCTATGTAAATCAGGCAAAATAAATTTCCCAAAAGGTACGAGTCAAACAAAACAAATCGAGACATCGGATCCGAGCGAAAACGAGTGCCCAAATCCGAGTATCTCTATAAATCCCTGTTGGGGTTCCATTGCAAATAAAAAATCGTTCAGATAAGAAACTGATGGGACTTGGCTCCTAGAAGAAGACTGGTGAATGGTGCATTGAATGTAGTACTTGGTGCTTCATCTGTGTAGCAGAAGCTGAATGTTGTCTCAGGTTATTTAGATAAGAATTCTTTTTGCAATGGGCGACAGAGATAGTAGGTTTTTTACCCTGGCCAGTACTATTATTAATTCTGTGCCCTGGCTTCTAAATGACATGAAATATTTATCGAAGTAAGTAGTTCAATGCCACAATCCAACTGATATAGGTAGATAAATACTAACCCCCTTATTCATAAAAATAAACAATAGTTAAAATATGTTTTGTCTCTTTCTTTCAATTGCAAACATTAGAGAGTGGGATAAAGACAAAACATATTTTAACTACAATAGGTTTAATAAGCGATTGTTTATTTTTATGAATAAGGGGGTTAGAGTTTACTTCTGTATTTTGGCTAATTTGTGGTACAGCGCAAAACCCGATAATGAATTTGACAAAGTTGAATAACTTTCTATATTTTATGGCTTGAGGAGCTTGGTAGAACCATTTCTCACTAACGCCGGTACAGATTCTGCAACTAAATATTTATTGAATACTCTTGTCTACTATTCAAGTTATCTATCACTCAGGCATTTTATATTTCACAATGAGATTATCCATAACTTTCCTTCCTGGAATTTAAGTCAACTTTTTTCATTCATTAATTTAGTTAATATAAGTGTAATGAGATTAGAGAGATTCTCTTGTGTCTTCTTCTTCCGATCCTTTCCCTACTATATGAGGGGTCGGGACGGGATAGCATGCACGTTTTTCCATTTTGTTCTATCTTGAACTATTCCCTTCAACACCATGTTCAAACACTACATCTTTTCTTAGGCCTACGTCTATTATGATTCCCAGTAACTTTCACATCCACACTTTTCTACGAGTAGTTAGTGTTCTCTTGTGTGAAGTGTTGAAATCTAGCACTTACTACTGATTAAGTATCAATGTAATTGAGTGAAATATTGTTAATCACGGGCTTTTGCGAGTACCCGTTGAGAAGAAGCACATAATATCCTAATAAGAATTTTTTCATCTTATACATATATTTGCAAGATGAAAAATCTATTGATCAACTTCATAACCGACAAAAAATATTTTATTATGTAAACATGTTAATTATAATATTTGATTGATTAAGTAGTTTTAGAAATTACGTACAGATATACGACAGGAAGAAAAAAAATCAGAATCATATTTTATGGTTCTGTCCTCAATTTCTCAGAAATAACTTGAATATACAGACACACGAGTTTTGGCTAAGTTTGATTATATTAAAGATAGATAAAAGTTTAACACAAACATGTTTCGAAACTTCTCTGGTTAACCACGAGAAGCTCTATATCTCGAGAACATAATTTATTAATTAATTCCAATTCTATTTCAATAGAAAGCTCCATAATCCCCGAGTTAATTAGGTATCATTGAAAAGGATCAAGGAACCAAGGGAACTAGAAAGGACGAGTGGATTATACACTAAACAATCTGGAGAAGAATCTGAATCTAAAGACACCTCATACTTCAAAATCTGTTAAGCCGTTTACGCTACAGGATGAAACAATGGAACAGACATACTTACATCATACATACGCGCAAAAACATTAGTTTCCCTCTGGATGGGTCAGTCGGGTAATAATGGTAAACACACTGCAACACCCTTCGAGCAACACGGCTTTTCCGTGTTGCTCGAAAGCAACACCAGACGTATAAGTTATGATACGTTATTGTAGACATAAAACCACAAATACTTGATACAATTTCTCAGCAGTAAACATTTTAATGTCCGACATAAAACAAATGTTTATTTGATTACAACAATTAGGCAGCTCGTAATATCTCGAAACAACTTGTGTGATATCTCCTGCACCACCTAATAAAGTAGCAAACAGAAGGATAATTTCATAATTTCAATCTGAACAATATATGCATCTACAATAATCCTGAGAGGTAAATTAATGAGGATGACATAGCTAACTATCAAACATCTTGGACGGCGCTTTGAGTACTATTATGTGAGGATACGTTATTTACGTACCAGCTATAGCTTTGGATATTGGTGCTATAGTGAATTTTTATTTCTTGATTTAATTCACCTACTTTCGCAAACACATTATTATTATTCTATCAAATTACGCTCTTCCCTTTTAGTGCCGTTATTGTAAAGAGATTCCGCATACTTACGTACGAATGAGAGAAGTACTAAAAAAAGATCACTCATACATAACATAAAGCATCATCGTTTGTCGCATCCGTAACTATCTTCAATTTGTGCCCGTACATTGTAGCCCTATAATTAAATGGGGCTATTCTAATGCTACCCGCTACCTTTAATGGCTTTAATTGCACTTCAAGTATAAGAGTGTTTTAATCATACTGAAAAATATCTAAGACAGTAATTTTGTTACAAATTGTCTTTACGATTTTGAAATTCCTTTCAAGAAAGAAATAATTTAAGACCAGTATTTCAATAATGAATACTAAAAAGGTGACTATGAGGATGCTATACAGTTTTCTGTGAAAAATTACAGTCATCACACAAGTCGTCGTGATGTCCCTACAGTTCATGCAGCAAATTTGGTTTAAGTATTCGAAATAAATATCTAAAGATATTATATCAAACCTTATTCATTGATAATCTAGTGTAATTATCTTGACATCATTGACCCGATTTAGTATCGAAGATTAAAATCGAAGAAGTTACAAAAATATGAATTCATTTGCCAATTTGAACGTGAGAGTTTGTGTTTTTGAGGTTGTATGCATAGATGTTAGTTACTTTTTTACATAAAATCAACCGATCGGAGAAGTTATACCAAAAATACAACAGACAAAGTCCCAAAAAATGTAGTTGAATATGTAGTGTGTTAAAAAGTTATAGTCTGATGCTGAAGGTATTTGTCACTTCTAGTGTAGTACCCTTACTTTGACTTAAACTTTACCTTAGTCAGTACCCTTACTGTGGTCGGTAAGGCTTGTTTGTTTGTTTGTCTTTCGTGTGTGTAAGTGGGTAACACTGCTGCCTAAAGGCATCTGACATAGCTTAACGACTGCCCTCAATGATGACAGCCGGGACGTAAACACGGAAGCACGGAACAGCTCGAGATATTTTATGCCACTTCCGGTCACCCATCCAAGTCGGGGAGGTGTAAACGTATCTTTCACACTATCACTCGTCACCCGAGTCCTCACTTCTCAGCTACATACAAGGCATTCTCTGAAGCTAATTGAATCCGCGGAATGCAATCGATATCCCTTTCTCGCCGAACTGCAAGCGAATGCGTTCTTTTTTGGTATTAGTCATGACTTGTATAAATTGTATTACGCACAAACTTTTTGAAACGTTCGAATGCCATACATCCTCAGAAAATATAAGGAAAACGACAAGTAATCTTTGATATTGATCTAAACAGAAGACACAGACAGATACAACTAGGAGTAAAAGGAGATAAGAAAGGTACCTATTTAATTTACCATCATTACGAAATGAGACGCATCGGAAAAGTAGGCTGTATGTATGAAAACCACAGAGCAAGTAATATCTCGTCGCTCGCGCCCTACCCTACATCGAAATTACTGGCTGATTTTGATTCAAGAGAATGAGAATGATTATGATGGAAACGATACGATAGAAGCGAGAAGACGCCCTTTGTTGCAAAGAACTACCTTGTAATACCTTGAATCATTAAAGTTCACATATTTGAATTAACTTTAAAAACTGGCTTACTGATTGTAGTTTAGATTCTGAGATAACATGTTGGATGGAACGATTAACCAAAGTAGTTTGGTAAAAGAGAGCAAAAGAAAATGTATTGACATAATGTGACCCTCCATATTTATCCTAGATTCAAAAACATATTTTAGAAAAGATTCGACCAGCGCACATGTGTTTGTGTTACTGAAACTGGGACTGGTTTGTTCAACAATAAACAGCCTTGGTGGTGTCTAACCTACATCAGGTATAAAGCGGTTCGAGAGACCGACACACATCGCTGAATGCAGTGAATGG
Organism: Rhodophaea formosa; assembly: GCA_963082605.1. Lineage (NCBI taxonomy): Eukaryota > Metazoa > Arthropoda > Insecta > Lepidoptera > Pyralidae > Rhodophaea > Rhodophaea formosa. The sequence goes on along the minus strand of OY720228.1, from coordinate 7,592,151 downwards.
ATCTCCGGAACTACTCTCTCTGGCATCAGGCACTATATCCATTTTCTATCGCATCCAAATAAGTAAATAATGATTTGAAAAACAGGCCCGGTACTGTCCTGAGGTGGATATCACTGGATCTAGAGCCTCAACAAAGATGGATCTACGGAACTACTGTCCCTAGCATCTGGCACTATATCTATTTCCTATCGCATCCAAAATATGTTATTACTGATTTCAACATTAAAACCTTTCAGAAACAGGTCCGGTACTGACCCTAGACGAAAATCACTGGATCTAGGGGCTCAACAAAAAATGGACCTGCGAAACTACTCTCTCTGGCATGAAGCACTATATCCATTTCCTAACGCATCCAAAATATGTTAATAGCGATATGGGCAATGAAGCCTAAAAAACATAGGCCCAGTAGGCTAGACCCTAGGTAGAGATCACTGGATCTAGAGCCTCAACAAATGATGGATCTGCGGAACTACTCTCTCTAGCATCAATAGCTATATCCATTTCCTATGCATTCAAAATATGTTATAACTGATTCGAGCAATGAAGTATAGAAGTAACAGGCCCAGCACTGACCCGAGGTGGAGAAAACTGGATGTCGAGCCTCAACAAGACAATATTCCACAATACGAGGCGCCCTGATGATAACTGGCTTCAGCCGTCCTACAGCCGTGTTGACTTCCAAGATCGATAGTGTGAATCGTCGAAATCTGTAGGCACCTTTTTTGTTCTCAATGTATTCTCCATAACTGATAAGGATTTTTTAACTAGTGTTAGTGTTACCCCCGAGAGCCCTCGAGCCTTGACCCAAAGGGGCAAAGCTGAATGATTTACCTCGTGGTTTCAAAAGTGAAAACGTAATAAATTCGGTTTACAAAGTTATATAGGAGGCATGTTGGGTGACAAGAGTTGTTCAAGAAGGTATCGTGTGGAATATAACACACATTATTGCTAAACTGCCTAACATTAAATCAATATAGAAATGATGTTCTTGACAATTATGATAATGTGGTTTAATCAGTGCCTTCATTCAAGGTAATCGACGTCTAGTTTAAGGTATTCGTCCAAGACAGAATAAGTATATATACGCACTTAGTCATTAAATATATCGATCTCCGTATTAACTAAGTACGCTAGTTAGACCAGCAGTTAATCGCCCAGTATTACACACATCCGTAGGTTGGTACCAGGTACATCAAATCCCTTTCAATGCTCAGATAATCCTTGTACTGCACCCGTATAAGTTTCTACCGAAATAAAGGGTGTCAGATTAAAAGTATATCTATTGGTTTACACTATTTTGCTTATAAAGGAAAATTCGAAGAATGAAGATAGTGTTGCATCGGTGGATCTAATAATCAGTCAGTCTCATGGCAGAATATAGTCTCATCAAGTATCATTTTATGTATTTGGTTTTAAGACTATACGTTTTTTTATGCTTTTCATGTTACTGAAAAATTACTAGATACTCAATACCTATGAGCTTGGTTTTGAGTTGTTCTACGTGTACATAATCTTCGACTCTACAAACTGCATCAACAAGCAGGAGCACTGCCGTCCCCCCATACATATTATCACGTCTTTATTCCTTGCGGGGTAAACGGCGGCGTTAAGGTGGAAAGCGACATAAAACTAGTGATGGGTTGCTAGCCGCATCGACTATAACGTGGTTCCGTACCCCCATATATCTATATATACCTACCTGTGTGTACTTTTTATCAATGACACTAAGAATAATATCTCTTAAGCGGCTAATAAACTAAGCTTAATCAAAATCAACTTAATTATAAACTTTAGAAGTCCATAGTTTCAAACTCTCTACTGACACCGTAATTATACATTAACCTAATTGTATAGGTATAAAAAATAAGATTTAGGTCCATGAAGAGTGTTTACGCAATTTAAGATTTTACGAGCACCGAAATGGCGTGAAACCGCCACTGTGCGTCATAAGAGCTACCATTCAGCGAGCAATTGCCTAGTTATTTTTACGTCGGAAATTGTTCGCAGAATTCCCCTACAGGCATTTCCTTTATCAGTGTTCAACCTGTGGCTCATAGTGAATTTATTTTTAACTTTATCTAAACCTAAATGGTCGCCCTCTTCGCGCGTCGCAAATCAAGCACAAATGCTTGATTTTCTATTATCTAATTAATTTATCCACTTACAACAGTAGACAATACGGTAGAATGAACAATAATATAAGTAACGGTACGGTAATATTGAATATACTATTATAATAATAGAATTAATATTAATACAAAAAAAAGCTCTTCGGTGTATTAGAAGTACTGTATTACTGCATCTAGCTAGACAACTCTTCAGTGGTCTTAACTTTTCATCATAACTTCTTAAAGAATCGAATTCATATCTTCGAATTCAATATCGCTTCAATGTTGTGCCAAACATCCAAAGAATCCTAATCTAAGAAGGAAATTGTTAATGATTTAATTATTTCTCCTGTTTCAGTTCAGAGTCAGGTTATCCAAACTGAGATAAGGGTGCCGCCGTCTCGGCGAAATTTTAAAAAGGTCATGACACCCTGCCCTGCAGGTATGTATTGATTTCATCCCACTAATAAAGTATTAGAGGTTAGTATACTGAATCACGTGAAAGATTTGTGAAAAGATTGAACATATACAAGTTTCTATTTAAAAAAAAATTAGGTATAAACCACTTGCGAACTCCATGTAAGATCTATCCCAGATGCTATCCCAACATCATCATCAGTCACATGGTAATCGACAAACAATTTAAAAACGATAACTGTGTCTGGGATTCTGGTAGTCAATGTGTTAAACAAGTATCGGTCTCTTGCGGAAAGATTCGCACATACAGGTCACACCTTAGGACACAAATGTTTTACTCATGTGACCTAAGGTTTGTGTGACCTGTGGGCACGCTCAGTCACACCATGTAGTCGATGCCTGGAGCACAAAAGTGTTGTGCTAGCCGTCCTTACACGACGATTACCATTCTCTACAAGGTAGCTGAATGTCTTACTTATCTATAACCAAAGTAAAAGTGGTGGGTATCGACTGTTCGCTCTCGCACCGAACATCGTATGCAATCTTCAAGCATCTCGTTATCGGCTGATAGTACGAGTTTTATATACCAAAAAGTAGTTTAGAAACTGGGGAAACCATTTGGTCGTCAGCTTCTGTTAAACCGGGTGGTCACCGATGTTAAAGCTCTAAATTCTACAGCATTGGATAGATTTAACTTAGCCATAAGTAATTATTGACGTCAACAAATTTTTTTTGTTGTAAAAATTGTAAACACAAATATGACAATTAATAAGTGTTCAAAGAAACCTATATTAAATAAACGATTGAATCTTGAATCTTGAATTTTATAGCAGTTAATAACAGTTAGCCGCTGGTCTACTGCTTGATGTCAAATGCACTTTACTCGCAGTCAGACATAACCTCAAACTAATAGGAAGTGGTTAGACAATTTAATCTACGGACGGGTTAAGTCCTATTGTTTTCTCGATAGGGCTAAGTGTTAGAAACAGAGAGAAAAACAACAGACAAAAGGTCCAAGCCCCTTGAATGCTGTGAAGCGGTGTGAAATCACAAAATAGACAATACAGAAGTAGAAACACAGACACAAGTTATATCCAGTCGAATACGCAGCATCCTAAAAGCAAATTCACTTACTTTTGTCAAAAGTGGCCCATGTTTGGTTAACATAAGAATAAAAATCATGACAATATTAGGGTTGAGTAGGTTTTAAATTTGAGACCACATTATTATACCACTAAACCAGACCACGATTAACTAGGGGTCGTTCATTAATCACGTTAAGTTATTTTAGCAATTTTTGAAGCCACCGTACTCCCTGATGATACGTGGTGAGGTATTTTAACTAGCAAGCGGTTATTTAAGCCATCTATATTAACGTCTAGGGATCGAAGGGTCCCACCTGTCCAATTAGGAGGAACAACACGATTAGTGATGTTTCCTTACATAACTGATCGCGTTGATCATCACATCAAAGAAAGAGTCAGGTTCGTAATTTACTAAATCGAACTTTTTTATGAAGTTTGATGCCGTGTGATTCCCGGCAGAGTATAGAATAGGATCACTCCAAATCTTCTCGTGGATGTCGTAGAAGGCAACTTAGGAAACTAAAACTAAACAACGCTTATAAACATCAAAGAGACCTCTCCAACCTCTCTGGCTAGCGTGAAAAGTGTAGGCTAAATCCTGTCGACTGCTTTGGCTTATATATGGCTGTGGTAGTACAGAGGGTCGTACTCCTGCCGTGGAGACTAACAAAGACCTTATGATGATTATAATGGAGTTTTATGTCTGTACTTCTGTGAACCCTCTAATTTATGGTGAGGTGTTCTCAATTCGCGATCTGAACGGATGGTCGGCGTGAATGGAGGCTATCTGTGCGGTCAGCATTGTGTACTCGCTGGTAACAAAACAGAGTATTGTGGTGTTCATTGTGAATTTGTGAGATATCAGTGTTACGAATGTCGTGTGTCGTGTTATTTGTTAAATAAACATATTTTTGGTTACATTTTGTTACCACTTTTCTTGACTAGAGTCCCTTTCATAAGAAGCTATAAATTATGAAAACAAATGTTCAGGGGTTCGCAACATTTGAATGAAATAAAAAATAATATTGTTGATTTTTGTGTAAAAAAATAAACCTGAGAAGAGATGGTTAGAAATATTTTTCCATAAAGAATGGAGGGAGTTTGCAGGTGAAGTGATTATTTGGCAACGTAAAAAATCTTTTGCCCTGCATTGAGCCTCAATAGCTAATTAAAAAATACAATTTATAGCAAAAACTGTTACAGAAACTTTATTATAAATCAGGAAGACTCAATAGCTAATAAAAAACAACTTATAGCAAAAACTGCTACAGAAACTTTATTATATCTCATAAATGCGCCAAATGTTTACATTCACGGAGTCGGACTCGTTTCTGTACCAAAAACATTGAGCGACAGCGTTTTGTATCGTTAAAATATAACCCGACTAATTAGAATTGGTCTTTAGTTTCGTATTACCCGTATAGTAATTTAAGTCAATTGTATTTGGTTAACTCATAATATTGTCGCTAGGTAACTCCAACTCAGTAGAAGTTTATTGATGTACTTTAGACGCAACTTTATATATTTTCCAAAAATATTTCATTCCTTTCAGCCTCTCCTTTACACACAATTACACCAACCATTTACGATACAAAATGTACCAGGGAATTTTGTGTCCCATAGAAATGCACATACAGGTTGTTTGGTAGACGTGTGCAAAATGGGGGTAAGGGTAGAGCCTTCGTAAGGAGGCCAAAGTGTCGTATCTCCAATTAAAACCACAACAAAGACAACAGTATTGCAACAGGACAGTTCCATGCGCCATGAAAGTAACACAACTACAAACGAAGAAAGGGACTGTTATTGTTACGCAATAGAACGACTAACTAAATGCTTATAAAATTTATATTAATATTGTGTAATTTATCTCCAGAGGATAAGAATGCTACTACCGAGTAGTGACCCGATTAGCCGCTATTAAGACAGTGTCATCTGCAAATAATAAATCATGACACGGATGATAAGCGAGGAATGTGAGGATACATCATACATAATAGACATAAACATACGAAGTAGGTGATAATTTGTACTTGCCTTCTTCTTAATGTAGATTCTGTGGAATGTGATCAAAAGTATACAGTCACCAAATCAACACCAAGAAGGTGAAATGATTTTTCCTTTAGTCTCTGCGTGACCAAGTTGATCTAGTAGTCCTAGTACTTTGATCATAAAGTCCAAGTAGTAGCCGTAAATAGACATCTACTCAAATGCATCTTACATGCATCTCAACTAAAAACGTTTTCAAGTCTCATTCTGTTACTGTCTTGATAAACTAGTAAGGCAAAGTCAGATTTAAAATAATTAATAGTTAGTTATTTTGATTATTTGGAGGCTAGTTGCGCCGGTCGGTTGACTTTGGGAAACGATCTTTTTGTACTACTCGGGGAGTCTTCTTCACTGTAATTATCCATGACCTATGGTTGTCAACCATCTTTGAATCCAAGGAGGTCAGCATTAGAAGTTTTAAACGTATCCCACAATAAAAATTAACAACATCTAATACCAAGAGCGTATGGTTATTTATGCATCACTAAAATTCACATGACCTGCCCCATATATTTTCAGATTTCTCACACACAATTGAAAACATTCATCAATATAAATCCTTGACGTACAACAATGACGACAATGTCTATTCTAAGCGTACAAAAGCGACCAGTAACTTTTCATATAAAACGCTGTATTTAGGGAAATATAGTTCAGGAGTACTATTTTTGAATAGGCAAGTCAGCCAAACAGAGAGTATGTATGACAACTAAACGTTCTTCTTCTTCTTCTGTTTTATAAAATGGCTTCCATCGAGATTTCAGTGATTCTGCCAATGTCCAGTAAATTGAGATACTAAGTATCGGTGTTGTACGGTAAAGTTGTAACAAGTAGCATCAAAGATGGCGTATGTTCTTTGATGCCTCGTGGTCGGGAGGTTATGGTGACAAGTCTATACGAGTCCATATAACAGTCCACTTTAACTATTTCACAAATTGTTCATGAGCAACTAAACGTTAGGATTTTGATTTTTTGAGAGGACGTATGTCATATGTCAGACGCATGCATATCATCCAGACTAATATTAACAAGAGGAAAGATTTGTGTGTCTGGGTTTATAATGCACAAACTTGAAAACTACTCGACCGATTTTAAAAATTCTTTCACCAATAGAAAGCTTCAAGATCAGCAAGTAAACTAAGTGTATTTTATTTTCAACAAGTAGAATTATTTCAACAAAATTTTAAAAAACCCTTTAACTTTTTGACAGTTTCATCGGAGACATCGGAAAAACAGTTACGAGCCTCAGATGGAATTCTGCCGTCCAGCTAGATGGCATGGCAGCCGGGGGGCTGGATGAAGTGATGGTTAGTGGATCAAGACATTGAAAACATTGTAGCCTAGAACAGGAGAGAGAGGAGTTCGTCGTCCACTGATGAGATGGGTTGATGATATATATAGCTAAAGTTACGGTCACTGATCATACCTAGATAAAAGAGGCACAGGATCGAAGTGGGTACCGTAGGCGAAGAGAAGCCCATGCTTAGCAGTGGGTCAGGTCAGCCCACCTACCACAAGGGCTGAGATGATACATACATAAATAATATCACGTCTTTTTCCCTTGTGAGTTATACAGAGCACAGGTCTTTAAAACCTGAAGGCCACGTTTAGCATGTTGGTGGACTTGTAGGTGGAGAACGGAATCAGAATAGTGATGGGTAGCTAGCCACACCACCTATTGACATGATTTCTCACGCCCATTCCCTCGATCTGTTTTACGATCTGCGTGGGAAGAGAAGCAGCTGGTACATTCTACGTTATTTCCTTCCTCCCAGACCAGCGTGGAAGGATGATGATGATAATTTACTTTTATGGTGAGAAGCTAATTCAAAAATAGCAGTCCAGATAAGCTTGTTCTCAGAATGAGACAGTTCGTCTCCAGTCAGTACAGATTCATTCAAACGCCGAAGCTTTCGTGTAGTTTAGTCTCCTAGTTATAGTTAGTCCATTGTCCCTATACTACGCCATGAAATAATAGGAGGAAGTTGGGCGAGAGTTGGATCAACAATATTATGCCTTTGAATCAGACTTTTAAATTATGTATTGTATTTTCGCTTGAGACGACCAAATTAAAACTTTAAAGTACGCTTTGTGGTAGGAAAAATGTCTTGCCGCATTTGAATTTGTTCCCTTTCCGTGTCAGATTTAATTTATATATTTACCCGGCTGAACCACCCAGAAGAAGAGTAATAATTGTTTATTAATGTCTGTTTTATTGTCAAATCCTGCAGCCTAAACGGATTGGCTGATTTTGAAGTGCGAGGTGACTTAGGCTATGTACCGTCAGCAAAAATCAATATGGCGGATGTTAACTGTCAAAAAGGGCAATCAGGTTTTTTTATTTTTCAAATACGCTTATCAAATCATGTTTCTCTGTATGACGAGGTATGACGTCACTCTCATTCTCTAAGATACATCGTAGCATTACGTATGCATAAATTGCATGAGTATGCCGATTACAAGTACATATTTTTAAGGGTTCATCGGTGGTTCTTCATAAAACAAGGTTCTTTAACTAATTTGACTGTGATCATCAAAAGAGAACAACTATCGGCTAAATGAAACAAGCAAGCCTCAATTATGTCGTCAGAAAGAAACAAGAATATATTTTTTGTGCGACATGTCCTGAAATCCGCAACAAAGTATATATTTTTATAATAGTTTTAATTTCATTTGTACGATTCCCAAAGCAAATTAAATATTTTCACTAAGACGTCAACGCAATACATTAATCACAAATAACCTGAATAAGACAAAGAAATTATTGTCAAGGGTTGAACACTAACCTTAATAAAATTAAAAAATATGTAAGCACTCGGGAAATTCGCATTAAAATCTCATTAGTAGTTTTTGTACGGACGCCAACAAACAGGTAAACATGTAATTTAATATTAATATTGCTATCGCTTAAATTTTAGCTTAAAATTTACAAGAAAAAAAATTAAGAAGATTTCAGAGAATTCTAAAAGCTTGCGCCCTTGAGAGGTCCACATGAAACGTGTCAAACATCTGAAATAAGCTACTTAGACACCCTGCACACAAATCTGGAGACGTGTACAATACGATTAAAGAATCATCATCATCAGGTCTTTTTCAGTCTCCACTGCAGGAGGACGACGAGTCAGAGGATTTGGCCTACACTCTCCACGCTGGCCAGACGGGTTGGAGAGGTGTCTTTGATGTTTTAAAGCTTTGTTAAGCTTATGTTTCCTAAGTCGCTATTACGACATCCGCGGGAAGACTTGGAGTGGTCCTATTCTACTCTGCCGGGGACCACACGGCATTAAAGAATGAAAATATTCTTTCTGCTCGCTAGGTACTAGAGAATAATTTAAAAGGCACTTCATACCTAGAATTAAGAACTTTCGGTAAAGGTATTAGGTAATTTCATATTAAACTCAACATACTTAATTAAATATTGTGTAAACTATATTCAGACCATTTATAATGTAGATAAAATAATAATCTACTTATTAAAATAATAATATAGGATGGGTGTCTACATTTTCAGTACCTAGTTTCATTATTGAATTACTTTTATAAGCTCCAGCGTCACAACAAGAAAAACGTGACATAGTAACAATATTTTCCGAAGTTTGAGTATCGGTAAAATGTTCCAAAGTTCCATTATGCGTGATTTTTATTGGGCGGGCCCAACATACGAAATACCCGCCGAGGAATACCAGACGACCTATGAATGTGAATTAGGGAGTGGAAATCTGCAGTCCGAGATTGTCTCCACGAATACAACTGGGATGATGTAAAGCCGACAACGTATAAACAAGATGAAGGAAACAAATTTATATTTATATTTTTGTAAAGATGTACAAGACAGAGGAAAATAGGTGTCTACACATTTATTCAAAAGTCTATCGATTTGGATACTTTGAGTAACCAATGAAAAAGAAAATTGTGATCTAAGTGAATGGCTTTTTGAACTTATAAAAAAAAATTGTGAGCGTAACGGATTATGTTTGAATTAAGGAAGGAATATAAGACGACATTTTCGATGTGAATTAGGGAGTGGAAATCTTCATTGTGAGATTGTCCACATGGGATAAGATGAACTTAGTACACACGTCTTTTTGAAAATTTTAAATTGTTAGTATATTTTCCAACCAATGAAAAAATATTGTGAGCCTGTCGTCGCTTACGAAATATTATATTTTCTAATTGGGGATGAAAGATACCGGACTACTTCTGAATGTGAATTGGGGAGTGGAAATATGCATTCCGAGATTGTCCTACTTAATGATGTAAAGCCGACAACGTGTCAATACCAATAGTAAACACTATTTTTTTTTTCTGCCCACTTTTGTTCCATACCTATCATACCATACCATACCATGTATTTCCATATTTTACCGGTCATTTAATTTCTATCGTTATTATAACAAATACTCGGTTTTAACTTTATTTTGTTTTGGGAAACCCATTACTATTAATTCCGATTTTTTTTTTGTTCCTACTTTGATATTGTTAATTGCGTGCGTGTTATTGTTAACTTTGACATTGGCAAAATCATCGTTTAGGCTAAAAACGATGGAGCCGTAAACCTAAAGAAAGAAAGAAAGAAAGGGCTAAAAGATATGTATGACAAAAGATAGTGAAATATTTCTCTATCATCTTCTGCGTGTCTTCATACTTTCAAATTAAGGATTGGATTTACCAGACGAATAATTCTGAATGTGAAATAAGGGAGTGGAAATCTGCATTCCGAGATGGTCTCGACAAATACAACTGGAATGATGCAAGGCCGTCGCGCATGTATTTATATGTACGTATACATAGTGTTGTTTATTGTATGAACTTATCAACAATAAACAACATGGAGGCACAACACGGATAGACGACATATTTTATAAAGATTTTAAAAGAATACTGCTTTCGAATATATTTATGACCGTAACACGGGACCTTCGAGGAAGGAGGTTTTTTTCTAGTTGTGGTAGAGCCACGCTACCGGCAAAAATCACTTCAGCTGGTAGCATGAATGGGCCGGCTCGTCCGGGGAAGTACCACACTCTCACAGAAAATCGACGTTTGAGTAGTAGTTTTACAGCTTCTATGCTTCGTTCGGTGAGTGAGAGAGCCGGAGGCCCATTCCCCCTCCCCTCTGGGGAGGGAAAACAAAAGGCCGGCAACGCTCTTGTCATACCCCTGGTGTTACATTAGTCCATGGGCAGCGGTGATCACTTACCATCAGGTGACCCGCTTGCTCGTTTGCCGTCCTCTGACATAAAAAAAAAAAAAAAAAAAAAAAAAAAATCAGATATCGTTGCTGAAAAACACGAGAAATTATTTTAATACCAAGATCAACTTGATGATGGTAGTTTCTTTCCGTGTAAATAATAAAGTGATCAATTTATGAGCGAATTTATTAAATTCGATTTCAGATATCAGTGCTTCGTCAGATATATTTTGAAGGACAACCTCTCAATCGAGTTTATTCTTCGTATGAAGAATAGGGGTCATCTGGTCACAAAGACGGCAATTATGCCCCGCCTCGTACGGTCACACAAACATTTGCCAAGCCGACCAACTGGGTCATCCGGTACTTATCGGCATTTATACCAAACACGGGAAATACATCGAAGGACGGCTACACGGCTAGATTCGCTAGACTTGTATCACACTACCTACGAATAGGTACCAACAACCTGAGGTGCGAATCAGAAACTGATTGAGCTGGATTGACTTTAACCATGTCTATAGTATCAATTTCTCCTGGGAGCCGAGAAGACCAACAGAACGATCTATAGTATAGTATATGACATGCGGTTTAAGAAAAAAGGTTGGTAGTCGATCTTCTCACGTGTTTGTGCCAAACACCAGGACGAACCAATCAACCTTGGTCTAGAATGGAGAACCAATCAGCGCACAACTTGATGTGGTATCTAGAAACATTTATATGTGATCCACGAACTAAAAAAATTGGGGAACCTATAAAGTAGATCTTCAAATTAAACAAACAATACATAATCTTGAACACACATTAAACATTACGCCATGTTAACCATAAAATCAAAACCAATCCAGCCCTATTCAAGGGAGGAAAGCCTAGTATAAACTTGTAAAAACGACGCTTGTATCCGGCGATAAACGTAGAGAAAATGGGGCATGATAATAATTTAAATACCGAGATAATAAGATTACTCCGCGATTACCTCCACTTCCATCGGATGTAATGCTAAGGAGGCGATCGAACAGCGAATAATTCGCGTTAGTGTCGGTTTTCTAACTGGTCGCCTTATTTGTGCTGTAACACTTTAGATTTATTCACTTTCTTCGCTATAATTATATCTGAAGGTAGCGGTAATTTTACTAGGTGACCGCTAGTGTCTAATCACGTCTTTATTCCTAACAGAGCCGACAGAGCCTAGGGCCATAAGACGAGCTGTTTGCAGTTGGAGATGGTAAGCGAAATCAAAATGTTATGGATAGCCGCATCGTCTATTGGAATGACTCCTACATATTTTCACACAATCTTTTGATTGGTTTCAAGAGCGCACGAAGAGAAACAACTGGACCATTCTATGTTTTTTTAAAGCAAAATAGCAACAAATCTATTACTACAAGTATGTCATACATAATAGTTATTATCCTTGTATATGCCCATTGATTACGCATACGTGGCGTACCTACATTGATGACGAACTGTTCTAGACCAAGCTTCGAGCAACACGGAAGGGAGTAGCCATACGCTGCATTCCCCTCTGTCAAGGTACAAGCCAAAATTAGGCATATGCATGTCTATGTGTTAGTTGTGTGTGACTCATCTGTACACAAATTATTTTTTCTTTTTTATGTCATTTTTTGTGACAATGTCATAATTACTATCAAGTGACAGTTTAAGTTTTGTATGTAGGTGTGCGGAACTAAACTTGTGTGCACATTTCCCCCCGCAAAAAACGCCAGAAAAATTGTCATAGTAAATTGTCGCTTTGCCCACTCCCTCCGTCCGGTACGGAGGCCGTGTTGCTCGAAGAGACCAAGGTTCAACCTAGATCGGTGTGGACCTTGATCTAATCTAGGTGCATTCGTTTCGATTTGCAAATATGAAGCAATATCTAGGCTAGTCGAGAAATTTTCCATTTCCTGCCTTTCTTTGGTGGCAGGATATTTCCTCGTTACGTTCATCAAGTTTTAATATAATGTATCTTAAATCAATAACTTGTCTTAAGATAGATACGTTATGCTAACCAGCAAGTCGTGTGGTTCCAGGCAGAATAGAATAGGACCACTCCAAGTCTTCCCGTGGATGTCGTAGAAGGCGACTTAGGTAGGGAACACAAGCTAAACAAAGCTTATAAATATCAAAGAGACCTCACCAACCCGTCTGGCCAGCGTGGAGAGTGCAGGCCAAATCCTCTGACTGCTCTGGCTAATATATGGCTCTGGTAGTTAGTACAGAGAGGGTCGTGCGTCTGAAGTAGAGACTAAACAAAACCTGATGACTATGACGATTCTGACATTAGATAGACTGCATTATGAAATCCCTCGATGCAACAACCGACACTAATTTTAAGAAGATCTAATTTTAAGAAGACTCCCATCGCGCTTGGGCTATTTATTCTTGAAGTCTATCTATCATTTCTTTTATACTTTCACGAGTATTATAGTCTCGGTGTTTAAATTAAAACGGCCCTGTTTACGACCGCCTAGTGCAGTGATAAGCTCATTTTCTCGGCTTTTATCACCAGGTAGCAGCGCCGTTTAAACTTTATTTTTCTCGTTACCACTAAAAGCTGGATTCGATTTAGTTTACCTTTAGAAGTGGAGGTAATCACGGATTAATCATAAAATCTTGGTATTTAAATTATAATGCTCCTGTTTACAACCGCCTAGTGCAGTGATAAGCCCATTTTCTCGACTTTTATCACTAGGTGGTAGCGTCGTTTATATAAGATTTTTCTTGTTACCACTAAAGGCTGGATTCGATTTAGTTTACCTTTTGAAGTGGAAGTAATCATAAAATCTCTGTTTAAATTATATGCTCCTGTTACGACCGTATTGTGCAGTGATAAGCCCATTTTCTCCACTTGTCGCCAGATAGAAATATCGTTAATACAATTTTTTAGTAACCACAAAAGCTGGTATCGATTTGGTTTACCTATAGAAATTTTGTTAATGACAAGAGCAATCTCATTATCTCGGTATGTTAATTATTAAGCTCAAATTTGTCAACGTTTATCGGTTTTCTACAATTTTGTCTTTATAGCTTCCAAAAGCTAGATTGGTTCAAATAAGGTACAATTGTCGTCAAGTCTCCGTATATACGCGTGAAGTGGACTTAATGAGAGTAGTCTCTCTCGGTCGTCAAATAATTATTACCTACCGGTTTACCTAGCGCAGTGATAAGCGCCTACATTTTAATCGCCAATTAAGAGCATATGTTAAAATAGATTTTCATTTTAAAACCAAACAGAGCTTAATTGATCACCTCCCACTTCTCTTAAAGATGCCCTATATACATGATTCACAAACGGCCCCACTACATGGTACTATCATGCGTGCGAAGAGTTGACGCACGCTAAAAATTCGGTTGGTCGGTGTTGCCGACTAGTTAGACGGCGGCACAGAAATAATAATAGTACTAAACGGTGGTACTGACTCGTGAAGTCTGAAGGATAATCCTAACCGAGAAAACCACGAAATAGATACTCTATGTTCGCGCCCCATTTTAGTTCAGAAGAATATTAAAAGAGTCGCCTGGACGCGCATGTCTCCATACAAAGGGCAAAAGGGAATTGTGGCAATATTTGATGATTTTGGAGTAAAATTAAGCATTTGACCAATTAATCTTATTATGATCTACGTACGTTCCTATACAGTTTGGTTAAATTATCAATAGTTTGAGAATTATACGCCTCAATATTTCCATACAAATTTGAAAAGGCTTGTATTTTCAAACCATTCGTATTTTAACCAAGCTGTATAGCAACGTACGTAGATTATAATGAGATTAATTGGTTAAATGCTTAATTTTACTCCAAAATTATCAAATATTGCCACAATTCCTTTTTCCGTTTGTATGGAGACATGCGCGTCCAGGCGACTCTTAAGGAGCTTAGATCAGTCACCCACCTGGCGACGCCCCTCATTTTCCATTCTACAAGGAACTAAATCGGATCAAATAGAAAAAATGTAATTCAGTAATTCGGTAGAACATTACTTTTAGTATTTCTGGTATAACTTTTCATCAATATCATCATTTCAAATTAAAAGAATTACCCATTATTACGAGTAGTTTTCTTTGTTTACCAAATGCAAAATAATGTAAAGTAGTTAATCGAAAAAAAAAACTAAAGTAATTCACTACCGAAGTACCTGCTAAAGTAGATTTATTTGTTCTGATTTAGGAGAGCCCATACAAGAATAAAATGGCGGTGGCCGCTAGTTTCGCTGATCTATACATGATTCTAACAAGGTGAAGACGATTCTCAAATAAATTTCATATAACTCCAGTAGCAATTTTAGCTAGAACTACCACCACCTTCACCCGTACCTGAAAGGTTCTGTCTGAAGGACAAACGTCTCACAGACACTCAGTGCAATGAAATCAATAAACACTCACCGATACAGTGTTCCCGAGTGTATTTTCTTCACGCCATCCATTGCTGCAGTTGTGTGCTTAACATGTCTAACTTCACGGCGCGTTGCTTAGTTGCCAGTTAATGTATTAAAAAGTAATGTCATTATGAGTCGCTCGTGATGGTTGAGGTCGATGTGGGTCACCTGGAACAAGTAACACAGTTCGTTAGTGGCTGGAGAGCGAAACTTCATGATGTTAATTGAAATTGTGAAACATATTCTATGTAGATTTATTAAATTTCCATTTGAAATTATAAACAAAATGTTATTGGGCAAACAAAGAGAAGCATCGGTACCCGTATAAAAGAACATATTGCTGACATGAAGCATAGGCGCTCAACGAAGTCTGCAGTCTGTGAACATGCCCTAGACAAACCCAACCACTATATGCGTTTTGATAATCCTCAAGTCCTTGCAAAAGAAAACAGATACATTCCAAGAATGCTTCGTGAGGCTATTGAAATTAAAAAACTTCCTAATTTCAATAGAGAGGATGGTTGGCAGTTACCACCAGCTTGGGATCCAGTCATCAATTTAATCAAATCTCAAGCTAAGCAGAAGACTGCAAGACCTTCAGACACTGTGAGCCAATACTGCTTACATCCGGAACGTTATCAATAAATATTTTAGGCGGTAGATTTTGCAGTTCTTATAAAATACTAGACAAATGTCAACTTAGTCTACCTGCGACCACGAACACTGTAAAGTGCTCGAAACGTTAGGTGTATAAATAATGTAATAAACGCGATAAAAACCGTATTAAAATAATTTTATTTAAATGTTATTAGGAACTGAATCTCAAAACGTGCACGTATTTTTTTATGGGTAAGAAAGATTCTGCTTTTTGATATCGATTAAGTAAATTATTTATTTGTGGTCTTGAAATAAACTCTGCCTGAAACATGCTGCATGCAGATATAATATCCATAAGATAAATAGACGCGGATAGCGGACAGACTTATCATCTCTGATGTTTAAGTTACAATTTTACTGTCTTAGTTGCACGCAACGCCAAAATTAAGAATGACACTAACTAAGTAACAAGTTAAAAAAGGATAGCTAAAAACGAAGTAACTTTTTGAAGTCGCTTAATAAATATAGTAACTATGTCTGTTGAATAGCTCATCAACGTAGCTTACGGTAAGTATCATACTCGTATCTTTTCTCATAAAGGTGCGTAGGTACGTATATCCAGCGGCGCAAACCCTTGTTAAATATCAAAAGAAACAATTTAGCGAAGTCAGCCGACCGAGATGACCCGAAAACTAAGCAGGTATCTTTAATGAAAAGTTTTATATACATTCTCTCTCATCATCAGGTCTTTTTTAGTCCCCACTGTAGGAGCGCGACCCTCTCTGTACTGCAAGTGCCATTTTTAGTCAGATCAATCAGAATTTGTAAGCTTTTTTGTTTCCTAAGTCGCCTCCAACGACATCTACAGGAATACTTGGAGTGGTCCTATTCCACTCTGCCCGGAACCATACGGCATTAGCACTGTATAGGAATAAAAATATTAGTAACATTTAAAAAAAATACGCTTCCCCTGTCGCATAGGGCGGATGTTTATTTATTTACTTAAAAACTTCATTACAATTAAGTAATAGGCGAACTTAAAGCCATAGGCTTTATCTACCAGTCAACCAACAAGTGATGCTAAGAACATGAAGCAGAAGTAAGTGCAAAGTTGAGCCAGAGCTGTAGATAATGTGCGTTTCAAAATGGTTGCGCTAAGAGGAATACCTCATCATCATCATCAGGTCTTTTTTAGTCTCCACTGCAGGAGCACGCACGACCCTCTCTGACTATCATAACCATTTATTAACCAGAACAGTCAGATGATTTGGCCTACACTCTCCACGCTGGCCAGACGGGTTGGAGAGGTCTCTTTGATGTTTTAAAAAAAGCTTTGCTTAGCTTGTGTTCCCTAAGTCGCCTTTAACGACATCCACGGGAAGATTTGGAGTAGTCCTTCTACTCTGCCGGGAACCACACGGCGAAGGAATACCTCATGCGATGATCAAATAAAAGAGCTGTAGATAAAGTCTTGTTGCTGATGTTATCGTGGGATTTACGCTATCAGATCAAACGAAACTCACTTTTGTAAATACATCAAAAAAAATAAGTACGAATCCCCAGTGCTCGAGTCAGACTCGCACTTGATCAGTAATTTTCTACGAATAAGAATATCTATCAAAATATTACTTATTCGTAGGTAATTTTAGAGGATCACAAGGCTTTGAGCGGGATCACTAATCGTGGAATCGGCTAAGTGGTTTCCTCCGTCGCATCGGGCGGACGTAATGGCGGGATTTTTGTTATCAGAACAAACTACACTCGTAATTGGTTTTTTGTCCTTTTTGTATATGGAATTAACAGTTATGCCAAAGTATGTTCTTTCTGACATGACTTGATTTCATTGAAATCTCAAAACGTTTAAATTTTCACTGACATACATAAAATTTGGCAAGGAGTAAGGTTTTAAGTACACAAGATTGAGAAAAACTCTGAAGAAAGAAAAAAGTACGGAACCCGAATTCAGTAAGTCCGACTCGTACTTGGCCGTTTTATAATCAATAGCTTTAAAGGATCACAAGGCTTGAGAGGGATCACTAATTGTGGAATCGGCTAAGAGGTTTCCTCCGTCGTATCGGGCGGATGAAATGGCGGGATTTTTGTTATCAGATCAAAACAAACTCACTTGTAATTGGATTTCTGATCTTTTTTTGTATATATGCCAAAATGTGCTCTGACATAGCTTGATTACATGGAAATCTTAAAACGTTTCAATTTTGACCGGCCTACATGAAATTTGGCAAGGGGCAAAGTCTTATAGCTCAAGTATGGGAAAACTTCTAAGAAAGAAAAAAGTATGGAACCTTAATTGAGTGCGTCTCGCTAATAACTGGGCAGTTTTTTTATCAGTATCAGTAATTTTAAAGGATCACAAAGCGTCAAGCAGGGTCACTTATCGTGAGGTCGGCTAAGTGGTTTCCCCCGTCGCATCGGGCGGATGTAATGGCGGGATTTCTGCATTCAGATAAACCAAACTTATTCGTAATTATTTTTTTCCCCTTTTTTGTGTATGGAACTAACGGATATGTCAAAGTGATTTGATATAGCTTGATCTCAACAAAATCTCAAAACGTTTAAATATTCACTGACCAACATGCAAGGTCTTATAGCTCAAGTAGAGGAAAAACTCCGAAGAATGAAAAAGTACGAAACCCTAAGTTAGAATGACTTAGTTTGTTTTTAATCGGTAATTTTAAAGGATCACAATTAAATCGTTTGTAGGATCACAATGCTTCAAGCGGGATCACTAATCGTGGGATCAGCTAAGTGGTTTTTCCCATCGCATCGGGCGGATGTTATCGCGGGATTTTTGCTATCAGATAAACTAAACTCAATCGTAATTGTTTATTTTTGTTTTCTTTTTTTTTGTAATCGAACTTACGGATATGGCAAACTATTTTGACATAGCTTGATTTCATTTAAATCTCAGATCATTTTAATGTTCACTTATGATGAAATATGGTGTAAGGTTAAAAAGGCCTTATAGCTCAAGGAAGAGATAGAAAAACTCCGAAGTCGTATGGACCTCTAATTTAGTGAGTAGGCGACTAATACTTGGCGGTTTTTAAATCAGTGATTTCAAAGGATCACAATGCTTCAAGCGGGATCACTAATCGTGGGATCGGCTAAGCGGTTTCCCCCATCGCGTCGGGCGGATGTTATTGCGGGATTTCTACTATCAGCAGGCCTATTTGCTAATTTCATGGTAACTTTAATATTCATTACGGCTTCGGTATAAATGACTATTTTTATTTAAGATATGAAAACCGTAATGGATGCTAAAGTGACAATCAGATCGTTGTACACCGAGTTAGCAAATAGACCTGCTGATCAGGCCAACTCATTCTTAATTCGTTTTTTTGCGCATTTTTAATTCACGGTAAGTACTAGAGCTACTATATATATGGCGGATATGCAAAGAGCCTTGTTTATTTTTTCTGTTTCTGACAGCTAGGTAAATTGCATTGTATTTTAGATAAAAATGAACTACTTATTTGGGTGATCCTCAATTAGATTTCAGAAAACCGAAAAAGAAATGGATTATTACCATAAGCACATTTTTGATGAATTAATATGAACATTGAAACAGCTCTACTCTTACTGCACTTAATTTTAATTCACTGAACCAAGGAGAGCCTTGGACATTGAAGACAAAAACTTATGAAGTAGGAAGTATCATTTTCGTCACACACACACTCACACACAGACTAAATATGGTGTTTAATTATTAAATTATTAAATTCTTTGGATCCAGTATCTAAAGTCTGAGTTTCTTTTGGCTAATCGTTTGCGCTGCGACAACGGCGGCTATGTCCGCAATTAGTAAAAGATTTAGAAGCTATACGACCGCATCTAAATAAGTAAGGCTAGATAGTTGTCTTGACTAGATAGTGATATGACGAGATAGATAGCATCAAGTCTAAATAGTCATTAATTATTGAGCTTAAATAGTTATGATCAATATCCTCACCTTATGTACTACGAAACTTACTATTTTAATTTAATTATGTACTTTGTAATAATCTGAATAAATGTAACAATCGAAAATGCTTTTTATTAATATGAACGTAGCACTGACACCTCGATGTATTATACATATTATGTAGTTGCAGCGCAAATACAATTTTCTATAAAGATAATATCACCAAGGTACTAGAGTAAGGCATTCACACACTCCACAATATGCTGTACCTATCTGTGAATCACTAGTCTACTTAGCAAAGCAAAATAAAAATAGGCACAATAATAATATTTACTTTACACAATAAAGGCTGGCTAGAAAGCTGAATTGACCATTGTTATTGTTTGAAGTGGTTAACTTCACACCATCCATTGAGGTTAATGTATTCGGCAATTAACTGAGAAAATGAAGAGAGCAATTAAAATTAGACTTTATGACGTCCACACCACAGGAACATTTTGTTGAAAATATTATTAAAAAATTTATAAGTTTTATAGACCTGGGCTCTGTCTACCCCGCAAAGGAAACAGACGTGATAGTATGTAATGTATATTTTTTAACACTGCACTAGTGGAACAACTGGATTACCTCGGTTAACTTTTGATTTCGCATGATATTTAAATACTATCAGGTTAAGGCGCTCTTATAGTAACACTAGCGCCACCCAGCAATTAAATTCCGTAAATCAAGAATTTTATCGAATTTTCAAAATCTAACAAGTACAAAACTACTAAATTACTTATAGTATTATTTGTTTATTATTAGTAATTTACTTGTGCCATTTTAAAAGAGAAAAATTAATTAAAGCCAAAAGTGACCACTTTTGGCGTTAACCTGTTTTTCTATTATTTTATCAAACGAATATTAGTGAAAGATGAATACAAAAATACTACAAGTAATTTACTAGTTATGCACTTGTTAGATTTTTAAAATTCGATATAAGTTAGGATTAAAAGAATTAATTGTTGGGTGGCGCTAGTGTTACTATAGGAGCGCCTTAAACTTAAAATTTATATAGCAGGCAAAAATACAAATAATATGTTTATCAAATTTAAGGTCTTTAAAAACTTTCTAATGCTTAATTCCAGGTCTAAAAACCTAAAGGGCTACATATAGCATGCTGGTGGGCTTGTAGGTGGAGAACGGTATCAAATGATGGGTTGCTAGCCGCATCGCGTATTGACATGATTCCTAAAGCCCATTCCCTCGATCGGCTTTTACGATCTGCGCGGGAAGAGAAGCAGCTGGTACATTCTGTTTTTTTTTTCTCCCAGACCAGTATAAAAGTCATACAAAATACAAATAATATTAAATAAATCTTTATGTCTATCAAGTTCAACGCAGGACTGCATGTTACATTATAGCATAACTCGTATTGTAATCTTAGATAACAAAATTCTTATCAATTTACGATGAAATGGTTGTAACTGCACCTGTTTATTGATAAAATTTATTGTCATTTTCATGAACTGTACTGATAAGTGTTTAGTACCTCTACATAAATTGGAATTTTATTTTTCCATAAATTTTTCATAGAATGATATAAGTAATAAAAAAAAAGTCGATTTATAGTATATAGGTATATTAGTTTGATTTTTAGAGAAACAATTTTCTTATCCCTTAGACTTAGGTACCTTTATTCCTCTAAAGAAACTGTTTTCTAATCTTTAAGATTCCGGGAAAAAAAAGGTAAAAACAGGATTGTGTTAATGAGACTTTGAAGTACAACCGATTATTTGTCTGTCTGTCACTAGCTTGTATGTCATTAACCATGACAGCTAGACCATTGAAATTTATTTCGTACAGCTTTTACCCGCGGCTTCGCCCGCATGATATATAGCCTATGTCCCTCTCAGTATCCTAACCTATGTGGATGCAAAGTTTTCAGCAGTCGGTTCAGTAGATAGGGCGTGAAAGCGTAACAAACAAACAAACTCACTTTCGCATTTATGATAGGATAAGATTAGGATTAGTATTTCTGTTGCCGCTATAACAACAAATACTAAAACCAGAATAAAATAAATAATAAAAAATAACATTTTTTGCTTGATAGTTGTACAGGTAATGGTATGGATCCCTTCATGCGGGAGTCCGACTTGCACATGGCCTCTTTTTTTCATATTTGTGGCCATGTCTAGTAAACTGATGTATGTCGTTAGAATTAGGTAAGGCAGTAGGATTGTGCTAAACTTATTGTGAAAGATTGAATTTTTTTTCCAGTGCATATTAGTGTCCAACACTGGCAGCAGATGTTTCAAACTTCCTAATGGTATCAGAAATAGCTTAAAAACTACCATCAATAATGACAGCTGCATACAGTCGCTTGGTATACTTTCTGAAGCATGTCGGATTTCTAGATTTTTTTATGCCCCTTGTGGTCACCCATAGAACACCGTTTTATTTATATTTGTTTTTTATTAGGTGTGTATATGTGATTATGACACAAGTAAATATGAGTATTATAATGTCTCTCAGACATACAGTGTTTAAGGGTTAATCATGATTCATGACTTTCATGAGTCAAGAATTGAATTTTACTTACCGATTTCAGATTCCCAATAATTGATGATCATGATCGTATATAGATTTGCAGGCAATAGGTTGTAATCCATAATTGAGTTATGTTCCAAATAAGTTAAAATCATTTCCTACACAAGTGTATTATTTAATATTTGCACACATTAGCATACAGTGAATGAAAACCATAGGTCTGTGTACTGTAGGAGTTTTCATTGATAATAATTGAGGAAACATTTCATTGTTGTCAATGGAATTTGTGAATGAACGCACTGGGTGTTTATTGAATACTATTTTGATGTATGAGCCATCAGCCATATTGTCAAGTTACATCATCAAAAGTCATAGAGTGGCCTCACTTTTCACATTTATATTATTAGTAGAACTTAAGCTTTAACCCGACTGCCGAGAAGGGTCTTGTGTTTCGTGTAGGTATATCTTCTATGTTTGTAAATTTAATTATTACTTACCTGTATCTTCTTTACACCTGGAAGGATTTGGACTAATAAGGTATTGTTAGTTTCATCTCAAAAACCCAGATCTTTAGATAGCTGTTATACAGAAAATCATTCTAAACATGGTCTTAGGTCAACGCCCTAGACTGTGACTACGCATTAAGACATAAGTAAAGATGTGATTAGTACGATACTAAAATTTGAGACTATCTGTGTACTCTGTGTGTATGAGAACAAATTGACAGGTGTTTGTTTAGTCAAATAGCATGGTATAAACTATTAAATTACTTAATTAAATAATGGTCAATTGCATTATCTCCTTCCACTCTTTAAAGACGCAAGACCGGACTGAATGGAAGAAGTGGAGGGAGGCCTTTGCCCAGCAGTAGGACACATGATGGCTTGAAATAAATAAAATAAAAATGGTATTAGTGTCCCTGGTTTGGTCATAAAAATGTGCATGCTATTCATTAACTATAAGATATGCTTCGGCCATACTTGCTAACATACAACTTATATATTGTTTGTGTTGAAAACAGAAATAGATACATTGGTTTTGTTTGAAAATAAACAGTTTTGAATTGGACCTGTTACAGACTCTACTAATATAAGTAATAGCTAATGCTAGATTTTATCTATGTGTATTGATGAAACGCCTAAATAGAAATTTAACATGGAACATCAGCATGATGTAAACATGGATGAAGGACAGACCAGAATTCAACTCACTACGTTGAATTTGTGTGGATTCTGACATTGCATAAACTTGAACCATAAAAGTAGTACTTTTATGAAAACTTTTAAATCAATAGGAAGCAGGTAGTTACTTCTAGTCTATTTATATTATGCAGCAAGCAACATCTTTCAAGGCATCTGTAAGTTTAATAACTCTCTATATTAAAAGTAGCACTTCATAAGATGGCAAATACAGCATTGAAAGATAATAGTGCAACTTAGAGCATGAGTAGGTAAAGCTGATGGGCTTTAGCAGAGGGTATGACTTAAGGTAAGTGAATTTTGAAGAGCATCAGCTTTTAACCTTCAATAAACTACTGGCTGTTTACTAAAAGTACACTATTGAGTACAAATAAAGGATAGTGTATCCAACCCTAATCTCAAATCTGTTCACACTGAAGCAGATGCATGCTCTTTGGTACCAATAAGAAAAAATATAAGTGCATAAAAACCAACTTGCAATAACAAACTTACATCAAACACAAATGACAACCCCGCTGATTACGTTGTCATACACAAATTCACATACTAAACACTAATTTGTCGACACGTAAATACGTCTGAATGGAAAACCTCAGGACTCACCGAAAATGGCTACAATCTTGCAAAACGCACTGCCTCAACGATCACCTCATAACGCTCACGAATTTATGGAACGTGGGATAGTTTTTTACACTAACAATTTCCCGTACGAATGCACTTTCCAATAGCTTTTACTATTACGGCCCCTACTAAAGCAAGTAGTACAAACAGGCATGAAAATACTTGACGACTGACGTACTATACGCAGGGAGCGGTCGGAATGTAATCGGTCGCGATAAACAAGCCGTAAGAAAGACCTCAAATTATCACTTACACACAATTCAAGCACCTAATAACGTCACTTATTTCAATATTCACACAACAATTCCATTACAATTCACAATGAAATTATAAATTGGACGACAACGAAGCGAAATCGTCCCTCCTCCCTTCACCGAAGTAAATCAGTCATAGAGAATTTCTTATTTTATTTTTATACGACGCGATGACTCTTCAGCAAAAGAAACTGTAAGTATAAAGTTTACTATAATCTTGTCTGTTTTATTTGTAAAACTTGTAACTCGTAGATATTTATTTTAGTATTTATTTGAAATCAAGTAAAAATGTCAAAAGAAAATTATTAAATGTGCATTTTTAACTATTTTCAACCAAATATTTTCGTCTGGTGTCGTAGTGGACGACAGGATACGTTCCGTTTTCGTGTTTATTAATAGCTTAATTTTTTTTGTTATTATTCTATTATGTAATTTATTAGAAATTAAACAAAAAAAATACATTTGTTTGTTATGTAGTGAAATAAATAAATTCTAGTCCAGAATTCAATATTTTTGTAGTACGTATCCGAAACTTGAATCTCACGTTTTCTATTTTTGATTTTTTTTTATTTACCGTAATGTGAATAGTGGTGTGCAGTTCGAATCAATGAATTGAATATCGAGTAATAAAACTTTCGTATCGATTTCGATAACAAAATAGAAACATTACAACGGAGGCCGTGTTGCTCGAAGCATTACAATGACATGTCATGTCATGAACATGAATAATAATCGTATTTGTGGTTTGTGGTGGGTGGACTGTATGTAGATGAAAACTAAATAAAAAGGTGAAAATGTAGAAGAGAACTGAATTTTAAGCACTTCCTTGGTAAACTTTGTATTGGCAACCTCAAAAAACTGACAAATATAAAAACCATAGCAAAAATTTATTTAAGTATATAAAAAAAATATATATACAAAAACTAGGGAGTTCGAAACAATAGTAATAATAATTGTGTTTGTTGATTGTTGTTTAAGTTCATATAAATGTTTATTAATTTTATCCGCCAAATAAATATTTTTTTTTCTTTCTTACTTTAATCAATTTACCATTATTATTGTCACTACGGGACTTGACTTAGGTACCGTAATTAATTTTGAGTAGCGTACTTGCGTCTTATAATTTTCAACATTATTGCAGCTGCCATTTTCACAGACTGACTGAGGAACTTGGAGGAACTACACTACGGTGGCGTGAGTTGAGATGTCAGGGGAAATCAACGTTGTCTCGATCATCTGAACTTAATTTACGAAAAACTGAAACTCTCTCTCAAAATAGAGTCCGACATGGGCAGTAGCTGTCGCGAAGGGTCGCGATAAGTATTTGTACATAGCAAAATTGAATATAACAAGAAGGATGAAACATCTATCTATGTGATCTATGGTAAGCTTCATTTTTATGTTGACCAGGGCAACGGATAAACAGAAACGTTATTTCAGATAATATAAAAGTAATCTAGAAAAATATGGAAAGCTAAGTATTTAGATCTAAGTTTATTAATTTATTTCTGTTACTTTAATTTATATTTGTATAATTTCGTTTCCTTCACTTGAAACTCACTGAGCTAATGAATCCTCTGGAACCGAAATGATATAAAGTGCTCTGTCGTTTCCCATATCTAAAGGAGAGGGAAAGGGGTGTTATTTGTCATCCCCTACACAACTGACCTTCGGGGTGCGAAGTATTCAGGTGCTGAATCATAGCCGGTGTAGTGTAATAAGATTGTGGGTTAGACGGACTTACAAAATAGTCTGGAATTGTAACCCACAGGAGATTTTATAAAGACGTGGCTACGACTAAATCTGTAGCACGTTTTGATGTGCGAACGGTCTGATTAGAATACGCGCACATGGGCTGTTAACCTAATTAATAGACAACCATACGTATGGATTGTAATGCTTGCAGTCTGGTAATGTGAACAGATGCATTGGTGGTAATAATGATGATCATATGGATTGTAATGCTTGCAGTCTGGTAACGTGAACAGATGCTTTGGTGGTTAAAACCACTATAAGGATGACTTTTAACACAGTGACACGACGTAATTTATCTGTATAACAAATGTTCATATTGATATTTCATATGTTAATTATAATATAGTAAATATAAGGATCTAAATACTTGGTGATTTATGCAGTTTAAATCATATGACACTTTTACCACAGGTGGGGGCAATTGGATTAATAGAACAACTATATGAGGCAATCATTACAGAAAGGAGGATTAGTACAACATTAGGAGGTAAGATCATTGACTCATATTGCTGACTTTCATTGATAGATAATTGGAATTCTATATTAAACACCTTTGTTCAGATTTATGAAGTAAACATGATTTAATAAAAGCGAAGCAGATTAATTAGTATGTATGAATAAATTGAGGCCCAGGTGCTTGTATGAGTGTACTTTGAGAAGAAGTATTATCATGCAGGTATCAAATTAATGATACGTCCCTATTAGTACTTTGTGTGCAGCCTAGTTTGGTCTGTGTAGCATACGACACGATGTAGAGACATATTAGGTTGCCCACAAATTTGGTGGAGATGCTGGGATAAGATTTGACGATTACACATAGGACATGTGTGAAAATATTATATAATATCTGTTCAAAGAGTCATTAAGGGTGTAATAAAATTGAGAACCTATGAGTCAGTGATCTTTCTGCTGATGGCACACATATGCCATAAACAATTTATAAAAATGAAACCTTTAAAAAAGATTTATTTTTAAAACTCTTTTGTTTCAGTGATTTGAAATATCGAATTAGACATTTAAGACATTGTGACATTTTCTACAAGTTTAAATTTGAAAATGGCGAATTGCGAATTGGTTCAATTATTGTGTGAATAAAAGTTACTTACTTACTTGTTTCTTTGTGAAATTAGTGTGGATTATCAAGTAAACAGTGACATTGTTCTACTTACCATATTATTATAAACGAATAGTGCTAAACAAGAATTAACCTCATTAGACGACGTCAGCGTGCGCCGTACAAATAAGATATCTTATTGTTTATTATCTCAAAAACTGGAAGGTGCGTACACAAATGTTTACTAGGTACAACTTGTGGCGCAAAGAATTGTAATTTATCAATTCTGGTAAATAATTACTAGTTACCATAGAAATATAATTGTATCAAAGATAGCATAGAAGGTTTTACCGAGCTTCACTTTCATCAAGTAAAATTGAACTTATTGGATCTGCAGTACCATTTGCTTATAAACAAACTTTATTTTTTGAGACAAAGTTGAAACCGGGAATGTTTACAAAATATTTCTTCGTTCATTAGTAAATCTAAGCATCTAAAATGTCTCTCTACATTTTATTTGACATACAATTTTATGATTGTCTTTGTCTGAAATTGAGTCTACAGAAATATCAGGATAAACATAAAAACTGAAAATAAGTAGATTAATCTGTCATGAAGCAATAAGAGACAAGTCAGAATTGTTTTCTTTTTCTTTGAGAATGTCATAGTCAACTTATATGGGCAAAAATATATTAAAATGTTTCGGCTGAAACACTGATAGACTGATCATTCCTATGTTTATAGACTAGTATAGTATATATAGTATACTATAATAGTAAGTATTACTAGACACCTCAGGTCTAGTAATCAGACTCGTTGAAATATGATTAATTACTGACAGTTGTGTCTGATAGAATTCTCGTGACTAGCATGTCAAGCAAACCAGTTTTATGGTAAAATTAACTTACATTGTTCATGATTTTTATAATGTTTATGATCTTTATTCTTGAAAGTCACATGTATATGTGTGAAACTAAAATAATTAGGACGGCATGGATAATAATTTTAAGGAGTTGCCTATGTGTCTATTTCAGACACCAATAAACTTTGATGTCATGGAAGAGATATCTTTGGATAGATTAACTAAATTTGTCACAAATATAAAGAGCTTTACCAGCAGCTCTCGTGTTCTCTGCGTGTTAAATTCGTGGTCTGATGATGATTTAGAACAAGCAAGAATTTTGTCATCAAAACTACAAGCAATACTTACCAGATTCAATAATGAATTGTATCAGTATTTTAACACTTCCACATGTCCTGATGCAGATAAAATATCTGACATGACAGCTGTTCAGCTTGAAGGAGAAGAAGTACTAGCTGAAGTGAATGCTCGAATTCTGGTTAAGAAAGATAAAGTGACTACTCCTCAATTGAATCGAGCTATAAACAGAGGAAAATTACCTGAGTTAAACGTATCAATATTTGCTGGAGACGTTCTACAATGGACACAATTTTGGGATCAGTTTTGTTCTAACATCGATCAAAGAGAATTAAGAGATGTTGATAAGTTATTATACTTGAAAGCTTCGTTAAGAGGTGAAGCTAAAATGATTTTGGATGGTTTAGAGACCACCAACGATAGTTACAAGATTGCTGTAACGACTTTAACGAATAGATATGGGAAGAAAAACCAAATAATTGATGCTCACTACTCGACGCTCTACAAACTCAATAGAGCGGAGAAACATGAAGATTGTAGAAAAACATTGGATGAAATTGAAAGGCATCTACGTGTTTTAAGCTCACTGGGTGAAAATACAGAACACAATCATTTAAGATTTTTGATTTTGGAAAAATTTCCCCAAGATGTTGTATACGAATTGAAATTGAAACTGAATAATGATACCATAGAGGAGTTAAGAAAACAACTTCATGTTGTACTCTCAGCCAGAGAAGATGCTAAAAGAACCTATGAGAGCAATAGTACAGAAGAGCTTAGTTACACAACGGAAACACTTCATGTAAAAGATGATAACTTCAACAGGAGATTTAAGAGTGGAAATTCTAACAGTTCTAGATTTCCAAATAAACGTTATAAGATTGTAACCGCTTTCAATAAAGATCAAATTATAAAAAGAAATTTCAATGAAGATAATGGATCGAGCTGGAAAAAGAAAAAGATCTGCTGCATTTTCTGTCAAGGAAATCATTTTAATGATAAATGCACAAATTATATGGAGATATATCAAAGAAAATTGAAATTAAAAGACAGCAAAAGGTGCTTTAAATGTTTTTGCCTTGGACACACCATGAGAGATTGTAGTAAGAATGACATTGTATGTCCACATTGCAAAACGAAGGATCTACATAATAGAGCACTCTGTCCTAAAATGGAACATTCTAAGGAGGACACCTCTACTTTACATTAACTGTTAAACAAGATTATTTTATATGTCAATTCTGAATTTGGTTGGATACTTTTGGTTAGACAAGAGATAAAATTAAGGATTAAATTGTCAGTTCCTATGTACTTTCAAACATCATATGAAACCAAGTCGACTTATTAAATATGTTCTCAGATTCTTACGTTTGAACATAACTCATCTGATACTATGGACATTTATAGCCAGATAATCATCAATTGGTATCACTCAAACAAAGTAGGTACTTGAACCGTATCTAGAAGACTTGAAGAAATAAAACAGAATAAAAATCTAATTGTCAGATATGTTCTATCTGTAATTAATCCTGCGGATATTGCAACACGGCCGATATTCCACGAAGATGATCGAATTTTGTGGTTATCTGGAAGTAAGTTTTTAATGCAAAACAAACTGAGACAGCTATCCGACTCATCCGAAAGATACTTCTCTTCTGATGGGGGAGGGTCTGTTGAATACAGATGGAAGTAAAGGAATAAAAACATTTCTATCCGTTAACTTAAGATTATTCAAAGATATTAATGGCATTTCAAGATGATAAAGATGATTCATTTAGAGGTAGTAAAGGATTTAACAACCGATGAATGTCTGATGGCATTCAGACGCTTTATAGCGTCGAGAGGAATTCCGTCACTTATATTATCTGACAACGCACCACAGTTTAGACTACTAGCTGAAGTCATGACAGGAGAGGGAGTATTAACAGAAAAGATAAAATGGAAGTTTATTCCTCAGCTTGCACCTTGGCATGGAGGTGCATATGAAAGACTTGTAGCAGTGGCAAAGCATTGTTTAAAGCGAACGCTTGAGAAACATATGCTTGGTGACAATCAACTTTTAACTATCATCAAAGAAGTTGAAAGTGTAGTTAACACACGACCACTTACCTACGTTGGAGCTCAAATAGATCTCATTCTGAAACCAGCTGATTTTCTAACACCAGGGAAATGTTTGAATATTCGAGTACTCATCGAAAACTTACCGCTTTCTGGCTCAGTTATAAAACAACAACTCATCGAAGGTTGGAAACGGGGCAACATGATAATGGATGAATACAAAGAGATGTTTATCAACCGATATTTGTTGAGTCTGAGAGAAAGATATGGAAACTCGCCCAAGCAAACAAGGGTAAGAAGTCATAAGACTCCTCAGCTCGGAGAGGTAGTACAAATTAAAGGTGACACGAGAAATCGAGAAAGCTGGAAAGTTGGAAAAATTGTTGAATTAATCAAAGGTAAAGACAACCTTTGCAGAATAGCCAAAGTTAAAGTTGGCACAAGTGTCTTTACAAGGTCTATTGCTCATCTTTATCCTCGTGAAGTAGAGGAGAAAGAGTCTGAGCAAATAACTGATAAAATAGATGAACAAGATACGCTTAATGAAAAGTATGTTATGAGTACTGATGAAGCATTGCTTCCAACACTGTCTATAGATACTGATAATGTTAGTATCTATCGGTCATCTGAAATCAGCAATAAACAAGTTGATAACATTGAGTTGGAGACCACGGAAGAACAAGTCTCAGCACGGGACACGAGAGATAAGCTAGAGAACATGAGTTCAACACACGACACTGAGCTCATAAGAGAAGGAAACTCTTGTAGTGTCAACTCAGAGACACAAGACACTGATAGAAACCAAATACCTGCTGAGAGACAGCGTCGAGCCGCTGCAGTCCAAGCTATGGAAAAAATTCACAAATGGACTCGTGACTTGATGAAAAAATTAGATTAGCTTGCGAGGCGGGAGTGTCGCGAAGGGTCGCGATAAGTATTTGTACATAGCAAAATTGAATATAACAAGAAGGATGAAACATCTATCTATGTGATCTATGGTAAGCTTCATTTTTATGTTGACCAGGGCAACGGATAAACAGAAACGTTATTTCAGATAATATAAAAGTAATCTAGAAAAATATGGAAAGCTAAGTATTTAGATCTAAGTTTATTAATTTATTTCTGTTACTTTAATTTATATTTGTATAATTTCGTTTCCTTCACTTGAAACTCACTGAGCTAATGAATCCTCTGGAACCGAAATGATATAAAGTGCTCTGTCGTTTCCCATATCTAAAGGAGAGGGAAAAGGGTGTTATTTGTCATCCCCTACACAACTGACCTTCGGGGTGCGAAGTATTCAGGTGCTGAATCATAGCCGGTGTAGTGTAATAAGATTGTGGGTTAGACGGACTTACAAAATAGTCTGGAATTGTAACCCACAGGAGATTTTATAAAGACGTGGCTACGACTAAATCTGTAGCACGTTTTGATGTGCGAACGGTCTGATTAGAATACGCGCACATGGGCTGTTAACCTAATTAATAGACAACCATACGTATGGATTGTAATGCTTGCAGTCTGGTAATGTGAACAGATGCATTGGTGGTAATAATGATGATCATATGGATTGTAATGCTTGCAGTCTGGTAACGTGAACAGATGCTTTGGTGGTTAAAACCACTATAAGGATGACTTTTAACACAGTGACACGACGTAATTTATCTGTATAACAAATGTTCATATTGATATTTCATATGTTAATTATAATATAGTAAATATAAGGATCTAAATACTTGGTGATTTATGCAGTTTAAATCATATGACACTTTTACCACAGGTGGGGGCAATTGGATTAATAGAACAACTATATTATAATTCTGGTCGGTGATATTAATATTGATATTGTTCCTTCTCGCACAGATGAAGATAACGATGATTACCTCAACATCTTAGCCCTCCATGGTCTAATACCAACGCACACTTTCCCCACCCATTCTAATACTTGCCTTGACCACTGCATTTTAAAATCATGTTCCCCTTCCCAAACGTTTGTTATTAAAACTACCATCACTGACCACTTTTCTGTATTTCTAACCTTAGATGCGAATAAACCTACTATCCCTAATACTCCAATTACCCGGGTGGACTATCCTAACCTAAGTATTTCACTTCAAAACACAGACTTCTCTTCTATTCTAAATTCCACTGATCCCGAAATTGCAACGAATCTTTTAATAGAGTCCCTACAATCCCTTATATCATGTCACTCTTTAACTATTATTCTTACCCGTCGTCGTAGACTTCTAAAGCCATGGATTACACCTGGAATATTAAGATGTATACGAAACAGAAACAACCTGTATAAAAAACATTTGAAATATCCTCATAACGAAAATTTTCGCATAACCTATCTAAGATATCGCTCATTCTGTAATAAAGTTATAAAATCCGTCAAGCGAAACTACGAACAATCATTAATTAAAGGAGCAGGAAATAATTCTAAATCATTATGGAAAGTAATAAAAAACGTCACAAATTCACAAAAACAAAACACCCCTGCTAATGAATTATTAAACTGTATGCCTACACCAAAAGAGTCACTAGATAATGTCAACTCATATTTCATTAATATTGGAAAATCTCTAGCAGAAAATATTAAAAGCTCAAACGTCACCACTACGACTTCAAAACCCCCTTCTACCCCAAGTTCACAAAATCAATCTTTTCTTAACTCTCTTGTATTTTTGGATGCCACGTGTGAAGAAGTAAATGATATAGTAAATTCATTAAAAGATGATTGCACAACTGGATGGGATAATATTTCACCTTCATTTTTAAAAAGATATAAAAATATACTTATTCCCCTTATCACCCATATCTGTAATTTATCCTTGTCTACTGGCATATTTCCATCTGCCTTTAAGAAAGCTGTTATCATTCCCATTTACAAAAATGGAGACAAAAAGTTACCAAATAATTATCGACCCATATCTATTCTTTCTGCTCTATCCAAAATTTTAGAAAGAATCATTAATACCCGCCTTAAATCGTATTTAGAAGCAAATTTTATTATTTCCCCCAACCAACATGGTTTTCGGTCAAATAGATCTACAAACGATGCAGTACACGAGCTGACGGATTTTGTTGTCAGGAGTCTTGATAAGGGAGACAGCTGCGTTGGCTTGTTTCTCGACATTACAAGAGCGTTCGATTCGGTTTCTATCCCTATTCTTCTAAGGAAGCTTGAATCTATCGGTATAAGGGGAAATCAACTAAAACTACTCGAGAGCTATTTGACAGATAGATTTCAATGTGTCTCGGTAAACAAGCAGCACAGTTCTGAACTACCCATTGAATATGGCGTCCCTCAGGGAAGTATAATAGGCCCTACTCTTTTCCTGGTCTATATGAACGACCTCCTCCTCATGAACATCCCACACTGTAAAATTATATCGTACGCAGATGATACTGCTCTAGTGTTTTCCTCTAAGAACTGGCAAGATACATATCGCTACGCGCAGTCCGGGTTGGACTTGGTTGTTGAATGGCTGCAAAACAACCTCTTAACTCTCAACTACCAAAAAACACAACTTGTAAATTTTTCCATTTATAACCTCGTCTCTAATAAAAATATTTTACAACATCTTTCAATCGTCCCACATTCACACATTATTAAAGACTCCTCCGCAGAGTGCTCCTGCTCTCCACTACAACCCTCTGAATCTGTTAAATACCTCGGTGTGATAATTGATCAGAACCTAAATTTCAGATCCCATATCAACCTTATGGCTGGTAGAATTCGAAAATTAATATATATTTTTAAAAAACTTAGACTAGTTGCTGACCCAAAAACTGTAAAAATGACATACCTTGCATTAGCACAGTCTCTTCTAAATTATTGTATAGGTTCCTGGGGTGGTGCTTCCAAATCTATAATGATAAGACTTGAAAGAGCTCAAAGAGCTCTCCTTAAAGTATGCACCTTCAAACCTTTTCTTTTCCCTACCTTCGAATTGTACAAGTTCTGCGAGGTTTTGACAGTTCGACAATTATACATTATGAATGTCATCACTAAGCAACATACTATCACTCCATATAACCCTAACCTGTCTAGAAGAAATCGACTTGTAGCTATCACTCCCCTTTTTACTAATAAATTTGCACACAGATTTTTCTGCTTTTTGGGCCCATATCTATATAATAACTTAAATTTTAAACTCAACTTGTTGCCACTTCTAACCTACTCTTGTAAAAAAACGATCTCGGCATACTTATTTACTCTTAATTATGAAGAAACAGAACAACTGTTGCATCCACTTATCTAGAAGTCTTTCCTTATTTATTTCCTGAAGTCTCAGCATATATTTGTTTTGTATTATTATAGTCACACACATAGTTATACTATTCTTAATCCATCTTACTTTGTTTGTTTATAGTTTCAATTTATAGTATTGTTATTCATAGTGATTCCTGCATGTAAGCATAGACCTATAATAGCTTAAGATAAAGTTTACCTGTGTCCAGCTGTGAGAGCACTGGTGAACTGTGACTCAGGCCTTGCCTTAAACAGACACCAGTCTCCAACATTAATTTTAATGTACAGGGCTAAGAGTGTACTCTCGATCTGTACAATAAAATGAAATAATGCCTAATATTAATCTTTAAACATGTAACAATGGAGAAAATAAATAACTTTTTACTTTACTTTTACTTTTACTTTATATGAGGCAATCATTACAGAAAGGAGGATTAGTACAACATTAGGAGGTAAGATCATTGACTCATATTGCTGACTTTCATTGATAGATAATTGGAATTCTATATTAAACACCTTTGTTCAGATTTATGAAGTAAACATGATTTAATAAAAGCGAAGCAGATTAATTAGTATGTATGAATAAATTGAGGCCCAGGTGCTTGTATGAGTGTACTTTGAGAAGAAGTATTATCATGCAGGTATCAAATTAATGATACGTCCCTATTAGTACTTTGTGTGCAGCCTAGTTTGGTCTGTGTAGCATACGACACGATGTAGAGACATATTAGGTTGCCCACAGTAGCTTGCCGTGAACAAAAATTAAGGCCGTTTTGTTTACTTCTTCTTTTTGAGTCGATATGGTTTTATTTGTTAAAAAATCATATTGATTTTAACCAGTAAGTGGCCACGGTGATACCTTTGATTACTGTCTGAACAATATATATATATATTTTCAAATGTCAAGCTCTTAGCCACAAACAATACAAACAACTCCTACATTAGATCTCATCTATACATATAATAAAACAGTAAAAATATTTTGTCTGTATATCTAGTATTTTTGACAGAAATAGATAGAGGAAAACTTAGAAAGAATAATAGAAAGCAAAATTTTTTTTTGGAATTTCTCTTCACGTTTATCTCCGGAATTATTGGACAGATTTGAATGAAACTGTTTTTGCTATATAGCTATTAAGCTTTAGCAAAAGTTGTTAATCCTGATGAACATTTTTGTTGATGTATAAAAAATCTGAGATTTGGAACACCTCATGCAGAACCATAATGGTCCAGGTAAACTACAAGAAATTATATAAAAATGACGTCTTAGCAAAAGCTATTGAACTTGATCAGCATTTTTTTGAGGTATTAAAATTGAAGATTTGTAACACCTGACGCAGAATCATAATGGTCCAAGTTAACTATAGGAAATATAAAAATGACGGTGTAGTAAAAGTTGTTCAGCCTGATAAGCATTTTTTGTTGAATTATAAAAATCGAAGATTTCGAACATCTGATACAGAACGTAGTGCGTAGAGTACGATTAGCTCATATTACTGGTGACCGGCCAGCGGTTCCGGGTGACTCGCAACCAAGATAGTCCCTTTTGGCAACTTAGCAGCCCATAAGGCAAAATATGAGAGTACATATTGCTGTCTCTCTAAGCCTTGCACACACAGGCAACACCCAAAACCGAGGTCCATCTCACCAGAAGGTCCTTTGAAGATGTGCGCTCTATAAGTTGAACAGCATGACACCAGGTTAAATTCACAGCGGAACAAAGGGAAATATTTGAGTTGGTGGTGCAAAGTGTTTTAAACAAAGAAGGGAAGCTGTTTTTCGAAGATGCTTCAGAAAGGAAAAAAATACCTGGTGACAACCATCCTCGCAGAAATTTGCGTCAAAATAAACTAACCCAAAGGATAGTTCCAACATAGTATATTAAGTTTTTTTTTAAATACGTTAATATTTATTAACTTTTAATTTATTAAATTTTAATAATAACACTGCTACAAGTATTTTCTTATGTATCGACATTACTTCGAGTTAAGGTATATTAATACGCTGGAGTCATAAAGTCCACGGGAACGAAGTCGCGGGCATCAGCTAGTATCTGATAAATAGCGTTACCACTTCTTAGGTACCTAGTACAAGCTAGGCATTTCAGCCCAGGATGGAAGACACTAATGGGTCCAAGCACCATTGTTGTCAGTAAGGTCATTTTATTTATTGCCCTAATAACAATAATTGTGCTTGGACCCTTTACAATTTTCGCCATTTACACAATTCTTACGGGAAGATTATCTTTTTTCGTTGTCGAGTATTACCCACCAGCACCTACTCTATTCGTACTCTCTCATATCTTCTCTACCTCGATACAGCTACAAATTAATTTACTCCCGGTCGTATCCTCAACAGAAACGCTCCAGACCTCGGGGTAGACGGATCATCTTTCTTTTCGAATAATCAGGTGATTAAATCCTGGAATATGCTTAATGACTGGAAACAACTTTCACAAACTATGCTTCTCACTGAAATTTGAATGAAACCACGAGCTTCGAGTCATTTGGCAAACACCTTTCTTTATTGACCACTGGATCACAGAGGCGATTGTAGCCTGTTCAGCCGCTATCCGCTCTTCGCTATCTGTTAATATTTAATATCCTCTCAAAATAATATAAATAATGTGAAAACAGATTTGTTTATTTATTTTGTTGGTTGGTTGGTTCTCGCTCGCGGTATAAGTTAATGCAAGTAAAGTTGCAGGGGAGAACAAGTCGTAAAATACATAAATGAAGAGGATGTAAAATAAAAATAGAATAGAATAGAAAAATCTTTATTCAGTGATTTACAAATGGTAAAGTACAACAGTAGTTAAAACAAAGTTAATACAGTTCACCAATAATCGGGTAAATATTAACGAATAAAAAAATCACTTACAGCCACACCATGCTTGGCCACACCTTATAACATCGATTGAAATTTTAAAATCGAATATTGTTTAATCGATAAACTTAAGTCAAAAATCGACGTCACTGGGAGCTGTCCATGTGTGCACATATTTTATGTATCTGTATCTGTATGTTGTGTGTTGTGTGCGTGGTGATTTGTGTTAATGCTGATAGAAAGAATAGAAATTAAATAAATCAGGTATAATTTGACGATGAAACTAACATAAATGTGAAAAAACACAGTGTTTTGTGTTATCAAGTGCAAGTGAATCCGTCGGGAGGCGGTAATCGTGTACGTTTATTCGCTATTTGTGGATTCTGGATCTCGTCGATGTACCATAAACAAAAATGTCAGCGATCCCGATTTTTTGTTTCTTGCTGCATACCCATCGTTATACCTTAATTAGATCATATAAAATAATCTTAGACGCTTTCTCTAGCGGTGTGATCATGGCTGAGTTGCGTCCCAAAGTAATAAATCGGCCATAGTAAGCGTGCGTTTCGTGTACTCGCGCCCGTCTACACCCGACCTATCTCATTGTTTATGTATGGAGAATAAGCCAGGAATTTTTATGGGGTTTCGCAGCGTATTCTCGTTTTGAGTGAATATTTGGATATGAACAAGGGTCTGATCGGTGGATCACCGTGAGGGGCCACTGAGCCGCCTGCGTACAAGATACCAAGGTTTTTGAGATCTCTATTTATAATAATCTTTCGATCATTTGCTGCAGTATAATGACATTCTTGTAATGAACTGCGGTGTGTGGATTTGCGGGACATGTGCCAATAACTAGGAGCGTGACGAAAGCGCGCCGATACGTTGTGTATGTACACAAATGCGTACTATTGAGATAGCAATATGTACTCTTGCTCTCAAATGTTTATGTGCATGTACCAGAACAACAGGCCTTAACATCAATAATCACTTGTGCTGAGGTTACTTGGGTCCATTCATAGTTTGAATGACTTGTCCAATAATTTATCAGTAAATACTATTTAAAAAAAAACAACAACAACTTGTGTGCTCTCTTGTTATGCATAAGATACCCAAATACTTCAAAATTGTACCTACATTCATAAATTTGGTAGAGGTTCATCAATCAATTTGTTTGAAATGTGTGTAATAATAAGACAACTAATTGTCAATAAATGAACTAAAAATCCCTATGTCAATATTCAATTTTCAATTCAAACATATTGCGTTTTCTTTATGAAAATTAAATAAAAGAATTAGCATGTATAGAGAAATAAACAATTGATGATATTGTCAAATATTGTGTTAACAGCAAAAAGGGGGTGTTAAAAATAGCTGATATATAGCTTAATGTTAGGCCATGTTAGTATAATTATGAATAAATCTAGTCAACATATTTAAATGAAATAAATATTATTTAAAAGTAAAAAATAAATATCAACTTATAAGTACCTTATGTACATTTTGTTACAAATAACATTAAATCTTCAAGAGAAACTTAATACTGTTGTATGATAAGAACTAAAGTAAAATCTGTGTTTAGTTCTTACAGTACAATATTTTGTTACTGGAACAAAATCTTTATTTATATATGTTATTATTAAATGAGAAATCTGAGACTGACACTATATTTTTATATCTATTAGTCCTGGGTTTTAAAATATTTACCCAGTTCAATAACTAGGCTCTGTCTGAATTTGTCCAGTTAACATTTTCAGTGAAATAACTAGTCCAATTAACAAAATGGTTTTGTTGTTTGTTTTTGTTTTTCGTATGTGTAAGTGGCCAACACTGGTGTCAGATTTTTCAAGCTGCCTTAAGGCATTTGACATAGGTAGCTTAACGACTGCCATCAACGACGACAGCCGGGACCAACGGCTTAACGTGCCTTCCGATGCTTCGGAGGAGCTCGAGATATTTTTATGCCACTTGCGGTCACCCATCCAAGTAGAGACTGCACCAGGGGTTGCTTAACATACGTAAGCGCTCACAGAGCTTATGGTTTTGTGTAAAAGTTTTACAAAATTATAACCATGTATACATAGCTATTTTTATGATAATCGGACAGCAAACAAGAAAGCCGGTCACCAGCTGGGTAAAGGAGGTGGTTTTAACCCTCTTATTTTTGATGACGAGGCTTTTGTGATTATCAGATAATTTAACATATTTTTTACAAAAACAGACCAACCCTATGAATTATTTTTTTTTCAAATAAAATGGAAAAAAGTGTTTACTGAATGGCATACCTGTAATCATTTTTTCGGTTTTTATTTATTTTTTCAAAAAGTGCTCGACATATTTCGATAAAAATTTAGTGGGACCATTTGTGAAGTATTAAAAAAAATTCTTAAATTGGTCCAGGCGTCTTCGAGAAATCGGGGAACATACATAAAAAATGAAACATAATGACGAATTGTAAACCTCCTCCTTCTTTTTAAGTCGGTTAAAAATAGCTCAAAATTCATAATTTCTACAAACCTTTTTTTCACTTTTACTTTGTAAAAAATAACATACTTTGATGCTTACAAAACCCACAAATAAATGTATTTGGCCCTCAAATTGAATGAGCCATTTCAAAGTTTATTTCAAATAATTTTTGACCAAATAAATAAGATTATTTTCAAAGGAACTAGAAAAACTGCCATAGAACTCAGTATTTTGCTCTTGATCTCAATAAACACTAATTGAAAATAAAAGTTTATATTAAATTTATTATGTTAGTAGGTAGGTACTTATGTATGTTTGTGCCATCCAATCTTGGCAGCTTAATTAGAAACACTTATGGATCATATGGCTATGCAATATTATGGAATTATGAAAATAATCTAATGATGTTACCTCCTTAAGGTTACTATTACAAAGGTAATTGATAAAATGTAAAATGTTGATCATAAACGTTCTGGTTTTTTTTTCTCCAATGAATTTTACTTTTATAGCTAGATATTGCTCCTCAGTGGCGGCTCGTGACTTCAAGGAGTGGTGGTTCACCTGCTTACCTAGTGTCTCTCAAAAGCAAAACGACCTATTGAAATGCCGTACGTTCGTCAATTATTTGTAGTCGACTGCCCCTATGCACCTACTTAATAATATTTGTACAGTATACATAATCAGTTACTCTAGGTACAATTCTTGTTAATATTAATGCATATTGTAAAACCATTTCTGTATAAAAAGTATCACTTACTTATGTACCTACATGCAGTGAAATATCTCATCATCTTGACTTACCATTGGTTTGGTGGGAGGAGCTGCGCGCTAATGAATATTCTAATAACTAGGTAGGTACTTAACTAATTCAGGTTGAAAAGCACGAGAAGATAGTTTCAAAAAACAGATTAGGCGGAATACCGCCTAAATAAGCCATAGCCTATTTTCTTTTTTAGTTCTTGTTCAAATAATCCCATTAACAACACACTTTGAAGCCACTTTCAACCACTACTCTTTGAAGCACACACAAAGTAGAAAACCATAACTATGAATAATTATTGGGTAATTTCGCGCGCGTTATCTATCACACCGTGTCACAGGTGCGAAATAAAACAAACAAACTGATTTGAGTAAAGGTCAAGGACACGCCGTCGCAACAAAAATCTTCAACGAGCGAGCGAGACACCCCGGCCGATGCCGCCCGAGCGAGCCCGTTCGGGAGTATTCGGGACTCGTGCGGCGATCCGATTTTTCAATTTTTCTCATACATTGAGTACGGATCATCTTCCGTTTCACCTGCCGGAGCATTTCTGTCTCATTCCATATAGTTTCTATGGAGACGCTTCGTGCGCACTTTGAAAGCGCTCGCCCAATTTTTGGTTTAGCTAAAATGAGTCTTAAATGTTAAACAATAAAGATCAAGCTTGTTTGAAAATATTTTCTTTTTCAGTGTGTAATTAAAGTTACATACTTTTGGATAAATAATAATTGTGTCGAAAAAAAAATAGGGAAATACATAAAAATCTGGTAGTGCAGTGCACGAGTGCACTGAAGGAGCGGCCGCCACTGTTGCTCCTTATTAATAATGAAACCTATTGGAATGAATATTGTTTATGGTACATTGTTTTAAATTAAGTAATATATTTCCATTAATATTAATTTTTTGTCTAGTTTAACATGTAAAAAAATATATCTAAAGATAAAAATGCTGTACTTAGACAGATCATTTATTTTCAATGAAACTTTTCTTATTAAATGTCTATTTTGAAATTTTTACTGAAAAGTTTTAACTTTCGGCTTATTCCCAAGATAAGATATATTAAAGCATAAATTCACAAGTGGATATAAATATGTTAAAGTTATTTTTAGCCGTAATATCTTAAGTGGTGAAAACCACACTTTAAATATGAACAGCAATGAAAAAATTGGAATAAAAACAAATGAATTTAAATGTTTGCTTTGAAACTAAACATGATTGTTGGATGTGTTGCAGTCAAGTTGGCGAAGGCACGCAGGGGTATGATTAAGGAGAAGGAGAAGGGCGGTGGTGCTCGCCTCAAAGACGAGCCCAATGACCCTGCAGAGCCTGGTAAGTGTACTTGATATTTTAACAACTTTGGATTGCCCTTTCTGGACTTAGAAATGCCCATCCTTGGAGTTTGTTAAGAACAGATGGCATACTTATTCAGTTGTGATGAGAAACTAGGGACACCCTTATATATACTAATCCCATGGTTGACTAT
The DNA here is from genome assembly GCA_963082605.1 of Rhodophaea formosa. Classification (NCBI taxonomy): domain Eukaryota; kingdom Metazoa; phylum Arthropoda; class Insecta; order Lepidoptera; family Pyralidae; genus Rhodophaea; species Rhodophaea formosa. The sequence goes on along the minus strand of OY720228.1, from coordinate 7,549,984 downwards.
TACTCCTTTATAATATTTGTTAAATGAAGGCTCGCCGCTTATCTCTGTTTGCTTTCTAAGGAATCCTTTTTTCACTGGATGATTGTTAGCCATCTATATGAATAAATTTTGGGGACAGGTTATTGCTGTAATTTACATGTTTTGTGAATACATGCCTCTACTTAGGAAATATAAGTGTGGTGGTGTGAAACTAATTATACTGGGTCAAAACAACATTTGCATACAAAATCCAGCCACGGGCTTTATAGAACAACAACAACAACCCTGCTATGTACAGTTGGGGGCAGATAAACCTGACCCCCTGTGAACAGTGAAACAGTTTAACTAGCTCCGTGGCGCAGCGGTCAACAAGCCAGCCTGCGACACGGATAGTCCCGGGTTCGATCCCCGGTCAGGTCCAGATGGAAAATGATCTTTTCCAGCTTGACCTGGGTCTTGGATGATTATCTATATATGTATTCGTTATAAAATATAGTATTGTTGAGTTAGTATCCTATAACACAAGTCTTACTAAAGAACTTACTTTGGGGCTAGCTCAATCTGTGTGATTTGTCCGTATACATATATTTATTTATTTATCTTATTTATTTATAAAAAAAACAGTTTTTATATTGTAGGGGTCATGTTTATCTGCCCCTGACTGTACCTACTGCGGATGCGTATTTTAGGTACCAAGTTGAATTGAGAAATCCTTGAACTTGATGTGACACTACCTACTACATTAAAAAACTCACCTGAAGGATTTTAATCGAAAATTAAACACAATACTAGAAAGTAAATAATAAAACATAAAAAAAGATCTGAAGCATTGCCGAGAAAACAAATAGTAGTGAAAGCGCTGCCTACGATCCATGTAATTGATTCATCTTATTTATTATTTGACACAATAATCTTTGTGTAATTGTGTTTTTGATAAACATTTGTACCTATCTTGATCGTGAAGAAATATTCTGAGAAAACTTTCCTTTTTTCCGTTTACTTAAAATATATGCAAGGGAAAATTATTAACATCAAAAATTAAGGAGCACTTTTATCAAATAGACTCTGTACCTCATGTGCAGGCAGACACCATTGCGTTAAATATGGCCTATAAGTATAAATATGTGATGTTTTTGTTTTTCGTATGTGTAAGTGGCCAACACTGGTGTCAGATTTTTCAAGCTGCCTTAAGGCATCCCGCATCTGACATAGCTTAACGATAATAATATATGATATGTAGCATACATAGCTTTAGTATCTAGTTTTAATTTATTTTGCCGCCAAGAAGCGTTTACATACTGTAAGAATAGACGTTACATTGGTTATTGTAAAGAACATTCTCATCATCATCTTAGCCGCAAGAAGTCCAGCTGTGGACTTCTTGAGGCTAAGATGATGATGATGAGATATTTTAAGTGTCGACCTATTACGGTTTAAAAGATCACTCACACAGCCCTGTCAGATGGATGGGCAAACAGCGGATTCTTAGTAATAGGGTTCCTCATTTTACGGTACACAACCTTAAATATGAGGAATATTACAAAAAATAAATTCTTATTTCGACTGTCAGGAACGAGGTAGCGTTTTGCTTGCCCATTTTATTTATATTTACTTTTCTTTTATTGTTCATTCGTTGAATGTCAGTTCAATAGTAATCACATACTCGCGTGATCGCATAACGTGTGCCTTTTAGGAAATGCTACTTATGCCGGCACAATGTCCCAGACACTAGTAAAAACAGACGTTTCGCACTCCAATAAGTAGTAAATAAATAGAAATTTCTGCCACTGATATGGTGGATTCCGGTTGGCAATTGATAATGAGCAATCAATTCGCGGAAGGACTAGGCCCTCTGTGAGTTAATCGAAGTGCCTACTATTCATATTATATGAACCCTTACATCCATCGACTTACGTCCAACGACATGAGATTGGGCAATGTTTGTAGAATCTTATTTAATTAAGACATACTACAGCGGACCCCTGCTCCGAAGCATTTCAGCTGAGGATGCAACCGGGAACAATCAGATGAGAGAGAGCTCCGTGGCGCAGCTTTTTCAGATTGACCTGGGTCTTGGATGTTTACCTATTGTATTTGTTATAAAATATTCTATCGTTGAGTTAGTATCCCATAACACAAGTCTCGAACTTACTTTGGGGCTAGCTCACGGCTAGCTCAATCTGTGTGATTTGTCCGTATATATTTATTATTTAATTATGAAATAAGATATGAGAAAAAATCCACGCGGGCAGGATTGGAACCCAGCCATCTGGAGTTTTTGTAGGACTATGTGTCAGTCAATACACACAGTTGACTCTCTGGAACTACACAACTTATTGTGCGCGTTGCTCGTCCCTGACCAAATAGGATACCAAGTAGACAGACGTGGTCGCAGTCGGCAGCCTAAGTTGTTTCACGCGGACCAGGGCCACACCACAGCGCGCGCGATGTCACCCTTAATACGCCCTTTAAAACATCTCAATGCACTTCGTAGCGCCAACACTGATACCGATTATTATTTTGACAACTGGTCGACCATTACTAGAGCACTATTATGTTATAGTGAACGCTTATGTGATCAATGGTACAATACTGGCAACAGTTGCAACTTAGATAATGATGACAGTGAATAGAAAATATGACTTCTTAAGTATAAACGCATGAATAATTTTTTGACATTTCAATTTTTTCCTGTGTTATTAATTTTATTCTGTTTAAATAAGTATTTTTTTTTTTTGACAATGAACGAAAATTTTCAAAATTGTATTTATGTGTGATAAATGTAATAGGCTAAGGTCGTTTTTATCACAATAAACAATAAACACAATAGTCCTACAAAGGTTATTATAAGGTTATGATAGCTGGGTTCTAATCCTGCCCGCGTTTTTAAAAAGATTTTCATCTTTAAAATAATAAATAAATATATAGGGACATATCACACAAATTGAGCCAGCCCCACAGTAAGTTGTGAACTTGTGTCGCAGGATACTAACTCAACGATACTATATTTTATAATATATACTTATATAGATAAATATCCAAGACCCAGGTCAATATGGTCAAAGGTTTATGGAGATGATTTTTGACTGCTTTGGCTGATGGCTCTATACACTGTCTTGCGAAAACAAATATCAGGTTCATCCGCCTAAGTGAAGCGTTAGTTAAGCGTTTAGTTAGCGTGCTGGGCTAGCTTAAAGGTCTTGATGGTCTCACAACCAAAGGAAAGGAAGACCGTACGAAGTGGAGAAAAAGCCTTAAACATTTTAGCTAAGGATGCAACCGAGATCACGTTTAGACAGAAGAGAAAGAGGCACAGTACCAAGTCCTCCGTCAGCCGCCGGCGTAGGCGGCACCTCGGAATTTAAGCACCTAGGTCACGTGACCTGGTTGATCAAATGCGACTTTTTTAGTGTAATTTGTTCACCTCTGAATCATATCACCTAGGTGATCAACGGCGACTCTTTTTTCCCACGCTAGTGGAATTTGATCACCTACATAAAAGTAACTAAGATTTTTATCAATGTTTAATATATTTTTTTATATTTGTTACTTATAATTTAAGAGGCAAAGAGATTTTCTTAATTTATTTAAAAATGCGTGAAATAACTTTTATGGAAGAAAATCACACTTAAAATTTTCTTAATTCTAAAGCAAACATGGTTATATATTTCTATTACTAACTGTGTGAAACTGAGGTGTCAAAATATGATTTTTTTTCTACCAAAAACTATAAACGCTTGTTCTATAAATCAGTACTTAGTATCTTTGAATTTTTTAAATCTTTTTTTATTATTTATACAGCTTTTATTTGAAAATACAAAATATCCTTGGCATTTTGTGTAGGTGATCAAATTCCACTAGCGTGGGAAAAAACAGTTACCGTTGATCACCTAGGTGATAAGATTTCGAGGTGAACGAAGTACACTAAAAAAGTCGCATTTGAGCACCTAGATGCTCAAATTCCAAGGTGAACAAAGTGGACTAAAAAAGTGTACTTTGTTCATCCAAGTGATATCACCTAGGTGATCAAAGTGGAATAAACCCCGTGTGGTTCCCGGCAGAGTCGAATAGGACCACTCCAAGTCTTTCCGTGAATGTCGTAGAAGGCGACTGAGGAAACACAAGCTAAACAAAGCTTATAAACAACTACGAAACCTCTCCAACCCGTCTGGCCAGCGTGGAGAGTGTAGGCCAAATCCTCTGACTCTCTGGCTAATATATGGCTCTGGTAGTACAGAGAGGGTCGTGCTCCTGCAGTGGTGACTTAAAAAGACCTGATGATGATTATGAAGTAGTCAACGTAGTATGTGTTTGTCCAGGCCACGGGTCCCGACCCCCTTCAGCGTCGCTGCCGACCCCGGCGGCGCTGAAGAAAGAGCCCGAGGACGGACCTCACCGGGTCAAGATAGAACCCCACCAGCAAGGAGGCGAGGACTCCGCGCCCGAGCTGGCAGTGGACGGCATCAAGACTGAGATCGACGGCCTCATGGACAGCGATGGTGAGTAGCTCAAAAGATAATACCATCATCAGTCTCTTTTACGGCAAACACCGTTTTATCTCTTTTCATACTTTGGTTCACACAGCAAACTATATAAGCCATGCAGCTGAAGATATCCGAGAGAGCTAGCGAGTTTTTTTTTAATCTATCTAGTAAATCTTTTGTCGGCACCATATTAATGTTGTTATGGAATCGTAAATAGGCTACCACAGGACAGGCGTGTTGCCTAGTGTGGGGCCAACCGTGTAAACTAGTGTGTAAACTTTAAATGGTCAAATAAATTTCATTTCATTTCATTTTTTTTTTTGTAACTTAATCTAAATAACCTAAGATCGAGTAGTTATCCTCGCTCGCTCGCTGGCAGTGTGAACCACCCGTAAGTCATGGGCCAATTCTCTGAAACTAATTGAGGTGGCGGGATGGTTCTGGCTCTAGAAACCACGAATGCTGTGCCGCAAAAATGTACCGGTGCGGCGCCGTGCCGTGCCTCATCCATCACTCATATTTCACCGCATTTATAAATAATTCATCTATTTCAATATAATAAACACATTCTCATTTCCACCCATCAATTTAATTTAATATTCAGTCCCGCATTCAGGTGACCCAACGAAGTCCCCCTCGTGCGAGCTGGGCGGGCCTGGGTCGCTCAAGTCTGAACGGCTGTCTTCAGACTCCAACGATATCCTGGACCCTCAGACCGGACTCCGAGGCTCTACGGGTAACCTGCAGGTAAGAATTGAAATCACAAAAGCAACCCAAAACCAACACTATTTTGTACCCCGAATGGAAAGCCTGGACGTCCACGGACACGCTGGTGTGACGAACTCAAGAAGGTCAATAAAGAATGGCAGACACTAGCACAGGATCGACTATCGTGCAAGAATGAGGGAGAGGCCTTTGCTCAATATTGGGTCATTAACGGCTAATAATAATAGCCCAAAACCTAAAGGAGAATCGGGTCTCCTATTAATAGAAGACTGAAAAATAGACATCTTCTGTTCACACACATTGGCCCAAATAAGTATAAGTGTAAAAAACAGCCCACGGACGGAAGCAATAATGGAAACTCTTGAGCTAAGTTAGGTTGAGGCAAATGAGTTGTGAGTTTTGCGTCCAAGAGACAGATTACTTTTTGTACGGAACCTTCAGTGCGCGAGTTTGAGTCGCAATAGGCTGGTTTAATTAATTGCAAAAAAAATAATTATCTTTATTTCTCACCACAAAACGAAAACATGGTAAATATAGTAAGAGTACCTATATTTAAAAAAGCGTTATAAATTGGTGGACCTGGCAAGCTCATATTGCTCAATTCAGTTCACTTCCATCCATTTGATGTGGTAAACTTTCCTTTCTTCCATTTGAAGCCGTTCATAGCTCCGAAACCGCAAAAGGTGGCAAATCTAAAAAAAAAGTATTGTTCATCTTTGGAGAGAAATGAGTACAGATTTTAGAAGGAGTTCATAGTTTATTAGTCTCCACTGCAGGAGCACGACCCTCTCTGTACCGCCAGAGCAGTCAGAGATCTTATATACCCACAATCTTTTTCAAACAGGATGGGAACCAAAATTGCCGGAACCCTAACGTTGGTCCAGAAAGTATGGGGTCGTGCCGCATGGGAGGCGGGGGTGGACCGATGGGCCCTGGAGTCTCCATGGGGCCTATGTCGGCCAGCGAGGCGCAGACCCTGCCATCCAACGTCATCAGCAAACAGCAGCAAGGGAGCATGGAGGTAATCACAAAACTTTACTTGACTATTACTTCTTTCTGTGTTTTCTCACCAGTTTTAGTCATTGATAGAGACTAACACTGGTATGACACACTGGGCTAACTTAATTGGTTTGCACCAATGTAATGCGTATTTTATAAATTGAACGTGTTGATATGTGCAGTATTCACAGAAAGGGGGAATTACAGCAATTCTTCAAAAAATTTGAACGCCCACAATTTATATGGAATAATCTTTTCAATCACAATCAACTTTGACTTTCGCAAAATAACGCCTGAATGAATTTATCATGGAAACACCGTCTTTCTGAATATTTTGATTGTATCAACCCTCAGTTCTTAATTCTTATTTTATTTATTTATTATAAAAAATATTAGAGCCTCTCCAGTTTTAAAACCTATGTTTTCTGCCAGCAGCAAAGCCAGATCTTCGTATTTTCTACACTGCTGGCAAACAAGGGAGCGGAAGCGGTGTTGTCTGGCCAGCATCACTCCATTATCTCGTACCACTGCGCGCAGCCCGGCACTAAGAAGTATTTGGAGGTAAGATATTGTTTTACAGGCATTGCTCGTAGGTCGATCAGTCGAAGATGTGATTCTGCAAGTCGAAAAAGATGAATTCAGAAAATCCTAATGCTAAAAATTCAGTAACCCCTAATGCTTATAATTGAGTACCAATTAACCCGAAGGTTAGACGTGCTTTAGGTCTTAAATCAGCCGCATTAAAGATAAGAATGCTAATTATTAATAATCAAACCATTTTAGGGTATTGATACTACCTTCGACATATTATATATGTGATCAAAGGATATTACCCATAATGTTTCCTGTATTTTTTTAATAGTAATATAATTAATGAATTAAGGCAATAGTTAGGGTAACTTTCTAAATTTATTGCTAGATACAAATCAAAAATTCATTCCTCTTTACAGAAACACCCTCTGAAAATGGGCCAGTTCAACAAACAAAGTCCAGCGCAGTGGCTTAACAATCTGGCCATGGCGAAAACCAGGGGCGGCATGAGAGGCGGCCCTAACATGATGGGTGGGCCCAACCAAATGGGGCACATGATGGGAGGACCTATGGGCCCCAACATGGGGCCGATGGGACACGGGGGCATGGGACACATGGGGCCGAACATGATGGGTCCAAACAGAATGGGCGGCCCTGGAAACCAGATGATGATGATGAAGGGAGGCCCGGGCCCCATGGGTCAGATGGGCCCGGGCATGGGGCCTATGGATGGGTTTCCAGGGGGCACCCCGTCCTGCGGTGTCATGGACGGCCTCGGTGCTGATGGTGAAATGCCCTGGGACACCGTAAGTTTTATGAAAATCGATTATTTTGATTTAATTTTTATTTCTTTAGTTCGTGTTGATTGATTAAGGTAAATTTTCTTTGTGCAGAAAAACCCCTCAGTGATGTCGAACGGCATGGCGAACGGCGGCGGGAACATGCCGCCCTGTTCGGAGTCCAACGCCAACGACACACCCACCTCTGGCGCTGACTCGTCAGACTCGTGCCAGCAAGGGCCTAAAGGTAAACTATGGATTTCACCTGCGTCAAAATCAATATAATACTAACGTAATAGATTGCCCACCCCATATTGGACCAAATTAAGATGGCGAAAAGTAGGCGAATGTATGGCGCAGGAGAGTTGCTTGCTACTCGATACTAAAGGGTATGGTATGGTACTGGCGGTATGCATTGTGTGTAATTTTAAAATATTATGCCTAAAATATTATTCTGATTTTTAATAAGATATATTTTAATAATATTAAAACTTACGCGAGATAAATTCATTATGAAAACACGGCTTTACTTTTACTCGCCCCGATGATGGTCTTCGTAACAGACCGAAACTAGTCGGCAGATCCGACGTAATAAAACGTGAGTAAAGCCGTATTTTCATAATGAAGATATATTTTGTGAATAATGTTTTTATATTCTCATAATACCACTCTTAACTACACAACGTTGTGTCTACACAATGTTGTGTAGTTAAGAGTGGCGCCATCTATTATATATATTTCATTAAGACACTTGATGTGTACTTCTTATGTTCTTACGCAGGTGTCAAAATACCAGACGAGAACCTAACACCGCAGCAGCGGGCACACCGCGAGGAGCAACTGGCCACCATCCGCAAGATGCAGCAGATGCTGTTCCCCGAGAGCGGGGGCAGCAACCCCAACCAGGGGCCCGACGGCCCGCCCAACAGCGACCTCAACCCGCCCAACTCCGCTGGCAACATGAACATGCCCTTTCCGCCCATGTCCGGCATGGGGCCCAACGGACCCATGGGATCCGGACCCAACGGCCCCATGGTATCCATGTCAAGCAGCATGAACTCCGGCCCGAGCTGCACTATGTCTGGCCCGATGGGCCCAGGAGGACCAATGGGTCCGAACGGCCCGATGGGTCCTGGCGGTCCGATGGGACCAAACGGCCCGATGGGAGGACCGATGGGAATGGGAGGGCCGGGTGGTATGGGAATGGGGCACGGTTCTATGGGGCCTAATGGAATGATGGGGCCTAATGGGCCGATGATGCCGGGGATGGGGCCTAACGGACCGATGGGGCCAATGGGCCCGTGTGGAATGAAAGGAATCAGAGGGGCGTGTGGAGGTCCAGACATGAAGGGAGGGATGTGCACAGACATGCACATGGGAAGAGGATGCGGGGGCCCTATGGGGGTAAGTTCGGAACATTATTCATAAAAACTATTGAAAAGTCGAACTTTTATCGTTTTGACCTAAACATACTCGGATATTGTTTTCAATTTGTAATTGTTATGTTTTTGCAGCGAATGCCCAACCCGATGGGCGGTATGGGCGGGCCTAAACCTTGTATGATGGGTGGACCTCATGGGATGGGGCCCAGGATGATGCCAGGGCCTAATATAAATGCTATGAACGGTAAGAATATTTCAAAATAATTATTTATCTGTTGTACGGGTCCCTGCTTAGACTCCGTACAATAATAAGACGTCAAAGGTCATAAGCCTAATGGAGTCATGTTCATCGGTATCCTGGCACTATTTAAATCTTTTATTTCCATATTTATGTCCAACATCTCTAAACATGATCTTTGGTCTTATGGCACTGTATTTTTTTATGAATAATGAGAGTGTGTTTGAGAAGATAGAGGATCTTGCGTGATGGAAAGCAACGATGAAGTCTGGGTGGTCCGCGCAAACTCAAATAATGCCTATTCACTTTTGCTTTGAAAATCCCTAAATTGAACGAGTTGGGAAATAGCGACGCGGGGAGGGCATTCCATTCCTTCGCGGTTCGCATAATACAGGAGGAGGCGAATCTAGGGGTGCGATGAGCAGGAATATCGAGCTCCGTGGCGCAGCGGTCAACACGCCGGCCTGTGACAGTGATGGTGCCGGGTTCGATCCCCGGTCAGCTCAAGGTGAAAAATTATTTTTTTTCAAATTGAACTAGGTTTTGGATGTTTATCTATATATGTATTTGTTATAGTATCGTTGAGTAAGTATCCCATAACACAAATCTTATTTAAGAACTTACTTTGGGGCTAGCTTAATCTGTGTGATTTGTCCGTATAAATTAATTAATATTTTATATGGATGGAAAAGTATACTCAAAAGACTAAAGGCGCAATGACTCTTGTTCCAGGCGGGATTATGATGGACAGCGGGATGATGGGTGGCATGGTGCACGGCGAATGCGGAGACCACCACCCGATGCCTAACGGACCTATGTGCGACGACTATGGCCGCGGAAGAAATGTAAGTGCACAAATATACTATTTTCTTCCAATATCTTATTACTTAATTTAATAAGAATAAGAGTCGGACGAGCTTCAATCAGTAGCCTTAGACTGCAATAGTTGGAATGATGAAAGGAAGGCCTTTGCCCTGCAGTGGGACAGTATAGGCTAGAAATAGAATAGGTATATCAGAATTGCATCGTGAATACATGAAAAATCTTATAAAAATATTCTCTGATCTTTTTCTAGCAGCAGCAAATAGTGGTCGATGGAAATAAACATACAACCTAGATATTTACTAGAATTATGAGTTTTAGCTCTTTGACCACTGTATAAGTGTATAATCAAGGGTTCTGACTTATAGATAGGTTTAAATTAGATTTAGTGGAACACACTATGTTTTTGGATTCCCTATAGGTTCTAAATTAATATAGTCAATAGGGCGCCCATATATTCAAACTATCTTATAGACTTAGGTCTGTGGCTTACGCTATTAGGAAAATTAGACAACTCTCAGACGTGGCAACTGCTAGGCTTGAATACTTTGCATATTTCCTATTTTAATATTACAAAAGTGTGATCTAATCTAGGTCCGAGAGAATCCCAGAGAATAATTCAAAGAGGTATTATCGCAGTAGCTTCTCAATATATATTTGAAAATATAATGCATACAAAGAAAAATATTTTTGACTTTATTTGTACTTTGAATTAAGATTTACTTTGTTGCTAATTGAATGAATATTCATTATTGCACCATTACACAAAATTATAAATAGTAGGTAGGGTAGGAAAGAATATAAGAAAATTAATAACACTAAAGCCTCTTGCTCCAAACATAATGTCTAACAAATGTGTGCACTACAGATGGGTCCAGGCGACCCTGGCGGGCTGGGCCCCGGCTTGGGTCCGGGGCTTGGGGGCGCGGGGCCCGGAGGACGCGCCCTGCGCAGCCCCAAGAGCCCCGCCACCGACATCGACTGGCAGAAGATACACCACCAGTTCTTCGACGACCCTAAATCTATGGACACGGAATTGAGTGAGTTTTTTATTTAGGTTTTAGTTTAGCCTAGGCGTTTGATTCCTGTGGTAAATTGGCTGATAAAAGAAATACCACCAGTTCTTCAATGGATAGAACGAACTGAGTGGTTTCGGGGTTGCGTAATTTAACTTTTAACTAAAGGTCATAGCTCACTTACACGACTCTGCATTCAAGGAAGATGTTTCATACCGTACTTTTTTTTAACCACTAGTAGCATAGTAGGTAAGCCACTTGCGAAGTAAATTTAACTTTAAACTTATTTAAATAATTAACAATTAATATTTTTTTAGAATTACCTAGTTTGTATACTGTACTAAGAGTGGACGGATAAAAAAGTGGTCATAACAGGAAATGGGCCTCTTACCACCTGGTCACAGCAAAATGTTGTCAAATCCGGAAATAGTCAAATCTAGAAAATGACAAATAAGGAAATGGTCGTTAACTACCTAAAGGCTCTGCTCCAACACCGCTCCCACCCAACACGGCTCTAAACTAATACGATTGCTCGCGGTCCACGCACCGACAGCTAGCAGGCACCCAGCTGCTTGATAGATAATTCGTGAATGGCCTACCGCGATGTTCCGCGGCGACTGCTAGCGCGTGGACAGCGAGGTGGCAACTACCGAGCAGTCTGATAGCGGTAAGCTCGCTGACAGCGAGCTGTCTGCTAATTTATGTTACCACTATAAAATGTATCTAACGGCCACGACCTAAAGCTCATATTTGAATAATATTAAATTTGTTGGGTGGGAGCGGAGTTGTATAAGTGGGCTATGACCTCTAAGCGGGTACTTTTCTATGCCAAGGTACAGTCCGATTCAAATTTTATAGCGGCTCGGAACATCGCGTGAGTCTTAGTGCAGTACACAATTTTAGGTTCAAGGGAACGCGCGCGGAGAGGCGCCGGATCCGAGACGCCATAAAGTTTGATTTGGACTGTACTCAGTCCTACTAATAATAATAATAATGGTTGCGTTTGGCCACAAGCCCGCGTAATCAGTTAAATCTCCAAGATCATACATGGGAGAAAAATAAAAAAAAAACTATACTACTATAAATAAAATAATAAACTACTAGGTCCTTGATATGTCATGGTAATGAGGTGATTGTGCGCAGGTACGCAGGTGAAGTCCCCGTGCTCGGAGCGCGGGGGCTGCCTGCCGCCCCCGCCCTACGGCGCCTCGCCGCTGCACCGCTCCGCCTCCGTGCCCATCGGTAAGCCAAATACATACATAATATACTGTCACGTCTGTTTCCCTTAACGCCTGTAGCACACAGCTGCGAATGCGGAACGGAAGCGTTCCGGAACGGAACATTGGTGAAACCGCGCGAGTTGAATGCATTCGGGCCTGAGGTGAAGAGGGGGAGTATCCGTACGCTTCCCCTTACGCGCCTTCAGCGTTGCTGTCCTTGACAGCTACCGATTCCTATAACGATTGCGTGGATCTCAAGTTGTAAAATCTGGCCAATATCTGTTTTTAAAGACGATTAATCTAAGTCCATCAAGTTTTGTTTCGAAAAAATATGTTTTTATTTATCTTCAAACACCGGAAATGGCAAAAAATTCTAGAAATGTGTGTAGGTTGACCTTCACTTTGAACTTTCGACATCAATAATGCAAAATTATAATTGGATAACAACACTATCGCATTCCTGAGCTTTGCATTCAACTCGCGCGCTATCTATAGGTAGATGATTTAAATTTTCACAAAAGTGCATGTCTATTGCCGTTATAACAATAAATAATAAAATGAAAGCGTGTTAAAAACAAATTCAATAAAAAATTTCACTAAGACGTCTAACCACAGATAATCAAGAACAGTAACGTACTTGCAAAATTGTTTGGTTAACCTCACAACAGAGGTCTCTTGGAAAGAATTTCATCGTTCTTTTATATCGTCACCATGCAAGAAATATGGTTTTTATAGTTAAATGGAGGTAGGGAACTCCTAATGTGCACGAATCCGACTCGCAGTACGCCAGATTTAATCTTCCTTTTTATCAAGTAATACCGTGATGATGATGGTTTTTCAAGCGATTAAATGGCATCGTATGTGCCATGGCATGTAATGGCATGTATAAGGGCTATTTTTGAATATCTGTCCTTGCCCCCTAGCCACACAGTCTCCCAGCCACGGCTCAGTGCAAATGCCGATGTCGGCTGAAGCGTCCCGAGCCGGTTCGGGACTGAACAGTCCCGCGCATTGCAAGCAGGGGCCTAAACAGGACGCGCCCGGTATGTACCTTTTATGTTTCGCTTGTTTGAGGAATGTGCTTTTGGAAGTACAGTTGTTTAAAGCAAAATTGACGTTCAGGATTTTGTGTCAAGATGATTTGTTCAAGGAGTTCTTTAGGTAGATTTAGCTTTTCAATTTATCAAACTTTATTCGGAGATGTCGATTCGGATGATGATTCGGAACTAACTAACTAAGCTGACAGTAAAAAAGCGCCGCACTTATGAGCGTGTTGCCAATGGTTCAGCCTTGCAATTTCGCACACGAAACTAATATAAATCTGTATAACCCGCAGGTTGCTATCAGTGCACTTATAACATTGCCCAGATACGTCCGTTGTCTAATTTACCTGCAATGGAAGTTTTTTTTGGGTAAAATGATATCTGTAAAAAAAGTGATCGACCTTTGCAATCTTAATCAATTGTCCTTCCAACAGTATAACATAAGTTTCAAGAGTTTTGCATGTTTAGATAAAATTTAACTAGCTATCTAGAAGCCATAGAAGTACAGCATGCCGTTTTCGTGTTAGACATTTTCCCAACCACGATTATTTTTATAATTTTGAACTCGGAAAACAGTGCATTTTTTTATGATTTCATTTTGTTTTTCTGTAGTTGTAATGCGTATTTTTTGTTTCCCCCCTTCTCCCCGCAAAACGCTTGATGCTTGAAATCCCAACGTGTGACGAATAACATCGATAAAATAAAATCGGAATGCCAATATTGGAACAAACATTGGCCACATAAGAAATCCTAGAGAAGTTGGACGACGGCGTGTTTGTCCGAACGCTACAATGTTTGGCGGCGCAACAGCAGAAGAACCAAGGCGGGTCGCATGGCAAGGAGCCTAGCTTGATGCCCGTGCCCTCCCCGCAGCAAATATCATATCTCAACCAGTTCGAAGGTAAATTGGCTTAAATGAAAGGCAGAAATAATTGCTAAGTTGGGGATACGTATCATCGTCCATTTTTCCAAATTACATGGGTGGTGAAAAACTTCTTAGAGTGCGTTCCCATTACGTCATAAACGTACAGTCAGGGGTAGATAAACCTGACCCCTACGAACAGATTGAATTGTAATGGGGGCAGATTTATCTACCCCGGACTGTAAATTTTTAACCGAATTCAAGAAAGGATTCGGTTGTATTTTTAATTTATATTATTTTAAAAGAATTATGGTGTGATTAGCATCTCATTTTAAAACGTATATGGCATGTATATGACATTAAAGAACTAGCCGACCAAACAGACATAAGTAACTGCAATTAAATTTAAAAAAATCCCACATTTATACATGATCAAAAAGAAAAAATCAAGAGCGTTTCAAGTCAGTAACGTCAAGTCAAAAGTGGGAACGCGCGCTAACTCGGTTCGCGTGGTAAAGTTAACAGGTAAATAGGTAATTCCATAGTTTCTAGATTTTCTATTATCATTTTATCATCTAACATTTTTGTGTATAAGCTTTTTGGAATTCAATGTTTAGTAGACCTAATTTTATTGTATAATTATTTCTGTTTCCTGATTTTAAGTCATTTCTTTTTTGTTTGTTTCTGTTTTTTGTATAAAAAACTCAGTCGTGTGAATGTCTTTGTTTTTAAAATATCTGAGAATGTTATTAGTGCATGCTTGTGTGTTACGATTTGTGTTTTATGTTTTTCATTTCAACGGCAAAGATCTCTGGTATGATGTATAATTAACACTTTTTATGGACACTCAGCTCAAAACAATAGAAAGTTTTTTTTTTACGATCAGACGGGATAGTCCTATGAAGGGTTAAGCAAAAAAAAATACAAGATATCAGAGAATATTGCTCCATATCACTGTGTGTCCTTTACTGTCTCCATTTTGGTGGTGGTTGGTGAAAATGTGCTAACAACGTCTTCATACTCTATGGCTAATTCGTCTCGCGCTCGTTGTCTGTGGTGTCCGTAACATCGTTGTCTTTGCAGGGCAAGAGCTGACGATACAGAAGCAGCCCAACACGTCGCTCAAGGACAACGGGCCGCCGTCCAACAGCGGCGGGCAGACGCCGCAGTCCAACTCCAACCAGAAGTCACCTGCCGGGTCAGTATCCGTTATCTTTCATCATCATCATCAGGGGTACTATTTTTGAACGTGTGACCACTCGTCTTCGAACGATTTTTGTTGAAAAACCGCTCGTCTGCGAACGGCGAAATTTCAAAAGTCGTACCTCTAGGTCTCTAGTTTCCACAGCAGGAGCACCACCCTTCTCTGTATTACCACATCCATATATTAGAAGAGGTTAGAGGATTTGGGCTACACTATCCACGCTGGCCAGACAGGTTGAAGAGGTCTCTTTGATGTTTATAATAGCTTTGTTTAGCTTGTGTTTCCTAAGTCGCCTTCTACGTCTAATAAGGGAAGACTTGGAGTGGGCCTATTTTACTCTGCCGGGAACCACACGGCATCATCATTATAAATGGCAAAATCATCATTTATATCAATACATCATTTATGTCACCACAAGATTGTAAATATCGTTATGTTACGAGTAGATGAATAGTATATGTGTCTGTTTAACTTTTATTTGTGTTGGAAACTGGGGTTATATGTAACGGTTTTCATTAACATGTAAGCATTCTCCAGTAGAGTTGTGTATACTTATTCGTATAAAGACGCGGTGGGAAGCTTTTTTTATGAGTAATTTCAGTGCATTTGATCCCTATTTTATCCGATAGGAAGCAACGATGAGATCTAGGGTGTACACGCTAATTCAGATAATGCCTATGCACTCTTGCCTTGAAAAAGACCTGAAATCCACGGTTGGGAAACAGTGAAGCGGGGAGGGAATTCCATTCCTCAGCAGTTGGCATAAGCTAGTTTAGTATACGAATACAAAGACTTGAGCCGCGTCCGCGCCACAGTCTCTTTTATAAGGGGTATGTTTTAATTACCTGGTTAAAAAAAGATAACAAGTGTAGCCTTGTTCGAGAATCTATTTTCAATAGTCCTTTCAGCATTCAAGTGATAGAAATTGTAACAAAATTTTATTTATATAGCATGATGCCGGGCACACCTGAACCTCACGGCTCCTGCAGCGCAGGATCACTATCAGAGCAGCGGGCGGGGAGATTCTCATTGGAACACAGTCCCGGCTTCAACCCACAGACGCCCACCAGCAACAAGTGCTCGCAAGGTAAGCGTTCTGTTTGTTTGTGTTGATGTCGGGGATGAAGTGTACCAGTATATCTATTTGTTACAAAATCTGTATTCTTTTCACTAGACGAAAAATCAAGACCCAGTCCGTCATCCAATCGGTCGAGTCAAGACAGCGCGTCAAAAACCCCCCAACGCGACGCCGGCCTCAGCCAAGGCCCGTACGCGCCCGCCTCCTCAGCCTCCTCGTGCGCCGGCAGCGTCAAAAGCAGCTGCAGTGTGGCGTCTAGTACGGCGCCCTCCAACAGTATGGAGGACACCATGGGCGGCAATACTGAAGTAAATAATTAAAATATTATGAAATAAGATTTGACTATATACTCTCTAGACACCGTCATGCCTTTATTTCTTATGATTAAAAACAGCCCAATTTTTCAATGCTTGTGTGCGTGACAGCTTTATGTTATTACACGCGCCCTGTCAATAGGAGATAATACTGCAATGTTCTCCCGCCAGAGGGCAGCATTAGCAGAGACAGTAAACAAATGTTTGACATTGACAAGTCTGTCAAAGTCGCAATAAATTGCCTTTATTTTACAAACAAATACGCAGCACAAATACGTTTTAATATTTAAATACTCATAGGAGTATTTTAAAATCAAATTAATAAAGGAATAATGTATAATTTTACAAATTAATAGCGACTTTGACATTTTCAAGTACATACTTTTCAGTGTCAAACCTCTTTTACTGTATGTGCTAGTGGTGCACTCTGGCGGAACAGCTTTCAGTAATATATCCTATATGTCCTCAAAATTCATCAAATTGGTAGCTGGGTGTGTGCGCGACCGACTATGGGTTGGACACTAGTTTTTTCTACGTTTTTAGGCTAGAAGAATCTATATAGGTTTTATATAATTTTGAATATTCCGCAAATTTGAATTTTCCGAATTTTCGATACTTATCCGCAAATCAAAAGTTAAACAATTGTAGACAGCGTTCGGATTACGCGGACATTGAACTTTGTCTACCTTTTTTCGACAGCGTTATTCCTACAGATTCAAATTTTCATATTGTTTACAGACGACGTTATCAGGCGGGCCGAACAGCACAGCACTACCAGGGCCCTTCCCCGGCTCCTGCAGCATGAACAGGCCCGACAACATCCCCATCAACCCCAACCAGGGCCCTGGCGGGCCCATGGGCGGGAATTCAGCATCCTTCGACCCTATCTCCTCCCTCGCACAGATGTCGCAGCAGTTGACGTCCGGGGCGCCGGGACCGGGTCCCCCGGGCCCTGGCGGCCCGGGACCTATGGGGCCCTTCGCACCCGCACCACATCACATGCCTCATCATCATTCAATGCATCCGCATTCACATCCACATATGATGATGAATGACTTAGGTAAATATATTGTTCATCTTCTTTACAAAAAATACTATTTACTACTTGTCATGAGGATACAAATTTTATTATGTTTTACAGGATGCCACATGGATAACATAGGAGGTCCCGGCATGGGCGGGCCCATGGAAGGTATGATGGGTGGCGGAGACTTCCCTCCCGACATCAATCTCAGTCCGAAAATGGGAGGCGGCAACATGCCCGGCATGGGGGGCATGGGCGGCGACGGCATGATGGGCGCGCGCATGCCCGGCGCGGGCAAGATGCCTCCCTTCAACGGCGCCAACGTGCAAGTGAAGGCTAGCGCGCCCAACACCATCCAGTACCTGCCCACGAGGCCGCAGATGCCGTGCAACTCGGGCCCCAGAGGGCCGCCCAGCCTAGACTTCCTCCAGCGAGTCACGAGTCCCATGCAAATGGAGGGCGGCAAAGGCGGCGTGCAGTACTTCCCGGGCGCGCGCGGCATGGACATGGAGGCCGGCATGCGGGGCGTCATGCGCGGACCGGGCATGCTGCGCATGTCGCCCTACCCCGCCGGCTTCAACTCGCCGCCCAAGATGGCCGGCGACCCCTTCGGCGGCCCCGGCGGGCCCGGGCCCGCGCCCGCCGGCATGTGCGGGCCAGGCTTCCGCGGCGTGAAGGGCGCGATGGGCCCGGGCGTGCGCATGGGCGCGGCGCAGCCGCTGCCGCCGTCCATGGCGGGCCCGGGCCCCGGCTTCAAGGGGCAGGGCTTCGCCGTGCCGTCGACGGCCGACCCCAACTACGCGGCGCAGTTCCACAACTTCCAGCAGCAGCTGTACGCCACGGGGTCGCGCGCGGGCGCGCCGCACGGCTACGCGCCGCACTACCCGCCGCCCAAGTGATGGCGCGCGACCCCCGCCCCGCGTTCCGCGCGCGGACCGTGACGTCACCACAGTGAAAGCGGATGCGTTTGTACAAATTGTACAAATTAGACGTGTTATTGTGTACTCTACGCGATTTAAAGTACAGTCTAGAGGTATCGTTCGCTTATGGCAATAAATTAGTTTAAGATTTTTTTTTACAGAGACATGCCAGAATTTCAGTGTATTCGGTTCCTTTACTTAGCTATTTTATGTACGATTCCTATGCACACAGATATCTAGTCAATTTGAAATTAATGGAGCCCGATCCTGTGTTGACCGCGCCCCGTACACCGCTCCGCACGACTACATTTTGTAACTCGATTCGTCCTTTTTAGTTTTAGTATTTTTTTAAATATAATAAGTAAAATTGGTTTTGTCATAATTTGGCGTACGGCCAGTAACTCTTGAAATTAATTTACCAGTCTCTAAATGAGTATTTTTATTACTTTGATCTGATAGCAATGTTTTTCTGTCTTCCAATACCTTAAATAGACTCTTAATTATACAGTAAGTGGAGTATACATTATTTGTACTCGCTGACACTTCAAACTTAAACACGGTTAGTGTAGTCTTACTTTTAATGATTAAAAGTACTTAAAATCTGATGCCATATTATTTGCCACATGATTTTACTCTCGTGATATGTTGTATCTTAATTTATCGCTTTCTACAGAGTTTGCCAACGTTTTCGTACGGTTTTTACGGCATAGTATTAACGTGCTAGGCTAGTAGTCGCACATTGTGGATTCACAGTGGCCTTCGATTCGCGTCGCCTTTTGTGAAACGCCTGGCGGGCCGGACACTGGCAAGGAGGCGAACGGCTGCGGCGGCGGAGCCTACATTGTTCCAATACAAAAACTCATAAAAAATCTTCATATCCCCGTTGTTAGCAAGTAACCCGACAAACAATAACTGTTACGCACACTTTTAGACGTATTTTATTTATTTACGTGGTTCTTTTACTGAATTTTACCAATATTTTTTTATGAAATGATTTAAGATTGAGGTTTCTTAGGTTGGAACAGAATGTACTTGTCGCGAGTCACAGTCTGCCACTAACAACGCTTTGAATTTGATATATTTGTCACATTACGTTTTTACCGTAATTAGAATTGCATAATATAAATGTTAAACAGAGGTTTGTCCAACACAATCTTAAAATAGTTAAAACGGCGATAAAATGTTACCGTGTTACATTGCATAGTGCCACGCAACAGAATTTACTGCCCTTATATCGTTTCGACGTAAAATTCATCAATTTCTATTTATTATTTTTGTTTCTTACATAATCCACAGCCCATAAAATAAAATAACATTACTTAAGTCTAGTTCATAAAACGAATTAATTATACGTCAATGTACTTACAGCCCTAAATTCCCTTGTACCTAAACATTAATTGTAGAAACCCATTATGTGTCAGATATATCAAATTTCGGCGTTAGATGTGCCAGAAACTCTGACACAGACAAAGCATTTGCCGCAGCCCGTTGCTCCACGCCACGAGATTATTGAAGCCCATGGGTCAGCGCAAAATGAGAGCAGAGCAGCGGAGAGCATTTTCTTAAGACACTCGAAAGTAAACTTTAAAACTATTTGCATAAAGTGCAACCATGCTGAACATGACAAAAATGGTTGCGCAGTCGTGAGTTCAAAAATATGTATGCACTTTATTGTAATAGTTTGAAAGTTTATTTTCGTGTGTATTAAGAAAATGTTCTACGCCGCTATGCTTTTGGTCTGCGTTTACCATATGCCGTGGACAGGAGCTTCGCTTGGACATGAAAAGCTAGATAGACTGAACTTCCTGTCAATTAGCTTTACGATGTATAAGATTTCATGTTCTTCTACAAAGTTCAAGTGTCAACGGCCATTACTTAAACTATAGGTTGTCAGCTTCGTGCGAGATATACCTGCAAGGCAGGGGTGACCGCGTTTTTCTCACTCTTATCTGCTCTCGCCGACGTCGATGTCATCGATAAAGTTTATATCGCGCTAGCGACCAGCGCCATCTTGCGGTAGTAGTTTTTGAGCTTTATAAATGTTGTCGCTATGTCTCTGGTGCATGTTGTTACAACAACAGAGACAAAGCGACAACGTTTGCAGGCATGTCTCGCAGGAAGCAGACTGTCTTTTCATGCATTGATTACTTGTAGATGGTAAACTATGGAAATATCACCTAAATAGAACAAAGTGAATCCTTCATCGAGTCATCCGTCCCTTTCAGTTTGTGTGAAAGATAATGTTTCTGTCTCTTTCACACATATATTAGCTAGGGAAAGAGACAGAACCCGTTCGGGACGTCTTTCCATCACTTTGTTGTATCAAGGTGAGATCTATATAGGTATATTCTCCTTGATTGATTCACTAGACTGTTTTACTGAGTGGTACACCACGCGCCAAACTTTATTGCGGCTCAGAACATCGCGCGAGTCGATGCGCAGTACACAATATAGATAGAGCGGGGCGCGTACTTAACGCAACTAACATTCGATCCGCAACAAAGTTTGGCGCGACTACGTCATGTCATTAAGCACCAAACGAAGCTCCAGCCTGTAGGCCTGCGCCAAGGGCATGGCAGTTTGACGAAACAGCACAACAGAGTCCAAACACCCGCTCGCGATTAGATAGTGTTAATTTAACTGTAATTATAATTAAGGTAAAGAATGGTTCTTGTTTTAGGATAAGTGAAGAGCAATGATATAAAATAGTTTGTGTAATATTGATAAGAATGAAATTAAGATGCAAACTATTGGTTGTGATTATGACACAATTTGTTAAGTTGTTCGTAGATTTGTGACACAGAATTGTGAACTTACTGACTTCACGATAAGGCCCTTTTTTATTTTTTATTTCCTTGTTTTTTGGATATTTTTTACTTGTCGTTCTCGTTTGTACATCGCTAACAATAATTGTACAGAGTACTTTTGGACTTAATTTAAGGCAATAAATGTATTTATTTTATAACTCGTGATGTAAGAATTTATTCTTAATTATTATAAAAAAATATATGATATGCTTGTAAATACATGTTTCATTTATCTTAATTATTATCTTTTGACTACTCTTAATGTACGTACGTACTCATAAAAAAATCAAGCAGTCGATGGGCATCCGAGTAATCCTAAAAAAAAGCCGTTTATAAATAGGTACCTACCTATCAAGTTTCAACAGTAGTCCTAAGTTTCGGAATAAAGTGGCTGTGACACAGACAGACAAATCTATAAGGGTACCGTTTTGTTTGTTTGCTATTCAGCTACGGAGCCCTTAAAATGGATGTGTCTGTGTGGGTGCATTGCTAAAAGTTTGAGTTTTCCTAAAAACTCAAAAGCATTTTTTCGAATAGGTACTTCAATGATGTGACTAAAAGGGCAAGAGGGCCAGCTAGTTTCGGGAGTCATACTAGGAGGTTTCCGTTCTTGCTTTGAAGGTAGGTACATCTAACCTATTTATCACGGGCGTAGCCATAGATATCAGAATATTCTGGCGTAGGCATAGGGAGAGTTTTAGGGGTCGGTGGACTCCAACTAAAAATGAATCTCTAATGTTTATACACCGATAATATTTAAGAAAGACCTTTAAGGCGCTTACACCAGCCAGCAAGCGCCACTCCTGTTTTTATTTCTTTTACTACTAATTAAGATCGAATTGAAAAAAATCTACGTAAGTTTTTCACTAGTAAATGACTTGTAGAATTTATTGTATTGCTTTTTATTATTTTACATTTGGTAAATCAAGTTAACTACTCGTTAACGCCAAAAACGGTCACTTTTGAAGTAGAGAACTACTCATTAACGCCAAAAACGGCCACTTTTAGAGGTAATGAGTAATTCTCTCAATCAGAAATGATAATATTGATGACAAGTTCAACAAAAAATACTACAAGTAATTTACTAAGAAAATACTTGCATAGATTTTTTTGAATTTGTTCTTATTTCGAAGTACAGGAATTAGATAGCGGGTGTCGCTAGACAATTCAAAACAAGGAATTTGCGCGAAAAAAGATAATCCCATTATACAGCTATAGGATGGGAACCATAAAAAATATTTTTTAAATTTAATCATAAATACGTTACCCATATCAAATGACAGCTTTTTAGTATTTATAGTCTCTGAGCTAAACCGCGGACACCCAGACAGACAAATTGACATGGCGAAACTATAAAGTTTCCTAGTTTACGATGGAACCCAATAAACAACTAAACAGCGTTATTTGATTTTTTTTAGGAAATCAGGCAGTTTCTGTCTTGCTGAGATAATCTTTTCCGTCGAAAAATTATTTTGACTGATGAAACTGACTATTGCTACTGCTAGGTACTACCTCGCTCGCTACTACTGACGATAGGCACACACAACCCGCACAACATAACACACCATTTTCGACAGGTGGTTAAAGCAGAGCCATCTCATGATATAGTTCGTAAACGTTTAGTATACTAAGCTCCATCTAGTAACAAATTTTTGTACTATTGTGTTGTGAGTGACCATAGACAAGACAAAATTTTTTTAATTTACTGTTTGGTATGTTGTGTACTCAAACTAATAAAATATTAAAGTTTATAATTCATGTACGTAATAGGTACTTTAATATTTTATTAATTTGAGTACATTACATGCCAAACTGTTAATTAATAAATGAACGTTCCAAGTTTCAAGTAAAACGCTAATCAAGTGAAAATAACAGGAAAGTCTAGGAAAGTCTACATGAAAATAATTCCAATACACGCAAATTGTGTACAAATAATTATACGAATATAAATTTATTATTCATATAAATTAGTTCAAATTAAGTATGTATAAAATTAAAGTAGAATTTTTCATAAAGTAAAGAAATGGAGAAGAAGCGAAACTGAAAGCAACAAGCATCCTTGACAAAAGTGGAAAATTTATTACTTGAAATTAAAAAGTTTATGAAGTTGTCTATGGAAACACAGAACGGAATCTTGTAAAAGATTAGGCCATTTCATAAAACAAATGTATAGTAACTCGCAGAAAATATCTTCGGGACAGTTGTATTTATTTCAGCTTTGCATTTTATTTTAAATTGAATCGTGAGCCGCATTGTAGGTCTATTGAAAAGGATTCATCTTCGACTTGCGGAAGGGTTAGCAGTCTCGATTCTGCAATAGAAAAGATTGCATTGAGAGGAGACGTAAGGTAAACATCGATTTTAATTTTTTCTCCTAAAATGGAATCGGTTATTAAAAGTAAGGAATAGAAGTTTGTATACGTAAGAGGTTGTGTGTTGAGTGTTTATAGTGTATTTTTAGTGCATCCTTGTACGAAATGAAAGTTTGACTTTTGCCACATATTCTTTTGAATGGCAGCTGACGGACGTACATCTAGTTACGAGAGTAGGTACATAATTGCAACGTAAACTGTTTTCTATGTATTCAAACTTGTTTTCTTTATATTGGGTACAATCGTGTGGTTATAATAACGTACACGCCTAATGGAATAAAACACAGGATTGTTTTTTCCGTAGTTAAAATGTCAAATTGTGAACTTGTCAAAGCTGGGTTGAGTCATTGTTGCAATCCATTTACCAGACCCAACTTATTGTTAGGGTCCCACTTTGCATGAGCTCTAAGCCCTAAACACGGTCTTTATTCCAGTATTTCTATAAGGTCATACAAACCTATTTTCATAGATTGTAGCTATTTTATTTACAGGTAGTGAAGTCTAGATAGTTAATGTGACAAAGGCTTTATAAACAGGATAATATGATTCATGCTAAGGTCTTAAATACATCCTTTGTCCTATTTATTTCCGCAAAATACTGATATGTTTGTTTTGTCTATATATTGTCAAATTTCTGGATCGGATCTGAGTGTTGAATGAAACATTAGTTCTATATTTTATGGTGTCCTCATCGATTTAATTATGTTTTTATGCTAAATTGGGTGCATATTTCAATAAGCATTATCATAGTTTTGCCACCTATCTCTGCTTCTCTATGGTTTCTGTTTTCAGTGTTATCAGCAATCAGCTGAGAGAATTGTAAATGTGTGTTGTTGTACGGCTACTCGGGTAATTACTTACTTAACCTTTACTTGATTGAGCAACATTGCACTTTATTGGGTGGAAAAATACCTTTTCTTGTACAGAATCATAAAAATATGTGATGGTTAAGTTTCTTCTTAATCATTCTCATCATAGCTGCTTTTGTAGTACAAAAACTCCCTTTACAGTATTTAAATGTTTTGCCATTGCAATAACTATTTCATGTTTCATACATTTTACTTACAAGTAAATCTAAGATGGATCATGGGATGAGTCAAAACATAATAATTTGTAATCATTTTTTACTTGGTGCTAAAGGCTACCGTCCACACCTATTCCACTTGAATCTGTGTGGAGAAGAAAACACACCCTACAACATTTCATCCTCATGCCTCAAAACATATGCATATTTTAATTTATTAAGGTAGTCTAAGTACTAATGTGTAGGTTTATTGTACCTACAGAAGCTCAGTGGATGTAAGCACTCAAGAGTGTTCATACATGTAAAGCAACTCTGAGTCTGGTCTCCACTTAAATGGGTGACCTCAAGGGGCATAAAAATATCTTGACCTCTGTGATTTGCAAGGCTCCCGGCTGTCATCATTGGTGGCAGGCTATTTCAGATGCCTTTAGGTACCTTGAAAAGTGACTTTTCAAGGTACCTAAAGGACTTCAGACTGTCTGACATCAGTGTTGGCCACCTGCACCCATGATAAACAGCAAAAAACAGGGTTTTTCCCTAAGGTAGTTAAATAATTTTCCTATGGCTTAGTTATAAAATCAGAGGGTTCCTGTGGCCAAAAAACAAAATCTGGCTCTTGACTTACAATTCCTCAATAAATGTAAGTGTAGTTAGCTTATAAAAATAAATATATTCATATGCTGGTATTCACTGAGCATCAAAAAGAAAACAAGACCTTTCACACTTGATCTAGGCGGTAAACATACAGTGGCAAATAACATCTGGTTAAACAATACCATTCATGTTCAGAATCAATACAAATTATGCAAAGTTCTTTGTAGAAATAACTGTAGAATCTGTAACATGTCTCAATATAGGTACATATTTAGTTATAATTTCATATGATGCAGCCTATATCTTTTGAATCTGTCATATTTATGACAATAAAATACTATTGTAATTTGCAAGCTTGACTGTTAATATGTTTGCTTTACAATGAGATAAATGGTTTCTTTTTCCATACTATTTTTTGCTACTTCCTTTTTAAATATTTATTATTTTTAATTTTATGGTCTTGAACTCCTAACCACCAATTTTTAACACGTTTTATCACCTTTCCTGGTACGTTTTTGTGATTTTTAAACTCGATTTTTACACACAACTTAAATGTTACATGATTACCTAGTACTGATGAATGACAGTAAAATAATTTGTAAAATAAAACAATACAACTTTTCAGTTAAATCTGCCATGTGGTTTTGTTTTTCAAAGTCTTTGAGTATAATTATCGTTCGTATTTTTGTACTGACTTAATATCTAATATGTAATTAAGTAAACAATGAAAGAAGTACCTACCTAACTGTCTGATGGTCAAACCTAATTGAAATATTTATTTATCCTTATCACATGAAGCATTGTAACTAATCACCCTTATGAGAAAGTGAAGTGATTCACAGAATCCATACCTAGCTTATCGGTATTACCACTTTATTTACACAGCCTCCGTGGTCCGGTGGTTAAGGCGTTTGCCTTGTTGACCCGGGGGTCATGGGTTCGATTCCCACGGGAAGCATACTTTGTTAAGTTGATTCTAGTTTGGTTAGGATATTGCAGGCATGAATCACCTGATTGTCTGATAAGAAAGATGGTTCCGTGCTTCGGAAGGCATGTTAAGCCGTTGGTCCTGGCTGCCATCTGGTAGTCGTTAAAGGACCCACGTCAGAGGCCGAGAGGCGGTTCCGAAGAACTCTGACACCAGGGTGTGCATGATCGATTGACCGTGTCACCTACACAAAATGATAATGACCACTTATGAGTTTTCTACTTTACTTTTATTATGAATCCCTCTAATCTACTTGTAACCTAGGAATCAAATTCCCCAAATAGTCCACCAACCAAACATTGTTAGTTTTTATCTGTGACAATGTAAGGACATCGCTTCTAAAGGTCTTCATCGGTTATTATTTACTCCACTGAAAACAATTTTACATTGCAATTGGTTCTTATTGCTTAATGAAGGTTGTAAGGCTATCAAGTAATGGGTTCAAACCCCCTTTTACTCCCTAACGCTCTCTGTTATAAAATTTATCATTTCTCTTCTCATATCCCTGTATTTCATAGGCAGGGACTGTGTTAAAATCTAAAGTTCTTACAAATGGTTATTTTCAATTCCTCAAATGTATACTAGAAACTACATTTATTTATTATGAATTCATGATGCAACTAATCACTAGCGTGTCGAAACTTCCATCGAGAATGAACAACAAATAACTCATTTAAACAGTATCGGTATATTATTATATATACGAGCTCCGTGGCGCAGCGGTTAACACGCCTGACTGCGACACGGATGGTCCCGGGTTCGATCCCCGGTCAGGTCAAGATGGAAAATTATCTTTTTCCGATTGACCTGGGTCTTGGATGTTTATCTATATAAGTATCTGTTATAAAATATAGTGTCGTTGAGTTAGTATCCCATAACACAAGTCTCGAACTTACTTTGGGGCTAGCTCAATCTGTGTGATTTGTCCGTATATATTTATTTATTATCCACTTGACTGAAGTGCAAGAACTGATTTTTTATACATTTCTTTAGATCAGAAGTTCTCTAGTGTGCGTAAAAGACATTGATGCTTGTCTGTCACAAATTTACAATTAGTGATAAGCTAGTTTCGCAAGAATTGTTATATACAATATACATCTCACATATAAATAAATATATAAATAGATAGGGACAAATCACACAGATTGAGTTAGCCCAAAAGTAAGTTCGAGGCTTGTGTTATGGGATACTAACTCAACGATAGTATATTTTATAATAGATACTTATATAGATAAACATCCAAGACCCAGGTCAATCTGGAAAAGATTATTTTCCATCTTGACACGACCGGGCATCGAACCCGGGACCTTCCGTGTCGCAGGCAGGTGTGTTGACCGCTAAGTCACGGAGCTCGTCTATATACATATATTTATAACTAGATTAACAATGTTACACAGATTTCCCATGACAATGTCATTGTTTCATCTAATGATAAAGGGTCAGTAAGTGCATAGTTATCATCAATAAGTTATCATAATTTTTCTTGTTTACACATTGTTACAGTTATAATTGTGAAAGTTTGCCTGATTGATAATAAATCAATCACATTCACGCCTCAATCACTTAACAGATTTGGATGAGATTTGGCACAAAAGCGTTTTGACCTTAAATTTTTAGGATCCAAGGGATGCATGTGGATGATATTGCTGAAAAATACTGTCCATAAATTAAAAGGCTGAGCAGAGACAGCAGAGATACTAATAAAATCCAAAACTAATTACAAGTAATTTACTAGGGCATTCAGCTATTATATTTTTAAATTTGATATGATTTAGGACTAAAAGAATTAGTTGCTGGGTGACGCTAGTGTCTGATACAACAGCACCTTAAATAAAAAAATAAGTAATGGTGAAAATAATCCACTCTAGCAGAAAGTGAGTTTGTTGTTGTTGTCTTCAGCGGCGGATTTACAAATTTGCCGCTAGTAGTCTATTCAAACTTGCCGCCCCTACTGAGTATTGAAATTCAATACGTTAGTTTAGTTCACAATCATATTAATTACATTTAGTTATTCAGAAATTGCTACTTTATGATGTGTTCTATCGTCCTCATTACATCGACTTTTTCCCGTTATTAGTATGATTGTGAAGTAGGTGATATAGTGAAGTAGCCGCGGGTAACAGCTAGTCTTTTATATACGGATTACGAACGTAATGTGTATAAATATAATTATATATTTTTTTTATTATTTGGGCTAAATTTGCCGCCCCTCTAAATATGCCGCCCTAGGCTTCAGCCTACTAAGCCTATTGGTAAATCCGCCACTGGTTGTCTTATTTTGACTATGGTTTGATTATAAAACATCATTTGTTTATGTTTAATTATTATCTTACCCGAAAAGAGTCTTTATTTATCTGTATGTGAAAGTACAATATATTTGGTTCCTAGATAATAATTATGCATAATCTGTGTGTGTCATTGGTATACTTTTAATTTTATCTTTTACAAATACTTCTTGTAGGACAGGGGTAAACAGAACCTATCATAACAACAAATAGTACTACAAACAAGATATAGTATGTTGTGTGGTTCAGAATCAATAGTACGAGTACTTAACCTACACTGTTTCTTTCTCGCTTTAATAAAGTAAAGAAAGGGATGGTGAAAGGTAGAGCTAATTAAGTGGACAACTGATTATCTACCATTTCTTTTTGTGGTGGAACGCATGTTTTTCTGTTTGTTATGTATGATTAATAATAATAATTTAATCAGAAATTTTACTATTTGTTAAAATACACCTAGTACTATTTATTTTTGTGGGGGAACGCATGTTTTTCTACTTGTTATGATCAATAATATTAATTTAATCAGAATTTTACTATTTGTTATGATAATGTGTAACACTCAAACGCTATCATATCGTTTCTTAATTCAGACCTAGCACTTATCGGTCGTATCTTGGGAAATATGAAATATCTGTGACGATCGTTTTAGATAAGCAAAAATCGCATGTGTTTATTTTTTTTAAAGTTTTATTTAACTTGCCCTGTTAGTTTGTCTATCTGTGACGATCAAATCATCCATGCAACTCAATTTTGTGTACTTGTGTAAGTTAGATGGTAATGCAGAATCAGAATCTTTTTGTGATTCTGATTCTGCATGATCTGATCAACAACCAATTTTACCACGGGTTTTGATTAAGGGGCATTTGATCCACTGTTTGTAATGATGAATGAAATTATTGTTGGGTATTGTGTTAGAATATTATAAAAAAATTAAAACACATTTCCTGGGGTCTGAGCTTATGTGAATAAGATAATTGGTTTAATATTAAGTGATGGATGATTTGCATCATTTTATTTTTAGGTAGTTACTGACTGCTACCTCAAAATGAAACCTTTTGACCTCTCGACTGGCGATTTTGTAGAGTTCAAAAGGCATCACGATCCTACAAAGGTGACCTTAACCCGATAGTAGCCGACACTTGCTCAAAACATAGCTCTCACGCCTCTCCTTTCTAACAGCGTATCTTACATAACGCACATCATTGGCGCGTGGTGCTTTAACGTAGTGGCGTTTTTCTAAAGTTAGTGTCCCTGGCCATTTATTTCTTCGCGCCCTATATTTTTTATTTTTCTGTCTTCCTCATCCCTTTTCGATAACAGCCGAAAATGTACTGCCGAGTGCATTTCCCTTTTTATCACTATTGTGTATTGAAGTAAATGAAATATTTTTCATTATTTTTGATTTTTCCGATCCAGGGTTTCCCGTCAGGCGGGTAATCTAACCGGCACCTAGTACTCCTATGATCGCGCGGCTTTGTCATGAATGATACGATTATTTATTACTGGAAAAAATTGTGTATGGAAAATAAAATTTTATCTGGGACTGGACATAATAGGTCACTGGACTGTTTGGAATGCTGATCATTCTGAGACACTAGTCATTGTGAGGCTGGACCTTATGGGACACTGAAGTCTTTAACACATTCGACATTGTAGAAGAGTAGACACTGTCAGCCTAAACGCTTTGTATTCGTAGTGAAACCCTTTCGGTTATGGAAATGCACGATTTAGCCAATTTTCTTAAGCTTGTATTTTTAATATGTACATTAAATTCATCAGGAGGATTCAAGCTTGCAAAAAATAAGGGGTTGTTTGCGTCGCCCCTGCTCTGTTAACCCGGGTTATGTTCTTCTTGTCTTAAAAGTAAATACGCCCTAACGACTAGGACATGGTTACAGTATGTTTTTTCGTAAAGAGCTCTTTTCGACTCCTGGCAGACGCTTTGGAACAATGTAATTTCTTTACCCGTGTTGAGTCCAGCCTGGATTAAATAATGGGTAATCTTATAGTCAGCTACGAAATCCAGCAAAGAATGAAAGATAAGGTTTGGGATTCTTTATCAGACTTGCCAATGGATGTTGACTTTGTGTTGATCTGGTTTGACTACATGCCTCAAACGATGGGCATTACTTTCGTTTCCGTCAATCATAAAAGGTGACTGTTGACGTTTATTTTGCAATAATAATTACGTCATCTGTATTTACTACAGCTGTTAGCAATCACCTTTTTATTTATCAATAGTGTTCGTCCACGTTGTTTTCTACTTTTATTATTACTATTGAAATATTTTATCGGTTTGAGGAGCTCAATACACTTACGTACGTACACTTAATGGTTACTCATGTTAAGCACCTCCGGTAGTGATTTTTAGATACATTGGTGTATGTATAATGATGTCGAGTTGATGATGTTGATCTCTGTACTTCGAATTGGTCCCGGCGTTCATCATTAGGTCACAGTAAGCCTATAAGCAGCTTGTAAAATAGGTACCAATATTGGCCAGATCACCAGTTTTTTTTTCTTTATTTGCCTGCCTGTCTAGAAGGGTATTGTGTTTCGCGCGTATGTTGTAGGTTTGTTTGTAATTTTTTTATTACATTGTATCTTTCGAACGAATGAATTTCGACACATAATTATGTAAAGGTTCGCTTCAAAAAAATGCCCTTAGATGTATGTTGAAAGAAGAGAGGGCAGCGGGTATTTTAATTGTTGAAATAGTACAACTTGTAAAGAAGGTACCTACCTATATGGTATATATAGCTTTAGGTATGATGTAATTTTCCACTAATAAAGTGCCTTTATTTCAAAACAAAACCTAATACTTTTATGTTATTATTTTATGCGGTTGTAAACGTTGTAAAGTCATTAGTTAAACAATTAATTTTGATTTATTAGGTTTAGTGCATTATACACTCACTCGCCTGAGAAAGTACCAGCTCGTTTGTGTGATTAATGGTAGATAATATACCGATAACGGTTTAGCTTCCATAATAATAAAATATACTTAAGGTTATAAAGGAAATATGCATATTTTTATCATTTTGTTGCTGTTTTAGCTAATTATAGCTTATGTTATCCGTTAGTACCTTGTTTATTCATGAAAAACAAACAATTAATTGTATAACTGACTGAGCGCGAAGCGTGTGTGAAGCGTCTCCGTTTCAGCTTGGGCAAAATGTATGTTGTATGTCTGTCCGGCTGTTTGTTCTCCTCTACAGGTCGCATTTCTCAACCGTTTCTCGTGAAATTTTGTGAGCAGGTTCAAAAATTTTTATCTGTCGAGTTAGTTTTTGGACATTTTTAAAATGGCGAAGTTTACACAATAGACCTAACCGCCACCGAGGTTAGTGGCGTATATGACCTTTGTTAGTTTGCGGTGATTATAAAACAAAACTGGAATATTTCTTTTATTTTGTCATCAAGAAGACAGTTTATTTAGAGAAGAGAATTCAGAATAGCTAAGGTGGTTGTAGACAGTTATATTAGAGAGTATTTGGAAATCTTGAGCTCGAATCTTGGCGGAAGGTGTTTAATATTTTTTTTGTTTTTTTCTTCAGAGACATTTTTAGGGTTCCGTAGTAAACAAGGAACCTTTATAGTTTTGCCATGGCTGTCTATCTGTCTGTCTGTCTGTCCGACCGCAGTTTTACGCAGAGACTTTAAGTACTAGAAAGCTGTAATTTGGTATAGCTATGTATATTAATCATGGCAAAAAAGTGGTAGAATAAAAACTTGAAAAAAAAAGTTTTTTTAGGGTAGCTCCCATACAAGTAAAGTGGGGGAGTAATTTTTTTTTCTCTATTTACCCATCGTGTGGGGTATCGTTAAATAGGTCTTTCAAAAATATTGTGAGGTCGAGCACACCATTTTTCGATTTAGGGATCCGTTTCCGAAATATTTGGTTTTAAAGTGCGAATTTTTGTTAGAGGTAAGTGTCCCCCCCCTCAATCTGCTAAACGGTTATATATAGATACGTGAAAAAAATTACAGCAGTAGTATATATACTGAAGTTTAAAGGAAAACTATCAGAGCTGAGTACTAAGTACAAACTAAAAAGTTATAGGCAACCAACTTATAAACTGTAAAATTTCATACTATTTTCATTGTTAGATGTCTTTGGTCGTTAAACTGTAAGGTGCGAGTGTGAATAGTGTGAACTCAAAGGTGTCATTCGCAACTACGGAACCCTACACTGCGCGTGGCTCGACACGCACTTGGCCGGTTTTTTAAGTTTCTTTTTTAAATTATAAAGTCTTGTTTTTTATTACTTTTGTTTGGTTATTTAGATGGAAAGAATTCAGAGAATTGTGTCATGACCTGGAACCATCTTTGCCCCAATGCTGAGCATAGGTCTCATCATTTGTAATTTTATTCATATTTTCACTCACATTTGTTAAATTTTAAGCTATGCAAAGACAGACTAGCGAGGTCTACAGCTCACAGGCGCTAGTATTAGCATAAATATAGACATGTTATCCTTTCATTTATTTACTTTTTTTTTAGTCGTATTCGTCCTAATCTTACATAAGTATTTCGATCTTTTGACCAAATCAATGATCATCTACGACTCTGTGAATCGTTTGTGAACACGAGAATACAGCGAGAATTGCATTGGCACTGAAATAATTTGAATTTTAAAGCATACCAGGCCTTATGTCCATTTTAAAATGATGGTTAGCTATTCTTAAGAGCGCCCTCAAGGCTGTATCTTGTGTATCTGTATATCGATTGGGTAATATTGTTGGTACATCCAAGAATGGTAATTACTTTCTCTTTTAAATAAAATTATTTTAATACGGTTTTTATCGCGTTTATTACATTATTTATACACCTAACGTTTCGAGCACTTTACAGTGTTCGTGGTCGCAGGTAGACTAAGTTGACATTTGTCTAGTATTTTATAAGAACTGCAAAATCTACCGCCTAAAATATTTATTGATAACGTTCCGGATGTACGCAGTATTCGCTCACGGTGTCTGAAGGTCTTGCAGTCTTCTGCTTAGCTTGAGATTTGATTAAATTGATGACTGGATCCCAAGCTGGTGGTAACTGCCAACCATCCTCTCTATTGAAATTAGGATGTTTTTTAATTTCAATAGCCTCACGAAGCATTCTTGGAATGTATCTGTTTTCTTTTGGAAGGTCTTGAGGATTTTCAAAACGCATATAATGGTTGGGTTTGTCTAAGGCATGTTCACAGACTGCAGACTTCGTTGAGCGCCTATGCTTCATGTCAGCAATTTTGTAACTGGTTTATATACATATTTTTTTTAATTCTCATTTTAACGTGTTTTATATCCTCTGCGGAGGGCGGAGTCCAGGGTCCGCTATTTATTACATAAGTAGTTACAGCTTTTAAATGAACAAAAAATGTAAACTATTTCTGATAAAAATACTCCCATCTGGTATCGTTATGGTAAATAAGCGTAATGTTACTTCTATTTAATATTTCTTATATTACGAGTAGTATTTTTATGAAGAAAATTTACACGGTTTTATTGTGACATGATTAAAAAACATATTTGGACTCATCATCATCATCAAATTTAAGAAGTGGGCTCTTCTCGGTGGAGCTTCTTCCATTCCTCTCTTTCTTTCGCCAGTTGTTTCACTTCTCTGTAAGTAGCAACATTAAGTTTTTCTTTTATTTGTTTCACGAAGGTGTGTCTCGGCCTTCCCGGTCCCCTTTTTCCTTTTATTTTTCAAACCGTAGCTTATATTTGGACTCACTAAATAATTATTCTATATGAAAAGTCAAAACACTTTTAACTCTCATATTTATATTCTACCTAATGAATATAATATTATGATTTTACACACCCACCTGATGGACATAAGAATAACGAACCGCCCCTTAGCGTACCCTTAGGTACAGGCGGACGTGGGTGCGTGCCCTTTACGTCACCAACACCTACAATTATTTAAATAGTTGACTCACCCCAGCTTTACTTGTTTGATTTATACAAAAAAATCTGTAATGTACTATTTTAGTAATAGGTAAGTAAAAAATAGTAAAAATACCATTGTACCACAATTTGACATTTTGATTTCACAATAATGAAAAAATATGTTTAGATGATAGGATTAATTCGACAAAACTTAATGATTGGTGCAAAAGATGTCAAAGAAAAAGCGACGAATGAATAATTTTATGTGAATTTATCTAAAAATAATGATTATTGGTTCACTACTCGAGAGAAAACCTTTAAGCATGTTTATTTTTACAAATAGAAAAAATAGGTTTTATCTTAGACCATATCTTTGCGTGATGGTCAAGAGTTAACCTATTACATACATAAAAATACATTTCATGTAACTAGGCGACGAGTTGTTAACCTGTCCTCACCATGTCGATAAACATGTCTCATCGCCTTACAAGATATCTATCCAAACAAGGGATATAGACGTGATTTTGTATTTAGTATATGATCATCATCATTTCGTGTAGGTGACACGGTCAGTCGACCATGCACTCCCTGGTGTCAGAGTTCTTCGGAACCGCCTCTCGGCCTCTGACGTGGATCCTTTTAACGACTACCAGATGGCAGCCGGGACCACCGGCTTAACGTGCCTTCCGAAGCACGGAATCATCTTTCTTATCAGACAATCAGGTGATTCATGCCTGCAATGTCTTAGCCAAACTGGAAACAACTTAATTAAGTATGCTTTCCGTGGGAATCGAACCCACGACCCCCGGGTCAACAAGGCAAACGCCTTAACCACTGGACCACGGAGGCAGTTGTAGTATATATTTAAAAAATTTAATATAAAATGTTATTTTTGCAGATTACAGTGTAAGCTGACTTCAGTTTGCGTTATACTGGAAGCTACGGAACCTTTGGCGCCTGGGGCTAGGATGTCAGTACTGAATCAGAGCGGAGAAGAACAGGTTAATCTATATTTATAATATCCTATTCGTAGTCATCATAAGACATAGAACTACTTCAAGTTTTTCCTTGGATGTCGTAGAAGGCGACTTAGGAAACACAAGCTAAACAAAGCTTATAGACATCGCAACGTGTCAGGCCAGCGTGAACAGCGTTGGGTTAACCCTCAGACTACTCTGGCTCATATTTGGCTCTGGTAGTCTCAGAGGGGGTCGTGCTCCTGGAGCCTGAAAGTAGTAATGATAAAGGGATCGATCTGGATACGGTATTAACGCGTATGTTAAAAGCTTATCTGAAATTTCAGTACCATTTTATATAATTTCTTTATAAAAAAAAAACCGGCCAAGTGCGTGTCGGGCCACGCGCAGTGTAGGGTTCCGTAGTTGCGAATGACAACTTTGAGTTCACACTATTCACACTCGCACCTTACAGTTTAGCGACCAAAAACATCTAACAATGAAAATAGTATGAAATTTTACAGTTTATAAGTTGGTTGCCTATAACTTTTTAGTTTGTACTTAGTACTCAGCTCTGATAGTTTTCCTTTAAACTTCAGTATATATACTACTGCTGTAATTTTTTTTACGTATCTATATATAACCGTTTAGCAGATAGAGGGGGGGGACACTTACCTCTAACAAAAATTCGCACTTTAAAACCAAATATTTCGGAAACGGATCCCTAAATCGGAAAATGGTGTTCTCAACCTCATAATATTTTTGAAAGACCTATTTAACGATACCCCACACGATGGGTAAATAGAGAAAAAAAAATTACTCCCCCAATTTACTTGTATGGGAGCTACCCTAAAAAAAATTTTTTTTCATGTTTTTATTCTACCACTTTTTTGCCATGATTAATATACATATCCATACCAAATTACAGCTTTCTAGTACTTATAGTCTCTGCGTAAAACCGCGGACGGACAGACAGACAGACAGACAGACAGACAGACAGACATGGCGAAACTATAAGGGTTCCTTGTTTACTACGGAACCCTAAAAAAGAACCGCTTTTAAGAACAAACTCGTTGTATACTAATTCTCCAGAATGTAACAAATACTTTAAACTTCATTAAAATTTAACAAGGTAATCGCGGACTAACATACGGGTCAAACTGAAAACCTACTTGTTTGCGAAGTCGGTTAAAACTTCCATTTGGATTACATTCGCCAAGTCGTATAGAACATAGTTTGTTAAGGATCGTATAAAATGCGTGGTACTTACAATCTACAAGGCCTGCATGGCTCGTTAAGACCATTGTTTTAATCATAATTCTAAAAGAGTCATAACGATTATTACCAATAAGTAATATTTCATACTTTTTAAGTGTGACGTCTTGGTGCAGTGTTATGTATTAGTTAACGTCATACGTGCGGTTTAACGTGGAATTTAAGTGCGGTCACTTTCTTTATAATTATTTCGTACGTCTCACGGCTGATTGATTGAATCACAAATTAGACGCAAGCGTGATCACTTATGTTTCTACCCAACTGCTAAAGAAGGGTAATGGTTTATAGTAAGCTGAAACTGTAGATCTGTAGAAGATAATGTTTTAGTAGGCACAACAAAAAGAAAGGTTTCTTTTACGTTGTTTAGGCTCATCTGCCCCCGTAGCATGCACGCGTGACAACTTTTATCGACTATCACCGGCCGCACACTAGGCACAGTAGCGACGCCAATCATTTTATTCCTAATACTTTACAAATAGAAAGAAATTCAATAATGTAAATCATATAAGCACTAGTAAATAACCTTAAGTATTTTTGGAATCATGTTTAATATTATCAGAATCAGTGAGAATTATGAGAATCAGATTACCGCCAAAAACGGCCGTTTTTGGCGGTAATGACGTTTTCTCTTAATGACTGATTCTCATAATATTAAAACATGATTCCAAAAATACTTCCTCGTCGCTAGTATGCCTCGGGTGCCCCCTGAAAGAGTGGGATGGGAAAAGATCTAGAGAGAAACCAAAGTGGGACGGAAAAACGTTTGGATGTATTAAAACTAGAGTTAAAATTAACTTTTTAGAACAAAATAAGGCCTGTTTTCAGCGGTCCAGTTGTTTCTTATTTTATTTTACCGCTACTCTCTCTATAACACTCAAAACTGACATGAAATTAGATACTAATAATAATAATTGTTTTCCTTTAAGTCTTTTAGTGTGATGTATAGATTTTAAATATTAACGTGTACGTTTTGTATTGTTACCAGGTGGAATGTCCCCTGTGTATGGAACCTCTGGAAGTGGACGACCTTCACTTCTACCCGTGCACATGTGGTTATCAAGTAAGTTGACCATTTTAAAGACATTTTGCAGCTTTTGTAGCGTATACCATTTGCTAGAATTTATCACTTTAAGTCATTTGATATTTAATTGACCTTCTATTTTGACGTTAAAAGTTAGTGGTACGCTAGGCCTATTCCGAGAAATTTTATGATGAGCTGACGTTCACTAGCCGAGCAACTTAAAACGCAAAGTATAGTGTAAATTACATAACTGGAAACAACCTATTTTTAAGAATACTTTTCAGAATAAGGAAGATGAGGAAGCATAATCTTCAATTGGATTTATGCTTACTGAATGAGGGATTTCAAAATTGAGTTTTCCCCCAGGTGGCGGTACTGTGTCGAGAGGTCGAGCTGTCAAAATCCACCATTCATAAAATTGATGTTCACCAATTCACCAATCATAAAAATATGATTGGTGGAATTTGACAGCAGCTGTCAAAAATACCTGTCGACACAGTGTCACCACCTGGATTTCTGAAAATCCTCATTGACTAAAGTGAATATGCAAATGGAAATGCGTAATATATATTGTCTATTGAAGTAAAATGTGGCCAAAATGTGCCTTTTTAGGGTTCCGTAGTAAACAAGGAACCCTTATAGTTTCGCCATGTCTGTCTGTCTGTCTGTCTGTCTGTCTGTCTGTCCGTCCGCGGTTTTACGCAGAGACTATAAGTACTAGAAAGCTGTAATTTGGTATGAGTATGTATATTAATCATGGCAAAAAAGTGGTAGAATAAAATCTTGAAAAAAATTTTTTTTTACGGTAGCTCCCATACAAGTAAAGTGGGGGAGTAATTTTTTTTTCACTATTTACCCATCGTGTGGGGTATCGTTAAATAGGTCTTTCAAAAATATTGTGAGGTTGAGAACACCATTTTTCGATTTAGGGATCCGTTTCCGAAATATTTGGTTTTAAAGTGCGAATTTTTGTTAGAGGTAAGTGTCCCCCCCCTCTATCTGCTAAACGGTCATATATAGATAAGTGAAAAAATTACAGCAGTAGTATATATACTGAAGTTGAAAGGAAAACTATCAAAGCTGAGTACTAAGTACAAACTAAAAAGTTATAGGCAACCAACTTATAAACTGTAAAATTTTATACTATTTTCAGTGTTAGATGTTTTTGATCGTTAAACTGTAAGGTGCGAGTGTGAATAGTGTGAACTCAAAGTTGTCATTCGCAACTACGGAACCCTACACTGCGCGTGGCCCGACACGCACTTGGCCGGTTTTTTTAGTTTATAGCAGATAAATATCATTTTTCTGTATAGATAGTATTTTTCGCAGATATGCCGGTTTTGCTGGAATCGTATTCGGGAGGGCGAGAACGGCCTGTGTCCGGCGTGTCGGAAGGCCTACCCGGAGAACCCGGCAGACTTCACTCCGCTCAGTCAGGAGCAGGTAAACTACTCAAAATATCGAGGTTTATTAGCGCTTACGCATGTACAGCAACTCCGGGCTTGGTCCCCAATGGGATGGGTGAGAACGGCTGTGTCCGGCGTGTCGGAAGGCCTACCCGGAGAACCCGGCAGACTTCACTCCGCTCAGTCAGGAGCAGGTAAAATACTCATATCGAGGAGTTATTAGCGGTTACGCATGTAAAGCAACCCCAGGCGTGGTCTCCATTGGGATGGGTGACCGCAAGTGGCATTAGAATTTCTCCGAGCTTGTCCGTGTTTCGGAAGGCACGTTTAGCACGTCGCACGTAAATTATTCATTCATTCATGTCAAGCCGTTGGTCCCGGCTGCCATCAGATGGCAGTTGTTCAGCTTTGTCAGATGCCTTAGACAGCTTGAATAATCTGACACCAGAGTGTTGGCTACTACACGCAAAGCAAGCGCGGTAACTCCAGAACGCACATTTAGCAACGCCCACAGGTTCGCACATCCTGTGTTTGCGAACGGAGTTGCGTTGCAACGACACAACGCCCCTGGCAAAAAAATAAAATAAGATATAACAAACTCTCCAAAAGCCAAGAACTTTATGCTTCATGAAACGCTACCTACTACGATTACTTCTTATCTATACTAAAATTATAAAAGATTTGATGTTTGTTTGTTCCGAAACTACTGGACTGATTTTCAAAATCCTTTCACCTATAGAAAGTTTATTTATCTGCGTTTGACATAGGCTATAATTTACGCGGATGAATTTTTTATAAATTGCTGTATTTTGTTTCCTAGGTGGCGGCGATAAAGACGGAGAAGAAAGCGCGCGAGCAAAAACGGCGGAACAAGACGCTCGAGTCGCGGCGAGCGCTCGCCAACGTGCGCGTCGTGCAGAACAACCTGGTGTTCGTGGTGGGCCTCCCCGTGCGACTCGCAGACCCAGAGGTGAGGCTAGCGACTCGCATCGGCTTTTTTGACATGTCCAATCGAATGTCACGCCATATATTAGCCGGAGGAGTCTTGTCGGAGTCGGAGATTTGATGTTTATAATTGTGTAGGTTGTTTCCTAAGTCGCCTTTCTACCTCATCCCCGGGAAGAAATCACTCTAATTCTTTCCGTGTCGTAGAAAGCGTATTCTATTCTGCCGGGAACCACACGGCAGGCACATTTAGCTGTGCTTTTGGTCAACTCTTTAGCCAAGCCTTCAAGGTTAAAAAAAGCTTTTCTACACTCTCACTTCTTTCGTCTAAAGAAAAACCAATTGAAGCCGTAGCTTCGACTAAAAAAGCACCTACAACCTTACCTCTGGTAAAAAACACCCTTTAGTCGGTGTCTTAAGTTAAAAACAACACTTTCCCGTATATTTGACAAAAAAGGATCTTTAGCTGCAGTACAGTTTTATCCATTCTTCTTCTTCTTCCTTAACCTTATCTCACTTATTTATGTGGACGTCACAGTATGATAGTTATCTCCATTTTGTTCTGTCGTCTATTATAGCCTTGGCCATTCCTTTCTTGTTCATACTTTCCTTGACACAATCCATCCATCTTTTCTTAGGTCGTATTCTGTTCCGCGTTCCGTCCAGTTTCAAATCTTATATGCCTTTCTTTTGATATGAGTCTTTTCTCTCCTCATCACATGCCCAATATGCCCATACCAATTCAGTCTTTGAAGCTTTTAGTTACAGTACAGTTTTAACCATTAGATACCTATAACATTTAATTTACAATAAGTAAATATTAAGAAAACTCTGAAATTAATATATTTTATTTTGCTTTCAGATCCTAAAACGGCAAGAGTACTTTGGCAAATACGGGAAAATTCACAAAGTAGTTATAAACCAAAGTACGGCGTATGCGGGCTCACAGGTAGTAATTGTATCGACTTTTGGTAGGCGTTGTGTAGTGTTATTGCTTAGATATTTGAATAATTTTACTATTTTTTTAAGAAGTGTTTTCTGAAATGCTTACCACCAGATGGCAGCACTGAGTTGTTTATTTCAATAAGCCGCTGTCATTAGATAATATTTGAAAAGCAGCGACAACTAGCCATCTATATAGTAAGCGTCTTCTCCTTAAATAGTACCTTGAAAATGTTCCAATTTTTGATTTACGATATTTACCCTCATTGTCCTAATAATAGAGAGCATAATTCTGTGCAAAGATTTATTGTTTACCGTGAGACAGAAATACGGTGTCCCGGCCTCACATGCAATTGTATACAATTTATTCGTAACTATAACTCTACTTTTTATACAATAGCATATGTGCGAGCGGAAAACCAACCTGTAGTATTTTGTTGGCCAATAATAGCTTATCGGACCCGACGCCTCAGTGCTGCCAACGTTTGTTTCAGAAAACCCTCATTGCATGCAATAACCTTTTCAAGGCAGTGGTAAATATATAGCCACCTAATTTTGAAGCTTATGTCCCTGAGATAAGGTCTTGCATGCATCAAATCTTTTCAAGGCAGTGGTAAATATGTAGCCACCTAATTTTGAACCTTATGCCCCCGAGATAAGGTCCAAATTCTATGAATTTCGAATATACCTACTGCCTTGTAAAGGGTAAGCTTACTGCTTAAATTCTTATACCCTGCTAGCTGAAGAGCGATTAGACCATTGTCCCAGTGTGATTTTCTGATTATGACTTCTTATATCTAGTTGGTTGGGAAACATTAGGAGTTGAATGCTCCCTGAATCCGTGACAAAATTTTGTCCAAATGTGTCAGAACAAAACATCGCGCTAGTGAACATATGTTTTTAAACAAATGTCGCATTATACAAACTTCTTTCTATCCTTATTCTTATCTGCATGCAAAGAAATTGGATTGTTATGTTTTCTTATGTGCATAGTATCGTTGAGTTAGTAACCTACGACACAAGTCCACAACTTACTAGGGCAACCTCAATTTGTCTGTATATTTGAAAAAAAGTTGGCATTTACGTAATAGAGACTCCAAACAGATATACATTTCAAAATCGCGTTGGGACGACGGGCTAGATATTTAGGCAAAGAACGCACAGTGGACCAGAGTGGGTTATGTGTGACCCAAACTGCTTTGTTTTTGTAAATAGACTTAGAGATGAGTGAAACCTTTGACCAGAAGACCAGTCCAGACCAGTGGCACATTAAGACCGCGCTGTACTAGATTGGCATTGGATGGCATCGGAAGCGACGCGTCATTTCTAAACAAGCTTTAAGTCTAGTGACATAAGGTGCAAAACGGTGACT
Organism: Rhodophaea formosa; assembly: GCA_963082605.1. Taxonomy (NCBI): domain Eukaryota; kingdom Metazoa; phylum Arthropoda; class Insecta; order Lepidoptera; family Pyralidae; genus Rhodophaea; species Rhodophaea formosa. The sequence continues at coordinate 7,507,488 of OY720228.1, read as the reverse complement.
GCACGCTTGCGGGTGTCTAGACCGCGCAAGTACGCGCCAGGCCGCCGGCGCCGGCGCCGGCCGCCGACGTTCAAGCAGTTGTGCATCTTATGTTGCTTAGTATAAAGCTTGTTTTGAAATGGCGCGTCGCTTCCGATGCCATCCCATGCCAATCCAGTGTAGCGCAGCCCTGAAAGGCTATAAAGATCACTATGCCAATGTTCCACAGGTAAAGTTGTTCTCTGTGTCTGTGATCACTGATCTCAGTGAATATTGCAGTCTTTTAAAACAATGCCTTGTTACGCTTTGCATGCAGATAAACTAGGAAGCAATGTGAATTTGCATGCTATTTTCTGTGACATTTTAATATTTATTCTTGCTTGCACTTTCTACTCACTTTCTTCTCTAGTTTAAAAATGATAATAAATGTCAACATGTACTAATTTAAAATTAAAGTTTTCCAGTTATGTCGTTAGCTTAGTTATAACTTGCGAAGATAAATTAAATTTCACAATGTTTTTATTAGCTATCACATCTTATTCTCTTGCTGTTGTTGCCTTCGCTTTGAAGTCACAGTTAATATAAAATCTTAACTTATGGGGTCACTGAAATATTATCATTATCATACCTGATATTTTGCTTACGTTATACCAAAACGGCCCGTTTCATAACCATTTAGGGCAGTAGGCTAATCAAGAGATGAAAGTATAAAAAAATGAAATGATTGAAGTGTTTCCCCGGGCAGGGCCCCTCGGCGTCGGCGTATGTGACGTACGTGTCGTCGGCGGACGCGTTGCGGGCCATCCAGGGCGTCAACAACGTCACGCTGGACGGCCGCGTGCTCAAGGGCTCGCTGGGCACCACCAAGTACTGCGCCAACTTCATGAAGAACCAGCCCTGCCCCAAGCCCGACTGCATGTACCTGCACGAGCTAGGTACGTACAGATACAACATCAACTCTCTATTCTTTGGTTTTGCCATTACTGGACTTACCGCGATTGGTTTTGAGTTTCGTCTTATATTTCGACAACATTGCAGCTGCAATTTTCACAGACTGACTGAGGAACTGCGGTAGTATATGATGAGTCAAGGCAAACCCAAATCGGTCTACCTTTTTTGTTTGTCTTTTATTACCTAGAGTTGCACACAACACTGACGCATTTTCCATCGACTGCGCCATATAAGATCCTACCGACTGCGCCATATTGCTTGTTTATTAAAAAAAATCTAGTACGTTTGTATTATCTAAAGTAGGTATTAGGTTGGATCTAAACGCTGCACTAACTATACCATACGAAACATAAAAATTGTACGAAAGTTGTGATTTTGAAAATGTCATTCGATAATTTCATTGATAGTTACCGACTGCGCCAAAAGGTGGATAAAGAGGACTAATATGTTTGTTTGGTTGTCGCCAGGTGATCCGAAGGCGTCGTTCACGAAGGAGGAGATGCACGCCGGCCTGCACCAGGTGTACGAGCGCAAGCTGCACAACCAGCTGTCGCAGGCCTCGCGCGACAAACCCGACGACAAGCACTACAATAGTTCAGGTAACACTTCACTTCCCAATCCGTCCTGATTGTCTTAGTGTTTAATTTTAAAGTGATTTTCCAGCAAAGTCAAAGCTCTGATGTTACGATGCATATACTCGTAGCCTTTAGCCTTATTTCTTCTTCTTCTTCTTCTTCCTCGCCTTTTCCCTACTTGATCGTCTATGTATCTATTTATTGTCATATCTTCGATGACCTGTGCTCTGTTAATATAATCTAGTGGAATGAAGTCTAATATAAGAGACAGGTAAGAGTAAAGTTAGCTAGAAACGGGAAAAAATAGACCGAGCTCTTAAAAGTCAATTATTAACTTTTGTATATGAGACGGTGCGAAACGTTCGACTGAGAACATGAGCAGCTAACCTGTATTTCGACTGAAATCTTTACAACTCCTTAGCGCGGGGGAGAGGTGCGGGGAAGCCATATTGCGAGGGACGCTGCGAGTTTCCGTTCTATACGTTAGTGCAATTATTAATTCTCTGATCCTGAGTAGCCAGCATCAAAAGGACATTGTTTTTGGGATCTTATTCAGATGAAAACACTCAGGGTCAGGTCGAAGACCAGGTAAGGTAGGAGCGAAATAATTTATTTAAAATTTTATTGACGTGTTTGTTGCATTCTGGTATATGCATAGATAGGCGTTTGATGTAATGTTTCATCAAGGTGAAACAATATTTGTATTTTATCTATAAGTATGAAATAATAGCATTAATCTCAATAAAATAATTGCCCGTTCGTATATATTTTGGCAAACGCGACCTCATAGATTACAGTTGATAGTTACTGTACTGACGGAGTCTTGAAGGGTTGCCAAGTATTCATTGAGTCGACGTTTGGGCATGGTATAATTGTCCATTACGTAAGTTTTTGGAATGTAAGTAGGTTACTGGTTACATTCAGAAAATTCTTGGTTCTTGAGTAGAATAGAAACACCTACCCAAAGAGGGTAGACATCTGGCAGGCGACTGGCCCTTTGCTAAATTATATAACAGAATAAATACTTTAATTAGGCCGCTCTTATAGTGACATTAGCGCCACCTAGCAAGTAAATTCTTTAAATCCTAAATTATATCGAATTTCAAAATGTATTTAGTACAAAACTAGTAAATTACTTGTTGTAATTTTTAATTATTTAAGTAATTTACTAGTGCCATATTTAAAGAGAAAAATCGGTAAACGCCAAAAGTGGCCACTTTTGGCGTTAACTTGTTTTTCTCTTAATTTATCAAGCGAATATTAGTGAAAATGAATATGTTTCGTAATACTACAAGTAATTTACTAGTTGAGTACATGTTAGATTTTTTAAATTCGATATCATTTAGGGTTAAAAGAATTAATTACTGGGTGACGCTAGTGTTACTATAAGAGCGCCTTGACTCTCTCTCATTCATCTGAGCGTGTCCCGATTGTATTCTCATCTGAGATGCCTCGGAGCCCGGGGTTCGGCTCCGAATTTTATTAACATGCTGTCGCACCACATTTGACGATGCAACCTTGGACTTGGAACCTTCAAAAAACGAGTGTTATGTTTTCTTAAAAGGCTGACAACGCACTTGTCACACCCCTGGTGTTGCAGTTGCCCATGGGCAGCGGTGATCACTTACCATCAGGTGACCCATCTGCTCGTTTAAATAATAAATAATAATAAAAATCTTTATTTCTTAGCCTAAGTTGATAAAAATACATATTTCTGGGACCCACCTAGTAAGCTTAGAAAAAGCCTGTGGCAGGGCGATCCGATTTTGTTACATGAACATGAAAAAGTCAGAAAAAAAGATTGAATCTATTGAGTTTGCCGTCCCATATCATAAAAAAAAAACATAGGAATGTATATCGTAGGAGGAGAAGGACGATAGTGTGGAGAAAATGCTAATTAATATTGCCGTCTTCATGAATAACGGGCGCTAATTTATCCGCGGGTAACATAGGCTATAATTTACGCGGACTGACTTCTGGCGTGAAGGGCTTAATATTGTTTTTATATTTCTTCTTTAATGCAAGCCATCGCCAAGAGTATTTATAGTCCAAGTAGTTTTAGAACTTTTGAACAATGTAATTTGTATTCAAAGTAAAAGTATTTGTTTGTAAACAAATGCGTGCGTGGGACTTTATTGCTATCGCGGGCTATCGCTGGGCGAAACCCAGCTTAATAACATTGATAATTTATTGATGGAAATTAAAACAATCTTATCGTGACGTAAGGAGGTAAATATAAGTACTTTAAGTGCAAAATAGGAATCTTCCTATCCTGAAACCCCCTTGTTTTGGATCACTATTAGCTTTTGCCCGCAGCTCAGCTTGTAATAATGTAGATCCCTCGGGCACAGTTCTTGTTTTCCGGATAGAAAGCACCTTGTACCCTTCACCGGTCCTCAAACGATCCCCTTACCAAATTTCATCTATATCGGTTGAGCAGTCAAAGCTGAAAGAGGTAACAGTAAAGCATTTTCGCTTTTACGAGTATCGTTTTGTCTTACGTAGATTTATTGAATGTATTGTGGTTCCCGGCAGAGTAGAATAGGACCACTCCAAGTCTTCCCGTGGATGTCGTAAAAGGCGACTTAGGGAACACAAGCTAAACAAAGCTTTTTTTTTAACATCAAAGAGACCTCTCCAACCCTTCTAGCCAGCGTGGAGAGTGTAGGCCAAATCCTCTGACTGTTCTGGCTAATAAATGGTTTTGGTAGTCAGAGAGGGTCGTGCTCCTGCAGTGGAGACTAAAAAGACCTGATGATGATGATGATGATGCTTATTTTTTACTCGTATTAAGTTAAGAAATAAGATATGATATAAGAAATAAAAAATCCACGCTGGCAGGACCTTAACCAGCAGTCTTTACTCTTTGTACAAATTCCCAGTTAAGTGACAGAAGCATATCTGATTAAGAAAGGTTAATATTATCCCGGTTTAGTACAATACATCAAGTTGCAAGTCATCAATAAGTGAAATGAATACTTTCTATTCTTACGGTGATTATTCTTTCAAACTGGACTCTAGAAATACATTGTTTTATTTCAGGTAATTCTAGTACGAGCGCAGAAAAAAGCAGTTCAAAAGATGGTAAGCATTTTTGATGTAAGAATTTAACGAAGTTTTAAGAACATATGTTGGCATCTCATATCTCTGACTTATTGGATTTTTACAGTATTAATCAAATTTTATGGTGGCTTGGAACATCGCGCGAGGCGATGCGCAGAACACAATATTAGATCTGCGCGGGGCGCGCGCGGGGAGGCGGGGCACGTTCTGCGCAGCTCGTAGCGTAGCTAATATCCGAGCCGGCATAAAGTTTGATTCGGACTGTACTTTTGATACCTATATTTTATGTAGTTAGAAAAATGAATAGATTTTATTTTAAATATGATATAGTTTATAATGTTGTTACTAAGCAGTGTAAAACAATTGTTTGTATTTTTCAGGCAATCAATCGAATAACGTTCCGACAGCAGCGGTCACATCACCTAATATAAATGTAGTCAATTCATCTAAGTAAGTATAAATACATGTAACATTTCAAATAATCTGTAAAATTTCTTGCATAATTTTCAAAATTTTATTCCTTTCACACTAGAGAAAGCGCAAAAAAAGACAACCTATAAAAATGTGACTAATTGGCATGTTTAACAACCCCTTTTAGTTCTTTCAAAGGGTCGCTGTGCAGTGTTTCGCCATGTAGTTTGTGAGTTACTAAACATCCAACAGCGGCATTTTTACTACAATCTACTGTATTTTCAGATCTAAAAAAGACCCAGTCAACGGTAACAGTAGTCAGAGCAGCAACGGCAGCAGCAGCAGCGGCAGCGAGAAGGGGAGCAACAAGGAGGCGTGGCCCAGTCTCGGTAGCTCCCCCCCCTCAGACAGCCCCGCCAGGAAACTGCCCAGTCCTAAGCCACAACATTCTAACCGTGAGTAAAGTGGCCTTACTTCTTGTTAATCTTCTTAATTATAATGAAAACTCTATTGTAGTGTTTAGTGCGTCGCTAGTACCGACGAGTCACGGTTACCGTGTAAGGGCATACCAAATGAAACGGCTATGGTTTGACGAACGATTTATTACTCTTATTAGACACAAATAATACATGTTTATATTGGTGAGAGACAAGAGGCGCGCTACTCAACGCCGTTGATATACTAAAGAGAGCTAAAATATTTAACAAATATGCCATGTGTGCCATGCCATTCCCTGAGCTAGGTCCGGTATAATATTTACAATTTAGATCAAGTACATATTTTTTTTTCATAGCAAAAGAAGTGTTTTTTCTGTGTAAGACAAAAAAAAAATCTATAATACATAATGATCAATGAATCATTTCTTATTAGATAAAACATTTTATTAAGAAATCGAAAATTTCAGTGGCTGTCACATATGTTTAAATATTCAAATTATGTCTAATACAAGTCTTTAAATACTTGTTACAGATAAGTCACAAGAAAACGGCACATCAGAATCTTCCAGTCCCACACAACTCACACAGCAGGCTCAAACGAACACAAAAAGCAATAAAGACTACACAGACAAACCCAGAAGCAAGGACAGCACAAACGGCCAGCCCAGCAAGAAAAGCAAAGCCGACAAGAAAAAGAGCAATAGCACCGACATCGAGGAAGACAGAGAAAAGACCGCGCCACAGCACAGTACCACCAACAGCACAGTGTTCGAAGACTCCCACCAGTACCTGTCGAATGAATTGGATGAGCTGGAGTCGGATAGACACAGCCTGCTAGAGAACCACGATTTGCTGGACAGTAACGAACACAACCTCTTAGAAGACGATAACACGCACAGCCTTCTCTCCGATGCGAATGACGATGTCATGATGATGCTCAGACACAAGGAGATGTTCGCCGGTCTAGTGGAGAACAACCACTTGCCGCACGTGAAAAGCTCACTAGTTAACGGGTACGGCTTACTAGACAGGGATATCAGTTATTTAGGTAATGATAGGCAAATTAGTCAAAAGGTTCCGATGGGTAAAAGTGAGAGGGATCTGCGGAGAGAGGAGCTGAACCGTAGTGAGATGCTGCTGAGACAGAGTGAGTTGTTGGCCAGACAGAGAGCGCTCGAACAGAAACACTATATGCCGCAGGCCAGCATAGCAAGGGAATCCGCTAGTGAATTGTTAGGTGAGTGGTTTACAGGCATTAATGCATGTTTTTTTTAAATAAAAAAAGATAGTGACCGAATTCAATGCACCGATATGTAGGGGATTTTGCTAGTTTTATATCAAGACTAAGACAAAAATAACAAGAATTAGTCTATTATCTATACTAATATTGTAAAGAGAAAACATATTTTGATTGTTTGTTTGCATTTAACAGGCTCCGAAACTATTAAACAGATTTTCAAAATTCTTTCACCTATAGAAAGCTTATTTATCTGCGGGTGATATAGGCCATATTTTACTAGGACGAAGCCGCGGGAAAATTACTAGTAGTTTAAACTTTGATTATTAGGTAAAGAAACTCTTTCCTCATAACATAAATGATTGATGAAAGATTGGGTGTTTTATTTATATTACATACCTATATAACAATATAATTAGTCGCTCGAAGCCTTGGCTATTAATAACAAACACCATTTCATATTATATATATTATATTTTTTTCTATGTCTTTTTACTTGATTATTTTGTGTTCTAAAAGTACATGACTTATGACACATGTATTCTTTGCAGGTGCTAATTATCATCCAAATCCCAGTATGCTTCCACCGTTCGGCATGCGAGTAGATAATTCAATGGGCACAAGTTCTTTAGGCATGGCCAACACAATCCCCAACAGTCTATCAAACAATCTCCCCAACAGTCTAGCCAACAATCTGCCCAACAGTTTAGTGAACAACTTACCGAACAGCCTAAGTAACAATCTGCCGAACAGTCTGAACAACATGAACAACATGAACAATATCCCGAGTAACATGGCGACCAGTATCCCGGCCGGCTTCATGCTGCACACACAACAGATGCTGAGTCAGCAACAGCAGCAGCAACAGATGCAACAGAACGCTCTTGTCAATGGATTTGATGCGCCACAGGCTGTAAGTTCTGATTTGTGACATTTTCTCTTATTTTCTTAAATTTTAGCAATAGCTTTTTTATAAAAAAATATAATATATATTATCTTTTCAATAAAAGAGACGTCTTGTTTTTGGTGAATATAAAATCAGATATTAGGCTAAAAACAGTTATTGGTCACATTTGTATTACTATCCTGACGCTAGTATATGATTTAGCTTGCTCCTACAACATCAACAAGAAAAAATTATGAATGTAGATATGTTGACGTTTATTGACATTGCTAACTGGCGACTACTATAATTTATTTGCTACAATAATAGCTGACAGCCGTTTGATAATGATTATTTTCGTAAGTAACCCGTTATTACCTTTTCAATAACGTCTATATTCCACGTTGGTTTTAACCAAAAAAAGAATAAATGTTGTTGACCTAACCCATTTTTTATCCTTTTCTTCATTATTTTCAGAGTGAAGGTCGTTATTTAGCAGAAAACATGGACAAATTCTTTACCGATTTCCACAAGGCACAGCAACGCAGACTGCTGATGGCGCGCGAAGAGATCGAGCCACCGCAACACATGTTCGCACGCAACATGCTCAGCGCCGAGCGCCTCGAGATGGAACACAAACAGAGGTATGTCATCATCGCAGCTGCAAGTAGTCCACTATTGAAAACAGACCTCCCCAAAGGTCCCCCCCTCTAACCTAACATGCTGAGAGGCAGTTCCGAAAAACTGACACCATGGTGTGCATGGTCGGCTGACCGTGTCACTTACACGAAATGATGATGATGATGATGACCTAATGCAAGGACCTATACAATGATAACGCTGTATCATTAGTAGAACTTTGGTCAACACAAATATAATTTGCCCGAATCGATACGCTAAGAATAAGTATATAGGATTTGTCACCTTCATCATCAGGTCTTATTTAGTCTCCACTGCAAGAGTACAACCCTCTCTATGCTACCAGAGCCATATATTAACCAGAGCAGTCAGAGGATTTGGCCTACACTCCTTACGCTAGCCAGACGGGTTGGAGGAGTTAACTCTTGACTTGCGGAAAAACAGCAAAAATTTGAACTTGCGGAAAATTCGAAATTCGAAATTCTATACCCAATGACATAATATTTTAAAGAAAACTTTGAAAATTCGCTCGCCCGGCAATTAGGCGATTTCCATAGAGCACTGATCAGTGCTTAAGCACCCAAGAGGTTAAGCTAATAAGGTCTTGGAAGGACTTTTGGAAGGAGGAACTTGGAGTGGTCCCATTCTACTTTGCCGTGAACCACACGTTGTTTCACAGGATTTGTTTGTAGATCAAATGAATAAAATTGTCTTTATTTTCAGAATGAATAATTTGAGAGTAGCGGAGAGCAGCGGGCGAGCGGCCGGGGACGGCGACGACGACCTGGACTTCGACCCCTTCAAGGAGACGCAGAAGGCGCTGGCCGAGATGATGGAGACGGAAATGATGCAGGGCGGGGTTTCGAGCGGGTCAGTATTTTTATTCGTAAAAACATGTGATGTTTTTAAATTTTAAAGTCGTTACATGTTTCGCCCTAAGGCATACAAATATTGGGGTACATATTTATAAATTACTTAAAACATAAAGCATTATAAATTTCTAGATAAGTTCCCATGAAACTACATAAAATAAATTTGTACTACAACTTAATACAAAAACTTAAAAAAAACTTAAAGCGTTGAATGATAAGCAAAATATCAACAATCGTGTTTTTTTTTCCAAATTTGTATGGGACCATGGCAATTTGTGTGGCTTTTGATCCAAATTTGTCATCAATCAGTAAATAGAGATGAGTGGCGGACGAGAACTACTAAAAAGATAGTATGGGTCCAACTTCACGGTAAACTTTTCCAATAAAAAAAGAATTATCAAAATCGGACTATTCTGTAAAAATTTATGCGTGGTCATACATAAAAGAAAACACGCGTCGATTAGAGAATCTCCTCCGTTTTTTCGTCGGTTGAAAATAGTTGTAAGCTATTCTATGAGGTCTTGAGCAGATGAGAACGAGTACAATGATCTGTATTTTTGAATAATATTATTTTCCCGTCCCTGCAGCAATGGCGCGCGAGACACTTTGTCTCGAATTATAACTTTTAGCAAATTCTATACTGCAGAGGTAGCATCCTTATTTGTATTACACTAGCCATAAACAATGGTGAAAGTGCCAATCACAATCGCACACGATAAGGGTTCTGTACCACCATACAATATTTAGCAGTGGAGGTTCTAATAGAATCCCGTTTTTCTCTGTGGGTTAGGATTCCGTAATGTTTGTCATGGGTCAACATTTTTGACGAGCATGCAAAGTCGTTGCATATCTCTTTCTTCTATCAAATCCTGGGCAAAATCTATTATATTATAATGTAGTCTAATGTGTAAAACATGAATGTAATGTTGATATGTACGTTGCAGCGACAACATGGAGCGCGTGCGCCGCTCGCGGCTGCCGCCGCCCGGCTTCAGCCACGTCAGCAGCTTCGCCATGCAGCCGCGCCTGCACCACCACCAAGGTACGCACCACTCTCACCATCACGTACCATCATTCTTCTTTAGGTGCCACTTTATCATTGAAGATTGGCTGTCAGCTCCTTAAATCGCGCCTTGTCCATGGCGAGCCTGAACAGTTGTTCAACTGATTTAATGCCCACTGGCGGATGTTTTTTTAGCCATGACATTTTGCGTTCTCCTAACCTGCGCTTCCCCGCAATTTTTCCCATCATGATTGTACGTACCATCAGGCGAGATGGGAGACAAATTACTAACTCAATAAGCAAAAAAAAAAAGAGCGAGGTGGTGTGCACGACAGCCATAAAGGGAAAATCTACCCGCTAGGCAAGGTTTGCGCCCAGGGAATCGTATACGGCTCCGATCAAGTCCTGTCGGAGGTCTTACTTTATGTGCCAGAATCGAAAAAACTATTGGCGTGTTTCAGAATTGTTCAGCGCCATCTTGTGAGCAATCTTGTAGTTAATTGTGTCGCCATATTCGCAGTTGCGTTTTTGTGTTAGTTCTTGTGGCAAATGTAGAGATCGCCACATGTGACAGATCGGTCACTGGTGACGTTGAAGCGCCAGGGTTGATATCAGGGAACACCGCGTTACGGACTGCGGTACGAGCCGTGCGACAGACGCACACACACAACACAGAAAATCCGAACAAGACAGTCGGCTACGGCCCGTTCTCTCGCGCGCCTCGCTACCCCCGCACACATCCACACACCCACACATAGCCGCAAGTGATTTTACGTGCACACATGCTTAAGTGGCGCTTCTTTTCTCGTAGTGAATATATTCCTTGCTATTTTAAATTGAAGTTTCCCATAACTAGAGGGCTGGCTAATATCTTGGCAAAAAAAAAATATTGCCATCCAACATGGCTGCTCAATTTAACTTACTGCATTGACACCTTAAATCCAGTTCACGTTGTGTGAAAGGAGTGTATTGTTTTTCGTGTTTATGTATATAAGTTTCAACAATAACTTCTAAATGCCTCAACGAATTAAGACGTATCCAGGATGGTCGACACCAATATTAAACACCACACGATCTGACGACGTTGAATCTTTACACCCCCCTTGTTGGTTTGTCTTAGACGAGTCTCCTGTATCAACTTATAATGCTTTAACGTTCCAGGTTACAACACACAACAGAACAGCACCTATTCAGACTGGACGCAAATGGACCCGGCCATAATGTCGACCTCGGTGAACTTCGGCAAGAGCGTGCAACCCCAGTCGCTCACACAGCAGCAGCAAGAGTTGTTCGCTAAGTTCAACCAACTCGGCGTGGCGCCCAACGGGCACAAACTGCCCGCACCGCTCCTTCAGCAGCAGTGGCATGCGCAGCAGAAACTCCCACTCCAGTGGGGCGCAGTCTCCTACAACAGCGTCCCCCTGCCGCCGGGCTTCGCCCCCGCCAAGCCCGCCCAACACCCCGCCGAATGCATCGACGCCAAGTAAAGTGCAATCAGACAGCGGATACTATATTTTCTATTCAGTATAACTTTTTTCCGTTGGTGATGTGATCGATAAATCTTTGTATTAAGAAGAGCATATTTTAACGAGAGAAATATGATAACAAAGGAATTTGTAAAATAAATTAACATATTTGTTTTATTTAAAGTTTGATTTTCTTTTTTCGGTTTCGGCTCGCCCATTTATCATATTTCTTGGTCTCGCTGTGACTTCTCTTTTCTTTATTTCGTTTCACGCATATATGTATATTCGTTATATATTATATATTTACTAGAATCATATCCCTGTTATGACAGATTATATTTTCTATATTAAAATGAGATGCCAATTATTCGCTGTCCGTGTGTACCTTATTGAGCCAATAACCACGAAAGATCATTAAATTGAAGCAAGAAACTCACTCTTTTACTACAACACCTTCATCTCACTAAACGAACTCAAAACAATCTTTGAAACTCATGATGTGACAATTTAGTAGGTTATATTAGCAACAGCTACTTGACATTTTAAAAAAGCAATAACACCTGATTTACTTCTATACTGAATTGCATTTTAGTAACTAAAAAAAGTAACCTAGTGAAAATAAGTCATAAATACAGTAAAAAGAAAAAGCGTACGCAAACAAAGGGTGCATTACAAATTTTAACTTGTAATATAGTGAGGATTTTCTGAAATGCTAACCATCGGATGAATGCACTGAGGCGTCGATTTCGATAAGCCGCTGTCATTGGACAATATTTGACAAACAATAACAATGATTGGGCAACAATGTTTGACACATTGTTGCTCAATCACAGCACAATTTTACATTAAAATGCGTTTTGCTAGACCACGAAGAAATGTGGGTAAAGATTGTGTAACTGTGGTGTATCTGCTAACAACTAGTATTATTAGAAAAATTATAAAAGCTCTACTGAAGCGTATTTGAGTTTTTGATGTTACGTAGTTACATACGTTAAATAGTACGGATCTAAAGACAATCAGTCATGTCTTCGATTTGATTTGAAAGGGTGGGAAAATTCTAGTTCGATTCAAGTTTTTCTTTTCTAACGGTTTCGAGCCACACGGTTGAAGTTAACAGTATACAACTACACTAAGCATTTGATAAAATTGGCATCTTAGTTATCTTAAAACAAAATTATTCGTCGCCTATATCATTAACTCATACACATACAACCATATTTATAAGAAAGGAAGTCTTTTAAACCGCAGCTAAATTAATAAAAGCCATGAACCGATTAGCTGATAGTACCTTCGCTCCCGAAACCCAAAACGTTAGAGCCGTTTCCGTGACCCTTGGTATATGACTCAAATCATACCGAGATGGAAGCGCCCTGTAGGAGGAACCTAGCTGTTTCAGTGTCATATGATTTTCAACTTCATCTTTATTATTCCAATACATAACATCGCTTCAGAAACGAGAAGAGGTCACTCGGTGGCCCAAAGCGTCGCGAGCCTTCCGACGACTCCCTCGCTGCGCCGCAGATTTCGATCTTTTGTAAACGGCATAGTAATTAGTAAGAAAATAGATCTCGATGGCGTGCAATTGGGGAGGCCTATCTCCAGCAGTGGACGAGTAATAGGCTGATGATGATGACAGCAATTAGTGAGAGCCGTGACCTTTTTTTAAAAAATATAGGTATATTTTGCGAATAATGCTTATAGATCTTATAATATGGTATATACAAAAGTGTGATAATTGGTATCACACTTTTGTATATGCCATCTGTGTGCAACTGTTAGAAAAAATCGTACGATAGTTGAGATAGTTTAACACACAGGCTATACTATGGTCCATCAAAGTTACAAAAACAGAAGATAACAAACGTTTATTTAGTAGCAGTCACTTGCATCCCATCAATATACCCTCTCGGGTCCGGCCCGTCCCACGGCACGTTACTGCCGTCCCGCCACACGTAGAGCCCCGCGCCCGGCGGCCGCAGCGCTAGCCGCAACGGGAGCTCCGCTGCCGCCTCGGGAGTCACGTCGCCGGCGCCCCGCGTCATGTCCGACATCACATAGCCAGGGTGCACGCAGTTTACGAATATACCTGGAACGAATATTGGTTTGTATAGTTGGTTGCCAGGTAGTATGAGAATGGGGTCAATGAACCTTGTAAAGAAAATACTTGAAGTATTCTATAGCCATTTGCCAGGTAGTATGAAATTGGAAACAATGAATCTATCCTATTCAATGCAAACAAACAATGTAATCTTTCCTCTTTATAATATTAGTATAGATGCAAGAGTATGTACAAATTAAGGCCCCACACTAGGCACAGTAGCGACGCCAATCATTTTATTCCTAATACTTTACAAATAGAAAGAAATTCAAGAATGTAAATCATATAAGCCTTAGTAAATAACCTGAAGTATTTTTGGAATCATGTTTAATATTATTAGAATCAGTGAGAATTATGAGAATCAGATTACCGCCAAAAACGGCCGTTTTTGGCCGTAATGACGTTTTCTCTTAATGACTGATTCTCATAATATTAAGACATGATTTCAAAAATACTTCAGGTTATTTACTAGTGCTCATATGATTTACATTCTTGAATTTCTTTCTATTTGTAAAGTATTAGGAATAAAATGATTAGCGTCGCTACTGTGCCTAGTGTGGGCCCTTAAGTTCTTACCTTTAGATTTTAGTTGTCGCTGCAGCATAAACGTATAAGCATTGACCGCAACTTTGGACACCACATAGGGCGATTCTCCCCAGCCTTCCTCCACCTGCTTATCACACCTCACAGCATCCAAATATGCGTCCATGTACCGCTTTAATTCTTCTAACATCAACTCTGGAGAGCTGATCTTACTTCGGAGTTCTTCAGAAGGTATCCTCGATAAATGTCCTGAGGAACTCGAGATGTTAACGATCTTACCGCCATCTTTTATTAGAGGTAGCATCGTTTCAGTGAAGTTCACTAATGAAGTAAAATTTACGAAGATAGTCTGTTCAGCTTGGTATACTTTTGGCTCTGTTGAATCCTTCAAAAATAATACTCCAGCATTGTTGATAATAACGTCGACTTGTCCATGTTTCTCTTTTACAAAATCTCTGAATCTCGCGACACTTTGATCATCAGTGACATCGAGTTGATGGAATTGAGGATTGAGCCCGAGTTTGGTGAGATCTTCGCAAGCATTTCGTCCTCTCTTCTCGTCTCTGGACGTCAGGTACACTTCTCCATCGAATCTTTGGCAAAGTTCTTTGACAATTGCCAGGCCTAGTCCTTTATTAGCGCCGGTGACGACGGCTACTTGAGACATTATTTCCGCGGATGAAAACTGTAATGTAAGAAGAACATTTGTTTTAATTTAGCTTATCTGCTTAAAGATAACATTGGCACCTACGGAATACTTGCCGGTATAAGCTGAAAATATTTAAAAACAAATAAGGTTTTCATCTTATTGTTTATTAGTCTAATACTTACATACATAACTGTTCTTTTTGTTATTTATTTACTAAGAACATTATGAACTGCATATTATTATAAGTTCTTTTAAAATCGTTCTGTTTAACTTATCATTTGTTTGAGAAAGTTGATTGATTTACAGGCGGGCTTCTCTTGTCTGAGCGTTAGCTATTAATTAAGATAACTTCAATGCCGTAATATGATTTGGCGAAAGATTTTAGGGCCAGCTACCTGTCTGACGGCAACCCTCTATTAGAACCAGCACCGCATATGAATGTACAAGTATTTCGCTCGCGCCGCCAGTTGATTGATTTATTTGGTAAATGGGCGGGTAAATTTTTTGACTAAGGCTACTTAAATTTACCTACGACGACACGATCATTCCTTGAATTGTTATGACGTACATGTCATGATAATATCAGCAATAGTACATTGGCTACAAGGTCGCTCGATATCGCATTAACGCCATCTAGGGCCAATGCTTATCAATTCATCGAACATTCAAGAAGAAGCACGGCACGGCCTTATAAAAAGCAGACCGTAGCGCGTGTCGCGTGCGCAACAACTCGCATAGATAACAAATCCCAAGCAAGTCCCACAACAATGTCACCGCTCCCGATTGTTTACCAACCATTTGGGGACGAATTAGTTCTCAGATCCATTGACTGGCTAGAAAACTTACCTTGGAGACAGGAGAATAATATAAGAAGGCAGAAAGATAAGTACGAAGTTTCTTTACAAGTAAAGGACTTTGGACCTGAAGACATATCGGTAAGAACAGCTGATGGTTACGTCGAGATTGAGTGTAAACATGAAGAGAGGAAGGATGAGCAAGGATATATATCCAGGAGGTTCACGAGAAGGTATGCTTTACCTGACGACTGCCGGCCGGAGGATGTAGTGTCTACACTGTCGTCCGATGGGGTACTGACGGTCACGGCCCCGCGCCAGATTAAAATGAGGCAAGACACTGTGATTCCTGTTACGCATGATAGTAAGGCTAAGTCCAAGCTGTGAAGTGGTTTGTCTGCAGATCGGTGAATTTTGAAAAGTGGGTCTACGCTACGGGAAGGGTTTCGTACAACATTTTTAGGGTAGATACGGAAATCAAGTGTGAACTGTCAAGTACAATACAAACAGCATTTATTTTTTTGTTATTTAAATATTTATTCTTATTCTAGTAACGATCACAATTATAGGTAGGTATATTTATGTTCGTGTTTCTAGAAGAAAAGTAAAAAAGTAAATACAAAAAATACTTACAATACAAATATATTGTGAGTGCTCTACCTGGTTAGCATGTTTTGTATTGTTCGTCAATGATTGTATGTCCTTGCAAACTTCTAAGTAATTTTTTGCATTTGTAGCTGGGTACTAATTTCGAAGTTTAGTGTTGTGATGGAATATAAATAATTTGTTGTAGGTATATAAATATTGTTAATAAAACGTTTGCCAAAGTATTAGTTTTTTTTAGGGTTCCGTAGTAAACAAGGAACCCTTATAGTTTCGCCATGTCTGTCTGTCTGTCTCTGTCCGTCCGCGGTTTTACTCAGAGACTATAAGTACTAGAAAGCTGTAATTTGGTATGGATATGTATATTAATCATGCCAAAAAAGTGGTAGAAAAAAATGTTGAAAAATTTTTTTTTATGGTACCTCCCATACAAGTAAACAGGAGGAGTAATTTTTTTCGCTTTTTGCCCATCGTGTCGGTATCGTTAAATAGGTCTTTAAAAATTATTGTAAGGTTGAGAATACCATTTTTCGATTTAGGGATCCGTTTCCGAAATATTTGGTTTTAAAGTGCAAATTTTTGTTAGAGGTACATGTGCTCTATCTGCTAAACGGTTATATATGGATACGTGAAAAAAATTACAGCAGTAGTATATATACTGAAGTTAAAAAAACTATCAGAGCTGAGTACTAAGTACAAACTAAAAAGTTAAAGGCAACCAACTTATTAAATGTATTCGAAAATGTAAAATTCCATACAATTTTCATTGTTAGATGTTTTTGGTCGTTAAACTGTGAGGTGCGAGTGTGAACTCAAACTTGTCATTCGCAACTATGGAACCCTATACTGCGCGTGGCCCGACACGCACTTGGCCGGTTTTTTGTAAGTTAGGTATACATAGATATAAACTGTTGAATTAAATATTTTTTGTTTCAGTATACCTTAGTTGATTATGATAACACCATGTTTACAATATCCCAATCCCAACTAACATTATAAATGCAAAGCGAGTTTGTTTGTTTATTACGCTTCCACGCCCTATCTACTGAACCGATCATTATGAAATTTTGCATAACGTTGTCTAGAGTGCGGATAAAAGTACCGTCCCAGAGGGATCGATACTAACGCGAGCGGAGCGGAGCCGCGCGCGAAAAGTAGTGATAATGACCCTGTCCGATCCTTAAAGTGGCGACTCAGCCCGTGATTATGAATAACTTTTCCAATTGGATTAATGCTGGAAATTCGAAATATTACACGATATGGTGTAAGAACAAAGTCGGCAAATAACTTTTTAAAGCTTTGAACATGGACGTATTATGGCTTTGAAGGAAAAATGGCTCTGGGTGTTTTTCTTTTTTAATGTTGCTTATGAAACTTAACTAACATTAGAAAAGTAAAGAGTGATGATGACATGTGATGTAAAATGATTCATCTAAGTTTAACCGGCCGGTCGTTTTACTGATTCTTTTGCATGAGAATATAACGTTGTCCTTTTTGCGCCTTGTACGGTACGAAGCGAGAAATTGAAAAATGGAACAAAGGACAATCAATCTTTTTTTTTTTAATGTTTATTTGGTAACTAAATGTTCACAAATTATTGTAGCCAGTTGTGGGTGCCTCCTTTTAAGCAAAAATTTGCTTGTGCCAGGGAACACCGCTCTCTTATAACATGTAATTTTAAACAAATTAACTTAAATTAGGTACACTAAAATTGATAATATAAACAAAATTTAAGACTATGTAGAGAGTAGATGTGTATAGTATTCGTGAAAATATATAATATATATGTACTAATATAATGAAATAATATATATAATTATATACTCGTATACATATAAATAAATAATAAAATTTGAGTGTGGTAGCTATGTGATTGCATTGCTGACTAACGCCTCGAGTTCATCATATGTTTTCCCTTTAAGCCATGTTATTAACATTGATTTACACTCATAATATGTTTTGTCATAAATATATAAGACTATTTATTCTATTGTAAATGATAGAAGCCCGTGACTCTAACTGCGACCTAGCAAATTGAGTGTTCACTAGGGGGATGACAGCAACAGCTGTCTTCCGTCTTCTTCCTCTCCCAGCAACATCAGTATTAAAAGGTAGGGATCTATGCTTTATTAATGTTAACTGTAGAACATATAGTTTTCTAACTGATAATAAGTCATGATAAGGAGGCAAGGAGTGATCCTTTTCTAGGTGGTAAAACAATTATGGCAGCACATTTTCTCCTATGTGGTAGGGTAGTACTTAATAGTACCTATACCTATCTATGAAACCCAATATCGCACCGTCAAACGGGACAGACCTCGTGTTTTACTGTCCGGTTTATAGCTGCCTATTAGATGCTATTTGCAAATGCTAATGTTCAGCGAAATGTCGCCTCGGCGGTTATTGTTATTGCCAGGGTTTGTGTCGACAGGCGTGACTTTAATAGATCTATTTGGTCTTTCACAAGGAGCTTGGTGTGGTATAGTTGGTAGGTAAGAATCCATACATACCTACCTACTTACATATTATCAAGTCTTTATCCCTTGCGGGGTTGACAGAGCTTAGGTCATAAAACTCAAAGGCCAGGTTTAGCATGTTAGTAGGCGTTAAGGTGGAAAGCGGAATAAAAATAGTGATGGGATGCATCTCTTTATCGTGATTTCTTAGAATTTTGCCCAATCCCGTGATCAGCTTTTATGGTCTGCGCGGGAAGATAAGCATTTGGTAGTTATATTCTATGTTTTTCCTTTTCTCCCACACCAGCATGGAAGTCTTCTTTACCGACCAAATGAAACATTTCAGCAAGCATATTAAAATATAAAAAAAGCGATTTGGTTGTTTGTAATGCAATGAGAACGGCATTTGATTGAATAGACCCACAGATCTGTATAATGGACCTCATTAAAGTATGGACCGTATCATATAACGAACGCCTTGTCGCTTGATAGCGACATTGAAATTTAAGAACACTGTTGTTGTTTATCATGTGTGTAAGTGGCCAACACTGGTGTCAGATTTTTCAGGCTGCCTAAAGGCATCTGACATGGCTTTACGAGAGCCATCAATGGTGATAGCCGGGACTAATGGCTTAACGTGCCTTCTGAAGCACCGAACACTGAAAGACATTTGAAATTCCTTGCTCGCGGTCGGAGTCGCAACCGTTCGCGTTCATTCATCCCTTAGATCTAATGTGTATGATCTATTATTTATATTCTTCTCATACATACATACAATCACGTCTTTTTCTCTTGCGAGGTAGACAGAGCCCAAGTCTATAAAACCTTAAGGCCACGTTTAGCATGGCGGTGGACTTGTAGGTGGAGAATGGAATCAAAATAGTGATGGGTTGCTAGCACGTTGCTAGCCATATCGCCTATTAACATCCTCAATCCCATTCCCTCGATCGGCTTTTACGATTTGCGCGGGAAGAGAAGCAGCTACATACTACGTTTTTTATTTTCTCGCAGACCACCGTGGAAGGATATTCTTCTCGTCTATTAAAATACCTATGAAATTTTAATCGATAGCAGAAAAATAGTTGCGTGAACTTTTATCACCATTAGACCGGCGCGGACGCTCTTGACCTACTGACATTGCCTCGTTTCGTGGAACACATCGGGATGCTGACAAAACTTTATTGTTAACAAGTTGGTACGTTATAACAAGCAAGATTTCTTCAAACATGTGTTTTCCAATCTAAGTAATCAAAGATTTCAATCTTGGAAATAAGCTGGTTAAGCCCCAAATAGGAAAAAGACGAAGAAGAAGAAATAAAATCTGTCAAGGGTCTCGTACCATTGTCAACAGACTGTCGAGCAAGAAACGGCAAAATATCATGTTTATCGTATGGGAGTGCCCCTTAGTAATTTATTTTGTTCTGTTTTAAGTTTTAATTGATAAAGCAGCAACATAAATATTTACCTACTTCATTTAGCCCGATGGTCCAGTTGGTGTGAGCTCTATGAGCGCTTACGTATGTTTATAGGAACCCCTGGTGCAGTCCCTACTTGGATGGGTGACCGCAAGTGGCATAAAAATATCTCGAGCTCCTCCGTGCTTCGGAAGGCACGTTAAGCCGTTGGTCCTGGCTGTCATCATTGATGGCAGTCGTTAAGCTATGTCAGATGCCTTAAGGCAGCTTGAAAAATCTGACACCAGTGTTGGCCACTTACACATACGAAAAACAAACAAAAACCTACTTCATCTGTAAAAATGACAACTGTCTAGCTATCACGGTTCATGACACAAGTTCATGAAATATAGCCTTGGAGTTTGTGGTGGGAAGTCAAGGGATGCAGTTGGGGTTTGCCTTAGACGATTTTGAGAATTTATTTTAGTGGACTTTATAATATGAAATTGGTGTAGTTTGGTGTTATAAATGCTCGTGCTCATGAACAGTTTGTGAAATAGTCAAAGTAGACTGTTAAATGGACTCGTATAGATTTGTCATCAGAAGCTCCCAAGAGGCATCAAAGAACATACGCCATCTTTGATGCTACTTGTTAAAACTTTACCGTACAACACCGATACTTAGTATCTCAATTTACTATACATTGGCAAAAGCGCTGAAATCTTGGTGTAAGCCATATTATAAAACAGAAGAAGAAGAAATATTGCCTGGTGACAGACATAAAGTAAAATAATACATAAATAACATCGGCCCTCGAATCTTCTGTTAAATATGCAGCCGTATATACCAACTTCACTGAGTGTAGGCCAAATCCTCTGACTATGGCTCTGGTAGTACAGAAAAGGTCGTACTTCTGCAGTGGAACGAATAAAAAAGACCTGATGATGATATGATGACATAGCTACTTATAGGCTTTCAGAAATCAGAACGTGCTACATAACGGATATCGATTTTTACAGAACAAACGAACCATTAATCGCCCCTCTGTGATCGTCGTTAAAACATTTATCTTGGGCACAAATATTTGTTTGGCCCGGGAATCGAACCCAAGGCCGTATTGCACCACCGGGCCCCTATGATGATGAAACAAAATGGGGATACTAAGTTTTAATAGGTACACGCTGTACAATATAACTTTAATTAAACAAATATCTCTAGTAAGTAAGTAAAGATTTATTATAACATTATCGCGGACGAAGTGACGAGCACAGCTAGTTTTTCTTGTACCAAGAAATGTTGGGAAAGTCAAAAAATTATAAGTAAGTATGCAATCTTTTTGTATACCATAGACATTATTATCCATTCTTCCATACTAATATTTTAATGAATGTGAAAGTAACTCTGTCTGTCTCGCTTTCACGCCATAACTACTGAACCGATTGATATGAAATTTAGTACACAGATAGTCTAGAGAAAGGGCATAGGCTACTTTTTAATAACTGACTATTCCACGCGGACGAAGTGACGAGCACAACTAGTTTTTCTTGTACCAAGAAATGTTGGGAAAGTCAAAATATAATAAGTAAGTATGCAATCTTTTTGTATACCATAGACAGGTTGTAGGCGACAGTTAGGCCAGGCCAGATAAACAACTGCGTCGGTAAAATAAACACGTTTAATACGGCACAAAAATACAAAATTGATAAAAATATACAAGAAAAACACAAGGCAAACAATAGCGTTTTTTTTAGCGCGGACCTAAAAAATTCTACGTTTGAAAATTGGCGGGAGCGGGCGTCGCCACAGACAATAAATCATAGTTTTCTAAAAACTAAACCATCGATATAGTGCCACGCTCCTATTTCTTTTTAACATAAAAAGCCAAGAACAGTATTAAATCTTACGCTATTTACAAAATATATAAGAAATAAAAATATTTACAACTAATCTAGAGCGCGTCGCTAACACTCCCCACCCTAGTGCTGGTACAGCACTCTCTACCTAGTGGTAAAAGAGCGACGCATACATGCCACCAATCGCTTGCCCACGCCAGTGCTCAGTAGAGCCGCTACGACCATACTTACTTGGATGTAGGTACTTGTACATCCAGAACCTTTGCCAAATGTTCCGAAGGGAGACAAGATCCACCGCGGCTGTTCCTGGTTCCACTTTCTTCTCAGCAGTAAGTCTGGTACAACTCCAAAACCATAAGTGCCAAAATATGTTGGCTGAATTACTTGCGCTTAACGCAAAACTTGCGAAGTTGTTTAAAAGACCTAACAGACTAACATACAGACTGCAAAGAAGAAAATGGATTTCGAAAAGAAACTAAAATAAAATTTCAAAAGTTCGTATAACTCTACTTACCTAAAATATAGACACATATTTAGGTACAACATTTATTTCTTAGTTGCTTGCCTATTCTATTTTAGGTAACCATTTCGTACCCGTCAAAGTTGCTCCCACGCCCCACCCCGTGGAGCCTAGTAGCGAAATAAAATAAAATCATTATAACAAATGTATATACAACATATACCTATAGATAGAGACAGCGTGTAGATTCGCTACGGCTATCGTAGCGTTTCGTCGTAGCCGAGACCGCCGTAGCAGCAAGCGCCGAGGATGGGGTTCTTACTCGCTGTACCACTGACCCTCTTCTACGATATAATAAGAACTTTCCATACTCACGTCAAAATCGAAATGTAATTTCACGTTGACGTGTTGCCAAAGGTTTCAGTGAATACCTCGACAGCCGAATTTTAACCCTAATGTAGCAGTACCTACTTTGGCACGCTTAATTTTCAAATAAAATTCTACTCTAAATCACTTAACGGTCTTAATGTATAGAGGAAATATTTACAATAATTTACATACGTGTTCACCGCGTGGAGGAACTGTCATGTCAATTCTCGGGCTAAATCTTCACCCAAAAGTATCCCTGGTGCTCTTAGAAACTGCATTTTTATTTGACAAAAGTGTGGCAGATTAACAACCTAAAGCGTTGACATCAAGACCAGCAGTATATGTAAAAATTCAAACAGAAAATATGTACACATAGTCAAAGGGTTGTTGACCCGAAGTCCTGAGTACAATGACCTAAGCTCAGGACAATCTTTTACTACCAATGGTGTCCTGTATACCTTTTGAAAAACCTAGGCCCTGTTTCTTATTCCTTTTTGCCCCTTTTCGCCGTCTAAATCTCAATGCGTTAGGGTAAGAAAGCGTGCTACCATGTTCTTTCCGGGTTGAGCCTACTTGCCAGCGATCATCAGGGAACGGAACTGTCTTCTTAATACGAGACATGGCCCTGACGTCTGTAGGATAATCAACAGGCTTACCTGTGGTCTCGATAGACCTCACCTCCTTGTAGCGCTCGCAGTCCGCAACGACGGCGACAGCGGCGGTGGTAGCGACCGGTGGCGGCGCGGCGACGAGGTTCGCGTGCGACGATGTTGCACTACAAGGGCGCTTATCATGCGCCGGGCGAAGCATGCCATGCATGCACCAGCCCAGAGGAGTAAGCGTAGCTGTCGGCTCATTTCCTTTTCCTAACCTAACTTGTAATGGATATAAAACATTAAAATTATCCATACCTAATAATATCTCGGGCTTTACATTAACTGTACACAACTTATCCTTTATATCTACAAGATGACCAAAACTATTACAATCAACCTTTGAAAAGTATTGAACTGGTAAACTTAAATTACTGACACATCTGACCTTTACACTATGTACCTTATCGTCTTTACCCATAAGGTTCACATCTGTAACGACAGACTCACAAGTGAGGTCACTGCCCGACCACGCACCGCGAATACGCATTGTTTCCGACCAGCCGGTGAGACCGGCGCGTTTGGCTAAATCAGCACTCAGTAACGAAACGCTGGACCCTTCATCAATAAGGGCTGATGTACTGAACACACCACGACTCGTTTGAAGACGTACCGGAATGACTTTCAGCAGCACCTTACACTCACTCGCGTTTATGTGTGTTACTGTCTGTGTAGAACTATCGCCGTCGCTAGCAGGGGTCGTTGACATCGACGTCGCTGTAGTGTTCGATGTGTTATTCAGAGATGTGTTGTTGTTGCCGATGTGTAACAGCTGGTGGTGTGATTGGCCGCAGCCGTCCTTAGCGCACACCGGTGCCGTACATTCTTCTCGGTTGTGTCGCGAAATTAGGCATTTATAACAAATTCCATTACGTTTAACGTATTCCCATCTAGTCTTACGTAATGCCTTCTTAAAGTGTTTACATTCGGTCAATATGTGTTTTGACTTGCGACAAAAATGACACTTATCATCTGAGGAATGGGATTGTAATAATAATGTTTGTGTACAGGTTCTCTCTTTACTATGGCTTGTATTTGCGTTATATGCAGTTGTGGGAAACAAATTAGAAGTGGTGGATATTTTAACGGCTTCTTGATGTAAAAATTCTGACAAAATAACCAATCGTGGTTTTTCACTACTTGTGAGCAGTGGAAAGCTGTAGTCTGACCATTTGGATAATAGTAATGTAGGGAGCTTACATAAAATTTGAGAAACAATGCTCATACCTCTTAGGTGTTCTTCTCGGCCCACAGCTCGCACTGCTTCCACCAGGTTTTCCACCTTCACAGAGAACTGCACGATTTCTTTGTGATAATCCTGAGACATGGCTGGCACCTTCTGGATATCCTGCACTATTTTTGATATGATGAACTCAGGATTACCAAAGCGAAGTTCGAGTGTAGACATTATTTTGGACGGTGGGCTCGCAGTACAGAGTAAGGCTGCGACCGCTTCCTTCGCAGCACCTCGTAGACATTTCCTCAATCGCCATACATTCTCTTGTGGGGTAAACTGGCACAGCTCGGTCGACTCATCGTACGCCTGTTTGAACTGTAGCCACTCCAATGGGTCCCCTGCGTACTCCGGTAGCTGCTTTGGAGCACATAACCGTGACATAAGTTTGTTATTGGGTGCACTCGCTGTGGCCAGGTCCTTTACCGCGGTGGCCAGCATCTGTATAGCTGCGTACATGCTAGACGCCTCCAGATGTGGCGTAGGCATGGAACGCTGCGACTCCGATGGCAGACGTGGTGCTGCGGGTCCTGGCGCAGCTATGGTGTGGGGAACGTCGACTGCCGGTACATGCAGCTGATGCGGCCGGCCCGAGGGGTATCCATATTCGGGGGCTGGCTCCATCAATTCGACCCGACTATCTTCCAACCACTGCTCAACATTTTGAGTGCCATCTTCTACTAGCGGACTGTATTCTTCATCTTCCAGCTGGGCCAGGTCCGCTGCCAACTGCTTATCAATGATGTCCATTTTAATCTGTGCCTTTAACTTAGCAGCATCCAACACTAGCTGCGCCCTTCTCGCTTTAACCGACGATGTAGCACTGGGGCCCTTTGACCTACGGGTGGTAGCACTGGTAACACTTGGCGCAGCGGTGGGAGACTTCATTTGTTTTTCAACCACAGTAGTAGCTGCACTGCAATCCTCCGAATGAACCAATTGCGGATTACACACAACTTGATCCCGCTCGCGACGCGCGGCGCCCCGGGTGCCTACCATTTTTTCCATACAAAATTTGCGCTGGTTAAAGAATCACAAATCCGTCTCGAATGACCAAAAACTGTAGGCGACAGTTAGGCCAGGCCAGATAAACAACTGCGTCGGTAAAATAAACACGTTTAATACGGCACAAAAATACAAAATTGATAAAAATATACAAGAAAAACACAAGGCAAACAATAGCGTTTTTTTTAGCGCGGACCTAAAAAATTCTACGTTTGAAAATTGGCGGGAGCGGGCGTCGCCACAGACAATAAATCATAGTTTTCTAAAAACTAAACCATCGATATAGTGCCACGCTCCTATTTCTTTTTAACATAAAAAGCCAAGAACAGTATTAAATCTTACGCTATTTACAAAATATATAAGAAATAAAAATATTTACAACTAATCTAGAGCGCGTCGCTAACACAGGTGGTTCTGCTAGAATCATCTACTTTACTACATTTGTAGAAGTAAAATGAAAAACATAACACCCCCTCCCCCTCACTATACAAGTCGGATACATGGTTGAGGTGCTAATTCTCCCTGCGAGATGTCACCCATATCTTAATCTGACGCGCTCGAGTAAATCCAAAATTCCCGTCTTGGGCTCCTCTACTCTACGGAGTGAAAGAGAGACACAGCTGAAGACGTAATGAGCCATTGTAGTCGCTTTTTTGCGATGCGAGGAAGGTAAAAAGAGAGAGAGCAAACTCTTAGCACAGGTTTAGTCAAATATTAGGACTCTTGACAGATCTTATTTTTTACCTAGAAAAGACATCAACGACTTTCGTAGATACAGCGTCGTATTGAAGGCTATTTAAGTGTAGAGCTCACATTTCTTTTTTAAACACACAAATTGAACTAGTCGTCCTACACTAAGTTGTGAAGTTGTGTCGTAGGATGCTAACTCAACTATACTCTATTTTGTAATAGATATACATTTAATAAACATCCAAGACCCAGGCCAATCTGAAAATATCGTTTTCCATCTTGACCTTACCGGGATCGACTCCGGAACCACTCGTGTCGCAGGCTAGCGTGTTGACCGCTGCGCCACGGAGGTCATCTATTTTTGTAAATTGCTTAGAGTATAAATATTAGGTAAGTAAATACTAGAATAGATAGATTAGAAAATTCAGTGATTTACGAATGTACACCTGACACAGAAATACAGTTCACCAATTTTGCAAAAATATTAAACAATTACATTTAAACCACTAAAAGTGAGTTCCACTCAGCATACATTGCAGCATATTAAGTACTACTACCAGTTAATTTTAATACTCTAACGTAAATAGTTATAAATGTTCAGTAAATGTGCCATAAGTAATATATCATATGCATAGATTAATTTTACAAACACATAAGTATAACAGAACATAAACACATTCCAGAAAAAAAACACAGAGTTTTGTAATGATATGCAGTAAGTTTATCTACTCACCTATAGACATAAAGTGATTAACATAAAACAGATTAACAGTGATTACCTACTCAACTAAATACTAGTTATATTATTAGAGCACTTAAATATTCTCAATTATATAGAGCATATTCGTACATAAATATTTTGTAAAGTTTTGGTCCGGCAAGTGATGTTCGCATGCGCAGATGTTATCAGAAGTTGACCTGCTATCATTACAGACGAAGACCTAGCCGCGTGTACTCGCTTCTAAGTACGTTACGTACTTAACGCGGAAATCTTACCCGAAACAAGAGATCCGCGTTTTTTTCAAAAAATGTTGCAGTGAATAATTTTGGATTAGTTAAGTAATAACTTTCAATTAGTTAAATAATAAATTAGTTTAGTTAATACTGTGTTAAAATATACTTTTTAAAATGAATGTGAAAATTGTATTGATAGTGCTGTTCGCATTTTTACAAAGTTTCGGAGAAGGTGAGTGACACATACATACACATTTGTGCAAATATTGCGCATTATTACTAACGATCGTGTTAGTGAATCAGATAGCAAATAGTCCCTGAACCATTTATATTGAAATATGTATTGAATGTAATGAATTAATAAGCAGCAAAAATAGGGAAAAAATGCATAAAATAATTAATTTTTGTACCCGCTGTACCATTAAGTTAATTTTTTTCAAAAACACCGGCTTTTATATTGAGTGACTGATACTGAAAAGTGCTTAGGTACCAATTCAAAATTAATGAGTACGAACGGCCATCTTCCGATTCCATGATCAGACCAGCTTTGAGGTATCATAATCATAATAAAGTAACAGTTAAGTTCCAAGCAAAAAAAAAATACAGACAGAGAGGTGAATTTAATTTATACAAAGTATTGGTATTGGCTCATACAATTACACAGACTTTTGCATTGCATCGAATTTCAAGAATAATTAAGTTTCCGAACACAGTCCCACTTTTTGTCCCAGTCAGTGTTTTCGGGAAAGAACATTTTGGAATTTGTATTCAACATATTCATGTAGTTAGAGTTTTTGTTAACTAAAAGAGAATTGATAATTACATTTTTGCCAAGACAAATTAAACAAGTACAAACATTGAGTTTTACTTTTTAATTTAGAAGTGTCTTGCCTTTGGCCAGCTCATGACTCCATCATCTGATCAGGTCTATGGAACCATAACATTACGATTGTCATCCACTTACAAAAGTACAAAAAAATTCAGCATAATCGGTTGAGGATAGGCGGTCAAATCTTGCAACTAAAATCTGAAAATTGCAAGATTTGACCGACACAGATAGACAAACTAAAAGGGTAAGTTTAAGGCCGCACACTAGGCACAGTAGCGACGCCAATCATTTTATTCTCATAATATTAAAACATGATTCCAAAAATACTTCAAGTTATTTACTAGTGCTCATATGATTTACATTCTTGAATTTCTTTTTATTTGTAAAGTATTAGGAATAAAATGATTGGCGTCGCTACTGTGCCTAGGTTGTTCTTTTTAAAGAGTTCTGGTTTCGATCCCCGGATCAAAAGTGTTACATTCTGTTCTGTTTTCACTTGTCTGTCAGGGTTCCACAGATATTTAAAAAGTTATCGAGGGCAACACGCAATCATTAGTTTTTACCCAACTGTCCCACTCATTACGAGGGTTGATGTTTTTCGCGAATTTAATATGCAATTTGATTTTAGTGGCCTTTATAATATGAAATTGGTGTAGTTTCGTGTTATAATACATATAAATGCTCATGCTCATGATCACTTTATAAAATAGTTAAAGTGATACATGGACTCGTATCGTACTCGTACATCAGAAGCTCCCACGAGGCTACCAAAGAATATACGCCAGCTTTGATGCAAGCTTGTAAAAACTATACCTTACAACACCGATACTTTTAGCTTGACATTGGCAGAATCACTGAGAGAGACATAATATAAAAGAAGTAATAATATAGCAGACGTAAACTTTCAAAAATTGATATTTTTTTTTTAATTTAATGCAACTTGTCCTATACCTACTCTAATCATTCATTTAGCATCCCTTCCCCGTGTTTACGTCTGGCAAACCCGGTCACGCGAGGGTTGACCCGCTTGAACCCATACCGCGTCCGGATCGAATGTCCATCGGCAATTAACTCTCTGTACTTATGTTCTAAGTATTACTTTAAAGTTAAAGTCAGCAGTTTAAGTTACCTACAGCTAACTTCACAGAGCTGAGCAAATTAAATGCTTTCATTAGCTTCACTTAATCCAGTAGAGATAAGGTAATAATTAATTATCTATACTAATATTAAGAAGATATTTTTTTATTGTAAGACCGGTGCATGAATGTGCTCTGAAAGTACAGGACCAATTTACAAAATTCTCTCACCTATATAAAGTTCATTTATCTGTGGGTGACATAGTGATTTCCGCGGACGAAATCGAAAATTGCTAATTATTAATAGTTACCTAATATTTTATAATATAAAAGTAACCCTTTTGTGTTCTGTCAATAATAGTAAAGCCATCATGTGGAAACAGGATTTTTTTACCCCCGGCTCCAAAGTAGTGTTCAAAATGAGGTTTATTTTTACTTAAAAGAGGGCCCAAGTAAGAATAGAGATAGGATGAAGTTAACATTCTATGATTTTTCTTTGCTCAGGAAAGGACAAAAATCGGACGAATAATATCACATCCCTTCACAATTTTGATTTTGTAATCTACCCACACAAGACCTGTCTACACTCTAACGTAGGTCACGTTTCATCTTTTTTCTATCGATTATTGCAGAGTGACACAGGTAGATACTATATTTTTTTGACTGGTCAGTCTCGAGTTTTTATTAGGACTTTCTTATCTATCTAGACATCGTATTACAAAATTAATAACATACGAGTATTATCTCGTTGAGTGCATCGTGAGAGGTCGTGGGGATTATCGCAAGTCGCAACATATTCATAACAAGCTGAGGCCGCAAATTATTTCCCCGAAAGTCGAGTCACATACCAAGTACAATAAACTTATGATTTTTGAGGTAGGTACATACCTACCTCAAATATCATAGCCTAGTCGTGTGGTTCCCGGGAGAGAAGAATAGGACCACTTCAAATCTTCCCGTGGATGTCGTAAAAGGCGACTTAGGAAACACAAGCTAAAGAAAGCTTATAAACACTAAAGAGACCTCTCCAACCCGTCTGGCCAGCGTGGAGAATGTAGTCCAAATCCTGTCTACTCTGTCTAATATATTGCTCTGGCAGTATGGAAAGGGTCGTGCTCCTGCAGTGCAGACTGAAAAGACCTGTTGATGATGATGATGTTGACATACCTACCAAGTTTTCTTTGTTAATTACAAAGCGAGATTGCACACTATTACATAAACCAGATTAACCTAAAACTTCGTTTAATTTTAAGTTCATTATAAAGTTAAGATTACACAAAGTTTTAGGTTTACTCTGATTCTGATTGACATTCGTTTTCCCGGTTGCATCCCATGTTCTTCGAAATTTTCCAATTTGTTACGAAAGTGATTAAAATTTATTTTAAAATAAAAGAAAATTTTCTTGTTTTGGAGTCCTGTAGAGATACTTGATGCATGGATATCACGACGTAAGCTGTACAAGGGAAGTACCTAAGTAATTCCACAAACCGGATGTTTATGTCGTAATTTTCTCGGAAATATCGCGGTTTCGTGTTTATAAAGATAAGAGAGATGTTTATGATCGAGTTAAGTGCAAATAAAATCAGATCACGTGCCCGTATTTAACTATTTATTACTTTAGACGCTTTTACCACATGTCTGCACTGCAAATCAAAAAGACCGCATGTTTTATTTTCAAACATCGTAATAGGATATGGCGAAACTTGCTATCTGGAGCTTTTCTTTCAAGTAGATTTGCTTTCGATCAGTCATAAATACATAGTGTTGAAGGGGCGACTGAGCCTCTTTGCGTCAGTTTGAATAACTTTTTAGCAAAACCACCCAAACTCTCTGCCTAGCTATACCTTGGACAACGACCAAAACAAAAATGATAAGTTAAATAAGCTGGAGCCAAATAAGGCCTACTTAATTTCGAACCACTTTATATCGTTATTGTTTGAAAAAAGCAATATTTTGAGATCAGCTTGTAATGCTTCCTGTAAATTTAAACATGCATGTAAATAAAATACATGAGTTCATGCGACATAATTTTTAGTACAAATTAAACAAAAATCACGTACAAGGCAGTCTAATAAGGTCCGGGTACTTTATTAAAGCCCTATCCATTTTTATGTTTTCGATAAAGTGTCTAACCATTAGAAATTATTTATTAATTGTATTTTTATTATTTTATGTATGAACAATATTTTCAGCAAAATCGGTTTCTGTCAATGGAATAGGCTTTATTGCGCGTTGCACATGGGCCTTATTAACCGAAATTTAAATAATTATTTAATTTATATATAGTGAAATGATGTCAGCTTTTCATTATCATTTAGTATGTTCTTTTCATTAACCAAGACGATTACACTGTTGCAAGTCCATTATTTTTCAGGCAATCCTTATTATATTTCAGGCCTTATTTGGCTCGAGTACCTTACAGTCTTTGTTTAATAACTGATCCCAAGTTCAATGGTTTCTTCTCATCTCAAAATGCTTATAGAAGTTTTCACTTAAAAATACTGTCCTCACAATACAAGTAAGTACCCCGTTGATCCATGAACTTGTCACAAATAGCCGCATGAGTGCAAATCCACATTAGTGTCAGCAGCCAATTGGCACTATTGCTCGCTCGCGTAATATCGTAGGTGAGGCATTATCCAATTACGTGTAGCCTACAGTCTTAGATCTTACAGAGTGCCAATGGAAATAAGAAAATATCTGCTGTAGCAATTTTTTTTTTATGAATCATTTGATTGCTTTTACGATTAGTTATTTTACCTGATAAAATGCAACGATGAGGTTTAAGGTGCTACAAGCAAATTTAAATAATGGCGGTTTACTCTTGCCTTGAAAACTCTTAAATTATACGAGTCGGGTAAGAGTGACACAGGGCGGGAATTCCATTCCTTAGAGGTTCGCATAATGAAGGAAGAGACATATCTATAAGTGCGCTTAACAGGAATATCGACCACATATGAATGGATTCCCTGTCCACGCCGGGTCGTCCGATAATGGTGCATGAGAATTAATTCATGCAACTGTTCATGCACCGGCATCACCAGAACTGAGCAACTGTTTCGCCTGGCGATGGATAGAGAAGAGTTCGGAAAGCTGACGGCCAACTTCCAGTAATGGAGTGGCACTCAAAGAAGAAGAACTGTGAACACTACGAAATGCAGTACTTAAATATAATCGATAGATACTTACATACATACATATTATCACGTCTTTATCCCTTGCGGGGTAGACAGAGCCCAAAGTCATAAAACTCAAAGGCCACGTTTAGCAGGCGTTAAGGTGGAAAGCGGAATCAAAATGCCGCATCGCCCTATCCCTTGACCGGCTTTTACGGTCCGCGCGGGAAGAAAAGTTAGTAATTCTATGTTTTTCCTTTTCTCCCAAACCAGCATGGTAGTAAAAGGCAAGGACAAGAATTTCCAATACGATCGGTTGGTAAAGTAGAATGTATAATGTTTTCTAATGTTTTCGTGATTGTTACACATTTGAATAAAATTCATTTTATTACAGTTTTATCGCGTTTATTACATTATTATACACCTAACATTTCAAACACTTTTCGTAACTTAGTCTACCAGCGACCACGAACACTGTAATCGAAACGTGTTCGAAACGTAAGGTGTATAAGTGCTGCAATAATCGCGATAAAATTGTATTAAAATTATTATTTTTTTAATATAGAATGTATGTGTTATATCCTTAGCCATGAACTTGTCATAAATAGCCGCATCAGTGCAAATCCATATTAGTGTCAGCAGCCAATTGGCACTTGCTCGGGGCTCGCAGAATATCGTAGGTGAGGCTAATTCCACTGGTTATCCAATCAGCGGAATTAGCCTTTATTCACATACTGATGGAAATCAGAAAATATCGCTGTAACCATTTAATGGAATTGTTATAAATTTTATCCGAATCCTTATCTTAACTAATATTGCAAATGCGAAAATGTGTTTGTTAGTGACGAGTACGCTTTCACGCCCTATCTAATCTAATGACGATCATACACATCGGTTAGGGTACTGAGAAAGACAGGTAACGCGGAAGAAATCACGGGTAACAACTAGTACTTTATAATTTACAAGTCATTTTCCAAAAAGTGTACTATTATGTATTCTGTGAAAGTGCTTGCAAATCGTTGTTTTATTTACCTAATACATATATGTAAAAAAGAAAATAGAGAATACAAAATATTAAATTTAAGTCCGAACGAATATTACAAGAAAAGAAAATATGTGTGTTTGTGATAAATAAACTCAAAAACAACATGATCAATAAAAAAAAACACTTCTCCCCCACCACCAAAAGATACAATCTGATATGACTCAAAAACACATGTCATATTTAAAGCCCAAAAGAAGGGAGGTTCAGCCAAATAAACAGATAGAGATAAGACAGCACAAGTTTTACACAAAATTCAACAGAATGTGGGGGAGGGCACAGAGAAACAAAAAATCTGATATATTTTTAGAGCACATGTCATATTCAAAGCTCATAAATTAATATGCTCAACGAAATTACTACTGTAGTCTAGGTACCTGTATGCTTCGATATGGATATCTTTGTAGGCATATAGTTATTCATGATAATTTTCCTTAGTTATGTAAGTGGTATTTTTCATCCGTCAGCATTAATTAAATTGTAACACTTCGATAATCCTCCTGAACTTTTTAAAGCTTAGATAACATTACTGCAAATGGCATGGTATTCGCAGGCCTAACCTCCGAAGAAGAAGTAGACATAAGAGACACATGCTGCGGGCACGCGGACACAGTCGCCCTGGCGGCGAACTCAGCGCAGGAATGCTCCTCCTCGGGGCTCCCGGACTACATCAGTGCGGAGGAAGAGGATACTTGCAGAGCGGCGATGGAGAGTTGCTGCAGTAAATTTTTTACGTAAGTTTTATGGATACTTTATGTCTTTACGATCCTAAGTAAGATCATGTTTCTAGGATCTCTAAGTT
This sequence comes from Rhodophaea formosa, assembly GCA_963082605.1. Lineage (NCBI taxonomy): Eukaryota > Metazoa > Arthropoda > Insecta > Lepidoptera > Pyralidae > Rhodophaea > Rhodophaea formosa. Next base: position 7,473,352 of record OY720228.1, on the reverse strand, counting down.
TAATTATCTTTAAGTAAGTCTCAAAATTTGCTTATTTTTGATAAGAAACATTCCATTGCTGTGCTTCTGAAGGCACGTTAAGCCGTTAGTCCCGGCTGTCATCATTGATGGCAGTCGTTATGATATGTCAGATGCCTTTAGGCAGCTTGACAAATCTGACACCAGTGTTGGCCTCTTACACAAACGAAACATTAAAATATTCGCCTTTACTGAAGCCCCAATTCAAGTTAGCAGCTAAAGTGAATTGGCTCACATCAAATGGACAAGCGATTGAAACAATAGGATTATCATAGTTAAAAGCGTAACAGGAAACCCCTTTGAAAATAATGTACGTATAACATTATTCTGAATTACTTTTCAGATTGAAAGATGAATGCACTGCAGGAACAAAATACGCAGTTGAAAAGCGATGTAGTGTCCCCACCTCAGAAATGGGAAAGGTAAAGATCTCCTCATTTAGTTTTACCTTACCACCTTTCTAAATCTTGAACCATGTGTACATTGCAATTTTTTTGCTACCATATTTTATAATATCCATCAGGTCTGTAATAACTGTAGGAGCATGACCCGCTCTGTACTACCCAGAGCCATATATAACCAGAGCAGTCAAAGGAACTCTCTACGCTGCACCAGCTATAAGCTTTGTTTAGCTTGTGTTTCCTAAAGGTATATTATGTCCGCATATTATGACGGGCTGCATCGCAAAAAACTCGCATCCGCTTCAACCCGCTGAAGCGCTCGTGTGTATTTTGTATGAAAATCTTCGATCAACAATACCAACTAGATATCAGCAACAATAGCAAGAAAAGCGGCTCGGCAAATAAGAGCGCACTCCAGATGGTGAGCTCTTATTTTGTTTAGTTGGAATAATAGAATTGCTATGGTCGAGAATACGTTGAACTTAAAACGGTTTTATAGCTACATTCAAGCGGACAGAATTTTGCTTCGATTTTGTACGTAACGCGATATCTAGTTGGTATTGTTGATCGAAGATGAAAATACACAAAAGTTTAGTCGACATTCACGGGAAGACTTGGAGTGGTCCTTTTCTACTCTGCCGGAAACCATAAACGGCATATTTTTTTTTTATAATCTTAATACTCTTAATTAATGTCTATATGCAATCTATCTCTTTCAGACTTGTTGCGATGAATGTTCGATCGGTCGCTGGACCGGTGAGTCCCAAGGCAAGGAGGCGTGCGGAGCGCCAGCATCCGAAGATTCTCCCCCCAGCGTAGCGTTGAGGAAGAAAGTTTATTATCAGTGTTGTTTGGTAAGACATCTAAATTTGTGTACATTCCTTGGCATAACTAATAAGACCGAAATAGTATAGTGGTCAGTTACGAAACAAAAATCCCTAGAATGCACAGGCTCTGGGTTATCCCTAGCCTTAGCAGATGTTCCATTAAGACTACGAATCATGTGAATTGAGCAAAGCAATATAAGATGAAATCTTTCCATTGCCTTCTGTAGAGTTACCTCAGGCGCGTACTTAAAAGTAAGACGCAGTTTTTTTAAATCCATGGACACATGCACATATTTGTCTGCATGTGTGAAACATGGTAGACGTACGTTTATACTCAACTGTAGGCCTTGATGCGACTTGCAAAATTCTATTGTAGAAGTAGCCACTATTATGAAAGATAAGAATTAGAAGATGATGTTTAGACTTCCACTTACAGGAACCAAAGTCTCGAAAATTATTTAATTTTACAGGAAGCTGCATCACAACCTACTACAACAGAAAAGGTCATAGAAACAACGACGGAAAAGAAAATAGAGACGACTACGGTGAAACGAGAGAAGTGTACGAAGAAATCCTGTGACCACATCTGCAATGACGAGGATGGCAAGATCAGATGCCAGTGCCATGAGGGGTACAGGCTGCAGGCAGACAAGAAAACGTGTAAAGGTAATTTACTCAAATAAAATAGTATCAAACTAAAAATATAAAAATCCTGCTATCAAGGAAAACAAATTTAAATTCAAGTTTTTTCGTTTGACTTGTCGTTTACAAAGTTACACCGTAATAAAGTTTTTGTGGTTGAGTCTGCCAGTAACTAAGTATATATATAAAATATTTTGTACCATGATCTGGAAAAACCCTTCTCGAATTCCTTTGAAATTAATCCCATTCATAACTACGTAAAAGTTACATTACGACTTTTGCTTAGTTACAAAACGAGCTATCAATAATTGTTTTGAAAGTAGTTAAGTATAATACATATTTTTGTCCGATGGGTCCTTCATATTCACCATAATTGTAATAAATCAGATATTATTTTATCTTTTTAGATATCAACGAATGCGCTGAAGCATTGGACGACCTTTGTGTCGCTAAAGACACAGTTTGCCACAACACCAAGGGCTCTTTCAAATGCGTGCCCATTAAGAAGCGAGAGGTTGGCGGCTGCCCGCCTGGGTTCAAGAAGAATGTTGAGAGCCAAGTCTGTGATGGTAAGACTGTCTTAAGCAATCATTATAAGAATTAAAACCTTGTTTGATCTTTGTTAGATAGAACCTTTAGCATTACAGAAATACTTGACATCAAAGTGGATCCATAGATAAGTTCAAAGATTCTGGATTCAAGACTAGCAGTTGGGTATTTAATTTTAGGTTTCATTTAATAGCAGAATGAGTGCTTGAATAAACGGCACATGACAACTTTTTTCAGATATTAATGAATGCCAACACCCTCGTCCTCCATGCCCCAAATACTTGTGCAAAAACACCATCGGAGGCTACACATGTGCCGGCAAAGCCGGGACACCTTATGTAGAAGAATCTCCCACAGTCACGACAGAAGCCAACGCGGCAACGTCTTCTACTCCAAGGAATGACATCTGTCCTCATGGCTTCAGGGCTGGGGCTGATGATGAATGTATTGGTATGTCTGATAATGATAAATAATATCTGACAATCGATAAGGAAGAAACCACCACAGTAACGACTGAAGCTAGTACGGCCACGTCTGCTTTTACTTCAAGGGGGGCTTATGATGAATGTATCGGTATATGATAAATAAGAAACTTTATATTGTAAGAAGAATCTTAGAGTCACCACATAACAGACATTATAATTGTTTTATGTGCCAAGAATATCAAGTAATTTGAGACTTTTACTCTTTTCCCTTATTTTTTTGTATCTCTTGAAGATTTCAAACATGAGTATTCCAAAATAGACATCTGTTATGTAATTGTTCATTTTGTAATTGCCGCTGCATCATTGTTTTGACAAACTGTGTCATTGACTTTACATACTATTCGCGTTTACGTGTCTTTAATCTAAGGTCAGGCAGTTATTGATAAGGTCAGTCCGAAATAATAACAAGTTTAGATGTAACATCTCATGAGTAGGTCAATCAATTTGGGTTTACTGGCGCCCCTAAAATCAACCACCAATGCAGAAGTACTGCTGATTAATCATATTTACAATGCATTCAATGGATTCAGAGAATGCTACTGCATTGTACTAATAAAAAAATAGTAATTCAGTTGATAGATCCTTACGTAAATTTTCATTATTTCTTGCGCGGTATTGGCTGAGTAGGGTATTCTTTTCATTGATCTAAGACATAATAATGTTAGCGTATTGTAACAAGTTACCAAAGTCAATCCTTGATATGTCTGACAGAAAATTTTAATTAACGACGTTACAAATATATGGTTAAAAACTTAGCATTATATCATACATAATACGTCTATCGCTTTTATTTTGCACAATTTAATTTGGCTGATCTTCCAGACATCGACGAGTGCGAAGAAAGGTCGGACGATTGCCAGCGCCTTTCTCAGCACTGCATCAACACGCACGGCAGTTTCTTCTGCCAGGACCACGTCTCCAAGCGCTGTACTCCAGGCTTCGTGATCAACCCCACTACTGGCAAATGTGAAGGTAGGAACTCATATTTAAACTGCTTCAAATGGAAAAACAGTTTTTTTTATTTATTCCTTGCAGAATTAACAGCACTTTGTTAATATATTACAAGCTTAATATACATACTGCCAATAACATATTCTTATTTCCAAAAAACATCTTATGCCTAAAATCAACACAACCAAACATTTTAAAAAATACTTTCTGATATTGATGATTTTCCCCACTTGGAACAAATACACTTGCAGCAAATTTACCAAATTCTTGATCTTAACGTGCTAAGTATCTTAAATTACACTGATTTCTTAATTTCCTAGTCCTTGATTAAACTTTAGGAAATTTTAAATGTTCCTGTACCTATCAACCTCTGTAGGTACAGGTGGCGCCAAACTAACTTTATATTACCTGCGAGTTACGCAGTACGCGCCCTGCTTCCCCGCGCGCGTCCCTCTTCTTATATTGTGCACTGCGCATCGACTCACGCGATGTTCTGAGCCGCAACAAAGAGACGCGAGCTGTAGAAATTTTATAACACTGTTCGGTTGATGTTTTACAGACATCAATGAATGCGAAGACATCACGGAGGTGTGCAAGCGCACTGAAATCTGTGTCAACCTGCCCGGCGCCTACAACTGCAAGTCCAAGATCAGCACCTTACCCAAGTAATGTAATATTGTAATAAAGCCTATTTATCAATTTGTTTGTTTTATGTTTTGATTATCATTTATAGCACATAGCGCGAAGAACCGATGGCCGATGGGGCAGAAAGGTTCTTGAATGGCGACCACGTACCGGCAAGCGCAGCGTTGGACACCCACCGACCAGGTGGTCGGACAACCTGATAAGGGTCGCAGGAAGGCGCTGGATGCAGGCCGCTTCCAACCGGTCATATTGAAAATCCTTGGGGGAGGCCTATGTCCAGCAGTGGACTTCTTGCGGCTGAAATGATGATGAATGATGATGTTTTGATTTGCTCGTGTGACGGTAAACGGTTATCTGTTTTTCAAAGTGTTTATAGTCTTATGTACTCGTAAGTACTCAAATGAGTTAATTAAATGAAATAACCTAACAATCATCGAAGAATATGCAGTTCTCAATAACTTTCTTAATTCCTATAAAGAACCCTTACCGTTCATGTAACAAACATTCAGTTCATTGTTTCAAGGAAATTAATATTTAAAACTGAATTCTTCTCTATTCATTTAATGACCGGCTACTAAATTTATTTGCTGTACCTATTCACATTTCCATTACAATTTTGCAATCCCTTCTAATTCGTCTTTATGGTCTATCTATCTGATACTTCCTAGCCCACTAAATTTCAATAAGCTCTATAAACACTATCTTCGTCATACAGCTAACAATGCACGTCATTCAGATTAAATAGAAAATGAAACATGACTTCAACATTATTGTAAATTTTTCAGGCTAGCTTCCAAAACGTGCCAAGAAGGAACACGTATTCGACCGGGAGGGACGATCTGTGAAGGTAATAAAAGTTTATACTTATTCATTATTTGTTTTCGAATGTAATGTTAGCGATCTGAAAAACAAGAAATTCCATCTAGCGGCAGAGGACTTCTTAGACGTGCTTTTCGAAGTACCTACCTATGCTATAGATCATTTTCATGGTTCTTCGCACAGACCTTTCTCTTTATTCGTGATTTGATCATAAATAAATTGTGCTGTGTTGAAGCCCAGGGTCTAATATCATGGCACAGCATTCATGCTATAATATGATTTTATAATGCAGGCTGCCTGTCTGACACCAACTCTTATTAGAGTCCAGAACCACAGACAAATACCTGTGAAAATGAACTTTAATTTATCCTTAACTTAAACCTTATTGTATGTTTCAGACATCGACGAGTGCAGAGAAGGCACGCATCTTTGTGATGAATTCCAAAACTGCATCAACACGTTCGGCGGCCACGAGTGCCGTTGCAAGAATGGTTTCGAACTTGATCCGTCTTCTAGCGCTTGTGTAGGTTAGTACCCTATCTTCAACAGAAGATTTCGATACGAGACTCTTAGACGAATTACATTTATTTTATATACTTAGCACTAGCAATTTTCCCGCTACTCCGGCCGCGTATACTAGCTTTCTTTAGGTGAGGAATTTTGAAAATCGGTTCATTAGATTTACATTGAAAATATGTGATGCAACAATCAAAGCGATTTGATTTATCACATGTTTTAAATTTTTATGTTTTTTTTTTGTGATTATAGAACAGAAAAAATATCACAACCAACCTCCAGAGGTCTCGGTCGGGGTAGAAGGCGGTAATAAAAGAAACGATGGGGTCTTTGGAATAGGGGCCAATACCCTCACATCTTCTAAACCTAGCTAAGTGACGAACTAATCATTATCGTTTTCATTCAGATGTCGACGAGTGTGCGTTGAAGATGGACAATTGTTCCCCCGGCACCCACTGCCTGAACATGCTGGGAACCTTCACGTGCACCCGGAGAGCCCCGACCACCACTAGCAGTACCACCACCACTCTAACGCCACCGTTACCTTCGGAATATGACGAATACGAGTATTACTCGGAGTAAGTATCAACAGCTTTGGTTAGGTGTTAGATTAGTGGTAGGTTTTTACCTTTGATTATGTTTTCACATCACATTACACCCACCCTAGTCCTAGCTGATACCCGATAGCTTTGAGAGATATCTGCCATTCTTCTTACGTTATACTTACGTACTATTATTATTATTACTATTATTTCCTTTATTTATTTATGCACATATTTCATACATTTTCAAATATTTAAACAAAAAATAAACATTTAAAAATATAAAAAATAGTAGCCCACTGGTATCGGGAACAGGGTCCAAGCTACCGGCGGTCAGGGCTCCAGGGAAAGGAACCTCCTAACAATACGGGCCGTATCCAGGAGAACTGCTTTCTGAATCAAGCCCTTGATCCAGCCGCCTAACGAGAGCCTCTTCAGGTACTGGTCGAGGCTCTTGGCAATTAAGCCATGGGCTGTCACGACTATCGGCACAATGATCGCTGAGTCTACATCCCACATGTCGACAACCTCGCGAGCCAAGTCAAGATATTTGATTTGCTTTCATGCGGGACGGTTATATCAACAATCATTGCACGCCGCTCTGATCGATCCACCACCACTATATCAGGTTTATTGGCTACAATAGTCCTGTCAGTGATGATGGATTGATCCCAGTACAATGTGGTACTACCATTTTCGAGAACTGGGTCGGGCACATACCTATAGTATGGTACTTCCGATTCCACAAGGTTGTATTTAAGAGCAAGTTGCTGTTAGCTAGACGAGAACACCCAGAGATAATGTGTCGGATTGATTCGCCTGACGGTGGCATGCCCGACATATATCAACCGTGCCATCCTTCACAATATACCTATCTTCGGTAGTTATTCGTCATGATAACTTCATCCATAATTGCACAAACAAAACCTTCAGTTTCTCCAAAGAGATCTCCAGAACGTAGCCAGGCAACGGACGCTAAGAAATCTACATCGGGCCCATGCAAGGCCCGGAAAAAGCGTCCGTGAAGCTCCTTACTCTGCCATACCTCCCTGCGGTCGTTAGTGTCAAGTACTACAGGTTTGTGCCAGTTCTCTTTAGCCAAGGAGAGCGGGGTGAGGCCCTTGTCTACCGCGACCACATCTCGATGCATCCCCACGTCGACGTCTAGGAAATATTCCCTGAGACTGCATATCTCACGATTGTGAATGGTCTTAGCGTTTAAAAAGCCTCGACCCCCACACCTCCGTGGGATATACAGTCTCATAACTGAGGACCGTGGGTGATGCATTCGATATGCCGTCAACAGTGTACGGACCTTCCTATCCAGGGCGTCCAGTTCAGTTTGAGACCATTTAAGTATGCCGAAAGAGTACTTTAAGACCGGCATGACCCAACCATTAAAGGCACGCACCTTATTTCCGCCTGATAAAAGACTATTAAATACTTTTTTCCGGCGGCCAAAGAATCGCTCCTTTAACGATTGCTTCATATCAGCAACATTACTATTAGTTACGTAGACGGGCAGGATAGATCATAAAATTATTCGAAGATTTTTAAGTTGAATGAGTCAAATATCTAATATTTAGTTTATGCTCTATCGATTAAGAAATACTTGTGGACAAGAAACAGCACTTCTTGCCTACCATGGCTATGTTTGTTCAGCATTGCGCTATGGACTTATCATTTGGGGCAACTCAGTTAATATACGCGAAGTTTTTCTTATACAGAAAAAATGTGTGAGAGCTATGTGGAGCCAAACCTTTAGATAGTTGTAGACCATTATTTAAGAAATTAAAAATATTAACTTTGACTTCTATGTATATTTTGGACATATGTTTATTTGTAAAGAAAAACCTACAATTATTTGACAAATTGTCATATCCTTCTGCATTAAGGTACCCCTAATCGTTTGGCTACACAATCACATACGACGAAATCTTTCCAGATTAATAGTTATAATATGGCAATTAAGATTTATAACCATTTGCCAGAAAATATGAAGTCCTTTGCCTGAAAATATGAACATCGACAACGTTTAAGAAACAGCTCCATAAATTGCTGATTACTAACTGTTTTTATATGAATGAATTTTTTAATTTCAAATTTTGCATTGAGGCGCCCTCAAGAAAATTCTTAATTTTTTATGTTTTTGTTGTTAATTTTTATATTGTATGACATATATATTTTTTTAAACCATTTAATTCCTTTTTCCTTTTATAATAATTAATCTTACTGACATAAACTAATATTTTGAATTAAACAATTTGACTGTGTATTTAAAAACATTAATTTAAACATTTGCATGCTAATTGTTGGCGCAACGCGCTTGCTCAATCTATTAGATAAAACCTTTGTCCCAACATGTATTTGTACCATGTTTGCCTGCAAATAAATTTATTTAATTTAATTTCATAATCAGAAAAAAAAACCTAACAGACACGAAGACGAATAATTAATGCTATAGATTTTGTTATAATTAATTTCAGAGAAGACAATTCAACGGACGCCACAAATGAAGTCGCTCCTCCTCCAGCACCGACCACTACAAGCACAACTACTACACCCAAACCTACCACTACGCCCAGACCAACCTCTCCTGAACCTACTACAGAAAGCACAACGTCTACTACACCACACCCTAGAACTCGTCCTACCTATCCCTCCTACTACATTCCTAGAATTACCTCCACTACAAGAATACCGTACACAAACAGACCAGATAGACCGATATACACACGACCTACAACCACGAGAAGACCGTATCGACCTGAAGAAAGGCCGAGATACCCTGACAATTCTTTCGATCCTTATGGAAGGAGGAGGCCAGAAGAGACTACTACTACTGAGATGCCGAGAAGACCAGAAGAGAGGCCACGGCTTCCATATAGACCAAGGAGGCCCGAAGAAACCACAACTACAGAAGAAGTTCCCAAGCCATACATACCAAGGAGACCAGAAGAACCAAGACGACCTGATCCCTCCCGACCAGATTATAACGATTCCCGCCCAGGTTCTTACGATAGACGGCCTGTAGAAACAACTACTGAAGAAGTTCCCAAGCCTTACATACCAAGAACGCCAGAACCAACCGAGCCTAATGAGCCAAAAGAAGCAATACCGAAAATGCCGGAGTTGGGCCCAAAACCTGACGATGACCGACCTGGGTTTGACATCAACAGTTTGCACTGTTTGGATGGATACGAGAAAAACGAACTCGGCGATTGTGTTGGTAATTATGAATTCTTCGTTTAGCGATTTCTTCTCTGTTTTGGTGTTTAGTTTTAAAGAAAATTTAGGTTTGGCACAAAAGTAAGGATGAAGCTTTGACTAAAGGATGAAGTTACCTACAATTGAAAAGTACTACCTATTCATACAATGATTTACATACATTGGATCTAGTAGATTAAGGTGGCTAAGCTCAAGATACAAAAATCTAGTGGCAATACTAACCGTATCGATACTACTGCGCCCGTTACATATATTGTTTTTATCAGTATCAAAATTTGATTATTGGGAAAATGTATATAGTTATGTTTTTGGCGTAACAGCCTGTTTAGCCTAAATTCTCATTAGGTTCAATTTTCCTCAGATACCGACGAATGTTCCGCCAATAGCCATCTCTGCAGCAACTTAGAAGAATGTATGAACCGGCCAGGAGGGTATACCTGCGAGTGCATCAGAGGCTTCACGAGAGACCCGACGGGCTGGTGTATCCCGGTCACCACGTCCAGCACCACCACCAGCACTACCACACAGAGAACCACCACTACACCAGGTGCAGAATTTGCTTTGATCGCAATTGTAAAAGGGTGGATAGTGTTGCGGACAGTTGGATATCAAAAATATATTCTGGCAACAACAAGACAAACTCAATAGAGTTTATTTATTTGATAAACTTTCAATATTCCACAGTTTAAAAAAAAACATGACGTGGACTTAATATGGCATTTTCTCCTAGCTTCGGACCACATTAAATTAAATTTATAAAGCCGTTACGTTGTTCTATGGCAATACGGTGCCTATTGGTGCGCTATTATGATAGCGTTCATGCTCTTATATGATTTGGCGAAGTCTTTACGGATGGTGGACTGCCTAAAACGAATATTTAGAGTTTCCAAAAATGTTTCAGTACCAACCACAACACCACGTTATGTGCCAAGGACACGGTTCCCACCCAGACGACCGACCCCACCGCCGCCTTCCAACGTCAACTGCGATTTCGGGTACACCTTTGATTCCGTTGAAGGAAGATGTGTTGGTAAGCCACTTTGAAGAATCTTAGCAAATCATCATCATCTTCTAATTCAAAATACTAATATTTAATTAAAAGTGTCACTTTTCTCTTTAATGGCAAAAACATTGCTTAGTATTTGGCTACGTCCATAATTTTTTGCTTTATTTACTTTAATAGATGGTTTGTATCAATGCCGTTCTTATTAATAAAGCACTATATGTCTATAGATTGAGGGGCAGAGTATCTGTATCGTAAAGGCGAAGACGAAATTCCAAAGTCCAAACTTTTAAGAGCAGGGTTTTTAAAGATATCTGAGTCATTAAGGAGTAAATAAAACTAAGTATAGTATAGGCAGTAGGCACGCTAACATTCAAATTTGAAGATTTCTAACAAGCTTTAAACTTTAGTGTATCAAAAATACTAAAACTATAAGTATTTAAATACTTTTTTACCAACAGATTCATATAAATACCTATCATAAGATAACTACTTAAATAGTTATCTTGCTAACAGATTTACTTAAATTCTTATCTTACCAACATATTTATTGATACACAAAAGGTTAATGCAAATTAATTTTCAGATATCGATGAATGTTCCACCAATAAGCATAATTGTGCTCCGAGCGAAGACTGCGTGAACTTCAGCGGTGGCTACCGATGCCTCAAGTCGGACAGACACCCTAATGGTGAGTTACAACTCAGTAAATAAATAATATTTAGTGCCTATACCAAAGACAATACAATAGTAACGTACCATCAATAAACTAAATCTAAAAATATAAACTTAAGAAAAAAAGATAGAAACTAAACTAGGTAGAAAACTGTTGTCATCGAGCAATTAAAATAACCTATCAAAACATCAGTTTTAATTCTTCTCATTTAAGAAGTTCATGTTCACTTTCATATTAAGTTTAGCGAAATTACTTTGGAGCTACTTAAGTGACTTTATTTCCAGTTTACTACCCAGTGTCACCCACCCGAGAGACAGTCCCTGTAGCTCCCTCACCATCACTGCCGACAGACTCGAATGTCATCACCGTTGGAGCTCAGTACGGCCAACGAGGGCCCAGGGTCATGAGGCCGCCATACGTCAGGTTCAACTACGGAACCATGCAGCCTTGTCCGTGGGGCTACAAGCTAACCCCGGATAAACGGTGTTTAGGTAAGATTCATGGACTGTACTAAGTAATTCTGATACAAAGAGACCACATTGGAAATTACCTCAGAAGATAATGGGCATAATATTTAGGCCAATGCAAAATTTTCAGATCAGCAATCGTAGATAGAAGTCGCAAAATTCATTTGGATATAGTTTTTTTAGCTATTCAGGTCCCACTGCTGGGCAAAAGCCTCCCCTTTCTATTTCCACCATTCTCTATCTCTCTCCAACTTATGTCAAAACAAGACATCTGTCCATCTCGTTTTAGGCTATTACCCATTGTTCACTTTATTTTTTCAAATACATTAAAAAATATTTCGTTTTCCTATCATCGGAGTGAAACCCCAGCAATGCTTGCACTTGCAATGCTCAAAACCGACCAATTCTCTTTCCGGGTTTTTCTCTTTAGTGACTGAACAATAATTGATGTTCTTTTATATTGACATAGATATTGACGAGTGCGCCCGAAATGTCTCCCAGTGCGGTCCTCAGCAACGGTGCGAGAATTTCTATGGAGGGTACTCCTGCCAGTGTCCCTCAGGACACAAGCTATTTGGACAGGAGGGCTGCGAAGATATTGATGAGTGCCGCTATGGTTCCGTGAGTTATTTTTGAATTAACATGTTTTTAACTTTAGTAAATGCCAGATTATTTTCAGGAAATTCTAACATGCCATAAGCCATATCTTTCCTACAGATAATCGATATTCTATTCTTTTTTTTAACAGAAATTTTCTGAACAGAATCATAATTTCCATTTTGATATGTTAAGGATTTACATATTTGTCAACATACTACCCTCCGGTTGGCATTTTGTTAAATTGGACTATTTCAATGCCGCAATGTCTATCCATAAGGTTTAATTAGATATGAATGGGACTGTCTTCTATGCTGGTTTGGGAGAAAAGAAGAATAACATAGAAAGCTGCTCTTCCTCCCGCGAAGACCGAAAAAGCCAGTCAAAGAATTGGTTGAAAATCTAAGGAATCACGTAAATGGGGTGATGCGGCTACCAACCATCACTATCATAAATCCGCTCTACGCTCACTAACATGTTTAACGTGTCCTTAAAGTTTTATGACCTTTGACTCTTTCTACCTCGAATAAAAACATGATAATATGTATGTAGGTATCATTTTTGTCAGCTAATATAAATCATTTATACTTAAAGTTGCGGCGGGCTTTTCTTTTCGCTTTCCAACCAGTGAAGTCTACAGGCACTGGGACGTGCTAACAGTCAGACAGGCCTTTATATTATATACGGTCTTAAAACAGCATTCCCAGACCCAGTACGACCCATCGTTAAAGAGAGATAAGCGAAGATGGGGTGCAATCTGCCCTATCTCACCTCTCAAAACTGCAACTTCAAACAACTTCTCCTGCTTTCTCGGACCGTATCTATACAATAAGCTTATCGAACGTTTAAATATATACCCTTTACATAAATTCTCATGTAAAAACGTTATTACTAAATACCTTAAATCCCTTGACTACACGGACACCGAAAATCTTCTAAAACCAAAAACTTAACCCCCGACCACTACATACACGTGTAAATTTCCCGCAACCTCCCTTACCCGACTTTTACCTCATCGGTAATAAAACACCAGATACACTCCACAGTAACATTTATACACCTATTCATTTCACAAATACACACTCTCAGCTCCCACATAGGTACATACAACCTTTCATAAACACTCAATTATTTTCTTTCTTACATATTTTTTGCTGTTTGATCGATCCCAATCTAGTACATTAGTCTACCCTTACTTCTGTAAAGTACCTAGCTTAAGAATTTTATTTGTAAATCAGACATGGGGGGGAATCCGAAGGGGGGGGGGGGCTTCGGATATCATGAACTAGCATCTCCATAAAGATTTTAAGTCTACCTAGCCTTAATCCTAGTTTTAAGAAAATGTAAAATCTTTAAAGAGGAAATAAACAAGTTTATTGATTATTATTTAATTTCATGATTGTGAATTTTATTTCATTTGGGGTTGGTACTCTGGCTTCTTCATAAGCAACAAAAGACATTTCTATTACCTTATTTATTAAATGATTGCAGCCTTGCTCCTACAACGGCCAGTGCGTGAACACTGTTGGCTCCTACCACTGCAAGTGTGGAGACGGCTTCCGCAACGCGCCCGCCAACGACAAGGTCTGCATGGACATCGACGAGTGCGCCGAGGACCCTGGGGTCTGCGACCACGAGTGCACCAACACCTGGGGCGGATACCGCTGCTATTGTAGGAGGGGCTACAGGCTGGACAAAGATAACAGGTGATTAAAGTAATATCTCTGGATCACTTGACCGAATCTAATCTTACACATTATGGGGTGAATTGGAATTGACGACCACAAATAATAGCACACTTTTAAAATGCGTTTTAGTACCGGGTGGTATAGACTCCACAATTTATAACAACTATGTTAATTGCCTTTTACCAGTCAAGTCGCACACACTCTACAAAGAAAAAAGATGTTTAAACTTTAAAGGCAATATGACAAGTTAACTTTGGTTATTTGTTAATTACTTATACGTGTACACTTATTGCCGTGATACAAGTATACTGGGGCTTTTTATTCTTCTCTAAATCCAAGTCTTATACTAACGTAAACGTTCGCCGTGTGGTTCCCGGCAGAGTAGAATAGGACCACTCCAAGTCATTCCGTGGATGTTGTAAAAGGCGACTAAGGAAACATATGCTAAACAAAGCTTATTAACATCAAAGAGACCTCTCCAACCCGTCTGGCTAGCGTGGAGAGTGTAGGCCAAATCCTCTGACTACTCAGGCTAGTATATGGCTCTGGTAGTACGGAGAGGGTCGTGCTCCTGCAGTGGAGACTAGAAAGACCTGATGATGATGATGATGATGATGCTACTAACGTATACGTATCACGTTGATCTACTACTGTAACTGCATTTTGTCATGCGATCTGTTGCATAATTTAATCGAGCATTTTTCGGGGATAACTTGACTTCATGGATTTTATCCATTGCAGAACATGTGTGGATGTAGACGAGTGCACAGAGTGGGCAGCCGTGCGCCTCCGCGGCCGTCTGTGTGGAGGAGAGTGCGTTAATGAACCAGGCAGTTACCGTTGCCGCTGTCCTTCAGGGTACAAGCTCAGTGACGATGGCAAGAGTTGTATTGGTAAGACTTTCATTATGGATTAAAAACTGCACATTTAATAAACGTACGTTTTTAATTAAACTAAATAATCGGTCTTAATATACATCCCTGTGGAGTACCTTTCTTTACACATGACACTTACTTATGACGAAAGCTTTTGATTAAAATAACAATAATTTCCTTTTTGAATCGTTTACTCGTAATAATTGAAGATTAATTATTATGATAATCCATTAATTAATCTATATATATATATTAGTTATAGTATCAAATGCTCGAGAGTAAAAAAGCTCCTCTATCACTCCGATATATCAAAAGCAAATGCTTTGTTTTCAGGCAAATTTTCGATTTGATTGTTTAACTACTGTTCTTCTAAATCTCTTAGGCAAAGGGTTCTTTAAATCTCGTGCTTTCTTTAGATATTGATGAGTGCGAAACCGGAGAGGCTTCGTGTGCATTCTCTTCGACTCCCGGAGAAGTCTGCCAGAACACGCGCGGAGGCTACCACTGTCACCGCATTGACTGCCCTACGGGATACAGGCTGGAGTCTAAACAGTATGTTGAAAGCTTGGACATATTCTTATTCCTTTTTAGGGTTCCGTAGTAAACAAGGAACCCTGATAGTTTCACCATGTCTGTTTGTCTGTCCGTCCGCGGTTTTACTCGAAGACTATAAGTACTAGAAAGCTGTAATTTGGTATGGGTACATACCCATATTATTATTAATATATACATATTATTCATGGCAAAAAAGTAGTAGAAAAAAGTCGTGATCGAGAAATTTTTTTTAGGGTAGCTTCCATACCCGTGAACTGGGAGAGTATTTTTTTTTTCTCTACTAACCCATCATTGAATAGGTCTTTACAAAATATTGTGAGGTTGAGAACACCATTTTTCGATTTAGGGATACGTTTCAGATTTTTTTTTATTATTTTATCGTCATATCATAATTACATTATCTTTGCTGGCGAACAATAAGAGGTTTTTAGATAATCTATGCTTGCTTCTACGGAAACCTTCATGGGCGAGCCCGACTCGCACTTGGCCAATTTTTATACACATACATATTTTCATCAAAATTTATGTATCTTATCGAAATCCAAACAGTCTGAAGTATAACTGCAGCATGAACATAAGCATGAATTTTTGCGGCTGCGCTTCAAAGATCGGGATATGCTTGCAACTGCCATTATTATTTAAGGTCATTTAAGGAAATGCTATTTATTCAACTTCATTTTCTTTTCGAATATTAATGTGAGTATTACATCAACAATTTAATTACATATTATCTCTTACCTTTTTCATGTTTATACCTATACTATATGGGGAAATCTTCAACTATTTTTCACAATCTCTCACAGTTCTAAGCAACTTTAATCTGACTATTCTTCCAGTCGCTGCTCGCGTATCCAGCGTTCGTGCCCTATCTCTGACTGGTCGTGTCTACAGCAACCTAGCGCATACACCTACAATTTTATCACCTTTGTGTCGAACATCTTCCTACCTTCAGGCAGGGTATGTATCAAAGTTAAATAAATAAAAATAAGAGTTATCGATTTTTTTAACCTTTCACACAAACCAAACAACATAGATATCAAGGATTTAAAAAAAAAATAATAAATTTAAATAAATATATACGGACAAATCACACAGATTGAGCTAGCTCCAAAGTAAGTTCGAGACGTGTGTTATGGGATACTAACTCAACGATACTATATTTTATTACAAATACATATATAGATAAACATCCAAGACCCAGTTCAATCTGAAAAAGATCATTTTCCATCTTGACCTGACCGGGGATCGAACCCGGGATCATCCGTGTCGCAGGCAGGCATGTTGACCGCTGCGCCACGGAGCTCGTGGGTAGAATGACTGATGAGTTAGAGCCAGTTAATCTATCGAAAGGTAGACCAATGTTATGAAGAGAAAAATGATGTGCGTGTTTATTTGTAATGGATGAACCCAAAACTACTGGACAGATCTTAAAAAATATTTCACCATTATCATCATGTGACCGTACCCGGGTGCATCCTCAGCAGTTCCAGTTTAGAGTTCATAGTTCGCAAGCTATTCTAGGTGATTTAACGAGGTTACTCAGCTACTTAATCCGCAAAACGCATAGGCCATATCATATATTCTTTCCTGAAACTCACGCGGTCGAAGTCTCTGGAAACAGCTATAATTGATAAAATATACAAAGAAGGAGAGATACTCATTGCTGTACTAAACAAACTTTTTATTTTATTTTATTTTATTTATTCAGTACATATACAGTAAGTTAGGTAAATGATAAGACAAATTATAAAAAGAACAAAGAACACAATAGATAGCCTAACTAACCAATTACATAAGTACGTAACATGTTTAAGCACAAATTAAGTTATTATTAAATACATTTTATAGTAAAAAATAAATTAAGTGAAATATAAATTACAAATAAATTGAATCAATATGAACAAAATTTATAGTGAAAATAAATTTAGAATAATATGAATTACTATGAAAATAATAAATTGAATTAATGTAAACACTCAAAATTTAAGAACTATCAGAAATGACAATAAGGCATTTTCTTTTAAATGTCGCAATTGAGTTGTAAAAGATGTCAGGAAACTCAGGCGACGAGCACAAGCAATTATAGAGTCGACACATACGGTAAATTGGGTTATTGCGGCCAATATTATTCGCACTAGCAGGTGTGGAAAACAGTTGAGGAATTCGTTGACTTCGCGAAGGTGCTTTAAAGTTAATTTCAGTTAACATATTGGTTGACAATTTCGAATTAATAATTTTGTATAATTGAGTCAGGTCTGTTATAGAGCGTCTACAGCAAAGAGATGTGAAATTAAAGTGTTCCAGGCGCTTTTCATACGTGACCAAGCTGTTTCTAAGGCCCAGTCGTGTAGCCAATATTCTCAAGAAGCATTTTTGTATAGACTCGATTTGTTCGACATGTGTTTTATAATGAGGGGACCAAATAGTTGAAGCATATTCTAGCTTGGGAAGCACGAATGTTTTATACAAAGTTATAAGAGTTTCTATTTTTTTAAAATCCTTGGAAATTCTACATATAAATCCGAGCAATTGTTTACATTTAGACGTTACATTATCAAGATGTTGAGTGAACGTCAGTTTTGAGTCAAGGGTTACACCTAAGTCGCGAACGGTGGATTCTCTACGCAATGGTTTGTTATGCAGCTTATAGTCAAACTTTACAGGTTTAACTTTGCGTGTAAAAGTAATAACAAAACACTTATCAGTATTTAGGCACATATAGTTTTCAGAACACCAATGACACAAGAAATCCAGATCCCGCTGAAGATCAATACAATCATGCACATCTTCGATCACTGTGAACAGTTTCAAATCGTCAGCATATAGCAGGCACTTACATCTTAAATTTTGGACAAGATCATTGATGTATATGACGAATAAGAGTGGCCCGAGATGGGACCCCTGAGGTACGCCAGACAAAACAGGTGCTGGTGTTGACAGAAACCCGTTCACCGCTACAAGTTGACAACGATTAGAAACGTATGATTCCACCCAACGGAGAAGATTTCCATGTATACCAAAAGACGGAAGTTTATAAGTTAGCAAACGATGATTTACTCTGTCAAATGCTTTTTGATAATCGGTGTAAGCTGTGTCGACCTGTCCTTGTTTGTCAAACGATTTACAAAGAAAGTTTGTGTATTCTAGGAGATTTGTCACGGTCGACTTATTTTTGACAAAACCATGTTGCTCCCCAGCAATAAATGGTTGCACTTGAGAGTAGATACTCTCATAGATAAGAGATTCGAAAATCTTGTCAAAACAGGACAATATACTTATAGGACGAAAGTTGTTACATGAATTTTTATCTCCTGCCTTGTGAATTGGTATAATATGAGCCACTTTCCATTTATCTGGGAATATCCCACTTGACAAAGATTTGTTAAATATAATAGTTAATGGAACAGCCAAAGCATTTGCGCAGGACTTAATAAAATAAGGTGGAATTCCATCCGGTCCAGCGCCTTTATTAATGTCAAGTGATTTCAACTTTTTCAGGATTTCATCTTTTGCTAAGACGATATTAGAAAGACTGGACGTGTAACCATAATCATTCGAGTATGGCAAAGGCCTACCATCATCAGCTTGAAAGACGGACGCGAAGTATTCGGAAAACAAGTTACAGACCTCAGGACCCGTAGTTGCTGATTTGGAGCCCAAATTCATTGTAGAGGGAAAACTGCTACTAGCTTTTTTACTTTTCACGAAGGAGAAAAATAATTTTGTACTACTGTGCAGAGACTCTTCAACCGATGAGACAAAAGCATCGTGACATTTCTTAATGAGCATTTTACAGCGGCGGCGTAACATGGCAAATGTATCGTAATCTCTAGGGTTTCCGTACCTCCTGTATCTATTGTGATAATGTATCTTCTCCCTAATACATGCTTTAAGTGAATCTGAAAACCAAATAGGATAAGTATTTTTACAACGTTTTTTCAAGGGTGTATACTCAGATATAACGCTATTCAAAACCTCATAAAAGCTTTCAACGCAAACGTTAACGTCAGAATTTTCCAGAACAGTACTCCATGAAATTCCGTTAAGCTTATCAATACATTTTTGGATATCACATTTTCTATAATTAAGAATATATTTATCATTGTGAGGCAATTGTTTTGAATCGTTCAATTCATTCGGTAGTAAGTTAACGGTAATTGCCGGATGATGGTGATCAAGTCGAGTTATTTCCTGAGCATCTGCTATTAGAGCACTTAATCCGTTTTTGTGTGACTAAAACATTCTGACGACAAGCAGCGCAGGCAACCATTACGATTAAGTTTTGATGGTGAAAATAACAATTTAAAATAATAATAAATAAAAAAAAAAAAATTAATAATAATGCGATAGTTGACACCGGACTCGATCTTACGCCTCCTAGCTTAAGACTCTCAGTGTATGCCGATGAGCCGCGGAGCGTGTGACGTCACGCAGCGAATTATATGAATATATCTCACGTAGGATGGTTTGCGCGGTTGAGACAATGACCACCTCGACAAGTGGTAATGAGTCACTGCTTCACTGCACACGGCACTAATAACGTTTGTGAATTTTGATGAACAGATTTATATTTTAACACTGTTATTGTTCTTATTTACAAAGTTCTATGAAAGAATAACGATCAAATCGATCCAACATAGTATTGTCCAAGCACTAATTAATAGTTTGACTTTAGATGACCACTTTTACTACATAAAATTAATAAAATTGTACGGAGCTATATAGACACGTCTTAACGAACCGCCTTCTATGTAGGTGGACCTGTTCACGATGCACGGGCCGGCGTGGCGGGACTCCGTGGTGACCTTCGAGATGCGGATGGTGGACGTGCAGGCGGGGCACGGGGTGCAGCCTGTGGATCTCAGATGTTTTGAGTAAGCAGAACTGAGATATGAAAAACTGTCTATTGTTTATTGTCTTGATGTTCTGTTCTGTTCCATGCTAGTTCGAGCGACGAGGAAAAACATAGAATATACCAACTGCTTTTTTTCCCGCGCAGACCGTAAAAGTCGAGGGATTAGGCGAAATTCTAAGGAAACATGTTATAGGCGATGCGGTTAGCAACCCATGACTATTTTGATTCCGTTTTCCACCTTAACGCCCCCTAACATGCTAAACGTAGCCTTTGGGTTTATGACCTTGGGCTCTGTCTACCCCGCAAAGGATAAAGACGTGATAATGTGTATGTATGTAGTTCATTTAGGTAGTTCAAGTTTATTTAATAATTATACATTGTGTTTGAAAATAGGACAAAATCTAAAACTTAATAAATTGTTCCTTGTCAATAATCATGTCAGCCTACTTTCCACCTATTGCCAAGATTAAGCCCCTGTGTTTCGTTGATGTAGGAGCGACCCCTGACATTGTACACCAGTGTCGGCGAGTCGGATTCGGTCACAGAGCAAGGAATGTCTCGTAGCTCGCGCTACATTTTTTTTTCTTGAAATTCCTTGCTCTGTGGATTCGGTGGATCATCCTCGATGATATCTAGACTAACAAAGACTTGTTGATGAGCCTGGCATGGTGGACTCCACGGCAAAAAGTGGGTGGTCTTTTTCTTCGTATCGTATTAAATTAATTTATCTATTCCACAGCATGCGCCCCACCAACAACATCTGCGTGATATCGCTGCTGTGCTCGCTGCAAGGCCCCCAGGTGGCTGAGCTGGAGCTCACCATGTCTCTGTACCAGAGGGATCAATTCGCGGGCAGCGCGGTCGCGAGGCTCATCGTTATCGTGTCGCAGTACGAGTTCTAGGTTATGTTTAATAAATTAACTCATTTTATACTCATTGTATTTTATTTTTCATACCTACAATCATAGATTTAAAAAAAAAATCGTCTCTCATACTTCTATGCCTACAGTCATCAGCCAAATATATTAATGCAAGCATAATAGTAGATTGTTGCACTGAGCAGAAAGTAAGTTATTGCTGCACGAGTGTTTATTTGGAGCCCGAGCGCCAGCGAGGGCTCTAAAAAGCACGAGTGCAATTTAACTTACTTAATGCGAGGTGCATAATCTGCTTTTCTTTCAACTACTGCAATAAAAGTAGTTGAAAAATAAAACTGAAGACAAATTACAATAGTTAAAAATTTGTTGTTCACATTCCCGCTTTTTTTCTTTATGGCCAGTATTTTTTTTAGGCAAGGCAATACACACGTCCCTTTGTTAACTCCATACGGCCGTTAGGTTGGCCAACCTTCTTTATGACAGGTGACAACTATTGTCCACGATTTAAAAAAACTAAACAGTGCAGTAAAGGATTTCCATACATTTTTGCTGCACTAGAGCAGCAAAAATGTATGGAAGTCCTTTACTGCACTGTTTAGTTTTTTTTTTACTTCTAGTGCAGCAAAGTTCCGCTTTGTGCTGGATATGTAGTGCAGTTATGATAGAATTGCAGCGTAGTTGAAAGAAAAGTATATTGAGCTGGAGCACACCATGTCTCTGATGCAAACTTTATAGCGGCTCGAACAATCGCACGAGTTGATGCGCAGTCCACAATTAGGTTCAGCGGGGCGCGCGAGGAGAGGTGAGGCGCGTACGCAGCTCGCGGCTAATATCCGAGCCGAAATTAAGTTTGATTCGGACTGTAACTACAGTCATGCGCGTAATATATTAATGCAAGCTAGTATATTGAGCTGGAGCTCACCATGTCTCTGTACCAGAGATACCAGTTAGCGGGCAGCGCGGTCGCCAGACTGATTGGCATTGTGTCGTAGTAAGAGTCTAGGTTATGTTTAATAAAATAACTCATTTTGTAGTCATGGTATTTTATTTTTGACTAAGTCGTCAGCCCTATCTACTTAATACTAGGCATTAAGTATATTGAACAGGAGCTTAATGTCTCCAAATCCAAGCACGAAATCAAAATCCAAATAAGTTATTCAGAAAATAGACCCTTTCAAGCACTTTTTATTACGTCTAAAGACAAGAAAAGTTATGCTAATAAAGAGGGAATATTTGATTGTTTGTTTGAATTGAATAGAAACTACTGGACGAATACGACGAAACTACTGAACCGATTTTGAGAAAATTCTTTCACCTATGGAAAGCTGTCTGTCTGCAGGTGACATCTAGGCTATAATTTCCGCGGAAGAAGTCGCGAGAAAATTTATAGTTACTAATATTTATATTGTTTACTAGCTGTTACCCGCGGGTTCACCGCGTGATATATAACCTATTTCATAACGATTGGTTCAGTAGATAGGGCGTGAAAGCGTAACAAACAAACAAATAAATAAACAAACAAACAAACTCACTTTTGCATTTATAATATTCGTTAGGATTAGGATTAATGTTCAAAAACTACATCAAGACTACTTACTAGCGTTTCGGAGCACGTTCCTTTGAAATCCTTGACTTAGTGCTTCGGGACCCGGGGAATGAGAAGACCAAGTTATTGAGCATTGAAAAGTAGAATTACCGAACAATAGGTACTCATAACTACACCCAAGCAATTACCTACCTACCTGAATAATAAAAACTTCATTCGTAGCAGGGCTACGACAGGCTACGACAAGCTACGACGCCATAGCGCTTGAAAATCTTTGAAGTTATAAATACTTGTAAGTAGTATTTTTTCTTTGTTGTTAATACACACATACATACAATGTAACAATCTTTCTGTAAATAAGGTTCATACTTCATACTCGTCCACTATTTCTTGGAAAGTTGGTATTTTTGATAGTTGGATGAAACCACGTTGGCCCTTCGAACTCTCAGCTCTGTGGCTAAACTCTCTTTATAAATATATAGATTAAATGAAGCGAAATCCAAGTAAATCTGTTTGCCAACTTAGTTATATAAAAAAAAATATAAAAATAAGTATGCTTAAGAATTGTAGACTAACGTTCAATAAGGGTACCTATCTAGAAGTTTTATACGTGATCTATTGAAACAAGTGTCATTATGAGAAGTTGCCTTGAAAGCTATTTTTTGGTGTTATTTGTATAGTTCCACTCCTTGACGTGAAGGCCTAAGTCACTAATCGCTTACCTTGCTTTATGGCTAATCTGGCACTGACAATAAGACAAGGGAAAAACCCTCAATATTAGATAAATGTCTGAGTTCTGGTTCTGGTATACACTAAATAATCAAAGCACATGGAGTACATCACATGTGCTTTGATTTTTTTGTTTGTCTCTTACAGGCATATTGTATCTTACAGGTTACAAGTATTATAATAGTATCATAATACTCGTATGAGACAATATGCCTTGATACTTATAAGACAGCGTTTACTAATACTAACAGTGGGCAGCATCGTTTTGAAAAAATGTGGTGATCAGATCACTGGCCGAAGACCGAGGACTTGTATATGGCAGCGTATGAGGTAGAGGCAGAGGGTTTGGTGGAAGACTATCCTGATAGTAAGATTGTTTTTGTAAATTAAATTAAAAGTGACTCACGTCAAATTGATCAATGATAGATAGGTATCACACCTACTTATTTCCAAGAGCAGAGATTATCACTTCTCAGGGTCCTATCGACAAACAAAATAAGTAGGTACCTAAATATTTTACACTATACTTTTTATCATAATGCGATAAAAAGTGATTTAAATTGACCTCCAATGACAAATAATTTACAGTTATAGCTTTTTATAAGAATGATACTACACAAAAATAAATGTACTTCCCGAATGTAGAAATTATATAAAATTACAGATAAAGAAGATTTACAAATAATAATTAAACTAATAAATTAAAATTAGAAGCTTTGAGACGCGGTATCGTGGAGACATTACATACATATCTAATTAAAAATTGATGCGTAGCAACTAATTTCTATGAGCATTAATAGTGTTCCTATTAATATTGTTAAATTATAGTTTTATAAGTAGTCCTTATATATTTACTTTTCTCATATATTTACTTATCCAATATAATTTTATTATATAAAAATCTATGAAAATTAATAAATAGGAAAAATTGTGTTCGTGCGTTTGTTTGTAATGGATTACTGGACCGATTTTAAAATTCTCTTATCGAATCATGAAATCAGAATATAAAGTATGGTCACTAATAAATTGGTTTAGTCACTCAGCGGCAATGCGGCTGTCTGCTATTTAGCTTTAATAGTATTAAATAAATTTTAAGTTTGGAAGTTTAAGTTTTGCCGAAAGTCAAGGTTAGTAGTTCACTTAGCTTCTGCTACCTTTTTATAATTGACGGTTTATTTTTTTGATTAATGGCATAATCGGGAATTAACGCGAACATTCCGATTTGGCTATAGAATTAGACCTTTCAGACGGGTTACACCGACCATGGTTACACACTGGATTACTGCCGTGTGGTCACAGGACGACTATCGTGTGTCGTCAAGAGATCACGACCATTGTAACCCGGCTGAAATGTCGGAGAAAAAACGGTATGTTCGCATGAATTCCCGATTTTACATTTTAATAAATATGTAATGTGAAAGATCAAAAGAAGTTAAGTATGTTTTTAAATACTCCCAAGTATTTACAAAACAAGTACCTCAAGGAAATTTTGAAAAATGTATTTACTTTTGTAACCTATTTCACTCGACACAGTATATCAGAATCTGTAGGCATTTAGAAGTTATGGTGGAATAAAAAAACACATGAATACATGAACCTTAAAAACATAACATACTTTTTGGCAGTAAGTAATGAAAAAAACTGTCGAATGTTATTCTAAAGAGAACTTTAATTAGCACCATAGTTCAGTTTATGACTATACTAGCTGTTACCCGCGGCGTCGCCCGCGTGAATTATAGCCTATGTCCTTCTCAATACTCTAACCTATGTGTATGCAAAATTTCATGATGATCGGTTAAGTAGATAGGGCTTGAAAGCGTAACAAAGAAATAAACTCACTTTCGCATTTACTCGTATAATATTAGTTAGGATTAGGATTTTATTCTGATTCTAGTGTTTACGGCAAAAGCAAATAAGTTCATCATCTATGAAAATTTTAACTGTATAGTAATCACGGTTTATGAGAAGAGGTATTTGAGGAGCCCGATGGTCCAGTGGGTGTGAGCTCTATGAGCGCTTACGTATGTTAAGCAACCCCTGGTGCAGTCCCTACTTGGATGGGTGACCGCAAGTGGCATAAAAATATCTCGAGCTCCTCCGTGCTTCGGAAGGCACGTTAAGCCGTTGGTAGCGGCTGCCATCATTGATGTCAGTCGTTTAGCTATGTCAGATGCCTTAAGGCAGCTTGAAATATCGCTGACACCAGTGTTGGCTACTTACACATACGAATAACCAAACAAACAACGGTTTATGTATGATGGTGACACACGGACATTGAAATCTCGTAAATAGGATCCCGTTTTTACGCTTTGGACATGGAACCCTAAAAACCTTGATATTGAAATATTGATTTCAATTCTCAATTAATATTTGGCATATTCGCTTCCTAGCTAAGTCTCTGTGTATTTTATTCTGGTCATTTTCAACATCGCGTTCCACAAACATAGATATTTTTCCACATCGGCACTTAAATCTTGATTTAACTCATTTTCGTCAAGAACGTAGGTTCCTAAAATACAACAAACACGTGTGCAGCGTACGGCGGCGGACGGTAAACTGACGCGAATTTCTGATAGTGTGCGGGAGGCCTAGTACAAAATGTGTGGAAAACACGCCTTCCGCAATTTCTATCAGAAAAAATTCTGACCTCCGGCTGAAGTGCCATCCGGCGGGCATCAGAAACGGACGACCCGTTAGAATTTATCTAACAGTGTGCGGGAGCTAATACAAAATGTATGCACGGAGTTCCTTCCGGCGAGCGTCAGAATTTTTCTAACAGAAATTTCTGATAATATGCGGCCGCTTTTAACCTGCGCTATTGAAATCAAAAGTAGCCTATGTCCTTTCTGAGGCTATAGCCTCTCTGTGTGCCAAATTTCGTTTTAATCTGTTTAGCCGTTTTAGTTTTGGCCTCCCATCCTAATTAGAACCATGGTTAGAGTTGCTTAACCTGCGTTATCGTAATTAAAAGTAGCCCACGTCCTTTCTTAGGCTATAGCCTATCTGAGTTTTGGCCACCCATCCTAATTAGAACCATGGTGAGAGTTGCTTAACCTGCGTTATCGTAATTAAAAGTAGCCCACGTCCTTTCTTAGGCTATAGCCTATCTGAGTTTTGGCCACCCATCCTAATTAGAACCATGGTTAGAGTTGCTTAACCTGCGTTATCGTAATTTAAAGTAGCCCACGTCCTTTTTTAGGCTATAGCCTCTCTGTGTGCCAAATTTCGTTTTAATATGTTCAGCCGTTTTAGTTTTGGCCGCCCATCCTAATTAGAACCATTGTTAGAGATGCTTAACCTGCGTTATCGCAATTAAAAGTAGCCCACGTCCTTTCTTAGGCTATAGCCTATCTGTGTGCCAAATTTCGTTTTAATCTGTTCAGCCGTTTTAGTTTTGGCCACCCATCCTAATTAGAACCATGGTTAGAGTTGCTTAACTTGCCTTATCGTAATTAAAAGTAGCCCACGTCCTTTCTTAGGCTATAGCCTCTCTGTGTGCCAAATTTCGTTTTAATCTGTTCAGCCGTTTTAGTTTTGGCCACCCATCCTAATTAGAACCATGGTTAGAGTTGCTTAGCCTACGTTATCGAAATCAAAAGTAGCCTATGTCCTTTCTCGGGCTATAGCCTATCTGTGTGCCAAATTTCGTTTTAATCGGTTCAGCCGTTTTAGCGTGAAACCGGGACAGACAGACAGACAGACAGAGTTACTTTCGCATTTATAATATTATTAAATTAAATTAATTAAATTAATAATATATTATAGTAATATTATAGTAATTATAGTAATTATAGTATATAGTATATAGTATATATAGTATATATATAGTATATAGTATGGATAGTATGGATAGTATGGATTAGTAAAGTATATAGTTAAAAGAACAAATATAAAAACAAACTTTTTATCACATGTAAGAAACTTAAAGAAGAAATTAGTTTGCTCCTGTAAGTCCTTCAAAGCATATAACAAATTAAGTCCTGTAATATCTGCACAAATAATTACGTGTAGGTACAAAACATCCCCATTACAAAGGGAACCAGGTCGGGTCATAATGGGTAAGACTTAAGTAGAATTTATTCAGTATTTTTTATATCCTATCTAAGGAATCAAAATGGTGTACATCGAGACGGAAGGCTTCGCAGAGTATATCCTGGTGCAGCACCGCTGGATCGTGGTGATCCTGTTCCTCATGCCCATGTCGGGCCTCTGGAAGCTGTGGTCCATCGTGAGGAAATATGTAGTCTTCAAGATGAGCAGCGCGCCCAAAATGCACGATAGGAAGGTCAAGGAGCTCCAGAGACAGGTGATAAACTCGTTTAGTCTCTGCTGATATGGAGCTTATGTAGGTACTGTATATATTGTTTTAAATCACGTTCACAAAATTGATAATTTTGATAAAAGTTACATAGTAATCGTAAAATGAGCTATGAATTTTTTTTTTCATGTATGTGTCACATGAAAAAATCATCATCATCATCATCAGGTCTTTTTCAGTCTCCACTGCAGGAGCACGACTCTCTCTGACTATCAGAGCCGTATATAAGCCAGGGCAGTCAGAGGATTTGGCCTACACTCTCCACGCTGGCCAGACGGAGAGGTGTCTTTGATATTTTAAAGCTTTGTTAAGCTTATGTTCCCTAAGTCGCCTTTTACGACATCCGCGGGAAGACTTGGAGTGGTCCTATTCTACTCTGCCGGGGACCACACGGCAATGAAAAGAAATGAAAAGACATGAAAAATTATTTTTGGTTATCTTATATATCTTAACATTTTTGTGCTATGAACCCCCTTCTAAAACTTTTATCTGTAGATTTCAAAGCCGGAACTTAAGAAAAAATTATATTAATGAGCCAGCTTCTTCTCATCCTGAATAGATAATCCGAGATAATTGGCATCAGGGAGTGAGTATCTAGTGAGTGAGATCTTGTCTTATAACTTTTGTTATCTCTTCATTCATCTGTCCCGTTGTTTGCTACAACTATGTGCCTGAGTGTTAAACTTGATCGAAGGATATCCTGGTGGACGATTATGCTGAATTATTACTATTCACATGCCGCCATGTAGTTTCCGGCAGAGTAGAATAGGACCACTCCAAGTCTTCCCGTGGATTAGGGGACTTAGGAAACACAAGCTAAACAAAGCTTATAAACATCAAAGAGAAATCTCCAACCCGTTTGGCCAGCGTAGATAGTGTAGGCCAAATCTTCCGACTGCTCTGGCTAATATATAGCTCTGGTAGTACAGAGAGGGTCGTTCTCCTGCAGTGTAGACTAAAAATAGACCTGATGATGATGAAATGTATCATAGACTGCATTTTTGAAATACATATTTTCGCAGGTGAAGGAATGGAAGAACGGCGACCGCAGGAAGCCCATGTGCACGGCGCGGCCCCCCTGGCAGAACATGTCGTTCCGGCAGGCGCTCTACAAGAAAACCTCCACAAATATCAAAATTGAACTTGTGGACATCTTGGAGATCGACACTAAGGAAATGGTCAGTCATTATCAGGGTCAGTGACAAAATGGTGTCTCTTCTACGAGAACGAATCTGAAGGAGATCTGTAGGAGAAAAAAAATCATCGACATTGAAGTGGCAGTGTGCGGTAGGCCATTATAGGCCCTCGGCCGTTCACGAATGGCAACCACGTATCGGCAAGCGCAGCGTCAAACACCCACCGACCAGGTGGCTGGACGACCTACCCAAGGTCGCAGGGAAACGCTGGATGCACCTGCATTCTTCTAACCAGTCATTTAAGAAATCCTTAGGCTCTCCTAAGGATTTCTTAAACGACTGGCCTATGTTCAGTTGTGGACTTCCTGCGGTAAAAATCATGATGATGATTAGTCAAAATAGAATGTTTATCATTAAATTTTTTTATTTATTTGAGTTAGTATTTAACGTAGCATTTTTTGATATCAAGAGTCAACACACAAATAATATTTTGAAACTCTAATTATTACCGGCAAGCGCAGCGTTGGACACCCACCAACCAGGTGGTCAGACGACCTGATAAGGGTCACAGGAAGGCACTTGATGCAGGCCGCTTCCAACCGGTCGTATTGGAAATCCTTGGGGGAGGCATATGTCCAACATTTCATCCAACAGTGGACTATTTGCGGCTGAAATGATGATGATGATGATGAATTATTACCTTACAGACGGTCCGCTGCGAGCCTCTCGTCACCATGGGGCAACTGTCCCGCACCTTGGAGCCCATGGGGCTGGCTCTGCCCGTGATCATTGAGATGGACGAGGTCACCGTCGGTGGCCTGGCCGTCACCACTGGCGTGTAGTGGCTGGAAGACAGCCACGTCTATGGGCTGTTCCAACATACATGTGTGGCTTACGAGGTCGTGCTAGCTGACGGGAGTGTCGTCACGTGCAGTAGGGTGAGATGATTAAACTTCGTAAATATGCAATTTCAAGACCTCAATTTTTTTTTATGAATCAGTTGAGTGCGTTTGTCTCCTATCTTGCCTGATGGGAAGCAACGATGAGATCTAGGGTGGCACACGCCAACTTGAATAATGCCTTTATAGGATTTTCAAGGCAATAGTTAATACTATTGCCTTGAAAAACCCTTAATTGTACGAGTTGGGAAACAGTGACGCGGGGAGGGAATTCCATTCCTTAGCAGTTCGCATAATAAATAAATAATAAATATATAGGGACATATCACACAAATTGAGCTAGCCCCACAGTAAGTTGTGAACTTGTGTCGCAGGATACTAACTCAACGATACTATATTTTATAATATATACTTATATAGATAAACATCCAAGACCCAGGTCAATATGAAAAAGATCTTTTTCCATCCTGACCTGACCGGGGATCGAACCCGGGACCCCCGTGTCGCAGGCTAGCGTGTTGACCGCTGCGCCACGGAGCTCGATAATGAAGGGAGAGGCAAATCTAGACGTGCGCTGATCAGGAATATAAATCACATATGGATGGAATCCCTCACATACGCAGGAATTAAATCATGCAACACCTGTGCGCACACTCTGAACTATAACTAATATCTATATATATAGAGAGCCCGTGGGCCGAGACTAACCCTTGATCATTGAGATCAACGGGGTCACATTCAGTGGACTGGTTGTCATCACGTCTACTACGCACTCAGCATATATACATTGCTGTTCTGACCCAAAAATACAAATTACAAACTGTCTGGTAATGTTTATCTATGTTAATTCCCCAAATAATTTTTAGTCCTATTATTTTTATTTCTGCAGGTAATCACTATGTTAATTACTCAAATAATTCTTAGTCCCTTTTATTTTTTGAATTTTACTTGTTTGTGAGCTGC
Organism: Rhodophaea formosa; assembly: GCA_963082605.1. Lineage (NCBI taxonomy): Eukaryota > Metazoa > Arthropoda > Insecta > Lepidoptera > Pyralidae > Rhodophaea > Rhodophaea formosa. Next base: position 7,442,544 of record OY720228.1, on the reverse strand, counting down.
GAGTAAGAATCGCAAAAATACCAAAATGAGATTCGTCATTAAAAAGACATAAACGCGTCATTGGATTCTTTGAAAGTTTAGCCCTAAAAATTATTTGCCTGACAGGATGAAAACCCAGACCTGTTCTATTCAATCCCGTGGTCTTACGGCACCCTTGGATTTATCGCTTCAGTGACTATGAATGTGATTCCAGCAAAGAAGTAAGTTCAACTCTAGCTATATTGATAAGTAAGATATAATGAAATACCTCTACATACAATATAGTTCTAACATTCAAGGCGTACTAGGAAAAACAAGTAGATTTGCCTACAAAAGCATGATTAAGAATTTGCTAAAAATTATAAGCGTCCCTGATTGCGGACGGACATTGTCAATAATAAAGTACTTGAATTGGGCAGATGAAACCACTTTAAAGAAGAAGACTTAATTTACGTTTGCTTTTGTAAGCTACCGTAAACAATAATAATATTAATACCTATAATCACAATCTCGATAAAAAATAATCGATTCGATCGAGAGTCGATGGTTTCTTAAGATTATCTTTCACTACTTACAGGTACGTCCGCCTGCAGTACGATTCTTACACAGACCTGAAGAGCATGGCGAGCCGGTTCAGCAAAGAGTGCCAGTCAAGTGACCCTCACCAGTTCCTCGAGGGAATTATGTTCAGCAAGGACACTGGTGTGGTGATGACTGGGGACATGGTAAATGAGATTGGACCTGATGGCGTGGTAAGGCAAAATATCATCGATATAAAAATAAATTCCAGAATTCAGATATGTTTTTGATTGCGGTTGTGTTTCACGTAACATTGCCATGTTTTCTGTGGTTATAAATATAAAGATAAATCAGTTTTAATTGACACAATAATGGTTGAAATAATTGTTGAGCTATCGTCATCATGACATCTGCTATGCTGTTATGCGGTAAACTCTTCTTTTCCTCTGATAGATAATCATTTATCAAAAGTTTCTCTGTATTTATCTATTCTGCAGTAATGACCGGTTCATTACTTGAAGTCTGATTGCCTACCTTTATCTCTTTTAGGGTACTAACATTAACGTATTCACGTATATAAAATCTAAATAACACTTAATAATTTTCTTTGTATTTCAGTACAACCTAATAGGCAGGTGGTACTCCGAGTGGTTCTACAAGCAGGTGGAGAGGCATCTCAAGAACTACCAGGCTGATAACCAGCATCCCGTCGTAGAATACATCCCGCTGAGGGACTACTATCACAGGCACACCAAGAGTCTGTTCTGGGAGATACAGGTAAAGAAACTGAAGCTAATTCGTGTACTTAGTATATTGATAACTAAGTGCCTTATTCCGTATTATCTTCCTTTTCCTATTAAGTACTGGGAACACCTAATTTATCTTAAATCTTGCCGAATCTAATATAGGAATTTAGGTTTTTGTTTTATCATCAGCATTAGGTGTGATTTACTAGTAATTAACTAAATAAAAATTATATTGTGCAGAAAACGTAAGATGTGGTGTATAGCCTAACACTATCTGCCTACTTACATTGGGTAGTCAATAGGCGAAGACTTACACCACTTTTTCTCCTGAGACCTCTCAATGACAACAGTCAACAGTACCGTGGCTGTTGACTGTAGTTATTGCAGATTATATATTAATAAGAGAAGAAAATAGTGTTGTAACAGCACATAATAATCCTAACTCACTTCATTCTCAGGACATCGTGTCTTTCGGCAACAGCTTCATATTTCGTTTCCTGTTCGGCTGGCTGATGCCCCCGGAAGTCTCCCTGCTAAAGCTTACCCAGCCTGAAGTCGTGAGCAGGCTGTATAATAAGGCGCACGTCTTTCAAGACATGATGGTGCCTATCGAATGCTTCGAAAGTGCTGTCAATAAGTTCCATCAAGAGTTTGAGGTAACAAAGCGAAGCCGTTTTTTATTAAACACTTTATCCTTTACTTCCTATTCGGATGTCTCATGCCCCATACAACTGTTATAGAATACGCCGAAATGTCTGCTAACTTATAGCACAGAACGGACTTACAATAAAATTTTGCACACGGGTAGAATAAAACTTGGAATAGCAGATATATTATGGTACTTTCGTATGCCGAAATTCTTATGGAAGCGAAGGCTACTAATATTCGTGTCGCTACAGAAATTAATTATGAAATTAATATCAAAAAGTTTCAAACAGCTGACAATATAGGATACCAATTAGTATTATATTTAATTTTCAAATGTGTATTTCCAGGTGTATCCTTTATGGTTGTGCCCCTTTAGTCTTCCGAACGATCCTGGCATGCTGAAAGTGATGGGTGAAAAGCAGTACTGGGTAGACATCGGTATCTACGGAGTCCCCAAAGCCAAGGGTTATGAGACTGTAAGTGGCATTTTCAATATCTCATCGAAAAACTTAACATCTTTGTGCTTTTTTTACTGTAAAAAAAAGGATGTCTTTTGAAGATTCGTCTACTTAGATAACGTGTAAATTGCTCCTTGACGTTTCCTTAAAAGGGTGTGTCAGTCCTTTAATATGAACAACTTTTCCTATGAGACCAATGTTACCAGCATTGACCCCATTGAAAAAGTTTTTTATATTGACAGATTGTTTATATTGACGTCACCCCTTTAAGGGTATTTCAAGAGTCAATTTACAAATTTACTCGCCGTATTTTATACTGGTGCTTAATTTCTTATTAAGTACACTTGTGGTTATGTTTGTCAGATAGCCAGGAAGGTTGTACAAACCACAATGAAATCTAACACTGACATTATTACCGAGGCAGTATAACTTTGTCGGGACCTACTCACCCAGCTCTTGATAGAGTATAGGCCCAACATGAATATGATGTAGGTGTGGGTGTATTAGAAGCTCAGCGAAGAGAGAGAGAGAGAGAGCTCAGGGCGAAAGAACACAATACGAAAATTTCGAAATAAAAGTGGACAGGATGATGGTGGGTGATTGAGAAATGAGGTGAAAAGCAAGATGCAGCGTGAAGTTATCATGCGCATCGTTACAACCTTACTTATTCATTTCCTTTAACTTCAGATCAAATCTGCCCGCGCTATCGAAGAGTTCGTAGAGAAGAACGAAGCCTTCCAGATGTTGTACGCCGACATCTATTACAACCGCGAGGAGTTTCGTCGTATTTTTGACCACACCCTGTACGACAAGGTGCGCAACAGCCTGCCCTATAGCGAGGAAGCTTTTCCGGACGTTTTCGGAAAAGTCAACAGGAGCGTTAGGAAGTGAAAGTCATGGTTTTCTTTTTTCTTTCCTTATCCCACTTATCATGAGGAATCAGGACATAATTTTGACTTTTCCACTTAAAATATCCTTCGTAGACACGGCTGTAACATGCTATCTCGGAACCAGCTCCATTTTCTTTTACTTTCATAGCAGTGTTACCATCACCAAAAGTATATTGTGTAACGAAAAGGATTCGTTTATTTAAGTAGGTATTGTATTAAATCGTTGTACTTACTCACCGTTGTAATAAATAAAAATGTTAGAATACAATAAGAATCCGATTTTTCTTTCTCCATATAGCCTGTCACCAAAACAGGTTCTATAACGTCCAGTTTCTGACAAGTATGAATACAAGGATTTAGGTCTGGGCAGCACTAATGATTAATCAAAAACGTTGATAGAAGAGATGAAGAGCTCCAACATAACTTTAGAAAAGCTCCAAGCGGCCATTATATAAAAGTAACATCAGTAAGAAATCTTTTTATACGTTTAGTAAGTAGGTACATTAAACACGCCCAGAGTAATTCTGTCTTTTAGTTTTATTTAGAAGCCTTGTTTCAGTACATTTGCTACATGAATATTTTCAGAAAGTTCATATTCGGCTGTATTTGCATTATCATATACTGTATAAAGATTTCTATATAGAATTTAAAGGGGCCTTGAATTTGTAATGTAAGTGGCTGTAGAAAGTACTTTTTCGTAAAGTTCTCTTAATTACTACAGCGATACAATTCCATCAGGTAAATTCCCTACAATATTTAAAACACAACAATGATTGCCATTCATCATTCACTGTCAAAGACAGATTATGTATTATTTTTTTCCTTTTTTGCCAAATAAACATTTTTCTTTCTTTCTCTAAGGTCATCAGCAGCAAGGCCAGAATCTAAGTAATCTAATCCCTACTCAGTTCTGATGCGGTAATTCACGAAGAAAGGGTCAGTATAGGTGAAATCGCGTGAGAGGCTTTTTGATAGCGCCTGATGCATTAGCCTATTGTTATGCACAAGCCCATTACTTGGGTCGTCTTGGCGGACAATGAAGCAGTTTAATGCTTCTCGACAAGCTTGTAAATAAGTTGGTGATGCCAAGATCAATCAGCACACAACGCACACAAATAGTTCATTATGGTTGCATTTCCTAGTACCATTTTTACTGAAGACATTCGAAATGTCAGGTTCGGAGCATCAAGCCTCCCACCAAAATAATTTTATTACGTGTACATAGATTAAAGAACTTGGTGAAGTGGTGATACGTCGTCAAAAATTGTCTGGAAAGGGCCAATTTGGACATATGCAATACACCCATTTGCAATTGGTATCATGCATGAGGCAGATCACTAAGATCACCGGCTCTACGAGCGAGAGAATCGCGGCGATTATATCGCAGTGCCACGTACTTCTATATACTCTCTTAACACGTGTCTGCCTACACACGGCGATGTCATCGTGGCGATCCGACAAGGGGCAGAGTGCGAGCGAATCTCAATCGTATCGCCTATAGAACAGAATATAGAAGCGCGGAATGACGGTTGTGAACAGCAAGGCCATAGCCATTAGTTGGTCTCATCATCCTACCAGACGCCGTCCGCTTCAGTAGAACCTATGTGTCGCCACCAAGATGCTCGCACAACTTCAACAATAACAGTCGCTTAGATGGGCTACATATATCAATTTTGGATCAGCCTCTCGGTAAAAGTACTGATTTTTTTTGGACATGCATGATCTTTGTTCCTTGTTAAACTAATGTGAACTATGTCGTAGGACATTATCAGAAAGCAAGTGACCAATCATCATTTAGTTAATACAAAGGCAGTTATCTATTTACTCAACATTAATTTGAACATTTTCATAACCAGATTTTTAATTAGGTAAGTACAAACATCATACAATGTATGTGTTTACAATTTATCTTCAAACCAAAGAGCAGAGATTATCGTCACCTCTGCTGTCTTATCAGCAACTGTGATACTTATAAAAACTTGACTAAAATCTAATAATATATTCGGACTCATAAAATTTGGTTAAGTTCTTTTTTATGCTTTGCTTATACTCGTAACGGAATCAAAAATAAAAAACTTTAGGAAATTTCGCCTTGACCTAGCATCATGAAAGGCAAGAATCAACATTTAATAATATAGGTACCTCTATACCTAGCCAAAACACTTAGCACAATAAAGGAAACATTCTGAAAACTTAAATTTTGTGAGTACGAAACTCTGGCTGGAAACGCGGCTCAGCTCACATGTTACACTACACAAAGTCTAGTTTTGCCACCGAAGATTGTAGGCCATTAACATACAATGTATGAAAAAAGTCAGCGAACCCCTGCTTCAGTTGATGTTGAATCTTATCAACTTTGAATAAGAACTAGCAGATTCGCATCTCAATGCCATCAATTAAAATTTATGACATAGTAATTTCCGTATTTCTTATGATATAAAGTTCAAAATGGAACAAGAATTCTTGATATTGTTCGTTACGGAGACACTCGTGCCCTTGAAATTTAGTTTAAAGATAGATACCATCTGTGGCTGACGGCTTGACCCGATGTAAATTTTTATTTCCGGACAAAAAGGCAAGTAAATTTCTGAATTGATTTAAATATTTTGTTCCGTGTATTGAGAAAGATATAAGATATTTTTTTTATAGGTGTTGTTAAATCGTTCGTTAAATCGTCTTATGTGTAAACTTCTACAGTAGCTTATTTTTAAGTAGTTGAATAAATTTTTGACGGGTCCCCTTCAAAGGAACAGACCTTATCGCCGAAAGCTACAATTTCATATTAGTTTAATCTGTGCCCATTCACCAATATTCCTTAACTACATTGTCAGCCTTCGAATGTATTTTTTGCACACCATGATTATTGTAAATTTAAAGCATAAAAAAGCTGTAAAGTTTCAAATCTAAGTTAAGTTACGGTTAATTTTCACTTCCCTTCCCTCATAACTTTGTTTTTGAAAATAAAAGAATATCTGATATAAGTAAGAAAAAATAATTTCTTACAAATAATAACTATTTGTGTTATACTACGAATTAATAATAAATCTACTTATTAGTGGGTGCTATAACATGATTTGGCATAGTTTTCTACAATGGCCTCCCGCCTACCTCCAGAACCGCTCATAAATGTTAATTTTTAATTGATGATTTTTTACAGGTAACAAGATGGTGGTCCAAACAGAGAGCCTGGCGGAGTATATACTGGTGCAGCACCGCTGGATCGTGGTGATCCTGTTCCTCATGCCCATGTCGGGCCTCTGGAAGCTGTGGTCCATCATGAGGAACTACGTGGTTTTCAAGCTGAGCAGTGCGCCCAAAATGCACGACAAGAAAGTCAAGGAGGTTCAAAAGCAGGTGAGTTTTATTTCGATTATTCCTTTTATAATTAAGTACTGCTACAATCTACGAAATAGAAATCTAGAACTTTTTATTCCTTTCTCCTTTTACCACTTTATTTCGAGTTTTGTTTTGTTAATTTCAATCATAAAGCTGAGCAAGATGTCTTTAAAGAGCCTGGCTGTAGTAAACACAACGTCTTTATATCTACCTGCGTATTGACAAGACAAGATATATCTATTTGCAATAAACATGTGTAAAAAATATAGGTATTAAATTCAAATTTTAGTTGAAAATTTTCCCCGTCAAATGGCATAGTGGAGGAATATCAGTGTAGGTCGCGCGCGACGGGACATTCCTTGCTCTGTGGTAGATTACTAGCTACCTTTTGTTTAAAATAAACTTTTAAATGGCAGGAGTAAGTTTTCTTTACATCTTTATATTTCATACACATTTTAGGTTTAGAATGGTTTCAAATCAACATATTTAACATAACCGAAGATATTTTAATATAGGTAACTTTACATATACAAAATACGCAATCACTTTTCGTTGACGTTGATAAATGATTAATGATGTGTAAATAATATGGATTGGTATGATGTGAAAGACTTTTAATCAACACCGTACATTCGATATATAACATATGTTTTTCAGGTAAAGCAATGGATGGCGAGCGACAGAAGCACACACATGTGCACGGCGAGGCCCACCTGGCAGACCATGTCCTTCAGACAGGGGCTCTACAAGAAGACCTTCACCAACATCAACGTCAACCTCGTCGACATCCTGGAAGTCGACACCAAAAACATGGTGGGTGGACTAAGATTCGGTACTTATTAAAATTTGATTTTGATTCCGTTTTCTACCTACAAGGCCACCAAAATACTAAATGTGACCATAGATACGATGAGACCTAGGGTACGATTTTTGGAATTACGCCGTTCGCAACCAAACGGTTTTTCCATATAAAAAATAAAATGTAAAAAAAAAATATATATAGGGACATATCACACAAATTGAGCTAGCCCCACAGTAAGTTGTGAACTTGTGTCGCAGGATACTAACTCAACGATACTATATTTTATGACATATACTTATATAGATAAACATCCAAGACCCAGGTCATTCTGAAAAAGATCGTTTTCCATCATGACCTGACCGGGGATCGAACTCGGGACCCCCGTGTCGCAGGCTGGCGTGTTGACCGCTGCGCCACGGAGCTCGTCAAATTGTTTGAAGACGAGTGTTTACGGTAGTGTCTAAGGGAAAAAGGCGTGACAGTATGGATGTATTAAGTAAACGTTTGTCTCGTAAAAAATCTACCGAGCTCCAAAATGAACTTAGTGGCCAAAAGATGCGTTGCTAGCATTAACTCATATAAAGTAACCGACGTGGTTTACGATTGATTTGGTTACAAAGTTACATTACGGGGGAGACTGAAGAAAAGGAGGAAAAAGTGCGTAAATGATACGTATATCGGTAAGGAGGGTGTGACAGAAAAATTTGATCAGCGATAGATTAGAGTGGAAGTTAGTGATATCACGACAGCGACAATACATAATGGTGGGATTTCTATGCTCCTCCATGCTTTGTGACCAAATTTAACAGAATAAACTCTTAGACTGGTTCTGGGCAAATCATAGAAAAATCGACAAGAACTTAAAATGGAATATTAATGGTCTAAAGACGTCCTTAGTCTAGACTCAGCTATTCCTCTTAAGAAATACTTCTATATCTTAAATGTCATCTATATTGTCGACATCTAAATATATAATAAAAAATCATCGGAAATTCATATTTTAGATAACATCATCTTGTCTCCATCTATGGCCAGGGGTGTCATCCTCAACTACCTGTCCGGTAGTTGCAAGTATGGCATGGAGATGAGTACCCGGCCTCCCAAGCTGCTACTCTCTCATTCCTAATCCCTCCGACCAAGTAGCCCAAATACGTTTTCCCTAGTCCTACCCTTCCATCGCTTAAAAAGGCCTAAGCTTTGGCCTTCTTACGGCTGAGATGATGATGATCTTTTCGGCTATTACCATTTTATTTTTAGTTCGCACCTCGCATGTGTTTTGCCAAATAAAGATTTTCTTTTCTCCACAGACCGTCCGCTGTGAGCCTCTAGTCACCATGGGTCAACTCTCTCGCACACTCACGCCTCTCGGCCTGGCCTTACCCGTGGTCCCGGAGCTCGATCAGCTGACAGTCGGAGGCCTAGTTATGGGCACAGGAGTGGAGACCTCTTCGCACATCTACGGGCTGTTTCAGCATATATGTCTGCAGTACGAGTTGGTTCTTGCAGATGGTTCTGTTGTCACATGCAGTAAGGTATTAGAAGCTAGGTTTGATTAACTACCTTTTACTATAGTGTTCTGGGTAGTGTGAACGCTGTAATGGCGAAGCTCAGCTCAGCACAGGAGCGGAGACCTTTTCACATATCTTTCTATCTATGCTGTTCCAGCATATACCTATGTCTGGTACTTGGTGATGGATCAGTTGTCAAATGCAGTAAAGTATTATAAACTAAGGTTTGGTCAGCTTGTGTGTCCTATATGTGTATCAACTAGGTTCTGTGATGGCGAAGCTCATTCTTATATGGTCTTACATTATGGGACTCATCTGTATCCTAGGGTAGCCGTCCGTATGGCACCTGCGCGAATGGCACCTAACCTAATCCAATTTATTTTCACTTTTTTATCCACGAGGACCACCTACGACTCCGCAGCCTACAGCTGGGGTATGTATTTAAAGACTTTATCACAATAAAAAAAAATTACTAGGATACTGAGTTATAGATGCTATGCGAGGGCAAAAATTTCAAAATAAATTTGAATTTACGTAAAACATCTGAAACAGGCTTCAAGTTTAGCTTGCTTCTGTAATCTATTAGTCACACAACGTACTCGTAGGAAGATTTTAAAATGTGACTACGTAATCTTTATTTCCTCGTAGTTCAATTTGGTAAACGATTTTGATCAATTATTACCCAGTGTAAATCATTTTGAGTTCTGTCTTCTTTCCACAGGATGAGAACCCAGATCTATTCTACGCTGTTCCATGGTCCTACGGCACCCTTGGATTCCTCGCATCCGTAGTGATTCAAGTGGTTCAAGTTAAAAAGTAAGTTACCGTCTTGGTCGAAACCCACAATTGAAAGAAGCCAGTGTAAAACCAAATTACAAAAATGTTCTTTGAAACAATTTATAATCTTACAGATTAAAATCCGGCTGAACCGATTTTGTTGAAATTTAAATGGAACAAATTTGAAAGTTTATACTTCCCAATAGAAAAAAAGGAAATCGGAATTTATGAACAAATGTACAAAAAAAAAACCGGCCAAGTGCGTGTCGGGCCACGCGCAGTATAGGGTTCCGTAGTTGCGAATGACAACTTTGAGTTCACACTGTTTACACTCGCACCTCACAGTTTAACGACCAAATCATCTAACAATAAAGATAGTATGAAATTTTACATTTCCCAGTACATTTTATAAGTTGGTTGCCTATATAGTTTTCCTTTCAACTTCAGTATATATACTACTGCTGTATTTTTTTCACGTATCCATATATAACCGTTTAGCAGATAGAGGGAGGGGACACATACCTCTAACAAAAATTTTCACTTTAAAACCAAAAATTTCGGAAACGGATCCCTAAATCGAAAAATGGTGTTTTAAACCTCACAATATTTTTCAAAGACCTTTTTAACGATACCCACACGATGGGTAAGTAGAGAAAAAAAATTACTCCCCCACTTTACTTGTATGAGAGCTACCCAAAAAAAAATTTTTTTTCAAGATTTTTTTCTACGACTTTTTTGCCATGATTAACATACATACTCATACCAAATTACAGCTTTCTAGTACTTATAGTCTCTGAGTAAAACCGCGGACGGACAGACAGACAGACAGACAGACGGACAGACATGGCGAAACTATAAGGGTTCCTAGTTTACTACGGAACCCTAAAAAGGAAGTATCACAACATTATTTAGGTAAGGTTCGATTGACAAAGAAAATTGGGTGACGCAGCTCTAAACACAAACTACAAAGGAGATACTATTACTAGATATTATAGGTGTTTTTTATACATTCACGATGCTATTCGGAAATAAGTACTCTTATTAACTTAAGAAATAAGATATAGGAAAAAATCCACGCGAGCAGGAATTTTTCTTATAATAATAAGAGTGAGTACTATACTCTAACAATACAATTGTCACAGGTACGTGCGACTTCAGTACGATTCGTACACGAATGTCAAGGAGTTAGCCGCCCGGTTCAGCAAGGAATCCCTCGCTGCCAACCCTCACCAGTTCGTGGAAGCGCTGATGTACAGCAAAGACATGGGTGTGGTCATGACTGGAGACCTGGTGGATGAAATTGGCCCCGATGGAACTGTCAGTATATATCACACTAGTCTTAAAATATAAAATTTCATGACTTTGTTATTATTTTATACTCGCGAATAATTTCGAGTAAACTCAATTTTTCACTTGTGTGGCTGGCTGGTTATTACTAGCTCGTAAGATTCGTACACGAATATCAAGAAGTTAACCGCCCGGTTCAGCAAGAAATCCCTCACCAGTTCGTGGAAGCGCTGATCTACAGCAAAGACATGGGTATGGTCATGACTGAAGACTGTGGACGAAATTGGCCCCGATGGAACTGTCAGTACCTATATGTATATCACATTCTCGTCCAGAAATATAGGATTTCAAACTTTTATTATTGTTCTCTTTATTTATATTTAAGAACTCAGGTAAGTATAGGTTTTTATAAAATTAATAAAAAAAATATGTAAGTAACTTTAAACATAAAACCCTAAAAACCCTAGAGTGCCACCAGCAGCGGATCAGAGCTCAAGCTACCAGCAGTCAGAGAGAGAAATTATTTATTATTACTCGCGTATATAATTTCAAATTGGCTCGATTTTTCAATTTGCGATACTGAGTGACATCCTTTCAAAGCCATTGCAATCCGCTGTTGTTGCAAACTGCATCTAATGTCTCGTTTGGCCTGGGTCCATAATCTTCAATCTCCTTCAAGAATAAAATTTCTTGGGTCCATAAGGACGCAGTTAGGATCGAGGTTAATTTTTGGAAATAATATCTCACTTACATACGAATTCACAAATCTACGTAGCTTAATAATATAAGTATCTACAATTTTTTTTCCATTTATTTTTGCTAGGCAAAAGCTTCGATTGTCCACCTTGTTCTATCTCGTGGCATATCTTGCCATTCCTCATCAAATGTACACAAGTCGTCTTTCCATCTAATTTTTTGCTTGCCTCTGAAACGTTTTCCATCAGTGGGTATACTGTTCAATATCTACAACTATGTTTATACTTTTTTTACAGTACAATCCGATCGGCAAGTGGTACTCAGAATGGTTCTACAAGCAAGTGAAGAAGCACCTCAAGAACTATATCTACGGCTTCAAGCAGCCAGTGGTCGAGTACATCCCTCTGAGAGACTACTATCACAGACACACCAAGAGCCTTTTCTGGGAACTCCAGGTATACTGTCTTTACGAGATAAAGCTTCATAGACAAAACTTTAAGAACGGTTTCAAGATCTACTGCCCCCGTGGTGCAGTGGTTCACACGATAGTCTGCTACAAGGGAGAATCTGGAGTTGATTCTAGGCGTTTGGCAGCGGTTCTAGAGATAACCCTAGTCGTATTGGCATCAGGGAAGCGGCCAGTTATAAAAACTTTGTGAAATCATATGTCAGCAACATGCTGCCATTAAGCTGGACCCCGAGATCCGTTGCTTCTATTCCCACGCAGACCATAGAAGCCGGGCAATATTTTCTTTCAGTATTTGACTTACACGTCCAACAACACGCTAAAGCGGCTAATCACACGACGCGATATTCAGACTGACGAGACTCCGCAATATATTAGACACTTTACTTACTGGAGAGACCTTTCGAGCTCTGTCTAATTAGGGAAAGTCGTGATTAATTTTATCTATGGTCGTGATAATATGTAGGTAGGTACCGTAGGTAACTAGTATTATTAAATAAACATTGTTGAAACTTTTAAACTCACAGGACATCGTCTCTTTCGGCAACAACGTCGTCTTCCGCTTCCTGTTCGGCTGGCTGATGCCTCCAGAGGTGGCCCTGCTGAAGCTGACCCAGCCCGAAGTGGTGGGCAAGCTGTACGACAAGGCCCACGTCCTTCAAGACATGCTGGTCCCCATCGAGTGTCTGGAGAGCGCAGTTAATAAGTTTCATGAGGAGTTTCAGGTGAGATTGTTTTCCTTTCCTTATTTCTTTTACTATCCATGTGTCTCCTAAACTGAACTAGGCCTCCCAAACTGATGCTTTGATTGTTTTATTCTTATAGTTAAAATCAAGCTAAAATCTTCGCTTTGCATTCTTTTGTTTATGGCCTCAATGACAACACAGAGGCTTACCTTTGACTAGGCTTACATCAGCCAACTAGCGCCACCGATTATTTTATTTCATTTATCAGATCAAATTAAAAAAAAATTCATCTAGGTATGTCCAAAAAATTTTATAGTAAATTTTTATAGGCAACTTTTGAAAATGGCCTGATCATGGAGCACTGATCAGTGCTTCCGCATTCAAGGGGAAGTTAGATATATTTGTACATAGGTCCTTACATCTTTGTTTTCATTTGTATCCCATACAATACTGTGCTTCCACAGGTGTATCCTCTGTGGTTGTGCCCGTTCAAAGTGCGCAACGAGCCCGGCATGCTGCGAGTGAAGAATGGAAATGAATCTCAAATGTTCGTTGATATTGGAGTCTACGGTGTTCCTAAGGCCAGGAACTATAAAACCGTAAGTAGTAAGGCCTTTTTTGGCCCCTGGAAGAAATAATTAAAGGCACAAGGCACACTAGCGACGCCAAAAATTTTATTCCTAACACTTTACAAATAGAAAGAAATTCAAGAATGTAAATCATATAAGCCTTAGTAAATAACCTGAAGTATTTTTGGAATCATGTTTGAATATTATAAGAATCAGTCATTAAGGGAACTAGTGATTACCGCCAAAAACGGCTGTTTTTGGCGGTAATCTGATTCTCATCATTCTCACTAATTCTGATAATATTCAAACATGATTCCAAAAATACTTCAGGTTATTTACTAAGGCTTATATGATTTACAGTCTTGAATGAACAAAATCGTTTAATATAAATAACTTCGCGAATTTGGTATACTTACTTACTTATACAGCGTGAAAATTAACCTTCTATTTACATTCCTTTTAAGGTGTGACTCAGACCGTCAATATGGACAACTTTTGTTATGGGACCAATGCTGGGAACTCATTCTTTTTTACTTTCCCAATTAATAGCGGACCGCTAAACACATTTGTATGAAAATTTAAAAAAAAATGGGTTTCCAACATGATCGCATAGGAAAAGTTGTTCATATTAACGTGCTGAGCCCCTTTATGGGTATGTCGAGCGTACATCGTGTTAATTGACCAATTTACGTGCTGTAGGTATAGGTTACCCTATAAAGCCGTGTGGTTCCCGGCAGAGTAGAATAGGACCACTCCAAGTCTTCCCGTGGATGTCGTAGAAGTCGACTAAGGAAACACAAGCTAAACAAAGCTTTAAACATCAAAGAGACCTCTCCAACCCGTCTGGCCAGCGTGGAAAGTGTAGGCCAAATCCTCTGACTGCCCTGGCATATATATGGCTCTGGTAGTACAGAGAGGGTCGTGCTCCTGCAATGGAGACTAACAAAGACCTGTTGACGATGATGACGATGGTACCCTATACCTGCTTATTACTATTCTTACTTCATTTCTCATTATTCCGAGAATTAGTTCTCTTAGCGACCTGCTAATTTGTGATGTTCGTTTCCTTGTACACCAATCAGTGCACTTAGTAACTAAAGAATGATTGCAGTCACAATCGCTGTCCTTCCCATACTTAAGTGATCAATTTATTTTTAAACGATTGAGAATTATAGGCAGTGTTCCATGGGCCGTGTAAATACTTTGCTATATACTCCAACGTACCTGATGATTATAATTTTGAATGTGAAACGAAACATTGAAAAAAGGGTTCCCAGTTTTGTAACTGCTAATCAGCTGATCGATTTAGTATGAGATGTCCAATATTGTTAATATGTCGTCCTATGTTCCGTGGGAACAGTTGTTCAGTATGATCAGTATAGGTACCTACGTTGTAGAATATGACAAGGTTAAAGATTTACACGGTATAGATATCGAATAAGTATTATCCTATCCCACTCTTCCTTTGTTGTGACAAATGATTTAATGAATACTTAACGTCAGAAATAAAATACTCCAGAATTTAAGTAGCTCATAGGCATCTGACATCTTTGTAGCTATTTCGTCTTACCAGCTATCAAATATTTAAATTTCTTTACAAAAGGGCATTCAAAACTCACAAACTTCTCTTAATAATAATTCCAGGTGCCGTCAACCCGCCGAATCGAGGAGTTTGTCGTCAAAAACGAAGGTTTCCAAATGCTGTACGCCGACACGTACACGACTCGCGAAGAGTTTCGCCGCATGTTCGACCACAGCCTGTACGACAGGGTGCGGGACAGTCTCCCGTACTGCAAGGAGGCCTTCCCGGAGGTCTACGGGAAGGTCAACAGGAGTGTTCGGAAGTGATAATGTTATTAAAATATTATCGTTGTTAGCAATTTGAATTATATTATTTTTGTGAATGCGTTTGTTTTACATATATCGTGTAACTACACGAAGTACCTACCTACCCATTATGATGGATATCAATCAATTACTTCATGTAAGTATATATTATGGATCTTTTATAAAATATCGTCATCAGGTCTTGTTTAGTCTCTACTGCAGGAGCACGACCTTCTCTGACTACCTGAGCCATATATTAGCCAGAGCAGTCAGAGGATTTGGCCTAAATATAGTATCGTCAAATTAGTATCATCCACATATAATCTTATTCATCACAGATCTGTATATTATTCATCATATAAGTCATTTTCTTTTCTTAGTCTTGTTTTATTTCGTGTTTTACAGTCCGAATCAAACTTAATGGCAGCTCGGATATTAACTGCGAGCTGGCGCAGAAGCGCCCCGCGCATACCTAATATTGTAAACCTACTGCGCATCGATTGCGCGATGATACGGCCGTTTTTGGCGGTAATCAGTAATTCTCTTAATGACTGATTCTGATAATATTAAAACATGTTCCCAAAAAGGCTTATATGATTTACATTCTTGAATTTCTTTCTATTTGTAAAGTATTAGGAATAAAATTATTGGCGTCGCTACTGTGCCTAGTGTGAGGCCTTAAAGCATCATTCATTATCTTAGTTAAAATGCATAGTAATAGTCTTATGTACTTTCATTTTATAGATTCTTTTTAGTTTTTCTTCTCGTGTCGATAGTACAATTTAGATTCTGCTATATTTATTCAGCCATAAAATAATAGGCCTTACATGCCTTAGCGCTGGACACATAGGAAAGACGTAAGACAAGGACGGGGCGCAGACATCTCCGCGTCTTTTTCATACAAAATGTATAGAAGCGTCGCGACCCAAAACATATAGAAAAGACACAGGGCGCAGACACGACCCTTACTCATCTGCGCCGGTAGGACGGGCGAAACGGGGTTGCAGGCGGGGTGAAGCGCGGGCGCCGGGACTCGCGCGTCGTTGTCACATCACCCACAACTACTGTGCTTCGTCTTTTCTATATGTTTTCAAAAGTCGCGAGGGCGCCCCGTCTGCGCACTGCCCGCATCATGTCCTCGTCTTACCCCTTTTCTATGTGTCTAGCGCTTTGAAAGTTTGTATCAAAATAAAAAAAAGAAGTGCTACATATCAAAATGAAACGAGTGACTTAAATTGGAATATATCTTTTTAATTTGTATTAAGCACAAGCGTCGCACCACTCGATGCCTCGAGTATATACATACCTATAGGTAATAGTGCATTAGTAACTGATTAGATCTCCAGATCACAACATAATTATTATAAATTTAAAAATTACATCTAGACAACAGACGAAAACAACATACAATCTATAATTATCACTACAACGCTCTGGTCCCTGTTCCTATACACTCCAAGTCTCGCCAAATTATAACATAACTCAATATAAATTTCGTCTAAAGCAAAAAACTCAGTAAACATTCAGGGTTCATAGAATATTAGGATAGATACTAACTGCAAGTCTATGAAAACACTGCTTAAAATAGTATAGCTAAGCAGTGTTGCTTATCGATCGATAGTCAAGTCGAATCGAAACCAATATTGAGATTATGATAACGAGAGTTTTTCGTTCGATAGTATCGATACAATTGAGATCTTATATAGCCTACGATAGTATTGAAAGGTGACTGGCCATCAATAGCACGCAATCAATACTATCTGTAGTTTTTGATTATTTTTGTCACGCTCGCAATACTATCGATAGTATCGTAAGTATCGGTCGCAAAAATATCGATCGTATCGACAGTATTGTTTATAAAGCATTACCGAAACTAGGTAGATGAGGAAACTATCGATGATTCCGCAATACTATACTAAGCGCCAGTTAGCTGTCATTAGCGGACATTGACCTGTCCGGCGGTGTCTCAGACTTCGTTACTAAAATGGTTTTCTGATATGCTTTATCACCACATGGAAGCGCTAAAACGTCTGGTTTAGTGGCAGGTAATGTTTGCCAACAATAGCAGTCGGTTTACAATCCAAATAAAGGTTATTACCGTTTCGGGGCTGTTCCAAGCATAAGTAATATATGTGAGTAGGACATGATGACATGTTATTGCTACACTAATTGGCACTTAGTGTAGTGCGTGACATTAGCTAAACCATAAATTAAGAATAAGTAGAAGATGAAAAAGTAGAAAGACTTGATTATAATCTGGCTCAAACGATAACAAAATAGGTACGTCAAGGAAAAAAAGCTAATAATTCCGATTTATGCTCTTCCTAGCATTTTGGACTAGAAAATGATTATCTTTCGATTTAACATTTTCACATAATACAGGTCCGGTAATAAAGTAATAAAAATTATAAATAACATGGGAATTAGAACATTCATTATAAAATTACATAAAATACGCTGATACAATATAACTCTTAAGATATAAAAATAAATGTCAAATAATGTAAATAATACATATATGTCGCAGGGATTTTGTAAAAAACGTGACATTATAATTTCTCTAGTGAAATTATAATTACACTGATTTTTGTCAATAATATCAGGTTCGTATAATTTCACGGGCTCTTTTCAGAGTGATTGTAATTTCACTGGGCCGCAATAGTAATATTATAATAAATCTAGGTTTATTATGAGTTGCTTTTGTGGTAGGAGCCCCGCGTGTTCTGATTGGTCAATTTGTTATTAATTTATTCGATAGATTCTATTTCTTATGTCATTTAAATTACTTGCTCAATCATGTAACCTACCAACTTTTTTAAGTAACGTATTTTGACAAAAAGTACATATGTATACGTACATAAATGAATACATTTATTATTATTAATTAAGCTTTATTCAAATCCAAAAATTGACTCAAATATTACTACCAGTATTAAGTACTATTAAAATTATAGTTATTAAAGTTATGATTTGATTAGTGAGCGTTATAACTTTTTCAGCATATTTTATAGTATAGATAGTACTATAAAAAGTGACAAGATAAATTTAAAAAAATATTTTCTAAAATCTGTTTTTTATTTCCTAAAACTCTATGTTTAGTACTTGTTGGTCAGGTGGTAACGAATGAGGACCAATCAGCGATCGCTCTGATAATCTAACGGCTTTCTTAAACCAGTGTTTTTGTCAAAATATCACTGCCTTACAATTTCACTGCATCGGTCTAGTGCAATTATAATGGTACTGAAACTAGCCCGTTAAATTGTAAGTAATACACACGATTGACAATAATTTGTGTAATTATAATGTCACTAGTGAAATTATTATATCACGACTTTTATAATATCCCTGCAACATATATAAAGGTCGCGCCAATCTTTATTGTGGATCGGACATTAACTGCGAGCTGCGCAGTACGCGCCCTGCCTCCCCCCGCGCGCCCCGCGCCATCTTATTATTGTATACTCGCGCGATGTTCTGAGTCACAATAAAGTTTGACGCGAGCTGTACAAGGCAGAGTTTGGCTATTTACCCACCGGCGACCTTTGGAATTTAGTCGCAAAGTCGTAATGCCAGCTGCTTGGTAGCTTCTTAAGTGCAAATTATACATCCCGTACACGACTTTATATACATTTTTCATTGTATATAATAATCACTAGTACCATAAGTGTTTGTAAGTAATATACGTTATTGCGTATACAAGATGCTATTGGCATTACAGAAAAAAAAAGATTAATTTTGCAACAAAAAAGTAAAAGTTATTAACATTCAAAAGAAATAATTCATTCAATACTCAGTATAATCCGTGGATTATGAAATAAAACAATGTCAAAAATTCCTATAACTGAGGTTATCCAAACGTACACAACAAAGAAAATGCACAATATCAAGGCAGTACCTGTCTTACTACCAAACGTTGTTTAAAGTTTACTACTTATTGAATTCATTACTATCAAACCCATTCTAGTTGACAGCTTCAATATCTTACTTAAAACTTCTTAGTGGATATAATTTTGGAACGAAGTTTCTTAAAGCGTGATTGAGGTGAGGAGTTGAGCGGTAGAAATCGACACGTAAGGAAAAAAAGGAATGCCCTTTCTTCCCCCTTTTTTTCAGCTACTTAAGAGCGCATACTAGCAGTATTTTTTCAATATGGTTTCCATACAAATGTATTTCTCTATTTACTCGCTGAAAACTGATTCTAGAGCCACAATTCTTTTTTCATAAAATCTAGTACTAAAATAGGAATGCCCCTATTTTTTATTTTTTCAAAAAAAAACTGTTTTTGTACAATTTTTTTTTTAAACAGGTTTTTAGAAAAAAAATAAAACATAGAGACGTCCCTATTTTAGTAATAGATTGTATGTAAAAAGAATTGTGCCTCTAGAAGCAGTTTTCAGCGAGAACATAGAGAAATACATTTGTATGGAAAACGCACTGCTAGTATACCTTCTTAACTTTGGACACCGTTTTGTAGTAAAACTGTATAACTTCGCTAACACTCCAAATAAAACGCGAATAACAATAAAAATCGAAGTAGCAACGAATAACTTCAACCTATCAAAAATCGCATAAATTCACTTATTCACAGCTGCCGCACCTCCTAAGCGCATAATTATAATATGTGTCTAATTATACTGTACTCACAATTATAATATTAAACTATTTTGAGTCAAAACACACAATTGTAGTTTATTATCTATAGAAACGTTTACAACATCCGTCCCATACAACCTTTAGCTATAGCAAACGCCAGTTAGTAAGTGAATAGCGTATTTTGACCTATATTTTGTAGCAGTTGTAGAGATTAGACAAACCTCAGGAAATATACGCAAGATTGTAATAACTCGCTAACTGACGCTTATTACAACAGGTCGTTGACCTAATATATAGTAAAGAACGCGAGGTACGAGTAGATACTTATTCAATAAATCTCATATTACTTTTTAAAATTTCAAGACCGGATTTGTGTTTTTCAGGTAGTTATTTATGAAGTAAAAGTTGAAAATTATTAGTCAGTACTCAAAATTCACACAATAAAAATCATTTTATAACATATAAGTCAATTTATAATTTATTTTAATTACTGCATTGACTCTATTTGCTAATCATTATCAAAATATTTTACATCTATATAAATTTTATAATTATTATATCTGTTTTTCCAGCGATCATTGGGGTTCAAATCAGCACTATACTAAGGGCCAGTTAGCACATCTACCTTTCACTTCAACTGAATAAGGCTACATTTAAACATATGCTACAATCAAATGTTTATAGGTTAATTACCGCTATTGCCTTGCTATCTGACACTTAGCATAGTTAAATGTTTCTCGCTTGTACTTTTCTCGATAAAAATTGTAAGTACAGTGACTAACAACAATTTTACGTTAAAATGGCAGAGACAGCAGTCTTAAAACATACATAGGCGAATCTACTTTATCAGACTCCGTTTCTTCTGATGGAATCCAGAGAAATTAAAGAGCAAGTTAAATGAATGATAAGAATTATCTCTTTGAGCCACGGCCTTCCGTACCGGAAGGGTGTAGCCATACGCTGCGTTCCCCTCTGTCAAAGTGCAAGCCAAATTAGGCATATGCAGTCTAAGTGTTAGTTGTGTGTGTGTGACTCATCTGTACACAAATTATTGTTTCTTTTTTATGTCATTTTTTGTGACAATGTCATAATTACTATCAAGTGACAGTTTATGTAGGTGTGTGCAACTAAGCTTGTGTGCACATTTTCCCCCGCAAAAAACACCAGAAAATTTGTAATAGTAAATTGTCGCTTTGCCCACTCCCTCCGTCCGGTACGGAGGCCGTGTTGCTCGAAGAATTATCTCAATCCAATTGATGTTTAAGTCTGATGCGTTCGAACGCAACTTACCATCTCCGCTGATGTCTATGAGCGTCATTAGTGTGTTATGCGCTTGGCTATCTACTGTCTCTTTTACTATACGTAGTAGTTTTCTTTAAAGTTTAACTGCTCTATACAAACTTATCCGTAGGAATCTATCAGAAGAGACAGTAGTATGAAGTCTACATGGTCAGACGCGTCTACGCTCGCACGTTGTAAAAGTATGCAGGCGTAAAAATCTGATATGATACGGTAAATTCGTACGATTCGGAACTTTGATAGGCTCGTATAAGCACGTGCATCTGTGTATAAATAGAAAAAGCTCAGAAAAAACTAGTCAATACGAAAAAATAATAAATATAGGTGCTAAAAGAGGGCATTATAATCATAGGTAGAATACCAGTGCAAAATAAAAATAGCGGTATTTCTTCATATTAATACCTGTAACTTACAGGTATTAATATGAAGAAATACCGTAATATATTACAAGCCTTACAGGCTGTAAGGCTTGTAATATAGCTTTGAAACGTTTTAGCGACGCAAATGTTTAAGTTCTTTATATAGTACGAGAATACTATTTTTCAGTTCCACTGATATCAGTGCTATAATAACTTTAATGCTGTATTCCTGTTAGTTTTTTGATATAGAAGAATTGCACAAATTCATAGTGTCTGTGTTTAGACCAAAAATCCGTTAATATCACGTAGTGGCTCATACAAATAATTATTTTGTGACGGTGCGTATATCATTAATGATTCATTTTAATATACCTAATGCATTCAAAATAATATACAACAGTCAATATAATAACTATATCAGTTAAAATAATTCTAATAAAAGCGAAAAACTAAAATAATATTTTTCATTTTAATAAAAATTAATTAAAACATCTGAAATGTCGGCACCCAAAATCATTTTTTGACATTCTGGGGGATACCATTGGAATTTACTAGAATTAATCGAATACTTATAACGTCAAGTAATTTAGTTAATAACTCTAGTTAGTCATGTGATAAGTCAAAATATCAATATCTAATAGTCAAAACGAACTATACATCACGAAGCTAAACGAAATGGCATTGGAAAATCACTTACAAGTTTAAAAACTACAAAAATATTTCTCCTTACGATACTATGGCGATCCACTGATTCTATATAGATTGTATAATACTTTATATAAAAGTTATATAACAAAAGTCAATAAAGCGAGACCACTTGTCTTATTTATTATACTTCATACTGCGCTTAGTCTTGATACGCTTATTTCAAAATTACGCAATAAGAAATGACTCTATTTGATTTCATTGAATTACCAACGAGAAACTGTATAAACGCATGTAATGGAACGAAAAGGGAAGAGCTTTTGAGAAAGCTATAACATATTATGCTTTTTCAAAAATAGAGAAAGCACATGAAACAATTGATCCCCACCCCAAAACTGAAATGGCGATAATGAAAAAACACTTAAAACGACTAACAACACTGCAGGGTTACTTCGTTGTTGCCTAAAATTATTCAAGTTTAACTCTTGTTAGCTTATTGAATTATATTATTTAGCAAATTATAGAGGATGGAAGCAATAGCTGCATTTACTTAGCACTAATCAAACTTACGATAAAGATTGCACTTGGAAACATAGCACATTCATTAGATAAATCAACCCATCTCTCGCTAAACGCACTATTGTTCGCTTATTTTACTTCTCACAGCTCAAAACCTACTATCTAAAACCATATTGAATGAAATTCCGAATTCACATCACTTTCTCAGATACAAAACCTAATTTAATGAAATATCAATAACTATATTATTTAAATCAGTTTTCGATAAATCTGTAAGAAATAAAATAACTGAACGAAAAACGTAGTATTCAGAACAAACACACATTTATAGATTATTATAATTTAGGCTCCTCTTGGGGTTAACAACAATAAAAACGCGAGTTTTGACGTTTGTAGCGAGAAGTACAAGTGTGAAAATGCGCGCAACGAAAGAACCAATCAGAGAAATGGGCGGTACCGGTATTTCAACCAATCAAAATCTACCTACTAAGTTTTCTGATTTCAAGTCATATAAATGTCGAAGATCAGAAAAAAAAGATTTCTAAAGACAGTGTTACAGTTATTTAGGACTTAAATAATAAAGATGATTGATATACTTACAACGCTATGCGCAAGTAAAAACTTGTTTTATACTATTTGGTCAATCATATCAAAATATAGACAGTCACTTGTACACCTCTCTACATGTACCGTCATAAAAATCACCGCCTAAGGGTTACACGACCTAACACATAAGTCGACAGATCCGACCAAACATGTCTTTTTGAGTTGATCTTGATATGAGTCCAATAAAAAATCAGTCGATTATAAAAACAATGTGAGCGTCTGAGCGGACCTGCCAACACTATTACAACATGTGCTATGCACAATAAACACCTATAGAACTCTATATGTGCAATGAACTACATCTAAACATATTGAATTCACGAGCATCATTTCTTTTTGACAGTCGAGCTACTCGCGCAACTACTCGACCGAGTCTGAATGCCATCTTTCTTCAGTAAACTGACGCCGAACGCGGGGCATTTTTTTCGTAACGCCTTAATTTTATAAAGCTTATTGCCTTGTGAATTATTCGTTTCCTCGAAGTTATCGGGCGTGACGTCCGCTGTTATGACGGAGTTTGAGATGCAATCCATAGGCTCTGGACTATTAGACTTATCCCGTTTTCTCCTAAACCTGAAAGGAGTTTCGAGAGAATCGGCCGATATGTTCGTGACGTTCGTGTCACTGGAAGACAGATCCTGCGTGGACTCGAGTCCACTTTTGGGAAGATTGCTTTTGGGGAGTTTCTTACGGGAATTAGAGTTAGATCTTACGATAAGTTTCTTTCGCGAGTTCATATTAGTTGGGCTAGATTTAGTTTGGGTGGCTGTTTTTAAATTCGGTTCAGACGGTAATCTTTTGCCGTTCAAATGGCAGTTTTCCGTCAACGCTGATAGCGTGGACGTGACATTATTTAAGGTGTTAGTGACTGAAGTGTCACTATTGGTGATTTTAGTGACAACAGTTTTCCTTGTGAAGGTTTTGAGTGGGCTGGCTCCATGAGTGTAGCCTAACGCCGGTCGGGCAAGATTGGCTCTTTGTCCATGGAAACTGCTTTTACCTGTAAACGGTTTGGCGTTTGTCAGCTTGACTTGCGAATTGGCACTTCTCGTTGGCGGGAACGTGGACGTCTTGGAGGCGTAGGATTTGATGGTGTTGTTGATGATCCTGGGCTGCGGCTTGAGGTTTGTGTTGTTGGCGTTGCGGATGTTGTTGGTAGGCATCATGTAGTTCATCTTGGGCGTGAACACGGTCTTGGGGAGCATGGGCGTTGGTGTCGTCTTGTACTTGCCGATGACGGTGGTCACGTTGTTTTCTGAATCAGTCTCGTTGGCGTTCAACACGTTCGCGTTATCGAGCTGCAAAGAATATAAAGTTATTAAAAATATGTTATTAAAAAGTGCTTATTTTACTGCCGTTTATTTTTTGTCTCGATTAAATTTCGCTTCGGTATCCGATGTAACAACTGTTCTTGCTGTTAATTTAAATACCCAAAAAGTTGTTTGAGACCTCTTAAATGTCCCCTTAACGTTCCTTCTTTTTCTATAGCGTCTGTTGTCATTACGCGATATTATTGCGGAGTCGAAATCCATCTTAATATCATCGAGAAACAAGCCAGTGCATTATTAGTATTTAAGAATTTTATATCTTATTGAATATTGACGAAAACTATGTGCAGTGTGGTTCCCGGAAGAACGAATTGAATAGGACCACCCTAAGTCTTCCTGTGGATATCGTAGAAGGCGACTTAGGAAACAGGCTACACAAACATTCTAATCATCAAAGAGACTTCTCCAACCCGTCTAGCCAGCGTGGATACTTTAGACCAAAATCCTCTGACTGCTCTGGCTAATATATGACTCTGTTAGTACGATGACGATGATGAATACCTTGTTATTGGCGTTCTTGTTATTGTGCAGTATAGTCTGCAGCGACACAGGCTTGTCGTCCTCCTTCGTAGTAGTAACTTCGGGGGGCAGGTCGCAGTAGATACCGCGCGTGAACACGGGGAACAGCGTGATGTTGTGGCGGCGACGGTACGCCTCGCCCTCCGCGTGCATGCGAGGCTGCACACTGAAAATAAAAGGTCATTTAGTAAATAACTTCATATAAGTAGTCGGAAAAAATATAAATAAAAAATAAGTTGGGCCAAGTATATAGCCTTGGGGTATGCCTATGTCTTTAGCTACACTTTTTTGTTATTATAAGAATTCTTGATTACTTGTAATTCTTCTTGAGTCATGTTGTCAAAGCAGAATGAAAGCTAATTAGGATCAACATTTACTAATGTATAAAATTTTAGTTTCTCTACGATATCTTGTAATGAATTCAGTCGAACGCTTTCCATAGATCAAACAAATGATTCTAACTTTTCATATATTTCATTAACTTTGTAAATGATTTGACATTGTGATTAATATCGACTACTTTTCGTGACTAGTAAGAACAATATGAGGATATCCTCTTACTTCTCGAGGAACCACTGCTGGTGGCCGATGACGGAGCCGGGGCGGCAGACGCGCAGCCAGGCGATGGCCTCGCGCGCTGTGAAGCCGTGGTGCTTCATCATGTAGCAGGCTATCAGCGTGCCCGTGCGTCCCAGACCCGCTGCAACAATACATAATACCTATACAACTTGATAATGGAAAGGCGTAAAAACTCATACGCACAAACTTATTTTTATTATAAAAGAACTATATAAATTACTAGCTTTCGCCCGCGGCTCCGCTCGCGTTTCTGTCGATCTCTCGGGAACATTACATTTCTCTTAGATTAAAGGTGTATGCATGAAAGCCTATGTCCTTCTACGTACTCCAGACAACGTGTATGCAAAATTTCATGATGATCGGTTCAGAACATAGTGCGTTAAAGCGTAACAAACAAACTCACTTTCGCATTTATAATATTATTATATTTAAGTTGGAATTAAACTTAATTTTTGCAGATTATTTATGAAAATATTAGCAATTTTTTGTTTTATTGTTTGTTGCAAATGAAAAAGTATTGTGCGATCGAGGGCGACGTTGCAGCCGCATAGAGTTTAGTAATGATCAAACAAGGCGTAATTAAAATACTTTTTGGTTAAAATTAGACTCCATTTTTTTATTTGTGGAATTGATTCTGAACAAACTAATATATTAAATAACATATTACGGTATTCCGTTAATAAATAGAAAGTACATACCTTTGCAGTGGACAGCCACCGCTCCTTTAGCAGCTTCAGAAATCCTTATAAACCGGTTGACTATCAGATCCGAAGGCACCGAACCATCCACGAAGAACAACTCTCTGTGTTCGAAACCATGCGACGTAAATTGCCTTGCGTCGTACGATTTCTTGTTCAGTCGGACGATCGTCGTGACGTTGTGTCGTCGGAAATACTCGTGGTAGTGCTCAGGGCTGTGAAGGGGGTAGCCGCGGTCGAGCCGCGAGCGGTGGTGGGGGCCGGAGAACGCCAACATCTTGCCGGGTACGATCCAGTTCAGGTCGCCGTTCTCCACTTTCTGGGGAGACGAAAACACAAAGTTAGCTTTCTGGGGAGAAGAAAACACAAAGTAAGTCTCCCAGTATCTCACTCGTACGGAAAGTTATACATTCTTAATCACAATGCTTCATAGCAATGAATGAATTAACTCTTTATTCCACCAACTAAAAATGGAACAAATAACAAATAAAAACAATAACAAGCAGGTACAAAGGCGGCTTCCAGCCAACCTTTGGCTATACAAAAACATAAAATAGTTGAGGGTTTCCCGAATTTCCCATTTCCTGGCTTTCTTTCGTCATCTTCTGACGGTCTTCGACAAAATTAGTCGTGATGCTACTAGTGATATTTCAACTCCGTCGAAAACCATCAAATTACTCAAATTTGAACTGACGTTGCCTAGGATGACATCCGAGGCGTGGTCTCACAAGAATGGCAAAGGTCGTGCGAAGTTAAATAAAAGAAAGCTGGAAATTAGACCTCGAGCTCAAAATAACACAGCTGAGGGTACTGCTAAGAACTTGCTTATGAGACAGAAGTAATGGGCTATATGCACTGGTAACTCAGTCAAATACTGTTATTACTACTTAGTTTTTGCACAGAACAAGGAATTTCAATTTATTATTTTTAAAGGAAAGTTTAGGCCACGACAAAAGAACGTGACACTTGTAACAGCAAAGTATTTTTATCTCTGTAGTGCCTATTTTTAGAAAAAAATGTGCAAGTTTCCCTTCAGCTACTTCAGCTAAATAAACACCTTATTTTTTACTAATTATTGAATGGCATGTGTCTCCCATCTCACCTGATTGTAAGTGACGATGAGCACGAGGATGTTACATGCCTATCGAAGAGATACCCATTTATTCTACTTTTGAATGTCCCGGGACTACACTTAATACCTACCTCAATAAGGTAATTTTTTGTGATCCCACATGGCATGCGCTTCGGTCACAGAATGAATTACCGATTATGTTACCTACACACGCAATCGGTCGCTACCGATCAGTTTTTCAGATTTTTAGTGCTTCATCGATTCGCTAAATCCATTTATAGAACTTGTAATAAGTCGTATTTATGTCTGTGTCGGAACTTAAATTGGTTACAATATTTTCGTGGGACTAAGCTATAAGTCTTTCTCGATACATAAATATGCGTGCTCAACCAACTTCTTTTTTCTTTTCGAAAGGTAAGCGATAAAGTTGGTATAAGCCGTGGCCTAAAACAGATGTCACATTTTTCAAACTGCCTACTTCGTCGTACGGTGCATGTTGCGGCGCATCCTTTGAAAATATTAAACATAAGGCAAGGGTGGGTTTACATAGAATGCCGATGTCTCCAACGAAAACATACTATTTTGATGATGATGAAGTGCTTTTTTTTTAAATTTGTTGTAAGGATTGCTCGGACGAGCACGCCTTGGGCAAAGCATAGACCTGGCTGAAATGGAATACGATGCCTAACGATGTATTTCGAGTCTTAGCTGTCAGAACTCCTATTCTTTTGTTATAAAAATGGTACTTGCGTTTAAAACCGCATCACACGAAGAGACATCCGCCTATTAGACACAGCTAAACAACTAACCTCATAGAACAGATACTGGTCCGCATCGAAATGATCGAAGTGGAAGAAGCCAGCGTCATGCGCCACCTTGATCCCGTGAAGCACATCCAGTAACGATATGTCGAAGAGTGGGGGGCCGCCGGACGCATCCCGAAAACTCAGCAGGGACCATTCGGATCCGTCTGTCAGCTGCTTGTAGACTGCGGCCGGGCTGCCACCCAGGTATATTATCTGGAAATTAAAGGATTTATTTGAAAATATTTCCTTTTACATTGTGAATGCATAAAAAACACCTATATAAAAATATTTATTTGATAAATTTTTCGCTGCAATTAGTTTACTATGTAACTGTTTGTAAACCCATAATTTTTGAAGGTTTGAGAGTTTAGTACGTATTTTGTAATTTTGCAACGTCTGGATAGATGTCAACAAGATATTGCTTTTCTCAAAACCCCAAGTGTCTTTAGATATTCGGGTCTTTTATTTTTTTAAATAATACTTTCTGTTAGTTGGTAAACAGCGTTTAGTGACCTATTCTTGCGTTATCACTTCTTGTGAGCAGGTTGGAAGCGAGACGGAAGATGTGTGTGAGTAGGAAAGACAACGTTCATGAAAGTTCAAGAGTATACCATTGGAGTTTTGCAACAATATATGACACAAGAAAATGGTGAACCTAAAAAAAACCCGATCCGAAATCATAAAGTTTTTGCAGTATTATCTCCCTGGCCAAACAACACTATAGCAGTTCATATCAATTGTTTACCTCCGCCATTCACTAAAATAATCCGAAAAACTCCGAGTTTTTATCAATGAAGTGGATCGTTTTATTCATAAATAAACAATTGAATGAACGAGCAAATTTCTTGTTCCGTTTCCACTTTAGGACTGAGTGGGTGTTTGTGGTGGGTGGAAATGAACGCTACTGGGCTCCAATTATAACAATTGTACGTACATAAAGATGGAGCATGTATTACGTTCGTGTTGGTAATCCCATACTACGTGATCTGTTCATGAAAGGATGTTTTATAATACCAAATTTTGTCAAAGGGGAAGGACGCTTTAGGTCTTCTTCAAGTAGTCAATATTCTGCAAGGAAATTTCGGAGTATTTCAAACTATATTCGAATTAAATCACGTAACACTTATCACTTTTAGTAGTTTCTCAAGTCGTATGAATGTATTTTTTTATAACAACGCATAACTTTTCCTAAGTAAAAAGTAGAGGGGACGGGTCTTGACTTGACATATACTACTGGTGGTCCATGTGGTCAGAGGCAAAATTGCAAAAAATTGGTCACGTAAAGTGGGTGTTAGCCACCCCTTACGTAGGGGCGGCTTTAACCATTGTGAAGCTCTGGCGCTAGAATCCGCCAGATGTTCGCGAGGCAGAGCTGCTAGCAGGTCTCTTTGACGAGGCCTAACCCTGAAAGGCCCCCTATATGGGTGGATTGTTTACACCACCTTTGGGTACTATGTCTACTTGGTAGAGAGGGAGGCAAGTGTTGGAGCCGCCCAAACGAAAACGTAATGCGCTCAGTATCATTATTCTCAGCCCACTTATTTTTTTTTTATTTAAAATTAGGTAAATATGTAATGAACCTACATCTATACTAATACCTATATTGAATTGATTCTGGCGTTACTTTGCGAAAGTCCAAAGTTTAACTCAAAGTGTATCGATACTTATATTATACAGAGGAAAGATTTGATTGTTTGTTAGCATTGTATAAGCTCCGAAACTACTAGACCGAAATTCATAATACTTTTACCTATAGAAAGCTGAATTATATGCGAGTGACATAGGGTACAATTTACGCGGACGAAGATGCGGGAAAGTTGCTAGTTTGTAACAAAATTCTAGACGGTATATAAAAATAACGATTTATTCTTCGTTTCAAACTTCAAGTCTCAAATTAATACAATATTAGGGTCATTAAATAAATTTTCAGAATAATAATTTACTTAGTACAAAAGCTTCTTTTAACAAGTCATACTTGTTTGTCGTCGGGTTGTTTAGTTAGCGAGGCCTTGTATCGGACGGGAATAGGTTAAGGCACACATGACGCAATCAGGCTTGAGATTTTACTGTACATAAAATTATGACAAATACAAAGAGATCTTTTGTTTCAAAGAAGTTACAAACATATGCGTGTTTAAAATTATTTTTGTATGTTATAGACGGGTGGGAGTGGATAAATGGATGGTTTAGGTCCAAGCTAATCTAACCGTGCTTAGGATAATGTTTTCTTGCTTAGGATTTTATTTTCCGTAAAATTATTTAAGTATAATGTTGTCAAACCAAAAACTTTTGGCGAGATGACCTGAGTGTGTCCGAGTTAGGTACTGAGATAGAAGAAAATACTGAGAAAATTCAAACATCAACAATTAAAATTCAAACATATTTGCTTAAATTCGTTTGAAAAATCATTTATTTCGCTTTTAACCGTCTACAAAAAAGAAGGAGGTTTTATACATTTATTTTTCTTTCATTTTTTTAAATATTTCTGTTCAATGTTATTATAATATAATCTTAGTTAGGTAACAGTAGCCGCAGGGTGGTTGTCAGCGGCTCAAAAAACCCAACTTACCGCTAAAAGGGCGGTTCGTGCATCTGACAGCTTTCCACATAAGTGTGTTGTTCTTGATGATCACAACGCGAATGTTTATAAGGTCATCGACTAGTCGGCTATTGAAGACTACTTTAAACAATAGCAACATAACATTCCCATAACCCTGCTTTGAATTGTACTTACTTATATGCTTTTGACAGTTTTTATGTCAACCATTTTGTATTCTCTTCCATGGAACTGTATATTTTCGACCGGCTTTCGAGTTATTGGATAATTGGGCACGCGTGGGAACAGTGTCCGCTTACAATCCACAATTACTGAACACGTAACGAAGCTTTGTACTACATTGTCGGTCACGTAACGCTAAACATACAAAGTGGAAGGGACATACCCGTAATAAATCAAACCACGGGCTTTACTATCACTTTAGTATAATGAAATTAAAATAACAGTCAAAGAAACCAATTGCGTTCCCATACAAATCGCCCTGGCGGCTGCACACTTTTGAATGGAAAGGCCAATTTTTTTGCTGTTATTTTAATTTAAGTATACTGTAATGATCTAGTATAGACCGTGGTTCGATTTATTACGGGTGTAAGTGCGCGAAGTAAAAAGTGTCGTTTCCGTCTTCAAAGCATAAGAGAAACAAAGAACAGACATGGGTGGCGTAAACGAAGATGGGCCTATATAGACTCAGCTGTAGGCGGAAGAAGTACTGAGATTCTTTCTTTCTTTCTTTAGGTTTACGGCTCCATCGTTTTTAGCCTAAACGATGATTTTGCCAATGTCAAAGTTAACAATAACACGCACGCAATAACAATATCAAAGTAGGAACATAAAAAAAATTCGGAATTAAGAGTAATGGGTTTCCCAAAACAAAATAAAGTTAAAACCGAGTATTTGTTATAATAACGTTAGAAATTAAATGACCGGTAAAATGTGGAAATACATGAAGATGATTTATGTAGAGTGGCGGCAACCCATGTTCGTCTTAAGACGAGAATTTTGCTGTTTTCTTTTAAATATAGAATTAAATGCTGTAAAAAAAATAATTTCCGTTTTCGTATTATGAATGCACATCGACTCAGTCCGCTGGTGTATTTTGCCCAAGGTGACAGCTAGGTACTACGTGAAGGTATCGGTGATTGGATAAATTTTAATTAACCTATTATGTCCCACTGCTGGGCAAAGGTCTCTCCCATTTCCTTCCACTTGTCCCTATCCTTTGCGGTCTCTGACCACTTACGCTGGAATACGTCTAGGTCATCTTTTCAACGCTTTTTAGGCCTCCCCCTACGACGCCTACTACCTTCAGGTGTCCACAGAGTTACCCTATTCACCCATTTTTCGGGAGCCAATACATTATATTTCCAGATTAAAAGCTTATGCAAAATCTTGTTAACCAGCGTTTCCTATTTGATGGGTCGCGAGTCGCGACCCGTTACCGGACCATCAAAATTAAATACGGGTCGCAGCTTCAAATTATAGCCAGAATTATATAAACTAACTGGTCAAGCTAGAGTAACTGACGATTGCTATCCTTTTATTATGTGTTTGTCACGACTTATACATTAAAAGCTAGGCTTTCAACACAAGTTTACATTATTTATTATACAAGTATTCAAATAAATGTAGAAGCAAACTTGAAGTGGAACCAACCCTTTGACTTTTATAAAATGAGCAGCAGCTCCTTCGCCCAAATAAAAAG
The DNA here is from genome assembly GCA_963082605.1 of Rhodophaea formosa. Taxonomy (NCBI): domain Eukaryota; kingdom Metazoa; phylum Arthropoda; class Insecta; order Lepidoptera; family Pyralidae; genus Rhodophaea; species Rhodophaea formosa. Next base: position 7,410,068 of record OY720228.1, on the reverse strand, counting down.
GTGATAAATATTATACACGAGGGAGCAAAGTGAAAAATTACCGGGCTGAGGCAGAACTATGATCGGGAAACACTGTTGTCAACATAATTCAGCTTTAATTATTAATATTAACAGGACTTAGCACGAACCTTTTCTTATTTATTTCCGCTGACGTGTGTCGCTGCGACCACGATGGATGTAACTACATAGAAACGTCAGCGGAAATAAATAAGTAAAAGGTTCGTGCTAAGTCCTGTTAATATTAATAATTATGTTTGAAGCGCCAAAGTTTAAAAATGAATATAATACAGCTTGTTCCAGAAATAAGGTTGATAGCTACATGCAGCATATAGGAGACATGCAGCATCGTTACAATTCATGTACCAGTGTGTGTACGTCTGAGGGTAAAAGTTAACGACAACAAGACAATGATGTTGCGCAATAATTTATAATGACAAAAAGTTCGAGTTTTTGCTTCATTACCGCCATTACGCGAGTAATACAGGAAGTAAACATAACAAACAAAAAATAATTGTGAGATAAAATACCGTTGGGCGAAACGAAACTAAAAAACTTTGTTGTCGTAGCCAAACTTCTTGCCATTTCTTAGTTACAAAGTTAAAGTTTTTCTTCGTAACAGATCCCTTTTTGTAGGAAAAATGTGTCTTCGCTCGCTACATGGCTATAATATAAATCCCTCGGGTACATTGTTTTTATCTGGAGGTTTTGAATAAATAGAATTGATACAAATGTAAATTGTGTTTTTCTGTTGTACCAAAGTACTTACGTGCTAATTCGTAGCAAGCAAGAATATATTTTCTCTTCTTAAACGATTTTAATTTAAAGGGCGTGAAAAGATTTCTTCAGGGTTGGACTGGCGTTTTAGGCTAGGTATAGAAGTACCAAGTTACATCGGCATTGTTCGATGGCGCAGAATAGCGCAAGCGACCGCCGACTCGGCCCGAATGAGAACATCAGTGAAATAACGAACTTATTGCTACAACATAAGATTTTAATTCCGAAAGCAGTAGGACTATTGCTATCTCGTTCGCAATACTTGTACGCCTGCCGAGAATGGCTGAGACGCAGCATGGCGCGTACTCGTCAGCCAATGGCATACGGATATTTTAGCGCCATGCAAAAATTTGATTTCTGCGCAGGTACATCGGTGTAACTTATAAAAGTGGTAGTACTTGTAACTGCTTTCCATCAGATGGTATGTTTTTTGCCTACTTCGTTGAATAAAAAAAATTACACATATCAATATATTCAAACATACACTAAAAACAGTGGCGCAGTTAGTTGCCTCAATAGTATAAAAATTCTCTCAAAGGTCTCACTTATCTCAGCCGCAAGAAGTCCACAGCTGGACATAAGCCTCCATAAAGGCTTCCATCATGCAGTTTTGCAGTACTCTTCACGCTTGGCAGTCGGGTTGGTGAGCGCAGTTTGTTTGGCTTAAATCTCGGTTCCGAAGCTGCTGGCAGTCGAAACTTTTTTTAAAGCGAAGGCAGGGTAGGAGTTTGTTGGACTGGGAGAACGGAAAAAAGGTATTAGGGATGCTACTTGCTCGGAAAGGCTTTGGGATAAGTAAGTAGCTTCTCCGGAGTCCGGGCGTGTGTACCCGATGCCATACTTACAACCACCGGACAGACAGTTGAACAGGATACCCCCGACTATGCATGACATCCCTGCCGACACCGACCATGGTTTTCCAAAATTATCGGATCCCATCCTTTGGAAAACCATGTAAAGCCGAATCTGATAACCATTCAATGTAGTTTATATCAATTAAAGATCATCGTGCTGGACTTAGGCCTCCCCCAAAGATTTCCAATACGACCGGTTGGAAGCGGCCTGCACCCAGCGCCTTTCTGCGACCAAAAAGATACAAGTAACTAAACGTAATAATCATAAAATATTCACCTGATAACTCCCAATAAGATATGCAGCGTTAAGTCTGAGGGTCTCGTTATCGCTCGTATAGAAGACGATCTTTTTCTTCGGGTTCTTCTCCAATTCCTCCCCGAGCTTCTTGCAGAACTGGTACAGATGGCACAGGTGGTAGGGCCCGAAGTCGAAGTAGAAGTTCTCGTACACGATGTCATCTTCTATGTGGAAGTACCTGCTGTTGCGCGTCGGTTTAGGCTTGTATCCAGATTTCAGGGTGGCGAAATACAGTCTGTCTGGAAGAAGGAAAATGCTAGTTTACATTGTGTTAACAACTTTATAAGTAGAATAGGACCACTCCAAGTATTCCCGTGGATGTCGTAGAAGGCGAATTTGGAATCACAGGCTCTAGTAGTACAGAGAGGGTCGTGCTCCTGCAGTGGAGACTAACTGGTCAAAGCTTGCCTTATTTTTGATGACATGGGGGATGGGGGTTGAGGTGGTGATGATATAAGCAAAATTTTGCAAAAAACATTAACATTTTATTGAGAAAATTATATCAATATTTACGTAAGCTTAGGGGAGGAGGGGGGAAAACTTTTCTTTTGCTGACAAGAGGGGGATGGGTATAAGAATAGCTATTTTCTGCTTACGTAATAGGTACTTGAATGACCCCTTTTGATTCGGGCAATAACAACGTATGCAACGATCAAACATTTGTTACTTTGTAGCGGAAAATGTCTGGCGTGTGATAAGGAAACGCAACATGGGTGCGGGCGCCACACGACGTGTTCTACTCTTGCAGACAAAAAATCTTAACATTGTCGCAGTCGTGTTGTGCCGTCATTAGGTAGCTAATAAATCGCTAAGTAATCCTATATTGTTCCTAAACTGGTTAGTCGCCGTTTTTGTTGGGATTGTAAAAGTCTCAACGTCAATATTGATATGCTAATCCTAACTAATATTATAAAATGCGAAAGTGAGTTTGTTTGTTTGTTAGGCTTTCACATTTCATTTTCATTCGATCATCATGAAATTTTGCATACACATAGGTTAGGGTACCGAGAAGGACATAGGCTATATATCACGCGGGCGGAGCCGCGGGTAAAAGCTAGTTTTTTTATAAAACGCATAAAAACCTTGCTTATCTTATCTATATTCTATTAGGGATTCTAATATTAAAATTTTGCTCTAATAACAGAATATTTGTGACTTTGACGTACATTAGGAGACACTAATATGCAAGGAACTGCAGCGATGTTGAACTTAATTTTTAGATGTTGCTATCACCGGTTGCTAGTACATAAAAGTCATTCCATACAAATTCATTTTAGTGCTGACTTTGGTAGCGGGGGGGCCAATCTTCATAGTTTACTTTTACTCAAAAATATTTTGAGTATTCCGTTGTACACTAATTCTTACTCATGAAACAGCTTACCAACACTTAGTTAACCAGTCGACATAACGCAATTAGCTCCAAAACTATTTGTAAATGCAGTTTTTGTCATAAAATCAGGTAACTTAACGCAACGGATTGACAGCTTTTTTGCTAAATAGAAAAGTAAAACAGCCATATCGGTGTGATCGTGTATATGTTACTCAACCATAAAAAACTCATCAAAGCAATGAGAACCTAATTAGTATAAAGTATATGTCTGCTTTTAGTAGTCGGTTCCGAAACGCTAGTAGTCAGTAGCTTTTGAGTATAAATAAATAAGATAAAGTAAATTGGAATTATTAAAAATATTAATTGACGTAAAAAAGCGCCTAAGAAGATATTTATCATCACGGTCCGTCTTATTATAAAACGAGGACTAACTTTGGTACCTGGTTTAAACCAATATCCAACCAAAATAAATTGACAGTAACACTTACTAAAGGTCAAATTAATAAATGTTCACTTATTTTGGTCGGATAATGGTTTAAACCAGGTACTAAAGTTAGTCCTTGTTTAATAATAAGACAGTATCTTTTTCTTCTTAGATGTGTATTAATAAAACTCATCCTAAGTGTAACAACATTCCACTTGTCCACATGAAACATTAAAATCAAAAAATCGCGTAACATTTTCACTATGACGCTACATTTTCGCTTATCGATACACTGTCGAAAGGTCATGGTTCAATCAAACCGTTCAGCAGATCAATCACCAAACCTATTTACGATTCAGAAAGTCTCGTCTCGTTGGAAGGTAACTCGAGAATAATAGGAAATTCGCTCAGAAAAAGGAAATAGTACCCTTCGCGTGACTCGTGGGTAATTGAGACGTAACTTAGAAATCGAGCTTAGAGATGATATTTTATTAAAATTATATTTACGGATTTGCTGATACATTTTATTTTGTTGTTTGGTGTCCGTATCGAATTTTCAGTTGTTACTTTTTATGCTTGCAAATCTGAAAATAGTATTTCGAAATGAGCTGCTGAGAAGCCACGGCTGAGAAGTATTACTCAGAGAGAAACTTAGTTCAGTTTTGGCCCTGTGAACCTGAGTTCAGGCTCTGGTAACATGATTAAAAATTCTTCTTATGACTCGATAAAATAATGATGTTGTAATTTGATCATACATAACATAAATTCAAACTAATATTAATAAATCATGCGTTTAGCCAGATAAAATACATTTGCAGGCAGGCAGTTTTTCACATCTGATCAAATTTAAATAAATCTAAATTTATAAAACGTATCTAGTAATTATTGGTCAACGACTAATTTGATTTGACCACTGCAGAGAAGAAACGCCGTAGAAACTCTTTTTAGATGATTTATTATTATTGCAAATTAAGCTTAGCAATGCTGATATTGGTTGATACATCTTGAAAATAAATAAATAATAAAAATGTTTTTAGGCAACAATACTTAAGGGCCCACACTAGGCTAACTAGCGACACCAATAATTTTATTTCTAATACTTTACAAGTAGACAGAAATTCAAGAATGTAAATCATATAAGCCTTAGTAATAACCTGAAGTATTTTTGGAATCATGTTTAATATTATCAGAGTCAGTGAGAATTATAAGAATCAGATTACAGCCAGAAACGGCCGCCGCCGCCGTTTTTGGCGGTAAACACTATTTCTCTTAATGACTGATTCTCATAATATTAAAACATGATTGGGGTCATTTTATTCCCAATACTTTACAAATAAAATCAAATTCAAGAATATAAGTCATATAAGCCTTAGCCTTAGAAAATAACCTGAAGTATTTTTGGAATCGTGTATTTTAATATCATTAATTAAAGTCATTAAGATAACTAGATACCGTTGTTACCGCCAAAAAACCGGCCAAGTGCGTGTCGGGCCACGCGCAGTGTAGGGTTCCGTAGTTGCGAATGACAACTTTGAGTTCACACTATTCACACTCGCACCTTACAGTTTAACGACCAAAAACATCTAACAATGAAAATAGTATGAAATTTTACAGTTTATAAGTTGGTTGCCTATAACTTTTTAGTTTGTACTTACTACTCAGCTCTGATTCTCCTTCAAGATCTGAGATCTCCTTTCAACTTCAGTATATATGCTACTGCTGTAATTTTTTTCACGTATCTATATATAACCGTTTAGCAGATAGAGGGGGGGGACACTTACCTCTAACAAAAATTCGCACTTTAAAACCAAATATTTCGGAAACGGAGCCCTTAATCAAAAAATGGTGTTCTCAACCTCACAATATTTTTAAAAGACCTATTTAACGATACCCCACACAATAGGAAAATAGAGAAAAAAAAATTACTCCCTCACTTTACTTGTATGGGAGCTACCCTAAAAAAAATTTTTTTTCAAGATTTTATTCTACCACTTTTTTGCCATGATTAATATACATACCCATACCAAATTACAGCTTTCTAGTACTTATAGTCTCTGCGTAAAACCGCGGACGGACGGACAGACAGACAGACAGACAGACAGACAGACAGACAGACAGACAGACAGACATGGCGAAACTATAAGGGTTCCTTGTTTACTACGGAACCCTAAAAACGGGCGTTTTTGGCGATAACAAAAAATAAGTAGTTGCAGGAGTTTCCTTATAAACAAAAAAATGCCAGGAGACTGCGCTCTTCTTATCGATATCTACATCTTGATACATTGAATTACTGTTTTACCCAGCGAAATAAAAGTAAAACATTTCTTCTGTCTGCCCACGAGCATTCTCTAGTTTTACCTAGAAGGGTAATCCATAAACCCATGAAGTTAAATGGCGGGTTTGCACGTAAGACATCAACGTGGATATGCATCACCCACCCTGCACATTTACTTCAAGTGGCTGTAATTGCTTTGGGTTCCGTGCTTTTACGTCCTCGGGCGTGGTCTAATTTGTGAAAATCTGGCGATTCATTTCCAAGGCGCGAAAATATTCAGAATATCGCGATCGGCACAGTCGCACAAACGGCGTGGACTGGACTCCATCAATGTGGTCGATTTTCCTGCACATTGCACCTCTAGATTCGGAACTTCCTTCAATATGCGAACTTCTAAAGAATGGAATTACCACCCTGTGTCGTGTTTCCCGATTCCCGACTCGTGCAGTTTAGGGAATTTCAAGGCAAGAGTAAATATTTATTATAGGCTTTTTTTGAGTTAACGTGTACCACCCTTACTTAAACCTGCTTCCCATCAGGCAAGATAGGGGTCCAAGGCACTCCGCAGCCTTTGATGGTCTCCATGGCACAGTGTAGTTTACTTAGCTAACATTGGGTTTTGTTAGCAGCGAGCAAATACTTGCCTTCTTTTCACAGATATTTGTCAGTGGTTCTAGAGCTACCCCTGGATGGGTATCGAAGTAAGTCATTTTCCTACCTAACCTAACTGCAAAATTGTTGATCCGTTTCTTATTGCAATATCGCTACAGCCTGTCCTTGGGCCACGCCCGGTTTTGCATAGACCAAGGTCAGCTTGACACTGGCTTGCTTGTGTTCAGGTGGAAATTAAAGCTGTTCCGAGCTATTTCTAAAACACGGTACATGAATTCTCATATTAAAGAATCGTTAAGATTTATTAAATTCAGTACCGCTACCACCTCTCCTTGGGCCATGCCCAGTTTTGCATGTCTTACGTAACCAAGGTCAGCTTGTCGCTCGCTTGCATGTGTTCAGGTGGAAAGTAAAGCTGTTTCGAGCTATTTCTGAACTTCTAAACGTTGCCGGAATACAAAACATACATATATTGAACAATCCTCAAGTTTTGATTAATTTCAGTACCGCCACCGCCTGTCCTTCGGGCAACGCCATGTTTTGCATGGCTTACGTAACCAAGGTCAGCTTGACACTCGCTTGCATGTGTTCAGGTGGAAATTAAAGCTGTTCCGAGCTATTTCTGAACGTTAAGGGAAGTGGGAATCAGAATTTAATTGTTCCTTAGTTATGTTATTAATTATACTCTTTCCGTTTCATAATATTACTTACTTTAATACCTGATGTAAACTAATATTTTCCGTTTCATAATATCACTTATTTTTAATACCTGATGTAAACTAATATCCGACCAAAATAAGTCCTCCAACATTTTGGTCGGTTAATGGTGTGAACCAGGAAAGTTAGACCTCGTTTAATATTATACAAGCAATTTTCCCGCGACTTCGTCCGCGTAAATAATAGCCTACGTAACGCCCAGATAAATTAGCTTTCTATAGGTGAAAGAATTTTGAAAATTGATCCAGGAGTTTCGGAGCCTATTCAACGCAAACAACTTTATAATATTAAGTATAGATAATAGTCATGTTAGAAGACAGTGGTTGAGGAGATCACTTTTTACCTTTTGGCCTAACCTGCCATAGAAACACAAGTTTGTTACTGTTTTGTCTGCTATGATTGAGTACATGTTTTATTGAGAAAGTTGTTAGTTTTATGATTGAATTTCTTTTTATAGTCATAGTTTGTTTGTTGGATGATAGATAGTTCCATAAAACTGGTTTTAGGTAATCAATAATTTCAAAGATACAAATTTTGTAGTTATGGAATTATTGTATTGTGAATGGTTCTTGAAAATGTTCCCCATATTTGAAGATATACAAAATTCAAAGTGTAAATGAGTTATAGTCAACTCGAAACTTCACGCTATGCGGCATAAAGTCAAGCATAGACATGAAAGGGACATAGATTACAGATCACAAATTATTTATTCTCTATTTCAGTCTCCTGGTTTGAACAAAGCTGAATGTGTGAAAAATAACTACAACCGGTAGTTTTCATTGCATTACTTCAGGAAATTGGTCCTCAAGTGAAGATCACTTTTCAGCACTTTTCCAATTAGTCACCCAGGATACCCATCTAATATAAGAGACAGGAATGTTCAATGGGGTTTTTATCAGTGTGTAGTGGTGTTATAATAAAACATTCCTATCGCACGTAAAGTTTGGACGGTCTATTGGGTAAATTGGTTCGCGAGTGAAGCCTATTCAGCTCTTTTCCACTTAGTCACCAACGTCGCCGGTGTAGTTTGCGTGTTGGTGGAAACCCATCCATTTGTGTAATAAAAAGGTAAAATGGCGTTTGGTAGTGTAATAAAAAACACGCCCATGTTATATAAAGTTCGGGCAATCTATTGATTAAATTGGTCCCCGCGTGTAAAGCCTACTTTTCAGCACTTTTCCATTTAGTCACCAAGGTCGCCTGGTGGCGTTTAGGCGGAAACCCATCCATTTGGGTGACAATATCAATGCGTGGCGGTGTAATAAATAACAAGCCTATGGTGTGTAAAGTTTGGGCAGTCGATTGAGTAAATTGCTCCGCGGTGATGCATACCTTTCAGCACTTTTTCAAAAATCCACCTAGTTCGCCGTTGTGGCGTGCGTGTTGACGGAAACCCATCCATTTGGGTGACTTTTGCCCGTATAATAAATAGTTGGGTAAAGTTTAGTGGTCTATTGAGTAAGTTGGTCTACGACTGAAGCCTACTTTTCATCACTTTTCCATTTAGCCGCCAAGGTCGTCGGTGTGGCGTGTTGGCGAAAACCCATCAATTTGAGTGACACTAAGGTTGAATGGCGTTTATGCCAATTTTTGTGTATACATGCCCGTAATGGCCAAAAGTACTTCCTGTTCCTTGTCCTGGGGGAGAAAGAGACTTTGTACCTGAGGTACGTTTTATACTTAGCACGAATTGTGTAATTTTATAAGCTTTTATTTAACTTGTCGTAGCATGTATGTTGTATTTAAGGATACAGTCTTAAAATAAAATACATACCATTAATTTACTTCACTTCCCAAATTAGAGCGATTTTTATTTTTAAATCCGATGTAGTAAATTATGTTTCATATTAATATTACATGAGCACCTGATCGACACCCGAGATCTGATGATGAATAACCCTTTGCTGAATAGCCCGGTTACAAAACTTTACACTATGAATTCGCTCCCAATAAAAAGATTCTATTTTTGAAAAACCCTATTTTTTTCCATCGATGGAAGCAAAAGAACACGTTATATCTACAACACTTCTCATTCCACGTCCCATACTTCAAAGGTTATACTTGCAAGGCTAAAGTAAATCTAAGTTCTTCCTCTTCTACTTTTTGCAGAGGTTCTATGTTAGTGCCAATGATTGGTCAGATTTTTGAGCACCTACTTCAAAGCTAACTTATGAATGCAAATTTAACTTTAGTTGCTCGGAATAGCCGTACTTGGAGGACGAAAATAATGAAACATGTTTTTATACTGTAAAGTAACGTTATGCCATACTGGCTAGCCTAACTCGGGCGCTGCATAGGCTGTATTGCGAGGGGACATGCGACCTACAGGAAACGTAGGGTTGACATCACCCACAAGACCAACATTTTACAATCTACATTCCACCTCAGACCTGGTTTCCCACCTTTTCCAAGAAACACTGTCTTAATATAAAACACCCTATTGGTTAGGAGTTAAAAGGTGTATTGTAAGAACCGCATTAGAATCCTTAGAATCAAATAAATATGTACTCTGTTCGTTCATTGATTCACTCTTACAAACTCTTTGTCCGACTGGTTTCTTTCTTTCTCATCGGAGCTTGTGCCAGTTGCATCCTTAGCTGAAGTGCTTCGGAGCCCAGGGTCTGCTAAAGAATAATAATAATAACAAATAAATTTGCACTAGCTTAACTATCTTGCCGATAGTAATCCCATTTAAGCCCGTGTGCTATTTCCAAACCCAATGGCCCGTAAAATTGCTTGATCGGATTGAATAAATTACTGCACAAGGTTATGTTACATATCAGGCTTTTATATTCCCATCAGTTCCTTGTCATTAACTTACATGGCCCTTACTTTGTTTATCACAAAAGAGATGTCTCATAAATATTTTTTTTAAATGCATCTTCCTTCTATGCACAAATTTAATCGAATCTTTAGAGCCAAAACTACAAGAACTAAAGTCTTGCATGGAGTTGGACAACGGAATGAAATTATTGTCGGGCTTTAACAATCAGGTAGAAGCAGTTGGTACACTCTTTAGTTGACAAGACCACTCTTTGTATCAGAATAAAATCACTTTGCTATCCTACTGCCTCAAGGAATACAAGTAAAATAGTAGGATGGTTGGATTCCTACTGGAATACAACACATGGAGGTACGTAAAATTTTAAACTCTTAAAATATTTAAATTGATTGCTGAAGAGTCTTGGAATCTGATGAGTAGACCAAAATGATAATTTGCTACAATAATATTATTATCTAGCAATTTTCCATGTATTAATTTCGCCATGTAAAGCTTCTATTACGAGATTGTAGGCCTCAAGATTCAAGATTCAATCGTTTATTTAATATAGGTTTCTTTAAACACTTATTAATTATCATAATTTGTGTTTACAATTTTTACAATAAAAAATTTTTGTTGACGTCAATAATTACTTATGGCGAAGTTTAGGCCGCTTCCAAAGCGAATGCTGCACAGCGCATTTTCTCCAAGCGACGTCAAGTCACAATTTTAGTTAGACCTTATAAACTACTTATATATATGTGGACTGAGTGTAAATATAAAATACTGACAAAATTTTGATGGTTTTGAACCGTTAAAGGGGTGATTAAGTGAACTAAAAAAAATAACATTCCTATACAAATTGACCTGGCACCTGTATATTTATACTAATATGTATTGTATTTTTATTGTATTTTTGGGTATCTAGCAATGATCCAGCAAAGTTGTTTACGTCATCGGGCTGAATCACCCCTTTATGGGTCCAAAGCCATCATAATTTCGGCATTTATTAAGGTAATGAAAGGAATTTGTGGTGGAAGTCAAGGGGTGCAGTTGAGGTTTGCCTTAGACGATTTAGCAAATTGATCTTAGTGGACTTTATAATATGAAATTGGTGTAGATTGGTGTTATTTAATAAATGCTCTAGCTCATGAACAATTTGTGAAATAGTTAAAGTATCTATATGGACTCGTATAGATTTGTCACCCGAACCTCCCACGAGGCATCAAAGAAAATACGCCATCTGTGATGTTACTTGTTAAACCGTTCACCGTACAACACCGATACTTAGTATCTCAATTTACTGGACATTAGCAGAATCACTGAAATCACGGTGGAAGCCATATTATAAAACAGAAGAAGAAGAAGTTAATGAAAGACGCAATGTCTCTCTGACTAGTGTCACCCCTGGCACTGCCCCTAATAATTCACTATTCATGAGCCTCGTACGTTTTCACGCAAGCAGTCACGTATTTTAAAACTGGCAGCGTTATGTTAATACGTTATGGCGTTATTTACGTCCGCATCGTTGCCGTTAACCGTGCACTATATGCATTTCTAGCGTAATATCGTTTTAAGTTCACGGCTGGTTCGTGTTTAGGGCAATTTAGATTCAGGACTCAATAACGTGTGATCAGTTTTGTCTGGGGGGCGTAAAGTTCAGTTTTTATTCTATGCCGTCTCTGAGGCTCGTGCTGCGTGCGCGATTCTGCATGTTAAGCAACACGGGCGTGGTGTCCATAAGATGGCCTCACGTGGCATAAACATATCTCAAGTTTGCCCGTGCTTCGAAAGGCACGTTAAGCCATGTCCTGGTATCATCATTGGATGGCATAAGTCCCCATAAGGCAGCAATAAAATCTGACCAAAAAATTTCATGATGTGGGTATTTTTGATTTATGAAATAAAACCATTTCATGAAATACTCCGTCACATCATGCAGTTGTGGTCAGGGGTTTCATCCTCAACTGCCTGTCCGGTGGTTGTAGGTATGGCATCGAGTACGCGCTCCCAGCCTCATCACCAATCCATTCAAGAAAGTAGCATCCCAAAAACCCCTCTTCACCCCGTTCTCCCAGTCCAACAAATTCCTACTCTTCCCTCGCTTAAAAAAAGGTTTTAATGAGTAGCAGCGTCGGAGCTGAGATAAGCCAAACAAACTGCGGCCACCAACCCGTCTACCAAGCGTTGTGAGTATGGCAAAACCTCCAGCTATGATGGAAATCCTTGAACTACTTGCGGCTGATACGTCGATTATGATGTGATCAAAAATCCAGCCATAACATGGACAAACAAAGATCATCAGCAAAGGCAAGGTTAAACAGGGCTGTTCCCCATCACGAAGACTTTTCAGCATAATAATAGTCAGTACGCTTGGGGAAGAAGTCGAAGCTAACTAACTGGAAACTCTATATAGATAAACTCGTTTAAAGTTGAGTTGTTAAGCTTCATGAACTCGTCTATTGCGAGCACCAGATTTAGATGCTCTAGACAAGAAGTTAAGTCTCAAATACTAACTAGGTTTGGCCATAACAAGATGGATAGGTTTACCTTCTTTACTTTAGAATGGCCTATAGCCACCTTCCGACTCTATCATCAGATCAGCCGGCCTATTTACTAACTCGGATGACAGGTGTCGATGTCAATCTAGGATTTGCTGTTACAATGCGGTTTTTGTATTTCAAATAAAAAGTTCGAGCAAGCAAAACCCGCATTGTAATTAAAAATTCTAGATTGATAGGCATCGACACCTGTCATCCGAGTTAGTAAATAGGGGGGCTGGTCTGTGGTACCATTGTATTTCATTATCATCCGACTTACATTCATTGTAACACAAGAAGACAATATTTCAGCTCAATCGAATATAGATAAATTTGTGCTTTAAAATTGAAATGCAATATAAATGAATGCAAAAAGCAAGATGTTTTCAAAAATATTGTTTAAATAGCAAAATTATCAATCTCAACTAATCCTAACTTCCTAACTAATATTATAAATGCGAAAGTGAGTTTGTTTGTTTATTTGTTACGCTTTCACGCCGAATCTACTGAACCGATCGTCCTGAAATTTTGTATACACATAGGTGAGGGTACTGAGAAGGACATAGGCTATATTTCACGCGGGCGAGGCCGCGGGTAACAGCTAGTAATATTATAAATGCAAAAGTGAGTTTGTTTGTTTGTAACGCTTTCACGCCGTATCTTATGTTCCGATCATAAAAAAAAATTGCATACACGTAGGTTAGGGTACTGAAAAGGATATATCACGCGGGCGGAGCCGCGGGTAACAGCTAGTACTCTATATAGACTCGTAGTTGACTTTTTAGGCATCACGCACGGCGTGTAAAGCTCGTTTAATTAGTCCTGGATTTATAAATAGGCCGTATAGGCCGCGGCCTAGTGGCGGCAGAGTCCTAGGGGCGGTAGATTTCAGAGGAAGGTCACTTGATTTCAGAGAATAATAGTCAAATACGTCCACTGGTTTTCTCATTGTTTAGTGGCCATAAAAAATAGAAATCCGGCACTGCGTCTTATACTAACACCAGATTTAGATGTGCTAGACACGAAGTAAATTCTCTATACTAACTTAGTGGCCTAGAGACCTTGAGACACCTGTAGTATTAGATGGTATTACAGTAAACCGAAGCCAGGCAAGTGCGGTCTGATCTAGCCTCAGTCCTATGACGTAAAAGCGACGACTGACATCGTTAACTCCTTTCGCACGTGTACATAAAGCTTGAGCCATTGTACATAACATCATATCATCCGTAAATAGGTAACTAGCAATTTCAGGTCTAGTAGTTACGGAGCCTATTCAATGCAAAAAAAAAACAGTCAAATCTTTCTTCTTTATAATCCTTCCTTACTAATATTATAAATACGAAAGTGAGTTTGTTTGTTTATTTATTTATTTGTTACGCTTTCGCGCCCTATCTACTAAACCGATCATCATAAAATTTTGCATACACATAGGTTAGGGTACTGAGAAGGACATAGGCTATATATTACGCGGGAGAAGCCGCGGGTAACAGCTAGTATTAGTATAATAAAAAAAATATATAAGGACATATTTGCTAATAAGACACATTGAGCTAAACCCACTGTTTTATGAACTTGTGTCGTGGGATACTAACATAAAGATAGGTACTATATTTTATAATAGATACTTTATATAGATAAACATTCATGTTAGTATTTATTATTTTTTACTCAAAAATATTTAAAAATTCTCTCTTTGAGGTCATATGATTAATGCTCGATTTGAACGCCGAATTTCACCTTTCGCTCTTTGAAATCAAACGATCCTAGCGTGCAATAGAAATATTGAAAATCGTTTTGGCATCGATGAACTATTTTAGTCTATAATAAAAATGTAAAGCATAGCAGAAAGGGCACTATTTGCGGCTGAAGGGTGACCTGGTAAGTGAAATAGGTATAGACTGCGCAAACAACCTATTTACCCTATGCTTGCCGCGGGGTGAAACCCCTTGAGAGTTCAAATAGATTTCTTTGTGGCATGGATAGAGCTTTTAGATTCAAGCAAAACATTTTTTATAAAGGCACTACGTTTATAAGAAATTTTAAAAACTATGGTACCTAACTATAAAAAATTGTGGTTACACTACTGCAATTTTCGAGCGGATCCCTAATATTTATAAAAAATAAAGTAAACAAATTGTTAATGATAATCTTTGTAGTTATTAGTTAGAAACTTTGTTTTTAACTCAGATTTCTACTGATGAAAGTTTTTTTTTTTTTAAATCGGTCTCATAGTTTCTGAGTTTATTCAATACAAACAAATATACAAAACCCACAAATCTTTTCTCTTTAAAACAATTGGCAAATCTAGATAAAATGATCAATCACGCTTCGGTTATTTTTGTTACTTCATGACTCGATAATTAAAAGCCGATTTAAAAAAAATCTTCGAATTGGTTCCATTTTTTTATGAAAATCTGTTCGGCTGTCCGTCTAAAGTCTGTTTTTTTTCTCTTGAATGATTAATGGAATTCGATTAAAAACTCTATTCTCAGTTGAAGGGCACGTTATATTTATGGTTAAACAACCTGTGTATTTAACCCGCGCATGGCGTGCGAAGCGCCAGGGTGAAATCCCTCGAGGGGTCAAATTAGTTTTTGTGAGGTTGCTAGTAATTTTGTATTGGCATTTATGCAAAGTTGTTGATTGATTATTTCGATCAATTTATTTTGAATGGTCGTATCGTATAATAAAATAAAGATTGAATTTGTTGCATTATAGGATGAATGCCTTCATAAATTAATCATATTTCTATAACCATTCGATTTATCAGTTTTCAAATTGATTCGTAATAGGTATGTATTTTGGTTATCATCATCAGGTCTTTTTTAGTCTCCACAGCAGGAGCAGGGTACTACCAGCGGAGCCATGTACTTAGCCAAAGCATTCAGAGGTTTTGGCCTACACTCTCCACGCTGGCAAGAGGGGTGGGACAGGTCTCTTTAATGTTTTCAAGCTTTATTTAGCTTGTTTCCTAATTCACCTTCTACGACATCCATGGAACTTGGAGTGGTCCTTTTCTACTCTTTTTTATGATGAGCAAGCGGGTCACCTGATTGTAAGTGATCACCGCCTATGGAATAATGCAACACCAGGGGTGGCACTTGAGCGTTGCCGGCCTTTTGTTTTTTCTTCCCAGAGAAGAGGAGTGGATGGTTCTCCGGCTTTCTCACTCACCGAACGAAGCATAGAAACGATAAAACTACTACTCAAAGTTCGATTTTCTGTGAGAGTGTGGTACTTCCCTGGACGAGCTGGCCCATTCATGCTACAAGTAAAAGTGATTTTCGCCGGCCAGTAGCATGGCTGTACCACAGCTAAAACTCTGCCGGGAACCACACATCTGCCGTGTGGTTCCCGGCAGAGTTTTAGTTTTATTTTTATATATTGTACTCGTTACGTTATTACAAGTTTATTTTATCTTTAAATCAGAATCAATATGTCAGACACCTTAATGGTCAAAATATAATTATTTCTATAAATAGCGAGTTGACCATTGTTTTATGTAAATTATATTGTATTTTACGAGCTTCCGGTTGTAATAACGCCTACTTAGAGTATCATCTTGTCAGGCAGCTACATAGATCGATAGGCCAAATACGCGTATTTTTGTTTTTATACCTACATTAAAGATTTGTTTTTATACCTAATATTATATTAAAGACATACGAGTAAGTGTTTGTGTGCAATGTCAAAAGGGAAACTGATTTTATACAATACTAGCAGACCTCCCCGGCTGCGCCCGGGCATGAACTATACCTATAAACCTTCCTCATGAATCACTCTATCTATTGGTGAAAACCACATGAAAATCCGTGCAGTAGTTTTTGAGTTTATTGTGGAACAGACAAACAGACGCGGCGCTGGACTTTGTTTTATATATGTAGTGAAAAAGCCACAATATCAACGAGTAGCAAGGCTGATACGATAGAAATAATATACGATATTATTTAGAATTACGATAGTTTAAAAGTTTTTAAAATGTGGACAATATACGAGTATGTAGATGCTACAAAAGAAATTTTAGTACTATTCCTAAAAAATAAATGTACAAAATGAACAAGCAAAGTCCACCTTATAAGATTTACGAGGGTCTTACTTGTGAAATGGCAAAGCTACAGTCGAAAGGTCAACGCAGGGCTGTATGTTCCAAATACCTGTATGTTGAAAATCTAGCCCGAGTGACACCCCATGGGGGATTGATACTGGGTTATAAACTCAATTACCAACAAGTTTTTGGATTGCGCTCACGTTCTCAAACCTACAGCGAGGCAAAAATACAGCATAATACTTCATAATGTCATTAGGTGAGAAAGTTTCAAGTATTGGGGCATTGCTAGACTGACAATCTCTCTCCCTCTCTAGGGATATTGTGTATGTTTGCTGTATGTGTAAGTGGCTAACACTGGTGTCAAATATAAGCTGACTAAAGTCATCCGACATCAATAATGACAGACATCGACACTGCAAGATCTGAAAGAAGTACCTAATTATGAAATACCGTAGGAAGTACAATACCAAACAATATACATCCCATAAAACTGCAGAGAGAGATACATCATATGGTCGTTAATCATTTAACATTACTTCCTAGAATTGGTTAAGAAATTAGTTATAGGTTTCAGGAAAGCACATAGAGCGAACCAAAGTCGCGAGAAAAAGGTAGAAGAATTATGAAATACAATACCAAACAATATACATCCCATAAAACTGCAGAGATACATCATATGGTCGATAATCATTTAACATTACTTCCTAGAATTGGTTAAGAGATTAGTTATAGGTTTCAGGAAAGCACATAGAGCGAACCAAAGTCGCGAGAAAAAGGTAGAAGAATTATGAAATACAATACCAAACAATATACATCCCATAAAACTGCAGAGATACATCATATGGTCGTTGATCATTTAACGTTACTTCCTAGAATTGGTTAAGAGATTAGTTATAGGTTTCAGGAAAGCACATAGAGCGAACCAAAGTCGCGAGAAAAAGGTAGAAGAATTATGAAATACAATACCAAACAATATACATCCCATAAAACTGCAGAGATACATCATATGGTCGATAATCATTTAACGTTACTTCCTAGAATTGGCTAAGAGATCAGTCATAGGTGTGAAGGCCGCATGCAGGCGTCACCGATTTGCAACAGTACTAAATTGTCATCGTGTGTATTGACCACAGAGCAGTGAATGTGACTGTCGCTCGCGCGCTACTAGAGACGACTTTTCAATACATTTCATACATACTGGAGGGATAAAATATAGTATTTTTTTAGATATTTTGAGCCATCGACACGAAAAGAAGAAGAATACATTTCATACGAAACTCTTCCATGCTGATTTGGGAGAAAAAAAACATAGAATATACCAGCTGCTTTTCTTCCCAAGAAGACCGTAAAAGCCGGTCAAGGGATTGAGCTAAGGAATCACGTTAATGAGCGATGCGGCTAGCAACCCATCACTATTATGAATCCGCTTTCCACCTTACGCCTGTAGCACACAGCCGCGAATGTGTCGTATGATTCCGTTTTCGTTCAGCTTGCGGTGTGAGACGCACCAAACAAAATCATACTAGATAGCGTTTCGTCACAGATTTGGTTTCGCGGTCCGCCAATGTTCCGTTCCGGAACGCTTCCGGTCCGCATTCGCGGCTGTGTGCTACAGGCGTTAACGCCCACTACCACGCTAAACGTGGCCTTTAAGTTATTATATGACCTTAGGTTCTGTCTACCCCGCAAGGGATAAAAAAGTGATAATATTTTTGTATGTATATTCATACAAAACAAGCTTGTCAGGCAGGACGCGGAACCATTTGGGTTTCAAGGTTTGTGTGTTTCAAAATGCAATAATCTGCCATTTTCTACGTATACTTGTGATAGTTATAGGTAACATCAGAATTTTGTTTATTAACCTTTTTGCTGTAATTATGATACCATATCACAGCATATTGGGGGCATTGGGCATCTTTACGTTTTTAGGGTTCCGTACAAAAAATGAAAAACGGAACCCTTATAGGATCACTCGTGCGTCTGTCTGTCCGTCCGTCCGTCTGTCACCGTCGATTTTCTCCGAATGTACTGAACCAAATTAAATGAAATTTGGTAAGATGGCGTAAACCTATGACCCAAACAAAGATGAGCAAATTTTTTTTTTTTAAATAAGGGTCAGTTTAGGGTCCAAATAGAAAATGTAAAAAAAAAGTTTTACAAACCTTACCGTGTTAATGTCAAATAAAAGAGCTTGTTATGAGAATTTTTGAATTGAATTTATTCACGAAAGAAGGCAAAATTTGACCATTATGTTGTATGTTATATTGTAAGTAGGGCACGCGCGACATTCGTTGCTCTGTGATTAACCTACTGGCTAGGTACTTTACGCCCACTATGCATATTGGTACATCGATTTGCGACGCATTTTAGAAATGAGGAAGCAAGCAATATACGAGTTGCGAATTTCAATTCGATATTTAAATAAAGAACTCCAAATTAAGATTCATCTAATTTGTCGATATCTACAAAGAGCACCTATCCGATATAACTATGGTTGAGTAGACCCGAAGATATTGAATTGGGTGGAAATATGACAACATATTCAGGTCAAGATCAAATACTAGATCCCACAGAATCGGTCTAAATCATTATCTTAGTACTAAATCAGATGAAATGAAAAACGGTCAATAGAAGTCAATTGTAGAACTGTAAGCAGAGATAAAAAGATCCTTCCAAGAAAATAGATGAGATGATGACTTGAAGCATTTTTTAATATTCCTTACCCAAAGGGTAAAAACGGGAGTTCACGAGACTTCGACGTCTGTTTGTCTGTCACAAGGCTGTATCTCATAAACCGTGATAGCTAGAGAGTTGAAATTTTCACAGATTATGTCATTCTGTTGCCGCTATAATAACCACTAAAAATAGAATAATATAAATATTTAAGGAGAGCTGGGCTAATATAAATATTCTCATATAACAAACATGATTTTTATGCCATTTTTGCTCGATTGTCCAATGTCGTATAGATAATGGCACGGACGGAACCCTTCATGCGAGTCACTTGGCTGATATTTTTCAAATTACCATTACTATGCATAGGTACTATTACAACCACAAACACAAACTTCGCCGCGCCTTTCTTTTCGCGATTAACTCTAAAACTGTGCTACTGCATTGATTAAATTCATGCGGTTTTCACCAATAGATATGGGTTGATTTTGGTAGGGTTTTCACTAAAATATAGAGCATTTTTCGGTAACATTTATAAGTATAATAATATGCGCTGACGCAAACGGTAGTTGTAGAAAAAAATATTAAAGGCATCATAATCTACAAAAAGAGAAAGCGAAAATTTATAAAAAAATCGGAGGTCTTGTATTAGTTGTTGGTACCTAATATAAATTTTATTTACTAAGTCTATTGGTATCAAAATCATAAAGAAAAGCATTCTATTTGATTTTTATGATCAGACTTTCCAAGAAAGTTTAATCTTGATTGAAAAGGCAAAAGGCTAGACAAGACACTATAGATAGTCTTAAAAAGAAATGGGTTCTCATTACAACCAAACTGAACAGACGCGTAGACGGTAGCACGAATTAAAAACTGTGAGGAATAGAAACTCACACAAAATAAATGATTTACCTTAATCGTGAATATAGGTTTATTTAATTTAGCATTTTACGCAAAGAATAGTTTATACTAACCTAACTTGTGAATATAGGTATAATAATTTACCTTTTTACGCAAAATTTCATTACTAAATCAGCAAGAGACTTCCGTAGTACGGATCGTATTTGAGTGGAATCCAAAGTGGATTCGATAAAAATTAAGACGAGGTTTAAAAGTTATGTGATTGCTGCATATCAGCGACTTCGACGACATACACGAAAGTTTCCTGGAAGCCTTGAAGCAGAATTTGACACGTTTAAATACTGCAGAGCAGACGGTTCGATTTCGTGAACTAAAGAAATTCATGATCTTATTCTTATTATAAATGCGAAAGAGCATGTTCATGACTTTGTATGTTGCATACTGAAGCATGTGGATCGCGCCTAAATAAATTTGGATCAAAATTGACTCGTAGAATAGGTAAACAAAGTCCTTACTTATGTAAATGATACCCAAATTAGATTTCAAAGTTTCTATATACCCACAGCGTTTAAATTGACATTCGACAAAGTCTTATAGGAGTGACTCAGCCCGTCAATGTGAACAACTTGTCCTATATGATCAATTCTGGGATGTCGAAAATGAGCTGACCTTCCCATAAAAATTGCCCAGCTGGCCGGCTGAACATTTTAGTATGGGAATGTATAAATCCAAACCTCAAGATGAGTCCCAATTGCAAGAGAGTGCCTTAATCCCATGGAGAATTGTTCGTAAAGGTTTTTTCAGACTGGGTCGCCCTTTTAAAGGTATGTCGAGAATAAATTTACACGCGATAAGTAGTGTACGTGGTAGCTGCGACCTAATCGATTTGCACTAGCGGCATCCCTATGCAATACGAAACTGCAAGAATTTTTTTCAACTTTTTAGTGCCTATTCTATAGCCTCTTTAATTTGTGACGAAGACGAAGGCGATAAAGAAAGTTCGGAATAGCTTTTTGTGCTTTTATTTTGGCTTTAACATCAGATAAATTAGATGTTTAATGGGTATCGCCCGGTCATTGACTTGCCAATTCTGTGATATTGAATATTAATATCAAGGTGAGTCGGCAATTCAATTCGGCTTTTTACAGGTTTCTATGTATTACATAAACACTTTTAACAAGGTTATCCTGGCAAGATACCTATACCCAGGCCTTTTATTTTATTTATAATAATATCCACACCTTTGACCTGTGGGCGTTACATTTCAAGCACTGGTATGCTGATGCGCAGATCAGCGCAAATCCTCCGTTATTTAAATTGAATGAAATTTTTATTTTATTTTTTATTAATTATTTAATTTGGCATTTGTCTCCCATTTCACCTGATGGTAAGCGACGACGAAGACGAGGATTATACATGATTGTTTAATGACGCACATTTTTTTTCTTCGCCAAAGGCGAAAATAAATTTATTTCATCATTTCAAGCGTGCTTATGCAGTGCGAATTGGACTACCTATGTATTTTCAGATAAATACGGAACCCCAAAAACCAACTTCAACCAAAGTACTAAATTTAATTTGTTGAAATTCAAATGGTACCACATCGGAAATTTACCAAATAAAATAATAATTCTTGAATTTATAAACGATGGAGTTATGTTATGACTTTGTGACGAAACAAACATACACAAATAACAAAAAAAAAATCTTAAAACATAAACAGTCTAATGGAAACCCTCCTTCTTAATTGAAGTCTTATTTATTTATTTATCTAACACTGATTTCAATGAACTAGATTCAGCGTATCCGAGCCTAGGTGTCTGTGAAGCGTGACCAGGACTAGATGTGCTTGGTAATCAGACTGCAACAATGTTGTTATTCGCTTTTACAATTATATTTCTCTTCATCGCTTGAAATATTCTTAATAGCATGGAACGCTGATCTGGTAGAAAAAAAAAGTAGAATGTGCCAGCTGCTTCTCTTCCCGCGCAGATCGTAAAAGCCGATTGAGGGAATGGGCGTCAGGACTCATGTCAGTAGACGATGCGGCTAGCAACCCATCACTATGTTGTTGATTCCGTTCTCACCTACAAGCCCACGAGCATGCTAACGTGGCCTTAAGGTTTTACAGATCTGGGCTCTGTCTACCTCGCAAGGGAAAAAGACGTGATAGTATGTATGTTAGTATGTGTATTTTTCAATGTTTGACAAAAAATCTTGTTCCCTAGACAATTAGGTAGGTAAGTATGGCAGACATCGAAACAGTTATATTTAAGACCCGCATTTCTGTATTCCTATAGTAGGTATCTATAATATCGTAATCTACACTAATATTATAAAGAGGAAAGATTTTACAGTTTGTTTGTTTATTTGCATTGAATAAGCTCTAAACCAATTGGACTGTTTTTCAAAATTCTTTCAGTTAGATGTCATAGGCTATAATTTACGCGGACAACGTCATTATTCGTGAACGTAAATTATCTTATCATTAATAATCATTAATAATAACAGACTAAAGAATGTAATTGTGTCAAGTAATAAAATTGCAGACATTTCAAGAGATGGTCTGAAAACTTGTAAAAAAAATATTCGCTAGACCTCTATAGATAAGATCGACGAGAAACAGTGAAGAATGAATATTGTTGGAGGACTATACTTCGAGAGTACTTGCTAATGCCAACTACTTTTCAGAATACAAATTAAAGCATAGTACATACCTAGTAAGTAATCAGTTATTATAGGCTAATGAAAAAGTGCAAAAAGTGTGCCAGCTGATAAAAAAATACTTAATTTTTTTAATTGCATTTTCACCATTAGTTGAACTCGCGATCAAAAACCTTAGGATCATGGTTTTCCATGATATTTTCAACCCTTTCTAGCTTTCACTTAATAAAAATACCACTTGGATTACTTTAGGTCAACCAAAAACTTACCTTTTATAATCTCGGTGGACGATATGATGACATCGCTTTCATCCATTCTCGTTTTGTAGCACAGGAATGCTGCCGACTTCTTTATTTTGAATGATTTCAATGTACACTTATTGAAAATAGTGAATTTTCGTTTAATGGCGTCTTCACTTCATTTCCTTGGAGAATCCATTGAGTTTTGGGGCATTTACACAGGAGGCAAACAGAACTAAAACAAGAAAAAAACATACATTAATCATCTATTGTAAATTTTTCAAAGTCAGCATTAAAAGAGAAAAGAAGAAAGCTTGCCAGAGAAGTTTGCAGAAGTGAATTTGAATGTTGTCATTGTCCTATCCATTAGGCCCAATCAATAGGCATTAAAGTTTTAAGATATCATTTTCCCTTTTCTCATACATTCATACATATACAATACAGGACTAGCAGATGGACCCAGCTACGCCCTGGAATGTAGGTATTATACCTAAAAACTTTTCTCATGAACCATTCTATTCTTTCTATTATTGGTAAAAACCACATGAATATCGGTGCTGTAGTTTTTAGTTTATCGCAAACAGACAGCTGTGGCAGAGGACTTTGTTTTATAATATGTAGTGATTATGTTGAGTATAAATAAATAAAAACAGCTATAATCACTTCGAAATATATATATTTGAATGAAAATTGGCCGGCATGCATTATGGCCAGATTGGATTAGATTTATTTTTTTACTCAAGATTTTTCCCAAATTCCTTATGTAATATTCTTTAGAAGACCTGAATGACCAACACTTATATTCTGTGATTGGCATATTTTACCATCATTTTTAGAGTATTGCAATGACCGCACTGAACCATACAATAACTCACCCTGTAAGAGTCCAATTGCTATATGATTGGCAACACTGGGCATGTATCCATATACAAGGATATTTATTTTCACAAATTGAAAGCAAGGAAAACAATAATAGAAGGCTTCATTTAAACCTCCTATAGTGCTAAAAGTAGTAACAGTATTTCTGTATTCAATAAGTATGAATGAATATATACTCTTATTTTTTTTTTCAATCTATTTTTCGAGACTTCAGTACTCTTAATGTGACTATGCCAGCCTCATGGGGGACCTCTAGTATAAAATTTATCTTGGCGACATTATACACCTCCATAAGAGGTATACTGATTTTGCTGGATGTGATAATGGATTGCTCAACACTGTGTTTAGCAATCCATTCTCCATGGGTAATATACTCTTATTAATAAAGAAATAATATATGGGGAAAAAGCCCACACAGGCAGGATTTGAACTGGGAGTCTTGACTCTTTGTACGAGTAAAGACTCTAGTTCAAAACCTGCCTGCATGATGTTTTTTCCTTATCTTATTTCTTTATTTTAATAAGAGCATAATCAAAATAGCATTGCATCCCATATAATATCATAATAAGTAGTATAATTTTATTAATTTCCTAGCATTAACTTGATAAAATTTATGTAGGTAATTATAAAGATTTGGGGATATTTTAACACAGTCTTTAATACATAAATACTGTTAGTAAAACATACCTGGTTTATTGTTATTTTGAACACCTATAGACTATAAGCTAAATTAGAAAAGTAACCACTGTGATTATTTGATTTTAAATCAAGTTTTTAATTCACTTGTTTGTTTGGATGTGAGGGTAACATTCCTAAATGATAGGTTATTAGAAAGTGGTGGCTACCTTATAGGTGTTAAAGCAAAATCTAGATTGAAACGTAAATATAACTATTTGTTCCTACTCAACTTAGAAACAGGCTTAACTACTTATATATAAAAACATTCCTTGTGATAAACCAATACATTAAAAGTAGCACAGGGTGTAGTAAAGTAAGGTTTTAATATGAAACTTAACCTTGTAAACTAGGTAAATATTCTAAATAATCTTACCAGTCTGCCTAGAAGTCCTCCAAGTTCAAATTAGCAGCAACCTTGAGAAGATATTTGAACAACAAATATGACACAACACTGCACTCGCGTTTAGACGGAAATAAACCACTTTTACTAAACGAAATACTCGCAGGGAAGTAAATATTGAGATGTCAGGTCGAAGATAATCTTTAGTTTCGTTCTCATCGTGTTTTGTGTCCAATCGGACAACGCAGTGAGTGCCCGCGTAGGAGTACCTTTATTAGTAGCGTGGGTCGATTCCTCACTCAAACTTAAGGTCAACACCGCTCGTATCTAAACCACGAAAGCTTTACTGCAATATCCACTGTTTACATCGTATTTTCACATTTCTTATACGCGTTTACGGCGATGAGCGCGGAGGATCTGCGGCGGCGTAACAATCCAATTGATAACATGTAAACAGAGACACCGGGCGTAACAATAGATCACAATCAGTCACAATACGATTTGCTGCAGTGGAGCAAGGTCGCGGAGTCACATTCAGGCTTCGTTACAAATTATTTACTGTGCTAGGTATCCATTTACTGTGTGACGTTTCATTTTATTTTATTCAACGGAGCCGTTGGGACTTCGACGGAAGACAGAAAACTCGTTTTCTTTCAACTTTTCACAGATTAGCAACTGTCAAATTGTGGCAGCTATAGAAGCGCCATCTATTTCTACACATGCTTTTCGGTGTTTAGGACTTGCTTTTGGTATTATGGGAGACCTAATTTGTCTTTGGAATAGTGTTATTAATTCAAACTATTGCTCCTAGATGGCGTTTACTTAAAAAAATAAAGAAAATTGACTATTTTTTTTGCCAACATTTTTGTAACAATCGCAATTTTTTCTGATGAGTGATGAATTTGGAATATATATACAAAACAATTCATAGCTAATACTAGTAAAGCAGATGAAGTTTTCTTACATCAGAAAATCCAGCAAAAGAAAGGCTTACAATTTTGGCTGGAGATATGCACCACTTCGTCTCCTTTTGAGCCAGCGGAAATGCTACCACCTGGCCATGGCCTGCCTTGGCCAGAATGGAAGTGCTTGAATCGTCTCAGAACTCAAAACGGCCGCAGCAAAGAAAACCTGGTCGGGTGGGGCTATATAGAGCCCAGTTGCAATATCTGCGACTGTGGTGCATCTCCCCAGACTATATCACACCTATTGTCATGCCCAACGTGCCCAGAGACCTGCACACTGGAAGACCTGTACATGGCCACAGAGGGTGGCATACAAGTTGCTCAGTATTGGGCGAAAAAGGGAATTTGACTATCGAATCGATAAGAAGAAGCAAATGAAGTTTTATGCCCAAAAAGAGTTGGAATTAGGCAGGCGGCCGATAGTAAAATCTTTGCCAAATCATATTACAGCGTGAATGCTGTCATAATAGAAGGCCCTGGCTCCAATGCGCCAAAGCTGATATTTCAACTGGAATAGCCCTCGAATGAGAAGGAGGAAGAAATAAAAATTTCCTAAAATTATAAGGTAATATATTTCTCCTTAGAATAACACCATTCACATCACAGCACGTATTATTTCAAATCATACATATACATAGTTAGTATTTTACATCAAGTCAATAGGTTTACGAAATCTTCAATTATTTAACTGTTGATTGACCACTTTGCATCTATCTGAAGCCGCCATCACGGCACCAATGACCGCAGCTCTGAATCCTGAAAAAGGAAAAAAAAAATTTTACGAAAATGTACATAAATACTCATAAACGCCCACATTTTCCTTGTACAGTCCGAAATAGTCCGAATCAAACTTTATACTTAATGGTGGCTCGGAACCAGCCGATAAGCAGTTTCTACACCTGCACAATAGGCGCGCGCGGGGAGGCGGGGCGCGTACTGCGCAACTCGCAGCTAATATCTGCAGGCCGATTTGCTAACTCGGTGTACAACGACTTGATTGTCACTTTAGCATCCATTACGGTTTTCATATCTGAAATAAAAATAGTCATTCATACCGAAGCCGTAATGAATATTGAAGTTACCATAAAAATGATGTACACCGTAGCTGTCAAAAGTTAGCAAATCGGCCTGCTGATCCGCCATAATTTATATATATTCTATAATTAAGAGAGTATACTAGCAGTGCGTTTTCCATACAAATGTATTTCTCTATTTTCTAGCTGAAAACTGCTTCTAGAGGCACAATTCTTTTTACATACAATCTATTACTAAAATAGGTATGTCCCTATGTTTAATTTTTTTCTAAAAACCTGATTAAAAGAAAAAAAAATTGTACAAAATCAGTTTTTTTGGAAAATATAAAAAATAGGGGCGTTCCTATTTTAGTACTAGATTTTATGAAAAATGAATTGTGCCTCTAGAATCAGTTTTCAGCGAGAAAATAGAGTACATTTTACATTTGTATGGAAACCATATTGAAGAAATACTGCTAGTATACGCTCTTAAAGATTCGTCTAATTACCATTTTTCTCCAAATGATAAGTCCCTTCAGCCGTAGAGCCAGCGGGACTGGTCACGTTGTCCTTTAAGACTGCTGGGTGGCCCTCCTTGAGCATGGAGGCTGCCCCGAGGGTGGTCTGTGCGGCCAGGCGCAGCGCCAGATCGCGAGGCAGGCCGCAGCGGACTCCGCCGTCGGCGAGAGATTCTATTAGCATGTAAATCTGAAAAAAAAAGTATGAGTCGGACGAGCGAACAATTGAATCACGTCGAAAAAAACCATCTGGAATACCTACCACTAGCTGACAAATAGCTGCATAAAACCAAGGGAAGTAAAAACAAGTACCTACCATCAAACTATTGCGGCAGTAGCCCTAACAAACATACAATACATCTAAATATAATATTTGTGACTGAAGGAAAAACATACTCGTACAACGTCTTATTTTTTTCTAGCCGTCTATGTCACACAGCTGGGCCTCCATTCTTTACAAGAAGAGTCTTAATCTATGTCCGAATTTTAGCACACAGAAAATCTCTTTCTTCTCTACAATGTTGACACAGTGACTGTGAATTCATCATCATTTCGTGTAGGTGACACGGTCAGTCGACCATGCACACCCTGGTGTCAGAGTTCTTTGGAACCGCCACTCGGCCTCTCACGTGGTTCCTACCAGATGGCTGCCGGGACGTACGGCTTAACGTGCCTTCCGAAGCACGGAATCATCTTTCTTATCCGACAATCAGGTTATTCATGCCTGCAATGTCCTAACCAAACTGGAAACAACTATGCTTCCCGTGCTGCTGAATATTAAAAATCTTATCATCCGACTTCAAAAAGAGGAGTTTACAATTCGGTAGTAGTTTTTTAATGTACCTCAGTACGTAACTCCTTCATTTCTTTATGAACAGATTTGAAAAAATATTTTTAATTTGGAAGACGATTTTTTTAAATTCTATGTTTGTAATTTAGAATAATGTTTGGAGTGTATGCTTTCTAATTGTTCCCATTCAAAATTTCTTTAAAATCAGTTTAGTAGTTGGCTTTTTTATTTAAAAGATTATTTCACTCACATAAGCCGGCCCACTGCCGCTCAAAGCAGTGACAGCGTCCATCTGATACTCCGGTACTTCATCGCACGTTCCAACAGCCCTAAACAGCTCGGCTGCCAGCTTGGCGTCTTCGGGAGTCGCCCTGGAACCTCTACTGAGAGCCGCGGCTCCCTGCTTGACCAGCGCGGGGGTGTTGGGCATGACTCTGATGACGCGCGCCTCCGCTGGTAGAGCCTGGAAAATTGGAAGAGATTTTGATTATGTTGTCTAGTCGCCTAACTTTGTTTGTTTGTTTGTTTAAAATCTTTATTGTACAAAACATAATATAATTATAACAAAACTACATTTAGAAGCCGTACAAACGGTGGACTTATCCCAAGAGGGATCTCTTCCAGTCAACCAATTTGACAAAGGATAAAATCAACTACAATTGGAAGGTAGAAGTTTGAACAATAATAATTAATATAAAGAACAATCAGGTAAGTAAGGTACATAACAATCAGGTAAGTAAGGTACATTACTTTGATTCATGTTAAGGAGTCCTTCACAAGTCCTAAGGAAAGCTACAGGAAATATATTACCTATGTGATTGTTTATTTGTTTACATTGAAGAGGCTCTGACACGAAAAGATCGTTTTTCAAAATTATTTCACCTATAAAAAGCTAATTTATCTGAAGGTGACATAGGCTATATTTTACGCGGACTAGGTCGCGTGAAAAGTGCTAGTCTTATGAAAATAATCAATCATACAAAGCCGTAATGGATGTTAAAGTAACCATGAAAAATTGTACCAACACCGTAGTTGTCAATGCTAGTAATGTAATGACCTGCTTGACGAGATCGGCCAATTTTAATGGGTATAAAAATTTTCTGTACATAAACCGAAGTACTAAGGATATGTTACAGAACAAAAATATGATATAGGTAGTACGGCAAACGAAACGAGCAAACGGGTCATCTGATGGTAAGTGATCAAGCTGCCGAAGAAGAAGCTGCCCATGGACAACGTTTTGGTACTTGCCTTTTCCACAGTGGCTGTGGACACGCCCATAGCGACGGATATGAACAGCTTGCCCTTGGAAGCTGGAAGGTCCTTGACGTCTCTCAGCGCCGGCCCCACCACGTCGGGCTTCACTGACACGATCACCACCTCTGATCGCTCCACCACGGGTTTGTTCTCGAAGAGCGCTGTGGCTCCAAGGCGCTGGAATAATACATACATAGTACCACGTCTTTATCTCTTACGGGGTAGACAGAACCGAAGGTCATAATATCCAAAGGCCTCGTTTAGCTTATTGATGATCGAATAGGAGGTAAACGAAATCAAAATAGTAATGAGTTGGTAGCCGCATCGTCTATTGATATGATTACTTAGATTTTGGCTCATTCCCTAGACCGGCCTTTACGGTCTGCGCGGGAAGACAAGCAGCTGGCACATTTTTTGTTTTCTCTTTTCTCCCAGTCCAGTCCAGCATGAAAGATAAAATAAATGCTGGAATTATAAAAGTAATTAATTTATATAATGGGTGTTAGTATGGACACTCTTATCCTTCAAACGATTAAACCTAGCCGTCAAAATAAACAACTTATCATATGGGATCAAAGCTGGGAAACCAAGAAATTAGACATTTTCATACAATTTGCCACCCGGCAATTTGTATGAAAATGTCGAATTTCGGCCGAACCACAGATTTAATATCTGTGAAGAAGATCTGGGGGCCGAACACATTTGTATGAAAATGACGATTTTTTGCGAGTTTCCAGAGTGTTCCATAAAAAAAGTTGTTCATATTGTTGGGCTGGTTCTCTGTGGATAAGAGTGTTATACCACTCTGTGAAGTACAAGATGTTTCCCGCGTCCCTCCATACACCGTCGTATTTATGGTGGGAAAAAAATAATCGACGGAAAAAAATACACAATATTTTCGGGCCTCGTTAACTTAGCCGAAAGACGAATGCGCGAATACATTTCTGAGACAATAAATAACTACTGCTTACATAACGCTGAATGAATTATACTTATGTTTCGTCTCAAATATGATTAAATTAATGATTTCCAATATTTTCGCGATTGTTACACATTTAAATAAGATTATTTTTATTACGGTTTTATCGCATTTATTCACAGACATGACATTTTTTTCATTAATTATATTATTGATACACCTAACGTTTCGAAACTCTTTACAGTGTTCATGTTCGCTGGTTGACTAAATTGACATTTGACTTTTAATAAATTTGGATTAAATTGTTTTATAACGAATTTGCTTCGTTTCTAACTATTGGCTTGTAAGTGCAATAATTTTTTTTTTATAAGTCCTTCTTATCTTTTGATTTGACACTGTCATGACATTAAGGGGTACCCCTACAGTTACCCGTGTACGTTGATCTGTAGGGTACTAACCGAACAAAAATAATGGTGTGCTATCTGAATGGAACTCATTATGTTATCCATGCTTTATTGCCCTTATCTCTGTGATAATGAAGACGAGTCAAGGATGTGACGCAAATAGACACGTTATCATGACAACTGTTAATTTAAGTCAAAGTTTGTTCTTAGATCTCTATCGGCATCATCAAACTATGTTCAGGATTTCATTCGAAAACAAACAGTTTTCCATATAAATAGTTAAAAAAAAACTAAAAAAAACACGCTTTTAGCACGCTGGTCATGTATTGACATCAGAAATCAGAGCGTGTGCAAAATTTCATCCTAATCGAAGACCGGGAAGTGGGTCAAATTAGATTCCAAGATTTTTAATTACAATATTACATACAAGTGAAGCTAATAAAAGCGTGTTAAAATAGTGTCACTTGTTTCAAAAACTCTACCCAGTAACTGCATTCAGCGCACTCTCTATGGATATTCATGAACAAACTTAAAATTCCTCTAAAGCTAAAACCGAAGGGCAAGTCATGAAACTGAAATTATTGAGAAAATCATGACGTCTAAAGTTGTTGCAAAACAATATTCGGAAACAATATTATGGCTACCGAAGTACTCGTAAGAATATAAAAGCATACCTACTTGCATATGTGCTACAACGATCAAACCAAAGCATCATCACCATCATTTTGCTATTTTTTTGATGATGATCATTGAGATAGTTCCACCAACCCAAGTAGTGCACTTGTGTCGTAGGATACTATCTGAACGATACAATATTTTGTAATAGATACTTATACAGATAAACATCCAAGACCCAGGCCAATCTGGAAAAGTTCGTTTTCCATCATGACCTGTCCGGAGATCGGTCCCGGGACGCTAGCAGCTACAGGAGGCTGGCATGTTAACCACTGCACCACGAAGGTAAACTGATTTCGCAAACTGTGAATCTATTCAAATTTAAATATTTCCACAGATGACATATTAATGTTCCACAATATTACCGATAGCTAGAATATAGACTCTACATATTACGGCAAAATTTTAATTTCAGACTTCCATTATCATCAGGTCTTTTTTAATCTCCACTGCAGGAGCACGACCCTCTCTGTTCTACCAGCCAGAGCCACCAGAGCAGTTAGAGGATTTGGCCTACACTCTCCACGCTGGCCAGACGGGTTCAGACTTTACTTTGTGAAAATTAAATCAAAAATACCATGGTTGCATATGTTTTACCTTAAATGCCTCAGCGCTGACTGTATCGGCGGGGTGACAGCTCGCTGTGATCTCATCGGGTTTAGCCAGACCTGAAATAGTAAACAATACTTCATGAAATTTATTGAATAAACAAATAATTCAAAAATTTCCTTGTAACTTTTTTAAGTTTCACGGTTAACAACTTTGTCATACTTTTTTAAAGGCTTGAATAATCTGACATGAGTGTTGGCCTAAGAAATCAGACTTCTCTGAACAACTAATATGTACAAATACAACACATATTTCATTAAATATTTAGTTTTTTTATGCAGTTAAGTGAAGAGATACGGTCGCCGAGGTAGATACATATGTGGAAGAAGAATGACAAGAAGAAACACAGTTACAGGATTTGAATATAAGTGTATAAAGAACATCGAAGATTAAATGGGAAGGAGAATAACAAGGAAAATACAACTTTCTTTGTAAATTGACAAGAAAGAAGGAATGTTTGTTATTTATATACTAAATAATTAAGTAGGTAACAGTATTACACAATATTTCACAGATTTGCAATGTTTGTAGTAAAAATAGTCCACGTGAATTAATTGAGATAATAAATACGTAAGTAGTTAGGTACACAAGTGTTTACGTACATAGTTTATTAATGTTTTGTTATGAGTATATAGATATAACTATTATCACGTAACTCTTACACAGAAGCGGGACATGAATTGTTAAATCAATTTTTACCACGAATATAAACTTAAATAAGTAAAGCTTCAAATCTGAAGATGCAACGTGGAACAAGCTAGGTGTATATAGAGTACTTAGCGAGTGTCATCTCTCTCTGGAGTTGCAGGCCATAAGCAATTCAATTCAATTCATTTATTCCATTAAAAAATGTATTGTCAATAATATTAAATTGCGAATATTTGGAGGAAACCGTCAATACCGTAGAAACACTTCGTCAAATAAAAAAAAAAAGTTTTTTTTTAAAGCTACCGTTTTTCATCAAGTGGGCCGTATTATTATATTGGCTGATACGTTGTACTTATTATATTTTTGGTAGATGCCCTACAGTTCATGAAAATGAACTATGATATTGATCTCACCAGCTGAAATAAACCCGTTTGCTAAGGCGAACGCCAGCCTGCCGCCTCCGATGAATCCTATCTTCATGGCTTCGTTTAACGATACTGAAAATAAAATATACATTTGTTTTATATACATACAGTCAAATTGGGCTCAAATCGATCATTAAACTCAACCAATGAACACTAAACAAGGGCAGTAAAAGATGGATCCAGAAACGTACAATTTTAAATCAGAACAATAAAAAATTCATTGCATTGTAGTTTCAGCTAATGTGGCTAAGTAGTGAGCAAGATAAATAGCCAGCTTACATAAATGTACAGTTTCTAAGATATTCATAGATTAGTGGTCGTTATTTATAATTAGTGACATTGTTATGGGACTCATTGTAACTAGAGAGTACCTAGGTAAAGTTTATAGTGTTGACGTTAGTCATCCATCATAAAAGATTTTGCTAGGTAAATGTTTTTAGAAATCCATATAAAATTTTGTAGGTACTTGTTTATTGGTCAGAATTTAACGCCATATCTTGCCATAGCTTGCATGATAAAGTTGTGAACTTATGGCATCAGATATTTACTCAATGATACTATATTTTGTAATAGCTACATAGATCGCTTTCCATCACGATGACCGGGGATTAAACCCGGGCATCTGCGATTCAAAGGCACTTGTGCCACTGAGTCACAAAGTTCAATGTTGTATTAGTTATGTTATGTTATATATAACAAACTGATAACAAAAAAGTGAACTTTTTTTGAAATTCTGGGATTTTCTCATCAAAAAAGTTTATCTATCTATAATCGTATATCGATAGTTTCGTTCAACGCTAAACCCAAGACGAGCAACTCTACATAGTGTAACTACCTAATATCAAGACTAGATCAATATAAATATTTACAGATTTTAGTTTCAAAACCGTCTGGCACAAAGCTCTGAAAACTTAAATACAGGATATAAAAAAATCTAAAGCAAATCCAATATTATTTTTTAAAGTGATGGAATAGTTACAAAAAATATATATACACTTTGAGTTAAATTATTTTGTGTGCTTCCGCCAGCAGTCAAAAAAATATACTACTAGCAGTTCGCCCCTGGGGTCGACCGGGATAAAAAGTATTATATATCCGTCTCCTGGTTCTGAACTACCTCCCCATGACAGTACAGTTAGTAATAAATTCTGTTTCTTGATAAGATTTAACCTTTGATCACATAGTTAATATATGTGAAGTATTTAACTAACTGTTCTATATTATCAATCACATATTCTACATATATGAGCAACATTTTCGTATAACAGCATCGTTAATAGCTGACTTCAATGCACTTGCGTTGTCTGTCACTGAAATATTAACAAATCACTCTAAATATTCTTTGGCCATGGCACTGAACTTCTAAAAATATTTATTACGAAACTTACTCTGAGGAAGAAAAACGTCGCGTCTTGTGGCGACTGGGTTCGAATAGATACTGAGTGGATGAACTCAAGTGTCGTTGAGATGATTTGGCTTATTGACTTATTGTTTTATCTTTCTTATCTATGTAATAAACGATGTAAGTACAATGTTAGATCGATATTTATATATTTATACTCAGTTTTGTTAGATTCATAGAATTGGTGAGTATTTTTGAGTGCGAATGAGTGAAGTTTTTCAAGCACACTTAATTTGATATTGGTAAGATGTCAAGTGTGATTAAAGTTGGTTGGGCAAGTCCTTTTGAAAGTATGAATAAGTTTATAAAAGTATTTTACCATAAGATATCCATAAAAAATATTATAACTTATGTTAAAATTGTTATTAGACCATTCCCAAAAACGTAATATTAATATAAAAAATATTTGCACGCTATAAGAAATATGTCCAGGTAGACCTTCGTCCCAATGCAATTTTCTGATGTAAAAGATAGTGTTAAGAGATTATTTTACACGGATTTGCCCTTCATTAGTGAACGTATTTTTTAATACCGTTGGTTACAAGTCTAATAATCAAGATGTCTGATCCAGACCCTGTTTTGCCTTCTCTTCCGTCATATATCTACCACTGACTATCTGTTATAAATTATAAAATAACGTGAAGTTTATAACTAAGTTCACAAATAGCTCAAGAATTAAAAATCAACAGTTTCACTGCCAGAGGCTGGAGTTGGAAGAAATAAGCATTGTGCGGCTGTGACAGGTGCACAGAACACAGAAATACGTCACTATACCAAAGTTCTTCGCGCGTTCGTCTTTCGCTCCTTGGTTACGCTCTCGTACGTAAGATTTTATTATAGATACGAATAGATATAGAAAAAGGCAAGGACTCAAGAACCAAGTCAATAAAAAAAAATCGCATTGACCAGCTGCCCGGGGTCGAGTGGAAGACGATTTGCAACTCAGAATTCGTTAATCTAAACTAATAGGTATAAGGTTAAATAAGAAAGATTATATCGTCAGTGATTCGGGCTTTATTCAAGAGTTGGGTTACGCTGGGCCATCGAGCTTCTCCATCTAATCCTATAATTGCTTGTTATGAAAGTACCTACACTCCTAGACCTAGTTTTATAAGTACCTACATCGGGTCTAATGACCACAACAAATAGTCCTTGATCTCACTTGACGTTAGTTGCAGCGTGTTTATGCAAGTGATTGCATTCATGGTACAAATATACAATGCGCCGGGTGTTACCATAGGAACTTATCTTTGAACCATCTTCTCTTCAACCAATAGCACCGAATTACTACTAATAGCTCTAAATTAATTCAAACTCAAAATGTTCGTTCGGGGTTGGCTGTTTCAACATTTATTTATTCATTCAGGCAGGTGTGATTATACGAATGTATTCGATTCCAGAGTTATCATACAAGTCTAAGTTTTGTTCTTACTGCTTATTTTATATTGGTGCCATTTCCAAAGAGCAAGTGTAATTCATTTTTGATAAGGCTAGTCAACTCTACCAAACGAGCGATAGGTCTAAAATTGTACGTCTTGCTAATTCATCCGTCTGATAACAGATGTTCAAGAAGAAACGGAATAAGTAAAAAACCGGCCAAGTGTGAGTCAAACTCGCGCAATGAGGGTTCCGTACAATATGCTTCGTGAACATCTGTTTGTTGTTCTGTGGTGAACACACACACAATATGCAAAAATGTTTTATTCAATTGACTAGCGCTATCTAGTGGTGTTTTAGTGAACTATTTCCCTAGATGAACTTATTATAGTGAGTTTACGACTTTATTTTGAAGTGATAGAATTCTTATTATTTTTCCTGTAATCTTCAAGGAATGAAGTACATTTTGTAATTTTAAAAAATTTTTTAGCCCAGTAGTTTCTTGAGATCCTCATAACAAGCCCTTTCATTTGATATGTGACACAGTAAGGTTTGCAAAACTTTGTTTTTTCAATTTTGTAATTGGGCCCCTAAAATTGACCCTTATTTCAAAAAAAAATCATTATTTACTTTGCACATCCGTGTTTGGGTCATAGGATTACACTATCTTACCAAATTTCACCTAATTTGGTTCAGTAGATTCGGAGAAAATCGGCTGTGACAGACGGACGGACGGACAGACAGACGCACGAGTGATCCTATAAGGGTTCCGTTTTTCAATTTTTGTACGGAACCCTAAAAATCAAAAAGTTTGAAGGTTCGTTCAATCATTTTATTATTTAATGAAAGTGCAATTTCAGAGTTCTAGTCAATAAATTATTCTACATCAAATTTTAACTTTAAAATTAATAAAACTTTTTATTTCTTCGTCTTTATCATAAAACAGAAACATTGTTTGAACCATGTTTACTCATAATCTATTGGACCATAACTTTATTTGCAATGTAGGAAGTATATGATAGGACCGGTATCGCATTGCTTACCCAATGCATTAGTTTGCATTTGCATGCTGTGGAATGAGTCTCATATTGTACTAAACAAGGTCTATTAGAACGTGTTTATTCATTTTATTATTCATCATCATCATATCAGCCACAAGAAGTCCACAGCTGGACATAGGCCTTCCCCATGGATTTCCCGGTTTTGTTATTATTACAAACTTTGCCATTATTATTACAAATGGTCAGGGGCGTTATCTTCAACTGCCCGTCCGGTGGTTACAGGTATATGACATCGGGTACGCGTGCCCGGCCTCCCGAGTTGCTTCTTTCTTAGCTCCAATCCATCTGTGAAAGTAGCATCCCAACCCAAATATCCCGTTCACACAGTCCAACAAACTCCTACCCTTCCCTTTCGATGGGCAGCAGCGTCGGAACCGATATAAGCTGAACCAACTGCGCTCATCAACCCGTTTGCCAAGCGTGGTGAGTATGGCAAATACTCCCTATGGTGGAAATCCTTGGGTGAGGGAGGACTGATTCTTGCGGCTGGGCAGATGATCATTCATGACACACTTTTGCATTTGACTTCGTTTATGTAATTGCCAAGATTCAATTTTCCGCTAAACCTACCGGACAGGCGGTCGGCTGTAAAAGCTTCATCAAATCAAACTATAGCATAATCAGTATATATAATGTAAACTAACTTGCTGTTATTCATAATAGCGGACCCCGTTCTCCAACAAATCTCAGCTGATGATGATGATATACCTAATACTTTTTTTTGTTGTAAGCGTTTTTATGAGCGAGGGTGTTCCAATGTGTGACGCGTCTGTATGTATGTTTGTGTTGTGACTGTCTGTATTATCAATTATGTTCTGGTACATTCATGTAAACATGTCACGGTTAATTGTTTTGT
The DNA here is from genome assembly GCA_963082605.1 of Rhodophaea formosa. Classification (NCBI taxonomy): domain Eukaryota; kingdom Metazoa; phylum Arthropoda; class Insecta; order Lepidoptera; family Pyralidae; genus Rhodophaea; species Rhodophaea formosa. The sequence continues at coordinate 7,372,182 of OY720228.1, read as the reverse complement.
TACTTCAATTAACACCCAGACCCAGTGCACAAAGTATGTAGAGTCAATGACACTAAGTACTTATAGATAAAAATGTTAAGCAATAAATTTGTAATCCAGTAGATAGTAAAAGATTATACCTATCAAAATAGCCAATACTCGTAGTATCTAAAGATCACATTAGAACATAACTTAGAAACTATTTTAGTTTACAAATGGTCTGTGAACTAATTAATTTTTTATTCATATACGTAGGTAGTATAAGGTCAGGAAAAAGGGGGTTATATCTTCTTCTTCTTTGAGTGCCACTCCATTACTGGAGGTTGGCCGTCAGCTTCCCGAACTCTTCTCAAATATATAGGGATTATATCAAAGAATAAAAATTCCGACTGCTTTTTTGACAGTTTACGTCCTCCGTATTGATTTTTTGCTAACGTCCCATAGCCTATGACGCTCCTGGGAAGAATACAAATCTAATGACACCACAAGCTTCAAAATTGGACAAGCCGAGTAACCTACAGGATGCAACAAGGAACAGACATAATACATTTGCGCAAAAAACATCATCATTATGGGTCAGTTGGGGAAAGAAACCTTTTTTTTTAATATTATTTGTCATGTATAATAGCATATTTGATATATAAACTCTCAGATAGAAAATGCTTTTGTGCTAGTCTTACTGGGACTGCAGCAAGGAGCACATTTATTTCGGGGACTAATTTTAATTTTTCTTTTTTTAAACATCTTCTCTAATGGTTTAAGGGCCAGCCAGAAAGGTTCAGGCATTAAAACCTACACATACAGAAGTTATTTTAGTTACAACTGGATTTATAGAAAATACGAAAAAACGTTTCCCCCGACCGAATGTTAAATTTGCATATATTATAATTTGTAAAAATAAACCATATTCTCAACTTCAATAACTATAGTCACGCCTAGATCTAACAGAACTGAAAAAAAACATTGAAAATAAATTAATTTTAATAATGAGACTAAATGAAGATATAAGGTTTTTGAATTTGAAAGAATGTTAATATCGTCAATTTTAAAAAGCTTTTCTTACTATTCTGGTTTCAAGTTGTAGCGACAATAAAATAAGGGATAATTTGTCTTATATGTATAATACAAAAGGTACTCACATTTTATCATTGTACTGCGAGCTTTTAAGCACAAACTAAACTTTTCACTATTTTTCACAATTTACACTACACATCTAGGGGATTCTCCCTGTAATACCACTAGCAGTATAAATTTACCATTCAACAGTTTGTTTATAACAAATGCTATATGCGTGCTTATCAACCGGACTATGGATGCATTACTGAACATAGGACATAGGTCCTACCTACAGTACCGACAGGAAAAAAGGCCCACCGATAAATCATTTATTATTGTAGGAAACAGTCACCAAATGAAGTCACCAATGTTATGTGAAAACAAGGCTAAAATTGAATGGAGGAAAATTTGGCTGCGTAATTTAGTACATAGGTAGGTTAATACCATAAATAAATAACTGTATCTTTAACAAATATCTACAGTGGCTATCGCCTCCGTCTTTATTTAATTAATTTAACAGTACAAGCTGTTAGATGTCTAGAGTAACTAATATTTTAATATTCTGTGCTAATATAGTCAGTAAGTACCGAAGTGTTATAGGTACGTTATCGGCCAAAGAAAAATACCTTAATAATGAAAAGTTCTACTTAAATACTACAAGTAATTTACTAACGAAGCGTATTTTTTCGGAGTACAAAAATTAAATAACGAGTTTCGCAGAGTTTCGGTGTTGTAAGCCTCTGTTATACGAAGTAAGAATCGAGAGAATGTATATGGTCATAGTTAGTAGGAAAAGATAGGAGTAACTTACGAAATTATTAGGACCAAGTATGTGGTCTTATTCAGGGGTTTAACTACGCTGAGAGATAACTTTTGTAATAACGAATATTTTTTAAATAATAATATTTTTATTGACCTTAAATTAACATTAATGTTATTCAATTATTATTATATTGTCTTTGGTTGTATGAAGTATTTGTTTTAACTTCTTACCAATTTCGTATTTTTTTATTCTAACTTATTCAAATCTAACCATTCTGTCAGGAAACAAAATCAAAAGTAGTATTTTATGTTCCCCGATTACTCGAAGACGCTGAATTGGAAAAATCTTTTATGTTTATTTATCCTTTCGATTGTAAAGTATACAAACACTCTCTTTCGAGTTAATCCCATTTAAAAATCATTAAAAAAAAGATTAAAATTAGTTGAAATCGATTGCTTTAATTAAAATATAATAATTTTTTCTTCTGCCAGTCCAGTAGGTATCAGTATCGTTACGATAAAGAGCGTTATCGCGCTTATGTCCGTCTGTCAACTGTTGGTTAAGTTTATGATCATTAACTAGGTAGACATTTCTATACGAAAAACTGACTCTAATTACAGCTGATTAAAGTAAATAGGTAAACAAAGTCCGAATGATTTGTAACCTCCATATTAAACTTAATAGTTTCGCGATTTCGTCAACGAAAAATATCCCAATCCCAACTAATATTATAAATGCGAAAGTATGTTTGTTTGTTTGTTTGTTTGTTACGCTTTCACGCCGTATCTACTGAACCGATCGCCATGAAATTTTGCATAGTCATAGGTTAAGGTACCGAGAAGGACATAGGCTATATATTACGCGGGCGAAGCCGCGGATAACAGTAACAGCTAGTAGTTTATATATAATTGTCATGTCATCCGCTAATAATGTAACTTTCTATAGGTACAATATTTTCTTCAATCGGTTTACAGATTTTGTGGACAAACAAACAAACAATACTTCTCTCAAACCCAACAATTGCGAAGCGCAAGCGCAGGCGAAGCGCGCTACACATTTGGCACAAAATTGATTTGTTTTTCCAGCATCACCGCCGCCCATGGACATCACTACTGCAACACCATGCACCGCTACAGCATATCTACACCCCTCTCTCCTTCTGGGAGGGAAAAATAAAAGGCTGGCAACGTCTCCCCTGGTGTCGCAGTTATCATCATCATCATCATTTCGTGTAGGTGACACGGTCAGTCGACCATGCACACCCTGGTGTCAGAGTTCTTCGGAACCGCCTCTCGGCTTCTGACGTGGTTCCTTTAACGACTGCCAGATGGCAGCCGGGACCACCGGCTTTACGTGCCTTCCGAAGTACGGAATTATCTATCGCAGTTATGATCTATGCGCAGCGATGATCACTTACAATCAGGTGACCCGCTTGCTCGTTTGCCGTCCTATGACATGAAAAAACCTCGCATTTTGCAAGAAATAATTCTCGTGAAATTTTGTGCACATGTTCGATAATTACACGATTTTTTCGTTGATTCAATTCAGTTGTTGGATCTTTTTCTAAATGGCGGAATTATACACATGATAAGCTCACAGACTCTATTTTCCGTATTTCTTCGAGTGGATTACCAGGTCAGAACAGGAAAAGATATCAATTTAAAAGTCTTGGTTATTGAACTAGTTCTTTGATTATATAGTCCTATAGTATTAGAGTATATAATCAAAGAACACGTTATACCTGTAAGATCTGATAATCGAACAGTTACTCAGGGCGGTCGATACTTTTTACCTAGTAGGTAGTACCTAGGTAGAAGGTCAATTTCCGTTATGCAACGCCATCGTGTAATTAGGGGGCGCCGTGTAAAGGTCCAAAATTTACCCCCTCTAACAGCTGGATGGACCTGAAAGAGTCCCAAGTTCACACGGGACGAAAGGGGTTAATGCATGTGCTCTGTGCATATTGCAACTAGAAAATATCAATTGCATAGATTTTACCTAGATACCTACCGACTTATCCAATTCTTTGGCTTTTTCATAGACCAAAATATTTCAGGTGATCGATGCCACACTAAACCGTCACAATGGCAGAGTAATTGACCGTATGAGTAGGTACATGAAATTCTAGATAGCTATGGTATATGTTTTGAGAATTTCGTACCTAGGTACATATTGTACATAATACAAACCGCTATCAGTTTGTGCTAGCAAATAAAATTCCAACACAAACAATAGGTAGCAAGTCTACTGATAACTGATAACGTTTAAATAGAATCTGAAATGAGTTTGTACCTTACCTACTTAAGTACTTACAAATTATAAATACTTTACAGTACATTATATACATATACATTATATATTATACTTTACTTACAGTAAATTTTAGCGCCATTCCAAAAATAATCCCTGAAGGGATGACTCAGCCCTAGGGTGGGCAACCTTACTATAATATATAGTATTGTACTAGGTATATTTCGGGACTCCGTACTATATAGATACTGTTGGAGAAATATATAGTACGCGAAAATACTAGATTTCACTAGAATACATCAATGTTTATAATATATTGCATCACCAAAACTAATAAAGTAAAAAAAATAGATTCCGCAATTTTTGAACACGCCTTTCGTACGACACACGTAATGTGTGTGTGCATTGTAACCGAAAATAATTGAGTAACTAGGTATAAGTCTATTTCTTATTCTTCCTTCCTAGAATACTATTATTTTTGAAGTGTACTATATTTTTACAGCTTTTTTATAAAAATAATACTTATATTCTAATAAAACAATGTTGGCAACCCTACTCAGCCCATTAGCAATTGTATTTTTATTATCGATATTTTTTTTAATAGGTAGTTACCTACCTACATTATTATCGATATTTTTTAATAGGTACCTAATGGGTACCTATAAAGTTTTCAGACCTAGAACTTAGGGTCTTTCCGTCGCAGGGTTACTACCTTCGCGGTATCTAGGTTAGGTATCTTTCTATCAACAAAAAGGGCCTCACAAACGCAACTTTTGTTCTGGACAGGGGCAGGGGCAAAGCATATCGCAAAGATCTGCTATGTTTGGGACCAAAGGGGTCATAAACTGATGAAAGGTTTTCTTCAATACGGTTCATAAATACTTAATTAAGTTTTTGACTTCCTTCAGAAATCCGACGTTTTCATGGTTTTGATATTCCAACTCCAGGCTCTTCACCAAGAGTTCAGGAGTTCTCGATATAAGAATTTCAAGCAGTAAGTAATGCACAGCCAACATATTGGAGCATTTTAAGCTAATTGCTAACAGACCTTTTCCTACAAAGATTCGTATTGCAGTTTTTAAATCTTAATTTTAACATTGCAGTCATATCTTCGGTAGTATAGTGGTCAGTATCCCCGCCTGTCACGCGGGAGACCGGGGTTCGATTCCCCGCCGGAGAGATCCTCTTTTTATAGATTGTGTTTTTTATTCGTCCATTTTATATATTTTACGCGGAAAATGTTGTAAGCCAAAAAAATAACTAATGATATTATAATGTAAGTAATTTTAACTTCGTAAATAATAGGTAGTAAACTTCGAAAGGGTACAAACTGTTCCAACAACATGCTCCCCAATCCCATTAAAAAAACATACTTTACTTTGAATGCTTGAAATAATGCTCTTACATTTATAAAATTAATATTTTCGAGAAACAATAATAAAATGATAAAACCCGAACAAAAGAGAAAGCTAGTGAATATAAATACGTGTAGCGACATCTAGCACAGCTTGACGACACTATTTCAAATACAACGCCATCTATGGAAGATATCTGTCAACTATTACAATTTGATTATTTGGGTCTTCAAAAATACCCACCCAACTCAGTTTTTCTGATAGGTTTAGTTTATACCTGAGGTTTATACTACCTATTTAAAATAAAATTGATGTTTCATTATATTACACATATATCACAAAATCTTTTATAATATCTGTATTAAATCTAGCATTTAAATTATCTACAAGGAAGATATAAAAATCAACTACAAATACGTATTGAGTATTCGATTTAAAAAAATAAAAATAAGCGCGTAATTCAAAGTGAAACCTACGAAGAAAGATTGTATGACTGTATCTAGTATGGAAAAGCTTTGAGTAAAAATTTATGATTTTCTATTAATTTTATATAGATTATTATAATTTTTTTTATTTAGTATTGTTATTTTACATACTGCAATCCAACCTGAATTAATATCAATCTTTTCGTTCACTGATATCAGCCCATATATCAATACACAACATATTTAGTATTTAACCACTTCCTTCAATTTTAAATTAATTAAAGAATAATATCTAGGTAGTTGATTTTGTGGATAATCCCTTTGTTGATTCGCTCTTTCTCTCCCGTGAGCCGCTGGGATTGGGACCGGGGAGGGAAGTTTCATTGCATTTTTCTTTTCATTCGCGCTCAAGGCGTCGGCCGCTGCGACGCGTTGTCGAGGTTTTTTGACGTTCCGCTGTTGTCTATGGGAGTGCTTGTTCGTATTGAATTTGTGAGAAAATATTGTATGTCCAGTGATTCAAAGGATTATTTATAACACTTCTCGTATGAAAGTGAATAAAACAATCATATGAAATGGCGTTGGAGGGTGTGAAAAGTGAAAAAAGTGAGGAAAACAACGGCAATGTGCCAGACGGCAAGGCGAATGGTATCGACAACAAAAGTAAACAGGTACGGGTAGTGATTCTATTTTCAAATATTTTTATTTCTTTTCGATCGTTTCAGGCCAGAGAAGTTGATGTTTATGATAATTTCAGATCTGTCAACATTTATGAATTTTATATAAATTTTTTACTGCAGTGTTTTGTCGTATTATTAGCGTTTTTCGTAATGCTGCATAGCGGGTTTTCGCGCAGCTCTACATTCTGGGATAGTTGGATAGGTAGTGATCTAAACAGGGATATGACCTATTTTGGACGCAGGTATGCGGTGATATTACATATGCTGCAGATTTTTTCGGATATGATGTCATATTATTTATTTGAACATTGTTAAATACCTATACCTCTTTCTTTTCTTCATGGCATGTTTGTTATGCTCTACAATGCGATTTTGTTGAAAACTTGATTTTTGCTATAACTTGCTGGTGGCTTGAGAAGATTGCCCAGCCTCAAAACAGCTTAAAATTACACCTTTTTCTGATAAAACCTGATTGTAGAGTTCAGTAAAACATGTCTATTACCTGCTTATCTAGTATGAAATCAGTTTAGCATGTCACTCGTCAATGCTATCTACCTGTGCTGCCACTGGCCTTGACAGATATTATTCCTAGTGCAAGATAAAAGCAGAATCACAATCACAATACGGGCTGGTTCTACTTGTATATATTTTTTTTATTATTTTTCATTATGTAATGTGTGTGTTAGACAAACAAGAATTTGTTTAATAAAATAATCCTCAACCTATCAAAGATATGTGTTAGAGCTGAGCTAATCTACAATTTAAATAAACAAGCTATGACATTTATACATAATAAATTCCTTAAATAACATGTAAAATTACTAGTTTAATATTTTTTATAAAATCTTTTTATTATGCCTTTATTTAGTTCTTTTATATAAATAAGCACTATTGAGGATAGTTTAGAAGAACTTATTGAATAAAAAAAACATTTCTACTGATTCCATATTCTTCAAAACAGTGGCTTAGATTGGTAAGATTCACTAACTTTTAGCAAAAGGAAAGAACACCTCTGATGCTTCTATGTATTAAGTTTCCTTGGCTTTTATTTGACTGCCAAGTGACACTTTGAAGATCAAACAAATCAGCATTATTATTTTCACCTTTACTCAACACATTAAGCGGACTCATTAATATTTTAGTGTGCTGCCCCATAGGAAATTATTTTAAATTAATAAATAAATATTGAATTATTAACACTGCTGGACATAGGTCTCCCCCAAGGATTTCCAATATTTCCAAAAAATCCATACTTCCTCTTAAATCTTTAATTTGAAATTTTGCCGCTTATGTCACATACGAGTTGGATCGAAGTTAATAAGGCCAGTTTAATTGACCTAGTCTACTGCCCCAATTAGATGCATGGACACTTAATGACGTCCCACTCTCATGCAGCATTGTGATTATTCACTTTTTGCTTTTTCATATACTATTTTTTTTAGTTATCCAGGTCCCACTGCTGGGCAAAAGCCTCCCCTTTTTGTTTCCACCTTTCTCTATCTCTTGCCATCTCTCTGCAGAAGCTCTTCAACTATTTTGTATAAATTTAGATTTTATAAATTAACTAATTTGATTTGTACACTTAAAATTTATGTGTATCTGTTAAAATCAATTCATAATATGATTTTAGCTTTATTTAACATTGTAATTTAGTCTGCAATATGTCCAGATCCGGTAGGTCTAGTAGCTGGCAGGTAGTGCCTTGGAATACAATGTTATTATTAATAATATGTCAAAGAATAGATTCTTAACGAGGTAATTTTGGAATGAACCATTGGTAACCTATTTAATTTTTTTTTCTAAGAACTAAATATTTGTAAATTGTTTATTTTTAAACCTAAATTTTATAAGGGTTTTATTGTACAAAATTATTTATAAATTTAATTGTTTTTTTTTTTGACGGGCTCCATGGCGCAGCAGTCAACACGCCGGTCTGCGACACGGATGGTCCCGGATTCGATCCCCGGTCAGGTCAAGATGGAAAATGATCTTTTTCAGATTGACCTGGGTCTTGGAAGTTTATCTATACATGTATTTGTAATAAAATATAGTATCGTTGAGTTAGTATCCCATAACACAAGTTTCGAACTTACTTAACTCAATCTTTGTGATTTGTCCGTATATATTTATTTATTTATATATTTGTATATATTTATTTTTTCAAGTTAATTTAAGTTAGTCTGTATATCAAATAGAGCTTTTTATAGTTAACAAGGTACTCTAGTACTCAAGTACTAGTAATAACAGTGTTATGTACCATGGTTATGTAAATAGAAAACGTGATTGCATTTTATGACCCTACATGACATCATTGAATGGAGCTTGCCAACAGCCACATTCAAGGCAACTGTCACAAACCAGTAACAAAACTGGCATTAATCATCACAGGTATAGACACTAATGGACAGTTCTTTGAAAATATTTTAACCTGTAGTATATATTTTTTGGGGTCTTTAGTCGTTTCGCAACACAGGCGATTTGAACCGTAGTGTGAATCGCCCAAGATTACAAAAGATTACTGTGGTGACTGTGGTGCGAAATATCCCATTCAAAAAGGGCTCTTGGGCAATTCGCACCGCTAAAGAATTATTTTGTGCCGTAACACTTTCTGAGTGTTCCACGTCATGCCCCACGTATGTACCTATATTCTTATTTCTCGTAGGATTTTTTTAAATGCGTCAGCTTAGTCCCAGGATTTGTGTGTCAGCTTAGTACATTTCTTCCCGCCTATACCTAGCTATGATAATTACGTGAAATCTAAAATTAGGCTGTTTTGACCTACTTATATATTTACTTACATCTATCTACTCGCAGCAAGCAAGCCATTTATCAAATAGTGTTATTGAATGGTTGCAATTTATTGCTAGTGCGTCATTACGATGTAGTTATTGGTTATAGTTATTTATCTCGAAGACAGTTACCTGTTTTCGATATCTACTGCTATTTAATGTTGACTAGGTACTTGCTTGAATACCTATACGTAGGTATTACATCAATAATGCCTGCACCACAACCTTAAACATATTTATTACAGATAGTTCTGTTCTGCAGAACATTTAGGTACTTATAGGTAGGTAGTGCTCGAAATATATGCTGTCTTTTTAAATATGAGTGGTTGTATATTTGCCACTGTTTGCCACAAAGTACCTAAATTCGTCACAACGTTTAAAAATATTACCTTTAATTTAAAATTTGTCTTAAAAAGTAAAATTTAGAGGTTTGACTTCAAGTATTAGTACGTATAGAAATTATAATCTGTTGTCCAATAGTCGATATTTTGTTCGGTCCTATTCTTATAGCTGAAAGTATAATTATTTAGCGATTTCGTTTAAGGATATTAACACAACCAATCCAATCGGTCTTTTCATAACACCCTAGCAAGGTAACTTGGAACCTATTCAAAATTAATCAAAGGGCCGACCTAGGAGAGCAGCATTATCGTGCATTCATTGTTAAATTCACACATCTGCTTGCAGTTTTGCAACAGTCAGACGAGATGTTTTCTCATTGTACAGTTTTATGCAAAAAAAATGTTTTGGCCTTGTTAAAGACAGTAAATTAACTTTCTAGGAAAAATTGGTATTTAGGTGGTATTACATTTTATTGTATTGGTGGGAAGCTCTGGGAAAGAATTTAAAAATATATGAATCTAAAGTTCGCAAAGAATAAACTTAGGTATTAGAAAAAAAAACTATATATATAAGTCAGTAACTAAGTACCTTACCTACCTGCTAGTTTATTATGACGTTAAGTAGGTACCTACAGTATCTTCTTCGTAGTTTGTGGTACCTACTTATGGAGTATGGAATGTCATTATTCAGCCACCAAGGTCATTTTATGAACCGTGAATACAAGGCGTGGACGACCCACCTTGCCAAATTTTTGCGGAAAATCGTTATTGAGTAGTACAACTTATATTTAAATCTATTTCAAAACGAGAGAGCTAACAAAGATTGATGTCGAAGTTATCCCAATCCCACACAAGTAATATTATAAATATGCGAAAGTGAGTTTGTATATTTGTTTGTTACATCTTCACGCTTTATCTACTACACAACAATCTTGTTGAAATTTGGCATATACACAGGGTACTGAGAAGGGTACGTTAAACATTTACCTTTCATCCCGGAAAAAAGTACTGTTCCCGTGGGAATTGTGAAAATTTATATGGCAAAATTATACGCGAGCGAAGCCGCGAATAAAAACTAGTAAAAAATAAAAAGCAGTCGGCGATTTACAAGGCTGTAACGTCGAAGGTTTTGTTGAAAGAGTTTTGACCTTGAGAGGGCTCGTAACATGACGTCAGCCTCCAGAGGGAGGGTCTCGGGCCCCTCCGGCCGATTTCCGACTGGCCAGTCAATACAGAGCTATGAAACTGTATCCTGAATTGGCATATTTCATGCTTCTACTCACAGAGGGGAAGGTCCATTGAGTCTGGGTACATTAGGTCCTAGCATTATGCTGTTCGTAAGAGATGAATGATTACGTGACTTGTGGTTTCAATTGGTCTGCGGTTGATTACATAGTTGGGGTTTTTACTTGTTCTTTTTTATAGGCATAGCTTTACTCAGAAAAATACGATAAGCAACGATGAACCCTTGAAAGGAAATTTTTATTCTCCATAAAAGTGTAAGTTTTAATACCCTGAGTGAAGGTGTCTGATTTATAAATCTCATTTAATATAAATTAATCAACGCTTGTATTTTTCAAGAATTGTTATATGTATGAACGTGTAAAATTTTACGTGGAGATCGCTTAACTGATACCTAATGAGCAAACATCATTGAAATGTACGTGGATTATTTAATAAAATAAGCCCGCCTGCCGTTTTTACGCGCGCCATATTGATTTTTTGCTGAAGTCCCATAGCCTATGACACTTAACTACACATGAAATCGGTCAAGCCGTTTAGTATACAGGATGAAACAATCGAACAGACTTGCAGAAATATTTATATGTACACTAGCTGTTACCCGCGGCTTCGCCCGCGTGACATATGTCCTATGTCCTTCTCAGTACCCTATCCTATGTGTATGCAAAATTTGATGATCGTTTCAGTAGATACCTAGGGCGTGAAAGCGTAACAAACAAATAAACAAACAAACAAACTTACTTTTATAATATTAATATAGGTAGTTAGGATTAGGATAGGTACGCGCGAAAAACATTACTCTCCTTCTGGGTGGGTCAATCGGGTGAAAAAACCACGTTGTGTTTCTACAATACCGAAAAAAGCATTACGTATTAATAACTACCTAATTTCTTATTCGTTAATCGCTCGAAGTTCGCAACCGAATCGACGCTATCAAACCTTATGTGAAATCAATAGGGCTTCGCGCGATATCAAAATTAATCTATTCCGATAAAAGTATACTCCTGGGGGTCGATTAAGTAGGTTTCGGAAATTAACTCCTTTTCCCGTCTCAATTTCCTTCTTATTGAAACCAAACAAATGTTCAAGCTTAACTTTCATTAGGACTTAGAACATCGACTTTTATTGTGAACTTGTTCGTAATAAATGGGGAAACTTTCACTTCTTGATTGTTTTACATCTTAGAGTTATTTCTTAGTCATAAAAATTGACAGCTTATTTTTATAAAAGGAAAATGTATTTCCTAGCATTGTAGCCATGTGAAAATAAAGATGATGTTTAGATAACATGTATTTGTTATAAAATATACTAACGTTGAGTCGATTTACTGTGGGGCTAGTTCCATCTGTGTGATTTGTCCGTATTCATATAAGTATTTTTTAAAAGTCGTTAGTGTATATCACTCTCTTCAAAGTCTACGATATTTTTAACACTACACTACAGCACGAGATACGAAAGTTGTGTTACTATAATAAATAACACACTCTAGACTCTACTTACAATACCACAAGAGAAAAAATTGTATTGCCAACTACCTACTAACTTCTTCCTACGAATCCTACGTTATCGTACTGGACAGGTAACATGCCCTTATAATTTTACATGCCTTAACGTCACATACAACCCTCGGTTCCGTACCCTTCCGATGGGACCTTTGAGCAAATTTGATTATTCCACTACGATACACGGCACCCCTGTAAAGAGACGATAAACTTCATTAAGAGCAAGTGTCGTATGCATGGAAAATGAGTAAGTATTTTTTGAGAGATTGCATGAAAATTACTAATTAAATCATTGCATATACTTATCGATATTTTAATTTATTCGTCCGAACACCACTGAGAGAAAGTTTCGGGGGATTTTATAAAGAAACTATCCATATACTGCTTTGTATAGCTTATGTTCCCTAAGTCGCCTTCTACGACATCCACGGGAAGACTTGGAGAGGTCCTATTCTACTCTGCCGGGAACCACACGACGTAACTACGTACTACTCATAATACAAGCAATCAATTCTAATCCGTATCCACTATTTTCCCACTTACAACTTGGCAAGGTTACCTGATAGTATTATGTATTACATTATATAATTACATCACATGACCGTGACATTGAAATAACTAGGCCATTTTAAAAGGAATCAATTACGATGTAAACAAACGTGAATCAATGAGTGTTCATTCATACAATCAAACTTATAAAGGCCTGTCTGCGCGTGACCATCTTTTATTGGTGAGTGTATGCATATCAATTGATCCATGGACGCCTGACAATTATTGTAGGGAACTGCAGACTACAGTATCCGTTCTGTGGTTAGGGCTGCTGCATCTGTCATAAATCTTGTTACTAAAAAAGTCATTTGATATAAAACCATGCTTCCTATAATGCATATTAGTTACATTTTTATAGGTCTAAATAGACACTCAGTCGATAGGATTAAAAAAATATATTTTAAAAAAGTATAATAAATTTAGAAGTGCCTATGGTCACTTTCCGACTCCATTATCAGATATATAATCGATTAAGGATAATTGGTTCAAAATTGAGTCGCAAGAGTTCACTCTGACAAACAAACATTGGTACATACATCGCAAGTTAAATAAAACCTTGTAATAAAAAACGTCCCATGTCTTAGTCAGGCGATATCAGAACAAAATCGTTTCATGTGACAGCACACTTTAAAGTCTATGCCTAAGCATTTTACCAAATCATCATCAGTTTGGACAAATCATTTAACAACATGACTTATATAAACTATCATCCGTCAGGATTATTTCAACTATGAAAGTAACAGATCGGCGGACTGTCTGCCTGCAGTTCCGCCCTGATAGCCTTATCTGCAACATGAATTAATTAATTTTATGTGTGAATAAACAATTACTCGTTCGCTACTGCAATTAGATAACGAAATTAATTTATTAATAATTTAATAACATGAATGTAATACCTGTACGCTATATTATTCGTAGCCTGTACACAATCTGTATTTATCTATACTAATATTATAAAGAGGGAAGATTTGATTGTTTGTTTGCATTGAATATGCTCCGAAAGTACTGGACCTATTTACAAAATTCTTTCACCTATAGATTTTTATTTTATTTTTTATTTATTTAAAAACATACATATAAATATGCTAATTTCTCTGCGGGTGACAGGAATTTGTACGCGGACGAAATCGCGGGAAAATTGCTAGTATAGGCATAAAGCTCTCCTATTTATATCAGTATTATTTTGAAACTACAACTAAACAGATTTTAATGAAACTGTCTCTTGAATGATTTATGATTTTGAATCTCGGTCAAAAGCCCTATTTGAAGTACTTAATACTTATCTGATTTGTAGAGAGCTTTGGGTGAAAATGTAAATAAAAATAATATTTTACCCACATCTAATATTTATGATTTACACGTTGCTAATATATTTTCCTCTATTTTTTATGATATAGTAGCCGATAAAGATCTGAAGTTACTGACCTATTTTGAAAAGCAAATATGGTTTTCAGACAAAAAAAAACACTCAATTAAGTACTTCTCTACAGTAATAAAAGCATAGTCGTGTTTGATAATTAAACTTTTTTGTTTCATAATTAACTTTCTCGTGTTCCGAAGCTGTATTGAATAACACGCTTTATTTGTGGCGCCTACTCGAGTGTTTTGTTCTTTTTAAAGCTTCACCAACACATTGCTGCGGTACAACCGTCAAAAATATCTTTTGCGATTTTGTGATAGTAAGTACTATTTACTGCTCTATATTTCCTACGCATATGTATTTGTAAAACAATAAACATACGCATTGTTTGAATATAAAAATTAAAATTGCAAAACGAGGACATTAAGTTCGTATGATAGCGTAGAGATAATATTAATTCATTCAGTAGTTTGTATTGATATCTCTTATGAATTATGTATTAGTCATGAAAATAATTATCAAATGCACGCATCCATGATGAAAAACAAATTATCGCAACACAAAACAAAGATACAAATCTTTTACTTCTATCGTATCGTCTGCTGCAATAACATTTAATGTATCAAGATCAAGACATCACGCCTTCGATGTTTTTCTTACATCGCTTCCAATAACAATTCTATAATAATTGTTATCGGAAGAGATGTAACAAAACGCTTCGTTTCTATCGATCTTAAAATAATACTGTTTGGTGGTGCCTTAAATAAATCTATTTATTTTCGTGCCCATCTGCTGGTGCAAGCTAGTGAAAGTAGTTCTGACATTTAGCCGTCCAGTGGAGTTATATTTATTTATAGTGCCCAATGAAAGTAAAATGGCGCAGGATTATCAAATGGCATGGACAAATGTCAGAAGCCAAGCATGCAGCTTGAATTAGATTGGAGCAACTAAGCTCTAACTTTCTTCCATGCTAGTTTAGGAGAAAAGGAAAATATAGAATATACCAGCTGCTTTTCTTACCGCGCAGACCGTAAAAGCCGGTCAAGGGATTGGGCGAAACTACTTAGCAATCCATCACTATTTTGATTCCGGTTACCTTAACGCCTCCTAACACTATAAACGTGGCCCTTGGCCCTTGGGTTTTATGGCCTTGGGCTCTGTCTACCCCGCAAGGGATAAAAGGCGTGTTAATATGTTGTATGTATGTAACGAAAGTAAACTGGTGCAGAATTATCAAATGGCATGAACAAATGTCAGAAGCCAATTAAGCTCGAATTAGATTGGAGAAACTAAGGAAAGCTTCGTTTCATTCCAGTAAATAATTGCCTGTAGTGAAAACTTTATCATGCCAATGTGGCAGATTTATTTGTGCGGTAAACTGATTGTCAAATTCGCTTTATGGATGTGCCATTTTAAGATATGTCTAAGGACTAAGTTACTTGTAGAAAATAACATTACTCGCTAAATACAATTATTCATCTCTGCGTGCACGTGCAGGCGATATTTTTTCTTTGAATGGTTTCGAGATAAATAAAGTGCTATATTAATAAGAAAACTATATTCATATATAGTCTATATTATATATATATATATAGTCTATAGTAGTGTGTTCAAAACCGGTCAACAACTTTTGTTTGATCGAACAAACATTTAGTAATTAAAACACACAAACTTCGCATTACTAATACCAACATATATTATATGTTAACAGTCTCGATGCTATTACCACAACATAGTATATCCATCGTAACACGATTAGCCGCAATGTAACCAAAATAAATCGATCGGTTACCAATACGGGCGCGGCTGTAACAGGTGGAATTATTTTTGGATGGAGCGTATCGCTTGTTTACGCCGTTTTCAGGCAAAGTATACTGATACTGTATGTCAAAGATAAAAGTATTTTTTTCCAAAATACAAACTATTTTTACGATACCTCTTTTTAGGCAAGCACATGCAAAAAAAGGTCCTTTTGTTACAAAGGACTTGACGCTCTAACTTTATGGTGTTAGTTATATGCACAAACTATGAAGAAGATACTATTACTATTATCAAACGACTGACTGTTTGACCCTCCTTGGTATAGAAGGTAGAACAAGGAGGGCATATTTGGATGAAATAAAGTAAAGGCAGGGGTCGTGGCATATAAGGATGTTAAGAGAGTGGCTGAGAACCAAGAGACATGGAAAGTACTCCACCTACAAGAACACAGTTCTTAAATTATAGATAGATAGCCTGTTTGACTGTTTTAGGTTATTTCTAGGCAATAGAGACCATAGACGAATATTGGAGTGATGACAAGATGATTAAAAATAATACGTAGGTAATGTATTGAATTTGTAATGGGGTATACAAATTCGAACTCAATTGACGCGTGTTCTATGCCCTAATATCCAGAAAGCCAGTTTTTCAGCAACGTTTATGCTATACGGCTAGTGCCATGTGAAATTAAATAAACAGAACAAATGTATCAGTTTTCAGTCCATGTTTTCAGTAGATCCATTCTCGGTATCCATTGTCTAGCTTGCACTAAATTTCACACAGAAAACCTGTGTAAAAGCTAAAAAAAATGCTCTGTGGTAAAATACAACAATTGAATCTGGAATTAATTCAAGCAAAAACAAAAAGTCTTATTGAATGCACGCACATATTATTTGAAATGAGAATGCAATGCATTTTTATCTTTATTTTATGTGCGTGTAATCACGAGGGCTCCGCCGTCTGTCTGCTACGGTAATAAGTAAATAAATGGGTGTAGGGCTGCCCACGTACTCGCAATGATTCCGTGTGAATCCGGATGGATCTTGTTATAAATGCACCCATACTGCCAGAATCTAATAAAAGTAGTAGCGTGTCGGGAAAGCGTGCGTGACCACAACAAAAGTACCTCTACTCCACATTTAAATTGAGGTACGCACATTAAACACGCCATGCGTCTGTGTCTACTTATCTGTAGTCAGTGTAAAAATCGATATTTGCCATTATAATTAAACTTGACAATGTTCGTCTATACTTATTAGATTCCTTTTTGATTTTCATTCTGTAATGCCATTGTGTTCGAAACAGATTTATAGACCCTGGCCCTGCACGAGTTAGACGAGTTACTACTGTAGACTAGTCACATTCGCGACCATTCGATTCTATTCTAACCCATTTTGTTTCTTATTTTAACAAATCTAAGTTGACTATAAACACTGTATTTTTCTAAACTATGAGCCCTGAATTAGATTTTTTTCAATTTGACCTGATTTTATAGTAACAGAAATAAAATACGTGGCGTTAGTTTGCTGATCGTGACAATTTTCTAAGCGTTATTGTTAAAAACGGCCGCTTTTGGAAAAAATTTTATGTAAATTTTGACGTTCACACTAAACTGTATTATATGTATAATAATAACTAAGTACATAAATATGAAACAATAGTTTAAGTCATCGAACAAAATCAATTAAACTAAGTAGATAAAGATTTTCTGAAACTGTATCATTACATTTTTTGGTTTCCTTTAGATTAAAGGTAATAAGAATAAAGTATTTATTACGAAATGTTCTTTTCTAATCATAAATTAACAACGCAAAATGAAACACGCACAAAACACGCACGAAGCTTCCTGAAAGCACACATTTTTATTGGATTTAGGGAGTGGTGTGATTACTGTAATATTTCTTTTAGTTCAAGGTAAAGTTCGTGCTAAGGTCTTTTACCTAATGTCGAAAACGTTTGTTTACAATAGCTATTTAGTGTTTAGAATTTCTGCACCTATTGCCATACACCTATAATAGAGGTAAGCTTTGATTGTTTGTTTTCATTGAATAGGCTCCAAAACTTCTAGACCGATTTTCAAAGTCTTTTACCGTGCTTTTACCTATGGGAAGCTAATTTACCTGCGGGTGACATAAGCTATTGTTGACGCGGACGAAATCGCGGGAAAATTGATAGTAAGTATTATTACGAGCGTTTTTACCGATTGCGCCTCAGCTGTATGTGTCCCGTGTATGCATCGGAGGCTAGACCGCTATTAAGACAGCATGCATGCTGTTATAAATCGCGTAAATTGCCTATGTCACCCGCAGATAAACTAGGTCTCTATAGGTAAAAGAATTTTGAATATCGGTCCAGTATTTTCGGAGCTTATTCAATGCTTCAATGCAGACAAACATTCAAATCCTTATGCTTTACTATATTTGTATTGTTATTGAAAAAATTTATACGAGTCGACATGGTAAAACAACGATCACAAACCGAAAAACAAACATCTTTATAATATTAGTATGGATATTATTTTAATTTATACGACATGGCTAGATAACGATCGCGAACCGAACAGACGAGTGCGATCGATAGTATGTCAGCAAGGAACTATTTAGGTACCTGTAAAAGTGTGAACAAGCCACTCGCTCGTAAACCAGACCGAATTAGCTGCCAGCGGCCGACACGGTGCTAGATGATCTGTGTAAAGTAAATTCCTTTCGCATAGATACAGACCTGAATTGTTAAAAGAAATATGACAGTTAATATGTGTTCAAAGAAACCTTAGCACGAACTTTACTTTGAACTAAGAGCCCCTATAATATTATTGTATAATATACATATACAGGTCGATATAGCAAGATAACGATCGCAAACCGAACAGACGAGTGCGATCGATAGTAGGTCAGCGGGGAACTATTTCCCTGTAAAAGTGTAAACAACCGCTCGCTCGTAAACCAGACCAAATTAGCTGCCAGCCGGCCGACATGCTGCTAGATGATCTGTGGAAAGTAATTCCTTTCGTATAGATACAGACCTACAATGTTAATTTTTGAAGAAAGAATAAAATGTTTAATTGTACGTTAATCTGTTCAGTTATTGTACCTTTAGTTTTCCACTGTAGTATTACGAAAAAGACATCTAACCTAACAGTGTTCTTAGTTGCAGAATGTAAACAATGTACAAATTATGAATCCAATTTGGACCGAACATAAATATTCACGGTCATGTTGTTCTAGAAGCTCGTCCTCGGCTGTGCCTTTGCATCTGTGCCATTACTTGTTATATTTTATCTAAATGTAATTTGACATTAAGATACCTATTGGAGCTAAGGGAGAATTTGTGACGGTAGTTGGGAAACTAGAAGTATGCCGATGGATGAAGATGTTCTTCCTCTTCCATGCTGGTTTGGGAGAAAAGAAAAAACATAGAATATATCAGCTGCTTGTCTTCCCGCGCAGACCGTAAAAGCACAGAATTAATAATAATACTAACGTAGTAAAAGCCGGTCATGGGACTGGGCGAAAATCTACGAAACCACGTTATAGTCGATGGGGCTAGCAACCCTTCACTATTTTGATTCCGCATCCCACCTTAACGCCCACAAACACCCTAAACGTGGCCTTTTGGTTTTACGACCTTGGGTTCTGTCTACCCCGTAAGGGATAAAAACGTGATAATATGTATGTATGGATCAAGATGTCATCGCGGCGACGGGGTACTAACTAACACCGATGCATCAGTCTTCCAGTGACCACGGTCGGTGTAACCCGACCCGGATAATGCATTTAATAAACTAAGGGAGAAAGTCTAAGAAACCATGAATAAACCAATAAAAAACGTCTTTAGCACCGTTGAACAAACAGCTAGAAAATAACCGACCAAACATAGTGCAACAGCCTTGTCTGTCTATCCTAGGCAAACACAGCCACGTCCATACGCCAAGTCTCGATGGTCGGCCAAACATTGTGCCCTCACGCAACGAGGGCGATGCCTTTCCTTGACACGCGCGCCGATTTAAAATTAGAGAATTCTTTTTGAAAGATGCGAAAAGAATTTTAATTTTTACGATTTTATTGTTGTGTGAACTTTTTCTTCTTTTTGATATTTCGTGCAGGCATTATAATGCTATTGACCTTAGGGTGTTAAGACCTTGTCTCTGAAGATCGATCGCCGAATGAAACTTGCTATTATTTATTACCTAGTGTTAAATTCAGCATTATGAAATTTTACATAAAAATTGTAAATAAAAATCAATCCTATACCTGTGGAATATCTATAGATGGGTCTTTAAAAATGAGAAAGTGGTATATAAAACCATTTAATATCAAAGTCAATCGTGTGAAGTTAGGCACTGCCAAAGTTATAATAGGAGAGTGAAAAATCTGTCAATGCTATAAATCTCGAAGAACACTTTCACCGAATATCGGTTTGAAGTCAGCAGTTTTTGAGATTAGCTTAACTTTGTCATTCATTCTTTCAAACATTGTGAAAAATTGAGTAATTTTTTGCTGGCGAAAAATAATAGTGATATTTACTTTGCGCCCAGCATTTTACGGTGAGTTTTAGTAAGATTAAAAATTGCAAGTCACAAAACCATAGAGAGGGCAACGCCATGGGGCCGGCCGGCAGTCATGGGGCATTGTTTTGTTTCCAGTCGGCTGAACATCTGATGACGTCACGGAACGCCACCTCCAGAACAAGTGGAGGAACAAGGTACTAAGCTGGTAGTCCACTTAAAGAGCAGCTTTTTAAAAATTAACTAAGCAATTTATAGCTCAGCTCTATTTAACTTATAGGAAGTCTGTCCATGGATATACTTAGGGAACACAAGCTAAACAAAGCTTATAAACAGCAAAGAGACCTGTCCAATCCGTGTGGCCAGCGTTGAGAGTGTAGGCCAAATCCTCCGTCTGCTCTGGCTAATATATGGCTCTTGCAGTAGAGAGAGGGTCGTGCTCCTGCAGTGGAGACTAAAAAAGACCTGATGATGATGAGTACTTTGTAGACACAGAACATGGAATGTCTCGTGCTACATTGAAATTCCTTGCTCTGTGGTTGTAGATGACTTTATAGTCACTTAAAGTGGTCACACATAATTCTGCATTTCAGATGAATCGTTTGAATTCTGACCTCGTCAAGAATTTAACAAGCCAAACCAAGATCCCGTTTCCTTAACGCCAGAGCTGTAAACCAACCGGCAATTCCAACTAATATTATAAATGCAAAAGTGAGTTTGTTTGTTACGCTTTCATGCCGTATCTACTGAACCGATCATCATGAAATTTTGCATACACATTGGTTAGGGTACCGAGAAGGACATAGGCTTTAGATCACGCGGGCGAAGCAAAAATAAATTTAGTGCTAAACATGGTTATGCTCTAAATCAATTTGCTTACGGTACAAGGTCTGGCGCAAACTTATGAACTTTCCGCTTAGCTAACAACTGGCAATTTGGAAAAAAAAACTCGCCCTTCCTCTATAAGTTTGAGAGGCTTACATCAAGCAAAATGAGCGCCCCCGCCATTTTATTCTTTTACTCCTAAATCCTAGGCCTAAATCAGATGAAATTGAATAAATCTAACTCAGCACTTCGGTAGTTAATTCCTTGTAGTTATTATTGTGATTACGAGAGAGTCAATTAAGAGAACTACTAGTTACCTCTTTGGCGGTGAGAAGTTCTCTAAACCTGAAATGTTGATATTGATGAAATAAAATAAAATAAAAAAGCCTTTTATTTCTTGTAAATATAACAGTTGAGATTTACAATATAAAAAAATGTGGATGCGAAATTTATTAATCTTATGCTATAATTATTATTTATAATTCTATTATTAGTTATAATTCTGGTAGCTTACTTTTTGATAGTTAGGTTTTTGTATTTTTATGACAATAACTTTCAATTTCTATTATTTATTGCAGTAAATTGCTTCGTACCTCTAAATATTATAAAAAATGCAAATAAGATATCTTGATAAATAATAATAGACTTATAATTTGTGGGTGTAAATATACAATTACAAATGCATTGAAATGGTCTACCAAAAATACTTCAAGTAATACATACATACATACTATCACATCTTTTTCCCTTGCGGGGTAGACAGCGCCCAGGTGTATAAAACCTAAAGGCCCCGTTTAGCATGTTGGTGGGTTGCTTGTCCACATCACCTTACCGTGGTTCCTTAGATTTTCGCTCAATCCTTTGACCAGCTTTTACTGTTTGCGCGGGAAGAAAAGCAGCTAGTATATTCTATGTTTTTTCTATTCTCCCAAACCAGCATGGAAGAGGAATATATTAGATTAAGTTTAAGAGTAACGAGTGTGAGCCAGCCTTACAGCAACAACAAATAACTCTTTCCGCCGCGGTCCGCTCACGCGACTGAAATTAATTTATGTGGCTTCCCCAGCTCCAACTTTTCCGATTTTTGCTCCGGCTTCGCTGCTTTGAAGTAAAAATTCAATTATACGTAGTTTGTTCGTGAAATGAAACCGTAAAGTTTGTGTCATGAGTTTAAATGGGCAACTTTAGTATCAGATTTTAAAATGCCTTAAGGGATCTGACATAGCTTAATGACTGCCATTAATGGTGACAGCCGAGACTAACGGCTTTACGTGCCTTCCGTAGCGTGGAGGAGCTCGATATATTAATATTTAATTGTATGGTTACTTACTTCACTTCTCCAGGTCTCAATTCTGAAACAAAAATTAAGTTTTACACAATATAAGATTTATAAAATCTATTTTTTTTATTCTTCACCTTTTTTGTTTGCGGGTGTGTATTCTATTGAGAATTCTGAATCTGACATCGAAATCTTTGTTCGAAATATTGCCAGATTGTTCAGAATCACCCTGACTACAATTTTCGTACAAATAATTTTGTTTAGCCTATTCATACTTATATTTCAATTTCAAAGCACCAAGAACAGAAGAATACCTATGCAAATATGCATTATGTTGAACTCCTCATGCGCAGCACGTTCCCAATATTCTATGTCTGACACAAATGATGCGTGCCACCGGCGTTAACAAACTGTTTAGAGTTAAGTAGTCGTAATTTATGTTTGTTTGTGGAGATATAAGTGAAGGCAGATTACACATTGTATTTAAATTTAAATGTTGTGTAAAAAGTGGAGTTACATCACGCAGTGACTCATCATGAAGCGTCTAAAGTGCAACGTTTAGTTTTATTACTTCTGGGAGCTTTTCGAGACATGTTTATTTCAAGGAAAAGCGTATTTTAAATTAATGATTTAACGGTCTCTTAACCTTTATTATCAAAATTTCGGATTGTGATGTCATCTTTCTGCGCGCTCCAGTTGATGTTATGGCTAATAACAAGAGAATTTACCTCACTTTAATCACCAGAATTATATTTCAGTAATGTTAGAGACATTACGTCAGTATAAATCGGATGTTCTGTGTAAGCTTAACAGTGCTTTATAAAAAAAATAACAAGCATTAATCTAGCGAAATTAATACCTGCAATTCTTACCTATTATCTATAATTTAGGAATTGTGTTCTTGTCTGCAGTTACTACACTGTTAAAAAACTAGAAACTACCAAGTGCTCCTTGTTCTACTTAGTTCTAGAAATATTGTCATGACATTCAATCAATTATTATTATCTGTTATATTGAATTGTCAAACGAGACAATAAAATTATTATCCACTTTATTTATTAACAATCTTAGGTATTAGGATTTTATAAAATTGATATAAATTATTATTATAATTACGTCTACTACCTGTAGTAGACGTAGTTTTCTTATATCGAGTAAGTTACTTACTTGATATAAGAAGATGTAATTGTTAATTCCTCTAGAAACCACAGAAACAGTTCACAAACGAATTCGTGGCGCCCTCTAGTGTACTTCTGCAGATATCCTCAACTTTAGACAAGAAGACCAATCAGGCACGTTTTCCCGCTATAAAACAGCGAACTTTGTGTTCCGCTGACTTTTAAATTCAGAAGAACAACTTCAAATCGTTACAGCAATGGAATACCAAATTACTACAAGTATTTATATTTATTTTCTTGTTTTATTTGCCATATTTAATTTCATCCAAACTAATATTATAAAATTAAATGCGACAGTGAGTTTGTATATTTGTTTGTTACCTCTCATCTACTAAACCGATGTTGTTAAAATTTGGCAAATGTGTATATGCCATTCAAGAAGATTGGTTTTTTGAATTTGGCATAAAAGGTTTGGGTACTGAGAAGGACATAGGGTACCTTCCATCTCTGAAAAAAGTTCTGTTCCCATGGGATTTGCGATAAACAAATCGGCAATAAACGTCAAAATTATATGCGAGCGAAGACGTGGGTAAAAGCCAGTACTAATAATAAAAAAATATGCTTTTATTTCTACGCTGCATATTTACTTGTCTCTTTTATACTATTCATTTTAACTAATAAGGTTTAAAATAATATACCGATCATAAGCATTTATTACTGTTTAATCAGAATTTGTATTAACAGTAGAGAACTGTCAAATTTACTGCACATGCAATGCACAGTTAAGATACACAGTCCGTATTGACTTAATTATGATGTGACGTTGACACTAGCCGGTTCCTACTGCGTATAATTTATATGGCAATTTTAAGGCGCCGTCCTAAAATATCTGCGACTAGACAGCACTAATTGTCTAGTATTATGTTAGATCTACTGCCCGAGGCTAGAATACAATTTTAAGCGGCTATAAATTCTCTTGTATGGTATTGAGATTATGCAAAGTCAATCGTAAAATGATGTATAATTCTGAGTATAATACATAACACGCATTTACTAAACAATTATCTGTTTATCTTGTCCCGCTTGCGGTGCTTTAAAATAATTAAATGAATCTTTAACATGTTCACATGTTGGTTATGAACAAATTGTTAAAAGAATTGGATATATAGATTAAATGAAGTGAACCAAAGTCAAAAGCTAGAATTTGGGTTTTCTGAAATGTTTATCACCAGATGGACGCACTGACGCGTCCAGCAAGATAAGCTGCCGTCATTTGATATTATCAGACAAGCAGCAACAATCGACCCATTGTGACCCAATCACAGCTTACTGGACCCGTCGCCTTAGTGCTGCCGCCGCTTGTTAGAGCACCCTTATTTTTTTAGGTACGCGGCAACTAAGTGTTGGAACAATATCCCCCCACCATTACGATCTATTAATTCCAAATATACTTTTAAGAAACATTTTAAATCACATTTACTAAAAAACAAAAACTTGATTCCACCCACCGCTTTGCTTGCCGTGGCCGTAAACTGCCTTCCCGTCAAACTCGTAGGTGAAAAAACTAAATACCTTTTAGCGTTGACACCTACATCTTTTTACTCTTTTAATATCCGGTTCCTTTGGTTTTTAGGGTTCTGTAGTACACAAGGAACCCTTATAGTTTCGCCATGTCTGTCTGTCTGTCTGTCTGTCTGTCCGTCCGCGGTTTTACGCAGAGACTATAAGTACTAGAAAGCTGTAATTTGGTATGAGTGTGTATATTAATCATGGCAAAAAAGTGGTAGAATAAAATGTTGAAAAAAATTTTTTATGGGTAGCTCCCATACAAGTAAAGTGGGGGAGTAATTTTTTTTTCTCTATTTACCCCTCGTGTGGGGTATCGTTAAAAAGGTCTTTTAAAAATATTGTGAGGTTAATAACAACATTTTTCGATTTAGGGATCCGTTTCCGAAATATTTGGTTTTAAAGTGCGAATTTTTGTTAGACGTAAGTGTCCCCCCCCTCTATCTGCTAAACAGTTATATATAGACACGTGAAAAAAATTACTACGCCACTTATAATTTAATGTGTTTAGTTTAACACCTTTCCTAACAGCAGCCATGGATGTGCGTAGCATGCTGTAGCACAAAGGCACATTCGCGTAAGCGCACTGCGTCGTCTTACGAATCTTCAATCTGACGAATCTATTGGTCACGTGACCTGTCGCGTGTTTAAAAAATTTTCCTCATCACAAAAAGTGCACAGCGCCGCTAAAGAAGTTTTCAGTTCAAAATAAATTACAAATAATTCCTTGTCGTGCGGATAATAATGGCACAGGCTATAACTGGCACACGCACCGCATCCTCTGATGCGGCAGCGCCGGTCACGTAATGCCTTCCGGCCGACCGCTGCACCAGTGCGAAACTAGTTGGCTTATCTATCTGTATATAAAAGCCAAAGCCGACTGATTCACTGACTTATATATCAACTAGCTTTCGCCCGCGGCTCCGCTTGCGTTAGGTTCGTTCCCTCGGGAACAGTACTTTTCTCCGGGATGAAAAGTAGCCTATGTCCTTCTCCGTACTCCAGACAACGTGCATAAAATGTAAAATTTCATGTTGTTCGATTCTCATACGAGATATAACTGTATTCCATAAGTATTAAATTGTTAATGACCATGTAAAATTGGTTAATTTTATCGCGTATAAAAATTGCGAGCAGAAGAAGAATAAGTCAATGGGGTTTCGATTTCACAAAATTCATTGTAGATTCTAGAAATCTATTGGATTTATAAGGTTGCTCTCTAAGGTGTGGTTGTGACAGAACATAAAATATCCCATAATCCAGGTACCTGATGGGAACTGGAAGCGAAATCAGACGTCCGGAGTAGTAGATTTATCGTGTTGGAGGCTTCCGATCCTTTATCTTTGCCATACGTGGAGGCATAAATAAAAGAACAGGCATTCTTTGAAATGTATCGTTAGACCCGCTGTATTTGGTGTAAATAAATAATAATGTGAGAACCTTGCTGAATTTTATGAGGACTTTCACATTTGTTGTCAGTCTTTCGGCTGTTAGAAACAATTTATTGCACAGATAGAGCATCCATAACTTCTTGTGGTACATAGACATAATGGTTTAGTCAGTAATATAGTGACTTGCTTCAAGGACAGCATGAAAGACGATTCTTGTCGAAGTTAATTTTAGTTGATGACGCGATTAAGTATATCTACTGTGAGCATTTTTGACAATTCCATGTCTATCAAAAAACTTATGACTACCTACATTTTTAGTCATCCATCATTGTTTCAGTTCAAAATTAGACATTTGTAATCCAGGGATCTTTCTTTGAAGTTACCAGACCACGCTCTTAATTTTAAATAAAAGTTAAAAGTTAAGTAGCTTTCACGAAGAATAGCAACGCTCTTAATGGCAGCTATTCTTCGTGAAAGCTACTTATTACCTGCCTACACAAATATTGAGTTATTGACTTGTCAGAATTTTCTCTATTGCAAATGCTTGTAGGATAGAGCAACTATCTATTTAATTGTTATCACGCTATCATCTATCATCTGAATGTCATGAGTTCGTGATTGAGCGTCAGAATTATAGAATTGAGTGACCTATATTCACTACCTTTGATTATAGATACTAAACCAGTTTTGATGATATAGCAATCTCATATCACATCCATCATCTTTTTGAAATTAACTAGATGCCACTAGATGCCTTCTTCTTGTTGTTGTCTTAATGTTAAGAGCCAAAAATTAACTAAGTATTATTTTTTTTTGTGTGTATTCATGGTATTAATGACTTATGTTACCTTTTATTCCAGCGCGAGACGTTTGTAGATAAAAATATATATATATATATATATAAATAAATAAATAAAATATATACGGACAAATCACACAAATTGAGCTAGCCCCAAAGTAAGTTCGAGACTTGTGTTATGGGATACTAACTCAACGATACTATATTTTATAACAGATACTTATATAGATAATCGTCATACATCCAAGACCCAGTTCAATCTGGAAAAGATGATTTTCCATCTTGACCTGACCGGGGATCGAACCCGGGACCATCGTGTCGCAGGCAGGCGTGTTGACCGCTGCGCCACGGATTTAGTGACAATCCAAAGTAACTTGAATATAAACTCAATTGTTTGTCTCTTGTTCTTTTAAGTTTCTCATACCGATTAAAGTAACCGTATGAGGTCGCCGCTGTGAAGTTTTTGTACACACAATTTGTAACGCATGCCGGACAAGCATACTCGTAGGTATGTTCAACTTAACCTTTTTTTTGAACAATTTGTATCTTTAAAGCACTCTAACCTTTTTAACCGACTTCAAAAAAAGGAGGAGGTTCTCAATTCGCCGTAATGTTTTTTTTTATGTATGTTCCCCGATTTCTCGAAGACGTCTGAACCGATATAAGAAATTCTCGCTTTTTGAAAAAATACACGAAAATAAAAAAAAAACGTTTACAGGTATGCCGTTCGGATCGGAATTCGGATTACACTTAAGTATAAGCATAAGAAAAAAATG
The DNA here is from genome assembly GCA_963082605.1 of Rhodophaea formosa. NCBI lineage: Eukaryota > Metazoa > Arthropoda > Insecta > Lepidoptera > Pyralidae > Rhodophaea > Rhodophaea formosa. The sequence goes on along the minus strand of OY720228.1, from coordinate 7,343,872 downwards.
ATATTTTTTTTTCTTATTTATAATTTTTATATTATAAAAATCGTCAAAAAAATTAAAGGGTTGAAGTCGGTTGTTGTTTGTTAAAAATATCTTCAATTATTGAAAGTACAAGTATGGTTATTTTACGAATTTAAAAGAATCGTGATAATAGATAAGATACATTACATTTTCGCGAAACATGCAAAGCAAAGAACATGATTTCATAATGCAAAAGTTTCTAATCCCGGTACCTATAAAAATCAATTCGAATACGATCTGATGATTGGGAGCTGGAGCTCTTATTAGAGGCAGAGAGAAGGTAGTATTACTTTAAACTAAATTAAGACTAACTAAAATAAAAATAATTACAAATAAGACTAACTTAAATACAGAGAGAGAATGATATTTTTTTTTATATGGGAAAATTGGTGAAAGCCTGTAAAAGTTGACACGTGTCGTGTCCGGTTGGTCATTTGTGTCGTGTAATCATACTAATTGAATGAAAATTAGTGGCCTCGCCCTTTGCGTTGCGTGTGACGAAACGTCCGATTCGCTGCCCCACTGACACGATACACATTCTGCAAGTCTTCTCGATTTATTTCATTATTAGCACTTTGTGTGTGTTCTCCGAATTCAGTGCGTAAGTAAAATGTAAATTTAAATACTGAGAAATGGCACTATCGATTGTGTAAAGGCGGAAAATTTGGCTTCTAATTGAGAAATTTATGCTGGCTTGACGCTTCCAGGAATTAAATGAAGGTGTATTTAAAACTGAGGTTATCAGAGACAGTTCGAAGTTAAAGAGGAAAAAAGCAGAAAGGAAATCCCGGATTCTGAAGCATCATTTCTGAGGATAATACAGCTAAAATATGATTTGCTGAGTTGAATCGTTTATAGGGCAAAGGTATTGCATAATAATCCGAATATATCGATTCTTGAGTTCATCTCTCACAAAGTTTCATCACAAGAGAGACTAAGATAGTATTTTATAACATCATCTCGAAATAGATCACGTATTCTGTATTACGGATTACGGGTTACACAGAACCATGGCATTCGTGATTAATACGCAGACAATCAGGAATGATTCTAATATAGCTAGCCTAGCGATCTTTAACCCTGTCTTCTCATGAAATACATGAGAAGACAAGGTTAAAGATCGCGTAGTACAATGGGCCACGGTAAACGATGTCAGGCTTTAAGATTCTCGAAATAGATTGCAGTAATTATGTCATATTCACCACGCCGAGACGTGGGAACATGTCTATTTGTGGTATTTACATCATTGAATAGGGCGAGGTCAGTCCGGCCTTATTTCTGTTGAATGGTAACTTTTCGTGTTTTTCCCAAGAATGTTTTCCTCTTTGTGCGGATTAATCGCGCGTGAAGATGGTATGTTTGTCTTTTAACGACCTTCATTCAGATTGTAAGCTTCTTTGAGGTTTAGGAAATTCGATTGTTTACTTTCCACTTTCCTTCTTCATTTCGAGTCAAAAAGGCTATATTTATAAATCTTATATTATATTAGACCAGAATTTGGCCACCTGGACGGCGCGATTGTTAGCCTCCAACAAATCGCCTACGGTGCAATAAGTAGGACAGATGGGGCAATTTATGAGATGGGTCATCGTCTGAACAGCGCCGCAGTTGCATAGATTGTTGCGAGAGAAACCCCACCTAACCCGGTTATCTCGGCATCTTCCAACACCAACCCTTAGTCTATTTATCGACTTCCAGACTGACCAGGGAAGTTGGCCACCCGGTGGTAGTTTCTCTGCAGGTGGTACAGTAGTAGGTGTCCACTTTCCTTATTCGAGTGTTTGGTTGATACAAGTCTCATATATTTCAATCTACCTAAAGGATTCTTACATACGTATATAGCTTAATTAATGTTTGCTATCTAGTATTAGTATTCGGGTATGCACGCTAGTGGACAAACAGACATTAGGCATGTTTACTTAAAATGTTTTACTGGTGTGGTAGTGACTGATAGCAGTAGCTGAACATGAGCCATATTTAATTAAAAATCTCATCGAAATTTTCAAACACCAATATTTATGCATACTGATTTGTGCCTGTTAGATCAGTACTTGTTTATGGTAATTGTGTATCTTCCCGTGTTCTTTCATCAGGTATGCTGTGCTGCATATACTTTGGCCAAGTTAAAGCCAAACCATAACGCAACACACCACGAAGGATAGATTCAGAGTTTACATTCTTGTTATACCAGCGAAAAATACAATCTTTACATACGTTTACACGACAAAAATAAATTTAATTCGACCAAATCGCAAACACAGCTTGTGTCCAGGCGTGACTTTGCACCGATTCCTCTATTTAACTTGAGGGTGTAAAGGGTTTAAAGCAAATATGTTCAAAAGCTTATTCATGATCACGTCCGAACCTTTGCCGTCACAATAATCTCTGGAGCCAATAAAACCATTCTCAAAGCTGGATGTGCCACAAATTGGAATCGTCCGAAGCACAGATCTGTATTTAGGTTAGATGCATTTTAGGGTTTGACGAGTATCGAAACAGAGCTTGTTATATTTTTCTTGTAAAATCAATACCTAACCTAATGTAAAAGATAGTAGGGTCTGAAAGGTATTTCATTCTCATTAAAGACTGTTTGTTGTTCACGCGTCAAACCTCGCATCATGTTTCTGTATCTGCCAAACATGAAACTGATGTACGTATGTAGGAGCATTAGAAGTGTTAGAAAGACTAACAACTCAGTCGATTTAAATCTGTACCTTGCGGTCCATGATAAAGCCATGTTGATGCTAAAGACAAAAAACATAGGTATGGTCTGGGTATGCGAGATTACAGCCTGAATCGTCAAATGCCTACTCGTTTCTGATCAATGAAATCGCATTCCAGGGTTTTGGGTTAATATGAAACCAAGTGAATCTAGCCTATACAAATCTGTGGCCCAAACCCATTCAGTTTCCAACATTTTAATTAAAGCGCGCTGCAATTGCATGTATAATTTAGTAGTTGGATGCGCCTGTCGGGCTTCATGTAGATTTTTTATTGTCCGCATTTTAGATTTTGTGGGAAACTCGTAGTCGCTTGTTGTATTGGAATTTCGATTATAACACTATATTAAAAATTAAACGGCGTGCTTTTTATTGATATTTCCAAATGAACTACCAAGACGTTAAATGTTTTATAAAAAATTAACTTCTTTTAATTTATATATTTATTATTTATTTAACGTTTTGGTGGAATATCTTGCCTATGAGATGAAAAGCCTGTACCTGTAACCTGTAAAGAGTAGTACCTGTCGACGTAGTGGTTAAAGCGTTTGGCTATCAATGTGTAGGTTGCGAATCTTTGTAAATCTGACATGTTTGTTTCTTCCTAACACACTCACGATAGAAAGAAATGATAAATGTGTTGTTTCGTGGTTGTTCCGTATTGAATGAGTAGTGCACGCATTCTAAAAGTTTGCTCTGCGGGCTCTGCTGTGTTTGGTATTGCGTCATTAATTTGCAAGTGGCAGGGAAGACCCTCGTCCCAACGCGATTTATAACAATGTTTTTTTTCTAAGATGTACATAAGATAGTGTTTGGAGACTATTATACATAGATGTGCCCTTCATTAGCAAAAATAAATATCCCAATTTCTTACATCCGGCGTATAGGAGTTATGGTACCTACGCAGAAAAATATCAAAATTTGTAAATTTTATTTTTGTTGTTATTTTTGTTATGGCGCAAAAAGAGTATTCATTCATTCATAAATATTCAATTTCTTACATCCGGATAAGAAGCGTATAGAAGTTATGGCGTTGTAGTGATAAATTTCAACATTTATTATTCGCAGGATTTTTCGATTTACTTAACTCGTCTTAGTATAATAGGAGTCGGTTTATCTTTTGCTTTTTCTAAGTGGTCTGCCGCAAAAAGTCTGAAAACCGCTGGTGTAGTTTATCTAACTACACTACACAATTTGTATAGTAATAAAATTGCTACACCGGAGATTACCAAAATGCGTTTGAGTGGGAGACCACGGGACCAAATTGGGGATCCAGCTGATCGGCAGGAATTATTTCATCCTGCTGCCCGGATGGTATATGTACAATTTTTTCATTCGTTTTATTGCTTAGGACTAAAGTGTTTAAACTTGTTGTCAATTGATTGTCGGTTTTTAACCGATAGAGTTCTTGGAAAGATGCTTTTTCCTAAGTTGAGAAGGATAAGGAAAAAGTTAGTCCTTATTTTGGAAGTAAAGTATTTTTGAAATCAATGTAAATGGTGTCTACTAATTGGCAAGATGCATGATGGGTAGATTTTGCAAGACATCTTATGCGTTTATAAACACTGTAAGCACAAATTTTAATTTGATATTGGTACGATACGTTTGTTGGACGGGCAAGTCCGTTTTAAAAGAATGAATAAATAAAAGAAAAACGAAATTACTATAAAATTGTGACTTTTATTATGAGACCAATCCAACTTCAAAACAATAATTCGGACTGCAAGCATTATATTTTTGTTGTATAGTTCAACAAAAAAAAAAAAATGCCAGTGTCATTAAAATCGATTCATCGATTCAGTGGTTTTTTGAAATAAAGAGTGTTGTCAAATTACAGTTTGAGATTTTTTAATTATTGCTCTTTGTTTTCTGCGGTGTGATCTCTTTTTTAGTCTCCACTCACTGCAGGCAGGAGCACGACTCTCTCTGTACTTCCAGAGCCATATATTTCAAGAGCAGTCAGAGGATTTGGCCTACACTCTACGCACAGACCAGACGGGTGGGAAAGAATTGCTGAAAATCTGATCTAACCTAATGTTCACGTAGTTTTTGGTGTATGGTATGTGCTTCGTGACGAAGGTAAATTCTTCCAGTTACCGAATCACGTGTATGTAACTGCATCCCACGTTTTGTCGGCAATCAGCCGGCGGATATTGCACGGTGTGACGCTTCCATCACCGTCGACCTACTTGCAGTTAACAGTTCTTTTAATTGACTCATTTTACGAACTTATTCTTAGACTTATTTCTCATAGCATGAGATCAATACATATATATCTATACTAAACCGACGAGAAGATACCCATAAAAGTATGAACAGGAAGGGAGTGACAAAGGCTATAGTAGACGACAGATCAAAATGGAGAGAACTGACTCACTGTGCCGACCACACATAAAGTAGGACAAGGTAAAGGAAGAAGAAGTTGTGATGATGAGTCAAGCCGTGTGGCTCCCGGCAGAGTAGAATAGGACCACTCCAAGACTTTCCGTGGATGTCGTAGAAGGCGACTTAGGAAACACAAGAAAAGCTTTTAAACATCAAAGAGACCTCTCCAACCCGTCAGCATGGACAGTGTAGGCCACATCCTCTGAATGCTCTGGTTAATATAATAGCACAGAGAGGGACGGACATATGCTGATGCAGTGACCACTAAAAAAAATTTTGATTAAAGATGATGATTTAATTATTTCCTTCAATACGTTACGTTTGTCAATAAACCGGAAATGGATTATGCACGAAGATACGGTGATTGATCAAGATCACCATTGATTAGTAAGATTTGAATGCAAATACACAAGATAAAAGGAACTTTATGCTGCTGTATGTAACAGGCCCTTTCGGTTGTGAGCGTGGTGTGATTACTGGACAACCAGCGCCATGCCCAAATGCCCATCTCTGTCGACCTCATGTCGACCTACTTACAGTCAGGTTAACAGTACATTTTAATTAGCTGAAATGTACAAGCTACACGCCATAATTTTGACAGATATGAAAAATTGGTGTTGGCACGGATACGAATTCGTGTAGCACTGTACGGAGCAATAAATAATATTAGAGCATGACGTGAAATATTGAACTTGTTTAGTTTGGATTTATAATGTCCTTGTTTTGTATTTCGACGAATAAAACTTATGTTAGTAAGAAAAATCACTTCGATAGTGTAGATAGATCCAAATCAAGAATTTCTTGAGCTTGAAACTAAATAAATTAACATTGTAACGCACGAATGATTTCGCAACGTTGCTGTTTCTACTCGTCTCTTGTTGGAATTGTCTTAATTAGTTTAGTAAGTTTTATTTTGCGTTTTATATGACTGGGCTGTATGGGCTACTTTTCCTTTGCACATATTTACAATCAAAACCTAAAATGAATTTAAAGCGTGCGAATATTGATTAACGTTCTTCGTAGTCTTCGTGCTCTATATATATTTTTTTTCATATTTAGGAAATGGAATCTTTCTCAGATTTGTCTCCTTTATCTAATACTTATTTTTATTAAGAACCGCATGTGAGCATGTGTGTGATCCCATTTTCTGTATACCACGCGCCGGTCACCAAACATGCTTTTATTACATGCCATCATCATCATCAACATATTTCACGAAGCTGGGTTCAGTAGATAAAAATATAGATAGCACTTTATTTGTTTGTTTTTTTAAATCTAATCTGGAGACATTCATACGATTGTTGATTTTAATTTTAGATATGTATTATTCATCTTTAACAGAAAGCCATTCATAGGATTAACAATGTATGTGTTTGTCTGCCTTTTTCATACCCTCGTTATGACCTCCGATCTTATCTCATTACTTTGTTGTGAATGTCTACTTTACGAACTCTCGTAAAAGAGTAATATTACGGGTTTATCGCTTCAAGTGCTATAGAAGCTATGTTGCTTTAAGGCGCTACTTTGACTGATTTAAGGTATAGAGGTTTTATGGTTGCAATACTAGATTTTCAAAAGTAGATGATTGATACCGTCGACAATTGTCGACATTGCTTGTATGTATCCTAATAATTACGGATGATTTAGAATTGGTATTATCTTCCTTTTTCTTATCAGACTATTTTTTGAAATATTTTGTTTAGGTCATATTTAAACCACCGCTCATACGAGTAGCTTTCTGTTTTACATTAGTGAACCCCGTTCTTGCGTGCTATAATGAATGTTCTGAAATAGACAGCACTGTGTCAGTTGTCACAATGTGTCAGTTGTTGCTGCTTGTCAAATATTATCCAATGGCAGCGGCTAATTGAGATCAACGCCTCAGTGCTGCCATTTAGTGGTGAGCATTTCGGAAAACCCTCATTGTGATTTTATCACCGTCCTTGTGGTCTTTTTATACTCTGGGCACTTACAGTTCTAGTTCTCCGCCCTCGTTCGTTGATCTTTAGTCTTGATTCTCAAAATACTCTAAATAATATGGAATAATCGTATCACAAATAGAGAGACGTCGAAATGATACATTGACATAGTAGCCTACAGGTGAAATTAAAATAGAAATCCAAAAATAAACATTTCTCTCCGAATCCGGGCTATAAACAGACTGTAATGTCAAGATCACAAATACACTAATGATCTAATAGAACGTACGCCTACCAATACTTGATATTTTGAAGTGAGCCAGGTTTGTCATGGTCACATTAGCCAGTGAAGTCAGGCATATTTATAAGGCTGGGTTATAAAATCGTAGTTTACATGGGTCAAGTTGACTGGGTCAGCGAAGTGACGAGTTGAAAGATAATTCTTGCAATTATCTGAAAGTTTGGGTTCGATTTCCGACAGGAATAATTATTTCGTGATATTGTTCTGGTTTTATTAGTACATTGCAGGCTACTGACCTGATTGTCTGATAAGAAAATTAATCCGTGCTTCAGAGTGACGTTATGCTGATCGTCCTGTTCGCTGTCTATGGCAGTGGTCGTTACACAAAATCATGTAAACGTCAGAACCCCTGGACCAATAGCGAAATTTGACGTTTGTAAAATACCAAATTACACTACCTTTACGCTACTATTTGAAACCTAATTTAAAATTTTTGGTACTTCGACTAACTGCAAAAAAAAAATAATTAAGAAAATGGCCAGAGATTCTGACGTCAGGATGTCTGGACCACCTTTTTTTTCCTAGTTTGAGATAACATTATTTATTTTTTTCTTTATAAATATTTCCTACCTTTTTAGTACCTTACTATTTATATAAAGCGTTATTTTTTTTAAATACAGGAAAAAAATTACGCATTAAAGATTTTTTTTTTCATGTTAATTAATTTTCCTCATAAAGAATTTGTTTTTAGGATACCTATATATGTAATTGAATTGATTAGAAATCAGACACTGAAATATGAAGAATAAATTTTAATAATAAAAAAATAGGTACATGAACGATTATCAATAATTATTATTACTTATTTCTTGGCGTATATATAACAATGAGCAGTTATATTCTTCTTACAACTTACAGTAATTTTGGTGGACATATCGTCATAACCTTAGAGCGCGCCTCTATCAGTATGAACCGTAAGCACGGGTATGAACAGCTTCAAAACAGTGCGAACGTCACGATTAGTCACACGAGGTCACGCGCACGGATTGTTTCTCCCGCCATAATTTTTCGTGTTTACAATAATTATGAAGAAAAGTCCAGTGCCGAGTTGTGAACATGATTCCCGAAAGCAAAATAAAAGGAAAAATGATCTCTGGCCATTTTCTTAATTATTTTTTTTGTAGTTAGTCGAAGTAGCAAAAATTTTAAATTAGGTTTCAAATAGTAGCGTAAAGGTAGTATAATTTGGTATTTTACAAACGTCAAATTTCGCTATTGGTCCAGGGGTCCTGACGTTTACAAAATCATGCTATATGCCGATATGACGGTTGAAAAACTAATACCACGGTGCATTGGGTAATTTTTGATTCAAGACCCACACGACATAATGAACGAAAAGTTTCGGAACTTTAATGTAAACTAATAGTAATAATACAACAGTGAGGTGATGAGGGGGATCTCTACATAGAAATGTAGTTCCGATCTTTTACTTAGAATTATTTTGATATGCAATAAAATTATACTGAGATTCGGGGAAGCGAAAAAGTTCTTGAGGGCGGGACAAGTTATTTTTGGATTCGCAGCAATGTCAGGTGAGTCTAAAATCGGCTTTATTTTACTCTACCAATCTGAAACTTGTTCTAAGATTGGTTATAGACGCTCAACACGCCATGCCAAAATATTTACTGCTGCTAAATGCGTCATATTGCAAGTTATGGAGGATATTCCGCGAGGACATATACTTACCTTAGTTAATGACACAATATTCTGGAAGTTTATATCCTATTCGTGTCACTTATACTTTTGTTATTTATCCGTAAATTATCCTAGCTAATATTATAAATGCTAAAGTGAGTAAGTTGTTACACTTTCATTCTTAATCTACTGAACCGATCATCATGAAATTTTGCACACGCGTTGTCTGAGATACGGAGTAGGACATAGGCAAAAAGTACTGTTCTATCAAAAAAAAAAGCTCTTTATTCCCAAAGGAAAATACATTAATGCGAGCGAAGCCGTGGGCGGAAACATGTTTATCCATAAAAAAAGAGTTATTTAGTTATTTGTTTGTAAATCTAGACACATAGCATTATCAACCAATTTTAAATTATCTTCCATTTTCTTTTTGGGTCTGTGGCCTTAGATTCAATCATTTACATTAAGACGCGTCATTGAAGATACATAATTTAGATGTAAACGCTGGAGTATCTTCTTCAGATGAGATGAATGCCGCTATCCAAACGTCTTACTTATCAAATCAATCAAGCTGATGAAAAATGGGGCCTTCCTATAGCTATCATAAATCATCGCGGATAAAATCGTTACCATCATCGATATTAAAACGATTAACGATTTCACAGGTGACATAAATGTCACTTTGTCCGTGAATGAAATTGTTACAACCGGTTCGTTACATAATATCGAAAATTAAAGCTAACCACACCCATCGTCATTATCGATCGAGTGCCATCTTGATATTGAACTGAGGTCATTACCACAAAAGCCATTTATACACACTCACAGCGTCACAGCCATATGAAGGTACCTTCAAGTATATTTTTTGGACGTTAAATCAATATTAACGAAGCTCGGAAAAACCTATTTAGTAAAGTACCTATTTAGTTTGTGTGCTTGTTTCAAAAATGTATGCTTGTTTTCAAAAATGTTTTCATTGCTTCTGGAGACTGCAATTTCCGGCATTCGAATTTGTATTACTCACAAAAGATCCATATCTGACTTATCCAATCAAGTCTTATATTTCACCACCAGTAATAACGTGGCCTTCGGATCTTATAGGACCTGCAGTTTGTCTACCCCGTTAGAGTTTAAGACGAAATTTAATATGTATATATTTAAGTATGTTTGAAGGCTAGGAAAGTATTTAGTAACAGCAATTCAGGAAAATTACTAAATCTCAAAGCTTTCTAAAATTTTATTGCCAAAGTAGAAAGTATTTAGTGACAGCAATTCAGGAAAATTATGAAATCTCAAAGCTTTCAAAAATTGTATTGCCAAAGTAGTACCTTTAGTTAAGGAGGCGCTAGTCGGGAACTCGAACTCGTCAGCGCATGTGGCTAAAATGCGTGCTATTTCGCTGAGAAAAGGATAGACTCGGTTTTGAACAATGCGGAACTATTTACTGATGATGATAAGCACATCGGAACAACAGTCTAGTGTGTGCAAACACAAATATTGTTGAAAATCTAAATCTTCGTCGTCTAAAAATTCGCGAGTATGCGTTTGGGAGAAGTGTTCTTGTGATAAAACAGCTGAATGTTTTTATTATAAGTAAAATAATTTATATTTTTTAATAACCAAACTATGCTTGTATGAATTTTGTTTTAGAGATTTTATACTCCTTCCGGTATTTAATTGTGCCCAAAGATGCGTTACAATTACGTGTTAAAACGGAATGTTTTGAGACTCATAACTTTTAAAGTACTTATAATTTTACAATTATGATTCCATACAAGCATAGATAACGACAAAACAAATCGATAGAATTAAAAACATTAAACAGACGATATCGAACAACGGAGTCATCACCCTACAGAATTTGTATGGCGAAACACCTGACTAGCGCAACCTTAAGAAAGTTAGCTCCCAACTTCCCATATTTTTATTGGACTTTGCAAATATTGCATGCAAAGTTGTTTCTAGTGTAATATAGTACTTGTGGTCGGAGTTAATTCCTTAATTGATCTTGTTTGGTAATGACTGATACGATGACTGCACAGATAACGAAATTCAATCTTCTGCACTTAAAAAAAAATAAATGAAATGCGTAAATCAGCAACGCGATACACAATGTGGCGAACGACAAAAAGCAGATGTAAATCAATATTAGCATTCTGTCGAATCAGACGCTCTGCAGATTTGAATAAATTAAGATCAACTGACAAGGACATGCCCGCTGTATTAGTGGGGGTCCGTTTATCAATCGTCTTGACAATTGACGATTGTTTGCAGAATGCCCCTCTAGAATATTTCCTTGCAAATTTGTATTCAGTTATTTTAGTTGTAAGCTATTTTTTCGTTGGATCATGTTCATGGTGAGACGTGAATTCCATTTTTTTCCACATCGTGCTGTCTTCTTCGACATTCTTAATTCAAATAGATTTTTTTATGATCTTTGCAACTCAGATTCTGTCGATGACTTACAAAAGCCGTGTTGCTCGAAGCTTACTAGACATATTATATTCCGCAGTGGAGATCAATGAACTGACAAGTGCAGGGTCTCATTTGGGAGATTCGTTTTCAAATTGTTTACTGAATGTCTAACGGGAATTTCCCCCTTGATTATTTTGATGGGGTCCGTTTACCAAAATATGGCGTAATTTGTCTGCAAAGGCCTATTTTTTTAAAATAATGCTCTGACTTTGATAATCTTAGGATTTTTAGGCCTAAGACTGTAGACGAAGTCTCATCAATATGGAAGCGGTCGTGATTTTGTCCAGTCGGACAATGGCAGACGTTACAACTATAGATGAAAGATCTCGATTAATCAAATTACACGGCTGACCGACCAAACATCAAAAATAGTTTCAGATTATAGCGACTTCTATTTGAAAAGAAAATAGACTTTATTTTTGAGTGCTGGTGTTGAGTGCATTGAAGCGAGCTTTTAAGCTGATTGCTAGCGTTTGATTGAAAACCTTTATTTTTATTGCAATCTTGTAGGTAGTATTTTTTTCTTTGTGCTAGATTATGTTTGATTAGGCAATGGAACTAAAATAACTTTTAAACACAAAAATATTTGTTTTTAATCCAGTCATTGGTAAAGACACCTGTCCTGTTAAAATACCACTCATATTCTTCCTCACCTATGGGCTCAGAATTCACAAATCTTTTGTTTTTGATACATTATAAAGATCGATTTAGAAAGATGTATCCAAATAATATTGAAAGTTTTCGAAATAACCCTGCCATTTTTGCCCATTCTTTTGGTTGCCTTTCACGATCCGTATACAAGGAGAAGGTATGGTATAACAGGTCTTTCCCGGTTTTTAATTTTCACCAGGCTCGGGTTAAATATGCTAAGTCTCAAATGTAACTACAATATTTCGGTTATGCTATCATTGTTCATACGAAGCACTAACATTAGTTCAGCTGCACTGCTGCTAATATTAATACTGTGGCTGTTGCTAAGTGCATTGGCAATTTATTAGTCGTTGCAACTCCGGATATTATGCCCTCCCTCGGGTGTGAACTTGCTCTGGAATTGGTCGCCGCATGCATAATATGTTTATATGCTCTTGTATCAAGTATCTTTGATAGTAATAAATATCCTGATTCATTCAACAAATTATAAGTAAGAATTACTCAAGTACTTATAAACTCCTTATGGATAGGCCGATTTCTCTAATGTCTCGTGGAGTAGACCTCGGATTTCAATGTTATGGTAAAGTATCCTAGAAGACTAATAGTTATGCTTTATTATTTTTTTGTGCCTACGTGCTTTTTTCCATTTTTAGGGTTCCGTACAAAAGTTGAAAAACGGAACCCTTATAGGATCACTCGAGCGTCTGTCTGTCCGTCCGTCCGTCTGTCACAGCCGATTTTCTCCGAATCTACTGAACCAAATTAGATGAAATTTGGTAAGATAGTGTAATCCTATGACCCAAACACGGATGTGCAAAGTAAATAAAGATTTTTTTGAAATAAGGGTCATTTTGAGGGGCCCTTTTACAAAATTAAAAAAAAAAGTTTTGCAAACCTTACTGTGTCGTATATCAAATGAAAGGGCTCATTATGAGGATCTCAAAAAAAATTTTTTTTGTTGGGGTAAAATCAATACTTTTGATTTTATTCACGAAAGAAGGCAAAAATTGACCATTCCCCCCCCCCTGATCTCCGAAACTAATAAGCCGAAAATTTTGAAAAAATTACAAAATATAGTTCATTCCTTGAAGATTACAGGAAAAATAATAAGAATTCTATCACTTGAAAATTAAGTGGTAAACTCACAATAATAAGTTCATCTAGGGAAATAGTACACTAAAACACCACTAGATGGCGCTAGTCAATTGAATAAAACATTTTTTGCACATTGTGTGTGTGTTCACGAAGCATATTGTACGGAACCCTCATTGCGCGAGTTTGACTCACACTTGGCCGGTTTTTCCTCGCAATACCAACTAATATGACTAAGATCCAAAGACCCTATAGCGACTGATTGAAATGGCTGTTTGATTAATCAACGAAATGGTCAGTAGAAGTCGTAATAATACTCGTGACATCTGAACCAGTGACCGGCTGGCCTTTTGGGTTAACCAGGTACATTATGTGACAACCAATAAATTGACGAATTTGTAGTCTAGCGAGAGTTGTACTCTCCTAACCCTATTCAGGTTTCCAATAAATATTGGCCTTTGAACACTACGCTCGGACATCTAATAACGATTACGAGTAGCGTAAAGCTAATGGAAGTCACCATGAAACAAAAATACTATTTTCCAATCTTCTCTATGTAAAGAAGTTGGATTTTTGATGCTACTCAAGGCATACGCAGATAAAATAAAATACCAATTTTATTTGTCTTTTCTCTGAAAGCTGAAATCTCTGGTCGCGTTTATTAATTTTCAATGATTTTTCAAGTATCATAAACATTGAACTTGTTATAAAAATATTTACAAAAAAGTAAGACAGCCTATAACAATTTTAGCAACGAAATTATCATTAAACAAACTTTCTGCACCAAATCCCAAGGTCATATCAAATTCATTCGTAATAGGTAATTATGCAAACTGCTTATGTATTTCGGGCGGATGATGTAAAGTTTAACTGTTTAACATAACCGGTCTCCGAAACAGTCGGTTACGGTGTGCCTGCGAAGATTGTTTTGTGATGGTGTTCTGCTCTTTGAATACGGTTTTTGTTACTTTTTTTTAAAACCACTTTGTTTTGGCTACGCAAGGTTTTGTTTTGAAGTTGACTTGATGAAATCACTGAGTTTGGTAGCTTTATGTTTGTCGCTTTGTTTTGGCCATGACTATTTTAGTATAAGTAACACAATGCTGCTAGATGGTGGTAACACTTATGTGAAAAAACCTCTTCTTCGCTATTCGGGAATATGGAATAATATAGAATGCCTGGGTCAGTTAAATCTAGCAGCCCGCCCCGCCTGCGCCCGGGTATTTCTTATACTTATAAACATTCGACATTAATCATTCTATCAATTGGTGAAAATCCATGCAGTACTTTTTGAGTTTATCGCAAACAGACGCGGCGGATGACTTTGATTTATAAAATGAACTGATAGTGAAAGCCTAATTAAGATAGTAATAGCAATTTACTTCATCTATATAGTTTTATTATTGTTTTCCATCGTTGGCGGTCCTGATTTAGCATTTTGATTTCTTTCTTTTTGATTACTGTCATTGATGGTATCAATTATTATCTAATTTGTATCCTGCGATTATAGTTTAGGTTAGGTTTTATTACCATCACACTAAATTGGCGCTATTTGTTTTTATTTTGCAAAATATGTGCTAGCTAAACGTACTTTTCATAATGATACCTTATTGATTAATATAAAATAGAGATCTTAACTATATTCTTATTCACGTCTTAAAACGACAGTAATTTCTAAATGACTGTAACATATTCGCAATACGGTTCAGTAACAAACACTCTTGTTATGTATCCGTAGACGTTACCGTTTGCCGTACATTGTTGATCGATAACCGTCGTGTACTTTGTATAACAATGATTTGTGGCTGTCGAACATCGTCGGCGAAAGAAAGTTCCATCCGGTTTAGGGTTCCATATCTGAACACTTGAACAGGTAATCTTTTGATAATCTTTTAGATAACAAACAGAGTTCATCAAAAGTACCGGACCGATATAGATGAAATTTTAAATTTAATAGGTCAATCAGGAGTAAGAATTTCATATTTACAAAACTGTTTATAAAAGGCAGAGTTAACAAACGTCCAAAAAAAAAAAACAGTCGAATTGGGACCACTTCTGTTTCTTTTTATTAGCTGTTTTTTTTTAGTACGTTTTACGGCCCTGGATACAAGTCCTTTAGAGCCTTTCTTCATTTATTTCGCCAGTTGGCGAGTTATTCTTGTTTGTTGTCAACGAAATGATGGTGTAATTCATTTCGTTGCTTTCACGGAGCCCCTGGCGACAACTCTTCGCGAATCCACTGGTTTCACCATTGACGACGCAGCAAAGCGGACAACCAACAGCCCGCTATGTAAATCTCACTACAGCCGCACAATGACAGTCTACTTTAGTTATTCTACACATTGTTCTTAAATATGGGCATTTATAACACCAAATTACACCAATTTCACATTATAAAGTCCACCAGAATCAATTTGCGAAACAATCCAAAAAAAATTGCGAAAAATGCCCATATTTAAGAACAATGTGTAGAATAACTAAAGTAGACTGTCATTGTGCGGCTGTAGTGACATTTACATAGCGGGCTGTTGGTTGTCCGCCTTGCTGCGTCGTCAAAGATGAAACCAGTGGATTCGCGAAGAGTTGTCGCCAGGGCTCCGTGAGAACAACGAAATGAATTACACTATCATTTCGTTGACAACAAACAAGAATAACTCGCCAACTGGCGAAATAAATGAAGAAAGGCTCTAAAGGACTTGTATCCAGGGCCGTAAAACAATACGTTAAAAAAAAAGTATATTCCGGTCGATATGTGGTCCTTCGATGCATGAAAAAAAAACAAAGTTTCATTTTGAGGCAATCAAACATATTTGAAGAATATGATCAAACTCGCAAGGGAAGCAAAACCTTATAGACCGTCGTCCCAACGCGATTTTCTTATGTATACAGTAGTATATATTATAGTGTTTGGAGACTATTATACATGGATAGGCACTTCATTAGTGAACATTAATATCCAATTTCTTACACTCTGATAGGAAGCGTATAGAACTTATTTATTGATTAGTTTAGTTATAAGTACTTATAAGTTTATCTTCTTTTTCTCTTCTTTATTAAGAAACAACAAACAGTTACATAATATATCTTAATTATCTTACAATGAAGGATATAACTAAGTATAAAATAAATATGACTTATTAATTATGTAAACCACTACATTATTCACGGATTAATTATATTCTTATTCTTATATTCTTATTATTTAAGTTATAGTATTGTTAAGTTGATTATAGATTGTTATTTTTTTATACTTAGTTGTACGCGAAATCATGTCAGTCATTATAAATTTCAAAATTTATTTTTCAGTAAACTAGCTTTGTTAGAAAAATAACATCTTTTTTACGGAACCCTCAGTGCGCGAGTAGACTTGCACCGGTTCTTGTGGAACATTACCGCTTTTGTTCGCACTTCCTTTTCCTTTCTTTGCTCTAGTTTCTTGTTTTTGTCGCTCTTATAAACTGTAATCAGCTTTCGATGTTTGTCGATTTGTGATCGAATGATGTTTCTTTGTTTACAGGTACTGAATGCTGTTTTGAGATGAAGATTTCAACTTTCATGAGATAGTATGTGTACTCTGTGGATGTACTTATTATTTGATAATAGATTATAATATGCAATATGCACAAAACCGCAATTTGTGGCAAGCGGTGAGGCCTATGTACAGCATTGGACGTCCCTGGCTAATAGATAGATAGATTATATGGGTTTTAAAGCATTCACAATGCTATATTGTATACTTTTTTTTATCAGCCTGTAGGTGTACTGTCCCACTGCTGGGCAAAGGCCTCCCCCCTATTTTTCCAGTCGTCCCTGTCTACTGCGATATTTTGCCAGTCTATTGAAAATTTGTCCAGGTCGTCCCGCCATCACGACCTTGGTCTGCCTCTACTGCGACGACCATCCGGCATCCAAAATGTAGCCAATTTTGCCCATCATTCAGGTGGCATTCGACAGACATGTCCGGCCCAGTTCCACTTCAGTCTGATAGTTTTAGCCCCCACATCTGCTATTTGTGTCTGAGAACGCAGCTCAGTGTTGCGCACTCTATCTATGAGGCGCAAGCCCAAAATGCTACGTTCCATTATGTATATATATATTTCCATATTGTATACTATCTTAGTCTTATTAAGTAAAGAAATACAACATGGTGAAAAAAAAAACCACGCGGGTGGGCAACGACCCAAGGTCGCCGGTTCAAGCCACTTCCCGCGTGGATCTTTATTTTAATAGTTGATGATCTTTTAGATAAAAATGTTACAAAAAACAACTGATCTGATTTCAATGAAATTGAATGGATCCGATTCGAAAGTATACTCTATTAGATTCTTATTTTCTATACAAATATTTATTAATTCGGTACATGCATCTTCGAGTAATCGGGGAACATACCTATAGATAACATAAAAAGCTATTCTAGCAATCGCGTCAAGTATTGAAACAGGAATGATTACTACATAGAGATAGCCAATTTATTGTGATGTCGAGCTCCGTGGCGCAGCGGTCAACACGCTAGCCTGCGACACGGGGGTCCCGGGTTCGATCCCCGGTCAGGTCAAGATGGAAAAAGATCTTTTTCATATTGACCTGGGTCTTGGATGTTTATAAGTATATGTTATAAAATATAGTATCGTTGAGTTAGTATCCTGCGACACAAGTTCACAACTTACTGTGGGGCTAGCTCAATTTGTGTGATATGTCCCTATATATTTATTTATATTTATATATTTATTTATTTATTTATTGGCTTAATTTAGTAAATCTTAATGTCTGTCTATCATACAGTTTAATAAGTTTCATAGATTCTATGTATTTTGTGTTGAAGATTATGAGCTACCTAGATATAACATTTCGCAGAATAATTATTAAATTTAAAACCATTATTCTATCTCGATATTCCTATCAGAAATTACTCCTGTGATTATAATCTACACGACCGGCCGACAGCTCTATTAGCTTTTTTAAATGTTTTAGCTCACTCATTTGTGTCTGAAGTTGTATCAATGGCATCGAAAATTCCAATAACAGTAGCATGTCACATGCAAACTATTGCATTGATCAGAATTCAGAATAGATTGTTAACTGAAGCGTGACATCTGTTCTATTGATACGTCTAATATTATATTCTGACTCTAAGAGTTATTGCAATACGGATGATTTTACATTTTGTTTGTTAGTAGACGTCACCTAGTTGCAATCGCATTGTAACGCACAAAAGATTATTGAATTTATGTTGTCACAGTCTAATGCATGCTATTATTAACAGATCATTTGTCAGGGATATTGTTAAGTAGGGCGATGCGCCCGAACGTGAGAGTTCGGGTGTTTGCGAATCTATTTTTAGACGTTATCTTCCTCCCCTCGAGGATATTGTATAATACTGCAATGTTATTTTTAATGGTAAAAGACGTATTCTTCCTAAGGTCTTTCTTTCGAATATTACCGTACCAGAGTTCAGCGAATAATATCTTTTCTCTTTGTCTCAAACTTAATCGTACTTTTAATAATTTCGAGGTGTAATTTTACGTTAAAATTGAGTTCATTTATTGTTTTAGTACCTTGGCCAAGCTTCACTTGTCAATTCTTTTCTTGTGTCACCATTATTTATATCGCCTAAAAATATCAAATTGCATCGAAAACAAAAGCGTAATTACATCACTATGTGGGTAGAACTTTTAGTAAAAATGTGAAAGTTTCATTAACGCGGACAACTCTTCAAACTCCGTCAAAATTTCACCAGACACGTTAGGAACTTCATGCTTTGACCATAAATATAATTGACTACATCTTTGGTTATATAACCGGCAGTTAGATCTTTAAAAACACTCATTACTTTCATGTAGGCTTTCATCTTTTCCATCACATTTAACATCTTAGACATGTTTAAGGCATACCTTATTGACGTCTGCTACGTACGACATTACATCTACACTTTCTAGTTTAACTGGACGTGTACCAGTCAAGTCAAAGACTTCTATAAAAATTATGTAGACATGCCCTACTCCAAGAAACAGACATTCAAAAGCAATGTTGTACGGTAAAGGCAATGGTGTTAGCCGATACTCCATACATGAAGTGATGTTGCTGATGGGTTGAAGATGTTGGTTTGGAGATACAAGACTACATCACATAGTAAACTGATTGATTGGTCTGTCTTGATATGTGTACACTCTGAGGGTTTAACGATTCCTTTCTCGTTGGCTGTCCGATAGTATCTCGATTTGTTACTAAATATAGTGTAAAAACGGCTGACACGCGACCTACATGATGAAGGCCAAGGGTGGCCCAAATGTGTGAGCAATGCTCGTACAAATGGTGTCACTTGACGAGGACGGCGTCTTCACGGTACAGAGTTAAGGTGTGCGCTAAGCGCTAAGGTGCTAATTAACTCCCTATTAATTCTTCATAATTTGTTACGTACGGCTCGTCTACCTCAGTTTATATAGAAGTCTTTGGTACCAGTGTGATCCACATCGCAGTGGACAGGTACAAGTATAGCCAACTCAAGTAAACAAACATAGATTATGGTTGTAGTTAGAACTCGTTTTTGATTGCTCTGGATTGTCAGCTTCTTTTTTGTTTGAATTAGGTTGATAGGATAAGTTTAGCGAACAGGTTTGTTTCAATTTTTATGACTACAATGTTGTCCTAGCTCAATGTTTATGTTTTGATTTTATCGAAAGGATATTAAAGGTAATAACTATAATGTATCAAACTTAATTGCAAAGCTAGACAGGCCGGACTCCGATTGATTCGGATGGACGTGCACCAAAAAGCCTGTGTCCGGCTTTATCCGTACGCCTCGCAACCCTTTATATGCAAGACATGTTGGAGTAGAACAATGATCGGCATTTTCCCACGCGGCGGAGCAATTAACCATAATTCTGAGACGTAGGGGTCTGCTCAGGTGTATCTTGCCTTAATATAGTGCACGACTACATATAATATATGATGTTGTTTAGTAGAGTATTGTATCCGTAGTTCGATGTAAATTCTATCAGTGCAACGGAAAATACCATACCAGGAGTCGTTTCATGTTTCTATGCTTCTTCAGTAAATAATGGAAACTATACCTTTTAGAGAGAACTTAATTATATTATAACGATAAAAAAAAGCTCTAATGATAAGGACTGATGGGTAAAGGTGAAGAGGTAGGCCAAAACAGCGATGGATGGATTCCGTTAATAGGGATATGAAAGAGGTAAAAGTGGATGCGAAAATGTTGGGGAATAGAGAATTGTGGAGGAAAAAGACAAATTGCGTCGACCCCAGATAATTGGATAAGGTAAAGCAGATGATGATGATCAAATTAACCTTGAACCTTTATAAGCTTGATTTAACACTCTAACAATAACACCTTAATTAAATCTAATCCTAACGTTAGGTAATTTAACATTAATGATATTACACTAAATTAATTTACAGATAGACGTCTGCAATTAAGTTTGATACATTATAGTTATTACCTTTAATATCCTTTCGATAAAATCAAAACATAAACATTGAGCTAGGACAACATTGTAGTCATAAAAATTGAAACAAACCTCAATTATATTGGCTTTATATTTTTCTAACCTATCTCCTAGTTTATTACTATATTGCACTCTGAATGTGTGATCTTTAATTCTAGTTACATCTATGTTCTTTGGTTTAATTTTTCTTTTATCTTTCTTAACTTCAAAATTCTGGGTACTTACAAGTAAATTATGATCGGAATTCACATCTGCTCCTGGTAAAGTTTTGCAAGCTTTTATATTTTCTTTGTATTTATTTCTAATAAGTATGTAGTCTATCTGAAATCTTCCAATATCTCCCGGCATTTTCCATGTATATAACCTACGTTTGGGTAGCCGATACATAGTGTTCGTAATAATAAGATCATATTCTTTACAAAATTGCACCAATCTACATCCTCTCTTGTTTCTCTTTCCGAGACCCAATTTCCCTACAGTCTTATCTTCTGCACCTTCTCCCACCACAGCATTAAAATCTCCCAATACTATTAAATTATCTTTTTCGTCTACTGAGTCCAATATGGTATCTATGTTGTTATAAATGTCTTCCACTTCTTCGTCTTTATATTTTGATGTAGGCATGTAGACTTGTAAAATAAATAGGTTTGTAGGCTGTGCTTTTATTTTAATAGCTGTTAATCTGTCGCTAAAGTGTATAATATTTTCTACCTGTTTTCCCCACTTTTTATTTAAAATAAACCCTGTACCCCGTGACCCTTTTTCTTCTCCCGTGTAAATAAATCTATAATCGTCGCTCCAAAAATCTCCGCTATCTTCCCATCTAACTTCACTGATTCCCAATATATCAATATCCGATCTTTCCATTTCCATCTTTAGTTGCTCTAATTTCTCCGGTTCTAACATCGACCTTACATTCCACGTCCCTATTCTACAAGGATTTCGCAGGATGACGACCTGAGTAGCCTTGTGTCTACCCCTGCCGGACTCGGACCGCCACGGCATGTCACATCGTGGAAGCCCGTTGTCAAGAACGTTACTTTCTTTAATTGCCTCCATTTGTTATACTCCGATTTTGGAGAAATCTAGTGTGGTGGTTTCTCCATTTGCCTTCCACACCGTGGTTTACCTGCCTGAGCCGATAATTTCCAGCAAAGACCCTTCCGGAATCATTTTCCATTGGCTCTCTGCCAGTACTAGCACCGCCACTGCGCAGTACTAGGGGAAGACTTATTTAATGGCGGTCTATAGTCGCCATGACGCAGCGCTGTCAGCAGACTCTTGTGGCACTTTATAGGTAAGCCCGGCCCACCAAGCTTCCCACCACGTCCTCATAACGCTGTCGCTGTTCGGTCGGGGACTGCTTATTCAATATATTCGCAGCTGCCCACCATATCTGGTGGCACGTTCACTATCCGCCACCTGTGACCCCGAGGGTAGCCTACAGCTCGGCCCCCACCCTACAGCTCGGCCCCCACAAATGATTAAAATCTAAAAGCAATTCGAGCATATCTGTAATCAAATTTGTTCAATAGTTCAACTTTAACGAATGCTATTACTTTCATTTTCACGCATCACGATTTGTGGCTCGCCTCGCATAATAATCACTACCTCACACAAGCAATACAAATTAAAGAATGTAACAGATGCTTCACTATAACAAACGGAATATTTGTTTTTGCAACTCATAACTAGTTAAAAAATAATAACAATATAGGCACTCTGGAAGTATCACATGAAGTCTACCCTTTCAGTCTACCCAACACAGGCAGACATTACCTCCACACAAATGACGGGAGGCTTATCGGCTTTCATGTAAGTTCCTACTTTTCATCAACGGCTCCGGTCGCGTCAAATGCCGACCTCGGAAATGGAACTGTTTTCGGGATGAAATGGTAACGTGTATAATTGTATAAAATTTCGTAGCGAAAGCAAGAAAGTGTATCAACCAAACATAACGCTAGTAGTTTTTCGATTTTGCATATTAAAAATTAAAAATAATAAGAAAGTAAAAAATATGACGTTCAAAAAGAGATACAATTATCCAATTTTGAATAAAAATCTTTGACTTATACTTTCGCTTTTGTAATATAGATTTCAACGTAAACCTACAGATACCAGCACTAAAACAGCATAAATGCGCAAACAGGACGTGCGATCCGCTTCTATTCTGTTATTACTAGTAACTCTGTAGACTTCGCGAGTCTTATTACAGTTAACTTACAACAACAAGACACCACTGGTGGCCAATAACCGCCATTAAAAAATGACTCGATAAACATTCTATGATTTTATCGAGCCTGCTCACAAAATTTCACGGGAACCTATTGAGGAGACCAGCCGGACAGCCATAAAGAGAAAGGTTTGTAGAATTTATTTTATGCGGACACAGTCGCGGGGAAAAGCTGGTGTGTTCGAGAAATACATGAGTTATCCTTCTAACACCTCTCTCAATTTTATGCAGCAATCAATGACGAGCAAACGTCATTTAACAAACAAAACTCGCTTTATGTTCGTAAATTACAGCCATGAGCGTTTACTGACAGTGTTTATCAATCTCGAACGCGTTGGAATTCTATTCGGTGATAATAGCAATAACTGCAGTAATGTCAGTTGTCGATGGCATACTCTAACGTTGTACAAATATTATAATAGATTTTATTAGGAGTAAAGTAGGAGTAATTGCTGGGTTCTTTGTCACTTTCGATAATTTCGGTTGGATTACGAATACAGTGTATTTGTGCCGGAGTTTTTGAGAGACAGGATTTTTTTAAATAATCATATAGGTAAATTAAATCATAATGAAGGAGAAGTGCTTTGACTAGATAAAACAAGGCCTACTGAGTAAGCTTTGAATCTTATTATCTTGTAAAGGTATCATTAATCATCAAAATTGTTTAGTTTCTACAGAAAACCTCTATAATTAAATTGTGGAACTTGAATCTTACTCCCGACAAGGTAGTATAGGACCACTCCAAGACTTCCCGTGGATGTCGTAGAAGGCGACTTAGGATACAGAAGTTAAACAAAGCTTATGAACATCAAAGAGACCACTCTAACCCGTCTGGCCAGCGTGAGAGTGAAGGCCAAATCCAGCTCTGGTAGTACAGAGAGGGTTGTGCTTCTGCAGTGGGGACTAAAAAACACCTGATGATGAATCCTATTACAATTTGAAACGTATCTGAAGGCACTTGGGTTTTTAACACGAACCGCACCACAACCGTCGAAATTCATCCAGCCGCTTGAAAGATTATGAAGAAATTTACAAATGCACAAGATATGCGCACTTAGCCCTTCTTGGCAACCCGGTTAAAAATAAAGCACACGGTAATGCTATGTATCGACATTGATATTCAAATCCTAAATACACAAAGAAAGTAATGATTACAATTTTTTCCAATACAGCAACCCAGACAACGCTTTCTAATTGCTTGAAGCTTCAACAATAAGAGAAATGGCTGCAATAACTATTTATCAAGGTATCTGATGCAGGCTTTAATGCCTAATTACAGATGTTTGTTTAGAACTTTAGACTGAAGAGAAAGCGACATTTGATTGGTAATAGATACCAACGCTTGGCCGATGATAACGACGAAGATTTCAAGCGAGCAATGGATATCAAAATGTTAAAGATAGCTGTAACATAATATTTGAATGACAAACAGCGAAAGGGGGATGGACTGGGCTTATTTTTAACGACATGTGATTTGCGTGTTGATGATGTCAGCAACATTTTGCAAAATAAACAAACATTTTTCAAATGCAAATCGAATACTTTCTCTCCGCACTCCGCATATTTTATTAGGATTTTGCTACCCCATCGAACTTAAGGGGCTTGGGTCCCACCTAGCACCTTGCCTAGTTCCGGCAATGCTTGTTATGTTAGAATTTCTTAGACATGGCGAGTAGTTAATTTTAATTACCACTATGCCGTACAATATTTTATTAAAATATGAATACCCAAATCACTAATGAAACTTTTAACACTGCCGCTGAATGAAATCTACTAACCTAAAGAAAAATATATATAAAGGAAATCCTAGCCCGAATCCATATGTTACTCGAAGGTGTTCCCCGCATGATAACAACCCTATTTGTATGCAATGTAAATGTGCAAGCTGCTTTCTGCATAGGATGCACCGCACACGACGCGCGAACTGTTTTCTATGGATTTTCATACGCAATGCATAATGCATACATTGCACGCAGATGAGAAATGTACTTAGTTTGTTTTATCAGCCAAATAATGCTCTGCTGCGCCTTCACCCGCTTTTCATTAGGGCTTATGTTACTCAGTGATATTGTAGCTTTCGATGCGATAAAAATCACTTCGTAGTTAACCTTTACAAAAAACACGCACATTCAAATCTTATTGCTTTCTCAAAAACTGTTGGAGTTTAAACTACGGCTACATAAATTATCGTAGGTCAGTTTGTATGATACCAGTATTCATCATCTTCTTCTTTTATACATGTGTGGCCGAGTCAGCATCTCCAGAATGATTTTCAGATCGGCCTTTCAGGCACATAGGTATGCCTACAGCGTCCGTGGTTCTCCAGGCAACATTGGAGTTTGCTGCTTCTCCTGCTTCTACAAGCTTTGCGCACACAGGCAACGCTCAAAGCAGTGATCTGTCCCTTCTGAGAGCCCTTTGTTTTCTCTCCTCTGCCCTCACCTCAAACGCCCGGTAAAGTAACAAAAGATCATTTACAGCTAGCTACATAGTCCGTTCAAAAAACCTTCCTCAGCGTTTATTGACTTCGAGCAGACTCAATTAGAATAACTGAGGTTTTCATTAGCGAAGCACGAACGCAATTACCATTCGTAACATATTACTAGACAGGTGATTATTTATGTCTTCCAATTGACTGACTGGCTTTATTCGTGTGCATTAGTGCTAACACTGAAGACAGGTGTAGCAAGATCCTTACAGGCAACTGTCATAGTTCAACGTTCAAGGGTGTACCGGTGGTTGCAGGTATGCTATCCACGTGCCCGGCCTCCCGAGCTGCTACTTTCTCATCCCCAATACATCCGAGCAAGTTACATCCCAAATACCTTTATCCCGTTCCCCCGGTCCAACAAACCCCTTCCCTTGCTTTCAAAGACGGTTTCGATGGGTAGCCGCGTCGTAACCGATATAAGCCAAACCAACCGCGCTCACGGTGAGTATGGTAAAAACTCCCCCTGATGGAAATTCTTGGGAGAGGCCTGTGTCCAGCAGTGGATTTTCGGCTGGGACCATGATCATAGTTCAACGTCTGCAACTAAATGTCGACTGCTTCCACAAAAGAGCTCAAGATAAGTTTTGCCTCATATCACTTGAAGTCATTAAAATGAGTGAAGCGAAGAACAACGCACTGGAAAATTAAACTCGAGCACAAATAATGCGCGGCTCTCGAGCTCTTCAATAAGCCCACAAATCATAAAAATGATGATTAAACATGATTGGTGTGATTGGTGGATTTTGACAGCTGTTGTCAAAAATACCTCTCGACATAGTGCCGCCATCTTGGGGAATTCTCGATTCAGAACTCCCTCATTAGAGTTACTGAGGCACTCATTAGCAAAGCACGAGAGATTAGCATTTGAAGCTCATTACTAGTGATGGATTCTTTACAGCATTAGGATATATGCAAGGCGCGTGCTGGTAGTATCTGCGGTAGAAATGCGGAATATGTCTCATTTAAATATTTATACATCCGCCACAAGTTGGCACGAAATAACAAAATTCTAGTAGCTATCCATAGCTACGTTTGAAACTACTACTAAAAACGAAATAGTTTTAAAACTATGACTTTTTTTGATTAATCTTTGTAAATTTCTGTAGATTCTTAGCCCTCATAAGTTCTCCTCATAAGGTCTTCCGCATAAGTTCTCAGGGAGAATTTTAGGCACCCTTGAAAAACAGTGCTACTTTAATCGCCAGTCTGCGGCAGCATAAGCCTTTGCCTGTATTATCAGTTCAATGTATGGTAATAAATGGCTTGTTATATATATCTTTAAATTGGACCGTCTTGCCTGAGTGAAGCAAAATAATACACTAGCACACCACTTCTTGATTGTCAATAGAGCTCAAA
This sequence comes from Rhodophaea formosa, assembly GCA_963082605.1. Classification (NCBI taxonomy): domain Eukaryota; kingdom Metazoa; phylum Arthropoda; class Insecta; order Lepidoptera; family Pyralidae; genus Rhodophaea; species Rhodophaea formosa. Next base: position 7,317,127 of record OY720228.1, on the reverse strand, counting down.
TTTTGGAAACATTCGTAAATTGAATAAAAATGCAATATTACGAAGTCATGAAGCTGAACTCCTAAACGCGGAACAGGCCGGTCACCAAATATCAAATTATCTTGCTTATCATTTGTCTTACCTTCTACCTACATATAGAAAGAGACCTTTGCCCAGCACTGAGACGAAAAGGCTAATTGAAAAAAATTAAATAGAGACGAAAACCCATTTTAAAATTTACAAAGTTTTACATTTCGCAAACTAGCTGACATATTTTACTTGATAAAGAGATGTATTGAAGAGCCCGCCCGTATGGCTTTTCCAATGGTCCCACTTGAAAGTACCGTTACCAAGTGCTATAAACCCACGGAGTATAAACCTAAGGGCTATTAGCAATGGCTCGCCATAACTTGCCTTCGTTTCACCATTTGGTGGCATACCCGTTGATTGCTGTGAGATTAGAACCGAATGGAGTTTGTATAGACTTGCGTTAAGTACACGTTTCAGGTAGAAGTACGAGCAACGCCATGAGGGCCAGAACTAAAGTACTTTTGCCGAGTGCTATAAATCTAAGGGCTATTAGCAATGGCTCGCCATGACTTGCCATCGTTTTACCACTTGGTGGCATACCGCATACCCGTTGATTGCTGAGAAATTAAAACTAAATAAAGCTCCTTCAGTTTAAAATTCTTCCGTATGTCTCGCTGTCCGGCTTCCAAAATTTGATATGGTCAGAGTCAAATTCTGAAAGCAGGTTAACATAGATTTTTTGCCGATATACTTTTTGGAAGAAATATTCTCTGGGATCAGACTCGCGAGGTCTACAGCTCACATAGAGCTCCTAGTGTAGTAGTATATGTATATTGTACATGTACAAGAATGAAATATATAGCGTTAGAGTAAACAAAAATTACATGTCTCTTGGATAGGCATGTAACATCCTCGTCTTCATCGTCACTTACCATCAGATGATGATAGACAAATGCCCAATTCAATAATATATTTTTTAAAGTATTATAAATTCCGTATAAATCCAAATACCTAATAAAGTTTCGAAACGTATTCAGAATTCTATTTCCTTAGCGATAAAAACAAGGAGAATCTTTAACAAAATAGGAGAAAGTTACAAATTCTATTTGACTCCAAGCTCCTTGGCCGATGGTAATTGCCTGACGTCATGTGCACATGGACCACCACATGCGCCCAACAAAAATAGAGAAATGACGTCATTTGGACTAATTTGTCGTTTTGTAATATGGGACGGGCTATGTGTCTGCTACACGCTTTCTTGTTATGTCATTATCACGTTTCATTAAATCAGACTACATACTATCCATAGATTTATTCCATCAGTATAAAATTCGGCACGAGAAAAGGAATACTTATCTATACTTCTGGCACGAAGCTAAAAGAGTTGCCTTTACTTCACGAACAAGGAAAAAATAACTTTGTGAGAAGATGTTAAAAGGCAATCTTAATGCAATTTCCATTGTAATTAGTGTTCTGAACTTCAGAACGAAACCCATAAACTAGCATGCAACTGCAACTATACTGCAACCCAGCATTTTGCCTACGTAATGGCAAACGTTATATCGCTATGTTTTGGAATCCGGCAGATGGAAAAAGAAAGAGAGGAAACCCCAATACAAGGTGATCGGATGAATTATACCAATATGAGAAAGACTGGAAGGAGAAAGCTAGGGACAGAGACACTTGGAAAAATAAAGGGGAGGCTTTTGCCCAGCAGTGGGATATAAACAGCTAAAGAAGTAGCAAACGTTATTAAATTGAATATTTGCGATCGCTCTGTTTCAAACGCTAATGAGCCGCCATTTTGGGGCCAATTACAGAAATTATGCATTTTGCATGATCGGTTCACTATAATTCATAATTTCATACTTATGTTATCAATGCTAAAGTAATATATGTTTGTTTGTTACCGTTTCACGTTCTAACTGCAGAGCAGCCTCCCGATATAAGCCAAACAAACTGCACTCACCAACCCGTCTGCTAAACGTGATGTGCTAAAACCCCCAATGTTGGTAATCCTTGGGGGAGGCCTGGGGTACTATTTTTGAACACTCAATCATTTTTGTGACACTCGTCTTCGAGCGATTTTTGTATGGAAAAATCGTTCGAAGACAAGTGTCACGCGTTCAAAAATAGAACCTCTGTATCCACAGTGTATTTCGTGCGGCTAAGAGGCTAAGATGATGAATATAAAAAATACCTAGGTATACTAAAAATTCAAAAGTATGTAACAATTTCAGTTACAAAGGAATCGCGAAGCAATTTCTTCTAAATGGTTGGCGTACTAGAAATGGAAAGCGTTCGATAAAACGTATGCGCTCCCGGTGAAAAAGAATTTGGTGCAATAGCTTAGGTGCGCCAGAAATATTAAAATCAGGTGGCTGGCTACGTGCCAATTCTAGAACAATACATTTTACAGCATGAAACTAACGATTTTTTAACAATGTTATAGATTTTTGATCTCTAAAATTTAAAAGGGATGTTATAGTAGGTAGGTATACAATTTTGAATAAAAGTCCTAGACCTTTTTAATACCTGTTCAATCGAAACCGATTATTCTAGTCTTGAACGCATCAGTTCCGACATTAAAAATGGAGGTCCTCAAAAGCAACTATATTATTTTTAATTTTTAGGGTTCCGTACAAAAGTTGAAAAACGGAACCCTTATAGGATCACTCGAGCGTCTGTCTGTCCGTCCGTCCGTCTGTCACAGCCGATTTTCTCCGAATCTACTGAACCAAATTAGATGAAATTTGGTAAGATAGTGTAATCCTATGACCCAAACACGGATGTGCAAAGTAAATAAAGATTTTTTTTAAATAAGGGTCACTTTGAGGGGCCCAATTACAAAATTAAAAAAAAAAAAGTTTTGCAAACCTTACTGTGTCATATATCAAATGAAAGGGCTCATTATGAGGATCTCAAAAATATTTTTTTTTGTTCGGGTAAAATCAATACTTTTGATTTTATTCACGAAAGAAGGCAAAAATTGACCATTCCCCCCCCTGATCTCCGAAACTACTGAGCCGAAAATTTTGAAAAAATTACAAAATATAGTTCATACCTTGAAGGTCTGAATATTCAATTTAATAACGTTTGCTACTTCTTTAGCTGTTTATATCCCACTGCTGGGCAAAAGCCTCCCCTTTATTTTTCCAAGTGTCTCTGTCCCTAGCTTTCTCCTTCCAGTCTTTCTCATATTGGTATAATTCATCCGATCACCTTGTATTGGGGTTACCTCTCTTTCTTTTTCCATCTGCCGGATTCCAAAACATAGCGATATAACGTTTGCCATTACGTAGGCAAAATGCTGGGTTGCAGTATAGTTGCAGTTGCATGCTAGTTTATGGGTTTCGTTCTGAAGTTCAGAACACTAATTACAATGGAAATTGCATTAAGATTGCCTTTTAACATCTTCTCACAAAGTTATTTTTTCCTTGTTCGTGAAGTAAAGGCAACTCTTTTAGCTTCGTGCCAGAAGTATAGATAAGTATTCCTTTTCTCGTGCCGAATTTTATACTGATGGAATAAATCTATGGATAGTATGTAGTCTGATTTAATGAAACGTGATAATGACATAACAAGAAAGCGTGTAGCAGACACATAGCCCGTCCCATATTACAAAACGACAAATTAGTCCAAATGACGTCATTTCTCTATTTTTGTTGGGCGCATGTGGTGGTCCATGTGCACATGACGTCAGGCAATTACCATCGGCCAAGGAGCTTGGAGTCAAATAGAATTTGTAACTTTCTCCTATTTTGTTAAAGATTCTCCTTGTTTTTATCGCTAAGGAAATAGAATTCTGAATACGTTTCGAAACTTTATTAGGTATTTGGATTTATACGGAATTTATAATACTTTAAAAAATATATTATTGAATTGGGCATTTGTCTATCATCATCTGATGGTAAGTGACGATGAAGACGAGGATGTTACATGCCTATCCAAGAGACATGTAATTTTTGTTTACTCTAACGCTATATATTTCATTCTTGTACATGTACAATATACATATACTACTACACTAGGAGCTCTATGTGAGCTGTAGACCTCGCGAGTCTGATCCCAGAGAATATTTCTTCCAAAAAGTATATCGGCAAAAAATCTATGTTAACCTGCTTTCAGAATTTGACTCTGACCATATCAAATTTTGGAAGCCGGACAGCGAGACATACGGAAGAATTTTAAACTGAAGGAGCTTTATTTAGTTTTAATTTCTCAGCAATCAACGGGTATGCGGTATGCCACCAAGTGGTAAAACGATGGCAAGTCATGGCGAGCCATTGCTAATAGCCCTTAGATTTATAGCACTCGGCAAAAGTACTTTAGTTCTGGCCCTCATGGCGTTGCTCGTACTTCTACCTGAAACGTGTACTTAACGCAAGTCTATACAAACTCCATTCGGTTCTAATCTCACAGCAATCAACGGGTATGCCACCAAATGGTGAAACGAAGGCAAGTTATGGCGAGCCATTGCTAATAGCCCTTAGGTTTATACTCCGTGGGTTTATAGCACTTGGTAACGGTACTTTCAAGTGGGACCATTGGAAAAGCCATACGGGCGGGCTCTTCAATACATCTCTTTATCAAGTAAAATATGTCAGCTAGTTTGCGAAATGTAAAACTTTGTAAATTTTAAAATTGGTTTTCGTCTCTATTTAATTTTTTTCAATTAGCCTTTTCGTCTCAGTGCTGGGCAAAGGTCTCTTTCTATATGTAGGTAGAAGGTAAGACAAATGATAAGCAAGATAATTTGATATTTGGTGACCGGCCTGTTCCGCGTTTAGGAGTTCAGCTTCATGACTTCGTAATATTGCATTTTTATTCAATTTACGAATGTTTCCAAAATTTGAGCTCTATTGACAATCAAGAAGTGGTGTGCTAGTGTATTATTTTGCTTCACTCAGGCAAGACGGTCCAATTTAAAGATATATATAACAAGCCATTTATTACCATACATTGAACTGATAATACAGGCAAAGGCTTATGCTGCCGCAGACTGGCGATTAAAGTAGCACTGTTTTTCAAGGGTGCCTAAAATTCTCCCTGAGAACTTATGCGGAAGACCTTATGAGGAGAACTTATGAGGGCTAAGAATCTACAGAAATTTACAAAGATTAATCAAAAAAAGTCATAGTTTTAAAACTATTTCGTTTTTAGTAGTAGTTTCAAACGTAGCTATGGATAGCTACTAGAATTTTGTTATTTCGTGCCAACTTGTGGCGGATGTATAAATATTTAAATGAGACATATTCCGCATTTCTACCGCAGATACTACCAGCACGCGCCTTGCATATATCCTAATGCTGTAAAGAATCCATCACTAGTAATGAGCTTCAAATGCTAATCTCTCGTGCTTTGCTAATGAGTGCCTCAGTAACTCTAATGAGGGAGTTCTGAATCGAGAATTCCCCAAGATGGCGGCACTATGTCGAGAGGTATTTTTGACAACAGCTGTCAAAATCCACCAATCACACCAATCATGTTTAATCATCATTTTTATGATTTGTGGGCTTATTGAAGAGCTCGAGAGCCGCGCATTATTTGTGCTCGAGTTTAATTTTCCAGTGCGTTGTTCTTCGCTTCACTCATTTTAATGACTTCAAGTGATATGAGGCAAAACTTATCTTGAGCTCTTTTGTGGAAGCAGTCGACATTTAGTTGCAGACGTTGAACTATGATCATGGTCCCAGCCGAAAATCCACTGCTGGACACAGGCCTCTCCCAAGAATTTCCATCAGGGGGAGTTTTTACCATACTCACCGTGAGCGCGGTTGGTTTGGCTTATATCGGTTACGACGCGGCTACCCATCGAAACCGTCTTTGAAAGCAAGGGAAGGGGTTTGTTGGACCGGGGGAACGGGATAAAGGTATTTGGGATGTAACTTGCTCGGATGTATTGGGGATGAGAAAGTAGCAGCTCGGGAGGCCGGGCACGTGGATAGCATACCTGCAACCACCGGTACACCCTTGAACGTTGAACTATGACAGTTGCCTGTAAGGATCTTGCTACACCTGTCTTCAGTGTTAGCACTAATGCACACGAATAAAGCCAGTCAGTCAATTGGAAGACATAAATAATCACCTGTCTAGTAATATGTTACGAATGGTAATTGCGTTCGTGCTTCGCTAATGAAAACCTCAGTTATTCTAATTGAGTCTGCTCGAAGTCAATAAACGCTGAGGAAGGTTTTTTGAACGGACTATGTAGCTAGCTGTAAATGATCTTTTGTTACTTTACCGGGCGTTTGAGGTGAGGGCAGAGGAGAGAAAACAAAGGGCTCTCAGAAGGGACAGATCACTGCTTTGAGCGTTGCCTGTGTGCGCAAAGCTTGTAGAAGCAGGAGAAGCAGCAAACTCCAATGTTGCCTGGAGAACCACGGACGCTGTAGGCATACCTATGTGCCTGAAAGGCCGATCTGAAAATCATTCTGGAGATGCTGACTCGGCCACACATGTATAAAAGAAGAAGATGATGAATACTGGTATCATACAAACTGACCTACGATAATTTATGTAGCCGTAGTTTAAACTCCAACAGTTTTTGAGAAAGCAATAAGATTTGAATGTGCGTGTTTTTTGTAAAGGTTAACTACGAAGTGATTTTTATCGCATCGAAAGCTACAATATCACTGAGTAACATAAGCCCTAATGAAAAGCGGGTGAAGGCGCAGCAGAGCATTATTTGGCTGATAAAACAAACTAAGTACATTTCTCATCTGCGTGCAATGTATGCATTATGCATTGCGTATGAAAATCCATAGAAAACAGTTCGCGCGTCGTGTGCGGTGCATCCTATGCAGAAAGCAGCTTGCACATTTACATTGCATACAAATAGGGTTGTTATCATGCGGGGAACACCTTCGAGTAACATATGGATTCGGGCTAGGATTTCCTTTATATATATTTTTCTTTAGGTTAGTAGATTTCATTCAGCGGCAGTGTTAAAAGTTTCATTAGTGATTTGGGTATTCATATTTTAATAAAATATTGTACGGCATAGTGGTAATTAAAATTAACTACTCGCCATGTCTAAGAAATTCTAACATAACAAGCATTGCCGGAACTAGGCAAGGTGCTAGGTGGGACCCAAGCCCCTTAAGTTCGATGGGGTAGCAAAATCCTAATAAAATATGCGGAGTGCGGAGAGAAAGTATTCGATTTGCATTTGAAAAATGTTTGTTTATTTTGCAAAATGTTGCTGACATCATCAACACGCAAATCACATGTCGTTAAAAATAAGCCCAGTCCATCCCCCTTTCGCTGTTTGTCATTCAAATATTATGTTACAGCTATCTTTAACATTTTGACCTAATTTCAGCTTTCATTTGCATCATGACCATCAATATCCATTGCTCGCTTGAAATCTTCGTCGTTATCATCGGCCAAGCGTTGGTATCTATTACCAATCAAATGTCGCTTTCTCTTCAGTCTAAAGTTCTAAACAAACATCTGTAATTAGGCATTAAAGCCTGCATCAGATACCTTGATAAATAGTTATTGCAGCCATTTCTCTTATTGTTGAAGCTTCAAGCAATTAGAAAGCGTTGTCTGGGTTGCTGTATTGGAAAAAATTGTAATCATTACTTTCTTTGTGTATTTAGGATTTGAATATCAATGTCGATACATAGCATTACCGTGTGCTTTATTTTTAACCGGGTTGCCAAGAAGGGCTAAGTGCGCATATCTTGTGCATTTGTAAATTTCTTCATAATCTTTCAAGCGGCTGGATGAATTTCGACGGTTGTGGTGCGGTTCGTGTTAAAAACCCAAGTGCCTTCAGATACGTTTCAAATTGTAATAGGATTCATCATCAGGTGTTTTTTAGTCCCCACTGCAGAAGCACAACCCTCTCTGTACTACCAGAGCTGGATTTGGCCTTCACTCTCACGCTGGCCAGACGGGTTAGAGTGGTCTCTTTGATGTTCATAAGCTTTGTTTAACTTCTGTATCCTAAGTCGCCTTCTACGACATCCACGGGAAGTCTTGGAGTGGTCCTATACTACCTTGTCGGGAGTAAGATTCAAGTTCCACAATTTAATTATAGAGGTTTTCTGTAGAAACTAAACAATTTTGATGATTAATGATACCTTTACAAGATAATAAGATTCAAAGCTTACTCAGTAGGCCTTGTTTTATCTAGTCAAAGCACTTCTCCTTCATTATGATTTAATTTACCTATATGATTATTTAAAAAAATCCTGTCTCTCAAAAACTCCGGCACAAATACACTGTATTCGTAATCCAACCGAAATTATCGAAAGTGACAAAGAACCCAGCAATTACTCCTACTTTACTCCTAATAAAATCTATTATAATATTTGTACAACGTTAGAGTATGCCATCGACAACTGACATTACTGCAGTTATTGCTATTATCACCGAATAGAATTCCAACGCGTTCGAGATTGATAAACACTGTCAGTAAACGCTCATGGCTGTAATTTACGAACATAAAGCGAGTTTTGTTTGTTAAATGACGTTTGCTCGTCATTGATTGCTGCATAAAATTGAGAGAGGTGTTAGAAGGATAACTCATGTATTTCTCGAACACACCAGCTTTTCCCCGCGACTGTGTCCGCATAAAATAAATTCTACAAACCTTTCTCTTTATGGCTGTCCGGCTGGTCTCCTCAATAGGTTCCCGTGAAATTTTGTGAGCAGGCTCGATAAAATCATAGAATGTTTATCGAGTCATTTTTTAATGGCGGTTATTGGCCACCAGTGGTGTCTTGTTGTTGTAAGTTAACTGTAATAAGACTCGCGAAGTCTACAGAGTTACTAGTAATAACAGAATAGAAGCGGATCGCACGTCCTGTTTGCGCATTTATGCTGTTTTAGTGCTGGTATCTGTAGGTTTACGTTGAAATCTATATTACAAAAGCGAAAGTATAAGTCAAAGATTTTTATTCAAAATTGGATAATTGTATCTCTTTTTGAACGTCATATTTTTTACTTTCTTATTATTTTTAATTTTTAATATGCAAAATCGAAAAACTACTAGCGTTATGTTTGGTTGATACACTTTCTTGCTTTCGCTACGAAATTTTATACAATTATACACGTTACCATTTCATCCCGAAAACAGTTCCATTTCCGAGGTCGGCATTTGACGCGACCGGAGCCGTTGATGAAAAGTAGGAACTTACATGAAAGCCGATAAGCCTCCCGTCATTTGTGTGGAGGTAATGTCTGCCTGTGTTGGGTAGACTGAAAGGGTAGACTTCATGTGATACTTCCAGAGTGCCTATATTGTTATTATTTTTTAACTAGTTATGAGTTGCAAAAACAAATATTCCGTTTGTTATAGTGAAGCATCTGTTACATTCTTTAATTTGTATTGCTTGTGTGAGGTAGTGATTATTATGCGAGGCGAGCCACAAATCGTGATGCGTGAAAATGAAAGTAATAGCATTCGTTAAAGTTGAACTATTGAACAAATTTGATTACAGATATGCTCGAATTGCTTTTAGATTTTAATCATTTGTGGGGGCCGAGCTGTAGGGTGGGGGCCGAGCTGTAGGCTACCCTCGGGGTCACAGGTGGCGGATAGTGAACGTGCCACCAGATATGGTGGGCAGCTGCGAATATATTGAATAAGCAGTCCCCGACCGAACAGCGACAGCGTTATGAGGACGTGGTGGGAAGCTTGGTGGGCCGGGCTTACCTATAAAGTGCCACAAGAGTCTGCTGACAGCGCTGCGTCATGGCGACTATAGACCGCCATTAAATAAGTCTTCCCCTAGTACTGCGCAGTGGCGGTGCTAGTACTGGCAGAGAGCCAATGGAAAATGATTCCGGAAGGGTCTTTGCTGGAAATTATCGGCTCAGGCAGGTAAACCACGGTGTGGAAGGCAAATGGAGAAACCACCACACTAGATTTCTCCAAAATCGGAGTATAACAAATGGAGGCAATTAAAGAAAGTAACGTTCTTGACAACGGGCTTCCACGATGTGACATGCCGTGGCGGTCCGAGTCCGGCAGGGGTAGACACAAGGCTACTCAGGTCGTCATCCTGCGAAATCCTTGTAGAATAGGGACGTGGAATGTAAGGTCGATGTTAGAACCGGAGAAATTAGAGCAACTAAAGATGGAAATGGAAAGATCGGATATTGATATATTGGGAATCAGTGAAGTTAGATGGGAAGATAGCGGAGATTTTTGGAGCGACGATTATAGATTTATTTACACGGGAGAAGAAAAAGGGTCACGGGGTACAGGGTTTATTTTAAATAAAAAGTGGGGAAAACAGGTAGAAAATATTATACACTTTAGCGACAGATTAACAGCTATTAAAATAAAAGCACAGCCTACAAACCTATTTATTTTACAAGTCTACATGCCTACATCAAAATATAAAGACGAAGAAGTGGAAGACATTTATAACAACATAGATACCATATTGGACTCAGTAGACGAAAAAGATAATTTAATAGTATTGGGAGATTTTAATGCTGTGGTGGGAGAAGGTGCAGAAGATAAGACTGTAGGGAAATTGGGTCTCGGAAAGAGAAACAAGAGAGGATGTAGATTGGTGCAATTTTGTAAAGAATATGATCTTATTATTACGAACACTATGTATCGGCTACCCAAACGTAGGTTATATACATGGAAAATGCCGGGAGATATTGGAAGATTTCAGATAGACTACATACTTATTAGAAATAAATACAAAGAAAATATAAAAGCTTGCAAAACTTTACCAGGAGCAGATGTGAATTCCGATCATAATTTACTTGTAAGTACCCAGAATTTTGAAGTTAAGAAAGATAAAAGAAAAATTAAACCAAAGAACATAGATGTAACTAGAATTAAAGATCACACATTCAGAGTGCAATATAGTAATAAACTAGGAGATAGGTTAGAAAAATATAAAGCCAATATAACTAATATTGATAGTATAGACATAAATGATAGATGGAACAGTGTTAAAGAAATAATAATAAAAAGCGCCGAAGAAACGTTAAAAAAAGAAAAAATTGTGCCGCGGAAGAAATGGCTGACAAAAGAAATAATAGATTTAATGACAGAAAGAAGGAAAATTAAAAATAAAACTGACCAATATAATATTAAAAGATACAAACAATTAACAAACGAAATAACATCAAAATGTAAGAAAAAAGAAATTATTAATACCTGTGATACGATTGAAAATCAACTTAAGAAGGGTAAAATGGATAAAGCTTACCACACAATAAATCAGTTAGATAAAAAGCATACAACTAAAAGCACGAGCTTATTAGATGAACATGGAAAAATACTAATAAATAATAAAGACGTAGTTATTAGATGGAAACAATATATAGAAAAATTATATGGAGGTAGGGGTATGTCAGAACAGGATTTAGAAAGCTTTCATGACGTTGAAAAAGATGATATTGGGCCAGATATAATGAGAGAAGAATTTGAAAAAGCTCTGAATAGTTTACAAAACGGTAAATCAGTTGGATATGATCGTATAAGTATAGAATTAATAAAATATGCAGTTTGCGACCCTTTGATTGAAGAAATGTATCAGCTAGTAAGAATTATGTACAACACAGGAAAACTACCCAAAGATTTTAAAATAAGTAAGACTGTTACAATCCCTAAAAAAGTAAATACACTAAAGTGTGAGGAGTATAGGACTCTAAGTCTTATATCCCAAGCATCTAAAATACTAATAAAAATAATCCAAAATCGTATCAGACCACTATCAGAAAAATACATTGGTCAGGATCAATACGGGTTCAGACAAAATAGAGGCACTAGAGAAGCAATTTTGGCATTGAAACTTATTATTGATAGACGCTTAGATTTAGGTATTAATACACATATAGGATATATAGATTTAGAAAAAGCTTTTGATAAGGTAGATTGGAAGATGATGATGGATATATTAAAGGAAGCTGGATTAGATTTTAAAGACAGGAGAATTATTTACGAACTCTACAAGGAACAAGAAACCGTAATAGAAGTAGGAGATGAAACACAGCATGCAACAATACAACAAGGAGTAAGACAGGGATGCCCACTATCACCATTAATATTTAATATGTACATAGAAAAAGTAATTAGGAAAATACAGGAGTCAGATATAGGAGGAATTAAAGTTAATGGAGAAAAAATATTTTTTATTCGTTTTGCAGACGATATTGCGGCTCTGGGCGATACAAAACAAGATATTGAACAATTATTGCAACTTATGGACATAACATTTCAAGAATTCGGTCTTAAAATCAATATATCTAAAACTAAAACTATGATCACATATAAAACATTACAAGTCAGAGATCCTGTATACCTTAATGGAACACCTATTGAGCAGGTCGATAAGTTTAAATATTTAGGAAGTACACTAACAGCAGACTCCAGAAATTCCATTGAAATCAAAACTAGAATCGCAATTGCAAAAAAAGCTTACAATAATAAGAAACAACTATTTACTTCAAAAATATCCAGAAAATTAAGAAAGCGTCTTATAAAAACCTACATCTGGAGCATAGCTTTATATGGATGTGAAACGTGGACACTCACACAGAGGGACAATGAAAGGCTAGCTGCCTTTGAAATGTGGTGCTGGAGAAGGATGGAAAAAATCAGTTGGATAGAACGAAAAAGTAATGAAGAGGTGCTGGAAATTGTAGGAGAGAAAAGAAGACTGATAAACGAAATAGAGAATAGGAGGGGGAGGATGATTGGTCACTTGATACGACATGATACCTTCTTTAAAAACATACTGGAGGGTAAGTTAAAAGGTAGGAAAGGTCCTGGGAGACCAAGAAAAAGTTTTGTTGATCAACTAAAGAAAAAGGCTGGTGTCATGTCGTATCAAGAACTAAAATCTAAAGCAGAGGATAGAGAAGTTTGGCGTATACTCCATCGACAAGAGCTACAAAGCTCTTAAATAAGAAGAAGTGATGTCTCTCTTTTTTCATAAACCGACGAAAAAACGGAGGAGTTTATCAAGTCGACACGTATATAGTATTTTTTTAAATTATTATTACCGCTACGTCGAGTCGCCGCCACGTCGAATGGGAGAAGTATAAGCTTTCTTTAGCTTGTGTTTTCTAAGTCGCCTTCTACGCCATCCATGTAGTCATATTCTTCTCTGCCCTCTGCCGTACATATTCAAAACCAAAAACACTGCTTAACTGTACTTCCCAAAGGGTATATTTTTTCAGCAGATGAGACGCAAAATAGGGTGCATGAAAGAATTATTGTATTACCTTAATACACTAAAACGAATTCAATCATGCTCTTTAAAGTGGGTACTAATATATAAATAAGTACCCTTTTGAGGATAACCCGCTAAGTTGTCATAATGTCACAGATTAAGCCTTTAAATTTGAACCCCGCCCGGCAATTAATCACTATGATATATAAAACCAGTCGGCCCAGACACTTGACATTTACACCCGGGAAACGCTGATGTGTATTATGTAATGTACCGGTGCAGATGCTGGTGTTTTTAACCGACTTCAAAAAAAGAGGTTATCAATTCGACTTGTATGTACATTTGTAATATTTTTAGGATTGCACAATTTTTGCACATCTTAGTCTTTGCTAGTTTAGATTCTTCCATGCTGGTTTAGGAGAAAAAAATAGTGGTTGGGCGAAAATTAAAAGAATCACAGCAATAGGCGCTGCGGTTAGCAACCTAACACTGTTTTGATTCCGCTTTGCACCTATACCAATGAGCTGGCCTTTGGGTTTCATTGCATTGGGCTCTTTCTACCCCGCAAGGGATAAAGACGTGTGTTAGCTTCCATGCCAAATTACATAAGTGTACGTTTGTACGCGCATACCTCAAAAACTCTATGCTTCTCAATAAGTGTGATTGAAATATGCAAATGATTGATTTTAAATTTTTATAGTAAATGTTAAAAACAGGAAAAACTAGTGTTTTGTATACTAGTTTTTATTGTATGATGAGAAGAATCACTGCAATAATTTCCTGCTTCAAAATGAAATCGCATGTGTACGAAACATTAATTTTTACCCTATTGCCAAAAATAACCCTTTAAAATTTTTGAACTTTTGCTCTTTTTGGCCGTTTTTGATGCCGTAAAATGTATTTATGGCCGTACTGATTGCCGTATAATCAATCGTTTAGGTACGTAGATACACCTAGGATGAAATACATTCGTATTGTTTTTTTTATTTTATTACAGCCAATTTACTGTTACAAAATACTACGGACAACATTCCAATGTCAGCGGCAATAACTTTATTTCCCTGCGTAACTAACTCGTTAAAAGTTTTTATGTTAAAATTTATTTTAACGTTTCGTCGGAGAGTTGAAACGGGCGTGTCAGTGAAATCTGACCTTTCCAAACTCATGACGGATGGGATGACGCATCGCTCTACAGTTTGCAAAAATATTAATTTTACTTGCTATTTCCACGTACCTTCGTCTGCATTATAGCCTTACCCTACCCTTACCCTATAATAATGTAGCTATTTATTTGCAAAAGGGTTTAAATCTGTTTAGTGGTATTTGAGTTTATCCTTTACAAACACAAAATCAAATTTTACCTTTTTATACCTATATATACTTATATATCTTCATAATCATGCATAATGATAATAATTGCCTTCTAGAGAAAACACCTAAAAAAAGGAAGGGGTGTGTTCTATTCCGCAAATGTTTATTGTTTATTGTTTATTGTTTATTTAATATGTATGGTATGACAGTTCTGAGAGTGTCCAGACACAGCCCGAGAGGATTCCTCTGGCTGCACCATTCGCTATTTAGTTTCTCGTTATTCGCAATTAAGTGATGCACAGCAAAACTAACAGAATTGGTTTGCATATGCATATTATGCATAGTTGAATTTTCATGTTAAAGCTTATGTAAGCTCTCCCTATTCTATCTGTCGCTGTGTTACGACCTAAATAATAATAATAAATATAAAAATAAATAAATATGAAAGGTTAACTCACTAACTATTATATCGAATTTGACGCCTAAGAAAAGTACAGTTAGCTGTGCATTTCTGTAAAAGCTCTAAACTATACTAAGCTATTAACATTTTTTTCCTCTTTTTTTGTCGAGAAATTTTATTGTGGTTGTTTAAATAAGGAGTTCAGTCAAGCATCTCAAATCCAAATTCAAGTTATCTTCTATTAATCCAAGCATTGGCTCGGCTCCATATCAGCTGCTCCGTACGCTGATTTGCACACTTTCGCTCACCAAGACGCACTTACTTTCCCCTTCAATTCGATGGCTTTATCTTCTTTTAGGAGTACAGCCGGCTAGTCACAGTGAATTGTGTCGTTACTCAATGTACGTACAGATAAAGAAACCTTGGTGTTTTCTAAAGAATTACATTCTATGGGAGAAAATTTTTCGTAACTACTGACTGACTACCAAATATTTACATTAGCGTTGGCACATGTGACTCTGTCTATTTATTGCAATGTTTAACTTTGTTTTTTCGCCGTCATTAGTCAGAAATTTGTTAAAGGTTCCAGTGATCAGAGAGCAAGGTTATATCTTGATCAAATCATTACCATACAACTTGGCAATGCTACCAGCCTTTTGGGCACGCAATGGTGGGACCTATTCGATCTCAAATATCTCTTGACGATTATCTATCTACTTTTTTCGGGTAATCTCCATTGTGACTTGGAATTAATGTTTATAATGGACAAGAACTAAAAATATGCCAAGGTCGCTTTGAAGCATGGCACTACAATTCAGATTCAAGGTATAATATAGAAGAACTATGTGTAACCATCTTGTATGTTTCATACGTTTCTTATTTATCTTGTCAATTGATCGAAAATATGTTCAGCCAAAGATGATGGATTATATGAAAACTAAGGATTAGAAGATCTAAATTTCTCTAATCCTTATTTTAGCACTCCAGCTAAGTGCATAGGTTTAGCAAACAAAACGATGTAACACAAGCTTTTAGCTATACAAACAGATCTCTTCAAACATCTGCAGTTGTGTGTGTACATGCACTGCACGTTTGGAAGTGGTCTACCCTTTCGGGGAAGCTTGCGGACGTTTGGGTTGCAGAATATGGTGTGTGACACAAACATATGTCGGAGGCAATTCACGCTGTATTTGGTATCTTGAACGAAGTTACTCAGAGAGATTGTTTCTAATGTTTTTCAGAAAAAAAAACTTTTATTACGGTTTAGGCTATTCTAATTTTAGAAATGATCTTAATTTCAATAGAGAGTATGATTGGCAGTTACCACCAGTTTTGAATGCAGTCATCAATTCCATTAAATATCAAGCAAGTTTTGCCAAACCTCCGATGTAAATAAACAATTATTGTACTATTTTTAACCGACTTCAAAAAAAGGAGTATGTTGTTGTTATGTATGTTCCCCGATTTCTCGACCGATTAAAGAAATTCTTTTTTTGTTTAATAGGTAATACTTTACGGATGGTCCCATTAAATTTTTATCTAAATGTGTGGAGCGCTTTTTGAAAAATACACAAAAACAAAAAAAAATGTTTACAGGTATGCCGTTCGGATTACACTTATTTCCATTTTTTTTCTTATGCTTATTAAAAGAAATTGACCTACCCTATAGTTGAAGTCGGTTTTTGCTTTTTGTTAAAAATATCTTAAATTATTGATACTAAAAAAGCTTGTAATTTGCGAAGCTTTAACTCCAATGAAAAGTTAGCACGAGTTTGTCTATGGTATTGTATCAAATAGGGACACTGCCCATCATAAACACTTTAGCACCTGCCGCCCGTTATAGAATTACTAACTAACGTACGTTAAGGGGAAGCAACTTCGTAGTATTATGTCTAGTTTAGCTAGTTCTCGTGTCTGTTACCTAGTTCTGAAACTAGAAAACGAGCCGTCTGACTAGTTCTAAACTTAGATCCTTTATAATAGTCTCACGTATGTGGAGGCGGGAACAATAAATTTAATTGTATTGGGAACAAATCGTGTAATTAAATAAATAGGAAAAGAACTATACAGCCCTCCTGGAAAACGGTTACCGTTGCTTATGGACGCCTGCAACACTCTCTCAAAACGTTTCGTAGGTATTTCTTTTAGGTTGCTATGGGGTCTCGTAGTTTTGAATAAACGGTTTAACTTCGACTACTATTCCTAAAATTAAGTCCTTATTTTAAACTTTTACTTATAAAATAGATTTTTGACTGAGCCATTTTTATTCAGAAACGAAACAGATTACATTTCAATTAAAATAAATTTCTTAACTACTTCCGAACCGAGCTAATAAAATTAATTGTAACTTACAAATAAATATTCATTTGTAATCGAATAATCGTTGCGCAGCGATATCGTTCCGAGAAAGCTGTTAGCGTAGGGATGTCCACTGCTGGACATAGGCCAGGCCATTAAGGATGCGCTAGTCGGGAACTCGAACTCGTCAGCGCACGTTGCTAAAATGCGTGCTATTTCGCTGAGAAAGGGATAGACTCGGTTTTGAACAGTGCGGAACTATTTACACTGATGTATAAGCACATCGGAACAACAGTCTAGTGTGTGCAAACACAAATATTGTGGAAAATCTAAATCTTCGTCGTCTAAAAATTCGCGAGTATGCGTTTGGGAGAAGTGTTTTTGTGATAAAACAGCTGAATGTTTTCATTAAAAGTAAAATAATTTATATTTTTAATAACCAAACTATGCTTGTATGAATTTTGTTTAAGAGATTTTATACTCCTTCCGGTATTTAATTGTGCCCAAAGCTGCGTTAAAATTACGTGTTAAAACGGAATGTTTTGAGACTCATAACTTTTAAAGTACTTATTATTTTACAATTATGATTCCATACAAGCATAGATAACGACAAAACAAATCGATAGAATTAAAAACTTTTAACAGACGATACCGAACAACGGAGTCATCACCCTACAGAATTTGTATGGCGAAACACCTGACTAGCGCACCCTTAATCGCCACGTTACCAACGTGGCGATTAATGGCCTGGCCTATGGCTACTTTTAAATTATTCTTACAATGAAATCGTTTCAGCCACAGTATCAATTTAAATCTTTATCAATAAATAACTTTACTCAAATCACTTTACTGTGAAGTAGACCAGTTCTCCACATATTGATTTGTCGTTGGCCTTTTTTATTACCTTTTACTTAAAAAGGATAATCACGATCCCAATGAATTACCTGAATCCCCAGTAAATTACGAATCACTCTCAGAAACCCGCTAATCTGCTAAATCACATTGTCTTCCAACCACATTGATAGGATTATCCAGCATTAGACATCTTGCTGAAGTAAATATAATCGCGTAATTTGTGCTACGCTTCGACTGAATTGAAGAAATAAAACCGACCAAGTGTAAGTCGGATAGGCACATTCTAAGGTTTCTGTACCATTGTACAACATTCAACTATAAAATGCCTCAGTGACCATGTTTCTTATGTAGAGAATTTGACTGAAACCTCTTCCATGCCACCTCTTTTGTGAGGTTAAGTAAACTCTTTCTTTCACGGACATAACCTAAGTATATTCCGTAGAATATGCATGAAAAAAATAATGTTATCATACCAGTTTATCCAAAAATATTTAATAGTAAAGTACTGTAAGTGAAAACACAATTTTATTTGGCAAATGTATACATGATATAGACTTTGACGTCACTAGTCCATATCGGACTTCTCTTTCTTATTTAAACTTTAAAGTATTACATCTTCGTCGCTATTTAAGATATTTTAAAAGTTCTTTCATATTTTTTACTGTGGTTATTAGGGATTATACTAAGCAAATAAAAAAGTTTACGTGCATGTTGTCTATTGTTTTCTCCCGAAGAAATCTTTATTTACACGAACAAACCTCAAGCAAGTCACTCATTTGGCTCACCCCTAATTCTTTGGAAACAAAAAGTTCGCGATATCAATTTGGCGGCATTCTTGTTTTCTTATCGATACCGGTGGAGTCGTTGACCTTTATTGATAAGAATTAATTAATGAATACTGTAGGCATAATAAGTATTATCGGTTATTTATTATAATTTAATTTGATTATTTTACTTCGCTTTAAAAAATAAAGCCTTAATGACTATTGTATTTCTTTATGGAAATTTATTATCAAAGCTGTGCAATTTACCAAGTTTACACTTTTAATGTTGTTAACTTGGAAAGTACATACAGTTTGAAAAGTTAGTTAAATTTATTGGTAGGCAAATTAATAATCAACTACAGTTACTACATTAAACCTTTTTTGAAAAAGTCATACATCAAATAAATAATATGAAAGAAAACGAAGACGTTTCAAATTGTGTTCTAGTCTAGTAGGTGCTAGACAACCCTTCAAACTATTTTATGAACTACTGTTTCAGTTTAAAGTGTGAACTCGAAACATTACTTTTTTGTCAAAAACGGTAAGAAAACCTTCACGTTCTCACTTTGAATTGCATGCAGATGTTCATAAATCCGTTTGAAAGGGCCTTGTAGAACAAAATTTTAAATGATATCTCCGTTTTCTTTCAAATGATCAAAACAGCCCCTGTGGTCCAGTGGTTAAGACATTTGCTTTACTGACTCGGGGGCCGTGGGTTCGATTCCCACGGGAAGCATACTTTGTTAAGTTGTTTCCAGTTTCGTTAAGACATTGCAGGCATGAATCACCTGATTATCTGATAAGAAAGATGATTCCGTGCTTCGGACGGCACGTTAAGCCGTTGGTCCCGGCTGCCATCTGGTAGTCGTTAAAGGAACCACGTCAGAGGCCGAGAGGCGGTTCCGAAGAACTCTGGCACACGGGTGTGCATGGTCGACTGACCGTGTCACCTACTCGAAATGATGATGATGATGATTCAAATGATTTATTTAAAATGGGGGTAGCACTGGACCCGGAAAGATTCATGTATCGCCTTAATGAAAAGTTGGTTACTACTTTAAAGACAGGCACAAAATGTTACAATCTGGGGCTTTGTTTAACCTTTTCTAAAATCTAATGAGGTACGGATCGTTATGGTGCATTATTCATGTCAACGTGGCGACTAGTTCTTTTTTGGAATTGTGTTTTATATTGTTTGTTAATAAATCAGTTTTTTTTAAAAGATTTACTTCAAATCATGCTTCCCCTTAAACGCACTATGAAATCAATGACAGGAGTACAGTTAGACTCTGCAATGTGTTGACAAGACGCGGTCGGATGATCGACATTTCCTCCATATTGTTTAGAGTTATATTCGGACGATCTATGTATATATCTACGAATGCTATGAACTGTACCATAGATATACGTGGTTGGTATTGAGCTAGCTATAATTTAAATTCTTGTTCTCAACATGAAAACGAAAAACTCTTGTTCTGTGAACATGACAATTAACAACTTTTGTTCATTCTGTGATCAAGCCTGAAAAATCGAGAAAAATATCACGACTCCATATATTTTGGATCAGTAGGTATACAACGTGTTGTGGAAAAGCTCATTCATTTTCCTCGATTTCAGACTTGGTCACAGAACGAACAAAAGTTGTTCGTCTTAATGATGAAAACGTGAATTTATCGCTAGTTCAGTAACAAACACATTGTATAATTCTACAGAAATAGATATCTCTTCCGGTTGGTTCTCTGCCTTTATGCAGAAAAAATTTCGGCCGATTATCACTTGACAACTAACGTTTCAAAGGATTTTATTTTGCGGATCAATTATTTGCTAACTTTTCTTATGTGATTTTGTTTTATTTCCCAACCTCGCAGTTGCCAACTGTATGTTTGGTTTGGCCAAGCGAATGTTTTACTGAGCGTAATATTCACTCAGTTATTAATTGTTGACCAAATGTTACATTAAGTAGGGTTATGTTAAAAGTAACTTATATTATGTGTATTTAAGAATAAATAGGGCTAGATTTTTTCTGTTGCCGTGGAACTTGCCAATTACGTCTTGCCACCGCATTCTTGACTTACCTGGTCTTCTTTTAGATGATCTAGATTAATTAGTGTTTAAGGATAAAATCATGCATTTATTTATAAGATAAAAAAAAGTAACCTTCACATCACATCACATCATAGCTGGCTATTATTTATATGAATTTCGTAAAAATCTACATTTGCCTTAGAAGTATCGTTCTAGTCTATAAGGAAAATAGGTGAGAGAGGTCGTCTTCTCAACTGTGTTGTGTGTTTTGACACTTATGGTAATATTTGTCTGTTATGAATTCAATGAGATGTAGAGCAATGTTAACACGAAATGTATTCAATACTGTATCTGTATATTGCTGCTTTGGGATTCAAATCAGATTTGTTTGACTATTGTTTATATTCTGCTGTTCTCGTATGTCAAATTACATGTTTTTCTTTTTAGATGAGCAGTAATTATATGATGCTCTCTCATGATATCGTTATCTATCACTCATTCATACAAAAGAAAACCTGAATCAAACTGTTTTATCTTTTTCAGGTAAGCTGCTGTCTCAAGATGCGGTGAGCATTTTTTTTTGTAAATCTTAGTATAGAAGTATCTGGTATTAGCATAAGAATAAGCCTCATTTGTTATTTACATTATGACCAAAATACACCAAAAATACCTTTTTTTATGATAAGTACGTATGTATGTATTTATTGCGGCAAAAGAAATGCACATTCTGTGATAGTCTCTACTCTTATAATACATGCAGCCCTGTGCCAGATCCGGAACCCTGAAAACAACTTATGTTTGACGCAATTTCCCAGAGTTCTATTGGTCAAGTACCATCAGTTACTTTTGCTGCTGTTTCAAAGGAGTATTTTGTTTTTCGAGCTCGTGTCTATTTCCTTCCGCAGTCTCGAAGGCAGTCAATCACAAAAGAACGGTACACAACTCGATTGTTTTAACATACTTATAAAATGTCGTTAGATTCATCTTGATGGTTGGAAATGACAGAATCTATGATTTCAAGCGTAGGATTTATACCATATTTCTTTAGGTTTTCGTTTAGTGACTGTTCATTTAAAAACAGTTCTCTGCTTATCTACTTATATAGTATCAGCTTATGTCACCGCTAATTACGAGCACGCTTGGCGCCACTACATTGCCAATTGGGGGCGTGAGTCACACAACTACGCGACATTTGGGTCAAGGTCGCAATATTTCATTAACATAACTATCACTTGTTGTTTGGGAGCGGTGTTACAGCCTAGTGAGCGCATGGTGTTAACGCTTATGTGGGTTAAGCAACACAGGGCATAGTTATAGGGCACACTTTGAGTGGTGTATACAAATAGGGGGAATATTTTCCCGGTTGTCACCAATTGATGACGCTAGTCACCACTACATGACATTTGGGTCAAAGTCGCATTATTTTATTAACATAACTATCACTTGTTCTTGTTTTGGCGGAGAATGAGATAGCCTAGTGAACGCACGGTGTTAAAGCTCATGATGTTTAGTTATCACAGGGCGTAGAATATGTATTCCTTTGGAAGTAGATTCGATTCATTTATTGGTTAGTGTACTTTCATCTTGATTTTATAATCAACAGCGTAACTTACCCTGGGCAGAGGCTTCGTAAAGACCTGCCGCCCGAAATATTGTAATCGATGAGGAAAAAATCTTATCCCATCTGTTTCTACCTAAATTTCCTTATTTCGCTCACTTAAAAGATATATACCCGTAGATAAAACCATAATGTCGTGGCCTGTGGGTCAAGAAGTTGATTTATGACATAATCTCACGGTTGGCTGCCTCACTGCGAGTCATAAACTTGCTTCTGCAACTCCCAGATAAGGCAAATTGTCTGAGAGGTCGTAAGTCGATGCAGTTAGCTTATTGAGCTAGCAATCTGTACGAATAATATATAGCGTTAGAGGTTGCGGTACTGTTCTGATGTTTAACATTCTGAGTGGTTTCGGGGAGTTACCTTATACATATACTTCAGAATGAATATGACGATCAATGCTTAGTCAAATTAATAAGTCAAGTCACCTCATCAGGTTGAATAACTTTTGCTAAGGCGTCATTTATATATTTCTTTTAGTTTATCTGGACCATTATGGTTCTGTATGAGGTTTTCCAAATCTCAGATATATTATACCTCAACAAAATGCTCATCAGGCTTAACAACTTTTGCTAAGGCTCTATATTATATTTCTTATAGTTTAGCTGGACCATTACGATGCTGCATCAGGTGTTCCATTTTCCAGAATTATTTCTACCCTATATGTTGCCCCGGTTTAATAGCTATATAGCAAAAAAAGTTTAATTCGAATCCGTCCAATATTTCCGGAGATAAACGTGATCATACATACAGACAGACAGACAGACAAGAAATTGCAAAATTTTTTTTTGCTTTCTATTTTTTAAGTGTCCCTCTATCCATTTCAGTCAAAAATACGAAATGTACAGACAAAATATTTTTACTGTTTTATTATATGTATGTATGAAAAAAAAAGTGGTAGAAGAAAATCTTAAAAAAATATTTTTTTGTAGGGTAGCTCCCATACAAGTAAAGTGGGGGGTAATTTTTTTTTCTCTACTTACCCATCATGTGGGGTATCGTTAAATAGGTCTTTAAAAAATATTGTGAGGTTGAGAACACCATTTTCGATTTAGGGATCCGTTTCCGAAATATTTGGTTTTAAAGTGCAAAATTTTGTTAGAGGTAAGTGTCCCCCCCCCCCTCTATCTGCTTAACGGTTATATATGGATACGTGAAAAAAATTACAGCCGTAGTATATATACTGAAGTTGAAAGGAAAACTATCAGAGCTGAGTACTAAGTACAAACTCAAAAGTTATAGGCAACCAACTTATAAAATGTACTGGAAAATGTCTAATTTCATACAATTTTCATTGTTACATGTTTTTGGTCGTTAAACTGTGAGGTCCGAGTGTGAACAGTGTGAACTTAAAGTTGTCATTGGTAACTACGGAACCCTACACTGCGCGTGGCCCGACACGCACTTGGCCGGTTTTTTAGGGTTCCGTAGTAAACTAGGAACCCTTATAGTTTCGCCATGTCTGTCTGTCTGTCTGTCTGTCTGTCCGTCCGCGGTTTTACTCAGAGACTATAAGTACTAGAAAGCTGTAATTTGGTATGAGTGTGTATATTAATCATGGCAAAAAAGTCGTAGAAAAAAACCTTGAAAAAATATTTTTTTTTTGGTAGCTCCCATACTAGTAAAGTGGGGGAGTAATTTTTTTTCTCTATTTACCCATCGTGTGGGGTATCGGTAAAAAGGTCTTTCAAAAATATTATGAGGTTAAGAACACCATTTTTCGATTTAGGGATCCGTTTCCGAAATATTTGGTTTTAAAGTGCAAAATTTTGTTAGAGGTACGTGTCCCCCCCCTCTATCTGCTAAACGGTTATATATGGATACGTGAAAAAAATTACAGCAATAGTATATATACAGAAGTTGACAGGAAAACTATCAAAGCTGGGTACTAAGTGCAAACTAAAAAGTTATAGGCAACCAACTTATAAAATATACTGGAAAATGTAAAATTTCATACAATCTTCATTGTTAGATGTTTTTGGTCGTTAGACTGTGAGGTGTGAGTGTAAACAGTGTGAACTCAAACTTGTCATTCGCAACTACGGAACCCTACACTGTGCGTGGCCCGACACGCACTTGGCCGGTTTTTTTTTTTCTTGTTATCATTCTGTCACGAAATAATCTCTGTCGGGACCAAAATTAACTGAGTGGCTACTCTTTACTACTAGAGCCATAATTAACCAGGGCAGTCAGAGGATTTGGCCTACACTCTCCACGCTGGCCAGACGGGTTGGAAAGGTCTCTTTAATGTTTATGAGCTTGTTTAGCTTGTGTTTCCTAAGTTGCCTTCTACGACATCCACGGGAGGACTTGGAGTGGTCCTCTTCTACTCTGCTAGAAACCACACAGCATTGTTTGTTTGTTAGCGTTTAATAGGCTTCAAATCCAATGGAACAATTTTCAATATTCTTTCACCCATGAAAACCTTATTTATCTGCGGGTGACATAGGCTATAATTTACGCGGATGAAGACGCAGCAAAATTGCTGCAAAGCTAAGCCTAGTGCCCTAATTCTGCCTTGATTTTAAGGTGCTCCTTCACCGGGAGCATTCGCGTGTAATATAACGTTACAGATTTGAGCATTACATCAGTGAAGGAGGAGAACCGAGCATTACAATGCGCACCTTGTAATTACTTATATCAAATTACTCACAAAATTATTATAATGTAATTTTCATAGACGAATCTATAATGTAACATTACACGTGAATGCTCCCGGTGAAGGAGCACCCTTACGTAATATTTGAATGATCCCTAAGATTATTGCATCAACGGCAGGAATACTCTGGAGCCCCAAGCCTTGGGTGACAGCTCACGTCAAAATATCGTCTACGAAAACAATTAAATATTAATCGAGTGTGACAAAAATAACCATACTCACAGAGAATAAGTTTAAATTTTCATACAATGAGATTGCGAACGCATGTAAGCATAAATTTTGCCCTTAGATTTTTAATGTGATACTTTCACGCTCTGCAAATATGAAAGACGCAAATAAACGTAAATTATTTTGTTTGACGTTTGTTTTATACCATTAATAATTCAATTTATCTAACTGTGTCATCTTTTTTATGAAAATTCCAAATATTGTTGGAAGCAGCCATTTGTCCTCGTAAGTGAAACAAGCGAAGCCACTTAAGCTTTGTAAGGATTAGGACACACTGAGATTGCGATAACAATATCCGGATAGGTGTCACACTCGTTAGTCTTCTGTAGCAATCGTGATAAAAGATCTAAAATTCGTGGTTTTTCGAACTTATTTTATAGAGGTAATATGATTAGCTCGTATTACAAAACCAATTTCAATAAATGGAAATAAATTTCATGTCATTTATAAGTTCACCACCCATTCCATGATTCCATGACCCACTGCTGGTCAAAAGCCTTTCGTTCCATTTTTCTTCGGTCTTCGTGGTATCCTTCCAGTTATCAGCTGTTCTTTTATCATCTGACCACCTTCTTCTTGGTCTTCCTTTTTTTCTATATCCAGTTTCTTTTATTTGTGCTTGATTCAGCTCAACGCTACCTTCTATCATTCTAAACTTTATAAGAATGAATCAGGTTCCCGGCATTTTCTAAACTTCTTCTTCTCACGGGCAATTTCGATAGAAAGTGCCTCATATACTGTTAAAAACGCTTTAACACCTTAGCCTTTCTTACGGTATGTATGCAATTACAAGAAGAAGAAAAATACTTTACGGTGAACGTTTTCTTTTTTCTTTCGTCAATGATATTTAGTTACTTTTTTGGGTTCCGTAGTAAACAAGGAACCCTTATAGTTTCGCCATGTCTGTCCGTCCGCGGTTTTACTCAAAGACTATAACTACTAGAAAGCTGTAATTTAGTATTGGTATGTAGGTATATTAGACATGCCAAAAAGTGGTAGAAAAAATCTTGAATAAATATTTTTTTAGGTTCCTCTCTCCCCCTTCCATACAAGTAAAGCGGGAGTAATATTTTTTTTCAGTACCAACTCATCGTGTTGGGTATTGTTAAATAGGTCTTTAAAAATATTGTAAGGTTGAGAACACCATTTTACGATTTAGGGATTCGTTTCCGAAATATTTGGTTTTAAAATGCAATTTTTTGTTAGAGGTTAGTGTATCTGCTAAATCCCCTCAATCTGCTAAACAGTTATATATGGATACGTGGAAAAAATTACAGCAGCAGTATATGTACTGAAGTTGAAAGGAAAACTATCAGAGCTGAGTACTAAGTACAAACTAAAAAGTTATAGGCTACCAACTTATAAAATGTACTCGAAAATGTAAAATGTCATACAATTTTAATTGTTAGATATTTTTGGTCGTTAAACTGTGAGGTGCGAGTGTTAACAGTGTGAACTCAAAGTTATCATTCGCAACTACGGAACTACACTGCGCGCTGCCTGACACGCACTTGACCGGTTTTTTTCATCTTATCTATTGATCCAACGGGTGCGAGACCTCCGGAAGTTTCTGTTTAGAGATAATCTCCTGATTACCTGAACTAACTTTCACATGTCAGGTGTGAACACAAAATAATGAGGAGTACAAACCTTTATTTTGTACTCCTCTTTATTTTGTGCTTATTTCAAAATGTTCCCGATATACATGTACAGTCGGGATATACCTGAACTTGTGTAATGTATGGACAGATAAACCTGAACTTGGATGTATGGTCAAGTTTATTTGCCCTTTATTTGACTGTACTTGTACGTTTCTACGCGAATGTTAAACGATTCCATGGGGATTACTGCTACACATTGGGTAAACATTTTCTCAATATAAATAATAATAAATAAGCCGGCTGCCTGCCTAACGCCAACCCTCTTTAGTTAGATTGATGGAAGAATATTAGATCATTATTTTGATTCCGCTTTCATCCTTACGCCCGCTACGATGCCTTGGACTCTGTCTACCCCGCAAGGGATAAAGAATCTAGAAACTTGAAAGTCGGTTCCTTTCATTGGATTTTTCGTTCGTAAGTAAGCACTAAGAAAGGATTCTTAGAAATTCAACCCCTAAGGGGGTGAAATAGGAGGGTAAAGTTTTACGCGGGTGAAGTCGCGGGAAAATTGCTGATTTCTTATATTATTAGCTATACTTTTTAACGGGCCTTGTATATTTTAATCACTTCACTTATTGCAAATGTATAAACCGTGGTATAAACTCCTGTACTATGGTTAATTTACTTCCAAGGTGCGGTAATTACATAACTGTTGATAAGCACGTTGTTTTTATTTTTAACGCCAGCGATTAACTGGTGACTCAGCGTGAACAACCTTGCGATAAACTCTCTGAAACTATTTAACCGAAGAAGAGGTCATCAACCTAGCCGGGAAACTGTAAACTGGTGCCAAATATTTCCGTCTGAAACTATTGTTTTAGTTCTTATGTATCTGTAAAAAAATATATTTTACATGGCTCTTTATAGAACAAACAATAGGTAAAAAATTACCTATTTTATTTACATTTAAGTTTACAAAACTGAATAGTACCTCCGGTGGAATCTTTGAAAAGTGTAAATTTGTAAATGTCACTAAAAAGAATTTGGTCATGGCTCTCTAAGATTTTTAAAATGACAAACTCACTGCTGCACTGTTTGTTTGTTTGACTGCTGCACTTGTTTAACTTTTTAATTTTATTATTTTTAGATTTGTACTTTTATCGATCTTTGATTCTCTACAAAGCCCTAAACTTTCTTCTCTAATAATTATTTTTATGTATCTAACACTAATTTCTACATACTCATATACTCCTATATAGCAGACGCAAGGGCAGGTTGAACGAGAATATTGTCTTGCTTGTAAAAAATATTGGAGCAAATTAAAGGCTGTCAACTCCGACGCGACGCCTGACGCTCGGAATGGAGCGACGACGGCATAATGGCTCTTATGACCCCCATTTGGCAATATTTACTGCGGCACGACATGCCTGGTTATCATTGATGGGTTGGATATGGTGTTAGAGGACTTTACATAATACGAGAGGAGTTCACAAACAGGTATTTGTCCTGTCAAATCGATTGAGTGAATTGTACATAAATCATTGTCACATTGCTGCCTATGCAGCTTTTTATACAAAAGTTTTCGGCCGGCCAGGAATTCTGGATGAAAAAAATATTTCTCAGCAGACACTCGAACCTGGCCACTTTTTAAAATTTTAAAATAGCACCTCACGTTTACTTTTATTTAGAATATCTATTTTTTATCCGATCTTCTAAAAATAGAAATCACTACACGTTTCTTTAGATTGTGAACTACTCCTCTCTACGTAATTTCACAAGTTCTTCCGATTTGTGCTTGTTTAAAGTTATGGCTTTTACGATAATCTTAGATTAAAAAAACAACGGGTTCGAGATAAGTGTTTTCAATAACAAGATTCCTTACAAGCAGGGACGAGTAGCAGCCAGCTTACTAAAAACACAACCTATCTGTAAGTCAATACGAACATTGTCAGACACTTAACACTACATATCTTTACCATAACAGGTACTTAGAGCTACGCTGGTAGGGTTGCCACGACAGGAATTTGTGACATGTTCGGAATTTAGGACCTGTTTATGTAAACTTAGCAGGACGGAACAATATTGCCGGGAATTTTGATTTATGTTACATTCAATGTAACACATTACATACGATAGGTACCAAGTTCTGGCTATATCTTGATGGGCGAGGCTATATCTTACCGAGACTATAAAGTATTTGATATATTTATTGCAGGCAAACGGGAAACTGTAAGGTTTTATTTAAATCTTTATTAAATACTCTCGCCCCGATGATGGTCTACGTTACAGAGTGAAAATAGTCGGGACATCCGACGAAATAAAACTTGGAGTTACTAAAGTCGCAAATGAATTAAAAAAAAATTGTGAGATACGAGATCATCAGCAGATTACGGTCTCGGCAGCATTGTAGCGGCTGTAATGTGACACCGTTTTATTTTAGTGGCTGAAAGCCCCACATAAAATGACTGTTTAGCTTCCTGTACCTGGGTATTACGGTTCCATCCGAGCAAGCAGCACCAAATACCTTTATCCCGTTTCACCAGTCCAACAAACTCCTATCCATCCTTCGCTTAAAAAACCGGCCAAGTGCGTGTCGGGCCACGCGCAGTGTAGGGTTCCGTAGTTGCGAATGACAACTTTGAGTTTACACTATTCACACTCGCACCTTACAGTTTAGCGACCAAAAACATCTAACAATGAAAATAGTATGAAATTTTACAGTTTATAAGTTGGTTGCCTATAACTTTTTAGTTTGTACTTGGTACTCAGCTCTGATAGTTTTCCTTTAAACTTCAGTATATATACTACTGCTGTAATTTTTTTCACGTATCTATATATAACCGTTTAGCAGATAGAGGGGGGGGACACTTACCTCTAACAAAAATTCGCACTTTAAAACCAAATATTTCGGAAACGGATCCCTAAATCGGAAAATGGTGTTCTCAACTTCACAATATTTTGAAAGGCCTATTTAACGATACCCCACACGATGGGTAAATAGAGAAAAAAATATTACTCCCCCACTTTACTTGTATGGGAGGTACCCTAAAAAATTTTTTTTTTTCAAGTTTTTATTCTACCACTTTTTTGTCATGATTAATATACATACCCATACCAAATTACAGCTTTCTAGTACTTATAGTCTCTGCGTAAAACCGCGGACGGACAGACAGACAGACAGACAGACAGACAGACATGGCGAAACTATAAGGGTTCCTTGTTTACTACGGAACCCTAAAAACGGTTTCTATGGATAGCAGCATCGGAACCGATATAAGTAAAACAAACTGCGCTCACCAACCAGTCTGCCAAGCGTGGTGCGTATGTGGGAGGCCCATGTCCAGCTGTGGACTTCTTCTTCTACCCTGGAGCAGTAGGCAGGCACATTTTAGAATTGGAAAAAGGAAGGCATAAAGCATATGGTATCATAAAGAAGTAGCTGGTAGCCCTAACTGAGAGGTCCAACGTGGGCAGACTCGTTCGAGAGTCCAGACGGAGCCTGACTCAACGGGGACATGATTAGAAAATTAATGCTGTCCTTTTAGAGTAGTATATTTTATGCCACGGTTTAGCGAATAAGGTGATGTGAGGTAATAAGCTAGAGACGAGTTTTATAATGCTTCAAAGTAGTATAGGCTCGTTGCAGGATATATAAAGTAACCACCAACCTCTTATCCGTTGCTGTTTTGTTTTTCATAAGTGTAAGTAGAAAACACTGGTGTCAGAGTTATCAAGCGGCCTCAAGGCATCTGACATAGCTTTACGACTGCCTTCAATGATGACAGCCAGGACCAACGGACCAACCTCTTACCCGTGATTTAACCCATCTGTACAAAAGAATTATAAAAAAAAAAAACTCACCTAAAAATGACGAGGAAAGCCGAACCAATATGGCATGAGATAAGGCTAGGCAAAGAGAGAGGCAGTCGTGTTTTTATTTTACTATTAGCAATTTCCCGTGACTTTGTCCGCGTAAAACAGCCTATGCCAATCGCAAATAAATTGCTTCATATTGGTGAAACTTTTTTTGGAAATTGGTCCCGTAGTTTCAAATCCTATTCAATACAAATAACATACAAACAATCAAAAAATCAAATCTCACTTCTTATTACATTATGGTAGATTAAAAAAAATTATAATCGTCACTTGTATCCTTTTAGTTACTGAGATAACATTAATTCCGTCTATCGTGGTTTAATACAACCGGTACTGATCTCATAGTTGCGTGGGGGGACTGGTCCTAAGAACTTAGACTGACTCAGATGACGGTAGGAACATCATGCTAATGTGATGTACAGATTGTCTTGTCGATGTTTTCGTTTATGTTTTAGATAAGAGTTTTTGGGTGACTTGATTTTGAAGGTGTTTTTATTGTTACAGGTATGTTCCGGTTTGGATTTGATTAACGTCGAATTCTCGTGGTCATCATGTCCTTAACATGGACGTTCTGAGTGGCGAGATTAATAGTACGAGTATCCTAATGGTAAGGGAAATAGGTTTCTTCTGTGGCACCTATTTTCTGCTTGAGTCCAGCTCCGTTGCTGGCGGGACTCTAGGTCGAGGTTTCTATATTTTTTTTAGATTTTTTTTGGTAGTGTAAAAACCTGTTTCTAAGATAAGTAAAGAGTGAAATGCTGTACCTAAGGATATGTGTGATCTGTAGTGAGCAAAAGCTACAGCTTTGTAAATTTTAGATGAGTTTCGATTGATAGAAATAACAAGTATTTCAATGCTCAATAACTTTATATCGAGACAGTCCTTCCGCAAGCAGTGCTATTACTATCTAATAGAAATTGCAATCATTTCTTGTAAAATAAACCTGCGATAAATGATTGAAAAAATCCGTCAACTAGAGACAAAGACAAAAATATAGTTATTTGTTATCTATCATATCATGCAATCGAATAAATTGATTTAATCACTACAAAATTAAATTCCCAATAAAGCTCTTTTAAAACGGTCCTTATAACTTTCCCTATTACTCGAGAAAGGGACTTAAACACTAAAACCACAAACGGATTTGAGACCGTCAACATAACAGGACACAGAGTTCGGTGGAGCGAGGATCAAGACCGGTTCTGTCCCGACGGGACCGCATTGCCACGCGCTAATCGAAATTTGGACCAAGTTACCAGCAGAAGCGTTTATTTCCATAATATTTATTAAAAAAAAATATGTTTTATGAGTTACCTTACCTACCTACCTATGAGTTACCTTAAGCCTCTAAAAGGATTCGAGACCGTCAACATAACAGGACACAAAGTTCGGTGAAGCGAGGATCAGGACCGGTTCCGTCCCGACGGGACCGCATTGCGCCGCGTGGTAATCGAAATTAGGACACGTCACAAGCAGAAGCGTTACGCTGAAAGATTTGTTTAATACTTTTTCATCTCACCTACCCTTAAACAGTGTCATTAAATGCAAGCAAAGTGGGTTGGATGATCGCTATTACGACCGCGGGCTTTAATATTTCATACAAATTCCATTAAACCCGAGAGCGCGTAAAGTAATTTTTTAAATTTAATAATGCACTATACCAAGCACAAGTGTCAAATCTTCTACATTCAAAAACTTTTAAAAAATCACGCTTTTGCTCCCAACTTGAACCGTCTACCATTCGATAACTTTTTATAAGTCACATCTACAATGACTGCACTAAAGGCCTCAAATTAGATTAAAGTTTAATATCTATAATCTGATGATTTGTTTTTAATTACTTCAAACTTCTACATTGTTAGGTCGTAGATATGAAGCACTTAAATGTAAAAAATAATAAACGAGGAGTGCAACCCAACATGAACCATAGGCATATGGGACGAGTCGTGTAATTACTCACCCAACCAAGTTCGCGGCGAACTACTGGTCATATTATTTTACAGGATAAACATATATGGTACTAGCAATTTCCCTGCGACTTCGCTCGCATAAATCATAGCCTATGACATCCGCAGATAAATTATCTTTCTATATGTTTAAGAATTATGAAAATCGGTCCAATCATTTCGGCGCCTATTTAAAGCAAATAACAATCGAATCTTTCCTTTTATAGTATTAAACTTTATAGATAAGCGAAAATGCTGCATTAATAGTGGGTTAGTTAGTGGGCGGCTGGTCATTAACCGAACAAAAGAACTCTCCAGATTTTAATCCTTTAAAAGCTCACCTCACAACCAGTTTCGAGACAATACGTTCCCGGTTTTAATGCCATATAAAAATACACTTGAATGTTTTCGTTGTTTTCGACGTCAACGTGTTTTGGTTACTTAGCTTTCAAGTTATTTTGTTGCTGTCTAGTTAGCAAGTGATATTTTTCATTAGTTTTTCTTCTCTGGTCTAATGTTTGACTGGTTCCAATTATTAAAGCTTATATTTTCTAAAAAAAATATAATAGTTTAAACTTCTTTTAATTCCATCTTGTCGTGAGATCTTTTCATTACTGTGATTCAGTACATAATTAAACCGTGGTATATTTTTAAAGTAATACATACTTTCTTGTGTACTTTATGATTTCAACTACTTTCTACCCAACTTCCAAGCCAAGTGTTATATGTTACGCGCGTGTCTTGTATATTAGTAATTTCGTCTCAAAACCCAAGTGTCCTTGATGGGTTTTAATTTTATAAGGAAGGTCCGTCGGGTATTTTAATTTTTGTAATAATACTGCTTGTAAAACTCATCATCATCATTTCGAGTAGGTGACACGGTCAGTCGACCATGCACACCCTGGTGTCAGAGTTCTTCGGAACCGCCTCTCGGCCTCTGACGTGGTTCCTTTAACGACCTCCAGACAACTTTACAAAGTATGCTTCCTATGGGAATCGAACCCACGACCCCCGGGTCAACAAGGCAAACGCCTTAACCACTGGACCACAGAGGCTGTTAAAACTAAAAGTTAAAGATAAAACCTCCACAGAAAACAAGAATATTTGCATATAAACGAGGTTGACGATAGCTATCATGTTTTGCATCTAAAGATCACCCATGAAGGAGTTCCAAAGAACTTATCAGTTTTTGGAAATGATTAGCATAAAAACAACTCATTTATGAATTCATAACTTTATTTATATTGCAAACTTTTTCTACAGAAAATAAAATATATGAATTCTTTGTAATATCAGACCAATTTATAGTCTAATCAGAATGCTATAAATATAAACCTAGTTTATTCAGAATTAAGTACTTTAAATAATATCTATAATTGGTTGGGAGGAGCGATCATAACTATCACAAAATATAATAAAACAAAGTCCTCCGCCGCGTCTGTCTGCCTGTCTGTCTGTTCGCGATACACACAAATATAAACCACTGTGCGGATTTTCATGTGGTTTTCTCCAATAGATAGAGTAATTCATGATAAAGTTTTATAGGTATAATACTTGCCCGGATGTGGCCGGGGAGGGATGCTTGCCATCCCTACCAATTTTCTATTTGAAAGAGATGGTAGTGATTCGCTATACCAATCTAAGTAAATTAAAAGTAATAAGAGTAAGATACATCAAAAATTTTTTTCGAATGTAAATAAAACACAAATTTCTGTAGAGAGCATATTTTTCTAGTTTAACCTTTACTTTAAACTGTATATTCTCTCAAATTCAAGTATGAAAATTCCATTACATCGCCTCTCCATTTAGTTTTTAATTTTCGTAAAAAGACTTCGCCGCACACTTTATGAGCTTTTAAATAACTTTTCTGGACCATTGCAGCTGGGAAAGCTCCGCCATTATTAAATATAGCTTTGTTGGTCTATCTGTGGCGCAACTAGGGCAGGGATATAAAGGAATTCATTGTTTGAAATAAAAAATATATTTCTGTGCCAGTGTTCGCGTTGACGTCAATTTTAGTGTGCACTAGACTGAATAAAACTGATAAAATAGTGAAATCAATTTAGCTATTGCCATTTCAGCATTATATAACGGATAGTTAGTGAAATAACGTGGAGTATGTATAGTTAGTAAGCGATAAAAATCCAGCAACGTTTTTTAACAAGTATTTTATTATTACAAGACTGTACAAAAAGGACTTTAAAAAAAGGTTTTAGAGTTCATGTATGTACAACTATACACGTTTGTTTTAGGCATTTGTGCAAAAAGAAAGCAATGGCCATCTTCTTGGAATAAAAAGGATCAGTACGTACTTGACAATATTCCGCATTATGAGCTATTTCGCTTCTGTCCGCTTTTGCCATTTACGCCCACTAACACACCAAACGTGTCCTTTGGGTCTTATGATTGTGGGCTCAGTCCACCCTGCAAGGAGTAAAGACGTGATAATATGTATGTACTAGCTGTTGCCTTTCCTTCTCTGTAGCATTAACAACTTGTATAAAAAATATATGATGATCGGTTCCGTAGATAAAGCGTAAAAGTGTAACAAGCAAACTATGCAAACTCACTTTCGCATTTATAATATTAGCACAGAATTAATAATAGTACATATTAGTAAGGATAGTTAGGATGTATTTATGTATGAGGTATTCTGGTTCATTGCTATTTGAATGCTTTATCGCCGACAGAATTACACAAGACGTTTCCAAGATAAGATTCGAGGGAAGCGCTGTTTGTGCTAGAAATGTGAAAGTTCAATCTAGATGTTTTCATATTAAGAATTCAATTACGATTTCTGGGTCCCTTATTTTCTCGTTTCGACGGCTGATTTTCCAGGACGATGAAATTTCTGAAACGGCTCTCTTAATGCTCACTTTTGTCTTTCTTTCTAAAGCTTAATTAATTTTTTGGCAAGTTTAATATATTGGTATAACAAAAAGCAAAATTTGATACCGAATAATGAATGACGATTAGCTTTCATTGAGTGCTGGCTAATTAAATATTTTCTAGGTCTTTTCTTAAACCCGCACTCTTCTACATTACTTAGAAAACTGCTTTCTTTATAAAGTATAGAAAATATTTTAGACTAACAATTTTCTTCGTCTTCGTCAATTTTTCGTACTTCGTCCGCGTTAATTATAGCCTAAGTCACCCGCATATAATGGAACTTCTATAGGTGAAGGAATTTTGAAAATCGGTCTAGTACTTTCAGAGCCTGTTCAATACAAACAAACAAAGACTTTCCCCTTTTTTTGACAAATCACACAAATTGAGCTAGCCCCAAAATAAGTTCTTAAGTAAGACTTGTGTTATGGGATACTAACTCAACGATACTATATTTTATAACAAATACATATATAGATAAACATCCAAGCCAAGACCCAGGTCAATTTGAAAAAGATCATTTTTAGGGTTCCGTACAAAAATTGAAAAACGGCACCCTTATAGGATCACTCGGGCGTCTGTCTGTCCGTCCGTCCGTCTGTCACAGCCGATTTTTGTCCGAATCTACTGAACCAAATAAGGTGAAATTTGGTAAGATGATGTAATCCTATGACCCAAACACGGATGTGCAAAGTAAATAAAGATTTTTTTTAAATAAGGGTCATTTTCAGGGGCCCAATTACAAAATTTTAAATGAAGGTTTTGCAAACCTTACTGTGTCACATATCAAATGAAAGGGCTCATTATGAGGATCACAAAAAATATTTTTTTTTGTTCGGGTAAAATCTATACTTTTGATTTTATTCACGAAAGAAGGCAAAAAATGACCATTCCCCCCCCCCCCCTGATCTCCGAAACTACTGGGCCGAAAATTTTGAAAAAATTACAAAATATAGTTCATTCCTTGAAGATTACAGGGAAAATAATAAGAATTCTATCACTTGAAAATTAAGTGGTAAACTCACTATAATAAGTTCAACTAGGGAAATAGTTCACTAAAACACCACTAGATGGCGCTAGTCAATTGAATAAAACATATTTTTTGCACATTGTGTGTGTGTTCACGAAGCATATTGTACGGAACCCTCATTGCGCGAGTTTGACTCACACTTGGCCGGTTTTTCAACTTGACCTGACCGGGGATCGAACCCGGGACCATTCGTGCCACAGGCCGGCGTGTTGACCGCTGAGCCACGGAGCTCGTCAATCCTTATAATATTAGTATAGATTAGAGATGTTTTTCATGCTACAAAATAAATTCAAGCTTAATAACATTATAATCACCGTAATTATGTTCTCAACTCAGGCTTAATCTTTTAAGACCTTTAAGTTGGCGACAAATTGCAGTACATTTATAACTGGGCAACAGCACTGGAAAGTTGGTACCGCGGCCGCCGCAATCAGAAACTCATCGCCAGCTCGGCCCAGTTCAGCCTGGAAACACCAACTCTGCTGCTAACGATGAAGCAAGACTTGTTAGTTTCAGTTAAACCACAAATGCTTTTTCTTCCAACTACGCTGCAATTCTATCATAACTGCACTACATATCCAGCACAAAGCGGAACTTTTCTGCACTAGAAGTAAAAAAAAAAAAAACTAAACAGTGCAGTAAAGGATTTCCATACATTTTTGCTGCTCTAGTGCAGCAAAAATGTATGGAAATCCTTTACAGCACTGTTTAGTTTTTTTTAATCGTGGACAATAGTTGTCACCTGTCATAAAGAAGGTTGGCCAACCTAACGGCCGTATGGAGTTAACAAAGGGACGTGTGTATTGCCTTGCCTAAAAAATAATACTGGCCATAAAGAAAAAAAGCGGGAATGTAAACAACAAATTTTTAACTATTGTAATTTGTCTTCAGTTTTATTTTTCAACTACTTTTATTGCAGTAGTTGAAAGAAAAGCAGATTATGCACCTCGCATTAAGTAAGTTAAATTGCACTCGTGCTTTTTAGAGCCCTCGCTAGCGCTCGGGCTCCAAATAAACACTCGTGCAGCTATAACTTACTTTCTGCTCAGTGCAACAATCTACTATTATGGTTCAGTTGCTTAGAGAAAAGGACAAAACTTTGTTCAACATTCCCTCGTAAAAAATGTTCCGTAGAGTCGTTAAAGGTACTGGTAGATCCTCTTGTGATTGTCGAATATTGAGCATATTGAGAGGATGGATGAAAGGAGACTAACGAAAGGTATATATAAAGCATATGTGGTCAGTTAGGACAGTCGGTCAGGGCCGGCCTTCTTGAACATATCGCGACCAAATTGCGAACATTCTCGCAAAAGGAGATGTAAGGAGTACCCGAAACCGGCGAGCATGCATGAAAAGAGTAATAAATGTGGATGAAGCGAAAGATGTTTGTAAGGATCGTAGCAAGTAGAAATCCATAGTCTCTGCCTACCCCTATGGGAAAGAGGGGTGATAATATGTATGTATGTATGTATAAAACTTGGTCCAACATTCTCTCGTAAAATGTTCGCTGCCCTCGTAAAAGGTACTGAGAGAGCTATCTATTGTGATTGTCGAATATTGAGCGGACTATGGCTTCGTCTGCGTAAATTATAGCCAATCACCCGCAGATAAATAAATTTCCTATCGGTGAAAGAATTTTGAAAATCGGTGCCTTAGATTCGGAGCCTATTCAATGCAAACAAACAATCAAATCTTTTTTCTTTACGAGTATAATACAAGTATAATAAGTAACCAATGGTTATAGTTAAGTCATTGGATACTGTTAAACTGGTAAATAAAATATTTACGTGTAAGATTATTATTACATTTCTTATCGCTAACTTATTGGCAGCCGCCCTAATTCTTTCGAAGAACATTATCATAAAAAGGTCAAAGATGTTTTGTTACGTAACTCTTGTTTTCTAGTGTGTATTTCTTTAACTGAACACATTTGCGTGACACGTAATAGACGACGTTCTGCGTTATTAACCGACTGCAACAAAGCAGAGGACGGTTATTATGTTTTGTCCTCCATTCCTTACATAACGCACGTGAAGACCACGGAGCGTGGGCGCGGCCATTGTTTTATTTTCCTTTTATTTTCTTTGTGAAAAGGCTGTAATTGCTGCGGGAGTCTGGATTTATTCGTCTGTGGAGTTGGTAATATTCGGTTGATGGGTTACAATGCAACAGAAGTTGTCAAACTTCATTGTCTCATGGCATGAGTTGCATGTATTTTGGTTATACGTAAGTTACTTCAAGATTTTTGTATGAATTATATATTCTCAAGAAACTAAGTCTCACAATTGGTTAGTAAATAAACTACTAGTAAACTATAATGCAATGATAATCCGATGTTTCAGGTTTCCTTTATTGTATTTCGTGAATAAAAGATACTTAACAAGTAAATAAGACGTGATTTCGAGGCAACTTGGCAATTTCTTTTTATCGAGAAAATTTCATGCTTTCGTGTTTTTGAATCACATCGTTCTTAGAGTAAGTCCCGAACTTTGCTTTGCATATTTATAACAACTTGAGTATATCAATAATATTGACATGATCGGCGATCATTGAGATGGTGTGGGCCCTTAATATCTATGTATGTTAGGATTTATTTCGTCATCATCATTCGGTCTTTTTTTAGTCTCCACAGCAGGAACACGACCTTCTCTGTACTACCATATGTTAGCCAGAGGATTCGGCCCACTTTCTCTACGCCGGCCAGATGGGTTAATTGGAGGTCTCTTTGATATTCGTAAGCTTTGTTTAGCTTGTGTTCACTAAGTCTCCTTCTACGACATCCACGGAAAGACTTGCAGTGGTCCTATTCTGCTCTGCCAGGAACCGGCGAGTTATTTAATATAATTTAATTAAATACAATTTTCAATTTCTGTGAGACATTACTTTTTTTTTCATTTATTGGTAAACAAACAGCGTAACAGTTTCATGAATATACAGAGTATATGTGTTCGTCATCATCATCCGGTCTATTAGTAAGTACAAATATTGCCAATTGATGTTACTTCTCCATTCCTCGCGAAATGGTCCAAGTGGTTCACATAGGCACGCACAGTCCAGGAGTCGCGATTATGTTTAGGATGGTGTTGCTGCCGCCCCGCAATATGCGCTTTTTGTTAAACCGTATCGTATTAGAAACAGTGGTTTTATAAATATTAGTTGAGATATCGGCCGTGAATATCAACTAGCGACTCGTTGATATTCACGGCCGATATCCCAACTAATATTAATAAATACTTTCGTATTGTTTGTTACGCTTTCACACCCTATCTACTGAACCGATCGCCATGAAATTTTGCATACACGTTGTCTAGAGTACAGAGAAGCACATAGGCTGGCTACCTTTCATCCCGTCCCAAGACACTAACGCGAGCGGACCCGCGGTCTAAACTAACATAAAAAAAGCTAGTCTAAAGCTAGTCATCTATAAAAAAACTTTCAACTTTTACCTCTACACAGACAAAAGTATCATTTTATAAGTTGGACATCTTCAGTTTCTTTGTGTATTTAGTACTTCGAGCAACACGGCCTCCGTACCGGACGGAGGGAGTGGGCAAAGCGACAATTTACTATGACAATTTATCTGGCGTTTTTTGCGGGGGGAAATGTGCACACAAGTTTAGTTCCGCACACCTACATACAAAACTTAAACTGTCACTTGATAGTAATTATGACATTGTCACAAAAATGACATAAAAAAGAAAAAATAATTTGTGTACAGATGAGTCACACACAACTAACACATAGACATGCATATGCCTAATTTTGGCTTGTACCTTGACAGAGGGGAATGCAGCGTATGGCTACTCCCTTCCGTGTTGCTCGAAGATTTAGTAGTGTAATATTGGCTTACAAAAGCACACACACCTAGGTTCGAAAACAAGTAAGTACCTGCAAACTTTAACAAGTCTTTGCACGCACTGGGAATTGAACTTAGATCTTCCAGGTAAAAAAAAAAAACCTTCGGCATTTGATCTCGTATGGAACCTCTTTCCTAGTTTACAAAGTTTAAAGATGACCATAAATAAGTCTTTTGAGACATGTTTGAGGAGTCTGAGTCGGTATATTTATGTAGAAAGAAATGCGGTTTTTAGAAAGAAATTTCATTCTGCGGTGGGGACATATCGACGTGTGCAAAGATGTAAAGTTCCGTTTGTAGCTTAGTTTTAGGCATAAATATTACTCTCAAAAATGAAGACCTGTGATTTCGAAATATCGAAAGACTTGCAAATAATTAAACTCACCTAGTAAACAATAACTAGGTGTGTAAATTTTCTCACGATGTTATTTCTGAATTGCTAAAATAGAAAATTGAACACAACCGGTAATGCGAAAACACTGTAAACACTAAAAGCATATCGTGTACAATTAAACCACTGCCTGCTTTATTACCTGGTAGTTAAAACTCCTGCTCAATTCTCTAATTAGACAGCATGCAACCGCTTCGCTACTAGTAAAACTATTATGGCGTGGCCAACACCCGGTCCAGGATTCGTTGCCATGCAGATTTAATTCTTCTTTTTAACACGCTTTTATTAGCTTCAATTGTAACTAACTATGTATATAAGAAAATCTTGGAATCTTAATTTGACCCACTTCCCGGTCTTCGATTAGGATGATATTTTGCACACGCTCTGAGTTCTGATGACAATACATGACTAGCTAAGAAACGTCATTACAAAGCGTGTTTTTTAGTTTTTTAAACTATTATTTCTTTTAAATACATTCTTTAGGCAAACAGCACATATTCTGATCTATGGCAAACAGGCATACCGCCCACCAGATGGAAAGCGGTTATAGTAGCCTTAGAACGCTTGAAACACCAGGGATGCCACTCAGGTGTTGCCGTCCCTGAAGATCATCATCATCATCATCAGGTCTTTATTAGTCTCCACTGCAGGAGCACGACCCTCTCTGTACTGCCAGAGCAGTAAGAAGATTTGGCCTACACTCTCCACGCTGGCCAGACGGATTGGAGAGGTCTCTTTGATATTTATAAGCTTTGTTTAGCTTTAGTCCCTGAAGATATCTTATCTCTTTTCATCTGAAGCTGATGAAGAAATAGGTTTTGTT
Organism: Rhodophaea formosa; assembly: GCA_963082605.1. NCBI lineage: Eukaryota > Metazoa > Arthropoda > Insecta > Lepidoptera > Pyralidae > Rhodophaea > Rhodophaea formosa. The sequence continues at coordinate 7,275,391 of OY720228.1, read as the reverse complement.
CTTTTGCTGAGACTACTGCGCCTTTACTGGTTTAAATATTGCATACTTACCAAAACCATGTTAACACCTGTAAGTCTATCTTTTTGTTCTGTAAGCTATTTGACCGCGATTTCATCTATGTAAATTATAGCCTATGTCACCCGCTGATAAGTTAGCTATCTATAGGTGAAAGAATTTTGAAAATCGGTCTAGTATAGTTTCGGAGTCCTGTCTTAATGCAAACAAACAAATAATTAAATCTTTATTCTATATAATCACAACTAATATTATAAATGCGAAAGTGAGGTTATTTTTTTGTTTTGGTACGCTTTCACGCCGTATTTACTGAACCGATCATCATGAAATTTTGCATACACATAGGTTAGGGTACTGAGGCTATATATCACGCGGGTGAAGCCGCAAGTAAAAGCTAATATTAGTATAGACAACAATGACGAATCTACGACTACAAACACAACAACGCAGATGATATCGTCAAATAGCAAGTCATGCATGACAATGAAAGCTATTGTATTATATGTAATGACACGCGGAAGTATTGTCTCTATTGATTCATCTTCATAACGTAACAGAAACAAAAAATATGTCAAGTGCAGGCGGTCATATTGTCGTTGGCAAGTGGATTTCGGAGGCCGTGCGGTCGATTTTGTTATTGCTTGTTGAAAAGTTGATGTTTATGATCTTCTTCTTTTTGTGGTGGTATAGATTTGCTTTATTTTTTCAGCCCAATAATGGGCTACTTCAATGCCTTTCTTAGAAGCTGCATGAAGGTCGTCCAAGGTGCGGGTATTCGGGCACGTGGGACATGAGACGAAGTGCGCCATAGTTTGGGGCGAGTGACCAGACTCGCACCAGTTTTGCGAGTTGTCTATCATTTCCCACTTAGCCAGATTGTCTTTGCATCGACCCACGTGTGTTCGTAGTCTATTGAGTGACTACCACAGATGGTCTTGGGTAAATCATGGCTAGGGGGAAGGTGCTCTCCTGTGGCGTGATAATGATGGTTGTTTATGATGAAAGCTAGTCTATAATCGTCTCCTGCAAAATTACTGGCGTTTTACAAGTTATTCTGTATACCTACTTCGATTGGTGTTCCCTCGAATCACAACCACACCTCGGGTTTTGCATGTTTAATTTAGCTAGATGGTAGTCATGATCATCTTCAGGTCTTTAAGTCTCCACTGCACGACCCTCTCTGTACTACCAGAGCCATATAGTCAAAGGATTTGACCTACACTAGCCACGCTGGCCAGACGGGTTGGAGAGGTCTCTTTGATGTTTAGCTTGTGTTTCATATGTCGCTTTCTACGACATCCACGGGAAAACTTTGAGTGGTCCTATTCCTCTCTGCCGGGAACCATACGGCTACGATGATCATAAATTGTTCTTTTCCCTCTGGCATTGAACTGAGTTCTTACTTCCTACGGGGCAAGTGTTCTCAGCTTATAAGTTTCTTCCACCCACCAAGCTCTTTAATAAATCCTGCCTCCAGTTTCTGTATATGATCCACTCTTAAAGATTTTCCAGATCGCAATCCATACATCTCTTCCTCAGCGTTCAGTTATTTTTTGTAGTGGAGTCCATTTCGACTTTGGGAGCATCTTGTTTGTATGAAACAAAGATAGTACCACCATGGTATAAGCCATTTTGCTTGCATAAGAAATATATTAGAAACCAACAACTTTCTTCCCTACTTCCGGCACAAGCAAACGATTCAAGTATGCACTTGAATGCCATTACGTTCATCAAAATACTTTCCGTTCAGTTGCTAACTATGTTGATTGCAGGCTAATTAAAGCTCTGTGAGCTTTTATTGGAAGTGCAACGCTACATCTCACTGAGGCATGCTAGATGTTCCAATTATTGTACAGATTAAGATGTTTCAAATCGAGAATAGACCAACACAAATCATTAAAATGTCTAGATAAAGGAGAATAGAGAAATAGATCGGACTTTAAAAACGACATTTAGTTTACCGCCAATTTAAAGCTTGCGAATTTACGAATATTTTTATTTAATCTCAGAAATTACTAAATCGATTTTGATTCCTACCAAACTTATAATTCAACTAATGTTATTTTACAAATTTTATGTAAATTGGACCGAGAGTTCAATTGTGAAATCGTGAGTTATGGCAGAAAATATTAATTAACATACAATATTTTTTTTTTGCTATAACACGATTCGAAGCCATTGCTTGCTTGCCTCGCTCAAATCAAAAAATGCGTGCGAAGCATCTCCATGCGGGCAAAAAATTTTAGAATGTCCCTCACTTGGCGGTCTTCTTTACTGGTCGTCTGTTAAACGATTCCTGTGAAATTTTATAAGCTGGTTCGAAAATAACATACACATATTATAATAGCAGAAAGTGAAGCGGTTGCTCAGTAAAGTGCACCATAAAATGCATAGAATGTGGCATTAGTGTTTGGGCTTACTTCGCTAGACCTAATCGCTGCACGCACATCCGTGCAAGTTATCAGTTCTATAAGCAGATTGATCTTCCTCGTCAACCACCCACGCCTCAACGTAGCTTTTATTTTTCTGTCAATTTCAATTTTCACCAATCTGAGCCTTTCTCATCCCATCTGCAGGCCTATTTGCAAACTTTTGACAACGAGGTACGGTTTAAATTATTGAGTCTCTATCAGAATCACGGTCACTTCAACATCTATAACGGCTTTCGTATAACTGTGTATAGACGCAATGTAGACATTTTGAACATAAATGCATGGATTGTCTGGTTATATTATTTCGATAGCCTATTGATACACAACAGATATAAATAAAGCTATTCCAGTGCTCCAACTCGAAACTAATTCTGGACGTAGTAATCATGAATTAACCGCGCCGTGGGCAGTTCCTCTCGAGTTCTATTTCGGACTGTTTGTAAACGTTCATAATTGTCTTTAATACCACGCACGTGCGGTGTAAAATATGGATATTATAGTACTTCATCGTTAGAATAAAAATAGCGCCATATTTCCTTCCATATTGGTCTGGGAGAAGAGAAAAAAAACCGACCATGTGCGAGAAGGTATTGTGCAAAGAATTTACGGTTGTCGGAAGACCTTGCCTTTTTTCAAATGTTATTTATCTTTGTATAGCTTTAACCTTTGTTTAGGTTAACTATAATTGACGTTTCCTATTTATAGCTAGGTATATTTTTTCATGCGAGAGTGAACAGATTTAAATAAAGATGACAACAAAATGATCCTTTAAGGATTCCTGTTTCATTTTTGTGTTATGGAACCCTAAAAAGCTGAGAAATACGCCAGCTGCTTCTCGTTTTCAGTATCCAAACATAATAAAAATAAATAGGCAAAAAGCCTTGTGATGTTAAGGGGTTCCAAATTATATCTCTTATTATTAAATCGAAGCGGCGGAGAAAAAATGTTTTCATTCCAACCGTTCGTGAAAATGGCGTGTTTGAAAATAATTATAATTATACTTATTTATATCAATTACTTTTTAGAATGTGCGCGAAACAAGTAGATATTTCATAGTATCTCGATTCATACATAGAAAGTTATTTAAATCATATATATAAGTATAATTATAAAAAAATATATATATAAGTATAATTATAAAAAAATATTTATTGCCACTTTACATGTAGGAATGTAAAGTGGCAATAAAATTCTTTTCTCATAAACTTCTTGCTGTAGGGTGTCGTTGGATACGTCTTTCAAAAGTCGCTGTATAAACATCATTTTTAGATTCAGGGATTCAGTTTGTTGGAATCAAGTGTCCCACCCATCCCTACTAATGCAAGCTAAATGATGTGAATTTTTTTGAACAGTAGCATATATGTATAATAAAGTTAAAAATAAAACTTTCACAGCTAAGTAAGTAGGGTTCACAAGTCAAAGAGTTTAGTTAACCACATTATAAAATTACGCGCAAGTACGGGACTTTACACTGCACTCGGCTCGATCGACGCGCACATAGCCGGTTTTTAATTTTTGTCACAACAACTTTGTACATCATCACATCGTCATAAACATTCGAACACGAAACAAGATGCTTTGAAAGTTTCATCATCAGCCTATACTCGTCCACTGCTGGACATAGACCTCCCCAAATTGCACGCCATCGAGATCTATCTAAATAGATAGGTTTTACTCGAATGAAAGTTTAATTCGAGTAAAACCTACACAACTGTTCGCCAGGACCTGCATCCAATCTGGTAAATTGTAGATGAAAGTCGACAAACGCGGTGATGGAGTGGGCACGGGCATGACCTGGCCCAATTATGGTGCTTTCTGTCATAAAGCTGGGCGCACACTGTATCTTAAGGCAATTAAGATGTTTATCTTTGTCTGAAGTTGGCCACAATATTTTGTGTCCCTTTATAAAATCGATTTTATGTAGACTAAGTTTATGAGTATTTTCACCTATTACCAGATGGCAGCACTGCGTCAGAGGATTCGATAAACCATAATTTCGTTAGTCAATGACAGCTTACCGGACCCGACGTCCCGAATAGTCGAGTAGAATACGACCACTCGAAGTCTCCTTGTGGATGCCGTAGTAGGCGACTTAGAAAACACATCTTAAACAAAGCTTATAAACATCAAAGAGATCTCTCCTACCCGTCTGGCCAGCGTGGAGAGTTAAGGCCAAATTCTCTGACTGCTCGAGCTAATAAATGGCTCTGGTAGTACAGAGAGGGTCATCCTTCTGCAGTGAAGGCTAAAATGACTTAATGATGAATGCTAAGGTGTGAAACTGCCTGCGTTTGCCCTGCTGGGACATTAGAAATAGAATAAATGGGTATTTTTTGGATAGGCATGTAACATCCTCGTCTTCATCGTCACTTACCATCAGGTGAGATGGGAGACAAAGGTCTAATACAATATCTCGTCCTTCTTTTGAATCTTATTAAAAGCACGCCTAGTGTGTATCCGGTGTTAATGCAATTCGCGTCGGGACGCCAATGCGCCATCGCATAATGAAACTTTCACGCCGCATCGATCGCTGCACTCCACTTCCTCGCCCTTATTATAAAATGGATCAATGTACTTACATCTACTCTAATCACTTTATCGATGATTGCAGGCGATGTTGCGAGGAGTGGCCTACTTAGTTTATACAGTGTAATATTTTTTAAACCTCATCTTCATCATCTCAGCATGCTCTAAGTCTCAGCCACAAGAAGTCCAAACTTTATAAAAAACCTATATTATTAAAATATTGTATGTCCCTGTGCTGGAAAAATTCGTCCTCCTTCAGCTTTAACACTTTGTTTTGTAGGATTATCCTGCTATCTTTTCCTTAGGTCTGCCTGCCTCATCTTCTGGTACCTATCCATATAGTCCATCTACCCTGGTTCTATGAATAAATATGTTTCATAAAAGGCCAGCAACACTCTTCCTCATATTACGTATCTATTTATTGTTTGGTGTACCTATTTTTTAGGTATATCTGTTTTTCATTTCAAAAAGGTTGAATGGGAGAGAATGTTTTTAGTGAAACTAACGTGAGATAAATACATTATATTTAAAAAACGGGTCACTCACGTGCTACTTTGTCGGGATTGCCGACTATAGTTTCGGACTCATCAGGAGTCCATTTTCAAGGCGAGTTCGGGATGCGCGACGCCGAAGTATCCCGGGCCCCGGGACCCGTTTTTTAAATATTATGTTTTTAGTATTAAGTTCACCTATGGTAGCTTTTAAAGCACAATAAAGCTTTTTAAATAAATAAACGCTCTTGTCACACCCCTGGTGTTGCAGTAGTCCATGGGCAGCAGTGATCATTTACCATCAGGTGACCCGCTTGCTCGATCGCCGTGCTATATTATAAAAAAAATTAGGGCAGCAGGCTTAATACCTTTCGTTTCTATAAAATTCAAATCATTGCTTACAAACAGACACATTATGTCTTTTATTATATTGTAGTGGGAATAGCAAGAGCGCCTGATTAAAGTGTTGAAGCAATACTGCACCCACGCTACGCTGTAAAATGTAGGCGTCTACCAGAACGAATAATATGTTACGCAATTTCTTTTTACATTTAAAGATATTTTAAAGTATTATTCGGAAAATATGTAAATACATACTCGTATCTGGATCTGGCCCTAACCATAGGTCTTAACTCATTTATATTGCAATTAGTAGCAAACTGTGACCACTATAGGTGGTAATATTATTCGAATAGAGATGGTTATTTTATAGTCCATACCTACGACTTAGATGACCTATTTAGATTAGATTAAGAAGCTATATGGCACCGTAAGTTGAAAATAATGCAGTAAGTATCTTGGCAGAAGTAAGTGATATAATCCGGTTTTAATACTCAGTCGGTTTTCCTTTGTGAGCGACTAAGTAGGCGTTAAGTACTAATCCCTAGTCACTTGATACGGACAGGTGACAATCAATACCCATGGGACGTAACCCGAGTACGTCCAGCCAAGGCGAGCTCAAGTAGCGGTCCGTGTCCTACTACACCTGCCACATGAATTTAACCTCTCAAAGTATTAAAATAAGGTTGAAATTAGGACAGGCTGAATGAAAAGGTCGTATTTCCCTAGACAGTTGTGAAAAATAGTTGATGGTTGAACTGATGCGCGTCCCTTCAATTTTCGGTGATCGGTGCCTTTGTGGTGTAAATGCGTGGCTTTTATTGTAAAAGATTACCCTAATTTTCTAGTAAATCCCTTGTTCCAAGGTATTCCATTTGTCTTTTTGTATACGAGCTCTATCTTCTATACTTGTTTCGTATTTTTGGAGTATGATTAAAGACGATAAAGATTAGAAAGTACTGGATGCTGCCGTCTAGTTTAAATATTTATTCCCCATGCAACAAGGCCAAAGAATCAAGAGACCATCAACATGTTGTACCTACACCGTTGATGTCAAAAGCGAGTCGTCCCGCTGGTAAAGTTTTTTTAGCAATTGTCTCCCATCTCACCAGCCCCCTTATTTACTCGGATGACAGATGTCGATGCCTATCAATCTAGAATTTACAGTTAAGTACAATGCGGGTTTTGCTTGCTCGAAATTTTTATTTGGAATACAAAAACCGCAAATGTAACAGCAAATCCTGGATTGATAGGCATCGACACCGGTCATCCGAGTTAGTAAATACGGGGCTGATGGTAAGTGACGATGAAGACGAGGATGTTACATGCCTATCCAAGTGAGATCAGAAAGTGGGTAGAAACAATGTGGGAAAAAAGTTCAAACGTCAATTGGTCAGTGAAACAAACAAAAAATACAAGTGAAACTAAGAAAAATTAAGCAAAGTTGATAAACTAAAATGTAACTTCTGCACACAGCTCCCTAATGAATTCCGATAACAAGTATGTAAAACAAAAATATATTACTAATTACTAATATTTTATTAAATATTACACAAAAATTTGAATCGCCATTTCATTTGGACCTTTCCTTTCTATTCAAAAATCATATGACCTTTCCTTCGTACTTATTTGTCGTACTATCAAATATGACGGGAATCCTCCAGCGTAGGCAGGCTCACTCAATTTGTTTTTACAAAACTCGCCGTGTCATTCCACCATTGACATGTTTTTACACTGGACAGAAGATGCCTTGACACTGAAAATAGTGTTACGTAAGTCCTTTACGGATTCACTGGACCATAACCACAGAACTATAACTCAAGTATTAATCTAAGACCATAACTCACTTCCGAGGGTTCTGTCTAAAAGACACATTTAACAATTAATGTCAAGAGAAAATCTCATTTCATTAAAATTTGTGTTTTTTACAGCTTTATAACTAAAATCTTTTTCACGTCTCAGTTTATTGCCTTCTGTTGTGAGCTAAGTGTGAGCTATATCATTTGGTGATTGTATGCTTCGTATGATATCGGCAACTTACATATGGTTGGTTCTATTTACTTAGCTAAACTAACTTTTGTTGTGTTTTAGTTTGGTTTTGAGGGTCCAATTTTGAAAAAGTTCTGACATCCATGATTCGCTAGCGACACAACGCTGATATTAGTTTTTTGGCTATACGAAGTCTTTCTGCCGTCCATTGGATATTTGTGTCTATACATCCAGCTCTTTACGAAAATAAGACGCAGGAGACACACATTTGCATGTTATTTGACTTGGTGATTCAATCCTACAGTTATAACAACCTTTGCGAATGGGAAGGAAAGATCATGAAATAAGCTTAAATAGCTCTTAGTATATTAACTTAATTAGCTAAGTGATCATTTTGACAAAAAAATTGTTGTTAAAGCTGTTAAATATTATCCAACGGAAAAAGTTAGCGCCCAAAACGCTGGTCACCAGAAGATAACTGAGAATGTCCGGTTTTAAGCATTTTAGAATTCCTCTCTCTTACCTGAGCGTGTTCCCGTTTGGTTCGGTGATACTTCGGAGTGCGGGATTTGCTGGTTCTTTGAAAATATCCAAATAATTCAAAGAAATATTACATAATTCGAATGCGTAAACAAATGTTGATCCTGAAAATCTTATATCTATGTATCTTCGCTCTTTTAAAATCTTTTATTATAATATCTGCATTAGACAGTCAGATTACAATAGAAACGCGCCACATAAAAGCACCATTATCTAAAACATGCAATGACTGAAAATCTTAAAAATAAATAGCCTCAATCAACATGAAAAGAGAAAATTCAATAAAGCCTTCTGTTAGAATTGTCAAAGGGAACCTTTTGATAAAATTTCCCGGACATTAGTTGCTTTATTTTTGTTCTCCAATGACCCCAGTCGCTGCTATCCGCTTTGCCATGGCGCAGGTTAACTGCTCAATTTTCGCCTCGGTTCATCAATTGGCTGATTGCCTCCTTGAAATCTATTGCGTGAATCAGGATCGGCGTGGGTGGATCGTTTTAGCACCTAATTATTTGCACTGGTATTGTTATTTAAGATTTATGACGTAATACGCTAGTAGTCTTTATGTCTATCTTTGCCTAAGAGTGCGTCCTCATAAAACATTCTTTACTAATAGCCACCATTGTAGGTTGCTGCAGAAGTTTCATTTGACTGGGTATTATTTAATTTTGAGATCAAAGTAGTTACTTTTTTTTGTATATCTGCAATATTATTAAAACTAATTAATTGATTTGATATTTAAGATTTACTGGAAGAAGTTGCATAGGTAGCGATAAGTCCGCCTTTGCGAGTATTTTTGTAATCTATTTGTTTATTCTTTGTTCTTAGGTTACGGTAAAATAAATGGAATTTTATTCATTCATTCATATTCAATTAATTACTGCGGCTTTACATTTTCCTGCATGCCTTCTTACTATATGCCATCGGTCCTCCGTGCTTTACATTTATCGTTAAGTTTAACCGGCCTATATTAATGTCTGGTTCCGGTTCTTAATTTTACATTAAAATTTACTTGGGTGGGGACTCATTCAGAATTTACATATTAACACTTATCTAGCTGTACTACGTTCAGGAATTTGTAAGAATTGTAGTTTCTCTTGACAATAGTGGAATTTGCTAACGAACGGCACACTTTGATGTCATTGTTCTTGATCAGATAGCATTTTACAAACAGACGGAGATTGTTCAGTAATTTCCGGATCTGCAAATGACAGAGATAGCTATCATTGTTTTGAATAACTTTCTACAGGGCTAATGTATTAGGTGTAGCGGTTTCAACACTGATGTGCCAGGTCAGTCAGAGGTAATTAGAAAGTCATCAATGTTGCGAAGGTAACTCTGTATTAAACTAATGAACTTATCAATCAACATATGTGACACGCGAAGATAGTTTGGTGAATTTCTCTATTACGAAGGTAGAATAGAGAATATATAAGTTTATGGTAATTTCAATTTATTATTGTATACGTTAAACATATTTTTTTGGTATTAACGTTTTAACGAAACAATTGATCGTCAATTAAACTGTGTTTATTATACGTACGTAAGCAAATTAAGGGGTCTTTTCCGTCCTCTGTGTTTTCTGGATCCGTCTTATTTCTGTGACGAGAGTTTATTTCGAGTTGCAGATTGTGTTGGGCAAAGGCTTCCTTCCAGTTTCCATTTCTAGCGGAATTAATTACCCAGGCATTCTTGACTTAAACTTTATAATAGGGCTGCTTTTGATAGCTTTAAGATCAGATCTACAAGACCTAGTTACGATTTTTCAGTCACGGCCGCAAGTAACGGCTATAAGAGAAGATAAATGGCTGCGGAAGAAACGCGGGCCGATTACAAAGGATCCTGTTCCGACCACAAAATGAAAGCTTACTCTATCGGAAATTAGTGATATTCATGGCTCGTTCGGTGTCGGTGGACCAGTTTCTGCTGTCAGTAATACTTAAAGTAGAATGAAATGGGGCATTATCATTATCACACTCACGGGGTAAGTAGAGCCTTCATGCCGAGCGTGTTAGATATGGTAACATATTACACGTCAGTCAGTTATCAAGTCTTTCCCTCTTGTCATATTTAAGCGGAACATTTTTATTTTACTTGATGACTAGTTGATTTTGGGCCATAGCCTCATTTTGATAATTGTGAAGGTGATAGGGCTACTGAATTAAATCAGCAGGTTGATAATTGTCTGGCCGAGTCGTCCATCTGATTTGTCATATCCTAGGTGCTACAACTCACGACGAGGCGAAGTAAATTATGTAAAGGTAGCCAGGAATAGTATTTTCGTATTAAAATAAATCCGTCGTGTGGTTCCCGGCAGAGTAGAATAGGACCACTTCAAGTCTTTCCGTGAATGTTGTAGAGGGCGACTTAGGAAACACATGCTAAACAAAGCTTTTAAATATCAAAGAAATCTTGCAAACGCGTCTGGCCAGCGTGGAGAGTGTAGGCCAAATTCTCTGACTGCTCTGGCTAATGTATGGCCCTGGTAGTACAGAGAGGGTCGTGCTCATGCAGTGGAGTCCAAAAAAGACCTGATGATGATGAAGTTACGTAGAGTCTTCATTATCTAATAATTATTATCATCTCAACCGTAAGAAATCCTCTGATATGGACCCACCTATTATCCATCAGATATTTTTTTATATCCAGCGCTTTCTACTGGTTTGTCGATCCTGCAGTAGAGACTAAAAAACCTGACGATGATGATGATTGAAATAAAACAAAGTGCCAGAATATCTAAATTTGAATACGAACATAGCAAAACTATCAGTTACTTTTTTGCAATTTGGCTGCGGAACCTTTACAATGAGAGATCAAATTTCATTTCGCAACGTGATTATTTGACCCGGAAGCCATCCACCGCCATTCCTAATAGAAAAAACTCATCTCGGCGGCGTCTAGCGATCGCCTTTCTAAGAAACCAATTGTTTACGATGGTCTACGATGTTTTCAATCACCGCCAAATAGCCTTGACCTTATAGTACGAGCACAGGTACCTACGAGACATACTATCTGCTTGGATAGCGATCGCATAGCATCTTGGGAAATAGAGTTACAATACTCGCTATAATCTCGACTTGATCTCTTTTCTGTCTATTGTTTTTATTGTTTTATGTGGGTTCGCAGATGTAACATAAAAAATACACGATAAAAATCGTATGTGATTATAACTTAATAAGCTGCAAAAATTTAAAAACTTTTAGGTAAGCATTCATTACGTTATGTAATTTTATATTTACCCGGCTGACTGACCCAGGAGGGTAATATTTTTCGCGCATATGCATGTATCGTATATATCTTTGTTAGTATGTCTGTTCCACTGTTGCTTCCTGTTGTAGCCCGAATACCTGAACCAATTTTGAAGTATGAGGTGTGATTAACTAATTAGATTCGTATTTTTCCCCGGAGTATCATAGGCTATGTAATGTCAGCAAAAATTCCAATGGCGGACGGAATTTGTCGAAAGGTTTTTATTTTTTTAAATAATACTGTTGTTGAATTTAATAATAGAATAGTTGTTTGATAAACTCGACAATGAGTCAGCGTTGTATGTTATCAGTGCAAAAAGAAGACGGCTGCAACGGTTCTTACAAAACAAGCTGCTGCACGCTACGCCCTACAAAGGGCCTACTGCCCTGCCCTCGTTCAATTGATACTTTTTCTATTATTTCTCTAACGGTGGTTCCGCCTGTAAGGTTTAATTACGTTCAGCTGATTGCGTTTCCAATAAGACAATGTGAAGGGCTACTAGGGTTTGATGAAATAAAATTGAATTTGAACGGTATAGTTAAGACATTGATGAGTCGTCGAAAATCTTGTGGCTTTACTCTTAAACATAGTTTTTGAATATTATACCTTCGATCAATATGTAATCGAAGGTATAATCCCAACTTTCCCAATCCCAACTATCCCATCTCAACTAATATTATAAATGCGAAAGTGAGTTTGTTTGTTTGTACCGGGAAGGACATAGGCTATGTATTACGCGGGCGAAGCCGCGGGTAGTAGCTAGTATTAAATATATTTCATCACATATGTAATCGAAGCATAATACGAAAAAATCGACCAAGTGGGTGTGTATGACTCAAACACCGGCGGGCTGTATATTTTTTAACATATTGTATGATACTTCAAACATTAAATGGTAATATTGCTGCATGTAACATTAGTTTGTTACCATTAGCAATCTTGATGCAAAGCTCCTGAACCCAAATAAAAGTAGCTTGTGGAAGATAGATTGCCAGCGGCGATGACATGAGTGCAGTCGACGAGTCATTACATTTTCATGTGGGTCGCCCGATCGATATGCATCGCCGCTTAGCCTTATTTCCTTAAGAGTCCCACGTAAAGCCGCAATCCCATACAAACGTAGTTTGGTTTTAGTTTTACAACAGTTAAGCCAATCTCAACCAAATTACGTACATACGACCGGATAAGGCATATTGATGTTTATAATCAGATTTCAATTTTAAAAACAATACCTATACAAAATTACAGCGAGTACAAGTTTTCGATACGAAACTTCAAATCGCTGTTATTTTGTATAGGTATTGTTTTTAAAATTGAAATCTGATTATAAACATCAATATGCCTTATCCGGTCGTATGTACGAAATTTGGTTCAGATGTGGGACTCTTAAATCATCATCTCAGCCGCTAGAAGTCCACCGCTGGACATTTTGCATCTAAGATGCCTTAGTATTCGGACGAGTCTGTTTGCTGTAGACCTAATGGAAGATTGATTGCGAGTAGCGACGACATTAAACCTATTATAATTTTAATATTTTACACTTAAACTTTTTAAGAATCTGGTGGATGGCATTATGAAACAGGATGTCCCTAACTTAAAAAGATATTATTCCTAACGGATTATTGAAACCTTTTCCGTGTTTGCATAAAATCGGATACTGGAAGAAGTCTTCTTATTTCTGCTATTCGATTTTGGGCAAACATTCCGTAGCCCTTTTAGCACATTAACGGTTATATGGGAATTTAAGGAAACTTTAATTAATGTAAGTCGCCTATTAGAAAAGAAAACGATGCAGTTATTGGTGAAGTTATTGACCTCAAAAACTTTGTGCCATCCATTTAAGTTGTATCTGAAATTACTTGAACCGAGTTGAACCCCGGCGGGCGACATGGTTACTTTTAATACCGAATATGTAGCGGTCCCGAGACGATAAACCAATTTCGCGAGCGAAGCTCCCACAAAAGCTTTAAACTAAATTAGCACCAAACTTGTCATACAATATTGCATGAAAAACATCAATATACCTACTAGACAGTTTGTATACTTACTATTTAGACTTGCTATAATGTTGTCAAAGACATTATAATTGTCACGGATAATGACGCAAATATTAAATTAGTTGCAGATGTAGATAAGGTTGTTGCGGAAATATTTCAGTATTTTGTCTTAGCATGTCATGATTTATTATAGTAGAAGGATGAAGAAGCCTCTAAAATATATAAAGGTAATCTTGTCTACTACAATTTTACGTTAATCAGATCAGGATATATTTTGTTCTTTTGTTAGAATATCGAGATTAAATTCGTCCTATTGCAGGCCTAATAACGTAGAGCGTTTGAGATGATATTAACATTACTCTTGACTTCTCCAGGTCAACCGATGTTCAGAACTTAGATTGTCTTTATTTAGATAACACTTTTAATGTGATAATTATCATCATCATCTGCCTTACCTTATCCCACTATCTGGGGTCGGCGCAATATGTTTTTTGCCTCCACAATTTTCTATTCCTTACCATTTCCGCATCCACTTCTACCTCCTTCATATCCCTATTAACGCAATCCATCCATCTCTGTTTTGGCCTACCTCTTCCCCTATACTCATCAACCCTTATAGTTAGAACTTTTTTAGTCAGGTCTTCTTAGTCTATCCTTATCACATGACCTAACCATGCCAGTCTATTACTTCATTCTTTCCATATCATCATCATCATCATCATCATCATCAGGTCTTTATTAGTCTCCACTGCAGGAGCACGACCCTCTCTGTACTGCCAGAGCAGTAAGAGGATTTGGCCTACACTCTCCACGCTGGCCAGACGGATTGGAGAGGTCTCTTTGATGTTTATAAGCTTTGTTTAGCTTTAATATAATAGTTATTTAGTTCTTTCCGTATAATAATATATAATTTGTTAATGTGATAATTATAACGTAGGAAAAATAAGCAGTGGGCTTCGACTGAGATAGGCTTTACTTTGTTGGCATTAACCGCCGGACAGGTAAATCTGACCGGACAATATCTGTGTGGTTTTGTCTACTTACGTCCATCCATCTTCGCTCACGCTTAGTAACTAAAAAACTTGTTGCAATATAAAGTTAAAAATTGCTACCGATACATTTGTATCCGAAAATTTGCAAAATAGAAGCGAATACAAATGTAAATTATGTTTTACCGTTTAATATTTACATTATTCTTTTATTCGTTCCGCGTCTACTTTTCCAAGTAAAAGTGGTGCCTGTCAATCAAACTACAATGCTGGACCATCGCTGCCTTTCGACTGAAACAGGTTCTCAAACTTTGTCAAATATAAATTAGGGAATAAATTGATTTTTATATGGGCTAACTTTTAAAAACAGTTAATTTCAAAATATTTTAAAAATGTTGTATATATTATTAGAAATGATGTACGACTTTTTTTGATGTCTGGTGATTTGAGAAAAAAAAGAGGTTTTTCTGTAAAATAGCCGAAGTTAAACGATCCAAAAAAAAAATGTAGTTTCCTCTACTTGGGTAGGCGACCCGATGGAAGGCGTTATCGCCCATTTTAAGAACAACTGGACTAAATAGATTGCAAACATGATATTCGCCACTTTCCAATCTGTCGCCTCTCATGTCTTTACACCAGGCCCCTGCACGCCTCCTCTATTGTTTTGAGTGCTCGTCGAGCTCAAGTGCCTGGAATAAAGGATCGACTAATGTAGGTAAAATGCACTTTCTTCTTTGTTTAAACACGTACTTGAAAGAAACTATTTCATCATCAGGACTTTGTTATAGTCTCGACTGCAGGAGCATGACCCTCTCTGTACTACCAGAGACATATTTTAGCCAGAGCAGTCAGAGGATTTGGCCTAGAGTCTCCACGCTGGAACTACTGGTGTTTAGAATAATGGGTGTATATAATTATGTGGGTGAACAGTATAAGAAAGGTTAATATTCGGTATTTACTTGCAAATTAAGGCAATTTGAAATTTGTGATTAGATTCTCGTAATGGTGCAATAGGTAACAAAGCAATAAATCCATCAAGCACATAATTAGGATTCAAATCTCTTAACGACATAGTAATTTCAGAATTACTATCTAGATAACGGAGTGTTCAAAGGCGTAGCTAGGTATGGGCAGAGTGGGGGGCAAATTTGTACTTGTAATTGACATCCATCTTAGTAGAAACTTGCGCTAGTAGCTATAAATTAGGAGTTTTTACGAGTTACAGTGCGCGCGGAGTAAGAAAACTTCACCCTCTCCCCCTACCCCCAGCGGTGTCAAGCCGCTCATTCCCGAGCGTTTTCCACAGTCCACCTAAGGAACAAGTGTGCCAAGGCTCATTCTTTGATCACACAGCCGCGAATGCGGAATGGAGGCGTTCCTACATTTTCAGAATGTAGGGAAGAACTAGTTAAATCCTGTCGGCTTCGCTATTATCCTCTTAGTTCTCTCAATGGTGATAAATGAGAAATTACTGCTTATGATATAATGGCATTTACCAAGAAACAATATATTTTTTATGTGACAATAGCACACGGAACTATAGAGCCAAGTAGGCGTGCTACGACTTGATTTTAAAATCCTCAGCTAGAAAACTCCTCTGAACTGCGCAGCGCCGCGAAAGCTAAGTTTTAGTTGAAAACCGCAGCACTAGCAAAATACATGAGGTTTCAGAACGATCACTAGATGCCCTAGTTCATTGTGTGACCTTCCTGTTGGAGGTTGAGGAAACCCCTTGTGTGTGACGCTGTTTACGTCCAAGAACTGTCTTTTGCTAACACATAATTATTTCTTCTTTGCATTAAATTAGCAATTTTCCCGCGAGTACCTCCGCGTAAATTATAGCCAGGGGTTAAAAACGTTAAAAAAGGTATAAGGGTATGGTAAAGGTATACAATTGCGGACCTTAGATTTAAAGGTAGAACCAAATCGGTTGACAATTACGGTTGTGATATAGCTAAATAAAAATAATGTATTTATACATTTACGGTATCGTTATTCCTTTATATTACTGGTACTTTAACTGAAATATTTTCAGTACCGAAAAAAAATATGCGACGAAGAACATTGAGGCGAATCCTTGGCGGTAAAATTCAATGAAAATCTTTATTTCATAATTCCAATATCTAAAAAAAATAACGATACCGCAATATTGCAATTACCAAAATCGTATACGTACTGTTTCTTTATGGTATAATAATTTAATGGTACCATTATTCTAAGGTATCGAAATATAAAGGTATGATGACATACCGCTTACCGATTTAACAATATTTTTTTCAGTTATTCAATCCCTGATTATAGCCTATGTCACCCGGATAAATTAGCTTTCTATAGATGTAAGAATTTTGAAAATAGGTTCATTAGTTTTGGTACCGATTCTACGCAACAACCAAACAAGCAAGATTAGTCTAGATTATCTGAAAAATTGCCGTCTCCGTTGCACATTGCACACAGCTGCATACAATCTCACAGTTATCCGCTGCTCGTTTCCTACTTACTGCGGTTTCCAGTTCCTTTCGTTTATCTATGAATAGACTAAATCCGATTTATTTTCGTCACTGTTAGATAACAGTGAGTATTTTTTTGTAAAAAAAAAAAACTAAAAATGTATGGTTAACAAGATAGTTTCCTATTACCCCAAGTCCCGGTAGACTTGGGAGTTGTCTTGTGTTTCCCAAGATACAGGGCCACCATAGTTTAGAAACCATTGTATGTTAAAATGCATTTTTACTGATTAACTGTCGTCGTCGGTTTATTATAAGCACTCGGCTCCGCCTCGTGCCTATAAACACCTCGACTATAATATTCAGCTTACCGTACATGTATCATAATGTACTATAACAGACTTAAGCCGCCTATCGCAATACTTTTATCTATTTATCCCGAAGGTTGAGTGGTAGAGAACTTTGTACCGTAGTGGTCACTAAAGGGTTTTAAATAAATAAATAAAAAATTACACCTCTAGTGTTAAATAATGGTCGGACCATAATATAACACTAGAGGTGTAATTTTTTGAATGGTGAGTTCACTTTGAATTTCACTCAGCCCTAATATTTTTACTCCACCATTGGAATAACAAGGCACTCGTGGAAATATCAAAAATATTATTTGCCACGTTTAACCGTTTTATTGATTTCTTCTGATTCTAAGAAGCACACATTCACACTGAAGCAGAAATCTCCAATATGATCAAGTTCAAGCAATTTTTCGAGTCTAATATACCATCAACAGAGCGTATACTTACTTATAAAAATTTATTATATATTTTGGACAAAACATACATCTTCAAGCAAA
Organism: Rhodophaea formosa; assembly: GCA_963082605.1. NCBI lineage: Eukaryota > Metazoa > Arthropoda > Insecta > Lepidoptera > Pyralidae > Rhodophaea > Rhodophaea formosa. The sequence continues at coordinate 7,257,533 of OY720228.1, read as the reverse complement.
ATTATATCTTTTCATATCAGATCTTCCATGGTAGCAGGAATCTTGAAACAGTAAAGGTCAGATAATTCATTACTCTGCGCTAAAGCCTCAAGAATCAGAGCCTACCAATCTCACCATCACCAACGCCCGTGACGCCGGCGCCCGCGCAGTGCCGCCATGGCGGTGTGGTGCGGCGCGCGCATTCTGCCGCTGGAGCGACGAGTGTACTCGATCACGCTGGTGGTGTGTTCCAATTTCAAATGTGTTTTGTTTTTAATTGTGATGAGGATGTGTGGTTTTGTGATGTGACCTCTGTGGAAGAAAATTCTGTTTTCTTTTTGCCTAAGTACATATTTATGATTGAATCTTCTGAAAATGCGAGTTTTTAATAGGTCTTATCGCTTAATACTGTGGGTAACGATAGGTCTAATAATTCATGGTTTAGTCTTCTGAAAATGCGTCATAATACGTCTTATCACTTAATGCTGTGCGTAACGATAGGTAATATAGGTAACAAAACAACTTATCATCGCGGAGGAATAATTTATTTCTGACCCTTTAGATGATATCAGCTGCTGCTCAACAACTTTCCGAGAAAAGCTTCTGTAGTGACAATAATTTTATAGTGTGTGCACTCAACTTAAATTCCTTTTTCTTAAACCAGCTCCTTTTTAGGGCGTAAAACATTCTGAGATTTATTGAAGCCTTAAAACTCCGTATAGAATAAAATTAAAATTATAATTACCTACTTACTATTTTTGTGGATGACTTCTACTTATCTTGCGTTAACTAAGAATAAAGTAATTCTAATTTGATTTGAGCAGACTCGGCCACTGACACACGTAATCAAGATACGTTATTAGGTTACGAAATGTGCAATAGGGAATTTGAAATAACTAATTCTATTGAGAAGCAATATACAAGAATGATCGATTGAAAGCTTTTAACGAAAATTTACTGATTGCTAAAGCTCAAATACGATTGCTTCGAAATAAACATGCATACGAATCGTACCATAAAAATATAAAAAATAATTTCAACTAATACTTATTATAAATGCGAAAGTGAGTTTGTTTTTTGTTTGTTACGCTTTCACGCCGTATCTACTGAACCGATCATCATGAAATTTTGCATACACATAGGTTACGGTACCGAGAAGGACATAAGCATATAACGCGGGCGAAGCCGCGGGTAACAGCCAGTTTAATATAAAAATGACATGCTCATAGTCATTGCCATGTATCCGTTGCCTGTAAAATAAATAATATCATTCGAACAGCTAGCTAGACTCACAAAAAATATATCGGACGCACAGACACATTTAATTTGTTATAAAAGATTTATCGAGATTGCATGATCCATAAGTAAGTAGAGTTTTTGCTTCATAACTGTTAAAAAAGTTCAGCTACAAATCGGCTGGATATTCGGAATTCGATAGTTCGATACTCGATATTAAAGTTCTCGTACACGTCGGCCTCTTACTCTATGCCTCTTACAGCCATAATAATATCCGCTCCCCTAAATCCGTGAAGATGTTCTCCCCAACGCAACTTAAATTTAGTTTCCAAGAAAAAAAATAAGCGTTACCTCATCAAATTGCTCTAAATAAATTGTACAGAAGAAAATAAAGCCGAAGATAATAAACGTTGGCTCATTTTTGTAACGAAGTTTGCAATTGGTTCTGAAAAGTCGGATGACAATGCAACATTATGGTAAGTACCGAAGAGCTGGTCTGATGATGGATTCCGAAGGTGGCATTCGTTTTGTCTTGGCAAGAACTTTACAGTAATGTATAAACTTAACAAAGCATCAAAGAAACCTCTCGAACCCAGCTGGCCAGCGTGGAGAGTATAGGCCAAATCCTCTGACTGCTCTTGCTTAAATACGGCTCTGGTAGTACAGATAGTGTCGTGCTCCTGCAGTGGAGACTAAAAAAGTTCTGAGTATAATGATGATGATGTATTTTAATGAGCCTACATAAAGAAGCAAAACCAGGAGACAAACAGGTGCGATACAGTATAAAATCGATTGTAACATGTTCCGGTCACGATTGGAGCTCACTCGAATCGGCTGATAACTGCAGAAGCCATTTTTTATCAGCTCTCCCGGGCGGAGAGATGTATCTCGGATTGAAATCGAATCAAGATGTCCAGTTAGTAAGATCATATCTAACGACGATTTAATAATGACGATGATTTGTACAGATAAAACATCTCAATATGTATAACAGATTCAATAAAAGTGGCGCTAAATCCTAATCCTAACTAATATTGTAAATGCGAAATTGAGTTTGTTTGTTCTGCTTTCACGCCCTACTGCACCGATCATCATGAAATTTTGCATACACATAGGTTTTAGGGTACTGAGAAGCTAGTTAACTATAATTATAGCAAAAAAGGGGATAAAAGAAATAATAACAGAAGAATAGGTTCAGTCAAAGTAATGTGATGTGACAAAGGCAATTTGTTATGGCCTCAATTTCATTCACTGGGGCTCACTGATAAGCCAAAAATAAATATTTAAATGATCCGTGAGCTTGATGACCAGAATTGAGATATTATCTAGTTTTCATCCATAGTCGTCTGGGAGAACAGAAAAGAACATAAAATGTACCAGCTGCTTCTCTTCCGCAGACCTTGGAATCTCGTCGCTGTTTCCCGACTTTGTACGAGTCTGTAAGAGATATTCAAGGCAAGAATGAATAGGCATCAGTTTGCGTGTATCACCCAAGCTAGACCCATCAAGCAAGATATACCTAGGTGAAACGCACTCCAATTAAGTACTCATTAAAAAATTTGGCCGAGAAAATGGGCCATGATCTTTTTTTTTATTCAGCTTGGAAGGGGAAAAGGCCATTTGGTCCGCCTGATGAAAAGCGGTTACCGTAGCTTATAGACGCCTACAGCACCAGGGGTGCCACTCGATTGACAGCCCTGAAGACATCTTTTCACGCCATTTTTGATCAACCTGATGTTCTCGGGTCTCTTGGGAAAACCATGCGTTCCACAATTTTAGCGAATTATCCGCAACACCTATTGACGTGATCAAATCAATCATATCAATAGGCGATGCGACTAGCAGTCCATCATTATTTTCCCGCTTATCAGTCCGCTAAACATGGAATTTGGGCACTGTCTATCCCTTAAGTGATGAAGACGTGAAAATATACGCCCATTTAAATTTACTTAATTCCTAACTAAATCAAACTAAGCGTTTTCCCCACTACTGAATCAAATCGATTTTGTCATGGAACCTTAATGACAGCCTTGATTTGAAGCAGCCTCCCATGGGGTTAACGACTTCTCCGTGAAATCGTAGGGCACGACAAATGACGATTGTCTGGGATCGAATTTTCCATGATTCCGAAGGTATATGCGCTTCCTCAGGCTTCGGTTCGAGGCCGTGTGGTTTCTGGCAACGTAGAATACGACCACGCCAAGTCTTCCTATGGAAGGCAACTTAGGGAACATTAGCTAAACAAAGCTTATATACATCAAAGAAAACTCTCCAACGCGTCTGGCCACCGTGGAGAATGTAGGCCAAATCCTCTGACTGTTCTGGCTTATATATGGCTCTGGTGGTACAGAGAGGGTCATACTCCTGCAGTAAAGACTAAAAAAAAGAACTGATAAGGAAAGAGGTTGCAAGCTCTCACACCTTACAGTGTAGCTCCATTAAACAATTTACTGACCGGCAGAAGTTACTAACTAAATAATATGAACTCCCGTCATATACATATATGTGACTCTCGTTCTATTTTTGAAGTTTAGTTTGTTTGTAACACATTCTATACTTCTATAAAAAGCTTTTGACATAATTAAACAATCAAATATATCGATGGACGGAACTGCTTCTCTGCAGAACAAAAAATGTCGTATTCAGCCAAGCCCAAATTATGATAATATAGGAAGTAGATACAATAAGTAACTAATATAATATTTCTATGTCGATTATTCACGATTGCCTGACCAGAATGACATAAAGTGACTTGCCATTTCTCACAATATATTTGGTATTGGCTCCCCGTGGCGGCAATAATGTGATCGACTGGAGGAAGTTTTTATGAAGATTGTATTATCAATTTAGTTGCTGACCACGGTTTTGCACGAAAGGCAACTTTTTACTATGCAAACAAAAACAAAGTGCGTCACTGCCATCACTACTGCCGTGAACCACGCCACTCTAGCTGTATTCATTGACGTTATAACACTTCAGTTCTTATCTGAACTGAAGCCTGACTGTGTGGCTGACCACATTCGCTACGAAGACTTAACTGTCAAGATGGCAACATAATGACTGAAACACAGTTTTAACTTCCTACTTCCAAAAACTACTGAAGTGTTCTGAACTGAACTAAAGCCTGACTGTGTGGCTGACGAAGACTTAACTGCCAAGATGGCAACATAATAAATACAAGACTTCTCTCAAGATGTGATCGACTACAGGGAGTTTTTATGAAGATTGCTTTATCAATTTAGTTGCTGACCACTGTTTTGCACGAAAGGCAATTTTTTCTATGCAAACAAAAACAAAGTGCGTCACTGCCATCACTACTGCTGTGAACCACGCAACTCTAGACTACTACTACACTTCATTGACGTTAAAACACTTCAGTTCTAAAATAAACTGAAGCTTGACTGTGTGGCTGAACTCTACATTCGCCATAAGAATTAATACGAAGACTGTCAAAATGGCAACATTATGACTGAAACACAGTTTTAACTGTCTACTTCAAAAACTACTGAACCGATTTCGATGAAACTTGCACTGTCCCCAGTTGAACTTTACCAAGTTCAAATAAAAAATAATTAGTGTCATCCAACTTACAGCTTTGAGATACTCCTTTTTTAAAAATCAGTTGAAAATGTTGGTAATAAAATACGTTGTCTGCAAGTGATACGAAACTAAACCCTCACTTTCAAAGAGATAAATTGCTGTTCCCACACAAATAGAACTTGGATATCAGATGTTCAACCTAGAAATCTAGCTCAATTGCAGACATTAGACATGTCTGGCTATCCACAGAGACAGTTGACAGAAGCTTATTCGTAAAACGTTCTACTAGTAAAAATAACAGTCTCAACCGTGTTTAAGAGTAGAAAAGATAAAACTACACTGTTGTCTCGCATTTCCAAATATTCGAAAGTCAAAACGTAAAGTCAAAAGTTATTTTGCATAGGCACATGTGTTCAATTTTGAATAAAAGTCTTTTGACTCTTTATCTCATTTTAAACATCATATTTTTTTTGTCTATCTTATTTTTAAGTTATTTTTTTTTATATGCCCAAAATCGAAAAAGTACTAGCGTTGCAGAACGACCATTGATGAAGAAATACGCCAGAGAAACACAATCCAGACGTTATCCTTACGTGCCTGATTCGATACTATACCTACGTTACGTATTAAAAATACGACTAATTCACAAAAAGCCATTTTTAAATATTTTAAATGTAGATAGCGTAAATCTCTTTGTATAATGTTTATTTAATATTAGCTTGAAAAATATCAAATCAAATCAAAATCAAAAAATCAAAATCAAAAAATCAAATCTGCAATACATTATTTCAATGGGTTTCACAATAAGTGAAGTTTCTGGACTAAATTGTATATTAATTCATACTGTATACCAGTGTCAATAGTGACAATACTGACAATGTTACTATAATTCCTATTATTTTGTCCCTTGGGTGTCAGAGGACTGAATTACTATTTTTTTAGATTACGGAGTTCTTATATTGGATTCTACAAAACACAAACTAACTTTAAAACTTATAGTCTAAAAGGGTGTCGGTAAGTGCGGCATGGTGCCAGCCAAGAACGCTAGATGCGTTTCTTTGATATTAATTGAGTTGCGAAACCCTATTGCCTATTGGCTATAGTGTAATTTTCAGAAGTACAAGGCGTTTACAGAAAAATGTCCTTTCAAGACCGCAGGTCATTTTGCGTTTGAATCCTATGTCGACTAAGCTTTAAGATGTAGACCCACCGTTTAGCAGCGAATGTGGATAAAAAGTGGCCTTTCCTTCCGAAGTCGTCGCAAGTAATAGCTGTGGATGATACGACCACTTTTTGTGCACTTGTAAAAGGCAGACTTTCCTATTTTCTTTAAATATCAAATTGCCTTTATTAAATTTTTCACACGGTACAAGTATTTTAGTGACTTAGTAAGTGTTGTTTTCGACGCAACTGTTTGTAGTATATGTCTTTAGGTTTTTTTTTACTTTAGAAACTTTTATAATGGTTTTTGCCGGGTAATTTTTTTACGCGTATGTTTCTATGTATTTTCCATTGTTGCTTGACCGATTTTTATTTTTCCCCAAATTGTCATAGGCTATATAACGTCAGCAAAAAAACAATATGACGGACGTAAACTATCGAAAAAGGCAGGCGGATTTTGTTGTTGGATGTTTCTTATTGTGTATGGTATTGTAGTTTAAGCTCTTCTTTTCCTGACCTATTCTACTACCTTCCTTTCTTCATTCTTTATTTGCTTTAATTGCAATCTTAACGAACGTCTGACTTTTAATATTTTATTGTAAGTGAAGTACCATTTTTATTGTTTTGTTTACGCTTTCTCACGATGCTAGCCAGCAGTTTTCCCCTATATTTTATTGAGGTCGAACCTTTCAACCATGGTTTACGAGTAGAAAGATAGCAAACTAGGCATTAGTCTCGCTTATTCGATATCAGTAACTGATAAGAATTCATATAGGTTTAGCCAAGTTTATGCTTAAGAAAATGCGTTGATTGTAAAGTCACAGTAGAGTCAGCTTTGTTTTTTTATACGACCGTGGTAAAGCTGAATAGAGATACAGAACCACGCCCTCATCTCTTACGGGGTGAACAGAGCTTAGTGCCACATGCCAAGACATGTTTTGCGAAATGAGTAGATAATAGCTTCAGCAAAAAGGTGATATTTTAAATTTTATACTTTTGAAACGCTGGAAAAACAGACGCCCTTGAATATGCCTTAAAAATGAAATGGCAATGGGCAGGCCATGTTGCGCGGTATAAGGATTCAAGATGGTCACTGAAAACCACAGAATGGACAGGCCCCCCGGGGAAAAGAAGCAAAGGAAGACCAAGAAAACGACGGAGAGACGACCTAGTAAAGGTAGCAATAGGAAATAACTGGTTTGCGAAAGCAAAAAACAGAGAGGAATGGAAAGAGTTTGAGGAGGCTTATACCCGGATGGGATCCAAACTAGAAGAATAAGTGAAATAACTAACATAGAATAAGATTAAAAAACTAACAGCACTTGTAGTTTAATTTAATTTTCAGTTTGGAAATAAAAGTCTATATTATTATTACTTTTGAAACGGCCTTTTCAACCATTTAACCAAACTCAGTGTCAAAAATTTTAAAAATATCCTTTATATAATTTTTCAGCTAGACGCTTACATTACATATCTTCTGGGTAAGCTCCCTCCAGCTTAAGCCATATCTTTGCCTCTAGATGATGGTCATGAGCATTTCAAATGTATAAAAATAAATTTTGAATCAATTTTCAAAATAGGAGTATGTGTATTAAAATCCTGCTTTCTATATTTATTGCACAAGAAAAAGGTTTAAGTTAGAGTTTATGGTCGCCATTCAAGTTAGTGAATTATTCATCTGCGCGGCATCTACACAGGCTTCGAGCGAGTTACACAAAAACTGGACGTTTGATATCATCAGTTCTTACAGATCCCGTCATACTAACGGAACACCACTTCTATGAAATTCCGATGATCCTGTATCCACATTGTCAGAACAACATCTGTTTTTACGTTGAAATCTTCATCCAGAAGCTGATTTGACGTTTTATTTGAGTTAGAAGAAAATAAGCTCACAAGTAAGCTTTGTCACTAGTATCAAACATACTAGTAAAGCTCGTAAATACATATTATCATGCCTCTTATCTACCATGCGGGTAAGCAGATACTACAAATCTCCTTGTTAAGATCCTTACATTTCGTTAACTCGAAGACTTTATGCTATTGGTAGCCGGCCTCGACGAGCATGCATGAAAGAGTAAAATATTCGTAGAAGTACAAGCAGCCGATTTTATTGAATTTTGTCCGGATTTTCTACCTGTATACTATTTGAAATAAAATTTAGTTAGATCGATCGTTTCAAAGTCGATAATTTTACGATGAAGATCCCTCGAAATTCTTCTCAAAAGAATTTGGTAGTTTTAATCAATTATCGGCGAAAGCATGTAAGTTTTGCTTAATTATCATTTAGTAGGTTAATTAAAAATATCTATGTGTAATATATATTAGCCGTGTGGTTCCTAGCAGAGTAGTATAGGACCACTTCAAGTTTTCCCATCGTAGAAGACGACTTAGAAAACACAAGCTAAACAAAGCTTAAAAACATCTAAGAGCCCCTTCAACCCGCCTGGCTAGCGTGGAGAGCATAGGCCAAATCCTCTGACTGCTCTGGCTAAAATATGGCTCCAGTAGTACATAGAGGGTCGTACTCCTGTGGAGACTAAAAAGACCTGATGATGAAATGATTGTAACAGTATTCATTCTTCTTTCCAGATAGACCCAAACACAGCATTCCTGCGAGCCGCGCGCGCCGGCCAGCTCGACACAGTGGTCGACCTACTCGACTCGGGTGCAGTCAAAGACATCAACACATGTAACTCGGTACGTTTATGATTTGTAGTATCCGTATCCGAGCTCCGTGGCGCAGCGGTCAACACGCTAGCCTGCGACACGGGGGTCCCGGGTTCGATCCCCGGTCAGGTCAAGATGGAAAAAGATCTTTTTCATATTGACCTGGGTCTTGGATGTTTATCTATATAAGTATATATTATAAAATATAGTATCGTTGAGTTAGTATCCTGCGACACAAGTTCACAACTTACTGTGGGGCTAGCTCAATTTGTGTGATATGTGCCTATATATTTATTTATTTATTTATAATATATATTAAATAAAGAAAATAAGAAATGGTGAAAAAATTCCTACTATTGTATGGCTTCCTACATATTAATTGATTTTCAAATTCATTGCAAAATGAGTTGAAAACAAATACCGCACTTATAAAAGTGGGGTAGTTGTGTTGGGTGACGCAAGCCTTGATGCGTGTAAGAGGAATGGGATATGGTGGAGAAATTCGGCGCCGGGGCTTGAACGCGGTGGCGTAATTGGCAACGCATAGATCGTACTGAGATCTAAGACGCATTTAAGTCCTGCCCGCGTGGAATTTTTTCACCATTTCTTATTTTCTTTATTCAATAAATAAGGTAAAATAGCATTGTGAATGCAAAATAAATTCCATAGAAACATACTTAATATAATATTATAAATGCGAAAGTAACTCTGTCGGTCTGTCTCGCTTTCACGGTAAAACTACTAAACCGATTTAAATGAAATTTGGTACACACAGATACTCTAGAGCCTGAGAAAAAACTATGCGTCTTAAACTATAGCTATGAATTATATCTCGCCCACTGTTTAAAACATGCTAAACTAGAGAAAAACGTTATTACATTTTAGGTATACTACCTACTTTTGGATTGACACACTGACTATTGTGTTCAAAGAAAAATGGATATAGAAATCAAAGTTTATTTTGCTTTGCCATTCAAAATATGTTTCCCTTTACATCCTATTATTGCTATTTACTGAGCGATCAGCTCCATCAAAATCTCAATGTATCAAATAGCTAATTTTGATTTGTGCAGTGAAGTCCAGCAAAAGAAAACCCGAAACCTTCTTTTCGTTGCGACATTTTATTTATTTCGACACTATTAATTAAAGTTCCATTTGCTGTTATACACTGAACCATAACTGTTTACAAAGATGCCTTATGCGACATGACATCAGTGGCCTTTGACCGTGTCCCGTTGATCTACAAACATAATGCGTGAATTGTAGCTATGTGACTGCAGACCGTTTCGAATGCTTTTAAAACCGCTGGCCCGAATTTACTATTCAAATAAATCAACGTATAGAATTCTCTGGTCGCTTACGTATCGGTTTTGACATGGCAGTGATTAGTTCTTACTCGGATTAGACAAGTTGGTTGAGTTTGAGTAACCTTTTCCAATATCCTGCAGGGGATTTTTGTCTCGAAAATCATCGCACAATTTTTACCGCATACTCTAACGACTGGCCAACCGAAGCTCAAAAAACATGGGCGGTATTTGCCTAGCAATAGGAGTTTATGACTTAGTAATGTAAATTTGCCCTCAACTCAAGCCTTGAGGGGTGGGTGACTCAATTCGACAATATAAACATATTTTCCAAAGGGATTAATGCTGGCTCAATAAAAAAAAAATTGCCAAAATTGAAATCTATTTTGGCAACTTATTTTTTTTTTGACAAAAGAAAAGGCTGTTCATGCTGACGGGCTGAACACTAAGGTATGTTGTAGGCATTTTTAAAATAAAATATAATGTTACACATAATAACTTAATACCCTTATTAAATCACTATTATGGGGGATTTTTGTCTAATATAAAAGTGCAAGAAACGTCGCTATCGTCAGCTATTTAATATAATTGATTGGTACTGAAAACTCCGTACTATACTTTAATATTTATGACTTGTTCGTGTTTCCGGTAGAATCTTTAGGTAGCTATGTGCAAAAAAAAAAGCTTTGGCGTTTTCTATTGTAAAGCTCTGGTTTGAGTAAATGCTTTAAGATCTGTTACTCTAAACTCCCGGAAGACGCATAGCATAGGTAGTTTTCGCTATTGGAGTAAGTGAATCATTTCCCTGTGCGGCTTCGTAACCGTGTTACCTATTAGAGGCACTTTACCGAAGTCTCAGGGGGTTTATTGTATCCGTTAGTGAACGCTACGCCACTATAATAAAGAGAAGATATGTTTTTTTTTTTAAATTATTTATAACCAAGTTTTTATTTTTTATTAAATACTGACTTTTTTGTACAAAACAAGAACTGGTCGCCTCGTCAAGATGTCGAATGAATTATAATGATCCGTACTTCATTATTTTACAATAAAATTAAACAAAGCCTTAGAGCTTCAAACATTTCTCTGCCTATCGTCAAAGTAGTGACCTTCATTAATGCTTTAGGTGGATGTTTGTATTATTGGTACTTTTATTTGTGAACTAGCTCAAATAGTGAGATCTTTGCGTCTTCACTTCTTGTACTCATCTCGGATCTAACATTGAAAAAACTACGAATTTAGAACTCATTTCATCATTACATATCTCCGTAAATGGGGGTCAAAAGTACTCATAATTTACATAAATATATAACTCCCAATCTAATAAAAAGGGCTCCGAACCTTATCAGACTATAATCTATAAATTTTATCCGGCTATTACTATAAACTGAACAACATTTTGTTTATCTACCGCGTGCTATTACGCAAATTGAATGGATAATGGATGCGCGGGCGCATGTTGATACATATTATAATGCAGCATCAGATACCGCAATGGGGACATCCTGGTGCAATCAGCAGCGGGAACTGTTGAGGTCAGGTTTTCGGTCAATGGGATGATGGTTATGAAACGACCTTTAGTATTATTATCTTTTTGCTTTATGGTATAGTGTAGTTTTGTGTGTGTGTTGTCATAGTTCGTAGTGTTACACATACTCGTTCAGGAGCTAGAATTCCGGCATTCAAAATGTATACATACTTCATACTTCAAACAAGGGGGTCAAACACCCCCTTTATTCATCATCACAGCTGTAAGAAGTTTGGCGATAAAAGGGATTTTGCCATAACTGCTAGTCAGACGAGTTCGTAAGTGCACCTTGTTTGGCTAATCTCGGTTCCGACGTTGCTGCCCATCGAAACCGCTTTTTGAGCGAAGGACTGGACAGGTTGAGGATGATATCCAAGACTTTACCTATATTTTAAGACATATTTAAGGGAATCAAAAAGAAGGATCTACAAAGAAGTTATAGGGGGTCGAAAATGGCCTGAACTGCTTCGAGAAAATGATGACATGGCCATGCCGCTATTTTGCTACACTGCTGTGCCCCCGGATTTTATAAATGAAGCACGAAATAAGTAGTAGGTATATAACGTTTTGTTTCTTTGTAAGCTGGCAATGAAACAACATGACAGAGTGTCGAGCTCATTTAAAAAAATTTGATACTTCGCAAGATGATGCTCTGAAAAGGGCTAGAAAAAACTACATCATGATGAAGGCTCGAGGAGTCGAGGCAAATCCCCTTGGTCAGTTTTAAGAACTAAACGAAAAATCTTAAAAATAGTGCTCAAAAGCCTGTCATGAATCTTTTTCAAACATTATTTATTTGATACTAACATTTTTTCCCTTCTTCGTAATTTATAGCCTATGTCACCCGCAAATAAATTAGCTTTCTATCGGTGAAAGCAGTTTGAAAATCGATTCAGTACTTTTGGAGCCTGTTCAATGCAAACAAACAATCAAATTTTACCTCTTAATTATATTAGTATTAGATTCTGCCACGCATGAGGAAAAATCAGGAATTATATTTTATCAATATGACTTGCAACGATCGGCCTTCGCCGCGCTCTGATGAGCAACTAATATCGGCTTACACGGCAGTATTACACGTGGATACTAGATACGAATATCTCGATGTCATTGCGTTCCGCACACTCATTCACTATTTCCGTTTGGCTCCCGGCAGAGCAGAATAGGACCACTCCAAGTCTTCCCATGGATATCGTAGAAGGTGACTTAGGCAAGACAAGCTCAACAAAGCTTACAAATTCCAACCCGTCTGGATAGCGTGAAGGGTGTAGGCCAAAGCCTTTGACTGATCTGGCTAATATATGGCTCTGGTAGTACAGAGAGGGTCGTGCTCCTGCAGTGGAGATTAAAAAAGAGCTGATGATGATGACACTCATTCATTAATCAACAGAAGGAAAGTTTTGCTTCGAGAATTTATTGTCGCTTTTGTAGTTGTCTCTCTGTCTATGACATTGTGTGGAAAACAATGAGTAGAAACAGTGGAATGGTTTGCCATCTCCATTTTTATCGGTATGTCTAAAAATCCCAATACGAAACTAAAAAAAAAAAAACTAAACTAGAAACTGTAGGAAGTAGCCTTATTAATGCCTATATCAATCTATCTTTATTAATATAAAAAGTTAACCTGACTCACTGACTTGGCATATAATATCAACGCACAGTCGAACCTAGCTACAGACCTAGATACTTGAAATTTGGAACTGGAATTCCTCTCATGATGTAGTTAAGTGAGCATTAAGAGAGGATTTTTAGAAATTCAACCTCTAAGGAGGTGAAATAGGGGGATGAAGTTTTACGAGGACGAAGTCGCGGGAAAATTGCTAGTCTGTGGTGGAAGCCTAGTATCGTCTTCAGCAGCAGAGCTGTCTAAAAGGGTGTGAGGCTAAAACTTCTGATTTTTTTAGGATTCGGATCACCTAGGTTTAATCGGTACTCATAAATGCGAAAGAAACTCTTTCACGCCAAAACTATTGAACCGATTTGAATGAAATTTAGTACACAGATAGTCTAGAGCCTGATAAAGGACCGCTATTTTTTCCACGTGGACAAAGTCGCAGGCATAGTTAGTCTTTCATATGTCAACCAAAATAAGTGTAATAATACGCTTGACGAGCTCAATCCCATCAAAAAAGTGCTTCCATATTCATGGCAGCCGATGTGGCGGTCATTTAATATGAAAATTATTTTTCAACGGCCAGTACGGTTAGGTCGTTACCCGCTGCCCTTTGCCCTTCATACTTTGTTTACAAGTCACCCGTGAACTTAGTCAGTGTTGTGCTCTTATTTACTCATAAACTTTCATTTTTAATTATGAATTACATTAGTGTAATTGCTTCCATGAATATTTTGTGTAGCATAATTTTGTTTTTAAGTGTAAACTTTGGTAGTGCATTTAATTTACACGGCAAACTTTTATTTATGTATCGTTGGAACAATTTATTATAAGTCCTATATTTGGAACAATTATTATGTCCTATATGAAATTACAAATCTGAGAAAGCATGGCCTTTCCTATGCGTATATACATATATGTTGTAATTTAGTACAGTCGTAGAAAACATTACAATGAATTCTAAACACCTGCAATTGCTGTCTAAACCATTTTTTTTTGCTTAGTTTCTATGGGCTCGAAATCTACTACCAATACGATGTGTGTTTATTACAAAATCACGATAATACTCAATTTTTTTTTTCGCTTCCACCGATGTTTCTGTGATATATGAGTCCAAATAACAGTCTACCTTAACTACTTCAAAAATTGTTTAAAAGCACGAGCATCTATGAAGGTAAACTACACCAATTTCATATTATAATCGATTTGCAAAATCATTTAAGGCGAACCCCAACTGCACCCCTTGACTTCCCTCTAAAAACTCCATGGAAATACTCACGTTTTATGAATTTATCTTACGTAAATTTAAAAACGGAGAGTCGAGTCTGGCCAGTGTGGAGAGTGTAGGCCAAATCCTCTAACTGCCCTGGCTGAGAGGGTCGTGCTCTTGCAGTGGAAACTAAAAATGATCTGACGATGAACGATGATGAAATTTAAATAATAATTTATTTGCGTTCTTTTTCAGAATGGACTGAACGCATTACACCTCGCAGCGAAAGATGGCCATATTGCGGTCGTCGAGGACCTACTGAAGCGAGGCGCCACGGTCGACGCTGCTACCAAAAAAGGTGCCTATCTCTTTTTATAGATATTGCTTCCAAAATTAATTCGTCCGCGAAAAAAAGAACAACATGCTAGTTTTTTCAGGAAATTCTTAAATATATGCGATAACAATGTCTCGTAATTTACGCTGCTTTTTGATTTCGAAATGAGTTATTTTGAACCACCATTCTTCGCATCTTTGTTTTTAGGGTTCCGTAGTAAACACGGAACTCTATAAGGGTTTGCCATGTCTGTCTGTCTGTCCGTACTAGAAAGCTGTTATTTAGTATGGGTATGTATATTAATCATGCCAAAAAAGTGGTAGAAAAAAATCTTGAAAAAAAATTTTTTTTAGGGTAGCTCCCATACAAGTAGAGTGGGGGAGTATTTTTTTTCTCTATTTACCCATTGTGTGGGGTATCGTTAAATAGGTCTTTAATAAAAAATATTGTGAGGTTGCGAACACCACTTTTCGATTTAGGGATCCGTTTCCGAAATATTTGGTTTTAAAGTGCGAATTTTTGTTAGAGGTAAGTGTCCCCCCCTCTCTGCTAAACGGTTAAATATAGATACGTGAAAAAAATTACAGAAGTAGTATATATACTGAAGTTGAAAGTAAAATTATCAGAGCTGAGTACTAAGTATAAACTAAAAAGTTATAGGCAACCAACTTATAAAATGTACTCGAAAATGTAAACTTTCATACAATTTTCATTGTTAGATGTTTTTGGTCGTTAAACTGTGAGGTGCAAGTGTGAACAGTGTGAACTCAAAGTTGTCATTCGTAACTACGGAACCCTACATTGCGTCGGTTTTTGGATGTTTATCTATATATGTATCTATTATAAAATATAGTATCGTTGAATTAGTATCCCATAACACAAGTCTTGAACTTACTTTGGGGCTAGCTCAATCTGTGTGATTTGTCCGTATATATTTATTAATTATTTATTTATTTATTTAAAAGCGTATAAAGTCTGTTAAAAGCAGGCTGAACTAAAACAAGGTGAAGGTCTAATCGTATCCTACGGTTACCTCTTCAAGGTTAGGAAGGAATGTGAAAGAATGTCTCATTCATAATTGTGTTTGATATTAAGAGGAAGCATGAATTATTCGGAGTCGTGTGAACGTAAAGCTTTACCAAGTGATTCCGCCTAAAGTAGGCGTTTTTGACAAAAATGAAAGTGAAAAGTTCACGTCCTCATTATAAACTGTTGACAATAGTTCATAAAATAGATTGAAGGGTTATCTAGGGATTCGAAGAACAAAATTTTAAATCATATTTGCGTCCGTTTTTTGTCTCACGATTTATTTCAAATGGTGGCAGTAAAGGACCTAAAATTCTTGTATCCACTTAAAAGAGTCCGAGGCATTTTTATTATATTCATAATTTTAGGACCTTACACCTTTGAATTTCAGGCAACACAGCACTTCACATAGCATGCCTCGCGGGCCAGGAAGCGGTGGCGCGGGCGCTGCTGGCGGCGGGGGCGAAGGCCGACGCGCAGTCCGCCGCCGGATTCACCCCCCTCTACATGGCGGCGCAGGAGAACCACGCAGGATGCGTGAAGATGCTGCTAGCGGCTGGAGCCAGTCAAACTTTAGCTACAGAGGTATGTCAGGATGTAGCCAATGTCATTGTACCAAGAGTCTATAAATGACGTAGATGACGCAACGTTACTCATAGGGTGCGTTGTGGAACCACGCAGGATGCGTAAAGATGCTGCTAGCGGCTGGAGCCAGTCAAACATTAGCTACAGAGGTATGTCATGGTGTAGCTAATGTCATAGTATCAGGGTCTATAAACGTCATAGAGGACACAACGTTACTCATAGGGTGCGTTGTGGAACCACGCAGGATGCGTGTAGATGCTGCTAGCAGCTGGAGCCAGTCAGACTTAGCTATAGAGGTATATCATGATGTAGCTAATGTCATAGTACAAGGGGTCTATAAGCTACTCATAAGATGCGACGTGGAATGCGAATGATTGAGAGATGAGGCTTTATTGTTAATTTCTTAGTGGGTACCAGCAAATCCATAATGGTCACAGAGTTGTCAGTACTATATAGAGTATGCCTCGCGGGACAAGAAGCTCACCGCTTCTTGTCCCGCGAGGCATACTCTTACCCGAATAGTTATCATATATCAAAGAACATAAAGTTATCAGCTGCACACGGTAAGCCCACAAGTTAGCAGTTTGCTGAATGTTCAAGCACAGGCAAAGCCGAGATCGGCTCCTCCTTGGGTTCTTTGGTGATACAGGTTAAGGGCACTCTGCCGTCACCTCATAAGACCGGAGAAGTAGTGAAGCTACATTGTCATAAAAAAATGTGGACCGTGTGCTGCTGGTTTCTTAGTGGCTTAGATGTTTTTAGAGTTATCCGACAAGTCCTAAACAGTCAGTAAAAATTGCTGAACGCATTAGAAGTTATGCAGGAAATGCTGTTGCCTGTTGTCCTTTTTATAACAATGAATACTACAACTAACGATAGTAAAAATCACGCCATTTTCGCTTTGAATGAGAATAACAATTAAGTTTTGTGAAACTGATTCTACTCGTAGATTGTAATCTAGAATTTGAAACGTATCGGTAAATAATACGGAATAACCTCAATTAATATCACGCGAAATGATTTATTTTCGCGAGCACGCGATACTGTCCTCGTTGCTTATAATATTGTTTTAGTATGTATTGTCATAATTAATCAAAATAATTGTAAAATCTAAACGGTATTAATGTCATTCATGAAACTCATGCGATGCCTGCGACATATTGCCGAAGAGTGCCCACTACATCGTTTCCCCGGAGGACTGAGTGAACTTCACTCTTTGACGCCGATGGCTGTAGAATTTAAAACTAGACGTATAGGATTCTTGCAGTAGGTAACCTGCCATACGAAATGATGATGATGATGATGCGATGCCTGATATTAAAATTGAAATTTCTACATACAGCATTGACCGTGTGCTTGCCGGCAGAGTATATGTTGAAGAAGACAACTTGGGAAACACAAGCTAAACGAAGCTTATAAACATCACAGAGTCCAACCCGTCTGGCCAGTGTGGAGAGTGTAGGCCAAATCCTCTGACTGCTCTGGCTAATATATGGCTCTTGTAGTAAAGAGAGGGTCGTGCTCTAGCAGTGGAGACTAATCAAGACCTGAATAATGATGATGACATATAGTAAATACCTATTTCCAACATTTGTATTTTCAATTTACAGGATGGCTTCACCCCTTTAGCTGTGGCGATGCAGCAGGGGCATGACCGCGTGGTGGCGGAGCTACTTGAGTCGGACACGCGGGGGAAGGTGCGGTTACCGGCGCTGCACATCGCCGCCAAGAAGAATGACGTCAAAGCTGCCACGTTGCTGCTAGAGGTAAATAGCGAGAAATGCGACAAACTAAACTCGTTTTTGTTTCAAAAATTCATATCTGTTATGTATAAAATGCTCTCAAACGTGAATGTATGTGTCCGTAAGGTACTAACTTATTGTTTTCTTCATAGAAGAGATTAAGAGTGACATTAGATGTGCTTGCATAAAATAAGCCTAGGGAAAAGGATTGAGATCTTTAGCCATTAAACCACATTTTGATATTTGACAAAGGTCTATAATGAAGAATTTAATTTATTATTTAATCTATATTGTACAAGTACAATGTAAACGCACAACAAATTTTGTGTTTCCATGTTGTAGATAAATAAAAAACCTCCCTCTCGATTAGACGCTTGTTGATAATGCTCGACAAATCGTATATGTATACGAAGGCATTAGCTCTGTTTGAGTAAGAGTTTTGCTTGGTTATGACCATACGTCATTATGATGACGATTTACAAATCCCTTCATTTGACATTACAGAACGAACATAACCCAGACGCATGCTCGAAATCTGGGTTCACCCCGCTGCATATCGCAGCCCACTACGGCAACGTCGGCGTAGCCAAAGCACTTCTCTCAGCCGGGGCGGACTCAGGACGAGCCGCCAAGCACAACATCACACCCCTACATGTGGCTAGCAAGTGGGGACAGTTGGCGATGGTGGATTTGCTGGTAGAACACGGTAAGTGCTGCTTTGCTCAATTAATGGACGTCATTTGGTGTACATATGGCGCTGGTAGTACAGAGAGTACTGGTAGTAGGTGGTGCTCCTGTAGTGGAGACTAACACAGACCTGATGATGATGAAAATGATTGGTACGCGTACATATCGCACAGAGCCGATGGCCGATGGGGCAGAAAGGTTCTCGAATTGCGACCACGTACCGGCAAGCGCAGTGTCGCCCATCGACCAAGTGGTCAGACGACCTAACCAAAGTCGCAGGTGAGAGATGCTGGATGCAGGTCGCTTCCAACTGGTTATTAAAGAATTCTGTAGGAAAAGTGCAGTAGTGGATTTCGCGGCTGAAATTATGAATGATGATGATTGGGTGTTCACTTGAACGTAACGTTCTAGTGTACACCCAATACGTATCGAGCTTATTTTAAAGCCCGTCTGTGTTTTTCTTATTTTTGTGTTATTTTTTTTTTGTTTTATTTGGAGAAAAGGTGGTATATTGACGTTTTGACGTTATTTGTTTTTTCTAATTTCCTTCGTTAACTTTCAGGTGCAAACATAGCCGCCGTTACTCGCGATGGCCTCACCCCCCTCCACTGCGCCGCCCGCTCAGGTCACAGCAACGTCGTTTCCAGGCTACTGCAGCACGGCGCGCCCATCACTAGCAAAACCAAGGTGAGTATGGTGGAATAAACAGCCACAACTACTTACAGTATTACCATTTTTATAATTTACACCGATATACCTGCGCAGAAGTTAAATTTATGCATAGCGCGAAAATACCCGTCCGCTATTGGCTGATGTGTACGCGCCATGTGGCATCTCGACCACTCACGGCAGTCGTACGAGTATTGCGAGCGAGATAGCACGAGTCCTGTTGTTTTTGGATTCATCTCTTATATTGTAGCAATAAGATCTTTATTTAATTGATGTTTTCAGTCGGCTTGAGTCGGCGGTAAATTGCGTTATTCTGCGCCATCGAATAATGCCGATGTAACTTATTAAAGTGGTAGTACTGTACTTACTAGATACACGTGCGATAGCTTCGGACATAATTTACCCAAAATACTAATTTTATGGGTAGTTTTACCCAAATGGTAAAATCGGGATGCTTAGTTCTTTTGCCTGCATGTCTTTTGGTCCGTCTTTCGGTCAATAAGGGCGTCTCATTTATTAAAAAATTAAAAGACTTATTGTTGGAAAAAAATTATTACAAAATTGACGAGTTTTTTAATGATACCGAATTAAAATGACAAATAAAAATGACAATAGAAATAAATATTAATTGCATATTGACCATCTTAATTAATTGATTAAAAAAAAATAAGACATAAAATTAATGCTAAATAATTGATAACAATAAAAATTGACGTAGTATAAAAATTAATTTAAAACAAGTACTTACGCAACATTGTAGAAACGCAGCATGATAATATTTTCTATTATTTTAATAATAACAAGCTATAAAACCCGTTTGCCGTTCCAACTCAACCTTTGCGATGCCCGACAGGGTTCATATTGTACCTATACTATAATTACAGTGCAGTGTATATTAAGAACTGATGTAATAATTACGATATGAAATGCAATAAACAAATTGAAACAAATTGAAATGAAACGTAATAGGTGGACAGTTGATTTAATTACAATATAAATAATAAATATATACGGACAAATCACACAGATTGAGCTAGCCCCAAAGTAAGTTAATTACAAAATTACAGCGAGTAGAAGTTTCGTATCGAAAACTTCTACTCGCTGTAATTTTGTATAGGTATTGTTTTTAAAATTGAAATCTGATTATAAACATCAATAGGCCTTATCCGGTCGTATGTACGAAATTTGGTTGAGATTGGCTTAACTGTTGTAAAACTAAAACCAAACTACGTTTGTATGGGATTTCGGCTTTACGTGGGACTCTTAATTAAGACTTGTGTTATGGGATACTAACTCAACGATACTACATTTTATAACAAATACATATATAGATCAACATCCAAGACCCAGGTCAATCTGAAAAAGGTCATTGACCTGACCGGGGATCGAACCCGGGAACTTTCGTGTCACAGGTGTTGACCGCTGCGCCACGGAGCTCGCCACGAATATGTGTACCTATATTTGTTGTTAGTATTATCTATATATATAAAAGGATAAACTGATTGACTGACTGACTGATATATCAACGCACAGCCTGAACCCCTAGGTCTAGAGACTTGAAATGTTGCACATAGGTTCTTTATACAACGTAGGCGAGCACTAAGAAGGGATTTTTCAAAATACAACTCTTAAGGGGGTGAAAAGGGGTTTGGGGTGAAAATCAACATACACGCGGACGAAGTCGCGGGCAACAGCTAGTAAATGATAAAAAGAAAAAAAGTTAAAATTTTCTTTAAAATATGAACCCAATCTGTACGAGTCCGACTCGCACTTGGACAATTTAGTGACATAAGTTTTGTTTGTATTTCAGAACGGTCTCACCCCTCTCCACATGTCCGTACAAGGCGAACACGTGGAGACGGCAAAAGTTCTTCTGTCAGAGGGCGCGCCGATAGATGACGTCACCGTCGACTACCTCACAGCGCTACACGTCGCAGCTCATTGCGGACACGTCAAAGTAAGTTCGACCTTACACGGAATATTATAAAGGTCAAAATCATTTGACACGTTGCATACGTCTAGTTACCCTCAAGTTTGAAGAAAGGATTGTACAATACACTGGATGGACAGTTGTTCGTAAGTTATTGATCGTAGTAAGATAGTGTACTGTACGCATCTACGAGTATATGAAAAAAGTTCTCAAACTTCAAACTTGATGAAGCTGTATTCTATAGGAAAATTGCTCATCACCATAAAAATATATTTCTATAAGTGATATTGGATGGATTTCATAGTTGTAAACCATTGAAAACTTGCAAAAATAAGTCATCACGTTTTATTTGATAGATTTTTAATCATAATTTCAGGTGGCAAAGCTACTTCTGGACAGAAATGCAGACGCGAACGCGCGGGCACTGAATGGCTTTACACCTCTACACATCGCTTGTAAGAAAAACAGGCTCAAAGTCGTCGAGTTGCTGCTCAAATATGGCGCCAGTGAGTATTTCGCCTTAATCAATAAATACAATTGTAAATTCTTATCAGGGAAAGCATGAATATTTCGTACTCCATTTGAAATATAGCATTTCAAAGAAATATTTGTTCTGCGAAGGCCTAGATAACCTTTTAAACAATTTTTTTGATCTACTGTTTACAATTTAAAGTGCTAATCTAAAGCTTTTCTAGCGTTTTTGTCAAAACCACCCCTTCATATGACGATGGTGAATTTACACCCAAATAAGCAGTATGATAGAGCTGTTCGCACTCAAACAAAGAAACATTTCGAATTTAAATCATTTAAATAAATGAACGGGTGTTAATGTTGATTGAAGATACACTAGCTGCAGTGTCATGTATTAGGTAAAAACTATTTTTTTTTTATTATTTCCAGGCAAATCAGCAACCACAGAATCTGGTCTCACGCCTCTCCACGTAGCCTCATTCATGGGCTGCATGAACATTGCGTTGGTGTTACTCGGTGCAGGCGCAGAGGCTGATGCGGCCACGGCCAGGGGAGAAACTCCCTTACATCTGGCTGCTAGGGCTCACCAGACAGACCTCGTGCGAGTGCTGCTTAGGAATAATGCCAAGGTAAGCATTTTACTCGCCGCAGGCACAGAGGCTGACGCGGCCACGGCCAGGGGAAACTCCCTTACAAATGGCTGCTTCTTCTTCTTAGCGTATCGACTCGGGCAAATTATATTTGTGTTGACCAAAACTCTGCTACTGATATAGCGTTATCAGTAGCATTGTATAGGTCCTCGCGTGTACAGGTGGTAGGACACGCGAGGACCTATACTGGCTATAATGGCTGCTAGGGCTCATCAGACTGTTCAGGGATAGTGCCAAGGTAAACAGGAAGAAGGGAGTGTATCTATGAGATTCAGTTACGTAGAATCATCTACAAGGAACTACAAGTTGTAGTCAAGTAGGGTTGCCAGGCGTCCGGATAAAGCCGGACACGGTTAGGCTTTTGCAATTTTTTTTGCGGCGTAGCAAGGCAATTTCTGGTCCGGCCTTTGTACCCCAATATCTGATAACACTGATGGGTCTGTCCGGCTTTTTGGTTTGACCAACTGTCAACTCTATTAACTTTTACAACAATACTAAGAAATCCCTTAAATAAAATGAAAAATTCTTACTTAGGTGGAAGCACGAGCTCGAGAAGAGCAGACGCCATTACACGTAGCAGCAAGGCTGGGGCACGGCGATATAGCAGCGTTGTTGCTGCAACACGGCGCGGATGTTGCAGCAGCCACTAAAGACCACTACACACCTCTGCACATCGCTGCTAAAGAGGGTAAGTAAAGGTTAACAAAAAGGCCGGCCTTAAGATAAACAAAGTAAGTAAATACTTTACAAAAAGGCCTTGAACAGATGTCATTACACATAGCAGCCAGGCTGGGGCACGGCGACAACGCAGCGTAGTTGCTGCAACACGGCGCGGATGTTGCAGCAGCGACCAAGGACCACTCACACCTCGGCACATCGCTGCTAAAGAGGGTAAAAAGGCCTTAAACAGACGCCATTACAGGTGGCAGCTAGACTGGGGCACGGCGACATCGCAGCGTTGTTGCTGCAACACGGTGCGGATGTTGAAGCAGCAACCAAGGACCATTACACATCGCTGCTAAAGAAGGTCTTTTACAAAAAGGCTGGCGTTAAAGTCCATCTGTAGGTATATGTCCTATTCCGGCGGAGAATCCTCTTCAAGGCTGAAAACCATTAAGCTGATAAAGCACGATATATAGAGGAAAAAAGTAAAGACAATAATACCGTCGTACAGACTGCCAACCTTATACAAAAATATTGGACCAGATTAAGGCTTGCTACAGAGCAGGAGGTCGTAGATAGACGACTCTGTCTGTGGTGACGACAATTTAATTATCATAAATCTAACCTAACACTAAACGCAGCCTTTGGGCCTTAGGCTATACCTCGTAAGAGATATGGATGTGATTAATATAAATTGTAAATCTAATGTCTTTTTTTATCAGGCAAAGAAGAAGTAGCATCCATCCTCCTCGACCATAACGCGCCAATCGAAGCGGAAACTCGTAAAGGCTTCACTCCACTGCACCTCGCGGCCAAGTACGGCGATATCGGCGTCGCGCGGCTGCTACTGGCGCGAGGGGCACAACCCGACGCGCCGGGCAAGAGCCACATCACTCCGCTGCACATGGCCACGTATTACGGGCACCCGGATATAGCGCTGCTTTTGCTGGACAAAGGTATAATGTCAATGTTTAAAGTGTTCAATGCACGACCGACACTAGTCGGTCGGTTCAGTAGATATGGCGTGAAACAAACAAACTCTTTTTCGCATTTATAATATTAGTTGGGAATGGGATGTTCATAATAAAAATAAGTTGTGGTGTCTAAGGTTTTGTGCCTTTTAATTAACACGTTGAACAAGGTCCTCGTTATCTAAAGTGAAGCGTGTTTTTGCAAGCTAGAGTAAGCTAGAGTGTGTTTGTGCATAGGAGCGTCTCCGCACTCGCTGGCCAAGAACGGGCACTCGGCGCTGCACATCGCCTGCCGACACAACCACCCCGACATCGCCTTCGCGCTGCTCGAACATGGTAAGTCGACCTATGTATGTATTATTCTAATTTTATTTTACTTTATTTATTTATTAAGGCATATCAACAATATAAACACACACATATAATTTTATCAATATAAAGAACGAGCTCCGTGGCGCAGCGGTCAACACGCCGGTCTGTGACACGGATGGTCCCGGGTTCGATCCCCGGTCAGGTCAAGATGAAAAATGATCTTTTTCAGATTGACCTGGGTCTTGGATGTTTATCTATATATGTATTTGTTATAAAATATAGTATCGTTGAGTTAGTATCCCATAACACAAGTCTTACATAAGAACTTACTTTGGGGCTAGCTCAATCTGTGTGATTTGTCCGTATATATTTATTTATATTTTAACTTATTTTAGTGTTTACACCACTTACAGATATGCACAACATTACATCAACCACTTTTATTAATGCAAAAGTAAGACATTACAAAACAAACATACAAACACATATATTTTTTATTTTAACTCTGAACAGATCCGATTTTAATTTTTTTTTCTTTAAAGACTGTTAAGCTTATCAGTAAATATATCCAAATCAACACGTTTATGCCAATCATTGTACGTGCATTTTTGTTAACGGCGCGTGCAAACCCAAATTGGTCCTATGAAAAGGAACTCTAAAGAAGTGTCGATTTGCACCAATAAACTTATTTTCACATAACCTCCTTCCCTTAAAATGACGATAGTTATTTCTTAGTGTGCAAAACAGTTTACTGTGGTAAGAAGTATACAAAATATAAATTTTCTGAAATATTTATAAATTATATAGACGATGGAAGTTTATATGAGGAATTGAGAGATGTATACGCGTAGAGTAGATGTTGGAGTACTTAATATGCTACCTAATATACCGGTCTTAACAGCATCGGAAGAGTAGAAAATTGGTGAAGTGACTAATAACGTGGGCAAGCTACTCTACCACTTGCCATCACTCTACTTTACCACGTACTCTACCAATATTTGAATACTTTACCTATGTATGCATGCTTAGTAGAGTAAAGATCGTGCACTAGTGGCAGCAGGGGCGTTCTAAATCTACTTACGAAATTTAAATTTACTTGTAGACAATATACTTTACCCAAACTGGTAGAGTTATGCAAATTGGTAGATTCGTACTATTTCTAAGGAGATGAAGACATATGTAAATGTTAGTTGCTTAAAAAACTATCTGTAAGGATTTTCCTCATAACAAAAATACAAGACCTAAAATATTGTTTCAGACGCGGACCCAAGCGTGAAGTCAAAAGCTGGCTTCACCCCACTGCACATGGCGGCACAAGAAGGTCACGAGGACTGTGTGGAGATGCTCATCGAAAGGGGAGCCGACGTCAATGTACCTGCTAACAATGGTAAGTCTTGCTACAGTAGGAATATTTAATCTTTAAATCAAGCCTTCCTTATTGCACAACTTGACAAATTTGAAATAATCTCTAATGAAACTTGTCTTTTTTCACTTTCTGTCCCTTGTGCGCGTGAAAGATTTTGATGAGATTACTCTAATTTGATATAAGGAAGGAAAATAAGAAAAATTGGGAAAACACTCCTAAAATGTACCTACTAC
The DNA here is from genome assembly GCA_963082605.1 of Rhodophaea formosa. Taxonomy (NCBI): domain Eukaryota; kingdom Metazoa; phylum Arthropoda; class Insecta; order Lepidoptera; family Pyralidae; genus Rhodophaea; species Rhodophaea formosa. The sequence continues at coordinate 7,231,654 of OY720228.1, read as the reverse complement.
TATTATATTAAATGAACACTGAAGATTTTTTTAATTTTTCTTCTGAGGAAGGCTGTAAACCCTTCGCGACACCATTTATATCACAAAATCTAGAAAAGCAACAGTTTTTGGTTCTGAAATTATAATAATAATGTCACCTGTATTCCTATCCTCTAGGTCTCACTCCAGTCCACTTGGCTGCATCAGAAGGACGGACGGCAGTCCTGAAGTCCCTCCTCGCAGCCGGCGGTCAGTGTAGCGCGCGCACACGCGACGGCTACACGCCGCTGCACGCCGCCGCTCACCACGGACACCACGCTGCTGCTAAGGCTCTGTTGGAGGCTGAAGCAGATGTGGCTGCGAGGGCCGCTCACGGGTAAGCATGATATAGATCTATGAAGTATGGGCCTGAAAGCTCTCCTTTTAGCCGACTGACAATGTAGCGCGCGCACACGCGACGGTTACACGCCGTTGCACGTTGCCCCTCATCACCACGCTGTTGTAAAATCTCTTTTTGAAGCTAAAGCACATATGGCTGGGAAGGATGCTAATGGGTAAGAATAAATATATCTGCTATGATTCGATCACATATTTATACTCGTATATGATCGAAACTGCTATGCTTCTGAAGTTATTTTAACTAAAGGACAATGTAGCGCGCGCACACGCGACTGTTACACGCCGCTGCACGCCGCCGCTCACCACGGACACCACGCTGCCGCTAAGGCTCTGTTGGAGGCTGAAGCAGATGTTGCTGCGAGGGCCGCTCACGGGTATGAAAGATATCTGCTATGGTGCCGTATGGTTCTTGGCAGAGTAGAATATGCCCACTCTAAGTCTTCCCGTGGATGCCGTAGAAGGTGACTAAGCAAACACAAGCTAAACAAAGCTTAACATCAAATAGACCTTTCTAACGCAGCCTGGAGAGTATAGGTCAAAATATCTTCTGACTGCTCTGGCTAATATATGGCTCTGGGAGTACAGAGAGGGTCGTGCTCCTGTAGTTAAGACAATAAAAGACTTGATGATGATGGTCCGTCGGCTAAAAGGAGAACGTGCTATTAGCCCACGGACAAAGTAGCACGCACATTATTTTCGAGAGAAAAATTCTCACTGATTTACCACCTCCTAAAATCTATAATTATGAGAATATAGCCTACAACGGTGTCCTTTTTGACAGGTTCACGCCGCTGCACCAGGCGGCTCAGCAAGGCCACACGCTGATCATACAGCTACTGCTGAAGAACAACGCTGATCCCAACGCCGTTTCAGTTGTGAGTAAATCTAAATCTTTGAGGTTATCGAAAATCGTTTACTAGGTTTGTCGACTAACAATACCGAGAATATGTGTTCTATAGATGACAAAAATCACGAAAAGAAAATAAGGAAGATAGGTAGTTACGTAATTCATTTTTCCTCTTATGTAAATTATTAGCGTTAACAAAGTACGACGGGTTTCGCGGGTCTTCTATTTAAAAAAAATGTGTCTTGACTAAATCCTACGAGTAGTTTTTAAATAATAATTTTGTTTGACAGAATGGACAAACAGCATGTGCTATTGCCGACCGCCTCGGCTACATCAGCGCTGTGGAGGCCTTGCGACCCGTCACCGAGAACACGCTCAGTCAAGCCGTGGGTGATACCGGTAAGTGATTTTATATGTCGATGATTTGTTCATCATCATCAGCCTAATACTCGTCCACTGCTGGACATAGGCCTCCCGAATTGCACGCCATCGAGATCTATCTTCGGCTGCTCGCATTCAGCTCCTGCCATGATGATTGAAAACATCAGTAAACTAATTGTTACTACATAAGACTACATAAGTAAGAACGGTAAGTCGTAGTTTTATGAAATCATTTATCCACGAAACCCGAATCGAATCCAAGAATGGACTGTCTTTTGCCAGATGGTTTCGATTACGGCTTTTCTTGATATCCGTAAAGGAGACAATAGAATATATATTGAGTTGTTTTCGATTGCTGCATTTTCAGCCATCAGTTGTTTTGAATGACTTACTGCATTTTTGTTATTAGGATAAAGTCAAAATCATTGCGTTTTATCTTTAAATATTTCTTTTATTTTTAGCACCACTGTTTACAATTAAATTATTATAACCTTGAGTACGACCACGTCCTAATTTTAAATAATAGCGTTTGTAAACAAAAATTGTTCATTTGACCGTGACAAAGTCGTTCAATGACTCCATAACACTCCAAAGATTGAATGGGCGTAATTTATGTAAACATACATTCAAACACATACTCACACTTACTGTAATTTACTGATATTGTTCAGCCAAGTCAAAAACTTCTTAAAAGTTTACATTTCAAAGGTGCTTTCGGACTTACCCACCACATACACACCACACTCACGCACCCACTACATGTTACCAGTGAAAAAAAAATGAGAAGGAATTTTAACACAATTGATGTCTGTTTATGATAAAAAATTTACCTGTATCATCGTATCGTAACATACATCATATATACATACTATCACGTCTTTTTCCCTTGCGGGGTAGACAAAGCCCAGGTCTTTAAAACCTTAAAGGCCACGTATTATCGTAACAACATTTTATATTTTTTAATATCAGAACACAAACATTACTTACTTTTGTTTAAACACAAGTTTACTTTTAGTTACGTAGCTACTTGCCGATCGAAATATGTAGGTGCAATCTATGAAGGTAAAATGTCCAAAGTCTTCCTCTATTTTTTTCCTATAACAGGATACAACAATCCTTGCAAAACGGCCACGGCGCGCGAATCTTTGATCTAAATACAGCGGGTTACGCAACTAACTTTAATGATATCCGTCAAAGCGTGCATAAATCGAAAACTGGACACCGGCCAAGCCGGTACAGTCGGTGGAAAACTTACTGTAAACATAGCAAATCGATCCTGTCACTTATTTGTACAGCTGGTACTAATTTTGAAATAGGAAGTTACTAAATATCTATATAAGGTTACGTTGCCGCGTGGTTCCTGGCAGAATAGAATAGGGCCACTCCAAGTTTTCCTGTAGGTGTCGTAGAAAGCGACTTAGAAAATATAAGCTACACAAAGCTTTATAAACATCAAAGAGATCGTCCAACCCGTCTGGCCAGCGTGGTGAGTGTAGGCCAAATCCTCTGACTGCTCTGGCACATGTATGGCTCTGGTAGTACAGAGAGGGTCGTGCTCTTGCATTGGAGTCTAAAAAAGACCTGATGATGATGAAGTTACGTAGAGTCTTCATTATCTAACAATGATCATCATCATCTCATTCTCAACCGTAAGAAATCCTCTGATATGGACCCACCTCTATCAGATATTTTTTTATATCCAGCGCTTTCTACTGGTTTGTCGATTTGCAAATATTATAAACGATATTACGTTCAAAGATATATGTTTGTCAAAGTTTTATAAAAAAAGTATTTCATGTTTCCGAAACCTTCCGTCTGAATGAGAGACAGAGCTGAGAGTGGGAATGCAAATGACTGGTACCCCTAAAAAGCAGTAGCTTAATTTGCTTACTTGGCTACCACCACTTACGTAGAGTGCTATTGTTCGTTTTGTTTTTTGTGTGTGTAAGTGGCCATCACCGGTGTCAGATTTTGCAAGCTGCCGTCTGACATGACGATTGTCATCAATGATGATAGTCAGCAGAGTGCAGTGCCTGGGCATTTTAGACGATTAGTATTCAATTCAACAAATTATGTGTTGAACAGTTGAAGTCTACATAGATACACAGTGTCTTAAGTATATTTAATGTGCTATTTTAAGATATAGGTAGACAAATATTTACTTAGTATTATCTTTACGAGGCTTCGGTTTCTCGAGATAATATTTATTGTATATATAACCTCAGAGCGATTATCTAAAATTTTATTAACTATTGACTAACTGGAAACAGAAACATCTGATCTACAAAACATCACTGTATTTTATTAGCCTGCTTATTACAATTTTAATTACTTAGTTTTAACATTGAGAGTTTATGCACGTTTAAGTGTGTTCTGTTTTTATAGATGTTTTTGGCTCTTGTGGAAACGCTCGTAAAACTATGCGTATATTGCTACATGAGGATAGTTTCACTGATTTCTTTTTACTATTGTCACGTTAATAAAATATATGTATAAGATGCTTTTACTACTCAATAAATATGTCTGTCAAGCTTTTATTAAAAGAGTTGTGTTGCTCTGTGAAAGTTCTAACATCATGCTTACAAAATGCTAAAAATATATCATCACTCCGTAGTTTTGTCGGAGGAACGTTTTAGCCTCCCTCAGTTGATCTTACAATATTATAATATAATACTTACTATAATCATAGGAATACTCTTATTGAGATATTCAAACAATAAAGGGAAAAATAGAATACCTAAAATCTAATTTATAGCTAGAACAATAGCTGCCGTGACGAAATTCATGAAGCCCACATAGAATGTTAAGTAATGTCCGTAGTCGAGTGTACTTATAACTGACTTGTTCTTGTTACCTCTGAGGCAGAAACGTATTAGTATTGCTCTGTTATGAAAATATATTCACTTAACCCCGTTTAACCGACGTATGAAAGAAATAATTATCATTTAATATAAATTTCAAAAATTTTTTTTTCGTGTTTGTAAGTGGAAAACCACGAAAAACGAAAAGCAATGTCGTGAGGTTCCCGGCAGAGTACAACCTATTACTTCACTTTTTGTTAAAAAAAAACTTTTTGTATCGGCACTGCAATGGTTTTAATGTACGGTTGTGAGAATTTTTTTAGTATTTTTTCATTTATACGATTTTGAATCCCTTGCAATTGGACATAATATTTTTAACATAATAGGGTGTTGATTTTTTCTCAGCTCTAAAATAATGGTTCACCCTTATTTCAGGGTTAATTTTTAAATGGACTCTTAAAGATACGGGGATCCTACCTTTTGAGTGACGGAGCCCTAAAAGTTATAAACTTACCAAAATCAAACATAAAATTGGTGTTTATCTATAATGTACCGTTTGCAAAACAGTTGCACGTAAGTGCTAAAATTAATTTGTAAACCCGTTGACTTTTCTCGCCATTTTTGCATTGCAAATAAGTAGTTGCTAATGACATCATCTTTAAAAGCCACATCTGTTCAATAATAAATAATAATAATCTACTGCCCAGCATATATATTTTTTCAATTATTTATGGACGTAGAAATTGTCTTATCTTTAAAATTAACGCCCCTCCTCTTTATTTCAGACCACGAGTTAACATACCAACCGAACGTTCGGAATTTTTATCACAAGCTTTTTTGAAAACCAATAGAGAAGACAAATTTTATTTGTATTACGAACCCATATAAATATATCTTCTGGCCTAGACTTTCATTAATAAAAAAAAGAGAAATATAACGTTGTTACTTATAGCGAAGTGAAAAAACTGGCGGAAGAAAGAGAGGAATGGAAGAACCTCCATTGACAAGAGCCTAGCTCTTTAATTTGATGATGATGAGTGCAAATAGCAATATTACTGTAGTAATTGAGGCGTTCAGTATTAGATTATTTATTGCAAATACATTCTCAGATTTTATCGAAGATAATCAGAATTTCTCGAGAATTTTTCGGAATTTAAAACCGTGTCGCGGAACTGATAAAATAAATAACAGCTATTTTTAACGATTTGTCAGCGTATCTTAATAATATGCGATGACCTATTGACCAATCTCATTAATTTATCATACCTATACTTTTACGGGCACTAAAACAAATTATTGCAAATAATTAGGCAAGTACAGTGTGTGCTTGTCAGTGCAAAAAAAGTTAAAGATATAGCCCGCTAAAATTTCGTGTGCCGTCATAGTTTGCTGCACTTTTTAGAAAAAGTAACGTCACGAGTCCTACATAAATGACGGTATAATTGTAAATATTATTATTTAGAAACAGGCATACATATTATCACGTCTTTCTCCCTTGCGGGGTAAACTAGAGCCCAAGGTCATAAAACCCAAAGGCCACGTTTAGCGTATTGGGCATTAAGGTGGAAAGCGGCATCAAAATAGTGGTGGGTTGCTAGCCGCATCGCCTATTGACGTGATTCCTTAGATTTTCGCTTAAACCCTTGAAAGCAGCTGGTATATTCTATGTTTCTCCTATTCTCCCAAACCACCATAGAAGATTATTGTTTTGATCCAGGAAAGTAGCCTATTTCTGCTGGTACTGAAATACTAAACAATACGAAATCATGTGATATCAGAATCAATAGCCCATCAAATTTGAATTGAGTAATGGGGAAATAGCTCATTGAACGTAATTATATACAGTTTACAAAACAGACCACTTTGCGTCAGTGTTTAGTTGTTTGAAATTTCCGCCTATAAGTACTAAGTATATTTATATTTTACGTACTTACTTGTGGATGAATTGCGAATTATTTGACTGATAAGTTCTTATCGTATTGAGTATTTTGCGTTTGATTGCGACTTTGCCCGCGTTCGGATAGAACGTTAGTCCTAACTGCACGAAATGGTAATTTTTAATTAAAATCACTCTTAACAAGCAACTTCTTTGTGCGGATAATCATACAGTACTCAGTTTCACTTTCATAGTGTAATTATAGCAGTTATTTCAATTTGGTTAAGTCCAGTTCTTAATGGATCGTCTTCCCGGTTGCATCCCCAGCTTTACAGCTTCTGTGTCTCTGGCATCGGTAATGTTAGTGTATATTATTCAGTCAGACGAATAAATATATACGGACAAATCACACAGATTGAGCTAGCCCCAAAGTAAGTTCTTAAGTAAGACTTGTGTTATGGGATACTTACTCAACGATACCTACTATATTTTATAACAAATACATATATAGATAAACATCCAAGACCCAGGACAATCTGAAAAAGATCATTTTTCATCTTGACCTGACCGGGGCGGGGATCGAAACCGGGACCTTCCGTGTCACAGGCCGGCGTGTTGACCGCTGCGCCACGGAGCTCGTAATAGTTTAGTAATTTTACATCCGACCACCTTCTTACACCAGCTTCATTTTTAACTGACTTTACAAAAAAACCCCCTTTTTAATGGGCACTTAAATGTCTCAATCAGGCCGAATCTTTTATGTTTAATTATGTTTGTTAGTTCCTCAAAACTATGATTTTATTTATAAAAAAAAGTATGGTAGCGTAACTTCTCCATTAGTTCCATTAACATTTAATCAAAATCCGTTTTGTTGTTTAGTAGAATTAAAATTTCTAATACCACCACTGCAATTATTATAAATAATTTTATGTACAGTTTTTAGACTTTCATGTTAAAATACCATTATTTAGCAACGGGATTATAGCAATTAATTATGATATACGTAACTAATCTGACGTTAATAATTAATTCAGTACCGTTAGCGAAATAGTTCAGTAATACATTTTCATTATAAAAATGTTTAAAATATTTTTTTACACTACTTTTCTGCTATTTTATGGAAGATATTTTAATTGGTAAATCTTTGTTACAAATATTCACCTACCTAGAATAGTCGAAATAATTTGATCTTTGTTAGAAACGTCTTTTAAAGGAGACAACCTTCTTTATATCTATACTATATACAAGGCAAACCTGATTGACTCACTGACTTATATATCAACGCACAGCCGAAACTACGGCGAGGCCTAAAACTTTAAATTTGGTACATCCTTTATGATGTAAGAGAGTACTCAGAAAGGACTTTTTAGAAGTACATCCCGTAGGGGGATAAAGTTTGACGCGGACGAAGTCGCGGAAAAATTTCTAGTGATGGATAACACATTGATGACATGATCAAAGTCCAAAAAATTTTTGTTTTTCAACCTGACTGTCCTTGCCTCAGATAGTGGGTTCTTCTAAATAGGTATTTTTTACTTATTGTATCTGTCATCATATGAGCTCATGCATACAATTATCTATACGTCCAGCAACATTATTATACTATTGTAAGCAAATCGTACTGTTGTGATCTGGTAATGCGTCGATACATAATTCATGTTTTTATTGGTTGCGATTGATATTTATTGAGTCAACTTGGATTGTTTTGTTTGGATTGATTGAAAACTTATATTCAATTTGTATCTATAATCATCATCATTTCGAGTAGGTGACACGGTCAGTCGACCATGCACACCCTGGTGTCAGAGTTCTTCGGAACCACCTCTCGGCCTCTGACGTGGATCCTTTAACGACTACCAGATGGCAGCCGGGACCAACGGCTTAACGTGCTTTCCGAAGCACGGAATCATCTTTTATCAGACAATCAGGTGATTCATGCCTGCAAAGTCCTAGCCAAACTGGAAACAACTTAACAAAGTATCCTTCCCGTGGGAATCGAACCACGACCCCCAGGTCAACATGGCAAACGCCTTAACCACTGGACCATAGAGGCAGTAATTTAAAGCCCTTATTTTAAGAAACTCATTTTATTATTTCCGCGATTCATCAAAGTTTTCATTCATAAATTTGAATTGTAAATTTTCTGAAAATGTTCTCATGTTCAGGGCTTTTTTTTAATAAGGGAGAAATTTATATTCTTAGTAAAATAATATTATCTATGATCTTCGTAAGAAATATTAAATTAAACTGTGAAACCGGATTAGAAAAATGCGTCTGCGAATGTCGTACAAAACGTGAAATTTATTTTTTGACTGTCTCAGTAATCTATCGTTTTTAAATTTTAAAATCTGTAACCTCGACTCGAAATGGTTTTAGATTCAGCCAGTTTAACGAAACTTATGCTAAGTGAATTATGAATAAAGCTATGTAAATTATAAATTTTTATGTTCTATTAAAGCGTTTTTTACCAATTTTAAAAAGAGATTATTTTAGTGTGCGTTCAATATATCGGTACGTTTTTGGTTTGGTATCTTGAGTTAAAGTTAAATGAATACATATTACGTATTCATAATAAGAATGGAAGAAAGTTAAATGAATAAATAATGTATTTCTTGTTTACCATTCAACTTGTATTTCAATCCAATTGATGTTTTCCCGGCGGCGCATCTGCTCTGTTATCTAATCAGTGCACCGAGGGCGGAGAGTCACTGTGTCGCTGTTTGTTTTGGAATTTCATTCTAAACTAGCCGCGTGGCGTCTATCTTTGTACCAGGGTTGTTGCGGATGCCGAATTTTTCACATCCGCGGATGTGAATGCAGATGCAGATTTTTGAAGACTCACATCCGCGGATGCAGATGCGGATGCGGATGTTTCAGATTCTACTTAAATATCCTAATGCTAACTTCCTAACTAATATTATAAATGCGAAAGTGAGTTTGTTTGTTTGTTACGCTTTCACGCTGCACCTACTTAACCGATCATCATGAAATTTTGCATACACATAGGATAAGGTACTGGTTTTTAGGGTTCCGTAGTAAACACGGAACTCTTATAGTTTCGCCGTGTCGGTCTGTCTGTCCGCGGTTTTACTCAGAGACTATAAGTACTAAAAAGCTGTAATTTGGTATGGGAATGTTTATTAATCATACCAAAAAAGTGGTAGAAAGTCTTTAAAAAAATTTTTTTAGGGTAGCTCCCATACAAGTTAAGTGGGAGTAATTTTTCTCTACTAACATATCGTGTTGATGAAGAAGTCTCTAAAAAAAATTTGTGAGGTTAAGACCTCATTTCGATCTAGGGATCCGTTTCTGAAATATTTGGTTATAAATTGTAAAATTTTTTTAGAGGTATGTTTCCCCCTTCTCTATCTGCTAATCGGTTATACATAGATACGTGAAAAAAATACAGGAGTATATATAACAAAGTTGAAAGAAAAATTATCAGAGCTGAGTACTAAGTACAAAGTAAAAAGTTATAGACCTTTTTCATAAACCGCAAAAAACTATAAATGTAATAACCGGGACTAAACGCGATAGGCATTTCGTAGTATTACTACCACTTACTTCCTTGACGTTTCGACCGAGTTGCATCGGCCGTGGTCACAAGGCGACTGACGGGCGGCGGCATCGTCTGTTCGGGCGTCGTGAAGTATTTTCTTCCACCCGCAAGTTGTCACTTATTGAATCACTAGTGATGTGGCCACGACAAACTACACTCACGGTATCCGGTTTCGGTTTTAACGGTTTCACTCGCGGTATGCACCCATTAATTACAGGATTCCACGCTGGAGACAACTTAAATCCGTCCTCCCGATTGAAATTTTTGTACTTCTTAATTTCAATCGCTTCACGTACCATCCTGGTGTGGTAATGCCGATCAGTGGAGAGAATTTTAGGGTTATGTAGCTCCATCCAGTGGTTGACTCCCGTATCCAATAAGTGTTCTGCTACCGCGGATTTACTCGTCTGTCGATTTTTCACTGCGGCAATGTGTTCCTTGACGCGTTCGGCTATAGTCCGTTTTGTCTGGCCAATATACGAACTGCCGCAGCTACAGTCGATTTTATATACTCCCGGAGTTTGTAACGGCAAGGTGTCCTTTGGTGATCGTAGTGACTGCGACACTTTACGTAAAGGCGTATAAATAGTCTTTATTGAGAATTTTCTCAACACCGTCCCAATTTTATCCGTTACGCCTTTAACATATGGTAAAAATGCTGCCTGACGATTCACTTCTGGACATCCTTGTCTTTTCTTCTGCTTTCTCCACTCTCTAGACACCCTGTACCCGTTACGTTTCAGTACCTCCTGAACATGTAAAAGCTCCGTTTGGAGATGGTCAGGGTCACATAGGTTATGCGCTCTGTTCGTTAATGCAGACATAACGGATTGAAGATGCCGGGGATGGTGATGAGAGGATGCATGCAGGTATCTGTCCGTGTGTGTAGGTTTTCTGTATACCGTGTGAGATAAATTACCATCCGGTTTGACCTTAATCATCATGTCCAGGAACGCAAGAGATCTGTCCTTCTCCATTTCATAAGTGAATGTCATCTTTGGATGTATGGAGTTGAGATGTTTGATATATTGCTCCACTTCTTGATGGCCTCCATTGACAATGCAGAAGACATCGTCAACGTACCTCCTCCAGAGCTTCACGTGCCCAGGTCCAGTGGCTAGTGCTCTGTCTTCGAAGTGCTCCATCCAGATATTTGCAATCACCGGTGCGAGTGGACTACCCATTGCAACTCCATCGATCTGGAGGTAGAACTGGTCTCTGAAGAGGAAGTAGTTGCCGTCTAAACACTGCTCAATGAGAGCAATATACTCATTAGGTAACTCATGATCGAACAGTTTTCCCTTAATGACCTCAAGGCATTCCTTTAAAGGAACATTTGTGAAGAGTGACTCAACATCGAAGCTCACCATGATGTCTCCAGGTTCCAACTTTATGCTCCTCACTATGTCCCTAAAATGAAGAGAATCTTTCACATAAGACGGTGTTTTCCCAACTAATGGTTGCAGCACTCCAGCAATATGTTTCGCCAAGTCGTAGGTCGGAGAGTCAATTTGACTTACGATCGGTCTCAATGGGATACTGCTTTTGTGCACTTTCGGCAGACCATAAAGTTTAGGGGGTTGCAGAGCTTTGGGCTTATGTAAATGAGTGTACTCGTCCTCCGTGAAAATCTCCTCGTGGTCATGAATCAAGGCTCGAACGCGACGTGTAACCCTGGCTGTGGGATTGAACGACACAGGTTTGTAAACTTTCTTGTCTGCCAACAAATCCTTAACCTTTTCGACATATTGTTCAGTATTCATTACTACAGTGGCGTTTCCCTTATCGGCCTTTAGCACTAAAATGTTTTCATTACTCCGCAGCTGTTTCAGTGCTAGACGCTCTTCTGTAGTGACGTTACTTTTCGGTAGCTTGGATTTTCTTAAAATCACAGCTACATCTTGTCTAAGACAATCAGCCTCAACGGTAGGTATTTTGTTCCGTATAATTGTCTGTTCCAAGCTACATACAATGTCCTCATAAGGAATCCGTTGGGGTGTCAAAGCAAAATTCATACCCTTTGCCAATACACTTTTTGTCGGGTCATCCAGTTCCTCATTCGATAAGTTAAAAACGGTGCGATCGGTATCTGCGTTCGAGTGTGTCGCATCACTAGTGCATACTGATGATTTATTCTCAAGTCGACGGCGGGTAGTTAATTTATTAAATTTGCCTTCGTGATTTGCTTGGCATAACCCGTAGGTTCGAAGCGCTTGAGAATAAGTTATGTGATCACACTTATCGAAATCCTCACTAGATAACACCGCACTGCATTCCAGATGTACTTTGTACAATTCACTCACAACACTGGTTAGTTCACTATGATTGTTACGAATAAGCTGTCTTAGCAGACGAAAACTCGCACTAGTCAGAATTCTTTTCGTCAAGTCAACGTCAAGGAAGTAAGTGGTAGTAATACTACGAAATGCCTATCGCGTTTAGTCCCGGTTATTACATTTATAGTTATAATGCAACGCGAAAGTTTAAAATCTTATATTAAACCGCAAAAAACTTTGAAACAAACACTATGAAAGACAAAGTTATTTTTGCTTATTATAGAGGTTTTTGGCTAATCTAAGCTTGCTTCTACGGAACCCTTCATGGGTGAGCCCGACTCGCACTTGGCCAATTTTTTTCGCTTCCATTGGTCATCATCACGCGTGACGCAAACAGCACGCGCCATTCGCAGCCCCCTCCCTTTTCAAGAAAAGCATCCGCATCCGCTTAACAATCTGCATTGATTTATTGCGGATGCGAATGCAGATGCAGATGTCCAAATCTATGCGGAAGCTCCGCATTTGCGGATGCGGATGCGAATATTCGCAACATCCCTGCTTTGTACCTAGACTTGATTGCCTCACAACACCACTCATTCTTACTAATTCATGAGTATTTATTGAATGAAAATTGAAGAATGTGCGAGCTGTATTATCTTACATGCATTTATAAGATATCCGTTTTTAGGTTTCCGTATCCAAAGGGTAAAATCGGGACCCTATACTCTATTAATGAGACTGTCCGTCTGTCTGTCACCAGGCTGTACCGCATAAACCGTGATAGCTATTCAGTTGTAATTTTCACAAATGATTTATTTCTGTAGCCAAACCACAAATACTAAAAACAGAATAATATAAATATTTAAGGGCCCATAAAACAAACATGATTCTTTGCTCGATATTAATAACGGCAACCGGTAGACTCTTGATATATTCACAGAATATTTCGTTGAAAATTCACTTTAAAAAAAATCATTATTTAGGGAGATATGCTTTTTTTCTTGTGTCAAAGCCAATTGAAATGTGTTGTTTCATTGAATACTTGATGATGCACATCATTTGAGCCCCGCTGAGCGACCTTGTGAATTGTTGATGACACCAAAGCTGAAATGCAATGTCAAGAAAATTTATTTATCGCCACGCGATTTAGATTTCGGTCAATAGGTAAATAAATACTGAACAATTTAGAAAATATTTTATTGTGATGGTGCTTCTGATTCCAGTAAGTAATTTGCTGATCCGAATATTTAAATAGACATTTGTGTTCGATTATAAAACAGCCGAAAGACTTTTTTACAAAGCTTTACTTTCTTTATATCATGTCACTATTCACTTTTGTTTCAAGCTTTAAATCTGTTAATCTGGAAAACGGTATTAAAGATTGAAGTATCAAAAGTTAAAGTATTTACTCATGTTGGTCTGGTGTTTAATTTGACATTTCAGAATCTCTCTTTCTATATTTTCAGTCTTACGTGCGTATTTGGTCCTGCATATTTTTTCCACGGTTTGTTTACTAAGATTTTCATTTCCCCTCTCGCACAATCATAAAAATAATAGTAATATCGAAAGCATTGCATGTCAAAAATAAGTGCGTATCAACTTCAGCTGCCCGTGCCCCATGGCAACACCTGAATGAAGTGAAAATAAAAGCGCGTGTTCCTTTCTTAGATCGTTATCGCCCCATTCGTCATACGGTTCACGGCTACATATCGCTTCTTGGCCGCCTGCCATTATTTTCAGGAGCGGGCAGTGCCGGCGTTAGTATTGCTAGTGCCCTGGGCGAGGTGTATAGTAGAGAGAGCAAATAATATCAAGGTGCCCCGCGCCCCAACTGTGTTTTTATGCGCTCCCTAAACCCAGCGTCCTGGGGCGGTCACACAACCACGCCCCACCCTAACCCCGCTACTGGAGCGGGAATTGGGTGTGCACTAGTATTCGTACGTGAATTTCTTAATATTACATCAAAGGGCGATTAGAAACAGTTTGGTGTAAAAACCGATCAATTACCTATTGTGAATTTGATTATGTAGCCTTTTGTACTTGTTGTGCTATGGGCTAGTATAAAACACTCTGTAACGTGAAACTTATTTACATATTATACGTATATTCCTTCGAAGATACCTACTTATAGATGGACAGGCCTATCCATCAGACAACGGTAATAAAGTAGAATCCGTTGCATTGCCCTTCTTTGATTTTAAAATCCAAGAAATGTACCATTTTACGATCTTTCTGTGATATTATTTAAAGGCAACAGAGCAGAGAGTATTATTTGACATTTCCATAGAACCAGTATTGATATTATTAATATGTCTATCGGCTCAGAAAACTTGACGGGCTTACACACGGTCCTAGATATTAAAATAGCTTGTACTGGAAAATCCGGTAGGGGGATTAACTATGCACCGGCCGTAATTAGAGTCCTTGTCTATAAATGGCCGATAATCACCAGTTAAACTAATTTGTCTGCGCGAGGCATGAAGTCCACTTGTAGGGGAACCTCAGCTTTTTATGGTGGTTTTACCGTGGTGCTTTATAGATTTAGTGAATGTTAATAAACTTACATCGACAATTTTAATTTGATTCATTCAGAAGTTCACAACCGTTGGTAGTTTTAGGTGATCAGAGAAGTCTGGGGAACAATTCGTTTATCTTCCGAATTTATTATCTTTTATTTTACTACTAACCTATTATTTATATATTAAAATAAATAAATTAAATAAATATATACGGACAAATCACACAGATTGAGCTAGCCCCAAAGTAAGTTCTAATGAAAGACTTGTGTTACGGGATACTAACTCAACGATACTATATTTTAAAACAAATACATATATAGATAAACATCCAAGACCCAGGTCAATTTGAAAAAGATCGTTTTCCATCTTGACCTGGACGATCAAGATGGAATCCGGACCTGACGAACCCGGGACCATCCGTGTCGCAGGCAGGCGTGATGACCGCTGCGCCACGGAGCTCGTCAAATTTATTTATTACTATTACATTCATAAGTTGTGCTCAAATGTGTGTACGTTTATTATTGTATCTATCACACCTTATACATGCGTAAGTGCTTTTAAAATTCTAATTTATAAATAAATCCCTTTAACAATCAAGCATACACCGAGAGCGTACTATTGGTTCCAATTTTGAAAAATTCCTTTACGGATATTGGGCGTAGAAAACACGTCACTTGAGTTTGAATTTGTGGCCCCTTTTCATCATATCTACCCTCACTCCAATATTTTGTCTATGGTCCCTATTGCCTAGAGTTTTTGGCAGATATAGACGTGTATCTATCTAGCTAGAACATGCTTGGATGAAAGAGAGTGATTTTACAAAAACAATTTTAGGACACTGTGATGCGTTCGTGTGAGTCACCAGTATTTACAACAACAAGGTGACGCTACGGTCTAGTTATTTTCGATTTTATTTCAATTTAACAACCACTTGGGTTGAGCCAGCTAACAATAATATATGATTCTTTACTACACACGTTGTACACACCATCTCTCATTAGATTTTGAGTAATTACATTTTTAAAATAAACTTTTGATTCTTCAACATATTTTTCTATTTATATATAAGTATATATATATATCTCTCTCTCTCTCTTCTCATTGTGTGTTTTAGTTGTGATGTTTTGGAGCCCAGGTTTCCTTTACTTCAAACTACTTATTTTTAAAACGACTTCAAAATTCAAAAAAGAAGGCGGTGATCTCAGATTTATAACTGCGGTGATCAATTTTCGTGGATGTTGTTTTTTTTTGTTACGTCAAATCTCCGCCATTTACGTATATAGGTAAAGGCTTATATATTGTAGGGATTCGAAAAAATATTTTTATATTTGGAAGGGTCTATACTTGCTTGCGATGAAAGTCCTATTTATATTTCTCATAGATATCAGAATACTGTGATATTTCTTCATTATCAGTTCAGTGGTTTGGTTGAAGTCTTTTTTTTATTCCAAAGACTGTCTATTTGGAAATTAACATCTCACGGCAATGAATGTTTTAAATATCGAAAACATATTGCTTAAAATATATAATTAACTCAAAAACCGCAATTTAAAATTATTTTTATATCACTCTCGTCGTCTCAAGCTCATTTCTCAGTTGATTTAATTTAGGCCGACAAGTACATACTATAGGTCGAAGGGGAAAGGTGGTGGACCCGTGTCCTAGTTAAGGGTCAGGTGTGTGGCGTCCTTGATATATTATTATGCTCCGCTCAGTGAAATTATATTTCAAAGATGAAATATTCCTTTGTTGCCTATGTAGGGTTTTGTACGTAAGAACCGTGGGATAAATTAATATGGTAGAATTTTCTTTTTGTAAGTTAACGAATAAATCTAAAAATTTCTAAACCATCTTTGTTATCAGTGCTTATGTTTTAATTTTTTTATTGTTAGGTCGATGATGTCGAAACAAAACAATAAATATAAATTACTTTTTGCTTACTGATCTAATTAGAGCGACGCAGTGGCTACATGTTATTCAGGCTCTAAGGCATTTAAGGTACCTTTTGTAAGGAATAGTCATAAAACAAATTATACTTGAGAAAAACCTCACACGATTCCAAATTATTTAGCCAACTATGACAAGACGAGCTCTCTCTAGCTACAGAAATACAAATAGAAAAGAAGTTTCACACTTTCGTAACTAGGTACTTTTCGAATGTGAAATTAAGCGTAGTTTCATATATCTCGATTACCTTAACATCCTACATCGATTTTATGTGGTGATTATCCTCGCAAATACAGCCAGCAGTATTACTACGCTAATTACTAATAATAATATATTAATTCCGTAATACATTTTTCAATACATAACTCGTAATGTAATCGTAATCGATATTATCCCTTTTGTACCTAGTTGAACACAACACATACTTCCATTTACAAATGATGGGACGCAAATATAAAACATATTATACATAGATACCTATTTTAAATTTGCTTGTATTATTTCAAGGAAAGTAAAACTGGCCAGTAACAATACATCTTTAAAGTATTTATTACGCTATTTCATTCATTTTATTATGAGACCCAAGCAAACAGATGTCGAAGCGACATTGTTTCAAAGTCTTTGTTTATTTAGGAGTTCACACGACACAAACAGTTGAAATGCAAATGTTTCAATAACAGAATTCCGAGAATCCGAAATTGACACCATATGTCATGTAAAAATAGTCCTAAACCAATTTTGTATGATAGTTTATGAAGAATGTAGTAAATGACGTCATCCGCTATTACTATCAATATATTATAGCTGAAGAACGGTAATTTTGTTGTTTATGTGTATTCTCTACTTGCCATAGAGTTTCGAGTTGCATAGATAGACCGTGGGAAATTGTAACGGTGAATGTGACTTGAATTACATGGTTCTTGGAATGCTGTAACAATAGTCGCTGTGTGGTATGTACTGCATTTCTTTTAATATTCTATGCTGGTCTAGGAGACAAAATGTGTCAGCCAGCTTCGATTTCAGCGCGTAGGTCGTAAAATATCGTAGAAGTGAGCTACCTGAATTCGCAATAACAAATCATCAATAATTCTGCTTATTACATATTTAATGCCAAGAATTGCTAAAAGTAGTCATCAGTACTACTGAGTCCCTATTTACACCGTAAAAGTTTTACACAAAATACATTTTTATTATTAAAATAAATAAATATTGCTGAATGATTTGTTCTTATTTACATTAAGATCTCCATCTACAACTTGATATTTTCGGAAAATTTGATTCTTAATATTAATAAAAAAATTAGAATCGATAGCGCAAATTCTAAGTTCATAGCAGAAACTTTTGTTTCGGCACTACGTCATCCATCAAACACGTGTCGAAATTCTTCGCCGATGAGTGTTTCCCGCGTCAAAGCGTAGGATTAGCATTCTATGAGAGTTGGAGTTCTGTGTAAAAGTTTTTGCATGCAAACGCACGTGAGCCCGGCTCAATGATATAGCGGCGGCCAGTCGCCCGGCAACCTCTCTGCGCTTATCACGGCGCTACCTCTACGCTACAATCCAATTAACCAATCAACTTAATCTAATTTAAAAAGTATTAATCAAGTTTCGAACGCGTTCGAAAAAAGAATTGCGCGCCAAATTTTCAATTTCGTCTTCCATTATCTTCGGCATTTGAGTTGGAGTGTTTATGTTAATTGTTACAAGTGTTCGCTAATATTACTAATTTCTGCGAATCTTATGATGTAACTGTGAATCGTTGAATGGTGCTTTGTTTTATGGTATTCGACCCCAGTGCTAACAGTGTGTTCTAAGAAGAAACTGAAAGTGTATTAGTGACACGCTAAATACGGGAAACTTCCTCATTGTTGAAACTCTCCTGGTACGTTATTTTATTTAAATACCATTTGTTTTTACAGGTTTTAAATTAAATAGATTAAGTTTAGACTATAAACACACTTTTTGTACCAGCAAAGATCAGTACCTAGGTAGTGAGTTCTTAAAGCCAACTAAACTAAAACTATGATAGAGCAACCATAGATCGTTTTTTATGGATTTAATACACTATATTTACAGCCGAAAAGTGTTAACACTAGCCAGGCGTAAGAACTAAAATAGATTAGAAGTTCATTTCCGTTTCCATCTACCGTATATCTTCATTGTTTAGGTTTTGCATGCACATGGTCGGTGCGTTTGCGTTGGTGGCGATCCGCCAAAATTTATTATTAACTTGCCCCAAGAATTTTAATTTTATATACGATGGCGACGCCAGACGAAGGTTATATTTGTAGCGAAGTGTGAATCGGGTGATATTTCCACCATTCAAGTTATTTGTAGTGAAGATTTCATTCGCGTAGCCGACATCAACAATAAATATTTTTGGCATTGACATTCAGCCAAAATTACTGCTCAAAAACCGAGTAACCTTAAGCCACAATTACGAATTGAAGGTGAACATTATTTTGTGTTACAATCAAAGACGAGAACTAAATTTTTTGAGCTGGTTTTCGACCATGGGGTCTATAATTTATGGCCCGTGGCTATGGTATGATGTAATCCATCTGGTTTGACCTCCGTATTTTATATCCATACGTATACAGACGTGAGTTATCTCTGGTGCGATAGGAACCTGTTTCGCCGCTAATGTGGGTTGTACAGTCAATAACTAAAGAAGTTTATGAAAACCAGAGCTTCAATCCTAATAAATGGACTGTTATCGTAATATTTTTAGCATCACTAGCAGTAATATTATTCGATCAGAATATATAAATATAGGTATAGGGACATATCACACAAATTGAGCTAGCCCCACAGTAAGTTGTGAACTTGTGTCGCAGTCGCAGAATACTAACTCAACCATGGTGGACTCAGCTCATGATGGGAAATGATTTCCCATCATGACCTGACCGGGGATCGAACCCGGGACCCACCCCGTGTTGCAGGCCGACGTGGTAACCACTGCGCCACGGAGCTCGTCAAATACCTTATATAGTTAAACTAAGATATTCTATCCCTATCTTTTAAATATATCATTTAGTATTAGGCAAAATTAAAAAAAAAAAGAAACTGTTTTTTCTATCACAAACAAGCACCGAGCTCTATCAAACAATATTATAACGAAAATTAAAAACTTTAAAATTTTGAGCGAGTTTTATTTTTTACTGTACAATAGGCTATTTTCCTAGGTCAAAATATTAATAATAAAATTAGACCTTCAGTTTGACAATCAAAAAATATTGGACACGTATTTTTTCTTTCGTTAATTAAACAATAAATGTCAAAGATAAAGCGTGTCAAAGTTCATGAGTGGGGGCTTGTGACATCACAGGCCACTAAAAAGTGTACTGGCTAGTGACGTCACACACAATTTTAACGGGCTATATCTTTGTCAGTTTTTGTTTGATTGACAAAAGAAAAAATACGTGTCAAATGTTTTTTGATAATCTAACTTACGGACTAATTATATTTTTTTAGGAAAATAGCCCATTCATAATATCACATCTGCTTTTGAACAATATTTCGTTCTCAATAACAATACTAGCAGAGTCACTCTGAATTAATCACGAGTGCAATATGAGTAACGTTTGCAGGAAAAGGATACATCGGTCCATAATGATGCAAATTTGCTCGTAAACGAGTTACACTTTGACCTAATCAAGCCTCGTCATATTATGACAAATATAGGTTACGAAGAATTAAAATACCTAATTAAAGTAAGTACATAAAAATTAATAAAAAGGATGAAAAATGAAAATTACAAAGAAAATTGCGTATTGCATGTAATGATTTATTACTTTTCATCCAATCAAGCCAATAGACACGTTTTTTTTTTAAGAGACTTGATTTATATGCTTAGCTATAACAAAATTCCTTACGAGTAGCAATTATTGAAATGCCATTGTATAATTTCTAATTTGTTACTATGTAAACAAAATTGTGTCGTTTTGACGTGCATATAGTAACAATAAATATTACTACAGACATTATTGGATTTTTTATGAGCCAATCTCGTATTAAATTATGTTTGATGAATATTCAATTGTTCTAATATAAACATAGCACACGTTCTCTAGAAATATTTTTTTGAGTTCCGTACTCAAAGTGTACAAACAAACAAAAAACTACATGTACGAACATTTGTATAGTCATTGCCGCTATAACAACAAATAATGAAAACAAATAAAATTTGATAAAATAATGCCATGAAATAAAAGTATTTGAGGGTTTTTTGCAGTTAAAAATTGTAAATGGGTACGAAACCCTTCGTTTACAAATTTAACTCGCACTTGGCCGGTTTATTTGTAACTCTCATGCAGTTTTTCGTCCCTTCTTCATCCTTTGAACTACAACATGTTTGAGCTACAACATTTGGAAACGAGAACCAATTAAATAGGTAAATTTTTAAGCATGTTAAATTTCAAATAATGCAAAGTGATTGTTTAATCTTGAAGAAAGACGCCGTCTGTGAACTCAGAAGAAAGATAATGCGAATTTATGCAAAGTTAATGACAGTGATAACAACACGATGAAAGAAACGATTTTATTGCGTGAAAAAAGTTATTTTCGGAGCTTTATTATGCTGAACACTTTGTATAGTTGACTTATTGACTTCAGATTTCAAAAAAGGCAAATTTATTATAAGTTTCGAAAGGACAAAAATTATAATAAAAGATACCGAATAAAATTATTTTCAATACGGTTTTATGGCTTTTATAACATTATTTATTTATACACCTAACGTTGACTGTGACTGGTTTATCACGCATTGGGCTAACATCGGTTCGCTGACATGAAGAATAGACGCTCAAGCAAGACTTCAAGTTGTGAACATGCCATATCCAATCAACTTTTTTTCATAATAAATTTATTTTTGAATATAGGTTTCTTGTTAAATAAAATGCTAATATTAAATTACAACCTGCTTAAACTAAAACTAACTATAATTTAAAAGCTAAAAATAAAAATAATTTCTATTAAAAAAAACCTATAAATTTATCTTATTATTATTTTTTTTTTCCTATCATTATATATCTAAATTTAGTTAATCCTCAATCCGTGCAAAAGAAAATAGCACAATTCCAGGAATGCTTCGTGATTCGTGAGGCTATTGAAATTAAAGAAAGCATCCATATTTCAATAGATTGGATGGTTGGCAATTTTACCACCAGCTTCGGATCCAATCGTCAATTTAATTAAATCACAGTGTCAGCGCCAGATACGGGTTTTTATAATATCAATATTATTATATTTAATTTTGATATTAATTTTCGCTTTACAAATCATCCTCGTTGCCATCTTTATTAACCACCTGAGAAACGTACCATAAATCTGACCAATCAGATCCTAATCTCAAATTAGTAAACATAGTGGATATATTATTACATATTTTTTATTTATAAGTATGACGCTACAGGGTCAAAACTACCATTAAGTTACTCATGCGTAAGTTGTTATTATAAAAGAAATAAAATTGTATCCAGTCTATTATAGTAATTGAGGTAATTTCGTGGCCTTGGTTGTCTTTCTGTTTTAAAGAATGAACAAGATCAAAGGCTTTTAAAGTAAAGCAATGGATTATTTGTACCTAGCTAGCTCAAACCATACAGTACATTTAACTGTCAGCTGTAGACATCGCGAGTCTTATCAGTTATCAGAAACACAGAATATATTTATTTACAATAAGTGTACAAATGGAGAACTTAATGCTATATGGCATATATACCAGATACTTTACTTCCATGCGGCTAGCCACCCATTATCATCAGGTCTCATTTTATATTGTGTGGGTGTGCATGGTCTACTGACCGTGTCACCTACACGAAATGATGATGATGATTTTATATTATATAATACATATATATTAGCCAGAGCAGTCACAGAATTTGGCCCACACGCTCCACGCTGGCCAGATGTTGGAGAGGTCCGTTTCATGTTTATAAGCTTTGTTAAGCTTGTGTTTCCTAAGTTGCCTTCTACTACATCCACGGGCCGAAAACCAAGTTTTCAAAAACTCAATGGACAAATTATTCTGTGTAATTAAGTATTGAACCTGCTCACAAATTTAACGGAAAATGGATGATAATGCGACCTGCAGAGGAAAACAGCTGGACAGCAGGACATATGAAAAAGCCCGCATTTTGAGCATTTTGCACCAGAGAAGCTTCGCTCGCGGTTTGCGCTCACTAGGTAAAATAAACGCGTTGATGTCTTTTCAATCGACTTTTAGTATTTTTAGTCACTGTGTGCTCGAAAAGTCATGTTCAATGTAGTGGGAACATGTAAGTTAAACATTAATAGTGATATTATAAATATGGATGGGATTTTGTATGTAACGCTTAGAACTTCTTAAATGATTACTGACCTTTTCCACGGAATAATACGAGTACATTATCGATGACCTTTCATTCAGCAGAAGTATTATTCTAGTTATTTAAAAGAATGCAAGCAAAACTTATGCTGTAATTAATAATATACTTATATATTTTCACCGACTGAGACAAAACTAACTTCGAAAGTTATGTACGTTCGCGATTATCTAAAAAGTCAATAGTTATGATCCTTGAAAATTATTACAACCATTTGACACGGTTTTCGTGAAAGGATTCTACTTTCATAGCTTCCAGACCATAATAGAAACGATGGAAGGTACAAAACAATGACGCACGTCTATTGTAATGTTAAACAAAGTGACGTAATTTTGTATACTGTTTATACCTCAGTGTAATATTCTATAATAGGTGCAAGCAGTTGGTGCAAGAACGGTTATCACTATGGCAGGCAAATAAAATCACGTCTGTGTTAATAATATTATGTATGTTTATCAAAATTACCTATTGCATAGCTAACATAAGTACATACAAAGGATATCTATCTATACCTTGGTATGTACAAAAAATAGCTAATATAATAATATACATCATACTCCACATATAAAAATGTTACTATTTTAAAAGAGCAAATAATACTTATTCTTCTTAGTGTATGACCTAAACGCCGTAAACTTATCAAAATACATTTTAATTGTTTTTGTGTCAAGGAGTAACAAATATCGTCACATCATACACTTTCATGTTGTCATGATAGCGAACCCGGACTCCAACGTATTACAGCCGAGGGAACAACCGGAAATACGCTCAGATGATGGAGACAGTAACAAATAAAATACATACTATTGAGAATAGAATGGGGATTTGTAACTTTTTTCACGCCTCTATTCAAACAGTGGTGGGAATATAGGTGGTGATTTTAAAATGACTAGATAATGACATGACTTAAAGTGATGCTCTGTCCCGATTCCAAGTCGATAAATATACATTGCAGCTTGATTATATTTGACAGTTTGCACATACATAAATAAATATATACGGACAACTCACACTGATTATATAGCTCTAAAGTAAGTTCGGGACTTGTGTTATGGCATATATGGGGTTCGAACCCAGGATCACCCGTGTCCTGTGCCCGTGTCGCAGGGTGGCGTGTTGACCGCTGCGCCACGGAGCTCGTTATAAATGCTTGTTGGGCGTGTTTCGAATTGCCCCAAAGCAAGAGTCCATATTTTAAGAATGAGGAAATATTTCCTTACTTAGTGCGTAACTTATACTGTGCGTAACTTATACTGTGCGTTGTCATAAATATTTTCCGAATTTATGCGTCACCAATCGTTACCATGCCACGCTGCGTGACAAATTCACCAGTCAAGCCCAGAATTCTTGCATTTCTCCTCATTTCACGACACAATTCGACGCACATAGCTAAACCGAAAACCGTGAACGTACATGTAATACCGTCCATTGTTATTACTATCGCTGCTAAACATTTAACTGCACTCCACTTAGGGATTTCTATCAATTTTGACGTTTATCACATTTATTTTAAGGTTGAAGGTAGTATGTGTGCGGGATACTCATTTCATAGCTGGACGTTCGCCAGGGTGTGCGGTCACCACTATTTCCTATGTTTCACCGAAATACGTAGGCGCGTCAACAATGAAGGGAATTCTGTGGAAACAAGTGCATTTTCAAAGAGCTAAGTTCAACGATCACGTTATTGAAATACAATTGATATTGAACCTTGAAATATTTACTTTTGTACAAAAGTACTTTGTAAAAAAAGCTTAATTTGTGCAAAAAAAATACAAGATAGTTGACATAAAAGTAACAAACTCTTTAGTTTCTTTTTTATGTTATTTAAAAATATGATATTTTCAGGCGTTTCAATGAAAAACATTTGCATAAATACGTACAAACATATGCAATGTACATACATTTGTACATGCTAGTTAATTTTCGTACTACGAGCTCTCAATCTTTCGATGCAATAGAGAAGATGCACTAATGAGATATAGGTAAAATCATAACAATTCGTTTAAACTTCGATGCAGCTGGTTAATATGATTTGAAATAAGAGTTAACCATGCAAGGCCTGGCAGCTCTGTGTTCATTAAAACACGTTTTACTTCTTGATTATAGCAATAAAAGCAACATATGATCAAGTTATTATAATATAAATGCTGTAGCCAGATTCGGCCAGATATGGTTTTGATAACAGCGCTTACTTATGAAGCTCTTGAGAATGTAGTTTGTTCAAGTTACAACGGCGAATAGAAAAGGAAATACAAATCTAAGATATAATATGTAGGACACTGCTACTTAATATGTTAATGATGAAACTAAGAACACTCAAGCAGTTTTAGATGCAAACCGAACCAAATTAATACATATATTTTTACAACCAAATATTTTATAGTGTGTATTTTATTTAGTATATTTCCTCCCTTTTGTAATTATTATGTGTTTGCACTACCGTATGTTTTCTCAACACCACTTGCTAGGTTGACTGGTAGAAAAAGCCATTGGTTTTAAGTCCGGCTTTACACGTGTAACAGTGTATGAAGTTAAATAAATAAATATGTAATAGGTACTAGTAGCGTGTAACAATACAGGGAAAGTACTTTTTCAATACATTTGCTAATAATACGGTTCTTATGACATCGAAATTTGTATCGTAATGATGAATTTACGGGACTAGTGCTTTTTACTTTACACCAATCACAACCGCTCAATAGCCCAATGCCACAGATGAAAAATTCAAACTTTTTCATAGAATCCGAGCAAAGAATTTCAATTTCAGCATGAAAACTTTTTTCTGATTCGTGAAATGTGATTTTTTAACCGACTTTGAAAAGTAGTAGGTTATTAATGCACGTTTATTTTAGTTCCTTACTTTTTTAAATTTCTTATTTGCTGAACTGCAATCTTGTTTTAGTTTATGGTAATCGCAAATGTATTGAAAAACGTCGTATGATACTCGTACGGTAAGCAGTCTATTATAGTTGTCGGTTTATTATAAGCACTCGGCTTCGCCTCCTGCCTATAAACACCTCCACTATAATATCCAGCTTACCGTACTTGTACCATAATGTACTATTAAAGCATGTGTGCTTTTTAAGATATAGGACGGCAAACGAGAGTACCCTACATAATATTTACACACACTCAAAACCACAACACTCGTTCTAACGCTGTCGGTTATTTTCTTTATCCACAAACTCTAAAGAATCTAATAATTACAAATCAACTTAGTCCCAATTTGGTCCATCGTATTTTATTTAGGATCTCTTTCTTTGCGGATATGTATCATTCATGCAATCACGAGTCATCGACTTGCAAATAAAAACCCTGCCACAATCCTTTGTTTTTCATAATGGTGAGCAGAGGCCAATCATTTTGAGTGTGATGTCACTACTCAAAAATAAACGTAGACATGATGTAATCGATAGGATTTGTTAATTTGTTGAATTAATTTGTTGTAAAAATACTGATTGATTTGTTATTTTATTGAAGTTTGTATTTAGTTTAGCAGTAAAATAAGAGATACAACTGACATAGAAATGATAAAATTTCCCAAAATCCGCACTTATCTTAGACTACTGCCACAGTTCTGCGGATAATTAAATTGTAAAATGTATTGCATGTACTAAAAATTGTGTTGATGTTTAGTAATAATATCTATCTTTGGCGGGCCTGGTGACCTGTAAGACAGGTTCTTAGGATACCTAGTTCAGGCACCAGTCCTTCACAACAACTCTGTATACATTTAATATAATGTTACTGTACTTTTTAGTATTTTTAGTTTTTAAGTTAACTTTATTATGTTGTTGTGGATGGAAATAAACAATATTTTTATTTATTATTATTTACTGAAAATATAAAAACGAAAGACTTACGAGTATATGATTCTGAAAAAATACAAAAAAAAAGATGGACTGTACGAATCTGAGGTACGAATATATGATATGACATTACACAATAATGTCATTGCAACAAAACAGAAGAGGATATGATACTGTAAAATATTCAAGGTTGTCTAAAGAACACTGATAAATGTTCGTATGGATATATTATTTAATAATAGAAGCAATAATTTGTATTATAGCACAAGTATAAAGTCTATAAGTACATGTGATAAGCACGAAACCTAGTCTGTAAACTTAGCAGTAAATAAATAACTTTTGAGTAGCAACTTTCGATAAATGTTACTAAAACGCCATTCATATAATAAAACAATTTACTTGAAACTCTTTTATCGATGGGTATAAATATTTTTATGAAAAGAGCTACCTCATATGGTGTGTTGTATTTATATGAATATTTCATAGTCAAAGATTTTTATTCAAAATAAGATAAATTTATCTCTTTTGCAAATGTCATATTTTACTTTAATAAGCTTTTTTAATAAAGGTAAGTCGTTAAACTACTTTACCAACTAAAACGATTGATATATATACCAAAATAAACACAAATGACGTTTATTTTCCTGTGGTTCACCTTGTTTATAATACAACACTGACTCATCGTAAGCAGTTCAACGTTGTGTGTTGCTGGCCTTATTTTAACGCGTTGAATTGCCGATAGATGGCGCTAGCTGTTCTGATTTAAGCATGTGGTCTTGGAAAAATGTGTCATGACAAACTAAGAAAAATCCACTCACAAAGTATAATTATTTCACGTAAGAATAATATAAATAGATTTATTAAGATCTTCTGTTTTTAATTATGTTTATCTTGCGAAGTATTAAAAAATATTAAAAGCGAACTTAAATATAAATTACATACTTAAATATCAGATAATAACGTGACGCCTCTTTTTATGGAAGTTTTGTTATTACAAACATTCATAATTTTATTTTAAAAGCCAACCTTTTAATAATATAAAATATTGGACAAGTCTTCATGTACAACCAACTTTAAAATCGAAAGAAAACATCAACTCTTCGAAATATAGAAGATTATACCTATTATAATTTATAATAGGTATTTTTATCATTTTAAAAATATACACACACTCTGTCATTTTTATTTTGGTAAGTTTACGTATATACATATACGCTATGTATAGATAAATAAATGATATGCCACCTACAATAAAACCATTAAAAACTTCCTCCTGCATTATTTTGTAATAGCCGAAGCGGTCAATTAGCTTCTAAAGCTTCTGAGAATGTCAAGGTCAAGCTCCGAGCTTCATGTGGCTTTGTTTACAAGTAATGGTTTTTTAAAAGGCCTATTATTTATTGAATAACGCTTCCATGTGTCAAAATTGGATCATACATCGTGATGTTTATCAAATTGAGGACTTAAGTTGTTTAGTTTTTATGGTTCCGTACCCAAATGGTAAAAACGGGACTGTATTACTGAAACTTTGTTTTCCGTTTCTGTCCGTCTATTACCATGCTGTATCTCATAAATCGCGATAGCTAGACAGTTGAAATTTTGACAGATGATGTATAGGTATATCTGTTGTCGCTTTAACAACAAATACTCATGATAGAATAAAATAAATATTTAAGGGGCTCCCATGCTTTCCGTTTTTTGCTCGATATTAATTACGTAAACAAACAGGTAGCATCTTGAAATATTCATAGAAATATTAGCTGTATACATAAGTATTCACTTAAAAATAAATTATTAAATCAAAATAAATTAACATTTCAGGGCCCCTGACAAAAAGACGATTTTTTTCCGTTTTTGCTCGCTCGTGTAATGTTGTACATAGATAATGGTGTGGCGTGGTGTTGTACATAGATCCTCGTTGTGCGCAAGTCTCGCTTGGCCGATTTTTTAATTTGGCTGTTGAAAATACCCGCATGTTTTTCAAATATGTCAGTGACTGCGCCCGCTTTTTACTTCTATCCCAATTCAAACTTGATTAAATCAGAATATCGCAAAGTACCTATAACACATTTAAACAGCTAACCAGATAAAAATCAACATCGGTTTTAAGCTTTTAAGACTACAGCAGACTCATTTTATTTAAAAAAATGCGGTGTAACTGAGCGATGTGAGGATGCGTTCCACCAGATATATTCTAGGCCGCTGAATGGTTGGTACAAGGATGTGTCATGGGCTCTTTTCCGATGCGAGTCCTGCCGATACGATGCCCTTTCATACAGCCACCGCATAAATCTGTAGGACTCACCTCTCACACACACCCCTCGCACCCAGCTCCCGCACACTCCTCTCGCACAGATCCTCGCACCCATCCTTCGCTTGTTTTGTATGTACAATAACTTCGCTCCACTAAACATTTAGCCACTTCATAAACTGCGCTGAGCGAGGCTAGGATAATACAACAATTCTTTCGGTTCTTAAAAAACATATTTCCTCACTAAGCATCCTCGCACATATCTGGTGGAAACGCACCTTAAATCGGTATTTTGCCTATCTACCGCTTTTCGTAACGATACTTTTTAATAATGCTAACAAATGTCGAATTATTAGTCAGCTAGAAAAATCATAGCAGTTTGTAGGAAAACGCATGGTATTACCTTCACGAGGCTGCTTAAAACTTGGCATCCAATGAACCTATGACGTCGGTACGACATCACAGGCGGTCATTATCTACGCGCTATCAGCAGCCTGATGAATGGATTTCCGAGTTTCCGTCGGTGTCAAGTTCACGGCTGGCGGCTCTAATGACTACCATACCATAGGTTAGTCGTTTCGTTACCTGACACTAGTGTAAGTCAGCAGAAAATGCATGAAATCCATCATTAACCTTGAAAAGGCTGCACAGAACTTTTAGTCCAATGAAGCTATTAGATATGACGTCACTTCTGGCCATTAACTACGCACCATCATCAACCTGATGAATGGAGTTCCGAGTTTCCGACAGTGTCAGGGTCATGGCTGGCGGCACGAATGACTACCTACCATAAGTTAGTTGTTTCGTTATCTGTCATAAATTTTAGAAAGAAGAAGACGCATGAAATGCATCAATAAGCTTTATAACACCTATATGTCCAATAAAGGTTTTAGCTATGACGTCACGTCTAGCCATTAACTACGCGCCATCAGAAGCCTGATGAATGGATATCCGAGTTTCCGACAGTGTCAGGGTCACGACTGGCGGCACGAGCGACTGCGATAACAAAGGTCATACAGGTATTTTGTTTGTATACAAATACATATTATCATGTCTTTATCCTTTTAGGTTGACTTTGAAGTTCGACGACAGTGGGAAGGGTCGCGCATTTTATACGGAATGACAGTGACACCAGACGCGGCGCGATCCGTCATTTATATATCGCCGAACTTTAAAGTTACAAAGCAACGTTTAGCGTTTTGATGCGTATATGAAGAAAACAGAAATAACGTAGCGATGGCTTGCTAGCTAAAACACATATTGAGAAGATTCGATTTTTACCTATAAGTATCGATTATTTTGCTTCAAAAAACTGCTCATAGCTCACTCAAGCACTACACGCATTGAAGCTATTAGGTATGACGTCACGGCCGGCCATTATCTGCGCGCCATCGGCGGCCTGATGAATTGGTTTCCGAGTTTCCGACAGTCTCAGGGTCACGGCTGGCGGCACCAATGACTATGGTACCATAGGTAGTCATTTAGTTATTTTGATATGATTCAGAGTTTATTTAAAACATTTTATTCAAGTTATGCAAGTGTAAGTGACAAAATTTACACAGCGGCTACTTGCTGTGTTATTAAAAATTTTGCTAGATGACAATATACAATAGAACTCTTTTTTTACACTTCGACAACGACGAGAATTGATTTACTTATATAAACAACAAAAAGTCTAAAAATTTTGGTCGGAGTTGTCTTTCGTTTACTTGTAATCATCTATATTGTCCAGTTCAATGCGAGCTTGGGGAGGCATATGTCTAGCAGTGGACTGCAAGAGGCTGATGATCATGATGTTTATGATGTACTTAATGTAAAGTTAAACATTTCGCTGTGGATTTAAGGCGAAGTGAGTTCAGACACTGGCGCCACCCAGCAATTAATTCATTTAATCCTAAATCAAATCAAATTTAATAAATCTAATGGCTGGTTGCCCTAGTAAATTACTTGTAGTATATTTTTTGTTACTTTTCATAGATTACAATCTAAGTTTAAGAGAACGAATTTTTACCCCCAAAAGTGGCCACTTTTGGCGGTAATAATTCGTTCTCTTAATTCATCAAATTAAAAATAGTGAAAACTTGTACCAATAATACTACAAGTAATTAACTAGGGTATTCAGCTATTAGATTTTTTAAATTTGATTTGATTTAGGACTTATATAATTAATTGCTGGGTGGCGCTAGTGTGTGAACTCACTACGCCTTAAAGGGTATCCATAGGATAGTCAAATTAAGATACAAAAAAACACTTGCATACAAAATTTTGACGACACAATATGTTTGGATGATGAAGATATATGTTTTATGTTTGACTAAAACTAAACGATTCACCTTGCACAATACGAAAAATAAGCAAAATCTTGTTCACGCTCGTTCAATATTGACACTAGTAGTTAGAAGTTGGCGAAGTAAATATTGATTGTTGTTGTACAAATCTTCCTGGTTTGACCGTTTGGCTACTACGACTGTTTTTACAGATGTTAAAATTAATTATCGAGATTCCGCTACTCGTATGTTCTTAGAAAAATATATTATGTAGAGTTCTGCATCATACGAAAATGAAACATTTTTAAAAGCTAGTTTAGCGCTTGCCTTTGACCAATTTTTCCTTTGAATCAGAACGAAATAAAAATAAAAATACCAATATGAATAACTTTACCAATAGGACAAATTCTGAGAAGTAAAAAATAACACATTCCAGTGCAAGAGTGTTCGTTCAGCCACGTCAAGATTTACGAATTCTGAAACCTGTTCAAGGAAATTTGACACCTGGTATAAAAGAAGTTTGATTAAATCTATTTCATTACGATGTAGGTACCTATGTTATTCAATATTGAATAATTGAATCACCTATAACAGCAAAGCAATCAAACGTTACAAATCACGCGATATTACGCAGACCCTTCTTCGAAATATCTATTTTTGTCTAGTGTGTTATTTTCGGCCACCGTAGACTACTCAGGGAGCCTTTTCAATAATTCTGCCTCTTCAACCGTGTTTACCAATGTCTGAGAAGGTCTAAATGCTAAGATTCAATGTTACTAATATAAAACTTTAATATTATATTTTTTCTAAAAGTCTTACTCTCGTCTTCAGTGAACATGGTCGACTATTACTTAAAGTCGACCATGTTTGCTAAGCTGTCTATTAGTCAGTAGCAACATGTTATACTGCTAATGCGCTTCCAGCAGTAGAGAGGTCGTACCTAAACAATTATACATACAATGTGTTTGGGTTTGAACTGGCGATAATTTAAATTCACGTTCTCAACATGAAAACGAACAACTTTTGTTCTGTGACAAAGTCTGAAATCAAGAAAAATTAGTGATCCTTTCCACAGCATGTTGAACTACCTAATGATCAATAATGTAAAGATCTGCTGATATTATTTTTTCGCGATTTCAGGCTAATTCACAGAACAAAAAATTTTCGTTTTTGTGAACGTGAATTTAATCTATCGCTAGCTGAATACCAAACACTGAATAGAATAGTAGTTACATAACATATTCCCATCCCACCATAAAAACTAAAATATACTTTGTAAACGTAGCTGCAAGACGCCAGAAATAGTGCCAGAGAGAACTGAGTACCCATGCTATCCACTTTAGTATACTTGAAAAGTTGTTATAGTATGTCACGAAACAGTTAAGGGTTTAATTAGGATTTTAAAAGCAACTTACTTTAAATAATAATGTTCTCTTACAGAAAGACAAATGTTGAATACAATTTATCGAAAGTGTAACCATTTGTGGTGTAATCGGGGTCGAAACTTCATCCAATGTCAAGCTTGCCTTGACTTAACGAACAGAAGTGTGGATTATATCATCGATTATCACACCTTATATGTTTGCCTCGACACTATGTATTTCTTGAACAGCGTCGTACCTAGATATTATTATAAAATTAATTTAATAAAATCGCAAGACAGTCTTTGTCAGCAATGCAGCTACCTTGTAATACAACTTTTTTTTTTACAGCAACGTGGATCTTTTCTCTTTGTCTCTCTTCGAAAAGTCTCTGGTCATTTAACTTATCATGAATATCGATAGTGTAATTTGTAAAACAACAGTGCTATAAACTTTTCAAATGTTAGCAATGCTGTAATATCGAAAAAAAAATGGATCGGCAATTGTAAGGAAAGTAAATTATTTTTCCCCTGCTTAATCCTATAGGAAAAGTTGTTGTTTAATGATGTTAGCGATCGACTCCTGCAAGGTGGTGTTGTGATATACTTCTAAAACGGATGTTTAAGAAATTACTCTGTAATGAACAAACTAAATTATATTTTACTAAAATTTAATTAATTGGTTTGGGTTACGTGCACGTATCTGAGAATAATAAAGCTTATATTCGGAGATACGTGAATCTCCAAACAAGTCAACAACACATTTGACCTTGACTGCGCCTGCTTTTTAATCTGGTTACACGATTCACCAGACTTGGCTTGATATAATAAACGCTGTGGATGACTGCATAATCAATTATTATCTTAAAGAGCTGTCTCGAGTTGTTTGCTTCGTTTTATGCAAAACTAGTCCTACGCCCCGCACCTTTTTTTGAACAGTATACAATACTTACATGGTTATTTTGAAAAAACTAATAGAATAATCTTTTTCAGATTGACCTGAGTCTTGGATGTTTATCTATAAAGTATTTGTTAAAAAATATAATATCCTTGAGTTAGTATCCCATAACAAAGTCTCTCGAACATACTTCGGCGCTAGCTCATCTGTTTAAAAAAAAAAATATTAAAAAGTAAAAGATATAAAAAGTAGTAACTTAATAGGGATAAATCACACAACACCTGGCAAGGCGAGGTGATGATAGGTTGAGTAGAGTTTTGACAGAATGGTGGCCATTAGATGGCAAGCGAAACGTAGGTCGTCCGAAAGCGAGGTGGGTCGATGTTATTAGGAAAATCGCAGGATGGCATGCATATAGAGAGGTCTATAACCAGCAGTAGGATACAGAAGGCTGTTGATGATGATTATGATAAAAATCACTCATATCTTTACTTTAAGATCTACAGTAAGTTGTGAATTTGTGTCGCAGGATCTCTAGTATATTTCATTCTTGATAATGCATGGTTTGTAAAACATCTGCAACCACTACCGCCATTAACACGACTTAATCGCCAAAATAACTACGGCGATTCTCACATAACAATTACTAGGTTCGGCACATGTTACAGCTGTATCAGTGGTAACGCCATTAACACACTACTTATTCGCCAAAATACCTAATAATCACGGCGATTCTCACATAACAATTACTAGGTTCGGCACATGTTACAGCTTAATCGTAACAGTATCAGTGGTAAGAGTTATAGCGGGCAGTCACGCGTCTCCTTGGCTTTGCGTCCACTCGGCTCGCCCTTGGCGTAATTACGAGCTTCCAAAACTATCGATTACTGCTGTTCCGGATATAGCACGGTATATATTGATCCGATGTTTGCTTTTGTTTAACTTGAAAACTTGCAACTTCATTTTAAACAGTTAAATAAATAATAATTATGTATAGGGACAAATTACACAAATTGAGCTAGCCCCACAGTAAGTTATGAACTTGTGTCGCAGGATGCTAACTCACCGATACTGTTTTTCATAATATATAATCCTCCAAAACCCAGGCAAATCTGAAAAAGTACGTTGTTTATTTTTTTTTTGTATATCAAGACCTGACTGGGACCTCTCGTCTCGCAGGCTGGCGACAGGATTATTTTGGAGTCATTGAGCTGATCTGGTGATGAAATCTCCTCAATGCTGAATCGCCTCGTCACAAAATTTTATAGTAGCTATAAATTCGAATTTAAGGTAGAATGTTTTTGCATGTACCTACGTAGTTTGGTCGGAACCTCATTATTATATCAATGGTTAAAAGACTAGAAAAGAGGAACACGACTTCATTTTGATTTTCTTTCGGGCGATAGTTCGTGGGCATTGTACATATATTCCCAATGCGAAGCAAGGAGGGAGAATTAACCCTTCTTGTCTGTAAAGTTTATAGTATAAACATTTACTGACTTGCGATAAGGGTAAACAAACACCCATATAAAGCGGCTGACATTTTATCCTGGCATTTACGCTACGATATCTGTTAACGTTAGTTATTAATGTTTTGATATGAAATTAAGGACATAGGTACTAAACCTAGAGAAAATAAATGTATATCAATCAATCAAATAACAGAACGGACGCGCCAACTATTAAAAATTTTATTCACCACAACGAAATAATAATTAGGAGAAATTAACATCATATTTAGGTGGTGGCCTCACATGGAATACTAATCCACGTACCGGCCTTGATTCCCAATCGGGCATCCCGATTTGGCGGACGAGTGAGCTCACGCGGCGCGCCTCATACCTAGACGTGGTCTGCGGCGAGTTGGTTCCATTAGCTTCATTGTTGGCTGTTGGCTGCCAGTATTTCCTTGCCCGCACGCGTATGCAGTTAGCGTTGCTAGTCCGGCACTAGTTTCCGAACGCGCATCTGCGACACGCGCCGCGAAAATTCAAAAAAAGAACGCATGTTTTAAAAAATGGGTGTGGTGAAGCATAAAAATAATAAAGCGAAAGAAGTTAAAAAGGAGGAGAAGAAAATTGCAAATGGAAAACCGAAAAAAGATGGAAAAGTGAAAAAGAAAAAAACGGTGTCGTGTTTACAGTGCATCAAGAAAAATGATGATGGTATTCTTTTGTTTTTATTTTGATTGATCGTTTCTTAATTTTTGTGCGGGAACATTTGAACGGAAACATTCAAACATAGGTATTGCAAATGTCGGTTTTGTAATTCGACTATAATTATTTCCGTTTTTTTGTAAACTTCCGGCATATCTGTGTGAATGCTCGGAATATAGAGAATTGCAATTGGAATAGAGTCACGATACCAATGACATATTACAGATAGTGAAAACTGTGTCTGTTATAGCATGCAAACTAACATAGCTACATATTTTAGAATGCATTAGCTCAGGAAAGCATTAACTTCGTGACATTGAAATCTCCTGCTTTACATAGGACTCAGATAAACATTAAACCGTATTTACATCTTTGTTTACGTTTACTTTGTTGCTTGCGACATTATTTTCACCATTGTCATTCATTGTCAGTCGTTTAAGACTTATTAACCAAACGAAAGTTGCTGATTGATAATTTTAATGTCTGCTATAATATCATTCGATTATGTTAAAAAAATCCTCCGATTTTGATTTTAATTTTAATGAGCAATACTTAGCTGTTTTTTTATCTTATCGTATTATTGTTTTAGTCAATAATTGCATCTAAGAAGACTGCTATTATTATCTCAATTTAATTAAATATTTAACCGTTCTCCTTGGAATGAGATGGAAGATTGGCGATCAGAGTTTTATTTTTTCCTGTTTAGCCTTTAAAGTTTGCATAAGTTTTCAGCTAATTTTGTAGTTCAAACAAAGCTAAGAGAAAGCATAACTTTGAATGTAGGTGAGCCTTTCAACTTATTCAATTGTACTTACATAACTGTAAAAAAGTTATTTAAGATACGTAAAACTTGCTAGATCTTTTTTAACATTTGGTTGTTTATTATTATATCTCAAATTCTAAGTGTATTAATATTATCTGGATATAGAGACTCCAGTATATGCGTTCCGCGATGCGTTTCATAATATAAATAAACGATTATTTATACTTGATTACGATGAACAGATCGGCGATTATCTCGACCTAAATCCGAGTTAAACCAGAATACCGAAGATACAGAAATAACACTTTATGCAGCCCCTAGCAAATCACGGTCAATATAAGGTTATTTTTTATAATAATTACAGGATTGGCACAAGCTCTATGTTAATTGAATCTCTTTGAGTAATACTTAAGAGTCGCCTGGATGCGCATGTCATACAAGCGGGAAAAGGGAATTGTGGCAATATTTGATAATTTTAGAGTAAAATGAAGCATTTAATCAATTAATCTCATCACCAAAATAAAACAAACCTGTTATATAACATTGTCATCGAGTTGCTAGTGCAGTCGAGTTGAATGGAATCGAGTTTTTGAGGGACTGTATGGCCCAGTATATTATTAACGCTTAAGTATGTAAAGGAACCCCGGGCGTGGGTCTCATTGGGATTTGTGACCACAACCACCGAAAATAAAATACGTAACTAAAACATGTTCTCATGTTCTAAATGTTAGCAAATCTTGTTCTATCTGTCTTGATAATTCCCTAGCGAAACAAAGATAGACTGAGATTTAGACATGTCATTAGTAAGGATTATTTTGAGTATTCGGGACTTAGAACATAAAAATCTCTCTGCGTGCATCTTAGTTTAGAGGGATTAATTCAAATTACTTTTCACTAAGTACCTACTTACTTTGCTACTAGCTCAAACTGTGTAATTTTCCCAATATATTTATATTAGACTACAAGAAGTCCACAATCCAAGTCTAAAGAAAAATAAACAACATTGTCGAGTAACCACACAAGCTGTCCTTCTGATCTCTCCCTATTTTAAACTGAACTCCCGAACTACTGTTTCGTAACTGGAATTTTAGGAGTCGCGGGAGTTACGGGCAGATTTGGATTGTTATGGTTAGTGTCAAAAGGATTTCTTTTAAACTTCGCGGTTAAAATTATTAAAGTTTGTTTATAAAAAGTCCACACTCATAAATAAGATGGCTGAGTTGACAAGTTTAATTCATCGAGGAAAACCATTAAATGTTTTTTAGAATGTATTTCCGTAAACATAGAAACTCTATTTATTTTTTCCTTACTTTTCGACTTTTGAAGCAAGAGTTTGATCATTTTAATTGTTTATATTTTATATAATAGGTTTACATTGTAGTTTATCTATGAAATGACCAATACCTTAAATTAAATTTACGCAATTCTCCTAAGTCGATCCTTAATGACTTAAAATTTAATGTAAAATAACTTCAGATTTTCTTCAAACTATTTTTAAACATACTATGCATCATACGTTATTACATTACAAAGAAAACTAAGGCTTCCGGTAGGCGTAGGCCTGTTTTCCTTGAGAAAATTATATTTCCCGCGCCATTGGTATTGATTTCAGAATTACGTTCTCAGAAATTGACTTAGCCACTGGGGACCTCAAGACCTCTGTGTCTTCATAAATAAGAACATATATTTTTATAATATTCAGAATATTTTTCTCATTCTTAAACAACAAGATTAGTCAAAAACGTAATTATTGAGAATCGTTGCAATTTTAATTACTGACTTATTCAATCTCGTGCAATAGCAAGAAAATTGATATATTTTCTAATTATTAGACTGTCCATGTTGACAGCATGTATTTCTCGAGAGATACTATGTAGACAATTAGTTCATTATACAACGCAATTATTATTATTAAATGGTTATGGGCAATTAATTGCAAAACACAAACTACGAAGAAGATACTATTACTATTATTTCAATGGCGCCAAACTTATTTAACAAAAACTTTCTCATTTTAATTTTGTTCTAAATCCGAACTGATCTTCATCTTTACAGCCAGTGTTATCAGTAGATTCGGCCAGTGAGTCAACTGCGGTCAGCATCTGAACCAAATACGGCACTGGTGATGTCAGCTGACCTTCGTAGCGGGCCTCTTTGCAAGCCGCTCATAATTGGTCGTATCATGCATGTCCAGGTTGGAACCATGCTTTATCTGTGGTAATCACTGTTACATGAGCGCGACTGTTTGTAGGCTGCATATTGGAGAGCGCGCACAGGAATTGCATAATTTTATTTCCCCTGCGCCAGTTCACCATCGAATGACGTAGCATGAACAGGGATTACATCTATATGGGGTCGATATAGATGTAATTTCTGTGAGGAGGTGTCCTACTCAGCACACTTCAAGCCTCTAGATTAATTATGCCCCTCTTCCTTCATTATGCAACTGCTAGGGAATGGAATTCCCTCCCCGCGTCATTGTTTCCCAAATCGCACAATCTAGGAATTTCAAAACAGTGCATAGGCATTATTTGAGTTTGCCAATGCCCTAAACCTCATCCTTGCTTCCCATCAGGCAAGAAAGTGGTCAAACTC
The DNA here is from genome assembly GCA_963082605.1 of Rhodophaea formosa. Taxonomy (NCBI): domain Eukaryota; kingdom Metazoa; phylum Arthropoda; class Insecta; order Lepidoptera; family Pyralidae; genus Rhodophaea; species Rhodophaea formosa. The sequence goes on along the minus strand of OY720228.1, from coordinate 7,192,607 downwards.
AATTTATTGATAAAAGAAAAAAACAACCCAGGCCCAAGAATCTGAACCGAATGCAGCAGGGGTGATGTCAGCTGGCCTTCGTAGTGTCTTCGCGAGCCGCTGTTAATTGTTCGTATGCGTATGCGCATAGGTTGGGGCTACTTTATCTGTTTTTATCACTATTTCATAATCGGGGTTGAAATTATACACTTATCTACTCTATGGCCTGACAGCTAGCCCACCACGCCCGCCGTAAGACCCAAAGGCCACGTATCCTCATTAGGTACAATTTGAATCTTTTAGTCTCCACTGCTGTACTACCAGAGCCAGAGCAGTCAGAGGATTTGGCCTACACTCTTCAAGCTGGCCTCTTCTGGAGAAGTCTGTTTGATGTTTATAATCTTTATTTAGCTTGTGTTCCCTAAGAGCACAAGCCAGGAATATTCTACGGCCGGGTACCTCATGGCTTACGTATGAAACATATAAAATAGGTAGAAACGGAATCAAGATAGATACAATCATGATTTGATTTTTATTTTTAATAAAAGTTTCCCATAATGTTGCGGTTATTTTCGCGCCAAAAGCAAAAATAATTTTTAAGTAATTTGGGTGTAGATGCAGACTTTCATTTGCGGTAGCCGGTCAAGCACTGCTAATATTTATGGTCGAAGAACCTTGGCACCGATCTGATTTTGATATAACACATCCGCCGAAACATATCGATTCCTTGTAAACAACTCTTGAGATCGCTGTAAGAGTATTTTCATATTTTGCGCATCAGATTCCCAGTTTCCATTACTCATGTGCTTGTGTGAAGTGCCCTATTGACTGGTCAGCCAAAGGTCTTGGCATACCAATTCAGAAGTACGTAGTCACTAGATAAAGTAAAACTTTCAAGTTGGCGGCTGCGGCAAATGCCGCGAAACACCGCGAGTGGCGGCCTTCAAACTTCAAAGTTCCTCTATTTCTCCCAGATCCAAAACTACAATCCTTACAAGTTAGAACAGTGTATTAGGAGGACTTACATGGCACAATAGAAATTAACTAATAACCACGGAGTATATAGGCATACATAAATAATAGTGTTCGTCCTTACTCCTTGCTAAACCGTATCATCATAATTCTTATGTCTTGGGTATATTTTTTATGATGTAAAATAATTTCCCTTCAATGATTTTTTATAAATTCAGCAAACGATGACAAGTACGTGTTAGGCAAAGCATCTCTACAGAAAAATGTAGTAAAGATGCATATTCAAAAAATAGCATGTTTAGTTGGACTAAAAAACTGTATAACTAAACTAATACTTTTAGCAAAATTTTAGGAATCCATTAAATCTTTTTTGAAACTATATTCCTACAAAACAAACCAAGGTCAAGGTGTTATAAATCTCAACTAATCGTCTCAGTGATGCACGTACATCTGCGTTTGTTCGACAAATGTAAGCAAACAAGAGTGCTAATACCGACTGACCTACTATATTTTTCTGTACATTGTGGCTTTCAAAAATATTTTGGTTGAGGAGTGTATATTTTCTTTGGTTGAGGTCTTATTTTTTTATATATATAATATAGTAATCCTTTTATTTCAACTTATAAATCTAAATCTTTCACAGAAAAAAATAACGTCACATCGCAGTAGTCTGCGTTTTTGTTTATCAGCCAAATGCGAAGCACAAGGACGCTCAAAATTCTTTAATAATTATAAGTAGGCTTTAATAATTTAAATTTTCTGTGCTTTTAATTTATTTTATCTATTGTTATTATTGTGGCAAAAAATATACACATTCTACGAAAATTTTAGTTTGAAAAGTATCGACTTCATAGGTACAGCCCTGTGACATACGGACTGATGTACCGAGGAGGCTTGGATTTAGGTACAAAATTCACAAAATCTTATTGCGTAAGAACAAAACAAAGATGTAAAAATACTATAAAGTACACAGATCATGAGCTGTCGATGTTAGCCGAGCTGCTGCCAGTATGTTAATATGTTTACGCGCTTCTGATTGCATTAGCACGTAGTGATCTCATCTGTGGTGTAATTTATGTGAGGTCAGGAAAAGAGTACTTCGGTGGATTAGTTTGTTTCAAAACTGTAATGGATAAAACATCTTAAGACAATGTTTTGGCGCCGGAATATTAGTAGTGTTTCATAATTTTGAATTCTTATGTGGCAGATGTTACATTATTCAAACTGCCTTTAAATGAGGACATCTTCTCCTCTTGCATTTTTTTTACAAAACAGTGCATTTATCCAAAATGCAAGTTTCCTTTTTTCGAAGTTTTCTTCACCGGTAACAAATGGTGGTTAATGAAGATACCGTATATTCATCAGAATTAACTGCAAGTATAGTATTTTTCATACAAAAGTCGCACAGTTTCGTGCAGTCCTCTCTCAATAACTGAACTGAATATGGTCGGGATGCGCCACAAATAAATTCATTAAATTAAAATAAATAAAGTTGTTTCTTTTTTCAAAATAGAATTCTTAATGATTTTACTCGTAACACTACTTATTAAATTTAAAAAAAAATACGTCGCCATCGGTTTACCCGTTGTAAAACTACGGTGCCACCACGATCTGTGGGTGCCACAGACATACACACAAAGCAATAAAACTAATAACACCCCTCTTTTTGGGATAGGGCTTAAAAACAACTTCTACATCCGGATCAGTCCATGTTAGAAGAATCATCAAACCTAACGAAAAACTGAAACAACAAATCAAATTTCCGACATCCGCACACTGCGCGTCACGGTGCTGGCCGCGTAAAATGCAGATGTTATCACGGGTATCAACAGTGGAATCGTTCTACTGGTCACATGTAGCCGGTGGACACGTGCTTAGGTGTAAGGCTGTCAACCGTGTACGTACCTGCTCTTATTACTCCTATAAAGTTTGTCATGTATCAATGTTGTTAAAAAATATGACTGTTGTCATGCATGACTCTACATTCAGTTCTACTCGTAACAAAAAAAACCTCAATTTAAATCTTTACATTCTGATTCGATCGCGGTGTTTCTCTGCGAGATCGAATCAGAAACGAGGAGATCCGTAGAAGAACCAAGGTTACCGACATAGCCCAGTGGATTAGCTCTTTGAAGTGGCAGTGGGCGGGGCACATATCGCGAAGAACCGATGGCCGATGGGGCAGAAAGGTTCTTGAATGGCGACCACGTACCGGCAAGCGCAGCGTTGGACACCCACCGACTAGGTGGTCGGACGACCTGATAAAGGTCGCAGGAAGACGCTGGATGCAGGCCGCTACCAACCGGTCATATTGGCAATCCTTGGGGGAGGCCTATGTCCAGCAGTGGACTTATTGCGGCTGAAATGATGATGATGATGATGAAATCTTTACATAAGACTTTTTAGGTAAAATTCAGTGAAATCAGTTAAAAACCACGTTTATTATAATATTCTTCTTCTTCTTTTCGTGTCGGTGGCAAACCAATTATTTTTAATTTATATTTTTTGTTCCCAAAATGCAGCCACTTGGCCCCCATCTAGACAGGTTTTCCTTACACCGGCCGACCTGAGTCTAATATTGTAGTTGATGATTGCAGAGTTATCTATGTAGGTACTATTATTTTATATCTCGATTAGCTCACTTACTTTAATCTCAAACTAAATAGCCCAAAGGCATATCAAATTCCTAATTATGCTACGCTCACCACAGCTAACATGCATCAGCCCATTCATATATGGTTTAATTAATGTTTCCTAACCTAAATAACTCTTAATTGAGCTCGCCGAGCAAACGGTTACCTGCTGCAATTGCGTTTTCTAGTTTAGATTTTTCATGGTAAATTAAGCCTTTAATACATTGACTGTTTTTAGGTTTTTATTATTTCTCAGAATCTTTATGTACCTATTTGCTTTTATAATAAAGAAAATGCCAGGTATGTGCCACACATCATCTAATTTGATCGGGCCGTTATTTTGCTATTTTATTGACTTAAGTATAACTTGAGTCGCCTTTATAATACATCATTTAATTAATTTAACGACACACAATATGTAGATTGTCAGTTACAAAACAAAAAGGATTCATGCTTACTTATATATCAGGGTTTTCATACAAGAAATGATTTTTTTTTAGTTAAATATTGTAGTTGGGAACCCTTGGTGTTTATGAATCCGACTCGCTCTTGACCCGTTGAATTTAAATAAGTTTTTATACGGCGATACTAATAATGTTGATACTATTAAATGATTTGCTATTACTATAAAAATAAGCGTTTGCTAATAAGTACTTAAAAAAACTATTTCTTACTAGGTACCTACTGTTTACCATTCCGTGACAAAAATAGAATAGACATCATTGCAATTAAAGTGCACCACAGACAAACAATAGACGCATAACTAAAGATAAGGATGATCTCACCGCGAATAAAAGTGGAAGAGCTACCTACGTGGCTACTTACCCTTATTACTTTGATTGATACTTCCAGAATGTAGGTATACAACGAACATTAAGATTGATACCGTGGATTGATATGACCATTCCTCTATGATAAGATTTTTTCCTAAGTTGGTTTGATTTCAGGCAGGGCAGGCCGTATTATCATAGCGACATCATTCAATAACATCATTGATTATAATACCTAGTACATAATAAACTATTCAAATCAATCATGCTCCAACGAGTTTTCTTCATTAAGTACAATAAAGTAGTAGTAATAATGTTTTCTTATGTTATCGCGATTGTTACACATTTGAATAAAATTATTTTAATAAGGTTTTTATCGCGTTTATTACATTATTTAGGAGGATGACGCAGGACCACCTGCCACCACGAACACTGAAAAGTGTTCGAAACGTTACGTGTATAAATAATGTAATAAACGCGATAAAAACCGTATTAAAATAATTTTATTTAAAAGTAGTAGTAATGTTTACCTCTCAGTATTTTCTTACTTTGTTTTCTTACAATGATGTCAGTGTCAGTATATTTATAAAGGAACCTTAATAGAAACTATGTATTATCTATTGTATACTCCTCGATATTGACAGCCAAACGTGGACGCGCCCATTTTTAGTAGATTTTATGGGGCATGGTAGCGCCACAATATAAATATATACTTATTTATACTGTGGTAGCGCTGACCTTTACTAATGTTTTAGTGTTGATAGCTACTCTCCCCACCTTTGTGTTTTGTTGAAGTATATTTTTGCTTTACTATGAAATATCTGATGCGATTTACATGTAAATATCAGTTCTGACCATAGTTTGAAGCTTAACGTTCACAAGATATTAAAATAAACAAATGATGACAGAGATAACGTCATTAGATGACACCTAATATTTCTTTGTTATCATTTTTTTTTTACAACATTTGAACAAAACACCCAAAATAATAAGAACGGAAATAAAAATGATGTCAGATGCTCCGGTCTCTCTGACATCACTATTATTTAATAAAAAACAGAAAATACGAGCGTAAACATTATTACACCTGAGTCATTCACAAGTCGTCGACTCAAGTCACTCGTTTGCTGCCAAATGTACGTCAAAGTCAGAGTCAAGAGTACATTAGTTTTGCGAACTCATTCAATGCATTCATCTTTTATTTTTAGTGCGTCTATTATTAATCGGAAATAAAAGCGATCGGACACTTGCACTTAGGTACGCATCCCATTGACTTTCAAAACTAGATGCGTCAGTCATACATAAATGTGATTTTAATGCAAATACAAATTAATATACTTCTATTTGCACTAAAGAAAAGGCAGAATGTATAGTTATTTTTTATTGCTGACTAGTCTTTTTCCCAAACTCGTCCTATTAAGGTCTAATAATTTAAAGCATATGTGCTATTCTGATAATATATGTAAAATTTCATAAAATAGTATCCCACATATACTCTTACAAACTTTCACATTAATAATTATGTTTACCATTGGTTTTCAAAGTTCAATCGTGCAATACAAGTAAAAGTAATTTTTTTTTCATTAAACATTTTTTTCTTAAACTTCATTTTCAAATTGCACGTTTAAAATTCATGGTTACATTTCGTCAGCTTCTATGAACGTCAATTTCTTAAATGGCGAATATGAGTCGCTTTCATATTAAGATTATACTTTTTACAACACTTTCACACTCAACCAGATACAATAGTTAGAAGTCTCATTGTCATCGCCTCAGCATAGTTGTCAAGAATGCAATATGAGTGCATTAACAGATGGAAATATGATGTGCAAACTTTCGCTTTCTAATTGCCTAACTTAGTGTTTAAAAAAGGTAGGGAAGGCATATCTATTTCGTATAACTCATTGGTTATTTAATTGCTTGTAATAGCCTCTTCTTTTTAAAAGCATCTGTGCATCCTCGCGATACTTACGATATTATATTGCTTAGTGCTTTTTAAGCTTTATTTTCCAGTAGTTAAGGTCACTTTTCTATTGATTAACTATTGCAATAGTGTTTATTAGTATTAAAAAAACGTTATATTTTGACTGCATGAGTAAATTGAAGTGTTTCATTGTAAGAAATGTAATTCTTGAAAAACGAACATTATATAAATATTGTTTGTTTCATTGAGGAAGTTCCTATTTTATTTAAAGTCATTTCATTACTTACTAATGTCGAAGACGATGTTTTGATTATAAATTGAAAATGTTGTAGCATTTCTTTCTCTGCTAAAAGTAATAATAAAGTAAGCGGATATCCTGTACGATATATTTTCCCCCCCTTTAATAAGACAGGCCAAGTACTCGTCTGCCTCGCGCACTGAGTATATAACAATTTTTTAATAATGTTTCGATTTCTTTTGATCATGTAAAATATGCGGCATAAGCAGCAGTATTATTTTATTAGCTTGGACTTAAAAGTTGAATTCTTTCTTAGATAAGGAATAGTAGACTTAAAAAATGTGGTCTTGACAGGTTTTTTCTTTTTACCTTTTGAAATATGAAACCGTTTAGACGACTTATCGTTTGAAATCGATCGACAATCTATTTTTATTACATACTTGGCTTTAAAGAATGATATTCACTTACATCGAAACATGTAGATTGTAAGTAATCATATGATATATCACTTTCGACGAGCTTATCAAATAACGTTTAATAGAGTCTGGTCAGTGAGAGTTGACCGCTCTATCAGTATTAAATCACAACAATAAAGACGTTTCGACACAAATGCCGAAACTCAACGAGACAACACATAAATCAATGACTCTAATCACAGAATGCGGTGTCAGGGGGCAATTCTTTCATCACTCGACTCCGGAGTCAGAAGTCAGGTGATACGTGTCAATTACTACGGCCCAGTGCTCCCACGCACGCGTGACGTCATCCGTTTGTGAATGAAAGTTGAGTTATCATAGTTTACTTGTTTACTTACTATAGTGGTTGGCTGTTCTGTGTTATTGGATACTGTTTGGTTTGCTGATTCATAGTAAGGTGTAAAAGTATTGAAAATGACCTTTATAATTCACTTAAGAATACAAATTCTACATAAACTTTTGAGTTGTTATAGCTGATCGGAATTTAAGAATCTGCACTTAGCTAGTCTGACATACTTAAGAGAAATTATACATTAAAAACTGTTACTAAGGTTTGAAAGTATTAAAAATTACCTATATAATTCCCTTATGAATATATGAAATTCTGAGTTGCAAGAATTAAAATCACAAGCACACAAGTCTTACATACTTTAGAGGAATTAAATATTTCATAACAACCGATCAGCTATCTACAAGAGGATAAAAAAAATATAAAAACGGAACGGGAAATCAGGAAACGCAATTTAGCAAATTCGTGATTCGGTACAACTGTCACTGGGGCTATAAACTTTGTATGCAGTTTTACGTCGTCGCCTGGAATTTGGAATATTCTGAGTAGGAAATTGTTTACGTCACATACAAGGAGTGTGTGATGTCTATGTATCTACCGACTTTCAAAGCTTGGCCTTTGGTCTAGTTGCTTTGGCTCTTTAAGCCTATTTAAGGTATTTAGAATGTTAAAAAATATTGATATTAACAGGACTTAGCATGTACCTTTTATTTATGTCCGCTAAAGTTTTTATTTATAACATCCATCGTCATCGCAGCAAGACTTAAAAGCACCAGCGGAAAGAAATAAATGAAAGTTTCGTGCAAAGTCATGTTAAAACTAATAATTTTGTGTTTGAAGCGCAGAAGTTTAAAAAAGAATATTGGATGTTGTGATCTATAAATTTGTCTTCTTTCTGTGTAGAAGAAAAAGGAGAATATAGTTCTTTACCCTGGTTAGCGTAACAGCCTCTCCTGATTTAACTAATTTTACAAATTTTCCTACCTCTACTAGTATTAAATAAATATCTGTATGTCATACCATGCCGTACAACCCATTTGCATACACATGGCCGTGTCTGGCGGAGGTAAACCATGTCAGGGATTATTTGTTTATGCCAACGGCATCCATTACATGACATAACCATTAATAGGCCTACTTTTATGTCAACTGACTATATGACCTGAAATGGAATAGTTTACATTCAAAGTGATAACTACAACTGTGAGGACCATAAGCATGAAAAAATGACTGACTAACTAGATAATAAATTTTGTTTGTTTGGTCCATATTTAAACAATTCTATCTAATTAAACATACCACAAGATGAAACAACAAAAAAATGTTTATAGGATTACCTAGAGTTCTGAAGAGGACAGACTGTGTGATAAAATTGATTTGATTGAAACCCATGCGGACAAACTTGCGTAAAACAGCTTTTTTTCAATGAAGTTGGTCAGTTACGCAGATATATGAAAATGAAATATCTCAGTCTGTGTTCGATTATTCTATTTGTTTTAAATATTTTCAACGAAACCATATTTAAGCATATTGTACCTAAGCAGCTAATATATGACTTGCAGTTCTGCGCTTAGTTCTTTAATGTTATAATTTATGTGTATTTGTTTAACTTTCTGGTAACGTTTAAAATATTTACCATCAATATTTATATTGTCTCGAGCTAAAAGCAATAAAAATATTATAACTTAACTCACGACTCTTCCATTTGCATAATTTTAACAATAACTTTAATAGCTGTCAATGAACTTAACTGTGAAAATTATGAAATGCATTGGAAGAAGACAGCAATATCATATTCCGAACAAAATACACCTGTCTCTGTCTTGTTTATTAGTGATTTGGTATGCAAGGAGGTTTGTCGCGAACCAAAACCCTATTGTAATGGCTTCCTATGCCAAAGTACAATCAACTTTCTTTGGAAAGTTTGGCCCTTGAATGCAACCGCCATGAATATGCTCGTTAATATAGAGTCCAAGCAAAGGTTAGTTTCGGTTTCCGCAGAATATCCTGTTTCAGCCGGTGTCTTGTTATTATGTATTACATAGGTACAAGTATAGTTGTTTTGCGATGTATAATAAAGAACCACCAATGTGTCAGTGTTTTTATTATACGTTAGCCCAATTCTTGATAGGTACTAATAATAATTTGCCAATAATTTCCAATGAAAATGGATAGCTATTTTCGTGTGTCATAAATTATCGGGCTACCAAATAGCCTAATAAATAATATATACTTACAAAACCTAAATAAATCGTATTTCGAAATTCCAGTAGGTTCCTATATCTTGCAGCGAAAAACGTGGTATTAAATATTGATATTCCAAATAATTACTCAATTTATACCAAATGAAGTGTCAATGATTAATGTATATTTTTGGTTGTTCCAGGTGGCTTGGAGGGCAAGTACAGGGTGGCGGCGCCCGAGCTCATGCAGGACACCTTCATGAGCGACTCGGAAGACGAAGGAGGTACGTATTGCCATTTTACTAAGACTTTGGTTTTTTTGAGGAGCTCGATGGCCTAGTGGGCGTAAACATTATTAGCGCTCCCGCATGTTAAGCAACCCCGGGTGCAAGCCCCATTGGATAAGTGACCACAAGTGGCATTAAATTATCTCAAGATCATCTGTGCTTCGAAGGGCACTGTAAGCCGTTATTCCCGGCAGTCATAATTAATGATAGTCGTTCAGCTATGTCACACGCCTTAAGACAGCGTGAATAATCAGACACCAGTGTTGACCACTTACACACACGAAAAACAAACGAAAAAACAAGACATGTCTATCCGCAATGGATAAAAAATATGGTGTTGTCAGCTTCATTTGATGAGATGGTTCTATCTACAAACTACGCAAAAGCATCTAAGTACAGACGCTTTAGCATATTTAACTTACCGACTGTTGTCTTTAATCATTTGTCATCCAGAAACCTGTTTTAATGTCAAGTTGATGACAAAACTCTGAAGTCGATATTTTTAAAAATACGTTTCATTTCATTGGATGCATATCTACAAAAGACTGGCATGTCTATGCATAATATACCCTGGATTTACGATGCAGGAGACTAGACTAGATTGAATCAGTGACGTCGCTTTGTATGAATTGGCGCTCTATTCATAAGCTAAGCTATAAAGCTTCCGGCTGCAGTTGTCAATAGTTTGCACAAAATGCGCAGTTACGACTACTTACGATCGATTGTCCACTTAGTAAACATCAATATTGTATGTAGGCAATCAGTAAATAGATCAAGCCTTCGTACAAACACGCCTATTTATTGACTTTTTTAACAAGCTCAATTTTGTAACTTTGTAATAAGCTAGACAGAGTATTGTTTATTATAACTTCGAAAAATAAAACCGGTCGTATGCGACTAGAATTTGCACAAGATGGGTTTCGTACCATCGTACACAAGTTTGGACTACGAAACACGTTTGCTAATGAGTAACGTTCTGATATTCAATTTCACCTTCATCATCCCGCTGAATCCACCTTTATTGTGTTCTTGCAGCCAAAAGATTGTGTCTCAATATTGCGAGATCAAACACAGGCCAGCAGAAGTCCTGAATCCAGAAAACCTGAATCTTTTCAATATAAGTACTACAATCTCCTTCATTTGTCAAGTCGAAATGGTTTCATCTAATTCGATCAGATATCTTTAGCCAGTATTTGTCTACATTAATTGCCTTATAGCTGGCTTCATTAAGGTCCTCCTATATTACAATATATTTTTGTTTATTTTTAGGCGAAGTTGAGTGTCCAATCCAGCAGCAACAGCAATACCGCTACATGAACAGCGAAGCGGGCACGCTGCACCGAGCCAAGCCGCTCGAAGACAGCGTCACGGACGGACACCTGTGGCCCAGCAACAATGACAGCAAGCACGCCACCATCGACCGCCAGCCTCTTGACATCGGGTCAGTACAATATAACTCACATGTTACATGAACAGCGAGGCACGCTGCGAGCCAAGCTGCTCGAAGACAGCGTCACGGACGGACACCTGTGGCCCAGCAATAATGACAGCAAGCACGCCACCATCGACCGCCAGCCTCTTGACAACGGGTCAATGTACAGACTTTCTATTATCACCCTTTTTGATAATAAACACTAGTGTCAGAGAAACTATTTCAGAAAATGGATACAGTCTTATTATACCTATATTGCTTTTTTGACAGTGTATTTGTGTACATTCGTGTCAGCAATGGCCTTTAAATGCCTTTGAAGCCCGAGCTAAAGCAATAAAAAAAATACAGTACAAATAAATTAATATTAAATCAGTTCCTCAAAGTTTTAACAACAAGTAACATTAATAAAAAAATAAAAATTATAAGAAAGGCGTGGGTGGTACGCCTGTTTGGTGATTCGTCACCATTAAACGTTTACAACAATTAAGACAACAGAAAATAAGATGTCGAAAATGGTCGGGGCGTCGGTCGTCATCTCTTTTTATGACACTTGCTGTCTTGGAATTAACGTCTTATCTCTATTTTTGAAACAAGTGTCTTAGAGAGCGGTTAAACAAGGTAAAACGTTGGGTCGGTCCGAAACAAAACTGTCAACCAATTACTCCTTCAGAGATATTAAGAATACAAAGTAGGGAATCCTAAATTATTTTTTATAACATTTCGCAGTGTAATATTTATTTTTGCATTACACTGAGGAATACAGAATATTTAAATTTTCCCGCCCTCATGAACCTAGCGTTTTCCTGGTGGTCTGTGATGAATCGGAGCCCGGGCTCCTCTATTGTTACATGATTTGGCAGTTTTTAGTTGGCAGCCTTGCCTGACATCAATTCTCTCCTTGGGTAGCTCGAAAACCACGGACAAAACCTGTAAAACTAAATAACAAGTATTTACTTGCGCGCGGATTCGAAACCTGTGCCCTTCGTGGTTGGCGGGTAAATCATTACGCCTCGACCCTGAGTCTTTCTTCGAAAAATAGAATATTATATATTCAACTGTTCATTTAGTACCCACCAAAGCAATCGTGTAATGTGTTAATGAGTAATTTCTTAGCAACATTTTGTTATCAGCCAACATCTATAACAGTTCCTTCACATCTATCTAAATAATAATTTGAGATGATGTTAACATATTTCAGAGAATTAATTCCTAATTAGGCAGATACTAATTAATTTACACGCGCCAAGAGTTCTTGTATCATTGCTTACACGTCAACGGTAACATTGCCTTGTAAAATAGACTCTACTGTAATGTGATAAGGTGCAAGCCTCGTACGCTTGATGTGTAGGACTTGGATATTAAAATAACGATATTTATGTTTGTGTTTAAACAATTACAACCATTAGTAGTGAACCTATCATATGAATACTAATAACTCGAATTGCGCGTTTCTTGGTTCTTAAATCATACATTTACATTGGGCGAGTGGCAAGTATAAAGCAATAATCGAAATATAGCTCTTAGACCGATAGTATGTAGGTACCTAATAGTCGCTAAGACTTGATGCACTTCACGCGTTAGTTTCGCTGATTTTAAGCCTTTGAAATGGTCATATTTTTTGGTGTTTTATTTTATGACACTGGTAGGCTTGACTACTGAAATCGAAAACGAACCTTCAGTTTGCCTCTTAGTTTCAGAATCAGCCGACCGAGCAATGGTGCCTGGTTCAGTCTACTGTCTACATATATAAAAGGAAATTGTGCAATAAATATTACAAATTTTTACGATTTTTAGTAAATTCTATCTAGCTGATAGAGAGACAGGACAAAATAAAAGCATTTATATGAATAAGCAACGCGGCTTACAACCTGTGATAATTTGATTTTATACTCCATCTACCGGCCACTAACACGCAAAAAGTAGACTTTGGGTCTTATTGTCAATTTTATTGTGCTAGGATCTGTTTGATCCGTAAAGATTATTGTACGTGTAAATGACTCTATCAATGTAAAGTGGGTTTTACTATCTGAATAGACCTCTCATATTCATAGTACTGAGTCGATGATATCATGTGATCAGGATCATGCCGTCATGCTTTATAAAAAGTGGTGTACCTACTTCACTGCAATCATAGCATGCAAGGAAAATGGTAATTTTGCCAGACGTTAAGCGGGCATACGTTATTGAGTTTTATGACAATAGTGGGCTTGACTTTACGAAACAATAGTATTTAAATTAAAGCAAAAAGGTAATCATGCTATTTGCCTAATGGTTTGTTTCTATTGGTTGTATGTTTTCTACAATCTACACCTATAAGGCGTTTAAGTGTCGACGCTGCGCTACATCTTCTCGACGATATCACTATGTCCGTCACAATCAATTTTGCAATATCTCGTAATGTACTGCGTACTGTAGAAAGTTCTTTGAACATCGGCCAAGTACCGGCAAGTACAGCATTGGACACCCACCAACCACGGACGGTCGGACGACCTGACAAGGTCGCAGGAAGACGCTGGATGCATGCCGCTTCCAGCCGGTAGTATTGGAGTTCCTAATAGTTGGTCTATGTCCAGCAGTAGACTTCTTGGGGTTGAGATGATGATAATGATGATCTACTACTGAGCCCACTAAAATTCTCACCAAGATCTCTTCCATATATTATATGTTTTTTTTGCAGGTTCCTGGTGTCGTTCGTGGTTGACGCGCGAGGCGGTGCGATGAAGGCCAAGCGGCGAGGTGGGGTCCGCATCATCGTGCCCCCCGCAGCCTGCTCGGCGCCCACCAGAGTCACATGCCGGTGAGTCTCATCATCATCAGGGCTTTGTTAGTCTTCACTGCAGGAGCACGACCCTCTCTATACTAACAGAGCCATATATTAGCCAGAGCAGTCAGAAGATTGGGCCTGCACTCTCCACGTTGGCCAGACGGGTTGGAGAGGTCACTTTGATTTTTATTAGCTTTGTTTTACTTGTGTTTCCTAAATCGCCTTCTACGACATCCGCTGGCAGACTTCGAGAGACCTATTAATCTCTCTCGGGAACCACACGACACCACTTTTAATCAGGACAATTTTTCTAAATCACACAAGAATGCGGGACTAGTCATGTTCGACTCGTATCGACCAAAACTACACAATATTAATGTTGAAATCTGCTAAGTCAGTTGTAAACAACGAATTAACAGCACCTAAATCTGAAAATTAGCGTCATTATTTTCTTAAAAGCCAACAATGACTCATGGGCTTAAGATTTGGGCGAGAGCCACGACACGTACCATGGTCAAGTGTAATCATTTTACTACTATAAAGGTAAGCATCTATATGTCCCACACAGGGATGTTTTCCTTTCGTATCTTCTAAATATAAAAATATGTATGTATAGGTATATAACGGATGGCAGGTATGCGTTGTGAAAAATTAACGAACGTCGAAGACGCCGAAGGATTTTATTAATGTAAGCTTTTACGTTGTTTTACTGTTGTGTCGGGTTTTTCAATCTATAGAAATAAAAGTAAAGTACAAAGAAACCACGTATCGTCTAGATTTCAGGGTGAATTACCGTTTATGAAGCCATTGTAAACTTCAAGGAGGTATAGTCAACTACAAATAGGTGATAAATTATCTTTTGAAATCTCAGTATGAAACAAGAAGTCTATCCATTGTCTACCTTCCTTATTAATAGTGAAATATCGGGCAGGGCATTAAATAAAGCTTAAAGATCCGACTAATCCTTAATTTTATATCAACAATATTTTATAACCTGATTGGCTCATGAATACACCCACCTGAGTAGATGCTTACCTTAACTCAAAAATTACGTGCCATAAAATTTTAGTGCGTGGCTTTTCTGACGTCATACATTGTGAACATAGGTTTATGACACGACATAATTTTTCAAACATAGTAATTACAATTTTGGTTGTCATTTAATTTCGAGTTGGCCGTGCGTTAATGACTTGAGGTGCAGCCAAGACCACACTCATTAATTCTGGAAATGTGTTTTACTAGCGTTACGCCGCTCTTCGTGTTTTGTTCAGGAATAACTACTAACAATGTCATCGTGCTAAATCTGATAAAACAAAGGTACCTACATCATGATGTACCTTAACACTTTGCAAAATTATGTCATTAATTATATAAATATGCTATATTTAACATTTATTTAGGGTTTCAAAAGCGTCATAGTCGAGGATGTAACTGGAAGCACTTTTAGATATCTTAATTTCATTAAAAAGTATATTTTTAAGGACAAACCACGTAGATAGGGTAGCCTCTCAAACGAAGTTGTGAACTTTTGTCCTGGGATACATAATCCACGAACTAAGTTATTATATCTTTTTATAAATAAATACATAAGTAAGATAAATATGCACCTAAAACCCCGAGTAATCTTAAAAAGTTCGTTTTTCATCTACACCTGACCGGGGTTCGATCCCAAGACCCTGACCCTGCGATTGAAAGGCAATCGCTTTCATAATTTTATTTATTAAAATTTACAGCGTAACCATTTTATTATGAGAGAATGACTGTATGTGTGTAAGTTTTAAAGATATAAGAGCTTAACAGTAGCATATTGTTACAAGATGTTACAGTAATATAGAGTTGTTTTGTTTGCATTCCAGCGCCGCCACACGCCGGGCCCCTGCCGCAGCCCCGCCCCCGTTGATGGAAGGCGAAGCCTTGGCTTCCAGACTGTTGGAGTTGCAGCCACAAGGAGCTAAGTTCTTGGCGTAAGTTGCAAAATGTGCAATAATTCGAGACGGTTTTTTTGAGGCAGTACTTAAAAATAAATAAACTATCACTACCATACCAGGTCTTGTGTGTTGTGTTAATGGTACCCGGAACAACTCAAAATAATTTTGACTAATGATAGTTTTCTGAACTGTTCACCACCAGATGGCAGCACTGAGGCTTCGACCTTGATAAGCCGCTGTTATTGGACGATATTTGATAAGCGCAACAACTGACACATTGTGGCCTAATCATAGATTGCCGGACCCGACGCCTCAGTGCTGCCGCCGCGTATCTCACAACACTCTCATTGTAGGTATGAACGGACGTATGTAGGACGAATATCTAAGGATTCCTAAGGAATATACAGTCAACAAACCCCGATAGTATTGCACTCTATTCTGAGGGGAGTCAAATTCCCCTTAATGTCAAAACTTTTTATTTGTCACCTTGGCAGTCCTGTCATCATCGAAGTACCAATCTTCACTTCATCGTGTCGGGAGCGAGAGATCGTCATCCTGCGATCCGACACCGGCGAGACCTGGCAAGACCATTATCTGCACAATAACGACAACCCTATGATACAGGTAAATAGAGTTTATATTCCATTGCATTTGATAGTTTAATTTGGCCTGGCAGGGTCGCAATGTGCGACATGACAAGATGTGCCTGTTTGATACAAGTGTTGACTTTATACTCCCATATTTGACTGGCTTAACAATTATATATTCCTAAATTACACGTAACAATGTTTAGATGATTATTAGAAACCCTTTTCGTCTTGTCTTGCATATTGAGACTTCGATTCTAGAACTCTACTTTTAGTTCATCATCTGCTAGATACAGGCGTCCCCCAAGGATTGTCATTATTGGGGGTTTTGCTCATACTGGCCCCGTTCAACAAAAGGGCTGGTGAGTGCAATTTGTTGGCTTATATCGGTTCCGACGCTGCTGCATATCGAAACCGTTTTTAAGCGAGGGAAGGACTTAAGTACCTTTAACCATCCTATAGGCAGTTGAGGATCACATCCGACCATACTCCCTAAACAAATTATTTTAGCTCAGTTCGACTATATTTTTTGCATTGTAGTCTTATCCATCAAAGATAATAGCTGTAGTGTAGATAAAACATTCCTAACTGCTTATTGCAGGAGGCCCTTCAGAAAGAGCGTCAAGAACACGGTAACTCCGGCGAAACCCTGGGTGAGAACGGGGAGAGGGTCACTCGCATCATTACTTGCGACTTCCCCCACTACCTGGCCGTGGTGTCCCGCGTCAGGCAAGAAGTGCACATCATCGGCCCAGAGGGCGGCACTGTGTCCAGCGCTCACATCCCACAGGTAAGCATTTGTTTATATTTGATGAATATTAGTTAAAATGTCAAATAGATTTGTTTTGCATAATTCGTACGAGCCACAGTGGAACAAAACTAGCAAGTCTTACATTTGTCATATTTTAGTTACAAAATCTTGAGAGTTTATGGAGTTTACCATTAGATGGCACTATCAGGTCTTCATAATCCAATTCATATTGAAACATTAGATATCGGTCTTAGGGGTCGGTGAGCAAGGCAACCGCTGGGAGTTTGCGTTAACAGGGTCCGCGTACTTCGTTTCTATTTGAAGCAAGGGGTTAGGCAATCCTTAGGATCTCTTCAAAGGGGCCGTCGGGCCATTAATCACGTGATGTTTTTTTAGAATTTTTAACCTGTAACTTCGCCCCAACGTGATTTTAATGAATTTTTTTTTATTATTGAAATTGCGTTAGGCGCGAGCGTCTTCGAAACACTGGTCCAAAAAAGCTTATTGCTATGATCTTCGAGATATGTTATAAAGTGTATATTCCCTTGCAGGTGCAGGCGCTGTTCCCACCAGCGGCGCTGACGAAGCGCATCCGCGTGGGGCTGCAGGCGCACGGCGCGGCGCCGGAGCTGTGCCGGCGCGCGCTGCCGCGCCACGCCGCCGTGTCGCCCGTCATCACCGTGGAGCCCCGCCGGAGGAAGTTCCACCGCTCCATCACGCTCACGGCGCCGCTGCCCGCGCAGGTAATGTTATATCCGATGGGACGGCAGGCTGAGAATATCTACACTACGCGAAAAGAAACGTTCAACCTTTTTAAGACAATGGCAAATATTTAGCCACCAAAAATTGAACCTTATACCCCGGAGATAAGGTCCAAAAACGATGACTTTTGAATATACCTACTGCTCGTAATGCATGCGTGCACATTGCGGCCATCTGGATGGTCTGGAGGCGTGCGGGGCGGGGAACGGACCGTTGCTGACTGCCTTCCTCGAGGGCTGTCTGAGTTGTGTTTTCGTCTCCTGCACGTCTCGCACCTCAAGCACGAAGTAGTGAATGACTACCTACGCGTTGACAACCCCTCTTACATACAAGGAGTGTCGCCACTGTGCTGCAGGTGCTCGGCGAGGCGCCGGAGCTGTGCCGGCAATCGTGAAATTCTCTTCTTGTTCAGTCGTTTACAGACACAGATCTGCAATCATCATCATTTCGTGTAGGTGACACGATCAGTCGACCATGCCGACCCTGGGTGTCAGAGTTCTTCGGAACCGGCTCTCGGCTTCTGACGTAGTTCCTTTAACGATGAAAACCCGGACCAACGGCTCAATCAAACAAATCTACAATATAGTCCACTGTATGAAAATATCGATTTTTTTTTAGTTCCCAGTATTAATCTTATAGCAAACGTTATAACCCCTTTAAGGGTGTGTCGAGGGTCATGTTACACTCTTTATACATATAATTTATATCGTTATTATTTCCCAGGGTCCCGGCCAAGAGAAGTCGACCGCCAACCTACGTCTACTATGCTCCATCATGGGCGGTCAAGCGCGAGCCGTGTGGGAGGACGTCACAGGGTCTACACCACTCACCGTCACTGATGACTGCGCTTCATTCACCACTACTGTGTCCGCCAGGTAATCTACACTAATATTATGTAACTGTAATGCTGTACAATTTTGTTGATAAATAAATCCCAACTATAATATTATAAATGCGAAAGTGAGTTTGTTTGTTTGTTACGCTTTCACGCCATATCTACTGAACCGATCATCATGAAAATTTACATACACAGGTTAGGGTACCGCGAAGGACATAGGCTATATATTACGCGGGCGAAGCCGCGGGTAACAGCCAGTAAGTTATAAAGAGGAAAGATTTGATGTTTATATGTTTGTTTGTTAACATTGAATAGCCTCCGAAACTTCTGAACCGAATTTTTAAATTCGTTCATCTATAAGCTTATCTGTGGGTGATATAGGCTATAATTTACGCGGACGAAGTTGCGGGGAATTTGCTAGTTTAAATTTAAGACGTTTCCAAAACTGATTTAAACGGGTCATAAAAAATTACCTTTTTTGGGTTCCAGATGATTTCAAAATTTATTAACTAGGTCGGTTCAGTTGTCTAAATTGAGTTATCCGTCGCATTTTTTTAGTTTTTGGTAATTTGTTGTTCATGAATATATAGAGATAAATCACACATTAAAGCCCCACTTTGTTAACTTGTGTCGCGGGATACTTCTCAACGATATTTTATTTATACAACCGGTTAATGAAAAAGCTCAAACCTAAAATTATTTTGTTCAGAATGGAGAGTAGAATCGATTCCACATATAAAAACAGGCGTCAAATTTTATCCGAAAAAATTTCGAATTACACCGTGTTTGATCAATATTTAACTCCTCACGCGGCGACTCGCGACACGGCAACGTCGCCCTAAATTGCGCTTAATAACCACAGACTTTTTAATCTGCAAAAAAACCCTAGAAAACAAACATAAAAAGGTAATATCTGATTATTCGCGAAAATAATAAATATTATTCAATTAGATTTTTGCGAATAATTTTATTTCAGACTTAGGTCCATATTTTGTGAGTAACAAATCCTTACATCCTATGTATGTACATAATTCGTTTGTAATAAAAATAAGGTCTGAGGTTTTGCGCTTTTTCAATAAGAAGTTGTAAAAATAAACATCAAATATTCGTACTCATTGTTGAGATGTTTTTGAATCAAGTAAACATTTGTTCTTTTCAGGTTCTGGCTCATGAACTGCCAAAACGTTAGCGACGCTACGAAACTAGCCACCGAACTATACAGGTATGTTTCTTCAGTTTTATTCTATTAATAGCATTATTTCAAGAAAATTAAAAGCCCGACTGCTTTTTTTGATAATCACAGCCGCAAAAACTCCACTGCTGGACTGCGGATCTCCCCGATGATTTTCCATCATTGGAGGGTTTGCCATACTCACCACGCTTGACAAACTGCTTTGTGAGCGCAGTTTGTTCGGCTTATATCGATTCCGACGCTGCTGCCCATCGAAACCGTTTTTGAAAATGAGGGAAGGGTAGGAGTTTGTTGGACTATGGCTGTGGGAACAGAATAGAAGTATATCGGATGGTACTTGCTCGGATGGAGTAGCTGCTCGGGAGGTCGAGCGCGGGTACCCGATGCCATACCTGCAACCACCGTACAAGCAGTTGAGAATGACATCCGTGACCGGCACTTCATCATCAGGTCTTTCTTAGTCTCTACTGCAGGAGCATGACCCTCTCTGTACTACCACAGCTAGAGCAGTCAGAGGATTTGGTTCACACTTTCCACGCTGACGGGAGAGGTCTCTTTGATGTTTATAAGCTTGTGTTTCCTAAGTTGCCTTCTACTACATCTACGGGAAGACTTGGAGTGGTCCTATTCTACTCTGCCGGGAACCACACGGGCACATTCCATGGGCCGATAATCCTTTTAATGAAAAAAAATTGTGTTCAACATTTCGTGTAGGTGACACGGTCAGTCCATGCACACCCTGGTGTCAGAGTTCTTCGGGACCGCCTCTCGGCCTCTGACGTGGTTCCTTTAACGACTACAAACAGGCAGTCGGGACCTCCGGCTTACAGTAGCACCGCGGCACTGTTCGATGGCGCAGAATAGCGCAACCGACCGCCAACTCGGGCCAATGAAAACATCAGTGAAATAACGAACTTACTGCTACTACATAAGATTTTAAATCCATAAGCAGTAGGACTATTGGTATCTCGCTCACAATACTTGTACGCCTGCCGAGAATGGACGGTACGCCGCATGGCGCATACCCATCAGCCAATAGCAAACGGATATTTTAGCGTCATGCAGAAATTTTATTTCTGCGCAGGTACATCGGTGTAACGTATAAAAGTGGTAGTACTGTAATGCGTTTTATTTATTTGAACTAAATACAACGGTACATAGAGTTCCACTTACAGTATTAGTAACGTAAAAAAAAAAGTACAATAAATCAAAATAAAACTTATTGCATATAAGACGACTCACATACATCACTCTCACAAAACAGTAAACATTGCCTGACAAGAAAGTGTTGTACAATTGTGCTTAACTTTTCAGAGACATGCTACTAGTGCCATTTGAAGTACGCATCGTGGTGCTCGGCAAGCGGCTGGACGCGCTGGAGGGCCGGTTACTGGTGCTGTACATCACCGACCGCTACGCCTACGACACCTTGCTGCAGCAGGTACCATATTCAGGCTTCAGGCAGCAGGCTTATTTCTCGCAAACTACAACGAATTTTTACCTGAAAAAAATATATGTTAGTTTTGATTATATTATCTAAGGCCGTTTTTCATAATTAAAATGATTTGATTTCTTTAATAGATGAAAAAAACCGGCCAAGTGCGTGTCGGGCCACGCGCAGTGTAGGGTTCCGTAGTTGCGAATGACAACTTTGAGTTCACACTGTTTACACTCACACCTCACAGTCTAACGACCAAAAACATCTAACAATGAAGATTGTATGAAATTTTACATTTTCCAGTACATTTTATAAGTTGGTTGCCTATAACTTTTTAGTTTGCACTTAGTACCCAGCTCTGATAGTTTTCCTTTCAACTTCAGTATATATACTATTGCTGTAATTTTTTTCACGTATCCATATATAACCGTTTAGCAGATAGAGGGGGGGGACACGTACCTCTAACAAAATTTTGCACTTTAAAACCAAATATTTCGGAAACGGATCCCTAAATCGAAAAATGGTGTTCTTAACCTCACAATATTTTTGAAAGACCTTTTTAACGATACCCCACATGATGGGTAAATAGAGAAAAAAAAATTACTCCCCCACTTTACTTGTATGGGAGCTACCCAAAAAAAAATATTTTTTCAAGGTTTTTTTCTACGACTTTTTTGCCATGATTAATATACATACCTATACCAAATTACAGCTTTCTAGTACTTATAGTCTCTGAGTAAAACCGCGGACGGACAGACAGACAGACAGACAGACAGACAGACAGACATGGCGAAACTATATGGGTTCCTAGTTTACTACGGAACCCTAAAAATCACAAAAATTAGCCTACTTTTGACGAAAATTGCATATCTTTTGTAAATTGAAAATTAAATCAAAACGCTTGTAGATTGGGAAGTTTTTCGGGATTTTTTTTCTGATTCTGGACGAATTCTATCACTTTTTAATGAAACCAATTGGGAAGTGAACCTAATCTGGCAAATCATTTTCATAAATTTCATTTATGAAAGTTGGTAAAATACATTAAAACAAACATAAAAGATTCCCACTCGTATATTGTTTCTCCTTATTCACACCTCCTTTTTGAATTCTGTTGTTAATGAAAAATAGTCAAAGTTACAAAAAATAAAAATAGCCTGATTCGAGTTATTATAAATCAGATTGACGCAATTTTTATCGTTATTATGGCCAGTTTCTGAAATCGTCAATATACACTTTATGGTGCGTGTGTGTACGATACATGCAGCGTACATTTTGCTTGTGTCAGCAGTTTACGTGCGACGTGTCGCGACTCAATTAGTACACCATTACCATTCATTGCGTGTACTCACATCAAATCAAAATAATCAATAAAATCTATAATTATCAGATCAATCGTATCAATTATCAAACTATCATTTAAAGGAAATAGACTTTACATCTTTATGGTCCTTCGAGCAGGGTCTGAACCAGCGACCTATGGAAAAAGACGATAAAAGACTATTCCTGCCCCCGTAGCATGGCACGCGCGACAACGTTTATTAACTATCGCCAGCTTGTTTTTCGCAATACTGAAGAGCGAGAAGCAGACAGTTTATCGCGCGATATAAACGGCGTCGCGCGAGCCATGCTACGGCTGCAGCACCCATAACATGGCGCCCGCGACGCCGTTTATATCGCGCGATAAACTATTTAGATCTCGCTCTTTAATATTACGTGACATGCTACGGGGGCAAACATCGGATCTCAGAATAAAGATCCTTGTGTATCGAATCGCCTAGTGATCTGATAAGCTAAATTTACCTACTGTCGTCTCACAGGAGCACTACACAGAGGTGGCGACCTCAACGTCGGTGCGCTTCCTGGACGGTAAGCAAGTGTTCCTGGAGTTCTCCGGGAACCTGGTGCCCGTCACCAAGTCCGGCAGCCAGCCGCAGTTCACCTTTGAGGTAACTTTGCATGTTTCTCGTTATTTTGCATGTGTCTCATGTTCACACGTAGAAATCGTTAGGAAAAGCTAAGTCCAAATCAATCGCTATCTATACTTTGTAGAATCAAAAATTTTATCAAATTTTTTGGTTCTACAAGACAAAAAAGGCCTTCTTAGGTCAATTTCTCACGTCAATCCACATTTTAAACCATTCTATTTTTTTTGTGTATATTTTAATATAGTTATTAAATGCGCTAAACTGACTTTCCTGTAAAGATAACTTTAAAAAACATTTCAGTATCGCTTATTTTTTTAATGAATTGAGTAGTTACTTAATTTGCTACTAATTATTACTATAAATTTTGTATTTTTGTTAAAATATGTTTTATCCTTATCCCTCTCTGCAATTTTTGACCTTGAAAGAAAGAGACAAAACATATTTTAATTAAAACTGCTGTGCTAAGCGTTGTTAATTTTACAAATAAAGGTACCCAGTTATAGATTTTAAAAAAATAATCTTATTATTATTAAAAAAACATAGCATCTATGGTATACTAGCAGTATGTTTTCCACACAAATATATTTCTCTATTTTCTCGCTGAATACTGCATCTAGAGGCGAAATTCTTTTTTGGTTTTGTTTTATTATCTTCTAAAAATCTGTTTAAAATTTTTTTTTTAAGAAAAACTTTTTTAGAAAAATTTAGCCTCTAGAAACAGTTTTCAGCGAGAAAATAGAGAAATACATTTGTATGGAAACTATACTGAAAAAAAAAATACTGCTGGGATACGTTCTTAAATGCTATTTTGTTTTGTAGGCATTCAAAGACAACCGCGTAGAGTTCACAGTGCGCGTGAAGCACCACGAGGAGACACCGTCCGGGAGGATCTACTTCATGAACGAGCCCAAGGTAATTAACAATGTTTTGAAATAAAGCTTTGCTTCAATTACAATGAGTCAAGATGAAGTTTTAAAAAATAAGAAGCTGTTTTTTTTTTTCATGGAAGCGTCAATTCGACACCTAACATAGCAAATTCACTCTTATCTCCACATCATAAGGTACATAGTTCGATTAAAATAAAAAACACGCACGAATTCACGCGCATTCGAGACATTTCGCGCGTCTGAGCGCGACTCACTTTGATTGGTGCGCTTACAAGCGGCTACTTATAGGCGCATTAACGCGTCGTCACTCGTCAATCGGAATCGGAAATCGTCCTTTGTACGTGAATCACTGCCTGCCTCCGTGGTCCAGTGGTTAAGGCGTTTGCCTTGTTGACCCGGGGGTCGTGGGTTCGATTCCCACGGGAAGCATACTATGTTAAGTTGTTTCCAGTTTGGTTAGGACATTGCAGGCATGAATCACCTGATTGTCTGGTAAGAAAGATGATTCCGTGCTTCGGAAGGCACGTTAAGCCGTTGGTCCCGGCTGCCATTTGGTAGTCGTTAAAGGAACCACGTCAGAGGCCGAGAGGCGGTTCCGAAGAACTCTGACACCAGGGTGTGCATGGCCGACTGACCGACCGTGTCACCTACTCGAAATGATGATGACTGGAGTAGTATATAATAATGGATACAGATGAGAAATTAAATTATTTGGCCCAAAACTACGAATGCCTTAGTATATATAATATAGTATAGTATATAATAAAAAAAAACAGTAAAATTAAAGATTAAATTCTTTAATTTTACTGTTTTTTTTTATTCTGAGATTAAATATTAATTAGCGTTAATTTCACCAATTGCGATAACATTATTGCCTTTATATAATACTGTTACTGTGTATAAGACTGTTAATTATTATGTAACGCTGTTGGTTTTCTCAATAAATAAAATAAAAGTATGGGAAAGTCACGAATTCCCGCAAAAACGCGTGCATTTGATTTAATTGTGAAGGATTTGGCGCTTCGATGCACTTCGACTATGCGCTAATATGAATGAGGGTTTTCAGAATCTATTTAGGTGGCGACACTGTCGAGGTATTTTTGACGGCCTGCTGTTAAAATCCACCAATAATGTTCAATCATTAATTTTATGATTGGTGCATTTTGACAGCTCCTGTCAAAAATAACTTTTTTTTTTGTTTTAAACACAGATTGAGCTAGCCCCAAAGTAAGTTCTTACGTAAGACTTGTGTTATGGGATACTAACTCAACGATACTATATTTTATAACAAATACATATATAGATAAACATCCAAGACCCAGGTCAATCTGAAAAAGATCATTTTTCATCTTGACCTGACCGGGGATCGAACCCGGGACCATCCGTGTCACAGACCGGCGTGTTGACCGCTGCGCCACGGAGCTCGTCAAAAGTGACGCGGTGCCGCCATCTGGGGGAAAATTCAATTCTGAAAACCCTCATTCATACTAGCGCAGAGTCGAAGTGCATCGAAACGTCAAATCCTTCACAATCAAATCAAAGAATGCACGCGTACTTGCAGGAATTCGCGAATTTCCCACACTTTTAAATTAATAAAAATTTATGAATAAATAATAAATGAATGAATAAATGGTAATAATCCGTGGTGTGTGCAGGTGGCGCGCGGCGAGCAGTCGCAGACGCCGGCGTGCGTGCTGGACGTGGCGCTGCCCGAGCGCGTGGCGCCAAGGGCCGGCAAGAGCCAGCTCGACTGCCTCAACCTCGACCAGTCCGGTGAGGCGCTAGGCTTCTTTATCTCTCCCAGAGAATATATACGCTACGCGAAAGGAAACAACTAGAAGCATCATCACCAGGTCTTTTTAATCTCCAAACGACCCCCCTCTGTACTACCAGGGCCATATATTAGCCAGAGCAGGCAGGAAATTTGACTTACACTCTCCACGCTGGCCATCTGGCCTGGATTGTAGAGGTCTCTTTTATGTTTATAAGCTTTGTTTAGCTTATATTTCTTAAATCGCCTTTTACGACATCCACGCAAAGACGTGGAGCATGTGTGCACGTAAAACCGCTTACGGTTATGTGTGGGTGTCTGGACGAGTGCAGGGGCTGCGAGAAGCGCGCAGGGGGTGAACAGCCCGCCACGGAACTGACTTGTCGAGGGCTGTCTGTGTTGTGTTAGCGTCGCTCGCACGTCTCGCACCGCAGGCACGACGTGAGTAATGAGTGACTGCCTACGTGTTGTCAACTCAAGGTCACGTCACCGGTTCCCCAACTCTCACTTACTCTTCCATGCTGGTTTGGGAGAAAGAAAAAATACATAGAATATACCAACTGCTTTTTTCCCGCGCAGACCGTAAAACCCGCTTAAGGGATTGGGCAAAAATCTAAGGAATCACATCAATAGGCCATGCGGCTAGCAACCCATCACTATTTTGATTCCGCTTTCCACCTTTACGCCCACTATGATGCTAAATGTGGCCGGGTCTTATGACCGTTGGCTCTGTTAAGACATGCGTATAACACTCACGTGTTATTTTGTCGGGATTGCCGACTATAGTTTTGGTCTCGTCAGGAGCCCATTTTCAAGGAGAGTGCGGGACGCAATCCCGACAAAATAGCACGAGACTTCACGAGAGTGACCGGTTGTTATCCCGCACTAATATTATAAACGCAAAACTAACTCTGTCTGCCTGGCTGTTTAACGCCAAAACGATTGAACCGATTTAAATGAAATTTGGTACAAATATAGTTCAGAGCCTGAAAAGGACAAAGGCTACTTTTTTGCACGCAGATGAAGTAGCAGACACCGCTAGTACATAATATAGTTGACTCTAGTTATTATTTTATCAATACAATTTACTACAGGTTTCGACGCCCTGAAGGACGAGCTGAGCTTCCATTGGGGAGAACACAACAACAGCTTGGGCCCCGGCTCGCTGCCCTACCACAACGACAAGCAGCTCAACGGACACGTAAGTACCGAATGGCTTCCTAAAGGTTTCATCATCTTCATCAGGTCTATATTTATAATTTATACTACTATAATATTTTATTAATAAACTATACTATTTTCGATGTTTATAATTTAGCTTGTGTTTCCTTAGTTGACTTCTACGACATCCACGGGGAGACTTAGAGTGATCATATTTTACTCTGCCGGGAACCACACGGCACTATTGAACACATTTTACTTTTTAGGAAGAAAAATTCAAATGAATCAAAAATCGGCTTGCATCATTGCCGAGGATTGTTATGAAACACAAACAACAACGATTTTGACTACGCAAATACAACTGCACCAAAATAAGTGTGGTTTTCATAAATTTTTTTTGGTTAAATGTAAATCATGATGATTGCATCTATTTTTTATTCAACACCGTTAAGTCTGAGTAGGTCATTAGTTCGTTAATAAAATGGTTAGTTAGGGATATCTGGGGAGGGTCATTTTGTAAATGGACATTTTGGGAAAGGGACATTTTGTAGAAGGGACATTTTAAGAATGGGACATTATGGACCTAAATGCTTTTTGAGTTATGCCATGTTTATCTAGGCAATTTTCAAAAACAACATAAACTACTTAAATATTACTTTTTAGGACAAGATTATCACCAATGGCGACGTGAAATACCCAACGAAAGACACCGACGACAAGGAAACAAAACCTCAATGTAAGTAAACTTCTTATTGAAACAAGACGTAACTCACTTTCACAAGTAGTGTAGATATTATGTATTTGCGACATCATTGTTACAGTGAACGGCGACACGCTGCACGTCGACGCAAACAAGACAAAGGCTACCTTCGACTCCGATGAAGACAAGACGCCCATGAACACCCTAGAGAAGGGAGACAAAGGCAAGAAGAAGCCCGAAGGCGGCTCCTTCCTCGGAGGTCTCGCTGGCAAAGTCAAGAATGTATTCAGCCACAGCGAGGACAAGGACGAAGAGAAAGAATCTTCACCCAAACCCCAGCCCAAACCCAGAGAATCCAAAGAAAAGAGCCCGCCCAAACCTGCCCCTAGAATCATTCAAGAAGACCTCCTTGACAAAGTCGAGGACATGTTCAAAGATCTCAAGACCAAACCGCACCAGAAAGACGAAGAGGATCTTCAAAACCAAGTTTACTCTACAAAATTGGTGGTCGATGAAGACGACATCAGGCCGTCGAAAGAAATCGAAGAGCACATCTACGAACAGTACGCTAACATGCAGCCCGTCGACACGCCCCTACACAACAAGATCTCAGATCCGTTCCAGTACCCCAACAACAAATGCTGCGAAAAGAAATACAAACACAGCCACGAAGAAACGTCAAACTTTGAAGATATAATTGAACACACAAAGTTTGCCGCCCATGAGAAACTTGGAGAAGTGCAAAACGATGTTAAAGACGGTATTGCTAAGATTGAAGAAGGAAAAGAAGACCTCAAGCAAAAAGGCGGAGAAATTAAAGAAGATATTATAACTAAGGTTGACAAAGTGAAAGGAGATTTGAAGAACAAGGAACAAAAACTAGAATCGCAGCTGCAAGACAAATTGGATGATGTAAATAAGTCAGCACATAAGGTACAAGATGATATTAGTGCTAAGGTGTCCGATGTTAAATCCAATGTTTCTGAGGAAGTTGGTAACTTCAAGTCTTCCAGTAAAGCCGGTGTAGACCATTTAGTACACACAGCCAGTGGGGTCACTGCTAATATCACGGACAAAGCCCATGAATTAGATTTCGCTGCGAGAGAAAGAGCAGAACAATTAAAAGAAATCGGTCATGATAAGTTAGTTTCTTTCGGCAATTCGGTTGAAAACACAACTGATGACTTCAAAACTAAGGCGAAAGGCGTCGAAAATGATCTCAAAAATAAAGTGCAGGATGGTGCCGACGCTGTTGCCGATTCCTTCCACAAAGTACAAGATAACTTAAGTAATAAGGCTCATGATGTCAAAGAAGGAGTTAGGGAAACAACTGACAACATAAAGGAAGCTACTAACGAGAAATTACATGATCTGGGTGAATCTGTTGATAGTGTAAAGACGAAAGTGGGTAACACTGCCGCTGATCTCAAATCAAAAGCAGAAGACGCGAAGCAGGATGTAAAATCGGAAATAAAAAAGAAATCTAAGAAAGGCAAGAACTTCTTCACTGGGCTTGTAGATAATATCTTTGGCGAAAAAGAAAAAATCGAGGATGAAGTGAAGGCCAAGGTTGCTGAAAGCAAAGAGTCTGCTACAGATTTGTTAGAGCAGGCTTCGGCTAAGAAAAATGACATTGAAGATGGCGTTGCGAAAAAGAAAGAACAACTACAACAGGGTGCTGAACAGTTAGC
Organism: Rhodophaea formosa; assembly: GCA_963082605.1. NCBI lineage: Eukaryota > Metazoa > Arthropoda > Insecta > Lepidoptera > Pyralidae > Rhodophaea > Rhodophaea formosa. The sequence continues at coordinate 7,163,029 of OY720228.1, read as the reverse complement.
AAAGGACGCGGAGGCGAAAAAAGATGAAGTAGAAAATGCTATCCACAGCAAAACAGAGGAAGTGAAAACGGCTGTTCAAGATAAGGCCAGTGCAGTTAAGGGGGCCGTAGTAGAAAAAGCCCATGATGTGAAGTCTGCCGTTGAAGATAAGGCCCACGACATCAAATCTTCAGTTGAAAACAAGGCTCATGACGTTAAGTCTGCTGTTGAAGAAAAGGCTTATGTCGTCAAATCTGCTGTTGAAGAAAAGGCTCATGACGTCAAATCTGCTGTTGAAGAAAAGGCTCATGACGCTAAGTCTGCTGTTGAAAATAAGGCTCATGATGTCAAATCTTCTGTTGAAAACAAAGTAGAAGAACTAAAAGTCTCAGCTCAAAACAAGGCTGATGAAGTATCGCAAGCTGTTCACGATAAGAAAGATGAAATAGCAAATGCTGTACAAAGTAAAAAAGATGAAATTTCGACAGCAATACACGACAAAGCCGGCGAAGTCAAAGAGTCCCTTACAGAAGCTAAAGACGCCATTCACAGCAAAAAGGACGAACTGGGAAAAGCTGTACATGAAAAAGTTGATGATGCCAAAAACAAGAAAGATGAAATTCTAGGGTCTATTCAGAACACAACACAAGAAATTGGACAGGCAATGCACGACAAGAAAGAAGAAATTGGTAACGCTTTAAGTCATAAGAAAGACGAATGGGAATCTGCTGTCCACGATAAAACCAATGAAGCTATCTCAGTGGTTCAAGGGAAGAAGGAAGAAGTGAGCGCAGCTATCCAAGGCAAGAAGGACAAAGCGGCGAGCGAACTCGACAGGATACGGCAAGAAGCAGAACACACCACCGAACAAATAAAGAAATCCGCAGAAGACGCACTCAACAAAGGCAAAGACAATTACGAAAACATCCAAAAGGCGGCCAGCGACAAAGCGAATGACCTACAGAAGTCTTCAAAGCAGGCGTTCGACCACGTTCAAGACGCGACCTTGAGTACTTTCGATAAGGTCGAAAGTTCCGCCAAGGACAGAGTGAGCGACGCCCGGGACACGTGGGAGGACTTGCAGAGTTCCGCCCGCGACACTTTCGCCGACTTCAAGGACGACGTCCACGGCGCGGAGAGCTCCGCCCAGGACACCTTGCACAGTTTCCAGAGCTCCGCCGGCAACACCTTCGACAGCCTAGACGATTCCGCCAAAGAGATATTCGGTGGTGTTCAATCCGCTGCTAGTAATGCCGAAGCGAGTTCCAAGGAGTTGTTCGGAGATGTTAAGAACGAGTTCGAAGGGTTCCAAGTGTCTGCTGATAATAAGTTAGAGGACGTGAAGGGCGAGGCGAAGGAGAGGCTTGAGGAGGCGGGGGAGAGGTTGTCGCAGGCGGGGCAGGGGGTAGCGGAGGGTGCGCGGGCGGCGGGGCACGGCGCGGCGGAGGTCGTCAGCTCGGAGGCTGATAAGTTCACAAGCAGTTTGAATGACTTGGGCAATTCCGTCTTCGGTTCTTCAGGCAAAGGTATGTAGTCCAAAGCACTTTGTGATAACTTTATGTGTATATTAGTTCTTACTATATGTGTATACTTTTTTTCCTATGTGTAAGTGGCCAACAATGTTCTTAGATTTTTCAAGCTGCCTAAAGGAATCTGACGTAGCCTAACAACTGCCATACAGCCGGTGTCAATGGGTCTTCCGAAGCATTAAATAATCATGATTTTAGATTATACTAAAAATTTTAATTTCGATCCCAATTTTCGTTCGATGAGAAATATTCAGGGTAGACATGGTAAAAGAAAAGACGTAAGCTGTGGCCAATAAATAGTTATGTCAGACCTTACTTTACTTGAACAACAGTTCATTGAAAACATTGATTTGTTTATGATGTCCTAAAAATAAATACACGTTTAACTGCGTACGCGCAGTTTTCTGCTTTTATTATAAATACCGTGATATCAAAGATTATGCACTTTATAAAGCCCTTTTTAGGGTTCCGTAGTAAACTAGGAACCCTTATAGTTTCGCCATGTCTGTCTGTCTGTCTGTCTGTCTGTCTGTCTGTCTGTCTGTCTGTCTGTCTGTCTGTCTGTCTGTCCGTCCGCGGTTTTACTCAGAGACCATAAGTACTAGAAAGCTGTAATTTGGTATGAGTATGTATATTAATCATGGCAAAAAAGTCGTAGAAAAAAATCTTGAAAAAAAATTTTTTTTTGGGTAGCTCCCATACAAGTAAAGTGGGGGAGTCATTTTTTTTTCTCTACTTACCCATCTTGTGGGGTATCGTTAAAAAGGTCTTTGAAAAATATTGTGAGGTTGAGAACACCATTTTTCGATTTAGGGATCCGTTTCCGAAATATTTGGTTTTAAAGTGCAAATTTTTGTTAGAGGTACGTGTCCCCCCCCTCTATCTCCTAAACGGTTATATATAGATACGTGAAAAAAATTACAGCAATAGTATATATACTGAAGTTGAAAGGAAAACTATCAGAGCTAAGTACTAAGTACAAACTAAAAAGTTATAGGCAACCAACTTATAAAATGTACTGGAAAATGTAAAATTTCATACAATCTTTATTGTTAGATGTTTTTGGTCGTTAAACTGTGAGGTGCGAGTGTAAACAGTGTGTACTCAAAGTTGTCATTCGCAACTACGGAACCCTATACTGCGCGTGGCCCGACACGCACTTGGCCGGTTTGTTTTGTAATTACATTGTATTATTCCAGGTTTTATGAAGGACTCGAGCGCCAAGTTACTGGAATCAGAGAAATCCCAGTCGTCGCCCTCGCCACACAAGAAAGGCTCGGGGTGCGTACGATTTAACATTTAATACTTTTAGTTTATAGTATATTAATAAAATCTAAGTGGGTAAATATCAAGTGAGGTAAAAGGTAAAGAAATGTTAAAAGAAAGTGGTAATGAGCAATTACTAAGTTTCTTTCTGTGGTAGTTATTTTTGCATCGTAATTCACTTATTTTATATGGGTTGGGGCTGCTCTTACTATCTCCACTCTGTAACACTTGTAATGAAACTAATAGTTTAATTCAATTTTGGATCTCATGTTTCACGTTTTTAACGTTTTGCTGAGAAGAATACGCCAAAGGAAACTCAGTTCAGTATTGATCCCTACGTACATTGATGCGCTTCATATTCTTAACCATTCACAGTTACAGTTTTAAATGAAATCTTATACGGACTTAGTACTATGCAAGTAGTTAGTTCTAACTTCTTGTGCTTGTCGAAACGTTGAATAACGAAGTATAATTTAACAATGAAATAAAATATTGATATATAGGTAGAAAGAGAGACAAATTTATTAACTAAAGACTACCATTTACCTCCGTTTTTATTTGCCCACTTTTACCCTATATCTACGAATATACCCTTCATATTCATAGTGTAAATAACGGCACGCAATACACACAAAAATTAATTCACAGACAAAATACCTAATTCTACACGTAAATACGGGCTAAAATATCGATTTTGGAACATTGAGTTTTTCGACATAAACGAAAGTACTTGTTGAATATTTGATTCCCATATCATTAATAAAACAAATTTATAATGCCCGTTTACAAACTAATATAGCCACAATACAACATATAATTGACTATGAACCTAAAAGTTACATTTCTGTGGTATTCATTCAATCATAAATTTATTTATTGTTGTTTAGTTTTTATTGAAATGACATTTTGAAATATTCTCTAGGTGCATATTCAACAAAACCCATTTCACAGTTAAAGAAGTACAGCAATTTAAAATCACGGTAAACGTTGTTTAAGTTAGAAGAGTTTAAACTATTGTTTCATTCGCGATGTGTATGGCTCGCTTAACGCACATATGCCTTAGCGCAAAGCAATAAAAAGGTTTTCGAAAAATATAGGGACCAAACATTGGAGTCTTTACCATAATACTATTTATTATATTAATATTAAATTGAAACTTCTCAAGCTGTGAAAGGGTTATCTATCCCACATTCTCGCCAGCACTAGATGCTAATCTAACTCCACCCGCACGCCTTACAGAATTCCGAAACTAAAGAAGAAGAATAAGAAATAAATGGCCGAACGACCGCCGAGCTACATGTATGATATAGTTAATTAGTTATTTATTGTTACGAAGCTTTACTACGCTGATGTTGTTTCGTTAATAATGATCTTAACGCTATAACATGTCCAATAGACAAAGGAAAATATGGTTTAAAACGAATAAATAGATCTACGTAACACAACTGTTCGACTGTTCGTTTAAAAGCTAAGACGACGATATTTTTTTGAAATTCAACGTTGATGGAGAGTTCTTAGGTTGAATGCAAAGGGTTCTAATTTAGAATCCCGAAAGCTGAGCCCGAAAGCATCGACGGATTCTACATTCAAAAAGTCCACAAGTGATAATACTTTGAGAGTTTTAAATGATACGTTGACAGTACAAACAATCATTATTAATGGAACAATAGTTTTTTAGTATGTAGGCGCACTGTACATGTAATGTGACACTGTTCCAGTGAATTTTATCTATCTAGGAATCTAGACTACGAGATTATGTATGTTCATTCGAATTTAGTCAAGTACCGTCGAGTACGCAAGTATTTACTGTGTCAAATTTTATTATTAACTTTTGACTAACGATTCTCGATTTCAAAGAAATCAACTACTTTATTAACAAATAAAACTTTAACGTTTAAATCAACTTTGATGATGTAATTTTGACAATTTACATAAATCGTTATGTGACAGTTGATCATGTCTGTAATCTTGCCTAATCTGATATTATTTATATAATTTGAATCAATATTTCCATTTTAAAATATTCAGATGTGTATAATCATTTGTGACCTCATTGTTTGTAACTTATAAATCTGCATTTTATATTAAATTGAAGTATTTTGTAATAAATAGATGTCTTATCAATGTTTTGTGTTGCATAATTTATTCTATTTTAATCGTGTTTTTATTATAAAGTTTACGGCGCTTTGTACAGCTACGAACACAATCGTTTAAGATCTATATTATTTGTAAGCATGTTGCGACTAGCTTTTTAGTAGATTTTTATTTTATTAGATTGACTACTTAATAGATCTGCTAGTTTATTTATTAATCTATCAGAGCTTCAAATGTTATTTTACCAATATTTTCACTAACGGATAAAACTATATTTGGAGTTCTGAATAAATGTCACAAAGCTACATCATTTGTTTATTTCGATGTTGCCTAAAACTATCTCAATTTTACAAACGAATATTACTGTACTTATGTACATACGAAAATTTTGAGAGAACCTATCTCAAAAGGACGAAATAAAATCATATAAATCAAATGTATCGAATTTTCCATATTGTGGAAAGCGCTTGCGTAGCTATTGTCTCTCTTGCAAATTATTGTTATTAAGAATTACATGAAAAATTTCACAATTACAGCTGTTTTTTATTTCATACTTACATCAAAGTCACATATTAACATTTTCACGATGTGATCCCATGTTTATAAATCTATGAACATTGTTTATATGTTAATAACATCGTAATTATCCACATAGCACATGTGACGCACTGTTTGATATTTTGCCTATGACCTACGTAACTTCAAATTACTTTAGTGCAGTCGACGTACGTAAGTCATAGGTTGTATGTATATCACTATCATTCAGCTCACTCTTTCTTTGAAAAGTGAGGGGGGAGAGTAGGGCTAAAAAGGTTTCATTTACAAATGCAGTTAGCGCGTGGGTATCGCACGCTACTTAAACTTTGTCTTTCCCCACTTCCCCCCGCACTCACGTAGGAGTTTGAGTTGAATGGGCGCGATATACTTTCACTCTGAATGTCACTGTTTGAGTCACAATCCACGACTGGTAAGTTTCTTGCTTGTTTTATTTCGATTTCCTTTGCATTTGGCACACTTTCGTTGCATATAACGTTTTCTTAATTCATAATATTAAAAATAAATATTTATTTACATTTTGCTTGTATGAAATGTTTTTGTTTGTAGCAATTGATGTGTGGTTTTGTATTAATGTGTGTCGTCTGTGTTCCAGCTTTTTCTCCAAACTCCGGCGTAAAACGTGAAAGTAACGCCTCAATCCATCGCTTCAAATTATCTTCATTACTGAGAAGTAGCATTACCATAAGATTACTGGTTATTGATAGTCTTGTAGCTTCGGATAAGATTCAGAATTGCTTGAAAAATATCGTTGTACTCAAAAAAGTTCTCTATATGGATGTAACCAATAGGTATGTTTTGATGTGAAATTCTGTGCTATTAATTATGGGTATGCAGTTTTTCATGTTGTATTTGTGTACAAATATAAATTTGTTATAAAAATATCTTCACATTTAAATTTATTTGTAAAGATTTAATTGTAATGTGTGGTCGTGGCACCTTGTATGGTAAAATACTGCATGCTGTTGGAATAATTAAGTAAGTACTAACATTGTTAAATATATGAAACATTTTATTAAAATGAGTGCTATTAAATGTTACCATGGGTGACAGTAGTGTAAGTTTTCAAAATGTAACTGATTTCGCCTTATAATATTCTTATTCCCAAAAAGTACATACAATTGTATTTTTAAGCACAAGCAAATGTCGAGACGGAGTTAGGTATCCGATTTCGTTTTAAGTTACTTGGTTCACCCGTTCTTTTTTCATGAAATGAATAATGAAAGACTTGTATATTGGTTGGCAAAATAAATAATTTCTTTCCGCCTAGATCAACTGTAGTTAAATATTTGCCATTTTATATATTTCAAGAAATAAGTATGTTACTACACACTGTCTCAAGTTAAGTAGATTGGTTAGGATTATAGATAGAGGTGCTTGTAACAGCTCTTTATATACTTACATACAGTTAGTACCAAAGCTACAAATAAATCATTGATTATTTATATAGTCAAAGAAATAAATACATCATAGGTATCAGTGGTTTAAATGTTACTGATACTTCTTACGTCGCAGAGAGAAGGTTCCAAATCTAAGATTTTCAATTATCTGGTTTTATTCAGAAATTAAAACCTATTACCTAAATGTTTAAGAAATATGGAATATTCATAGGAGCGTATGCTTTAGCGCCTAAAATAAGGATGGGACATACTACTAGACTAGTGAGGTTAAATATGTATTATATAAAAAATTCTGAAAAGCGATGTTAACTCTTTGCATCAATTTTTTTTTCTTTATAATTACTGTATTTATTTTTCTGAAACAACCAGACGGTTTGTTGATCTTGGAAATGATATAAAGTTGAAAATATACTAAACTCTATAATTTAGATGTTATTATTCTCGACACAACTTATTAACCTAATTATAATCTATTGCACCAAAATAGGTAAGAATTACCTTTTATAATGTAATCGCCATTATTTTAAATGTTGCGCCATGTTGTTTAAAATTAAACGTTTTGTATAATTGGAGTTAATGCATTTTTTATATTTCTAGATTGTGTATGTTGATTAAATTTTATGTGGTTAGTATTCGTCACTTTTAAAATTTCTATTAATGAAGGTATACATTTCGCATAGTCTATATGAAGATATCTCGCAGATTGACAAAGACTTTCACGCAGATACGTCGTCCAGATTTTTGGAACATGAAATTGGACAAGAGCGCACGGCTATTGATGGATTTCACCAATTTGCCAATGGATTAGAACTGAACAGGGGGTTTCGAAGCCCTTTTGAGCCGTCATGCCGTGCCAATGTGCCCAAAGATATAATATATAATAGTTTAGCTTTACATCTGTGAATGTGCCCGCACAACAACCAAAATTATCAACTACATAGATTATTGTAATAATACATTGTAAGGACCTACTCTTTTAGGTATACTTATATAGTGCAATGAGGCGTATTTTCGTGATGTTTATATTTATTTGATCAGCAAATAAAATCCTATTCTATTCTATTGACTACCTACAATCTTTGCAACATGAACGACTTAATTCGTGGTACCTATGCGAAGTTAATTTTGGAGTCTGCGAGTACGCTTTATTGATGAGCAGTGGTATCACTATACAGTGCAAAGGCCAAGGCAAGCAAATTTATACAAGCGGCCGTTGAGATTCCACTGACTCCTTACTGGAGTGACTTGGCTTGGCGTGTGGTCAGGCCCTTCGAACTAGAACCGAAGTCACCCCTAGTTACGCCTCTGTCATTAGAAATAAATGTTAAATGTGTTCAAAATTGTCTTGTTTGAAGTTAATCGCACGTACAGACACGCCTACTTTTATTCTGGAGAACTGTGATGCCAAAATAAAACATTACGTGTAATGTTAAAATAACTTCTGTTAATTTATTGATAGAGTCTATGTTTGCTCTATTTATTGCTTTTAGTAAGTAATAAATAAATAAATTATTAAATACAATCCCAGCTTTTTTCTTGTCTTTCCTTAAATTTTCATTCAACCTGGTGTAAAAATATAGTCCTTCAACATAGTCTATAGTTTATATACCTACGGCAGTAATTTACATTCAATAGTACCTAATTGTTTTTGGACCTTATATCCTGGGTATAAGGTTCAAGTTTTGGGGGCTATATATTTGCCCCTACTTTGAAAAGGTTTAAAGCTAGGCCAACCTCACACAAAAATATTGGACCAAATTAAGGTTTGCTCAAGGTAGGCAGCATAGTTAGGCGACGTTGCACAGTTCTTTTCCACTCGTCACGAGATATCGCTAGTTTCCTATTTTGTGAATACATAGTGCTTTTATTTTCTCCTGAATACAAATATATACATATACAGTGAATACAAAGTTGTGACCCGTGAATGTAATTGTGACAAACCCAGTAGTGCCACCTATGTGCAACTGTAAGAACAAATTAGAGGTTAGAACCTAGGTAAGGGTGTATTTGTATGGAAATGAAAAAATTTAAGGCGTATAATTTCGTAGGGTAAGTATGAAAATGAAAACCAACAAAAAATTGTGAATGTTATATATTTTCTATAGTTATTTCCTAATAAGGCACTAAAAAGTTTTGATTAAATTTACTTTTTGGAATAAAGACTGCCAAAATAATACCTAATTGCATTTAAATTCATAACAACTATAATAAAACTATGACATTATCTAACATACTTTGTATTAAGTATAAAAAAAATTTAATCACATGTTTTGTGCATAAAACTTTAGTCTACATTTATTTATAACATTAATTTATCTTAGGACATTATCACACACAATAAGACTCGTACTTTTTTTTTATAAATACATAGGTACTTAATAAATATTAGGTATCTAAAGTAAATTATAACAATCCTGGAACAGTTTGCTGGCTAAGTTTTAACAGTGAAAATATATAAAATCACCATACCTATTTCGGTAAACATGGCTGTCATTATTTTCTGCATTAAAAGGTAAAAGCACCTTGGTAATTATTTGGATTGTAATAAGCACCAAAATTATTCAAAAAATTATGATAATATTTTGGATTAACTACAGCACCAAAATTAAATAAATCAACTTTGAAAGTTAGAATGTAGTAGTATAAACCACAATATTGCTGTCGAAACCTAATATATGATACCAATGTAACATCTGGTTTCTGCATTGCAACTATAAACTAATACCAAACATATACAAATAGCCAAAGATTGGATATTCTTCTAGACGTAAGAAGTATCTAATTTAATAAATTGACTAATACTCGGAATGTTAAGTTTACTTATGTTACTAGTAAATATTAAGGCACTTGGTGCGTCTTACAAGTTTGTTATCACATTGTGCTCACTTCTACTGTCTTAAAGGCTCTTAGGGATCGCCTCTACGAGCGAGAGAATCGGTTATATGTCCTACTAGCTGTTACCCGCGGCTTCGCCCACGTAATATATAGCCTATGTCCTTCTCGGTACCCTGACCTATGTGTATGCAAAATTTCATGATGATCGGTTCAGTAGTTACGGCGTGAAAGCGTAACAAACAAACTCACTTTCGCATTTATAATATAAGTTAGGATTAGGATTTTAAAGACGATAAGATTGACTTTCGCTCGCACTCTGCCACTCGTATAGCGGCGATAACATCACTGTGTACTAAGTGACTGTATGGAAATAGGTGGCACGACGATAAAATAGTCACGTTATTCTCGCTCGTGGAGGCAATGCCTTACATCTGAAAACAGACTTGTACACAATGGTTTATTTAATTAACTGTAAGCCTTTCGTATACCAATAGTATAAACTCTATGTTATGGAATTAAGTCTATTTTAATTGCCTATCAGTAGTTTATAAGGGCAAACGGGCAGTAATAGACATAGGTATAAAATAAATGCACATAAGCATCAAATATCAATGCATAAAATACTGCACCAAAAAACACGACGATGGCAATAATATCGTAAAAAAATATAGGTAATTCTACCAGGAAATAATAATATTAATACCGCATCGATTATCCGTGCCATACAATGATTCTGTCGGTAATTGAGGAACTATATTTCAAAATCATTGTATCGTCGGATGAGAATCTGGAAGAGATTAAATATTAACAATAAAAATAATACTATTAAAGTAATCAAAGATATGCACTAATTCATATATGGTAACTTCATAAGTTTGTACGGCTCAGTTAATATCAAATACATTTGTATGTATGAAAATTTATATAAACATACTCATAAACGTATGTAAATTCGATATGTATTTATACATATACCTAACAACACTCATCTAGTAACTACATACTATCAACATAGATAATTTTACAAAAAAAATTATAGACAATCTTTTTTTTTTCTTTGGAATTGATATAAAACATTTTTCTAGAATATTATAAATCCAGTGATATATGGTTATTAAAAAGGAAAACAAAACCTTAAGAATTAATTCAAAACTAATAAATAAGAAAGAAAAAAGATTTGCCAAAGATAAAAAATAAGAAAAAAGAACACTAAAAGAAATGCAAGCTGTTTTGTAAAATAGCAAATCTGTATACTTCGTGTCAGTTAGGATCAGTTCATACTAGTACATAGTCGAAGCGAAGCGAATGTTATGTGGCACACTCACATTTCATTTAACAACGTAATAAATAAATAAATATATACGGACAAATCACAGATTGAGCTAGCCCCAAAGTAAGTTATTATGAAAGACTTGTGTTATGGGATACTAACTCAACGATAGAATATTTTATAACAAATACATATATAGATAAACATCCAAGACCCAGGTCAATCTGAAAAAGATCGTTTTCCATCTTGACCTGACCGGGGATCGAACCCGGGACAATCCGTGTCGCAGGCAGGCGTGATGACCGCTGCGCCACGGAGCTCTCATATTCTTATAAAGATCCAAAAAAGACGCGTGAATACGCAAGAGCGCGCGAATTTCGCCTTTTTTAATCTCGGAGGGAAATAAGCAATCCAATCTCGAGTTAAAGGTGAGTTTGCCATATTTACATCGTTTCGCTTCGCTTCGACTCTGCACTAGTATCAATTGACCCTTAACGTGTTAATCATATCTCACTCTGGTTCAAACATTTTTCTTTAAATCGTTACTTATAATTGACATAGTTAAACTGCCTACTGGCATAAGTTAAAACATTGAATTTGATGCATAGAATAATTCTCCTAAAAATACTGTAAAACTACCTATAAAATATTTGATTCTGATCTGTTTGTTTTTAAATAGCAAAATTCAAAACTCGCTTACCTGTAAAAATTATAATATCATCTAACATAATAAATTACGCAGACGAATTAAAGATAATAACATAATTTGAACTTGGGCGTGATATTAATACGCAATAAAGATTTTTTTCATGGTAGGAATTGAAACGATTTTATGGCTCCAAATGATTAGCGAATACCAGTCTTGTTGTATTTTTACAAGGACACATTTTTCTATTCTATAGCATCTCAACCATTTAATTCTTAAGCAAAATGCCTACGTACATAAACTCAACTATTGCCTATACTAGAGTTGGACGTACCGCTTTCCTTATCAAACTTGATAACGCTGTCACAATCTAGATAGTCCATATCGGTCAACTGCCTCTTGATCATGAGATGAGGAGTCTTTCTCACTCTCTTCTCTTTCAAAAATCTAGGCACCATCTGCTTGCCTTCCATTAAGTATTCAATAATTATTCTTTCGAAAAACAACGCTATCACAAAGTTGAACGCAGCTATAGCTAAAACAATATAAGATAACAAAACATCTTTCGGCATCTTCAACTGCAAAAACGAGTATATCCAACGCGCCGGCGCAACCGTAATATAAATACATATGGCAGTCATAATCAACATGCTAATCATAAGTTGCTTGTTCGTGAATACTGATTTTCTGTAAGGAGATCCGTGGGAGAACACAATAGCTAAAATTATGTACTGGAACATCGAAGTCGTATAAATAGCATAATTCTCCCAACACTCATTCTCTTCTTCTCCCTGAAAAGTGTGTCTCTCGTACCAGGGGAACAGAGTTAGCGCGTGGTAGCTCAAATACTGCGCGACTCCGATCAACACCAGCTGGCCTATCAAAGAAAATAGCGGTACTAAACCTAAAAGCGAGGTTAACGGTGGTATCTTACACAATTTCCCCGTGTACGCTTCAGTCATACCGAAAAAGAAGGCGAAATTGACGATCAAAGCGACATCTATGAACAGAAATTGGAAGTCAGTTAAGTTGGAGTCGAAGTAGTAAAGGAAGGCGACGGAGAAGAACTCGGTGAGCGAGTAGGCGATCATGAACTTGAAGACGCCGAAGGAGGTGGCGAGCGCGGCGCGGCCCTCGCGCAACACGCGCGCCACGCACACGATGTCGGGGTGCGCCGACGTGAAGGGCGCCGCCACCGAGCTCTCCAGCTCCGACAGCGAGATGCCCGTGTGCGCCGCGCGTAGCGCTCCGCAGTCGTTCGCGCCGTCGCCGCACATGCCTAAGGGAATAACATTCGAATACTCGGTCAGGTATACAAAAACTACATACATAACGGGATCTTGCACCTATTTTTTGTTCGTTTTTCCTTTGAAAAGAACTCAAAAATAGGAATATAAGTGAACAAATTACATTGTTAATGCAAAAACTCTGTAAAATGTAAAGGTTACAAAGTCCCAATTTTCGCCTCTGCGTAAACGTCTCTAACAAAAAAAACAACAGAAAAGTGACATCACTTCCTTTGTATTTTATAGTCTGTCCGTTCAAATGATTTGAGCACTTTGACAAGGCGACGCCGGCAGCGACAAAAGAAGTGTCGGCGCAAAAGCGCTATCAGCAGTTTCAAAAAACTCGTACAGACGCAGTACACGGTGATACGTCGAAAAAAATATAGTAAATATAGTAAAAATAGTGACATTCATAATTACAACACAAGAAATAAGAATAAACTTGTGACAAGAGCTTGTAGACTACAGAAAACTAGTAATTCATTCTTAGGGCTTGGTATTCAATTTTACAATAAACTACCAGAAGATTTTACATCTTTGCCCTATCCAAAATTTAAAGAAGTGACTAAAAGTATATTATTAAAAAGAGCCTATTTTAACGTTAATCATTATTTAGCGGATAAAAATGCATGGAGCCATGACCTCGTGTGAGATACAGGAGACCTCAAAAACGTTATTTATCTATTGTTTTTGCTATATTGTGATTGGTTTTTTTAACACACCCAATGTTAAATTATATAGAATCAACTACTAATTGATTGTAAAACATGTAAATGTTAGCGAGCGAGCAACAAGTATAGACCATAACCTCATTTAACCTTGTTTGACAATGTCTTAAGAGTTAGTCATGCTCACTAAAAATGTTCAATCTGGTGGCGGCGTTGTGTGTCGGGTCGTTGAGTTCCCTCTAATATGGTTGAGTTCAGCGATGGCTGATCCACACGTCAACTCGTGAACGGGTGCTGTCAGGGGGGACTGGTCTGCTCGGCCTCTTTGAGACTACTTTAAGTATCATATGTTGTTTATTATCTTTACACACTCGATCGTTAACATAAACATGTTCCAAAAATAATAAATCTATGTAAGTATATTGAAATTGTAACATGAAAACAGAAAAAAGAAAGAAAAAAGAAAAGAAAGAAAAAGACAATAAGGAATAAATATTCGTAATCATTGAAAGCCCTTCAGGCGAGTAGGCGACCAAAACTGTTGATAAGAGTTTCTTTCGGCGTTTCTTCTCTGCAGTGGTCGGTTCCGAAACGCTAGTAGTCTGTAGCTTTTGAACAATTAATAAATACATATTATCTAATAAGATAATTTTAAATATGATATGACGTGAAAAAGTGCCTGCAAAGGCCTATTTTCTGAATAAACGTTTTGATTTTGATTTTGATTTTGATTTACGTCGTGCGGAACAGCTGTTTAATTTTGTTACACAGCGAGTAAAGTACACGTTAAAATGTTTTTTAGTCCTTGGGTTTATTTGTATTTGTAAAAATATATGTCATTATATTTTGTACTAATAAAATATTATCCAAATTATATATTATTCATATTTTCACTTAGTGTTTTCGACGATTAGGACCTTATACAACGTGTTAATGAAATAGCGCAAAACCTGAAATTAGTTTGTTATCTAGAGTATAATCGATTCCAGAAGTAAAAAATAGGATGATGATAATGATGAAGAGGCCCTGGCACTCACCGACGTAGTAGCCCAGCGCCTGGTACTCCAGCACGAGCTGTTGCTTCTGGTCGGAGGACATGCGCGCGAACACCGCGCCGCGCTCCACCACGCGCGCCACCATGTGCGGGTACTGCTCGCGGAGCACCTATAGCCAAGGAGACAATTTTATATAGATTTTAGATTTCAAACGTTTATTTAATACTAGCAGTCCGATCCGGCTTCGCCCGTCGTACATACCTAGCCTATGGCACTCGGCGAAAACCTGATAACATACCAATCCAATGTTGAAAGAATTATTGAAATCGGTCCAGTAATTCCTGATATTGTTTGTCCCAACAAAAAAACGAACTCTTCAGCTTTATCATATTTGTGGCGACCCTAACGTAACGCTGACGCGACATATAAAACGTCACGCCAGGTGTGGAACCTTAGAGTCGCCAGTCACTCAGTATCATAGCTCGGTAGAGTATCTTACATCGACAGTGTACCTAACTTACGGGAACTTTCGTGTTTGACAATTGTATTGGTGTGTACTGAATGTGAAATAAAACAGTGTAATGTTTACAAACATTTTTATTGTGCTCCAACATAGTGTTACCTGAACTATTGGTGACCCCGAAGTTTTTTTAAATATGTGAAGCTCTTCTTGAACACTAAATTATTGTCATATTTGATTTCACAATTTTCAAAACAACAAAATATTCTTGATGTCAATAATTTACTTATGGTTAAGTTTAGGCTGCCTCCAATGTTTTTAGGTATGCACGACGTAAAGCCGAGTGCTTGTAAAAAACCGATGACTATAATATGTTACGTACTAGCCTACTGTCTAGCCTATTCATCATACGACATTTTTCAATACATTTACGATTACCACGAAATAAATTGAGCATTTGTGATAAGTATAGCAAAAAAAGGCCTAGTCCATAAATAACAAACAACATTACAATCCAAGTTTCGATGGTATAAGGACAGTACTAATAGAAAATGTATTAAAAAATTATGGGGTTAAGTATTAGTGACTCACCCGCCAGGCGTCGCCCGTCATGACGATCTTGTAGTTGGGGTGTGCGAGCGAGGCCTCCACGTCCAGCGCCTCGCTGTCGCAGCCAGAGCCTCGCCACGAGCCGTGGCCGCTGTCCACGCTGCGCCACTCGCGCTGCAGCGCTGTGCGCCGCCCTATTGGTGCCTACCACAAATAAATATCAATGAGAAACAAAACTGTTCATTCGTGCGTGTGTTTCCACGTTCGTTTAAGGCGCTTTTATAGACACTAGCGCCACCCAGCAAATAAATTCATTAAATCCTAAAATATATCGAATTTTAAAAATCTGACAAGTACGAAACTATTTAATTACTTGTAGTATTTTTTGTTTATTCCAAGTAATTTACTAGTGCCATATTTAAAGAGAAAAATCGGTTTTTCACTTAATTTATCAAAGGAATATTAGTGAAAATGAATACCAAAATACTACAAGTAATTTACTAGTTATGTACTTGTTAGATTTTTAAAATTCGATATACTTTAGCATTAAAAGAATTGGGTGGCGCTAGTGTTACTATGAGAGCGCCTTAAGGGGGAACAGTATGCACAGTAGCGACGCCAATCATTTTATTCCTAATACTTTACAAATAGAAAGAAATTCAAGAATATAAACAATACAAGTCTTAGTAAATAACTTGAAGTATTTTTGGAATCATGTTTTGATATTATGAGAATCAGTCATTGAGAGAAAAAGTGATAACCGCCAAAAACGGCCGTTTTTGGCGGTAATCAGATTCTCGTAATTCTCACTGATTCCGATATGGCATATGTATACATGTGTAATGAATGTGATGATCAAGAATGATGTGAACATCAAGAATGCATGCGCATGTGCATGTGTATGTATGTGCATATGTATGTATGTGCATATGTATGGGTATGTATGTGTATGTGTGTGTAAATATATGCTAGATTTTATGTTTTTAATTTAAGGAACAGTATTATAGTTAAAAATAATAAAAAAATACACCTAATTTATCTTTTAAAACTTAAATAAGTACATATAATACTGCATACGAACGTGCGACACAATACAAACAAACAAAAACTACATAATTTTATTAGAACTTTAAAATAAAAACTTCGGATCGCTGACACATCTAGAATAAACATTCCTCATCCATGTTGCCGTGCGAGATCGTAATGCAACGTCGATGTCCGACTAACGTCGTATTTCGTTGTTATACCCACCTAATATTTATATTTTATCGGACATTGTAATATTTGTATTCTAAGCTATTGGTAATTTTTATTGTGTATAAAAGCATGCTCATAGTACGTATACTGTTAAGTAAAATTGTGTTTTCTCAGTAAGTGAATTATTTTATGTAATTCTTTTTGAGAAATAAAGTTATTCTAAACCTAAACCTAAGTATTAGGAATAAAATGATTGGCGTCGCTACTGTGCCTACTGTTCCCCCTTAATGTTTAATTTTTGGCAGCGTCCCATGACAAGGAATCGTTTATGATGATTTTATTTGTATTATGACAAATTTTGGAACGAAGGTACGTTTATACCTAGCTACTTTAAAAGTACTAAAGGCAGTGCAATGTGCATTCGCCATCCGGGAGTCTATCCCTGAACTAGACGTTGGTCTGTATCTCAGGTGATAAACAACCGGTCGGTTGGTGAAAAGAGCGCTGTGTATTTTTATAAATAGGGTATAGGTACCTACATTAAAATTAAACTTAAGGCTACTTAGAGTAAAGGATGAGGTAAAAGATGAGGTAGAGTGTAGGTCAAACTGACTGCTCTGGCTAATATATGGCTCTAGTTGTACAGAGTCATGCTCCTGCACTGGAGACTAAAAAAAGACCTGATGATCAAGAAACAAAAATAATAATGTTGGGCCGTTACATGGCGACCCTGCCATGTCTAAAAAAATAAAAAGTAAACAACATACCCCGTGTAATGAACTCTCGCAATACAAAGCAGGCGTCTTCCCATTTTGCTCGACGTGTAGTGTCACCACTCTCTCGCCGCTCGCAAGGATACCGCATTCTTTTGCCACGCTCACGGCTGTGTGGATATTATCACCTGTCACAGAAGTATTAATTATTATTATTACATATAAAGCTATTCAAATATAAAAATGCACATTTCACATAAATGTATAAAAAAGCGATCAATATTTCTAATCTTTTAATCCAGTTAGGGCTGCGCGCTTCCGCACCAGTGCGTGGTAGGCTACCGGATGGCTTGCCACATTCAAGCGGTTATCCATCTTATACCACTTAAAATAAAGGTATAATAGCTTGTTTTGAAATGAAGTGTCACTATCGATGCCATTCCATGATACATCTCATACCCCGATACTTGTAAATGTAGATAAAAGAAAACTTTCAAAAACAGTGTTTTGAAAATACTTGTTATCCGGGAAACCCCCACTTTCTGGAGGTCAAAGTGAAGAATGTTTCGGTAAGTAGCATATCGTACTAGCATTTTTTGTTAAACTTAAACCCCCATTTAATCCACTTAGGGGTTGAATTTCCTACAATCTTATCTTAGTGCTCACATCATGAAAAGGAAAAAATTCAAGTTTCTAGGTACCGTAGTTTCGGCTGTTCATTAATGTATAAGTCAGTGAGTCAAGTAATTTTTATATTTTACCTGTGATCATTACAACGTGGATGTTGGCCTCCTTAAGTTCCCTGATGATGTCTGTGGTGGCGGCTTTCAGGCGATTTTCCATGATCACTAGTCCCAGGAATTCCAGGTCTTGCTCAACCTAAAAACAGGCAATGAGATATGAAACATTTGATACGATGATTATTTGTAAAATATTATAGAAAATGTAGTTAGACCTCACATTACTTTTAGAGTACATTTTCAATGATCCTATGGTATTTATATTTTTGGCAAAGGTCTTCACTACACGTGTTTAGTATGTTTTACCAAATAATGTATACGTTTCCTAACCCGTCTACTTTCCAATTACCCTTGATTTTTTTAAATATATGGACAAATCCCACAAATTGAACTAGCCCCACAGTAAGTTGTGAACGGTTGTCGTACGATAGTAACTCAACGATAATATATTGTAATAGATTTTATTAATTATCTAGGTAAACATCGGGGACCCAGGCCAATCTGCAAAAAAATCGATTCCCATCATGACCTGGCCGGTGATCGAAACCGAGTCCACCCGTGTCGCAGACTGACAGGTTAACCACTGCACCACGGCCATCATCAAATCTAAAGACCGACTTTGGATTCAACTTGATCCTTAGTAGATTACCTGCTATAGACTTAAGAGTCTATTAGCAGTTTTCGAGGGTGATAACGAAGGTCGCAGAAAGATACTGGATGCAGGCCGCTTTTAACTGGTCGCATTGGACATTCTTGAGAGAGGCCTATGTCCAGCAGTGGACTTCTAGCGGCTGAAATGATGATGATGAGATTACCTACTCACCTCTTCTCTGTGCATCCTCTGTAGCTGTTTGAAGGTGGTCTCCATCATTCTGGTAGACAGGGCGATGACTCGGTAGCCCTTTTCGGCGTATGAACTTAGAACCTCGTTAAGATTGTCCGGAACTGCAAAAGATATTATTATTTTTTATCATCAATGCAAGTATAGGGGTTAGGCATAGCGCTTGGCTGAAAGGTAACCGATTCGAATTCCGTCCGAGTCAAATTGCGTTTGTTATATAAACATTCTGTGAATAATTTGGCAGACTTGTGTGTGTTCTTCTCTTCTTACATTTTACTTTTAAAATTAAAAGAATGATCTCGAAAAAAAAAACATTTTCATATGGTTCGGCCGGCCGGGTATGAAAATTTCGAATTTAAATTCCCAGTATAGGAGAAGTTGTTTATTTAGACAAACTGGTTTGATAGTTTGAAGGATAAGGGTGTTTTTCATTAAATATAAATAAATAATAAAATATATAAGGACAAATCACACAGATTGAGCTAGCCCCAAAGTTCTAGACTTGTGTTATGGGATACTAACTCTACTATATTTTATAATAGATACTTATATAGATAAACATTTTCAAGATCAAGATCATTTTCCATCTTGACCTGACCGGGGATCGAACCTGGGACCACCCGTGTCGCAGGCAGGCGTGTTGACCGCTGCGCCACGGAGCTCGTCAAAATTTGACTCGTCATCAACTCGTCGATATTTATTTATTTTATAAGAACACGTACAGATTAACAGACATATATATATACCTGTGTGAGGCTTGCAGAGCGTTCGCAGCATCTCCGGCGCCCCTTTGCAGTACACCCGCAACACGTCCTCCCCCAGCATGCGTACTACCACTGACGACCGCTGCAGTGCTGACACGAATTGGTGTTGTTGCACGATGCCTAACTCTAAGGGTAGCTGGCAAAAAAAAAAAGTTGAAAAGAAACTTAAATACCTATGGAAAGAAGTATGTGAAAGCAAATACTGAAATAGCAGAATCAAGATTGATAAAGTTAAATCTTTGGGCGCGGCAAGATAACGGACATATGCAATTTCGAATTTACTAAAATCTCGTTTGACATTAAGATTATAGACCGTATTCCATATTATACTACTTACTTATGAAATACTTTTAAAATCACCCACCTTGCAATTGTTTTTATAGAGCTCAGATCAGTGCTTTTGTACTGAAGGTAATTAAAATTTCGTCATTTAATTAATTAGATCACCAACACGGAACAATTGGTGAATCTCTAGCGAAATGAAAGATACGAGAAAAGCAAAATTATCTAAATTAGAAACATACTAACATGTATGTCGTCAACGTTGATGTTAGCAGACTTCTTCGGCCGCACGATGGTGGGGGTCAGAATCTCGTACTTGTTAGTTTCAGGCACATCCGGCTCTTCTAGTTCCCAGCCAGTCGACTCGAACATCTGAAATAGGATTTATTTTTAGACAATTCATCTTGCACCTTGGAATCATTTTTTATTTTGTCATCAAGAACACGGATAATTTCACTATCGGCAGAAAAGGTAAAACTATTTTCTGAAGTATTTGCTTTTTTACTTTGTTCGGGTATTTAGAAAGAAAAACATGCAAAAACATGCATCACTATCTCAGCCCATCATTCCCCATTGCTGAGCATAGCTCTCTCTTTGTTTGTATTCGTAATATTCTTTATTTTTTCAACAATGTACATCACGCACCTTAAAATAAAGTCCTTACCTTTGTTTAAAGGTGCATAATGAACATTTGTTTTGTTGCAAGCTATACGTCTATAGCCATTAATAATAAACCTGCTTTTAAGTCCAAAGGATCTCCAGCGAGCTCTCCATCCTGTTGTCATAGCTTGACGCTGTTGGAACAGCGTCAAGCTATGACACGTTGCCATGCCCATCTTCAGTTCATGCAGGTCGTTCAGGGGACAACACCCCATATGTCAAGTCCATTCTCTGTCTATGTGCCCATCTAGACGAAGTTTGATTATTAAAAAACTTACTTTCGTCTCTCAGCGCCCTCCCATGAACTTTATTTTTTTCAAAGATATTCAATTTTAAGACTAGAAGGTCTACAGTTCACGCAGCCACTAATAAGAAACTTACTTTCAAGTCCAAAGGATCTCCAGCGAGCTCCCCATCCAACAGCGTCAAGCTATGACACGTGGCCATGCCCATCTTCAACTCGTGCAGGTCGTTGAGTTGCCGAGGATCTCGTAGTGCCCTCCCCAGGTGCGGGGGGGCGGTGGACGTGCTCACGGGGACTACGCCCCACATGTCCAGCCCGTCCTCTGTCAATGTGCCCGTCTAAAAATAAAGAAAAGTTTCATAAAGTTTACAGTTATTATTTTTCGGCAGAGCTTGATTTTGCCGCAGAGTTGTATCATCGTCTATTTAAGAACTATGTTCTCGTCGGTGGAGTATTTTCCATCTTTTCCTCATCATCATCATCATCAGGTCTTTCTAATCTCCACTGCAGGAGCACGACCCTCTCTGTACTACCAGAGCCATATACTAGCCTGAGTAGTCAGAGGATTTGGCCTACACTCTCCACGCTGGCCAGACGGGTTGGAGAGGTCTCTTTGATGTTAATAAGCTTTGTTTAGCTTGTGTTTCCTTAGTCGTCTTTTACGACATCCACGGGATGACTTGGAGTGGTCCTATTCTACTCTGCCGAGAACCACACGGCGATCCTATTCTCCGCTATCTCTTTGACCTTTCTGTACGACACAACTTGGCACAGTTGTAGCTCTGCCGTAAAGTATAAATTTAAAAATGATATAATGTTAGGGGAAAGTATGATTTTTTCAGGGTTTAGTGCTGCCATCATTTGAAATAAATAGTTAGACAGAAGAGAGAGTTATCATTTAAAAAATTGTTTTGCGAAGCCCTAGATAATTCTTCAATCTTTTTGATGAACTTTACAGTTTTAAACTGTAAGAATTTGAAGTTTATCTTAGCGTTTTTGTCAAAAACGGCCAGTTTTGGCCAAAACGCTAAGTAAAGCTTTACGTTCACACTTTAAACTATAAATAGTAGATAATATATAATATATCATTAAAATAAAATACAATAGTTTGAAGGGTTATCTAGGGCCTCACAGAAAAAAAAAACAAAATTTAAATGGTATCTTCGTTTTCTTTCAAACGATTTATTAAAAAAATGTATGTTTTTCCTTAAAGAAATGGAAACGGTGACGCTCTTTTATTTTCGGTTAAGTTATTGTTCTAGTTTAAATTTAAAAGAGCCACTATCAAGAGAAACGAAGTATAATTTTAGTACAATAGGTTTTTCATAGACATTTGACTGGGTATATCTTCCTAAACCATTCATAAAATGGGCTATGCCCCATTGCCAACGGCACACTTGACACTCTGCTAAAGTTATATTAGTCAAATATCTTCTTCGCTAGTGCATATTAATGATATTTTGATTTCCAATAAATTCCTTGATAAAATTCCGTCAGGTGCTCCGCAAGGCTCACATTTTGAGCCTTCGCTTTTTTCGGTTCAATAATTTAGACACTGTCTCTTTACAAATACTTTCTCTGTCATCTAAGCGTGTTCCCGGTTGCATCCTCAGCCGGAGTGCTTCGGAACCCGGGGTCCACCGGATTTATTCCAGTTTTTTTAGTATTTTGTCAATTTCCGAAACACCACTGCACCGACTGAATCATGACCGGATAAGAGAGGAAAAATAATGATGCAACAGGGTTTCTCTTTACAAATACAAACCTTATCAAAACAGATGCAATCCAAGGAGCCGCTGACGTTGACCG
This sequence comes from Rhodophaea formosa, assembly GCA_963082605.1. Lineage (NCBI taxonomy): Eukaryota > Metazoa > Arthropoda > Insecta > Lepidoptera > Pyralidae > Rhodophaea > Rhodophaea formosa. The sequence continues at coordinate 7,140,247 of OY720228.1, read as the reverse complement.
CGCGTGTGTTTAGGCAGGCCACACGCGCCCGCTTCAGCCGCGTCACCGCGTACAGCCGGCCTACTGTCATGGCGGCCGGAAGCGCGGGCGGGATCACGATCGTGATGATGTCTAACGCTTTAATTGCTATGTCGCCTGCTGTCATGGAGCGGTAGGCCTGAGCGAAAGATAATAGTAGTTAGTTTAAATTGTTATGTAAGTATTTTATACGGAAATAATAAACAAAAGGAATAATTTGACACAAGCATAAAAAAAATTGTATCAGCACTCACTCATTCAAGAATTTCAATACAAACGAAAAGGCGTGCTCGTCACCCCACCGCACGTCAAAAAAGAATAGATTAATGGCGCCACGCCACCATTTAATCATTCTTTTTTTGACGTGTGTAGATAGGCATAGACAAAAATAGTAATAAATAAACCCCACTAATATTATAAATGCGACAGTGAGTTTGTTTCTTTGTTTGTTACGCTTTCACGCCGTATTACAGAAACGATCGTCATGAAATTTTGCATGCAAATAGGTAAAGGTACTGAGAAGGACATAGGCTATTTATCACGCGGGCGAAGTCTCTGGTAACAGTTAGTATTTAATAAATATAAATAATTTATGCCATATGGTGTTAAGGGACGTTCAAGCTATGTAAACTACATATCAGCTGTTTCAACCCCCCCTCCTCGTGTCAGTAAAAATAAGAAAAGCTCTTTCCCCTGTCCCAAGCTTACGTAAAGAATGGTATCATTTTCACAAATAATTCCCGCCTGCGTCCCCCATGTCATCAAAAATAAGACAAGCATAGACCCCATACCCTTTCATTGCTTACGTAATATTTGAAAGCCTTTAGAGGTAATTGAAATAAAAAAGAGGACTTTTTTGTAAACTCTTGATAGATAACCGACCTTCAGAGCCACGGTATAGGACAGTCCCAATACGGCCAACACAGCCAGGATGATGATGAACTTGTAGGAGTCACGGTCGAATTTGAAATCAGCGGGCACGGGGTACAGGATGCTGCGGACGAGTTGACCCTTGCTTGTGTTGTACCCGGTTCGGAGCACCAGTGCTCTGTGAAACAAATGTTATGCTTTTCTTTCAATTTCTTACACTGGAAATGTTAAAACTATTTAAAATACGTAAAAATATCCTCAAGTCTCGTTTTATCTCTTTCTAGCCAAATACACCTTCCACACGTTCGTTCTCTTTATTTTATTTAACACACAAAATAGATAACAAGTAATACAAAAATCAAATACAAAAAATATAAAGTAGTGAAGCTAGTTGCCATGTGCCAAGCATGTGTGTAGAAAAAAAATAGAAGAGATTTTTTTTCATACATCTAAGTTGGCAAATAGAATCGGACGATATAGTTAAAAAAAATGAATATAATATAATTAAAAAACAAAGAAAAACTTAATCTCAATATGTAATAATTTTTTATGTTTTATTTATTTAATTAATCTTGCTAAGACAAAGACCTGATGATGATGACTCACTTGACAGGCTCGTTGTTGTAGTATCTGGTCTGGATGACCTTAGTCCCGCAGAACAGGATGCTCGACGCGTGCTCTTTCATGTCGAATGGCTTGTCGATGCGGAGTAAAGCTGTTTTCGTTACTGGCACCGATTCACCTGCAAATTGAGCTAACGTGTTGACCGTTGCGTTACGGAATAAAGCATTTATTCATAGCTTAATCATTAGATAAGGGAGAAGTTTTAAATTTTGAGGACAAGGTGACGTTGATGGTTAACGTTTGTAAGTAAAAACATTACTCCATGCCTGCAAAAGCGAGAAAAAACTAGTGTAGGGACCATGAGTGATCCCAACACGGTAATAAAATTGTATACTTGATTGCTTCTTATTGCGACGTGCAGTGCTAAATTAACAATATTTTAACACTTCCTACAGGTACATCACGTTCGTATTCCTAAGGTCGCAATACTTCTCTCTCTCTCTGTCTCGTGCTTCGGAGCCTGGAGTCCGCTCAGCCGCAAGAAGTCTACTGCTGGACATAGGCCTCCCCCAATGATTTCCAATACGACCGGTTAGAAGTGGCCTGCATCCAGCGCCTTCCTGCGACCATTATCAGGTTGTCCGACCACCTGCCCCCTTATTTACTAACTCGGATGACAGGTGTTGATGCCTATCAATCTAGGATTTCCAGTTACAATGCGGGTTTTGCTTGCTCGAACTTTTTATTTGGAAAACAAAAACCGCATTGTAACAGCAAATCCTAGATTGATAGGCATCGACACCTGTCATCCGAGTTAGTAAATAGGCCGGCTGGTCGGTGGGTGTCCAACGCTGCGCTTGCCGGTACGTGGTCGCCATTCAAGAACCTTTCTGCCCCATCGGCCACCGGTTCTTCGCGTTATGTTTTATATTTTATTTATATTTAATAATACAATTTATAATATGTTCGGCGGATAGGAAACTCCATATTTATTGTAGCTATAAGGAATCTATGTATTATACACTATACGAAAACTTTCTGTTTGATAAGTTGTTCAATTTAAAGTCATAGTTAAGTTTTCACTTATCTTAGTGGTACCTATATTTGTACCCTAGGCTAAGGTAATTGAGTAGATGTACGATTGATTAATTGATTGATTTATATATTTTTGATATTTTTTAGTATTCGTCATTTACGTGCACCACTGCACCAACTGGATCATGTCCGGATAAGAGAGAGAAAGAGAATGAATGATGCAATAGGGTCCGGAATAGTGTTTCTCACCTGTCAGCATACTTTCATTCAGTACTGCGGCCCCCGTCAGCAAAGCGGCGTCAAAGTGCAATAAGCAGCCCCTAGTCGGCAGAATGACGATGTCTCCTGGCGACACAGCTCTGCTATCTACTGTCCTTCCGTCCCATAGCTCCACTGTGTCATGGGCTTCGACTGTCGCTCTGAGATTTTGTTGGTTCTGAAAGAAGGAATTCATTTTAAAACCCTTGTATTAAAAAAGAGCGCTACATAATCTTCATATTAAAATCAAATAACAAATTCAGTACATAAATGAAATTTTATTTTTTTTATCCAAAGATTTCCTGATATTGGGCAATTGCAAGCCACAATCGATTCAAAATCCACACGACGAGCTCCGTGGCGCAGCGGTCAACACCCAGACACGGATGGTTTCGGGTTCAATCCCCGGCCAGGTCAAGATGAGAAAAGTTTTTTTTTCAGATTGACCTGGGTCTTGGATGTTTATCTATACATATAAGTATATATTATAAAATATAGTATCGTTGAGTTAGTGCCCCATAACACAAGACTCGAGCTAACTTTGGACCAATTTATCTATTTAAAATAGTAGAAACTTAGTTTCGTAATATCCTTGTGTTAAATATGGTTTGATCCATGTTTCATCATTAAACGCACTTTGGAAATTAAAATTGCCATCGTCTTTAGATAACTAAGAGATGTAAGGCCACGAGCTAAGGATACTAATCAACATTTCATTATTTTTCCAATAAAAACACTAACCTTTTTAGTCTGTATGACCGAAGTGGCTACACCAAACGTGGACATGAGGACTATCGCGACACAATAGTAGTAGTAGGGCTCGGCTAGCCACACGGCGATGGTGAACAGTTGGAACACGTAGAACGGGTTGAACACTTCCAGTAAAATTAGTGTTGGGATCGACTGCACTGGGACTTTGATCTCGTTGAGACCGTAGATGTTTAACCTGGGAATAGTAACAAGTATTTTAAATACTACTACGACCTACTACAAGTTACCTATTTTAATAATAGACACCACCATCAATAAAGTGTGACGATGAATAGTGAATTTACTAACGCCTTCGATAGTGTCAATCTTAGGGTTTACAGCTAATTTTGATTATAAAACATTGCAACTCTTGACATGTGTTTCAAAGCGATGTGGTTACGTTACAAATCAAACAAAAACCTTTGTATACTAGAGACCAATTCAAAATTAATCCTTAAAATAAATCAGCGTGCCGCAAGGTTGTATATTGGGCACATCGTCACTATTAGATCTTTCTAGTCTTCACTGCAGGAGCATGACTCACTCTGTACTACCAGAGCCATATATTAGCCAGAGCAGTCAGAGGATTTGGAATACACTCTCCACACTGGACAGACGGGTCGGAGAGGAGGAGAAATGGGCGCAACTGTTATTCAAATCGTATAAACTTACATGCGCACTCGTCGCTCGCTGGATGGCGCCCTGGCTCCCATGGCTTGTATTTGCGCGCAAGTGACTCCAGTTTCGATGCCGGCCAGCCGCTGCCACATAGCGCGCCCGCCGTCCCAGATGAGACATTGTTTTTTGTGACGAAAATATCGGTAGTGTTGTACATCTGAAATAAGAAATAATATTAGGCAAAAACCGAGCAAATCACACCCCTATAAACATGATATTTTCTTAATGTTAAGAAAAAGGGCATATTTTCTATTCGGCTCGTAGTTATCAAAGTCAATAACAGAGAATATTTTTAAAATGCTTAGTAACTGTGAACAAGCAGTAACTTCAAAAGCAGATTTTTTATTTAGTTTAAACAGCGTGGACAATGTTTTCACATTTATAAACATTTTGTACAAAAGAACACTTTTGTACAAATTGTTGATAACAGTAAACAAAATCGAAATTTCAAATATATGTATGGTTTTTTTTGAACAAATTTATTATAGCGATTTAAAAAGTCATCATCCGTATTATAACAAATTATCATTTTTTTAAATTTTATAAAATGCCTCATACGGGACATTTCAGGTATTCGGGGATTCCGTATTTGCAGTACTATTACTTACCAAGTGTAGAGCCATCGTCCAAGTGTATGGGAGTGTGTATGGCGTCAGCGCTCTCAATTGGCTGCTTCTCTCGATCCACCTCGTCTTGGAATCCCTCGTTAAATAATCCGCTAGAAGCATGATAAGACAGAATTAACATTTTAATTCGCATTACTTACCTACTCAAAATATATTTGGAAATATTTATTCAAATTATTATTATTTTTTTTTTTTCTTAACTACTAAGCTAAAAAATATTAGATATTTCTGATATAAAAATTATTGGGTTAAAAGCTGTGTAAGATTGTTGGTTAAACAAAAAACAACCAGGTGTCAACGCATTTTTTACCCAATATAACAAAAGGTTTCGTTTAAAAAGATGTGAGCTAGTTACAAATTTACAGTTTTATTCTTGTATGATATAAAAACTTGCTTACAGCGAAATTGAACGAAGCAAGGTCAACAGAGAGTGCTTTAAATTACTAATTACTTGTACCCTTTGCGAATTTCAGATAATTTGTAGTAAAGCGAAGTTATCGGCCATAACTTTTGATTGCGTTGGCTGGCTAAGAAGTTAGATTTTTGCACAACTTCAAGAGACCGCAAACCTGAATATTTAATATTAAATTCAACTTGAAATGCGGAAGAACAACGAAGTGACTATCTAAAAGATAGTCACTTCGTTGTTCGAGTCAGCTTTGAAACCTTAAAAATCTTAAAAATTTATTGATTTCTGCAAGAAAAATATAATATTAACTAATAATGTTTAAGAGAGAAAAGAAATACCTTGTGTCCGCTATATTCTTGTCCAATATCTTGTGAATGTAGAAACTTTTGTGCTTTTTCTGAAATGTCTCCTGTAAAAAAAAAGAAATTACAAGTTTCAAAGACTAAAGTAAAACTTTCGTTCAGCAAATAATTATTACAACACTCCTATTTTCAGCACATTCATTTTTAGGACTGTGCAAAAGCATTATATTCATATTTATATTATATCTCTTTTGCTTTTTATTCTTTTATTGTCCTAGTCAAAGCTGAAAGGACCGATGTGAGAAACAATGGCGAGAGCCTTTGAAAATCAGTAAATTGCATCTTTTGCCTTATTGGTCGAAAGCTGACGTTGCCAGAAGTGCCTATCTCGTATGCAAGTCACCCGGGACCTCCGGGCAGGCACCAGAACTCGGAACTAATGTTATTGGTTGGTTTCCACTCACTGGTCAACACGCCAGCCTGCGATACGAGGGGTCCCGGGTTCGATCCCCGGTCAGGTTATAATGAAAAACCGGGTCAACCAGGGTCTTGGATGTTTATTTATAGAAGTATCTAAATATTATAAAATATAGTATATCGTTGTGTTAGTGTGCTTCGACACAAGTTCACAACTGACTGAGGAGCTAGCTCAAATACTTCGGTGGCGAGTACGAAGGCTTTGGAGAGAGTGGGATTCCTCTAGCTATACAAACAAAGAGAGGGATCGGAGTGGGCTTGCCCGATGTCAATAGGATAATCTGATGGAGTTATGTCCGAATCGGGGGCTCCTTTAAAGATGACTACTGTTGTTGTGTTCCACAGTTTCTTAGCAGCGGCTACTCGGCCTTTTGGTTACTCCGGCTCTGGTGCCCGCAGTGCAGCATGACGATTACATTAATACATATTATCACGCACGCCGTTATCTCTTGCGGGTTAGACAGAGCCCAAGTCCAGGTCCGTTTAGCGTGTTAGTGGGCGTAAAAGTAAACATTATTAGTTTTTGGTAAGCAGCTGTTATATTCTATACATACATATTATCGCGACTAACTGCCTCTGTGGTCCAGTGGTTAAGGCGTTTGCTTTACTGACCCGGGGGTCGTGGGTTCGATTTCCACGGGAAGCATATTTTGTTAAGTTGTTTCCAGTTTGGTTAGGACATTGCAGGCATGAATCACCTGATTGTCTGATAAGAAAGATGATTCCGTGCTTTGGAAGGCACGTTAAGGCGTTGGTCCCGGCTGCCATCTGGTAGTCGTTAAAGGAACCACGTCAGAGGCCAAGAGGCGGTTCCAAAGAACTCTGACATCAGGGTGTGCATGGTCGACTGACCGTGTCACCTACTCGAAATGATGATGATGATCACGACTTTATCCCTTGCGGGGTAGACAGATAGAGCCTAAGGTCATGAAATCCAAAGGTACTTATGTTTTTCTTTTTTTCCCAAACTAAACCAGCATGGAAGAGTTACATTACTGTCTCTTTAATTTTAATTAACCGCAGGTACACACTTTATCAGCAGGGACTGCCCGGTTTCACATTCTGACTAATAGTAGTTGGTACTTACATTAATATAAGTAATACATAGAATCACTGCCACAAAATGCCGACAATGCGCCAGCTGATAAAGCCAATGATATATATTTTCTACACACTGAAATCATGTGAATCACTGAAATGAAAAATCTGAATTACCCACACCCCTATTGCTTATTATTATTACGCAAAAATAAGGCTTATTGGGATATATATATGAATGGATATTCATGCCATCCGAATCAAACTTTATGGTGGCTCGGATATTAGCTGTTCGCTGCGCAGTACGTTCCCCCCCACCTCCCCGCGCGCGCCCCGCTGAACCTAATATTATGTACTGCACATCGACTCGCGCGATGTTCCGAGCCGCCATAAAGTTTGATTCGGACTGTATCTACTTACTACGCAAAAAATAAGGCTTATCATCCATTCATACCTACTTAGCAAATCAATAACAAATGATCGTAACACGTAAATCGTTTATGTCAAGATTATAAATACTATATCTTACGCTACATGTATAGTTTGTTGTTTTACGTAGATTGAATCGTTGATATTGTTTATGTTACTTCAGCAATGTCATTGTACTTGTGATTATGTCATTGGGGCAATGCCGTCTCCATGCACAATAATGTAATCATCACGTCATATTGTAAGAAAAATTGTAAAAAAAAAGAAAGAAAAAAGAAAGAAAAAGACAATAAGGAATAAATATTCGTAATCATATAAAGCCCTTCAGGCGAGTAGGCGACCAAAACTGTTGATAAGAGTTTCTTTCGGCGTTTCTTCTCTGCAGTGGTCGGTTCCGAAACGCTAGTAGTCTGTAGCTTTTGAATAATTAATAAATACATATATCTAATGAGATAATTTTAAATATGATATGACGTGAAAAAGTGCCTGCAAAGGCCTATTTTCTGAATAAACGTTTTGATTTTGATTTAAGTGTATTTTTGCTTCCATGCTGGTCTGGGAGAAAAGAAAAAAAGGAAAATGTACCAGGTACTTCTCTTCCCGCGCAGATCGTATGGAATGGGCGTCAGAAATAATGTCAATAGGCAATGCGGCTAGCAACCCATCACTATTTTGATTCCGTTCTCACCTACAAGCCCACCAATATGCTAAACGTGGTCTTAAGGTTTTACAGACCTAGGGTCTGTCTACACCACAACCACTATTCTGATATCTATGACCACAACGGAGAAAGACATGATAGAATGTATGTCTGTTCCATTCTCGACTCCTGTAGCCTAAACGGTTTGACCGATTTTCAAGTGTAAGGTGTCATTAGATTCGTATTTTATCCGGAGTATCATAGGCTATCGTATCCGGACTATCGTAAACTGTCAAAAAGGGCAGTCTGGTTTTTTATTTTTTGAAATAGGTAGTTCATTTTGTGTTATACATATATAAGTATTCATTATTCTTGTTTTTTTTTTTTGTATATTTTGAAATGTTACATTATGGTTTCCTCATGTCAGTAGCTAGAAGTCCACTGCTGAATATACGAGTACATAGGTCTCCCCCAAGTATACCATATAATAATGGAGCTATACTTTAGTACCTTAATCATTTTTGGCGCAAAGTGGTTTTTAAGTCGTCTTGTTATACTAACAACCCGAATTCGTTCAAACAAGGTAAAAAAAAATATAGTTACCTTTAAAAAGAAACAGGAGACTAAAAGCGTATCATTCAAACGTTGTTGTTCATTCCATTGTTAATGCATGTCCACATGATGTCTGCTCAAGATCATATTGCATAATTACATAATGCAGAATGGAATTCCAAGCGGCACTTGCGATGCAAAGTGATTAATACCTACTTGCTGACTAGTAGTCTGTAGCTTTTGAACACTTATATAAACACTGATATAAACAAGAATTTAAAGTATGAAATGACGCGAAAAAGTGCCTGAAAAGGCCTATTTTCTAAATAAAATCTTTGAATCTTTTAGTCGGACACGAAGTCAGCGGTGGCGGCGCGGGCGCAGGAGCGGCGCGTTCAAACGCATAGATTTAAATGGAGCCGCTGGTAGAAAGCGGCGCGAATGGCGTAGCAAGTGGCGGCGCGGGGAGCGGCGTACGAAAGATGCCCACCATTTCAGCGGTATCTGCGCGTCTGACTATTGTTGAACATGTAGAAATTCAACCCCTAAGGGGGTGAAGTTTTACGCGGACGATGTCACCGGAAAATTGCAAGTTAATTCTATACTTACAACCACCAACACCTGGTCAGCGACTTGGAAGCAGCACGGCACTGACGTAGCATAGAGTAACCATGTCGGAAGCCAGTGAAAGACCAGGAATGGGATGCCGCAGGCGATGGTAGACAGTGTGTACACGACGATCGTCCGCCATTTGCTTTTCTGGTAGCCATAGACCACCTGTAAAAGATAATTGATCAGTTATTATTCCAATCGAGCAGTCAGAACATGGTCAGAACTTAGGCTGGAATCCCCTCCAGATAATTAAACTCGACCTCTTGGTCTAATTATAAATTATCTGGAGGGATACTGACTTTTGTACAACCTTGAGGGTACTTCAGTCAAGAAAGGAGGGCAAAAAACATTTCATAGAAAGGACAAGAGGAGAAGGTTTACCATGACTATACTCTCAATCTCTGATATTTAAAAGCCAGGCTCTTGTCGGTGTCTCTGGGTGGAAAGAAAGCATGGTGCTCCCACACAGCAGTTATATAACAATGTGTAACACAATAAAATTCTTGATTTTGTATGGTGTTATAGAATGTTATCGTTGTTATATAACGTTATATAACTGCTGTGTGGGAGAGCCATTACATAACCCCTTTAAAATTTATTTTATTCCCCCTGCATCATTCCATTTTCGGACGAAATGGTGAGGGCAGGGATTCCGTCCATATGTGGTCGATATTCCTGCTCATCGCACCTTTAGATTCGCCTCTTGCTTCAATATGTGAAACGCGAAGGAATGGAATTCCCTCCCCGCGTCACTTTTTCCGACTTGTGTAATTTAGGGATTTTCAAGGCTTATTTGAGTTTGCATGTACACTCATGTTGATGACCTCATTGTTGCCCTGTCAGAAAAGAAGGAGGTCAAACGCACTCCAATCCTATCCCTATCCTAACTATATCCTAATCCTATCCTAACTAATATTATAAATGCGAAAGAGTTTGTTTGTTTGTTACGTCACGCCGTATCTACTGAACCAATCATCATGTAATTTTGCATACACATAGGTTAGAGTACCGAAAAGGACATAGGCTATAAATTACGCGGGCGAAGCCGCAGGTAACAGCTAGTATAATATTATAAATGCGAAAGTGACTTTGTTTGTTTGTTACGCTTTCACGCCGTATCTACTGAACACATCATCATGAAATTTTACATACACATAGGTAAGGATACTAAGAAGGGCATAGGCTCTTTGTCACGCGGGCGAAGCCGCGGGTAACAGCTAGTTATTCATAAATAAAAGATACTTGAGCAATCTATGAGGCGGCTCCACTGACTCTATTTTGTAATTAGCATATACTTGTAACTCAAAAAACCGGTCAAGTGTGAGTCAAACTCGCGCAATGAGGGTTCCGTACAATATGCTTCGCTTACACACAATGTACAAAAATGTTTTATTCAATTGACTAGCGCTATCTAGTGGTGTTTTAGTGAACTATTTCCCTAGATGAACTTATTATAGTGAGTTTACCACTTTATTTTCAAGTGATAGAATTCTTATTATTTTTCCTGTAATCTTCAAGGAATGAACTATATTTTGTAATTTTTTCAAAATTTTCGGCCCAATAGTTTCGGAGATCAGGGGGGGAATGGTCAATTTTTGCCTTCTTTCGTGAATAAAATCAAAAGTATTGATTTTACCCGAACAAATAAAATATTTTTGAGATCCTCATAGTGAGCCCTTTCATTTGCAAAGCTTTCTTTTACAATTTTGTAATTGGGCCCCTGAAAATGACCCTTATTTAAAAAAATCTTTATTTACTTTGCACATCCGTGTTTGGGGCATAGGATTACACCATCTTACCAAATTTCACCTATTTTGGTTCAGTAGATTCGGAGAAAATCGGCTGTGACAGATGGACGGACAGGCAGTCGCACGAGTGATCCTATAAGGGTTCCGTTTTTAAATTTTTGTACGGAACCCTAAAAATAACATACAATACATGGTCAATTTCCGGTCATAACTTAATATCTTCACAGACCTTTTCTCACATAAAAAACTTGACTGACTTTTAATATTATTCAATATGAATTACCTAGCATAACCGAACAAGCAAAGAAACATTGGATATGCAGCTGCACAAACATAATTATAATTATTTGGCATTCGCATGACGTGAATCGTGAATAATATGACTCAGTGCGAAGGAAAACTGACACAGAGAATCCAGGTGGCCTGAGATCTATGGCTTATATAACTAATTCAACTATACTCTGTCCAGTTGCTAACCTGAGAACCGCCTGAGAGTCCAACTGAAAATCTGTCCACTTGCTATGTAAGCTTATGATTGTATGTGTTGTGTATTGTGGTTATAAGAGTGCCCTAGAGACGATCATCTCCACACAAACGGTGAATGAGAATGGCGGCTTTATTAGTCTCCACTGCAGGAGGACGATCCTCTCTGTACTGCCAGAGCAGTCAGAGGATTTGGCCTACACTCTCCACGCTGGCCAGACGGGTTGGAGAGATCTCTTTGATGTTTATAAGCTTTGTTTAGCTTGAGTTTCCTAAGTCACCTTTTACGACATCCACGGGAAGATTTGGAGTGGTCCTATTCTTCTCTGCCGGGAACCTCACGGCACTCAAACTATATAACAGGCAAATCTAACTCACTGGCATAATCAACGCACAGCCGAAATAACTGTACCTAGAAACTTGAAATATGGTACAAGGGTTCCTTTCATGATGTAAGTGAGCACTGTGGATGAAAATAGGGGGGTTTAGTGGCGGCCTCCGTGACTCAGTGTTATCAGTCAGTGTAGTCCCGGTTTGTGAAGCAAACCCTGACACAAAAATCACTCTAATAATATCTTGTATTTTGCATGTGTAAATGGCCAACTCTGGTGCCAGATTTTCCAAGCTGCCCAAAGGCATCTGACATTACTTAGCTACTGCCATAAATGGCTCGAAAAATCTGACACCAGTGTTGGCCACTTACACACGCAAAAAAATGATTTACAAAAATCACACAAATTCTATTTTCTAGTCCTAAAGTAAGCTAAGCTAGTCTATTCTTCTGCTAGACCTAAAGTACATACGAAAAACAAACAAATGGCGTAATGGCCTTCCGAAGCAAGGTAATAACTATTAATAATCTATACAGCCATTACTTGCACACTAAATATAAATAAAATTAATATCCCATGTAATTATCCTAACAGCTTAATGGTTACATTACGATAGACTGACACATAATAGTGGCTCTGATAAACATGAATGACTACACTTGTAATAAATATGTATTACAAATTATCTTTTTTCCTGATAAGCAAATATGTTGTATGATTGAAGAACACTATTGTAAAACTTAATTGCATAATTGAATAAATCCATGCATTTAGTAAAAAAAAAACTCGACTAATATTAGTTTTATGTGCTACTCGTTTAATTATATTAGGTGCCTAAAGGCATCTATCAAGTTAAAACAAAACCGACATCAGTTTTGGCCACCTACTCATATGAAAAACAAACAAACAAGGATAGTGAGTAAATCTGAAAAAATGATTCAGATATTGAGTAACTTTTTGTCGAGCTCCGTGGGGCAGCGGTCAACATGCTAGCCTGCGACACGGGGGACCCGGGTTCGATCCCCGGTCAGGTCACTATGGAAAAAGATCTTTTTCATATTGACCTGGGTCTTGGATGTTTATCTACATAAGTATATATTATTAAAAATACTATCGTTGAGTTAGAATCCTGAAACACAAGTTCACAACTTACTGTGGGGCTAGCTCAATTTGTGTGATATGTCCCTATAAATTTATTATTATTTATAACTTCTATTTTCTATTATTTTAATTTATGGCTTCCATTGTGGTTTCAGTGATTCTACCAACATCCAGTTTTAAGAGATACAAAGTATTGGTGTTGTATGGATACAGTTTTAACAAGTAGCAATCAAAGATGGTCTAAGTCCTTTATTACTTTTATGACCAATCAATAAAGTCCATATGACAGTATATTTCACATATTGATCATGAGTTTCATAAGCATGAGCATTTATAACACCAATTTCTTATTATAACTTTATTTATAATTTTCAAATTGATTTTGGTGGACTTCCACCAAAATCAATTTGAAAATTCTTCTACAGTAAACCACAATAAACCCCTTGACTTTCCACCGAAAACTGTCTCTATCATCATTATCCGGACCCCATGTTCCCAAGCATCTTGAGGATGTAATGGCGAACACGCTTTGATAACAGAGACATTCAAGAGTTTTAGCATATTGGTAATATTAGCCTAGAAGAATACATTATTCCACTAGTGGTAATAGAAATTAAGGTAGAATACTAGTAAAATTATTTTTACATACCCAAAGAGGTCTGTTGTCAAACAGGCTGATGGTCGAAGAAACTTTGCCACATAATATTAGAGCATATATTATAAATATATAGCGTCAATGACAAGGCTAAGTACTTAATCTACTTTCAAAACAAATATTTTTACCTGTTCAAAGTCAGAATCTGTATTGATTAGTTGCACTGTCGGTTCCAATATCAAGTCTGCTCTCGAGATTCTTCCATCATCACTGATTAAAGGCTGATTATCGTCTTCTGATTCCATTGTTGTTGGTTTTTTCAATTCAGTTTCATTTAGAAAATTGCCATATATTTTTTTTCTTTACTTTTATCATAATTATTAAAATTAAACGAAGATATTACTAACACAATAAGTTATAATAATTTGCTTTCATTTTAATTTTGTAATGTTATGAGTATGACACTATTAAATTAATTGAATAGCACTTAAAATTCACTGTAACCACAAAAACTGCATTTAAATATTGTCCATCGTAAATTACCGCAACGTAATAAAGAAGTTTATGAATAGAAAACGTAGCTGAGTCGTAAGAAAACCAAAATAGTTGAAAAGACCTTGAGCTTCTAGGAAATAGCGCAATTTCGGTCAGTTACTTTGTATCTAGTGTAAAATGACCTGCACCTAGGTGTCTGCTACGAAGTCCGTTCGTAAAATAGGTTATCAATCAGAACCAGCTGATTGTAATTTATAACAAAGAAAAACAGATGTTTTCGGATCGATCGAGTAATGATTGAAAATCAAGAATTAAATTGTTCTCGAAAATGTTTAACATCAGGTCTTGTTTCCGTAATTTAATTTTATTATACGTAACATTAAACGCTTTATTGGAAATAAATATGTATGTACAATTAAATATTTAATAATTTCGATTAAACTATTTTTAGTCACTTCTACTATCAACAAAACAACAACCAACTGACTGACTGAACTGCTGAATTTTGCCACTTTTGACAAATCCAGTTGACTGACAGTTGACATTCCTTAGTTTAGTGTTGTATCAATCGAATTGATAGTCGACAATCAAATAATCTTTTGTCAATTTTCTTTTTACGCTTATTATTTAGTGTTAGTATTATTACATTATGATAACACGAATATTTACAATAGTCAGTGCCACTAGATAAAATATAATAAATACTCGTACATATACATACTAGGTAGCAAATAAATATGTAAATAATAACAAATAATACTTACCATTTGACTATCTTCTATTGAAATATGTTGCTCGAGCGTCAATTTCTTCAGAGTCATCTTGATAATTTATTTGTGAAATTCTTGATTTAAAATCCTGAAACAAAATATAGTAAATTTTTAGTCTTTTAAAATATAAACATAGTAAACTAAATATGTACTGTTATAACCAGACCCAGATACATAGCTATTATAAGAGCATTCTTGTAGTCTTGAGTAGAAATCTACGTTTGATGGTAGGTATTCAAGTTTTAGGTATATATTTTTATTTTAATAAGTTTAACTGCGTTAGATCCAAATGTTTATCAAACGTCTTTTCGTTTTGTTTTACTTAGTGCGTGATAAAATATTTCAATTTTAATATACCTAAAGACATATGTACTATCCACTAGTTTCATTGGTACGCGTATCTGATAAAGGTGTAAAATTAAACAATTATTCATTTCATTCTTTTATCAATTATTTTTTCGTTGAAGTACTTTAATAGTTCTCAATGGTAGGTTGTGTACCATCTCTTATACATTAAGTTAGTACTTAAATGCGTTCTACGATGTTGACTCACACATAGACGTGTGCACGGGTGTAAAAATTCGTTTGTCGTTTTAAGCATAAATGACACTCCACTAGTAAAAACATCAAAAAGTAAATATTAATCAAAAACGAGTAAATAAATCTGACAATGGAAATTAAGAAAAATCCTGCAGTCAAATAAAAGTAATTAAAACTGTAAAGCCCTGCATCTACCTTTCGAATGAAAATATATTATTTAATACGACTATCGATTCCAAACTCAATCGTTGATGAACGCAACACTATGCATATTATGACAGCTTCGCAACAGTTCCTTGCTTGATTGTCAAATCAACTGTCAATGCCATACCGTGAACTGTCTGTACACGAATTGAGTCGGTCGAGTTGTCGAGATTCCGTTGTTTATTTACTCATCTATCCCATTTCTTCAATTTCCAAGAAATTGGCCTTGAATTTTTATCCTTGATCAATTGTAAGTACCAACTATTTTTAATGTGTTTGAGTTAATGTCAAAAAGTATTTTTCTCGTTTTTGCATAACCTCAAAATGGAAAGTTACAAAAACATAATTTACTAACTTGCAAAGAGGAATAATGTCAGAGCCTGTATTCTTCTTTCTACAGAAGATTTTATCGGTTAGTTATCTTCTTTTACCATATTTGAATGGCAGTTCAGAAAAGTAATGGTTCTGTTAACGCACTTCTCAATAATGTTGTCCACATTCAGAGAAAAATAAATGGTTATAACGTTTACTTGAAACTAGATTTTTGTGGTGTAGGTTCCTAATAGTAGACAGTAGAAATCAAACTGATCGCTATGCTGGACTATCAAAATTTCAGAAAATTTTAACTTTTCTGATGTCCCCAAAAGTAGACCTGACACTAGTTGGGCTACACACCTCGCTCATTTAGGTTAAAACAACCCTGGATGATAGAATCTGATTAAATATTTCACATAAGTTATATAATGCATTGAAATTATTAATAATGTCTAGGTAATTCTATATTTAGTAAGTATATCCAGAATCTAGTGACACACTAGGTTAGGTCATTGGTGTACTGTATGTATATGTAAATTATAAAATTTGGGTGTTGTTATTAATTTCAGAAGGCATCAAAATGATCATTCCAGTGCGTTGCTTCACCTGTGGGAAGGTTATTGGAAACAAATGGGAGACATATCTGGGACTCCTGCAAGCGGAATATACTGAAGGGTTTGTATTACCTTTGATTTTATTTAATAACCTTTCTTAAGCTAGGAAGCTTCTGTATGTTAACTTGTGAACGGTAGAAATCTCTGCTGTTCTGATGAAACATTTAGGTAGTAAAACATACAATATAAAAAATTCAATGTTTGCCATCTTCCACTCATAACAAAAGCAGATATTTTTGATTGATTGGTTACTATTTGTTTTGTGGCATACTGGCCACATAGCTCTTTGTCAGTGGATAGAACAGGCAGTATACTGTGTCACAACTTTGAGAAAAATCCTCAGCATATTACTTTAAACAAGCTAGCTACTACATAACTAGCAAAAAATTAAAAATAAAATGTAATATAGTTAAGATATTCAATGTATCTAACTGTTTGATGCGCCTCAATAAAGTAAAATAAAAAATTAAAATATAAACTATAGCCTTGCTTTTCAGTGATGATGATGTTGCTTTTTGGAAGGATAAATATTTTTATTCTAATTGGTGAAGTAGTTGTTGATTATATCCATTTTAAAGACTATCAAATCTTTTTCCTTTAAACTAATATTTTATTAGGTTTTGATTTGTCACCCAAAGCTCCCACAAGGCTATCAATGTAAGTAGCATCAAAGATGGCGTAACATACGCTATCTTTGATGCTGCTTACTTGTTAAAACTTTACTGTACAACAAAGATATTTAGTAACTTATTATACTGGCTGGACATTGGCAGATTCGCAGGAATCTCGGTGGAAGCAGAAATAGAAAAAGGACAAGAAGAAAAAGTCAGTCAAAGGAAAAGCTAGTTTTTTTATGATTTAGGCACAAAGTGTTAGAAATTGAGATAACATTATAATGTTGTTTCCAGTGATGCGCTGGATGCGCTAGGCCTGAAGCGGTACTGCTGCCGGAGAATGCTGCTCGGACACGTCGACCTCATCGAGAAGCTTCTCAACTACGCGCCTTTGGAGAAATAAATTATAGCTTTTACGTTTAACTACCTCTAGAATCTATTATTAAGAAAGATCTTTCCACGGCACATTCTGTAAAATTTGATGAAAAAGATTTCTGTTTCAAATACCTATGTTTATAAAATTCAGAAATTTTTATACGAAAACGATTTATGAGAGATAGCTTTCCTGAATATTATAAATCTTCGTAATTTAGAATAAATAATCTTGTTTTTGCGTTAGTAAAAAATTGTGTTAAATACATTTGATAAATTGATTTAAGATGTATTATTATTACCATTGTAATATACTTAGATTAAGGTCGATATAAGTTTAGTAGGTAAGCAAATAAAATCAATTGAAAATATGTTCTCTCTTATTATTTATCGTGGTTAAGTAAGAATCTATTTAGTGTCTGCTGTAGATCGGGTGGTTTATACCAATCTACCAGTTAGTGGAATAATTTCTATAGTAGCGGGTAGCCCTGAATTCTCACGTATGTCTCTCGTGGATATAAAAGACAAGTTCCAAAGTTGCTCAGAGCTACAATTCAGAGATTAGACTATATAGTTTTTTCATCACGTCACGATTGATATAAAAATAAACAAATTAGGAATTTTCAAGGCAAGCAAGAGTGAATAGGCATTATTTTAGTTTGCCTGTACCAGACCCTACATGTCATCTTATCTTTCTATTTTTGTTCAAGATTCGTAAATTCTAGGCTGAATAAGTATTTCTTCATAACCATCCCTGGGGATTTAGACACAGTACACGCACATCCAATATAATGGCCACGTCGATGCAACTCGGCGGAAACATCGGGAGAAAAACTACGTTCGCGTTATTTCCCGTATTTACTAAATATGGAACGCGATAGCCTAAAAAAAAAGTAATGACAAAATGTGTGTTTCATAATTTGATATTTACCATCACCATATGACCATTTCATTCATAATCATCCATCCATAATCCCTAAATCCATAATTCTAGAATAGTATGTAAATATCTACATAACATAATGTAATACTAACTTTTCAAAGTAAAGGACGAACAAACAAACTTTTTAACACAACAAATGTTTATTTTTCATCATCATTTCAACCCTAAGAAGTTTTCAGCAAGCTATAGGCCCTCTGAGCCCTCTCCTAAGGAGTTTCGGTTGGAAGCGGCCTGCATCCAGCGTTTTCCTGCGACCGTGGACAGGTCGTCCTACCACCTTGGGTACGATTTTTGAAATTTACCCGTTCACAAATGAGCGGTTTTTCCATACAAAAATCGTTCGAAGACGAATGGTCACACGTTCAAAAATAGTACCCCTTGTCGGTGGATATTCTCTGTTCATTATAGTCAAGTAGTTTTAAAAAGTTTTTCAGATAATAATTACTGAATGATCACGTTTTTCTCTGGTACCAGACACGCCATAGTAATAAAACTTGAACACGATTGTTCTTTAGCAGTACCTACCTAACATTGTTGACTAGCTATGATACAGAGACAGTAAAGATAAGGGCAGTAATCTGATTACTGCTCGTACAAAGGATTTGAAGGAAAAAACATAAAATAGAAACTGTTTACGTCTTAGACATTCTAGAGTCGAGAAACCTTTTCAATTGTGGACTTATTTATCTATAAGTACTTACTAATTAAAATAAAAAACCGGCCAAGTGCGTGTCCGGCCACGCGTAGTGTAGGGTTCCGTAGTTGCGAATGACAACTTTGAGTTCACACTGTTCACACTCGCACCTCACAGTTTAACGACCAAAAACATCTAACAATGAAAATTATATGAAATTTTACATTTTCCAGACATTTTATAAGTTGGTTGCCTATAACTTTTTAGTTTGCACTTAGTACTCAGCTCTGATAGTTTTCCATTCAACTTCAGTATATATACCTACTACTGCTGTAATTTTTTTCACGTATCTATAACCGTTTAGCAGATAGAGGGGGGGACACCTACCTCTAACAAAAATTTGCATTTTAAAACCAAATATTTAGGAAACGGATCCCTAAATCGAAAATTAGTGTTCTCAACCTCACAATATTTTTTAAAGATCTATTTAACGATACCCCACACGATGGGTAAGAAGAGAAAAAAAATACTCCCCCACTTTACTTGTATGGGAGGTAAGCCAAAAAATTTTTTTTTCAAAATTTTTTTGTCCCTCTTTTTTGGCATGATTAACATACATAACCATATCAAATTACAGCTTTCTAGCACTAACAGCCTCTGAGCAAAACCGCAGACGGACAGACAGACATGGCGAAACTATAAAGGTTCCTAGTTTACTACAGAACCCTAAAAAGGGAAAGATTTGATAGTAAAGTTTGTTTGTTTGTATTGAATAGCCTCCGAAATTACTTACTCGACCGATTTTTTTAAATTCTTTCGCCTATAGAGAGCTAATATATCTGCAGGTGACACAGGCTATCCCAATTAATATTATAGATGCAAAAGTGAGTTTGTTTCTTTGTTTGTTCCGCTTTCACGCCGTATCTATCTTTTTTTTTTATCCCGCTATCAGCGACATCAGCTTAAACGAAGGGCTTGTAATGTGCCTTCCGAAACACGTAGGTTGATCAAGGTTAGGTCCTACCTATGACAACTAATTAAAAAGATTTTCTCATGGTATTTTCCATCATCGGAAGTAATCAGAATTCATATTGGAATCATAGACCTTTATCTTACCTTATCTATGATTGGATTTAGTGATTGGAATACAATCTCGTAGATTTCGGAAGACAGTCCGCTTTCAACATTGATTGCAGTTGATAAGCCATTTTTAGATGCATTTAGTTAAGCAGCTGACTCGGACACTTGTGTATTATTGTCAAACGGTAGATAATTTAGTGTATTTTATAAAAGCATGCCTCAAAGATACCCTCATCCTTTTTTTTGTAACAACTGAATAAAGTCCCATAATTTTGAAAAGAGTAGCACAGGGTTAAGAAACTTGCAAACTTGGATGTAGTTATACTATTCTTAACGGTCGCTGCTTAAAAATCGCTGTTACATTGCGCGTTTGCAATGTTTGATGTTGATAATGCGATATTGACTGGCCTAATGAATATAAATTACGCAGCAAAAATACTCGACACGCTAAAAAGAAAAAAATCAACAATGCAATAAGTAATGCAAATCTCTAGTTTTGAGGAAAACATCAGGATGTTTTATCCAATGTCACCAACCGCGGCGGCCTCGTAACATTTAAACTGGTTTATTGCATCGAGAATCGAGATCTTTCTTAATCCTTTTAAAGCATTTCCGCGAACACCCACCATCCTCGGTGATAAGCCTCTTGTTTAATTGTAAAGAATAGCATTTAAATTAAAGATTTGACCTCGTTGAACACAAAGCTTTCCTAAATCAGTCTGTCACCTTTTTTCTTCTAACTATTCGTAGGCAATTAACATAATATCTTAGTTAATGAATATTATAAGATCTGTAGTCAGGTAGTACTCTGTTTTTAGCTTTTTATTTATGTATCTATAGGTAGTTTCATATGTCCCGGTGCCCGTGTGTTTGTTAACAAACCCTGGTTACATTTACGCCTACGTTACTGACCCAATTCTTGATGCCCGATTTGACACGACGAATTTTGCAAACAGTGCAATAGGTAGGTATACCTAATGATGTTATGGAGCTAGTGGTATGATGACAAGTTCTCAACACTGAATAGTTTAATCATCAGTTATCTTTTGCAGTTCAAACTGGATCACACACATCATAAAAAAAGCTTACTGACCCGAATTTCAATCTGATAAATCTTGGGACGACCTTAAGTCCTTAAACCTTATTGACCTGATTTTTCCATAGATCTATATAAGCTAAAATCTGTGGATCTTTCGTTTCGTTCCGTTATCGGTTTCCGGCCTAAGTAAACATCTTCTTATGGATATCGTAAGAGGCGAATAAAGGATAAACAAGTCACGCAGGTGTACAAAACACCTAAGGTGGGTTCAGTGCACTCGGTGTTTGACTGAAATGTAAGTCATGCAACCGTAAGAACTTTTGAAAATCATTATAAATGGGTACAACGCATGTCATAGATAGGATAGCACACCCCGGGTACAGAATTAATAACAGTACTGACGTACCCCGGGCTAGGAATAGTATATGACAGCGGAGGATGGAACTCTTTCGGAAGGGAAAGAGAGTATATGCAGATTTTTATAAAAATATGTTTTGACTATAATTACAACACTCATCCATGTGTCATTAGCAAAACAATTTAGTTCTGAATTTACACAAAACTTGGTCAAGATAAAAAAAGAACAATAAACTACAATTAAGTTTTTTAGCTATAATTTCTGCCGAGGTGACATCACCACCCATCATGCACGGTACCACTTTGAAGCACCTTGAGGACAGTTGTCGTGGAAGCCTTCATTCTGTCGTAAAAACTGAAATTTACTAGCTAGAGTTTTAATTGCGCCGATTAGGATTAGTTGTTTCCTCTCAGATTAAAGAGAAAAACCGGTCAAGTGCGTAGGGCAGGCCACACGCAGTGTAGCTTTCGTTCCGTCGCCATTTTATAAGTTGGTCGACAACTACTTAGGTACTACTTGACTTATCTTATGAACCCTATTTCGTTACTATAATTTGAAATTTTTCACATATCCACACCAACCATTTAGCTTGCAGGGGGTGGGGTACACTTTACACCAACAATAATTTGCACTAGGCTAAATATCACAATCGGATCCCTGAATCGAAAAATGGTGATGTGACACTGATACTATTTTTAAGAGAACTATCCAAAGACATCTCATAACACTTTACCTATATATCTCGACAATTTAGGCTTTGTCAGCACCTTTGTGTGGGGACACTTGTCAACGGGTGCACCTTTCATTATGCTCTGCCATTCTTCTCGCTCCACTGTTTATTGTTAATAACTGTTACTAGATCAGCAGTAAGTAAAGAGCAAATATAATTTCGCCAATTCGGAATTATTTGGCAGGAGATTCATACTAGGTACTTTGACATCATGTCCTGGCTCCAAATTGAAGAAAGACACAAGATTGGGTAAAAAACATAATGACGGGTGCCAAGGTTGCGAGTTTTTGGAGGAATATGCTTGGCATTCCCTCAGATTTAATATGTTATTTTTTTACGGCGTTTTTTTTTTCATAAAATTGGCCTAGACTAATATATAACTAGCATAATATTTATACAAAGTTAAACGTACTTATCTACTTATGATCGTAAACTATATTGCACCTATTTCACAAATTCATAAAGCAACCACGTAAACCATGTTCGTTCGACAGAAACAAATCTTCATAATTTTGCGGCGCGGTTGTGTAAGCTATTTTGAGCCTTTTACGACGCGTGCCGCATAAATATAAGATATGTTATGTCATTCAAACAATATCATATTCATCTGCATACAAGCCATACAATTTGTAACTTACTTACGTCAAACGCGCAATATTGTCGCGCGCGTAAGTATTTAGAGTAATCAGTTCACTGTGTCGGATATTTCTGCCAATTGTCACTAAATAAAAGCCGTTTAAATTTATGTTATTTAAAAAAAAACTTGAGACTCGGTTACCTAATTAAGTAGGTACTCAAGCAATTTTTTGAGGAACACTTTTTTTACACCTTGTGGTAACTACTTTAGTAACTTTGTTGTTACTGGACATGTAAATGGAAAGAAGATACCTGTACTTATTGCTTGACGATTTTTTGTAGTTAAATTCTATCACCGAAGTACTACAACAATACTAGGTACTGTGAGTACCTAAGTAACTACAACAATAAGACATAAGTAAATGAATAATGCCAAAAATAACATCGAAGTAATAACTACAACTAGACAAAACAAGTTCTGCTCCTATAAAAAGAAAGAGACAATATTTGGTATAGGTATTATGCAAATGAAATATCTTGCAACCGCCGAGGCAAATGACTGGCCTCGAAGTGGGTTGCAGGCTTTAGAGTCTAGCTATTAGACGTTCGTTAGCTGTTGCAATTTGCAAAATACAAGTGAGATGTGGTTTTGCCAGGGATCGATGACTGATTGCTTGCAAGCTTGCGAGTCTGTAGAAATATGTAGTGTAAGAAAAGTTAATTATGGATCCAAATAAGGGTGCGATATAAGCATTGAGTCCGTTTAAATTAAACAAAAATCTACCGCGAGTGAATTGGGCGCCTGCATGCAATATTGTAATTTTCTCAACAACTCGAAAATACTACGTTCATCCAAAAAAAGAAATATGCTCTAACTACTACGAAACATTTGTAGAGTAGAATATCTTAACAACTTTAAGATTCAAAAACACTTATAACGCCATATAAAACCAATTGTAGGTATTATGTGCTTACAAGCTAGAATATATTATTTAATCGTCTCCAAAAAGCATTGGTCGTTACACTCACAGAATACCGAAGTGTGTTCCCTCACTGCACGGTTGGGCGTTGGGCATGACCTGCTTGCTCGACTACTTAGGAACAGCGCTTGGACTGTTTTTCACTTTCTCCTTCTTCTTCTGTTTTATATTATGGATTTATGGCTTCCACCGAGATTTCAGGGATTCTGTCATTTATTTATTGAGATACAAAGTATCGGTGTTGTACGGTATAGTTTAACAATTAACAATCAAAGATGGCGTAGGTACCTACCTACTTTGATAGTCTCGTGGGAGCTTCTGGTGACAAATCTATACGAGTCTATTTAACAGTCTACTTTAACTAATTAACAATTTGTTCATGAGCACGAGCATTCATAACACCAAATTACATAAAGTCCACTAAAGTTAATCTGCAAAATTTAAGGCAAACCTGCACCCAAGAACTCCGCTTTTCATTTTCATTCCTACGCAGTTTGGTAGACGGTCACTAATGGATCTTAAATAACATAGTAAAGTCGGTATAAAATTGTTATCTCACAATTATCAACGTCTATTATAATAACTGAAAATAAGTTTAAAGCGGCAACATGACGTCTGAGAATTCCACAACTATGTATTTCAAGGACCATACTCTGCAAACAATATTGGTCACACTCAACCATTATTATATTTCACATTACAGGCTGTTGTCTTGTCTTACACTTTTATTCAATTTGTAAACTTAATTTATGTTAAAATATACAGTATGTACACATACGTATTGGCTGAACACCTCTCATGTTCGTAATGTTGTAAAATGTTTTGCGATCAACTTGAAAATTATAATTCGGGTGTGGCCTCCATATCTAGTCTAGGATTATTCCATTATACAACGTGTTAATAAATACGCGCCTCTTAGGTGGTGATTGTGCTGAATATGAACAATATTTACAATAGGGCCGACTCTGCAACTCGACAAAAAAAATCTGCTGTTTCATACAAATTGTCAATACCTACTCGACCAGAATATATGGAATAGCTGTTTTTATTGTCGAGTTGCAGAGTCGGTCCAATAGTAAAAATTGTTCATATTCATAAGCACAATCACAACCTAAGAGGTTTTGCGCTTATTCATTAACACGTTGTATAATATTGGTAAGAGTCGGTCAGTAATATCTGCTACCCCCTTTAAGACCTCTATCTAATTCGACAAAATCTGTGGCTCAGTGGTACTTTTGCCACACAAGCCTTTGAATCGCATGGTCCTGCGGTTTCAATCCCCAGCAAGGTGTTGATCGAAAACGATTTTAATCTGACTGGCCTGAGTCTTGGATGTTGATCAAGGTACATGTATAAGTTTGTGTTTAAAAATATATTATAGTATCGTTGAGATAGAATACTCCTACACAACAATTTAAAGTGGGGCTTGCTAGCTCCTATTAGCTATTATTTATTCTCTACAAACTCTATCTAAATGACTTTACGTAGACGATTTTTCCTAATTCCAATAACATAGGAGTCTGATGTTTACTAGTACGTAAACAAGTGGCATGAAAGAGTACAATTTCCTCAATGGCCTGTATTGTAAAGGAGCTATTGACGTGGTCACGCTCCGCAGCACCTGAAGGCTGAAGGATGATGCTCTCACAATTACCTGGAAGCCAGCCGGAACGAACCCGGTATTTACATGGGTGTTTATTTTGTAGCAATGCTTAAAATCTGAGTAGGTAGCAGGCGGAGGCTGATATGCTAATCTGCCCTCTGTGCCCTACCACCTGCGCTAGGGATACCTTAATGAGGCTACAGCTCAACCTCAAGAAGTAGCCAAATACTTACTACATGAATGTTGTATGATTGTATGTAAATGTGAATCATTGCCACGATAAGAAGAAGAAGAAGGCGCGGGCCTAGTGTAAAATTGGTGCAGGTTATCATTTAGCAGTCTGTTACTTTTTAGATTCCTGTTTTCACCTAGATACCTCATTGATTATCTAGGCATTCAGATTTTGATTTGTCCTTCCAATATTAAGGCAATGGCAATGCTGGGCACGTTACCGCGAGGTGATGATTTGCAGGGACTATATAATTTGTAAACATTTTAATTAATTTTAAGTAGTTTTAATTATTATCCTCTTTATTTTATTTCTGTAATCTTAAATTTAGGATTTTATAAAATTGATATAAAAAGTAAAATATAAAAATATAATACTAAACTTTATAAAAACCTAAACCTAGAGTGCCGCCAGCAGCGGAGCAAGGCTCAAGCTACCAGCGGTCAGGGCCCCAGAGAAAGAAACCTTCTGACAATACGTGCCGTATCCAAGAGTACTGCCTTCTGTATCTGTCCCTTGATCCAGCCATCTAGCTAAAGTCTCTTTAGATGTTGGTCAAGACTTTTCGCTATAAGACCGTTCGCAGATACGACTATCGGGACAATGATCATTATTAGATAATATATTAAGGTACTTATGTAACATTACAAAAAGCGTAGAAAGGAATTTAAAAAGTGAGCGAGAGGCTATTTGGTAAAGGTTAATCCCTGAAGAGTGTCGCCTAATATGAATCACCGGGATTAACTTGACGAGCGGTTTCTGCGGTTTCTGATGTCTGAACTGCCTTGACATCCATAATGCGCGAGGTGTGAATTGACGTGAAGCGGTAGGTAGGTATTATGCATTTTGAGGTAATGGACTTAAAAGGAGATAAAGGAAAACCCTAGTTTCTTTCTGTTCCATGGGATAACCAAATTTTTAAATTACTCTAGGCAAGGCATCAAACATAGACAATAAGTAGTTTCCTTACTTTGCAAAAAATATAGGAAGTCACAACGCAAGTACAAATGTTTGGGAAGTTTTAATTAAGTATAGAAGTTTCCTCATTGATAGGGTAACACCTCGGGTATATGTTTGTCGTCGTTGTCCAGAAAAAGTAGCGGGATTTTATTTCACTGACTGAAGTTCGGCATACACCAAATAAAGGGTGGCTGTTCTTGAACGCTAAATGTATTTTTCTCCTTTCTGACCTTGACCTTACAGGTCAACAGCGCAGACATGTCAAAATCAGCACATTCTCCCCAACCGGTGTCACCCGACGTCACCAGCGATTACCGCGTTTCCACGTGGCGCGGCGGTTCCCCAGACTGGCTGGGGGACCTTGGGGTCCCCTTTCGGCTCCCGATGATATATGGCAAATATATTGCCAATTTGCTGCTACCTGTTGCTAAGCTATATTTAAACGGAGCGTTGTCGGAAATAGCTTTGGCATTTCAATCATTCGTTTGGGAAAGGTGGAAATGCAAATCATATAAAAGCTTCAAGTAGTTAGCTTAAAATATCTGACACGGCATGGCTACTAACGTATACGTAAAACAAATAGATACATTAGAAAAAAAAAATCTAGCATATTACTCTAGTAGTTTTGGTATTACTCAACAATTTCGCTGGTATTACTTTAAATTTTAATAGTACCTATTATCATTACAAATGAAGAGAATCGTTAAAATACTACACCTGATTTACTCGTGAAGTTCCAAGATTTTCTTAATTTCCTAATGAGATTTGGGAGTGAAAAATTACAAAAAAATTAAAATTAATAAAAATGTCATCTTTAAAAATATTATTTACAGAATGTACCACTCATAATATTATATACAGAATTATGAGACGTCTGCGCCTTGGAGCTTGCTCAAGCCAAATATTCCCATCATTAAGGAAGACATAATGGAACTCCAAGAACTTCGATAAAATATTTATGAAGTGTCAATTTTAATATTTCGCCATGAAGCAAAAACACTAAAGTTTAAAACTTAATTCTGAGTATTTCTGAGAGAGAGAGTCCTAAACCTGGTCCTGGCCATATGGTGAGGCTCAGGGCTCGGACCAGCAGTGGTGAGACCTAGGATGAGGTGCATGGCCCAGTTTGCTAAAGACTCAATTTTGCTCGTTGCAATACGTTGCGTGATGTCCTCTATGGAGTTTCTAGCACAAAACATAGGCTTTGTACAACGTACTTAGCATAGTTTAACATAGCACTTAAACTAAATAGACCTTAATCACTTTGTCCGTTGAAATAGTTGTTTTCAATATGAATGTAATACTCTTTGTGCAATCTCAATCGTTTGGAACGCCATTAGTGTTAATACAGTGGTCTACACATCAACCGTTTTGTTGTAGAACGACTGTACTGTGTCTTCATCAGGTCTTTTTTAGTCTCCACTGCAGGAGCATGACCATCTCTGTCAGGCTTTGGCCTGCAATCTCCACAATAGCCAGCCGGTTCGAAGAGTACTCTTTGATATTTATATAACTTGTGTTTCAAGTCGCTTTCTACGATATCTATGGGAAGATGTCGTCCTATTCTTCTCTGCCGAGAACCGCACGGCATGTGTACCGGATGTATTGTGTGCCGTTCTCCAACTGTAACAGTGGCATAAGGGCTGTTAATGGCATTGCTGATGAAAGTTACTACTACCACCTGTTGGGGAGAGCTGGGGCGAAAGGCTTAATGTGTCTTCCTGAGCATGGAGGTGCTTGGGATTATTTCTATTAGCAGTGGTTGCCAATATAATGAAAAAAATGGTGTAGAATCCCACATTCTCTGGTGTAATAAGGTGGACGCTCAATGTATGGTCGACTGTACCCGTAATGGGCGCCGCAATTGCATGCATTCAATTGTGCACCGATGGGAACCGTTTTTGCACGAGTATGCATTTCCAATTGCATCAATACGGTAAATTGACATGAAAGTACAGCTTTGGGTAAGTACAGCTTTGTGTAAGTACTTTGTCTCAAAATATTATGTGTAATATTTAATAAGTAGTAATAATATTCATTCCTCCTCCTCCGAGCGTTTTCCTGGGTCCGCTACGGTGCTGGCACCCTAGGCCTAGGCTACAGCGGCCTAGCCTGGCCAGCCTAAAACGGCAGATTTAGACGGCTGGCAAAATATTTTTTGGGCAATATTTAGGCTTTATTAAAAAAACTTAACATTAAATGAGTACTCTGTTTCATCTTTCATTGATTTTATTTATCGTTTTTTACAGTGATTGCATTGAATCCCATGCTTTAGAGTTCTTTCCATTTTATCCCATTTGTACAAAACACAGTAGATCCCCACACCACAAATATGCAGTCGAGAAGAAAAGTGACATGATTGAAAATAAAACTCCGATTAAACCACAAATAAATAGCAATAACTTTTTACCCAAAATAAGTATACACATGTATGAACTATTTCCTTTTTAGGGTTCCGTAGTAAAGTAGGAACCCTTACAGTTTCGCCATGTCTGTCTGTCTGTCCGTCCGCGGTTTTACTCAGAGACTATAAGTAGTAGACAGCTCTAATTTGGTATAGGTATGTATATTAATCATACCAAAAAAGTGGTAAACAAAAATCTTATAAAAAAAATTTTTTAGCGTAGCTCTCATACAAGTAAAGAGGGAGTAATATTTTTTTCTATACAAACCCATCGTGTTGGGTATCGTTAAATAGTTCTTTGGAAAATATAGTGAGGTTGAGAACACCATTTTTTAATTTAGGGATTCGTTTCCGAAATATTTGGTTTGAAAGTGCAAATTCTGTTAATCTGCTTAACGGTTATATATGGATACGTGAAAAAAATTACAGCAGTAGTATAGGTATATACTGAAGTTGAAAGGAAAACTATTAGAGACAACCAACTTATAAAATGTACTGGAAAATGTAATATTTCATACAATTTTCATTGTTAGATGTTTTTGGTCGTTAAACTATGAGGTGCGAGTGTGAACAGTGTGAACTCAAAGTTGTCATTCGCAACTACGAAACCCTACACTGCGCGTGGCCCGACACGCCCTTAGCCGGTTTTTTATAATAACATACGAATTAAATGTGAAGAGGAAGATGTAAACTGGGTTGAGTTGAGACACTTCAAAATTAAGTGCCTTACGGTACTTAACAGGTTTTGCCTGATGGGAGGCTTATTTATAAGTAATTTACTTAATCGCAATAAAGTTGCATTACTAGTGTACCCTACTCACAATCTGATCGTGTTCTCATGCATCCTCAGCTATGGCGCTGAGGAGCTGCGCAGCGTAGTTGCGAATATCGCATCCGCATCCGCAATGGCGGTGCTTCCGTATCAATTAAGACATATGCATCATGAATGAACCTAGGAAATAATCCTAACCGAACCTAGGAGATGTCAAAATGTTTGGAAAAAAAAAAGAATCCAGTTAGCCTTCGTTTGGCGCGTGCTGTACACAAAATGATCTGAGACTTTTGAAACTCTGTATAACTCATTTCTCATAATTTATTATTTAATTTATGTACAATTTCTTATCGAAGGTATTCCTCTACTGCACGTGTTGGCGCGTGGTATTCATTTCAGTACGCGCAAGAGGCACAATCAGAAGTGGAAAGATGGATGAGAGGCTTAGGTTCGAACACATACGCAAAAAGGCCTGTTTCAGAGTAGAGTTAGTTTTTAAAATAAATCTCCATATCGGCATCCGTATCTGCATCCGCATCCGCGGATGTCAGCCTACAGTAGATTTGAGCTTTTTTTGCTTCAGATATCGGGGTTTAATTAGTAGGTACTTTGAGATCGAGGTACACGCGGAAAAACGAGGTTTCGCAGAGATTAGAGATACAGAATCGATTGATTTGAAGTAATTTTTTGGGATCATGTTTTCTAATGTTTTCGCGGTTTTATCGCGTTTATTACACATTACAGTGTTCGTCGTCGCGTCGCAGGTAGACTCCCTGCGACCACGAACACTAAATTACAAATGGTATTAAAATTATTATTTTTTGCCCGAAAAGGTAAAATCCATATCTGTTTATCCAGACCTTTTAATCAAGAGCGGGTGGACGTATCAAGTCGAAATGAATATCAAAAAGTTTTATCTGTGCTCTACTGAATCTGTAACAAATCAACAACGCAATTAAATGATATGGCCGTTAATGTCACAAATGGGATGATTTTTTTTTAATTCGCAAAGTCAGCGAAACCTACAGGAGACTTCCCATCGACCTACATGAAGCAAGGGCAGAAAACGTTGGTATTGTACTAAAAAAATATATATTTTTGTACGGAACTTTCGGTGCACCATCTTTCGCCGGTTTTTTAATTTTTCATAGAACGTCGTAGACTGTTTCGCAAAGCACGGTCGCCGTACGTAACACAGTGCCACCGCCTGTCTGGTGTCGCAACAGCATTAGTCAGCCATATAACACTGACACCTGTAATGTTGGCACGTGGTAAATGTGCTTCGAAGCTGCTATGTTGTGCTACTAACGAATAAAAGGTGTCCAAGTACGACTCGGACTCGCCCATAAAGGGTTCCGTAGTAGCAAACATAGATTTTCCAAAATACATTTCACAATAATTTTTGTAAGCAAAAATTAGGTTTTTGTTTTCAATGGTGTTTGTAACAAGCGATTTTACTATGAAAATGTGCTATACCTCAAAAACTGCTCTCTATATCTCGTTCCAACATATTTTCGTTGAAAGTGTTGATTGATATTGACAGAATTTTTATTTTTATTTTAAAAGTTAAAAGGCGACACACATTACCGCTTTGGATATTTCTATCTTTTTGGAAAAAAGATAGGCCTATCCTATCATATAAACAACTTGCACGATGTTTGATGACTAATGATGACAATTATTTTTTTAGATAAAATTCCATGTATTCTTTTTATATAGCTAATAATTTTTTAAATGTATGTATAAAAATCGTAAAACGACGATTATGATGATGAATACCTACAAAGTTTAAACTGTATAGTCTTATAAATACTTAGTTTTAAAATAAAATGGCTACGCCATACGGACAGACAGACATGCATGCATGACAATTGACGAATCGTTATGGGTTCCGTTTTTTTGACATTCGGCTAGAGAACCCTAAGAACCGTAATGTACTAGTTTCTCTTCCTGCACAAATCATAGAAGTTGGTTGAAGGAAAGGGGGGAAATCAAATCAATAGTTGTGATCAAAACCATCAATCCTTCACTGTTTGATACCCCTCTTCTATTTCACCCATAAGTTCATCGACCATCGCGCTGACCGTATCCTTTGGACCTAGCAATCCTTTGCTAGGTCCAAAGGTCAGCGCGACCTGGACTTTTCCTCACCCCTTAGGAATAAAAGAGTGATTATGTTATATTGTTAATAAAAGTGTGTATGTGTTGCATGTAAATATTATATAAGGTGCACCGAATTCAAACTGAGTATGCTTCGTCGTATCACGTTCTTAGAGAAATGACGTCATCTCACTAGACACATCTGATTTGAGGATACGCATTGAAAAGAAATTATTTGTAAATTATATGACTCTATTAATCACGGATATTATTATGGGTGCATGACGATAAAGATCTGATTGCTCATAAACATAGGTTAAAGTATTATTATGTGTCTGATATTTTTACTATATTTAATTTTAATCACTGGCACGTAAATACACGCGAGCTTAATGAAATTTGCCTATTTTTTTTTGCTATTATTATGAAGCGAAATACGCTAAGCTAATTCTGTTTAATTAAAATAATAACATAATATGTCACCCTAAGATTCTGATTTTTTAGATAATCTTAGCAAACAGAAGAATAGTTAAAATACTTACACGCATCTAACTAGGCGTGCCTTCTATTTAGCATTATCAAAGACAATATAACACTAACGTACCTTTATGTTCGGGCTGCTATTACGGTTTGTATTTTTATTTTATTATATTTTATTTACCCCTACTGTTAAGTAATTTTATATAGGTATTTTATATGGGCCTGCGTTTCCAGATACAAATTAAGGGTGAATTTAATGAGCATAAACAAAACAATATGTACACATGAAAATTTCTGGGTATTACCATTCCTATCAGCTGACGTGTCAAGTGTTTCTTCAATTGTTATTATCAAGTAGGTGAGTGGGCTGAAAATAGTATTCGTTAACCTGCTTTGATAGCTTATCTATAGAAAGTGTAGTAATGTCCGGTGCTATTTGTATCGATTGCCTAAACTGTAGAGCAGTGATGCTCAAAGTGGGGAGCTACCTGGAAGGAACGGGGTCGTCAGATGAGCACACCCCACACCACCATACACCGCAATGCGAACGACCTATCGTAACTTAAGTAACCAACGTTAGGTTAGTGCTAACAAAAATTGTTTTTGGCCAAAAAAATGTGACTTGACATTTCGTTTTTGCGTTGCAGCGTTGTCTATTTACGGAGAGGCGCATGGTTGCCAACACAGTATACTTTGAGTACCCATGCCAGTCGAAAATACTGTTAATAAAACCTTCCGACCTTTTTTGGTCGTACTGAAAATTACAAGAAAGTTAGAAGTATACGATGTATGTAACGCTATAGAAACGTCAGCAAATAAAATAAATAAAAAGTTTACGCTTAGTCCTGTTAATATTAATAATTATGCGGTTGAAGCGCAAAAGTTTAGAAAAGAAAGTTTATTTTACACACGTCATTGCGATTGAAATTAAGAATACTTACAAGTAAAAAAGGCGTCTCAATCTTGAATATATTAAGATAACTTTTTATGTAAGTTACGCAATGATAAGCATGAGTCAGGGTGAAAGTTTGGCCTTCGACCGGCACAGACATAAACACAAACTTGCAGTTACATAATGTTTACGTATCAGAGAGTAGTAATCTGACTTCTATCAACGGATGTGCGAAGCCGTTGATTAAAAAAGTGCGAAAATAGAGACAGTAACAATATTAAAGCAGAATGCGGTCGAACCATTCTTAACTGTTGCGAAATTATACCTAAGTATATACGGAAGGACGCTGATATTTTAATTGTCTAGGTCGCCAGAAATCTCTTCTAGAGTGACTGTGATGTTTAAACAGCGGCGCATATTAGAGGTGGTAGGAAGGGGAGCTATCCAGATAGAGGAGACACAGGGCGCAGCGCAATATAGAGGATAAAACTGTAAGGACTAAGGTGGTACAAAAATCGTAGCCATTTCCTGTGAGGCTTAACCAGGGGAGGATCTACACACGACTTTTTTGGGCTACTGCTCAGGGCCCCGAGAATATAAAGAGCATAGCCGTTGTGTTATATTTAGATCCATACCCAAAGATTATACTATATGATCTATCTTTTTGAATCTAAAGAAAGTAAACGCACATGGCCCTAGATGCCTTTATAGGAAACAAAACCGAAATATTTGTTATTGAGTGTATCACGCACGACGCTCTAAAAACAGATTTTTAA
Organism: Rhodophaea formosa; assembly: GCA_963082605.1. Classification (NCBI taxonomy): domain Eukaryota; kingdom Metazoa; phylum Arthropoda; class Insecta; order Lepidoptera; family Pyralidae; genus Rhodophaea; species Rhodophaea formosa. Next base: position 7,106,250 of record OY720228.1, on the reverse strand, counting down.
TAATCATTTGTTGTTTGATTTTATTATGTTCATTGATGTTTGTACGGCGTGGTCAGTTTGCTACAGCAGGATATTTTGATCTGGCTGAGGACAGTCTGAAAACGGAACTGTCCCGCCGAAAGCAGATCCTATGGCCACCTCATAAAGCCATTTCAGTGCGATGTGCTATCAACTGCAATCAACTACTATTCAGCTCCCGCACGTATTCATTTACTTGATGCATTCATTCTGCGAGTCATGTACCTAATCTGGTAATAACTCCGAGCCACGTGACACTCTTAATTCTGACTGTTAAGCGCTACACAAAAAAATATCATTAAGCATACTTATTTTATAAATGATGACATCTTGTTATTTCTGTAATTTCCAGAAACTTTTTTATGAGAACAAATTCTCGAAATAATTGTTAGTACAATTATACTTAAACTACGCCAAACAACTTAACCTTTGTCTTCCATGTCATGTCGGCAGACAATGAAAATCTTACCCAGTCAATCTCTTTTTATCATCATCATTAAAATCATAATCATGATGTGTGACTGTGTGAATACGGAAAAGGGGTCACAGTATTTGTGACGTCATACGTACAAAACCGGTCACAGGAGGCTTTCTTATCTGAAAATTTCATATAAAAGTAGCGAGGTCCTTTTTTATATAGAAAAACTTTAAAGTATTACGCAAACTCTATAACAACACCTAGTCCTGATTATAAGACTTTTTTAATTAAGTTTATAAAGGAGGTTTTTGTATATAGTTTTTTTAGTATTGCAGTTTTGAGATTTCCTTTAATTAAAATATGTAACATCACACATCGTATGTGATATTCAACATTTATATTGAAATGTCGGAATCAGAACCCCTTACGGAATTGCATTACAAAAGGTAAAAACCGAATACAAATTAGACTTCGCATTGCAGTTTGCGCACACTACCAATTTAAAGAGGGTAACGTTTCGGGTGAAATTTTTTTCGGGTGAAATGTCACCTAACCTGCTGAATCCAAGAGGTAGACGAACAAAGATGGATAGGAGGCCTAGGTTCAATAACTTACGCAAAAAGCTCGTTTAATGAAATAAAAAAAAAATTAATTCATAAAAAATCTCGAGATCCGCATCCGCATCCACAGTATCTCTGTTTTGATTTTTACCCAAATGAGTGAAATACGGGGGACATTTTGATTTGAAGTCGTAGATAGAGTAAATAAAACTTTAAAATCAACTTACATGGAATCATCGTCTGTTACATATCTGCCGTATCCAGCAAAATATAACAGACAGCTTGGTACCATAAATACATTTGTGATATAGTTAGACTTCATTCTAAACTATTTTCGGAAGTTTATAATTTCCTTTGAGTTCCTAACTCGACTTTGACACTCAATAACACTCAGGAAAACTCATTTCTATTAACAGATATTGTATTCCTTGTCCTTCGGTCAGATTAAGTCATCGGAGATGCAAGTTTTCACAAAACATCTGCCGAGAAAAATGTGTGTTTTCATAACATCGCATTTTCTTTCAATCAATGACGGAATCACTTGCACATTTCGATGAAAGGAAGTGAAATTCAGGTACCTAGGTAATTTAAAAAACACCAGTAAGTCGTATTGTTAATTTCTTTCTTATGCCGTGTGGTTCCCGGCAGAGTAGAATAGGACCAGTCCTTCCTAATTTTCCGTGGATGTCGTAGAAGGCGACTTAGGAAACACAAGCTTATAAGCATCAAAGAGACCTCTCCAACCCGCATAATTAATATGACAGAGAGGGTCATGCCCCTGCAGTGGAGACTAAAACGACCTGATGATGATGAGCTACCAGCGACCCAACCCGCCCGGATACGTATATAACACATAACATAAATCGTCTCATAAAAAAGACACGTTAGGAAATACAGATTCAAAATCACCACATAAGTTTCCATGATAAGCCTTTTAGCCTTTACAGACAGACAGATACGCGTCGGTAACTAAAATTTACAGAATAATTATATTGAGTAGGTATAGATTTAAAAGCCAAGCATTGATCATAAGCAGAATAGAGCAAGAGCCACGACTTCTGACAACATTCCACCTAGATCTATCGAGTTCTTTCCTTCCATCCCTTGAACCCAAGCAGAGAACGTCTGCCAATCCTTCCTCTAGATCAGGGTTTCTAAAAGTGAACCCTCGAAACACATATTCCAGAGGTATACCACTCCACAGTTAACCCTTAATATATGTATTAGAAAATCAGCAGTTTGTTTCACTTGATCAAACTTCTGTAAACTTTCTACCCTGGAAATATTATATTTTAGTTAAAAAGATCCCTTCAACTCATTAACGCCTTGAGGCGTCATGTATTGAAAGCTTATAAGCCCAACAAAAGAAGCCATACACGATCGCTAGATTCTTTTTGTCTAAGGTCTCTGGAGTTTTGTTTTAGTAAACAGTAAAGGGTCTCTGAATTATGCCGTAATCATTTAAAAGGCGTCCTACGCCTTTACAGAAATGATTGCCTGTTTGCCTACATGATGCCTTTTAGTCTTATTTTAGACTATTCTTTCATGCTGGTCTGGGAGAAAAGAAAAGAACGTAGAATGTACCAGCTGCTTCTCTTCCCGCGCAGATCGTAAAAGCCGATCGAGGAAATGGGTGAATATCGGAAGAATGAGCATGTCAATAGGCGATGCGACTACCAACCCATAGTGAGTTGCTAGCCGCATCGCCTATTTTGATTTCGTTCTCCAACTAAAAGCCCACCAACATGCTAATCGCGTATAGACCTAGGCTCTGTGTATTAATGTATGAATTTATGTTTAGACTATTAATTTCAGCAGTTTTTATACTTTATAGTAAGTACCTACTTGAGAACAAATAGACAACGAAGGACGCTCTTTTATAAAATGTCAACGTCCATTTCCCGACAACTCTCAAGTAAACGACAAAAACCGTAAATAACTCGTGCAAATCAGAACCAGATTCAAAATAAATATAGTTATGAACGAGTCGCAAATGTTTTCAGCAAACATTGAAACAAACAAACTTGCGACTAGGGCTGTCATTTATGATCAACGGTTAATGTACATAACTTCTTTTAGTTCTTGTAGGCTTGCTGGCCTGGGAGGGAAGCGAAGAAAAAACTTCTCCCCTATCATAAAATATGATAGAGTATATATAAGTTAAGGCTAAATAAAGATTTTCATGACATGATTATTATTATATATCTCAACGGGTCACTCACGTGCTATTTGTCGGGATTACCGACTATTTTCAAGGCGAGTGCGGGACGCGCGGCGACTAACCGCTCGCGGCGCGCGTCGCTCGCGCAGCAGCCCATGCCGCTCTGGCGGAGAGGGGAACAAGCGTGTCGGTTCCGGGATTCTGGTATTGCGTGGTCACGGAGGTGGTGGATCCTATTTCTTCGTCCGCACGTCCCTCACTCGTCTTGAAAATGGGCTCCTTACGAGTCCGAAACTATAGTCTGCTATCCCGACAAATAGCACGTGAGTTCCCGGCAGAGTAGAATAGGACCACTCCAAGTCATCCCGTGGATGTCGTAAAAGACGAGTAAGGAAACACAAGCTAAACAAAGCTTTTTAACATCAAAGAGACCTCTCCAACCCGTCTGGCCATCGTGGAGAGTGTAGGCCAAATCCTCTGACTACTCAGGCTAGTATATGGCACTGGTAGTACAGAGAGGGTCGTGCTCCTGCAGTGGAGACTAGAAAGACCTGATGATGATGATGATGATGATCTTATAATGCCTTTATCTCACGTTAGTTAGTTTAAATGATATAGACATTATTGTCTGAAAGAGAAATTGATTTCCTGACTTCTGCTTTTTTATTCTGGCTGGAATTTCATTTTAGCAAGTATTGCGTGGTGTGCGCGTTGATGTCTTTGGTTCACCCGAAGTTTTTACGGGAGATGAAATTAATCAGAGATTTTCAAATCTTTTGGAAATAACAAACGTAAGTCATACGAATCATAGATAATAACACATATTTTCTATTAAAGAAAAACTATATTCCACAGATTTTCAAAGACTGCAATTTCGGAGCTGGGAAACGAAACTTGTTTATTTAAAAACCCCTTGGTATGTACCATGGATATCTTATGTATTACATACTTACACAAAAACGATTAAAAAATTCCGTTAGTGAATCGATCACTAAATTTATGTTTTTTTTTTCTCTGTATTATTTTCATTGAGGTGGGTCAGTGAAAAGAGCGGAAACTAAGGATAAAATTTCAATAATACGTATCTTTCTCATGTAAATGATTTAGTTTTAAGACAGATTCAGAATCCAACAAAACGATCGGCCAATTATGTACAGTTTGTATTGTATACGTTCACCACGCATGTTGCGCTGCCGCCGGTTGGGATCTTCTTCTTGTCAAGGTTTTATTTCTTGAAATAAATCGTGGCAGGTTTGTCACAGCTGCCTTGAGATTCGAGATATATTGACTAAAATTTCTTCAAACTCGGGAACCAAAGATGACCAGTAGTGGAGAGACAGCGAAGCAACCCTACTAACAACTGAATCATCTGCGAAATTCATCCGTAGTCGTGTCAATTACTTGTGTGTGGCTTACCAAAACCCGTAACGCCTCTATATCATATGTTAATTTGTTACTTAATTACGACTCAACCGCTAAACGGAATTGGATGAAACTTGAAAAGGAATTCAACATTCCCATGCAATGGATGGAATGCGATGAGAAACGATTTTTTTTCGAGTTCCTAGCATTGGCCCTACAGGAAAAGATGCATTTTAATGGGGCCTATGGGTTGGACAGGGTTTGTATATTATGTATATGCATGCGATTCGTCAGTTACCTATCTAATTTCAGAATAAAAATATAATTATATACGGACAAATCAAACAGATTGAGCTAGCCTCAAAGTAAGTATACTAACTCAACGATACTATATTTTATAATAGATAAGTACTTATATAGGTAAACATCCAAAATGTTCTTACGGTGTATTTTTAGGGTTCCGTAGTAAACTAGGAACCCTTATAGTTTCGCCATGTCTGTCTGTCTGTCTGTCTGTCTGTCTGTCCGTCCGCGGTTTTACTCAGAGACTATAAGTACTAGAAAGCTGTAATTTGGTATGAGTGTGTATATTAATCATGGCAAAAAAGTAGTAGAATAAAATCTTGAAAAAAAATTTTTTTTGCGTCGCTCCCATACAAGTAAAGTGGAGGAGTATTTTTTTTTTCTCTATTTACCCATCGTGTGGCGTAAAAAGGTCTTTGAAAAATATTGTCAGGTTGAGAACACCATTTTTCGATTTAGGGATCCGTTTCCGAAATATTTGGTTATAAAGTGCAAAATTTTGTTAGAGGTACGTGTCCCCCCCCTCTATCTGCTAAACGGTTATATATGGATACGTGAAAAAAATTACAGCAGTAGTATATATACTGAAGTTGAAAGGAAAACTATCAGAGCTGAGAATTAAGAGCAAACTAAAAAGTTATAGGCAACCAACTTATAAAATGTACTGGAAAATGTAAAATTTCATACAAGCTTCATTGTTAGATGTTTTTGGTCGTTAAACTGTGAGGTGCGAGTGTAAACAGTGTGAACTCAAAGTTATCATTCGCAACTACAGAACCCTACACTGCGCGTGGCCCGACACGCACTTGGCCGGTTTTTTAATTATAATTGGGGCCACGATGCTTAGCGTCTTGGGCTAGAATGACTGAAAATAATGGTGACTTCCGCTGTGGCACGTTTTTGGTGCAAAGAATGGCGATATCAATTCAGCGTGGTAATGCAGCCAGCGTTTTAGGCACCTTTGCGCCAGAAACGTTACAGGGCGGGTTTTAAATCTATTATGTTATTATATAATAATTGACAACTTTAATAATTATATTAGTGAATTGTATTGTATGGTGAAATAAAATTATAAGGTATCATAATAAGATTTAGACGATGGAACTAATTGATTTATTACCTCTTCATTAGTTTTTCCAGTTATGGTTAAATTGTTAATCGAATGTTTCCAAACGAGCAAATTTAAAAAAAAATCATAATTCCAAGATAATTTCCACCAAGTTATCGCTACGCCTGTAAGTGCATTAATCTACTAACATTTTGATAGGAAATTTCAATATACTGTTAAGATACGAGAGCTGAAGTAATTTTAAGTCGCAATACATTGTCCATCTTCACTGATTCACGGATACTGAACCAGTTACGAGTACAATAGAATTAGATACGTTTACAAGCAAAAGTGTTTTGGAAGTCATATTCACATACTTTATTGCAAAGTAACAAGTTTTAAAGATGTCACACAGTTTTAAAGTACAGGTAATTACTAGCTTATTGAAGTTTTTATACCAGTGTTGGCCACTTACACACACGAAAAACAAAACAATAATTTAGATTGGTTTAAACCTAACTAAACTAATAATTTTTTTATTTGAAAAATCAATACTTATTTTGTATATAAAGAAAAAAAAGTTAAACTAAAACAACTATTTACAAATAAAAAAGGCCTGGCAGCTCGTTGCCCCGTGGTAGCGTGCCCAGAAGGCTGGCAGCATTGCTACGTTGTATGGCAATATTGGCAATGCTAATCTTTCGGCCAAAATATAAGCCAGCCCTCTGATCATGAGACACCTCTATTAATTGGTTTGGAAGTGTTGTTAACGAAATTAAATTTTAATTAGTTTGTGTTTTAAGAATTGAACTTAGTGTCTGACTTTTAATGCTGTCATTTAGGCATCCCATGGCGTATTTTTAATAGTAGTATTATTCAAAAAATTAAAAATACTGACTTTTCATCCTTTTTTTAACATAATCCTAACTTAAGACACTTGGGTTTTTTAAAACGAACCTAACGCTAACGTACCTACATTAACAATCCAAATCCAAGTCGTTTGGTAGATTAAATACGTGAGTCTAAGAAATTTACAAACATACAGACTACGTGCGATATGCACAACACATAAGCATTCTTAGCAGTCGGGTAAAAAAAAGCCTTCACACGTCAATACACACTGTAAGAATTCAAATCTGTTAAAAATATATACCTTTTAAGTAGTTTAACATTATTGTTCCTTAGCTACAGACTACGAGCGTGTCGAAACCGACCACTACAGACAAGAAACGCCAAAACAAACCTATTTTAACAACTAGCAATTTTCCTGCGGCTTCGTCCGCGTAAATTATACCCTTTGATCAATTGCTCACCTGCCGATAAATTAACTTTCTATTGGTGAAAGAATTTTGAAAATTCAACCTGTAGTTTCGGAGACTATTCAATGCAAACGAACAAGTAATGAAATATTTCTTATTTATAATATTACTATTGAAAGGCTTGTAGTTGGTATTTTGCAGTAATGGTCATCTGATTTCTTTTACAATAACAAAGGTGACCTCACGATACATTTAAACAGCTTTTGCTCCGATTATTTTTTTTTAAAGATATCTAAATAAATTTCTTGAATTAAAATTTTAACTCAAGTACAGGTGTGTACATTAATTTATTCAGTTCAATGCCTACTTAGGTACTGTTTATTCAGAATGAATTGATTTTCTTTTATGTTATTGGATATGTTATTGACATTATTTTCAATTGGAAGTTTGTTTATTTCATTTGTAACATCCTCTAGGTCAATTACTGCATCTGCCAAATAAGTGTCGATATAATTGTTAGTTTGACCTCACGCCTTTGCATGAATAAAACCGTTTCCAGATACTTAATGGCGACTGACCAAAATCACAGAATTCCACTAGCTTTTAAAACTTCCGGTTTTTTCAATTACTTTTAAGCTTTTAACCCGTTTGTTCACACACAGTTCATAATTGAAACACAATAGTAAATAAAACAATTAAAACAGACCACATATGGTCTTTGGGACTGTGAACCATATATATATATATATATATATATATATATATATATATATATATATATATATATGAGACTGTTGTTTTATCGCGTTTATTACATTATTTATTTACCTAAATGTGTAACAATCGCGTTAATATTAGAAATCATTTTAAGTTAAGTATTATTATACATTTTATTATATTTGACAGTATAACATACAGAGCAGCAATCTAAATATGCACGTCAACGATTGCTCACTTGTGGACTGATAACGTTAATTTTACACCTTTAAAAATAAGTTTTTTTTAACACTGTTTTATCGCGTTTATTACATTATTTATTTACCTAAATGTGTAACAATCGCGTTAATATTAGAAATCATTTTAAGTTAATCTTTTGATGATGTTTGCCATTAAATAATTAGATTCTTAGTTGAATATATCATATTTACCTGCCTAGTTACCCTGTATCCTGGCCAATCATCATTAAGATGACACTCTGCAATAGTGTCTAGCCACTAGTGAATTAATGATATCAAATATGCATTACCTAATGCATATTTAAGTATCTACCTACCTACTACGGTTAATAACTAATTTTTGTGCGGCGCCTAAGCCTTCATACTTATTGAACAGACGGGTGCGCATGGGCCTTGGCAGTCAACTTATCAGTTTTCATTGTGACTCTACAATATGTGCATAGGTCGAGCTCCGTGGCGCAGTGGTCAACACGCTAGCCTGCGACACAGGGGTCCCAGATTCGATCCCCGGTCAGGTCAAGATGGAAAAAGATCTTTTTCATATTGACCTGTGTCTTGGATGTTTATCTATATAAGTATATATTATAAAATATAGTATCGTTGAGTTAGTATCCTGCGACACAAGTTCACAACTTACTGTGGGACTAGCTCAATTTGTGTGATATGTCCCTATATATTTATTTATTTATTTATAGGTGTACGATTTTAAGCTTTCGCGGTCACAATCAATAATTATTATTACGACGAGATGGACCGCTATTTTTTTTCAGATTTGTCTGATATTTCAAAAATATTGCAGCTGCTATCTTCACAGACATGTTAAGACTCATAAAGACTGTGAAGATGGCAGCTGCAATGTTGTCATAATATCAGACAAATCTGTAAATAATCGCGGTAGCTGTAGTCCCGACTCCCGTAGCAATAATAATACCGTGCATATTGGTAAAAAATAAATTTGTCGACAAACCTACATATTGTGCACCATCCAACAGAAATCTGTTAGTAACATGTAAATGTAACTAAATAAGTATTAATTTAAGAAACATAAATAAAAAAAGAGTGTGTAAATTCTAAGATTTGCTCTCAATTGTTTGCAGGACACTGCACATAAATCTACCTACTTAATCTATTTTCAGTAACCGTAACTACTGAACCATAAAACCTAGTTTCTATTTTTAAACAGTAGTAAACAAATAGTAATCAAATTAAAAATACCTGAATAACGCGAATACTTACATTCTTTTAAAAAAAGACTTATATTAAAGTAAAAAAAATGTAACTAACTTCCAACCTGTAGCGTAGGTTTCCTTCGTCACAAAGAAAAGCGATCACAGCCTCATTTTCACTCACAACCACAAGTAAGTTTTCGCGCCAAAATTGGGAATTTTCGCGCGCAGTGTCAATATGTTTGGCGGCGCGCCGTCAACTGTCGTTTGAGTGCGCGTGCGCCTCTCTCTCGCCTGTAGCACAAACTATAAAGAGAAGGTCGAAGAATTGAGGCATCGGCTGTCATTTGTCAAAAGACATTAGCATGCAACGATAGCGCCATTGAAGTAACTGATAATTTCACGGTTGAAGCGATTTTCTTTGTTTTCCTGCGTGACTCAGGCTATGTGCGCGCCTGTATGTTCTGTTCGCTATAACATTGTAATTTTCAGATATGATCTTGAAACAGAAACGTAGCTAGGGAGGAGCCTTTTGGGGGGAGGGGGCTGACATATCACTTACCAACCCGACTATTTGAGTAGGGTGTTTCGATATGAACCCAAACCCGCTTAGTAATTCTGCTATATCTTTAACCATACCATCGAGATAAATGTACTTGTACTTATATCTCGCTCGATGATCCATTCTAAATAGTATTATTAATGCGAAAGTAACTCTCTCTGTCTGTCTCGCTTACACTCCAAAACTACTTAACCGATTTATATGAAATTTGGCACACAGATAGTCTAGTATAGGTAGTGACTGAGAAAGGACATAGGCATCCACGCGGAGGAAGTAGCGGGCACAGCTAGTCCTAATCCTAACGCCCAATCTGCTGAACCGATCATCATGAAATTTTGCATACACATAGGTTAGGGTACAGAGAAGGACATAGGCTAAAATATATATCACGCGGGCGAAGCCGCGGGTAACAGCTAGTTATCAATAAATGTGAAAGTTTGTGAGGATATAAAGTTTAATGTTAATAAAATTTATTTTTAAATATTCGATGAAATTAGATCCTCGGGAACAGTACATACCTTTTTCTAGAAACGGTACCCTTATATCCTTCCCCGGACCTCAAACTTTCGGCATTCCAAGTGTCATCTAATCAGTTCAGTGGTTGAAACGTAAAACATCCTAGGACCGTTGCTGTTTCTACTATTTATAAATGATCTACCCAAACATGTAAATCAAAAAATGGTCCTGTTTGCTGACGACTCTTCGATATTAATAACGGACAAAAATTTAAGTGATTATGAAAATAATTGTAATAAAGCACTTAACAACTCAGTCAATTGGTTAAATGCTAACAAACTAGTAGTAAATCTAGAAAAAACTAAATGTATGCAATTTCATGTACAACAAACGAAATCTAAAAATATAAAAGTAAAACATAAATAATAAAAATATTGAATTTGTAAAAGAAATAAAATTTTTGGGTATTATTCTTGACAGTCACTTGCAATGGAAGCAACATATAGACCACTTGATATCTAAATTGTATAATATGTATATGTATATGTCCTTAGAACATTGGCAAAAAAAGTATCTAAAAAAACTGCCATCTGTGCATATCATGCATATGTGGCTTCAATTTTACGATACGGAATACTACATTGGGGTAATGCAGCAAAAGTTCACTTATTGCCCCTTTTTAGGATGCAGAAGAAATGTATTCGAGAAATGTTTGGAGCAAAACAAACAGACAGTTGCATTCCATATTTTAAAAAACTAAGTATACTAACTCTTCCTTCTATGTATATTTTAGAAGCATGTCTGTATGGAAAGGAAAATATTGGGAAATTTGAATAGGTTGCAAAAAAACATCCTAGAACTACTAGGAATAGAGTGCAAATACACCCTCAGCATAAATTGAATATGGCTTTATATGATAAGACAGTTAATGTAATGGCCCCGAAACTATACAATAAATTACCGTACTCAATTAAAGATTTGAACAGTAGGGCATTTAAAGCTAAGCTTAAAAAAATGTTAACTGATAAATGCTATTACAGTATAGAACATTTTTTGAGCGATAAAATTATTATTTAACTTATAATGTGTAATTTAAATTAATTGACATTTCAGTTATTATTTATATTTAGTTTAGAAAGTAAGTTTTTTTTATTGACATTATAATTACCTTACCCTAACACTTTGACATACCTACTTACCTATTATGATGATGTACTTGACGTATAAATGCATGTACGTAAACTAATAATAATTTTGCACGCCTTTCGCAGGCAAAATGTATTGGCACTTGTTTATTGATCCTACCATCTGTATCATGTATTTACCTACATTTATGCAAATAAAGAAAGAATAAAATAAAATGGTGGTCAGACTTATAGATAGGTTGTTACTTTCTAATGTATAATATAATATAAATAAAATAAGGTATGGAAACCCACGATGTTTGAGAAATAGTTGTAACTTGTAGTTGTAATTCCCCAAAAGCAGTGATAACTGGTTTACAACACTTGGCAATTGTATATCGTATTGTTAAAGATAAACAACTGCTTTCAACACTTCAGTTGTATTTTTACGTTTTGTAATATTAATATATTAATGCCCATTTCACAACAGGGATTTTTATTTGGAGAGATTATACTAACCATACTATCATCAATCTACCGAATAACAGATTTGATAGCCGCATCGCATTTTATGGCCTATGCGGGAAGAGAAGCAGCTCGTACATTCAACTTTTTTTTCCTTTTTTATCTTTCGACACCATGGAATTGGAAGGGCTAGCTGACATACCTTCTCGAATACCTACTTGTTTAATTTCTATACATAATCACCTTGATTCTAAGTTAAGAAGAAATGTAAGATATATTAATTACATACTTAGCTATCATACCTATACATTATGTTCAAAAGACCTGATGAAGAAGATATTAAAATGTTTCAATTGAAAATGTATGAAATACTTTCGCAGCAGATAGTACTCGAATCTATGACTTATTCGACATCTGCAAGTACTGTCGGTCTCACGGTTAGAGTATACGAAAGGGTGCGCAGGACTTAGAAAAATTTTCTCGATTTTTTGATGTCCTATTAACACCCATTTTTTATGACGCCACGGCTTCGAGATCATCATCAGCATCACTTTAGGTCATATAAACATTTTTCCTGCGAGCGATATTTATGAAGTTATTGACAATTTTCCATTAGTAGGGCGCAGGACTTAGAATAATTTTCAATTAATATTAATACTACTGACTGTTGCCCGCAACTCCGTCTACGTGCTTTAGGTTTTTATCTCACAATCTATTCGGGATCCACCCCGGACCTACGGACTCTAGGTAGGTGCTGAACCATCTCAGGTGAGTACTTACCTATGAAACTGAAAACCTGCTGAGATAACAGAAAGATACATCATCAATAGTTTTTGCAGCACTCGCCCAGTAATGAAATTTCTACCTCGAGAAAATATTTGATACATTATTGCAATTTTCGTCCGATTTCCTAAAAGTTTTGAAAAAGAAATGTAGCCTATATTACTCTCTCATAAGTATAACTTACTATTCATCATCATCATCATCAACAGCCTTCTGCATCCCACTGCTGGGTATAGGCCTCTCTCAATGCATGCTTACTATTGGCTAAAAAATTTTTAAAAAGGTCTTAACTCAAACTCTTGTGCATGGGCCCCATTGTATGAGTTTCCCATAGGCCCCAGATGGTATAGTTACGCCCCTGCAAACAATCAAATCTATTAGCCCAGACTAGACAATACTTAATTTTGAAGTGTTGTGTTTACCAGTCCAGAATAGAACAGTCCGTTCGGTCCATGGTCGTCGAATGGGCTGAGGAAAATTTATCCAGAAACCTTATCAGTATTATACATAGTAAACCTGACAACGGATATTTATTAACACATTGCACTAAAAGAGACAATAAGTTTAATGATTATAAATGATGTAGCATTTCACATTCCAGTATGTACTTAACAGTAATGATTTAACCTGTCTCCAACCATCCAAAAGTACTAGATAATTTTTATCTGCAAATAAAGTACCTATGTGAATATATATTATCACACATCGGTTTAGTTGCTATCATCTCGGAATTGAACTTTGATGATGTTTTCGAATACTCAGATTAGATAAGCTGCAACTGGGCTCGCGTTGTAGTAACAGTGTGTTTTAAGGTCATAGCCCACTTACAAGACGTTACTCAGTCGTTGTAGTTAAGGGCGGCGTTGGAGCAGAGGCTCAGGCAAAAACTAAACGACTGTTGCTTGGTAGATATTTCGTGAATGACACGACTATCCAAGCGCTAACTGTTCGATATCAGTGATTCGGGTATATCCCATTCGTCTCCAGTGGGGGTATCTGTATGGGAGTAATCAAGTTGAGCCAGTTGCCAAAAATATCATAGTTTATAATATTAAAATAATAAATACAATACACGACACCATGCGCTTAATGACCTGGTTCGTCGAGCTTTCGTTTCTGCCGGTATCCCATGTGTGCTGGAGCCGCCGGGACTTAGCAGGTCCGATGGTAAGAGCCCCGATGGTCTTACACTTGTGCCGTGGAAGCATGGACGATGCATTGTGTGGGACGCTACCTGTGTTAGTACAGTCGCCGCCAGCCACCTCGGACGCACTGTGGGCAAGGCAGCAGCGGCTGCCGAGGATGCAGCGGAAAAGAAGCGAGTGAAATACGCGACTCTGGAGCCCCAATATAATTTTGTGCCCATAGCTGTGGAGACCATGGGTAGCTGGGGATTGGAGGCAAAGCATCTAATCAAGGAGTTAGGTCACCGCATAAGTGAGAAGAATGGTGACCCCCGCTCAGGCTCGTTTCTGGCGCAAAGGATGGCCATAGCTATCCAGCGCGGTAACGCAGCTAGTGTTTTGGGCACCTTTGCGCCAGAAACGCTACGAGACGGGTTATAATATTAATTATATGATTAGAATAAGTGTAAGTTTGACTTTTGTAAGAATTTATTTCAACATCATATAATAATTTAAATTTGACATATTTATGTTATTTATTTAACTAATTCTTTATAATCAGCAATGGCAAATAATTGACAGTCCCATTTTTTCCCATCAGTGGTGGGTGACGAAAGGGAATTTGTCCGTTTACATTTCCATTTGATGCCACTGGCGGCAAATGGGACTTATATTAAAAGGGGTAGTTTATTTAGGTCCGAGGAACACGAAACAAACACCAGAATATTTATATAATTCATTTATTTAAATTGTATAGTTTTCACATTGTCGCTACGAGTTTCAAGACGTGAAACACCAGCTTTACATATAAAATGAGAACACAATAATTCACAAAACTAGGTTCAAGAGAAATGCAGCGGTCCAACCAAAGCTATAATATACTAGAGCTTTGCTATACGGCCTGTAGCAAAAGTGGCTTAATTCAACTAAATGTACTACTTGGCAGTTTGCGAGACTTGGTGACGAAACAATGGTTAATACTGATTGGAGCCAAGTGGATAGCTTATGCGGAATTCGGCGTCGGAAGTGGGAACGAAACATAAGCTATCACAATTTGAAGTTCGAAGGCTGACGAATTGACTTGTCTCAGCCCAATGTTAAATTAAAAAAAGCTATACAATAATTGACTAAATATCTTAAATTGCTATTCGGGTTGGCGTTATATTCAGCGAACTTTCGAACGAAAACAATTTTTTCTTTCGATAATTCGTTGTATATTTCGCTCCCAAAACATAAGAAACTAATGTCATCGCATTTGTCAGTACCTAAGAGAAATGCTGGGGATTTACCGCGTAAAAGTGTTGATTACTTGTTGATCAACCATGTTGAGTTGTTCAACTGTAAATCAGTGTAGGTTCACGGTTACCGAGGCAAGCCCCCAGCCTACTATATCTATTGAGCGTAATAATACACGAAGGCAGTCAACTTAATACAATAATCGAAATAAAAATGCTAGTTTGAGTATAGTGAGATATGGTCAAATAATAAAATTACTTGTGATACAAGTACACACAACTCTCATAAGACTTTCATTAACACATCACTTAATGATTGATTTTATTGATTCATTGATGTCAATTATTTACATGCAAAATCAAAATGTCATATTCTTAATAAATAATTTGTGAATTAGACATTATAGTGAATTGATCAGTTAATTACATTTCTAATACCAATTGTGCGTGTATCTTTACATCTACTTACAACAATTTTGTTCAGTTGACTAATTATATGATTTAAATTAAATAATGTCAACAGTAAAATCAGTCTCATGAGAGTTCCGTGTTTTCACCGACTCACAAAACTGTAATCAAAAAGACATTTCATTTAACCACAACATAATACATAGTAATTATGTATATCCAAAAAAAAAATCACTAAAAACTAAAAATAAAAAAATGCTTTTAGTATAATATACATACATCGTAGGCCTTTTTAACTTTACAAAACAGGAAGACAAAACAAGTGACCAAAAATAATATTTGGTAACTAAAAAGCAGAAGATATTAAGTATCATATACATATATGTATATCTTTAGTTCTTATGATCTCATGCTTTTCAATCACATTTCTAACGTATTGCACTAGAATACGGTACTGTTGGAAGCGTATTTAAAACCAAATACCAATCTGTACTATATTTTAAGTAAGTAAATAAAACCGAAATTAAATACAAAATATTAGTACTGTGGTGCTCTACAAGCATTTCTAAAATGCCCAGATATGTCCAATCTTCCGAAAATAAAACAATTCAGTAAGGTAAGTAGTAAATTGTTCACAAAAAATATAATAATACGCGAAATATATGTAACTCTCCATGTTATATGGCAAAGGGATTTATACGTCCCCTTCTATGTAAGCGCATGTATAAATTATATAGTAGTAAATTATACAATGCATCACAACATTCACCATGCTATAACAGAAATAATAGCATAGCTTAGCTCTTATAATTAGCGAAGGCCTTGTAACTAACTACCCTTACGTCCTTAATAATTCCGATTATAAGGTCACCATTTTGTTATAACACCGTCTATATCACTTGAGAAAATAACACGAGGTCAACTTATACCAATGTAAAATTAATTAAGACATTTGATTTGTAGAAAATTGTTATTTAGTCACACACAATAATAGTTCGCTTATTCTACGGCTTCGAGAGGGAATTTTTGCATTTTATAAAAAACAGTCGCTCTTGAGCTCCGGTAGGACTTTGCAAGCCCAAGCGAGCCGGGACGCGTTCCATTACACACTCGAACATTGGCAACGCTAATCTAACACTATCCGGTAAATATCAATTTCACAGCTAGCGTGTAACGGAGCGGCATCTCCCATTTGGCATGACATATAAAAATTCAGTTAAAATCTTGTGTTTTCGTTGCAAGATTCTACGAATTCTGACGCTTAATCGTAAAAGCGTAAAAATTCAGCTCTCTGAAGCTGACGCGTCGTTCGGTAAAATGATCAAAGAGTTTGTTAAAGTGGTCGAGGTCCCTAATCGTAACCAGACTTAGTAGGCACTAACACCGACACATCCCACTCGTACGTCCTTACGTTACGTTATATGTATAATACATAGAAAACAGTAAAACACGTTATGATTCTCGCACAATTCCACTAGAGTCCGTTATACTTATTTATAGTCTTTATTTATTGAGATCAATTTTGCCTCTATGCACTAGTGTGGGCCCGCGCTCGCCGCGATCTAGGAACATGATTTTAGTGCGATTCCCATGGGCGGCACGTTTTAAGAATACATGGTCGGTACGGCTCGTGCCGGCTCGAGGGAATCGCTTGAACGGCTCGGACAGTGCCTCACACGGAGACTTTCATGGAAAATAACGTTTGAGGGACTATTCGCGTCGTTACAAATCATATGGTGACCTCTAACTTGGTTGTTGCAAGTTTACAATGACAGTATTCAATAACCTCAATACATACACATTTCTGTCGCTAGCTCATGCTACTTAGTATCAGAAGATACCGATGCACTTGGAGCTTTTTGACCATACTATACCGTCTAGAACCAATATTCTACCAAAGAATATTCAAATCAAAAATTACTTATATGCCATGTTCGTTGTGTATCGCTTGCAACATCCAGCGTAAGAGGATAAGGGCTCTAACACATAATTATTTGTAGCGATGTAATCGTGCGTCATATATAATTGAGTTGTCATTTATTAAACCTTGCTGTCACTTGTTCACTGAGATATTTAAAATTTGACGAAACGAAGATTATATTAAATGTTAGTTGGTTTGTGATTTTTTTATACAAATTGAGCCTTCATGTCCACTAAATTAATATGTCTATTGCATAATGAGACTTTCAATTCACAAGTCTTGAGAACTGCTGTACCATGAATGAAGTTTTTAATAGAAAGTTTTCAGAATTGTGTTACAAAATATGTACATTGTTCAATATCTTTGATCGAGATGACAACAATGGAAGTATAAGGAGGCACATTTATACCGCTACAGAAGTTGATATGTTTTCACCCTGTCGCGCGGCGGCGGGGAGAGCGGGCGCGGGGCAGGCGACACTGCACTGTGGCGAGCCTAGCACAGATTATTGTAATACTACATGAAGTGTCGTATAATACCCATATGGATAAATTAGATAAGTTAAAATACTTTTTCAAAGCATTTGATTTATACAGTCATTATGATAAACTTAGATAGTTTTTTTTTGACACCAATCACAATTGCTCAATTTGTTTTATAGTAATCGCAAATGTATGATGCTCGTACTCAGTTATCTGGCTATTATACATCGGTTTACTATACGCACTCAGCTTCGCTTCGTGCTTATAAACAACTTCAACTATTATATCCAGCTTACTGTACTTGCATCATACATAATTTGCTATTAAATCAATAAACATGATTAATGAAAGAACAAAAGCCAAATTATTTCTTTCAATATGAAATTAATACCTAGTGTATGAATATTTTGGCATTATTCGTGTAGCATTACGATAATCAGTACCAAGCTAACCTCACGGGAGGCGCGCCGTCGCGGTCACTCACTGCACGGTCACTGCGCGGTCGGTCGCGGGCCGGGTCCGGGCACGTGTCCGGCACGTGTCCGGCGCAGGTCCGGGCCGTGTCCGGCGCCGGGCGGCTAGCGCGCGTCGTCGTCGAGGCTGGCGTCGGAGTGCGCGGCGCGGCGCAGCTCGTGCTCGAGGTCGAGGCTGCGCCGCTCCAGCTCCAGCCGCGCCGCCACGCCCGCCGCGCGCCGCGGCGCCTCCAGCGACGACACCTGAACACACAGACAACTCCGTTAGGTAACAACTTACGACGAAATCAAACACAAGTATGAACAGTATTTGTATATTCAAACACAATACAGGGACAGATAAAACTGACCCTCTACAAACAGGTTTTAAATTATAATGGGGTCAAGTTTATTTTCACGTGACTGTACGTTGTTTTAATGAGTAAATATATTGAATAAAACGCTTCCAGTCATTACACTGCACCTTAACGAAATGTTCATAGAAGTCACAAGCAAAGTAGTCAAAGCGGCGGTTTTTTTTTTCTCATACCAGCTTAGAAGCTACGAACAGATAGTTCCTTGGTAGCGTATAATTTTGGTAGAGTATAATAGGACCATTTAATGGGGAACTTGTATGAAGAGTACATTTTGAAAACTATTTCTGATTATATTAGCATCTAGCTGAAAAAATCTGTTAAGAACACTTTCAGTCCGATATCGATACATTAACTTTGGTTAAGATTGGTTAGAAAAGTCCGTTTCAAAAATATGAAAATTTCAAAAATCTTATATTACTATGAAATAGCTCTTTAAATTTATAGCAATTTTTGTTATGGAGCCATTTCCCTAAACGCAATATTTAACATAGCTGGCAAACAAAGTCCTCACAACACGCATACAAATTGCTAAAGGAGTGACGTCACTAGTCAGTTGTTTTTTCTTAGGGACGTTTAGGCCGAGACCTTATATTTCAAAGAGTTTTTGGGTTATCAAGATGATTTTTTCCACTGTTATTTCTATTTTTGAGAGCTCTTTTTATAGGAGAATGAAAAAAGTAGTGTGCAAGTTCCGCATTATGGCTAATTACTAATTTATGGCTCTGGTAGTACAGAGAGGGTCGTGCTCCTGCAGTGGAGACTAAATAAGACCTGATGATGATCATGATAATAGGACCACTCCAAGTCTTCCCGTGGATGTCGAAGAAGGCGACTTAGGAAACACAAATTAAACCAAGCTTATAATCATCAAAAAGACCTCTCTATCCAGCCAGCATGGAAGAGTGTAGACTGGCTGCTGTTGCTAATATATGGCTCTGGTAGTACAGAAAGGGTCTTGCAGTAGAGAGGGACTAAAAAGTATCTGATGATGATAATGATTATCATAATTTTTTTATTAAAACTAACGTGAGATAAGAAATTATAAAATAAGTAACAACGGGTTTACTCACGTAAATTGTCAGCTACTGGCCGACATGTTTCATCACATTGGGACGACATCGTGCGCGCGTTCCAATCCGCATTCGCCCTGAGGAAGACCTCCGAATGAGGTCGAAACCTGTCGGCCAGTAGCTGACAATTTACGTGAGTAACCCGTTGTTATTTATTTTAATAATGATGATGATGGTACCTTGGCCAGCCGGCGCGCCTCGGGCGGGCGCTAGGAGGGCGCGGGCAGGTGCGGCAGCTTGTTGGGCGCCCAGTAGCGCGCGCCGCACGCGCCGCTGCCCGCGCCGCTGCCCGCCCCGCTCGCGCCGCTCACCGCGCTCGACGCCGCCGCAGACCCGCTCTCCTCCGACAGCGCCGCTTGTAGTTTCGCTTCTGGAATTTAAATAGCAATTTTGATGTAAATGTGCTATTATTTATTTAGTATTCACCACTGTCTTATTTTAATATATCATCCTCCTACAGCTGTTGAAAATGTTTTGTCCACAGCAAAAAGACGATGGATTATTTATGAAGCTAGAGGAATATTTTTTTTAATGATATAGGACGGCAAATGAGCAAGCTTGTCGCCTGATGGTAAGTGATCACCGATGTCCATAGACAACTGCAACACTAGGGGTGAGGCAAGAGCGTTACCGGCCATTTATTTTTCCCTCCCAGACGGAGGGGAGATGGGTCTACGGCTCTCTCAATATCTTTTGGTTGATGCATATAATACTGACCCAATTCGGAATTCTGCAAAGGAATCAGAAAAAAAAGAGTAACAGGTAACGAAAAGACAACGTCCAACATCTGCTTCGAAGTTGCTGAACAATGAATTATTTAAAGTAGGTATTTAAAAATAAGACCGAGCGAGTTTTCTGAATGGCTAATGTGTGGGTACTCACTGGCGACGTGCGAGGAGGTGAAGGTGACGGGCGTGCGCGCCAGTGGCGTGCGCAGCGAGCCGCCGCGACACGCGCCGCTGCCCGCCGCCGCGCCGCCGCTCGTCTGCAACGTAACGCGTTACAACGTGATTACGACACTGCTGGCAACGGGTTACTACCGAAATCATAATTGTGTGTGGCTTTAACTGGACGCATGGCCAAAAACTGCCTTTATGGATATTAGAAGAAAAAGGAAGTCGGTCGTCTAGTACTCATTTTTGTCGCAGTGTATTGAACCCAAAAAACTGATTGCCGTTAGGTTCAAACTTATTTGTATTTTATTATGCGAATCTAGATGATGATGATGAGAACGTTACTCCTCTGTTTTGATTGAACTTCAAAGGTGGTTCTATAATTTTCTTATCGACGTGTATCCAATGCTTTAATGAAAAATCAACAAAAACTAAAAAACATTGTACAAGTATGCTATTTGGTTTAATTTTATTTCTGTTTAATTCTTTCGCGAATCAAGAATTAAGTTGATGACGACGTTGTTCCTCTATTTTGATTCAACTACCACACCCACTAAAACCTAATTTTAAGTTACAGTTTGTACATTTACGTATAGGGTTGAAGTTGGTTTTACTTTTTGTTAAAAATAATAATTATATGTAAGTGTCATAAAATAGGATACGTAAAAAAAGGTACGCCACCGTCTACGCCAAATTTTTTATTGGCAATAGAAATATGCAGTGACCAGTCGCAAAATATACTAAAGGCAGTTATTGTATTGAATATAACACACATTGTTTCTAGCGCAGCTAAGTTTTAGGGTATATCAAAAAGAAACTATGTAAAATAATAATAATGTCTTATGAATAATTGTTACTGTATTAACGGTAGGTATATGAAAAGGATGAAAGGAACTATGTAAAATAAATAAAAATATTATAAAAAGGATAATTGTAACCATATAAACTAAAAATAAATGCAACTTAAAAATAACCACTCGCAGACTTACTCCCACGAGTCGAAACCAAAAAGAAAAAGCGAACCAAAACAAACCTATTTGTCTATGCACTTAGGCTGCGCGGGTCGCTTGGCGTTGGCGGTGGCGAACTGCGCTCTACTAACGTGCGAGGGCGGCGCGTGCGGCGGCGCGTTGTGCGGCGCGTGCGGCTCCTCGTCGTGCGGCGGCCGCGGCAGGCGGCGCCGCAGCCACGCGTGCCGCAGCGCCGCCGCCGGCGTCAGCCGCTTGTCCGGGTCCCACTCCAGGCACCTGCAGGCAAACACACAGATATTATTATACGATTAAAATACATTTGAAACAGGTTTTGTTTGACGCTTTTAAATCAATAATTATAGGCACACATATTGCTATTAATATGGTCCTTAATTCACTGATAATTAATCAGAATGTTATATTTTACGGACTAGGCCAGCAAATGGCTTTAAATACGTCGTTTGATGCTCGTACTCAGTAAGCTGACTATTATAGTCATCAATTTATTATATGCACTCAGCTTTAATCTAAGTTTTGTATTAACATAATTTATTTTCGTAAAAGAAATAAAATATATTTATGTTCCTTATATTTAAATTTATTTAAAGAGGGTCACGTTAAGGAAAAATAGGAAATAGACATGGAAAAAGAAGATGACCCTCTCGTCATACACTTTCATAATTTAAAATGTATCAAAACCATTCTCAGCACTCACCTTCTAATAAAGTCAATGAAGAATTTGTCTTGGCACCCTTTGAGGGCGGTGACGAAGCTCTTGGAGCCGGGCGGGCCGCGGGGCTTGCCTCTTCGAGACATGCCTGCAAATGCAAAAAACATACTTAATTAACTTCTAATGTTAACAAGATCAATCTGTCCCTGCGACTTCGCAGCAACGATCAGCAGACGCATAGGGCGAATAAAGAAGAAAAGATTTAATTATACATCGGGAATCGGGAACCATAACATATCCAAGAGAGTCCAAGAGAGATGATCCCTCGTCTCTCTTGAACTCCCGTCTATAAATAGTCTACAAGTCAACCCAGCTCGTCGAGAAAGCGTAGAACGGCAGAGGGTGTGCTACGGGCATCGCTCATAGTTCCCCAGATGTCCCAGGAATTCTTTTCTCGTAGATGCTATGCTAAGGTATTCCAGTAGCAGTAGCTAAGGTCTTCATTCTCTAAGCAGCCTCTGCAAAAAGGACTGTGACAGCCCCCTTTGCAGCAGCGACAATTCACAATGGACTTACTTATACCTATAGACGTGCTGTCGTATAAAATCAGAGCGTGCGTCCTATCGCACAAATACTGAAGAGAGACGCGTTAAGCAATGCTATTGCGTTCACAAAAACGTCACGATAAAACTTTATTAAATCGGTATATTTTCCGTATTTAAAGCTAATGAACCCGTCGCAGAAAGAGTTAAAAATGTAGAGTAAGTGGATGATGTCTTAGGAATAATTCTAAATAAATATATGAAAACAAGTCCTAATTAATCACGGCACGACTTCCTACTACAATATCAGCAATCCGACGCCGTATATCAACAAAGAGCAATTACGAGGCGAAATTACAGGGTAATGCTACACCAGACGTCGCCACGATAGCGCGACGTCACTAAATTTGGCGGGTGCCCAGAAATGACAGACGACTGGGGCGTTGGCACAGTGGCGGTGGCTCTATTAGACTATTTTTTGAGCAGTAGAGGAAATGGTTATAGCTATAAGATAAGATTTTAAAATCATTCTCAACTTTTCTTGGGTACTCAGATAGTGTAGAGCCTGAGGAAGGAAAGACATATGCTTTTTTCCGCACGAACGATGTCGCGGGGACCGCCAACAATGTGTATGTGGCTAAATGGTTTATTAACCAAAAAAGATCATTTGTACTAATTTTTTTGGTGAATAAATGACTGATTACTAAAAATATAACATTCAACAATAAAAAAACATATGTTCTTAATTATTTTTTTTCTACAAATGATATCCCGGAAAATATTGTTTAATATCATTGTAAACAAATAAAAAGTGCAATGTGACCAAGACTTTAGTAGCCTACTCATCTCGTAAACTTTCGTGTGATTAACCACTGAGTCGTTGTCACCAAATCATCACATCACCAGGGTCATCATCCCACCTCTGATGTTGAAATGATTCATTTTTAACAATTTTCATAAGCTAAACGAGTAAGTACAATTTACATAAATGAGAAACGTAACAAATTTTGTACATACAGTACAAAACTGTGGGTGTATAAACTATCGATTCATCGTTATGAGCTCTTTATAGCCAAACCAAAGCACCAGGGTCTTGCAGCTTTCATTATCCAAGGTGGTGTTGCTTTTATTCTCCACGAGGCCTTAGTAATTTATCGAATGCAATATCCAAGACTCTTAAGGCATTGCTGTTTGCTGCACTTTAAATCAAAACCTAACTAAAGAGCCTGCTAACTACAATTATTATTGTAAAAACCTTAGAAAAGAAAAGCAGACTATTTTCTTATCACAAATAACCAGACATTGTTTTACAACGATGAATAACAAGATGTTTTCTTATGTTTTCGCGATTGTTACACATTTAAATAAAATTATTTTAATACGGTTTTTATCGCGTTTATTACATTATTTATACACCTAACGTTTCGAGCACTTTACAGTGTTCGTGGTCGCAAGTAGACGATAAATACCGTATTAAAATAATTTTATTTAAAAAAATAACAAGATTAATATTATTATATTTTCACCCAGACAAAGCTATTTCAAACAAATAAAAGAAAAAGTAAAAATGGTGTCAAAAGGCGGAGGACAAAGAAAGATGGAGAGAGCTCCACCGACAAGAGCGGTGCTCTTAAATTTTGATGATGATATTATTATTCACGCTTTAAAAGCATGTAAATATTTCCCCAATGAAGATTTCTATCGTCACCTCATCGGTCTATTATTACCCGCACATTCACAATATTTACAAAGTTAATGCCAGACTGCGATCGCCGACGTCACGGGTGCAGAATGCAAAGTTTTAGTGACTCATGAAAACCGATGTGGGATGTCAATGTTATGTGATGATGTGGTGACAACGACTCGGGAAATCACAATCAAATCGGGAGTTTGTAAACATTCTATTGTAAGACAAGTAAAGAAAGTCATACTTTTATGTAATGTAATTATTTATCTCTTAGTTTCCCGAGTTCAGGTTTGATTCTTCGAAGGTCGAGGTCTGATAACCCCTTACGTCAACCAAAAAGAAGTAAATGGGCTGGGGTGTCATCCTCAACTGCCTGACCGGTAGTAACAGGTATGGCACAAGGCACGCGCGCCCAGCCTTCCGATAAGAAAGTAACAACTTACTTATCCCTAGTCCATCAAAGCCTGTTCCCCCTTTTTGTTGGACACAAAAATCCAACCCTTCTCACGCTTAAAAAACGGTTTTTGATGAGCAGCAGCGTCAGGACCGAGATATGCCGAACTGTGCTCATCAACCCGCCTGCCATGCGAGGTGAGTATGGCAAAACCCCCCATAATCGGGGAAGTTTATGTCCAGCAGTGGACTTCTTGATGGCTGAGTTGATGATGATGAAAAGTAGTAAAGATTACCTCCGCTAAGCACCGTGTTGCCATCAGGCAGCGTGGTCGCCGTGCAGTACCGCGGCAGACCTTTACTGCTGATGAAATTCTTGGACCTCTTCCCCTGTTCTATGAGCTTTTGTGGCGGCATGCCCAACAGCTCGATGATGCATGCCATCTGGTCCGCTTCGTCTTCGCCGGGGAGCAGTGGGAAACCTGGAAATGTTCAGGTTAAGCAATTAGCACAGTAGATGTCAATTTCCTTTTGATTGATTAGTTTCGTTTCTAATTGGACAACCCGCTATGCTTGGAAGGTGGACTGACAAACCAATAGTTATTAATTCATCTATCATATGGTTCTGACCTGACTAGGTCACACGGGAAAGCTAGGCGCGGGCAAACTTTGAAGATTTGTTGTGTTGCGTATCTAAAACGTCAATACTATCCAAGTTCTGAAGAGTTTTCCAAAAAAAGAGGGACGTTATTCGACGCCTCGTATTGCCTTTCATTATTCAATACAAACTCAGACACACATTGCCTGTAGGCCAGCGGAATCTACACTTCCTTGCCTAAAGCGACGTGACTTAGCCAATCCGCTAAGATGCACCAACGACCACTTCTCGAAGGGATGATGCCGCAGCGCAGGTTATTCATACTTAAGAAGGACCAAAAAATTCTATACCCGCCGACGTAAAAATATCACACATAATTGTTTCTAATGTTAGGTTCAAGTGCAGCTCACATGTGAGTGTTGCACTAGAATGCACCCCAACGACCACATGTCGATGGGCAAACCGTACCGCGCACCCACCCACCTCGGGCGCCCGGTAGAACCTCGACTTAACGTCAAATTCCTTATAACTAGTTTCCTATCATTTATACTTTGGAAGGGCCGACCAAATCTATACCCGTTGACGTAAAAGATCGAGCAGTGTTTCTAATGGTAGGTTAAAATGCAGCTCACCTGTGAGCAGTTCCGCTAGGATGCACCCCAACGACCACATGTCGATGGGCATGCCGTACCGAGCGCCCATCATCACCTCGGGCGCCCGGTAGAACCTCGACTGGATGTATGTGTACACCCGCTGGTGCTCGTAGCACGAGCTGCCGAAGTCTATCACCTGGAATGAGAAAATTTATATGGTTATTTATTGCAGTGCAAATCATTATTTTAATAAGGGACAGACAATAAATGGCCAAAGTACCTAAATGGTATGTCATATCAGTTTACAGTTAAAACTGACAGTTAAACAGTATGTAAGCATATTTTAAAAATTACGGAGATCATAATAAGATTTTTGATTTTGCATTAATTTGATAACCAATCTACCAAGTAAGGGGAGTGTATATGTATTTAACAACAGACTTTTCAAATACTATAAAATATATGCGGTTATACTCAAAACGTCGGCGTAAATCGAAATCATATCATATACATATGTTATTTTATTTATTTTCATAATAGTACGAAACTTCCAGGAAAACCTCCAACCTGAATCGCAGAAAACATATTTATTACGTAAACCATCGCAATGCTGATAGGGGATTATCAAAAACAAATTTGAGATATTGATGAACTGCTAAAGTTGCGGCGCATACGGAAGAAAACAAACTTTTTTTTAAATATTAAGGTGTTCCGTAGGTTGTATCAATATTTCTACACATTTATTTAATCAAATTTCAAAATGTAATGTGTCGAAGGAATGTAGAAAGTTAACAACAATTAAAAAGTTTAATAAAGACAAAGCAAATGAGACTAAATACGATGGATTTTACTTTATTTCTTTAGAAGTTCCAATGGCTTCCTTCTCATTCAGCATCAGACCAACTTTCTGATTTCATAATAAATATTGCCCTTTAACCCATCTACGTAGAATGCAAAATGTGAACTTAATTGACCGTCAAAAATTAGTTCTAATTTAGCTTCCAATATTTGACCTACGCAGCCAATGCTTATAGGTAATAAATAAAGGTTGTAACAACAAGGGAAGGGGAAATTGTAACAACAAAGAAATGAATACATGTAACAGTAAAATGGAAACTGTTAGTCTACTCTAGCTCACATTTCTAGACAATCCACCTATTTTTTTCCACCACTCCATTCCTTTCATCCTCTTTACCAATACTATTTACATTCGTATAATTAGTAGCACAGTCTCACTCTACACCTGTATATTCCAAAGCTTAGTCTAAGCCCTCGAAAAAATATGGGAAGCTTATTTTCCCAATGAACCCTAAAGCCCGTGGCTAGCGCTTCCTATAAGTTGTTTTTCGCGTGTTGCTGTTGTTTACCTTACCAGCCTAAAATTAGAGCATTGTTTAAGTTTACCCGCGTAAACAAAATTGACCTTCTTCGGTTGTAAACGGAAGGGTCAATTTCAAAGGGTGCCGCCACAGATATTGATTTCAAAGAATAATTTTAATGATTTTATAATGTAAACGAATGAAAGGAAATATGCGTTGACTTCTACTGCCAGCCAATGTACAAAACTTGAAACTGATTATTCAATAACCTTACGATACGAGTACGTCAGTACTTCGGTAGTAAAAAACTTGTAGTATTTTTAATATAAGTTTTCATGAATATCATCATTTTGCATTAAGAGATTTACTCATTACCGCCAAGAGTGGACGCTTTTGGCGGTAATTAGTAGTTCTTTTAATTTACTAAATGCAAGATAGTGAAAAGTTATACGAAAAAAAACTGCAAGTCGTTTACTGCCGAAGCGAATTACTGACGTAGATTTTTCAATTTGATCACATTTAGTAGTAAAAGGAATAAAATGGGGATGGCTCTAGTTGGCTATCTAAGCCACTTACATTTTGCTAGACCTCAGTCTGGCAAAATGTAAAACTGGCCCCAGCCATGGCACGAAACAAACGTGTCGGCCTGAAAAATTAGCCTTCCATTCATAAATCATGATAAAAAGCAGTACTATCGCAATCGCTCATTTTCCACTCTAGTTACTGAAACAGAGTTGTTCTCGGAAGCAATGGCAACTCTTTCGCTACAACATTTACTGGGTAATTAGTTCGTTTAGGAGCTGCCAAAAAATTGCGGGAACGCTCTACAATTTCGATATTTCGGTGTGCGCGGTAATTAATTGCTTCCTTTGTTTTTTTTTCATAGAAATAGTAAATCATCGTCATCATCATCATCATCATCATCAGGTCTTTCTAGTCTCCACTGCAGGAGCATGATAAATACTATCAACTAATTGTTTCATTGTAATATACGGTTGTTTAAAGATTTCGTTAGACCTTTGCATGTTAAGTAACTAGTTTATAAATTATCAATCACGCAACTGCCCAGAAATTTATGTAATATACTAAAGGTTCAGTTCACCTGAGTAATTTTTTTCTACCATAAATTATAATTGCCAGAACAGATTTGCTTGAATGAGGTAATTACGCTTAAAATCCTTATAAAAACCATTATCCCAACCCAATTCTCATATATATGTATAAGATATTGTTGACTCAAATTCGTTGAATTAAGAAATTTCCTGACTCAAACAATATCAAGACTCATTACGATGTTCGGCCTAAACACTTCCTGCTTTATTTAATAATCATAACATAAAATTAGACAAGCTAGCATCTTTAGGAAACCCTTATGTGATGATGGTGATGTAAACATTATGGGCCGGCGACATGGGTGGGTGAACGATGATGCAGACCTTGGGAGGCAGCCAATGGTGGCGCTACAGAGAAACCCAAATATTAGGTCATCAATCAGCAACGGCACAACCAAGGATGATTGGTGGCGGGCAGGCAGCGGCAATTAAGACGTTGCCAAATCATTTTATACATGAAAACTTCCGTCCATTTGATTTTTAGGGTTCCGTAGTAAACTAGGAACCCTTATAGTTTCGCCATGTCTGTCTGTCTGTCTGTCTGTCTGTCTGTCTGTCTGTCTGTCCGTCCGCGGTTTTACTCAGAGACTATAAGTACTAGAAAGCTGTAATTTGGTATGAGTGTGTATATTAATCATGGCAAAAAAGTCGTAGAAAAAAACCTTGAAAAAATAATTTTTTTTGGGTAGCTCCCATACAAGTAAAGTGGGGGAGTAATTTTTTTTTCTCTATTTACCCATCGTGTGGGGTATCGTTAAAAAGGTCTTTCAAAAATATTGTGAGGTTAAGAACACCATTTTTCGATGTAGGGATCCGTTTCCGAAATATTTGGTTTTAAAGTGCAAAAATTTGTTAGAGGTACGTGTCCCCCCCCTCTATCTGCTAAACGGTTATATATGGATACGTGAAAAAAATTACAGCAATAGTATATATACTGAAGTTGAAAGGAAAACTATCAGAGCTGGGTACTAAGTGCAAACTAAAAAGTTATAGGCAACCAACTTATAAAATGTACTGGAAAATGTAAAATTTCATACAATCTTCATTGTTAGATGTTTTTGGTCGTTAGACTGTGAGGTGTGAGTGTAAACAGTGTGAACTCAAAGTTGTCATTCGCAACTACGGAACCCTACACTGCGCGTGGCCCGACACGCACTTGGCCGGTTTTTTTTAGAGCTAGGCTCTTGACGGTGCCATAATGTGGACAAGAAAAGCACAAAATGATTAATTTTGGAGGCAATAATGGAGCGGTTTGCCTACTACATTTCACACTAATGAAAAATCCATTAGTGTACAGGATGCGTCACGTGACGTCGCGATGTTATCTATCCATAACCAGAAGCAAGTAGCACTCGCTGAAAATGACAGTACATAAGTAAGTCAGACCACAAGTACAAAGGTATGGTTAGAACCCGAGACCTTACGCTTGTGGGTCTCGGTATCGGCCTCTGCGACTACTGAGCAACTACCACTACTTAATTCTCATTCGTATCATTAAATGGATTTAAACGTTCCTCCTGGCCACCTAAACGCTACAGGTGATAATACAACCGAGAATACGGTTCGTTGAGGTGACAAGTATAGGATCGAAGATCGGACGAGAGAAGGTGGGTGGGTGAACGGTGATGCGGCCCTTGGGTCGCCGCCAATGACGCCGGCGCTTCGGAGAAACCCAAATATTAGGTCATCGGCGACTCCTTTCTAGAGAAACGTTAATTGTGATTTCTTACTTGGTGGGGCAGGACAGTTCAGGGACCGAATTTTAGGAATGTGAACATTCTCTTAATTTGCTCTAAATTATTTTCGCTGAATTTTGAAATTCAAGAATTGCCGTGCCCTGTTTTCTCATTGTATATGAAAGTTAATACTTTTAAATATTTTTTTCAAGCTTCTCATTGCAGCTGCTAAAGTCCTCCGAAATTGGCAATTCGAAAGTTTTATTTTTAAGTAATACTTGAGTAAATTGTAAGTTTTTGATAATCATTAACAAAACAAACTTGTGTCGAGTTTTGTTAATTATGCTAATAGAAAACTATTATTTTGTCAATTTAACAATTACTGTACTACTTCGTATGTCTGCCGTATGTCCCGTCTAGAAAGAACAACTTCGTCACTTCCTTGGATGTTGTTTTTAACACGAGGCTATTGATTCCTATTGATTGGTTTCTGTGATCTGTCTGTTGATTGGTTAGTTACTGGCCTGTCTTATTGTTGCCATTTATACGAAGCCAATTGACTGGTTTCTTGGTATTGCCTCACGCGGCTAATGGCATCGAGGCAGCTGGCCTTAAATTTTATGCTAAATTATCTTACAGCACGTAGAGACATACCGTATTAACAACTGGATCAAAAACACCACAGCTACGGTTTACAACCGTACTGTTAAAAACAGTAAGTCTTATTCTTTTTTTCGTTCTAAGACTGCCGAGCCTCCGTGGTCCAGTTGTTAAGGCTTGTTGACCCGGGGGTCGTGGGTTCGATTCCCACGGGAAGCATACTTTCTTAAGTTGTATCCAGTTTAGTTAGGACATTGCAGGCATGAATTACCTGATTGTCTGATAAGAAAGATGATTCCGTGCTTCGGAAGGCACGCTAAGCCGTTGGTCCCGGCTGCCATCTGGTAGTCGTTAAAGGAACCAAGTCAAAGGCCTAGAGGCGGTTCCGAAGAACTCTGACACCAGGGTGTGCATGGTCAACTGACCGTGTCACCTACACGAAATGCTAATGATGATCATTAATACTTCAATGAAGCTGAGGATACAACCGGGACCACTATACGCTCAGTCGGGAAGGATATTTCATATTCCAAGAGTAACAATACTCCTTATAGTCTTACCGCATAAACACAAACAGAGCTCATTAACAATCAATATTGACGCAAAAGCTCGTAAACTGTTTCGACAAACAGTCCTAAAATTAAGCAGATGATTAAATCCCTTGATTGAGATGAATGAAGTGCAGCAAATAAGAAACATAACAATCAGTCATTACGTCGTGCGTGCAAGAACAGGCTGGAGAATATCAGATGTCTTCATTCATCTTCCATCAAAATTAAATGGGCAATTAATACCATTTTTATAAAGGCGGTGAAAAAGTGTTACAAATTAGTTTGTTTTAGTATTTACAGAAGATGGAAAGCTATTGCTCTCCATTTCTTCGTATTGAAATGTTTCTGCTGGATACAGCCAGGTCTGTTTATTTTCAAATAAACTTTATCAATTGACAATAAAATAAATATAAATTACCTTACCTATAAATAAAGATGACCCCCTGCGGGTCATCTTTATTTTTTCATTCTGCATTCATCATTGACCTGCAGTAATGTGCCAAGAAGATTGTCTGCATTGTCAAGTTGAACGGCAAGAATGATGTTCTTTGGTAATGCTTATTCCTTTATAACAATTAATTTGGAATATATGGGAATAAAGCTGGGAAAAGCATATAAAGCATTATTTATGCGGTTTTGTTTGAATGCGTTTGCTGAAAATATGTTGGGTGAAAAATGTTGGACAAGTAGACTATGGCGAGTGCGTAAGTTAAACCATTGAGATCGATACCAGGATAAGTGATGATTTATTAGAAATGCTACTCGTAACTTATATACTAAGGAAATATACATAGGTATCGCATTGGTAGGGGAGATCGCTGATTTAGGAATACGTGTATATTCTTACGTGATGTACGTGTCTTGCTAAGTTAACAATATTTAAACACTTCCTGCAGGTACATCACGTTCGTATTCCTAAGGTCGCAATAGTACTCCCCCTTTTGTAAAAAATAAAAACAATTAACAATAAAATTAACAAAAATGTAAAAACTGTAGCGAACGCAAATATACTAAATATATCCATCAATTGCATAGTGCACGTGCTGAAAAACGCTGTGTAGGCAAATATTTCTGCGCGGCAAATTATGCGTTTATGCATTGACATTGACCCTGTGAATCGTTTTTTTTCCTTATACATAGTTGGTAGATATTGCAAACTTCTTATATCTCTTAATATACATCTTGTCAATATGGTCTTGATGTGCAGTCTGAGCTTCTCGTATAGATACGTTTTCACTTGCCAGTTGTTTCAATCCCAGTGAGTCGGGAGATAATTTCTGCTTGCTCGTAGTCTTTTGTGAGACTGTAGAGAGCGATGTCGACTAGCGCCGATGGAAGTCCTGCCGAAATGCTCCGCTGAAGAGTGGCCACTCTATAAAATTCTAGTCGTGAGCTCGGCGGCTGTGTCGGACGCTATAATTGTCGAAAATAAACATTTTGGGTGCTTAGGACCAGGAGCTCGGTGCGTCGGCTGCTGTGGCCCTGGAGTATGACCCGTTTGCTGGCTTGCTCTTGAGACTGCTTGCTGTGAACCATTTGCTGCATCTTGAGAGACGTAATTTTCAGTTCAGAGTAGTGCTTCTGTGATCGTCATTTTACTTTAATGTTTTCTTGTCAATATGTTGATCGCTGTTCCATCTTAAAGTTGTTCGCTCTTTTGCTTGCAGGCTTCAAAGTTATCAATTTATTGTCCTTGTTTGCCATGAAATATATACCACTGTGTAAGTCGGTAGCAATTAGGCATTAGAACTTAATGATATCACGAAATGCGGTGCAAGATTCTTTGTTGCCAAACAAATTCTTATTCAAATAATAGGCAAATATTTATATTATTTCTCATTACGCCTTTTTTGAACAACATACGGCCATCTGCGGCCTTGCGATCTTGACATCGTTCAATTATTTGTTGCAGTTGCACTTTCGTTCGTTGTTGTTTCCATGTGAAGTGATGCAATTTGTGACGTCAAATGCGTCATCATATAGATATCAGCTGTTCACGTTGCGTAATTGTTTCTATTGTATTTAATAATTTCGTTGATCCTCTGTTATATCTCTGTGCATGCGCTCTCTTCTTTTTCTTGAAGTTGACGGCTAGAGCTTGCGGTTGCGCTGATATTGCGCGGATTTTTCTTTGCCTCGGGGTTGTCCATTGTGGTTGCCTGGTAGTTCCTGTGCCTCCTGTTTTATGACCGTTCAGCCATGGTGCAGGATTCGATCAATGAATCGTGTGAGCCGGTGTTGATTCCTTTTTTCAACGTGGTTGGAGCCATTTTTGATGGTCCTTGTTGTCCTTGTGGTTCTGGTTACTGCCGGAGTGCCTCTTGGATTTTCAAACCGGTGAGACCCGCTTGTGGGAAGCCAGTGAAAAT
This sequence comes from Rhodophaea formosa, assembly GCA_963082605.1. NCBI lineage: Eukaryota > Metazoa > Arthropoda > Insecta > Lepidoptera > Pyralidae > Rhodophaea > Rhodophaea formosa. Next base: position 7,072,566 of record OY720228.1, on the reverse strand, counting down.
GTGCACGTTGATTTATTCGTTCTTCAGGCTTGCGTCGTCTGGGTCTTCGGTTGAGGCGCGTATCCATCACGTCGGACTACATCACGTCGGTTAGATCACGTCGGTTAGATCACGTCGGGGTCACCAATTATGGCGAGTGCGTAAGTTAAACCATTGAGATCGATACCAGGATAAGTGATGATTTATTAGAAATGCTACTCGTAACTTATATACTAAGGAAATATACATAGGTATCGCATTGGTAGGGGAGATCGCTGATTTAGGAATACGTGTATATTCTTACGTGATGTACGTGTCTTGCTAAGTTAACAATATTTAAACACTTCCTGCAGGTACATCACGTTCGTATTCCTAAGGTCGCAATATAGACAAGTACTTCATTCTACGGTTAGGTTGAATTTAGCAAGCTAAAGTAATTTCTCAGAACGTAGAACATTATTTGGTAATCTATGACTAAACTACAAACTTATGACTACACCAATTACGACACATAGTTCACACATGAATCGCATCAACACTCGTAATTAATGGAAATCCTGGACGCTGTAGCGCCAAATGTAAGATAAACAACCGCCCCATAAACCTAGTGTTTGATTCGCAAGCCATTACCACGTATGCGCCTAATGACCGCCAATCATAACACCCTGTAGCCACGTATGACAGTTCATTACCTAGGCATAAAAGCCCATAAAGACTCCACACCGCTTTCCGCCCTTACGTCTAAGAAAATAGAGTTTAATTCCTCTGTGGTAGCTGTGTCAGTAGATTTGCGCGGGTAGGGTTGCCAGGTCTTTAAAATGAATAGCTGGACAGAGCCACGTTTAGTTGTGGTAGAGCCACGCCACCGGCAAAATCTCCTTTTGCTAGTAGCATGAATGGGCCGGCTCGTCCGGGTAAGTACCACACTCTCACAGAAAATCGACGTTCGAGTAGTAGCTTTACCGCTTCTATGCTTCGTTTGGTGAGTGAGAGAGCCGAAGGCCCATCCCCCCTTCCCCTCTAGGGAGGGAAAAATAAAGGCCGGCAACGCTCTTGTAACACCTCTGGTGTTGCAGTTGTCCATAGGCAGCGTGATCACGTACCAAAAAAAAAGAGAGCCGCCAGTTAAGCCGGACATTTAGGTTAAAGGGCCGAAGTCTTTTAGACGTAGTACTTAGTTATACCTATAACACGACTATTTTATATAGATCAGGCGGGGGTTTGTTGGCATTAAAATTTTAATAAATTCTATCAATCTTCATAAAAATGGTCAAATTTAAAAAGGCCTAACTAAAGCCGGACAGGCCGGACTCCGATTGATTCGACCGGATATGCAACCGAAAAGCCTAACTGTGTCCGGCCTTATCCGGACGCCTGACAACCCTATGCGCGGGTGTCGAATAGGGCTCAAATTGGGAGTGTCATAGCGGACGTCGGGAACAGTGATTTGTGTTCCGGTCAGAGTGACGTCACTCTTTATGCCGCACGTGATCCAGAACGTGATACGAGGGAAATGGGTGCAATTGTGGAATGCACTAAATGCTTTCGAGCGTGGTTTGCTATTCGTGGAGTCACTTGGTAACTATGTACACACATACATATTATCATTTCCCGTGAGTTAGGCTATAGAGACTATGGATCTCTACTTGCGTCGTCTCTGACAAATCCCTCTAGCTTCATCTACACTCATCAATCTCCCCATGCACGCTCTTCGGTTTCGGGTTATTATGTCCTTACCTAATCCTTATCATATAGGCTACTTTTTATTATCCCTAAAAAAGTATCTCTTTTCGAGAGATCGTCATTATTCGTCATAAGGCGAGCGGAGGCGCGGGCGAGAGCTAGTGTCCTATATACTTCTTTGATATCGATGTTATATACGTTTACCGAATCCCACGCTAACCAAGACTCATAACGTATTGCCTTTATTAATTTAGCACTCTACGCTTCTGAGTTAAAAAAATATACTAATATTAATAAATCTACGCATATTTCTCCCTTCTCCTATTTAAATGTCTTGTCACATGCATGAGGTCAGCTATTACCATAAAAAGTTTCCAGATATAGCTGCTAAATTGAAATTCACGAAAGCATGTTTTCGTTATAGGTATTCGAGACTCCTAATTGGATATTTCACATAAATCACGACATGATTATAAGAACTCTATAAAAACTCGTATTACATGCAACATAAGAATGTATTCGAGCATTAAAGTATGTGTGAATCAGTTTCAAGAAATCGTTAAATAAGATATTCATGTAAAGTGGTGAAAGACAATACATATAATGACACGAATGTCACAAATTCTTGGGTGCTATTCGCACGTAGACTACGTATAATCTATGAATGACTTTGTGGAAAAGTCGTAAAAGTGTGACAGGAGACCTGGGCAAAATTTTCCCATTTTTTTAATGCCCAGTTCTCAGGAGTTTAGCACTAAATATTCAGTGCCCTTTCCAAGTTCTTAGAAAGTACAAGGGCTACACACAACATCTGACGTAGCCCAAGCCAACCTCACCTGCTCGTGGTGTGCTCTGCTGATTAACGGACGAGGCTCTGGCGAGACAAAAGCCCGTCAACACGCACTGGACCAGCGTAGTGGGCTATAGGTCCAACAGGTCCCTTATGATATAAGTAAGGGGGAGGCCTTTGCCCAGCAGTGGGCAACAGAAGGCTAAGAAAAAAAACTTCATTTGAGTGATGGAAAATATTCTAAGGGCGGAGAATGCCACAAGTCGACATGTTTATGTGGATTGTGAAGGTAGCTCGTCACAGGACCTACACATGCAGTCATGCATATTTATTTTTTGCCTACACTACACATACACTACTTACAGTTCCTTTACTATTTTTTTCTATTATTATAATTAATGTGTATCGATGGCAGAAAAGTAACAAGATTGAAAATAATATTGGTGTTATGTAGCAGTATTTTTCATCTAGATTTGGTCTGGTAGTATTGTCAAGCTAATACAACAAATTGACTCGTGTCAACCGGGAATAAGTACTAGCCTATGTATTTATAATCCGCGCCACTCTGGCTAGGACGTCGCGCAAACAAGCTAATAAAACACTGTAAACGAGGCATGTTCTGTGAACAAATAACTATATATTGTATGAAAATATAAGTGACGTCAGCACAAAAAAAAGTTTTGACTACGTGATTCGCCGCTGGTCACCGCGACTCAGGAGTAAAACAAATATCAAACTTTCCATAATGGAAGAGGTGAAAGAGTTATCTCGGAAAACATATACTTGTTTTAATAGAAAACGGGGGTGAGAAGTCAGTCACCTCTCCTTTCTTTTTTGGTCTTTATAATACGATGTTTATAGTATTTCCAGAATAGATTAAGATTATAAAGGTTAGAAGATTGTTACATCAAAACATATCAAACAATAGATGCAATCGAAACACTATAAACTCCGTGGCAACAAGTTACCGCTTACCTAGAAACTTTGGGTTCGATTTACAATACGGGAAAATATACATACATACATGTATTTGCAAATGAAGAAAAAACTTCATTATCATAAGGTCTTTGCGTTTCTGGGTAGTAAAAAAACAAATACCCAATCATACTATGTCACACGAATAGACTGAAACCACAGAGCAAGGAATGTCTCGTGAGCTCTTCGCTCGCGCCTCGGCGAGCTACATTGAGATTCCTTGCTCTGTGTATGAAACTAACGCGATGTCAAAATAGCGGATCCCGGGGTCCGACACAGCTGAGGGACAACCGGGAACACGCTCGTATGTACAATAAGTTAATAAAAACCTGTCCGATCTTTAAAGTAGAAAACTGAAGAAATAATATCCCACACAAAAGCGTTCAGCTCGCCAGGCAATATTATGACAATATTGACTTTTATTTTCAAATTTCCAGTTAATCGCATGGGTAATGTTGTTCATATTGACGGGCTGAGTCGCCCCTTTAAGGATCATACAGGGTCATTAACATATTGGATAGTAACAGAACAATAAAATATCAATTTCATCCCATTTTAACAGTAACAAAGGTTCGCTTCACCGAATCCGCGCTCTAATAGAACCAAAGATCAACATACATATTTTTGCATTCACGGATGTTTCTCATCAACACGCCTTACGCGTAATCGCTTTCCTCGTGTTTTCATTTAATAACGCGTGTTTCTGGAAGGCATTATTTTCCTTTGTTACGTACACAAACGTTTCTAGCGAAACGGGATAGCTTACATGAGGTTTGCGTGGTGATATGATACTATAATCGGGTTCCAAAGTATCACACCTTCAGATAAGAGAGAGGTTTTACTAGAGGTTCTTAAAGCTGCATCCCATTTTGACTTCTAGAAATGTTTATCAAAATCACCTTCATCTCAGTTACTAGAAAGTCCGCTGAACCTCTCCTAAGGATTTCCAACATGACCTGTTGGAAGCGGACTACATTCAGATTCTTCCTGCGTCTTACACATTATTATCACTGCAATCCTTTAAGTGACGTTTTTTGTTCAAAGGCCCTGATCCTGGCAGAAACGAAAATCCAAGAAATGTTGTGTTACGCTGAACGTAAAGAAATTATCATACTTTTTGTTGGGTTTATCCAATGCTGGCCCAGTCTGGAAGAAAACAAAAAACGTAAGTGACCAGCTACTTTCATTCTTGCGTAGACCGTAAAAGCCGAAAATTACATCAATATGCTTTGCGACTAGCAACCCATCATTATTTTGATCCCTCACCTATACACCCATCAATACGCTTATCGTGGACCGGTGGTCTTATGGCCTTAGACTGTCTGTCTACCCCATCAACAAAGACTATTTGTATGTGTATTTGCTGAGATTGCCACTGTTGCACAATAAAAAAACTGTTCTACCGAGATCCGATTCAGCCAAATCAAAATAAATAATAGCTCTAAAAATACAATACAGGCCGTTATATCCGCGAATCTTTCCCTGAACTAGGTGAGTGGTTGGTGAGCAAGCATTTTGTGTAAATTCGTCGTTTCCAGGGCATCGCTGACGTCGGCTACCTGTAAATGAGGTTACTCACTCGTATAGTAAACAAACGTTTTTGAAACCGGATATAAACCTACGTAACAACGTGTAAGATGTAGTAATTTTGCTGCTATATAAACAATTTACAATCAGACACTGTATGATTGTATTTTCTGTTCAGAGGGTCAATACCTGCTGGTCAGTTATAGTATTTCAGTGGAATAGTACAAAATGATTATTAACTAGAAGCTCTCCCCAGCTGCGCCCGGGCATGTATTTTAAGTATAAACCTTCCTCATAGATTAACCTATCCATTGGTAAAAACCGTATGAAAATCCGTGCGAACAGACAGACAGATGCGGCGAAGGACTTTGTTTTATAAAATGTAGTGATAGTGATATTTCTTATTACTAATTGTCGCAAAAAGAGGCTGGATCCATTCCGCTTCCAACAAGTTGTGTTGGAAATCCTAAGGGGAGGAGGCCTATGTCCAGTGGCGGACTTTTTGAGGCAAGAGAGTGCGGAGTTGCGGTATGGGATACGGCTTTATAAACTTCTAGTAATATCTCTTCTAATCTAAAGCCCACAAGTGACTTAGAGGTGAAGAACACAAGTGACTTATCCTAAATAAGTCACTTGTGTTCTTCACCTCTATATAAATATCAGCTTCACATCAATTCTTAGTAAATATTAATAACTGTCTGACATAAATTCTTAGTATTTTGACGATTCCTACCTATAAGATTCTATTCGTAAGATGTTGCAGACATAATTCTCAATTCATAGATAAATTGTACACAAATGTGACCTCAGGCCCAAGGTCACAATTTAACTAAAGGCTGCCATCGCGATTTACGGCACAGAAATGGCCATATCTCGCAGGGAAATGGTACAAAATTAACCTCAGTCGTAAGTCCGCGTGACCCGCGGCATCATCCCGCTCCGTTCCACGCAACAATGGCACAGCTATGTGGGTAATGCATGCTCGGAATAACGGAACGCATCGCATGTCATACTTGCAAGGAGCTTAGAACGAAATTGCATTGAAGGAACGGACTGAAGGAGGTAAAATTTTTCAAAATAATTATTTTTACGTAATTTACCTTGATACCTAGGATAAAGGCTGTCGTAAAATTATGTGATAGATTTATACAGCTCTGAGGAGCACTTATTTCATTATCAAATCAGTTCGAGGCTTCTTATTTGGGCTTCTTTTAAAATACAATGGATACTAGTTGTGTCATTTTATAAGCGGACACCTCAATATTTACCCAGAGACTTAGGAATTGGAAGGAATCGAGCTGTGGCAATTGACAAATACTTAAACTGAAAGAAGGTTGCAAATAAAAGATGCCACACAACGCCAGAGGTCTGATAAAAATTTAATGATGTATTCTTCCTTGCACATGTAAAAATGGCACCAACCAAATTTGCTTTATTTCTGTAACGCAACGTCTATTTGGTTCCTAACTCCTTATAAGCTGTATGTAGCAGATCGATGCCCGGAGGATTCCAGCAATAAGGAAGTCTTCAAGCGCCTAACAGCAGATATCATATCTGACCTGACCTTTGTCTGTTCCCCACACCAATGCGTTGGGTACCGTTGCTTAGTTATTTGATGGTATTTCTTCAGCCGTTAAAGTTTTATTGTTTCGTTAATTAATAAGCACCTCTTATTAGACTTGAGGCCACTGCTGCGACTTAGGTATATATTTATTGGGGTGTGTATAGTATAGTAAAGCAGTAATAACTGTTGTTAGATTTTTCAAGCGACATTGGAAGATCAAATCGTCGGTGGAGGCAAAAACTAACGATTTGGCCATGAGTGTAGAAACTTTTGGGCGTAAGCTCACTGCTACAACAACATACATATTTAAACTCAAATAGCTTTCAGACAGATAATAAGTGATATTCTAAACGTTAGGCAAAGAAGTAAAACGCATTAGTAACTAAATCCAAAAATCTAACACCAGTGTTGGTCGCCACAAAAAAAACATAACAGTCTCAAGATTTACTACAGGGTCTGAGGATAGCGCTGATTTTTTGACATCTAAATTAGTTATTAATCTGAGATCTAAATGCAAGAATTGCATTGCTAGTGAAATGTCAGAAATACACCAAAAGTTAGGCCTATGTCACAAACGATGAACTAAATTTTCCCGCTTGCAAATGGAGGTGGTCGCTAGATTGCAATATTGCACATTAACACTAAATTGCGGTTAGGTGCGAATGCGCCTGCGACACGACTAAACGAGTTGCATTAATTAAAAATTCTCCGCGTAACTCGTAGTCTCGCTCCCACTTGTCCGTTACATTTCAATCCTTGCTATTACAACGTATGCTGCACATGCAATATTGCACATAACTAAACTGCGATTAGACGCGAAAGGGATGATGGCTACACGACTTTAATGCGTTGCACTAAATAAACAATAATTCGGGTTCGCGCCCGCTTGGCCATAAAAATATACTTTTAATAATCATGGGGTGATATTTTTCAAGAATATTAAACAGAAAAACAAGCTAACATGGGGAATAATAATCAAATCGTTCCAGCCAAAGATAACATAGAGTACGTTGCGTATAGATAAACAAGTTTAATCGATTACAATGTACCTTCCAAGTTTGACCCACACTTACTAACACGGAAAATTTACATTAATTGACTAATGCATAAGGTGCAAAAACAACAGGTGCATATGTGCGGAACTCCAAGCGGTGCGTGGGACTGCATGCAAGCATTTCAAGTCTCCAAGCTGGTCTGGTTGCCAATAAATCAATAAAATAATTTGCCGATGTGTTTCATTGAATTAAGTTCACATCTGTCGAGTATACTATACTGACGGACTTTGGTTTACCAAGGTTGGTAAAATCTTGACTTTTACAGATTGTTTCTGCTTGTATTATTAGCAGCATGCTGTCTTTTATGTTAACACTTACATTTCTAGCATCGTGTCTTAATGACTTATAAGTTTGATTTTTGAATTTACGTAAACTGAATAAACTGAGCGTCCATGCTGATCTAGGAGAAAATAAAAACGTAGAATGTGTCAGCTGCTTTTCTTTCTTCGCTAAACGTAAAGCAAGTCAAGTGAATGCGAAAGCGAAAATTAGAGGAATCTTGTCAATAGGCAATGCCGCTAACAACCCTTCGTTATACCTTTTCATGTCACACCTGCCACCAATCTAAATTTATTGGCCTTAGGGCCCACACTAGGCACACTAGCGACGCCAATAATTTGATTCCTAATACTTTACAAATAGAAATTCAAGAATGTAAATTTTAGCCTTAGTAAATAACCTGAAGTATTTTTGGAATCATGTTTTAATATTATATAGGAATAAAAGTGGGCCCTTAAGGCCACACGATTTTTTACTTATGTTGACAGTGACCCTTTGAGCAACACGGCCTTCCGTATGGAGTCCGTGTTGCTCGAAGCAATGACCAGAATTAAACTTCACAAAAAACGTGTTACTTTTGTTTCTTTCAATCCACAAAATCTTATACAGCGACTGTTACGTAACATACCGACACACGCACATTGGCCTTGCGAAGATCGGCAGACTAGATGCTATCGATCGCCGGTCTAGCAACAGACAAACAGGCCTAAATAAACAATGTTCATGAATCCCTAGTTAGGCCAACCAAAGAACTATTGTGATAAGTAGGAAAGCAATTGTTTGTGTGGCTTAAAAACATAGATCATACAAGTTTCCGGTGGCTCTTTGGATTTTTCTAAGATTGAGACTGCCATGCACAAGTAACCGTTGTTGCTTTTCATTCAAACAATAGTTCGTGTCACTCATGGTCAACTTAATGTGAAGGCCTTTGTTTTTCCGTTTTCCCACCAAATAAAGCCAATTAGTTCGAAATAAGTAGATTAACAGTGTTATGTAATAAGTAATTGGGTTCGAAAAAATTGTAGACTTGAGAAAAACCGTCTGAAATTAAAGATTTTAAGCTTTCGCGGTCACAATCACTATTATGTTCACTACGGGACTGTGAAAATGGCAGCTGCAATGTTGTCGAAATATCAGACAGAACTCAAAAATAATCGCGGTAAGTCACGTAGTGAACATAATAGTGAAATTGAAGAGTCTTGAAATTCTACTTTGTTTGGATGCTATTCCCCAATTACGCCTCAATCACTGAACGCATTTGGACACAGGTAGACCATGTCTCGACCTTACCTAACGCGTTTTTATCCCGAAAGTAAGTTGCAGAGGTTTCTTTATGTATCGGTTAGTTAAATAGATTTTAATTTATCCATTACAAAAATAATGAAACCAGCTTGCTCTGTCGTCTCATATCTTAAAAAAAAACTAGTGCCTTATAAATGTGTTAATAAACCGACGGCTTTAATAATATTTTTTGTGAAACTCATAATATCCCTGCCAAAAATAAAATGTAACAAGACTCAACTATTATGAAATTCCAAGTAATGTATGGACAGCATTTGGGTCATTGAAACTCTATCATTCTAATTTTACAGAATCGTGTGGATTCATTCCGAGAGAAAATAAAAATATCTGATGTTTTTGCTAGAATTTGCGGTGGCGTGTAACAGCGGTAATTAATATTTCAATAAAGGAACTAGACCACGAAAATGAGAGGAAAAATAGCCTTTAATTTGCGGTGTTCGTATTAAGACGTCTAGGGTTTAGCCATGCGATCGAAGGAACCATTTAATGAGTAGAAAATGTTGCGGTAGGTAATTTTCCGGGCATCATTGCAACCTCGTGATTTGTAGATTTTTATACAAACAAAGCCTTTTACTATTGCTGACGTCAAGTCGTAGTATTTTAAATTTGGGCGTGTTTTGCTAATATCCAAGCTTTTACACGCGGTTTATTCCGCGTAAATTAAGCTGTTACTTGCTGTCAATAGAAATCTCTAACCTTAAACATTTTTTTTTAAGTTTCTCCATTACAAGAATAAACAGAATTAATGAAATATCATCTGTTTAACAATAGTCACACAAATTACCAGTAGCTATTAAATTAACATATGGTTAAGCGCACATCAGATGAGGGTAATGGCGGACAAAATGTCGGTCATTAGGTTGCAATTTGTCCGTGTATGTACCCACCAGGCGACATGAGGTATTACGCGGACAAAGCAGTTACCTTTGTAATGAAGACCGTAATAATAAGAGCGCACCACGGACATTTATTGTCCCTTGTCTGATATGCACCTCAACCTCTCCATCATAATGGCATCAGTGCTATTCACTATTCTATAACAAAGGATTAGAAGTAAATGTAATTAAGAATCAAATCACAGTAAGGACCATCTATAATCCCTTATTTAAACGGAATAGTTCGTTGGGTAACTACCCTGCGAAAAAAAATTGTAATCATAGTAAAACGATTCGACGTACACTTTTCCATCACATGAGCTAAACAAGAAAATGAGATTGTCCTTAGACTTAAGAAATTCCACTTTTACCTAGAAGTTTTATGTTGTTAGACATATTCGTTTTAAGTTGATGTAACGTTGTGTCACTAGCCCCGACAGATTTGGGTTGCGGCCGCGTTGTCGCGTGTTCGATTCCCGGCTTATTAACTGTGTTAAAATGCTACATTTTCGATAGAAACGCCTCTCTGTTTGATTAATGCTAAGGAAATTTACGCGACGAATTGTTAGCGAGTTGTAAAAAATGGTTTTTGAACACGCTTGAGATCTAAGGCAGATTGTATCATTTATTTTGCACACTTTGAACTAGACAGAGCTGTCAAATAAAAAGTAAAGATATAAGCGAAAAAATCAAAATCCAGGGCCGTCATAGCCCAAAGGTGGCAGGGTATTATGTCAAGGGCCCTGTCCTATATAAGACTTGTGTAATATGTGTGTGTATGTATCTATAGTACAAATACGAGTAGGGTCCCTCCGATGTTAATGGAAAAGAAGTCAGGACTGTCATAGGCATATGAATGCACCACCAGCGACTGTACACATACGATAAAAGCACTGCTTCAAATGTAAGTGATAACAAAAAATAATAATTAAAGCATTCAAATAGGATGGTCATTCTAAAATTTATTTGCAGGACAAATTAGGGACAAAAATATTTGAACTCTACCCCAATATACTGAAGGCAACCCATGTCAGTCACCGTGTGAAATCTTTTAATATTTAAGTTGAAAATTCCAAATGCACATGACAGAGTATTGGCAGGTAGCGCGTTCCTAAAATACTTTAATGGTTCCGGTACACGGGTCGAGTAACCGGTAGAGTTATTTAACTCTACCATTTGGTAGGGTACTAACTTTACCAATACTAAACAGTTTTGGTATAGTGACTATGCTACGTGGAAAACAAACTGCTCTACCACTTGCCCCTACCACTGCGTCTTTTGCACTGTACCGTGCACTTTTTGATAAGTTATTTTACCCATGTAGACGCTTAGAATACGAGTGACGTCCGCGGCATAAAATGGTATAAGCAGGATACAAATTTATCTGATAAACTAGCTTTCGCGTTTATGCCTGTCTGTCTGAAAAGAAACAGTACTTTTTTTCGAGATCAAAAGGTTGTCCTGATCCGTACCCCAGAAAACATCTAAAGTTTTCATGATGATCGGGTCGTTAGTTATGGAGTGAGACCTAACAAATAAATAAATAAACAAACAAACTTATTTTCGGATTTACAATATTAATTAGCATTTACGTGTAGCAATTTACTTTATTTACCAAAACTCAACCAAAACTGGTAGAGTAAACAGTATTGGTAAACTAGGTTAATTTGCTCTATCCATGTACAAGAGGCTTAATGAAACCTGGAAAGCGGCTCTGAATTATGCATAGGGCTGATCGGCCGGCCGAAAATATACATGTTTGCGGTATGGAGCGCAGTATTGACTAAAAAGAGCAAGACGCTGCGTTTAATCATTTAGAGGCAGTAAGCGCTTTCTGCTTGTAAAAAAGCCAATAGAAGAAATGGAAGAAAATCTGAGAAAGCAAGGCAATCGGCGATAGATAACATAAAATCGCAGTTTCGTCAAAATTTCATTTTCCACCAACGTTATTGGACGCGGTGTCAGGTCTAATAGCTCCAGGCTTTGTCTACCACATAAGGTATAAGACGTGATTAGTATGCATGTTCGCGGTGTGGTTACAAACTAAACAAAGCCTATAAACATCAAAGAGACCTCTCCAACCCGTCTGGCCAGCGTGGAGAGTGTATGCCAAATTCTCTGACTGCTGTGGCTAACTTTAAGCTCTGATAGTATAGAGAGGGTCGTGCTCCTGCAATAGAGACTAAAAAAGACCTGATGATGAATATGCATGCATGTACTATAATTACAGTGCAGTGTATATTAAGAACTGATGTAATAATTACGATATGAAATGCAATAAACAAATTGAATTGAATTGAATTGAATTGAATTGAATTGAATTGAATTGAATGTATGTAGTATTTTGTAACCTAGTTAGTGATAATGCACTACTCCAATCCAATAATAATTGCGTGTTTGCAATCGCTAATCAATCACCTTGTAAATGCGTTCACACGATCATCAATATTCCCGGAATCGAACGCTTAGCTTTGTAATGCTAGCAAATTTATGTCTGCTAGCATTACAAAGTAAATGCTAATGACAAACGTTTACATACATACAGTCAAACGCAGTCAAATACTACGGTAGGTTAGTTCACGACTAAGCCAAATATTGTTCACTAAAAAGAAACGTTTAGCATTACAGCGGGTTTAAAGAAGAAAAGCCCAGACGAAAAGAATATTGTGCTAATAAAATAAATAAATAACATACCTACTTAATAATCGTTTGAGAAATTCATATTGAACATAATACACGCTAATTAATAATCGATCTTGATTATTGAGTTGAAATTTACAGTTTTCTCGTATTTCACTTACTCTCTCCGCTGCGAAATTATAATGTTAACCTCGGCTCATATTACCTGTAACAAAAAAAATGGAATTTTATTAGTATTCGGGATTTCGGGAACAGTTAAAGATTGACTAACACAACTACTTGGTAAAATACTAATGCATTAGCCTCCCATCGCAGTCAGATAAAAAAAAATTAACCTGCATTTTAATTTAATATTTCAGCCAAGAGCTTGACGCCACCAAGGGATACCAAAATAAAGGAGTGCAGAAGAAGCGGCACCAAACTGCACAGCGCATTTATTTATTTTGTACGATGATCCATGACCTAGGTTCTCGGTCACCTCCACTCTGGACGACTTTCATGCAGGGCCCAACTAAGGCATAGAAATGACGGATGTGCTTTAATAGCTTAGCTCAAATTTAGATATTCTGCGGATTTGAATCGATAGAACTAACTTCTATCTTCATTACGACACAAAGTTTTAATCGCGAAATCGCGTAATTTTTTATGTATAAATACTTTACTTTTTATTTTTAATGACAAAACCCTCTTTGAGACAAAGTAGAGTATTTCAATAAGGAAAAGGTATTGCTCATTTCGTTACTCTGTGGTAGAGATAACGACACAACTGCATGACGACTAATCGCAATCACCGGACCTTATTTACAAGTGACACATGACGTTGCGTAAAATCGCACGTGCGCCGTATCGTTGTGCAAATGTAAACAAACCGGAACGTGCTGCCGCTCGGTTGTTTACTTGCGGTTATCGACGCCTATTCATAGTACGCTAATAAGCTCACGAAATGCAGTTCCTTTTCATATTTTCGCAATTTTGTGGCTCAAAACATATTGAAGTTTGAAAATTTCATTCATTAAAAAGGGCCCTGATATTGGCTATTCAATATTCATAAGGGGACCTTCTATATAAAAACCGGCCAAGTGCGTGTCGGGCCACGCGCAGTATAGGGTTCCGTAGTTGCGAATGACAACTTTGAGTACACACTGTTTACACTCGCACCTCACAGTTTAACGACCAAAAACATCTAACAATAAAGATTGTATGAAATTTTACATTTTCCAGTACATTTTATAAGTTGGTTGCCTATAACTTTTTAGTTTGTACTTAGTCCTTAGCTCTGATAGTTTTCCTTTCAACTTCAGTATATATACTACTGCTGTAATTTTTTTCACGTATCTATATATAACCGTTTAGGAGATAGAGGGGGGGGACACGTACCTCTAACAAAAATTTGCACTTTAAAACCAAATATTTCGGAAACGGATCCCTAAATCGAAAAATGGTGTTCTCAACCTCACAATATTTTTCAAAGACCTTTTTAACGACACCCCACATGATGGGTAAGTAGAGAAAAAAAAATGACTCCCCCACTTTACTTGTATGGGAGCTACCCAAAAAAAAAATTTTTTTCAAGATTTTTTTCTACGACTTTTTTGCCATGATTAATATACATACTCATACCAAATTACAGCTTTCTAGTACTTATGGTCTCTGAGTAAAACCGCGGACGGACAGACAGACAGACAGACAGACAGACAGACAGACAGACAGACATGGCGAAACTATAAGGGTTCCTAGTTTACTACGGAACCCTAAAAACGAATAGCTTAATCCGGCCCTGTTTTAGAAGAATTGTTATAACAAAAATAATTATTACTTATTATTATTACTCTTTTTCCGTGAGCGTTATAGTGTCCAACAGTTCCAAAAGGAATTGCAAGTGTTAGGTTTAAAGGCATCTTATCTACCTAGAAACGTGCCTTCGGAAGTACGTAAAGTGAATTTAATTTTTAAATAAGCTGTTTTTATATTATTTCCAAATCGACAAAGTAGAACTGAATACAGTGCCAGAAACAATTCAGTACCCATTGTTAATGTATGATTTGATTTGCGCCAGATGTAGCGTTTTACTAACTTTAAAGTGGTTAACAGAATTTTAATTCCATTCCGTTTAACTGTTTTTAAAGTCAGCTACCAACGTCTAAAAATAGCAAATCGGGCAGCCAATTAAAACGTAAACACTCATTAACTGGTATTTACTTTCGCTGTGCATAAATATTGACGGGGGTTACTGCGGAGTTTATGGTCGTCGCCGCATCCTCCTTAAAAACTGATTTCAGTTAATCGCATCAAAATCCGTTGCGTAGTTTTAAAGATCTAAGCATACATATAGACAGTAGGAAGTGACTTTGTTTTATACTCTATTAGGTGATAGTAATGTTAGACAGGTTGGGAACTGCTGTCGATACATCATATAATCGATGTGGTGTTTTTCCTATACAAATGAAAACTTCTTTTTAAAGTTACTATAACATTATGTCTTGAAACATATTTTAATGCATTCCCAGAATACACAAACCTCGTTGGAAATCGCGGGAATTTGCGATAATTACCGTGCATTGAAGGAAGCGAATGTGGGTTAACTTACTTTCCCCTTAATGTGTTATGAGTTAATATTTCCCAATTATTTTCAAGATATGACTTCACGATTGGGTTAAATTACAATTTAGATAAGTTATTAACCAACTTAACACTACAAAGTGTCGTTATTTATAGGTATGACATACCTCATACCTATAAATAAACAGCTTGTATCCATCCATGTAGGGCACTTAAGACATGTCTTTTCAGCAAATTCTAACGAAAAGCACGAAAATGTTTACAGTTTGTACACATTACGTTTGGATTTATGTTTTATGGTTTGACTAAGTTTATTTATTTTACGGTGAAAGTATAACATATAAATATGTTGTTTTAGAATTTAGATACACATCAAAACCATTTTAGCGAAGAGAAAAATAATAAATACAGTCTACATATACTTGACTCAGTCGGAAGATTACCCCAAAAATATAACTATTAGTTCAGTAAGACGCCAGCACAAATCAGATCGTTTACATACAAAGTTAATCAAATATGATTTACCAATCGAGGGCTCTGTAACACTGGTGTTAAATAACGTGGTGCGACCCACTTTCAGCGTTCAGCAGGCGGCCATTTTCGCGTACTTCCACAAATTTACAGCGTTACATACATCTCACATGCGGCGCAGATCAAAGGAACCTTTGCGTATTTAAAAATGAGCGATGAATAATTTTTACTAACCTGAAATCTGCGGGTTCATTCGCCTTTTAAATGTGTGGTAATCTATAAGAAATTTTACTCATATAGACAATTTTATATTATTTAGATTTCGCTTGGCCTAATCTCCTTAATAGGATAGATAATCATAGTCAAGTCATCTGTAATTAGGAAGAAGACACAAGTGGAAGATGTAAGATATATAGATTCATTGGAGACGGATTGGTCACACAAAGCGAGTGGAACAATTCCTTTATCTAGTTCAGTCCCCTAAGCAGAGATTCTTCCTGTAGATAAATCTATTATTTATTATCATTACATTAATAACTTACTTAACTAACTTTCCATAATTTTCTACACTTTTCCGTCAACATCTATGGTCTGATAGATTCCCATTAAGAAATTTCAAAATTGACCAGTTGGATGGTTGGTTGGTGGTCCCACGCTGTACAGTCGTTCCTCGAGTATTTTTATTTCTCCTTCATGGACCTAGGAATGCTTATAAAATTACCTTTATTTAAATTAAAGGACAGACTGAACTAACAACTGTATTTGTATTAAGTACAGAAGCAAAAATTTACGAATGCGAAGCGTTGAATTGGGTTAAAGAAACAAAGAATAGCCGTTGCTTTTGTAATGAGTAACGATCAATCGCATTACTCTGATGAGCGTAAGCTTCCGTCAAATTAGAGAATTTATGGCTCTTTCAGAAGCTTTTTAGTCTTTAAAAGTCCGAAAAAAAGTGAACTAAAACTGAGCAAGTGCGAGTTGGACTCGCGCACAAAAGGATTTCAGTACAGAAACAGTATACCTATATACTAAATTTACCTTATTACTTATTCGTAGAAATTTACTTTTAAAAAAGTATACATCTTGCTACGAATAAGTACATCTTGTATAGTAATGGAAGTTCTTTTAAATGTAAAATTTCAATCTGGAATAACTTCTATATGGTATAAAAATAGTAGAAATTCATGTGGACAAATAAACAGACAGACTGCCTTTATTAAAGGGTCCCGTCAGTACCCTCACATACGTCTACGGAACCCTAACATAATGAGAAACAAACACTCAATTAGAGGCACGATATTACGTTCCAAAACCAATGTTGTTTTAACTGAGAACATAAATATGGCCGAGCAAATAATTTTTAAACATAAGGAGCGATCGGTTTACCTTAACATCCTTAAATAAAAGATTCAAGGAAAAGTCAATAAACCGCAAGCATTTTTGGGTATTTTAGGTTAATTATAAGACAATGTTGAAATGAGGTAATGTGCTTTTAATATATGGCACGTATCACCTTATCTGGGACACTCTCTTTATAAAAGGTTCGACATATCCTTCAACCTTCGTGTCTGACAATTCTTAAAAGATAATAATTTATAATTTGTTTAAAAAACTAAAAAACATGCCTTTAGTACGCTTTGTCATCAGAACTCAGAGCGTGTGCAAAATTTCATCCTAATCGAAGACCGGGAAGTGGGTCAAATTAAGATTCCAAGATTTTCTTACACACATAGTTACAAGTGAAGCTAACAAAAGCGTGATAAAAACGTAGTACAGCTTGTACATCTATACTAATCTATAGTATTATTATAAAGATGAAAGATTTGATTGTTTGTTTGCATTGAATAAGCTCCGAAACTATGGTCTGATTTTCAAAATTCTTTCACCTATAGAAAGCTAACTTATCTGCGGGTGATAAAGGCTATAATTTACGCGAACTAAGTCGCGGAAAAATTGCTAGACAGACATTACATTGTGTAAAACAAAGTCTCTTTCCGATGCCGGTCTGTCTCTTTTATGTTCAGATCTTTAAAACTACGCAACGGATTTTGATGCGGTTTTTTTAAAGATCTATTATAATATAACAAAGGTAGAAATCATATAATACAAGCTGTTACGTTTAAATTTATATACGTAACAAGCTTATGAAGCAATCTGCCACAAAACTATATATACGACATAGTGTCACGTCTTTGTTCTTATAGTAGAGTAGATATTAAGACATCGTTAAGCAAGGTCAGTGAACAGTTATGGGTTTTGATTGTTTTTTAATAATATACCAGGGAGGAAATACTTCTGACGCATTTCCATTTTAATTACGAATCTATTAAACAGTATAATTATAAGGGATAATAGTGTTATATATTTCCTTTAACTTACTACATTAACCATTAACAGCGTAACGACATGAGCAATTTAAATTTTTCTCATTAGACGCTGCGGCTGAAAAACTTTAACGGCCAATAAAATGCGCGAAACGACATTCGTAATGATGTGTTTGTTGTTGAAAAGACTTATGCGATCGAATGGGGACGCGCCCCGATGCGAAGATTCCGCGAGTAGCCGGCAGACACAGTTGACTCACGGACTCAGTGCGAGTCTGATGCGTAACTTCAAAAAATATGTAATCTTATCATCACAAGGTCTTTTTTAGTCTCCAATGCAGGAGCACGACGCTCTCTGCACTACTAGAGCCATATATTAGCCAGAGCAGTCAGAGGATTTGGCCTACACAGTACACTCTCCACGCTGGCCAGAAGGGTTTGTGATGTCTCTTTGATGTTTATAAGCTTTGTTGAGCTTCAGTCACCTTCTACGACATCCACGACTAGGAGTGGTCCTCTTCTACTCTGCCGGGAGCCATACGGCAAGGCGACAAATTACACAGTATAATTTAATATAATAGACTGTCGCACGCCTTATCTTAGCTGCCGGTGATGAGAGGGCTGGCTGCTTTTCCGCCCAGGCGGATTAGCATAGCTATCCGACGGGGGAACGCAGCGAGCATTCTTTTCACCAAGTCACACGGGCTGGATTTATTCTTAATTTTAAGTGCTTTTACTGACCCTTGAAAAAGATTTCCATATCCCAATCCCAACTAATATCCCAATATCTCAACTAATCTCAATCTCAACTTCTCAACTAATATTATAAATGCGAAAGTGAGTTTGTTTGTTTGTTTGTTTGTTACGCTTTCAAGCGGTCTCTACTGAACCGATCATCATGAAATTTTGCATACACATATTAGGTTAGGGTACTGAGAAGGACATAGGCTATATATCACGCGGGCGAAGCCGCGGGTAACAGCTAGTTATATATATAAGAACCAAATTATCATACTCTAGCAATTTTACCGCGATTTCGTCAGCGTAAATTATAGCCTATTTCAACTACAAATAATTTAGTTTACCAGTAAAAGAATTTTGAAAATCTGTCAGGTAGTTTCGGAGCCTATATAGGAGCAAACAAACTTACAAACAACGATCGAATCTTTTCTCTTTATAAGTATAGATTAGACACAATTCGAAGTTTAAAATTCATTAGATGAACACTTTTTCATATACATTAATCCTATTTAAAAAATATATAAAAGATAAAAGACATGCCGTATTTTCGCTTGACTGGCTCTGCTTGTATGTAAAAAGAAAATCCCTTTTATTTATGGGCTATATCCTGGCAAAGAAGTTTTCTTGTGATGTATATGTGACGGGTTCGTGGCCTTTACATCTCCAAGTTTTTAGATAAGGAAGGAATGAATTCCATTGCTCTGTCAATAACATTGGAATTTAGGTATAAATTCCTTGGATGAAATGTTTGTATAGTCTGTATTTCTAAAGTATGTATGTGTAAATTACCTACGCCGTATAGAACACATCTATGACATAAATTTAAATGAGTCTTTCAAATTCAATCCTTTCATTTCACTTATATTTGTAAGAGGTATGCATTAACACGTATTAAATTGCAAAGCGTACAACTCATAGGTATGTGTGACAGCATTAAAAGTACAAATAATATTCCAAAGGCATTAAACTCGCACAAGTAGTGTACATAAGAAAAAAAAACCGGTCAATTAGTGGTAGTAGGTCCCGTATATGATAAATTATTGATGAGACCCGTAACTTATTACCGAAAAATAAAAATTAATTTTGTAGATAAAAAACAATTTGCATTTTCAACTAAAAAAGATATGAGGATATTTCAGAGATCAATAGGCTAATAAATTAATTAAGACGCAAAATATTACTTCATTTAAATAGCCACCTATCTTTGAAGTCCTCCGTGGCACAGTGGATAACACGCCAGCCTGCGACCTTGCGACATGGTAAGGTCCCGCGTTCGATCCCCGGCCAGCCCAGGTCATGATGGAACACGATCTTTTACAGTTTGGCCTGGGTCTTAGATGTTTATCTTCATAAGTATCTATAGTAAAATATAGTATCGTCGGGTATCCCACGACAAAGTTCACAACTCACTGTGGGGCTAGTTCAATTTGTGTGATATATATTTGTTTATTATTATCTTATCTATCTCTTATTGTCATAGCTAAAAAAACTCATGTTTGGAAACACACCGACAACACAACACGGCAGATAAAACATATCAAAGCCGACGGACAGACACGTTAATTTTGTTTACTATAGCGACTTGAGTTGGTGACTGCTAACTAATTAGGCCCTTCCGTATGATACAAATAAGAGTATTTTTATTTCATAATCTGTAGGCATTTCCTGTTTTTTGAACTTTTATTAATAGATTATTGAATTAAAAATTACAATACTACCAAACATTATCGTCTCAAATATAAAAACACTAGCTGTTACCCGCGGCTTCGCCCGCGTAATTTATAGCCTATGTCCTTCTCGGTACCCTAACCTATGTGTATGCAAAATTTAATGATGATCGGTTCAGTAGGTTGGGCGTTAAAGCGAAACAAACAAACAAACAAACTCACTTTCGCATTTATAATATTAGTTAGGATTAGGACAAAGACTACTTTTAATTTTTGTAATGTATCCTTAAGCACTCAGAAGCTTCATTAGCATTGTTGGCAAGTCTGTTAGGCCATAGGGAGAGGCCGACAGACAGATGAAAAAGTTTTTTAACAATCGATCAAATCTTAATACTTACTTCCAATTCATAAATATGTATTACTAGCTTTTACCCGCGGCGTCGCCCGCGTGATATATAGCCCATGTCCTTCTCGGTACCCTAACCGATCTGTATGATCGGTTCAGTAGATAGGGCGTGAAAGCGTAACAAACAAATAAACAAACAAACTCACTTTCGCATTAATAATATTAGTTAGGAGTTAGGATAGGATTAGTGTGGGAAAGCATTGAAATTATTAATTGGGGGGTGCAAATGGAAATGGTGCGCAAGGTCCCAGGCGTTTGCCCGGCTCGTCATCCCCTAAGGCTGCCACTGGTAACGTCCTTATTGCGGGGTAGACAGAGCCCAAGGTCATAAAACCCAAAGACCACGTTTAGGTTAGAGCCTCAGTTGGCGTTACGGTGGGAAGCGGAATCAAAATTGTGATGAGTTCGTACCCGCATCGCCTATACACGTGATTCCTTAGATTTCCTCTTTCTATTCATCATTCAAAAAGCGGCCAAGTGCGTGTCGGACCACGCGCAGTGTAGGGTTCCGTAGTTGCGAATGACAACTTTGAGTTCACACTGTTTACACTCGCACCTCACAGTTTAACGACCAAAAACATCTAACAATGAAAATTGTATGAAATTTTACATTTTCCAGTACATTTTATAAGTTGGTTGCCTATAACTTTTTAGTTTGCACTTAGTACACCCAGCTCTGATAGTTTTCCTTTCAACTTCAGTATATATACTACTACTGTAATTTTTTTCACGTATCCATATATAACCGTTTAGCAGATAGAGGGGGGGGACACGTACCTCTAACAAAATTTTGCACTTTAAAACCAAATATTTCGGAAACGGATCCCTAAATCGAAAAATGGTGTTCTCAACCTCACAATATTTTTTAAAGACCTTTTTAACGATGCCCCACACGATGGGAAAATAGAGAAAAAAAAATTACTCCTCCACTTGTATGGGAGCTACCCTAAAAAAAGACAGACAGACAGACAGACAGACAGACAGACAGACAGACAGACAGACAGACATACAGACATACAGACAGACATGGCGAAACTATAAGGGTTCCTAGTTTACTACGGAACCCTAAAAACCAGAAGCACCGACTTTGTGTAAAAGCTGTTAAAAGACACCTGCGTCGCGTACTCAGTCAAATATTTGCGATGCCGTTGTGCAAACAGAATTATGATATGTCGTTTGCTTAGACCGCTCGCAGTAGTCACATCACTGGCCCAAATCATTTATGTTCTATCATCAAATATTGTTGTTACTCATAACTAAAATCTACGGTTATTTGTAGATTACGCCCGAAATATGTATAACTAGCTGTTACCCGCGGCTTTGCCCGCGTGGTATATAGCCTATGTCCTTCTCGGTACCCTAACCTATGTGTATGCAAAATTTCATGATAATCGGTTCAGTAGATTCGGCGTGAAAGCGTAACAAACAAACAAACAAACTCACTTTCGCATTTATAATATTATTAGTTGGGATTAATTAGAAAGAAGGTGATTCAACCTGTTAGAAGAAATTGATTTTTGTCAATCTTTGAAATATGCTCTGGCGATCATGTACATAACTCCAACTAAAAACACAGTAAGATTCTTCTGATGTTGATTTTTAAGATAGTTTCCAAAATCAACATTTAATTCAACACACTTAAAGTTACCAACACAGCAATATTCAGTATCATTCCTTAAGGGCCCACACTAGGCACAATAGCGACGCCAACCGCCTAAATCGGCCGATTTAGGCGGTGATTAGTAGTTCTCTTAATGACTGATTATCATAAGATTAAAACATAATTGCAAAAATACTTCAGGTTATTGTTCAACGTTTGTATATTATTATTTTAATGGTTTCATTTACATTTGAGTTTTATCTTTCGTAATAAAATATATATTCATACATTAATTAGAACAGCAAAAAATAAAAGTTAAACTAAAACTTCAGGTTATTTACTAAAGCTTATATGACTTACATTCTTGAATTTCATTCTATTTGTAAAGTATTAAGAATAAAACTATTGGCGTCGCTTGTGTGCCTAGTGTGAGGCCTAAATAAAAATGTTACATTATGTTAGATGTTCTTAATACATCTGTACTGGATACACCGTACCATGGTTATCCGTAATACGAGTATCTATACTAATATGATAAAGCTAAAGAGTTTTTAGCAATATGTAAAAACATCTTTAATATCGTCAGTCAACACGGTGTTTTCCATCATACACACCATACACAGGTAAATATAATAATTGTACAATACTGCAACTGGAAATAACCTCCTGACATCACACCCAAACTTGGACAAGGAAATAGGCAGGAAGGTTATTCTGCACTCGCGTTCGGTCACGTATTATTAGTAAGTAATTAAAAACGCAGCTCTACCTTCGATGCGCTTCGACAAGCATCAAGGTCCAAAATATGACGTCACAATATCATTTTGTAGATGAACTAAATTTTTTTAAATATGTTATAAAAAATGTGTAAATAAATAAATATATACCAGATGAACTTGTATGCCAGATAACAACTTTCGCCCGTGGCTCTATTCGCTTTACTGTAAATCCCTTAGAGAGAGTACATCATCATCAGGTCTTTGTTAGTCTCCACTGCAGGAGAAAGAAAAGAAAGAAAGAAAGAAGAAAAAAAATTGTTTATTTGGTACTTTAGGAGCAGGACCCTCTCTGTACTACCAGAGCCATATATTATCCAGAGCAGTCAAAGGATTTGGCTTGCACTCTCCACGCTGGCCAGACGGCGGTGGAGGTTTCTTTGATGTTTATAAGCTTTGTTTAGCTTGTGTTTCCTAAGTCGCCTTCTACGACATCCACGGGAACACTTGGAATGGTCCTATTCTACTCAGCCTGGAACCACACGACGATATTAGTAAGTAACGATTGTTAAAAACGCAGCTTTACCTTCGATGCGCTTCGAAAGGCATCAAGGTCCAAAATATGACATCACAATATCATTTTGTAGATGAAATTGTATGCTCGGTACTAACTTTCGCCCGTGGCTCTATTCGCATTCCTGTAAATCCCTTAGAAAAAGTACATCATCATCATCATCAAGTCTTTGTTAGTCGCCACTGCAGGAGCACGACCCTCTCTGTACTACCAGAGCTATTTATTAGCCAGAGCAGTCAGAGGATTTGACCTACACTCTCCACGCTGGCCCGACGATAGTGGAGGTTTCTTTGATGTTTATAAGTCGCGTTGTTTCTACTACATCCAAGAAAAGACTTGGAGTGGTCCTATTCTACTCTGCCGTCAACCATACGGCTTAAATTCAGTACATACTAAGATAAGATAAGATAAGACAGTACATACTGTTTTTAATTAACCTTGCGTTTTGCAAAAAGCTTTAAAGGATTATTTAAAAAGCATTCTTCTTGACCTTCCGCATAAACAATACCGGTCGAATAACATCGAGTGGCGAGCCCCTCGAGTCGACTTGAGCCACTCGATTCAATTGACGGCTGTCACGCTCTCTCTAACCCCGGGCGCTACCACTCGATTCGTTTCCGATCCCATCTGACTTTGTAAATGTTTGTAAAAGGCATCAAGGTCCAAAAACATGACGTCACAATGTAGATGAAATGAAATTTTGGTGTCGTTCCGTTCGATTTAGCACACCTTTTTCTTTTTCACCTAGGGCTGACCGTTTTTCTTTTTTATTGATTCGGTTTAGATTAATTTTAATAAATTAAATTTGCCGTGTGGTTGCCGGCAGAGTAGAATAGGACCACTCCAAGTCTTCCCGTGGATGTCGTAAAAGGCGACTTTGGAAACACAAGCTAAATATAGCTTACAAACATCAAAAAGACCTCTCCAACCCGCCTGGCCAGCGTGGAGAGTGTAGGCCAAATCCTCTGACTACTCTGGCTAATATATTGCTGTGGTAGTACAGAGAGAGTCGTGCTCCTGCAGTGGAGACTAAAAAAGACCTGATGGATGGATGGAAATAAATTAAAATGTCCCGAGTATTTTTTATGTAAAAAAATATGGATATTTATTTAGATGCTGATAACTTTTGTCGTAAGCAATATAACGTACAGCCCTACTTCTCCAATTTATCAATAATGTGTAAAAGAAATATTGAAATTGGACTATGTTTAAGGGGTGGGAAGCGTTATCGCTTTTTGTATGAAAATTAACAGGTAGTCTATCTTCTTAACCTTGCGGTTTGCAAAAAGCTTTAAAGGAATATTTAAAAAGCATTCTTCTTGACCTTCCGCATAAACAACACCGTTCGAATAACATCGAGTGGCGAGCCCCTCGAGTCGACTTGAGCCACTCGATTCAATTGACGGCTGTCACGCTCTCTACCTCATTCATACAAAAAGCGATAACTCTTCGCCCCCCTAAACCCCCCTAAACCTTTACGAAATAAGGAAATTTAGGTGTCGTTCGATTTAGCACATCTTAATCTAGGGCTGACCGTTTTTCTTTTTTATTGATTCGGTTTAGATTAATTTAAATAAATTATAATGCCCCGGGTATTCTTTATGTAAAAAAATATGGATATTTATTTAGATAGGTACTTATAACTTTTGTTGTAAGCAATATATCTTAAATATCAAAACGTACAGCCCTACTTCTCCAATTTATCAATAATGTGTAAAAAAAATATTGAAATTGGACAATGTTTAAGGGGTGGGAAGCGTTATCGCTTTTTGTATGAAAATTAACAGGTAGTCTATCTTCCTAACCTTGCGGTTTGCAAAAAGCTTTAAAGGAATATTTAAAAAGCATTCTTCTTGACCTTCCGCATAAACAATACCGTTCGAATAACATCGAGTGGCGAGCCCCTCGAGTCGACTCGAGCCACTCGATTCAATTGACGGCTGTCACGCCCTCTACCCCCGGGCGCTACCACTCGATTCGTTTCCGATCTCATCTGACTTTGTAAATGGTATATTTTTTACACGACTTGCACATTTGATTGAGAGAACATAAAGTATAGCAAATGTAATTTATAGTAAAAAGAGTTCATCAAGAAAGTTTAAATACGACAATCTTGATAAGATAGATAGATAAAAACTTTATTTGCATCAACTGAGACACATACACACATATATTAACGGATACATAACTAAGACCTATACATAAATACACTGAAATATGAAAAGATTAAACAAACACAAAAAATGTGTCGTAGTGATTAGTGATACAAACAGGCCATCTTGCCATTTTCTTGATCATTATTTTCGTTATGACCAAAGGGAACCTATTATCACTATCAGCGGTCCATCTATCTGACTTATGAACCTATTACTGTACTTATTAAAGAAGGCAATATTTAATAAAGGGCACTCCCACGAATGTAACATGTTTATTCGTTAAAGATTGTGCGATTTCGAACCGAAAATCTTCGATTTTTCCATACAAAAATCGTTTGAAGACGAGTGTCACGCGTTCAAAAATAGCACTCCAGCTCTTTCATTCTCACTTACTCCTAAAGAGTGATTAGATAAATGATCAACACCTTGTTTTTTTTATTTCTATCTTATTTTCAATTCTAAACTAGTCCTAAAACTGGCAGGTGACCCAACATCACCTCATTAGAACACGAATAAAAAAAACCACTTAAATCACCTTAGCAAATGACGCGCGCGCGACCGCTTCGAAGAAGCCTAGCCGTTGGCAGCGAACATTATTTCTAACGAACGGACAGGAAAATCGGCCATAACCCGACCAATGTAAATTTTCTTCTCTATGCCCCGCACTGAAAAGAATCCTCGCTTTTAAATTCGGTCGGTGTTCCTTGCGAGAACTGAATAATTTGTTTTATTCACAAATTTAAATATTTCCCTTTTTATTTCAGTTTTTCAAATCGTGGAAACGAATTTCTTATTCCTGACAGGTTCATTTTAAATACAAACGGATTCGGATTTCCTCCATTAGAAAAGTTTGTAAATTTAAAAAAAAAGGAAACTAATTATCCAAAACATATATATACATGAATATTAAGTAGCTTAGTAACTTTATATCATATGTTTAATGAATAAAAGATCAGTAACAGCCTATCCCTGTTCGTGTAATTCACTTTTTTATCATCATTATAATTCACCACTGCATTTCAAACGAATTGCTTAAACTGAATATCAGGTTGTAATCAGAACCATGCACAGATTAATTACATATAAAAATGCTCATCGCGTATCGAATTACATTTCATAAAAAGTAATTGAAGAGAATAAAGTCGTTAAAGAGTCCAGGCGAACCGTTATGCCAAGGCAATAAATTTAAAAGTGCCTCAGATTGCAGGCTCTCGCCAATCGTCCGACATTTCAATTTAGCACTATTATACGGAGCTGGTTTAATTAAACCCGGTTTTACGGAATCACAATGCCTAAGTGTAAATTAGAGAGGTACAGATTCGACTCTTCATGAACTTGCTCTCTAGTACCTACCCATTTATGCAAATCCAAATCTTCCAAATAATTTTATTATAATTCCAGAAAATAACGAAAGTTCTAGTGAGGTTATCTCACTGACCGTCCATTAATTTGGATGAAATAAATAATAATATCTTATTTTCCATTCTCCAAATGGATATTTTTGAGCAGTGCGTTCATTGCTCAATAAGGCATTTTTTTTCTTGTATGAGAAGTATAAAAGTCGAAATGAATCATCATCTAAAATATTTCCCTTAAAAAATAAATACCCTACCAAGTAATCCGTTATACATAAGAAATATCTACGTATATAAAACGTCCCTCGTAAAAAAATCTCTTTGGAGACGATTCTCTAATGCCTTCAATGAATATTTCTAAGACACAAAGAGTTCTCCTTCTATTCGCTTAACAATTTGCGGCTAAGTGAAATCTCAGCTGCCTAGCTAGACCAATTAATTGGTGGGCAGCAGCAATTATACGCTCGTACATTCATTTGTTAAGCTGGCTGCCATTGTAGGCAGTGAAAGTGCATAATAAAGGACTTGGCCTTTGCCCTTTATAAATGCGACTTTGTTCTGGTAGTTTTCTTCCTTTCCTTTCTCTATTTCTCGCTAAGAGTTGATAAGAGATGTGTTGAGGCCGTGTAACTCAACAATGTTGGGATTATTTGCATCTATTCTTGCATCATAATCATCATCAGGTCATTTCTAAGCACCACTGCCGGAGCTCGATCATCTCTGTACTATCAGACCCATATATTAGCCAGAGCAGACGGAGGATTTGGCCTACACGCTGGCCAGACGGGTTGGAGAGGTCTCTTTGATGTTTATAAGCTTTGTTTAGCTTGGGAGCTGGAGAGACTTGGAGTAGTTATATTCTACCCTATCCATTCTATTTACATAACTAAAAAAGAAATAACAATGATAATCTCGGCTGAGTGGCATAAATGAAAATATCTCGAGCTCCTCCCGATAAGACACGTTAAGCCGTATGGTTTTGTAAGAAACAATGACCTGTCTTGTTTACCTTGGCGAAGACACAAAAATGAGGTCGTCCCCATCTATTGTCAGTCTTTTGTCGCAACATGACAACTGGACAAACTTCCACCTACGCCGATCACAAATATTTAGAACTTGCTGTTACCCGCGGCTTCACCCGCGTGATATATAGCCTATGTCCTTTTCGGTACCCTAACCTATGTGTATGCAAAATTTCATGATGATCGGTTTAGTAGATAGGGCGTGAAAGCGTAACAAATAAACAAAGAAACTCACTTTCGCATTTATAAACAACTTATCGAAGAAACTTTTTCGCGACTACATATATTTATTAGTTCATGAGATTAGCAGTTTATATCCGAGTTGTAAAGGTACAAGAGCCTCGTAAATCTTATGATATCATAAAATGTTAATTTAGCTTTGCAATGGAACACATTATTTTAGGTTCCGTTACTTAACGACTGTCATCTAGAGATAACAGTAGACATAACTTTGTTCGGCGGCAAATGGTGGTAGTGTAAAGTAAACTAACATACAACACAAAAAGGTAAAATAAACTAACAAACAAAGAGTTCCCGAGTCCCACACTCTGAAAGCCTGTGGTTATATACTTTGCTTAAATAATTATTTAAAATAATTAAAGAAAAGGTATTTCTAAAATTAGTTAAGCAAAAAATAAAAATGTTGTGGCCGGTAAACGGTGTGTGAAATCGGACAGCGTTGCTTACTCAAAAAATATAACTTTGTGCGAGTTAAAAGCTTTTGCTTCCTTAAAATAACGCTTTAACGGTAAATGTGTTAAAAGGTAACGTAATAAAAAACAAAGCCGAATCCGCTGGTTAATAAATAAAATTGGCCAAGAGTGATTTAGTCTCGTTTAACAGATTCGGTAACGTTTTGTATGAATATATTAAGGTAGGATTAATTGGATGAACAAACCTAAGGCTGTTTCAGCTCCTTAATTAAAAAAAAAATAAACAATTTAATACGTAGAATTGTTATTCTTTTCGTCTGTCGAAAATATTTGCATCACAATTAAAAAAGGTTTAACTAATGACTGCTTAGGGTATTACTGATAGAAATAAATCTGCGACATAGAAATTTACTCTATCACAGAATTTAACTTTCATGTCATAGTGTAAACTTCAGAAGCGAATAGCAAATACTTTTAGGAGTATTATTTTTAAACCCGAAACCCTTAAAAGCCATTCAGTGCATAAGATGTTAAATCGGGAGACCTCGCTTTACCACAATGTTGCAAAGGAGCATAAGGAAAACCGGAGCTTTACAAAACTGAAATTAACTAGATTTAAATTCTTCTGTGTGTATATTAACATGTTATAGTAAATGTTTATCCATATATAAGTATATAGAGGTAGATGTTGTATAACTCATCTATACTATATTTTACAAAATATAGTATCGATATTTTCCCACGACACAATTTTACAACTAAGTGGAGGGTAAGTTCAATCTGTGTTATTTCTCTCTATGTATCAAATTAAGTTTGTTTGAAGATTTATTTCATACCATTCACGTTTCACGTACAACTGAAGTGTTATATGATGACGTGATTTTGAATCCTGAAATATTCATAGTACTGGGGAGTTTAATTTTAATTTATTCCAAGATATGTTCCTAGGGAATAGTGGTAAAAGAAATCTGCGAAACCTAAGCCGTGGGAAGAACTCGCAATCCCAGTAAATTGGCAATTAAAAAACTTAAAATATGCTTGGGTGCTCGCTGTGATTCTCACAGCAAGATATACTGGATGTAGGTAGATGCGGAATGTTAGTTCTTCAATTTTCGTTTCTACCTTGATACTTCTACAAAATAATCCTCAGGTCCTTATCTCTATCTACTTCGTAATACGTGATACTATCACATTGATATTTCTTCCCCATTTCTCTCCAAGAACATTTTTTAACACGATAGGCTTGTAGCACCACCATCTCTGCTAAAATAAGTCTCTTGACTCTTGATTTCGTAGCGGATAAATACCTGATTGATTTTTCCTCCCACTTCTCTCCTAGCATAGTCCAACAGAATAGGCTGTTGGAATCACTGTAGCCGGGTGATTCCCGGCAAAGTAGCATAGGACCACTGTCTTCCTGTGGATGTCGTAGAAGGCGACTTAGAAAACATAAGCTAAACAAAGCTTATAAACATCAGAGAGACCTACCTAACCCGTCTGGCCAGCGTGGAGAGTGTAGGCCAAATCCTCTGACTGCTCTAGCTAATATATGGCTGTGCTAGTACAGAGAGGGTCGCGTTCCTGCAGTGAAGACTAAAAAGACCTAGGGATTATGATCACTACATAAGTCTTTTATCTCTTTACTCCTTTACGTATAAATAAATACCTGATACTGTCACCATTTTTTCTCCCATTTCCCATCCAATATCATTGCCCAACACAATAGGCTATTGGCCACGTAACGCGTTACGCGTGTTACGCGCGCTGACGTATGGCGGACTATAAATAATGGTTTGACCTAGTTGTCGCTCCCTGACCGTGCCCGCACGTGGAGCTGTTGGGTTAAATATGCTCTCTTATTGCCTAGTGGTTTCCTACCTAGCCTAATACCGCGTGTCAATCTGCCCTCGACACAGTCATGAAGAGGTGACTGAGCCCATCACCCCTTCATGTCTATGTCGAGTGCACGATAACGGTACAAAGAACATTTCTTTTGGGACCAATGGAATCTAAAGAAGATCGTTTTCCATCATGACTTGGCCGGGGATCGTACCCAGGACCCCTCATGTCGCATGTTGGCATGTCAACCATTGCGCCACGGAGTCCGTCATGTATATCTTTTAATTTCATCTGTTTTATGAGTAAAAAAAATAAATTATGTGGCGCTAGTGGTTCATGTAAACTCCTTAAGTTTGCTTATTTTTCATAGTTCAGACATATAAGTAGGTAAAAGTTACATTTTGTTACGTTAAACCTCATAATTCTAATAGTACGAGTACGTAAAACTCTTCGTAAACGTAAAAACCTCGTAAATCCTTTAATTTGTGCTCTGAACTTTACAAAGATGTTACATCAGTGTATGACTAATCTTTGAGATGAAATAATAGCGTAGAGGAAGAGTCACGACGGAGTTGTGACGTAAAATATTATATCTATAAAAAAAATTACAGCGGAATTGAAAACCTCCTTCGTTGAAGTCGGTTGAAGATACTCTTCTTCAAATTACTGACACGTATAAAGTTCTTTAGGTATTAAAAGATCATAAATGTATGTATGTAGTTAAAATGGATGTATGTATTTGATGAATGTGTAAGTCACTGTTGTTTGTTGAAAGTCCTAAGAGTGCGCAAATACTTACGTACTTAACAATGACGACAGAAACAAACGACATACGTCTATTATGAGAACCTCCACTCTTACATCCTTGAAACTGTATTCCTGGCAATAAAACAAGAAAGGAGACTTAAACTAAACAACAGTTCATACAAAGTCATTGTCGGCAACTCGATACTAAAACAGTAGAAATGAGGATTATACAATTACATTGGCCAAAGTCCAAATTATTGAGACAAAGAATGACTAACATACTATAAATCAACAAGATACATATGTAAATAGTATTATTTGTGATGTGGCTGCTTTTATGGAGCAATAAAATATTAAAACTATTAAATGGGTAATTTACGTCATATTAAACCTAATATATCAGGCGTTTCGTGTTATTCCATGGCCTAATTGTTGAAGCAGGAGGATTACTCTAGAGGTGAATATCTTCAAGTTTCTATATTTCTATTGCCTGACATATATTACGATCATTAAAAAATAAAACATAAAAGAAACTACTACCATTTTTTGGTGTTTACAATATTAAATCATATTTTAAATCTTTAAAACCATGTTGTCTTTTGACACGGTCTGTAAACTTGATTAAAGTAATAAGACTGAGTGGTCAAGGCGTTTGCCCAACGATCCGGAGGTCGTGGGTTCAAATCCCACTGGGATTCCATTAACTGAAATACCGAACACATTTCATGTCATTTTTCCAAACAATCGATCGCCATGACCGATTCCCGCAATTGTTAAAAATAAAAGTCTGATAGTTTTAAGAAAACAATCGCATAAGTGGCTGAAAGAGGACAGCGTTGTTTATGCTTGATTCAAAACGATTTTTACATGTCATCGATTTAACTTTTACATGGATTTGGTACCGAACTGAGACACACACAGGAAACGGATGTTATTGCTAGCAAATAATAAGAAGGCTCAGGCTCTTACTCTACATTTATTAACTTCTTTTGTCATCTCTACAGCGTTGATTCCCAGCATAGGCGAATGACTGACCACCTTTGTAACCATATTTTATGCAAATAAAATTCTGATTCTGATTTTTGACAACTTGTTCTACAAATAAAAAAACCGCATTAAAATCCGTTGCGTAGTTTTAAGATTTAAGCATACATGGGGGAAAATTCAAGTTTACTATTCTATGATTAGGCAGACCACGCAGCGGAGACTTTTAAATAGTGCTCCGTTGTCTTTCTTTGGGCGGGTAAACCTTAAAGTTCCTATGTCAAGATCACAGATAGATGGCCAAGATGCATATTTTCACTTATGAGATGTTCCTAATTAATATATAATTAAAAAGTCCACTAACTAATAAAACGAGTTTCCCAAAATACATCCTAACAGTAGCAGCGGACGCAATCAATACAGTTACTTTCATGTTCCGCCATGATAAAGTACAAACATTAACGATTAATATTAGTGCAGGAAGAGAACTATTAACTTTCTCTATTATGAGGTAAAAGTCGTTAAGCGGTCGCAAAAACGCTCGAAATATACTAACAGTAGCTACAATATCAATTAAATCGTGACTATTTGTTTCATGGAGATTATGTAAGGTTGTTTAAATGGATTGCAATATTATACGATTCCAGTACAAAGAAGAAGTAGCCGGCGTGAAACTACGAACAATGTTGATAGGCCCTCAAGAAATTTAGCAACGACGCTTTAAAAAAAAACATGTAAGGAGAATGCCCACGAATCTATGGAGCCTCGTACCTCATAAAAAAAATATTAAGTGTTTTGATTACCAAAACTACACTGAATGACTCGGTTTATCATTGCAATACAATGAAAACAAAAAGCAAGTTTATATTTTGTGGGGTTTATGATAAAAAAATAAAAACTAAAGTTTATATATTGAGTTAGTTTGGAATGTAACTGAATAGAATAAATAGATAAAAATACGAATATGAATAAAATTGGAACCCAAGAAATTATCACGTAACTTATATATGCTATTTAAAAAAATATTAATTTAATTTTAAATTGTACTTCACAGTCATACACGCTTAGAGATGGGCAAACAACCGGGTTTTTACCCAGCGGCCGGGTTTTTACCCAAAATTTTTACCCTTTGGGTATTTATGTGGGTAGTTATTTTAAACAAATTAATTTATGAATTCAGTGCAATAAATGCTCTTTAAGGTTTAATAAAAGTATATATAACTATAACTAGTCTCGCTTTTTAACTTGATTTATAATGATATACCTACATTCAACTGAACTATATTTATAAGTATTCTACGATAGCAAATTAAAACATAGCACTTATTCGTTTAACAATCTTTAAGCAATAAAAATAAAAATTAAAACATTAGCTGAGTTCTTTTTATCTCTTTCATACCTGCGTAACATTATGTCTCATTCGCACATGCGTATTGCGTTGCGCTATCTTTTTCTAACCTGTGGTGATTCAATAGTTGCTTTGATCTTTGCCGAAAGATACAAATCCAGATTAGCTAATCATCCCAATGAACTAGCAGCTAATCTGAGATATATAAGTTACCAGAAACGCCTAAAGCGATTTGATATCCATGGACTAGACCCCCGACACTAACAAGGGCTGCTGCCGCTGAGAGGCACCTTTTGACAGAAAAACATCGCTTACACCTCATCCGCTCATAGTCGACGACTGATCGCAGATAAAGCCAAAAGTCATAAAAAAAAAAAATATTTGTGACATCCGGAAATGTCGAGGGTCCTGTTATACCCGTTATTCAACATTATTACAAATGTATTTTGTTTCATTTTACAATATTTTAATAGTTTTGAGTTACAATGATGTTGATTTTATAATCTTTATATTAAATTTTATTTTTAGATTTTATAAGTAGTTTAAAGCTTCAATTTGTGTTTTATTTTCTGTATTTAGTTTTAAAATGTATATTGTGACATTATATTCAATATTATTACAAACGTATTTTTAATCATTTGCTATTACATTACAATAATATAAATACCCACCATTTGGGTAAAAATTCCGGTAATTACCCATTTTTACCCAAACGACCCGGTTTTTATCCGTTTTTACCCAACGGGTATTTACCCACCGCCCATCCACGCTATATAAGGGGTGGGCCTGGGCTTAGGAATGGGCAATCCCCTTTCATGTTTTGATGACCAACCGGCAAAGTTTTCACACCTACGAATTTTAATTCAACCTAATAATGGAAATTCTACATCTACATACAGTATATTTATTACGTCTTTATCCCATGTGTTGAAGACAGAGAGCAAGGTCATAAAAGCCACGTTTAGCGTGTTAGTGGGCGTTATGGTGAAAAGCGGAATCAATATAGTGATGGGTTGCTAACCGCATCGCCTATAACGTGATTCCTTTGATTTTCGTCCAATCCTTTGACCGACTTTTAAGCAAAGAGGGAAGAAAAGCAGCTAGTATGTTCTTTGATTTTTCCTTCCTTCCAAACCCGCATAGAAGAGGAATACGTATACACGTATATTAACATACTAGCAGTCCGCCCGGCTTCGCCCGTGGTACATACTTAGCCTGTGGCGCTCAGGGATAATGTACCTCTCCAACGGTGAAAGAATTTTTGAAATCGGTCCAGTAGTTCCTGAGATTAACGCTTTCAACAAACAAACTGTTCAGCTTTATATAAATTAGTACATAATAGATATAGTCATACGAGTACTATACTGTTTTCTGTCAATGATACGTTTCTTTGAAACTTTGGATGAGTTCCAAAGAAAGAAATTACCAACAAAACGAACGAATATTAACTTGAATAGATAGTAACTAAACAAATTATAAATAAATGGACCTTTGTTCTATTTTGTGTTACGACCAAAAGTTATGACTACTAATGTAGTATTACTCACATTTTCCCAACATAAATCTTAAGTTGTCTAAAGATATTAATTATTCCCGAGAAAAGAGCCAGAAGTATAAATCAGTTCCCGGGAACAGGTCAAAGACACGGATAGCCGATTTTGGTGCATGCATCTTTAGTACACCTATTTACATCAAGACGGAACCAATAGCCACAGCATATTTTTAGTAACCAAAAGACGAACTCTTCAGTGTTCATTGCTAAATGTTTACTTCGTTTGAACGGTCAAGATCAACTCCAAGATTAACACTACAACGGAAAAAATATTAGGAACACTATATACAGTTAAAAAATACTATATATACAGAGCCTTTTTTGATCACATATTTTAAAGAAAATCTTAAAAGTGGGGTGATTTTTTTTCTCTTAGAAGGCACATATTTCTATCATAATGACAGCATGACATCAGTTCACGATATGGAGTCGACCGATGATAGCTCCCATTAAAAATGGCATTTCCAATACCCTAATCACTTTCCTCTATTTAATTATAAATTAAAGTGGCGATACAAGAAATACACGAGAATTGCACATGGTCTTCTGACAGTTTACAAATACCTATGGCATGGTAACACCGCACGGCACAAATTTCCTCTGACGTCAATCCAAGAAGTGCAGTGGACCGGTGCACAGTGCTGTTCCAAACGAGCTGCACATTAATGCAAAGGATATCGTAAAAAATATTTCTCCTATTCTCCAAAATGCCAATCTTGTAAGTATTGACTTGTAATAGACAATCTCGAAATCTTCGAAATAGTCAAATGATATGAACCGGAGAATTATGATATTTTTAGTCTCTTGAAAGATCCTATTCAATGCAGTCAGTACAGTTTTTCCGTTTTATTTTTTATGAATTCTGATGTCCAAATTCCAAATTTTAGAAGCTAAATAAGTAACTATAATATTTAACTGATTCATATTATACTTCATAGTATTTCCAAAAGCTTATTACAAGCCAGCGTGGAAAGAGATGATTGTTGAAGAAAGGAGATATGGAGTTTTTTTATGTCTGTGATTATTACTTTTCTACCTATACGTCAACAATCACGCGGAACGTGGCCGCCTTTGGGTTTCATGGCCTAAGGTTCTGCTAACCGTGTAATGGATAAAGTCGTAATAATTGTATGTATGAATGTGATTGAGAACTGATCCTTACGCGACTGAGCTAAAATTTCGCGAGCTCTGACGTCAATGGGAAGTGCAGTCGACTGCACGAGCGGCACTTAACTGCAGCCGAGGATCTCGTAAACGGGGCGGAGAGCTTTTGTGTGCAGTAACTTTAACTTTACTTTTACGATTTTTATGGGGAGTATGTAAGATTAAAACGCATGAGATTGTAGTATGCTTTCATGTATGTTGATGTCAGGATAAACATAAGGTACTATTTACGTAGAGCCCATATGTCAACAAAATTACAAAAAACGCATTCGCTTGGAATTAAATGAAATTATATTAAAATATGGATAGTATCTCTTGCTAAACGTCATATTATTATTTTTTTGATATTTGCAAAATCGACAAACTAGGTACCATTCGGAACGACCACTGCTGAGCAGAAAACGCCGAAAGAAACTTAGTCCTTTTTTGGAAATCTACTACTTCTGAAGTCAGTAGTCAAATGGAATTTTCCTTTTCGGGACGGCTTTTAGGCATGGGAATGTCGAGTTTAAGGAAGTTTAACCCAAGTTTGATTGGAAACAGGCCGGATACCTGGCTAGAAGGAACGATGGTGGGTGTAGTAACGCTGTCAGTAAATTATATCCGAGGCATGGAAAACGTAGCGTTAGACGTCCGCAGTTATAGGTGGGTTGACGACATAAGAAAAATCGCTGGGATAAACTGGATTGCGATGCCTAGACATAGAGAAGGATAGCGATGACAAAAGGCTTATTCCCAGCACTGGGTCGTAGAAAGCTGATGATGGTGAAACTGAAAGTAGAAATAAAGAAGGAAACACTTTATTTGCCATTGATTAGGGTGTAAAAAATCGGTAAAATGACTATTAAACTCCTACTCAGTCATTGTCAACAGCATGCAAATACAATTTGATCAACTGATCCTGAGCTTTAAATCGAGATACATCAATGCACTATCAACCTATTGCACCAACATTACATTATTACTATTTTGCTGTAACATTTAATACTCGTACGTCTAACGGGAAAGACTGAAAGAAAACTAAGGTGTGACTTCGTGGTGGTGCTTTCTGTGGGCCACAGCCACAGGCTTATTCATGTGCACAACTAATTTCATTAAAAAGTTTAAGAAACAAACATCTTAATTAATTACTAGATAACACAAACAAACGACAAACATCAGAAGCGGCAGAATCGAAACCCGGAACAGGAAAGCGACGTCTTACTCAAACCGGTCGCACTATGTTAGTGAGATGAAAGCTACCACTTGACAGATATATCATAACGACTCTTCAAAGGGCTGATTAAAGTTAACAAGTCTTCATTAAGATCTCTCTTTCTGAAAGTATGTCGTTATATCGATATAGACAGTACCAATATTGTCATTCGTATTTGTTATTGTTCAATTTTTATGGACGTCATCGATTTCTATTACGCTCCAACCTGTGGCGCACGGCAACATAGATACAGCCGCCTCATTTTTCTAACGGACTATGTAAGTATGTATGAGAGCTCCAACTGAGCGTTAGATGAAAAACTATAAATAAGTAAACCTTTTCGCAAGGTGAAGTCTCTACTTAGACGAAATTAATAAGTCTTAAGCAAAATTGCCTGCTTACCTGCCTGTATGGTAACTTGCTGTTATGAAAATAAAGAAAAAACTTAGAATTAACCATCTGATTCATTTCTTGCGAAAATTCTTAAAGCTGCTCGAGGGAAAGTCCTTTATACTATATTTTTTTGATTTATTCCAATATTCCCTATTCTACCTATATGCCAGCATCACCCGAGCCGTGCGTGACTAATAAAATAATATGCAAGGTAAATATATGTTCCTTTGTGAATCTTTTAAGTTAAAACCTAATAATAAAACACACGATGCTTTTTGATGAAAACACTGAGAAAGGTACATTCAATTCACTGAATCCAAATTGAATCCCCGAAACATTTACGGGTTTTTAAGGGATTGTTTTAAAAAGAAGTGTAAAGTAAAAGAAAAAATATTGAACATGGCTTTTAAGTCTTATGACCCTGGGCCCTGTCTACCCCGCGAGGGATTAAGATGTGATATCTAGTATAGTATGTTTTAAAAACTCACACAGAGATGAACTATTACATTACACAAAAGCTATAATATAATAAAGCGAAGCAATTCTTGTTTCTTTAAAGACATTTTTTTCAAGCTTAGTTCATAGGGAAAGAAGTGTGATGTATTTTTGTTTCGCGGAAACTCCGAGTGCACTGACTGTGATGTATCTTTATAATTGCCTCCTACGTAATAGCTACAAGTAATATTTTCGAATACTAAAAAGGATCAGTATGAGGAAAATGGTAAAGGAATATATCCTTGAACTTAGAGAGTAAGGAGAGTTGATGAAACCTTTTCAGTACAACGTTTAGTTTTGTTAGTAAGTGATTGGGAGTGCTTGTTAAATATCTAGTGATAAGTTTTAATAAAAAGATGAGTGTAAGATCATGTGGCAAGGATATTTGATATTAAAAAGGGTTAAATCTAAAACGAGTAAGGTATAATTGTCAGTAAAGTTTGAATTTTAGTAATTAAATGGGCTGAGGAGGAGGCTGCAAAACAGAACTACAATGAAAAATCGGATGAGACAAAGTAATCGCCTAATAATATAAAAATGGACATCACAAATTCAAAAAATGATATTGACACATGGTTGATACAATTAAAATTCAGTATTGACGTGGGTGGGTGATACCTTATCAAGACTAGACAGACAGACAACATAGTCACTAATCACACGTCACAACACAAGACGGTCAATGAAAGCCAAGATTAGTTACTTTCTAAACATTTGCAAAAATTTTAAAAAATTAGGAGAACTTTTAATTAACAGAAAAGTGTACTTTAAACTGTTTGTTGTGATGTAAAGATGTAATCCAAAATAAGATAGACAACAAAGCATGAACTTTAAATTTCGGATTTTTTATAAAGAAACGTCTAAGTTTACGAATGATTATCACTAATCTGATTTAATAGATATATCCAATAGGGAAATGACATAAGTAGTCTTAAGAATTTACACACATTACTAACATTTTTGTAACAATTCCTAGAATCCTACCACAACCGCATCCTGACATAGAAAGGAGTGGCTTGCACCCCAACGCTTTTAGCCAGGTTCCTCGAAGACATACCCCAAAATACGGCGTAGTCAAATTAAGTGGAAGCCAGTGAGGAAGCGCCTTCCTGTAACCCGCCCTCTTTCGTGTGTATAAATACGTGTCTGAAGCTAATCGCCTTCAGTCGTACAGGCGATCCCGGAGAGAGAGCTTGCCAAATCCCGGTGTTCCCGAGCCGACAACGTGATAACTAGCGCGTTAACAACAACATCGTTTACTCAACGCATTTCGTAATCTAAACTCTGATTGTTGACTGTGTCTCGTGCTTCTGTTTGTGAAAGTGATCCAAGATGTTGGACAAATCCATCCTCGGTGGTAGTTGGGAAAGCGTGGTAAGTTATCAATGAAAACTCCAAACACACTAGTATTAGACAATTAAAATTAAATATTTCAAAATTTGAATGAATATTTTCAATGAAAACTCTTTTCACATAATTATTCATACTAGCACAATAACCTTTATACAATTACTTAAAATAAGTCAAAATTCGAATGCTTTGACGGTCAGTTAAACAAAGCAAGGTTATCATTAAAATTCTCTAAATTAATTTAAAAGACAATGGCACCATATAAGAGAACCGTTGGAAATTAGTGACGCTTAGGCGTATGAAACGTGTGACCATAAACAAGTCAATCCCACGTATTTGGATTACGGAATCTGTGGTGGCTGCCCGGCAAGTTACGCAAAGTGCATGGCCAGTAATACGCTTAAAAGGCAACTGACTTCTCTATGGTCGCTGTCATTGAACCGCGGCGCGTGCGTGCCGATGTTTGAATAAGGAAATATGTTCTTTTTGTGTCAAAGCTCTTGACATTGCCCCTTTCGGCTCGTAGCGTAGACCTTTTGAGCAATAGATTAATCAACCAGTTATCGATATGCCCGATTATAATCAATACTAATCAAGATTATATCTTGAGTGATTTCTAATTTAATTCAGCTTAAAGGTTATTCTAGATCTTGATTGCAGCCTTGACAGACATTGTTAGGTAATCGACTTTAAACTTTTTAATTGAGATGATTTTAAGTTAAGCCTCTCTCTGAAATGGCAATTACATAAATATGGCGTTTAAAGTGTTGCGTAAGCATAATCTATCCAATCAATTGAATGTTTGAGTCTGTTTGTGTAATTATAGTAATTGCCAATAACAATAGACTATTCAGATGCAAAATGCCGTCTAGAACTAGGATAATAAATATAAAATTATAGTGGCCTTTTGTCAGACTCTAATTAACAACTTGACCGTACCACGCTGTTTAGTGTTTAAGAACCTCCACTATTTCGAAAGTTAAATAAAATTGTTATTCGAACCAAAATAAAAATGTATTTTAATGATTCAGATAAGCTGTTGAGACTGTCATTACCGTTCACAATAAAGCAAAAAGCGGACCGCTAGAAAGTGTTTGATTGTCAAACAATGCGCTGTCATAACAGCTGTCAAAAACGTCGATGGAAACGGGCGTGTCAGCAGACATTTTGCAAGGCGACCGGTTCGGGTCCTGTGCGAATTTGTGCACTTTCACCATCTCTAATACTGGTATAGTCGGCCGAGTATGATGTGAGGTTATTTGAGCTCAATCTTCTTATATTCATGCCTTTTGCTAATACAGGAGTAGATTTCGCAGGACCTTATCCCCTCAGATATTTTACTTTTACTTGGTGACGATAATGGATGGCGAACTTTTGCACAGATGTGCTATCCACTAATCTTCATCAATAACAGCTTAGATATACTATAAATCGGATTTTTTAATCCGCCCAAAGGCATCTTACCGCTCAACATCTGCCATACAGGAATAACAACCGTTACTAAAGCTTTAGGTGCCCCTTTGAACTAAGTATGTATTCAACTTATCATTTTGATGTCCTCTCAGAAAAGGTTTTACCATCTATTCGATCGGAGTCAGCACAAAACATAAGTAATTTAACAAGTATTTCCATCTTATCATCATTAAGTTGGTTCTTATTAAAATTAATTAGCAAGCATCAAAAGGAATTTAAAAATTCCAAGTGGACTATACCTAAACTTGACACAGTAGTTGGTACCTAGATTTAGTGTTGTAACTTAACGCTTACTAATACTTAGTTGTCATTGGTCGGTAGTTATTCCGGTTTGAGATTTCGAAAGCCGAGATCAGATAGACAAATGACGGTTTAAAATGAAACGTTACGGAATGTGATAGATTGCTGTGACGTCACCGTTTCAGAATTATGAAATTAAAAAAATGTGTATCAATTTGTTCAGTTTCGTAATGGTTCTTTTATAAACGTTTAGTTCATCGTATTTTGTCGTAAATCTTCACGTGTTTATGTCTATTGCGAGATCAAACAGTTAGAATGCTGACACTTTTAACTGAAGGATAAACATTTTATTTATATTTACAAAAACACATAAACATCTTCTCATTTTATTATATTTTTAATGGTTATTCTTGCAGCAACCTCGATTAAACAAAATATGATAAAGAACATTTTTTTAATTTGGATTAAAGTGTTTATATTAGAGAAAATATCAAAATAAAGCAAAATAATAAAAATAAGCAAAATAAATCTTTTGAACTTTCAATAGACATACAGGAAGTGAATTTTGAAAATTTAAGTCCGGACAAAGCATGTTTAAAGATGAGGACGGAAATCCTGCAACTGTAACTTGAACAGTAATCTGTGAATAATAAAGCACTTAAGTTACAATGACCCCTACTTCACCTGAGCA
Organism: Rhodophaea formosa; assembly: GCA_963082605.1. Taxonomy (NCBI): domain Eukaryota; kingdom Metazoa; phylum Arthropoda; class Insecta; order Lepidoptera; family Pyralidae; genus Rhodophaea; species Rhodophaea formosa. The sequence goes on along the minus strand of OY720228.1, from coordinate 7,030,182 downwards.
TGACACTAAAGTGGTGCAATATTTATAAAAAATCGATTACTCAGTAAAACGCGATGAGAGTAAAAAAGCGAGTGGGCGTCGACAGTTAGTCAGAGAAAGGTATCATCATAGGACACTACGTAATGTACTATTTATACGCCGCTAGTCAGAAAGGGTATATCAATCCGGAAAAGTCAACGCACTTATAAATACTTACAAAATTCACTTTTATATCAGCTATGAAATTTTGAAACCTTGCTATTTAAAAAAAAAAATTCTTTCAGAATCGTTTATTGCTGTGTTGATTTAATTGTAAAAGTTAATCATATTTAAGAATACTATAAGTGTATTAGGTGTTTAAGAGGACAACCCTGTTAGATCGCCTGAAACATTTGGCATTAAAACCTAACCTAACCTAATTCCAATTAACATTATAAATGTCGTTCCAAGGCGGTTATTAACCTTAGGTATATTTAGACAGATAATAAATAAATCGATACACTAAACAATACGTTTATTAATAAAACAGCAGAACTAGGTCGCGTAGCTAAATATAAACACGGTTATTTTAGTGCCTAAGACAAATATTGTTGGAATGAGACAAGTTTTAGTGGATTTTAAAATGAATTAGTTGTATAATCTAGTACAACAAATGGAAAATTTGTAGTACTAGAATATACAGTTAATGTGATTCGGTCTAACTCTTCAAAAACTTATGATGTATTTGGCTACGGCTGTTTAAAAAAAAACGAAATATTCTCATATTACAAATCCAATAGGAAAACAGCTTTCACTTCAAACAAAACTCGATGCCTAACTAACAAAGCACTAACCGTCAGTATGAACTAAAACTCAGTTGTTCACAGCACCGAAAATAGCTCCATATTCCGCGAAATTGCAGTTTACATTGCTAAAATGCGAAGTGGCTTTTGAAAAACATTCGAAAAAAAACGTACACCGCGTGGGTACTATTTTTTGCAGTCTTATTTGGCCTAACGGTGTCGAAAAACTAGGTATTCTAACATCACAAGCTAAAGTCAAGTCTAGTAAGAAAGAAACAAGGGTTAAATTTGACTAAATGTACCAGTCCACGCTAAAATCTATATGAATAATTAATATGCTTTCTGGCGTGCATAATATAGGGTCATGAATGAATTATGCCGTACATCAAGCAAAAGAGCTTGTGAAACAGACGGGGTCAACTCGTTTCACATAAGCACTGAAATTCTAGCCAGTTTGTATTTAAACATGCAAGGGGTAAAATTGAAAGCTTAGACTGTAGCGAATTGTAAAAAGAAAATGTACATTTAAATAACACTCTTGGGACTAAAATCATAAATATCATAGATTGAAACTAAAGAAAACTACGGTCACATTATATGAACTTACGTTATAGATTTAAGAAAAACTAAAACTAATTCAGGATATGCTAATATAATTAAAATGCTTTACAATAGTGTCTCCAAAATAAAATATATTTAACACCTGTGTTTACCATAGTCTATCGAAAGTACTAAATTACCTCTACCATAATACTATTAACCCAAATGGAGCTGCTTTGAAACTATTTATTGCTCATAATACGAAAACGCACACGCATCGTCTAACACTAAATCTATTAACAGGTAATAAAAGCAATGCAAAGTCTAGATAATATTAGTAGTTGCATTGAAAACCCTCAAGTATTGTCCAAAATAGCACGGGACAAAATTAACTATTATCACCTTCAGTCCCATAATAACGGGCCACAAATAAACCTATGCACGTCGGGCCAGAAATACTATACGCATTTTAACGTAATATCACAGCAAGCGTGAAATGGGACACGATGTAGAGACTGACGTGGAATAATGTAGATAAGTCGCAAGAGCATTTTCAGACTATCAGTCGTGAAAATCACAAGAACTAAATTGCGAAATTTCATAACCACCTTACGCGATAATTAGATGGATCTAATTTTCTATCCAACCAATATTTGAGTCTAAACAGGGATAGTTAATAACGATATTTGTAATAGTGATACATATTTATATTTCATTCAGTTAAAATAAATGTTCTTACTCGTAAATTATCTTTTGGACGCTTAAAACTATCAAATATGAAAAATTTGCCCTTCATATCATTACCATCCATCATTTCTTGGCCACAAATATTTACTCACTCACCAACGTACGGAATGCCAGACAAATCAAATGGGGCGTTACCTGAAAAAAAGACGTCAAGGTTAGTGAAATTAAAAACAACTGCAACCTACATACGGATGACTTAATTCGCCATTTTAATTAGACCGTGCTAACTAACCCACCAATAGAACAACTATTTCAAAGTGACCCATTTTGTGCGACCCCAATTCTTGGTGCACTGTTATTTTTTACGTGAACACATTAAAAATAATGTTACACAACACACGCCTGTCAAAACACCGAACAGACTTGTCGTGTCAGACACAACGGCCGGGGATGCTGTTGCTTCAAGGTGTAACAGTTTCAGATGTAACATGATGTGGATAGATTCGACCTAAATAAAAGAATAGAAATTTAAAACATGACTACAAACTTAAATAAACTAAGATTATTGCTAATTTTTTTATTAGAACAATGATTTTAATGAAATCGATACATAAAAAAAGTTTGGTCAAAAGTTATTGAAGCAGACAATAAGCAGGGATAGAAACTAGTCGAAAATAAATTAGGTGTTTGTACTTGCAAATGACTTACACTCGTATTACTCAAAAACAGGTCCACAATATTCTCGCGTCTATAATACACCATGTTCTAATGAAATCTAATAATAAAACGCCTATTTCTGTGTGACCTATTATCTGACCAGTGGCCAGCTACTGGAATTTCAAGAAAACCCATAAAAATATTGCACAATATCAAAGGACTTAAAATTAAACACAACGTAACGAACGAGTGACCACTCGGCGGTTGGGCAACCAGTCGTTAAACGCGAGAGCTTTCAGTACTTCAAAAGATTTATAAACATGTCTCTTATAAAAAAGGGCTAGTAAATAAATATCTTTAAGACATTCCCATGCAACGTTTTTGTAAATATAGTAATTGTAACTAGCTCCGTTCAGCCAAAGATATAATTAAAATTCTCATAGTTACAGAGCCTTCAGCGGTTTGTCGTATGGTTTTGCTGTAATGTAGTGCCCATTATTCGCGTAATAAAATATATTTGACGTCACCTCGTTAATGCCCTAGACCTCTTTTACCGAATTACGACTGTAACAATAGACAATAAAACATTCGTAGATCAGAGACCTTCAAGAAACACAAACACTTTGCCGAAACATGCTCATAAATTAGGATGCTTCAATGCATCTTTTAAACTTAGAAGTAGACCTTGATTGAGACATAAATAACGTAGAGTAAACTTCCTGACAGTTCATGGATGAATGAAAAGTTCGCATCTTAAGCCAAAGATATTCAGCTCGCCCTAAACATATGGCGGGGACGACAGGTGGTGGTAGACATGTGGGCACCGGCGAAGGGCTCCGATGACGAACTAGACAGAGACAAATAACCTAACAGCCGCCGATGGAAAAGGACGGCCGTCGAGCCCTAGCCGACCGTAAAGTCACGTACGATATTTATGTTATTGCCACTTTAAATAATCCTCAAGATCTCTAGTGGTTTATTGGCCACTTCGAACACCGATGTTTACACGAGTTTATTGTTTTTAGTGATGATGTTTTCGTCTCGTTTCAGGTGTCGAGGGATGACTACTACGAGATTGACTACAGCCCGAGTCCGAGAGGATCTCCCTTGAAGGATACGTCTAATATCCAGGATGAGCAGTCATACTGCATCAGCCGTCACAACCCGAACAAGACTTTTCGTCGGGAGTCTGTGATCGCTTCGTGGAAGAATTTGAAGAAGGAGAGAGAGCAAGCATTGGGGAAGCGTATCGTCTATGTCGATGCCGATAGTTACCAAGATTATTATGGCAGAAACAAGGTCAAACGATGCAAAAGCGAAAGGACTGCGTGCGCTCCTCGGGTGCCCAAGAAAGTAAAACGCACCTATTCCGTTTTATATAGATATGACCCTAACGAAGAGAAGGTTGTTAAAGAGTACAAGTACCAGCTGCCTAAGGAACAACAACCACCAGAACACAATCCAATGCAGAGGTCTTATTCTGAGCCGTTCTTGAACCCCGACAGAGTGCCCAAGAAAAAGGTCAAGAGGTCCTTCACGACACTGCTGAACATCAAGACGAAATTCCTCAATATCTTCACGTCGAAAAGTTAAATATGTTTTAGTACCTTTGTGGGGATAGTTGCTCAATTTAATGCATTTTATATTACGGGCGTTAAGCAAATTTTTGATGGGATCAATTAGTTTGTTCGCCTAGTATTCTAGTCCTAAGAATGTATATGGTATATCGTATAAGTAAACAAGTTATTTATGATACTAGCAACTTGCCTGAACTTCACACGAATACATAATATGACTTTATTTATAATTACATTTATTTGCAAATAAGAAATAATTGTAATCCAAAAGATTCAGAAACATAGGTATACTATCTTAACGAATAAAATTTGTTATTATACATCAATAAATATGATAACTTTTCAAAAAGAATAATAGAATAAAAAGTGTTAGAAAGGTAAACCGTGCGAAACTAGGGCAAGTTTAACACATGGTTTGAATGGAGCAGTAGTTGCACCAATGACCATTGATGTAACTGGTAACTGAGCTTCGTTTATCGTACCAATTGTATTTTAATATTTAAGAGTACATATTGTGATAGGTGTTGTGAATTGTGATAGATTTGATACAGTTAATGAGTGATATAACACTGTCAGATGACAAACAAGGAGATAAAATTGTGTGACATTTAGCTAAAGAGAAATTCTTAAGAATAAAGTCTCCTAATTGTAATTTTGATTACAGTTACTGATGGCGAAATATACAAGTGTTATCATGCTCATAGCGGCCTATATCTTATTGCCAGCTAGAAAGTTATAAAATCTGTAGGTGAATATGAACTTATATACGTAGAAACAAACACAGTTCTATGCATGTAAATAGAATTGTCTTGTTTGTCGATTGTAACATCAGGGAACAGTTAAAGTTTTGATATAATGTAAAAAAAATTATTCATAGATATATCTGGCAGTTAATATAACAGATGATTGTTTTAAATTACCCAGGCTATTATTTTGGTTTAGCATTAGGCTATTTTTATCAGACCATCAGATAAATGCTGCTTGTTATTGACACGATGTCAATTGTCAATGATGGAGCACGCTGTATAATCAAATAGCATTTAATACTAGAGATATCAGATTTACCTTGTGACTGAACAATGCCTACTCATTGCTTAGAATTAAAAAATAATATGCCATAATGTTATTTTAACGGCAATGTACCACTATAATAATAATATTTTTTTTTATTAATCTCAATGACTACCAAAATACAGAGATCCCTAAAAACTACAGTTACAATAATCTACTTTCATTTCACTACGGACCCTGCACTAAGCAAAGCTTGTATCGCAGGGGTCCAACTATTACGTAACTTGTTACACTTTAAATTGCTTAAAAATAATTGAAATTTGTCATGTCTGAAAATACTTTTGTCAACAAAAAGTATGTCATATTCTTTCTTTTTTTTTAGTCATTTTAAACTTCATGTTTAAATTGAACATACTCATATAAGAATAATAGCCTGGGAAAAGTTTTATTGGAGTGGTAATTTAATGAAAATTTAATTACTAAGACGTTTTATATTAAAATGATCTAAGAGTGTGTTAGACGTAAAATGAAATAAAGAAAATAATGATACAGAATCCTTTATAAAATGTTCATCTTAATAATATGCAATTTATTTAAGACGAAAACAACTTATATTATCAGAACTAAAAGTTTTTAATAAGTATTTTCTTTGAAATAAAAAACTTGTAACTTTTTGGAATAATTAAATTTTGTGATTCTGTACACTAGTCAGATCATGTTGGTTGGCTATTATTACGTAATTTTAAATTAAGGATTTTAGTTTTTATACATCGGATTTCATTCCTATTATTATTTAAGATTATACATAATATTATAATTAAGTCATTGTATGTAACTATCGAGATATGAATATGCTTCATAGTAAAATAATTTTATTTAAATACTAAGTTATTTTAAGTGATATATCAAATACTCATTTTATAATTTATTAGAACATTTTGTACTAAAAATATATGATGTTTAATTAAACAAAATTGTGTTTGTAATTAAATTACTTTATTTATTCCATCGTAAACATATTAGAAGGGAAGAATAAAAAAGCACGCCAGTGTTAAATAAAGTAATTAAAAATCGAATCTTGAAACCTTCATCCAACAAAATATTTTGTAGCTACGCTTTTATGATACTATGCATTTGAAACATCATCATCATCATCGGGTCATTTTAGTCTTCACTGCAGGAACACGACCCTCTATACTACCAGAGCCATACTAGTCAGAGCCACCAGAGATCTGGCCAGACGGGTTGGACAGGTCTCTTTGATATTAATTTTGTTTAGCTTGTGTTTCCTAAGTCGCGGTCTAAGACAACGACGGAAAGACTTGGAGTGGTCCTATTCTACTCTACTGGGAAATAGACGACGGAATAAATGCATAGTTAATTATAACATTTATAAACCTAACCTTATCACATAGTCACTCTCATCTAAGTTTCTTTGTACCTCCCAGTTGTATCTTCAGTTGTTAAGCTTCGGATTACAGTTATCGGTCATAGGCAGCGGTGATCACTTACCCTCAGGTGACCCGCTTGCTGGGAAGCCGTCCTATAGCAGATATAAAAAAAGTCTAACCGAATAACTTAGGCATGACGTAGGTTCAAAATGATCCAGTAATTAGATAGTGTGATAATGCCGAAACAGTGGAGTAATGTGCCCGCATATGTATTGTTAGTTATTAATGAAGACCCAGATAGGCCATTGTCAGAAATATGCGGGGTTGGTTAGACTCGCCCAGTTTTGATAAAAGATTACAATGTTAGGCGCACCGACTGGAATAATGTTCTTTATTACACGCCCACCCAGATATATTAATTAATAATAGCGTGTGTATTGTTCGGTAGTTCACTTGACATTCAGTTTCAATTTAAATGCTTTAAGGGAATACACGTCCAGTGCTGCCCCTATTTTAAAGACAACGGTAAAAGCATTTGAAATGTTGTCCTTCGAAGCCTTAGATAACCCTTAAAACTACATTAGGAAAATTAAGCTTAACGAAAAAGTGTAACAAATTGATTTGTTACACCTTTTTGTTAGACACAACGCGAACTTAGCAGCGAACTGAAGAAACAGCTATTACGTGCTTTTTATCCTGTTTTCCAAACCATTTCTCAACCATCAACCCCAAAACAGATGGCTCCTACCTCCCTTAAGTACAGACAGGATAAAATGTTGCTTAGCTAACTTACATTTTCACATAACTAAATATTAGTGCAAACTCTGTTGGTTCTACTGTTCGTTAGTTATGATAAGTTAAAAGTTAGTTAGTTGGTCATAAGTTCATAACATAAAGCGTAAACAGTAGGAACTGACTAAACAGCATTTATGCCTTTTAATTTTATCGCCATTTTTATATTATAAATTAAAAAAAAAATACTTTAATTATAGTTTTTCTCGCGTTTATAACATTATTTGTACAACTAACTTTTCGAACACTTTACTTACAGCGATCATGATCATGTAGACTGATGCTTCTTGCTTATGCTCCTTATTCAAGTGAAGGATTTAATGCCCCTAAAAAGTTCTCAGACATCAAGCCCAACAGACTCCTCTGATCAAATATACCTTTGTACAAACAAGAAAGGTTGCTTCGTTAATTTAGATTTTCACGTACAACTTGCTAATTCTAAAACGGCGGCGGAATAAATAATCTCATTTACATCCCGACGTTTAATACCTTTGGAGCCAGTGATGGGATCTCGGCAGAGTTTGATAGACTCGACTAACGTGCAAAATTAGTTGATTTCAACTTTCATGAGATTCAAAACTGGAATGCAGCTTCCATGAATATTGATCGCTTTATAAAAATGTTTTTTGTCTCGAAATCATAATATTTGTTTATATAACTATGAACTATACCCGTGCGTATACTATCTGCGTACGTAGATAGTATATTTAATTATGTATAGTATGTGTGATTGTGCAAGTGACTTTAAATTAAATTTTAGTAAAATTGTATTAGTTGTACTTGATTTTAAGATTTAGAATGCTTAGAAGCACTTGTGAACTAAAAAAAGCAGTCTTATTATTATTATTTTAAGCATTATTTTAAGCAGTCTTATTGTATTATTTTGTCATTCAGTGACTTGTACTTCAAGAAAAATTCTTGGAGAACCATATTTCGAGGCAAAACTTCAGACACAAAAGTCTTTTTAGAACCTAATGATTCTAGTCTTCACGCAAAAATTTTTGTTCGTCGTCGTTTGTCGTTTTGGAAATGTTAAACTTTCCAGTTCCAACCAAGCAGATTTGAACCTAAACCACTGAAAAGTTTGTAAAGCCTTTTTCAAGCTCAGAAGAGTTAGTCTCCTTGACTCACAGATCGTGTACATCACTAGCCGAGCAAGATGGGCACTCCGGCTAATCGTGGCTTAACGTTAGTTATTTAGCTCTGTAATTAACTTATTGAGATCCCTGGGCAAAATAAGCCGTTTTACATGTACTTGAGCCGATCTCTTTTACTGCGATGAATAATTGAATAGTTTAATTAGTCGGGGATTACTTATGTGTACTAAACATAAGGCTATTAAATGTCTATTAATCTATGTTATAACTGTAGATTTAATCTACTAACATAACATCTTAAGATTGAAGTAATGTAGACGAGGTTTGCAAATTTTGTTGCTTAAGTGTGTAAGTGGCCAACACTGGTAACAGATTTTTCAAGCTGCCTAGAGGCATCTGTCTTAGCTTAACGACTGTCATCAATTATATACAACAGCCGGGACCAACGGCTTAACGTGACAGAAACAGAAAACTACTCTGTCACAAACGGCGATTTTCACTAAAACCATGGGGTTGATTATTGTATCAAATAGGAATACAATTTCTGAGGGTGGTGCACATCTCAATATCGATTTTAATGATATCGTCAAGCCAAAGAGGTTTGTTGATTTGTGTCAATACCGCCTAAACACGAAAGCTTGGCATTTGGGGCAATGACATGCGGAATTATTATAGAGGGCGCTAGGGGCAAGTCAAGGAGACTTCTTACATAATAAAACCCGTATTTTATCGCTTCGAATTGAACTCATTTCGCTGAACTTGATTATTTGGGTCTTACTAGCATTGTCTGTGTATGCACATATAGTATAACTTCTTAAAAAAACAATATTAGCTTGCTAAGCGTATTTTAGTTAAAATATGTTGTGTGTTTATCGTCTTCAATGAAAGAATAAGACATATTTTTTAAATAAAACGTAGATGGTTCTCAATTAGACTGTATTTTTTTTCGTATTTTGGTTAAACCTTAAATCTGTCATATCGATTCGATTTGAAGAAAAATAATGGTAGGTAATTTTTCTTCCGATTTAGTCTCATTTAAATTCCATTAATATCGGTTTATTAGTTTGATTGAAGTCTGTTGATTCACCTTAAAAAATATATCGATTATATTTATTAATGATGACTTTATATTTACTAGCATAATATTTGGATTAAGCAAGATAAAAACAAGACACCCAGACTTTAGGGGTAGTTTAAATCACTATTTTGCTACACACATATACACTTCATGTAGTTTAATTTAACTTAACGTGTTACGTTAAGTTAAATTAAAGTAAACTAACTAATTGAATAAGATGTCAACATTCTATATTCACATCTTGTAAATTTACCAGTGGGACAATGATGGCTCGAAATAAAATAAATAATAAAATAAATAAAATGAAGCTATGGATGAAATTAATATTCATAGTATCGTTTAGTTAGTTTCATAACAATATATATATTTGACGATATAAGTTCACAACTTACTGTATAAGTTAAGGTTACCATAATTTATATGGTTTGTCGCAACATATTTATTTAAAAAAATCTATACAATATATCTCCCCGCTAATAGCATAAGCGGGGCCCATCGCGGTCTGTATCATTGTTTATTTAAATTTGATCCAGAGGCTGTTCCCACGAGCACCAGGGATTCGATAAGATCGCGGAATAAATTGCCACTCGAATTATGTATGTGTGAAAGCTGAGGAGGTTCTTCAACACCTGAATAGCTCTCATAATAACAATATTTGTATAATAGAAATAACATACATATTTGGGGTTTCGTAGCCGTGTCGCAAAAACTTAAACCCTTGTAGATTCGTTATCTGTCTGTTCTTCTGTCGTTCGTCGGAACTTCTTTAACTAAGAAGTGCCTAGTGTTACCACCATCTTCCGACTCCATCATGAAATCAAGTGTATTGTACCAAAATATTTTATTGTAATAATACTTACATAAGCACCAAAATTTGAGCTTTAGAAAGGAAAGTGTTTAAAAATCTGGATTCCTCCTAGACAAACAAAACAGGGTAAAATAAAAAGAAATCCTAAATATCGTAGTACATTTATCACAAAGATATATCAATACACTTAAGTTTCACAAAGCTATACCAATTACTTCAGTTATTTTTATACCTTGTACGTATATAGTCATCAAAGACTATCAAAGATGCCAATATGTGACTGTCGCTCGCGCCCTACTAGACATGAAAGTAATAAACATAAAAGTAATAAACATACCGCATGTCAACCCGCGCCCGGTTAGTAGGCGAAAGTCGCATACACGGCCAGTCAGTTTAGGCTCAGAAAAACGTGAAGATGTCCCATATGTGCTGAGATATGGTATCATAATTACAGTAAAAAGATTAATAAACAAAATTCTGATGTGACCTTTATCACAAGTAAGAAGAAAATAGCAGATTTTTGCATTACTTCAATTACCTAAAACCTCAATAAAAGGTACCGCCCCTTGCCTGTCACGATGTTTCGTATGAAATGTGTTGAAAAGACGTCTGAGCTACATTTCGTGCTCTGTGCATAAGTAAATTGACGAGATCCGTGTCGCACGGTTGGTCTCGGGTTCGATCCCCGGTCAGGTCTTAAAATAAAATGATCTTTTTCACATTGACCTGGGTCTTTGATTTTTATCTATATAAGTATCTATTATAAAATATAGTATCGTTGAGTTAGTATCCCATAACACAAGTCTCGAACATACTTTGGGGCTAGCTCAATCTGTGTGATTTGTCCCTATATATTTCTTTATTTTATACGAGTGGTAAATAAATACACAGGGGATATGATGATTGTCAATTATTTTCTAAACATAAATGTTATTTATGGCAGTACCAAGATTTACGTCTAACAAGAAACGAAGAGTTGTTATGATGACGTTGTGTGTTTAATGTTTATTTACTGAAGAGAAAGACGCACTCGGCATGTCTGTCCGTTTGTTTGACTATACTCGTAAATCAAGGAGGTTTACCAACTGATATATTTTAAGTTGGGAGTGTTGAAAAGAGAGCTAATTTCGTATTCATCCATCTTGCTACAATAATATATTTTTTTCAAGTTCATGTAAATATGTGATTTTCTTTATTTGACCTTATCTGCCAAATACCACAACCGATTTGGATGTATAGAGTATCGTTAAATATAATTCTTTCACTCTATACGACTATATTTTTTTTACCAAAACAGGCGTGTTTATTATTTTTTAAAATAAAAGGATTGTTTAAGAGAGGTAAAGGGTTCTGCTTATTATTTTGGTACAGCTATTAATAGTGGTATTTTATCGCTGTACGAAAGTAAAATAAACTATCGGATCAAAAATCTATCCATGTAGATAGATCCAAAAGTTGAAAGACAATAGACCATTTTTATAATAATTCAAAAATCTCGCATTATCTTCAACAAAAAAATAGACTACGTTTGTTTAAAATGGCGGTTTTTGAATAATACAAAGGGAATAATTCAGAAAGACAACAAATGGTCTCAAATCATATGTCGATTCCTTTGATTAGCTTCTCCGTCCTATGCGAGAGGAGAAACAGCTAGCATCTAAGCATAAGTTACTTATTCGTAGACTAGCATATTTTTTTTTACAAATCACACAGATAGAGCTAGCCCCAAAGTAAGTTCGAAACTTGTGTTATAGTATACTAACTTAACGATACTATATTTTATAACAGATACTTGTATACATAAACATCCAAGACCCAGGTCAATCTGAAAAAGATCATTTTCCATCTTGACCTGACCGGGGATCGAACCCGGGACCATCCGTGTCGCAGACCGCTGCGCCACGGAGCTCGTCATATTATTTTTTTATTGCCCAGGCTACTGAATTTGTCTATAAATTTAAACTTTAATAAATGTATTTACATTCTACAAAGCCGGTATTTATCCAGAAAGCAACAACTAAAATGAAATAAGCAGCCTAAGGGCTAATTTGTCCAAATTACTAAGAACTCCAGAACTTGAGGGCAGTTTCAAGGCCTTATTGAAATATGAACAACTTCGGAATAACGATACAAGTTGGTTGCTGCTTTATAATATAATCACTAGTATTTCCACAAAAAAGACAATCATCGTTTTCAAAAACAGGGGAGTAGCTTTAAATTGGATGAATTTGGCACACTTCAACTATGAAATTGGCCTTTTATTTTTTAGTTACTGTGTGCTTCTTCTATCTTCTTTATGCGTGTCGGCGTTACTTTAAATATTATACCCTATCCTGCGATGGATGTGAAAAATGCTACGAAGGTAAATGTTATAGAGCTGACTTAGATGTCATTTTTTTTTTTGTTTTTTATGTAAGACTATCTGATAACATTTTTTGACACCGGCCAACCTGTTTTCTCACTCAGTGGAATAACCTACGTTGTTGGTAAGAATTAGAATCTAGTTCTTACTTAATTTTCCTTACCCGACTGTTTAAGAAGGGTTATGTAAGTTTTGCGCGATCTTGTATGTTTTTTGATTTCTTTGTAACCTCGTATCTTCCAAACAGCTGGATAGATAGTCGTGACGATTGGTACAAACAATATTTTGTCTTTCCTGTAGGTCGCCTTCTGACTCCCCTGTAAGGCATAGCCAGGTTCAAAACCTACAGCTACAATATAGATTGTATACATTAACAAGCCTACAAGTCAATAGTTCCAAGTAATTAAAAATTATTATCCGCAGAATGCACTCGACCTAAGCACACGACAAAGCTCCTATTTATCTACATGCAATCCTTGAACTTAACCGATGAACTTTAACTACTACAGTAACTGATTCATAACTTAACTGCGCCTGATAACTTTGATTAATTGCCTGTCTACCTTATTAATGTGGGCTCGTCATTTGACATAAAGTAGTGAAGTAACCTAAGGCATTCTAGCTAACAGCCTGTTCTAATCCAGTAACAAGTGCCGATCAGACCATGCCTCACCTTCTGTCGTGCCCTAACTGCCCCATTACCTGCACAGTACAGGACCTTAATGAGGCCAACGACAGGGCAATCAGCGTGGCCAAATTCCGGTCAAAAGATATCTAATTGAATGAAGCCATTTCGCCTCAATAGGCAGAAGAACAAGTAAAAATATAGTTGTAGAAGGACGTAGTTAACTTCTGGGTGTATCTTAATCTTCGGCTGAACTTCAACTACTACAGTAACTGATTTATAACTTAACTGTCCCTTGATAACTTTGATTAATTGCCTGTCTTGCGATATTGCCGGCTCGTTAGCATCTAAAGTAGTGGAAGTAACTAAGGCATTCTTGCTAACATCTTACATCAATATTTATAACACAGACGCTCAGGTTTCTGCTCCCAAATGAGATATTTTTTATGGGTTCCTGGAATAATGAGGAATAATCTTTCACAGAAAAAAACTGACTTTAATGACCGATTTTGTTGAAATTTCTTTTGGGATCAAACTGAAAGTATCCATTCAAACAGAATAAAGTGTTTTCGAAATAGTTCATAAATGACAGATAAATAGGTACATACTTTACAAAATAATCAGAATAAGCCTCTTTTCTCTTTTTTATTACTTTTCTTTTTTTTTAATCCTCCTACTCGGGCATGCCTCATTATCCCAGGCAAACTACTTTATCAACATGCTATTGGTCACTACACTCCGTCAGTCACGGTTAATTTTATTACTCGAGCACGACCGATTACTGGGCGTAATTTAGGTTTTATGGGACTTTCTCTTGTTATCAATAATATGAATGATAATGATAATTTATTCACGAAAATACAGTACATAAATTAGCATTAGTTTCTATATTTATATGTCCTTTTCTATTTTTCTTAGATCAAGCATGTGAATATGAGAAAAAGAAGTCTACAATAAAATTTTTGAAGTGATTATAATTATAATACATACAAACTATCACGTCTTTCTCCTTTGGGGTGTAGACAGAGCCCAGCAGGCCGATTTGCTAACTCGGTGTACAACGATTTGATTGTCACTTTAGCATCCATTACGGTTTTCATATCTTAAATAAGAATAGTCATTCATACCGAATCCGTAATGAATATTGAAGTTGCCGTGAAAATGATGTACACCGTAGCTGTCAAAAGTTAGCAAATAGGCAGCCAGGTCTGTATAATCTTAAGGCAGTTTAGCATTTTGGTGGTGTTGTAGTTGAGAACGGAATCAAAATCGTTATGACATGATTCCTGACGCCCTTTTCCCTCGATCAACTTTTACGATCAAGATCAGGTATTAACAGAAAAGGTCGTGCTCCTGCAGTGGAGACTTAAAAAGACCTGATGATGAAGATGATGATGTTTAAATTAAGGTTAGTGTCGATCGGTTTTACATGTGAGCCATGACTGATTTGCGTTTATAAGGTCCCATGTTAAAAGTAAAATTATTAGATCCCTCAGTCGTCTGTTATTTCTACACGACTAATACCTTTTGTAAAATTTCGCCGTAATTATTTGCAAATTACGATGTGTCCGTGAGCAATTAAAAAGCAACTTTAAATATTTTAACCAATATGTCCTTATCAAGTCATATAAATTCTGCGAAATAAAAGTGGGACAGAATGAAAGGTGAACGCACAAATAACGGGTTCTATATGCTAATCTAATTGTTATTAATTAGATATGACTATACAAACACACAGATATGGAATAAGAACGATTAACGATATTAAGATGTTCGGTTTAAATGGACGTTATCTACCATCAATAAGACGGACTTAGGCATTTTAGATTGTACCGAATTTTTAATGACGATTTTCACATTTGGAGAATTAAATTTAATGGTTATGTCTTTTGTCTATAACGGGATAGATTGGGTTAATTTTTAAGCCCCATGCACAAAAATCTTTCTGGTTATATATAATTTAAGATATTTTTAACAAAAAACAAAAACCGACCTCAACCCTATCAATTTGATTGAATAAGCATAAAAAAAATTAAAATAAGTGTAAACCATACGGCATACTTGTAATTTTTTTTTTGTTTTTGTGTGTTTTTTCCAAAAGTCCTTGACACATTTCGATAAAAATTTAATGCGACCAACTGTAAAGTAGTACCTACCGAACAAAAAAAGAACTTCTTAAATCGGTCCAGGCGTTTTTGAGAAATCGGGGAATATACATAAAAAAAATTACAACGAATTGAGAACCTCGTCCTTTTTTTGAAGTCGGTTAATAAATCAGCGTGCTGCTGTCATAATATTCAAGCTACCAGACTTGAAGGCAAGTTCGTATAGATAAAAGGAGAGATGAGCAAGGGTACGTATTCTGTTCCAACCAAAAAGAAGTTCAATTTAAACTCTTTTCGTAAAAGTTTATGGGTAAAATTCAGAGAAATCAATTAGAATCATTTGAATAAATACAATGCGTCTTGTTGAAGAGTAAGGAATGATGATTGTCAAGTTATTTGCTTAAAGCGAAGTCGAAGAAGTTTTAAATGTGACTTTTTATGGAAACAAAGTTTGCGTGCTTGAAAGTTAAAATTATGAATTGTCTCAAAGATTGTTAACAATCAGGATAAAGCTTTTAATTAGAAAAATAAAATTACACCAGTAATTATCATTAAATAACTAAAGCAAGTCCAGCTACTAACACCTAAATTAATTTGAGAGATTAAAAGTAGAAATTGAATTTATTTTACTTCTTTCCGCTAATAGCTGGCTTACTAACAAAATGAACCGTTAAAATGAATCTCGTGTTTTAAAAGTGTCACTCTGCAACAAACATTCGTGAATTCGGAGAAACGATAAATTTCGCGTTTTTAATTGATAAGAAAAACGCATGCATTCATCGATACGCAGAATCCGGGATCGAGTTCAGGACACATGAGTAATCACATGATACAGAGCAGACGCACGTATAGGTATGATTATACATGAAAGTCCAACAATTTTGCAGAAATGTTTATATTAAGTGCCATTTACTGCAATATTATTAGAAATTAATTTTATTTACTTCTGATTGACCAAATTAAAAAATGTGTTTCAATAGCGGTTTCTGATGAAAGCTGGTTTCAATGTTTGTCCGTTCTTCATGTCAAAACGAAATAACGAATGGACTGAAAAGATTTATTGCAAAAAGATCTTAAAAGCACTGGTCAGTAAAACAGCCTAGTTTTATATGAATTCTGTATGAAACTAGATAATATATGTAACATCCTTTGATTTCGGCAAAAGTAGCCAGTACATCTGTCGTAGGCACTTTATGAGGCTTTGCTTAAGTGCTTACCGCCAGATGCTAGCACTGAATCGAAGGGTGCGATGAGCCGCTATCATTGGAAAATATTTGACAAACTCCACATTTGACACATTGTCGCCCAATCACAGCTTACCGGACCTGGCGCTAATGCTGCCAAACATATTTGACCACAATCAATCAGAATACACAATTTCATTTGTCCTATACACTTTTATGACATGTGCATAAATTAAGTTTAAACTGTGTCTGTATATTTTCTCATGTGCAATCGGGCGCCGATTTTAGACAATGTCGACGCAAAAGGTCAAGGAATGCACACAATGCAGGGTGCAATGTAATACGGTATCGGCTTTTATGTCTTAATTGCACTGGAATATTATGTCAAAAGATTGCCTTGTTAATGTGATGGTATAAACTTTCTGTTTTTCATCTCAAGATTTCAGACAAGCTGCGTGGCGGGTTCGATACCCGGTCAGCTCATGATGGAAAACAATCTTTTTCAGATTGACCTGGGTCTTGGATGTTTATCTATTATAAAATATATAATCGTTAAGTTGGTATCCCACGGCACAAATTCACAACTTACTGTGGGGTCATCCTAATTTGTGTGATATGTCCCAATACATTGATTTATTTATCTCACCACTTTGTGCTTCTGTCGTCTTATTATGTTTGTTATTCGGTATACATCAGGAAGGTTTTGTAGGACCTCTTCTTATTGAACTGTGTTTGTATTTTATCTCATACACATTGCAATTGGTGGCCGATTTAAGCCAATGGCGAACATAATCGCTGCACGCGAAAGGTCAAGGAATGCACATAATGCAAAATTCATTGTATTGCGGTATTGGATTATATGTCTTAATTACACCTGCATATTATGCCAAAACCAAAACATGCCTTCTTAATGTGAAGGTTTATATATTTTGTTTTTACTGTTACCTTGCAGGATAATATGTGTAACATTCCAAAATACGTTCATTTAGATACAATTTTCTTTATTATTTTCTTAGCTTCTACCAAGTACTTCATAATGTATGACATATATTCATCAGTTGTAATAGAACAAGAAACCTCGGAACAGTCGATGTGATGAGTCAATGGAAAAGAAATTGAAGACGATAGAGTAGAAAATAAACTAAATATTTTCAGGCAAAGATAAAACCCAATAAATAACAATACAGGAACACATCGTTCATGATTAAGTAGTATCTAACTTTATGACTGGTTCCACAAGTCTTGTGGTTGGGTCTTAGGGTAGTAGGGTGATGTTAGCATAATAGGAGCACAATAAAAGCAACTGCTATTACGGGTCGATTTTAAAGGTCAGGTCAAGGTCTTTTCATCATATGGCATAAGCTTTACCTTTTTTAACATCTAAGCGTTTAACAAAGCCGGTAGGGAAGGAATTACGAAGATACTCCGACAGATTTTGGAAGTAGGACCAAAGACAAAATAATTCTTACGTAAAGACTTCTTAGATTGTACAAAGATTTTATTTAGGTAGTAAAATTTTGTGCGGGTTACAAATGGAAGACTAAAACAGAGAGAATGGAAAATACTACGAAATATGACAGCTAGTAAACATTTTATGCTGTACATTTCTACATACATAAACAGATATGTACAAAGTTTATCTCACAGAAGGTATACTTATAATAGTTACCAAAATATTTAGTAATGCTTAGGATAAAATTAATGAGAGGATAGGAGGGTAATGTTTTTCGAGCGTATGTCAGTATGTATATATCTATTAGTATGTCTGTTCCATTATTGCATACTGTAGTCTAAACGGCTTGTCCGATTTTGATGTGTGAGGTATCACTAGATTCGTATTCTTCCCCGGAGTTTGTTTGTTTTTCGTATGTGTAAGTGGCCAACACTGGTGTCAGATTTTTCAAGCTGCCTTAAGGCATCTGACCTAGCTTAACGACTGCCAACAACGATGACAGCCGTTAAGCTTTCCCCGGAGTGTCAAAGGGTATGTGACATCAGCAAAATTTAATATGGCGGACGTAAATTATCAAAAAGGCAGACAAGTATTATTTATTAGATATATATAAAAAAGGATATAGAAAAAAGAGTTACTGCAGGGAATCGAGTGAATGGGGCGCTACACTCCTTTATGAACAGCAGAAAGGTGTCTGAGAAGGCGCGTCTGGCTGTCCATAATGGTGAGTTGTTGCCAAGTCTGATGTATGGAAGTGAAAGTTGGGTATGGCAGAAAAAGGATGAAAGCAGAATAAATGCTGTTGAAATGCGAGCGCTAAGAAGTATATGTGGTGTAAGTTTGACAGATCGTTTGAGAAATGATGTTATAAGGGAACGATGTGGAGTGAAAGACAGTATAGTGACAAAAATTGAGAAAGGAATGTTGAGATGGTTTGGACATGTAGAGAGGATGGATGAAAGGAGACTTACGAAAGGTATATATACAGCAGATGTGGTTGGGACAGTTGGTCAGGGCCGGCCTCGACGAACGTATCGTGACCAAATTACGAACGTTCTTGCAAAAGAAGAAGTAAGGAGTACCCGAAACCGGCGAGCATGCATGAAAAGAGTAATGAATGTAGATGAAGCGAAAGAGGTTTGTAAGGATCGTAGCAAGTGGAGATCCATAGTCTCTGCCTACCCCTATGGGAGAGAGGCGTGATGATATGTATGTATGTATATATTTATTTTTCGAAATAATGCTACTTGTTATTAATAGGTAATTGAGAAAGGCGATCGTTTCAACAGTTCAAGAAAACATTAATTACTAATTAAAATCTGCCGACAATAGCATTATTGCCCTATCGGCCTCATTGTCGACGGCATTGACTGAGTTTTATTGAGCCGTGAAAAGAAGACCTTGGAACCAGTAGAGCTGGGCTTGCTTCACTGTCATTGACATTAATGACCCTTGGAAAATTGATATTTTAAGTACTTGCTTTAAATTAGCTAAATAACTAGGCAAATGAGTTTAGGCAACAGGACCCTATATGTTACAATAGAAATGCCTATGTGCTTGGAAGCTAGTGAGAGCTTGCTTATTTGTCAACTGCCTCTGTGGTCCAGTGGTTAATGCGTTTGCTTTACTGACCCGGGGGTCGTGGGTTTGATTCCCACGGGAAGCATACTTTGATAAGTTGTTTCCAGTTTGGTTAGGACAATGCAGGCTTGAATCGCCTGATTGTCTGATAACAAAGATGATTCCGTGCTTCGGAAGGCACGTTAGGCCGTTGGTCCCGGCTGCCATTTGGTAGTCGTTAAAGGAACCACTTCCGAGGCCGAGAGGCGGTTCCGAAGAACTCTGACACCAGGGTGTGCATGGTTGACTGACCGTGTCACCTACTCGAAATGATGTCATTGGCATTAATAACCATTGGAAAATAAATATTTGCCGTACTTGCTATAAATTTGCTAAATAACTGGGCAAGTAAGGTAAGCCAACAACCTCCGATATGTTACAATAGAAATGACTATGTATTTTGGGGGTTTGTGGTGGGAAGTCAAGGGGTGCAGTTGGAGTTTGCCTAAGTTTAAGTTTGTTAGTGTAAGTGTTTAAGTCCACTTAAATCAATTTTCAAACAAATATGAAATTGGTGTAGTTTGGTGTTATAAATGCTCGTGCTCATGAACAATTTGTGAGATAGTTAAGATAGTTAAAGAATACTGTTATATGGAATCGTATTGACTTGTTACTAGAACCTCCTACGAGGATCTCAAAGAATATACGTCATCTTTGATGCTACTTGTTAAAACTATACCGTACAACACCGATACTTAGTATCTCATTATACTGGACATTGGCAGAATCACTGAAATCTCGGTGAAAGCCATAAATTAAAAAAAAATATGGAATAAAATAGACTATATATTTTGAAGCTAGTGAGAGCTTGCTTTACTGTCATTAGCATTAATAACCCTTGGTAAAGATTTAGGGTAAGAGTACTCGTTATGAATTATACATAAATAAATGGACAAATGAGATTGGTCAATAACGTCCTTATTACAAAACAAATACCTATGTAAAATTAGTAATTATAATATGTATATGCAATGTAATTATGTATTAAGTAACTCGCATTGAATAGTTTGTAATATACATACTTCTTTGTAGTATATGTTTATTTAGCAGTACATTTATTGCGAAGTCAATTTCATTTTACTTTTGAGTCATCTCATGAACTAAATAGGTAGTTTGCATTTTGGAACGGCCAATGCTTTGAAAACTTCAGTGTTAGCAGATAGGTCAGATACTCGTACCATTGCTCATAACGAAGCTGATTATTTTTATTTTAATGTATTTAATTGTGTCCCTATTTATTTTTTTATAAATCGCTAAGCCAAAAGCATTGGATTTTATATTTTACTTGCAATTTTATTATTTCACCCTTTGTTGTTGAATTTCTAAGAATTCCCACCAGTTGAATTTCTTAAAATTCTCTGTACCCAATTTCAAGTTTCTGTTTTGGCTGTGCTTTGATATATAAGTCAGCCAGTCAATCAGGTGTGCCTTTTATATATAATTTTTTCTGATTGGTCCAATGGTTGACTGGCAGAGAATGCCATATGGCATTAGGTCCTCCTTTTGTACACTTATTTTTTTGTTGTTCAATAAAGTATAAATAATAAAAAAAAAATATTTACTTAAGTGAAGAGAAAATCAACGCACAAAAGAGCAAAAACGGCGATGATGACATTCTTATCAGTCAAAGATTTGGTCACGTTCACGAAAATATTGACTCTGGTAAGTGGCAACGATACAAAAACTCCTATTGCAAACAGCAATTGTGTTGTGAATAGCGGGTTCGAACCTTGGCCGTGTCGTGATGGTCTTGATTGCTCGGTAGAAGATTATTGTCAAAGGCAAGATGTTGTTATTGAGGTCCATGTTGTTGATATTTTTTAGATTATCAAGATATAGTAAATATTATAGTGAAATCTTCCGCAATGGTCTGAAGAGAATAGGAAAAACTTCGAATGTATCAGCTCTTTCTCTTCCCGCGGAAATATATTAAAACGATATGTGATACCTGCATGCGATATTAAACGTTGTCATTGGGTCTTATTGCCCTAGGCTATATCTAATCCGTAAACCGTAATCCATAAACAAAACTTTAGGTTCTGAAACATAAGCTTCTGACTTTAAGACCTGGACTCATGTCCGAGTCATCGTGTAAAAAAAAGCAATACGCATTGTATGCGTATTGGTACAGCTACTTATAATCTAAAGGTCACATATAATGTATGAAAATTTAACAGTTTAGTTTTAACGTCAGATTCGATGCGACGTTAACTTTGACTGTCCGTCTTCGATTGACGCTAAAGTTCGGCCAAACTGGTGGTAATCCTTTCAGAACCCACTTTTCAAAACCTTTATTTATTAGAGTTTCACAGTTAATTATTACTCCAATAGGGGTGGCACAACGCAAAGCTTTTTTTTTACGGACATATAACAGCTTATTGTAGATATCGCTGCATACGATCTTTCCTAACGAAAATATGAATATC
The DNA here is from genome assembly GCA_963082605.1 of Rhodophaea formosa. Lineage (NCBI taxonomy): Eukaryota > Metazoa > Arthropoda > Insecta > Lepidoptera > Pyralidae > Rhodophaea > Rhodophaea formosa. The sequence goes on along the minus strand of OY720228.1, from coordinate 7,008,008 downwards.
TTTATTTTAGCCCTTTATGCAAGAAATGAGAAAAATATACCTGAGTAGGTGCTCAAATCTGAGTAGATTTGAGCACAAAATATTTTAAGTATCTTGCAAACATAGTCTATAAATTTTTTTTTCTTTATTGAAGATGTCGGAAACTAGCTTATATAAACATTTCAATTATTTATTTCACGAGGTTTGGTCAGTTTATAAAAAGAAATATTTATCTAGTCAAAACACAGCAAAAGTCCATTCATTTGACAGTTTGATTCGGAACAATCCTTAACAAGGCCACTCTTTGTGTGTCATCCCTTTTCAAAATTAAAAAATACATCAACAAAACCTTCGCACTTATTAGGCCTTAAAAATTGCTTTTAAACCGTTTCAATGCCCACCGATTCCCACGACATCATAATGCCATTTATACCCAAATTTCTCGTTAAATGTCCACAAATTGGTGTTTTGACACATCCATATAACGCGAAAGGATAGAAAGACATAATTTCACCAAAACAGTCGGCTATTATTTTTACGGCTGTTATAAAATATTTAACATTTTATGGTACGACCTCGGCATAAATTAAAATATTTACAGATATTATACGACTCTTGATATATACATATATACTTTAGGATGACAGGCCACAATGAGTTTTTCTGGCTTAATCCCGATTATTAAATAATCACTAGCTGTGGTACGTTAAAAAGCAGGACAACACGTTCATTTTACACTTTTTAATATCCATCCCACATTTAAGAACTAGGTTACGACAACTACCTGGCTCTTAGTTTCTTCTCGGTGTCACTGTGTGGAATGCAAATAATGATTATTTTGGTTAAGCAGGTCAATTGATTTTTTTACATTGAAGTCAAAATCAATATAATTTTGTATTCATTTATTTGGAACGCTGTCAGTACTTAGTAAACGCATACAAGATTATATATCTAGGCATTCTCATTGGTGCAAACTATTGTTATGTATCAGTCGCCATTGTAAAATGCAAGGACTGTTTATTGGTCTCCACTGCTGAAGCATGACCCTCTCTGTAGTACCAGAGCCATCTATTAACCAGAGCAGTCAGAGTATTTGACCTACATACACTCTTCACGCTGGTCAGACGGATTGGAGAGGTCTCTTTGAAATTAATAAGCTTTGTTTAGCTTGTGTTTCCTAAGTCGCCGTCTACGACATTAATGGGAAGACTTTAGTAATCCTATTCTACTCGGGAACCACACGGCATATGAGTATTTATGTATTTTATAACTAATTTGTGACCTGGGGCCAGTATGGAAAAGTCACGTATCTACGACTTGGTGAAATTCGGCTACACTTAAATATTCCAAACACGCAGCGTAAATTAAATTAGTCATTGTGTTAAAAATAATTTTACATCAGTTTATAACTTTTTTTATGACTACATTTATATTTATGACTAGAGATTAATTATTAATTTAGAAAGTTACTTCAAAACGCCTTCTCATTTTCCATCATTAGTCAAATTGTATTTTTTCATCAAATATGTAAATTTTATGTTTATGAGTGGCGATGCTGTCAGAAAAGTGGAGATGGTATACATTATACTTTTTGAATTAAAATATCTATTGGCATTCATTATAAAACTGACTATGCCGTGACGGTAAATGGCATGAATGGCATTCATAAGTAGATGCAATAAAGCTTTTATCTCATCTGCCGGATATAATTTCTTTTTTTCATTGTTGCGGCCATCGTTTGTTAAAACATATGTATGTTTATCGCGTTTTTATTTCGTTAAAGGTAGACAGAGCCTACACTCCATAGAACCTAAAGGCCACGTTTAGCGTGATGGTGCCAGGCAACTTCAATAAAAATAACTAAGTACAACATATAATCGCAGGTTGGTAAGCAAAGTCGCAGTATTCGTGTCTTGACGGCATTCATAAAAGTGTTTGACAAAGACGATTTCTTTTACGTGCCCAGCTTTAGCACTTCTCCATGTCCTAGATAAATAAATCGTGTTTTTTTGTCATAGGACGGCAAACGTGCAAGCCTGTCACCTGATGGTAAGTGATCTCCGCTGCCCATAGACTAATGTAACACCGGGGGTATGACAAGAGCGTTGCCGGCCTTTTATTTTTCCCTCCCCAGAGGGGAAGGGGGATGGGCTTCCGACGCTCTCACTCACCGAACGAAGCATAGAAGCTGTAAAGCTACTACTCAAACGTCGATTTTCTGTGAGAGTGTGGTACTTCCCCGGTGTTTTAATCATGTTTTACGTAGGAAAGTCTATCATTTGCTCTATAGGGACATTTAGTGAACTGTGAATTGAGAACAGGTGTCTCCTTTGTAAGGCGCACGTCATTGGCTATCGAAGAAGACGTTTTATTTTTGTATGTTTATTTCCAAATACATATAAAAGATGATTCTGAACAACCTAGTAATATTTTAATGATGGAATCAGAGGCCCTGCTGGAATGAAACGCATGAAAAAAAGGTAGAAAAAGAAAAAATATTGGACCTACCCTACAAATTCACCAATCAGCTGGACCAATTCCTATGGGAGGGATTAGAACAATTTATCAAAGAAAAGGATAGTGTAATAGGAAACAACAAGGGGAGGACTTTGCCCAGCAGTGGGACACTAACGGGTAACAAAATATAAGCTATATGAGATAACTTTTATTTTATTTAATTACCTTACTACGCGCTTTATTGAACAGTTGCCAAATTTTTACAGCAGGTTCAGTAACTAATACTGAACAACTTTCCGAAATAAAATTTTGGTTTAAAAAAATGCCTTCCCATAGAATTTGGCTGATCAGCTGATCGGATTTAAGTCAGAAAGGCGAAATTTTACGTCATATTTCACCGTAGACCCTTTCACCAAATTAGATACTAAGCCAGCTGTAAAAATATATAACATACCGTGTGTCTGTTTGTATTATACTAATGCTCCCTGTGCACATTTCGCGAACATACCTGCAAACAAAAGAAAACACGATTAATCTTGTTAATCTGCAGAGTAATTAGCCTGTCAATCATATCGGCCATCAGTCACGCTGACAGTCGGGATACGGAACGGCGGAAATTTAGGGACGCTGTGAATGTTTCCGAGGTCATATTGTAAAATACCTTGAAAACGATTTTACGAGTGATCGTGGAAAGAATGGGAAATAATCGGCCAAGTGTCAGTCAGACTCGTGCACGAAGCATTTTGCACCATATTCTATTAAAAAATAAACTAACGCCTTAAAAACGGCAAAAAAAAAAAACACGACTGTTAAATGGGAGCCCCTTATATATATTTATTTTATATTATAATTTATTTTTGAAATTAAGAAAACAGCATTAAATTGGTATTTAAACACCGTTAAATATTCTTGTCATTCTGTTTTTAAGTTTTTGTATTTATAGCGGTGAAAATTTCAACTGTCTAGCTATCACGCTTCATTAGATATAGCCTGATGACAGACAACGAAGTCTCGTGAAAGGTCCTTTGGGTACGGAACCCTAAAAATGACGGCTCCCAAGGCGTACCCGTAGTGGTTGTCATGCCAGCCTACATCGGGTATTTAATATTCACAGGTGTTTTCCTTGGTTCTGGAGCTATCCGAAAAGGGCTAGTCAGCGACCGACCGTAAAAACTAATTCTTTTTTGTAATTTGTTGTACGTTTCACGCAGATTGTTGCTTATTATGTACATATTTATAGGCTAAACTCACTACTTACTAAAAATACTACGCTGTCAAAAAAATAGAAATAAAATCCGATTTTAACATCTAATAATCTGCGATTTACGATTCTATTTATTGAATTCATCTTCTTACTTATTAGATATTAAACCATGAAATGACCCAAGAAATCAACAAAGATAATATAAAGAGAACCACGATAGGCTTTTCTATTTACCGGTGGATGAAGTAAGACGGCTTTAAGATGCACTTTAAACATCTTAGCAAAATGATGAGCCGAGGTTTATGCCTCTCGTATCGTTGGCATTTTATTGTGTTAATCTTTAGAAACATTCAACGTGCAGTTATAGCATGTTGTAGTCGTTTATAGCTATTTTATACTCGTTAGCAGACGCATCACGCTTTAAATTATTAATCACGAGAGGAGAAGGTTCACATTGAATTGATGGGCGAGTCATGTGGCATACCTAGTATCTCCTTTTGTGTTTCATTATAGGTGATATTACAACAAACACAAATTAATCAACTACAATGATGGTGTTAACTTTTTAAGCCCGGCTGCTTTTAAGAGCGGCTATCGCAGTTAGTTTATTAGGGTCCCTACCGAAATGGTAAAATAGAACCCTAATACTGAGTCTTCGATGTCCCTCCGGTTGTCTGTCCGTCCATCTGACATAGAGTTGAACCGTAATAGGTAGAATTGAATTTTTTTGTTTGGTGGTATGGCATACTTGTGTGCGATTCCAACTTGCACCTGGCAGGTTTTATAATATTCATGCTATTAAAGATTTACCGAAGATTTTTACAACTAGCACTTTTCTATTTGGCTGCACTTGTTGCATGAAATATTAATCATATCAAAAGTTACTCTTTGACAGTGTGGTATTATTATAAGCCGAAAATAACACGGCATTTGTGAATAAAAGCGGCAACAGCTAAAACTCCATGAAAAATTGTAACATTAGTTTTGTTAGTGCCGCTGCGCCTGTGCACAAGCGCTGTGAACTCGCCCGATAACTCGACCATTTTAACAACTTCTCAGCACGATAAACTTAAGACATCCTTTTGCGGTACGAGATATGGATTTAATTAAAAATGTTAGCAATAAATCTCTGATAGCGATCGGGTAACGGTGCCTGTAAAAGGTCTATAAATACGCTAAAAGGGAAATGGCGGTTTTTAATTTATAACACGTATAAAAAGCAGCATTTACGGAATTATGGGTTTCAATAAGGATGTAACATATGGAACAGTTGAATCGATTTAACAAACAAATCATATTTTTATGGGTTTATAATATTCGAATGGAGATCTTTTAGGCCTTATTGGCTCGTAAAGCCACCAAAGGAGAGAGGAGGTTGTAAATGTAAACTTTATATTAGTACAGTACATTACTAAGCTTTGAAAAGTGCAATATCTTCTGCAATATCGAATCTTGGAAATAACATGAAAATGAGTCACTAATCTGGAACCCATAAAGCTGAGGACGGCAGACGTCGCGTGACCCTAGCTGACCTTGAGGGCCGTCTGAACTGCATGCCTGACTGTGGCACGAAAAAAGAAGGCGTGCTAAGCCGTTAGTTCCGTTGGTATAGCTTTAAAAGAAGCAGGAAAATGGAAGATCAAAATCGAGTCTGCAATACCGAAACTCTGAAATAACACATAAATGAGTCACTAAGCTGGAACCGATAAGACTATGGTCGAAAGACGTCGCGTGAACCTAACTGACCTTGAGGGTCGATTGAGTTACGCATAGTGAGGCGTATGTGTCGTGTGGCACATGGAAAAATGTAGAGGTGTTATATTAGGGTCAGTTATCAAGAACCATGTTATCGAATATATTAGTTTACCGATATTATGTTCCGTTAAACGTTCTCCAAGAACGGTGAAGAACAGGCTGGGATTTTGCAGGCAATATTATTTATTGAGGCATTTTACATCTACCTATCAATATATAACGTTTCGTATCGTCGTAGTTAGGACGCGAACGGATGCGGAACGCTAACGGGCGCGGAACGCAGTAACGCAGCCGGTTCACCGATACGATACTTTGGATATTAACCTGTTCTTGACGGTTCTTCGGGAACGCGTTCTTCGGATATCACATAACCTAATATATTTGTATTATGTTCTGCAGCGTTCATATTATGTTCGCGGTATCGGTTCTGATATATCAGTAACACCTCTAGAAAAATGGAACTCACGAAAAAATAAGGTACGCGAAGCTGACCTTAGGTTAAGCTTAAGATCACTGCTGCCAATGGACAACTGCAATACCAGGAGTGTGACAAGAGGTAAGTAATAAATAATTCTTGATAAATACTTCGAAAATCTTTTAATAGGGGCTAGCGTTATTAAATAACCTTTGACGCAAGAGTGGAATACGAAAAAAATATTCGAGTCGACATACAATAAAGCTCGAAATCCTAACCCTAACATATTGATGTTTGTTATTTTGTATAATTTCAGATATAGGTATGCTGCGTTTTAATTTAAAAAAAACAGCAGATAAATTGCAAATGTTTCCCTAAATAGAACCATGCTTCTCAATACTTTAGATACAAAAATCCATAAATACTTTACCCTCTAAACATTTTCCGAACACAAACTATGAAACAATATTGTAAGTTGTAACTTTCACCATAAATTTCTTAGAAATGAAATGATATCTCAAACTATACAAAACGCATTCGCGCTCGCCCGAGCATGGATACAGGGAATGAAGCAGACCGTCTGAAAGCGGTTCCAGTCTAGACTACTAAATATCTGTCAGACTAGCTATTCGGTGCTTCTGGACGCTGTACCTTATTACTTTAAACTCGACGGATAGTTCAATAACAAGACATCAAACCTACGAATAAGTATTACTTACCTATTCGTAGCATCAAACTATCTATCGAATTTAAAGTATCACATCAACAGCCATACGACGTCAATACTAAGTCTACGCGAAAGTGCACATAACCGAAAAGTCCCCAGGATTGAATCCCGTCCGCTGATACGTATCTTGTATGAAGTGCAATCTGGATCCCTCATTTACATCGACGGAAAAAATATTCGAAAACTACGAAAATCTGACACTTTTGTCAGCTACTCCCCTCAACATGACGAAGAAGGTGAACCGAGCAAATTACACGTGTTATGTACCTTACTTACCTGATTGTTCTTTATATTAATTATTATTGTTCAAACTTCTACCTTCCTATTATAGTTGACTTTATCCTTTGGCAAATTGGTTGACTGGAAGAGATCCCTCTTGGGATAAGTCCACCGTTTGTACGACTTCTAAATGTAGTTTTGTTATGATTATTTTATATTTTGTACAATAAAGATTTTAAACAAACAAACAAACAAACACGCATTTCTGAAAGTATAGAAACTGCCAAAAATTTCCAGATGATTTGAAGCAAATCTAATTCTATCTTACGCTAAATAGAAGCTCAAAAATGGACTCTACGCTAAGCCCCATTATAATTTCAGGACGTTAATGACTTCAGCGACAGTAGAATTTAATTTGACGTCGTCGCCGGCAGGCCCGCTTTGCGATGCTAATTTGTAACCTGATCGCTACACTTTGTACCTGTTGAACTATAATGGCGCATCAACCAGGTTTCTTTGCTAAAGCTGAAGGTGAAGTGAGTTCACACACTAGCGCCATCCAGCAATTAATTCATTTACTCCTAAATCAAATCAAATTTAAAAATCTAATTGCTGATTGCCCTAGTAAATTACTTGTAGTAAGTATTATTGGTACAAGTTTTCACTATTTTTAATTTGATGAATAAAGAGAACGAATTATTACGTTAAATACGTTTTCTTAAACTTAGATTGTAATATCTATGAATACTAACAAAAAGAATACTACAAGTAATTTACTAGGGCAATCAGCTATTCCTTTTTTTTTATTTGATTTAGGAGTAAATGATTTAATTGCTGAGTGGCGCTAGGGTGTGAACTCACTTCGCCTTAAAAAGCTTCCAGGGAACAATTTCTTTGTGGAAGTTTTTTAAGCTCTGCAATGTTCACCTCATTTTGATAAATGAGGTGAACATTCTAGATTTTTCAATATCGTAATTGGAGACTCTGAACCGAAAGCGTCTAGGAGTGTTAAATCTTCAGGGTTCGTTTATATGTGTTTCTTTATACCATCATAATCCTAAATGCTCTTAAGAAATTTTAAACATATTTCATCATCATCAGGTCCTTCCAGTCTCCACTGCAGGAGCACGACCCTCTCTGTACTTAAAACATACTTAAAACGTAGTAATTATATGCTCATTGGACATAACCAGATCTGTTGATTCATCAGGGTTTGAAATTACGAGGATTTTTTCCGAATAATTCCTGAAACCTATTTTAATGAACCACAAGAAAGACCTTTTAAAAAAACTCTTTTTGCTTATGTCGTTGCTATACTGATGGCAAGAAAGCAATCTTCATTATTTTTCGTGACGTCATTTTGGACCGAAACATAATCCTAAAAATATCAGTATCTGCGCAATCTCCTAACTGGAAACATTTAACTTTCAACCAAGCGTGGTTAAACTGTGTCTAAATTAGTTTTTAATTATGCCGTATTTCATTTAACACCAGTCATAACAGGACAATACTTGGACAATAAGGACTCACAATAGATAGCTAAAACGGACAGACAAAGCCTGGAATACTGCCAACGGACCACGACTTATGTTATGACGTCATTGTTAATTTAAGTTCTAAGGTGGTATGATCAATCGACTACAAATATAACACTTGTCTTGGCGTTTTTGTACAATTGTGAATTAAAGTTAGCACTAGGTTTAAATTATTTTACGCCAATGATATAGTACTTGTATTTCTAAAACCGAGATCTTTGTGAATCGAGAGTATCGAAACTAACTCCTATCTGCTGCTCTACACTAAACCGATTTAAATACAACCTGGTCTCGAGATAGTTTGACTGTTCCATCATTCATCCCGGTAAAAGATCTTTCCGAGGCTCTTCATTGACATTCAGCGCAGGTAAGAGCTAGAAATTTATAATAAAGAGTTTTGAGATGGGTGAAGAGTGAAGTGTAACATTTGCTCAGCGATATGCAAGCTCCAGCAATATGATATGTCCATCTTTTTGAAATCTGTTTTTTTTTAATAATATAAGAAATTTTTGGCTGCACATAAGATTTTGATTTATTCTCATATTCCTCAGAAATACATACAAATTCAGATTCAAAAAAGTATTCAATAACTTTCCAAGTTAACAAACATCGTTGTAGAACAGAAAGAAAAATCGAGCTGCTACCAATCATGAAATTTTTCAAAGACAACAAAACGCGTCCCCTGTGAGTTAATGCTGGTAGCTTTGATTGAACCGACAATATTATAACAATACTGTATTATTTCTATAGAAATAATTGTTGTAGCAAGCGATGGGAAAAAATATCAAGAGGGGGTCATTAAAACGTTATTGTGAAGGAAGAGGTTAGTTAGTTAGTATTTACTATTATTGCATTCTTTTGTGACCCAAGCGTGACTAAAAGATTATGAGAAATTATTTTTTACAAATAATAAGCTCCTGCCTGTGTTAAAAACAGCGTGTTTAAGCTTTTCATTTTCAAAAATTACATATTGTCTGTCTTGCATCGAAGCTCCTAAATGCGATTTACCTGATTTGGACGCGGTTTTTTTATGATTGTTTTTTAAGCATTTATTTTTTGGACATCTTTATTAAAATCGGTCCTGCCGTTTACGAGATAAAGTGATTTTCATGTCAGGGCACGATTACTAAAAATTACTAGTTGTGTTGATAATTTGTCAGTTTGGAAATTATTCTTTCCTTACATATATTTAAAGGAATCATTTTACAAACTAATCATAAAAGTAATCACAGATCATACATAATCCTTATTTATGCTAGATTACTTGGGATTACAGAGACTGATAGTAATTTATTTATGATGTTATGAGTTTCCCATAGAAGTGAAATTTCATTTAATGCAAAATAACACTAAAAACTATATTAAGTAGGTACAAATAGAAGATATATTTATGTTTTCGTCAGTATAAATCTTAAACATTAAGTTCTATTGTACCCATTTAGTAAAAATATAACAATTTTAGTAAAAAAATATACAATGCATAGACAAAGACGAACGTGGAGGTAATATATTAGTAACAGTAATTATTATTATTATATTCGAATTGTTCGCTAACAAGTGATTATTTAAAAATACGGAGTCGTGTATTACGTTCCCACGGGAGAGGGGGCTGTTATGGGGTATTCTCACCCAACCAAATTTGACGCCACTGAATTTATGACCAGTGTACTTTAATTTACTGGTTCCTGGGTGCGCACGTGTCGAAATACATGAGCAGGCATTTTATAGGAGTTTTTGCCGAGAGACTTTTGTTTTTTTAATATTCTTTTTCGAAGACTATTACTTTATATTAGTTTCCATCCTACACGTTGTATTTTGAATATATCTGGATATATGGAACACAGGACACTTTGAAATGACAGGTATAACGAACATTAAATGCACACACATATGCGATTGTGAATAATGCTTACGGATACAATATATAAAAATTGGTTCCTAGGAAGTAAGCTTACGTGAAATTAGCTAATCAAAGGGTTTTCAAAGATACCGGTAGTAAAATTTTGGATAACCTTTTATATATAAGAACTTTAGTTCGACATCTCCACTGAAGGTACTTACAGCACCTATAACAATCTTAAACTAGTCTGATTTGCGTTGTTATAATAAAAACTTGTTGAAATAATATAATCCTAATAAATGTGAAAGTGAGTTTGCTCGTATGCTTTCGCGCCCTATCTACTGAACCGGACATCATGAAATTATGCATACACATAATAGGGTACTGAGAAGGACATAGGCTATATATAACACGGGCGAAGCCGCATGTAACAGCTAGTTGAGTTATATGTGTGTGTCATATGTGGTAATACTACTGCGGGATGCGCGTGCGCACGTGACGAAGTGCATCAGAAACGCGACGTTATCGCTATCGCGGTGTTATCGATAGTGTTGTAACAACTATTGTTCTTATCGACCGTTACAAAAGCGATCAGTCATCGGAGTCGTATGATCAGCCGTTATTGGGATTAAGGTGATTAGATGCAGTTCAAAAGACAACGCTGCGTTGTGCGTGCGTTAAGAACTCCACCAAAAGTATCGATTTATTTTCGTAAAGCCTCGCTTAGTAGCACAGCTCTGGTTGTAGCGTTCAAGTCGGAAATGCGTTTTGACAGTGTCGGTCAATCAATATCACTCATAAACCCACTGCTTGCTACACACTGTTTCACAAATTAATTAAACACCATAATTTCGCACCACTCAGCTCTAACGGTTATACTCATATGTATATTGGCTTGCAAAGATTCCTCCTCTTGAGTAGTCAAGAGGATTTGGCCTACACTCTCCACGCTGGCTATACGGTTAGAGAGGTCTCTTTGATGTTAATAAGCTTTGTTTGGCCTTTGTTTCCTTAGTCGCCTTTTACGACATCCACGGGATGACTTGGAGTGGTCCTATTCTACTCTGCCGGGAACCACACAGCGAGATCCTCTGACTACTCAGGCTAGTATATGGCTCTGGTAGTACAGAGAGGGTCGTGCTCCTGCAGTGGAGACTAGAAAGACCTGATGATGATGATTCCTCCTCTAGAAATGTTGGAAAATTCACAATGATCCTCGAGAATTTCGGAATAATTCTAGCAAGATAGGGTAAAGAAGAAATTTTCTCGAAAAATTTTTCTTTGTTCTCAAATATTTATGGAACAGCACATCTCCTCTTCAACCACGAAAGTATCTGTAGGTTTGTTTGATTGATTCACTTGTGGTGAAGTTACTGATTGATTCACAAACATTCAAAGCCACAAGCACCCAGAACCTCAGTTACTGAAAGCCGAAGTTATTCATATTTATTTCTCACAATCTCTGGCAAAAACTATTCAAAAACCTAACCTAATATGAAACTTAGTACACATAAAGACCATGTCCTGCCTTAGGTACAAACCAAATATGTTTCAGGCCATTTGAATTTCGTAGGAACTGCTTGTATTTACAAAGAAAATACATACAAAGCTAACGGGTTTCTCGGTGACTTACACTTCGCCATTCTTGCCCGCCGTACTTTCCCATTTTATTATGATTTGTGGTAACTGCTAGAAATGGCATGAATCATTTGTAACACCTTCTGCGCCACACACATGCAGTCACGTACTCGCTTATTATTCAATATATTTTAAGTAAAATAACAAACGACTGATGGATGAGTGAGAAATTTGTAGAAGTCCCAAAGTGGCACCTTATCATAGAAAGTTATAGATGAAAGATTGGCATTGGCATGGGTTTAAATGTGGAACACGATTCATGTTTTTCGATAACCATGAGCTACCAATACTGCACTTGTAACGAAATAATATCCGGACTGTGCATCGTTCCTCGTAAAGTAAGAGGATGCACGAATAATGTAAGGCAGATGATGATGAACGAAACAAATCAAATAATTAAAAATTCTTTTGAAAATTATTAATATGTAAATTACGGGTCACTGACGTATAAAGTCAGCTACAAGCCGACATGTGAAAATGTTGAATCAAATAAACATATAGGGACGAATCACAGATATTGCGCTAGCCCTACAGTAAGTTGTGAACTTGTGTCGAAGGATACTAACTCAGCTATACTATATTTTATAATATACTCAGATAAACATCCAAGACACAGGCCAATCTGAAAAAAAAACCTGAAAAAGAATAATCGTTCCAAGTACTTGGCTTATCAAAACCAAAATTGAGTCGAACAATAAGACATTTAGCACTTCCGCGAAGGCTGGAGTTGAACGCAGGCTTGCCAAATACGGATGGTCCTTTGTGACCCGCCAGCTGAGAGTTGCCAACAGGAAAAATATCATTAGGAGACCATTCCGTTATGCAGGATCCAGGTGCAGGCAAACTGATCGGTATCAGTTAATTAATGCAAACCAGAAATATGAATCTTTCGGCACATGCTCAAGCATGCCCATGCGTTTGCCCACAAAATGCTCACGGCTTTTCATAAGCTTCTTGCTACCATACCGCTTTTGTTTGTTTTTTGTGTGTGTAAGTGGCCAACACTGGTGTCAAATTTTTCAAGCTGCCTGAAGGCATCTGACATAGCTTGTTACGCGCATTCGTTTATTTAGTACTAGCAATCATTGCGGCATATAGGTATGACCATATAGCCTACATATAGACCTAGGTATATTCACGTTTTCGATTCTTTGTTGCCGCCAACATATAGTAGCATTAACATAACAACCTCCGCGCCTGTAACCGACTGAAATTCTTCGTAGGATACAATACATCATCACCATCAGCTCTTTTTAGTCTCTACTGCAAGAGTACGACCTCTTGTACTGCCAGAGTAGTCAGAAGATTTGGCCTACGCTGGCCAGACAGGTTGGTCTCTTTGATGTTTACAAGGCTTGTTTGTTTAGTTTGTTTTTAAGGCACCTTCTACGACATACACGGGAAGACATGGAGCGGTCCTATTCTACTCTGCCGGGAACCACACCGCAGGATACAATACAAGATATATAATTAATCAAAAACGAAATAAACTCTCACAATAAGCGTTTCCGCGAAGGCCGGGGTCCGCCGCGATCTCGCTAAATATGGCCGGCCCTTTGTGCCCCCCAGTCGAGGGTTGCCAACTGGAAAAATGCATTAGGGAGGCGGTGATTGATTTCCCTTTAAATCTAATTGTCCTCAACAATCACGAAGTAAAGGGAACTTTATTAAAATCCATAATTGAATGATTGTTTTCCTTCAATTTTAAGGTAGGAGTGAGCCGAATGGAGCAGGTCGATTAAGACTTCTTAAATTATGTATTGACGGCACAGGATATGTATTTTTTCGAATATACCATGTACATATGAGCTCTTATGTGGCAGTTTTCATTATGTGTGGAACATTTTCGCCAGAAAACTAAACTAATATCAGTTCTAAAAAAACTATGCCCGAAAGGAACCAGTTTTCACTGTCCTAAGTTTTTTCTATTTCTAGATTATATTTTAAAGATTTTTATAGGTTTTTTTAATATATGGTATAAGTACTTCCTTTTTACTCAAAATATTATAAATACAGAATCCCATTAGCTTCTGTGGTAAGTATTCAATAATTAGAAGTTGTTGTACTTTTACTGGGAGCATAATAATTCTCGTCAGACAACCCTACCACCGAACGGTACTTAATTTAGAGCCTTTGTGATGCATATCTCTTCCTCAAAGCAGGGCTTTGTGCCCTGACGTGTGTGCAGAGATTTACGCGAGATCTCTGAAGCCACCTGTAATTTAGAAAACGTGCTTATAAAATTTACTTGTCATAAAGCGACAGGCTTTTTTACGAGATAAAGTTTTTCATAGAAGAGCAAATGGTTAAACGAATTGGCAGTGACCGATACACAAACTTCACATAAAACCAATGGCCAAGAAAGCAAAGAAGTTTCGTATGGCAATCAGAACAAGTCCAGTATTGGACACGCAACTTCACCTTGGGACCTGCTAACTAATTAGAAGGATGACCAGACTATAAGCTTATAACAACCAAGAAAGACCAACACCTAAAATAAATGCCTAATTCAATGATTAATATAAAAAAGCCTTCAAGTTCTGAGAAAAACGGGAAGAACGATAGTGAACACGTATTTTTTCGCATTCAAGTAACGAACAAACAAAAACAGCTGATGCAACAAAATATTTCCCAATATATCAAACAGAAATAGCAATCTTCCTAATTTCCTGAAAAATCATTAGGACCGGAATCAAACCCCGTGACACGTCCGCTCCATCTATCAGGGGTGCGTAATATAAACAAATGGTACCACCCCTGTAGGTCGCAGCTTAGAGTGGTCGAGTAGAATGGGTTTAGTAGCCATATGGTAGTTACATCGCAATAAACTGAAAAACAGAATCAGTCTGTATATTTTTTTTGTGTCAAGGCTTAAATTGTACGTATCCAATTCGTCACCGTTCTTATACCATATGCCAGTTCATACTAAAAGGTAAAACAGTCTGCAAGAAATATTAAGCTACGATTTAGGAGAATTGGGGATGTGAGAAATTTAAGAAATCCTCGTCTTAGATAAGCAAAAAAATGGTAATTTGTTACAAATTATGAATCGCTTCATAACGAAAATTTCTTATATTAAAGAAATAATATATAGTTAACAATTTTCACGCGAGCAGGATTCGAACCTTGATCTTTGTACGGACATTTATTTTATCACCGTATCTTATTCTATTTAATAAGATTGTGATAAAACAGCATTACGAATGCTTAAAAACACTTATCAAAATTATATAGATTTGTACGAGCACGTAATCTCAAATTGCTCGCTAGATTAACTCGCCCAATATGAGGTAAACTTTATCGATTTCAACTCGAATGGAATCGTGGTAGTTGTGCAACCTCTTGATACACTTGTAGAGGGTGAATGGGTTACCGATTGATTTGCCAAACTTGAATATATTATACGTAATGTGCTTGTTCAGTGCAATGTAGAGTCCCGAGTCACGGAGTATTTTGCTTGCCCTATTTTAATTTCTTCAATGATTCTCTCTATTATCTTGTTTTATAAAACTTGGCAGATTGTTGTGAAATACGAAAGTTAAGAAGAGGTTTCTTGTATATAATTGATTGTTATTAAGTAATGTAGAGTATTTAACTAATACAATTATTTATTGATATTACTTAATGAATGAATAGCAGCAGGCCGCTTCAACCGGTCGTATTGGACTTCCTTGGGGGAGGCCTACGTCCTTCATCGACTGAGATGATGATGATGGTTACAGACTTATTTAACAAATATTACTATGGCTTATAAAATCTGGATGGTGGTTTGGTCCAGACGAATTCAGCACAATATTAATTTTTTTCACTTGTGTTTAAAAAAAAATATATTTTCAGGTAGCTATTTAGTCCATTTTTGTAAGTAAGCTTATATGTAGGTAGGTGTGTTATTACATATATTCTACTAGCGAAATAGTTGATAAAATTACAAAGAAAACCTCATAAATTATTTTAGTCAAAATAGTCATTATGTATTAATCATCATCATCATCATCATCAGGTCTTATTTAGTCTCCACTGCAAGAGCATGACCCTCTCTGTACTACTAGAGCCATAATTAGCCAGAGCAGTCAGAGGATTTGGCCTACACTCTCCTCGCTGGCCAGACGGGTTGAAGAGGTCTCTTTGATGTTCATAAGCTTTGTTTAACTAGTATTTCCTAAGTCGCCTTCTACGACATCCCCGGGAAGACTTGGAGTGGCCCTATTCTACTCTGCCGGGAACCACACGGCGGTAACCCACATGTTTAAATCCTACCACCCAATGATAACAATAAGAGCCTAGCTAAACTTCGGAGAGAACATGGTACAGAGGCATCTAAGGACAGCACAAAGGCACATAGGAGCGCAGGATGTCCTCATTACGGACACAAAGCTCGGATAGCTCAATCCTTATTGTATTAAACGGAGGAAATTGTTGACTAGAAGGAATGCGTTTCTATACTCACTCACACAAGTCAATAAGTAATAGTGCAATTACTGCAGTTAATTAGACTAGATGAGAACGCCTCCATATCATAATGGGTTGTAACAAAGAAAGTGCAATAAATTATTTGAGTCAAAATAATAGTCAATGTGTATGAATCCTACTCACATGACTGACACAATGATAAACAATAAGACCTTAGCTAAACATCAGAGAGAGAACATGGTACAGAGGCATCTGAGGACAGCACAAAGGCTCACAAGAGCACAGGATGTCCTCATTATGGAGACAAAGCTCGGATAGCTCAATCCTTATTGCATTAAACGGAGGACATTGTTAAATCCGAACATTGTAGACCAGAAGGAATGTGTGTCATCATCATTATAATCCGGTCTATTTTTAGTCTCCACTGCAGGAGCACCACCCTCTCTGTACTACCAGTTCCATATTCATTCCGTCCAATGGTAGAAACGCATGACGTTTCCTCGAATGGACGGGGATTAGGGGAGCTTAGAGATTTTTCAGTCATCATCATCAGGTCTTTTATGAGTCTCCACTGAAGGAGCACGACCCTTTCGGTACTACAAGAGCCATATATTAGCCAGAGCAGTCAGAGCATTTGGTCTTCACTCTCCACGCTGGCCAGACGGGTTGGAAAAGTCTCTTTGACGTTTAAAAGCTCTGTTTAGCTTGTGTTTCCTAAGTCGCCTTCTACGACATCCACGGGAAGACTTGGAATGTGTGTCTTTACTTACAAACAAGTCAATAAGTAATAGTGCAATTAATTCAGTTAATTAGAGTAGATGACAACTGCTCACTATTATAGTGGGTTGTCACGCGACTTCAACGAGCACTGATCACGACAATACGGACGACCTAAATATTTGTTGTCAACACTTATCATCTTCGCTCTTGAGGTTTTTAGATTGATGAAAGAATTAAGTCTTGGAAAAACTCTGATCTTTTTGCTCGTATTTCCGTCCACGTATATCCCGGAAACACTTCTTCTTTTGAGTTGTAGATGGCTAATTTAAAAATATAAATTTTCCAGGATGTAGTGTAATTAGTTTATGTTTCGTGTTGTTGACCATTTACACCAATACTGATGTCAGTTTTTTCAAGCTGCCTGTAGGCATCACCGGTCACACTACACCTACGACCTAACCTGCCTTTCGAGCAACGGAAATTTTGATAATTTTCGATTATCATCATCATCACCAGGTCTTTTTTAGTCTCCACTGCAGGAGCACGACCCTCTCTGACTATCATAACCATTGATTAGCCAGAACAGTCAAGAGAATTTGGCCTACACTCTCCACGCTGGCCAAACGGGTTGGAGAGGTCTCTTTGATGTTTAAAAAAGCTTTGTTTAGCTTGTGTTTCCTAAGTCGCCTTTAACGACATCCACGGGAAGACTTGGAGTGGTCCTGTTCTACTCTGCCGGGAACCACACGGTAAATTTTCGATATTAACAAACAAATCTGAGACATCTTGTTGTGAATAAGGATCCACATTTCTCTTGATTTAAACAAACAAGCGAACTCTTCCATTTTGATCAAAGATAACCCGTCTAACGACATTAGCCGCTTCCCACTTACTGCGAGGTCTGCAGACCCGCCTTCTTAATTTGACGTCTTTATATTGGCTTTGTTGTCTGGTGCCCCAACCAACAAAAGGAACCCTTGGACGTAAAATAAAATGAGTGTTGATTTTGTGTCCTTACTTAAGTCGCAATATACAATATGTGTGCTGCACAGGCCTAACAAATTAAACTTTAATTCAACTGTGAGTTAAGTCCATAATTTGAATTTTCTGCACGGAGACGGAATAGAGCAATGTAATTAAAAACTTTCCACTGAAAAATCTCTAGATTTTCACCCATCGGAGGAAACGTCATGCATTTCCTTCAGTGAACGGAGTAAAAACCTTTCAAGAAAGACCAACCACTACCAACTAGCAATAAGAATGTTATCTTATTAATATTACAAAGAGGCAAGATTTGATTCTTTGTTTATTTGCTTTGAATAGGCTCCGAAACAACTAAACTGATTTTTAAAATTATTTTATCTGTAGAAAGAAAGCTTATTTATCTACGGGTGACATAGGCTATAAAGGCTATAAATAAAGCGAACGAACTCTCAAATATATGTGCAAGCGAATGATCTCACAACCTTTGTAAAGGAATAAAAATTCAAGCAAGTATGAGATTCAAATTATAAGCTAACTAAATAATAAACTAGGCAAAATCATGGCGTACGTCTAGTGAAGTGACAGTCCGTTGCATCGGACAACATACAACCGAGCGGAACGATGTTGGTGTTTCGAAACCACCAAAACTAGTAATAAACAGCGGCTGAGGCTAGCGCCTGGCGTACAGCGACAATTTTTAACGCTACTATATAATTGAAAGGGCAAAAACCCGCTCTTGGCAAACTCATCTGAATTAACATCAGTAAAGTGACAGTCAGTTGCATCTGTGGTTGCATCGGATAGCGCATAACTATGCGAATAGTGTTTCGCAACCTTCGCAATAAACAAAGCGTCTCGGACCAAAAGCTGGCATACAGCGAGGATAATCAATTCAAAAGAGACAGTCATGTTGCCGTAGAGATTGAGGTTAATGTGAAGACGAAAGTCGAATAACCAATCCAAACTAGAAGCCTACAGTTCTTAATCGCTTGGTAGCTTGTTGGGCTTTAGGTTGTGTTGTTACATACTACATATATACTATCACATCTTTTTCTCTTGCGCGGTAGACAGAGCCCAGGTCTACAATACTTAAAGGCGTCGTTTAGCATTTTAGGGCTCGTAGGTAGGTTGTTGTAACTTTTAAAATCGCTATTTCGCCAGAACTGCGACCGATGCCCATGGCGTACAGGCGGAAGTGTCTACGGTGCGTCGCCACGGGACGATGCGCATGGGTTCACCAAACTCCGAACTGGACGCGGCGAGGATCCCTGATTGATGGGAAGCCTTACCGTGATTGAAGTTTGGTGGCGCCACCTTTGATTAATTGGTAAGTTTATAGGAAGGAACCCTGGAGTAAATTGCGTGGATTTATTTCGGATTAGAAAATTGTGAAGACGAAAAAGTAACTATGTATTTGAAAAAGGACTTGTTAAAAAATTTTATGCCTTTTTGGATCATACACAATTAAAGTTTATAAAAACCTTTTCTATATATTCACCATTCATTCATTGTATGATACACATTTTTTGGACATTTAAGCACTAAATGTTCACACTGTTGCAGTTGTGACAAAGATAAGACGCAAAATAATTGTGTTGATATAACTTATAGCCAAATCAATAAAATATCCATGTTAAGCATTAAAACATAATCGTAAAAAATATTCTGTTTACACAAGTTTTACACTGGGATTCTATATGATGGTAAGCCTTAATTGGCTTTTGGATATTAACGTCTGCCTTAACACTTTCGCCAATTAAATTGTAAATGCAAACTTCTATTACCAGTGAGAGATTTAGAAATTACCTACTGTGCGTTATTACTTACGGTTGAAAGAGACTTTTACCAGAGTTATAAAATATAATTAGATAGTAAAAAGAGATACTTATTGTCTAAAGTCAAATACTTGTCCAGATCTTTTTACAACATAGACAACGTTCCATGGTAGACTGTCAGTCCTTGTTGTGGATTCAGTTTCAATGGTTAATGAGCCATAAAACAACCATCAATACAAAGCCGACTATGAAAACGGTTCAATGGGAAATATCTCAAATCCCTTAAAAGTCGTAAAATGAAAATAAACAAACAACATCCCTACTTATAGCAACCGCGACCATTAAAGCGATAGTGTGTAACATAACGTATGCATATATCAAGTGACGTGACGAGTGATGGCTCTAAAAGTATCAGTGACATGAAATCACTGTTCGGGGAACAATAGAGACACTATCTTCCTGATTATGTGAATACGTTTCTGAGAGTACTCGTACGTGTTTCCCCGTATTTGGATTTCGGGGTCCCTTTGTCCCTTCCCAATGGCGTCATCGTTTCCTTTATTTCGACGCAATTTCGGCTGCGATATGATTTCCCTTTTAGTAAAACGATACGTTGCGTAGGGTGCAAAAGGTCTTATAAATAAATAATAAATAAATATATACATAGGATAAATCACACAGATTGAGCTAGCCCCAAAGTAAGTTCTTAACTAAGACTTGTGTTATGGGATACTAACTCAACGATACTTTATTTTATAACAAATACATATATAGATAAACATCCAAGACCCAGGTCAATCTGAAAAAGATCATTTTCCATCTTGACCTGACCGGGGATCGAACCCGGGACCATCCGTGTCGCAGGCCGGCATGTTGACCGCTGCGCCACGGAGCTTTCATATTTAAGATTGAGTGTCATAAGAAGGTTTATTTCAGGGATATAAGATATAAATAAAATTAATAAATATATAGGGACATGTCACACAAATTGAGCTAGCCCCACAGTAAGTTGTGAACTATAGACTATAGATATAGGTACAACTTGACCAAGTACTAAAAAATCTTCAATAAAAAATTGAGGATGTGTCTAAAGAAAGGTCGATGCATATTACTCTTTGAGCTTTAGTTTTGAGAATCTGGAAGTATAAATGGCTTCCAATAAAAATCATAAAAAGTCAAATTAATCATGTATTTACTGATTAAATAAAGCCTAGATTTTGCCAATAGTCTAGAATGCTAAATACAAGTCGTATTGTAATCTACATATAGTTAT
Organism: Rhodophaea formosa; assembly: GCA_963082605.1. NCBI lineage: Eukaryota > Metazoa > Arthropoda > Insecta > Lepidoptera > Pyralidae > Rhodophaea > Rhodophaea formosa. The sequence continues at coordinate 6,987,077 of OY720228.1, read as the reverse complement.
ATCTTAGGTCTAGTACAAAACTTAACTAGCAACAAAACCTCAAACCAACGAGTAGCCAAAAACTAGTTACGGTCTTTGTTATCGGCAAGGACCTTCTAAACCATTACTTATACCAGCCGCAAAAAAGGCAAATTGACTCCAACAGGACAGGTTTGTAAAAGAGACGGCGATATCCCGATACCAACGAGTAAGAATGAGACGAATCGATTATTATGCGCTCCGTGCAGTCACGAAATCACGGAAAGAGACAACGGCAAACTCTCCTGAGGGAAAAAACGTGATGCAGCTTGGGAGAGGTCGTTGCCACAATGAAAAAATAGAGATCTTTAGATTAACCGAAATGAGGTACTCCTTATACCGGTCTTGTTATATCTAATTTGTTTTTGTTATCTCTGCCGGCTTTGGAGAGATCATGGGGATGTTATTATCGTATTACGTCATAATTATGGGTTTGTTTTCTTATTGAATAAAATCTTCATGATACCATCAAGGAACACATTTTAATTCAATATCAGAGTGAACAAGTAACAAATAGTGAGTTTTAAATCTTCACCGTATGATCCGAAAGAGTCCATTTAGGTTAGGAACTTAAGTTTGGGGATTTATAAAGACAAGCAATCGGCTTATCAGTCAATATTTCTGCTTAACCTTTACCTTTAGCCTCGCGACATTTGGCTCGGTTTATTCCATGTTTCTTTTTATGAAGTTTTTTGATGTCTAATTCTAGTGTTAAATTCGTAACCTTACCAATTTGATAACGCACTCCGCTCTCATTAATGTCTTTTCCTTCGGGAACATTACATGTTAATGTGATAAAAGGTAGTATATATGTCGTTCTTCGTAACCCAGACTTTGCAAGGATTATCCAATTTTAACATAAGTAACAGAGGGGTATTGAATCAAAATTATTTTTCATTCTAGCGTTTATGGTGTAATTATGTCACGCCTTGCAGCTATGACATCACTAAATGGGGTTACCAACACCCCACGTGTTGGGGACAGACAGATTTGAGAAGGGTTCCGTGATCGATATCGCTTTGGGGATATTTTTATGGACTGCCCGAGTATATTTATATCGCGCTTGTTTCGCTAGAGTTTATCTCTCTCACTTTTCAATTTCAAATTGAGTTACGATGGAAAATATGAAAAATTGTGCAGTTTACGACCAATGTCTTTATTTATATTTCGTAGGGTGCATTTAGAAGCTTTTCTATGTAAGTTGTCACAATCTCTCATACTTTTGGGAGTCTCTAGCAAAACTAAAATTTTTTAATGATACCTCCGTTTTCTTTCCATTTATTTATTTTAAATGGAGGCTAAATTGGACCCCATAAAATTCATGTATGGGTCCTAAGGTAGAATTTGCTTACCGATGACGTAACTATCAACTATTAATTCAATGTCTACATTAATAAGAATGTCTACAGGATTTAGTAGATACTTAGGAGTTGCTAAGGAGTTCCTTAGTACCTAGAAACTATGCCCAAAAGCAATTACCGAGATTTATCTTAGGTTAAAGATTGCTCTCATTTGCCACAAATTAAACTCCACGGGTTCCGCGCGGGAAATAGGGTCATTACGTCATTGATGACGTCAGAACTAAATTTAGAACTCGGGAATAGGAGGGAAACGAGAATATTAAATGTAATATGCAGCCGGTTGTGCAATGTCAGTTTGTATAACCGAAAGTTGCAAAGCTTTGTCTAAAATTTCGATGCTTCTTTCTAGTGATGCTTCTTACCGCCCACTACGGGTGGTAAAATTCATTATTTTTCTTTTTATTATCATATAAGCCTTTTGTGTCAATTAGAACACATAGGAGTCTAAAATGTTAAGACATGGTCTATCTTCGTGTACAAATCGTGTTCGTGTAAAAGTACTTTGTTTTCGGTTTTTAATTGGTACTATATTACAAAATCATTACAGCGCAAGACAAACCTTACAACTATTTCTTAAGAGTCGCCTGGACGCTGGACGCGCATGTCTCCATACAAACGGAAAAAGGGAATTGTGGCAATATTTGATAATATTGGAATAAAATTGAGCATTTAACCGATTAATCTCATTATAATCTACGTACGTTCCTATACATCTTGGTTAAAATACCAATGGTTTGAGAATTACAAGCCTTTTCAAATTTGTATGGAAATCTTAAGAGGCGTATAATTCTCAAACTATTGATAATTTAACCAAACTGTATAGGAACGTACGTAGATTATAATGAGATTAATTGGTTAAATGCTTAATTTTACTCCAAAATTATCAAATATTGCCACAATTCCCTTTTTCCGTTTGTATGGAGACATGCGCGTCCAGGCGACTCTTAATGGGTAAATCTTTAAACTCGATGAAATTGGTCTCCGCGTGAGCTCTACATATATCATATATAAATAATGGAGTTGATTTCCATTACCCGCTCTATTTTACACTTATTTTCAGGTATTCTCTTTCGTTTGAAACCTTACTGTTTGCTTTTTATAACCAGATGATGCCTACTATATCTGTATAATATAATATTCGTAACTAATCTGTATATTATAATATTCGTAACAATCATATGTTCTCAGCAGTACGTTCAACCATGTTACTCATACTTTGTTAACCATCTTATCTAGTAGTCATCGTGTAATAAGCACTTGCGCCCCGGACGCGGTCTCGTTCGAGACTAGGCTTGTGACGTCACGCGGACCCAGGATAATCTAAACAAGATCATTTTTATCTTGACCTAAAAGGGTAACAACAACTACTACGTTTAACCTAGTATCTGATACTTTGTTATGCATCTTATCAAGTTGTCATCGTGGAAACCGCACGTGCATCCCGGGCGCATTCTCGTGCAAGACTAGCCTAGTGACGTCACGCAAACCCAGGATAATCTAAAGAAAATGATTTTCATTTTGCCCAAACGGGGTAACAGCAACTAGTATAATATTCAACCTCGTATCTCATAATCTGCATAGCTTCTTTGTCATCGTATAGTAAGCACGTGCGCGGATGCGATGTCGTACAAGACTAGGCTAGTGACGTCATGCCAGGATAATCTAAAAAAGATAATTTTTCCTACTTGACCTGGCGGGGTACAACAACTGATACGTTCAACCACGTCACTCATACTTACTTTGTTAAGCATCTTATCAAGTCATCGTGGAAACCGCACGTGCATCCCGGGCGCCGTCTCGTGTAAGACTGGGCTGTGACGTCACGCGAACTATTTCTGGCGGTCGCTGCGCGGACGCACGGGCTAGTGTTCGCGAAAATAGATCGCTGTAGTGATGGGGTGGGGTCGATAGAATTTTTTTAATAAAACTCTGATCTTCTTTCATTAATGTAAGAGTTTTTGAGAAAGAAGAGACTCTCTTTTTGTTCCTGTTTAATGCAAAAACCGCTGGACGGATTTCTATTAAATTTTGGATCGTTAAAGGCTTAAAATGAGGATAGCGCGTACGCTACACGTGGACGCAGTAGTAGACAAAAACTAGTAGTACCGAAAAGTTTTACCAGATTGCTATCTCTCTTATCCGAGCATGACCGTCTGTCTGCATCTTAAGCTGTGGTGGTAAGCACACCCCCCCCCCCCCCCCCCCCCCGGATCTATTAAAGCAACATGTTAGGTATTTCAACTCGGCAGTTATATATACTTTAATCGTGTTTTTACAAAATGTATAAGCCACCGCACCACTTCAAGTTAATACTGGCTTAAAATGTTGAAATTTGGCGGCAATACACATAAAGCAAACATCGAGTAAAAACACAAAAGCTAAGAATTAAAAAAAATAATGGTTTATCACTCTACCCTAGTATGATAGTATGAGTATATACATGAACTCTAGATACATACATACTATCGCGTCATTTTCCCTTGCGGGTAGACAGAGCCCAGGTCTATAAAACCTAGAGGCCACGTTTGGCAATTAATGCACTCTAAATACATTTTATTTTTTCCAGTCGTTAATATAGGCTACAATATTCAAAACCTCATTAAGATGTACAGCGCACTGTTTTTTCAAGCGTGTCCTGTCAGTGTGCATTCGAAAAGTGCAACAATCGCATTACATAACCGGTCCCGTTCATTTCAGCATTTGAGGTCACGCGTCTGCTCGTTTATTATAGAGATCTTATCAACGGAAATCTTTAAGAGTTTGGTGCACGAACAAAACGCTTATTAATTTATAAGTAGTACAGTTGTACAAACAAATTGTACGTGATTAATGCTGTTAGTGTAATGATGGATTGGTTTGATAGCGTCAAAACTAAATGGGATATGTCAAGGATTTGTTTCATGTACAGTCAAACTAATCAAAATAAATCACAACACATACATATAATCTTTTTTTATTTCTAAAAACGTTCGCAGGCGATAAGCTATGTGAGATTTTTTATGTATGTATCCTTCAATATTCTGAATCAAGTGTATGTCTGTGAATTAAAAAAGATTGTAATTAATTTTCATCGATACATTAATAAAACTGCTTCCTGGCTATCGATATCTTCCCATCCCTATTTCTAAAATTACACACTACTCACTACGGTTTGACTTAGTCCACGCTTCGAGCTGACCGAGATCACACGCATGGCTGGACGGAACCCAAGGAAAAATACGGTTTCATAATAGATTTGGCACAGTAAAGCACATAGGAAACTTCTCGGTTAAATAAAACCTTGTATTCATTTCAAGAGACAATTGAAGTTACTTTCTTCTGTTACAATGATTTCAAAGTTCACGTGTGTAAGTATTATGTATGTTAGTTTCTTTGTTCCACCATAACTTCTAAATGCCTAAACAGATTCTAATGAATCCTTAGTATCCTTGCCTGATCCCTAGTAACAAGACTATATTTTTGGCCGGGCTATTATTTTTTTGAATAAGTTAGGAAAACTATTACTTGTGTATAAAATTTCTCATGAAATCTAAGTGTTACGTGTAATTTACAAGAGATTCACAAAAAAACTAAAACCTCTTTACTGTAAATTTTACAATCACATTTGAATGGTGCACACTGCACAGTATTTATTTTGCACACACTTGTATTTATTTATATATTAATAATTAGTAAAGTAAATCGAACATGAAAATTGCACTGGTTTGGTTTGTTCATAGGTGGCTTTAAAAGTACCTATCTACATATGTGTATGAAAAATATAATACGGTTGGTATCATCGCTTGCTGTTTATTTTCACCGGATTTTTACGCGGCTTGAAACATATGCCACTTACGCTGATCACCAACGCACACATAAAACAAGGAATATATGTATTAAATTCTCTATTAACGTATTACATTTTTATTTCATTGCTAATAATTAGATTTTTATTCTCATAGCAGTCATCCACTATTAGATCGATAATACGAAAAAAAGTTGAGAATCTCCCATACATATTTATCTAGCTGATCGGTGAATTCATATAGGAATTGCTATTTCTTTATTTTTCTAACGATTTCGTATTCTTTGTCTCTATTAGATTAGCATGTTAATGACCTTGGCATGTTCACTTAGGGGTCCACGGTTCGGTCATCGCTAAAACAATGGACTGCCGGACGTCCGGCGTCCCCGAGCTCTCGTAAAAAACAATGTGTAAGCCCGGGGGATGGCTACGTGACTTTGAAAGTAAATAGTTTTTATTAAGGAAACTGAAGAGCCAAACCAAAATGTTTATCGAAAATCAAATGTTGTCCAATTTGAATTAGTTACTATTATACTGTTACACTATAGATGTACATTACAACAACATATCAAACGTTCATTGCAATTTCGTCTATATAACTACGTAGCGTGAAGTTTAATTTCACATACTGTTATCTGTATATGAAAACTATTTTCCATTATATTCACCGCAGATGGCTGCGTACCTCAAAATCGCACGTCCGCCACATAAATCAATATATATTTTCGGTGTCAATAAATTCCACAATATTTTTAGACGCGGCAACACCGTAGGGCGTTGCCATCTGCTCTATTCTCAGGTTGACCGATATCCAGTTCAGATATCGATCGTTTAATAAAAATATAATAAATCATATCGGGAAGATCCGCAAATATTGTAGCTATAAAATATTATAAATGTGAGTTTGTAAAGGAGTATTGTATTTAAAGATGTTTGTAACACCTTCGAGCTAAAACTAAAGGATGGATTTAGCTGCAACTTTACAATTTTATAGCTGACGCGTCCCAATAGCACATGTGTATGCATAGATTTAAAAAAAAATCGTCTGTATGTATGCGGACGATAGCATACAAAACGTAAACATTTTCTTTGTTGTAATAATATTAAAACTTACGCGAGATAAATTTATAATAGAACAGCGGCTTTGTATTTTAGTCAAATTCGCCGACTAGTTTTGGTCTGTTACGAAGACCATCATCGGAGCAAGTGTTAGGGATGCAACACGACGGTTTTGTTCCCTCAAAGTACTGGATTTTCTGTTATAATTATATTGTAGCTTTCATTAATTAGATGATAGTCTTGTTCTCTATCTTTAAAGCTCATTATTCCCATAGTATTACTCAAGGGTAGAGGTAAGGACATGTTGATACTCGTAGTTACGAGGTATTATTATGTTACCGTCGATAAAACAGGAGTAAATATGGATCATCGGATTTGACGTAAAGATCGGAAGTCATAAAACCTCCATGGCTGTATGACTCTCATTTCCTTAGTGTCGTGTGTCGAGGAAAAATATACAAAAACAAAACATGTATGCGGGTTTTGGGTTGAACTTGCACATCAAGAAAAGCAGATAATAACTTTAATTTTGCTTTTCGTATCGTAATACCTGTTATAGGCCGACACCACTATATCAAATCAGCCATCTTTCCTAATTTTACCGCTTTGTTTTAGGCAATGTCAATTTCGTGAAATTGAATATAACGGGTAAAAAGGCAAATTTTTGTTTTCAGTTAGGACGTTCGTTATTTTAGAGGATCTTTAATAAAAATTTGGGCAACTTCTATCTTAGTGAGAGAGGCTTACTTGTCAGTCAACGGCTGAAATTAATTTGCAATATCATACTTTCTTGGCATAAAGTTTTAAGCACTCCTATTTATTTTTTAAGCTTCGATACTGAGAAGATTTTTCAGGAGCTCCAATATTGGCAAGATTGAAGCAAGATTTAAATGTTTCACACAATATAAAAAATGATATAAATGCATTTGTAAATGACCGTAAGTACTGCATATCGTACAGTGATATAAGCCCTAATCGTCCACTAACTTCACCTCAGTGTTAGGTATCCCAATGGAAAACTTTGAAAAGCATTGTTAAGCCCCAGCTGTCACTATTAGACGGCAGTCTTCTTCTTCTTATCGAGTCGAAATGGTTGCAATACTATTATATTAAATATCTTTTGACCAGTATTTGGCAATGCTAATTGCCCTATCGTTCGCCTCATTAAGGTCCTGTACGGTGCAAATAGTGGGACAGTTTGGGCACGACAAAAGGTGAGACATGGTTTGATCGGCACCGCAGTCACACAAATTGTTTGTAGAGAAACCCCACCTGACCCTGTTTTCTCGACATCTCCCAACTCCAGCTCGGAGTCGGTTCAGGGATTTCCAGGTTGCCCAGGGGAGGTCTGCACCGGGTGGGAGTTTCTCAACAGGTGGAATATCGAACGGATTGGGTGGGTACTTGTTTTTCCAAAGAGTAAGCCTGGTTTTGGAGGATTGTTTGGGATTTATATTGGACTGCCTTAAGAAACTGTTTCGGCTCTTAAGGCGCGATGGTGGGGCGATTTGTCCATAGAGCGGGTGGTTCTTGTCTCTACTCTGTCTGTATTTTTCCATCCCACAGTTTACGTCTCGTCGCACTTGTGGCGGGGCTATTCCAGACAATGTATAGAGGTGGGACAGTGGTGTAGGTTTTAATGTACCAGTTATTATCCTACACGAATCGTTTAGGGCAACGTCTACCTCTTTGGCGTGCACCGAGCGTGCCCACACAGGGCTCGCATACTCACCAGCCGAGTAACACAACGCCAAGCCACTTGTACGAAGTAAATGAGGAGATGCCCCCCAATGCGTGGTGGTGAGACGGCGTAGGATATTGTTCCTTGATATAACTTTTGATTTTAAGGAACGACAGTTTTCCCTATACGTCAAGGAGCGGTCCAGAGTGACACCTAGGTATTTTGGTGTGGAGTTATTTTTAATCTCTACGCCATCCCATGTGATGTTTAAGCGCCTATTGGCTTCCTGATTTCGCAGATGAAATGCACAAGACTCTGTTTTAGTTGGGTTGGGCCGTAGCGAGTTGTTACTATAGTATTCTGTCAGCCCATTCAGTGCTTTCGAAAGGTGGGTCTCTACCTCTTCAAAACTTTTTGACTGTGATGTTAGGGCAAGATCGTCTGCATAAATATAACGGGTGGTGGCTGGTGAGCAAGGCTGATCGTTTGTATAGATGTTGAAGAGGGTTGGGGCAAGTACGCTACCCTGTGGCAAGCCATTCTTTTGTGACCGCCATCTGCTCTTCTGGGAGTGTAAATGTACTTGGAAACGACGGTTTCGCAGCAACTCACCGAGAACTGCAGTAAACTGGCGGTCTTGTGAAAACGGCAGTAATAGTTAAGCAACGTCAAATGTTTTTGGGCAGCTTAGAAACAAACACCAGTGCTGGCCACTTACCCAACATAAAAAACCGGCCAAGTGTAAGTCAAACTCGCGCAATGAGGGTTCCGTACAATATGTTTCGTGAACACACACACAATGTGCAAAAATGTTTTATTGAATTGACTAGCGCTATCTAGTGGTGTTTTAGTGATTTCTATCAATATAGATCCATTTTCCTAGGTGAACTTATAGTTATTATAGTGAGTTTACCACTTTATTTTCAACTGATAGAATCCTTATTATTTTTCCTGTAATCTTCAAGCAATGAACAATATTTTGTAATTGTTTTCGAAATTTTATGCCCAGTAGTTTCGGAGAATGGGGGGGGGGGGGGGGAGTAATGGTCAAATTTTGCCTTCTTTCGTTCTTTCGTTTTCCCGAACAAAAAAATATTGTTGAGATCCTCATAACAAGCCCTTTCATTTGATATATAACAGGGTAAGGTTTGCAAAACTTTTTTTTTAACATTTTCTATTTGGACGGTGGTTTGAAAACGGACCCTTATTTTAAAAAATATATATATATTTACTTTGCACATCCGTGTTTGGGTCATAGGTTTACACCATCTTACCAAATTTCATTTAATTTGGTTCAGTAGATTCGGAGAAAATCGACTGTGACAGACGGACGGACAGACAGATGCACGAGTGATCCTATAAGGGTTCCGTTTTTCATTTTTTGTACGGAACCCTAAAAACAAGAACAAAAACATGATATGCATATGTAAACCATTATACTACAATGATATGAGCACTTATCTCTCGACAATGAGTTGCGTATTGCGTATCCTTGGTCACAACTTCCGGATCGCCTTACGTTTAATTGCAGCAACTGTAAATATGCGAGTGTTATGACGCCAAATGAATTGCAAAGGAAAATGCGAATGACAAGGATTTTTTATTGATAGAGGTTAAACTAATATGTGTGTTGCTACAATAATAATAAAAGTAGGTTATTTTCTCAATAGGATGTATTGAGTAATATGAAATTCTTGCGTCCTATTTATCTCTTCCAGCTGAGCGTTTTCACGGTTGCATCCTCAGCTGCAACACATCGGAGCCCGGGGTCCGCTACAATATGCAGTGATATGAAACTCTTCTGCAGTGATATGACTTTGCTCAGTTTTTACGGCCGGCAGCCTGCCTGACGCCAATCGTCATTAGGAAGTGTCAGAACCGCGGGCAAATAGAAGAGAAAATGAAGTACATTGACATCATTATATTGACATTGTACATTGACACGAGCTCCGTGGCGCAGCGGTCAACACGCCGGCCTGTGACACGGATGGTCCCAGGTTCGATCCCCGGTCAGGTCAAGATGAAAAATGATCTTTTTCAGATTGACCTGGGTCTTGGATGTGTATCTATATATGTATTTGTTATAAAATATAGTTTCGTTGAGTTCTTAAGTAAGACTTGTGTTATCCCATAACACAAGTCTTACTTAAGAACTTACTTTGGGGCTAGCTCAATCTGTGTGATTTTTCCGCATATATATTTATTTTATTATTCAGTATTCAAGATCTACTCCGAAGTTATAGAATAATCCAGGATTCGCCAAACTTTATTGCGAGTCTGATATTCACTGCGAGCTGCGCAGTACGCGCCCCGCCTTCCCGCGCACGCCCCGCTAAACCTAATTTAGTGTACTGCGCATCGACTCGCGCGATGTTCGGATTCGCAATAAAGTTTGGCGCGACCTATACTTTGTCTTCTATAATGAGATAAAATCTAAAACAAAAATGAAATCTGTCGAACAACGTTCGTACAGTACTTGCGTGCTCCCAAAATGAAGATCTGTCGAAGTGGATTCGCATAACAATAGGCTCGGACAGTGTGAACGACTTTCTCGTTGCGCAAGCGCACGCCCGACATTTTTACTCAATTCAATGAAAAATGCATAATATTAGTTTCAAGTTTATAACGTAAAGCAGACAATTATTTGTACGAATTTAAAATATACGCGATTGTTAGGTTTTACGTGCAAGGCGACTAAAACGCTAAGATATCAAGAAATTCTACAACACGTTTTTAAATATCTTAACAGCATGAGAGTGATTGATTTCTTTCTCTGAATAACCATTGCTAAAAGAATGGATGACATCGGGAACTTAAAGACGGAAGAATTTCATTTCCGATCGAATAACATCTGGAACTATTAAATGGATCTCATGAAGAATTTTCCATACTACGAATAAATATTTGAAGCTACTTACTCTAGTTTTATGAAGCATTTCTAATAAAACATCGCTGAACAAACACACCTAAATTAAAACTACTTTAATATTCAAGGACCTAAGGTCTACGTACTTCAAGTCAATATCCTTAACGTAAAAAATCCTCAGTCCTCGCACGATATAATCATAGATCAACAGTACAATCGATATAAATCATTACCAGTTTCCTCTATGGTAATAAGGTAGCTACAGGATAAATGCGGTCAAGTACCTGTGAACAAAAAAAAGTCATGGTCAAAAAAACGTAATGAAAGAACGTAAAAAAACACACGTAGTACAGTAGTCTATAAGTAACCTTATTTGGAGCACAATAGAAAATAAAATTAAGTGGGTGATAAAAAAAGAAGGTATTCTGACGTAAAAATTGTTTTGAAATGTTGAATTTTGCTTTCCCGTGGGATATTTTATTATTAGGGTTTTAATGTTAAAGTACATAAGTAGGCAGGGGTTGAAAACGGTAAAGGTATAAGGGTATGGTACCTTAACTGAAATATTTTCAGTACCGAAAAAATGATGCGACGAAGAACATTGAGGCGACTCGTCGGCGGTAAAATTCAATGAAAATCTTTATTTCTTAATTCCAATATCGAAAAAAATAACGATACCGCAATATTACAATACCAAAATCGTACAGGTACCGTTTCTTTATGGTATGGTAATTTGAAGGTACCATTATTCTAAGATATCGAAATATAAAGGTATGACGTCATACCGCTTACCGATTTAACCGTATTTTTTTCGTTATTCAATCACTGTAAGTAGGTGCCAATATATGTATAGTCATAGTATGGAGGTCTGAACAAATTGCACAACTTCTGCAGATTCGTTTTGCAAGAGTAAAATGTATTGATTTTTTAAATTCAATACATGCCCACAAAGTATACAACTATGGCCTATGGGAGTCAGCAGTATAAACTTATTACTCGTAGTAATTACTACACCGACACGTACCAAAAGCTCTTTCGTACTTTCGTAAGAGAAACTTTGCTAAGCCCAACTTTCCCAGATTAAGCTGTAAGAGCCCATCAAAGTCGCATCAGAGGCTTTCCGGCGAGTGATCAAAAAGCACAATGTTTATCCTACATCTGAATAACTTAAGAAGACAATCGCTTCTTTGGATACGACATTTTCTTGTAATAAAGGCCAATAAGGTAATTCTCACTCCACCACAAATACGAGTATTATGGTGTAAATTGCGGCCCTTTGACTATAAAGTTATATTGTTTAATTTTAGATAATTTTTGATTTTTTGGGCAGTTATACGTATATATTCGATATGAAGGTAAATAAATTAAAGATATAATATCACAATTCATCTTAGTTTAAGATTTTTAAATTCAAGTTTTATTTTATGCTTCCCCCTCACTCACGCGTGTTGTCAGCAACGTTAGAGCCCAAGGTTCAATATAACATCTAGTTAGTATATACTAATCATCCTGTAATATGATTCACGGGAACAAAATTACCGGCAATGACTAAACACCTACAATATAAAATAATAATATTTATCTAGTATCTGTTTGGCGAACGGCACCTTTTGTAGACTGTGTCAAAGGCAAGCCGAACACAATAAGAGTAGATCTATCGATCTTCGTCTCAAAAGTATTCTATAGCTAGAACAAATCAAATTAAAAAAAAAACACGTAGCCTGTCTTGGTCTAGACCGGGCAGTGGTCGACGACCCCGAACATGACCTTCCTCTTACACTATAATTACGTACTCTATCATGCTTTATGGCCTTGCTGGCTAGGGCTGCCTCTTTTCATTGGCCATATTTCATAGTTTCCGCTATATTGCAAAGTCTATAGTCTCATCGACGTATGTTTTATTTCAGCCACAAGGCTGCGTTTACAGAAGCGCAGCGCGAGAGTGCGGATCACCTTAGAGAATATAAAAAAAGCTATTACCAAAAAAGCAGACAGTGTCGCGTCAATTTAATTTTATTAACACGGCTCTAGAGAAAACGTATACGGTATATACGGTCTAGTAGCAAATATGTTTTGTGTTGAACATAACAATGTCACTTTAAAAAGAGTCTACTATGCATCCAAGAGCCTAGACACACGTTGTATAGTTTCGCTGCAAATCTTCATACTGCTTTTACTCTGGTGGAATCACACGCAGGCTCGTAACATAACGCATCCCAGGGGTACTTTCATTCAACAGGTGACTTCAGAAGACGAGCGATTTTTCGATACAAACATCAAACGATTTCAAGCAGTCGTCCGTTCGAAAATATATCTCCAGCACCTCACTTTAACATCTTAAAACAAAGAAAAAAAAGCCTTACAGATTTAGGTTTTACAGTATAAGAATTTATCAATGCCTTATTGTTGATAACTTAAGTACAACGCAGCAGCAAAAAAGTGCTTGTTTGGACATCTAAAAGTACAACAAATTATGGAGAATAATGTAATTTATTACATCCAGTTCAGGCTATGTTGGTGTTGTTCGGAAGGCAAGAATGTCATGAGGAATACTGTTATGTAGTTTTCTTTAAAAAAAATTAGAATGATTACAAAACCTAATTTGCTCTGGCTAATACCTATGGCTCTGGTAGTACAGAGAGGGTCGTGCTCCTGCAGTGGAGACTATCAAATACCTGATGATGATGATGACCTAAACCTAAGGGTTATACAATTAGTCGGATGAAGTAGTGGGCAAATGCTTATAGGTAAACAAAAACTTGACAGAAGATGGTCAGCCCTATTTACAAAGTCCGAGAGCTATGCATTTTTTGCGCCAGCCAATCTTTAAATACGATTTTATTAACTACAACCACAGGCTTGATAACAATCTGATATTGTTATTCCTCATACGATGAGGAAAAAAGTCTGACTGTCCGTCAGACTGTGTGTAACTGAGAAACGATAACTTCGCCTACTTTGTAAGCAAATAAATCATATCAAAAACAATTTATTTTGGTACAGACAAGGCAAAATAAGAGTAACTTTATTTGTTAATATACGATTAGAGATAAGAGTAATATACGATTATTAGTCACATTAATGGTAGTTCTGATGCGTTATTTCAATATAATTAGTGATCGATCACAGGCATACCATATAACACAGTTCGTAAGCGAACGCGTCTAAATAGCAGGCATGCGTAAATGCTTCTTAATGCTTGTAGATGGCGCTGAAAACTTCTAAATCGCGCTATGAGAGTTTTCTAGATCGTTAGCCTTTATAGGTATAGGTAATACAACGAGCGACACAATATCGTCGGAGCCGTACGGCTCCCTAGGCGCAGATATCGTACGTAGCGGAAAGGTCTTTCTTTTGTCCCTTTGTGGCAGTCAATCATGGCATCTTACCTCCAGAAATCGCTAATCAACAAATTTTTTAGAAGAAAAAAAAAGGAAATATAAACAATGCATCGTCAGCATATAGGCAGTTTTAATTCCTTTTCAATATTCCATTATCCGCGCCCACCATTATTAAATTTATAAACGTTTCCGTTAGGTATTATGGCCGTAGGCTCTCTCTATCCCGTAAGAGGTAAACGTGATACTGTCTCTGTATTGATTTTATATTAAGATGATTAACATGTTTCGAATGTTCATTATTAGGATATTAATTAAATGTCAGATCCAATTATGTCAGCTGATTAAGGAACAAAATCCCAAACCGCAAGTTGGAAGACCAATAATATTGATGATGTAGTGCGACGCTTGACGATATTTTCAGAAATTGGACATACATATTGTATTACCGGGTTGGTCATTTTATTTTCAGCAAGATATAAAACTACCTTTTGTGTTAAATTAAGGTTCTTTTAATAAAATAATCAAATATAAAGTACAGATCGAGACGAAAGAAGTAAAAAAAGAATTTGCTATGTGTTCGATTACTAGTGTGAAAATTAAAAAAGACCAACCACTCCATTATTTCCATAAAAAAAAATTGTGTGTTTCTAAATGACACGGACATGAGCCTAGCTTTTAAATATCACATACATCTCATAATATGATTTTTAATTATATTGGAAGTTGGAAGACGTGATACAAAGACGTCAATTACTTTAGGAAGTATATGTAGAAGCGGCTCTATGTCTGCTAATACAAATATTTAAACTTTTATAAATAATAGAAATTAATACTTCAAAGACATAAAAGCCTTAGGTTATTCTACGCAGAGCTGAGCTCTTTAATCATAAGAAGATACGATCGAGAATTACAGAGAATCAGTTAAATACGGGTAGACCTTTTGAGAAGATAATGTTTGTGTTTGATCTCAAGAATCTCGATACCCGTATAACAACTAGCTATCGTTTGGCTCTCCGCCCACGACTAAATACTTCTCACCTTGCGAAATAACCCTCCATAAACTGACAATAAACTACTTTAGTGCTACATATATTAGTTCAGTGAATAAACCGTAAAACCACTACCCCACGGGACTGATAAATCGATCGATAAATCGCTTGTGTTATTGCGATTGCGCCCTCGAAGTTCGAGTTGAATGCATTTCAACGAAAGATATTTAGAAACGTATACTTAATAGATATAAAGACAATTTTGGGCTCGAGCACATTTTCAGTCATTCATTATTTTATCGAACAGCAGGTAAAATGCATTAATATTGCGTCCCGGCACTTCTTACACTATCTCCTTTTTAGATAATCAACAATGGAGGCAAATAGAAGCGTCTATCAAAAATTGTAACCTGATACGTTTCATTATCGATTTGTCAATGACAGAAAATGAAGAAACCTAAAAATACACACAACAATAACGTCTGCGTCATTAATTGATCGGCGCCTACGTGATTTTATCGTCCGATAATACCGCAGCTATCTGAGATAGGCTTAACGCCAATAGTTATTGACGAGACGCTAAGCTAAGCTAAGCTTTAGATATTGTATTACCTGGACAGCTCATTATTTAGACTCATTATAAACCATGTTTACGTTCGCCTGGCAAATAACAAAAGATAGCGGTACTGGACGTTAATCATCCCCAAGTCATCTTAGAATAATTACCTCTCCGTTAGTTGGCTAGACTTCAACGAATTACTAGCATTTCTTCTAGTTTGTTCAACTATAGGTTCATTAAACCACTTCAACAACTAGGAAAGTAACTACTCATTTTTGACATTCATTATTTCCGTGTTTGCTAGCGGCTAGGCTTTATAGTGAAGAAATACCTATTTACTTATCGGTAGAAATACATCGTTGGGATCTATCAAACTAGAGATATTTGCCCTTTATATAGTTTAAATTATGTATATACTCGTAGTATGAATTTCGTAAGTCGACTTGTAAGCTTTCTGTCTGAACATCTACCCAAGGATTTTGTTGTTTGCAAGGAATAGGCTGCCGAAGACAGGTTGACCTTGGTCAAGGAGAATAAAACGATCTTGGGCTTAGCCTACCCAAGGTATTGAAGACATGCAGGCGGCCGGCCATAAAAACTTTGCCAAAAGATACTTAATACTGTCAAATAGCAAATCTTCCACGCTGGCCTGTGAGAAAAAAAACACGTAGAATGTACCAGCTGCTTCTCTTCTCGCGCAGATGGTAAAAACCAATCGAGGGAATGGGCGAATAACTGAGGAATCATGTCAATAGGCGATGCGGCTAGCAATCCATCACTATTTTGATTCCGTTTTCCAAGTCTGCCAACATGCTAAACGTTTTACGGTTTTATAGACCAGGGCTCTGTCTACCCCGCAAGGGAAAAAGACGTGACATAATGTATGTATGTATAATAGCGAACCCCTAACTCCGATGCACCATACATAACTAATGATGATAGTTTTCGTCGCTAAATAAAACATATGAGAGCCGTCTGGAGTACATATATGATATAAAATATAATCAACTCATAATATTTTTCATCGTATTAATCCCATTTATTGAGTCAGTGACTCCAAGAGGCGTAAAATTATAGTAAGACATCATGCTTTCTAGCTGCGATTGCTGTTATTTACGTGTAATAACCATATTGCTAGCTTTTTCTGTGCAATCGCTACATCACTAATTAACCTACATTATGTTTGTTTTTCGTATGTGTACGTGGCCAACACTGGTGTCAGATTTTTCAAGCTGCCTTAAGGCATCTGACATAGCTTAACGACTGCCATCAACGATGACAGCCGGGACCAACGGCTTAACGTGCCTTCCGAAGCACGGAGAAGCTCGAGATACTTTTATGCCACTTGCGGTCACCCATCCAAGTAGGGACTGCACCAGGGGTTGCTTAACATACGTAAGCGCTCACAGAGCTCACACCCACTGGACCACCGGGCTCCTCATACCCTACCTACATTATAGGAGGCATTGATGCCTCAGTACATCGTTTGTCTCTAGGCTTCAGTTGTGGTGGCATTTTCCAGCCACTCTATAGGCTGGTTCATTAATATGTACACCTATAAAATTAACTTGGAAAATTACTATGAACTAGCAATTTTCCTGCGACTCCGTCCGCGTAAATTATAGCCTATGTCATCCGCAGGTAAATTAGCTTTCTATAGGTATCGCGTTTGTTACATTATTTTATACACCTTACGTTTCTATAGGTGTTTTTTTTATCGGTCCATTAGTTACGGCAGCCTATTCAACGAAAATATATCAATGCATCACAATTAAAACAAACTAACAATCTTTCCTCCTTATAAAATTAGTATAGACAAGACAACAACCACCATAACAGCGAGCGTTTTTCTGTTTAACAAATTGCCAAAGTCAGTCCTTGATATGTCTGATAGTAAATTCAAAAGTTATGTGAAACGATTATTATGTAAAAAGGCATATAACAGGACTGAAGATTACCTTACTGATAGCAATATTTGGATTGAGCTTGGCGCAGACGCCTCGTAATTCTGTATGCACAGAAATATTACGTTTGGTACGTTCGGTACATAATATTTTATAATATGACATTTTTATTTAATTTCAATAATTTGACATTTTGCTATTTAAATTTTACCTATTTAACATTTCAATGATGACATAAATTTTTTCCAATTCAATTTTTATCATGACATTTAATTAAAACAATGCACACTCAGTCCACATATATATAAATAGTTTATAAGGTCTAACTAGAATTGTGAGTTGACGTCGCTTGGAGAAAATGCGCTGTGCAGTTTGTTGCCGCTTCTTCTGCACTCCGCTTTGGAAGCGGCCTAAACTTAGCCATAAGTAATTATTGACGTCAACAAAATTTTTTTGTTGTAAAAATTGTAAACACAAATATGACAATTAATAAGTGTTCAAAGAAACCTATATTAAATAAACGATTGAATTTGAATTTGAAGTCACTGTATCCAGCTGTGATGTGTCTGATCCCGAGTTTCGCTCAAGGGATATATAGTGAATACTATGATACTGTAGGAAATGTACAAGACAACCAATACCCTATTTCTCCTCATCAGGGTCTTTTTTAGTCTCCACTGCAGGAGCACGACCTTCTCTGTACTACCAGAGCTTTATATTAGCCTGAGCAGTAAGACGATTTGGCCTGCACTGTCCACGCTGGCCGGCGGGTTGGAGAGGTATCTGTGATGTTTGTAAGCTTTGTTTAGCTTGCTAGCAACTAAGGAAACACCTTAGTTGCTTTCTACTACATTCACGGTAAGGGGATGACTTGGAGTGGTCCTATTCTACTCTGCCGGGAACCACACGGCACCCTATTTCTGCCAAAGCTTATTTTTGTAATTTTTTCTTCATGCATGAGAGAAAGAGAGAGACATAGCAAGGCAAGTGAAGATATCATAATAACTAGGCCTTAAGATAATCTAGGTTTACAAGCGGAGTGTCGGCGATGTCGTCCGATCGTTGTACAAACACGGTAATTAGCTTACTGTCCCATTGTTATTTATCTTATTATCTTTCAATTGTTGTTGTGCTACTTTGTTGGTTTTACTTTCAACACGAACGTGAAAACGCTATTTAGAGCGTGCTACCATTAGCGAACAGGGCCGGATTTAACTAAGCTATATTCGGGCCCTGAAGCTGAGGACTGTATTGTTTGGGCCTTAATACACTAATAAAAATTTGTCTCAACGTCTTTGTGCTACTTTATTGGTTTTACTTTCAAAACGAACGTGAAAACGCAATTTAGAGCGTGCTACCATTAGCGAACAGGACCGGATTTAGCTAAGCTATATTCTGGCCGTAAGACTGAGGACTGTATTGTTTGGGCCTTAATACATTTATAAAAATTTGTCTCAACGTCTTTGTGCTACTTTATTGGTTTTACTTTCAAAACGAACGTGAAAACGCTATTTAGAGCTTGCTACCATTAGCGAACAGGACCGGATTTAGCTAAGCTATATTCGGGCCGTAAGGCTTAGGCCTGTATTGTTTGGGCCCTAACTCACAAATAAAAATAAGTCTTTACTGTCGTTGTGCTACTTTGTTGGTTTTACTTTTAACATGAATGCGAAAACGCAATTTAGAGCGTGCTACCATTAGCGAACAGGGCAGGATTCAACTAAGCTATATTCGGGGCCTGAGGATGAGACCTGTATTTTTGGCCCTAATACACTAGTAAAAATCTGCCTTGCTGTCGTTGTGCTACTTTGCTGGTTTAACTTATAATGCGAAAGTGAAAACTCTATGGAGAGTGCTGCCATTAGTCCAATATAGTCGACCAGAACCGGATTGAACTATACAGTGGCCCAACGGTTACATTGCTTGGGCCCCCTATTTAAGTTTTATCTGGACAGCAGCATGAACGTTCAGCTGCTATTAAGATTGTGCTATCATTTTGACATTTGTCTACGGAAAGTGCGGCCCTGGCAAAGACTAATTGGCGCGATTTAAAATAAAGGAAATAGGAATAATATACCTAACTGCCACTTGTTTCTTTCCACACGTCGTTAAGGTTATTATATAGCACTATTAACAAGAAAGTGTCAACGTGACTTATGGTCTAATAACTTCCTGTCAGCGAATGATTTTAATGCATCAATTCAATTATAAAGCAGTAAACAGGTGTTTGTCTGTATATCGAGTCTGGAATGAATAGTTAGACGTGATACCGTATCAGCATACAAAAAAAATGGGTTTCCTAAGATTTGCAAATAATTCACATTTCTATTGTTTTTATTTCATATACATTAAAAAATACTAGAATAGTATAAAATATAAAAACATTTTAACAATAAATCAATCATCCCATATGGTTGGATTTATTTTTCTAATTTTATATGGGGCCAACTTTGGCCTTTCCAATAAAAAAATAGTTATCAAAATCGGACTACTCTGTAAAAAGTTATGCTTGGTCATACAAAAATTAAAAATTTACGCGTCGACTTAAGAACCTCCATCGTTTTTTCATCGGTTGAAAACTTCTTTTAACCGTTCCGAACATACACATAGAGTTGTGCATTAGTTGCACCATTGACGCCCACTAAATCGAATGAATCAATAGCTCCGTGACACACATCCACTCGAAATACGCAAAAAATCAACAGTTAACACACGCGGTGCGATGCGTGGGCGCAATGTAAACTAGGAGGTCAGTCAGTTGTGCCGGTACAATAAACCACGATCGAACGTTGACCTGATATCCGATGATTCGATGCCTCGATGACGGTTATGATGACGGAAAATAATTAATGTGGAACCTTGGCGTGCCTACGAAGTGACGAGACAGCTAAAACGTGGTTACTTAGGTCCGGGCCATAGACTTCTTCATATATTGTTTCTATGCAAATAAACGAATTAATGATATTTCACGCAATTTTTACACTGAAAACAGTGTACTTTCATTGTGTCATTAATACTCCACAGAAAATTTATTTCGTGATCAATCATTGAATATGAACATTGCATAACAGAAAATATGGAAACACACAAAAGAGAAAGTTTTCGAATACCCAGAAGGATTTTTTAACAAATGAACAATAAATTAGACATATTTAAATACATTGAATAATGGAACAATTAGCCAAGGACAACGAAATTTGGAAATCACTCGAGCGACGAGAGCCTGGCGCGAAAAAAGATTTTTTATAAAACACTGCTACTACGACATTTCCTCTATCTCTCTCGCCAAATAGAATCCTTCATATTAGTCCAACCGACTCTCCGACCATTGAAGTAGTCAGACAGAACCACGACATGAATCGAAATCGAAGTACGACACTGGTGAGAACTCTCTCAGAGACTCGCATCGCCGCTTCCCTATTTGACTATTCAAATTCGACGTCTTTCGAATGATTCGAATTTTAAATTTAAATTCAATAAGCCTTTGAATTTTGAATTTCAAATTGGATTATCTCTAACTATTCGAATGTCTTGTTCTGTTAGGTAGATATTTGACTTTTTGTTATTTTTTTATTTATTTCCAAAAAAAAAACTTACATAACAAATACATAAGGATGTACAAAAACCTAGTAAGGTTTGTCCGCACATCCACTCACTCACAAATACAATTTAATTTTCGCTTACTTAGTTTAAAATAATAAAATACCATTCATTATACAACAGCAGAAAAGTAATACTTCTATGGTTCATGTCAACAATAAATAACAATACATTTCGTAGGTAGCATAATAACAAAAGTGACAAACCATCACAACTTCAAACTGCAACTCACTTCGCTTTATTTAAGAGTCCCACGTAAAGCCGCAATCCCACACAAACGCAGTTTCGCTTCAGTTTTACAACAGTCGAGCCAATCTCAACCACAAGTCCACAATCTTCTGTCCTGAAGGAGTCAATGTCAACTTCATTACTTAGAATTTGTAGCGCTATTGCCAATCTGTCCATCGCCTCAGATTTCTCGTGGATGTACTATTAATTTTGAGAATATTCTATTCAACTCCTATCTGAAGAGTACCTTAAGCTATATCTAAACTAATATTATAAGGCTAAATAGTTTGTTTGCTTGTTTGTTTGGTTAACGCGCTAATCTCAGGAACTACTGGACCGATTTCAAAAATTCTTTTACCGTTGGATAGATGGTAGGTACCTATGTACAACGGGCGAAGCCGGCGCGGTCTGCTAGTGTAACATAGATTCTCGGACAATTTATATCGAGCTTGGAATGACTTGTACAAGTACCTGTAGAACAATAATATAGTTTATATATATTTAGGTAGACATTATTTCAAATTAGTATCCCATGAAGAATTGATAAAGCCTCATATGATACCACCCAAAAGCCCACGAAAGCAACGATTAACCTAGCCTAAGCTAAAAACATCCTTGATATGTCCGCTGGTTAATCTCATATTTATTTGAATAAGTCAATAAATCTGATTTTGTACTACTAAAACAACACACTGACCATCATCAAAATCACGTCAAATTCGCACCTCCGTGCACAATTAGCGACCGTTACTGAAAAACTAATTTCCATAGCCATTGTGTGTGTAACGGCGTACACACATGACGTCACGTGACCCACTTGTGTAGGTCGTTGCTCGTCGCGGCTCATTTCAGACGCGGTGCGATTGTGAACTTTGCTCCAGGACATTTTCGTACCTCCCTTAATGTATAGGATCAAATGATATTTTTATTCCATAGCCATTGTGTGTGTAACGGCGTACACACATGACGTCACGTGACCCCAATTGTGTAGGTCGTTACTTGTCGCGGCTCATTTCAGACGCGGTGCGATTGTAAACTTTGCTCTAGGAAATTTTCGTACCTTCCTTAATCTATAGAATCAGTTTATATTTTTTATAGCTATTGTATGTGTAACGGCGTACACACATGACGTCACGTGACCCACTTGTGTAGGTCGTTGCTCGTCGCGGCTCATTTCAGACGAGGTGCGATTGTGAACTTTGCTCCCAGCGGTTTCGTATCTTCCTTAATCTATAGGATCAGTCTATATTTTTTTTCCATAGCCATTGTGTGTGTAACGGCGTACACACGACGTCACTTGACTCACTTGTGTATCGTTGCTCGTCGCGGCTCATTTCAGACGAGGTGCGATTGTGAACTTTGCTCCCAGGCGGTTTCGTATCTTCCTTAATCTATAAGATCAGTCTATATTTTTTATATCCATTGGTGTGTGTCACACATGACGTCACGTGACGAAAAACGACGAAGTGCGATTGTGAACTTTGCTCCCGGCGGTTTCGTTTCTTCCTTAATCTGTATCGTTCTTTTTTGTCAGTAGCTTTTTAGGGTTCCGTAGTAAACTTGGAACCCTTATAGTTTCGCCATGTCTGTCTGTCCGTCCGCGGTTTTACTCAGAGACTATAAGTACTAGAAAGCTGTGATTTGGTATGGGTATGTATATTAATAATGGCAAAAAAGTGGTACAAAAAAAATTTAAAGAAAAAATTTTGTGTAGCTCCCATACAAGTAAAGACGGAGTAATATTTTTTTTTTTTCTATACAAACCCATCGTGTTGGTTATTGCTAAATAGGTCTTTGAAAAATATTGTGAGGTTAAGAACACCATTTTTCGATTTAGAGATCCGTTTCCGCAATATTTGGTTTTAAAGTGCAAATTTTTGTTAGAGTTGGTCCCCCCTCCTCTATCTACTAAATGGTTGAAGTTAAAAGGAAAACTATCAGAGCTAAGTACTAAGTACAAACTAAAAAGTTATAGGCAACCAACTTATGAAATGTACTCGAAAATGTAAAATTTCATACAATTTTCATTGTTAGATGGCTTTGGTCGTTAAACTGTGAGGTGCGAGTAAATTTGTTGTCATTCGCAACTACAGAACCCTACACTGCGCGTGGCCCGACACGCACTTGGCCTGTTTTTTATCATTGCAAGGACTAGGAAATCTGCCTAAATTTCTTATGTATAGTGTTTATGGATGGATTTACACAATAATTACAATAGTTGAGGACAAAGCGTCATATACACTAGCAAATAGTAGTCTTTCAAAGAAGCCTTGCAATAGTCCAGGATTTTCTTAGGTGAACGACCTTCATTTTCTCCGTCAGACATGAATCAGACGTTCTCGGAACGGCTGGATCATAATTAGGGCATTGTCCAGACGCCTGTTTCTCGACCTTTAAAGGAATTACCGATTTTCGTGGAAGAAATGCTCATTTTCATATTTTTAGGGTTCTGTACCACAAACTTTTTGATATTATGTTTTCTAATTTTTCGCGATTGTTACACATTTAAATAAAATTAATTTAATATGATATTTATCGCGTTTATTACATTATTTATACAGTCTACCTGCAAACACGAACACTGTAAAGTGCTCGAAACGCTAGGTGTATAAATAATGTAATAAACGTGATAAAAACCGATTTAATTAATTTAATTTTTTGATACTTTTATGGTTCCGTACGGAAACCCTGTTTAGTTTATTTTTTCCTCTATGATATTTAGGTTTTATTTTCTATCATACATAAGTTAACTGATAGGTAGAGATATAATTCCTTAAAATGGCCGGAACATAATTAGGGCATTGACCTCTAGTCCAGTCGCCTCTTTCACGACGGTTAATGGAACTACCAATTTCGGAAAAGATATGCTTATTATTTTACGACTTAAGGGTCCCATATCTCGACCCTGTTATTTCAAATCTGTTACATTGTTTTATATTTATTTTTATTCATACAAGATTTTGCTAACACTGGTGTCAAAATTATTAAGCTCCTTCAAGGATTCTAACGTCTGAACTAATATTAACGACTGCAACTAATGATGATAGATGGACCAAACTCCATGCTTTCAACGGAACGTTAAGCCTTACGTTTCTGTGTTTCTATACCAAAGCACGTAGGACACTCGAGATATTTTATGCCATTTGTGAAGGTATAATATTTTTTCTCGCATAATCATTTCTGTACTTATATAAAGTAAGACTTGTCCTAAAGATGTGAAGGTATAATATTGTTTTCCGCATAATCATGTCTGTATTTAAATGAAGTAAGACTTTTCCTAAAGCAGGTCAGGGGCTCTCCATTGTTGGAGCCTCTAGTTCAGTGTCAAGAACACTCGGTGGCTTTTCCACGTCAACAGCTTCGGATTCCATAAAAAAGAAATGGTTTCCTTTCTATTGTTTTAATTTTGAATTTATTTATTTTTTATGTACTTAAATAAGGTAGATTGGGTAGATAATCAACTGTCAAACTGTTTTGTGTTGAATCACTTTATGTTTAGGTATATATTACTACATTTCGTCACAAACCTCCGGGGTTTTTCTGTAATAGGATTATGTTCTGTTTTATGTAGTATGTGTTTGTTATATTTGTTTGTTGTATTGTAATACCTTAAGTCAGCTTTAGAAACCTTATCGTGTTGGCCACTAACACACCGTAAAAGAAATAAACTGTTACCAGTTATTTAACAGATATTTCATTTTCATGTTTTGCAGGAATAATCCCACAACTCTCAACTCATTTTCCGAAGTCAACGCCCTTCCAAGCCGTTTGTAAACATTTCCGTCAACATCGCTCCGAAGCCATTTTGCTATTGAAAAAATTGAGTAAAATATGTTTTTACTATAAAATTGACATATGTGTTGGTAGAGAGACAGAAATCTATACTAGGGAGATGCATACTAGGAATATATGAGATAAGAGTGGCTGCAAATCAGAATAGAGGTAGTTCGAAGAAAACGTTGTTGCGAGAGCGACGGACGACGACGAGAATATGGGTATTAGGTAAGGTTGCTAGAGCTCCGAATTCCGAATATAGCTGGTCATAGTTAGGCTTTTTGGTTGCGTGTCCGTAGTTAGTAGAAGTTAAAGTAGGATTTGTAAATTCGATTTTCTGATGTGAACTTAATAGCGCCTAATTGACTCCCTTGAGGAACCTATCCGTAGGTTGCCGCTATCTCTAATCCTCCCTAACTAATATTGCAAAAGTGAGTTTGTTTGTTACGCTGTCACGCTCTATCTATAGAACCGATTATCATGAAATTTTTCATACACGTTGTCTGGAGTACGGAGAAGAACATAGGCTACCTTTCATTACGGAAAAAAGTACTATTTCCGAGTGATGGACACTAACCCGAGCGGAGACGCGGGCAAAAGCTAGTAAATAATATTTTCCCCGAAGTCAACGCCCGCCAAGCCGTCTACATATATGTACATTTCCGTCAACAAATCGCGCAGACGCACAAAAATTCTCATTACTGTTATCAATATGGGCGCGAACATTAATGCTTACGCTTTTATTGCGTGTCTGTCAAGTGTCGACTAATATTTTCTCCGCTTAACTGATAAAGCAGAAATGGGCCGGCCGTCGACCTTTGTGGTGTAAAAATTGTAGTCGCACAGGGAGGGGTTATTGACGTTGTCTAATGAAGTGTTATGAAAAGGATGGTGTTTTATGTTGATATTGTGATGGTAGTTATGTCACTAAACATATCATAAAACCTCCATCGCGACTGTCTGTTCGCGATAAACTCAAAAACTACTGCAAGGGTTTACATGCCCGGTCGCAGCTGGGGAGGATTGCTGGTTTTAGACAAAAGTCAGTAAAAATGTTAGAAACGAGTGACTATGTTTGAAGAAACGTTTAGTATAGAAACAAACTCAGAATCGTACTAACATTGAACATACTAACAATGAATCATACTAACAATCCTCAGATTTTATTTTTAGCTTGATAGTTTTAGCTTGTTTTCTATTTCTTACTCAAGCTTGCATTATATAAAGCTTTAACATTAGCTTGACAATATATAAAGCCCTTCTCCCATTGCAGCGCCCGCCAGGGTCCTTAATTCTTACTTTTGTACAGTAAGCTAAGATCTGTATTGTATTACACATTAAGGAAGCAATAAATGATTGATTGATTGATTGATATGATGACATACATGGAAGATGTATGTCATATTCGTTCATTTATATCCAAACGAGAGATGTGAACTGACCGCTTTGTCACAAAATGACAACATAATCGAATTAGTTTCACAATATTACGGCGATGAAACGTAAAATGTGTGAGCGTTTTTATAAAAAGAAAAGTAGGAGACTTTCATTTTGGACGCGACAATTTAACGCTCTATTACGGTGTGACGACACTCACTAAAATGCCTCCATTATGAGTCGTGACAAGCGTTTTTTTTATTGACACTTATTGTTTTATGTTTATTTTTAACAGTCTGTTATGTAATAATAACTTGTAAGTGATAGTGCTCTGTAATTATTTATAAGTGCGCTATCAATAAAGTTATCTACCGACTTGGTACCTACTTGCATAGAAAAGAGCATCAGAAAATGGTCCTGTATGGGTACATCTCTTTAGTTTAATGATCATATGCAGCAACTCAGTAGCCGTCTAATAGTATAAATGTGTTGTGTGAGTTTGTAAGTTTTGAAGTTTGATAATGGCGATTGAATAACTGAACGGATGTGAAGAAAACTTGACATAAAAGTAATCTTGACAAAAAGGTAAACTACTCGTGAACAAATCCTAGCAAAACCGAAAGAAAAACAGATTTGAGACGCTACATTGTTTCCGAATAAGTTTTCCATGAGATCAATCTCGTTTCTCCTAAACCTAGATAAAGTACAGTACCTACATATTTAAATCCGCTCCAGTTTTCCCGCCCCAATGTGGGGTATAGAGAAAATACCTGGATTTGTATCGTCGGGGTAAATTTATCCTGCAAATAGTACGGTATTTTTGTAACTTTACGAATATCTAGGATAAATAATATTCTTAGTAATAGTATAAATGTTAAAGTTGGTTTGTTTGTTTTTTCATTTGCTTATTGGATTGTTTGTGACGGTTTCACCTTATCTACTGAAATTTCATTTCAATGAATTTAAATGACAAATTTCATGATGATCAGTATCAGCATACAGTTTGTCTGTAATAGGACAAGGACATAGGCTCCCCCGGTAAAAAAATGTAAGTTTTTGATAAAATCATTTTTAACTAGGTATTGGTCTGGATCTGAAGAATAAAATGAACAGAATGGGATATCAGTACATTTTTCTATTCTTCAGATTGAAAATACTTTCAAAACAACGTTACAAAGTGATTATTAGGATGACGCCTAATTACAGCGGAAGCATCTGAAGATGGACAGCGATGACCGACAGACAGACGTACCGTTTTCTAAACTCATAAAATATCTTTGGTATTTTGGGTGTTTTAGTTCGACTACACATTTAGATATATATTTTAATAGAACTTGGTTTACAACTGCGTTTAGTAATATCAATATTGCAACACAACAGGATTAATGAAAACCCTGACATTATTTCAGATGAAGTGACTAGAATGACGCCTGATTACAACGAAAGCATCGGAGGATGGGCGCTGTTGACGGACAGGCGGACTTCCCGCTTTTCTAAACTCATAAAATATGTTTGGTTTATATTTGTGGCATGTTTTAGTTTGGCCAGTCTTAGATGAAATCATTTCAAAACAGGGTTTAGTTTGATGAAACTGACAGCTGTGGAAATGTGGTTTTAGTGGCGTGTTTATTTATGGTTCTAATGGGCAGTTTTAACGAGTATTTTATTTTATACCACTAATAAATATAATAGACAGTCTCCGAGACGCAGTAGTTAACACGCCAGCCTGCGACACGGGTGGATCCGGGTTCGATCCCCGGCCAAGTTATGATGAAAAACGATTTTCTTTAAATAAGCCTGTGTCTTGGATGTATATATATGAGTATCTATTGAAAAAATATAGTATCGTTGAGTTAACATCCTACGACACAAGTTCGCAACTTACCGCGGGTGGTGCTAGCTCAAATTGTATGATTTGAAAATCTTTTCCTACGAGAACAGACCACAGCACAGGGCCTAATAATTTCGGCTATTAATCATAACTATGAAAATAACATGTAAATTTCAGTCGAAATTCAAAGCGGAAACTTGACTTGAATGGAAATACTGGTGGTGGTAATGATAATAGAGATACCATTCAATATAAGATACAATACGATTTAAACAGACTATAAGGAACAACAATAATATCCAGACGCAAAACTCATTGTTGCTAAGCTTTGCAAGCAGGAAGTACATAAGATTACCTGTTTTCGTGTTTGCATAGCTACACAAAGGTCGCATGTGCAGATGAGAATCATTTGCATAAGGTTATGCAGAGCCATACAATAACGGCATCACAGAAAAGTACCCACTAAATAGGTAATTTTCATTGATATAATCGTTATTTCAGAGGTACATGGACCTCCCTGGATGGATCACCCCGGTAAGTAGTACTGTCACTACCCAAGAGATCGATATTACAACTCCAACTAACGCGGGCGACAGCTATTGATAAAATACCGCAATTTATCCTCGACATCACAGGTCCGACAGAGCTTATTAATTTTTCAACTTTTCAGATGAAACTAAATTTTTAAATTTTCAAAGTAATTGCCGGGCCAGCCGAACACTTGCATGAAAATGTCAGTTTTTTTTTAAGTTTCCAGCATTGGTCCCATAGATAAAGTTGTTCATTTACGCTGTGTGTGTAGTAATGTCACTTTCCAGTACCTCAAAAATCAATAACTCCATTTCTGTACTAAATTCAATAATTATTTTCTACAAAACGTACAAACAACAAAACATAACGTAAGTGAACATTTAAACGAAGAGCCACTTCTGTCGGTACTCTATTTGAGGAGAATATGCAACAAGTACCAGTGGGCCGCAGCGGATATTGCCGAAGCCTTGCAAATGGTGATTAGCGTTTCGCAAACTGCTTGCTGCACGCGCCGTGACGTCCGCATATTTGATTTTTTACTTTTTAATATTAGCTTAAAACAAAAGCATTCCCATTATATATAACAACTCACTTACGTGCTATTTTGTCGGGATTGCCAACTATAGTTTCGGACTCGTCAGGCCCGTTGTTAAATATAATGTTTTCATCTCACGTTAGTTTCAATGATATAACAACATTCCCATTTGGATAAAACAATGAGGTAGATGAAGTACCAAATCTATTCCTGACAAAAACACCCTGACTAAAGAATTAGGTATCTTACCCGTCTTCGTTTGAAGTGTGGATAATGCAGGGCCAGAAGTAATAACAGTTTGCACCGAGTTTCACCAACAAACTTAAATAAATTTCAGAATTAATACAGTAACTCGTTTCAGAATAATGTATTTCAACGTGTTGTCACATCACAAGGCTCCCGCAGAGATGTATTGTCGTTTATTTTAATAGCCGTCTGTCATTCTATAAATATGTTAATTATTTTCTTATTGGGATTGTGATGAAGCTTTCCATTATTATAGCTAAGATATCAAAATAGTACGTTAAATATTACGCAAACGAAGTCGCGGAAAAATCAAGTATAAACATATTTAGAACACTAAGATTATTTTAAAGATTACCACTTTTTTACTATAAAGGATTAGACTTATTGTTCGCATGATAAATATTGCCATTCAAGTAAGTTGAAGTGAATCGTAGTATAGCTTTCAAAAGATTTAAGTGGTGTAATTCTACGGAGATCAGCCCAAAATTAATGAGTAGACCAAGGAGATATGTCTAAAGAAAATCTGACTACGTTATCATAATAAGCAGGTAAGTATATATGTCTTTTCGATAGCACCACAGTTGCCTGGTCCCATCTCAGTAACGTCCTTGTGTATTGCAAATCGCTCACAATTGAAAGTAGAGCGATCTAACTGTATATCAGCAGTACAAAAACAGACTAAAACAACCCTGCTTGAGTATTCTTGAGATGGAAATGTAATTGTCCTTTAGTGGATCAATACGACATCAATAAGATAGCCAACCCACAGTTTCCAGGTCCCATTGCTATAACAGAAACCCGGCAAAACCCATCAAAGTCTCAGTAACGTCCTTGTGTATTGCGAATCGCTCACAATCGAAAGTAGAGCGACCTAACTGTACTTCGGCGGTACACGAGCGACTTACATATGGTAATTGGCCGTCGTGTTTCGGATTTCCCTTTCTAACGACACTTATTGCCGCTCATACGACGTGGAATACCAAATAATTGAGTTCTTTTGGACTCGCTCCGTGGGAAATTGATATTCCTATAAACTTTTCAGCTTTTTCATTTCTTTACCTCTGTATATTTAAAATGAAAGCTTAATTAGCGCTGTGACGATATTTGGTTCGAAGTTCGGAAACCAATTATGCAAAAAAATATGTTAAATCATATTAAACATAATATTACAAGAAATCCCAACTAATATAATAAAGGCGAAAATGAGTTTGTTTGTTAATTTGTTACGCTTTCACGCCGTATCTACTGAACCGATTATCATGAAATTTTGCATACACATAGGTTAGGGTACCGAAAAGAACACAGGCTATATATTACGCGGGCGAAGCCCCGGGTAACAGCTAGTTAAACAATATATTATAAACATTTGGTGCTGTCTATGGCTATAATGACAATAGAGAAGATGATTATATTTTTTTCGTAGTGCCATGAAACGACCAAAAATAGGCACATCAGTGAAAAAAGTTGCAACCTCAAATTTTTTTTGTGATAAGACATGTGCCGTCACACATGTCGCTTTTGTACTGGTGATATGAGGAGTTTGTTTGGCAGCTATGTTTATTAAATATTGCGTTGTGGAAATGGCCTCATAATAAAAGTTGCTATAAATTTTAAGAGACATTTTATCTTAATGTTGTTTTTAAATTTAATTTTTATAGTTAGCCCGTGAGTCAGCGAGGGCTTCATTAGCACTAACGAATGTATGCATTTTTTGTGAAATAAACGTTTATCTATCTTACGCTTGTTAACGCATTACAGGACACTAAACGAGACAATTATTTAATATTTTTTTGTAATAACTGCTATAGCCGTTCACTGTCCTGTAATGTGTATTTGTAAAGTAACCACGGGCGCAGTCCCCTCTAGGATGGATGACCGCAAGTGACAAATATATCTCAGTACTGCTATAGCTCAGAACTGCAGACCTGTGTAATGGACTGCAAGTAATTGCCCGAGCCGGGTATCAAACCTGGTGCTAAGTAGGCCGCTAAGCTTGTTACTTTTTTAACCTGCCTATAGGTAAGAAAGCAACATTTACTTCATTTATATTCATCGTTTCCCTTTTATAGGCTGCCTTGCGGGCAATAAAACACCTATTGGCGTATTCCTGTATGACGTCACATGTAGACGACCCCGCAACCAGGCCGGGTTAGCGATCGCTCGCGTGTGAGTCTTGACCTTAGTAAATTACAAAGTAAAAAGAGTGCAGATGTGCGTTGCATACAAATTATATTTGAGTTGATGACATCTGCACTGCTGGCACCGACTAGAAAGGAAACAGAAATAGTTGTAAAATATAATATAGTTTGTGAGATTTCCAAAATATTAAATTGGTATTTTTATCTTAGATTTCACAAGTCTAATCAATTATACTTCAATACTGCTTGTATCATCGAATTGGACATTACATTACTTTTATTTTAATCTGTATTTGACATCACTAGCCTATGAAGTTCAAAATTTTATAATCATAGTTTTTTCTTAATTATTCGAAACTGTATTTAATTGAAGAGCAATTCAAACGCATGTACATGTAAACGCATGTACATGTATGTGAGCTTCACTTCTCAATTCTTTTTATTTTGTGATAATACGAATTTAGCTGTTTTGTGCTAAATAAGCGGGAATGTCTGAAGGACGGTAAATGTTCGCAACTTCACACGCACGTTATTAAAATTTACAGCAGTGTAATTGGTTCCTGTTGCACTAAATGAGTTAAATGGAATTCAATTAAAAATAGCAATTATTAAAAATAATTCATTAGGAAGCAAAAGGCAAATGAATGTAGGAATATGTGTACTGGAATTAATTACTTTAAATGCCAATTATCTTAAGTTACGAGTATTTTAGGCAATGCTTTGCAAAAAATAAATCGACAAGGTGCAGTGAATTCAAAACTAACAATGGTCACGCTCAGATTAAAGTAGATGACAACAATTATTTCGCGAAAAGGAAGCTTAGTAGCTAAACTAAGCTTTTACAGGTGTATTTCTGCGTAGAAAGCATGGAGCAAACATATTATGTCTGTCAAAGAAAGCTTAAGAAAACATACCGTCGGCCTCACATCAATAGCCCTAATCACATTGAAATCAAATCTTGCGTCCCGCGCTGCAAACCGCCATAAATGCAAACGCAGCAGCTAGTCTGTCCCTACAACTGCATTAATAAATAAATACAAATTGTTGCTTTCATCGCAGTATTTTTAAGGCATAATCAAAGGCATATAGATACATCATTGCTAGAGAAATTAAATACGAGTAAACTTTGTAAAATTAATTTTCGATGAGCTATTAATATATTGTATGACATCGAAACTTGTAATGGTGTATTTTACGGACTCTTTTGGCCAGACTTGACCCACCAATCACAATTGCTCAATTTATCACCATACTTAGTTTTTAAACAAAAGCCAAAACATCCGTTTCACCCGCGCCCACCGTACAGCCAATAAAACGCCTAGGAGACGAGATAATTTACAACCAACAAATTATAAAAGTTAACTAATTAATTAAATAACTTTCTAGCGCTTCCTTTTCGAATACACTTATCTATAATCCGGCGGGCCTGAGAAATCCACTCTCACGAGTGAAAGTCACAGCTCTTTTGTTTTGGGTAAGACTCCACTCTGAAAATAAAGGTACGATCTTCGACATAATGTTCATAACCCGGTTTTTGGTCTAAGAGCATAGAACTAAGTAGTATACTGACAGATGAGATACAGAAGAAAAACTCGTTTAATTAAATAAATAAATATATAAATATAAATACGGACAAATCACACAGATTGAGCTAGCCCCAAAGTAAGTTCGAGACTTGTGTTATGGATATATATATACTAACTCAACGATACTATATTTTAGAATAGATACTTATATAGATAAACATCCAAGACCCAGGTCAATCTGAAAAAGATCATTTTCCATCTTGACCTGACCGGGGATCGAACCCGAGACCATCCGTTTCGCAGGCAGGCGTGTTGACCGCTGCGCTACGAAGTGGCTTGTTCAAATACAGTATCCCAGGTCTTTAAGTACTGATAGATTATAAAGGTTACGGT
The DNA here is from genome assembly GCA_963082605.1 of Rhodophaea formosa. Taxonomy (NCBI): domain Eukaryota; kingdom Metazoa; phylum Arthropoda; class Insecta; order Lepidoptera; family Pyralidae; genus Rhodophaea; species Rhodophaea formosa. The sequence goes on along the minus strand of OY720228.1, from coordinate 6,953,336 downwards.
ATTTCAGAAAAACTCCAGATTCAGGATTTCAATATAGTATCATTAAATAATTGTAATTGTGAGTATTAAGGGTGTTTGAAGCAACGATGGCGATCGGGAACCGAAACAGTGATTTCGTCATGTGCCTAAGATGCTCGGTGTCATAGCCTGTACTCATAACATCCCTTAAATTCATTCTTATGGATTACTATCTTTCGCCCGCGGCTTCGCTCGCGTTAGTGTCGATCCCTCGTGAACAGTATTTTTCTCCGGGATAAAAGGTAGCCCATGTCCTTCTCTATACTCCAGACAATGTGTATGCAAAATTTATTGATGATTGGTTCAGTAGTTACGCCGTGAAAGCGTATCAAACAAACAAACTCACTTTCGCATTTATAATATCAGTTGGGATCCTATCCTTTTAAAAACATACGTGGTACTATAACTATCAATGTTAACCCGGTTATAAAAGAGACAGATAATGATTTATCGTCGAATCGGAACCATGACAAGTAATATCGGAATGCATGGATTGATAACGTCAATACGCAATCTGTGCCGATCGTATCAGGGAACTGAAAAATATTTCCTATTTTCCTCATACATAATCAATAATAACAACTTTATAATCAGTCAAAATAATGAAGCACACGATTTTCATTTACATAAAACTTGTGCGAGACAACTTAATTAACTACTGAAATTAACTGGTTATTTAATCGTACATCTAGAAAAAGTCGGCATTTAAAATAACCGAGTTAAACCAATTTTCTTTAATATGTTAAATAATGTTTATTAATTTTCTACAGGTGGGTATGGAGTAATTTCCTAGAATAGCACATTAACTAATTAATATGCACAGAATGCATATTAATTAGTTAATGTGGTGGCAGTGGCAGAATAGGCAAATTGCTGGCCTTTTCTAAGGTGTGCTAAGGATCATTCCTTAGCACAGACTCATGTCTGGAAGGAAAAAAGAAGAATAGGAAGGCGATGTCTAATTGAACTTAATCATCCCACTACACCAAAATATCCCAGTCTGACGTAAGAATCTAGATGTCAATAGCTTCTAGATATACTAGAAGATACAATTTATACCCCTATTATGTTATGAATTAGATTGATAGTATAATAGCAATACACATTCGGAAGAGCGCCAAATGCAACCGCTTTGCGGCGCCATATTAGTGGCCAGTGCGTTGACCTCTTGCGCAAGCGCATCCTATGACCAATGTCAATACCTCATTAACTATTTTGTTGGGAAAACACTTAAAGTAAGATAAGCGTGACTAAGTTTAAGAGTATTGCATCTATTTAATAGTTATGTACGGAAGATAGCGGAAGGAATAAAGAAGACCAAATAAAAGAAATACTTAAAGTGTCAAGGTTCTCTTGTATATTAATGGAGCAAAATAAATTTCTTATTTTCGATACCAACTTCTAATGTCATGTTAAGTAAAAGCCTAGAAATTAGATAAACTGAATCGGCCACGCACGACTAAAACTGCACTCAAAATCCAAATGGTGTGATCATTACCCAAATTGTCTGTCTTGTCTAGACAGACAGTACCAGACGTTAATCACCTGCATATAATAAAAAGTGAATAGAAACTGGAACTTTTCAGGGTCTTGTATAGGTACTATATTTTTTACTTTATATTATGGTCGCTGTAACTACAAAAACTTTAACAAAAAAAAAATATTTTGTTAGTAAATGAACTTATTATTCAAGATTTCCTCCTCCCATAACTCACGCAAACAACAACAATCAGACAAGCACGACGAAAACTGCACTCGCCGACTGCATACGAACCGAGATGCGATAAAATTCAAATGCAGTCGTGCGAGCCACCGTCCGCGTCCCGTTAGCTCGTCTTATGAACTTTTAGGGATCCTCGTCGAAGAAAACCCCATATATAATGTGTATAAAGAGTATACCTGCCTGCGACACGGAAGGTCCCGGGTTCGATCCCTGGACAGGTCAAGATGGAAAATGATCTTTTTCAGATTGACCTGGGTCTTGGATGTTTATCTATATAAGTATCTATTATAAAATATAGTATCGTTGAGTTAGTATCCCATACATAACACAAGTCTCGAACTTACTTTGGGGCTAGCTCAATCTGTGTGATTTGTCCGTATATATATAAAACTGCACTCGCCGACTGCATACGAACCGGGTGCGATAAAATTCAAATTCAGTCGTGCGAGCCACCGTCCAAGTCCCGTTAGCTCGTCTTATACACTTTTAGGGATCCTCGTCGAAGAAAACCCAAAAAGAAACGTATATAAAGTGTATAAATTGTACTCGCTGGCATACGAATCGATGAGATAAAAATTTAAATGTAAATCTGTGAGCCGCTTCTTGCTCGTCTTATACGTCTATAGGGATACTCGTCGAAGGAAGCCCGAAAATAAACGTGTCTCGTATATATAAAGTGTATCAAATTACACTCGCTAGCATACGAATCGATGCGATATAATTCAAATGTAAATTTGCGAACCGCTTTTAGCTCATCTTATGCGTTGTTTTTAGGGATACTTGTTGGAAGAAAACTCGAAAAGAACCATGTATAATATAAAGTGTATAAAACTGCACTTGCTGCATACAAATCGGTATGATAAAATTCAAATGCAGTCGTGCGAGCCATCGACCGCGTCCCGTTTGGTCACCTTATGCGCTAATGGTAGGATAATACTACGTGTGATGGAAAAAATATACAGGGTATTTAAGTTTAATCCACACACAGTATTTAAAAATAACGTGAGTTTCTACATTTTTCTAATCAGGACGTCTACTTTCCTTAATAAGCGAGCGACGTGTAATCATAATTGGAACATGGGTATAATCCGTCAAAACAATATGTCCATCTGCTGATAAATCCTCCAAATTGTTTGAGACGAAAAAGTTTATGACATGGTATGGACCCGCGTCATGAGAGCGAATTCGCTCTTGACAGATTTTAAAGCGGTTTACTGATGCATTTTTTATGTGATCGAAATGGAAGCCCCCAATTTTATAGATCTGTTTTGCATCGTTATTTCCATTCGCCTGATGCACATATGTTGGTATCTGATACGAATTTTAATAACGACCCGTTTTTATGCGGCGCGCTGATGCATTTTTTGATTGATAGAAGACGATATGAATATTTTTAAATTCAGCAAATACATATTAAGTTTTTTGGTAGGTATCACGTTGCATTGCGTCAATTCTTATAGAAGGGTTGGTTTAAGGTAAGCGCTGTACATAAAGACTTCCTAATCATTTTACAACATGAGTAACATGCTGACTTTGGCGGGGCAATGCATCAGAAATAGATCATGCAGAGATCACACTCAAATAAAAGGCTGATCATAATACAACGTATATTTAAGAATGATTAAAATCGTGTTACAGGGAGTTAGGGGTTACTGCTTTCCATCAGGTACGCCTAGGTACTTATAGCCAAGCTGATTAGTTTGGGCAGAAGTGTGAAATAAAAATAACCCATAATCCATTTCCCCTGTAGATCTTTGATTCCCGCCCGGAAGAATTCCAGTTTTATCATCAGCAGATCATGTTGCCAGCAATAATGATCAGTATGGTTTCCGGTGAACTCGATCAACTTTATGTCGATACTTTATAAACTTTATTGCATGCTGCATTTAATTTCGTTTCCTGCTTAACAGACATGTTATTGAATAAGAACTTTTGCCCATCCTTTTTTTAATATTGGAAAAAAATGTTACTAAATATAGGTATATGTTCCCTTGGAAACAGCCAATATAGGGAATTCAATTTCCATGTATTTTACGACATTGAACAGAACAATGATGGCATTTTAGTTCTGTGGAGGTATATGGGCGATAGTCGGTCAGGTGATTCATAAGTACGTCTATCCATTATTATAAAAATAAAAACTGTATAACCAGCAAAGCAATTATGTACATATCACGATGCGTAATCGCAATTAAAAACGGTACAAAACCATAAAAAATGTAACACAAATAAGAGGACACTTCTATGACTCCTGTTTACATTGTACTGTAAATTGCGGGTCACTGAACTGTCCAAAATGAGAGTAAACTTGTTAGATGAATGCTTGCGTGTCTGTACTTGTCTGACACATATTTTCGCTTCCCGCCATTTGAATGCGAGCCGTTATGGCGACCATTGTTTTTTTACGCGCCAAATTCGTCTATGTGTGGGAGCCATTTTTTTTGCGACGATGACGAATTGATTTGACGAATGGGGACAGTGAATTATAGCAAATGTGGGTGTATGGGTTAATGATTCGGATGGAAGGACCGTTGGTTCACCCGGTTCTCAACATCGCAAATTGCTTGACGGATCGGGAGATTAAATGTCCGGCCGCGTGAGTCGTGTTCACATTGAAAGAGACGCCTTAACGGTTGGTCGGAAACTCAATACCTGCATTGAAAAAAATAAATATGAATGAAAATATATTTATTTTCCAAAAAAAAAATTTGATACAGCTGTTTTTGATTAGTTAAATCAATTGCATAACTACTATCCACACACATCCATGATAATATTTAAAATCTAAAGTAACTAGGTATGCAGTGGGTTTGCCTGTCAAATTTGGATGGATGTGAAATTTTGTATGGAGGTAGGAACCATACCAAATAACATTGGTACCTTTCATCCCGGGAAAAAGTACTATTCCAGCGGTCCTAATATTACAAAGATAAAAAAACTATTGGTTGTTATACGTATCATATAACACTAAAGTAAGTTTGTTTGTTTGTTACGCTTCCCTATCTACTACTGAACAGATCACATAGATTAAAAAAATTATCTACGGGTCATCATGATATTATGAAATTTTTTAGTTGTCTAGAGAACGGAGAAGGATATAGACTACCTTTCATCTCGGAGAAAAATACTGTTCCCGAAGGATCGACACTAAAGCGAGCGGAGCCGCGGGCGAAAGCTAGTTAACAATATAAAAAACCGGCCAAGTTCGTGTCAGGCCACGCGCAGTGTAGGGTTCCGTAGTTGCGAATGACAACTTTGAGTTCACACTCGTACCTCACAGTTTAGCGACGAAAAATATCTAACAATGAAAATTGTATGAAATTTTACAGTTTCTAGTACATTTTTTAAGTTGGTTGCCTATAACTTTTTAGTTTGTACTTAGTGCTCAGCTCTGATAGGTTTCCTTTAAACTTCAGTATACATACTACAGCTGTAATTTTTTTCACGTTTTTATATATAACAGTTTAGGAGATTGAGGGGGGGGGGGGGGGGGGACACTAACCTCTAACATAAATTTGCACTTTAAAACCAAATATTTCGGAAACTGATCTCTAAATCGAAAAACGGTGTTCTCAACTTCACAATATTTTTTAAAGACCTATTTAACGATACCCCTATCGTGTGGGGACACGATGGGTAAGTAGGGAAAAAAAATTACTCCCCCACTTTACTTGTATGGGAGCTACCTTAGAAAAAAAAATTATTCATGATTTTTTCTACCACTTTTTTGCCATGATTAAGATACATACCCATACCAAATTACAGCTTTCTTGTACTTATAGTCTCTGAGTAAAACCGCGGACGGACAGACAGACAGGCAGACATGGCGAAACTATAAGGGTTCCTTGTTTACTACGAAACCCTAAAAATGAGACAATTCTTGCGAGACGACTCGCCCTGTTGGAGCCTATTGACGTTTAATCAAGGCGTCTAATGTTTTTTAATGGGCATCGTGACGTCGGGCCGTCGCGACGCCGTGATCGGCCTTGTCTGCGAAGGAATTGTAATGTGCTCCATTTACATTGTACACTACAGGCATCAGAGAAATCTTGAGATCGTTTACATGAAAATATAACGTCATAATATAATTTTTATTTTTGGGATAATATGGGCATTTTTGATATATCTTTATGCTCGGCTTAGTTTTATACTGAATCGGTTGAAAGTTACTGTCAATGATATAACTTGAATTGTATTGAATTATATTTAGAATTCGTTGAATCGTAAAATCTTGCTGAACAATTAGTTATTTTGCAAACTCACTGTTTATTACGCAAACGATTCATTTACCGATATGATTTAATTACAGAACATTTTTAATTTATAGATTATTTGCAACAACACAAAATAAGAATTGCTGAAAATACCAAATGATTTAAATGCTGATTTATGTGGCTAGACTTATTTTCGAGCTCCGTGGTGGCGCAGCGGTCAACACGCTAGCCTGCGACACGGGGGCGGCCTACCCTTTAATAACTAGGTACTCAAAAAAGCTACGTATGTACTTTATTTAAACAGGAAAATAACGATTTAATCACTAAATACAGCACAATCAACGAAACGACCGAAATCGCGGCTAGATTGTGATTGATAAGGTCCCCAGACAAACCAATTTGGAGAATCTGGACCAATTGGACGATCAGGGTTTCCTACAACACATTAAATTGCTCAATTTAGCTGATGAGTTTTTGGGAGAAACAGATGTTTAGGGGTTACCTAGGAGAAAACTTAATTTTCTTAATTCGTGTAGGCATGTGCGTAGGACTAATTCAGAAGCTTTATGATTTTATTGGACATGGGACTATTAAATAATTTTATTATTGGAAAAATATGTATTGGTGGTTCCCGGCAGAGTAGAATAAGACTACTCCAAGTCTTTCCATGGATGTCGTAGAAGGCGACTTAGGATATACAAGCTAAACAAAGCTTATAAACATCAAAGAGGCCTCTCCAACCCGTCTTGTCCGCGTGGAGAGTGTAGACTAAATAATCTGACTGCTCCAGCTAATAAATGGCTCTCGTAGTACAGAGATGGTCGTGCTCCTGCAGTGGAGACTAAAAAAGAGCTGATGATGATGAAATATAAATTTATTTTTAAGCGATGATTTTCAAGGCGTCAAGTGAATTCGTTCTTACCAATTATTTTTACAATTTTCTGGAAACCTTACTCCACATACCTGTAACAAGATATAACAAATAAGCATAAATCATGAATCATAAACATAATATAAATAATAAGGAAATGTAAATAATGCATATTTTCTAAAAGGATAAAAACATTAACACAAACCTAATAACATAACAAGTAATTTGTCGCTTGCCCTTTTAAAACTACGAGGAAAACTTTATCAATAGACCACAAAATACATATCTGCACTAATATGGCGCAAATTAATAACGAAGTAATCATTTTCACACTTAAAGTGATAGGAAATATGTACCATTCAAACATTTACATAAAAACATAATCAACCAAACAATTAAGCCGTCCGAGGCCGGTCTGTCATATCTTACCATATTTATAGCCTATGGTCATTAGGCATAACCTTATACATCGGATTGTAGTATGGTACTGAAAGTTATAATTATTTTCTTATTTTATGTTCTTCAAAGGGCAAAGCTAACAAAGCCTTTTTAGGGTTCAATACCAAAATGGTACTTCGACATATAAAAATTGCAATAATAATTATTTTGTCAAAGTTAAATGGAGATGATAGAACAACTGAAAAACTGTATTCTGCTTGATTTATCGCTACTTCTTGTAAATATTATTATTACGAGCCTTGAGTGTCCCAGTGCTGGGCAAAGGCCTCTTTCTCTCCTTTCCATTTTTGTCTGTCATCGAATTTTTTGTAAATATAACTTACAAAAAATTACCAAAATTATCAAATATTGTCACAATTCCCTTTTTCCGTTTGTATGACATGCGCTTCCAGGCGACTCATAATTATTACACATTAAATATTTTTTGTTATCACAGATTTCCTCCATTAACATGATTATAAGAATAAGATTCCCGACAAGGTTAATTTTGCAGCGACAAGCGACAGCGAATAATAATCCTTTGACTACTCTGGCTAATATATTGCTGTGGTAGTACAGAGAGGGTCGTGCTCCTGCAGTGAAGACTAAAAAAGACCTTATGGAAGATGGAAGAAGCGACAGCGAGCGTCGTGTGTTGTCATTTCATACAAAATGCGAGACACTTGCTGCTACGTCCAAGTTTCAAACTCATCCATCACATATCACAGGCGGTATTTAGTTGCGGTTATTTAGTGTGATGAAGATGGATCCATCAAGCATAAAAATTGCAAAATCTTTTATGACAGTAATAACAAAATCGTTAACGCACATAAACAATAACAATCATTATCACGAACGCCCTCGATTACGCGGGCAATGATAATACTGATATTGCGATGCGTCAATACTATATCGCGGCCATCCGTTTCCGACTGTATGGATATGAAAATCCAATGTCGAAGGTTGGATCTTCAAGGACGTCTGTGCCAGTATTATTGACATGGCGGAGTGGTTTTATCAATAAAGTTTGCACAAGACTTTGCTGAGTAACATTAGTAGATTTTGACGCAATCGGCTCTTTGGTTAGGGGCATTATTCCGAATCCATAGTGGACCCAAGCCGTCTTATTATTAAACAAGGACTAACTTGAGTCCCTGGTTTAAACCATTTTCCAGTGACACCAAATGTCAAATTAATAAATGTTGACTTATTTTGGCCGGATTATGGTTTAAAACAGGTACTAAAGTTAGTCATTGTTTTATAACAAGACTGCTTGAGACTACAACAGAATCATTTTTAGGGTTCCGTAGTAAACTAGGAACCCTTATAGTTTCGCCATGTCTGTCTGTCTGTCTGTCTGTCTGTCTGTCTGTCTGTCTGTCCGTCCGCGGTTTTACTCAGAGACTATAAGTACTAGAAAGCTGTAATTTGGTATGAGTGTGTATATTAATCATGGCAAAAAAGTCGTAGAAAAAAACCTTGAAAAAATATTTTTTTTTGGGTAGCTCCCATACAGGTAAAGTGGGGGAGTAATTGTTTTTTCTCTATTTACCCATCGTGTGGGGTATCGTTAAAAAGGTCTTTCAAAAATATTGTGAGGTTCAGAACACCATTTTTCGATTTAGGGATCCTTTCCGAAATATTTGGTTTTAAAGTGCAAAATTTTGTTAGAGGTACGTGTCCCCCCCCTCTATCTGCTAAACGGTTATATATGGATACGTGAAAAAAATTACAGCAATAGTATATATACTGAAGTTGAAAGGAAAACTATCAGAGCTGGGTACTAAGTGCAAACTAAAAAGTTATAGGCAACCAACTTATAAAATGTACTGGAAAATGTAAAATTTCATACAATCTTCATTGTTAGATGTTTTTGGTCGTTAGACTGTGAGGTGTGAGTGTAAACAGTGTGAACTCAAAGTTGTCATTCGCAACTACGGAACCCTACACTGCGCGTGGCCCGACACGCACTTGGCCGGTTTTTTTAATTATTACCAAAAAAAATTTGTCCTGTAGGTATAAAAATGTATTTAAGACCTTTCTAGCTGGCCACCTTTTGTTATACTAATACCTTATGTTTTTTGATATAGTTTGAATGGTATTCCACGAGTTCAATGGGATCGTAGGGCTGATGAAATGACCTTATAGGGAGACCTATATAAAGAGAAGAAGCTTACTTAATAGATGACCTATTGAAAAATTGTCATAAGTCTTTTTACTAATGCGTGATTCCATAGTTCCATAAACGTTTCCAGCATCCTTGCTAAAACACCAAAGTAGTATTCATGTTTGTTTTCGTTTTTTTGCCCCAAAATGTATAAAATGTCGGATCGAAATCAAAGTACATATGTGGATTTTTATGCTATGAGTAACCTCGCGTGATAGTATGTCGGAGCCTTTGAAGGCATGCAGCGGGAATTTAAAATGAATAATAATAAAATGCAAAGCGTCCACAAACGCGACAGTAAACAGCAGTTACCGTCGAAGTGGAGTGCCGTGATACATACGAGGGATTGATATACTTCTTTAAAAGACCGACTTCAGTGCATGATACAGATCAGGAGCAACCTCACTCACGCAGGTTGCTCCTGATCTGTATCATCGAAACCTGGAATAGGATCGTCGAATTCGACAATTTGTATGGGCGCCACGTTGGAGTACACAAAGTATCAATAAAGCCATGCTAATCCTTGATGTTAATGTGGTGGGTATCAACGAGTAAAACACCTATACTTTTTATTTTTGCTTATATCAGTACAACAAAGTAGGTAGACGCTCAAGTCTTTGAACTACGCAATCTATGAACGCATCTTTTGCGAAAACTTTGTAGTTTTAAGGGGTGGATAGCAACTATATGTAGGATGGATACAATACATACAACAGCAAACAGAAAGACAATTAACTAACAAATAATAGTACATATATACTGATGCAAATACGGTGAGCAGATATTACAGTCGAGATGTTCAGAGGCCCGAGACGAAGCCAAGTGCTTATAATAAACTGACGAGTACAATAAGATTGATAAAGGTCGTATGATACAATACTCAGTACGAGCATCATACGACGTTTTTCAATACATTGGCGTTTACTATAAATGGAGCAATTGAGATTGGCGTAACAAAAAGTGCCTAGTCAATAAAATATGTACTAAATATTGTCCAAGTTTCAATGTCATAAGGACCGTTTTATAATTGCTTTTAATAATGTACAGGCAGGAAACCGTCTTTTTTTCAAGGCCCGAGGCAAAATATTTAAATTTTGTTTTGAGTATGCTAAATATTAATACGATCTTAGATATTAAAATTATCTTTAAATACATATGTTTAAAGTAACAATCACAACTATGCTGCTACAATATGGCATTTCAAATCACAATAAGGAAGCATACCAAAAAAGGTTGCATCGATGCACCAATCTATCACAGAAATGAGTGAGTCATTTCCGAAGAAACGGTGATTAGCATTTCCGGAATCGTGACGCTCCGTGACCTATCGTGAGCATCCGTGATTGCACGGAAGCTTATCTAACGATATCATTTTACGCTGATTTAAGGTGTTCTATCAATTTCTAACGTAAAGAAGGATACAATGCAATATTAGACTCAAAGTTTTTGCATGCACTTTGAGTTAAAATATTTGAGTGCTTTCGCTACCAGTTAGTAAGCAAACTTTGGCCGACGTAGCTGCATCCGTCTTGCATAACGTTGACAAGGGTCACATGCTTAATATTGGTGGCATGAAGGATTTGTTGCCTCGACTTTGAGTCGCCGCCACTTCTTGAAGGGACTAACAGTAGTGCGTGGGCGCTGGCCAATAATAGTTTGCATGAACCAACTGGTGGCGAAAGGAACAAATTAATTTAACTCAAAGTGCATGTAACTTTAACTTTGGCAAAGTTACGCCTGTATTAATTAAATTTCAACGTTTTATTAGATTTCGTTCTAACGAGTAGCCCCGTGTCAGCAAGGGAAAAAAGTATCTTTCGAAAAAAGGATCTATGCTCCCTCCGAGTGCTAGGAACCGTTCAAATTAATCCATTTCACATAATTTTGCTTTGCCCTAATAAAGTGAGGTGGAATTTTACTTTGGTTAAAGATACCTTAGAATAAACGCGATAAAAACCGTATTAAAATAATTTTATTTAAGATACCTTAGACTTAGATTATAACGAATTCTTCTAATGGACTCATAAAGACAATTTTCTGTTCCTTAATAGCGATAATTTGATCAACCAATGTCTTGTTTATGAGTTTTACCAGTATTTTTTGTCTTATGGTTCTAAATGTACATTGTAAAATTTGAATTGACGGGAATTTTCTTTGCTTTTAATTTTATTATGCTATGAACCGCCGAATGCGTCATTCTAACTGCCACTTACAGGAAATGCATAAATACGTCAAAGATGAAAACACCAAATGTGTCAGCCGTTTATTGATGAGGAAGGAATTATTGCATGACTTGAGTCACATTGTCTGAAAAGTAAATATCGTAATTGAAACTCACTTCGAAAACACATCACGTGAATGAATATTGTCCAGCAATTTTGTTAGCAAATAGGTCTTATTTGCTAACTTGCGACAGCTACAGTATTCATCGTTTTGGTAGTCACTTCAGCATCAGTTACGGTTTTCATATCTACAAAATAAATAGTCAATCATACGAAAGCCGTAATGGATGATGAGGTGACCATCAAAACGTTAGCAAAAAAATCCTGGAAATTTATTAAATATACAAAGATGAAAACACCAAATGCAATTATTGACTGATGAGGAATACTTGCATTACGTGAGTCACATTATTTTACAAAGTAAATAGTGTAATTAAAACCTACTTCGAAAACCGGTTAGGTGCAAGTTGAAATTATCAAAGGTTCCGTACTGTTTACCTACGTTATATGTTATCACTTATCACATAAACACTTGATCACTTATTTTTGTGATAGATAACAAATAACGTTGTCCTATATTATCTTTCGTCTTGTCTTATAACATTCTCCTTTTACTCCTTCTTAAATTATACTATAATAACTATAGAAGATTATGTCTATAATTATGTCCGGAAATTATTCGCAATGCAATTCTCTGCATCTAAATAACCAAACAAAAGTAGTAAAAGGCAAGTTATCATTTTTAAAATAATCTTATCTCAGTCAAACTTGAAATCCTTTAGGTCCAGGAAGTTGAATTCCCATAAACTACCTATAGTAATCGCAAAAAAAAGCCACAAACAAATCACCTCCTGCCTAGAAACACCCATCAGATAGATAGCCTATATTATTACCTGGACCAATATCTATCAAGTCGTATCCCACTTAATACGTTCCAATTAACACAACCGAGAAACATTTCTCCTCGTACATTCGGGTAAAAATTATCAAAAAGGTACAGTGTGGTGGACTTTAGACCGGATCAATGCTGTAGTCTAGCCCATTTACATTTTTCTATTGTATCCCCTATTAATAATTCATCGCCGCCATTTCGATTTCTGGCCTTGTTATTAATAGAATCGTTTGTGTTTGTCTTTCAATCAGTTTATTTCAGAATGGTCAGGGTTGCAGGTTTTAAAAAATATTCTATTAATAACACCCTTACTGTTGATGACAGAAATAGAGAACAAATACAAAATCATGTCTGCATGTTAACAAAACATGTATACGGGTAATAGAGCCATAAGGTACAAATGTCTTTAGCAAAAGTCCTGAAATAAGCATCAGCAATACTTTTAATAGTTTCATCGAGGGTTTTAAAGGTATGGTTTACACTAGTTTTAGTTTTGTCGCGCTAAGAGGCATTTAAAGTTCAATTAGTGTCATCCATCAGGTGACATCAGTCACTTTTACACACTAGTCAACAAGAGAAATAATCAGCAATAAATCGGGAGGCGGGCCTATCAATTTTTTGAAAATATTTGACCTACTACAGCGCCAGCGAATGTGGATTTTTATCAGTGCAGGATTACAAAATTAAAAACCAATATGCAGTAAAATTCACTATATCAAAATCAAATCAGCACAGGAAAAAGCTAGTACTTTTATTTAAAAATGTTATTAACCTCAGCAAACACAATTTCAATTTAAAACGGAACATTTCTCTGAAAGAGCAAACAGACTTCAGCAACTTGAAATATAAACCGAGGATTCTATTCCAAGTTTCCGCCGCAGGTTTAGACAAAGAGCTAGCTGCATTAGTTACTCAAATATTTCAGCGCTCATAGTTTTCACAGTAAATATTGTTGTATTTTTATTGATTATTCAATCAGGCATTTGTCTCCCATCTCCCCAAAGTAAGGTAAGTGTAAGTGACGATGATAACGAGGATGTTACATGCCTACCCATTTATCTATACAATAGTATTGAACAGTGAGTTGCTGGTAGCGTGACAGATCGACCTTAGAACTGTACGGTAAGGAACAATAAAAGCAATTTTAAGACGAGCTTAAGTGAATAAATATGTGACACATTATAAAAAAAAATTAAGACTGTAAGTGTAAGTTACTTTTAGTTCCCTCCAATCACAGTTTATTTCAAGATTTAGTTCTTTTGTTCTAAAAATCTTACTAACCTCAGCAAACACAATTTCATTTTAAAACGGAACATTTCTCTGTGAGAGCAAACAGACTTCAGCAACTTGAAATATAAATCGGGGATTCTATTCCAAGTTTCCGGTGCAGGTTTAGACAAAGAGCTAGCTGCATTAGTTACTCAAATATTTCAGCGCTCATAGTTTCCACAGTAAAATTGTATTGAACAGTAAGCTTCTGGTATAGTGTTCTGTGTGACAGATCGACCTTTGAATTGTACTGTTAGGAACAACATCTAATTTGAGACAAACTTATGTGAGCTAATATGTGACACATTATTAAAAAAAATATGTAAGACAAGCTACTTTAATTTTCGTCCGATCACAGTTTATTTTTAGATCAGGTTGCTTTGGTTACTGATTCCTTATATGAATAGTCATCTAACTTAAAATCCATGTTTCATTCCTAACAAGATAAACACGTAAAACATGCTACTAGGTCGCTTACAACGGCACAATAAGTATGGCTTAATTAAAACTCTCTAAAATTACAAGCTATCCCGACACATTTCAAACAGTATTACAATAACTATATTACATATTTTTCGAAAGCAACAACGCTTTCTCCAGATGAAATCATATTCCACGCGGTATTAAATGTAACAGACATGCCTCAATTGAATTTAGACTTTACGCTTTATGCAATAGGTTCAGTTTTGAGTGACACGAGCGTCGGGGCGTGTATCCTAGGTGTTGGTGAAAAAGTGGAGGTTCGCCGCTTGGATGCGCGCGTGCCGGTTATCCGCCGCGATCGGAATAAGTAGACGTGTTGTCAGGATGCTAATCATGATCACACTAAATCCCCACTGGAATAGCGCATTCTGGACAATAATTGACAGGAATTTCCGGTAAAGAATATTAAGTGAATGAGAGCAAGACAATCAAATTACCAGAATGATAGAATTTAAATGTTTGTAACCGGCCGGGTAGTAAGTGTCACTGTTCTATCATTTTCAAAGCGACCCCGTCAGTTACTGAGCCCCTATGGAATTGGCAAGTAATGGTACCGGATCCTCTGCAAAACAGATTGATTATTCAGAAAAATAGTTTTCTAACTGGTAGAACACAGGACGAACTGAGTTTTCGGAATGCAATTCTATCTTTTACGGTCAATTTGATTGGAAAAATGTGGAAGACACAAAAGTTTTTACAGTCGAAAGATGCATGATTAAACATTTAAGCAGACCTTGATTGAAATATTTTTTTACTTCACTATGAATGAATGATCAAATAACTAAATTATAAAAACAAGCATAGTAACGCCGACGGATTAAATAGTGGTTTTGTACAAATAGGGTGACATCTAAATAATAGATAAGCGTTTCCATATACGACAAACCAGAAATACCGCTGATTAGTCACATATACCTATTTATACAGATACTCAGAATAGAAATGTGGTTTTATTTGTTGGGTGATTTAGCTCTATATTACATGAAACTTATAAATTAGAGCTAAGCATTTGTCGGATTTACAGCGTGAAAAAAAGCTTCTTCATCATCAACAGGTCTTTGTTAGTCTCCACTGTATGAGCACGACCCTCTCTGTTCTGCTATAGCCGTATATTAGCCAGAGTAGTCAGAGAATTTGGCCTACACTCTCCACGCTGGCCAGACGGGTTGGAGAGGTCTCTTTGATGTTTAGTAGCTTTGTTTAGCTTGTTTCCTTAGTCGCCTTCTACGACATCCACAGGAAGACTTGGAGTTGTCCTATTCTACTCTGCCGCCACACGGCGGTTCACAAAAAAAGCTTAATATATCGATAATTTTAAAGAATTTTGGGAATGGAAGTTACAGGTCGAAGAAATAGGGGAAAAACCAAAGAAAAGGTGGATGGAATGCGTCAGAGAGGACATGTGTAAGAAGTAAGTAACAAAGAAAACATGACCAGCGATAGAGTGAGGTGGAAGAAACTGACATGCTGTGCGAACCCCACATAAAGTGGGAAAAGGTGGTGAAGAAGAAGAAAATATCGATAATCTTGACAAAAATAACGAAGTGGCTTGAATTGGTTGTGCCTACAACTCCATATTGTATAATTTTCCTTCATCGTTAAGAAGTTTTGCAAAAAAAGAATTACCATAATAATAAGATTACTAATTGTAATTTTGTAAGTAACATTGAGAACAAAGTTTTAATGTTTTGACAGATTTTAGCTTTATCGCAATTAATTAATGCTGATACCTAAATTGAAAATGATTATATTAAAATATTGACGTACCTCTATCACTCTTTTATCTTTTACATGACATAATCTAAGACAGATTGAGATCTGAGGCCGCTTAAAGCAATCACAGGTCAACTTTATCGATATTATTTAAATATTTTTTCTCGAATTACTAGCTGTTGCCCGCGGCTTTGCCCGCGTGATATATAACCTATGTCTTTCTTAGTACCCTAACCTATGTGTATGCAAAATGTCATGATGATGATCGGTTCAGTAGAAAGGGCCTCAAAGCGTAACAAACAAATAAACTCACTTTCGCATTTATAATATGTAAGGATTAGGACTAGTTGGGACTAGCTGTTACCCACGGCTTCGCTCGATCGTGATATATAGCCTATGTCGTTCTCAGTACCCTAACTTACGTGTATGCAAAATTTCATGATGATCGGTTTAGGAGTTACGCCGTGAAAGCTTAACAAACAAACTCACGTTCGCATTTATAATATTAGTTGGGATTGGGATAAAATTTCTTACGAATTACCATCGTACCAAGAGTATTAAACTTTTGTATAGATCGGCTACAATACGTCAACTTTCTACCGGCCACAAAGAGCAGCTCATCCGCGCGAGCGCATATTGCGCAAACCGGATATAATAATGCGCATGCGCATACATTTTTGAAAGTCGCCTTGGCAGAGAAACTTGCGAATCAAATTGTATAGGATTTGCGAGCGATTTTTTTTATAATTGGTGGACTAAGCCAATTATTTTGCAGGTGTATTATTAGTGAGATGCCAGTGGCATTGGCTGTAAAGTAAAGATTATCTACCTAGTGATTAGGAGTAAAAAATATAGTGGCAATTTGAGCGGAACGAGTTTCCTAAACGTTTTTTTTTAATTAGTTCCAATTAAACCAGATAAGTTTATATGCTATGTTTATGTCCACTTCTTAAGCGTCCTTATTACATAAATTCATTTACTTAGTTAAATATTTCATGGAAGTGATGATCACATAAAATACGACAATCTATCAATCTTTGTATTCTTTATATGTGTGAATTGATTCTAACAATATTCAATATTTCAACGAGATCTTTACAATAGTATCTAAATATCTTTACTATTGTAATACTTAATATAGTACCAAATAAATAGTTCAATAAATTCATAATTAAAAACGAACGGAAATACATGTTCACAACTTGTGTCGCTAGCTTAAATGTGTGATTTGTCCGTATACATATTTCTTTTCTCCTTTTAGATCTACGCTACGGTACTACGCCAGACACACATGTTTTTCGCAAGCAACGCATTTTGAGTTTGCACAAACTTTCAACAAAATCTCGTGCTAATTAGTGTCGAGATCAACGAACTAACGCCTTTCATTTTAACCAGTATCTCTCTAATCTGAGAGTGCGGCTTACATCCTCAGTTGTGTTGTTTCGGACCCCGGGTCCGCTTTGAAACGCTATATTATGTACTATATATAATGAGAACTGATAAATTTGTGTTAAGACTGACTAACTTCCAATTGAGACCCAGATAAAACTGTTCTCCTACTATTGTTTGTTGTTTTCCGTGTGTGTAAGTGGCCAGCACTGGTGTCAGATGTTTCAAGGTGCCTTAAGGCACCTGACATAGCTTAACGATTGCCATCAATGATGACAGGCGGGACCAGCGGCTTGATGTGCCTTCCGAAGCACGGAGGAGCTCGAGATATTTTTATGCCACTTGCGGTCACCCAACCAAGTCCAACTAATTTCATTCCGTCACCCGTTTACCAATCACCTTGTATATTAGATTTTGGTTGTTCGGTAGATGAGTGCATTGGTAACCTAGAGCCTACGTGAGCCCTGTTTACGGATAAGTAAAACCCGATACATAAATTTAATACTGAAAAACGATTAAGAAAAATTTTACCCATCACCAACTCTCCTTGAATATGCTTTTCTTCACGAAATTAACAGTTTCGAAAACATCGCACCGACCATTTTGCATGGTTTTTCGTAGTGTAACAATCGAGTAACTATGTTATTATACTTTTATTGAAATAAAGAAAATTAAATGTGGGGCAAAAAAAATTGCACGCGGGAATTTTTTCCCGAAAATCCTGCCCGCGTGGAATTTTTTCCCACTTTTAATTTCTTTATTTCAATAAGTATAATCAAAATATCATTATAAATGCATAAAACACTTAGGAAGTAAACTATGTTATTAATTGCATTTTAGCTCTAATTCAAAACTGATAACAACCAAGGTTTTTACTAGACTGTTTGTACACGATAGATAAGAGATGCCTAGGGGACATGCATTTAGATAACGTTAACTCAATAAATCGTTTGACACGCCGATGAAATACGGTAAAGTCAGCTTCTGGGGTACTATTGTTGAACGCAAGACACTCGAACGATTATTCCATACAAAAATCGTTCGAAGACGAGTGTCACACATTCAAAATCAGTTCCCCTGGTCAACATTTTCCGATTTAATCCGGAGGGTTAGTTTCAGTGAAAACGGCTATGGAAGTTTTAATCTTTAAAATAAAGATAATTTTTTACATCAGTCTGAACAATCTGTTATAAAACAAGTTTAACTAGAGTGTAGGAGCTTCTTAGCAAATACAGCTATTTCTCAACTAGGATTACTAGCAACATTTCCGCCATAACTAGTAACGCTTAGAGCAACGCGTCTTCATTTGCGCGATGAATTGTGTAACGAGTTAATAGCGCGAATCCTGCTTCACTTACAGGGTATTTAACGGGCCTCGTCCTAAACTGCTCCATCCTTTACTTATATATAAATACAAACTAAGCCTAATTGACCTAGGAAAGAGTAGGAGAAGTCTATACTGGTATTCTAGAGCTAAACAGGTAGGTTCAACGTCCGGCAGGCTCACAGAAACTTGGTTCCAATAGAAAAAGAATTACATTTAAAACTATTAGATCCCGTTGTCAGCTAATACTTTCAATTCGATAATCATGTCTTGTTTTAGTCTCCCCTGTAGGAGCACGACTCTCTCTGTACCACCTGAGCCATATAAAGCTAGAGCAGTCAGAGGATTTGGCCTACACTCTCCACGCTGGCCAGACAGGTTGGAGAAGTCTCTTTAATAATGTTTTCTTATGTTTTCGCGATTGTTACACATTTAAATAAAATTATTTTAATACGGTTTTTATCGCGTTTATTACATTATTTATACACCTAACGTTTCGAGCACTTTACAGTGTTCGTGGTCGCAGGTAGACTAAGTTGACATTTGTCTAGTATTTTATAAGAACTGCAAAATCTACCGCCTAAAATATTTATTGATAACGTTCCGGATGTACGCAGTATTGGCTCACGGTGTCTGAAGGTCTTGCAGTCTTCTGCTTAGCTTGAGATTTGATTAAATTGATGACTGGATCCCAAGCTGGTGGTAACTGCCAACCATCCTCTCTATTGAAATTAGGATGTTTTTTAATTTCAATAGCCTCACGAAGCATTCTTGGAATGTATCTGTTTTCTTTTGCAAGGACTTGAGGATTATCAAAACGCATATAGTGGTTGGGTTTGTCTAGGGCATGTTCACAGACTGCAGACTTCGTTGAGCGCCTATGCTTCATGTCAGCAATATGTTCTTTTATACGGGTACCGATGCTTCTCTTTGTTTGCCCAATGTATGATAAACCACACTCACAGTCAATTTTATAAACTCCAGCATCTTGTAACGGGATATTAGATTTGACAGGTCTTAAAAGTTGGTTTATTTTCTTGTGCGGCTTGTAATAGGTCTTGATTGAAGCACGCTTAAGTATATTACCAATTTTGTCTGTAACTCCCTTTACATATGGTAAGATGGCAGGAAAGCGATCAACTGTGTGAGGCTTTGGGCGGCTTCTGTGATGTGTTTTTGGGAGGTTGAGGTTGTTGCTTCTTAAAACACTGTAAAGTGCTCGAAACGTTAGGTGTATAAATAATGTAATAAACGCGATAAAAACCGTATTAAAATAATTTTATTTAAAAGTCTCTTTAATGTTTATTAGCTTAGTTTGCTTATATTTCTTAAGTCGCCTTCTACGTCGTTCATGGGAAGACTTGGGAGTGACCCTATTCGAAAATCATCACTTCAAAATTTCGAACGCCATTTTTTTCTTTAACAAGACGTGTTTCATTACTTGACGTGGTTTTGGATCGATTTTACTGAATTTTACTAATAAAGTTTTATTAAAAGAGTTTAGATTGAGTTTTTTTTTGGTTTGAATAGAATGAAGTAATGAGTTAATAGCGCAAATCCTGCTTGACTTACAGGGTATTCAACGGTGCCTCGTCCTTAAACTCCTGCCCTGCGCTCCTTCCTCTACAGATAATTACAACCTAGGTCTCTAATTGGCTAAGGATAGCGTGGGAAATTAGTAAGTAGTAATGATGGTTCAACTGGCATTCCCAGTTCCCATAGACAAGTACCTGTTAAAAACTAAGCTTGTTTTTCGTAGTGTAAAAATCTGACACCAGTGTTGGGCAATCTATACGAGATTGCCCAACACTGGTGTCAGATTTTTCACGCCACCTACCAGGTATATCGCCAGTAATCAGTTGACAGTTTAGGCCTTCCGAAGCACTTTGTTGTCACCAATGCAAGTAACTTCCGAGGGTCTATTGGAACCTATTTGGAGCATGCTGTTGAAACTTCCTACAACATGCTCCAAAAAGATTACATTGGACTTGCTAGAACAGAGTTTTCATCGAGTTTGCATCGAGTCGGCGATTCTCTTTAGAGAGACCAAAACACGTTACTGTCTTTTCTACCATAGTTATTACTGTTGTTGGAATTCACGACGTCGAGCGGGATTTACTTATGATAAAGACGTAACTGTTTAAGAGTCACAATGTGACATTAAAAAATGATTCATTCTCTTAGATATATGGGAGGTAAGTTTGTAAAACGGATGTCAGTTATTTACAATAATGTATATGATAATATATATATATAATGCGGTATGTCAGAGCCAGCTAGGGCCAGGGCGAAACCGGAAGGGTGCGCTTCCTGTCTCGCAACTAAACTTCAAATGCATTGAATTAGTTTTGTTCAGTTGTTTAGTGGGGAGCAAATGAAAAGCGATAGCAAGTCAGCCAGTCAGTGCTACTGACGAAGAGACAAGCTAAAACCGCCGCTGGTCCTGTGATTACTGTTTCCTTTGCTAAATAGGTAATGGTTAGCTATCTTCAGGTAATGAGATTGGCGTGAGAAAATATACGTGTTTCCGATTCCCATCTCTACAGCCCATATAAAACGCATTAGTTGATGGTAGTAAGACCATTAGCTGAAAAATGTCCTTGCGAAAGAGAGCTCTTTTCATCTTGGGATTTCACGCTTTAACAAATTTACTGATTTTGACAAAATTTGCATATAGTGTATGCAAAAAATTGTAAATGTAAATCTTTCGGAAACATCTTCGGATCTACATGAATGGATTGAAGTCGCGGGCTGAAGTTAATAATCATATAATTATGCTGTTTGTTGTTTCAATGAACTTCACGTCTTCGAATGAAGGCTACAGACGATCCTGAACAAGTCATTATAACATGTCCTTCCACTTATAGATAATAATAAGCTCGAGATAGCGTGAGAAAATAGATTTCAACTCTTTTTCACACAAATAAAAATAAAATTATTCGCAGCATTATTTTATTTCTAATGAAAGGTGATAAATTTAACTTTTATTAAGTAATCAAGCCAAGCCGGCCCCCATCTTGATGTGAAATTAGATGATATGGGTTGGCCCTACTATAGTTAGTATATAGTTTAATAAGGAACGGAGTAAAGAATACTCCGTTCCTTATTAAAACTATCCCTTTATTTGAAAGAAGTATAGTAGATATGTTTCCTTTGTTTTGCTATATCTTTTGTTTAAAAATTCGTTAAATAGTTGCGGTATAATATAGATATTGTTATTACTTGTTCATTTTAGTTTTATATTATCTTGTTCATACGTATTAATTACAAATCGTGCGAAGGTTGCTTCACTCAGTATATTTATTTCCATATTTTAAGTAAATAGCTGGTTCTTAGCTTGTTTAAGAGTCAGAACTATATACAACAAGAGGTATTTAATTACATAAAACCGTCTGGTTTAAAGGTATAATTGGGCTTATTTCACAGAACATACAATTAAAATCTTTAACCATCAGAACAAAGTTGTAACTGGTTTCATTACCAGCAATTATGACTTCCGGCGACTGAGCACCTTGTGAGAGGAGTTTTTAAGAATTACTTGCACCTGTGCAAGTCCTTTTCGGAGTCAAATAATAAACAAAAAAAAGCGCGACCCTTTATATTAATCGCATTTCATCATCAGTTAATTTTGATGGTCGGTACCATTTCTTTTTTAATTTATTATTGGTACCATCAGACAGCTAACTCTACAATTGCTAATGATTCATTTGTTGTTATGTATTTTGTCGAATAAAGATTTTCTTTCTTTCTTTACTATACGCGCGCTCATAAAACAAATAGCGCGCGCTTCCCCGGTTCCTGGATTTCAAGGAATTTAAAATTAAATGGATTATTGTCACTGTTAACAACAATAAAGAATAACATACGTCAAGAAAAATGGATCGTGCAAATTTTGGGCCAGCAAACGAGTCAAACCACGACGAACGAAATCTTGACTTGACAGAACGAAGTATTCGCCATATCTACCAGATACGTCCAACCCTGGTAGATATGGAGAATACTTCGTTCTGTCAATCGGTAATCTAACTATAGTCAATACTATCGAGTAATTACTCGATATTCGAGCACATGTGGCGGACATGCCGTTGATGCTTTCAAATGCATAAGCAAAAGCATGCATGAGAACCCTATTCGTAAGTATGTAATCAATCATGCATCGAGTCTTTGCTTTCTTGGTTTATTATCATACATAGTATAATAACCGGTCAAAACTACGTATGTATAAGCATATATAATAGATATCTTGTTTGACGTATCACCACCAAATCGATAATCAAATTACAATCGTTACAATCGAGACAATACTCGATATGCGAGCACCTGTGCCGGACGTGGCAATTTTTTCAATGCGCAGCTGCCGTCGAGTACAGTCGAGTGGTCAATTGTTTTGTTAATTGCATCGTTGTGTGTAACGTATTTTGTTTGTTGTCGTTTATTTGTAGTGCGTACTATTATGTCAAGAGCTGTAACTGCTGCTTGAATACGAATTGTTTATTTGGCAACGAAAACAATAACTTTAGCATTAATTGTATTGATTTGTATTGATTGCTTACGTAAAATTTTACGTAAGCGTTTCTTACAACATCTCTCTCTCTCTCTCTCTTCCATCTGACCGTTTTCCCAGTAACATCCTCAGTTACGATGCGTCGTAGCAGGGACCCGATGATTGCACTCATGCTGTCATATAATTTGCCTTAGTTTTTATGACTGGCTGCTTGCCTGACGCCAATTCTCGTTAGTTGAAGAGTATGTTACGACGTTGGTATTTTTTTTCAAGGCTCATTTCTTTTACTGCAGTTAAGAAATCATCAATAACTTTTTAGGATATTACCTATCTTAGCATTCAAAAATCTTTAAGTATGGTAAATATACTCGTAGCAATATTATTTCTCAAAAATCTTTCTTGGTCAAACTATCCCTACTCACTCTAACCAAAATATTTATCATCTCGTCACAAGACATGGTAATCAGGCGAATAAACGAACGCTGTTATAACAATGCTATGACTTAAATTACGTCCAGTATCCTCAATAAAGCAACTTTGAGCAAACAAAAATTCAGTGTTGAGTAAAAATTGAGATTTATCGCATTCAATCCCGCGGTGATTTATTACGTGACCTGAAACGCTGTGTTTGTCAGTGTTTGGATCACGGGAACTTGGAGGTTTACTCTTAGGGTAATTTATTGTGGTACGATATAAGCTCACTGTGTAACTTTTACTAGAAAAAAAAATATTGCTACTATGTGTATACGGAACCAACAAGATATAATACTGTAACTAGCAATTTAATATAGTTAACGATATAATGGTATGTATAAATTCACACACGATATTTTTTTATAAAACAGCGAATAGATTCGCAAGTAATATTCCATTTTACATTACAAATTATCGTTTTCTTGTAGTTCGTGTTATCGAGGAAGTGAATAGCTAACACGCCAATAGAAACAGCTATATCTCTCTATTTTTCCGTGATCTGTGCCTGAATACAAAAGATATTAATTCGCACAAGTGGTCCTCCTCATCCTCCTGGCGATATGTTACCGTTGAATGAAACGTTCGTGATATTGCAAATCAGACACATTCTTTTTTGTTTCATTACTAAAATATATCTTAGTTGCCATTCATTAATTTCTTAAATTACGCATGAAGACTTATGCGTAGGTTAAAATATCTCGACATTGATAATCATAGTCATTAACTTATTTGTGACTAAGCTAAAAACTTGACTATTAATGACTTCTGGTTTGCGTTTAAATAAAGTAAATAGTTTTAAGTAAACACTAAATGCAGCTAACTAAGTGGATTGATAATGCAATCTACAGTCACTGAATTCATATGATAGCTGAGTATTAAACGGCAAATGAGTATAATTCAATATCTCTTCTCGTTTGGAGTCGTAAATGGAATCAATTCGTCTACTTCTAGTTCAACTTGCTGATTAGTTATGCGACCTTGGTTCTGTCCCGTAGAAGATGTTTGGTACATTCTGTAAATAATATTTTTAAATATGCCATATTTCAATATTTTGTCATTTTTCGAATTCAATATTATTAAAAAAAAAAATATGGAATATATTTTTTTTTCGAAATTTGTTGACTATGACTTTTAAGGATAATGTTTACTCAGTCCACATACCTAGTTTTTAAGGTTAACTAAAATTGTAAATAACGTCGATTGGAGAAAATGCGCTGTGTAGTTTGTTGCGGCTTCTGCTGAAGTGCAGCAGAAGCAGCACTTTGGAAGCGGCATTAAAGTTAGCCATAAGTAAATTACTGACGTCAACAATTGCAGTTGTAAAATGAAATATGTACTTATGTGACAAAAAGTAAGTGTTCTAAAAACCTTATTAATTAAACATTTTGATTTGATTTGATTTAGCCGTGACAAAGTTTGTGAATCTCAATCTACACAGACTTAATCATAAATCAATACAATTAATATTAAAACCTTATAACACTTTTTTAAAAGACTGTACATGTAATTGGTCGTAAACTGCTTTTATTTAAATGGCTCCTCGGGCGTTGAGATCTAAGTATCATAACAATGGCTTTGTTTGAACTGGAATCATCTCATTCAGGTTAATAGCTCCACGCGTGTGTTTGGAATGAACAACTAATTATTTTACTCATAAACCTAACTATTAATGAGTCGAACGGAACTCTTATTTTTTATGTAAAATCATTATTTACACATACATACAGACAGAGCCTGTGGCTGTAAGACTTAAAGGCCGCAGTTAACGCAATGGTGTGCGAAAAGGTGTAAACCTTTAAAATATAACCTGGGGATATACATATTATAATATGTATTTTATTGCTTCCTTTAAATGTCACTATTACATATTTATTCACATTCTTTTTTATAAGTTTACTATTCTCGACGGTGACTGGGAGTTAATGCTCTTAGCAATTGGTCCACCTATTGCAACTTTACACGCTCAATAAGTTTTTAAATAAATAAATTTGTGAATTAGTATGGGTTGTTTTTCTTCGTCTATGCCATAATTCCTCATATACTCTTCCCTTCTCTTAACCGGCTCTTACGATCTGCCGAGACAAGACAGGTTCTACGTTTCCTTCTTATTTATGCATTACATATACAGCATGGAAGCTTATTTATAGAATATTTACGAAACACAAAAAAAAAAACAACGACAAAACATGGGAAATAAAACGCAAATCGATAATCGTTTAGCGGCTGCTGTTTACATCGCAGTATCGAATCGTGTTCCAATATTCAAATCGAGTTTGTTTCTCGACTATAACATAACGGACGCTTTTTGCAGTTTTCTTTTCGACATGACCTTCGAAATAAGCGGTGTTTGTCTGCCTACTCATTAATATTTTGGCGCTAGCAATGTCTACAGTAGTTTTATGTAAGAGCGTCCAAATCACTTCACGATCACAATCAATACATATTATTATTATTGGCTCCGTGGCGCAGCGGTCAACACGCCTGACTGCGAGTACTGCGACACGGATGGTTCTGGGTTCGATTCCCGGTCAGGTCAAGATGGAAAATAATCTTTTTCAGATTGACCTGGGTCTTGGATGTATATCTATATAAGTATTTATTATAAAATATAGTATCGTTGAGTAAGTATCCCATAACACTAGTCTCGAACTTACTATGGGGCTAGATCAATCTGTGTCATTTGTCCAAACAAAAAAAAAATGGTCATGCCATTTTCATCATCATCAGGTCTTTCATCTATTATAGTCTTCGCTGCAGGAGCATGACCCTCTTTGTACTGCCATTCAAAGCCATAATTAGCCAGAGCAGTCAGAGGATTTGGCCTACACTCTCCACTCTGGCCTGACGGGTTGGAGAGGTCTCTTTGATGTTTATAAAGTTTGTTTAGCTTGTGTTTCAGTAGTCGCCTTCTACAACACCCACGGGAAGACTTAAGAGTGGTCCTATTCTACTCTGCCGAGAACCACACAGTGATTTGCAGGAAATCACATGGCATTTCATTTAAAGAATTGTTTCCGTTTAAATGTTGAAATATGCTTAGTTTATCTGTCTTTTTCTTATTAATGTTAATAGAGTATTAACGCCACACAATACGAAAATAAAACACAAATTAATAACCGTTTAGCGGCGGCTGTTTACATCGCAATATCGAATCTTAAATCAATATTTAAATCGAGTTTGTTTCTCGACTATAAAATAACGGAAGCTTTTGTGAGCCACAGAGAAAAAAAATCTGTGCAAGCTTTCTGTTGACCTTTGATGATGTTTGTTTTATTTTTGCCCATTACAGTCAATTACCCGTATATGTTTTTTATTACTAAGTATAGGAGAACGTTCTAAATATAAGCCTTGATCACAAATAAACAAATTGATGACAATTCATATTATTGATGAATTTTTAAATACTACCCTAAAATGTCTGTTATGTTTTCAAAATTCATGATTTTTAGTGAGATTCTTTTCATACTTGATTTAGATGTAATAAAAATGACATAGGTACTCTGAAAATAATCATAGATGGCCCTTTTAATAGCAGTTCTGTAAGTTTAACATCAAACTTACTGCATTGATAATTTTATTATATTTGTAAAATAACGTCATAATCTTATCAGAATTCGTTATTTAAATGCAATATTTGCTTCAACAATGTTAATGTGACTGATTTAAATGTGTAATTCACCATACCTCATTAAGTCCTGTGTTCGATATCCTAAAAAGGTCGTTTACTTGTGTTTGTGTAGAGCCATAAAAGAAATGCATAAAATTAGCATTTTTATTACTTTCTCATTGTGCGAGTGTCGGCGACTTCCAAAACTGGCTTTAAGTGTCTATAAATCTTAATGTTGGCATGCCAACACACATTAGTTTAAGCCTGTTCGTTAAGCCTAGACGCGAGAGTAGGCAATTTCAAGATAGTCTTTTTTTTTCTAGGACCTAAGATCTCAAAAAAGTTATACCTTCCCATACAAATAGGCCGGATGGCTGAATATTATTGTATGAAAACTTTGAAACTTTTTTTGAGTTCCCATCATGGTCCCATAGAAAAATTTGTTCACATAAACGGGCTGAGTCACCCCTTGAAAGGAATGTCCAGGACTAATTAAAACGCTGTCAAATGAGGATCTCTTAAACCACTCCAATAGTTTCTATTAGATTTACAAGTAATATAAACTGGGATTTGGGAGCAAAAAACGATCTAGATAAGTATCATCCCTGGAAACTTCTATTTGCTTCATGGGCTTTACAAAATTAAATCACTATAAAATATCGCAGTTTTGATGAATTGTAGTTTAAGACGTTTAAGTAACTACACAAACCAAAAAGTAATGGTTCTGTTGCAACACAATGACGAGGGATAAAAATATTATAATTAGCGAAGAATTCTGACACGTTATATAACTTTGGCGCAATGTCAAGCCCATCATTCTTTTCAGTTTAATTATAAATAGTCGCAGATATTCTACGCGGTCCAAGATTCGAATCCGCGACACTGATACCGAGGTTCTAATTTATGTTAACTGTTTATTGTAGTTTCAAGAAACCATTAACAAAAACTACTTTTAAAAGGTGTTCTCAAGAAATCATTACACAAAAGCTTTGATATTAGTAACTATACTATAAAAAGGAACTGAAACAAATACAGATATCTAAAACAAATAGAAATTATAAGCGCGAAATGCCTGTTTATTCAGTCAATGCCATAAAATCAATGCTCCTACATAAGAGGTTCCAGGAAATGTACAAAATGAATTATACGAATCGAAGCTTCAATAATTCTCGGCTGCAACTGCAACGCAATGCATCATTAGATGCAGTCACGAAGACAAAACATCATATTCACAGTACTGCACTGTGCCACAGCAAACGTAATACAGAAGTTGATCTGAAACTCTGAACTGAACAAGTTCTTTATTCAAATTCGTTGTAGTAAAGAATATCAGACCGGCATCTCCGTAATATAAGTTGGTGGATTTTCCATGTTATTTAAGATGTAATCTATTATACATAATATTATTCTGTGCAGAGCTGGTTTTGAATACTTGTAGATGTACTAGTGGTGTATTGTTAAGTTAACAGAATTAAACAAACCTTCTGCGTGCAGCTATTGGCTTTTGTCGTATTTTGTGAGTATGGGGATAGATGCTATTATGTTTCACGGAAAACTCTGAACAAAACAGCCTCTGTGGTCCAGTGGTTAAGGCGTTTGCTTTACTGACCCGGGGGTCGTGGGTTCGATTCCCACGGGAAGCATACTTATACTGCGAAAGATGATTCCGTTCTTCGGAAGGCACGTTAAGCCGTTGGTCCCGGCTACCATCTGGTAGACGTTAAAGGAACCACGTCCGAGGCCGAGAGGCGGTTCCGAAGAACTCTGATACCAGGGTGTGCATGGTCGACTGACCGTGTCACCTACTCGAAATGATGATCATGACGGAAAACTCTTTAAAAGTATTAAGTTGACCTTCTGCACAACATACTGTGATCGAAGCACCGCTATACTCCTATCAATACAGACTTTCACACACGACCGCAACGTCTTTTCTAGAACAATGCTGTTGCTACGTTCTCATATGACACTAGCTTTCCGCTTGCAAATTATCTCTCTAAAAGTATAAGTGTAATTCAACAGAAAATAATACTAGCTTCAACTAAGTAGTTTCGCCCACTAATTATTTTAAAAACCTTCAGTAATTTCCTTTATGTGGATGATATATTTTTTACTGTTCTTTGATTTAAAACCAAACTACTGAAGAATCGATGTTGATGAAAATGCTATACGATCAATCTGAAATATGGCTCATAAAGGACCGAGTTTTGAAAGAACAATACAACCTATATGATAGCCACTCCTTTTTAGGGTTCCGTAGTAAACTAGGAACCCTTATAGTTTCGCCATGTCTGTCTGTCTGTCTGTCTGTCCGTCCGCGGTTTTACTCAGAGACTATAAGTACTAGAAAGCTGTAATTTTGTATGAGTATGTATATTAATCATGGCAAAAAAGTCGTAGAAAAAAATCTTGAAAAAAAATTTTTTTTTGGCTAGCTCCCATACAAGTAAAGTGGGGGAGTAATTTTTTTTTCTCTACTTACCCATCGTGTGGGGTATCGTTAAAAAGGTTTTTGAAAAATATTGTGAGGTTGAGAACACCATTTTTCGATTTATGGATCCGTTTCCAAAATATTTGGTTTTAAAGTGAAAATTTTTGTTAGAGGTACGTGTCCCCCCCCTCTATCTGCTAAACGGTTATATATGGATACGTGAAAAAAATTACAGCAGTAGTATATATACTGAAGTTGAAAGGAAAACTATCAGAGCTGGGTACTAAGTGCAAACTAAAAAGTTATAGGCAACCAACTTATAAAATGTACTGGAAAATGTAAAATTTTATACAATCTTTATTGTTAGATGTTTTTGGTCGTTAAACTGTGAGGTGCGAGTGTAAACAGTGTGAACTCAAAGTTGTCATTCGCAACTACGGAACCCTATACTGCGCGTGGCCCGACACGCACTTGGCCGGTTTTTTTTTTAAGTAGATTTCAATATTAACAAAAATAAAATAATAAACCAGGGAACATCATCTCCTTTAAATTATGAATGAAAACTCTAAGCGGTCCAGCGCTTTGTGCATGCATCTAGCATGCTCAAATCATTGTCTTAGCGCTATAAAGCTGCTAGGAATATAAAATACGCGGTTAAAAACGCGATATCTGTGCTCGATTATCTTTTCCTAACCTTGCGGGAAAACGCTACTATGAAGATAAAACAAAAATATCGCCGATTAATCATTAATGATGAATACACGTTCGTAGTATCTCCGTGATTTACTGAGACTGTGACCCGGAGTCGTGTATGGAGATGTATGGTTATGTTCGTCGATATCGAGGAACCATAAATTGTGGTTACTGGTAATACTTGGACTGTGTCTGTTCACGACAAAATATTGCAGGATAGAGTAAGTGCAATTGATTACTCATTTGTCTTAGAAGGAAATAACTTTATGACGCAGTTGGCGTAACCAACCAGGTGTTCAAATGATCTGACCAAGGTCGCAGGAAGGCGCTGGATGAACCGGTCGCCGGTTAGAAACGGCCTGCATCCAGCGCATTTGAAATCCTTGGGGAAGGCCTAAGTCCAGCAGTGGACTTCTTGTGGCTGTGGTGATGGTGTTGGCGAAACCGCTAACACACGTTAAGTACCACAGGGTGAGTTTAGTACGTGGATTGGTGATTACATGTGGCATAATACGTATTTCCGACCTCCCTTATACTTTGAAACACACGTTAAGCCATTGGTATATGACATACATGAATTATGTGTTTAAAAAATGTTCCATACTGACTATCATTTACCGTGAGATACTCAGTAAATTAATCAAGAACTTTCATGAATTAATAAGGCGTTAAAGTGATTTTCTTTATAAAATTTTCTTTTGTTCATTCTGTACTAAGAAAAATTTTAAAGTGATTCCTTCATTGAATATTTTATAAAAACTTTCCGTTATTAATAAAGCGTAAAAGTGATTTTCTTCAGATACTTTTCTATTCGTGCTACAATAAATCAAAGTTTATGTATAAAATGCCAACATAGGTAAAGGCTTATCCATATCCACTTAAAATTTATTTCGTCGTCGAGGTCAACGTCATTAACACTAATGATGTTTAGTTTTCTAAATTTAAAACTTCTCATAAAAGCGGATGGCCATCGAAAGTGGCTTAACCTGGCAAAGTAGAGACCTGGTGGAAATGGTATCGCACCCGTCGACCTCCTCTTTTTGTTCTTCTTTCGAGGTGTCATGATGTATCGCTCCAACTGCCGTTGGAGAAAGCTAATAATCCACAACGTTGGAGTTCTTTTTTTTACTATTAGGCAGTTATATTTAAGTAGCACTTACTTAAATTTTATTATTTGCAATTCCAATCATTAGGCACCTTTTCTCTCAAAATCCACCCTTGGATAGGTGTCCGGAGAGAGAAGAGACAAAAAGTGAGTTATTCCTTGAAAATGAGGTTATTAAAAAGTAAAGCAAGATCTCATGGAGAACAAAATATAGCTACGCTGCATTAATTATAATTTAAGAATAAATAATACAAAAGGCGGACTTATAATGCCTTATGGCGGCGATGAGAGAAACAATATGTTATATTAGATTCGACCAGACTCAGTGGTTGCTGACTGCAATATTTAAGAGGTTAACGGGTGCGAGACCTGATAGAAAACAAAATCTAGTAAGGAGACCGAGACATCAAGATAAGGAGCTAATGGAGTACATATGTAATAGAACTACTTTCTATGTGGTTCGACGGTTTATATCTGAAAATAGAGATAGGATCCGTTTCCCTTATTGATAAGGAACCTGTTCGTTTCAACTAGTCTAGTGAGTCTACCTCTACCCTCTAGCACTACTCGTAGTCAACCTTTCCAGTTTACCATTGTATTGTAACAAACTTGTAAAAACCCTTTGTACTACTGATTTCCTCTATCGCTACGTTTAGTAACTACAACAGGATCTAGCACGCATTATGTAAACTTCAAGTAAGTAACTGATTTATAGATAGACAGGGATTAAAATTAAGAACCACAAATCTTTCCTCTTAAGGTATCAATACCAGTTCCTTTTTACAAAACAATGATGTTTGAAGAAGGATGAAAGAAAATCTTGGTCCCAGCCAAATCTCTTTCGAAAACAATTGGAAGTAATACGACCTGGCAATCATTTCTGTTTACAGACCTGACCTACCGCACTCGAGCGACGCCGGGTCAAGTCGCTTAGTTTACAAACACACTCACAATGGAAACCCACAAACACAATGCGCGCAATTCTCCGAAACCATAATGCTTTACGTAATTTTTTACGAAAGTGAAGTATTAAAACTGTTTTCCAGAGTGGCGAAAGTGGTGACATTGACGGAGTGGACGAGGTTTCGACTGACCTCCAAACGGCCCGCTGGACACAGAGGTTCCGTATGAACACTGAACAATAAGTCATCAAAGGCTTGATCTTTAACTTCTAGAGATTATCATGCTTGTCAAGTTATGTTCACTTCATTCAATGAGGATTTTGTGAAATCAATCATACAATGATATACGTCTGGCTTAATGTTATTTTAAAAAATGATCGATCTTTTATTCTTCGGCAATTGCGTCTATCGCAACATTCCCATTGACAATACACTCACATTATATTAAAAAAAAATATTTTACACTCAAAAAGTATAATTTATCCCCAATAAAGTAAGTTCGTTCGTAGCATAATGTAATCAAAATACCCATTTAGGTAATGTCGGAAGTGTCAAGCACTTCCGACATTACTTTTTAAAATAAAAGCGAAATTAATATTGGGGGTTTTTGGTGGAAAGTCAAGGGGTTCAGTTGTCGTTTGCCTTATACAATTTTGCAAATTGATTTAAGTGGACTTTATAATATGAAATTGGTGTAGTTTGGTGTTATAAATGCTCGTGCTCGAGAACAATTTGTGAAATAGTTAAAGTAGACTGTTAAATGGACTCGTATAGATTTGTCGCCAAAATCTCCCACGAGGCTGCCAAAGAACATACGCCATCTTTGATGCCACATACCGTACAACACCGATACTTAGTATCTCATTATACTGGACATTGGCAGAATCACTGAAATCTCGGTGGAAGCCATAAATAAAAAAGAAAGAAAGAAAAAGAAATTAATATTTATTATTTGATTGTATAAAATATAGTAACTTGTATATCATATTTATTTATGAAATAGTCGCGGAAACAGTTTTCATCTACTCGATGAGTGCCAAAGCAAACAGCGGTCAATAATTTATGCGTGTGGCCGAAAGACCTTTACGGCGAAAATAATCAAACAAAATTATCTCAAACAGACTAAACTCTCTTGCGTGTCCAATATATATATATATATATTTTATATTAAATTAAATTAGTCATGAAACAAAAGTTTATTATGAGTACCATAATCTGAAATTCCAAGGCATTTTTTGTGTATTTTTCATAAAAAACAATAGTTTTCTGTACCCGTTGAGAAATACGGAACAACTTGATACATTAATAGATACATAGAGACAAATCATAACCATTTTTGGCCTACCAATCGGCACGAAACATATGTTGGGTACACAATCACACGAAAACCATCCATACAAGGAATAACACGGAACCCTAATCGTTTTCCGGTCTCGATGGCGCCAGACCAAGGTCATTCGACATGAATATGGAGCTGTGAAAAGAGTCGCTTTCGTTACCCATGACCCGTGAATATCTTTACATTTTAATTGGAAATGGATAAGGCGATATCTATTGAATATTTAAAACGCATATTTATAGAACTGAATGGGCTTGATCGTGTGAGAGAAAGATCAGGTAATAGTAAGCTTTCAGTGAAATTTTAAATTTAGTCTTCGATGCAAATCTGTAGTCGATTGCAACAAACAACCTCCGACGAGCTCCGTGGCGCAGCGGCCAACACGCGAAGCCTGCGACACGGATGGTCCCGGGTTCGATCCCCTGTCAGGTCAAGATTGAAAACTGATTTTTTCAGATTGACCTGAGTCTTGGATGTTTATCTATATATGTATTTGTTATAAAATATAGTATCGTTGAGTTACTATCCCATAACACAAGTCTTTCATTAGAACTTACTTTGGGGCTAGCTCAATCTGTGTGATTTGTCCGTATATATTTATTTATATTTATATCACCGGAAATAATAAGAATAGATTTTATTCAAATTTTGGATGTCATGTATCACTTTATGAACGTCCTAAATCTTTGGTCCCAATTCCGAATAAGTTAATTTTATTCCTGTGCGTAAAATTATGTACATAGATACGAATATAGATCTCTATCTCTATCATCAGCACATAATGTAACAAACAACATTTTTGGTCACCCTCCTTGTCATTTGCATAAGTCATAAGACTTAATTGTGTAGGTGCTAGGTTTGTTTGTGTCTTATCTATTTGCGGTTAGACGGAGGGAGGGTATGTCAGAAATAGTCAAAGGGAAATCCTAATCCTAACTAATATTATAAATGCGAAAGTGAGTTTGTTTGTTTGTTTGTTACGCTTTCACGCCGTATCTACTGAACCGATCATCATGAAATTTTGCAAACACATAGGTTAGGGTACCGAGAAGGACATAGGCTATATATCACGCGGGTGGAGCCGCGGTTAAAAGCTAGTAGTAAATATATTTGTTTACTTATGAGACGTAAGTTGGCGTTAGCTGGGTATCCTCTTATTACATGCGTTTATTTATCTTGCTACTAGCTGTTACCCGAAATAAATACGAAAACTAAAATGTTTTCCCAAAGACTGTATATGACTTACTAGCTAGCTGATACCTGCGGCTTCGCCCGCGTAATATATAGCCTTTGTCCGTCTCGGTACCCTAACCTATGTGTATGCAACATTTCATGATGATCGGTTCAGTAGATACGGCGTGAAAGCGTATCAAACAAACAAACAAACTCACTTTCGCATTTATAAAACTAGCTGTTACCCGCGGCTTCGCCCGCGCAATATATAGCCTCCTTCTCAGTACCCTAACCTGTGTATGCAAAATTTCATGATGATCGGTTTAGTAGGTTGGGCGTGAAAGCGAAACAAACAAACAAACAAATAAACAAACTCACTTTCGCATTTATAATATTAGTTAGGATTAGGATGTCCTTCTCAGTATACCCTAACCTATGTGTGTGCAAAATTTCATGATGATCGGTTTAGTAGGTTGGGCGTGAAAGCGTAACAAACAAACAAACAAACAAACTCACTTTCGCATTTATAATATTAGTTAGGAAGTTAGGATTCCGATCATCCCCTAGACTCAGCACACCATTAAATTTTGCACATACTACACACACTAGTCTAGAGGATAGCCAAAAACGTTGTTTACTTCATAATGCGCTGATGCTATCGCTACTTCAATATTGATAGAGATAATATATGCAGTAGAATATTTTGGTAAATATTATTGAGTTAGAGCGTAAATAAATAAGGTGGCGCCGCCAGAACGGAAGCCGTGACTTTGGGAGATTTATCCACAATGATGAATTATATTATTAAAACTTATGCGAAATAACTTTTTATCGGACGAAACTATCTATCGCGTATTTTAGTCGGTACTGCTGACCAGTGTAAGTGATCCAAGGACAGCCGTGCCGTGACATCCCATTCGCCCTGAAGATGAACTTCTGAATAGGCTGAATTTTTCTGCGATACCGAATAAAAAACGGGTGTTAATGGTTTTTTTTATATAAAAATTAATGAATTACTGTACATTATTGATAAAAAGAAATTCAAGAATGTCTTGAGTTTTCTTTTACCTTTATATTATATATCACCAAATAGTTAATGGTTAGTGGTTTTTCTTTGACTACCGCCTTTATTATTATTTTTTTATGACATAGAACGGCGAACGAGCCAGTGAGTCGCCTGATGGCAAGTGATCACCGCTGCCCATGGACCTGCCATGCTCTTCCATGTTAAGCAAATTTCCTTTACCGTTTTACATTTATATTTTTCCATTTTCTTATAAACATTCTGAAATATATGCGAGATAGGTAGAATTACGGCTTTTCTCTTGTCTATTTTCTTGTCTGAGGGAACCTCAGATCACATCAAACAAGTGTTTGATGTGATTTGAGGTTCCGAAATATCCGAACCGTGTCGCTACCCCTAAGCCATAAAGCGACCGAAAGTAGTCGGCAATTCCGACTGGACAAAAGTGAGTACAACCGTAATTCTACTATGATTTGCACACATTTGACCTTATATTTAGTTGGACGTTACCGAATTGCTCTTGCGCAACCAGTGTGACATTTTGGCGGCCCGAAATAGTGGCCGGCCCAGTTCCCGGCCACGCCAGGCCACTGTTTGCTTAACACGTGGAGGTCGCCAAATTCCAGTGTGTAACATACATATATGCATTATCTCTTTCGGGGTAGTCAGGGCCTGTTAAGCAACCCCGGGCGCAGTCCCCGCTTGGATGGTGACTGCAAGTGTCAAAAATATTCTGGAGCTCCTCCGTGCTTCGGAAGGCAGCCGTTGGTCCCAGCTCATTGGTGGCAGTTGTTAAGCTATGTCAAATGCTTCTAGGCAGCTTGAAAATTCTGATACCAGTGATGGCCAATTACACACACGAAAAACAAAGTAACAAGAGGTCTTAAGACATAGGGCCATTGATATTTCGCCGATCAGGGAAGTAAAGGTGATAAAGATAATATTTATTTAATTTATTTAGTAATGGGTTGCTAGCTGCATAGCCTATTGGCATGGTTCGTTGTATTTTTACCCTTTTCTCGGTTGAGAGGCATTTGAGACCTGCGCTTTATAAATGGAATATGTAGCCAGCTCCAAGTGAGTTTTCGCTACTTGACCGGACTTTTGAGTGAGAGCAGATTGCCCTCAACCTGTAGGGATCCACACATGAAGAAAAGCAGCTGGTAATACCAGCTAAATTCGAAGCAGAATTTGGTTAATAAATGCGACTGAAAATTGAAGCTACAATTGGGACCAAATTAAATAAGAACCCCGTATTTTAGACGCCAATTCGTGTTTTGTGATTTACCACCCGAAGTGAAATATAACAATAAAATGGCTTCATCACAAAAAGCTGGCGCACAACGAGTGACCTAATAAATCTGAGATTGTGACGTCAGAGAGACGCCAGCAGTCTAGACGGAATCTGGAGCGGGCTGGAGTCTAGACTTGTAGGTTTAGGAGCTGTTACTAAATTGAAACACGCACGGACGCTAGTCAACTTGTCTCTTGTCATTGTGTTATCTTATTGCCATCTTTATCAGGTCAGCACGACCCTCTCTGTGCTACTAGAGCTAATCATTAGCTAGAGCAGTCAGAGGATTTGGCTTACATTCTCCACGCTGTTCAGACGGGTTGGAGAGGTATAGTTGATGTTAATAAGCTTCGTATAGCTAGTTCTTCGCAATATGTTCCCGTAAAGCGTCTTTAATTTAATTAGTTATTGTGTTTAAAATACTAAAGGCAAAATAAATACATCCGAGTGCCGATAGAAGTGAAAACTTGAACAATAACGTGTGCATTTTTTGAATCGTTAGGAAATATTAAATTATGCAGAAAAAACTTTTATATACGAGTAAATATACGAGTATATACATTATTTTTGGTAACGGTGTCGCTCAATGGTTTTTCACTTCAAGTTCAATGGTTTTTTTCTATCAACATATATAACAACCCCGAGTGAATAATACGATTTGTTTCGATAATTCGTGTTGGTTTAACAAAAACATCATTTGCATTCAAAACACACTGAAGTGCATACGCTCACATCTCTTAAGTGCATACGCCACTTTGCACGGGAAATATTCAAACATAACAACAACAACCAACAAAAAACATGGCAATTTATTTTTAAATGCAAAGACCAAATCCAATTTGCAAAAATTCGAAACTACATCAAATAAAACTAAAATTTAACACATTTCGCAACGCGAATGCAAGCTAGTTTAACTTTCAAGCAAACAAATAATTTACAGTCGATTTACTGCACCTAGCAATCCAAATGAAATGAAATGAGCTTTATTGCTTTAAACACGGTAACAATTGGTATTGTAAAATTAAAATGTAGTTAGGAATCACATGTTTAGTCAACAGTGACATGCAATAGACACAAATTTGTTAATTATGTCAAATGTAAATCTATGTACATATTATGTCAAATTTTTAATGTATAATATACTGAATACACAACATTTTAATTACAACAACATAGCATGGAAATTCACCAAAAAAATTAAACTAGGTACTAAAGAGCAATATATTTATGTTATGTAAATGGTAGCGAGTTGTGATTTTTAGGGTACTGACACTTCATAGATGCTTTACCCCTTATGTATAAAATAATTAAACGTCTCACACAACATACTGTGAAGCAAGAATAAACAGAAATAAACTAATTTACTCATAGTTTTATACGGAAAAACGACTGCACCGATTTTGATTAAACTTTTTCTAAGTTGGACAATACCTAACTACAGACTTTAGAGCGTGATATGTGTAAACACACATATAAATATGCAAACATATATTAAGAAATTTAGCACACACTCGGAAGCTTGAATAGGCTTACTTACAAAAACTGGGCAATTCTGACAATATACATGCGGTTCGAATGGACGACCTCGTTTTTAGAAGTCGGTTAAAATCGAACAACACTTCTTCTTCCACACCTTATCTTACTTTATGTGATGCCAGGAAAGCATGTAAGCTTCTTACTTTTTGCTCAGTCTCGAGCAAAAAGGAAGTCTCTATCTAATGCTGAAACTACATAATATAAAAACTCCAAAGTATTTTTGTTGACCCAACTCGAATGCAAGAGTTTAACTTTCAGCAAACCAATAACTTACAAGCGATTTACTGCGCGATGAATTTAGTTCCATTGCGTGGAAATTTACCTGTAACAAAGAGATATATGTTTTTAAATATTGGATCACATTGAACAGAACATAATAATATAATAATTTATGGAGAGGATGATTCTTACATCACGAAACCTTCCAATCTGGACTGGGAGAAGAGAAAAATGTAAAATGTACCAGCTGTTTCTCTTCTCGCACACATCGTAAAAGCCAAACGAGGGAATGTGCAAAATATGTCAATGGCTATGTAGTTAGCAACGCATCACATATTAAAATTCCATTTTTCACGACTACTTACATTCGGATGTCGGTAGTCGTGAAAGTGGAAAACGGAACGGAAACGTGGATATTAAGCTAATTTTAGGTCTTATATACTTGGGATATGTCTACCCCGCACGAGAAAATGATGTATTACTTGCTACAATGTGTTAAGAAACTATTGTTTAATAATTGTTGTTATAGCAGCAATAGATATCGTACATTCCTTGAAATTTTAAGGCTCTACCTCTTTTCATTCATTAGATAGTCCTATGACAGAAATAAAACACGGAAAGAAGGCTTGGTAATAAGGTCCCGTTTACATTTAGGCTGTGGATTTTAAAAAGCGAGCAAATGTAAACATGGACTCATGTACTATAGACGGATACCTGTGCCAAAACAGGTTTTTCTTTTTCTAATAAATTCTTCAAAAAGAGAGTTTTAAATTAGACAAAACTTTCATTTCGTGATGAATGGTATAAAATAAACAATTTTTAATGGACATAAATTAATTGATAGCTGAATAAATATTTGTAAATGATTGTAGAAATCAATTTGCATGCATAAACAAATACATTAATAACTTGATGAATAACGCTAGACGCATAAAAACTAAATTATAAATGATAAGGCTATTTTTTTATATGATTGCAAAAATTACATTTGGTACCAAAACTTTTTTAAACATTAGTATCTATTCATCTTTTGAAGTCATAAGATTTAAAAAATATAATTTTGCCCTGTATACGGCCATAGCTACTGCTCTGTTATTTGCCTCTGAAGGTTACTACCCGGTGGAAGTTTCTCGGATAGCGGTGAGTACTCACAGGATAGTAATATATTCTATAGATATACCTTATACCATTGTTTTAGGCCCCTAGGGTCTGTAGACCTGGATTCTTACAGCGAACTCCCGAAAACATTAAACGCCATAGATTTGAAATAATGCGTCAATAGCGTCGTATGTGGTTAGGTCTAAATACCAATTGCTGCCATTATTAACATTTTCCAAAATCTTAAAAAATCTATAAAAAAAAACCCGGCCAAGTGCGTGTCGGGCCACGCGCAGTATAGGGTTCCGTAGTTGCGAATGACAACTTTGAGTACACACTGTTTACACTCGCACCTCACAGTTTAACGACCAAAAACATCTAACAATAAAGATTGTATAAAATTTTACATTTTCCAGTACATTTTATAAGTTGGTTGCCTATAACTTTTTAGTTTGCACTTAGTACCCAGCTCTGATAGTTTTCCTTGCAACTTCAGTATATATACTACTGCTGTAATTTTTTTCACGTATCCATATATAACCGTTTGGCAGATAGAGGGGGGGGACACGTACCTCTAACAAAATTTTTCACTTTAAAACCAAATATTTCGGAAACGGATCCCTAAATCGAAAAATGGTGTTCTCAACCTCACAATATTTTTCAAAAACCTTTTTAACGATACCCCACACGATGGGTAAGTAGAGAAAAAAAAATTACTCCCCCACTTTACTTGTATGGGAGCTACCCAAAAAAAAATTTTTTTCAAGATTTTTTTCTACGACTTTTTTGCCATGATTAATATACATACTCATACAAAATTACAGCTTTCTAGTACTTATAGTCTCTGAGTAAAACCGCGGACGGACAGACAGACAGACAGACAGACAGACAGACAGACAGACATGGCGAAACTATAAGGGTTCCTAGTATACTACGGAACCCTAAAAAAGGGTAATTATCGAACTTGCTCTAAATATTTCACTACAATCGGTTGAGAAATGCACCAAGAGAAGGTTAAAAGCCGAACAGATGATGAAATCTAGTTACTTCAAAAATTATTTTCAGTCTAATCATAAATCGTTTTTACAACATAACTTAGTAATAGAAAGTCATAATTGCCGTGTTTATAATGTGCTATGCTGCCATTTTCCGAGGCATCCGTGCGCTTCTTAGAAAGCTGACACTAGTGCTCATAGTAAAACTACTTTATCGCTCGGTCAGTCTGAAGGTCCGAACCAAATCACAGAGGAAAACATTCTTCGCACACATCAAATGTTCTTAGTCTTTTTCCGGCTTATTATAAAACCAGAACTAGCTTTAGTACCTGGTTTAAACTATTATCCGACCAAAACCAACTGACAATGATAGTTGATAAAATGTTAAAGTGATAAGTGTTTAATTACTCAGGACAGATAATGGTTTAAACCAGGTACTAAAGTTAACCTTTGTTTTATAATAAGACGGTTTGGGTTTTATAAGAAAAACAACAGCATCGAATTAATGAACTTGTGTATTCCTCAGTCTTTGTAAACTACTAGTCTTATGTGTGAGTAGTCAAATTTTGTATACGCGTTTTCTGGGGTACGGAGAAAGATATAGGCTTTCTTTCATTCCCAAGAAATAAGGAAAAGTATTGTTCCCGATGGATTGACATGAACGCGAACGAAGCCACGAGCAATAACTAGTCTTTTTGTGTATATATAAAAGGCACTCCTTACTGACTGACTGATCTATCAACACCCAGCTCAAACCACTTAACGGATTACGCTGAAATCGAATTCGAAAATCTATATTACATAACATTACCCACAGCTCACAAATCCACAACAGATCAAAAATATGCTCTCAAGAGAAAGCATATTTTTAAATTTCTAGCTCCGAGACTAGCACGGAAGACAAGACTAAATCATAAATCTTAAATAATGTGCCTACAATAAACTTTTTTCACTTAACATTCACTGTGGCATCAATAACAGTTTCCGTATAAGAGTAAGAGCATTTGTTACACAATACCGAAAATAAAATAGTCTCGAGACAAAACGTTTTGAGTGGCGGCTAATACCCGACACTTTCGCTTGGCTATGTCGGCCGCAGGTTACACTGTCTAACTTGAAAATTGCCGTGAGGTTCCCGGCAGAGTAGAATAGGACCTCGCCAAGTCTTCCTGTGGATGTCGTAGAAGGCGACTTAATAAACACAAGCTAAACAAAGCTTATAAACATCAAGAGACCTGTCCATCCTGTCTGGTCAGCGTGGAGTGTGTGTGGGCTAAATCATTTGACTGCTCTGGCTAATACTTATATGGCTCTGGTAGTACAGAGAGGGACGAGCTCCTGCAGTGGAGTCTTAAAAAAGACCTGGTGATGATGATAAATTCTACAATGTATTAATATACGTGAAATTGTATTCTAATTTCCGGAATACGAATTACTGGCAACCCTACCTGCCCAATTTTACGCAGCCATTATATATTTCTCGTACGTTTCGCATTTATGTACTCCGTGGTTCAATTTTGTATTTTTTTTGATACATAAAAATTTCAACAAAACATCTGACAAACCTGCCATCTAATGAAAACAACAGGGAGCAACTCGAGATATTTTATGACCCTTGAGGTTACCTATCCCAATGCAGACCAGGGCTGGGGTTGCTTCTCATGCCTAAGCGTGAAAATGTTTATAGGGCACTAGGTCATTGAGCTGAAACAGAATGATACGCTAGTGAGAAATCGCGTCCGATCGTTAAATCGAGAAATTACTCGTAAAACACGATAAGTGA
This sequence comes from Rhodophaea formosa, assembly GCA_963082605.1. NCBI lineage: Eukaryota > Metazoa > Arthropoda > Insecta > Lepidoptera > Pyralidae > Rhodophaea > Rhodophaea formosa. Next base: position 6,910,436 of record OY720228.1, on the reverse strand, counting down.
AACTGATATGGTGTTTTTTTTTTAACATTATGCCCTTATTTACATCTAGCTAACAGTAATATAACACGACTACCAAGAATCAATTAATAGGACAATTTTAGTAGCAAATGTACTGATCTCATATCGTGTCCCGAAAAAAATACTTACAGCAATTCGTTGCGGCCCGATTTGTAAATGAACATTTTGATGGTTGAGTGATCATATCTATTTTGCGATAATATTGTTTATGGTGAAACTAACCGTTAGCTTCCGTTCATTTGGATACGAACTGCAAGCGGCTATCACTTGTCATGTCACAAAAGTGTTTTAAAGAGATTTTTCGTCGATTCGTCCTATCGATACTTAAATTGACCTGTAAAATATTAGCATCCATCTTACGCAAAATGAGCCAGCACCCGGTAAATGCGGTCCCGCATGCGTTAATTACGCCAAGTAGCAACCAACAAAACTACACGTGTGCTCGGTCCGCATAGCGAGCATTCCCGCCATTTACGGACACGTAACAAATGACCTCGGCTAATGTAATTAGTAGTCAGATGTTTCCAGTTTAGTGTCAGGTTGTAAAATTTTGAAATTATTAAAATAGTGCATTATGTAAGATACAAGCAAGTAGTAAGTGTTAATAGGCACGAGGCGAAGCAGAGTGTTTATGATATACCGTTGAATATAAAATCCAGCTTACTGAGAACGAGCATCATACGACGGTTGTTAATACACACTGAGAAGTTGTGCTGTGATTGGTGTAAAGAAGGGCAAAGTACGTAAAATACAACGTAACGATGTAAGTTTTGATGTCATAAGGACCGTATTAATAGCAAATGTATTGATAATACTTTTTATGCCTAACGGCATTATATTTATTTCAAGACGCTGTTTCTCTAACAGTTGTGAGTTGGAAAATCTAAATTGTCTAATCATATTTTTAAAAGACCTAAATTTAATTAAATATTCGAAGATCTGTGATAGTTAGAAAATATTGACGTAGTATTTTGCTCTGTGATATGAATAAGAAGAAGTTCAAAACTGTCAAAAGAACGTAAAGACACAAAAGTTTCTCAAAGTTTTCATTGTCATTAGGAAACTAGCATCGCATTAAGCTTAAGCATAGAAACGGTCCTGTAAGTTTAGAATTATATCACATAAATTGGAATTTAAGGAGGCAGTTAGAGACATCTGCATCGTTGGTATTAGATGAGAAGTTGGACAAGTTAGAATTAGAAACTTATTGAACAGTACAATAGCCGGCGGCACAGTTAGCATTAATGTCGATCCCTGGGAATTCGGAGACAATACTTTTGGGACGAAAGGTTCTCCGTACCCCAGACAACGTGTATGTAAAATTTCATGATGCATTGGTTCAGCAGTTAAGGCATGAAACCGTAACAAACAAATAAACAAACATTCGCATTTATAATATTTATTAGTAAGAATTCTACCGGATACTAGATATGTAGTAGAATAGTAGACCTGCTGTTAAAATAAACTCCGGAATAGATTCGAACCCTAAAAAGAGCAGCTTATTATAGACTATATTAAATTTTTGTATAAGGAATAAACCATAATGTAATCAGCAAAATACAAACCGTTGCTAAATTTGTGCCAAAATTAAGCAACATTGATAAGCGCGGATTGCGTAGAGGGGTCGATCCGCACCATTTGTTGGGGTCGGTTGACCAGCGGGGTGCAACGCGAATTTAAACAAAATATTAGCCCACGCTAAAAGAGCTCAAGGCCTCAATCCACGCACGCAGTTCACGCCCATCGAGCCCTTTGAGCTTACGCAAAAATGTCCAAGTGTTGATTGTAGAATGGGGCCTAAAATAGCGAAGTTACGTGCGCCAGCCTGGTTAGGAGGCCGAGCGGAACCATCGTCCGATCGATGCAAAAACACCGGTTTTTACACTGCCCAGTTAAAATATAATGTAGTTTGATCACGTAATTACTTTTTAGCAGCACCTTGTTTTTCAGCTGCCACTTCGAAAGCTAGACTTGTAAAAAGACTAGCGTAAATTTCGTTAGGAGTAATAATTCGAAGTATCTTGCGTAACTCATTCAATGTATTCTTAACTCTTCTTATTCTTCTCTCTTAAGTAATTCAGTTTTGTTTGCAGCTACTGCGCAATCACTTTGTGGTAAGTATTAGTCAGGTTTTGAATCACTTCCTGGAATAAGGTATCCATAGCAGTTTACCCACTTAATATGTACAAGATCGCGTCTTAACACAGATATTTTAATGGTGCATACAAATAGGCTTCCGGAAATCGAAACCGGAACTCAATAACAGCTGGCAAATAGAATAACATCACAATTAACCATAAAAGGAGGTCGTTACGGCAGTCCCTAACTTAAAAGAGTATATTTAAATGTTCGGAACGCACGCGTCGTGTTTGCAATTCGTAATGTTTTCCTATTATAGGCGCGCATTTCTTACGGTCGGTTCGTTTAGAAACGATACGAGAATTCTGCTCTGTTTATGGAAGCAAAAAGTAAGATAAATTGAATTCGAAGAGAAACCATTCAACGATATGACGACACTAGAATGTAATGGTAAGAACAAGTGATAGTTGTTATCTTTCCACACACAACTCACTTGTCATTTTTAATATCTACAACTCTTCATATTCCAAAATCAAATAAGAATAAAAATAAGGCTTTACTCAAAATAGAATCACAAACTAAACAAAAAGAAGACCAAAAAACTGTCATTGATTACTACAATATTAGAGCAATAAGTTGATTAGAAGTATATACACAAGAACTTGCAATGTAACACATGAACTTGCAATGTAAATATCATAACGGCAAAATGTACTGTTTTGTAGCCATTAATTTAATAACACAAACCAATCAATAGCAATATGCAAATAACTATCGATCAACGTCTGAGGTCCGAACTGGGTAAAGAGCTATATCCGTTTCCGTCCACGTGGCGCCTACGGGTCCAACTGACCTCAGCTGTCTAACACGTCCAAATTGCTATTGGGGTTAACTGTTCGGAAAAACGGAACTAGTTAGTCATAGTCATCTGGACATGAAATTGGTAGATTAATATAATATATAAGAACTGTAAAAACCCCAATGCACTATTGTTAAATGATTAATGGTTGTCCAAATTCGGTACTTCACTGCTATTGCATATGCAATTTAATGCACTTATCGAAATAAATGAATGTTGATGTTCATAAAAATAGGTTGCAGAAGTCATGGATGATCAGGGGTGTCATCCTGAACTGCTTGTCCGGTGTCGGATGCGCGCATCACCCGACCTCCCAAACTGCCACTTTCTCAACCCCAATTCAACCTAGCAAGTAGCATCCCAAATACCTTATCCTATCCCACTCAGTCCAATATACTCCTACCCTTCCTTAAATTAAAAACTATTTCGATGGGCAGCAGCGTTGGAACCAAGATAAGCTAAACAAACTGCGCTCACCAACCCCCTGATTACACTTTACACTTTTTTTTTTGCACTTAAACAATCTGCACTCAAATAAAATATTTGGTTTGAAACCGTCCGTGAGAAATAATTCCAAATAATAGTTGTTTTATTATATTACATAAAAAAGCCACAGTAACTAAGCCCATATTTTTGCTAGCAATAAAACAGACAAATAAATAAAACCGTACAAAGACTTGGCGGATACCCTAAAGGTATAGGAGAAAGAAAATGTTAGCTAACAATGAACCGCATACGTACGTATGTATACCTCATTAAATAAAGTACACAGACTCGATTGTTAGCGAGGCATCCCTTTGTGAATTTAGTAAGGGTTCAGACGGCAGCGGCGAAATAATGATAGTGGGATATAAACTAAATAAAATGTCTCAGCTCAGGCATCACATGTTAATTTGTGACAAATATTAGGTTTTTTATTGTTGTATTGATTGAGATTGAAAAATTTGACAACAGTGTTGGCCACTTGTACACACAAAAAATAAACAAGCAATAAAAATTCAATCAATGGTATCGCGCGTAAGCAACAGATGTACGTATATTTTTTGGTTAGTAATCTTTATTTAAATGATTTAAACACGTCAATTTAAAATAGGTGTGGTTTATTTCAGTTTAAATTTTTAGTTAATTTGAAAGCAATTATTGCCCGAAAAGTAGGTACATTTAGTAAAAATACATAGCGATATTATAACCTTCCAATATATCAAGGACAAACATATGTATTTCCGTGCTGGAGTATTTGATGTGCCTGGAAAATATAGACAATGCAATCGGGGCAGGTTGACAATACCCAAAGTGCATGTAACCTCGCCTTCAATGTCAAGCATCTCTCGACCGGATCGTTTTCAAATTAGTTAAATAAGCCTTGTCTAACACGATTCCGGTGATTGTACAGAGGTAAACGACAATCACAGGATGTACGAAGAGTACCTGACTTTAAAAGGCTAAGATTAAGAGGTAACATCGTTTGAAAAAGAGACACAAGTTCTCATTCTATTATTATTTTAGAATCTCTATTTGAAAATGTAGAAGTACTCGTAGAATAAAGATTACTTTATAATTTACGAATTAAAGAAATGTATCACGTTAACTGATACTAGACTCTAGCAATTTATCAGAGAATAACTTACTTCGCTTCGAAGTTTGAGATTTTTTTGTTGGATTTGTAATGTATTTCTTTCGGGCCAAGACATAAAACTTATATATCTATATTAAATCGTCTCATGTATGCCACTGTAATAATTACGAACAATATAACTATTATGATAGTTTAACTCACGTCAAGTAACCCCAATACGCCTGTCCCAATTTAATGTCACTCCAATTGCCTTCAGTCGTCATATCAACCACTTAAACTTTCCAATGAACTATGAATTGGTCCAACAAAGGATTGCTAAGGTTGATTATCGGTATTGGGGCTGGGTATCGAACCTGTGACCTCGGGGTCACAGAACCAATGTCAAAGAAAAAGGTCAATGGCTATTTATGAGCATGAAAAGTTAACAGTTTTTTTCCGAAAATTGATTCGCATTTGTCAATAGGCGTGTTGTTTAGTGAATTCCAAGAAAAGATTATCCAATCGTTCTTCGATATTATTTTTTCAATAAATAATTTTAATAAATAAAGTGTTTTTACCTAAGTTATGCCTTTCTATCACATAAGTGAAGAAAATGTACGAAATATGTAAATCATTTTACTTTATTAAGCCTGGAATTTTTATGTCGCTTTCAAATATTTTATTATTTCTAATAAATAATATACGCTTATATATATGTGCGCAAAAGATTGAAATTCGTTGTTTAATTAAGGGAGTTTGCAAACTACTTTAATCATTAATATCTCATAACCTTTGACCACGACTCTCAAAGAAATAGGAAGATTCCAGTCGATAGACATCCGATTATAAGCGATTTTCGTAATCGATTCGACGTCGCGAAATGACTCTTTTAGCCTAGGTCGTGACTCGTTCGTGTATTGAGGTCGCCGGTTTCGTCAGAGAGACAATTTATAACTATACTAAAATTGCTCTTCTATCCGGGAATTTAATCTGTCTCTTATTGCTTTGATAATAGAGTTGGAGTCAGATGAAAGTATGGTTTGGTATGATTTATTTTACCAACATAGAATAAGAAAAGCGATAGAGCAGTCGCTGAAAATGTAAGAAGAAAAAGGACCAAAATGATTAGGTTATCTTGCAACTCCTTTCTCTGTCTTCTACTTAGAGAAAAAAGAAGGGACTGTAACTGATTCTAATTAAACAACAAGATTTTGTAACTCATATCAATGTGAGGTTTTATATCTATAAGTATACTTTTTGAAATGTCTAATCTATCCTTTAGTCTACGTATCATGTGATGTCTGATTCGTCTGATGGCAAGTGAGACGTGAATGGAACTATTGTGATTGGGAGGGACGTATCGTTTAACGATCTGAGTTATTGCAACCGTTGGACATTTCATTTCAATATGAATCAATTGAATTCGTAACAACTCTGTCTCTATAGTCCAGAGGTTACATGCAAGAATTTATGACGATTGTAGGGAGGTTTCGAAGAAGGATTTTTCTTTATATCATCATCATCATTATCATCATTCATCATATTATATGATATGTTCTTTTTTATTTCAATTATATCCACGTCGCTAGGCATTCTAGTGTAGAAAGTATAAGGTTAAATTTAAAAATTTAAATTATTTGGTATGGGATTGGGACACGTTGTAAATAGTATCTACAATTTCAGGGTTTTTAATTTTTTTTTTAATAAAAAAAAAATCTTACGTATCGGCGTCGTGGACAGAGCTCACAGAGCCACAGGCTATTGTATCATATACATAACTTTAATCTCAATAGCCTCAATATACTTTATGCCAGTGCCACTCGGCATCTAGACAGGGATTTTTTGCAACAAAACCATAATTACGTTTCTGGTTACCCATTTAGCTCGGACCTTGAGCATTCGTGACTGAGCGGTGTAATAAATAAGCAATTGAGCTGTGGTTTTCAATTATTGACGCTTTGACTGAATCAAACTGTTAGACGGAGCGCTGGGACATGCATATTGAAGAATCAACGCATTCCCCACAAGTGTCTACAACAATAAAAATCCATTAGTTCTCAGTAGAAATAAAAACACCGTGATTAAAATATTAAGCTTTTCCAGTTTGTCCTAAATTCCTAATGTCATCTCAGAAAGAGCAATATGAAGCTGTACGTAGAGTCCTCTAGATCTTTTGTTTCAATACAAAATTTACGTCTAAAACATTGTATTGTTGTGATCAGACTTCATAAGGCAACAGTCGCAAAAATCTATTGAAAATGAAAGCCATTCAATGAAAAATTTTGGGATAATTGATATATTATATTAATTGCTTGTCTATCGTGTTGGTGAAAGCTGTAAAGATAGATTTAAGTGAGTATCAAATAAATAAATAAAACTTTCGAGGCACGGCGTCTACATTTTTTATTTCCGAACGAGGCATAGCACGATTTGGCAGCTGAAACAGGGATCTAAAATATTGCTCTCTAATATTAGTAAAATAGACCCCCGGTAATCCGGCCCTGTCTAATCCCCTGTTAATCGACATGCTGGTACTTGTACAAAAATAAAATCAGCAAAGTCTTGATTAAACAGATTGTAACTTCCACGCGGAAACACTATTGCGTTGGACGCGTGTTGTTTCAGTTTTGTTTCAGCGTGCATTATTTACTTTTTATTCAACGTTTATCTCATAAAATACCTAAGTTTTTTTTGGACTGTAACTTAAATCGTAATGAAACTTTCAGTTTGACAAGTGAATATGGCGTAAGTCGATTCCAGAAACACATCATACAGCTATTATGATTTTTGTCACTTTCATTGTAATTTGTCCGATTACACGGTCCTTATTACAAAAAAAAACTATGCTGATCAATCAAATAAACTCATCGATATTTTTGTGATGATAAATTTGTGATGTATAAGTAACCTATCATCTGACAAATTCAAAAGTTCGTTCGTATATTTATTTATTTATCCTGCAAAATGCTTGTCGGATTACCGGTCGGTCCACTGTTGTTTTGTATTTAGGTTTTAGTATAATTTTCAAGGCACGGCGTCTTTGTTTTTTGTTCGAGTTCGATGCATAACGCGATTTGGCAGCCGAAGCAGGGATCTAAGATATGCTCTCGTAATATTAGTATTTAGGTTTTAGAGATCTACATATTTTACGGCCGTCTCATCTTATTACACAATGTTACATGCAACTATTGCATTCAGATTTCAATGTTTAATTATATTCATAGATGTAACCGATCAATTGGTCACAAAGATAATAAAACCAGTTTATGTTTTAGTTCACAGCGATTCGTTCGTTAATATTTCTTTCTATCCTTGTCCCATTTTTGTTGCAATGTAACAGTACGTTACGTAGGTACATACACCTACGTTTCAAGTAAAATCATCAATTTCATTCTTTCATTTATGATTGAAAAGTCATGTCTTTGGTACATTCTTTCTATATGTTTCTTTTTGCATTTTGCTATTTGTGAGTAAGAATAAATTAATACAAATATAAAGGCGATATGCTACCTACCTGTCCCTATACGTTTTATCATCAATTTACGTATGTGGCTTTGATCTGGTGGCCTAGCTTTGTGTACCCCGAAAGGGTAGAAAATGTATTACTGTTTTTGCAATTCAACGAGCTAGAGAAAAAATCTGTCTTATTATGATAAGTAAAGATAATCTCTAGTTTTAAGTTTTTTCTCTATATATTTCCTCCGTGTACATTAACCGTTAAATGAATAAATAAAGGGCAAATTGGGACATAAGTCATATCGAAATCACGAACGATCGACGTTGGTAATATGGTCTATTTGCTATTTAGGACACAAGCAATGTCAAGTCGGATTCTTAGAATGCAATGGAACATCGATATGACGTAAGCAGAGGTGTCTTTTTACATCTAGACCGTATTTTTCAAAGAAAGATATAAAAAACTGCCTTCCTGTGATCCAGAACTTTTGATGGAAATCGTATAAATATTTTTTTGACATCATTATTACCATGGAAAATTATTAATACTCTAAACATATCACCGAAACTTTACTTTTTTATGGAAACATCGAAGCCTAATATTAAAGCTGTACGATTGGATCAAGTAGGGTATTAAAAACGAGACAATAAACCGGCCGTTGCTACCATCAACGTTATTAAAACCAACAGACGAATACAACATACAACAGACGAATAGCGAGGAGCTATTGATCTTCGTTATTCGTATTAGGTAGTCTCTTTTTTATTCTATATTTTTTAACAAGTACCGACGGCCCTGTGTCCCAGTGGGCGGGTGCATTATTAGCGCTTACGTATGACAAGCAACCCCTGGCGCAGTCCCTACTAGGATGGGTGACCACAAGTGGCATATGAATATCTCGAGCTCCTCCGTGCATCGAAAGGCACGTTAAGCCGTTGGTCCCGGCTGTCATCATTGATAGCAGTTGTAAAGCTATGTCAGATGCTTAAAGGCAGCTTGAAAAATCTGACACCAGTGTTGGTCACTTACACACACGGAAAACAAAGGATCAAGAGCCAGCAGCATTGGGTCTTTTATTTCCGGCCAAGCCTGGGCGTAGGATTGGCTTTTACGATCTGCGCGGGAGAACTAGATGCATTCTTAATTTAATTCTTCTTCCACACCAGCATGGGAGAGTTACTTTAGATTCCTTGATTAAAATCTTCCAAATCTAATACAACCTAAACTAAACCTTTCCCATTGTGAAACTAGCTACTTAAATTTAAAAGCGTATTTTTAGAAATGTGGGTAGTTGAATGTTACGGCTTACGGCTAAAGGGTTGACGATAAAACGTTGTAGGAATGCTCGGCATCCGGATTTTTACGTCCCGCCGAGATAGCTGGACGGCCCTTTTTCCGGAACGGTCCCGCAAACCTACAATAAACAGTTGAAAACATGGGACGTTTTGGTTTTTATCCTGCAATCATACTGACGCCTTGTTTCAAAACCATTGCTTAGATTTACATCTTCAATTTAGCTTAAAAAATAGAATCATAGAATTATCAAACAATGGGAACTTGCATTAAGAGTACATTTAGAAAACTATTTCTGATTATATAAGTATCTAGCTGGAAAAATCTGTAAAGGACACTTTCAGTCCGATATCGATACATTAACTTTGGTTGAGATTGGTTAGAAAAGTCCGTTTCGAAAATATGAAAATTCCAAAAATCTTATATTACTATGAAATAACTCTTTAAATTTATAGCAATTTTTGTTATGAAGCCATTTCCCTAAACGCAATATTTAACATAGCTGACAAACAAAGTCCTCACAACACGCATACAAATTGCTAAAGGAGTGACGTCACTAGTCAGTTGTTTTTTCTTAGGGACGTTTAGGCCGAGACGAAAAATTAGAACTTTCAAACCCTTATATCTCAAAGAGTATTTGGGTTATCAAGATGATTTTTTCACTGTTATTTCTATTTTTGAGAGCTCTTTTCATAGAACAATGAAAATTGTTTTGTAAGTAGGTAATCAATAACAGTACCGATCTACTTTTTTCAACCGACTTACTAAAAAGAAGATAGATCTCAAAACGTCGGAATCTTTTCTTCACAAGTCCGATTTTCTTTTGATGATAAAATATTTTTATATGTTTGTATTATTTCTTCATTAACCTCTTTAAATTTTACAGTCAAATGGCGATTTTAATGACGGTAATTTTAGATTGAGCCTTAAATTAACAAAATAAACTGTTTTTTTTTCTTTTCTTTTTACAGTGCAATTTTCACTAAAACCATGTTAATATGTAAAGTAGAACCGTTTTTCTTTATTAGCTTACAAGATAAAACTAAAACCCGACTACCTAATTTCTCGGAGAATTTTAAGTTTCACGGGAATACTAGATGTTCGCCGCGGCTTCGCCCGCGTGTTATATAGCCTATGTCCTTCTCAATACCCTAACCTATGTGTATGCCAAATTTCATGATGATCGGTTCAGAAGGTAGAACGTGATGGCGTAACAAACAAACTCACTTTCGCATTTATAATATTAGTTAAGATTTGTCTAATATATTTTTTGTGATCTACATAAAATGCCTTTCATTTGATACTTAACAGCAATTTAGATATTAATTGTTTTTTCCACTGCATTTTCAATTTCGTGTGACGTCTATATCTAGCGAACGATCAAAACGTTACGTTACGATACGTTGGGAAGTTTTGGAAATACACTAGAACGAACTCACAAACATAGCTGCTGAAATCTTAACCCTCCTTATGTCTTAGTCGGGTAAAAACAACACAAAAAGATCTAGTCGCATTCGAAAATTAACAAGAACGTGTGTGGATTCAAAGATGTTTGGGATTAACGGAGCATTGAGCAGAATAGGGATTTCGAGAAACTGGGTCAAGCCATTCCTACTCCTAAATGGAAATTCCATTACTGTGTCTGACTGACCCTTCGTTTACTTGGATGAGAAGATATCGTTTGGGCACAAAAGCTTTATCTATAGTCCACCCATATAATAAAGAGGTTTTGATTGTTTGTTTGTTTGTAGGCTCGGAAACTATTGGACTGATTTTCAAAATTCTTTCACGTTTAGAAAACTAATTTATCTGCGGGTGACATAGGCTATTCTTCACTCGGATGAAGTCGCGAGAACATTACCGTTTAATACTAGGGCATTATAAACTGTTGTACTATGATTACTTAGAAACATTACTTTAAAAGTTTTAATAATGTTTCTGACTGTTCCATTACTGTTCTTGACTGACAGACACTTCGTTAACTTGGAAGAGTGGAAATCTTGAGGTACAAAAGATTAATATTAAGTAGGTATGGGCATTATAAATCGTTTTATTTAATTCCTTTTATTTCTTAGAACCATTTCTTACGAAGTTTTAATAACGTTTCTGTTCTATTCCATAACTGTTTCTGACTGACCCTTCGTTAACTGGGACGAGTAGATTGCATTGACGGCATTATAAATTGTTTCTATTATTAATTAACATGTGACTTTAGAGGTTTTAATAATGTAGTACTATTCCATTAGTAGTTCTGACTCTTCGTTAAATCGGCCAAGTAAGTATGGAATAAAGGGCAATGTTTTAAAGGAAATGGTTTGCATTACTGACAAACATGAATAGGTATAGAGTTTTTAATAAAGTTTCCTCAATATTGCTCGGGTTTGGATCGAAATAGGATCATTATCATCATATTATCATCAATTCATCATTGCTTGAGCAATTGGGTATTCTCGTTATGAAATAATTATTTCACTAGGTCGAAATACGAAGTCACAATTTCACAAACAAGACTATTTTTCTAAAATCTGAGCGTGCTTCAATACCTACTTTAAAGCCCAGAGTAAGCCGCAAAGTGTTTTTTCACAGATCTTTTTCAGTTCTCTATTATCTGATCATTGTTTAATTCTTTTTTATTCTTAAATTTTGAACGGTTGTATAGAACATCATTACTTCCACTAATAACTTATATGCTCGATTGGTCTCACACACGCACAGCACAAACATATCTGTAGATACAAGAAAATAAACTTTATTCATACGCAATAAAACCGAAAGTCGAACTATTACACTCGATCATGAGTACGCCTCCAAACGACTTCAAACCCCAAAATCTAGATCCTGTTATCTTTTCATTAACCAAAGAAAACTAACCCAATTACTTTTACGAACTACATAAAAATGTACTAGCACGTCTAAAACATGACCCTTAAGTTGCAAGATATAAGGTTGTCATTAAGTTTTTAGACAGTCGTGATGAATAAAATGCCGCAAGCCGATTCGTATGAATGAAAGCCAAACCAATGATTCGGATTCAGCAATGGGAGCAGGCCAATTAACGGATTTCTTTTAATGTTTGTACACGTATAATTATTGTTGCTAGTGTGCGTGAAATATTTAAATTTTTGAGAACCACCCACGCGCCGTTTGGGAATAACGGCGATACTTTTAACTTTGATTAATTGTCGGTGATTCGGCGACGGCGCAACGGGATCTACACTTTCGTTCTTTTATTTTTTGCTACTGGCTTTTATCTGTGGCTTCATTCGCGTGTCTATCTATACTAATATTATAAAGGGAAAAGAGTTACTTGTTTGTTCGTTTGTATTGAATAGGCTCCGAAATTACTGGACCGATTTTCATATTCTTTCACTTATAGAAAGCTAATTTATGAGTGGGTGACATAGGCTATAAATTAGGCGAACGAAGTCACGGGAAAAATGCTAGTTATCTAATAAAGCTACATTTAATTTTATTTTACGAAACTATACAAAATATTGATCAAATGCAAAATGGGCAATGAAAGCGATCAGTATTATCGCTTTTATTTCTGAATGAATTTGCATTTAATAAATAAGGAAAGCAAATCATTTTCACACTGTCCCAAAGGAAGTGGTAGACGATGCAAATAGCATTAAGTTAACCTTTTATATCAATCTTTGATTGTTGCAAAAAATAAAATAAAAAAACGAGGAAATAAAAAAAAATCTTCTTAACCCAGTTTCGTTCCCGTTCTACGCATTGACATAAGCGTAGGAGGAACTTCTTTTTGAAACGTGCAATGCAACACAAGTTGCTTACAAAATAGAGGATTACGTAGTATCTTACTAGTCGATCAGCTATACTGCGCTTACGTAGACCTCAATCAGGCGTTTTTGACTTCCCTGTGATCTTGAACTAGGTTAAAAGTTCGATTATATCAATGGTTTCCAAAGTTCTCTTCGGCTACGAAAAAATATATCTGTTTGAGATAAACTGGGGGCTACAGAATGGCGAGGGCGGCCTATGGTACGTTTACGATTTACATATTCGCCCTCGATTATGCAGTTAAAAGTACGTATGTATGTACTAACATCGTACGTGTATAAAGTCCAGAATATAACTATTATACGATTATTAATTTTTTTCAACAAAAAAACTATAATGCACGGGATCAGTACTAAATGACAAAATGGTCAACCACTCAGAAATAGACTTAATTGGAAAAAGAATTAGGAAAATGAAAGTAACCAAAACTTAATATTAAGACTCCAAAATCGACCTAGCAGTCGTATTTACCTAGAAGCCGTGGGTGGTCCCGTTTCTACAAATTATAGCTTAGAATCCAGCTCGCTAAATATACTTACCTTAAAATAAATAAACCACATTCAAATCCGACCACCCGTTGGCCTGCCGAAAAGCTTCCTATACGGATATTACGGCATAGAACACGCGTCAAATGAGTTAAAATTTGTGGTCCCCTATAGTAACTTTATTGTATTACATTTAATTATCTTACCCTAACTCCAATATTTGTCTATGGTCGCTATTGCCCACAGAAGACATGGCAGTCGGTCGTCTAATACTAGAAATAGTATCTTCTTCGTAGTTTCTGCGTTTGGCGGGTACAATGCCACATAATACACGGCAGACTAATCACAGACCTGACACGTGAAACCTAACACAATTCTTTATGGTCGAGGCCCTCAGGGGTCAAAAAGAGGTTGAATACGAGAATTCACTGCCATCCGTGACCCTGCCAAGTTTCCAAGACATATGACATCCGAAACGTAAGTAATTAAGACATCTGAACCACTGGCTTTGGCCTCATTTATACGTAGTATAGGTATTCTAATCAAGTCTTTGTTTTTACAGGGTAAACAGAGTCTACGGCCAGAAGACCTAATGGCCGCACGTTAAGCGTGTTGGTGAGCGATTAAACTAGGAAGAGTAGCAAACCCTGCCAGGATTGCAAGAATTCGCACTTACGTCACAATGGTCGTCCGTCATGGTGTCACTTCAACTGGATCGACGATGACGATGATGTAACCAACAAAAAACATCCCCGCGCAACGATTTTTTTTTCACACCTGTCACCCTGGTAGTACATATTATGTGCCCCCCCTCAATAGCTTGCACCCGCTGCCCTACCAACCTATGCCACTGTGCAAGACATGACATCCGAAACGCATCTAATGAAGACGACATCTGAACCGCTGGCATTGGCCTCATTCGACTTCCGATTGTGTCACCCTCTCTCTACCTCGCCTGAGCAAAAATCTAAGAACGAACTCTTGTGAGTAACTTTGCACGCGTGTTTTTCAAATAAATATATGTACTTGCAAACTTTGCTCAATTCATATAAGTAAATAAAAAATAAAAAAATACTTCCTTACCGATTAATTACGTTACATAATAAAATTTAAGCGTTTCGAATTTCAACTTCATTGGTTGTACATTGTTTGTCATATACCTACGTATATGAACCTTGAAAATATAGCACTACTTTTTGGATAGTAGAGTAAATTATTAGACTCCAAAAAAATAAATACTTTCATCACTGTCTTAAACTTGTAACTAAAAATTCCTCAAATGTGTCAAAAAAAAATTGAAATCTAAGGTTTCACACAGCGAGTCATAGAAATAGACAACACACAATAACCTTTCTTCTGTCTCAGTCGGGTTAAAAGATGACAATAGACACAAGGCGCGTGTCAGTCAAGCGGTCACAGGTCGTGTGGGCTTGGCATTAACCCACTTCCAAGCCCGTGGGAGGCCGTTCTAAAATTAAAAAGAAAAAATCGGTTTGTTTGCTTTGCTCATGCGCAATCGGCGTTAGCGCAACTAGGTACCAGTTGAGAGGCGAAAATCGAGCTAACAAAGTAACAAACAACTTGCGCTTAGCCGACTGCGTCAGGGTTAGGCAATGTTTTAGTACATGAAAGAAAAGTCGCGTTTTCTCGACTGCATCGGGAGGGTAAGATCTAGGCTTGTGCTATGATATTATGACCACTAGGCCACAGGGGTCGTAGACACAACGGTGTGTTGAAAACATAAAATGTGCATAAAATATTATCAGTCAATGCGTCAATAATCGTCGATTAGACTTCGTAATTTACACCACTTGTTGGTAGAGTCTACATATACGTACGACCTCTGCGGGCAACATGATATAAAAATATAGAATTGAATTTTTGACTAGTTTAATCCCATCCCAACTTCCCAACTAATATTATAAATGCGAAAGTGAATTTGTTTGTTTGTTACGCTTTCACGCCCTATCTACTGAACCGATCATCATGAAATTTTGCATACACATAGCGTCTATAAATAAATAAATAAATATAAATATATATGGACATATCACACAAATTTTGCTAGCCCCATAGGTTAGGGTACTAAGAAGGACATAGGCTATATATAACGCGGGCGACGCCGTAAGATATTTTTATATGACGAATGTCTTTGTTATGGAAATAATTCGGATTTATGACTCGTTTGTCATTTCGCACAAAGGTCACGGTTCATAACATGACAGTCTTGGTATATAAATCACATTCAGTATAATAATTCAGATGCAACAATAAAATCAATATATGTATAATAATAAATGTATGCATTAAGATAAACTTGTAACAAAGACATTTACTGTGATTTACTTCTTGTATATGTAATGTTTAAAAATATTTATTTTATGTAGCTTTTGTTCCTCTACTTTGATTGAACTATCACACCCACTTTAACTCCGTTTTTGAAGTCGGTTTTAGTTTTTTGTTAAAAATAATTATATTCTACTAGCTGTTACCCGCGGCTTCACCCGCGTAATATGTAGCCTATGTCCTTCTCGGTATCCTAACCTATGTTTATGCAAAATTTCATGATGATTGATTCAGAAGATACGGCGTGAAAGCGAAGAAACAAACAAACTCACTTTCGCATTTATAATATTAGTTAAAAAGTTAAGATGAACAAGCCTGAAATAAAGAAAAAAATATCAGTCGCATTATTTATTTTGGATCAGTAGTTAGACGTACTATGGAACAGCCCATTTATTTTTCTCGATTTCAGACTTGGTCACAGAACAAAAGTTGTTCGTATAGTTCATTACCAAACACATTGTATAATATTCAATTTGATTTTGGTTCTACATCTTTAAAAATTTACCTAACAATCTAATGAACTGAAGAAGTTATCATAAATATAACACAGTAAAGATGTTTAAAAGATGCATTTTTTGCGCTACATGTAGTAACATATGAACTTATCCAGTCTGTGTAGTTTTTAACCGTGTATCTCATGGACTAATCTCATTAATAAGGCGGCGCTTGCAAAACGAAAAGCAATTAACTAAAATTACTTTTTCTGCGAAACCCTGTCCATTGCATATGCATTGCAAAAAAAAGAAATCGAATTAAAAAGTCCAATTACTTACAAACTTTTCAACAAAAAAGTAGATAGGCAAATTATTTAAATTAAATCTGTCGATGTCGATTCCGAGAATTGAGATCTGGGTAGTAAATAGTCTACAAAGGTGGGGTTGAAATTCCTTACAAATATTAAATGGGTTTCTTGCTTTCATTTCGGCTGTCTGTTACTCTACTACCGTTGATTTCCTCATGGTTTATGTGTAGCTTCATTAAATTATTAAATTTTCTAACAAACATTGAATGAGTTTCATTGCTTTTATTTTGTCTGTCCGTTATTCTACTAACTGTTGATTTCCTCGTGGTTTATATGTCCATACTTAACATTTTGAATCTCGCGGTAATACAATTTTGGAATCAAGATCCCTAATAGAATCACAAAAAATAGTTCCAGAAATTTGACCATCTGATCGGTGAATTAGTACGGGAGCATTTTTTTTTCTTTGCTCACTATTTTGTGTTCTATTACTTATCCTGATTCCGTCATCTAAATTTTGCCAGTGGTTTCACATCAACCGGTACAGAGTTTTATAATTTTGCAGGATATTATAAAATGTTTCTTCATTTATAAATATCCTGGTAATCCATGGACAAACAAACACTTTAACACGTAGTACGTGAACAGTAGCGGCTATTTGGTTCATTACCAAGATCAGTTCGAAATCAACAATTCAGGCCACTCTTGGGAAGCAGTTGTTTTTTAAATATTCAATATGAGAATTTTCGTTTGGCTGGCGTCCAATACGCGGTGCAAGCTAGCACGAGATATTAAACGATGTTTCAGCATTCAATGGACGTCGTGTCGTTTGCTACTGAATGGGATGGGTATCAAAGAAAATATTGTACCGATTTAAAACGGTCACATTGGTTTGCATTACGATTAATAAATCTAGCTTTTGCCCGTGGTTCCAGTCACGTTTATATCGATCACTTGGGAACTTTTTTCTTTGATGAAAGGAAACCTATTCCCTTTCATTATCATCATCTCAGCCGCAAGAAACCCACTGCTTGACATAGGCCAAGGATTTCCAATACGACCGGTTGGAGGTGGCCTGCATCCAGCGCCTTCCTGCGACCTTGGTCGTCCGACCTCCTGGTCGGTGGGTATCCAACGCTGCGCTTCGCGTTTTCTGGTCGCCATTTAAGAATCTTTTTGCCACAACAGCCATCGGTTCTTTGCGCTATGTGCGCTATTCTCTTTATATGCATTTCATGATGATTGGTTCTAACCATGATGAGTGGTAAACATGATTATTTAGGGTTCCGTACAAAAATTGAAAAACGGAACCCTTATAGGATCACTCGTGCGTCTGTCTGTCCGTCCGTCCGTCTGTCACAGCCGATTTGCTCCGAATCTACTGAACCAAATTAGGTGAAATTTGGTAAGATGGTGTAATCCTATGACCTAAACACGGATGTGCAAAGTAAATAAAGATTTTTTTGAAATAAGGGTCAATTCCAGGGTCCCAATTACAAAATTAAAAAAAAAAGTTTTGCAAACCTTACTGTGTCATTATATCAAATGAAAGGGCTCATTATGAGGATTTCAAAAATATTTTTTTTTGTTCGGGTAAAATTAATACTTTCGATTTTATTCACGAAAGAAGGCAAAAATTGATCATTCCCCCCCTGATCTCCGAAAATATTGGGCCGAAAATTTTGAAAAAATTACAAAATGTAGTTCATTCCTTGAAGATTACAGGAAAAATAATAAGAATTCTATCACTTGAAAATAAAGTGGTAAACTCACTATAATCAGTTCATCTAGGGAAATAGTTCACTAAAACACCACTAGATAGCGCTAGTCAATTGAATAAAACATTTTTGCACATTGTGTGTGTGTTCACGAAGCATATTGTACGGAACCCTCATTGCGCGAGTTTGACTCACACTTGGGCGGTTTTTTTAGTCTCTAATACTGTTGTCATATTTTTCAAGGAATAGGCATAATATACTGATTGAGCAATGCAATCCTATTAGACCACTAATCACTTTACTTAGTTCGATACAACGCCCTACCAAAGCAAAATTAGGATCAAGCAGGTATGATTGCTTGAACTGTTATCTGATCAGCGGGAAGTAGGTTATCAATACCAGCACTGATAACATTTGGCTGGAAACCGATAATGCGAGAAAGCAACTTTATAAGTAAGCAAAATTATTAGTTTTAGAAAGATAGCAAGTTAGCGAAATCGTGGAAACATTACTTCTACTACGCAAGCGAACAGCCTCCCTGATGCGGCGTTGTCGGGACAGTAGCAGCAGTATCCTAAAGACTTTGAGTGCTAAGATGGATAGTCCCATACTTAAACACTGGGCGACTGTCCATCTTGACAGAAATAGATCATTTAATAATTCTTTGGGTATTTTGATTTTCTTATTTATTTATTTGTTTTTGTATACTATGAATTGTAATTATATCCGAAATAAACGAATTATTATTATTACATTCCTACTCTTCTACATCAGCGCAAGTTTGAACCCGGTTCTGGTGGTGGTTTATCACCTTTTGGACCTCTGTTATGTTGACTTTTGTGGGTCACAAATTATCCGAAGATAAAACGTCATCCCCTATTTAAATTGCTGGTGTGACCATTCATCATCATCATTAGATCTATGGCATGACCTTTACGGATCAGAAGGTTTTGGAAGCTAAATTACCTTGGTTGCACATCGACTCCAATAAATGCTCTTAGAGCAAAATGGTGTTAATGTGTATCTGTATATTAGGAAAACAAAACTTACTATCTTAGGGCTAGCAAGAGCGGCGACTTAGGTAGGTCAGCGCTTACCTGAAACAAAAATAAAACATTTAAGAATTGATTATTTTCAAAGTACTGAACTTATAAAACACCAAAATGTTTTGTTTTCGCGCGTACATATTTTTTATCGGTCAAATATTGAACGGTCACTGGCCGCTCATACCCTAAACAAAGCGAGTCCTTCTATAATTTATAAAGATATGAGTGCAATAACCTTTGCAATGCGTGGAATAATCGATCGACTAGTCCTGCTTGCCGTGTCTGTCCCACTTCTCGTCTGTACGCACTCTGTCAAGTGCCATCATTCGTCACAACATAACAAATATCAGAAGGACAACTACAATAAATAAATTAGAGCAGCAACCTTCTCGATTGCGTGGCATAATATATCGAACCTCGTCCTACTAGCTGTGCTTGTCCCAAATCTTTCCCTTACGCATTCTGTCAAGTGTCATCACTCGTCTCAACGTAACAGATATCAGACGCATATCTTCAATAAACAGTAGTGCAACACTGGACACTTGTCGTGCCTGTCCCACTTCGTGTCAGTACGCATTGTGTCAGGTGCCCTCATCTTCACAACATTACAGGTATCAGAAGGAAATAAATATGGTATCAAATAATAGGTAATTTATCTACGAACAAAACTGAATATAACAGTGATAAGTATGTTTACTGATTTACATTTTTATTAAAGTTTAACTTCTGTATCTACTTGTGTACACTAAGCACTATGTAATGTAGCCGTACTGTACTGTATAGATATGGAGTGGTACGCAATACGCTTTGACCTATATTTGAGTTGCATGTAAATGGTATTCAGCAGACCCCCTTTAAATTAGGGAAGGGAGGATCGTGTACAAAGAATGATGTTTGGCGAAATACAATGACGTAAATTATACAACACGACAACTTTATAAAGAATTCAATGTTTATATAGAGCCGGGTCCAGCTTTTCAAGATAAATTTATTGGTGATGTGACTTGATATGTACTTGATACAATGGAAAAAGTGTTATAGGCCTACCAGTGAAATGAAACATTCTCTATTTTTTCTTATAGAGGTCGTATAAGACGTAACTGAAGGATACGCTTACATCTGCTATAAATTCTGAATAGTATGTAGGTGTATACCTTACATGCAAATTTTAATTCTGGGCTGTAAAACGCCATAGCATTAACCACCATTAAATAGAAATAAAGTATTATATATATAACTTTATAAAGGGGCCAATGTTTATATAGATACCTCCAGCTTGCCTCGATAAGATTGTTGTTCACTTGATGTGAATATCTTTTGACTGTTACTGTTGGGTGTTAAATATCTCTGTTGAAAGACAAATGCAAGGCTATAAGTAGTATAGTGTACACCTAAAATAGTCAAGTATACACATTATTATAATTATATTACATAAACCTAGTGATAATTTAAGTGCAGATTTTTGATGCTTTTATTTTGTCACATAATCGTTAAAATTTAAGAGCGATGCTTTTATCGGTGGAGCTCTCTCAATCTTTCTCTGTTCTCCGTCAACCTTTTCACATCTTGGTACGACATCATTTTCACTTTTCCTGTTAATTTAGTCTGGGTTTTGCCCTATCCCTTCTACCTTCTATCTTGTCACAAATAAACCTAGAATTCTAAAAGGTTGAATATTTAATCACCACTAAAAGTCACCAGTTTATGTTAATTCTGTTAAAAATAACAATCAATTTTCTTGTGAGTTGCCAGCCTTGGGAGCGAAGCGAGCGGGTGTCGATATAATATACGGCCGTGGATGCCGGCAGACTGTCTCTTGAATTGATACTTTGATTTATATAAAAACAAAACAAGGTAATGTAAACAAAACGGGATAGGGTTTTGTATTCAATATTTATCTATACGTCTTTGTGTATTAATACTTATGTGATATCGCCTTATTCTATTAATGCTCCTCAATGGGTAAACAACCTGGTTTAGCTTTTCATAATATGTGTTTAGACTATGCATGTCCTTCCCTCTCTTAATATTCGAGAGCATCGTACCCAATAAATACTCGCTACAGACTCCTGTCTTCCTGACTTTCTCGGCGCAAGTGCGCATCTTTCGTGATACATGCATACAAACACGTCTTTTTCCCTTACGGGTTAGACAGAGCCCAGGTCTATAAAACCTCAAGGCCACGATTAGCATGTTGATGGGCTTGTCTGGCTTGGTTGCTAGCCGCATCACCGCACACCCATTCCCTTGATCAGCTTTTACGATCTGCGCGGGAAGAGAAGCAGTTGGTACATTCTACGTTTTTTTCTTTTCTCCCAGACCAGCGTAAAAGTAAATCTTTCATGATGATTAACTTTTGAAGTAAATTCGCAGACATACATCCATTACCTAATCATTAGCACGAACTATATGTTGTCTAAAAAGTTTTTAAGTCTTAAAACTTACAATTTTTATGACATCTGAGAAACATACATGAACTTTACATACGTAAATTCCGACTCTTTGATACAGATGTATCTTAAGCACGGCCTTTATATTATGATATATATACAAAACATTTTACCAGTCCATAACAAACTTAAACTCTTCCTGATCTCGGCCCACGCGCGCATCCTTCGTGATATACGAGGGAAATATATCTGAGAACCTTGGTCTGGCAGACAT
Source organism: Rhodophaea formosa (assembly GCA_963082605.1). Taxonomy (NCBI): domain Eukaryota; kingdom Metazoa; phylum Arthropoda; class Insecta; order Lepidoptera; family Pyralidae; genus Rhodophaea; species Rhodophaea formosa. The sequence goes on along the minus strand of OY720228.1, from coordinate 6,888,370 downwards.
AAATCTCGGTGAGGTACTGGCGAGATTAAGGTGAGTATGCGGCGACCTAACTATAAAGTGTACGTATGATGTCGACAGTTATTTTCAGGAAGGACCGAAATTTATTTGTTGTAAGGTCGTCGAGATACAGAAGAGTGCACTGTTTTGATTGAAGCGAGTTGCTTGATTTTTTTACCAATTTGCATTACCTACTCGTACTTATACGTCTTTAGTGATAGGCGTTAAAAGAAATGCATGCATATCAAGAAAAATCATTAGAGATTGGATTCGGCTTAGGTGAGAAATAGTCAAATATAAATGTCTGAAAATTTAAACAAGGAAGAAATAGAAATGTATTCTCCTTGAGCGTTTGTACCAGTTGCGTCCTAAACTGTGTTGCTTCGGAGCCCGGAGTCCGTAATTAAATGATTTGACGAAAGTTTTTACGGCCGGCTGATTGCCTGACGTCAACTCTTCTTGGGAATGCTTCTTCAGAACCACAGACAAATACCCGTTAAAATGAAATCAGATCCTCTAATGGGTACTTTTCGTGTCGTGTCGCAAGTGGCTGGTGATAACCGCCACGGAGGCCAAAAAGTTTAATCTCACATTTTAAATTTAAAACTAAAGCATAAAATTTAATATTCGTCAAATACAGTTGCTCATATTAAAAGATACTCAAGCGAAAAGTCCGCAATGACTCTAAAGTCAATTGAGCCTACTTGAACTTTGCAGCCAGACTAAGTTCAGCCGAGTCCCGACTTGCCAGCCAATTTAATGTTCGCGATGCTGCAACTTACTTTAATTTAAATACGTCAGAACTTTTTGAAACTTTAATACCGCATGTTCCTTTAGATCTTAGCTGCTCATAATTTAATAAAAAATATGAAACAAAAAAAAAGACTTGATTTATGTAAGCCTGCAAGCCTTAAACTCATCGATCTCTTAAAGCATCTCTCCTATAGCTACATGCTTTCTGGGTTTAGAGTACTCCTTACGAGGTGTTAGGTAAGAATGGTTGTTTAAATGTTGCTTACTTGTCACATCTGCCTCATAAACATTTTTCCTGAATCTTCTATCGTCGGAAATCTTTTTCATATCCGAAACAAAGCAGAGAACGAGTACATTATACATACAAACCGACATGTCGGTACTTACACTTAACTTCAAGCCTCTACTTTCTCCTTTTCAGGAATCCACGGTAAGCGATTCTGAGAATTGATGGAATGTCGTTTTCATGTGACTGTGGCCTAGTACTCGATACTAGCGTGGATTTAATAATTAGGTCATAGTTTGAGTTGGAAGGCAGCATTGGTCGACATGTGACGACTTTTTTGTTTTTATTCATATTTCGGATCTCATGTATCACTTTTTGAACGTCATTTATCTTTATTGTCATAGATTTAAAAAATATCGTTTTATTGTTATTATTATTTTTTATCTAATTGCAAATTCGACAGACTACTAGCTTTTAAGCGATTAGGCCCGTTTGCCTCTAGGTAAGTATCTCGATTTTCAGTGTTCATTGATGCTTTACTTCCCTCATTGTCATCATCTGAGCGGCTCCCGAATGCACTCTCAGCTATATCGCTTCAGGGCTGGGGATCGCTTCTGAACCTAGGGGATTTGACAAGATTACTGTTTTTTTACACAGAGCGAGGTCTGACCTCCGCAATCTACAGGAGTAAACCAGAACCAATCTTAGGGAAGAAGTAATAAACGCTAGACAGACTGGCACCTTGGCACTTGATACACGGCGCAATTTCCCTTAATCGGTTTTGACGATCTGCTCGAGAACAGAAGCAGCTGGCATGTTTTTCTTTTACTCCTAGACCATCATGGAATTCAAGTAAGTCGAGCTTTACTTCTCTGTCAAAATGTAATTGCATTCCTATAGATAACCAAATCATAAACTCGATAATCTATAGGTTAGTACTTGATACTGGCATAAATTCAGTAATCAGGTCATAGACAGTTAGCAACACAGGTCGACGGCGCTATAGTGGGCGAGGGCGCTGAAGATGACGTCATCTTGTGATTGAAGGCATTGACACTTGATGAACTGATAATGCAAAGTCTACTATATTCTGTACGGCGTAACGTGTTTAAATGATTCAATGTCAAATTTAGGAACGGCGCCCTCCCAAGTAGTTTCCTTGCATGGATTTCGTAATTAGGTCGAAGTATACACAGGTCGCTTGCCGTAGTGGGCAAGGACTTGACGTTTGACGTCATCTTAGTTTATCGTAATTGTTGCAATTGATTGGTATCTACGTGATACGTATATTGTGCAGCACGAAATAATTTGCGATAACTACTGGCACAATACAGAAACAAACAATGTTTTAAACCGACGCAAAAAGAGGGGTGTTTCAAGTTTGACCGGTAAAACTATCTCTAAAAAGGGTGAACTAATTTGGACGCATAATTATTTTCCGATGGTTAAATATACTCCGGGCTACTTACTGACAGCCGCGTTTTAATAATTAGGTCATAGACGGATAGCAACACAGGTCGACGCTACGAGTGGGCGAGGGCTTTGACGTGTGACGCCATCTTTTAGTGATAGCAGCGATTTATTGGCACGCGTATTTGACCTGTGGACCGCAAGATAATTTTGTATTGAACATATAAACTTTCCTCTTAAATCACTCTATCTATGAAAAAAACCGCATCAAAATCCGTTGCATAGTTTTATTAAAGATCTTAGCAATGGACATACAGACATCGGGAAGCGACCTTGTCTTATACTAAGTAGTCATGTAGTGACACCGATTTATGATTTTTATCTCTCTATATTTAAAGCAGGTCTTTAAAGCAAGAGGCATGAAGGTCATTCACACTCGAGTTTGAAGTGAACGAGAAAAGAAAAAATTGATTTAAATTCTACAATTGACATTTTATCCTTTCATCTGCTGAGCATATCATCAATATAATTTCAGCTACTGAACTCACAGCTAGCTAAATGCTTCTCCATAACATGGATTTAAAAAAATTTACTTATTATTGGAAATGACTCTTCACAGAGACCGGCGTCTTCATGAGTAATTAGGTTGTCGATCTCATACACGAAATTGGAATATCGGTAGGGAAAGTTGTAGCAAATAACCTATCACGGAACCAAACGTGTTAACGAACCCGGCCTTACCTGCACTTATCGTAATGTACCAATTAACAGGTCCATGGTCCGCTGCTCCTGCCTCGAACAGACGACCCGCGAGGTGACCTAATTGCTATTATAGCACCTGGGTCTATTGAACTGCGCGAAAGTGAAATGCGAGCATTTTAGCGTGCAATTTTAATTTTACGATGCAGATTTTTTCCATGATCGTTTTAAGTAAATGTTGCGAAGTAAGCATTGCTTAAGTTTCAGAAGGAGGATCCGAGTCCAGACGTCGGATGTATAACACAACACGTCAGGCTTCCCAATTCGTTTTTCGTGCGTGTAAGGGGCCAACACTGGTTTCAGAGTTTTTAGGCTGCCTAGAGGCATCTGATATAGCAGAACGACTGCCACCAATGATGACAGCCGGGACCAACGACTTAAAGTGCCTTCCAAAGCACAAAATGAAGGTGTGTTACAGATTACAGGAACAGGTACGATATACACCTCGTATACCACCACCAAAAGTTTTATTTAAAATAGGGGTGGGACATTCCAAAACATTTGTTACAATTATAACTGTAAAAACACAAATATTGATTAACATACATTTTAAATTTTAAGTCTAAAATAGCAGTCCTGGAATGCCACACTGTAAAAAATGTATTGCGCAAATGACAATGGTTTCTAGTTCCCTCCCTGAAGTTTGTTATTTTCCTCTCGGATAATTTACTGACACAATAATGTTATTCCAATAAAACATAAATTAAATGAACTTCCTTGACTAAAAATAAATTTTATTGTCACTCTTTGTAATTCCTTGGTTCAGCAGATGACGATCATTCGTTTACATAGTTTATTATTCTAAGGCTTTTTAAGTTCCACAATGATTCGCCTCTTGCTTGTATTGAAGAGTTGTGAAGAATTTAAATACATAATTCTTTTGATAATGAGCAGCATTAGTTTCTTTTTCAGTTCTTAAGTATTCTTGACATTGCGATCTAATACATTCGGGACTATGGAAGCATTCCGTTCGGACCACGGCATCAGAGAGACTTGAGATTTTATACTACTTGCCGTCAACCTCGGATATTATTGCAAAGGTGCCACAATCATATTCAATTGAAACAGTTCCATCAACAACGACGATGAAAACGGTAAGACCGTCGTCACAGCGCCATTTACATTAAAAAATCGCGTTGGAACGACACTCTTAGTAGTTATACCAGCGGCCGGGGTCTCATCATCATCATCAGCCTATACTCGTCCACTGCTGGAAATAGGCCTCCCCAATTGCACGCCATCGAGATCTATCTTCGGCTGCTCGTATCCAGCTCCTACCAGCCATCCTGCGCAAATCGTCACTCCACCGGGGTCTCAACTGAAAGATTTTGCCTCGCCTCCAATAAGTTGTAGATCCGGATACTGTCTGCGGTCACCACACCCAAGTATGAGGTATCATATTCCTCAATTGTACATTGAAACTAGGACATTTTTAAACCATGACTTAATGTCAATAGACTGCATACATTGTATTCATAATTAGGTCGATACAATGCATACGTTACACAAGTGTTCTATCGTTTAAAGTTCAGTGTCCCAGTCTAGACTTTCTAAATGACTAATGACTATGTTTTGTAATTACACATACATAATATTCAATTGTGTTCGGCTTGCGTAATATGATAATAGCAAAACTATATAATTGCAAAGAGCTAGAGAACCAATGGTGGTATGTGATAATAAGATTAAGAAGCAAACATAGTCTTGGTTTTGGATTGGTCATCAGAAAGACAAAGTGCAACACGATACCGTCAATTTTACCGATGACAAATTGAGTTACCCACCAGGAATCGCCTGGTCGCAATAGTTATCTCGCCATCCAGCAACATGATGAATTGAGGAGTACCGGGTACGATTCCCTGCGCGGGCAAATACTTTAAATTCTATTTGTACAGATTTTTTTCTGCGGTTCTGAAGACAAGCAAGACGCAAAGGGTTGGTGTCAGGCAGGCAGTGGGCCGTAAAATAAAATCGCCAAATCATATCATTAGCATAAATACTGTCATAATATGATCCCGGGATTCAATAAATCCCAGCGGATTCTGATCCCAGAATTTTGATACACGAAACATTGTTAATAACAATGAAATATGAAATCACAGGGACAAATTAAAAAGAATAAAAAGTTTAATATCAATGTAGAGTGCGAAGCCGGCGGTTTAAAAAACGCTGCGCTTGCCAAGAACAATTCAATTCAACTTGTTTTAATATTAGCCCGTTTATTGTCGGGAAAAAGGTTATTTTCGAGTCCATTATGACTGGAAGCGTTGAGATTTACGACCTTTTGTGATTGCGTTGATGACATATTTTTAGAGAACCCATTTCGGAAAAGGTTCTTACAATTTTACAGCGATTTAGCAACATGGGACCAGCTTAGATAAGATTAGATAAAGGTACGTAGATACATAGGTATATTATTCCTAGTGACGGTGCATTAGAACTACCCCTGAACACGGGGTCAATTTTGTACTGGTACAAAACTCAATTTAAAAGACAAACTTTCAATTTTTTTAAAGAAGTGTTTAAGCAACTCCTGACAGGGTGGGTGGACCGATCAGATAATAAACGTTAGGCTCGAGTCCTTGCTGCAAAATACCGACATTACAAAAGAGTAACTCCGTACTCGACTACACCTTTTGAACTGAACCCCCGTAGTATATGATGGAGGTCAATGAAAAAGCCATCGTCGTCGCACATCTTTGGAATTATCATGTCGAAATTTTGCCACTGATCTGAGCGAGCACACAAAAAAGGCGTTATTCTCACTCACTCACTTTTTGTAAGGTTTTGACGCAAAGCTAGTATTATAGTAAAATATGCGAAGTTGCAAACCTAGGAAGATTTCGAATGCTAATAAGTAATTTTCAGGATTGCTGAATATACAAATTAAACTTTAACAATCTACATATATATAGTATTACAGCGAAAACCCGTTATTATGCGTAAAAAGTTATAATGCGTTTTCTCTAGTTTAAACTAGTTTTCACTAAATGTCTTTGTATCAACCAGAATTGACTGTTGCTCAAAATGAAAAACAGTAAAAACACTAGTACTAACTTTATCTATGAGTCCCTACAGACGGGCTGCGTGGGATGTGAACTGTGGACCGCGGCTACCGCGACCACTAAGATTCTGCACTCTATTTATTTTACACTCCATCTAAGTGGGTCACACGGTCTCGCCGGCCGCTATCGATTTGCCATCTTACGCAAAACGTAGGACTGACACAAGTGGGAAGCTGCCAGCGGGAAACGCGCGTATTTCGCTTTTGAGTGGGTGTATTCGTATTTTGATCTATTAACTAACAATCACGTGTCTTTAACACGCACATAAAGATCCTAAAAGGCGGCGATGATGGAAAAGAAAATAAAGAATGACGAATTGTGGCCTAATTGGCCACAAAGAGTAAAGACTGCTGGTTCAAGGCCTACCCGCGTGGAATTTATAATCGTATTTTATTTCTTTATTTAATAAGAGAATATCAGAATAGCATGGTCAATGCAAAAAAAAACCTATAAAAAATAAGAATGACGAATCCAAACGATCTCTTGAATGAGAGCAGGAAAACATTGAGATTGCGGCATAAACAAAGAATCTCTATCGCTAAGCTAGTAATGCTTAGTATGGAAAGAAAGAAGAGCGTAATAGATAACGAATGATTACATTTACAATGTCACAAAAGTGCCTTTTATGTGGGTGCAAAAAAACAATTAACTTTTCTGTGAATAATTATTCAGACTGGCAGTAAATTTTTGGTTTTCTCAATTAGTAAAAACATGAATGAGAAGAACTTATGGAAAAATTAAATACATACTAGGTATCGAGCGAATCCGGTCATAAAAACTACTAACTAAACAAAGGAAAAATATTTATGTTTATCACGTGCGTAGCCAAGTTTTGGTATTGGGGAGGGTTCAGGAAATTAAAAAGACTAAAAGTGCATGAAATAACTGCCGTCCGTTCAGTCTAAAATGCGATCGGATAATCGACAGCGGCGGATAGAGGGCGTATCCAAAATACATATTAGGGCAAATTAATACGTTATGGCGCTCGTCATTCCTTATTTTATAATTATTAACGTTAATATCAAACCTTTTCACACCTTACCCCCGAACCCTAAAAACCGTCTCCCTAGTTACGCTCATGCTGTGTATGTGTCGCAGTCATCTGGTTGAATTTGCTATTTGATTGAATGACTAGCGCGTTCATTGAATGGCGACGTTCAATTAAATGACTGAAGGACAGCTCGTCAAGTCGTTGAATATAACGTTCAACGTCTTGACTGAATGAATGTCATTTAGCGAAGTCGTTGAATCTTAGCCGACTTTGTAATATTTGGTGGTAGCATGATTTCATTTTTCTTAGTTTTTAAAGTAGCCGGCGGCGGCGTTATAATAGGTTAATCCATAATGTCATACTATTTTATTACAAATAACGCACGTTTAAGTAAATTTAATCGAAAAAAATATCAACATCGTGCCATGTGTTTGAGCTGTTTGACGCCATATTTGTTTTGGTGACTACTAGCGCCGCAGTGGTAAAAAATGAACTAAATTTTAATCACCTGACTGATTTTATGTCCGCTATGTTCAAAGGGCTATTTTACAACCCGCTAACTAGTTGGACGTTGAGTAACGCTTGTTCAATCAACGTTTGGCCTAGTCATCCAATTAAACGTGGTCATTCAATGAACGCGCTAGTCATTCAATCAAATAGCAGATTCAACCAGATGACAGCGACATATGTATTACATAGGTAACATAGATATATATGTTTATGCGGTTTGCCTATACTTCTGAAAATAAACAAAGACAGGAAAGGAAAAACAACCCAGGAAACATTATGATTAAACAATGTAATGTTTATGTACAACAACGTACAAACGATCATACGACAAACTTGATGGCAAATGTTTTAATTGTTCATGGCTTAACTAGATTTTTCTGCCAATATCAGTAAAAAATAATTAAGTAGTTAAAAATAGCAATGCTACGTTGAGTTGTGCTTTTCTACAGAATTTTTTTTTTAGTATCTGGTCATCTTTTTAACCCCTGTCGCTAAAAGAGGGATGTTATAAGTTTCACACACCCTGATTGGTCAGTCTGTCTGAGGCACCGAAGCACTAAAACGGGAGAATCAATATCGATGAGCGATAAAGTGCTACTGCATTTTTTTGTATTTGAAAGCTGGTTTCTTGGCGATGGTTCTCAGCCATGATTTACAAAAATCGCTTCAGCCGTTTAAAAATAAAAGGATTTTCGGTCAGGGGGTTACTTAATGTTTTTAATTTGATAAACTTTTGTCTTGAGCTCTCCATCTTCTTGTATTACTATTAGCACAGATAACTAATAAGTTCCTACTACTTACGATCATCTATCGCTGACGTAGGTCGTTCTTACTGCGTAAATACAAGTACTTAATGTCGCGTAATCATTGTCCGTTTATGCAAACGGCGAGCCCTTTGAATGATAATCATCATTACAGCTCATCAGCCAGCTTACACCGAGTGCTTCATTATACAGGCTCCAGCCATGAGAACGACTGCGAACTAATTCTAATAAGGGAGGATTTATGCTTGGCCATTAATTACACTTGTCCTCATTTAATTTACAATTTGACTGAACATTTAAACAAAGTAGACAATATTTAAGTATATAAGTAATACGGAGAATATATTTGGAATAATTTTAATAGGCTATGCGGCTAGCAACCCACCACTATTTAGACTCGTTTTACTACTGCACAACCAACATGCTAAACGTGGCCTTTAGGTCTTATGGCTTTTGGCTCTGTCTTCTACTAAGGAATAAAGATGTGAGGTTATGTTCAATATTAGACTGAGTAACTTGTGTTATGAAAGACCCATTTTCTCGTGACTTCGTACACTTAAATTAAAGCCTATGCCACCTGCAGATAAATTAGCTTTCTAAAGGTGTAAGAATTTTGAAAATCTGTTCATTAGTTTCGGAGCCTATTCAAGGCAAACAATTAAATCTTTACTGTTTATAATATTAGAATAGATAAAGGGTCACTTTCCGACTGCTCTTGAAACTGAAGGAGGCTCCTTCAGTTTCAAGAGTTAGAGGTATTGTGCTGAAAGTAATTCGAAGTCCGAGACGAACTTGACAGGTTAATTAGGTATTAGTAGGTGTAACGTCAAACAGAGGACGCGAAGCAACATGAGCTAAGGCAAGATTAGCCACAGATTATTTGTTAAGCTTGTAATGTGGAATAAAGAAAGACATCTTTTTTTATCAAAAACCGTATATACAAACTAATGCGTGACGTGTATTAATGTTTGTTGTAATTTTTATGAATAATCCAAGCCATTGTATAACTTGACATTTCTTACGTTTCTACATTAAAAACATATTTTTTTATAGTTATAGAAAATAAATAAATACAAATGGACAAATCACACAAATTGATCTAGCCCCAAAGTAAGTTCGAGACTTGTGTTATGGGACACGAACTCAACGATATTATATTTTATAATAGATACTTATATAGATAAACATCCAAAACCCAGGTCAATTTGAAAAAGATCATCTTGACATGACCGGGTATCGTACCCGGGACCATCCGTGTCGCAGGCAGGCGTGTTGACCGCTGCGTCACGGAGCTCGTCAATTAGTTAGTTTACTTTGATTTTTTCTGATATAACATAGTAGTGATGAAGCAAAAACGAATATATTTCTCGAAACAAAACATTTCTAAGAACCAATCGAAATTTACATAAACACAAGTTAGCCCTAACCTAACAGTCCCAAAGCGAATTAATAATATGAAAACAAAGAATTACTCACTAATGACTGGGCGGCGCGGCGGTAAATCGCCGGTCCCGTCAAACAACGCTAATGAATCATACAGACAGGCAAGTGCAGTGAAGTGCACGGGCGAGTCTAACTAATGCAAGACAAGTCCAACTCGTTTTTTAAGTAAAAAAATAATGCCATAAATTTCAATCTCTTTGTTAAATCGCTTGCACTAAAACATTTGCGATTTTACAACGATTAAACAAAATATGGCATAATGCAGCAACACAGCGAATTCTTCTTCATCTTTAGAAACTTGGAGGTAATAAGAAGCATGGCGTGAAACGGAACCTTATTCGGATTTGTATCAAAAATAACATGTTAATTTCACTTGAAAGAGCCCGTCGCCTTTGGAAATTAGCGGTCTAATAGCCTTTTTAACAGCCCGTTGCAAACAAAAAATGTTGAGTTTTCGAAATAGATAAATCACTCGCGAAGGCCTCCGATACACCCGTAATAAGTAGTTGAGTACCTTAGCCTCCTACTCGACTAATTCAGCTTACTCTACCAGTTCTGGTAAAGTATATATTTTCACGTAAATTTGAATTTTGTAAGTTAGAATGCCGCTTTTGCCAAACTTTACTAAGCTTATACATTAGAGTGACCAAATATAGGTAGAGTGCATGGTAGAGTAGCGAGACTACGGTGTTAGGGGAAGGCAAGTGGTAGAGTGGCTTTCCCACGTTGATAGTCACTCTACGCTACCAATTCTAGTACTATACGGATGTTGATTCTAGTATATTTATCCTTACTATGCTACTAACGATCCACCGGTATAGTTGTATCATAATAAATTACTCTACACTACTGTTTACTCTACGCGTGTAAGGCTTTAGCTCCTGTTAGATATGCACATTGTACGTTAACTTTGCTTATTAATTCAATTGACCGGAGTAGAAAGGAACATTGAGCTATCTCTACAATACCAAACTTGTTTCAAATCAAATACTTATCTGTCTTTATGTTTCATACAAAACCATTCAAATACGTAGGTTATAATCACAGAGCAGTGAATGTGATTGTTGCTCGCGCGGCGACATTAGGAATACTTAGATTCACGATATGATAATTTTCGCGATCAAAATTTATAAATATATTTCTTTGCGATATGTCAGTAAAGCAAACATGTTAATTTATCAGAACACGCCTGACATTGCTTGCCATGAATGAGCGCTTGGAACTGAAGTAATAAAAACAGTATTCGGGACAAACATGGCGGCAAAGGAAACCATTGAAGCGGAGGAATACAACACGCACCGTTTCGGAGCACACCTGTCTGTGTTATTAGCGCAGTTAGCGTATACAACATCGCACAGAAGCATCGAATAATATTTTTGATACGAAGTTCTTTATGTCAGATTGTAGTAGGAGGAATCTAAAAAAAGACTATGATGACAGTAGGAGTGTTTCCCTGGAAATGCGTCACGTATCAGAATACAGGACATATTCTGTTTTATTTAAGCTTATTATATGCAGAAATATGGGGAAAAAAATCACCATTCATACCCCTTTTCATAAGACTCCCTGTATTCGTTGAAGCTCTTATAGTTAGAGGTCATCATGAAACACTTAAGAAACAATTCACTACCGCTATACGCTTTAGATAGAGGCCTGTAAAATTAGGAAGAACATAGTTATAGTTCTAATAAAAGGCCGATTGACCCCGACTGGCATTTACGACCAGTCAAGGTTCTAAAGATGCATGAGATCATCTGACTCCACGCTGTCTTGCAGATCCTCGTAGAGATAGAATAATGGGCAGTTTTCATTGAAGATGAAGACTTATTGAGGCCATGTCATGACGTTGGGCGTAAAACGTTTCGACAATCCTATTTTCTTTAAAGTGGGCTATTTCTAACATGCACTTACAAATTAACTAGTATTTCATCTTATCCGAAAGTTTTAATGAAGAAATTTCAGTTTGAGACACGTGTTATGTGTAAACCCGGACGTGGTTCACACCGGGACCTATCATGCCTGGGCTGGGCTGGCATCATCGGAGGGCTAGGTCGTTAAACTACATCAAAAGAACCTTTAGTAACCCCACATCAGAGTCACCACTAATACAAAACGGATTGCAGAAATGACTTCATAAATTAGCGACTTCGTCGTAAGGTAGAGATATCAGTTAGTTTGTTTACTTACCGACTCTGGGGTGGGCCGGACGCATCACATTTGCCAATTCGACAAGCCCTTCTAGTACATACTCATGAGCTAATGGATTCGACACAGAAAGGCAACAGAGTAACAGTTAGCTTCTGCGAGGATAACAAGGAAATCCGAGAGCCGGAATTTACCCTGGTCTGAAATGATTATATTTCCTGAATTTTGAAATTGGTTTTACATTACATGGAGGAATGGTCTACAAGTGTAGTGCAGACGACTAAAAAGTAAATCATAAAAGTTTGTAGTTTCGTAAACTGAAAGGTACAGTACTCCCTAAGTTTGTGGGGTTTTACTTAAACTATATTAATCTACTATCCCCTTCTTTCTCCTTCAGTCGTCTTGCTGACTGTTGTGATGCACCCGACCTAACTTCTTCACGATGTATTTCCATGTTACAATCTTTGGCTTCTTGCAGAGCATTAAGAGATATTGGTGTTTAAACGATCTTTAACTTATTAGGTCCATCGTAAGAGGCCACGGAGCCTGGATCTCTTCCCTCCATATTTTTATATAGGTATGTATTTATAATAATACTAGCAATAACTGGTGAGTTACCTATGATATTTCTTTGTTTACTTAATTAAATGCGGTATAATCCGGTTAGCAGCCCTTTCTTACGACTGAATAAAAGCAAAACAATTGAATTTTTATTGTTACGAGTGGTGACGCCCACACCTGCCGACTGCAAGGCCAGCTTAGAAAAACACAGTTCAACGTATTCTTTCTTTACGTTGAGCGTTAAGATTAAATAAGCGGAAACTTAATACTAACGCTTGAGGTTAGTATTATATTAATTCTGTGGCTCTATGACAAAGATCTACCAGTCAGGTAAGGTGAAAGAAAAAAAAAGACGAGTTAAACTGAGCCATGGGAGAGTCCAAATGTTATTTATAGGAAAATTTATCACCTGTCTTGACGATTTTTTCTTCTTTAGAGGGTTAAGAATAAGATTTGCTTACTGAAATGTTCGTATTTTATTTAAGATGTAGGTAAGTACAGTTTAAATTTTGTTGGTATTTGTCTAATCGCTATCGCTATGTGCATAGCACTGCAATATATTATGTCACAGACTAATTATTCACTCGGTAAACCCACACGAAATTGCTGCCAAAAGTTATCGCCAGCACAAATGCTTCACATTACGATCGTGTCGTAATTTTTGCAGTCTTACCAACGTTTAGTTCTGAACGAATATTGCCACATACTTCGGCCTGGATTAATTAAAGCCATCTAACATATACCTTTGCCATTTTTAATCTTTCTATTCGGTCTTTATAGACGATTTGAATAATTTCAAGACGAGATATCTTTCCTTAGGCATGAAATATTTATTTTCCTTCAAATTAACAAAAAAAAGTTATGTCGCATTCTTGTGAAAAGAGAGAAGAGTTGTCTTTGAAGTACACATATATGATTGTGCCATTTTCGTACCATAATTAATTTTTCGTTAAAAAAGCAGATGAAATGTACTTTTTTATTCAGAACTAACCATGTTCTTAAAGAACAGGTGGTTTATAAAACGCAGTGCAGTCCATCACAGAAACGGCAATTAAAATTAGCCCACACCAACCCAAAACAAACAAAGCACCGAACCAGTCGTCCACTGACAGCTACAGGTTTACGGGACTCGAACCCGGCCCGATTCGTGTTTTATTTGTACCTGAGTCACTCGCAGGTGTGCGCAGGTCCCATTGTTGAGCTTGTCATCCGACGGTTTAGCAGGGAAAATTAAGGTTTGAACCGCAGCCAAGCCGCGAATAACATTTTTTAACAGCGAATTTAATTATACCTATATTGGAAGACTAACAGTATGCATTAGAAATGGTTGTTTATATATTTTTTATCTTTGATAGTATAAATATTCTAATTTTACTTCTTATTGAGGTGATGTCGAAAATTTTAATAATTAAAGGGATTTTTTTTTCATCCAAATAGGAGGAATCTTACACAAAAGCAGTGATTGTGATTCCGTGCCCTGTGAAGTCCTATGTACCACAATCATGTTATAAATAATAAGCACCGACAAAAGAGAATCTTGGACACACAATAAGCAAATTGATATTTTACAAATATTAATAAATGCTTTGTTTTGCCTTATATTCAATATCTTTTTCATTCTACTAAACAGTTAGATATTTAACGTGCCTATTCAAAAGAGAATCCTATGTACCACAATTGTGTTATATTATAACAAGCACCAATATAAAAGAATCTTGACGCTAGGCAAATTTATTTGTAGTATTATTCATTAAGTGCCCTTATTCAATATCTTTTTTATTGTACAAAACAACTAGATTTTTCTCGTGCCCCCTGCGAAGGAGATTGCGTGACCAAGCGATTAACAACGTCGACCTGAAATAGCTCGTAATGTCGCCGGCAACCGATCGAAGCCTGGCTGTGACAAAGCGTAATAAAAAACTGTTGGAAAGTGACACTGTTAATATTAATAATTAAGGATATTTTAAAAAAAATCGACTTCAACCCTATCAATTTGTTTGAATAAGCATAAGAATAAAATGGAAATAAGTATAAACCAAAAGGCATTATATCTAATTTTTTTTTCTGGTCTTTGTGTATTTTCTCAAAAAGCGCTAGACACATTTCGATAAAATATTAATGAGACCATCTGTAAAGAATTACCTATCGAACAAAGAAAAAGTAGAAAATATCGAACAAAAAAATCAGTGCAGGCGTCTTTGAGAAATCGGAACAAACATAAAAAAAAAGGTTTCGACGAATTGAGATCCGCCACCTTTTTTTAAAATCGGTTAAAAATACTCCTTTGGGTGAGGGAAAGACCCCGAAAGGGCCTCCCTTATTTCTCGGCCTTATCCGTGTCGACGATGAGTTGACAATTTGCAAGAGAACTGGTCTTTGAAAATAAATACAGGTACACAGGTGTCCTGTCTAAAAATATTAACTTAATGTTTGTTTTGTAAAAAATGGAACTCAGGAATTACTATCCAAATGTATTTTACGAATTATACTTACTTAATGGCTGTCAAATAAAAGTTAACTTAAGCAATGTGTTACCACCAATAAACTGCTTGAATTTGTCGTTTAAAATTTTAGTTGTTAGTCAGGATTTATAAAATCCTGACTAAAATTTTAAATTCGATGGCCTTACGTAAAATTGGGCAATGAATTATTAAATTCATAACTAACTTTAAACAAAAACTTTCCGCGCAGACCATAAAAACCGGCCAATGGATTGGGCGAAAATCAAAGGAATCACATCAATAAGCGATGTGGCTAGCAATCCATCCGCTTTCCACCTTTACGCCCACTACAACGCTTAATGCGGCCTTGGGGCCTTATGACCTTGGTCTCTGTCTACCCCGCACGGTATAAGGACATTATAATATGGTTCTATGTGACCAACATAGCAATAAAGGAAACATTACATTCGCAGCAACATAGCAGACAAGTTAAATTACAAACGTTTTTGAAACAAAACAATTTTATTTAAAAAAATCATGCATAGTAACTGGCAACAAAACAGAATCATTGAAGTAACTAAAGACTGCACCAAGGTTTTTAAATAACAAGTTCTGCGAAATATAATTAATTTTTTAAACGGCGGCTAGCGAGCGGAAAATTAGCGTGAAACAACACGCATGCCACCTCGCCAGTTTTTCTAGATCATTGTGGGATCTTTTTGGGTTTCGAGGCTAGAGCAGGCTAGTGCAGCCGGCACCAGACAGACACTATGCGGTCCGTCTACATCTCGAAAAACAAGATGGCTGGCCGCTATAAGAAATAATAAATTTAATTTTGAATGTCTTAAATTATACTTTACATGGACTTTACTTATCTAGACGTGACCTAGAACTGGCAACTAGATTTATATATAGAACTCGGATAAAAGAAAAGTTATTGAACTTGAATTTCGAATTCGTGAGATGAAGTTATAACTTTTTTTGTTCAATTATCAAGCTAAATAGAAACCGAGTTACATAAAAGTGGATAGACCCTTCATCTTACCGCGATGTTCTGATGAACTCGTATAAGATAGTGTTGGAGACTACTTTAGTTACAATGGATACGCACTTCATCAGCTAACGAAAAAGAAATTATAATCCATGACAGTTTGAAAATTTATAAAAATATTTTATACATGACCAGACAGCGCTCTAAGCCAGAAAGTTTGAAAATTAAAAAAAATATTTTATACGCTTGTCTATGATGTAAGACATTTATGTTCACTAATTAAGTACACATCCACGTAAAATAATCCCCAACCACTAACTTATACATCGGAAAATGGCGTTGGGACGACGGTCTAGGATCTCATTCTCAGAGCAGATCTCATTACTCGAATTGACGTTTCAACACGTCAAACAATTTAATAGGTACGTGAAATGGCGTTGCGAATCACATCTGACGTCGATATTGAGCGCGTGGCTTACCGCGAGGAAAATTTTTTTGTCTGTTTATTCAGCTGAGACCTAGATTATTCCAGATGCTATGTGCTGTAGGGATATCCTGAAGAGCGTTCTAAGTAATAAAGTTATGTTCCGGACTTAGAACTTAGACGAATTACAGGAGTTAATGATGTATAATTAAAATCTCGATTATGAGCACTAATTTCCATTTTTAACTGCATGTAAAGAAGCCTCTCAGTGTAACGCATTGAAACCCCCTTAAAGGTGAGACCGGCGCACCCTAGGCAACAATCTACGAGGACAGTCTGGTCGGAACAAGATTGGCTGATCCTATTACGACGTAATTGTGCCGTGTGGTTCCCAGAAGAGTAGAATAGGACCATTCCAAGTCTTCACGTTGATGTCGTAGAAGGCGACTAAGAATATACAAAGCTACACCAAGCTTATAAAAATCAAAGAGACCTCTCCAACCTGTCTGGTCAGCGTGGAGAGTGTAGGCCAAATCCTTTGACTGCTCTGGCTAATATATGGCTGTGGTAGTGTAGTTCACAGAGGGCCGTGCTCCTGCAGTGGAGACTAAAAAAGACCTGATGATGATGATCAGCACGTAAAGTCTACTCAAAAATATATATACATTGCGACTCGAGAAGAAGATTGATTCAGAAACGTGTTTTTTCAAAAACTTACAGACATCAAGTACGGTACTATAACCAAAAAGTAATAAATAGCTCACTTTTGGTTACAAATGTAAAGTAACGGTGATCTAACCACATTCGGTCTCCAATCGTCATCTGCCATTGTTCTGTACAACTCTATGATATAACTCAGATAAAACATCCAAGTCATAAAAACCGACAGATGCGGCTAGTCTTCAAGCTTTTTGGTATTCCTAACAGTAATTTCATTTTGAAACCAGTTATGGTAGTGCTTATACGAGTTGCTATAAAAGTCTTAATTGTTTTGTTTTAATCTGAGACTTTAATGTATTCAAATGGAAGGTGCAATGCACTTTAACTGTTGAAATCATAATTAATGTGAATAATTAAGGATGAAAAATAAGTCCAGTTTTGGACGTATGATATCATAGCTAGAATATCCATCTAGCATTTTATCGCCTAAAAATTCAAATGTTTATTTGGAAAGAAAATAAAATTTTTATAACGAATTTCAGTTGTTCAATGCTCTAGGGAGCACTTTACACAGGTCGATGTCTTTATTATAGTATTACCTATGAGGCAAATAATATAATACGTACCTACATTTATAAATAATGGTTTCCCGCGACTTTATCCGCGTAAATTATAGCCTTCGTCACCCGCAAATACATTAGCTTTCTATAATTGAAATAATTTTGAAAATCAGTCCAGTTCAACAATCAAATCTTTCCCGTTTATAATACGAGTATAAGTATAGATAAAATGGTACAGGAAATCGGGAATAATTTATCAGTTGCTATGACATTGCTCTTTAGAAAAAAATCACAGGTTTCCGGAAGCTCCTTCAAGATTAATAGAAATAGGCTGAGAAAAAACAGCTGGCATATCCTTTTTTTCTTTACTCGTTAATCTGTATGGAAGCGCAATGGTTGAAGCATGGGTTACAATCTCTTCAAGCGTCGTCAGTCAAAATGAATGTGATCTGATATTTTCATAAAATCACGTGTTCCATATTTGAAAACCGTATTAAATTACGGTTGAAACTCAAGGCGTCTCTTTCACATTTAAGACCACAGACGAGGACGGCTTGTGGTTCCACTAACCTTTTGGGCTAAATTACTTGTTCGCCGTCCTTTATACGTCTACAGTCTAAAAATAGTAAGACCTCACGCAGTGACAAGGGAAATAAAAACAACAATGGCGTCTGTTATTGATTAATCACGATGTCTATGGAATACAAGAATGTCAATTAAGTGCTCTAGTTAATACATTAAAATGTATATAGGCTTTTATATGCCAGTGTATTCAATGATAAATGGTCGTACTGGTAATGTTCAATAGTGGTTTGTTTGAAATTGTTAGTTTTATTTATAAATCGGTTTATACATGCCGTGCTTGTTTTAAGCCTTTTTCTATAGTAATACAACATTAATTAAAGATCTTCAATAATCATTAAAAGAGAAAATTGGAAAGAAACTCACTCCCTTTAACTTAAAGTGTTAAATAAATATTTTTTACAAGCCCTGTAAACCACACACTTTGTATTTCAAAACGTTTTTTAGGGTTCCGTAGTAAACTAGGAACCCTTATAGTTTCGCCATGTCTGTCTGTCTGTCTATCTATCCGTCCGCGGTTTTACTCAGAGACTATAAGTACTAGAAAGCTGTAATTTGGAATGAGTGTGTATATTAATCATGGCAAAAAAGACGTATTATAAAATCTTGAAAAAAATCCTAATGAAAATGACAATGATAAATGACCTCTCCAACCCGTCTGGCCAGCGTGGAGAGTGTAGGCCAAATCCTCTGACTACTCAAGCTAATATATGGCTCTGGTAGTACAGAGAGGGTCGTGCTCCTGCAGTGGAGACTAGAAAGACATGATGATGTGGGGTATCGTTAAAAAGGTCTTTGAAAAATATTGTTAGGTTGAGAACACCATTTTTCGATTTAGGGATCCGTTTCAGAAATATTTGGTTTTAAAGTGCAAAATTTTGTTAGAGGTACGTCGTGTCCCCCCCCCCCTCTATCTGCTAAACGGTTATATACGGATACGTGAAAAAAATTACAGCAGTAGTATATATACTGAAGTTGTAAGGAAAACTATCAGAGCTAGGTACTAAGTACAAACTAAAAAGTTATAGGCAACCAACTTATAAAATGTACTGGAAAATGTAAAATTTCATACAATCTTCATTGTTAGATGTTTTTTGTCGTTAAACTGTGAGGTGCGAGTGTAAACAGTGTGAACTCAAAGTTGTCATTCGCAACTACGGAACCCTACACTGCGCGTGGCCCTTGTGGCACTTGGCCGGTTTTTTTATTTGAGATTATTCTCAAGATAGCACCATGTCGAGTGTGACGTCACATGTTAGGTAGTTTAGGAAATTTGTACAAAGAAACAAACGAACATATATAAAGCGTGGTCGAAATTATAACCCTCCTTTTGCCATGGTCGGGTAAAATAGCAAATCAATGTGGATTTCTTCTGACTAAAGTGATGGAATCTAGATAACTTATAATAATAATACAAAGTCTGTAATATCTCCACAGATAAGTATATTATATTATACTTATTTACTGTTATCACTTACATCGGACATTTGGCACGACTGATAAGAGCGCGCGAGTTATCACTAACCTAAATAAACGAAACACGGCATGTTTCGGTTTCCTAACAAGATTGCTTAGGAAACACACGGAGAAAAGGCGTTTCGTGCTTGAAACTCACTTTTACAAGACTAACAAGTTTCCCCCAGGGGTATGACTTGCGAATTCCTCTTTTCTATTCAGTACCTGACTGTGATTATTAATAATATTATTTACAAGCCTTCGCGATTTTAGATCTATAAGTAAACCTGTGCTAATATTAAAAAGATTTAATTATTTGTGTGCTGTTTGTAATGAATCTCAAAAATAATTATCTATTTTAAAAATTCTTACCAATAGAAAGCTATAATTAACGTGGCCAGTCACAATTAAAAAAAAATATTGATTGTGTCCTCTTCGATACATACGCAGCTACAGGTTTATAAAATGATCTCGACGTTTTTAAGATATTGAGGTTACTAGATGATGGATAGACAATCAAAATAAGCTGTTTATTTCTAGACTTTCTTTTTTAGTCTCCACTGCAGGAGCTCGACCCTTCTGTACTACCAGTGCTATATATTTGCCAGAGCAGTCAGAGGATTTGGCCTACACTCTCCACGCTGGCCAGACGGGTTTGAGAGGTCTCTTTGATGTTTATAGGCTTTGTTTAGCTGGTGTTTCCTTAGCTGCCTTCTACGAAATCCACGGGAAGACTTGGAGTGATCCTATACTACTTTACCGGGAGCCACACGGCTTAATATAGTTGCATAGTAGGAAACACAAAAGTTTCCTACTATGCAATTATATTATTAAGTGAAAGGCGCCTTTGTTTTGTGATTTATGCGTAATATCCAAGCTAAACGAAATATGATATGCTGTAAAGTGTTATATCTTTAGCGGTTTATTGCAACTTTTTCACGCAATACCGTATGGTATGACGTGTCTCGTAATAAGGAAGTGACTTGGTTTGGATTTATTGAATAAGATACAGATCTTGCGAATATTGCCTGTGATACTACTAAAACGATTTTTAAACGGCTTTCAGTTATTTAGTATCTAGCTGTGCCCGCGACTAAGTCCGAGTGAGTGAGATATTAAAAAGTAGCCTATGTCAGTTTATGTCAGTAATCAGTTCAGTAGTTTTGGCGTGAAAGCGAGACAGACAGACAGTTACTTTCGCATTAATAAAATTAGTATGGATTGCGATTATTTTAATTGCTTATTTTAGTATATCTGTCAGTAGTCAATAGCTAATGTGGATTTCATTCGGAATCTGTCAGCTTAACGACTGCCATAGGTGTAGATCACCAGGTACGACATAAGTTGGAAAATCTAGGTGAACATCTCAGTGTGAGAATGGCGAAATCCTACTGAAGTTTCCAAATTATGTTTGAGCGTATTGTTATTGATCAATGTAGGTACAGTTGCGCGTAGGCAATCCCGAATTCTAATTGAGCAGGCAAGTAACGAATAAAACTGTTATGGTTTACAGTTTTGAACTTATTAAAGGTAATTTTTTCACGGGAGTTGGTGTATTTGCAGTACAAACTACATAAAATTGTTTTCTCTGTGCCGAAAATAATTGATTTTATGCCACCACCAAGGTAAACTTCAACATTAGCCTAACGACGTTTCGACAATAGAAAAGCTTGCAAAATAAAAATAAATTTTAAAGAGTACCACTAAAAGCTAATCATCAGCTTGTAGGTCAAGACTTTTTGCTGGCAGTGAACGGCTGAAGGTTTTACTGGTTTCTTATCTTTTTGTGAAGCGTCACGTGGCATTGGCTTCTATTGCCGTGACCACAAATTAAACAAATACCTCCTTATACGTAGTTAATACTTCGTGGGTGATGTAGTGTAGTGTCTGTACTGTAACTTATTAACTCCTACGAATTCGACTCGATAGGAAGCTCTTCTTCTTTATTTTACCGTCCTCTACCGTCCGGCGCTATCTAGTCGCCACATCCTTTGCCCACTTACCCGTGTTTTTCATAGGACTTTCAACTATATAACATAAACATTTGTGCGTGCCTGACTGCCCCTGTTCCAGAGTCACAATTATTGACGTAAATAACCTCTAATATCGCATGGCGCTGTCTCGTAGTCCGGCTTACTGAACGTATCGGGAAGTTCGAAAATAGACCGCGACCGTTCGTTCGGGTGAGCGACTGCGAACGCTAGATAACGTTTATCTCGACATCGGCTGCAGCAAGAAATGTAATAACGCGATTTATCACTGCTTCAAACATGTTTCAGTGAATATATGTTGCATGATAATAGCGGAAAAGTAAACATCAACACCCACTGGTGCTTTGTTGCTGTGCTTGCCAGACCACAGATATCTGACAGGAAATTTGTAATGCCAGCCAGCTGTTTAGTTACTCACTGACCTAAATATGTAAATTGTAATCAGTTTTATAGATTTCAATACCTGTTTACTGCTATACAAACTGATCTAAGCACAAAATTAAATAGTTACGATTATCACATTGCTGCCTGTTGTACGTACCTACTGTAGCAAGGAGGTTTCATTAAGATTTTGAAATACTTTTGATGTACCTATTCCAAAATCTTAATGAAACCTCCTTGCTACAGTTATGTACCTACAATAATTGTTATTTTTATTTATATTTCGAATAAAACACAACCCACACCGACTAACCTGCCAGTAATTTAGGTAGGATAGGTATCATGGTAGGTATCATGCATGGCTGATTGAAATTCAAATTTCGATTTTGTTTTATAATTTTTTTTTAATAGCCTGTCCCCTTTACCATGGTTAACTGATCGCATGTTGTAGGAAAATATGTGCCAGTGTTCTATATTATTATCTTTGATTTTGATGCGAGCAGTCATGGCGGGGTGTGGCCAGCTGATCGGCAGCTACGCACACAGCTGCAAATATTTACGAAAAATACCGTTTATTGATTTTCATCCGGTTCCCAACTGTAACGACGGCACAGGTGTTTACGAAAGAAAAGAATAATACTGATGCTAGACGTTAATCGTTATCAGGTAGGTACCTACGCGGGTATTGCTACACAATCGAAATTTGAAATGCGTCACTATCTTTGTTTGAACTGTACGTGTATACTTACTGACTATGATAATCAGTTTTATGCAGAATCATAGGAAGGAAATAATGAGCACTGCCGCATAAAGGTGCCAAAACAGTACCTTCATGTGTTGTTATACTGACCTTGATACCGGAGCGTCCCTGTTGCTTCAGCAAAACATTCTCCGGCTTCATGTCGCAGTGTATGATCCGGTTCTTGTTGAGGGCATGCAGGCACTGAAGCAGGCTGTGCGAGAACTTGCGGACCAGCTGCAGCGAGAACCCTTGGAACTTGTTCTTCTTGATCAGCTCATACAAATTTATCGACAGCAGCTCGAAAGTGATGCACGTATGGTTTCTAAAAGTGAACGAGTCGAACATGTGTATCACGTTCATCGTATTATCCTTGTCCTGCTCGCGGAGGTGCTCCAATATGCGGATCTCCTCTTGCGCCTGGCGGTGGAAACGCTTCTCGTTCCTCACCATCTTAAGTGCTACGTTCTCGCGCTTTTTGTGGTCGTACGCCTTCACCACTTGGCCGAAGCTGCCCTTGCCGATGACTTTGAGCACCTCGTATCTGTACGCTATGTGGTCGTGCGGTATGTGAATGTAGGAACCCTGCTCGTTGTCGTACTCGCAATTGTTCGGGAACCCGACGAGCCCGGGACGTTTCTTAGCGTTCGCGCCTATGAAGTACACTTGGGGGTAGTCGAATATCTCGCGGTGTTCGTAAGGGGTGAGCTTGTTCATGTACAGCTTCATGACCTGCTCAGGGCTGGCGGCGGCGGCTGGCGGCCGCTTGTCGGGCGGCTGCGCGTTGGTGGCCGGTGGAGCGGGCGGGCCCGGCTCCAGCGGCGGCAGCGCCCCGTCCCGGAGCAAAGCGCGCCCGAACGCGTGCGCGCTCCCTAAAGGCATATCTCCGGTCATGGCCGTGCGGCCGCCGCCACCTCCACGCACTTCGCTCGCCGTGGCCGAACCGACCCACGCTCGTTCGCACACACCACTGCACCTCACTGCACTTGCACTCGACGACGGCGCCACTCTGGCACACTACACGACATTTCACATCGACCGGGAGGAGCGAGACCCACGCTTCCACTTATGCGGGCACATTCCGTCTCGGCAACGATACGATGGAGCCGCGGTCGCAGATGATACCGTGCGTCGCGAACGTGAAACGCAAACAAAGACCCCTTCCTTGCAGACCGACCCGACGACAAAACCAGAGAGAAAATAGAAACGGCCGCCAGAGTCATTGAACCGTTCGTATCCGCGCGTTGTCAGCGAGTGCGAGCGAGAGAGAAGAAACCTGGCTAGAGGTCAATGAAATCTGCCGCTAGGTGGCGCATTGTCGTTCTTTGAACACGGAGTATTTTGAAAGACCTAATCATTTTTATAAACTTTTGATTGTAAATAATTTATTTGAAGCATCCATGCTTAAAAGCAATAATTAAAAATATGCAATAATTAAAAGGATATAGTAAATAAGTTTTAACTGAAGCGCTTTATTTTTGTATGACATTTGTTCAAAGCACCTAATCTTCACAAACTTCCGTGCCTATCTTCTTCTTTTCAAGTCAAAAAGGCTACTTATATCTATTAATTTTATATTACATTAGACAAGAATTTGGCCATTTGAACGGCGCGGTCGTTAGCTTCCATTAAGTGCAGGAAGTAGGACAGTTGGGGCAATTCATGAGATGGGTATCGTCTGAACAGCGCTCCAGTTGCACAGACTGTTGCTAGCGAAACCCAGGGGGGGGGGGGGGTAACCTGGTTATCTCAGCATCTTGCAACATCAGCCCTTAGTCTATTTAGCGACTTTCAGACTGACCAGGGAAGTTGGCCACGCGGTGGTAGTTTCTCTACAGGTGGAACCATAGTAGTTGTTGGCGCGTAAAGGCTTTGTGCCTTTATGTTAATTACTTCATACATATTTTGCTCATGCTAACGTCGAACGGACGACTGATGTTAAGGTTTTTACAATTAGTGTAGTGTTAAATATTACAGTCCAAATCAAAATTTATAGCGGCTTGGATATTAGCTCCATGTTGCGCAGTCAGCATCACGCCTCCCCGCGCTCTCCCGGTTGATCTTAAAATTGTGTACTACGCATCGACTCGCGCGATGTTCTGAGCCGCCATATAGTTTGGCTCGGACTTTACTAATTTCTATTTAGAAATACTTACTATTATGAACACTTTTAATTTGATTTCGATTCTTAAGCTTGTTTCTGTGCTTCTTCATGTTTTACATTTTGAAAGTTAATTTTCTTAAGGCCCTACACTAGGCACACTAGCGACGCCAATAATTTTATTCCTAATACTTTAAAAATAGAAAGAAAATCAAGGTAAATAACCTGAAGTATTTTTGGAATAATGTTTAATATTATTAGAATCAGTGAGAATTATGAAAATCAGATAACCGCCAAAAACGTACTATTTCTCTTCATGACTGATTCTCATATTATTAAATACCTATATTAGGACTGCAGTAGCATAAGAACGTAATAGGGGTGACAGCGCAAAGCTAATTTTAGTTGTCGCTGCGTACGTTCATCCTTAACAAAAATATAAATATCTTTATTTTTAGCCTTTGATGCAATTAATTAGTGCATAAGAATAGTGACAAAATATTAAACCTTTCGTAAAAAAAAATATAAAACTCATACTTGTTCCCTTATCAAAAGATTTTTAAATAATAATAATATTTTTTGTAATAGTAACAAAAAAAAAAAAATATATGTGCCAATTTGTGCGAAACTAGCTAGTATAAAAAATTTAATAGTTTATTTCACGAGATTTGGTCTGATTATGAAGAAAAATATTGATTATTGTAAGTCCATACATTTGACAGTTGTATCGGAACAACCCTGCTAAACTGTCAATCAACGTGACAGTTGCCATCCCCATTTCTATGAAAGACGCTTAATTTTTTATATTCTATGGCAAACAAAAACAGGATCGAAGTGCTTGTTTGTCACATTATGGCTGGCTGCTGCACACCATACAGTATTATAATGTGCTGCACACTCATTTTATACTTTGTTTTTCGTGTGTGTGAGTGTCCAATACTGGTATCAGATTTTTCCAAGTTGCCTAAAGGCATCTGACATAGCTTGACATCTGCCATCAATAACAGCTGGAACCAACGGGTGCCTTCAGAGGTACGGAGGAGCTCTATATATTTTTATGCCACTTGCGATATCCAAGCTAGGATTGCACCTGGGGCTGCTTAACATGCGTGAGCGTTAATAATGCTCACGCCCATGGAGCCATCAAACTCCTCCCTGTACAACAATTTAACAGTTTTAATAAAGATGGTGGCGCCACCTGTTAATAGCCAACCAAGCTTGATTATTTTTTTCATTGTGAACGCGACTTTTAAAATTGGGTCTTTCATAATACCTGTCTATTGTCTATGCTCAGTGAGCAGCTAGAGCGCCATCTGTCGACTTTTATCGCCGAAATGAGAAATTAAAATACAGTGCATTTTTATCACCCATCCTATCGTCTTTTCTACTGCTCAGTTGTTTTCTGTCATATATTCGTAATCTTTGAATTAACAATTCAGTGGTTTCATTTCGTGTTAAAAATATGTACATAAAGACCGCTGTGTAATAAGATACCTTCTACGCGTCGAGATAAAGTGGTGTTCCAAAATTGACTTTGTAAGTAAGTACAGTGTTTTCTTTTAATTCAAATGTTGCGATATCTTTTTTTATGTAATTTAATTTATTCTTTTTTCTCTGATATGGAGAGAAATGGCCAGTGTCAAGTAACATAAGATAAAACAAATTCAATGTTGTAGCTGTCCATTATCAATTTTTAATTTGAAATTGGAATGTCTATAGCGAACAATAAATTTTAATTTTCATTAGGAATTTTGTTTATCGCCCACTCTTCTAGGTACTAATTTCACTATCATGAGTCCGTGTTGATATGCGGCAAAATAGCCGATACGTCACGATACATGAACCTTTCAAGGTAGTAGGGCACTTATGGACTGCTTATTGTAATGAATAATACCCACTTCCTTCTTTGGACCATCACCCAAGGCCTGAGTGTGAGATTTGCGTGTTATTTGGCAGGTTGCCAGTGCATCGATACTATTCATTTAATGCACTTCAAATCAAGGGAAAGAAATTTTATGAAATTTGTTTTGTTACCTATCCTTTGTTTATTTTTTTATGCTGTGTGACTCACTCCTCTGGGTTAATATATAATCTGTCTGAACAACAGACTGAGTCATGAGATAACATTTGCATTTGTAGTAACATATTATTAATTATGTTGCTACCCTTGAAGGCTAAGCAGATAAATGGTTTTGTTACATTATCAAAGCAATTTTAACTCAAAGAGCTACTCTGTAGATGCTTGTCAAACCTTAATCCTCCCTAGCGGGATCCCAATAACTATAAACCAATGATCTACCATAGAACATAGACACGGGCACACTGTAATCATTAACAAACAAGATACGAGATGTTTGGGAAACTCTCTTTTGCCTTCTAGCTAAAGAATAGATTTGCTTGAAATATAGCAACAGATGTAGAATTTTTTAAATTATAGCATAAATCCTAATTTGATATCTATTTCAGTCTTATAATAGAACTGTTCGTAGCATTGTGTAACTGATTATGGCTTCTTAAAACAGTTTTTCTTAAAACAGTTTTTCTCAAAGTCAGTGGTAGGCAAAATTTGAATGATAGGCACTTCTGAAGTGGTAAAATGTCCCCCTCCAACCTTTATAAATAAGAGAGTGATTTTTTTTTAATATATTGTGTATAGTAGATTGCAATGAACACTTTAAAAGAAAAATGGTTTGAACCAGATCCGCAAAGAAACTGCAAATATAACTTTGGAATTTTGGCTAATCTAAGCATGTTACTCCGAAACTCTTGGAGTCTCTTGGGGAGTCCGTATCATACTTGGCCACTTTTTTGATCACTGGAGAGGTACAAAATAATGTTAGAAATAAACATTCAATTTTGACTATTAATACTCTAATCAAAACAAATCATAATTAGTTTTGATTTGGGATGGAATTTTCCTGCTTGCCTTCTTTTCCAGGTTGTTTCCCAACTATAAATAATTGGTCATATTTTAATTAAATTTCAACAACATTATCACTCTGATTACTTTATTGGTATTCCTGCCGACATAATCTTAATTAACAAAGAATAAATCTTATCACTATTAGCTGGATAATGCTATAAAAATACTTAACAGTTCAAATACTGGGATATAATGGTCACAAAGCATTTTTCATTCTTTCTGTCTGTGAAAGAGACTGCTCCAAGTGTTAGAATGGACTATCTATATTAATCATAAAACCCGTAACAAATTCAAATGTGTTGAGAAGTTTTTACACAGAGAGAAAACAAGCATTCACATTATTTTCAATCAAGTAGTTACAATAGTGTCACTAGCTGCGACTGGCAATCAGGTAAAGATTTGTCACATAGGTCTTTAACTCGAAAAATAACTACTTTCAGTTACTAACTCTGTCTAATGTATAGAATATCATCATCATCAGGTCTTTGTTAGTCTCCACTGCAGGAGTACGACGCTCTCTGTACTATCAGAGCAATTAGATGACTTGGCTTACACTCTCCACACTGGCCAGATGGGTTGGAGAGGTCTCTTGGATATTTATAAGCTTTGTTGAGCTTGTGTTTCCTAAGTGGCCTTTAAGGCATCCATAGGAATGGTGGTCCTATCCTACTCTGCTGGGAACCATACATGGCTATATCATATCAGGTATATTTGTTCAATTGTCCTTAATAAAGCCGTGGAATATTCTATAACCCACCCATAATGATAGACTTGAATTAAATCCAGCTTCATTGTGCCTAACACGGACGTGTCTGTAATTGTACAGCAATTTAGTTAATTTCAGTTTATACATAGGGGCTGCCGCATCATCAATGTTAAATGATACTTTATTGTGGTGACTGTGGTGTTATGGGTTATGTAAAAATTGGACATACAATAGAAATAAGTTTACAGACTGCAGAGGCTTAGTTGACCCTCTCTGTACTACCAGAGCCATATATTAGCCAAAGCAGACAGAGGATTTGGAGTTACTCTCACCACGCTGGGTAGACATCTTGAAGACTTCTCTTTGATTGAGAGTTAAAAAAAATTAGAACCACTTTAAAGCATTGGTCACCAAAATAAACGTAATGCTGCTCAGCCTTGTGCCAGCTTTATTTTTTTACAATATAGGCAGGTAGGTACATACTGTAAACAGAGATATATGTGAATGCATTCTAGGAATCCATTGATTAGGTTCGGCCGGCTTTGTGATTGCAGGCGTCAGATAAGATAGTAGCCGTGGGTTTTATAGTACACATATATTATTGTTTTGGAACTTACAAAATAATCTGACAAGATTAACCAACTGAATATGTGTATCTTCCCTCACTTATCAGAATTTTACCATCGTGGGTATCGGATGTTTTTTCTTCTTTTCGCAAGGTCTTTGGTATCTTTGTTTGTGAAACCATTATGCCACGCATTATCCTTGACAACACAAAGCCAGTTTTTGTTAGACTAACTCCTTCTGTGCCATGGTTTTCCCGAGAGACTCTAACATAGGATCCTTTTAAAAGGGCGTAAAAACAGCGCGCGAGTTGCACCACTGGCATCCATCTACGGTAACCGCTTTCCATCAGATGGCCCGTATGCCTGTTTGCCTAATTCGTAGAATATAAAAAAGACTGAGCCAAGTAACTTGCCAGTATGAATGAGAAGTAAAAAGCAATAGGTTGGTTTATAGAGGTACAATATTTTGGGAACATAATAATGTATGTATTCACCGTACACCACCGTGTTCATCACAGTTCCCATCACTGGGGGCAAGTGTTAATCATGATTTTGTTATTGGCCAAAACTTAGTCAATTAATTAGTTCATTATCACATTTTCTTTTCATACGATTTTAAGCTCTCGCGGTCACAGTCACTTTTATATCGTTACCACGGTTACCACGTGATTTACCATATTATTCAATTTTTGGAAATTGTTTTTTTCGTAAACATTGCAGCTGCCATTTTCTAAGACTGACTTTTATATTGCCTAAATATAGGACAATATTTCGGACTCTATGTGGGACTTACCGCGATTATTTTTGAGTCAAAGACTCAAAAATAATCGCTGTTAGTCCCTTAGTAGTACTATTATTAATTCTGTGCCTTAGTAACAAAAATGTATTGTCTCTGTATGATCAATCTCTGTTTTAAAACATTCACGATTATGTGTGAATTGTGTGACGAAACCGTTCGGCTCCGTTACTATCTGAATACAAAGTCCAATTAACTGTTACTTCAGTGAAACTTCGGCACAATGCGTAAATATACCTATTAACTTCATATTAAGATTTTTTTTTGTCGTGCTGTGTTTCCAGAAATTTCCAGTTATTTTAAGAAAAACAAGTGTCAAAATCTGCTCTAGTTAATGAGACTATCAGTTTGCATAAATTTTGATAAAATCATGATTATATCGTGGAAACTTCTGACGGGTATTAAGACGTTAAATGTATGCTAATAAATGAATGCAATCAACCATGAAATTGTAGTATTTTTTTGAACTTCAGCACTGAAAGATTGTGGAACAAACACCTTTCGTTTTAAGTTTCCATCAGCTCAAGTATCAGTTCAAGTCAACTGTAGACAGAACGTTGTGACCGATTCCAAAGGAAACAAAGGTGTTTCGATCACAATAGATAGCTTGAATTGAATTGAAAAAAATCTGACACCAGTGTCGACGAGACGAGGCTGGGGGGTTTGCATTTTACCACTTTGGAAGTGCTTGTCTTTCAAATGGTTGACTTTGAGAAAATATGGTTTTAGGGACCTCAATGTCATTTTAAAGACCTATCTTTAGACACTCTGCATGTATGGGTTAGATTTTTTTTTTCTAGTTTTTGTTCCATGTATGCGAAATTCCCCCTTAATATATTTTTTTAAATGAAAATCGTAAAGCGTTTCACAGTATACAATTACACATACCTACCAAGTTCAACGTGTAGTCTCATAGTTTCGGGATAAAATGGCTGTGACATACGTTCAGACAAACAAGACGAATCTATAAAGGTTCCGTATTTTGACATTCGGCTACGGAACACTAAAAAGAAAACAGTTTAAATAGCTTCTTGTAGCCGCCAGGGCAATGACTGCGTTATCACAAGTCACAGTATCTGTGACAGTATATACTTCTAGTTCACAGCTTCAATTTTTGACCGTGATCCTCTTATCCCCTTTGGCTAGCGGTTCCCACAGCCATTATATTAACCGGGGCGTCGGAATGATATCAAAGGCACCGTCTATATTAGTATCAATAGCATAGTAGTGTTTGGCTAGGGAGCCTGAGAAATCCAACGCAACAAAGGCTAAGTGCGAGTCGGGCTCGCCAATTAAGGGTTCCGTAGAAGGAATGATTAGATGAAATGCCTCTAGAATTTTCGCCAGCAAAAAATATTTTGGTTTTCATAGTCAAAGACAAAATCGCGGGATAATTGCTATCAATAATCTAGAATCTTCCTCTTAATCTTCTTCTTTCTATATTATTATAAATAAATAAAAATCATCATGAGGTCTTTTTAGTCTCCACTGCAGGAACACGACCCTCTGTTCTACCAGAGCCATATATTTGCCTGAGCATTCAGAGGATATGGCCTACACTCTCCACGCTGGCCAGACGGGTTCGGGAGATCTCTTTGATGTTCATAAGCTTTGTTAAGCTTGTGTTTCCTAAGTCGCCTTCCAACCGGAACCACACGGCAAAAATAAATAAAAATAGAAAAGGCAAACCTGACTGACTCATCTATCAACGCACAGCCGAAACTTCTGAACGGATTTTGTTGAAATTTTGCATACAGATAGTTGTAATGACGTAGGCATCCGCTAAGAAAAGATTTTTGAAAATTCGCCCCCTAAGCGGGTGAAAATGGAGTTTCAATTTTGTATGAAAGTCCGTCATTTTTAGAGCCAGAAGCCCAAAACTTTGTTTTTAGGATAATGATTAGAAATAAACAATTACGTGTCCTAGGGTTTTAGAAAATTCAACCCCTAAGGGGGCGAAAAAGGGCTTGGAACTTTGTATGGGGAAATAAGATTGGTTAAACTGTTTTATTCGAAACTTCACAGGAGTACTCCTATTAATAAATGAGTAAACAAGTGTCTCAGTCTGAGACGAGTCTGAGACTCTCAGACTCGTTCAGAATTTAACTCCTAAAAGGTGAAAAAGGGGTTACAAATTCTGAAAATCAATATGGGTGTCGTTTGTACGACTATTTCGTAAAACTTGCACAAAAACATAAAACAAAATAGACAAGAAGATCTATACAAAAAATTTACACAAAATTACACCTGAACATAAAAAAAATATTATTAAAATACGTAACAACGGGTTACTCACGTAAATAGTCAGCTACTGGCCGACATTACGTTGTTACGTATTTTAATAATGTCTTTATCTCACGTTAGTTTTAACGAAGTCGCGGGCAAAAGCTAGTATGCTAATAAAACACAGACAACATAACCCATGGGTTGTGTTGTCTGTGAAAATCGCTAAATTTTTGCAATGTAAACATTGATTTTCGAAGTACTACTACACAGGCATACAAACTGGGCCGAATTTTCCAAAAAACAAAACAATATCAGGAAACTTGTTCAAAATTACAGCGAAGTTGGTCCGAAATTGCCAACAGCTGTTTCGGCGAAGCCCGACGACGCCATATACGGGCGCAGTGGAGCGAAACTCGCCTGACAGCCTTATTTTTCTAGTCAATGTCGTGAACTTGGACAGTGTTATTACTATTTTAGTATTCTTACCAATTCAATTTAAATTATAATAAACATATAAAGTAGATCTGGAGTCCTTGAAATGGGTTTTAAACTCTGTGCTCTCGCATAAATCATAATTAGTCCTTTGTATTTTGGATAGTTACATACATTACCTATTTACCTCTGAACACAGAGCACAGACATTTCGTGTCAGTTATATTCCCTGCTCTGTGCCTCTGGACTACAAGAAAAGAAGGAGGAAGGGACATGTAGGTTAGGATCTAGGATAGAGCTAAAATTTATTTTTCTTATAGTATTTGTGTGTTTGAGTAAATTTTATTACCTTAATAACAGATAAACTAAATGCCAATGTTGTGGCATTCGGAGTATGTGATAAGAGCGCCATAGTTTGTGAAAAGCAATGTGCTACTGACAGATATTTTTCTATGTGTCGAGCACTCTCCAAACTCCCCATCTGTCCATGATCTTTGCACCGTACTTGCTTGAGCGCCTTCAAAAGGGGCCTGCTCTTAGTGAGATTAATGTTTTGGACAATTTTGAAATGTAACATTTTAAACAGTCATAAGCATTATTTGGCGGTTAGATATCCGGGTTAATCCCGAACTGTGCCAGGCTAATGACTAAATGTCCTAAAAACTGTCGAAAACAGCGAAATGAGATAAAATTATAGCCAGTCCAGTTGGCGGTATAATGGCGGCCGGAACTCGTTGGCAGGAAAAGTGCAATTAGTTTGAATGCAGTTATACTATTATTACAAACGCTAGGCTAGGTCCGGTAGTGCTATGCGGCATAGGCTGCAATTGTTGCTGATATTGTCATTTGCTTTTTGTACTTTGGATACGTAATGACTTGAAAAATGATAAAACTCCTCTGTTATTGCTTTTTTTTATCATAAATTATATTTTTTTATCATTTTAATAGATCATCATCTAAATAGACAAGCAGGCATACTCGAGCGATGCCGACCCTGAAGAAATCTTTCCACGCCCTTTTTTAGGAACCCTATGTTGTAGTCTCTCGGTAAAACCATGACAGCGAGTTCGTTCCATAACTTTAGCGTATGTGGTAGCGAAAGTTTCGTTCAAAACAGACTACGCAACCATTAGGATTAAAGGTGTGAGGATGAACTCTTGAAGTTCATGGTTAAAAAGCCTGGCTGTCAAATGTAACTTCATTGATGCTAATTTGATAGCACCGTTAGCTGGTTTGATACATTTGTTAGTCTTGCTTACAAATTGTCCAAAGATCTGACATGGAGACAAGTGACAACGTTACGCCAGCTAGGCTATATCACAATATGAAATAGAACTTCATCGAATGTTGTAGTAAGAATTTCTACGATCGAGCATGCGCATTGGGTATGAAGCATATGTGAAGTGTGGTTATACCATACTCGTATGATATTTTGACATTGGAAATAATAGTACCTTTTTAAGCTTTCGCGGCCAGAATCACTATTATTATTACTACTGGACAGATACCGCGAGAAACTGCGATTATTTTTGAGATTTGTCTGATAGAATAGTGATAGTACCTTTATTTGTATACTTAAATATATTCCTCATATGAAGCAGCTATTTTAAGCTATGTTTGGGTTTTATTTTAAAGAGCTCTAAGATAGTGAATTTGCTAGATTTAGGAAAATAGTTAGTAGTTAGTAACAAATTGGAGATACACCTGTGATAGCTATGGATGACGATAATACTAACCATGATCCGGCAAAAAATCTTCCTTACTTACCTCGAATCCCTTTCAAGCAAGTGAGAAACTAACGCTAAGAAGTTGTTTGTACTACAAGTACCTACCAGAGTTGACTCACATTCAAATAAGAGCACTTGGTTAAACTAAACGTGTGAATCAATCGGCCATTGTGACGGCATAACACTTAAGATGAGGCGATTGAGCAACACCTGCAGTTTAGCACGTGGCGGCTGTAATCTGTTTATGATTATACAAACCCGATATAACTACATTCTATACTATACATACATACTATCACGTCTTTTTTAGTTGCGGGGTAGACAGAGCCCAGGTCTATAAAACCTAGAGGCCACGTTTAGCATGTTAGTAGGCTTGTAGGTGGAGAATAGAATCAAAATAATAAAGGTTTGCTAGCCGCATCGCCTATTCACATGATTCCTCACCCCGCTTCCCTCGATCGGCTTTTACGATCTGCGCGGGAAGAGAAGCAACTGGAACATTCTACGTTTTTTTCTTCTCTCCCAGAACAGCTTGGAGGTTACCGATATAACTGAATAACTATTTTCATCTTACGGGTTAAGTTCTTGAACTCTGTTGCTCGTAATTTCATTCTTTTTTCCAATGATTTGGTCTATCTTTCATCCCCCATCCGAGAGTTCTACTAGTTGCATCTAAGCTTCCCTCTACGACTAATCTATTCTATTTAAAAAAATACCTATATACGGGCAAACCACACAAACTGAGTTAGCCCCACAGGAAGTCGTGAACTTGTACTCGTACTATGTTTTTAATAGATTAGATACTTTAGATAAACATCTAAGATGCAAGTCAGTCTGAAAAAGAAAAATTTAAACCATTAATTTGGCTATTTTGTTCATGTTTTGCATTAAAATTTAGTTTGGAAACTCTTATCCAGGTAACCAATAAAATAATAATCTCTTGGCTTGCTTTTGGTGGCAGTGGCCAATGTGAGATAAGGGATCGTTATTTTCGAGCTCAATGACCTAAGTCTAGCGCAGATATATACATATATGTTTTCACAGTAGTATCCGTGCAGTGTACAGAGCAAGGAAAGTCATTTCACTTGCGCGCGAGCTACATTGAAATCCTTACTCTGTGGTGCGGTGGCATGGCACGTAAAAATGCATTGTCCCCAGTTAATGTTTCTACATAGCAACCGTTAAGCTTTACCTAAAAGCGCTAAAAATTAACAAAAATAAACTATTGGATAATCTTAAGAATCCTAAGATTTCTTGAAATACCTTTCCCAGATTTCCTACCTGTCATAAAGCCCTGGTAAGCAGTTCTAAGGCTTTCTCACTCGTACAAAAGCATTATAATCTTTCCTATTGGGTATAATAAGCTAGGTATGCAGTCACTACAACTGCTCGGGCTGCGCCAATTAATCGTATCACGGCATTGCTCAGCGAACACCTGGGGTTTCACGTGGCAGGCTCTGCCCCGTTCACATTGCTTGAAGGATAAGATTGTGTAGCGAGCGAGGAAACATATTTTCATTGTTTGAACGGATCATTCTTTTAACCTCTCGCACTACGGTTAAGGGTCATCTATGAAACTATTTCCTATCTGATATAATAAGCTAGTTACCTTTTACCTATGTAGCACAATTGCAGCCTACGGCATTGCTCATCGAACATGGGATTTTATTTTATGTGGCCGGCTTTGGCCCGTTTACAAAAAAATAAATTGATTACATAATAAAACCTTTCTTTCGTTTCGTTGGCCTCTCACACTTTGTGTTAACAGCTAAAAACGTATCAGATTTATTTTAGTTGCCCCAAAGCATCGATATAGCAAACTTCGGATTTACCGCTATCCGCATAAGACCTGCTTAGGGGCGTGTAGAGGGGACCCAGGCGGCCGGGCCGGTAGCTTCATCGATAGCCGCGAAGAAGAAACCCAGAATTGCCATGAATTCCCGTTTTCGTTGAAAGTGCCATTCGATATAATTGAAGCTTTTATTTTATATTTGCGTTATTTTTTTATACTTTTAATTTTCATCACCATAGAGGCCAAAATCCATTATTTTAACAACATATTGAAACCGGCTTAACACTGAACGACGTAGCACTTCGTGCTAAAGTCCATTACCAGTGCCTTCCTGTGACCGCGGCCACGTCATCGCGTTAGTGCTTGAACAATGCGCTTTCAGACAATGATGATATCGGCTATCGTTCCGCTTTCTAGCATGCGCTTGTGAGCGCTGTCGAAAACGTTTCAAATTATGCACGCGGAATTACTCTTTCTCTCATCTGAGTATTTTCCTGGTTGCATTCGAAACTGTGATGTCCCGGAGTCCGGGGTCCATTTTAATGACTGTATATGTATCAGTGAAAAAATTTTTTTCCGGCCGTCCGCCATCCTGTCTTAGGTAGCTAGAAAGAACCTTAACAAATATAGATGACGTACAAGATGGTTGCCTAAGCTGGGAATCGAACCAGGAACCCCCCGTGTAGCATTATTGTTGATAACTGTGCCACGCAATGACATGCCAAGTCACAATATCATAATTTCTCTTGATTTATCCCTAATAGCGTAGTCTCAAATGATAATGCGATAAATAATTCCCTATGTAGTAGGTTCCTACGGGAAATATAAATCCTTGATATAACGGTATGTGAGACATTGCTTGTTATGCTGCTTCAAGTTCATCAAGCTGCGTGTGTGATGATAATCAAGGAAAGACCCCAGAACAAGTGTATAAATAAGTTTAATTAGAGGTTGAAAATATTACTTATGTTTATTATTTTATTTCTTTGCTTGTCATAAAACCAACCAGTTGTTTATAAGCCATATCGAAAACTAGCTGTTACCCGCGGCTTCGCCCGCGTAATTTATAGCCTATGTCCTTCTCGGTACCCTAACCTATGTCTATGCAAAATTTCATGATGATCGGTTCAGTAGATACGGCGTGAAAGCGTAACAAACAAACTCACTTTCGCATTTATAATATTAGTTGGGATAGAATAATTTAGCTGTATTAGAAGTCAGCTTGAATAAAAGTAGTTACAATAATCCGGAGACTCGCAGACTATAAGAAGCTTAGCGTTCGACAGGTATTAAGTCAGTGCCTATTACGTTTAGAGAAGTTTCTGTCATAAAAAATATTATTGCTAGCCTAAATATCAAAAGAAATGCTAGGTAGTCTACATTATTTGTACGATGAATTCTTGTTTGCTTTCGTTATATTTTTAGGTACTTTGGCGTAATTTTTAAATGGACCGCAATTAATATACTCTTGGTATGTAGAGATCCGAACCCTTATGGAAGAAAAGTTATTTTAATGTATAATCTGAGTGTATAATATACATAATAAGATTATAATTGTGAAAGTAACCGACCCTGAAAATGATATAAGGTTTATTGCGGAAAATAGCTGTATCATCATCATCATCATCATCATTTCGTGTAGGTGACACGGTCAGTCGACCATGCACACCCTGGTGTCAGAGTTCTTCGGAACCGCCTCTCGGCCTCTGACGTGGTTCCTTTAACAACTACCAGATGGCAGCCGGGACCACCGGCTTAACGTGCCTTCCGAAGCACGGAAATTATCTTTCTTATCAGACAATCAGGTGATTCATGCCTGCAATGTCCTGACCAAACTGGAAACAACTTAACAAAGTATGCTTCCCGCGGGAATCGAACCCACGACCCCCGGGTCAACAAGGCGAACGCTTTAACCGCTGGACCACGGAGGCAGTTGGAGCTGCAGTTGCTGTATTAGGAATTGGACAATCTTCTCATAGTAATATTTTTACACATACGAAGGTAAAAGCTGGTAACGCTCTTGTCACACTCCTGGTGCTATAGTTGTCCATGGGCAGCGTCGATCACTTACCATCAGTTGTTCCGATTGCTCGTTTGCCGTCCTATATCATTAAAAACAGCTTTTTTAGTATTAGTTTATTTAATTACATCATAATCAGCAATTTCTTCAATGCACGTATTACGATTACTACTAAACGTGGTTATTATTTTTATAATTAGCTAACATTAAAGTAATATCGTTTCTACTCTAGATACTCCCTCAAGCACACATATACACATGATTTATTCCAATCAAAAGAAAAATTATGTTGTCATAATAAATCCTAGTTATTAATATTTTTTCCTCTTGGGCATCCAATCGAATATTCCGACTGATTACCTGCAAAGTCTGCAAACCTACGTATTTAGCTCTGTAGTATCGACCGACCCTTGTGGCTATAAAATCTGAGTAAATTTTAGACCACTGTTGCCAGAAAGCAACTCTTATCTCGTTATTTTTTACACGATTTCGAAAAAGGAGTGTAATTGTGCAAAACAACCTTATCGCATATCGCGAGATCTTTCAGGCAAAGCTAGCTGCTTCTTTTTCAATATTTTGTTCTATCGTCATCCATCATCATCAGGTCTTTTTGGTATCCCTCCACTGCAGGAGCACGGTCCTCTCTGTAGTACACTACCACAGCCATAATTAGCCAGAGCAGTCAGAAGATTTCCCTATACTCCATACGCTGGCCAGACGGGTTGGAGAGGTCTCCTTAATGTTTATTAGCTTTGTTTAGCTTGTGTTTCCTTAGTCGTCTACTACGACATCCACGGGAAGAATAAGAAGTGGTCGTATTCCACTCTTCCGGAAACCACACAGCATATCTCTATTAATATTAATTAGTAACGAAACGTGACTTGGCATTGAATCCTTTCCTCACCCTTTGAACCCTGTGTGTCTATCCGTATTATATAATACATAGCAAATAACTAATTTTGTATTGTCTATTCTAGTAGTCATATTTTTTATAGTCTTCTCTACAGTTTTATGTATTATTTCAGGAACATGACAACAACGTTTCAGACATAACCGGTCCTTCAATTTCTGTTTCAAATTATAGACCTAGAGATAATAGCCTGAGTTCAAACGCTTTTTATTTTGATTCTTATGTCATTTTTATTTTAGGTTTATTTTTCCTTGTGAGATTTGATAAAACCTTTGTAGCTTGAAAGGGCTAAACCGCTTATAGTGTCTAACAGGCCGTGAATATTTTATTTGCCTGGCTATAGAGGCTGGTACGGTCGTTTCTTGGATTGCTATTGTCGTTCAATTTTTTACCTTGTTCTTTTAGCAATATAGACTGTTTATGACTACAAAATACATAGATTTACGTTATTATTATTGTATAGTATTGACTTGCTTTAATAATTCTTGCATAACAGTAGCTTTATGGCTGGTTAATAGCATATTTATTACTATTAAATAGTAATATATTTGACTAAATGGGTGTTGTGGCTGGAAAGTGGCAGTTTAAGTTATCAATTAGATCCTTAAGAATGTAATATTGTCAGAATTGTACAGTTTATATACGTGTTAGTCTATATCAGCTTCTGAAAATGTGTGCTATATTTCACAAATGTGAATTGATTCACTAGTTTTTTGAGACAGAGAAGTAGGTTAATTTTTTAAAGTTGTATTACTTCTTGCACCTATCTGCTATCTTGCATCCATTGCACTAAATAAAATATGTGTTTAGAACATTAAATATGAAGTCAAGCATAACGTTAAGTAAGTACCAAATACTCGGGGTAACATTTCCGCCAAATTGAGGTATAGTCAATTATTGTCACTTTAATAAAATTCTGATTGTTAAATGATTCGACCGCCGTTTATGAAGACAACATACAATACGAGTAACTCTCATGCAATACAAAAAACTTAACTATGATCTTATTCATGATCAGGAATATCGTGACTATCCGTGAGTAATCCATATAAAATGAAATGCATGCTAAGCTAATTCCCACAGCCTTAGCAGAAATCTTTATCTACTCCGCACAATTAAATATAATTAATCTCATTGTTTTTTGTTAAAACCAGTCGTGATGCCCACGTCCTTCGGACCGTTGAACTGACAGACAACAATGACTATTACTCATGTATCGACGATCGTAGCACTGCCCGCCATTTTGATAATATGTGGGTCATGAACCGGGTAACGATGATTCGATGATCCTCTTAGAGGAAGTGTGATGGTGTAGCATTTGATTGGCGTATTTAGTTTTATTAAGCCGTGTGGTTCCCGGCAAAGGAGAATAGGACCACTCCACTCTTCCCGTGTATGTCGTAGAAGGCGACTTAGGAAACACAGGCTAAACAAAGCTTATAAACATCAAAGAGACCTCTCCAACTGGCTAGCGTGGAGAGTGTAGGCCAAACCTTCTGATATATCGGTCAGGCAGAACAGAGAGGATCGTTCTCCTGCAGTGGCGACAAAAAAATACCCAAATGATGATGATGATGACGGTCATCTACAATATCATCTGTGGTTTAGTTTGAAACTATGGATAGACGCTTACTATATAGGCACCTAGATGGGTTTAAATTGGTGTAAAAAGAATTTCTTTACGCTCGAAAAACTGAACATGGCAGGAAGCAACCGGTTGGACTCAAGTCGTTGCAACTTAGCTTCTAATACCATCGACGAAGGATTCGTCTGGGGGTAACTCAATGTTGTCTGTTCATATCCTGAACTTCTTTGATTTACAATATTAGTTCTGATATCGTGACGCTCCATCATTCCAATAATCTGGGTCGTGAACTCTGCTCGTCTGTATGCTAATGATCTGTATTAACCTCTTCAAATGACGGGAGGGCTCTAAAGACTGACATATTATTGAGGAAAATTACCTTTTAATACGTCTCTCCCTGCCAGCCTCACATAACATAGTTTACAAATTTCTGCAAGATCTGCAAGAGACAGAAATTGCTCATAAATTTTTTTAGAATAAAATGTTTTTTTTTTACCCACGACGGAACGGAGCAGGTATATGCGTTTAGGGTGAGAGATGTTTGTTTGTGTGTGCGTTTGTGCAAAGTAATTTTCCCACCTATCTGCTAAACTAATGATCCGATTTTGATGCGGTTTTCAATAACGGGTTTGCGTTTGATGAGTTCATGTTCTTAGACAGGTGTCATGGCTGTAACTCACTAGGGGGCGCCACAATATTAGTGCAAAACAATATTGTGTAGTGGGTATTTTTTCAAAATGTTTAATTTTTCTTAATTATCCTCTTTATTAACTATTATGTGTGATCAGATATATATGTGATCGATAGATATTTTTTGTTACACCTTTTACCCACGTCCTTTACGCATAAGTACCATTCGTGAATGGTATCTTGAATGGTACGCGTAAAAAAGGGAATGACATTCTTTGGTTCCCCCCTATGTATTTAGGGCTGAATAAGTTGTGAAAGCGTAAAAAAAAATAAGTAAACAAAGCAACTTTCGCATGTATAATATTAAAGTTTTAGATTAGTTTTTAAAAGATTTGTTTGTTTGTCCTGAAGGGATTTCTTCCAGTCAACCAAATAAGTGAAAGAATTCTAAACAGAAAATAACAATGGGTATCATAAGGTTGAGGTGATATTAAACATAAAATTTTTGAAATTTAAACAAGTAATTTTAGGTAATATAAAAATCTTAAAATATATACTTTTAATTTACATGAAATAATACTACATTTAACATAATATGGTTATCTTAATGTGAAACCGATTTTGAACTTTCTTTCGACGAAGCGAGTAACATTTGCTGGAAAAGGTCATAAATTAGTAGTTAGCTTCGCGTCCTACGTACAGCTGCAATTGTTTTGTCATTATTTACGAGCTGATTACCAGAGCATTCGTTATTAAATAACGATAAATTTTATCGCCTTCCACCATTCATTGACACAGTATTACTACTGACTGCATTGCCCTTTACAACTACGAGCATATGAGTCATAAAACACTCTTAATATAACCGCTTCATATGTTTACGTCCATCAGGAAACATATCTGTAAACAAAACTATAACGGGTAATTTTAAACAGTTATATGCGAATTATACGCAACTGCTAATATTTGTACTGTTATTTTTTACATTGGATTACTCGGTAGTTCAAAACATTTTTAATCTTCCATTAACATTAATTAACGGAAACAATAATAAATGAAAAAAATATAAAACGACATCATGCTTAACTTGGACCAGGATTTGGGTTTGGCTTTA
This sequence comes from Rhodophaea formosa, assembly GCA_963082605.1. NCBI lineage: Eukaryota > Metazoa > Arthropoda > Insecta > Lepidoptera > Pyralidae > Rhodophaea > Rhodophaea formosa. The sequence goes on along the minus strand of OY720228.1, from coordinate 6,845,994 downwards.
TAAATAAATATATAAATAATAAATAAATATATAGGGACATACACACAAATTGAGCTAGCCCCACAGTAAGTTGTGAACTTGTGTCGCAGGATACTAACTCAACGATACTATATTTTATAACATATAATTATATAGATAAACATCCAAGACCCAGGTCATTCTGAAAAAGATCGTTTTCCATCATGACCTGACCGGGGATCGAACCCGGGACCCCCGTGTCGCAGGCTGGCGTGTTGACCGCTGCGCCACGGAGCTCGTCAAAGTCGAGCTCGTTGGCTTTGTCTACAGCACAAGGCAAAAAGACGTGATAATGAAATGAATGTATGTATGAGTAATAGTCTGTATAATCTTCATTCAATCGTTTAGCGAAGAGAGCACTCAGCGTGCCTTGACGCAGTGTGAAGTACAGTTAGTTAATTATCACATCTGTGTCTCTGAGGAAGATAATTATAGTCTTAAATTCCATGTGTGTGTATGTCATCCATGTATAATCAATCATAGATGATTATGTAGTTACATTTATACTTTCATGTTCATGTAATAAAAGTACTATTAAATAGTAAAGGTTGTGCAAAAGTTTCTCATCCGTGAAGGTTTGAATAGAGTATAAAAATGTATTGTATTCTTCCATTCTTCCGCATAATTTTTTGTAGGTATGTAAAAGTCACGTGGACCATAAGCATTGGTGTAATTCAAACCACAAATGGATTTTTAATCAATGGTTTGTACTTACACGTACGTACAATGGTCTGTTTGTTCCTGCTGCCTGTATGACCTACTTATATATTATATTCATCATCATCATCATCAGGTCTTTTTTAGTCTCCACTGCAGGAATATGACCCTCTCTGTGGTACCAGACAGAGCCAGAGCAGTCAGAGGATTTCTCCACGCCAGCCAGACGGGTTGAAGAGGTCTCTTTGATGTTTATAAGCTTTGTTAGGCTTGTGTTCTCTAAGTTATATTGTCTTTGCTTTTTTATGCAAGATAATATACAACAAACGCCACTACGATACGAGATTCTAACGTGTACCTAACATCACTTTTAGTAAATCATATTTGTTTATTTCCTTAGTAGCAGTTTCCAGACCGCGTACGTCAAGAACAAAGTTCAAAACATTCAGAATTTTACGACTCAGCCGTAATTATTATGTCTTTCCTAATATCAAGAAGTTGAATTAGTGTCAGTATCATTGTTTTAAAATATATGTTGTTTTTGTACATCGCCTGTAGGTACCTACGGTTATTTGTTGTTTAACTTCCGCGAGAAAATAAGTTTTAAATTAAGTAACGGTACGTCCACAGACTTTTTTCCCTGTTATTGTTAGTTGCTTGTAAAAAATCCTAGTCTGTGTTTGAAGGACCCTACCGATTTATTGCTTTATCTACCCCGCACAGGATAAAGGCGTGATGAGGCCACGTTTGGGCTGTTAACGGCCGTTAAGATGGTAAGCTGAATCAAAATAGCGATAGGTTGCTAGCCGCATCGCCTATTAACGTGAGTGAGAGATTCTTTAGACTTTCGGCCAATCCTTTGACCGGCTTTACGGTCTGCGCGGGAATAAAAACAGCTGGTATATTCTAAGTTTTTTCTCCAACCAAACCGGTATGGAAGAGTTCAAAAGACATGTTGTCATAAAGTATCTCCTTAGAGATAGTAGCAAAATGCACATACGGCGAGTTTATCGACCATCAAAAAGATCGGTCTGCTAAAAGGCATCAATTTCCGTGATGTGATCATCAAAATGAGAATAACGATTCCTCGAAAACAAATTGCTCGAAATGTTAAAAAGGTTGATTATCACTTCGCATAGACGTACCGATTTTATTGATAATTTACTATGCCTAGTCGTTAACAGTTTACGTTCGTTCGATGAACCAATCGGCGGTGCTAATGATATTAATTACATTTTAACATCGTTAACGCGAGAATGTGCAGTAATCACCACTACAGTACCCACTCGTGTGAAACTGTACTGTTACTAGGAAATTAAAGTTGTCAATTCTGGATTAAATTGAGAATAGAAACTCCCATTACGTTTACCGTAGGAGCTGTTAATGCATTCAGAATAGGAAGCAGTGGGAATGAAGAGGTTGCAAAACGCTGGTCAAAACATATTTAATATATACAAATATTGTCAAACTAGTGAGATAAACACAGGTGGGAACAAATTTAATTTTTATTCTGTCTTAGCTCTGTGAGCTGTAGACCTCGTGCGTCAGTTTTTGGTTAATATAAAAGTTCACCTCGCATCTTAAAACAAAAAGCTGATAGTCGTTTGATAATATGGGAGGGATCCATCGGAGTTATGTCAAAAATTTATTAATCTAAAAGAAACCTGAATAAAATAGGAAACAAAAGAAAAATTACCCAGGACATGACCGTCCATTCTATAGATTCGAAATCTTTTTTTTTCTTTTTAAATATATGCGGACAAATCACATAGATCAAAACTAAAACGCTCTGATACCTTATAGCTATTTATCAATCACACTCTTCGATCAACACGGCCTCTGTACCGGTACGGAAGGCCGTGTTGCTCGAAGATCACACTAGCTATTCTGATTCTGCCAATGAATTAGGAATATTCTGCCGATGAAGCTGTCAGTGAAATTATCCGTCTTGTCGATGACAAAATAATACTTCCTGTTTTATTTTATAATCACGAGGAACTCACAATGGTCATGAGCGCCACGAACATTCACCATGTTGAAAAAAAAAAACAAATCTAGTCAACATAAAAGTCAAATAGTTTACTACAAGGAAACAATATAAATGTACACACTACACTACATAATACAAATCTCTCCTCTATATATTATAAGTATAGATTATACAGAACGTTACTGCATTTTGCGGGCCAAATACTAGAAGGTTGTTCTAAGTACCACTTGAAATGCTCAATTTACGTCAACTCATGAGAAGCTAATTTCATGGATAATATAGCAATCTAAATTCAACCTTTTGCGATAGGTTTAACACCTGACCTACGCGTAAACAAGAACGCTTCAAGTTCAAAGTCGTTTACGATTTTGGTCCTAGGTCAAGAATAATTAGGCAAACGAAATTAATTCATTTACCTATTTATTGCATAATATGCTTTAACTTATATTCTGTTGAAATCCAGTAATGGTTTGGAATTGCCTTCAGAATTCAATACATTTAATTTGGAAATCTATGAATGGAAAAGATTTTTTTGTCAGTTCTTCATGCTAAAAGCTGTTGTAGGTTTAGGCATCAAAATATTAAATAAATGGACTACATTGTACTCCGGGATAAATAGTAGAGTACTTATTACTACGAGGAATGAAAAAAACAGAAGGAGGGAAGAAGGAAAGAGCAGATGAAAATATAAAAGAAAGACGAAGCCGTGCGCTTTATCTCATCAAGGTATCTAAGTGTGGTCCCTACTACATCCTCAGCTTTATCATATTCGGAGCCCGGGGTGCATCTTTTTTTTTCCTCATTTCTTTATAAATAAAGCTTGTGTGTCCAGCTTATAAACTTCAAAGAAACCTCTCGAACCGGTCTGGCCAGCGTGGTGGGTAGGCCAAATTCTCTGACTGCTCTAGCTAATAGGTATATGGCTCTGATAGTACAGAGAGGGTCATGTTCCTGCAGAGGAGACTAAAAAAACCTGATGATGATAAAAAATATTTATATTCCCCGAAATTAAATTAATTTTCGTTCTTATGTACATTGTTTGTTCGTTTGTACATGCAATAGCCAATTTGATGTGCACTATCTCAAATGCATTGTTCCAAATAAACAATGCAATTATTGCGCTGCTCAATAGCCCATCAATCACCGCGTATTAGTAATTTATAACACGCAGGAAATTGGGAGCGAAGGAGTTGACTCATGCCTGGATTCACAGAACACCGAGAACGTGGAAATAAAGCTTCCTGCATTTTGCACTTGCGCCAGCGCCGCTTCTTTTGTCTATTTCGTAAAGATGTTAGTGGAAATGGGCATTAGATAGTAGACGCATAAAAACAAATTTGACCGGCAGTGCAGCTTAATCGAACTTCGAAATAAGGCGAGGTTGAACGCCAACATGTTTTGTCACTTTTATCTTTTATTTAAATTCTTATAGCCCTGAACGCAAAGAGAATATGAGAAATACAAACCGGGAACTGACACGGAAACTTTATTTAATCTCATTATTACATTGTTGGCGCGGGGCCTCACCCCCACAAGCGCTCTCTACTTAATTCTCTTTGCCTAAACGCCAACACGAAACTAGTCTAAAATGGTTGTCATTGTTGAATCTCCTGAATTGGATAAATCTGACTGTGATTTTTTTCCAGCTTTACTTCTGTACTCGTCCTGTGCTCGATTTCTGGCAATGTTCTGCGATAACCCGTCAACTTACAGTTGTCTGTCTGCGAAGTGAACCGCGTAAGATCTGAGAGATTGTGCAACTTGGTCGGGCTATCGTTTGGCATACTAAGCATGCAGATGTTAAGGGTCAGATGGAGCAATGTGGACTAAATTATCGGTAGCGTTCTCTTGGGTACGACATGTGGTGTATTTATTTTCTTTTTTGGAGTAATGCTAATGACTGTGTCTTTGACTATCAGTTTTAAAGGTTTCGGTAACGCGCTTTAGTAGACGCCTCTTAAATTTTTTTATTTGATTATTTCTCGACTTTTTTATGTAATTAATACCGCAATATCTTTTTTAACTCTAACAACATGAGTTGGTGCTTGTATTAGCGCAAATAAATAATAGTTTCGATGCGAGGCATCAAATATCCTGCGTCAAATGCAAGCCATGTACAGTCCTTATTTCCGGCTGTTGTTGCTCTGTTGTGGCTATGTGTCGAAAATTCTTACTGTTAGCCGTCTCTCTCTCTCTCTCTCTTATCTGAGCGTTTTCCCGGTTGCATCCTCAGCTGGAACGCTTCGAAGCCCAGGGTCGGCTTTCCAGCTATTACTTATCCACTTCGCACTGTCTTCGGCATCCTTAGTTGAGAGTCCATTGGCATGCATATCATTCTGAACAATATCAAGCCAGTACTTCTAAGGTTTTCCCCTTCTGCCAGGGCCCGGTGGAGGCGCCATAGCAAGACAATTTTTTCCAATGTAATTTGCCACCAACACATACAAAAAACTTTGACAATTCAATGATTTCAAACACCATCGTGACCTGCCATCTGGGCCCACATTACGTCTAGATAGCATCGCAATACCGACATTAACCCAGATCTGCCGGCGCGAGATTGCGGTAAATGCCACTAATTGACGCAGGAGATTAAAAGCAATAAAAATTTTAAGTCCATGCTTTATTAGTTATTCGTTTCGAGTTTTTATTGGAAGTGCAATCTAGTGGTTTCGTTTTACAGTCTAGGCTTAGACTGTATGCCACTGAATCTAGTCATATAAGAACACATTATTATGCCCTTGAGACAGGTTGAGTGTAGACAATAAATTGATATCTGTATTTTCAATTCGTCGCCGAAATATACCTATTTCTGTCAAAACATGATAGCAATGAAACAAGATTGCTTGTCTCAATATGTTGCATGAAATTAATTTCAATCAGGTGATTTAATTTTTTTTAAACATCTTCACTACATATTAAGTCCTTCGCCGCGTCTGTCTGTCTGTTCGCGATAAACTCAAAAATTACTGCACGGATTTTCATGTGGTTTTCACTAATTAAGAGAGTGATTCATGAGGAATGTTTATGGGTATAATACTTGGCCGGGCGCAGCAGGGCAGGGCTGCTAGTTGTATCTAAAAATGTATTAGTCACTAGATGTTAAATTTGATGGACCCACAAATTTCGTGGCGATCGTCCGGGTCTTTTTCTTCTCCCAACCATAAGCTAGATCTTCGGAATTTTAATTGAAACGTAACAGCCCATTATCCCCGCTCCAAGTGTCATTGTTCGGGTACAATTGAAGGAAATCTTGCTTGATGGCCTGGAAATCCTCCGCCGAAACTTTGACAAATTCGACACTTAATTATCTTTATTTTTTCGTTAGGTTTAATTTCTTTTGGACTCGCTTTGCCTTAACGTGTGGAGGGAGCGATCCATTGAGTATTGGAAAATAAAATCTGTGGTAAAATGTTTAGAATTTAGAATATCTTTATTTTTAGCCTTTGACACAATTAAGTCCTATATGAGAATCCGGTATGAGGATATTGTTAAACACAATGTCTTCTTAAGTATTTTAATTTCGTGGCTTTCTTTTTTAAAGTTAATAAATGACCATATGTTGTGGCGGTCAAAAACTTAGAGGACTGCTAATAAATAATCAACTTCTCTACACAATAGATTAGTAGTCCAGCTAAGACATAATTACTGTACTGTGTGTACCGGCTGACTGACGATTTCTCCGCAATTACCTCCAGCAAATAAGGGTAATGTGACTAGTTGGTCACCCATCGGCAAAAAATACACAGTCACGGTCACTGGGACTATCCTACAGTGATTTTTCTAGCAAATAAAGTTAATATATATATATATATATAGTAGGTTGGAAAAATCATGTTGTCATGGGGTATGCCTACAGTGTTTTAAAGGGAAGCATTAATTAATTTTTGAAAGAATCATTTAAAAGAAAGCGAGGATGTCATTTAAAATTTTGTTCCCTTTTAACTTTTGAACTACCTACTGTTTAGAATTCAAAGTGAGTCCTTACGTACCCATTTTGTCAGAAACGGGCACTTTGGCGAAAATGCTAAGTTAAGCTCCACACTGTAACCCTGTAAACAGTAGTTCATAAAATAGTTAGAAGGGTTATGTAGAACAATTTTTAATGATAAATAATCTCCGTTTTCTTTCAAATGATTTGATGACCCCGTAAAATTCATGTATCTCCTTAAGGAGGTAACCTAACCTAAAAATATTTAGTATCAGACGCATTGTAGGCTCAACTCAAGTATCGAAAATCATGATGTGTGATTCATAAAACGAAGACCCATGACCTATGCTCTTAGCTCGTGCCGAGGAGTTCCTTGGCCTTTTGTTTAAACAACTGAAAAAAAAAATGTTTTAACTTCAACAATCAAAGTTATTCTAAATTTACGAGTTAGTTCATTTTCATTAAGTATGCTTTTTTAAAGAAAGGCTGATAAAAAACTCGTCTCTCTACTCGTATTAACCGGTGTATGATAGAAAATTGCTGAAGATGCCCTGAATTGGGCTTATTAAAAAAACAGCCATAAGTGTTGGATTATTTATTTTAAACATTCAGTATTTGAATTTAACTTATTTAAATTTTTCAAAGCAAAAATTCTGTTTATATGTAAGGTTTATTAACCTATATTGTGTTATCAGCACAATGACCTAACTTCGGGCGTCCATTTTGAAATAACAAGACATATAAATTATCGAAGTAGGAACATAAAATCTGTTGAATTAATCGTATGAATTTTGCCCTAAGACCTTCATGTGATAACTGAAGAACTGTTACATAAATTGGGCTTGACGTATTGTATTAGAAACGAAGTTTGTTAAATGCTTATCATTTTACGACTTCGTGATATTTTAGGTTTGTTGCCCGATGATACCAATTAGAAACAAACCATTTCAGTTCACAGCATAGTGTAAAGGGCTAGCTTAATAATAAATAAATAAATAAAAATATACGGACAAATCACACAGATTGAGCTAGCCCCAAAGTAAGTTCGAGACTTGTGTTATGGGATACTAACTCAATGATACTATATTTTATAATAGATACTTATAAAGATAAACATCCAAGACCCAGGTCAATCTGAAAAGATCATCGAACACGGGACCTTCCGTGTCGCAGGCAGGCGTGTTGACCGCTGCGCCACGGAGCTCGTCATCTCAATCGCTTTGTGATCTGTCCCGATATATTTGTAAATTATAAATTTTCTGCTTCGGCTGCTGGTTGTTTGATCGGTAGTACAACGGACTATTAATTACAATAATTATTATCATTACCTTCGACATGGCTATAAGATTTAGACCACTTTAAATTATGACAACATAAGACTGTTAATTTAGACTGTGATTTAGACCTTGAGATTTAAATTTTTTTTTTTATATATACTACTTGCCCATTGGATACTTGGTATCTCGGTATAAAGGTATAAATGATTTGAACACTATGATTACGACCAATATCTTCTCCCATAGACATAATTGAATAAGTAAAAAAATATACTGTCTATTTGACTCAAATGCTCAAATCAAATGACGGGTTTGACAACAAAGACTCACTGAATTAAAAGCATTAAAAATAAACAATAAATAATAAAAATCTACAAAAAAGTACCTATTTTTAATTGTTTTAATAAGTACTTTTCCACGCAACCAATCTAACCCAAACTCCTCTTCCTCTCCAGATAATACCGGAATGGACGAGTCAAGCTCCACCAAAGCGATACTATGAATCGCATCCATGAAGCATAGCTAATATGGACACTCTCCACGTGGCGCACGGTCCCAGCAAGGGCAGCAGCCGCAGCCAGTCACCCTCCGCTGCGGAGTTGGCGTTGCACCCCGCCGCGGTCACTGACGACGCCGTCATACGATCGAGGGTGCAGTCACCACAGACGTTGCACCACCCAGTCAGTGTAAGTATTAACTATCTAATTGGATGGTGCCGTGGTGGCGCCACCATAAGCGTCGCGCATACACAGCCTGTAAGCAGAAGCACTTTCGCATCGTTTAATGCTTCTCTGGTAGTGCCATGTAGTGATATGGAGATAAACGTCTTGGAGAAAGTAGTTTTGTTATTTGCTTTCTGAAGTTATATGGTGATGGCTTGGTGTGATGAATCCTTTCTCGATGACAGTATCCAGACGCTGCTCAATAGTATCGCCGATAATACTTCAGCGTGCCATTGATAGTATATCGGTTTGTTCTAAGATAATGAAGCTATTTATATCATTAAAAAACACTGACACCCGACCTACATGACTGTAGGCAGCAGGTCGCCAATTGTGCGAGGTAAGCTCTTACAGATTCTGTATGATTTGGCTAAATTTTGACAGCCAGCCGCATATCGCACGCGAACTTTCTTTGGGTACCTTTAGAACAGCAGGTACCTGTGAAAATTATGCACAATTATTTGAACACGGGATGGAATCAAATCCGGAGGTTCTTGGACACGGAGACCGTCAATCTGAATTATATAAAACCATGTAATGTATTTCTTACGACACATGTCCACGGTTCAAAAATAAACGGACTCTGATACATTCGTTCCGGATGCGCGCGCTCCACTCATCTTTACGAGCATACTCAAACTACGCGCGCAAATATTTATGTATCGTATACATGCTTCCATACGGAATCACAGGAGATCATAAAATCACAAGCACAAACTTGTTGCCCGGATTTACGGTACCCAGCAAGTTGGCAAGGAAACAGTGGCACAACTGGCTTGTTCTGAACAAAATCGGTTTTTTAAAACACCTATCAAAAGATCCAATACAAATGTTTAATCGATCTCTGCACTTCAGTACATAGTAATTAGAAACGTCGTACGTACTCCTCACTGTCATGTAGTCTATCTTTAAACATAAATACATACTTTAAATCTTTTTCTCTTGCGGAGTAGAAAGAGTCTAGGTCTTTAAAACCTAAAGGCCACGTTTAGCGTGTGTGGGGGTGCATGAAAGGAGCCTCCCCGTGTGACGTAGTGACCCTCAATATGTCCGGCGCACCCTGAGCAACAATCTGCGGGGACAGTCTAGTCGGTAACGCAGATTGGCTGATCCTCTCACCACAAAATGGCTTTATAGCCATTTTGACTCGAAAAGAAGAAGAAGCGTGTGCGTGGGCTTGTTGGTGGAGAACGGAATCAAAAAGTGACGGTTGGTATCCGCATCACTTATTGACATGATTCCTCACGATTCCTTCGATCGGCTTTGACGATCTGCGCGGGAACAGAAGCAGCTGGTACATTTTACGTTTTTTCTTTTCTCCCAAACCAGCGTGGAAGACTAACGCCGCAGATAAAGACACTAAAGACATATCACCCAAGTTTATCAATACTATGTTTCAGTGATACTTGTTGCCAGCTCAAAGAAGTCAGATCCATAATAAGTTGATTATAAACAAAATGTGTAAAAGTTTTATTAAAATTATATTTATATCTTCGTCATCATCATCTCAGCCCATCTTCCGCCAACTGACCAGCTCAGTTTACCGAAGAGTTACTGAAATCTCGTTGGAAGCCATAATATAAAAGAAAAGAGGAAAGTATGCAAGTTATCGAATTACGGTGTTAGGATCTAGATGCTGAGCATGGCTCGCTCAATGGCTCTTTCTTTATATTTTACGGTGAATAATTTGACTTTGACATTGTTGGTATGGGGAAAAAAATTGCCGAGTGTTGCTGTTATCAATTATTATACCACCACAATAGCGCATCAGACGTGGTAAAAGTGCTTAACTACCCAGAAATATATTGTGTCTAAAAACGGTTTTGTCAGAAATATTACTAGAAGATCGGTAAAATATTGGTCGTATTTTAGTAGTGGTATAATTTGTGTATAGTAAAATAATAATTTCTTTAGTGCAAGATAACTAGGATCCATTTTTTGTTAGTAACACCTCACTTAAAATTATGTAAGTACTTTTTGACAAAATTAAATTTATAAATAAATAAATATATACGGACAAATCACACAGATTGAGCTAGCCCCAAAGTAAGTTCGAGACTTGTGTTATGGGATACTAACTCAACGATACTATATTTTATAATAGATAAACATCCAAGACCCAGGTCAATCTGAAAAATATCATTTTCCATCTTGACCTGACCCGTGATCGAACCCGGGACCATCCGTGCCGAAGGCAGGCGTGTTGACCGCTGCGCCACGGAGTTACACATTGCCAAATGTGTAAATTTAATGTAAAACAGCGAACGCTCTTGACCGATAATCCTTATTAATTAGGTACTTCTACATGAAAGTAATCCTACAACGAAAATAAATATATGCCCTGAATAGGAAAATTTGGCTAGACATAACTTCTGAGGAAGATATCTGAAGATAAGCTCTTGGAATAATATTAGTCGTATTATCTAGAGGAGGGTCTAATGGCGGTCGACCAAACGAGATAGTTGTTTGTGTAAGTTTTGGTCCGTACTGCGTACCTCTATAGCTATTAGATACTATGTTGTTATTACTATCTTCATTATTAGATAGTTTTGTTTAGATTGGTCGGCCGGGCTGTGGACATTTTACAGAGATTTTTTTACTCGCATCCAGAATGATAATTCTCTTAATTTACCGAAAGCTTAATAATGAAGAGTAATACCAAAAATCCTACAAGTAATTTACATATGTCTGCAAATGATTTGTAAACAAGGCATAATTAAGTTTATTGGAAAGATTCTAGTATCTTTGCTTTGCTTATATTTTCTAAGAAACCTAGATTATCATAATAAAGCCACGTAAATTCTGCTGAAATCGTTAATCTCTTGTAATAATTCTTAATATGGTTATTTTAAATAAGCTAAAGACTATCGTTGCTCTTACTGGGATAGTTAAACAGGTAATAAATGATGAGGTATAACTATACCTCATCATCGTCTTTCATTTATAAACTTATAAATGAAGACGTAACTGCAATCATGTGGTCATCATTCCCAATACCTTCTCAAGGTTAAATGCTAAAACAATAAACCTCTGTCTCAAAGGTTCGTATCGACCCTGAACGCGATTATCACGCGAACTGGATGAGTTTCCGAACTCCACAGCATCAACAAAGGGCTTGTTGATTTAAAACAAACGGTAAAGGAGGAAACGTACGCTCAACGAGAAAAGTCGATTACCAAGCTAAATGTTAAACTGAGCATAATGGTAGCGTAATCATCATTGTTTACAGACAATACTGCTAAAGTCTAAGATGACAGATGATATAAGGTCATAATACCTAGTGGTTTAGTTTTTGTTTACGAATTTAAAAACGCCCAAAGTCTGATTTAGGGTTTTCACTTGGACTTAAGTCTTAGAAGTGTCACATTTATGCCATGACTAATAATTATCTTATTTACGAAATGATAAATATATAGGAACAGCCACACAAATGCGAAATAATGAAAAGTTATACTAAAAATACTACAAGTAATTTACTATCGGAATACTGAATTAGATTTTATTAATTTGACCTAATTAGGAGTAAAAGAATAAATTGTCGGGTGGCGCTAGTTTTAGAGAAAACTTTGGTCAAAGTGAGCGAAGTATTTGGCCTAGGTCTCGACACGAGACTTTCTGATTTGGTCAGCCAATTTCGTTAATTACGTAAGATACAATTATATATTGGTACATCATCATCATCAGGTCTTTTTAGTCTCCACTGCAGGAGCCCGACCCTCTCCGCACTACCAGAGCCATATATTAGCTTGGGTAGTCAGAAGATTTGGCCTACACTCTCCACGCTGGCCAGACGGGTTGGAGAGGGCTCTTTGATGTTTATAAGCTTTTTTTAGCTTTATATTGGTACGACTGGCAGATTTGGTGGAGTAGCTTGTCTAAAATGCTAATGGTCTGAAATATCTTCATATTGAAAGTCATCGTTATCATCATTTCGTGTAGGCGACACGGTCAGTTGACAATGCACACCCTAGTGTCAGAGTTCTTCGGAACCGCCTCTGACTGGTTCTTTTAACTTAACGTGCCTTCCGAAGCACGGAATCATCTTTCTTATCAGACAATCACTTGATTCATGCCTGCAATGTCCTAACCAAACTGGAAATAACAAAGTATGTATGAAGTCATATAAAACCTGAACTCGTCATGAAAATATTTCGTCAAAGTGAGCGATTTGACTCCACACATGATTTAGCCTGCCAAATTCGTTGATTACTGTACGTAAGATAGAAGAAGTTTAACGTTGGCACGAGCGGCAGGTTTGGATATTTTATGCAGTGACTTCGTTAGCTGCTAAACCCGCAGGATTACATTTTTAGTTACGGCGATGTGCACTGGGGAAATACATGCCAAATATGCTTGTAACATTCACAAGTATTTCTCATATTGTTTTGTATAAATCTCTCGACACGTCTAGAACTATAAAACTATGGACACGACGGACATGACTCAAGTCTCTTTGTGGTATAGGAGGAAAGGGAAAACATGGGATATCCCAGCTGCTTTTTTTCCCGCGTAGATCGTAAAAGCCTGTGAAGGGATTGAAAATCGAAGGAATCACGCCAATAAGCGATGTGGCTATCAACCCTATTTTGATTCCGCTTTCCATCTTTATGCCGACTAACACGCTAAACGTGGCGTTTGGATTTTATGAACTTAGGCTCAGTCTGCCCCGCAAGGGATGAAGATGTGATAATATGTACGTACGATTCAAGTCTACCTTTTTCTCAGATTGGCACGGAACAAAGTAAATGTTGATTTAGTTGCCATTGAAAACTTATCGGCTCCTAACAGCAGCCAGCCAACCCCAATCTCTGTACCTTTGTAAATATTGGCGTCTCGAACCTGGCGACATATCGAGTGTCCGTCTGATACACAGAGCAATGAATGTCGTTCGCGCCATTCTAAACACGAAACTAATAATAATACCGCGTGTCAGTCCGTAGGCGAAAGTCGCATACTCGGCCTGTCAGAAAAAAAATTAAAAATGCCCTAATGTGCTGTGATAGGTATAATAACTGCAGTAAAAAGGTTTAGAAATAAAAATTTTATTTAGCCTGTATCACGAGTAAGTTGAAAATAGTAGATTTTTGCATTTCTACACTTGCCTTAAACCCTAAACAATAAACGGTGCCGCCGCTTGTTTCGTATGAAATGTGTCGAAAAGGCGTCTTGTAGCGCACGAGCGATAGTCATATTGCCGCACGCCTTGCTCTGTGGTCCGTTTGTCTGGTAAAAGAATGTTTACTCTCGAAGGACTTATTGATTGTAACACAAAGAAATTACTGCGTGGGTTATTCTAACATCAAATCTTAAGCTTAGTACGCATACACCTATTATTTTAGTCGCGACTGTTTTGTTGCAAAAATCGTTCGCACTGGTCGTGTACAATAGGGTTATCATCTGTAGTCTAAATAGTACAATTATCCTCTTTTTTATTTAGGCGTACTTTACGCTAAAATACTCTATTCACATGAAACTAAATATTAAACTTGTATCCACGTACGATTCCCAAGTGAACATTTTGCACCGACACGACAGCTTAGTAAATAATTTAAGTCTGTTGTTTGTGTCCATAATATTTTTTGTTAATTTTATTTATGCTCCGAATAAATATATTGCTTTCTTTCAACTTATAAATTAGGCTAAATCGACCCGTTTCGCGCTTATTTAGCCGGTGGTCCATTGGGCAGCGAATGTAGATCTTTTTATCACATACCTAAGACGGCAAACGAGCAAGCGGGTCACCAGATGCTAAGTTATCAGTGACACGCCCATGGACAACTGCAACACCAGGAGTGTGACAAAACCACTGCCGCCCTTTAAAGAAAACATACTCGTGTTTTGAAGGTTGCAGTCTCGTATCGATTCGGGAATACCGCCTCAAGAAGTTGATTCCACAGTTCGGTCATACGACGCAGAAAGTTTCTTCTAAAACATTGCCGCTACTCGCCGAAGCAATAGAATTGAGTATAAATCGGATTCGCTCATCTAAATTACTCTACTAAAATATTGTCTCTTCCTGAAAAAAGAATTATTTTGTGCTCTAAATGTTTGCTAGAGAAATTATCGCTTAATTTTTTTTGGAAAATTGGCGTATATTTTCTTTGCGAAAAGTAATCATCATCAGATCGACTTCCGCTAGTCAGTCTGCATAAAAAACGATCGTCTGGTATCAGTTAAACGATTCAAATACGTCGGCGAATTGTTGGCTCAATATCTTGGCTCGTTGAGCGTGCATTTGTTGGAGACGTCAGTGCTTGTTGTTTTTCGTGTGTGAAACTGGCCAACAATGAGACAGAAGCCGTAAATGAGATGGAAAGACGAATTGTGTGATTTTAATAAGGAATGGCATGACCCAGGACTAGATGGAACGGGAGGGGAGGCTTTTGCCCAGCTGTGGGACCTAAATAGCTAGAAAAAAAGTGGCTAACACTGGTGTCGTAATGTTCAAGTCTATAAGCATTTGATCGTACCTTTCGATATACGGAGAACTCGAAATATTTTACAGAGACTTGTGGAGACCTCGTCCGGGGCCATTTAACATGATGTTCACGCCAGATGGGCCATCGAGATCTTCTAATATAAGTTAAACGATTTCTACATCGGCGGATTTCTTGGCGACGTTAGTATACGAGAAAGAATATCTTTATACGTCCTATTTATATCACCATTAGGATATGACAATTGACTGTGTTAATGAATGAAATGTCACATGGACTACTGAGCTGACTTGAGTATAAATAAACTTTTCATCCAAGATGGAGAGCATTGAAATAAGTAAATCCACAGAACAGAGGATACAAAATCCACAGAGTGGGATATCAAAAAAATAAACAACAATTTGCAGGTAAAAAAAAAATCATATAAACGAATTATCTGTTTATCTCTATCTACAACAATCAATGACTGAATATATTATTTTGTAATTGATTAGAGAGAAAGAGAGTTCTTCTCTTCTAAAAATGTGAAGTGTAGAATAGAATAAAGCTTTATTTAGATAACTTAAACACACACATACTATTACATTAATTAAACAATCAATTTTATTCATATAATATAGTAAAACTAGTAACAGCCTATATGTGCGCTGCAGCCATCCAAAAAGGTATCGAAATCCATATCCATTGAAATACAAACAAATCTTTAAAATACTTTCTGTTATGAAATGTCCCATTTCTATTTCCGTGTGTAGGTCAAAAATGCAGTTAATATTTTTAAAACCCGTCGACGTAATACGCCTACAAAGCAGTAGCTACAAAAATGTAACAACAAGATTGAAGACGAGTTCATTAAACACAGCCACTTCGGCAACGCGCCAAGTCTTAAATTTTTAAACTACATCTATCTATTGGCAAATCATACACTTCAAACGGAAGCATGTATATGAACTCAGAATTAGAATAAAAAACTTTGAAAAAAAGAATCAAGTTCAAGCAATTCAAGGTTAGGCCTAACCAAATTGATGACGTTGTTAAAAAAAATCTTCAGGACTACCTGTCTAATCTACTTGAGGCGTTGCCTAATAAGATCTGCTGCGTTCACCACTTTCTATTGTTGAATATGATTGAGTCTCCATGTAGTGCTAGGTGCCTGATCTGTGCTTCCACAAAGGAGAACAGAAGTGGTGGCATGTAAAGTTGATTAACCTTTCAAGAGCCACATGGCATTATACATATATAGAATGCGGGTTACTAGGAAATAATTTTACCTTTTTTATGGGGATCTTTTTAATATATAAATTTATACTCACACGACACACCTGATGGAAAACGGTTACCGTAGACTATGAAAGCCTGCATCACCAGGTCTTGAACACATACAGTTCTTTTTTCACAGATCTCCCCCTTTGCAATACGCCAGGTTTTATATTATGTATGACGTAATGAAATATTTTTGTTTATTTCCAGGAGCCGTCATCAAGTTCCTCTTCCCGGCATGGCGACCGTGTGACGCACCATGTCAAGTCTCACTCGAGGGACCTGGGCAACAGCCCTCTCTCGGCCAACACCACTGGCAACAGCACTAGAGAGTAAGTTTCCAATCAAGGACTGAACAGAACGCTCTCCAACCCGTCTGGCCAGCGTTGAGTGTAGGCCAAATCCTCTGACAGGCTCTGGTAGTACAGAGAGGGAGGAGCACGAGCTCCTGCAATGGAGACTAACAAAGACCCGATGATGAACAGAACGCCTTCTATTTTCGACCACGTACAAAAAATACATATTGATATGAGATACGTCTTTATCCCTTATGTGGTAGACAGGGCCCAGGTTCATAAGACTCAAAGGCCACGTTTAGCGTGTTAGCGGGCGTAAAGGTTGCAAGCGGAATCAAAATAGTAATGGGTTGCTAGCGGCCACGCCTGTTACCATGATTCCTAACATTTTCGCCCATTCCCTCGGTCTGCTTCTACGATCTGCGCGAGAAGAAAAGCAGCTGGTACATTCTACGGTTTTTCTTTACTCCCAGACTTGCGTGGAAATGTCGAAAGACGGTTTGCGGTTGAAACACAACTCTCTTTTAACATTGATCCTCGCCAGTGTTTTCCCAAAACGTCTCATCAATTTCCCGATCGGTCTGCTTTGTTGACCAACTAGTGCGCTAATGATAATACGACAGAGCAGACGTGTCACTACAAAGCTCTCCTTTGCTGTCATCTAGTGACAATACCTGCCTTGATGTGCACGATTCTTCATAGTCTCATAAGACTTACAGAGCCACTATTTATTCAAAATTTGTTCTTACTCATGTTTCAGTCTGGAAGACTCGCCGCAAAAGAAGATCCTGTCCGGTCTTATAGGTCCCGGGGACTACTCCGGGCCTGTTTACAGCCCCAACGTGTCGTACACCCTGTCCTCGGCCGACGAGTATGGTTCGCCGGCGTATAGAGGTGTGTATACATTTGCATGCATGTTTGGCGTAGAATATAAGCTACAAACGCTTCGTTTTTCTGGAAGACTCGCCGCAAAAGAAGATCCCGTCCGGTCTCATAGGTCCCAGCGATTACTCCGGACCTGTTTACAGCCCCAACGTGTCGTACACCCTGTCTTCGGCCGACGAGTATGGTTCGCCGGCGTATAGAGGTGTGTATTCATTTGCGTGCATGTTTGGCGTGCCCGTGCTTTAGAGTACAATGCGGTTGTCACATCCAAGACCAAGGCCGATCTAAAAAAGGTCGATTTACATCATGACCTGGTCGGGGATCGATCCGGGGACCCCTCCTGTTGCAAGCTAGCATGTTAACCACTACGTTACGGACGCCGTTATCAGGCCGCAATAGAAATACACATTCTGTAAAAATTTGAAGTCTAGCTCTTACGTTTTTCTTTTTTGTCATTATTTATTTATTTCGAGCCATCACGTGTCCCACCGGCAAAGGCCTCCCTCCACTTCTTCCATTCTTTTTTGTCATTAGTCGTGCAAATCAAGATACAGCCCTGTGTGATGACGGACAGCATAGTATTAGTAATAGTGGTGGCCCTGAAGACGAAGCGAAAGTTTAATTACATATAAGACTATTCGGCCGACATTAACACACAATAATAACAATATAATTATTTTTTTAGGGCAAGATGGCGATTACTCAAATCAAGGTAATTATGATTTTATTACTTTAAGATCTGTAGTGCAAATTGTAAATGACTTTGACATTACTATAGCCCTGTCTTTTTTTTAACAATAGGAGGAAACAATGGAAGTAACTAATGATTTATTCAATATGACATGTGACACATGAAATATTTAAATAATACATTTAGCACCAATTTTCCTGATGATAAGCTGACAAAAACCGGAAAAGACATTATAACATTAATAATGACACTGTATTATCCAGTCAGTCGCATACGACAGTGCTTGTATTACAGTGTTTTTAAATACATATTCACAGCGCATTACTTTGTGATCATTGTATTCTCAAAAATTGAGTTTTTTTTAGTAGTGGAATAAGAAAGTAATAATGAACGGTTGAGTAAATATTTAATTTAATATTTACCTTAGTCCGCATCTTCTTCCGCGTTCATTTTGCAAAATCCCAGTTTTGCAATAATCCGAAATTTTGCGTTTGATTGATTGAGGTTCACCCATTTATAGATTTTTAAGGTAATAGCGTTCCGGTAAAGTATAGCCATGGATTACGAAGAACTGTGTAACATGTCGTATCCTGGTATTATAAGAAGGAGATTGCAAACAATAAGTGAAATTAATAGAAGAAAAAGTACCGGTTCCGAATTTGTTGTGCCACGTAGGCGGCTGAAAAGTCTTGGTGAATATTGTATATTAATTTATAATTATAAATTTAAATTATATATGTTAATGAATAAGCGCAAAACCTCTTAGGTGGTGGTTGTAAAAATTGTTCATATTCATAAGCACAATCTTCACCTAAGAGGTTTTGCGCTTATTCATTAACACGTTGTATATCAAAAACATTTTCTTGTGGCATGTATTTTGAGTTACATTATTTTGCGTGCTTCCGCCACCAGTTAGTTCATGCAAACTATTGCTGGCCAGCGCCCATCCACTATAGCAATAGGTTGCATGAACTAACTGGTGGCAGAATCACACAAAATAATTAAATCAAATTGACGACAAAGTAACGCCTGAAACAATTCAATAAATTCATGTAGGTTTAGAAGGAAAAATCTACTTATCCTCCCTTGTAAATCTAAAAATTCTATAGATATCGAGGTGGACTAACTCTATTTTGGTTTTTTAATAAAATCATCTAGTATGTAGTAATTAATTTATAATGCAAATCAATAAAAGGTTAGATCGGGGTCTTTAGTAATATTTCAAATCCTAATCCTAACTCCTAACTAATATTATAAATGTGAAAGTGAGTTTGTTTGTTTGTTTATTTGTTGTACGCTTTCACGCCCTAACTTCTGAACCAATCATCATGAAATTTTGCATACACATAGGTTAGGGTACTGAGAAGGACATAGGCTATATATCACGTGGGCAAAGCCGCGGGTAACAACTAGTAAAATATAAAATGATATAACCCATCGCAATAGAAGTCATGAGGAAAACGTTTAATTTGTTGACTTCCTTATGTTATTATGTTTTTCGTTATATGGTTGTTAAAGCAACTTTACAATACATTATAGGGTCTTAGATCGGCGAAACTAGCGCCACCCGTCAGTTGTACTTTTATTCCTAAATCCGATCAAATTGAATCGAATTCGAAATTCTGTTCTTTGGTAGTAAATTACTTGTAGTAGATTTGGTATTAATTTTTATTAAATAAATAAATAAATATATACGGACAAATCACACAGATGAGCTAGCCCCAAAGTAAATTCGAAACTTGTGTTATGAGATACTTATATATATAGATACGTATAGATTAACATCCACGACCCAGGTCAATTTGGAAAAGATCATTTTTCATATTGACCTGACCGGGGATCGAACCCGGGACCATCCGTGTCGCAGGCAGGCGGGTTGACCGCTGCGCCACGGAGCTCGTCAATACTTTGCATTTGATAAATGGAGAGATTGTCCCAATATTTTTATTTTGAATCAATCGAGTAAAAGCTTATCAACTTTATGTGTCAGCCGTGGTTTTGTATTACTATCTCAATGAGAAAGAAACGTTGTTTTCTGTTATCACCCGCAAGTCCGCAAGTATGATCATTTTTTTAATCCCGCTTGATGATTGTTTCAGACGAGAGTGATGGTGGCAACGTCACGTCGTCCAAGGCGCTGGCGGCTATCGCCCACCTCAATAGCAAGGTCGAGCGCACCAAGGATCTCATTCGGTTGGAGCAGACTATAAGAGACGGTAAATTAAGCAATTAAAATCTAAAAAAATTGTTGGAAATGTCAATGAGGTAGTTATTTTATCAATAGGAAACATTGAATATATAAAGGCAACCTCGGTATACTACAAATCCCTGCAGCGCATTTTGCTAAGTCCTACTCCCACTTCTGACACCGTTAGTTAGTGTTAGTCTACTCTGCGTATATATTTTTTATTCTATTTTCAATTATTTTTTCCCATTTCAAAAATGCCTAACGCGCCCAAAGAAGTTCTCACTACAAAAATGTTGAACTTGACATCAGTGAGAAGTTTTTAACAAAGTTGAAAAAACTACTAAATCGATGTATTATGTAAATTGAAGAGAGTGATATATTTTGTTTTAATATTTCAGACAACGTGAACGAGTACCTAAAGCTAGCGGCGAACGCGGACAAGCAGCAGCTGCAGCGCATCAAAGCGGTGTTCGAGAAGAAGAACCAAAAGTCCGCGCTGTGCATCGCGCAGCTGCAGAAGAAGCTAGAAGGCTACAACAAGCGGATTAAAAACTGGGAGGTACGTGTAGAGATTGTTACAAAGCAGCTGCAGCGCTTCAAAGTGGTGTTCGAGAAAAAGAAGCTGGAGGGCTACAACAAGCGGATTAAAAACTGGGAGGTACGTGTAGAGATTGTTACAAAGCAGCTGCAGCGCTTCAAAGTGGTGTTCGAGAAAAAGAAGCTGGAGGGCTACAACAAGCGGATTAAGAGCTGGAAGGTACGTGTAGAGAGAGTTACAAAGCAGCTGCAGCGCTTCAAAGCGGTGTTCGAGAAGAAGCTGAAGGGCTACAACAAGCGGATTAAAAACTGGGAGGTACGTGTAGAGATTGTTACAAAGCAGCTGCAGCGCTTCAAAGCGGTGTTCGAGAAGTAGCTGGAGGGCTACAACAAGCGGATTAAGAACAGGGAGGTACGTGAAGAGATTGTTACAAAGCAGCTGCAGCGCTTCAAAGGTACGTGTAGAGATTGTTACAAAGCAGCTGCAGCGCTTCAAAGCGGTGTTCGAGAAGAAGCTGGAGGGCTACAACAAGCGGATTAAGAATTGGGAGGTACGTGTAGAGATTGTTACAAAGCAGCTGCAGCGCTTCAAAGCGGTGTTCGAGAAGAAGCTGGAGGGCTACAACAAGCGGATTAAGAATTGGGAGGTACGTGTAGAGATTGTTACAAAGCAGCTGCAGCGCTTCAAAGCGGTGTTCGAGAAGAAGAAGCTGGAGGGCTACAACAAGCGGATTAAGAACTGGAAGGTACGTGTAGAGATTGTTACAAAGCAGCTGCAGCGCTTCAAAGCTGTGTTCGAGAAGAAGCTGGAGGGCTACAACAAGCGGATTAAGAATTGGGAGGTACGTGTAGAGATTGTTACAAAGCAGCTGCAGCGCTTCAAAGCGGTGTTCGAGAAGAAGAAGCTGGAGGGCTACAACAAGCGGATTAAGAACTGGAAGGTACGTGTAGAGATTGTTACAAAGCAGCTGCAGCGCTTCAAAGCGGTGTTCGAGAAGAAGCTGGAGGGCTACAACAAGCGGATTAAGAACTGGAAGGCACGTGTAGAGATTGTAACAAAGCAGCTGCAGCGCTTCAAAGGTACGTGTAGAGATTGTTCCAAAGCAGCTGCAGCGCATCAAAGCGGTGTTCGAGAAGAAGAAGCTAGAGGGCTACAACAAGTCTCAAATTATTGAGTGTGAGAGAGGATACTTTTTATTGTGCAACGCTTTACTTGTTGGCAAGGCATGTGAGAAGATAGGCGGCCTAAACTGGCCACGCAGTGGAAACCGGATGGCTGCAGAAAACGTGGCAGACCTAGAAGGAGATGGTGCGATGACCTGGACGCATATTCGGGTGGTTGACAAACTATCGCTCTTGATAGGGATGACTGGAAACGAAAAGGGGAAGCCTTTGCCCAGCAGTGGGACACCAAAATAGGCTAATAAAAAAAGGCATTAATTGAAGGTGAGCGGCGATTTTATCGTGAATGAGGAGTTTTCAAATAAAAATTTATAACTAGGTACTTTAATACACTAGAAGGCGTTGATGCAACTCAAGTGTCAAACAAGTCTGTATAAAACTTTGTCATCCATGATATTGACACTGCCTTTTTATCAACGCCATATAGGGAATTTTTGTTGTTTAATTTTGGAAATTTTACTTTTTGTTTTCTAAATGTCACTTTGAAAACCCCTTATTCGGAAATTCGTGCACTTAACCAAGGCATCAATCCAGTCACGGTAGCTGTAGGCAGAGACGGATTGGATGACCTGTACGCTCTGTCACTTACACATCACTCTCTACATGCCTAGGGCTTAACTGAGTCTGTGCGTGATGTATGGGAGCGGCACGGGAGTGGTAAAGTACGTCAAATGACGCTTAACTTTATTCGGGGATATGGCAAGACAGTTTGGCCCTGTCACTTGTTATAATTCACGTGCCGCTACAGTACTACCACTTTTATAAGTTACACCGATGTACCTGCGCAGAAATCAAATTTTTGCATGGCGCTAAAATATCCGTTTGCTATTGGCTGATGCGTACGCGCCATGCGGCGTCTCGGCCATTCTCGGCAGGCGTACAAGTATTGTGAGCAAGATAGCAATAGTCTTACTGCTTTTGGATTTAAAATCTTATGTTGTAGTAATAAGTTCGTTATTTCACTGATGTTCTCATTCGGGCCGAGTCGGTTGCGCTATTCTGCGCCATCGAACAATGTCGATGTAACTTATAAACGTGGTACTACTCTACCATACCTCAGAAACAGACTCAGTCAAGGGGCAGCATACATCTTAGGGGCCCAGTGCTGCCGCCCCTATTTTAATAAAAGATTTTAAAGAAAACGGACACACCATTTAAAGTTTTGTTGTGCGAGGCCCTGGATAACCCTTCAAACTATTTTATTAACAACTGTTTAAAGTGTGTGCGTTAATTACTTTGCATTTTCGCCAAAATTAGCCGTTTTAAAAAAAAACTGGAAAAAGTTTCACGTCCACACTTTTAATTGTAAACAGTAGTTATTAAAATATTTTGAACGGTTTCTCTCCGTTTTCTTACAAATTGGGGCAGCATAGACCCCGTAAAATTCATGTATATCCTTAAGGATAGGCCTTTAATTGTTCAATAAATCCGGCGATTTGTGAATATGGCGTTATTGGCGCTAGCGACTCAGGAGAGCTCTCATGATTTGCCATTTCGGGCCCATCAGGCCCAGTGAATAACACGCCCACATAGTATGCCGTCCTTCGGCCTATACACCCTAAAGGATTTTTACGACCCTATATGCATGTGTTGATGATTGCGTGCGATATGTTTGTACGGTGAATGACAGTTATAAAAATACAGCACATCAGAGCAGTCGGCGCGAAAGAGAGGCAGAGCGCTCGCCTGCTGAAGAACATGCGATCCAAGAGTGGGGAGGTGACTATTCAAATTTATATAGTATTTTGC
Source organism: Rhodophaea formosa (assembly GCA_963082605.1). Taxonomy (NCBI): domain Eukaryota; kingdom Metazoa; phylum Arthropoda; class Insecta; order Lepidoptera; family Pyralidae; genus Rhodophaea; species Rhodophaea formosa. The sequence goes on along the minus strand of OY720228.1, from coordinate 6,822,177 downwards.
CTGTAGCGTCTTGAAATATTTGGCACTAGAGCTGCTAATGACGCACAGTTCGGAAAAAAACAGTACTTTGCGCCGCTATGCGAAATGCTGCCTTCTGTAAGGCCAATAGGCAAGTATCCTAAAAAATATTTTTAAAATTAATTAGTCCATCTTATAGATTGTCGGAAAATATTAGAAACATATTTTTTTCTTTTTTTTAATCTTACGAAAGATGATAAAGCGCATCAAGGTGCAGCAGTGGGGGCTCATGACACAACAGTAAAAAGTGTATCGGTCAGTGACGTCACGCAAAACTTTGACGGGCTATGTCCTTTTAAAATTTTTGTTTTATCTAATAAGAGAAATACGTGCCCAATATTTTTCAATAATCTACCAGACGGGACTAATTATTTTATAAAGAATTTATTTAGGAAACAAGCCTATTGTTTTTTAAAGTACATTGTGCATCCAGTGCCGTATTTAAAACTATAAAAATCTACGATTTGTACCACTGAGTTTGTGAATTGGTATTTAGGCTGGATGAAGCTTGTTGTCTGTCAAACGTGGTAGAGTCGTTATCCCACTATGCTATAAGTGGTCCTGCTTAGATCAAGTTTGATATTTGGGGTAAATACAATGTTTATATGAGATATTTAGCCGTGTCGTTCCCGACAGAGTAAAATAGTACCTCTCCAAGTCTTTCCGTGGATGTCGTAGAAGGCGACTTAGGAAACGCAAGCTAAACAAAGCTTATAAACATCAAAGAGACCTCTCCAACCCATCTGGCCAGCGTGGAGAGTGTAGGCCAAATCCTCTGACTGCTCTGGTAAATATGTGGGTCTAGTAGTACAGAGAGGGTCGTGCTCCTGCAGTGGAGACTAAAAAGAACTGATGATGATGACGAGATATTTAAAACATATAGGTAATAGTATTTTGTATAAAAAATATTAACTTTTGACTGATCGGACCTAATATTTTGCACGCTATGCATAGCTTTGTCATGTGCACGTACGTCTTTATGGATATTTATCACAGAACTAGGAATGTGACTGTCGCTCGCGCACTACTAGAGACGCCTTTTCAACACATTTCATACGAAACCGGCGTGTTAGGGGGCGGTACCGTTTAGTGAGCTTTTGGGTTTCAAAGTAATTTATAGATATAGGTTACATCAGGATTTTGATAATTTACCTTTTACTGTAATTTTAATACCATATCACAGCAAATTGGAGAATTTTTACATGTTTTTGAGGACGAACTTACAGGAGGTTTATGCGATTTTTGCCTACTAGCCGGGCGTGGGTTGACACGCGTTATTATAATTACTTTCGTGTCTAGTAAGGCGTGAGCGACATTCTATGGTCTGTAATATTAATGAATGGTATTTAAAAAGGCATTTTTTCTTTACTGAAAGTATCGTGTAAAGTGACCCTCCCTAAAAGGGGGGACAGCCCGCCAATATGAAAAATTTCTCCCATGGGACTAATGATGGAAACACAATTTTTTCGACATTTCATACAAACGTGCTCAGTCGCCTGGGCAAATTTGTATGGAAACGTCAATATTTTTTTCGAGTTCCCAGAGCCTGTCCCATAGGAAACGTTGTCCATTTTGACGGTCTGAGTAGCCACTTTAAGGAAATTTCGAGGGTTAATATACACTCTGTAATATGCCAAAATGTTTGTTGCAGCAACACGGCACGACCGGGCAGGCGCACAGACAGCCCGGCCAGGTGTTGCGGGATATGGGGCAGGGGCTCAAGTGAGTATGGAAAGATTTTGTACGATAGCGACTAGGAAGCAGACTGACTTCGGGTAGGGTCGTATTTCGAATTGAGACGTGTCGTTAGATTCGAATTTTTAGAATTCGCTTTATAACGTCACCAAAAAAGTTATCTAGGGCGTAGATAGACGACGGTGTGACAATTGGCTTCTTTCCAGCGACGACGACGCAGCGGCAACGTTAAAACTGTGCCGCCATCGAACGCCGGGTATACGCAGCGCTGGTGTCTGCGCAACGATGTTCTTTGACAAGCACAACGTGAAGCCACGTAAATCCGGCGTTTGGCGGTCGCTCAGCGTTGGCGTCGCGTCGCCGCGGTGTCGACGTCGCGCTAGCGCTAGCGAGACGACGACGCTTGAAAGACGCTAGTGGGGGCCGGCCCTTAGATTCAATATTAAAAGTTTGACGTATCAGGTCAGATAGTCGGTATGGGAAGACAACTAACCTACACGTTTGTTTCTTTTTCTTTTTGTTTTTCTTCTCTGTACCAAATGAACAAATTTTCCTTCTTTCTCCGCAGGAACGTGGGCGGCAACATCCGCGACGGCATCACGGGGCTGGGCGGCAGCGTGATGGCGGCGCCGCGCGAGTTCGCGCACCTCTTCTCGCGCTCCAACCGCTTCGGCTCCGCCGACAACATCGCGCAGCTGGCCGGTCGGTGCTTTATCTTCTCTTCATCTATTTCTTTATTTAGGCTCAATTTATGCGGTCGCGGAATCGAAGGGAATTTTAAGTAGAATAGAATAATTTATTTAGGAATATGTGTGTACATTCAAGTAACAACAACAGTGAGTAAAATTCATACTTACGGTGTGAGACGCGCCAAACAAAGTCAACCTAGACAGCGTTTCGCGGTTTCGCTAATGTTTCGTTCTGGAACGCTTCCGTTCGCATTTGCGGCTGTGTGCTACAGACGTTAAGGTCGATTTTGAAGCTCGATGGCAGTGGCAAATGCCGTGCATTATTATCCTTATGCCTTTTCTACAGCTTACATCGCGACAATCCACTTTACATTGCTGTTTAACGTATAGAAGCTATTGAGAGTAATGTATATAAATAGGACTGAGCACGAACCTCTTGTAACTTCATTGAAACGTCAGCTAAAACAAAAGGTGCGTGCTAAGTCCTGTTTATATACATTATTATATGTTTAAAGTCGCCGAACTACAAAAGTTAACCATTACAATGTGACAAAGATAAATGTGTGGTGTGCTTTACACGCGAATTTAGTAACTACGGAGTACAATTAAAGTGGGTAAATGGTAACATGGGACCTAATTAATTAGTGTGATTTTGCTCAATTTAACTGTTAGAAGTGTCTAGTGGAGAATTATATATGAAATAACATACTTAGCCTTAGAAATGTAATGCACCAAAAGAACCACCTGGTAAGGGTGTACGCACCAACATATAGCCTAAAGTAACAGACTGAACAATCTAATTTTGCATTTATGCGCTTTTTTTTGTCTAGTTTAATTCCGTTTCACAAAAAATCTTTTAACAATTAAAAAAATTATTTTCTCCATACACAAACAACAACAAAATATGCAGAACGAAATTCACCAGTTTTATTTATAATCACAAGTATGGCGTTACATACAATAAAAGTAATATTTATGTCTATTAACTACAAACGAAACTTTTCATCTGTGCTCACGTCGGTTTATGAGTTTAGAATCAAGGCGTCACCTTACGTATAAGAGACGTCGTTAAACGTACACCTAGAAACACGAGCAGCTAACCCGTTTTTATAAATTATCAAACACCCTAGAACGGGAGACTTGTGCGGGGACGTACCATATTGGCAGCACGTTTCCGTTCTGTACGTCAGTACTTATATTAATTCTATGGTATAATCATCAAACAGTTTACTATATTAACAATCTACTTTCCTGCAGTAACAATAACAAATACTGAATATATTGTAGCATTACCTAACAGTCCACTACCGAGAACATATTATATTTATGTATGTATTTTGTCTCCAGAAAACACGGGTCCTTGTGAGTATATCATGCTCGGTAGCTCCATATCTAACGCTATAGATATACAGACGTTTCTCTTCCATACTCATCACTATCCATTGATAACATATGCTGATAGTAAAAACATATAAGTATATTAATCTTGCATAAGTCATATCAATAGTTAGCAGTAAAGAAACAATGCAAGCTATATTATGAAACAAATACGGGTACTTAATTAGTTTTGGCAAAAGAATTTTATTTTGTAACTATTGTTTTTTTTCCTCATAACTTAATAAAAACAACACTACGTTGTTAGGTGGTAATTTTTAAATCTTATGTACATGTACAACATAACAAAGGTGTAAAGTCCAAATTGTCGGTATCGTATCGCTTTACTTTTCCTAAAAACATTACAAATTACCTAATGAGTGATGGCAGAGCGCTTTTAAAGTTGCCTCTTTATTCAATAATTAATATTTTATTGCCTCATAACAAAAAATCTGGATATTTTCTGTTATAGTACGCCCAATCCACAACATATATATTCATATTTTTTATTCACATAAAATGTATGTTACATTAAACCTTTCGGTATTTGCGAATAATTATTATTCCTCTGCCATTTTAATCTGCCTACAAACAATAGACCAGAAGCAAAACGTGTTTACGTTATACCATTATTGAGTAATCACAGAGACTGTTCAGTCTGAAAATAGTCAAATCACCGAAAGCCGCGATTACCCGAGATAGCGATGTTCCTCCGATAGCGTCACTCAATGTCATGACTGGCTTACGCGTCACGCGCGCTAGGGTCATTCTGCTACACTTTTTTTTTTCACGCTATATTTTTGAGAATTTGTGACGCATTTAGTGCTTAGTTGACTTTTGGGCTTGTGATAATTGTGTAGCAGTCAGTATTCATGTTTTTAATTTGAAAAATTGTAACTGCTATAGATCATTTGCGCACGAATAAGCCAGCATACTACTGCTACTGTTTACATATTTTATCTGAAACGAGATAAAAGTGTGTTGGGTTGGATATTATTTTATATAGTCAAGCGTTTCGCTTTGTAGTACCAATGATTTTATAATAAAGATTATATTTCAATATTGTAGTTTGTGCCATTGCTAGCAACTCTTACACTAGGAGATATATATTTAACATAATATTTTAAGCACAATACACGGTCCACATAAGGCGGACTGGTGTGCGAAACTAGTGCCACCCAGCAATTAATTCTTTTGATTTTAATTTAAAAGAAAATCCGCCAAATGTGACTTTAGCCGTTTTTTCTCTTACAATATTACATTTTTAAAATTTGATATGATTCAGGATTAAAGTAATTGATTGTTTCCCATACCACAGCGCCTTATAAAAGATCCTTTTAAATAAGGATAAACACTAAAATACATTTTCACATATTTTCACTAACACTTATATACTACTTTAAACACATCAACTATAAAAAAAACATTGTTTATTCAATGCTGAATAGATTCGTCCTGCCCGCGAGTCAGCCACATTAGAATATGATTAGCTTAGTGTTTGCCTGTGTGACATGTTGTTCGGACGGTGCAGGAAAAAACTGCACAAGTCTCGCAAATGTAAATATTACGTTTTTTTTTTCATCATTATAATTCAGTCGTAGTATTTTGTTTTGATATTAGAATTAAGCATATCGGAATATTTACCGTGATTATTGTGGTTTCTTTGAGTTTTCGATATTTCGATCGAGTTACATGGACCATGATCACGAAGGAAGGAAGTTAGATTTTGATAGTAGTTATGAACCTCGTAGAACTATTACTTATCAAGCTGTGTACTTTTCGTAGTTTACAGTTTTATCCGATACTTAGAAAGTTTTCCGGAGTTATAACCATATTTTGGTTTAATATGAAAGTGTCGGTTCACTAGTGTTTTGTGCAATGTATACTTAGGTACATTTTATGTAGCGCCTTGTGATTTTAGCGCCACGAATGCACTTTGATTTAATTCACTTTGTGTGCAGCAGTGTGTCACCATTTGGAACTAGTGGCGAAGCAGACGAAGTATTTAAAAAAGATTTAACTGCCGCAAATTAACGCCTGAATCAATACAGGATCTACAGTGAGGGGCAAATAAACCTGACCCTACAATTTAAAATCTGTTCTTTGGGAGATCAGGTTTATCTGCCCAGACTGTATACTCACATATCTGAAACTCCCTTGATACTGGCCATGAAGGGTTCTTCTGAAAATGCTAAAACTGGTCGGCGTTTCCGACCACAATAAATAAGTGTAACAGTTTGTGTTGTGTAATAATGCATAAGTATATACATTGTTTAGTACTGACTGTATATATTTTCTCATGCTTGTTGGACTAAACTTTGTTGTTAAGATGCTTCCGAGCGAGTTGTCGACCAGTCGCTAAGCTGAGGTCAAAGGTTTGTTTAACGTTATTAGCACATTACGGCCCAACACTAGCTATTGTTATTAGTATGCGAAATACGGAATATACATTCAGCTGAACGTCGACCTGTTTCCTCATCACACCAATATAGATTTGTATTTTACTCATTTCTGAAAACGAGACTATTTATTTGGCTAATGTTATGGTTTCAAAATCTAAGAGATGGATCTATTATTTTTGATGCCTCATACAAATTGGAAAATCGATTGATAAATCATACAAATCTTTCAATAGATTTTCCATGACTTGCATTATTTGGATTGAGATCTCTGTGGATTTAACTGCACATTGTACCTATGTCAAGTCAATTTAAGATCACCTTTGAATGGTATTGTTTTAATTTTTAATGTATCATGAACGGGAGCCGTATGGTTCCCCGCAGAGTTCCCACTCCAAGTCTTTCCGTGGATGTCGTAAAAGGCGTCTTAGGAAACATAATATAAACAAAGCTTATATACACATCAAAGATACCTTTCCAGTCCGTCTGGCCAGCGTGGAGAGTGTAGGCCAAATCCTGTGACTGCTCTGGATAATATTTAGCAGTACACAGAGGGCTCTTGCAGTGGAGACTAAAAAAGACCTGATGATGATGAAATTTATCAAAAATTTACCTTAGTTCAGTCACTGACTGGTCGACAGCTCGCTTAGCTAAGCTTACTAGCAAATTGTCTGTCTCGCAATACGTGAACTGTGTGCTTATCATGCGTCTCCTTCTTGCACGCTAGCCCCTCAACACGCGGAACTGAGAGGTAAATACATGCTGTGTTCATTCACCTGGTTAAATGTTGTTGAAAGTCTACCCTAAACAGCTATTTAGGGTACACTTTCATGTTTAGCAATAGCGACTCGTGTCACGCACTGCAATTTTATATCAAGCGCGACAAGTGTCTCTCTCGCTTCACTTTAAATATTTCCTTTAAAAGAAAATAATTTAAGCCATATATTTTTGATATTGTAGTATAGCTGAACCATTCAACTCTAAATCTGAGGAATGAGGGGAAACGGGGTTATGCAATAAGTGCGAAGTGCGCGGGTGGATTATATTCACATTGGCGCTGTGAGACGACAAATTTTGTTTGAAATGTGAAATAGCCTTATAACATATATATATATTTGCTAACAATGTGTTTTTAACTATAATACTCACCGTTATGTTTATTGATTTTGATCTTTAATTTATGCTCATAATTAGAATATGTGTTCTCGATTGGCGGGAAGATCTTCCCTTAATTGCAGTCATACATATCAGCTTGCTTCCCTGCTACACGGGCTTATATCAAGCCCCCGCTTCTCCCCGCATTCCGCAGCAGGCCACTGAGTTAAAGGGTCAAGCATTATCCTAAATCAAGTATAATTTATTTATATCTTCACAAACTTGCACTTTATAACCAATAATCTATACATTAACGATTTTTGGTCATATATACGGATCCATCCACGCTGGTCTGGGAGAAAGGAAAAAAACATAGAATGTACCAGCTGCTTCTCTTCCCGCGCAGATCGTAAAAGCCGATCGAGGAAATGGGCGTCAGGAATCATTTGAATAGGCGATGCGGCTAGCAACCCATCTCTATTTTGATTCCGTTCTCACCTACAAGCCCACCAGCAGGCTAAACGTGGCCTTATGGTTTTAAAGACCCGGGCTCTGTCTACCCCGCAAGGGAAAAAGACGTGATAGTATGTATGTATATACGGATTGAACCCGGCTGAACGGTAACCATTACCGTTACCTTTTTGAATGGCAATGGTTATACTTTGTACCAGGTACCATCCAGGAGAGAATTCTAAAAATTTAAACTAATTTTTGTGAAGTTTCTGGCTTATTATTGTTTTGTAATGAGAAACATACAGTATAGTCATATATTATTATCTTCCTATACTTACATTGTTTCAATTTTGTTTTCATATGGATTGGCTTAAAAAATTTTCTATAAACAATTTCTAAATATCTGCAAACAATTTATATGCAGCAATTAATTCACAATTAATAGCAATGGCTTTGTTCTGTTTATCTTGATAACAATGGGGCTTGTAATTACGAACAGAACGACTCGACCCGACCTCACTCTGTTCTAAGTATAATTAGAGGGATGTAAAAAAAAAACGTTATTTTATACCTTTTCAATTACAATCAAGTCGTCGTACATCGTTTTGTTTTTTGCTACTCGAAGAAATGGTAAACACAATGTTCCAGATGCCAAATATATTTTTTCCATTCCTAAGTTTCATATTTCCTAAGAAACCGTTTATATATTTTTTTAAATGTACGTTATTCATATCCCCGAAGGGCGTCTCAGGTCGTTAATATAATCATAAACAGCAATAAGCTTGAAACTAATTAAAGAAAGAAAGAAAGAAAGAAAATCTTCATTATTTATTAAGACATTCAAATTCAATTATTTTCAATTTAATTGGATATTATACGTACTTTTGTAATTGTAAGACTTTGTTTAGAGTTCCCAGCATAGTCCTATATGAAATGTTGTTCATATTGACGAGTTCGGCGCCCCTTTAGATATCTTCATCATACTTGTACAGTCCGAATCAAATTTTATGGCGTCTCGGATATTAGCTGCGAGCTGAGCGCCCCGCCTCCCCGCGCGCGTCACGCTCAACCTAATATTGTCTACTCATCGACTCGCACGATGTTTCGAGCCGCCATAAAGTTTGCATTGGACTGTACCTATTCCCCTTTGAAGGTTTCACTCTATCTATCATTTACAAATATATGATATGTCAATATCGGTATTGAGTTTTGCTACAACGTCCAGCGAACGCGTCGTCGGAAGGCTCCCGCGCGTCGGAGACGGGCGACGCGGCGGCGCCGCGCGGGTCGACACTGCCGCGGGCGGCAACGTCGCCCGCGCCCAAGTTCTCGCCGGATGCGTCGCCATCGTCGTCGGTCACTAGTGAAGGAGCGCCGTGAGTATGCCCCCACCTTGCATCCAACTTGTTATTTGTTTCATCAAACACGGCCGATACCATTACATTACATGTAGTATCTTATGGTAACGGCCATTTTTCATGAGTCTGGGATTAACATCATCGTCAGTTACTTGTGAAAGAACATATACTATTTATTATATCAGTTAAAGCCTCCTCGAGAAGGCTCTTGCTTGTCTATACAAATGCTGTCAGCGTCCCTTTTGTTATTAGGCTGAGCACAACGAATCTTTATGTTGGTATTGAGGAGTAAAACTAACAGATAAGGCGCGCGGCGCATATCCGGCGCAGACACACTGTGATACGATTTTAAGCCTTATTGTCATACTCAAAACGACCAGCATCTCAAGAAAAAAACGCAAACCCAAGATGCCACGTGCGAGTCGAGGAGGCGTCAATTTGTTCTTGCGACGTTGGTCACTGTGGTAATAAGGCTTCCTCGTTTCTTTAAAATCCAATCATCGTGTCCCACGCACGCACCGTATCTGAGCCGTGCCTTCGCCATGCGCCTTTTCTATGTGTTTTATTCCTGACGTGTGAAGTAGTTTTTATTTCAACGTGCAATCAACTCTATACTAGGTTGCTTATGACTGCACATTCCATAGACAATGTGCACCGTGAGTCAAATCCAGAATGAAATAAATAATTTCGCCCATTTTCTCGCAGATATCCCACACAACCGGGCTCGAACAACATATCGGAGGCGGCGTTCTCAATCAAGCCCATCCTCAATGAGTTGCGCGAGCGCAAGGAGGACTACGAGCGGTTAGCGGAGAAGATCGACGCGCTCAAAGTAAGCACAATGAATACAATAAATATATTCTTCTTCTTCTTCTGTTTTATATTATGGCTTCCACCGAAATTTCAGTGATTCTGCCAATGTCCAGTATAATGAGATACTAAGTATCGGTGTTGTACGGTAAAGTATTTCCAAGTAGCATCAAAGATGGCGTATGTTCTTTGATGCCTCGTGGGAGCTTCTGGCGGCAAACCTATACGAGTCCATTTATCAGTCCACTTTAACTTTTTCACAAATTGTTCATGAGCACGAGCATTTATAACACCAAACTACACCAATTTCATATTATAAAGTCCACTAAAATCAATTTGCAAAAATGTCTAAGGCAAAGTTCAACTGTACCCCTTGACTTCCCACCACAAACTCCCAAATAATAATTATATAGGGACAAATTACACAAATTGAGCTAGTACGTTAGTATCCTACCTTCGTTGAGTTAGTATCCTACCACAAAAATTCACAAAGTTGTGTGGTAGGATACAAACCAACGGTACTATATTTTATGAGAGATACTTATGTAGGTAATAGGCCAATCTGAAAAATATCGTTTTCCATTATGAGCTGACCGGGGATCGAACCCGGGATCCCTCGTGTCGCAGGCTGACGTGTTAACCACTACGCCGCGGAGCTCGTCTAAATTATCTATGTATTAATATACGTAATAAATAAAACTTTTTTTTTCTAGCCATATGTGTCCCACTGCTGGGCAAAGGCCTCCCCTCCTTCCCTCCACTAATCTATGTCTTTGACCTTTTCCATCGAAAGCTTGTCGAATGCCCGCAGGTCATCCAACCACCTCGTCTTAGGTCTTCCTCTCTTCCTATATCCGTCCGTTGGAACCCACATTGTTGAGATGTGAGCCCATCTTTCAAAGTGCATACGGCAACCATGACCCGCCTAATTCCACTTTAATTTCGTAGCCTTTATTCCGACATCCGTGAATTTTGTGTCGGCGCGCAGTGTAGTGTTTCTATTAAATAAAACTTATTACCCAAGAAGGAGCCCGATGGTCCAGTGGGTGTGAGCTCTATGAGCGCTTACGTGCAACCGCTGGTGCAGTCCCTACTTGGATGGGTGACCGCAAGTGGCATAAAAATATCTCGAGCTCCTCCGTGCTTCGGAAGGCACGTTAAGCCGTTGGTCCCGGCTGTCATCGTTGATGGCAGTCGTTAAGCTATGTCAGATGCCTTAAGAAAGCTTGAAAAATCTGACACCAGTGTTGGCCACTTACACATACGAAAAACAAAAACCCAAGAAAATGGCATAGTTCCTTTTTAATGGTAAAACGTACGTTCCAGAACCTGTCGCAAGAGGTGTCGTTCCTGTCCAACGCCCTGCAGGAGGAGCGCTTCAAGACCGAGCGGCTGGAGGAGCAGATCAATGACCTCACCGAGCTACACCAGAACGAGGTACACAGACAGACAGACAGTTTATCCATTACGATAGTATACCTTGGTCAAAATGTTTGTGGCATGGTATGTTATTTATTTATTGCGACATAAAAGGTTTCTAACCAATTACATTTATCACACATAGTATTTATACGTTACTAAACAGCATAGAAGTTAAATTAAACATACAAACACATTAACTAAATAAAATAAGATAATTAAATAGTCATAAAAGTTGTCGATCCGATGTATATGATCTAAGGATATTACATACTTACATTAAAGTTCATTGTACATTTCGTTAGTGTTAAACCATTGGTCACTCAACATTTCACAATAGGTCACTAAAGCCTTTACAATGGTTGACCAGTTGTCAAAACACAAATCAAAATCAGTGTTGGCGCTACGTAGTGCATTGAAGTGGTTATGATAAGGTTATGAGCCGATTTGTGCTCTAAAACGTTCGGTTGCAAAAATCGAACTACAGTCACCAAAGTCTCATCATTGACAAGTTTTCATCATCCATCTATTACGTATTTAGGGTTCGGGATTTGGAGTAAAACAACAAATTGTTCAGAGGGTATTAATTCTCTACGGAATCCCAACACTGTCTGGCCTTCCAACACGTCAAATGCCCAATACGCAAAGCACCCGTGGTTCTTGTTTATTACAGTTGTTTTCTCATATATACTTCTCATATCGGTTCGATTCCCACGGGAAGCATACTTTGTTAAGGTGTTTCCAGTTTGGTTAGGACATTGCAGGCATGAATCACCTGATTGTCTGATAAGAAAGATGATTCCGTGCTTCGGAAGGCACGTTATGTACGGCACTGTTGGTCCCGGCTGCCATCTGGTAGTCGTTAAAGGAACCACGTCAGAGGCCGAGAGGCGGTTCCGAAGAACTCTGACACCAGGGGTGTACATGGTCGACTGACCGTGTCACCTACACGAAATGATGATGATGATTCTCATATATGTATCGTTCGAAGTTATCGTGACGAAAGTTCGCGTTCAACTGACCGACGACCCCTTATACGGTAATATGGGTTACTGGAAGGTCCCATAACTATACTTCCTGTTTCGATTAACAAAATATTTGAGACTGTGTGACTGCTGATACAAGTGTATTCTACACCAGGTGTCAGCAGGATAGAAGATGGGTGAGCAGGATGGCCCTTTTTCGGAAGTTTCAAAGAGATTTTATACTTCAAAAAGTATTTATAGAACTGACAAAATATATACCAAACTTTTAAAATGCTTTTGAGCATCAGGAGTTGAAAATCGTTTTTCATCACAACCACAAAGGAATAAGTCAAAACTTAGTAGAACATTTTACGATAATTAAAACTTCTGCTTTTTTCCTTGCAAGATTTGACTAAAAAATTGTATTGTGAAAATAATGCTTTTTTTTCGTATTTTAGGTAGAGAATTTGAAACAGGCGTTGACGGATGTAGAAGAAAAGGTTCAATATCAGAGTGAAGAGCGAATACGAGACATCCACGAAGCGTTAGACTTATGTCAGACTAAAGTGAGTATCTTTAAATACCTTCCATATACTTTGAAAATGAGAAATAAGAATAATTGTGTAATATTTTTTCTCATTATAGCTAAATTTCTAAACATTATGGACTCAGGTTAATCAAACCTTATGCCTCCTCAACACAATCGCGGATAATCGGATAACGTCGCGATCATTCACTATACATTGCTGCGTCGAATAGAAAACTCTCAAGAGCTTTTGAGAGTAAAAACAGCAATGAACAGTGAATCGTCGCGATGATAGCCGACCATCGGCGATTGTGTAGAGAATGCATTACATGTTGATATACTCAGACGGCTTTTGTTATAGTTCACCCACCACTAACTTAGAACATTTAAAAGGCGCGGGTAACGGGCAGGTGACGGGCTTGTCTGGAAAAAATCCTGTCTGTACCAGTTAAACTTTTGAAATAATTGTGAGATAGTATGATGTTAGATCTGTTCTGTTGTTCCAAGGGGCTCTTAAGACAGATTTCTTAAGAGCCCCTATGTGGATATTGCGTCATACAAATAATAATAATTGATGTGTTGAAAACTGTAAAAATAGTGAAAGTTTAAAAAAAATCATTTCCCTCAGATCAGCAAGCTAGAGCAATGGATGGCGGGCGGAGGCGGGGGCGGGGGTGGAGCGGGCGGCGGGGGCGACGCGGGCAACAACGCCACGCTGCCGCCCCGGTTACTGCTGGTGAAGCTGCTGAATGTAGCGCTGACGTTGCTACAACTAGCGCTGCTGCTAGTAGCCACGGTGGCCGGCGTCGCCATGCCCTTCCTGCGCACTAGGTAACTCGGCCTTATCCTATATTTCCCCGACGGGAGGACATAGGCAAAGAATATATACATTTTGCGAAAAGAAACGACACAAGCTTGTGTGCACGTAAAATCGCTTGCGGCTATGTTTATCTGGATGTGCGCGGGAGCATCGAGAGATTGCAAAAGTTGTTCATATTGACAGGCTGAGTCGCCCCTTTGAGATTCAGACATTAGTTGTCGTGAGTAATTGTATAATCTTATCATCCTTTAACTTAACAGTGTAATTAATGTAAGTTAATGCTCATATTCCTTCTGAGATCTCAAGTCCGCGATTCTGAATCTCAGAGGAAAATGAGCATTAATATCTTGAGTTAAAAGGTGTGGCTGCCATTTTAAGATCGTTTCGCTTTGCTACGACTCTGCGCTTGTATGATTTGACCCTAAGCGTGTAATGATCGTCGGCATGTTGTTTTAGAGTGCGCGTGCTGACGACCAGCCTGGCAGTAATGGTGGGCGTAGTGATCCTGAAGCAGTGGCCCGAAGTGGCGCAGCTGTCCGAGCACCTGCTGCGCCGCCTCAAGGAGTACCTGCTCGACAAGCACCACGACAGGTAATGATACCGGCCCGTTCTCTACCATAGCTGGTGTAAAGTGTAACAGTAGCGACCAGTGGTCGGGACGATCGGAGTATATTTACGTTATGGTAGTACCACGTTAAATAAGTCGCATCGGCATTATTCGACGGCGCAGAATAGTGCAACCTTCGGCGGACTAAAACCGAATGAAAACTTCAATGAAATTACATACTTATTGCTACCAAATAAGATTTCAAATCCAAAAGCAACAAGACTCGTGCTATCTCGCTCACAATATTTGTACGACTGCCGAGAGTGGCCGAAACGCCGGGTGGCGCGTACGCATCAACCAATAGCGCGATTTTCGCGCCATGTAAAAATTTCATTTCTGCGCAGGTACATCAGCGTAACTTATAAAAGTGGTAGTACTGTAACCTTGTGTAACAGATAAAAAATTTAGCAATATACATTCCAAATCGAACTTTATGGCGTCTCGGATATTAGTTGCTCACGGCGCAGTACGCGCCCCGCCTCCCCGCGCGCGCCCCGCCGACTAATATTGTGTACAGCGCTAAAACTCGCGCGATGTTCCTAGCGGCCATAAAGTTTGATTCGGACTGTACCTGCAAATAGGAAATATTGGAATGTACATGGCGAAATTTTGATCGTTTTGGACACGTATAAGGGTGATTCAGCCCGTCGATTTGAACAACTTTTCCAATGGGACATAAGCTGGAGACTAAAAAGAAACTAACATTTCCATACAAATTGACCAGGTGACTGAATATTTTTCTATGGAAATATGATTTCTTTTTTGAGATTCCATTA
Organism: Rhodophaea formosa; assembly: GCA_963082605.1. NCBI lineage: Eukaryota > Metazoa > Arthropoda > Insecta > Lepidoptera > Pyralidae > Rhodophaea > Rhodophaea formosa. The sequence continues at coordinate 6,807,173 of OY720228.1, read as the reverse complement.
TTGGTCCCATGATACAGTTGTTCATATCGACGGGCTAAATCACCATTATAAAATAATAAAAATCGTCATGTCTTAACCGAAACTTCGAGAGGTAAAAAAAGACTCACTCCTGATTGAAGGATTAAAAATAACTTTCTCGAATAGTGCGCGTTCCATACTCGTTTAACCATTCTATGATTATCCAATTCGTCAAATATACTTCGATTATACTTCACTTGTCCCAATCACTGCTAATGACGCGTCCATAGTATTGTTATATAATATTATCAAATATCAAAATATGTTTGTAATTTTCTTTTTGAACACTTTGCTCTTCCTTTTGAACAGCTTTCTCATAGAAGAAAAGTTATATTTTATGACAAACAAGTACTATCATGCATTGTAACACAAGTAATATTACGTTATAGAAACATTATACATTTTATTGTGTATCGGCAATGTACGATAAATTACAATTTTGAAGCAAGTTATAGTATTTGATGTTGACATTATTGTTATAACATTAGTGTGGATGCGTCAAAAACATCGATATTTCACAAAGGGGTGACTCAGCCCACATTTACATAATTAATCCCATAGGAAAAGATGTTAGTATGGACAGGCCGAGTCACCCTATTCAAGGAAATGTCGAGGGTCGATTTACACGCTGTATATTTTCAAAACCAACAAAAGTCAAACCGTTGTCCTACCAATGAAAAAGTCATGTTGGTCAATAGCAGAAAACGTAGAATAGTGAGAATATCTCGAATAGAACGGAATTAGTCAATTTCTATCGACGGGTTATAATGGCTTTTGATATTTCTTACAATATATTTAAGTTACCTTTACTGGAATCGTGCGAAATAAATGATATTACTGTCAAAATAAATGTTTTGCTTTATTCATAAGATATTTGTTTATTTAATGTTGCTTTGAATGTTATTGTATACCTATTGTATTATATTTAATTCTTGATGCAATAATTCGTTATTAGATCGACGTAGTGTATATCGGCCAGTATCTACGGGTGTAATAAAAAATTTAAAAATATGAAAGATATTTTGAACTCATATTGAACATCAGGAAACGTGAATCGAAATGTGAAAAAAACCTTTCTATAGAATCTCGATCAGTTGATGGTCAATTTTTATGGAAGATTAATTTGGCCTATTCTGATATACGTTATGATAATATGCTGCGAAATATCATCAGTTGTTATTTCGCCTTTCCCTACCCAAGTAGAGTTGGTGTCAAGCTGACAAGCAGCCGTAAAAACTTAGCTAAATCATATTACAGAGATATAACCGGAGAATCGCTCAGATAATGATGATTATTATACGACTACGGCAAAGCCAAACGAAGGGTCAAAAAAATGTTGCGTTTTTGTCACCCTGTAGATTTATTTCCGGAAATACATACTTTTATGCTGATTGGACTTCACTAAATATAATATTTTATCATACTTGACCGTAAACTATACTTTAAATTGCAAAAGAAGCAAAACGTTTATTTCGCCAGTTTGTTTAGCGGTAACAACGCAGAAGTACGAATATGTATGTGTGGGTACACAATAACTTTCGATTGTCAACGTAAGTAAGCTCCTCTAGTTGAATCAAGAGTAAGTCTGCGTTCAAGGCACGGTAGAGCTTTAGATGCCATTTGGTGATACGACACCGAGGTAAACTACAGCCAAGCTTTCGAAATAATATAAATCGGCATCTTTTAATGGTGGTTCTTTCAGAAATTATGTGACGCATATATTTTTTTATGTATTACAAGTAATTTAATAGTGCCATATTTAAAAATAAACAGCGCCAAAAGGGGCCACTTTCGGCGTTAACCTGTTTTTCTCTTAATTTATCAAACGAATATTAGTGAAAATGAATACCAAAATACTACAAGTCATTTATTAGTTATATACATGTTAGATTTTATATAATTTAGGATTAAAAGAATAATTGCTGTGTGGCGGTAGTGTTACTATAAGAGCGCCTTAATTGATGTTTTTTTCTGTGCGTCACTGTTGCAAAAACAGCCATTTGATTCTGATATTAACGTAAGTGCTATAAACAAGACTAAAAGAAACCAACAGACATGGATCTAAGAATAATCAGGATATGCCCTTGGAAAATGTAACAGTGACGCACATAAAAATCTCTACACTCGTGTCGCGACACTAGCGCACGCACACATCGGCACAAAAATCCCTACACTTTTCCCCGGTCGAACGAAATGTCAAATTTCCCAAATATCAAATACATGCTGCACACATGTGACTTGATGTGACGTAAGTTATGCTTCACTTTTGATGTGTCTAATGCCGGGTCCATATTATTCCTAGGTCCATGCCAACAGAGTAGGTTTTTAAATAATAAAGAAGCATTTGTTGAGTTATATCTTAAGCTCTGCCAGGCCCTGAATTCAGACCTTACAATTTTAGTTTACGAGTATTAAATAATAAGCTTTTATATTATGTTCATGGGATGTACATTCACAAACTCATGCTTTGTTATGTATAATATTGTATATGTATGTATAGTAAATAAATCATATCATGCCTATAGTATGTATAACGTGATATATATATAACCAATTTTATAAAAAAATTAAATACCTACGTCATTGAGTTTATTTTTTTGTAACATTGGACGAAATTGCAATAGTTTTTTTTTTATATTTATTTATATTTGGTGTGGCTATTGGCGTGCCTTGGTAGTGAAAACCTACTTTGATGTCGTGATAGTAAACGGCATGACGATATTTTATGTCACGCCGGATATTTGATGTTTTACCCCGTTGGGCGTCCCGTGACGGCCAAATATTGCATACATACTATCACGTCTTCTTCCCTTGCGGGGTAGACAGAGCCCAGGTTTGTGATACCTAAAGGCCACGTTTAGTTTGTTGGTGGGATTGTGTAGGTGGAGAACAGAAACAAAATAGTGATGGGTTGCTAGCCGCATCGCCTATTAACATGATTCCTTACGCCAATGCCCTTGATCGGCTTTTACCATCTGCGTGAGAGGAAAGCAGCTGGCACATTTTTTTTTCTCAGACCAGCGTGGAAGATCCATTTTTTTTTGTTTAATTTTATTTTTTTCCCTTCAGGTATGAATGCAAGTCGTTGTGTGGTTGATATTCCGGTAGTGGATAAAGTGATATTGCAATTCTGTCCGCGGCGCGGTAGCTCGCAGCGTCAGTATGACGCTCCGAGGGCTTGTGATCTTGTAAAGTAAGTTGCAGTACAAAGTTTGTTTGGAGTTGGCCAGTATTATATATTTATTTTTAAAATATGATGTTAATTTTGATATATAAGAAAAGTAATTGATTTGTTCCAAAAGTACGAAATATTCTTATTGCATCTTGTTAATGCAAACTTCAAAATATGAAGCAAACCTATTCTTTAAAAGTTAAAATATGCGTAATTTCTACAAACTGTGACATAGTATCCAAGCATTTGCAAAACGTACTAGTATAACATATAAGAATAGAAATAGATATGACGACGCGAAAACATGACTAAGAGTTATAAGTATGTATGATATTGGCCAACTACAGTGGAACTAAATGTACCTGTCCTATTGTAAAGACTCGTTGACACTATCTGGTGAGTATTTTTATGTGTGAAATAATACAGAGTGTTCCAAAAAGATTGTACTCAAAGTACGGCTTAATACAATAAAATACTTAATGTTCGAAGTCAGTTAAAATGATATGGCTGGCTGCCAATCAGTTGTGTTATATATAATTGTTTATGGGTTTAAAGGTTGAAAATAAACAGTAAAAGTACTGGTGTCAATTGACGATGATAACACAAGCAGTTGTTACCTGTTCTTCTGTCGGCTCTTGTATTAAATTAAACTTTTTGGAACATCCTGTCGTAAGTAAATCTGATACAAAGTTACAAATACACGAATATTTTTTTTTAATCTCGTGTAAACGAGTCATTAAAAATAAATTGTCAAATAAAATATTAATTTTATTTGCTAATTGTACATTCATATCAATGCAACATTATTAAATAATTTTATTAATTTAAACAAACATTAAGTTTAACGAATGAAAGGGCTGGGTCCCAATAATTTATTTATATTTTCGTAATCGCTTCTTAGATGCATACATTTTTAAATAGATGTATAAATATGTATGGAAAGTTATTTCCTTAGCAGTATTGTTACTTGTACTGATTGTAAATATTTTTTACGCTACAAATTTGAATGATAAATACTCTGTTTTATAAACTGCTTTCTATAAACTAAGAAAATGTATACAAGAGCAATAAGCATTGTTGTTTACAACGTTTGTTGGAAGTCGAACGGAGGTTTAATATGAATATTTTTTTTAAGTGGGCTTCGAAGTAGCAAAAAAAAAGGTGAGGTTATTCTAATGACCCCTTTTAAATTGATATGCAAACTACGGCAATATTGTATACGCTCGTTCGCTGTGAAACTCGTTTTGTACAAAAGCATGAAGAATCTTTTTATTTTTGGTGATGGATACAATTGTGAGTTGCCAGTTTTATGCACACGTTGTAAATATTATTTCAATGGGATGTGGGTTGCCAGCAAATAAAATAACGATGGTAGAGCGGCGAAGGTTTATTTGTAAAACGAGGTGGCAGAACCGAAATAAACCAACATGCTTTTATTGGACAACAGTTTGATAGTTGTTATCGTTGTCTAAATGTTATGCAATAACAGCTTATAACTCTAATTTTAGTGCTGCCACCTGGTGTATGTCTAAAAACTCTATATCGATCGCGTATTTAGCTGTTTTTGGACAAATTGTTTTATAATAAGTTTTGAAATAGATAGGGTCGTGATAGTGATTGTATAAAGTTGTTAAATGATATGTGATACAGTTGGTTGGTAGGTATATTTTTTTTTTCCAACCTTTCTATCATTAATTACAACCTTATTTTTCTTTATAAATTTTCGCTCATTGATGGTTCCAATTATTGCGATATTAATTTTGAACTGAAAATTGTTTATTCTCAATTGTTGCTTAGTTTAGGAATAAAATTTTATTTATTGTGTATTGGGCGAGCATCGCAATTTATATCAACGAGTAGCTATTCTAAATTATATTATTTATTAGCTAATTTGGCGTTAGTGACCACCCTCGTGGGTCGTTACCACAAAACACATTTATAACATTAGTCTGGAAGGTTAATCAATTTGAAAAACTACCTACTGTGGTACTAATCCCAAATCTCCGAAAACAATAATCGGCTATTTATTTTTATTTTGAACTTAACGACACTTCTGGGATAGTCTTATAATAAAAGTAGTGTTGTACTGACGCCATTCTTTCCGACTAAAGTTTTAAAATATATCTATGTATAGTCGATGTAGCAAAAATCCTAAATAAAACAAACTGTCTAATGTTAACGCGCTACATTCCAAATTTCTACTAATCGTAGATATTCGTCAACCTAATGTAGACTGTTACGCCATCTTTACACAAACGCCGATGATTGGCTGTCATCTAGACGATACTCTGTACATTTGCTGTTTGACTCACAGAAACACGTGAGAGTTTTCTATTCAACGCAGCAATGCACACTAAATCGTCGCGATGATAGCCAATAATTGGCGATTGTGTAGTGGAGGCATTAGAACTCCCACTTAGGCCGCGTCCCTATTAGACACAGCGAGCGACTGACTGTTCTCTGACTGACTCTGAGCGGCGTATCGGTCGATAGCTCCATGTCGAGTAGGCGGTGAACTGTAGCGTAACGCCAACTCTAAGGAAAAGGAATTGACTACGCCGACGTAATGAGCTAACTGAGCTGTAGAGGTGTTATATTAGGGTCAGATATCAAGAACCATGTTATCGAATATATTAGTTTACCGATATTATGTTCCGTTAAATGTTCTTCAAGAACGGTGAAGAACAGGCTGGGATTTTGCAGGCGATATTATTTTTTGAGGCATTTTCGAGGCGGATTCCGTTCGTTCCGAGAACCGAGAACGTTTAGTTAATTTCGTTTCGTATCGTCGTACAGTTAGGATGCGAACGGATGCGGAACGTGAACGGGCGCGGAACGCAGTCGCAGCCGGTTCACCGATACGATACTTTGGATATTAACTGTTCTTGACGGTTCTTCGGGAACGCGTTCTTCGGATATCACATAACCTAATATATTTGTATTATGTTCTGCAGCGCTCATATTATGTTTGCGGTATCGGTTCTGATATATCAGCAACACCTCTACTGAGCTGCTCACTGAACGAGTTTGCTAGCAAAATGTCGCTGACCGCGTAGGCTCTGTACGGACACTCCATTTAAAACATTGAGAGAGGCGTGCTAGATACGGCAGACTGCCACACTGTGAGCCTAGTGGGGACTCGGATGTGTAAAAACTTAAGTGTTGGGAGATTAATCGAAATTATCACAGTTTTAGTATCCGATATTTTTGTTAAAAGGTAAAGAAATAAGTTGAAGCTTGTTGAGAAATAGGTAATATTTTTTTGCTGAGTGATATAGCTTTATTGATTTTTGTAATTAATTAAAACTTAATGTTTCTTATTTTGTTTTAACTCGTTTTGATTAATAATCCAACATGTAAGTAGTAATGCATCACCCAAGCTCGACTTGTGTATATTATGTATATATTTTTTATTACCGACGCCACTTAATATAAAATGTTATTTTTACGTGAAATTCTTTGGCAATTTTATCGAAATGTTGCAAGCTTGCTGTTGATGTTCAAGCACCCCCAATAGATTCCGCATGTTAAATATTCTCTAAAGATTCAAAGTCACCAATGTTGGTGGAAAGAAAGGGGCGCGGGGAACGAAACAATGGGACTCTCATTGGCTAGCTCAAGGTCGTCGTAGATAGTAACAAATTTAAAGGGATTTCCGTAGTGTCGATAAAAATATCGATAAATTTTGGCGGGAAAGGCAAGCCTTGGGGAACTATTTCTTATATTTGGGCGAAGCAAAAAGGGGAGTAAGGTTAATGAGTTAATTTTTTCTAAAGCTACTCCTAAAATACTCATCAGAATTTGATAAATTAGGTATTGTTGAAAACGACTAGATCACACTAGATCATATAATCAGTAGATTATAGGCTATTACAGATTGACAAATTTAACATTAATATTATGGTATATGGCGAACACGGCTCTCTTATTCTAATATTGTGTACTGCGCATCGACTCGAGCAATGTTCTGACTCGCTATAAAGTTTGGCGCGGCCCATACAGTAAACTAGTATTGTAAAATATTGAAATGTCAAGTTTTCACTGGGATGGAATCGATTCAGTATAACGGCAACACTGCGAGTAAATTTCAGGTGGTTGTAATGGACATATCCAATCCATCACTTTTGATTCGAGCGCCGAGCCGTGCACATCGTTTCCACCGCAGTTCAATATCCACTGGAATCATTCGAAGCTTAAGCTATGGAAAACTAATCAGCGGACCACAAAAATGACTCGCTGACATATAAGACATACAAGGAATTAAGGGAACTCCTTAGAATAATAAGGAGGATAGAATAAAACATGAGAACTAATAACAATCATTTATTACTTTCGTTTAATAATCTATACATAAAATAAAACAGTAAAAATATTTTGTCTGTACATTTTGTATTTTTGACTGAAATAGATAGAGACACTAAAAAAGAACAATAGAAAGCAAAAAAAAATTTTAGAATTTCTTGTCTGTCTGTCTGTATGTATGATCACGTTTATCTCCGGAAATATTGGACGGTTTCGAATGAAACTTTTTTTACTATATAGCTACTGAGCCTGGGCAACATATAAGGTAGAAATAATTTCGAAAAATTGAACACCTGATGCAGCATCATAATGTTCCAGCTGAACTATAAGAAATACAAAAGTGGAACCTTAGCAAAAGTTGTTGAGCCTGATGAGCATTTTTGTTGAGGTATAAAAATCTAACATTTGGTAATATAAAAAATCAAATCTAACAACTCAAGCAGAACCATAATGGTCCAGGTAAACTATAAGAAATATATAAATGACGCCTTAGCAAAAGTTATTCAACCTGATGAGCATTTTTTGTTGAGGTATTTAAATTGAAGATATAAAACATCTAATGCAGAACCATGTCAAATTTTATATCGGCAATTTTACAGAGTCACTCTCGATACGATTAGCTCCGGGTTATTACTGGTGACCGCCCAGCGGTCCCGGGTCACTCGCAACCAGGATATGCCTTTTTGGGAAAGTAGCTTTCAGCCCATACGGCAAAACATGAGAGTTTGCTTTCTTTCCAAGCCTTGCACACACAGGCAACACCCAAAGCAGAGGTCCGTCTCTCCCGAAGGCCCTTTGGATATGTGCGCTTTATAGGTTGAGCAGCATGACAGCAAAATCAAATTCACAGATTATGCTTATGTATCGACTTTAGTTCGTATTAAGGTATATTATAGTCATAAAGTCCACGCGAATGAAGTCGCGGGCATCAGCTAGTATCAACTAAAATTATAAAATCTCTACTCGCTTTATTAATGAAAATATTGATTAGTGGCGTCAAAACAAACATCCAAAAACTAAACGTTAAGATTTAAAATATTAATTTAGATTGGAACATTAGTGTTATTAGGACTCCATCAAAAACATAAATGTGAAATGAGAGCCAAGTTCAATATTATGTTATACGCGTCAGTTTTTGACTTCAACGACAAAAGAAGTGAGATATAAATGGATGCCAAGTTCCATGGTCGGTCCTGAAATTTATTTATAACGACATGAATTATCATTTCTTCTTATAATTTAGGATAAAATATTGTTGACTAAGATCTGACTGAGCTAGTTCTCATATACGAATTATTATGTTCAATGGCTAGTTTTACCAGCAAGCCAAATTTTCGGAATAATAAAATAACAACTGACAAGTAACAGGTTTAAAACTTGCAAAGGCTATAATATATTTCGTATATGAAAACAAGCCAAGTCAGACCTTAGCCTATATAATATTATCGTAAGTTATAAGAAGAAATGATATTTTATGCTGTTATAAATACATACGGAATAAGGAAAAAGAATCAACCACTACGCGATGGAAAAAAACCTAAAAGATATTAACAATGTTTATTGATTTTTGAAATGTATTAATTTTGTATAAACCCTTCTAACGGCGCTTTGTGGATTACTTTGTTTTAATAAATACAATAATCGTATATCAAAATATTTCTCCATGATGCATCTAGATAGATCAATGACATGATTGCAATTTTCGTGATCAAATTGATGGTCATGTATTTCTGGAAATAGATTTTCATTTATGAACGTACTTAAAGTTTGTATAACAAAACGAGATTTGTCTTTGTAATAAAGTTTTTCATTTGTTTTTAACGCTACTCTTATTACTAGTTCACATCGCTTACAAATTTTTGTGACTGTATCAGATGGATATAAAAGCCCACCAAAATCTTTTGCGAAAATAAGGCTTGACCTTTTTTCACCTATAAAAACTAAAGCCTTCACGCAAGTATTACATTTTATCGATTTTATAAGATAATGCACAACGGCACCAGCAATATATTCAATTATACTATCAGCAAATTGAGATAAAGAAATCTCCTGTAAAGCTTGTATAAAAGATTCATCAATGGGATCTTCTAAGTCAAATGTATCAGTACCTCTTTCAGTAGTCATATTAATACGTTTCACGGCAGACGAGCAGTTCAATATCGAAATTTTTTCTAGCTCAACACAATTTCCTGTATTTACTTGTTGTAATTCAGCGTGTACTAATAGTTTTCTATAAATACCATAAAACTGTTTAGGAGTTGGATTATTATTCGCTCCGCCATGTGAGCGAATATTACAAAAAAGTAATTCGATATGATCTTGACTGACACGATGTAGCGATAAATAGGGACAAATGTTAGTCAGTACTAAATCATTATATAGAAATAAAAGACTATCTATACATACGCATAAACCTAAAAAACCAGTATACCTGGGTGAATCTACTAATCTTATTCTCTTTCCGTTTAATATAGTAGTTAAATTAGTGATGTATATTTTATATTCTTTTAGCTTTATGATTATATTGTCAGCGTTTTCTTTGTTTAAGGCCCGTTTTAAACCATTGCCATGAACCTTTGAGTCTAAAATATCAAAAAGGTTATTCATAATCATCAACATACGCGCTGTCGCATCTATATCTTTAAATTGGTGTAAACCTAATTCGTTTTTACAAAGTTTGAGAGCAACTGAAACACTTCGGCTGAACAACTGCGAGGCAAGTTTTACTTTCATTATGTTTTTCTTGAAAAACAAATGCTCTGCTCGCAACTTGTTAGCGGCATGAAATTTTTCATCTTCTTGCAATTTGTGAAGCAATTCAATATGGTTCCATTTGATGGCGTTACCATCAGAATCAAATATTTCTTTGTAATGCTCCATGGTATTCCTGACCAATTTTATCATATGTGCGGGGTCAAGAAATATCGCAATATTATTGCCGTCAACATTAAAAACAGTTTTGAGATTATCGGGGTTCACAATGCACTTCAATTTTTTCGCCATCGAGATATTGGCTGGGCAACCATCGAATGTGACGGCTTTTATTACAATATGAACTGCTTGACACATCCTAATTGCTTGTGTGACTAAAAACATTTTTTGGTCGGCTGTGATGCTATTAATCATAAAATATCCTATTGGAACTTTCCATTGTCCATGTAAAGGCACAACCAAATAAACTAATGCGTCTGTACATTCATCTATGCCGTCACAATCAATACTGGCCCCAAAATCGACGTATCCGAAATTTTTTTCTATCTTTCGTTCTATTTTCATTTCATCGAATATTAGACAACAATTTAAGGGCTCAGAAGCTTGTTCTGCTTTAATTTTTAAAGCCTGAAAAGCTTCTTGCGTAAATCCAGGCTTTCCATCTATGGACTGATACCATTTTCCGAGTGTTTTTATATGAGGCAAACATGTGTCAAATGTTCTGCGAACATAATTATACGCTTTTGTGGAGTAAAAATTTAAAGTAAGGGCAAAAGTCCTTAACAACGGAGAGTATTTTTTTTTAATTATTTTACCTGATTTTTTTTTCGATACCTGTCTTTGTAGAAGTTCGGAACATTGTGGACTAATGTAAGTTAAAATATTTTTATTTTCTTCTGTAATTAGGTTTCTTTTTTGTAATTCTTGTAACATTAATTGTAAAGAAGCAATTTTTCTTTTCAGTTTTCGGCTTTGATCGCGTTGTTTTCTTAAGCTTTTATTTTTTTTTGACAAAGTGTGATTCATTTCTATTATTCTTCTACATAAACGTTTTTTGATAGGCGAGTCGTACATAGATGGAGATACGTCTGTAGCGCCATAAAACCGTTTCTTTCTTGTAGGAGTATTGTGGCATAGATCTTGCGTTATTACTTGCTCTCCTTTGTAGATCTAAAACAAATAGGTTAAATTAAGATTCATCTAACTGAACAAAGAAAAATAACAGTTATACACATAGCAATTCTTGTTGTTTTTTTTCATACACGCACCGAATTTGAGAGAACCTGCGATGAGCCTACTGCAGGCATCAAACTTAAGGATGAGCTCGTAGGAAAAATACCCTCTTCAATAGGTTTTGTTGCAGAATCAAATGTCTGAAATTAAAATTAGGTTCATCATACTTAACAAAGAAAAAGTATCTAAAGACATCGTTCATATATTTAGATTAGAAGGTAAAAAAAAATAGTTTCAGTTCCATGTATCCTCTTAATCTTTTTTTTTTTACCAATTACAGATTGATCTAGCCCCAAAGTAAGCTCAACGATAGTATATTTTATAATAAATACTTATATAGATAAACATCCAAGACCCAGGTCAATCTGAAAAAGATAATTTTCCATCTTGACCTGACCGGGGATCGAACCCGAGACCATCTGTGTCGCAAGCAGGCGTATTGACCGCTGCGCCACTCGTTCGTATTTGTATTGTGTGAAAATGGTAAAGCGTTTTACAAAACACATCTACCTAAAACTGTGAATGTCTCAATAGTTTCGGAATAAAATGGCTGTGACATACGGACAAGCAGACTGACAGACACACGGATAAACATACGGACAGAAACACGGACAGACACACGGACAGACACACGAACAGACACTCGGACAGGCACAAGGACATGACAAATCTATAAGGGTTCCGTTTCTTGCCATTCGGCTACGTTATAAACATAGCAATACTTTTTTTTTTCATAAACGCACCAAACTTGAGAGAGCCTGCGATGAGCCTACTGCAGGCACCAAATTTGAGGCTAACCTCGTAGAAAAATTACCCTCTTCAATAGGTTTAGTTGCAGAATCAAATGTCTGAAATTAAAATAAGGGTTATCAAACTTAAATAAGAAAAATAACAGTTATAAACAGAGGACATAATACTTGTATTTATTAATATACACACCGAATTTGAGAGAGCCTGAGATGAGCCTACATTAACATTATCTCCCTCAGTTGTATTAGGAATAGGAGTATGCACCTGAAATCATATTAGGAGTAAGTACATTTAACTACTAATCAGTTAAATCCCAAAAAAATAATGTTTTATTCAACAAGCGGTACGCATGTCAATGGTTAATATCGAGGATTAGATGATGCGGTTGCAGAGCTTCATCAAGATTCCACCTAACACTCTTTTCGTTACATTACCTGATTTATCTTTAACGCCTATGTAGAACGTTTAGGATTTCATGTTTTACGTTCAAGAAAGACTTACCAAAATCGGTAAATATAGGCTTGGAATAGCAGAATCCATCAGTCGTCTTCGATTCTTTGTATGACTAAAGTTGTCTTCAGAAAAATGCCTAGAACACACCACACTATGTGGCTTAGGATACCAATTTGCCTCACGACATGTTAATGATATCCATTTTTCTTTTTTCGTCGGGCTTTTAGGAAACCTTGAAATAAAATACATAATTAAAATCTTTAATTTAAATTTATCATCATTTAATCAATAAGTCGTAAAATAAATACTCGATAGATATTTCTCCCTTAAAATTGAAAGTGGTAACAGCACTACGGTAAAACGCGAAATATCGATAAAAGAGACAAACATATACATTAACACCTGGGAAAGAAAGAGATGCTTCCAAAAGACATCAACGTCACCCCATTTTGGTACTCTAGTGAGCACTGTTTGAGACATAGGTCGACCATTATAAAATGAACTCTGCACGTAATTATATTAACTAAATTAAAAAACTTACCTGTGAAAACTTATACCATCCTTTTGGAGATTTGATGTTCTTGTTGATTTTCCGCACCATTTTATGCAACAAGTACTCATTTTGACCCATTAAACGAATTTAATGTTATTTTCGAAAATATTGACGTTACAACCTCACAGCTCTGAGTTCTGGTCACAACTAATCAAAGGCTTATATGCAATTTCATTTATCAGTGCAAAAGCATTTATGTGCGGTGACCGCGGACGCCCATACAAGCGGAATCTATTGGGGGTTATCTGTGCCCGTTTACGTTTGAATTAGCTAATTAAATATTTCAATATTTAGTGGAATTATAAAATTATCTATATATTTACCGAGAATGATTCACTATTGAGATTAATTAATTTCAAGTCTAGGGTAATAATACAAATTATGTTATATAATTTGCGAAAATAATGTCTTTTATACTCATGTGAATGATGGAAGCAACAAAAATGTTTTACCTGATACATATTGGCAGCTATATTACCATTGTAAATTGATCTTTCTGTAACAGTGGCACGATTTAAAATTAATTAATTTATTTAGTAATAAAAACTTAAATGAATCACACCACAACTGACTCCTTGAATATTTTTGCCGCTTCTTTGCTGTACTAGTTTTTGACTAGTATATTTTTGAACTTATATTGTAATCTGATAGTTTGTTGCGTTGATTGATATGCATTCATCATTGGTGTAAGCCTGTCAGCCTCCCATCGACAATATGTGAAGTATTTTTATGTTGCCAACTATTGATTGTAATAAATCATCACAATTTTATTCAATGTTTTTTGTTTTATTTAGCTGTAGCCCTGCCAGTTTGATAAAAAATAATGTAATCACATTATTGATGTGTTGTTTCATACTTATATAATATAGGTATAGAGATGGCTATTTTTAGGGTTTCGTAGTCAACAAGGATCCCTAGCTTCCCCAGATACGTCTGTCTGTCAGTCCGCGTTTTAGCTCAGAAACTATATTTCTGGAAAACAATTTAGCAGAAGAAATACGGTTTTAAAAAATTAGGTTTTCTCTCCCATACATGTAGTGGGAATAAATATTTTATTTCTCATCAACCCTTTCTTGGTTAGTCTATAATAAGTTTTAAAAAAATCAGTATTAGAACACTATGGGATCTGTTTGTGGTATATTAAACTTAAAAGCGTAGCTTCAAAGTGCAAAATTAGTGTACACCCCCTGCGAATTAAATGGTTGTTCATGAACACCTGTAGTACGTGGAAAAAATTGAACTAAACGAATCCCCAAGTCTGTGAAAATTGCAGCTGCAATGTTGTCGAAATGTCAGATGAAACTCAAAACACATGTCCATGCTCAAAACACTTAAAACCAATCAATCTGAATTTTATGATATCGAAAACTTCGGCGCACAAAATGAAACAAGCACTTTTTAACAATTCTTGTATTAAAAAATGATATAAAAATACATTCCTTACAATAAAACAAGGTAAAAAAAATATAAGACTAAAAATAAATAGAAAATGATTTAACATTTTCTTTACGGAATGGCCATGGATGGAATTACATCTATGCATACGTCTAATTGCACTCAAAAAATAAATAAATGCTCATAATAATTAAATTTCCATTAAATAACAAAATAATAATTTATGGAATATACAAATTAAAATGTTGTGATTAAAAGGTATATTGAAGTAAAAAAAACAAACAAAAATTCGATTTTAGCACAAGTTCCTGGAATTAAATTCATGGAAACATTCTTGCCTATAGAATGCTGTGCAACAAAACACAGTGGCTTTTTTTATTTCATCCATCTCATCACTTATTCCTCTATCAAGTTAAAATCTAATAAGAGAAGGACTTTTGCCATAGCATCATGTTATAAAAGGGCTTGGTAGCAGTATGGCTCAATTCACACCGAGATGGAAGCGCGCGGAAGGGAAGCGGAGAGCAATTTCAGTGTCATATTATTTTAGACTTTATCGCAATGACTATAATACAAGGAATTGCTTGAAAAAGTGAAAAACGGCGCGGGAATACTCGCGACTTTGCGAGCACTCCAGCGGCGTCCGCGCAGCGTCGGCACACGACTGCTCTGGCGGATGAGAGCGGGCGCGGGTGGGCGGAGGCGGGCGCGAGCGGCCGCTGAATTGGCATAGGAAGAGCGTGGTGAGACGCGAGCAGTCGCGGGCGGGTGCAAGAAGTCGCTAGCGGGCGCGAGCATTCGCGAGCCTTCTCTTCCGAGCCGGCCGCTGCGCGCCGCTTCCAGCAGCTTCTATCTCGGTGTGAATTGAGCCTATATCTTGCTGAACCACAAGTTGACCGTTCGTCGGGCAAAACTCGTAGCCAGATAAAAACTAAAATTTTTGACGTTGTATGGAGCGGATGTGAAATCATCCGCTCCAACAACGTACTAACATAAATTTAGTTTCTAAACTCGTTCATCCATTTTTTTACTCCAGACGTCTACAACCTTTATCTATCAACCATACTTTACGATACGAGATAACGCTTGCAAGTTTATCGCTAGATTGTCGACATTGACTTTCTGTGTATCACATCACACCTACCTGCTATGAAATTATTACGGACAGCTTCTTATAAATTACCTAATGGGATACGAGTTTTAGAAACCAATTTAACACCTTGTTAGGTAGGGAACTCAGTAAAGTTCTATGTTGAAGTTCCCAAAAATTATGGATTTGGTAAAATAATAACAGAATTCATTTTCAGAAGTGAGAGCGCATAAACTATCAATAAATTCTGATAACGTTTCCTTCCCTTCTCGTTGCTCTAAAAAACATGTGATTTCAAAAAGGTGGTGATCGTACACGTCACCAGTATGCACCATGAGAAGCCACGATGTCTCAGTAAAGTACAATTACGACGTGGAAGTTAAGGTGCTCCCACATAGCAGTTATATAACATTATAAAACAATGTGTAACAACGATAACATTCTATAACACCATACATTATCAAGAATGTTATTGTGTTACACATTGTTATATAACGTTATATAACTGCTGTGTGGGAGCACCATAAGGTACGACTATTCTGTGTGTCTCGCCAAGGCCGCCAAGTTGTCAGGCTTCCTGGGCAAGGGCGGCTTGCCCCCCGGCTGGCCCTCGAAGCCCGAGTCGTCGAAGTCTTCTTCGGCTTGCTCTACGATCTCCACAGAATCCACGGAGTCGTCTAGGAAATCTACTGGCTCGGGTTCCGGATCGATTAATACCCTATAAAGAGTAATGTATACATTGAATACTAGCATGTCGGTATCATTTTTGACATGTCTACAAATATCCATACAAACGGGAGTTGTACTCTAACTATATTAGATGGCACAACGTGCTATACTTAATAGATATTCATTATTACAACTAATTAAAAAAGGCATTTTCGATTATTGCATTAAATCAGAATTACATTTACATCTTCCAAATAAATGCTAACTATCATTTTTACGCTTTAAAACATTCTAATTAGTCTAGTTGACTAGTAGTGAAGCTACTGCCATCTAACGGTGACTTCTTAAAACTGAGTGTGCCAGAGCGTATGCCTCCGGAGATGAGACATCTATTCCTGTAGAATTATAATATCTATGATACTAGAAACTGTTGAAATATTATTGGCATGATTCGTACTCTAAAAATAGTCACTTTTAAACTACCTTTGACGACGGAAATTAACTTTTTTAGAAGGTTTTAGGTAATTTGAAAATTAAAACAAAGATATTTTACGTATACAATAGAATTACGAATAGGTTAGGTACGTTTCCAGCTAGACAACATTCCTATTATGTTAAAAAAGAAGAACTTAATCTTTCTATTGTTCGTTTGCAGACCATACGACTTTTTATTACAGTTAAAAATCAACAACACACTAAATTCACATTAAAAACACGTATATGAATCGTTATTACTTCAAATATGTAACAATGCCGGAAAGAGCCAGTAATGCAGATATTTGGACGCCACAAACAATGAGACAAAACCAAACGGCACAACCTTCAAGAAAGAGCCCCAAAGCCCAAATGCGTGTAATATAATTTTTATACTTACTTTGGCTGTGATGTTGAGTAAGGTAGTCCTCTTCAATTTATACATCTTCTTAAGTCAGAAAGGGCATATCAAACCAAAAGGGACTCGATATTCCTATTATTTTGAAGAATTTTGCCAAATGTAATCAAATGTAGCGCGGCCCTTACTATAATAAGGGCCGCCCTACACTGGATTGGCATCGGAAGCGACGCGTCATTTCAAAACAAGCTATATGTCTATTGACTTAAGATGCAAAACGGCGGATGCACGCTTTCGGGCATCTAGTCCACGGTGCGCGCCAGGTCGCCGGACGACTGGCCACGTTCAAGCAGTAATGCATCTTATATCACTTAATAAAGCTTGTTTTGAAATGACGCGTCGCTTCCGATGCCAATCCAGTGTAGCGCGGCCAAGGTTTCACGTTTGACCCCTTTCAGTTTGACATGTTCTTATTGTCGGAAGTTGTACAACGTGTAGTAACTCCGCAGTAACCCAACTCTGTGCAGATTGTAGGACATTATGTACATGGTTGCAAGCGTGGCTGCGTCGCGTGGAAACGGTGAAGGTCGAAAGAAAAGCAGATGCATGTAGTTTTACCAATTCCTTTTTATTTTACTCATAGGCTTACAGATCGTCATCACGACAACGCGTTACGCTAAATACAGTAGGGGCGTAAATTACAATAATTTTATATAAATACCGATTTCGATTGTATAAGTTATGTATGACACAATGTTAGAAATTAACTCCGATTATGAACTTCGAGTAAATGAAAATCTAAATTAATATAAATTCTTAAAAAAACGTCTAACAAAATAGAAATTTACATTTAAAATATGATTTAATTAAATAAATCGTTGTATCCGCGAGGAATGTCACAATAAAACTAGCGAAACGCTCTATAAAAATATTTCACAATATAAAACTTAAAATTAAGAAATATACACTTCGTAACTAGTTAGAGAGAAGAAATGCAGAGGGAATGCCAAATAGGGGGGAATGTATTTATATATAATATACTGTGCATAGAATCTATTTTACTATGTATGTCTGCAGTGGGTCTTTGGTGGGACTATACAAAACTTTTTAGGCCATTAATGATAAGGCTGTAGGTAACTAAAAATTTATTAATGAATGCACTAAGCAAGAACTATTGACCCTCCATGCAACTTAAGGGTGCGTTGACCAATGTTGGGAATGAGGAATTATGTAGTCGTTCCGGTCACGAACATGCATGTCATGCACACAAGTTAGCGCCATCTGTCGGTGGCCCCAGCGAATCAAATATCAGCGAACCAGTTTGGTCTCTTCTTTAAGGGGGAACACTAGGCACAGTAGCGACGCCAATCATTTTATTCCTAATACTTTACAAATAGAAAGAAATTCAAGAATATAAACAATACAAGCCTTAGTAAATAACCTGAAGTATTTTTGGAATCATGTTTTGATATTATGAGAATCAGTCATTGAGAGAAAAAGTGATAACCGCCAAAAACGGCCGTTTTTGGCGGTAATCAGATTCTCATAATTCTCACTGATTCCGATAGTAATAAACATGATTCAAAAAATACTTCAGGTTATTTACTAAGGCTTGTATTGTTTATATTCTTGAATTCCTTTCTATTTGTAAAGTATTAGGAATAAAATGATTGGCGTCGCTACTGTGCCTAGTGTTCCCCCTTAAATCAATTTTTAAGTCTTAATACCCACATTCAACACTTGAGTATCTTTATTTATTTCGCAATGTGTGTGTCTCCAAATAAATTATTTTTCTTCCAATATGTCTAGGGTTCAATAGTTCTCGATCAGAGTTAAAGTACACATACTTGTTTGTATAGCCGCATCAAAGACGTTATCACATGAACAATTCCACGATATTGCCCATTCCCAGGCTTCGGAAATCACAATCTAATACAATCAACGTATCTCACTGATAATAATAATCCTAAAAAATCAGTAAAATAAGCAAATTGTATACAAAACATCACACTGAACTCTAAATCAAAATGATTAGAATATTTTCGTGGTCTATGCAGCATCAACGAAAAGAGAACGGGAGACATATCGAGGCAATAATAATTCTTATAACTTTTACTAAGGGTCAAACAAATTGACGAAAGAATTAAAATAGAATATATGAAGTGATTAGTGTCTTATTTTTCACGAGGTATAAGTACATACTCATTCCAACTAAAATTATTTTGTTAGCATTAAGTTTGCATCAATTTAATGTAACATTTACGTATATGAAGTTAGAGTTCAGTGTAATATACACCGAAAAAACAATATACACACTCTTAAGAATGTCAACTTTCGATATATGGAAGCCAAAAATAATCATAAGAACAACACACTTTAACTTAAATGATTCAATTTAAATACGAATATGACTCGTCATACAAATGATTATATCTTATAATTATATGTATAATCATGATTATAAGAAAATTGGTACTTCTATAGTACAAACCTTACATTTATCTGTTACTGGTTATGATTCTGTTACAACGAATCGCCATCTTTCTTCAAAGTTTCATAAAAAAATGTAACAGAATCGTATCCAATATGTGTATGGTTGAAATTAACCTCGTTCGTTGTAAAAATGTATAAAAACATTGACACATTATAATACTAATGATTCATAAGTACTAATCAAGCCGGTTAGTAGTTACCGCTAGACCACGAGAGTGTGCGGCAGCGGCGGCGATTTGCGGACACATTTCTAGTAATACTCCGAAAAATTTTAGTGAAAACGAAGTAAGACATTTGTGGTGGGTGACAAGTCACTCTACTCTTTTTACGCGGAAATTTGCAAATTTCGAATTTGCGGAACAATTCGAAAAGGTCTATATGTCCAATGTAGAATTTTCCGAGTTTCTTATAACGAAAACGAAAAATGCTTAACGCCATCTACCGGCAGACTATCAGATCTACCTAGTTTATATTGCGCGTGCGCAGTATGTATAATTAAAAATTCTTTTCAACTACTGGTAGCAGTAACGTCCGTATAGCTAACTATTTTGTTTATTGATAGTAAAAGGGGAAAACAGATTCCACTGCCACCCACCGCGCACTCTCGTGTCCAGCCTGTTAGGCCTCGTAGAGACGAGCCCCACATTTATTAATAAGTTACATTAATGTTACATTTACGTACACATATTACACTTGTCCCCACCTAGCTAGACGTCACAACATGAAAAAAATGGTCGCACATACGCCCAGACAAGACACCGGTCAAAAAAAGTATGTGAATCTATAATAAAGCCTTTGCAAATTATCAAAAGGTCATTTTGTATAGCCGTCTTTGTCAATAGTAGTGTATAAATTTATTGTCAGTGATAATGAATATTTATGCAATCGACCGGTGGCCTAGTCTAGGTTATGCATGACCACAGAAATCCATCACCAGGTGCCACCAATATACCACAATGGAATGTACTGGCTCAGTCCAAGCGAACTATCAGTAAAAAAAACATAAAAAAATATACTTTCAAGATTATTAAATTGTTGTATTTTAACACTTTCAAGATTGAATTGTTAAAATCACAACTTGAAAATGATAAGTGTAAACAGTTTTAACTCAGACATTTTAGTGCCATCTATCGGCGAACAAGGCAATCAAACGACAAAAATCCATAAAAGTCACCACATATGGAATTTGGCCATGTTCAGTTGATAGGCCTTTATTTTTCACTTTTTATAAATTAAATATATTTAAAAATAAAATTGTAATATTCAAAAATATTTCTGGTAGTTCGCTTCCATAGTACACACTTGCAATAAACATTTTCAAAAAACTCTCATATCTCTCTTAAATAACTTGTTGTACCAGTAGGTGGGTAGTTTCAAATATCAACTCGACAATCGAACCTGTCTACTCAGATGTCAACCTTCTATTGCTTTTCGACAACCATCATTACTAAAATACCAACAAAACATCTGGTCTAACGATGTTTTAGTAGAACTGTTTCCAAAACTTTCGTGACATCTTTTTTCAATTATGTTTATTAATTTTTTTTATCTTTTAATGTAAAAATAATCAAATATAATAAATTACCTTTATTTAAAATTAAATAAAACTAATTAGAAAATGCCACATATTTTTTGTCAGTTGTATCTAAAACATCGTATCCACTTAACACCTTAGCATACGAGAAATCGGCAAACGTCACTCAGAAAATGCTTTATTTTTACGATATTTTTTTATGTAAATATCGTTATACAAGCAGATGTAACCATCGATATTGTATAACTGAAAGAAATTTATTTCGTCGTATTTTTTTTTTACTTTTAACACATAACTTGTTTCCTTAAAAGCTATGTGCTTGATACCTTTTTGTCCCTGTATAGACTACAGGGTACCTATAGGGTGTAACCGTAGACAAAGCTTCATAGCGAGACCGAAAGCATTTTCCTTGCGACCCTTGCGTGTCCCGGCCACTTACGGCTTGGCGACGGGCGCGTCCATGGCGGGGATGTAGTCGAGCGCCATGAGGCAGGCGAACACGGTCATGATCATCTTGGGCTTGCGCTCCGTGATGTCCTCTGGTAGCGCGTACACGCGCGCGCCGCAACGCCGCGCCATCGAGATGGCGTACTTCGCGTTCGCCAGGCTCTCCTGCACACAATTATCAATGCGAGTTTTCAGAATTGACTTTTCCTCCAGGTGGCGACACTGTGTCGAGAGGTATTTTTGACAGCTGCTGTCAAATCTACCAATCATGATTAATCATCATCTTTATGATTGGTCGATTTTGACAGCTCGACCTCTCGACACAGTGTCTCGCCACCTGGGGGAAAAAATCAATTCTGAATCATTCAATAAAACCGGTTTTGAGGTTTCTTCGTAGCAACTTAGACAGAATCGAGAAAAACTAAAACTAGTTTCTTGTATACTTTTTATTTTAATTTTTATAGTAATGCAAGTAAATAAATAATGAGCCTACCTAATACCTATTACGTTTCAATAGATACAACCCTGTGACAAAAAAATAAATGATTCCCTTTTTACCTATTTTAACGAAACATTTGTTTTTCATCTTTATTTAGTATCAGATACTTATAAACTTAATTCACTTTCATTATTAGTACTCCTTTTTACCTTCACATTCGCACAAATATTTTCTAAACATATGAAGTTGCCTAATAAAATCAAAATGCTGGAGCCCACCTAGCTGGATTGACATCATACAGACAAGGCCATAGTGGTATAACATAAAAAATAATCTATTGAACAACTTACCTCCTCAGTGCCACCGGGCAGTACGAGGTCGTAGTTAATGGAGCCGGGTTTGATGGCGTCGATCAAGTCGATCACCACTTTGCCGTCGGCCAGCACCTCGTCCTGTAAACAAATTTATTTTAATAAATTATGAAAATAAAAAAAAAATACTAAATAAAAAAAAAAAAAAAGAAAAATACCAATATTAAATTTATTGATAACCACTCAACTTCAATTACGAATCAATAATACAAATTTAACCGGTTCACAGTCTCACAGTTCTGTTTCAATTGTTTTACTATTGTGTCTCATTGGACTGTCAATGTGTCTACCTTGAAAAAAAAAATATTAAAAAAAGCACATTGAAAAAAATTCTTCTTCTATTATAATTAAAACTGATATTTAAATATTTCTTAATCCATTTCTGAAAGTAGTTAAAGAACTATTCATTGTTGATACATACTATGTAGCTTTCGATCGCAGCTCCATTCACATGAATGTAAATTCCTTGGGAACAGTACCCATTTCCGAAATAGAAGTTACGTGTTGTCCTTCCCCGATCTTCAAACTATCTCCACACCAAACTTCATCTAAATCGGTTTAGCCGTTACACCGTGAAGAGTGACAGATAAACATGGATTTGCTAATACCGCTTGGTCAAGTTTTGGCATTTACCTGGAAACTCCTGATAGACGAGGTCTTGCCCGCGCTGGCGAGCTTGTTGTTGACCCACTGTACGATTTCCTTCTCAATGATGGGGTTGCCAGTATTCGCCAGCCGCGTGAGTACAGACAGTGTGTATGCCCGCATTAGTTGCCAGATCAGAGCTGAAAATAAATAAAATATTTAATATAAGTTGTTTCGTACTGTTTTTTCGTTCCATCATTTTCTCAATTGTGATTTGTCCGGATATATTTATTTATTGAACATTTGGTATGAACGTATAAACCCTGCGACTAGTGTGTGACGAAAACGTCACGCTATCACAATTGTCACTGTCATCAGTCAGTGTCTAATAAAAAAATTAAGACACTGCCTGTCTCTGAAACTCTCGCGATGCGCGCGCGCTTACATTTACGGCCGTTAATCCAAACGCGTATCGGAGACCATCAGCATCTTCCACCCTTCAATCTCCAGCTGACCAGGAAGAGAAGAAAAAACCAGCAGCCTGTCCGCGCACGTTACAAGGTCTGGTCAAGGTGACTTATATATACCTATATATTGATGGTGTAAACAGTGTTCACACCATAAGGATCGTAGGATACTAACTGAACGATACTACATCCAAGACCCAGATAAAAGTGAAAAAGATCGTTTTGCGGATCGGACCCGGAATCATCGGTGTCGCAGGCCGGCGTGTTAACCACAGCACCACGGAGGCCTGGCCTAGATTTCACCATCATCACCATCAACAATGGCACCTACACTATCATTCGTTACGCGAGCGCTCGCTTTTTGCAAGTGGTATCTTTCTTGCGATTTATCAATCGAACATGAATACGCTCCATTCGTTTCGACCACTGATTATCACACATTTTAATGTGTACAAATGTCTTGTTTTGCATGTCGTGAAATAGGTAGCAGCGCTTGTATGGCATTGTAACCCCCCGGGTATAAGTCTCTTTGATACGACAATCTTGTAGTATAACTGTGCAAGCGAGGAGACAAAACAAGGCATAAAATTGCACGAATTTGACACGCAAAATTTGATAATTATAGTATGGGAATTAATTATTTTTTTGAGTTTCCTTAATTAGTTCTTGAGTTGTTCATATCGACGGGCATGATCGCCCCCTTAAGACTACTAAGCGATCAAAATTTCGTCATGTACTTACTAATATTACAAAGGGAAAGTTTTGTTTGCTTGTTTCCAAATTTCAAAATTAATTCCGAAAGCTCATTTATCAGCGGGTGACATAGGCTATAATTTACACGAACGAAGTAACGGGAAAATTGTTAGTATTGAGTTAGAATGTGTCTATTGGCACTCGGCACTAAATACTGTCTGTATTAAGGGAAAACACTTTGTTCGTGCGTCTTTGTTAATAAAACATAATGACTCACCGAGCGTGAGCGTGGCGTTGCCCTCGTTGATGTCGGCGCCGGCGATGCCGACCAGCGAGAAGCCCAGCTTCTTGCCGAGCTCCACGGCGTAGTTGCAGTTCTCCAGCCTCTCCATGAACTTGCGCAGCTTCGAGAACTGACGGTGCACCTGGAACCAATTGCTTTTTGAGAAAAACGTTTCCGACAAAGGCTCAGCGGATTAGCTTTTTGAAGTGTCCGTGGGCGGAGCTATGAAGTGTCAGTGGGCTGGGCTTAGAAGTGGCAGTGGGCGGGGCTTTGTAGTGGCAATGGGCGGGGGACACAGCACGAAGAACCGATGGGGCAGAAAGGTTCTTGAATGGCGCCCACGTACAGGTAAGCGCAGCGTTGGACACCCACCAACCAGCCCCGTATTTACTAACTCGGATGACAGGTGTCGATGCCTATCAATCTAGGATTTTCCTTTACAATGCGGTTTTTGTTTTCCAAAAATAAAAAGTTCGAGCAAGCAAAACCCGCAATGTAACAGCAAATCCTAGATTGATAGGCATCGACACCTGTCATCCGAGTTAGTAAATACCCCTATTTACTAACTCGGATGACAGGTGTCGACGAAGACGAAACGACCTGCATCCTGACCCCCGGCAGGAAGGCGCTGGATGCAGGTCGCTTCCAACCGGTCGTATTGGAAACCCTTTCGGAGGCCTATATTACAACAGTGGACTTCTTGCGGCTGAGATGATGATGATTGCGCTCAACAAAATTCCCATTGACATGAATACCTAACATTTGTAAATTCAAATATAAGTACACGATTTCTTATTAATTAATTGGTGCAGCTGAGCAGTTTTGGCTATTTAAATATAGTTCCATGATATTAGTCGAAGCGATACTAAACTAATATTCTAAAGAGGAAACATTTGATTGTTTGTTTGCATGGAATAGGCTCCGAAACTACTGGACCGATTTTGATGATTCTTTCACCAATTGAAAGATATTTTTAGAAGCCAACAGGAAATGCTAAAGGAAAATAATATTGAAGTACCTTCTTCCAGTCAACGATGCCGGGTTTGATGATGTCATAGAGCTGGAAGATGACGAGTCCGTCGGTGAGGTCGGAGTACAGCCAGTTGACGTGCGGCGCCACGCCCATCGAGTTCATCCAGTTGCGGTACGCTGGAATACAACATATCATAATCAAAACATTTATTTACAAAATAGGCCTTTTCAGGCACTTTTTCACGTCATATCATATTTAAAATTATCTTATAAGACAATATGATTTTATTAATTTTACAAAAGCTACAGACTACTAGCGTTTCGGAACCGACCACTGCAGAGAAGAAACTATCGTTTCACAAAATACAAACTAAATTCCCATATTATAAAACGTGTTAAGAGTCGCCTGGACGCGCATGTCTACATATATATAAATCTCCATACAAACGGAAAAAGGGAATTGTGGCAATATTTGATAATTTAAGGGCAAAATTATGCATCCAATCAATTAATCTCATTATAATCTACGTACGTTCTTATACAGTTTGGTTAAATTATCAAATGTTTGAGAATTATACGCCTCTCAAGATTTCCATACAAATTTGAAAAGGCTTGTAATTCTCAAACCATTGGTATTTTAACCAAGCTGTACAGGAACGTACGTAGATTATAATGAGATTAATTGATTAAATGCTTAATTTTACTCCAAAATTATCAAATATTGCCACAATTCCCTTTTTCCGTTTGTATGGAGACATGCGCTTCCAGGCGACACTTAATGAAAAAGCGCAAAACCTGAAATTCGTTTGTTCTGAATCGAGAGTAGAATCGATTCCACAAATAAGAATAGGGGTCTAATTTTAACCAAAAAATATTTTGATTACGGCGTGTTTGATCATTACTTAACTCTATCATGCGGTGGCACGCGAATCACCCTAGATCGCGAAATTACCATAGATTAAGCCGGGGTGCTGATTGAAAAGTTTGGCCACGAAAGCCAAGTTGATCTTATACACTCCGTTAACCAAGCCGGCTTACCATTCAAGTTTGTAAACTGGTAAACGCTACTCACTCTTTTACTCCCTAGTCTCGTCCAGTTGATGAGTGTTGCCCTGCCACTGCAGGCCGGGGTGCTGGTTGAAGAGGTTGGCGACGAAGGCCAGGTTGACCAAGTATACTTCTTTGACCAAGCCAGCTCACCATTCAAGTTTGTAAACACTACTCATTCTTTTGATCACTTGTCTCGTCTAACTAATGATATTTCTCTGTGTCGATGCAAATCAGGATGCTGGTTTAAGATTTTGAGGCTACAAACTGCAAATTGAGCTCGTCGGCTTACCATTAAAGTTTGTAAACACTCTTTAGTTGTAAGTTAACACTCGTTAGTACTCACTCTTTTCCTCCCTAGTCTCGTCCAGCTGATGATACTCCTCCGTGTTGCCCTGCCGCTGCAGGCCGGGGTGCTGGTTGAAGAGGTTGGCGACGAAGGCCAGGTTGAGCTTGTAGACCCCGTTGACGACGTCGGCGGGCGCCACGAAGGCGCGGCAGCGCAGCTTGGCGGCCTGCTGCAGCATCAGCTCCGCGCGACGCATCAGGTCTTGTTCCTGGGATATGGAAATACAAATTGTGAGGAAGTCGAATAATACAGGTTCCTCGGAAACCTAGCATGGGTACCAGTACTCCAAATTCATTCCTCATGTTTTTTTTTATTTGTTATTTGCTTACTAAGGTATAACATATTTAGTTAGTTTGGGCTAACGCAGATTACCGCCATCTAGTATCGAGTAGCAAGCAACTCTCCTGCGCCATTCGCCTACTTTATGAGGTGGGCAGTCTATTACGTTAGTATTATATTGTCTTTGGTCTTACCCTCAGAGCATCGAGTGTGACTCCAGCATCATCAGGCGCAATCTGCTTCAATAGATAGGAGTATATCTCGGAGTCGGCCACGTCCTGCTGGAAGTTGGTGCAGCGCCGCGTCACGCCCGCGCTCTGCAGTTGGTGGTTCACCCAGCGGAGCAGGATCGCTTCGGGGGATAATGCCAGGAGGTCTTCAATACGTTCCTGTGTAAAAAAAATACATTTAGTCTACGAATCTATACTAATATTATAAAGCTGAAGACTTTGTTTGGTTGAACGCCTTAATCTCGGAAACAACTGGACCGATTTCAAAAATACTTTCAGCGTTGGATAGATTCATTAACCTTGAGTGCCACAAGCTAGGAATGTAACACGGGCGAAGGACTGTTAGTAAGTTTTAAGTCTGAAAGCATTAATCTTAAAGTAACCCCACGCAAATATGGCCCGAGTAGGCAGGGCTAAAAATGAGGACTAATTAGAACGTCATTCTGAAATTAGCTTTATGCAGTGCCGAGTGCATTAGCAGTGATAAAATGTATTTTACCAAATTGAAACATACCATCAGTAAAATGGTGTCTAAACACTACCACACTAAACGAATACTAAAAGATAAGTTATAAAAAAAAATTGTTGCTTAATGAAACTTGTAACTCAACTCTGTGAAAAAAAAAATTATGTCGTGAAATGCTGCAAGATTTTTCAATATCAATCAAAATTAAGATACAAACCTGGTCATTTAGCAGTTCTGTGAGTCCCGGACAGTGTTCCAGGGTGATCTGGTTGAAGAGACCAATCCTGATGATCTGCCAGAGGAGGCCCAGCACCAAGTGTGGTTTACCTAAAAACAGAATTAATTTAAAGAACTATCCACACATTTGCGGGCCAGGACCATCTGGTTCGGAGTCATTCATGTCCGTTTTTTTGTCAAGGACGTGCCGCTCGAGGTCCATGTTCACACATTTCAGGGAAATCGGTATCAATGTAGTCTCAGTTGGTCAAAAGACATGTGTGTCGGTCAAAGAATGTCAATCATAAGTCTGTTGCATACTTAACATCAAACCGTTGCACAAAAGTTGTACAACATGTAAATCAAAGAATTAAATTCGCATGGCAATGTCGGGGCGTCCGGGCGTCTTGCGGAACTCTGATGGCACGGCACTCAACTGTGTAAAAGAGTTCATATAAATACGCACGTTACCGATTTTCCTGCTTCCCGGCCGGGCCCCGTCAGGGATGGAAACCCGGCCATGAGAAGATAGCACTTTATGCGGGTTTTCGCTTAGCAATCACTATCACTACATAGTACAAACCAAAGTCGCTTCCCGCTGTCCGTCTGTCTCTATGTATGCTTAGATCAACTACGCAACGGATTTTGATGCGGTTTTTTTTTAATATACAGAGTGATTCAAGATGAAGGTTTATAACTGTACTAATATCATAAAGCTAAAGAGTTTGTTTGGTTGAACGCGCTATTGTTAGGAACTGCTGGACCGATTTCAAAAAGTCTTTCACATTTGAATAGGTACGTTATCCCTGACTGCCACAGGCTATGAATGTACCACGAGCGAAGCCGGGAAGGGCTGCTAGTATGTAATTAAAATAAGTACCTTTAGCGAGATCGTGGGCGTCGATGTTGACGATATTACAACCAATGGCTTGCGACGACACGAGAGCAAGTGTCAAGTTCTCGTGCTTGGTGTAGAGTGTGAGGTTCTTCTTGTTGATGGCTCGCTCGTCTATCGTGTCTGGGCAGGAGTGGTTGATAACTTTGCTGGTAAGTAAAAGAAAGGAAAAGATAATATAGTTGTTTAAGCTAGATGAATTATTTTCTTGGAATATCCACTTAAACAATTTTTTTGTGTGCTTGGGATTTCCTTTTATAAGATATATAGGACAACGAGCAAACGAGTCATCTGATCGTAAGTGTTCAACACTACTCATGAACATCTGCAACACCTGTTTTTAAAGCTTTTAACAATATCCCATACCATCCAAGACACCATTCTTAAAGCTACATACAATTTTTTGTGCCGATCATCTAGATCGGAAAGAAAGAGCATATCTTGGTTTTGTAGGCGTGGTCAGATAAGCAAAATCCCTTTTTATTTAAAAGGATTGTAGTGTAATTTTAGAATGGATGACTGCTCGAGAATGTCTGATATTTGTATGAACAAATAGATTATGTAAAAAAAAAAATCCCGTCTGCCTTTTTGATACTTCACGTCTGCCATATTGATTTTTGCCAATGCTTTAAAATCGGTCAAGCCGATAAGGCTACAGGTGACAATGGAACAGACACACTTACATGCATACATAGGCACTAGAAACTATTCCTTCTGGGTTTTTTTTGAGACTAATGCTGGAAGAGGGAAAAATCCATCATGGACACCTGGGAAGGGAGACCCATGTGGTGCCGGACTCATTCCTTCTGGGTGGGTAAGTCAGATAAAAAATAGCTTATCTTTGAAAATCATCAGTTCAAAAGTAGTGTCTCAGAATTCATACTGCTTTGTAGGCTAAGCAAATAATATTGCTCACTCACCATAAAATGAGACCGTCCTTTAGTTTCTCATACAGCTGTTTGCCTTCTGGGTCTATGGGTAACAGGTGCTTTAGGTCTGGGTCGTGTTCCAGGTTGCTGTTGATCCAGCCGGAGAAGGCCATTTGTTCCTCGAGGCGAACTGAGTGTGTTGTGCCTGAAAATAAATAAATATGGATTTTCATTAAAAAAAAGACCAAATTACTCAGAGATAGGACAGTATTTATAATTTTTTGGTTTGGTAGCGAAAATAAAGGTAGGAATCTCATATAGTAGGTGTCAGAAAGCAAGAGAATACGGTAGTTGCCTAATGTTAAGATTATATAAAATTTGTTTCTAATGAGACTCATTTCTGTCTAAAAACACTATAAAGAACACTTTTAATTTGATATCGATTCGTTAAGTGATCTTAAAGCTTCTTTAAAGTTGGGTGAATAGGACCATTTTTTAAAGTATGAAAATCTTTAATTACAATTATACTGTATTTTAGTCTGCAAAATTTATAGCAACTTTTATTATGAAACCATTACCATAAACGAAATATTTCGTATAGCTACCAAACAAAGTTCTCGCGCCACCCATACAAAATACAAGCTTGTGACGTCACAAATATGTAGGCATTTCAGCCGCGCGTTTTCACGTCTAAAAATTTACGTCTAAAAACATGTGTCTTTAAAACTTTTATAACTGAAAGAGTTTTTGGTTTAGAAATGTATTTCTGTCACTATTGTGTTTATTTTTGGCAGGTCTTTACATAGCAAAATGAAAAAAATTTTAGTCAACATGCCCATTAGGGGTCAATGACTATCATATCTCTTCTGTCGTGACTTTGGCATTGGCCACATTCCTGGAGCTCAATTTTTGAACTAGTAGAATCGTTCCGCCACTCGTTGTGACGTAAGCACTCGGTTCGTATTCACATATGAATAAAATCAACGAGTGGTCCTGTTTTTACGTATTTTTGAACCGTGCGAATATATTTTTTGTTTTTTCTTACATTAGTACCTTTGGTAGTTCTTGGTGTTCTTGGCTTGGTGGATGGTACTACCAATGGTACCTAATGTGGCCCAATGGTACCTGTGGGACCCATTGGATGCATGGGACCCTTGGGACCCAATGGGACCCATGGTACCCTTGGGACCCAATGGGACCCATTGTGACCCATGGAACCCTTGGGACCCAATGGAACCCATGAGACCCAATGGGACCATGGGTACCCATGGGACCCTTGGGACCCAATGGGACCCTTGGGACCCTTGAATCCTTGGTGTCCTTGGGACCCAATGGGACCCTTGGGATCTAATGGGACCCTTTGGGTACCCTTGGGACCCTTTGGGATCCTTGGGACCCTTTGGGACCGATGGGACGTAATTGGACCCATTGGGACCTTATGATACTAATAGAACCCATTGGGATCATAAGTAGTCAAGTCAAATTTCATATTTTATTGTATACGTCTTTGAATCCGAGTGCTCCCGTGCGACCATTCGGAAAAACCATTCGAATAAAGTTTCAAAAATAGAGCCAATTAAGATTCACCATGCGAAAGCTTAACAACGAGTGGTGGATCGATTCTACTGGTTCAAAAATTGAGCCCCTGAACTGTTACCGTTTAACGTACATGAAACGGGCGCGCCACAACGAGCGATATGAGACAGCGATTTTACCGAAACTCTAAGCTTATACAACGCGTCTTCCGTCCTTTAGGAAATAAGGTATATTGAGAAGACTATTCCATATACTACGAAAAAATGTTATTTTAACTTATGAGTAACCAAAATAAGTACGCAAATGAAAATATTTGAATCTTCGTGTTTAACATTGTTGCTATTCTAGTTAGACCATTCTTCTTTCATATGAATAACGATAAGAAAAGGCACAATATCTTTTTTTGGTAATCCACTGGATTTTACGGCGGCATTGTTTAACTACCACGTAAAATCATCTGTTTACAGTACACGCAATATGTTACCACCTGTCAAAACAAAGTATAACTCAATGTCAACAGTCGCAAACAAAACAAACTGTGTCAATCCAAAATGTACATACAGACAATTCTTATCTATTTACAATTTTTTCTCATTACATATTTTTATTGAGATATTCGTAGAAGCTTCAGTTAGATATCTTTGATCATTAAAATCGCTTGGCAAGAAAACATTTATACTGCGTGTCAATATTGAGGAGATATTAATCGTTGGGTGTCCAACGCTGCGCTTGCCGCTACGTGGTCGCCATTTAAGAACCTTTCTTCCCCATTGGTTCTACGCGCTATGTGTCCCGCCCACCTAGCATCAAACTATCCTTACTAATATTATAAATGCGAATACGAAAGTGAGTTTGTATATTTGTTTGTTTGTTACCTCTTCACGCTTTATCTACTAAACCAAACTTTTTAAATTTGGCATACACGTTGATAATGCTACAGAGAAGGACATAGGCTATATATAACGCGGGCAAAGCTGCGGGTAACAGCTAGGTTGTTGAAAATTAAGATAAAAAATCTTACCATCACTGGAGGCTTCGCTCATGCCGCCCAAGTGTTCCAAGTTTTCCTTTTTACTAACTGCTTGTTTGAAAGTGCTGGCGACCTGTAAGTAACAAACATGTAATTAAGTTTTTTGGTATGGTACTTTTATAAAGTAGGTTCTTTATCAGGTATGGTGACAATTCTGCTGAGATAACATAGTTTTTAAAACAGTGAATACGTATCTGGTTGCGTAAGCTAAATTATAAACTTTTGGAAAGGCATTTAAAAAAAAAACAAATGATACCTTTAATTAAAAACAGTCTGTCCTGATATTTTATGACATCCTAAAGTCATATCATAAAACGGAAAGATTTAATTCTTTGTTTATTTAATTTTGTAACATATAAACTCAAATTAAACCTTTATTTGCTTATTTACTTACGAGGAAGAAGTTGCAATAAAAAGTTAATAAAAAAAAAACAACAAAAACGCAACAATGATTATTAATTAATAAAAAAAATATTTCAGAATATCTTCAGCAAGTCATTAATTTTGAATTAAGCCTCACAAAACAAAAGATAAAGAAATTTATATTAAAATATGTACCTAGTTTTGTAACTAAAAAACCACGTGTTTATGCAAATAGTAATCTCGTTTTTTATACATAAATATTCAACATTTAGTGATAAATCATTTTAGCACATCATGCAGCAAAAAGTCGACCGGAATCATGTGTAAGTACATAAAATATGTACATAATTTGCGGGTTGATGATTTCGGCACATGAGTATTCGCGAATCCTTCATAAAAACCGCTTAAGGCCATCGACCTCCGAGACGAGTACGTAAATTGATTTTATAAGCTTTTATTTAACTTGCCCTGTTTGATTGCTGTTTGTTTGTGATGTGCAAAATCGAGTATCTAAAATACAAGCTATTTAGCATTTTCGACTAAACACTTAGAAAACTCCACGTGTTGCTTAAAATTAAAATAGTTTGAAGGGTCATCTAGGGCAAAACAAATCCTCGCACAAATCTCTCCGATTTCTTACAAATACTTTAATTCAAACGGGGACAGGACTGGACCCCGAAAAATTCATGTGAGCACATTATCAAACTTTTTTAATACACAAGCTATCCTACATCCACGAGTTCCCTTGCGTCTGGAAAGAGCGACTCAGGCCATGATAAAAGTTTCAAGATCAGCTTGTATTTAGCCAATTTGGATGAGAACATCGATTTATTTTTGGGTTCCCAATAAAGCTATGTCAATTTCATATACTACTAACTATTGAGGTGAGTTTTTGGTGGGAAGTCAAGGGGTACAGTTGTCGTTTACCTTAGACGATTTTGCAAATTGTTTTAAGTGGACTTTATAATATGAAATTGGTGTAGTTTGGTGTTATAAATGCTGGTGCTCGAGAAAAATTTGTGAAATACTTAAAGTAGACTGTTAAATGGACTCGTATAGATTTGTCATCAGAAGCTCCCACGAGGCTACCAAATAACTTACGCCATATTGGATGCCACATACCGTACAACACCAATACTTAGTATCTCATTATTATAGACATTGGCAGAATCACTGAAATCTCGGCGAAAGCCATAATTTAAAAGAAGAAAGAAAGAACTATTGAGACAACTATCTAATAATAAAGAGCGCTTATTGAATCTTATTACTAAACAATGAAAATCCAATAAAGTCAAATGTATTACATTTTTAGACATGGCTGGATGATTCTGTCAATTTGTCCTCATAAAGGCAATTACAAGTTGTTGACTATTGACGTATGTGATTGTCGTAATCTAAACATTTAACGATAACGATAAGTCGTTTAGCTGTTTACGAGTGGCGAGTTCACAATCGTTGACATTTCTATTGGAATAATTTAGTAATTGTATGCTTCGGAGCAAGGGCGGACCTAGGCTTCAAGTATGACACGCACATTGATGAGTTTGCGACAATGATGGACACTACAATTTTCATCATCATGTGGTCTTTATTTAGTCTCCACTGCAAGAGCATCACCCTCTCTGGTAGTACCAGAGCCATATATTAGCCGAAGCAGGCAGGGGATTTGGCCTACTCTCTCCACGCTGGCCAGACGGGTTGAAAAGGCCTCTTTGATGTTTATAAGCTTTGTTTAGCCTGTGTTTATTACGTCGCCTTCTGTTACGTTCACGGGAAGACTTTGAGTGGTCCTATTCTACTCTGCCAGGCACCACATGACGCGACAAACTATTGTAGTTTGTCGCGTCGTGTGGTTCAATCTAATAATTATTGTATTTTTTTATCCCATCGCTATTCTGATATATCGCACGTGAGAAAGTATGAAATCATGTACCTAGATCTTTTTCTTAATCAAATTTTGATGTTCGGGAGAAGAACATATCTGCCATATCGGTCACCTAGCCGAGACGAGGAGTCATGACCTAGTTATATCCTCCTCTCACTGGATACGCACTTGTAATGAAGTCATCCGATTTAATAAACCCTTAGTTACTAGTTTCTAAGAACTTGAAATTATATCATGAGTTGCTTTATGATTCAAAGTTCAGGGTAACAAGTCTAAGTCATATTCCCTAAGATATCCATCAAAACGTTATCAGATAAGAGCTCGATATAATATTTACTACAGGTAATAAATAACTTTTAGATTTCCGCATAGTCATACTACAAAAACATGAAATACTTTAATAATTTCGTTCAGTTCCTTGATTGTATGGCATTTATGATGGCATGATACATCCACGTTGGTTATAGCGCGGATTGCAGCAAATATTGACCCGATTCGAATCAACAGATCCTAAAACAACATACCGTAAATCCAACCTTACTCTCTGTTTAGTATCATTGAGCCCGAAATAACTACGGCTTGGAGACTCCTTCATGACAGCTTTAGAGCTGTATTACAAAGATAACTCAGCTTTAGGAACCCAATTTATGTTGTAATATTGCAGTACAAGATATCTTTAACCGACTTCAAAAAAGGAGGAGTTTTACAATTCGTCGTAATGTATGTTCCCCGATTTCTCGAAAACGTCTGGACCGATTTAAGAAATTCTTTTTTTGTTCGATAGGTAATACTTTACAGATGCTCCCATTAAATTTTTATCGAAATGTGTTGAGCGCTTTTTAAAAAAATATACGAAACAAAAAAAAATGGTTACAAGTATGCCGTTCGGATTACACATATTTCTATTTTTTTCTTATGCTTATTAAAATAATTGATAGGGTTGAAGTCGGTTTTTGTTTATGGTTAAAAATATCTTAAATTATTTACATCTATAATCGTAGATTTTTCCACCTGTACGTACTAACACGCTTATCGTGACCGTTGTCTTTAGGCCTAAGACTCTATTTTTATAGGTATTTTCATCATCATCATCATCATCATCAGCCTATACTCGTCCACTGCTGGACATAGGCCTCCCCAATTGCACGCCATCGAGATCTATCTTCGGCTGCTCGCATCCAGCTCCTACCAGCCATCCTGCGCAAATCGTCACTCCACCGCGCCTGAGGACGTCCTACACTACGTTTGCCGAGACGCGGTCTCCACTCAAGAACTCGTTTGCCCCAACGGTTATCGGTTCTTCGGCTAATATGGCCAGCCCACTGCCACTTCAGCTTGCTAATCCGGTGGGCTATGTCGATGACCTTAGTTCTCTGCCGGATCACCTCATTTCTGATTTGATCCCGCAGAGAAATGCCGAGCATAGCCCTTTCCATAGCCCGCTGAGCGACCTTGAACTTGTGGACCAGCCGTGCCGTTAGTGTCCACGTTTCGGCTCCGTATGTCATGATGGGTAGGACGCACTGATTGAAGACTTTTGTCTTTAGGCACTGTGGGATCGACGATGTGAAGACCTGACGTAGTTTCCCAAACGCAGCCCAACCTAGCTGAATTCTTCTATTCACCTCGCTCTCGAAGTTGTTTCTACCTAACTGCAATGTTTGCCCGAGGTATACATATTTTTGAACAACTTCGAGAACGGCACCGTGAACTGCAATCGGTTCCGGTAGCACATGTTCGTTGAACATGACCTTGGTTTTATCCAAGTTCATCCGTAGGCCGATGCATATAGAAGAGTCAGCCAGGTCATTCAGCATCTGTTGTAGGTCCTGCAGCGTTTCTGCCACGATAACGATGTCGTCAGCAAATCGCAAGGTATTTTCATGCATTCATAATGTTATTCTGATATACTTACTCTTTTTAAATTAAGAAATAATGAATGGAAAAAATTCCACACGGGCAAAATTCGAGCCAGCGGAGCCAGCGATCTTTGTACGAACGTCATTGTTGTGCAATAGGCTCTGTTTAACCCGTAAGATGATAAAATGTTTGTATCTGCTCGTAAATAACTCATATTGGTATTTTGCTATCATTACTCGTGTTCGCTTCCCACAGGAAGAATACTTTGTTAAGTGGTTTCCAGTTTGTTTACGACATTTCAGGCTTGAATTACCTGATTGTCTGATAAGAAAGATGATTCCGTGCTTCGGAAGGCAAGTTAAGCCGAAGCACTCCAGCTAAGGATACAACTGGGATAGCGCTCAGATGAGAGAGAGAGGCAGGAATAAGTTATAATAAAAAAGTAATGAAAGAGGGACTACCTGCTGTGCCTTCAAGTTGGCGCACAACTCTTCGAATTCGGTGAGGGAGATGCCATTCTTGCGCGCGTCGCCGTTCACGTTCCCGTTGACGCCGCGGCCGTGCTTCGTCGAGCCGTTGTCGTAGTATTCTTCGATCATACATCGCACCTGAAAAACAAATAAATGAATTTAAGTATAAATCTTCATCCAAGGGCCGAAGCCGGGCAAGGGGAGAATATGATCTCTTGAAGATATTGAGATTTTTTTTCTCTGGTTACTCACAAATAGGGCTATAAAATGATTTTCTTCACAATAAATTAATCTTTTCATATTTATTTATCAATATATTGTTCTTTGAAGCAATGTGTATTGGTCAACCAAGTAGTACATTGACGTGTGAAGTTTTTGGTATTTTTTTATATTATATTTTTAAAGCGACCACTATAATTTTTAATGTCACAGATTCATCATTTTATCATCATCAGGTCTTTTTTAGTCTCCACTGCAGGAACACCACCCTCTCAGACTACCAGAGCCAAATATTAGCTAGAGCAGTCAGAGGATTTGGCCTACACTCTCCACGCTGGCCAGACGGGTTGGAGAACATCATTTTATAAGCTATTAATATTATGTGCAAATGAAAGAGAGAAGCCACATGCAAGTTGGTCGAAAATGAAAAACTCTATAGTTACAGAATTTTGAGAAGGAAAAAACACCGTAAGGGAGAGTTTTCTAACCGTTGTACCTTCAGGAAACGTTTCTAGAAGTCTTAAGATTTTCATTAAAAGACAGTTTAATCTGTATCCGCAGATTTAAGCAAAAGCGTACTGATAGAATAACCAGGTGCATTTATATTCTTCTAATATTTTGTTAACAGGCAACCTCATTTACCGACACTATTCGCAGGTTTGAAAACCCTGCTGAAGCACGAATATAAAACAATGTACGTACATTCACAAGTACGTGTTTAAATTAATCGTTTTCGCAAAAAAGTAATTATTGGATAGCGATCTCACCTTCCATTGAGGTATCTTGTAGCCGACACTGTCGAGGGCGTCTTTCAGCTCTTTGAGGTCGATGTATCCGTTTCCGGATGTGTCGATCTGAAACAAAAAAGAACTAATTAAATGCTTGTTTCAATGTCAAAGAGGACGAGCATACGATGAGCAAAAAGGAGAGGGCGAGGTAATGCAAATGTCTTTTACAAATAAGAAAGAAAATGAATTGATTTGACACTTAATATTACAAATTCTCAAGCAAAAAATTTAAAAATACGTTTGTAAAGTACCAAAAAAGTGCCACTCAGCATAAAGCAGTGACTACACGCCGCTGGTCTTCCGTGGAATCAGATCTACGAATAAGTATTTCGGATATAAAAAGGTTGCGCCTTCAGAATTTAAAGTTATTTATACCAAAGACTAATTTATTCGTCGTCGTCAGATCAGGATAGGTAGTGAACCCCAGGCTGCAAAGCGTTACGTTACCGCTGAAGGTGCAACCTGATATACTCGAATGGTGAGTATATAAAATATAATCGTTTTACAAGGTGTATGTATGCCTTTGCTAGACGAAAAAGCTGGTAAGGTAGTGTATTGTTAGCATTGCTAGACGAACATTTCTTTCAAAGAAAATCCATGTTTAGGTTTCTTTATACAACGTAAGACAAAGAGAGAAAGAGATACAGAGAGAATGAGAAAGAAAGCAGGCTTTTATAATATAAAATCAGATATTAGGCAATATATTTAATTATTAATTTATAACTAAATTCCCAATGATGCACGCAATTTCCTCTTTTACCGTATTTTCTTCTACAACTTCCAGTGAATATAATAAAAATCCACTTTCAATTTCACGTAGTAAATGTATAAAATTATGCAAGCATACGTTCAGAAACATGTTCTTTAACTAGTACTACAGAATTAATATGTATTATACCAAAACTTTTGATCTCGGCGCCGTCGGCCGTGAAAACTCTACGAATATTTTAATCCGCCGTGACCACCTTGATTCGCCTTATACAGACGTATGTTTATATGGTAATACGTATCGCTGTGCCATCCTGTAGCCATGGCCTGTCATTATCGAGATATTGATTGTCAATGAGTGGATTGACAGGCTCATATCTCATGTTATTTTAATCTGATACATAAATGTGTATTCGTATGTCAATTTTAAATGCATTCTATTAACGATATGTGCAATTACAGCATACTAACAATTTACACCAACTACATGATCAGAAACTTAAACTGCAATTAATTCGTATGTTTCTTGCTCTTTCCTGCGAGTTATTCCGCGTACATTGTAGCTTATGATTATGACCCTATGTGTCTTCGAGCAACACGGCATCCATATTGCTCGAAGCTATGTGTATGTCTGTATATGTCAGATATTACTACTTTACTAATTACTAGTAATGTCAAAATTGGGTCTGTAATTTTTTTCGAACGTAATTTTTGCGTAAACAAATAACAAATTTTCACAATTTAGTAATCAATTAATGCGTAAAGCGTTGGACAACCACCGACGCAGGCCGCTTAGGACAAATAAGTCGTATTGGATACTTGGGGCTTTTCTCACGGAATTAATAATAGTACTACTTTTGTCCACCAAAGGACTTCTTGCGGCTAAGATGATGACGATGATGTTGAATGCCTACGCGTTGATTATTCAGAGGGACAAAATACGGCGGGAAGCGACTTTTACTATGTTAAGGTATTAATCAAAAGCCTTCTATACATTAATTCTATTTATGGATATTTCAACGTAAACATACGACGAAACGAATTACCGGATAACAAGTGAGGTTCCGCACAAAAAAACAGTGTATCGAATTTTTTTTTTCTCTACACCACCATTAAGTCCGCCTTTTACGTATTTTATTTTATTTATTATTTACATTGTACAGCATTACAGTTTTCGCTAATGCGCTGGACAACTTAAAATATGGACAGCAAATTCTTAGCTCCCTTTCCCAAAACAATAAAAATTCAATCTTCAATAGCGCAAACCCATCAGCAAACAGAGCACAGTCACTACCACGCTCTGATGCCACAAAAGCGTTGAGTTCTGCCAGTCCGCGTAAAAGGGGAGACTGCTTATGAGATTTGGTTCGCGCCTTCGGCACCGCATCATCAGC
The DNA here is from genome assembly GCA_963082605.1 of Rhodophaea formosa. Classification (NCBI taxonomy): domain Eukaryota; kingdom Metazoa; phylum Arthropoda; class Insecta; order Lepidoptera; family Pyralidae; genus Rhodophaea; species Rhodophaea formosa. The sequence continues at coordinate 6,767,106 of OY720228.1, read as the reverse complement.
ATCATTTCGTGTAGGAGACCAGGTTCAGGTCAATCGACCATGCACACCCTGGTATCAGAGTTCTTCGAAACCACCTCTCGGTCTCTGACGCGGTTCCTTTAATGACTATCAGATGGCAGCCGGGACCAACGGCTTAACGTGCCTTCCGAAGCACGGAATCAACTTTCTTATCGGACAATCAGGTGATTCATGCCTGCGGTGTCCTAACCAAACTGGAAACAACTTAACAATGCTTCCCGTGGGAATCGAACCCTCAACCTCTGGGTCAACAAGGCAAACGCCTTAACCACTGGACCACGGAGGCAGTTCGAACCGCAAGCAACTTATGACACCGGTATGTATGTAATAGTTAATAAAATAAAATAAAAAAGTCCAACTGAATCGTCAAATTAATTTCATAACTAATCCATCAAGAAACACATCTATGAATAGGACATAGGACATAGCTTCTTTCTTTCTTCTTTTTAATTATGGCTTCCACCGAGATTTCAGTGATTCTGCCAATGTCCAGTATAATGAGATACTAAGTATCGGTGTTGTACGGTATGTGACATCAAAGATAGCGTATGTTCTTTGGCAGCCTCGTGGGAGATTTTGGCGACAAATCTATACGAGTCCATTTAACAGTCTACTTTAACTATTTCACAAATTGTTCTCGAGCACGAGCATTTATAACACCAAACTACACCAATTTCATATTATAAAGTCCACTTAAATCAATTTGCAAAATTGTATAAGGCAAACGACAACTGAACCCCTTGACTTCCCACCAAAAAAACCTACTGAAAGCTGTGCCGCCAGAGTGCACCACTAGCACATACAGTAAAAAAAGTTTGACACTGACAAGTTTGTACTAGTCAATGTCAAAAAGGATTTCATTTGTAAAATTATACATTAATCTTTTATTAATTTGATTTTAAAATGTTACTATGAGTATTAAAATATAAAAATGCATTTGTGCTGTGCTGCGTTTTCGAATGTAAAATAATTGCGACTTTGACATACCTGTCAATGTCAAACATTTGTTTACTGACTCTGCTGATGCTGCACTCTGGCGGGAGAACATTGCAGTATTATCTCTTATTCATAAAATCCGTTCAGCCGATCTTGTGTTTGATAACAAATATCCATTTACAGTCATTATGAACTATTTGCCTATGCCTTTTGTTCATTTTTGGATTTTTCAACATAAACATACGACATCTGACTTCATCAATTACTGAATCCTCGTTAAATCACCGATGAGTAACGTTCCGTACAAACATCGATTGTCCGATTGAATTATTTTCAACACGCCATTGTTACCGTAACGCTCGTGTAATTATTACTATCGAGTTACGCTATTGTAGTAGGTATTTGGGGAAACAAAATATGCTTATTCATACAGTTATACAGAATATTTAAGAAGGAATATTGTAAAATTCAAATTTTTACTCAATTGTTCATAAAAAAAAACTATACAACTTATATGAATCAAACTTAGCATCCAGTCACAATCACAACTGTATAGAAATATATCGCTTTGTCTTGGTTTTTTAGGGTTAAAATGTTCTGCATCATCAGATTAGTCTATTGACATTGTTTTATTGTGTAACATCTCATTTACATTGGTATAAGTACATGATTTAATTACAGACATATACAAAGATACCGGAGCAGGACTGACGAAACTGAATAAAGACAACTACTACTACTACTAAACTACACAACATTTTTATCTACCGTATTATGAGAATTTAAAAACATGATTCACAAAATATATCTTATTAAAAATCAAAACAATATGTTAGGCATAATATTTTAAAATGACACCGTATATTTAGTAAGTTAATGGCTAACGCAGATTACCACTATCTAGTATCGTAGCAAGCAACTCTTCTGCGCCATACATTCGCCTGCTTTTCGCAACCTTAATTTGGTCCAATATTTTTGTATGAGGTGGGTAGTCTATTACGTTAGTATTATATTGTCTTTGCTGTAGGTAACTTGTCAATAATCAGCCTGTATCTATTTTAATTTTTCCAGCAAGGCAAAACTCGTCGTGAATCGTGATTATGATATGGTTCTTTAATTTTTACCTGATTCAATACGGAAATGACCCACTTGCGTAATAGCCCTTGAATTTCCCCATTGTCTATTAAAATATCAACACCATAGCAGAAGCTAATAGTCGAGCGATATCGTAATAGGTTATTGGTTAACCGCCACTTCCACCGATGAATCAATTATGTGGAAAATAGTGTAAGAGAGGGTTTTGTTTTGTTTTTCGTATGTGTAAGTGGACAACACTGGTGTCAGATTTTTCAAGCTGCCTTAAGGCATCTGACATAGCTTAACGAGAGATGATTAGAGAGGGTAAAAGTAATATACGATAAAGAGCATTGGTAAAACTTTTCTGTGATTTTCTCGTATATACCGTGCCTTTGCCCGCCAGGTATTTACTTGTTATCACATAATTATTATTTTTATCTTTCTAAATTTAAATGTTTGTTTCTCAATCAGCGGAAACGGCTGGACGGATTATTATCTAGATAACAACCGATTTTTAGATTAACACTTAGTTAATAATCTAGCAAGGATATAATTATACAACTTTAAAATTGATGAAATTCGTTTTCAACGAGCAAAACTAAGAAGAAAGAAGTGAAATTTTACAATGCCGGAGTTTATACCTACATCACAATCACAACACAACAATGTATGGGGCAGGGGTTGAAAAAGGTAAAGGTATAAGGGTATGGTACCGGTATAAAATTAAGATACACCTTAGATTTAAAGGTAGAACCAAATCGGTTGACAATTACGGTTGTGATACAGCTAAATATAAATAATGGTATTCATACATTAACGATATCGTTATGTAACGATACCTTTATAATTACTGGTACCTTAACTGAAATATTTTCAGTATCGAAAAAATAGTGCGACGAAGAACATTGAAGCGAATCCTCGGCGGTAAAATTCAATGAAAACCTTTATTTTATAATTCCAATGTCTAAAAAAAATAATGATACCGCCATATTACAATACCAAAATTGTAGTGGTACCGTTTCTTTAGGTATAGTAATTTGAAGGTACCATTATTCTAAGGTATCGAAATATAAAGATATGATGTCATACCGCTTACCGATTTAACCATATTTTTTCGGTTATTCAATCCCTGGTATGGTGTATAATCGATAGGTTCGGAAATAGGTTACTAGCTTTGAAAACAATCCTAATCCTAATTTATAAACTCGAAAGTGAGTTTCTTTGTTACGCTTTCACGCCGTATCTACTGAACCGATCATCATGAACTTTTGCATACACATAGGTTAATAAATTACGCGGGCGAAGCCGCAGTAACAGCTAGTATACATACATATAAAGTGCCCTGAGCTTAGTAGTATTACAACCTCAATGTGCAAATAAAGTTTAATTATTTTTTTGTTCGTAGATTCTTGCATCAAACATTGCTCACTCAACTATTATTGTTTTCTGATCATATGAACCGTTATTAAATATGCGAACTTCACGCAACGTAACCTTTGCAAAGGGCCGTCATTCTCCAATAAAAAGTCATGGTATAAGGAAAATAGCCATTAACATTCAGCGCACCGCGTACGCTCATGTAATGTCCGTAATGAATGACAATGTGGTATGTGACATTGGGAGTGGGCAGCTCCTGCGCAAGTAAATGAAAACTGTTATGGAGTTGCGAGGAGATGCACCTGTCTTTTATTTATTTGTTGAAAAAATATGGCGGTTACAAAATTTTTTATAAATATAAATAGACATAATATCACGCAAACCAAGCTAGTCGCACAGTGATTTGTGAACTTGTGTCGGACGTAGGTAGGATCAAAGACCCAGGCCAATGAGAAAAATATTGTTTTCCATCATGACCTGGGTGTCAATTTTTGAACCAATAGAATCGATCCACCACTCGTTTTTAAGCTTTCGCATGGTGAATCTTAATTGGCTCTATTTTTGAAACTTTATTCGAATGGTTTTTCCGAATTGTCGCACGAGAGCACTCGGATTCAAAGACGTATACAATAAAATATGAAATTTGACTTGACTACTTATGATCCAATGGGTTCTATAAGTATCATAAGGTCCCAATGGGTCCAATTAGGTCCCATCGGTCCCAAAGGGTCCCAAGGGGTCCCAAAGGTACCCATAGGGTCCCATTAGATACCAAGGGTCCCATGGGTCCCATTGGGTCCCAAGGGTTCCATTGGTCCCAAGGGTCCCATTGGGTCCTATTGGGTCCCATTGGTCCAACGGGTTCCATGGGTCCCATTGGGTCCCAAGGGTTCCATGGGTCCCATTGGGTCCCAAGGGTCCCAAGGATTCCATGGGTCCCATTGGGTCCCAAGGGTTCCATGGGGTCCCAAGGGTTCCATGGGTACCAAGGGTCCCATGGGTACCAAGGGTCCCATGCATCCAATGGGTCCCACAGGTACCATTGGGCCACATTAGGTACCATTGGTAGTACCATCCACCAAGCCAAGAACACCAAGAACTACCAAAGGTACTAATGTAAGAAAAAACAAAAAATATATTCGCACGGTTCAAAAATACGTAAAAACAGGACCACTCGTTGATTTTATTCATATGTGAATACGAACCGAGTGCTGACGTCACAACGAGTAGTGGCGGATCGATTCTACTAGTTCAAAAATTGAGCTCCTGATCGATCGAACCCTAGACCACTCGTTTCGCAGGCTAGCGTGTTAACCGATTGTGGTCGATTAAATATTGATATGCACAATGACCTAACAGCGGAACCCAGGATACAAGCATCCAAGCTGAAGTATTGTGTACCTACGAGACGGATGAAGATGCAATATAGTATGATAGACTTAGTCTGATGATGGAGTCGGAAGGTGGCGATAGGCACTTCTTAAATAAAGACGACCAACATTACAGTGCTTGGGCTCATTTCCTTGCAAAATGATCTTCACGTCAAATCCGAGGCTCATAAGGTCACAGGATCTGGGATACAACCGGCAATACCGATGGTCTGGACATGACTCTTGGGGACTTCTTGGACATTTTTATATTTGTCATGTTGTGTTACTGTTACACTCTTAACTCCAAAAGTACGGAAGACACTCAGACTGACCAGACAACACAGTAACACATAATAGTAACAATACGCTAAGATGTTTATAAACATTTTGTTGACCTTGACTGTTGTAAACAGAGCGTATCATTGTAATTACAAATTCAGTGACGTTATCCAAACATGATACATCACGGACACGATTCGTTAGAAATTATTCATAGTTTTAACCAATTATCTAATATTAAGCTTAGACTTCTTTTCTATAGGTAAATCGTTGGTTACTAGCCTCCGCCCGCGTCTTCGGTCACATGAATGTAGATCCTTAGAGTATCAATTAGTTAATATTGATACTCTAAGTGTAGATCCCTCTGAAACAGTATCTTTTTACGGGATGTTACTTACCCTTACCTAATGTCTGTCCCCGGGCTTCAAACTAAATAACTCTTCACCAAATATAATATTAATCATTATCGTGTTTAAAGAAAAAAATATATAAATAAGTATGGATAGATATGGGTCTTTAAGATTGAAGGAAAGAAACTCCAGCAGAATAAATAAAGAAATAGAAATAAATATATACGGACAAATCACACAGATTGAGCTAGCCCCAAAGTAAGTTCGAGACTTGTGTTATGGGATACTAACACAACTATAAAATATTTTATAACAAATACATATATAGATAAACATCCAAGACCCAGGTCAATCTGAAAAGATAGTTTTTTTTTTTCATTTTGACCTAACTGGGGATCGAACCCGGGACCATCCGTGTCGCAGCCTGGCGTGTTGATGAATGATAAATGATCCGGCTAAAGATCAATTCTTCCTGGATCAGAATGCATTAAACTAGTAGTCGTTATAGTAGTTGCTTGCTTGTAGGAGTGGTTTACGCTTTATTTATTTGCAGTATTATGATAAAATTTAATGTTTGTTTATTATTATAGTATATTGGGTTTTACTCCATCCATCAACCTCATATTTCATTACTTTTTCTGTTTTTACTAGCCCTTCTGTATGCATGAACGCAAGCGCATGTACGAGTATTTCGTCCGAATTACAAGTCTGTTCACTCGAAACGAGTTGTCGAAATTCTAAAGTTAAAAAAACGACACGCTAGAAACGCTGTAGCCTAACTTACACACGGAGCAGTATTATTTTTTGCAAATATGCGATTAAAGGTACTGCTACTAGTTTGTAGTCGACAGCAGACATCGTCTGACGTAAATTCGAACCTGACTGCAGTTGGCCGCAGCAGCGTATTCCAGTTCGTTCTGAATGTTGCCTGAGACAAGGTGTCTGGTATTACATTTATTCCAGTTACCCAATATGGGTAACTGCAATAAATATGTATAAAACAATGTACAGGTGCTTACCGCTTTTATTTACCTCTTGTCCTATATTTTTCCAAATATATTCCTCTACGACGATGTTGACATAGTTTTTGTGATATGCATCGTACGGTGCGGGATGTTGGTCCACTGGTTTATCAGTTTCCATCCACTGAATCGAAAAATACTCTTTTTTGAGAAAAATTCAACGTGTCGTCGCGTCGGTAGCACTACTAGCACTACTCTACTGCAGTTGGAGTTGGACGACACGTCGTCTGTTATTGCTTTCAGCTTAACTACCTTTACGATCGGATACAAGATTGATACATTTTTAATAATTTGATATTTTTCTATTTCAATTTTAACATGACTACACATCTTTTTTTTCTCAAATTAGAACAATGCATTCTCAGTCCACGTATTTAAGTAGTTTCTAAAGTTAACTAAAATTGTTAGTTGAAGTCGCTTTGGAAAAAATGCGCTAAATATGCAGTTTTTTTCCGCTTCTTCTGCACTCCGATTTGAAAATGTGCTAACAGCAAAGAAATATGCAAGGTTTTCGTCCAAAAATGACACGCTCGTTAAAAAAGGTGCCATCGGTGTGTAACTGGCCTAGCATGCGTTACGCCTTACGTGGCGACACGTAAAAACAAATATGCGGTTAACGATCCCCTTATCGAGCACGAGATTATGCAACAAGAAAGCGCTTATCAGCGAGGAAAGTGGCTTAGTGGTGGGTGGGTGCATGGTACGTGGATGACAGATTCTCATGCGTCAAGGCAACCAAAGATAGGACGTTGTTGAGTTTTTGGTGGGAAGTCAAGGGGTTCAGATAGGGTTCACCTTAGATGATTTTGCAAAGGAGAATGCCCACAGATCTATGGAGCCCCGTCCCATATTAAACAACTGACTAAATTGTATGTAATTGTATAATACCAAAACTATACAGAATCCCTTGGTATCATTGCAGTACAATAAAAACAAAAAGCAAGTATATATTTTGTGGGGTTAAAAACAAAAATTCAATACTGTGTTAGTATGGACAAATGAAACTGAACAGAATAACCAAAAATATAAAAATGAATAAAATGAGAACCCCACAAAAAATTATCACGTAATTGTTATATCTTATTAAAAATATATGAATTTAATCTTAAACTTTATTCCATGCTCATACATTGTAAATAAGGGGTGGGCTCGGAAAAGGGCAATCGCCTTTACAACACCAAAGTAAATAAAATAAAGGTGATATAAATGCTCGTGCTCATTATCAATGTGTGAAATACATAATTATAAGTAGACTGGACTCGTATAGATTATATGTATGTACTGTCTTTTGATTTATATAGCAAGTGACTAATAAATAAATATATACGGACAAAACACAGATTGAGCCAGCCCCAAAGTAAGTTCGAGACTTGTGTTTTATGGATACTAACTAACGATACATTTTATTACAAATACATTACGTATACATATAATGAACATTGCATTGCTATTTACTGGAGACAAAAGTTAACAATCTACGAATTATATTTTATGGATCCCTACATTTGCATATTTTACGATGAAGTCACAGAAACTTAATACTTTTAGAATATCGCGTAGGTTGACTACAAGTAGGTACTTGTTATTTGCTCAGCTATGTGTCGTGTCGTACCGATATAACATACAGTATGTTATCACCAAGATGAGTCAGCGGTGAGTCATTGGCATGTGTTTAGTTTACATAAAATCCTTGTAAGTACATGCTATTTACTTAGGATGGGTGTAAAAGATGAAGAGGTGCTAGAAATTGTAGGAGAGGAAAGAAGACTGATAAACGAAATAGAGAATAGGAGGGGTAGGATGATTGGTGACTTGATACGACATGATGCCTTCTTTAAAAACATACTGGAGGGTAAGGTAAAAGGGAAGAAAGGTCCAGGGAGACCAAGGAAAAGTTTTGTTGACCAACTAAAGAAGAAGGCTGGTGTCATGTCGTATCAAGAACTAAAGTCTAAAGCAGAAGATAGAGAAGTTTGGCGTATACTCCATCGACAAGAGCTATAAAGCTCTTAAATAAGAAGAAGAAGAAGGGTGTAAAAGGATAAACACTTATTGGCAATAGACCAGCCATGAACATCACTGACGGCCTGGCCACGGGACATTCGCCGTGGCGAATTTTCGTGCGGCGCGAACGACGAGTCGACCGGCGAGTGAAACAAGAGAATAAAAAATTACCGAGCATGCCACGCGCACCGGCGACCGGCGACGCGACCGACGAATTGTATCAGGCGAATCGCGCGGGCGACCAACGGCGCGGTGGGCGAGTGAAACAAAATCGTGAATTCGTCGGCGCATGCCACGGGGTCGAGGCGGCAGTCGTGGCGAATAGTATAAGGAACAAATGTTTTTAGTCGGTTTTGAATAGATGGCGAAATTTTATCGCGGATTAATGAGCTTGGCCAGATACGTCTGGCCAATATAAATTTTAAAATACCTATTATAAAAAAACATTGTCCGCACTGACTCTTTTCCACCGACTTCAAAAAAGAAGATTTTCGATTGGCCCGTTTATATTTTACTTTTATTTTAGCTTCTAACACGTGTGCCAAATTTCACACGGGTTTTTTTGTATATTTTTAGTTTCTATGTTGTCTGCTTGTACCTATGTTTTTGTATGATTGTGTAATTTCGTATGTTTTATATGATTTTGTATGTTTTCGTATATTTTGTATGTTCATGTATGTTTTTGTATGCTTTGTATGATTTTGTATGTTTGTCCATGCATATCTCGGAACTATAAGTCAGATGTTGATATTATTTTTTGTGGTAGGTAAGGTACTGCAAGTTTCATCAAAATCGGTTGAGTACCTAGTTTTTGAGATAGATTATATGTATACGAGAGAAAAATTGAAGTCGGTTTTTTTAATACTTTTGTCTCCAATTATAGTTGAATATTTTCGTTCGATTGTTCTCGAAATAAAATATTTGGTAGGTACGCTCTATATTTTTTGTACTTCTTATGAATTTTCCATCTGCCTATACTCCGACTTCTATTCAAATCATGTACTCCACAATCTCTTCCAAATAATATGTCTATAACTAAAAAAAATTTTTTATTTCTTAGCCAAATCGAGATAACTTTGATAAAGACATTAGGCTCTCAGATCTCCGTCTATTCTGGTCGCCGCGGCGAACGCGACTGCCCCGTGGCCTGCAAATCGCGCCGCACAATTAGTCGCTTCGCCCGTCGTGCCGTCGTTCGCGTCGCCCATCCCCGTGGCCAGGCTGTGACATCGTTATGTCAAGTCTTTTGGTCTATGGTATGTGTGTAGAGTAGAGCCACGCTACCGGCGAAAATCACTTTTGCTAGTAGCATGAATGGGCTAGATCGTCCGGGGAAATACCTCACTCTCACTCTCACAGAAAATTGACGTTTGAGTAGTAGCTTTACCGCTTCTATGCTTCGTTCGGTGACTTAGAGAGCCGGAGGCCCATCCCCTTCTCGGCTCTGGGGAGGGAAAACAAAAGGCCGGCAACCACCCGGCAACGCTCATGTCATACCCCTAGTGTTGCATAAGTCCATGGGCAGTGGTGATCACTTGCTTTGCCGTCCATTGTCATAAAAGTATGGTCAACGTCCCAATAATTCGAAAAGTAATATAATTTTTTTTTATTACTTTTGAATTTTTTTTTCGAAACTTAATTACAAAGTGAGCCTAATTATATTCTAAACAGTATCTGTAGATAGGGATCGCGTCTAATGATAAGATATTTTTACAATCGCTTCAAAGCTACCTACAAAATACTATCGGGCTAATCTTTGACGCATTTTACAAGCAAACGTTGACTACTTCAGCAAAATAAGGAGTCACTAACGTATGTTACATGATAGTGTTTTTTTTAATAATTTAACTAAATGTTACATTGTGCGTGTTTCAAAGTCTTATTTTAATTTAATTTTTATTACAATAACTGACTTATTTATTAATTTCACATGCTTCTTAACTATAAGCAAAATAGATAAAGGACATGTTTATTATTTAAAATCGTGTGTATTCTATTTTATGAGAATAAATTATAATTATCATTAAGGCCATAAACGTACCTTTTGTAAACCAAATTAAATAAATGGAGTAAGAGCAAAGGCTAGGTTAACAACACTGAGGCACAGAATTAATAATAGTACTTGACTGAGGTCAAGTGCAACGACTTCAGGGCTTTAACTTAAAAGAGCGAACCACGTATGAGGGATGTGTGAAATCTTACACCTAGCCGTTTGCCAACAATGGATCCTTATCAGTTAGGGAATTCTTGTATTTATGACTAACTAGCTGTTACCCGCGGCTTCGCCCGCGTGGTATATAGCCTATGTCCTTCTCAGTACTCTAACCTATGTGTATGCAAAATTTCATGATGATCGAAGCGTAACAAAAAACAAACTCACTTTCGCATTTATAATTTTAGTTGGGATTGGGATACGTAAACTGTTTCAACGTTAAACGTTCAACTTCTTTGGCTTATAATATTTTTTGGCGTATTGTTGCGTGTGGGTAATTCTATGCTATGTTGCATTGCGTTGCATGCTATGTCCAGCAGTGGACTTCCTGCGGCTGAAATGATGATGATGGGTGACATAGCATATAATTTACGCGGACGAAGTCGCGGGAAAATTGCTAGTATTTTATCTACTGGAAAAATCAATTTGCTGCCACTAAGAGCTAAGGGCTACCTAAGAATGATACCGGCCAATGGCGTAGCTAGCATGGGTGAAACCCGGCGGAGGAAATGATACAAGGATGGGACTCGAGACTAAGTTTTCAAAGTCGATACATATATGTATTTTTATTCTACAATATAAAAGAATTTAGAAAAAAAGAGCATTCATTTAATCAGTTTCTTTGCTGTCATCGCTTCAACTTATTGAACATCCATAACATAACCGCGTCCTGCGAAGCAAGTGCGCGTATGGCAGGTCGTCGACCCCCAAACCAATGCTTATGGATTAGACCAGTGACCTGGCCAGCATTGATTGACTGTCGATAGTGTCGGGTAATCTTTTTAGGAGCGCTACGGCTACCCGCTTTATCGGGTTTGATGATGATGTGCGTTTTATGAACTTAAAGGTTATTGGGGCTACTTTTATGGTTGTAACTGAGGCCCAAAACCATTCCTAAATGAGGAAAAGGTAAAGAAAAGTTATGCAGTTTGATTAAAATTAATGGCTTGATGTACACCTCAAATTTTTTCAAAGTACTCGCCGTGCCCTTGCCCTTCCCTTGTAGGGCTAATTTTGCTCAATCTATTGCCGGCCGGTACTCGTCCATTTCTGGTTAGTGCCTTAGGTTAGTACAAGTCCGCCACTAATTGTTGCTGCAGCAGCAGCGGTTGCAGAAATATTGGCCGTCTTTTTTTCTCTCTCTTCATTTCCAGAGAAACCATAGGATGCATTTTATTTTAACAAACAATTCTTTTACATTATGTTTCGTACGGCCAAATTAAAAAATACTGTAAAAAATTTACTATTGTATTTTAACACCCTGACAGTTCTTACTCAACAAAAAAAACCCAATCATTTCTGTCTGCGTAACGTTAACGTATTCAATCCGAATCGTCCGATCAATTGGACACGTCTCGTTCGACGAACTAAATTATGATCATAAAAAGATGACCATTGAGATTCTCGGTACTTTATGGTATTGAGTACACGATTTGAAACTGATCATCTGTGTTCGTCTGATGGTAAAAGGTAGTGGTTAGCGAGTAGCGAAAGAATACTATTTTTCAAAAATGTAATTTTTCTTACAAGCTTTATTATGAGAGATTGATACTGTAACTTGCCGTGTGGTTCCCGGCAGAGTAGAATAGGACCACTCCAAGTCATCCCGTGGATGTCGTAAAAGGCGACTAAGGAAACACAAGCTAAACAAAGCTTATTAACATCAAAGAGACCTCTCCAACCCGTCTGGCCAGCGTGGAGAGTGTAGGCCAAATCCTCTGAATACTCAGGCTAGTATATGACTCTGGTAGTACAGAGAGGGTCGTGCTCCTGCAGTGGAGACTACAAAGACCTGGTGATGATGATGATGATACTGTAAAGTGCTTGCCTGTAAAGGACAAATCGAATGAACCCAAACACGATCCGTCTCATTATAAAACGAAAACTAACTTTAGCAACTGGTCACAGAATTAATAATAGTCCTAAACCTGGTTTAAAGCATTGTCCAACCAGTACAAATTAACATCGACACTTGCCAATTGTAAAACTAATAATTGTTGACTTATTTTTTGATCCTCACAGTTAGACAAACTAACAGGGCAAGTTAAATTAGGTTGAAATTAAACGAAACTCTACGTTAATCTACTAATATAATAATAGTATGATTAGGATCAGTATACATATATTTGACATCGGAAATGATATCTATGATTGAGCGAAAACAAATTATGATCGTAAATAATCATTATTGATTTTATACACTGCCCACTATTATTTTAGAATTTAAAAATTTGCTGTTGGCTTTAGCGACGGAACCATCTGCTTTTAGTTACTCCAAACCTCATACCTTAAATAAATATTTTGATGATATTGGAAAAAGTACAAGCAGAAAAGTAACCAATAAGTTTTTTATTACGTCAGGTGACTCCCTCCTTGATCCCTTGGCACGCGCAATAACCTTTTGCTGGCATATGTCATGAGTCACTTAATACCCCCAATAGGGTTGCCAGGCGTCCGGATAAAGCCGGACAAAGTTAGGTTAGGTTAGGTGATTTTTGATTGCGTGTCCGGCCAAATTTGTCGGAGTCCGGCTTAGTCAGGCTTTTTAAATTGTACCATTTTTATGAAGATTTGATAGAATTAATGTAGGTTTTATGGTTACAAACTCCTGCTGATTAACATAAACAAATATCGTGTTATATACGACCAGCAGGCCGATTTGCTAACTCGGTGTACAACGATTTGATTGTCACTTTAGCATCCATTACGGTTTTTATATCTTAAATAAAAATAGTCATTCATACCGAAGCCGTAATGAATATTGAAGTTACCATGAAAATGATGTACACCGTAGCTGTCAAAAGTTAGCAAATAGGCCTGCAGCTTTTCTTACTCAAATGTCCAGTTAAACTGGCTGCTCAGTCCGGCTATTCACTTTGAAGACTGGCAACCCTATCCCCACAGGGGATAGGAAACCCTCAGAATAATAAATATCCAGAAACCGCATTGGCGCATAAAACTGAGGAAGAAAAAGATACGCTCAAATGACCGAGATACGCTCATGGATTGTCAATTGACATTTGTCATGGCGGCCGGCTAACGTGTCGGCGCTCTTCAATTTTAATTTAATTATGCTGTTGTGTGCGGTTCCCACATGCAGAAATGCAACTAGACGTAACAACAAAAATGACGGGATCACAATTTACGTATAATTAGAACATTTACGAGCTATTTAAATCATTTACTGATTTAATTTTACAAATAATATTTTGCCAAAGACAATGTCTAGTCCATATGACGTTCATTGTAAAGTGTTGCTGTTCTATAAAATATTTTTACCCAGTATGTGAGAAAAACTTTATTTTATGATTAAAAATAATGAAAGTAGTATACTATAATATAACTAATTATTACGTTTTAAGGCATCATGCATTTAGTCAATTTAGCTATTTAATAAAGAAAACTTTAAGTAGGTAAGTATTGTAAGTTAAGGTTTTCATTATATATTTATGTTACCGGCCAAACCCGATTTCAAGACAAACTGTCCTGGGCGTTTTAGGATAAACTAGGTTTGTCCTGAAATCTTTAGAATAAACTAGTTTGGCCTAGGAAGAACTGAATTTGAATATTATTAAAATCTTTTTAGTAGCTTTAAAGGGGCGTCGAGCACCATAGTAACGTCATTTTTGGAATACATATTACGGACGAGACTTTTCATTAAAAAATCGACTTGGGTGGAGTTTTATAGGTTTTTGTGGTGTAGAATTCAAAAATAACGTCAGTTTTGGAATCCAAGATGGCGGAGGCGACTTCTCATGAAAAATTGACACGGGTATCGTTTTACAGGTTTATCGGGAAGTAGATTTCGAAAATGACGTTAGTTTTGGAATCCAAGATGGCGGAGATGATTTTTTATGAAAAATTGACATCGGTGTAATTTTACAGGTTTTTCGGGGTGTAGATTTCGAAAATGACGTTATTTTTGGAATCCAAGATGGCTGAGGTGACATTTCGTGAAAATCGACATGGGTGTCGTTGTGTTGGTTTTTCTTGGTGTAGATTTCGAAAATGACGTCAATTTTAGCATCTAAGATGGCGAACGCTACTTTTCATACAAAATTAATATGTGTATCGTTATACGTGATTTTCGGGTAGAAGGTTTTGAAAATGAAGTCAGTTTAAGAATCCAAGATGACGAAAGTAACTTTTCGCGGCAGTTTGAAACTCCCAAAACAGAGGTTATTTTCGAAATCTACACCGAACAAAAAACAATACAACGACATCCATGTTGCTTTTCACGAAATGTCGTGTCCGCCATCTTGGATTCCATAAATAACGCCATTTTTGAAATCTACATCCCGAAGAACCTATAAAATGACACCAATGTCGATTTTTGACGAAATGTCGCATCCACCGACTTCTATTCCAACATCCGAAAAAACCTATAAAACGACACTCATGTCGATTTTTCATGTGAAGTCGCCTCTTTGAATTCTACACCTCGAAAACCCTACACAACTACACATATGTCGATTTCGCATAAAAAATTAAGTCCGCCATCTTGATTTCAAAAATGAGGTCTTTTAGTCATCTTTAACAACTACTGGCAACTAAACAATTTGAAAAAATATTCAGAAATTAGTCAATCTTAGGCCAAACTAGTTTGCCCTAAAGATTTATGACAAAATAGTTTGTCTTAAAATCGGGTTTGGACAGTAACATTCTATAAGGGAGGCACTAATCAGATATTATTTGGCGCAATAACACAAACAATTGGGCATATAAAAACAAACAAATTAACTCAGGTGTTGTTAATGTGGTTCCCAGGAAATGTTGATTGCCACATCGCCTATTGATATGATTCCTTAGATTTTTGCCCAATCCCTTGACCGGCTTTTACGATCTGCGCGGGAAGAAAAGCAACTGGTATATTCTGTTTTTTCCTTTCTCCCAAACCAGCATGGAAGAATTTTTTTTTATAAATAACAAAATATTATTTAATAGGATTTAGACGTTTAATATTATATTCTTGGTTCAAAAATATCACATTAACTTAATTCAAACAATTACACAAATATTTATATTTTTCCCCAAGTGTATGTTGAAAACTTATAATCTAGCAACACTAAGCGGGTGTGAAACGCGCGGGCGCGGGGGATTATGCCGCGTCTTTGGACACAGTTCGATGCTTAAAAAAATGACAGAAGGCTCATTCTGGATATTTATTATTCTGAGAGGAAACCCCACAATGGGTCTCGCCAATAAAGCGTAGTTTATTCGTATGATGTCATACACAGACAGTCATGATGCCCTTCACAGCTGGCGTGCGTGGATATTCAATTATGAAATATTAAAGTGAAATTAGTGTGTTGGCACGAAAGTAGGTCTTGGTGGAAATGTTTTCTGGGTCATATCAATATTTGTGTTACAGTTTGCATATTAGTCAAATAATAATAGACATTGTTATAGATATGTATGAAAGCCTAAGATCCACTAAAGCTGTGAGATGAATAAATAAGGAAATTCTACTGGGTATTTAAAATCCAATAGAATTTGGTTATTTACATATCTCGTCCTCGCTCAGCTTCGTTTCGCACGTTTTATTAGGGTTCCGTACAAAAATTGAAAAACGGAACCCTTATAGGATCACTCGTGCGTCTGTCTGTCCGTCCGTCCGTCTGTCACGGCCAATTTTCTCCGAATCTACTGAACCATATTAGGTGAAGAAGTGAATAAGAAGTGGTAAGATGGTGTAATCCTATGACCCAAACACGGATGTGCAAAGTAAATAAAGATTTTTTTAAAAATAAGGGTCATTTTCAGGGGCCCAGTTACAAAATAAAAAAAAAAATGTTTTGCAAACCTTACTGTGTCATAAATCAAATGAAAGGGCTAATTATGAGGATCTCAAAAAATTTTTTTTTTGTTCGGGTAAAATCAATACTTTTGATTTTATTCACGAAAGAAGGCAAAAATTGACCATCCCCCCCCCCCCCCCTTATCTCCGAAACTACTGGGCCGAAAATTTTGAAAAAAATACAAAATGTAGTTCATTCCTTGAAGATTACAGGAAAAATAATAAGAATTCTATCACTTGAAAATAAAGTGGTAAACTCACTATAATAACTTCATCTAGGGAAATAGTTCACTAAAACACCACTAGATAGCGCTAGTTAATTGAATAAAACATTTTTGCAAATTGTGTGTGTGTACACGAAGCATATTGTACGGTACCCTCATTGCGCGAGTTTGAATCACACTTGGCCGGTTTTATTTGTACGGCGCGAACTAGCCGGCACAAAATCTCCGCCCTAGCCTGGCAAGAAAAGTGGTGTATAAGCTGAAAACACTGAAAATATCTCATCTCGGCTCCGCTTTAGGCACTCAAAGCTTTGGTAGAGTCCCAAGCTTTTAAAATATCTAATCGTCTCTTCATACCCTTATTGATTGGGCAATATAGGAAAAAATCGTGTCTCAAAAGAGAAAACAACTAATTGCAGATATAGTCCCTATACTTGATACTTCTATAATATGTTACCTTCTTCTTAGTGTCTGATCAACAACATGAATGAGAATTGGATAATCAAGAAACAGGTGCGAGGAAAGATAAGGCTGCATACGTCATAGTGCTATCAGCAATATTCACGAACATTCAAATGAAAGGTATTCAGTATCAATTCCACGAGATCTTTCTTATTGGACTCTTGCTCCGATATCTACTTGTCAAGGTGAAATGGCTACGACAGTCAATGACCAGAAATTGGTAACAGATAACCTCATCGTTCTAAAATGTTTGATACGCAAATGGTAGTGTGTGTGCGCTAGTAGATTAAAATAGGGGATGTTTGAGATATATAAATATTCAATGAGAAGCTATCGTTCTACTCTCCATTACCAATGCCACATTCAGGTCGCATGAACATTATAACCATAGCATAGTTATAGCAAATTTTGACGATTGAGTGAATTAACAGTTAGATAGACGTCTACTCATTAAAGTTTCTGGGCTCATACAGGCAAACATACAAGCTACTAAAACGTGGCCTAGACTTAGTGTACTTACCACGTAAGAAGCAGAGACACGATATTCTTTTCTATATCCACACATAAAAAACACATCCATACATACACTATTATGTTCACTACGGGACTTACCGCGATTATTTTTGAGTTCTGTCAGTCTCTCTTCTGTTGTCTGTAAAAATGGCAGCTGCAATGTTGTCGAAATATTAGACAGAACTCAAAAATAATCGCGGTAAGTCCCGTAGTGAACATAATAGTGATTGTGACCGCGAAAGCTTAAAATCATACATCCATACATATAACATAATACTTGCACGTGGTAACTGTTATAACGTTTCAAGATTGGCTCTAGGTCGTATAGTTAGCGACTACCGGCGATTTGCTGGTAATATCGCTTGTAACAGGCAGTTTATTTAATAAAATGATCGTATGATATAAGTAATTGGCCATAAACTTACTATGTTGCGCCCAAGAATATGGGTTGGGTCAAGCTTAAATCAAGTTTATTTAATTTATTTTTTCTCCGTTCGTACCGACTTCATCTTCTATACATGTATGTTACTTAATGTTTTCAACAACTGAATAATCAATTCTATCCTCAGTTTTTGGGAAGATAATTGTTACTCAGTTATAAAATATTGCCATCGGGAACAGGCTCGAGAGATTGAGAGAGTTAAAGATGCCAGCTCGGGGCAACTGTGAATCTGCAAGAGAATGTTCTCTGAACATCAAGTTCTAAATATCTAGAACCACTCAAATAATGTGACTATTCTCATAAAAATGGTCTCATTTAAATTCAACTAAATGTTAGGTGACTTTAGATAGTATACTTTATAAGAGCCAGACAGAGGTGTTACATTTGAATAATTTTACTAAAACTATCAGTTCAAAACAGTACTCTTTAAGCTCTATCACGTGAATCGCATTGCAGCTTTATTAGGATCCCCTAGCTCCACTGCCGAAAAACTGTACCTTACCTGTTTACTGTACTTTTTATAGATATTAGGGCATAGAACTCGCGTCAATTGAGTTTGATTTTGTTGGCCCCCAATAGAAATTTAAACTTAATTGTATTACACTTTATGATCTTACCCTCACTCTATTATTTTGTTTATGGTCTCTATTGCCTAGTTAGAGAAAACATAAGGCAGTCGGTCGGCGGTAGTAATCGTATCTTCTTCGTAGTTTGTGCAACTCAGGGCAAACAAGAACTAAGCTTGTATTGAGACATCAGCTCATATCATCATGGAAGCAAATTACGACAATTAGTCACATTTTTTCGCTAACAGCATCTGTCATCGCCGGTAGCGATGATCATCTTCCTGGGTTCCACGAAGGTGCCACACTAAGGCCGGGTCGTATTAGCACACAATGCCACTGGGAACCGGAGCATGGGAAGTAGCGGTACAGCTGGCAGACCCTGGTGGAAAGTTCGCACGTCTGCGGGAAGGAATTGGATGTTGGTGTAGGAGATGAACGACAGCGGTGAGTACATCAATCCATTCAAGACATTCCACATATACCAACCTACAGAATTTCTTGATTGGATCTGAGATAATAGGTCTTAAATAAATAAATAAATAAATAAATATATACGGACAAATCACACAGATTGAGCTAGCCCCAAAGTAAGTTCTTAAGTAAGACTTGTGTTATGGGATACTAACTCAACGATACTATATTTTATAACGAATACATATATAGATAAACATCCAAGACCCAGGTCAATCTGAAAAAGATCATTTTTCAACTTGACCTGACCGGGGATCGAACCCGGGACCATCCGTGTCACAGACCGTCTTACAATTATTATTATTAGTGAGTGATACCGTGCCCAAATTAAATACATAATAAGTAAATAAACAAATAAAAAAGGACGCATTTATGGAAGTTCAAACGGAATTTTCCCGTATGCAAATAAGGAAATACGGAAACAACAACATATGACGGTTACTTGTAAAACATTTACTACATTTCAAGGATTCCAGTCAATGATACTGAAGTCTGAACCACCTACCGCGAGGAACAGAAAACTATTGTGTCAGACTGACTCTAATGTGTGTGTTTTTTTCTCATGCCTCACATACTGTGTGAGAACTGAGAAAACGTCTAAGAGACAACACTTGCTTGACTTATTTTCGTGGGAACCAGGTACTTAAGTTAGTCCTTGTTTTATTACTAAGACGGCTAAAGTCTAGAAAGTCCTTACACTCAAAGATATACCTTTTAGATGATAAATGTTTAACACAAACGTTTCAGTTCTAAACAAATACGAAGAAGGCTATTTATCTTGTACTTACAAGCACGTGTGAAAAGATACTACTGCGATAACACGAAAGACAGTTCCGTTTAGATACGCTACCGCTTGTGCCTTAATCTTAATCGTTTAATGTTTGAGTCTATGAGAAATGTTGACTCGGAACACGTTCACTGAAGAAAATAGCTGTGTCAGCGCGTTCATTATTAAACCGTTGTTGTTTTAATGAAACAGCCAAATGTGTCTTTCAAGAATCGTAATGTTAGTATCGAATATTCCAGATACCGTAGCATGGCAAGTGGATGTGCTTGGTCTCTGTCTACCCCCATGATAAAGAGACGTGATATGTATGTATGTAGCATGGCACGCGCGACAACGTTCATCGACTATCGCCGAGTTTTTGGGAAGTCAAGGGGTACAGTTCTCGTTTGCCTTCGATTTTGCAAATTGATTCTAGTGGACTTCATAATATGAAATTGGTGTAGTTTGATGTTACAAATGCTCGTGTTCAAGAACAATTTGTGACAAACGATCGGCAAGATTTGTTAACTGTGTTCGTATAGTTCTAGCTAAGAAGGTTCTGTGATGCCATACATATACTACTAAACATCTTAGCTGAGGATGTTACCGGGAATACGCTCAGATGACAGATGTCATTCAAAAATATCGAACTAAAATGTCATTGCTAGTTGAAGAACCATATCAAAACGAATGTTTTTTTAGAAATATCAACGTAAGACAGACTATAATCCACAAAATAATATTCAACTAAATTGAATTCAATGTGTTCTACAAAATGCGGTATTTGTATCAAACGATAGATCAAAAAGTCAAGGCATCGACACAATGGCCATACCGGCTGCGGGGTTGCTCAACGGGCAACTATCTAGATCCAAGCAAATTGGGATTGTGTAATGCCATGGTAGCTCCTTTCTCTACCACGAACTTAAGCGCAGTAATAGCCATTAACAAACACACCTTATTCTCATAATCTGTCTTATCACAATCTGACAGGATAGCTTCCTTGGAGAACTAGTACACACACCAACCTGCTACTGTTACGGCGGAAGACCATCGTTGTTGATCATGCAGCAACATATGCGGAGCGGATGCCAATTTTGCAATGTTTTTGTGAATATTGTAAGTTTTTGATGTACTAATTTTACTTTTTCATTCTTTCTTTCTACACCAAGGTTATTCCCAGCGCGGACAATTACTTCCACTTCATTTTAACAGTTATTTATCTGCGGTTCTGGCGCTACCCAAAGAGGGTTAGCGTCAGGCAGGAGGCCTACTGCAAAAACTTTTCCGAATCTATTACAGCATGAATGCAGTCATACTAGTGAGCCCAGGGTTCCAATGCACCACACAGGGGTGCAACTGGGAAAAGAGGAGTTCAGATGAGGAAGAGGCTGCCATAATCTTACATGTGTCCAGATAGAGCCAGATATTCGTTAGTAGTAGGTACCTGAAACAAAATTAAAAGATAAATAAGTACATGCCTGTTGCTAGCGTATTTAGTTGGAGAATAAATGTAAATTCTCATTGTTAATCCATTAAGTTCTATAAATAGAACACTTCATTTATTTAACACTTTATAGGCCTATGTCCAGCAGTGGACGTCACTGGCTGATAGATAGATAAATTTATCTATCTATCAGCCAGTGACGTCCACTGCTGGACATAGGCCTATAAAGTGTTCACAGCCATAATAAAAAGCAGAAAACTCTATAACTAAACAGCGAACAAAAATGTCTGAACGAAATAGCAAAAACTGCATTTGGGCGGAGTGCAGATCTATTAAGCAGCACAATCATCAAAGAAATTGCCGATGCCAAAAGCATCATTTTACCAGTTATTGAACTGACTTGCACGCGAACAACTTTACATAATTCGTGCATCACGCACTGTCAAACTTTTGACAGACTCGTATAAAGTCCACTTCGCGTGACATCTAAAGAAGCATTGTGATGAATAACCATTAATATAGATAATTTTGACTATTAGTCAATATTAATTAAATTGTTTTTACTTTCACGTTCAATTTCAGTTGTATTTGTAGTCGGTTCATTGTTGTCCCTGTGTCAGTCTCCAATAAAATAGAAAATGAGTAAGTTCCTGATGTCAGTTTGACCTGAAATTACATCAACACTACTTGTACTATTATGTATTCTGTGTAGACTTGTAATATAGGAAATTGGATGACAATGGAATAAAATTATGTCTGATGAAAACAGTTTTTTAATTGGCTTTCCATTCACCCTCTGATCCTTCCGCATTGAAAACCTATCACAAATATACAATATGTTAATAAAACCATGTCTGATCCTTGCAGGGGCGACTCAGCCTGTTAATATGAACAACTTTTCCTATGCTGGAAATCCGTAAAATTCTACATTTTCATACATTGCGCGAAATCGTTACGTATTAATAATGTGGTAATTTTAGAAAACTACAGTGTATATATGAGTATATAATCAGTTAAAGACTCTTCCATAAGTTTTTATATTCTCTGCTTTCAGGTTGTTCTTCCATGCTAGACTGGGAGAAAAGAAAAACGTAGAATGTGCCAGCTACTTGTCTTCCCGCGCAGACCGTAAAAGCCAGTCGAGGGAATGGGCCTAAATCTAAGAAATCATATTATCAGACGATGCGGCTAGAAACCAATCACTATTTTGATTTCGTGGCTAGAAACCCATCACTATTTTGATTTCGTTTTCTAACTACACGCCCACCAATTTGCTAAACGAGGCCTTTGGACACTATGACCTTAGGCTCTGTCTACCCCGTAAGGGATAAAGACGTGATACTATGCAAGCTTTCAGGTTGATTGCCAAATTAATATTAGACAAATTTCAACTTAGTCTACCTGCGACCACGAACACTGTAAAGTGTTCGAAACGTTAGGTGTATAAATAATGTAATAAACGCGATAAAAACCGCATTAAATTAATTTTATTTAAAAAAAAATCTAAGGTAGTTTCAGGAAAATCGAAAAAGCTTAGTAAAAGTCTTCCACGAATTCTCTACTCAGAACGAATAAAATATCTAGATACCGTTGAGTGCATTAGACGTGGGCAGTCCAGTCAGTCACGACTTTCGTCATATCGACTCGTCTATTTTAATAAATCGTTATCAGTGGTCAAATTTATCTCCAGTATAAAGATAATGCTCATATAATCGCGATATTAGGAATGTATGTGTCATTTCAACGGGGTTATAGCACTGCTGGATTATGTGAAAGCCAACGGCATTATGAATGGTGTTATTAACACATTACTGTACTTGAGATGGTATAACTGTTATAAGGTTTTACACGTGAATGAAAACATCTCTGGTGAAGGTTTCAATTGATTTCTTATCATCTTTAGACCTGTGAGTTTTTCGAAGATATTTTTTAAATATTTTTCATGCTTGCTCGACGAAAAACCTGTCAAAATAACGTGACTTATTGTTTAAGAATAAAGTAATTTCGTATTAAAACAAATTAACGTTCAATTTATAAATCACATACTTACATTTTTAGGGTTCCGTAGTAAACAAGGAACCCTTATAGTTTCGCCATGTCTGTCTGTCTGTCTGTCTGTCTGTCTGTCCGTCCGCGGTTTTACGCAGAGACTATCAGTACTAGAAAGCTGTAATTTGGTATGGGTATGTATATTAATCCTGGCAAAAAAGTGGTAGAATAAAATCTTGAAAAAAAAATTTTTTTAGGGTAGCTCCCATACAAGTAAAGTGGGGGAGTAATTTTTTTTCCCCTACTTACCCATCGTGTGGGGTATCGTTAAATAGGTCTTTAAAAAATATTGTGAGGTTGAGAACACCACTTTTCGATTTAGGGATCCGTTTCCGAAATATTTGGTTTTTATTTTGCAAATTTTTGTTAGACGTACGTGTCCCCCCCCTCTATCTGCTAAACGGTTATATATAGACACGTGAAAAAAATTACAGCAGTAGTATATATACTGAAATTGAAAGGAAAACTATCAGAGCTGATTACTAAGTATAAACTAAAAAGTTATAGGCAACAAACTTATAAAATGTACTCGAAAATGTAAAATTTCATACGAGATGTTTTTGGTCGTTAAACTGTGGGGTGCGAGTGTGAACAGTGTGAACTCAAAGTTGTCATTTGCAACTACGGAACCCTACACTGCGCGTGGCCCGACACGCACTTGGCCGGTTTTTAATTATGAAATCGGACACTTAATTGCTAATAAGAAACTAATAATTGCAATAATATTTATCAAGTGGAAAATATGACTAAACTTGCTTTTGCCAGTAAGTAGCTCATTCGCGTGAACTTAGATTATTCGGGGCACAGTATATTTTTCCGGGATAAAAGTACTACCTAAATAATAAACTGAATTTTGCCAGAAAGTAGCTAATTCGCGTGAACTTAGATCATTTGGGGCACAGTATATTTTTCCGGGATAAAAGTACTAACTACCTAAATAATAAACTGAATCACCCATGTCTAAACAGAATAAAAAGCCATGATAAATAAGAAATATTATGTTTTATTTGTAAATTAACCGTCTTTAAAGTGTTAATTAAAGTAAATAAATTGCATTTTAATAGTGTTTATACATCAATAGGAAAATCAAATAAATACTTAGTACCTAAATACGTAAAAGGTAAAGAAAGAAAGAAACAAGTTATTTCAATACGACGGTGAGCAAGTAACAGAACTGTATGATTCAATTATAGTTACAGTTCATTTACCTCGGTAATCGTTTTAGGATTCCGGTGCACCAATCTTCCGCACCACACTAAAGGTTAAACCAAATATTTATATGACGAACCTCATTCCATGAATCATTCAAGATATTTTAAGCCGCATTAAAATTTGGATCTACTCAGATATAGGTGCAGGTATTTGTCGCCTACGGGGTAGATAAAGCTCTATATGTTAAAACTGATATTATGTAATGATGATAGCGTACACAAGGTACCCACGCAACCAACACACGCAGTTGAGAGAGAATGCTAGAAATACGTCTGGTTGAGAAAATGGGACATTACCTAAATACAGCAATGACCAAAAGAATACGTACGTTCAGATAGTTGATAGATCTTGCCTACAGCATAAATACAGGAATCGCCAATTATAGTAATTCAGACAGTGACAACTCGGAGTTAATCGGCTTTTCTGATGTTTGTGAGGAACAGTGTATAGCTCTCCGGCCTTGGTTTATTTTTTGGATAACATACATGCCCCAGCAAACTAAATAAATGTTCAATCCCGTGCCCAGAAAATTTGAAGCCGCGTTAAAAGATTGTAACTCTTCTGTAAGCTCATTTACACTAGCTATTATTTTGATTAGTTTTCTATTACATATCACTTCGGCAAGCTGGGACTCGTTGTGTTTTTGAATTCTTATGATCTTTCATTCTATTTACGAGGTGTTTTTCTTTACGCAGCAGTTTATTATCAATATCATGACCGTGGATGTCATCAAAGAACGTTATCCCATCATCCACAAAAATCAGAAACTAGTACACATAAAAAAGAACAGACTTCAAATCCGTAAAAACTGGAACATTTCATAGGCTTTGCCCAATTCCTAAGTATAAGGCTTCTTTTGTTACTTTCCAGCAGTTTTCGCAATGTTTCGCAACAGCTATTTCGGGTAATTTGGTTACTTAATCTAAAGAAATGGTAGTTCCATACTAGCTATGGAAAACTATTGTATGTTATCACATTAGCCCCATCTTCATGTCATCATGAAACTTGTGATAATCTTGAGCTGACCCATATTATGAATGACATTTCTAAGCCGCATTAAGTAAGATTTAAAGCGACTTATTAGGAAGAAACTCATGAATATTTTTTGGTTACATCACGATAGATTATATGTATATTATATGGGCCTTAATTATTACATTCTTTAATACTGGACTGGCCTAAGTCATAGCTGTGTCATAGTTCATTTGGTCATATGATGTCTCCTCTAAAAGGTGCAGAGCTTATAGAAGAAGTATCTATTCAGCCTCTTCTTCTGATCATAGTTGTCGGGCCGGGTTATATTGAATCTCAATTTATCTTCCAACGGCTAACGCATTGGCTATTGCACTAGTTATGGAATTGTTAATATTAGCATAAAAGAATTAGCACTCTTAAAAAACGAAGGCAACATATGTTAAAGGTTATCTCTGATATAATAGTTTTTGAAGGTTTTCGTTATCTGTGTGATGTGATTTACTTGTATGCGAGCATCCGTGAAACACTTACTTTGGCTCTAACGAAAATTTTAGTTTGAGACTTTTGGGAAACTCTATATAATATTTTAAGACTTTTTACATTTTATTTTAGTTAATTTTTCGATTTTCTTCTTTCTCTCAAATAAAGTATCTTTATCTTTATCATCATAATCTACACTATTTCCCGGAGCTGTAATACAGTTTAAACAGATAGACTTTGACGAACTCTATTAGTTTTCGTAGAAAAGCTCGTTATCATAATCGGCTCACAACGTGTTTTTCTATAAATGACCACGTTATCTGGTGGTCATTGTTGGCGGATGGCGCGCAGGAAGTTTTCCCTGATAATATTTAGTTATGACTGGCGATTGTTTCACATAATGCGTCTAGTCTGTGACGTGTAGACTTAGCGGTTTTAGTTTTAATTCCATTGTTGTGTTGAATGAAGAGGTTTAGAATGTTCTGTGTGCTTTTATCGATCAAAAGGCATTGGTCTAGTATTAGTCTAAGTTTACTATTACTACTGACTATTGTTGCTGCTCGACAAAGCCCCTTATGGAATGCCTAGCGTTTCAATAATCGATATGTTAATAGACTATCGAGTGACTCCTTTTCCATGATAAAGTGCATCGTCTTTCTTTCCCCCAATGTAAAACCGAAGTTGTTCTCGGATTTCGTTTGGGTAAACGCTTGTACATTTAAAAAAAATCATTTTAATACGGTTTTTTATCGCGTTTATTACATTATTTATACACCTAACGTTTCGAGCACTTTACAGTGTTCGTGGTCGCAGGTAGACTAAACATAAGAAAACATTATGTATCGCGAAAACATAAGTAAACGCTTGTAGTTTGAGACATTGATAGTGTAGACGGTGCGGCTAGCAATCTTTAGTATTATCATTTTACACGTCTCTTTTCCTCGTACATGTCCACCATTACTGAAAACGTGGCCTTTGTCTCACGGTAAAGCCGGCCCTGTCTATCCCGTAAGGGATAATACGTAGTTTGAATGTATGTACGAAAATATGTGACAGAAGACAGCATAACTTCCGGGACGACTCAAGAACGGACCCCATTCGGAACCTCTCAATTCTTACGTAGGAGAAGACGCGCCAACATACCAGTTATATCTCGACTCGTAATAAACAATACACACAAAGGGGGATTTTAATGAGGTTGCTTGCCAAGTTACTCATCGCAATGAACCGCGGAATGACCATATAAAGAGGTGCATACGAGCGTTAATGACTAATTGATAAATGGAGGGAAATAAAATTATTCCTGTGAATAAAACTGTCTGTTGTTCGAAGGTTTTTGTAATCATCTGAGTATAATAATCAACGTCGTTGGGAACTGGTGGAATTTTTTGACAAGAGTTCTTATCTTAACTAAAACCCACATTAACAAGTGCTATTAGCCTATTTGATTGATAATAATATTATAAATTCGAAGTTTACTCTGTGTGTCTGTACCATCCACATATGAAAGCATACACGATGTCGTCAGGGGTACGGAGAAGAACTTAAGGTATCTCTTTTTCGGAAAAAAGTTTCTACAATGTTCTCGAAGAATATCAACTTACATCAACGCATCAGAAAAAACACAAAGACAACCACACTAGACCACATAAACTTTCATCACGGACGAAATCGCGAAATAAAACAAGAACAGATATTAAATAAATCTCAAATTTCAAAGTGACCTATCAATCAATCAGTACAGCAAGAGATTGAACAGAAAAAGCGTTATCTGACCGCATCCAGCCACGAGATCGTCACGGACGGACGGACACATAGAGATAAGAAAGTTATTTACGATATTTGCATTCGTGGTGGGAGAGTGCTGGCTACATCGCTGCCACCTCATGCGTGAGGGTTCCTATGGAAATGGCATGTTTGCTTATAGCTTATAGCAACGCTGGCTTGTAAAGTATTACAGTCTGAAGCAAACTTTATGGCAGCTCGGAACATCGCGCGAGGCGAAGCGCAGAACACAATATTAGGTACAGCGGGGCTAGAGCGGGGAGGCGGGGCACCATAGATATCAGAATATTTTACATCTCTGTGCGGGGCACCATAGATATCAGAATATTTTACATCTCTGTGCGGGGCACCATAGATATCAGAATATTTTACATCTCTGTGCGGGGCACCATAGATATCAGAATATTTTACATCTCTGTGCGGGGCACCATAGATATCAGAATATTTTACATCTCTGTGCGGGGCACCATAGATATCAGGATATTTTACATCTCTGTGCGGGGCACCATAGATATCAGAATATTTTACATCTCTGTGCGGGGCACCATAGATATCAGAATATTTTACATCTCTGTGCGGGGCACCATAGATATCAGAATATTTTACATCTCTGTGCGGGGCACCATAGATATCAGGATATTTTACATCTCTGTGCGGGGCACCATAGATATCAGAATATTTTACATCTCTGTGCGGGGCACCATAGATATCAGAATATTTTACATCTCTGTGCGGGGCACCATAGATATCAGAATATTTTACATCTCTGTGCGGGGCACCATAGATATCAGGATATTTTACATCTCTGTGCGGGGCACCATAGATATCAGAATATTTTACATCTCTGTGCGGGGCACCATAGATATCAGAATATTTTACATCTCTGTGCGGGGCACCATAGATATCAGAATAATCTCTGTGCGGGGCACCATAGATATCAGAATATTTTACATCTCTGTGCGGGGCACCATAGATATCAGGATATTTTACATCTCTGTGCGGGGCACCATAGATATCAGAATATTTTACATCTCTGTGCGGGGCACCATAGATATCAGAATATTTTACATCTCTGTGCGGGGCACCATAGATATCAGAATATTTTACATCTCTGTGCGGGGCACCATAGATATCAGAATATTTTACATCTCTGTGCGGGGCACCATAGATATCAGAATATTTTACATCTCTGTGCGGGGCACGCAGCTAATATCCGAGCTGCCATAAAGTTTGATTGTGATGAATTGATGATCAACCAAAAAGTGGGGTGTAACAGGATTTTTTAAAACTAGCATTGATCCCCCGGCTGTTTCTCACATTAATGTTACAGTGAAAACTCCAACGACATCGCCCTAGTAATTTCCAGGATTAACGTATGCAGGCAGATAGATGACTTCAATTTATACTGTGTATATTGATAGAGAGAATTGAGACTAGATTTACTAGGTTCTGATAACTTGGTAAGTGAACCGGGTGGTTCACTGCGAGTGCGATTTTTCCCTTCGTTGTGGCACCGTGATGAGAGGTTTATTGACAGCAGCTGACATAATTCACCAATCATATTTATAATAGCTGGATTTTGGCAGCTGCAGTTTTTAAGCCGTGGATAAAGTTAGATTAATGCATGTATGGGTAACGTGAACGTGACCATTTAAGTCCTAAAGGCGGCGAGATATACGTTTGATCTGTTTGCCAAAACAGGACAGACAGCTTGTAAACGGATGAGTAAAGAATGATCAGATCACCTTTATATATGTAGGGCACCAGGTCCTTTTAAGTGAATAGTGGGACAGAGCAGCCAGTTTAGCCGAACATGTGGGTAAAATGACCTGGGGCTCTTGATGTTTTAGTCTTAGTGATATAACGGCTCGTTCACGAGTACGCGCGTCAGGCGCACGCGGCAGAGGCAGGCGCCTGCGTTTCTGACTAAAGTCATACAAATCTTAGAGGGTGTTCACGAACAAAACGCTTGAGCGGCACGGATGCGCGCAAACACAGCGCGGCAGCCTTGCGCCAAAGTAGAAAGAGATGGCACGATGTGCCCGACCTTGTGTTAGAACGAGTGCGGGAGTGATTAGGTGGATGTATTGGGAAAATAATTTTAAATTATAATAATTTTTTATGAATGTTTTCTAATGTACTCATTTTATTATACATTCTTAGTAATTTTCAACCGACTTAAAAAGAAAGAGGTTCTAAATTGAACTGTAAGTTTGTTTGTTTGTAGTATATAAATAAAAATAATATTTATTTTGTAATGTACATAATTGAAATTTGATTTTTGATACTTTTTATATTCTTGTTATTTTGTAACCGACTTTAAAAAGGACTGGGTCTTCAATTCGTCTGTATGTTTGTTACCATTTGTTTGGTTTACTATTTTTGTTTGGATGTTAAGTAGGAGTGTTTTTCGGTAGTAGAAACATGGAAGTAGATGGTAGCCCAATGGAATTCAATGGGAAGTTGGGAACTGATGTAACAAGATTGTAGTCGAAGTCGATGGTCTACTTTACGTGCCCTATGGTATCCGATCGTGTTTATTGGTACCTGGTGGTGCCTGGTCGTATCCGGTTGTTTCCGGTGGCGCCCAGTGGTAATGATGACGATGACGATATGACGATGACGATGACGATGACGATGACGATGACGATATGACGATGACGATATGACGATGACGATATGACGATGACGATATGACGATGACGATGATGATATGACGATGACGATATGACGATGACGATATGACGATGACGATATGACGATGACGATGACGATATGACGATGACGATGACGATATGACGATGACGATATGACGATATGACGATGACGATGACGATGACGATGACGATGACGATGACGATGACGATGACGATGACGATGACGATGACGATGACGATGACGATGACGATGACGATGACGATGACGATGACGATGACGATGACGATGACGATGACGATGACGATGACGATGACGATGACGATGACGATGACGATGACGATGACGATGACGATGACGATGACGATGACGATGACGATGACGATGACGATGACGATGACGATGACGATGACGATGACGATGACGATGACGATGACGATGACGATGACGATGACGATGACGATGTTGATGACGATGACGATGACGATGACGATGACGATATGACGATGACGATAGCGGAGGGTAGGTAGTAGGGTCTCGTTATTATCTTTTGCATACGGAACCCTAAAGGCTTGCAAAGTTTAATTAAAAAACCGGAACCCACGCGGATGAAGTCGCGGGAACTGGTAGATAATACATCTAGACATAAATCAAAATGTTAAACCCCAAGCCTAAAGGTGTGAAAGTTTCTCATTAATGTGTACCACAAAAATGCATAGATTAATATTTTTAATACAACCTATTCTGTGTTCTGTGCAACCCAAAATAAAAATGACATTCGAATACAAATACAATGTCATTGCAAAATAAGAATGTAATTATTATTCTGTGACCTAAATACGTCTACTGTGCTCTGCCGCCCGAGCGCACCGCCCGTTTTCGTGAACACCTTGCCGCGTGCGCCTGCCTCCGCCGCATGCGCCTGCCTCCGAAGCCCGTCGCCGCCGCGCAACGCGCGTTTTCGTGGCCTTGCGGTAATACGACCTTTTTTTAAGGTACATCGCGGATTTATTACCCCAAATTCTTAAACATGGTAAAGTTTTAAACCGGACCGGCCGGACGCAGTCTAATTCGGCTGGAAATACAACCAAAAAGCCTGACAGGATCCGGCTTTATCCGGACGCCTTACAACACCTTTCGGGTAGAAGTAGTAATTGAAATTGCAACTGATACTGGGCCTTCAAAACCGTTATACAGCTTGAGGTGCTATAAACTATTATAGGATCCCAGAAAGGCTGATTGGCTATTTGTGGCCAAACACGAGTCGGGCACGCGCCGCGTTTCCGCCGTGACGTTATGGTTTGGAAAGTGGGGGAATTCGTTCATTCCAATGCAAGCCCGTATGGTCCTTAATTAGATTAGCACTCGTGCGGCCAATTTCTATTATGGTACTTGCCATCGGCTGTAATATTGTCCAATTTCGAACGTTTTCCCCCGCAGCTTCATCGAAATTTGAGATAAACAGAATCTCAGAACGGACTGTGCACCACCAAAGACAATATAATACGTACCACTAGGTTGTGTTGTCTGTCACCACAAGTCAAATTTCATCAAAATACGTGCATCTGGTATTGTGAAGATAAATAATTATTGATTAGTACCTACAGTTTGTTTTATTTTATCAAGTAAGAGGAAAGTTTATCTATTATTCGTACATCTGTAACTAAGTTATTTGAT
The DNA here is from genome assembly GCA_963082605.1 of Rhodophaea formosa. Taxonomy (NCBI): domain Eukaryota; kingdom Metazoa; phylum Arthropoda; class Insecta; order Lepidoptera; family Pyralidae; genus Rhodophaea; species Rhodophaea formosa. Next base: position 6,734,940 of record OY720228.1, on the reverse strand, counting down.
GATTTATTTTGTGCATAAATAATATACAATTTTCACATAAATATTAGTCTCTTGAAAAGACTGGTTTGCAAGCAAGACAATCAACACCCATTATTCATTTCTCTCAAAGGTAGGTTGGCTAAGGTGTCTTCATATTGTACTGCGTACCTCATCTCTCACATCTGAGTCAGCGTGTGTTGACCCGCCCGAATCGAACAAAACACAAGTGGTAATGTGTGTGTATCGTACGTACCAACGTATTTGTGGCTGTGTGCGTGAGCTGAAGTGAACCTCCTTGGGAGATATGCGCGCCTGGAGGCCTACCACAAACATATATAGCAGGACTTAAATTGAACTGCCCTGCTATTTCGTACCATGACGTCCATTAATAGCAGGCCTGCGGCAGGCTTGCTTGGAAAACCGTTCACCGTTTTTTTTGTATGGAGATTCCGTACCATGACCGTACTTTTGACAGCGGCAAAACTTTTTTTGCGCGTTCGAAGTGTCAAATAAAGCGATCAATAAAAAGTTACTCTTTACCAACTTTTTCATGATTGTTTTCTGATTTGAGCATTCATTTTGGATACTTACGCTAAGTTATTTCTTGTGGATTTCTAGTATATTTTTCTTAAATATCAAAGAAGACTGTGAATATACTTAAATTATTGTATTACGGTGTGAGTTGACGCTGATTTGTTGGAATATAATTGCGATTGTCTTAACAAATAGGTACCCAAAATGTAAGTTACAAAGAAAAGTTTTATGCATTCTACAGTGATTATGATGTGATGAGTGATCGATTTATCTTGAGATTACAAATATTTTTTGTAGATGTGTGACGAATATGAAATGTTCGAGTTCATGGAGAATGAATTTAATGAATTCAAAAGGGCGAAGAGAAATAAGCGTCTGCGAAACAGAGAACTCAATGATCCCTTTGATTTAGATGAAGCAGCTTTTATCAAAGAATATAGGTAAGTAAATAAACAATGATATGAAACCTATAACTGAAATGTCCGTAAAATATTTCTTCACCTAAATCAGTTAGTGTAAGTTTTAAACAAATCTGACTTGTCGAAATTATTTACTTAACATTCTTTTAGGTTAACACCAGACCTGACGCGAGATCTGTGTAAAGAGCTCGAACCCATAATGGTTAAAAGCCTTTATACTAGGTCCACTGATTTAAGCGTAGAAACAAAGGTGAGTAGAAGTGTCTTTGAAAGTTAAGATATAACCTATTAGATTCTGATAACATTCTTATTGGAATAAAGTAGAAAAATCTTTATGCAATGTACAATTCAAACAAAATAATAACACATTGCACTAATTTTGTACAAACAATTAGGTAAACATTTTTTTTTATTATTTAAAAACATTTAAATATCTTAATTATATAGAATATAATAGAAAAATCTTAATTCAGTGATTTAAAAATGATATGTTTTTTAATTGCAGGTGTTAACGGCACTGTATTTTTATGCTCATGGGGACTATCAAAAACCCTTTGGTAGAACCCATTTTGTTGCACAACAAACAGCTTCTACTGCACTAGCTGAGGTAACGGCAGCTTTAAATAATTTAAATATAAGAAAAAAGTACATAAAATTTCCACAAACCTTTCAAGACCGACAAGCTAAAAAATTAAGGTAAACATTATTTTTATATATTGATTTATTGATTGTATTATAAAGAGTAATTGCATTTATACAATGTCTAATTTGATTGCAGGTTTTTTAATAAATTTGGTATCCCGGGTGTGATAGGATGTATAGACTGTACTCATGTGCGCATAGTGAGGCCAGATGAGCATGAGGACAGGTACTACTGTCGGAAGAAAATCCATTCCCTGAATGTGCAATTGGTAAGCAAAAATCTAATAATCAAAACTAATAAAGGTAAAAATATCTGAATGTAAATAGTATTATACCTGTAGAACTCATTGACTATCATGGAAAGATTTGGCTACTAGAAGCTAATAGTTTTCTGTTTTGTGTTTCAGATTTGTGATGCTGATCAACAAATCGTTAGTGTTGATGCTAGTCACCCGGGATCATTTCATGATTCATTTATATGGAACTACCACCCTATACGTTCACATTTGGACAATTTAAGTTCTAGTGAGGCAACATGGCTTTTAGGTAAGAATTTTAATAAAAGAAATCGGAACACAAAATGATGTTTATTTAATAGTTACTACATAATAAAAAAGAAAATTCTTTAATAGGTTATTTAAAATTAAAAATTTTAAGCAATCCCCGACACATACTTTACTCATTCTTGTTAACGGCTGAATCGATTTTGATTAAACATGTGAAAGAACTATGAAACTAGCTCTGAAATAAAAATAAAAAATTGAAATAATTTTACCAGTTTTAATTACTTGTATTTATAACACCCTTCTCATTGGCGGTTAACAATAAAATTTATTTATATACAACATTAAAAAGTGCCACTAACATATAAACTATTTATTAATAATTCAAGAAAAAATAACAACAATTACATGTATAACTTAGAAACATGGCAGTTACTAAACCAATAGTCTATTTACAGGTGACTCAGGGTACTCCCTGCGAAGAACCATGATGACACCAATATTAAATGCAGATCCAGAAACACCGGAAGCTTATTACACACTCAAGCATGTGAAGGCTAGGAATATAATAGAGAGGACAATAGGGCTTCTAAAAGCACGTTTCCGGTGTCTCTTGTCCCACAGGGCAATGCATTACCAACCACAGATGGCTGGCTTCATTACAAATGCCTGTATAATATTGCACAACATTTGTAATGAAAACAATCTCCCGGAGGTAGAGTTGACACCAAGTGAGATAAGAAGAGAAGCATCTCCTGTGGAACCTCCAAGTGAATCTGTGGGTCTGCAAAACACTGAGCTGCAGCAAGGTATCTCTACGAGGCAGGGTCTTGTGGCACGTCTCTGGGCTCTTCACCGGAGTACCTAAAAAATAGAATATTGTGATGAACTTCCAACACCCTATTTTGTAATTATGTACTAACATTAGTAAGATTTGTAATTAGAATTAAATTATTATTTTAAAACTTCCTAACACCCAATTTTCTATAAACACTAGTAATAATGGTTGATAGAATTAATTAAATTATTATATTTGTGAATGTTAAACTAGGTAGTGTACTAATGGTACTATTTTTTATATACATATATACTTTACCAAACTAATGTGTACTATGCAGTATTTGTTACATTTTATCAGCCTTTCTTTGTTTTAATAAAAAATACTAATTATATTAAATGTGTTATGTATTAATACTGTTCCATAATTTTAAAACCAAAAAGTTATTATCAGTTGAAATGTAAGCTATGTCAGATGCCTTAAGGCAGCTTGAAAAATCTGACACCAGTGTTGGCCACTTACACTTACACACACTTAAAACAAACAACAATAAATAAGTTTAAGTAAAATTTGTGTAATTTTTATCACCAACTTACCTTGTTCTTATTAAAGACACTAGTTCTCGGAATAGACAAAGAGCTTCTCTCAGTATCTCACTGTTTGTAGCCTCTGAAGCAGCTCTTTGTCTAGCAGCTTCCACAAGCTGCTCTCTTGCATCTGCAGCTGTCATGTGTCGCCGTCTTCGTCTCCTAGGCTGTGGTAATGCAGCAGCCACATTAGCTGCTTCTGCAACCACTGGCTCTTCGGGTAATGCTGGCTGCCTGGAGGAAGGGCCTGGTTCCACTGACGGCCCTCCTGCAGCAGGTATTGTTGCAGGAATGGGCCTCTGAACTACAGGGCAAGGTTGTATAGACCCGGGAGTTTCTGCTTGTTCTTCCTGAAATATATGTACATACATATTATATGAGGCTTTATAAATATTTTTATATTATTGTGTTAATCTAAAAGCATCCAAATATTGAAGAACATATTGAAAAAAGGAAATGATTAAATACATACACTAGAGGGCACGTCTAACCATTCTTCCAACATTGGTTCTTCAGTGTCTCCACTGAGGCCAGAAGGCCCAGCAACGGGTTCGGCATCCTAAAAATGTTTTTGAAATAAATTGAAGAATTTGATTATTTAAACATAAATAAGAAAACGATTAAAAAGTCACTTACTGGAAAGGGATTCACCTGCACCAAGGGAAGACCCGAGCCATAGTCATCACCGAGGATGCTAAGAAATTTTATTTCCAATTCTGAGAGTTCTTCTAGATTAGGTGGGCCTCCTCCTGTCCTGTTGCTGGCATCCCTGATGACTCGGTTCTTTCTTTTTATTTTTGCCTTTAGATCCACCCAATACTAAAATAAATTAATTTTTGTTCAATTGCAAAACTTACATTAAATTCTTAAAAAGTCAATCAAACTAAAAAGATTCATGAAAACAATTTGAGGATTACCTTGGACCATTCCGGGCCAGTCTTCACAGCACCATCACCTGCTGAGTTTAACAATTCTGCAGCCCTTGCCCACATTTCTTTGGAGTGCTGCCGGGCTTGAGCTGATTTATTGTAGCCAACAGCCACCTCCCGGTGCTCATTCAAGAACTCAAACAACGTCTCCAGTTGGTTAAAAGACACTCGTCGTCTAGTTTGTTGACTTCCTCTGAAATTAAAAGAGTGTGAATAAACGAAGTACGAGTGCTACTCGTTCCATAAAATAAAAAACCAATGTAAGGAATTGCTTATAGTTAAGAATAGTTTCAATACTCACGACATTTTGAACCTGAGTTTGTGGCTAAAAATATACTTTAGAGTTGTGTACGTAGCTGGACGAAGACCCAAAGAATAAATGAAACACATTGCGAGATCGAACGAAGGGATATTTTTAAGTGGCTCTGGGTTGGCGTTAGACATTAAAAATAATATTTATGACCACACTTATTAAAGTTATCACAAAAAATCCAAAACTTCCAAGTATTCAACACTCAAGTAGTTTAAGTACTTTCAAATGTTGCAGACAGTCGTTCAAAAATATAAAGAAAAAGTGACTGTCACTTATTTTATCAAGTTATTATAACATTGCATTTTAAAGAGAATATAAATGCGTAACTAAATAAAATCAAAGCTGTTTCGATTTCAACTTCATTATTATTATAATAAAGTAAAATTTGCTTTATTAACATTTTATTATATGTACTATTGTTTTGTAATAGATTCTGAACGTATCTGTTATGACGTCTTCAAAGCAAGCCATAGATAAATTAGTCGTTCACCTGTAAGCAAAACCGTTCAAAAATCGTTCACCTAAAAAGACGTCATGGTACGGAGTTCAAGCAGGCCTGCTTTTGAACTGCACGTCAACTGCCTTGCAATTGAACGATTTTTTAAACGCTGGTGGTAGGCCTCCTGGTATTTATTATCACAGAATAAAGAGATTGACTGATAGGTGTAATAAATATAGTATGAATTATACTTCAATATTACATCCTCGAGATTTAATACCATGTAGTGCGTCTTCCACGTACTACACCATCACGCTTTTTAAAGTATAAAAAAATACATATTTTTTAAATAGAAAATAAACAAAATTCAATTTTAAACTGATATCGTTCGTTCACATACCGCTCATTCGTTCACCGAGCGGAGAGTGGCTTCATTCGTGTTTCGTGTGCCCACCGTCACGCACGTCGTTCGTACTCAGTACTTTGATATTTTACAAAGTCGTTTTAAGTTAGTTGTATTTTTAAATATGGGTAAAAGAAAACGTAATAAGGAAGAAAGTGTGGACTCAATACGTCGTAAACTTCGTCGGCTGGAAAAAAAGTTGGAACGTTCCATAGAATACGAAGGTCAGTAATTCAAATTACCTACCAATAAGTTGTTTACATCACTCCGAAACATCAGAAGTCTTTTACCCGCTACTGACCATCTTAACGTGGTGATACGAGATATTACCCTGATGGTCACGTCTTAATCCTTAAAGTGGTAATACGAGATATTATCCAGGAATAAAGTAATATACTTTCCTAATGTGGTGGTACACGATACCACCCCGAAAGTAAGCGTATCTTGTGTTCAGAATGTTTATTTTTCACCTTCAACAGATCGTGAACATGGACAAAGTTCTTCTTCCTATACGACATCAGATCGGTGTAGTGAAGATCGCAATATACCCGACATGGATTATGAATACTCGGACGAGAATTATCTGGAGCCGAACATTGCATCGGCTGTGAGTGTAGTTACAAACCCAATACCTGTCTCGGCCGAAGTGTCCGATCCAGAACCTGTCCTGGCCCAGGAGGTTCCGGTAGCTTCGTCTGCTGACCCCGCGCCTGCCGTGCAACAGAAGACTTCCTCGGCGGTACCAGATGAAATTTTACAAATATTGGGCCAATCTAAAGCAGTTGAGGAAAATTTAGGTGAAAAGATACCGACAGAGATCTCTGAACGTTGGGGAAAAATCCTATTGGATGGCCTCGCCAAAGAACAAAAGGAGTCTCTAATGGAAAAAATGCTCATACCGGAAAACTTTCTGCTGGCACGAGCACCGAAACTGAACCCAGAAGTAAACGCTGTTCTTTCGGATGCTGCCAAAAACCGCGACAAACGTCTGGAAAAGGCTCAAAATCAACTAGGCTCGGGCATCGCCGGGATTGTTAACCTTACAAGTGATTTAATTACTTCTGACGTGGAAAAACTAGAAATCCTCAAAAGATTGTCAGAAATAAGTCAGGTCCTTCTTGACCTTCATTACGAAGAAACGATTAACAGGCGTAAGTTGATAACACCCCTCCTAGACAAAAACTTCTGGAACACAATACAAGGTGTTAAAAGGGAAACTTACCTTTTTGGGGATAAATTAGGGGAAAACATAAAAACTTCAAAAGAAATTGAGCGATCTGGTCAGCAAATCAAAAAACCACCAGTGAAACGTCCTTTTCAACAGAAACCTTCCATGTCGGGAAACGCGCGCCTTCCTCCTCGTCATTCCAACACGTCCAATACGACTGCGGGTCCGAGCAACGAACGTCAGCCAGCTGCGTCGACGAGGAGGAACACATCTGCGACGCATTCGCGACACAGCCGGCCGCCAGCGAACAAGTCGCGTTCGCACCGCCGCCGCTAGAGGTACCGCACCTGCCACATGCAGGACGCATTCAATTCTTTTATGAAAATTGGTTATTAATCACTAACGACCCAGTCGTTCTTTCTTACGTCAGTGGATATAAGATCCCATTGTCAAAATTGAGACCACAAAATATTATTCCTAAAAACCCTCCATTTCCAAAAGATGAAATGGTACCTGTAATAGATAAACTTATTAACCTTGGTGCGATATCAGTCTGCCAACAATTACCAGATCAATTTATTTCTCCTATATTTTTGACACCGAAAAGTAACGGAGGATATAGATTTATCTTAAACCTGAAAAGTTTAAATAAGTCTGTCATTAATTCTCATTTTAAAATGGAGGACATACGTACAGTATCCCAATTAGTGTCCAATGGTAATTATATGGCCACAGTTGACCTTAAGGAAGCCTATTTCTTAATACCGATTCATCCCTCACATAAAAAATATTTAAGATTTCAATTCGACCAATTATATCAATTTAATTGCCTACCTTACGGTTTAAGCTCAGCCCCATACGTCTTTACCAAAATACTTAAGCCTTTTTTATCTTTTCTACGGAACCAAGGACATACTATAGTTGCCTATCTTGATGATATTATATGTATAGCACCAGACTATTTATCTTGTAAAAATACAGTTAATGTAGTTGTGAGAACTTTAAATAACCTAGGTTTCGTCATCAATCACGAGAAAAGTAATATGCAACCAAAACAAATATGTAAGTTTTTGGGACTGGAAATAAATACACGTACTATGTGCCTCCAATTACCACATGACAAAATCGATAAGATCTCAAACCTTGTCAAAAATATAGGGAATAAAAAACAGATTACTATCCGTGTTCTAGCCAAACTCATTGGCACACTGACGGCCGCTTGCCCCGCCGTCGCGTACGGGTGGCTGTATACCAAACGCTTTGAGCGCGAAAGGTACTTAGCGCTTCAAAAATGTAACGATAATTACGACTCACAAATGTTACTTAAAAGTTACTTGCATGAAGATTTTTCTTGGTGGTCAAACATTGAGGATAAAGCGAAAAATAAAATCCATAAAAATAATTTTGACTTGGAAATCTTTACGGATTCTTCTATGACAGGCTGGGGTGCAGCTTGCAGTGGTGAGGTCACCAGAGGTCATTGGTCGGCACAAGAGATGTTACACCACATTAATTATTTAGAACTTTTAGCTGCATTTTTAGGACTTAAGTCATTCTGTACCAATCGCAAAAACATTTTTGTCTTGCTTAGGATCGATAACACCACCGCTATATCATATATAAATAAAATGGGTGGAGTACAGTTTCCCCATCTGAATGAGATATCGAGAGAGATTTGGCAGTGGTGTGAACATAGAAATATTTTTATATTTGCTTCTTACATACGATCATGTGACAATACTGACGCAGATAGGGCCTCTAGACATACAAATACTGACACAGAATGGGACTTAAATGACAATAGTTTCCAAGATATTGTCAAAAATTTCGGCCAGCCAAACATTGATTTATTCGCATCGAGACTCAACAACAAATGCGAACTTTATATTTCTTGGAAACGCGACCCATTTGCGTATGAAATTGATGCCTTTACAATTAAATGGGACACATACTTTTTCTACGCATTTCCCCCATTTGCACTTGTCTTAAAATGCCTTCGAAAGATTATAGAAGATGAAGCTTATGGCATTATGGTCGTACCTTACTGGCCTAGCCAGCCCTGGTTCCCACTATTTAAACAGCTGGTAATTTCAAAAATCTTGTATATGGGGCCTAACCAAAACCTCTTATTGTCTCCTTCCAGACAACAACACCCCTTGTGGCGCAACCTTACCCTGGCGTGCGCCACATTGTACGGCAAGCGTACTTAAAACAAGACCTGCCTGAAGATGCCGTCGAAATAATATTGAGTTCTTTATCAAAAAATACGTTGAGCCAGTACAACGTAGCACTTAAGCAGTGGTTTTCCTTTTGCCAACTAAACAACCTAGATTGTTTTGCTACGTCCACTAGGGATATACTGAAGTTTTTAACCGATCAATTTCGGAATGGTGCAAATTACGGTACCTTGAACTCCTTTCGGAGTGCTTTATCTTTAATTATGGATAAAAGTAAGTGGAATAACGATTGTATAAGTAGATTTTTTAAAGGAATTTTCAAAATTAAACCTAATTTTCGTAAATATAATTCAACTTGGGATCCTAATATTGTTCTGCAATATATATCTAATTTACACCCTTTAGATTCAATAACAATCGAATTGTTAACTAAAAAATTAGTAACTCTTCTCGCGTTATCGACGGGACAACGCGTGCAGACGTTAGCGATGATTGACATTAGTTGTATTTTTGTTAAGAACAATTGCATAACAATAACAATTAATGAAGTTATAAAAACTTCTGCACCTAATCGAAGTAATCCCGAATTGAATATTCCATTTTACGTCGAAAATGAATCTGTGTGTCCAGCAAAGACGTTAATTTTCTACATGGAAAGGACTTCTCAATTCCGAACTCTTCCAAATACAAATCGATTAGTATTAACAATTAAGAAACCTGTCCACAATGCCACCTCTCAAACGATAAGCCGTTGGATAAAACAAACCTTAGGCGAGAGTGGCGTGAACGTGAACACGTTCACAGCTCATAGTACTCGACACGCAGCCACATCCGCGGCTAGCAGGTCTGGCGTATCCATCGACTTAATCAAGAGAACGGCAGGGTGGACGGGAAATTCTCTTTGTTTTGCAAAATTTTATAACTTGCCTTTGCATGATTTAGAAAACACGTCATTTGCTGAAGCTGTGCTATCTAATGATTATCTTAATAAATAATTGTCTATTTACCAGTCCTTTCATTCTGCAACTTTCGCTAAACATCTACATGGTATTAAATCTCGAGGATGTAATATTGAAGTATAATTTATGGTTAAAAGAACTTACCTAAGTGAATTTCTACCAAAATTATACGAAATATATTACATCCGAAGAGATTTAATCTCCCTCCCACCCTGTATGTCTTAAGGCCGTGGAACACAACCATCAGATCATACGTGCCCAGGGTTGCAGAATGCAGACTTCTAGCTCTAAAATGAATGAAGCCACTCTCCGCTCGGTGAACGAATGAGCGGTATGTGAACGAACGATATCAGTTTAAAATTGAATTTTGTTTATTTTCTATTTAAAAAATATGTATTTTTTTATACTTTAAAAAGCGTGATGGTGTAGTACGTGGAAGACGCACTACATGGTATTAAATCTCTTCGGATGTAATATATTTCGTATAATTTTGGTAGAAATTCACTTAGGTAAGTTCTTTTAACCATAAATAACAGCATGGTACGGTTACCCGCTAAGCCAAGTATGCGATCAATGTGTAATGCCTGCTAACGAGTTAATAAAAAGATATGGTTTGAGAGATCAAAACAATATTATTTTTGTTATTTAATTACAAAGTATCGATTGTAAATTTTTTATACGATAACTTATTAAATACTTTTTCTTATTTAGACTACACATGCTTAAATATATAGATCGATTACATATTTGCATGTTATCATGATAGACAATACAACCCTTTCTCCTATTCAAACCCCTTTTAATTCCATCGATTTTGCAACCCTCTTAATCACCCTATTGTACGTAAGCTGGACCCCAATGACCAAATGTGTGGCCATGTTTGAAACCTAAGCAAAATACTATTTTAACATACATGTCATTCATAAGACATAACTTTGACGAAGAGGTATATTGAGATTATGGCATGGCGTCATAGTTCGCTAATTTGTGTGATTTTACGAGTACATTTTGAGCCTCTACGAACACTTGCAAAAAGTGACAACTTTTTGTTGCTTGTTGTTACATTTGGTCACGTTGATTGATCTGGTCATGGTTAATAAACTTGAAATTATGACAAATTTAGCAAACAATTAACATTATTATTATTAAAAAAAAAAACAAGTTAACTATTTTTTACTGCCGCACTGTCTTTATAACAACATCTTCGCGTAATGAAATCCATTCCTGAAGAAAAAATAATGCGCCAATGCTTCTGCCTAAACATGCATTAGATACCTAATTAAACAAACATACCTGAAATAAAGTTCGGCCATGATTATAAGAGACATAACAACCAAAGAAACAAAAGAGAAAGAAACTATACAAATATTGATGATATTTAAGGACATCCTACAGATATTAACAGTTTAGTATTAAATTGTAATTAATTAGGTGACACGGTTTGTAAACAACATGTTTTTATTGAACTTATTGATTCCAGTTTTCGTGCTTCTACTGAAACATGTACCTATTTGATAATTAAACTAACATACCTAAAATTAAGTTTAACCATGATTAAAATAGACGTACGTAACAACTAAAGAGATCTGGAAGAAAGTGCAGAATTTTCTTCAATCTCTTCCTCTAAATCTTGAGGGTGTTAAGACGTAGGAATGATTTATATTTCATTGTGACTAAATTGACCTTTGGTACCTTATGAATCATTAATAATAATCATAGAATCAGGCGTAAAATACCCATTTATTGCATGTTTATTATGTCTCGTTCGAGTGCTTAGCTTGCAATTTCATGCACATCTCACAATGCACCATTAGTCGCAGCCCGACCACTTATAACGAGGGCTAAGTACTGCGCTATCTGCATAAATTGTCAGCGTCATGAATATACAGGGTGACTGCATAAAATATCAGCATATGAACTCTACACAGAATACATAATATTGACATTTAAGGACATCCATTAACAGTTACAGTCCGAATCAAACTGTATGGCGGTTCGGATATTATCTGCTAGCTGCGAGTGGCGCAGTACAGGCCTCGCCTCCCCGCGTGCACCCCGCTGAACCTAATATAAAATAAATAAAATATAAATATATACGGACAAATCACACAGATTGAGCTAGCCCCAAAGTAAGTTCGAGACTTGTGTTATGGGCACTGCCGAAAAACTGCCTGTACGGATTTTAGGTCATAGAACACACGTCAATTGAGTTTGAATTTGTGGCCCCAATAGAAACTCAAACGTAATTGTATGGCATTTTTTTCATTTTCACCCTCAGTCCCTTATTTGTCTATGATCTTTATTGCCTAGAGAAAACATAAGGCAGTGGGTCGTCTGATACTAGTAATAGTATCTTCTTCGTAGTTTGTGGTTATGGGATACTAACTCAACGATACTATATTTTATAATAAATACTTATATAGATAGACATCCAAAACCCAGGTCAATCTGAAAAAGATCATTTTCCATCTTGACCTGACCGGGGATCGAACCCGGGACCTTCCGTGTCGCAGGCAGGCGTGTTGACCGCTGCGCCACGGAGCTCGTCATTATAATAAAAATATAATTGTATACTGCGCATCGACTCGCGCGATGTTCCGAGCCGCCATAAAGTTTGATTCGGCCTGTACTTAGTATCACATTGCAATTAATAGGAGATATTACTGAAAGCTGTGCCGCCAGAGTGCGCCACTAGCACATACAGTAAAACAGGTTTGACACTGACAAGTATGTACATGTCAGTGTCAAAGTCGCAATTAATTTGTGAAATTATACATTAATCCTTTATTAATTTGATTTTAAAATACTCCTATAAGTATTAAAATATAAAAATGCAATTAATCTGCGTATTCGGATGTAAAATAAAGGCAATTTATTGCAAGTTTGACATACTTGTCAATGTCAAACATTTGTTTACTGTCTCTGCTAATGCTGCCCTCTGGCGGGAAAACATTGCAGTATTATCTCCCATTGGGTGACACGGTTTGTAGACAACATTGTTTTGTTGAAATTATTTATCCAAGATTTCGTCAATTACACGGGAGGCCGGCTAATCAATACAGTACAGCAGCGTACAGTTCCAGCGGAGAAGAGATTGTACATCGCTACCCATTGGTAACTACCAACCAGAGGGACTTCGGGTTAGTAAGTACTATTTTTAATTCTATACTTTGAGCTTACTTTGCTCGGAAAACAGATCACGACCATAAATTACCTCTTACAAACCTTTGACAAAATTCTCCGCAATTCACATTTTTCTATGAAAACCGAAAATAAACGAGTCATAAACATGTCCTAATGACAACCTCAAACAAACAGTAATGATTCATCACAATGTTATGTTATTTTCCGTAACGACATCAACATGTATTAACAGCGTGTATACAGTTCAAAACATGACAAACGACTCTGAACCAGTTCTGCTAAGACGTTTATAAGGCGCAGTACTAGAATATCGCTACTATCGATTTTACTAGGGCTATTTTTGTTATATGGGGCATCGATTGTCATGTCACTGTAAAAGGAAATATTTCATCACAATGTTATGTTATTTTCCGTGACGACATCAACATGTATTAACAGCCTGTATACAGTTCAAAACATGACAAACGACTCTGAACCAGTTCTGCTAAGACGTTTATAAGACGCAGTACTAGAATATCGCTACTATCGATTTTACTAGGGCTATTTTTGTTATATGGGGCATCGATTGTCATGTCACTGTAAAAGGAAATAATCATGTTGACATAGGTAGGTATTTTATATACCAACTAGCAGTTCGCCCCGGCTTCATCCGTGGTGGATACATAGCCTTTGTAACTCGTAGGTAACGTACCTATCCATCGGTGAAAGAATTTGACATCGGTCCTGTAGTTTCTGATATTAGCGCGTTCAACCAAACAATCAAATTATTCAGCTTTATAATATTAGTACGTATAGATATGAAAAGTTTGTTAGGTTCGGTATCTTCTTTGTGCCAACAAGACCCTGGATATTAAGCTTTATTATTTTATTAGTGGGTCAAGACTACTACTCTACTAACATATTTCCTAAGTTACGCCAAAGACAATATACTTTGGTTACGCTTATATTTTACCTATGTATTTAATCTTAGTTAAACGGTATAATAATTTACTTATTTTTTTTCTAAATCCTACTGTCTTTGCTTTGCACCTTACTCGTTTTTGTTTTACTGTCTGTGACACACCTCGGTTGCCTGGAAGATATTGCAGTAGCTATAAGGCCGCCTATTGTGAACCAATTTGTTTTATACTTTATTTGTATTATATTTTGGTTTGCTTATTTCTTTCTAAAGGGAATTATAAAACAAAATATTTTTTAAGTTACGAAATCTACCTACTACTTAACACCAAATAGGCATTAGGCCTGAAAAATATTTTTTAATACCCATCTGATCCTTTGTTAACATGGTACGGAATACTTGGTGTGCGAGTCCCACTCACATTAGGCCGGTTGGGTCACACGGGGCATCAATTCTGGGTCCTACGTAATGCAAGTCATTATTTTAAAAACACAGCGGACCTTATCTATCTCTGCAATAATTAATCAGTCAATTTCACTGCTGATTACTGATTTCCAATGATTCTCATTGGAAATCATTAATGAGTGGTGGTGATCACGCGAGATCACTCGCCGTTTAATTAGACAATGAAGATGACAGATCACTCTTGATTCTGGTAGTGAAATGATGAAAGCTATACATATATCAGTGTGTCTGCTGTTTTTCTTAAATATTTATTTAACCTAAACTCCTTAGATTCTGCTAGTGAAATGATTACAGTGTATCAACAAACTGCTAGCGTTTCGGGAAGACCACCGCTAAGAAGAATACGCCAAAAAAACTCAGTCAGTCAGTATCCCTACGTGCCTGTAGGCTCTAGTAAACTATAGTAATTTTAACATTCTTGAAAAAATATAAAAAACAAAATAAATAATAATGAAAACATTTGAGTATTTCTAAGCCATTTTGATTTGCACCACAAATAAGAAACAGATTTACACCGTAATTCGATGTTTACACAACAAACAATAAACAGGGTTGGTGGCTAACCACAAAATAAGGATTCCAATAATTAAATTGTTTACGCATTAAGTAAAAAATATGGGTAATCCCTGCTATCCATCAATACCAGTTATTCCACTGGTACTAAGAAAAATAAAATAATTATTATTCGTACCACTGGTAAGAATATTTATGTTACAATGACTCCTGTAAAGTAGTGTAAAGACGTCATGTGTGATGACTTCATGAGGATGAGGAAATTGTGTTCGGAGTCCAGGCTAGAATTTGAAAAAACATGTAGTATGACTGTTGTTGTTTTTATCCTTTAGTTCAGTCGTGTCGATAGAGCCGGAGTGACTTTATTTTACAACTGGTTTATTAAATTTTTATTATTTTTTCGTTGATGGCAGTCGGTAAGCTATGTCAGATGCCTTAAGGCAGCTTGAAAAATCTGACACCAGTGTTGGCCACTTACACATACGAAAAACAAACAAACAAACTGGTAAAGTTTGCAACTCGTTGGATTGAGACGTCATTAACTAGAGGCGGATTAACAGACTTATGCCCGATTAAAAGCAACTCTTCTTCGTTTCGTTCTTAAGTCTTAAATCGTTCTTAAATATCTTTATGTTCAGACATTAACATAGCTGGATAAAAACAACACGAGAAATAAGAATGTAATAAAATAATCATTAGGCCCTTTTCAGTCTCTCTGTACCTCCTTAGCCATATATTAGCCAGAGCAGTCAGAGGATTTGGGGTACACTCTCCACGCCGGCCAGACGGTTTGAGAGATCTCTTTGATGTTTTTATGCTTTATTTAGCTAGTGTTTCTTAAGTCGCCTTCTACGAAATCCACGGGTAGACTTGGGGTGGTCCTATTCTACTTTGCCGGACACCACACGGCAGAGTAGAAAAATATATTTTCGAGTATTGGGGGTAAGCCCCATTGGCAAAATGTATATTTGTCGATATTGGCGCCTATGCAAAATGTCGTGCACTTGTAAAATTGGATATTTCGTATATGATTATTCGCCTCTGACGATCACCACTTAACGCGACCTATTGTAGGCCCGGGACAACTATCTGTCTTACTGACTCCACTACTAAGAATATTTACGTCGAATCAAGTTAATGACTCACACCAGTCACACCACAGACGTCATGGGGTTACGCGAAGCCTGGTTTACTCACAATGTTTACGAAACACTATGTTTCTGCTTCTGACTCACCACTCGCCCCGTAACCACAATTGGAAACCGCCGCAATAGTAAACATCGCTTTCGGAATGAATTCAAATTGAATTTCCACTTTCCAGTGTGTTTAATGCTAAAAGGGTATCAACTTTCTGGTGAACGTCAAGAATATGGAATGTAAGTGAAAATAGTCTGGTCTAAGAGGAAAGTAAAAGAGTATGTGTGTGTACCAGGTTATTTTCTCGTGTGGTTCGCAAAGTCTCTTTTGGAAAGATCCCTTGCAGCCTCAGTGTGAGGGTGGGAAAAATGTAATTGGCTGACGTCCAACGACGACGTTCGACGTTCGACGATGACGTCGAAGAACAAATAAGAACAATTCAAAATTTACTCATACACACTTAATTATGGACATAAATTATATTACCTGTATCGAACATCAAATTACCAATTTCGAATATTAGGTTAATGTTATTCTCATAATTAAAATTAAATGAAAAACTACAGTTCTGTGACATAATGATCGGAACTTCCTGTTTCGTAATATTATTACTAATGTGTTTTTAAAGTATCATATCACGATTTTGCATAACAAGGAATCTGAGAATAACCGTGAAAGTGGTTCGTTTACAAGATTTATGACTAATCCATCGACTTTTATATGTATAGGTTACGTATATTTTAAACCAGTTTATTCCTTAATTACTTTTTAGTTGATTACAACAAACGTGTTTATTTTGAAATGTAGAACGCATAAAACAAAAAATAATAATACAGCTAACTACTTCCTAGCGTATCGAACTAAAATTAACGAAGAAGAATAAAAATAAAATTTTACCGAAAGCAAAAAAAAATAGCTTGTGTTTACTAATATTCTTTTTGTATCATCTTTGGAGTCACAGGTTCTTTGGAAGGCTTGCGTGGGGATTTAGATCCAACACGAAGAGGCCCTTTGGAAAATTTAAAACTGGTAATGTATGTCTCTAGCCAGAACCTGATCCTGGAAATACCATTATTATTAAATATTATATTAACGTGAGCGAAGCTACGGGCTACCTACAGTATAATAAAACTGTGTCTAGTCTATTCATCTCCGAAAACAACAAAGCGATCAGCGTGACACAAATGTGAGGTAACGTTAACTTTTTTACGAGGCGCGGTCGTTGACATTGCCATTTTGAACCAGCGCAGCCAGACCTCGGAGGTCACCGCATTGAACTGTACTTCCATTGGATTAAAAAACCGCGGGGCTCATTGGAAGTTGGGCGTCGCTTTTGCTGATTTTAACGTCATTATTTAAGCTGTATTGCTGAAGTGTATGTAAAACATAAGATGTAACATAAAGTTTTAATTTTAATACTAAATAGTTAGACTTTGCGGTGTCTGCATTGTTAAAACGCTGATACTTCTGCAGGGTGAGATTGGGAAGTAAAAATATAGAATAATAAAATTAATATGCATCATCATCATATCAGCCACAAGAAGCCCACAGCTGGACATAGGCCTCCAAGGATTTCTACTACGACCGGTTGGAGGCGGTATCCAGCGCCATCCTGCGACTCTGCACTTACCGGTACGTGGACGCCATTCCAGAATCTTTCGGCCATCGGTTCTACGCGCTATGTGCCCCGCCCACTGCCACTTCAAGAGGCTAAATTAATGCACATAAACCTATTAATGGTCTATTGGTAGAAGAGACCAAACAAGTCTATTTTATCTTTACTAATATTATAAAAAGGAAATATTTCATTGTGTGTTTCATTTGTTTGCAATAAAAAAAGACAAATTACTGATCCGATTCCTTTTCAAATAGAACGCTACATTTTTAGCGGGTATCAAGGGTATAATTAAAGGTATGAAGTCGCGGGTATAATATAAAAATAGTTACGCATTGCGTTATTTATGGTTCTCAACCACTTTTAACGATTCCTATTGTCTTGCTTAGCATTGCCTTTGGGTTTTTATACCGACACATCTGTTCCCAGCTTCAAAAACGTGTTCCTGTATGTACGAGTCAGATATGAGCGCCGCGCCGACGCGCCGTCGCCGCCGCCAATTCCCCTCCCGCCGCCGCCGCCGAGAAAAGGCGCCGGCGCGCCGAGCGAGAGGAAAAATTCAACTTATTCAACAAATCAGTGTGAACGAACTCGTTGTTTCGATAGGACGCGTTATACGTGTGCGTCAAAATTTGGGTTTGGCAGAAGTTTGGGTTTGAAGTTTTAACTGCCGATCTCTGGACCGACCGATACAGACGACGGAATTATATAACTTGTACATTTCACTTTATTACTGAAGAAATAGAACTTACATTGGCTACCAAACAAGTAACTGAATAACATACAGGTGAAACAATAAAAAATGAAATTTAAGAAATTTTATAACATTATCTGATTGAACAATCAAAGGTTGGGTTGGTGATTGGTGACAGACGCAGGGAGCAACATGAAAATCACTGCCATTTTGCTAAAAGTGGAAAACCATCTTTGCCTTGGGCATGCACTGCAAAACTTGGTATCGGTTGACGGCATTCAAGCACCAGAGAAGGTAAATACCCTTATCAACAAGTGCAAAAAATTGTAAAACATGTAAGATACAGACAGAGCACCACAACTTGAACCTGCTACTAGTAGAGAACATCATGATTTGCTTTTAATGATGAATGAAATTGGAGAACAGCTTGAAAGGTAAGACGAAACGATTGCATCCGGAATTTAGTGATGAAAGAGATCCTCTGGAGCAGCATACGACAATTTCTGTACCGCCAACTATTAAAACGAGCACACCAACTAGATACTAAAACTAGTATAGCATACTTATGATGCTGTCAAGTTTAAATCATAAAGCGAATCGCCAGCCTATTAATGCAATGCTAAGAGACATAGGACGCTATAGTTACCAACTCAAAGACTTCGACCACAAGCTCATTGCTGATTTAATAACATTTTTAGAGAAGTTCAAGCCAATTGTAGGAATTTTATGTTCCGAAATCCAACCTACCATAAATTTAGCATTGGTTTTCAAATCGGAGCTCAAAAGATTGCTTGAAGAATGTGACGACAATGAGCACGTGATTTTAACAAAACTGAAGAATAACATGCTCTTCAAGCTAGAATACCGCTTTCCCTCGAATGACACAGTTGTTGCAGCATCGTTGTTGGACTGCCGCTTTCATTCGATAAAAGAAATTGACCAATATATGGAAACTCAGGATACAACTAAAGTATCATTCTTAACAAATATTGTTCAAAAAATATTGCCCATTTAGTCCTTGTGCAGAAGCCTGGTTCTGCATCTGCAGTCTCTTCTACATTTTTAGCAGATTTGGCAAGAAGACATACTAGCCAACAAGATAAAGACAGTGTAATCGAAAACGAGTGCTGGATGGAAGTATTTCAGTTGTGCTAGTGCAGTGGATTTAGAGCCATATAATGGGAATGTTTTGCTTTATTCGAAAGACAGAAAAACTTCGTTTCCGTACTTATCAACACTTGCTCGTGCGATATTGATTATCCCAGCTACGAGTACCCCTAGCGAAAGGGTATTCTCTGTTGCAGGACAAGTAGTTACAGAAAAGCGGTCACGATTAAACCCAATAAGGATTAATATCATTATTTTCACACAATTACCATCACTGTAAAAACAGAGATACTTAAACTGATTTTTTTTGCAATTTCTAGTAAAAGCAAAACTATAAAACAAGGAATTAAAACTACTTTGATTTTATTTTGGTAAATATTAACTGTGATTTAGTAATTTTATAGTATACTTTTTACCTAATCTGATTACCTAAGTTACAAATGTGATTTGATTTTTCATGATCTCATCGAGCCAAGAATTATTTAAAGGTTTTAACAATACTTTAGAAAACTTTTTTTTATTTTTAATGTTTTAAATAGAAAAGATACATGTCAATATATATTTATTTGATACGTTTGTATCAAAGATTTATAATTTGTTATTACATTTTAGTTTTAGGTAAAGTTCATTTAAAGGTTATTGATATTCAGATTTTATGATGACGGTAATTTTGTTTATTTTATTTGGTTTTGTAATGATCATTTTTTAAAGTCTAATAAAAGCAAATGTTTCTGATCGTCAAACTTTGTCTTTTTTTAAAACCGGAACACAACAATGTAAGCGCTGCTGTTTGGCAGCCTATTATGCTTGCCCATGGAGGTGATCTGTGTACAAAAAGGTCTACCTCAGGTAAAATTTCCAATCGTTTCCTTTCAATAAATAAAAAAACATATGAAGTTCGCATTTGAAGAACGCCGCCGACGGAGCCGCCGCCGCCGACCAAAACAAGTCGGCGCGCCGCCGCCGGCCCTTTACCTATCGGCGCTCATATCTATACGAGTATCTTGCCTTTTTCGGTCGGATATTAATATTCGCGTGACCAACACCCATACGGAAAGATTACCAAATATAACGGCATAAAAACCGGACCATTTAAAAAAAATATTATTAGACGTAACATAGCAGTGTAACTTAAAACTTGATTTACTTGATCGTGTTACATCGCGAAATGATAAATATATTAGGTCAGCGAAAAAGTTTTTTTAATTTTGTACCCACAGTTATAATAAAATATCTTCGATTATGCTGCAGTTATCTTGCTGGTTTTGGTACCATTGAAGATGGGTACAATTTTTAAGAAGTAAGTACGTAACTATATTATAAAAAAATTATAAAATTGTAGCCATTCTCTAACTGTTTTAAGCATAATTATCAGATTATCGAAAAAATTCGACACATTTTTAAAAGTTTATTTTAAAAAAGAGTCATGCTAAATGGTCAGTCTGTTAAGACGCGAAAAGAAAATAAAAATGGCCCCGGGGTGAATTGAGAAGGCATAAAAAATACTGATTGGGATGAAAATACTAGGTATGGTGGGTGATACGAAACAACGTGGAACAACCCAATGCCGAGGGTGTTATGGCGGATTTTTCGTATTGCTGGTGAAGTAAAAGTGAGATCCTGTCACACAATTTTGTACTTACTGAAACTTATACTAGTACTGGTGTCCGGGTTAAACATACTCCAATAACTACTAATGGACATGGACTTACCGGTAATAATGTTAACCTTTGTGATTTCTAGTCATTAAATGAAAAGAATACCTTGTAACCCATACCGCAGGCCTTTATGGCACAATCTTATAAATCTGTTTTCAATTTGAACAAAGAAGCCTCAGAACAAACATAGAGTAAGAAACAGCATTTTTATAGACCTGTATCATTGCTAAACAATAACGAGCTTTAATACTAAATAATAAGGTTGAATTTAATTGAAAAGCGAATGCATTCCACGCCCAAGGCCGATGCACCTAGGCCGAGAGCTCGGCGAGTAAATAGAATTAATTGTGGTGAATGCAATTAAAAATTATTATCACTGCAGAAAAATACGCGTTTTTCACTATCTAAGGTCTTTAGTGCATGAGATAACTGTTGTCACTGTGCAAATGATAAAAAGTGACCAGCGTAAACATATTTTAATGTAAAAACTACTAGTTTTTACATTTTTTGAATAGTAAAAGCTACTAGTTTTACATTTTACAGTTTTTATCGCAGATTAAATATTAAAATTTTATAGGGAAACGTTATAGAACGTGCAAAGCAATCAATTTTGTTCATTAATACTTATCATCATTGTACCAATAATTTCACAAGGACACAATAACAAAAAAGTTTGTACTGCATGGAGTCACATTTTGTTTACTAAACGGAGTCCTTTGACTTTGAGCTGTATGACCTATAAAAAACCTATAAAAGCTTGAAATACTATTAATAGCTAGTCACCTATAAAAGTTAAAGACTAGGCTTTTGCTCTCAATTGATCGCAGTTTGATGGTGTCCTGAAATGCATACCACCAGGTGGCATCACTAAATCGTAGGGTCCGATGAGCGTCTGTCTTTGTATAATATTGATCAAGCAGCACATTAATGAATGACATATTGTTCCCTTATAAGAGCTTGCCGGACTCGACGTCTCAGCGGTGTCGCCTCTAATTTTTGAAACGACAGCATTACAACCAGATTACGAGTAATAATTACATATTTCCAACTCAAACTCAATCATTTATTGCATCTTATGTTTTACATAGTTTACAAGCTATGTAAACACATGCAATAAATGTACACATATGGTGTAAAAAGTACATTAATTTAAAATTTATATCTCCCTTCAGTTCCCCCAAAAGGGCAAGGAAATTATCATTGTCATCATGCCTAACATTCGGAAGCCCGTGTCTTGCCCTGGCGACCCCAGACGTCAAAAAAATTTCACAGCCGACAACACCAAGTCACAGAATATAAAATTCCTCTGTTTCATCCTCCACGTTTACAGAAAAATTATACTCGTAATACATTTATACATCGTTCCACCTCCTCTTATAACAAAGATTTTGTAAACATTGATGTTTTTCTTGAGTCGATTAATAGTATAAAACGAAAATTAACAACTCAATTGTCTAACCAATACAAAACTAATTCAAGTTAATTTATTTACCTATTTACCAGGCTGAAGGTTTTTGTTTATTCCTTTTTCCAATTTTTATGTAAATGCTCTAACGCTAAAAGGTTATAAGAAGTGAATCTGCCATGTTTCGAACCGCTCTGTATTTTTTTTTTGTTATGTAAACAATTTTCGGCACTGTTGGTCTTTTTTAGAAAATAAGTTTTATATTGTTATTTTGTTTGAATGACTGTTTGTTGCCATAAAATAAATAAAAAAAAAAATAAAAAAAAATAAATCCAAGGTATTCATCGTGACTCACTGGCGGAAGAACGCGTGAAGGCCTACCCGTGACCGCAGGCATGCATCGGCGCGAAATTGACCTAAAATGTGGAATTAATAAATTGCTTAACCGGCTTTGCACAGACTCCATGGTTGCCGAAAATGCTTTATACCTGTATGTGAAGAGTTTAAAGTATTCTGTTTTTGTATTGTACCTTTTAAGATCCTAGTACCAAAAAAACTGGATATGCCACTTTGTTTACGAGCATCTGCATGCAGCAAAATAACGAGTCTAATTATGAGGAATGACACTGGATATCACATCAACATCAGGTCTTTTTTAGACTTCACTGCAGGAGCATGACCCTCTCTGTACTATCAGAGCCAGCTAGGACAGTCAGACGATTTGGCCTACTCTCTCCACTCACACTGGATATTTAAATGACCAGTTTTCGACGCGTAATAAAAACGAAACTTATATGATTCACAATTGCGTTTTCTTTAAGATATATTTATTTGTTTTACCGTACTTGCTTTACCATAATCTTAACTAATGACTTAAATGTTAGGCTGTCTTTGTCTTGCTAAGTAAACAAGAAGATTGGAGAACGTTTTTTAGTTAAGTTGCATCTCAGAAATCTTTGAGTATTCGGGCGTAGGACTCGAAAAGAAAAAGGATGGGTTTGCTATTTTCGAATGCTGGATGAATCTACATAATTAAAAATCGATCAATTTTTAACATAATTAAAACCTTTTTCTTTACATTGCCGTTTAAACACACACAGACTTAATACTTCAGTATGAAGTGCACATGAAGTGCAGTGAATAACGACCACGAGACGATTCTGGCTACTCAAAGCGAATTGAACGTGATGAAATGCAGTTGTGGATGTAAACAAGCTGCGGCAATATATCTGTCAGCAGTCATGCTTTATGTTTATCGAGGTAGCATTCAAGGTGGCTGGCTTGGAACTACTTGAAAGCAGTTGCTCAGATGTGATGGAGTTATTTATTGCGTAAAATCTACAAAACATTGTTAAGAAACTTGATGACAAGAAGTTACTTATAAAGTCGCAGTAAACAGGTCTACTAGATGAATATAGGTAATAATGTTTAAACGACTGTCGAAAAAACCGGCCAAGTGTGAGTCAAACTCGCGCAATGAGGGTTCCGTACAATATGCTTCGTGAACACACACACAATGAGCAAAAAATGTTTTATTCAATTGACTAGCGCCATCTAGTGGTGTTTTAGTGAACTATTTCCCTAGATGAACTTATTATTGTGAGTTTACCTCTTAATTTTCAAGTGATAGAATTCTTATTATTTTTCCTGTAATCTTCAAGGAATGAACTATATTTTGTAATTTTTTCAAAATTTTCGGCCCAGTAGTTTCGGAGATCGGGGGGGGAATGGTCAATTTTTGCCTTCTTTCGTGAATAAAATCAAAAGTATTGATTTTACCCGAACAAAAAAAAATATTTTTGAGATCCTCATAATGAGCCCTTTCATTTGATATATAACACAGTAAGGTTTGCAAAACTTTTTTTTTAAATTTTGTAATTGGGCCCCTCAAAATGACCCTTATTTCAAAAAAATCTTTATTTACTTTGCACATCCGTGTTTGGGTCATAGGATTACACTATCTTACCAAATTTTATCTAATTTGTTTCAGTAGATTCGGAGAAAATCGGCTGTGACAGACGGACGGACGGACAGACAGACGCTCGAGTGATCCTATAAGGGTTCCGTTTTTCAACTTTTGTACGGAACCCTAAAAAGAAGTGTTATAATAGAAATTAAATTACTATGAAAACCCACAAATATGATAGCAATGTTCCTGCGACTTCGTCTGCGTAAATTATAGCCTATGTCACCCGCATATAAGTAGATAAAAAAAGATTTTTTTTAATCGGTCCAGTAATTTCGGAGCCTTTTCAGTTAATAAATAAAATCTTTTGGTCTAGTTGTATGTGGCTTTCTTTATTCCAATATTAACAGATTTGGGTGTATGAGGTGTCGTTAGAATCCTTGCCTTATCTCGAGTGACTAGGCTTATTTTTTCAGGCAGTCGTGAGTCGTGGGTTTATTGGACAACATTTTAATCTATTTCTACATATTTCCAGCAAATTAAAGTAAAGAGGCTACACATTAGTTGTGTCCTACTACTACTAATAGGACTACTGCAAGTCTTCCCGTGGATGTCGTAGAAGGCGACTTAGGAAACACAAGCCAAACAAAGCTTATTAACATCACAAAGTCCTCTTCAACCCGTCTGGCCAGCATGGAGAGGGTGGGCCAAATCCTCTGACTGCTCTGGTAGTAGACAGAGAGGGTCGCGCTCCTGCACTGGAGACTAAAAAAAGGGACCTGATGATGATGATGAGTCTTTATCAAATGATAAATTCTCAATACATCAATAAACAGTACGTCACGCGGATACAAATCGGCTTGCAACCCACGACTTGTATTGAGTAATTTGCAATGAAATAATCCTTATTGTTGTTGTTAACGTTCATTACAAAATAGATAAGTAAATGGTTATTGATAGGGCTTGATATACTCAATAAATCAAGGTAAGTACTTTGCCACCTACTTAAGCATTTAATTAGACGAAAGATAAAAATTATTATTCCAAGGTACGTACCTAGTTTTGTTATGTCACAATTCTCAGTGGTACGCTGCTCGCCCTTCATACCGAAACGACAACTATGGACATGTAAACGCACAGCCATCACGTTAAGCATTTAAGTAAACTTAACCCCTTGGTTGCTCAGTACTCTATGGAAATCGCCTAATAGCCATGCGAGCGAAATTAAAAGTTTTCTTCAAAATATCATTAGGTATAAAATTTAGAATTTTCCGCAAGTTCGAAATTTTCGCTGTTTTTCCGAGATAATTTATTTCAGATAGCTTTTGCACACAGCTCTTAACCATAGGTACTAAACTTTTTTCGCGACTAAAGGAACCCGTTCGTTACATAAGGTTTTTTTAGTCGCGGAAAAAAATTTTGTTACCTTGTTATTATCAATAGAAACCTCTGGCAACGTGCATGCAAAAATTCCTGATGATCATGATCTACATGGAAGTGTACAAACTTATTTTGACAATTATGTAATTATTTATTAATCAGCATAATGAAGGGTAAAATAAGATCACATGGCTTCGAGGAACTGAGGAGTCTTTCAATTCTCCAAAAAAAAAATTTAGTTTTCGTAATAGCCTTAATGTTTGCTATGCGAAATGCATTATCATTCAGTTCTGTTGCATATAATTGCAGCTATTTCAGACTATGACACATCCGCAATCTAGGCGGCAGGCGAGCATGGGCAGAATGTCTGGGTTTGGACAATTCGTGATTCTATTCAGAGGTGCATTGTTTGGAACCCAAGGCCGAGAGACAATTCGCTTTTTTGTTAGCTTAAGGGGAAGCCTTTTGGATCGACCATTGAGTTGTGGCGGATGAAAATATTTTAATTCAAATGCCTTTTTTATATAAAAAAATGTATTTTCGTTTCGTTCGGGTTTTAATTCTTTCTTCACAAGCGCCATTGGATGCTTTTAAATAGTCCTCACAATAAAACAGCCTATACATAAAAACTCATTCTATCAAACTAACTATAGTAATTGCTCCATTTTCTTCCTTGCTTTTAGCTATCGTCGAGCGCTGTTGTTTGTTACATTTAGTTAACTTTGCAGGATTGGAGATTCATTAAAAGCGGGGGAAAACCACAAAACGCATCTCGTTCTCGGAAGTCGGGGAACACGCAGAGTGAACGGCGTCAAAACTAAGTAGTATTCCCATTTAACCTTTGGGTGAAAAACTGCAAAAGTCACTTACGCTGGTAGTAGCACATCTTGCAATACCTAGCAAGTTAAGTCAGCGGCAGCAAAGTCAACCTGGTCAGGCGGGGCTATATGATATACTGAATAAAGATTTTTTCTATTCTATATAGAATCCAGATGCAATATCTACGACTGTGGTGTAGCTCCCCAGCGTGACACACCTACTTTCAGTGCTTAGAGACTTACACACTGAAGGACATGGCTACAGAGAACGGCATACGAGTTGCCCAGTATTGAGCGAAAAAGGGAATTTGACTTTATCGAATCGAGAATAAAGAAACGTAATGAAAAGCCATGCTTCCTTCATAGATCCCTTGCAGTAAAAGAAGAAGAGATGCTTTACCTAGTGTGAAATCTGGACAATATGGCGGCAAACTTAGTGCGGATTAAGATAGAAGCTAGCGCGTGATTAAAATGTCCGTCGTAGTGTTTGAAATTCTTTTTCAAGTGCTTATGTAGGTACAGTCCGAATCAAACTTTATGGCGGCTGCGAGCAGCGTAGAACACGCCCCGCCTCCCCGCGCGCGCTCCCCGCGGAACTAATTTTGTGTACAGCGCATCCACTCGCGCGATTTTCCAAGACACTAAAGTTTGATACGGACTGTAGCTATTTATCGTCCATTTTTTAACACTGTCTAAAATCGTGCAGTATTCCACTTAAGCCCTGGAGACATGTCAAGGCAGTGAGGTGATCGGGGCTGCCTCGAATACTAATTCGCGCAAAATACCTATTGGGTAACCAGCATGTGACACATGCGTACAATATTCGCCTGGATGGGTTTCGAATAGCAATGTGAAGTTAGTGAATGTAAGCATAGTCTTGAGAAATCGGACAAAAGTGCTTTTGGTTGAAAAAAAATTAGGAGCGACCTATAGCATTTGGATTTTTCTTCGATAACTTAAATAAACATACTCATCAGATTTCCACATGTACGCTTTTTAAGGGTTTTGGACATGAAAAGGAAAAATAAACTTTTTTTTTTTATGTATTATATATAATTTTATTCAATTAATTTTAACAATTTTATTTAATATTGTATTCAATTTAAGACCTACAAAATGTCACAATACAATAAATACCTAAGATATACATCAAAAAGATTTCGTCAATGCCCAATTCCTATTTTACCCAACTGTCTATCTGCCTTTATGGTTTGAAACTGCTCAACATGCTGTCTCGGTGGAATCGAGTCTTCGAAGCACCATGTAGCCATGGATGCATCTTGGAACATAGTTGGATAAGAAAGTAATTTTATGAAACATAAATTACCCTTAATCAATTTAAAATTAAATATATATTTTTTTTTCATAGAATAGTGGTTAAAGGTATTATTGATTTTGATAAGTTATTATACCTATTTATTCAGTATACTGTTAGAAAACACTATTTCAATGAAAATTTGGTTTTGCTGATTCCATCTAGAGCTAAGTAATTACTGAATTATTGAAAGTTGTTTTGCCAACTGTACTAGTTTTAAGTACAGTTAAAATAAGTTAACATAACTAAGACTACTAATTAATTAACTTATATATCAACCTAATCACGTAATGCAATATATACTGAGTAAGTATAGAGACACAGTTATCCACACTGACCTGAGTGTAAGTAAATGTATTCAATAATTAGAATTCATTACATTAAGTAAAGTAATGCATTTAGTGGCTATTGGCCATCACACAAGACTATGTAACACGGAGTATATATCAGTGGTAGGTAATTAGCAAATTAAGTTACATATTTGCTGAGTAGTTATCAATATCTACCAGCGATAGGAACATAAGTAGTTTATGCTGATAAAGTTTCAACTACCTTTACATAGTTAATACAAAATCATTATCATAAATTCTTTTATTTTTAACATCAGACACGAAAAAAGGGGGGAAGTATCACCGCTCTGTGTATCTGTCTTGCATTGTACCTCATTACCAGGTCAACCGATTTATTTCCTTTTTTTTATTTGAAAGCATATTTCTTAACAATGGGTCTGAGACATTTTAATAAAATTCGAATATGTTGTAAATGCAATATTTTGCAGCTGCATCTGCACATATGCTTTGGAAATGGTACTTACTAAATTTAATTGTATGAGATTTTTTACAATAATTGCTGTCAGCAAGTGTTGTGCTATTAAAATCAATACATCAATAAATTTTTATGAATGCACAATATAATTTATTTTTACTTTTTAGGGAAAGATTTCTGATTGAAATTATAAATTTAAAATTAACTTGTTGCTACTTGCAGAATCATCTATTCTTAAGTCTATGGCGGAATCAGAGGAATGACGTAAAAAAAAAGAGGCAGACCCAGAATGAAAATGGTCACCATGATGTACTTAAGTAGGTATTTTAACATTGAAAGAATAAAGGAAAAATAGGCAAAAGCCCACGGTACGGTTTTTGCCCAACACATTTGGAACAAAATAATTAATGAAGTTTATAAATTATAAACAAGTTATCACAAAAGCCAGAGTTACCAACTTTTACCCACAACCAAAATTGATTCATAAATTATTCATCATAATCACACATTACAAAACTGCTATTACTTAAAATGTTGAATTACAATAAACCATGATGTCACCAGAATATCAGCTAAATAAACATTGCGGTGGATATGGAATTGTGTGGTTCATTAAAATTTTAGATTGTGTGTGTGATATTTAAATTACAGCCTTCCTAGGAAGGTTGATGTCAGGCAGGAGGAAGACAGTAGGAACTGCCAAATACTAAACTCTGAGCCCTGAAGTGTCAACTCAGGATGCAATTTAGGGATTTTCAAGGCAATCGTGATTAGGTATTATTTGAATTTGCAAGTACCACCTCATTATTACTTATATGATTCATAAAAAAAAATAGTTCAAAATTGATTTTTTGCACAAATGTGCAGACAAGTAGGTACACTCATATTCGGTGGGGGGAATAAAACTGTCCCATTTCTACAATACTGGATAATATGACCAGAATAAGGAAATAGAAAACTTTCCAGCTCAGTTGTATATAGTAATTTCGCCTCTCTTTTTCACTCCGCAATGTAAATGTAAAGGCGCTTCTGTAAAAATATTTGCTCCCATTTTCTGAAGTGATTGCCTTTGGACCAATTTTCTAAGTATTTCAGAGGATTCAAATTTTTTTGGAGTTTAGTAATAATTAGTTAGAGCCCTTCCTAGAATCCGTTTTCCTCAAGTCATCAGCAATTATTTGAAACTTTATGTGAACTAAGTTAGTACTTAAGGTTATAAAGTACAGGTATTACCAATAGATACAGACACTTTCCAATGCTCTTTCATAATTTGTTCAGTTGGAATCCCATAAACCCTCCACCATAATGATGTGGTTTGACTTGACCAATATTTTGTCAATTTATCTTGTACTAAGTACTTGTGAAGATATACTTAGGTACCTAGTGCATCTGTAAGAATACAATAACAAAGCTTATATCTACAAAAACATACTAAGTAGGTAACTGGTCAAGTTCTTGATAAGAAACAATTAATAAATCATTAGTTATCTACAAAATATTTCCTAGCACTCTTATTCGCTCCCTGGTAAGTACGTACTTAAGAGGTATCAATAAAAAATGTGCGTAGGTAGCAGACCACGATCACGTTTATACCCCCCACGGTATCCCACACGCGAACTCATAAATATCGCAACAATATCGCTCATATTACGCATTATTTGCACGGTAAAGACAAAATATTGCGAAACTGTCACGATAGGTACGTATCAAATGATCGGAAAGTTGGCCCAAATTTACCTATAGATAAAATCAATTTTGCAACATGCATCACGCCGGTCTACTTTACAACTTTTACAATGAACTTGAAGGATAAATACCTGTGCAAACTGTTCCCTGATCTCGGACCTCTCCTCATCGGTAAGCTTGGAATTGTCTGCCATCGTTACACAGGTAAAATTCACAAAAACAAGGATCACAACATCGACAATGCAGCGGCAACCGTGAATGTTCCAAGGCGAAAACTGGTTTCAATACACTGTACACTTACACAAGTAGATATATATTATAAATATGAATATATTAAATCACAGCACAATAAACTATTTGATTAATTCGCAGCTTTTAATTATGTGACCGCTGCAACTAACGCGAACTTGAATAAAAAATTATACGACACACTCTCGCGCGACCTACGAAATGAATGAAATAAAATTAAAATTAATGAGTTAAAATGAACGATGAAGTTTGAATGAAATTCGAATGAAAAGGTGAATGATGATTACGTTTTGTTGCCATTTATAAAAAAAGAAACGTTTTTTTATTATTATTTTTATTACATTCCATAAATTACAGTCATATGAGATATTAAATAAATCTATTAAATTATTGCATAAAAACAATACTATTTATTGAAGTTTAAGTAGTATTAGTAACGACATCTAGATATGATCGTTCTAAAACTATGATAATATTAGTAAACGGCTATCTTTAGTAATGCTACTCGACACTAGATGGCAGGCTATTTCTAGAATGTTCTAAAGCATTGAACATTGAACAGTAGAGTTCTACAACTTTCTATGCAGGGAAGTTCAATCTGTAGTCTGCGCATGTACTGGCCATCAAGTAAATTATGAAAATTGAAACTAAGAAATAAAAATTGCACTCATTTAAATTAGTTCCGAGGCGGCAAACACAGTTTTTGTAGATTTTTGGTAAATAAAAAGGGCTGATTTATGCCTATATGGCCTAGCCTCCGATACTACTATAAGTGCAAACAATATTTTATGTTTAAGTTTTATTAAACTTTTGATTGGTTTATATTTTACTAGGAATTGCTAAGATTTTCAGGGTATACCTTAATCTTCGATAACTTTATCATTGTACTTTTATATCTTACTTATCATTATTCTTCTTGTCGTATTAATTCATTAATTTTAATTAAGTAACAATACAGATCGATAGTTATTAAAACAAACCATTTTTAAAATTTCAACTCTAGAATTATTTAAACTTAAACTTATTAGTTTAAATTATTATTTAGAGATATTATAAAACGACTTACAAAATGTTAGGTACATGTAATTAAGACCCATAAAATCACAACTTTTAGTAATAAGCTTTATACCATTATTACTTTATGCATTTTTATAGTTATACTGTTTGTTAACCCTAAGTAAATAAATGAAAAAAAAAATGAATTGAAACTAATTTGAATTCAAGCAATAGATGACAATAAAATACGATTCTTTTTACACAAAGAATTTCTTCAAAAAAAGCTCTTTTTAATCCTATTAAACATAAAAATATATTTTTTCAAATGTGTTTTAAATACTACCTTTTTTGTTTTACGACTCCCGCTGTTTCAATAGTTGAGCAGCACTGTTTTCGCGAAGCTTCCACAATTTTCTGGTAGATAGCGCCACCATATAAACTCGATGCGCGCGCCATTTTGCATGAGTTTGAATCAAACAATTGAGAGTGCAAGTCATTTCAATTTGCAAGAACGCCAGGAGCGGTTTTATTGCGATTTTCTGCAATAATATAAAGCGAATTTGGAGGATTTGAACAAAGGAAAACTTTAAAAATGTCGCTGATTCCATTCCTGTTGGATTATGAGCTCGACCGCCCTCGCCGCCTTTTGGACCAGCATTTCGGGCTCGGCTTGACTCCGGAAGACATGCTCACCGTTGTAGGCGGTCCTCTAGTAAACCGGGAGTACTACAGGCCGTGGCGTCATTTGGCTGCTGCTGCGCGGGACGTGGGTTCCAGCATCAAGGCTGACAAAGAGAAGTTCCAGATTAACTTGGACGTGCAGCACTTTTCTCCGGAGGAGATTTCAGTGAAGACTGCTGACGGGTACATTATAGTTGAGGGTAAACATGAAGAGAAGAAGGACCAGCACGGATATGTGTCTCGTCAGTTTACAAGGCGATATGCGCTGCCAGAAGGTTGTACGCCTGAAGCAGTTGAATCTCGGCTGTCATCTGATGGTGTGCTCTCTGTGATCGCTCCTAGGAAGGTGCCCCCGGCTGTGGAGGGTGAACGCAAGGTGCCCATCACGCAGACTGGTCCAGTGCGCAAGGAAGTCAAAGATCAGTCCAACGGCGATAAGGCTGAACAGTAATTCTCTACTTATCCGTTAGTCATTATTTTAAAAATTTCGTTCCGTTTTCTGTAAGACTGATTTAGGTTAATAAATAAATTACTTTTAGTTGTTAACTGGTTTTTATTTCTTCATTCTAGACAATTTAAAATGGGTGAGGTAGGTATACCTACGTAGGTATATGTCATTTAGTCACATAGCACATCAAAAAGCCACTACCTGCCTGCCTACCTACCTATAATCAGAATGTCCACTACAGGGAGGGTGGATCCCGCTATTTCCATGGAAATGGGTACCATATGGAAATAGTGCGTTTTTTAATAACACACATACAATAGTATATTGTATGTATAAGTATATGTTAATTACATACATACCTACATACTATCTGACAGTATGTATGTAGGTATTATTTCCATTTTGTATTTCCATGGAAATAGTGGGATCCACCCTCCCTGTAGTGGACATTCTGATTTTAGGTAGGTACTACCACGTCTTTATCCCTTGCGGGGTAGACAGAGCCCAAGGTCATAAAACCTACAGGCCACGTTTAGCATCGTAGTAGGCGAGGTGGGAAGCGGATCAAAATAGTGATGGGATGCTAGCCTTCGAGCAACACGGTACGGAGGCCGTGTTGCTCGAAGGATGCTAGCCGCATCGCCTATCAGTGTGATTCCTTAGATTTTCGCCCAATCCCTTGACCGGCTTTTACGGACTGCGCGGGAAGAATAGCATCTTATGTTTTTTCTCCCAAACCAGCATTGAAGAGCTCAAATTTTAATAATTATAAATTATATCCCATTAATTCCATTGCGACATAAACACGCAGTTGTGTTATTTGAGAATCTGTTCCAACTTTAACATAAGTAGGTATATTGATGGCCTGATAAATTAACTTGCATCTGATCCGGTGGTTCCCTCCTGCCCCGATGACGGGACGGTTGGGAAAAAATTATTCTTCGGCCCCGTCGACCAACGGGACAGATGGCACAGAACAAGTATCATCTATCACGGTGTGTGTGTTTTTAACGGAATGTGAATAGGAAGAGTTAATTAAAAAGGGAATTTAAAGTAGGTACAATCAGTTTTCATTGTTGTTACACTGGATACACTGAGCTATCCGCTCCGTTAAAAACGATCGATACCGCAACTACCGCAAGTAAGAATTCGAGTAAAGGCATACTTGTAAAGTCTTACTTGTATTCATTCATTCTGCGGTGTCGTCCCTTCATGCTAGAGATGGGTAGTGGGTAAAAACCCATTTCAATCCACCCGGGGGGAACTATTAACACTTCCAAATACTGTTGGTTCTCCCGAAACTACACAACATTGTATGTATGTACCGTATTATGAGAATATAAAAACATGATTCACAAAATATATCTTATTAAAAATCAGAACAATATTTTAGGCATAATATTTTAAAGTGACACCATATATTTAGTAAGTTAAAGGCTTACGCAGATTACCGCCGTCTAGTATCGAGTAGCAAGCAACTCTCCTGCGCCATACATTCGCCTGTTTTTCGCAACCTTTTTGGTCCAATATTTTTGTATGAGGTGGGCATGGGCAGTCTATTACGTTAGTAGATAATTACAGGGATGCCGGATGGCTTGGGACGGGGTGTTTAGACATGGATTTTTAACTGAGTATTTAGAGTATTTAACGAAAATGTATAAATACTCAAGACACTAAGGTTTTCAACCAACTATTTATCAAAAACCACTGTTGACATCTATTCCCATACAATTAAATAATTTGAATTTCATCATCATCTCAGCTACAGGAAGTCAGACATAGGCCTTGGCTGACCGATGGCTGATGGGGCAGAAAGATTCTTGAATGGCGACCACATATCGGCAAGCTCAGCGTTGGACAACCAGTCGTATTGGAAATGGGGTAGGACCCCCTAGGATTTCCAATACGACTGGTAGGAAGTAGTCTGCATCCAGCTCCTTCCTGCGACCTTTATCAGGTCCTCCGACCACCTGGTCGGTGGATGTCCAACTCTGAGCTTGCCGATATGTGGTCACCATTCATGAACCTTCTGCCCCATCAGCCATCGGTTCTTCGCGCTATGTGCCCCACCCACTGCCACTTCCAAGAGCTAATCTGCTGGGCTATGTCGGTGACTTATGTTCCTCTACGGATCTCCTCGTTTCTGATTTGATCTCGCAGAGAAACACCGAGCATAACCCTCGCTATAGCTCTTTGAGTGACCTTGAGCTTTCTTATGAGGCCCACCATAGTAAGGGACCCGTTTCGGACCCGTAAGTCATCACTGGTAACACACATTGGATCGAAGACTATCGACTTATTTTCATTTTTTTTTGTCAGTAAATTTAAGTAATGAAATCGGAAATAAATTTCGCTTTGACTGATGGAATTAAATAAAACAAATTATAAACTACTAATGATGGGTACTTTTAATTTGGTAGGACTGACATAATACAAATAGTAATTTAATGAAGGATAAAATGAATTTATTGTAGGTTTGACTGCAGGCAGTCTTAGCAGCAGGCGCGAAGCTGGCAGGTTTGACAGTAGGCAATGAGTGCAGGTTTGACTTTCGACGGTCTGTTTGGGCAAGTACATGTTCCTCCGCCTCCTCTAACGAAAATTTACCTCTCTTTACAATTGGTTAGGGTTATCCGCTCCCTGTGAACTGCCAAACTATTTATCTAACCGCCCATTCCATCATTTTTACTACCCATTTATTTATTGGACTGCGTTACGTATTTTTAGTATTACCATTGTAGGACAAAATAACCGGCCAATAGTTTTTTATTACTGTCCATGTTAGGTATACTGTTGCACTAATTTACCAACCGCCGATAATTTAAATAGCTCCCCCTTTATTTTTACAACTGATCATAATAACTTCTGTAATATTTAACAGTTAGAAAAATTAGTTCCCGAAAATATCATGGAGTTTCGTATATTGGCGAAGAGGTTTCAATTTAAATATTTATTGAATGGGTCTTGATGTTTTGTGTAACGAACTATTTATAAAGTAAATTATTAAAAAAATAACAAAGTGGCTTAGTTGAGTAAAGACAATAATATATTTAAATATCGGAACTAATACATTTGCAAACGTGTCGCCATTGATAGATCACTTATAACAAATGTTCTTTTAATGTTTATGTAGATATGTGTTTCTTTATTCACCAGCTTTCCGAAATGCTTGAATCTTCATCAGAGCCTTTTACCCGGTCTCCTTTTATGACAATATTGAGTCCTTCAGGATTCAATGTTGTCATTTTTGATGAGCCAAGTCTTTACTCATAAATGAGTGCTAGTAAACTTATTGTTATTTACGTAGTCATCTTCAATTTCTTGCAAAGTTTTGCCTGTCGTTTCTGGCAGCAAAAAGCAAAGAAAAAGAGTGCCCACTAAAGTAAATCCACCATAAAAAATGAACATAACTTCCTGTCCGTATGAACGCAGTCCAGGAGTTATATTTACAGATAAGAATAACATAGTAAAATTTATGGCCGATCCCATGCCAGACGCAAAACCCCTAACTTTCCCCGGGAAAATTTCAGGTAAGAACGACCACGAATAACTGACTATAGCATTTCCAAAAACCGCATATCCTATCATACAAACAATAGGCAACCAAGAAACTGCTGTCCCCAAATACAACAATGCTACTATAGAAAACACAAAAATGCATGCAATAAAGCTACAAATAAGAAACGTGATTTTTCTTGGTAATTTGTCGATAACAAAACACATAGTTACTGAAGCTATGACCCTTGTGGCATCAAGAGCCATCACCATCGTAAATGTATCTACTTCAGTCGAAAAAGTATCTCTCACAATATCTTCCGCGTAAAAAGATAAATTGTTTAAACCTAAAAACTGTACTGTCAAAAACAAAATCGTCATTGTTAAAAAAGGTTTCATGAAAGACTTGCTAAACATAAATGCCATTAGTTCAGTCTTCGTGATTTCAGCTTTACCTTTTTGCTTTTTTACAACTTCACCGAGTTCTTTCTGAGAGGCTTCACCGTCGCCCCGAAACCATTTGAATATTTCGACACCCTCATCGACTCTTTCCTTCAATATAAACCACATAGGGCTCTCCTTTAAATAGAGTAAAATGAAAAAACCTGCTAATGACGGGCAAACAAATATAAAACAGCAGGTTCGCCAATATACGTAATTGCTAATGAAGTGGCAAAACAAAACCCCTAATTGCATTGTCATAGACAAGCTAAATAGCGCAGCACCTCGGTATTTGGGATCGGTGATTTCTCCTAAATAAACTAAACCGCAGGGCCTGACCGCTCCAGTGCCTATTCCAGTCAGGAATCTTCCAACTAGGAGTAGGACAACAGTTTTGGCGAAAGCGAGGAGTAGCCAGCCGAGGAGGAACGGGATTAGGATGAGCATGAGGCCACATCTTCTGCCAAACTTGTCGATGAGGGGTCCTGCAGCCAGGCACGCGAAGACTGATGACAGAGGCAGGATTGACGCTGAAAGGAAGAATATTACAATCAGTTTGGGGATTCAATACGTTCTAAAATATCAAACATTACATTTACTTACGCGCCTGACGCGCGTACTAGTCTACTACGCCATTTTGTTATTTCAGACAATATCGAATTATACATAGATTTAAAAAAAAATCCTCGAATTATAGAAGATAAAAAATTAATTTGACATTTGAAGACGAAATTTCAAACTTATGCATGATTTACCTACTTTATCATGTTATAGACCTATCTATTGACTCACCGCAGTCAAAGACAATATAATATTATATTGTCTTTGCCGCAGTATAGATTTGAGTTTTTTTTTGTATCGGCTCCATGTATGAGGGCTTCCCAGGTTTCTTTGTTTACTACGGAACCCTTATAAAGAAAATCTTACGGACGCTTATCTATATTCAGCAAATGTGTTAAGCCTAGTCCTACTTTAGGTAAAATGGGACTAGTTAAACCATATTTGAATATACCCAGATCTAAGGTCCTGGGATCCTGGCCTTTGGTGATGTTGCCTATATAGGTAGAGGGCAATGTGCCCTCATCTTAAACGTCTTTCTGTGTTCTGTGGCTCAAAGGCCCAGTGAAGTTGCGAAAGCTAACTCAGAGCTGTCTATATAGAACATAAAAAAAAAACAAGTCTATTCCAGAAGATCTACCTAAGAAGCGTTCATGTGACGACTTAACACATAGATGAAATGATGTGAGGCAAACAGACACATAACGGAGAGTTGAGTGAAATTGGCTCGAAGACCATCAAGTTTCAAGAGGAGTATGAAGGTTTGGGCATCATCAACTAGTATTAAGATTATCAAAAAGTATTTAAAGGCTAGGAAAATAATTCGAACGCAAGCCAGGTACTCATCATCATCATCATTTCGTGTAGATGACACGGTCAGTCGACCATGCACACCCTGGTGTCAGAGTTCTTCGGAACCGCCTCTCGGCCTCTGACGTGGTTCCTTTAACGACTAACAGATGGCAGCCGGGACCACCGGCTTAACGTGCCTTTCGAAGCACGGAATCATCTTTCTTATCAGACAATCAGGTGATTCATGCCTGCAATGTCCAAACCAAACTGAAAACAACTTAACAAAGTATGCTTCCCGTGGGAATCGAACCCACGATCCCCGGGTCAACAAGGCAAACGCCTTAACCACTGGACCACGGAGGCAGTTATTGATAGAATAAGTAATAAAGTAGGAATTTTATGATAATAGTGTAATTGAATTTATTCACAATGCCGAGCGCCAATTTTATTACTGTACGTGTCTCACGAATATTTTTATAAAAGGAATAAAAGTAGGTAAGTACTTAAATGACAGTTTGCTTTTTAGGGTTCCGTACAAAAAATGAAAAACGGAACCCTTATAGGATCACTCGTGCGTCTGTCTGTCCGTTCGTCCGTCTATCACAGTCGATTTTCTCCGAATCTACTTAACCAAATTAAATGAAATTTGGTAAGATGGTGTAAACCTATGACCCAAACACGGATGTGCAAAGAAAAAAAATTTTTTTTAAATAATGGTCAGTTTAGGGAGTCCAAACAGAAAATGTTAAAAAAAAGTTTTGCAAACCATACCGTGTTATATATCAAATGAAAGGGCTTGTCATGAGGATCTCAAAAATATTTTTTGGGAAAAATCAATACTTTTGATTTTATTTACGAAAGAAGGCAAAATTTGACCATCCCCCCCCCCCTGATCTCTCGAAACTACTGGGCCTAAAATTTCGAAAAAATTACAATATATAGTTCATTGCTTGAAGATTACAGAAAAATTATAAAAATTCTATCAGTTGAAAATAAAGTGGTAAACTCACTATAATAAGTTCACCTAGGAAAATAGTTCACTAAAACACCACTAGATAGTGCTAGTCAATTGAATAAAACATTTTTGCACATTGTGTGTGTGTTCACGAAGCATATTGTACGGAACCCTCATTGCGCGAGTTTGACTCACACTTGGCCGGTATTTTCTTCATGACAAAATTTTCATGACAGTAATAAGTATATATGCTTACTTTTTGATTAGTACATACTTTAAGGAATGGGGATGAAGGCGTTGCAATATTACTAGTCGCTAATAAAAGATGGTGATAGGCAATCTGATGACGAGTAATTTACGTTACTTACCAACCCAAGAATCGTAGCTCCTGTCGTACGTGATAGTCTCATCCGTGACCAGGTCTGGCAGCAGCACGCCGCTGAAACCGTAGGCCATGCCTGCAGACAGCATTATCAGGCCAGCGGCTATGCATGCTAGGACCTGGAAATATTGATGCTGGTTTACTGAACGCGTTCTTTACCAAAATGATAGCCATGAGACGTTTAAGGCCTGCAGGCCCATTTGCTAACTTTTGTCAACTACGGTGTACATCATTTTCATGGTAACTTCAATATTAATTACGGTTTCGGTATGAATGACTATTTTTATTTGTAATATGAAAACCGTAATGGATGCTAAAGTGACAATTAAATCGTTGTACACTGGCACTGAGTTAGCAAATCAGACTGCTGGACTACATACTATTATTAATTCTGTGACATTACGCCGGGTTGGGCCGGGCCGGGACGGAAAAATTCCGGACCCACCCGGGTTCAATCCGTCACTCGAACAAATGTTTGAAATTTTCGTGTGTCGACTCGCTGGTCAAGCTTAAATGAAAACATGTTGTGTTGTGTTTTCATTTGAGCTTGACCAGCGGAGCTATTTGCTAACTTTTTTCAACTACGGTGTACAGTGTTTTGATGGTCTGTGCCCATTTGAGCCTTTTAAGCTATAGTATTGTCTTCCAGAAGTCCATCCAGTGTAGAGCCCAGGTAGCCCAGGGTAGTGGAAGCCCAGGTACATCTACTACAGATAACTGCCCGGGTGGGAGGTGGGACTTCCGAACCTAAAGTTTCTCAGGCCCCCGAGATATGTTTTAATCTAGTCCTAA
Source organism: Rhodophaea formosa (assembly GCA_963082605.1). Taxonomy (NCBI): domain Eukaryota; kingdom Metazoa; phylum Arthropoda; class Insecta; order Lepidoptera; family Pyralidae; genus Rhodophaea; species Rhodophaea formosa. Next base: position 6,694,815 of record OY720228.1, on the reverse strand, counting down.
ATATAGCTTAGGCTACATATATTTTGTCAAAATTAAGCCATACTTACTGTAGTACTGAACTAATATTATTAGGGGGGCAAACTAGGCACAGTAGCGACGCCAATCATTTTATTCCTAATACTTTACAAATAGAAAGAAATTCAAGAATGTAAATCATATAAGGCTTAGTAAATAAATTGAAGTATTTTTGGAATCATGTTTTAATATTATGAGAATCAGTCATTAACAGTACATACATAATAATACAATATAATACATTCTTGAATTTCTTTCTATTTGTAAAGTATTAGGATTAAAATGATTGGCGACGCTACTGTGCCTAGTGTGCGGCCTTAAGAGGAAAGATTTGTGTTGTTTGTAATGGATAAACGCGAAAACCATTGGACCAATTTAAAAATTCTTAATGCGGTTAGGATGATACAAAAACAGACTCCACACCACACTATGATCGGTTTTAAACTAAATATTGCTTTCTCTTTTCTGGGGTATCGTATACCACACACACACCATACACGACCAATATGACGATGTTGACGAGCTCCGTGGCGCAGCGGTCAACACGCCGGCCTGTGACACGGATGAAAAATGATCTTTTTCAGATTGACCTGGGTCTTGGATGTTTATCTATATATGTATTTGTTATAAAATATAGTATCGTTGAGTTAGTATCCCATAACACAAGTCTTACATAAGAACTTACTTTGGGGCTAGCTCAATCTGTGTGATTTGTCCGTATATATTTATTTATTAATATGAAGAGGCTTAGCTCCTTTCATTTTACGTAGGTGCCTAGTGCCTACCAACCCTTAGTAGTACATACCTGTCTAAAAATGTGAAAAGACTTTGTTCTACTTCCAGTATTCTTCAGAATATCAATGATGTTGATAGTCATTTTCCATTTACCATCACTAACATTCCACAAGAAAAAAATAAACAGTAATTATTTTATAAAATGTTAGGATAACATATTATAAGCGAGTTATATGAACAGTATTTTCTTTTGGACTAAATGACTGACTTGTAAAGCAAAGCGTGACGTTCTAATAATAGTGATACGGTTAGTCTACAGTTAGAACATGGTTTGAACAGTTGTTAAAGTTATTATTACATATTAATGTTTATCAATTTTAAAGCGAATAACACACTGATGGGTTTTTGAGGCCCAAATAGGTACAGAGTAGACAATCAAAAAGCCATAAGATTATGGCCCTAGTATAGGTCCTGTATATTATAAGTTAAGTAAGACGTACCTATGTTAACATGTTATATTTTTAGACCTCAAACTGCTCCATTCAAACTTTATTCCGGCCACAATTAAACAAAAATCTTGACCCCGTTTAGAATTATATAGTCTTTGACCCCGTGTAGCAAATTTACAATCTTCATCAGAGTGATACCCTTAAACTTTTATGAAAAAAGTTTAAATGAAGATTTTTGGGGTTGGAATAGAAAGAACTGTTGCTGGTCAGCAGGGGTCACTCGCAGATTCATCATTATCATCATCGTCGGGTCTTTTTAGTCTCCACTGAAGGAGCACGACCCTCTCTGTACTGCCAGAGCTATTTAGTAGCCAGAGCAGTCAGAGGATTTGGCTACAATCTCCACGCTGGCCAGACGGGTTGAAGAGGTCTCTTTGATGTTTCTAAGCTTTGTTTAGCTTGTGTTACCTTAGTCGCCTTCTACAACATCCACGGGAAGACTTGGAGTGGTCTTATTCTTCGCTGCTGGGAACCACATGACTCTCGCAGATTAATGACTCCTAAAAAGCCCGGCAAGAAGTCTTCCTTCATGAAGGAAGACTTCTTGCCTTCCTACATTTGGTGGGTCGGCAACTCTCTCGTGTCTCAACAAATCTAACTAAAGCGAAGCGATGCTACCGTTCGACCCACCGCATCATCATCATCACGTCTTTTTATTCTCCAATGCTCCTGCATTTAGGTAGTACAGAGAGGGTTATGCTCCTGCATAACCCTCTCTGTACTACCTAAACCAAAACCAAAAGAGCAGACAGAGGATTTGGCCTACACTCTCCACGCTGGCCAGACTGGTTGAAGACCTCTCCGACCCGTCGCATACATTTTAAAAACTTCAGCGCGTAACTTAAGACGTCCTCTATCCTCATAGACCTATGCAATAGGTAGGATCATGCAGATACATGCACCATACAATAATAAATCTGTTTGTAAAGAGGTCAGGTTCATCTACTCCTACTGTACGTTTGTGGTCCTACCCATCCCTTTGCGACCCGCTTCTATTTGCCCATACCTTAACGCTCATAAAAGTTGCAATAATAATTAAAAATAGCTTTATAACTTTATCTTTCAAAGGCATGACCTTGGCATGACTTGTGCTACGTGATGACTATGGCACAATGAGTCTGCAGGGGACGACACTACACGTAACTCACAGAGCAAGAAATTTCAATGTATTGCGCGCTACGTAGGGCACGAGTTACATTGAAAATCCTTGCTCTGTGTCCTGGGTCATTATGACCTGCAGGCCTATTTGCTAACTTTTGCCAACTACGGTGTACAACGTTTCGATTGTCACTTTAACATCCATTTCGGTTTTTAAATGCCAATAAAAATACGGTGCCAATGGTTTCGATATACGTTTGGACACTTTCAGCAGGGGTGCTAGGGATCGGTGCGTGACATGTTTCTCTGGGAGGAGGGGCCCCGCTAGGTATAGTTACATTTGACGAATTACTTATACTCTTGTGATAATGTTCTCGATTTCGAGTAAGTCATGCTCACTAAAAATGTACGATCTGGTGGCGGCGTCGTGTGACGGGTCGTTGAATTCCCTCTAATATGGTTGAGTTCACCGATGGCTGATACATGCGTCAACTCGTGAACGGGTGCTGCCAGGGAAGACTAGTCTGGTCGAATTCTTTGAACCTTTTGTTTTTTTATACCTATTTATTATTTTTTATTTGGCGGTTCCGAAGAACTCTGACACCAGGGTGTGCATGGTCGACTGACCGTGTCACCTACACGAAATGATGATGATTATTGCACACTCGATCTCTAGCATAACATGTCCAACAAAATTATGTACTTATTTTGAAATTGTATTTATATGATATAAAAAAAGAATGGAAAAAGAAAAAAGGAAAATATACAAAGCCCTTCAGGCGAGTAGGCGACCAATACTGTAAAAAAGAGTTTTATAGACTTAGGCTCTGTCTACCCCACAAGGGAAAAAGACGTGATAGTATCACCGTATATGTTTCTTTACCGTGACTGTATTGTTTGGATCGGAGTGTTTTTGTTTCCCCAGCGTGAAATGAAGCGCAACAATGACCGTGGAAAATGCGCTGTGTAGGTTGTAGCCGCTACTTCGAATTCGAAACTGCTTTGTAAGCAGCACTTAGCTATTTTAATAAAAATGGATTTTAAATTATTAACTACAGCAATTTCTCAGTACGAAATTCAATATGACCATTAATAAGTGTTCACAGAAATCGTTCGTCTTTAACACAGAGCAAGGTTAAATACATATATCTAATGAGATAATTTTAAATATGATATGACGTGAAAAAGTGCCTGCAAAGGCCTATTTTCTGAATAAACGTTTTGATTTTGATTTGATTTGATGGAATGTCTTGGTGCTTGTTGCTCGCGCAGCGGCGCGAAATATGTAGGTACATTGCTCTGTGGTCTTGGAAACTACCTGAGCAGAGAGACCTTCGTAAATCTCGAGCTTTGAACGATTCTTAAGGAAATAAGAATTTTGAAAAATCTATAAAGGAAGTACAATTTGTACTTATGCAAAATTAACTTATTTTAACTAATAAATAACCAGATTATGTACGCAGGACAAAGAATTTTTTCTTAAAAATATATTTTTGTGATATTATTTTTTATTATGAACGATTCGTACTGTGCTTGCCAAGACAAATCGAGTGAACACAAACTCGTTGTGTTAATCTTTCTTAATTTGAAGTATTTCTACGGTCATCTTTCGACTCCATCATCGAATCAGGTGTATGGTTCAATAATATTTTATTGTCATCAGACTTGCATAAATACTTACACAAAAATTAAACTCAATCGGTAAAGGATAAGTACTTCGAAATTAAATTGCAAAATTCTACCCCGACAAAGATACATACATTGCAAGTTGAATAAAAGTTTGTAAAATATTAGAATTTTCACTTTTGTAATTGTATTTATCTACCTCCAAAGTTGGATTAAAAAAGGGTGTTAAAATTCACATGTTTCCTATCGGAAGCTACAGACTGCAGATCCATACTACAAAAATCAGCCAAGGCTTTATATCATTATCTACCTATTCAACATTAGACTATCGAGCAAAAACAGCAAAAATATCGTGGTTATTATATGGGATAATATACATTTTGTTCTGTTTGTAGTAAGCGGCAACAGGTATACATCAACTGTGAAAATTTCTATTGTCACAGTTTATGAGATGCAGACAGGCGGACAGACAAACAGGCAGACGGCCATCGAAGTATCAGTAATAGGGTCTCGTTTTTACCCTTTATTTACGAAACCCTAAAAATGTGTTTTCGCTTTGGCCTTACTCGATTTGAAGGCCATGCTCGCTTCGCTCTCTTTCGTAGGAATCTGCACATACCTATCTCTCTAAATGTTTTATCTCAAATTTGTCATAAACGATAACAAATGATGAATAGTCGTTTTGCGCAATTAAATGTTTAAATAAATTCTCATAAAACAAGAACATATTTTATGCAAATGTCTTTATCATACGTACATCCATTGTCATCCTGCGTTTACAGGTGCTGGCTGTATTTAAATTCAGTAGTGTTGTTAAACTGTTATCATATGGTTATCTATCGAGTAATGTGAATTTTTCAGTTTTAATCGAAGTCGTTACTTCTATAGTTACAATGAAGTGCTAGTGTTAGAATGAAGACTGAAAAATATTTCTCTTTACATATATTTAGACAGGTTAGTTATTATTTCTTTTGTTTTATTTTCACGACGATTGTTTTGGGGTACCTACTGCTTACAATCTGGTTTGTTTATTTAATTTATAATACATAATAATTACAAAATTATTTGGCTAAGTACAATATTACATAAACCAAATCTGCTTTTTTCGAACATTGGATCATCGTTAAACTAAGAAGTAGTTAAATACCTCGTAATCCTATTGATTTTATGAAAGCATTTGTTGAGTTGTTTCTGAATTGTTCCTTAAATTTAGTTATAATATATGCAATAGGTTTATTTAATGTGATATAATCACAGACATGGATTTTTTTATACAATAATCAGTATGGTAAAAAAGTAAAAATGTATACTTTTTCATTCGCAATGACGGTGAGGGATGACGCAATGAGGTTTTACCCCCTTCCCCCAAGTTATGTAACAGTACGACATACTATAACTTATACACGCTTCCCATCACCTAGGTTTACCAACAAAGTGCGCATCCAGGTATGCACAGTAATACTAGATACTACGAAATGTTTACCGTGATTATAGTCTCCATTACTCGATACACTATCTTATACAGGTACATGCCGTGTGGTTCCCGGCAGAGTAGAATAGGACCACTCCAAGTCATCCCGTGGATGTCGTAAAAGGCGACTAAGGAAACATAAGCTAAACAAAGCTTATTAACATTAAAGAGACCTCTCCAACCCGTCTGGCCGGCGTGGAGAGTGTAGGCCAAATCCTCTGACTACTCACTCAGGCTGGTATATGGCTCTGGTAGTACAGAGAGGGTCGTGCTCCTGCAGTGGAGACTAGAAAGACCTGATGATGAAATAATGATACAGGTACATCAGAAAATCACCTAAGAACGACGTTTTAAAAGCCCCCGTGTATACAGTCTCGCTATCTGAATTATTTTCCTTCACAGGAAGCATAAAAAGATAATTAATCTATAACACATGGGGCACCTACCTACTTACAAAGTTCAGCTAGCCGACATGTTTTCATTCAATCCTAGCGTCTTCTTCAGGCCAAATGTCATAAAAGCCTGACAACTGAACTGTCGTTTCAGGTGTTAGCAGCACTTGCCACAAGTCTCCACGGCATCAGTGCTGGGACCGTCTTTGGGTACAGCGCTGTCTTACTGCCCCAGCTTAAGAAAGATAAAACTATAGTGTACGATGCTCAGTATGACTCTTGGATTGGTTAGTATTCTCTTTAATCATGTTCTAAGAACTGTTTAAAAAATAACGTGAAGAATTTATGATCGAAGAGGCACAAAGGTTCTCAATGGGGACCATGTACTAAATAAATAAATAAATAAATATATACGGACAAATCACACAGATTGAGCTAGCCCCAAAGTAAGTTCTTAAGTAAGACTTGTGTTATGGGATAATAACTCAACGATACTATATTTTATAACAAATACATATATAGATAAACATCCAAGACCCAGGACAATCTGAAAAAGATCATTTTCCATCTTGACCTGACCGGGGATCGAACCCGGGACCTTCCGTGTCACAGGCCGGCGTGTTGACCGCTGCGCCACGGAGCTCGTCAGTCGTACTGGCGTTGAGTTGGACACCTACCGAGTAGGTGGTGGGGCAACCGCAACACTATTTCGCTGAAAGACGCTAGATGCAGTGCAGGCCTCTGTCAATCGATCATTGGAGAAGGCCTAGTGGAGGAGTCTTAGTTAGGCTTCTTTCAATGACTTTAAATACGATAAAACTCAGCTGCAGGTCATCCTGACGTAGATACGTCAGCGTTAGATTTCTTGTAACTGAGACTAAGAATGCCAGATGCCAATGTGAGAGATAATGACGATATTCAATTTAGTAACTTAACAAATAGACTTATTTATATAACATCTTATTGGTATTCAAAGTGTTTAAGAGGGCCCTGAACGCGCAGGTCTCTATACAAATGGACAAAGGGAATTGTGGCAATATTTGATAATTTCTGTGTAAAAGTAAGCATTCAATTAATTAATCTCATTATAATCTACGTTCGTTCTTATACAATTTGTTAAAATTATTAATTAATTATAAGCCTTTCAACATTTCTATACAAATTTTGAAAGGCTTATTATTCTCAAAACATTCATATTTTAACTACACTGTATAGAAACGTACGTGTCGTACGTAGATCATAATGACACTAATTGATTGAATGCAAAGAATACATTTGAATGCATAATTTTACACCAAAATTATCAAATATTGCCACAATCCCCTTTGTCCGTTTGTATGGAGACATGCGCGTGCAGGGCCCTCTTAAGTACATTTTTTTCCTTTAGCTACGCTATACAAATATGTTTTCAATATTAATATACTTATATTTTTCTTTCAGCTGCTATTACTCCACTTACTATGGCCTTGGGCTGCGCGCTCGCGGGACCCTTCATAGACCGATTCGGAAGACGAATTGGTCTCATTTTCCTCGTCATTCCTTTCGTCTTTAGCTGGCTAACCATGGGTTTCAGCAGCAACATCAACCTACTCCTGCTAGGAAGAGCCGTGTCCGGAATTTGCTCGGGTGCTTTCAGACCAATGTCTATTGTCTACCTCGGTGAAGTCTCAGACCCCAAATTTAGAGCCATGTTATTAGTATCAACGTCATTATCATCGAACATAGGAGTCCTACTTTCCCATTCTGCTGGGACCTACTTGTATTGGAAGACGGCTGCAATTGTCTTCAGCATTCCTAATTTACTAGCAGCAGTTATTCTCATATATTTAAAGGAAAGCCCTCTTTGGTTAATTACAAAAGGTAAATCTCATGAAGGATCTAACATTTTTTACTGGTATAGAGAAAAAAGTGAAGCTGCTGAAAAAGAATTAAATGAAGTGTTAAATAAGCAGTCAAAGGAATTACAAGGCCTTAACTTAAAAGACACTTTAAAAATAGTAATTAGTAAAGCATTTATGGTGCCATTTGCAATTTGTACTATGATTTTTATACAAGTGCAATTTTGCGGAGTCAATATTTTAAATTTCTACGCACCAGATATGATAAAGAAAACTTTTTCTGATAGCGTAGACAATTTTTTGATAATGATTATGATAGATTCTCTCAGAGTCTGTGGTACTGGAACAGTATTTTGTACTGTGAGCCATTTTCCGAGACGTTTTATATTTTTGTTGTGTAGTTTTCTAACAACCATATTTATATTTTGTTTGGCAGCGTATTTATTCTTTGAAACATCAAATCTGCTATGGTTTGGTTTGATATCTTTGGTGCTGTATATATTTTTCTCTGTAACTTTAGCAAGTACGGGATGGTCCTTTACAAGTGAGGTGTATCCAAGTTCTGTTAGGGGTTTAGGCTCAGCAGCAACATCATCCATGTCCTTCTTTTTGCTTTTTATTGCTGTTAAAATTGCACCTGATATTATCGATGCTTTTGGCATGTCCATATTTTATATTTTTTCTGCATGTATAACTGCAGTGTGTTCTGTGATTCTTTATTTTGTATTACCAGAAACCAATGGTAAGACTTTGCAAGAGATTGAAGATGGTTTAAATAAGGAAAAATGTAATGATTTGCCAATTACAAGTGAACAAAGTAGAATTTGATTTAAGAAAAGTATGTTTTATTTGTGTTTCGTAAGTTACAAGACTGAGATGGATGGCATGCTTTGAGAGAAGCCTACACCTGGGTAGAAGCCTATACCCAGGTACAGGTTTCATTCAATGCCATCGATCCAGCCTTCAACATCACAAGGCTGTCGATGATGACGATGTTTCATTACTTTCCTATCCTTACTATCATAGTCCTTACTCTAACTTCTGTATACGTAAAAGCCAGTTGCTACGTTTTCAGTCAGACCATAACTAAAACTTTTATCGAGGAAAAAGAACGCGAACGGAGACGCGGGCGAAACCAGTTGAATATAGTTCCAATAATAATATTAATATTTTAAATTCCCATATTTCTCATTCTTTAATATTTTTACCCGAATGGCCTATCCAAAAGTATAGTAATGTTTTCCACGCGTATGGACGTTCCATTGTTGTATATAAACGGCTTGACCAATCTTGAAATGTGACGTGTATTCTTCCCGGAGTGTCATAGGCTATGCAACGTCAGCAAAATCGCGGCGGACGTAAACTGTCAAAAATGGCAGTCGGTTTTTTATTAAGTAATGCTTCTTGTTAATGTTACACCTATGTTTTGCTCGTTTTGCTCGATTAAAATAATCCCAATCCCAACTATCCCAATTCCATCCCAATCCCAACTTATATTATAAATGCGGAAGTGAGTTTGCATATTTGTTTGTTACCTCTTCACGTTGTATCTACTGAACCAATCTTCTTGAAATTTGGTATACACATAGATAAGGAAAAGCATAGGGTACTGAGACACCTTACATCCCGGAAAAAAGAACTGTTCCCGTGGGATTTGCGATAAACGACTCAACAAATTTATACGCGAGCGAAGCCGCGGGTAAAAGCTAGTTTAAAATATAAAAAGCAGGTACTTATTGCTTATTTACGAGACGGCTTTATAAGAGAATAATATGCAAATACTTATTCAAGTGTTTTAATGATCAAGGCTGTGTACGTTGCATGTATGTCGGTTGGGCAAACAAACGACTTACAGGAAGATAGTACAGACTGTTTTGTAATATTACTTATCTTAATTTTATTATGCGAAGTTATTAAATATTTGACGTTTTTGTACGTTGTATAGATTAGTATTTTTTGGCAAATAAAACTTGATGTTAAAATAGAAGTATGACAAAAAATTCAATTAAACTATTTAATCTAACTTTAACTAAAAAACGGAAAAGGGTATGTCCGTGCAGCATGGTGTCAAGAAAGATGGCTGCATTTTCTCGCTGAATAGCAATACTTATGCGCTGAATACCAATAAAAAATCAGCCAGTCCTCTTGACACCAACAGCGGCAACGAGCCATGGCATGATCTCTTCTAGAGACCTCTCGCACCAGGACCCCATGGTCCAAATGTTTAGGAAGTATTGTAGTATACCTACATAGGTTTCATTGTCATTGTTAAATATGCCCGCCATGTTCTTTCAATTGCACAAGTTCTTGTGAACATCGTAATGTGAACAAATATAAAAAAGCTATTTAAGAAATATTACAATTTATTGTAAACAATAATAACAGGTACACGAAAAAATTAACATAAATAGGCAGTCTCATAAATTAAAGAAATTATCCAACACACTTAATTTTTAACATCACCCTTCGGAGTCTCGTCCACAACTTGTCTAATAGGTCCCGTGGGTGTGATAGGAACTATTCTCTCTCCTTTGGCGATCTCAGCTTGCTTTGCAGCGACCACAGTCAGAACGCCATCAGACGACAACCTCGACTGCACTGCATCCACATTTATATCATCAGGCAGCTTGAACCTCCTCGAGAACTGTCTTGACACGAATCCATGTTCATCTTTCTTCTCTTCGTGTTTGCCTTCAATGATGATGAATCCGTCTGCTGTTTTCACCGTGATTTCGTCTGGAGAGAAATGCTGGACGTCCACATTGATCTGAAATTTGTCCTTCTCTGCTTTGATAGAAGATCCTGCGTCAGGCCACCAGGGTTTCAGCCGTGAAATTAAAGGAGACTGTAACGTAGCAGCTAAAGTGACGTCTTCTGGTAAGAGGGTTAGACCGAAGTTCTGGTCAAGGAGACGCCTTGGGAACCGCGGCAGATCGTAGTCGAAGAAATATGGAAGTAGAGACATTTTGAGTATTTTTCTGAGCGCGTAAACTCTGGGATAATACGAGTATATTGTTTTTCTATCACTGTTTAGTTCGTACTGTAGGAATGCGGGCGGGAATCGCTTATATATTGGGTTTGCGAGACGCTGGCAACGTGGTTGGTCAAATATAGATCGCCGCGATGGTTCTGGATGCATCGGCGTCCGAGTCTACGTGAAGTTCATTAGTCATACGCCAAGTGGGTGCAATGACATTTGTTACATTGTAAATACATATTATTTTTGTAATGATACGTTCGCCGCCTCGCTGATAATGCACTTATATTGTTTATTATTCTTAATATTCGAGATATTTCTCCGTGTTTGTTATAGATTTTATTTACATATGAAAATGTATGCTTAGTTGTCATTCCGAAAATAAACAAGAATTTTGCCTTGAATTTATTTTTGATGTAAAAAATGTGCTTGTAAAGTTACTATTTATGATGATGACTATTTATGCTGATGATAGCCTTGTCCTTTGTCATTTTCCGTTGCGTCCTTAATCTATTTTGAAAGTACGGAAAAATTATAATTTGGCTTATAAATGTGTTTTGAAACAAATTTTAGAATTCTCGAGTTTTACGAAGTAGTTTGTTTGTTTGAGTAGTTTGAACAGTTGCAATCGATCAATAATTTTTGCTTTCTTAGGCATCAAACAGGTCTCTGCTTACAATAAAAAGTAACAAATAGCTTTTTCTCAAACATGCTCGGAAATGTAGGCATTACTGTAGTAAAAAGAAGACCGGAAGTTTGTAATTCTTGGCTCATTCATCGCATTGCCGGCCTAGGCCAGGAAATTAGTATGAAAATTACTTCCCGGCCGCTGCTCAAAACTTTTTAATTAATCTATGTAACGTAAATTATGTCACTTGTCATACAGCCAGTTTACTACCACTGCATTTTTAAAAAATGCATATAATACGTGAATATAACTACAATTTCATTAAAATATCGATATGTGATCATACGAAAATATGCTTAATTTTCGTTGCGAGAGAAGAAAACAATAATCTATGATCTATTAAATTTTTTGTGAAAAATATGACTGGGCTCTATGGGCATTGTTTCCTTTGCTGGAATTGACAACTGAAAATAAAAAAATTAAAAACTCGGGAGATCTGTTATTTTCACTATACCCGTAGTGATTAACGCCACTGCCGAAAAACTGCCTTTACGGATTTTAGGGCATAGAACACACGTCAATTGACTTTGAATTTATGGCCCCCCATAGAAACTCAAAAGGAATTGTATGGCATTTTTTTCATTTTCACCCTCACTCCATTATTTGTCTATGATCCTTATTGCCTAGAGAAAACATATGGCAGTCGGTCGTCTGATACTAGTAATAGTATCTTCTTCGTAGTTTGTGATTAACGCTTTGCAGTAATTGATTGACATTGATTGTTTTCGGTAAATATGTGCAAAGTTGGTTATTTATTCGAAATGAAACGGTTCAAAATGAGTTTTAGTGATGAAAGCAACACTGCAATGGATTTTAAGTACCTACTTCGCCTAATTTGAAACTTGAAAGTGGAAAAATTACTACCGGCAAATACCTAGTAAGGGGAAATATTTAAGGCATGTAAGTTTATGTGTAACTTTAAGTTAAATTTCCTCACATTTATTGAGAAAATCTCTATACTTTCCTCGGCGGGAAAGGGATTGCCGGACTCGTAACTATTGTCAAGGCCTCGCTGACGCTCGGCCTTGAAAACTATACTCGTCCGGCAATCCCTTACTTCCCGGCCTCTGCAGTAATGTACTATTGACAACTACGGTGAAGAACGTTTTGATGGTCACTTCAATATCCATTACAGATATCTTAAAATACGTAAGCCATATTGTACACCGTAGTTGTCAAAAGTCTGCTGGCAAGCGTTGCAAAGTTTACAGAGTGGGATTTCTTGATGATTTTTCCATGCTTGTCTGACTTGTCTGGGCAAAAATATACCAGATGATTATTCTCCCGCGCAGATCGTGACGGGTATGAATATATGGGCGAAAATCTGAGAAACCATGTCATATCAATAGGCGATGTCATCATCATCATTTCGTGTAGGTGACACGGTCAGTTGACCATGCACACCCTGGTGTCAGAGTTCTTCGGATCTGACAATCAGGTTATTCATGCCAGCAATGTCTTAGCCAAACTGAAAACAACTGAACAAAGTATGCTTCCCGTGGGAATCGAACCCACGACCCCGGGTTCAACAAGGCAAACGCCTTAACCACTGGACCACGGAGGCAGTTAGAATCAGTATTTAGAAATCAGTATTTTCATTCCATGTTTGTAATATTTGGCTCTCTAATATCAAGCTAAATGTGGTCTGTTAAAAAATCATTAAATGATATGAAAAAAAAATATGCTAATAGGTAATTTCAATTCCATCAAAACCAGTTCAGCTGAAGTCGAGAACATAAGATAGCAAACAATTTAAACAATAGTCGACTAATTGGTTGAATAAAAGGTGTTTCTATATTGTTATTGAATATTCAAATATCCTTTGACAAAAATGGTTTTTATATATAGTCTTAAGGTATAAAAATATTCTCTTATTTGCTTGATTTGCGTTATTTAATATTTTACCAGGTGACATATTGATTCGATTTGAACAACTTTATATATGGGATCGACCCTCTCTGTACTACCAGAGCCATATATTAGATGCTTGAGCAGTCAGAGGACTTGGCCTACACTTGGCCTTGGTCAGAGGGACGTGCTCCTGCAGTGGAGACTGGAAGGGCCTGATGATGATGATGATGATGATATATGGGGTCAATGTTGGAAACTCAATTTTTTTTACATCGCCATACAAACATATTCAGATGCGCGGTCAAATTGTATGGGAGGGAATATGCCAGGATAGTTGTTTAAATTGACAGGCTGAATTACCCCTTAAAGTGTACTTTTATCTATTAGGTATGTTGAAAAGGAGAAAGAATTCATTATCACTCACTTTTAACATACATCAAAAATAGGCATTTTGAGTAAACAGCTATGTAGCCCCCGACGCAAAAAGAGGGGTGCTATAAGTTTAACCGTCCTGTGTGGGTGTCTGTCTGTTTCACCGTTACAGATTCTTAGAAAAGCTTTGGGGAAACGACAATATCTAGGTACTTATCATCATCATCATCATCATCAGGTCCTTCTAATCTCCACTGCAGGAGCTCGACCCTCTCTGTACTACCAGAGCCACATACCAGCCCGAGCAGTCAGAGGACTTGGCCTACACTCTCCACGCTGGCCAGACGGGTTGGAGAGGTCTTTTTGATGTTAATAGCTTTGTTTAGCTTGTGTCATTAGTCGCCTTTTACGACATCCACTGGATGACTTGGAGTGGTCCTATTCTACTCTGCCGGGAACCACACGGCGGTACTTATCAGCTTTACTATCAATCCAAAAATCAATTTTTAAAAAAATCTGAATTAAGCTTCTTAGTCACCAATCGAAAATTATCGAATTTGTAAATATCGCAAAAATGTACTTATTTTTGCCATCGATAAATATAGCAAAATGAATCAACATGAATCGTTACTCGGGAGAATATTTCTGACTTGTTCCGCCCACTGCATTCGCCATAGGAATATTTCGAGCCATCAATACTTTTACTTTCAATATTTACGTAGTTTATAAAAATATGTAACTACTGGTTACTCACGTAAATAGCTACTGGCCAACATGTCGGCCAATAGCTGACTATTTACTTGAGTAGCCCGTTACATTTTTTTTTATTTATTCATGGCAACAAATAGTCATGTACAGTTTACATATAAGAAACAACTTAAAATTATAGACCTAAACAGTGCCAGTAAAATTAAATTTTAACAATAATAGAAAGCATATACGTACATACATATTTTATATTATAATGTCTATATCTAACGGGAGTTTTAATCGAAAAGTTTACTTACGTTATTTGATTTTCTTGTGTGGAGGTGGCCACAACTGAGGTCATATTTTCTGGTGTACACTGTACATCGCAGAAATAGGCTGCCTTTCTACAGAAGGTAGTGCCTTCAGTGTACCGTTATTGAAATGCAGTGTAGTGTATTTAGTTTACTTCTCTTGATAAAAAGATGTACAATAACGCTTGCCAGGGACCAACTACTTCATGTGTCTTCGGAAGTACGAAGGAGCCCGAGATATTTTTTTTTATGCCATTTTAAGATCACTCATCTCTGAGGGGACCTTGTCCTGGCCTTGCGGAACACCGATCTACTAATATGTTTATCTATATATGTATCTATTATAAAAATATAGTATCGTTGAGTTAGTATCCCATAATACAAGTCTCGAACTTACTTTGGGGCTAGCTCAATCTGTGTGATTTGTCCACAAAAAAAAAATAAAAAATAAATAACAGATACATAGATATTATTCGTTTAGTACTAATACAAACTCCCTCTGATATTTAAGACCTAAATGCTCATGTCGGTGTGGCTGTGTGGAAATCATCATCAAAATCAAAACGTTTATTCAGAAAAACGGCCTTTGCAGGCACTTTTTCACGTCATATCATATTTAAAATTATCTCATTAGATATATGTATTTATTAATTGTTCAAAAGCTACAGACTTCTAGCGTTTCGGAACCGACCACTGCAGAGAAGAAACGCCGAAAGAAACTCTTATCAACAGCTTTGGTCGCCTACTCGCCTGAAGGGCTTTATACTTAGAGCATAGGGTAAATGCTCTAAGGCTTTATATGATCACGAATATTTATTCCTTATTGTCATTTTCTTTCTTTTCTTTTTTCTGTTTTCATGTTACAATTTCAACATCTTTTTTTAGTACCGGTTAGTCACCACTGCAGGAGCATGTATGGCTCTGGTAGAGACGGTCGTACGACCCTCTCTGTACTACCAGAGCCATATATTAGCCGGAAGGACGGACAACGAAGTCTCAGGAACAGGTTACCGTTTTACCTTTTGGTTATGGAACCCTAAAACGGAAATCTTTGAAAATTTATCCGAAATTCAAACTCTAAAGGCAAGGCGTTACTTTTTATTCGTTTTGCTCGAATCACTTTTATTTGCAGCAGGAGGTTTAGCAGGATCACCTTTACTAGGCTCAGGATTGCTTTTAACATCAAGATACGCGGCACAGGGGTCCGCGTTTATAGGTGCATTGGACTTCTGTGGTGCAATCAGAGATATGTCCAAGTCATCATCGTCTCCTATACCTGAAATATCATTTATATTAACTTTTACATCGTCTGGAGAAGTTTTTGGTCCATATAGGAGCTACTTAACGGCAGTGTGCCAATGCGACTAAAACAGAAAACAATAAATGAATATAGAATATATATATAATGTGTAAGTTGCCACTATATATTTAAAAAAAGTAAAAAAGTAAGTTATAAACATGTGTCGTAGGATGCTAACTCAACTATATTAGCTTAAGTTACTTATAGAGAACATCCTAAATTCATAGACACAGGCCAATCTGAAAAAGATTGTTTGCCATCATGATGGCCGGGTATCGAACCCGGGAACCCCTCGTGTCGCTCGCTGGCTGGCGTATTAACCACTGCGCTTCCTAGCTCGTCAATATATAGAGGTAATGTTTCTGCCTAGATTTAAAAAATGTAGGAACTCAAGACAAGATTTCAAAAATGCGTTATAGGTCAAAAGGCTGCAATCTGTCTGTGTAAATAAATAAATAAATATATACGGACAAATCACACAGATTGAGATCCCGAAGTAAGATCGAGACTTGTGTTATGGGATACTCACTCAATGATACTATATTTTATAATAGATACTTATATAGAGAAACATCCAAGAACCAGGTCAGTCTGAAAAAGATCATTTTCCATTTTGACCAGACCGGGGATCGAACCCGGGACCATCCGTGTCGCAGGCAGGCGTGTTAACCGCTGCGCCACAGAGCTTTTCAAAGTGTAAGCTGTTGAAGTCGCATTCCAGCGAGATGCAATGCAAGCTGTACATAGATACACGATACAGTTGTAGGGAAATAGGGAATACAGAATACTAAGTACATGAGGTAACTACCTATAGGAACAATCCTCTCACAAGGCAAATTCTTCTCACAGAATTTCCTCGGAGCTGTTATCGTTAGCATTCCACTTGGAGACAGCTTAGTTTTTATAGTAGCTGGATCACAACCTATAGGCAGTTTGAACTTCCTTACAAACTGTCTGATTACAAAGCCATCTTTGGTCTGCCTCTCCTGTTTTCCTTCGACTACTACAAATTCATTTCTGGCTTTGACTCTGATTTCTTCTTTGTCGAACTGACGAACGTCTAGACTCAATTGGAAGGTCTCTTTGTCGATTTTTATTGATGGTCTGATGTGCCGTGTTTGGTTTACACATTGTCCTAGTAATGGACGTAATCTTCTGCCAATAATTGGGCTTACTATCATTATTACGAGAACGACTTGAGAATTTGTTTGTTCCTTTTATGGTTTACACTTAAATTTTGAAAATATTTTCAGACCCTCTGAAAATCAGATCGTATCTGTGATATTTATTGACATCATGTCAATCAAATGTCAATACATTTTATTATTTTAAAACTTATGTTAAGTCCCGGCTTCCAGTTGAAACAAAGGGAGATATAGATTATCTCCTAATTTTTTTTTCATGTCTGTGAATTTTCTTACAGATCAGTCTGTATGAGAAATTCTTTTTCAGGTCTGTGGATTTTCTAAGCTATTGTCAATGGGCTAGACTAGATAGTTTCGTAGAAAATTTTTCATTAACCAAGTGTGGCCAACTTATCAAACACACTATAGAAGTATTTTAAATTAGGCCAATCAATATCGACACAAAAAGTGTCAAATATTGCATGCGCTTGTATCGGCGATTTTTTTATATATAGTAGGTACCACAGTGGTACTACCACTAGAATAGCCTACACCCAAGTTTGCAACTTTCTTAACCCTGTGCTACTCCTGGGGGGCCTGAAAGTATAGGACTTTTTTCAGTTTTTACTAAAGAACTAAGTACCTTATGGATGCCTTTTTCGGGTATTTTTGCGGTATACTTTTATAAAAAACACAAAATTATCGTTTGAGTATAATTTGAACTCCCTGTGACGTTATTGAGTCATGGCTTGTGCAACCATGTTAACTTTTTCGCAAAGGCACACGGGTGTAATTTTGCTTTTCGGGCCCATACAAAAAAAAAAAAACTGAAGACTTTACAGGACACACAACACAACAACTTTACAGCTTTCAAATAAGTGTAATTTTACCTGTAATTTTTTAATAGTAGAGGAACGACTCTTTTTTTAGCAGACTGTCGTCTGCAGGTGAAATGAAAGCATTTTGAAAATCGGCCCAGTAGTTTCAAAGCCTGTTCACAAACAATCAAATCTTTCCTTGTGCAGCATTGCACAAGAAAAAATTTAGGTAGGTTAATTTAAGTGATCGAAGGGTATAGGTAGGTATATGACCCTCTGTAGAATTATGCCATTATCGACTTTGTACCATCCATCAAGAGAGAAAAGTTTATTCAGGGATCTTAAATAAAAGGCACTTTTGGTAACAATTAGCACTTTTATTTAAAAATAGAAAATTAAATCTAAGAAGATCACATTATCAGTCTTAAACAAAAAAGAAAGGCTATGAAACGGAGATGCACTAATCCCTAACCCTAACTAATTCCTTATTTTTTATCCTTCTCGTTGCCCTCGCTCTGGTCTTTGATTTCCTTGCGCACCGGTCCTGTCTGCGAAATAGGCACCTTCCTCTCACCCTTGATCGCTTCAGGGACCTTCAGCGGCGCCGTGATGGTGAGTACGCCGTCGGAGGACAGGCGCGATTCCACGGAGTCGGGCGACGCGCCTTCCGGAAGGGCGTAGCGCCTCACGAACTGCCGCGATATGTACCCGTGCTCATCCTTCTTCTCCTCATGCTTGCCTTCCACCACCACGAAACCATTCGCAGTCTTTACTGAAATCTCCTCCGGCGAGAAATGTTGCACGTCCAAGTTAATCTGAAACTTGTCTTTGTCGGCCTTGATGCTGGAGCCGATGTCCCTCGCCGCGGTGGCTAGCTGTCTCCAAGGTCTGTAGTAGTCTTCAGACAGCAGTGGACTCGCAACAGCAGTGAGTAGGTCGTCAGGTGTCAACGCCAAACCGAAATCTTGATCGAGTAGACGGCTGGGCCAGTAATGACGGTGACGGTGGCGTGGCGAATCGTAGCCGAAGACGAATGGTAGCAGCGACATTTTTCCTCTTCTTCTGTGTATAAACTTCTTTACAATGGCAGAAAGAAACTCGCAGAGAAATCGCTTCGATTACTCCGAAACTCGTTAGCGCTTAGATTGTTTGTTTACAAATTCCATGCCGCTTCGAACAAACCGCAGCCTTTTATACTCGAGAGCAGCGACATCTGTCGTGTAGTAGAAATTTCTCGAATTTGCTGGCGCGCAACTGGTCGAGTACGATTTCATTGACGGCGCATTTTGTCAATGTGTGCACTACAAACTTTTGAATGTGTGCTATATTTCGGTTGTAGCGCCATCTAGCGTCGAGTAGGAAAAGTAATAATTTGGTAACAAAGTAGTTGCTTGTTTACGTTTTCATTGACTGGTTTATGAATGTGTGCGTAAATTCCTATGAATGTGTTATCTGAGTTGGCTACAACGACATCTAGCGTGGAGTAGACAATTCTAGTACTATGACGTGCTTCCCTTCATTGATTACATTTTATAAGTGTGCGCATATTCAGTTGTGTGTGTTCATTCATTGATGTCTATCAGCGACATCTAGTATGGAGTAGAATCTTCTAGAAAAAAACTATTTTCTTATATGTCCTACGTAATGTAAAGGGATTGTGTGTCAGGGTCAGGAACAGAATTATTAATTTTGTGTTGCCATACCCTTAGAAGCATTATTATTGGAAATACGCAGACCTGAGTTGAATGAAACTTGCAAAAATCACTCGTATGCAATGTTTGTATACCTAGGGTATCAAAGCAATCATAATACCTATAATATTAACGAGTAATGTAAAAAATATAATACTAAATAAATATGCCTACTAATGCTCTTTGGGGTTTCGTTCCGGAAGGGTAAAAACGGGACCCTGTTCAAGAGACCACTGTCCGTCTTAAAACGTTACCAGGCTGAATCTCATAATGGTATGGAACCCTTAGTGCGTGAGTCCGACTCGCACTTGCCTGGCGTGAGCCCGATGGCCCAGTGTGTGTAAACATTATTAGCGCTCACGCATGTTAAGAAACTCCGGGTGCAGTCCCCACTTGGATAGATGACCACAAGTGGCACAAAAATATCTCGAATTCCTCCTTGCTTCGGAAGGCACGTTAAGACGTTAGTCTGGGCTGTCATCAATCATCATTGATAGCATTCGTTAAGCTATGTCAGCTAGTTTAGGCGACTTACACACACGAAAAACAAACAAACTGACGGAAACTACTGTAGGTACCTAGAAACTTGAAATTTGGTACAGGTTTCCTTTCATAATGTAAGTGAACACTAAGAAATGATTTTTTAAAATTCATCCCCTAAGGGGATGAAGTTTTGCGCGAACGAAACCGCGAGAAAATTGCTAGTCATATCTATTTTGTTGGTTTTATTTCAAATCAACATTTTATCAAAATTTGTTTATTTCCTTAACAAAGTAGGGGTTACCACAGAATACATAATAGTACAAGTAGTGTTACATTGAATCATTTAAATACAGCAGATAAATGATATACCTTTGTATAATTGAATTCACCCGTCTTTGTGAAAGCCTGAGCCTATGGTAAGTAAAAAAAAATTGTATTACAGTTCATCAGGGCCCCCTCGCCGTGGTCTAAATCTAATATACATATTATTTATTTTTAGTGGTAGTTATACATCATATGTAGCCACGCACGTGGATCGCAGAGCCAGGAAGTTAATTAGTAACAAAAATCTTGTAAAAGATAAACTGCAGAGTCTTAGTCGCAGACGCTAAGTCATAGTGTACATAGTGTACGTATTTAAAATCATCTTTGCGAAAGAGACTGGGTATCCACGACACAGGGAATCCTAGTGTGGAGCCCAGAGATTTCCTGTAAACAATGTTTGTAAAAAACGAATATTTCAATAAAGATTTATTATTATTATTTTCGGTTTAGAATTGAATTCTTCTCGGCTACTAAGCCGGTAATAATGATAAACACGGACCTAAGTCAAGTGAGTATCATGGGGGATATGATCTGACTGGAGGAATTTTCTAACTATTCTACAAGTATTTAATATAACTGCTTTTTGCATTGAAACATAGGTTTGGTGATGTAACTCAAGATTAGATAGAGCTTGGTGCAACTGTTTTGGAATGACACCTGTGGTTGACAATACTATTGGAATGATGGTAGCCTTCCTTAAGTTCCAGAGCCTGCAAATCTCGTCTTTGAGGTCATTATACTTGCTTATTTTTTCGGAGATAGTTGATTGTAAGTTATGAGTATTCGGTATTGCTATATCTATGATCAGAGCAGTTTTATTAGATTTATCAATTACAGTGATGTCCGGTCTGTTAAAGTGTGATGTGCGATCTGTCAAAATGGCTCTATCGTAATAAAGTTTATAATGGTCGTTTTCAAGTACTGTATCTGGAATATATTTATAATAAGGGGTAAATGATTTTGTTGTTAATTTGTATTTGTGGGCAAGTATCTGGTGAACTATGTTGGCAACCTGATCATGTCGGTGTTTGTAATCGGTCTGGACTATTGCTCTACACGCTCCTGTAATATGTTGGATTGTTTCGCTGGCACCATGACATCGTCTGCAAGAATCTACTGTTGATGGGATTTTCATGATGTGTTTCCTATAGTTAAGAGTTTCAATGACTTGGTCTTGAATGGCAACCATAAAACCCTCGGTCTCAGGAAACAATTCGCCACGTTTAAGCCATGCGTTCGACGCAGCAATAACGACGTTGTCTTGGCATATGTCGTGGTGATGTCTTCCATGCAAGGATTTTCTGGCCCATTCGTCTATTTTTGTCTGTCTGTCTGTTTGTTTTTCATTTATTTGGGATGTTCTACTGTATAAGTTTAGAGGAGAGAATTTACGATCATTTTGACATATAGCGCTATGTAGAGATGAGGTATCTGTTTTATTGTGATCTTAATGAGTGAATTAGTTTGTTATGCAGTATTATTATAAGTCGCCAGCCTGCGTGTCATTTACAGGATATTTTTCGGAGTGCTCAAGAGCTGCATGAGCCCATACCGCCTTCCCCTTTCTTCTATCGGACGTTTAGACGCACCGCTGGGTGCCTCCTTCCTCCTGGTCGAAATTCCTAGTATTCGTACCAAGCGCTTCTCCTCATCATTTATTATGCGCACAGCTAGGGATTGGAACGCATTGCCTGCGTCTGTATTTCCGAGTGCATATAACCTGAATCTTTTTAAAAATAGAGTGAATAGGATTTTTCTGGGTAAGCTCGCTTCATCTTAGGCCATATCTTTGCCTTTGGGCTAGATGATGGTCAAGAGCAAACCCATTCAATATAAAAATAAAACTATAAAAGTACTGCTTGATAGCTGTTTGATGTGGCTCTAGAAATATACAATAAAAAAAGAAACAAAAATAATATTAAAAGCATAATAATTACTTAAATATAATTAATTAATTATCTTGACTTGGCTCGCGAGGTTGTTGACACGTGGGATGTTGATTCAGCGATCATTGTGCCGATAGTCTTGACTGCCCATGGCTTAATTGCCAAGAGCCTCGACCAGTACCTGAAGAGGCTCTCGTTAGGCAGCTGGATCAAGGGCTTGATTCAGAAAGCAGTTCTCCTGGACACGGCCCGTATTGTCAGGAGGTTCTTTTCCCTGGAGACCTGACCGCCGGTAGCTTGGACCCTGTTCCCGATACCGGTCCGGTGGGCTACTATTTTTTATATTTTTAAGTGTTTATTTTTTTTTGTTTAAATATTTAATAATGTACTAAATATGGGTAGAGATAAATAAAGACTTAAATATTAATCGTATAATACGTAAGTATTCGTTTTTTCCTCCACCTGTTATTTAGCGATAACTGAATTGTTTGTTATTATGACGGCAGCTAGCGATTCTCGATTTCTTAATAGATAGTAGAAGTTTCTACAAATATCTACGGCTCAAAATAAATTACGTAAAGGCGGTGACTACATTTGCATTACTTTTAGTGTTTAATAGCTGACTCGATAATGACGTGATTGTTTACAAACTTCCGACATGCTTTTCAAAGATGTTTCATTTTTTCTAGACTCTGGTGGCGTAGCTAGGCGTGTGCGATACCGTCTTAGCCCTGGGCCTCGCAATCAAAGGGGCCTCGCGCATTAAGAAGACGAGCTTCTTTAGATTAGTTATCCCTTAGTGGCCTTTTCGTTACGACACTTTCGCGGGAACAGTAGGGTCCACACGACACGAATGTAAATATTCACGTTATAAATATTTATAAAAGTTAGTATAATAGGCATTGTTGCACCAACACAACGTCAATGGCTTTATTACTCTAATGTAATAACCATATCGGAGGAGCCCGATGGCCTAGTGGCACTATAAGCGCTTCCGCATGTTAAGCAACCCCGGCCGCAGTCCCCTCTTGCATGGGTGACCTCAATTGGCATTAAAATTTCGGCAGGCACGTTAAGCCGTTGGTCCCGGCTGTCATCGTTGATGGCAGTCGTTAAGCTATGTCAGATGCCTTAAGGCAGCTGACATAGCTTACATCAGTGTTGACCACTTACACACACGAAAAACAAACAAACAACACTAACCATATCGGATAAGACTTAAGATTTCATAATCATAAGTCTTATTTACTCATGTAAATAATATGAGGCTATTGTAGAATGTCTTTATATCAAACGAGTTTAAAGCCAAACATTGGCCATTAACATTATCACTTATCAGTCATAAATGATTTTTCAATCTGTGTCGGTTATTAAATAATCGTGCCTTATGATACAAGTACGGTAAGCTAGATATTAAAGTCGAGGAAGCCGAGTGCTTATAATGAACCAACTACTATAATAGACAGCTTACTGAGTGCGAGCATCATACGGTGTTTTTCATTACACTGCGATTACCTTAAAGAAAAACTAGAATGCAGTCAGCCAGGAGTCATAAGTTAGTACTATTATTAATTCTGTGTCAGGAGCTTATAAATAGCAAATGTATTGAAAAAGTATTATTATTTATTATTTATTTAAGTGGTTTTGATATTCATATCAAATCATCATTGTGATGCTGATCATCATCATCAAACTAAACAGGTTCGATGGAGGAAGCGGCCACAAAATCTCTTGAAAAAGAACGTTCTTAGTTTAGGCTTAGATAATGTATTTATATGCAACTTCGTCCGCGCAAATTATAGCCTATGTAATCCACAGATAAAGTAGCTTTCTATAGGTGAAAGAATTTTGATAATTAGTCCAGTACTTTTGGTGCCTATACAATGCAAACAAACAAAAAACAATGAAATATTTCCTCTTCATAATATTAGCAAAGACAATATAATACTAACGTAAATATTAGTAAAACAAAAATGACACGAGTACCTAGTTGCCAAGCCACTAGATTGCATAATGTGCAGTTAAATGACGTCAGACGACGTAAAGGGCATCCGATCTAGCTAGACTGTTGCGGTAGGTCAGGTTTCGCCAATGTAATGTTGTCGGAATGCATGTATGTATTGCACTAAAACTGCATTTTGGTTTTGGACTATTTCCACAATCAAAAGGCTACTTTGGCAAATGTCTTTATTTGGCAAATGTCTTTATTTGCCAGAGTAGCCTTTTGTAGTTTGTGTTACGGAATGGAATTGTTTGTTCTTACGTATTTTTTAATTTAATTTACAAATTTAATATTTCTATTCGTAACAATATTAAAATATCTAAGTACCAGTTATTTCTCTCGATTTCATTTGCGTAAATTACAGCCATGAACTTTTTCATGAACAGCCGTTCAGTAATATTCGAGTTTATCCATTACAAACAAATATACACGAAACTTTCCTCTTTATAATAGTATTATATTATTAATACCACAGTAGGTATACCTTATAGTGGTATTTAAAGTAAGGACTTGTATTTTGTAATACATTTTATTTTTAAGGAAGGAACAATAAAATATATTCCAAGAAAAAGGTAACTACCTACTAGGTACCTACATCTACCTACAACGTCTTACAAAGCTGGCTGGCTCTAACCTCGGACAAAGAATTGCAATCGCCATCCAACGAAGTAATGCAGCCAGCGATCTAGGCACCATGCCACATAGACAAAATTTATTATTAGATTTTTTATTTTTTATAAATAGGTACCTACTTAGTTACAATATTTTCTTGTGTTTTTTAAATTTTTGTTTTAGTTAATTATTTATATTTAAAAATAATTTTAGTTAACATTATTAATTAGGTTATAAAAAGGTATATTTAGTTAAAATAAAGTATTTTCACCTATAACCAGCGGGGAGATATATATTAATTTAAAAGTAGCCAATCTTCGCATGACCTATTTGCTATAACCTACTTTCTATTCCCAAATCGGCACTAGCTCCCTGTTTCTTCATATATTTAACTATAAATAACATGATAGGTACATAAATTTTATTTATAGTCAGGATCTTCTAGGTTGTAAACAATCCGATCCAGAAAATTTCCCGCCATTACATGACCTTCGAGATTCTTCGAGCGGTCAATGACAGTGTCCTTGCTCGCAGTAAACACAGGGCTTGCCAACGCGCGGCCCGCTCGTAATGCCTCATCCATCGGTTTAATTATTTGGTAGGTCCTGGGATGGATGGCTTCAATTGTTTAATGGGTCAAATATGCAGTTTATAACTCTACTATCATGCATGACATTATCACCCTTAAATAAATACGGACAAATCACAGAGTAATCTGTGTTGAACATTTGTCCATATTTATTTATTCATAAGTCAAAGTAAGTTCGAGACTTGTGTTATGGGATACTAACTCAACGATACTACATTTTATCACAAAAACTTACACAAATACATATAGATAAACATCCAAGACCCAGGTCAATCTGTAAGAGATCATTTTTCATCTTGACTGAAATATGAGTTGACAAATAAATATGACTGCTTAATTACGCATACAAAATAACATATTTATATATGTTTCCTATTAGTGTTTAATATACATATATTATCATGGACTTCATCCTTTACGGGGTAGACAGAGCTCAAGGCGTATAGAGTGAAAACAGAATCAAAATAGTGATGGGTTGCCAGCCGCTTCACCCTGAATTAATATCTTTAATTTTGCCCATTCCCTTAATCGGCTTCAACGGACTGTGATTTTTCTTTTTCTCCAGACAAGTATGAAAGATTAAAAAGCACCCAAGTTACTTACATATAGGTATAGTTGCCAAAGTCAGTCCTTGATATGTCTGATAGTAAATTCAAAAGTTATGTGAAACGATTATTATGTACAAAGGCATATTACAGGACTGAAGATTACCTTACTGATAGCAATATTTGACTTGAGCTTGGCGCAGACGCCTCGTTATTCTGTATGCATAGAAATATTACGTTTGGTACGTTCGGTACATAATATTTTATAATATGACATTTTTATTTAATTTCAATAATTTGACATTTTGCTATTTAAATTTTACCTATTTAACATTTCAATGATGACATAAATTTTTTCCAATTCAATTTTTATCATGACATTTAATTTATAATGCACACTCAGTCCACATATATATAAGTAGTTTATAAGGTCTAACTACAATTGTGAGTTGACGTCGCTTGGAGAAAATGCGCTGTGCAGTTTGTTGCCGCTTCTTCTGCACTCCGCTTTGGAAGCGGCCTAAACTTAGCCGTAAGTAATTATTGACGTCAACAAAATTTTTTTGTTGTAAAAATTGTAAACACAAATATGACAATTAATAAGTGTTCAAAGAAACCTATATTAAATAAACGATTGAATTTGAATTTGAGTTATTTTGTAGCATAACCATAAAAACAAATAAAGGGAAAAAAATAACGCAAAATGTTAATATGTATAAATGAATTAATTTATGTGTATTTAATTCAACAAAAGTATAGTTTCATCAATTTATATATTACACCATTTTTTTAGAATGCAGTAATATGTTCTTTGTTCTTCTATAAAACATTTTTAGTTGTCAAAAAAACGTAAAATGTTCCAGTTGCTTGTCCTTCCGCGCAGACCGTAAAAGCCGATCAAGGGAATGGGCTAAAATCTAAGAATATCAATAGGCGATGCGGCTAGCAACTCATCACTATTTTGATTTCGTTTTCCACCTGTACGCCCATCAATATGCTAAATGAGGCCTTTGGACATTATGACCTTAGGCTATGTCTACCCCGTAAGGGATAAAGACGTGATACTATGTATTATGTATAATTAAAATATTACAATTTTAATTCGGAACTAACGTATATCCTAGGCTTAATCACACCAAAATTTTATCAATATGATTCGTCATATGGTTTGTTTAGCGTCATTTAATTATTTCGTATTTCATTAGCATGTAATAATAACGCGACCTCAAACATTGTACTTCCCTGAGCCCATTTATGTCGAAGAATTTCGAGCAATTTCTACAATTCAACAACAAATAACAAAAGAACATAGAGCGTAAAGTAACCAAGAAATAATAGCGCGGCCCTCAATATTGAACTCCCCTGCCGACCCATTTCGCGTCGTTGCAGTTCGAGCAATTTCTACTCGATACTAGATGGCGCTCACGCCAGTATATAAGCGAACGCCGGCCGGCGCACGGCAGTGATATCAAAACAAGCGAACGGAGCTTCAAGCGAACGCGA
Source organism: Rhodophaea formosa (assembly GCA_963082605.1). NCBI lineage: Eukaryota > Metazoa > Arthropoda > Insecta > Lepidoptera > Pyralidae > Rhodophaea > Rhodophaea formosa. Next base: position 6,667,365 of record OY720228.1, on the reverse strand, counting down.
ATTTAAGCGAGTCTACTTCCAATTTCTTCGGAGCAATTTCTGCAAGCAAGTTCCTCAAGAAACAAGAAAAATGTCGTTGCTACCATTCGTATTCGGCTACGAATCGCCACGCTACTACCACCGTCACTGGCCCAGCCGTCTCCTCGACCAAGACTTCGGTTTGGCGTTAACACCCGACGACCTACTCACAGCTGTTGCGAGTCCATTACTGTCTCAAGACTACTACAGACCGTGGAGACAGCTAGCCGCCGCGGCGAGGGACATCGGCTCCAGCATCAAGGCCGACAAAGACAAGTTCCAGATCAACTTGGACGTGCAGCATTTCTCGCCAGAAGAGATTTCGGTCAAGACGGCGGATGGTTTCGTGGTGGTGGAAGGCAAGCATGAGGAGAAGAAGGACGAGCACGGGTACATATCGCGGCAGTTCGTGAGGCGCTACGCCCTTCCCGAAGGCGCGGCGCCCGACACCGTGGAGTCGCGCCTGTCCTCCGACGGCGTACTCACCATCACAGCGCCGCTGAAGGTCCCTGAAGCGATCAAGGGTGAGAGGAAGGTACCTATTTCGCAGACCGGTCCGGTACGCAAGGAAATCAAGGACCAGAGCGAAGACACCAGCGACAAGAAGGAAGAAAAGAAAGAAAAGAAATAATCTCAGTCAATCCTATCTGTGATTTTAAAAGTTTTTCCAAAGATGTCTATGTATCAATGCAATGTATTAGGCGGTGCCATTTGAGACTGATTTATTTTTAAGTTAAATAAAGTCTAAAGTTTGTTTTATTAACAATTGTTTTAATTATTTTATTTCTATACCCTCATAATCCCTTCTAACAAAATGTAGGTATACCACATATTTTTCTTTGAAATTTTAACTGCTTACACTAGGTATATAGATGGAATATTATCAACACTAGACCCTTCGTCATCGTATTATTTATCAGTATCACAGTAGGTACTCGATCGATACCTGACATGTGAAAATACTTACTGGGGTTCATTATGAACAGCGCTCTAAGTGCGATATGCATATTTTTTCTTTTCTAGCGCACAATTTGCGAATTGCAAGTTCTACGCTAAAGCACTGATGGGTTAGTTACCTTTTTGTATTTGGTTGCATTGTTTGTTATTTCCATTTCCAGTTAGTTCGTATCTCTTGGCCTTGGTGTCTGGCGGCCTTAGACTTTGCCTCATGTTAAAAAATAAGTAAATGCTTAAGTTACTGCTATCATAACTTAGGTAATAAGCAGATCGGTAAATATCAGAGTATGCTGAAGAAATAAGTGGGTATAGCTACATGACCATGTCATTGTTTAAATTGATTGATAGCGCGTGCGAGTAGACTGAGATTACCTCCATATTTTATATATTTATGTACCTAACCGATTTGGTGAAATGGGCACCATAAATATATGAATTTATTATGATAGGTATTTTTAGGTGTAAAAATACCATTTGTAAGATTCAATTATTAACTGCAACAAATGAGCTCTACTGTGCGTGGCCTGTACCGTATATTATGCCCTACACTTAATGTTTACCTAATATTATAAAAAGAAAAATGTGATTGTTTACTTGTTTGCATTGAATAGGCTCCGAAACTACGGGTCTGATTTTCAAAATTCAATGAAAGCTTATTTACCTGCGTGTGACATCCTAATTCTAATCTGAATCCTAATCCTAACTATAATATATTATAATATATATTTATAATATTATATTATATTATTATGTGGTTGTTGAAATTTCTTTCATCTCGACTTTCAAAGTCGGTATTTTTAACGCCCGATCTCCCGCCTTGAGACCCTCAAGGAAAAGGAGAATCAGGATTCCTCTCTACAAAAATGGTGTTCCCCAAAACTTTTGAAAAAATGATGGAAGTATGTATAGCTGCCTGTTTCTGTAATATTTGTATATTTATTTTTGAGTCAAGTAAGTTGCAGTATCTGTGTAAGCTTTTGGCTATTGTTCCGGTTGATCCTATAACTATTGGTACTACGTGGGTTGGCATTTTCCATAATCGGGTTATTTCTTTTTGCAACAAGTGGTACTTACTCAGTTTTTCAACTTCCTTGGCTCCTATATTATAATCGGATGGTACGGTGATATCTATTAAATATGCTGTGTTTTGTAACTTATTTATGTAAATAATATCTGGTCTATTGTGTGTGACGGTGACATCTGTTTGTACCGGTATTTCCCACATGATCTTTGCAGTGTCGTTTTCTTTAACTTGTGGTTGGAGGAGATGTTCTTTCCACCAAAGTTTATCACACTCAAAGCCATGCTTTTTCAATAGTGTCCAGTGTACATACTGCACAATATTGTTATGCCTCTTGGTATAGTAAGTGCCGGCTAGCTTCTCGCAACCTGCAATGACGTGTTGTGCAGTTTCGTCTTTCAATCCGCAAATCCGGCACTTACCATCCACCGGTCTTTTGAGTATGTCTCTCTCATGCTGGCGCGTGACAACTGCTTGATCCTGTATTGCGTATATGGATGCTTCGAGAGTGGGAGATACTGGTTGTTTTTTGAGCCATTGGAACGAACCTTTTCTATCTATGTTTTCTTTCTCCAAAACTGCTTTATAAAATTGACCATGTAACGGTTTAGATTTTAGCTTATTTATCCTATTTTTAATAACTGCTGTTTTTATTTCTATATCTGTGTACTGTTCATTATTTTGTAGCCCTAACTCTGTTCTAAACTCTATTGACTCTTTCTCTATTGAATATTTATCTTTAACTCTATCATGTTCTTTTATAGCTAGTAGCAGGTGATCGTTTCCGGATTGAAGGTAAGTGTTGTATTTTATTATCTGTGATTGGTACATGGTCTCTATATTTAAAAGTCCCCTGCCTCCTTCGTCGTTCGGCAAGTACAGGCGTTCTACGTCTGCTTTCTGGTGATGGCCTTTGTTCATGGAAAGTAACTTTCGGGTCTTGGTGTCTATAATCTTTAAATCGGAAACTTTAAAATTAATGACCCCAAACGAGTACAAAAGAACGGGTACGGCATAACTATTTATTGCTCTTATAAGGTTTTGTGAATTGAGATGAGAGTTGGCAACACACTTAATTCTTCTGAGGTATTCTTTTTGTATTTGCTGTCTGATTTCATTATGGTCTATTTTTCCTGTTTCATGTACCCCCAAATATTTGTAGGTTTCGCCTGTCTTTAAATGTTCAAATTGTCCCCCGCTTAACAGTATGTGCCCTTGACCTTCATGTTTATCTCTCCTACCAGCTTTAAGATGCAGAACGTTGCATTTTAGGGTTGTTGTTGTTACGTGTTGAAAATATTTCAAAAAGTCTTTTAATGTAACCTGGACCTTCTGATTTTGCTTTGAAAAAGCAGTAAATTAGTTCCTTCTGTTCTTCGTGTGACCACTTTCTTCTTGCGTCATCGCTAAAGTATTCAGAACTTGTCGTGGTCGTTCGTTCTTTTTATTATATTATTCAACTTAGGTTTGCACCTTCTCGACCTTCTATAGGTCGGTATCTGACAAAAATCCCGCCCTGAGACCCTCAGGGAGAAGGAGTTTCTGTATCCCCACTAACAAAAATTGTATCTCCTAGAACTTTTGAAATAATGTTTGCAGTATGTAGAGCGGCTTGTTTTTGCATTATACTGATATCTATTTGTGAATTTAGGGTCTCACAATACCGCCGGAGACTTGTGGCGACAACCCCGGTTGCTCCTATCACTATCGGTACTACAGTAGTTTTTGTTTTCCAAAGTCTAGTTATTTCTGTTTTTAATAAATGGTATTTGGCTAATTTTTCTACCTCTTTTGCTCCTATATTGTAGTCCGACGGTATTGTGATATCTATCAAATGTGTAATGTTGTTTCTTTTGTCAGTATATATGATGTCTGGCCTATTGTGAATGACTGTCCTATCTGTTTGGACAGATATCTCCCACATCAGCTTCGCTTCGTCATTTTCTATTATTTTTGGATGGGTAAGTTGTTCTTTCCACCAGAATTGTGATACTTTAAATTTGTGTTTCTTTGCTAATGTCCAAAAAATATATTGTACTACGTTATTGTGCCGTTTCACGTAGTAGCTACCAGCCAGTTTTTCACACCCAGATATTAAATGTTGGGTGGTTTCATCTTTTGCCGTACATAGGCGGCATTTGCCGTCTATGGATCTTTTCATTATATCTCTTTCATGCTGTCTGGTAGCCACTGCCTGATCCTGTATAGCGAAGACTGATGAAACCAATGTAGAAGATACCTGTTGTTTTTTGATCCACGCAAACGAGAGCTCCTGGTCTATATTGGGTTTTTCTAATATGGAGTTATGGAACTGACCGTGAAGCGGTTTGGATTTCCACGTATTTATGCGTTTTGTTAGTACTGCTTTTTTTAGTTCACAATCAAGGTAAGTTATATTTTCTATTAAGTCTATTTCTTTTAAGTTATTTCTTGCTTCTTTCTGAATTGAATATTTGTTTCTACTTTTGTCGTGTTTTACTATGGCAGCTATTAGATAGTCATTTTGTGTTTCTAAGTATTGTTTATATTTAATTATTTGTGTTTTATGCAGCATTTCTATATTTAGTAGCCCTCTTCCCCCTTCCTCTATTGGTATGTATAATCTTTCTACCTCTGCTTTCTGTTGGTGTATTTTATTTAATGTTAGTAGTTTTCTTGTTTTTATATCTATTTTTTTGAGGTCACTATTTTTGTAGTTAACAATTCCGAATGAATATAACAGCACAGGTACTGCATAGGTGTTTATTGCCCGCATCACATTTTTAGAGTTGAGATGGGTATGTGTAAGTCTTTTAACCCGTTTAAAATATTCTTTCTGTATATGTTCCCTAAGTTTGTCATGGTCTATGCTACCTCCTTCGTTCATGCCTAAATATTTATAATTCTCTCCCATCTTTAAGTGCTCAAATATTTCTCCACTAAGGAGCACGTGCCCTTCTCCTTCAATTCCTGTCCTCCTTCCCGCCTGCATATTCAAAGTGTTGCATTTATTTAGACCAAAACTCATTCCTATATCCCTAGTAAATACTTCTGTGCTGTCTATTAATACCTTTAGATTGTTTTTATTATTGGCATACAATTTTAGATCATCCATATATAGCAAATGATTCACCCATACACTGTCTTTAAGTTTATATCCTTTTGTTTCATATGTATTAAGTATTTGCGATAGTGGATTGATCCCTAGGCAAAACAGAAGCGGAGACAACGAGTCGCCCTGAAATATTCCGCGGCGTACGCAAATCGGTTCAGTAGTTACTGAGGTATACTGCGCGGGCAGTCATGACAACTTTCCACATAGGCATCACCATCTTGAGAAAGGCCTTAATAGATGTTGGGCATTTGTAAAGATCCAGGGCTTTCAATATCCACTCATGGGACATGCTGTCAAAGGCCTTCTGGTAATCCACCCATGCCATGCTCAAGTTCTTCTGAGCAAGGTGGGCGTCCTCAAGTATCGCTTTATTCACCATCAGGTGGTCCTTACATCCACGGGCTCTTCGCCTACATCCCCTCTGTTCCGGGGCTATTAAATTGTGTTGGTCACAGTGCATGTACAATTCATTTGCCAAAATGGACGTCAAAAGTTTATACATGCTGGGAAGACATGCTATTGGTCGCCAATTCTTCGGGTCCTCGGTACTGTCACTTTTGGGAATCAAAATGACCTGTCCTATCGTAAACCAATCTTCTATTTTTTCTAATCCTTGTATTATTTTTGTGTATAATTTTGCAAGATAAATATGAGTATTAGTTAGATATTTTAAATAATAGTTTTGAACTTTATCTATTCCTGGTGTTTTCCAGTTATGGAGTTTTTGGATAGCAACCCTAACGTGCTCTAATGTGATTTCTCCTATATTTTGATTTTGTGTAATCTGTTCAGTAGTTTCCTCTAAGTCTGCTATCCATTGGGCATCTTTATTATACGTAATTGGTTGTGACAATATCGGGGACCAGAAGTTCTCTATTTCTTGTTGAGTTGGAATCTTACTTGGTAGTTTTTGTTCTCCTGAAATGTTTCTATAGAGTTTGTGCTGATTATCTTCAAAAAGTTTATTTTGCGTGTGTTTTTTGGCCATGTCTTCGTAGCGCGTAATTCTTCCTGATAGTGCTTTTACTTTTTGTTTTAGCATTTCTTTTATATTGTCGCGATCACTATTAGTAAATATATGGTATTTATCGTAAAGCTTATGTTTTAGTTTAATCATTTTCCTAGTCTCTATTCCATTTTCTATTTCCACTAATCGTCCTAGATCTTTCCTAAACTCTTTAATTTTGCTTTCTATTCTGCGTTTCCACGGCGGATCTTTGCGTGGCTTTAGGATGTTAGAACTTGCATATGGTTTTTGATTGTTAGCTAGTATTAAGGTTTTAGCAGTTGCGTAAATTACGTCGTTTGTTTCGCGAAGTGATAGTTCTGTCTCAAAAAGTGTAGGTAAGTACTTATTTAGCTTGTGTAAGTTATTAAGAAATTGCTTGTTGAATTTAGGTTTTGGTAGGATAAGGCGTTCTGAGATATCTGTTTCTTTTGTTTCGGAAATATTACGTAATAAATCTAGAATTAAAGGGTCTTGTTCATTGTATTGTCCTATGACTTGGTCAACATCGGCTAGAGGCTCTATAATAGCAGTCTGTGGTGTGTTTACTATTGCAATTGGTGAATTTTCTCTACTTGGTAGTTCTTGTGTCGATGGTTGAATGAATTCTGTGCTTGATGAAGGTTGTGATTGATGTGACGGAATGTGTGATGTACTCGATTGTATGGCAGAGTTTATGTGTGTATTAGTTTGTGTGAGTTGTGTAATCAATTGTTCTGCTTGTTGTCGTATTTCACTTAGTACTTCATTAGATAATATTTTCCGGTTTATTACAGTTCGTGCCTGATTTGATAGAGTATTACCATTAAATTTATTAATTTTTGGATTATTTGGGTTACGTTCTTTAAATAGTTTTTCAAGCCGGGTAATGTATCCTGATCCTCCTACTTTTGCTGTGTAATAACAGAACATGAGCTCTCTTAATTCATCGTCGGTCCATTTTTTCCTAGAGTCATCGTTATTACTTCTAACGGGCTCAGATTGATTTACTGTTTGTGTGTTACGTACTATTGTCAGTGTATCTTGTTGTGCGTTTCCTATTATTTCAGATGGCTGAGTAAGTATTTCTGTATCTGTAGTTATTGTAGATTGTATGCTATCCTGCTCTGCATTCTGTTGTATCTGTCGTAGTGTCTCTTCATTAAATCTTTTTTGTTTAAGTATGCTACGTACTTGATTAGATAGTGCACTTCCGTTAAACTTATGAATTTTTGGGTTACTTGGATTTCTCTGTTTAAAAAGGTTTTCTAATCTATTGATATAACCTGGCCCTCCAGCTTTCGCCTTGTAGTAACATAGTAAAAGTTCTTTTAATTCCAAGTCAGACCACTTTTTCCTTGTATCTTCACTGAATGTTGGTGTTGGTGTGGCTGACTCCGACGTACCGGTGGCGCTTTCGGGATCTAGATTATCCCCGTGCCACAAAGTAGAGTCGGTGTTCCTGATAAGATCGGCTGTAGTATTTTCGGGTTCCCCTCCTCCCCTCCCGACCCCCGCCCGCCTGTTCAGCAGAGGGTCGCTGACGGTCCACATGCTGTCACGTGCAGCGCCAGCTCCACACGTGCCCCGGCGACCCCCGGGTAGCGACCCTATACGTTCATCTCTATTATAACTACTCATTTTTTAAAATGGATTCCAGCGCCTCGTTAGCCAGGTAAGTTTATTTAATAGTACCCGTTGCCCGCCCCCCACGTGGACTAGATGTTATTGCCCGGGCGTGAGGTTGTATTGGGGGGCTTATTATATTATATTATATTATATTATATTATATTATATTATATTATATTATATTATATTATATTATATTATATTATATTATATTATATTATATTATATTATATTATATTATATTATATTATATTATATTATATTATATTATATTATATTATATTATATTATATTATATTATATTATATTATATTATATTATATTATATTACGATATCTTTAATATTTTTTATATAGTTACGCTTTCACGTCGTATCTACTGAACCAATCATCATACAATTTTTGCATACACATAGGTTAGGGTACCGAGAAGACTATATATTACGCGGGCGAAGCCGCGGGTAACAGCTAGTAGGCTATAATTTACGCAGACGAAGTCGCGAGAAAATTGCTAGTATTGCATAAAACAATGATATAGTTAACTTTAGAAGCTAAGTAACTATCCCATTACATAGCGATTGAAGTTGTATCCATTATCATTATTTAAATGGACTGCACATACAAACTATCACGTCTTGTCTCCTTGCCGAGTAGACAGAGACAGTAGGTCTGTAAAATTTGCATGCTGGTGGGCTTGTAGATAACGGAATCAAATTAGTGATGGGTTGCTAGCTGCATCGCCTATTAACATTATACTTGACGGCCATTCCCGCGGTCGGCTTTTCTTTTCTCCCAGTTCAGTGTGGAAGGTAATGCAGAAAATGGACTGCAAAAGTATGAAAACTGGATTATTAGGGTAAGCACGCACCGCGACGCGACAGTCGCGTCGCGTCGCGCGACAGAAAAAAGCAAATCATGGGTGCGCGCACTACGATTCGGCAGTCGCGTTTTAGGGATGGGGCGTTATGACTTTTCGTTTTAAATCGTAACGAAACTGTTATTCGTTTCTTGTTGTATTACGTTGTTTACTTCTTCGTAAACTTTTAGAATCGTTACGAAAGTGTTATCCGATACTTGTCGTAAAAATAAACGTAAGTATACAAATCACTTAGGAAACACAAGCTAAGCAAAGCTTTTAAACATCAAAAAGACCTCTCCCGAGAGTGTAGGCCAATAGCTCTGGCTAATTTAATGGCTCTTGTGATCAGAGAGAGTCGTGCTCCTTCACTAGAGAATAAAAAAGACCTGATGATGATGATGATGATGAAGATACAAATTACTATCATAGAAAGAAAGAAAGAATATTATTATATTTCTTTGGCGCATAAAATCAAACATATGAAAACACACAAGAAACACAACTACTATGAAAGTTATAATGTTTACTATGAAGAATTACTGATTGAGAAAATTCATTATCGCGATGAACCTACTTCGATCTTCAAAAGTTGCTATGGAGAAATGCTTCACACTGAATGTTCAACATCTTTACACGAAACAGTAAACATAAACTAAAACAGAAACAGTAACTATGATGCTAAAAGTGGCCAAGTCTTATGACTTTCGGCTCTGTCTACCCCACTAGGGATAAAGACGTGATAATATGTATGTATGTATATATGTATAAACGTTATTCAATTTATTTAATATGTAGTAAAGACATAAACCAGTAGGCAATGAATTGACACTGTGTGTTTCTGTCGGTTTGTTTCAATATGACTTGGTTTATTATACTTGTGTCTTCAAACTATACAATTATTCAATTTTAAATATTAAAATCTCACTACCCCGTAACATCTCCAATAAAATTTACAGTACGGTGCCACACCACATCTATTCAGGATTTTTGAATCTCAACTCGATTAACATTAGAAAACACGTTTTTATTTGAGTTGGCACATTACTAGTTGGCTATGTCCTGCGCAATGTTGCCAGGTTTTACTTTTGTTACTTTTTTGAAAAAGTTACATAACAGTTGGTACAATTAAAAAACAATACTGAATAAGGATTTATCGTTTATTATGCTTATTTGTAATAGTAATATTAAGTTCTAATTCCAACGATATTTTCCAGTATTATAGATATATTAAATACGGGAGTATTAAGATGTAAACACTTCTTAGAACTTAAAATTGCTTAGGCATAGCTTATTAAAGTAACTAGGAACGCAATAAAGAAATAAAAAAATCTAAGTATGTTCGAATCGAATGGGTTAATTATCCAAAAATCGAAAGTAACTTCAAGTTACGCCACGGGTATGCAAGTTACAAAAATGTAAGAAATGTTAATATAATGGCAACATTATCGACTGCCGAGTCGCAGTGCGCGCGTCTTCATAGATCTCCATACGTTGCAAACGCGTTTGCGACAGATCTGTCGCAAAATTAGCAACAATAGGTATGCGACTGCGCGACTATCGCGTCGCGGTGCGCGCACTTCTATGGCACTCCATACGTTGCGAATTTTGCGACAGCAAATCGCGTCGCAGTGCGTGCTTACCCTTAATTTACCTATCTCTGTAGCCTGTCTCGGCCTACCGTTCAAAGCAATCCATGTAATATATTTTTAGGCAATAAGTACAAAATAATTTAAGATATTTTTTTAAAAAACAAAAATCGACTTTAACCGAATCAATTTGTCTGAAAAGCATTAAAATAAAATGGAAATAAGTATAAACCGAACGGCTTACTTGTAAAAAATTTTTTGGTTTTTGTATATATTTTCAAAAAGCGCTCGACTCCTTTTGATAAAAATTTAATGGGACCATCTGTGAAGTAATACCTATCGAACAAAAAAAAGAATTTCTTAAATCAGTCCAGGCGTCTTCGAGAAATCGAGAAACATATATATGTATAAAAAAAAAGATTTCGACGAATTGAGAACCTCCTCCTTTTTTATGAAGTCGGTTAAAACACTGTAGGTACAACAAAATGAGTGTCACTGTGCTTGGCTAAATAAAATAATACCGTATAATATAATTGATGTCAGTCAATTGAACTAATGATACAATTATCATTATTTCAATTGACTGCATTCAAATATCTCTCTAGACCATTTCGGCTTACAGTCTTATAAATCCTTGGATTACTTTTTAGGCAATAAGAATTAAAAAACACTGTTTGTATGAATCACTTTATTAGCTACAACAAAATGAGTGCCACTGTGCGTGGCTAAATAATACCGTATATTATGTCATACAAGTAATGGTGTATAAAACAATGATATAACTTTAGAAGCTCAGTTACGCATATCACTACGGTGTTGTGTATTCACAATTTCGTTTAATTACTTCAATATCGGTTTGGAAATGTTTTATTAATCTCCCTTTAAATCTTAGCGAAATAAATTTATTAAAGAAACCCGGCTTTACTCATGTTTAATTCGCCAGATTCACCGACTAGTTTCGGCCTGTTACGATGATCACAGAAGCAGAACACAGAATGATAGTCCTCGTAACAGTCCGAACTAAACGGCGAATCTCCTCTGAGATTAAAATTAAATACATACATACTGTAAAACGTCTCTACAAAAAAAAATATTATTTTTAATTAATAAACCGGAGTAAATGTATACGTGAAAGAAATGAAAATAATATCATTTCAAAAATGATGTTAAAAAAAGGAGACAAATCCATAACAATGAAAGATGTGACTGTGAATTTGTAATGGATTAACACAAAATTTAAAAAAAAATGTTTTAAAATACAAGTTTTTTTATTCTATTTTTACCCTTCGAACTTTTGTTGTAATTCGTAAACATTAATACAATCAAACAAAACAAAAATCTGTAGGTAAATTAAAGTCTGATAGTACAATTTTTAATAGTATGCTCATAATTTAGTTTGAAGATTTTTTAATTGCATTTATATATATATTTGCAATTTGAGTCTCTACCGTTAAATCAACAATTTTGACATGAAATGCAATAAACACACGTTGTTTTTGTTTTTGAAATGTTAATTAATTTCTTGTTTAATTAAAAGTATTTGCCTCGTTTCTATCGATGCATAACATATTATTATCTTTTTTATTTTATTGTACTTTTTGTCTTTTTTCCAAACCGATATTAAATTTATCTACCATTAATATTGCTATACATTGAGACGACTAGTCCGCAGTACGACCAACTAACACCAAACAACTTAGATTACAAGCGACAATCGAAGAAAACAAATAAACCTTATTGTATCACAATTAAATTCTATCAATAATTAGTGTGCTATACACATAATATGTACATGAATGAATTTTATCCATTTATATATTGATTAATTTTTAAAACCAATAATATAATCAATTTAATCCGAATCCTCAGAGTAATTATGTTACTGAAAATATCAAAACAAAAAAAAGATAGATTTTTTTTCTAGAACTAATTATGGGTTTTCATTCATTATGAATTTTCTTATAAGAATTGGCGGCTTTTTATTTTACTTTGACACTATCTCCTACCTACCAAAGTGGCCTTTAGGTCATATGCCCCGAGGCTCTGTTTACCACATAAAGGACAAAAAAGTAGGCTCTATAATTATTATTTAATTTTATACTAGGTGTACGCCAAACAATATAGAAAAACAAAAGTCTGCAATTCTGGAGTTCGAAATATTAAAATCAGATTAATATCATCTGCAAATTGTATGTGTATAGCACGCTTAATATTTTTATGATATGTATAAATATTTGTGACGTGTTAAATATAAATAAATAACAATTTCCTTAATTAAGTATATCATATCAGTACAAGTAAGAAGAAAAGCAAGATATGACGCATATGCGTGTATAATGTACGAGTGGTATTTCTTATTCATCAAGTCTAATAAGACTATTAGACTTAATTAACATAAAATAAGAAATTCCAGAAGTAAAATTATTTTTAAGACTACTTTCATATAAATTTTCCTTGATAATAAATTAAGTTTGTTATGTCTCATAAAATTGACTCTACACTTCATAACCAATAATCTTCTAAAAAGCTGGCATCACTTTATACGGTCAAATGTCAGATAGATTTTATTGAATTTTAGAAGTTTTTAATAGGTACTAGTAAAACGCATCGCCGAATTCTTGCAATATCCTGGTACAGTTTCAAAAATGACCTTTCGTGTTTAGGAAACCTCCTTGTTAAATTCAATACCGCTAAATTGTATGAGAAAATTGTTTGATAAAAATTAAGTACATTTCCATTTTCCAAATTCGGATATTGGTACAGTAATTTTATTATTTGACGTCATTCATTATAAGCTTAACAACAAAAAACATAAAAGGCAAATAAATCAACAAACAAGTGTTACAATTTACAAGCCTAAACTTACGTATATATTAAAAAGCATCATAATAGCACACTTTTCTCTCACTTGTACCAACGTAAAAAGTGTCATAAATGTAAGGTTATTAACAAAATATTAGTTTTACATTAGTGAAGTGCTATCAAACAACGGTTATCTAAAAATTAAACGATTCGAATATTCCGTGTCCGTATATTTTAACTATTTACTATAACTTATGTACATGGAAGGCATTAGGCATGTGCAATTTATGTTCAGAAAGGACGTTATTTCAGTGAACCGATTCATTTACTAAAATTTACACATTAACATCGTCAAAAATGAAGTACAGAATTACATTATCAATAAATACATTAAATATATAAAATCTTAGCAAAAACAACAAAAACTTACGACAAAACATTTCTTCGTCACACCTACAACATAATTTAACATTCAATTTAGAAACATTTTCTATTTTCTTTGTAAATTTCTTAATTTATCTACGTTTTTCTAATTCTAAGCTACATAAAGATGTACGCCATTTTGTTTTGCAACATCTAACGCTAGAAATACGATAGGTACAAAATTGAGCTTTATTGATATGTATCGTAAGATGAATTTTGCGTTTTTAATGTCATAAAAATGACATTATAGTAATACAAGAACAAACAAAACGATATTTAATTCATTATATGTCTGTTTATTTTAAATTATTAATGTATATTTTTAAAACAGTTACAGTTCGTATTATCATATTGTTTCAAATTGATAATTAAAACAACATGATAATACGAATGCCTCTTTACATATTTGGAAAAATTGGATATACTTATTACTAGTCACACTTTGTAATCATAAACTTAGGTAACTGGTAACGTAGAGATATCTTCCTTTATAAAAGCAATATTTTTAATTTATTGATACATGATTCTTTTGTCTTATATTTTATCCTTTTCTGCATCCCATCCCCAATAGAACTTTTTAACAACTAAATGGCTTGCTTGCGTTACCAATTTCCTGTATTAAATTTGTCCCCGTGACTTTAATTACATTTTCTCGTTAAAATCAAATTTCAACGAGTATTTATACATTTAAATAAAATTAATTTAAAACGGTTTTTATCGCGTTATTTATACACCTAACGTTTCGAACATGTATTCGTGGTTGCAGGTAGACTAAGTTGACATTTGTCTTATTAGACAAACCGTATTAAATTAATTTTATTCAAATGTGTAACAATCGCGAAAACATTAGAAACATTGAGTATTTATACGTTTTTCAGGCAAAAAGCGTGAATGTGCATCGTGAAGTTTCGTGATTGTTAAGGGACTTGAAAGTGATATGTTTATGATATGTATAATATAGGAATATTTTGTGTCTTTCATAAATATAATTAAATAATTGGTAAATATCCTTGTGATATTAAACAGTTCTATCCTATCGTGTAAACAATGAAATAATTTTAAGTCTGTTTAGTTAACGGACGAAGTCGGTAATATATTTTGATTTTTGTATGTAATTTTATATTTAACTTTATGCTGAGAAAGTATTCTTTAATATTTGAAATACTGAATTTCAAACACTCATTTTGTATTTGCATCATAACTAAGTTACGAATACAGCATCTATGCAATAAAATGTGTCTTATTAAAATGAATATTCACAATTTTTAATCTTTTCGCTTACAGCATTGTCAGCAAAAAGTTAAATTGGTATTTCAAGTTTTAATCTAAAATCAATTTTATCTTGAATAATATTCTGAAATCGATGTTACAAAATATTGTTTATTAAAAGTAACATATATAAATAAATGTCAAAAATTTATTATACCATGTCGGTGCTACCACAAAAATTGTTATACCTTGTGAAAATACAGGTAGTTTTGGTACATACGTCAGATAGGTACGTTCGTACATAAAATATGTTGTTTTGTTTCTTTCAATACAAATTTGTCATTCCACCTTCTTCTCCCAGGTACTAATTGCTAGTTTTTAGACCTGGTACAAATGTAATGACTCAGTGACTCATTACATTTCTTCCTTACTTTGGCAGAAATGTTTCGCTCTTACAGAAGACTGTGATAGTGATATAGAAACTTTAGAGTCACACCATACATGGCAGCTACTATGTTTTTTCTTCTTATCGAGTCGAAATGGTTTCATTCTATTATATATCTTTTGACCCGTATTTGGCCACGCTGATTGCCCTGTCGTTGGCCTCATTAAGGTCCTGTACGGTGCAAATAGTGGGGCAGTTTGGGCACGACAGAAGGTGAGACATAGTCTGATGGGTACCGCAGTCACACAAATTGTTGGTAGAGAAACCCCACCTGACCCTGTTTTCTTGACATCTCCCTACGCCAGTTCGGAGTCAGTTTAGGGATATAGGTATATATGCACTATATTTTTAAGTGCCAGGTCTTTTTTACCGTCCGTATTATAAGGCATAACACCTACTTTTTGTGGTAGCAATCTGTACGAAGTCTATTCCAGAATCAAGCTTGCTAAAAGAAATACTTCAATACTTTGTACACAGTATTCTAAAGTACACTTGTACTTATCTATCCTTACAGAACACAAGATCTATATCTACCTCAAATTAAAGCTTCCGTCTTTACCAATTTAACACATTACATACCCTAGAGTGTAATGTCCCAGAAGTACTTTACATCTAAGTGTTGACTACTTAACATTACAATAAATTCAGTAGCGGGCAAAATAAATTAATCATACTACTTTTTTTTTTAAAAGAAAAAAATACCTTGTTTTCATAAAAAAACAACAAGTAAAGTAATTTTAGAAATACTAGTTATTTTTTTATAAGTTGATAATTTAGGTTGATAAATGAATTTTAAAATATCAAAACACCTGTTTACTATTGCTTTATATGTTGTGATACTAATTTTGTCCGCCACTGTACCTGCTAAGGGTGCATTCACATTGATCAGTAATCGCTACTACAGTCGTCTAACAGAAAGGCGTATAATACCACTACGAGTACACCAAACTAGACCTATTGAAAAATAAATTAAGATTAGTTTCCCGCAGCAGACATAAATAACATGAAAAATATAAAGTGTTGAGGTAGTGTGTTTGCATTTAAAAAATATTTACGTCAAATTTCATAATTCTTTGTATTTAAACTAATTAAAAAAATATTATCACGGTAAAATTTCGTTATTCTATACAGATGTAAATGGGAACACTTTCATTGTTCATAACGAATCAGTATTTACCATAGCACAAAAGGATTCAGGAGGACTTTTTACTTACTGTTGACAACTACATACAATGTACAATGGTTTATATATATCATAAATTAGAATAGTCATACGAAATCCGTAATGGTTGCTGAAGTGACTAACAAAACTTTATAAAACGTAGTTGTTAAAATATAGCAAAAAGACCTGCAGGATGTTGCTAAAGGTAAATACGGACCCCACCGAATCTTTATTATACACAAAGGTAATATACCCGTTTTCTCTTTTTTACAAAATTGATTTACGAAGTTTATTAGTTTCGAAATTAAAATCGTAATTGAAAATAAAATGTCTGAAAAGCATCGCGTATTTGTCTGTTTTTGTATTTATGTACTAGAACAATAAATTGTTACAAAATTACTGAAACGATCGCATGAACGTTGTGTATGACATGTTTTTTTTTGAGAATAATTACTTAGTAAAACAATGTCCTTAATTTTTTTTACATACAATCTCTTTTAAATTTAGGCTTATGCGGGAATCCTTATTATTGTTAATATGAATGTAAGAAATCAAATAAGTATAGTGTACAAAATAATATTAACTAGATAAATAAATATTTTTACAAGTGTGCATTTTTAATAAGTAATTGTCATTTTAAGTATTATTACTTTTCCATCTACTAATGTTTCAGTTAAATAAAAATAAAGATCAAATGAAAGGTGTACATGAATTTTTCGGGGTCCAGGGCTGCTCTGAAAGAAAACGGAGATATCATTCTGAGGGGCCTAGATAACACTTGAAAATTTTTGAATACTGTTTACACTTGAACTTCCTTAGCAATTTTTTGCCGAAAGTGGTTTTTGACATAAACGCTAAGAAAAGCTTTAAGTTCTCATTTTAAATTGTTAACAGTAGCTCATTCAATAGTTTGAAGAGTTTAGAGAACTCTTTATTAGTTTAAAGGGTTATCTAGGGCCTCGCACAACAACATTTTAAATGATTTCTCCGTTGTCTTTCATAGTTTATTACAAATAGAGGTAACACTGCACACCGAAAAATTAATGTAAGGCCTTAATTAAATGATACTTAATGACTACTAAAATACAGACACCATCGTGAGGTAAGCTCTCAGATATCAGCGGTATAAAAAAATAATAAAGAAGACATTAAAAGTAACATATTTTTACAAATGTATTGCTGTAAAATTGTAAGTATACCACAAAATAAAGTATAAATACTTATGTCTGCTGCAAGAACCATTTACTGTAGATCAGAAAAGAACCCTAACAGTGTAAAAGGCGATGATACACTTATTTACAAAACCCAGCCTTTAGATCCAACTACAAGCACCAGTACTAGACGAAAATAAAATGAAATACATTAACTATGATATGTTAGTTCATCTCAGTCTTCAATCTACCACTAGAGTCCTAAGCTAGCGGATTTGACAACCCCATAAGAAAAGGACGCGACATTTTCAAAACGGAAATCATCAAAAAGCCTCGAATAATTTATAGTACATCCAATTTTGTAATACACATCTCTAGAAAAATATTTAGGTATAATTGCATCGGCAACAAGTACATTAAAATTAGTAAATATTGTAATACTCACAGCTTTTATGATATGTATCATTTTCTTATAACTATTTATACGTACATCTATTACACTTAAAACTACGTCTGTGATTTTCGTTTGTGCGTCACCTAAAGCGAGTGCAAGGTGCCGAGTGAATGCGACAACTACGTTTATAAATTCATTGTAACTCTTTAAAATAGATTCATACTCTTTTAAAATATATCTCTCGTGAAAATAAACATCTAAGAAGTGATAGCCCTTACCATCGAGTAAATTCGAGAAACAATTGACGGTTTTATTGAGAGTGAGAGAGATGTCGAGGTTGTATAGTAGAGTGAGGAGGACGATGAGTGCGTAAAGGATGGTGTTGGGCTTGTGGGGGGAGATGGCGGAGGAGGGGGGCGCGGGGTACACCACGTCCACCTCGGCGATCTTGAAGATGGACAGCAGCAGGTGCGAGGAGATGTCTTCGTGCTGCGAGTTGATGCGCGATTTCACTTCTTTCAGGACGTCGATGCATTCCTCCTGAAATTGTATTAAAAACTAATGTATTCATCAAATTTGTATAACCAAAAATATATTTACCAAGTTATAGACAAAAAACACTGAGCGGACTGAGTACGCAGTTAGAATGCAAAACACGAAAGTGGAGCATTTAAATTCGTAAATCAAAAATCTAATCTAAATGTAGTACTTTTGGTATTTTTATTATAAAAGTATAAAAAATTAAGAGAATTGTTGATTACCGCCTAATGTCAAGTAACTATTTAGTAATCTGTGCTATTGTGTCCACTTTTGGTGGTAATCAACAATTGCCGTAATTCATGAAATGCAAATTAATAAAAAGTAATACCAAAAATACTACAAGGTAATTTATTAGCAAAGTATAGATATTCCTAGATTATTTCAATTAGGAGTAAAATTTTATAATAAAATGATCAGTGTCGTTTTAGCTCTCGAAAACCTTTTTAATTGTATTCTTATTTTGTTAATTACCAGAATCTAATGGTGTGCCGATTAGTCACCTCAGTGAGTCAGAGTATAACCTTCCCCTTAGAGAGCCTGGATTACGATTTCTAAGAGAATTGTGATAAAATCTTACCTTTTCTCTATCCAGCAGTGCCTCTCCCGCCTCCCTCAATAACTCCTGCTCCCTGGGAGGCACGCTGGCTGCGATGATCACGTTCTCGTTGCTGATGTTGAATAGGGTCAGGGTGCAGTTTGTCTGAAGAGAAAATAGTAACGGTTACTAATCATCATTAGGTCTTTTTAGTCTCCAATGCAGGAGCACGACCCTCTTTGTACTACCAGAGGCATTAGCTAGAGCAGTCAGAGAATTTGGTCTACATTCTCTACGCTGGCCAGACGGCTTGGAGAGGTCTCTATGATGTTTATAAGCTTTGTTTAGCTTGTGTTTCCTTAGTTGCCGTCTACAACCTCCATGGAAAGACTTGGACTGGCCCTATTCTACTCTGCCGGGAACCACACGGCTTTAAGTCTTAAAAAATCTGACACAGATGCTAGTTCATCAACTAATCTCAAAGCTAATAGGGATGTCCAAGTCATACCGTGGATGTCGGAAACAAGCTAAACAAAGCTTAAAGCCAACCCGTCTGGCCAGCGTGGAGAGTGTAGGCCAAATCCTCTGACTACTTAGGCGAGTATATGGCTCTGGTAGTACAGAGAGGATCGTGTTCCTGCGGTGGAGACTAGAAAGACCTGATGATGACGATGATAATATGAATGTGACTATGATTCTCGGATGTGACTTTTCCCCAGTTGGCGGCAAGAGGTATTTTTGTCAGCAGATGTCATGTTTAATCATCATTTAAAGAAACTTCCTGCCACGTACATTCGATCAAACTGTGGAATAAACTTCGGCGGCATTCCCGAATCGATTCGACACTGAAACCTCCAAAAACGAGTCTATGTCTTCTTAAAAGGCCGGCCACGCTCTTGTCATATTTTTTTTTATTTAAAATAAATATATTTATAGGGGACATATCACACAAATTGAGGCAGCCCTACAGTAAGTTGTGAACTTGTGTTGCAAGATACTAACTCAACCATACTATATTTTATAATTTATACTTATATAGAATAATTCCTGGTGTTACAGTTGTTCATGGGCGGCGGTGATCATCTACCATCAGGTGACCCACTGGCTCCTATATCATACAAAAAATTTATGATTGGTGCAAAGAAGCCCATCAAATAGTCGAAAAGTTTTAATACTAGGTACCTATGAAACGTTCTTTATTTAGATGTGCAGGTTTTGTAAATTCGAGATATGCTCCTTAGTTTTGTTCCATATCATCTGTACTCCGCTTTGGACTAACTTCAACAAGTTTTCAGTTGTACATGAAATATATATATGTATGACAATCATCATCATCATTTCGAGTAGGTAACACGGTCAGTCGACCAAGCTCACCCTGATGTCAGAGTTCTTCGGAACCGCCTAATACCTTTATGACAATTAATAAGTATTCGAATCATATTGGAATATCGAATCAATACCGTTATTAAAGTCAGTTTTTACTACGACCTGTGCTTTTGTAAGGAAAGTATTTAAATACAACGTAGAAGTAGGCATTAGTATTTTGCATTTTAAATGATTTTATTTTCAAAATATCTCATCTTTGGTTTTGAAGACGACCTATGTGACTCCTCAACACTTTAAACCTCTACGTGTTCGAACTCTGGTATTGAAGTTAAACAGTAGTTAAGTCGCAATTCTTTATTACCCCATCGCTGGCAACGACGTTCATGTACTGCTGGAGTAGACGCACAGCATCCTCCGCCCCGAGGCCAGTGTGGGGCCGCAGCAGGGACTCGTCGACGGCGCTGAAGCCAAGCAGGAGGTACACGCCTTCAGGGAGCTTGTATTCACCTGTAATATTAATCACATAAAATTTAAGCCGTGTGGTTCTCGGCAAAGTAAAATAAGACCACTCCAAGTCTTTCCGGTGAGCGTTTTGTTTTTCGTGTGTGTAAGTGGCCGACACTGGTGTCAGATTTATCAAGGTGCCTTAAGGCATCTGTCATAGCTTAACGACTGTCAATTCTCTGGGTCTCTCGCAGATCACGCTATAAATTCCAAGAATCAATCAAACAAATCATCATCAGCTTTCCATTACCCATGCTGGGCATAAGCCTCCCTTTGTCTGCGCCATCCTTCTCTATCCCTAGCCTTCGCAATCGGTTTGTGAAAGAGTTGTTAAAAGGAACAGGTGAAATAATGGTTATCTTTGTATAGCAAAAAAAATAATGTATTCAGCTTACCAGGGTTCGGCCGCATGCAGATGAAAGATCCCGAGTAGCAGTAACACCTTCCTCTGTAGGCCTGATAAGCTGGTGCAGCGTGAGAGTAGTGGGCCAATCGGGAGGAGCAAGGAGCCCGAGGGACGCAGGCCACCTTGCAGGACACCTGGAGCGACGTTTCGCAGACACATAGGTCGGTGCATTCAGCAAGCTCTGCTGAGCGGTATAGCTGAAAGAATATTGAATTGACATATAATGACGAGCTCCGTGGCGCAGCGGTCTACACGCCTGCCTGCAACACGGATGGTCCCGGGTTCGATTCCCGGTCTGGTCAAGATGGAAAATGATCTTTTTCATATTGACCTGGGTCTTGGATGTTTTTCTATATAAGTACCTATTATAAAATATATAGTATCGTTGAGTTAGTATCCCATAACACAAGTCTCAAACTTATTTTGGGGCTAGCTCAATCTGTGTGATTTGTCCGTATATATTTATTTATTTATTTGTAACTCTTTTTTACATTTGATTTTTTAAATAAATGTGTCTGTTTGCACAACACTAGCAACCGCATTTCAGCACCACACTATCGAACTAGGAGTTAATTTGTATCTCGAGTTGTGGGGAGCATCGTGCAGTTTACTGTGACGTTCTGAAATATACGGCACTAGGAGAGGCATCGACATGATTTAGAAATCAATGCATAGTAACTAATCTATTGCGTTCCACTGTCATTTAGGAGTTAACTCATCATTTATAAGTTAACCCTAAATGACAGAAAATATTAATTAAACTGAGACGATGAAATAATATACTTAGTGAAATAAAAATGTAATGGTAGTTCATCTTTTCTAGTAACAGATGAGTCATGGTCCTACTCCCATATAGGCTATAATTTAAGCGGGTGAAGTGGCGAAAATATTGCCAGTAAGAGGATAAAAATACTTACACGTCGAGTTTCCCCCATCTTAATATACTGCGCTTGATCGTCGCTCTCCGGCTTCTTCACGACGCAGTACTTCGCCGGCTCCAAAGTCGTGGTCGGCTTAGGAGTAGTAGTTGTCGTCGTCGTTGTGGTTGTAGTTGTAGTAGTAGTAGTAGTGGGGGTAGTTGTCGTGGTTGCGACTGTGGTCGTCTCGGTTGTGGTTTGGACCACAGCGGTAGGTTCTTCGATGTCGACTGGCGTGACCGTTGGGTGAGATTGAGTCGTTATTGGTTCCTTAAAAAGGAAGTTTTATGGTGTAAGAAAAAGCCGTGTGGTTCCCGGCAGAGTAGAATAGGACCACTCCAAGTCATCCCGTGGATGTCGTAAAAGGCGACTAAGGAAACACAAGCTAAACAAAGCTTATAATCATCAAAGAGACCTCTCCAACCCGCCTGGTCAGCGTGGAGAGTGTAGGCCGAATCTCTGATAGCTCTGGCTACATTAATATGGCTCTGGTAGTACAGAGAGGGTCGTGCTCCTGCAATGGAGACTAAAATACTTAGATCTAATGAAGTTTTGTTATGATGACGGTACAAGAACTGGCTTTTGCCATGTAAATGTATAAAGAGCTTTGTTTCAAAAGCGATGGTCTCTTGAGCTGCAGCGATACACATTCACAAATGTACATGTAATCTATGAACGAACGTGTACTTACTACTTATGGACCTTACCATAATATTATCCACATGGGCTTGTTTCGAACCACGTTGGAATTCAAATGAGCTTATAACGGACGATAAAAATAAAATGGAAAAATATGTTTTAAATTGTAGTTTGCTCTATGGATCTATGAGTACTAACCGGTTGTTTCCATTAAGTCGAAATACTAGTCTACTTACGATCTCGGTAAGAGGGGCCTTGTTCTCTTCAAGTTTAGGATTCTTATGGGTGGTCGGGTGGCGATCCGAGGGAGGGATGGTCATGTAGCTGGGGCTGTTTTCCACTGAGGTTGTAGTGTGGTGAGAGCCGTACGTCTTGATGTGGTAGTCGCTTTGGGCTTCCACTGAAAAAGAGAGAAGATTATCTTTATATTTTAAAGACTTATTGGTGCATTATACGCGTTAGGCTCAGCCTCATTTAACTGCTTAAAGATTTGAACATCCACGCAGACTTACAGGCATCACACCATTGCTGGTAGATATATTCTTAGAAAAGTCTTCTAAGGGTGGGTCGGTGTTGGTAAGTCCAATACCGTGATTGAGCCAAAGAAGACCGTGCCAGCTAAGATAGTCATAAAGCTGAGCGAAGTCAGTACGGCGGCAGACACAAGCAGTTTTCAGATTACACGGCTTTACAAGGCCATCGTTGCCACGGGGAAGGCGTTACGTGCACCCATAAAAGCCTTACAGGTGTCAACAGCAGCCCATTGCCCAAAGTTTCTTAGAAGACTTACCAACGCAAGGGTTGTCTCAGAAGACGTTGTCAGCTGAGGCAATCACACAGTTAAGCGAAGTCAGTACGGTGGCAAGCACAGGCAGCTCTCATCAGAGTCTAATGGGAGCGTCTACGCAGCTTTTGGCGTCGGCGCAGCCATGAACAGATTCTGACAAGACTTACCAACACATCATGTGTTGGTAAGGCTCAAATAAGGCTCAACCCATGTGTTACACATGGGTTGAGCCACAACAGTCGTTGCCAGCCAAGGCAAGTTATAGAGCTGAGCGAAATCGGTACCACGGCAGGCACAGGCAGCCCGGAGCTATGTTGGGTGACAGTGGCATTCTATTGCTCTTATACAAATTCTAAGAAGACTTACCTACCCAAGGGTTGAGCCACAGCAGTCGAAGCCAGCCAAGGCACCGGCAGCTCTCATCAGAGTCTGCTGGGAGCGTCGGCACGGCCATTGGTGTCAGCGCAGCCATTGCTCATAAACAGATTTTAGGAAGACTCACCAACGCAAGGTTTGAGCCGCAGTAGCCATTGCCAGCCAAGCAACCAGCTGAGCGAAATCGGTACCGCGGCAGGCACAGGCAGCCCGAAGTTGGGTTCCAAGCACGGCCACGCGGCAGAGTAGGGGCTCGAGCGCAGCCCTGGCTGATGGTGGCATTCTATAGATAATTCACCTCTACAGATTCTTAGAAAACTTACCAACGCAAGGGTTGAGCCACAGCAGTCGTTGCCAGCCAAGGCAGTCATACAGCTGAGCGAAATCGGTTCCACGGCAGGCACAGGCAGCCCGAAGCTGGGTTCCAAGGACAGCTACCACGGCTGCGCGGCAGGCACTGGGGGCGCCAGCACAGCCCTGGGTGACGGCATCGACGGCGCACCATTGCTCGTAGTTCTCAAGGCGGACTCTGAGAAAAAACAGATATTTGAAAAATTGCTGGCAGAAATTCACAGGCGCTTTCGATTTAAGTACTGTATTTCATAAAAGTTCTTAGTACTTTGCATTTGGCACCTTTGTCTTAAGAAGAAAGAATGCAAAGTGGATGACCCGTCAGGATGACAAGTCAAAACTGTTATCAGGTGACAGCTATTGTTTTACAAATTGTGCTGGTTTCCTCATGTTGTTTTTATTCACAATAAATAAATAAATATATACGGACAAATCACACAGATTGAGCTAGCCCCAAAGTAAGTTCGAGACTTGTAATATGGGATACTTACTCAACGATACTATATTTTATAATAGATACTTATATAGATAAACATCCAAGACCCAGGTCAATCTGAAAAAGATAATTTTCCATCTTGACCTGGCCGGGGATCGAACCCGGGACCATCCGTGTCGCAGGCAGGCGTGTTGACCTCTGCGCCACGGAGGAATTACCAAAGAATTAGTTCACAAGCCATAAAAAATATACTTATTACTAACACATACATATATTTAACTTCACTAGGTAGATTTATTGTTGAATCCGATAGTTGCTATCAATAAAAATATTAAAGTCTCATTGATAGATATTTAACTAAAGCTACATTTGACTACATTACCGTACATTCCACTACAAGTACGTGAACCCTGTTAGCAGTGTTAGCGTAATGAAGGGTTTGCGGTCAACTGCCAACTGATTAGATCCTTTGGGGACCTATTATAGTATTGCCTGCTTGGAGTAAGCGAAATATGGTTGATTGAGCGAAACATAGAAATCATGTGTGGCCGTGTGGTTCCCGGCAGAGAAGAATAGGACCACTCCAAGTCTTCCCGTGGATGTCGTAGAAGGCGACTTAGGTAAAACAAGCTAAACAAAGCTTAAAATATCAAAGATACCTCTCCAACCCGTCTGGCCAGCGTGGAGAGTGTAGGCCAAATCCTCTGGCTGCTCTGGCTAATACATGGCTATGGTGATACTCAAAGGCTATGGCAGTACAGAGAGGGTCGTGCTCCTGCAGTGGAGACTAAAAAGGACCTGGTGATGATGATGATGATGATAGAAATCATTTCTTATACGTACATAGGTATATTTATTTTGGGAAAAGCTATTGATTATCATAGTCTGGGCATACCACATAAATTTCATTTTGACTTTTAGTTACATCGTTACAAGTTATTTTTTTATTTTGCCGTGTTTTTCCCGTCAAAGTAGAATAGGACCATAACAAGTCTTCCCGTGTATGTCGTAGTCTCCATTGCGGGAGCACGACGCTCTCTGTTCTATCATATATCAGCCAGAGTAGTCGGAGGATTTGGCTTACACTCTCCACGCTGGCCAGATGGGTTGGACAGGTCTCTTTGATGTTTATAAACTATGTTTAGCTTGTGTTTCCTAAGTCATCATTTACGACATCCATGGGAAGACTTGGAGTGGTCCTATTCTACTCCTCCAGGAACCACATGGCAAAAGCACCGTTTTACATAAAAAATACTTTATTACTAGCACATATATTTTACTTCACTAGTTAGATTTATTGTTGAGTCCGATAATTGCCATTCGATAAAGGCTTATTGATTGATCTTCAACTAAGCTACATTTGATTATATCACAGTACATTACCTACACTAGAAGTACGTAAACCCTGTTAGCAGTGTTAGCGTGATGAAGGGTTTGCGGTCAACTGCCAAATGATTAGATCCTTTGGGGACCTGTTATAGGATTGCCTGCTTGGGTTAGGCGAAACACAGTAACATGGTTGATTGAGCGAAACATAGAAATTTGCGTAAGATATTATTTCTTATAGGTACTGGGTAATATACCCATGTACTTATAAGAAATAATATCTTACTCTTCTTCAGGAGAAAGCTGTTGTTTATCATAGATTGAGTATACCGCACAAATTTAATTTTTTTTTTCATCCTTTACAATAAGCTTGCATGTGCTTTACAAAAGTGTGCATTTAACAGTTATTTATTGTGTATTATCTAATCTAATAATTTTTTTATGATTCATTAAAGGCTTATTGATTAATCTTTAATTATAGCTGCATCACAGTGCCAGTACATAAAGCCTGTTAGCGTAATGAAGGGAGACTGAATTAGTGCCGTCCTTGTGACGTTTGCGGTCGACTGCCAACTGATTGATTCCTTCTGGGGCCTATTTCTGAATCACAACGATATAAGACTTAATTTAGCTTTTGCTAGCGATTAAGCGAGGGCTGTTGATGATCTTGTTTTATACGACGGTCATGAAAAGTCTCTTGTTGCCTCTGATTGATGCTATTAATATAATATTGGTGGTGTATTTATTAATCTATATGTAAAGCTACTTTAATAGTACTAGTACGTAAAGCCTGTTAGCGTAATGAAGGGAGACTAAATTAGTGCCGACCTTGTGCCGTTTGCAGTCGACTGCCAACTAATTGGGTCCGTCTGGGGCCTATTTCTGAATCACAATCAGTATTTGCCTATTTGATATCTTTTGCCAACGAATATGATGGAGGTCATGTTGTGTAATATAAGTAACACATAGATACTTTTTGTCATTTAAGCCAAGAGGTGTTGCTTTTTTATGTGAGTATATAAATTAACCTGAAGAAAATTTCATGAAATGTCTCTAATTGCGTCTTATTGATATTGATACATGCTTTAAATGCTATATTTAAGGCTTATACAGTGATCTTTAATAGCTACATTAAAGTGCTAGTACTAAAGCCTGTTAGCGTAATGAAGGGAGACTGAATAAGTGCTGCCCTTGTGCAGTTTGCGGTCAACTGATAACTGATTGGTTCCTTCGGGGACCTGTTTAGTGTTTAGGGATTAATTAGTATTGGCTATTTGTGATTTTGCTAGCGATAAGCAAAACGTGTTGTTTATTAGAAAAATTACTTTATATTTTCAACAGCTTATTGAAAGATAACCTTTTACATAAATTAAATCCTAGATGACGTTTTTTATACGTATACAATGGGTCTAGTTTATATACCAATCTATTACAGATTCTTGCAGCTGCAGTTGACCGCCAACTGCTTACTGTTTTGATCTGATACTGATCATCATCATCATCTTAGCCGCGAAAAGTCCATAGCTGGACATAGGCCGTCTCCAAGAATTTCCATCGACTTAATTTATTATCCAGTGCTTTCCTACGATCTTTATACGATACTGATACATGCAATTAGTGGTTAATAAAGGTTTATTGGTTGATCTTTAATTAACGCTACATTTACTACAACTAGTACTCTAGTACTAGTAGTAGTACTACTAATACGTACTAGTACATAAAGCCTGTTAGCGTAATGAAGGCAGACTGAATTAGTGCCGTCCTTGTGCCGTTTGTGGTCGCCTGCCAACTGATTGGGTCCTTGAGGGGCCTTTTCTGAGTCACAAGCTTATTTGAGTTTTTGCTAACGAAAATGATGGAGGGCATGTTTTGCATATAAGTATATAAGTATCATTTAAGTCAAGAAGATGTTGTTTTTTTATGTGAGTGTATAAATTACCCTGTACATAACTTCATGAAATGTCTCTAATTGCGTCTTATTGATACATGCTTTTAATGATAATATTTAAAGTTTATTATTTAGTACGGAAAGCCTGTTAGCGTAATGAAGGGAGACTGAATTAGTGCCGCCCTTGTGACGTTTTGCGGTCGCCTGCCAACTGATTGGGTCCTTCAGGATCAAGGGCCTATTTCTAAATCAAAACAGTTTTGGCCTTTTTGATAACTAGCTTTCCGAGCGATTTAAGCGAGGGGCTGTTGATGATGTTGTTTCTGGTGATGGTTTTATACGAGAGCATAAGGTTTTCTGTCACAAGAGTGTTTTTTGTGCGAGTACAAATTAAATTCCAAATGACGCAAAATAATCGAAAAGAAACATCGATATGAATTAACCATGCAGCTGGTCAAATTTTGAGACTGTTTGAAAAAGTGTTTATTTATAACAGGTGATTCAGAACAACCAGATGATGCCTAAATATCGGAATCAGAATCTCTAATGGAACAAACATACGCAAGAGAAAATGCCTATAAAAATTAGACCTACATTGGTGAATTTGTATGATCCTTTATTTTTAAAAAAATTCAGAAAGCTAGCGTAATAACTGCGCCAGAGAGACCGTAGTCATCTGACTTATAAAGCATGCAAATTTTCAGCGCAATCAAAATACAGGGAACAATAAAAGGCCGGCTACGTTCTTGTCATACCCCTGGTGTTACATTAGTCCATGGGCAGTGGTGATCACTTACCATCAGGTGACCCGCTTGCTCGTTTTCCGTACAATGACAAAAAAAAAAAACAAAAAAGTGGTACCAATTTATCTTCCGTCCGACACGGACGAACAGTGTTAGTAAATGCTTGTAAAAATTAGTTCATACAGCGAACAACTAAGTAACAGGCTCGTCTCTATACTGTGTTATATCATTATTCGTCCGTAGATCGAAATCGAAAAAGGCAAGTATTCAAGCCGAGTCTCGATGGACTGTAGTTATGTGCGGCGACGCAATGCCTACAAACGAGGCCCTACACATTATCGAAACATCACATACGCCTTTTATTTCTGCTGCCTTGGTACTCATAGTGGAAATGCCTTATTTTTTTTTTACTTATTAGTACATAAGTAAATTAAGGATGAATTCTTGTGTTATAAGTTATGTATGAGGCTTGTTTGATCACTGATTCTTGTCTGCTATATTACGTTAGTAAAAGACTTTGGGCATCATAGTGAAATGCCTGCTTGTGTTGATATTCCGACATCACAATGCCTACAACCGAGGCGCTACACATTATCGAAACATCACATACGCCTTTTATTTCTGCTGCCTTGGTACACATAGGTACTGGAAACACCTTAGTATTTTTACTTATTAGTAAGTAAATTTAAATTTTTGGATGAATTCTTGTGTTATGTATGAGGCTTGTTTAATCAATGATTCTTGTCTGCTATATTACGTTTATAAAAGACTTTGGGCATCATAGTGAAATGCCTGCTTGTGTTGATATCCCGACATCACAATGCCTACAAACGAGGCCCTACACATTATAGAAACACGACATACGCCTTTTATTTCTGCCGCCCCGGTACACATTCTGGAAATACTATTTATTTTTGTAACTTATTCGTACGTAAATCTAATATCTTGTGTTATGTATGAGGCTTGTTCAATCAATGATTCTTGTCTGCTATATTCCGTTTATAAAAGACTTTGGGCATCATAGTAAAATGCCTGCTTGTGTTGATATCCCGACATCACAATGCCTACAAACGAGGCCCTACACATTATAGAAACACGACATACGCCTTTCATTTCTGCCGCCCCGGTACACATTCTGGAAATACTATTTATTTTTGTAACTTATTAGTACGTAAATCTAACGGAGATCTTGTGTTATGTATGAGGCTTGTTCAATCAATGATTCTTGTCTGCTATATTACGTTTATAAAAGACTTTGGGCATCATAGTGAAATGCCTGCTTGTGTTGATATCCCGACATCACAATGCCTACAAACGAGGCCCTAATAGAAACACGACATACGCCTTTTATTTCTGCCGCCCCGGTACACATTCTGGAAATACTGTTTATTTTTGTAACTTATTATTACGTAAATCTTGTGTTATGTATGAGGCTTGTTCAATCAATGATTCATGTCTGCTATATTACGTTTATTAAAGACTTTGGGCATCATAGTGATATGCCTGCTTGTGTTGATATCCCGACATCACAATGCCTACAACCGAGGCGCTACACATTATCGAAACGTCACATACGCCTCTTATTTCTGCTGCCTTGGTACATATAGGTACTGGAAACGCCTTAGTTTTTTTACTTATTAGTAAAATAATTTTAATTTTAGATGAATTCTTGTGTTATGTATGAGGCTTGTTTAATCAATGATTCATGTCTGCTATATTACGTTTATATAAGACTTTGGGCATCATAGTGAAATGCCTGCTTGTGTTGATATCCCGACATCACAATGCCTACAAACGAGGCCCTACACATTATATTATAGAAACACGACATACTCCTTTTATTTCTGCCGCCCCGGTACACATTCTGGAAATACTGTTTATTTTTGTAACTTATTAGTACGTAAATCTAATATCTTGTGTTATGTATGAGGCTTGTTTAATCAATGATTCTCGTCTGCTATATCATGTTTATGATGAGACTTTGGACATCAAAGTCAAATACCTGCTTGTAACACCCCGACATCACAATGCCTACAAACGAGGCCCTAGACATATTATCGAAATATTACATACGACTGTTATTTCTGCTGCCCTGATACACATAATACCTTTTATTTTCGTAACTTATTAGTAAGTAAGTTTAAGGGGAGATCTTGTGTAATGTTATGTGCTTGTTTAATCACTGATTACATAAGTGTTTGGTTATTATAGTAAAATGCTTGCTTGAGGTTATATCCCGACATCACAAGGCCCTAGACATTATATTTAAATAACACTTACGCCTTTTAGACCCCCTCTATAGGTGCTACCAGAGCCAATATTAGTCAGAGCAGTCAACACTCTTCAGCTGGCCAGACGGGTTAGCGAGGACTCTTTGATGTTTATCAGCTTTGTTTAGCTTGTGTTTTCTAAGTCGCCTTCTACGACATCCACGGGAAGACTTGCAGTGGTCCTATTCTACTCTGCCGGGAATCACACGGCGATATTGCGTATGCGTTTGAACAATTGGAAATCACAGTAGGTTGAATTCAGATCCATTTGATTGTTATCGATTCTCGTATTTGAGCCCTGTCAGCAGCGATCAGTTTGAGGTCGGCGGTATACCCGCTATTTACAGAGCTGCCCGTCTGCCCTGATTGCAGACTCTGAAACATAGTCTGGTCAGTCTATCTATAGACCACACCATGTAACTATAATATACAAATGGAATTAAATAACAGTATATGTAATTCGTATGCGTTGCAATAGCAAATCATAGACAAATAAAAATAAAATCACAGCGAGGTAACGCCGCTAGTGTACCTAATGGGTGCCTTTGAGCCGGGTACAATCCGGGGTAGTATATTTGACTAAAAATTGTAATGTACTAGTAAGTCATAAAGTGCAAACTTGTAAAGATATAAATAAAATACCGACTAATCACAGTAGGTTGAGTTCAAATCCATTCGATTGTTATCGATTCTCGTATTTGAGGGCTGTTAGCAGCGATCGGTTTGAGCTCGACGGCTATTATATTTGCTATTTACAGAGCTGCCCGTCTGCTCTGATTGCAGACTCTGAACCATAGTCTGCTCAGGTGTAACTTATATCGTGTACATAATAAACGAATACAATAAAATTATTGGCATTTGCAATTGAGTTTACGTTGAGACTATTGCAATAGCAAATTACAGTAGGTTGAGTTCAGATCCAGATTTCTAGATTCCAAAGGTCTATTTAAAATACCTACCTAGGTTTCTTTGAACACTTCATCATCATCATCAGGTCTTTCTAGTCTCCACTGCAGGAGCACGACCCTCTCTGTACTACCAGAGCCAAAGTTTTAGCTTGAGTAGTCAGAGGATTTGGCCTACACTCTCCACGCTAGCCAGACGGGTTGGAGAGGTCTCTTTGAACACTTATTAATTGTAATACTAGTCTCAGAATTTTCGAAAAAAAATGTTAACCTCAATAATTACTTATGTATGGCTTAGTTCAGGCCGCTACAAGGCCGCTACCAAAGCAGAGTGCGGAAGAAGATCCATGTAACTGTTATCGATTATAGTATTTGAGTGCTATTCGCAATAACTGAAAAAACTTTTCATTCTGTGATTAGCAGCGATCAGTTTGAGCTCAGCGAATATTTACAAAGCTGCCCGTCTATCCTGAATGCAGTCTCTGGTTTCCCCATGATGAGATGTCGTTAGCCTCTTACTCGACCCCCTCGCTAGCCCTTTTTTTATGTGCAAAATTTCTTTGGGAATGCATTTTCTTTTATGCTTTAAGTGATAGATTGACAAGTCATATTTTTAAAAAAATATACAAAATTCAAGTGTGGTTTATTTTACGTTAACGTTATGTGGTAGACACCTCGATACAAATTACTCTCATGGTGGCTACAATACTTGACGTGACCAAGTATATTGGACTGTTAGCTGAAAATTTAAAATAAAAAATACATAATATAAAAATTCTGGTTCAATATAATAAGATCTGAAATTACAAAGTTAAAACATTGACTATTAAAACTCGGAATCCTAAAATTGACGGCCTCTGTGGCACAGTGGTTAACACGCCAGCCTGCGACATGTCATCTTGGGATCGATCCCCAGCCAGGTCATAATGGAAAACGGTATTTTTTGAACGTGGTTTCGATCTTGGATGTTTATTTATATAAGTATATATTATAAAATATACTATCGTTAAGTTAATATTCTACGATACAACTTTACGACGTACTGTAAGGCTAGCTCAAGTTATGGGATTTTTCCATAAATATTTATTAAAAAAAAAGTATTATTAATGCAATTTTATGGTTCCTGACGCTGACTTCGATGATGGAGTTGGAATATGGTCATACGTTTATCTAAACCAAAGAAGATAATGTCCATAAATAAATAAATAAAATAAATATGTACGGACAAATCACACAGATTGAGCTAGCCCCAAAGTAAGTTCTAGACTTGTGTTATGGGATACTAACTCAACGATACTATATTTTATAACAAATACATAAATAGATAAACATCCAAGACCCAGGTCAATCTGAAAAAGATCATTTTCCATCTTGACCTGACCGGGGATCGAACCCGGGACCATCCGTGTCGCAGGCCGGCGTGTTGACCGCTGTGCCACGGAGCTCGTCGAGTCGCCATAATAATGTTATAGTGTAAGACGTAATATAATATTCTCACAGCAACTAAAGTTTTAAACCAACTTATTATTTTTGTAACTAAAGTAATTTTGTTTCATTCAATTCAATTAGGTAACATAATTATTTTCACGCCCGAATTCAGAAATGTTGAATTCGCAATTCTATTTTTCAAGCCAAGAATGCATTGACAAAGTTTTACACTTTTTAAATTCGGAATACCAAAATATAATGTTTTTCTTATTCGGAAAAATAATTGTCGTGCTTTTTATAATTGTAATTATATTCCTAAGGAATTATAAAATTCGGAATCTTCGAAGTCGGCAAAGTTCTTCCGAGTTTTGTGTTCCCGTTATTACAAAGTGATTATTTTGTTTACTACATCAGAAATAAATACATTAATACATACATACATATTACACGTATCACGTCTTGATCCCTTGCGGGGTAGGCAGAGACCAAGGTCATAAAACTCAAAGGCCACGTTTTGCAGTTAATGGGCGTTAAGGTGGAAAGCAGAAACAAAATAGTGATGGGTTGCTAGCCACAACGTCGGACGTGATTCCTTCGATTTTCACCCAAACCCTTGACCGGCTTTTACGGCCTGCGCGAGAAGATAAGCAGCCGGTATATTCTATGTTTTTCCTTTTTACCCAAACCAGGATGGAAGAAACAATTATCTATGATTTTAACTCGATTTGAAATATAGTCGGCGTAACAGATTTGCATATGGGCTATTTCCACAGCTGTCTGTCTGTCCTGATTGCAGACTCTGGTTTATTTCTGTTGACGCTTTTAGTTCACCTAACTTAGTATATTTTTGGCGCCAACTTGCAAAAATCAATACTCTGTATCAAAGTACTAGACTTTCGTGAATCCCACCGTTTTGAAACAAACCAAAAACAGAATACATACAAATTTAACAGGTAATCATTAAACTTGCTCGCAATATTTCACGGGGATCGGTTGAAAAGTGTGACCTTCGTATAGGAGAATAGCCGGACAGCGGGACATACGAAATATTTATACACCAGCTGATACAGAAGCGTTTAACTCTGTCAATATAACATCCTCCGATCTTGAAGTCGGTTGAAAATTTAGTACTATTCCTGCGGGACCAATATATGCCGCCTTATAATTTTCACACAAAAGTGTCGGCCGGTCAGGCAATTTGTATGAAAATGCGTCAGTGGTTCATTTTGGCGGGCTGAGTCACCCCTATAAAGGAATGTCCATGGTTAATTGACACGTTGTACACTTTGTACAGCCTACATTTTTTTTCATGTCTGTGCGATCCATACTAATATTATAAATCCAAAAGTAATTCTGTCTGCCTCGTTTTCACGCCAGAACTACTCTGAACCGATTTAAATGAAATTTGGTGAGTACAAAAATAGTTTAGAGCCTGAGAGAGGACATAGGCTTCTTTTTAATTGCAATAAAAGACTGTGACTCGCAGAGTTGAGTAGGAGCAAGTCTTCCCGTGGATGTCGTAGAAAGCGACTTAGACGTATCCAACCCGTCTGGCTAGCGTGGAGAGTGTAGGCCAAATGCTCTGACTGCTCTGGCCAATATGTGCCAAAACTGTGGTAGTACAGAGAGGGTCGTGCTCCTGAAGTGGAGACTAAAAAGACCTGATGATGATCATGAATGTGTGATAAAACTGAAAACCCCGCGAGAATCAGCTAGTAAATTCACATTGCCAACCCAGACACAATGGTTAATATCCAATGCATATCTGCTTTGTGGATACAACCGTAATTTCGAAAATGGAACGCTAATGACGAATCCGACCGAAACAAAGAGGTCGTCATTATAGTCGGGCTGCGTTTAACAAGAGAACCAGTGCATACGGCAGCATTGATTCCAAATGGTCAAATACGAACTTGAATCCGCCCATTGCAGTTTGTATGAATTCAATGGTTTCGACCGGTGTCACTGTCATATCATACAAAATGCGCGACACTTGCCACTGCCGCCGAGGTTCCAAGTGTATCTTTAAGCTGACTAACTTGGATTCCATAGGAAACGAAAAAATATTGCTTGTGAAACAAATTTTAAAGAATTTCAATTTCAATAATTAAGACACATCTTTAAAACATATGTCCCAAAGTCTGTGGGAGAAGGAAGAGCATCGACGTACCAACCTACATTTTGTAACTTGTCAATAGCGTAAATCTTTCTGCTATCTGAAATACCCGAGTTTGATTTTACAATATTTATAACCAATTAATTACCCGGCAGAGTAGAATGAGACCACTCCAAGTCATCCCGTGGATGTCGTAAAAGGCGACTAAGGAAACACAAGCTAAACAAAGCTTATTAACATCAAAGAGACCTCTCCAACCCGTCTGGCCAGCGTGGAGAGTGTAGGCTAAATCCTCTGAATACTCAGGCAATAGTATATGACTCTGGTAGTACAGAGAGGGTCGTGCTCCTGCAGTGGAGACTGGAAAGACCTGATGATGATGATGATGATGAATAAATCATAAATGGTTATACTTAGATGGGAAAATATCAAGAGAAGAATATCTCTTACACAGCCCCCAGCAGTATACAGTATTCTGTGTTGCTCAACTGTTTATTTCGTAGTAGGAAAATGAAAAGAAAAAATAAAACAGTATGCGTAGGCATACTCTTTTTTTTGTCGCAAACGAAATGTTATGACATCTTGTTATTGATATGATATCGAAGTAGAGTGTAGAGTAGAACCACATCAATAAAACTAAATTATTATTACGTATATCGCTTCTAACGTATTGTTACAATTATCTCATAATTGTTATAATTCTATTAGAAATAGTTAAACTGGTATTATATCTAGATCATTAAATCCAACATTCCCATCCGCTGATGACGAACATATCCCAATAATACGACGAGCCATTGCGTCGGGCATTATGTCGGATTTGTCGCAGATGTCCGCATAAAGACCATTGTCGACTGATGGATATTTGGACAAGAGGTCCTGTTTCGTGGATTTATGCGGTTGTTGAGCATTAGCTCACGGATTGATAATGATGTGGTGTGGTGGCCGTGTGGTTCCCGGCAGAGTAGAATAGGACCACTCCAAGTCTTCCCGTGGATGTCGTAAAAGGCGACTAAGGGAACACAAGCTAAACAAAGCTTATAAACATCAAAGAGACCTCTCCAACCCGTCTGGCCAGCGTGGAGAGTGTAGGCCAAATCCTCTGACTGCTCTGGCTAATACATGTCTTTGGCAGTGCAGAGAGGGTCGTGCTCCTGCAGTGGAGACTTATAAAGACCTGATGATGATGATGATAATGATTAAGCATACTAGATTGCATTGATTGATTAATAGGTTGCATTATATAAATAATAAAATTACCTAGTAATTGTTATAATTAATTTTGAACTATTAACACTGTTATTATACTAGATCATTATATTCAATACCCCATCCACTGATGTTGAACATATCCCAATAATACGACGAGCCATTGCGTCGGGCATTATGTCGGATTTGTCGCAGATGTCCACATAAAGACCATTGTCGACTGATGGATATTTGGACAAGAGGTCCTGTCCTGATTTATGGGGTTGTTGAGCATTAGCTCACGGATTGATAATGATTAAGCATACTAGATTGCATTGATTAAAGAGTTTAAAGAGTTTATTTTGCAACAAAATAACATGTTATACATCAACTATTTGGATCGTAAACAACCGCGATAGTATTAAACTGTGTTGCAGTTGTTTGCGCCCATTTCCGGAAACTAAGCTTATGGGATTTAATTTATAACAAATAAAAACTAGCAAAATAGAGCATCAATTTTGAAAAGGTATACAAACCAAAATAAATAAGTAAAAAATACACAGTTTTGAGCAAAACAAATATTACTTATTAGTTATTAGTATATTGATTGATAGGTTGCATTATATAAATAATAAAATTACCTAGTAATTGTTTTACCTAATAATTAATTTTGAACTATTAACACTGTTATTATATTATACTAGATCATTTTATTCAATACCCCATCCACTGATGTTGAACATATCCCAATAATACGACGAGCCATTGTGTCGGGCATTATGTCGGATTTATCGCAGATGTCCGCATAAAGACCATTGTCAACTGATGGATATTTGGACAAGAGGTCCTATTTTGTGGATTTATTAGGTTGAGCGGATCGATAGGCTTTACAGTGTATAGTAGGAGAACACCTACTAGATAACAAGTTGAATTACACTGCATATCCACTGATGTCGAATATTGTCAACTGATGGATATTTGGAGGAGAGGTCCTGTATCGTGAATTTATTAGGTTGTTGAGCTTTAGATCCTGGATTAATAGGCTTTACAGTATGCAGCGTTTCTCGAGCATTTAACAATCACTGAGATAGTCTGAGTGTTTGTATCTATATTCACTGATCTGCACTCAGGATTTTCGCGGCAGGCATGTGCAAGCGTATGGCAGGCGGGTAGGTGGGCTCCAGACGGAGGTCATTGGGGACAAGACATTTTTGAGGGTCTATATAAAATCACTGATATTATCTGGACGCTGGGGGCAAGACGGCTGCTGCCTTTCTTGAGCGTCTATATACTTGATTGATGATTTATTGATACTGTCTGTGTGTCTATATTACACTGACCTGCACTCAGGGTCTTCACGGCAGGCATGCGCAAGCGTATGGCAGGCGGGTAGGGGGGCCCCAGACGGAGGTCGCTGGGCGCACGACGGATGCAGCCGTTCTTGGGCGTTCATGCAGGAGTCATCGCGGTTGTCCGTTTTCCTGGAAACATTTTATTACTAATAATAATAAGCTTAATAACTGTAAAAAAAAATTTCAGTTTACGAATAAAAATTTTCAAACTTCTGTTTGTTTGGTAAAAGTAAAAAGTGGGCTAAACCTGGGTAATATTACAAATAAGACATGGACTAGCCATCTGCTTTATTTCCATTGATAACTTTCATTCATTTTTACTTCCATTGACATGGCATATTGTCAGTCAGCTAGCCTTTTATTTACCTTTGGTTCTGCTTACATTGGGATACAAACGTGATACTTTAAGGCCAATGAATGAACAAGTAATAAAATGTATTTGAAAAGTAAATTTGACTGCAAATGAGTGGACCTAACAGTCGTATTATATGATTGCCATCACACTTATAAAAGTTCATTGAATGTTTATTTTCATTCGGCCTCATTTTCAAATGTGGAAACTGGAAATATCCATAATTTTATCACTTTGCACACCTGTCTCAGTTTCAGCTAAAACCGGTTTGAACCGGTTTGACACGGTTTCTAGGTTATCTCCGCGTCCTATTTTCAGGTTTGCAGCGGCGTTTTTGGAAACGTTTCGCAGTAAAAGCTATTTTCCTCGTTAAACTAGTTTAAACAGCTTATGGCAGTAAAGAAGACTGAAGGAGAAACAGGATTTTACTTACATTTACCTCTGCTAATGTTATTAGTATCTAATTTAGTGTTCTCAGTAGAAAAGTTTTATTTTTATTTAGTAGGTATTAAGAAATTCATAATATCTCTCTCATCTGCGAGCATTCTCGTGTGTTAGGCTTCGGAGCATGGGTTCCGCCATCCAGTTATTTCTTCTCCACATCACAAGGCCCTTGATTATGAAACCTTCTAAATGATTAAAATATAATTTATGCCTGGTGCCCAACTGATGGCACCAGGAACGAGTTGCTTAACCTGAATTAAATACGGTTAGGATGGCGACAAGCTATGATGGCAATAGGCATATTTCCTAAAAAAATAGTTTTAAAATAATTAGTTCGTCTTAGGGATAATCGAAAAATATTTTAAACGTATTTAACTTTTTTCAATCAAACAGAACTTGATAAAGGTAGTCTATTTAAGTTCTGCGTGACGTCACTGATCGATACACTGCACTGCGATGCACTTTGATGTACTTTATCTCTATTATCTTTTATTTAATTGAAAAACGAGAAAAATGCGTATCTTGTATTTTTTGATAATCTATATGAAAGACTAATTAATATTTTTTTTAGGAAACGTTCTTCATAAATGAGTCTTCCATACTCACATGGGAAGCTGGCGATGATGAATTACACTAAGATCTAACACAATGTTTTGCAAAAAAGTGAATAAAAGATAAAAATTTCTTACTTGCATAGACAAAAAGCGATCTCGGTGTTTCAGTGGACGTCCGGCTTGCGGTAGAACCCTCGCAGCGCATCCATGCAGCCTTCCGGTCACACTTATACGTAGGACAGCTCTGAAGGAAGGGACTTGCTTAACCTGAATTACCTACGGACGGGATGGCGACAGGCTGACAGAGCAGTTGGAGAGACGTGAGTCTTCCATACTTACATGGGAAGCTGGTGCTGATAATGAATACACTAGATCTAAGATGTAATTATTCTCAAAGAGAATGTTTTGGAAAAAAGTGAATAAAAGTAAAAGATTACTAACTTGCAAAGACAAAAAGCAATTTCAGTGTTCCAGTGGACGTCCGGCTTGCGGTAGAACCCTCGCAGCGCATCCATGCAGCCTTCCCTGTCACACTTGTCTGCAGGGCAGCTCTGGAGCACGGGGGTGAGTGACGTCATGCAGTCGGTGTCCTTGATGCAGAAGTCCAGCGCGACATGGCAGGTGGACTGCAGAGCCGCTTTCTCATCACCTGATTTACCGTTTTCCTTGCCAATTCTCTCTGTTGGTTGGTTTTTGGTGTTAGTTAATATTGTTGTGGTGATTTCGATGTTATGTGGAGAAGTAGTTATTTTTAAAACATACGACATTTTATTCATAATCGTGGGTTGTTGTTGCTCATCAAGTTTATAAGTAAACAAATATTTATAAAGCCGATTTACTTGTTTATTGTTTGTCATTTAAATTCGCATACCATTGTTTCTTTTTATTTGACAGACAGAAGCGGTAGGTATTTACATAGAATTTATAATGATACTCATAATAAATTCACATTAATTTCATAAAATAAATAGATAGATAAAAATAAATAACACAAATTTAAATATACTGAAATGAAACATAAAACATCAGATATAATATATGAAAGTGATATTATAGATACAGTTAATTACGTTATGCTCATGCCAAGACAAGTAAAATTTACAAATGTGTCCAAAAATATATAGTAACGTGTCATAATTTGGTTAAAACATTTGCGATGTGTGATAAACACAATGACTGCCAATGGTATTTCATGAGAGATACATATTTTCAAATACAAGCAACTGTAAATTGACCATGCTAATACAAAATGTATAACTGATTATCAATAAAAAGATGTACCTGTAAAAGGAGATCAACTACCGATATCCGAAATTGCTTAACGGATAGCCTTCACAAAAAATATAAAGGAATTTATTATTTATCCGATATTTATTAGAAGAGGTCCATTAAGCAACTTCCTTTGTTCTTCGAATCCGTGGATCGACTTAAGTCTATGGTTATATTCGATTCTTTTATTATAGCAAAAATTGCGAAGCTCCCCGTATTTGTGTCTAAGCGCATTTACTAAATCGTTTCTTTACAACTAAATCTGCTAAGTTTGTACTGTGGACCACAAGGAAAAAGAAAAGCGTAATCTAGGGAGGGACTCATCTCAAGGGCTCTAAAGCATTTTCTAGGAACCCCTCTATGTCCTTTGTCTACGCAAAGCTTACTTCGTGTTTTTCATTATTTATTCTTAGTTACCTACATTTTCTATTTAGAAGTGGAAGGTCTAAACTATAGTGCTCTATTACTGGATTTTGAAATAAAGGGGGGTATGAGCACTTTTTTTAGACGGTGCTAGAAGTCAAATGAAATCACTCGTGATTCTCGTCTCAAACCAAAGTCTAGAGCTGTACAGATGCTCGAGTGAGTGTAACTTACGATATCTATGGTTGTACTGTTAAGTGTAGCTTAAGTACCACCTAGTTTTGTGACGTCGACTTAACCCTTATAAGTTCAACATTTTTAAAAGATCGAATTTCAATTCGTATAGATCATTCTACGTAGGTAAATTGTGTTTTAGCCGACTTTGAATCAATTTAGTAGTTGGCCAAAAAACAAAACACCCGAAGTAAATGAACGGTTTGAATATTGCAATGTCTTGAATATGTGTAGAATTTTCTGATCATTTTCACTTTATACTACCCCACTGAATGAAGCCTAGTAAAATGCTGATCATATTTAACGAAGATATACTGTCATCATTTTATTCGGTAGTCTTACATGATTTGGGATAGGGACAGGCTATAATTTGAGATAAGTCGACGTCAAGTGATTACCAAACATACGTACGGTTTTCATCAATGTATCCAGGTCCGTAGACGGTCTTGGTTGCATACAGGGGGTCTTCGCTCCCCCCCGGTTCATGGTTCCGTCGA
Organism: Rhodophaea formosa; assembly: GCA_963082605.1. Classification (NCBI taxonomy): domain Eukaryota; kingdom Metazoa; phylum Arthropoda; class Insecta; order Lepidoptera; family Pyralidae; genus Rhodophaea; species Rhodophaea formosa. The sequence continues at coordinate 6,625,886 of OY720228.1, read as the reverse complement.
CGGTAATGGTGTCCATGGGGGTTGTAGTGAGGACTTGCATAACGATGTACGTGCGTCATAATTTTTTCCGCCGGTGCGATCAGGTTCCCGTCCTGTGTTATGGACATACCGCCGATCCATGAAGTCACACCGGATCCCGTTCGATTCGCGGTCCGTCCGTCCGACATCAGCTTTACTGGAATTTCATCCATCGAATCGCTTAGCTCTGGGTAGCTCTACGATCGAGCATAGCGCGACGGGACTCCGAAAGAACATCGCGCTCCCGATCGTTCAAATACAACAATAAACCCTACTATATCAAAAACGACGAAACAACAATGATATTGGCAAATACGACACTTACGGGCAATAATTTTGAACAATAAAATTTTCGACCCGGTTAAGTTAGCAAAGCCTTTGAATGGTAGTCCCGTTCGAACTATATCAAAGCCAAGTCTATGCCGCGCAGTAACCATAGAGATCGTAGAAAATAGAAGATGCAGAAAGAAACATGCAGACATGCTCAATTCAAGAGTTCTTCCATTATAGACTTTCGAGGCGAATGGCTAAAATAAAATATTGAATCAGTGCCTGATGAAAGTCTAGAGTGGCATAAATATAGAAAAGGGAAACAGCAGTCATCTAAAAGCATGCATGCATAAAGTAGGAGCGAATATTCATAAAGCTAATTCCGTATCAAACATTTCCAAAATAGAAATCATATTTTGGGTTTACCGTTTGTAATTTTTATAAAGGAAACTAAATATAAGTATTTATGATCCCTTGATAAAATTTATATAATTAAAGAAATAAAGCTAGAAAGTTGAAGCCGTATCGAAAAAGATATGCCGTGTTAGATAAAACGCGATAGTAAACTCCGTCAGCTTAAATGCAGTCGGTTGACGTCATCGATGGTGTAGTCAAGCACGCTCCTACCTTACGAAGCGTAGTGCGAAGCGTGCAGTGCGTTAGGCGACGGAATCCGACAGAGACACATAGAGAGAGAGAAGATGAAGAGAGGGTGCGGCGGCGGCTCACCGTGGCGGGGCCGAGGGGGGCGCGGGGAGAGGAGGGCAGCGCGCAGGAGGCTGGCGGCGGCGGCACGGGTCATCAGCCTGGTTCCATTCTCGGTGAGGAGCAGGATGGTACCGTCGGGCGCGGCGTAGCGGGTGAGAGGGGGCGCCCGCGCGGTGGGTCGCCGCGGGGCCTCGAACAGCGCGCGGACCGCCGGCGGGCACTCACCCCACGCCGCCGCTGCCCCACAACCACGTTACCAACAACTACTACCACCCACCAACCGTGCTCGCGAGCCGCACATAAAGACCACCTTCAAAGGACATAGACAACTGAAGGTCCTTTGAAAGCGTTCGAGTACAGAGACCAGGTAGTGAAATCTAGGGTAGCATTCGCTGACCCGACGACAAAATCGTCAGCAGTCCAAAGACCATCACTGAAGGCCGAAGGTGTTGAAAGCCAAGAGTTGAGGTAACTGCGGGCATTTGTACGGTGTGTGAGGTCAGGAGTACACTAAAAAGAAGCTCAGTGTCTGGTGAAACATAAAGGTAAACAGCCTTGTGTGGTAAAGTAGTGATCTAAGTCAATCCTAAGGCCTAGGCATCTAATCGGTGTGGAAAATAAATAGGCACGTATAAGAAAAGAATAGAAAAACAAAAAATACAAAAACAACTAATAACACTTTGACGGCTATTTGATAGTGAGTCTAGTACTCCTTAGAAGCGTTTTAGAGTGTAGTGTTACTGTTTTAATGGTTATTATGTAATTTATTTTAGGCTGTTCATTTCGTATCGATTGTTATTCGATAAAGTAACTATCTTACACTAAAATACACTTGGTTAAATTAATATAACACTAAAGCTAGGCGTCTGTATAGTTGGTGTCCCACAGGGCTCTTCACTTGGCCCTCTGATGTTTTAAATATTATTTTTTGTTAGTGTCACATTAAATTACGTGTCCCTTTGCGTTGCCAATTTAAACACTTAAAGCTATGTCTATGATGTTTACATCATCATTCGGGTTTTGAGTGAGGAAATATGTGATTATTATATTAGAAGAAAAATAAATCTAAATAAATATAATTTATTGTCAACGTTGAAAGAAAATTATATGCATAAGTAGGTTTCAAGATTTTTTTATCAAAGAAGACAATGAAAATGTTAAACATCACATAAAGAGGCACACTTTTCACCTATACGAAAATGGCCAAATTAATGCTATTCAAAAGCAAAATGTTCTAGAATAAGCCCAATTAACCTAATCAACAATTTTTCAATATTAATTACTTAGACTTGCAATTTTATTTACCAGCTTTTTTCCGCGAGTTCATCCGAGTTACTTATAACATATGTGCTATTCTGATATATAAGCTATAACATTGTAAAATTTCATCAAAATCCATCCATTAGTTTAAGTGAAGGAGTGTCAAATATTGTCATGACAGTACAAACTTTCACATTTATAATATTAGTAAGAACAGATTTAATTAAATTTTAAGAAGACTTTGTAATTTTTCTAAATGTATTTTATCCTCGTTGTTAAACATAGGCCTTTTCGGTTCGCTTATTTGCTCTTTTACTTTCGTTATTATTGAACAAAGTTGCCATTAGTAGTAAAACTCTCATTTTTTCAAATAATGGATCTAAACGATAGCTTCTCAGGGATTGTACAACAATTCACAGTTCCAAAGGTATTTTTCAAACTCGAGTATTTCCCGGAGCTGGCAACTTACGGAAAGTAATTTGAACAGTTGTGTGTGTTCCCACGTCGGCCAGTCAGGGCTGGCGGCGGAGACTTAAAAAGTTGTTCACATTGGTCGAGTTAAAAAAAATTCGGTATACTGAGAAGTAAAAGTTTTGACTTTGAATTAGAACATTATTACTGTGAAGGAATATGTTTAAATCCAATAAATATTTATTTCAACGATTAAGAAAGAGGTACACTACACATATTGGCAATCTTGGCATATAAGTGCTGCTGAGATTTCCCAAAAAGTAAATATAATATAAAAACGACATTTCCATAGAAATAGTCTGGTCGGCTAAACACTTTCAGCACACGAAATAATGATTATATTGATGGGCTGAGTCACCCTTTCAATGATATAACGAATGTTATCATATCTAGAAGTCAATCTTAGTAGATCTTAAATAATTTTTTTTAAATTATCTTAAACTGAAATATAAATTGTATATATCATGTAATTTACGCTTTCGACATTCCTTTAAAGGGGTGGTCTAGCCTATCAATATGAACAACTTTTCATATGGGATATATGCAAAAAGTCAAAAGGGAGTCAAAAAGACGTTTCCCTACAAAAGGGTCTAGCTGCCCTGGTAATTTGTAGTGAAATGTACAATCTGTTTTTTGAGTTTCTAGCGTTGCCAGAAAAAGTTGTTCATATACTCGGGTAGAGTCGCCCCTTGAACGGAATGGCGAGGGTAATTTTACACAAGCTGTATACAAAGTGTTGATTGGCGTTTGATTTGTCTATAAGTATAATAGAGTGAAAAGATTTGATTGTATGTTTGCGTTAAATTTTCTCCGAAATGACAGGGCCGATTTTCAAATTTCTTTCACCTATAGAAAGCTTATTATCTGCCGGTGATATAAGTCATATTATACGCAGACGAAGTCACGGAAATATTGTTAGTCATAAATTAACAACTCGCCACTGAACTCGCCCATCTTAATGGCCTAATCTAAACTAGTCTTAAATCTTCAAGTGACGGAGACCCGATCAATAGCAGAATGAAGACTAATCTTGTTTATTTGACCTAGATTATATATAAGTGCTCAGCTTTCTTCGAGTGCTTACCTACTGCTAAGTGGTCTGAGATTGTTCTCGCCCCTTCAGATTTCAGGAACGATTTTTGTGATATATTGATAAACGAAATAAAAAACCGACCAACTCATTTCTTTTACCTCTAAATCCGATCAAATTGATAATTTATTATTCTGTACTTCGACAGTAAGTATATTACTTGTAGTACATTTGGTATTACTTTTCATCAAAATCTTCATATGCGAAAGCCCTATCAATATATTGGTCGACTAACTTTGTGTTACAAAGGCTTTATTAAAAACTAATGGAGCGAGGAAAGTGACAATGTAGGTTGTACTAAACTAACAGTTGGCGGGAAACTGATAAATGTTTTCAATAACGTTGTGTGTTCAACAATGAACGAACTCTCGCACAAGTTATATATATCACGCGGACGGAGGCGCGGGTAACACCTAGTCATCTTTAAGGGGCTTACACCAGCCAACTACCCCCACCCTCATTTATTTTACCACTAAATCAGATCAAATTTATAATATTTAATTCAATACTTCTGTAGTATATTACTTGTAGTACTTTTGGTATGACTATTCATCAAAATCTTCATATGTGAAAGCCCTATCAATATATGGGTCGACTATCTTTGTATTACAAAGGCTTTGTTAAAAACTAATGTAGCGAGGAAAGTGACAATGTAGGTTGAACTAAACTAACAGATGGCGGGAAACTGATAAATGTTTTCAATAACGTTGTGTGTTCAACAATGAACGAACTCTCGCACAAGTGGTATATATCACGCGGGCGGAAGCGCGGGTAACACCTAGTCATCTTTAAGGGGCTTACACCAGCCAACTACCATCACCCTCATTTATTTTACCACTAAATCAGATCAAATTTATAATATTTAATTCAATACTTCTGTAGTATATTATTTGTAGTAGTTTTGGTATGACTATTCATTAAAATCTTCAAATCCGAAAGCCCTATCAATATATGGGTCGACTATTTTTGTGTCACAAAGGCTTCGTTAAAAACTAATGTAGCGAGGAAAGTGACAATGTAGGTTGAACTAAACTAACAGTTGGCGGGAATCTGTGATATGATTTCTTTGCTTATTATGGCGGTACATGTGCAAAAACGTGCATCTCGTCTGATGTGATAGTTTTTCCTGATATTCCTTACTAATAATATTATGAATGCGAAAGTGAGTTTGTATATTTGTTTGTTTGTTTGTGCCGTATATACTGAACTGATCATCATGAAATGTTGTATACACATAGGTTAGGGTACTGAAAAGGACATAGGCTATATATCACGCGGACGGAGGCGCGGGTAACACCTAGTCATCTTTAAGGGGCTTACACCAGCCAACTACCCCCACCCTCATTTATTTTACCACTAAATCAGATCAAATTTATAATATTTAATTCAATACTTCTGTAGCTTATTACTTGTAGTACTTTTGGTATGACTATTCATCAAAATCTTCATATGTGAAAGCCCTATCAATATATGGGTCGACTATCTTTGTGTTACAAAGGCTTTGTTAAAAACTAATGTAGCGAGGAAAGTGACAATGCAAGTTGAACTAAACTAACAGTTGGCGGGAAACTGATAAATGTTTTCAATAACGTTGTGTGTTCAACAATGAATGAACTCTCGCACAAGTTATATATATCACGCGGGCGGAGGCGCGGATAACACCTAGTCATCTTTAAGGGGCTTACACCAGCCAACTACCACCACCCTCATTTATTTTACCACTAAATCAGATCAAATTTATAATATTTAATTCAATACTTCTGTAGTATATTACTTGTAGTACTTTTGGTATGACTATTCATCAAAATCTTCATATGCGAAAGCCCTATCAATATATGGGTCGACTATCTTTGTGTTACAAAGGCTTTGTTAAAAACTAATGTAGCGAGGAAAGTGACAATGAAGGTTGAACTAAACTAACAGTTGGCGGGAAACTGATAAATGTTTTCAATAACGTTGTGTGTTCAACAATGAATGAACTCTCGCACAAGTTATATATATCACGCGGGCGAAGGCGCGGGTATCACCTAGTCATCTTTAAGGGGCTTACATCAGCCAACTACCATCACCCTCATTTATTTTACCACTAAATCAGATCAAATTTATAATATTTAATTCAATACTTGTGTAGTATATTACTTGTAGTACTTTTGGTATGACTATTCATCAAAATCTTCATATGTGAAAGCCCTATCAATATATGGGTCGACTATCTTTGTGTTACAAAGGCTTTGTTAAAAACTAATGTAGCGAGGAAAGTGACAATGCAAGTTGAACTAAACTAACAGTTGGCGGGAAACTGATAAATGTTTTCAATAACGTTGTGTGTTCAACAATGAACGAACTCTCGCACAAGTTATATATTTTATAGAACTAACATGGCTTCTTCTTCTTCTTCTTATTTAAGAGCTTTATAGCTCTTGTCGATGGAGTATGCGCCAAACTTCTCTATCTTCTGCTTTAGACTTTAGTTCTTGATACGACATGACACCAGCCTTCTTCTTTAGTTGGTCAACAAAACTTTTCCTTGGTCTCCCTGGACCTTTCTTTCCTTCTCCCCTTACCCTCCAGTATGTTTTTAAAGAAGGCATCATGTCGTATCAAGTGACCAATCATCCTACCCCTCCTATTCTCTATTTCGTTAATCAGTCTTCTTTTCTCTCCTACAATTTCTAGCACCTCTTCATTACTTTTTCGTTCGGTCCAACTGATTTTTTCCATCCTCCTCCAGCACCACATTTCAAAGGCAGCAAGCCTTTCACTGTCCTTCTGTGTGAGCGTCCACGTTTCACATCCGTATAAAGCTATGCTCCAGATATAGGTTTTTATTAGACGTTTTCTTAATTTTCTGGATATTTTTGATGTAAATAGTTGCTTTTTATTATTGTAAGCCTTTTTTGCTATTGCAATTCTAGTTTTAATCTCAGTTGAATTTCTGGAGTCTGCTGTAAGTGTACTTCCTAAATATTTAAACTTATCTACCTGCTCAATAGGTGTTCCATTAAGGTATACGGGATCTCTGATTTCTAATGTTTTGTATGTAATCATAGTTTTTGTTTTAGATTTATTGATTTTTAGGCCAAATTCTTGAAATGTTTTGTCCATAAGTTGCAGTAATTGTTCTATATCTTGCTTTGTATTACCCAGAGCTGCAATATCATCTGCAAAACGAATAAAAAATATTTTTTCTCCGTTGACTTTAATTCCTCCTATATCGGACTCCTGTATTTTCCTTATTACTTTTTCTATGTATATATTAAATATTAATGGTGACAGCGGGCATCCTTGTCTTACGCCTTGTTTAATTATTGCATGCTGTGTTTCGTCTCCTACCTCTATCACGGTTTCTTGTTCCTTGTAGAGTTCGTAAATAATTCTCCTATCTTTAAAATCTAATCCAGCTTCCTTTAGTACATACATCATGATCTTCCAATTCACCTTATCAAAAGCTTTTTCTAAATCTATATATCCTATGTGTGTATTAATACCTAAGTCTAAGCGTCTATCAATAATTAGTTTCAGTGCCAAAATTGCTTCTCTAGTTCCTCTATTTTGTCTGAACCCGTACTGATCCTGACCAATGTATTTTTCTGATAGCGGTCTGATACGATTTTGCATTATTTTTATTAGTATTTTTGATGCGTGGGATATAAGACTCAGAGTCCTGTACTCCTCACACTTTAGTGTATTTACTTTTTTTGGGATTGTAACAGTCTTGCTTATTTTAAAATCTTTGGGTAGCTTTCCTGTGTTGTACATAATTCTTACCAACTGATATATTTCTTCAATTAAAGGGTCGCAAACCGCATATTTTAATAATTCTATATTTATACGATCATGTCCAACTGATTTACCATTTTGTATACTATTAAGAGCCTTATCAAATTCTTCTCTAATTATATCTGGCCCAATCTCATCTTTTTCAACGTCATCAAAGCTTTCTAAATCTTGTTCTGTCATACCCTGTCCTCCATATAATTTTTCTATATATTGTTTCCATCTAATAACTACGTCTTTATTATTTATTAGTATTTTTCCATGTTCATCTAATATGCTCGTGCTTTTAGTTGTATGCTTTTTATCTAACTGTTTTATTGTGTGGTAAGCTTTATCCATTTTTCCTTTTTTAAGTTGATTTTCAATTGTATCACAGGTCTCGATAATTTCTGTTTTCTTACATTTTTTACATTTTGATGTTATTTTATTTGTTAATTGTTTGTATCTTTTAATATTGTATTGGTCAGTTTTGTTTTTAATTTTTCTTCTTTCTATCATTAAATCCATTATTTCTTTTGTCAGCCATTTCTTCCGCGGCACAATTCTTTCCCTTTTCAACGTTTCTTCGGCGCTTTTTATTATTATTTCTTTAACACTGTTCCATCTATTATTTATGTCTATACTATCAATATTAGTTATACTATCTTTATATTTTTTTAACCTATCTCCTAATTTATTACTATATTGCACTCTGAATGTGTGATCTCTTATTCTAGTTACATCTATGTTCTTTGGTTTAATTTTTCTTTTATCTTTCTTAACTTCAAAATTCTGGGTACTGACAAGTAAGTTATGATCAGAATTTACATCTGCTCCTGGTAAAGTTTTGCAAGCTTTTATATTTTCTTTATATTTATTTCTAATAAGTATGTAGTCTATCTGAAATCTACCAATATCTCCTGGCATTTTCCACGTATATAACCTACGTTTAGGTAGCTGATACATTGTATTTGTAATAATAAGATCATATTCTTTACAAAATTGCACCAATCTAAATCCTCTCTTGTTTCTCTTTCCGAGACCAAATTTCCCTACAATCTTATCTTCTGCACCTTCTCCTACCACAGCATTAAAATCTCCCAATACTATTAAATTATCTTTTCTGTCTACTGAGTCTAATATGGTATCTATGTTGTTATAAATTTCTTCCACTTCTTCGTCTTTATATTTTGATGTGGGCATGTAAACTTGCAAAAGAAATAGATTTGTAGGTTGTGCTTTTATTTTAATGGCTGTTAATCTGTCGCTAAAGTGTATTGTATTTTCTACCTGTTCGCCCCACTTTTTATTTAAAATAAATCCTGTGCCCCGTGATCCCTTTTCTTCTCCCGTGTAAATTATTCTATAATCGTCGCTCCAAAAATCTCCGCTATCTGCCCATTTAACTTCACTGATTCCCAATATATCAATGTTCGATCTTTCCATTTCCATCTTTAATTGTTCCAATTTCCCCGGTTCTAACATCGACCTTACATTCCACGTCCCTATTCTACAAGGATTTCGCAGGATGACGACCTGAGTAGCCTTGTGCCTACCCCTGCCGGACTCGGACCGCCACGGCATGTCACATCGTGGAAGCCCGTTGTCAAGAACGTTACTTTCTTTAATTGTCTCCATTTGTTATACTCCAATTTTGGAGAAAATTTAGTGTGGTGGTTTCTCCACTTGCCTTCCACACCGTGGTTTACCTGCCGGAGCCGATAATTTCTACCAAAGACCCTTCCGGAATCATTTTCCATGGGCTCTCTGCCAGTACTAGTACCGCCACTGCGCAGCACTAGGGGAAGACTTATTAAATGGCGGTCTATAGTCGCCATGACACAGCGCTGTCAACGGACTCTTGTAGCACTTTATAGGTAAGCTCGGCCCACCAAGCTTCCCGCCACGTCCTCTACTACTACTAACTAACATGGCAATAGCCTTTATTCTTTAATGATTTCATTTAATTGGTACTTTATTCTAAACTGTTGCCGCGACTTTGTCCGCATTGAATAGTGAGTTTAGGTACCTTTTTTTCGAATTAAAAAGTGGCCTATGTCTTTTCTCAGGCTCTAAACTATCTGTGTTCCTAATTTCACTTAAATCGGTCCAGTAGTTTTGGCGTGAAAGCGAGACAGATAGACAGAGTTACTTTCACATTATGGATTTTAATGTTCATGTCTGATTGTAACCAAATTGTTTCCAAGGGTTATTTATTACATTAAGTAATATTATTAAATAACTTTTGTCCAAAAAGTTAGCTTACCATAAATTCTAAAACTCGCTTTTTCTGACTTTATTAAAAACAATATTAATTTGGAAATTCGGTGAACTATCCTAATCCCAATCCCCACTAATATTATAAATAAATGCGAAAGTGAAATTGTTTGTTTGTTACGCCTTCACGCCTTATCTACTGAACCGATCATTATGAAATTTTGCATGCACGTAGGTAAGGGTCCTGAAAAGGACATAGGCTATATATTTTGCGGGCGAAGCTGCGGGTAACAGCTAGTCCTATATACTTTTACCAATCTTAAGCATCCTAAATAACAAACATTGTGGCATAATAAAAATACTTAGTTGTACACGAGCAATCATCATTTAGTTCATTATCTAAGGCGATTTATAAAACCCACATTAGATAAATAAATATATACGGACAAATCACACAGATTCAGCAAGCCCCAAAGTACCTAAGTTCGAGACTTGTGTTATGGGATACTAACTCAACGATACTATATTTCATAATAGATACATATATAGATAAACATGCAAGACCCAGGTCAATCTGAAAAAGATCATTTTCCATCTTGGCATGACCGGGGATCGAACCCGGGACCGTGTCGCAGGCAGGCGTGTTGACCCCTGCGCCACGGAGCTCGTCTAGATCCATTTTCATTCTTCTTATATTAACTAGCCACTTTCGTCTTGCTTAATATATCTCAAACTACAATATGATAGCAATATTTTATATGAATTATAACTTTATATAAAAGTTGGGTGCTTACTGCAGTTATGAGTATTTCTGATTTATTAAGAGAGAGATACGATGTTTGAATCTTTAAATATTGTTAAGATAAAAATATATACTTCATATAATAAGGTTAATGAGAAAGGAATGGGTAATTTTGATTTTTTTTTTATGACAGTTTGTGGCCAGCATTTTTGGTATGAATGATCAACATTTTTATTATTATGAAGCGATACACTATAGCCGTGTGGTTCCCGGCAGAGTAGAATAGGACCACTCCAAGTCTTCCCGTTGATGTCGTAGAAGTCGACTTAGGAAACATACACAAGCTAAACAAAGCTTATAAATCTCAAAAAAACCTCTCCAACCCGTCTGGCCAGCGTGGAGAGTGTAGGCCGAATCCTCTGACAGCTGTGGCTAATTATGGCTCTGATAGTACAGAGAGGGTCGTGCTCCTGCAGTGGAGACGAAAAAAGACCTGATGATGATGATGACACTATAGCATATAAAATGACCTAAGAGCTTGGGAAAAAATGGTCTCTCTCATACAAAAGAGGTCAGCCATATTTGGAAAAGTTTGTTCATAAAGAACAAGGTGGAGAATTATAAAGACCTGATGATGATGATGATGGAGAACAATGTCGCTACTCTAAGTAAATGCCGAATGTATATAAACACCTGTATATTTAATAAAACAAGCAAATAAACGATAAAAAGGAGCATTGAGCATGTATTATTTGATTCCTTATTTAAATTAACCTTTAACTGTGGACGTCAAAATTTTGTTACATATTCATGGACGCGAGGTCCCACGGACCGCTATTATTTTCAAGTATTTTTTTTAATGTAACTGCCAGGTGTTAATAATTTTTATTGAAATATATTTAAGTAGGCTCCGTAACTACTGGACTGATTTCAAAATTCTTTCACCTTCATAAAAGCTCATTTTTCTGCGGGTGACATAGGCTTTAATTAACGTGGACGAAGTTGTGGGAAAATTGCTCGTAAATAATAAATCAAAACACACTCTTAACACCAGCATATTTTAATAAATCAATGAAATAAACTTAAAAAAAAGCAACAGTGGGCAATTTCCTTGATAGTTTACTCTAGATTCAATCTGTATTACCATAATCAGGAGTGGGGGAAGTCGTGTCAAAGGGAAATCTTCAAAAAGGTTACTTTATCTATATTAAAAATGGTAGTCATACATATCAAAAATGCTGGCGACTAAAATCCGAAAAAAGAAAATCAAACTTACTAATCACTACAACCTTATTAATTAGTTCGAAGAGCCGAAGTTCAATGTCTATTAATTAGAACACACTCTTAACACCTGAATATTTTATTAAATCAAGTAAATAAACGAAAAAAGCAACAGTGGGCAATTTCCTTGAAAGTTTACTCTAGATCCAATCTGTATTACCATAATCACGAGTGGGGGAAGTCGTGTCAAAGGGAAATCTTCAAAAAGGTTACTTTCGTACCTCCGAGTGCGGGCACAAAGGCTCGATGGGTTCCCGCGCTTTGTTTCGCTGCGTAGGGCTCCGGCCTTTTAAATTCATATTTCATTGATGTTATTGGGCTTTTGACCTACTAGTTTCGTTTTTGAGAATGCAAGATTTTAAGAATGTATGCTAGCTCTAATAGTAAATTCGAGGCTTGTGTTATGAGATACTTTATTTTATATCAATACATACAACATTGAAACTAAGTGAGATAAAGACTATATATAACAACAAGCCATTCACGTACAATTTTTTCATATTCTATAGTTTCGGACTCGCCAGAAGCTCATTTCCCGCAATTGCCTGGGCTCCTGAGGAGTCCGAAACTATAGTCGGTTATCCCGACAAAATATCGTGTGTGACCCGTTGTTATTTAAATAACATATACAATGTGTTTCGTATTGAGCTAGCGATAATTTAAATTCACATTCTCAATATAAAAACGAAAAATTTTTGTTCTGTGTACAAGTATGAAATCGAGAACCGATTAACGGTGCTACAAGCTACAAAGCAGCACTGTTCATCAAAATATGATTGTTAAATTCTAAATACAAAAAACTTTATGAGATAAATTAATTTTACGGGGTCGAGTACTGCCCTCATTTGAAATATACCATTTGAAAGAAAACAGATATATCATTTAAAATTTTGCTACGAGCGGCCCTAGAATAACCATTGAAACTATTTAATGTTACTGTTCACGGTTCAAAGTATGAACGTGAAGCTTTACGTAGATTTTCACTAAAACTGTTTCTGACGAAAATGTAAAAAAGCTTCATGTCATCACTTAACATTGTAAAAAGTAATTCATAAAATAGTTTGAAGGTTTAAGTCTAAGGCTTCGCAGAGCAAATATTTAGATGATATCTTCGTTTTCTTACAAATGGTAAATCCATTTAAAATAAATAATTTGAAAAAACTGGATACTGAAAAATTTCATGCTTCCCCTTAATGAATGGCCTCCAATACACTTACTGCTAGCCCATGTGTTTCCGAAACAAACGGTAAGGATTAAACAATCCCGAAAAATAAAAGTGACTTTTCTGGGGAAAGGCCGCAAATATAAATAGTACAGAAGACAACACTCCGATCAGTCTTCTTTAACTGAGCGTGTTCCTGTTACACCTTTAGAAATGCAAATTTGTATCCAGGGTCCACCACTGTGACAGGATGTTACTTTAAATTGGGCATACCCATTTTAAATGCTCACCGAAATAATTTTTAGATCCTAACACTAAGTACCAAGTAAAGTATCTAACTTCATATAAATTAAACCCACTTTATGCTAAGGTGACCAAAGTACAACGTTTTAAGTTCCGAAATAAATACACACTAATCAGAATAATGGTACGTTGTGTATTAAAAATCTTTTTGCTTACTTAAATAATTATCGTTGTCACTAGAAAGTAGACATTGAACTAAATCAGACGCATTAAGGAAGCTCTTAACGACGAGCTTCTTCTTTGACGAGCTCCGTAGCGCAGCAGTCAACACGGTAACGGTTGGGCCGGCCTGCGACACGGATGGTCCTGGGTTCGATCCCCGGTCAGGTCAATATAAAAAATGATCTTTTTCAGATTAACGTGGTTCTTCGATGTTTATCTATATATGTATTTGTAATAATATATAGTATCATTGAGTTAGTATCCCATAACACAAGTATCGAACTTACTTTGAGCTCAATTTGTGTGATTTGTCCATATAGGATTATATATTTGTCCATATAGGTCCTATTATTTATTTATCTTAAAACCTAACTCTACTGTAAATCGAAACTCGAGAAGAAGGTTTTACTGCCCGTTATGTCGCGAGTTTTGGAGATATCCTTCCGTATTCTAGATGTTTTGCGACTAAGCCCACTGTGCTGGCGTCGGTAATTGCCAAGTTGCCGATATTTTCCTTATTGATGTTTTGGAGTTACTTCTAAGCTAGTTTTGACGCGGCAAAAAAGTTTTATGAATTGGAGGAAGAAGTGGAAACAAGAAAGTAGAACACGAATCGACGGTACGGATATTAGTCATCACTTTTTCGAGGATTATTTTTGTGATGACAAGCTGTTTTCTCGCATTTTTGTCCGTGTAAATCATAGCGTAGGTGATTTTATGATAATGTAGCTTATTAATACTAAGGTTTTAAACTCGATGTAGTAGTTTTTGTGTTTATACATTGAAAACAATCAAAAATCTTTTCTCTTCGTTAAGGTACGGATGAGGAAAGCAGAAAATCGCACAATTTGGCGTGCCCTTGGGAAGACTTTTATCCAGCAGTGGACTGCAATAGGCTGATGATGATGAAGGTACGGATACATACACATGCTACTTAGTAGCATTGTGCTAGTGTTGAACACATTCTAGTTAGTAGCATGTGTGAACAGCCACGGATAAAAATAAGCATGCGTCTTTGGAGCTAGGTTTAAGCTAAGTAAGTTTAAAAACATGCTACCTGAATCTGGGGTGGAAAAGGGAAGGGTGTTCATTGAGTATCTCAAACAAGCATGCTTATTTTAGGCACGTGTGTGTTGGTTGTGTGAATTTTGAATATTGCTCTAGTCGTATCCGAGCCTATTCAATGCAAACAAACGAACTAGCAAACAAATATTTCTTTTTTATAATATTATCATAGATAGTATAGACGACTGAGTACTATTGAGAATACCTATTTATTTTGTGCGGCTTAAATAATTGTTCTGTTTTGTACGGCCTCACAAGTGACCGTCCTATGAACTAAATTTAGCTATTAAAAAAAGACCGAAATTACATTTTCTATAAAAGTTTCGAAGGGAAAAAATACTTTTTGTAACAAGAGATTTGCTAAAATCGTCCGGTTATTTCCGCTCGAGTAAAATATTAGCGATAAATATTTGATAACTTTCCTCAAATGCCTTCGGAATATCCGTAATTTAGCTTTCTTGGTAAAGATTGAAACGCTAGGTTTTTGGGTAACGGCATTGGATTACTTTTAATACTAAAAACTTCTTAAAGATAAGTAAGTGGATATTTTCTTTCTTTTTATGATACGGAACGGCAAACAAGCAAGCCGGTCACCTGATGGCAAGTAATCATCGCTGCCCATGGACAACTGCAACACCAGATGTGTGACAAGTGCGTAGCTGGCCTTGATAACATGGACTCGTTTTTTTTAAAGTTTTAAATGTTAATTTCGCGAAACCAGTATTTTACTAAGGGAAGGCTGTTTATACATACTGGCTGAGTCACCCCTTAAGTATGTGTAGACTGAAGATACATTTAAGTATATCTCTCCTTGTTGTGTGTTATAGGATAGCCGTTTCGATATGTTACTTCTTGTTATTTTCTTATGACTAAAATGTGCTAAAATTAACGCAAAACGATAAATCCGGTTTCGTCTCTTACAATATTAAAGCGGGCCCGCTTATTCTTGATAAAAGGTATTTGAAATATAGTATCACTTCCCAATAAAAATAATTTTAGTGATATCCCCGAATCTTTTCGCTTTATTTTTTTTTCTGAAGGGCAGTCAGTTATCGCATACAATATATTCATTCAGCCTTTGAAATGCTACCAGGCACCTGTCCTCCTTCGTTTAACTTTAGCTTTGTCCCGCAACTTCGGCCGCATGATTTATAGGCTAGCAGAGTAGACAATTCCCAAGGTCATAAAACCCAAAGCCCACGTTTAGCATGTTAGTGGGCGTTAAGAGCGTATCCTAGCAGTATTTTTTCAGTATGGTTTCCATACGAATGTATTTCTCTATTTTCTCTCTGAAAACAGTTTCTAGAGGCACAATTATTTTTTCATAAAATCTAGAACTAACATAGGTAATTTTTTTTAAAGAACAGTTTTTTAGGAAAAAATAAAAAAAAGAGGCCTATTTTTCACTAAAAAACTGTGTTTGTAAAATTTTTTTTTTCTTTTAAATAGTTTTTTAGAAAAAAATAAAACATAGGGACATACCTATTTTAGTAATAGATTTTATGAAAAAAAGAATTATGCCTCTAGAAGCAGTTTTGCAGCGAGAAAATAGAGAAATACATTTGTATGGAAAACATACTGCTAGGATAACTCTTATGGAGGAAAGCGGGATAAAAATAGCGATGGGTTGCTCGCCGCATACCTCAGTAGGTGATTCTTTAGATATTCGCCCAGTCCCTTGACCGGTTTTTACGGTCTACGCGAGTAGAGAAGCAGCTGGTACATTCTACGTTTATTCTTTACTCCCAGACCAGCGTGGTAGATAATCCGTCCAGTAATTTGTGTGTAAAGGAGAATCCAGAGGGAAAATAACGGAGAATCGTTCGTTAGTATGTTTGTTAGAGTCAGTATACTGCGCCCACCCTCTTTTATTTTATCTTCTCCTCTACCAAAAGGTTGGCTGGAAGAGATTGCTTAGCAATAAGTCCGCCATTGTCACATATATTTTGTTAATTAAGTTCTTTGTGTATTTTTGATATTATGGCGCAATAAATATATTATATACAAGATATATTGTATGGTATTGTATTTATTTATTTATTATTAAGGTATACACAACAGATCACAATCACAACATGGTATAAATGACAATAAATTAAATACAGTAAACTAGACTGTGACCCAAAAACGTGCACACATAGCATGACAACTATTATAAACACAGTTATACACAAGATTACTAATGTTAAGGCAAAAATAATAAAAAATACTAAAGTACAGTTGGATAGAATCATAGATACAGTTACAGTTATACAGTATTATTAGTAGAAGACTATAATTACTATGAAAACTGTGAAGTAATTTCTCATTACTACCAAGTATCCATACATGTAACTCGCGGCCAATGATAGAGCAATCGAAGTGGCCCGTTATTGGAGTGTTAAGATTTTTCTTTTACCAGCCACAGGCAACGAATAAGTTTGTGATAACTAATTCAAAAGGTTCTTTTATTTATAGAGTAAATGTCACATTAATACAAAAGCCTGGCGCCTCGGGAACGCCAGTAGACAAAGTAAACGAATCAGGGATTGATTGGAAAGTAATAAAAACTTTGCGAAGCTACGAGCTTGCGAAAACAAACTTTATGTTTTGAGTGATAGAGATCATTTTGGAAGGAAAGTTAATGTGCCTGTCATCTTTTGCGGGTGGATTCAGAATTTTTAATGTGCGGTGTGATTATTGACATTTCGTTTATTGGTTACCTACCAAGAATTTATAAATCTAGAATTTATTTTTTAAAAGATGAGTATTTTAATCTTCTCTCTCCTTCTTATTTGTAATATTTCTTATATTTGAGAGCTCGGCTCTTGTCCATGAAGTGAAAAGAAACGCACATAATTACTTTTTTGTACCCCCGACGCCGATCATGATGACGATGAATGGAGTGATTAGTTAATTAACTTCTTAAGAGTCGCCTGGAAGCGCATGTCTCCATACAAACGGAAAAAGGGAATTGTGGCAATATTTGATAATTTTAGAGTAAAATTAATCAATTAATCTCATTATAATTTTCGTACAGCTTGGTTAAAATGCCAATGGTTTGAGAATTACAAGCCTTTTCAAATTTGTATGGAAATCTTGAGAGGCGTATAATTCTCATACTATTGATAATTTAACCAAACTGTATAGGAACGTACGTAGATTATAAGAAGATTAATTGATTGGATGCTTAATTTTACTCAAAAATTATCAAATATTGCCACAATTCCCTTTTTCCGTTTGTATGGAGACATGCGCGTCCAGGCGACTCAATGCACCTAAGAGGATGAATGAAAACGGCAATGAATGAAAAACCACCTTTGTTCCAGCCTTCTAATTCATGATGACTCGATTTATCCATGTAGATGGAAATCTCAATATATAAACATACATATGTATCGGAAAGTAAATCTCTTTTTGCAGAAGTAGGTCAGAAAGTTCGAAACAAATATTTCCGCCATAGGCAAAGTCTACTAACGAAGTGTAGTTTGTTCCGTAATGTGTGTATTCTTCTCCAAACTACGGGCAAGTGCAAGTAAACACTTACTTATAAGTGATAAAGTTTTTCCGTCTGTCTGTTTGTTCTCGATGCCGAATGAACAAATATTTGACGCCCGGTAATTGGAGTGCGCTATACTTCCCCTTAGGATAGGGTGGATATGATTGAGCGAGGAAATGGGACTGGATTTTGAGGCTTTCTGAATATAGGCATCGATCAAGATATTTCAAGAGCCATATATTAGCCAAAGCAGTCAGAGGATTTTACTACACTCTCCATGCTGGCCAGACGGATGGACAGGTTTTTTTGATGTGTATAAGCTTTGTTTAGCTTGTGATTCCTAATGAGTATCTATAATAAAGTAATAGGATCAGTCTGCTTGGGCACCGCGCCGAATGATTTTATGCGTTGACATTAGGAGATCCCATGGCTTCCTTCCGATTCCATTAATAAATCTTTAGACCAACTCTATGTACCATATGATTACATTGTCACGAAATTTTACTGAATACAAATTTGAGCCCAAGGCAAAGGCCTCCTTCCTTGCTTTCTATTTACCTCTTTTTGAACTTTGGTTGGCCATTCTTTGAAATATATAGTCTTAAAATACTTATTATATTTTTTTTTCTCTGAATTAAATAAATAAAATAAATAAATAAATAAATAAAATAAAATACTATATTCATTGGACTGAATCATGTCACAAAGCATTCGATTGAACCGATCACAGAAAAAAGTAAAACTATCAACAGTCCTACAAAATAAACAATGGTGCTCACCCTACAAATACATACAAACAATGATTTTGTCGAGTTACGCCGTTTGAACAACCGGGTTGAACAACAAACTCTACGCAAATTTTATGCAAACGGATTACAATATAGATATTGTTCAGATATTTTTACTTACTCCTAACTTTTTTTTGTCCCTCTGCAGGAGCACGACCTTCTCTGTACTAACAGAGCCATATATAGTCAGTCAGAGGACTTGGGTTACACTCTTCACGCTGGCCAGACGGGTTGGAGAGGTCTCTTTGATGTTTGTTAGTTTTGTTTAGCAAGTTTCGATACATGAGTAGCAAAGTACCTTTATAATATTTTCGCTATATTATACACTAGCAGCCCTACCCGGCTGCGCCCGGGCATGTATTATACCTTAAAACCTTCCTCGTGAATCACTCTATCTATTGGTGAAAACCGTATGAAAATCCGTGGAGTAGTTTTTGGGTTTATCGCGAACAGACAGACAGACAGACGCGGCGGAGGACTTTGTTTTATAATATGTAGTGATATATTTTACAGAAGAAAGAATTGAATAACGAGAAGATCGACAGTGTTTTTCTTTGCAACGAAATCGCTGTACTCATCCCTCATTTCAGCTTGAGGAGTTGAAACGAGACGCGCGGATTACGGATTACGAGAGATTTAACAAACAAATATAAATAGGAAACGTAACTCGAGTCGTCTGTACGGAACCCCGAGTTCAGCAGGAAATTACAAGGATTCTCATATTTTATTAACGTTTCACATTGTAATTCTTTAACCGAAGATACGCTTTTTAACTAGACTTTTAATTTAAAAATAAGAAATTGTAAAACAGCATAACGCTCTCGTTTTTACCCGACTGATCCACCTAGAAGGAATGGTAATGTCTTTCTGTATGTATGTACAATATACACATACAAATGCGCGTTTCATATTATCACATCTTTATCCCATGCGGGGGAGACAGAGCCAAAGATCATAAAACCCAAACGTCACGTTTAGCGTGTCGGTGGGCGTGAAGGTGGAAATCGGAATCAAAACAGTGAGGGGTTGCTAGCCGCATCGCCTTTTGACGTAATGCTTTAGATTTTCGCTCAATCCCTTGACCGACTTCTACGGTAGGAAGAAAAGCAGCTGATAAATGTTTTCCTTTTTTTCCAAACCAGTAAGGAAGAGACCTTTAATAAATATTTTTGATTTATTCAAACCGAAAGTAAAAAAGTAAATAGAAGAATCAATTTGTCAAACATTTACGTGATTTACATTGTTTTGTTATTGATAGCCCACGCAAAAATTATCGGTTTACGGGTCAATGCAACCAGTAGTCCTACGCTTGTAAACTTTATCTCCCACGTGGCAACTTTGAATTTAGACAATATTATGGTTCCCAAACTGATTTATATCGACCTTCCGGATCTATATTGCTTTAAATTTAGCGCTTTGTCACAAGATTGTTATTTTTCTTTGCTTTGAATTTTTATTTTATAACGTACTAGCTGTTACCCGCGGTTCCGCCCGCGTGATATATAGCCTATGTCCTTCTCAGTACCCTAACCTACGTGTATGCAAAATTTCATGATGATCGGTTCAGTAGATAGGGCGTGAAAGTTAGAATAGTTAGAATTAGAATTAGGATAAAGATAGTTAGGATAGGATTAGGATTTTTAGTAGTGCATTAAATGGGTTTGGAATGTAATTATTATTTGAAAATATTATAATAGTAAGTAATATTTGTTTCAAAAATAATTGTAAAAGCTTATAGTTACTTCTAAAGATATGTATGCCACTCGATTTTAATCCATGTAATATTAGAGATTCTAAAATTACATACACAATAATGATTAATATTGTTCTCATTGACAACTCCTAGTGCAGGACTATGGAGGGACAATGAAGACACTAAGTTGGTACTATTGGGATGATATGTAGAGGTTCAGAATATGGTATATGGGAAGGACTATGGCACCTGATGTCTGTCCTATGTCTAGAAACACGGATAAATAGATAGGATGACTCTCTGTTTCAGTTAATGGGCCCCAAAAATGGCTGCACGACGCAAAAATGTGCAGTAAGAAAGGCACCTCAACGTACACCTCGCCTTCGTCAGATCATTTTACCACCTGCCTCCGTGGTCCAGTGGTTAAGGCGTTTGCCTTGTTGACCCGGGGGTCGTAGTTCGATTCCCACGGGAAGCATACTTTGTTAAGTTGTTTCCAGTTTGGTTAGGACATTGCAGGCATGAATCACCTGATTGTCTGATAAGAAAGATGATTCCGTGCTCCGGAAGGCACGTTAAGCCGTTGGTCCCGGCTGCCATCTGGTAGTTATTAAAGGAACCACGTCAGAGGCCGAGAGGCGGTTCCGAAGAACTCTGACACCAGGGTGTGTATGGTCAACTGACAGTTCACCTACACGAAATGATGATGATGACTGCAAGACGTAATTAATCAATTTACTGAATTACATACGTTAAATTTCTACTGCCGTATATGATTTTCCGAAAGTTGATCAACTACCTCGGAAATTGATCAACTTACGATTTTTGTTATTTCTCAGAGTCATATATACTTACTACTAGAGAGGGTCGTGCTCCTGCAGTGGAGACTTACAAAGACCCGATGATGATGATGATGATATACTACTACTTATATATTGATTTCTTATTCGTAGACCGACAAATAATCAACACAACCAATACTTTACCCATTTATCGATGTTTTGTAACAATTACGCAGCAGAAAACTAATAAAATAGTCATGGCGAACGAAGCTAAATGGTTGCCTATTCGGGAAACGATGGAGGGCAGTATGGCCGTCAATTTGTTGATTAGGGACACCCCACACCGAGACGTGTGGTTTCCGACTTCGAATAGGATCATTATGTGTGTTCCTCGAATGTCGTATGAGTAAGAGCCCTTTCAGACGGACATGTAAATTTCACGGGGTCTATCATTTGAAATAAATCACTTGCAAGAATATCATTTGAATAATATATCACTTAAAAGAAATAAATCACTTGAAAGAAATAGAGATATCATTTTAAATTTTGTTCTGCGAAGCCCTAGATAACCCTTCAAAATATTTTTTAACTACTGTATAACATTTAAAGTGAGAACTTGAAGCTTTCCTTAGCGGTTCCGCCAAAAGTGGTCGTTTTCGACAAAGACGCCAAGTAACGCTTCATGTTCACACTTTGAACTGTTAGGAAGTAGTATACATAAAATAGTTAAAACTGTTTACTAGACCGTAGCTCAAAATTTTCAACGATGTCTCCGTTTTCTTTTAAATGATTTATTTGAAATGGGGCAGCACTGGACCCTGTGTATCATCTTAAGGGGATACGTGAATTTCAGGAGGTCTTACATTTGACATAAATCACTTAATATAAAATAGAGATATCACTTAAAAATTTTATCTAGAAGCTCTAGATAATCCTTCCAACAACCTTTTAAACTACTGTTTACCATGTACGAGTAAAGTGAGAAAGTGAAGATTAACTTAGCGTTTCCGCCAAAAGTGGCCGTTTTAGATAAAAACGCTAAAAAGCTTCATATTCTCACTTCCCGGTGTGTGCCGGGGTTAAGGCGAAAATAAAAAAAAAATCTAGTTTTTGGTAGTGGCATTATTAGCGAAAAGTGCGCCCCCAACTACAAGATGACGCCGCAATACTCCAGTAAGACTCCAGTCTCGCTGCGACTACGTTGGATGTAACTCCATAGAAACGTCAGCGGACATAAATAAATAAAAGGTTCTTGCTAAGTCCTGTTAATATTAATAATTTTGATGATGATTAGACTCTGCCGTGTGGTTCCCGGTAGAGTAGCATAGGACCACTCCCAGTCTTCTCGTGGATGTCGTAGGAGAAGACTGGGGAAACACAAGCTAAACAAAGCTTATAAACATCAAAGAGACCTCTACGTCTGGCCAGCCTGGAGAGTGTAGGCATAATCCTCTGACTGCTCTGGCTAATATATGGCTCTGGTAGTACTGAGAGCGTCGTGCTCCTGCAGTGGAGACTTAAAAAGACCTGAAGATGATTATGATGATTGGAGTCAAGTAAGGAAGCAAAAAGTTCACATCAATGCATAGAATTGAGAGTTGTTCCCGCGATGATGGGGTTAGGTCCTTGGGGAGCGGCGAGGATTATATGAAATGAGTCAAACGTGCGTTATATTGAACCTCGAGTGGAATATTAAAATGAAATGAAATGATCTTTATTGCTTTACACATGGTAACAATTTGGTGTTATAAAAATTTAAATATTTGTGGATAGGTACCTATCACATGCTTAATCATGATTGACATGCAATAGACAACTTGAGGTATCATTATGTCAAATATAATTCTATGTAGGTACATACGTCAAATTTAAAATTGAATGAATACATTATAGAAATCAAGAATTAGCATCCGGAATCACCGGTGTTAGGTCTCCGAAGAATGGCGGGGATTATATGAAATTAAACGCGCCTTATACTGAATCTAGAGTGGAGTTACATAGCTTTTACTAGAGTATGCCTTCTTAGTTACCCATGTTAAGCAATCCTGGGCGTGGTTCAAACTGCGATGGGTGCTTTAAGGCACGTTTGCCGGAAGTACCAACTTTCATCATTAAATGGCAGAGTTTAAAACATACTTGTGACGCAAAGGTCATTTGAAAATTATATTGAATCTAGAGTGGGATTATATTTTTTACTAGAGTATGACTTCTTAGTTATCCATGTTAAGTAATCCTTGGCGAGGTTTAAAGTTTGCCGTTAGTACCAACTTTCATCATTAAATAGTAGTTTAGCTACATATACGTGCGACGCGATTAGGTAATTTGAAAATCTGACAATTATATTATATCTAGAGTGGGGTTGGCTTATGTTTTCTACAGTATGGCTTCTTAGTTATCAACTTCAAGCAATCCTGGGCGTAGTTCATACTATGATGGGTCACCATAAGTGACAAAAAATTCGTCCGAGAGTCGAAATGAACGTTAGTTCATTATTAGTCTTGACAGTCATGATAAGGTTGGAAGTCTCATAAACGCAGCTTAGAAAATCTGGCACCAGCATTGGCCACTTACACTGACGAAAACTAAGGAAAAAGTCGTGATCAATTCATAGAATTAAAAGGGCTTAAGGAAGATTGAGAGTTGCATGGCCGCGATCATCCGGGATTACCGGAGTTGGGTCGCTAGGGAATTATAAGGAATGAATCAAATGCTCTTTATTGAATCTATGTAGGGTTGTCAAATGTGCAAATATCGGACCAAAAATTAATGACCACTGATATTAGCACATTCATAACTAAATAAAACCGTAATAGATCCTTAAAGGGTCGACTCAGCCTGTCAATATAAACTGCTTTTCCTGTGAGACTAATGTTAGAAACAGGAAAAAAAACAACAAAAAATGAAATGGAAATGTCGATTTTTTCCTATCTTGAGCATTGGTTGTGGTTCAAATGTTTGGTATAGACAAATCGTTATGATAGAATATACCAGAAAGCAAAAAGTCGTGATCAATTCATAGAATTAAAAAGACTTAAGGAAGATTGAGAGTTGCACGGCCGCGATCATCCGGGATTACCGGACTTAGAAGTATCCGGAGAGTGCGAGCATTATGAGGAATGAATCAAACGCTGTTTATATTGAATCTTCGGCAGGGCTGTCAAATGTGGGGACCAAAAATATACATGACTGAAATAATCTTAGTAAATAAAACCCTGTCCGAGTCTTAGAGGGGCGATTCAGACCGTCAATATAAACAACGTTTCCCATGATAGTCGAAAAGGAAAAGCTGGAATATAAAAAAAAAACAACAGGTTGCACTCCGGAAGTGACGGCAAAAGTGAAAACTTGAAAATACTATCACTAATAATTTAAAACCTTTCCTAACAGCAGTCACCATCCATGGATGTGCATAGCACGCTGTAAAACGCACGCACATTCGCGCAAGCGCCCTGCGCCGTCTTACGAATTTTCAATTTGAGGAATCTGTCGGTCACGTGACCTGTCGCGAGTTAAACATTATCCCCATCACATTTTTTTCAAATTTCCAGTATTAGTCCTATAGCTAAAGTTGTTTATATTGATTGGTTGAAGGACATATTTTAATTAACATATTGTAAAGTTACTATTAGTATTGATTGTTATGGAAGATTGAGAGTTGCACAGCCGCGATCATCCGGGATTACCGGAGTTAGAAGTCCCTGGGGAGCGCGAGCATTATAAGGAATGAATCAAACGCTGTTTATATTGAATCTACACTAGGGTTGTCAAATAGATATTATGCAACGTGTGAATTGACTCAATACGAAAGGAGGTTCATATTTATGGTCTGACTCACACCCTTAAAAGGGAACACTAGGCACAGTAGCGACGCCAATCATTTTATTCCTAATACTTTACAAATAGAAAGAAATTCAAGAATATAAACAATACAAGCCTTAGTAAATAACCTGAAGTATTTTTTGAATCATGTTTATTACTATCGGAATCAGTGAGAATTATGAGAATCTGATTACCGCCAAAAACGGCCGTTTTTGGCGATTATCACTTTTTCTCTCAATGACTGATTCTCATAATATCAAAACATGATTCCAAAAATACTTCAGGTTATTTACTAAGGCTTGTATTGTTTATATTCTTGAATTTCTTTCTATTTGTAAAGTATTAGGAATAAAATGATTGGCGTCGCTACTGTGCCTAGTGTTCCCCCTTAAAGGTATGTCGATTATAATTCGGTATTTGCCTAATGTTAAGATTATATAAAATTTGTTTCCAATGATATTCATTTCTATCTAAAAACACTATAAAGAACACTTTTAATTTGATATCGATTCGTTAAGTATTCTTAATGCTTCTTTAAAGTTGGGTGAATAGGACAATTTTTAAAAGTATGAAAATCTTAAATTACAATTATACTGTATTGTAGTCCGCTAAATTTATAGCAACTTTTATTATGAAACCATTACCACAAACGTAATATTTCGTATAGCTACCAAACAAAGTTCTTACGCCGCCCATACAAAATACAAAGTTGTGACGTCACAAATATGTAGGCGTTTCAGCAGTGTGTTTTCACGTCTAAAAACATGTGTCTTTAAAACTTCTATATCTGAAAGAGTTTTTTGTTTAGAAATGTATTTCGGTCACTATTGTGTTTAGTTTTGGCAGGTCTTTACATAGCGATACGAAATTTTTTTTTAGTCAAGTAGCCAATTATTCATACTAATTAAAAGGGAATATTAAATAATTTTAGGATTGGGACAAAACGATTTCGCAAGAAAATAAGTCTTTATAACTATTTCTACTAAAACAAGCAATTGTGGAGCAGAGCTGGCAAGAGACCTCTCCTTTTGACATCTTTTGTTAAATTCTGCAAGCTAATACAATTAGAAAATTAGGTAAAAAGATATTAAATATAACTTATATATTGTAGATCCTTTTTAATGCTAATAAATGATTGATGATCTAATACCTAAGTAAGATACGGACGCCCAGCAACTTGTATGCTTTTGTTCCCGAATTGTTAGTGATTATGTGCTACTCATTTTCTAAGAAAATACCTCTATTCTAGTTGAAAAACACTATTCTAGGCAGCAATCCACACGACCTTATTTAGGTCTTATGTGAGAACCTCATAACCCTTAAGATACAGCCCTGGATATAATGCGTCCTTCTATAAAGCCATTACGGCGAGTTATTGAATGATACTCCAATATAATAGAGGTATGGATTCCACTAATGAAAATAGTTCTTGAGTGCTCCTAAGGATATATCTTTGATTCGAGAGAGTCCAATATTTGAAATTATATTGCGAGCGAACAAATATTAGGGTCTTTTGTTTACTTTGGTCGGTTTGTGGGAATCAGAGTTTCGAGACGTTTTCAATGTAACTTCAGGTCAAATTTTAGAGCAAAAAGTTAAAAAAGAAAGTAAAAGTATGTAAATAAAATAAAATTTAATGAGATTTGACCGCGCTTATTGCATTATTTATACAATTAAACTTTCAAAATCTTTACAATGTTTATTTTCACTGATAGATTTTAGTCTACCTGGGAACAGGGACACTGTAAAGTGTTCAAAAAGTTGAATGAATAAATAATGTAATAAACGCGATAAAACATTCGAAAAAAAAATTGTTGCATGTTTCCTGCCAATAGTTTATTGTTTAAAATGATATATGTATGATTACAATATTGTTTAACCTTTGTTCCTGGACATTAAACGTTCTTGTTTAGTTTAGATAATTAATGTGTGACTCGTCCGTATTATTATGTTAAAAAAATAATTAAAAAGTACTTCTTTGTTTTTTTTTTCTGCGAGTAGCTATGTATCAACATATCTGTAGACATCTTACATACATCACTTAGTATTGTCCCCCTGGGGTATTTATATATCAGAATAGTATTTTGAAATATATAAATAAGGGTACTAGTACGCAGTATCTTAGAAAGATTTAAAGTAATAAAAAAAAACAAGCTAAGACCCTTTTTGTGACTTGACTAGTGATCCAAATAAAATTGTTAATTGTAATGAAAAAGTAATAATACATTACTTAGTCGCAGGGATAGGTATAAAAATGTTGAAAAAGATCTCTACTACTCTTATCTATCCGTGAGTTTTTAAAAATTAAGGTAAACTTACGGGGACATGGTATTCTCTGTTGCGTTTTTTGAAGTTAGTTTACGCACACAGATTTTACGTCAATAAAGGTTATAATAAAATAGAGAAAAAAACATCATAAAACTTCTTACTAATTTCTTTAAAACAATGAAAATTTCCTCACTCAAAATCCTTACACATTGCGCTTCAGCATAAAGGTGCGTACTCACCAACACAGGGGTTGTGGTTGACAACAGCGAAGATGCGATCGCAGCGTTTCTTCATGTGGGTGTTGGGGCAGATGCAGCCGAACAGAGGGGACAGACGCAGGCCAGCCCAGGCTTCGCGGCAAGCCTCCCTGGAAGATAAACTTTTGGTATCATCAACATCATCAGATCTTTTTTAGTCTCCACTGCAGGAGTAACAGAGCCATATATAATATTTTATTGTTCATTGTAAAATGTGTTAAATCAGGTGCCACACTTGTAATGGTGAGGTGGTTCTGTATGTAAGGTGACGGAAGCAAAAATACATATAAGAAGAAAGGGATATGGTGGAGAAATTCGACGTGTAGGATATGAAGCGCGATGGCCTAATTGGTAAGGCATTAGTCGTACAAAGACTGAAGACTGCTGGTTCCAATCCTGCCTACGTGGATTTTTCCCATATCTTACTTTAATAAGAATATATCCAAAGTTATAGTTATAATAGCTGTGTGGTTCCCGGCGGAGTGAAAAGGACCACTTCAAGTCTTCCCGTGGATGTCGTAGGTGACTTAGGAAACAAGCCAAACTAAGCTTATAGACATCAAAGAGACTTCTCCAACCCATCTGGCCAGCGTGGTGAGTGTAGGCCAATAACTCTGACTGCTCTGGCTAAAATATGGCTCTGGTAGTAGAGGGAGGGTCGTGCTCTAGTAGTGGAGACAAATACGGAATCCTAAAAAAGACCGAATTATGATACTACCTGGCGAAATTTTGATATTCAGCGCATTGATATGAACAACTTTTCCTATGGGGCCAATACTGGAAACTCCTAAAAAATATGCCAATTATTTTAGAGATTCCAGCCCCCGTAGCATGGCACGCGCGACAATGTTTATCACCTATCGCCATCTTGTTTTTTACAATATTGAAGAGCGAAATGTGGATAGTTTATCGCGCGATATAAACGGCGTCGCGGCAGCCATGCTACGGGGGCAGCATTGGTCCCCAAAGGTCCAAAGCCATCAAAATGTCGCCATGTATAAAAATGGCCAGATACGTACCATTTAATACATACATACTATCACGTCTTTTTCCCTTGCGGGGTAGACAGAGCCCAGGTCTGTAAAACCCTGACGCCACGTTTAGCATGTTGGTGGGCTTGTAGGTGAGAACGGAAACAAAATAGTGATGGGTCGCTAGCCGCATCGCCTATAGACAAGATATCTGATGCCCTTCCCTCGATCGGCTTTTACGATCTGCGCGGGAAGAGAAGCAGCTGGTATATTCTACGTTTTTCTTTTCTCCCAGACCAGCATGAAAGTGCCATGGAAGTACCATTAAATAACAATTATATAGGCACGCAAATGTATCAGAAGGATGTTTATAAATAACCAGCTAACTGTAACTTTCAGCTTAACTTGCGAGTTGGTGCTCTTTAAATAATAAAGCTAATGAATGAATGGGATCGAAACTAGTAATTAGTTTCGATGAATTGTAATTAAAGGAAACTTTGCAGACGAGCTTAGTTCGCTGAGCTTTATCGATATGAATACATCTACAGGTCTTGTTAAGATACTGATTTAAGATATAGTAATTTACATACCATTAATGTATAAAAATACATATGAAAATAATGTGTGGCTTCCTAAATATTAATTTGAGAAGTTGATTCCACAGTTCGGTCGTGTGGATTTTTTTCCTATACCTAATCTTTTTTCTTAATTTAAAAAGATTATACAATACTTATTTTTGTTTACCATATAAATATTTTAAATGCGAAAGTAATTCTGTATGTGTCTCTATCAGTCTGTTACATTTTTCACGCTTGAACCGCTAATATAATTAGATAATATTTGGTGAGGATATAGTTTGTAACCCTGGGAAAGACAGCATAGATTATATCCCCAAAAATTGTGCATTGAACAGAACAAGTTGGTGATTTGTCTGCCCTTTGCCTCGAAGGGGGATATAGGATAAGACTTTTACGGGGTAACATATACTCGTATGCATAAATAACATGAGCAGTATGAAGCTGAAGTTCTTTAAAAAAGGACGTGAATATATTTTTTTATTCACGTAGTGCTGCAGTCACTACAAGCGGTTACTGTAACCGTTGAGTGGGCTGTATGAAAAACTAATGAAATGCAAAAATATTTATTGTATTGTAACACAAAGGACACCACAATACATAACAAAAATACATAGTTAAACTAAAACTAAAAAATAGGTGCCAACAGTTTTACAAAAGGTGACGGCTCAGCTTTACGCTGAATTAGGGAAACCTAGTGCAGCAATGATTTTCAGCTGTCACCTCCCAAGCCATTATGTATGCCTGTTTGTCTACCTAGCAACAACGCCACACAGCAATATGGAAAATACCAAATTATAATGCTAAAATGTTTTATTTCCACTCACAAAGCCTCGGTATTAAAAGCCCAACTCAAAAATAGGCGAGCGCCACGAACCCAGTGTTAAAATTAAACTTTCCCTGAGCGATCGATGTTCAGAAATAACCGTTTTAACCCCAAATGTTTCACAATTTACTTATTTTAAAGGATACTTTATTCCACTTGTAAAATCTGTTGAAGACTTGACACGTTTGAAATTTATGCTATAATTAGATTCTTTGGCGAAATTACTAGTAAGAAATTTATTTTTGGCAACACTCGATGTTTATGAAAGGCTTATCAAAAGTTATAATTAATTTCTATTAATAATATTTAGAAATATTGTGTGGTTGGGTAGAATGCTTAATTATTTTGTCGCGAAGGTTTAATTTCCTTTTCTTCATAATTACATAATTTTTTGTGTCCGCTTTTCTACCGTTGAGCAAGAAAGTATGCCTTAATATAGATGTTCAATTAGAAATACGATTGGACACGAGTATGTTTTAGAGATCAGTATACGTTGCTTTTCTAATGATTTAAGATGAACTTTGGGATCCACGATTCACGTTATAATTAACTTGAAACTTAAGGAACAATAAATGTAAAGATGCCGTGATCTCCTCATTTAAAAGTTTTCTTGTCCGATTAATCAGAATGTCTTATGATGGATCAACAGATCAGGTAGATTTTACCTATCAGTTTGCAATTCATTCAGTCTTTGCAGGTTAAGGTCGCGTGTGATACGCTGGATGCAAAGCGCTTTCAATTTTTTGGGGCGGTTTATGTTAAGCAGTGGACTTCTTGAGGCTGATGTGATGATGATGGCACGAGAGAGAAAAAAGTTGATGTTACCTGCCTTCCGCTGTGTGGTTTCCAGCAGAGAAGAATAGGACCACTCCCAGTCTTCCCGTTAATGTTGTAGAAGACTATTAGGAAACGCAAGCTAAACAAAGCTTATAAACGTTTGCCCCTACAACCCGTCTGACTTTCGTAAGGAGAGTAGGCGAGATTCTCTGACTGTTCTGGCTAATGTATGGCTCTGGTACAGAGAGGGTCGTGCTCCTGCAATGGAGACTAAAAATAAAAAAAAAAACCTGATGATGATGTTGTTACCTGTCTTCCATACGGCATTCTCCATCGCGGGCCTTGCAAGCGTTCTTGAAGCGTTCGAACAGCACAGAGCAGGGTTTGTCGTTGTGGCAGACGCTCAGCGCGTAGGTGCAAGTCGGCAGAGTCTCCACTGGGTACGGGTCCTTTTCTGTGAACGGGATGAAGAGTTTAATTTATTTTCCAAGACACTCTTAGAATTCAAAGGCAAAAAAAGAACTTAAAGTACATTCAACCCAATTTTCCCCCTTTTCTATTGTTAACTCTGTTTTTATGGACAAATCACACAGATTGAGCTAGCTCCAAAGTAAGTTCTTAAATAAGACTTGTGTTATGGGATACTAACTCAACGATACTATATTTTATAACAGATACATATATAGCCTAGTGTAAGGGCCATTGATAAATCAGAAGATTTCTTTTTCTGTTCAAGTAAATATATTTTTTTGAAATATCATAATTTTAACATAAATTTCAATAGACTGGACGACATATTAAAATCA
Organism: Rhodophaea formosa; assembly: GCA_963082605.1. Taxonomy (NCBI): domain Eukaryota; kingdom Metazoa; phylum Arthropoda; class Insecta; order Lepidoptera; family Pyralidae; genus Rhodophaea; species Rhodophaea formosa. The sequence continues at coordinate 6,594,341 of OY720228.1, read as the reverse complement.
ACCAATACTCCACAATGTCTAAAGACCCGTATATACAACCAGTGAGTCCTGCCCGCTATGACATTGGAGCTGAGATGTGGACGATCATTCATAAAGGAGACAGTGTACAAATTAAGGTTCATCAACATTATCAAGAACAGAAAATCTTCTAGAAATGGATATTATTTGCATTGGCTTTAGCTTGACAGAAATGGAAATGTTGCCTCAGCCCGGTCACTGGGGATAAGCTTTTGTTGCTTGTTTCTTTGCTATTTCGAGAAGTGTAGCTTTGAAGAACGCCACTATGCATTCTTATTTCAACGACTTTTGTTCAACCATTTTGTTGTTACTTTTATATTTGATTTGACTGAATATTTTTAATTTGGGTTCCAAAACCCAAAAACTGCATACAGCTTGGTATTTTATTATAAGTAGCTTCGTTAATACCTACCTAGATGAAGGTTTTTATCTGTGGTTTTTATCACCTAATGATCCGGTGAATGAAAATAGCTTTGTGAAATACAGCTGACAACTCGAAGATCAGCGAAGATGAGACGAAGAGTTAGTTAAGCAATGTCAAAGTCCTAGGCAGTAAACCTATACATAACTATAAGATCTAGAAAAATATAATTTAATTCATGCTCATTATGATGCTCCCTTCAAATGGAGAGGTGTGTTGGTTATTCTTAACTTTTATTTTTGCGAGTTTTGCGACTCTTGAATAAGTTTTGAGAAGTAGCAGAATGAAAAGGCGCTAGCAAGCTAGTATTTGAGTAGATCATAGTGATGATGTGGAACTACTTACCCTTCTTCATGACAAACACGCAAGGATGGTCAAACAGGAAGTCGCGGAAGGAGTTACACTCAGGATCAACATTCGGCTCCCGACAGAGGCAGGTCGGCTTAAAGAACGGGAAGGCTTGCAGGGTCTTCAGAGCGGCTTGGCATTTCGTCACGGTCACAGTCGAGCAGGCAACTGTAACAATAAATTCTTGCTTTAGATACAGGATAGGCAAAAGAAGTATTGCTTCCGTATAATAAAAAAGTTATACAAAGTTGATCAAATTTGAATTATTGAAACGGGAAAATTGCTAATTTGTTATAACATACATACATATTATCACGTCTTTATCCCAAATGGGGTAGACAGAGCCGAAAGTCATAAGACTTGGCCACTTTTAGCATATATCATAGTGGGCGTAAAGGTTGAAAGCGGAATCAAAATAGTGATGGGTTGCTAGCCGCATCGCCTATTGATGTGATTCCTTAGATTTTTGCCCAATCCCTTGACCGGCTTTTACGGTCTGCGCGGGAAGAAAAGCAGCTGGTATATTCTATGTTTTTTCCTTTCTCCCAAACCAGATATAATCTAAATATAAATCTAAAATTCAAAATCTAAATATATTAAATAATGTACAGGTAATTAATTACATACAATTAATAACTCAAGAATGGCTGGGCCGACTAGATAGTAGATTTGTTGGATTTGTCTTTTACTAAAGAGAACAAATAATAGATGAAAATAGGTTTATCATTTTAGCGGAACTAAGTTTGCCGAAAGAACTAGTATGATGAAAGTCACGTCAAAGTATAGACGTAAATTCCAAAAAAGTTATATTAATGTAATCTCAAGTAAAATACAACGAGTCACGTCACAAGCAGCACGTAAAACGAAATCTCTTATCCCATAAAATCCACTGACTTATTTTCTTTTAGCACCCCAAATCCCGGAAAAGTGAATTGGTGACGTCCAAAAAACTCTTTACGAGAGGTCAAACCATTCCGATTGTAGGGTAGGACCCGTCAAGGACCCGCCCTGGCAAGCCCGCAAAAACTATCCCCCAGCAAAAAACATACACTCTATTATCTGAGAAATTAGAAAGGATTTTTTGCCAGAAGCCCATTAAGGAGTGGCCGAATGACTGTATTAGATTTTTTCCGAGGGAATCCTTTCAACAAAAGGTAAAGGAATTGGCAAAAGTTTTGCTCCGGGGCGATGTTTATTTCGCGCCCTATCAAATCTTATCAACTAACACTTCTCTTATTTTCATGAATTAATGGAAAGCAGAGAGGGAGACCTTTGCCCAGTAGTAGGATTTGATAGGCTTATATAAGGCGTCATAATGATCAAATCTTATCTGGGAGCATTGGTAGTCAAACGATTTAGGAATGCTACTTGTAACCGAAACATTGCGGCTTCAAACACCACGCGGCTCGATTGATACCTCTGAATTTTTAGGACAGTAGATTTCATATACCGCCGCCGCCGTATTATATATATATAATATTATAAAACAAAGTCCTCCGCCGCGTCTGTCTGTCTGTTCGCGACAAACTCAAAAAATACTCACGGATGAGGAAGGTTTATAGGTATCATTTATTCCCGGGACAGCCGGGGAGGGCTGCTAGTTTAAATATAAAATTATGTTTGTGTGCTGCCTTATGAAATTCCGTATTCAAAGTTGCATTGAATAAGAATTAAGGAAAGTAGCTTATTTATTTATAAGCCTGACCTCGAAACTCACGGTAGATATTTTTAGCAGTTTTACGATTAACTTGAAATATATGTAAATTGAAACCTGAGAGTAGCTTTCTCAGAGCAACTAGGAATATAGTCAGTTAAATTCTTAATCGACACGTAGCCTGACGTCTTATTAAACTTACAGTAAAATGCTCTTTTGTATCGGCCTATTATAGCGCAATATAATCCCGAAGTCAATGTAACACATTATCGACATTTTTGAAACCACTAAGTACTTACTACCAAATAAGGAAAATAACGTCAGGAAACGTGTATACCAATTAAGGGGGCACCCTAGGCACAGTAGCGACGCCAATCATTTTATTCCTATATTCATCCATAGATTCCAAAAATACTTCAGTTTATTTACTAGTGCTTATATGATTTATATTCTTGAATTTCTTTCTATTTGTAAAGTATTAGGAATAAAATGATTGGCGTCGCTACTGTGCCTAGTGTGTGGCCTTAACTATTTCGCTTCGGAAGGCACGTTAAGCTGTTAGTCATAGTTAGTTACTTGATGGCATTTGTTCTTCTATGTCAAATACCCTAAGGTAGGTTGAAAAATTTGAAACTAGTTAAAGTCGACAAAATAATAGATCACTCGTATGTAACAATTTAAGTACCTATGTAACAAGATAACACGCAATGGCACGCCCTGTGCTTCATCACCTCATCATCATCATCAGGTCTTTTTTAGTCTCCACTGCAGAAGCACGACCCTTTCGGTGCTTTATTAGCCAGAGCAGCTAGAGGATTTGGCCTACACTCACCAGACGGGTTGGAGAGGTCTCTTTGGTGTTAATAAGCTTTTTTTAGCTTGTGTTTCATTAGTCGTCTTCTACGAGATTCACGGGAAGACTTGGAGTGGTCCTATTCTACTCTGCCGGGAACCACCTGGCTCCCCTTAATTTAATTCGCCCTGGGCTCGCTCCAAGCCCTAACGCCGCCGATGACAAAAGGTATTGTGAAGGAAAATCGATGGGCCTAACAAGAAATCGGAGGTAAATTAATTTCCTCGAAGTCGTATTATAGTGATTTTTGGGTTCTTAGAAATTATTATACATTTTTAAAGTAAGTACAGATCGGTTTCACCCACAACGTTTGACATCCATGCCTAACAATCATTTTGACAAGAATTTTATTGTATAGTGAGTGAACTAAACTTGTATAATAGTCGAAAATTCGGTATACAGCGTGTAAGATGACCCTCGAAAAAAAGGGTGAATCAGCCTGTCAATATGAACAACTTTTTCTATTGGATCAAGGCTGGTAACTTAAATTTTTTTCGACTTTCCCATACTAATTTCTTCTGAACACTTTTGAAAATGTCGACGGTCAAGTTACACGTTGTATAGATTGTCGTCGAATCCAGAAAGTGGTATACTTTTAAAATAATTAATATATTGTATCTTCTATGCAACAGATGTAGGCTTTTTACTTTTAATACCGTTTTTAAGGGTTCCGTAGTAAACTAGGAACCCTTATAGTTTCGCCATATCTGTCTGTCTGTCCGTCCGCAATTTTACTTAGAGACTAATAGTACTAGAAAGCTGTAATTTGGAATGAAAAAAATTTTTTTAGGGTAGCTCCCATACAAATAAAGAGGGAGTAATTTTTTTTTCTATACAAACCCATCGTGTTGGGTATTGTTAAATAGGTCTTTGAAAAGAATTGTGAGGTTGGGAACACCATTTTTCGATTTAGGGATCCGTTTGCGAAATATTTGATTCGCAAATTTTTGTTAGATGTAAGTGGGGGGGGGGGGGGGTCCCTCTATCTGCTAAACGGTTATATATGGATACGTGAAAAAAATTACAGCAGTAGAATATATATGGAAGTTAAAAGGAAAACTATCAGAGCTGAGTACTAAGTACAAACTAAAAAGTTATAAAATGTACTCGAAAATGTAAAATTTCATACAATTTTCATTGTTAGTCGTTAAACTATGAGGTGCGAGTGTGAACAGTGTGAACTCAATGTTGTCATTCGCAACTACGAAACCCTACACTGCGCGTGGCTGGACACGCACTTGGCCGGTTTTATTTGTTAGATTATCAAACGAGAAAAGACGGCTCCAACGTTAAGGTGCCTATGTTTGCCTATTTTTTGTACGCAAGTAGCTTGTCAAATCTGACACAAGCCTAAATTATTAATTAGTTGACTGACAATAGAAAAAGAATAAGCTGACTAAACTATCCGATTATTTACCAAGCTTTGGATATTGGAAAAACAATAGATGTAAGAACAATATGTGTGGCAACCACGGAAGTATAATTCGTAGTACATATACCTCCATGGTGGCAACACAATCTATTTCTCTTTATAATTTAACCAAAGACAATAATACCAACGTAATAGACTCCCACCTCAAACAAAAATATTGGACCAAATTAAGGTTGCGAAAAGCAGGCGAATGTATGGCGCAGGAGAGTTGCTTGCTACTCGATACTAGATGGCGGACATACGATACTAGATGGATTAACTTACTAAATATACGGTGTCATTTTAAAATATTAAGCCTAAAATATTGTTTTGATTTTTAATAAGATATATTTTGTAAATCATGTTTTTATATTCTCATAATACGGTAGATAGAACGTTGTGTAGTTTCGAGTGGCGCCATCTATGCGAGTCTCTGAAAACAAATCGTACGAGACCACATGATATAACTATACAGTACCTTAGATTATGTGTAGTACCATAGCTTTATATGGCCTAAATCAAAAGGGTTTGCATAATACGCGCTTGGAACTTTCGCAGAAAAGCCGTGTCTACCCTCGGTTTGTCAAATCAAAGGTTCCCAACCTTTTTGTAGTTTCGAATTTTGTTTTTGTGTACTAGGGGAAATAGTACAGTAAATAACACTTATAAGTGAATCTGTAAATGAACTTTTACGAGCCTGACGCTGGGATCACAAAATGAGTAACTACACCTAGTACTAGTACTGTGAATATGGCCACACAATAAATAAATAACAAGACTTCTCACAAGATGGCGCTTTTTCTTCTTATCGTGTCGATGGCTCAAAATGTCAAAAATATCTTATATTTTATCCCTCCTGTATGTTGCAACAGACAGAGGCGTGGTTGAGGTCGTACTTTGTTCAGGTAGTGAAGATGGCGCTGAACGATACTAAAACGCGAAGTAGAGGTTTTTCGATTTCGGCAGATAAATAGTACCTTCGACAGAACGGAGCCGTATACGGCTCCCTGAGCCAAAGACAATATAATACTAACGTACCTGAGCATACACCTTACCCAGCGGGAAGATCTTCCCTTTGTGGCGGTCGAGCACATCACCTAGCTCCCGCTACATTGTCTTAAAAATTTTCATTAACTTTGGGAACCACTGGTGTAAAGCCGGCCGGATTCCGCAGAGGTCCGTGTTGACTTTCATCACGTGTAATCGTCAAGGGTTGAAAGGCAAGGGTCGTAATCAGAGACAACAAAAGCAAATGAAGATTAATTTTTGTAAACTGGCTAATTACAAACTCTAACAAGTCCTTTTTGTTGTAGACTAGCAATTATCCCAAGACTCCGTCCGCGTAAAAACTTATGTCACCTGAAATTAGCTTTCTTTAGGTGAAAGAATATCGAAAATCGATCGAGTAGTTTTGGAGGCTATTCAATGCAAACAAACAAATATTTCCTTTTTATAATATTACAATAGATGGGCGTTCATCTGCCTAATGACATAATTTTAAAAATTATGTGCTTTTTTGATACCGGACCCTGGGCTCATCCTTGAAGCTGGAACTACCAACCTGGATTAATCGACCCAGGTAGACATATCGGTCTACAACTTCAAGGATAGAGTTCCCAACAAAAGGGGTGTTGGCGCAACAAAGATGTGATGAAACCGGGATCCTTGGTGGTGGGTTCATGGACTATAGAAAACAACATATACCTATATGTAAGTTTAATTACTCACTCGGTGTTCCGCTAAAAAGCGTTTAAATGGGCCTCTTAACCTCGCGACCTTGTGGCACAATGGACGCACAACAATGCGCAGGGCGCGGATTCAGCCCCGGCGGGCTATTCACCACTATTAGTATGTTAATGCGGAAAAGGATTTCCCCAACGAAAGGATTTTATATTTTATCAAGTAATAGAATTTTAGTTTATACAAAATATATCATCATCATCATCAGGTCTTTCTAGTCTCCACTGCAGGAGCACGACCCTCTCTGTACTACCAGAGCCATATATTAGCTTGAGTAGTCAGAGGATTTGGCCTACACTCTCCACGCTGGCCAGACGGGTTGGAGAGGTCTCTTTGATGTTTATAAGCTTTGTTTAGCTTGTTTTTCCTTAGTCGTTTTTTACGACATCCACGGGATGACTTGGAGTGGTCCTATTCTACTCTGCCGGGAACCACACGGCGTATTCACGCCCTATGTCGTGGAGTCGAGCTCCGTGGCGCAGCGGTCAACACGCTAGCTTGCGACACGGGGGTCCCGGGTTCGATCCCCGGTCAGGTCAAGATGGAAAAAGATCTTTTTCATATTGACCTGGGTCTTGGATGTTTATCTATATAAGTATATATTATAAAATATAGTATCGTTGAGTTAGTATCCTGCGACACAAGTTCACAACTTACTGTGGGGCTAGCTCAATTTGTGTGATATGTCCCTATAAATTTATTATTTATTATTATTTATTTATGTACTGCACAGATCATCATTGTCGAGCTCCGTGGCGCAGCGGTCAACATGCTAGCCTGCGACACGGGGGTCCCGGGTTCGATCCCCGGTCAGGTCGAGATGGAAAAAGATCTTTTTCATATTGACCTGGGTCTTGGATGTTTATCTATATAAGTATATATTATAAAATGTGGTATCGTTGAGTTAGTATCCTGCGCCACAAGTTCATAACTTACTGTGGGGCTAGCTCAATTTGTGTGATACATAGGTGTGATATGTCAAAAAAATATATTTTGGCATACACATTGTCTGCAGTACGAAGAAGGAAAGGAAAAAAAACCGACTGTCTTTTTGGTAGTTCACGTCCACCTAATTGTTTTTTTGCTAACCTAACATAGACTGTGACTCTTCGGGGAAGAATACGAATCGAATGACTCATCACACTTCGAAATCGGTCGAGCCGTTTAGGCTACAGAAAGCAACAATGGTAGAAATACTCGCGAAATCATTACCCTCCTTCTGAGTGGTAAGTCAGGTAATACATTACCGAAGTCAATATAATAATGTTGCCTTTGACATTAATAAATAATGGATTGCTTTTCCATTGCCTTCTATATACTCTTTTGGGAAGTCCTTCATTTTTTTTCCAAATAAAACTTATTGACGGGGCAAGCGACAAGAACCTCTATCCCAGCTTGGTATTAAGAATTTCGTATGTCCATCTGGCCCGCCGTACGGCTCTCCTCTTCAGCTCTTCTCAACCAACTCTCGTGTACTGTTGTGAGCAGGTTCCAAATTTACTTAGATTTCTTTTTGACGATCCATTTTTTGGAAATTTTTGATAATGGCGGCATTGGGCATAAAGGTCTCGACCTCATCCGAGTTTCTCTTCACAGAGTCACTAGTAAGTAAGTGAGCATTGTAATTTTATGTCAATGGGCTATGTGTGTATGTTATATAATGAAGTGTTGGGTTTGATCGGAGGAGCCCGATGGTCCAGTGGGTGTGAGTTCTATGAGCGCTTACGTATGTTAAGCAACCCCTGGTGTAGTCCCTACTTGAATGGGTGACCGCAAGTGGCATAAAAATACCTCGAGCTCCTCCGTGCTTCGGAAGGCACGTCAAGCCGTTGCTCCCGGCTATCATCATTGATGGCAGTCGTTGAGCTTTGTCAGATGCCTTAAGGCAGCTTGAAAAATCTGACACCAGTGTTGGCCACTTACACATATGAAAAACAAACAAACATTATTATAATACTGTTCTGTGTAAACGTGGCCTTTGTTTCTTATCGTCCTAAGCTCTATCTAACCAGTAAGTAAAGATCATGCGATTGGTATGTGCGTCATGTATGTAGACATACGCATTTAAATCATTGAACATATGATTTTTAAGTCTATTTAAGGACTATACAAAAAAGTCAGAAAAATACATAATACGCGTCGACTTATAAGTACTTATAACCAACTCCGTTTTTTCGTCGGTTGTAAATATTTAAGTATAGAAGATTCAAAATTTAAGATTCATATGTATTCATTGCTATTTTCTTGCTCTTAAATACTTAGGACATAGTAATTAAGTTTGCTAAAATGAAAAAAGCCTCTAAATTACTTTTAACTTGAGCAACAAATTATCCGATTCCGAAGGCCCATTTACACTGACAATGATAAGTCGTTTCTCGTCTCAACGCGTGTAATTAAGACAGATGCCTTCTGAACTCAAGCATTGTTCCACGATCGATGTAAAAGGGATCTTTTTTCTCGAAAGATGTTGAATTTGATCGCGGAAAATGCCTTGTCACCGGTCCCTCGTCATTCTATTGTAGGGCAGTGTACTCGGGCCTTTATGTCGGCTGGAAAGGGTCAAAAATGTACGCAGTAAGGGATAGTAGCTTTACTTTTGAGTTATTTTATAATAGAGACCAGGGAATGGTAAGGTAGTGATTTTCCTTTTATTATTTTCTTATTATTTACGGTTGGGTATTTGGCGGCAGAAATGTAATACACAAATGTACAAATTATCGAACAAAATCCTAAACAGGTATACTCGTATGTATTTCTTTTGTATTTTTGTGGAAATATATATCTGAATAATACGTTAACAGATGGTTAACGTTGATATGTATGATATTTGATTTCTATAACGTTAAGATTACATGTGTCGCACATATTAGGTACACATACTTCTATGTGTGTGAACTTTTGAGTAATCTTATATTTTTTCTCTGTTCCTTATATAACTACTATAATGGAATCCATTATTATGCTGTTGCTTGGCATGCTGCCAGATGTAATAAGATTTAGGGTAGTTTTTTTTTAAAGTGACTGCCCGTGTTACCTCAATACCCGTAGCGTGTGCTTAAGGACTCATGTTTCAAAAAATTACCAATTTATGGCCTGCCACCAATATGCTACTCTTCTTGAAAAAATATAATTAGTCCGTTAGACAGATTATTAAAAAAAATTGACACGTATTTTTTCTTTTGTCAACCAAACAAAAAGCTCGTTAATATTCCGTGTGACGTCACTGTACGGTACGTCACGGTACACATTTTAGTGAACTGTGATGACAATTGATGCGCTTTATCGTAATCATTTATTAAAGAACAACCAAAGCACCCAATAGTTTTTGAAGTGAAAACTTCTTAAGGGCCCGCACTAGGCACACTAGCAACGCCAATAATTTTATTAGTAAATAACCTGAAGTATTTTTGGAATCATGTTTAATATAATAATCAGAATCAGTGAGAATTATGAGGATCAGATTACCGCTCATCACTATTTCTCTTTCTGACTGATTCTCACAATATTAAAACATGATTCCAAAAATACTTCAGGTTATTTACAAAGGCTTATATGATTTACATTCCTGAATTTCTTTCTATTTGTAAAGTATTTGGAATAAAATTATTGGCGTCGCTAGTGTGCCTAGTGTGGGGCCTTAAGCGGCACAATGCATTTTTTGTGGTGAATAAAAAATGTTAAACTCGCGACCGGTCACGTGACCGACAGATTCATATTCGTAAGACGGACACGTGACCTGATCGAAAAACAACGTTAATATTATATTTCCACTTCTGCCGGCACTCCTGGAGTGCATTCCGTTGTTTTTTTTTTATTATATAACTGGCGGACTAATTTTAGTATTATTATTTTGACCCAGGAAACTAGCCTATTATTCCTTCTTCCTTTGATTCTGGATCCAAATATTAACATATATTACGTGAAGCTCGTTGTTAAGTTTACATATGATCGCGTTTTCAAACTTATTGTGAGGTGTACGTCGTTTACACGCCGTCACCAAATAAAGCGAATGCAGAAAGAGAGCTTGTTTATAATTTGGATTAATTAATATTATAATGGGTCACTTACGTTTATACCTCCTGACATGGACGTATTTAGGCATTGTCATTTTAGATATTAGATTTGTAAGTTGTCTTTGGCTAGGACTATTTTAAAAGACTATCAAAGAAATCGCAAACTAAAAGGTAAAACGCAAAGAGTGTATAACGATTCTGGATTTTGATACTGTGATGTATGAATTTTTGTTTTGTGATTATGACAACAACCTTGTCGTAAAAAATACTGACAAGACACCATACAGTGTCAGATTTTTAAGCTGCTTAATTTAACGTCTAACATAGCTTAACGAGTGTAATTGATGATAACTACCCAAAACATCGGTTTAACATGCCTTTTAAAGTGCTTAGGAAATAATTTTATACAACACTTGTGGTCACGCATCCCAGTGGGCTATATAAAATAAGCTAATAAAAAATATTAAGTTCATTCAGTTATTAAGTTAATTCAATCATGAATAGATAGAATAGATCGGCAGGTATTCTTAAAACTTTGGTCCTAACGTTCTAACTTCTATCACTGCATAAAAGTTGTCAAGCTTCGATATATAAATATCCGATAAATACAGCTGTATATTTATAGTAATCAGTTACATACAGTTTTAGAAGATACACCATTTTTAGCCCATTATACGTATTCTTAGACAAAAATCTTAGAGCGTTCTTTTCATGAGATTTCAATTCTGGAGTTTCTTTATTTTGTAAAGAAGTAATTAAATTAGTATGGACGTTCCCCTGGGGAGATCAGAGCGACAGGAAATATATAGCTTTGTGTGTGGATCATGTTAGTATGTTTACTTCGAGGCACCGTTACAAACACATTAAAAGATTCCTTCAAAATTTATGTGTATTTTATTTTTGAAATTTCGTTTTCTTCTCCGCAAGAATTAAATTAATATGGACATATCCCTGGGAATATCGGAGCAACATAAAATTTGTCGGTCTGTGTATGGATTAGTATGGTTAGGTGCTTCGGGGTACCGTGGAAAATGCACTAAATGATTCCTTCAAAATGTATTCTATTTTATTCCATAAATAACGGATTATTTTACGACGCAATAATTAAATTTATATGGACATTACTCTGGGGATATTAGAGCGATAGAAAATATGTCGCTTCATGTGTGGATCTTGTTAGTATAATTTGCCTCGGAGCAACGTGGAAAATACACTAAACGAATTATTGTTAAAAATTGATACGATATTTTTTCATATTTTGTTATTTTTCGTCGTAGTAATTGAATTAATATGGACTTTCCCCTGGTGATATCGGAACAACCCAAACTGCCTCATTACTTGCACCGTACAGGACCTTAATGAGGCCAGCGATATGGCAATCAGCGAGGCCAAATACTGGTCAAAAGATATCTAATAGAATGAAGCCATTTTGATTCTATAGTCATAGTCATCTAACTGCTCTGGCTATATGGCTAAACAAAGCTTATAAATATCAAAGAGACCTCTCCAACTCGTTTGGCTAAGTGAAGAGTGTAGGCCAAATCCTCTGGCTGCTCTAATATGACTCTGGTAGTACAGAGAGGGTCGTGCTCCTGCAGTGGAGGCTAACAAAACCTGATGATGATGATGAAGAAGATCGAAACAACAGGAAATATATCGCGTTGTGAGTGAAATTATTTTACAGCGCAACGCCCTGACCTGGAAGAGCTACTGAAAATCACAGAAGATTTCAGTAGGAGAAGGATAGAGTTTGGTGTAGATAAATGTGCTCTCATGTATGGACTGTGAAAAAACTGGACTGAGTTTCTTTCGGCGTATTCTTCTGAGCAGTGGTCTTTCTGAAACGCAAGTAGTTTGTCGTTTTTGCAAATGTAAAAAAAATATCACGTTCAAAAAGCGGTGAGAACCTCACTGTTAATAAATGTTTTGAATTGTGTGGTTTTATAATTATGTCCTGTTACTAACACTAGGTTAAGTCTACTAACAAAATATGGATTATGTCCGAAATAAATATTTTATTATTATCTTTTTTTACTATTATGCAAATTGGGGTATCATATACATATACATTTATAATACTCAAGCGAATACCCAAATTTGCATAAAATTAAAATTCATTTCATTTCATATGGCCAACGGGGGAAAGTTGTAAGTTCAACAAATTTACAACTTTCCTTCTTTTTAAATATTATGTTAGTAATAATATGTTTACTTCAGATCACGGGGAAAAATACACTAAAACATTTTATCAAAACTGAAACGATAATTTACATCATTCATATTAATTTAATTTTTCCGACGAAAAGTATCTACTTAAATCGAATATATTTTGAAGGAATTTCTTCTTGGGGTTCCCAAGTTAATATTTACTTCTTAAAGGTAAACCTACAAACACAGGGACGATTCTTTTCCAAAAAACGAAAACATTTTTAAATGTGAACACACTAAGATGCGTTAATGAGGGTAAATTTAAATTTACTGAATGATCATAACAAGAGTTCCCATAACCATAAAGGGCACATTTAGCACATCAATGTAGTTCCTATAAATATGTACTATTAGGCAATGCTAATTCTAAAATAAGCATAGCATAATATATGCTCCTGTTCAGTTTGTTGTCAGTATCGAGAAATCGCACAGCCCTTATTAAAAATGATCCCCATAATTCAAAAATTAAGCGCTAAGAACACGAAAATTCCCTTCAAACAAGGATGACGTAACAGATTCATAAGAATAATAATTTGAACGTGAAAAATGGCGCAGATATCTCACGGCTCAAAGACCAGACAAATTAGGGAGGCTTCGCGGGAATTTTTAAGCATTAGCGCCGATAAATGCCAGTGACGGCAAATGGGGGACTAATAAGCCGGTATACTTATAGGTATGTATAGAAATCTACGCCATTAAATTTGTTTAAGTTGCTGCAATGGTTTATGTATGTACCAGAACATAAGTTCTGGTCAAATTTTGCAATCTAATGTAGATTGCAAAATTTAACAAGGAATCTTCAAAAAACGAGTCTTTGTTTTCATTAAAGGACGGCAACGCGTGTGACAAGATCACACCTCTGGTGTTGCTATTGTCTTTGGGTGGCGGTAATCACTTCAATCATCATCATCAACTAACATCTAAAAAAAATGTTAGGTACCCATCTTTAGTTGATTGAGCTGACACTTTGCTGACATGTTTGTTTTAATTTTCTCTTCTGCCAAACGTATCTGGGACATTGCTTAATATAAGTATAGGTATAAATAATTTATGGTGGATATACTATAACTTTATAGCCCACACACATACACCCTACCTAACTTAGTTATTAACTAATTTATGCCTTCAATTTGAGATGTTTTGCTGAAATGAAAACGACTCTAATCGACCAGTTTTGCAGGGCGAGATTTAATTAATCAATTATAATTAATCCGTCCTGATTATCTTTCAGTGGATAAAGATATTAACACAGAAACAATGGGACAACACCATGACAGGATTTTTCTTTGTAAGCAAGTAAAAAGCATCTTTAGTCACAAATTTAACACGTCACGAAATTTTGGAAATGCATATAACACTTGTCACCGATTAAGGTTATTTAAATAAATTCTAAAGTTTTTTATTGTTTTGGGTGTGTTAGTAGTATAAATAAATAATTATTTACGGACTTAATACTTCATTCGAAATAGCCACAGTAAGTTGTAAACTTGTGTCGTGGATACTAACTCAACGATACTATATTTTTAGCCATGCGGTTCCCGGTAGAGCAGAATAGGACCACTCCAAGTCTTCCCGTGGATGTCGTAAAAAGCGACTCCTAACTCCTAAGCTATACACACTCCTAAGCTATATACACAAGCTAAACAAAGCTTATAAACATTAAAAAAACCTGTCCAACCCGTCTGGCTAGCTTGGAGAGTGTAGGCCACATCCTCTGATTGCTCTATTTAACATATGGCTACGGTAGTAAAAACAAAAAAGTACAAAGAGGGTCGTGCTCCTGCAGTCGAGACTAACGAAGATCTGATGAAGATAAAGATTTTTTGATGATTTCACTAACAGTCTTAGTACATAAATAGTTTTTAAAGTTACTAGCCAATTTAATTTTGAGCCTGACCTCGATACTTATAGTAGATATTTTTAGCAATTTCACTTTAGCTAATATATGGCTCTGGTAGTACAGAGGTGCTCCTGCAGTGGAGACTGAAAAATACCTGATGATGATATCTTCTATATTTTCTAATAAATACTTATGTTTTTCTGTACTATTCGACAAACTGATATGTTAAAATAGCGCACCCGGGCACCGATGCCTTCAGCAGAGGGGTACAACCAGGAAAAATTTGGTTACGATATGGAAATTCTGACCCAAAAATTTTTGTAAAAGTAATAACGTCTGTATCTCTTCCGGGGTAGACAGAGCCTAAAGCCATAGAACACAAACGCCACGTTAAGCGTGGTTTTAGATATTATAGTTGACCCATCAACTATGAACATCTTTTCTAATGGGACTATTGCTGGAAATTCGATATAAAATCAACATTTTCTTACAAATTGGCCGGCCGCGGCCGGTTGAACACTTTAGTATGAGAATTTCATTTATTTTTTTCTAATTTTTTACATAATATCCGTATTATTCCCATCTGTCTAAGTCACCTCTTTTAAGGATTGGACAGGGTTTTTTAATATATTGTAAACGTAAATTTGAAAATCGGAATAATAATTTAAGTAATGCATAGCTTCTCTTATTGCCACGTATCCTACTCTCCTTAATTAGATCTTGGATGACTCACATCATTTAGATTATACAGCTACAGCTTTTCCAAGACCTGTTGATTTCAGCTGTTATGAGTCATAGCATGAGATCTGCCTATTATGACAGCATTCATGTTGGGATATGATTTGGCGATCATTTTTAAAGCTACCTCATCATCATCATCAGGTCTTTGTAAGTCTCCACTGCAGGAGCACGACTCTCTCTGCACTTCCCAAGCCATATATATTATGTATCATACATATAGCCAGAGCTGTCAGAGGATTTGGCCTACACTCTCCACGCTGGCCAGACGGGTTGGAGAGGTCTCTTTGATGTTTATAAGCTTTGTTTAGCTTGTTTCCTAAGTCGCCTTCTACGACATCCACGGGAAGACTTGGAGTGGTTCTATTCTACTCTGCCGGGAACCACACGGCTAATCCTCTGTCTGAAGCTAATTATCCTTAAGTAGAGACCATTCATTTTACAAAGGTTGCCAGGAAGAAATTACATTGCGATAAAGCCACCTTTTGCACAATTCATAAATAATAAAAAGTCATTTATGTAAATTGTTTCTTTGTGCAGTGCAATAATAATCTAATGAAATATTTTTAAATTTCAGTAATTTAAATAAAAGCTCTAAAAAGAATCTAAAAAGCAGTCCCTCGACAATACATTTCGTTATTAGCCATTACACAAAACTTTTTAAATAAATACGTCGCTGACAACACCCAGTGGACTTTATTACGAGTACAAGCTTTATTTTTTAAAGCATTTTGTATTTTTATGGCGATGGCAATGACATTGCAATCATGATTTAACCGAAATTAAATTAAGAGGTTTTAAATTACATGAATGAATTATATTGCTTGATCTTAATTACTGGTTTTGATGATTTTTACACATAATTTATTTTTTCTACATTTCGCCTGGCATGATTTAAAGATAATACATATAAAATACCCAGGAAATTTGGTAATTTTTACACTTACTTAATGACTTTGTCTACATTTCGTTATTTTGTGCTTTCTGGCATATTCTGCAATAATGCAATTTTTTAAAATCTCAAAATTATTTTGCTTACTGTAAAAGGACACATAGGAAAAGAGAAGTCTGCATACTACAACGATTCAATTCAAATCAAAATAAAGACAACGACTTCACGCACAGAAGATTTGAATGGGCAACCACGTATCAGCAGGAAGCGTAGTGTTGGACAACGGACATTATTTCGGTACAGGATTATTTGACGAGCTCCGTGGCGCAGCGGTCAACACGCCTCCCTGCGACACGGATAGTCCCGGGTTCGATCCCCGGTCAGGTCAAGATGGAAAATGACCTTTTTTTGATTGACCTGGGTCTTGCATGTTTATCTATATAAGTATCTTATATAAAATATAGTATCATTGAGTTAGTATCCCATAACAACGGTCCCGAACTTACTTAAGAGTCCCACGTAATACAAACGTAGTTTCGTTTTAGTTTAACAACAGTTAAGCCAATCTCAACCAAATTTCGTACATACGACCGAATAAGGCATATTGATGTTTATAATCAGATTTCAATTTTAAAAACAATACCTATACAAAATTACAGCGAGTTGAAATTTCGTATCGAAAACTTGTACTCGCTGTAATTTTGTATAGGTATTGTTTTTAAAATTGAAATCTGATTATAAACATCAATATGCCTTATCCGGTCGTATGTACGAAATTTGGTTGAGATTGGCTTAACTGTTGTAAAACTAAAACGAAACTACGTTTGTATGGGATTGCGGCTTTACGTGGGACTCTTAAGGGCTAACTCAATCTGTGTGATTTGTCCGTATATATTAATTAATTTATTTTATGTAGGATCTATCGTAAATTCTTATCGAGAACTATGCTTAGCCGTGGACTTCTTGCAAAAGATTTTCCGATAACTTTCAGTCACAAATATATTTCTCAGAGAAAAATAAGACAATATAGAAAAATTATTCGGCTAGCTATAAGCAGATTTTCTCTTAACTTTCAGACACGAATATTTCGCAGAGAAGAATAAACAAGATATCGATAAGACGCGATTTGAAACTGAGTACTCGTATTGGTAAAATCAATTCGAAGAGTTTCGCAATACAAAATCGCGCGATCAAAAACGAGACGTTAATATCATGAATGTCATCGTTTCCGTGGTGGGCCTCAAATTTATGGATAAATTTCATGTCAAGAGCACTCACCCTCACGAGAGCCCTCCAACTTTTTCTTCAGAACCCTCAGAATATTAATTTAAGCAGAGATTGTGGCTTGAGACAGGTTTTGATGAGAAAAATGTATTTTATGCGCAAGTTTTGGTGTTAAAAAATTGCTAAAAGAGGTTCTACTTTTTGGACTTACAGACGTTCTTATCTTTGGTATTTCAGTGCCTTTTAATGACTAAACTTAACCTTGTTTTTATGTGACAATTGAAATGTAATCCATCAGAATTACTCAACATGAGATTGTCAGATACCTTCCTATACAGGGTAAACATGCAACGATAAGAAAAAATTTAAGGCAAAATACTTTTTAGGTATAGATATGTCGAAAGAAAAATCTTTTATGAAAAAAAATATTGGGTCCAATTCGGAAGTATTTTTTACTATTTGTTTTCCCTTTCAAAATAAAATAAGAATAAATCATTTCATAATTTACGTACGTAACAACCGAATTAGGAAGGAACCTTACTCTTTTTATCTCAGCAATTTTCCCGGCTACATCCCCAGCTGAAGTAGGTAAGTCATATCTTTAAAACGGTTTGATGTTCAAACCAGTATTTATTAGGGTTCCGTAGTAAACAAGGAACCCTTATAGTTTCGCCATGTCTGTCTGTCTGTCTGTCTGTCCGTCCGCGGTTTTACGCAGAGACTATCAGTACTAGAAAGCTGTAATTTGGTATGGGTATGTATATTAATCCTGGCAAAAAAGTGGTAGAATAAAATCTTGAAAAAAAATTTTTTTTAGGGTAGCTCCCATACAAGTAAAGTGGGGGAGTAATTTTTTTTCCCTACTTACCCATCGTGTGGGGTATCGTTAAACAGGTCTTTAAAAAATGTTGTGAGGTTGAGAACACCACTTTTCGATTTAGGGATCCGTTTCCGAAATATTTGGTTTTAAAGTGCAAATTTTTGTTAGACGTACGTGTCCCCCCCTCTATCTGCTAAACGGTTATATATAGACACGTGAAAAAAATTACAGCAGTAGTATATATACTGAAATTAAAAGGAAAACTATCAGAGCTGAGTATTAAGTATAAACTAAAAAGTTATAGGCAACAAACTTATAAAATGTACTCGAAAATGTAAAATTTTCATACGAGATGTTTTTGTCGTTAAACTGTGGGGTGCGAGTGTGAACAGTGTGAACTCAAAGTTGTCATTTGCAACTACGGAACCCTACACTGCGCGTGGCCCGACACGCACTTGGCCGGTTTTTTCACATTCTATAGGTACTTCAGTTTAAACTACGGAACCTTAAGAATAATGCCTTTCTTGGATTATAAACACTATTCTGATGCTACATGATTACGTCACACCTTTATTTCAATGATTAAAAAATAAAAATAGAAAGTATGCGTGATAAGAGGCGTGATGGCTTTGCGTTAGCACATGCGTCCTGAAAACTTATGCTATTAAATCGGTAGCTATGTATTTGCATCAGGTTACTTTTCTTTATTTTAATTTAAGTGCTTTGAGTCCAAGTTGGTTTGGGAGAAAAGAAAAAAAAAAACATAGAATATATCAGCTGCTTCAAGGGATTGGGCTAAGGAATCACATAAATAGGCGATGCGGCTAGCAACTCATCACTATTTTGATTCCGCTTTCCACCTTAACGCCCTTAACACGCTAAACGTGGCCTTAAGGTTTTATGACAAAGATGTGACAATTATAATAAATAAATAAATAAATATATACGGACAAACCACACCGATTGAGCTAGCCTAAAAATAAGTTCTTAAGTAAGACTTGTGTTATGGGATACTAACTCAACGATACTATATTTTTATAAAAAATACATATATAGATAAACATCCAAGACTCAGGACAATTTGAAAAAGATCATTTTCCATCTTGACCTGACCGGGGATCGAACCCGGGACCTTCCGTGTCACAGGCCGGCGTGTTGACCGCTGCGCAACGGAGCTCGTCATGTAAATATGTATTTAGGTATTTGCCTCAGGTAGTACAGAGAGGGTCGTGCTCCAGCAGTGGAGACTAATAAAAAGACCATGATGATGATATGTATTTACAGAAATACGTATTTGAATCTTCATAATCATATATAAGACTAGAGCAAACCCCGTTTGACCTATACTTAAAGACAGTTCCAGTGGTTTTGCGGTATCAAAGGTGAAAGATGTAGTAATATAGTGCATTTCTTAGAAGCGGAACAAGCTGTTGCTAATTAGTTCAGATTAGCTCACAGTTAATGGAAGGATGAGTCCTCCATAACAATGCTTCAGTTATTGCTTTAGTGCATTTATCCTAATTATATTTAGATATATATTTTGTTTTTCTTCTTTGTAGCGTGTCGATGTTCACCAATTAAATATTTTTCTTGGCCTAGTATTGGGCGACTTGTACTGCATTTTGACTATTACTCTGTGGACTCTATCTTTGACTTCATTTTAAAAATATCTTATATTACATAAGATATTTTTACCGACTTCAACCCTATCGATTTGTTTGAATAAGCATAAGAATTAATGGAAATAAGTGTAAACCGAACGGCATTTGTGTATACATAATTTCTTTTGGTTTATGTGTATTTTTTCAAAAAGCGGTCAACAACACGTTTCGATAAAAAAATTATGGGACCATCTGTAAAGTATTACCTATCGAACTAAAAAGAATTTCTTGAATCGGTCCAGGCGTCTTCGAGAAGTCGGGGAACATACATTAAAGAAAATGATTTCGACGAATTGAGAACCTCCTCCTTTTTTTGAAGTCAGTTAAAAACTGGCTAATTTTTCCATAGTTGTGTGCGGGATACGTCATGTGAAATTAAATCGATAGTTATGTGATTCAATCATAGTCTATGAAAGTTGGACACATTTTCATTTCCGTACCCAAGCGGTAAAAACCGGACCATATTAACGAGACTTCGATGTCTGTTTGTCTGTCATCAAGCTGTGTCTCAGAAACCGTGATAACTAAAAAAGCTGTGATTCTATTCTACTCTGTCGGTAACCACACGGTGGTGACTGAGAGTATTATGACATAAAAAGAAAAATATAAGAGCGGAGCCAAAAATTGTTTTCCTACAACTTTTCTTTACACCAAGTCTTTTTTATCAAAACAATATTTCATTATATATATCACAAAGCCGTTACAACAATAGCCCAATGTAGGGCGTGTGTGACGACCCTAACAATGTGTGGCGGCCCTAACAATAGCGAAGGAGGTCACTGGGATCGATAATAGGGTTCATTCGGTAATTATGAAAACCAATCTGAGTTGATTGGTTCGGTGGCAGAACCGAGTAGTTGTGTCAGTATTCTTTTAATGTGTGTCCTTGGGTCGGTGAAAGTTTAAGAGGATACATGAAAATTTTAGGGTCAAGTGCAACACCATTTAAAATGAAAATAACCGCGATAACATTCAAAATTTTGTTCCGTGAGGCCCTAGATAACCATTCAAACTATTTTATTATGTACTGATCGTGAAGCTTTAATTATCATTTTTAAAAGTGACCGGATTAGACAAAAAATATTAGATAATTTTGGTGTAACACTCAACATAATAAGGCTTGTAAGGTGTAGTATTTACAAGCCTTTTTATGTTGAGAAGCTAAACAAAGCTTATAAACATCAAAGAGACTTCTCCAACTCTCTTGTCTGGCTAGCCTGGAGAGTATAGGCAAAATCCTCTGACTGCTCTAGCTAATATATGGCCCTGGTAGTACAGAGAGGGTCGTGCTCCTGCAGCCAGTAGAATTCTACCGCAACTGTACTAATCGAGGCCAGAAAAATCAAGCCACCTACGATATTTTATCTCGTAGCGCTGTTACTATCCCTCGCAGAGTTTTGGTGGAAACTTACTTACTTACTTACTGCAATGTCGCAGCGACCCAAAGTGGGTCTTGGCCTCCGACACTAGAAGGCGCTATATCTTGCGGTCATGTGCCAGCCTTTGCCAGTCGCATACTCCGAGGCTCTGTAGGTCCTTCATGATCTCGTCACACCAGCGGTACCTAGGACGGCCGACCGGTCGACGGCCATTCGGTCTACCCGAGTAACAAGTTAAGTTTGGTGGAAACACAGCCCTAATTTGCAAGTAAACCCACGGATATGCCTTTAAAATTGTCATTTTTCACTAGCCTCAAAAGAAGCATCTCATAAGCGCGCCACGCCACTTTAATCCGTATGTCAAGGGCATAGGATTATAATTGGCGTACATAATAAGGGTGTAGGGTTGCGTCCCTGATTATTTGATGACGCTCACTCAGCCTGTGATGTTTTATTCGCCACCCCCTCGAGTCACTTGGAAGGTCAAAATACTCGATGACTGTATCTTACACCGTAGCGTGATTGCTAGTATTCACTAGCGATGTCCCGCGACTTCGCCCGCGTAAATTATCCTAATCCTAATCTTAACTAATATTATAAATGCGAAAGTGAGTTTGTTTATTTGTTTGTAGCGCTTTCACGCCGTATCTACATTATTCAGTAGATGAGGTAAAATATAAATTATTTTACCTCATCTAAGGTGTGAAAGTAAAAGTGTTTGGTTTAATAAATTCAATGTTTATTATTTCTGCACCAACACATTTTCAACTGAATATACCATTTAAAAACATGGGAGAGAAATTACAGAAATTTTACGGACGGAAATTTTAATTAATTTTGATTTTCTGCAACTTGGCCCAAATGGGCCGTAGGCATGTGGGACGAGTTGTCGAATTACATGAAATTTTGCATACACATAGGTTAGGGTACTGAGAAAGACATAGGCTATATATAACGCGGGCGGAGCCGCGGGTAAAAGCTAGTAGCCTATTTTTGTTCGTGTGTTTTTTGTATGTGTAAGTGACTAACACAGATTTTCCATCAAGGCTTCTGATATAGCTAAACGACTGCCATCAATGATGATGCCGTCGATCACGGCTGTACGTGCCTTCCGAAGCACGGAGGAGCTCGAGATATTCTTATGCCACTTGCGGTCACCCATCCAAGTAGGGACTGCGCCCGGTTGCCTAATATGCGTAAGCGCTAATAATGCTCACGTCCAATTAGCCATCGAGCTCCGTAGTCAAAAACAAATAGTCTATAAATAAAATAAAAATTATTTATTTCAGACAAGAAGTCCATATTAGTGTGTCGTGTGTACAATATTCAATGTTGTAATAATTTAAATTTTAATACCAACGGTTTATTACATTATTATGGAGGTCTGTGTGCCTCTTATACATGTCGGCATCCATCCTCTTATCTATGAGCCTCAGGACTCTGTTGGAGCTCCCTCTCATCCTTCGTACCATCGAGGCTGATTTTTTGCGAATGATGGCATAGAATTCATCTATGCCAGCATCTGCAAACATGCCTGATGCACTACAGAATCGAGGGAGCCTCAACAAAGCCCTGAAGGTATTGTTATACTGAATACGCAGAGCATTATAGGTTTTAGTCTTAAAGTTGGTCCATAGAGCACACGTGAGGTTTGACACGTGTGAAAAGGGTAAGTTTGACTTGTACATTACAGCGTGTGAATCTAATGAGCCAACATGTTGCCTCTGACCGACAATGCTCTGCGTTCCCTCTCAATGTCTAATTCATCCTTTAAATCTTCAGCCACAATATGCCCGAGGTACTTAAACTGTGCAACACGTTTCAAAGTTAATCCATTCCATCAGTGGTGGAATATTAACACGTTCGATGACAGTACGTCACTGTGCGAGATTTTATAAGGATGCGTTGTGACAGAACGTCGAGGGGACAACTTTTTTTTTGCTAATGTTCGCAGTACGCCTGGCGGTGACGAAAATTTTTTTTTTTTAAATCTATGCCTGGCGACGACTCTTTTCCATACTAGTTTTATGAAGAGCAGTATTTACTGTCATATTGTAAGCAACTTCATGTTTCTAACTGTTGTATTACAAGTAGGTTCTTTCACCTTTCGTTCTATGTCACCTGCAGCTAAATTAGCTTTCTATAAGTAGGTGAAAGAAGTTGAAAATTGGTCCAGTAGTTTCGGAGCCTCTTCAATGCAAACAAACAATCAAATATGACATTTATTATTTATGACGAGCTTCGTGGCGCAGCAGTCAACATGCCGGCCTGCGACACGGATGGCCCCGGGTTCGATCCCCGGTCAGGTCAAGATGGAAAATCATCTTTTTTAGATTGACCTGGGTCTGTTTCAAAAAGAACGTTTTTTGAGTATTTATAAAAAAATAATAAAGACTATGAACTAAACTAAAACTATAGTAACCTAGACAAAAGATAAAAAACACTAAATTATATAAAAAATTGAGCTCAGATCGCTACGATCAGCGGGCAGGGTGCCAAGAAGGCTGGCGGCATTTCCACGCTGAATGGCCAAACTTAATCTTTGGCCAAAATGTGCACCAGCCCTTAGATCACCAGAAACGTCGATTAGGCGTGCGGAGATCTCTTTGAAAATCTTTCTGGCCTCCACACCCCAAGGCCCCAAGGTCTCCATGGCAAAAGGCACAAATATGTAAGGTTCCCCTAACGATGCATATTTGCGCCTTTTAATAACCTCCGCCGCTGCTGCAGCTGCTACCGCTGTTCGAGCGGTCGCTTGTAAGTGGGATGGAGCCACAGTATCCACGCACGTGGCATCCCATACAAGCGATCGCCCGTTTTTCCATGGAATGAGTGTCATGCCGTCGGGTCTCTTGCCATCATCTCGAGTAATACCAGTAGGTTCAAGCACTGCTGGCACACCAGTGGAGGCAAGGGCCCTGCGCTGCGGCGGCAGGACAGGCCGTGGTGACCCAGAGAATCGACATTTCCTCCGCATCGACAGCGATGGGGCTCAATTGTTTTGACCCCTAGACTAAGACTCGCCGCCAAGGTAAACGTAGTCCTCTCAAGGAGAGTTCCTACGTTTGCTGAAGGGATAGCATTCAGCCAGTAACCCGACTCTGGCTCACAGCTAGCTAGGAGACGGGACCGCTCTGCATCGCTATTAGAAGACTCAAGTAAAATATTCCTGGCTCTTACGCAGAGCGGCTCATCCCATTGCCGCTGAGAAGCCAGGTTCAAGGGCGGATGACTAATCGGACCGGCTGCACTACACCAAGCATCTCTGGCGTCGGTCAGGCCAGTAACCTCTACGTCGCTAAAAGACGGGTCTAAAATTTTACCGATGAGGTTATATGTACCATTAACCGACGACAGAAAAGCTGGGAGTGCTATATCTGAAATTTTTCTAATACCTAGACCACCATGACGAATGGGTAAAGAGGCTTGGTCCCAATTCCTGGCATCAAGGAAACAATTAAATATTTTAGTGATAGTTTCCCTGACGATACTATCTAGTTTGGATAGAAGTTGTGTGTGAGCCCATAACGGAGTACACCGAAGCGTGTAGGTGGTCTTGGGTACAAACATACATAATTTTATAATCGTGTAGGCCATATGTGGGTTGATGTCGCCTAGACTGCTGGAAGATTCATTAAAAAGCATCATCTGGTTTTCTATAAATTTTGTAAAAGCATCTTCCAGCACCGGTGCCCCCAGGAGGCGAAGTGACTGGTCGTCAATGATTTTGATGTTCGGGGCCAAAACGCAAAATTTAGAATTTAGTTCGTCCCTTATCTGTTGGGGCAAATCCCTACAGAAATATAGTTCGCATTTGTTAAAATTTAATTCAAGCCCAATATCACCGAAATATTTTATAATTTTTTCTAGGTCTGAAAGGACTGACGAAGCATTTCCTCCTAAAGTACCGTCATCTAAGTACCACACGTTGAATTTAGAAGCCAAATCTTTTATAATAGGGTGGATAGCCAAACTGAAAATTGCCGGTCCCAGGGGGTCACCCTGCTGACAGCCGACTGCCGAATTAATTAATTGACCATCATATACCAGGCACGTTGGCTTACTATAGCATTGCCACAGATAAGGAAACACACCTGGTATTGAGTTTTTAATCTGTGTCAGCAGAGCTCCGCGGTCTACTGAGTTGAATGCATTTTTAACATCCACCTTCAAAAGTACCTTACCTCCGCCACGCGTAAGGAAGGTGCGGGCCGCATGTACTGCGGCCTCGCAGCCCCCCTTGGTTCCAAAACCTAGTTGCGTTGGCTGGAACTCTTGCTCCAAAACAGGTAAAGAGTGTCTGCAACATATCTTTGAAACGACGCGGCGGATGGTATTGCCTACGGCAATAGGGCGAATGCCGCCGTCCTTCTTCCGGAGAGCACAAAGGTTTGCCCCATATAGGACATCCACTATTTGATCACAAACCTTTCCCGATAGCATTAGATTTACGAGCCGCGTCAAGTCCTCCAAAAGCGCCGTACCGACTTCACCGTTGATGCCACATATCAGGTCTTTTAAGTGCTGTGGCGTCAGGCCATCAAGACCACCAGCAGAACCCTTCTTAAAGGACATGATCGTAGCTCGCACATCTTCAGGCGTGGCCACCGGTATAGGTTCCGAAGGGCCGGGGGCATCCGGCAGGCGCGATGAAGCTGATGAAGGAGGATGTTTCATCAAAAGGGCGTTATAAGTTTCGGGTGTGCTAGGGGCTACGACGTCGGTTGAAAAAAGGAGATTGGCAGCTCCCTTTATGTCCCCATCATCGAATTTCGCTTCAATTTTTTTTGAAATTTTGTAAGGTTGTAATTTTTTTCTCTGGATATTGTCCAAAACTGGCCTAGGATTTGGGGAACAATTGTCTTTTATCTTTTGTGTAAGGGACCCGCCTTTATCTTGACTGACGTTTAGAGTTTTATAGCTAAACGTCAGCAAGCTCTCCCAGCTATTTCTTTCATTTTTTTCCACTACTTCTTTAATAGCAGAGGACAGAGAGCTTGCTACGCATCGCCTAGCTCCGCGAGGTATCCTTTTTAGGATGGCTAGGCTCTTTTTCAATTTGTTTAAATGTTGCCATAAAGGGCTGCTGACGGAGGCCTCAGAGCTTTGTATATATGGTATAGTACCGAAATCGGCAATAGCTCTATTGCCTTTCACCTGCAGCCCTCTATGGCATCTACTTTGATGGATGCGTAGACCTCTCTGTCCCTTGAAAAAACGTGGCTGGGAGCATTCACTGCACTCAACTAGTTCCGCCAACGTCGTCGATTCATTGGGCTGGCTGGCGATAGCATCGTCTAGGGCCGTGGCCGTCGGGCTGGCCATACGGGCCTTAAAGAAGGGTAAATACTAAAGGAAAACACTATTTTATGATTAACAAATAACTTATTTAAAAAAAAGAATAGAATAAAATTAATGTATAAAGACACTTGAAATCCATTCTGCTAAAAATTCGTCACACACCACAGGCAAGTTAAAACAACCATGGCAAAACTCATATATCTATAAAACAGTTTAATAAGGTGGATTTAAATTTTATTTTAGTTCGTTAATAATCCCAAGGGAACCAACGACCCATGTATTGACATCTGCACACTTTACTCGATGGTGTAAATACTGTGATTGTATCCTCTTCGTAATTTGTGGTATTGTGGATGTGGACGCTCATGCTTATCTTGTTGCAATCATGGTATTATCAGTGATTTTAAACTGAAATATCCAAAGTATGCCAAACTGCGGCCAAACAGCAAACACGGAGATTTACATTTCAGTAGTCCAGGAAAATCGTGGCTTTGATAACATCCTTGGATATTCTGGTAATATTTGGGTTACACGCAATTTAATTATTTGTTTTATAGGTACTGGAAATATTATTTATTAATAAAAAAACCCGAAAAATATACGTGACAACTTCAACTTCAACTTCCCTGGGTCTTGGATGTTTATCTATATATGTATTTGTAATAAAATATAGTTCCGTTGAGTTAGCATCCCATAACACAAGTTTCGAACTTACTTTGGGGCTAGCTCAATCTGTGATATTGTCCATATATTTTTATTTTATTAGTATAGATAAAAGTGATTTGTGGTAGAAACGACAAATTTTTTGAGTTCCATTGTAAACAAGAAACATTATAGTAACCACGACAGAGGCCGAGAGGCGGTTCCGAAGAACTCTGACACCAGGATGAGCATGGTCGACTGACTGTGTTACCTACACGAAATGATGATGAATATTATAGTTTCTAATACTATATACGAAAAATAAATGAAATAAAAAGTACCAAACTCTAGTTAACCAAGCAATGTTTTGAGCTCATTTCTTCTCGCGCAGATTAAACGTTGAAGCGAAACGATTTAGAAAATTCCGAAGCAATTTGTTCACTTGAACGATATTGCTTTTCATTTCATATTGCTCAGAAATATCAGACACAAATACAATATTGGTAATTCGTTAAATAAATCACTCCATTTGCCCTTTTATGATACGAATTCGTTATTACTTTATATTGGTTATTTTTCTTTTCGATTTAGTATAATAGTTCATGTAATTTATTACAAAAAGTTATTTATTGAAGTTTGTATTCGAATTAATTGAATTGATTGCCTTATTTCGTGTTGTTTTATGATGAACAGAGCAGAACATTCTATAGGTGTTTCTTGATTAAAATTACCATGAGATAATAACATTATTATTATGTATAATATAAGATATTTTTAACAAAAAACAAAAGCCGACTTCAACCCTATCAATTTTTTTAATGAGCATAAAAAAAATGGAAATAAGTGTGATCCAAACGGCATACCTAACATTTTTTTGGTTTTTGTGTATTTTTTCAAAAAGCGCTCGACACATTTCGATAAAAATTTAATGGGACCATCTGTAACCTATCGAACAAAAAAAGAATTTCTAAAATCGGTCTAGGCGTCAACGAGAAATCGGGGAACATACATAAAAAAACCGGCCAAGTGTGAGTCAAACTCGCGCAATGAGGGTTCCGTACAATATGCTTCGTGAACACACACACAATGTGCAAAAAATGTTTTATTCAATTGACTAGCGCCATCTAGTGGTGTTTTAGTGAACTATTTCCCTAGATGAACTTATTATTGTGAGTTTACCACTTAATTTTCAAGTGATAGAATTCTTATTATTTTTCCTGTAATTTTCAAGGAATGAACTACAATTTGTAATTTTTTCAAAATTTTCGGCCCAGTAGTTTCGGAGATCATGGGGGGGAATGGTCAATTTTTGCCTTCTTTCGTGAATAAAATCAAAAGTATTGATTTAACCCGAACAAAAAAAAATATTTTTGAGATCCTCATAATGAGCCCTTTCATTTGATATATGACACAGTAAGGTTTGCAAAACTTTCTTTTAAAATTTTGTAATTGGGCCCCTCAAAATGACCCTTATTTAAAAAAAATCTTTATTTACATTGCACATCCGTGTTTGAGTCATAGGATTACACTATCTTACCAAATTTCATCTAATTTGGTTCAGTAGATTCGGAGAAAATCGGCTGTGACAGACGGACGGAGGACAGACAGACGCTCGAGTGATCCTATAAGGGTTCCGTTTTTCAACTTTTGTACGGAACCCTAATAAAGAAAAGATTACCACGAATTGTATACCTCCTCTTTTTTTTGAAGTCGGTTAAAAATACGTTCAACGGGCAAGGTACGCCTCGTTTCACATTCGACTTGAGACAGATCGAAACATGTCGGCCTATAGCTGACTTCAAACCGTGACTCGTATTTTCTCTTTACTCAGCGTAATGGATCAGTGCGGGAAAGAAATTACTAATATTTTTTTATTATTTCTTATTACTGTCACTTCAACGCCGAAGGGGAAGGCCTAGGAAGCGATGGCGCGATGGCCTCGACGTTTTCCAACGTGATTGGTCCGAAACTGCATTGGACAGAGACAAATGGAAGGAAATGGGGAGACCATTGCCCAGCAGTGGAACAGTAAGGGTTAATAAAAAAAAATTACTGTCACTGTTAGTGTTCTGCATGTCTCTCGGTTCCCAATCATTCTTCTTGATCTGTTTATATGACACAACTTCTGCTTTTTCCTTTATTTTATACAAATATGCTCATCTTGTTCTTCCTTGCCCTCTCTTCGCCTCAATTTTTCCTCAATAATACTTATCATTAAAAATTAATCGTGTTGTGGTGACCAAAACTCTTCCCTCTTCTTATTTCAATCATATATACCGATAAGACCTGATAACTGCCTCCTTGGTCCAGTGGTTAAGGCGTTTGCTTTGTTGACTCGGGGGTCGTGGGTTCGATTCCCGCGGGAGCATACTTTGTTAAGTTGTTTTCAGTTTGGTTAGGACATTGCAGGCATGAATCACCTGATTGTCTGATAAGAAAGATGTTTATTGACCGTGACACCTACACGAAATGATGACCGATTAGAACACAGTTCTTGAATTATAGATAGAAAGGTTACACCACAGTGTGACAGTCGGCCGTAGTCGGAGGATGTCGCGGTTAGGTTTTCGTATGTATACTCATGCATAATGGCGCGTTCTTAACAAAAGAAGCGCTCCTTTCGCAGATTTGTTTAGAAAGTAAAGCAAACGCGGCTTAATTTCATATGGAATCTTGTAAGTCAAATATTTCTTGCCATATGTGCTATATTATATGCTCGTTTTGGATGCATTATAAGATATTAAAAGACAATGGAACGGCACACAATAAAAGCCACAAGACATGGGAAGCATGAAAATGGAAATCAAATAAAAACAGAATTTATCTTGTATTTTGAGGACGCCTAATCTTAAAAGAGCAATATTGCACAACTTGAATATTTTGTTTTTTCTTTTGTTAACATTACTTTTGTCATGCGAACCATGGTTTGTGGTCATCATCATCATTATCTCAGCCGCAAGAAGTCCACTGCTGGACATAAATCTCCCCTAAGGATTTCCAATATGACCTGTTGGAAGCGGACTGCATCCAACCTCTTGGGATCAGGTTCATAGTCCGTTTTAGGGCTTTTATTCGCCACTTCTTACGGTCTTTAGAAGTCCTCATTGAAAGATTTCTTATTAACGTAAATTTAACAGGCCAGCATTCCTGGGAATGGTCTTGTCAATAATTTGGAGGAGTTGACATGAAGAGCCGACCCCAAAGAGTGAACAGGAAATAAGTAAGAATATCGTCTTATCAATATTCATTAAACCAGGATATTAAAATATTTGTATAAATTAAATTACCGTTGATGCAAATCCTTACTATATTCTAACTTCCAAACTCATATTGTAAATGCGAAAGTGAGTTTGTATATTTGTTTGTTTGTTACCTCTTCACGCTTTATATACTGAACCAATATTCTTGAAATTGGGCAAACACATAGGTCAGAGTACAAGTTTGTTGAGTCGTAATCCCATGGGATTTGCGATTACAACTCGGCAAATTAATATGCAAGCAAAGCCGCGGGTAAAAGCCAGTTGAGATATAAAGCGAGGTGGTAGGAAATAGATTAAAATAGTTTTTAGTAAAGAATTAAAGATACAAAAGGACTTACCAAGTTCAGATCCACAGACGCGCGGGATGATTTCCAAGATGGCGGAGCACGAGGCGTCCTCGAAGCAGAGCTGGCGAGCCAGCAGGCAGTTCAGGATCGCCAGGGTCTTCGGAAACCCTGTAGCAAGGAGAAAAAGCCGTTACTATAATGTTAAATAAACAAATTCATTAAAATAGAATACATCAACTACAATCATCATCATCATCATCATCAGATCTTTCAAGTCTCCACTGCAAGAGCACGACCCTCTCAGTACTACCAGAGCCATACATTAGCTTGAGTAGTCAGAGGATTTGGCCTACACTCTCCACGCTGGCCAGACGGGTTTGAGAGGTATCTTTGATGTTTATAAGCTTTGTTTAGCTTGTGTTTCCTTAGTCGCCTTTTACGACATCCACGGGATGACTTGGAGTGGTCCTATTCTTCTCTGCCGGGAACCACACGGCAATCAACTACAATAAAAGGTATGAATTGGGATTATAATAAATACGATCATCATCATTTCGAGTAGGTGACACGGTCAGTCGACCATGCACACCCTGGTGTCAGAGTTCTTCGGAACCGCCTCTCGGCCTCTGACGTGGTTCCTTTAACGACTACCAAATTGGCAGCCGGGACCAACGGCTTAACGAATCATCTTTCTTATGTTTGTTTTGTTTTTCGTATGATTGTAAGTGACATAGCTTAACGACCGCAATCAATGATGATAGCCGGGACCAACGGGGCCATTCGGCGGGTAGCAGAAGATTCGAAAGGACACGTTTTTTACATCTCTCAGTTTTCTATTATAATTAAAATAATAAACTCTAGTATTAGAGTACAAATTTAATGGTAAAACACAGTTAAATAGCATATCTACCTGCTCAGACATCATTTCCTTTCCATTTCTCCTTCAATTATGGAATCACTTCAATTACAAATGGCACAAATGCAAGAGCAATTTAACAACAAGATGGCGGATTTCCAATTGGAGTTACATAACGCAAATCCTACACCAACTATTGTCACACTAGCTGAAGATTTCGCAGCCTACAAGAAGTCAGTCGCCGATACACTTGCCAATCTGCAGCGGCAAGTTGGACTTCTGGTGTCACAGGAGACGCTCCGGGATAAGCGCTTTGACACCCTAGAGATGCAGGTACGTCGCAAGATTCTTCTGCTTCACGGTGTTGCTGAGACCACAAGCGAGAATGTAACATCCCTAGTCATTAGTGTGGTTCGTGAAAAACTGAAGGTTGCACACTTCACTGATGCCGATATTGATCGCTGTCATCGTTTGGGCCCAACTTCCCATGGCCAGCCTCGTCCCATTCTGTTGGAGCTTGTTAGATTGGGACTTAAGGAGAAGCTTTGGGCAGCTAAGACAGCTCTGAAGGGATCTGGAGTCACAGTTTCTGAGTTTTTAACGAAGGTACGACATGAGGCTTTCATGGCAGCGCGTCAATCCTTTGGCATCAACAAGTGTTGGACTCGTGACGGTTGCGTCTATGTCATAGCAGGCGGCCAGAAGCACCGAGTCTTTTCTTCCGCTGAGGTAGACGAACTCCGCAGTACAACTCCAGCTGTCCCTGCCGAGGCCCAGCCACAACAGGCAGGCGTGAGTGGCGTGACAATTCCGAAGACGGATGCGGCTGCGGCTACGTCGGCGTCGGGACGCCCCAAACGGGGGAAAAAATGAAATCCAAAGTCGAAATATCCTCTTGGTAATTATTGCAGTGTACTGTATTTTCTCTTTTCGTGGTTGACCACCAATTTTGTAAATAATTATTAGTTTTTAGTTAACCCACAACATGTTTGTTTTTCTTACATGTCAGTTTGCTGTCAAATGTCAGATGACAGATTGTCAAAGTTGTTTTTTATTTTCTTTCTTTCTAAACAGTAGTCTTATAAGTCTATGGATTTTTTATCTTGCTTTTATTTATTTTTTATATGATGTTTGTAGGTCTACTTATACATATTTATTGAGATGTGTAGACTTGATTCCTCAGCAGCTGGCGGGTAGATTGTTATCAAAAGATTGATATTGATTTTTTTAAATCAATTAGTATATACATTTTAGTTAACTTATTATAAATTTAATTTATTTTAGAATTTAGATACATATAAAGTATATTTAAGTTTAATGAGTATTGAGCGTGATGATAGCTTTGTTTCTATAACATCCGATGATGATAGTTTTCACTCTCTACCCACCCCACTTAATGAAACAATTGATCAAATCTTTTTAGAGCATCCTAAATGTTTTAATGCGATTCACATCAACGCACAGAGTATTCCAGGGCACTATCCGGAACTACTAACTACTTTTGACAGTAAATATATCCATGCCATACTTGTTTCTGAATCTTGGCTGTCGCCTATTCTCCCTTCCACTTCTTACTCATTACCTGGCTTCCAACTCATTCGTAATGACCGTATTGGTAAGGGAGGTGGTGGTGTTGCCATCTACCTCCGTTCTCATATTTCATACAAAATTGTTTGTTCTTCTCAATGTACTAATCCTTCTGGAGAAGCCGAGTATCTCTTTATTGAAGTCACCCTTAACCATCTCTCTCGAGTTCTTTTAGGAGTTTTCTATAGTCCCTATGATAACATTAATTATTTCTCTCATCTGGAAAATCTTCTAGAAAATCTTACTCCATCGTTTAACCAGACTATTATAATGGGTGACTTTAATACTTGTTTACTCAAACGTGACCAGCGCACACGTGCCCTTCGTTCTTTGGTTGACGCTTGCAATCTTTCCATTCTTCCACTATCTCAACCCACCCATTACTTTCCTAACTCTAATCCTTCTCTTATTGATCATATCCTAGTTTCCTCTCCTGATCTGGTTACCAACTTTGGGCAGTATAATGCCGATATATTCTCTTATCACCACCTTATTTTTCTATCTTTTAATCTTCGCCCTCCTAAAATTAAATCTAAAACTCTCCTCCAGCGAAATTTTAGCTCTGTAAACATCGATCTCCTACGCGAAGATGCAGGGAACTGTGATTGGGGCTCTGTAACTAAGCTGACTTCAGTAGACGACCAGGTCGAATTATTCAATAAAATGCTGATTGACCTTTATGACATACATGCTCCTGTCCGGCCGGTTAGATTTAAGCATCTTCCGGCGCCCTGGTTGACTGAAGATGTAAAGGCGGCCATACATAAAAAGCATAGGGTTAAGGCTCAATTTAAAACTGATCCTGACAAATATAGGGATAAATATATACTAGCCCGTAATTCCAGCAGTAGGAAGTGCAGGGAGGCACAGCGCCACCACATTCACAAATCAGTTGAAAATGGCGATCCGGCCAGAGTTTGGAAATTTCTCAAGACACTAGGAGTCGGAAAAAAGAATTTGAACAGTCCTATTGATATTAACTTTGATGAGCTTAATAAGCATTTTTCCTGTACATCTTCATTTGGTGGCAATGATAAGGTTAATACATTAAACCACCTTGCTTCACTTCCGACTCCTAGCCATCCATCATTTTCATTTAATCTGGTCACTGCTAGTGATGTTCAGAAGTGTTTGCAATCAGTAACCTCCAACGCCGTCGGAACAGATGACATTAGTCGTAATATGATCCTGCCTATCCTTGACATCATCCTGCCTACCATCACCTACATAATGAATTTCTCCCTATTAAACAATATATTTCCATCTGCCTGGAAATCGGCTAATATAACTCCACTGCCTAAAAAACCTAATCCTTCCTCGATTTTTGATTTTCGGCCAATTTCCATACTCCCTTTCCTATCGAAAGTCCTTGAAAAGTTAGTTCAAATCCAGCTCAATTCCTTCCTTATCAAAAATAACCTTCTCAACCCTTTCCAATCCGGTTTCCGAGCGGGACATAGTACGACTACTGCATTAGTTAAAGTTACTGACGACATTCGCCACGGCATGGACAATACACAGTTGACTGTAATGTCTCTGCTTGACTTTAGTAATGCCTTTAACACAGTAGACTTTGATGTACTTCTGGGGCTCATGCGGACACTGAACATATCTCCTTCAGTTATTGACTGGTTCCACTCTTATCTTCATGGACGTCGGCAACGAGTCAGAATTGAAGACCATTTCTCATCATGGTGCTATACGACTTCCGGCGTCCCTCAAGGTGGTGTGCTTTCTCCGTTACTTTTCGCTTTGTTTATTAACTCTATTACTTTTCAACTCTGTACTTCCTATCATTTGTATGCCGACGATTTACAAATATATTGTCATGCGTCTCTTAATGACTTACCGACAGGTATAACTAAAATTAATTCAGATCTATGTCGTATATCTAAATGGGCTAAATCTCATGGCCTTGTTGTTAACCCCATGAAAACCCAAGCCATAATTATAGGCAGTCCTTGGCTTATCTCGCGAATAGTCTGGTCTTCTCTTCCCCCTATTATTTTTAACGACATCAAGGTTGACTATAGTGAGACGGTTAAAAACCTGGGTATCATTATGGATAGATCTTTGTCATGGTCCCCTCAGATTACAGCAGTCAGCAAGAAAATATTCAGTGCTGCAGGATCTCTTAAAAGGCTCAGAAATTTTCTTCCAATTCAGACTAAAATTTCGCTTTCCCAATCCTTACTCCTTTCTATTCTTGACTATGCTGACTCATGTTACCTTGACCTCACTGAAGAGCAGTTAAATAAACTTGAGCGTCTTCAAAATCTCTGCATCAGATTCATATTTGGATTACGCAAATATGATCACGTTTCCAGCTTTCGCGCACAACTCAAGTGGCTCCCCATTAGGCTTCGTCGCAATTATAATATCCTTTCCCTTCTCTATAATATTCTCTTTAATCCCACTACTCCTAAATACCTGAAAGAGCGTTTTAAGTTTCTCAGTGAGGTATCTAACCGACCCCTACGCAGTTCCTTTACCCTTTATCTGTCATCTCCTACCCATTCTACCCAGTATTACTCGAAGTCCTTCTCTGTGCAAGCTGTTCGCCTTTGGAACTCTTTACCGCTGGAAATTCGCTCTGCTCAAACTCTGTTCAGCTTCAAGAACCAATTAAAAGCTCACTACCTTTCTTTATAAATTAGTAATTTACTCATATAGTATTTATGTAGGTACCTACTTATTATGTATAATTTTCTTTAACTTATTATGTTCAAGTGTATATAATGTATGTATTGAGTATATAGTATTTATTTATAGATTCCAAATTTCTGCGCCGCCTTTATATTATTTCACATCTCTTTCTACCCAAAGGTTGGCTGGAAGAGATTGCTAAGCAATAAGTCCGCCTTTGTATCATATAATGTTAAAGTTTATTGTTATTATGTCCTTTATATTATGGTGCAATAAAGAGTATTATTATTATTATTATTATTAACGTGCCTTCCGTAGCACGGAGGAGCTCGAGATATTTTTATGCCACTTGCGGTCACCCATCCAAGTAGGGACTGCACCAGGGGTTGCTTAACATACGTAAGCGCTCATAGAGCTCACACCCACTGGACCATCGGGCTCCTCTTTCTTATCAGACAATCAGGTGATTCATGCCTGCAATGTCCTAACCAAACTGGAAACAACTTAAATAAGCATGCCTCCGGTGGGAATCGAACCCACGACCCCCGGGTCAGTAAAGCAAACGCCTTAACCACGATGAACGGAATTGAAGCGGATAAAAGGTAAATTTTTTATGATTTTTAAAGTAAAAAAGTGATTATTTATATAAAATATTTTCTGTGTATTTTATTTTCAATATAGGATAGGTACTTGAAATTTATAGCGGTATTAACGAACTGGTTTACAGAATGTCTGTAAATGTAAACCTTAAAACATTTAACTCTTTTTTTGACGACATGTCAAAACTGAATGTCCTAAAAAAAAGACAATTAACCTTTAGAAATGAAATTATTTTATTTGTTTTTCACCGAAATAATAGAATTTGAAAATGAGCTTTTAGATTTAATATTTAAATTAGATACCAGAGTACCCGTAATTACTTTGATGCAGTTATTTAATCCTCTGAAGTCTGTAACTAGTACATTAGCACGGGTAAGTACTTAAAACCCAGTGGCGTGGCTTGCTTTAATCGGGCCGGTGTTAAAAATATCTGCGGGCTATTCTATATAGTCATGACAAAGATTCTATTAAAAAACTATTAAACTTATAACGGATTGGAGAGTAATCCGATTTTATAATACTTTTTTTATTGGAAGAAGTATAGAAAGTTGCAGTTGACCCAAATAAATTTTGAAAATATTTGCTATCAACTCCATTGATTTTTTGCTCTTCTGTTTATTTCGCCGGTTTAATTTTTTTATTTAATTTTTTTTTTGAGTTTTTCCATAACCATTAACACCTAACAATTAGTCTTAAGAATATTATAATAAAAAAAAAAGTTTTAATGTCTGGCCCCTCAGTCTGGGGCCCTGAATCATTGAAATGGTAAATATCGCGGTAGCTACGCCGCTGTTTAAATTCTAAAAAGCAGTAAAATTAACTGAGACTAAAAGCCATTAACGCACATTAATTCTACATTTTGTAATTGTAGTCAATTTAAAATTGTAAATGTTATATTATCTGTGTGATATTTGAGAACTGATCTTAAAATTATACCTACACGGGGAAATTTTGATAGCTGATGGACTAAGGGGTTAGCCCGTCGATATGAATTTGTATGGGAATGTGTTGTTTTTTAGTTTCCAACATTGGTCCGTGATTGGTCCCATATGAAAAGTAGTTCATATCGACGGGCTCCAGCCCCTTTGCAGACCTAATCCTAGGCGATCAAAAAAAGAAAAATCATCGCCCTATTATTAGGTTTTTTATGGAAGACATAGATGTATGAATGTGGAGCAACTTTGACGACATATTTCTTTAGACCACAACGTGGTCTAAAACTTAATCAAATCTAAATATGGGATTTAGATGTGATTAAGTTTTAGATCAAGGTCTTTTATGAAGATATTAATTGTAGATCTCATGATCTAAATGCTCATGCATTTTAGACGAGTTGAACGAGTTGACTGTAAACTACTTACAATAGCGACCATTCCATTTTTAGACCATACACGAGTTGGATGACTTGCTACTGTAGACTAGTTTGTACATTGGTAATTTGGTAGTTACATCCGCGACCATTCGATCCTAACTCCTATTATCTATATTTTGAACTCTTAAGAGCGTATCCTACCAGTATGATTTCCATACACATGTATTCCTCGATTTTCTCGCTGTAAACCGCTTCTAGAGGCACAATTATTAAAAAAAAAATTTAGGACTACAGTTTTTGGAAAAAAATAAAAAAAAACGGCCATACCTATTTTAGTACTAGATTATATTAAAAAAGAATTATGTCTCTAGAAGCAGTTTTCAGCGAGAAAATAGAGAAATACATTTGTATGGAAACCATACTGAAAAATTACTGCTAGGATACGCCCTTAAACTCTTAAGATCCAAACATCGTCCAGCTATACTATTTATTATGCTTGAAACGAAATACCGCCGTAACTAGATGAAATTGTAAAGTTGCTCCTCAGCATTCAGCTTGCATCGTCCGATCGATACAGCATCTCGTGCCGGCCATAGAGTTTATACTGTAGTAGAACTACAGACATAAAGAAATCACAGAAAAAAACTGCGGTGTATCAGTAAAAAGTAAGTCTGTTTTAACCAAAAAAAAAAAATTAAACATGTTTGAAAATGTCATTGATTTTTAATGTTCCTATTGGCAGTGATGCAAATTGTGTAAACATAAATATACCACTGGAGTTTTTGGTGAAAAGTCAAGGAGCGCAATTGGGGATTGCCTTAGATAATTATGCAAATTAAATTTAGTGGACTTTATAATATGAAATTGGTGTAGTTTGCTGTTGTAAATGCTCGTGCTTATGAACAATTTGTGAAATAGTTAAAGTAGACTGTTATATGGACTCTTATAGATTTGTCACTGATGGTGGCAAATCTATACGTTTATAGTTTCCATGAGGCAATCAAAAGACCATAGATTTAATGAAAAATTTCGTCATAGGACCTACGCCATCTTTGATTGGTACTTGTTAAAACTGTATACCGTACAACACCGACACTTTGTATCTCATTAAACTAGACATTGACAGAATCACCGAAACTACGGTGACACCATAAAAGCTTCGAGCAACACGGAGTAGCCATACGCTGCGTTCCCCTCTGTCAAGGTAACAAGCTAAATTAGGCATAATTATGCATGACTATGTGTTGGTTGTGTGTGACTCATCTGTACTCAAATTATTATTTCTTTTTTATGTCATTTTTTGTGATATGTCATAATTACTATCAAATGATAGTTTAAGTTTTGTATAAAGGTGTGCGGAACTATACTTGTGTGCACATTTCCCCCCGCAAAAAACGCCAGAAAAATTGTAATAGTAAATTGTCGCTTTGCCCACTCCCTCCGTCCGGTACGGAGGCAGTGTTGCTACGGAGGCCGTTTTGCTCGAAGCATGAAAAAAAGCAGAAGAAGAAAAAATATTTACTGATTTAGTTGCCGAACCGTTTTTGGCGGTAATCTGATTCTCATAATTCTCATTGATTAAAGGCTAAGGCATATATGATTTACATTCTTGAATTTCTTTCTATTTGTAAAGTATTAGGGATAAAATTATTGGCGTCGCTAGTGTGCCTAGTGTTGTATTTTTAATGACTATCAATATTCACAAAATAAAATTCATAAAATAATGTTCTTTCTTTATTTGTATTTACTGAATAGGAATTTGACGTTTCATAATGTTTATAAGTTTGACATTCGAGATTTTACAATGCCATAAACCTAAACCTCACATGTTGTATCTGCTTAGGTACCTACTTATTATGTCTGTTATTAGAACTTGGTTGTGTTGAACTTTTGTGAGCAATCCTCCTTAGTAGGGTTCCGTACACAAAGGGTAAAAGTGGGACCCTATTACTAAGCCTCCTACCTTCTATACATAGGTATATAAATAATATTACGCCTTTATCCCTTGCGGGGTAGACAGAGCCCATGGTCATAAAACCCAAAGGCCACGTTTAGCGTGTTGGTGGAAAGCGAAGTCAAAATAGTGATGGGTTGCTTGCTAGCCGCATCGCCTATAACGTGATTCCTTAGAGTTTCGCCGAATCCCTTGACCGGCTTTTACGCCTGCGCGGGAAGAAATGCAGCTGGTATATTCTATGTTTTTCCTTTTCTCCCCAAACCAGCATGGAAGGATTATCTATCTTCTATTGAACCGTAATAGGGAGACAATCACTTCGTCGCTAAAGTATTATATAAGTTTGTCATATTTTTGGTTTTGCTAATAAAAGACGTCCCGAATATAGGCACATCAGTTATATATAACTTGTCGACCCAAAATCTCTATAAGATACAAAGGTAACAAAGAAAATTTATCCAACTTGCCCTTTACGTTCTTACAAAAGAGTAGACAGTCGTGAAAATGACGTCATGACCACGTATTTCGTTTTTTTGTAAGCGTCATGAGATCTTTGTTTGGGAGCTGGGAAATTTAAAACTACGCAACCAATTTTGATGCGGTTTTTTTATAAACAGAGTGATTCAAAATGGAGTTCACTCATTTGAGTCAGCTTATTTTTGGGACGTCAGCGTGGAAATGAGGTCGAAACTAGTATTTGAAAAGCCACTTAAGCGACGGAGATGCTTCTCTGAGGCTTCTTCTCAGTCGTGTAACGTTGCTGAATATAAACTTTTGTGTGGATTTCACAGCGAAGTAACTTTACAGGCGGTTTTTTAATAGATCTTTATTTTTCTTCAATTTTTATTTTAGGTTTAAAGAAAAAAAAATAGAAAAACATCGTATTAGTACCTAATGTCTTATCTGCTTGAACTTTCTTTTTCCGCGGAAATCGTAAAAGGCGACCGAGGGAAAGTCAATCTTCATACATTTTGACAGACTGACGAAACAGTCACCGTGGCAAAAGTTTCTACCGTCCAAATCCGCCCCGTGTCCGAAGTACTACCGAAAAGTACAAAAGATAGAAGCTGAACAATTGTAGGTATCATTTGCACAGATGCAGTCACAAAGCTACTAACCATTAGAAGTAGGATTTTTTTAAATCTATGCTACTAACCCATATGCACTACTACAAAAAACTTACGTACTTTTTATTTTTAATTTATGTACTAACCCATTTGCACTTCAACAAAAACACAAGCAAATCACTTGGGTTTACTTGTTGCTAGAACTTATCGACCGGTGCGTGCGAGCCTTCTAATAATGAAGTGTAGAGACCAACTAAATCGATTATGGGGTAAAACCTTCGAGCAACACGGCCTCCGTACCGGTAAAACAGGGTAAAATTGCGTTGAGAACGGTTAAAATGACCACAAACGTCGCAAACAGCGACGGCACCACTATTATAAAATGTATAAATGGCAACGATGGCAACCTAGAAAAATAAAAAAAATGGCGGGAGGAATTTTTAAGGCAATAATTTAAACATAGCATAGGTACCTAGTTAAGTAGGTATATAGATAATACCTATGCAAAAGACCGCAATTTGTGGCGATCTATAGAGGAGGCCTACCTATGTCCAGCGGTGGACATCCCTGGCTGATAGTATAATACATTAGGTAGGTGTAGATACCTATACCTATCTAATAGAAGATAAACTTAGGTAGGTACAGTAATCTGGATATCAAGTATAAAGACCCAGGACCCAGATTACTGTACCTACCTACGTTTATCCTCATCACAGCCTGGTTCGGGTTCAACCCGTTTCAGATGCACACTCTGGAGAATGATCGTAAGCTACCTACGCTGTTTCCTCATGGTCATTTGAAAAACCACTATCCGGGTCAGGGCTAAAGTCCATATCACTCTTCAAAATGTCCACTGCATGATGTGCCTTGATTTAGAAGTTTTACGCCTGTAGCACAGTCGCGAATGCGGACCGGGAGCGGTCTGGAATGGAACATTGGTGGACCGCGAAGCGCTGTTTAGTAGTATGATTTTCTTTGGTGCGTCTCACACACCGCAAGCGGAACGAAACCGGAACGGAATCATACAACAGCGTTTCATGGTTCCGCCAATGTTCCGCATTCGCGGCTGTGCTACATGCGTTAAATTACCCATAGGTAGGCTGGTTTTGTTTAGCTCGTTAAAGTACCCATAGGTAGGCTGGTTTTGTTTAGCTCGAGTTTACTAAATCACCTACGACATCCACGAGTGAAGGGCCCTACGGTCATTTTGCAGAACTGGACAAATTTGATAGTCCTGACATTTTGATTGATTGATGAAGGATTCTACTCTGCCGCGCAGTTTTGGCCATCACAAATGACAGAATAAGGTCATGTTACAGTATATACTACAATCGAACATAGGCAACTTATTAACTTCGAAGATAAACCACAAATTACCACATCATAAAATGTAATAAACCAAATATATAAAAACACAATAGAATCTTAACAAAAAATAATCTAGTCTCCCTCATCGCCACCCTCTTCCTCCTCATCGAACTCTCCTTCCTCCTCAGCCGTGGCATCCTGGTACTGCTGATATTCCGACACTAGATCATTCATGTTGCTCTCCGCTTCAGTGAACTCCATCTCGTCCATTCCCTCTCCGGTATACCAATGCAAGAACGCCTTGCGTCTAAACATGGCAGTGAACTGCTCAGAAATACGTTTGAACAACTCCTGGATAGCGGTCGAATTCCCAATAAAAGTAGCAGACATCTTCAAGCCCCTAGGCGGAATGTCACAAACAGCGGTCTTCACGTTGTTGGGAATCCATTCGACGAAGTAGGAAGAGTTCTTATTCTGGATATTCATCATCTGCTCGTCCACCTCCTTCATTGACATCCTTCCTCTGAAGACGGCTGCAACGGTTAAGTACCTTCCGTGACGCGGATCGCACGCAGCCATCATGTTCTTTGCGTCAAACATCTGTTGAGTCAACTCTGGCACAGTCAGAGCACGGTATTGCTGACTGCCACGGGATGTCAGTGGAGCAAATCCAGGGATGAAGAAATGCAGACGAGGGAACGGCACCATGTTCACTGCAAGTTTCCTCAAGTCTGCGTTCAATTGGCCAGGGAATCTGAGGCAAGTGGTGACTCCAGACATTGTTGCGGATACAAGATGGTTCAGATCTCCGTATGTTGGCGTCGTTAGCTTCAAAGTCCTGAAGCAGATGTCATACAGCGCTTCATTGTCGATGCAGTACGATTCATCAGTGTTTTCCACTAGCTGATGCACTGATAACGTTGCGTTGTAGGGTTCCACGACGGTGTCAGATACTTTGGGTGAGGGTACGACGCTGAAGGTATTCATGATACGGTCTGGATACTCTTCTCGGATTTTGGAGATTAGCAAAGTTCCTAGACCAGCTCCGGTGCCTCCTCCAAGCGAGTGTGTTAGCTGGAAGCCTTGTAAGCAATCACAGCCTTCGGCTTCTTTCCTGACGACATCTAGTACAGAATCTACGAGTTCAGCGCCTTCTGTGTAATGCCCCTTGGCCCAGTTATTTCCTGCTCCCGACTGGCCGAAGACGAAGTTGTCTGGGCGGAAGATCTGTCCGAAGGGGCCTGACCGCACGGAGTCCATGGTTCCTGGCTCGAGGTCCACGAGGATGGCTCTGGGCACGTATTTGCCGCCGGTGGCCTCATTGTAGTACACGTTGATTCGCTCCAGCTGGAGATCTGAGTCACCGTGGTAAGTACCCGTGGGGTCGATCCCGTGTTCGTCAGAGATCACCTCCCAGAACTGAAATAATCGACGGGGTTGAAATACGTAAACAAATAACAGGGTTCAACAGGTTTCTTATCAAAAAATAGCTATATTGGTGGCCGACACCATGTATATTATTCAAATCAGTGGGCAACTTTTAGCGAAGTTTCCGTTTAGCAAACGAAGGATTCAATCTACCTAGACGGCACCAAATATGACAGCCGGGTATAACGAGCCTTTCAAAAGCTTTAGAGTTTTAGAACCCACAAAGCACCTACATGACTTCATCTT
Source organism: Rhodophaea formosa (assembly GCA_963082605.1). Taxonomy (NCBI): domain Eukaryota; kingdom Metazoa; phylum Arthropoda; class Insecta; order Lepidoptera; family Pyralidae; genus Rhodophaea; species Rhodophaea formosa. The sequence goes on along the minus strand of OY720228.1, from coordinate 6,550,627 downwards.
GATGTCAGAAATTTGTCAAACTATAAAATTAGACGACAGAACAAAATGGAGAAATCCGACCTACCGTCTAGACTCCACAAAAATGAGAAGGTAAAGGAAGAATTCAAATTTCGGCTGAGCCTTAGAATAGCTTATCAAGATTATTTTTTTACTGAGGATTGGAATCTATGATTATTTTGTATGTAAATTTGAATTACATCTCCGCACTTCTAAGCTAAGTTGCTCAGCAGATTGAAGAGAGTGGATTCTAATCCTCACTTCCATTGTGCTAAGTATTCAGCCTACCCAAAATTAGTTTTAACTCTTACCTCATCTCCGCACTTCTAAGCTAAGTTGCTCAGCAGATTGAAGAGAGTGGATTCTAATCCTCACTTCCATTGTGCTAAGTATTCAGCCTACCCAAAATTAGTTTTAACTCTTACCTTAGCTCCGATTTGATTTCCGCACTGTCCGGCTTGTATATGAACTATTTCCCTCATTTTTACTTTACTAAATTATTTTAATATTATTTCCTTGCCAACTAGATGTCTACTCGCGTCCGACTAGATAGACGATATTAAAACAAATGAGACTGACACTTTGCCGAACTGTTCTTTAGGCAAAAATATTCAAATTTGAAAACGGTTTTACTTTTGTTTGCCAGTACTTATATTTTAGCAACCTTTTTGATCCAAATGCTAGTGCTATTCTGCGCCCGCGGCTCCGCTCACGTAAAGTTATTTATTTGAATATATTTATTGCTCTTAGTAAAGAGGCAATCTAGTGAGACCAATGTGAATGCAAGCCAAATTGATCAATAGCAATTACACATAGTTCAAACATCATGGAAGTTTAAACGACATCATTCTAAAGGCTCTCGTATATGTTACTGTCAATGAAATAGCCCCCCCGCGGCGCACCCTGGAAGCAGCTAGACACAGTAACGCAGTGTCTAGGCTGACTACTCCTTCATCACAATGATCATCCCTTATCCCAATCAGCGCTTTCGTAGGCCAGGACACCAGCCATTTTCAGGGCCAAGCCACCGACTTAGACAACGTTCCAATAATCTCAAGTCGACCACAGCAAAGACAAACTGGTCGGGTAGGGCTATACAGAAACCAGTTGCAATATCTGCCACTCTGGTCGTGCATTTCCCCAGACCATAACATAACACAGAGACCTGCACACTGGAGGATTACATATCCTCCAGTGTGCAGGTCTCTGGGTACGCTGGACGCATGGCTACAAAGAACGACGAGGGAATTCGACTATCAAATCGATAAGAAGAGAAAAAGCTTTTTGTTGTAGCAGAGTCACGCTACCGGCAAAATTCACTTTTGTGCTAGTAGCCTGAATAAGCCGGATCGTCCGGGGAAGTACCACACTCTCATAGAAAATCGACGTTTGAGTCTCTCATAGATACTCTCATAGATATCGATTCTATGATTTATTCGGTAAGAGAGAGGAGGCCCATCCCCCTTCCCCTCTGGGGAGGGAGAAATAAAGGCTGGCAACGCTCTTGTCCATGGGCAGTGGTGATCACTTACCATTAGGTGACCCGCTTGCTTGTTTGCTGTCCTATGTCAAAAAAGCAGTTTTGGAGCCGAGCAGTTTGATGAGATCATGTGGAATGTCACTGGTATCTTGGAGGCTGGGGAAATGTTTAATTTGGTTTTAAGTAATTCAGTCCTGTTTTAATTTTTGGATTTTATCAAAGCGGTCGAAGTATTTTTCAACAATTCTTAAAGTTTAAGAAATTGTGATTTAAATTTTAACATACGAGTAAGTACAATCTGAAAATGTGTAATTCTTGATTCTAGATGTTTTAACAGCACTTTAAAATAGTCTTAAATTACTTTGAATCAAAAACAGTGCCAATGATTTCAAAACACACGTATACCTAAGTATAAAGCTCGGTTCACACGTTAACCTTGATGGATGAGTCTCTATGAAGTTTCAGTTTCAAAGCTCAAAGTTGTAAGCTGTCGCTGGCATAATGGCGCTGGATGTAGATGTACAGTCGTAAACAAAATGTTTTGAATGATGTTTATCATCTATATTTATATTAAAAAGAGGATAGATTTGAATGTTTGTTTGTTTTGAATAGGCTCCGAAAGTAGTGGACCGATTTTCAAAACTCTTTTATTCTTTTGTAGAAAGCTACTTTACGCGAACGAAGTCGCCGGTAAATTGCTAGTATACAATGCATACGTAAAAAGAATTGATACGTAGAAATTTTACAATACGGTAGTGGACTGATATTAACATGCAAAAGTTGTATCAAATGTTACTAATTTCTATCTAAAAATACTGTTAGGGACAATTTTCATTTGATATCCATTTGTTAAGAGATCTTAATGCTTCATTAAAGTGGGGTGGATAAGATCATTTTTAAAAGTATGAAAATTTTATAATACACTAGCAGTTCGCCCCGGCTTCGCCCGTGGTACATATAATTATTTCTCTCCCTAAGACGCGTACTTCAAGGAATATTCGAAAAAAAAATTATATTATAGATTATTACTGTTATATATTAATCCACGAAATTTATAGCAACTTTTATGATGAAGCCATTATCAGAAACAAAACGCCACTCGAACGAAATACATAGTTGTGACGTCAAGAATATTGTGTCGCTCGATAAAAAAAGTTTTTGACACCGTTTTATTTCCTTTATTAACATTCTTTCATTTCCTTGGAAAGTAGAACTTTAAAGTAATTAATGAATTTAGGTTGAAGCATTAAAAGCCTAAATGATTCAGATTTAAATATTGATACGGCTAGGTTTATTTTGGCAATTTAAACGAAAACCCTTTAACTTTTAGTAGGCTGTAAAAATCCTAGCTCTTAAATTACGGACAGTTAATTTTCAGTGTTGTTGAACCTGGCTTTAATTAGGGAATTTAGTAACTGACCTCGATCAATTATTAATTTAAATATTTTCGCAAATACACAAAAAACCGATCAAGTACTAGTCGGAAGCGCAGCTAACAAATATTTCCAAAATATTTTGTTTTGTTTGTGCATTGATACCCAAAGACTTCTAGACGGAGGCAGACGAGCCGTACGTACCAAATTCTGAAGCGCTCAAAGTGAGGTAATTAACGCCGTTGGGCCGTTGCGTTTAGCTCATACCTAAACTTTGTACCGTGAAGACGCATTCCACGTATACGAGTAGGTAGGGCACGTCTATCTCAGTTTATATAGAAGTCTTTGATAAGACCTTGCTTATTGCCAATTTTATATAATAATTTTATGTTAATAGAAAGTATTTGAGCTTATTTGCAAAATATGTGGTATAAATAGCTATATTTTTTTCATTCGCGTCAACTTAAATTGTTTATCATCTTTTTTTTTATAAAACTAAGTTGGCAAACAGGCATACAGCCCACCTGATAGTAAGCGTTTACCGTAGCCTATGGACGTCTGCAACACCAGAGGTGTCACTCGCGCGTTGCCGACCCTGAAGAAATCTTTTCACGCCCTTTTTGAAGAATCCCATACTGTAGTCTCTCGGAAAAACCATAGCAGGGAGTTCATTCCATAACTTTAGCGTACGTGGAAGAAAGTTCCTTCCACAAACGAAGAAAGAAAACGAAAACTTAGATTAAATATTTTATTATAAAACCAACTTAGACGTCTAAATATTTTGGGAAAAGGGTCGACACACAGACAGTTGCACAGACAACGGGAACCATAAAATGTATTAATAAACACAGTCTCACTTATATTATTAGAGTATCGATTTACTCTAATATACGGAAAGATAGTTTGACTTAATTTGTTCACATCACACATTTTAAATTCTCTTTTCATATAGCGACGGTTATCTTTTCATATAGTGACGGTTACTATATATTTATACAAAGACTTAACAGTGTGAGTGTACTCGGCGCGGCTCTGAATAGTGTATGATTGTCCGTAGGCCGGGATCTTTTGACTCCGCGACCCTTTCCGCGAGAATACTTAGAGTTGATAATACCATGCTTTGCAAGAGAATACTCAGAGTTATTAATACTACGACTTTATACAACAAATGCTGAGTTTAGCATGATATGTACTGTATACACATATGAATTGTAATTCTAAAATCAACAGGACATGACTCAAGTTTTGAGTCTCAGCATAGCATGTAATATTTTTTGATTGTCCGTAGGCCAGGATCTTTTGCCTCTACAGCTCTTTCCGCGAGAATACTTAGAGTTGATAATACCATGCTTCGCGGGAGAATACTCAGATTTATTAATACAACGATTTATTATGACATGATATGTGATATATAAGATTTATTACGACCACTTTATTATATAGCCGATCCTATTTTGATCTTTGAATCAGGGGGGAGAGGGTGGTGGAAATACAATTCAGGACAGTAAGTCAGGTGGTTTGTAGTCGGTTGAGTTTAAATTAACATTAATATTCAAATATGTACTTACAAGTGCCCTACATATTTTAAATCTTTATATTCCTGCTAAATAAACAAACTAACTATAACTACTACACTAACTTCCGAAGAAATTAAAAATGTATAGCCAGTAATGAATGAGGCATGTTATATTTGGCCTACTTGTGGCTATTAAAATTCAGAGCATTTAAGTCAGAATATTTATTTATTTTAATGGTTCTCAAAACAGCACGATCGCATAACAATATTAAATATTCAAGAGTGCAGCATTTGGAGAAAACAAAGTATAGTTAAATTTTCAAATATAGTATTTTCAAGTACCTAATTTTATAAGATGGTCGGTCATGCTTCTGCAGTGAAGACTAAAAAAGACCTGATGATGATGTTGATGTGATGTGATGAACATATTTGTAGGCAAAACGTAAATATAAACCTCTCGTATGGTGACATAATTCGTAGGTACTTAACGTAAAAAGCATGACTAGACACTGGACAATACAGCTAAAACGAGTCAAAATAATTAAATGTATTTACAACTCTATATGATTCTCAATTACGGGAGAGGGCAATTTTAGAGAAAGTCCTGATGTGTAAATGATGTGCCAAATGTGCCTTAGTCTAACACGTGACTTCATAATATGTATGAAAGTCTTTTGACCTTACAGATGCCAGCGTTTGTTTTTATACAACATAAAGGTAGGTTAGTTTTGGTAGAGCCACGCTAACGGCAAAATTCTCTTTTGCTAGTACTTAGCATGAAGGCTCGTCCGGGGAAGTACCTCACTCTCACAGGAAATCGACGTTGGAGTAGTAGCTTTACCACTTTTATTCTTCGTTCAGTGAGTGAAAGAGCCGAAGGCCTGCCCCTTTGAGGAGGAAAAAAAAAATAACATTATCATACAAAAACTGTTTAGCCGCCCGGGCAAAATGTATGGAAAAGGCAAATAATTTTCGAGTTCCCAGCATTGGTCCTATACGAAAAGATTTGTATCATATATTGACGGTATGAGTCACCCCATCAAGGGCGTGTCGAGTGTCAAGTTATACGATGTATTTACAGCCGTCTGTCTGTCTTACGCCACAGATTTAATAATCTTTCTTACGCCAAGCCGAGTTAGAGGGATCTTTTATCCAAATTCGAAGAAAATTAAATTAAGGAGACTTGGCTAACTCGACTGACCTAGAAAGCCTAGACAATAACGACCTGAGATTTATTCATTTTGTTTCATTTTGAACTAAACAAATATTGGACTAACAAAGTCGATGATTATATAAGTTTATTGTCCGATTTCAGGATTTAAGCGGCCCTTTGAGTCAAGATCAAAGTATAATTGCCTCAATCCAACGGACTTGTTAAGACATCGACAAATTGCCGTTTTAAAGTCGCCGCACCTTCTAAAGTTATTAAAAGTTGCCTATATAGGCTTGAGTTCTGTTGCCATCAGCCTGCTGTAGAAAGAAAATATCACTAGAAAGAAGAAATAGCAATCTTTTGCTCAATCATGGCCACGGCAATCCGATATGAATTCGGCCTATAAGTACCTATATATTTTCGGCCGATAAAATATACGCAGTAGTTTTGCTCAGGTAATTTTTGTCTATGATTTGGCAGCACCACAGAGACGAAAAGAAACACAAAATAGAAAAAACCGGCCAAGTGCGTGTCGGGCCACGCGCAGTGTAGGGTTCCGTAGTTGCGAATGACAACTTTGAGTTCACACTGTTTACACTCACACCTCACAGTCTAACGACCAAAAACATCTAACAATGAAGATTGTATGAAATTTTACATTTTCCAGTACAATTTATAAGTTGGTTGCCTATAACTTTTTAGTTTGCACTTAGTACCCAGCTCTGATAGTTTTCCTTTCAACTTCAGTATATATACTATTGCTGTAATTTTTTTCACGTATCCATATATAACCGTTTAGCAGATAGAGGGGGGGGACACGTACCTCTAACAAAATTTTGCACTTTAAAACCAAATATTTCGGAAACGGATCCCTAAATCGAAAAATGGTGTTCTTAACCTCACAATATTTTTGAAAGACCTTTTTAACGATACCCCACACGATGGGTAAATAGAGAAAAAAAAAATTACTCCCCCACTTTACTTGTATGGGAGCTACCCAAAAAAAAAATGTTTTTCAAGGTTTTTTTCTACGACTTTTTTGCCATGATTAATATACACACTCATACCAAATTACAGCTTTCTAGTACTTATAGTCTCTGAGTAAAACCGCGGACGGACAGACAGACAGACAGACAGACAGACAGACAGACAGACAGACATGGCAAAACTATAAGGGTTCCTAGTTTACTACGGAACCCTAAAAAGGTATAACATTTTAATACATTTATTCTGAAATGTAGTAAAAACATATGAAGCGTGGTAGCGTGCCCAGAAGGCTGGCAGCATTGCCACGGTGTATGGCAATGTTTATCTTTTGACCAAAATATAAGCCAGCCTTCTGATCACGTGACACCTCTTTTAATTTTTTTGCGATGGCATTGAATAATTTATGTGCCGGGGGCCCCACGGCCCTAGGGTTTCAACCCCGAACGGTTCAAAAACATAACATTTCAGTGGAAAGAACTGGTGCTTGAGCTAGGATGGTGAAGATTCCTGTATTACAAGTCACCAGGCTCCATCACACATCCACTGAACATCATTGCTTAATAAATATAAGGTAAAAGTATTTGTGTTACTAACGCCTTACGAATTCAGATTCTTGCCAATATCTTATTTCTTTTAATAAGAGTTCATCAGAATAGCAAAACACATAAAAAAAAGTATTTTAATATATTTAAAATAAAAGTCTAGATCGAAAAACGAGCTGTAAAAACTCGTGCATTCACCCCACTCGAAACGACACATGAAACTGATAACATATCAGAGTGCAGATACAAAGGATTTAATTATGGTCACTCCATTAGCTTTAAGAGTACAGGTTATACTCATTCATGGAAATTGAAGTGTCTCTTTTTGTGCTCTTACTAATAGACCGGGAGGTTTTAACATTTACGGAGGCCGTGTTGCTTTCAACCGATTTAAGTGAAATTTTGAGAGCAGGTTCGATAATCAAACCGTTTTTTTATAATTCTTATTTAATTAAGAACTAAGCTACAGTAAAATTTCCACGCTGGCAGGATTCAAACCAGCAGTTTTTCCCATATCTAATTTTTATTCTGATATCTCTCACCCTTGCAAAAACTCCTATAGAATAGTGCTTTAATATACTTATTTAAAAATAAAAGTCTACTCCGAAAAACGCACTGTCAAAACTCGTGCATTCACCCCACTCGAAACGACACATGAAACTGATAACATATCACGCTGCAGATACAAAGGATTTTATTATGGCCACTCCTTTAGCTTTTGGAGTATCGTTTTCTTCTCATTCATGGTTATTGAAGTGACTGTCTCACTTGGTGCTCTTAGTAATATCCTAATTATTCTCAACCGATTTTAATAAAATTTAAGACCCGATCGGACCAGGTCCGATAGTCAAATAGCTTTTTTTATGTTAAGTAAGTAAGTACTTATTAAATTAAGAATTAGATACGAAAAAAATACAATTGGGCAGGATTCGAATACAAATACTTAAGACACTTAAGTATTTTGTATTTGTACGACTAAAGCCTTACCAATGAGGATTTTTTTCCATATCTTATTTATAAAAATAGTGTTTCAATGCATGAAAGTTATTAAAAATATCATTTCTGTTTTACTTTGTATTTTTAACCTCAAAATATATCAAAACTGTGGTCAAAACATAATCAATAAATTAACACATATTATTAGGTATCAAGACTGAGAAATTGGGATTTTAGCTTATTATAGTTTTATCACATGTATACTTATATAACATATTTCAGTCTAGAACGAAAAACAAACTGTCAAATGTCGTGCATTCACCCCACTCAACACACGACATATGAAACGAGACCAAAATTTTTTTTTTCAATCTATGTATGAAACTGATAACATATCACGCTGCAGATACAAAGGATTTAATTATGGCCACTCCATTAGCTTTTAGAGTACGGTTTATTCTCATTCATGGTTATTTAAGTGTTTCGTAGTTTGTGTTCTTAGTAATATCCAAGTTGAGAGAGAGGTCTCAACCGATTTTAGTGACATTTTGAGAGCAAGTGCGATATTCAAATAGTTTTTGTTTTACAACAATTTTAAATTAAGAAATGAGTTACGGGGAATTATCCACGTGGGCAGGATTCAAACCAGCAGTCTTTAGTATTTGTACAACTAGCACCTTAATCTTCTTCTTCTTCAGGCCTTTTCCCATGTCTACTTGGGGTCGGCTCTCCTAATCGCCCTTCGCCAGGTACTTCTTGTCTGGGTCGTCATCGGATCTAATGCGTCTCTGGCAAGATCCTACTTTCTGGCAAGATCCTGCTTTCTGGCAAGATCCTGCAACTAACACCTTAATGAATTAAGAAATAATAGAAATAGTCCACGCGGGCAGAATTAGAACCAGCAGTCTTGTATTTATAGACTAAAGCGTTACCAATGTGGAATTTTTCCCCATATTCAATTATTTGTTTGTTTGTTTTTCGTATGTGAAAGTGGCCAACACTGGTGTCAGATTTTTCAAGCTGCCTTAAGGCATCTGACATAGGCATCTGAATTTTTATTCTGATATCTCAGACTAGCAAAAACTAGTATTTAAATACATTTAAAACAAAAAGTCTAGACCAAAAAACGAGATGTCAAAACTCGAGCATTCACCCCACCCGAACATGAAACTGATAACATATCATACTGCAGATACAAAGGATTGAATCATGGCTACACCATTCACTTGTGTCGGCTTTGATTTTAGCGTAACGTTTGCCAAAACTACTGAATCGGGTTTAATGACATTTTCCACAACGCAAACGAAATTGAGAGGAAAAGCTAGTTAAAGTGCATTCACCCTCAACTGAAAACACGTCGGGCATCTGATAACATATCACATGCAAGATACAAAGGATTTAATCATGGCTACACCATTCACTTGTGTCGGCTGTGATTTTAGAATACGTGTATGCCAAAACTAATGAATCGGGTTTAATGACATTTTCCAATAACGTAGACGAAGTTGCTAGAAAAAGCTAGTTATAATGCATTCACCCTCGAATGAAAAAAACGTTGTGCACCTTATAAGATGTCACAGTGCAAGATTCAATGGATTTAATCATGGCTACACCATTCACTTGTGTCGGCTTTGATTTTAGCGTAACGTTTGCCAAAACTACTCAATCGGGTTTGATGACATTTTCCACAACGCAAACGAAATTGCGAGGAAAAGCTAGTTAAAATTCATTCATCCTCAACTGAAAACACGTCGGGCATCTGATAACATATCACATGCAAGATTCAAAGGATTTGATGACATTCTCCAATAACGTAGATGAAGTTGCTAAAAGAAGCTTGTTAAAATGCATTCACCTTCAAATGAAATACACAGCATACATCAGATAGTATATCACGACGTGATACAAAAAGACTTTAATCATGGCTACACCATTCGCTTTTATCGGCATTGGTTTTAGAGTACGTGTATGCAAAAACGACTAAATGGGTTTTTTATGATATAGGACGGCAAATGAGCAAGCGGGTCAACTAGTGGTAAGGGATCTCCGCTGCCCATGGACAACTCCAACACCAGGAGTGTGACAAGAGCGTTGCCGGCCTTTGACATTTTCCGAAAAAGTAGACGAAGTTGCTAAAAAAAGCTTTTTAAATTACATTCGCCTTCAAATGAAAAACACGTCGGGCATCTGATAACATATCACAGTGCAAGATTCAAGGGATTTAATCATGGCTACACGCTACACTATTCACTTGTGTCGGCTTTGATTATAAGTAACGTATGTCAAAACTACTAAATGGGATATGATGACATTTTCCAAGGGAGTTTGTTGTGGGAAGTCAAGGGGTACAGTTGAAGTTTGCCTTAGACAATTTTGCAAATTGATTTTAGTGGACTTTATAATATGAAATTGGTGTAGTTTGGTGTTATAAATGCTCGTACTCGTGAACAATTTGTGAAATAGTTAAAGTGGACTGTTATATGGACTCGTATAGACTTGTCACCATAACCTCCCGACCACGAGGCATCAAAGAACATACGCCAGCTTTGATGCTACTTGTTACAACTTTACCGTACAACACCGATACTTAGTATCTCAATTTACTGGACATTGGCAGAATCACTGAAATCTCGGTGGAAGCCATTTTATAAAACAGAAGAAAAAGAAGACATTTTCCAATAACGTAGACGAAGTTGCTAGAAAAAGCTAGTTACTCGTATAATGCATTCACCCTCGAATGAAAAAAAACGTTGTGCACCTTATAACATGTCACAGTGCAAGATTCAATGGATTTAATCATGGCTATACCATTCACTTGTGTCGGCTTTGATTTTAGAGTAACGCATGCCAAAACTACTGAATCGGGTTTGATGACATTTTCCACAACGCAAACGAAATTGAGAGGAAAAGCTAGTTAAAGTGCATTCACCTTCAAATGAAACACCGTCATGTATCTGATAGCATATTGCGATGCAAGATATTTTCATGGATTTTCATACCATTCGCTTGTGGTGACTTTGAATTTTTACGATGACTGTATGTTTTTTTTTTGTATTTCTTTTTTTTGTATGTTTGTGTCACGATAACTCAGTCAGATACGAATCAATTTTAGTGATTCTTTTTGTCTCGATTTTTAGATCTCGATAGGCAGTAGTGTGTAGCTACAAAATTTATAAACCTTCTTTTTGGGGCGAGGATTATAAAAATTGGGTGACCACTCCAGCGATGTGATTGATAATCATAATTATTGCTTATAAGGTTAAACTCGATGAGTAACGCGATAAAGGACTATAATGCGACCATAGCGTGTTGATCCAACGCCTACGCGAAAAGTAAATTCGAAAATCATTGAAAGTCCTGTTTCCAACGACGTAAGGACTATTATCCCCCGGTGATGATTTTGGGGACTGTAATAATATTGGTATTTAGTTTGACGTTTATGAAGTTCATTCAACCAATTGAGTAAGGTGCTTTAGGTTTTTATTACCCTTCTTCTTCAGAGTAGTAAATGGTTTCCTTTAAATATCTTTTGACAAATATTTGGCCACGCTAATCGCCCTGTCGTTAGCTTCATTGAGGTCTTCAATTGTGCAAGTAGTGGGATAGTTAGGGTACGACAAAAGTCATGGATTGATTGACACCGCAGTCACAAAGATTGTCTCTCGTAAAACCCCACATTTCTCGGGTTTCTCGCATTTTCCAACACCACCCCAAGTGTATTTAGGGACCTCTAAACTGCCCTAATAGTACAGTAAAATTTACAAGTGTCACATGCGTAAAAATGTGAAAAAAGGATTTTACTCAAACAAGGACTGATGACGTTCTCCGACGACTGATCGCTGTTGGACTGTTCGTAGACAGGACGATTCATATATTCCCGTTTCAGGGTGAGGGCCGTTTCCCGTTTGGCTGATTTAATGCTATTAATGAACCTTAGAGCATTAAACCAGTCGATTCAGAAGGCCATCATCAGCGAATTAAACCAGCCTATTCAGAAGGCCATCATCAGCGACTTTGAACCTAACCCTGACGGCAACAACCTGTGTCATACTTAACTGTCGGCATTTTCTATTCAATTTACGGTGAGTGGAATAAAGACACTGGCATACTAACTCTGGTACGTAACTTTTTCAGTTTGATTTGTTATAGTTCAATAGCTATGTATTTCTTTAATTGTGATTTTCAAGTTTTGAGTTATTACTAAGACGACAATTTTGCATAAAATTTGTCAACGGAGAACGACATAGGATATCTTCTGTCGCAAGTGATCAAAATTAACTTCAGAGAAACTAGGGGTGAAAGCTAAAAAGTACAGAATTGAAGGATATGCTAAATGTTGTTAAAAAAAACTTTTAAAGAGTGAATTGACTGAACTTTGAACCCTATATTGCCTGATGGTAAGCAACTTTAATACACACGAACTTAAATAATGCCTATTCACTCTTGCCTCATCTAGCCAAAAGCGTCATAACAATTCCGTGTAACGGATAAAAATATAAAATTTTATACCAATACCCTGAGGCTACAAATATCCTTGTTTTTCATGACACCAGAATATTCTGCATATAAAAAAACTACGTACAAATTCGGAATTTTAAAAAACGGGGTAACATGTACCTCGGGAGCCATATTGGTCTACCTTTTAGTCAGTGAGTTTACTGCAAATACCTGTTTCAAACAATATAGTTTGAAATGTAAAACACTACGAAAACAAACGTTTATAATTAAACTCCAAAATATTGAATTGATTCAAGCGTTACTTTGCGGAAGCACACAAATTAATTCAACTCAAAGTGCATGTAAACTGGAAAATATAATCATTTGCGTTGTAAGTCTATTTCTTTTGAAATCACATTAGATATGTGGTAAATAAAAAAAGTATGATTCATATTAATAAAAACGATAATCTTTGTTGATCTCAAAAATATCGATTTTATTTATTTTATTTATTTATTTAAACACAGTACAAATAATATATTACTGGGTTGTTTCTATTTACGATGCCATCATAATCTATTTCGAGATTTACCGTGCATCGGAAATTGCCATCTTAATTTGTCACCATAAAAACTAAGTTATTATTTAAAAAAAAACAAATATTATATGTGAAATCAAATTAATAATATAACATAAAGGAACTAAGTTATTTCTAACAAAAACATATTTTTTTTAAATAAAATCATAACATTCATTATCACCATATACGAGTAATCTGATCACGAAAAATACTAATATCAAATGATTTGGGAAACTTTGTACTGAGCTCACGGACTTGGTATAGACGTGAAAACAAAACGGGCGGTATCTAGCCAATATTATCGGATGTAGTGTAGCCGATCAAATTTTTATCGACTATGTTTTTTACGCTGTTGGTTATGTCTAGAAAAATGGCACGACTAGATTTTATGCGGTTCAGTGTTATAGGCTGTTTGTTTAAAATAACAATGTTAACGTTTTTTGGTGCAGGAAGTTAACCGCTATCGTTTAATCGATATCCGAATAAAAAAAGAATATTGCTTTGATCTTTCGCATAAATGGTTAAGTTGTTGCACGTGAGTTCGCGGGAAATTTTTTATTTTGATAGATTTGAGAATATTTTTGTTATTTAAATATAATGGGACAAATCACACAAACTGAACAGAACAACCCTACAGCAAGTTGTGAATGTAGAATGTAACCTGCCGGTTCTTTTACCGCGTATCTAAAAAAAAATAAGTAAAACTGAAAAGAACAGTGTCGATTGGTAACGAATATTGCCAGCCGTCATTATATTTACTCCGTTTCTCAAATATATGAATACCAACATGCTAAACGTGGCATTTAGGTCTTATGTCAAATTTAACCTAGGATGTAAGCCGGCTCGGCCGGTTCTTCTTCTGCGTACCTAGAAGATCCGCTCGAGCAAATGAACGAAATTTTAAGAACAGTGTCAATCGGTAACTTTTTTTTTAAGATTCTTTTACGGCCCTGGATACAAGTCTTTGAGAGCCTTTCTTCATTTATTTCGCCAGTTGGCGAGTTATTCTTGTTTGTTGTCAACGAAATGATGGTGTAATTCATTTCGTTGTTTTCACGGAGCCCCTGGCGACAACTCTTCGCGAATCCACTGGTTTCATGATTGACGACGCAGCAAGGCGGACAACCAACAGCCCGCTATGTAAATCTCACTACAGCCGCACAATGACAGTCTACTTTGGTTATTCTACACATTGTTCTTAAACATGGGCATTTATAACACCAAATAATACCAATTTCACATTATAAAGTCCACTAGAATCAATTTGCGAAACAATCCAAAACAGACACCATGTAGTCCGCAAAAATTCCTGCCAAGAACTCTGTCAATCGGTTAACGCGGATAGCCAGACGTCATTAATTTTTTTAATCCGTTTTCCAACTAGGTATATGAGCACTAACACGTTAAACGTGTCATGTAAGTCTTAGGCTCTGTCAACCCTGCGAAATCGTGAAAAGTGTGGATGTATTAGCTGGTATCCAGCAAGACAGCAAATGGCCCAGCCTCCAGTTTCTCCAGCACGGTGGTTTAAGGGCAGTATCCATAGATTACGCGGATTGCTAGCCGTCATCATTTTTTATTCAGTTTCCCAACTATATGAACACGGCGGCATTTAGGTTTTATGTGCTTAGGCTCTGTCTACCCCAAAAATATGAGAAAAGTGTGGATGTATCAGCTAGTAGACAGCGAGACAGCAAACGGCCCAGCCTCCAGTTTATCCGGCACGTGACAGGCATGGCGGAAACAATTCATTTTATTGCAAGATATGTAATTTGCGCGGCGCACGGCGCGCCTACTAATTCCTCATTAGCTACGTACAGCCTCTTACATTAACCTAGATAAGAAGACTTAGGATGTTTCCACAAGAAAATGAATGAAGGAATGTGGATACGTACCACATTTTCACCACACGAAAACGAATGAAGAAATGTTTATACGTACCACATCTTAATCGTATACAAAGGTAGACAAAACTTAGTTCTTATAGTCACTAATTCATGATTAACGGTACGCTTACATACATTTACCTAAATAAGAAACCTGAGGCTGTTTCTACAAGAAAACTAATGATACAGTACGACGAAGTCCAGGGCATTATTCCACCAATATTTGGCCGACCCGAAAGTCTCCGAAAGATCTTTACGCCGATGACAAATTCTCCGAATATTCATTGCTAGTTGCGAAAGCGACTGGTTTAGATAAGCAAATTGGTAACAGATGGTAGGTTATGGTTACACACAGACCACCTCACGATCGAACAAGCGAAGCAAGCGAGCGACGAACTACGGAGCGAAGTGAAACAAAACCTATTCGGAGAATTTTTCATCGGCGAAAAGACCTTCCGGAGATTTAACGGTCAGCCAAATTGTTAATGACTGGACTCAGTACCACGTCTTTATCACACCATCAACCAGGAATGCTTAGCTCAGGTTGACTCAAGACTTTTATTCATAAGTTTTAGTGTTATAAATCTCATGATAAGAGTATTCAGGAATCAGCGGCGGCAACAATGAGGTCCGGTAGGCTGTGATTGGGCTACAATGTGACAATTGTTGCTGCTTGTTAAATATTTACCAATATCAGCGATTTATCGGGGTCAACGTCTCAGTGCTGTCATCTGGTGGTGAGCATATCAGAAAACCTTCGTTTATTTTTTTTAATATATTCCTATTTAAAGTTGAGAAATCGAAATACTTAAAGCAGCTCTACATAGAGCTTTGCGGAAACTCTAGTGTCTCAGGAAATACAAGATAGACTATACTAAATATACTTTAATATTTTAAAAGAGAAGCTCATTACTCCTTATCTTCCACGCTGGTCTGGGAGAAAAGAAAGAACGTAGAATGTGCCTGCATCTCTTTCAGCGCAGACCGTAGAAACCGGCGAAGAAAATGGGCGCAAATCAATAGAATCATGTAAATAGACGGTGCGGCTAGTAATCCAACACTATTTTGATTCCGTATTACATCTTAAAGTCCATCAAACATGCTAAACGTGGCCTTTCGGTCTCATGGCCTTAGGCTCTGTCTACCCCGTAAGGGATAAAGACGTGGTGCTATGTATGTATGGAAGCTCCTTACAAATAAGTAGATTACTCGTAGATAGCACCATTGTAAAGCCCGCTTTAGGCCGAAGTGAAACCAGTCAATTAATTGATAGGGGAAATCAAAATATTCCATTATCTCGATCTAAATTGGAGGTATTGACAGACATACATCTTTATTACCTATTGATTTTTAAGCAGTGCTGTTGTCTGGGAGAAAAGAAAAAAAAAGTAGAATGTACCAGCTGCTTCTCATCCCGTGCAGATCGTAAAAACCGATCGCGGCGATGCGGCTTGCATCTAATCACTCTTTTGATTCCCTTCTCGCCTACAAGCCCACCAACATGCTAATATGCATGACCTGGGCTTAGTCTACCCCGCAAGGGAAAAAGACGTTATAGTATCTATCTATATCTATCAGCCAGGGACGTGCACTGCTGGACATAGGCCTCCCCCATAGATCGCCACAAATTGCGGTCTTGTACATGCTGAGTCCACCGATTCCCGGCGACCTTGATGAGGTCGTCCGACCACCTGGTCGGGGGTCCACGTGGTTTTTATAGTATGTAGTATGTAATTTGTCACCTGACACTACTTGATTTTAGGGTTATCAGTATCGTGAATATGGTTTCTATATTTTTTTTTAGGGAAAGCATTCATATATATTCATTTTTATTTATTTCAAAAAACAATACAACATTGTGTGGAAATATTTAAAAACCGACCAAGTGCGTGTCGGGCCACGCGCAGTGTAGGGTTCCGCAGTTGCGAATGACAACTTTGAGTTCACACTGTTCACAGTCGCACCTCATAGTTTAACGACCAAAAACATCTAACAATGAAAATTGTATGAAATTTTATATTTACGAATACATTTTATAACTTGGTTGTATATAACTTTTTAGTTCGTACTAAATACTCAGCTCTGATAGTTTTCCGTTTTTAGTCAGTTTAGCAGATAGAGGAGGGGAGACACTAACCTCTAACAAAAATTTGCACTTTAAAACCAAATATTTCGGAAACGGATCCCTAAATTGAAAAATGGTGTTCTCAACCTCACTACATTTTTCAAAGACCTATTTAACGATGCCCAACACGATGGGTTCGTATAGAAAAAAAAAATATTCCCTCTTTACTTGTAATGGGAGCTACCCTAAAAGAATTTTTATCTATCACTTTTCAGCATGATTAATATACATACCCATACCAAATTATAGCTTTCTAGTACTTATAGTCTCTGAGTAAAATCGCGGACGGACAGACAGACAGACAGACATGGCGAAACTATAAGGGTTCCTAGTTTATTACGGAACCCTAAAAAAGGACATACACATATATAAGTACATAAGGCGCGTTCTTAGACCCTTGAGCTACTACCGCTTTTAAAAACTATATCACTGAATAGTTTCAAAGAAACAAATAGCTTTTTATATCAGAGCTTATCCACTTTTCCACTTAACTGCCCTTAAGTAGGAAGATAAAAAATAATCTGCTTATACCCTAATAACGGCCGCCAAAATAAATACAGCACCAATTTATCACATTGCTTAGTTTCGGAGAAATAGGCGAGCTTTTTTATAAGAAATAAGAATTATTTACGTAGAAAAAGGTTGAACATTAAAATACTTAATAAGAATTTACCTTAATTATGAATTTTTAGGTCAAAATACTAACAAGAATTTTTAATGACTATCTTGTTTAAAATAATGAATTTTTTGTGTGCCTATGAATATCTAGATCCAAATCTTTTTAGACATAATAAAATGTGCGGTGGAATAAAGATTCACACAAACAAGTATGTTAAGGGCGGCCAACCCGTCCATCTTTACATACAAACGCTCATACGTGATTATGGCGGTGTAACAAATCTTTCTTTGAAGCTTTTCAACAAAAAGGTATCTTGTGCACTATAACTAGGTTTCTATCAAACCGAAAAATCAAAATTTGGAGAAACAACTTCAGTTTTAGCCTCCAAAAATCCTCCACAAATTTTATGTGAACTTTGGGTGTTTATTAATTGTAACAGTAAAGAAAATATTTATTTAGAAACCTTGCAAATTTAATGGAGATTCTAGATGTAAGTTTTTTTATAAACTTGTAAGGCTTACTAATAAACACGTATTTCTTGAAACTTTCCACACACTATTTTTCGTTCAATGTCTTCGCGTACTCACTAGCTTGTTACCATGTGGCAGTAAGAGGTGTGCGGGAGACGAGGGCAAGGGGCTCTTTTCGCTTTGCCTCTTTATCTGACATTGCGCTGGACAGAACAAGCTTTTCGACCATGCTCGCGCTGACGATAGTCGGTTGGAGAAGGGCTCTCTTAATCCCACTAGTTTTAGTGAATTTAAATAATATTTCCAGGTTTTTGAAAAATATGTGAAATTGTTATACTCGTAACAGCAAACATTTGCAATCGGGTAATCGGTATGTTACTCGAATAACACAAACCAGTTTGCAGGTCGTCATAGACCTAAAGTTGCTAGTTCTAATCCTACCCACGTGGATGTTTTTCACCATATCATGGGCTGCTGACCAGTCCAAAACTAAAGTCGGCAATCCCGACAAATAGCACGTGAGTGACCCGTTGTTATATATACTGACTTAACCTCACGTTAGTTTTTTTTTTCGTGTGTGTAAGTGGCTAACACTGGTGTCAGATTTTTCAAGCTGCGTAAAGGCATCTGACATAGCTTAACGACTGCCATCAGTGATTACAGCCAGGACCAACGGCTTTACGTGCCTTCCGAAGCACGGAGGAGCTCGAGATATTTTTAATGATATATTGATGATACGTTAGTTTTAATGATATACAAATGAACTTACACAAGTTTCCCAAAAACGCATACAATTGAATCCAGAGCTTCTCAGTTAATGGTTAAGCATGGTAAATAATACGCCACAGTCGCCTCTACCTAAACGAAAAATATTTTCATACATTACTTCCCCTAGCTTCGAGCTTATTAACTGATCGATCACATATATAATTCAGACGGCTGGTGGGCGCTGATTGGTTGCTTTGTACGCATCTTTATATTTCTATATATATATATACAGAAAGGAACTAATAGAACGTAACCTTAGACTTAAAATAATACGGCCTCCGTCCATTAGTACGATGCTCCCCTACCATCACAGGGACCCGAGTTCGATTCCCAGCATGGTAAATAAATATATACGGACAATTCACACAGATTGAGCTAGCCCTAAAGTAAGTTCTAAACATGTGGATAGGGATACTAACTCAACGGTACTGTTATTTTATTACAAATATGTATATAGATAAACATCCAAGACCCAGGTCAATCTGAAAAAGATCATTTTTCATCTTGACCTGACTGGGGATCGAACCCGGGACAGCGGTCAACACAGCCCGGGACAGCGGCGTGTTGACCACTGCGCCACGGAGCTCCTCATAGCATAACATTTGTTTTCATTTTTACTTTTATTTATGGCATTGCCTTTAAGTTTTCATGAACGCCTATATTTTTCTTGCGGTTTTTACTTGACTGACCCATCCAGAGGGAGGCTAATGTCTTACGTATTGAGGGTATGTATCTAAGTATGTCTGTTCCATTGTTGCATTCTGTAGCCTAGTCGGCTTGACCAATTTTAAAGAGTGAAGTCGAATTTGTCTTCTTCCCCGGAGTATCACAAGCATGGAGATATTGTGTTATGTGACGTCATCAAAATAATAATACGGCGGTCGTAAACTGTCAAAGCCTCCATTTATAACTTGGTTCATAACATACATATATATTATCTTGATGCATTCTTAGCTGTTTCCTTGCAGATGCTACATTTCTCAGAAACTTAATACCAAAGACTGAGGTCAACTTTCGTGGCTGCCGGCACTTTGGAGTAGTTTTCATTTCATTACAGCTATACAAGGTGAAACCAAAAGGCAAAACAATATTTGAAGGGTGAAAGGGTAAATGAACCAATCATAATATTAAACAACTTCTTCAATAACAGTCATCTAAATACCACAGTTCGTATCATCGTCTTGAGATGCCTTGCGGTAGAAGATTGACATATTTATATGTCACATATGGTCACATCAAGAAAAGAATTTTCTAGCATCTAACTTACTAAACCATACATCTTTATAGCCAATTCATTTAACGATTTTATAGAAATAAAGTAGCAGTTCTTGTTACCATACTTTGTACCATCGGTATTATGGCGCTGTATACAAATTGAGTAATATTTATGCCTTATAAGACTACAAAGAGAACTTTAGCTCCAAACACTCGTCAATGTGTGAGTTAACAATCAGTGCCGCCACCATAGAATAAATCCAAGTACTAACGAAAGTACAAGAGACTGTTTTTTAAAGCAGCAGCTATCAAATACACCCGAGAACGGGGGAGACGTGCGGGGACGCCAAATTGCGGGGGACGCTGGAAGTTTCCGTTCCGTCGTTAGTACTTATATTAACTCTATGCAAAACAATATCATTTATTTGTTACTAGCTGTTTCCCGCGGCTTCGCCCGCGTGATATATAGCGCATGGCCTTCTCAGTACCCTAACTTATCTGTATGCAAAATAATTTAATGACGATCATCGGTTCAGAAGTTAAGGCGTGAAATCGTAACAAACAAACTCACTTTCACATTTAGAATATTAGTTAGGATTAGGATACTTCACATACAGTGCTTCATAAAATTATTGGTTCTCTTTGAGTACCAAGATTCTTTTGCGAGGTAAATGGAGTCTAAGTTTGAAAGACAAGTCCAGATTTATCGAGATAATTTAGGCAATTCAGTAATTGTAGTTTCCAAAATGGCCATCAGTCACACTATTAGTGCTAAGATGCAAACTACACATCTTTTCCCGACAGCCGATATCCTAAGACCCTCAAGAATAGCTCTGAAATATCTGGAAGTAGGGCAAACGTAGACGGAGATATATAGATGCTGCAATTTGGCCTGAAACCTGGGAACTGGACGGCAAGTAGCCGGACAAGTCATGAGGTTTAGAGATTTACGAACTGACACGCATTTTTATCAGTTTATTCATTTCTATTAGTCTGTCTACCATTTCGTAGACTGCAAATGAAATATCAGAAACAGAAACAGAAAATAAATTAGTAATCCGATACAAAAAATAAATCCGATTTTTTGAAGAGATATGTGAGTACAAATACATATACTTATTGTTTTATTGCCACATCGGCATAATTTTTCTGTAAATAAATAAGACTAGTATGCCAAGCAAAGAAACTAGGTGCATTATGATGTATCAAAAAACCGGCCAAGTGCGTGTCGTGCCACGCGCAGTGTAGGGTTCCGTAGTTGCGAATGACAACTTTGAGTTCACACTGTTCACACGCTTGCACCTCATAGTTTAACGACCAAAAACATCTAACAATGAAAATTGTATGAAATTCTACATTTTCGAGTACACTTTATAAGTTGGTTGTTTATAACTTTTTAGTTCGTACTAAATACTCAGCTCTGATAGTTTCCCTTTCAACTTCAGTGTATAAACTACTGCTGTAATTTTTTTTCACGTATCCATATATAACCGTTTAGCAGATAGAGGGGGGGGGGGGGGGACACTTACCTCTAACAAATTTGCACTTTAAAACCAAATATTTCGTAAACGGATCCCTAAATTGAAAAATGGTGTTTTCAACCTCACTATATTATTCAAAGACCTATTTAACGATACCCAACACGATGGGTTTGTATCGAAAAAAATATTACTCCTTCTTTACTTGTATGGAAGATAACAAAAAAAAAAATTTTTTTTCAAGATTTTTTTCTACTAATTTTTGGCATGATTACAGCTAACAACTAAATTACAGCTTTCTAGTACTTATAGTCTCTGAGTAAAACCGCGGACGGACAGACAGACACACAGACAGACATGGCGAAACTATAAGGGTTCCTAGTTTACTACGGAACCCTGGATTGCAAACCATCATAGCTGAACTATTTATATAATAAGTTATAGTAACCTAGACAACTTCATTCAGCTTTTTTGCCAGTTAATTGTCAAAAATAATCACACTTTCCACTGTAAACAATAGATCATAAAATATTTTTTTAATGATATCTCAATTTTGTGATCCATATCAAAAATCAAATGGGACTGCACTAAAGTCCGAATCCCCGAACCAGAAAAGTTGCTTATATTGGAAGCTTTTGTCTTTAAACTTTTTATATCTATTGATCTAGTTCTTTGATATTGCACTTCAGTGCGGAAACATACACAAACGAGTCATCATTTGTGTCCGTGGCTGATATATAGATCCTTGTAGCTTTGTTCCTTAAATAGACATATTTAAGGAACAAAGCTACAGGGCTCTATAAATCAGCCACGGACGTCCACTGCTGGACCTAAGCCACCCCCATTGATTGCCACAAAGTGTGGTCTTGTGCAAGGATCCTACTCGATTTAAATTATAATAATTATGATACTTGTCCTCTTCATCCAATTGACAGACTTCCTAAATTAACAAGTAAATTTGCAATGTCTCCTTCACTAAATAAATAAACTCTGCGATATTAGAAAAGCATTTATTTTATCACTTGGACCACTGCTTAGCCCCAGCTGAAATTCTATTCTAGACTGCATTCTGCCACTATAAAATGCAACTAAATTTATCTAACTAGGAAACTGTAAGTCATGTTACGTAATCTTAGATGTATATGTACGTTAGTGGATATTTTGATGGATCGAAAACGGGAACTGTTGCATACAGCTTCTCTACGCTGATTGTTTGAATTATTACAGAAAAAGATAAAGATAAGATAAAAGATATTAGCGGACAAACATACAAATATATACGGACAAACATACACTATAAAATTAAAATTAAAAAAAAAAAACATGTGTCAACAAACCGTCCATTAAAGAAGATGCTCGTAATCAATGTAAACGGGAATAGATTTTTGGATTTATCCCATCTCAACTTTCAAACTAATATTATAAATGCGAAAGTGAGTTTGTTTCTTACGCTTTCACGCTGTATCTACTGAACCGATCATCATGAAATTTTGCATACACGTTATTTGGAGTACTTACGAAGAAGGACATAGGCTATCTTTCATCCTGGAGAAAAGTACTGTTTCTGAGGGATCAATACTAACGCGAGCAGAGCCGCGAACAGAAGCTAGTTTATAAAAAAATAGTGACCCTGAATTAGACAGGTACCTATTTCGAAACAAGTATTTGTTCATAGGCTTATACCATTACTTATATATTTTATCCTCTGTGTTGTTGGAAATATATGCTTTTCCCGAAACTACCTAGTACCTTTTTGAAAAAAAAAAACATGTAATTCGAAAAAAATAATATTATTTAGCACACGGTTTAAAGTTTTGCCCCTCATATGTGGCTGTACGATAAAAATTTGATGTTCTTTCCAAATGAAGGTCTTAAGTTGTTGTTTGTTTTTCGTATGTGTAAGTGGCCAACACTGGTGTCAGATTTTTCAAGCTGCCTTAAGGCATCTGACATAGCTTAATGACTGCCATCAACGATGACAGCCGGGACCAACGGCTTAACGTGCCTTCCGAAGCAAGGAGGAGCTCGAGATATTTTTATGCCACTTGCGGTCGCCCATCCAAGTAGGGACTGCACCAGGGGTTGCTTAACATACGTAAGCGCTCATAGAGCTCAGACCCACTGGACCATCGGGCTCCTCACGTGTAAGGTCTTAAGTAAAAAATATACAGTGGACTACATTGAAAAGTATACTATCTCAATACTATTGGTACTATTGTGCGAGTATTTTTAGTGGTATATTTTTCTATGTGGCCTACAAGGTACTAAAAAAAAGAACAATATACAATCATTAAGTCTATGAAAATATTAAGATAACCTACTATTAAGCAGCATAGCAACAACACCAGCGACGGGTTCCGTAAGTGGGCCCAGTGAACCTTAAAGACAAACAGTCCACAATCACAGAATGTAAATGCCGATTCTCTGTGTAAATAGTTCTGAATAACTTCGCCGGGTTGTGTGTACCCTACTTTATGAACTACATTTTAGGGTACCGTACCTTATAAGGCAAAAAGAACGCTTATAGGATCAATTCACTCTAAACATCATCATCATCATCATCATCAGGTCTGTCTCAGTCTCCACTGCAGGAGCACGACCCTCTCTGTACTACCAGAGCCATATGAGCCTGAGCAGAAATACACACACATTAATATATCGTTATTTTAAATTCAATGCACAAAATTTAGGATGTGACTCAGCCCATCATCATAAACAACTTTTGTTATGGGACCAATGCTGAAAATTCAATATTAATTTTACCTTCTCCATACATTTGATGCGACCATCTGGACACTTTTGTATGGGTAAGTCCCATATCAAAAGTTATTGATGTTGATGGGCTGAGTCACCCCTTAAAATTTGTACTGATTTAAATATAAGGGTGTATAGTACGTATATCTTTCACGATGCAATTCACTTTGAAAGTGAGTCACTAAGAGCTTTTACTACAGCTTTCTGTATCTGTGCGGCTATCATTAGCAAGCCGAGGTGTCGGTATTTGCATGGGCAAATGTTGGCCCGATAAATTTGGTTAGCTCCCGGACTATGTTTGAATTGCAAAGCTCAATCAGCGATACTATAAATAAACATGCGTTTTGGGGTATTATTTCACTTAGCTGGGGACGAATAGTAATTATGGAAAATATTTTGACAGCAAGGCAGTTATTTTGGTGGCATAATGCTCAAATTAATATTTTGGAGAACGAATAACCTGGTGTGTTTAGTCAAAAGAGACTTTTCAACAGACCATCTCAAATACCCGCATGATATGTATAGCCTATGTCCTCATCAGTACCCTAACCTATGTGTATGCAAAATTTCATGATGATGGTTCAGTAGGTAGGGCATGAAAGCGTAACAAACAAACAAACAAACTCACATCCGCATTTATAATAATAATTAGTTAGGAAGTTAGGATTGGGATTTAGCTTGCAAAACTTATTGGTAGTAAAAATATAACTTTTTTAATTCGAGCATGTACTCATAACATTAATTTAGCAACTGAAGTATACGCTCATTATAATTAATTATGAAAGTAATTATACTTAAATAATCGCTGTAATATTGGGTTAAGCCACCCAATTTATCAAACTGTAGATAGTGTTTCAAATTTAATTATACAGTGCTGTAAGGCTTCTGTTTCTGGTGAAAGTTAGTTGCAGCTAGGGTAGCCATGTTTCAGGATTTCTGCCGAGATTGCATGACCTTAAGAGGGCCCTGAACGCGCATGTCTCCATACAAACGGCAATTGTGGCAATATTTGATATTTTTGGTATAAAATTAAGCATTCAATCAATTATTCTCTTGATAATCTACGTACGTCCCTATACAGCTCGATAAAGTTATCAGTGGTTTGAGAAATATAAGCCTCCTATCATTTCTACTCAAATTTTGAAAGACTTTTAATTCTAAAACTATTGATATTTTAACCAAGCTTTATTTATAGTAACCAAAGACAATATAATATTGTCTTAACGTACGTAGATTAGATTGAGATTAAGTAATTGATTGAATGCTAAATTTTACACCATAATTATTAAATTCAATTCCTTTTATTCGTTTGAATGGAGACATGCGCGTTTAGTGCCCTCTAATGGCATATGTCGTAAAAAAAAAAGATTTATACTCGTAAAACTAAGAGGATGGTCAGACAGGCGATAGTTAGAACTTTATCAAACTATTTTACAAAATGAAAATAATATACTAACTCGTTATTTACACCCCTGATCATTGGATAGCTGTGCGTGTGGATCCTGGCAGAGACGAATAGGGCCGCTTTAAGTCTTCCCGTGGATGTCGTAGAAGGCGACTTAGGAAACACAAGCTAAACAAAGCATATAAACATCAAAGACCTCTCCAACCAGTCTGACCAGCGTGTTGTAGGCCAAATCATTTGACTGCTATGATATTGGCCAGAACAAGACCCTCTCTGTTCTCATGATGATGATGAACATTAAATAAACATACACACATACTATTACTTTTAACCAATTTTGTGTGCTTTGTAGAGTTTTACACCTGTCGACGGTCTGGGCTGAGCTAGGCATATTTTGTCCCAGGACATTTCCCTTATGACTTGGTAACCCTACTTGCACTTAGCTACAAAGGCAGTGGTACTCAAACTCCATCGTTATACAAACTATATCGAGCTTCCGAGATGTAATTAAGTTAATATTGGAGTTTTCAGATGAATTATCTTTTGCAGGGAAATTCGCTTGGGTGTTTTCACTTTTTGCAATGTAATTTTCTATCAGTGTCGTAGCTATGATTAGGCTTTTAAAAATATTTTTTAATAAAGGCGTACTATAAGAAAATATCAATGGAATAAACAAACATGTACTTATTAATAACTAAAAGAAAAGACGAGAGAATTTTGTTTAAAGGTTCCTTAGAATATTTTTATAATGAAAAGTAAGTAGTTTACTTACTTGTAGGTAGATGAAAAAGAAAATTAATACTTAGAGTTATATTGCCTTAGTGATTCAGTTCAATGTTATAGTCCTTAGGGCACACATTTCTCGCCGACAATCTGGAAAGACATATTGTCACGGCAAAGAAGAAGGAAAAAGACCAAGAAGTTTGGACTTTCCTCGTGGTCTTTTTCCTAGATGGTAAGACCAATTACAAGTAGAGGGGCCACAACTCGTCAATGATCCCTCATTGACGAGTTGTGGCCCCTCTGAACATAGATGTGGACTAGTTCTTGCTATTTCTCAGGGTCTTCTGCATATCAGACTGCTGTTGTGAAAGATGTCTCTACTTGTAATTGTCTGTCTCTCTCTATTTTCCGTTTTCCTTACCGCATTGTTCAGCCAACTAAACACTTTTGAATGGGAATGTCGAATTCAAGTTGGTTCCTTTATATTAATCTCGGCAGGTCATATGTTGATGTTTTCTCTGTAGCCTTATGATTTTTTACTTTCGACTATTCCAATACGACAGATCACGTTACTCTCAGTTAAAATGTAACGATTATAAAATGCCATCAGTAGTGAGATTAGCGCAAGATTGAGTAGAAGGGATTTTATGTGGACTGCACGATTGATACTTAATTGTTTGAGAACCTATGTCCCATAGTTACATGTGACCAGTTTACAAGTTGCGGGATCCAGTTAACTTAATATTGTCCTTGTCAGTACCAATACTACGTCGAACTTCGATGTTCGACTATAGTTCGACTAAGTTCAACTTTACTTCGACTATGTTCAATTTGCAGTGGCTCTTCGTCTAATTTTCGTGTTTATACAGCTTACAGCGGTTGTGTACTACACATACAAAACATTATGAAATCTGAGGATGCAACCGGGATGAAGTTGGGATAAAAAAGAGGAATACTAAACAGCTGATCTTATGCTAGATAACTACTTTGCACAGAATAGCTCGAATGAAAAAAGTGGCCAACTACGAGTTGAACTCGTACATGCAGTGTTTCGTAACAGCAAGCACAAGTAAGCCAAAATATTTTTGGGTTGTATTATTTTTAATAATTTTTCACTAACAAAATCACTTTAATTTTCATAGTATGTGTATGAATTGTTTTAATTTTAAAATTGTTCAAATAGACAACGAGACGAACACATTTTAAAGAGGATAGGTGTCAGGTATATCTGCCCCCTACCTATACAATTTCAAATCAGTTCGTAGGGTTTGTCAGGTCCCAACTGTACAATGTACATTCCACGACTTTTTTTCCTTTCCATGAGAGTAGTTTATAAAGCATTTTTTTTAACAGAAATTAAGACAAAATAAAGCGGCAGTTCATTTGCTGACTGTATGTTCCCATGCTAGTCTGGGAAAAAATCTGTTTGTAGGGTGTCAGGTTTGTTAGGCCCTGACTGTACATTCTACGTTTTTTCTTCCCTCTCCATGCGACTAGTTTTAGATTAGACATTTTTTTATACAACAGAAAATAAAAAAAAGAAAGGTGTCAGCAAACCAAACGCCACCTTACCTACTCTGGTACAGCGAGTTAAATGGCGGAACGTAGAAACTGTGAATGTGACTCAATTGGTTTCCAATTCCGCTCCATGCATATGTAAACAGCTGTTAAAGCGAAGCGGCCATTTTTTCATATCTTTTTATTCTTTTTACTCGTCTTACCCATCCAGAATTATTTTTTTTGCACGTTTGTATTTATGTAAGTATGTCTGTTCTATTGTTTCTTCCTGTAGCCTAAATGGCTGGACCCATTTTGATGTGTGAGGTGTCATTAGATTCGTATTTTGCCCCGGAGAGTTATTATAAGATATGTATCGGACGTAAATATGAATAAAAGGTTTCTTTTATTATTCTACTTGTTCTGCCACTGTTCTCCTTTCTCGGTCTTTTATGTACAGTTCTCATCAAATACAAGTCTTCATCTGTTAGATGATTTTGATCATCATCATTATCGTCAGGTTTTTGTTATTCTCCAGGAATTCATTGGCATTCTTTTGAATGTAGAATATACCCATGATTGAAAGCAATTTAAGACTACTTTGAAGTGTAAATTACACATATTTAAAGTTTAAGAAAAGCTCAAAAACCTCAAACGCTTTGATAGCGGCTATTTATTTAGATAAAAACAAAAATTAAAACAGAACTGAATTACCATAGATGCTGAATAAATAAACTCATTTATTTAATTCTGTGCGAGAAGAGAAGCAATTGATACATTCTTCAATTTTTATCCCAGAGCAGCATGGAAGAACTTTTTATTTGCGTTTGTTTGTTTTTCGTGTGCGTATGTGAGCTGTGGTATCAGACACTAGCGCCTCCCAGCAATTAATTCTATAAGTCCTAAATCATATCAAATTTTAAAAATCTAATAGCAGAATTCCCTAGTTAATTACTTGTAGTATTTTTTGTTTACGCTTTCACTATTTATAATTTGATGAATTAAGGGAACGATTTTTTACCGCCTAATGTGGCCACTTTTGGCGGCAATAAGTATTTCTCTTAAACTCCAATTATAATTTAAATGAAAAGTAATATCAAGCATACTACAAGTAATTTACGAGGGCATTCAGCTATTAGATTTTTTAAATTTGATATGGTTTAGGACTTATAGAATTAATTGCTGGGTGGCGCTAGTGTCTGATACCACAACGCTTAATCAGAAACCAGTGGTCAACACTGTTATAGCTGCCTACATGCATCTGACATAGCTACAATGAGATCATGCAAGTTTTGTTTTTTTTTTTCGTTGTACTACAAAGAGCTTCCCTTTAAGCACAGAAAATCGAACGAATTCTGACGTTCGTTTATGCTTGTGTTGGCATAAATTAATAGTTTTTTTTAACCAACTATTATCTTTACTCTTTCAGGTAATACTGTATTGGAGAATTTATACAATTTATTTACTTTCAAGAGGTACCTATGGTGATATGTGGTATTTCCGACCAGTACATAAATAGTTGTATTAAAATTATATTTTGAATCTAAAACTTGTCAGATGCTTTCTCATCTTTCTTGATATTTAACCAACCCTCAGAGCTCAAAAGACCAAAAGCTAGTTTTTAGAGTTTCAATATCCTAAGGATTTAAAGGGAGTTTATTATCAATCCTCTACGGTCCGTCCGTCAGACCGTGTGTCACAGGACTGTATCTATTGAACCGTAATAGGTAGACTTGCAATTTTCCTTAAACGTGTATAACTGTTGCCTCTACAATAAAAAATTGAAGGCTAAACCATTTTGGTGAGTGTTTTTAGTTGTCAAATGTTGTATGGTGGAACGGAACCTTACGTGAGAGATTCCGACTCGCACTAGGTAGGTTTTTATTGAGACCTACGGTCAACATTATTTATCAAATTGTTAAATTAGTGTTATCCTGCAGCCATTTTTCTTAACTAAGATTATTTTAATGTTATTTCTATAGCGTTATACGCCACGCTTTAATGTAATAATAAAAGGTCCAACGGGGATGCCAAACAAATTATTTTTTATATTCAATTAAAAAATGATTCAACCGCACCGTACCACCGCGAACAGTAGGGAGGTAATCAAATTTCGCGCCAAAAAGATGGGAGCTAAAATTGATTCCGGTTGCAGTTGCCGTAGACTTAAAAAGCTACTAGAAATGAATATCATCATCATCAGGTCTTTTTAGCCTCTACTGCAAGCGCATGACCCTCTCTGCACTACCAGAGATATTAGACAGAGCAGTCAGAGGATTTGGCTTATACTCTCCATGCTGGCCGGACGGGTTGGAGAGGTTTTATGTTTTTTATTAAGTATAGTTACATATTATTGAGTAGGCCAAATCCTCTGACTACTCAGGCTAGTATATGGCTCTGGTAGTACAGAGAGGGTCGTGCTCCTGCAGTGGAGACTAGTAAAGACCTGATGATGATGATGGTTACATATATATACAATATCTTCGCCCTTTATTTTTACATCCTAAT
Organism: Rhodophaea formosa; assembly: GCA_963082605.1. Taxonomy (NCBI): domain Eukaryota; kingdom Metazoa; phylum Arthropoda; class Insecta; order Lepidoptera; family Pyralidae; genus Rhodophaea; species Rhodophaea formosa. The sequence continues at coordinate 6,520,178 of OY720228.1, read as the reverse complement.
CCTAAGTAATATTATAAATGCAAAAGTGAGTTTGTTTGTTTGTTACGCTTTCACGCCCTATCTACTAACCCGATCATCGTGAAATTTTGCATACACATAGGTTAGAGTACTGAGAAGGACATAGGCTATATATCATGCGGGTGAAGCCGCGGGTAACGGCTAGTCACCTATAAAAAGTTAATTTATCTGCAGGTGGCATAGAAGCTGCGGGATAATTGCTACTGTAAAAAAAACAAGTACAAATGAGTAAAGACTAGCAATCAATCATCCAAAAAGCCAAACAAATAGGCTATAAATCACGCGGGCAAAACCGCGGGTAAGCTAGTTAATAAATAAAAACTACTGAATTTTCTTCCTGTTACGACTACGGCCTAAGCAAAGGCCAGATATTTTAGAGGTTGTTTTGGTTAAACATGAAATTTTTTTTAAATATACTTCCTTGCCCCTAATTTTTATTTAAATAAATTAAAACTACTGAATATTTCTCCTTTGGCACTTAAAAAAAGAAACATAGCCGTTATAACAAAATGAGTTTTCCAAGAACACCTTTATAAACTTATTTGCATTCACTTCTAGCGATTCTGAATTCTAGGAACGGCCTAAGCAAAGGCCAATAATTTCAGAGAGTCCATTTTGAAAACGGCTACGGCATTTTTAAAGCCAATTCGCAGCTCGAACCTTTGTAAAGGTGATAATGGACATATCTAATTAATTTTTGATCCCCTCTTTCACCGTAACGAGGGGGGTAGAAAAATAACGGTAAACTAAAAAGGGTTGGAAGATTTGTATGAATTATTTAACAGTTTTCACTCAGGCATAGAGATTTCATATTTTGTGCAAAAGGGATTTCGAGAGCTTTAACATTTTTTAAGGGAAGGAAACTTGAAGCTGTCTCAATGTTGTTTTAAATATTAAAATCCGGACAAGTGCAAGTCGGATTTGCACATGAATGGATTCTTACCACTTAGGGAAAAACGCTAAAAAACCATGTATCACTTAGCTTGTTCTTTATATTCCCACTGGAGTCATCATCATCATCAGGTCTTTCTAGTCTCCACTGCAGGAGCACGACCCTCTCTGTACTACCAGAGCTATATGCTAGCTCGAGTAGTCAGAGGATTTGGCCTACACTCTCCACGCTGGCCAGACGGGTTGGAGAGGTCTCTTTGATGTTAATAAGCTTTGTTTAGCTTGTGTTTCCTTAGCCGCCTTTTACGACATCCACGGAATGACTTGGAGTGGTCCTATTCTACTCTGCCGGGAACCACACGGCTAAATCTGCTCTGCATCGCTCTCTCTCCCACTGGAGTACTGCGATGTTATCTTATGACTAGCTTTTGCCCGCGGCTTCGCTCGCGTTAAAAAGTACAGTTGTTGCGGCTTTACTTTTGTTTAGCGTGTGTAAAAAAATTAGGGCCTACAAAACTTCTTTGTACACTATTGAGATTACTACTATCAAGCCATGGGTAATTGAAAACTTGCTCCAGTCATTAACCACATGTCTGACAATTTCTGAACGCACCTCCATCGCTCTATCTTGTGTTCCGTTCATTAATTAAGTGAGAGAGAGCACGAAACAAACATGCACCATCACCAACAATAACTTCTCCATTAACGTTCAGATTTTCTTAAGTCATTTAAAAAAACTCTAACCGACAAAACCTATACTTAAACCAAACGAAAACAAAACAAATGCCAAATACAAAGCACAGTCTATAACCAAAACTACTAAACCGAAACAAAGCAAATGCAATCCAAAATATGTCAAGAAAAAAAAAACAGCCAAAATCGTCAAATATAATACGCTAGAAATATTTATATTTATATTATACATAGTATGTACTATTAGATACGGCGGCCACTTATCATCGGGTATTGTCGTAGCTCAGTGAAAACACAACGATAGCGGTTTAAAATTGACAAAGTTTCATACAAAATTTCATCCCCTATTTTATCCCCTTGGGGGTAGAATTGATCAAAATCCTTTCTTAGCGGACGCCTACGTCATAACATCTACCTGCATGCCAAATTTCAGCCCGATCCGTCCAGTGGTTTTGGCTGTGCGTTGATAGATCACTATGTCAGTCAGTCAGTCACCTTTGAGTTTTATATATTTAGATGGTGGACATAGTTGCACTAATAATGTGATTACTCACAAATAAAACCTACCTGCTCACAAATCAGTAATCGAAAGATATAAGAGGGAGGCTGGACATACGCCAGCATTGTTGCCCTATTATCCCAATAGTAATCTATGCATTTCTGTGGCACATTTTACTAGAAACTGATTTTAGATTTGGGTTTAATTATAATAATAACTATAGCTGTCCTGGCGACCTTCGTTTCGCTAATTTTTTTCCTAATAAGTATTTCATAAGTTTTTTATGGTTGTTCGGCTATTCGGGGTGATAACAAAACTAACAGTTCAAAAACTATGAAAATCGTTACAGCCGTCCTCGAGTTATGGGTGTTTGCACAAACCCGACTTTGTTCAATGCATTTGATTCATATATAAATTAAATAAATAAATATATAGGGACATACCAAACAAATTGAGCTAGCCCCACAGTAAGTTGTGAACTTGTGTCGCAGGATACTAATTCAACGATACTATATTTTATGACGCATAGTTATATAGATAAACATCCAAGACCCAGGTCATTCTGAAAAAGATCGTTTTCCACCATGACCTGACCGGGGATCGAACCCGGGACCCCCGTGTCGCAGGCTGGCGTGTTGACCGCTGCGCCACGGAGCTCGTCATTCAAACTCAATTTGTTTTTTATAACTTCCCGCGACTGCGTCCGCGTGGGTTTCGGTTTTATAATTAAACTTCGCGAGCCCTCCTCCAGCAGTGCTTTCTGTTAGTTCTTATTTAATTTCATTTTTACAAATATATATTTCAAATACTTCAATTCAAAAGTCAACAATGTCATTGGCCGACCTACATTACTACGTCCCAATTTAATGGGCACTATTAAAAATGCATGGAAACGCAAATTGGTCACGATTCTCGATTCGTTCAAACTTTGTTAGCGATTTGAATTCTCCGCTCTTCTGTTTGATATTACAATTTTAGGAACAGTTGCTAAGTAAGCAAGTCTGTTAATGTTAATTGTTTAAAGAGGGTCACTGGCCCAGTGGGCGTACCGATTATTTAGGCCCCTACGCTTGGTAAGCATCCCCAGGTGCGGTTTCTTACTTAGATTCGTGACCACAAGTGGCTCAAAATGTTTCGAGCTCTTCCGTGCTTTAGAAGGCACGTTAAGCCGCTATGTCTGGCTATTATCATCAAGAGGCTTACATCAGCGAAACAATCGCCACCCGTTATTTTATTCCTTTTACTAATAATAAATAAATACGGACAAATCACACAGATTGAGTTAGCCCCAAAGTAAGTTCTTAAGTAAGACTTGTGTTATGGGATACTAACTCAACGATACTATATTTTATAATAGATACTTATACAGATACACAACATCCAAGACCCAGGTCAATCTGGAAAAGATCATTTTTCATCTTGACCTGACCGGGGATCGAACCCGGGACTATCCGTGTCGCAGACAGGCGTGTTGACCGCTGCGCCACGGAGTTCGTTTAGATGAAGCTGAATTAGATGAAATTGAAAAAATCTACGATAGTACTTTGTTAGTAAAGTTGGCTGATCTAAGCCCCTTAAAAAGCTGTCATGTCATCGTTATGCTATTCGAAATGCCTTATGGAAGCTTAAAAATCCAATATTATAGGTAAGTCAATAACTCATTGGATAATTATGCAAATTAAGAGTCCCACGTAAAGTCGAAATCCCATACAAACATAGTTTGGTTTTAGTTTTACAACAGTTAAGCCAATCTCAACCAAATTTCGTACATACGACCGGATAAGGCATATTGATGTTTATAATCAGATTTCAACTTTAAAAACAATACCTATACAAAATTACAGCGAGTAGAAGTTTCGTATTGAAAACTTCTATATGTAAGACAATACGGATTTACCTACTTAAACTGTTTTTACTGAGTTTCTGAAAACATTGTCCTTCATCTATTTATATGAAAGAATAATTAGGTATTTCTTTAAACAATAGTAAAATATAAAACGTAAAAAAACGATTGTGAAAATTACCGACATTTTCTATATCACGTAACTGAATCGAAAACGGCTAATGATTTTACATTTAATACAACGTATATACGTTGGACCTTCAGGGGTCAATTCAAACTCATTCAGCCCACAATGCTGGAACAAAAATGTAATTTCGGTCCATTGGTATTAAAATGTTGTTAAAATTGTCGTGCTAGATCACCACACAAATGATCCAAAACGATCCGTTTTACACCATGTATAACATAAATAATCACAGGATTTGCAAGTATGTCAACAAGCAACCTACATAAAATGAAAATAATGACATGATTGATCGACGATTTAAATATACATGGTGAAATTTTGATCGTTCTGGACCCTTAAAGGGGTGATTCAGCCCGTCGATATGAACCATTTTTCCTATGGGACCAATGCTGGAAACTCAAATTTTATTTCGACATTTTCATACAAAAGTGTTCAGCCGCCCGGGCAATTTGTATAGGAATGTCGAATTTTTTTTCGAGTTTACAGCATTTGTCCCATAGGAAAAGTTGTTTATATTGACAGGCTGAATCACCCCTTTAATGGTCCGGAACGATCAAAATTTCGCCATGTATAAAAGTAATGTTCCCGAACATAAAACAGACTAAATTGTTTTCGATGGATGTTAGATAAGCGATAACAAGCGGCATTTTGGACAAAGGAGGCTGACGCGGCGTCAGTGGCACAGTGGTTAACGTAAAGTTATATTTTTATATAGATGCAATCCGCTGATGTTTATATGGATTTACATCCATCGTGGTCGCAGCGAGACTCCATAAAAACGATAGCGTAAATAAATAAGCAACAGGTACTTAGCACGAACCTTTTACTTATTTATTTACGCTGTCGTACGAGTATATATCGCCTGGCAAAATTAATAGTTTCGTTTGAAGCGTGAAAGTTTTAAAAGAACATGTCTCTTAAGAGTCACGAAACATAACCTGTCAAAAAACCCACCTAACTTACCTGTCGTCCAAAATGGTATACGAAGAATTACCATCAGACCCTGTAATTGAAACCCTCGGTGACTATGATATGGTTATGGTTAATGAGAGCCATTTACTTGAAGCTACTTATTTTTCATGATAACATCGTCACGAACGCTCTTGGGGTAAAATAAAAAGTTGAGTCGTTTAAGCTCCTTTTAATGCGAGCAACAAAATATTCAATTAATCGAGAGGTTCTGGGTTAAATCTGTGAAATTCCATGCAAAATAATCCTAACTAATATATTACAAATGTGAAAGTGAGTTTGTTTGTTTGTGACGCTTTCACGCCGTATCTACTGAACTACACATAGGTAAGAGTACTGTAAAGGACATAGGCTATATCACGCGGGCAAAGCCGCGAGTAAGTCTTAAATAATGACAATCTTAAACCTCAGACTGTCTTTGTCTTGTTAGGTTAACTAGACAGTGACGAATGAGATTTGAGATCGATTTTAGTTAAGAAGCAAATTTCGATGTTTTCATACAAATTGCCGGTTCGAGCCTAACTTTTTTGTATGGAAATGTTGATATTTTTGGAGCGCCAAGCATCCTGTAGGAAAAATTTATTGATTTTATCGGGCTGAGTCACCCCTTAAGGCGGGTATTAACTTACACGCTGTATACTAAAAAAAATCGGTATTAATAAGTTGAATTTTTCCTAGTTCCTACACACTACACTCTCTATCTTAAAAACTACTGAATTCTTCATTTTGATAAATCTTTCTTTGTTCTCTAAGTTGCAACATACGGGTTGAATTGATAATCCCCTTCTTTGAAGTCGGTTGAAAAACAGAAAATAGTGTAATACGATCGCTAGTATTATCAACTTAATATTTAACTACAGCCCGCAGGCCGCCGCGATGAAATTCGAAAAAGCTAACATATTCTGTGTTCCATTTATTATGCACTGCAGTGTACAATGAAATTTTCATGTGTGACTGTGTAACATTAACATTTCACTTTTATATGCATTTAAAGAATCATGTTCACGATTTTTCTAACTATGTAAACATAAATAGCTTTGTGGATTATCTCTATAAAATAGCAGTGAGTGTGGCACAAAGCACGCAGAACCAATGTAGCAAAAGTGTTATCAAATACCGACATCGTACCGGCAAGTCTAGCGTTTGACACACACCCACGAAATAGTCGGACGACTTGGGGTACCTACTATTCTTGAATAGGTGTCTTCACAAAACGAGATATTTTCCATAAAAAATAGCACTCCTACCTGACTAAAGTCACAAGCGCTAGATTCGGGCTGCTTCTAACTGGTCGTATTGGAATGAGAAATAGTCTGCAATAGTTATTAACTTGATTAACGTTCTTATGGATGTTTCCATTAAAAATCTTCAGCACCTGATGGCAAGTTTAACCGTTCGTTATGTTAGTTGCATCAATTTAGTTCATCACTTTGTTGAGGAGAACCACCTGGCACATATACACATACATTTTATTTGCTCCCGCCTGTGGCTATATGAACTATATTATCAAATTCGAATTAAACTCCTTTTTTTGGGCAGCTGTGTAAAAATTAAAATTCTATGTCCACTTATTATGCACTGAAGTGTACAATAAAATTTTCATGTGTGACTGTTGGTTGGTGAAACTTTTTACATGACCACTCGAAACTCTGTTCTTGTTGTAAAATATAATTTTTATACCTACAGAATCATGTACCTATGGCGAATTCTTTTTCTGGATGATGAGTAGTTGAATATTTAGAAAAACTCTGGGATGGTTTCGTCATCGTCTTATAAATAACTAAAAAGAAAAGAAAAATTCAACATATACATAACCATTTTTATATTTAGAAATTAATCTCCGGTATGTATTATCTTGAAGACATCTTGACTTTTTCTCAAAAAACTTTTTGAACGTTTTTGACTGAACCACAGGTTGAGAACCAGTGAGCTCCTAGAAATAAATTTGTATCGCCATTGTTGAGACAATTCGTCTATTCTTACATAGAAATATTTTAGCAGCTGCAATCAAATTACCATACGAATGTTTCCGTTCAATCTTTTCGTAAACACTAACAATTTTTGTCATACCCGTAATAACCGCATTGCGGGTTCAACTAGAGAATCCTGAGAAAATAAGCTTTAACTTCTAAACAATAAGGTTCACGTAATGTGTGGCAATAATGTCACATTTTTCTATATTAAGGGGGAACACTAGCTACAGTAGCGACGCCAATCATTTTATTCCTAATACTTTACAAATAGAAAGGAATTCAAGAATATAAACAATACAAGCCTTAGTAAATAACCTGAAGTATTTTTTGAATCATGTTTATTACTATCGGAATCAGTGAGAATTATGAGAATCTGATTACCGCCAAAAACGGCCGTTTTTGGCGGTTATCACTTTTTCTCTCAATGACTGATTCTCATAATATCAAAACATGATTCCAAAAATACTTCAAGTTATTTACTAAGACTTGTATTGTTTATATTCTTGAATTTCTTTCTATTTGTAAAGTATTAGGAATAAAATGATTGGCGTCGCTACTGTGCCTACTGTTCCCCCTTAAACAGGACATACGAGGTTCTATATCAGACGTGCGCGGTAGGAAAGGTTACGTGAATTATATTCTTATGAAAATTAATGGTTTAAGGTGAATTTTTAATGACTGTAAGTTGAAAACTTCGTAAAAATCTCTACAGCGCTGAAACTTTGTATTTCTAAGAAGGAAAGTTTGGTTTCTTTGTAAACTAACGAACTTATGAATTAAGAAAAGATGTAGTCAGATGAGGTATACTTAGTATTTTAAGACCATCTAGACATTCTGATAAAGATGCAAGTTATTATATTCGTGTGAGTTTTTGAATTGAGAACTACCACACCCACAATAGTCTTTCTTCTATTTGGTGTTCAATCAATTTACTTTTTTCAGAAGGCTTTTATTTTAAATAATATCCTTCCTGAAGTACTCTAACAGTGCGTTTTGAAAATATATATCTATCCATATCTGTTTGAAGTAGTTACTTTTACATTAAGTATACGAAGATTGTTTTTCTTATGACAAATCCACTATTTTTCTGTCCTGTTTCTAGAAAAATATCAAATTAAAATTTGAAAATACTCATGATCACATATTTGAATCTGTGGCCTAAATAAAATTTATATTGTTGATAAATATTCAAAGATTTAAACAGATAATACGCCTTTTGAGCCACTTTTTGACGTCTTGTTATATTTTAAATAATTTACTGACTTATGTTTATTTTGTTTTTTTTTTAGTGTTCAAAAGCTAAAGATTACTGATAGTCTATTTTTTTTTATCTAATCTGATGTTAGGTCCTTAGTTTACAAAAATATTTAAAAAACAACGTCGCTTCTGTCTACAACTAGCTCCCGTATGTCGCCATCTCAAGTCCTCAAAAAACAAAAAAGGCCAAGTCACGCACGTTTCCGTGACGAACAGAGCCGCACTTAGCGTTCTGTATTTATTGCTCACTCGAATTATTTTATTAAAAAATATTAAATGCGTTAGTGCACGAATCAAAATGCTACGTGCCTATCAAATTATTTGTGGCTACTTTGTGTTTCAAGTATCAATCATGAGGTACTCTATTAATAATAAACATGAAATATGGTCAGACAAATCTAACAGTAGATATTTCTTCCCTAAATATTCTATCAGCGAAAATTCTACTAAACTAAATATAGAAATAATAATACCGCGCTGTGTGGCCCCCGGAAGAGTAGAATAGGACCACTCTTAGTCTTCCTATGAATGTCGTTGAAGGCAACTTTAGAAACGCAAGCTAAAAAAAGCTCATAAACATCAAAGAAACCTCTCCAATCCGTCTGGCCACAGTGGAGAGTGAAGGCCAAATCCTCTGATTGCTGTCTAGTTTATGGCTCTGGTAGAGAAGGTTGTGCTCCTGCAGTGGAGACTAAAAACGACCTGATGATGATGATGATGATGATTTTATTAGCAAGAATTCTACCAATTATGTTCTTCTACTGTTTAATATATTTATATTACGTTGATATTAAAATCACAGAGAAAAAAATAAAAGCTGTATAATTATTGTACACTTACACTTCCATCCTTGTCTTTACAAATAAAATAATAAACATGAATGGCGAGCTCTTTGCTAAGCTAAACGTGAACAGAACCTAACAAAAGCAATCGAAACCAAGGGCAGACGATATAGTGAGTGAATAATAGATGAGAAAACTGCCAAGATTGAATATGAAAATAAATTATGAGTTCCGTATGCGATGTTGTTTTGTTGTCACGAACATCGCATACAAAGCTCGTACTCACACCGATATCCCATGTACAGAGTGATACTAAATAACTTGGCAATATAGTAATGTCGGAATTAGATTTCCTAGAGGAATATACTGACCGCGACCGGGTATGTGGTGACATGCGGGGAAAGGGACACCCAGCACACTCCCCATATACTTTTAAAATAAACTTAACGCACCAAAACCAAATCAAAAGCTAGACAGACGCTTTTGTAATCAGAAATGTCTGACAAATCGACATATCGGGCATTAGATGTATTGATGATGATGATGTCAGTGGCGATTTTCGAATATATAGGAAAACCATTAGGGTGGTTTAACCCAAATATTATGTCGTAGTAAATAAACTGAACGTATGTGAGTGTGTTTAGATGTTTCTCACTATCGTGCACAAGCTATTGGGTGGATTTGGATTAAACTTTACCCACACCAGAATTGTAAAGTCCTGACCTGACCTAAAATTTATAATCTGTTGGTAAAGTGGTCAGGTTAACCTGCCCCCGACTGTACATAGACTCTTAACCGCGAGAAAAGCAAATAAATAAATAAGATTTTTGCCTATAACATACATATCATCTTCAGGTCTTTGTTAGTCTCCACTGCAGGAGCACGACCCTCTCTGTACTGCCAGAGCAGTCAGAGGATTTGGCCTACACTCTCCACGCTGGCCAAACGGGTTGGAGAGGTCTCTTTGATGTTTATAAGCTTTGTTTAGCTTGAGTTTCCTAAGTCGCCTTTTACGACGTCCACGGGAAGATTTGGAGTGGTCCTATTCTTCTCTGCCGGGAACCACACGGCTAACATACACACATATATATATATATATATATATATATATATATATACAACGAGTATTACTATTTCATTTACGTCATCTACATTATTTAAGAAAACTCAAAGGTAAAATAAAAAAAGGCAAGGTCAATTAATACAATCAAGGACGTCTAATGAGAAAGCGGGTCACTTGATGGTATAAGTGATCACCGCTGCCCAAGGACAACTGCAACACCAAGGGGTGTGACACGAGATAGAGTTTTTTGTATGTTCTAATGTCTTATCGATTCGGAAATACCATTCTGGAAATATTTAAAAACAATAACTATAATGTGGTGTAGCTCAAAATTTCTTCAGCTTCATCAAGTGCCAACACATTACCCTCGAAGTCTTTGGTATGAAGTCATCAACCAGTGCGTACGTACCTGGAAAAAAAGAGAATAAAAATATTTAGAAAAAATATTCGTGAACCCTAAAAGTCCTAAAGTTTACCCACATGCTATTAACGATTCAGATCTTTATGAAATAAACAACAGACAATATTTGTGTTTGTTTTTTTTTTGTTTCTATACAAACTTTCATACATGTATACTAATTAGGTACCTATTTATCCCTTATATCATATCTTAAGACCGAAAGGCCACGATAAGTGTGTTGGTGTGTACATTGGTTGGCTTGATTTCAATGTGGGATATGCGTGGCAATCATAGAGCACGAAATGTCGCGAGAGCGACGGTATAATACTCTGTGGTGTACGCTGTGGTGGTGAATGGTGTAACTATTAAGGATGCCGAAAACCGTGCGAAGTGGAGAAATGTTGGAAATCAGACCCTCGGCTCTGAGGCATCATAGCTGAGGATGCAACCGGGAAAACACTCGGGTAAGAGAGAGAGATAGAGAGAGATAGAGAGAGAGAGAGAGGTGTGTGTAGGGAGTAAGTGCAATAAAAACAATCGAAACTTTTAGATGGTATTTTCGGAAATTTCGGAATAGTTCAAAACCTTCATTTCAAACCTTTTCATTCCATTTTTACCCATACCTATAGATTATATTATTATACTAGTCAGAGTAGGGTTTGAGCTGTTGCGTATAACTAGAAAGACTCGTGAAGAGACTAGTCCCTGAATAGGTTCCCTGAAGAACCTGTACTACAGGTAACTACCTATAAACGTGCTATTCCCAAGTTTTTGACCCAACCAGAAGAAGGGTTATATTTCTATGCGCGTATGTATGTTCATAATATGTCAGTTTGTCTGTTCCATGGACGCTTCCTACAGCCTTAACCTATTAGCTCTCAATTTTGCGAGGTAACTGCTGTTTTACAAATTACCCTATATACTCCGTGAGCTTGACCGATTTTAATGATCTTAGATTTGATGTAATTGATCTCTATCCAGAAGGGCAGAATAATTATTAAATTAAGCAAATTAAATAATTTATTCGCAGGATAAAGTTCACCAGGTCATCTAGTTAAATTAATGAAACACTAATAGAAATGTAATCTCATTTCCCAACAATTTCATTACGTAACAATACAACATACAACATTAACATACAACAATACAGTGAACAAACATAATTGAGGAGCCAAAACGTTCAACACGAAAATGACAAATTTAACATGTCGCATTATAAATTGTGTCTCCAATAAATTATATGACTAATAACATACAATTACGAACAATTACGGTTATTAAGTAGCCCTTTTTGAGCTATATTAATGTCCCATTTCGTCGCTTTTTCATTGGTAAAACAAACGCGGATCCAGAATAGAGTGGGCTTGGGTGTTGTGACCCCCCTTTGGTTTAGTTCAATTATAGCAGCCTCATATCAAACATAAATTGTGTATTCAGTATGAAATAATATTTTCTTCATGTAGGTATTGTTTCTAATTCAATTTCGATTAGTATTTATGTATTAAACTTAAATTGTTATATTTGTAAATTTTTATGTCTTTGTATCAACATATTTATTAACCATTTTAACAGAAGGTCGACTGGTAGAGAATGCTCGCTAATGCAATAATAAATATTACTTTATAAGAACCTTTTTGCAACTTTTTAGTAGGTTTGATACCTACTAAAAAGTTTCAAAAAGGTTCTTATTGATATATGTTAATGGACTGGTTTACCAGTGCTTACTCCATTAATGAAATACTGTAATTGTAAAGTGTCAAAATGGAGAAGTCAACAGAGTCCAAGAATGTTGTTAGCAACGTCTCAGATTCATTCCGACATTTTCCTTTTTTTTCTCTGTACTGGAAATAAACGGCGATAAAAATAATCATTTGTATCAGTCAATTTGTAGACAAACGTTTTAAATATACGCACGTGGGGTACGACTACGCTCAAAATAATCAGTTTAATTCCCTACGACCCCCTGACTTAAAAGCTGGATCCGCCCTCGAAACCAAGCAAAGCTATTAAATGAAAAGTTTCATAATATCGTTGTAAATTATAAGTGGGGGGTTTTATCACTTATCAGTTAAATCAGGGTTCAACAAACGATTGATGGTCAGATATTGTCGTTAGGGTTTCCCTTTTCTTTAAATCATAAGTTTTAGAGTTATTTCTGTTGCACATATTTTAGTTTAAAACTTATCAACTACTTGTATTACGCACACTTCAGAATTAGATCATGGAATACTTGAACCCTGTAGGTTTTCAGACTGAGGGATATTGAGCCTTAGTAGAAAAGACCAACATCTCTGTTCCGTTCTGCTAGACTTCTCGTGCAACCCCATCACATCATTGTCTTTTCTAGTCTCCACTGCAGCAGCATGACCCTCTCTGTACTACCAGAGCCATATATTAGCCAGAGCAGTCAGAGGTAACACTAATACGCTAAACGAGGGGCCTTTATGACCATGGGCTCTCTCTAGCCCTCAAGGGATAAAGACGTGATCATATGTATGTATGTAGTCAGAGGTATTGGCCTACACTCTTGTATTATATATTTTTTGCTCGTAGCCATGACACTCCAGTGAAGAATACGAATCTGATGAAACCTGACACTAAAGTCAGTCAAGCCGTTTAGGTTACAACGCAACAAACATACCTACTAATACACATACAGATGGATGGTCCCTGGTTTGATCCCCGGTCAGGTCAAGGTGGAAAATTATCTTTTTCAGATTGACCTGGGTCTTGGATGTTTATTTATATAAGTATTTGTTATAAAATATAGTATTAGTTAGTATCCCATAACACAAGCCTTGCTTAAGAACTTACTTCGGGGCTAGCTCAATCTGTGTAATTTGTCCGTATATATTTATATTTATTTATTTATAAAGACATACATACATAAATAAATCCATACATACGCACGAAAAACATGAGCTTTCGTCTGTGTGGTTCAGTCGGATAAAAATTTGGCTTTTATTGAACCGAAATTAAAACAAATTGTAATTAGATGGAAGTCTTCATAAGACCTTGTATGAGACCTCTTACAAGTTGTGTAACTGTCATAAATGTAATATTTTACGAGACCACCTCAGCGCTGTTTGTGGCAGCTCATTACAGAACTTGTGATTAAAATCTAGGCAACGAGATCTTTAATGATATCGGTTTCATCGCAGCGTTTTGGTTTTTTTTTGAAAGATTGCATAAATGTTACCGTTTGTTATATTATCTACCCCTACCGTTTCGTTATAGAAAATAATAGGATGTATGGGGTATTGTTAAAAGCTGTCTAGTAAGTGTTATCAAACACGAAGGTTGCTCCAATTGTCACGACTATTTTATAAAATTAATCAAATTCTTTAACTTTTTACTGAAAAAGATCATTTAATGTTTCCCTTCGGGTAACCTATCACAAACAAGAATTTTTTTCTCTTCGAATTTCAGTTGTTCGAAAACGGTTCAACGACGTTTTAAATGCCAAATGGCTTCTTTGCCATGTTTTCTCCTTCTATAACCTTGATAAACATATTTTCCGTCTTTTAGACAAACTGTCGACCTAAGATCGAATCATGTAATTTTATTGTGACAAATGTTTCGGTATGAATAATTTCATTTTCTAGAAGTACCTATTAAAGATAGAAGTAACTTTTTCCATATTATTATTTACACAGATTTTCAATAACTACTTACAGTCGACAAATCGAAATTAGTAGTAAAGTAAATTCGGTTGGAGTGTAGCAAAGGCAGCGCAAGTTTTGGGACTTTTTAACGTGAAATTTGGGGGTCTACATAAGAGGTAAAGAGGCCTATTTTTTACTGTCGTAATAGTTAAAAGTTTTTAAAATAAGTCACTTATGCTTTTTCAATTTTGCTTTGTGACTCATGGTTTTACGAAAACTGAAGGTTAGGAATATGGTGTTAGAAAGGAACTGGTTAACGAAAACTAGGGGTAGGTTGCGAGGTTCTATATGAACCAAGCATGCGCGAGGCGAGCGAGCGAAGCGAGCGTGCCGCGGTAGCGCCCGCCTAAGCGCCAGAAACGAAATTACCGCGTTATTCTGAAGTGTTTTTTAGCCAAACCCAGCACCGTAGAGAGAAATTGTAAAGAAAAAAAGATGTTTTTTTATGTCTTTTAAATATACTTTAAATAAATAAAACAGGTAAGTATACTTACTCTTATGGATTTCATTTATTTATCATTTGAAATGTTGTCTTTTAATAATATGGAAATAATTTTTTTTTATAAATAAAACATAGAGCAATAGTGTCTACGGATAAGCGTTGGGGTTGCAATACAAAGCATATAGTGTTCAAAAAAATAAGTATCGATGATCGGAATTTCAACAATATAGCAATTGTATTTTCGGTAAAATGAAACTATAGATAAAAAAAATGGCGAATCGTTTTCGGTGTTTTAAAATTCGTACAAAACCTATTCTTGTTTATGATAGATAACTTTCACTTCGACGATGACTTACTTATAAGTCAGATTCGTTCAGAAAAATCTCAGAAAAATATTTAAAAAATTACATTAGATTCTGGTGAGTCAGTATTTCATCTTTATGCATAAAGTTACTGAAGGTCGGTGAATATTAAAGTCGTGAGTCTAAGCATTGCTGCACAGCAATTAAAGTTAGTGTTCAAAGTTATTCAAGTGTAGATCTGCAAGCCTCAAGTCAGTTCTGGTGGAACGTGCTGGAGAGGCTTGCTTAGCGAGCACTTGTATAGGTTGTATTATTCGATGTGCGACAGAAAATATCCATCCCTCTAAGTAATGTGTTTAAACTGCCTCCGTGGTCCAGTGGTTAAGGCGTTTGCCTTGTTGACCCGGGGGTGGTGGGTTCGATTCCCCCGGGAAGCATACTTTTTTTTTTATGTCATAGGACGGCAAACGAGCATGTGGGTCACCTGATGGGAAGTGATCACCGCTGCCCATGGACAACTGCAACACCAGAGGTGTCACAGGAGCGTTGCCGGCCTTTTATTTTTCTCTCCCCAGAGGGGAGAGGGAGATGGGTCTCCTGCTCTCTCACTCACCGAACGAAGCATAGTAGCGGTAAAGCTTTACTCAAACGTCGATTTTCTGTGAGAGTGTGGTACTTCCCCGGCCCGAGCCGCTAGTTGTGGTAGCCTCGCTACCGGCGAAAATCATTTTGCTAGTAGCATACTTATTTAAGTTGTTTCCAGTTTGGTTAGGATATTGCAGGCATGAGTCACCTGATTGTCTGATAAGAAAGATGATTCCGTGCTTCGGAAGGCACGTTAAGCCGGTGGTCCCGGCTGCCATCTGGTAGTCGTTAGAGGAACCACGTCAGAGGCCGAGAGGCGGTTCCGAAGAACTCTGACACCAGGGTGTGCATGGTCGACTGACCGTGTCACCTACACGAAATGATGATGATGTGTTGCATGATTGCTTTTTGTGAGTGTACGTGGCCAACACTGATGTCTAAGTTTCTAAGTTGCATACACGCAGCGTCCGATAACTCTGATCAGTGCTCTGTGAAATAGCCAAATCGCCTAGGCGTGCAAATTTTAAAAGTTTACCTTAAAATAATTATGAAATAAGGTATCAAATTGCAAATTTCGAATTTTCTGCAAATTTCTAAATTTGAAAATGTTCGCCGCTTTTCCACAAGCCAAAAGTTAATGACTGATGATGATTATGGCATGCATTATGGCGGCTTGGCGTTATATCCGAAGCACGTAGGTACTCGTATTCTAAATATTCATCATCATCATCATCATCAGGTTGACATCATCATCATTCGACGAGCTCCGTGGCGCAGCGGTCAACACGCCTGCCTGCGACACGGATGGTCCCGGGTTCGATCCCCGGTCAGGTCAAGATGGAAAATGACCTTTTTCAGATTGACCTGGGTCTTGGATGTTTATCTATATATGTATTTGTTATAAAATATAGTATCGTTGAGTTAGTATCCCATAACACAAGTCTTGCTTAAGAACTTACTTTGGGGCTAGCTCAATCTGTGTGATTTGTCCGTATATATTTATTTATATTTATTTATTATCAGGTCTTTATAGACTCCACTGCAGGAGCATGACCCTCTTTGTACTACCAGAGCCATTTTTAGCCAGAGCAGTCAGAGGATTTGGCCTACACTCTCTACGCTGGCCAAACGGGTTGGAGAGGTCTCTTTGAAGTTTATTAGCTTTGTTTAGCTTGTATTTCTAAAGTCGCCTTCTACGACATCCACGGGAAGACTTGGAGTAATCCTATTCTACTCTGCCGGGAACCACACGGCGATTCTAAATATTATTATGCGACTACTGGTCACCCATCCCAGTAAGGAGACTATAAAACTGATAAGCAATCTTAAAAACTGTCTATAATAGTTTTTTGAACTTTTTATTTGCTGAATATCTCTTATAACTGCATCTTACAGTTTTCACCATTTTCATCATAATTTTAGCCACAAGAAGCCTTCCTTCCAAGCATTTTCAAATTACCGGTTGGAAGAGGCATGCGTCCGGCGTTTTCCTGCGACCTTGTTCGACCCACCGACTTGGTGATCGAACGACCTGCATCTGACCACACGAAGTTGCGTTTGCCGGTACTTCTGCCCCATCAGCCATCGACTCTGAGCTCTTTATACGTATACTAGTTAGTAGCCCTCTTCGGCAAAAACCGTTGCATAGTTTTAAAAATCCAAGCATTCATAAAAATAGCCAGACAGCAGAAAGTAATTATACTGTGTAGTTAAGACAAATACAATCATTGAATCCAGGCTCCAAACTGGGATACATTTCACCCTTGTCGCGTCGGAACCACACTCCAGTTGGCACCACGCCAGCTGACACCGATGCCACAGCCAGCACTAAACCGAACACCTATTACTATGTTACATCTTGATTTACACCTCTGATGTTTGTTTCTTCGTTTAAAATGTGGAAAAAAATCATCAAGTAGAGGGATACCTAAAATTCAAGATCCTGCTGGAGCAACAACACAATATACATACATACGCACACATACAATTACCTACGTCTTTTTCCCTTGCAGGGTAGACAGAGCCCACGTTTAGCATGTTGGTGGGCTTGTGGGTGGAGAACAGAATCAAAATAGTCATGGGTTGCTGGCCGCGTCGTTTATTGACATGATTCCTCACGCCCTAACACAGATACAGTAATAGATAAATAAAAACCGGCCAAGTGCATGTCGGGCCACGTGCAGTGTAGGGTTCCGTAGTTGCGAATGACAACTTTGAGTTCACACTCGCACCTCACAGTTTAACGACCAAATACATGTAACAATGAAAATGTATGAAATTTTACATTTTCGAGTACATTTAATAAGTTGGTTGCCTATAACTTTTTAGTTTATAATTAGTACTCAGCTTTGATAGTTTTCCTTTCAACTTCAGTATATATACTACTGCTGTAATTTTTTTCACGTATCTACATCTACATATAACCATTTAGTAGATAGAGGGGGGGGGGGACACTTACCTCTAACAAAAATTTGCACTTTAAAACCAAATATTTCGGAAACGGATCCCTAAATTGAAAAATGGTAATGTCAACCTCACAATATTTTTTAAAGACCTATCTAACAATACCCAACACGAAGGGTTTGTATAGTGCTAGCCTAAAAAATTTTTTTTTCAAGATTGTCTTCTACCACTTTTATGACATGATTAATATACATACCCATACCAAATTTCAGCTTTCTAGTACTTATGGTCTCTGAGTAAAACCACGGACGGACAGACAGACAAACAGACAGACATGGCGAAACTATAAGGGTTCCTAGTTTACTACGGATCCCTAAAAAGGGACGGATCACATTAATTAAGCTAGCCCTACAGTACGCTGTAAACTTGTGTGGTGGGATACTAACTCAACGAACTCAACGATAATATATTTTATAATAGAAACTAATATAGATAAATGATCTAATTTGCCTGGGCAAATCTGAAAAAGATGGGAAACCCATTGCAGGTATGGCCTCGGGAATGCGCGCCCGGCCTCCCGAGCTGCTTTCTCATCTTCAATCCATCCGAGCAAGTAGCATCCCATATACCTTTTCCTGTTCCCCCAGTCCGACAAACTCCTACCCTTCCTTCGATCAAAAAACGAAATTCGATGGGCAGCAGGTTGCTTCGCTGCAAACGAGATAAGCCAAACAAACTGCGCTCACCAACCCGTCTGCCAAGCGTGGTGAGTATGGCAATCTCATCGCGCTTGGCGTCGTATATGTATCTTTCCATGATGGAAATGGAGGAGGCCTATGTCCGGCAGTGGGCTCCTTGCAGCTGAGATGATGTGTATAAATGAAACATGAATACTTCTCCTTTTTTGAGCAGTTGTGCAAAAGATTCAATCTATTCATCATCAGGTCTTTTTTAGTCTCCACTACAGAAGCACGACCCTCTCTGTACTACCAAAGCCATTTATTAGCCAGAGTAGTCAGAGGATTTGGCCTACACTCTCTACGCTGGCCAGACGGGTTAGGGAGGTCTAATTTCTGTTTATAAGCTTGTTTAATTTGTGTTTCCTAAGTCGCCCTCCACGATATTCACGGGAAGAGTTGGAGTGGTCCTATTCTACTCTGCCGATAACCACACGGTGGAATCTTATAGTATGCTCCTTTTTTGAGCAGTCGTGTTAAGAATACAATCTACTATTTAAAGTTAATTGCTCAAGTTACTCAATGTGTTTCGCTGGCGATGGGCTGGGAGGTCAACGAAGTAGGCCAGTCGGTTGGAGACAGGCCAGCTGTGATTGGCTGCATGGAAACCGAATACTGATTGCTATCACTTTAACTGGAGGTCCGTGTTCGATCCCCGGTTAGGTCTATACGGAAAATTGTGTTTTTTAGATTTACCTGGGTCTTGAATGTGTTTATCTTTTTATGTATTTGGTATAAAATATAGTATCCTTGAGTTAGTTAGTATGCGAAAGTGAGTTTGTTTGTTTGTTACGCGTTCACGGCCTATCTACTGAACCGATCATGATGAAACTTTGCATACACATTGTGTGAGTACGGAGAAGAACATAGAGAAAAGTACAGTTCCCCGGGGAACGACGATAACGCGAGCGGTGAGCCGCGGGCGAAGGTAGTAAAAATTTATATTTTCAGATACATTACAAATATTATGTTTGCTCCAAAGTTAGTTTATAAATTGAAAT
Source organism: Rhodophaea formosa (assembly GCA_963082605.1). NCBI lineage: Eukaryota > Metazoa > Arthropoda > Insecta > Lepidoptera > Pyralidae > Rhodophaea > Rhodophaea formosa. Next base: position 6,500,468 of record OY720228.1, on the reverse strand, counting down.
ATTGATGAATCTAACATCATCCGTACGTTACTCCGAGCTCCGTGGCGCAGCGGTCAACACGCTAGCCTGCGACACGGGGGTCCCGAGTTCGATCCCCGGTCAGGTCAAGATAGAAAAAGATCTTTTTCATATTGACCTGGGTCTTGGATGTTTATCTATATAAGTATATATTATAAAATATAGTATCGTTGAGTTAGTATCCTTTGACACAAGTTCACAACTTACTGTGGGGCTAGCTCAATTTGTGTGATATGTGCCTATATATTTATTTATTTATTATTTATATACTCAAAAGTGTAGAAAACAACATGGCATTTACCATTATGACGGCCTTCGTGGCTTAGTGGTTAACACGTTAGCATGCACGAAGGGCTCATGGTTTAATTCCCAGTACAGGAAAATACTTGTCCTTCATGTTCAGTCCTTAAGAGGATCGACTACCTGTAATTTTCATACAAAAAGTGATAACTATTCCACCCCCCTAAACCTTACGAAATGAGGAAATTTTGAGTCTCATTCGATTTATCACACCTTAATCTAGGCCTAACGGTTTTTCTTTTTTATTGATTCGGTTTAGATTAATTTAAATAAATTAAAATGCCCCGGGTATTTTTTATGTAAAAAATATCGATATTTACTTCGCTGCTCATAACTTTTGTTGTAAGCAATATATCTTAAATATCAAAGGGTACAGCCCTACTTCTCCAACTTAACAAATAATGTGTAAAAAAAATATTGAAATTGGACTATGTTTAAGGGGTGGGAAGCATTATCGCTTTTTGTATGAAAATTAACAGGTAGTCTATCCTCTTAAGCTAGGTACCCAAGGAAGGTTGGTGGTTAGGCAGATAGCTAACTTTACAAATATGCAGTTATTTTAATCAGATCTCGAGACTCACAGGTACATAAGCAAGCAATGACCTAGTAACAGACAGACGGTTTGCCCCAACTGAGGCATCGATGTCAGCTGGCTAAACGCCAACTGGGGTATGGTTACAAACGATTAACGAACTAGTACTAGTATGAAATATATAGTTAGGGCTTAAATTCAATTTTAGAATCGGTCTTAGTGCATAGGTAGCACTACGCAAAGCTTCGTGGCAATCTTGCGAAGACGTTATGCGTCGCCTCTTAATGGAACTCTTGCAAGTGCCAACAGCATCCTGAAGGTATTTTCTGACAGGTTCCCACCTCTTCTTATAAAGTGGATGGAGTTCCATAATGCTTATTAAAAGTGATGTCTTACTAACAACTACATATTAAGTAATTACTTTTTAGGGTTCCGTAGTAAACAAGGATCCCTTATAGTTTCGCCATGTCTGTCTGTCTGTCCGCGGTTTTACTCAGAGACTATAAGCACTAGAAAACTGTAATTTGGTATGGGTATGTATATTAATTATGGCAAAAAAGTGGTAGAAAAAAATCTTGAAAAACAATTTTTTTAGGGTAGCTCCCATACAAGTAAAGTGGAAGAGTAATTTTTTTTTTCTCTATTTACCCATCATGTGGGGTATCGTTAAATAGGTCTTTAAAAAATATTGTAAGTTTGAGAACACCACTTTTCGATTTAGGGATCCGTTTCCGAAATATTTGGTTTTAAAGTGCGAATTTTTGTTAGAGGTAAGTGTCCCCCACCTCTATCTGCTACTGTTATATATGGATACGTGAAAAAAAATTACAGCAGTAGTATATATTCTGAAATTGAAAGGAAAACTATTAGACCTGAGTACTAAGTGCAAACTAAAAAGTTATAGGCAACCAACTTATAAAATGTACTGGAAAATGTAAAATTTCATACAATTTTCATTGTTAGATGTTTTTGGTCGTTAAATTGTGAGGTGCGAGTGTGAACAGTGTGAACTCAAAGTTGTCATTCGCAACTACGGAACCCTACTGCGCGTGGCCCGACACGCACTTGGCCGGTTTTTTATTATTTTATTACGGTCAGAGGTGTCATACTCAACTGCCAATCCGGTGGCCGCAGGCACAGAATTAATAATAGTACTTCCGCAGGTATGCATCGGGTACGCGCGCCCGGCCTCCCTAGCTGCTACTTTTTCATCCCCAATCAAACCGACCAAGTAGCATCCCAAATACCCTTATCCCGTTCCCCCAACAAAGTCTTACTAATAATCTTATATCTGAATTTAAAAAAGAACTACTTATCTTTGAATGCCTGGGTTGATTGGATACGCGCAATAAAACGTCAAATTCCTACAATAGGTATGCATAGTATAATCATAGGTAACTCTGAGATAAGTCTAAGAATACAGGGATAAGTATGTAGAATAGGCATGATGCCTAAGTCTTCAGATTCTTTAAAATGTTTCATAATATATCAAAATGTGTCTAATAATACTATAAAAATACAATTTCAATTTCAATAACGATTTGTTTAAGTACCATGCAAAAAACCTTTTAATGTTGGTTGGGCAAGTCCATTTCCCAAAGTATGAAAAAAGTAAAAATAAATATTACCATTTTAAATGCGTCTTCTAAATATAAAGCAACTTTTATTATTAGACCATTACAATAAACGCAATATTTAATATAGCTGTCCAACTAATATTATAAATGCGAAAGTGAGTTTGTTTGTTACGCTTTCACGCCGTATCTACTAAACCGATCATCATGAAATTTTGCATACACATAGGTGAGGGTACTGAGAAGGACATAGGCTATATATGACGCGGGTGAAGCCGCGGGTAACAGCTAAATATAAAGCAACTTTTATTATTAGACCATTACAATAAACGCAATATTTAATATAGCTGTCGAACAAGTAACTCATACGTCCCATACATTTTACTAAACCGTGACGTCACGATACCGTCATATAGTACTCATCATATGTATTGTTCGTAGAATATAATATGAAGGCAAAACAAGTATTGTTTAAAAGAAAACAAATAAGTCTAAAAAGGTCAGCGCGGGATTTTCAGCCCGAATCCGGCAATAGCAGTGGTCTTAGCGGACTCCGCAACTATTCGCATTAGCTGACAAATCTGTGAAGTTGGTCGCGAGCTCAGCCGCGTTCACACTCAGCTTTTTGAAGTGCTTCTAACAAATATATCTTTATTTCTATAATATTAACTATCCCAACTAAGTAATATTATAAAAGCGAGATTGTTTATTTGTTTCTTTATTTTTTTAATTGTTACGGTTTCACGTCCTACCTGTATTCTTAGACTTATCTCAGAGTTGAGAGAGTGTATTCTTAGACTTAGATTTACATTATAATGTGTACAGCAAAATAAAAATTGTTTAAAAGAAAACTAATAAGTCTGAAAAGGTCAGCGCGGTATTTTCAGCCCGAATCCGGCAATAGCAGTGGTCTTAGCGGACTTCGGAACTATTCGCATTAGCTGACAAATCTGTGAAGTTGGTCGCGAGCTCAGCCGCGTTCACACTCAGCTTTTTGAAGTGCTTCTAACAAATATATCTTTATTTCTATAATATTAACTATCCCAACTAAGTAATATTATAAAAGCGAGATTGTTTATTTGTTTCTTTATTTTTTTAATTGTTACGGTTTCACGTCCTACCTGTATTCTTAGACTTATCTCAGAGTTGAGAGAGTGTATTCTTAGACTTAGATTTACATTATAATATAATGTGTTAAGCAAAATAAAAATTGTTTAAAAGAAAACAAATAAGTCTGAAAAGGTCAGCGCGGTATTTTCAGCCCGAATCCGGCAATAGCAGTGGTTTAGCGGACTTCGGAACTATTCGCATTAGCTGACAAATCTGTGAAGTTGGTCGCGAGCTCTTTCCGCCGCGTTCACACGACCTTACCTACATAATATAATAAATAGTATTTATTTCGATTGAAACTAACAACATTTAATAGAATTAATTTAAGCTAACGTGAATTAGCTCACAAATCTGTGAAGTTGGTCGCGAGCTCTTTCCGCCGCGTTCACAAGACCTTACCTACATAATATAATAAATAGTATTTATTTCGATTGAAACTAACAACATTTAATAGAATTAATTTAAGCTAACGTGAATTAGCTGACAAATCTGTGAAGTTGGTCGCGAGCTCCTTCCGCCGCGTTTACACTACCCTACCTACATATAATAAATAGTTTTTATTTCGATTTAAGGAAATAACAATAAATATAATTAATTAAAGCTATTTTGAATTAGCTGTCAAATCTGTGAAGTTGGTTGCGAGCTCTTTCCTCCGCGTTCACACTACCACCTACATTAAATTTATTATATAATAAATAGTTTTTATTTCGATTTAAACAAACAACATTTAATAGAATTAATTAAAGCTAGTGTGAATTCGCTGACAAATCTGTGAAGTTGGTCGCGAGCTCCTTCCGCCGCGTTTACACTCAGTTTTTAGAAATGTCCGTATGTGACTTTACATCAAATTTTTATTTAATAAACAAGACGGGAAAAATTTCCACAAAAAATGAACAAACGAAACAATTAAAATACAAATAACTAAATGAACGTCTAAAAGGGGCTGTCTATGCGGAATGGTGCCAAGAATGCTGGCTGCGTTTCTTCGCTGGATCGCTACTACTACTTATGCACTACATCATCATAACCAGTTGTTAGCAAAAGTGGAAGATAATTACACACTGATATTTTGGCGCAGTTTTTGGATGAAAATGAAGAGGATTTGAAGCGAGTTAAAATCTCGTCAATACCATGTAACTACGAGAAAACCGTTTTTACTTGTGATATTTTATCCTTATATATTGCATCATCACATCGTCATTATTTCAGCTGCAAGAAGTCCACTGCTTGACATAAGCATTAAACAAGAATTTCCAAAATGATCAGTTGGAAGTGGCCTACATCCAGCGTTTCCCTTCGACCTATAATTGGTCAGGTCGTATGTCTACCTGGTCGGTGGATGTCCAGCACTGCGCTTGCCGGTACATGCTCCACATTTGAGAGCCTTACTGCCCCGACGGCCATCGGTCCTATGCGCTATGTTTATAAATTTATACAATGTTATTGCAGGTCTTTTAAATGTATTTCAAACGCAAGTGTGAACGAGACATTAGCTACAATCCACTCAAGACGCGGTTCCCGCATAAATCGTCGCTGGATAAAGGGTGGCTTTAGGAGTAGCTACGCCAATGGTAGTGTACCACTTTGGGACTACCATTACGTACGAATAACTTTAAAAATGCATTACGTGTATACCAAAACACAACAGTTTTTACATTCAAAATTGGATACATGTTTCTCTTTTTGAACGTCATATTTTTCTTTCTTCTTTCTTTCTTTCTTCTTTTTAATTATGGCTTCCACCGAGAATTTTTCTTTCTTATATTTTACTAGCTGTTACTTGCAGTTTTGCGCGTGATGTATAGCCTATGTCCTTGTCAGAACCCTAACCTATGTGCAGTGCATGCAAAATTTCATGATGATCGATTCAGAAGACAGTGCGTGAAAGCGTAACAAACAAACTCACTTTCGCATTTATAATATTAGTTAGGATAAGTATTAGAATTACGTTGTTTAATGTGTACTACAATAGGTGACAGCTCAGTGTTACGCTAGACACAACAGTCATCAGCACTGATTTTCAGCTTTTGCGGCATCACACCACGGATACTCTATATGCAGCTACATATAATTATAACATGACACACAGAAAATATATTTACAATTGACAATAACAGAAATAAGTAACGCTGAATTAGTACACACGTTTATAGCACGGATATCAATATATAGGTAATTTACAGTTTACAATGCAACACAATGTATACGCATAAATACGTACCTAATATTAAAATGTAAAATTTCATGCGAAACAATCTCTCATTAATTCCCACTCCTACAAATCAAATGCCAACTTACCTCATTAGCACTTTGATTTAGATTCCATTCCACTTCCCAAGACAAATAATCTGCTTTATGATCGTATTGGAAGTATCGTAAGGGATCGTAGTAGCGAGTGTTTGAACGGCGAGCGAATATGACTTAATTTACTGAAAAAGTTTATTTCATTATTATATTGTACTGATTATTATAATTTAGAAAGTTTCACGTTGAACGGTTAGGTCGATAATATTAAAGCGTGAAAAGGTTGCAAAGATATCACCATTAGGTGCTTCCCTGCTTTCAATGTATTCTATTCTTCTTCAAACCAAATCGAAAACTAATATAAATATATCTACCTGCCTCATCGAGATGCGTCAGTGAAGGGATTATTTTATGAACAGAAACCAGTTTCCTTAAACGGATCTTTCGAACGGTCTTAAAGATGATATTAAACGAGAACAATCTTTGGTACAATCTCATTAATTCTCACTCCTACAAATCAAATGCCAACTTATCTCATTCCATTCCACTTCCCAAGACAAATAATCTGCTTTATGATCGTATCGGAAGAACTAGCTCGCTCGGCAAAACTTTTCTGTAACGAGTGTTTGAACGGCGAGCGAATATTAATTTATTTACTGAACAATAAATTCCATTATTTTATTTCACCGATTGACCGTGGAATGTCGGAGAAGGCGACTTAGAAACAAAGCTAATAAACATCAAGAAAACCTCTTCAACCAGACCAGCGTGGAGAGTGTAGGCCAAATCCTTAGACTCTGCTAATATATGGCTCTTGTAGTACAGAGAGGGTCGTGCTCCTGCAGTGGAGACTAAAAAAGACCTGATGATGATGATTTCACCGATTATACTTTACACTTCACTTGTCCAGCTATTATTAAAAGTCTAGTCATACAGCGCATATGAACAAATTTTTTGCATCTTTCATGCTGTCTTAGTAGCGTCTCAGAAAAATGATGAATCTTTATATTCAAATGAAAATAAATCTAATATAGTATACATCATACCAATTCATTAAGCATCAAAAGAAAAATATCACATAACTTCGAAATGAGTTTATAAGGGAGCAAACCGACCCGAGTCATTCACTTAAAAGAAGCTTAGGCACGCCACGCATCTTACATACGCGACTTTTGAATGTGACTTTTCCATGATTCCAAATTCCAAAGATGGTTGGTACCGCTATGTAGGAGAGAGAAAAAAGATAGGGGATGCCCCGTGATGCTTTAAAATAATTGTGTATGTTTCCAGTATCCCTATACTGGAAACATACATGAACGATGTGCGGTGATGTTAGCGAGAAGTTCCACAAATCGTTGTGTTAAGAATCGAACCTGGCAACAAAAAAAAAAGAACTGTCAGTTGTCAGTCACGTTAAAGTTAGGTTAAGAACGCGTTACGTTTTGGCTTCGGTTTGGGCCGAGAAATGCTTTTCGATTAAATCCTAAAAACCCACAGTAATCTCGGGGCTGTGTGTATTGTGTTTTTCTGGATATGACTGCCGTCCGCGGGGCGTAGATTGTATCAGTCAATTGTAGTGGAATCGTGTCGTTTGTGTGTCGCGTATATGATATTTCGCGATCGACATGTGCATTTGCTGCTGAATTCGGTGTGCCGTGGTGGACAGGTGAGCCAGGAAGAAGAAGGAACAGGGGGTGCCCCCGGATCGGATCTCGCGCGCATCAACCACCGGCACCAGCACGCGCATCATAAGCTGGGACTTGTGAGTAACTTTAACAATATTTTAGTCGAGGTGTTACCGGCCTCCAGTTCGGTTGCACCGTTCTTCGACATCCCCGTTCCGTTTGACACTCATGGGCCCTTTAAAGGAGGCTCGAGGAGGGAGAAAGCGAACACGTTGAAATTCTCATATCCTCAGTTTAGCCAGAATGACACGGTGTTTTACACTGGCAACTCATCTTTAAATCGTTCGGTTTGGCTTTTGAATAATAAATTGAACTATTTTTTCACCTTTTCCCACTATTCAATGAGGTCGGCATTGGATAATCTATCGCTGGTCATATTGTGATTTCACTTTTCAGACGTGCGTGGCGGTGTCCTTCCTATCTACATTTTATAACTCTCCCCCTACTTCTATGCCCTCTAATGTCCATTCTGAAAACTCGTTTCGTTATGTGATTTTCATGCCTCCTTATAACATGGTCAATCCAATATAACTAATTAATATTTCAGAAATCAATTTTAGCGACGATAACTTATTTTTTTTTTATTTATATATCGACGTAAAAACGCCTGGTATCTGAAGTGTTTGAGTTTACCTAAATCAAAACGTATTACAACACCGAACGCTACGGATAAGCGCTAACCCTTATATGCTTTTAGACACGAGAAAGCGAAAAACATGAAAATAATTAGATTAATTGTAATTACGAAGATTTTTCAAGTTCCGTCGAGGGCCGAATTTGCATATTTAAATAGCGCTCGCAACTTGACAGACAAGTTATTATTTGCGCTAAAATTTTGTGTCCGACATTTTGGAAGACAAATTAAAGTTGGTCCACACAGTTTTGCGATACGGAGTTCTATGTTTTATTCATTGATACTGTTGTTTTTGCATTCTTTTCCACGATAATGGCTAAGTTTAAGTTTTTTCTGTTAATATACAAAAGGACGTCTAACATAGTTTAACAAATCTATAACAAAATGATGAAGAGGAAAGATTTGATTTGTCTGCATTGAATAGGCTCCGAAAATACTGGACGGTTTTCAAATTCTTTCAACTAATAAAGCTGATTAATCTGCGCGTGATATAAACTATAGTTACGCGGACAAAGTCGTGGGAAAATTGCTAGTGTAATATAAAGATGACGTATGTATGATTATTAGCTCTTTGGCATCGAAATATCACGGGGAACAGTCAAACTAGTATTGATGATCCCAAAAACCAAACCCAATACCTTTATACAATATACATCTAAACGAACCATGCTCAAACCAACCTTCTTTAGAACTTTATTACCATTATTAGGCGATCGATAGAAAAAGCTCTAGTATTTCCAGCAAATCATACCCATGGTGGTTTAGTGGTCAAGTTAGCTACAAAACCATGCAAAATCATTCACTAACGATAGAAAAGTTGCATCAGACGAAAAAACAATGTTTTCAGGGGTTTCAGCCTCAAAATCATCACAGGGCCAGGTTACGGGAACACATACATACATACTATCACGTCTTTTTCCCTTTTAGGGTAGACAGAGACCAGGTCTATAAGACTTTAATGCCACATTTAGCATATTGGTGGGCTTGTAGGCGGAGAACGGAATCAAAATAGTGATGGGCAGCTAGCCGCATCGCCTATTTACATGATTCCTCATGCCCATTCCCTCGATCAGCTTTTACGAACTGCGCGGGAAGAGGAGCAGCTGGTACATTCTACGTTATTTCTTTTCTCCCAGACCAGCGTGGTAGAATGCGCGAACACGCTTGATAGACGGAAAGTGAAAAACTAGTCGGAAATACGAATTTAAGAGTTTCCAAACGAAAGTTAAAAAAGAAATGAATCCGTTATGCAACTCGCAACAGAATCACGAGCGGACAAAAAGCTGAAACTAGACGGCAGAAAGGCACGACTCGGAATAGTTTCTGCAATAAAAGCTCTCCATTCGAGCTTGCGATTCAGCGTTAAACGAAATATTAATATTTCTTCAATCATGAAGCTTTGCTGCGTTATTCTTTAGTTCTTTTTTATTGAAATTAGCTTTTTAAACGAGTTCTAGATTTAAAATTTAAAGCTAGTATTTTAATTGTATTCGGAAATAATGAACATGTTTGGTTTTTCTTTTTCCTGTGTCCTTTAAGCTGCTTTAAGGCATCTGACAACGACTCACCTCTAAAGATATGGTTTTTCGTGTTACGATCGCAAGCACGGAGGAACTGGTGATTATTTTTGTCACTTGTGACCAAGGACCCACTAAATCCCAAACGTATTTACGTTAAACTTTTATATACTTAGCAATAATCCTAATCATAACTTCCTAACTAATATTATAAATGCGAAAGTGAGTTTGTTTGTCTGTTACACTTTCAAGCCGTATCTACTAAACCAATCATCATACAATTTTGCATACACATAGGTTAGGGTACTGATAATGACATAGGCTATATATTATAAATTAATTATTATTGTTTGTCTGATAATTTAATTACATTATTTTAATTTTATATAAATTATCAAATTTGTATGCATGCTAAATTTAAATACTTTTAATTAATCTCAATATTTCAATTAAATATTCTTTTTTATATTTAAATTCCTATTCTAAAATAAATATTTATTACCTTCTGCTAAATCATGAATGTTGTGTTCACCTATTATTGGGTTGCATGATAGAACTTAAGATTTAATGTTGTTTGTATATTTTTGTCATGTAACCTGTTGGTGTACCTAATTGAATAAATAAATATATATCGAAGCCGTGGGTAACAGCAAGTTAGCTTATATTTTTGGCCTACATTGCTGTCATAATTTACAAACTGCCACAGGCCATAAAACCTTAGTCAAACTACCTACACGAAAAATATTTGCTCACTAAAAATGAATTTAGCAGAAAATGTAAGTTTTATTCGCGTAATACTTGTTCCACGAAATGGATAGAAAATAACAGATAAGTTAGCAAGTGTCCAGGTAAGTTGTCGATGTAGAAATGTGTGTAGCACTAAATCTAGATAGATTTATCTAGACTCTGTTGGAAATCGGAGCATGATCATTCTGCGACTATTCATTCCGATCGTAGTAGAAAAATTCATTCAACTTTGCTAAAAATAGTGAAGATATCCTTAGATGTTATACACACTTAGTCACACACTTAGAGAAACACAAAATTAACACACTTAGAGAAAATGTTTTATTTGCGTAATACTAAAGAGAACATATAAAATGGATAGAAAACAAGAAATGGAAAAGTTCGAAAGTACCTCGGTAAGTTGTCGATGTACAAATGTGTGTAGCACTAAATCTAGACAGATTTATCTAGACTCTGTTGGAAATCGGAGCAGTAACATTTTGCGACTATTTTTTTTACTAAACTTAGTGAAAAAAAGTTCTTAACTGTAATTTTTTTCCTGGTTTTAAGTAAAAAGTCGTTTGATTTGATAGAAGTAATTTAAACATTCATTGTAAAGATTATTTATTAAAAAATTCATTGTTTGAACACACGGCACACTGTTACTGATAATCATCATAAGGTCTTGTCTAGTCTTCACTGCAGGAGCACGACCCTCTCTGTACTACCAGAGCCACATATTAGTCAAAGCAGTCAGAGGATTTGGCTTACCTCTCCACGCTGGCCAGACGTAGAACTTTGTTTACAAAGCTTATAAACACTTTCATCCATCATCATATAAGCTTATATGATGATGGATGAAAGTGTTTATAAGCTTTGATTAATTAATTTTAATGTTTGTAAACAAAGCTTATAAACATTAAAATGATTAATTAAATTAAGCTTATACAGTAACATCAAAAGTCCTCTCTAACCCGTCTGGCCAGCGTGGAGAGTGTAGGCCAAATCCTCTGTCTGCTCTGGCTAATAAGGCTCTGGTAGTACAGAGAGGGTCGTGCTCCTGCAGTGGAGACTAAAAAAACCTGATGAAGAAGAAGCTTATGCAGAAGCGTCTTAGGAAAGCTAAGCTAATAATAAACTAAAGCTTGTGTTTCCCAAATCACCTTCTGCGACATCACGGGAAGACTTAGAGTGGGTTTATTCTACTTACCGGCACCAAGTGGCCAATTGTTACTGAATAAGTTAATATTTGGATGCTCAAAGTAAGTAGTATAAAATAAATTCAATGTCTATTCTACGTTTTTTCTATTCTTCCAGACCAGCATGGAATATAAGCTCTTTATTTTTCAAACACAAAGTAAACGGTAGAAATTATTTTATCGCTGTGCAGTTTCAACAGACTTAGATAAATCCCGTTGAACACACATTTCTACATCGACAAGTTACCTGGGTACTTGCGAACTTACCCATTTGTTGTTTCTATTTATTTGTTATTTTCTCAAGCGATAAAAAATATGTTTTCTTCTAGGTGTCATTATTTTGCAGTTTACTTTTTCTTGTCTATTTTGTTTAATATTTTAAGTGTTAGTCGTGATGTTTTTTTTTTCTTTTTCGAATGTGTAAGGCCAACACTGGTGTCAGATTTTTCAAGCTGCCCAAAGGCATCTGACATAGCTTAACGACTGCCATCAACGATGACAGCCGGGACCAACGGCTTAACGTGCCTTCCGAAGCACGGAGGAGCTCGAGAAATTTTATGCCACTTGCGGTCACCCATCCAAGTAGGGACTGCACCAGGGGTTGCTTAACATACGTAAGCGCTCATAGAGCTCACACCCACTGGACCATCGGGCTCCTCTAGTCGTGATGATATAAAACATATCGGGTTACTGACTGTGATTATTGTGTTTTGCGAGTTATGATATCTGGGTCCAGTAACATGGACCATGGTCACAAACATAGAGCAAGAAAGAGGAAAAAAAGCGACGAGACATTCCTTGCTCTGTGATCACGAAGGAACTAAGGAGGAAGGAATAATCACGAACAATACCTTCGTAATCATAGTTCATGTACTGGACCAAAAAACTCGCCAAACACCATCACGGTAAATAATTTCATAATAATGTTAATAAACGGTTAAGCAAGCTACATTTAAAAAAAATATAGTATGTACTTATTATAAATCCCAACTAATATTATAAATGCGAAAGTGAGTATGTATATTTATTTGTTTCTTACCTCTTCACGCTTTATGTACTAAACAAACAAATTTGGCATAAATTGTTCACCCTAACCTATGTGTAACAGTACTTTTTTCCGGGATGAAAGGTACCTACTTACCGATCATCCCGGAAAAAAGTATTGTTCTCGGAGGATTTGGGATAAATGACTCGGCAAATTTATACGCAAGAGAAGCCGCGGGTACAAGCTAGTTGAAGTGTATATATTAACACACTAGCTGTTACCCGCGGCTTCACTCGCGTAATTTATAGCCTATGTCCTTCTCGGTGCCCTAACCTTTGTATGCTAAATTTCATGATGATCGGTTCAGTAGATTCGGCGTGAAAGCATAACAAACAAACAAATAAACAAACAAACTCACTTTCGCATTTATAATATAAGTTGGGATTGGGATTGGGATTACGATCCTTTTAAGCCTTGTGTAAAAAACTACTTTCAAGATTTGTATAATGACAGAAGTTTATGCTGCCATTATACAAAATTTATTCAGGAAGACTTTACCAAAAATGTTTTAATTGAAAGTATCCTGGCATAGTGTACAAAACAAATTCTACTCTCCTTTCAAATAACCCAGTACATTACTCGTACATTAGCGTTTCGACAACGGGACGTTTTTACTTGACATTCGCGAGCTTTTTGCTGACGCCAAAACAGGGTATCTGCGTTTTTACGCGATACATTTTAGTAAGGCGACAGCTTTGATGAATGAATGCGTGTGTCTAGCGTGTACGATATACCTGCCACGTGTTAATGTATACGTAAGATATTAAGCTTAGTTGTCCCTTGAAGAACAAATTGTAGAAAGACTGTTGGAAACTCGAAAATCATTTCGACTTTCTCATAAAAATGCGCACACAGCATTGGTCCCACTCCCACCCCGTAGTATAGTAGATCAACATGCTTATGAGATATCATATTTATTTATGTAAAGACTGTGTAGAGTAGAAAAAAATAGTGAGCCGTCCAGTTTTCGCAAGAGTTTAATAGTCAATTTTGTGCTGGTGACTAATATCTGACAGCTCAGCTTCTTGGCATTTACTTCCATCTCATTTCACATAATCAGTCGCATAATTGCAGGAAAGCGAGAGGAAAGATTTTACACATCAAAAAGCACATTCGATAGTTTTAATGAATTCTCATTGAACTCACACGCTCTGACATTTGACAAGAAACAATAGAGAAGTCCCATAAAACAATGTTAATTTAAAAGGTGGTGTAAAATACAAAATACTCGTTTTTACTCGCGAATTTCGACGCAAATACATTATAAACAAGTGCTTAACTTCTTGCTTTAGCAATTATTATTAATTCTGTGGCAATGTCGAATAATAAATTTGATAATCTGTGTAATAAATTAAAAATAAAGACACTTATAAAGTCTATTTATCAGCTAGAGATTTCCACTGCTGGATAGGCTCCCCCATAGATCGCCACAAATTGCGGTATTGTGCATCCTGAGTCCACTGATAATAAAATACACTTATCAAAACGTAGCTATTACTACGTTTCTCTTTACAGCAATATCAGTCCCCGGAGAGAATAATCACATTCCGTCGTCTTGAACTCGAGCTACCAGGATCTATTTTACAAAGTAGATATTTAAACAGCTAATTATTTACACACTGTTGTAAGGAAAATAAATTTCGATGAAAAATAAAGCGGCCATTCTGATTTTGTAGACATTTAAAACAGTTGGCAATGCAATACGAAGATTTTCAAAATGTTACAGTAAATACACACATACAAAATATGTTAAATAATTTTAATAGACAAACATCTAGCAAAATTATATTATTATTATTGCGTGTCGTAGTGGTTAACAATAGTGGACAAAATAAAGAGCCATCCTTTGACCTGGTATGGCCATATCGAGAGAAGGGATGCCGATCACCTCTCTAAAAGGATGCTCCACTTAAATGTGTCGGATTCCTTTCCTCTAGGAAAGGAAAGGCCGAGAAAGTCATGGAGAGAATATGTGAAGAATGATATGAAGGAACGAGGAGCTAGTGCCGATATGGTTGTGAATAGAAAGCTTTGGAGAGTGTTGACACACTCAGCCGACCTTAAATAGGGAAAAGGCGAGGGAAAGGAAGAAGAAGTAGTGCTTACTAAAGGAGGCCAGCTTAGCATAAAGTTGCAACACGAAGCAGTGACATTAGCGTATGAAGGATGGCACGTTAAGACGTTGGCCCCGGCTGTCATCATTGATGGCAGTCGATAAGCTATGTCAGATGCCTTTAAGCAGCTTGAAAAATCTGACACCAGTGTTGGCTGGCTGGTTGACTTACACACGAAAAAAAATTAGCTTATGATATTAACACGAATTTATTAAATCAATGAATTGTCCTCTGACTGCTTTGGCTATATATGGCTCTGGTAGTCGGGAGAGGGTCGTGCTCCTGCAGTGGAGACTGGCAGGGACCTGTTGATGATGATGATGATGAACACGAACGATGATAACAATCACAAACAATAACAGATGATTGAATTAACCTATATTAACAGTGAGGATCAATTAAAAACGAAAAAATGCGTGTTGTATATAGATGGTTTCAAAGCGATTACTATTATTTGCCAATAACCAAATATTTACCATATTATCTACCATCAAATCAATGGAAAACACATTAAATAAATGTCCAAAACGCTTCAAAATTACTGTCAACAAGTAGAGAACCAATTAATCTAATCGATATGAAGAGGCTTCTAAGACTCAGCGTAGTAAGGATGTACTCAATCCAATTGCAGTATCGATACAACACACGATAAAATTTGAAAATAAAATCATGTACACCTATTATACTCTATCGCTAATGCTACGGGAATTTATTTGATTTGGATTTAGTGATACTCAATGAATGTCATGGAGATTTATGATGCGTGTGTTTTCGTTAAGGGGGCACACTAGGCACAGTAGCGACGCCAATCATTTTACATCTAATACTTTACAAATAGACAGAAATTCAAGAATGTAAATCATATAAGCACTAGTAAATAACCTGAAGTATATAAGCTGCGATACGTCCGCTATAGTGGCAGGTCTTTTATTTTTAATTTTACAGTCTGACTAGTAGTCACATTGTAGAAGAATTTGGAAGAAGTTTTAATCTACTACTGCTGCGATTTAACTAAACTTGCGATATCATTATATTATCACACTTTCTTTAACCTATCCGAAAAGTTGGCATATTTTATTTGGATTTGGTGGCTCTCCATTAGTCACTGTATGTACGGGCCCCTCATCACCCGTTCATAAGAATGCTTGTTGGTTTGGTAAAGTGATAAATTAAAGTCTGGTAAGTTCAATATAAAATGTATGTACTACCCTTCACACAAATTACACTGATAGATACTGATAATTGATGTATTATTTGAGATATTAATGATAAATGATAGAAATTGATGAAAAAAATGAAAAGTTGATCACTAGTGCCGCGATCTATATGCTAGGAACGTAAACTGACAATTGTTGCAATAAAAATAACGCACAAAGCGTAAAATGTTGAGACGGCTAAAATGTTGCAGCCGTACAGTCACAATAAATGTGTGATCACCAATTCTTGGTAATTTAGACATTAAAATATCGACATGTTATATGTTCGACAATATCGATATAATTTAAGTACAACACTCTAAATCCTATCCTAGATGTTTGCCTTATTGGAGAGTCACAATAAATGCTTTTACCCTAATGACGCCGCGTCGTAAGGGTAAATGGAAGATATGAAAGGGCCTTATATTTGTTTTGGGGAAGCAAATATTTTTGTATAAATATTTTGGTGCGCAATGATTTTTGGGGAAGTGAGGTGACAAGTTGTTAAGGATGGAAGATTCATACAGACCACTGAAATAAAAAACGGATCTCTTTTATAGGTTTTTTTATGCATTCACGATGCTTAGCTATACTCTTATTTCTTTAATAAAAGTAATATGCTAATCATTTACAATGTGAAAATAAGTATGTGTAGATTTACCTAAAATGTATTGAGCAGAATTTTTCAAGTTCAATTTAATTTAATAGTTTTTACATGATAGTGGCAGTTTTGGACAACACAAATAAAATTCGCTCAAGTGAACACATTGTATGTGGGTTAAAAGTGTTTCCTTTAACAGATTTTGTATTAGGAGCTTTAAAAAATTGGTTTATTGCATCTAAAATCCTTTGATGAAACAATATAAAAAGTATTTCGTTTTGCACTTTTTTATGATGGGGAATTAATGTGAAACTCGCGACAGGTCACGTGACCGACAGATTCGTCAAATTAAAAATTCGTAAGACGAAAACGTGAACTCATCGAAAAACAACGTTTATATTTAGGTTTTCGCTTCTGCCGGCATTCCCACAGTGCAACCCGTTTTTTTTTATTAAATAACTCGTTACTTTTGAAAACTGTTGGCTTACATAGAATTACCTTAAAACTCTAGAAAAACATTAAACAACCAGAAAAAGAATGAATAACTCATCTATAACGATTTCCAGGAATTCGATTTTAACGTTTATACGCGCCTCCCGCAGGATCACGGTGAGCGTAAACAAATTAATGGGATGAGCGGGAAATTTCCCATTTCCCGGAATTTATACGGATTTTTCTCTCATGTTCGTCTGGGAGAAAAGAAAAATCGTAAAATGAGTCAGCTGCATATCTTCCCACGCAATCGTTAAAGCCGATCTAGGGACTCATCCACGGAAAGACATGGAGTGGTCCTTTTCTACTCTGCCGGGAACCACATGGCAGTATTCTTATACTATTACTATATTATTATAAAAGATCAAAAGAATGGCCTAAAACAAAGCAGAAAACGGAGGAAAGCAACTGGAAAAGGTTTCGGAAACAGGCGCCTATCGGCCGTGATTTATTTGCAACTTTCTTATTGGTTCGTAAACAAGGCTTTGTCGGGAGATCTCGATACGGCGAAAATGTGCTAGACCTCTAGAAGGAGTAACTGTTTTGTTACTTCTTAGACTTACGTATCATTTGAATACTTGTACAGGGTTTTAAAAGTGATAACGTCATTTGGATACTAGTACATGGTTATAAAATAAACCAATTTAAAAAAAATGCTTAATAACAATTTTTCTCACTAGATGGCGTTAATGAAGTCAAGTGACAAATAAGTTAAAATATTATCAATATTTTATCATTTTCATATCAACGCCAAGTAACGAACTTAAGCTTTTTGTTTTTTAAATGTCCACTTTGATATTAGTTTTGATATTTGAGGGCATTTTCTCGATTCTCTCAAATGTAGTGCTATTTGATTAATGAGACGTTAAACCATGGATAATTAAGTTAACTATAAAAAGTTTCTAAATCTCATCATATGTAAGTGTCTTGAGCCAGTCTATCACCAATCTCGTTCACCCAAGTTTTTATCGGTTTAATAGTAAATTGATTAATTTTTTTGATAATATTATAAAGGTAAGTACTTTGTAAATTATAAGTTTCCTGCTACAAAATGCACGTATGTTTTTGCTGTGAATTACTGTAAAGTATGAAAAAGGTTCTAAACCTCATCATATGTGAGTTTCTTGAGCCAGTCCGTATATAGTTACTATAGATATGTTTCCTGATGCATTCTAATTCGTAGATTGGAAGAAAACATCTCTATTAGTTAAATTACGGCTTGTATATAGATGTTTCAAGTAAAACACCCAAAAATCTCACCCTGAAAACAAATTCGCCCTCCATTGTGGGAGACATAAACAAACAAACAATAAAACAGAAAAAGGAAAGTAAAAAAGTACAAGTCGACTGCTTTGTATTCATGACTTTCGATAAATAACGCTATCTACCCGGTGTGAGAGAAAAGAATGCCCTACTACCTGTACGCACCTGGGACTCGAATCGTTCGAATATTGATTACCACGTGTTTGTATAATAAAATAATAATGTGGATTTTACGAGTGTTTCGCCTGTAAAAAAACCAGCAAAGTGCGAGTCGGACTCGTGCAACGAGAGTTCTGTACGACTTATATTTTTTACGAACAAGTTTTTACAAATTGAATGAAAAACGTCCAGAAACGGAATTTTTGGAATAATACAAAATTTGTGTTTTATGCCAAATTTTATGAGTCTCGGATGAATCAACGGAAAAAGCCTCATATGTTTTTTTAACTCTTTGCGATATTGAGCAAATTGCAAAATTTGCGACATTAACGTACATACGTTTTGATTGTGTTGACTTATTAATTGATCTTCGCAGATTTGAAAAAAACTGCTAGTATTAATATGTGATATTCATTTCGAAGAAAAAAGAAAAAATAAAAAGTAGTAATGTTCTATAAATAGTAGTAAGTAAATGAATGCCGTAGTAAGTAAGGGATGCATGTAGTAAGTAAAGGATACCTGTGAAGCGATTGTAAGTAAATATATGCTTCTGAATCGTATGAAAGTAAGATTATTTAATTACAAAATAAAAAAAAGAAATATATAAGAAAGTTAGAGTATACTAAGTTATGCTTTAACTCTATCATGAAGTTGTGTACATGAATTTTAACTTAACCGAGATACTTTTAGACAAATTATTTGAAAGTTCAATAGCAAATTTTAATATATTCGTTGTTTAAGTCGTCATACTCAAAACTTTACTTTTTTCTTTGTTTTCCGCAAATTAAAAGCGAGTACTGCATGAGAACCATTGGTTAAGCAACAGAGGTGGGGATAAAAATTTATCTAAGCTTTTCTCTCTTTCGATTACGTATAAAAACATTGCATTTTGAATTTACTATTTGTTCTCCAAGAACTAATAAAAATCAAGTGTCTACCAGTCGCCGTTTCTCCGTATTCCAGTTTTCTTTGAAGATGTTGCGAAGAAATGCAATATTGTTTCGTTCTTTTGCGTTTGGCTTGTTTAGTTTTATGAATTTATTGTTTTCTATAAGGCGGTGGAGGAAAATCTTTGCCGTTGGTTCATTTCTGTGGAACAAAAATCATTTTTCCATTTGATAAAGGGAAAATATTATGAAGGTTTCAGATGACTGCTTTAAATGTGCTACATATATTATCATTAAATTTAGATGTCAGTCATTTGTTCAGTCTTTGTGATGGCTTTAAGTTGCTTTATAAACTTTACACCAGTGTTTATTTTCTGTTTTGTTAGTTTTTTTTTATTTTAATGTACAATACTTGTACCTATTTGTATAATGGACCTGGCATAGGTTAAGTCCTTTCCAAAGCACAGAGAAATTCGAGATATTTTAAGTAATTTATACCCAACCAATCGAAATGGGAACATCATGTAATCTATACATACCGGCCTATAATATTTGGGTGAAGAAGGAAACGTCTTAATTTATTTATTTATTTCTTTTCGGAAGATTTACAGCTTACTTAATAAAAAATATTACAAATTTGAAGACTTAAATTACTGCACAGCCATTTACAAATCTTCACTTATGCGTAACAAGATTATAAATATGTTCAAGATTTTATCGTTAATTTTATTGGAATGTATTAATTTGCCTTATACCAATACCATCCATCCCAACTAATATTTTAAATGCGAAATCAAGTTTGTGTGTTTGTTACGCATTCACGCCCTGCCTACAGAACCGACCATCATAAAAATTTGTATACACGTTTTCTGAAGTACGGAGAAGGACATAGGCTCTACCTTTCATCCCGGAGAAAAGTACCGTTCCCGAGGGATCGACACTAACGCGAGTGGAGCCGCGGGCGACAGCTAGTTTATAATTAAAACAACAACAAGAAAATGAAATGAAATGAATAGTTTTTATTCAAATTTTGGATCTCATGTATCGCTTTTTGAACGTCATTTATCTTTCTTGTTATATTTTTTTTTTTGCAAAATCGAAAAACTACTAGCGTTTCGAAACGAGGAGTTCGTCAAAACGAACATTTATCATTTGCACGTCATAATTCACCATAATAAAGAACCCTTTTATTTTATAACACACACGTACAACTTATAATTACACATATTTCGTGGAACAGCGGTCACCCATCGATTACTATTCGTGGTCACGTAAAGCGAACATTCAGACCATATCTGGATGAAAAAATCAGGTCGATTAAGTGAACGAAAGTAGGTAGTTATGTAAAAAGTTATTACGCCTAATTAAAAAAAATGGACAACAATCAAAATCAAATCCAGTTAAAACCTTCGATCACCTATAAAGTAACTTATAAGTGATCGAAGGTAAAACACATCTCAGCTATCTTTTTACTCGACTGATCCACCAAGGCAGGGTAATTTTTCAAGCGTATGTATATTTGTATTATCTATGTATGTAAGAATGTCTGTTTCATTGTAGCTTAACAGGTCGACCGATTTTAAAATTGGAGATGTCATAAGATTTGTATTCATCCCCGGAGTGTCATAGACTAAGTAACGTCAGCTTAAAATCAATTTGGCGGACGTAAACTGACAAAAAACCGGCCAAGTGCGTGTCGGGCCACGCGCAGTGTAGGGTTCCGTAGTTGCGAATGACAACTTTGAGTTCACACTATTCACACTCGCACCTTACAGTTTAACGACCAAAAACATCTAACAATGAAAATAGTATGAAATTTTACAGTTTATAAGTTGGTTGCCTATAACTTTTTAGTTTGTACTTACTACTCAGCTCTGATAGTTTTCCTTTCAACTTCAGTATATATGCTACTGCTGTAATTTTTTTCACGTATCTATATATAACCGTTTAGCAGATAGAGGGGGGGGACACTTACCTCTAACAAAACTTCGCACTTTAAAACCAAATATTTCGGAAACGGAGCCCTTAATCAAAAAATGGTGTTCTCAACTTCACAATATTTTTGAAAGACCTATTTAACGATACCCCACACAATAGGTAAATAGAGAAAAAAAAAATACTCCCTCACTTTACTTGTATGGGAGCTACCCTAAAAAAAATTTTGTTTCAAGATTTTATTCTACCACTTTTTTGCCATGATTAATATACATACCCATACCAAATTACAGCTTTCTAGTACTTATAGTCTCTGCGTAAAACCGCGGACGGACAGACAGACAGACAGACAGACAGACAGACATGGCGAAACTATAAGGGTTCCTTGTTTACTACGGAACCCTAAAAAAGGCAGCCGGTATTTTGTTTTCATAAATTACCTACTAAAATAAAAAAAAATCTACTTGATTACCCTACAGACATAAGTGTCAGTAAAGTGATGTTGATACTTTGATTGGGTAAAGTTTTAGCAAGTAGTTAAGTTACACCCGTGTCTTCGATTAAGTTTTATGCTTGATCGAAACCCCGTATCGAATATTCCAAATAATTTTCTAGCACTTTATTGAAATCTTGTTCTGTCACTATGGTTTAACTATCCTAACAAGAGACAAAGACAGCACAACACTTAAGAATGTCGTTAGTTAAAATTCTTTTGAGTATTTGAGTATTAGTATTATAAGATAGGTTTTGTCTATGTATGTTAGTCTCAGAATACAGAGTAAGTATTAAATGTTGGTTAACTACAACAATCTGACAATTTACTCTAGAAATCAAACAAATATACCTACACTGTGAATCGGCAATCGTAATAAAAGCACCTCCTTCAACCTCGTCGAGATCACTGACCTATCGCTAGCAAGAAAAAGCATTTTAAACTTTCATGAGCTTTCATATTCAAAATGGCGCATCCCAATTTTTCACCATTAACGGGAGGTGTTGCAATCCGGACCGATAAATCAGGATATCGGGAAAATATAGACTGGGTTCCGTGCGAGTTTCTTGAGGAGCATGCTAATAAGGTAAGGTCGGTTACAGTCTTGCATGAGTATGAGAAAATTGCGATTAGTCGCAGATATAATTAAGTTCTGTTGATTCATTTTCACTTCATCATCTGCAGATTTTTTAGTCCCCACTGCAGGAGCACGATCCTCTCTGTACTACCAGAGCCTTATATTAGCCAGAGCAGTCAGAGAATTTGATCTACTTAGTCTTTGATGTATATATAAGCTTTGTTTAGTATGTGTTTCCTAAGTTGCCTTCTACGACATCCACGGGAAAACTTGGAGTGGCTCTATTCTACTCTGCCGGACTCGGCCGCACATTTTCACTATTAATATGAATGGTGACTAAGTGTACGTAGGCTGTCGCTATTGATTGTTGAAAAGGAGTTTTTCCAATAAGTTAAGGTTTCTACAGACTTGCAACATTCTTAGCGATTAGTCGCAAACTTAAAAATTTCAACTGTACTAAACACCGCTTCCAAAACTTCCATTGAATGATGACTCGGACGGTCTCCGGTAGCGCAGTGGTTAACAGGCCTGTTTTGCGACACGATTCGATACCCAGCCAGGACTTGACAGAAAACGTTATTTTTCCCATTAGCCTGGATCTTGAATGTTTATCTATATAAGTATCTATTATAAAAGTATTGTTGAGTTAGTATCCTACGATACAAATTCACAACTTTCTGTCCCGAGCGATGTCCCGATGAGGAGCCCGATGGTCCAGTGGGTGTGAGCTCTATGAGCGCTTACGTATGTTAAGCAACCCTTGGTGAAGTCCCTACTTGGATGGGTGACCGCAAGTGGCATAAAAATATCTCGAGCTCCTCCGTGCTTCGGAAGGCACGTTAAGCCGTTGGTCCCGGCTGCCATCGTTGATGGCAGTCGTTAAGCTATGTTAGATGCTTTAAGGCAGCTTAAAAAATCTGACACCAGTGTTGGCCACTTACACATACGAAAAACAAAACAACTTTCTGTGGATTTAGCTCAAGTTGTATGATTTGTCCCTATACTTGTATATTTATTTATATTTAATGATGACCGGCGAGACCTATGGCTTTGGCTACACCTGCACCGAACAGCACTGCCGATGCATCTCCGCTGCAGTACATTGCTTTTCCGTATGGGTGTACCTTTATAACGACTACGTGCCCTACAAGATGATGTACTAAATTGTATATACTGACTCTGTGAAGTGAAGACCTCGCGAATCTGGCTTGGATATTAAACTGAATAAATGTTCATTGCATAAATGGGATCCATCACAGTCATGTCAAAAACTTGTTTATTTTATTTTTTGCGCTCGCTCAGTCAACCATGTATTTTAGCATCATCATTATCATCATCATCAATTCAGCCGCAAGAAGTCCACTGCTGGAGCAAGGATTTCTAATACGACCGGTTGGAAGCGGCCTGCATCCAGCGCCTTCCTATGTATTGAATATTTATACAGAAATGTTAAATTTTTAAAACGTTTCAAACCGCAACAAACAAACAAGTTGTTGAAGAACAAAGAATGAAGAAGTACAACCCCTAATCTATTATATCGATCACGCTCCAGGGCTGTATAAATCGTCTCCGAGAATTCGCTTTAATAAAGTTAAAACCAAGTTGGACGAAATGAAAAACTCGGGAACTTGAGGTAGTGTTGCGCAAACTTGGTCTTTGAGTAGGTATTTCTAAGTCTTGTCTCAATCGTCTCTTTCTTTCATGTTATCGTGTTCCTTGTTGCACCGTTTGTTTGTTTTTCGTGTGTGTAAGTGGCCAACACTGATTCAAAATTTTCAAGCTGCCTAAAGGCATTTGACTTAGCTTAACGACTGCCATCATGATGACAGTCGGACCCAACGGCTCAACGTGCCTTACGAAACACGAAGGCGCTACAGAGATATTAATGAAATGATAAACACCTTTTTGATATCACAAAAATCCTTCTTTTGTGAAGTACTATGCATAAATTAAATATATAAGTATATTTAATCGGAAATGGTAGAAGGTATCATTAATTATAGTATTGTAATGGTTTTATCGAAAACGCAAAATCAGGAAGTAATTCAAAACATCATTAATATGGCCGATAAAAGGTTGAATATCCGCCATTAACCCAACTGCCCAAAAGACGAGTATTATATTTTTTTACCATAAAAAGGGCTGGATGGAATCCGACAGTTTATCGTTATCAATTTTCTTGGACACCTTTAATTTAAAATTGAAGTACCTATTTTTTTTTTCAAATAACACTAATATTGTATAGATAATGATACGAAACCTTTCGTTCGACTCGCACCTGGCCAATTTTTTTCTTTAACTCACTGACTAGCATAATAGTATGTGTGTGTTCACAATCACAATATATTACATAGATGAAAATACACAAATTTCACAGTGTTTCAGAGCAACTACCAGTAAATAAATACAGTCCATCCACAGACGGAAAAATTAAACATTTTATGCTTGGCGGTTATTGAACATGTTCGTATCAGACATTGAGTTAAATATTTCATACGAATTGATTGGTCTACGGAATTTATTTTGCGTTAAGGCTATAGCACACCCGATTCATGAACCAATAGGCATGCATACAATCTTAATTGGAGATTTTTTTCGAATTCTAAGGATTGGGTGAAAATCTAAGGAATCACGATAATAAGCAATGCGGCTAGCAACCCATCACTATTTTGATTCCGCTTTCCACCTTTACGCCTACTAACACACTAAAGGTTTGGGTTTTATGACCGTCTACCCTGCAAGTATGTATGTGATCACTCGAAAACGAATGATTTTTATGTGTCAAAAATGACTCGTCTTGAGAAGTCACTCCATTAAAATACCGCGGTTAAAAATAGAACCTGTGGCCTAGGTGGCGCATTCTATCACTCTACCTACTCTTTCCATGGTGCTCTAGCATGTACTTGTACTACATTTTCGCTGATATTTGTCTACTGGGGCAAAGAGTGTGTGCGTCAGGAAGGTGGCTAGCTGTAAAAACTTTGGTCATATAAATACATCGGTTGGAAAGATCTCTTTGATAATTATAAGCTTTGTTTAGGTTGTGTTTCGTAAGTCGACATTTCTGTTAGGTTATTTATCATTTTCAGTTACATCCGCCATCGATCATTTCTTAGATCTACCTCTTTATTTAATTCCCAGTAATTTTCTTGTCCAATATTTTTATCGTAATATGACTTTCATACAGCTGCGCAAAAGTAGCTTGTATGTTAAAATCCTTAAATAGCATTGTTTAATTCGAATGCCATATGATTTTGTATGATACCTACATGAAATTGCTTAATTTTTTAGTGACACAGACCTTTTCATTTAGATATCACACGGATTAAACAAGGTATTTTATCAGAATAAAAAACAAGATTTTCCTTCTATAAAAATTATAGCCTATGTCACTTAGAATAAAGCAAAGACTGAGAAAGAACGGAAGAAGAACGATACCTTACGAATACAAATTAATGGTATGTAAAACTTATGGTGGAAGAAAAAAACTCACATATTGTGGCGATGCTTGCCACATTTTTTTTAAATATAACCTTTTTTTAAATTGTTACCTTAATATTTTTGTACTGGTTGATGTGAATATGTTAAGAAAAACATAAATTTCAAAATTCAACATTTTATTTGACATGTAAAGATTTCGGCTATTTTTTCGAGGGATTCTGTTTTGGGTCTTTGAAGTGTTTGCATGTCCTATAGTGCATTGGCTACTTATTTTTGGTGTTATTTTATTTGCCTGTAGTTCCCAATTTTCCCCTTTTTGTAATTTGTTAGCGTTGCGACTTCGTGTCCAATCGGCACCGAGGGTCGTAACGCTACAATTTTGCATATTTCCCATTTATTGTAATTTGTTGGCGTTGCGACTTCGGGTCCAATCGGCACCGCGGGTCGTAACGCTACAATATGTACACAATACATGAATATTTGAACTCTGAAAACATAACGTTCTTATGTTGTGTTTCATTCTAGCACTTTAATTTATGTATAGGTAAATACTATTAAAGCTTTCATATTAACTGGGAGAAAACAAAAAAAATAGGATATATCACCTGCTTTTTGACCGTAAACGTCGGCCAAGGGAAGGGGCAAAACGTAAGGAATTATATCAATAGGCGATGCGGCCAACACCATTTTGATTTCCATTTTCTATGACGCCCACTAACACTTTAAATGTTGCCTTTTGGTCATATTCCTTGAGCGTTATCTTCCCTATTATATATTAATATGTGCGTATATATCAATAAAACACTTCAAATACCAATAAGGATAAACGAAACGGTGTTATAGTTTCATCCACTCATCCATAGAGTATTCATATCAGTGTTTTGTGATTCGAGTATCCTTAATTCCTCTCAACGTCGAATATTTTGGGCGTTGATTTAAAAGTGGCTTTATTTCCACGTAATCAACAAACAGAGAGGAAATTTATTGCCTTGCATTTGGCTTTATGTGTACATTTTATTATTATTTTGAATAATTTTACTATCGTCAGTAGATGAAAAGTTTTTACCCATGTGAATTTTGTTTAGTTATCATTTCAAATAATTGAGACCATAATTAAATTCATCTACTATTCCAGGGTGGTACTGAACTAAAAGAATTATTCCCGTTATGTCGATTTCACTATACGCCGAGTCACACCAAGTCGAATCTCATATTTTAGTAGTAAGTTGTCGCTACGCTACACCTTTAAAATATATTTATTTTTCACCAAAACTCATGTACACAATTGACAACACAAATAATTTAAAAAAATAGTACGAAACACACTAGAAATAAGAAGACACTTCAAGATAAGTGACGTTCCAAAGCACCAAAACACAAAACGATGAGTGGGCAAATATACAGCGATACAATAAGTACGTATATATTATTAAAGATGTTAGAGTTAACACCATAGAAGTAGGAATCGTTTTTTTTTTATCTGTGGTTTGTCCCTCAAATCATCAAGTCAGCCAAAGGTACAACTTACTCTATCGGACCTATTTTATTATTTTTAGGGTTCCGTACAAAAGTTGAAAAACGGAACCCTTATAGGATCACTCGAGCGTCTGTCTGTCCGTCCGTCCGTCTGACACAGACGATTTTCTCCGAATCTACTGAACCAAATTAGATGAAATTTGGTAAGATAGTGTAATCCTATGACCCAAACACGGATGTGCAAAGTAAATAAAGATTTTTTTGAAATAAAGGTAATTTTGAAGGGCCCAATTACAAAATTTTAAAAGAAAGTTTTGCATACCTTACTGTGTCATATATCAAATGAAAGGGCTCATTATGAGGATCTCAAAAATATTTTTTTTTGTTCGGGTAAAATCAATACTTTTGATTTTATTCACGAAAGAAGGCAAAAATTGACCATTCCCCCTCCCTAATCTCCGAAACTACTGGGCCGAAAATTATGAAAATATTACAAAATATAGTTCATTCCTTGAAGATTACAGGAAAAATAATAAGAATTCTATCACTTGAAAATTAAGTGGTAAACTCACAATAATAAGTTCATCTAGGGAAATAGTTCACTAAAACACCACTAGATGGCGCTAGTCAATTGAATCAAACATTTTTTGCACAAAAGTATTGATTTTACCCGAACAAAAAAAAATATTTTTGAGATCCTCATAATGAGCCCTTTCATTCGGAGAAAATCGGCTGTGACCTTAGAGGCTGTGACAGACGGACGGACGGACAGACAGACGCTCGAGTGATCCTATAAGGGTTCCGTTTTTCAACTTTTGTACGGAACCCTAAAAAACATATCTACTTAATTTTATAAAAAAAATAATCCATATCGCTGCGGTCAGGAAGATCGAGGGCGATTACCTCGCTGAATGGCCAAAATGAATGACCACCAGAAACGTCGATAAGGCACGTGGAGTTCTCTTTGAATGTGTATGTGGCCTACCCCAAGGCCCTAAGGTCTCCACGGCGAAGAGCACAAATACAAAAAAAATAGAGACCTATAAAATAACGTATTTTCTCTCAACGAGTAAAATGTTGCCACTTACGCTTGAAGATGTTTTTCAAATAACCCAGTTTGCTTACCTGAAAAACAAAAACAGTTATTATCCAAGAGTTCTTAGTAATCCAGATTATGTCACACGCTTGTTAACTGACAAAAGAGTAAAATATCATGACGGTGATATCATGTTTCTTGGAAAAACAAATTGTAACCGATTTACAAACATTATACAAATTCGGCTTTTTAGGGTTCCGTAGTAAACAAGGAACCCTTATAGTTTCGCCATGTCTGTCTGTCTGTCTGTCCGTCCGCGGTTTTACGCAGAGACGATAAGTACTAGAAAGCTGTTACCTATTTGGTATGGGTATGTATATTAATCATGCCAAAAAAGTGGTAGAAAAAAATCTTGAACAAACTTTTTTAAGTGTTGCTTCCATACAAGTAAAGTGGGGGAGTAACTTCTTTTTTTCTCTATTTACCCATCGTGTGGAGTATCATTAAATAGGTCTTTAAAATTATTCTTAAGTCTATAAAATATTGTGAGGTTGAGAACACCACTTTTCGATTTAGGGATCCGATTCCGAAGTATATGGTTTTAAAGCGAAAACTTTTGTTAGAGGTAAGTGTCCCTCCCCCCCTCTATCTGCTAAACGGTTATATATAGATACGTGAAAAAAATTACAGAAGTAGTATATATACTGAAGTTGAAAGGAAAACTATCAGAACTGAGTACTAAGTACAAACTAAAAAGTTATAGGCAACTTATAAAATGTACTCGAAAATGTAAAATTTCGTACAATTTTCATTGTTAGATGTTTTGGTCGTTAAACTGTGAGGTGCGAGTGTGAACAGTGTGAACTTAAAGTTTTCATTTGCAACTACGGAACCCTACACTGTGCGTGGCCTGACACGCACTTGGCTGGTTTTTTTTAACTGTTAAGTAACAAAACAATAGGGTAATCATTTTTATATGACTTTAAATATGTGTTTGTTTTAGTAAAGCGTTTTATATGATTGTTAGACAGTGTTCATCATCATCATATCAGCCACAGGAATTAGTGTAGTAGGCAGATGTTGCTGAACATACAGTCAGTGTTAAATGTGTGAAATATCTTTGGATACAGATAATTTACACTGTTCAGTGTTCAATCTTGCAAAAACGACACTTTATTTGTACACAACTGACTTTGACGAGCTCCGTGGCGCAGCAGTCAACACGCCTGCCTGTGACACGGAGGTCCCGGGTTCGATCCCCGGTCAGGTCAAGATGGAAAATGATCTTTTTCAGATTGACCTGGGTCTTGGATGTTTATCTATATATGTATCTATTATAAAATATAGTATCGTTGAGTTAGTATCCCATAACACAAGTCTCGAACTTACTTTGGGGCTAACTCAATCTGTGTGATTTGTCCGTATATATTTATTTATTTACAAACACTTATCTAGTCTATTGTTGTCTAGTCTATTTTTGAAGGAGTTTGAAGTCGCGGAGTCCACTTCCAATTGTAGTCTATTCCAGTTATGGACCACCTATTACTTAGAAATGATAAGCAGTGTTGGTTCTCGCTGATGGGTGGTTTAGTTTACAGTGGTGTCCTTTAATAGTTTCGTTCCCCCAATTCAACAAACTCTCTTACCCTCGCTTAAAAACGCCTTTAATTGGCCGGAGCGTCGGAACCAACATAAGCCAAGAAAACTGCGCTATATGGTATAGCAAAACCCACCCAATTATGGAAATCCTTGGGGTAGATCTATGACCAGCAGTGGAGTTCTTGTGGGTTATAATGATGATCATGAAGATGAAAGGTATTTGAAATCCACCGTTTCCGTACAAGTTGAGTAATTCAAACTCATGAATTTAAACATGTATTAAGTAACTTATTAATTCCCTTGAAAAGATAATCTCTTCAGCTTCGATATTTGCAACTTAACTCTATTTTCCTTTTATCTTTTGGATCAGGCAAAAATGCAATAGTAACAACGTTACGAGTACAGTGATCGTGCAGCTAAACGACGTCACTAAATCGCGCTGGAGCAAGGCAACTTTGCCCATTCCCGTTCGGAAAATTTGTCTTAGTTTTTACAACTTAGCTCTAGTTGTACAGCTTGTAAGCATCTAGTGGATTTATTTCATGTCATTAAATACTTTAATAGGTCTAAGATGTTTGTGTTAATGTATCTGTCATAAAAATATATCATCGTTCTGTTAGTATCTCACAAGTTCACATCTTATGGTGGGCTAGCTCAATCTGTGTGATTCATCTGTATATATTTATTATTATTTTCTTCTTACCTTTAGTATCAAGAAAAAATGCAACAGTAACAACGTTACGAGTACAGTGATCGTGCAGCTAAACGACGTTACTAAATCGCGCTGGAGCAAGGCAACTTTGCCCATTCCCGTTCGGAAAATTTG
Source organism: Rhodophaea formosa (assembly GCA_963082605.1). Taxonomy (NCBI): domain Eukaryota; kingdom Metazoa; phylum Arthropoda; class Insecta; order Lepidoptera; family Pyralidae; genus Rhodophaea; species Rhodophaea formosa. Next base: position 6,469,789 of record OY720228.1, on the reverse strand, counting down.
TCTTAGTTTTTACAACTTAGCTCTAGTTGTACAGCTTGTAAGCATCTAGTGGATTTATTTCATGTTATTAAATACTTTAATAGGTCTAAGATGTTTGTGTTTATGTATCTATCATAAAAATATATCATCGTTCTGTTAGTATCTCACAAGTTCACATCTTATGGTGGGCTAGCTCAATCTGTGTGATTCATCTGTATATATTTATTATTATTTTCTTCTTACCTTTAGTATCAAGAAAAAATACAACAGTAACAACGCTACGAGTACAGTGATCGTGCAGCTAAACGACGTCACTAAATCGCGCTGGAGCAAGGCAACTTTGCCCATTCCCGTTCGGAAAATTTGTCTTAGTTTTCACAACTTAGCTCTAGTTGTACAGCTTGTAGAAAAGCGTGTAGTAAATTTATTTCATGTAAATTAATACTTATCTGGTAGAAACATTGTTATGCAATAACTAATTGTATACGATAAATAATATGTAATGCCGCCGTGTGGGTTCCGGCAGAGTAGAATAGGACCACTTCAAGTCATCCCGTGGATGTCGTAAAAGGCGACTAAGGAAACACAAGCTAAATAAAGCTTATTAACATCAAAGAGACCTCTCCAACCCGTCTGGCCAGCGTGGAGAGTGTAGGCCAAATCCTCTGACTACTCTGGTAGTACAGAGAGGGTCGTGCTTCTGCAGTGGAGACTAAAAAGACCTGATGATGATGATGATGATGATGAAATAATATGTAAACGAGAAGCAACTTCATTGTACTACTAGCAAAACTGATAGATCTCGTAAATCTTCAGAATTTTTCGTAAATGCCGATTCGATAGGGCAAATAGGCTTAGGATAGAAAGGTACACTGCGATGGGCGATCTTGTTTGGCTCATTGATTTTTTATATACGGAAAAGGTTTCTGCCGGAAAACCCTAGCAAAAACGCTGAGGCCTCTGACCTATGAAATCTAGCGTTTTATTACATCAACCAACTGTATGTTACAGGCTGTATAATATATATTTTATACAGCCTGCATCGTATGATGCATGATCATATAGCTGTATAGCTATATGATAGTTTTTTAATTATGTTATTATGTCCCACTGCTGGGCAAAAGCCTCCCCTTTATTTTTCCAAGTGTCTCCGTCCCTAGCTTTCTCTTTCCAGTCACTCTAATAATGGTATAATTCATCGGACCATCTTATTCTGGGTCTTCCTCTCTTTCGTCTGTCAGATTCCAAAAGGTAGCGATATGGGTCCATCTTTCCTGGTGCTCACGTTTATATATGATATAGGCTGTATATTTTATACTATATGTTGAAAAAATCCTGTCCGATCTTTAAAGGGGCGACTCAGCCCGACAATATAAACAACTTTTCCTACGGGCTTTCGAACTCGCTAGAAATTCGAAAAAAATTACATTCCCATGCAAGTGTTCAGTCGGCCGCGCAATTTTATGAAAATGTAGTTTGTATTTTTTTTTAATTTCTAGCATAAATCCCATAGGAAAAGTTTGTTATTCTTACGGATGCCACTGATCTCTGATTTGCCACTTAAAAGATCAGTCATGGTATTATAGACATATTGTAAATACATTAGCTATGTCGCGCGATTTCATCCGCGAGGATTTCGGTTTTATCTCCTTGTCTAAGGGCCCACACTGGCGTCTTTCGAGCGTTGTCGTCTTGCGAGCGCGTACGCGGGGGTATTCCTTTTAGCGCAACCATTTTGAAACGCACAGAAGCGCATCTAAATTATTCCTCAGAGCGCACTTTTTAGTTGCCCTCACGATAGCAATTTTAAATATTAAAATTCTATTTAACGAAGCGCATCCACGTTCGAAAAAAGAACGTGCACTACTTGTTATCGATAGCTTCAGTTGTTCGCAGATCTATTCAAAAGTTAAGTAAGTAAAAAAAATTGTGATAGGTGCGCTTCGCGGAGTTAATTTTAATATTTAAACGCAACTAAAAGGTGCGCGTCAAGGAATAATTTAGTTGCGCTTTATTAGGTGCGCTTCAAGATGGTTGCGCTACAAGGAATACCCCCGCGTAGGCACAAGCAAGACGATGACGCTTGAAAGACGCCAGTTTGGGGCTCTTACCTGACCCTGGGTTCCAATGCATCTCACGTGAGGAGGTAGCCGGGAATACACTTACATATCAGATAGATCAATTGTTCCCGCAGCAATTGCCCAATGCCCAATAGTACTTAATTACTTACTTAAAATAGTACTTTGGTTATTATTAAAATAGTATTGGCGAGCTCCGTGGCGCAGCGGTCAACACGCCGGCCTGTGACACGGATGGTCCCGGGTTCGATCCCCGGTCAGGTCAAAATGGAAAATGATCTTTTTCAGATTGACCTGGGTCTTGGATGTTTATCTATATATGTATTTGTTATAAAATATAGCATCGTTGCGTTAGTATCCCATAATACAAGTCTTTCTTAAGAACTTACTGTGGGGCTAGCTCAATTTGTGTGATATACCCCTATATATTTATTTATTTATTTATAGGCGAAATCTAGTGGTTTTCCAAAGCTCTTGTTCCACTCAGAAGCTGAAGTTATAAAGTCAAAATATACACCAAATATTCGTGAATTCTCCATACACAGTGAGATAACAAGTGAGTACAGTGGGACAAAACATAACAAATAAGAGTCATAAACCCTTCAGGCGGCTGACGCAATCAAACGCTAGATTTGATAGGTCGGGTCGAGTGAACCCCGCCCCGTATATCTCGTATATGGTTCCGTATCTTTTGAGGACATCTTTTAATTAGAATTTACGAGAAAATCACGCCAATATAATCTACGGTGTAGAGCTTAGATTTATTTTGGGTTTGAAAGACATTTAGTTAAATACCGCATGTGTTTTTAGGGTTCCGTAGTAAACAAGGAACCCTTATAGTTTCGCCATGTCTGTCTGTCTGTCTGTCTGTCTGTCTGTCTGTCTGTCTGTCTGTCCGTCCGCGGTTTTACGCAGAGACTATAAGTACTAGAAAGCTGTAATTTGGTATGGGTATGTATATTAATCATGGCAAAAAAGTGGTAGAATAAAATCTTGAATAAAAATTTTTTTTAGGGTAGCTCCCATACAAGTAAAATGGGGGAGTAATTTTTTTCTCTATTTTCCCATCGTGTGGGGTATCGTTAAATAGGTCTTTTAAAAATATTGTGAGATTGAAAACACCATTTTTCGATTTAGGGATCCGTTTCCGAAATAATTGGTATTAAAGTGCAAATTTTTGTTAGAGGTAAGTGTCCCCCCCATCTATCTGCTAAACGGTTATATATAGATACGTGAAAAAAATTACAGCAGTAGTATATATACTGAAGTTGAAAGGAAAACTATCAGAGCTGAGTACTAAGTAAAAACTAAAAAGTTATAGGCAACCAACTCAAAAACTGTAAAATTTCATACTATTTTCATTGTTAGATGTTTTTGGTCGTTAAACTGTGGGGAGCGAGTGTGAATAGTGTGAACTCAAAGTTGTCATTCGCAGCTACGGAACCCTACACTGCGCGTGGCCCGACACGCACTTGGCCGGTTTTTATCCATAGAGTAGGAGCCCAAATACCTTCATTCCGTTCCTTCAATGAACAAACTCCAGTTTTCGATGGGCAGCAGCATCGGGACTAAGATAAGCCAATCAAACTGCGCTTACCAACCCGTCTGCTAAGCGTAGTGAGTATGTCCAGGAGTGGATTTCTTGCAGTTAAGATGATGAACTATCATCATCTTATGCAATTACACTCACTAGATTGTAACTGCATAATCTGGCGAGTATGTCTGTAAAAAGTCGCATTTTAGTCATTAAAACCAGTTATTTCTTTATAAATATTTGGGCTATAAAGGTGTAAACTGTTTATATTTAGTATGAGAAACAATAACACGTAAAGAGTTATAAACTCTTCAGTCGACTAATCCAACTCTGGATTTGATTAGGCGGCCTTTACATGACCCAACACACGGCATATGTACAATGTGGTCCCGTATATTTCACTACGGTCCGTATCTTTGAAGGACATCTGCTCTCAATCTAAATTTATTTGTCTTAAACATAGGGTTAAAAGATTTATACATTTATGAAGAGCTTGAGAGCCCAGAGGTATTCTTCGTTTCATGTGAAAAATTCAAAAATACACTTGTATTTTTTTACTAAAAACCGGCCAAGTGCGTGTCGGGTCACGCGCAGTGTAGGGTTCCGTAGTTGCAAATGACAACTATGAAATCACACTGTTTACACTCGCACCTCACAATTTAACGACCAAAAACATCTAACAATCAAGATTGTATGAAATTTTAAATTTTCCAGTACATTTTATAAGTTGGTTGCCTATAACTTTTTAGTTTTCACTTAATACCCAGCTCTGATAGTTTTCCTTTCAACTTCAGTATAAATACTACTGCTGTAATTTTTTTCACGTATCCGGTGGCACGTACCTCTAACAAAAATTAGCACTTTAAAACCAAATATTTCGGTAACGGATCCATAAATCGAAAAATGGTGTTCTCAACCTCACAATATTTTTCAAAGTCCTTTTTAACGATACCCCACACGATGGGTAACTAGAGAAAAAAAAATTACTCCCCCACTTTACTTATATGGGAGCTACCCAAAAAAAAAATTTGTTTTCAATATTTTTTTCTACCACTTTTTTGCCATGATTAATATACATACCCGTACCAAATTACAGCTTTCTAGTACTTATAGTCTCTGACAGACACACCGCGGACGGACAGACAGACAAACAGACATGGCGAAACTATAAGGGTTCCTAGTTTACTACGGAACCCTAAAAAGTGGTGGCATCTAGCGATGGTAGGTGGGGCAAACAGCTTATAACATGCCTTTCGAAGCGAATGGTTAACACCAGGATTGGTTCAAAATGTAATTTCTTTGAATTCTTCTATGTCAATTTTAAAGTTAGACCTTAGAAGTCGGCCCAGTGAATAAATGGGCAGAAATCGAAGGAGTCATGTCATGATATTATTGTCGCAGTCATCTGGTTGAATCTGCTATTTGATTAAATGACTAGCGATTTCACTGAATGACCACGTTTAATTGAATGACTAAAGGACAAATCGTCAAGTCGTTGAATGTAACGTTCAACGTCTTGACTGAATGAATGTCATTTAGCGAAGTCGTTGAATCTTAGCCGACTTTGTAATATTTGGTGGTAGCATGATTTCCAAAGCTTTATTTAATCTCATATTTTTGCAAATTTTTCTTAGTTTTTAAAGTAGCCGGCGGCGGCGTAATAATAGGTAAATCCATAATGTCATACTATTTTATTAGAAATAACGCACTTTTTGTAAATTTAATCGAACAAAATATCAACACCGTGCCATCTGTTCGAGCTGTTTGACGCCATATTTGTTCTGGTGACTACTAGCGCCGCAGTGGTAAAAAAATGAACTAAATTTGAATCACCTGACTGATTTTATGTCCGCTCTGTTCAAAGGGCTATGTTACAAACCGCTAACTAGTTGGACGTTGAGCGTCGCTTGTTCAATCAACGTTCGGCCTAGTCATTCAATTAAACGTGGTCATTCAATGATCGCGCTAGTCATTCAATCAAATAGCAGATTCAACCAGATGACTGCGACATTATCAACCCATCACTGTTATTATCCCGTTTCACCCAACAACACGCTAAACATAACCTTTAGATCTTACGGCAATAAGCTCTGTCTACACCGTAAGGGATAAAGACAATTAATATTTAATCATGCGCCTTTAGTGTAGGTTTATTATTTCAGCTACTTGAGCCTATTCCCCGTATGCAATAAGAATGTAAAAATGAGGTTTTATATATTTCTTGCGAACCCCAAAAGATGTAAGTGCCCCCAAGAGGCGGCCCAAGAAGCACCTCCATATAATCTATTGTCTTAGTCTATTTTTACGAGATTTTTCCTTTTTATAGCGTTTTTCATCGGCCACTATCTACCTAGTGTTATTTTTTATAAAAGGCTTGTGTTCTTTTAATTTTAATACACATAATTTCACGGCCCTTCAAGATTCAAGATTCAATCGTTTATTTAATATAGGTTTCTTTGAACACTTATTAATTGTCATATTTGTGTTTACAATTTTTACAACAAAAAATTTCATTGTTATATGTTAAGCTTGTGTCAGAGGTATGTATGTAACAATGAAGACAAACATCCACATCAAAAATTGTGAGCAAATACCTGTATAAAAACAAGGTACTAGTTCTTTCTGAGAAATGGAACTAGATCTACAATAAAATTTTTATTAGATGAAGAAGTATCATAATGACCTCACACCTATTTGAATTCAATACTAAACTTTACCTTACCTCATAATTGCCGTTATAATTATTTTGTTAGACCCTCTAACCATTCAAAATTAAAAAAAAAATTTGGTGAACGTTAACTTTCATTTGACAACTAATTGTTATCATTAAATAATGCAGATGAAGGAGAGAGCCGGAAGCCCATCCCCTCTTCCCTCTTGGTAGGTTCCACAAGTGACGTAATCTTATAATTTACTACTTTCTTTTACTTGATATAATCCAGGAAATCCAATAGGATCTCCACCTTCAAATTCCTCATGTTCATGGTTACAAGTCTCGCTTATTCAAGCCTAAGTGTCAAGATTGGAAACCTAAATAAGTTTCGTAGCTAGATCAAGATCTAGCAATTACGAAGACGGTTTAAATGAAATTATCGGCTAATTTCTTGGTTCATTTAGCGCTCGAGAGTACTAGATGATAGTATCGATAATACGTCTCATGTTCAAGGCAATAAATATAACTTAAAACGATGTTCTGGGAGAAAAGAAAAAACGTAGAATGTGCCAGGTGCTTCTCTTCCCGCGCAGATCGTAAAAATCGATCGAGGGAATGAGCGTGAGGAATCATGTCAATAGGCGATGCGGCTAGCAACCCATCACTATTTTGATTCCGTTCCCCACCTACAAGCTCACCCACATGCTAAACGTGGCCTTTAGGTTAATAGACCTGGACTCTGTCTACCCCGCAAGGGAAAAAGACGTGATAGTATGTATGTATGTTAAAACGATGTTATAAGCAACTTTAGCATAGATTACTTTAGATAGATTTTATTACCTTTAAGCAGGGGTTGAAAACGGTAAAGGTATAAGGGTATGGTACCGGTATAAAATTACGATACACCTTAAATTTAAAGGTAGAACCAAATCGGTTGACAATTACGGTTGTGATACAGCTAAATATAAATAATGGTATTTATACATTTACGATACCGTTATGTGTCGATACCTTTATAATTACTGGTACCTTAACTGAAATATTTTCAGTACCGAAAAAATTATGCGACGAATAACATTGAGGCGAATCCTCGGCGGTAAAATTCAATAAAAACCTTTATTTTATAATTCCAATATCGAAAAAAATAACGATACCGCAATATTACAATACCAAAATCGTACAGGTACCGTTTCTTTATGGTATGGTAATTTGAAGGTACCATTATTCTAAGGAAACGAAATATAAAGGTATGACGTCATACCGCTTACCGATTTAACCGTATTTTTTTCGGTTATTCAATCCCTGTTTAAGACTAGTCAAAATAAAAAAATGTATATAATTAAGTGTCATATCGGTATGATATCGGTGTAACCTAATTGACATTCCCTTGAAAGGGTAACACAGCCCATTAATCTAAGCATATTTTCCTATGGAACCAATGCTTTGAACTGGAAAAAAGTCAACGGTGGGTTTTGACAAAAACGTTAAGAAAAGCTTCACTTCAAATTGTACAAAGTTGTAAGACAGTAGTTTATAAAATAGTTTAAAGATGTAACTAGGGCATCGCAGAAAATAAATACATGTGGGAAGGTGGGTGTTATAGAAACCAGGTATTTCGAGTATAACTTAAAATATAATAAAATATTTCACTTTTTACAAAATCTTACACGTCTTCAAGCTTAGCGTCTTTTTATCTTATGTATTCTTTGCATACTAAATTCAAATCTAGCGCGCGTCTCTTTCTTTCTCTTTCACTCCCTTACATACGTCACCTCTTCCGACTCTGTCTTACAAAATACGTTCCGTTCACCTTATTAAAACCTTTCATCCTACATCTCGGCCGTCCTGTACATAGTCTGGTCTCCAGACTCCTTATATACAGCTTATTTACAACTTATCTTAATAAAGTCTTATAAAACAATTTTTCTTTAAACTTTGTAAACACTTCTCCGTAGCTTTGAACACATTTTCACAACTGAATTTACACCTGACTATAAACAAAAATCTTTCATCATAAAAAAAACAACAGCCTCTTTTATATAAATTGGCAACTGAAATATAAACTTTAAATGTAGGCAAAAACCTCTGAACAAAAATAGAAACATAACTTAAATCTTAACTTAAACCTAACTGCACGGTGTGGTACATGGAGAGCGTCTTACCTCTTAAACTCAACGTAAAATAAAATAATAAAAACATGCATAAAATAAAATAACAAAAAAATACCTTAATCACTCCATGCCGCAACCAGGCCACCTTTTCATTCAATCACATGAAGTTTACACCATAACTACCTCATGTGGACCTAAAATCTGGGGCTTCAACTTCCTCTTAGTAGTAACTTTATCACCTAACATGTACTTTATACATTTTTTTCCTCTTCTTATCATAGGCTTGTCTGTTTTCTTCTTGTATCTTAAGTATTAGCTTCTTAGTTTTTCTTCTATACTCATCACAAAAATATCTCTGATCTCTTGTTAAGTCAAAACTCTTACCAGCTTCCTTAAACTTCACTTTTGTACCCATCAATAACTCAAATGGGTTTGTGTCAATACCTCGCTGATAGACATTCTTTTCAGTAAGAAAACATGGAATACCTGTTAAAATAAAATCTCTTTTCTTCTTTCCTATGTTCTTAAAATAATAATAATCTTCGCTTATAAAACTTAACTTCTTAGTTTTAGAAAAATGGCCATTCTTATCTGCTTTCTTTATATTCTTATTGCCCAATGGAATTGGCACAACAAGATGCTTCTGCAGCCCTTTGTAAAGCAAACCATTTTCTAAATAATAATTCTCATAGTTCCTTTTTGTTTTGAGTATCGTCAGTCTTGCCTTGAGTTCTCCGTCTTGAGCTTGTGCATGACTTATCCTTGATCCCTGTCGATACTCAATCTTAAATCTGGTTGACATTGCAAGTGATTCTGACTCCTTTTTATTTAATGCCATCTGAAAAGCTTTACGATCTGTTACTATTTTGAAATGATTACCGTACAAGTAACATCTGAACTTCTTTTTTGCTTCAAATATACCCAATGCTTCAGATTCATAACTTGAATATTTGCTTTTAGTAATACTAGAGTTCCTGCTTGTACTTGCCGTGAAATTCCCGCCTTGACTCGATGTTTTCTCCGATCGGCTTTTACAATGTGGAGCAATATGACCAAATTCATTGCATCGAAAGCATTTGGCTCCTCTTCCTTTATGCGGGCAATCCGCCGATGAATGTTCTTTGCCTCCACAGTTGTAGCAACGTGTCCGTCTTATTCTTTCCATCTTAGAGTTCGATTTCTCACCTGTTTTAATACGCTGAGCCGACATATTTTCCTTCATCTGTTCATATAATTTCAGCTTTTCTTTAAGGTCATTGTACGTCGTGACTCCGTACAAAAGTACTTTGTTCGTTTCAAGGTCCTGAATACCTTGAACTATGTACTTAATCGCCACATAGTCGGGCATCTTTCCTCTTTTTCCGAGCTCTTTCATTATCAACATGTACTCGTAACAGGACTCACCTGCCTTTTTCTTTCTTGCCGTCATAATTTCATGAATAGTCTTCTGGTCGAACGAATCTGGGAATTCTTTCAACACGCCTGCTTTCAAATCATCCCACGTCTTGAACGCACTCATCGTTCGCAACCACAACTCCGCCGTTCCAGCCAACGATCGTCTCGCCATCAACAACCGCTGCACCGGGGTCCAACCAATGATTTCAGCATGGTCCTCAACATCTTGGATCCACCTGGACGCCGTATAAGTCTTGTCCGTCCCTGTGAATTTCGGTATGAGGCCTTCCGCCAACACCATCGCTCCATACAAATCACTCCTGGTCGACATCGCCTGCTCAAAATGCTCGTCATCACCACCTTTATCCTTACCCTGCGCCATAATTCTAGGAATGCGTCTTCAATTCTCAGAAATACAGCTAGCGAACACACTTCGCCCTTACGACAACACGCCGACTCACGCCGTTTGCCTCGTCTTTTTGTGATGATCACTTGCTGGCTTCTAGGATCTTAAACACCTATCCCGGACGAGCCCCCAAAAATATTGTGGGAAGGTGGGTGTTATAGAAACCAGGTATTTCGAGTATAACTTAAAATATAATAAAATATTTCACTTTTTACAAAATCTTACACGTCTTCAAGCTTAGCGTCTTTTTATCTTATGTATTCTTTGCATACTAAATTCAAATCTAGCGCGCGTCTCTTTCTTTCTCTTTCACTCCCTTACATACGTCACCTCTTCCGACTCTGTCTTACAAAATACGTTCCGTTCACCTTATTAAAACCTTTCATCCTACATCTATTACCTCTCCGTTTTTTTCAAATAATTAAGTTCAAATGAGGACAGCACTGGGCCCCTTAAATTCATGTATAGCCTTAAAAATACAGTTTTACATATGTCTCCACGATTTTGGTCTTAGTATGTTTGAACCTATAAAAAAGAGTAATACAAACAAATAAGGAAAAACCCAAACGGTACGATAAACCTTCTGCACAATTTCACATTGATCAAATTCTAATCCTAACTAATATTATAAATGCGAAAGTGAGTTTGTTTGTTTGTTACGCTTTCACGCCGTATCTACTGAACCGATCATCATGAAATTTTGCATACACATAGGTTAGGGTACCGAGATGGACATAGGCTATATAATACGCGGGCGAAGCTGCGGGTAACAGCTAGTTTATTATAAGTACTAGTACTTAGTGTCTAAAAAGGTGAAGATCAGGCGCCTATATGGCCTTGACAAAAGTATCCTTTTGTAAATATTTAATTCCCGCTACCACAGGTGAATACAACCTCTTCGGGTAAATAAAAAGCCGAAATGACGACATTTTCATGTTAACTCCAATCCTCCAAACAGGAGGCTCAAGGCGGCCCCTTGGGAAAACCCATGCTTGCGTGGGTACACAAAGCTGTTTGCATACAGAGAGATTTACACGGACAGGAGTTGACTACTTGTCATTGTAGTAAATTTGATATTTTGAAGAGAAAACTTCTTTAGCGGCGCTATGCACTTTTTGTGATGGGGAAAAAATGTTAAACTCGCGACAGGTCATGTGACCGACAGATTCGTCAGATTGAATATTCATAAGACGGTGCTGAGCCCATACGCGAATGTGCGTGTGTTTGTTTGCACTCCTGGAGTGCACACAAACAGTTTCCGTTGTTGCTGTGGATGACACCGGAAGGAAACACACTGATAGGAGAGAATCATTGTTCTGATTTTTTCAGTTTATTGCTACTCGCATGGCCAACAATGAATCCTTGAAATTTGAGTTGTTTAAAATGTAAATATTTCGGGAATAATTTAAGATCTTTATAACAAAAAACAAAAACTGACTTCAACCCTATCAACTGGTTTGAACAAGCATAAAAATAAAATGGAAAGAAGTGTAAACCAAACGGTATTCTTGTAAAATGTTTTTTGGTTATTGTGTATTTTTTCAAAAAGCGCTCAACACATTTCGATAAAAATTTAATGAGACCATTTGTGAAGTATTACCTATCGAACAAAAAAGAATTTCTTAAGTCGGTCCAGGCGTCTTCGGGGGACATAAATAAAAAAGAAAGATTCCGACGAATTGAGAACTTCCTCCTTTTTTTGAAGTCGGTTAAAAACCGGCAACATGGTGATATTATCATCTTGCAAACAAAAAGTTTAAACCAGCCGTTTGGGAATGCCCAAAGTTACTTGCGTGGGTAAAAAAATTGTTTAATATGTATTAAGATAAAGTATACAAGTTGGTGATAAGGGTTCTATAAAATACTTATCAGATGGATATATTTTCACAGATATAATAACTCAAGATAGAAAATGTAGCTTTTTTTTTCGAAAATTTTATGCGATAATTCCGTCATGCCTTTATTTCAATAATTAAAAAACTGGCCAATTTTTCAATGTTTGTGTGTGTGACAGCTTCGTGTTATCACACGCGTCTTGTCAATTTCTGCCCTCAAAATCCGTCAAATTGGTAGCTGTGTGTGTGCGCGACAGACTATATATTGGACACTTCTTTTTTCCACGCTTTTAGGCTAATAAAGTCTATCTAGGCTCAGAGCTACTACTACTAATCTAAGATTCAGAGCTACCACCATATACTTCATGAAATTTTTGTTTCCTTCAAAAGATTTTTGCTAGCTCAAATCTCATATGTGACGAAGAAATTATAAATCCGTTGCGTGGTGGCACTGCCAAAGGACAGATATTTGATAAATATTATCACAGTGTAAAAAAAACCTGTTGATTGAAATGTTGATTTATCAAAAAAATAATTAGTGAAGTGTGTTACAAGGGCACATTAAAAAAATGTAGGTCTCTTTAGTCTTATGGTGATGTTTATTTGTATTGCTACGTCGCCTCTATACATTTAAGTCAACGATATTGACACGCTGTTTACCTAAATAGGGGTCAGTTAGCAAAAATAATTAACTTAAACATACCTTTAGCTCGTTTACATATTTTATAGTTTTGGTGATTTCAAAGTAGTAACGTGGGAGCTTTGTTTTGATTACATCGGGAAGTGATGTGTGAAATATGTTTTAACTTAGTAGTTTAATAAAATGTTTGTGACTTAGTAGTATTTTGCTTATAAGTATGGTGATACATTACTAACTGATCTAAAAGACTTATCGACTTATATATAGTATCGTTGAGTTAGTATCCTGCGATACAAGTTCACAACTTACTGTGGGGCTAGCTCAATTCGTGTGATATGTCCCTATGTATTAATTTATTTATCCCTTCCGAGGTAAATGGAGCCCAAAGCCACCATTAGCGTGTTGGTGGGCGTATAGGTGGAAAACAGAATAAAAATAGTGATAGGTTGCAAGCCGCACGGGCTATTGACATGATTCCTTGTTTTTCCCTCAGTCGGCTTTGTCTAACGTGCTGTGCGGGAAGAGAAGCGCTTCACGAAATTGCGATGTCCGTCTTTCTGTGTGTCCGTCTGTCACCGGGTTGTATCTCATAAACCGTTATAGCTAAACAGTTGAAAATTTCACAGAAGATTTTCGAAAATTAATATTTAAGGGGGGCTATGCCATACATCAAGCACGTTTTTTTGCCGTTTTGGCTACATAGTCTAATGTTGTATAGATAATGGTACGGAACCCCAAGTGCACCAGTCCGACTCGAACTTTGCAGATTTTATTTAATTTGCTTCCAAATCAACAAAAAGCAATTAAACGGACATTTCTTGGGAACTTGTATAATACCATAGAAGACTAACCTAATTTTAAGCAGTTTCCATGTCATTTGCGTGCATAAATATGTGAGCTATGCAGGAGTATAGCTCACATATTTATTCCATGATATAAATAAACTGTTTGTTAACTTACTTTAATTGCGAACATGTGTGTACAAGCTCAAGAAATAAAATAAAATCTGCCAAACTGTTAATAGGAGATGAGGCCTAGTTACCTGTAGCACAGGTTTCTTTCGAAATCTTTATAAATAAATATAAATATATACGGACAAATCACACAGATTGAGCTAGCCCCAAAGTAAGTTCGAGACTTGTGTTATGGGATACTAACTCAACGATAGAATATTTTATAACAAATACTTATATAAATAAACATCCAAGACCCAGGTCAATCTGAAAAAAAAATCGTTTTTCATTTTGACCTGACTGGGGATCGAACCCGGGACCATCCGTGTTGCAGCCTGGCGTGTTGACCGCTGCGCCACGGAGAAAAAAAGAAACTAGCCTTTTTGCAAATTTAAGTATTAACTAAAAAAAATAGTACTACCATCTTGTTTGTACCTTATTAATTGTTTTACTTCTATGCTGTATTGTGAATAGATAAATAAGATGAGGTACTACTTTCAACATTTAAATAGGAATTTTGTCTTCTTTGATGTATATTTTGAAAATCGTAAAATCTAGTAAACAAGCTTGGACGAACTCAAACCGACGACCGTCATGGCGGCGCATCAAATATTCAACACCCTGTACAAGTCGCAGATGTGACGAGAAATACAAATGTGCTCCAACCCTGAATAATATTCAATGTAAAATGTTAAATTCTTATCAAAAAACATAATGTAATAGCTTTTTTTGTTTACTTTGAATTTAAGTTCTTTTGAATAAAAAAATATCATTGCTATAACAATGATACGTCTATGAATGTAGGTGCTTTACACAATATGATATTTCGCTACAACGTGCTTTCCTTGCACGCATTACTTACTAATTAGTTACATATGAAAAGTCATATTTTATTTATTTATTAACCTTTATTGACCAATACCTTTAGTAAAAACGCTGTAGCAATTTCTACCAGTCAACCTTCGGGATAAACCTTTAATATTTGCTATAAACTGTTAACTTCTAAGCACCATTTTAGTTTGGAGTCAACGCACGTACCTATTGTTCACAAAATTTATCTAAACCTATGACATATAGGTATGCTGTAAAACGATAGAGTCATAAGAATATTGTTATGTCTAGCTGGCGTTCTAGTCATAGGGTAAGGGTACCACACTAGAAATGTGTTTACAGCTTAATTCTTGATTATAACTTGACGGTCAGGTAAGCGTTTGAAGTACTCTATAGGGAGACATTTGAACATAGTTATGTGATCGCCATCTAGCGATAGTCGCCCTAACCAACCGTTTGTTACATGCATACCAAAGCATGATTCTCACAAGCAAACATGTTTCTTATACCCTATACTGTCCCACTGCTGGGCAAAGGCCCCATGATACTAGTTTTATTTAATTATTCAAGATGTTGATACGTTTTTTTTCACCTTCATGGTCGGGGTGAATAACTGCTGGACCGACTTTAAAAATTATTTTCCCAATACAAAGCTACATTATCAGCGAGTCCCCCAAGCTAAGTATTATTTTCAAAAACATTTGGGATCCGTACGAAAATTGCATTTATGTTACTCAAGGTATCATTTTTTTTTAAGAATACAAATAAGCAAATGTCATTGTTTCAATCTCGGTCAGTTACATCCTTACCGCAGATGCTTTGGAACCTGGGAACTGGGGGCCGGAGGGCGGCTCTAGTATAGACTGTGTAATAAGACAATTACCCATTACAAAGTGACGTGAAACAGCAATACTAAATTAAACAACAATATACAAGTACAAAATATTTTATGCAAACAAAAACCTTAATGTGGTGCACAGTATTTTAACACCATGCAGTTTCTTAAAAATACGTACCTATTGGATAAGGCCAGACAATATAACTTCATGCTGGTTTGGGAGAAAAGAAAAAACGTAGAATATGCCAGCTGCTTTTCTTCCCAGGCAGGCCGTAAAAGCCGGTCAAGGGATTGGGCGCAAATTTAAGAAATCACATTAATAGGCGATGTAGCTAGGAACTCTATTTTGATTTCGCTTTTCACCTACTAACATGCTAAACGTGGCATTTGGGACTTATTACCTTTGGCTCTATCTACCCCGCAAGGGATAGAGACGTGATGACATGAATGTGTATGTAAGGCAATAATAAATAAATAAAAAATAAATATATAGGGACATATCACACAAATTGAGCTAGCCCCACAGTAAGTAGTGAACTTGTGTCGCAGGATACTAATGAACGATAACAATGGGCATGTTGACTAAAATTTTTTTCATATTGCTATGTAAAGACCTGCCAAAAATAAACACAATAGTGACAGAAATACATTTCTAAACAAAAAACTCTTTCAGTTATAAAAGTTTTAAAGACACATGTTTTTAGACGTAAATTTTTAGACGTGAAAACGCGGCGCTGAAATGCCTACATATTTGTGACGTCACAAGCTTGTATTTTGTATGGGTGGCTTGAGAACTTTGTTTGGTAGCTATACGAAATATTTCGTTTATGGTAATGGTTTCATAATAAAAAATGCTATAAATTTTACAGACTAAAATACAGTATAATTGTAATTAAAGATTTTCATACTTTAAAAAATGGTCCTATTCACCCAATTTTAAAGAAGCTTTAAGATCACTTAACGAATCGATATCAAATTAAAAGTGATCTTTATAGTGTTTTTAGATAGAAATGAGTCTCATTAGAAACAAATTTTATATAATCTTAACATTAGGCAACTACCGTATTGATATTGTTATCGTTCATTAGTATGAACTTTACTTATTATTACATTTATCTATATAACCGCCTTGCGATACTACCTACGTTAATAAATATATGGAGGCGTAACAAAAAGACCTCTATCACATTTCTATTCTTAATTAAAAGAACAAGGCAATTACAATGAACTTTTCTCAAACATGCTCGGAAATGTAGGCATTACTGTAGTAAAAAGAAGACCGGAAGTTTGTAATTCTTGGCTCATTCATCGCATTGCCGGCCTAGGCCAGGAAATAAGTATGAAAATTACTTCCCGGCCGCTGCTCAAAACTTTTTAATTAATCTATGTAACGTAAATTATGTCACTTGTCATACAGCCAGTTTACTACCACTGCATTTTTAAAAAATGCATATAATACGTGAATATAACTACAATTTCATTAAAATATCGATATGTGATCATACGAAAATATGCTTAATTTTCGTTGCGAGAGAAGAAAACAATAATCTATGATCTATTAATTTTTTTGTGAAAAATATGACTGGGCTCTATGGGCATTGTTTCCTTTGCTGGAATTGACAACTGAAAATAAAAAAATTAAAAACTCGGGAGATCTGTTATTTTCACTATACCCGTAGTGATTAACGCCACTGCCGAAAAACTGCCTTTACGGATTTTAGGGCATAGAACACACGTCAATTGACTTTGAATTTATGGCCCCCCATAGAAACTCAAAAGGAATTGTATGGCATTTTTTTCATTTTCACCCTCACTCCATTATTTGTCTATGATCCTTATTGCCTAGAGAAAACATATGGCAGTCGGTCGTCTGATACTAGTAATAGTATCTTCTTCGTAGTTTGTGATTAACGCTTTGCAGTAATTGATTGACATTGATGAAATCCTTTGAATCAAAATGACGGTGTGATGATATACATTCGGAACTCCCTAGACTTTAATATTATGGAATGCAGCATTTTAAAGGAATCTAGCGGCCTAGTTTGTAAAATCGGACCGGACACAACAATTGTAGCTATATATCGCTCCCCCTCCTTTCGAAACACTGACCCATTTATATCAAGTTTAAATGGTTTACTTTCATCCCTAAATTCCTGTTCATCAATAATCTTAGTCGGTGACATAAACATTGACATCTCACCAAATAATAGCGACAATAGATCAGAAGAATACTTAAACTTATTAGCATCCCACGGCCTATTGCCTGCATATACAACTCCCACGAGACAGAAAAAATGCCTTGATCACATTGCACTCAAGACAAAAATTAACTCGACATCCCTAGTCATCGATACCTATGTTACCGACCACCGTCCCTCTCTTATATCACTATCTGAAACTAGGAAATACGTGCAAAAGAAACAACTACGCACTAAGTACGATTACACTTCTATAACAGCTGATATTGCACAAACTGATTTTTCCTCCGTCTTAGAGTCACAAGATGCAAATTTAGCTGCTAACTGTTTGGTGTCTCAAGTGTCTGATATTATTAAAAGACATACGATTTGCTACTTGCCTCCGCGCAGACAAAGAAGCCTGAAGCCGTGGATCACTCCAGGTCTTCTACGATGCATCCGGAACAGAGATAATTTGCACTTAAAGTCAAAGCGACAACCAGATAATCTAACACTTAAAACAACATACTTGAGATATAGAAACTACTTAAACAAACTTCTTAAAAAAATTAAAAACACATATAATACGAATCTACTCCAAAACACAAAAAAGAATACAAAAGCGACATGGAAAGCCATTAAGGAAATAACAAACATCAAACCTCAAAATACTTCTGCTCATGCTCTTCTTAAGCTTAAACCAGATCCAGGAGAATCAGTCAATCATGTTAACAAATATTTTAGAGATGTGGGTAAGACTCTGGCAGACAAAATACAAGATCATCCTCAACCCTGTAGCAAGGTCCCCAAAACCTCAACTCCTCTCTGTGATTCAATTGTATTGTTTGATGTTGATGCACAAGAGATTAATAATCTAATTCTGGGACTTCGAAAGAACTGTGCCACTGGATGGGATAATATTTCTGCTACAATATTGCAGTCTTCACGTGAAATATTTGTCCCCCTACTAACGCACATATGTAATTTATCCCTAGCTACAGGTGTTTTTCCCGATGCGTTCAAAAAAGCTATCGTTCATCCCATATACAAGAGCGGTGACGGCACGGATATCGGTAACTACCGTCCAATTTCTGTTCTTTCTTCTTTGTCTAAAGTTTTGGAGAGAGTTCTCAATTCTCGCCTTACTAGGTATTTAAAAGACAAGAACATAATCTCCGATAACCAGTTCGGCTTTCGTGAAGGCATATCTACAGAAGACGCCGTCTCAGCTCTCGTCGATGAGATAGTTAAACACCTTGATGAAAAAACGAAATGTCTCGCCATATTCCTTGATTTGTCAAAGGCATTTGACACGGTTTTTATCCCGCGATTGATTCATAAATTGGAAACTATCGGCATTAGGGGTACTGCTCTGCAGCTTTTCCGGGATTACCTCTCAAACCGGACCCAAGTCACCAAGATTGACGACTATGTAAGTGAAGAGGTAACAATATCTTATGGCGTTCCACAAGGCAGCATTCTTGGTCCTACCCTCTTCACCATATATATCAATGAGATCTGTAAATTAAAGCTACCTAACTGCCGCATATTCTCATACGCCGATGACACTGCATTGCTCATTCACGGTCGCACTTGGCTTGAAACTCAGACTAATGCTGAGACCTCTCTGCTAGAAGTGATGTCCTGCTTGAAAAATAATGTAATGACACTTAATCTCGCTAAAACGAACTATATCACTTTTAGCCTGAGAGCGACTTCGGCACCGCCTACAGATGGATTTGTTTTGCGAGCACACACTTGTTTGAGTCCATCATCCAATTGCACTTGTTTCATTGTTGCTAGAACCACATGTGTCAAATACCTTGGAGTTTACCTCGACCAGGCACTCAACTGGTCCCAACATATCAAAGCTTTAACATCCCGTGTTAGAAAACTTATTTACGTTTTTAAAAACCTTCGCTGCGTAGCTGATCCTAGTACCATTAAAATGACATACATTGCCCTTTGCGAATCATTGCTAACGTATTGTATTTTAGTATGGGGAGGGGCAGCCAAAACCAAAATATTGCCACTGGAAAGAGCGCAACGGGCTATAATTAAAGTTATGGCTCGAAAACCATATAGATATCCCACTTCTCTACTATACACTGAGACGTCAGTGCTAACTGTCAGGCAGCTCTTTATATTACAGACAGTCCTTAAAAAACACAGTTTAACCGTGTACAACCCAAAAGCAAAAACCAAACGTCTGTCATTTAGGGTATGTCAAACTTTGGGACATAGAACAACACATGCAAAACGAAATTTTAGAATATTAAGCTGTACCCTATATAATAAAATTAACAAATTATTAAATATTTATCCAACAACTAAATACAAATGTAAAACTAAACTAGTAAATTGGCTTAAGACACTAAACTATGCAGAAACTGAATCTCTCTTACCCTAAAACTTCACTCCTACAGCTTCCAGTTCCCAGTATTAACTATTATTATTTCATTGTACAACAGCAATTATAGTAGTCGTAATTACAGACACCCTAATTGTTCATATTAATCACTTACGCTCCTTACAAAATAAAATGCATAATATGCAGAATTATGGGCACCGAATTTTTAGTATATACTTTGTTTTATGTATATTATGTGTTCCTTAGTCATATGTCTCTACTATAACTTTGGACCCGAAAACAGAATTTTCTAGCTGGGTCAAAGTACACCAATGTTAACTAGATATTAAGTAGCCACTGTAAGGACTTATAGCTGCCTTATGGTAACTGTATGGCCGTATGTGGGGTGTTTTTCCCACTCTCCTGACGGTCGTCTGTCATCCAAAATACAGGCGTGAGCCTAGTTTGGAGGCAAACTTCTAGATGGTGGTGGGCTGTGCGTCCCCATGCATTTGCCCCTATAAGTATATAAGTACCTAATGTGTCTAATGTGTTTAAGACTCATTTATCTGCAGCTGTAATTTTCCTTGTATTTTGTGGCAAATAAAGAAGATTTATTATTATTATTTTTATGTTTTCTTTTCTCAGCTCTAGGCTGGCTTTATTTTTTTTTAATATTTACGGGTCGCGACCAAGTAAATATTAAGAAGTTGATTAACCTGAATCTATTTGATTATTTGTGGATTCGATTTGGGGAGGAACATCATTTTCATCTATCTGCATGAACTTTCTTACAGTGCGGCAGGTATTGAGAATGGCAACCTTTTGAAGCTTTATATAAATATTCGGATCCAGGCCTAGTAGTTTTATGCTGTGATGAAGATGCTTTGGTATTATACCCGTCGTAGATAATATGACGGGTACAATAAACACTTTATTTTGCTTCCACATACGCTGAATTTCGTCCTTTAACTCTGTGTACTTACTTATTTTTTCAGAGATCGTTTTAGTGACATTATGGCTATTGGGTACGGCTATATCTATTAGGTATGTAATTTTATTTTGTTTATCCTGCAATGTGATGTCTGGTCTATTGAAGTGTATTGTTCGGTCAGTTAATATAGCACGGTCATAGTATATTTTATGGTCTTGGTTTTCCAATATTGGTGAAGGTGTGTATTTATAATAAGGGGTGTTAGAGTCTTGTATGAGTGCGTGTTTAAGTGCAAGAGCCTGGTGTAAAATATTAGCTACTTGATTGTGTCGGTGAGTATAGTCGGTTTGTGTGAGAGTGGGACAAGCCCCTGTTATGTGTTGAATGGTTTCGGATTGTGCGTGACATTTTCGGCATTTATCATTAGTGATGGTTGGGTCTTTAATAATATGTTTTCTATAGTTTTTTGTGTTGATGACTTGGTCCTGGATCGCAATCATAAAGCCTTCGGTTTCCGGGAAAAGAGAGCCAATTTTTAACCATCTATTTGAAGCTTCGATATCTACATGAGATTGCTCTAAATCATGCGGATGGCGGCCGTGTAAAACTTTCTTTTTCCAATCTTCTATTTTTACTTTTTCCTGTTCGCTGTAATTGTGATTGGAGGGGGCTGTATCTATTAAATTAAGTGGTGTATAATTTTGGTCACTTAAAACTATTGAGTTATGGATGATACTATTTTTATTATTATATTATTATTGATTGTTTTCGGTAAATATGTGCAAAGTTGGTTATTTATTCGAAATGAAACGGTTCAAAATGAGTTTTAGTGATGAAAGCAACACTGCAATGGATTTTAAGTACCTACTTCGCCTAATTTGAAACTTGAAAGTGGAAAAATTACTACCGGCAAATACCTAGTAAGGGGAAATATTTAAGGCATGTAAGTTTATGTGTAACTTTAAGTTAAATTTCCTCACATTTATTGAGAAAATCTCTATACTTTCCTCGGCGGGAAAGGGATTGCCGGACTCGTAACTATTGTCAAGGCCTCGCTGACGCTCGGCCTTGAAAACTATACTCGTCCGGCAATCCCTTACTTCCCGGCCTCTGCAGTAATGTACTATTACACAAAATTAACATTTACCTATGTATATAAACTCCTTGCGGTACTACCTACGTAAAGGATATGGATGCATACCAAAAACACCTTAATCATATTTCTATTTTTAATAAAAGAACAATGCAATTACAGTGAACTTTACACAAAATTAAGATTTACCTATATAAACTCCTTACTGTACTACCTACGTCAAGGATAAAGCCCGCTCCACACTCTCGGCAAAACTACACGAGAATAGGCGAATACGAGAGTGTGGAGGCAGTATTCGGCAAGTCTCGGCTATGTTAATTTGGTGGCGGATTTTGTCGAGAACCGAGAACGAAACCTTTCGACGAGAGTGTGGAGCAGGCTTTACAGATGCGTAACACAAACACTTCTAACAAGTTTATAATTTCTGTTCCATAAAAAGCAACATGGCAATTACATTGAACTTTATACAAATTAACATTTATAAATGCCGTGCGGTACACACGGAGTAACCCACGCTTTTTAATTATTAATACATCGCGGGATTTTATTTACGTTACGAATGCCCTTTGTCACCGCCCAGGAAAGGTCGCCTGTATAATTGGACGTAATTCCTCGGGAAACAAAAAAAATACATACTAACACGTTTATTTCCCTTGCGGGGTAGACCGAGACCAGGTTTTTGAAACCTTAAGGCCACGTTTAGCATGTTGGTGAGCTTGTAGGTGGAGAACGGAATCAAAATAGTGATGGGTTGCTAGCCGCATCGCCTACTGACATGATTCCCCACGCCTTTTCCCTCTACAAGTTTTCTTTTCTCCCAGACCAGCGTGGGAAGGCGAGAAAAATCAACACGCTTAATATAAAACGTGGAAACGGTTGATTTTATTTATATATTTATTTATTTATTATTATTTACATTGTTCAGCATTACAGTTTACACTAATGCGCTGGATAACTTAAAATATGGACAACAAATTCATACCTCCCTTTCACAAAACAATAAAAATTCATTCTGCAATCGTGCAAACCCATCAGCAAACAGATCACAGTCACTGCCACGCTCTAATGCCACAAAAGCATTGAGTTCTGCCAGTCCGCGTAAAAGGGGCGACTGTTTGTGAGATTTGGTTCGCGCCTCTGGTACCGCAAGCAACTTATGACGCCGATCCAAGCGGGCGTCATCTATGATCATACCAGTGGAGTCGCGACGGATGTTGGCAGGGACTTCGTCGAATCAACAAAATGAATTTAGTATACCATCATTTACTTGACAAACAAGAATAACTCACCAACTGGCGAAATTAATGAAGAAAGGCTTTTCATCCATCCATCCATCAGGTCTTTTTTAGTCTCCACTGCAGGAGCACGACCCTCTCTGTACTACCACAGCAATATATTAGCCAGAGTAGTTAGAGGCTTTGGCCTACACTCTCCACGCTGGCCAGACGGGTTGAAGAGGTCTTTTTTAATGTTTGTTAGCTTTGTTTAGCTTGTGTTTCCTAAGTCGCCTTTTACGACATCCACGGGAAGACTTGGAGTGGTCCTATTCTACTCTGCCAGGAACCACACGGCACTGAAAAAAGGCTTTAAAGGACTTGTATCCAGTAAAAAACCAAAAAGAAATCATTAATATGAAACCATTCTTTATCTGTAGAACGTAGCCTAATAATAGCGGAAGGGAGAGCGCTACCGGAAGTGGCCTGAGTACCAACGGTCATTAGCTCTGCTTCATTTAGTGTAAGTCCGCCGTTTTCTTATTTATTAGACAAGGTACTTTATTTAACTGATTCCTTGCGACTTTTTAAAATATTAGTATGTTTTATTTGCAATATTATAGGTCTAATTTATTCAAAATATACATATTATTAACTACCCTAACTAAAATTATATTTAAATATAAATAACTAATTTGAATTAAAAGTAAAAAAATATAATAAAATATTATAACTAGGTACTTATTTATACAAAATTAAAAATCTATTATTAAATGTTCTCCATGTGGCATAGTGCAAGAACGCTGGCTGCTTTACTTCGTTGGATGGCGATTGCAATCCTTTGTCTGAGGTAAGACTTTTTATAATTTTTATAGCTAAATATATTTTCACGTTTGTAGTTATAGGGTAGACAAGCCCAAGGACTAAGACCTAAAGGCCATATTTAATGTCTTTGTGGGCGTAGGTGGAAATTGAAAATATGATGGCTTGCTAGCCGCATTGCCTATTAACATGATGCCTTAGATATTTTCCCCGTCCTCGGTTGGCAATTTGTATGGGAAATTAGTTTTTTTTGGGTTCCCAGCATTGGTAATGTTAACGGGGAAATTTATAGGAAAAGTTGTTTATCTGACGGGTTGAAAAAACCCTTTTAAGGGTAAATTATCTATTTATTCATTTATTGTTCACATACTCTTGCTTGACATTCCCTTAAACGGGTTATTCAGTTCTTTAATGTCAATTATAGTAAGTACTACAAAAGTTCTCCCTACCTCGAATTCGTAGGAACTATCTGACAGTTGCACTAAGTTATATAACAAAAAAGCTCAGTGCTATTTTTTATCGTTCAGTGTAGTGAAGGCGCCGCGTTACATGCCTACCCCCAGCCATTTTGGATTCGCTAACATTTTGTTCAAAATTCATCTTCCCGCATCACCAAGTATATTGTCTTTGTCTCTACAAAAGCAAGGCGAAATAATGTTAGTCTTTACCACACAGTCACGCGCTAAGTCTAAGTTTTAAAATCAAAGAAGGTAACATAGAAATAAAATATCAGGAAAACCGAACAGCAGCACAAATCTAAATAAAAATTGTGTGTTCTAGCGGATTTTACATCAAATATTCATAAAACTCAGGCATTTGGAATTGACTAACATCGATTTAAAATCCATTGGAAAATAAAACAAACAAATACGAACGGAACAAAGCACATGCATTTTTCATAAAAATAAATAAATGAGTTGCTCGATTGCTCAGTTAGCGTGTGCATTATTAGCGCTTACGCATGTGAAGCAACTACCTGCGTGATACCCACTAGGATGGGTGACCATAACGTCACCCATCCTAGTGGGTATCACGCAGGTATCTAAATCCGCTAGAACACACAATTTTTATTTAGATTTGTGCTGCTGTTCGGTTTTCCTGATATTTTATTTCTATGTTACCTTCTTTGATTTTAAAACTTAGACTTAGCGCGTGATTGTGTGGTAAAGACTAACATTATTTCGCCTTGCTTTTGTAGAGACAAAGACAATATAGTTACTTGGTGATGCGGGAAGATGAATTTTGAACAAAATTTTAGCGAATCCAAAATGGCTGGGGGTAGGCATGTAACGCGGCGCCTTCACTACACTGAACGATAAAAAATAGCACTGAGCTTTTTTGTTATATAACTCAGTGCAACTGTCAGATAGTTCCTACGAATTCGAGGTAGGGAGAACTTTTGTAGTACTTACTATAATTGACATTAAAGAACTGAATAACCCGTTTAAGGGAATGTCAAGCAAGAGTATGCGAACAATAAATAGATAATTTACCCTTAAAAGGGTTTTTTCAACCCGTCAGATAAACAACTTTTCCTATAAATTTCCCCGTTAACATTACCAATGCTGGGAACCCAAAAAAAACTAATTTCCCATACAAATTGCCAACCGAGGACGGGGAAAATATCTAAGGCATCATTAACTTTGACTCCGCCTGAATCAATTCAATATAAATATAACATTGTCTTTGAAGCGGTTACATACAACCAAATATAACTCACAGCATTGAGGTAAGATAATATTTTTCCCTATTTCAGTAAGTTTTCCAAGATATTTCTATATTTTTTATTCCAGCCCGTCAGTCATAGTTTAGTTAGAGTAGAGTGGCGAGCGATAAAACATTACGTCGCTGTGATAAGGGTTCAATTTGATAAGACAAATATTTGGGGCTGACTGCGATGATTTAAGCGGGCCTCAGGCTTCTCCATAATTTAGTTACAATCTGTACTTAGTGTGGATGTGACAGCCTTCACACTTTTTGAATTATTCATTGCCTAGCCGAAGTAGCTGATAGAAAACTTATATGCGCCGAAAATATATACCTCCTAGCTGTTGCCCGCGGCTTCGCCCTCGTGATATATAGTCAATGTCCTTCTCAGTATCCTAACCTATGTGAATGCAAAATTTAATGATAGTATTAAGGTCAGATAAAAGCGTAACAAACAAACAAACTCACTTTAGCATTTATAATATTTGTTGGGATCCATAACCGTGTGGTTCCCGGCAGAGTAGAATAGAACCACTCCAAGTCTTCCCGTAGAAGTCATAGAAGGTGATTTACGGAACACAAGCTAAACAAAGCTTATAAACATCAAAGAGACCTCTCTAACCCGACTGGCCAGCGTGGAGTGTGTAGGCTAAATCTTCTGACTGCTCTGGCTAATAATGGCTCTGGTAGTACAGAGGGGGTCGTA
Source organism: Rhodophaea formosa (assembly GCA_963082605.1). Classification (NCBI taxonomy): domain Eukaryota; kingdom Metazoa; phylum Arthropoda; class Insecta; order Lepidoptera; family Pyralidae; genus Rhodophaea; species Rhodophaea formosa. Next base: position 6,443,533 of record OY720228.1, on the reverse strand, counting down.
GTAGCATAAAAAAACCTAATGATGGTGATGATGATGATGCTGCGCCAAATATATAAAAATCAAAAGCAAATCAACCTCGTATTGAAGTCGTATTGTTGACGGTTTCATAGTGTCTAAAGTGTCTCTAATTTCAAATTTATCATAGTACTGTGTGTGTGCGTGTGTGTAGTGAAAATCTAAGGATCACGCCAGTAGACTTTGCGGCTAGCAACCTGTCAGTATTTTGATTTTACTACGCCTTGACTAGACCATAAATAATCAAAGGCTGAACGTAGCTTTATGTCTTATAGACCTGGGCTCTGTGATTAACGTGATAAAGGACAGTATGCATGTATGTATATCTAGATAATTTTTGTGCATAGTCTAGAAAACAGCGATTTTATGTATAATGAAACACTCAAATAGCAAAAGTCATAAAATTGTTATGACAAAAACAGAGCGAAAACAACAGAAATAAATACTTTAACAGAACGGAACTGAATGAAATATTTAAAGCGGCGACCACAAACCAGATACATGTGTTTGAGACGAGGGAGATTGTATTATATTATCATATTATCACGTTTTTATCCGTTGCGGGGTAGACAGATCCCAAGGTCGTAAAACCCAAAGTCCGTTTAGCGTGTTAGTAGTTAAGATGGAATCAAAATAGGGATAGGTAGCTAGCCGCATCGCCAATAAACAGATTCCTTTGATGTTCGCCCAATCCCTTGACCGGATTTTACGGTCTGTGCAGGAAGAAAAGCAGCTAGTATATTCTATGATTTTGGAAGCATGGAAGAGCATGGGATTTGTAGCATGAAAAATTTTGCCTTTCTGCATTGAGATAGTAAGTACTATGTACTAGAGGACCTACGTTGAATATTGGCATTGTTCCATTCTTCAAAACTGGAAATTTTTGCGCTGCAGCGCTAAAACAATAACGGATCGTCCAATCATACATACTCAATACTTCAGCGCTATATTTGCTACAATCACGCATTACCATAGCAACATGTCAGCATAATGCAAAATGGCGGGAGGTATTAATAATTATTTACTTTTTGGAAAAAATGAAATTAGTTTAAGTACTTGCTGATGAAAATTTATTCCTTTGCACTGTGCAGTGTTCGATAAGTATTACTGCGATAACTCAACACACACCAAGGAATTTCGCAAGGAAGGTCACACTGCCCTATGATATGTCGACCACATAAGAGACAAAGTCATTTGTATGTATGCAACCGCTGCCAGCAAGATGTTTGTGTTGAGAAACGCGAGATTAAATAAATAAATAAATAAATAAATAAAATAAATGTATAAGGACAAATCACACAGATTGAGCTAGCTCCAAGGTAAGTTCGAGGCTTGTGTTATGGGATTCTAACTCAACGATACTATATTTTATTACAAATACATATATAGATAAACATCCAAGACCCAGGTCAATCGGAAAAAGATCATTTTTCATCTTGACCTGACCAGGGATCGAAACCGGGACCATCCGTGTCGCAGGCTGGCCTGTTGACCGCTGCGCCACGGAGCTCGCTTTGTAGTACAAAATATGTTTTTTGTCTCATTTTTAGGACTTATGGCCTTATGATCTGTCGACCACGTAAATTTGTGTGTTTACTCCATATATATTTATTTGTTTATTGTTTTTGGCATAAAACCCCTGACATCACACCCATATACATATACCACCTGCGTCATTTAGTTACTATGATGCGATCTCAGCTTTACAACCTATAAAGGTTTTATGACGGTGTCCAAACAAAGGGACGGCGATCAAAAATTTACGAGTGATCAATACGGGACTTTTTATTGAGATTAATTAATACATATCGATGACTAATCTGGATTAGTTTTGAAAGTACTAGGTACTATTTTACCTATGGTGCTCAAACTGATGATGATGATATGAGACGGGAAATGAGCAAGTGGGACACCTGATGGGTCAACTTGGGCTCGTAACAAAAAGCAGAAGTTCAAACTGCAAATTTGCCAATGACTGATGGAGCATGCGTTAGGTTAGGGACGACATCCTCAACTGCCTGGTTTTAATGGGCAGCAGCGTCGGAACCAATACTAGCCAAATAAACTGCACTCACCAACCTGTTTGCCTAGTGTGGTGAGTATGGCAAAACGTATAATGGACATCTTTTGAGCATGCCTGTGTCCAGCTGTGGACTTCTTGTGGCTGAGATAATGATGAATGGAACGTAGCATGGTGAGTATTAAAAGGACAGATCGAATCAGAAGTTACTACTCTAATCTTTACTACAAACGTGGCAGATGTTAGCAAAAAGTCAGCTAAGCTTAAGTTGGACTGAGAGGGTTACATATGCAATGTAAATGCAACAATTATGCACCAGGAAAAATAAACCAATATCGATATCTCATAGACTAGTCATGATAGAAATAGAATGAGAGAAAGACCAATAACAATAACAAGGATGAAATAATTATGTATAATGAGAAAAACTGTAAGGCAAAAGCTAGCTACAGAGACACTCGGCGAAAAAAGAGGAAGATTTAGCCTATTGGTTAATATTTTTCTGCAAAACGAAATTATTGACAGGTCTTGTTTGTTGCCAGAAGATTAAAAATAAAATTATATTGTATACCTTGAGTTTAATATCATAACACTTCTTCACCATTGTTGGGTAAAAACTAAGCTCAATAGTTGTCGTTGTAACAGGTCTACGACGTTGCAGTAGCTCTACGTCGTCGTAGCAGCTACGCCTCAGGCTACGACGTTTGCTACGCTCGTAGCAGTCGTAGCCCCACTACGCATGCGTTGCGCTCCTTTCCAACTCAGCGGCGTCACGTACCGCCAACATTGTCCCGTCTCGTCTATGTTGATTAACGTCACCCACCATATAAAACGGCTTTATTTTCTTCCGCCATGAGTGCCTTAAATTGGCAATGGTGTGTACAGTCGGGCACAGATAAACCTAGACTTCCTATATTAAAAATCAAGGTCAGGCTTATCTGCCTCCGACTGTACAAAACAATCTCTTTTTCTAACTATTTATTATTCAAATAAAGGGGAACTCAAGCTAAACAAAATCATATACATCAAAGAGCCCTCTCTAACCCGTCTGGCCAGCGTGAAGAGTGTAGGCCAAATCTTCTGACTGGTCTGTCTAATATATGGCTCAGGTAGTACAGAGAGGGTCGTGCTCCTGAAGTCAAAAAAAGACCTGATGATGATAATTATTCAAATTTTAAAAAAGGAGTATTAAAAAGTTAATGATGACAGTCGCGACCAACGGCCTAACTTGCCTTTCAAAGCACGGAAGAGCTCGTGATATTTTTATGCTAGTTGTGTATGCAAGTGGAAATTACGCCCAGGGTTGCTTTACACGTGTAAGCGCTAATATTGCTCACGCCCACTGGGCAGTAGTATCTCTAATGAATGTGTATGGTTGATGAACAAGTCATTTCTACCACTCAAGCGTGCAAAACCGGCTGTCTAGAAACCGGCATAAGCGCGAGAATATCCCACAGGCAAGAGGTTCCGTCCATACAACGTCTAAACAAGTAGCTTATCTAAATTAATATTATAAAGAGTTTGTTTTAGTAAGTAAGTAAATAAGTACTTTATTGCACCATGACATACAAAAATGAAAAAAAAAATACAAGTTTGTTCAATTGGCGGCTTAATTCAAACGATACTTAACTATTAAGGTTCTATTCTAAGCAATATGTAATGAAAATTGGAATACCCTGACCAGTTCGATCGGCATTGGTATGATTTTTTAAAGCTGTGGCTTATGGTAGAAGAAACATTTTAGATTATATTAAATTAAAGTTGCCGTGTGGTGCCGGGCGGAGTAGAGACCACTCCAAGTCTTCCCTTGGATATCTTATAAAGCTTATAAACATCAGAGATACCTCTCTAACACGTCTAGCCAGCGTGGAGAGTGCTGGCCAAATCCTCTGACTGATCTGTGAATATATGGTCTGGTAGTACAGAGAGGGTCGTGTTCCTGCAGTGGAGACTAACAAAGACCCGATGATGCTGATGAAATAAAAAGCAATTTATTCACAAAAGGTAGCAACAGAGTTAGTAAAGAGAGAACTTTGCCAAGAAAGTTTCCTAAGAAACAACCATCAGCAGTGAAGATTTTACTAAGAACTAAATTCATATGAACTTGGCGTAGCGTCACGGCAAGTCCACACAGGACAAGCCAGTAAATTAAGATGGGTCTAGACGCTATAACTTAGGTTCTCGTCTGTTATGACACAAACTAAAATAGTGATAGAAGGATAACTGAAAATACTACATAAGTAATATACATGATAAATTTTTACAATTCAGTATAATAGAGATTTAAGATTAAAAGATATATTAAAATAAAATTATTTTAATACGGTTTTTATCGCGTTAATTACATTATTTATAAACCGTATTAAAAAAAATATTTAAATGTGTAACAATCGCGAAAACATAAGAAAACATCAAAAGATATAATTGCTGCGTGGCCATAGTGTTACTATATACAGCCCCTTAAACTATTGTTTTAGATATACAATATATTATATTATATACTATCACGAATGTGGCCTTCGTGATGCAGTGGTTAACACGCCAGCCTGCAACACGAGGAGTACCAGATTTGATTCTCAGGGTGGACAAATACTTGAATTTCCTTTTCGCAGGTTTTTGCCAGCGGTTTTGGAGATACTAAAGGAGGGTTGGTATTAGACAGATACCCAACTATAAGTTATACGAGGTCTCTAGGTTCAGTTCGGTTAACAGGTACGTATCTGCAGTTCTGAAGCTATTCAAGGAAGGTTTGCGTCAGACAAGAGGCTGGGCGCAAAAACTTTGCCAAATCATGTTAAAGCATGATATATAAGATACTACCAGCGGACAATGAGTTAAACTAAACCAAATAAACGCTCAGACGAGGAGGTGTAGCGACTGATTAAAGCAAAACCAAACTAACAGTAAAAGAAAATTAAATCTAAGTTGGCGCGCAATGATTAATATTGCTTATTAAAGTATAGTGACAGCAAATCATACTCAGACATTTAAAAATATTATGCTCTAGTCGCTTTTCTCTTTGATTGTAACACATTATCATCACCATCATCATTACTTCAGTCACAAGAGATCATCTGCTGGCCATAGGCCCCTCCCAAGGATTTCCAAAATGATCGGTTGGAAGCGGCCTGCATCCAGCGTTGCGAGCAAATCTCCTGAAACTATTTATTTCTTGTTGAATTTCATGTGAATCATCATCATCATCATCATCAGGTCTTTCTAGTCTCCACTGCAGGAGCACGACCCTCTCTGCACTATCAGAGCCATATACTGGCCTGAATAGTCAGAGGATTTGGCCTACACTCTCCACGCTGACCAGACGGGTTGGAGAGGTCTCTTTGATGTTAATAAGCTTTGTTTAGCTTTTGTTTCCTTAGTCGCCTTTTACGACATCCACGGAATGACTTGGAGTGGTCCTATTCTACTCTGCCGGGAACCACACGGCAAGTTCATGTGAATATTCACTACCTTCTACCTCTCCAACCCGTCTCGCCAGCGTGGAAAGTGTAGGCCAAGTCCTCTGTCTGCTTTGGATAATATATGGCTTTGTTAGTACAGAGAGGGTCGTGCTCCTGCAGTGGAGACTAAAAAGACCTGATGATGATTCACTACTCCAGCGTTTCCAAAAATGTTGGGTGCATTGTTGAACCCTACGCCATCGAGTAGGCCTGCATGCAGCGTTTGCCGTCAGATCTGTTACCCTCTTTATTTTTTGGTTATGGTCTCGGCACTCATGAAGTTAGTATCGTTTTATGTAATGTCTTCGCGGAGTATGAAAATACTTGAGGTTATAAACATAATGAAGTGAGGGATATAACTTATAGTTAGTGTCTAAGTATTTGAGTACTGTCATTTAACCGACTGCCGGGATGATAGTTTCTGTTTATTGTATGTATGTTTTTATACTCATAAAACCGTAGCATATACTAAATTGAACACCTTATGGTGCTCTTTAATTGCACACAACAAAACTGAAGAAACTTTACATCAGGAATTTGCATGTCAGTGACATCATGACAAAACGTTACGTCTGTACGGTTTGGCGACTTTATTATTTATTCAAACTTAAATGCCGATTTGTGTTGAGAATGTTGTATGCTATTATCAACAATTTGACATTTTTTTCAAATTTTTTAAAATACCCTATTAGTCTACTGAAGTTAAGATGACTCGACGCAAAAACTAGGCAGTGGTAATAAAACGCATCGTGTGGAAATGCTCTTAGAAAAGATGTGTTTTCTCTTCCACACCTGTTTATCCTTCTGTACACACTTCCCTATGAACGCGTTGCCGCTGGCCATGCCGCCAGGCAAGCAGCGGACTAAATGTGCCTTATTTAGTACATATATGGAACAGTCACGAGCCCTGACGCCACCAGCACAGTCTGTAGGAGCCTTTAAGAAACAAACTCTTAGTCTATGCAAGTTCATATCAACACAGTGTGTAGCATCACTCATGTCGCATAAGGAACATAATTATATATATATACGATTTTAAGCTATAGATATACGACTTTAAGCTTCTACACAATCATTATTATCACTACGGGAATTACCGCGATTGTTTTTGAGATTAGTTTGAAATTTTGACAACATTGCAACTGCCCCTCTCCACAACTCAAGTGAAGAGCTGCGCTGAATGTTGGAACTGTCAAGGGAATCCGTATCGGTCTACCCTCTTTTTAAATCTTTCATTGCACATGTTACACACAACACTGACGCTCTTCGTTCGGGAACTGTTCTCTGGAACGCGTATATGCACCTTTTATACAACTTAGTCACTGGATTCCATGTGAAGATGGCAGCTGCAATGTTGTCAAATATCAGACAAATCTCAAAAACAATCGCGTTAAGGCGTAGTGAGTTCACACACTAGCGCCACCCAGCAATTCATTCTATAAGTCCTAAATCATATCAAATTTAAAAAATCTAATAGCTGAATGCCCTAATACATTACTTGTAGTATTATTGGTACAAGTTTTCACTATTTTTAATTTGGTGAATAAGAAGAACGAATTATTACCGCCAAAAGTGGCCACTTTTGGCGGTAAAAATTCGTTCTCTTAAACTTAGATTGTAATATCTATGAAAAGTAACAAAAAGAATACCTACAACTAGTAATTTACTATGGCAATCAGCTATTAGATTTTTTAAATTTGATTTGATTTAGGAGTAAATGAATTAATTGCTGGGTTGCGCTAGTGTGTGAACTCACTTCGCCTTAAGTCTCGTAGTGATAATAATAGCGTAAGGAACATATAATTTTTCCGCAAATAGTTTTAATTTTTCGTATCGTTCACCTGGAAGGTAGGTCAGACTTTGGTCACTATCATCAATCACCAGGGCCGTACTAAGGAAGAAACGCTCAATCTTTGCAATGTCGAAGCGACACATCACACTGCGCGTGGCATCTCTTTTACCAGGGACATGTATTTTTTCCACAAATACGTTTCAATTTTCCTTATATCGTACACGTGAGAGGTAGACAGGGCCGGACTTTGGTCGGTGTGATCGATCACCGGGGCCGTCGTAGGGGACACGGAGAAATAGAGATAGTAGTCCTTATTAACTAGATTGATTAGTATTTTCTACGACGCTTTCACAGAGAAAACTACGAGTCTAAAGATTTTTACATGATCGTACAAAAAAAAATTGAAATTCCTTTCGATGTAGATGTTTATTTGAGGTTTCGTGGGAATAATGATTTGATTTCCAACTAAATATGGTCTCTGCATAAAACTTCAGCCCCTTTTTCATCCCCTTAGGGGTTGAATTTCTAAAAATCTTTTCTTAGTGCTCACTTAATAACGTTATGAAAAGAAAACATGTATCAAAACTCAAGTTTCAAGGTACAGTAGTTTTGTTTGTGCGTTGATATATAAGCCAGATATATTCACAAAATTCGTCCCTCAATATTTCACTCACAGTTTTATTAAATTAGAGTTCGCAACGATTAAGAAGTTCGCACAATGACTCATCGCAGATTATCGTAAGTGATCGTAAAAGTTCGCACTCGTGGGACAAGTTGCGAAGTCGGGCCAAGCGGAAAACTTAAAGTATGGAAGAAGGGCGTCGATTTATTTACCTACCGTTTTATTATAAAACGAAGACCGACTTTAGTACTATTACGCACCCAAAATAAATTGACAATGACAGTTGTGGAAACGTCAAAGTGATAATGTCGACTTATTTTGGTCGGATAATGGTTGAAACCAGGTACTAATGTTAGTCCTCGTTTTATAAGCTAGTTTAGTTATAGAGCATCATCATCAGCTCTTTTTTAGTCTCCAGTATAGAAGCACAACCCTCTTTGTACTAACAGAGCCATATATTAGCCAGAGCAGTCAGAGGATTTGCCTACATTCTCCACACTTGCCAGTCGAGTTGGAGAGGTGCTCCTTTTTTACTCTGCCGGGAACCATACGGCATAGATAAAGCACTTGTTTGGTTTCGTCTAAACTAAAAACTTTTGACTAAACTTTTGCTGGTTCCAAAATCTCAAACACAGCTAGAGCTGTAACCAGGTATATTGTTAGATAAGAAAAAAGGACCTGGGATAGATAGCGTGACATTGCAAACCGTACTCCCAGACTACAGTGCTTTCAAGATATTGTCTACGACCTATTAAAACTGCGATGTAAGATATTGTGTTGCCGACGGTACGTTGACTAGTACGTGATTTTGCATACACTGCGGTGTTAACGAACCTGCATTAATATTGACACTATGCTCACACAGCAATGGAAGAGATGTATTCCACAAACACATAGACCATTAACAGCACCAACCACGTAGCTAGAGCCAACAAATGGGTTTACATAGTCAAGGAAACCATTACTCCAAAACATTTTAATACAAAGTAAGTATATTTCGCCTGACTAAACTAATTCCAAAGTTAAGGCAATAACAAAACATAATTTCAGTTCAAGGCAAATAAAAGATGTTTCACACACGCTAACATGCATTTAGGCCGGAAAACTACACGAAAAGATGTCGCTTTCTTCAGGCAAAACGCAGGCCTGTATAAAATTTGACGCGCCAAACACAACCCTATTGCAATACACATAAAATCCAAGTGACACATTCGTAGAGATAAGTGCTTATGCTAATGAAATTTGAATCCAATGCTTTAGGCCGAAAGTCCAATTTTGTTAGTTTAATAAATTCCGCAGCAGTGCGCATCTGGGGAATGCAAGCAATTAGATACTTTTTACATTGCAGATGTTTTAATATGTTTTACTTGGTTACTCACCGTCTGTTGTCGTCGAGATATTCATCTTGACACCAAAAAGAACCTCGAATAAATTCAAATTCCGCTCACGAACGTTCTCAAATTCTAAATTTGAATTCACAGTCGTCAAGATCGAGTTTCAAAGTTTATACACGCGTAATGAGTCTTGTAGATACGGGACGCCCTGGGGAAGACGGGTTTTGCAGACCGTACCCACACGGAATGCCGTATTGCAGCACTGCAGATATATCACTTTCCACACACAATTCTCAGTTCAAAATTCACCAGCCAGTTCTTAATTCGACACCCAATGGGTGGAATTTAAAAACTCACGCGGTCAAACGTCAACTATTGGCGCGAACACTTGACAGATGGTCGATTGATTCCAACTTTGAAACACGATAAAGGTAAATGCACACAACACTAAAAGCACTTGGGATATCGGCAATTAGCAAGGAAGATGCTACTTTGCGAGCAATCCGAGGCTTTTTGATAGTGTAACGACAAAACAAATAGTCCGGAATGAGTGAGTCTCGAGCATGCGCACTGGGCACTGCCGTATGCGTACTTTGTTAAGACGCGGTTACTGAACTCCGATTTGCAATATTGCTATTTATTTATTACTTTTTTAGAGGTATTTTATCAAGTCTTTATTCCTGATAGGATATGTAAACCAGAGTTTGCAAAATTAAAAGCTACGTGTAACAAGATGGTGGGGTTTAAGTTAAAATTATCGGAAATAGTGTCAACCAATTGCCTATTTTTAAAACATCAATTTTCTGATTATTTTTCGCCAAAAAGTATTGGATTTTTATTTACCCCCACGTAAGCCTGGAATACTACTATTTTATGGCGTTAAATAAGTTATAAAATAAAATTCTTCTTTATAAAAGGGTACTTTTAAATCGTTGCCTTTCAATAAAAACACAGGGTTATGAGAGTGTACTAAACTTTTATGGGCGGCTGTAATCAGACCAGAAATAATAAGGTACGGCATAAACAATTTTCTGTCCTTGTTTGCAGCGCGATTTTATTTTTACAGCCCTTAGAATAGGTATCGTTACTTACTTTAACGGTCTATAATAAACTATGTATCCGTAATTTACTCAAATACCTTACAAGCATAGATTTAAAAAAATCATCTTACAAGTGTTTGTTTGTGAATGTTACATTTTGACATATAGACAAAGATTAACATTAACAACTATACTTTTCTTCTCTATATTTTGACATATGTAATGTACATAATTTTGATTAGGTACTAATTTATTATACAAAAAACATTAATTAAGTGCCTACATACATGAAAATAACGCTACAATAGTATAAAAATCAAACTGGCCGGAAAGAGAAAAAAGAAAAATTATATTTAGAATTTAAAATTTCTCTGTTCTATTTTTGAAATGGTTCCCTGTGAACGGGTCCCTACATCTGCAGCAGGCTAGGTAGGCACGTACCGCGCAGGGCCGGTACTCTTAAGATATTTATCCGCTGGTGACGGATACCGGTACGTATAGGTATATAGATAATGTTGATAAATCTCGACGCCGGAAGTGTTCGAGTGTTCTATTTTTAAACGGAGGCGGAAACGGTATGTAGGATTCATTTGTTTTTATATTTAACATTTCTTAGTATGGTTACACGCTGTATATACTCGTATTTAAATTGCTGGTGCTGGTGATTGTTGCGTGTAAGTAAACTACCGATAATCTATACATATTATAAAACATTTTTGTTGAGGTATAAAAAATCTGTGATTTGGAACACCTCGTGCAGAACCATAATGGTCCAGGTAAACTATAAGAAATATATAAATGACGCCTTAGCAAAAGTTATTCAACCTGATGAGCATTTTTGTTGAAGTATTTAATTTGAAGATTTGGAACACCTGACGCAGAACCATAATGGTCCAGGTACACTATAGGAAATATAAAAATGACGCTGTAGCAAAAGTTGTTTAGGCTGATTAGTATTTTTTGTTGAGGTGAAAAAATCTAGGATTTAGAACATCTGATACACTAACTACCATGTTAAATTTTATATCGACATTTTACAGAGTCACACTCTCCTCTGGGATAGAGTGCGTAGAGTACGATAAGCTCATATTACTAATGACCGCTCAGCGGTCCCCCTTTTGGCAACGTAGTTTTCAGCCCATACGGCAAAACATGAGAGTTTGCTGTCTCTCCAAGCCTTGAACACACAGGCAATACCCAAACCCGAGGTCCCCGCCCCCCTAAGGCCCTTTGGAGATGTGCTATCGCACATCTCCGCTCGAAGGCGCTCTGCCCATACCTCAAAGTTTGGTGAAGTAGCACAAGCTCACTTCGAGCTAGCTATATAGTCTTCTTCTTATCGTGTCGGTGGCTCAAAAAGTCTAAAATAATCCTATATTTTGTCTCCAGTATTTACCAGCAGCCAATGCAATGCCATACAATTTTATAACACTGCTTCAAGTATTTTTTATGCCTATGCCTTTAGTTCGTGTTAAGGTATATAAATACGCCGGAGTCTTTATAGTCCACGCGAACGAAGTTGCGGGCTAGTTTATCATAATTCAAAAATACGTTCTACGAATTCATTTAATTAAATATAATATTATTTGAAATATGTTTTAAAAGGCACGTTTAGGCAATGATACCACAACTATTTCTTTTAAGAAAAGTTCAAAATCAAACAACCTAACAATTTTTTTAAGGAAATATCGATTGGCTGAGGCAAATTGAACAATCAGCTGATTCGAATTTCCATGGCAACGAAATTAGAATAAAGCTTACCGGAGCTGACGGAAGTAATACATTCAATACAATGCTAGCTCCTTCAGTACACTTAAGTATTATTTAATGTTAAGTATTTAAGTATACTTCAGGTAAAGTGTATGTTCCTATAGAAGAAGATACTTTTGAAATTTACAAAAGAAAAATACTATATAATACTAACAATTTTTTCACGAATCCACAATTTTTGTACCGTGTTTTCAGTGTTTCAGAATGCAAATATTTATCCTCTTCTACCGCAACAGCAAATATACACCTTGTCGCTTACGTCGTAGAGTTGATTTTTCATTAAATATCATGTAATATTGCCATCTATCGGTAGCAGAAATATAACTTTAGTTCAACGTTCCATCGCAGGCACTTTTAGCCAACTATGAAAGAAGGCGTTCGCATTTGCATCTGTAGTTAATATTGATATCGTTTCCCTGTAATTTCTATATTACAGATTTATTTTTATTATTAGGTTTAAGTATGTATTATTGAGTCAGTTTTTATTATGTAAACATGCTTATATGAATTGCGTTTATTTTTATTGTATAGTTTTGTAAATATGATTATTTTAGGAAACTAAAATTTTTATGAATATAATAAATTAAGTGATCAATGCTATTTAGAATCCATGGTCAGTCCCATGACATTGATAAATTTTTCATAATAACATATCGAAAGGAATCAAATCTCCCGATAAAATTTATTGATGTCCCGGAAAGTTTTTCACTATAGTTAAGCTTTCAGTTGATGTATGATTACGTCTATCTGTTATACCCCGAATAACCACTACTATATAAACTCAGAATGTATGTGCGTGTCACTTCTACACGCTAAGACCCAGGGGTGGATTTACACAAGGGCTTTTTAGGCAGCAACCCAGGGCCACATGGTTCTAGAGGACCCCATGTTAATTAATCAAGTAAACATGCCACGTCAAATACCAATAGAGGATATGAGTAGAAGGGCTACCCTAGCTAGAGGGGATGACAATGCAAATAGTGCCCTACATATTAGACGCCTATAACTTCGCGACTTGATTAAAGTCAACCATAGAAAATGGATGACCACACGACATGACAGTACAAAAAGAATAAATTTTCTTTTTAGACACGTTAAGCTGATATTCCGGGTTGTCATTATTAGATGTAACATTAAGGTATTTCAGATATCTTTAGGCAACTTAAAAATTTGACACCAATGTTACTCTTTTACCCTCACGAAAAACAAATAAATCAATCTATAGGAATATGTAAATCACACAAATTTAATTAGTCCCACAATAAGTTGCGACCTTGCGTCGTAAGATACTAACTCAACGATACCATATTTTATAGACACTTAAATAGATAATATCCAAGACTCAGGCCAATCTGACAAGAGATCGTTTTCCAAAAAAATAAAAAACTACAATAGAAAGTTGATGAGTCAAACAGGCAGGCCACCAAGCCAATAAACCCAGGGCGCTTCAACCCTAGTTACAGACCTTCCAGGACATAATATTCTGTCCTTGGAACGTACACTAAAACTTCATCCGAGTACGAGATTAAATACACCCTCAGCGTCATATTAGGGTTGCTAAGTATCCCTTGAGCAGAGCTAATAAAATTATGTACTTGGGTCTTACTTGAGTCCTCGTAAAATGAAAAACCCTTTTCCCCTGAAAAGGGTTTTGGAAGTTCATGTAACGCTGGTGTTTAGAAGTCAAGGGTAGATCTCTAAGACAGTGGATGGTTTTTTGGAAAGCATTATTGTAATCAACTGTTTTGGTAGAATTAAATTATTTTTTATTAAATTTGAAAAATAAGATATGGCTAAAATTATTTTGTTTTAGGAGTGTAAATAATGGTAACATTTTCAAATGCGTTACGTATAACTTATATATCCCTTATTTATGGCTACACATTTAGTTTGTAACAGTGCAAAGTTAGCACATTTAATCAAACTCTCAAAAAACCAGCCAAGTGCGAGTTGAACTGGCGTAGCGTTCATTTTATTTCATTTCATTTCGATTCATTTCATTCATTTGGATACGGTTCCGTACAATGCCGAAGTCAAATGTATGATTCTATAAGTGAAAATAGTATATTTAGTTTACCTTTTTTTTTTCAATTTATTGAATTTTTATAGGTGAGTAATCCCATAATGATAGGGTCACTAGTTTTTGTCAATTGCTTGAAGATTACAGGAAAACCTTTAACCTGAAAAAACGGAACACATGAACCGTTTTTTTTTTTTAAACTTTTGTACGGAACCTTTAAAATAATGTACCATTAAATTAATACTGGTCTGAAATAAAATAAAAGAAACAAAGTTAATTTGAACAGTTACTTATTTTCCCACGCAAATTATAAAAGTGCTTCAAGGAATGGAATAATAATGGGAAATATTTTGAATATTATTTTTCCTCTGAGTGAACAGCAAATGTCACCCTGGCAGCTGACGCTTCAGAGCCCGGGGTCCGGTTTACATTATATGTATAAACATTTATTATTATTATTTATTTATTTAAACACAATACAAACAATACATTACAGGGTTACAATACATTTCTATTTACGATTCCATCATAATCTCTTTCGAGATTTACCGTGCATCGAAAATAGCCATCTTAATTTGTCATCATAAAAACTAAGTTGTTAATCTTAATTTGTCAACATAAAACAAACAAACTATAATCTCAACGAATTAATAGTGGAAAGAAACTTGTCTTCCTTCAAGATTATTTGTTAGAACACTATTTTTAACGGCTCACTAGGGAAGGCTTAGCTTTCTAAAAGCAGCAAGTTTGTCATCAGAGGGTCGCGAATTAATGCGATCCTTAGCAAGATTACCAGTATTACATATTTACCCAAAAATAATGATACCAAATTATGTTTTTTTTTGTGTCAATTATACAAACATAGAAGTAGAAGTCGACTAAGGAAACAGTTAAGCTAAACAAAGCTATAAACATCAGAGACCTCTCCAACCCGTCTGGCCAGCGTGGAGAGTGTAGGCCAAATCCTCTGATAGCCCTGGCTAATAAATGGCTCTGGTAGTACAGAGAGGGTCGTGCTCCTGCAGTGGAGACTAACAAAGACCTGTTGATGATGATGATGATGATACAAACATACATATTATTACGACTATTTTCCATAGGGGTAGGCAGAGACTATGGATCTCCACTTGCTACGATCCTGACGAATCCCTCTAGCTTCATCTACGCTCATCAATCTCCCCATGCATGCTCTTCGGTTTCGGGTACTTCTTACATCTCCTTTCTTAAGAACGTCAGCAATCCGATCGCATATTTTTGACACTTTGTATAACTTTTGGCAAGATGCTAATATTGTGGAAATTACAATATTGCAGATTATACCGTTTGGCTATAAAACTAGTAGGTTAGAAATACTGACAGACGGTCATATTAGTGACAGCTATAGGACTCTTGTTTACCCTAAAAATAATGTACAATTTTTTGTAAATAAGTGTTACAGTAATTTAACATTTTCTTGCCCCCAACTCTAATCGATTATGAATAAAGCATATGTCTGTAAAAAAAATTCATAACACATGGGTCAACCATTTGTTTGTCAATTTTAGTGAGTAATTTCGAAAATTTCACCTGGCAACCCTGTTTCAGGTCCGTGTTAACATAATTTCTGATGTATTATGCAGTCTCAGCAAAGGAAAAGGCGGAAATATCCGGTTGTAATCGGATTTGTCCGGATTTGCTGAAGTGATAATGTTTTGATGTTACGCATGGGGTTGTGGGGTCAGCTCATACAACTTTTGATGTTATATAAGTAAAACGCCTTTTTGCACGATTTCCCAAAAAATATTTTAGTTATGCATGGTAATCTTTATACACTTAAGAATAAATAAAAATCGGCCAAGTGCTAGTCGTACTCGCGCATTTAGCAACATTAGACTATCGTCGAAAAACGGCAAATGATCATGTTTGTTGTATCGGAGCCTACCTTAAATATTTATTTTATTCTATTTTTAGTAGGGGACTGGTCTGCTCGGCCTCTTTGAGACTACTTTAAGTATCATATGTTGTTTATTATCTTTGCACACTCGATCGTTAACATAAACATGTTCCAAAAATAATAAATCTATGTATATTGAAATGGTAACATGAAAACAGAAAAAAGAAAGAAAAAAGAAAAGAAAGAAAAAGACAATAAGGAATAAATATTCGTAATCATATAAAGCCCTTCAGGCGAGTAGGCGACCAAAACTGTTGATAAGAGTTTCTTTCGGCGTTTCTTCTCTGCAGTGGTCGGTTCCGAAACGCTAGTAGTCTGTAGCTTTTGAACAATTAATAAATACATATTATCTAATAAGATAATTTTAAATATCATATGACGTGAAAAAGTGCCTGCAAAGGCCTATTTTCTGAATAAATGTTTTTTTTTGTTTTTTTTTTTTTTAGTATATGTTAATCGTTGCAACGGCAACAGAAATACATGACTGTAAAAATTTCAACTGTCTGGCTATCACGGTTTGTGAGATACAACCTGGTGACAGACAGATATCGAAGTCTCGTAAACAGGGTCCGGTTTTTGCCCTTTGGGTACGGAACCCTAGAAAGTATTGATTTACGATTTTCTATGAATGGTATCCACTAGCTTTCGCCTATGGCTCGCGTTAATGTCGATTCCTCGGAGATAGTAAGTTTACCAAAGTCAAAGTCAATCATTTTATTCATCATAAGATATTTCAATATCATTTAGTGAACGTCAATTTTTTTCATAATTACAATTAGACCTCTCCAACCCGTCTGGCCAGCGTGGAGAGTGTAGGCCAAATCCTCTGACTACTCAAGCTAATATATGGCTCTGGTAGTACAGAGAGGGTCGTGCTCCTGCAGTGGAGACTAGAAAGACCTGATGATGATGATGATGATACAATTAGTTTACAAAAATATATTATTGTTGACGTCAATAATTTACCGGGGTAAATACGAGCGTATGTGTTAATTTGGTTATATACTATTTTTATATTAATCCCTTGAGCCGTTTGGGCGTGATTGAGTAACAAATATCATAAGAGTATTATAAATCACTGAGTAAGATTAACATACATACTTCTGCATTTATAATGTTAAGAGGAAGTGGGATAGCATTGTAGGATTATACAATATAGTATCCCACGACACAAGTTCGCAATTCACAGTTGGGCTAGCTCAATATGTGTGATATGTCACTAATATATTTATTGAATAACTAGCAATTTTCTCGCAACTTCATCCACGTAAATAATAGCCTATGTCACCCGCAGATAAATTAGCTTTCTATAGGTGAAAGACTAATGAAAATCAATCCAGTAGTTTCGGAGCCTATTCAATGCAAACAAACAAACTATCAAATGTTTCCCTTTATAATAATAGTATGAAGTATGATAATATACTTTCTTTAAACTTCATTTACGTCCGAAAACAACAAACCACACACTCTGTGATATTATAAATATAAAATCACTGTTAAAAATACCACCGCAGTACGCGCGCTACTTAGTATTGGCGGCGCGTACGTTTAAAACGCAAGACAATTCTCGATGTAGGCGTCTGCGAATCGCCGCGCCATGTTTACTGATTAGACTGTACTATTGTTCCGTAATCAGTACAGTTGGAGAAGTTTGGAAATATATAAGCGTCTGCAGTTTAGATAGACGCCTTTAGGTTGTTTGAAAACTCTGACAACAGTGTTAGCCTCTCACACATGAAACACAAAACAAACAACTATGGTTTTAATAGGCTTAGATCGGTGGAACTAGAGCCAACTGTTATTTTATTCTTTAACCTCTTAATCAGATCATATTGAAAAAATATAAATTATGTACTTTGGCAGTAAATTATTTGTACTTAGTACTTTTCGTATTACTTTTCAGCAATAGGTATAAAATCACTGTAAAAAATACCACTAAAATACGCGTGCTACTTAGTATTGGCGGCGCGTACGTTTAAAACGCAAGACAATTCTCGATGTAGGCGTCTGCGAATCGCCGCGCCATGTTTACTGATTAGACTGTACTATTGTTCCGTAATCAGTACAGTTGGAAACGTTAGGAAATATTTATAATCTCCTGCAGTTTAGATAGGTGAGAGTAATTGTATTTTTTTAAGTTTATATACAACTAAATATTCAGTGAATATTTCAAGAGTCTACTCATGCTACTATGTTAACGTTATTAAACGGTAGACGCTTGAAAAATTCACGTCTGTTGTATGGAAGCACCCCTTAAATATTTATTTTATTCTGTTTTTAGTATTTTTTGTAATACCGGCAACAAATATACATCATACAATTATTAGCTTTCACGGTTTATGAAATACAGCCTAGTGACAGACAGACGGAGGTCAAAGTCTTGTGAATAGGGTCCCGTTTTTACCATTTGGTTACGGAACCCTAAAAAGTTAGTAACAAATAAAAATTTCTGTAAAGTCGTCATATTATTTTGGGTGTGAACTGTACACAAGCGAGGTACGTTAATTAGTCGGGTTCCGGAGGGATGCGGCGACAAAAACACTGATTAGCATAATGATCATGACGAATAATTTCTCTTGATTTGATGCTAAAGGGTTCACAATGTTTGGGGTTATTTATACGTATTAAATCTTGTGACAAACACCTGATATTTACGAAAAACTGATTTAAAAGTAACTTTATTTATTCGCAACATACATAATATACATGCGAATGTCATATAATAATGTCTCATTCAAAGTATTCACATATCTCAATGATTCACATCATTCAGCGCTCACACAAAATAGATATATAGATAATATATTATGTTAGAACTTCAAGGGGACGGTTTGCACGTTGACGGACATTAAGTCACACCACTTTGACGCATCTTTTTTGTATGGACTGTTCTGACAGTTCTATCGCACTTGTAAAAAAATATGTCTTGAAATAGGACATGAACTGCTATAGCCATTGCCTGTTATAGCAGTTCTGCCACTTCTGCTCAGTAAGTGGTTGTAGGAGCGGCACAACTGCTATGCTATGACAGCGGGTCTAGAAAAAAATTATGATTAAATATGATTAATTGATTTTAAGTGTTGTTTAAGGCTTTTGCCCAGCAGCGGGACCTAAATAGCTAGTAAAAAAATTGTTGTTAATCAGGACATTAGTTAAAGCTCGAAAATGTAAAAACAAACACTCACTTTCACGTTTACAATAATTTGGTTTGGTTGGTTTTTCGTGTGTGTAAGTGGCCGACACTGGTGTCAGATTTTTCAAGCTGTCTAAAGACATCTGACATAGCTTAACGACTGCCATCAACGATGACAGCGGCTTAACGGCTTAATGTGCCTTCCGAAGCACGGAGGAGCTCGAGATATTTTTATGCCACTTGCGGTCACCCATCCAAGTGGGGACTGCGCCCGGGGTTGCTTAACATGCGGAATCGCTTTTAGTGCTTACACCCACTAGGCTATCGGGCTCCTTACAATAATATTTAGTTAGGAAGGATTTTTTTATTTGGGCAAAATATACAAGCCGGTTCAAATGTTTCGGCTGTTAATTAAACGAAATTAACACCCGTTTCAGGGTTAAACCATTTCCTTGTACGTGTTTATTCAATAAACATTCCTTTGGGTCACGCGAAATGATAATTAGTTCAAATTGCAGAAATATGACGACTTCTATGTATTTTATGATATTTGTACCGACTAAAAAATGTCGTATAGCACGGCTATGTCATGTTATTATGTCCGTATGTATTAGGCACGAGCTCCGTGGCGAAGCGGTCAACACGACGGCCTGCGACACGGATGGTCCCGGGTTCAATACCCGGTCAGGTCAAAATGAAAAATTATCTTTTTCAGATTGAGCTGAGTCTTGGATGTTTATCTCTATATGTATTTGTAATAAAATATAGTATCGTTGAGTTATTATCCCATAAGACAAGTCTCGAACTTACTTTGGGGCTAGCTTAATATGTGGGTCTGTATACATATATTTAATTTATGATATTTGTAACGACTTTAAACATTATCGTATAGTACGGCTATATCATATATTATGTCCTAGGCACTAGGGAAAATCCTTGAATAAAAACTATACAATGCGATATTTTGAACGATTTACACCATTAGTTGACGAGCTCCGTGGCGCAGCGGTCAACACGCCGGCCTGCGACACGGATGGTCCCGGGTTCGATCCCCGGTCAGGTCAAGATGGAAAATGATCTTTTTCAGATTGACCTGGGTCTTGGATGTTTATCTATTTATGTATTTGTTATAAAATATAGTATCGTTGAGTTAGTATCCCATAACACAAGTCTAGAACTTACTTTGGGGCTAGCTCAATCTGTGTGATTTGTCCGTATATATTTATTTATTTATTAAATGGGTGAATCAGCCCCTCGATATGAACGACTATGGGACCAAAGCAAGAAAGAAACGTTCCCGTACAAGGAACGTGATTTTTTGCTCGGTAGTATAAACGTTGAATAGATAATGGAACGGAACCAAGGAAAATCTTTGTATGAAACCCTTCATGTGCAAGTCCAACTCCCACTTGGCCGAATTCTCGCAATTTTTTTTACATAAAAAAACGCGGAATTTCATCTTCATTGATTCTTATAACCGGCAGAAATCGTAAACTAAGACGAGCAACGGGGATATTAAATATTAATAAGATAAAAGCCAATGCTGAAGCAATCACAAAAATGCGTATAAAATATTCAATGATGACAAAAAGTATGACAAATTAAGATGTTATCGCTTTAGTACCCGACTGACCCACACAATAGTAGGGTAATGTTTTTCGTGCGTATTTATGTATGTCTGTTCCATTCTTGCTTCCTGTAGCCTAAACGGCTTGAGTGATTTTGGAGTTAGAGGTATCATTAGATTCGCATTCTTCTCCAAAGTGTCTAGCCTGTAGAACATCTACATTAAATCATTATGGCGGACGAAAACTGTCAAAAATGGCAGTCGAGTTAGTTATTTTTCTAAATAATGCGACTTGTGTGTTTCATACTCTATTTTATGCAGACGGTGACTATTATATCTTGAAAGAAGAATCAATTAAGACTTTCGAAAGAATTATAAATAACAATCGTCTTTTTCATATGTCATTATATAAATGTATTCCAATTTGCCATACAAACATCGGAAATTAAAATTTTTGTCTTTCAATATTTAGTGTCTTAAGAAAAGTTTTTTAGATTGATGGGTTCAGGCGACCTTTCAAACATTAATTCAAATGATTATTTACACTCTGTATTAATACAAAAGTATTGATATTAGTAGTATTAATAGAATCATTAACAGAATACAAAATCGTAAAAAATATATACGAAAAAATTTGCAAAAATAGTCGAACCTTTGGTGATATATTATAGTTCAAAATTAAATTAATGTAGCGCCAAAAGTAATTTCGTTTAATAATGAAGCCAAATACCCAGTCACTCTAATTTTCATTAAATTCTAATCCCACACGGAAATAATTGGAAAACTAGAATTACTAGCTTTAACTGCCGATAGCCATCAGGTTCGGCCATTAGTGCTAAACCAACAAATCTCTACTTAATCCGAAATCCGTTAATACAAAAATAATAAATCGAGTAGGCCCTTCACACACTGATCGGAACCCCAAATACATCCCAACTAATATTATAATTGCGAAAATGAGTTTGTTTGTTTGTAAGCTTTTTCAGTAGTTATACTGAAGCGAATATTATACAATGAAATTTTGTTAACACGTTGTCTGGAGTACGGAGAAGGACTTAGGCTACATAGTACTGTTTCCGAGGGATCGACACTAACGCGGGAGGAGCCGCGGTCGAAAGCTAGCATACAAAATAATACAATACAATTATGAGTGTGTATAATTCGGGTCACTCACTTATAAAGTCAGCAGTGCGGAGTGGGAGTGGAGTTAGTTGTTTTGTAATCAAAAAAATACCATATTAATGGAATGCTATAGCTATTGCGGTCACCTTTTTAAGTGAAGATTGCGCCCAGGGTTGCATAGATGTGTAATCTCTAATATTACTCACGCCCACTGGACCATCGAGCTCTTCCATTTTTTACGCTACTAACGAATAATTGTTGTCTAGTGTAAGAGCGGCCTTATTTTGATAACTAGGCTTGACTGTTCCGACATATTGGGGTCACAGGTATGACACCTGACTCGCGTGTCGATGTTTAGATTAGCACAGTACATAATGTTTTTCAACATTTCATAAAGCTTTAGGCTATTGGTTTGTACGCTACTGACTCAGTGGTAAAATAAACAAACTGGATAAAAAATTTAAAAAAATCTGAAGACTACTTTTTTTTTAATTAAAAAATGATTCACCAGTATTATAATATAAATAAATAAGATATGGTTAAAAATCCAACGGAACAGGGTTCAAACCAGCAACTTCTTCCCCCTTTATAAACATGTTGTATGATTTTCTCGACATGAATTGTTTTTCAATTCCTTTGCAACATGAGTTACATCAAATACCATACTTTTAATAATGGGTAGTTGTGTCAGGCAATGTAAGCCTTAATGCGTATATAGGTAGTCAACTAATCAAGTCAACTTCTATCACACAATAATCCCTTAAAAGAATTAATCGACCTGTAAGAAAGAAGCATTAAGAAGAAGAAGAATTAAAAATCTATATAATTAAAATTCTAATAAGATAAACGGCAATGTAGATTAAACCAAGATAAGATTTCGATCAAATTAAGATAATTTACAGTTCAAACAAAAATAGTTTAGTTAGTAATAATAAATTAAACTAATTACATGTTAATTAATTATGAAAAATTTACCTAAATCTAAAAACCTTAAAAATATGATAAAATACCTTAAATATATTATTAAAAGGAGTCCCTTTAGGCAAGGTTCCAAAGATACTGGCAGCATTCCCACTTTATTAGTAATTTATGTGATAAAAAAAATACATCACACTGATGTCCGCCGTTTGAGAGCTACAACCTTGCTACAACGTTATATACAGACACTTACCTCACATAAGTACATACACAAGTAGAACCAACTGATAATACCAACATTCAAACTTATAACAGCTCTCCCTTTTTCGTCGGTCAAAAATAGACTTACATATACATAAAATATTATTCTAGCGACTGAAGCTAATCCCTCTGAAGAATTCCTAGCAAACTACGAAACTGTTGTTGACTGAAACTTTCGGATTGTTGTCAGTTGTTTTTGCGAACAACTTGTGCGAAATTGTTCACCGTCGCTAATCCGCACATCAGGGACGCTGCAACTATTTCCAATATTCGCTAGCATTTTTGCTTTATACAGATTTTCTGAAACATTCCTCAAAAACATAGTTTTGAAGAGGAAACGGTTGAAATATCTGTCCATTGCCGTGTGGTTTTCGGTAGAGTAGAATAGGACCACTCCAAGTCTTCCCGAGGATGTCGGATGTCGTAGAAGACGACTAAGGAAACAGAAGCTAATAACAAAAAAAAACAAAGCTATAAACATCAAAGAGACCTCTCCAACCCGTCTGGCCAGCGTGGAGTGTGTAGGCCAAATCCTCTGACTGCCCTGGCTAATATATGGCTCTGGTAGTACAGAGAGGGTCGTGCTCCTGCAGTGCAAACTAACAAAGACCTGAAAGAAAAGAAAGAAAAAATAAAGAAGACGTCTCCAACTCGCCTGGGCAGCGTGGTAAGTGTAGGCCAAATCCTCTGACTGCTCTGGCTAATATATGGCTCTGGTAGTACAGAGAAGGTCGTGCTCCTGCAGTGGAGACTAACAAAGACCTGGTGATGATGAAGGCAAAGGTTGACTGGAAGAAATTCCTTAGCGATAAGTCTGCCTTTGTACCAATTTTAATCTGTCTATTTTTGTTGTTATTTTTGTTATGGTGCAATAAAGAGTATTCATTCATTTATTCATTCATGATGATGAGGATGATCTGTTAATTTGTATGGGAGGGTTTCGGAGTTTTTTTGTAGTTTCCAGCATTGGTTCCATAAGAAAATTTGTACAGAAATAGCTTATTTTACAAAAAGTAGGTATGTTTTGACCGCAAAGCCAGTTATCTAGGAATTTCTAGATACTCTTTGCCCTCTTAAATAGTCAACCAAGTCTAAAACGCCCCAATTTTGACCGCAGACTTGCAAATTTAACTGTAACTCACTTAACGCCGGGTTTTGTTTAATTTGGGAGTTTACCGATACGCCTAGTTGGCGCACTGTTCATTAGAGAATGGGAGTACTTAATCCAGTTGCTGGCTTCATTGGAATTTTGATCATGATTTTGTCAAAACAAACAACTCTCTATCTCTCATCTGAGAGTGTGTTTATAACCTGCTAACGTAGAAAAAAATTGTGTCCAACTCATAGTCTGTGATGCAAGCTCTAATTTGACGGATTTTGATGGCTTTGATTGACACGACGCGTGTGCTAACACAAAACTGTCACGCACATAAGCATTGAAAAATTTAGTTTTAGTTTTGGCTAGTTTTTTAATCATTGAATACAGGCATGACATCGTCTAGAGAGTAACTATGTAGTTAAAGATTGCATGTTAGTTTATATAAAAAACTTTGTCAAGTTTTGACTCAAAAACCATACATCGCAGAGAGTTCAAATTTTACTCAAACGATAAGTAATTGAATGTATTTTATAAAAGCATACAACATAGATACCGGAAAAATGCTTACTTAAGGAACATAGTTATTTCGAAAAAACTGAAAAAAGTCGTATGCTTTTGGCCCCCCAGGAGTAGCACAGGGATAGAAAAGTTAAGCTATTTTTGAGGGTCTCTACAATATTAAAATAAATCGCCGTTTTATGCACATTTGCAATGTATGCATTTTTTTGTGTCGATATGGACTGGCCTATCCTTATCTTATCCTAACTAATATTAAAAATGTGAAAGTGAGTTTGTTTGTTGCCGCCCTATCTACCGGACCGATCATCATGAAATTTTGCATATACATAGGTAAGGGTACTGAGAAGGACAAAGGCTATATATCACGCGGGCGAAGCCGCGGGTAACATATATTTTAGCAATCAAAAATAACAGTTGAGACCTTATAGCTAAACGTTCTTTATCATAAGCTCTATGAGAACCCAGATCTATATTCACCGCGAAAACATACAGAAAATCATATATTAACAAAACAAATGCTTTGAAAAATGTCCCAAAACCTTAGCAAGTGCGCATTAACGCTTCGCCGCGATTCGACTTAGATCTGATAAGCGAAACCGGGTCACGACGCTTGTATGATTGCCTCGCAATCGCGCTAACCAATCAGAAACGTGGTAGGAAATGAGAATTTTATTATAAGTCACAGAGATCACTATCGGTACTTATTTTCATATTTATTTTTATTTCAGACTGAAAGGTCACTAGAAGTTCATGTTTTAGTAGTTTTAATATACAATGGCGATAATAACTTCAGCTGCTTTCGGAGTTGAAATCTTATTAGTTGGCTGGAATGGATTGCTTTCCTTCCTATTCCATACTACCCACAGAGTATAAATATAAAATATAGTAATATTATAAAATATAGTATCGTTGAGTAGGTAAGTATATATTATAAAATATAGTATCTTTGAGTTAGTATCCTGCGACACAAGTTCACAACTTACTGTGGGGCTAGCTCAATTTATGTAATTAGTCCATATATATTTATTAATGATTCACCCGAAAACACTCTCAGATTGAAGATAGTAGTAGTTATATTATTGGGAAGGCTGTATCACAATATTCTGATGAAACCGCTCCGTTTCACTTCGCTGTTCCATCAGAATATTATGATACTTCCTTCCCAATAATATTATCAAAATTCGTTATTTTTCAGGTTCACACTTTTTATGTAAGCCTACACTATATAAATCATGAATTTACAAATTCATGACAGCCTTCTCAATTCTTGTACTAAAATTTGTTATTCATATCTAAAATAAAATGAAATAAACTTACCATGACATCCATGTAATCTTCATTGCTCCATTATAAAAGAACATTTAAGGCATATGTATAAGCAAAAGGAATACCAATTCAAACACAAATTGTGTCCTGCATATATCTATCGCTTAGTGTAACAGTTTTAAAGATGCAGGAATAGCTATGTTCTAGATCAGCTAGACAAAGATAAGTGAAGTATAGAATATGTTAGCCATAGGTATGCACCTTTCGCAAACATTAATTACGTTGCATGATGATCAACACGACATCTTTCCAAGTTCCGGGACCAGCCGGACGCTGTGATATTCACCATGGAAAGCTTCTGTTTCGTTATTTATTTAACGGTACAGAAATAGACGTGTCCTAGACCAGCTAGGTAAAGATAATCTCGAACATAAAATATGTAAGCTATAGGTACCTTCGCAAACATTAATTACGTTGCATGATGATCAACACGACATCTTTCCAAGTTCCGGGACCAGCCGGACGCTGTGATATTCACCATGGAAAGCTTCTGTTTCGTTATTTATTTAACGGTACAGAAATAGACGTGTCCTAGACCAGCTAGGTAAAGATAATCTCGAACATAAAATATGTGAGCTATAGTTACCTTTGCAAACATTCCACACTGTCACATAATCACCAGAGCATCTTTCTAAGTCTCGATCCAGTCGAGCAATATCATCATCATATAATGACCATAAAAAGCACCCACATCGTTGAAACTGTTCATAAAAAAAGATATTTACGTAAGAGTTTCTTTGTATATTAAATTCCCTTTACTTTTGAACAAACGCAATTGAAAAACCACACACCACAGTCACTCTCACCACATTTCACTTCAAAGTAAAGTTTAAAATGCTCCTTAGGGTGGGGAATAGATTAATCGGGTATTAATCGATTGCATGTTTCGATAGTTACTCGATAAAAATGATTACATACCTATTATAAATATGTGTATAATTTGAAAGATCTAAACATTATGCTGGAAAAAATATATTATTAGTAAAGATATACATTATGTAAGTATATTTTTTTAAATACTTTATAAATAAGCATACTTCAATGATTTGTAATACATACCGTAAGTAATATGTTATGAATGGCGAATCTGCTAAAAATTAGTCATAACAGAAGTAAAAAAAAAATAGTATCTTATCAAATAATGTTACAATAACTATTAATAGGTAGATTGATGAATCGAGTCTTATCGAGTTGGTACTCGATCAATCATGTTGTAACACGCACTACACTAGCCACTGTTTTGCAATTAACTGCATCAGCAAAAATGTGTTCCCACGTTTTGCTTTGACGTAATGCGGACTATCAAATGTCTACTTGCAAATGAATTGCTTTGGTTTACATATAATTTATGATATAACAAAATCTTGCGACTTTGTTCGCCCTTTTAGTTTTATTTCTTCAAAATGTATACTGGTACTGACGATATTTTTAAATGTAGGTACTTACACTTCAAACTGTAATACATGTTAATGTTATCGTTAATTTTGTTCGTTAATTAAAAGTCGCGGTAACCTAATGGTTCATCGTACATCTATTGCGCGATAGATTATGGGTTCGATTCCCGTACATGGTATTATTAGTTTCATAAGTCTTCATGAGTAATAATATATCGTACTAATTTCAATTTCTATGTAAATATAGAATGGTATGTACTTATTAAATTAATTAAGGATTCGTGTTCTTCATAATTAAAGTTCTTAAATGAAAATCAACATCACGACTTTTTGAACAGACATTCATACTCACCTCACCTATATTTATTTATATACATACCAGCTTCATGAACTTGGATGAAAATAACGACTACACAGAAGTAGCTATGTGTAGTTGTCTGTGTAACAAATTCTCCTAAACAATCAAATTAATTATTTATACTAAAGAAACATTTTTTTTGTTTTCTTCAGTTTCATTTGTATTATCGATCATCGAAAAATAATTATATGAATGGTTTAGTTGAATGATAAATAATGATTATTTGTACTTTTAATATAATATTAAATTGAAAAACGTAAAAGGTAAGTGAAACAAATAGACGTGTCTTAAAAAAGGATAAGTTAAAACTTAAAATGAAATGAGCTTAAATGAATGAATAAAAGTAAAAATTCAAGGTTCTAAAGCCAGACTTATAGATTCTAAAAACAAAACAAGTGTGTGTAAAAAGTTTACACTCGGTATACGGAAAAGGAGTTACTTATATCAGTCGTAAGCAATATTGTTACAATACGAGTGATGATGACTGTTATAAGTGCCACATCTACATTAGTTTTATTTGTTGTTTTAAAACTCAATATCCACAACAGTCGGCTTACCGACAAAGGAAATTGTTTTTCACATTAATATGAATAAGTGCTGTCTATGTAATGTATAATAGTGTGTGTACTTTTTGCACTTGTGTATTATAATATCAATATGTGTTTTGGGTATATAATATCGATTAAACACATTTATTTCATTATTTTTTCATCCATACGCTGAGGACTACTTGGCTACGTAACATAGACTGTTGTCGCTGCTGTTATCTACAATTCGATTTAAGTGCTACGCAATAATGTACGTAAGTACTTTTATTTCAACATAAATTTATAACTTGTTTCCTACTTTATAGATAGTTTAAAAATACTTATATGTTTTAAATCTCTTATACGATAATAGACTTTACGAGTATGTTCTGCGAATACGGTGTTAAACTTTATCATTCTGTTTCAGGTCTGAAGCCGAGTACTACCAAGAGGAGGAGAAGCGCGCTAAGAAGTTGCGGAAGAGATCCGCAGCGGACTCATTATTGGAGTCTGACAGCGAGGAAGAAGTTAAACGGTACAGAGATAATTTAATTATTTAGTATATTCAAATCAATTTCTTAAGTATTTGTAGGTATATTACAGCTATTACACTATATGTTAGCTAATTTTTTTTTTTTCAACAGAGTTCCAAAGAAAAGTAAAGCTGCTCGGAAAAGTTCCAGTAGTAAGACGAAGAAGGAACCCGTGAATTCAGAAAAGTAAGTCAACATTACTTATCATCTTTCAGATTGTAGGCTACGTTTTTAATTGATCTTAGCTAAAGCTACCTGAATAGTCAGAGTAGACATCTTATTTTATATTGACTATCATCTATCATAGAATACATATTTTAATTTGAACTTAGTAGATGGTACTTTAAAATTAAGAGTTAAGAAGTGAATTAAAACTAAAGTAGGTTTTTAAGATAAGAATAAACCTACTCTAATAATCATATATTAATATTACGAAATACTGTTATTTTAACTCATAAACTAGGTATCTTTATGTATCTGTTTCATGTGTTTATATACTTTGTGACAATGGTTGCTTTGTAACAAATTTACAACGTAATATTTCAAGGGTGTGGAACTGTGGATTAGTAAACGTATGTCGGTATGTCTGAATATTCAAGGCATGGTAGTGATGAGCAACCAATCTATTACTATTTAATAACAATATATTTTTCTATTCCAGCTCGGGAGCGTCGAAGAATATTGCAGCAGTGACCGAACTTTTTGGAGAAGAGTGGGAGGAGGCGCCCTCGCAGCACCCACAGCTGTATTCCAGCCTCTCGCGTCATCTCCCGACAGGGACTGTCCGCACAACCCAGGTCCTAGACGGGGAGTTCTTCATCGAGTTGCGGGTATACGAAGCAAACGCTATTAAAAAGTTGCCGTACAATAAACGTTACGAAGAGGTGCAGGCTGTGTTGCGCCTCCAACTTTCTAGCTGTGACCCTCAATGGGCTCTTGTTAAAAAAATATTTAAGGAAGGAAAAAAGAAGTTTGAAAAAGAGGGCGTATTTTATGCAAAAGAAAAGAAATGAAAAAAGCCCTCTTTTCTAAACACCTTTTTTTCCTTTTTATTAAGATTTTTTATATTTTCTTAATTTTAATTATAATATACATTTTAATAGATAGTTTGTATTATTTTTAGATTGATAATGATATAGATGCCTTTTCTTAACACAGTCAAAGTTTTAAGTACATTCAATTACTTTTTGTCTTATTTTAAGCTTTATTCTAACTCAGACATATTTCATAGTCTAGATCAAATTTAATATGGGGACTAATACTATCTTTTGTTCTGTTTGCAATAAAACAGTGCCTAGTAAATCATTTTCGGGACACTTACGTAGTATTTTACATAAAAATAGTACTTCTATACATTTAGATAATAACATTGAAGAAATTAACAGCGCCTTTGGAAAGCGCATTATTTCTTATCGTATTAAATGCAATCGAAATAAAGACAGCGCTTGCATAACTACAAGTTCGCAGTATTTGGCTAAGTCAGCACTACACCTGCAAAAACTAATAGACAGTGCTCTGTCTATTCACACAAATATAAAAGTGAACTTTGAATTATTTATTAAAGTAATGTTACCTAAAGATGATACTGTTGAAATTAAGTCATTTACTACTCAGAACATGGCACTGCATCAGTCGTATAGCTTTGATGACCTGCTGCAAAAGCTTACCGATTTATTTTCTAATAAAATTGAGGAATTTCAAGAAAGAGGAAGTGGATGGTCTTTATTAGATATTATTTACTTAGAAATTAATATAAATAAGTATAGTCCATTACGAGGCTCTAGTTACTTAAAGTTACCACGTCAAATACTATCTAAAAAAGCATGTTTGAACATCACAAACAATGATGAATATTGTTTTGCGTGGTCTATAGTTGCAGCTCTATATCCTGTACAAAAAAATCCTAATCGTGTATCATCTTATCCGCATTTTAGTACAGTGTTAAATTTACAAAATATGAGTTTTCCTGTCTCTTTCTCAGACATCAAAATATTTGAAACAAATAATGAGAATATTAGTATTAATGTATATGGTATAGACAGAAATAAAATTAACGGACCGTTGTATAAAACACTTCAAAAGAAAAAAAAAACATATTAACTTATTATTATTGCAAAACAGTTCGCATTCTCACTTTTGTTTAATCAAAGATTTGCTCAAATTAGTCAGAAGTCAAATAACTAAACATCATGGGAAACTACATTTTTGTGATAATTGTTTGCTATTTTTTAAGAAAGAAAGCCATACTTGTGGTGGTGTAGCTACCATTTTACCGGAAGAAGGTAGTGTACTTCATTTTAAAAATTATCAGCGTATGCAAACTCTACCTTTTATAGTTTATGCAGATTTTGAAACCATTTTAAGCCCACGTTCTGAAAAACGGGGTAATAATACCTTAAATATTCAACAGCATATTCCTTCAGCTTTTGCATACTATATTGTTTGTAATTATGATAGTTCACTTAATAAATTAGTTACATACAGGGGTCAAGATTGCTCAAAAAAATTCGTAAATATGCTTCAAAGTGATGTTAAGAAAATTCATTACTTAATTGAACAAAAGTCATTTAACCCTTTGCCTATGAAATTCAATGATAACGATAAATTAAATTTTGATAGGGCAGAATATTGTTATCTATGCGCTAAGTTATTGATTGATGACAAAGTTCGCGACCACTGTCATTTTACGGGAAAATATAGAGGTGCTGCACATTCTTCATGTAATATTAACTTTCGAGTGCCTAAGTTTGTTCCGATATTTTTTCACAACCTTTCTGGTTACGACTGTCACTTATTTATACGCGAACTGATTTCATCTCCCGGTATGATTAAAGTAATTCCAAAAACGAAAGAAAATTATATTTCTTTTACTAAATTTATACCATTAGAAAAAAACAAATTTGCGGTGGTACGTTTCGTAGATTCGTTTAAGTTTTTAAGTACAAGTTTAGATCAGTTAGTAAAAAATCTAAATAAAGACGATTTCACTCACTTAAAACAAAATTGCAAAAATGAAAAGCAGTTTACTCTGTTACGTAGGAAAGGAGTGTATCCATATGACCATATGACTAGTTGGTCCTCATACGAAGAATGCAATTTGCCTTCGCAGAATAGTTTTTATAATAAACTTACAAAGGAAGTAATAACACAGTCTGATTATGATCATGCTGTAGAAGTTTGGAATTATTTTAAATTGAGTAATATGGGTGAATACACAGATTTGTATTTAAAATCTGATGTACTATTGTTAGCAGATATCTTTGAGAACTTTCGAAAAACTTGCATGGTTAATTATAACTTAGATCCTGCATTTTACTTAACTGCTCCGAGTCTCAGCTTTGATGCTATGCTTTTATCTACAAAAGTAAAATTAGAACTTTTAACTGATTTAGAAATGATTCGCATGATTCAAAAAGGTATCCGTGGTGGTATTTGCTTATGTTCCTTAAGATATGCTAAATCAAACAATAAATATCAAAATGACTTTAACCCATCTCAGGACAGTAATTTTTTGGTATATATAGATTGTAACAATTTGTATGGATTTGCAATGTGCAGCTATTTACCGCATTCTGATTTTTGTTGGTTAAATGTTGATGAAATATTGCAAATAAAGATAATGAATATTCCAGATGATGGAGAATATGGTTATATTTTAGAAGTAGACCTAGAATATCCCGAGGATTCACATGATTTGCATAACGATTTACCATTTTGTGCTGAAAACTTTGCTCCTGCAGGTTCTAAATGTAAAAAATTGATTCCAAACTTATACGATAAATATTTTTATGTAATTCATTATATACACTTAAAAACATGTTTAAAAAATGGACTTATTCTTAAAAAAATTCATAGGGTGATCAAATTTAAACAAAGTTCATATCTAAAATCTTATATTGATTTAAATACGAAATTAAGGCAAACAGCGACGTCAGTATTTGAGCAAGATTTCTTTAAAATGTTAAACAACAGTTTGTTTGGAAAGACGCTTGAGGATACTGAACGACGTCTTGATGTAAAATTAGTTAAATTATGGAGTGACAAGCGAAATACAACAAAAAAATTTTATAGTGCTAGCCAGCTCATAGCACGACCTAATTTTCATAGTGCTAATATATTTAACGAAAATTTAGCGGCAATACAACTAAATAGGGAGAAAGTTATCCTTGATAAACCTATTTATATAGGATTTACGGTTTTAGAATTATCCAAAAGCCACATGTATGACTTTCATTATAGAGTTATGAAAAAACATTACAATGGTAAAATATCATTATGTTACACCGACACTGACAGTTTATTGTATTCAATAAAAACTAAAGATTTTTATGCTGATTTAAAATCTTATTTCATTCAGTATTTCGATACTAGTAATTATGCATTAAATAACGAATACGGTATAAAACAGTTGAACAATAAAATCCCGGGTCTGTTTAAGGACGAACTTTGTGGAAATATTTTATTAGAATTTGTTGGTTTGAGATCAAAACTATATTGTATAAAAACCGCTATGTTTGAGACTAAAAAAGCAAAAGGGGTGAAAAGATCAGTGGCTAAGGAAATTAAATTTTCTGACTATACCAACGTATTGAATACTGGGAAAGAAATACGAAAAATAAACCTATTGTTTAAATCCGTAAAACATGAAATATTTACTCAAGAGCAAAATAAAGTGGCGCTCTCCCGAAATGATGACAAGCGATTTATTCATAAGGATAACGTTACTACAAAATCATGGGGTCATTACTCGATAACTATATGAAAAGGTGTGAAATATGTCTGTGTTTTGTTGTAAAATTAAGTATCTGTTATAATTATATGAATAGCTGTAAAGTATTTTCTTCCGCACTGTTAAGAAGGAATCAGCAAAAATATTGGATTTGTATAGTTTTAAATTTAAGGTTAGCTCGTAATTTTATCAACAGCTCTTACTGTTTACATACCTATTTACTTCTGTACTGTTTAGAAGGGAGTTCCTTATAACTGTATTTACTACTTAATTACATTTCAAAATAAACTTGAATAACAAAACTATCGCTTTTTATTTAAAGAATTACCTATTTAAATTTAATCTTCATATAATAAATGTGAAAAGGTTAGTGGAAAATTGAGACATCATGAGCAAGAAAAAACTAGGTTCTTATATGTTTGATGATACATATCTTTAACATCTAATTATTAAAAAAAAAAAAAAAAAAAAAAAAAAAAAAAAAACAAATGCATTTGTGTTTACATAATGCTTACAACACGCAGCGTATAAGTTTTAATAAAGTATGTATATTAATTAGTGGTAATGTATTGTGGCGTCCTACTTACACTTTGTTCAACTTATTTGCCGACCGCAGTAGTTAAAGTTTAGAATTACATACTACACACGTGTATGGATCAAGTCTTGACATGATTTTGATGTTTAAACATTTACCTTATTGCATCATATTTATATTAGACAATGAAATTACAAACCTATACTTAGCTAAATAAAGAATAGAATACTATTGACACCTAACACTGCGTTTTTCGAAACGCAGCGGGGCGGGGACTGC
This sequence comes from Rhodophaea formosa, assembly GCA_963082605.1. Taxonomy (NCBI): domain Eukaryota; kingdom Metazoa; phylum Arthropoda; class Insecta; order Lepidoptera; family Pyralidae; genus Rhodophaea; species Rhodophaea formosa. The sequence goes on along the minus strand of OY720228.1, from coordinate 6,409,229 downwards.
TTCGACGGTGTGTCGTATAATATCGCTGCTCATTAACGTGCTGGATCCCGTAATACGGAGACGATCATCCTTTATCAAGTTAACGCTGTGCTACTTACCAACTTACTATTGTAAGTACTTGATTATTTCTTCATCATGTTAATTCTGTGATTTGGTTTTTGTGTTGTTGTGTGTAAACCGTATCTAGTGCTTTAATTTCAATGTGATTTGTTTTTATTCTGCACATTTTTTACAATATTTTAGTTGTATATTATAAATGTGAAAAGGTTAGTCTACTATACATTTTATATAATTTTTTCAGATCATGTCGGCTTCTCAAGATACTCGTATAATGTTTTCACAATACGCTCAAGATCCTTATGATATTAGCGATAGTGAAATTTATCCCGTGATGAATTCTACGACTCCAAAAACATCAAAACGGACTTCGACAAGAAACAAAGGTGGACTGTCATCAACATCCTACGTTCTAAAGAAACAAAAGGAAAAAGGGAGAAAGATAATAAAAATTAAAGTGTATGATTTAGATGACAATCAAACGAAATGCACTGACGAGAAGGGGACCTTAACCTCCGCGCAATACATAGTGCAAGAACAAACGGATGAAATCATGGACTTAACAGAACATGTCATCACTAAGATTGCAAGAAAACTTGTTGATGGTTATTGGTGAAATAATTGTAAATTTTTGAAGTGTTTTATTTTAAATTAAGACTGTTTTATTTTAAATTAAGTCATGTAAGTAAACCAATGTCGATTATTTTATAGACAAATAAGTTACTTAAAAATAATGATTATTGATATGTATTAAATGAAATTTGATATAAATACAAAATAAACGTGTGAAAATATTTTTTTTTAACTGATTAAAGGTTAAGTGTGTGTATTGTTTTTGTTAGATATGTAAGTAAACCAATGTCGATTATTTTTAAATATTAGATAAATAAATTATATAACATAATGATAATAAATATGTATGAAATTTGACATGAATAAGAAATAAACATGTGAATATTATTTTTTTATTTTCTTCTTTTTACCTAATTAAAGGTTAACAAGCAACTTAGTGAGCCTAGGCATATTGTGAAACTAAATTTAAAATGACATCGGTGGTACCTTCATTTCAAGCCCACTAACTTAGTTGTTAACCTTTACGTTATGTTAGGGTTAAACTAGCGAAGGATATGACTAAATAAAAGAAAATAATTTGATTTGATTTTATAATATTTATTTTAAATAAGTATACAACTAATTATTTTCTAAATACCATTTCTTAATACAAATAACATTTTTTAGTGCACAAAAGTTTTTATGACTAAAACAATTAAAGTTACATTCATTTTTGCAATAAGTATTATATAAAGTCAAAAAATTAGGACTTCCTTTGTCTTCTATGTCTATTAAAACACAGTTGTCACACAGTTCCTTTATCCATTTCTGTTTCTCAAGACCTTTCATTACAATAGTTTTGTTTTGCATTATTGGTTTAATAATTCTTTTAAATTCTCTAGAATCAATATGACCCTCACTCCAAGTGATACCCCTCTGTCGCTCAAGGTATCGAACGGTCTTCTTTTCTTCCGTAGATAATGTAGTATATGCATATGGTGGTTTAATTAAAAAAACTTGGGTGAACTCCTTAGTAGATAATGCAAACTCTTTGATGATAAATTTATTAAAGCGATCCTTGAATCCTTGAACATCAGCAAAAATAATCGAGCTCATGATATCTTTCGCACAATGTTGCTTAGAGGTCTATATTCAACTACACAGTCGTTCAGAATTAGACAATATGCTGATGTCTGATCAGGTATTTGTATATCACTCTCTAACTCCAAACGAATATTGATTACAGGCCCTGATTTTATGTTATCGTTCTGTCTAGAACAATCGATCACGTATAAAGGAGCTATATTTTTAAACTCCTGTGCGCTTAACAAGGAGTTGCCTGGGCGGTTATAATAAGACTGTTGAAAATTCACGTATTGCTCGTATATTAATGCATAGTTATGTTTCGCAAAGTTGGTATTGTAACTTTCATATGGATAGTATGTAGAGTTTAAAAAAACTTTAACATCTCGAATATCGCAGTGATCGAACTGAGACATGTTTTTATGTCCGTTGTTTTTCCTGTTTGTTTGCAAACCTAAAATAACGTATCTGGGTTTTTCAATTTGTGATGATGTCTTTATTGACCAAGTATGTTTTGTAGTCTTAGGTAGCAAAGGGTACTCATAAAGATCCCAGTTTCTATACACTAATTGAATAGGTCTGTCTTTTTCGAGTATTTTAAGCAAATTAATTTTTTCTCTATCAGAAACTTTAACATGAGGCACTCGCCATACAATCTTTTTGATATCAATACTCTCAACCTCCTCGCCAGTATTTAGTTTTAGCGCGTTGAGGTTAGTATTACTTCGTAACAAAACAAGCTCATGTTTACAATTGACAATAATTTTTTTATAATCATCTGCAAATCCTAGAATGTTGCTGAGTGGTACTGACGCAGCAAAATGACCACCGATTTCATTTTTGGTTCCGTGTATGTCCCAGCCCCATACTTTCGATATCTTAGATTCGGCCTCGTTCATTGATATCAGTCCTTTCATAGTAGTCGTAATTCCAGCATTTTTTACTTTATCTATTTCAACTCCATTCAGTTCATATCTTATATCTTGAAAAAGGTAAAGAAGTGGATTGTTTGTAAACTGTATAACCTGAACTGGTTCTTTCTTATCACTTTTGATTACATTGACAATAGCTTCAACATACAAGGTACTTGCACTCGGAAGTACATATAAATCTTGTTGATTGATGGGAATCCGAATTTCATCATTTCTATTAAAAGTAGTTATGTACGGTTGGTACGAATGAGTTTCTATACCGTCAATGGAGTTGTCATAGACAGGTGGATTAGTTATATTTAAGAAATTCATTTTAGAAGTCCAATCGATTTGAGAAAATATTTATTGGCAGCTGTTAATTTCTTTTTATTTACACGAGTGTGTGCTACCTTTTTGATTGTCTGAAAGGTACTAAACTTTTGATATGATGTAGTCGTGTATTTATTGTAGTCTATCATATTTTTTTCAAATGTAAATACAATTGCACTTCTTCTCCGCGAAAATTTATTAAATTGTTTCTTGTGTCCAATATTCTAATATTTATACTATTAACAGTGCTTCTATTCACCGGAAAGTATATATAATTTTTTGGGATTTCTATTATTCTGTATCCTGGAGGTACATTTAAAGCGAATTCGTGAATTATATGACTCGATTTTCCATTAATATAAGAGCCTCCAGTAATGTCACATTCAACCCGCAGCACGGTTGTGGATACAATGTTAACTGGCAGTGGAGACTTGTGCCATATACCTTTTATTAGAAACTTTTTACCATAACCTAGTAAAGGACCAATGGAATTCGGTTTTTCAAAATGAATATCTTTCGAACAGAATATCGAGAGGCTCAGGGTGTTATTGTTGCACAATAACTTGAAAACACAGTCATTTACTTTTGATTGTAAAAAATCGCAAATGTCTTGGAGTTCATAAGTACCATCCGGAATATCAACCACTTCGTCAACGCCATAATAAAATTTATTATTAGTTTTAGTAATATTTGGTATAGAGTTAAAAGTAGAGAAGTGCAATAGTGATAGCTCGTATTCACCATTGAGTTCTAACGGAGGGGAATAGTTTGTTGATAGTAGTGAGCTGTTTCCAGATATTGACAGAGTGAAAGACATTATTAGAATGATGTTTTGTTCAGATTTAATAATTGTTATATAGTATTTTTACACCAAAAGTCCTGCAAAAATTTTAAACACAGATGACCACAATTTACAGTATCGAAGTTTTGGAATCTTGTGTAATTATATTGTAAATCACTTACATTTAAATATTTCACCAACTCTTTGGGCGGTTTCAAGTTACCAAAACTATCAAAATATTCGCAGTAGTCGTTTATTTTTGCAAAGGCTACCCAGTGAGTTCCGTTATTATTATGACTGTCTAAGTTAATTATGCCACACTCTAGGGGTTTTGGTTTACGTGGTAATCTATCTCTCATATAGACTCCCCGGAAGTATGGAATATTTTTGGAGTGTTTAATAATATCAATATTCGTCAGAGCGCGCTTGGGTAGCCTGCTTCTTAGTTTTTTGTAGATTTCAAAAATAAACCATTTCCCTTTTTATAGGGTTTAACATAAAAGCCTTTTCCAATCGCAATAGCCTCCATAGTCTTGTTATGACGTTCAGATTCATGTAAATTCTTTTGCGCAGTTTTGTAATCATTTACTGTTTTTGCAATACCAGCAGCACCTCCTGCTAAAGCGCCTAGTGCTGATAAACCGGCAAAAATTGGTATCAGAGGTAAAATTCCTCCCGTCTTTGGAATTGGTATTACTCTTGGTAAACGAACATGACATATTTTAGGAAATAATTTTTTTGCTGCTTTGTATGCACATTTAATAGCAGTTTTGTTATCTTTTGATTTCAGTTTTTTTACTTGTGATCGTATTTTTGACACGAAAGTTTTAAATTGTTTAATCCCAGCACCAGATTTTAATTTTGCCTTCATGACTTTACCAACTATCCACGATGCTACCTTTTCACCTTTGCTGGAGTCTTTAGAATGTAATCGCTTTTTTGCCATTTTCATCAGTTGTAAATCTGCTTTGTGACGTTCCGATAGGATTGGATTAGTGTATGCAATATCGTGATATTTACAAGCTTCGTCTAATTTATTGACACCCTTATCACCCCTCAGTAATCTTTCTTGCAATCTAGTGCCAGGTCCGCAATAGTTGTAACCAGGTAAGTGAAGCTCAAACGGGATGTTGTTTATCAAACTGTTAACAAGTCCACCTCCTTTCATAGCTTGTTATATAATGAGTAAAATGTAAACTGATAACACTTATATTATGATACGATAGAACTTTTATCAACCCAACTGTTTTCTTCGTTAGGAAGTCCTAACCATTTGACAAGCAATTTGTTTCCTTTTTTTCTTATAATTTTTTCAATTAAATATATATCTGGATATTTCGTTTTTTGTAACTCTTCTTGATAGAATGAACCCTGTATATTTCGTTTTTTTTGATCCTGTATATGATAAGTAATCGGAGTTGTATTATTAACCGATTTAATTGTGAAAATTTCCGTGGACCAATTAGGTGTATAACCTTTCGCAAAACTACTCTTATATTTACTTATTCGAACAGAGTCACCTACTAAAAATTTATCTTTGAATATTTTATTTTTACTTTTTCGAAATGTTAAAATGTTGTTTTTTACTAGTTTTTCGTTTTCTGTATTAACGTCTACGGGTTTAAATTTAGTTACACTATGTTTATGATTGTTGTATGATAATACAATTTCGTTTAACTTTTTCCCAATCCATTTATAATTACCGTGATAACTAAACAACTTATACAATTTAATCTTTAATGTTTTGATAAGCCTTTCCACAATTGAAGCTTTTTTTGTGGAGTACGATGAATAGTGATTAATTTTCATTAATTGCATATATCTTTTAAATATATCATTATAAAATTCTGTCCCTCTGTCAGTTTGTAGGTTTTTAGGGCTCCGTCCGCTTTCTTTAACAACTTGAGTAAATGCAGCAAGAACTTCTTTTTTTTATTTAGTCTTCAAAGGGAACGTCCATGCGTATTTTGAAAAACCATCAATAATCGTTAAAATGTAAGCAAATCCACTATTATATTTCTTTAATGATTGTAAATCAATCAGGTCAGCTTGCCACAGGTCGTCTATTCCTTTTAATATCACACATCGACGATCAAAATTTCTGCGTGCTGATCTATGAATTTCATTTACCACTTGTAACTTGGCCATTTTGTAGTTCCTTAATTATTTTATCAATTTGCTCTCGAGTGTAAATCTTTTTTTCCAACTGATGAATGTTTTTTAGAACATCTGCTTTTATTGTATTTGTGAGAGCAATAATTTCATCAGCTATCTTTTGGTCTACATATTTTTTATTCACTCCATCATCATGAGCCATAGGTTCTTGAACTCCTCTCAGTCGAGAAGATCGTAAATCAAAATCTCCAGCTTCCGATCTAATCAGGTGATTAGTTGAACAATCTAGTATTTCTGACAAACGTAATCTTTTATGAACATGGTGTCCGAATTTGTCTACATTCATTTTGGATCGAAGTTGTTCACTGAAGAGTAATAAATGATCTGAATTCTGAGTGATGCTGTTAATTTATAGTTCCGCTTTCACGTAGTTCTTCTATAATTGAAATTATTTCGTTATCAAGACCAGTGTTGCCTGCATCTTTAGATGCTATTAATAATTTCAGTCTTTCAACTAATTCATTAGGATCGTCCCAGTAAACGTAATCAGTATTTTTTTTAAATGTCTTTTTTAAAATCAAACCTTCTCCTTCAGCGATATCCTCAGTATTACTGACAGAAGACGTAGAAGGCTTACGTAATTTAAAAAGTGGTTTTATAATGTGCAAATACTTTCGACCTTTGTTAGATTTTATTGGTTTACTAGGGTCGAAATCTCGTCGATGTGCGTTTGTAGCAATTAACATTGCTTTGTATTCTTGAATATCATGTTCAGTAACTAGTTCTAGATTAGGAACTTTTTTTAACAACAGCTCTTTAATTCCTAACGTTAATTTATACTCACGACCAGCTATGTTTATATTTTGATCATTTATATCTACACGTGATGTGCCCATCATTAGTTTTCCTCGCTCTCTTCTAACTCCAAAAGGAACATCATCAAATATTTCTGAGGAAAGTGACCAAGCTGAAATGTTTTGACTAGGACTCGGCATTGAGTCAATAGTTTTAAACGATGTATTGCTGTTATTATTATTAATGGAGTCTCCTGAATTATCAAAGACAATATTATCGTCAGAATCGTTTTCAGAATAATCTTCCTGGGAAATATTGTTTAAGAGACTCGTCTTAAGAGTTTTATTTAAATTTGATTCGGGTGATACAGTTCGCTCTTTTATAAAAGGTTTAGTCAAGATGTCATCTTCAGATTCTTTCGATAGAATTTTATTATTTTTTTCTCTTATCAACTCATGTAAAGGATCAGCTACGGGTTTAAGAATTGTATTAAAAACATTATCGTTGTAGGATTCCATAGTTTTCATATCTTTGATTTTCTTTTTAACAGCTTCTGCAACTTTAACTATCTGAGCCTTTAACTCTTTTTCCATTTTAAATGTGTTGATATACGTTTTGAGCTTGATACGGTTATAGTTGGACTGAATTAGTTTTCCAGTGAAACCTTCTTATATGCTTACATATGCTCATCAAATGATACAAACGTATCGAAATTCTTTCGGTAACCGCCAGCGTTCTTTACACAATCCTTATTTATTACTAAAAAGTTATAGGGTTCACTCCATATTTTTGAACACATTTCTCGAAATTGGGACCACGACATATCAGTATTTACATGTTCATTATATATATGACGGAGGTTTACATCATCCTGTTTAAATAATATCAAAAGGTTTGCGTTGTCTCTTATTAGTTGTTTCGGAATCTTACTGTATGTCTGATTTAAGTAAAAACAATCGATAAATTTATGTCTTCCCATTGCAAAGTAGTCTCTTATATTAGATTGATTCTCACATGCAACATCGTCAAAAATAATAATGGAGTATGGTTTTGCATCATGAGGGCTTAGAATAAGTTCATTGTCATGATATTTTGCATATGATACATCTGGCACTAACTTAAGAATATTTTCTAAATACATATATTTAGGTTGGTATAATGTTTTTGAATAAACATAAATGTTTTTAAAACGTAATCCATTTTCATGTAAAAGAAGACCTATGATTACATTAGTTTTCCCACAATTAGAAGGACCACAAACAATACACCGGATAGTATTAGGTAACAGTTCTCCATGGCGGGACACAACTACTTTTTCATCAGGACATGCTTTGCTCAATTTTAAAGTTTGAGATTGTTTAACGAATTTCATTGTTTATAACTAAGAAGACTGTTTACGAATGAATATTAATCATTTGTTAAGTTGCAATTTATATGCATTCCAATCACTGACTCTGTAAGTAGAGGATGCTAAGAATGTCTGAGCTAGCACACTTAAAGCCAGAAATTTGTTATTTGCAAATAAAATACTACGATACTCACGTTGATTGGCTCATTATACGTGAGTGAGATGATATAAGTAAGTGATTCAGTTTCAATTTTAATCATTTATTTTGAAACAGTTCGAAAAGCACAGTATCAATTGACATGTCTTTAAATATTGGAAATTACGTGGATATAGCATTTACTTCTGAGAAAGCAATTTGTAGCATTCACAAAGTGAAAATGATCATTATCGGAGCAGTTGACATGACTTTAAATGTTGGAGATTACATGGATATAATAATTACTTCTGAGACACTATGTGGACTTCACATAGTTAAAATTAAAAATTATGAGCAATATGATGGTATTTTAATACCTTTACAAAACAACACTACTTTACGAACTAAAATTCGATTGGCAGTTGTTCAAATAGATAGAGAAGAAGTAGTTCTGACTGAAATGGAAAATGCTTTTGCAAAAATGCCTTACATCAATATAAAATGCGGTTGGAAGTCTGTAAGACCGGAAGAACGTCATACGTACAATATTGGAACTGATTATAGCTCACATTTTTAGTAATATGATTGGGAATGCTGTATCACATATTCTGATGGAACGGACAGCGGAGTGTAACGGTGTGAACCTGAAAAATAACGAATTTTGATAATATTATTGGGAAGGAAGTATCATAATATTCTGATGGAACAGCGAAGTGAAACGGAGCGGTTTCATCAGAATATTGTGATACAGCCTTCCCAATAATATAACTACTGATAGTATTAGCTACCAATACTCATACAAAAAATAATTGAAAACATTTATCCTAACAAAGAAATCAAAGGAGAGTTAAGCTACTACGAAGAAATCTAAAGTACTTCCTACCTTGTTCCATAATGAGGAACGAGTTGCAAGTTAGCGAAGCTTGTATGGAACTTTGCAACTTGGGAACATTCAATATGGCTTGAAGTCTATTCATACTGATTAAATTGAAAACGTCTCTTATAAAATATTAGAGGTATGTTTAAACCATTATAAGAAAAGGAGAAGAAGAAGAAGTAACGGACAAAATAAGTAGACACATGCTCTTTTAATTTGGTTTTGGGTGGACATAGTGACTTAAACCCATTTCTATATTGTCATTTGGATAGACAATGACTTAAACCTATTTCTAACTTTTAAAAGACGGATATTGTGAAATTTTAGTATGAATATATTGTATATTGCTTGCCGAGGCAAATCAAATGAGCTCAAAATACTGGGATTACGTCTTTTAGTTTAAAAGTAACTAATTAGTTTTGTTTTGTGTGTGTATGTGCATAGGCAGCAGCCTAGACCATCTGACATGGCTTAACGACTGCAATCAATGATGACAGACGGTACGCTTAACGTGCCTTGCGAAGCAAGTCCTTTAAAAGTATCTATGGCTACCTGACTCTATTATCAGATAAGGTCTATGGTATCATAATATTTCAGTATCATCCGACCTACATAAGGAAATTTCAGCTCAATTGATTAAGGATAAGTGGGAAGTCAAGGGGTTCAGTTGTCGTTTGCCTTATACAATTTTGCAAATTGTTTTAAGTGGACTTTATAATGTGAAATTGGTGTAGTTTGGTATTATAAATGCTCGTGCTTGAGAACAATTTGTGAAATAGTTAAAGTAGACTGTTAAATGGACTCGTATAGATTTGTCGCCAAAATCTCCCACGAGGCTGCCAAAGAACATACGCCATCTTTGATGCCACATACCGTACAACACCGATACTTAGTATCTCATTAAACTGGACATTGGCAGAATCACTGAAATCTCGATGGAAGCCATATTTAAAAAAGAAAGAAAGAAAGAAAAGTAAAAAGTGATTTGAAGTTTTGACCATCACAAACAAACTAATGGGGCAAGTAAAATAAATGCTTATAAAAATAAAATACATCCTTTTGATGTTTTCACCTGAAGGGCATACATACAAAAACGTTTAAATTCATATTAATATCGTGGATAGAGAAAGGCCTAATTTTGAAGAAATTTAAACTAACACATGACGGTAATAAAAAGCTTGTAAAGCTAGAGGAACAAAAGCTCTAACAAGGCGGCCGACCACTAGTGTGAAATGAAAGGACTGTGACTATTCCAGGCTTAGGTATCTGGAAGAGGCAATTTTGACTTTTAAAGATTGTTTTTACAAAGTTTCTACACAACTGCTCAAAATAAAATTGTATAGCGTTAAGGCGCTCCTATAGTAACACTAGCGCCACCCAGAAATTAATTCTTATAATCCTAAATTATATCGAATTTTAAAAATTTAACAAGTACCTTACAAGTAAATTACTTGTAGTATTTTTGTATTAATTTTCACTAATATTCGTTTGATAAAATAAGAGAAAAACAGGTTAACGCCAAAAGTGGCCACTTTTGGCGTTAACCGATTTTTCTCTTTAAATATGGCACTAGTAAATTACTTGTAATATACAAAAAATACTATAAGTAATTTAGTAGTTTTGTACTTGTTAGATTTTTAAAATTCGATACAATTTATGATTTAAGGAATTTAAGTACTGGGTGGCGCTAGTGTTACTATAAGAATGCTTTAAGACTTAATGAATGTACAAATAAGTATATAAATGTGAGTCTAACTTATAAATATATAAAGAAATATTTTCGTTAGAATCTTCATCACCCCGAGTACACAGCTTTTTTTGGTAAGGTAGTTTTGTTTTAATGTTTTTTTGAAACCAACTCGTGTGGACAGCGTGGAGAGTGAAGGCTAAATTCTCTGACAACTCTGGCTAATATATGGCTCTTGTAGTACAGAAAGGACCTAGCTTCTGCTATGGAGACTACCAAAGAACTGATGATGATTATGAAACAGAAAAATTAGGCCCTAGTATCCTGTATTTTTCTATAATCCACTTTGCCATATAGCCTCTATCTAACGATGAAAAGACTAGGTGAATTAAAGAGGTCGATTTCATTCTTGAATTTGGATAGTTGTTTATTTATTCGGACTAGGCTTATGTGATCGAAGGGGGCTTACAAAATAGATCGATACAATTCTTTTTTCAGATTTACTCAAGTCTTGAATGTTTACCTGTATAAGTATCTGTCATAAAATAAAGTATCGTTGAGGCATTAGTTTACAACTTCGTGGGTTGGGCTAGCTCAATTTGTGTGATTTGTCCTTTCATATTTATTTACGACTTTGTAATATAATTGTATAAAAGAAAGTCGTGTTAGTTACACGATGTATAACTCAAGAACGGCTAAACTGATTTGGCTGAAAATTGGTGGGGAGGTAGCTTAGTATCAGGAGACGGTTATAGCATACTTTTTATCGCGTTCTTCTACGCGGACGAAGTTGCGGGCACAGCTAGTGTTAGCTAAATTATATTATTTATTTTCTTCTTTATTATGAAAATTCGAATGGATGTAGGGAATGTTAATACGTTCCCGTTTCAAATAGTAAATGAAAAAAGAAAATAATAAAAAGAGATACCTAAATCACATAGAGCTAGCTTTCGATCGAAAGAGTCATTATGACGAGCTCCGTGGCGCAGCGGTCAACGCGCCAGGCTGCGACACGGATGGTCTCGGGTTCGATCCCCGGTCAGGTCAAGATGAAAAACGATCTTTTTCAGATTGACCTAGGTCTTAGGTGTTTATCTATATATGTATTTGTTATAAAATATAGTATCGTTGAGTTAGTATCCCATAACACAGGTCTCTTACTTACTTCTGTGTTAGAGACTTGTGTTATGGGATACTGTCTGTGTGATTTGTCCGTATATATTTATTTAAAAGGCTAGCACTATCTGGTGCAATACTATGCGTTCAAAAGAATCACAATTTTAATAACTATTTATGTACTAGCTAATTCCATAATAAAACGCCTACAATACATTTATTGGAAAGCCACAAACAGCATCAGCGCATGAATATTAATGTTTGATTGCGAACTGTTTTTACGGCCATTTTGATACCGATACATTCCGTATTTGGGTCAAATAGGCCCAGAGCCAGGACTGAACACTTTTTCATCAGTTTTCCAACATTTATTATTAGGTCTTTTTTAAGTCTCCACTGCAGGAGCACCACCCTCTCAATATTACCAGAGCCATAGCCTACACTCACCACTGGCCAAATGGGTTGGAGAGGTCTCTTTGATGTTTATAAGCTTTGTTAAGCTTGTGTTTCCTAAGTCTTCTACGACATTTACATTAGCATAGATACTGGCAGTCATTCCTCCTAGGTGATATATTAGGTTCGGCTCATTCTCAACTGTCCGGTATTTGCGGGTATGGCATCGGGGATGTGCGCCCAGCTTCTCGAGCTGTTGTCTTATCCCCAGTACATCCGAACAAGTAGCATCCCAAATTACATTTATCCCGCTCCTCAGTCCAACAAACTGTTACCATTCCTTCCCTTAAAGATGGTTTCGATAGGCAGCAGTGTTGGAACTGGGAATGTCTAAAAACTGCGCCCACCAACTCGTCTGCCAAGCGTGGAGAGTATGGCAAAACCCCCGTTCCTGAGAGGAGGCCTATGCCTAATGTCTATGACTGAGATGATGATGATGATGATGCATAAATGCTGTCATAATGGTGAACCTCGGCTTTCGACGCACTACAATCTGAGTGATTTGTCCGTATATATTTATTTACAGCTAAAAATACAACTGGGAAAACGCTCGGATTGAGAGGAAGAAATTCGTCATGAAAATGTGTTGCTGGCTCGAGGTCTAAAACTTGTTTCATTAAATTTTATTAATTTTATACTGCAATTGTAGTTTTGTTTATATTAATTTTAAAATTATAACGTACAATGGCGGCGTCGAATAATAAATTACGTAAAATCTCGCTGCTCTACGGTACAAATTATTATTTTAATTTAAATTATACTAGTAGAAATATGTGTAGAGCGATGTTTTTTATAACGTATTGTGAGAGGAAGTAAATCACCAGCCCTGTCCCTTAAATTTCACCCATTCGCTTGGCCGGCTTCTACAGTAAACAACTGCGTAAATTATAGCCTATGTCACCTGCAGATAATTTTCCTCTCTATCGGTAAAAGAATTTTGAAAATCAGTCTAGCAGTTTCAGAGCCTAATCAATGCAAACGAACAAACAATAACATTTTTCGTCTTTATAATAATAGTATAAACAAACAGCCCTACCAGGCCTGCACCTGGGCATGTATATACATATAAACCTTCCTCTTGACCTATTCATCATCATCATCATTTCGTGTAGGTGACACGGTCAGTCGACCATGCTGGTGTCAGAGTTCTGCGGAACCGCCTCTCGGCCTCTGACGTGGATCCTTTAACGACTACCAGATGGCAGCCGGGACCACCGGCTTAACGTGCCTTCCAAAGCACGGAATCATCTTTTTAATCAGACAATCAGGTGATTCATGCCTGCAATGTCCTAACCAAACTGGAAACAACAAAGTATGCTTCCCGTGGGAATCGAACCCACGACCACCGGGTCAACAAGGCGAACGCCTTAACCACAGGACCACGGAGGCAGTATTACCTATTTAAAAAAACGCATCAAAATCCGTTGCGTAGTTTTAAAGATCCAAGCATACATAGGGGCAAACAGCGGTGACTAAGTTTTATACAATGTAGTGATTGAAATATATACGGACAAATCACACAGATTAAGCTAGCCCCGAAGTAAATTCGAGACTTGTGTTATGGGATACTAACTAAATAAGAGTAGTAACAATGCAAACAATGTTGAGGAAAATGTGAATAAGTAAACCACTTCTAGAAAGTCGTGGTCTGTGACGTCAGGATCATGCCTGCCTCTTGTAATTAGCTGCAAAGGCCCTCGGTTTATGACGTACGTATGTACGAAGTGAGTGTTAGGGTGAAAACTGGGGTAAAACTAAGTTAAATACGCGCTAGCCTTGGTTACACTGTTGAAGGGAAAGAATTGATATTGTTATAATAGGTAACAAGTAGTTCAGTTCCAACGAGAACCCTCCGCGTTGTAACAACCTCCCTTAGGTCAACACGCCAGCCTGCGACACGGGGGTCCTGGGTTCGATCCCCGGTCAGGTCATGCTGGAAAACGATCTTTTTCAGTATGACCTGGGTCTTGGATGTTTATCTATATAAGTATATATTATAAAATATAGTATCGTTGAGTCAGTATCCTGCGACACAAGTTCACAACTTACTGTGGGGCTGGCTCAATTTGTATGATATGTCCCTATATTTATTTATTTATTTATATTTATTTATTAGGTAGTCTGGAAGTACCTGAATAAACTCAAACGAGGCTGGTGTTTGGAGATGCCGAGAAAACTAAGCTCAGATAAAAAAATTTCTTGTGATTACGGTGCCCATCTCAACAAGTATCTATTAAAAACATAGTAGATATAGTTTAGTAAGTATCCTATGACACAAGTTCACAACTTACTGTGGGGCTAACTCAATTGTATGATTTGACGTTTGACAACGTTAAGAAAAATATGAATAAGTAAACCGCTTCTAGAAAGTCGTGGTCTGTGACGTCAGGATCATGCCAGCCTCTTGAAATTAGCTGCGAAGGCCCTCGGTTCATGACGTACGTTTGTTCGAAGTGAGTGTTAACGTGGAAACTGGGGTAAATCTAAGTAAAATACGAGCTAGCCTTGGTTACACTGTTGAAGGGAAAGAATTGAAATTGTTTAAATAAGTAACTAGTTTTACTTCTTCTCAGAAACTGCCATGTGGTATTGGCATCCCCTTGTAAGGATGCGCATGATAACCTTCATGCTGCATCTTGCTTTTCACCTCATTTCCCAATCATCATCATCCTGTCCACTTTTATTTCGAAATTCATTTTAAATTCCAAATTAAATTCCATTTTAAATTCCAAATTCCATTTTAAATCTTCTTCGCAGTCCTTCCTCATCACTCAATCATTTCCATTCAATTCCTTTCCTAAGTTTACTCGTGATCTCTCGACCCTAGCTTACAGGCACTCGCCTACACTATTATTTTACTAATTGTATTCACTACTACTAACTATGTAACGCATGTGTGAAACTTATTAAAATCTGTTATCTGTGTTGTGTTGTGTTCTTGAACTCTCTCTCTCCGCTGAGCATTTAATACCTTCCTTCATATTCATGTTGGGCCTACTCTAACTAGCTGGGTGAGTAGGGCCCGACACCCTGGGCAGTCTGGAAGTACCTGAATAGACTTCGGGCTGGTGGTAGTGAAGATGCCAAGAAAACTTAGCTAGGTGGGGGATAAATAGATTTCAGATAAATTTTCTTGTGATTACCGTGCCTATCTCTACAAGTATCTATTAAAAATATAGTAGATTTAGTTTAGTAAGTATCCTTTGACACAAGTTAACAACTTACTGTGGGGCTAACTCAATTGTATGATTTGAGGTTTGACAACAACGTTAAGAAAAATATGAATAAGTAAACCGCTTCTAGAAAGTCGTGGTCTGTGACGTCAGGATCATGCCAGCCTCTTGAAATTAGCTGCGAAGGCCCTCGGTTTATGACGTACGTTTGCACGAAGTGAGTGTTAGGGTGAAAACTGGGGTAAAACTAAGTAAAATACGAGCAAGCCTCGGTTACATAGTTGAAGGGAAAGAACTAAGATTGTTTTAATAAGTAACTACTTAGTAGCTGTTTTTTTTTATAGAGAAGGTAGTCTATGGTACGCACAATTATGTTTTATAGAGTCTGGGTCTATCCGTGTGACCATATATGAAGTATTTATATTTTATTAGATGGCTGTATTGTATATATTTTTGTGTAAATTAATTATTGTGTCCAAGTATGTAATAGTGTTAACATTTTTAAGGTTTATTTAATTGTTTTTGCCGTTTTTTCCCGGCGTAGTAGACAAGTCTCCCCGTGGATGTCGTAAAATGTGACTTAGGAAACACAAGGTTTATAAATATCAAAGAGACCTCTTCAACCCGTCTCGCCAGCGTGGAGAGTGTAGGTCAAATACTCTGACTGCTCTGGCTAATATATGTCTCATTATCTACGCTTACTATCAGATGATAGTAGCACAAAAAGTCATTTTTCTGCAGTGGACACTAAAAAGACCTGATGATGATGATTCCATTATTAATTTTTTTTTATTATTTTATACAACTGAAAAAAGCGGAGTGCAGAAAAAGCGGCAACGATCTGCACAGCGCATTTACTCCAAGCGACTCACAATTTTAGTTAAACTCAGAAAATACTAATAAAAAGACAGCGGAAGTTAGGGAAACAAGGAAAACACTCCACCGACAAGAACAAGTTCTCAAATATAATGATGATGATGATAGAAAATACTACTTCATCGACATCATTGATTTTAATTAACATACATTTATTGATTGATATACTACCGTTATTAGAGTATCCATTAATCAATAATTTAAACATCGTTTGCCTTAATGGAGTGTGTATATAGAACGTTAATTTAGAATTGAAGCGATCAAGCGTGGGTAATGCTATGATTACTGTATCAGATCACTACTACACTACACTACTAAATCAGAAGTTATAGCCAGGGCTGGAAAGGGACCTTTCGCTTATAGGGTTTTGTCTCCGACACTTGTACCACTTCTTAAAATAAAACGTACAAAAACACAGCTCAAGCATCATACTGTTGTTTTCCATGTTTTCATTAACCAATAATATAAACATCATTTGCCTTAAGGGATACGTACGTGTGTGTATATAGAACGTTAATTTAGAATTGAAGCGCTCAGACGATTATTGTACCAGATTTGATCACTACAAACTCAGAACTTAAAGCCACGTATTATAATATAAAATTATATTCCATCTGCAAAGCCCTCTAATAAAACATAACTATTAGATCTCCAAATCCAGACAATCCCTTGGTTATTCTACAAAAAAGCCACGACAGTCATTCGACGACCTAAAATATGCTAGACACGTCGCCACGGTCATAAGACGTCGATTTTACTACGGATTTGTCCTACAGATTATTCCCCCCTCTCATCCCCCCCTTGGGAGACAAATCGAATCGGTTACATCATAGTGGGGGTGAGGATCTTCTTAATTAAGCCCCTCGGATGATAATGTAGAGATTTGCATTAAAAAGCTTGGATAAAAATCTAGGTTCTTTGTATAAGTTCTGTGAAAGGGTAAAGGTACAGAATACATTTGTTACGAGTTTTTGAGTGTCTGCATAAAGACTTTCGACCTTTTATTGAATAGGGTTTTAAAAGTTTAAAAAAACTGAGTTAATATGGCCAAATTATTCTGAAACCACAAAAAATCATTACTTTTCATCTACACTTGTTCTATTATTTATTAGAAACATTATTTATTTTCCTACATAGATTGTAAACGTATTTCACTGACATTTACCCAAAAAAATTAATTGAAAGAAATTGAATTAGTTTTTTTTTTCAGAAATTAAAGGCTAATTTAATGAATTTAAAGACTGAATTCACTTCTTAAGAGGCGCCTGGACGCGCATGTCTCCATACAAACGGAAATAAGGAATTGTGGCACATTTTGGGGTAAAATTAAGCACTCAATCAATTAATCTCTTTATAATCTACGTACGTAACAACAACATTAACAGCTTGGTAAAATTATCAATGGTTTGAGAATTATACGCCTCTTAAGATTTCCATACAAATTTGAAAAGGCTTGTTATTCTCAAACCATTGGTATTTTAGCCAAAGCTGGTTAAAATACCTATGGTTTGAGAATTATTATACAATTCCTTATTTCCGTTTATATGGAGACATGCGCGTCCAGGTGACTCTTAAGTAACTCATTAATTGTTAAGAAATTAAAAAAAATTATAGTCTTCGTGTGCGAGTCCGACTCGCGACTTGGCCGATTTTTGGCCGCCCGGGCTCAACAATTTTTTCGTGTCCCCGACATTGGTCCCATAAGAAAAGCGTCTTTTTACACGCTGTATGCAACTACTGTCATGTTTGCTTTTACTAAAACCTAGTTTTGGTTAACATAAATTACAGTGAATGGAAGGTGTACTACAAACTCTATAGAAAGGCCGCGCATCGAACCCGGGACTTTTCGGGGTTCGCTTAGCTGGACCGCTACTGCTACTAGCGTCATTACAATATAATAGGGTTAATAGCCAATAGAGGATGATCCTGACGTTGCCATGATTGATAGCGGAAAGTTAGCACGGCTGACCCCAATCGGTTTATGGTTTGGGCTAGTTACGCCCGTGGCTTTGCTCGTAATGTTGCTTTAATGGCAACCATATAATCTTATACTCTTATTGGATTAAGAATAAATATATCATTACATATTATAAGACAAAAGTCCTCCGCCTCCTTCACCTCCTCCTCTGAGTCCTCCGCCGCGTCTGTCTGTATGTCTGTTCGCGATAAACTCAGAAACTTCCTCAAGGCTTTTTATATGGTTTTTACCAATAGACAGAGTGATTCATCAGAAAGGTATAATATACGCCCAGGTGCAGCCAAGGAAGGCTGCTAGTTGTTGTCTTGAATCACTTTATATATTTGAAAAACCGCATCAAGATCCGTTGCGTAGTTTTAAAAATCTAAGAATACATAGGGACAGACGGACATCGGGAAGACTTTGTTTTATACTATGTGATGACACTCGCAGTTCATCTGCGCTCCGTGGCGCAGCGGTCAACACGCCTGCCTGCGACACGGAAGTCCCGGGTTCGATCCCCGGTCAGGTCAAGATGGAAAATGATCTTTTTCAGATTGACCTGGGTCTTGGATGTTTATCTAAATAAGTATCTATTATAAAATATAGTATCGTTGAGTTAGTATCCCATAACACAAGTCTCGAACTTACTTTGGGGCTAGCTCAATCTGTGTGATTTGTCCCTATACCTATATACCTATATATATAGTGTCATCACACATCACATATTAGCTTTCTATAGATAAACGAATTTTGAAAATGAAAATCGGTCCAGCAATTTTGAAGCGTTTATCTTTCAGCGTTAGTTTTCCCGGATGAGATATAATAATTAAAAATTGTGTGTGGAAGTGGTGTGAGTAATACTGATGTAATATATTTTCAGTCTTCATGATACCATCAATGATGTCAGCCAGGACCACCGGCTTAACGTACCTTCTGAACCACGAAGTCGACCTAAAACAAGGAAAAGTCATATAATTGAATTGTTAGTACGATAAAACAACATTTTCATCCTTCTGATTGTGGAATAAGATCATAAGACGGCATGAAAAATTACAAAATTTCTACATATATTACCCGGCTAGAAGAATACAACACTATTGTATGTCAAAGCTGAATATTCTCACGTTTGTAACATTGGTGCCATATTAAATTGTTTGAATTGTCGATTTACGTCACCCCTTCAAGACTATGGCCAGGATAAATTCCTACTCAGTACTTACTAGTGGCAGAATTCTCTTGGTTTCGCTGTAGTCTAGTTTTATTTTTCGTGGCTGTAAGTGGGCAACACTTGTCGCACTTGTCAAGATGTCTTATAAGGCATCTGACATAACTTAATCATTGAAGCCATGACCATTGGCTTGCTTTCCGAAGCACGGAGTTGAGTTAAATCAAGGATGTGTCTTCATTTCGATTGATTTTCATGCATTCACAATCACAATGCGTTTGTGATGTACACTTATAAAGTTGTAGCGTTGTGGCTAAAATATGGTGGTTATGCTCCTGCAGTGGAGACTAAAAAAGACCTGATGATGATTACGTTGTAGCGAGAAACGAAATAAGATATGGGAAATAATCCACATAAGCAGGATTTGAACCTGTGAGTTAGTCTTTATACGACTCCACACGCGGACAGGATTTGAAAGACTCCAATTCGAATCACAGGTTCGAATAGTTTTTTCATAAATTATTTCTTACAGGAAAATCTTAGGAGGTGCCCTATAATTGAATACTTAGTCCGATAAAACAACATTGTTATTCCTCTGATTGTGGAATAAGATCACAAGCGGCGAGACGTGTTTGCGATGTCGCATTGTGCGCCGAGTGCACCACTGCACCTATGCAATTGTGTTGTGGAGGGATGTGCTACTCTGGCTTTCTTATTTATCGATATCGATGGTATTTCTGGTACAACTCTGATTGTAAGATAAGATCGCCATGATGTCGTATTGTGCGCCGATTACACCATTGCTCCTATGCAATTGTGTTGTGGAGGGACACACTGACTTTCTTGTTTATCGACAACGATTATATTAATGACTTGATTCTAATTGTATAATAATCAAGACGTGTTTGCCATGTCGCATTGTGCAACGAGTACACCACTGCACCTATACAATTGTGTTGTGGAGGGATGGGATACTCTGACTTTCTTGTTTATTGACATCGATGATACTTACAAAACTGCCTGATACATGTTTCACTTGTCTGTCAAGTGAGCATCTTTATACTAACTACTTATATATGCAAGAATTATGCGCGGTTGTAATGTCCTTTTAACAAGGTGTATTCAATTTTGTTCCACGAATATCCTACGGTGTAGTTTATCGATAAACTTAAGCCAAGTTAAGCGGTATGTCCCAACCCTAACGCACTTGGAGGGCGCTCAGGCGAGGCTGGCCTATGCACGTTTCATTTGTCTCGTCTGTCCGCACCTGCCTCTTATACTAGCTTATCTACAAGTACGAGAATGAGGACGCCGGATCTGCATTGTCGGTTTTATGTAGAACTTGTACTTTTATTTTAGCGGGGTTTTATTCCTTTTATCTCCAACTAGCTGTTACCTGCAGCTTTGCCCGCGTAAAATATAGGCTATGTCCATCTCAGTACCCTAACCTATGTGTATGCAAAATTTAGTGATGATCGGTTTAGTAGATAGAGCGTGAAAGCGTAACAAACAAACAAACTCACTTTCACATTTATAATGTTAGTTAAGATAACCAGCAGCAAAGCGATCTGGACAAGTTTTTGCGTGGCTGACAAATGATAGCAGCGGACAGAGGCGTGTGGAAAAGTAAGGGGGAGGCCTTTGCCCAGCAGTGGGACATAGCAAAAATAGGCTAAGAAAAAAAATGTTAGTTAGGATTATAATCTGAAGCGGTAGTAGGTCAGTCATTCATCATCATGATTTCAGCTGCAAGAAGTCCAATCTTGGACATAGGCCTCTTCTAAGGATTTCCAAAATGACCGGTTAGAAGCGGCCTGAATCCAGCGTTTCCCTGCAACCTTGGTCGGGTCGTCTGTCCACCTGGTCGGTGGGAGTCCGACGCTGCGTTTGCCGGTACGTGGTTGCTATTCAAGCACCTTTCTGCCTTTATTACGGTTCTACGGTACGGTTATTGGTTCTACGTGCTATGTGCCCCACCCACTGCCATTTTAGAGAGCTAATCCTGTCAATAGGTCAGTGGCTATCCATTACTAAAAGGTTCAATACCGTCACCTGTTTTTGGAGTTAATTCCTAATTGTGGAACTTCAAAACCAGGGTCCGCTATTAAAATAATCTTCTATAGCCGTAAATGTACCTATTGTAAGAAACGTAAAACGAAATAAAGTTTTCGCAAACAAGAACTATTTCAGCTAATGAGACTCTTTGACGGAGGAAAAATGGCTGAAAGCAGGGAATAAGAAAAATCTGCTTTGAACAAGAACTTAAAATACATAATTGGAGCAAGCAAATAAAATGCATAACGTGCTAGCTTTTTGTTTTGAAGCGCAGATTGTAAAATTCTATCAAAAGAATGAACGAAGTTTAGGGATTATCATAAATTGGCGATAGATAAACATTTGGCGCTACTTACATATTTTTGATTTCGGTATCTTTCTAAATATGGCTTTTGACGTTGCAACCTCTGGCTCTGTCTAGCCTTCTTTCTTTCTTATTTCATACTAATTATGGCTTTCACCGACATTTCAGTAATTCTGCCAATGTCCAGTTTAATGAGATACTAAGTATCAGTGTTGTACGGTATAGTTTCTAACAAGTGGCATAAAATATGGCGTATGCTCTTTGATAGCCTCGTGAGAGCTTATGGTGACAAATCTTTATCTACTTACTTACAATCTACTTTAGATAAACAGTCTACTTTAACTATTTCACAAATTGTTCTTGAGTACGAGCATTTTTAACACCAACCAAACTACACCTACTTATTTCAAATTATAAAGTCCACTTAAGTAAATAAATTTGCAAAATCGTCTAAGGCAAACCCCACCTGCATCCCTTGATATTTCACCACAAACTCTAGCCTGATCTAAGACTTACATTTTTTTTTGTAGTGACATATCACACAAACTTAGCTAACCCCACAGTATGTGAACTTGTGTCGCAGGATACTAACTCAACGATACTATATTTTATATATACTTATATATGTATAAACATCCAAGACCCAGGTCAATCTGAAAAAGATTCTTTTCCATCATGACCTGACCGGGGATCGAACCCGGGACCCCCGTGTCGCAGGCTGGCGTGGTAACCACTTCGCCACGGAGGTCATCAATTCAGCCATCACATTCCCAATGAGGTTTCTAAACGTCAACGGAAATAAATAAATAATAGATTGGTGCTAAGTCCTGTTAATATTAATAACTATCCAACTATAGTTATAAGGCATTTCTATAGTATAGGTAGCAGATGATGTTTGCACACCACTTGGCTAGATGTCAAATAGATGGATTGTTTAGATTGCTTAGTAATGGCACTTACGAGGTAGGGCCTCAGTAACTTTACTGTACTTAATAACAGTATATTAAACTACCGCAAGTTGTTTATTATTGTAGCGAAACAGAGACGAGGATGTGTATGTAATAAATAAATATATTGGTACTTTATATGGGATTTTATTTTGCATTCACAATGCTATTTTACCTAATTTATTAAATAAAGAAAATTAGAAATTGTGAAAAAATTCCAAACAAGCAGGACTTGAACCTGCGTCTAGATCTCAGTACGATCTATGCGTTGCCAATTACGCTACCGCGCTTCAAGCCCCAGCGCCGAATTTCTCCACCATATCCCATTCCTCTTACACGCATCTGTTTATTTAATAAATAAATATATTGGATCAAATCACACAGATTGAGTTAGTCACAGTAAGCTGGAACTTGTATCGTAGGATAAGTATCCTACATGAGTAAGTACTCATGATACCAAATTTTATAATAGATACTTATATAGATAAACATCCAAGACCCAGGTCAATATGGAAAAGATCATTTTCCATCTTGACCTGACCGGGGATCAACCCGGGACCTCCATGTCCCAGGCTAGCGTGTTGACCGCTGCACCACGGAGCTCGACGAGATGATTATTATACGTTAAAACTGCGTCAAAATCACCCCAGTACTTTCCAAAATTCTTCTATACAGACAGACAAGACAAGTATAAAATACGCGTCTAACAACTTCAAGTTTTGCTAGGTAATATATTAATTTCCTATGAAAATCAATCAGCTCATACTACTTGAGTGGAAGTTCATTCTAATCGATACCTAGCAGTCTTTGACTATATACTTTCTAGACACCGTCACGCCTTTATTTCAATGATTAAAAAACAGGTCAATTTTTCAATGCTGGTGTGCGTGACAGCTTTGTGTCATCACACGCGTCCTGTCAATTTATGCCCTGAAAATCCGTCAAATTAGTAGCTGTGTGCGCGCGACCGACTAAGAGTTGGCCACTAGTTTTTTCTACGCTTTTAAGTTAAAAGAGTCTATCTAGGTTTTATATAATCTAAGCTAGCAGTCAATTAAAATTGGTACCACCTTTTTGGAAGCCGATTAAAATATAATACATACAGCTACAGAAGTTAGCTGAGTAGTATTAAAATATCTAAAACACAAATCATCTTAACGAGTCAAAAAATAAATATCATTGAGATTGAATTAATAAGTTCGAGCATCGTTACTAATGACTTGAAATCGGATCTCTTTGATTTATTTTTATTTGGAGATATTGGGCCTGAGGACCTCGGAATTTAAATGTTCAATTTTGTTTTCGGCTCTTTGTCTAATCACCTATTTGGGAAAATAGTATTTCTGTGTAAGAAATGTATAATTTTTGTTCTCTTTAAAATCGTCACTATAATTATAAATGCAAAAGTGAGTTTGTTTGTATGTTACGCTTTTACGCCAAATCTACTGAACCGATCATCATGAAATTACTGAGAAGGACAGGCTATATATCACGAGAGTGAAGCCGCGGGTAACAGCAAGTATATTATATTCAGGTACCTTCTTGTGATATTTGCCAGTGATAACTCACGGCTCAGAAACGTGATGATGATTTCATATCAAGCACCAAATATATAAATTATTTTTACTAACACAGGTAGTGTTACTGAATTAAACTTATAAAACTTTTCAATTTTAAATGGTATTACGTGAAATGCACGAGATAAGTGAAATGCACTATTACCTATGTGTGATATATAATGATAAGAATGCAAAACCCTACCTTTATAAAATAAACTGAAATCGTTAAAGAACTGGAAGATAGGTATTACAAATACCATTATATCTTCAAATTTTTCTAATCTATGACGGTGTGATACAAATATTAATAAATAAATAAAAAATCACATGCCGAATCTCATATAACGCTTACAACAATAAAAATATTCGCCAACGATACAGTTATAATAAAAACGGGTCGAGTGCTGTGTGGGAAGCAACCTCTAGATTTTTGTTGCTTCATTATCTGTTTACGGCGAATGGCTTTTCATATGAGGGTCTCAAGTGATAGGCGTAAACGTGGATAAAGAAAAAATATTCTTGACCGAGTGAGCGCGAAGCGTTTCCGCTTCGACTTGGACAAAAAATCTTACAGCGGCAATGCCACACTCGCTTTACCCAAATGTATATCTGTTGAGATATCGCAGAGATTTCATAGTAATCCAACTTCGTAGCGAAATAGCCATTCGGGCTCCTTCGGGTAGAATTCCTTCGGGAAGTTGCAATAACAATGATTATTGTTACTGCAACTTATTTGACAGTACTAAGTGCATAGGAAGTAAAGTTGACATTTGGTGCCAATCCCCCTTCTTGACATTTATAGCTCTTGTCATTTATACCACACATTGTTATATTTAAAAAAAGGCCCAGAATTTTCCCCATGCTGACTGAGCTAGCCCACTGCAGCCACGAGATTTATGCCTTAGACCAATTGTTCAAGGAGAACAAGGATTTTAAATGAAAAGGAAATAATCCTTAAAGAATTATATTATAAAATAAACTCCAAAATACATGAGCAATAGAAAATTGGGGAATCTATACAAAGGTGCGATTCGTGAGCAGGCAAGATGGCAAAGAGAGGGCGAACGAGGGTGAAGTCTTCTTTTATAGGCCCTGCGGGACGCGGGGGGTATCCAAATGGGTGATTGGTGCAGCTGGTATCGCGTGATGCTCCTGCTTCCTTATTGGTACATGCGGCGTAGACACCAATCATCACCTTATTAGACTAGGCCCAGAATTTCTCCCGGGCTCGCTGGCCAGGCTCACTGTAACCCGATCCAACACATTTGGTTAAATTTCTACCTCTTGTGCCTTGGACCACTCATCGCCCTATTAGAGTATGCCCAGAATTTCCCTCGGGCTTGCTGAGCAGACCCACTGTGACCCGACGAGGCCAGAGCCCAACACTTATGCACAATCTCTACCTCTTATGCCTTAGACCACCCATCGCCCTATTCGAGTAGGCCCAGAATTTCCCACGGGCTCACTGACCAGACACACTGCAGCCCTGCGAGGTAAGAACCCAACACATTTGCCTAAATCTCTTCCTCTTGTCACTTGTACCACCCATCGCCTATTAGAGTAGGCCCAGAATTTCCCTCGGGTTTGCCGAGCAGGCCCACTGTGACCCGACGAGGCCAGAACCCAACACTTATGTTTACCCCGGAAGATAAGATTTGTCTGTTCTTATTAAGTGAAGTTTTATTATACGCAGACAAACAAACTGATTTTCATCTTGAAGAAGATTATAGTGAAATGGCTAGTACGAGTAGCTCTGTGCTACAGCTCTGTAGACCTCAGGAGCCTGTCATTGGATATATTAACACTGAATACATATATGTTTATCACGCAGCTTAAAACAAAAAGCTAAAAGGTTACTAAGATAGACAGACAGACATGACGATTCAAAAATGAGACGCACGTGTTAGGGAATATATATAAAGATGTTGATTATACCTAGTTTATAAAATATAAATACGTTGTTCAATAAGAATAAGTCACTTGCTGACTTGATTAATTACCTTTTCATGTTTAATACAACTAAATGTATTATTTCTAATTGTACACAAATATGTTACTTAAAGCATTAAGATAATTCCATCAAACATTAATTGATAATTTACATTTATACTCTTAGAAGTATTATATACTTGAAATCAATATAGTGGTTGTCATGCGATATTTTTCGTTATCTATGACGTAACAGACGGAAGGTAGGGCGAGTGGCAAATGTATGGCTCACTTTCTCGGTGTGACTCGAACACGACAGACGTTTAGATAAGTATTATTGTATAATTTTAAACAATATTATAGTGTAAATAATTTCGCAGTTCTGAAGTTCTTTATAATAAATAGCTATGATGTGTTTAAAGTTGTTTCTTTATTCTTCTAATACTATCTTTATTTTAGTATAATTAGAATCATATTTAAAAAAATTTGTAGTTAACTTAACTAAACTCAAGTAGTTTCATAATAAATAACCAATATGAGAAGTCATATATTTACATAATCTAACACACGTATAAGTGGAAATTAAAATCAAAATTGTAAAGTAAAAGACGGGTTGCTAACCCGCATCGTCTAATAACATGATTATATTTCCTATGTATGAATATATTTTTGTCTTTTTTCTCCTGTAAAGCATGTAAATTGACCCTCGACTGTAAAGGGGTGTCTCAGCCCGTTACTATGACCAACTTTTCCTATATGTGCAAAACGGTGAGAACTCGAAAAAAATCCACAGTTTCATGCGAAAGTGTTGAAGCCACCCGAGAAATAGGAATGAGAAAGTAAAAAAAAATGAGTTCTCAGCGTTGGGCTCATAGAAATTTTGAGTGGTTGTTCATATTGTCGGCCTAAGTTTCCCCTTTAAGGGTATCATTATCAGGTCTTTTTTAGTCTCCACTGCAGGAGCATAACCCTCCCTGTACTACCAGGGCCATATATTAGCCAGAGTGGTCAAAGGATTTGGCCTACACTCTCCACGCTGGCCAGACGGGAGAGGTCTCTTTGATGTTTATATTATAAGCTTTGTTTAGCGTGTGTTTCCTAAGTCGCCTTGTCGCCTTCTACGACATCCACGGGAAGACTTGGAGTGGTCCTATTCTACTCTGCCACCACACGGCAACTTTAAGGGTATAAGGCCGTGTGGTTTCCCTCGTTGACCCTCGGGTCAATTTACAGGCTCTATAGGGCCAAGAAAAAACACAAATAAATATGTACATACATAGGAAATATAATCATGTCATTAGACGATGTGGATAGCAACCCGTCTCCGTTTAATAGAGTGCTGAGAGTCACGTTTACACGCTGTATATTTTTATTACCCGACTGACCTACCCAGAGGGAGGGTAATGTTTTTTGCGAGTATGTATATATCTATGTTTGTATGTCTGTTCCATTGTTGCATCCTTTTGCCTTAACGGCTTAACTGATTTTGAATTGTGAGGTGTCATTAGATTTGTATTCTTTCCCGGAGTGTCATAGGTTATGTGATGGCAGCAAAATTCAATATGGCGGTCATTGACTGTCAAAAAGCTCAGTCAAAAAGGCAGTCGGGTTTATATTTTTTTAAATCTACTTGTTTGAAGTTTTTTTTACCAAAGCCAGTATCACAGATTAAAAAAAATTCGTCTTGCCAGTACAGAAAAAGTTTATTAATTACATTCAATATATCCTTGGAACTGAAACATTGTGTCTAATTGATAGAGCACATACAAAGACCTACCCTTTACCCCTTGCCCCATAGCTATGACACGACGACATCGCTACGGTCATTAGTGTAATTATTATGGTCACGGAAGCCGCCATATTGACAAAGCTTGGCAAATATGTTAACTAGGTAAGTGTTAATCAATATGTTTGCCTTTATAATGTTTTCTAATGTTTTCGCGATAGTTACACATTTAAATAAAAATCAATAAGCTAAGCAGAAGACTGCAAGACCTTCAGACACTGTAAGCCAAAATAAATAAATAAACGTTCCGAATGTACGCAGCGTACATTCGGAACATTTATTTATTTAAAAAACTTTATTGTACCAAAAAAAATTGTTACAATTGGCGGACTTAATGCTATGAGCATTCTCTTCCAGTCAACCATTAGGAAAAATAAAAGAGAAAGTTGTGCGGCGCAAAAAGTAACCTAGTTAAATAAATTACTATTTTATAATAACAAGATATTATATCTTAGATATAGAAAAAAAGTATTATATAAATTTATACATACATACACATATTCATACTTATACTTAAAAATACATGAATACATACAGAATAGATACAATTTAGGATGCTAATGATGAGAGATAGTGACAGATGGAAGTTTATGAAGATAAAGAGATCAGAAAGTGAGAATGAACTTTTCTCTTGAAGGAGAATTTTGAAACGTTATCGTCAATCAATATTTTATGCGGTTGTTTTACATAATTCTTATAAAATACTAGACAAATGTCTACCTGCACCACGAATATTGTAAAATTTTCGAAACGTCAAATGTAATAACCGTATTAAAAGTTATTTTATTTAAATGTTTGCCACCTCTAAACCCCCGCGCGTTTTGATCGCGATTTATTTAGTGTGAAATATTTCGTACGACGTTTTTCCAAGACTTGTGATTCCTTTCTCACTAAGTTGACTCAATAACCATAGGCTATTTCCGGGGTAATATACAAATATGATATTGTCTCAAACACGCTTGGAAATTCTAACATTTTTTGACAACCTTGTTTGGGATAAATGGATATTGCCCTACTGGCCGGCAAATAACTATGAAAACTCATATCTGTCGTGTTATTTAAAAATGGAACGACGAGTTTGCTGCGAAATAATTTAACTACGGCATTTCAAATTTGACCTGGCTAGTAAGTAAAAAAAAATGAAAAGATACAAGATTTTGTCGCGATAATTTCTACATATTGTTTTTATGTTTTTCGCGTGTATGTATATGAAACACTTCATGATGATCGATTCATCAAAGCGTGAAAGCGTAACAAACAAACTCGCGTTCACATTAATATTAGAACAGTTCATGAAAAATATTGAATGAAAGAAAATAAAGAATTCTACAACAGTTGCACATACATATTTTGCCACGAATGTAATATGCTAAAAATATCTAAATCCTTACAATTCGCATGCTATATAAAAATATTTACATTATTCGCTTTTTTAATTTGAATGAAACAAAATGTACCTCAACGGTAGGGTTGGGCTAATTACTACGGTGAGGGTAACCCTTTGAGTGCTTTGTAATTTTGGGGTGGCCAAATAATTATTTTACCTTCCGAAGGAAAAAATGAAGTCGCGCTTTTTATATAATAATAATAATAAAAGTTTTTTATTCAGACTCCCGTCCATTTTTGTTAGGGTTCCGTAGTAAACAAGGAACCCTTATAGTTTCGCCATGTCTGTCTGTCTGTCCGCGGTTTTACTCAGAGACTATAAGTACTAGAAAGATGTAATTTGGAATGGATGTGTATATTAATCACGCCAACAAAGTGGTAGAAAAAAATCTTGAAAAAAATTTTTTTTAGGGTATCTCCCATACAAGTAAAGAGGAGTAATATTTTTTTTCTATACAAACCCGTCGTGTTGGGTATTGTTAAATAAGTCTTTAAAAAACACTGTGAGGCTGAGAACACAATTTTTCGATTTAGGGATCCGTTTCCGAAATATTTGATTTTAAAGTGCATATTTTTGTTAGAGGTTCGTGTCTCCTCCTCCTCCTCCTCCTATAATAATAATAAAGTCAATATATTTAATAGTTAAAAAAAATTATAAATAGGTAAGTATAAAAATTTTCGAAAAAACATATTAAGTACGCGTAAGAGTACTAAATAAACCTATTTTTCTACTTATTATATATTATTCTTCTTATTAGGTTCTTAGTGGCAGTTTCGCAATCGGTGGTCGTATTTTTTCAAAACTCTACGTTGTTATGATAATTTAGGCTTTATAATGTATCTAACTATACTTGCCTTGACATGTTCATTGATACCTTTTGTTTTATAAACATGACAATCATACATATACCTATGCACGCACTTACATACACCTACTCGGTAGATTGATTTAATGCCAATGGCTGTAATGAGGTATTGAAAACATTAGACTTTTGAATAGGCCATAGACAATAGCAAAAGCGTCCCGAATTTTCGATACTAATAATTTAATATTATATAACGTCGTAACGTATTCTCATTGTTTCTCATATTATATCATCCATACTTTAACACAGAAGCGAACATACGAACGAATAATCGTTTACGAATACAGTTACATTATCTTTAAGGCACATAGGTACTTTCTTTTCAGGTCATAAAACTCGTGTCCCCCCTCTATCTGCTAAACGATTGTATATGGATACGTGAAAAAATTACAGCAGTAGTAATATACTGAAGTTGGAAGGAAAGCTATCAGAGCTGAGTACTAAGTACAAACTAAAAAGTTATAGGCAAACAACTTATAAAATGTACTCGAAAATGTAAAATTCCATACAATATTCATTATTAGATGTTTTTGGTCGTTAAACTGTGAGGCGCGAGTGTGAACAGTGTGATTTCAAAGTTGTCATTCGCAACTACGGAACCCTACACTGCGCGTGGCCCGACACGCACTTGGCCGGTTTTTATATAATA
Organism: Rhodophaea formosa; assembly: GCA_963082605.1. Taxonomy (NCBI): domain Eukaryota; kingdom Metazoa; phylum Arthropoda; class Insecta; order Lepidoptera; family Pyralidae; genus Rhodophaea; species Rhodophaea formosa. The sequence continues at coordinate 6,378,333 of OY720228.1, read as the reverse complement.
ATAATAAAAGTTTTTTATTGAGACTAAACTTAATAAATTAAATAATAACATTAATCACTGTTGTACCATCCCATATGAGACAGCACAACAGCGATTAACATACGTGCAGTCCAGTCTGCTGGCCACCATCCTTTGGATGCTGTTGGGGCTGGCCCGCACTCTCCGTACCAGGGATGCACACCTTTTACGCATCTTGGCATAATTTATAATTTTTAGAACTTTTTAACTGAGTTTTAACATACATATTTTATTTATATGAAAGCAAAGAAATTACACGATGTTTTTAAGTCATGCATGACTCTTCAAGGAACTTATACACATAATGTCGGAGACTTATATTTACCTGTATTTATCATAGAATATTTACGGTGGATAAGTATATAGGTAAATAAGAACGACACAATCATACTTTACATTGCCAGATGATCGTTTTCCAACATCTTACACATTTGTCATGGAACATAGGGTGAAATTTCTGAGTCCTTTCTATATCATACCTTTCTTTACAAATACATACTCGTACCAACAAACCCTAAATAATATTTAGGTTTTGTAGGTACGAGTATGTATTATTATAAGTATTCTCGAATAATTTTGGTTCGGAAACTGTAAAACAACAAAAATCATTATTGTTACCTGCACTGTTTTGCTGCGTAATGATTATATTACCTGGTGGTCCTGAACCTGAAACAATAAGAAAATTGTATTAGGTCATGTTAAACAACTCCTGGCGAGGTCCCCACAGGGATGGATGAACTCAAGTAACTTAATAATATCTCGAGGCATAGGAGCTCGATAGCTATCTATTTAAGATTCCATCCTCTTTTACGCATCAGAGGTTGCATAATAAAAGTTTTCTCTACATACAGGTGAAAGAAATCTAAAAATAAGTTTTTCAGAATTCCTTATACTGTCCCGTAATAACTACCTTCAATAATATGGTGTCTTAAATATGTATGACAAATTATTGGTGGTTTTCTATTTTGGTTTGTTTCGGGGGCGTAATGAAACAACTTCCATCATAAAAATAAGATAATATCTTTGACATTATACACCTGTTAATGGTAATTAATAGGCTAGTTTACGAAAAACCTATATTTTGTCGGTCAGCTAAACAACCAAAAAAAAAATAGGACTCGTATTTTTTTTGTTAATTGAGCAAAATATTATAAAGATATAGCAGGTTAAAATTTCGTGTGTCGTCACATTTTCGTACAATTTCTAGAAAACTATAATGTCATGAGCTTTGATGAGCTTTATCATTTATTGTTAAATTAATTAAAGAAGAAATCTGTGTCCAACATTCTTTAATTATATTTTTTTTACTTAAGGATCTTTAATGTTGTTATTTAGACCCAGGAAACTTGCCTTCGAAATAAATAGGTACATAATTTTGTGGACTGGTCGAGGTGTCAAATGACCAGAGGGCTGGCAACTATTTTGCCCAAAGAATAAGCATTGCCATTCAACGTGGCAATGCTGCCAGTCTTCTGGGCACATTACCGCAGGGCAATGACCTGTTGGACATTTTCTATTTATAGGTAAGTTTTATTTATAGGTAGGTTTTATTTATAAGTAGTTTTATTTATAAGTAGTTTTATTTTATAGGTAGGTTTAATTCTTAGTTTATATAAGTTAGTTTTAATATTGTTACTTAATTAGAAATATGTTTACATATAATAAAATTGTATTAACCGTCACGGAAAAAATAGAGATATTGTATAATTTGTTTTTATTCAATGGTACAAGATATCTTTCTATTTTATGATGGATGAAGGATGTGCACGAGAAACATATGATTACAAAAGTCATACGACATTGTTAAATATATTTTACTATAGGCCAAAATCGCATCCGGATTAATCGAAGCTTTTAAATATTTATGTGTATGAGTTTGCCTGTATTTGTTGTTTGAATTCAATCTAAGAACCCTGAGATGGTAAACTGGCACATTTTACGTACAGCTATATTATGTAATCGATAAGAAAAAGTCTTTTTACTAGTCTTTAATTTATGTCTGTGACCTTTAATAATAATAATATCTTTCTTTATCTTTCTTTATTTGTCACTTTTTTTATAGTATCTCATTATGATTGGGATCTCCATTTAAGTATGTAAATACTTGTGTTTGGAGAACCCGCTCTTCCAAAATAGCTTAGTAGGTAATACTCAATTATTTAACATTTGATTTAAATTTAGATTAACAAACTTACACTTACAATTAACATAAAGAGTATGTACATACCTACCTATATATAAGAGTATATACCTACCTATCAATATTATTTTACATATTTATTACATAAGTGAGTAAATGTTTAAAGTTGGCTCAAAATACTTATACATAATTGAATGCAAAGGTAAATGCAACCAAACCTTTAGTCTTATTAACTTAAGATCCTTAATTATTTCCATTCTAAATCCTTAGTTATTCGTAGTACCTACATGTAATGGAGGGCGAATATATTATACCTGTTTATCATACAGTAAGCAAAGTAAACATTCTAAATAATCTACGAAGAAAATGTTTTACATGTAATAAAGAATGTATGTGTTTGAATGTGAACATGGCCGCCAAATGCAAACTTGCAATACTCTGTGAACGTTATAAATATTGCAGAGACCTCGTAAAGATGCGTATGTTGCCGGCATGTTTTGAAACTGGGCTTTCGGGTAATGTCTATAAGTTTATATATCTCTTTAAAAAAATTGCTTTGGATATGGAATAAACACAAACCGCTTTTATACAATTCATCTGAACTTCTAAATTCCTCAAATAAGGATATTTTATCCAAAAAATAATAAAACTCACTGCACTATAGGTACACCTTTTCGTGCTTGTTGGTTTCCAATGCTGGTGTCAGATGTTTAAACCTGTAAATGGCATTTGTAAGTTCAGTAGAAATTAAGTCAGTATTAAAATATGCATTGTTTCATATATGACGTAATACATAAGGCCTGTTTGCAAAATTTATGAAATTTTCAAAGGGATACGACGGTATCGTATGACCGAGGCGGGTGACGCGAATTAAAACTAAAACATTTCTCATCTAAGTGCGTTCTCATCTATACAACATCCATAGGTAGAATTAAAGGCCACAAATTACTTACACCAGTCTAAACCCTAGCAGTATGGCTCTATTTTTTTTTACTATTGCCCTTTGAACATTTAAACTATGCATAAAAAGGGGAGCTAGTACGAATTTTTGTTTGAATTTACATCCATCCTTTGACTATAATGCTCTCCAGACTCCGTCATGCCTTTTTACCATAATTAAAAACTGGTCATTTTTCAATGCTTGGTATGCGTAACAGCCTTGACATGTGTCATATCAACTTATGTCATCAAATAAGTTGTGTGTTTGTATGTCTATGCCTTGGGCCCAATTTTTTAACGCTGTAGGCTAATACAGTCTATATAGACTTTACATAATGTAAGCATCCATCATAAATTACACGTAACTAAGCATGTCTTTAGTCTCAAGTAAATTTAAAACTAGCCAGTGTCTAAAAAGGCGTAATTCACATATGACTGCAACACATGGGCCCTGTTTGCAAAATTTATGACATCGTCAAAAGGATACGACGGTACAGTCTGACCTAAGCGGGTGACGCGAATTAACACTAAAACACTCTGACGAAGTGAGTCTTATACAGATAGTGCTACTCATTTCGTCACTAATCTATTTTTATGAGATCCTAACTAATATTATAAATGCAAAAGTGAATTTGTTCTTTTGTTATGATCATCATGAGATTTGCATACACTTTGGATAAGGTATCGAGAATGACATAGGTTATATATTACGCGGGCGAAGCCGCGGATACAGCTAGGGTAATTATAGATGCCATGCTTTATTTTCATAAAACAAAAGGGTGAAAAAATTACAAAAGTATCGCCGTGGCCACCTACTAGTTAAAATCAATATGATTATATAGACTCGAAAAGAAGATGAAGAAGAAAGGGAAACGTCAATCATAACTAGTAAACTTACTAAAAAAACTACAAAGTTAATAAAATATATTAATAACCTAAGGAAAGATGATATTAAAAAATAATAATGAAATTGATATGTTAAAATATTCATGTTAATCTGTAAGGTTTTCTATTTTCTATGTAACATTCTACCTGTTGCTTAAAAAAAATCGAATTAAATTAAAAATTTAAAGTTAATGTTGAGACTAACAAGCGTTATTTTTAAGTTGTAAGTAATTTAAGTTTAATTAAAACTATCTCCTCGTTTGTCGTTAGCATTATGACTCTTACTGTTAGAGCAAAATTGAATTAGGAGCCAAAATCAACGTTCTGTTAGAGTTAAACAAAACCTTGAAATCTTACTAAAAATCAATATTTTCGGCCGTATTTGAGTACACCAATTTCCCAGAGATTTATGCGGAACAAGATTTTTGTAGCAGAGATACAAGTTGGGTTTATAATAATTAAAAAATAATTGCTTCATTATTATTGATAGAGAGAAGAAAGATCAAATTAAAAAATAATGAGCAAAACGGAAGATACATGTTATCCTGACCCCACATAAACTTTGAGAAGAATAAAGTAATTTTATAACCTTTTATTTAACACTAGCTGTTACCCGCGGCTTCGCCCGCGTGTTTGTCCTTTTCAGTACCCTTACGCGCCTATGTCCTTTTCAGTACCCTAACCTATCTGTATGCAAAATTTCATGATTGTCGGTTCAGTAGATACGGCGTGAAAGCGTAACAAACAAATAAACAAACTCACTTTCGCATTTATAATATTAGTTAGGATTAGGATAGTTAGGATTAGGATTAGGATGTCCTTCTCAGTACCCTAACCTATATGTATGCAAAATTTCATGATTATCGGTTCAGTAGATATGGTGTGAAAGCGTAACAAACAAACAAACTAACTCACTTTCGCATTTATAATATTAGTTAGGATAGGATTAGGATTCAGTATTATTGTTGCATGGGTCAAATCTTTTACCAAAAATCACTTCTGTGTGGTAGTGGTATAGCAATATAATCTCTAATTTGGGGTCTTAGACCAAATAAACAACAGCTACTGTAATTTCTCATTAAATTTTTATATGCATGTTGTTCGTGAATTTTAACTTATAAGTATACTTGATTGTTAGTTTGTTTCTTGGTTAGCCTAATCAGGCTCCGAAACTACTGTACTGATATTCAAAATTATTTTACCTATAACAAACTTATTTATCTCTCTCAACTAAGTTGTGGGAAAATTTATAGTTTGTTAATACGAAAACCGCCTCGTACACATAGTGTTTCACCTTTCACCCCTACACCAAACACAAATAGTATATGATACACTAATGTGTCTGGTGTCGTGTGGTGGCGTAACGACCGCCCTGGCCATATTATGATACTCTATTGTGTTTTGACCGATTTCTAGGTTAGAGGTGCGAGCCATGAGTTAATTAAAATTGTGTTATGTCATTCTTGCATGCTAAAATTAGAGTTTTTGGCTCAGCCTGCAGTCAACTTGGCGAACTTACAATGATCCTAAATGCCATAAATTCAATGAATGAATTAAAAATACTCTACTAGCAGCGCTCCCCGGTTGCGCCCGGGCATGTTTTATACATATAAACCCTCCACTTGAATCATTTTCCGCCGTGTGGTTCTCGGCAGACTAGAATAGGACCACTCCAAGTCTTCCCGTGGATGTCGTAGAAGGCGACTTAGGAAACACAAGCTAAACAAAGCTTACAAACATCAAAGAGACCTCTCCAACCCTGTCAGCGTGGAGAGTGTAGGCCAAATCCTCTGACAGCTCTGGCTAATATATGGCTTGGGTAGTACAGAGAGGGTCGTGCTACTGCAGTGGAGACTTACAAAAACCTGATGATGATGATGATGAATCATTTTTTCTATTAAAAAAACCGTATCAAAATCCATTGCGAAGTTTTAAAGATCTAAGCATAAATAGGGACAGACAGACATCGGAAAGCATCTTTTTTCTATACTATGTAGCGATAGAAATATTGTTAAATATAGTATCGTTGAGCAAGTATACTATGATGCAGGTTCATGCCTTACTGTGAGGCTCGTTCAGGTTGTGTGATTTGTCCCTACATATATACATAAGAGTTCATTCATTTTAGATATTTTTTCATTAAATTTTGATAGTAAAATATAACAATAATAAAAAAAGTAGTTGAATCTATGTAAGTACTAGAGGGCGCTGTATAAGTTTTAGTGTAACATCATAAATTCTTTAATCAGCCGACGCCCACGAAGATTCTTAATAAAATGTTCATATATTAGTGAACATTTTTATAATCCTTAATTTCGCTTCTCTGTAGTTAAATCGTAAATCCGTAATAGGTGGCCAGACGGCTATATCAAAATCAATAACCCCAAACAAAAACGGTGAAAATGAGTCTGTAATGCCACTAGCTAACGAGCACGCCAAGCTTGAGCGATCCAACGAGTGACACATGACTGCCAACGTGATAGGCGTGTCCGCACTAATATGCGTAGCTGGACAAGTGACGAGCGGCAGCGATTTACACAAACAAAGATATCATAAATTCGCCTACACCCAGATTGCCCTATTGCCACTTTAGATTATGTAAACTCTATAAACCTGAAGGCGTAGAAAAAATATCACAACCATTAACCCCAAACAAAAAAGTGAAAATGGGTCTGTAACACCAGAGCGATCCACCGAGTGACACATGGCTGCCAACGTGATGGGCGTGTCCGCACTAATATGCGTGACTGGACAAGTAACGAGCGCCAGCTATTTACACAACAAAGACAATATCATAAATTCGCCTTCACTCAGATTGCCCCTTTGACTCTACTAGCCTAAAAAAGTAGAAAACTGGACTACAATTCCAACACATAGCTATCGATTTGATGAATAATTTGACATGTCGCATGTGCTGACACAAAACTTTCACGCAGACAAGCATTGGCCAATTTTATAATCATTGAAATAAAAGCATGCCTAGGGAGTATATGGTCAAAGATTGCCACTAACACAGGCTAAATGCGTTGTGCCTATAGGTCTCATGCTACCTCCTTTCACTTGTACGAGAGTTGAAAGTCCCTAATTTAGCCAGCAGATTGCCCTTTTTGCTACTAACTGAACTACATGCGTGGCGCCTGGTTTTTGAGACTACTTGTACCACCCATCACTTGTACCTTAGCTCCCAGCAGATTGCCCCCTGGGGCTGGACTGGACTTAATGCATAGTGCCTAATGATTTTCAAGCTACCTCCTATCACTTGTACCATAGCCTAAGTACCTAGTTTTTATGTGCCTATAAAATAAGCCAGCAGGTTGCTCCTTTGCCTGCAAACTGGACTTTATGCGTGGTGCCTAAAGTTTTTCAAGTTACCTCCTATCGCTTGTACCACAGCCTAAAGTACCTAGTTTGTTTGTGCCTATCAAATTAACCAGATATTGCCCCTTTGGCTGCTAACTGAACTTAATGCGTGGTGCATAAAGTTCTTCAGGCTTCTTCCTATAGCTTGTACCATACGCTAAAGTAACTAAATTGTCTGAGTTTATTAAATTAGCCAGCAGATTACCACTTTGGCTGCTACCTGAACTTGAAGCGTGGTGTCTAAAGTTTGTCAGGCTACCTCCTATCGCTTGCACCACAGCCTAAAGTACCTAGTTTGTCTGTGCCTATCAAATTAGCCAGCAGATTGCCCCTTTGGCTGCTAACTGGACTTAATGCGTGGTGCCTTAACGATGCGTTTACAGCGTGCTTACAATTTTTCTCTTTATGGCAGGGTTGCTGCCTATTTAAACTTCTATCTACGTGTTTTATCCGACTGCGCTAGAAGAAAATAATGTTTATGAATGAATTTGTATGGCATACTAAATTATTTTTATGTTCTTGACTACGATGAAGCTAAGAAAAGGCTGATGGGTTCGGGTGCTACGGAGTTGTGTGTTAGTTTGTTTCTCGTACTTACCCAACAGTTACTTACCCGTTTGGATTTGTCTGTCAAAATATTAAAATTAGTCCGCCAGTTAGACAACCAAAAAATATTGGTCTCGTATTTTTTGTTAAGTCAATTAAACAATAAATGATAAAGCGCATCAAAGCTCATGACATCATAGTTTTGTAAAGTGTTAAAAAGGTGACGTCACACGGAATTTTATCAAAGTATACTTTGCAACATTTTGTTCAAATAATTATATAAAGAAAAATTACGTGTTCTTTATTTTATGATTGTTTTACTGCAAGATTAATTATATTTTTTTTTAGGAATCTAGCCTAATCAAACATTATTATATAATAATTTAAACAAAGCTGGTTATGCCCGCCTGCGATAACATATCCGGAGTATTCCAGAGTCTTTAGAGGGCATTGAAGGATCAGCCCAGCCCACGCAAGTCGACCCACGCTGAACAAAAGATATTCACACATCACACTTGTATTGACATCCGCCGAAACGGCTAAAAATATACATAAGACCCTTCAACTCACGTGGCAAAAATCTTGAAAGTGAAGGACGGATTCGAGTACGTTATCCTTTTTGTAGTTTAAATTTAATAAGCTAGACTAACCAAGTATTTATTTATTAGGTTTTATTTTTGCTAATCAATATTTCAATACAGTAAAGTATTGTAATATTTTAAAGGTTAACTAATAGAGTCTCGTTCGAACTCTAAAAAGCCCAGGTAATGCTCACGTACGATGTCGTATCCAGAGCTTTATCAGTCATACATATCATACCCACACAACATTTCAACCCACGCTGAAAGACTTTACTGCCAAAGAGAACCCTATTATTTATAGTAATCATCAATATCATCGACAACGTTCTGTATCTCATTGCTGGGTATAGGTCTCTCTCAATGCATGCCATCCATTTCGGTCTTATGCCTTATAGTAATAGTATTTTAAAATTACGACATTATTATTTTATAATTTTAACATCGGTGGTTACGCCCGCTTGGTAACACCCGCTTTTCCTGCGATGATATATCCGAAGTATTCCAGAGCTTTTAGAGAGACAGTGAAGGATCATTCCAGCCCACGCAGGTAGACCCACGCTGAACAATAGATATTCACACATCTCACTTGTATTGACATCCGCCGAAACGGCTAAAAATATACATAAGACCCTTCAACTCACGTGGCAAAAATCTTGAAAGTGAAAGACTAATTCAAGTACGTTACTTGCCCTTTTTGAAGAGCGTTAATTAATAAGCTAGACTAACCATTCAGTATTAAGGTTTCATTCTTGCTATTCAATATTTCAGTGAGTAAGGTATTGTAATATTCTTAAGATATGACATTGACAGTCTTGGAGACCGCTAACAGACAGCGGAGGCTTATTAATTGAGTCCCGTTTGAACTCTAAAAGCCCTGGTAATGCCCGTGTATGATGTCGTATTCTGAGCCTTAGAAAAGCAGTTAAGTATCAGCAATACCCACGCAAGATTTCGACCCACGCTTACAGACTTTTCTACACAATAAGAGCACACTATTACTTATAGTAATAGTACTTTATACATACTATCACGTCTTTTTCCCTTGCGGGGCAGCCGAGCAGAATCTATCTAAGATGTGGATGAGGTATCGTTTTACATTGTTTGACATACTTAGGGTTGGGCACTTGATAAACCGATAAAAGATATAGATAGTCCAACATTTAATAAAAGTAATAGTCATACGTTGACGTATATAAGTTTTATTTATAAAACTGGTTGTCTGTACTTCTCCTCGAACTTTACCTACAGGAAAGCAATATCTAAGATCGTCTCAAACTTTATGGTACATTGATCTATCGTCCATTTTTTATATTTTTACTACTCTACTCTATTGCTGCGTAACTTTTTACGACTTTAGAAATTACGGTCCGGGTACAAATTAAATAAAGTACAGATACAGTTTTTACTGATTACTTAGAAGTTAAATTTATATTTATCTATTGATGTACCAATTGTTTCTGAACTACTCTGTCCATATTTCAAACTCGGAATCATAATCCCTTAAGGGGGCACACTAGGCACAGTAGCGACGCCAATTATTTTATTCCTAATACTTTACAAATAGAAAGAAATTCAAGAATATAAACAATATAAGCCTTAGTAAATAACCTGAAGTATTATTGGAATCATGTTTATTATTATCGGAATCACTGAGAATTATGAGAATCTGATTACGGCCGTTTTTGGCGGTTATCACTTTTTCTCTCAATGACTGATTCTCATAATATTAAAACATGATTCCAAAAATACTTCAGGTTATTTACTAAGGCTTATATTGTTTATATTATTGAATTTCTTTCTATTTGTAAAGTATTAGGAATAAAATGATTGGCGTCGCTACTGTGCCTAGTGTGCCCCCTTAAGAAATACTGTATCGCAAAAAAAAACTTTGAAGCATATGCACATGCATAAACCTTCGATACTAGTAGGAAGGTACGGTAGTTTTATCACAGAAATTATGGTTCTAAGCGTTATAGGCAATGACGCTAAAGAGTTTTGTGATAAAACGGACATTTAATAAGAAAATTTCACGGGGTTCCATTGAGTAATGTAACCTGTAGAGAAAAATATCCTGACACACAGCTAGACAAACGAAAGATTTTTTGCCCCAGCTGAAGCAGACACACTTAGCATGAGCTTATTTATTCATAGTGATATATATCTTAGATGTCATCATGGTTTTTATATAATAAAATAGTTATCAACGCTGTTTTTTATGTTTTCAAATTAGCTAGTGCGTCGGAAGGATATGTCATTGTGTTGATTACATGTGATACAAAATGACCTTGAAAAACGCTTAGCTCCATTTCTGTACCTCTTTGTTTTGTGGTCCGGGTGTTAGCCACTGAAGAGGTGTAAAACGTGCCTAATTATTTAGTTTTATGCCTCGCAGGCATAATTTTCTGATTGTACAGTGGATGATAACCTTTTTAGTGTACTCCGGGCTTGATGGCCACTCAGGCTGTTACGTTTTTGTTGAGTTTGATTTTTTAGGGTAACTGGCGGTTGTAAAATATTTTTAAATGTTCTACATTATGGGTATTATACTTTATTTGTAAAGTAATTTACTTTTATTTTGTCACTTTTCTTTTGTCGTGGTAGAGCCACGCTACGGGCAAAATTCTCTTTTGCTTGTACGAGTGGCATGAATAGGCCGGCTCGCCCGGGGAAGTACCACACTCTCACAGAAAATCGACGTTTGAGTAGTAGCTTTACCGCTTCTATGCTTCGTTCGGTGAGTGAGAAACCCGGAGGCCCATCCCCCCCTCCCCTTCTGGGGAGGGAAAAATAAAGGCCGGCAACGCTATTGTACTTAACACCCCTGGAGTTGCAGTTGTCCATGGTCAGCGGTGATCACTTACCATCAGGTAACCCGCTTGCACGTTTGCCGTCCTGACATAAAAAAATAACTGGATGTCACCTTACTCTAACTGCGACTTAATACCTTCCAAAATACGAATTACACAGTAGTGTACAAATTCTTTTTTAAACTGCCTTGTTGGCAATCAGGCCTACGGCCCACCTGATGGAATGCGGCAACCGTAGGCTATTGTATGTGGTCCAATCCCAACTCATATCGCGTGTATTTGTTTCATACTCATCACATATATGTCAACATAGGTTTATTATTCATCATTATCATCATCATCATCTTAGTCGCAAGAAGTTCACTGCTGGACATATGTCTCCCCCAAGCATCTCCAATAAGACCGGCTGGAAACGGTCTACTACCACCGTCTGATTGCAACCTTTGTCAGGACGTCTGACTACCTGATCGGTGGGTGTGGTTAGGACCCTACGTTGTGAGGTTGATTATTATGAGAAAATAAAAGCATTATGAATTTGTACCAAAATGGTCCCCGCTCAGCATATGCCGTGGTGTGGGCCGCGACGCTGCCATGCAAATTCAAATTTAGAACAATAGTTAAAAATAAAATAAAACGCTAGAGAAAATCCCAACTAATATTATAAATGCGAAAGTAAGTTTGTTTGTTTATTTGTTTGTTTGTTTGTTACGCTTTAACGCCCTATCTACTGAACCGATCATTTTGCATACACATAGGTTAGGGTACTGAGAAGGACATAGGCTATATATCACGCGGGCGAAGCCACGGATAACAGCTAGTAGAAAATAAAAATAAGTAAGATAGCGCTACAACACTATTACACGTATATTCTGAAGTAGTACGTAGTTGTTTATTATATTCAAACAGCTGCAACTGTTGTACGCCGGTCTTTGAAAAAAAAAACGTAGAATGTACCGGCTGCTTCTCTTCCCACGCAGACCGTAAAAGCCGATCGAGGGAATGGGCGTCAGAAATCATGTCAATAGGCGAAGCGGCTACCATAACTATTTTGATTCCGTTCTCAACTACAAGCCCATAAACATGCGAAGCCTTAAGGTTTTACAGACCTGGGCTCAGTTTACCCCGCAAGGGAAAAAGACGTGATAGTATGTATGCAACTGTTGACTTTTGGGCCTTTATAGAGACCTTGAAATGTGTATTAGAAATAGACGTAATGAATGTCGAAAGCCACATGCACTAAGGACAAGGTAGGTAATTGCCGATGATCGATAGCTCGGCGCCACCGCGGCGGACCTATATGTAGGCTAGGCTGTGTGGGTTTCTTGGTAAAATGTTTCCTAGAAGTTAGTGGTGATGTTATAAATTCCATGAATTCTGAAGAAGTACATTCTCCTATGACCACGGCCGTCTTTAAACTTTCAAATATTACGGGTATTATTGGGATTCTTGCCGTTTGAAAAGTACTGTATAAAGAAATTGCATTGTTTAGGTAGAACGTGCAGTCCTTGCCGTTTGGTTCCCGGTAGTGTAGAATAGGACCACTCCAGGTCTTCCCATAGATGTCGTAGAAGGCGACTTAGGAAATACAAGCTAAGCAAATGCTTTATATATATATTTCAACGGGTCACTCACGTGCTATTTGTCGGGATTGCATGATAATGTCTTTATCTCACGTTAGTTTTAATGATATAAGCAAATGCTCATAAATATAAGTGACCTCACCAACCCTTCTGGCCAGCACGGACAGTGCAGGCCAAATCCTCTGTCTGCTCTGGCAAATATATGGCTCTGGTAGTATTGAGAGGGTTGTGCTCCTGCAGTGGAGACTAAAAAGACCTGATGATGATGATGAGCGAAGCCTCAGACGAAAGCTGGTTGTAAATATATCTCATTAATTTTATCAGGCAATATATTTTGCGATTCAATCCCAGTAAGTACCTACGCAGCCTAAATAAGTACCTTATTCAACCTACAGCGGAATTCCAGGATATTTATTTGAGGGATAATAGAACCCAATATTAAGAGAGGGTTAACCGTAAAATTGTGGGGCAGTTATGGTCACAATTGGAATTTGAGACCCAGTATACGGAGGGTTGAAATGACAGAATGCAAAACTCAATTATATTTTATGCATTTAATTATAATAAAGGCTTATGAAGGGTAAATTTTTAACGCTCTTGGGTGCAACCTGTAGGTTTGTGGCTCGTAAATGTTTGAGACTTATTGCTTTACTTTTGGATGTTTCTATTACTTATGGTATCACATCGTTTCGTCGTTGTTGTTGCTACGACACGTTGTTCGTTTCGAGGTAACGTCAAATATGATACAACTTGATACCTCTGTCCGTTGACACGTTGGGCTGTATCTATACACAGATGGCGTTACATCCTTAATTTCGTTTGTAGTATTATTTTTATTGTACGAAAAGAAAAACATAGAACATATAACATAGCATACTCGTAAAAGTTAACATACAATGACGGACTTATCGCATTAGGGATTTCTCCCAGTCAACCAGCCAAATGATGGAGAGGACATTTACTTTAACAGGTATTCATAGTCTACTTAACCAATTAAAAGCATTATTACTTTTATATAAATATTTTTACGTTATTAATATGTAAAATACGGGATATTCACATATGAAGTCGCCTTCAGGCTTGTTTTGTTTACGTTAGTAATAGTATCTTCTTCGGAGTTTGTAGCCTCTAGGCTAGATGATGGCCAAGAGTAAGCCTTATTTAATTAAAAAGAAACTTCATAACATAACACTACTGGCGCCATAACTAAGACCATGTTAGTCCCAGTGGTTGGTGCTTATTGGCGGTGTGAGTTTCAGCAGCAGTTATAAGCAGCCCATTGCCCGATCGATTTGTGCCTTACTTCCAACCAGACAAGGGCAATGTGTTAAAGACGATAAAAAATATTGTATTTATTGTGGCAACATTTGCCATATACCGCAACCGTTTTATAAATTGCAAACATTACTATATGATTTTAGATTGAGCCGTGTGGTTCCCGGCAGAGTAGAATAGGACCACTCCAAGTCTTTCGGTGGATGTCGTAAAAGGCGACTTAGGAAACACAAGCTAAACAAAGCTTACAAACATCAAAAAGACCTCTCCAACCCGTCTGGCCAACGTGGAGAGTGTAGGCCAAATCCTCTGACTGCTCTGGCTAATATATTGCTGTGGTAGTACAGAGAGGGTCGTGCTCCTGCAGTGGAGACTAAAAAGGACCTGATGGACTATATGATTTTATGAACGGACCTAAATTATACGTAGAATAGATCCTATTCGAGTAAATGATCGCTTTACTATAAGGCTCAAGACCGTGACGCCATCTTGATTTACGAGCTTTAGTGGATTTACATAGAGCTGATAGTTTGAGCGTAAAAAGGTTGTGAGAAGATCGGAGATTGTACATACGGTCGTTAGCTTGTGTAGAACTTAGGTGTTACGTATAAAAATTCAAAATACCTCACCTTCTTTGACAAGAACTCTTAAGACATTATACACAATTACAGCGAGTAGATGTTTTCGATACGAAACTTCTACTCGCTGTAATTTTGTAAAGATATTGTTTTTAAAATTGAAATCTGATTATAAACATCAATATGCCTTATCCGGTCGTATGTACGAAATTTGGTTGAGATTGGCTTAACTGTTGTAAAATTAAAACCAAACTACGTTTGTATGTGATTTCGGCTTTAAGTAGGACTCTTAAGAAACTAGATATTTATCCGAATCTTTTCAGATTTTATCTTAAAAATATATTTCTTAGGCCTATTCAAAAATAAAACATAGAATGAACTTATTTGAATGGTTAAACCGTTTTTGTGTAATATCCACACACAACAAAACAACAAATGTACAAAAACAAAACCCTAACAACTATGTCAGTTTAAATATAATATCATTCATAAAAAAAAATGTGCAAAAGGTTTTTAAAACTACGATTGCGCCAAACATTCCTTAAACAACAGACAGATTGTCATCTATCAATTTACTGTATACGACTGAACAGCAGAAATAACATCCACTTTAAAAGCTGAAACTAGAAAGTAAATAAATAAAACCAAATGGGTCCCATAAGTCTCTTTCCATAGGTACCCCGCAAAACTGTACGTGGAACAACGCGGCAAGTCTATAAAAACACACCCAAACACCGCAAACGCTAAATAATTTAACATCCCTTTGAAAAATGACAGCAGTAAACCAAGAATACCAAATAACTGAGTAGATCCCGCGTCAAGGAGGCTCAGGCCCGTTAAAGATAGGCCACAAATAAATACCAATCAACCATGACCTCCCCTGCCCCGCAAACTCTAACATATCCACCGAAAACAGAAGGAAACGATTGTAGTTTTGGAGGCCAACGAGAATTGGTTTCTGGTGATACCCTGACACGGGAGAGTGGAATTGCCTGCCAGTTCGTACTCGCTTGATTTATTTCCTCATTAAGGCAGGATAGAATGCTATTACCCCATCTTTACTTGCCCATGAAAACGTCATTTTTTAGCGGTTGGGTGAGTTGACACAATATTTGGTTTGAATAAAAACTTAAAAATCTTTAGGAAGTTAAGTGTATTAGCACATTACGAGGCGAAGGTGGCTGCTTATATAATCGGTAACTATAAAAGCCAGCTTACTGAGTAAGAACTTCGTACAACGTATTTAATACATTTGCGTTTACCATAAAATAAATTGAGTGATTATTTATACTAATAAAGATGTGATACTTAAGGCCGCCTTTAGCATGTTGGTGGGCTTTTAAGTGGGGAACGGAATCAAAATAGTGATAGGTTGCAAGCCGCATCGCCTATTGACATGATTCCTCAGCGCATTCCCTCAATTGGCTTTTACGATCTGCGCGGGAGGGAGAAGCAGCTGGTACATTCTAAGTTTTACTTTTCTCCTAGACCAGCGTGGAAGGCAATTCTTAGAATACTTGTTATATTCCAATTTGATGCATGTGCCCTTTGGAATTCTGGATTTAAACCCTTAACCTTGTGTGCCATTTATAACCGTTTCGCATATATTTATAATGTCATGATATTATAAGAGGGTACATTAAAACAAATAACCCCATTTTCATAATGAAAAGTTCTTCTAATTACGCATGACATATCTGAGGGTAAATAGGGGTGATATTGACCAACATTCAAGGTGAAGAACTACCCTTGCGTAGGGTAAACAGTAACCTTGATTGACCTGCATGTTTGTCTGGCTCGAGCAAACTCGTTACGAAAACGCAAAAAGCAAATAAAAACAATGTACTTCATGCGACTTTAAAGTTAAAGCCGGCTTTGTGGTAATGTATTGTATGTGTATTGTTTAAGCTGCGTAAAAGTTTTTATTTGTTGAGAGCTTGCGTAATGGTTTACTTATAGGCTTATGGAGCTTAGATGAGCGAAACTATAGCTTTCTCCTTTCAAAGATCAAATTGAGAAAATGACATTTTGTACTTTTCTTGTGAATAAATTGAAGTATTATCGGTATTACTTTTTGTCAATATAATCATTTCAAATTACCCCCTTCAGAATCACAGGCCACTTTTTGCTATAAGTATTAATTGACCACGCCTGCTCACCTGAAGGGTTTTGAACTCGTGTGATTATATTTCTGTCTTTCTTTTCTTTTTATTTATCTGTGTTTATAATACTATTTCAATATGACGAGCTCCGTGGCGCAGCGGTCAACACGCCGGCCTGCGTCACGAATGGTCCCGGGTTCGATCCCCGGTCAGGTCAAGATGAAAATGATCGTTTTCATCTTGACCTTGGTCTTGGATGTTTATCTATGTATGTATTTGTTATAAAATAAAGTATCGTTGAGTTAGTATCCCATAACACAAGTCTCACTTAAGACTTTGGGGCTAACTCAATCTGTGTGATTTGTCCGTATATATTTATTTATTTAATATTTTTGTAACATGTTTATGTTAGCAATCGAGTGGGAAATGATAAGAATAATAAATGATATAAACTGTTCTTTTTTTCTACTTTCGAAAGAAACGTTAAACCGTGGTGAGCAATTGTTCAAGTGCCTTTGGCATTAAAAATGCATTTCAGGCAACTGAAAAAAATGTGAAAACTGGCCACATGCACTCACAAAAAAGAAGAAGTTTACCAATGCAATCCAAACAGTTATGGTCCTGTGATCCAAATGTGGTCCAAACATAAATTTAAAAAATTGTCTTTAAATAATTAAGTCACGTCAAAAGCTGTACTAATTGTAATACGAAGATCTACGAGTAAGTTTGGGAATGTTAATTGGTGTAATGGCAGCAAGGTCCCGTTCAATTTGCATAGCGGACAAACATTTGCACTGGGAGCGGCTGAGCAATACTAATCAGAAGGTACTGCCAACTTACTATAGTTAGGAACAGATAGTGTTGTACAAGACTCAAGTTCTCCGAGTCCTTTTACTTAGTTGCAAGTCCTAGCGAGTCTGCAGGGCTTAACATTATCATCATCATCAGGTCTTTGTTAGTCTCCACTGCAGGAGCATGACCCCCTCTGTACCACCCAAGCCTTATATTAGCCCGAGTTGTCAGAGGATTTGGCCTACACTCTCCACGCTGGCGTCTGGCCAGCGTGGAGAGTGTAGGCCAAATCCTCTTGGGTTGGAGAGGTCTCTTTGATGAACAACATGACAGAACCTAAACGAAGCTTACAAAAGCTTTGTTTAGCTTAACCCAGGTCTGTAAAACCTTAAGGCTACGTTTAGCATATTGGTGGGCTTTTTGTGTGCGAACGGAATCAAAATAGTGATGGGTTGCTAGATGCATCGCCCATTGACATCGCCTGATACCCATTCCCTCGATCTCCTTTTACGATCTGCGCGGGAAGAGAAGCAGCTATAGAGATAGAGATACATTCAACGTTTTTTCTTTTTTCCCAGACCAGCGTGGAAGTGAGCGTGATGATGTAAGATATTGACTATTGCGTTCCTTTTCTTTCTAGCTGTAAATAAGAAAATTTTAAATGTAATTTCGATAGCCTTTTGCAAAGAATTGTAAAAAAATAGATATATTGCTAAGGTAAGACAGAAATCTTGCTACCTACTTACTTTAAATTCTTAAATGTATAGTGCGTAAACTTTTTTTAAAAAATATCTAGTGTCTCAATTTGTTATATTCTTTTATATTGACATTTGACAAATTCAGAAACTTCTTCTTATTTGAAAAAAAAAGTTTACATATCAAAAAAAACTTTTATTTAATGTTTACTTTGTTTATAGTTAAAATAATATGTATGCAAAATTAACAATGATTTGTAACAAATACTTAATAAAAGATACCAGTTTCTAAAACAAAATACGTATTTTTGCTTAGTATATAAATACAGTCTAAAATTAAAGTTGTTATTACGCAATTTACATGATCATTCTCGCGTTCTAATTTACATACGACTACTACATGTTGATTTTCCAAACTACGCTCCTTTTCTTTCAAGTTGAAAATAAGAAAATTCAAAATGTAATTTCGGGGGCCTTTTGAAAATAAATTACGGTGCAATTTTAAGTAGTGAAATTGCTTTTTCATGTTAGATATATTGCTAAGGTTAGACATAAATCTTGCGATTTAAATTTTTTTACTAAATAGAATTGAAAAATGAATTAGTCTAGCTTTCTTTTTGTTTGTTTAGTTATTTTTTTATAGGAATCTTTTATCACTAATGGTGTCGACAAAGAAGATCATTAAAAGCTGAGTTTCACGTGTTGGTGGTTAAAAGCAAACAAAATTTAATCAACTCTTTAACTGATAAATTAATCGGTGCAATTTTACGATGCAAAATTGCTTTTTCATTTTAGGCAAGTCATTGCCAGGCGGCTTCACTTGCATTTAAGAAGATACCTCGTATTTTTTTTCATGGAGTAAATTAAGTATGATACTGATTTTAAGGCGATAACTTGGTAAATAATAAAATTTCCATTTACATTTCAACCCTTCTTTGACCCCGTTGAGAGATGATTTTTTTGTTTATACATATGTATAAAACTCACCGACTTTCATACACTCTTGGTTTCCCTGTCCATCCCATCAAAAATAATTGCATTCATATTGGTTACGAAAATCTGTGCTTTTGTATAAAAAATATGAATGCAATAAAATTCTTGAAATAATACGTAAATACTATATTTCTGAACAAGACGTACCACAAAAACCTGTTTTCAAATAAAGACCGGTCTGTGTATCATTTTAATTCCTACGACAAACACTGCGGGTACTGGACAACACAAAAACCCGCGGCAAACAATTTTTAATCCAAAAAATTCTGTTTACTTCTGTCGGAATAATCAGAACACGCCCTCGAAGCACCGAACATGTCTATATGCGCCTGTCTAGCACGCAAACAAAATAGGTCAATGTCATTGTGCTTATCTACATAGCCCTGTTACAAGGAGAAAGTGAATCGAAACTTGAAAAGCCTACTACTTTGCAATACTCTACCAGATTCGGTAGAGTATATTTAGAGATTCTGACTAATAGGTATTTCAATTTCATTTCATGTCGAGCAATTACTGTCACACTGCTGGGCAAAGACCTTCCTGCATTTTTTCATTCGGTCCGATCTTTTGGTAGGGATTTTCAGCTTTGTTGAAGATATAGATATCACCTCACCTTCGCATATTTGGCTTGCCTTACCTAATGCCAAAAAAATCTGTTTACTTCTGTCGAAATAATCAGAACACGCCCTCGTAGCAATGAACATGTCTATATGCGCCTGTCTAGCACGTAAACAAAATAGGTCAATGTCATTGTGCTTATCTACATAGCCCTGTTACACGGAGATAGTGAATTCAAACTTGAAAAGCCTACTACTTTGAAGTACTCTACCAGCTTCGGTAGGTATTTAGAGATTCTTACTAATACTTCAATATTACACGTCACGTTGATATATAGTATTCTTAACAAACCGAAACTAGTTGGCGAATCCGACGAAATAAAACGTGAGTAAAGGCGGATTCCCATAATGACTTCAATTTCATTTTATTTCGAGCATTTAACTGTTCCACCGCTGGGCAAAAGCCTCCCTGCATTTTACTATTCGGCCTGATCTTATGGTAAATTTTTCAGCTTTGTTGAAGATATCGAGATCATCGCCTTCACAAATTTGGCTTACACTACCTACTGCTACAGATCTGAAAGTGAATGTGTTGATTTTGCTTTTACGCCCTACCTACTCAGTTGATAAGTTATTGCCAGGAAAAACTACTTGAGTTTTGCAACGAAAAGTTAAATAATTAATAGCAGGCCAAGTAAAATACGAACTCTTACACAAAAAACAAAGTTTGATTTAGAACTAGCAACAAATGAATAGTTCCCTGATTTCTTACTGTGCTAGTGCTATTAAACCTTGGTGACCCTTAGTTTCCTTTGCTAGTGTGAGCAAATTTGCGAAATATGTGACACAAAATATGTGACATAATTATGTCTATACGTATCTTTTATTAAGTATCCCAACTTATATTATATCCCAATCCCAACTAATATTATAAATACGAAAGTGAGTTTGTTTGTTTATTTGTTTGTTTGTTACGCTTTCACGCTGAACCGATCATCATGAAATTTGGCAAACACATAGGTTAGGGTACTGAGAAGGACATATGCTGTATATCACGCGGGCGAAGCCGCGGGTAACAGCTAGTAATTTAATAAAAAGACATGCATACATAATATAGATAGTTGATAGTTCTATATTTTTCCAGCCTTAAGGGATTTCAGACTGAGTATTTGTTACAAATTTCAGTTTGCATTGATCGGTATAGTGAATGGCTTTGCATTGGTATAGTGAGTTAGTACCCAACTAATATTATAAATGCGAAAGTGAGTTTGTTTGTTTATTTGTTTGTTTGTTACGCTTTCACGCTCTACCTACTGAACCGATCATCATGAAATTTGGCATACACATAGGTTAGGGTACTGAGAAGGACATAGGCTATATATCACGTGGGCGAAGCCGCGGGTAACAGCTAGTAATTTAATAAAAAGACATGCATACATAATATAGATAGTTTTATATTTTTCCAGCCTTAAGGGATTTCAGACTGAGTATTTGTTACAAATTTCAGTTTGCATTGATCGGTATAGTGAATGGCTTTGCATTGGTATAGTGAGTTAGTACTCTACGAGCTTACAATATCGTTTACTCTACCCGTGTGGCAAAGGCTTATTCGCCGTCACTGTCACGAACCGTTATCGGCAACCCTTATCAACCTCGACATAAAGGTGAAAATCGAAAAAGCCCGATTGTGAAATGGTTACGTGATTTTTGCGTAATTTTCCTGATTTTTCCCGTGTTTTGGATTTGGAAATAATTGGGTAGATTGATGCAGCGTTATTTGGGAATGTTAACATCAGAGGATTTCTGAATTCCAATATTGTAGATCCTTTTTCAGATCAGCAAAGATAAAGACATACTCTTCCATTACCGCAAAGGAATTATAAATACAGTTTTTTTCTTATTTTGTTTGTTTATTATAGGCTTACCCTAGTAGCAAATTTAACAAGCTAAGCTATATAAGAAATTTAAGCTTTATAAGCAAAACTAGCTTTAGCTTACCTTACTTTTCATCCCTCGGGATTGATGTCATGGTCCGTACTCCAGACAACGTGTATGCAAAATTTTAGTAGATAGGGCGTGAAAACATCTACTAAAATTTTGCAAGTCAGGAAATCGGAATGACGAATTGGGACAAGGTGCCGATTCATAATCTATATCGTGAGAATCAACAGGTTTATAGCATAAATCAAGGTTAGGATAGGATTTAAGTTCTATCGTTACTATAAAGGCGCAAGTGAATTCAATATCAGCTTCGATTTTTTTATTTAATACTCTTTCCTTTTATGATTTTTAAAAAACCATCGATATCGTTAAGAATTATTACTGTAAAAAATAATTGTATTTAGTTTGATGTTATATATTTACTTTTTTTTCTTCTCTTTCATAGATTTAAGATCTTTTATACTTGGCCGCTGTCTACCACGCAAGGTAATAAGACATGATAACATGTATGTAATTCTTCTAATCAGACTTATGTTCGAAAAGTTGCCATCATCTTACCAAATATCCAGAAATATTTCCAATAAATCATTCGTCCCAAATTCGATATTGTTAGATTGTATTAATTAGCTATGTATTGATTGTCGATCAAAACAAACGCCTTAATACTTTATAGGTATGTGTGTATAAAATCTGTCGTATACACTCCACCCAACCTCCTAATCTAAAGTAGATACCTGCCATCCGAAAAAACCCATTATCGAAATCCAGACCTAAATCAAACTCTTAGTTCTTCGAGCACCGCAAAGTCACGGGCGAAATGAATTGGACCCAGGTTACTGCCTTGAGGCACGCGACATCGATACACGGCTTGGGCAGGGGACTGACAAATTACCCTGCCATTATCAGCCTATGGGTTTTTCTTTGTATTGCCAATCGTGTAGGGTTTCGTTTATAGCTCTGCCTTTTGCAGATAATAATTTTATGGCGAACCTTTACGTTTTGTTTATCAATCGAAGGCTATAGAGAGTTCTCAGATTCGAAAATGGTTTTATTTTGTTATATTTTTTTTACGGATCAGAGGTTAAATGAAGTGAGACGGGCAAATGTGATTTGGATATTCTCTATCACATAGAATTATATTAATACACACACAGAATTGATTAAATCTATCACATCTATTTAAAAAATGCAAATTATTTGTTTGTTATTCTCTCTCTCTTTTCAAAAAGGGGTTCCAAGGCTGCCGTTCATCGTGGAAATAAGTTATTAGTATAAATTTGCGATGTCGCGGGAAATTTACTAGTTAAGTCCCGCATGACGTCACTGACCGATACACTTTTTATTATTGCGTTTTGTTGATCCTTGTGCCATGAGCCCCCACTTATACACTTTGATGCGCTTTATCTTTATGATCTTTTATTTGTTTGAACAAAGAAAAAATGCAATATTTGTTGTACTGTTGTATTTGTTCAAGGGTCAAGTCACCACTTTAAGAGTTCGCTAGGATCAATTTACACGATGTACATGATGTGTTGATAGGGTATATGTCGTTATACGAACCACATAGTGGAGCAAAGTCAGGCCGTAGACGGTGACCTACTGAATATTTTAGAGCGGTGCGTCAGTACCGGGAACAAACTTGTTTATGACGAGAGGTAGATAAGGGTTTGTGGTGCGCTACTGTTTTATGTAAAAACTAGCTGTTACCCGCGGCTCCGCCCGCGTGATAGCCTATGTCCTTTTCAGTACCCTAACCTATGTTTATGCAAAATGTCATGATGATCAGTTCAGTAGATACGCCGTGAAAGCGTAACAAACAAATAATCAAACTCACTTTCGTATTTATAATATTAGTTGGGATTGAGGTTGGATTACATACTTAATTATTGTTTAAACTTCTTTTTACCCATGCCTCTCATTGGCTCAACACTTTTGTATGAAAATGTTGAATTGCTTTTCTTAAATTCTTAGCCTTCATCCCTTAGGAACAGTTGTTCATATTGACGGGCTGAGTTACCTTAAAGGGTATGTTGAGGTTGTAAAGGTATGTTGTATGTATGTATGTATATATATGTATTGATAGAGTATATGTCGTTATACGAACCACATAGTGGAGCAAAGTCAGGCCGTAGACGGCGACCTACTGAATATTTTAGAGCGGTGCGTCAGTACCGGGAACAAACTTGTTTATGACGAGAGGTAGATAAGGGTCTGTGGTGAAGTACTTTGTTTACGTAGTACTTATATAATTATGGTTTAAACATTTTTTATCCATGACTTTCAAGTAAGTATATGTAAATGTTAGACGAGCTCCGTGGCGCAGCGGTCAACACGCCAGCCTGCGACACGGGGGTCCCGGGTTCGATCCCCGGTCAGGTCATGATGGAAAACGATCTTTTTCAGATTGACCTGGGTCTTGGATGTTTATCTGTATATGTATTTGTTATAAAATATAGTATCGTTGAGTTAGTATCCCATAACACAAGTCTTTCTTAAAAACTTATTTTGGGGCTAGCTCAATCTGTGTGATTTGTCCGTATATATTATATATGTATTAAACAAAGCGAAGTACTTTGTTTACATAATACTTACTTGGAAGTCATGGACAATACTTATAATACTTACTTACATAATTATTGTATAAAAAAATGTTGTCCATAACTCTGCTTGCGATAACATCCCATCTTTATTTATTTTAACATACATACTATCAAGTCTTTTTCCATTGCGGGGTAGACAGAGCCCTGGTCTGTAAAACCTTAAGGCCACGTTTAGCATGTTACTGGGCTTGTAGGCGAGAACGAAATCAAAAAAGGAATGGGTTGCTAGCCGCATCGCCTATCGAAATGATTCCTGACACCCATTCCCTCGATCGGCTTTTACGATCTGCGCGGATCTTACACCAAAAGTAAACTTCTCACTAAAAGTACTTTTCAAATTAACGTAGATGGACTAGTGGGCAAAGGCTGGTGTCGCAATATTAAGTACCCATCCCATAAGATTAATATTAAGGTCAATAGTAGGGACATTTAATAAAGGGCCCGCTTGTGGCGATGATATAACGAGGATAATAACTTATAGAAATATTTATTAGGACTCTAGCTGTGTCCTTGATGAGGAAGGGAATCATTTCATAAGCTGACATATTATGGCATTTCTTTAGTTAAACAACATAGATTATTTTCTTTGACAACTAAACAAAGACTTTCTTGTTAAACAACATAGATTATTCTATACTTTCTTTGATAAACAACATAGATTATTTTCTTTGACAACTAAACAAAGACTTTCTTTCACTTAAAGGGCATTAGACATTTTTGGAGCCACTCCACAAACTTCGACGCGCAAGAGATTTAGCTTGTCAACCTACGGTACGAATAAGTAGGTTGGATTTATATCGAGGTCTGCTATGCAATGAGGTGGCAGCACTGAGGGTCCGATAAGGCACTGTTATTGGATAATATTGGATAAGAAGCATCGAGTAACACATTGTTGTCCAATAGCAGAGGTTACCCGACCCAATGTGTCAGTGCATTTATCACTTATTTACAAAAACGATATGTAATTTAGTTTCGTTTAATTTAGCTACTTTTTTAAAAGGATATATTATAGGATATATTTCATTGTTAATCAGAACAGTAACATAATAATAATATCTTCTATTGACTATAATATCGGCTTTAACGATCTTCACGAGAAGTAAGCAGCTACATTAAACAAATTTTTTGTAGACTAAAATTGGGAAAATCTAAGCTATGCGTATAGTTTGAAAACTTTTTACACAAATGTAATGTTGTCCTTCCTCTAAATCACTGTGGAATAAGTAGAAAACACACGAACACATTCACTTAATTCCACTCCCAACTACTTTACGTCTCCACACAACTTAATGCTCGCCACTGAAAGGGTAGATCCATTTGACATTTTTGGAGGCACTCTACAAACTTCGACGCGCAAGAGATTTAGCTTGTCAACCTACGTTAGGAATAAGTAGGTTGGATTTATATCGTGGCTACTGCCTTCCACGCAATTTGTCGGTAATATGTAGTTTACGACTTGGAAAGTTTCCGATTCGAGTGGATTTTTAACGGGATATATTTTTACCGTTTGGTTCCCGGCAGAGTAGATTAGGATCACTCGAAGTCTTCTCGATATCGTAGAAGGCGACTTAGGAAACACAAGCTAACCAATGCTTATTAATATCAACTATACGTCTACAACCCGTCTGGCGAGCGTTGAGAGTGTAGGCCAAATCCTTTGACTAATTACTCTCTAGACGCGCTATGTGTTTGCATCAGTGACTTTGGGTTGGACTTATTTTTTTCTACGCTTTAGAGCTAAAATAGTCTATCTAGTCTATCTTAGAGTCTATCTAATCTAAGGCCAAATCCTCAGACTGCTCGGCTAATATATATTTCTGGTAGACAAAGAAGGCTATGCTCCTGCAATGGAGACTAAAAAAGATCTGATGACGATGACCTTGTAAGTTGATGGATATGATTATCTTCATTCTTTTGAAATAAGCAGTGGCAGTATTGAAACATAGGGGTAGTTGTTGCTGCTTGTCAAATATTATCCAATGACAGCGGCTTAATGAGTTCGACGCCTCAGCACTGCCATCTGGTGGTGAGCATTTCGGAAAACCATCATTGTTTTACTATTACTCATTATGGCAATTAATTTAGACCATGAGCTTTTTAGGCGAACTGCTAATGTAAGCCACCTACGATTGCATTTTTCGATACTTACTGTAACTGTAAAATTCGCACCATTAGTTTATATGGGATTTATTTTGCATTCACAATGCTATTTTACCTTATTCGTCTGTCAAGT
Organism: Rhodophaea formosa; assembly: GCA_963082605.1. Taxonomy (NCBI): domain Eukaryota; kingdom Metazoa; phylum Arthropoda; class Insecta; order Lepidoptera; family Pyralidae; genus Rhodophaea; species Rhodophaea formosa. The sequence continues at coordinate 6,351,711 of OY720228.1, read as the reverse complement.
CCTTGTAAAATATTTGAGAAAGCGTTCGTTATTATTTACATACATCTTTCCCTTGCGGGGAAGACAGAGCCTAGGTCACAAAGACCTAAAGCCACGTTAAGCATTACGTTATTATTTAATAGCTAATTACATCGTATGCCTAAAGGGACTAGAAACGGTAAAACCTTTTAACTAAATGACCACAAGATAAAAAGTACCTTATAAAAAATTCAAAGTACTGAATATAAATTCTTAACGGTATTGTCAATGGGCAATGCGGATAGCTACCCAACACTATTTTAATTCCGTTTTCAACCTTCAGGCCCACATACACGCTAAAGGTGGCCTTTAGGGATTATTACATAAAGGTTCTGTAGAGAGATAAAGACGTTATAAATAATTAAGTAGGTATTAATTTTTTTTAACACACATTAGTGGTCATATTTTACTGAAAAAGTTTAGTGCTACTTTCAAAGCTCAATAACAAAAATATCTCGAACTTCTCCGTGCTTCGGAAGGCACGTTAAGCCGTTGGTCCCGCCTGTCATCGTTGATGGCAGACGTTAGGTTATGTCTTCCTTTAAGTAGCTTGAAGAATCTGACACCAGTGTTGGCCACTAACAAACAGGAAAAACATCAAACATAATATGCGTCTTGTTTCTTATTCTTCTATACAGTGTGTAAGCTGACCCACAAAATTCCCTTAAATGGCTGACTTAGACCTTCAATATAAAAAACGTTTCCTATGAGATCAATGCTGAAAACTCAACAATTATCACTACATATTTTCAAATAAAAGTTTTCAGCCAATAGCAATAAGCAATAAGTATGAGAAAGTAAAAAAAATGAGTTCCGAGATGCTTTGAGAAAATGTACACGTATATACTAAACAATATACCTATTGCGACAAAAGAAACTACACATATTGCTAAAATGTCTACTATACAGTTCATGAGATACAGCCTTACTAACAGACAAAAGGAAGGATGGACAGTAAGCCTCGTATCGTGAAAATTTCTACTATACCGTTCATGAGATACAGCTAATAACATACAGATGGACAGCGTAGGCTTAGCAGGGTTCCGCAAGCACTCTTTGGAAACGGAAACCGTAAAAGTAAACAGGAAGGAACAAAATGTTAGCTACGACGAAAAAAGTTTGACATAACAAGAGTCTTGAGGAAAATCGCGGAAATATTTTTTATTCCTTTTGATCTCTACAAAAGCGGCGACTCTCAGATTATTTCGAATCAAGAATTAATTGGGTAATTTGTAATAACTTGGGGATACCTGATTTTCTTATTTTATTTGACTTTGGCTTGTGAGCAAGATACAAACATACACAGCCAGCATTGACTATATACTCTCTAGACGCCGCCATGCCTTTATTTCAATAATAAAAAACTGACAAATTTTTCAATGCTTGTGTGCGTGGCAGCTTTGTTTAGCACACGCGTCCTGTCAATTTATGCCATCTAAATCCGTCAAATTGGTAGCTGTGTGTGTGCGCACGCGTCCTGTCAATTTATGCCATCTAAATCCGTCAAATTGGTAGCTGTGTGTGTGCGCGACCGACTATGGGTTGGACACTAGGTTTTTCTACGCTTTTACGCTAATAGAGTCTATGTAGGCCTTATATAATCTAAGACAGCCAGTTACAAAGATTAAATAAATCATGATAAAGGATTTTAGAAATAAGCGAAAGAGGCGTCTGGTGAGTCGTTATTATACAACAAAGATTGTTTCCTAGTTCAAATAGAAAGCGTTTCACTTTCATACAGAAAACGCAACCAATACTACGGGTATCTATAGACACATCCCTTATACCAGCGACCAATTTATCACTGCCTTTCAATACAGCAAGATCACGACCAGAACCTATTTCTAGTCCCAAACCTGTCACTTTAACCCTTCTTCTGTTAAAAATGGGCCAAGTCACTCAAATTTTAACCAAAAGAGCCTTGGCAAGATTCAAGATCGATCGCACGCATGACCCGAATTGACTGTTTATGTCCGCCACGCAAAGAACTGGTTCACATTGAGCGAGTGATAAGGTAAGTCAACATTTGAAAAAGCGAGCAGGTTGCTTTATTGAATACTGGAAACTCTCTACTCTCTCTTTTTCTTTACTTAGAAAGTCTTTGTAATAAAGAAAATTTATGTTCTAATCGTGTTTTATCCTATTTGGTAAACAAATTTACTTAAATATGACCTAAATAATGGAAAACTGTTACCGCCTATAAAGGCGCATCTGCAATACCAGGCATGCCAGATAGATGCTAACGGTATTATTTAAGAAAAAAAAAAGAATTCTAAACAGTTTTAAATAAAAAAGAAAAAATCTAATTTAAAACAACATTATCAACTTCTATCGAGAAACCTTAGTGAAAAAAATAAAAATATATAGGGACATATATCACACAAATTGAGCTAGCCCGACAGTAAGTTGTGAACTTGTGTCGCAGGATACTAACTCAACGATGCTATATTTTATGACATATACTTATATAGATAAACATCCAAGACCCAGGTCATTCTAAAAAAGACCGTTTTCCATCATGACCTGACCGGGGATTGAACCCGGGACCCCGTGTCGCAGGCTGGCGTGTTGACCGCTGCGCCACGGAGCTCTTGCGCACGCAAACACAGCAAATCCGCCTTTGTGCAAAGTATTTTCAATAGTATTTTTGTTCATATTTATATGCTTTTTTATTTAAATGTTCTCTACAAAGACTATTGATATATATCTCTGGCGTGTAATAAAAAATCTACAATCACCAATTGCCACTTGGTCAAGTAACTCGTCTACTGTGAAATAAACAAGGTAGGTCCGTTTACTGGCAATTCGCTTTTATTGGGACAAACTATATTATTTATGGACTATAATGTCGTAGGATTGCTTACTTGGGCTGACTTGACGATCTCACGGTTGATGCTAAGATAAATAAGTGGTCAGGGGGAAGAATAAGGTGGTTCATTTCATCTTTTGTTTTAATTTAATCTCGAGATCTCTCACACATTCACACTTACAGGTAAAGTAATAGAACAGCTATTATTATTTTTTATTTCAACTTATGTTATTACAGAACCATAACTTAATGTGTTATATATGTATGTCAAGGTTTTCTCGGCCACATTCCTTTCAGCCTATCAGATTTTCAAAACTGGTAGGTGTTTCCCTCTGATATTGTTTTAAAATAGAGCTAAAATGCTAATCATTTAAGCAACTGTACTACTTATGCGACTATTCTTAGATTACTTTGACAATTTGTATGAAAAGTAACAAAAAATAGAAATCTCAACTGCCATTTCATCAGTATACGTACGATTTGCTCTTTATGCAGACGTTTCAAAGCCTATAACACTTTGTGAAAGAATACAGATCTTCAATGGGTAAAAAAAAACTTTCACGCTTAATCTTATAATTATGTATATAAACGGGACCTACTACGAAACTTTTATTTATTCGTTTCCGCTACGTTTCAATGGGTTTACATCCTGGTCGCAGCGGGACTGTCACAGTTACACAGTTTACGTCCGCCATATTGATTTTTTTTGCAGACGTCACTTAGTCTATGTTAATCCGGGGAAAAATACGAATCTAATGACACTTCACAAATTTAAAATTGGTCAAGCCATTTACGCCACAGACATACAATCATACGCGCGAAAAACATTCGTCTGAAGTAGGAGTAGGGTCAATCAGGTAAAAATAGCGATTTATTTTACATTACGTATAGTCTCGACTAAAATAGCAACCGCGGCAGGTAATGACGTAACTCGCAACCCTAGCAGCGAACACGAAAATGCATTATAAGCATCGCCATGTTTATTTTTAGCTATTGACTTTATAAAGGTGTTAAGAATAAGTGATTTATTTCACATTACGTAAAGACTGGACTAAAATAGCAACTACGGCACAGGTAATGACGCAACCCTAATAGCGAACACGAAAATGCATTATAACCCGTAGTACATGAGCATGAATGGGCCGGCTCGTCCGGGGAAGTACCACACTCTCACAGAAAATCGACGTTTGAGTAGTAGCTTTACAGCTTCTATGCTTCGTTCGGTGAGTGAGAGAGCCGGAGGCCAATCTTCCCTCCAGAATTATAAAAGGCCCCAAAAATAAAAGGCCGGCAATGCTCTTGTCATACCCCTGGTGTTACATTAGTCCATGGGCAGCGGCGATCACTTACCATCAGGTGACCCGCTTGCTCGTTTACCGTCCTATGACATAAAAAAAGCCGTAGTACATATACCTCCATGATTATTAGCACACTGCAATGCTTATTTTTAGCTTTTGACTTTATAAAGGTGGTAATAGGAATCAGTCAGAAGAAAGGTTATATTTTTTGAGCCTATGTCATCATCATCATCATCATCATCAGGTATTTCTAGAGTCCACTGCAGGAGCACGACCCTCTCTGTACTACCAGAGCCATATACTAGGCTGAGTAGTCAGAGGATTTGGCCTACACTCTCCACGCTGGCCAGTCTCCATTTTGAGCCTATGTGTGCTTAGCTTAATGCATTATAAGCACACCGCCATGTTATTTTTAGTATTGACTTTATAAAGATATTGAGAATAGTGTTTGTAGGCGTAATAGTTTTATATCATTTAGTTCCGTATTTTTTACCGACTGAGCCAGAAGAAAGGTTATGTTTTTTCAGTATGTGTGCCTCGCCGCCATGTTTAGTTTTAGCTATTCACCTTATAAAGGTGTTAAGAATAATGTTTGTAGAGGAAGTAATTTTTGTCATTGGGTACCGTAATTTTACCGACTGAGCCAGAAGAAAGGTTATGTTTTTTGAGTGTATGTGTACTTCTCTTTATATTTAATCAAAAAATTAAAAAGAAATCTTAAGGACTTTTTTGCGTGAACATAAGATTGAAAACCGGGTTTTTAGATTTACAAATTAAATCACTTGTTACTTTAACTGATTTCGAGTAAACGTGTTTAAGTGTAGACAGTTGGCATAATTCTAAGAATTCTCTAATATCATCCAGGGAAAATATATAATCTTCTTAGATATCTTCACTGACGCGAGAAGAGACGTGGGTAAATAACCATTATGTAAAAAAAAGCGCATATTAGCCAGTCTGTTATTAGACTAGCTGGACTAAATAAACCCATAGTGTAGAGTGAGGCAAGCCATGCATCTAACTCGAATTATGCAGTATTCACAGAACACTGTTATCTAACAGCAGCGTTTTGCAGTTTTAAAGCTCATGTTTATCCAGCTTACCGTCCGTAGCACGAACATTATTGGTTATTAAATGATTGGGTTTCTAGGTAGAAATGAGATATTCAAATTGTAGACTATATTCTTGTTAGAGGAGCTTTTTTCATTCGTCGGTCAGTTACTACACGAGCCTTACGAAGTTTAATTCGGAACGGATACTCATAAAATGTCCGAATTAGGTAACCATTATGTCTTGCAAAATGATTAGAATTAAATTTGATTTATGATGCTTTTTTTCGTGTATAAATACATAACATCACGTCTTTATCCCATACAGGTAAACACAGCCAATGGCTATAGGAGCCAAAGACCATGTTAAGCTTCTTAGTTGTAGATGGAAAAAAAATCATAATAGTGCTGGGATGCTACATCGCCTTTTGATATGATTTCTTAGATTTTCTTAGAAGTATCTGGTATGAAGCTGAAAATGGCCCAGTAATAGAAAAATAATACTGTATGCTTTTTAACTAGTAATTAATATTTCAATGATTTTTTAAACATTTGTATTTAAAACACGAAGAATATAAACGGGACTAAGCTCGTATCTTTTATTTATTTAAGCTCTTAAAGAGCTAAGATGCCACAGAATTTATTAAATACGTCAAACTTAAAAATCAAGGGGTGTTTTTACGTCGAGGGTTTAATTTTAACACTATATTCCAATTCAATTTAAAGTTTATTGAAGTATTATAGTCGCGATACAAAAATATAAATATTGATTCTTATTTAAGTTATCGCTGAGATCTGGAGTCGAGAGCCATATTTGCATGAGTCACTGCGCCAGCCGTCTAGACGGAGCTGTAGGCACTAAATCTAGATAACAGGCAACATGCCCCGTACTGCATGATTTAAGTTATACACTAGGAGAACCAGTGCATGAAATGTAAAGGACAATGAATAAATGAATATACACTTTATTGCACCATTAATAAAAAATAAATTAAACAAAAGGCTTAACAGAAGCAAATAATGCCAGATCATTTATTCATTCCTTAAATATATTTAATAAATAGCTATAAACATTCGTTTCAATCCATACTGACATTGAAAAGATCTAAGTTCTTGAATATCGGAAATAAATAGACACGCTAAACGTGGCCTTTGGGTTTTTATGACCTTGGGCTCTGTCTACCCCGCAAGGGATAAAGACGTAACACTCTGTATGTATCTTCTTCTTTTCGAGTCAAAAAGGCTATATCTATAAATCTTATATCATATTAGTCCAGATAATAACTCATACCTTATCTTATAATATTTTCTTATATTTATGTAAATAGACAGAGTTTTATTATTAGGGTTCGGAACCCTAAAAACAAAGGTGCTCTATAGTCATTCTTCTATGTTAAGTTTATATTGAAAACAAAATCGATTGCAGTTTGAGTATGTTCTTACGACTAGGCCATTTACAACCAGTCCATTATTTCTGGCAGAAATAGTCTAAATGGGAGTATTTTAAAATAAACAAACTCACATCTCTCGAACATTGTATCCCTCTCCTTCTAATGCACAATGCACAATGCACATGCACAAATTGCACAATTTTTTCTCAAATCTTTTATACCTAACTGTATAAAAGATTTGAGAAAAAATTGTGCAAAACTACATCATTCTAAAGCTTTTTGGGGGACTCAGTTAAAAGTTTAAAGATCAAGGATTTCATCAGATGGAGAAGTTCTGGCAATAAATTCTCCAGTTAAACAGAAACGAGGTCACATATCAGGCCCCCAATAAACTCAAGTTTGAACTGATAAGAACTTTTGAACGCGGCGAACTTATTGGTTACAAATTGTATTCAAATGAACTTTTACTACGTTTTTTTTTATATAAATGTTAATAATATCGCTCCGTTAACGGTAAAGACGCAATATATTTTTAACCGTACATAAAATCTAATTTTTAGCGATATTTAACAGAATATTGTGGTTAAAAAATATTCTATTAAATATCGCAAAAAAAATTGATCTTGTGAATTATGATAATTTTAAACCAACTTCAAAAAAAGGTGGTTCTTAATTTGACTGTAGGTATGTTTTTGAATGTTCGTTATTTATAACCCGGTTTATTTATTTTTTATAAAGAAGTGTATACCTCTAAATGTGTCCCATCCCATTCAAATTTTATTAAAATCGTTGCAGTAGTTTGGATGAACTCGGTTATCTGTAAGATTTTCTTTCTCTCAGAACTGGGATCTCCAAAAGTTTTGCTCAATCGTTGAATATTAAGGCAAACTGTAGAAATTGTTTATTAATTGCAATTTTTCTTTACAATGTCGAGCTCCGTGGCGCAGCGGTCAACACGCCTGCCTGCGACACGGAGGTCCCGGGTTCGATCCCCGGACAGGTCAAGATGGAAAATGATCTTTTTCAGATTAACCTGGGTCTTGGATGTTTATCTATATAAGTAATCTATTATAAAATATAGTATCGTTGAATTAGTATCCCATAACACAAGTCTCGAACTTACTTTGGGGCTAGCTCAATCTGTGTGATTTGTCCGTATATATTTATTTATATTATTTAATGTGATTAAATTGTTAACATAAAAATTCTGAACACAGTCACTTAACGTGGCCAGCGTGGAGAATGTAGGCCAAATCGTCTGACTGCTCTGGCTAATTATGGCTCTGTAGTACAGAGAGGGTGATGCTCCTGCAATGGAGACAAAAAAAGACCAGATGAAGAATATTTTTTTCAACCTATTTTGGAATAAGAGACAAAAGGTTCTCAATTAGCTGAATATTTTTATTCATTCATTAATTTAAAACAATTTATTTTATTTACGTTAGTCTCGTTAAAATTCCATCCAAATCAGTTTATACATAGTACATATGTACATAGTTTGGTTATTATAAGGCTTTTTATCTATAAATTTTGAAAATTTATGAATACAAACACTTTGCTTCTATGAATTGTTTTAAATACAGCTACAGACTTGTTACAGATTATAAACATGAATGAAACATAATATTTTCCAGAACTATTTGTGTTCGCAGTTTCGCGATTCCCGCAAATAGCTTGTTAAAAGTTACATAAGTTGTATATTTATTTCATATAAAGTTGCTTTGCAATGTGATTCTATAAGCCGTAAGTTGGATAAGAGTAAAATATTTTATCGGCATCTTACATAATGTAACATAAGATCTATATGTCACTTGTATGTATATTCAGCCCGTCAATATAATCAATGTTTCATATACCTATTGGGTTATTAGCCAAATTAAACGAATTAAATAGATTAACTTGGATTTCTTTATTTAGGAATAAGACAAACGATACAATCACGACCATAGCAAGCAGAGAGTATATGAATATGAGTGAGTGAGTGAGACAGCACTGTACTAACTGTCATTATTTGACAGATGACATTGACATAATGAGTTACGTTTACAAACCCAACAATATATACCGTACAACACCGATACTTAGTATCTCATTATACTGGACATTGGCAGAATCACTGAAATCTCGGTGGAAGCCATAATTAAAAAGAAGAAAAGAAGAAGAAGAAGAATCCCAACAATACCAAAGTTTATACCCGGCTGAGCAATGAAGAGAATTTTTTTAAACTAAATCAATAAGTTTAATAAAATAAAAGGGTATGTTGAGGGTTGAGGGCACTATGACCCATAGAGATGCACTGTAGAGAAGAACAGCTGGACAGCGGAACAAGAAGATTCGAAAGAGTTTTTATCCAAGCTGATTAATATCAAATATATTTCAATATCACTCTGTACCCTAATGAAATATGATATTAATTTTAAAATCACATACCCCAGCAATATGGCTCACCATCCCTAAATTGCCCGTTCATTTGTATTCATAAACTGAACCGATGGCCGGCCCGATAGCCCGTGGGGTCGGGTCCCAGTGAAAGCGGCGACAAATTGGAAATTGATCGATTTAGATGCAAATTTTTGAAATATGGCTATTATGATTAATTTTAGGGCTTCCTTGAAAGTTAAAGCGGATTTGGAATAAGGAGATTTATTTTTAGTCTATTAATTGTTTTTTGGTTATAAACTATATAAAATCTCAAGCCCGATTGCTCGTTTGTCAGACCTCACTAAAATTGGAAATTAATCAGATGCAATCATTGCTTGTAACATGGGTCCGATTGTAATCATTCAGGCCTCATTGAAAATAGAAGACTAAATTTTAACTTTTCAAACAAATCTATGGTATTTTAGTCATAAAGTAACAAAAAATGGCTGCCACCATAGTCGAGTCCCAAAAAACCGAAATCTTCGAATGGATCTCTTGCTTTTTAAATAGCCATTAAAAAATACTTTTAGTCGTAAAATTTTTAGTTTTCTTTTTATTTTTAGTATAAAATTTTGCAGTACCAATTTATAACGTGTTAAATAGGTAAACACACTATAGATTTGGCTTATACATATAGTTGCCAATAGGTTTTCACCAATAGATTCATGAGTAAGGTTTATAAGTTTAATCATCATCATCATTTCATGTAGGTGGCACGGTCACTCGACCATGCACATCATCATCATCATCACAAGTCTTTCTAGTCTCCACTGCAGGAGCACGACCCTCTCTGTACTACCAGAGCCATATACTAGCCTGAGTAGTCACGAGGATTTGGCCTACACTCTCCACGCTGGCCAGACGGGTTGGAGAGGTATCTTTGATGTTAATAAGCTTTGTTTAGCTTGTGTTTCCTTATTCGCCTTTTACGACATCCACGAGATGACTTGGAGTGGTCCTATTCTACTCTGCCGGGAACTACACGGCTATCGACCATGCACACCATAAGTTTAATATATGCCCGGGCGCAGCCTGGGAAGACTGCCAGTGTAAGATAAAGCTTCTTCATACGCTATCACTAACGCCCTATACATAATGTTCACGAGCTGATTTGTTCATGGAAATAACCCTATAATGGTGCCACACAACTGCAGGCATAACCTCGCATAGTTTCGCATAGCCTCACCTCAGAGTAAACTATACACCAGAACAAAAGCTAATAAGAAGTATCTCGAGACTAACTCTATGGCTGGTACCGAAAGTGTCTTTGAAACGCAGAACTAGATCCCCGGCCAGCGGGCCGATTTGCTAACTCGGTGTACAACGATTTGATTGTCACTTTAGCATACATAACGGTTTTCATATCTTAAATAAAAATAGTCATTCATACCGAAGCCGTAATGAATATTGAAGTTACGATGAAAATGATGTACACCGTAGCTGTCAAAAGTTAGCAAATAGGCCTGCAGATCATGACTAAAAATCGGCCAAGTGTAAGTCGAACTTGCGCATAATTATTTTATTTTATTTTGTGCGAAATATTTATTTTATTTTGAGTTAATTAGTAGAACATATTATATTTTTAAAAAGATTTATGTTTCAAGTACTAATACATTTTCCTAAAACTAATTAAAAAAATAATTATTTTTAAAGTGAATAAACAATTAAGTATTGTGTGAATATTTCAAGCGTCTACCTGTTGCCGTTACAATGGGCTTAATGCTAGAAATAAAAAAAGTCTAAATTTTTATACATATTGGCGGCTGACACTTTGTATGGGAATGTAATATTTGTCTTCGAGTTGCCAGAGACTGACACATATAAGCGGAAAATTTATACCACTCCTTGTTTTGGTATTTGGTTTTAAAAAGCCTAAGCTCTATGACGATATACTCTAAACCCTTACTATTAAAACGCCGCAGAATGCATTTTGCGATATTTGCAATCAATGCAAGTTTTGAGTAATTGCTGAAATTCCGCGAAGGTCCGAGGTTCGAGGTTGCGCCGTCACGACATACTAACATACTTGGAATTTGATGATGTGTGTATATTTTTCAACTTTAGTTTGTTCTTCAAAGTATTGATTTTCAGTTTATCTAAGAGATTTTTTAGCCAACTCTATTGTTATTTTCTTATGATATAGGACAGCAAACTAGCAAGCTGGTTCCCTGATGGTAAGAGATTACCACTGCCCAATGCCAGGGATGTGACAAGAGCGTTTCCAGGCTTTACTACGAGTTTCATCTATTGTGTTAACTTTTATAACATAATATTTGTTATAGGTATTTATTTGTTTTGTGTTGTCAGAATTGCAGCTATGTGAGACACTGTAGAAAGAGAGAAAGTCTATACAACTTAGATTTTCTTTACCGCGCTTGCTTAACCTAAAATAGTATATTATCGAACAGATGACGAAAAAAAGTGAATTTATTGAAACTCGATGAGTTGCTTGCCACGTTGCCTGTCTATTGAAATGCTTCGATTTTTCACATTTCTTTGATCAGTTTTTGCGTCTATGCTTTTTTTCTGTTCATCCATATCAGCATGAAAAAGTTTAATTTAGAGTTGAATTTTATAGTCATTTTGATACAACCATCCAAAAAGTACGAAATGGAGTTCGGAAATGTTATCAGTATCAGAAAGTGATGTATTACAGGTGAAAGTGAAACATGCTATCCGTACGTCACGATGGGTAGCGTCAACAAAAAGAGAATGACCAGTCACCGGCCGCCCATCATCCGAACATAAATAAAAAAAGTACAGAATTGACACGACGTATAATGACTGCTCTGACAATATTATCATGACTTTAATGAGACGTATATTTTTTATTACTAATAATAATAAAATTTATGCTTGTTTTGTGTGTAGAAATATAGTAAAAAATCATTTTCCTCCCAAGCCAGCGTAAATCAAGTACTATCGATGACATCGAATACTATTTTCTTTACCATCGATATACAAAATTATAGTTTCATTTAATCACTAGCATAAAATGTTAAGTGTATTTTCCTTAAAATGTTTAATATATCTCTTTTAGAGGAGGGTTAAAAAGGGTTTATGACTTTGTCTTTACAAGAGCAAGCGTTTACGCTTACATAAAGTTTTAAGTTTTCAATCTTCATGTAGTGTATCCATCTACTCTCTCTTCTTTTATGATCCGGACGAGCGTAGTCCACAATTAATATTGTCACCGTATTGTGTTTTTTGCCACCTAAGTTTATTCTCTATTAGTGTTGCGGCTTTGAACCTAGGTGTTTTGTGGCTTAGACGAACTAACAGTTTAATATTAAGCTGAAATTGGTAATCTTAAAAAGCATCTTTAAAATTATAATTTGATACAACTAACGTGAGATATAGACATTATTAAAATACGTCCAAAAATAGTTATCTAGGGCTCCGCACAAAATTAACCGGACAAAATTTGAAGCAAAGAAAGAAAGAAAAATAATTTATTCGGAGCCACACAGTAATACATTCAGTTTAGTATAATTACATTTTTATTTTCTGTAGAGTGAGGCACCAAAAAGGGGCCACTCAGCATAAGGCAGTGATGCAACTGCAGTGATTTAAAATTATATCTCTGTTTTCACATAAATCTTCTATTCAAATGAGAGCAGCACTGGATCCCAAAAAAATCATGCTTCCTCTTAACTAGATGAGACGTTGACGAACAGACATTGCTGGTCGCATTATAGCAAAATATTTTCAACAGTATTTATATAATTATATTTATATAGTAAATATTTTAAAATATTTTCAACACTATCAAAATATTCGGCCTTTGAGAAATTTCCTTAATTTTGTAGAAAGATCCAGAAAACATTCTGATTAACTAACAACGGATCACTCACGTGTAGTTTTGTCGGGATTGCTGACTATAGTTTTGAACTCGTCAGGAGCCCATTCGTCCGAAACTATAGAGGTAGTTTCGGACGAGTCGGCTATCCCACGTGTCCGAACACCAAAATTGTATGTCTGTGCTTTTCTCCCAAACCAGCACGGAAGAAATTGTTGACGAAATCAAGTAAAATCAAATCAAAAATCATAAAACAGACAAAAATGTGTAAAAGGCGGACTTATCGCCACGCAATTTATTCCAGGCTAGATTGATTAAATTTAATAGAAGGTGGAAATTAATTACGTCTTGTATGTACTAATAGTATAATTAACGTAGCAAACATTTGTTTGCTACGTTCCATGCTGGTCTGGGAGAAAAGAAAAAAACGTAGAATGAACCAGCTGCTTCTCTTCCCGCGCAGATCGTAAAAGTCGATCGAGGGAATGGGCATAAGAAATCATGTCTATAGGCGATGCGGCTAGCAACCCATCACTGTTTTGATTCCGTTCTCACCTACAAGCCCACCAACATGCTAAACGTGGCCTCAAGGTTTTACAGACCTAGGCTCCGTAAGGGAAAGACGTGATAGTATGTATGTAAACATTTGATCGACATATTGGTTGACAGAAAGCCGCGTAAAGGGTGCTAGGCTTGTTAAGGGGAAACATGGGAGTCGACATGCCGAAAGTCAAAGATTATCTGGAGACAAGAGGAACACATCACACTCGCGCTATATTCCGTTTTTTGGTGTCGCCGTGTGACTGATAGTGTTTATGACAAATGGAGCTTAGTCTGCTCTATTAAATAGTTAGTGGCCGCTTTGTTTGTGGGGAGTTATGGCTGACACTTTGTAAATTTGACTTGTACTGTGCTTTCACACAAATCCATTCAAAATCAAAACGTTTATTTAGAAAATAGGCCTTTGCAGGCACTTTTTAACGTCATATCATATTTAACATGATCTCATTAGATATATGTATTTATTAATTGTTCAAAAGCTACAGACTACTAGCGTTTCGGAACCGACCACTGCAGAGAAGAAACGCCGAAAGAAACTCTTATCAACAGTTTTGGTCGCCTACTCGCCTGAAGGGCTTTATATGATTACGAATATTTATTCCTTATTGTCTTTTTCGTTCTTTTCTTTTTTCTTTCTTTTTTCTGTTTTCATGTTACAATTTCAATATACATAGATTTATTATTTTTGGAACATATTTATGTTAACGATGGAGTGTGCAAAGATAATAAACGACATATGATAGTAGTCTCTAAAAGGCCGAGCAGACCAGTCCCCATTCAAGAGGTTATGCTTTGCGATTAACGTGTACATCTGAAATAAATAGGATTTTTTATTTATTTAAATGACAACCTCCACGGTGCAGCGGTTAATAAGTACGCCAGTTTGCAAAGCAAGTGGTCCCGGGTTTGATCGTCGATCAGGTCATGTTGGGAAATGGTATTTTTCTGACTGGCCTGGGCTTTGGATGTTTATACTTACTGTGGAGCTAGCTCAATCTGTGTGATTTGTCCCTTTACATTTCTTTGTAGTCATCAAATTATACCATTCGATTTTTACTTATTACTAAAGATCAGAAAAGATCATGATCTAAGGATTAGTTTGACAAATTACTTTCTAATTAGACTTAATCTGTTGGTTAAAAAGATAAAAAGCCTTTATTCTGGAGGCTAATGAGCTAGGATTTTACGAGGCGACTAATGCTTAGTAAGCGATTTTAAGCCTCAGCTTAGCATTTTATTCTTTCAGCGATTTAAGTACGACATTGACACTTTACAAAAAAGTTTGTGTGTTTAAATGCAGCTTGAAAGGTCTCGCTTAAGCAGTTTATCTCATTCATTTCCCAATTACGACAATTCACGTGAAAAACAATAAAATATTATGTATTTTTATAAAATGGTGGGCAAAGAATGTGTTAAGCAACCCAAAGCGCGGTCCCCACTGGGATGAGTAAGCGAAAGTTCCAAAAAAATATCTGAAGCTCCTCTGAGCTTTGGAAGGCACGTTAAGCCGTTGGTCCTGGCTGTCATCGTTGATAACAATCTTGAAGCTATAGCTGATGATTTAAAGGCGTTATATTAGATACCACCAAGTGCGAAAAATACCTATATATTTATATCTTACGCTCGAATGATGATGATGATGGAAAATAGACGTCCAAAACATGCAAGACAATGGCCGTCGATTAATTAAATAACCATCAAATAAATTTACGAGACAAGTAAAGCCACAACAGAAAATTACTTTAAGGATTTCTAGAAATTCCCAGTACATTTTAACGTTAAGCCAAAATCTTCGTTCTTGAATTGAATAGAATTAATTCCGGATAATCAAGAATAAATTCCGCGAAGCACTTTATAAAGCTTTGCGGGAAATGAAAAGCTTTATTTAATGAGACAGTTACTATGTTCATGTTCCTTCAGGAGTTTAGCGGAGAGACCGCGAGAGAAATTCGGGAGCCGTTGTTGTCTCGCCTCCGTGACCGTATTCTTTTACTTAATTGTCATATCTATAATAATAATTATAGAAGAAAAATATTCTTTGTACATCTTTTCGACTCATTCGTTCTATACGCACAGCTTATCGTGCGAACTGTGATATCTCCAAGGACATTTAAAAGACTCCTAGTCACGACCGTGCGTACCGAAACCGCTAAAAATATTGCGTACATAGTTTGGTTTTGTCATAAATTCTTCAATTCTTGTTTTATAATTTAAAGTTCAGAAACATTTTCGGCTGTTTCTAAAGCGCGGCCATTAATTTAACTCAAAATGAATTAAAATATAAGGTCACATACCTGGAGTCTTGCTGACCGGCGGGGTGATGGGGACCACGACCGTCGTCGCAGTGTTCGGAGGGTACACAGGATCGCAGCATTCTCTCTCCGGGAACTCACTAGCACCCACCCACGACGCCAGACACACTACACCCAGAATCACCCATTGTAACCTCAGAAACCCGAACATCGACGCGGCAAACACTCTTACACCACTAAAACTATTTGTTAACCCGAATTTTTTCGCGCTCACTTTAACCAATTTAACTTTTTTATTCGCGCACACTTTTAACCCTTTTTTGGCGCGTGTTTTAAACTTTAACCCTCCACCGGCGAATGTCGCGCGCACTTTTTTGACCGATTTTAACTTTTTCACTGACAGCACTTTAGTTTGCACTTGTAAACGGTCCTCCGACTTTTCGTCCCTCTCTTTCGTATGTTTGTTATCATTGCGACTGTCCTTGTCTTTTGTCATTGGACACTTTTCACATCACACTTCTACAATAGTTACTTTTCTCTAACTTAAAATGATATGTTTGATTTTACCGATTAAGTAGTACATAATTGACTTTTTCGAAACGAAAGGAGCTGTATAGTTTTCTAAATATGTTTACTTATAGCTGGAATAAAAATATGAAATAAATGATGGTAAAAAAGACATGAATGCTACTGTCAGAACAACCACGTTACTTGTTTAGGAGATTTTTGTATAGAAAGGTCTCTCATCTACTAAATTCACACGTTCAAGTTCAAGTGAGACTAATTATTCTTGGTATTTTTATAAATCCTATGCATATTGGTATGAAAAACGTGGTTTCTCTGCAGTTTCTAAATAAGTATAAAATGATGTTCAATAAACAAGAAACGAAAACAACTTTAAAAAAATCAGGTCTCAGAATTGGAGTTGTATTTGGTATAAAAACGAATTCTTATTAAAACTATTAAAATTTATGAATACAAAGTGATTGCAAAACAAAGTTCTTTTGACAATTAAATCAATGCCAAAAGCAAAACATTTCTAATTGAAATATCTAGAAATGTATTATACGTATAAAATCAATCTCAAACATTATATTCACTCTACAACAAAATACAATGTCAAAAACAAAATATCATTAACCTACAACAACAAGATAATCGAAAACAGATTGAAGTTTACAACAAAAGATTCGCGATACAAAACGGTTGTAATAAATAAAAATATACGAAAGCACACTTTCAATTATAAGGGCTGTCACATACACTCGCCACTCAATTACCCGTAATGTATCACCGTGTTCATGATAAAGTTTTAATAAAGCTCGTAGCGGGCCTAACTTTTATTTCAACAACATAAATTTGATGAAAGCAGTGGCGTATCTTGCTCTAGAACTCTTGTCGCTGTTTGCTCGGAGCACTCTCTTACATTCAAGTGCTGCGCCCAAAGATATTTCGCTCTTCATGGTAAAATCAGCAGGCGTATTTACTAACTTTTGTCGACTATATTTTACTTATTTTTTAGGTCACTTCAACATCCATTATGGTTCATATCTTCAAAAAAATCTTCAATCATACAAAAGCCGTAATGGGTGTTTAATTGACAATCAAAACGTTGTACCGTAGTTGTTAAAAGTTAGCAAATAGATCTGCAGGTCATAGAATAATAGGGCTGAAACATGGTAAGGTTTTTAATTATCTCATCTTTCATACATTACCGCTATCGTTCGTCCTCACGGGTGCTTTGGTCATTAGCAAAGAAAACATACGTTGATTAGCTGCCAACAAAGTATCTTTATTATGGTCTTAATGGCTGCTTTTGCATTTATTGGATCTGCATCTTATGAAATGAAATACAGTTAAAAACTACGATTCTGACTTCTCCTGGATGCCCATTCCTGGCTTATGGCCACAAGTAGTGATGGAAAAAATCATACGCCACTTTAAATAATTTGCTAAGACACAAAGGCCCCTTAAATCTCGTGAGCCCTGTATTGTTAATACAGCAAATACGGTGTACGGCCCTGAAAAAATGACTCCTTTTATTCGCAGTAAAGCTCGCGTTTTTATTCGTTTATTCGAAAATGGAAATATTTGACCGTTAGCGCCATTTGTATCAACATTATCATTAACACCTTTTTACATACCCTCGTTTACTCTCACATACACGAAAACCAAATAATGTTTTTGTAATTTTATTTGTGTAATGTTTAACATAATTTTCCTTACATTGGGTCTAAATAAACATTGTCCGTTTTATTATAAAACGAGTATCCGACCAAAATAACTCTACGATTAACATTGGAGCTGCTTTAAAAAAATAAGTTAGTGTTTTTTTCGAGTAGAACAACAGATTTTTTAAAATTATTTGTATTTTGATGGTTGATTTAGTAATCCACACGTTAAATATAAATAAAATAAATTAAAACTGCGAATGCAAGTAAATTGCTTTTGGAAATGTATTGAAAACCGTCGTATGTTGCTCGTACTATAAGCGTTGTTATAAGCACTCGGTTTCACGTCATGCTTGCTAATGAACTTGAAGAACTCTGACCCCAGGGTGTGCATGGTCGACCGACCGTGTCACCTACACGAAATGATGATGATTAACTTTAAATCCTACTACACAGTTATATCCAGTATACCGTTTTGGCATCGTTATGTACTATTAATAACGTAGTACTAACCTGAACTTCAATGCCCAATTCAAATATAATATAATAAAACATGAACAATATCCATTAAAAACCTAAAATTAAAAACGAAACGATTTACATTGACATCAAATAAACTAAACACCGATTATAATCAAATTCAAAATGAAAACACAATTACAATATTATTTATTACGTTTCTACTACTATTAAAGCTCCTCAAATATTTATATTTTGTATTTTCTTAACGTACTATGAATGTCACCTCTGTTATAAAATATTGTTATTCGGTTTAGTAAATCTTCAATCTCTTACGGCCCATTACATTTTTTATTACTCTGAAAATTGTATTTTTATTTTCTACGAGCTACCTATCTGTTACAGTGTCAATTTGTTACCTAAACTAATATTGTGAAGCGAGTTAGAACCATAATATTCATACATTTGCTCTGTATGTCTGTCTGTCTGTAATATATACCTGTTGCCCGCGGCTTCGCCCGCGAGATATATAGTATATGTCCTTCTCAGTACTCAACCTATGTGTATGCAAAATTTCATGATGATCGGTTCAGTAGACAGGGCGTGAAAGCGTAACAAACAAATAAACTCACTTTCGCATTTATAGTTTTAGTTAAGATTAGGATGGTTTCACTCTTGACCATCATCTAGCCTAGAGTAGAGTCTTCATGCTTTAAGAGCTGAATTGATTAAGATACAATTCTGTGTGAAGGTAGTTTGAAGCACGTGTAAAGTCACGGGTTATTTAATACTTAATAGGTTATTTCATAACTACTCACGAGAGTGAAGTTATGGGCGTAAGCTAGTAGGCTACATTAAAATTTACACGTACGAATTACGGGAAAGACAGCTTGTTATTTTGGATGAAAATTTAAATTCATAAGCATTGCCATTCAATGCATTTATGCCGCCAGGTTTCTGTCAGTGTGACCTGGTCACACTTTTATAATAGTTAAGATATCTATATGTATAAAGGTAGATAGATTACTTATAAGTACAAGATATTGGTTCTATTTAGTTAGTTCAATTTGTAAAACACCTGTATGGCACAAATTGAACTTTAAATCCGCTAAAATATGTGCCTTTGTACTTTTACCGAAAAAGTAATAACGCTCATCCCATACTCCGCAAGGAGCTGTCCCATTATGTTGTATAATACGTTTAACAGTAAAATCAGTCACTCGACGAATTATCTCTTGACTTTAAGAGGGCATTAACCAAATTGAATTCCTAATATGCTATTTAACTTTTCGGAAAATCCCGACGCATATTACTTTTGTTCTAAACTTCTTCTATTTAAGCGAAATTTCATTAAATGGGGCGGAATTTTTTCGAATACGCTTTTGTTCCGAAAGAAATAAGTGCTTTCATGAGTGTGATAATTTATTTTAATTGTTGAGGCCGCCGGACGCTGTGGCAATTCGTACGTCTTTTTTGACGTCGGCTCTCTGCCTATTTGCAAATTTGCCTGTCAACCTGTTTATTTTTAACCGCACTGTATTTTACATTTTTTTCGTTATTTCGTGTGGTGTGAAAATAAACGTTAAATTCTTTTAACATTGGATACTACTTTGAAATAACAAAGTACAACATCAATGCAGTTTTTAGATATGTTTTATAATGTTTTCGCGATTGTTATTCATTTAAATAAAATTAGTTTTATTACGGTTTTATTGCGTTTTATTTACTTGTTATATGGCTTTAAACGCGAAAATCCTTAAAGGTAATACTATTTAAGTGTTTTAGATGTATCCTGTAAGCGTGTTATGTACGCTACGGTATATCTTAAAGGTTTTAAGCCAGTCAACATTTCCTGTGAGACCTAAGCAAGGATAATGAAAAATGGTTCATTATTACCAAACAAATAGTCCGTTTAAGTGAACATTTTAGTATATGAAAGACGATTTTCTTTTTTAATATCCAAATATTGGTCATTCATGGACGTTTTATTTCAAGACAGCAAAAGGCCTATTCGAGCACGTGGCAAATTATTAAATACCATAATTTTTTATTTCATTCCATTTCCATATAACAAAACATAATTTACATGCGGAAGTTTAGCGAAAACACTTGCATGAGCGTGTTAATCTATTTTAATCGCCCGGCCAAAAACGGAAATTGCCAGTAGAATTAATTTCTTTTTTAGCGCTGCTCTTAATGGTAGGTCAAAGTTCGTGGGATCTTCGACGATAATGGTGAATATGGTATATATGCGTTATTAGAATACAGGGTACCCATTACTACTCAGTTCATTGACGTCCTACATTGGTAACAATAACAACCCGTCAATAAAATCAAGTTTTTGGAACCAATGCAGGATTCCATTATGCGTTCATTATGTGTGAACTTCCCTATACAAATTGCTTACCTTTTTCAGAGTTCACCCCTAGGCAAAGTTGTTCATATTGATAGACTGAGTAAGAATGCTGGCAGTACATTCTCAAAGTATAAGCACGCATATATTACCCTTCCATGTGTGTCTCAAGATGCTATTCGTACTTAAGGCCGCATACTAGGCACAGTAGCGACGCCAATCGTTTTATTCCTAATACTTGACAAATAGAAAGAAATTGAAGAATGCAAATCATCCGCCAAAAACGGCCGTTTTTGGCGGTAATCACTATTTCTCTTAATGACTGATTCTCATAATATTAAAACATGATTCCAAAAATACTTCAAGTTATTTACTAATGCTCATATGATTTACATTCTTGAATTTCTTTCTATTTGTAAAGTATTAGAAATAAAATGATTGGCCTCGCTACTGTGCCTAATTTTTGTTCGATCTATATAAAGCGAAAAAAAATTACGTGGGTATGGTTGGATACTGGGTAAATACAAATAAAAACTACCTAAGGCAAAATACCCACGCAAAAAATATTAATTAACGTAACATAATAACAACAGAAAAATTACTTATATTTTAGTACAAAATGAAACTCTCATAAATTTATGATCGACTGACGACTATTAACATTATCAAAGGTACCAGCCAATTGAAATTTAAAAACTTCGCTAATTAGTTCAAGTAGTTTGATAAGCGAGATTTCAGGTCTTTACAACCAGGCGTCTGCAAAGTTGTTTTTCTTTGGAAGATGTATCTGAGATTGAGTGGAAACTTCGAAGAGGGTCGTAATTTTGTTTTGATCTTTCAAGTCAATGTTTCTAGTTATTGAAAATCAAAAGGCATTCTTTTCTGTATTGTTTTTCCTTTTTTGAGAGGATTGCCGTCACCGGTCTTTTGAGATGAGGGCAGAGTGTCCTCAACCTGTAAGGCGAACATCACGAAAGGACTTTGGGCGTTGCCTGTGCGCGCAATGCTTAGATAGACAGCAAACTCTCATATGCCTGATGGGCCGCGTTTTGCACGCATAGCCTGAAGGGCTGAGCTGAGACACAATGACAAAACCTTTAGAGAGCAGAAACTCTAAATAAATAATAATAAATATATAGGGACATATCACACAAATTGAGCTAGCCCCACAGTACGTTGTGAAGTTGTGTCGTGGGATACTAACTCAACGATACTATATTTTATAACATATACTTATATAGATAAACACGTAAGACCCAGGCCAATCTGAAAAAGATCGTTTTCCATCTTGACCTGGCCGGGGATCGAACCCGGGACCTCCGTGTCGCAGGCTGGCGTGTTGACCACTGCGCCACGGAGCTCGACACTCTTATATTTCTTAAATTATCAGTTGTCGACTATAATATTGGTCAATAGCATAATAATAGAAGCATAATAGCATATATAAAAATTTCAAGCAATTAGCGAAGTCAGATTAGCGAGATTTATTAGATATTTCCAAGAACTGATAAATAATCGCTAATGAAGTTTTGAATACAAATTGTCAAGCCTACTAAGAAGTATATAAGGTCTTTCACATATAAAAAAGGACAATACATCCTAAGGACACATAATGAAGCGCGCGGGCCCGCAACCTAACCCTAGTTTATAATATAAGGCCTATTACCTATTCAGTAAACTTGAGAAGATATTTTTAATATTCCTTCCAACTTCATGTTCTACTAAAATCCCTAAATATTATCATCTTCCGGTTACAAAATGTCTTATACGATGAAATATCTCTTGTAATACTACACCAATTTGTTAATAGAATTTGTCCCTAAATATTATACTATACATCTTCCGGTTACAAAATGTCTTATTCGTTGAAATATCTCTCGTAATACTATAGCAATTTGTTTACAGAATTTCACGATTATGGCTAAGTAGTGAAAGCGTATTAAGTAAAAAGTGTACTAACCTAATTTTGCATTCATAATATTAGTTTGGATATGGATCTACATCTGATAGAATTTTTCGCAAAACATAAACTTTTAAAAACAATTTCTATATGTATTCCAAAATGACATACATCTTCAAACTTCGCAGACTTTAGAAAACTAAGTTAATGAAAAAAGGGTGCGTGTCTGTCCAACCCTATTATTTAAAAATCCATAAAATTGATATATAAGTTTGCTCAACCCTAAAAGTTTAACGATGGGACTTCTGACTTTGTATGACAAGCCAGACTGAATATAATTGTTTGGAAGCACCTTTCTTTTTCTTTGTACTAATCTAAGGTGACCTAAGTTGTAATTTACAACCTCAAGTTTGAAGTTATGTGTAAGTAGTTTATTTTCTTTCTTTCTTCTTTTAAATTATGGCTTCCACCGAGATTTTAGTGATTGATAGGCATCAAAGATGGCGTAAGTTCTTTGGTAGCCTCATGGGAGCTTCTGTGACAAATCTATACGAGTCTATTTAACAGACTACTTTAACTATTTTACAAATCGTTCTCGAGCACGAGCATTTATAACACCAAACTACACCAATTTCATATTATAAAGTCCACTTAAATCAATTTGCAAAATCGAGGCAAACGACAACTGTACCCCTTGACTTCCCACCAAAAACCCCCAAGTAGCTTATTTAAAGTTTTTTTACATGTGTGACATACGTGTGCAATTTTGTATATCGGGTAAATATTGGATAACTGTCATCGGTATATCGGATCGGAAGTTGATTATATTTTAGTCTTCGAAACTCGACGTTGTTTGTGGAATTAAGAACTATTTAGTAGCGATTGAATTATAACTTCCTGTATTAGGCGGTATGGAAATAAACAAACATATGTTCTTGTATACAGGTTGATTTTATTTCACCTGGCAATATTCAAAACTCGAAGTTACTCGTAGTACCACTAATATAATAAGAAATCATAAGGAAAAAGGTAAAAAATGAAAAATAAATGAAACTTACTTAAACCCTAATGAGTATGAATTCGATTAGGTAGCTAATGGGTGAATGGTAAATAGAGGGACATTTTTTTCGTTTCGCATTTTGTCTCTTTTGAAATCAAGTTTTATTCATTACAATTCATAAAAATGTACATATATGAATAATAACGCAAATTGACACAAAGTAAGCTAGCCCCACAATAAATTGTAATGTACTTAATGCTAGAATCGATATGAATACTCCTTATCCACTTTTAATGTACCAAAATTGAGTTAGAGGCATTCTGTTTTGTGGTAAATAAAATAAATGTTTATTTTTGTCAAAACACTTGCTTTTATCGTACTCTCACCACATTGTAAATTTGCCGTCCAGAACATGAAACCACCATTTTTAACTGGCCTATATATAATTTGTTCGGATAAAACTACTGTTTTGGACTATTTGAATGGAATTCGACTTTATCAACTTAACTTTATTAAAATATATTTTAAAAAAGGATTGATTTGTGATAGGGTTAAAAAAGGCGCAATCGAATCAACAGTATAGTCAATTAGTTTCGGAATCACTTTGTGCACAAAGGTGTCAATACAATTTATTTTTCATAATGTTGAATTTACTTATTTGAACATTTTCCTTTACTTGTATCATAAAACAATTTTAAAGTTAATTTAAACCCCAATGTACTGAATGCGATAAAATTTCTACGCGTTCCTGAGAAAAATGAAGAAAGTATTGACAAACTAGGAATGATCTTATAAGGGTTTCTTTTACCTTTTGACGTACCGAACTTTAAGAAATATTTCCAGAAATTACCCCACTCGCGCGTCGCCTGACCGGAAGTCCGCCATATTTTATTTATAGTCACGTGAAAACCCTACCCTTTTATAGACGTAAAAACCTTTGTATTTTCATTAATTTTACTAGTTTTTATTTAGTTTCACCTGCCACAGTATCCGTGTGACTGTAATCAAAAGTTGCAAGTTAAATAAGAGTAAGTCGGGTGTCGATGCAATAGTAATGAGCTGGTCTGAAATTGATAAATAGTCATCTCATCACACTTAACGCCGAATAGTTCGGTCGTCCAATGGCTTATTATAAAAAAAGGCTTTTTATTTACAATAAAATAGGCCTTTGCAGTCACTTTTTTACGTCAAATCACATTTAAAATTGTCTTAGTAAATTATATGTATTTAATTAATTATTGAAAAAGAAACTCTTACCCAGCTTACATTATGTTTTGTAAAAGTTTCGCTTGAGTATACGGATTCTAAAGACACCATACTCCTAAATAAGTTGAGGCATTTATAAAAAGTTATAGTGAAATAGCATTACTAAAATAAACTTACGTGAACTCGATAAACAATATTCTTCTATTTTGGCAGTCGTTCAGTAAGTTTTTTACGAATATTGTTTAAATATAAAAGCGTTTGGAGAGCTACAGCTCCAAAGTTTACTCGTTCTCTTTTCATTTATTTTGTTGATGTAAAAGTTTGAAGTTTGTAGTGTTAAGGGTCAAAAATTTAACAGAGTATGTTGTTTAACCGGGACGACGAAAGGGTTGTGGGGAAAACTAAACAAAATAATATGACAACCACTGTAACTCTAGTCACTCAGTGCGTAAAGACAAAAGTCTTCAATCAGTGCGTCCTACCCGTCATGACATACGGAGCCGAAACGTGGACACTAACGGCACGGCTGGTCCACAAGTTCAAGGTCGCTCAGCGGGCTATGGAAAGGGCTATGCTCGGCATTTCTCTGCGGGATCAAATCAGAAACGAGGTGATCCGGCAGAGAACTAAGGTCATCGACATAGCCCACCGGATTAGCAAGCTGAAGTGGCAGTGGGCTGGCCATATTAGCCGAAGAACCGATAACCGTTGGGGCAAACGAGTTCTTGAGTGGAGACCGCGTCTCGGCAAACGTAGTGTAGGACGTCCTCAGGCGCGCAGCCGAAGATAGATCTCGATGGCGTGCAATTGGGGAGGCCTATGTCCAGCAGTGGACGAGTATAGGCTGATGTAACTCTAACCATGTTGTTACAAAACTTGGTTACTATACCCTGATTTAAACTATTTTCAAACCAAAATAAATAAACATTTTTTCTTTTTTTGGAGTAATAAGGTTTTTTTCCACTGATGTCCCATTTTTGGCACAACATAACGAGTATAATATATGTGCATGTCCTTCATCAACGAAATTAAATTGAAAAAGTATTTTAAGATAATTACTAGTATTTCAACACATTATTCATGAAAAATATGTGTTATATCTGTTATAACTGAAATTTTAGCTTCGCCCCCATTCGCCAAAATCAAAAATACTTTTATTCAGTTCTCATTTTTATCCATTTGGGAATAAAACACAGCAGACAACTACTAAACCATTCAGCAGGCAAGCTCCATAAAACAAAAGCGAAAATCCATAAAGAAAATTGGTATTTCACGTTCAACAAATGCATATCTATCAGAAGTCGTCGAACCTCGCACCGCTTTCAAATACAAATATTAATAAATAACCTCCTAGTCTGGTATCGATTCTAGCTTTGCATCGAGAACAATCGATTCGAGTATTGTCAGGACCAGACTGAGGCATTATGGTACGGGCCCCTTCATAATACAAGAGTGAGGGCCTTGTTTCTTATGTAGAATTTGTAGATGTAATACTAAATATTTATGCTTATAAATGATTAAAATGTACAATACAAATATTAATAAATAACGTTCCACTCTGGTACCGATTCTACCCTTGTATCGAGAACAATCAATCGAGTAAGGGCCGGACTGCTGGCCTGATAAAAACAAGATATAATTTTACGTCCGTTACGTGTATGTGTTTTACCTCGTATTTATTATGCTGTGTGCTTAAGGTACGTATACAGAATTATACAAATATTTATTATTAAGTTGTGTGCTTAAGTTACATATAAATAACGTCCCAGCCTGGTATTGATTCCACCCCTGCATCGAGTACAATCGAAACTGTCGGGGCCGTATTCAGGCATGCGGCACTTTCTATATATAGTACTATAGAGCTCTTTCTTAAATAGTATCTAGAAAGAATGTTGCTAATTTATTATGCTATATATTTAATTAATGAAAATACAAATATGAATCAATAGCGTCCCAGCCTGGAATCGATTCCACCGTTGTATCGAGATAAATCGATACTGTCAGAGCCTGACTCATCCATACGAGATCCTTAGTAATAAAGTTTACGGCCTGGACCTTCTGAGGTATAATAAGTTTCTGAGAGCCTTTTGTAAGTATTTTTTGTTTTCGACAGTCGTACATAATAACAGGGGCATACCTTGGTTTTTGAGCAATTGAATATTTAATATACCTATGATCCTCCTTTAGTTTTTTTTGTGTTCATACTTCTTTTCAAATAACAAAATCATAATCGGGGACCTATCGACTTATATAGGTTTCAATTGGATTTTTTCCTAATTAGCTTAATACTTAGTAGGTTATTTTACGCACTTACTTTGCACATTTCCTTTCCTTTGATGAAAATTATTCTAGCAAAAAATCGCTAAATAAATATTTTTACTAAAATATTATCGGGGCTCCAGCGCTAAGCCCATCGACATTCGTCAACATCGCCTCAACTAATAGATACCTATGATGATAATCCGGCCCTGGATACTACTCGATTATACGGGGCTATATCGGAGACAATACAATTATGTCGTGGTAATGTTTAAGACATTCAACCAGCCAACCCCAACCTATCTAAGTAGGTACTACGTGCATACTTTGCACACGTTCCTTCCTCTAATGAAAGCAAAAAATATCGCCAAATAATATCTCAACAAAAATTTTATCTGGGCTAAAACCATCGATATTCGTCTACATCGCCTAAACGGATAATACGGCCCTGGATGCTACTCGATTATACAGGACTATATCGGAGACAATACAATAATGTCAGGGTGATATTAAAATTTATGATATTCGACCAGCTACCCTATCTAATTAGGCTAATAATAAGTAGGTTATTCTACATGCGTGCTTTGCACACGTCCCTTCCGCTGATAAAAACTGATCTAGCAAAAAATATCGTGATATAATATCTCAAAAAAAATATTATCGGGGCTCCAGCACTGGAACCATCGACATTCGTCTACAATGGATAATCCGGCCCTGGACTCGATTATACGGGTTATATCGGAGACAATACAACTATGTCGGGGTGATATTTTATACCATTTTACCAACCAACCTGCTGATTAGCCTAATACTAAGAAGGTTTATTCCAAGTGCGTACTTTGCACACATCCCTTCCTCTGATGAAAACTAATCTAGCAAAAAAAAATCACCACATAAATATCTCAAAAAATATTATCAGTGCTCCATCGACATTCAGCTACATCGCCCCAACGGATAATCCGGCCCTGGATACTACTCGATTATACGGGGCTATATCGGAGACAATACAATTATGTCGGGGTGATATATTTTTTTCGATTCCTTCGCAGGGTGTCTTGTTGCTAACGCTTGGCAAGCAACCTTGATTGTTGTGCGCTAGTAAAAAGGGTTACGTGCTTAGGTTTTATATATATATCATTTTAGTTTATTTCCTTATCTAGTAGTAATTTTATTATAATTGTTTGACGTTTTTCTATCAATTATATAAACACTTTAAACTGTTAGAAAGTAGTACATAAAATAGTTTAAAGAGTTTTCTAGATCCTCCAAGCTAAACATTTTCAATGACGCTCCGTATTCTTTCAAATGATTTATCTAATAGGTAATTTAAAATATTATTAACAAAAAACAATAACCGACTTCATTTTACTCTATCAATTTGTTTTAATAAGCATAAAAAAATGGAAATTAGTGTAAACCAAACGGCATTACTATATTTTTTTTGGTTTTTGTGTATTTTTAAAAAAGCGCTTGACACATTTTGATAAAAAAATTATGGGACCATCTGTATAGTATTACCTATAAAACAAAAAAATCTTAAATTGGTCCAGGCGTCTTCGAAAAGTCGGGGAACATACAAAAAAAAAGAAGATTACGATGAATTGAGAACCTCCTTCGTTTTTTAAATTCGGTTAAAATAGTTTAAAGATAAAAGTCCTAGATCCTCCTAGCTATCATCATCATCATCATCAGGTCTTTATTAGTCTCCACTGCAGGAGCACGACCCTCTCTGTACTGCCAGAGCAGTAAGAGGATTTGGCCTACACTCTCCACGCTGGCCAGACGGGTTGGAGATGTCAGACGGGTTGGAGAGGTCCTAGCTAATCATTTTCAATTACGCTCCGTATTCTTTCAAATGATTTATTTAAAATGGAGACAGTATTGAACCCCATGTATTATGTTAAGTTAATGTGATAAGGTCTAAAATAAAAACTCAATTGTGTATATACTTATATTATACCCAGGACTGTACAAGGCCGATATTGAGCTGTCAATCACAGAACGTGTCTGCTTCTGAGCCGTCGCGTCTCCGAAACGCCACCCTTGACACTCTTATTTTCCATTTGAATATAATTTATCATCTGTTTTGTTTGTGTCTTACTGCAAATGTGTTTTTGTTGTATACACCGATGTTTACTTTACGTTTTAGTTTAAAATTAAATATTGCGTGCCTTTTGTCTTTGCAAAAATTGATGATATTCCACTGAATCTGTTTAATTACATACATAAATACTATCACGTCTTTATCCCTTGCGGGGTAGACAGACCTCAAGGTCATAAAACTTACAGGCCACGTTTAGCAAAGTCGTGGGCGTAAAGGTGGAAAGCAGAATAAAAATAGATGGGTTGCTAGGCGCATCGCCTATCAATGTGATTCCTTAGATTTTCGCCCAATCCCTTGACCGGCTCTTACGGTCTTCGTGGGAAGATGGATGGAAAGCATGGAAGAGCTGTTTGATTTGCCTTATAAAAAAAATATTAATTACATTCAGAAGAGTAGAAAATTATTTTTCACAGTTGTTTAAATCTATTTTTAAGACTGTTTCAGGAAGCACACAGCTTAAAAAATTTAAACACAATAAATCCCAAATGTACCGGGGCTGATGCCTTCATAAAAACTTTATTAAAATTATTTATAAAAATGCGCCCACCATTACATGATGACACCGCAGTACTCCAGTCTCGCTGAGACCACGATAAATGTAACTCCATTGAAACGTCTGCGGAAACAAATGAATAAAAAATTTGTGCTAAGTCCTGTTTATATATGTATATATATATACAATCCAAATATTTTTAACTGAATTTTGAAAAATTCATACTAAAATTTCTATCCAACTGTTAGAAATTAACACAAATCAAATAAAAAAAATCGAATCTAGACGACAACCAAAAAAATTTTTCTTTAGCTTAGATATTTTTTAAATTTTAAAATTCAATATTTATTTCAATTGTTAATTTTCGGATTGCGTGGTTAACAACATAACAATTCGTGTCCCAAAACATTTAAACAACTTTTGTAGGAGCATTCCTCTCTGAACATCTCGTAGCTCCTAGTAGAGGTTCTACGACCTCTCGTAGCGGCGTGCTACGAGTGGCCGACGTAGCATTAGAAGAAATACAGTAAACATTCTTGCAAACCTTAAATTGTCTTAAGTTACTTCTACAAAGTACTAACTTGCAAACAAACATTGAAACTACAAAACTGTATGTAAAGATAATTAACTCTTTTACATAGAAAACGCAAGCATTATTTCAAGACAAAACTTTTCCAAAAAATGTACAAACTCCGCGTCCCAAAGGAATTTGACAGTACATAACTCCACGATACTCTGCATTCGCGCGTCGTAGGACAGCTACGAGTTTTTGTAGCACCACTACGAACTTTCGTAGACCTTTCGTTATTGCTGTGCATAGAGAGTATTCGTAAAATGACCTACTAAAAATGTAAAAAAATAGCTTAGTGAGTGTTATATTATAATTACTTATAATATATCAAGTTCAAGAAAAAGCTTTAAATCTTACTTTAATTTAATAATAATTTATCAATCCCTAATTTTTACTAACTACATCGTTTGACCTTCATGATTTTTTGTAGCATGAATTCAAACTTTTATAGACTATTTGCTTTGGCCGAAAATACATACTTATCGTAATTTACCTACTAAAAATGCAAATAAATAGCTTTCCCTTTAATATTGAATGTCAGATCAAGTTCTGTAAAAGTCGAAAACCTTTATTTATACTAAATTGTTTTATACCACTAAAGGCAAAAAGGCAATATGGATATAGATATAGAGATACCTTATGGAAAAGCTTGTGAAGAGTGGAGGCCTGTAACACCAGAGTTTTTTTCAATTAAGCATCATTTGCGCGTTGACATAGTTTAGCATTCACGCGTCCGTCGTAGGACGGCTACAAGTTTTCGTAGCGTTACTACTAAATTTCGTAGGCCATTCAGCACTGCAAAATTATTTCCCTTAACCTAAGCAATGCAAAATGGTATACTAAGTGAAAGCTGAAAAAGTTTATTTGGACTAGTTAACATTGATCGTTGTAGAGCTAAAACAATTTTTGTAGCACTAATACAAACTTTTATGTCATGCTTACAATAATGTTACTATATTCTGTTATGTTTAAAATTATTATACTGTAGCAAATTATGAATTGCAAAACGGTTAAGATTGAAATCGCTATTCCATTAATCCCAGTATTAATATTAGCTTGATTTAATTGTCTATTACAGATAAGGCAAATCCTATTAACCAGTAGCGTTCAACACTTCGGGTAAGTGGAATACTTTAAATATACCAATTCCAGAATGAGTCATTTCGCGAACAAATATTTTTTACGACAGCATGCCATTTTGCGAAAACGTTCTGTCTCCCAAACGAACCTTTCGCTACGACATTTATGACGATCCTACATCCGAGAATTTCTTTTTTACCGCACAAACGTCACATATAATAAAAATATACAGTGTGTTGAACAAATTGAAATGCTACAGGGTGGGATAGTTATGTGAGGAGTGTCTTTCGTAATGCTATCCATTTGCGGTTCGTTGCCTTCTAAATCTTTGGTAATGTGGAGAGAAATGCCTTGAAATATCTTTTTTTTTCATAGGTAACAATAGTATCAAGTTTTTATATTTATCTTATGTTAGGCAAACTGAGAATACACATTTGAGATGTGGCATAGAGTAGGGAATACAGACAAATTGAGCTACCCCCAAAATAAAGTTCGAGACGACTGTAATGGATTACTTACTGACCGATGCTATATTTTATAACAAATACATAGATGAACATTCAAGACCCAGATCAATGTGAAAAATATCATTTTCCATCTTGACCTGACCTGGGATTGAGCCCGAGACCTGCAGGTATGCAGGTATGCATACCAGGCTGTGACAGCCTGGTATGACCACTACGCCATAGATGATTAACTGTCTTAATAATGTTGTAACATATTCTGACATCGGACAAGATCGTTTTTTTTACGTGGAATAAGTGTAAAGTCGGACTAAAGCTAATGGCTTTTTTCTGACCGTCAACCAACTGTGCAACGTTAAGAATCATCGCCATAAATTAAATTTTTAAATGTAAGTGGACAAACATTAGCTTTTCCCAGAACCTGGCTAAAATTGAACAAGTCAAATAAAAACCTTAAAAGCAATAAAACAAACAACATACTTCTTCAAACAATTATTCTAAAAGCGTGCATTGAAAAAATAGAGCACAAAATCTGCTAAAAATCGTCTGTCCAGATTACCTAGATAACCAACGATTTTACAAATACACGCTGCGTTCATCCAATATTCTATGAAAATAGAATAAAATGTGTTTGGCATTCGCAATAATAAAAGACAAAACCTTTTTGTGCGAATTGGCATTAAATTGTGAGTGACCGCAACCTTGCAAGGTGAAAACTTGAACTTTTGTACAAAAAAGAAACTTGAATTGTAGTTTGGATTGTATTAGAAATAAGAATGCCTTAGGTTTTTGTACTAGATTACTTTATAAACCATCAATTAAGTAAAGAAAAATTTTGAAAATTAAAATACTAACCCAAATATAAATATTACATTTTTAAAAGAATTTTATTTAGTGTCTTAGAAATTTTGGATTATATAGATCAATAACAACAATCTTGCGGATGAAAACACAACTTCAACAATTAATGACCCGATTTTGATCACATTTTAATGTGACTTAGTAGTTATTTCACTTTCAAATAAAAGCTAAGAATTTTCTAATTGGCTTTTAATTGACATAGTCGTAAAATAAAACATATTTTGAGATCTGACAACTAAATTAACTTACAAGCTACTTAAATTCTGAAACATAAAATATAAATATTTATAAATAAACTTTATTTCATCTTTTTTCTTTGCGACAATATTCACAAAATACTCTACAACTACAAGGCGTCATCTTTTTAGTTTCAAGTATGTAAAGTTTTCCATGCCGTCTTTTTGGGATGCAAACTTTGCGTTCATCCCTGGTGTAACCCGTTATTTTCTTAAGAGTTCGTTATATAACCCCTCTTGTGACATAAGAAACTTATGCAAAATTCCATGCATCTAGACTTTTAATTTTATTTTACGTGAGGCCTCGAAAGTCAGTCGTTAGCCGCAACGTTATGAGATTTTATGTCAAAAAAGGAGTCTTATTAAGCTTCCTCTTTTCGAATCGTTATGTCTATATTATACTATTTTGTCTCAAATGCAGCCACAGCGAAAGGTACAAAATTTTTCAATAATAATTCATCGACATAAAATTAACTCTAATTTTTATGATTTAATTTTGAATTTATTTATTTGTTTCATAAACGTGTGTCTCGGCCTTTCCAGTTCCGTATTTTCCTTTTAGTTTTCCTTTTGTGTTATTCTTGGCCAAGTTGTCGTATCGTTATAGATGATTTCTCTTTTCCCACTATTTAAAGACCTCAAAATTAGTTACTCTTTCTACCCAGCTTATTGTTTCCATTCTACGACAACACCACATTTCGAATACCAAGCCTTTTCCTTTCGTTTTTAATAGAGTTAACTCACAGCCAATCAGTGCAATGCTCCATATATGAACTATTAATTAATTTATTATTAATATGATAATCAATAATGATTCAGTAATATAAATTATAAGGACTGGCTAGACACGCGATATTTGTGCCATAATGTCGTGACGAGTTGACTCTTTTTAACTGACGGACCTACCTAGCAGGAGTTATGCTTTTCGCGCGTGTGTATTATGTTAGTATATCTGTGGAGAGTTCTCAAGTTTTAAGTAATAGTATTGTTAATGACGCAGCCATATATTGTCACGACATTAATTGCGGTGTTAAGATCACCATGTAGAATTATTAATACAAGTTTTTGGACATATGTATAGATTAAATAAAAACAGGGAGTACCTATAACTCAAAATCTCGTACAATGCTTAAAAGCAATTAGCTCCAAGCTAGTCGCTGTTACGTCCCACAAAACAGACTAGACTCGATCTCAAAATAATAATCCAACATTAGATATGTTTTTTTTTTGTATTCATTTGGTAAATTTTGGAGTATACGATAATTTCATCACTTTCATTAGAAGTTATTATTTGATGCC
The DNA here is from genome assembly GCA_963082605.1 of Rhodophaea formosa. NCBI lineage: Eukaryota > Metazoa > Arthropoda > Insecta > Lepidoptera > Pyralidae > Rhodophaea > Rhodophaea formosa. The sequence continues at coordinate 6,317,657 of OY720228.1, read as the reverse complement.
ATATCGAGTCTATTCCATGTTTGTTATTCGATAAAACATGAAAAAAGTTTGTGGGTGTAAAGCAAAGTGTATAATTTTCGAAACGCCTAGTTAATAACAGTGAATTTATATTTTATCAACTCCTATTCGGCGGAAAACGAAAATAGGTATTCAATACTTGAATGTAGTACAAAAGGATACTTAGTTCAACCCAATGAATAGTCTCAAAATAACCGTTAAACGTTTAAATAGCTTTGGAATTGTAAGCCGTTTTAATTAAATTTAAATTCATGAGTTTGGCGACATTTCTTTCCGGATATACTGTAATGTTTAGAATTTGTCACAATCACATTATCAAACATACATACATATTATCACGTCTTTTTCCCTTGCGGGATAGATAGAGTCCTAGGTCATAAAAGCCAAAAGCCACGTTAAACATGGTAGTAGAGGAGCCCGATGGTCCAGTGGGTGTGAGCTCTATGAGCGCTTACGTATGTGAAGCAACCCCTGGTGCAGTCCCTACTTGGATGGGTGACCGCAAGTGGCATAAAAATATCTCGAGCTCCTCCGTGCTTCGGAAGGTACGTTAAGCCGTTGGTCCCGGCTGTCATCGTGATGGCAGTCGTTAAGCTATGTCAGATGCCTTAAGGCAGCTTGAAAAATCTGACACCAGTGTTGGCCACTTACACATACGAAAAACAAAAACAACTGGTAGTGGTTAACGCTCACTAACATGCTAAAGGTGGAAAGCGGAATCAAAATAGTGATGGGTTGCTAGCCGCATCTCCTGTAAGTGATTCCTTAGATGTTCGCCCTATCTTTTGACCTATTATTAAAAAATAAACGAGATAAAATTTTGGTTTGAATAAAACGGTTTCATTCTCTTATTTTTAGTCGGTATCGCCAACAAGTTTCAATCGATTTAGAAGGCCATCTTCGATGGATAAACGAGTGATACCGACTAATATATGTACATGAGTGGAACCGTTTTGTTTCATTGTTTTTTATATATACGGACAAATCACACAGATTGAACTAGCCCCAAAGTAAGTTCTTAAATAAGACTTGTATTATGGAATACTAACTCAACGATACTATATTTAATTAAAAATACATAAATAGATAAACAACTAAGATCCAGGTCAATCTGAAAAAGATCATTTTCTATCTTGACCTGACCGTGGATGGAACCCGGGACCATCCGTGTCACACACGTGTGTTGACCGCTGCGCCACGGAGCTCGTCATTGAATACAAACTTGATACAGCGATGTTTTTTCAGTATTTAAAATGAGAACAAATTCCTAAAACCATTTGCAGGAATATTTAAGAAGTATTTAAAATATCAGTCACGTACATGCAATTTTGTCGGAATTGCCGACTATGGATTTGGACTTTTCAGGAGTCCTTTTTAAGGCGATTGTATTTAAATGACGTATTTAAGTCTCTTTAGTTTCGATGACATAATTCAAGGCGTTATTACTATAGTAAAATTATAAATCATACTATTTTAAAAATATATAGCCATACATACAAAACTTTTCAAGTATTAACAAGCTATGGTGAAACTAGAAATATACATAAACATAATACTAAGATATTTTTCTTACCGAATCATTATTGCGACATTTTTCATATAATATATTTCCCAAATATCTCGATCGAAAAACATATTTTACGTTATCAGTTCGGAGATAATCCTATTTTTACAGGAAAATCTGATGTGAAAATATTACGAATTTTCCGTATTATCGTGTAATATATCAATCATGTGTTTCCATAACAAATGATATGTATTTTCATAGATTTTAAAAAAATCGTTCAATTTCTAAATATTCTATGTGTATTTTATGTTAGCTGCAGCACATGTCTTGCAAAAGCATAGCAGTCTATGCAGAAGGGTTGCCGTCAAACCGGTTTCCATATTAAATTATTTTTATACGACTGCCAAAGAACGAGTATTGTTATTTATTTGAAATCATATATTTATATAAGTATGTATGTATGTATGCACGTGTGTTTATTTAATGTACCATAACTTCCAAATGTCTCAAAGGATTTGGACGTATGGAGTATTCATCAGTTTTTCATTTTAGAATCCCTACACCCTCCGAAGTGTTGTAGACCATATTATTGATAGCACAGTCTGGTTCTTAATTTCTTTGAAAAAAACTCGCACAGCATGAGTAATTAAAACTAGTAATCTGTCTTGAAAGAAGGCCCGTGGACTCCAGAGCATGCAACAAGGAATCAACTAGAAACAAGCTCGGACGAAGGATACATTCTTTTTCAAATGGTAAAAACATCTCTACGATTATAATAAATAATAAGGAAGAACATATATTATTACATCTTTGGACTATACATTTGTCGGTCAGGTATAAGAGACCTGTTAATTAAAAACAACCGATAAAAAAATTGTTCATAGCCAAGAAAGTGCACAGAATTTTTAAAATTTTGTAAAGTAAATTAGTTGAAAAATGACGAAACGAAAGGGGTAACCTAGTAACACAGCAAAATACTTTGATGTGTCTATAGACTAGCCTATCTACTTTAATAAATCTGTAGACGGTACTATGTGAATTTCAAAATACACAACTTTTAGTGCTCATTCAAACAGCAACATATAATTTTTGACAAATAATATGATTTGTACTCATAATGAAACCTTAAATAATACCTAAACACGACTTTTGCCTTTTTCCTAAATATTTAAAAAAGACATTATGAAAATCAGGTGAACTATTTTTTTTATTTTCTTTATAAAAGCAAATAATATGTATGTACGAGTACGAATAGAATTCCACGAGAATTTAAAGTTGCTTCACTAACAGATTATGTATAAAATTTCCAAAAGCAAACTTAGTTGAAGCTCGCTCGGAAAATATAATCCTAATTTAAATTCAGACTGTTTCGATGCAAATCTTCGCGGCAAATATATAAACATACATGTTGCATGTTCTTGTGCTCAGAAGCTCCTAAACTTTATTATAACAAGTACCTGCTTAATATTTTAATTCCCAATTTCGCCTCAACGTCCTGAAGCTTGCAGGATTACAGAACAATTTCCATTTTAAATTCTACTTGAAATTTTAATAAGACAATTTTGCTTTACTTTGTTTATCCAGTTCCCGCCATTTAGACGTGTGTTGATCTATTTTCCCGCGCTTTTACATTATAGTTTTAAATAAATACTCAAACCTCTTTCGTCCAAAGTTTTTCGGCATAGCCGTCGTTAGAAGTTTCAGGTATTAGGTTATCATGAACAAGTAGGTCATACACATACATTCACCCGGCATTAGGTACTTGTACCTCGATTCGTATCTATTAAACTTCACCGTTCAAACGACCACAAGCACAGAAACGCATAAAACACTGGCACACAAAGCGATGATTTTGATGAGCTATAAAAAAAATAAAACTGTTGTCGATGGTATGGAAGAATTACGGTTTAAAAAAAATCGAAAAGCGCACGCGCGATCCTGTGTGCGCCATCCGTGCTGACTGCGCGGCGGGTACGATGATACTAACGTAGTAGTAGACCTGGAAAGGCTTTAGCTGCCCCAACAGCCCCCCTCGCGCCCCCTGCACCCCTTTGAGCCCTCGGCCGCGGCTACTACTCCAAAACCGATACGTCGCAGATCTTAACATACCCTCGTCCCATTTTCGAACCAAATTCTAAGCAACTAAAGTCATTGTCGCGTGGCAGTTCGCCTGATTTTCCAACGGTAAGATTGTATGTTGGAAAAGCGAATGCACGTTGTCATCCAAGTCGAAACGTCTTAACTGTCCCATTATTTTCAATCAATTTGCAAGTTTATTATAAAGAAAATAAAGTAGAAATTTGATTTACTTACGTATCTAAGGTGAGCAAAGTATTGTATATGTGTGTGCGTGTACAAATGTCCGATTCGATTATGTTATAATTGTTATGTAGTTTAGAATAATAATAGTTCTTATTGACATAATTGTAAGGGACATATTCGTGTACCAGAGACAAGTTTTCCGAATCCACTGTTTGCTTTCCACAGTTCATAAGCTAGGAAATGCTTAGAAGCTAACGCATTATGATCACATCCTTATTTTAACGACGTTAAAGTTTATTTTTGCATAGAATGTGGTAATAAGAAAAATCGAAATTTAACACCGAGCTACTCATATTAATGCTTGAATAAATTTGGTCAAATGAGCGTAATAAATGCACTTCTTCCAGTTGCATTTGTTTTTGGATTGAACACCGCCATTTTTGCTCCGAGCACGAGGATAGATTGTCAAGAAGATCTTCCTATTTGTACATTTTATTCAGCCATTTTACAAATGTTTGTTTTTTTATGTCATAGGACAGCAAACGAGCAAGCGGGTCACGTGATGGTAAGTGATCACCGCTGCCCATGGACAATTGCAACACCAGGGGTTTCACAGGAGCGTTGCCGGCATTTTATTTTTCCCTACGATGTTAGTGAGCTTTTAGAGTTCCTAGTCATTTTAGTTATTACCAAACATAATATACATACATACAATCACGTCTTTTTCCCTAGCGAGGTAGACAGAGCCCGGGTCTGTAAAATCTTAAGGCCACTTTTAGCATTTTTGTGGGCTTGTAGGTGGAGAACGGAATCAAAATAGTGATGGGTTGCTAGCCGCAACGCCTATTCACATGATTCCTCACGCCCATTCCCTCAATTGACTTTTACGATCTGCGCGGGAAGAGATGCAGCTGGTACATTCTACGTTTTTCTTTTCTCCCAGACCAGCGTGGAAGGAATACAAAATAATATTCATTAGTTATTGTCATTTCAGCCGCAGGAAGTCCACCGCTGGACATGTTGCGTTTTTTTTTTAATAAACTGCCACAATAATTAAAAATATTACTGCATACCAGACACCTTAACAGATTAAAACAGTATCTTTTGGAAAAGTGTTACTTCTAGTTGATGAATTTCTTAAACATGAGGAGCGATAACCATAGTGTTTATGACTAACAGATATGACATTTTTAATTTTGACATTGCAATATTTGATTTTATTTTTTTTGCTCATATTTCTAAATGTTATTACAATTGTGTGATATGTTTTATTTTAAGAATAATTTCGACACAATTTTGTATTGTTATAAAATAAATAATCATCATCATCATCATCAGATCCTTTTAGTCTCGACTACGAGATCATGACCCTCTCTGTACTGATATAAATAAACTAAATAATTTCCGACACTGCACTTGCTGATACCTGGACACCATTCGAGAACCTTTCAGCTCCGTCTACCATCGGCTCTGCGCGCTATATGTCCCGCCCACTGCCACTTTAAGGAGCAAATCCTCTTAGCTATGTCGGTAACTCTAATTCTGTTAAAATTGAAAAAGCTAAGTTAAACTTCAGTCACAATTGTTTCTCGTGTATAAAGCAACATTTTATAAAACTCCTAGCTTCGCTCTAGTCTACCAGTTATTTATTGGGCAGATTTTGACAAACGGCGCTCAGTCAGATTGCACTGATTCACAGACTGACACAAGATAAATTTCTAGCCATTCACTTGTATTGTTTTACTTGTAAAGGATTACGCGGCTAAAATAGATAGAACACGGATCTGACAATAGTGCCGCGCTATTGCAAACATCATAGATTTAAAAAAATCTTCTTTCTGAAACATATATGAAATAAATAAAAATAAAATAAAAATTGTTTATTTTCAGATAACAGAGATCCATAGTCTTGATAGTAAATGAAACTTAGCCTATTGTTAGAAATAGCAGGTAATGCGTACACAATTATATGAAAAAAACAACTATACACAAACAAAGAACACAATGATTACAGAGGAGCTACTGAAATTAAGACTAGAAGGAAGTCTTTTATGTATTTATATCTCAAAGAAGATTTTTTTTTATATGGATAGAATATGAGAAGTAACTAATATGATAAGACACTTGATTCAACATTATGATTTCTTTAAAAACATTCAAGAGGGTAAGGTAAAAGGAAATGAGGTCCAGGGATACCAAGGAAATTTTGTTGACCAACTAAAGAAGGAGTGTGGCATGTCGTATCATGAACTGAGGTTAAACGCAGAGAACAGAGAAGTTTGGCCATATGTGCCAAACTCGACAAGAGCTACAAAGCTCTTGAATAAGACGAAGAAGTTATTAATATGTGAAATACGGGTCACTCACGTACAGCTCGGCTACAAGCTGACATGTTTCAAACTCATCCGGAGGTCTTCTTCAGGGCGAATGTGAAAAAAAAGACGAACTATAACAACATGTACATGATTCCGTTTTGTTCTATGTCAATTACTATTTCTTTTACCTATGACTATCATATTCAATAAATAAACGGACAGACAACAGAATATATACGGACAAATCACACAGATTGAGCTAGCCCCAAAAGTAAGTTCTTAGGTAAGACTTGTGTTGTGGGATACTAACTCAACGATACTATACTTATATTAATACTATCATAGAAATGGACTATGCACATAAGGAAACCTTCTGTGCTCTCTATATGTAATTGATAAACGAATCTGTGCATAGCCGAATAAATTTTCATATGTTGAACTAGCCGATGCGCTGCGGTTTGCAGATAGCTACGCTAGTGTAATTTAATTTGCAAAATCTATTGCCTTTCTGAATTCTGTACACGATTAATGGTATACCAAAGACAATATAATACTAACGTATAGACTGCCCACCTCATACAAAAATATTGGACCAAATTAAGGTGGCGAAAGGCAAAGGTGTGACCAAGTATGGCGGAGCAGACTACCGCCATCTAGGATCGAGTGGCTGATTTAATTCTGCGTTAGCCTAAAACTTACTCAAACTGAGGTGTAATTTTAAAATAAAAAGCCAAAAATATTGTACTAATTATTTATAAGATATATTTTGTGAATAATGCCTTTATATTCTCATAATACGAAGGATACAATATTGTGTAGCATTGAGTAGCGCCATCTATGCGAGTCTCTGAGAACAAATTGGGACCACACGGTCATACTAACTTATTCACTCTTTGCCCGCATGAACAAGTATATGGCTATATTTATCTTACGGCATCTGTGATGGATATATATTATGTTATCATCACAGATATTCGAAATAAAGATTACTCACGCATCGTGTAATGTAACCCTTAGTGTGTGCGATTTCGACTCGCACTTGGCCAGTTTTATAAGGGCAAAAGTGTTATGATAAAGTCTGTAATACTAATATATACATATTAAATAATATGTATAGTATAAGTACATACACTAATATTATCACATCTTTATCCTTTTCTCACACTTAATTTTTTTTGCCGCCTACTCTTTTTTTATTCATATTATTATTTTTTATGTCCTAAATTGTTGGTGCAATAAAGATTTTTTATCTTATGTTATCCTTTACGCTGTGGACAGAGGCTAAGTTTAGTTTAGTTCCTTTAAGTCTTAACCTAAAGGCTAGGTTTAGCGTGTGTTCAAATGTGCTTAACATCAGTAAACGTTCGATACATCTGATAGGCTCAAGGCTGCGGCCTTGAAGGCAACCTTTCCGAAGATGCATTAAAAATGGAAACCCTATTAGTGGAGACGAGGCGTGTGTAGACGTTTTGAGAGCTTCCATGAGGACTTAGAGGTAGAGTTGTTTATATTGATTAAGAATCTTGGCACGCTGTTTATTGTACCGACCTAGATTAAAGCCTCAGAATAAATAAATAAAATAAATATATATGGACAAATCATACAGATTGAGCTAGCCGCAAAGTAAGTTCTTAAGTAAGACTTATGTTATGGGATACTAAGTCAACGATTCTACATTTTTTATAACAAATAAATACATAGATAAACACCCAAGACCCAGATCAATCTGAAAAAGATAATTTTCCATCTTGACCTGACCGACCGGGGATCGAACCCGGGACCATCCGTGTTACAGGCCGGCGTGTAGACTGCTGCGCCACGAAGCTCGTCAATCTTCCTGAATTTTCATTTCTAAGTTCATCCATCTCATGTCTCACTTTCACAAAAATCACAAGATTCATATCCTTATACAAAAAATAGAAACGGAAGTATTTATTTGCTTCAAAATTTTTAAAAACAAAAAGGTAACAAATAAAAAGGTAACAAAAAAAATGCCGTGTGGTTCCTTATGCCGTGTGGTTCTCAGCAGAGTAGAATAGGACCACTCCAAGTCTTCCCGTGGATGTCGTAAAAGGCGACTAAGGAAACACAAGCTAAACAAAGCTTATAATCATCAAATAGACCTCTCCAACCCGTCTGGCCAGCGTGGAGAGTGTAGGCTAAATCCTCTGACTGCTTTGGCTGACGTATGGCTCTATAGTACAGACAGGGTCGTGCTCCTGCAGTGGAGACAAAAAGGACCTGATGATGATGATGGTGATGATGAACAAATAAAAATATATCGGTCACGTGCGAGTCGGACTCGCGCACGAAGGGACCTAGTGAAAACGGCAATAAATCATACTTTTTGTAGGGGAGCCCCCCTAAATATTATTTTTTATTTCATTACTTATTTTTAAAGTGAATATGCATCCTAATATTCTATGAACATTTCAAGAGACTGCCTGTTGTCGTTGTTAATATCAAGCAAAAACTGAGAAAATTCACGTTTTTTGTATGCGAGCCCCCTTATACTTAAATTTATTGTATGATATTTTTGTTTATTTATTTTTTGTATTTGCTGTTTGAGCGGCAATAGAAATACATTATCTGTGAAAATTTCAACTGTCTCGAACGGCTGAGCGGTAAATTTGTATGGGAGGTCCAGTTTATTTTCTCTGATATTCACATTATTTTCTTGTGGGTCTATATTATGTTAGGGATTCTGATTCCGATATTAAGAGGTTATTGATGTTTTTAAATAACCCTGTATAAACATACATACATATACGTACATAAGCGCAAAAAACATTACCTACTTATTGGGTGGCTAAGTCGGGTAAAAATAGTAGCAGACATATTATACATAATACAGGTTTGGTAACGACTTACAAATATATTTTATTTTTATTAAAACTAACGTGAGATAAAGACATTATTAAAATACGTAACAACGGGTTACTCACGTAAATAGTCAGCTACTGGCCGACATGTTTCAACCTCATCCGGAGGACTTCCTCAGGGCGATCCTTCGGCTTCCTCCGGATGAGGTTGAAACATGTCGGCCAGTAACTGACTATTTACGTGAGTAACCCGTTGTTACGTATTTTAATAATGACTTACAAATAGCAAGACTTCGCATTAAGGAACACTAAACTGCCCACTCCGGAATCACAATTGGCTTCGTCCCAACATATAATATGTTGCAAAGTTTCCAACGCATAAATAAAATATATGTCTACGCCGTACGGGAGACATTTAGTTAACTTTGTCAAACACACTTAAGAGGACCCTGAACGCGCAATACGTGCATGTCTCCATACAAACGGACAAAGGAAATTGTGGAAATATTTTGTAATTTTGGTGTAAAATTAAGCATTCAATCAATCTATCTCATTAAAATCTACTTATATTCTTAAACCATTGATAACTTTACCAAGCTGTATAGGAACGTACGTAGATCATAATAAGATTGATTGATTGAATGCTTAATTATACACCAAAATTATTAAATATCGACGCGCGAGTTTAGGGCTCTCTTAAGTAACAAACATAACACCACACTCAAAGTATAACTTGATTGTAAAGCCTGTAAATTGATAAGTCAATAATTAAAGTTGACACTAACAACATCACATTATCGGAATATAAACTTTTAACAACATTATTTGCAATTAAAACAGAACCTTATAGTTTTTAGTAGCAAGGTTCAAAATACGTCAAATTTACCTTATTGACCCAGACGGTGGCCTCAATCGTGCTGTCACCTCCCAGACTAATATAGAAAACTCGATATTCAACTATTTAAAGAGGCTTTAATTTGTGAAGTGTGAAGTAGGAGTAGCGGTGATATTTTTTTTTACGTACATACAGGTCAAATCTTTTAAAAGCATTCATATTCACGTAGATATTCTACAAATAGGTGATTAAGTGAATAAGTAAAAAGTTAATTATGTGAATTGGTAAATGAATTAAACTTTTTGACGACCTCCGTTGCGTAGCGGTCAACACGCCTGCCTGCGACACGGAAGGTCCCGGGTTCGATCCCCGGTCAGGTCAAGATGGAAATGATCTTTTTTAGATTGACCTGGGTCTGGGATGTTTATCTATTTAAGTATATATTATAAAATATAGTATCGTTGAGTTAGTATCCCATAACACAAGTCTCGAACTTACTTTGGTGCTAGCTCAATCTGTGTGATTTGGCCGTATATATTATTTATTTATTTATTTATAACTGAACTTTCGGTCGGACTCTACAAATAAGTAAATAATTTTAGAAATTACTAGCGGTTGCCCGCGGCTTTACCCGTGTGATATATAGCCTACCTACCTATGTCCTTTACAGTACCTATGTGTATGAAAAAATTCATGATAGTCGGTTCAGTAGATAGGGCGTGAAAGTAAAACAAAAAAACAAACTCACTTTCGGATTTATAATATTATTAGTTAGGATTAGTTGGGATTAAATAAATAAATAAAGAAAATTTATAAATTATTAAAAGTACTGTTTACTAGACTTTAACTAAAGAAATAAACATATTTCTAACCTTTAGAGAACGACGTATTTCATACAAACAAGTTTGTACCTTTACTATTTGGAAAAGTTGGAATTAAAAAATAATGATATCAGTCATCGCCTGTACAGGAATATAAAGGTTCTTAAGGGCGAAGGGTGTTTATAACAGCTGTAATGGCCAAAACCCCGCTTTGGGCCCTTATTCGGGCAGATAACGATCCTTCTAAATAGCTAATTTTCTAACCAACTTAATAGCAGGTAATTGCTTTTCAAAATTCCTCTTGATTTTGAGATAAGAGTGAGCTTGGTGCAATGTTTTGATGACTTGATATTTTTAAGGTACCTTAATCGATGTACCAACATAGAATAGGTTCACAAAGAAGAGAGATAGAAGGAACCGAAAATAGGGAATTGGGAACTCCGAACACGCAGCAACCGTTATACAAAAATCCTAAATATCCTAATCCTATCCTAATCCTATCCTAATCCTATCCTAATCCTATCCTAATCCTATCCTAATCCTATCCTAATCCTATCCTAATCCTATCCTAATCCTATCCTAATCCTATCCTAATCCTATCCTAATCCTATCCTAATCCTATCCTAATCCTATCCTAATCCTATCCTAATCCTATCCTAATCCTATCCTAATCCTATCCTAATCCTATCCTAATCCTATCCTAATCCTATCCTAATCCTATCCTAATCCTATCCTAATCCTATCCTAATCCTATCCTAATCCTATCCTAATCCTATCCTAATCCTATCCTAATCCTATCCTAATCCTATCCTAATCCTATCCTAATCCTATCCTAATCCTATCCTAATCCTATCCTAATCCTATCCTAATCCTATCCTAATCCTATCCTAATCCTATCCTAATCCTATCCTAATCCTATCCTCCTAATATTATAAATGCGAAAGTGAGTTTGTTTGTTTTTTTGTTTGTTTGTTACGCTTTCACGCCCAACCTACTGAACCGATCATCATGAAATTTTGCTTTCACATAGGTTAGGGTACTGAGAAGGACATAGGCTATATAATGCGCATGCGAAGCCGCGGGTAACAGCTAGTATATTATAAAGTTGCAATGCTTTTGCATTTTGTAAAATGATGATTTCTTTTATGACGTAGGATGGCAAACGAGGTAAGTGATCACCGCTGCCCATGGACAATTGGACAACTACTGTAACACAAGAGGTGTGACAAGAGCATTGCCGGCTTTTTATTTCAGCCATAGCTATAGTATAAGGTCGTTTAGAGAGAAGGAGAGATGCATGCACAATGCTTTGTTAACATAACTACTAGAGCTAAGTCTTTTAGTTTCAAAACCTTGTGCGGTTCCCCGTATTCTCAAGGTTCCGTAAAATTGACAAATAATGGGTTCCGCGAACCATCAGCGACCCTTCAGTGCATTACTGCATATTGTGATTGTTATCGACTGCACTAACGTCAGCACTATTTTTAAGCTATTTAGTTAACGAGTATTTATAACAGCAAGCATTTGAAACGGAAGAAGAATTAATTAAAAATTTAACTTTTTAAATTTTTCTAGTGACTGGCTACTAGTTATTACAATTAATTGTCTATCTAAGAAATACTCATCATCATCATTCTGTGTAGGTGACACGGTCAGTCGACCATGCACACCCTGGTGTCAGAGTTCTTCGAAACCGCCTCTCGGCCTCTGACGTGGTTCCTTTAACGACTACCAGATGGCAGCCGGGACCACCGGCTTAACGTGCCTTCCGAAGCACGGAATCATCTTTCTTATCAGACTATCAGGTGATTCATGCCTGCAATGTCCTAAGAAATACTGAACCTGATGAAATTTCTTTGATACCAATTACAGATCCTTTGCAATAAAACTATCGAACCATTTTTTTAAAAAACAAACGGTAGGTCAATAAATAGATTTCCTGGACTTTCTAGCTCAAAATGTTCAATAAAATATAAATATATATGGACATATCACACAAATTGAGCAAGCCCCACAGTAAGTTGTGAACTTTTGTCGCAGGATACTAACTCAACGATACTATATTTTATAATATCCCAATCCCATCCCAACTTCCCAACTAATATTATAAATGCGAAAGTGAGTTTGTTTGTTTATTTGTTTGTTTGTTACGCTTTCACGCCGTATCTACTGAACCGATCATTATGAAATTTTGCATACACATAGGTTAGGGTACCGAGAAGGACATAGGCTATAAATTACGCGGGCGAAGCCGCGGGTAACAGCTAGTTTACTTATATAGATAAACACCCATGACCCAGGTCAATCTGAAAAAGATCGTTTCCCATCATGACCTGACCGGGGATCGAACCTGGGACCCCCGTGTCGCAGGCTGGCGTGGTGACCACTGCGCTACGAAGCTCGTCAATGATGTCTTCGTTTTCATTCAAATGATTTATTTATAATGTGGGCCGCACTGGACCCCATGTATCGTATTAAATTAAATAGGTCATGTTTAGCATATTGGTAGGCTTGCAGGTAGACGGGATCAAAAAGCATAGGTTGCTAGCCGCATCGCCTATTGACATAATTCCTCACGCCCAGTTTAGTAACGATCATAGTATTTACCAGCTGCGTCTTTTGTCTGCGTCAGAAAGTAACGGTTTTTTTTTATTTAAACTAACGTGAGATGTTAACATTATTAATATGTAAAATACGGGTCACTCACGACTTCATAGCTACAGGCCGACATGTGCGGACTGGGACGACTTCGTGCGCGCGTCTCGGTTCACATTCGTCCTGAGGAAGACCTCCGGATGAGGTTGAAACATGTCGGCCTGTAGCTGACTTCATACATGAGTGACCCGTATTTTACATATTAATAAAGTAACGGTTTTGTCAAAAACGGCCATTTTTGGCGAAAACACAAAATAAATCTTTATTGTCACACTTTTAACTGTTTGAAAGTAGTTAACTAAAATAGTTTGAAGGGGTTTCTAGACCCCTAGCTCAAAATTTTCAATGATGTCAATGATTCAATGGTGTTTTCAATGATTAATTTATATCTAGCTGTTACCCGTGGCTTTGCCCGCGTGATATATAGCCTATGTCCTTCTCCGTACCCAAAACTATGTGTATGCAAAATTTCATGATGATCGGTTTAGTAGATAGAGCGTGAAAGCGTAACAAACAAACAAACAAATAAACAAACAAACAAACTCAGTTTCGCATTTATAATATTATAGTTAGGATTAAGATTAGGATGTCCTTCTCAGTACCATAACCTATGTGTATGTAAAATTTCATGACGATCGGTTCAGTAGATACGGCGTGAAAGTGTAACAAACAAAAAAACTCACTTTCGCATTTATAATATTAGTAGTGATAGTGATAGGGATAGGGATGAGGGCAGCACTGGACCTCGTTGTATCGTCTTAAAGACTTGGGCTCTGTCCACCCTGCAAGGGAAGGAGACGTGATAGTATGTATACAGTACTAAACTGAACAAATCTGAATAAAGCCACAAACCATTCAAGGCCGCACGTAAAGAGAACCTTTTCAGTACAGTTGCGAAGAAAAACATTATAAATGTCATTATTAATGGTTGCCTTTCATGTGAGGTACATACACGCGTACCGGGGTTTGTCGGCCTTTGAATTGATTAATGAAAACTATTTAGCTTAGCTTGGCGGATAAAGAAAACATAAAATGTACCAGCTACCCGCTTAGATCGTAAAAGCCGGTTTAGGGAATGATTTAGTCATACGCGAAACAGTAAGCCGTGTGGTTCCCGTCAGAGAAGAATGGGATCACTCTAAGTCTTCCCGTGGATGTCGTAGAAGGCGACTTAGGAAACACAGCTAAACAAAGCTTTTAAAAACCGGCCAAGTGTGAGTCAAACTCGCGCAATGAGGGTTCCGTACAATATGCTTCGTGAACACACACACAATGTGCCAAAATGTTTTATTCAATTGACTAGCGCTATGTAGTGGTGTTTTAGTGAACTATTTCCCTAGATGAACTTATTATAGTGAGTTTACCACTTTATTTTCAAGTGATAGAATTCTTATTATTTTTCCTGTAATCTTCAAGGAATAAACTATATTTTATATATTTTTTTAAATTTTCGGTTCAGTAGTTCCGCAGATCAGGGGGGGGGGAATGGTCAATTTTTGCCTTATTTGGGGAATAAAATCAAAAGTATTGATTTTACCCGAACAAAAAAAAAAATATTTTTGAGATCCTCATAATGAGCCCTTTTATTTGATATATGACACAGTAAGGTTTGCAAAACTTTTTTTTTAAATTATGTAATTGGGCCCCTGAAAATGACCCTAAACCCTTATTACAGAAAAATCTTTATTTACTTTGCACATCCATGTTTGGGTCATAGGATTACATCGTCTTACCAAATTTCACCTAATTTGGTTCAGTAAATTCGGAGAAAATCGGCTGTGACAGACGGACGGACGGACAGACAGATGCACGAGTGATCCTATAAGGGTTCCGTTTTTCAATTTTTGTACGGAACCCTAAAAATCAAAGAGACCTCTCGAACTCTTCTGGCCAGTGTGGCGAGTGTAGGCCAAATCGTCTGAGTGCTCTGGCTAAAGTGACTGCGATGGCCTAATTGGTAAAGCGTTAGTCGTACAAAAGACTAAGGCCAGCGCCTTAGTCGAATCCTTCCCACGTGTATATTTTTAATGCATATATTATTTTCTTCTTTTTTTATTTATCTTAATTTAATCCTATCCTAATCCTAACTCATGCGAAAGTGAGTTTGTTTGTTACGCTATCACGCCCTATCTACTGAACCGATCATCATGAAATTTTGCATACACATAGGTAAGGGTACTGAGAAGGACATAGGCATTATATCACGCGGGTTACAGCTAGTATTAAATAAGAATAGACCAAAACCAAGTTGTTACAAAAATCTTTGATTGACCCATGACCTCGTCTGTACAAAATTACAAATCCCAGTAATGTTATTGGCTACGTCAGAAACATTTGCCGGTAATTTTGCGGTCAGCGTTACCGGTGCCGCCGGTATCGGTATCCTGCAATCCGGTCGCCATTGAGTTATTACTGTGGAGACGACACCACAAAGTAGCTTTGTTTTGTCTTCGTGCACAAAACTGGCGGTCCACCCCGGCTTCGCCCGTGGTACATACCTTCCTTATGGCAGTCAGGGATAACGTTACTATCCAACGGTGAAAGAATTTTTGAAATCGGTCCAATAGTTCCTGACATTAGCGCGTTCAATCAAACAAACAAACTCTTCAACTTTATAATATTAGTATAGATTCAAAATAAATTGCTGTGTTCCTGTGCTATGACCACTTTTATACTGTCGCGTAAATAATTACCATGTATAATTAATTCAAAATCCGGAATTAATGCGAATAGACTGTGTTTTCTCCAGAAGATTTTGATGCGACTGTGTGATGTATAAAGGTATGAGCCTTAAACGTGTAACCTCTGTAGTAAGGTTGTAACCAAACTCCTTCGGTCATAGTCACTTTGATTCTTGATTATCTGTGGTTTTGACGTCAGTAATAAATTAGCGTCTTTATAACTCGTTGTTTATCTCATCAAATATTAGCATTTATATCACTGTGTTTTAGCAACGAAAAGGCATCAATGGTAGTTTCGTGGTCTAAGACCGAAACTCGCAGTTGAAAACCCACCCGACCTGACCTGTGCCTCTAAGTTTATAGCCCAAAGACTCAATTACGGTAATTTTATCTTGCTTGTGGAGAAAAACATCTTCACACAAACCTGAACACACGTTTACGGTTATATATCTATATAATATAGTAACCTGTTGTGAAAAGGACGGTGCTGCCACAATAATATATTTTATTAGGATACGTAAGATGT
This sequence comes from Rhodophaea formosa, assembly GCA_963082605.1. Taxonomy (NCBI): domain Eukaryota; kingdom Metazoa; phylum Arthropoda; class Insecta; order Lepidoptera; family Pyralidae; genus Rhodophaea; species Rhodophaea formosa. The sequence continues at coordinate 6,301,215 of OY720228.1, read as the reverse complement.
CTCTATGCAGGTTTAAATTTCAGATATTACAAAATATTCTATAACATTACAATGATATTTAAACAACTAACATCATAGAGCATTTTCCCTATCTGTTTGTATTGTATAATATACAGGTAAAATTTGTTTACCTAAACTTTAAAGTTTAGCGGCAGCAGCAAGTGTCAAGCATTTTGTATGAAACGAAAGATCGGGACGCGACAGTCGTCGCTGTCGTTTTATTTTAAATGCGCGACACATGTCTCTGCCACCGAACTTTATTCACCCTAAAGTCTTAATTTACCCGTAGCAAAGACAATATAAAACTAACGTACCCGTAGGCCAAAATCAATGTATGACAGTGAGTAATTACGCAGGCATTAGACGATATTGTGATCTAATCTAGGCATTTAGTTCTATGTTCAAATTATAATTACGCAACTGTAATCGCGCTTTTATCCGTGTGATAGGATTTGGTAATTATCGTTCATGTACCTATTGTATTAACCAATACAATAGGTAAACCAACCCCGAGGCGTTATTAAAGCATTTGGATTTTGTTGTCAGCGGATTGATAAATGAAAACATTGGAAGTCAAATGAGAAGCTTACTGTTTAATATGTACATAAATAAATAAATAAATAAGCTTTTCCTCTGCCAATATATATTTTTTATTGTAAAAGATATACAGCATGCAAATTGACCTTCGACATTCCCTTCAAGGGGTGACTCAGACCGTCAATACGAACAAATTTTTTTTTAGCTTATCCTTATTTATTGGCTGAACACTTTTGTATAAAAATATCGAAAACTTTTTGAGTTCCAGCATTGATCCCATTTGCTGGAAACTCATTTTTTTGCGAAAAGTTGTTCATATTGGCGGTCACACCTTAAAGGGTATTTTGTATTTACACGCTGTATATATCTATAATATTTGAGTGTGAGAACTGCTATGTAGACCAACTGTACAACACAGGGTAGTCCTGTCGTAAGACTCGTACGATAATTTTTATCGACCATTACGTGCTTCTAAGCTAAACATTGTCAGGAAACTTACACACCGATGAAATGGGAAAGGTAAGTAGTCCAAGAATCTTTATGGATTCTTATATTTAGCTCGTATTTTTAAATCAAATAAATTCACTTATGCAAATCTATAGTAAAAAATACACGTTAATTTCCAAACTCCAACAGAAATAAAAAATCTCGAAATTCTGCCACTACTCATACAGTAGAATACGAAATCTTCATAAAAAAGGTATATATGAAAAATACCTTAGAAATTTGACTTGGCTACCTGGTTAATTTCTATGCGACATCGAAAGTCACTCGGGATATATCTAAGGATTCTAACTAAACCACTTATATCTAAATCTGTTTCAAAATATCCTTCCTCAACAACATCAAGCCAATACTTCTCGTAGCTTCCCATGTATCCGCCAGTTAAAGGGGTCAGTTAAATAGTTTTGTTGGGTCCTACTCAGCTCTTATTAGAGTAGGCCCAACATTAATATATTGTAGCTGTATTAGGAGCTCGGCGGAGAGAGAGCTCACGTAGAAAGAGAACACATCGCAGGTATTGAGATATATTTCGTTATTTTACACTGTTATAAATACAAAAATACAATACGGAAAGCGAGTGCCTATAAGCAAGGGTCGAACGATCACGACCAAAAGTTGGAATGGATTGAATATTGGTGAGGCAAGGGCTGTGAAGAATATTTGAAAATGGAATTAAGAATTAGAATAAGTTTCTAAATAAAAGTGGACAGGATGGTGGTGATTGAGAAATGAGGTGAAAAACAAGATTCAGCATGAAGTTATCATGCCACACCGTAACAGTTTGAAGGGTAGGACTTCTCCGAACATAATTTTGAATGATCTCTCAATTTTCACTCAAATAATTCATTTAAAATAAGGGCAGCACTAGAACCCGAAATTTAATGTACGGCTTTAAGTATAAGTGGTGTGTAGTAGGCCTTAACCATGTTATTTCGGTAGCCGGTGAAAAATGTAAGTTTTAAAACACCGGAGCTTATAATAAGGGCGGTTTCTTTGTGTAATCACGCCATTGTTGGTATGGTTATACAACGTGAAGTGTGAACTCCGTCTAATTTTGAGGGGTATTTTATTCGTCTTTCTTCAATGATAAAATACAAAAGAAATTAGATATCTAAACTAAAAGAAAAAAATTTGTTGTTGTGAAATTACATAAAATGGATACTATTGCAAAAAAAATATGAATAGCTATATAATTTAATCAGAGTTAGCCAAACGGATGGATAAGCGGATATTGAGAAAAAAATGCCTAAGCTTAAATGCTTCGCGCTCGCTCGATCATTGACTGTCAAAATAAGTGTAAGTAATAAAATGTACCTACTTGTTTAGAAGTGACGAAATCGCAAATGATATTATTAACTGCATTAAGTAAATTGACGAAGATAAAATAGTATTTTCCGATTGACCCCTCGGCTCGAAATATTTTACGAAATTTTACTAAATACCAAAAGATGCATTTTGCGATTCGTATCTCTTGTAAGGTGAACGAAAAACCCGTCTCAATGTGTTAAATGTTCGTAGTTTTAGCGTGTCGTGCGTGTCAGTCGTGCATTGGGCGTCACGTGACATCACGTAAGGTGCACGTTGTTATGATGGCTAGTGGCCGGCCGCCTTTGTGTCGTACGCTTTTTCGGATTTCAAAGCATATATTCGTTTAGAACATTGTTCTTCATTTACATTCCAAATCAATTGTATTGAACATTAGACTTAGTTATATTATTATACTCATAAGAGTATTTTTAAAATCAAATTATAAAAAAATATATTTATATTTTTTTAAATTTAATGTTAGTTTGTCAGTGACAAGTAAATACATAAGTACTTGTTAATTCCATTCCTTAGTTTACTGTCTATGCTAGTGGTGCACTCTGACACGACACAGCTTACAGCAATATGTCTTACTTGTCCAATGTTCGTAGTTTAAGCGTGTCGTGCGTGTTAGCCGTGCATTGGGCGTCACGTGACGTCGCGTAATGTGCACGTTGTTATGATGGCTAGTGGCCGGCCGCCTTTATGTCGTACGCTTTCACGACTACAAATATTCTGGTCATTCTAAGACTTTTCCGTGTTCAAGAGCATTGATTCCCTTAGAGCTTTGAACTTCATTACAAATTCATTATATCAAACACTATGTATTTATTTAAACTAGATGCCCGGCGAACTTCATTTCGCAATTTTTTTTCTTAATATTTCAAATGTTTTTTATGGATATTCTGCTATTTGGGGTGATAACTAACAATACAAACCAAACATAACGAGAAAATTATTTACATGTTTAACTACAAACTGCTACGTTAATTTTGAACCTCTTGGGGATGAATTGCCAAAAATTTCTTCTAAGAGAACACAGACTCAGATTTCTGCTGTGCAAAGTCAGTCAGTATCTTAATTTTTATTCCGAAATCACCCTGATTTTGGGAGATAAACACGGTATAGTCTCCGGCAAAATTTTATAAATGTAGGTGAGAGAGGCATCCCATGAACTTTGAACAAGACAGGAATACTAAAAGGATACCAGCAACTTTAAACTCTAAAATCTTTAAAAGTAGCTTGAACACAGAAAAAAACTTACTATATGAAACTCCACGAGCTGTTCCAAGCACCGTAGCCACTTATTTTCAGCTTCCTAAAATACTACCAAAATCAATACCGGCGGCCAGCGACGCTTTGCCTGCATGTTTATTTACAGAGTCATAAATTTATCACAATTACAGTATATAAGACACTATGTTAGCTGTGTGGTTCTCGCTAGAGTAGGATAGGACCACTTCAAGTCTTCCCGTGGATATCGTACAGGCGACTTAGGAAATTGTGTTTCCTAAGTCGCCTCTAGTCGCTAAACAAAACTTATAAACATCAAAGAGACCTCTCCAACCCGTCTGGTCAGCGTAGAGAGTAGTTACATGTATATTTACCGAGTCATAAATTTATCTCAATTATAGTATATAAGAAACTATGTTGGTTTGGTTCCCGCCAGAGTAGGATAGGACCACTCCAAGTCTTCCCGTGGATATCGTAAAAGGTGACTTAGGAAACACCAGCTGAACATACATACATACTATCACGTCTTTCTCCCTTGCGGGGCAGACAGAGCCCAGGTCTGCAAAACCTTATAGCCACGTTTAGCATGTTGGTGGGCTTGTAAGTAAGAACGGAATCAAAATAGTGATGGGTTACTAGCCGCATCGCCTAATGACATGATTCCTGATGCCCAATGCCTCGATCGACTTTTACGATCTGCGCGGGAAGAGAAGCAGCTGGGTCCATTCTATGTTTTTTTTCTTTTCTCCCAGACCAGCATGGAAATACATAAGAAACATTACAGTATATAAGAAACTATGTTATGTAGCTGTGTGGTTTCCGCCAGAGTAGAATAGGACCATTTCAAGTCTTCCCGTGGATATCGTATAAGGCGTCGTAGGAAACCCAAGCTGAACAAAGCTTATAAACATCAAAGAGACATCTCCAACCCGTTTGGCCAGCATGGAGAGTGTAGGCCAAATCCTCTGATTGCTCTGACTAATATATGGCACTGGTAGTACTGAGAGGGTTGTGCTCCTGCAGTGGAGACTGTCAAAGACCTGATGATGATGATTAAATTGTAAGTTTTATAAAGTACAGAATATTTGACGTTATTTAAACGTATTTAATTTGACTATGAATCACCGCAGCTAGTTATAGCCAACAGCAGTTGTTTTTATTAAATCCTGACAAATATCTGACTAACTTTGACTATATACTTTCAAGACGTCGTCATGCCTAAATTTCAATGATTAAAAAACTGGCCAATTTTTCAATGGTTGTGTGCGTGACAGCTTTGTGTCAGCATACGCGTCCTGTCAATTAATGCCATCAAAATCCATCAAATTTGTAGCTAGTTTGTATGATAAGTATGAGTTGGACACAATTTTTTTATGCTTTTAAGCTAATACAGTCTTTATATAATCTAAGCTGACTAATATTTTGATGTCTTGACACTTTAAAGCTGTCATAGTAGTTGATCTGACTGTGGAAAGCTCAATAGGGAATGTATTTAGATGCGGCAAAAATGTGTATAACGTTTTGCTCCAAAATATTTCTTCTATATTTACATGTCAGGAAAAAACAAGAATACCAGTGAATTGCGGGAGATCGAACGATGGTGAATGTCTGACAAACAAATAAAAGTCAGGAAAGCAAACAAAAGTCGGGAAAACAACTGAATGTAGGGAAAAGAGTTGAAAAATTAAATTTCGCAACTTGAAATTAAAAATATAGGAAATTTTTTATCGTTTGACATGATGGGTGTTTAATTTTATGATCAGACATTTTTTGTAGTTTATATTGTTGGTCGTTGTTACAGTTAGGAATTATTATTGCAGGACATTTCTATAGGTTTGACACAAGTAGTAGTAGTAAATTTTATGATCGTGACACTGCAAACCGGAAAATATATAACTATGAGAAATAAGTTTAAAGAAAAAAGCAAGTAACCGTAATTTATATATGTGAATAGAAATGGTTAGATTTCTAGTTAAAACAAACTGCAAACCCAGGTTAGTGTTCCCGTTTATTTACACACCCCTTTCTTTGTTCACATTGTTCGCCGCCATTTTTGCAGCACAAAAATGGCAGTTTCTGGCCGCCATTCACGGAAGCTCTTTCAGTGCGCAATATTCAGTCGAATGTGACTGTGAACTGACTCCGTAGATTACTACGTAGGAAAAAAGTATATTACTTATTTAAATCAGATCGATATGGCAGCGTGTTGATATGGTGACGACAAAAAGTTTAACTTTGAAGTTGGAACTCTGACTGCCCTGGCTAACATATGGCTCTCGTAGTACAGAGAGGGTCATGCTCCTGCAGTGGAGAACAAAGTCCTGTTGATCATGATGATGAAGTTGGGAATTAGCGACGTGCAGCAGCAATTGTCGCGCGACTCATATCGCTGTCACCGGTCGGTAAACTCCAAACTTATCCATAATCTTGGTCATCATCCTCATCATTTCGTGTAGGTGACACGGTCAGTCGACCATGCGCACCCTGGTGTCAGAGTTCTTCAGAACCGCCTCTCGGCCTCTGACGTGGTTCCTTTAACGACTACCAGATAGCAGCCGGGACCACCGGCTTAACGTGCCTTCCGAAGCACGGAATCATTTATCTTATCAGACAATCAGGTGATTCATGCCTGCTATGTCCTAACCAAACTGGAAACAACTTAAGAACTAAGAACTGCTTCCCATGGGAATCGAACCCACGACCCCCGGGTCAACAAGGCGAACGCCTTAAAACCACTGGACCACGGAGGCAGTTGGTAATAATAACATAGTACAGATCTTGGTAATAATAACATAGTAGCTAATGTCGCAGCGCCAAGTGTTGCGGCGGCAAGTGTCGCTGCCACCGAACTTCAAAGTTTACCTTAGGCATTCATGGACAAACGACATGATGCGTGGCGCGAATAACGGCATTTGCTGTCAAAATATCAATCACATGGTGAATTATGGAGCAGTTAAGTCAAATACCTTCGACCCTGGCTGCTCAGAGTCGTCCATTAAAAACTTACCCCGTCTAATTTGGTTTAATAACAAATCTGAATTCGTTGTCTATGCAGACTGTAAAGAGCACGTTGGGTTGGTTGTATGCTATACAGACTCTGATGTCATAAATTCATTTTCAATAGATTTTGTAGACTTGACGAATCAGAACTCAAAATAGGCCTGACGAATCGAAACATATCAACGTTTGACAAATCGAAACTACCAATAGACTTGACAAATTAGAACTTTTCGTGGACTTGACCAATCAGAAACTCTACATGGTTTGGCGAAATGAAACCTTCCTAACATTTGACGAACTTATACAAAACTGGGTGTTAAAAATTCGCTTGACGAATCAAAACAATTTTCAGGCTTGACCAATCATACCCTAAATCCATAAACCTGACGTCAAGTCAGGTTGTTTCTAATATCAAACATACTGCAAGTGATTTACTAGTGAAGTACAATTTTAGTAGTAAAATAATAAAATTAATGATGGCGCAATATGTTTTCGCTCATGAAAGCAAAGTAATAGGTTTTTTTACTTATATAAATTTAAGCACTGATTTTCAGCTGGCATCGTCAAATATTTGAGGAGGGAGATGATGACTTTAAATCCCAACTATATTGGTTTCACTGAAGATAAAAACAGATTTGATTTTCAAAACATGTAATAACAATAATTTAAGTACATTTCCTTACTCTAAATTGAAACTACGCACAAATCAAGATTTGATAATCTAAGTCTTATTTACAAATTTCCCTCAAAATTACTAATACCTACACTACTATCAGTATCCAATAAATGACAATCCTCAAACTCACTGCGTTTCTCATCGACCTTCTCAAAATTATTCTTGCAAAGAAAATCACTATCACACACAAAATCACTTCTTCCCTCTCCCATGATACTAGTTTCAAAAGACGTTTCTCTAAACCGTTTCTCATTCTCACTGTGATAACTCTGGTACCTTTCTATCCCAAAATCTGGAGAAATAGTCTGACCTTCAGTGACCGTTTCTTTCCCTAAAATATCTTCAGTATCTATAGCAGTGGCTTGAACAGAACTTGGCATTTCGTTAAAAGCTCTTGTTTCATTCTTAACATCATATTTAAGTTCAGACAGGTCAATATTTTCTCTATTTTCTAATATCGGCTTCATCATCAGATTGAAATTTGGCATCATTCGGGTATCCCATTGCTGTTGTTGGACATTTTCTTGAGTTTCTAGGTCTAAGTGGATATCTTCACCAATTTTCTTGAATGTTCCGAGGTTGTATTGGAGTGGTATTGAGAATGATGGCAGGTCTGGTTGCGGGTTCTGTCTCGTAGGAAGTGCTGACACGTGGATGGCCACTGGCACTGTCTGTTTCTTGGTTGGGTAACTGTTTTGCGGTGAGGTGTCGGCTATGTTTATCATTTGTGTCGACGACACTGAAAACATAAACAGATAAAAATTATAAATTTACCAAATACCAACTAATGTTACAATTGGTAAAAGTATGATAAGAAATGTAATATGTTGAATCATAATTCAAAGCAAAATTAGGATAGACGAAAAGAAGAAGAAACATTTCGTAATCTAGCGCTGCATTATCTCCGTTTTATACCTCTCTAAATTTCACTTGTAGTACTGGTACTTCTTCGTTTTATAGGGCTTGAGATCAGTTGACTCGGCGCTTGCCCAACTTCCGGTCTTTGTCGAGCTCCATACCTATCTCACCGCCCGGTGCCGGGCCATCGTCACCGTACCAGATAGAAACCGTGCTCATGAATACTGGCCAAAATTTTAAATGCTATCATCATCTGAGCGTATTCCCGGTTGTGTCTTCAGCGGTAATGTTTCAGAGTTCAGGGTCTGTTTACTATCTTAGTTGATGAAAATAATTTACCTGGTATAGTTATAAAATCCCTCATTTCCAAGGCCAGGGCTGAGGGTGACCTCTCCCCTGGAGACCGAGGGCCTCTCGACTGGTAACCGTCGCAGCCAGCCTTCTGCTGCTTCCTCCATTTTGCACGGCGGTTTTGAAACCACACCTGTGATTTAAATAAATATACAAAGCTAAGACATGCTGGCCTAGAAGGATTTTAAAACTAAGGACTTTACCGTCCAGTAAGAAGAAAGAATATTCAAATTTCCTCAAACAATTAAATAATATCTGGTTTAGTCAGTATTTTAGAAGACTGACAAATTGCTGAAAAAAACTGGATTGCGATGGCTAGAGATAGAGAGGGATGGAGCAGATCATCATTTCGTGTAGGTGACTCGGTCAGTCGACCATGCATACTCTGGTGAATGATGACGCACATGGAGAGAGGCTTACCCAACTGATGATTGATTGTCAATATTCTCAGTTATATTTTCAGTTTTGAAGACTGCTCTAGCTTTTTATCTGCGTACTAGATTTTGTTCGTGCCTTTGGTCATGCGATCCGAGGCTTCATAAAAAACAAAAGAGTTGTATTATTTTCTTACGAAGCCACGGATCATATCTTATCATTGTGTAATAGTAATGGTAACCGCGACTTACCTGCACTCTAGCTTCAGTGAGGTCTATTCTCATGGCAAGTTCTTCTCGGAAGAAAACATCCGGGTAGTGGGTTTTGTGGAAGGCGGCTTCCAGTTGCTCTAACTGCACATTTGAAAAGGTTGTCCTGCAATTAAGATACGTAGTTGAAAAGCAAGCGATCAGAAAATGAGACATATAAGTACCTCACAGGTGTATCCATCCTGTGCAGAATTCTGGTAGGATTCGGATAAATAAAATTCCTTTTAATTTCTTTTATGCGTATTTTTTACAATAGTGGTGGTCTCCTTCCTGGGTATAAACTGAATTTAAATTACATCCGAAATTGAGCCAGGCTTTTATCAGTGCTATTGCGTGGAAATAAACGCATACAATAACAATAAATACAATAATTATAGCTCCGTGGCGCAGCGGTCATCACGCCTGCCTGCGACACGGATGGTCCCGGGTTCGATCCCCGGTCAGGTCAAGATGGAAAATGATCTTTTTCAGATTGACCTGGGTCTTGGATGTTTATCTATATATGTATTTGTTATAAAATATAGTATCGTTGAGTTAGTATCCCATAACACAAGTCTTTCATTAGAACTTACTTTGGGGCTAGCTCAATCTGTGTGATTTGTCCGTATATATTTATATATTTATATTTATTTATATTTTAGGCAGAAATCATAGTGGTTCAGTGGTGTCGATCTCAACTGCCTGCTCGATGGTTGTATGTACGGTATCTGGTATGCGCGCCGAGCCACCCGAGCTGCAATATTTTTCATCTCCAATCACTCCAAGCCAGGAGTATCTTGAGTATATATTATACCGTTCCCTTAGTCGAAATAGAAAATCTGACGCCAGTTTTGGCCACTTACACTCACGATAAACAAACATCAACAAACCTGTATCGCCTTTGTTTTCGTTTTGGGATGTCGCTTTTGGAATCTGGAACGAACCAAAAATATGTTTAAAATCACAGACGATATTGATTCAGAGAATTCCAGGGATTCGGATGACGAAAACTTCCATTGTGTACGTTAATAAAATACCAATTCGTTTATTTTTTTACTCAATTACAATATCACAATATGAATGTCATAATCATCATCTGAGTTCAGTTTTTTTATTACCCGACTGACCCACCCAGAAGGAGGGTAATGTTTTTCGAGCCTATGTATGTATGTGATTGTGATTTTGATGCATTGATGTAGAAAACTATAGACCGGACTGATTGTAGGTCTTATAGATAGTTGAGTATAGTTTTTCGCGCAAATCATGGTTGATCAAACGGCATTCGATTTCAAATGGGAATCGATGCAAACACATCAATGAGCATAAGTTGCCATGACGCCATGGAGATATGGAGATCAAATCGGTAGAAATGTTTTTGCCTCATAGTCTTTGTGCATGATGCATATAATAACACGCTTCGTGTCATGCACAAAAGCATTGAAAAATTGGCCAGTTTTTAGGGTTCCGTAGTAAAAAAGGAACCCTTATAGTTTTGCCATGCCTGTCTGTCCGTTTTACTCTAGAGACTATAAGTACTAGATAGCTGTGATTTGGTATGGGTATGTATATAAATCATGGCAAAAAAGTGGTAGAAAAAATCTTGAAAAAAAATATTTTTTTTAAGCTACTCCCATACAAGTAAAGTGGGGGAGTAATTTTCTTTTTCTCTATTTACCCATCGTGTGGGGTATCGTTAAATAGGTCTTTAAAAAATATTGTGAGGTTGTGAACACCACTTTTCGATTTAGGTATCCGTTTCTGAAATATTTGGTTTTAAAGTGCAAATTTTTGTTAGAGGTAAGTGTCCCCCCCCTATATCTACTAACCGGTTATATATGGATACGTGAAAAAAATTACAGCAGTAGTATTTATAGAAGTACTTATAGTAGTAATTATAGTAGTACTGAAGTTGAAAGGAAAACTATCAAAGCTGAGTACTAAGTACAAACTAAAAAGTTATAGGCAACCAACTTATAAAATGTACTCGAAAATTTAAAATTTCATACATTTTCATTGTTACATGTTTTTGGTCGTTAAACTGTGATGTGCGAGTGTGAACAGTGTGAACTCAAAGTTGTCATTCGCAACTACGGAACCCTACACTGCGCGTGGCCCGACACGCACTTGGCCGGTTTTTTTATAATATTATTATAGAAGACAGCGTTAAGAAATATCGTCATAGTTTGTTGTAAATACTTGACAACTTGCTTACTTGATTTTGGAGAATATTCCTCATCTTCTTCATACTGTTGCTGCTCGCTGGTTTCCTCTGTCTCTGCGTTGACATAAGTCTCGGCTACGTCTGTATCTGGTCTCTCACACAGCACTGATCCTGGACCTAACCTAAATATAGTAATGTTCATTATGATCTCTCTCTCTCTCTCTCTCTCTCTCTCTCTCTCTCTCTCTCTCTCTTATATTTTCGTCGCGTTTCCTGCTTACATCCTTCATTTAAAAGTTACAACTAGTTGAAATAAAGAAACTGACCTCAAGAACAATAAATACACTCATTTTTTGGAGGTCGTGTGAAAAGAGCAATTAATGAACAGATATTATAAAAAAGTGTCTCACTGATCTAATATACAGGTGTTAGTGTGAACAGTGCTATCCTTTGAACCAACAAACCAGCCCGTCAAAATGAACAACTTTTCCTTTAGAACCAATGCTGGGAAATTCCCAGCATGGAAATACAAAATTTTTTGCATCATTTTCATACCAATTGCCGGGCCAGCCGAACACTTTTGTATGGAAATGACGAAATTTTTTTAAGTTACCAGCATTGGTCCCATAGAAAAAATTGTTCATTTTGACGGGCTGGTTTGTTGTTTAACAGGAGGATACTGTTCACACTAACACACTGTATGTTATGATGAATAACGTCATGCAAATTATGAACCATGGACTTCAACTGAATAAGCAGGCATCACATAAGTTCTAATCTAAATATAACCTGAAATTTTCTGGATTTTTTTCATTTACCTCAATGCTGCCCATTTGAAATAAGTTAAGTATTTGCAAAAAATGCAGGTGTTTTTATCATGTAAAGACCGTCATTAAATAGTTATCAATGAGAATTTCAAAACGGGTAGACGTGGTCATAGGCGTTTTCGCCAAAAGTTGTTGTTTTTAACTAAAAACGATAAGTAAATTTTTACGTTTTCATTTTGAGCTGCAAGAGGTAAAATAACACGTTTGTAGGTGAGTCTAATAAAATATTTACCCATTGAAAAGGTTTGGTATATTATAGCAGAAGCTGGTGGTGGGAGAAACGTCGTCATTCAAGATGGCTGCCGAGTCGAAGCCCGCAGCACTTGCCCCTTCGCGCTCGTCCAATGACTCGTCCATCTGATGATGTCATAAATAAATATAAATATCTACGGACAAATCACACAGATTGAGCTAGCCCCAAATTAAGTTCGAGACTTGTGTTATGGGATACTAACTCAACGAAACTATACTTAATTACAAATACATAATATATAGATAAACATCCAAGACCCAGGTCAATCTGAAAAAGATAATTTTCCATCTTGACCTGGTTGAGGATCGAACCCAGGACCATCCGTGTCGCAGGCCGGCGTGTTGATCGCTGCGCCACGGAGCTCGTCTAACATAAAATGGTAATAAATCAAATTGATATTATTTTATATTAATGTTATAACGCTGCAGAGTTTGTTCGGTTGGTTGAACGCGATAATCTCAAGAACTACTTACCAATTTCAAAAAATCTTTCACCGTAGGATAGGAACGGTACCTGAGTGATATATATCACTCAGGTATACCGTTCGGGCAAAGCCCGTAGTACATACATAGCCTATATCACTCAGGTATATATACCGTTCCTATCTTACGTTCGTTTCGGACTGCTAGTGATATAATACGGTTCGAACAGCTGACAGACGGGCGGAAGGGTAGACAGTGGTGAATAGAAATAGGGTTTTTTTTTACCTTTGGGTACGGAATATGCCGTGTGGGTCCCGGCAGAGTAGATATGACCACTGTCTTCCCGTGGATGTCGTAGAAGGCGACTTAGGCAACACAAGCTAAACGAAGCTTATAAACATCAAAGATACCTCTCCAACCCGTCTGGCCAGCGTGGAGAGCGTAGGTTAAATCCCCTACTGCTCTGGCTAATATATGGCCATAGTGGTACAAAGAGGGTCTCCTGACCTGATGATGATGATGATGTACGGAACCCTATAAATCATAGCTCCCTTTCGCGCCACGCTTATTTTTTTCTGCACAAAATCTATCATTTGATGATCTTCAGGGCTAAATAGATGATCAGTCATCATCGATGTATCTACAACGATGGTGACTGTTCATCTATTGCTACCTAACTAGAATATATTTTTGAATTTTGTCCTTTCTTAATAAAGAGCCAAGAAATGTAAATCACAAAAAGTTGAATCTACTTTATAAGGAACATGTAAGTATTTATTGGATTTTCTAAAGCTTTTATCGTCACCTCGAGTTGAACGAATGATTCGATCATATCTAACCGAGGGTACTATTTTTGAACGCGTGACGCTCGTCTTCGAACGATTTTTCCATACAAAAATCGTTCAAGACGAGAGTTACACGTTCAAAAGTAGTACCCCAAGGCTGTATAAATATTAAAGCGACACCTCAAAAAGTTGGCTTCCGATTGGGGAGGAATTATTCATTGATTCATTCGGCTGGCTTGATGTGTGCTCCTGTTTTGAGGTTTTGGACTTATCGGTGTAGAAAATGGATGCATGAACTTTACAGAGATGATACAAATGTGTTCTGATTTAAAAAAAAAAAATTTAAATAAATAACATATTTTGATTTTTTTATTGCCATTTATGTCCCACTGCTGGGCAAAAACCTCCCCTTTCTGTTTCCATTTTGACCTGTCTTTTGCTGTCTCTTTCCAATCTTTATCAAAACCAAACAAATCATATTAAGTGAATCGGAATCCATTTTTACGTTAGCATTAGTGTTTTGACGGTTAAACAATCCCGCCCGGAGATTCTTGACACCCCTGATTTCAGAGCTAACCATGGTGCCGTCGTCACCAGGTTTATCTCTGGAGCCGCCAGGCACTTGGGGCTGTATTCGGTTTTGTAACACCTTAGGGATAGTTGGCCAGGGTCGACCTCGTCGGACGTACTGCGATCAGATTGCTGACGTTCTTAAGAAAGGAGATGTAAGAAGTACCCGAAACCGAAGAGCATGCATGGGGAGAGTGATGAGTTTAGATGAAGCTAGAGGGATTTGTCAGGATCGTAGCAAGTGGAGATCCATAGTCTCTGCCTACCCCTATGGGAAAAAGGCGTGATAATATGTATGTTATCCCACCAAAAACATAAATGTAAAAAAGGAGAGTCAAGTTCAATACAAAAATTATGCTTGGCTGTGGGCTTCGCCGCAAAAAGGATGGAGATCTAAATGAGTGCAAAGTTCTATGCAAAATCCAAATATGTATTTATAGGAACAAAATAACATTATGTACAAGTATTAAACTCTATTTCTTTGCTTTATTGGATACCTATAACAATTGCTGTTATTTAAAAAAAGATTGAGATCTCAAAGTAGGTTAGATTTGACTTGGCCAGTTTTCATTACATCAGTCATTTTATATATTTTAATTCTGATAAAAAAATGGCCAAGTCAATTCTAACCTACTTTGAGATCTCAATCTTTTTTTAAATAACAGCATTTTTACGTTAGCATTCGTGTTTTGACGGTTAAGCAATCCCGCCCGGAGATTCTTGACACCCCTGATTTCAGAGCTAACCATGGTGCCGTCGTCACCAGGTTTATCTCTGGAGCCGCCAGGCACTTGGGGCTGTATTCGGTTTCGTAACACCTTATAGGGGGTTTGGACCATAATCCGCCGCGCTGGTCCAGTGCGGGTTGGCGGGATATTTTGATTACTGCTTTGAAATTATAGGTACCTACATGGTGAAGTTTTTCTCGTTTAGGACCTTAAAAGAGTGATTCAGCCCGTCAATATGAACAACTTTTCCCATGGAACCAGAGCTGAAAACTCAAAATATTTCCATACAAAAATATTCAGCCGCTTGGCCAATTAGTATAGGAAAGTAATTTTTTTTTTCAGGCATTCAGCACCTTTACTTAATAATTAAAGACGACCATTTGGCCTAGTGGTGGTCCCGGGTTCTATCTCCGGTTAGGTCAAGTTGGAAAATGATCTTTATTAGATTGTGTACAATACATATCGTACACACTTGCCCTTCTAATATATCCAAGATAGGTCTTGGATGTTTATCTACCTAAATGTATTTGTTACGGGTCCCATACCTTGATAGCGAATTAGTATCGTTGAGTGTGTTTCCCATAACACAACTCTTATTTATATTTAATTTAAGTAAGTAAGTAAAAATTCTTTATTGCACCATAATAGGTACTTATGAAAATTAACAATGTTAAAAGAAAATAATTAAAAGCACAATAGGTGGCCTCGTTTGCGTTGCGATTGAATAGGCTGCTTCACTACTCTATTTTTATTTTTGCGGCTTTAATACTCTAACCAAGTAGGTACCAACTAACTTTAGACAAGAAAATTGTTACGAACACTTTGGACAAATTTCACAAAATAAATAATTATTTTTTTAATTAATTTCCTTTTCTTTTGATAACATGTAGAGGCCCTTTGGAGAAGTTGCCATGTAAGCTTCTGACAGACCCCGCTCCTCAAAATACCAGTGTATGATAATGCCTTTAAACAGATCTCAGCTGAAGGAGATTATTATTATTTGGACGTGAACGGACTTCCGTTGCTGCCATTTACGTTCATTCTGTTCTGTAACTTCAAGGTTGGCCCTTAAAATAATCTATTTTACAGTCGTGAGTGACAACAAATAGTGCAGTCGTGAGTCTCATGTGAGTCCCCCTCTTTCTTCAATGCCATGGTTATTCAAAATAAAATTCGTACCTATATTTATTTTGTATTGTTCTGTTAAGACACTAAATAAAAAGAAATGCAAGAAAAATCGGACTAAACTTACAATTACTCATAAGAGATCAAACTTTTACAAAACTTTGCGTATATTTTTCAACTACAAGCATCAGAAACACATTTCAAAATTTACTCGTAATGCGAATTCCCTATTTTCAAATCCCATTGATCATCATTAAGTTCACTAATTTGCTTGCTAAGTAATAAAATCGCCTCAACTTTTTTTTAAAAAGTGATGCAAACTCGTTTCCGAACGAAGAAAATAGAAACAGCAGTTATTGGAAATATAATACCCATCGAAGGTGATTGACCGCGCATAACTTACTCCACGACGGTCTTAAATTGAATTAAATGCCTATAATTTAGTTAAGTTTATTAAATTACCACTAAATGAGGATAATTTGTGTCGTTTTCCATTTAGAGGCAGTTTCCTACGCGTTCCGGTGCCGGCGCCATGTTTTGGCGCGAAGTTTGACAGCTTGACATTTGATTTGCCGCGAAAATGTTCGGAAACTATTAGTTTGGTTCTTCGACGTTTGTTATAGTGGAATGACAATTTCTTACGAGTTTTTTTTTTTGGATTTCAGTGGTTTTAAGCCCCGATGCATAAAGAGGGGTGTTATGTTTGACCGCTATGTGTGTTTATCTATCTGTCAGTGTAACAGATTTGGATGCGGTTTTTTATTTCAATAGGTGTTCTAGTATTATCATAATCGGTGCAGTCGTTTACAAAATACAGCGAGTTTTGTGTTTGTTTTGCTTGAGAATATATATTTATACATTTTATTTAAGTTAGTTGTTTACAATTATGTACAAATATTGCCATTCTACGACTCGATAGAAGAAGAAGAAGTTGTTTACAAGTGTAATTCTGCTTTCATCTGTCTTGGTGCCTTACTGTAAATATGTATGCAAATGTAACTAGCTTCCCGGTGTTTGAATAAGCAAAGTTTTAGATATTTTATGACAAATGGGTGACAACGCAATATGAACATTTCAAGGAGCTGGTCTAATGATGTGAAACCCCAAAACCGTTTGGAGAATAGCAAAAGTGCTCGTTTTAAAAATGATTATTCGAATGTTTTTTAGTGGACTACCTAATTGGAATTAAATGATAAATATTTATGTGTTAAGCTCAGTGTTAAGTAATATTATTACTTATTTGATTTCTAATTATTCAGCGAAACAATCGGTGGGATCTAAAGATACAGTACAAAATAGTGCAGTGATTAGCTTTGCATTCAAGCATCATGTATAAGAAACTGACATAACATAATGTTCAAATGGGAATCCGTGCTTAACGAATCGATACTTTGTGGATGAATTTGCCTGCTGCCTTGATCCATGTTGCCGTTTTTTTTTTTGTACGTATAGTGAAATAATGAGCGAGTGAACTCAAGGTACAAGTAAACACTTGTGCAATAAATGGATACTTTTGTGTAAATGTAACAGGAATAGACATTCGTTAGAAACTTATTTAAAAAAAATATTTGTATTGCCATGGTTGTGGAATCCATCTATAATTAGGGGGTTTAGGTATAGATATAAATAGCAAAATGTCAATACTGTGCTGTCGGACAAACTTAGCTTATGGAAGTTCAAAATCACACGCAAGTTTTAAAGGGACTCTTCTTTAAAACGGTTTAAAAATAAATAAAAGAATTATCGTGTAAAATAAGGTTTATTATTATATACCTAGTGGATATAATCTAATCTATACTTATTACGTTTAAATGTTTAAGAAAAATAAATGTTGTAACTTCTCAGAGATGCAAGAATAAAAACTAACTCTTACTAATTTAATTTTAATAATAATGTGTAGTAAATCTCTTTTATGATATATATTTTTTGTACTTCTCTGGACAGTACTTGTCATATCTAACAAGATACAACAAATAAGTGTAATTTAATAGATTTTATTCTAAAAAATACCTAATGTAATAACATAAAATTATGCAACAACATATTTAAACAGTACACTAATACTATATTATACTAACTACAAAAAAGGCACTGCAAACAAAAATACAACTCACCTTTTCAACAAACAATTGTCATCACAACATCCTTAGTTTTATTTTAAAAAAGAAAGTAAAATGGAAGTGGAGGGCTGTAACTATTGTCACGTGGTCAGCAGAACTGAAGTGGATACTCGCCGATCGACTGTCGGACGGAGGACAGGGAAATACATTGAGCGGACATTTTGATTTATATTTTTTTAACTTATGTATATTATTAATGTTTGTTGAATGAAATATGCGGTTCGCTCGATGATTGGTAGATTTCATGGATATTTATGAAATTTGAAATTCAAGTCCCCAAATTAAAATTTTGTAGGACTGGAAAATCACTCGTGTGCCCTCACTCATTTTGATAGCATAGACAACAGAAAGCAGTATGCTTAAGTAGAAAAACTACGGGAACTAAGACAAAACCAGCATTTACAAAATTTTAAAATGCGATAAGTGGTTGCGATATCTTCGCTAATAACCAGCCTTTGTACTTGCTGACAAACTGTTTGAAGTCCTCTTATAACCTTTTACTCATTACATTTTATGTTTACAATTTATGAAAAACAATATTCGTCTGTCATGGGACTTGCTAATAGAATTGAAAACAAATCATAATCTGTGGATTCGCGATACGTGACGCGTGTCGCGCATACACAACTTTACTACTACGAAAAGTCGCTCAATGCGACTAAAGAAGTTGTCAGTATCAATAAATCGTTAAAAATACATACAAACCTTAGGGGTTACAGAGCACTTAATCAACTTCAAAGATCTCTATGAAAAGTTAATTTTGTATGCAATCATGAAAAACTTAAAAAAAAACATAACAAATAGAATAGCCGCTCCACACGCATTGTCCTACCTGCCTAGAAAACTGACGTACCAATACACACGAATGTATAGTAAAACTATACGCTAAGCAGAGCTTAGGCCGGGAAGACTTACGAGTGCCGTATCGTTGACTGAGCTGCGGCGGACAAAGCCAGAGCAATAGCTAGTTCACTATGAAACGTGATGACGACTGAGGATTTACAGAAAATGTACATTTTATGGTAGATATAAAGAGTTTAGACAAGTATTTATTCAGCCTTGCAGGCACAATAACGCTGCATTTATCATATAGGAATATGATAAATGTAGTAAATCTAATGTGTTTACTATTGGAAGGTCCTAGTGTCTATGATACAGGCCCGGCCTAGTAGACACTGGTGTGCTGGACTATAATTAATTAGGCACCGATATTTGTATGACTAAATAAGCAACTAACATATATATCAGTGTCCTACGTATGTAAGTACTTTATTTCAATAATTAAAAAACTGGCCAATTTTTCAATGCTTGTGTGCATGACACGAAGCGTGTTAGGTATTACCTATATGCATCATGCACGAAGACTATGAGGCAAAAACATTTCTACCGATTTGATCTCCATATCTCCATGGCGTCATGGCAAATTATGCTCATAGATGTGTTTGCATCGATTCCCCTATTTGAATCGTAATCCCCTTATCGAATGCCGTTTGATCAACCATGATTTGCTCGAAAAACTATACTCAACTATCTATAAGACCTACAATCAGTCCGGTCTATAGTTTTCTACATCAATGCATCATAATCTCTAAAGATTAAAGGAGGTTAACGCGAACCCTCGAAATATCGTCAGATCAATTCGTGTCGTTATTCACGAAGTTATATTATTTTATTCGAAATTATTTGATAAAAATCCAAGCAAAACGATAGATCGAAAATAAATTTCTTACTCGGTATTTCAAGTGTTTTTTGGGTAACTAACGAAAAAAATAATACTGTTATAAGTTGACGTCAATAATATATTTTTCCGTTATTATTGCAATCAACTGTGCAATAAGATTTGCTTAGATTTTTTTTTACTTAATATAATACCATACTTAGTGATTAAGAGTCACCTGGAAGCGCATGTCTCCATATAAACGGAAAAAGGGCCATATTGTGGCCATATTTGATCATTTTGAAGTAAAATTAAGCATTTAATCAATTAATCTCATTATAATCTACGTACGTTCCTATACAGCTTGGTTAAAATAATAATGGTTTAAGAGTTATAAGCCTTTTCAAATTTGTATGGATATCTTGACAGGCGCATAATTCTAAACATTTGATAATTTAACCAAACTGTATAAAAGCGTACGTAAGATTATAATGAGATTAATTAATTTATTTATTTATTTATTTGTATGGGGACATGCGCGTCCAGGCGACTCTTAAAACTATTTGACCTCACGATAATTCGAGAAAACGCGTTTACCTGCATCGATGTGGCAAATTATAGTGATCACGGACAATCGAGTGAAGGTTTTCGAGCAAATCATGTTTGTTGTTTAAGTAGGGCAAGCATCATGGTTCATGGCTGACACAATGATATTCGACGCTTATAGCTAATAGACTCTATCTAGACTTAATATAATTTTATGAATTTAGTTCATTAATTTTTCGACATCAACAAAATGCTTGAAAGTTACGTAAAAACTTTCAAGGACTTGATGATTGACTGGCAAGGACTCCAGCCCACGAATAAATAAGTGTAGTAAATTATATTTTGTTTCTCGTTGTATATCGAAAATATTTTGAACAAAAAAAAATGGGATTTTGGAAATAAAACAAACTGCATCATCATGAATGTTAATTCATATTTAATAAATAAATACATTTTCATTGTTTTTTTAAATAAAACTATTGTAAGTGACTTTGCTGTAGCATCTTTCAACAACTTATCATACAACATACAAGGTGACGCGTACGCCTTATTGCTTACACTAATTTATGTAACAATTATATATAACTAAGGGATATATATTAGAAATGTTCTTCAATATACATACATGTTAATAATAAGTTAGTATGTTACAGACAGGGAAACCCAAGTTAAATTAAACTAAACGAAAATATACAAAATACATTTAGTAATAGAAAATGATACGCGAAATGACGGAGGCACAGTTTTGACTGAAAAAAAATTACAAATTATAAAAAAAATATGCCTGTGGCACATGAATGACACTTAAGTTACCTGCGTAGCTCAGATTAATCTGCGTAGTGACACTTAAATGACAGATGTCAAAATTTTATTAAAACCTTTCCAAATTAGCAAATATTTACTTAAGGTAATACAAATTTTATGTACCACATAGTTAAAATTCAAAGGTTTTTTTATAAAGAACCACAGTGGTAAGTTCGAACGTGAACACAAAAAATTACATCTTTGGTTTCAAGCGAAATTTACAAAAGCTTTACACACAAACATTATTGATGCGTTCCGATTAACATAAAAAAAATCAGTTAACTTCCTTATTTAAAAACCTAAATTATAATTTACAAACTTAAAAATTATTATGCAGAACTAAACTCAACTAATCATATATGGTTTTACAGCTATTGGTAAAGACAGACGGTATTATATGTTTAAATATACATTTATATTAATCGGAACATATCAAGACTATCACAAATTATATTCTTTAAGAATATTCAAGCATTCCGCTTGAAATACGTCCACGAAAAAACAATATTTTACATTTACGTAACAAAATGGGCTGGATTTTGTCAAGGAATGAAATACTGACATTTTAATAACAATAATTTAATAAAAAATAACGATACTTTGCAATGTCTTTATCGAAATTAATTTTTTAAATAATATCCATTTGGAAGAACTGCACAATGTCTGGCAGGGCTGATTTTGACGAATTTTTCAGGGTAGGGTTAGGATATCGCCGACATTGTACAGTTGAGCCCACCATTTAAAAGTCATATTAAACACCCAACTTTGGGAATCAGTAAGTTTCAGAGAGTTCTATTAAATCCCCTAGGGGATCAAAATCGAGGATCTAAGTGGAACAAACGACTGATAACACCAATATTTTAGTAGCATATGGATGTACCGTAGCCTAGTATAGTCTCCCATTCAGTGACCAAAAACGGCACTGACCCCCGAATATTCAAAATAATCATAACTAATGACCATCTTACATCTTAGACTGTCTTTGTCTAGCTTGGTTTTCTAGACAGTGACAGAAGAAGACTTGAGAACGATTTCAGTTAAGTCAGAGTTTTGAGTAATGAAGTCCAGAAAATATATGACGAATTTATAAATCCCATATTGGTACTTACACAAAAGGATCGATATTAAGAATACAAGCATTCATTCCCTGATTTCTCCCAATGATACACACAAATGACAATGTTACGTACATTATTATATTTTATATTGTACCATCACCGAATTACTTAAAAATTCAGTAATGAATATACAAATCTCAGAACATACATATAAACATAAAATGAACACCAGTTCGTTACAATAGATAATTACGTTATATGAACCTTATTACACCGTTATAAGGGTTAAAATCGAACAAAGAAACGTTTTTCAATTCCTTTCTTTTGTCATGCATTACAATTTTTCATTAAATTTAGCGAAGACATTTTTAGTACAGTCCTTAAAGTGTAATGCCTTAAAATACTCAAGAAGGACACCACAAAGAAAAATATGTGTCCACACTTATGGTCGACTGTACTACTAAAAATTTACGAAAAACAAATTATATCTAACATGACATATACAAGTCGAGATTCAGAGATGAAATGAATAATAAAAGTTTGGAAAGAAATCAAGATTTTTCCAGCTAGCAAAATAAAAATTGGGGCAGAATTCTTATATTTAAACACTTTTTTGGAATGAATCTTATTTTGCATCTCTGTTTTTCACTGAGATACATTATAAGGACATATTTATCTAAGAAGACAATGAGTTTGTCTCCAGAAAGATTTTTCTAAGTATACCAAATGCCATATGTAAAGACGCGCGACACTCTTTTGAATTACTTATAGTACAATTAATACTACAAACATCAACCCAAGGTAGGTACAACACGCGGCGTATAAGTTGAACTAAGTGTGAGCGAGACACACCTGTGTATAGTGTATACAGTGGCAATGTATTGCGGTGTCCTACTCACACTTAGGTCAACTTATTTGTACACTGTATTTTGTTAGTATTTTACGTGTAAAGGAGACCCCTGGCTTTGACGCCTCACAGCCGAGGATACAACCGGGAAAATTTAGAAGAGAGAGGACGAGCTTGATATTGCATTGAACCGATTATAGCTCGCGATTGATGCTCGGTTCCAACTCCCCCCACTCCACCCTGCGATCCCTTGACATAAGTGAGGCGCGTCTTAGTAGATGGCACTACCTATAGTAAAAATATAAGGAATCCTTTCCCAACAAGTCGTTTTATTTCTTATTCTTCTATCTACCCACGTATCAAACAGTAGAAACAACAAGCCTACATAACCGGTACAAAGTCAACAGTTAAGTAAAGGTTAATTAGCTGCTTAAAAACCTGCGGGGAATACAGATGTTACATTAACTACAGCAAAGTAGGTTAAAATGCAGAAGCCATTTTACAGGTTTTTAAACACACTAGTTAGCCTATAGCTACATTAAGTTTTAATTAGTCAACACTTTTGGCCGACCAGCGAATATCAGTACATCCTGTCTCAATAGTGATTTGGTTTTGAACAACCCATACTTTTTGGTAACATAAATATTTAATGGACGAGTTTAAGACGAAAACGCACTACACTTATGCTACGCGACGTTGCATGCCTTTGCATAGCCAAGCACTTATGTGCAAAGTTCAAATATTGTTTTCACGCCATGCCGCGTCATGCTGCAAAGCGTAAGTGCGCTTAACCTTCCATTCGCAATAAGGTCATGTTTATCAAAACTGTTAATGCCCGTAGTGTTTGTGAGTGAAATAAAACTCAGTTTTTAAGTAAATACTCACAGATCAGCCGTCGCTCATAATTATAAATACTTATAACTATTCATAGGTATACATCATGGTAATATAAGGGATAAGAACGGTAACGTTGACAATACGAACAGACAGATAAAACAAATGTCATATATAGATCGAAAAGCAGCCTTATGTCAGTCGGAAACGAATAGGATTTGGAAGATTCTTATATTTATTATATTTTTATACTTGGACAAATGCACCAAAAAGACTAGATGCCTACGTTTACGAATATTCGAGTTTTTAAAATTTATTTTTAAGCCTTAGCCACACAGAGCTGACAAAGGTATGGCGTTGAAGCGTGAGAATCCTTTGAAGATGCGATACGCTGCGACCGCTCTCAGTGTGGCTTGACCATTAACTCGAAACACGCGAAGGTTAGTGGAACTAGCCTATTTTTAAAATTCCTCAAATGACCTATAAAGCTAATAAAATTCATCAACAATAGTGAATAAATTCGTATTCATTAAATATAATCGTATTAGGACTTACAAAATTAACCCCAACTATTTATCATTCCTCTCTGTATCTTGTATGGGAGATCAGTATTTTTTTGTATGGGGAACTTCCCATACAAAAAATACTGATCTCCTATACAAGATTCTATGGGGACTTTGTTGTCCACATTTCAATATATGTTTCTTATTAAACTTAGAAGATGTTCGTTCAGCATTGTGGACTAAATGTACCCTTAAAAATGTTCGAGTTAATTTTCTAAGACCTTATAATTCTTACTGTAATGTAACTATAGAAACTTTATTGCTCATGTGCTTGAAAAATAATCGTGTTGCTACTTTTGCCCCCTATTGAATCTATCTGGAACGTATGTACATTTATTCTAAAGAAAATATGAATTTATGATCGCTAAGATAAAATTTATTATTTTTCTATAATAAAGAAATTTAATACTTCGTGGCATCTGGTAACATGCAACTAAATTGTCAAAATCTTTTTAAACTTTCATTGTTTTGTTTTTTTTAACCATTCGTTTTTTCCCTTATTTCTTACGTCAAAGTTAGTATCGAGCCATTGATATAAATATTTAAATACATTTTCTCAACATTTCGTACATCCAACCTAAGTATATATTTCATATGTTGAAAGTCTTATAAAGGTCCGAACACATAAGTTTGTGCACTTATCAGCGTTATAAATTATTTTGAAAGTACAGAGGATATACTAAACAGATAAATTATAAGTAAAAATAAATCCAAGATGTTTACCTCATCGAGGTTTCGACCGTAACTTAAAAGAAGAGCGTATAAGTTAAGCAAAAAAAAAAATCTACAAAGTATAAGAAATAGGTGGTGTTCAGACCTTTATTTTATATTTGTGTAAAAATAGTTTCTACAAATTCATATAGAGTTCAAAATCCGACATGGACATCAGATATAGCCATTATAATTTCAACTCTATTCAAATGTGTATAAAAACTACTTTCCCCTGAACTTTTTATACCAAAATCGTTCATTCACTTATTCTTTACACTACTCACCGTGATTACCAAAACCGACCTAAGAAAAGTCTACTCCCAAACATGGACCCAAATATTTCGAATACGACCATCTCCCTCTCACAATATGTTTTTTCATTCATTCACTTGAATGATTTGTCGTAAGTTATTGTTGTTTTAAATATCATTGTTAGTTTTGAATTTAAACGATATTTTATACGTAGCATTCGATTTGTTTTAAGTCGTAATATTGTTTCATACTAATAAAATTGTTACAGTCGACTAAAATTCATAAGCACTTTATTTTATCTTGAATCACGCAAAAAAATCTTCACAAGAAATTTTAAACAAAACAAATAACACACCAGTCATATTGGCACTAGAAGAAAATTGTTATTCAACCTTCACCTTTGACCTTTAGTAAACCCAAAATACTTCCAAAATACTTATACTTCATACTAAGTATATGCATATTATTTTCAACTTCCCCATATACTTTTTGACAAGAGAAGAATACGAAATACAACGTGTTAATAAAAAAGCGAAACTAGAATCGATTCCAAAAATAAAAATTAGGTTAAAATTTTAACCAAAATGTTTTTATTACGCCGTGTTTGATTATTTCTTAACTCTATCATGCGGCGGCACGCGAAGCAGCAATGCTGCCCTAGATTGCGCGTAATAACCATAGACTTTATAATTTGCAATACGGGAAAATTAAATTTAGTAATTTATATAATTCATTTATAACAAAATGAGTTGGGTACCTGAGGTGTTGCGCTTTTTCACTTACACGTTGTGGAAAGCCAAAATGTAAAAACTGTATAACTAAGACTTGCATTCCAGCTGATAAAGACAATTGAGGAAGTTGAAAACAATGTCAATACGAATGAAACGCCATCTCGCTTGTTACTTCGTAACACAAGCTGGCGCTATTCGACAGCGCGACATAACCTCGTTTAATCGACAATACACTGCCGAATTCAAACTGTTATGGGAGTTGAAACAACAATCTTAAAATCAATCGTCCCGTATTCTTCGTTCGTTACCCAGATACGGTCGCTGCCAGACCCGGTTGCGTCCGGTTTAAACCTCGGTGCTCTTGCCGACTTGTCCGTGTTTCGTGTCCGGTACTCCGGACGCGCTCAACTTGCGTTGACGCCCGGGGAATATTCCGCTGAAGAGCCGACCTGTAAACAAAAACATTATTTAAAATGACGTATACTATTTTTAAATACCGGGTAACCTTTTGAAGGGTGCTAATTAAACTGACATCTACGTTGTTGGCCAAGCGGGCGCAAAGTGCAATCGAGTAAAATTCTAGCTTCCCTCCCTCTTTTCCCTCCCTTTCCCTTCCCTCTTTTCCCTCCCTTTCCCTTCCCTCTTTTTAAACTAGTCATATATTAAACAGCATACCATTTTACAGTTTTGCTACGCATCCTCGCATGAGTTAGCGTCAGCACATCTTCGGTGGAAACGGCCGCATTATTTCACATCTTCGGTACGCATCCTCACACCGCTCAGCTACTCTCTCTCTCTCTCTCTCCCGGCTGCATCCTCAGCTGGAATGCTTGCGCTCACACCACTCAGCTACCTAGCATATATTCGGTAGAAATGCAAATAAAAACGGAGATGGGGAGGGTTCTCAACTATTCCCAAAATAACGATGTTTGAAAGCAGTATACCTGGCGAGCCCTGGTCGGTGGGATGCCTTGGCGACGTGGCGTTCAGGGCGTTGCGGCTGCTCTGTTGGAACGACACCGATATGCCGCTGTCCAGCGAGCCCACGGAGCTCTATCGTTGTAGTCGCTCGGCTGCTAGAGAAATAGACCTTAACGATGTGTGAGAGTTATATACCTGGCGAGCGCTGGTCAGTGGGGTGCCTTGGCGACGTGGCGTGCAGGGCGTTGCGGCTGCCCTGCTGGAACGACACCGACATGCCGCTGTCCAGCGAGCCCACTGAGCCCCGGCGTTGGAGTCGCTCGGCTGCCAGAGCCACTGGGAACATTAACGTTTCCAGTCATTACCAAATTATTATATACTATTACAGTGGTAAGCTTATATATCAACTTAAACTGGTATAGTCTGAATCAAACTTAATGGCAATTCGGAACATCGCGCGAGGCGATGCGCAGAACACACTATTAGGTACAGAGGGACGCGCGCGGGGAGGCGGGGCACGTTCTACGCAGCTCGCAGCTAATATTCGAGCCGCCATAAGGTTTAGACTCAGACGGTATGAATAAATGAATGAATGATTTATTTAAACAAACGCGTAAGTACAGTACAAGTAAGAACAATAAAACATCAAAAAATAAAGACAATTTTAAGAGCACTAAGGTCCAAAAGGTCCCAACACAGCATTGTTGTTTATAAAGCCAACGATTAGTCTATCGTTGGGACCCATGTTGACGTCACCATATAATCATCACCACATATTCCTCATTCATCATTCTTCACCAGACGAAATGAGAATTTATTATTTAATGTGTATGCATATGCAATGCATATGTGCATATATGCAAGAAAAAAATAAGAATTATTAAAAAAGTAGTTCCAATTTTTTATTTATTTTGTCATTTTTTCTTGTGTATTCTATATTCAATTAGGAATTCTGATTCTGACATTAAAACAATTGACAATGGCCAGGTTGTTATAACGTATGTATCAGCCGTATGGTTCCTGGCGAGTAGAATAGGATCACTCCAGGTCTTCCTGTGGATGTCAGAAAGTGACTTAGGAAACACAATCGAAATAAAGCATATAAACATCAACGAGACCTCTCCAGCCCGTCTGGCCAGCATGGACAGTGTAGACCAAATCCTCTGACTGCTCTGGCTAACATATGGCTCTGGTAGTACAAAGAGGTTCATGCTCCTGCAGTGGCGACTAAAAAAGACCTGATAATGAGGTTGTTATGAATCACTTTGTATACGCAAAAAAACAAAATTGTCAGAAATGTATGTAATCAATGTTTTTTTATCTGGTACTACGAAAAGGGATGAAAGTGGGATGAGTTGACTCACCAGGGTCGTTGATGTCGACGAGCGAGTTGGACAGCACGTTGCGCTTGATGATGGTGGTGGGGGGCGGGTTGTGCGCCAGCCGCGACGGCGCCGCGGGCGCGGGGCAAGATGGCGGCGGGGGCACCACCACGCTACGGAAATTCAAGATTCAAAATTCAAATTTATTCGGAAAGAGACCTTTCCAGGCACATTAACACGTCAAATCACATTTAAAATTATTTTATTAAGTTTGATATATTAATGGATATCCATTTATTACTTCGATTACATATCCATTATTATTTAAAAAATCTGGACTGAGTTTCCTTCGGCGTAATCTTCTCAGCAGTGGTATTTCAAAAACGCTAGCAGTCGATTTTGCAAGTATAAAAAAAATATGACGTTCAGAAATAAATACAAGAAATTTTAAATTGAATAAAAAGTGTCCGTACCCTGTGTTTACCAGCAGAGTAGAATAGGATTTCTCCAAGTCTACCCGTGGATGTCGTAGAAGGCGATTTAGGACACACAATTAAAACAAAGCTAATGTTTTCTTATGTTTTCGCGATTGTTACACATTTAAATAAAATTATTTTAATACGGTTTTTTTTATCGCGTTTATTAATAATGTAATAAACGCGATAATAACCGTATTAAAATAATTTTATTTAAATTTAAAACAAAGCTTGTAAGCATCAAAAAGACCTCTTCACCCTGTCTGGCCAGCGTGTAAGACAAATCCTTTGCTCTGATTAAAATAATTCGCTATTAGACAGTTGTAGCAATAAAATATGAAATATATTTTTTATGGTAGCTTATAACTAAACAATTATCATCCAATATGTTTTTTGCATTAAAACAATTTATTAATATTTAATTTTTGGAATATTAATCTCAGTTTTTTTTGTCTGTGGTCTACAAGTGGCGGCCATGATTAATCTTCGTATGACGTCATAACTCAATAAACAAAACGTCAAAGACAACGTGATCAACGTCAAGTGCTCGTCAAGTCGTTTGTTCTCATACATATGTCTCCATATTTGTTCTATACAATGTTTTGAGCCTCCTTGGTTCTATATTTTGCTGAGAAAAAGTGGAGAAAATCGCTCTACTATTTCGATTTATGCTATAAAAAGAGTTTCACGAAATGGAGTCAGGCTACATTAAAGCGGATAGTGCAGCCCAGAGTCCATTCGTTTATGATCGCAAAAATATTTAAACAAATATACATACAGACAGCGGAATGCGACTTTGTTCTATGCTATTTATTAGTGATAGTGATTAGTGATGATTTTAAGAAGTTAGGTTAGGTGTAATTTATTTTTGTAAAATCGAACATATTGATTTCTTCTAAATACTTACATCAAAGTGATCCGCACAAAAGAATATCACAGACTTATCAGATGGAAACTGTGGCTCTCGGCCTTGGCGTGGCAGGACTGGACTTATAAACATGTATAAACACTTTCTTGGGACATTTAACTGTCGTACTTATAAGCATAGGCACCGCACACGTTTTGTAACTTGTCATTTTCACAATTCCAGTTAAATCTGTTTAATTTACACCTCAAAACAGTTAGAGCGCCGTATTAGCCGTGCTTTGTTTATTGAGTTGTGACGTCATAACATGGAAATGTCACGTGTCACAGTGTTTGAGCGCGAATTTCGAACCAAAAGATAAAAAAATCTTGATTTCTTTTCAAATAAAGCTTTTTCGAAAAAAATATAACTGTAGGGGGGTTTAAAATAAGTCTATAGATATTATAAAATATATTTCAGAAAATTGTCAAGTAGCGAATTATATGGCTCTAGTATAGAGAGGGTCATGCTCCTGCTGTAGAGACTAAAAAGAACTGATGGTGAGATTTACATTATATTGTCTTTGGCCGTGTGGTTCCCGGCAGAGTAGAATAAGACCACTCCAAATCATCTCGTGGATGTCGTAAAAGGCGACTAAGGAAACACAAGCTAAACAAAGCTTATTAACATCAAAGAGACCTCTCCAACCCGTTTGGCCAGCGTGGAGAGTGTAGGCCAAATCCTCTGACTACTCAGGCTAGTGGGCTCTGGTAGTACAGAGAGGGTCGTGCTCCTGCAGTGGAGACTAGAAAGACCTGATGATGATGATGATGTCTTTGACAAAACTCAGCTAATCATTTTCACAGTTTCAAGACAACTACAAATTACCAGTCTGTCTTCACAGTTTAAACTTTAGAACTAAAACTATATTCTTATGGCATTAGATAACTTACCCATGCATATGCACGTGGTCCATGCACTGCTGATGGTCAATTTCTACATCAGCCACGCCGCTATCTCTGTTCTCCATTACTGAAACAAAATAGTGACGTCATAAAAACCGTGCTAAGTGCGGACCGATAAATATTCCAAATATAAAAAATCTGACTACCTTTTTGAGAGCTTACGTCCGCAATAATAAAATTTTTGCTCACTTCTCTCCTATAACACTCTAGAGAAGAATTATACGATTCTCATAACACTCTACATTCAAAATCGGTCAAGCTATTTAGGCTACAAGATGCAAATATGCAACACACAAACTTAAAAATCAATTTTTAGTAAGTTTTGGGCGGAAATTGGTTTAAATCAGGGACTAAAGATAGTCTTCGTTTTGTAATAAGACGAAAGTCTTACTACTAACCTCCTCTATTGTTCCCCGCGCCCCTGCCTTTCCCCCTATTGAGCTCGCCCTCGATGCTCATGGCTTCCATCTCGTCCATCTCAGCAGCGATGCTCTCCCGCGATAATAAGACGACAGTCTAACTACTAACCTCCTCTATTATTCCCCGCGCCCCTGCCCTACCCCCTGTTGAGCTCGCCCTCGATCCTCATGGCTTCCATCTCGTCCATCTCAGCAGCGATGCTCTACCGCGATAATAAGACGACAGTCTATCTACTAACCTCCTCTATTGTTCCCCGCGCCCCTGCCCTTCCCCCTGTTGAGCTCGCCCTCGATCCTCATGGCTTCCATCTCGTCCATCTCAGCGATGCTCTCCCGCAGGTCTTCGGCGAACTTGCAGCGGTCGTGTTCATTGCGCGCGTTGAAGGTCGCCAGTCGGCGGCCGTCAACGCGCCGCGAAAGACGGATGCCGAATGGGTAGTCTGGAATGAAATTTTAAAATAAATATTCTTTTAAATAAAAAATAATAAGTGAGACAATATGGGTGTAGGCCCGTGTAGGCGAAATTCTCTGACTGCTCTGGGCATTATATGGCTCGGTAGTACAGAGAGGGTCGAGCTCCTGCAGTGGAGACTACAAAGGACCTGATGATGATGATGATAGGTTAAATATAATTTTAAATACTTTCAACTGAAACTGAAAATAAAACACTGAATAAATTTTTACTGCAGCAATATACCTGATATTGAACTAATTTCCACAAAAATATTTAGTGAAATATGACAAAAGAATTTCGCCTTTCCATACTAAGTCTAATTTGTCCGGAGAATTTGTGTAGGCAGGAGACTTTTTCCCAAAATATTATCGAAAGTAGTTCGGTATCAGATACTGAAACTGCTGTAAAAAATTGGATACTATTTAAATAGTTACCCGGTATAAAGGCAAAATAATTCTATAAATATTAATAAAGAACAGGGTTTCGGAACAAAGAAAAATCGACCACCCATACAACATGTAGACTTGCATCGACGCCATCTAGTGAGTGAAATAAAAGAAAAGTTAGATCAAAAAGGTTTCTTTACTCACGTGGCACAGCGAACAGGTTGACAGACATGCCGCAGAGCGGGAACGACTGCCGGAAGGTGTACGTCACCGACGACTTCTTCTTGCTGAAGATCTTCGTTATCACCAGCAGGTCGTTGAACAGGAACACCTGGAACAGACAGTGACGGTGTTTACCAATAAATATAATGCCAATAATTTTACATCAGGTTGGCAGTCTACGCGATACTAGTTGTTATGACTGTGCAGATAAGATTTAAAATCCTATCACAGCATAAGTGCTCGTCGTGTCGCCGTTGTTTCTGCATTAGTTTACACTACTCACTTAATAACCAGTCTTTTGCCAATTATGCCGAGTGGTTCCCAGCATAGTAGAATAGGACCACTATAAGTCTTCTGGTGGATATCGTAGTAGACGACTTAGAAAACAAAAACACAGCTTATAAACATCAAAGAGACCTCGCCAACACGTCTGGCCAGCATGGAGAGTGTAAGCCAAATCCTCCGTCTGCACTGGCGTGAAGTTTAAAAAGACATGATGATGATGAAAAGAAGTATGGCTATCTAAACTCTCTCTGGCGCAGGCCCGGGCGCTCCTTCTTATGTATCTCAGGGACTTCGTACAGCCAACAATAGCACACCAGCCGGTGCGGCTTATTGCCTACGATAGTGACCTGCACCTTCATCACTTGGCAATAGACACAGTGGAGACACTCCCTGTACGTGAGAGTTCGGGCACCGGTGACCTTGAGCCGACGCGTGTAAGCGCTAGGGTTGATAACGCGTAGGTAGTCACTCACTTCGTGCCTGCGGTACAAGACGTGCGAGAGACGCAAACACAACACAGAAAGCCCTCGCCCAAGTTCCCCGCCCCGCGCGCCTCTCGCTGCCCCCGCACACGTCCAGACACTCAAACATAGCCGCAAGCGACTTCACGTACACACATACTTAAGTGTCGGTTCTTTTCGCGTAGTGTATATATTCTTTGCAATAGGCAAGGTCCTTGGTCTCACCTCTCTCTGATGCACGCCCGGACGTTCCTTTTTGTGTATATCGGGAATCTCGTATAGCCGGCAGTAGCACACCAGCCGCCGGTGTGGCAGCGCCAGGTGTGGCTTCTTGCCCACAATGGTGGCCTGCACCTTCATCACCTGAAAACAGAAAAACATGGTGAGTTTGGGAAGTGGCAGCGACTGCGCTTTGGTATTTAGGAAAGCTATTGCAACTGTTTATCTCTATTCGTTTAGCGGTCCGATCAAGTGTTCCCAGCCTTGATCTCATAGAAACAGTTTTTAAATCCCTGGACTTCACTCTATCATATATCCCAGCCAGCATATCCCGGTCTATGTCGCCACAGTCATAGATACCCCGCAGATTGCGTACGAAGTCGACCAATGACATTCGCGTTTCGTGAGCCACGTATTGCTTTCACTCGAAATTGTAATCTATAGTTTGAAAAATAAAGTCTATTTTTGACTAACCTGTGTAACGTGGTCACTGCCAGGTCTAAATTCACTGGACTTCACTCGGTCATATATGCCAGCCAGCATATCCCGGTCTATGTCGCCACAGTCATCGATACCCCGCAGATTGCGTACGAAGTCATCCAATGACATTCGTGCTTCGGGCTTCAGATTCGGAGTGTGAAGGTCCGTGTTCAACATTATTATCGCGAAGGCCAGCACGAATATCTGTAAAGAAATATTGTCGATTAAATGACAGAAAATCAAAGCAAATAGTAAGTATCGTAAGTAAGTAAGTAATATTTACGAGATATGCCAATTGGTCAAACTGTATCCACAATTGTTTATTCGACAAGATGACGTACCTAGTAAATATAACAGACGCTTTCCGGAAATACTAGTACTCCCAATTATTATGAAAACAACTTTGTATAGTGTAAGTTGCTACCCAATGGCTGTGAAACTCTATAATAAATTGCCAAAACAAATAAAACTCTTGCCAAAGTCTAAATTTAAGCGGCAACTATACAACTGGCTTGTTTATAAATGTTTCTACAGTGTACAAGAATATTTACAAAATTCTCATTAAATATGACAAATAATTAAAATGTTGTGTATTCAGTATATTAATTCCATTAAAAATTTGACATAATATGTACATAGATTTATATTTGACATAATTAACAAATTTTTGTCTATTGCATGTCAATGTTGACTAAACATTTAATTTCTACAACACCATTTGTTACCATGTTTAAAGCAATAAAGCTCATTTCATTTCATTTCATATCATCATAAATAAATGCCTAATAACAGAAAAATCTACGGTATACGGTCTGTCACAGAATTTTATGGCAGGTCGGATACCTATTCTATATCATCATCAACCAGGTCTTTGTGAATTATTACGGCAGAAGCACGACCATCTTTCTACTACCAGAGCCATATATTTGCCAAAGCAGTGAGAGGATTTGGCCTACATTCTCCACGTTGGCCGGACAGGTAGTAGAGGTCTCTTTGATGTTTATAAGCTCATGATCTCCTGCGCCTCGCCCGGCAGCCTGAAGTGATCTGGCTAATATATGGCTCTAATAGTACAAAGAGGGAAGTGCTCCTGCAACTAAAGAAGACCCCATGCTGATGACTAAGGACACTTGCTTTATTAATGTCCAAAACTTACCGTGTCCTGAGTACGCAATCGCTGTACGAAATCAGGGTTGCACACGCAATACCGCCTGGCGACGGCTTCCACCAGCCTCTCGATCCTCTGCGCATCTCCCGAAGAGCTCTGGCTAATATATGGCTCTGGTAGTACAGAGAGGGTCGTGCTCCTGCACTGGAGACTAAAAAGACCAGATGAGGATGACTAAGGACGCTTGCTTACCGTGTCCTGAGTACGCAACCGCTGTACGAAGTCAGGGTTGCACACGCAATACCGCCTGGCGAAGGCTTCCACTAGTCTCTCGATCTTCTGCGCCTCGCCCGGCAACCTGAAGTGTGCCTGGTAGCGACGCAGGGCCACGTCCACCGCCATGCCCGATAGGTCTAGCTCGTTGACGAAGCATCTGTAAATAAAACAAAGAAATACACACTTTAGAATGCAGAGAATTAGAGCTTAAGAGGCGACGGTAAGAACGAAATAAAATCGTCTGTAATTTATTAAATAAAAGATGGTAACACTGATAAGACATTGTGAATCGGGATTGAGTTCGTTTCATAATCATAATCATTTATTTGTCAGTCATGAATATTCGACGTATTATTCTCACCAGTGGTCGTTACGAAACGCTATAGTTTTCGATTTTGCATATAAAAAAATAATTAAGAAAAATATGACATTCAAAAAGAGAGACATGTATCCAATTTTGAATAAAAATCTTTTGCTTTTTTTGACTTTTGTAAAAAAATTTCACTGATCTAACCATTTTGCTCTCGGAGTTTGTAAAACCCTGTATTTAGACTTAATTAGACACACAAAAGTTATATACAATCATTTTATTATTATTTTTTTCAGACATTGGATTCTTGTCTATGGCTCCTTGAAGTTGTCAAATACTCTCAGTTGTCATACCAAGATCAGACCCTACAATTCTAATTCTGCTATCTAATGACCCTTTTTTTAATAACTGCCTATTAAAGGTGCTTGCTTTCCGTGTGTGTAAGTTGCCAACACTGGTGCAAGATTTATCAATCTGCCTGAAAGCATCGCACATTACTGCTTTACGACTGCCATCTGACGTCGACAACCGGAACACAGAGCTAATCGTGCATGTTAAGGTAAATTTTGAAGTTAGGGACGAAGGGCAGCGCTACATTGGATTGGCCTTGCCAACACTGGTGCAAGATTTATCAATCTGCCTGAAAGCATCTCACATTACTGCTTTACGACTGCCATCTGACGTCGACAGCCGGAACCCAGAGCTAATCGTGCATGTTAAGGTAAATTTTGAAGTTAGGGACGAAGGGCAGCGCTACATTGGATTGGCATAGGATGGCATCGGAAGCGACGCGTCATTTCAAAACAAGCTATATGTCTAGTGACATAAGATGCAAAACAGCGGCTGCAGCGCGCCAGGCCGCCGGCCGGCGAGCCACGTTCAAGCAGTTATGCATCTTATGTCACTAAGTATATAGGTTGTTTTGAAATGACGCGTCGCTTCCGATGCCATGCCTTGCCAAATCCAGTATAGCGCGGCCAAAAAGGCCCGCCACTTGCACTGTTAAGGATCAAGGAAACTCACTCCAAAACAGCCATGTTGAAAGGATTCTGCAGATTGCCCAGGTATTCTCCGATCATCTGCTTGCTCAGCCCCTTCCTGGTGATGAGGAACCTGGCGACGCCTCGCGGGGAATTCTCCAGGAACCCTCGGGAGATCAGATACGCGATGCCTCTCTCCGGCTTCTTGTTAAACAGGTTTAGACCCACGCGGTATTGGCGCTTGCGTACAGTTTCTGATACCTGAAAAAAAATGGCCGCTATGAATAGATACAAATTGTTTTGGAAAACTTTGTGTGTCAGAAGTGGGATTAAGATGGCCAAATAGTTGGTACTGCAGTTTTAATTCAAGTCATTGCTAGTAAAAGATTTTTTTTAATCAGCCACCTAGCATGGCACGCGCCACTATGTTTATCGACTAACGCCATCTTGTTTTCCGTATTATTAAAGAGCAAAATAGTTCATCGCAGTTCATAAACGTAAAAAACATATCATATTTTAGTAGTACTTCCTATTGTTTACCCACCATGTAATTCAAAACCACCAGAAGTGGGAATGCGACATGTTAAACTTTTAAAATCCAAACGGCATATTAGAATGCTATATTTAGGAAATCTTTTAATTTTTCATTTTATTTTGGTCGTGATAGGTCAGCGTCAGAATTCGGAACATGCTATCTTTCATTCTTTATAATTTTCTATCATTGAAGTTTTTCCCACAGGTTAGGTACCTTGGATGGTGGCTATATCTTGATATGGTTGAACCTGAGTAGACATGATCATTTTTGAAGTGTTGTATAAAGGTAAAGCACTTTGGGTGGTGACTGCATCTGGCTATGGTAGTGTTGGCATGGTAATTTTTGAAATTTTGGCACAAAGGTTAAGTACCTTAGATGGTGGCTGTATCTGGATGTGATCATGCCTGGGTTGGCAGCAGTTAGCAGGTGGTGGT
This sequence comes from Rhodophaea formosa, assembly GCA_963082605.1. Classification (NCBI taxonomy): domain Eukaryota; kingdom Metazoa; phylum Arthropoda; class Insecta; order Lepidoptera; family Pyralidae; genus Rhodophaea; species Rhodophaea formosa. Next base: position 6,264,037 of record OY720228.1, on the reverse strand, counting down.
GGGGCGTCATAGTACGGCGGCGCTTCCTGCCGCTTCCAGACAGCGTAGCGGTCGGCCCCGGCTTCGAACACCGTCCCTGACGCCGTGCGTTGGTGCTGGAAATGCTGCTCTTGGATGTGCACGTGGGGTTCCTGGGAAAGGACAGTTGGTTATATTTATTTTGTTAGGGTAATAAATTAGGTGCCATGTTATGGGGTGGATATTGCCATGCGAAAATACTGTAGTAAGAACATTCGTGTCTGTATTGCTCTGATTCAAATATGGTAGATGCAAGTTCAACTATTCATAAAAATACTAGCAATTTTTTCCGCGATTTGGTCCGCGTATTACGTTATCCCCTTAGGAGTTAAATATCTAAAATCCTTTCTTAAGGCGAAGTGAGTCCACACACTAGCACCAGCAATTAATTATATAAGTCCTAAATCATATCAAATTTAAAAAATCTAATAGCTGAATGCCCTAGTAATTTACTTGTAGATTTAGTTACAGTTACTTTATACTTAATTCCTTTCGCATAAGGTTCAATATTAGTTGATACTTACAGGAGCCCTAGGCTGGTACGGCTGGTGGTAATGGTGGCGATGCTCCTGTGATGAGGATGATGATGAAGATTGCACCGAGGACATTGACCCTCCACGAACAACTGCACCGCCGCATTCGGCACGACGTAGGGACACTGGACTTTCGGCACTGAAAGAAATAAGGAATTTATGAAGAAAATAAAAGAGGTTGAGAAAACATTTGAAGAAGTACATACCTAACGCTGTAAGGTAACGTCAAAGGCTAGGTACACTGCCGAAAATTATGGATATTAGGGCACAGAATAGGCGTAAAATTTTTGCATTTGAATTTGGGCCCCCAATATGAATTCAAACTTAACTGTATTATATTTTATTTGTCTTAGGTCTCTATTGCCTAGAAAAAACATAAGGCGGTCTGCCTTTTTTTTCTGATATTAACTTCTCGTACTTCTGGTGGAAGCCGCTTGGCGTCGGCGGCCTGTATGGCGGCCAGTTGCTGCTGCTGCTGGCGCGCTGTCGGCGAGGAAAGGGGCTTCCCGCCCGACGACAGTAGGTTACCGTATATGGCAATCGCGAAAACATTAGAAAACAGTGTAAATTACTTGAGAGTAATAGAACTGGTGCGCTTAGGTACTTCTGGTGGCAGCCGCCTGGCATTGGCGGCCTGTATGGCGGCCAGTTGCTGCTGTTGTCGCGCTGTCGGCGACGACAGGGGCTTCCCGCCCGACGACAGTAAGTTGCCGTATATGGGACCTGGAAATGAAAGTGCTAATTGAGATTACGCTCGACCTCCTCTCCGACTGGTAAGTTTATTTTTTACCCGACTACGGCGAAGCCAGAAGGAGTGTTATGTGTTTGTATTTATTTTATTTTATATAAACACAATACAAATAATATATTACAATTTAAATATATATACAATAGTAGGTAACAATTTATTTTGACTACACTGCACCCTTTGTACTTTCAAGTGTTTATTTCATCAAAAGGTTGCCTGTTGAAAGAAATTGCATAGCGGTAAGGCCGCCTTTTGCACATTCTCTAATAATTAAGTTGTATTATTTCTGTATTGTATTTTTCCTTTGATGTGCAATAAAGGGTTTCTATTCTATTCTACAATGTTATTTCTATTACGATGGCATCATAATCTATCTTTCAATAATTATTTAAGTAATTTCAGGTATGGAGGTGATTCAGGCGTTACTTTGTTATGGAAGTCAAAGTTACATGCACTTTCATCATCATCAGGTCTTTTTTAGTCTCTCTCTACTGCAGGAGCATGACTTTCTCTCAACTACCAAAGCCATAATCCTCCACCCTGGCCAGACGGGTTGGAGAGGTCTCTTTGATGTTTATAAGCTTTGTTTAGCTTGTAGTTCCTAAGTCGCCTTTTACGACTTGCCGTGTGGTTCCCGGCAGAGTAGAATAAGACAATTCCAAATCTGCCCACCCACTACTGTCAACTACCTGGTGGCGGAAGCACGCAAATAAAGTTAACTCCAAGTCCATGAAGATAAGTTTCTCCAGCTGTTCGTTTCCCTGCCTTAGACTAATTCTACTTTTTTTCAACTTCGGTCAACTAAGCAGTTTAAAATACCTGAGTTATTCAGCAACTGGTGGTTGTGTAGAGATTCATTGTGCGACGATGACGTCGATATGTTGGTCACGGATCCACTAACAGAGCAACTGCAAACCTGTAACACAGGAGAAAAGATTATTGAGGGCCTCACTCACGCAGTGGCTAATACGCTATTCTGCTACACGATATGGTATGTTTTCGATTAATAGCGCGGACTAATACTCTTCCATGTTGGTTTGGGCATGTGGTCCCAACGCCTTAATCGTACGATTTGTTCTCAGAGACTCGCATAGAGGGCACTACTAATTGCTACACAACATTGTATCTTCCGTATTGTGACAATATAAAAACATTATTTACAAAGTATATCTTATAATATAAATAATTAGAACAATATTTCTGGCTTTTTATTTTAAAATTACACCTCAGTTTTAGTAAGTTTTAGGCTAACGCAGATTAAATCAGCCACTCGATACTAGATGGCGGTAGTCTGCACCGCCATACTTGGCCACACATACGCCTACTTTTCGCCACCTTAATTAAGTCCAATATTTTTGTATGAGGTGGGCAGTCCATACGTTAGTATTATATTGTCTTTGATACGGATGAACTTTGGTCTCCATAAAACTGTATAGGTAGTTGTATGTACTAGTAAGTTAGTCCTTGGTACTATTACTGTATACATATTACGTAGAAACCGACAATAAACGTATTTTTTATTATTATTGACAAGAATAAAACGTACCCCACTGTCAGCATCGCTGCGGTGATGATGGGGTATGTCCTGAGCAATCATGTGTATCTGATGGGCTGATTGCTGGACTCGGGCCATCATGGCTTCCACTTCGTTCTGCGGGTCCATTTGCAGGTGGTTGCTGGAATTGAAAGAAATTATGAATTTCAATTTGGATTTCAAAATACTGGTCATGCTACAGACATTGGGGTGCAACACCTAGACATAACAGGTGATGTTCGTAAAGTACTGTTATCTCACGAGCCCCGTCGAGTCAATATTCCTGCCTGCCTGCAAAGTGCCTGCAAGGGCCTATTTTTTGAATAAACGTTTTAAATCTTTTGAATCTTTAATTCAGTATGTACAGTCGAGGCAGATAAACCTGACATCCCATACGAATAGATTTTTGGTTGTAAGAGGGCCAGGCTTATCTGCCCCGACTGTATATGCACATACACATTCCGTCTTATTATAAAACGAGGACTAACTTTGGTACCTGGTTTAAACCATTATCCAACAGATTGACATTGACAGCTGAGAAAACGTCTGAGTGCTAAGTGTTCACTTAATTCGGTAGGATATTGGTTTAAACCAAGTACCTACTAAAGTTAGTCCTCGTTCTGTAATAAGACGGATTGTGTATGTGCGTCCAGGCGAGAGCTGTCAGTCACCCATGTAATTCCCGTAAAAGGAAGAGGCACTGTATTTTCCTCTAAGTTGACTTCTTAGCTGCAGTTCTGGTGTTCTATTTTGGTACTGGCAACCACAAAACGTACATTTTTAAAATGAAAGTCAATCGTATTGCGCAGTCGCCCATTCAACAGTAGTACCACTGTTTAGCCATATTGAGTTAGTCTGTGGCCAATATTAACACTGTAATGCTACGCACACAAGTACGTATATATGCGTTTTTACAACCACAGTTCTGAAGCTCTTGTGAAATAAAAGTACTCCAAAAACTTTAATGTGTGTGTGACGATACAATAAATTATTTTTCATTCGAAGAAGGAAGAAACACAGAGGATTTGAAGGGGCGGAGACTTCCATTCCATACATGATAAATTCACTTACCTAATGTCGATATCGTGACTTTCTCTGAGCGACATGGACCTCATAAATTTGTTGCGAACTGGCTTCTTCTCCTGAATGGCAGGGATCTTCTGCACAGTATTTGCGGGGATATCTTCCCTATAAGAGGAAGTCTATTCTGACCAAGTTGATTGAAGTCTTAAACCCTTGCTATAAAGGTTTCTCTTCGTCGTTTGATCCATGCATCAATGCAAATTAAAACTTAAGTCGCAGAATATAAGATTTATAATTACCTGATGTCAATGTCGTGTCGTTCCCTGAGTGACATGGACCGCATAGGCCTGGTGAGAGCTAACATCTTTTCCTGGCCCGCAGGGCTCTTCTGCATCATTGTATTTGCGTAGATATCGGTACCTGGAAACAGATCATAGTCTTTATTAATCACTAAGAAACCAATCTCATAAGGATTAGTTATGAGGATTGCGAAAACAAATTAGATTTTAGGCAGAAACGATTTTGATTAGGGACATCACTTTAACACTTAGATTCAAAGAATAATAGAAGCTTCAACAGAAAACATTACTCAATAAGAACAACCATACACATATCAAGGCCAAGGAATCCTATAGAGGAGACGCAGGTAGCCCTGCTAACGAACCGTTGATAGTTGACTAATAGAACTTGATCGGATAGATGGAGCCTCCTTGATTGCTAGATCTAGACCACAGTCTAAAGCTTGAAAAGACGTTAGTAATGATGCAAGCTCACCATGATCAAGTCCATCCTGCATCCTCCACGCGGTGGAGTCTGCCGCCTTCGCCATAGCGGTTATGGCAATAAACTTCTTGAGAAGCTGTCGCCTCCTAAAGGCTCGTTGGATGGTGACCGCGGCTCGCCTAGCTCGGATATATCCGTATCTTCTCTCTAAAATCCTATAGGGGAGACGCAGGTAGACAAGCCGTTGACCGTTGACTAGTAGAATTTGATCAGGTGAATGGAGACTCCTTGATTGCTAGATCTAGACCACAGTCTTAAACTTGAAAAACTCCAAGTAACGATGTACGTACCGTTGACTAGCTGACCATGATCAGGTCCGTCCTGCATCCTCCTCGCAGTGGAGTCTGCCGCCTTTGCCATAGCGGTGATGGCACTAAACTTCTTGAGAAGCTGTCGTCTTCTAAAGGCTCGTTGGATGGTGACCGCGGCCCTCCTGGCTCGGAGCCCTCCGTATCTCCTCTCTAGGATCTCTACCTGCTTGTCCAGAAGGTCTTGGGACATTTCATAGCGGCTGGAAATGATAAAATGTTCATTACTTTATTGACACCAGTTCTAAAATAATGAGGGACTTAGGATAGGAAGTTCGGTTAAATCTCTTGGGGCACGAATTGGGGAATCAAAATGGGACTTCTGGAAACCATTTTGGAATACGATACCTACCTGCGAGACAATAATCGGTACCATTTAAAACTCAAAATTTGTGTCAAACCTCGCATTACAGAAAAATGTATCTTAGGTGTATCAACAAATCAGAGATAACAAACTTCGGATCAAAATAAGCTTTTATGGTTTAAGGGTGGATTTTATAGATACTCGTACTTGTTGTTTGATTGCCTATAAAATCAGTCATTGATAATGTCATAAATTCTGGCAAAAGTGACGAATAGGTAGCTTATTCATATAATCCTAATTTTAACAGATCTTTAAACTTCAAGTCACACAAACTCATGAAGTTGCAAAACGTGATTTAGTCCTTACTTGTTTCAAGAATCTAAAAAAGTAGTTAATGAATATTAACATTTAGTAACACTTTTTTTTTTACTGCAAAGTAAGAATCGTTTTCGGAATGAATACAAAAACAATCTAAAAGAAAGATTTGCATGTATATAAATGTAAACAATGACTGCAGTTTACAATCTACTCAGAGTTCTCGAAGTAGGTCTAATAAGTAAGAAAGACAGTGGAACTACATGGAAAATTGCACGGAAATACTTGAAACACTTCTTCGTTCGAAACAATACCATGCTGTCGTTAATTCTAAGCAGTTAACAATTGTTGCACAAAACTACACTTTGAAAGTTAAAGACAGACCAAATCTCATGCTGTCTTTGTCTTACTAACGAAGACAATAAAGGAAAGGGTGAGATTCAATTTGACATCAGCTTTAATGCGATTTGTTTTAAATGTTGAACTAAACTTAGTACCTAGCTTAAACCATTCTACCGCCCATTATTAGCTAAAAATTAGATACCAGCATCTAATTTTTAGGGTGTCAACTTTATTTGCCTGTTATAGGAAAGCTAGGTTTAAACTAGAACTAAATTTAGTGTTGTAATAAGACGGCTTATATTTTTGTGCAACTACGCGTAAAACTAGCAAAAGCTATTGAAATTCAGATGAGTTGTAAAATTATTTCCTCGATTAACAATCAATTCAAATTGTTATGTGAACACAATTAACATAGCAGACGGCTAATTAATAATATAACAATAAGTTAGGTATGTCATGTTTAAATGTTAATTTTCATACTTTTGAGAATTTCTTTTCATTACACTTGTAAGAATTTTGCTTGATTGATGGCTGTATACATATATTAAAATAAGAAGTCACGTTGTCTTCTTTTAATAAGTTGTTATTAGTTATATATTTATTATTCATACAGTCATTTTATTGTTTGTGTTGATTGTATTCACATTAAACAATTTATTCTCATGTCAATAAAATTAGTTTATTTCAAGGATCATGCTTATTTAACGTAACATCTTTATGAAGGATAAGTTCAAGTTACTCGGCTTAGGACAGTTAAGTGTTAAGCTTAGGGGTTCACATGACAATCTTTAGGTTCGGGGACATACCCTCTCGTCAGTTTACCCCTTTTTTGGGGTAAACTCTGTTCTTTTTGAGTAATTCCTGTAGTCCCAATGATGGATACGTCTGTTCCACGCCTATGGAAGCAATATAAATAGATAAAATAATATGAAAAGAACGGAAATTTCTTATTTACATAAAATTACACAATCCAATCACCGAAGAAAAAATAAATTAAGGATATATTTTGTAATATCTTACGTAACATACTTGTCTATCACTCAAAATTGATAACATACCATATTGCTACATATTAATTTAGATACTTTCTACCGTAAATCACTTCCTTTTGAATATATTTACAAATACTAAAGATATCATCTTTATAACTTCCTTAATTTTACTTGTTTACTTTTTATTCTCTTGTCTGTATTCTCCGAAATTAATAAAAAATATGTTAGAAAAATAATAATATTATATGTATTGCAAATTGTATAAAAAGTAATTTAATTAATATGATAATAATTAAGTCACCTAACCCACGTCTTCATGGCACCAGCTGAAAATCAGCGCTGTAGCACCCCGCTAGCAGCATAAAGCTGAGCTGGCCACCTTTTCGACAATTTTTATTTTTAATTTGCTTAGAATTGCTAATGATTCATTTGTTGTTAGATATGTGTATTTTGTCGAATAAAGATTTTCTTTCTTTCTTTCTTTTCTTAATTTCATGTACAGTCGGGGGCACACCTTCACCTTCATCTTTTTTCTTGTGGGTCTATATTATGTTAGGGATTCTGATTCCAATATCAAGAGTTTATTAATGTTTTACAAATAACCCTGTATTATGTACCTATACAATGTGGTTTTGATATCAATCATTTATTCGTTTGTAAACATGGGTAGATCATTTGTTTAACAAATATAATCAAACATTCAAACAAACAAGCGTACAATAAAATACCGTTAATTGTAGCTGCCTTTGGGCCCGCTCTTAATCGCAGTATAAAAGCTTTTTAAATAAAATTATTTTAATACAATTTTTATCGCGTTTATTACATTATTTATACACCTAACGTTTCAAGCACTTTACAGTGTTCGTGGTCGCAGGTAGACTAAGTTGACATTTGTCAAGTATTTTATAACAACTGCAAAATCTACCGCCTAAAATATTTATTGATAACGTTCCGGATGTACGCAGTATTGGCTCACGGTGTCTGAAGGTCTTGCAGTCTTCTGCTTAGCTTGAGATTTGATTAAATAATGTAATAAACGCGATAAAAACCGTATTAAAATAATTTTATTTAAATGTGTAACAATCGCGAAAACATAAGAAAACACTATGAAACGAATTTTCATCTTTAAAAAATAATTTCGGCTGGCTACCTGTACGTATTTTTACCTTAGTTCTATACCTAACCTACCCCTCATTCCAGCCATTATCTACTAAACCGATCAACATGAAATTTTGCGTACACAAAGTTTAGTGTACTGACCAGGACATAGGTTATATATCACGCGGGCCAAGCCGCGGGCAACAGCTAGTAATGTAATAAAAAATAATTTTATTTCAATGTCTCACCTGTTGGTATGTACAGCTAGACCGAACCCCTCCGGCGGGGCGGCGATGTAGAGCGGCGGGGCGGGCTCGGGCGCGCCCGGGCAGAGGCCGGCCCCCGTCGACGCGTTGGACGCCGATGAGCATGACGAGTTCGAGTGGTTTAATGCTGAAAACGAGAAGAAGTATTTTAAGAGAATGTTATATATATACTTATTTCTTGCCGAGGGAGAAATTTTCACTTAATTTTTGAAGGTTATCTGCATTTGCCGTGGGGTTCCCGGCAGAGTAGAATGACCACTCCAGGTCTACCCGTGGATTTCGTAAAAGGCGACTTAGGAAACACAAGGTAAACACAGCTTATAAACATCAATGAAACCGTCCAACCCGTCTGGCCAGCGTAGAGAGAGAAGGCCAAATCCTCTGACTGCTCTGGTAGTACAGAGGTAGTTCTCCTGCAGTGGAGACTATCAAAGATCTGTTTTGCTATTTTAATAACAAAACACCAAAAATTAGGAAGAATGAGATCAGCCCGATACTAGGTCAAATTGAAAGATTTTTGAAAATCAAAAACTGAGCAAATTACCATGATTATATTTTAATTATATCTTTTCAAAATAGTTTCCCTTTGTTCGATACATCGCTGCATTCGCTAGAACCACTGGGTAAAACACTTTGCCCACTCTTCTTTAGGGGTCCGTGAATCGTTTACCGTGTAGTTTTTCTTCAATTTTTGGGAATAAATAAAAATCACAAGGTGCGATGTCGGGGCTATATGGCGGGTGACCCAGTAATTCCACTTCTACTGTCTTTAAAAAGTCGATCGTTCGCTTGGCGGTGTGCCTCGAAGCAGAGTCCTTCTGCACCACGACAATCGTGGTGCAGAAGGACTCTGCTTCGAGATCGTTTCTTTCGAACTGTTTCTAAGACAAGTGGCAAACATGTGTCAGTGCACCACTCTGCAGTAACTGTTTTTTTTATCCTCTTTAGCTATTGTTCCGTAATGTCCTGTCCTGCCGAAGAACGAGGCCACGATTTTTTTTCCTGAACTTCGACCCCTCTTCTCCTTGGTTGGCAATTCCTCGGAAGGAAACACCCATTGAGCAGACTGCCTTTTGGTTTCAGGATCGTAACAATAAATCCAGCTTTCGTCCCCTGTTACTATGTCAAACACAGCATTTGAGTCACCTCCGTAAAATTTTTAATACATAATTTACAAATGGCCAGTTCTAAAAACTTTCAGTGTCACCCACGCCACGTATATGGGATTCCTGCCCGCGTAGAATTTTTTCACCATTTCTTATTTTCTTTTTTTAATAAATAAGGTAAAATAGCATTGTGAATGCAAAATAAATCCCATATAAACTAAGGTAGAATACAGGTTTACATCAGATACTGATTTGAAAGTTAATAGGCACATTATTATGAAAACACGGCTTTACTCACGTTTTATTACGTCGGATCTGCCGACTAGTTTCCGTCTGTTACGAAGACCATCATCGGGGCGAGTGAGGCGAAAACGTGAGTAAAGCCGTGTTTTCATAATGATTTTTTCTCGCGTAAGTTTTAATATTATTATTAATAGGCACAGTTCTATCCTTATCCATCATATCCTTTGTTTTTCGAATGCAATATCATAAATAAAGACAATCACCTGTATTACCAGGCATGACCGGCCGCCATTTTTATGTAACAGTCACTTTCACTGGCGGAGACCTATAGCTTTCCTGTTACCTTCTTTATAAGGAACGTTAGTTCGCATAATGCACGTCACTTGTACCATACTATCCATACTCCATAATAACATTCATCCTCAGGTCTATTATAGTCTTCACTGCATTAGCACGATCCTCTCTGTACTACCAGAGCCATATATTAGCCAGAGAAGTCACGGATTTGGCCTACACCCTCCACGCTGGCCAGACGGGTTGGAGAGGTCTTTTTGATGTTCATAAGCATAATAACATAATAATTGTGAAAATAACTGTGTTTTTTGTCTCTGTTTCACGCCAAAACTACAAAACCAATTAATGTTGATACACAGATAGTCTAGAGCCTGAGAAAGGTGATAGGCTTATTTCTCCACGCGGACAAAGTCACGGACACAGCTAGCAGGCTTATAAATCTGATAGGCATTAATATAAACTAACAAAACCAGGACTACCAGTGAAAAGACTGCCCAAGCGAGAGTACTTTAGTATCTAGAGATGGCGGTCTAGTGTGTGGATAAAATGTCATTATTTGAACCCGTCCATAGCACTTCATATACTAAGAATTTAAACCATTGTTAGCTTATAAATCTTTTAACACATATACCCTGGAATGTGTGATAATATCATACCGTCACCGCACCATTGCCTTTGAATGATAAATTGTTTAAGACTGGTTTGTAATATTTTCTGAGCTGCATGTGCTAGAAACTTCTACGTGGATAATAAGAAAACATCAAGAAATTTGATTTCCAAAGCTGAGGATGAGGCTTTTACTATTTCCAATTCCCATCATGAAGGCCATAATTACATGATTAGGTAAGACGTGACAGTCTTGGTACGAGTATGGTTGACGTTTTTAAATATTATTCTTTTAACTAGCTAGACAGTGATATTGTTTTTCAAATAAAATTAATATTGTATTTTCCGCTAGCGTCTTTGACAAATTGATATTTTCACGCCACTCGATCAAATGTTGGCGTTAACAGACACATTAGAAAACACACGTGTGTTACATGAAAACGGTGATATGAAACATCGGCCAAGTGCGAGTCGGAATCGCACACGAAGAATTTCCTACCATTATCTATAGAACATTAGAACCTTAAATATTTATGTTATTCTGTTTTTAGTATAAGTAGTTAAGCTATCACGAAAATATTCTTCTTCTTCCAATGACTACTCTTGGTAGTGGATTATGACAAAGAGAAGCGGACCTATCCTATCTAATTGTAGTAACCGCGGTCGGGCTTGGCATGGTTTGCTTCTGTGGATCGAATGTGTATGTGAAACTGCTAGGCGAATGTAGCTGGCCTTCAACGTTACCTCATCACATGGCGACCCTTTTAAGACTTTGTACTCAGTTTCTAATGTACGAATATTGTTTCAATTCGTGGGTTGTTTACTCACCAGGCATAGGTCGATGCTCGACCGGCTCAAGGTGGTGGCCACGGTGGCCGCGGATCAAGTGGGTGTGCGAGTAGAAACATTCAGGGAAATGTCGCTAGCCTCCAGCATCTCCTCATCACATGGCGACCTCTCCACGACCACAACAAAGTGTATAATGCTCGAATGTTGTTTAAAACCGTGAATTCTGTTCTCACCAGGCATAGGTCGGTGCACAGCCGTGACGTATCTGTTGCCCTCCATGTATCCACGGTCAGGCTCGGCGTGGTGGCCATGATGGCCGCTATGGATCGAGTGGGTGTGCGAGTAGAAGCCGTCAGGCGGATGCAGGGCCACGCCGCCGCCGCCCTCCTCCTCGTCCACTTTCTGGGAGAAGCTGTGAACAAAGAAATAATATCAGCTTACTGATTGGCTCAAAAAAGAGGGATAAGTTTTTGAATGTCAAGTACAGTATTTTGTTTCTTTGTAAGTGGAAATAAGTTTTAAAATTTATCCTGAAAATACTGCATCTTCAATACTCTCTAACTGAAGATGGACGGGTCCAGCCAGAACGCTACCACTGGGCCAATAAAAATAAATACAAAGAGATATAAAAACAAAATGATATAAAAAAAAGATGAGATTTGATCAGCAATAGAACATTACTGTATCATACGTACTTAAGACATAAAATTTTACCGAATAATACCGCAGAATTTTTATGTTATTGTTTCTGAACATAGAATGCACATATAATTTCTTCTGAACTTATGGTTCGTTAAATCCAATGTTTACGGAATCCGGGTGTCAGAATAGCTAAAATGTCAAAATACCCGATGTACAACAATCAAAATGTTCAGATATACCCAATGAGTGGAACATCAAACGAGATACAGTTGCTCGTTAAAATAGAATTTATTGAATACCGTGAATTGCTCTACTACGTAGATTTATGTGACAACTACGAATATAACTTATGGAAAGTGCCTGCCTAGCGAGGCCACCGCAGCAGCTTTAAAAAGGTTTTAAGTTTAATTTTACTTTTTTTTTTATACAACTAAGTTGGCAAACAGGCATACGGCCCACCTGATGGTAAGCGGTTACCGTAGCCTATGGACGTCTGCAACACCAGAGGTGTCACTCGCGCGTTGCCGACCCTGAAGAAATCTTTTCACGCCCTTTTTGAAGAATCCCATACTGTAGTCTCTCGGAAAAACCATAGCAGGGAGTTCATTCCATAACTTTAGCGTACGTGGAAGAAAGTTCCTGCCAAAGCGTACAATTAGTTTTGGTAGTTACTCTCGATGCAACATTGAGCAGCATTCAATTTATTTGTATTATTTTTAGCGTAAGTTTTTTGGTCAATAAAAAGCTCATATGGGAGTAAATATACTAAATTTTATTTTTCAAAAATGATGATATATGTACGCTAAAAAGTTAATCCAAAGACCCTTGTAATTTTTCGTTTCTTGTTATACTTATGCTCTTTTTATTCTTTGTACATTTGACAATAAAAAAACAGCTTAATATATTTGTTAATCACCAAATATATTTGTTAAGTAATCTTCTTCTTTTCATATCGGTAGGTTCAAAATGTCACTTATAATTTTCATTATTGGGTTAACTCTACAAAAACTATAGATGATCTCTGTATCATCTAAAAGCGTGTTTTCTGTTACATCCTCATCTAAGATGCCTTGGAACCCGGGGTCCGGAGCCGGGTGACCGAAGCTAGGTTTTTTTATGGATGCACCATACGAGATATCGAACAAAGACTTCTTATTCTTTCTCAGCTCATGTTCACCCATTGTTGGGTAAAGGCCTCTCCACTTGACCTGCAGGTATAGTTGCTAACTTTTGACAACTACAGTACTGTACATCATTTTTATAGCAGCTTCAATATCCATTATGGCTTCCGTATGAATTACTCTTTTTATTTAAGACATGAAAACCGTAATGGATGTTAAAGTGACAATCAAAACGTACGCCGAGTTAGCAAATAGGCCTGCTGGTCTTTCGCAGACTAGTAACTGAATATGATAGACCACATTAAATAATTAAGTTTAAAAATAGCATAGTACCAGCCGGCTTAACACCTGCTTGGCTAAGGACCATCTGTCAACCGGTAATCTATTCTCGTATAAAATTACAATGGCAAATAAGGCTTTAAAAAGGATACTGTGACGCATTACATTAAAGATTCATAGATTAAATGTCAACAAATTTGTACAATCGGATTTGATTTGATTAGTATACAGGTAACACCTGTCTTTCTGGCATTAAATTGTTATCTTTTATTTTATCATTTATCATTTTCGCCGTGTGGTTCCCGGCAGAGTAGAGTAGGACCACTCCAAGTCATCCCGTGGATGTCGTAAAAGGCGACTAAGGAAACACAAGCTAAACAAAGCTTATTAACATCAAAGAGACCTCTCCAACCTGTCTGGCCAGCGTGGAGAGTGTAGGCCAAATCCTCTGACTACTCAGGCTAGTATATGGCTCTGGTAGTACAAAGAGGGTCGTGCTCCTGCAGTGGGGACTAGAAAGACCTGATGATGATGATGATGATGATGATTTTATCATTTGGCTAAATGATAAAATTCGTTTAGAATTGATGGGACGCCATTTTCATGCCTAGCCTAAAAGGCTGAACTGAGAAACAATGGCAAAGCCTTTGGAGAGCAGTCTCATGATTAAAGCTCATAAGTTACGTTGCCAGCCGTTGGTGCCGTGTGGTTCCCGGCAGAGTAGAATAGGACCACTCCTAGTCTCCCCTTCTACGACAGTAGAAGGCGACTTGGGAAACACAAGCTGAATAAAGCTTATAAACATAAAAGAGGCCTCTCCAACCCGTCTGGCCAGCGTGGAGAGTGTAGGCCAAATCGTGTGACTGCTCTAGCTAAGCTATATTGCTGAGGTAGTAGAAAGAGGGTCGTGCTCCAGCAGTGGAGACTAACAAAGACCTGACGACGATGATACGTTGCCAGAAGGGCCTATCCTAAGTGCTAGCAAACAGCAAACGTAGCATTCACGAAAATCCAATTTACATTAAATTAAGATATTTTTAACAAAGAACAAAAACCGACTTCAACCCTATCAATTTATTTAAATAAGCGTAAGAATAAAATTTAAAAAACTGTAAAGAAAACGGCATACTTGTAAAATTTTTTTTGGTTTTAGTGTATTTTTTTTAAAAAGCGTTCGTCATATTTCGGTAAAAATTTAATGGGACCATTTGTAAAGTATTACCTATCGAACAAGAAAAGAATTTCTTAAATCGGTCCAGGCGTCTTCGAGAAATCGGGGAACATACATAAAAAAAATAAAGATTATGACGAATTGAAAACCTCCTCCTTTTTTGAAGTCGGTTCAAAAACCCTAAACTGCATTTTAGCCTACCTCTGATGTTTAGAACTCACAGCTTGACATCAATAATGCATTAAGCACTGTTTACCAACAAGATGCATTCTTGCAACTCGCCGTGTTTAACTTTCTCTCCGTCGGTTGCTTACAAAACAGACGCGTTTTACACAAGCGATAAAAGTATTAACTTTAGATACGGAAAAACCTACTTTACTGCTTGCAACATTGTTTACTTAGCTTAAGAATGCACTGATATACGAGACGAGTTTTCAAGTGTTTGATGATTACGCTGGTTCCCCACCTTTTAATTTAAAAAAAAATTAAAATTAAAGAAATACTTTATGTTGAACTAGCTGTTACCCGCGGCTTCGCCCGCGTATTATATAGCCTATGTCCTTCTCGGTACCCTAACCTATGTGTATGCAAAATTCTATGATGATCCGTTCAGTAAATACGGCGTGAAAGCGTAACAAACAAACAAACTCACTTTCGCATTTATAACACTAGCAGTTACCCGCGGCTTTGCCCGCGTGAAATATAGCCTATGTCCTTCTCAGTACCCCCACCTATGTGTATGCAAAATTTCATGATGATCAGTTCAGTAGATTCGGCGTGAAAGCGTAACAAACAAACAAACAAACAAGCTCACTTTCGCATTTATAATATTAGTTAGGATAGGATTAGGATTAGTTGGGATTGGGATTATTTAGAAGCCTTATATGCAAGTTATGAATGAAATGAAGGAACTGGGAGCTAGTGCCGATACGGTAGGGAATAGAAAACTTTGGAGAGGGTTGACATACAAAACCGACCCGAAATAGGGAAAAGGCGAAGATGAAGAAGAAGAAGGGATATCTAAGTCTCAGATAATAATAACTCTCAAACTTCTCAAGCTTTCTTAAATGAGATCTCTTTGATGTCTATAAGCTTTGTTTAGCTTGGGTTCCCTAAGTCGCATTCTAAGACATCTTTGAGAAGACTTGGAGTGATACAATTCTACTCTCCTTTATTAAAAAAAGTTTTCGAAAAGTAGAAGAAAAACGAGGCTCTATTTGTGACACAAAGTTATTAAAATAAAACTTGAAGCATATTAAACACAATAACATATATTCATAAACCTCTGCAGTCATACAGCAGTCGTATATCAAAGAAAAACTGAAAAATAGCTTTCCATTATTAAAGCCGTTATAAAAATGATAAACGCAAGCCAGCTACATTCATTCCGAGAAACAAAAAGTCCGCAATAAAAGCTCGGGCAGCTTTTCATAAGCTCCTTACACAATCGGCCTGGTTTCAGACACCTGACTCAGATAAGATGAAAAAGTTAAGGTCTGTATTAAAAAGGTGGAAGGAAGCTCTGTGGCACAGTTGTTAAAACGCCAGCCGGCGACACTAAGTGCACCAGGTTCGATTCCTGGCCCGGTCAAACTTTATCCGCGGTTCTGGAGATACCCAATGAAGGTTAGCAGTTGGTAGCAAGCGGCCGTTAAAACTGTAGTTGTTATTATTTGTTGCTTTTCGTAAGTGGCCAACACTGGTGTCAGACTTTTCAAGCTGCCTAAAGGCATCTGCCATGGCTTAATGACTGCCACTGAAAGATTACTGCTGGAACCAACGTCTATCGATTAGAGTAAGACAGACCGTAGAAAAGAAATTAGGAAAATATGGTAACAAAGACCGCTTTAAAAATTGGTGATTTCTTATGAACCCTCACCATCTAACGTAGCAGTAAGAGTAAAAGAAAAGTCCCTTAGGAAAGTACGCGAAGGAAGTCACGGGCGCAAGTCTAAGTAATAACTAATAACAAACTTCTTAACAGTATGCGTGCCTAGCAGAATGTGATAATATTGCCTACTTACCGACAAGTACCGGGATCGCCGGAGCGTACAAATATTACAGTTTCATATGCCAGATACAATCGCGCACAACGGCGTTTGACGGCCTCTATGGCGCAGTAGTTAAAATGCCAATCTCATTCACGAGGGGTTTATTTATTTATTAGAACTCCTGCGCGTAAATTCGACATATCCTTAAATAGGTGACCTAGTCCGTCAACATGAACAACTTTTCATAGGGGATCAAATTTTTTTTCGACATCATACATAAGTGTTCAGTCGCCCGGACCAATAAGTATGGGAAAATTAAGACAATATTCGAGTTTCCATCATTGGTCTCATTGAAAAGTTGTTCATATTGACAGTCTGACTGACTCCTTTAAGTGTATGTTGAGGGTCAATTTAAACGCAGTATAGTTCTAATAAATAAACGCCACGTGAATCAGGTTGGCTGATAAAACCTAACCACACGCGGACGAAACCGCAGCAAATAATTACATAGCTGTATATATTGATCTATATTGTTCAATATGGGTCACACACGTACCTATGAAGTTAGTCTTCCTCAGGGAAAATATGATTAATAACTTTATTATTATCTCACGTTAGTTTTAAGAAATGTATTGGTCGCCCTTACCTAGCAATATAAGTTCTTTCCGCAATCAGGTAAGCCTCATCAACTTGTGTACACAAGCATACCGGTCGGATGCGCACGCGCAAACGCGCACACCTTGACAATGACCGCGCACTACCGTATCGCTGGCCACTGCGTAACCTAGAATTATTGTAAACTACTTGTATCCATTTGTAGCTTGCAGATTTGTAGTATATTTGCTGTTTCACGATATCGCCTATACTGTAAATCGGCCGGGCGACTTAATATTTTTGTATGGAAATGTATAAAATAGATGGAGTTTACAGCATTGGCAATATTTTACCGTGTATAAACAAGAACAAGATTTGTATATCAAAAAATAAAAAAATTACGACTGTCCTGGCAAAAATGTATAAGCTGCTCGGGCTAAGGTAAGAATTCTAATGAATGTGACATTCAAATCGTTAGACGTTATGATGCAATAAAGAAAATTGCATACAAACATAAACTCGAAAAACAATTCAGTCCTTGATTAAAACTAACGTGAGATATAGACATTATTAAAATACGTAACAACGGGTTTCTCACGTAAATAGTCAGCTACTGGCCGACATGTTTCGACCTCATCCGGAGGTCTTCCTCAGGGTGAATGTGAATCAAGAGCGCGCACGATGTCCTCCCAATCTGCATAGTGCAGCAGTAGCTGACTATTTACGTGAGTAACCCGCTGTTACGTATTTTAATAATACACTCCTTTTTCTGCAGTAGTATAAAAAAAACAGTTTATCAAACACTGTCAAATCTAAAGCTGATAATATCGAAACAAACCATAATGATATATAGCGTAAACATTAAACATTACGCAACCCGTCGGCTATGATTGATCTGCACATTGTATATCAAGCTTACAACATACTATGCGCAATAAATCCCGGCGGTTTAACCGTATTATTCCCTTGGAAACCATAAATCATAACACCTTTACATCCATGACGTGTGTCTAAAAACTTACATCTGTTTTGAACCCTATATGCAATGGTTAAATATGATATAAATTAATGTTTTTAGACGAACACTATATTCTCACATCCGGGTATTGAAAGATCGTGAGTGATTGTATTTAGAACCTAGATAAAGGTACAGACATATCAGCTGAAGAGAATTCAGTCCACATTCAGTCTATAATAAAATACTCGATATACTATATATCGAGTATTTTATTTTTAAGTATCAAAAATAAAACATAACAGAGCATCTATTTGCTTCATCACATATAAAATTATATACGTATGTATATCATCACATACTTATCCTTTACGTGGTAGACAGAGACCAATTAGATTCAAAGGCCACATTTAGCGTGTTGATGGGTGCAAAGGTGACAGAATTAAAATAATGGTTTACAAGCCACATCCTATACCAGCCGCATCTGCATGATTCTTTAAATTTTCACCCCGACCGACTTCTACGGTCTGCGCGGGAAGAAAAGCAGCTGTGGTACTCTATGTATGTTATACTTTTTTCTCCAATATCAGCATAAGATAAAAAACGTTGAACCCGTTATTTTTTAAATAAACTGAACATTTTAAAAATTGACAAAGAAAACACGCAATAAAACTAGACAAACTCGGTCAACTAAATTCAAACAAACTGTAAAATTCTGTAATACTCTTTTTTCATCATCATCATCATCAAGTCCTGTCTCCACTGCAGGAGCACGACCCTCTCTGTACTACTAGAGCCATATAAGCCAGCCTAGTAAGAGGATTTAGCCTACACTCTTTTTGATTGCACTATAATCGTACAAATTAATCACTAAGGCTCAAAAAGTAGGTATTCATATACAAGAAATTGTTTTACAATCAAACATGAAACAAACAATAACAAGCAGCGACATATAAATGTAATAATAAATCAATTTAAATCATAACAACCAAATGAATAAAATGTTTCGCGTAATTAAGAGGGTATACTAGCAGTGCGTTTTCCATACAAATGTATTTCTCTATTTTTTCGCTGAAAACTGCTTCTAGAGGCATAATTCTTTTTACATACAATCTATTACTAAAATAGGTATGTCCCTATGTTGTATTTTTTTCTAAAAACTTGTTTAAAAGAAAAAAAAGTTACAAAAATACTGCTAGTATACGCTCTTAATAAAGAGCATTACAATATACTAAACTCGTCTCTAGATAAGTAAGCCAACGGATATGGTCGTACCCTTACCGCAGAGAAAGCATAAGAAAGGCTGTAATTTCTTCAGTTAGCGGCCTGTGACTTGTGTTTATGACAAAATTATAGTTATATAAGACACTAGAACACGGAATAAGGTAAATTATTAGTTCCTGCATTGATAAGCGTGGCAACGAGGTTAGGAGGCTTACGGTTGGGCTCAGAGTCTTCTGAGGAAGGTATGCTGGTAATATTTCCTATCAATGTATCCTTCAAAAAAAAAACCGATTGAAAGCTGCTCAGCAAGGTTTATCAAATGAAACGGCCGTGCAAACGTCCCTCGTATAGTTGTGGACGAAAGTCGTGCTAAACTTGTGTCTGATCGAAAACACATTGACCAAAGTCGCACATCACGCCATCCACAGGGAGTTCATACCTAAAATCGTAAATGGTTGCGTACAGTCCGTTTCGAAAGGACCTTTGTTCCACGTATGCTAAAGTTACGGAATGAACTGGAGTTCATTCCGTAACTTTAGCGTACGTGGCATGGATGGCATGGATGCCATGTATGGTTTTCTCGAGAGACCTCAGCATCGGGTTCTGTAAAAAGGGCGTAAAAAGATTTCTTTAGGGTCGGCAACGCGCGCGTGGCACTATTGCAGGCGTTCATGGGCTACTCTTATGTCCACCGTGCCACCCAAGGAAGGTTGGCGTTGTCGCAAAATGTCATAATCGCAGACCTCAGGCTCCAACGCAGCTGAGAACGGAACCGGGAAAGCATTCAGACAGAGAGCTAAAGTTTCTAAATATCACAGGGCAAGACTAGTCTTAATATTATAGACTAGCAGTCTGCCCCGGCTTTGCCCGTGGAACATACCTAGCCTATGTCACTCAGGAATAGCGTACCTATCTAACCTGTAGTTCCTGAGATTAGCGCGTTCAATATTAGTATTAGATAGACACGAGTAACATAACTAAGGCAGAAATAAGGGATCAAACTCCGAACTGCAGTTAACAGCCCACATTCACAATATACTGCTAGCTACTAACGGGTTAAACATTGTTCTGAACTAGCTGCAACTCCGCATATTGGAAACTGCAGCGATGTTCCCACGAGGATATATTGAGATAAATGGACAGAGTAGACGTGCTGCATGTAGTGCAAAGAACTAACGTTTCTAAATGTCACAGGCCAAGACTACAGTCTTTATTATAGATAGACACGTGTTACATAACTAAGGTAGAAATAAAGGTTTAAACTCGGAACCGCAGTTAACAGCCCACATTCACAATATACTGAAGCTATTAACGGGTTAAGCATTGTTCCGAACTCGCTGCAACTCCGCATATTGGAAACTGCAGCGATATTGCCACGAGAATATATTGAGATAAATGGACAGAGTAGACGTGCAACATGTTTTGAGTTATTATTTATGCAACATCAGTAGAAAAAAGTTGAAGAGGAACAGAGAGGATTGTGCTATCAAAACAAACCAATTGTGTTGCAAATATTTGCTAACTGTCAAAACTTACTCGTAGTAAACGACGAAACAAACGCGGTAACAGATGAAATTACATTGCATCTTTATAAAAAAAAAATACCGGTTAAATAAAACAGACAGGTCTATAAATCTATTAATAGACCAGTCTTAGCGGTATAAAAGCGATCTGCATATCACGAAGATGAATATGCTGCGCTGTGAGGAGGAGAGTAACTCCCGTTTTCATCCGTTCTCCATGTCCGTGACGACGCGGAGAAGCTGCAAGATAGCTGACTCCGCTGATACGGTCACGTTTTGCGAAAACCAGTAAATAACATTGGGAGCAAGTGTCTGGCTATGTCCCCTATACCGGACCGCGACAAAATGGGGAAAACCCAAAAATGCTGGCTTGATGACGTAGGGAGGATATGCGTGTCAATGGTCTCACAACTATAGATACCGAAGACCATGCGATGAGGGGGAGAAAAGGCCGTAAAGCGGACCCAGGCTTCAAAACACTCCAGCTAAGGGTGCAACAAGGAAAACACTCAGATGACAGAGAAAAGCTACCTAAATACAAATACGCTACCCAAGCTACCCCAGAAAGGTTGGCGTCAGGCAAGCAGGCCATTATAACTTTCGCCAAATCCTATTGCAGCATGTAATAGCGGACCCTGGGTATCAACACCTTACAACTGAGGCTGCAACCGAGAAAAAACTCAGATGGAGGCTTGTAAGTCTACTCCACACTCAATAGCTCTACGGATATGAATTCACTAACCCGCAATATCGTTATGAAGTTTGTTTGTCTGTCTTTTCTAGTGCATCTTAATATAATGGCGTTGGGTTAAAACTTGTCCAACTTACTGACCAACGTAAGTTGGACCAGTTTTAAGTGGTCCACTGGAGGAATTAGTTTTTGTGAACTACGCTTGTTATTATGCTGTTTTGGAGCTAAATAGTTTTACACTGTAAGTGAAACGTTTGATCAAGATTGGCATCTGTTCCCGGTTGCATCCTCAACTGGCGTAATTTTCAAATAATAACCAAAAAAGAAAAATCGAGAGGAGGTCAAAAAAATTCATAACAAATCCGATTATATCCAATAAACAAATTAGTAATTAATTTATTTTCATACAAAAATAAACAAAAGCACCCCGGTGATAACACCTGATGAACAAAATGGCAGAAATCAGTCACCCTTTGTCCGCAACCCTTAAAATGTATTTTGTCCCTGCACCCCCGGTTAAATCCCGGACGAACGTATAATTGGATCATTAACGGCACAATCAAATTTCTCTCTACTGCGTCAGGAGTGTCATGTTTTTCAAATTAAAATCTATCTTTTTCATTGCCACGTTCAGCCATCTTTGTTACATTTACTTGCGTTTATTTTAGGGTTCCGTACCCAATGGGTTTGTTTTAAATGATACAAACGGGACCCTGTCTCTTATCCTCCGTTATTCGTCGATCCACCACACGGACATATATCTATTGAACCGTAAAGGTGAGACTTAAAATTTTCATAGAATATGTGAAAAAAATTGGTCATGTAGTGTGAGTCACCACTTCGGTCCCTCGAAACGCTGACACCAGTTGACCTATACACAAAAAACTAACACAACTCCAACTCACTTTTCCACGATGCTCTTTAACAAACTTGTAATGTGCATCATTAACCGGACAATAAATTTTAATGCTGTCTAATTCTCGCCGCGAAGCCTGCCAATTTGTGCCTGGCTTGACGCCAAAGGCAGAGAGACTGACTTGAGGAGACACTTTTTATAACCGGGTCAAAAAAGTTTCAACCGGTGGAGAATAAGTCAAAGATTGCGCCTTGCCGTGTGGTACCCAGCAGAGTAGAATAGGACCACTCCAAGTCTTAAGAAACACAAGCTAATCGAAGCTTATAAACATCAAAGAGACCCCGCCAACCCATGTGGCCAGCGTGGCGAGTGTAGGCCAAATCCTCTGACTGCTCTGGCTAATATATGGCTCTGGTAGTACAAAGAGGGTCGTGCTCCTGCAGTTGAGACTAAAAAAGACCTGATGATGGATGCGCCTTGTAACCGCTTTTTTGCTCGTTGCAGGTGGCAATTCATTTTTCATTACCACATGGGTTATAAATTCCATCACAGGTGTGATGATGGAGACCATAGACAGTAGGGGGAAATCCTCAACGATTTACAGCAGTTAACTTTTGTTGGGCTTATTTTATACGGATTTACATTATTATGCCGAAATTTTTAGTTCGTACAATAATAGTACTTTTTTTACTTACTGTTTGAATTCGTTTTTTGTGTTTAAAATTATTAAAAACATATCGTTATTTTACGTTTTCCGAGTGAATCTATCATGTTTGTAATGAATATAAAAATATTATTAAAGAATACCATCATTCGACGGCTTATCCCAACCGAATCCCGAGAAATTAATGACGACTTACTTAACGCTTCCCGCTGGACTATTAATCATAACCGGGTATTATTAGCCTTTGGCCCCGACCCGTGTCCTTTGGCCGCCGCTAGGCTTTTCAGGGCCGAGGTTGAAGGACAATACGCACGGCGGGCTGAACAAGTAGAGATCACGAACAATGATATTGTATTGGGTATTCGTTCGAAAACTGTGATTAACAGAAGATGAGGCAAGTATAAGTTTCCTATTAAAACTTGTGTCTTTAAACTATAAATAATGAAAATACCTTTCTTCTGTTTAATATTATGTCTATTGTTCGACTATATAATGGATGTTGCTTACTCTTGAGTAAGCTAGTCAAGAAGTTAGAAAGGAAAAAACAATGATGGGCGTAGTAACCACGCCACCGTGTCGTTTTGTTACCCGAGGTACATTTAGGGCATATACACCTACTCTAAAAAAAATTGCTAATGCTTTTGTAGTAAGTAGTGATTGATTCGTCGAGCTCTGTGGCGCAGCGGTCAACACGCCTTCCTGCGACACGGAGGTCCCGGGTTCGATCCCCGGACAGGTCAAGATGGAAAATGATCTTTTTCAGATTGACCTGGGTCTTGGATGTTTATCTATATAAGTAATCTATTATAAAATGTAGTATCGTTGAGTTAGTATGCCATAACACAAGTCTCGAACTTACTTTGGGGCTAGCTCAATCTGTGTGATTTGTCCGTATATATTTATATTTATTTATTTATTTATATTTTAGAGCTGAAATCTTCAACATATGCGTAGTTTACAATAAGTTAAAATAGAGTACTGTTTTATTAGACATCTAGACGTACTAATTAGGTTAATAGTTATCCCAGTGCTACACATCAAAAGGTCACTGCATGCTCAGTACCGACCAAAGACCTTATTAGATTAGTAGAAGGCCTAAGTACATATGTCATATGTATAGTAAGTTTTGGCGTAGAAAGAGATGAAAATACTACAGGTTGGTGTTCCGCTCGCACATATGATATTGTACAAATCTATAGTTATATACAGCCTGAAGCAAACTTTATGGCGGTTCGGAACATCGCGCGAGGCGATGCGCAGAACACAATATTAGGTTCAGCGGGTCTCGCGCGGGGAAGCGGGGCACGTTCCGCGCAACTCACAGCTAATATCCGAGCCGCCATAAATTTTGATTCAGATTGTACAATTGCCGTGTGGTTCCCGGCAGTGGACCACTCCAAGTCTCCCTGCGGATGTCGTAAAAGGCGACTTAGGAAACCCAAGCTAAACAAAGCTCCAGGCCAGACGGGTTGGAAAGGTCTTTTTGATGTTTGTAACATCAAAAAGACCTCTCCAACCCGTCTGGCCAGCGTGGAGAGTGTAGGCCAAATCCTCTGACTGCTATGGCTTGTATATTGCTGTTGTAGTACAGAGAGGGTCGTGCTCCTGCAGTGGAGACTAAAAAAGACCTGATGGATGGATGGATGGATGTACAATTGCATGTGTGCGAGCGGGACACCACCCTGTAGTATTTCCGTCATACGATCAACCATACATTTTTGCGAAGAATTGTGATCTCTAATGAGAGTTACATAAGAGTTTATATCCCTAATCAAACATTGAAACCGTTCTATCAGAGTTCTAAGGAGAAAACGCTTATTATATAGATGGTACCGACGGACAGTTCTGCCAAGTTTGATTAAACCTAGCACTTCAGGTTTGCAAGCTAGAACTCGCTACTTTGCTAATGGCTTTATGAAGTCCGTGAAAAGTTTTATTTACCGCGGAGACTTTAATATCATCTCTAGACTTATCTAGGAAATTAACTAAGTTATTTGTATGTAGGCGGAGATTAAACTAAAGTAACACTGAGTATTTCTCCGCAATTTAAATTATATATTACGTGGATTTAAACATTGTCTTTTTAATGCTTTAGATAGCAAATGTATGTATATTACTAAGAATTTCCAAGTTTCACATAAGTTACCTTAAAAGTGCGTAAAACCGATGGCGATCGCGTACCTGCAAGCATATCATGGGACTCCCACGGACCAGGTGGTCAGACGACCTGACGAAGGTCGCAGGCAGGCGCTGGATACAGGCCGCTTCCAATCGGTTGTATTTGAAATCCCTGGGGGAGACCTAGGTCCAGCAGTAGTCTTCTTGCGACTGAGATGATAATGATGACTTAAGTAATATCAACGTGATTGGACATCCATCATGCAGGTCATTGTCATAGATTACTAATAGTTTCTAGTAACAACTAACTCAAGATCTATGAGGAGGCAAATAACTTTCATTTTAAAGGGCGGTTTCAGTGGCAGCATATTGGACAAAATTAATGTAAATTACATAACAACTCGACAAGCAGAAAAAGTTTCTAGAAGATATAATGTAAATGAAGATTATTATTTGGGGAAATGGAAAAAACTTACCTCGAGATAGAGGAAAATGGAAAAAACTTACATGCTGTCCCGACCCCACATAAAGTGTGATACGGCGGTGAGGAAGAAGAGTATTTATTTTAAAAGAGAACGAAAACAATGTATTCCGAGCTCCAAGGCGAGTTCAATATTTTCGCTACAAAGGCTGGAGGTTTCATATACAATAGTAACATTGGCATTTCTCCAGAGCCTGAGGGGATGTAGTTCCCCTGTCATATCTAGATCAAGTTGAGCGAAATAGGGCGAGTTCTAAACGTATGTATTTCTGACTCCGTATTGCGGAATCAAGCCTACAAACATGTCGGTAGAATAATAATTCTACAGAAAAAATATCTCATTTGGCGGCACGCGCTCTGGCAAAGGCTTTGACAAGCTTCCAAAAGTCATCGTTAGGTGGCAGTGGGTCCACTGATTGTTAACTAGACTAATTCTTCTTCTTATCGAGTCGAAATGGTTTCATTCTATTAAATATCTTTCGACCAGTATTTGGCCACGCTGATAGCCCTGTCGTTCTTCATTAAGGCTCGGTACGGTGCAAGTAATGGGGCAGTTTGGGCACGACATAAGGTGAGACATGGTCTGATCGGCACCGCAGTCACACAAATTGTTTGTAATAAGAATGTGTTAAATTAAAAACCGGCCAAGTGTGAGTCAAACTCGCACAATGAGGGTTCCGTACAATATGTTTCGTGAACACACACTGTGTGAAAAATGTTTTATTCAATTGACTAGCGCCATCTAGTGGTGTTTAAGTGAACTATTTCCCTAGATGAACTTATTATTGTGAGTTTTTTCACTTAATTTTCAAGTGATAGAATTCTTATTATTTTTCCTGTAATCTTCAGGGAATGAACTATATTTTGTAATTTTTTCAAAATTTTCGGCCCAGTAGTTTCGGAGATCAGGGGGGGGAATGGTCAATTTTTGCCTTCTTTCGTGAATAAAATCCAAAGTATTGATTTTACCCGAACAAAAAAAAATATTTTTGAGATCCTCATAATGAGCCCTTTCATTTGATATATGACACAGTAAGGTTTGCAAAACTTTCTTTTCAAATTTTGTAATTGGGCCCCCCAAAATGACCCTTATTTCAAAAAAATCTTTATTTACTTTGCACATCCGTGTTTGGGTCATAGGATTACACTATCTTACCAAATTTCATCTAATTTGGTTCAGTAGATTCGGAGAAAATCGGCTGTGACAGACGGACGGACGGACAGACAGACGCTCGAGTGATCCTATAAGGGTTCCGGTTTTCAACTTTTGTACGGAACCCTAAAAATAGTTACGGTTTTCTTTTTCAAGTTAATAATGTAATCTGAAATGTGAAATCAAAAATGCTTTTTATTGTCGGTCGTAGTGTGAATGAATATCTGTTGAAATTAGCACGTAACACCATCTGTGTAGGCTTACAGCGCAGCTCTAGATTGTATGAAACGTCGTAGAAACGTCAAATATTTATACCACCTCGGCAGAATATTTTCTATTCATCGAGAAACTAACAATTTTTTTGCGACTTCACCCGCTTTAAATTTCCCCCCTTATTTCAGGGCTTGAATTTCTAAAAATCTTAGAGCTCACTAACATCTAGTTACTTACATTAGTTTCAGCTGTGCGTTGATATATAAGTCAGGTTTGCTTCGATTTTACATATTGATTAGAACTTCTAATCAACATGTATATGTCGCAGTCATCTGGTTGAATCTGCTATTTGATTGTATGACTAGCGCGTTCATTGAATGACCACGTTTAATTGAATGACTAGGCCGAACGTTGATTGAACAAGCGACGCTCAACGTCCAACTAGTTAGCGGGTTGTAACATAGCCCTTTGAACAAAGCGGACATAAAATCAGTCAGGTAATTCAAATTTAGTTAATTTTTTTACCACTGCGGCGCTAGTAGTCACCAAAACAAATATGGCGTCAAACAGCTCGAACAGATGGCACGTTGATGATATTTTTTGGATTAAATTTACAAAAAGTGCGTTATTTTTAATAAAATAGTATGACATTATGGATTGACCTATTATTATGCCGCCGCCGGCTACTTTAAAAACTAAGAAAAAATTGCAAAAATATGAGATTAAATAAAGCTTTGGAAATCGCGCTACCACCAAATATTACAAAGTCGGCTAAGATTCAACGACTTCGCTAAATGACATTCATTCAGTCAAGATGTTGAACGTTACATTCAACGACTTGACGAGTTGTCCTTTAGTCATTCAATTAAACGTGGTCATTCGACTGCGACATATAGAAGGCCAACCTGACTCTCTTGACTTATATTAGAACAAAAAACATTTTGGTCACTCTTGGTATTAAGTTCGAAGGCGAGTTAATATCTTCTCCATAAGTAAAGGGTACAGGTCTCGTACAAAACAGTAACATTGGCAATTCTCCAGAGGCCGCCTAGGGGATGTAGTACCCTGTTATATCTAGATTAAGCCTAGCGTAATAGACGAGCGAGCACGACGTACGAATGTAAACGTAATTAATTCTGATTGAATAATTGAGTTTTATGCCTTAGAGTATCTATATTTGATATTTATAAGCACGACATGAACTCGATCCCTGCTACACAAAAAAAATGCTGATTTGTAATATTCCAGCATAAAAGCGGACCCCGGGCTCGGATATGCCGCAGGTAAGGATGCAGCCGGGAATCATCAAATGACTCAAACAAGAGTCTTTGTTCTCTTGAAAGTTGTCCATGGGCAGCGGAGATCACTTACCATCAGGTGACCCGCTTGCTCGTTTGCCGTTCTATATAATAAAAAAATGATGATATTTTTAATAGAAGTACCAACAAATGGAAAACAATCAAGTAGCTATTTAATAATAAATTGACCTTTCCGTACCCGTGAAAATAAAAACAAGGTTGTATCGAGGATGACTGACGGACGAAGATGGATGTTCTCAACAAATAGGATATTTTGGAGATAAATAAAAACAAAGCGATTTCACGGGCTAAAGAATTTGTTATAGATTGTAGTCCTGGAGCGAGGCGGGAACTATGCCTAGCACCGCTTGGGATTATAAACTATTTTGTGTAATGTAGCCTGCTAAAGCTTTAAGCTGAAGTTAATTGATTTTCGTAAAGATCTAAACAAAGAATAATTGAAAACAAAAATAGGAGAGAGAATTCTTAGGAGCGAGTTTCTTTCGGCGTTTCTTCTCTGCAGAAACGCCGTCAGTTCCGAAACGCTAGTAAGCTGTAGCTCTTAAACACTTACACATAAGTAAAACACACTACACATAAGTAAATTATTGAAAAAGTGCCTTGGCTGGCCTAATTCCTGAACAAATATTCGATTTTTTTAATGTCCTATGACAGTAAGTCGCAACGGCTGAGATGGGCCGGTCACCTGGAGCGTATGCCGGATAACAGGGCTCCCAAAGTTATGTCGAAATGGACACGCCGCAGCAGAAACGACCTAGAGGCAGACCAAGGAAGAGATGGATGGATTGCGTTGAAGAAGACCTTAAGAAGATGGGAAAATATAGAAACTGGAAGAAAGAGGCAAAGGAGCGTGACAGGTGGAAGAAACTTGTGGAAGAGGCCAAGACCCATAAAGGGTTGTAGCGCCGTAGGAAGTAAGTGAAGTAAGTATGACAGCAATCGAGCAAGCGGATCGCCTGATAATAGTGATCTCCGCCGCGTACCCAAGGACAACTGCAACACCAGGGGTGTGGCAAGAGAGTTGTCGGCCGTTTATTTTTCTCCCCAGAAGGGAGGGGGGATGGGCCTTCGGCTCTCTCATTTACCGAACGAAGCATAGAAGCGGTAAAGCTACTATAAATAAACGACTATTTTCTGTGGGAGTGTGGTAGGTATTTCCCCGTCCGGGCCGGGCCATTTATGCCACAAGCAAGGTTTAATTTCGCTGATAGCGTGGCTCTACCAAAACTAGGCCTTTGAGGCCTTTAGAATTGAATAGAATCAGACAACTATATTGTGCTAGGTTAGCTCAAACAGGACAGTAACCGAAAGCAGCGCAAACTGTGCAACTGATTTTTCGCAACCGACAAACAAATCTCACCATTGTGCCAGTTCGACCAGCTTATTTGCTAACTTTTGACAACTACGGTGTACAACGTTTTGGTGGTCACTTCAACATCCTTTACGGTTTTCATATGATTAACTATTTTATTTAAGATATATAAACTGTAATAAATGTTGAAGTGGTCAATAAAACTTTGTACACAAAGACAAGAGTTAGCAAATAGGCCTGCTGGAGACTTGTTTACTAACAACTACGGTGAAGATATTTTTTGCTTTCGCGGTCACAGTCACTGTTATTTTCACTACGTGACTTACCGCGATTGTATTTGAGTTTCGTCCGATATTTTGGCAACACTGCAGTTGTTTAAAAAGTGTATACGCGCTTCAGAGAACAATTCCCGATCGGACATTGTCGGTGTCCGAACACTAACAAAATCTTCAGAGCACCAGAAAAAAACTTATGTAATAAAAAAAACAAATGGTAGACCAATATGATTTCCCTTGACTCAACATACACCAGCAAGCATCAGCAGCAGCATCAGCAAGTATGTGAAAAAAGTTGTTCCGACGAAACTCAATATCACTCGCGGTAAGTCCCGTAGCGAAAATAATAAGAAATGTGTGACGTTTTTCTTTGCCGTTAATCTGCTTAGCACATTTATGAAGAGTCCTCTTAACCCCTTGCTCTCTTCGCTTCAAGCTTGCTAATATGCGAAACGCGAGTAAGCCTGCGCGCAAAACCATGTTTGCGTAGTTTGATATTTCTGTTTGTGTTCACAATATATATACACAATTTTACAATGAATTGTTCAGCAAATTGTAATCAACCAGTGTTGCGGTTAACTTTGACTTGGAGCTGGCTGTTTTGTTTTGTTAGACTTGCCAATTTAACACTGGACGGACACCACGACTAAGCTTGTACCTGCATTTGTGCAAGACACAACTTAGTATATTAATTGAAGTTTTGTTGCAGTTCTTATTTGTTGAGGAGAACAAGTTTTCGTCAAATATGTCCAGCTCCACCGTGCTTCTAAGAGCACGTTAATCTGTTATTAATTGCATTAAATTTTGTGGTTGAGCATTTGTAATACCTAAAGTATTAAATAAATAAATTTTTGTTTTCTAATTAATATATTTGAATTGGA
Source organism: Rhodophaea formosa (assembly GCA_963082605.1). Lineage (NCBI taxonomy): Eukaryota > Metazoa > Arthropoda > Insecta > Lepidoptera > Pyralidae > Rhodophaea > Rhodophaea formosa. The sequence goes on along the minus strand of OY720228.1, from coordinate 6,233,272 downwards.
AATCTTCATTTTACTAATTAACAAGGAGTATCCGTATTGGAGAGTGTAGGCCAAATCCTCTGACTGCCCTAGCTAATATATGGCTCTGATAGTACAAAGAGGGTCGTGCTCCTGCAGTGAAGACTAACAAAGACCTGTTGATGATGATGATAATCCGTCAGGACTTGTTTTATTAGGAAATTGCCTAAGTCAAATGAAGTATTAAGAACCATTCTTATGTATTGTATAAAGTGTATATGTTGATATTTATTTATACATTTTAGGTTATTTAATACATATATTTTATTGAGCTTTGCTCTTACCTATGATATCTATTTATTGTTTGGCACCTATTTATTTTATCTGTTTTTCATTTCCCAAAGGTTGACTGGGAGAGAATGCTTTTAGCATTAAGTCCACCTATTGTAGCTTCTCAGGCACAATAAAGCTTTTTAAATAAAAAATAAATAAATAAAAGTCGTTTAGAAATCGATTTCATTTAGCGTAAGCGAGGCGCGTACGTATGCCTGGCGCATCCAATCAAAAACAAGAATACTCTGTTTATTTTTGCTGATCTTGTACAAGGCAATTAAGGACAAGAAAACTAACATATTGTGAACATTACAAACCTAAAAATAAAAGAGTTAAAAAAAAGTAAATAAATTGTCAAAGGAAGCTAAGAATGTAGAAAGCCATCGTAACCCCGTGCCCTCCACAAACTTGCTAATGTGCGAAACGCGAACATTCGAACAAGCCCGTGTGCAAAACCATGTTTGCGTAGTTTAATATTCCTGTTTGTTCTGCGGTTAACTTCGAAGTAAGACTTGGAGCTGGCTCTACTCTGCTTTGTGTGACTTGCCAATTTAAAACTAGGTGGCAACCGCGAATGCGAACTCTTGATGGCCGCCTAGTTTTAAACCTGTATCAGCAATTCTGCATATTTCAACTTAGTTATCTAGCGCATTTATTATTGTTTAGTATGTAGTGGTTTGGTTATGCTTTGTTTATTTACAACAAGCAACTTTCTGTTCCAGGCAGAAGATGTGTTACATATGACGCTCAAAAAGTGATACATGAGATCCAAAATTTGAATAAAAACTATTCATTTCATTTCATTTCAAACATATTTTCAAAGAACGTGGGATGTGGGAGTAATAATAAAGTTTAGGCAACAACCTGCATCGCACATCACATATTTCACATGGTTAGTGGAATATAAGAGCGACGAATAAAAAAATTACTGTCCTAATAATTATTTCTTACCACACTTCTAATAATGCTTTTGCAGATAAGACGATCAACATACCTGTAACAAGAAAATAAAGGTTTAATTATCATACTCTAAGTATAAACCAAGAGCATAGATTATTTTTCAGAGTCCAGAATTATTTCACTAATTTATCATATTGTATGATCATCATATTTATTGCATTGCATTACATATGATTTGTACACAATCATCATCATCACCATCAGGTCTCTCTAGTCTCCACTGCAGGAGCACGACCCTCTCTGTACTACCAGAGCCATATTTTAGCTTGAGTAGTCAGAGGATTTGGCCTACACTCTCCACGCTGGCCAGACGGGTCTCTTTGATGTTTATAAGCTTTGTTTAGCTTGTGTTTCCTTAGTCGCCTTTTACGACGTCCACGGGATGACTTGGAGTGGTCCTATTCTACTCTGCCGGGAACCACATGTACACAAATATGTTACATATTTTGACTAAATACATATGTACCTTGTCAGACATTGCAATGGGACGAGAGAGAGGGATCATGCAGATATTCTGTAACGGAGTAATAGGTTTTTTTCTTAGAAATTCTTTCAACAATTTTAAATACTTTTTGTAATTATTTAGATGAACTATATCATTGTGGATTGGGCTTGACATAATATCCCGTATCGATATCATTGTGCTCGCATAGCTAGTATATCTTTTTAAAAATATGTTTTCTTTTTACAATTCTTCATTTAAAAGATATTTTTATTTATGAGTGTATTCATACTGTAAACATGAAACTACCATCTATCAGGGTTATCATCTCGTGCCAGTACCAGTTCTTTTAAAACTTGTTTCCTCTCTCCAGTAAGTACTATATTTTTTATCAGAATATGTGTGTAAAAACCACACAGTATCAATCTAAAAAATTTCCTTCACGTGTATTTGATTTTGAAAATCCCTCGAGAAATAATAACCAAGGTTAGGATAATCCTCCAATCAGTCTGTAATACTGAGAAATTCTAATGATCAAATTTAAGTGAAACTTAAGTACGCATAAGTGTTTGGGAACGTAGTTTCGTGTATCGACCTTCAATTACTCGATACTTAAGTAATATTAAGTGTGTGAATGTCTTAGGCAATATTATTATACAAAAGTATAGATTGTAATAGCTTTATCTATCTTCACTTCACTAAGTTATGATTAAGTATATTTGGTGTAGCTACCGAATACAACTACGTATAGTTACTTTTTAGTTTAGAATACTATTATTTTCATTATAAGCATGCGTTTGTATTGATGTAATAACTACTCCTAATTAATATGACTTTAATTTAAACATAATTAATTTACCCGCCTATAATAATTAAATAATTATCATTCGTTAGTAAATTGTATTTTTTTTTAAGAAATAGGACGGCATGCGAGCCAGCGGGTCACCTGATTAATGGTTAGTGATGACCACCACCCATGAACAACTGAAACACGGTTACTAGTTGGTTGGTTGGTCCGGATTCATCATCATCATCATGATCAAGTATTCATATTGCATTTACACAAGCAATGTTTCTCCAAACTATTATGCTTCTATTCCGCCTCGGTTCTTTTGCAAACACAAGTATACAAAATAAATATTAACAGCTAAAACTACAGCATTTTTTTTTCCAGAAAATTAAAGTAAATTGCATTTCGAGTGCAGTTTTTCTTTAAAACGGGACATCCCCTCCATTGTGGTGGGGTGCATTCACCTCAGCCAACTGTGGCACTGTTTTTGATGGCCACTAACAGACACGAATAAGGTAAAAATAATAGATGAAAAATACAAGAATTGTTCTTGCAGAAAATGTAAAATGCATCTCGAGTGCAGTTTATCTATCAAATGGCCCGCGACATCCCCTCCATTGTGGTGGGGTGCATTCAGCTCTATTAATGCGCCTGAATGCACCGACCCAGTTTCTTTGCGCAAAATCGCTGTTTATTAAAGTGGGCACGAGATTGCGAAAATATAGGTTATGGCTCTCATTACCCTCTTTTCTAGTGCACTAGCAGAGTAGCTTTTTTGTCGATTAAAAATTTGTTATTTTTACACGAGTGCAAAAAATAACAGCGAATGTTTTTCCGATTTCATATGTGTGTGAAGGTTTGTGAGTTATAATAACTTCATAATGTCTCAAAGGATTTAGACGTATGATCGCTAGTATCCTTACACCATCACAAGAGACAAAGATAAATTTTGGGGCAAAAAATAAAGTTAAAAACTGGCACTCAAAAACCATTACGAGTTCAGTATTTACCAACTTTTATTATTTTTGACGCAAACGGACCTACACAAACAATACATACACATTGCAAAGTTCCACATTGTGCAACATGCCAAAATGAGCGTAATGCACTGCAGAAGTCCACAAGAAAATAGGTACACGTAAAACACGAAACCAGCATCGAACGCGCGGTTCAGTCTAATAGGCGCTTAATGAATCGATCAGTAGTTCCTTCATCATCATCATCTTTGTTAGTCTCCACTGCAAAGCACGACTTACTCTGTGCTATACTACCAGAGCCTAGCCAGAGCAGTTAGCGGATTTGGCCTACACTCTCCACGCTGGCCAGATGAGTTAAAGAGGTATGTTTGATATTTATAAGCTTTGTTTAGCTTGAGTTCCCTAAGTCACCTTCTACGACATCCTGGAGACTTGGTGGTCCTATTCCAATCTGCCGTGTGGTTCACGGCATACTTACTAGTTCCTTACTCACCCGTAATCAGGCTTCTGGCAGAACCAAGACCTCGTCAGTTTGGCAGCTTCCAACAGCACTCCGCCGAGATCCAGCCTCATGCCCGAGCACGAGCAACATCCGTCCCCCTCACCATCTCCCACTAACACTAAACGGGACTCCGACTTCGCCACTTTGGACGATTCACTCACTTTTTCACACTAAAACTTAACTCATTTCCACATTCAAAATCCAGTTCTAGAGCACATTTGAAAATACATATTTGATAATTGTATTCTTTTTATTCGTTCCAAATTTAAATAACGTTCGAAAAATAATAGCGTTCGATTTTATAAAGTTTTTCACTTATTTTCCAATCCGTTCGTAATGTTTATTTTGTTTTCCATTAAATCGAATGGGTTGCTGTAATAAAAAGACAATTAGAATCTGTGATCGTTACTCGCGCCGATTGTATTCGGAATGGGAATCGATATAAATGTGCGTATTATGTGATCGCTCCATTAGTGGAGTCGTTATGAAGCTACATAAATGTAGTCATTTCTATCAGCTTAATTACCTTCTGTCTTTAATGGAAGAGCTGTACGACTCGTTCATAATTATTGCGGCATAAAGACATCATAATTATGTCATTGAAACACATATTCGTAGACCGAAATTAAAATTAGTTTGTTTATTTCTACGCTTTTACATCTTAATATCAAGAGAAAACGGCATAGAGTACCTTCATACAGAATTATGTATGAGCATTGTCCTTATTAAAACGCTTTTGTTAATATGTTAGTAGACGACGTAACATAAATAGGTGGAATAAAAAGAAATATTAATTTAAAACGTATGTAGGTACTAGTACAATCAATTTCAATGGGTATCAAAATCGGTTCAGTAGTTAATAAGATAATTAAGTGAATGTTAACGAGGTTCTAGTTCGCGACGAACTACTAGTTTTTATTATTTTTATAAAATGAAGGTAAATAAAAATACGATTACTACTAAGGATAAAATACGTACATCATTCGTAGACCAATATAAGGACTAGAAAATAGCAACGTATATTGTGATTTTTAAATTTGTTTTAAATAAATTAATATATAAAACAAATAAGCGCAACGAAAATAAAGTACGTGCGTACATAACAAAATAAAAGTACGAATCTTTTGTTTTCAGATGTAGTTTTCGCAAATTAAAACTTGTTTCTGTTGTGTATATCATTTTACCCAAAAGAATACCTAGGTATGCATTCTTGGAACAAAAGCGTAATGAACAAAAGTTTCTACACATTAAAACACGTTTCCAAGTACTAACATTGTAACATATGATTTCCAAGTCGGTCAGTATATCGCCAGTCATATAAAAACGAATGACTGATTACCATCGGACGGGGCCACGATTCTGCTAAACAATTGGTGATAAATTATGTTTAATAGTCGACTATACCTTCTAGAGCGTAAATGAATTGTCGAAAAAACTAGTAGATATAATAAATAGCTCTACAATTCAATGGGATATTATATTATTTTTTGACTATTATGGAAACCCGGACGTTTTATTTTGTCGGATTTGGCGTCTAGTAACGGACCAAAACTAGGCGGCGAACCCGACCAATAAAACATGAGTAACGCCATGTTTCCATAAAGAATTTATCTCGCGTAAGTTTTAATTTTATTATATTTTTACTTTTTGCAAAACTAAGTTTAGCACCTCCCATGTTCTGTCAGTATATTACATGATGGCTTAATATAATTTATGTATTTATATTGTCTTCAAAAACAAAGGCAAAGACTGTCACTTGGCCTATCAACCAACGACCTAGCACGAAAAGAATCAACTCAGCATCATTATCATCAGCTCTTTTTTAGTATCCACTGCAGGAGCATGACCCTCTCTGTACTTTCAGAGCCATGATATATACTTTCATAAATAAGCCAGACCAGTCAAGAGGATTTGGCCTACACTCTTTAGACGGGTTGGAAAGGTCTCTTTGATGTTTATAAGCTTTTTTGAGTTTGTGTTTCCTTAGTGGCCTTCTACGACATCCACGGGAAGATTTGGAGTATTCCTATTCTACTCTGCTGGGAACCACGCGGCTCGACTAATTTGTGGAAATATCATAGTTATGGTATTGAACTACAATTGTTCGATGACTCGAACCCCAGTAATGCAAAGTTGATGCGTGTTGCTGTGTCATCCAGTGATTACAGTTTCCAATTCATCTCTCAGTTTGTAGCGCGAGACGGTAGAAACTAAATGACATGAGTTATTGCGGGTAACGTGTTGTTTGTATGATAATATACGTCGTTATATGAATGAAAATACAATATGGTTATAGTCTAGTTAAGCAAAACAATCGCCATGACATGAAGAATTTCTCTAAAGTTGATGAATCTATTATACCTATATGGAAATATTAACATACTTAAATTATTAAGATACTCCTCATATTGAGAACGTGCCCAACTTTTAGGGTTCCGTACCTAAAGGGTAAAAACGGGACCCTATTACGAAATCTCTATTTTCCATCCGTGTAACTATGATGATGATGAGAGAATTTTAAAATTGCTTATAACAATAAATAATAAACCAACATAAAAGTAAAAAATTAGGGGGCTTATGCAAGAAACGTGCATTTTGAGCGATTTTAGGTGAAATATTGTATGGTGTTACAAAAGCCTTCAGCGATAACGACTTGCACTCTGCCGCTCTTCAAAACGGTAACACTATGTGATTAATCAAGCTGACTAAAAACATCTGACATAACAATTAAGACCAACTTATAATGTGACGTAGGCAGCATGTATTTAACACACCACACCAGTGTACCAGACATCCAAGTACGAGTATATTCCTTTATCGGTCGTAAGCTGTGGTCGATTAAAATATCCTGGAAGTACGTGTAGAGATTAATGATTTAGGAACAGAAAATAGATCCAGAAGTGGTACAGGGCGGATGGCAAATGAAGCAACTGTGAATGATGAAAGACAAAAGGTCTAACAAAAGCAAACACTAAATATTGAAACTGGAAACGAAGACTTAAACGAACATGAGCTCGTGCCAATCAAATTACGCTAACAAAGAGACAATAAACGGAAAGTGGCTCCGTCGAGTCAAAACAACTTATGTAAAGAGAATCTTATAGAGTTACCATCATTCATGAAACAGCAACAGAAAATGTTGGTCTACAAATAAAATCTTTTCCCTGTTTTATGGGTCTTTTTTTACGCATTGCTATTCTGATTACGTCTGGAGTCCGGCTAAGGATAGCTAGAACCCTACCCTTCCCGCGGGTGTCGTAAAAGGTCACTAAGGGATTACTAATCCACGCTCTCGGTGGGCAGCAGCACCGTCAGCCCAACATCAAAACCCCATACTCCGATCGCCTACCCGCGTGCCAAGCGTGGCGATTATGGCAATACCCCCCGTAATGACTGACACAAATAGAGTACGGCCCCTAGTCTCCGGTAGCGCCACCGCTCCTGGCTACGGTAGCAGTCAGATCAGTGGTGGAGCAGGGGGTGCTAATAATCCCCGGAGGAGAGTCGACTGGATCCGAGACGTGGTCATTCACAATGGGACTAATTAGACGGCTCAGAGTTACTCAACGTGCAATGGAGCGACCTATGCTGGGAGTTTCAATGCGCAATAGAATCAGAAATGAGGACATCCGCAGCTGAACCAAAGTAAAAGACATAGCTCGCAGGATTGCTCGTTTAAAGTGGCAATGGGCCGGACACATAGCCAGAAGGACGGATGGCCGTTGGGGCATTAAAGTCCTAGAGTGGCAGCCACGAACAGGGAAGCGCAGCGTGGGACGACCCCCGACCAGGTGGACGGACGATTTCATTAGGGTCGCCGAGAGTCGGTGGACCTCATATGCACAAGACCGCAATTTGTGGCGATCTATGGGGGAGGCCTATGTCCAGCAGTGGACGTCACTGGCTGATAGAGAGATAGATATTCTGATTACACCTTATTAAATTAAGAAATAAGATTTAGAACGCGGGCACCAGCAGTCTTACGACGACTTAGTCGTAGAAAACCTGCCGGCATAGAATATATTCCCAAAGCTTCTTTTTAATTTAATAAGAGTAAATAAAACTTTTCCCATGTTCAGTTTTAACATTAACATAGGTAAAGCTAATGGTAAGCGTTGGTCATAAAATGTTGTCTCATTTTTTACCAATTGCAAAAACCTCTCGATAAGCAAAAACCTAGTGAGATAGAAGGCTCTGACTGATAAGAACTGAACATATTTTATTTGCAATGACAATCTTATATGCCTTTACAGATCTTTCATACATAAAAGTGTTGCAGTCATCAGTTTGCTTAAGGTGTGGCTCTCCTATCTTTTTTATATCAGACGCACCCAATTCAACAGTTCAATGACTTCTTTCAAATTGTTTATCAAATCCATTCTCACGTGGTGTGTTGACATAACAATGTCAGCTCGTCTCGAGCCATGGTTTAGACATAATACATGACTGGAGATTGCATCGTCTTTGTTTTGGGTTCACAGTAGTTTGCATACGAAATGTTACGAGATAGTGGAGATAAGATTGTAGGCCGTATCTGTGGAACTGGAGCAAATAAATCTTTGCTTTTGAGATTTACGAGGCTTACTACAATTGTGAACGAAGGGGAGAAAGGGCTGTCTGTCAGCCATAATAGTAAACAATTGTGCTAGATCATGTCTAATATTTGTAAAAGAACAAGATGGTAGATAAACTAAATCCACCAAGATGTATTTAGCTAATTAACAAAAATAGTCATGTATTTTTAATTTATAAGAAAAAGGCCCGAAAATCCACAAACATTACAGTTAGAGGTACCTTATAAAATGAGATAAACTTTTCTACAGAACAGAGTTTGAACACTAAAGGATATAAAATCGCGACGTGAATCCAGCTCAGCCCAATCGAATGAGATCATTTGTATGTCTGAATCGAGCATCGATTCCCGAGGGCTCCTTAACGAACCAGTTGATATGATAATTACTGAGCTACACGGTGAATGTTAACGATGCCGTAACAATGAAATTATTATCGCTTATTGACACATTCGATTATCAATATAGGATAGGATTTGATCAATCAAAGATTTCGATTCATATCAAGTCAATGACGTTAGAAGAAATGATAATATTTGCAACATTCGTCATCCTTACATAATACATATAAGTATGTATCTTCTCTTATTCTCTCAACAGCTCGTAAAAGATAATCTACTTAAAAATAATGCACTCCTGTCTTGTCTTTAACTTATTTTAATCTTCTTTCTTTTAAAGTTGCTGGTCCAATAGACCAGCAACTTTGGCGATGTCATACGCCGATTTCCCTCGATCTCTGTCTCCCATCTTCACTTTGGTTTTAGACCATGGTTTTATTACTAACGTATATGTAATATAACTGATCAAATTTTTTTTTGTTATTAATTCTAATATCAAATAGGTTACAAGCATATAAAAACATGATACTTTCTACGAAAATGAAACTATTTCTCTATTTCTTTTGGAATAATTTGCCTGTGATTTCTAGGTTCGCCAAACCAACGGTCGAAGAAACTAAAAGCATTGTTCCAGATATGTACATCGGAATCCCTGTAATAGATTACCGAGAAGTAGGAAAAATAAAGGGCCGTTGAACCCGATCCGAGAATTATCCGCAACATCGCTACTTAGAGAAGGAATCTAATTCCCGAAATTGGGTGGCGGCTTTTGGAGCTTGTCGAGGTCATAATCATATTCTATTACTTTACAAGGACAGTAGCGCCACAAGGTTCAAGAACAAAGGAAATAAATTTCTAAAAACCAATCTAATAAAAATATTTCTAAGATTTAGATGTTATGATTTCTTGAAAATATTTGTAAAAATAAAAAATCTGAATGAACAAAATATTTTGTTCAAAAACGTGTCACTCGTGTGTCGCGACAATGTACCTAGTACTTTGTCGGGATTGCGGAATTCGGACTCATCGAGTACATTTTCATTTCAAAGCGAGTTCGGGATGCGTGGATGAGTGACGTGTGTTTTTGAGCATAATGTATTTATCTCATGTTAGTTTTAATGGAAAAAAATTTTTTTCAGAGCAAGTAATTTATAGATCTGATAGCTGAATATTTATTTCACGGCGATGGCGACTTTCACGATTTGAATAAATTCGAAACAAGTAGTGGATTCAGATTATTTCTCCAGCAATAACACCAATAAGTAATATGACAACGATTATAAGTTGATTCAATAAATTATACTCTTAGCTCGCTGGGTGTTATTGTAGCGATTAAAGAGAACTTAGCGAGTACAAATATTTTGGTCATTATTTTTCCTTTAATTTCTACCCAAAATTCTATACCACCCAGACGTCTCACGCACAAAAAGGCAGCTTGCATTGGCCACTTACACACACGAAAAACAACTAATAACAACGCACAAAAAGGTATCGAACCGAAATAAAGGTTCAACCACAATAGTTGAGACCGAGATATTACTTGGAATAAAATGTAATGAGGTCCGAAAAAGAAAAAGTCGACCCGTGGGAAGCGTACTTTGGTCACGTATACCGTGATAGTCCCAGCGCTACCCCTTATTCCAAAGTGGGAAATATTCGGTGTAAAAATTTTTGCGTCTGTATGTAACTTTAGAAAAATGACAAGAAGAAATGTTTCTAACTAGACGGTATATGAAAATTATATTTTTCCATGCAAATGAATATCTACTCGTATTTATATAGAAAAGGCAAATCTGACTCTCTGACTTCGATCAACGCACAGCCGAAAGTACTGTACCTAGAAACTCGAAATTTGGCACAAAGGATAGAAAAGGTATTCATGATGTAAGTGATCACTAAGAAAGTTATTTTAGTAATTCAACCCAGGGGGTGAAATTTCGCGGATGAAGTCGCACTAAAATTAGTTGATATTTATTTATCTAGTGTACATCATAATTCTTCTACCTATTGATATCTTTTAGCAGAAGCCAGCTAGAATTTATCTACAAGGTTTATCTCCCAGTTTGAAGTACGAATATACGAATCTGAACTGGAGCTCGAGTGAACACACCGACACTACGATGGTATCGGGATAGGTTTGGTCGCTTCCATTCACGCGTCAGCTCACACCACGACGTGTTCTTATTTCGTGTAGTAATACAAATATTGCGGTATAGTAGATAATGAATTGAATGTTAAGTAGTTTATTATTGAGATTAACCGTATAAGCACAGATGACCAATAATATATAGCTCACACAATGACATGTTCTTATTTCGTGTAGTGATACAAAAAGTGCGGTAGAGAGAGAGAGTGAATTGAATACAGTATATTTATGAGATTGAATTATTTTTTTAAATCAAAATTGGATCTCTTTTCGAACGGCATACTTTTCCGTTTCTTAACAGTATAAGACCTAATAATGTTCCACAGTATAAGATTAATCTAGTCACGAATTTATCTACAAGGTTTATTTACCAGTTCGAAGTACGAATATACGAAACTGAACTGGAGCGCGAGTGGACACACCGACACTACAATGGTATCGGGATGTGTTTGGTCGCTTCCATTCACGCATCAAGACACACAACGACGTGTTCTTATTTCGTGTAGTGATTCAAATTGTGCGGTATAGTAGAGAGCACTCTCTATACATTCAATGTGTAATGACGTAGTTTATTTAGAAATTAATCGTTTAAGTACAGATTACCTAATAATGTTCCATGGTATAAAATTTATCTAAACTAATTTCGAAGATGAAGTCAAAATCAAAGATTTTTATTCAAAATTGGATATATTTATCTCTTTTTGACCTGCATACGTTTCCGTCTCTTAACCGTATAAGCACAGATTACCTAATAATGTTCCACAATAAAAGTTGTTGATAAGTAAATAGAAGTCGTATACTTCATTTAAACATAAACAACTTCGATAAGACTTTACATCGAACTGTTTTTTCACAGATCAATGCTTAATCGGCACACACATTCTTCAAAACGTTAGTCCGATAGAGCTAACAGGAAAAGTCAATAAGTTTTGCATGGTACAATTTGCAATCGATATATTTTGATTCACTCTAATAAATCTTAAATCATTTACGTATGTGGATTGTGGATATTCAGATTTAAGTAAATTTGCACTAAAATAGCACAGTTTCCATGCTTCAAAAGATAAATCTAGATTCTAGATTGACAAATCCACCTCCAATTGAGTAGTACCACTGATACCACCAACAGTACTAGTGGGATAAATTGGTGCCAGGTCCGACGGGGTATCAGCAGAAAAAGAAAATAGTATAAAACTAGAAATTTGCAATTATAATATTAACCGAAATATAGGGCATATAAACCTATTTTTGTTATTTTTTTTCATTAAGTCTGGGAGAAAAGAAAAAACGTAGAATGTACCAGCTGCTTCTATTCCCGCGCAGATCGTACAAGCCGATCGAGGGAATGGGCGTAAGGAATCATGTCGATAGGCGATCTCATCACTCATCACTATTTTGATTCCGTTCTCACCTAAAAGCTCACCAATATGCTAAACGTGGCCTTAAGGTTTTACTGGGTTCTGTCTACCCCGCAAGGGAAAAAGACGTGATAGTATGTATAAACATTGCTATTGCAATGCCATGGTGTAAAATAACATGTATGTATACATGTGTTAAATGCTACGGTTCAAAGTGTGATGTTTGCGGTGTGGTGTGAATAATTCCAAGTCACGCGTTCAGCCAATGAACAACATCGCCTGTTCGATTAGGCTTTATCGGTGAAACAACAGTCGTGGAAAGTCGAAAACGAGTTCGGTGAACCCATTTGGGTATCGAAATGTCAGGTTCACAGAATTAGAAATAATGTTCTCTACATGTAATTATCTAAAAAAAATATAGAATGGAAGTTTCTTTATGTTACCGACAAATAATGTATAGAAATTAACACCTTTACAGAGTGGACAGACACTAAAGGCATACGAAAGACCAAAAAGGCCACGTTGAACTTGTTGATTGGCCCGTTGATGACGTTGGGTTGCTAGCCGCATCGCTAAATCACATGATTCCTTAAATTTTCCCCATCCTTCCATTCCTCGCCATTGGCCAGTTTATACAGTCTGCGCGGGAAGAGGAGCAGCCGGTACTTTCTACGTTTTTTTTCTACAAGATTAACATGGAAGATTATGGATAAAGGATAATGCAGGTATTATACCAATGATTCAGCAAGAGTTCCTCGACTCATCTTCGGCAAGCAAGATGATGGAGATGAACTAGGTACTATAATAAAACATAGTGGCACTGAAGGAAAGATAGGTAATGATCTGTATTGATTACACCAACTGCCAGGCACCAGCGGAAGTAAGATTTCGATTTTAAAGGAGATTATAATTAAGTATCTATTGATAATTGATTACACAACTGTCAAGCCCCGCACAAGGAAGATTTTTAAGAAGATTTTTTTAGTCTAAGTATTTGTTGCTGAGCTTTATACACCCTTATTTTAAATTCAATACACAAACTTTAAGAGGTGACTCAGGCCATCAACATGAACATCTGTGTGATTTGTCCGTATATATATTAATATTTATGAACAACTTTTGTAATGGGATGGGGCCAATGCTGAAAATTCAAAATACCTAATTTTTACCTCTACCATACATTTGGTCCGATCAGCTGGTCACTTTTGTCATGGGCATGTCAAGTTTTTTTGCATTGGTCCCATATCAAAAGTTGTTTATGTGGATGCGCTGAGTCACCCCTTTAAGTTTGTGTCTTGAATTTTAATTAAGATTGTATGTTATACTTGATCCTAACACCAAGATGTGAAGAATAATACCTTAGTGTACTGACGTCGACGTCATTTACAGTCCCAACCCCCCAAAGTCAATGGAGTTGGGAACAATGAGACTATTACAAACTACCCTGACTCAATACTTTAAAATGAAGCCGCCCCTAAGCTGAGATAAAAGCCATGAGAAAGCCATTTATTCCCAACAATTAATCAATTATAATTAGAATTATGAAGGAAGACTCGAGCAGGGAAGATAACATTGGATTGGAAACGAGAGAGAAACTATTAAAAAACAAATGCACACCTACATTTAACAAAACATCAGTACAACCGTTTTAACTAGGTAATCTGTGCAAGGTTAGGCACTAAATTTGAGCTTTATGATCCTGCTGTAAAATAGTTTTATAGCTTCAAATATAGCTGCTAAGCAAGTTAGATAGCTGTACAGGAACTAAAACACGTTAAATGCTATCATCAGTCTGTAGAGACCGATAACAACAAATATTTCGAGTTTTGAACCAATTGTTAGTCTAAGGTAATTACATTTCACCCTTCCATTGCAATTTTGACTCTTTGCTAAAGTTTTACGGCTTAATTTAGATTGTGTGGAGGTAGACATAAAAATCCCATGGTTTTTCATTTGGCTCCATTGCAAAGTAATTATACCTTTATCAACATAGACATATGAATGAAAATAGGTTGTGTTTATGGAAATGTGATCGTTATTGATGTGGTAAATCAGGGTCTGTAATGTGATTGGAAATGTTTAGCTTTTGTAATTCCATCCCCTTTGCGGTTTTGATCTTTAGCTCTTAATTTATTTCAGGAAAGTTACTTTTTAATTAAGTATATTCTTGCTCAAAAGATGCATTTCTACTCGTAATTGTTAAGGCGTGTGTGTACTTTTAAGGACGTAATCATTTATACGCTTATGTCCTGCCACTTGGCAGTTGTGTGCAGTGTCAAAAGTATCGAAATTCAGAAGTGAAAAAAAAGGAAATACGGTAGTTGCCTAATGTTAAGATTATATAAAATTTGTTTCTAATGAGACTAATTTCTATCTAAAAACACTATAAAGAACACTTTTAATTTGATATCGATTCGTTAAGTGATCTTAAAGCTTCTTTAAAGTTTGGTGAACAGGACCATTTTTTAAAGTATGAAAATCTTTTATTACAATTATACTGTATTTTAGTCTGCAAAATTTATAGCAACTTTTATTATGAAACCATTACCATAAACGAAATATTTCGTATAGCTACCAAACAAAGTTCTCACGCCACCCATACAATATACAAGCTTGTGACGTCACAAATATGTAGGCATTTCAGCAGCGCGTTTTCACGTCTAAAAATTTACGTCTAAAAACATGTGTCTTTAAAACTTTTATAACTGAAAGAGTTTTTTGTTTAGAAATGTATTTCTGTCACTATTGTGTTTATTTTTGGCAGGTCTTTACATAGCAACATGAAAAAAATTTTTGTCAACATGCCCATTATATTCTTACGACGAAAGTAGTCGAGGACATCGTTTTCCGAAGTATCTAAGCTAAGGATGAAACCGAGAACATGCTTGACACAACAAATAGAAGCGAAATTGAGTTACGACAGCACATTGAGCTTCTCAAATCTGTCGTAGATTTGAGCTCAATGTGCTGTCGTCTGTACGTGATATGTACCACAACGAACATCTCGACTGCTTTAATAAAGCGGTTGCATTGTCTTCGAGATTTCACACATTTGTCAACAATACTGGTTACGGAGTTTGTTACGTCTCTTCTTTCACCAGAGACAAGTGGCTTGTCTACAAGACCCAAGATGGACTACATGACAGTACAATAGAAAAAGATTAAAACATCATTTTATAACCATCCTGGTGACTTAAATATTAGGTCTGCGCCGTGCCCTTACGTGAGAAATAGTGCACCAGTATGTATCATCGTCATCAGCAGGTCTTTTTTAGTCTCCACTGTAGAAGCACGACCCTCTCTGTACTACCAGAGACACAGACACGCTTGTCTGTATGTTGTATTGTGTATGTATATTCACAAATTATTATGAGATTGGGAAAGTGTTCAGCTAAAAGTGAATATGAACACTTGTATTGTCAAATGTTATCTGATGATAACAGCAAGAGTAATAACAGATGAGACGTTGCAGAGTTGGCGTCTGGTGAATTGTCATTCATAAAACTCTGGATTTCGCTGAATATGGAAGTAAATGGGAGATAAAATGATTTTTTTAAATGAAAACTGCTAGTAAACAAGTCGGAAAATATATGAATCATATTTGATTTCATATGAGAAAACAAAAAAATGTGTGTAGTAAAATCTTCATCGACCAACAGCTCTTCAGAATAGAAAAGGTAAAATGGTCTAAGTAGTTATTTAGCTTAGGTAGGTACTACAAACGAATACTAAATTTAATTAATTTACAAAATAAGAAAATGAGTTCTAAGTACTTCACAACAAATTTTAGAAAACCAATTAGCCAATGTTTCAGCAAAAATAAAGCACCCGATCCACAATACATGAAAACGAAATCGCTAAAGCGGCACTCGATTGCACAATCAGATAATTCGATAACTTTAGCTCGATTCGGTCTGGCGAAGCGAAAGAGGGAAGTGACGCAAGGTCGAACACAGATTATGTCAATTAGTGTCAGAACAGAACAGCTGATAAATCGGCTTTTTTTACTTTTTCCAGTGTCGCCGCGTTTAATGTCAAGTGCAAGCAATTTTGTAGTTATAATTGATTTATAATTACCTAATGACCACAGTATTTGTAATTAAAGAATGCTTATTAGTTAATTAAATGAACTTTTAGGGGGCATACTAGGCACAGTAGCGACGCCAATCATTTTATTCCTAATACTTTACAAATAGAAAGAAATTCAAGAATGTAAATCATATAAGCCTTAGTAAATAGCTTGAAGTATTTTTGGAATCATGTTTTAATATTATGAGAATCAGTCATTAAGAGAAAACGTGATTTCCTGAATGTGAATCTGATTCTCATAATTCTCACTGATTCTGATAATATTAAACATGATTCCAAAAATACTTCAGGTTATTTACTAGTGCTTATATGATTTACATTCTTGAATTTCTTTCTATTTGTAAAGTATTAGGAATAAAATGATTGGCGTCGCTACTGTGCCCCCTTTAAGTGTGATTTGTATAAATTAATAAATAACAATGTTGTTTTGCGAAAGATAGTGATCCGCCAAGTCTTCGTACGCATTTATATAATTTTTCACAAATATAAATATCATACGTGCAAAACATTTTCACCATTTCACATAGAAAATGAAATGACATATACGGTAATAATCTGTGTCAACTCTGAATTTGTACAAAAACACAGTACGAAACGGTCATTTGTAAATTTTCAAGTAACATATAAGTAACACAAGTAAATTCCTTAGCTTATTAAAATATATTTACTTTCTCGAAATGGTTATTTCATTACGAAATACTTCATATATTGTGGTTAATTATGTATGTATATCGATAGATGAAATTATTAATAACTTATTTCATGCAACGCAACCAAAAATATTTCTCAATGTACGTAAACAATTACTTGCTTTAATTAAAGGTTTGTAAGAGGCATGACCTTCCATTAAAATTGTGCCACACTATTTTTTATCTTATTAAATGTAAGTCAGACATATTGTATAGTTCATGACACAGTTATTTTTATGAGTTTGATAAATTGAGCGTGAAAATATAAACAATGATTGTTGAGCAGGGTATAAAATAAGTATCACGATGACACCTGCGCTCTTATCAAAGGAAATATATTTTGTTCTAATCGCAAAAATAAAGAGGAAGCTTGAGCAAAATTTGAAAAATTAAATTAAGAAAAATATAGCAGGGGAAGTACGACAGAATAGTTATTTTTATAATAGGGGTAAGTTGTGACTGAATTGATAAGAGTACTACGTACAAAAGAAAAGGAAGGGATGAGCTTGTTCGTATTACATAATTACTACCACCACGTTTCAGGGTAACACACATTTTTTGCCTAAAGTTATAAATAAATATAAATATATACGGACAGATCACACAGATTGAGCTAGCCCCAAAGTAAGTTCGACACTTGTGTCATGGGATACTAACTCAACGATACTATATTTTATAATAGATACGTATATAGATAAATATCCAAGACCCAGGTCAATCTGAAAAAGATAATTTTCGTCTGACCTGACCAGGGATCGAACCCGGGACCATCCGTGTCGCAGGCAGGCATGTTGACCGCTGCACCAAGGAGCTCTTACTTTTATACGACATACCGGAGTGGTAAGTAAGCAAAACAAACGATCACATATCACAAGAAACCGAATACTTGAACTTGCAATATTTACAAAGCAAAATATGATAGCTCTTACATTTCATTAAACTGCAAGGTGGAATTTCATATAACGAATAACATAAGACATTAACAAGATATTTTAAAAATATTAAACTGTTGTGAAATTTGGATATTTCATCAGATTATTTGATAAAGTTTAATAAATATGGTTATATAGCCGTGTGGTTCTCGGCAGAGTAGAATAGTACCACTCCAAGTCTTCCCGTGGATGTCGTAAACGGCGACTTAGGAAACACAAGCTAAACAAAGCTTACAAACATCAAAAAGACCTCTTCAACCCATCTGGCCAGCGTGGAGAGTGTAGGCCAAATCCTCTGACTACTCTGGCTAATATATTGCTCTGGTAGTACAGAGAGGGTCGTGCTCCTGCAGTGGAGACTAACAAAGACCTGATGGATGGATGGGATGGAATAAATGTATTAGACTAATCGCTTTCGCTTATCTCTAGTCATCATCAGGTCTTTCTAGTCTCCACTGCAGGAGCACGACCCTCTCTGTACTACCAGAGCCATATACTAACCTGAGTAGTCAGAGTAGTAGTAACCTTAGTCGCCTTTTACGACATCCACGGGATGACTTGGAGTGGTCCTATTCTACTCTGCCGGGAGCTACACGGCTCTAGTAATCTCTACTAATATTGAGAGGAAATATTTGATTGTATGTTTGTTACATTGAATAGGCTCCGAAACTACTGGATCGATCCTCAAAATTCTTTCACATATAGAAAGTTAATTTATTTGCGGATGACATAGTCATCAAAACCCGTGATTCCAATTGAAAAAATGACTTTAAAGTTACAGCAGTGAGTGTAGCACAATTTATATGAAACTAGCAAATTTCCTTTCCTTGATAACCGGGAAAACGCCACACGGGAGATTAAGTCATCATCATCATCATCTTCAGGTCTTTTTTAGTTTCCACTGCAGGAGCACGCTGACTATCATAACCATATATTAGCCAGAACAGTCAGAGGATTTGGCCTACACTCTCCACGCTGGCCAGACAGGTTGGTCTCTTTGATGTTTTCCCTAAGTCGCCTTTTACGACATCCACGGGAAGACTTAGAGTGGTCCTATTCTACTCTGCCGGGAACCACGCGACGAACACTAAGAATATTACATAATTATTCTCACCAACAAAAATGATTCCTAATTAACAACTAATAGATATTTAATATATCTGCCAACAACTTGTTATCACATAAATATGTTAATGGAATTGGCGAAACAGCTCTAAATCCGCGATCACTCTCACTTTTGATTAAATATTCACGTTCACTATTTGTATTTTCTCCGCCAAGAATGTTAGTTTTCACTAAACACTGTTTGCCTGGTGGACTAAAGGTTAAGGTACACTAAAGGTCCGCGGACGGCCTTCGCGACCAATGGAGGTTTTGAACAGATGGAGTTAAGTAATAAGCGGTGGCGATCTTGTTTATATATTTTTTGAGAGATTGTGTTTTTCACTAAACATTCTTTCACTGGTGGTATGGTACACTAAAAGACCAAGGGCGGCCATTGCGATCGATGAAAGCTTATATAAGTTAGAGAAAGTTACAAGCGTGAAAAACTTAATAAGGATTTCAGGAAATATACATTAGACCCTACTATAACATTATGTCTGTTGTTGTCCGTTGTCAAACACAATGACAACAGTCGTTTATCAAATCCATTTTAACTATTATTTTACTCTCTTACTGGACTTTATGGTTAAATTACAACTTCCTCTAAGTTTCTGTGGCACAATGACAAAAATACTTTTCTTGAAGGCACTTTTTACTCCACATAAGCTGGTGGTGTCATTGAAGTAAGTAGTAATCACCAGTCTGTCATTAACTTATAACTTCATACGTTTCATCTTATAATAAGTACAGATTATCATTTTTAGGACAGTAAAGCTATACTAGAAGTGAAGGCTACCAAATAAGCTGACGAAATAAATTTTACATGAGCATTCTAGTTCAAGAGCAGTTTTATTTTGTAAACAAATCGCTACTCGCTTCGCTTATCGCGTGTGCTTGCGTCACACGTCGCGCGGAATGTAATCAAGCAAACCGATACTGGCCGATACGGAGATGTCGCCGACTAACACAACCGCGTGTAATCAAAAACTACCTCTATTACAAATCATATAAAATCTAAACTCGCAGAACAATCGGCCAAATTACGCGACACGCCAATCGAAACTTTAATTAAACGTGCAATAAAACATATTTTACAATGTACGTCTCTCAGTTGGGTAATAAAATTGAATTTTACTCGGAAAGCAATAAGAGCGACATTTAAATAACAATGTTACGAGTTTAAATAAGTTTTGGACTGTTCCGAAACAGACGTTACGTCGCTTTGCATGTTTCAGTTTTTACGGCTTTCGTTCGAAAATTTAATTAAAACGTACTTTAGGTATGTGGAATTTTTCAATACAGTTTCATTAAAAATAATATAGATTGCAACGTGCCAGGTTATAACTACCTAGCTAGTTTTTGTTTTTCACACAGGGTTTTTTAGTATAGGTACTCAAGTACCAAAATTTTAAAAATAGCTCGGTTAGATTTCAGCTACAATATTTTTCTGAGACCGTGGGCTGGGGTTCAGAAGCTAAGCGCCTAACCAAACCAAGCGGCAAACGAGCGGGTTCTTATAGCATTATGACTTTTGTAAGATTTGATTTTTATAAAACAGAATATCGGCCAAGTGCGAGTCGGACTCGCGCACTAAGGGTTCCTTACGATTATTTATGCAATATCTACAATTTTTTGCAAATAAATCTCGTTTTTTGTTAGAATCTTTAGCTTATCTCCAATTTTTTGCTTTTGACTTTGTTAGTAGGCAAATATATTTTTCTTCGGCATCATTCGGGTTTTATTTTTTTATTTTAGTAGATTTTTTTTTTTTTATGTTTATGAAATTGGTTTGCTCTTGACCATTATCTAGCCCAGAGGCAAAGATATGGCCTAAGATGAAGCGAGCTTACCCAGAAGAAGCCTATTCATTCACTCTATTTTTAAGAGATTCAGGTTATATGCCCTCGGAAATACAGACGCAGGCATGCGTTCCAATCCCTAGCTGATGTTGTTACTAAGGTACCTATCTAACTAAAAGAGATTTTCAAAATGTTATTCGTGTTCGGATTTTTGCTATATTTGTTCGCTCTAGATGGAAAAGTAATTTGAGAGCAGATAACTTGCGAAAAATCTTCATGTAACACGTCATAAGTTATCATAATGAAAAAATATTTAATTCGTACAGATAACATACATATTTATTGATGTAGATATCTGCAGATTAATGGTTTTATTGACATGTTATCCTTGCCCAGCTTAATGATAAATTAGGTTTCGATATTAGCAATGTCTAGTTCATAATTACACTTCATTGCTTGCTTCAGGTTATAAGACAATAGTCTTCTATTAGTATGCAGCGATAGTAGTGTGGTTGCGAAGGTAGGACACTGATGGCATCAGGGTTGCCGATTTGTAAACGTAAGGTGACCCATATAGTATACAGGATCCTGACAAAATATGTTTTTGACACTACTATCTCAACCGTAGGTACTTAATACCTAGTAGGTACACCGAGAAAGTTGATCCCGGCTGTCATCACTGGAGGCAGCTGTCAAGTCAAGTGTTAAGGGAGCTTACATATCTGACAGCAGTGTTGGCCACTTACACACACGAAAAACAACAACTAAACAATTAATTTGTACCGTTTGGTGTGGAAACATTTGGACCGTGGGGTCCTAGTGCGAGAGCTTTCTATAAAGAGATTGCCCCTCGCCTGATCGCCGTCGCTCGTGACAAGAAGGCTGGTTGTTTTTTCGCGCAAAGGATAAGCGTCGCAATCTAGCGTGGCAATGCAGCCAGCGTCCTTGCCAACATGCCATATGGGCATGAATTTTTAGATTTATAAGTTTATTTTATTATGTTAAAGTAGTTTAGTTTATTAGTTTAATTTATAGATAGTATAAGTTTTTTTTTTATTTATCACATGTATATACAATTATTATTTTCTAATAAATATATATGTTCTCCACTCTGAAAAATACACATATACCTTTTAACTTTCAGAATATTAAAGAAAGCTAACAGATTTCTGTTCGTAATTGCCTCAGTTATAGGGAATTAGGAAAATAAAAAAATACATAAAGAAACTAAACAATCGAGTAGTACTACTTCAGTCATGTAAATGTTGTAACAAATTCTCTGCTGCTCTGACAAGTGCAGTTAGGCCAATTCGTTTGGTTTACCATATTTCTATCTTAAAAAATTATTTGAAACCTAATCAAAATTAATTGTACCTAGATAGTACCTAAGTCAAAAATAAAATAATGAATTTAGATATTCAATGGATATTCGAAAAGTCACGCTAGTCTTGCATACTACAAGGCCTTAAAGAAAATCTTACGACTTTCCCGTCTATCTGACAACCCTTAAGAACGATTGACTCAACAGCATCTATATGGTCAGTTGGTTAATCACTTCTTGTGTACTGGCCTTGTGTGTCATCCATCGTCATATCACTTTTCCTTTCTGGGATGTTCTTTAGCGTTATCCTTAGTGGAATAACAATGAGATAGAGTTGTCATTGAAAGTAAATTTCACTTTGTTAAATCTTTTGTTTTTAACTAGTAAATGACAGAAATATTTAACATTACTTATTGTTTCATTCATGATAAGATACTATGTCGCGATATTATCCTTTAAGTAGATTTAAATCTATACTAATCCATACTTTCACACTAATATATTATTATAATTATAAGAATAATATGTGAAAGAAACTCTGTCTGTCTCGCTTTCACGCCAAAACTACGGAACCGATTTAAATTAAATTTGGTACACATATAGTCGAGAGACTGAGAAATGATATAAGTAGGCTGACTTTTTTCCACGCGGACGACGTCGCGAGCACAGCTAGTCCTAATCCTAATTCTAACTTCCTAACTATCCTAATCATAACTTTTATTATAAATGCGAAAGTGAGTTTAATTCTTTATTTGTTTGTTTGTGACGTTTTCACGCCATATCCACTAAACCGATCATTATGAAATTTTGCATACATGTAGGTTGGGGTACTGAGAAGGACATAGGCTATATATTACGCGGGCAAAGCCGCGTGCAACAACTTGTTCCAAATAAATTTCTAACTCTGTCTCCTGTTATATTAAGAGTCGTCTTGCTCCAAAAGGTGTTTCTCTTCGCGTTGTTTTTCGACGTTATTTAATTTATTTATAAGCCACGGAAAAAGCTAGAAATAGATAAAATATCATCAAAAACATAATTCCGTCCCACGTGCGCGGATTGCATGTTTACAGCTAATCTATTAATATCTTCATGATTATGTCAAGAGATGACTCAGCTCAGTATTTCCATAATATAAATAGCTCGTAAATCATTATTTACATCAGTAATAACTTCTATTATACTAAAACATCGCTTTCAAAGTGCACTTGCAGTGATAAATATAAAATCGCACGCGTTTTGCCTCCATATAATTATGAACACGTTTTCTCTGCGCGTGCGCCGATACTCCGATACAGTGGTCATTTAGGGCTGTCACGTTGCTTTTCTTCATTGCTTGTTAGTGGAAGTGAGTTATTCTAAGAGTCCGTGTATTCATATATTTATGTACATGAATTTCTTTATTAAACTCCAAATACCTGAACAGATTTGAACCCTTACTTATTAGTTACTGAATGACACTGGCTATTATTTTCTGACATGGGTCCATGTATTTATATATTTATGTATTATGAATTTATTCATTAACTTCAAATGCCTGAACAGATTTGAAGCCTTACATATTAGTTGCTAGGAGGACACGGCTATTATTTTTTCAGGCAGGAGAATCTAGTTTTTATAGCCTTGTTTGATAGAAATCTAGAGGATTGTGAGAGAACTATACTAAAAAACTGCAATGTTGTGCTCAATATGCAAGTCGCCTTTATTTTCTAGTCTTTTTAAAAGGGTTTTGCGTCATTAGGGACGCATAAGGTAGTTTAAAATAAACAAAATAAATAATTTATAATTGAAGGCATTCCAGAAAGTTTTACAAGCCCATTTTGCTCGATGAACCCTCTGCCGCATATATAAACCAGATAATATTTTAAAAAAATGCTTACCGTATTTCAAGTTTATTTATCCGATATTATACCTATTTACGTCGTTCCAACACGGGTATATTCTTTAATAAACGATATAAGTAGTTATTTTCGCTCGGCGACCCTACTCGCCGCATAAAACGCGGGAGGTCACGGTCTGCTTGCCACTTTCATATGTTTACAGCCTCACGCTCCACGAAGCTTACAGTGCCTTGACAATGTTGGGTTATTTCTGTTCAGCACTGAAGTTCAACTTGTTGCTCTCACAATATGTCAAAGAAAAGGTTGAGGCAGGTATCAAGTTATACAAGTTTTTGGTCTAATTAGATCGGCAATTTTTAAAACGTATTTTGGCATTTAAAAGTTAATATTGGGATAAATAAACTCACTGATATACAAACATGCATGTCAATGACTTACTTTGAGATATCTGAAATGTTGAAATACATGAAACTACAAACATTTCACTCCTTTTTTGGCTAGTTGTTTAAAAAATAAGAAGAGGACGGTGTTTGCAGAAGTTACGGCCGGAATTCAAAAACATTTTGAATTTCGAACGGAATTCGAATGAAATCGATTTTGATCTTATTATTTTTTTAACGAGGCAGCCCTTGGACTAGCGTGAATTCGCGTGCAGCCATCCGCGTGTAAACTCGCTCTACTTCACGCGTGTGCGAACGCCTTTATCACCAGACTAGCTGTTTTCCTGCGCCCGAGCTTGGTCTGTAATAGTCTGTACATCATCAGGTCTTTCTAGTCTCCACTGCAGAAGCACGACCCTCTCTGTACTACCAGAGCCATATATTAGCTTGAGTAGTCAGAGGAGTTGGCCTACACTCTCCACGCTGGCCAGATGGGTTGGAGAGCTCTCTTTGAAGTTTATAAGCTTTGTTTAGCTTGTGTTTCCTAGTTCCCTTTTACGACATCCACAGGATGACTTGGAGTGGTCCTATTCTATTCTGCCGGGAACCACACGGCGAATAATCTGTACGGACCATAGGAAAAGGTCGAATAAATCTGTACTGTGGCCGGGTCTACAACTCTGCACAAGTATTTCGCGGTATATCTAAGATTGTCGCGTGGTTCTTGATAGAGTAGAAAAGGACCACTCTAAGTCTTCCCGTGGATGTCGTAGAAGGCGACTTAGGAAACAAAAGCTAAACAAAGCTTATAAATATCAGAGAGACCTCTTCAACCCGTCTGGCCAGCGTGTACGCGTACACTTTACTACCAGAGCCAGTACAGTGACGGTCATGCTGCTGCAGTGGAGACTAAAAAAGACCTGAAGATTATGATATCGAACTTCTTCATAAAGTGTCGACTCAGGTGATTTACATTTCTGTGTGTTGACCAGAACTCTGGCACTGACACAGGTTTTACATTGGCGTTGTATAGGTCAAATCTAATCATTCAAATTTCTATGACGAAACAGATATTTTATTATCAAAATTACCCCTGATAAAATAAATAGAAGGTGACATGAGCCAATCGCTACCAATTTGGTTAATCCTAATCTATTTAATCCTTTTTGATAACACAGATAACGTTCCATAAATATTGAGATCAATAAAAAAAAATTAAGAGTTTTTGGGTACACATTTTACACGTGTTGGTGATATGTTTAATGGTTTCCACAAGGGTGTTCGTGGCTGCATCCTCGACTGTTCTGTAGCCCGGGGTCCGTCCTTAGGAAAACCCGTTTGAACTGCTAAAATATGATTTGGGAATGGCAAATTGGCATAGTTTTCATAGTGGCTAGCTGCCTGTCTGACACTTAGGAAATTTTGCACGACATGTAAGTGCTCTGTCTACCCCGCAAGGGGAAAGACATGATAATTGGTATGTTAGAGCTTTTGTCCAATAGCATCTAACGACGGATAAGTCGAGGAGTGCGATTTCTGAAACATTCTTTTCGCAACGAATATGAATTTACAAACTTCCGCATGTGGATCTTAATTGGTCTAATTTTTAATTAAATTCACTCGTTGACGAGTGCCGATTACGCACCCAAAGATAGAATCAAACTACAAAGTCATAAAACAGTAATGGTGAACAGTAACGATTGGATACCTTTTTGCTTTCAATATACCTTTCCGCACTCACAATAACTTTTCCCGCGTATAAGGAATATTATTTAATTAAGATTATTTTAATGACGCCACGCCATTATCAGATAAATAGAAATACATAAAAACGTGATCGTTCGAATTCTAATCAGATGTGAATGTGTGACGAGTGATGTCGTCACGAGGAGCAGTACAAAAGCAGTAAAAAATGAGACCCTACGCCAAACGCCAACCGCACACAAAACTTCTTTTACAAGTTTTTTCTAATAGCGATAATATTCATGAAATTATTGTCTGGTTTTCCCAACTTTGCATTTCACACGTGTCGACTATGTACTGTATGAAGTCATCATATTACATTACGATACCGACAGATAGCTATGTACGGTTTTACATAAAAGCCGACCTTGAAAACAACCGCAACATTAAACAAAAATCAACTGTATATTTACGCCATAAACGTCAAATTTGAAATTTGCGGTTTTCACGACAAATTGGCTCGCATTTATATTAATTCTCTTATTCTCGTGTTTAGCCAAGCGTGTGTTAGAATTTGTACTTTAAACAGCTTGATTTAGGGTATCAAATTGCTTGGAACATATTTAACGAGAAATGTGATACGATATGGTGGTATTGTATGACGAAATTATCAGCCGAAATATAATCTGTGCCCTGATGTTGTATTACCCGTGCCAGCAATTGGCTTGAGTAAAAGTAGAATACTCGGAAATATGACATTTATATCTTTCCTTCAGATATTTGAATATTGTACAAAATACATTCACCAATATTCATTTTAACATGTTCATTCATTTTATGTTACTTATAAGCTTTCAATTAATTATATAATAAATAGGCATTCAATGAAAAAACAAGAGAAATAATATGTGTGCAAACACAGGGTTGTTTCAGTACCAATAATTAGATCATGCTTGGTGTTAAAACGCGTGTAAACGGACTTAAATCCAGGTTTGGTTTGCGTTACTGGATCATCATCATCATTTCGTGTAGGTGACACGGTCAGTCGACCATGCACACCCTGGTGTCAGAGTTCTTCGGAACCGCCTCTCTGCTTCTGACGTGGTTCCGTTAACGACTACCAGATGACAGCCGGGACCAACGGCTTTACGTGCCTTCCGAAGCACGGAATCATCTTTCTTTCAGACAATCAGGTGATTCATGCCTGCAATGTCCTAACCAAACTGGAAACAACTTCTAAAGTATGCTTCCCGTGGAAATTGAACCCACGACCTCCGGGTCAACAAGGCAAACGCCTTGTTACTGGATAAAGGTGTCCAATGTCTGGTGCTGGCTATATTATGCAGGGATGGCTATATGTGCAGAGTACCATTTGCTCAGGAAGTTTAAAATTCTCATGTCTTCGCTCATCCCGTCATTTTCCCTTCAGAACCCTTAAAAGTGTGCTTGACAAATGAAAATTCGAGTTGCTTGAAGTTTTGCCAGATTTGATAAGCATGTTCCGGAGTGGCGAGTCATTTTATAAGTCGCCTATAACTCTTTGATTTGTAGACTCTACTTAATAAAGCTGTAATAGTTTTTATTTTCGTTATAGATGTATACTACCCTGAATTTTTTCACGCAGTTATCCAAAAAAGCCATATAGGTACTTCTTTTTATAAAATCTATAAATGACATGAAGTTTGTAATAACTGCATCTGTATGACAAGAAGCGACAACGTTTGAACTATTGTTGTGTTTATTTATGCCATTAGTAACACTTATCTGGGATGGCACAACTAGTAGTTGTACATACCAGTTGGTCTAGGAGGAAAACGCATCCAGCAGGACTATTTGCTAACTTTTGACAGCTACTACTAGCTACATAATTTTCATGGTAACTTCAATATTCATTACGGCTTCGGTATCAATGACTATTTTTATAAGACATGAAAACCGTAATTTATGCTAAAGTGACAATCAAATCGTTGTACACCGAGTTAGCAAATCGGCCTGCAGATCTCCTCTCCGTCTCATTAATAACCTGCCACGCTAAGTTACAAAGTTATAACTTGTTGCAAATCCAAACGCTGATACTCATTGCGTGTCATGATCAATTCCTCATTACCCATTGTTTCACATGACACGGTCATGCGTATCATATCAACATCAGCTGGCGCTAGGGTTGCCAACAGTAAGCGCACTCCATTCCAAAGCCGTGTGCGCGTTTCACATTACGTCTCTGTCGATCGAAAGATGCGTGCGAAAATTGCAAGACCTGTTTTTTTTTCTATTAGATTGCAAATTATAAACATTACTTAATTTATTGTATCTACTGAATTATAGTATTTTCGCGTACTTTATATCTTCAACAGTATATAGTACGGAGTCCCGAAATATAGTACAATACAATATATAATAGTACCAGCGCACTACACACCAATGCCGCCGACCCGCCGACATAACGCGGCGGCGGCCTGTAATCGCTACAGCGCACTACACACCAAAGCTACCGACCCGCCGACACAGCCCGCCGATACAACCCGGCGGCCTATGTATAAATTAATAAAAAATAATTTATAGTATTGTACCTACTATATTTCGGGACTCCGTACTATATACTGTTGAAGAAATATATAGTACGCGAAAATACTATATTTCAGTAAAAAGATTAATGTTTATATTTTGCAAAACTAATAGAATAAAAACAGGTCTTGCAATTTTCGCGCGTCTTTCGATCGACAGACGTAATGTGATACTGATACGCAATGGATACGCACGACGCACATGCGCCTGTAACCAAACACGTCCCTGTCATAATTTCCATTAAAATCATAAGTATTAGTAATTAATTTAGAAATCGACTGCAATAAAGCACATGCCAGTTTTATTGAAGATAAAAAATATCATATAAGTTAGTCTCTTTTTTATTTTTCCACAATAAAATACTATATTTTTTGAAGCGTACTATATTTTAAGAGCTTTTTTGTTGGCAACCCTAGCTGGCGTTAATCGGTGCGATGTAATAGCGTGCGAAGTCACTGCCATTGAATTGTGTAAAGGTGCTATTTAATTTGGCAATATTGTATCTGATAGTGACGTAAGCGTAGATAGGGAAGTTGTTTAGTAATTAAGTAATTGGTGTAGCAATAAAGTAAACTGCCGTAAAGTTGTTGTAAGGCATTTTGTCAAACGTGACTTAGTTGAATGGTATAACAATCTTAACCAAAGTTTAAAAAGAATAGTTGCAAAATAGTAAGATGGTTTTTACAAAAAACTGAACTGACTAAACTACATTATGTACTTAAAGAGAAAACTTAATAACTCTTTTTGCTATTACCTTCTTTGAAAGAATCCCAATCCCATAATCCCATAATATAAATATTATAAATGCGAAAGTGAGTTTGTTTGTTTGTTTTTTTGTTTGTTACTCTTTCACGCCGTATATACTGAACCGATCATCATGATAATTTGCATACACATAGGTTAGGGTACCGTGAAGGACATAGGCTATATA
The DNA here is from genome assembly GCA_963082605.1 of Rhodophaea formosa. NCBI lineage: Eukaryota > Metazoa > Arthropoda > Insecta > Lepidoptera > Pyralidae > Rhodophaea > Rhodophaea formosa. The sequence continues at coordinate 6,203,566 of OY720228.1, read as the reverse complement.
TTACGCGGGCGAAGCCGCGGGTAACAGCTAGTTAAGTATAAGTAGAAGATTCTACTTTCGTATAAAATATAACGGTATTGACACTATAATGTCATATTTATTAAGCTTCTTACACATGTCTGTCATCCATAGCTTAAGTTTAATCTAACGACATAATTGTATGAAATTAACATACTTAGCTCCAAAGCAATCACAGTTACTAGGTAACTAAACGAGACCTGTTGTTCAGAAGTAGGATCCAACGTAATTATCGACAGCTTTCTAACACATTGCAAGAAAGACATACCTACATAACGTCCAGTGAACATTGACTAGCTTTTTGTGTCGTAATGATGAACAGGCAAGAAATGTAGCGAAAGTTGGAAACGAACAAAAAAGTAACACAAAATCGCTCAAAGAACTAAAAACATCCAATAAGAATCGAAAAACTAGAAAGTAAAAGCTTAAAGATCTTCAAACTCCAATACAATCACCGAAACGGAACAATTCAGATAACATGCCGCACATTTACTCTAAGACTAAATAGATTTAAGAAGAGTATGCACCTAAATTCTATACTTAACTTATATAATATTATAAAGAAAAAAGATTTGATTATTTGCTTGTTTGTTTGGATTGAATAGGCCCCGAAACTACTAGACCAAATTTCAAAATACTTTCACCTATAAAAAGCCAATTTATCTGCGGGTGACATAGGCTATAATTTACGCGGACGAAGTCGCGGGAAAATTGCTAGTAAGTATATTTAATTTAAGAAAACGTCTATTTTGCCGAGATTGCTGACAGTGATTTGAACTTGTCAGGGGTCAGGGGAGTTCGGGAAGCGCGACATTGAAGAATCAGTACGGACTACTTACGTACATACAGTCGTATAAAAACACTTTTAAGTAAATAAATTCCAAGAAAATGTAGTTAATGTAATCTCTTTTGCTGAGGCATTAGGAAATGCAGTTGCAATTGTTACAACACACGCGGTAGACAAAAATAGCGACCAATTAACCCGAATAGCTAACACACAGGCCCCTACTGCCAAAGGTGTTAGTAACGCTACGCAAGCTGTCGACAAGTATGATAACAATGCACGTTGCGACTAATCGCATGCTCTGTTGGTATTTTACGAGTTATATTTAAGAGTTATAAATAATAATAAACATATACTGACAAATCACACAGATTGAGCTAGCCCCAAAGTAAGTTCGAGACTTGTGTTATGGAATACTAACTCAACGATACTATATTCATCATCATCATTTCGTGTAGGTGACACGGTCAGTCGACCATGCACACCCTGGTGTCAGAGTTCTTCGGAACCGCCTCTCGGCCTCTGACGTGGTTCCTCTAACGACTACTAGATGGCAGCCGGGACCACCGGCTTTACGTGCCTTCCGAAGCACGGAATCATGTTTCTTATCAGACAGGTGTTTCATGCCTGCAATTTCCTAATCAAACTGGAAACAACTTAACAAAGTATGCTTCCCGCGGAAATCGAACCCACGACCTCCGGGTCAACAAGGCAAACGCCTTAACCACTGGACCACGGAGGCAGTATACTATATTTCATACTATATTTTATTACATATACGTATATAGATAAACATCCAAGATTCAGGACAATCTGAAAAAGATCATTTTCCATCTTGACCTGACCGGGGATCGAACTCGGGACCATCCGTGTCGCAGGCGTGTTGACCGCTGCGCCACGGAGCTCGTTAGAAATTAAGTTCTATCATAAACTGCACTACGTCTGTATTTTAAATTACAATTGTTACTTAAATTCCGGCTTATAGTGTTAATAGTTTAATACATAAACAAATGAAGTTCTATAATAATCCACTCTACGACTGTGGATGCAATTCTGAACTAGTATGTATTTGGATAAATTTCATGTATAAATTATAATTTTAAAATAAAAGAAATTGTTATAATCTTAAAATGTAAAGTGCTCGAAACGTTAGGTGTATAAATAATGTAATAAACGCGATAAAAACCGTATTAAAATAATTTTATTTAAATGTGTAACAATCGCGAAAACATAAGAAAACATTATAAAAGAATACGATGTTTTATTATATCCTATGTCCAGCAGTGGACAAGTATAGGCTGATGATGATGATGTTTTATTATGACGCCCAGAAATGATATTATGTAGTCCATGTAGAATACTTCTGTTTTTTGTGTCAAACTTCTTTTCATCGTGTCAGCCGCTCATGAAGTCTGAAAAAAAAGGGACTTTGACGTTGTAGAAGTAAAGTGGATGGTCTATTAAATCTAACAGTATATCGTCCACTGAAAGAAACTCGCCTGCTAGAACTAAATAAAGCATACATTTCGTAAATGTGTTTACTATTGTAAACCTTTTGCGGCCATCTGGCGCTGAAAATTAAACAATTCTGGATCAAAACGAGACTCGTTTATAGCAAGTCATATATGACTACAAAATAGGCTTATGTGTGAAGTACACAAACCCGTTTGCTACGCTTTACAACATGAAAGGGTTGGTGTCTGGCAGTCGTCCGTCAAAATCTTCGGAGTCTTACTGAGAGTGTTTAATCCTTTGCGGTGTTAATGTTCCAAAGATTGACAACTGAAGACACAACTAGGGAGACGTACATAGAGAAATTACTGATTCCTTTTCTCCCGCGATCTTTTGCAACTGGATCTTGCGACCTTTGGTTTTATCTACCCACGAAGACGTGATACTGACTGTTACAAATGACCTTCAAATTTCACTGAGAATTATTCATTATTGCGTACTTGCGTAGATCACATTGTATCACGTTTTGAATAAACAAAGATAAATTCATGTTGTTTTAAAAAGAGCGAAGTATTTATATTTTAGAAATGCTAGAGGATTTAAGCATAATTTTAAACGATGTTTACCAAAATTTGTGGCTTCTAAAAAAAATAGTTCCACTAAAAATTTGCTTTTCACAGAAATATCAACAAAGTTTCTTCGTAAGAAAACGAGATATTCGTTTTCCTCAAATAAATCACAGTTAATTACGAACTCGTATTTTTAAACGGAATTCTAATTTGGGATCTAGATCGTTGGTGACAAAATGACGAGGACACTTCACACACTGATATCATAACCTAAATACGATTTCGACGCAATTGTGAATAAAATGTAGGATATTTTCACCAAAATCTAGATTATTCGTATTATCGGATGGTAAGAACGTGTGATGCGCGTTGTAATGTTTATTTACTCTAGCAAGATGACATATTATGAACATCTGATAAGAAAATCGATAAAGCAAGTGATTTTGATAAGACAAATCATAATTTTTATAGAACTTCTATTAAACGTGCTCTCACATCAATCAAGTAAAATGGTTTCTACGTCTTCAACCAGCTATATGTTATTATCGTTGTCAATATCTTCATGACATATTCTCAATTAAAAGTAAAATCCGGCAGGACTTTCTAGTAAGGAAATTAAGAAACCTATTTGTAAAGAACACAGCAATAGCAATCTCAATGTAGTTATCAACAATTTCTGATAACCTTTATCTAGAGAAGTCATAACATAACGTTACAATATTTATAAAGAGCATCGCCCATGTGGCAGAGGTTATTTTAATTTAGGCGTTTTTACAACATCAGCACCTCTTCTGGTGTTGCAGATGTCTACGAGTACATTGTTGCCGATTCTTCTGCACCCGCTTTATAATCGGCCCTAAACTTAGCTATAAGTAAATTATTGACATCAACAATAATATAACGTTGTAAACAAATTGTAATAAAGATTGACGTTCACCAAATGATATTTAAAATATCTTACGATGTATAAAATGTTTGAGTACTAGTATGATGGAGATCACTTTCCATCAGGTGGCTCGTCTTCTTATTTGCCATCAAAAACATAAAAAGAACTTGACTAAAATTTAAACTTGACTTAAGAATCTAACTGCATTTCTAACAATCAAAAACATTATCGACTCATCGGTATTTCACACGAAACTAGCTCCGATCCTCACTTTCTCTTTCGACCGCGCGTTACCTAATATTTCGCCCTTCGGAATGCCGCCAGTGTTGGTCTCATCAACCGGTTCCGCGAAGGTCGCGGCAATGACCTACGTAAGTCGGATGAAGGTATCACTGCTACTGTGTTTATTTCGGATTGTACAAAAGATAATACTCGTAATTATCCTAAACACATACAGCCTAGAAACTAAAAATCGGAAAGTAAAATTAAAATTTTCGCAAATATATTTTGAAAATATTATTTTCAGAGGCTAAGAACTTTAATTAAGGAAAAAAAACAAATTTGATCTCGTGTGGTTCTTCCCAGTAAACTTTGTGTGCCTTAAAAATAACGAAACATGCTTAGCAGGTTTACTTCAAAGAACATTAATGAGAAACTGAGAAGAGTAAATTTCAGAAATCATCGTATAGGTTATAGGTTCGTATCTTTTTATTATTCAGAATATATATACACATAGTTTACCGTTTTTAATTATTTGTTTGGCTGCGGTTCCAGTTACTAAATGTACTACAAACATAACGTCATACAAATATTTGTTATGTAAACAGTAATTAGTAATAACGGGAAATGAAATTAAAACCACGAAAACAGTGATATATTATACTCAAAATCACACAGATCGTGCTAACTATAAAGTTCGAGACTCGTGTTATGGGATACTAATTTAATTATACGACTAAGACTATACGTCTAAGACCCAGATTAATTTGAAAAAGATAATTTTCTATATTGACCTGCCCCCCTATTTACTAACTCGGATGACAGGTGTCGATGCCTATCAATCTCGGATTTGCTGTTACAATGCGGTTTTTCTATTCCAAATGAAAATTTCGAGCGAGCAAAACCCGCATTGTAACTGTAAATTCTAGATTGATAAATACACCTGTCATCCGAGTTAGTAAATAAGGGGGCAGATATGGGATCAAACCGACCTGAGCGACTGAGTGCGAAAGTCTAGCATAATGACCACTAAGCCACAGGGATCATCATGAGAAGATCGTACGTTGCTCATGGTCTTTCAACCTATTTAACCTTTTAATGGCCAACTTCTAATAACGAATCAAGGTAATTATTCGAAGACACTAAATCTTAAGCAACGGAAATATCGCAATCAAACCTTATTTTAAGATTTCCAACGTGTTTACCAATTCGACCAACTTCAACCCACACCCTCGTAAGGTCCGAAGGTGTTTTGGACACTGGCCTTGCGTGCCTTTACTTTTACATCTGTAAATCTTTTGGACAAGGTGACGCGAACGTGTTTTTAATTCACGATCATGAGGTCAGGACTCAGGTTCTTTGGAAAAATACTTCCTGAGTGCTGAGGATTTCTTGAAGGAAAAAAGTTCAAGATCAGTTTAAGGATGCGGGTACTGGAAATTCAAATTGGCATCATCATTCGTATGAATTATCTTCAGCAAAAGTGCAATTGATATTTCGTGATAAAACATGCAAATCAGCACAGGTGAGATCCTGTGCTGATGAGGCCAATTATAAGGCGATCAGCGTAGCAAAATTACTGATCAAAACATATCTAATTTAATAGGTAGAACCATTTCGCTTCAACGAGAAGAAGACTTAAGTATACAGTCGCTCATAAAATAAAATAGACAAAAATCACACTTTCACCTATTCTTAAAAAAATTGCTAAAATTGGAGCCCAAATTTATATTTCGAACGCTCGCGATTGGTCCGTGAAAGTGAGAGCGCCATCTGTGATCATTGTGACGTAACGTGACAAATCGGCCATTGTCCTCGGCTCGTTTCGACACCGGTCATTGGCAAATCTAAAGGACCCTTTGTACTCTTTAGCTCACTACTCAATACCTGTGATGTACAAATCTTTTTTCATTCGCTAGCTATTCAATAAAGAGTTGATTAAATAATTTCAACTTTGCATAGATATTTATTTTTAGATCTCTAAATGGGGCAATGGCTTAATAGTGTAACTTACAAAACTTTACTTACAAAGCTTGTTTGTGTTAGTACTCAATGCCTTTAATGTACAAACCTATCTCTTTTGATAGCACTTCATGCCATGAAATTATTGAAGTAAGTAATTAATTACATCAAAAGATCTCTTCACAGACTGCTAATCATGACAAAGAAGAGATTCGCGCGCGAGCCTTTTCAAATAAGGAAAAACACGATTATTAATTGTCACCAGGCAACTAAGCGAAACTGTTTTGTATTTTTTGATGTACAAATCTGTTTTCTTTTGATATACCATTATTTGTTTTCGTAACGATAATGTACGTAACGTAATTAAAAAGTATGAGATAGAAGATATTTAACAACTACTATTATATTTACATATAATAACGATTTTGAACCCAACACTTGCTTTTAAGTTAATGTAATATTTATTGAAATAATATTTCTTCACTGCCATTCTACATTTAATTACCTTACATAAATAATTGTTATTCGGAATTTTAAACGAATAAATCAAAATATCACGTCCGTAAAATGACACGTTCACAAATTATGGAAATAATATTTAAATGTGTGATTTAAATTATTGTTTGGAACAAACTTTCTGCTCGTCATGTAACATATTCTCAGTAAAAATCCAGTATCTCGAAAAAACTTTTTGTATACTTCCCTCGTTGCAACGGCTTAGCTGAGCGATATAATAGATTTGACATATCCCAATCTAGCAAAACTATCGATAGATTTTTCAATGATGAATGTGCGCGATATTATTTTTTCATACTTTTAGGGGCAGACAAGCATACGGAATCTCTAATGGTAAGTGTCATCGTTGGCCACGGATATCTGCAGCATATTGTTTTTTATCAGAGAATGCAGAGAACGTGTTAATCTGGTACTGTTGCACTTATACAATTTATAGCCAAGATGCTAAGTTGAATCATCTCGCAATCATAAATCTCAGTATATGAAATGTATTTAATGCATTTACATGGCACACAAGCAGTAAATCTACCTAAATAAAAGCTATTGATGCCGCATAAAATAAATACTTTGTTCATTTTATAACAAATATTCAACATTTGTTACATATACCAGACTGGGTAAAGCTGCAGAGTTCCGGATTCGACTCCCACGAACCACAACGCTGATATTATTATTATAATGAGCTATTCGTTTCAGTCGTTACGTCACTGTCACAAAGCATGTCCGTCGTTGCAGGTATTATTAAAATGCCGACATAATATTCGTAGTTTAAGACGGCTATTTTGAGAAAGACGGAAATATTTGAATTTTATGTAATGCAATTAGGATAAGTCTAATTTTTATAGTGTCCTTGTTTTTAAATTAACTTGATACTCAAGTGTCTCATATGATTGCGAAATTAATATATACACACTATCACGTCTTTCTCCATTGCGGGGTAGACAGAGACCAGGTCTGTAAAACCTTAGGGCCAAGTTTAGCATGTAACGAAATTAATAACTGCAAGATTTACATAGCGTGGTTCACGCACACGTATAGGGAAGACAGGGGATTAAAGCGGACCCCGGGCTCCGAAGCACTGCAGCTAAGGATGCAACCGGGATAACGCTCAGATGAGATGGGGCCTAAAATCGCTAGATAATAACCAAGTTTAATCCTGGAGGGATAAGTCTCTAAGAGGTTTACATATATCGTGCTGGTTTTTCAATAATTTCTAGTTATAGTTTCCAAATACTTTTCAGTTGGCTTAACCAAAATCTGTACATACTTATAGCGGCATTTAGACTTCTTAGTGCCGTTTATAACGAGAGGTATTTTCCTTATTTATTCGCCTCTATACATGTGGAAATATATAATTTGTGAAAAACCTTCACATAACCCCCATTTTTTCCACCGTCTGCCGCATCTAATCATTTATGCATATTGAGGAGTTCCGATTTCGGCGTCGCACGATAAATAAACGAGTGTAAATTTCGCAATTTGTATTCCTGTGATGATCCGCGTGCGCTTCTGTTAGGTCAGGGTGGGGGTTTATTGTTAGGAGGAGCGAGTGAGAATGCATTTTTCGTATAGCGGGCTACACAAAACGGAGATATCATTTTACTTGTTCTGCGAGGCCCTAGATAACTATTTTATACCATCACATACATACATCACAGGATGTAAACACTAGTTTATAACTAGTGTTTACAGCCTGTGAAGATGTAAGTAAAGCTTCACTACTTACATTTTTCGCCAAAGTGGCCTTTTTTTGCCAAAAACGCTAAGAAAGCTTCACTTTCTTACTTTAAATTGTGAAAAGTAGTTCAAAAAATAGTAGTTAATAGTCTGGGGCTTCGCAAAACAAAATTTTAAATGATATCTTCGTTTTCCAAAATGATTTATTTCAAATGGAAGCAACACTGGACCCCGTGAAATAATTTATCTTCTTAATTGGGCCAGCCTGTATATGTAGCTAAAACTCGCTCCCGCTTCGCCCGTGAATATGAGCAACCTCTTCTTTGAACTGTCTCAAAATTTACGTACTGTACTGCTACCGTCGGCCGCACTTTGAATAATAAAGCATGTGTGTGAAAGTACTGTTTTATTTACTCTGTTTTCTGTGCCGCTGAGGTTATATTGCACAGGTTTTTTTTTTTAAACATTGGAGCCAGGTCACGCAAACGCAACATTGATTTGCAAATAAGGCAAAAAAATTAAGACAATCCTATAAAAGATAGTAATAATTTAACTATGATCGCTGCCAAAATGTCAAAGTTCTAGTTGCCTGGATTATCAATAAAACGCTGATTTACATGTATTTATTATGACACGATTGGGCCCACAACTAGAATATAATGTTTAAGGTTTTGGCCCCAGAGGCTTCTACATGCTCTGTGTTTACAAGAGCCGTTGATAATATGAGTTACGCACATAACTGAAGTCAATATCATAATATTTTCTTTCAATTCGATGTCACAGGCCTTTCGCTTGTTAACATGAACCACTGGGATTACAAGTACAATAGAACTGATGTCATTGAAAACAAATATTTTCTTACAGTCTAGTCTCAAAATAACCACAATGTAATTGGTATTGACATAGTCTATTTGCGCGATGTTACCTTGATGTTTTAATATTTTAAGATATTATCGTTGCCTTTCGCACATCCCACGCAAAATAAGATCTGCGATTGGTAATGTTATATCTTGTTTCTATTGACCATTGTAATGTAATGTCAACATTTGTATAGTAAAGAGGTTTGGTTCAACTTTATATACCTGAGCAGTAATTGCTCGACATGATCGATGGATGTTTTATACTAGCTGTCCCGGCCAACTTCGTTTCACCATTTTTTTATATTTTAAATTTTATTATGGTTATTCTGCTAGTCGGGGTAAACCATGAAAATCGGTCGAGTATTCAACCAAACTCGACTTTGTTTTCTATAATATTAGCAGCACTCTCTGGCTGCGCCCGGGCACGGATTGTACCTATCAACCTTCCTCATGAATCACTTTATCTATTGGTGAAAAGCACATGTAAAATCCGTGCAGTAGTTCTTGAGTTTATCGCGACGATACAGACAGACAGGCAGACAGCCGTGGCGGAGGACTTTTGTTTTATAATTTGTAATGATAAAGTATGGAGAAATTGGTCCAAATACATCTTTATGAAGTGGGAAGGTTATCCTTCGTCATAATTCCGGACTTTTATCCTATTGTAATTTTATCTTGTTCTAAAGTTATTTAAAAAGTACAAGTTCTGTTACCATTGTGTAAGAGATGTTATGATAGCGACAGAGCACTTTAATTCATTACGAAAATTAGAATTAAAGCAAAATAGACGGATTACCTCGGCTTAAGGAAGGAAAAAGCCGCAATCATAATTAAAATAAAAGCGGCTGTTCTCAAATTACTTCGTAAGGCTGTCCGTACATTGCACACTTTCTGAGGTGTGTATGATCCAAACAATGTCCCACTTGTTGTCTTGCCCTTTGTGCTCCTGCTCCTGTGCATTGGATGGTCTGATGACAGCTAGACAGCTTACACTAAGGCGATCTAAGTGGCTGTATACTTGGAGCAAAAAATATGATGAAAAATAATTGGTTTGCCACCGACACGAAAAGAAGAAGTGTGCTAGTTTTAAATAATAGGCTCTGAATCAACAGATGAGAATGCAACCGATAAAATGCTTAGATGAGAGAGGTTTTACACATTAGTGACACATCTTACAGTCAACAGCATGGCGATGGTCAAGACAAAGATTATAGACGAAAGAAAATGTACGCCTAGTTGTTTGCGATTGACAGCTGACGATCATAATATGTATGTAGATAAATAATTATATGATCTCGAATTCAGGACGATGTGTATCCCCATTAATAAACGGTAAAATGGTTTAGCGATTGTTACACATTTAAATACCAAATACTTAGTCTACCTGCGACCACGTTTCGAACACTTTAGTGTTCGAAACGTTAGGTGTATAAGTAATGTATTAAATGCGATAAAACCGTATTTAATTTAAAGTTATCTACTTTATGTGTAATCTGCCTACACTGTAATGCTGTGACCTTTTGTTAAAACACCTGTCAGACTGTTATCACAACTTAACAGGGCAGTCGCCCACGTAGAGTGGGCGCAAAACAACGCTGAGTTAGTTTTGAGGAAACTCCGAGTTAAGGAAAAACTCTTTTGAGTCAAGGAAAGAAATGCCTTTTGTGCTTTTCAGTCAGGAGGTAAGCGCGCACGAGTGGTTTTTGCTTTATGAAGGAAAGTAATAACATTATCGATGTAAACATAATAATTATGTGAAATTGTAGAATTTTCCAGGTCCCTATAAGATGTTGTTAGTTAAGGTTAGCTAATTACGTAATAACTTAAGAGAGAAGGTTCTTTAAGTAGAAACTCAATAATAGTGGGTAGGCGCTGGCCAGCAATAGTTTGCATGAACACAAAATTATTTAACTCAAAGTGCAAAGTTCCGCAAAATAACGCCTGAATCAATTCAATAATAATCTGATTACATGGATATCACAACTAATTACGGTAGAAGGACAAAGTTGCGAGACTTGTTTTTTAAAAGTTATGTTTTTGATGGTATCTATATATTTTTATGTAGAACTATGGCCGCATACAATTTTTTACAATCGGGCGTTCAAAATCCGCATTTCTGTGGTCTTTTTAAATTTAATGTGAAAATATTGCATCGAGTACGTATATTTTCGTCGTTAAAGCAACGCAATTTCCCAGAACAGAATTTAATTACAAAACCCAAATCGAAAAATATCTCTTATGACGTCAGATTACAATTTCCTTTCTTTTTCAGTAGGAAAAAGTAATCAAGCTTCCATACTACAGCCTGGACAGGACGAAAAACCCCCCATCGAGCCCGTATACTTTTCAAAACGCCGGAAACACCGGAAAAGCCGCCAGATGGGGGATCGAAACGGCAAAACTTAGTAGGGTTACCACTGTTGCTATATTATTATTATTCGTCTATACTAATATAACAACTCGTCTGGCCAGCGTAGAGAGTGTAGGGCAAATCCTCTGACTACTCTGGCTAATATTTGGCTCTGGTAGTATGGAGAGGGTCGTGCTCCTACAGTGGAGATCGACAAAGACCTGATGATGATGATGATGAATAATATTATAAAGGGGAAAAAATGGACTGTTTGTTTGCATTGGCTCTGAAACAGCGAAACCGATTTTCAAAATTCTTTCTCCTATAGAAAGCTTAATTACCTGCGGGTGATATAGACTATAATTACCGCAGATGTAGTCCCGGGAAAATTGCTAGTATGTTATAGAAATGTTTATTCAAATGACTTAACTATGTTTATTCAATGCCAAACTTCTAAAGGGTAGGAACATAGTTTTATTACACCGTATTACCTAGGAAAAGTTTTTGGAAGATTCATCTTGAAAGACCAATAGGCGAAAGAAATATAATTAAAATAAATTAAGGATGTTATGCGTTTCTTTTGCCACAATTACACCGGCAATACCGTAAGAGCAGCTTCAAAATTGTAACGGTTTTCTGATAGGTAAACAGTAACATAAAGAAAGATCCTGAAAAAAATCATCGAGTTTGTTCAACCCTAAAACTATTGTAATGGCGGGCTGCTGAGGGATTTAGTTGAAAACTATATGTTAGGCTGCTGAGGATAAAAAACAAAATAGGTAAGTATGTACCTATTTTGTTTTTGTCGTAGAACACAAAGCCATGACAACTGGACAGTTAATATAAGAATAGGTTCAATTTGTTATTTTCTGTATTGAAACGCATTGAACGTGCGACTTTGAACTTTGTTTATGGTAACAATGGGTAGAAGGCACCATTTGCTATGAGGTCATTTATCGTCTCCTATATCTTTTAAAAGAGTAATTTCTATAGCTAGTACTTATACATCATAACCGGTATTCGGATAATAGGGTGCTAATATACCTAAACATAATTTTTTTTCCTACGAAAGAATAATACGGACATGCTTTTCAATGCATATAATTAGATCTCATTGTGAAAATGATTTGTTTTTATTGAATAATTCTAACATATTCTCGTATTACTAAGTAATCCCGGGTATCCGGAATTACTAAGTATTTCAGGAATTATTAGGAGTAATTCAGGACGGAATATCCACATTACTATTCTGTGCAAAGAAGTTAAGGTATATATATAAGTATCCGATCATCCAATCATTGATCATAACAATCTAAAATGAACTACCAAACATTTTGTATATGTACACAAGTCATCTAACTTAGTACCTCTTATTCCCGTGAAATAGTAGTTATATTGCATCAAGAAAACTATATAACTAGGTCTCGCTACTCGACCTACTACCCTCAAACAAACTGTAGAGAAATTCTAGAATATTCCTAAAGCTGGCATTCCCGACTGGAACATACATTAGGAACAACAATACCTCGTTAGCAGCAATGGCCAGACACTGAGAATAAACAAACGCTAAATTATCTAGCTTTTGCATATTTGTTGCGCAAAAGTTCAATTTACGTGATGCAAAGTTTGTTACGAATGACGCATTTTGATATTGAAAGATACATAGTATCATTTAATACAAATTTTGAAAGATACATGGTATCATGTAATACAAATTTTGAAAGATACATAGTATCATTTAATACAAATTTTGAAAGATACATGGTATCATGTAATACAAATTTTGAAAGATACATAGTATCATTTAATACAAATTTTAATATCCTGTTGACGCTTTCTGGCGGCCCAGTGATTTGAAGGTGATAAGATACGCCTTTAACATAACTTATAATATCAGTAACTACAATGCCTATTATGACACTTCAAATTTATTTTATTTATTTATTTATTTATAAGGCAACACAACAGACACTAAGTAATAATATTACAAGGTTTCTTATCAACTAATAGTAGCTATTCCAACTTAGCATCCTAAGCGTGTATGCACTATTGCTTCAGCTAAATAGTAAGGATAATACATAATAAAATTGTTCAAAGTAAGTATCTAAATTATTCATGAGTATAATTACAAATAGTTATAAAATCTATAAAACACTATTAACGAATAGTTATTATAAAGACAATGCTGTCAGTTATTACTGCAGCATGTGCAGTAATAACTGACAGCATTGTCTTTGAAAAAGTTGTAGGGTTAGCTATATCCATTGCCTTGAAATAATCTTATTTCGCAAAATCATTATTCGTTTCCAATTAAATCTTAATTTTCAATCAAATTGCCAGATTTGGAGAGACCGCCACACCATAACTGCAGGTTTGAGTAAAAGTTGAAGAATTACGTTAAAGATAACATTTCTGGTGAAAGTGAAACATGGCGGCACGTATGACAGTAATTCACAAGGGCAATTACTTGTTATGACATTGCAATTACTTTTAGCCAGAACAGTTCTTTTAACTTTTAATATAACTTGTACTAAGAGAAATGTAGGAATAATAAAAGATGCTGTTAATACGTTCAATAAGGTAATAATAATGTCAAGCAGTAATAAAAACCTAAGACGACATTGGAAAATACTACGTTTAGAAAATGAGTAAGGGTAGACACTCCGTTTATATCTACATTCATTCATTCATCTCTAACGTTAACCGTTACTGTCAACATTCGTTATCTCTACATGGATATTTTATGTAGCTAAGGATAGATCGAAAACATGCATACATGTGAACATTTGATGGGTTTCAAAATAAGTTTAGACGACACTATCCATTATAGTTTACTTATTAAGATGATTTTAACCAGCAATAGAAAAAAAAATATGAAAAACTAAATTCAAATTAACAATTAATCAGTGAAGTAACCTTGTATTCGGGAAACTCCAACAAAAACATGTCCCATCGAACACCAAACACACAAAAAGCACCACAAAAAGTTCATGTGATTTACAGATTCTGTCGTCAATTCATGATCTTTGCAGCGCAAAAAATGCTATATAAGTTTTGGTGTACCTTTCAAACAACTTTGAATCTTCTTCTTTTCGTGTCGATGGTACGATTGACTATATTTTTTCAGCCCAACAACTTTGAATGACGGTACTGAAGTTAGTGATCATTAAAAATATATATATACGACTTAGGGGTCGAATATGTCATAGAATAGTAGAATCAATCTTTATTTTTATTTGCTTGCTTTTATTTTACTGCTTTAATTGAACGTTGGAATTATCTGTGATTTTGTGAAACAAAAGTTACAGGTATCAAATATATCAGTTAAAAATATAGTTTTTTAATTTCCTTTATTATCTATACTATCAATATTTCGAAGTCGAATATTTTACTCAACGTAAGATATTTAAAATGTCATTTGGTAAAGGTTAGATATTTCCAATACGTTCACTTTATCTTAATATTTTTTTTCTCACTTTTGGCTCTGTCTACCACAAAAGTAATTTTAAGCATGACACTGTATCCGTATCAAACCACAAACCGCGCATCCATAAAATAAACACAAAAAGAGCACTTAGTCAATTAAAGTTTATTTATTTTATTTCTCATGAATGTAAGTAACCAAGACTGTCAGGATCTTTAAAGCTTTCTTAAAGCATCTGGTACACGCGTAAAGTAAACGGTAGAGCAGATGGTAGAGTTCTTCTTATGCTACTAACTATATCGGTGTAAACAGCATCGGTAGAGTACTAGAAATTTGTAAAGTAGAAGTAGAGTTACTTGCGATGTGGGAAAGCTACTGCTACTTGCCCTCCACCACTACTACCTCCACTCGACCATGTACCCTACAAATGCTTAGTTACTATACCCATGCATGCATACGCTTAGTAAACTACGAGTGCTAGTGACAGCTGTGGCGTTCTAACTCTAAGTAAAATTCAAATTTAATAGTAGACATCAGCTTTACCCAAACTGGTAGAGTACCGGAATTGATTTTATTTGTTGACATCAACATTATCCAAACTGTTTGAATACCCGTATTGGTAGAGTAGTAGACTAGTGTACTCTACCACTTACTCTACGCTAGATTATTTGTAGGTCATAGTCAGTAAGCAAGATTTTTTCATCCCGGCTGTGCGTCACGCTCTATCGTGTATGACGCTCGCTTGAAATTTATAACACATTTAACGTCATCCAAAACGTTAATAAATTCAATGTGTTATAAAAGCAAGAATATACTTGCATAAATAATGTAAGTACTTATAAATACTATTTCAGGGGCAGCTTTTAAAAATAACCCAAACGACAGGAAAAAAACGTTTCATTTTGAAAATCATGAAAATTGAGGGATATCTATTATGACATGAGGACTTGGTCAAGAACATCATAGAAGGAAAAATAGAAGAGGACCAGACGCACTTTTTTGGAACAAATGAAATAAAAAAATAAAGTTACTACTTATAGTGGAGTGAAAACGTGGCGTAAGAAGCAATCAAGGGAAAAGGCTCCACTGACAAGAGCCTAGCTCTTTTATTTGATATATGATGTTCTGTGAGTATTAAAACAGAACCGGTTCTGCAGTGAAGATTCCCGGGATTCCCGGTTCTCAAAAAAAAATTTTTTTCTTGCCTTACTTAATAAATATCCTACAGCCGGCTCCGCAAACGCCACAAAAATACATCTTGTAATTATTTACGTATAATTTTTAAAACTCGCGCCATTTCGCGCGCGTCGCGAGATTTCACTGCTTCCTCTCTCCCGTCCTCGCGCCGCTACCAATCACTAGCCGGGAGCCGGGATCGCTGGCCAGAGTTTGTTGTGAACTCAGCAGTGTGACCATATGTGGCAGGATCCTGCCTTTTTGGCAGGTTTAGCCCTATATTTTACTCTCTGGCATATTTGTTTGACGTTTTGGAAATCTGGCAGTATTTGGCAGTTTTAGGCACTTATGACTTTTTTTTTCATTTTGCAGTATAGCCTAGACATTTAGTAGGGTGCAATATTGACAAAAAAGCAAAAGATAGGAATTTTCAAATGCAATGGCAATATAAACAACGATAAGATTGGGATTTCCCTTAACATCCTTAGTTAAATTTGTAGTAGGTATATGCCAATGTTTAATGCTGCTTGTGAAACGGATTCGCGCAAATTAATCTCATAAAATCAAAAACACGGAATAGATTTATAAAAACATTTGTCCTCTGTTGTCTCTCTA
The DNA here is from genome assembly GCA_963082605.1 of Rhodophaea formosa. NCBI lineage: Eukaryota > Metazoa > Arthropoda > Insecta > Lepidoptera > Pyralidae > Rhodophaea > Rhodophaea formosa. The sequence goes on along the minus strand of OY720228.1, from coordinate 6,187,058 downwards.
CCAGAATCGCCTTACCTTTAAAAATATATTTCAGTTTGATGATGTGAAAGCAAGGACAATTAAAGGAAGTGATCAAGAAGAACTTTTACGAGACTAATACGAATGTTTTATTTAATTTACTATAACATTCAATCATTATTTTAAGTTAAAATGTATTAAAAATCATTGGCGTAAAAGGCAAAGCAAAGGCAGGAAAAAAAAATAAGAAAAAAGTTCAAGAACCGGGAAGAACCGGAATTCCCGATTCCGACCCGGTTTTTGTCCCGGTTCCAAAAAACCAAGAACCGATCCCGGTTCTACAAGCTCTAATGATGACCTTCTAAGCCCGAATAGCTTTGGATGGATGATACTAGCTTTAGTATAGCTACAATCCTAACATTAACGAATTGAGTGAACCTTAATTTTTTATGTATATTTATTATTATTTAAGTAGGTCATAATAATATTAAATTTGCATATTGAGAAAATATACATATATTTCCTATCTAATGCTTTAATATAACAGGATTCAGCGAAATATTCCATGGAAGATCCCATAGCAGAGTGTCCTGGTGACGTTTACTCAATTTTTAATCATAATTAAGTATGTTTTATTTATTTAAAAAGTGACAACGAAAACAAAATAGCAAGCGGAAGCAAAGAAGCCAAAACATTATAAAAACTTGAATAGAAACGTAAAACTTAAATAACTCCCATGGAGCGAGACGAAGAAACCAGCGATCTTTTATAAGAGTCTGGAAATAAACCAAAAAGTGTGTTTCCGTCTCCGATGACACTGATATTTTTTTAGTTTCCGCCCGCCGCCGTTTCACTGAGATCCACAATGATTCTGAATAGGATGACAAAAAGTCGGCCAAAGAGTATTTAAAAGATAATGATGAATTACGTAAAAATATTTGTATGAAATACTCCACTGCTAAATTGCTGAATAACAAAAACAATGAATAGAGTAAAACTGGCAAGCCGAGAGACAGAGTGTCAAAAGATTACGTTGTGCAGAAGTCAGGTTGCATTTCTAAGTTAGTTATTATTTTTGCTCTTGTAGAGACGATAGAAATATAAACCGTGCATGTTTTAATTATTCATAACGTGATTCAAAAGATACAGAACATATGATACATGTAAAAAACTAAACAACAAAGTAGATGCAAACAGGACGGGGACTTAATAACGCTTGATTGCTCAAGAGATATTATTGGCAAAAAACATAAGAGTACTTAAGGAAAAACATATCAATAGCAATAATAATTGCGAGACATTATTGCAGATGATTTAGCAAAATCGATGTAAGTACTCAAATAAAAACCCAATTCTGATATAAATATTATCACCAATTCGTAATTCAGTATTGATAAACGTTTAGGAAACATAAAACAACAATTTCGCAAAACTTATCAGACTTGATGCATAATTTATAAACGATTAGCATATGGAACTGAATTTTATTAAAAAGACAGGAGTTTCACTCGAAGTAGAAATTCACAAGCCGCTTTCTTTTATTTTGGAGACGATTCAAAGAGTCAGGGAAACGGCTAAAGCGAATGCTCGGGCCACAATAGCGAGATTTATTCGAACTTGGCGAAAACAAAACGCGCTTTGTTTGGCCAGGTGTGCGGTGATATGAAGGATTTCGCACGGCTGCTTGATTGTTTCATGAAATTTGTGGTGGCTACACTGAAAAATCAGCAGATTTAGGAGATTATTTTCCAGTGACTATGACCCTATAGTATAAAACTTAGTTCTATGTGGTATGAAACTAGAATTTAACAGTGCTAGTTGTTCAACTCATTACATAATGTCATCAAAATATAAGTTATTGTTCAAAAATGTGTGGTCAAAATATAAATTTGGCGGTCAACATATACTGTATGACAAATTAACATAATTGTTCTTTGCTGAAGCAACTATTGAACGTCAAAGGTTTACTTTAGTATACATTGTTAGATATACAACGGATGGTACAAAAAACAACTTTGTATGATCAGTTGTTCTTGCATATGAAGGATTTCACAAGTAATTACAGCGATGAGGTATCATAAAATAAAATTCTATTAACTACTATCAATCTCCCCGCGATTTAGCCCGCGAAAATATAGCCTATGTCACTCGCAGATAAATTAACTTTATAGGTATTTTGAAAATCGGTCCAGTAGTTTCAGAGCCTATTGAATACAAAAAAACAATCAAATTTCTTTGTAATATTTCCTTCTTTCTTTTTTATAATATTAGTATACAGGACGAGCTAACCATAATTGTTCGTTGCTGAAGCAACAATTGTACGTACTTTAATAGACGTTGTCATAATACAAACGGATGGTACAAAAACACAACTTTTTTTGTTTGATCAGTTGTTCTTAGATGAAGGATTTCACACTGAATTACAGCGATGAGGTATCATAAAATAATTTTTTAATAAGTACTAGCAATCTTCTCGGGATTTATTCCCCGTAAATTATAGCCTACTGGCTGTTACCCGCGGCTTCGCACGCGTGGTATATAGCCTATGTCCTTCTCAGTACCCTAACCTATGTGTATGCAGAATTTCATGATGATTGCTTCTGAAAATAGGGCGTGAAAGCGTAACAAACAAACAAACTCACTTTCGGATTTATAATATTAGTTAGGATAGAATTTGGATATCCCCCGCAGATAAATTAGCTTTCTATTGGTGAAAGAATTTTGAAAATCGGTCCAAACGTTTTGGAGCTTATTCAATGCAAACAAACAATCAAATCTTTCCTCTTTATAATATTTGTAAAGACTATAATATCAAAGAATATTATATCAATATCAAAGATAGTTAACAAAATATTAAGCTATCTTTAACGTTCACCAATCAATGAATAACATCAAAATCCGGCTCGTTAATTAAAAGGAACCAGAGGATATAGTCGTTGATTGGATAATAAGTATCTTCAATATAATGAAGATTGAACATTGAGGCCGGAGTTCAACAAGTCAGACAATGGGCAGAGTTCAAAACAAACATGTGGCGAGAAAGGAGCACAATCAAAATTACGATTAACGAATGGTTAGATAAGATTAAAGATCAATGAAGATAAAAACAGTCGCCAAAAAAATTAAATCGCTGAGCGCAGTCAAGGGAAATATAATAATGATTTCCTTAGTTTGATCCCTAGGTCCGGCATAGCGGAAAAAAAATTTGAAAATATGTGAATACAGTTTCATTTTCTTGAAAATCGATGTCATGATCTATTTGAATAATTTTCGTATCTTATGCAGATATTAAAACCGCCCCATTAACCCATATCGGTGAGACATATTGATTTACAAGAAGATAGGTACAATGAAAAGTGAGAGTTAATAGCCCAATAAATATTTAGACCAACATTCCTTACAGTTACCGAACCGACAAAGAAGGAAATAATAACCTTTGCGAAATTCAATATCCCATTGACGGTCGATTCTTTATGTCCAATCGGGCCATGTTGTAATTGTAACACAATTACTTCATACTCGCTAACGAAACGAGTTATAGACTAAATCAATTTGCCTGGATCCGTTCTTTCAGAGCGACGAAGTCGTTTCGAAAAGGTTCGTTAGTGTCGGATGTAAGCGTAAGGTCTCGATGAAGATTTGGGTATCTACCCAATCTCATAAGATACACGGTCAAAGCCGCATCCATTCCATCGAAACATCGACACGTCTGGATTATCTACAAATCGCATGGTAAATATAGACTAAGAAAATTTTATGAAAAATAATTAGGCCACTACATAAAGAAACCAAGTATACTTTGCTTTTAATACAAAAGCAAAGTATTCAGAGTCCTTGCATGTAAACTAGAAAAAATATCACCTTCCCCACTGGTATAACCCCATTTCTCCGTCCTAGAATGTTGCATATTCAGCAGTTATTAGGAAGGCCGTTTTATGACCTAACTGCATTTACGTCCCACTAAATGAAAGTTGCATAAGAAACGTGACTTAAGGAGGGAGGAAGTAATTTCAATATATGTTTTGCAAGGGGTAATATGACTTTTTGGGTTAAAGGAAGACAAAAACAAATATTTAGTGCTAATAAATACATTTAACTAGGTACATAATTATTACCTAGTCCAGTTGATATATCGAATGAGGTAAGATACCTTGCTGTGCGACTCTATACTATATGTGACCCAATTTCTGATTTATCTTGTCAACTTACTATAAAAATCAGACGTACATTCCGGAACATTCACATTCACACTTCGATAACATCATTCCATAGATAAACCGTGAGAAACGAGATAAAGTTTGTGACAGGAAAATCCTCACTAACAACGAAAAATATCAATATGTTTTGTGCGTTGACTAGGGACTATTAGGACGAGTAATGTTCATGTCATTTTGACAGTCATATTTTTAAACATTTGAAACCATGTATAATGGATATCGACTTAAGTCTCTGACTGAAGTGACGACTATTTAAGTCTCTGACTGAAGTGTCGGACTGGTGATTGCTACTCTGGGGTAATACCCTGCTGGCCCAGTGACGTAAGGTCTTAGCTAATGTGACACAATACCCTGTAGTTTCAGTTATGTCAATTCTCAATTTTTTCACCGTTTAAGTTGAAATGAACGTAACGACCGAACAACATCTATTGTAGAATTTGCAGACAAAAATGTAAAGCGATGACAGGTACATAATTTTGTAAATAATCTACCTGGTAAATAAATGGTACTCATTACAAGCGGATACAATAGAAAAAGTATGAAAAACATTAACGACTATTTAAGTCTCTAGCTATTGTTTCAGGCAGCCTTTTCCGTGAGTTAGTCTGCCTACTTTGTCATTTCGACATCGGTTTTCAAGGCGATTTAGTATATTGCCGTTTTAGCTTCCTACTCAAAGATGTCTGAATGCAGTCCTCATAAATCATGACTCATGTAACGCTTTATCTAAAGATAAAGCAGATTAATCAAATATTTGCCGATTACCATCATTTGCATATTCATGACGTAATACTGTTGACATTATGAAGTAGGAACCACTAAACTGATAGTCTAGAACGACCTTCCACCAATGAAGAGTAATTACAAAGACAATTAGAATAATGCAAACCAATATAAAAACGAGTCAACGCGCGTGACGATCGCCGTGGTAAAAACTCGAGATCCTCAAGTTTTTGCAACACTGACACTGTAACCTTGGGCCAGTCCAAGTGTTTTATCACATAATATTTGTTTTTGCACTGTGGACACTATAGCACTTAGATCCGTGACGTAAATACTATCGACTGTCTATTGGATCCGCGAGACGGAGGAACGACACGCGAGCGGCCTCCGTGGCACGCCGTTAGCGACTGAGTTTGCGCTGCGCGGGCGCATCTAGCGCGTTCAAGCGCTGCAGGAAAAGCCACACTCTTTGCATTTACATCCAAACAGCTGTTTCGTCTAAATCTCATGATTGCATCAAGCGCTGATGCCGCTTAAAGCTCGAGTGAAATGCTTTCTATAAGATTGGTCAGTTTCTTTCCTTGATGGACTGGACAACTTTATAGGTGAAATGGTGTTGTTTCTGGTCAATCAAGCAGATAGCGCAAACATTGATTGGGACATTACTAATCATTAATAAATTAAGTCTTCAATGACTTATCAATAGAGTCGAGGTTAATTTGCGGTCTTACATGTTGTGAAATAGGCCTTACTAAATTGCAATGAGGCGCAGCGCAGATTACGGTATTTGATTACGGATGTTGTTTTCGTTCATCTGACTTCCTTTTCAAGCATATGTTGTTCCTGAAATTGATCTGCGAAGCCTCACATACAACCCAGCTGTTGTCGGTCATAGACTGATAATAAAAAAATAGTGACCAACCCAAGGAGTGCGTCCGTAATAAATAACCGCTCGTATCAGCGAATTATCTGGTGAAACATGATCATTTGGTGATATGGCCTTAAAGGCTTCCAAATATCCTATTAAATAAGAATAAACGAAATAAGATAAAGTAGAGCATGAAGAAATTGTGGAAAGCCTTACTTAGGCTAGCAAACACTTCACCTAATTAGGCGAGTTGTTTGTAAGACACGGAACTTTTTGCATTACGAATATCTGTAAGGAATGTTTAAAAGGTAAAGGCCCGGGCAAAGGCAAATATGAAATACTTGCGTTTGCCCGGGGCTCCGCTCACATGAATGTCGATCCGTGTTTGGGATGAGAGACATAGGCATTTCATACGAAAAATCATCCAAATCGGGTCAGAGTTTCAAAGATTGAATCGTTGAGTATGAATAGGAAGTATTGATATTGCCATATAAAGTCTATATTTTTAAAATATACGGCGGGCTGGCCATCTGTCGCGTGTAGTGCGTCAGCTAACAAACAATATGCGGCTTGGCAACAATAGAGACTCAAGGTGATTTACTTGTGCGAAGGTCAATGCCACTTCTATGTGACGCCTCCTTTATATTGTCCGATGTACGACCTCATGTCAGGTGCAATGGACACGGAATCACAGATAAGTTGGCTATGAAATTGTTATTGTAACTGGTAAAACCCAGCAACATAACCACACTGTGTTTGTACCAATTTCCGGAAAGACGTATCATACCAATACCGACAACATTAAATATTACTGCTACCAAGTAGCTCCTTCCCCATGAATATGTATTAGACTGAAGAGTGAGACCATCACTATAAGAATTAATGCTTTTTCTTAAATTATTGAATAAGGCATTTGGCACCCATCTCACCTGATGGTAAGTGACGAGTAAGACGAGAATAATAATGTGCTAGCTAACCCTCTACTGCGTTCAACCATCCCATCCCGACTACGCAGTTCTATTATCCCGGCTCTTCCACTCCACTCAAAAGCAGAGAAGTTATGGAGTGCGTTCGCATGAAGACCAACATCACACTGATCGATATGAAGTCGGACAGACACCTTATGCAACAACCGTCTACATTAAATATTTCTGCTACCAAGCAGCTGCTTTACTTTTCCTTGTCGCAATTAGTGTGGTAGAGCACTGACATGACCCAACCATCTACTGCGTCCAGCTATCCCGGCGACACAGCTCTTTGTATTCCGGCTCTTCCACTCCACTAGATAGCAGAGAAGTTATGGGGTACGTTTGCGTGAAGACCAATATTACGCTGAGGGATATGAAGGAATTTGATATGAAGCAGCAGTCACGCCATTTGGCACTGTTTCTGGTGGGGGTCCCGACTAAGAAGCTGGCAATTCATGGAGGCGAAAATATGGCCATTTTCGCGGGGCGAAAATATTCTTGATACCCCGATGACGCGTAGTTTACAATGTCGCAGTTTTTATATTATTTTTATATGTCTGTTAGTCTAAATGGTATATTTTCTATGGGCCTGTTAGTCGGTTGATAATAAAAAAAATAAGCAGTGGAAACTACTAGATATGGTAACATAAAATCCTACATCGATGGTACGTCGATGACAACAAGTCAAAGAGCGTATATTCACTACATCAAGTGACATGCTCGCCTGTCAGCCCATGTAAAAAATATAGAAAACTCAAGGAGATTAATTTCTGCTAGGGTCAATGCAATGGTCACGGATGTTTTAGTCGATTGTGGTAATAAAATTGATGGTGTAACTAGAAAAACCCAAATGATATCTTTACGTGTTCCATTACTAATATACAGTTTTAAGCAAAATTATTTGATTGATGATACATTCAGAATATAGATGTAAAATCTACCCGTAATAAACGAAGTTGATATTAATTCTAAGATCTCTTTTACAAATGCCTATGACTTAATTAGATACAGGTTATAGCAATATTTGTTAAACCTCTTTACTGTTTCCATTTTACAGGAGGAGTTATCCTAATCCTAACTAATATTATAAATGCGAAAGTGAGTTTGTTTGTTTGTTTATTTGTTTGTTACGCTTTCACGCCGAATCTACTGAACCGATCGTCATGAAATTTTGCATACACATAGGTGAGGGTACTGAGAAGGACATAGGCCATATACCACGCGGGCGAAGCCGCGGGTAACAGCTAGTTCTGAATAATCCCTTCTTAGTATGCAAGTTCGATTGGAGTAAAAGATCATCTATATACTAAACATCAAGAGCTATGCAAAACATAAGTCCTGATGTCAAGAAGAGAAAGTATCACCTGTGATCTATGGGACTTTCATCATATTTTATAGTTTTAGACTAGTTTCCTCGTTATCACAGCGAGATCAAAGCGCGAATATTCATAGCTTTTTATTTGCATTTTCAAGAAAGCTCGCTAATGAAATGAGTTCATTTCATAATTATCGATATGCCTTTCGAGTGCAACGGGAACTAATGTTGGATCATATTTCTTAATGTGCCAACATCTACTATTAGTTTGTACAGGAAATGTAATTGTGATTTTATCCTCTTTTTGACTCTGTTTACATACATTTGGATTTTGAATCGTAATTAGAAGTGGGTCAATTTCTTGTAGGCTAGAAATTAATTAGTCTTTTAATAGAGAATCTAATATATAAAAAAAATCTATAAAACGCAGTATAATTTGCAAAAGATGTTCTAAATACGCAGATAACGACACCATAAAAGTTACACTTTTATTTGAAAGTTTTTGATTAATCTTTCACCAGATTCCTACTTCCGCGATATAAGAAGAGTGATGGCTTTTCTAGCTTGTTTATGTAGCCACGTTACAATATCAGTTAAAAACATCAAAAAACATTCCCCTTTTTGAGCAGTCATGTAATAAGCAACAGATGTTTGCACGGTACGTTTTATCGCCATAATGGCGACTAATAACATAGTGATTTGCAACCAGTTACTAAAATGGGCGATCGGCTACGCTATAGATCAACAAGTGAACGTTGCCGAACAAGGACGCTGCAGAACAGGTTATATTCTTGGCGTCTGTTTGTTTAAAATATAGAATTTGTGCCTATTGCAGTTCGCCCTTTAAAGGACCACGTTGTCTCTTCTTATAGATGTCATAATAGGCGACATAAAAACTCACCTTCGTCTCGTGAAACATATGACGTGGTGTGAGGAAGACAGGTTGAAAGGCACTGGCAGAGCTTGCCAAAGCACAGGTTTGATGTCAAAGAGGCTGAAGATAGTAAAACTTGGAAGATCATTTTACAACATAAATAGTATAGGGGAACCCGAGGCGTAGCACAGGTGGGCTGGGGATGCAGCTGGAAAAGGCTAGAATAAGCGAGGTCACACCATTGATCAACAAGTAAACAGGTGATAGAGCTTGGCACCTGTTTAGTTCGAAGATAGAGTTTGTGCTTTGTTGTTTTCAGTTTGGAATGGATCAGGTTACGAAAACGATTTATGATAAAAAACAATAACACCTCGCGTGAGGTTACGCTTACACCAAAAACTGCCCAATGCGGAGCCACTGACACATGTTAGCTAGATTGAAAAACCCGACATCAGGATTAGTTAGAGGCCACTTGCACACACGAAAAACAAAAAACACTAGAAATAGAGACTTTGCTATAACAAGTAAATGTTGTATGACAAGGACGTTGCAGAACCGGTTGTAATCGAGATCGCTTGTTTGCTTTTAATAGATCTTTACCAACACATTGACCAATAATTACTAATGAGATACACCTGGTGTTCAAGTAATGCGGCCTCGGCGTCGCCGCTCGAGTTGATCAGTATCTGATTGTACACTATTAGCAGTACCATCGATTATTTTATCTAATGCATCCTCAAAACCATCGCCGATCGTTGTGACAGTTCACTGTACATTGCTGCGTGGAATGGAAAACTCTCAAGAGCTTTTCTGTGTCAAACAGCAATGTATAGTGGAACGTCTCTATGAAAGGTCGGTCATCGGCGATTGTGTTGAGGAGCAAAAGAATGTTGAGAATGTCAAAGTTAAAATAAGCGTGTTTCTAAAGTTGTTTGTGTTGTTGTAAAATAATTCACTCGTGATGCCGCAGTTCTACATTCTACTTCATTAACAGAGAACAGATGTAGACCGAAAGAAAGAAATGTACAAACCACAAGTCATACAGCACCTTTTCTTATTTTTAGTCCTAAGTTCCGTTATCGGAAGTCGGAACCTATAGAATCCACGTTCATGGATCCGTTTATGAAGAGGTTAGACAGTCTAATTGATTGACTGACTGATTGACTGCGTTCACTGGACTTAAACGCAACTATCGAATATTTTGTCGCATGTGGGGCCTCTCTTACTCATACTTACATCTGGGTAATGTTTGGTACTTTCATGATATAGGTGCCTACTTCTTCTTATACGGTACGTACCTGTAACAAAAAAACAATTATTAATTTCATGTTTTTGTTTTCAAAACGAACATATTTACATATATTTTTTTTAGAGATGTGCCGATCATTACTTTGGCCGACTAGCCGATAGCCGATTAATCGGCCGACTAATCGGCCAAGCCGATCATTGTTTCGTGAGCGCTCGGCAATATCCGTGACGCTTCGTTGACTCGCGCCAATCGCACTCGTCGCCCGCGCCACCGCCGCTGCTTGTGTGCGAGTTCTGGAGTGCTATTTTTGAACGCGGGACACTCGTCTTCGAACGATTTTCCCATACAAAAATCATTCGAAGACGAGTGTCCCGCGTTAAAATAGTACCACTGACATGTGTCGAGCTCCGTCGCGCAGTGGTCAACACGCCAGCCTGCGACACGGAGGTCCCGGGTTCGATCCCCGGTCAGGTCAAGATGGAAAATGATCTTTTTCAGATTGACCTGGGTCTTGGATGTTTATCTATATAAGTATATATTATAAAATATAGTATCTCGTTGAGTTAGTATCCCACGACACAAGTTCACAACTTACTGTGGGGCTAGCTCAATTTGTGTGATATGTCCCTATATATGTATTTATGTTTTGTTTACTTTGCAGTAGGTATAACTTATTTTTTCGTTTTGCGCGGTGTAAAAACAATGAATATATAGTTTAGCAAGTGTAGTAGTGAAGTATCTAATCTAATACAAATAATAATCATATCGAAAAGGAAATCACGTGTTTGGATGTTTTTTGACCAAGTGGACGATGATTCCCGAAAAATTACGTTTTGTGTGTTACGGGTGATTATAGAAAGAAATTAATGACTTTTAAATTTGAAAGAGACTGATCACATTAATAAATAAATATTCCTAATCGAACATCAGACTTTTATGTAGTAAAACCGACTCAGACCTTTTTTTTAAGATTTGAGGCCGGATAGTCGGCTGTTTTGGCCGACTAGTCGCCGACTAGTCGCCGACTACAAAAGTGGCCGGATAGTCGGCTTAACCGATTAGTCGCCGACTATTCGGCAGGCTAATTTTTTTCTATTTTATGCCAAAAAGGTATAAAATCTCCACTATCTGAACAAAACAATCTAACGACTCATCGATTTTAACTTTGATTACCTTTCTTATATTAACATATCGTGTTTTCTGATATTAAACAAATCTAATGAATCTTAATGGAATTAAATTAGAGAGATAAATATCACAGAACACAGAAAGACATTCTGTGTTCTGTGATAAATATCGTATGTTCTTTTGAGATAAAAGAAAGACATTTGTCGCTAAGAAGATAAATAATAAAGATAATAAATAGCAAAAACAATAACAACTGTGGTCAAATAAAGATATTGTTATCTTTTTTTTAGTACTGGGTTTCGCCCGTGACTTCGTACGTACTATGAAATTGAAATGTAGGGTATTGTTCGGGTAGAAATCTGTTATCATTCAAAGATACATAAATGTGTGTATTAACTTTTTGTGTTTAGGTGACCAATACTGGTGTCAGATTTTTCAAGTTGCCTAAAGGCTGCTTAACGACTGCCATCAATAATGACCGCTGAAACAGCGGCTTTTTTGGGGGTTGCTTAACATGCGTAAGCGCTAATAATGCTCATACCCACTGGTCTAACGTCCTCGGCTCATTCAATTATTGATTTATTATATTCAAGTCCTGCAAGTAGGCATAATTACTTTTGTATCTTTCTACTGCTTAATAAAACATTAAAAACAATGATACTCGATTAAAATTCAATCCAAAAGAGTAGCAACCTAGTAAAATAGATTTTGGACTAACTATTTTCCAGCGACTTCGCCCGCGTAAATAATCACTATGTCATCCGCAATCACTATGTCATCCGCACGTAAATTGGCCCTCTACAAATGAGAGAATTTTGAAAATCGGTCCGGTACTTTCGGAGCCTATTCAATTCAAACCATCAAACAATTTATTAATATAGATGTCGCAGTCATCTGGTTGAATCTGCTATTTGATTGAATGACTAGCGTGTTCATTGAATGACTCCATTTAATTGAATGACTAAAAGACAACTCGTCAAGTCGTTAAATGTAACGTTCAACGTCTTGACTGAACGTCATTTAGCGAAGTCATTGAATAGGATATAGCCGACTTTGTAATGTTTGGTGGTAGCATGATTTCTTAAGCTTTACTTAATTACATATTTTTGCAAACTTTTCTTAGTAAATTCATGCTGTCATTCTATTTAATTACAAATAACGCACTTTAAAGTAAATTTAATCGAAAAAAATATCAACACAGTGCTATCTGTGCCAGCTGTTTGACGCCATATTTGTTCTGGTGACTTCTAGCGCCGCAGTGGGAAAAAAAATAACTAAATTTGAATCACCTGACTGATTCAGATCCGCTCTGTTCAAAGGGCTATGTTACAATCCGCTGACTAGTTGGACGTTGAGTGACGCTTGTTTAATTAACAGTCGGCCTAGTCATTCAATAAAATGGAGTCATTCAATGAACGCGCTAGTCATTCAATCAAATAGCAGATTCAACCAGATGACTGCGACATAGACAAATTATATTAGTATAGATAAACAGATATTTGGGCAAAGCGACATAATTCTTAGACGAAAAAGTACGTAGACGACCGTTACCGAACATGACCGAGTAATAGAGCAGTGGGTCGGCCGTACTGATGGCCTTGGAAGGCCACTGCACTGCACCTCTCGCCTCCTGTCATGTCATATAGTTAAATAAATAAACATATGTATACGCATTAATCACACAGATTGAGCTAGCCCCGAAGTTCGACGAGACTTGATTTATGGAATTCTAACTCAAGTATACTATATTTTATCCTAACTATATATAATCCTATCCTATATCCCAATCCCAATCCCAATCCCAACTATAATATTATAAATGCGAAAGTGAGTTTGTATGTTTGTTTATTTGTTGGTTTGTAACGCTTTCACGCCATATCTACTGAACCGATTATCATCAAATTTTACATATATATAGGTTAGGGTACTGAGGAGGACATAGGCTACTTATCACGCGGACGAAGCCGCGGGTAACAGCTAGTAAGAAATAAATTAGATATTGTTTTGATTAAAACTAACGTGACATATAGTCATTATTAAAATACGTAGGTAGAAACATGTCGGCCAGTAGCTGACTATTTACGTGAGTAACCCGTTGTTACGTATTTTAATAATAGATAAACATTATTTTCCATCTTGCCCAGACCGGGGATCGAACCCGGGACCAGCAATGTGACAGCCTAGCATGATGACCACTAGGCCATAGAGATCGCAAAATTATAACAATGCAGATACAGTTCAACGGTATCTAGTTGGTGTAGTGCAGGACCGCCACGGCCTTGGAAGGCCACTGCACTACGCCTCCAGTCACTGTCACTTATAAAAACACGTAGGAGTAGATTTACTGTACTGGTTAGTTTTTGTGGTCAGTTAGCATGGTAACCAATTGTCTGATGCAGAGAGGCTTTATGTAAAACCCGTTAGTGAAAAATTGGATTTGAGAGAAATAATCATGTCATAATATGTCAGAAGTGCCAGCGAATTCGGCGACTCAAGTAGGGTATTATGGTAAAGGCCCGACACCGGCCGGAGGGCCTTGATTTTTCATTCTCAGTATATCATCATCATCTTTTTTTTCATCTCTACTGCTGAATTACGACCCTCTCTGAACTAACAGAACCATATAAGTATTAGCCAAAGCAGGCTTACACTTTCCACGCTGGCCAGACAGATTGGAGAGGTCTCTTTGATGTAATTCTACTCTGCCGGGAACCTAATCTAACTGGAATAACTATGTGTATGATACATAACATATTGTTAATGCGTCAGTTGAAGCCTATACTCCAAAACAACCCGTGCTTCAAAAACCAATTTTAAATAGATCGAGCATTCAGCGCGTCCACTAATTGCCGCCGACTGTCGGAAAAAAGAAAATGAGACGATTTATCAACTCGCTGGCGGGTACTAGGAAAATTTGCTTTTAAATTAACTGAGCATTAGAATTTTCTTGCAAACAATTTGTCTAGTAGATTTGCTTTCGCAGTGACAAACATTAATACCGCACTGTAGATTTGTTAAAAAAAAAAGAATTATCTGTCTGCTGACCGTTAAAACGATAAAATTTTGCATATTATAGATATGATGTAAAGATGTTTTTAATAAACCTTTGCTTAAAGAAAAGCTAACGCAATTTAACAATGTTATAATTTAATCAATAGATAATCATGAGTGGAGATCCCGATAGTTATTAAATTAAGTATCTTGCAAGTATTTTAACGTTTCTAAATGAATGAACACTTTCTTCAATAAGCTAATGCAATATCATATTTAATCTTGATTGATGATTTTGTGCCAATTCTGGCGTTATCCTCAACGTCTCAATATCTCCATGTCAGGGGTCGTTCTCTGCCTCGCTTTCCCTCGGCAATCGCCAAAATCTGTTTTGTCATGTGATCAGGACCACGTCGCATTACGTAACTAAACAAACGAAGGCGATTCTCTTCGCATTTTATGCTCTATTTCAACTACTTGAAAAGTTCCTCTTATATACTCGTATTAGTAGTAGTTAGTCGTTTTTATGCAACCCACAACCCACCACGTACTCGTATAAAAACAACAACTTAAGGGTGTCGATATCCCCATGCATCGCGTCAGTACGCACCTCACGTGTGCCAGTTAACTACCTGACTTCGCTGGACCGTTGTCCAACACTTGTAACAGTTACTTTATTGTTGCCAACTCCGGTAAACTAGAACGCAACTCGTGCAAGTTTTATGAAGTTGGGGTGTATCGGTATTTTATATTTTCGATACTTTACTTCTTTATGATTTTAATATTGTTATTATATAGTCTTGACGCAATAATGGCTCACCACACGGTCCTAGAAGTGACTAACAATTCTCTCAGTACTTTATAGACACATAATGGAACCTAGATCGAGGAATTATAGGAATTAAGGGGATAACATATGTTTGCTAGTAGCGGTTGACGGGGTAAACGTATAAATTCTAGATATTGTAGGGGCGCCCTAAATAAACTGAAACCGGGCAGCGGTGCACGCAGTCTGCGATGTTGAACCGAGTAATCGTCATGAAAAATGAAATTTTGAGTTGTGCAACCTCTGTCATATTAGCTTTGTACGTGCTGGTTTAAACAAATACAAATATAACAATAACGTAATAGACTGGCAACCTCATAGAAAATTATTGGACCAAATTAAGGTGGCGAAAAGTAGGCGAATGTATGGCTTTTAGTTGCTTGCCACTCGATACTAGATGGCGGTAATCGGCGTAAGCCTAAACTTACTAAATAATAACCCAAAAATATTAACTTCTGACATATTTATTATTTTATATACTATTTATATTAGTTCTAATTATTAATAAGATATATTTACTGACTAATGCTTTTATATTCTCAAAATACGGAAGATACAATGTTGTGAAGCAACGAGTACGATAAAGAGGCTGGGACCACATGGTTTAAAGATACAGTTCTTACTGGACTTATGTTTCTAACAAGCACGCAGAAATCAAAATCCATAATTGATGAAGCCGCACTGTGATTATGCGGCATGCACAACTGCATATGCTCCGGATGGTCATTACCGACGGCCACCGCCATTACCATAGGAATCTCGGCCACCGCTGCATTCCTAGATTCGGTTCCGCGTTCGATACTTTCATTGAATCATTATCATTGCTCAACAAAAAGGTAAAAAATTTGTAAATAAAAACTTTTGGACATATGTATGTCTTCCGCTTCCGGTTCTAATGTTGCACATATTTGATACACTTCTCACCCCAGTTTCTATACAATATGAGGTCAACTTCACCAAAAAGTAGTTTTTTTTTTAATATGCATTAAAGCACTGCTGTCCGAACTTTAAGTCCTAAAAAAATAGCAAACGCGCTGCACCCCTGTTGCAGTTTGTCCATCGGCAGCGGTGATCTTACCATGGTGATGTTCGCTCGTTTGCCGTCCCATATTATAACAAAAATAAACATAACGTTTAAACATGTTTTTTTGTTCGAAAATTTCAATATTGTGTTTTGCGTTTGCAAAACAAATCAAACGACCCCGACACGAAAGTGCCTCTTGCTACCGTCTTGCCCAGATCGGGTCTATAGTACCATAATATTTGCTCTATCATCCGATTTACATAAGTATGTATTTATACGACATTTTAGCTTAATAGGTCATGGATAAGTGCCTCAAAATTGAGTTACAGGATTTGACCTTCACATACAAACTAACGAACAGGGCGAATGAAAATGAAACCTCAAAAGAAAACATTGAACACAATTAAAAATTAAAGTAAAAGACGTAAACAATACAATTTACTTACAGCAAGGAAATAATTTTACATCACAAAGAAAACGTTTTAATGTAATAAAAAGTTGAAATGACCGAACTAAATGATATTAATCAAGGCAACAATAGTCTTGAGAGTTTACACAAGTAATTGAGAATTCAAATGAATGAGATTTCACACTTGGCATAGGACAAGTGAAGCAAGCGTCAAAACATTACGTGTGCGTATTGTTTGCGATGACGAAACGAGGCAAGACAACTGTGTTATGAGGAAACGTCAGATAGAGGAAACCAGTAAGTGAGGGTGGACCAGTTTTTGAAGCTGAACTATTCTTCGTTATCCGCGTCGTTGAGATCGAATCAAAAATGACGAGATCCATGGTAACAAAGGTGTTGATGGTCATTGGCTTATTTATTCATGATCGGGATGCAGATCAAATCACCTAAAATACCAGATATCAGAAGCACAGTGTTGGTCATTGACCCGCCAAGAAATATTTTTTTCAATCTATTATTTAATTATCGTTGCAGGCCCATGTTGTTTTGGCCAATGTACCTACCGATTTTTAATTCTTTCATTATTATGCCAACCTTAAATCGATGATCGATCGCAACTATTATTTTGCAATACCAACCCGTCAATAATACTAATGTATTATTTTTAGTATACTTTCAGTATTTTTAGTACACATTACTCACATCATAGATCGTGATCAATACTTATAATTCGGATCACAAGTATCAGCTGTTGCAATGGCGATGTTGCAACCGTTTACTTCTAACTATATTTCACAAGTGCGTATATTTTTGTAAGCCCTACAATTATAGTTGCGCATATTGCATGAAATAAAGCTATTATGAGCTAAATACCTTTCTACATGTGCAGTAAAACCGGCTATTATTTGTTTATCCCTCACGGCGCGAAAGCTTCGAGATGATTGGTTGAACAATAATTATTTGAACTAAAAGGTAATAATACGTATTTGAGGTAGATGCGTTTCGTAAAAGTAATGCGGACACGGAAACACGAATACGCATTTGAATAATGTTCTCTTAACACTAGTACAGAAATTGGAAATTGATTCACTTTACTCGTAATAGAGTTAAAGATTTTCCGTATTTTTATTGTATTCAAGCGAACACACAGGTAAGTCACGCATACATAAGTTAAAGTTACCTACATTAATAATAAACTTTATTTGCCAACACATTACATTTGTTTGTAGGTATAAACAGTAAATACAGGTCTTAGGATATATCGAAGCCAACCCATTTGGGAGACCATCCCTGAACTAGACGGTATGGGTCTGTATCTCAGAGAATAGGCAACCAAAAGGATAATAGCGATATTGACAGATGTTTGTTAAGTACATTTATACTAGTGTAGTGGCTACTAGATTAAAAGACATTGATGCTACTTCAAAACCCAACTAGATATTTCTGTTTACGGGCTGAAGTAAATGTATTATGAACATTAACATTAACTACTACATTCCCCAATTTTTGTAAAGTTTGACAGATTAACATTGAGCCATAACTTTTGTGAAATTATAATGCCCTGTAGTCGTAAATTTATCCACCGGCACGTAAAACTGGGAGAATTTACAAAATCCTTTAGAATTTTCAAATGTTTTTAGTGTTTTCTAGATTGACTTTTACTACCTACGTGTGGCAACTGAAACTAAGTTGTTTATGTCTGTCTGGCTGATACTATAATAGGTTCAAGAGAATATGGCACTGAGATAAAAATATAAGGATAATACAAGAGTAATGTTACATATGATACAAAAATTATGTGGTGTTACGAGCATATGACCATAAGCGCCTAAGCAAAACTTATTGATAAATAAGGGTTTGTATTTATACCAATTTACAGAACCGATTTAAATACCCAGAATTTAGAATGTATTAATACTGCATATTTTTTTATGTCGAAATTCGTCGCGATAATTTGAAGAACTCTACCTGCTAGACACAACACTACTCTTGAGCAACTTGAATAAAATTATTATCAACGACATCAAGTGTGACCGTATTCTCGTATCTGATATTAGAGCAAAGTAAACCAAGTAATCATATATCGCATAGTAAACCACAGATCCAGTTTCTATCACGCTAGCTAGGGTTGCCAGTAGACCCGATAACGACGGACACACACATCACGGCTTGTTGTGCGTCCGCCCTCGGTTTGGATTCTTATTTTATTCCTTTTTACATTTTCATAATATAAGATAAATTTGAGGTAAAATTGTTAGATTTTATCCGCAACTCCGCTCACGTCAATGTCGATCCCTCGGGAATGGAACTTTGTTCTAGATGAGAAGCAACCCGATGTCCTTCTGTGTACCCCACATCTAATATGTAATCAGAATTTTATAACGATCAGTTCAGTAGTAAATTGACAGCGTGATAGTGTCGCAAACAAATAAACTTACAATCGCATTCAAAACATTAGTTAAGATAGGACCATAAAAAGCCGAGTTTACTTTTTATTAAATAGTGTTATATTCCATGCTGGTTTGGGAAAAAAGAAAAAACATAGAATTTACCAGCTGCTTTTCTTCCCGCGCAGACCGTAAAAGCCGGTCAAGGGTCCGGGCGAAAATCTAAGGAATCACATTGATAGGCGATGCGGCTAGCAACCCATCACTATTTTGATTCCGCTTTCCACCTTTACGCCCACTACGATGTAAATGTAAATGTAAATACACTTTATTGCACCATAACATAGAAAAATGAAAAATAAAAATATACAGTTTGTACAATTGGCGGCCTTATCGCCTAGGCAATCTCTTACAGGCTACCATTGGGTGACAGAAAAACAAAAAGAAAAGTAAGTGATGCCTAAAGGATTAAGAAGAAGAAAGATAAAAATAAAGCGATATTATGCAGAAAAATATATAAATTATATAAATTGGTAAAGACATGATAGTATGTATGTATGTATGTATGTGTTATAGATGCACTAAGTAAAAATGTAAGTGTGTTATTAATTATTCACCTCTGGATATCCTGGCTGGTCTGTCCGGCTTTTCGGTTTTAAGACCTGCCAACCCTAAATGTCGCAACAACGGACAGGTTTTTATTACATAAGTCAATAGCGTTCACCCGCTCGAGATCAATACAATGTTATGTAATTTAGAACAAATGCGAACAAAAGGTATTAAATCTCGCTAATTGTTGAAGCAAGGCCGATGACACGGTTCTATTGTTTTACGGAATAAGGACACATTCTAGTCCAATCAGTGTAATAGCCAAAAATATGGTACTATTGAGTAAGATAGGCTGTGCCGTTTTTTATTATTTATTGTTACATTCAAATTGCTAGAGCTTTTAAAGAGTGAAGCACATGCGAAGAAGACATGCATCAATGCCTTGCAAACCCAGAAATGATTTCCACAAGTACCGCAAATGAAGTCAAGTGCAGCAGCGTATGTATGTCTGGTTACATAACCGTGTCCCCAATCCGTTGGTTTATGAGTACAAGACATGCAATTTATGCAACGCAGTGCATAACAATGCTATAATTTTGTACGCATACAACGTATCCGGCAAATGTCCGGATTTGGGAAGTTTAATTAATTGATATCTCATGTTAAATTGCTTTATGTTTATTTTTATTTCGTTACGGTAAAATGCAAGACTTTTTGCCCTTGCTCATCGGCCAACATCGGCAAAACTAGATGATCTATTCCGTTCTTTAAGGGCGGCCAACCCGTCTATCTTTTCATACAAACGCTCATACGTGATTATGGCGGTGAAACAAATCTTTCTTTAAAGATTTTCCACTAATATGTATCTTGTGCACTATATCTAGGTTTCTATCAAAACGAAAAATCAAAATTTGGAGAAACAACTTCAGTATTAACCTCCAAAAATCCGCTTTTTTGCACAAATTTTATGTGAACTTTGGGCGTTCATAAAGTACTCATTAAGTGTAACAGTAAAGAAAATATTTATTTAGAAACCTTGCAAATGTAATAGAGATTCTAGATGTACAAGGTTTTTTTCATAAACTTGTAAGACTTACCAATAAACACGTATTTCTTGAAACAAGTTTAATGAAATTTCCGCACACTATTTTTCGTTCAATGTCTTCGCGTACTCACTACCTTGTTTCCATGTGGCAGTAAGAGGTGTGCGGGAGACGAGGGCAAGGGGCTCTTTTTGCTTTGCCTCTTTATCTGACATTGCGCTGGACGGAACAAGCTTTTCGACCATGCTCGCGTTGACGATAGTTGGTCGGGGAAGGGCCACCTTAAGTCTGTTCTTTAAGTTTTAATTACTATTCAGATTAGTTTAGGTAAAAAGGTCACAGCGCAGCCTATCAAAGGGCACGCAAGCTTTGGAACTTATACAAAAAATCACATTCACTAACTCCTTTTTTTCCTCACCTTATCTCACTTTATTATTTTAAGATATTATCCATGTATTTAAAGGATGTTGGTAAAATATTTTTTTTAATAATTGAGCTCCTGACGGTCATAGTTCCATTGATGCCACAGAGAAAAAAATACTAGGCACCATAATACTGTGGTTTAGGATTTTTTAAAAAGAAACTGCATATTTTATCGCATTTTGCACGATTGATGTGACAAGAAGCTACTGAAATATACTACGTACAACTACAAACATATTATTAATATTAATATTCACATAAATTGTAACCTCTTTCGTCTCGGTTCAAACTCCAAACTCGAGCAGTAATATCTCACTCTGTACACATCCATTCCCGCACAAACACAAAATTAATTATTATATACGATAATGGAAATTATTTAAACCGCAATTGCGACGTTAATTCCATTTTAACTTTCCCGGTACAAAGAAAATTGACACCGAGTGTGGGCGGATATCGTTATACGTGACTAACTTTAGACGGGGAGACGGCGACAGTTTTGTTATTATATACTATCACGTCTTTATCGCTTGCGGGGTAGACAGAGTCCAGAAACATACGACCTAAAGGCTACATTTAGTATCGTAGTCAAATCGAATGGAAAACGGAATCAAAATAGTGATGGATACACTATTGTTCACATTGCTGAACGTCTGTTTGAATAGCCTAAGCTTTGCTGTTGTTAAGTTGTGCGTCAATGCATAATGCATAAGTTAGTGCGAAAGAGCGGAAAACTATCTACATATCTAGGACGTCGTAAGTTCTTTTGATTATAACTGTCTCGTTTGCGAAATTCAAAACCTTTTTCGTGGCACCTACTCAGTAAATGAAGCACTAAATTCTTGATGACAGAAACAAAAATGGGACGCAACAAAATTAATTAATGTGTTTCTACTATTTCGATCGAAAATCACATTGTTTTTGACAAATGTCTTTGATTAAAAAATCAATTGCGCACGTTTACTTTTAATACTACGTCGGGCGTCGTCATTGTTCGTTTTAACAACTGATTTAGAAATATTGTAAACTAGCTGTTACCCGCGGCTTCGCCCGCGTAATTTATAGCCTATGTCCTTCTCGGTACCCTAACTTATGTGTATGCAAAATTTCATGATGATCGGTTCAGTAGATACGGCGTGAAAGCGTAACAAACAAACAAACTCACTTTCACATTTATAATATTAGTTGGGATTTGCACACATTTATTTTGATTCTCTATGTAGATGGGACATTGTAGGTAATATACAGTTTTAAAATGGAGTATATTTTATATTCAAAAAGCTCTTAGACTAAGCAGATGTGGGCGTTTCAATTCCCTTAAATACTGATACATAACTAAACGTCTGAAAACTTTATACTGAGGTATGGAAATGCTTATCTTACGTCATACCGTAGAAGATGCTAGAACGTTTCTCGGAATAATATTGAATGTATTGAAACTATTGGAAGCGAATCCTTATAATATCCGTTATATTTAACCCTTTCATATAATCCACATCCAAACTTATTCATTCTCTCATAAATTAAATTCAAACTTTTACAAAAGATACAAATACAAAAAAACACAGAAAATAAGCAACATGCATATTTTAATTACTAAACCGATTTATGTGAAATTTGGTTAGGACTTTGGGGTGGAAAGTGGGTGGCAGCTTATATGGGGGAGTAGTAAAATCATTTGATATCATATGATGCTATCCCAGCGATTTCAGGCTATCGCCGTCCCAATTCCCTGTAGCAACACACTTTAATCAGGATAAAGCAACCGACTGTAGATATTTTAATTTAAAAAAATACAGTAAAAATCTGTACGGTTAAGTTTTACTAGTAAATTTGCGACACTAAACTATACGGTACAGTAATGTACATTAAAGTTTTACTACTAAAATAGCTAAAGTCAGGTGTTCATGCCCAAATCAAGCAGGCGACGTCGCTGTCGGCACTTCGGGACCGAATAGGAAATAAGTCTAGCGGCCCAATTTCCCCCAGGATCTGGTAGGTAGATATTGTGACATTTGTAAAGAATAGACGTTTATGGTCTGGGAGGAAAGAAAAAAAGTGGCCAAGTTCTAGATAAGCCAGTATCATTTTTCGCCAGCAAAAAGAAACTTTGTTTTTCACACTGTTTGTATGAATGTCAAAGTTAAATTAGCAGTTTATGAAAATGTGCCATCTCAAAAACTAAGCTTGCCTTAAGACTTTTTGTGTACTGTGCATCGACTCGCGCGATGTTGCGAGCCATCATAAAGATTGATTCGGACTGTAAAAAAGTCTGATAAAAATGAATCTACTAAGAGTGTATTTAAAAATTTCCTAACTGGCACTTACAATGTTTGCTAAGCATAAGTATACACACCGCTGTAGTCTCGAGCCGCCGATACGGAGGGCAAACAGATTGTGAAAAATTAGGACATCCCAGAAATGTGACGAATGATTAAACTTAAACAAGCTTGTTAAATGTTAGTGAGGATAACAATAAGTTCTGAATTAAATATATTTTAAGAACGAATCTCCTTAAAGTGTATTAAAGACTTTCCTAGCTGGCACTTACAATGTTTTGCATGCCATTACTATGCCCGCCGCTGCAGTCTCGCGCCCCCGATACGGAAGACAAACAGATTGTGAAAAATTGGGACATCCGGGAAATGTGACGAACGATTAAACTTAAACAAGCTTCTACAAAGTTTACTACGGATAACAATAAGTTCTAAATTAAAAAAATATTTTAAAGATGAATCTCCTAAAAGTCTATTAAAGACCTTACTAGCTGGCACTTACAATGTTTGCATGCCATTAGTATGCCCGCTGCTGCAGTCTCGCGCCCCCGATACGGAAGACAAACAGATTGTGAAAAATTGGGGCACACCGGAATTGGGACGACTGAGTAAACTTTTAAAACTAAAAGTTTGACGTTCGGAAGTTTTAAACAAACCTACGGAATTTTAATTGGCGTATTTAACAGTCAACAGCTTTTGCCCGCAATTTTGTACGCGTTTTGAATTGTATGAAAAATCCTGTAAGCCCTAGCTCAATCGGATACTATGGGTAGTTTGTACCTAAATGTTAAGGCCATAGGAACATTAATTTTTCTAGGTCCAGTGCTGCCAATCCCATGTAAACTCATCATCATCAGGTCTTTTTCAGTCTCCACTGCAGGAGCATGACCCTCTCTGACTATCAGAGCCGTATATAAGCCAAGGCAGTCAGGGGATTGGGCCCATGTAAACTACATAAATTAAATTATTCCAAAGAATACAGAGACAATATTTAAAAATTTGGTTTTGTGGGCGCTAACTATATTAGTAGATTGAACTTAAGTAAGTTTCATGTATGGTAAGAAGGTAATATATTTTTAAAAGATAAAATTTTCGAAAATGTAGTTCCCTCTTCGATCTGAAAAAGTGTTCCAATTGAGCATAGACTAGCATGAATACAATTTATCTTAATTATTAAGCATTTCTACATTGTTTATTTATTTATTACCTAATTAAACTAATATGATATTTTCAAAGGCTTATCCATACATATCATAATATTTACTAGGTTTATCATTCTTATTAACAGCCTATTAAGGCCAGGGTCGTGAGAAGACGGCATCAATTTTGTTGAAGACCACCAATATCCGATTCTAATCGACAAATTAACATATAAACGACTAAATAAAACATTAGTTAAAATGAATGTGAAATCTAGAGGTTTTGCATATTTAGCTAAGTTTCCAGACAGACGAATAAATTTAGTTTTTTGAAGTTTTCTAGATTGCATATGAGAACAAAGATGGCGAGACTTTCGCAGGTCAACCAATCGTGTCGTAAGATTAATCATCATCAATCATCAAGATTTATCATCATCATCATCAGGGCTTTGTAAGTCTCCACTGCAGGAACACGACCCTTTCTGTACCACCCAAGCCATATATTAGCCAGAGCTGTCAGAGGATTTGGCCTACACTCTCCACGCTGGCCAGCCGGGTTAGAGAGGTCTCTTTGATGTTTGTAAGCTTTGTTTAGCTTGTGTTTCCTAAGTCGCCTTCTACGACATCTACGGGATGACTTGGAGTGGTCCTATTCAAGTCTGCCGGGAACCACACGACGGGGATTACATGGCAGATTAATGTATACTCTATATTATTATAAAGATGAAAGTTTTGATTGTTTGTTTGAATTGAATCGGCTCCAAAACTACTGAACTGATTTTCCAAATTCCTTCACCTATTGAAAGCTAATTTATCTGCGGTTGACATAGGCTATAACTTACGCGCACGAGGGCGCGGGAAATCGTTAATAATAATATAAAGGCGATTGGACACAGTAAGGAACATTCCTTCTTTGTCCCATCGCGTGATGCAATGCATGTGAGAGGTAGTACCAAAGTGATATGGTCACGTTATGGGAAGGGAAGAACAGCATAATTATGGCTTAAAGGAGTCCAAACAAGAAAATGCTTCCTTCCAAGAAAAGAAAATGTTTCCTTGCGGCGTAGACAGAGCCCAGGTCTATAAAACCTCAAGGCCACGTTTAGTATATTGGTTGGCTTGTAGGTGGAGAACGGAGTCAACACAGTGATGGGTTGTTAGGCGCATCGCGTATTGACATGATTCCTCAGAATTTCGCCCATTTCCTCGATCGGCTTTTATGATCTGCGCGGGAAGAGAAGCAGCTGGTACATTCTACGTTTTTTCTTTTCTCCCAGACCAGCATGGATGACCCACATAAACGTAAATAATAACACTGCAAGTAAAATAAAAGCATGTAATAAAAGCTCCCTCAACGCGTGGAAAGTTCCAGGCGAAAACAAATAAAACAATAGTTGGATATAACATACTTCACGTTAATTAATACTGTAGTAACACGATCAAATATCAGTGTTGGCATTGGCAGTATAAGTCAACACCTTCGCCCGTTAGAAACACATACAACATACAATGTATGTCGTCATAAACACCTGTTCATACTATCCTTGACTGTAAGCGGCTTGATGTGTTTTGCTTGTGCTTAAGTTAATAATATGGAGATGTACGAGAAGACATACTTTACATTACATTATTACATTTACCCCAATGGTTTTATTGAATAGTATTATACGTTGATACTCTCACTGTTAACTCATGTCTTTATTGAGTTCCCTGCAATGGTGCCATAGGAAAAGTTGGTAATATCGACGGGCTGAATCGCCCATTTAAGGGCCCACACTAGCGACGCCAATAATTTTATTCCTAATACTTTAAAAATAGAAAGAATTTCGAGAATGTAAATCATAAGAGAATTTATGATGACCGCCAAAAACGGCCGTTTTAGGCGGTAATCATAAATTCTCTTAAGAGGGTATACTAGCAGTGCGTTTTCCATACAAATGTATTTCTCTATTTTCTCGCTGAAAACTGCTTCTAGAGGCACAATTCTTTTTACATAAAATCTATTACTATAATAGGTATGTCCCTAAGTTTTATTTTTTTCTAAAAACCTGTTTAAAAGAAAAAAAATTGTACGAAGATAGTTTTTTTGGAAAAAATAAAAATAAGGGCATTCCTATTTTAGTACTAGATTTTATGAAAAAAGAATTGTGGCTCTAGACTCAGTTTTCAGCGAGAAAATAGAGAAATACATTTGTATGGAAACCATATTGAAAAAATACTGCTAGTATACGCTCTTAATGTCTGATTCTCTTATTATTAAAACATGATTCCAAAAATATTTCAGGTTATTTTCTAAGGCTTATATGATTTACATTCTCGAAATTCTTTCTATTTTTAAAGTATTAGGAACTAGCTTTTACCCGCGGCTTCGCCCGCGTAATATATAGCCTATGTCCTTCTCGGTACCCTAACCTTTGTGTATGCAAAATTTCATGATGATCGGTTCACTAGATACGGCATGAAATCTTAACAAACAAACAAAAAAACAAACTTACTTTCGCATTTATAATTTTAGTTGGGATTGGGATAAAATTATTGGCGTCGCTAGTGTGCCTAGTGTGGTTCAAAACAATCAATATTTGTTTGAACTTGTGTAGCGCGTCAGGGCCTCAAAGTGGTGTTAACGTGAAAATGTAACAAAGTGACGGATAGTCGGAGATAATTTCTCATGTATAATATTAGTATGGTATAGATATGGAGGCAAAACTTTATATATCAACAATAGTCTAATTTCCAAAATCCATCAAAACTACTTGCGGTAAAAAAGAAGGAAAATACATCGTACAAACGTCTCAAACACATACCTTTCAGCAGTCGGGTAAAAAGTGGGCTACATCCACGTAACTTAATTAACCCTATCACAGTCGCAGCACATTTCATGACCTCCATAAATTTAAAATCCAGCCAAGCGTGAGTTGAACACGCATACGGAGAGTTCCGCACTGCTGCGAAAAGTGATGTTATAATTTTGTGTAAATATTGACATTTCAAGCGTCTACGTTGTCACCCTTTGGGTCCGTACGTCATATTTAACGACGTCACTTCTTTTCCGATATTGTATGGGAAGCATAGCAGATTTAGTGTTGTGTTTTTGCCTTCTTCTTTTTTCCATCCATATTAGATTTTTATCACAACGACGGTATAAAGTGAAAATGCACTCAAATCTTTCGCATATTTTTCGGAGCTTTCGCTTAAATGGAGCTTTAGCTACTTCACCGCGGATTTGAGGCGAGGCGAGGGCAGAGTGCCAATCTGTATGTGCAACATCACGAAAAGGACCCCAGAAGGGACGGGAGCTTTTGGCGTGCCTGTGTACGCAAGGCTAGGAGAGGCAGCAAATATAATAATTTGAGATTTTATAGTTTTCATTTTGGTAAAATTTGAGTTTTTCTTTTCTTTTTTTGTCTTGTACTCTACTGTATACCAAGTAGAGGAAATGTACTCTATTTAGGAGAAACTAAACTTTTATACAATAGGACGGCAAACGAGCAAGCAAGTCACCTGATGATATCTTTAAATGAGGTAGAATTACAAATGATAAAGGTACGGAACCCTAAAAATCCGCCTCCGCATCCGGCTCATCAAAAACATTCTTCAGGGTCGCTCCTTTGACCTGAAGCGCGTGAAATGTGCCCATGAAATTTCGGCCACGTTGGTTATGTCAATTTTAACCCTTTGCGGCACTTCGGGGGAGTGGGTAGTTATTCATCATACCTTTGCGGTTTTGGGTACTCGTACATACAATCTGTATGTTGGTAAATAATTTAAACAATTTTATTAATGCTAGGAAAGTTTTTTTGTTAAATCAATTCGAAATAAAAAGGCTCGGGTTTCCTACAGACGTCCCCACTTATTAACTAGCTTAAGTGTGTCATAGGCGATGCGGCTAGCAGCTCATCACTACAATATCATTTCCAGATGGAAACCAAAAACCCTAAAGGACATAAGCATGTTCTTTAGGGCTTTTGGTCCTAGGCTGTGTTAACCCTTTAAGAAGATAGAATACCTGTAAATTTTCATACAAAAAGGGATAACGCTTCCCACCCCTTAAACATAGTCCAATTTCAATATTTTTTTTACACATTTTTGATAAATTGGAGAAGTAGGGCTGTACGTTTTGATATTAAAGATATATTGCTTACAACAAAAGTTATGAGCTTCTAAGTAAATATCCATATGTTTTACATAAAAAATACCCGGGGCATTTTAATCTATTTAAATTAACTAATCTAAACCGAAGGTTAGGTTAGTTAAACACCGGTTTAGGGGGGTGGAAGAGTTATCGCTTTTTGTATGAAAATTACAGGTAGTTGATCCTCTTTAAAAAGATAAAAACGTGACCAGAAGGTTCTACTATGTCAATAATTGTGGTCCTCTAAACTCAGGCATTAGAATATAAAATACATTGTATCAGTTTCAAGAGCTAGGTATCAATAATCTGTCTTCGACGACCAGACCATATGTCTGAGCAACAAGACCTGATTCGGACATGAGACCCATTCAAAATCAATCCGGTGCTGCTGAATGCAATACTGAAACTACCATTAAAGCAAATTCGATAATTAACTGGTACTAGAATATCGGATATATGCCGTCTAACTATACATGGTGAAATACCAGCAACCCATCACTATTTAGATTTTGTTTTTCAGCTACTCGCCAGACGTGATAATATGTATGTAATTTTTGAAATTTCCAAAGGAAATCTTGCGACAAAAATCGTAAAGCATAGCATTCGAAGCTTTATATAATATGAATATAAGCTATTTTCCTCGCGCGTGGCTGATTCGAGTAATCGCCAGATAATACAAGGGTTTCAGAGTTTCTGTTTGATTCACTTACTAAGTAAGAGGGCTCTTAAAATCAGCCGGATAAACAACCCTAACAATACGGCTCGCTCGTCTGAGTTACGTAAAATATATTATTTGGTTTAAGAACGTGGAAACAAAAAGGGGAGGCTTTTGCCCAGCTGTGGGACCTAAATAGCCAAAAGAAAAAAAAAACGTTTTGCTACAAAGAAGATTTCACGTTGGCCGTGTGGTTTCTGCCCTAAAACAGGCAGTTCCATCGCTTCCTATGGATGCGTCGTTCACAAAAGCTAAAGGACATTAACACAAACCGTGCAAAGTATCAAGAGAGTCAGTTTTAATATAAGGCCAGCTGTGAAAGCTTTTTTTATGTATGTTTAACGGCAAACCAGCAGATGAGCCACCTAATGGAAAGTGGTCATCGTCACCCATGGACATCGTTTGAATATGGCTCTTGAAATCAGCTGTATGAACAATTGGAACCATATATTTACGGCTCCACAAATATTATTTTTCTTTCTCAATTACGGTAAAATAACATGTAAAAGAAGTTTCTTTGTCCTTCTTTGGCGGTTTACCTATATTGAAAAGATTAGTAGCAACATATTCTTGGAAAATACAGTGAACATAAAAATTATGAGATGCCTTAAATATTTACAAATCAGTAAAAAACAATCCATTAACTTGTCCATTAATTTCAAAAACCAGCTCTGTCAACTTGTTTCAATCCCGAAGTTGGCGTCTTCATGAAATCGAAACTGAGTGGCCTAAGCCTACTAATAGAGTGTGACCCATGATGTTCACCTTGAAATAGATTATGTACCAAGAATCTACTTTTGGAGTTTACTTACACAGTGCTTGCAAAACACACAAAGACATTGAAATTTACATCGTTTCTAAACTAAGTGTACTTAAAACTGCAAAAGAGGACTTGTTAATGCACAGGTGGGTGGAAGTCTAAATTATTGCCCCATTTTAAGGCTAATTTCTTCAATGACGGCTTTAAACTTAATACTTTAATAGAATTAGAAGGTACGTTAGTTTACGTAACGAACGTTTTATTAAATCCCTCGGTCCTTTAATTTTCAAAGTGATCAATCATCTTGGATCTAGATCAGTTCTGATATAGGAAAGTTTTATGCTCGTGGAAGTAAGATGTAGAACTTTTGTATTACAAACTTTTGAAATTAATAATACCACCGGGCAGCTATATGGTCCATTAGGCGTACACATTGTTAGCGCTTTCGCAAATGTTTAGCAACCCTCAGAGTGGTAACTACTTGGATAAGTAACAAATGGCATAGAAAAATCTCGAGCTCCTTCGTGCTTTGGAAGGCATGTTAGCTCTTAATCCCGCCTGTCATATTATGATGATTTATGCTATGATGTTAGTTGCCGCCGTGTGGTTCCCGGCAGAGTAGGATAGGACCACTCCAAGTCTTCCTGAGAATGTCGTAGAAGGCGACTTAGGAAACACAAGCCGAACGAAGCTTATGGCTGGTATACATTTTGATTAGTGCAAGTGCGAAGTTCATACATTTGCTACTAAGCGGTTAGTAGAAAATATATTAACTTCGCACTTGCACTAAACAATACCGGCCATTATAAACAATAATGTGATCCTTTATATGGGATTTTATTTTGCATTCACAATGCTATTCTTCCTTATTTATTAAATAAAGAAAATAATAAATGGAGATTTTCTTTATTTAATAAATAAGGTAAAATAGCATTGTGAATGCAAAATAAAATCCCATATAAAGTATTGTATGGCTTCCTACACATTAGTTGATTTCCAAATTCATTGCAAAATGAGTTGAAATCAAATACCGCACTTGTAAAAGTGGGGTAGTTGTGTTGGGTGACGCAAGCCTAGATGCGTGTAAGAGGAATGGGATATGGTGGACGGGGCTTGAAGCGTGGTGGCGTAATTGGCAACGCATAGATCGTACTGAGATCTAGACGCAGGTTCAAGTCCTGCCCGCGTGGAATTTTTTCTCCATTTCTTATTTTCTTTATTTAATAAATAATAATGTGATCCCTCGAACAAGCGTGGAAAGTGTAAGCTAAATCCTCTGACTGCTCAGAGAAAGAGCAAAAAAATACCAGAATGATGTCAGGTACCGCAAGTGTCGCGCATTTTCTATGCGATGACATCGAAAAACTCGGCATCGTCGCTGCCACCGAATTTTAAAGATTACCTTTGGGCAGAATCAATAATCTGATATCATTGATCTCCAATTATGCACATGAACAACATGAAGGATAAGAAATTTCGGCTAAATATCTTAAATTCAGTATCAATTTACTTCTCTCGGCTATCACGTCAACTTCACCCTTTCGCAGACAATTCATCTTTCGTGAAACTATCCGTCATTCGTACCATCTTTGTCTATATTAGCTTTCTGTCTAGAAAATTTTAATTTAAAGAATCATTTTTGATTTGAACTATACTTTAAATACCTCAATGTTTAATAGTTTTACACCAAGCCCTCATATTGAAGTGGAACTGGGCTGGACATAGCCAGACGTACCGACCAACGCTGGACTAGACTACCTAATGGAGTGGCCCACTGTGAAAATGAAAAGAAGGAAAACCACAGACACTTCGCAAAATCCTATGGTTTGCTGTTTATTTTCGTGTGTGAAAGTGGCCAACAGTTCCTATGGTTACTGAACTACTAGTTTATACTTTGTATTAACCTGCATAGTTACTTATTTCGTGCAGGTACTCGAAGGTAAACAGGTTCTACTTTTATAATAAATGTAATAACGATACACCGGGTGATTCTGAATCATAATATAGCCATATTTTAACATCGCAATGGGAATCCCTCGTAGAATATAGACCGGCAAGAAGAAAAAAAATAAAAATAAAAAGATATTAGACGTCCCATACAAATTCAGCAATGAGCTGGTCACATTGCTATGGGCATGTGGTCTCAACACCTTAATCGTACGATTTGTTCTCAGAGACTCGCATAGATGGCGCCACTCGAAACTACACAACATTGTATCTGCCGTATTATGAGAATATAAAAACATGATTCACAAAATATATCTTATTAAAAATCAAAACAATATTTTAGGCATAATATTTTAAAATGACACCGTATATTTAGTTAGTTAAAGTCTAACACAGATTACCGCCATCTAGTATCGACTACCAAGCAACTCTCCTGCGCCATACATTCGCCTGCTTTTCGCAACCTTAATTTGGTCCAATATTTTTGTATGAGGTGGGCAATCTATTACGTTAGTATTATATTGTCTTTGCTATGGGAAATCCAAAAATGTAACTCATTTTTACTGTTTTCTTGCGTATGGATGTATAGATAGATATTTGCAATGACGGATGAACGCATAAAATTACTGGATGAATTTTGATGAAACTTGCAACCTACCTTCATCAAAATTGTGCGTTGAACGCGGACGACGTAAAATGCTATAAAAATAAGCATATCATTCTGTATGAGTAATCCTGCTCTGTTCAGATTTAATTGCGTTTATCTCAATCCTTTGTTGGAATGTACCAATTTAATTTATCGTATTTTCCCTTGTCATAACGCGGGTAAGTGAGCATTTGGGTCGCGGGCCGCGGTGGAAAAGACAGTATGACGGTTCTCATTGCGTATATTGAGAAAAGAGAATGGCAGCTACCGTACCCTCGTTTAGCTATACAAATATTATAAAGGGAGAGATCTGATTGTTTGTTTGTTTGCATTGAATAGGCTCCTTTTAAGGGTTCCGTAGTAAACTAGGAACCCGTCGCCCGTTTCGCCATGTCTGTCCGTCCGCGGTTTTACTCAGAGACTATAAGTACTAGAAAGCTGTAATTTGGTATGCATGAGACGAAAAATTTTTTTTTAAATCTATGTTGGTATAGGTGTGTATATTAATCATGGCGAAAAAGTGGTAGAAAAAAATCTTGAAAAAAAAATTTTTTTTAGGATAGATCCCATACAAGTAAAGAGGGAGTAATATTTTTTTTTTCTATACAAACCCAATGTGTTGGGTATTGTTAAATAGGTCTTTAAAAAATATTGTGAGGCTGCGAACACCATTTTTCAATTTAGTTTCCGAAATATTAGGTTTTCAAGCGCAAATTTTTGTTAGCGGTAAGATTACAGCAGTAGTATATATACTGAAGTTGAAAGGAAATCTATCAGAGCTGAGTACTAAGTACAAACTAAAAAGTTATAGGCAACCAACTTATAAAATGTACTCGAAAATGTAAAATTTAACACAATTTTCATTGTTAGATGTTTTTGGACTTTAATTAAACTGTGAGGTGAGAGTGTGAACACTGTGAACTCAAAGTTGTCATTCACAACTACGGAACCCTACACTGCGCGTGGCCCGACACGCACTTGGCCGGTTTTTTGTGTGTGTAAGTGGCCAACACTGGTGTCAGATTTTTCAAGTTCCCTCAAGGCATCTAACAAAGCTTAACGACTGCCATCATTGATGACAGCACCGAAACACGGAGGAGGTGGAGATATTTTTATGCCACTTGCGGTCACCCATCGAAGTGGGAATTGCACCTGGTGTTGCTTAACATGCAGAAGCGCCTATAATGCTCACGCCCACTAGGCCATCGGGCTCCTCAAGGCCAATAGGCTCCGAAACTACAGGACGCGATTTTCAAAATTCTTTCACCATTTAATAAAAACCGCACTAAAATCCATAGATAATAAAGATCTTAGCATACATAGGGACAAACAGACATCGAGTAGCGACTTTGTTTTAAAGTATGTATGTAGGTAGTGATACTTGTATCACGAACAAAATACTTGCGACATGCAATAACCTCACTCGATATTGACCTTCAGCCGGGAGGCTGTGATGTCACAAGATGATTTACGATGTTCCGAAACGGAAGGTTTCACGGCAGATTCTACGGATTCTAGAAAAATGTGTAATATGTAAGTATAATAATTTGTTTTAATATATAGAAAATTAAAGATACAAGAGACTACACTAGGAGAGTGATGAGTGCAGATGAAGCTAGAGTTTTGTTAGGATCGTACCAAGTGGTGATCCATACTATCTATTTATCCCCACAAGAAAAAGTACTTTGTATGTTGCGTGCACGCGTTGAGAAACTGTAAGTGCACTGAGTAATTTTTAACAATAAAGTAATAGGTAAGATAGTATTGCAAACAGCACTGGTAAGGGTACAAATGAAAAGACACTCAGAAGAAAAGATTAAGAAAGGTTAAGGTGCAGATTTGCTTGCAGGGAATTTATGAATTAAATAAATACGTCTTCACCGATAGAACGTTTATTGCAACTGATTGTGACTCGAAACAGACAATACTTAAATACCGCGAACATGCCGCCCACCAAAAGGGCTATAAAGACCTTTTTCAAATGTTTACGTAAATCCTAACATGCAAAGAATAGTGCAAACTACTGCAGACTATTTTCTGTAAAATAACTTAGAGTTACACTAACCAAATTAAATACAAAACAGTTCGCAAATTGATAGCATGCTAAAACTTCAATTAAATTGTCTATGATCAAGCACAAAAAAAACCTTAAGTGAATAAATTGAGATCAATAACAATCATGCACTATTCTGGACTAAATCAAACTTTGAATTAACAGGCATTGGGCAAAGTTGAAATTGATCTTTTTACTACATTGCTACCACTTTTAACACTGTAGACTCTAGTGATACCGTCTAATCCGGGATGTTTATTTACCACACGTCCTAAATGCCATTTTGCTGGTGGTAAACCGTCAGTCTTTATCAGAACAATCTGACCCACGTCAAACTCAGTCTGCTTGCTCATCCATTTTGGCCTCTGTTGAAGTCTGGTGAGATATTCGTCTTGCCAACGACGCCAAAAGTGAGATACCAATTTCTGGGTGTGTTGCCAGCGCGTCAGATTGCTAACAGATACGTCCTGTAGGCTTGGTGATGGGATGGAAATCAGTGGTTCCCCAATAAGGAAATGTCCGGGTGTGAGTACATCTGTATTATTAACGTCAGAATCATCGACAGGGTACAATGGTCTGGAATTAAGACATGACTCGACCTGGCATAAAACTGTTGTCATCTCTTCGAACGTTAAATGGGTACTCAGGATTCTCTTCAGATGGTATTTCATGGAACGCACGCCCGCCTCCCACAGTCCCCCGAAATTTGGGCTATACGCGGGGATAAAGTGCCATTGGGTTCCTTCAGATGTAAGTTTGTTGAATATCTCTTGTCCAAATTCTAGTTGAGCTGCATGGAATGCTTCAGCCAGTTCCTTATTGGCACCAATAAAATTTCTGCCTTGATCGCTCCACAAATGGGTACACCGACCACGTCGTGCTACAAAGCGTCGGAAAGCCCCAAGAAAGGCCTCCGTTGTGAGATCTCCAACAAGCTCCAAGTGAATGGCTTTCGTTACCATACACACGAATATAGAAATGTAGGATTTGGTGGTCTTTCCACCTCTTCCTCTTGACATCAAGACGTCGTAAGGCCCGGAAAAATCAACGCCACTGTGGAGAAATGGACGGGTCGGAGTCAAGCGCACTTTGGGCAACTCTCCCATCAGTTGTGTCTGAGTTTTAGCATTTATTCTAGCACAGACTAAGCAATTGTGCAAATGCTTCTTTACTAAATTCTTTACTTTCAGGATCCAGTATCTAGACCTCAGATAGTTTAGCATTAACTGTATTCCGCCATGAAGAGTTCTTTTGTGGGCGTCTGCGATGAGTAACGAGGTAAGATTGTTTTTACTATCTAAAATAATAGGATGCTTCCTCTCGTGATCTATCTCTGCATGTTTGATT
Source organism: Rhodophaea formosa (assembly GCA_963082605.1). Classification (NCBI taxonomy): domain Eukaryota; kingdom Metazoa; phylum Arthropoda; class Insecta; order Lepidoptera; family Pyralidae; genus Rhodophaea; species Rhodophaea formosa. The sequence goes on along the minus strand of OY720228.1, from coordinate 6,151,091 downwards.
CTTCCGCCCACCCTTAGAATATTTTCTGAGTCTAAATAGGGATTGAGTGTCTTTAATAAACTTCTGTTCTTAACTCTTTTTCTTTCTCGTAAATCTCTGATTTCTTCAGTAAATGTCTTTTCCTGAATAATCTTTATACAAATTTTTAGTGAATTTTCTATCTCATCGGTAGTTATTGCTGAATTAAGAGTTGAAATTTCTTGTTTCTTGTATAATAAAAATCTCTTTGCATAAATAATCGTTCGAAGTAATTCAGTCAAATCTTTAAAATCTTCAATCTTTTTAGCAATCGAGATGTCTTCTTTGTCTTCGTCAACATTCAGGTAAGTATGAGTTAATTTCCTTTTTTCCAACTCCAGGTTTTCATCTACTAATATTTCCATGTCTATTTCTTCTTTTTTCAGATGTTCCGGTCCATGCCACCAGAGGTTGCAGTCTTTCAATTCGGAGGCTAGAGTTCCCCTCGAAGCAATATCAGCTGGATTGTGTTGCGACTGTATGTGATACCATTTGTTGCCAATGTTGTCCAGTATTGTAACAACTCTGTTACGAACGAAAGTGTGCCACCTGTTGGGGTCTCCCTTGAGCCACGATAATACTATAGTGGAATCAGTCCAGCAAAATCTTTGACTCTTTGGGATTCTCATTGCCTCGCTAATCTGCTTCAGAAGTTTTGACAGAAGAACAGCTCCGCATAATTCCAATCTTGGAAGAGACAAAGGCTTGATCGGTGCCACCTTAGTTCGGGCAGCAATGATGTTTGTCTTGTATTCTCCGTTCTCGGTTTGAACTCGCAAGTATGCAACAGCGCCATAAGCCTTCTCTGAAGCGTCACAATATCCGTGTACGGTAAGTTCTCTTTCATTATTAGCTTCCAACCATCTCCTTATCTTGATAAAGTTTACATTCTTTAGATTTTCTCTTATTTCTGTCCATTCTTCTCTCATTTCAGGATCTATTTCTTCATCCCAGCCTATTCTCTGTAGCCATAATCTTTGAATCATCAGTTTTGCAGGTACAAGCGCAGGAGCAAGCCAACCAAGAGGATCGAATAGACGCTGAACTTCAGAAAGTATATTCCTTTTAGTAATAGCTTGAGGTAAGTCTGGCAGGTCAAGATTATACTCTAACTGATCTCTTCCCATGTTCCATGATAAACCCAGGGTCTTGATTGAACCATCTACCTTAATATCTATGTTAACGTGAGAGCTGAGTTCATTTGGATGAAATTGTTTAAGAAATTCTGTGCTATTAGATGCCCATTTCTGCAAGACAAAACCTCCTTTTCTCAAAATATTGCTCACCTCTTTGGCTACTTCAACTGCTTCTTCTATTGTGTCCTTTGAACACATGAGATCATCCATGAAAAAATCTTTTTTTATGACTTCAGCAGCAGCCTCATGTTTCGCTCCTTCAGCTATAGCCAATTGATGTAAAGTTCTTACTGCAAGAAAGGGTGCACTCGCTGTACCAAATGTGACACGCAGAAGACGATATTCTTTAACAATTTCGTTGCTGCTATTTCGCCAGAGTATTCTTTGAAAGTCTGTGTCTTCCTTTGCAACCAAAACTTGTAGGTACATTTTCTGAATGTCTGAAGTAAATGCTATCTTCCTCATACGCCATCGCATTACTAAAGATCTCACATCATCTTGTAGTTGAGGCCCTACTAGTAGCTCATCGTTCAGTGATATGTTGTTGGTGCCCTTGTATGAGGCATCAAACACTGGTCTAATCTTTGTAGTCTCACTTGTCTCTTTGAATACTGCATGGTGTGGCAGGTATACTGCTGGATTATCAATTTCTGATTCTTGTACTTCTTCTATAAGTTTCATATCAAAATATTCATTTATCGCCTTCGTATACTGCTCTCTGAAATTTTTATTCTTTGAAAATCTTCTCTCAAGTTGTATCAATCTCTTCATAGCTCCTTCCTTTGTATTTCCTTCGGGTGATTTTGGTTTCTGTACTTTAAATGGTAATTTGACTATGAAACGCCCAGTCTCATCTCGTGTGGTTGTGTCTTTGTAAATTCTCTCACATTCTTCTTCTTCCTTTGTAAGTGTTTGTTTGCTATCTGTGTCTACCTCCCACATTATCTTCATCATATTATCAAGGTTGCACTGGTGATGCATTACAACGACTTCATTCTCTGAAGAGTGTGCCTGTATTTTTCCAAACAGGATCCAACCCAAGCTTGTATTCTGGGCACAAGGGGAGCCAGGTGGTCCTTTCAGAATCTCAGCCTTCAGTATTTGGGCACAAACTTCTACGCCTAGGAGCATGTCTACTCGCCCTGGTGAGTGGAAACTAGAATCGGCCAGGGTAAGTCCTCTTAAGTGTGGCCAGGCGTGCATTGTTGTTGTAATGGTTCTGGATGGTAGTAACGAAGTCAACTTGGTAGGCATTACGTATGCTTCTATATTAAGCTTGAAATCTCTATCATATCTTGATCCAATGTCAACTCGTACTATTTGCTTAACTGTGGTACTGCTATTGCCAACACCAGTGATGGTTGCATTTACGGAGGTTTTCTTTATCTTCAGGAGTTGCACTGCGCGTTCAGTGATGAAATTTCCTTGAGAGCCCTGATCAACTAAGGCGCGTAGTATTGTGGTGTGTCCTGTGTCATCTCTAACTGTGACCATGGCTGTGGCGAGCAAGGCTGTGGACTTCTCTGATGCAAAATGCGTGGATACTGCGACCTCAGGTTCACTTTCTTGTACGAGACTTGGCTCTGCTTCTACATGGCTATGGTGTGTACTGTCTGACTGACCGCCTCTGCTGGTTTCATGTAACAGAGTGTGATGGCGACGGTTGCACTTTCTGCAGGACATTCTATTACGGCAGCTTCTTACTGCATGCCCCGGGGTCAGACAATTAAAACACAGCCTGTTCTTCTTAATGAACTCGCATCGTTCTATCGGTTGCATGGAACAAAACTCTTTGCAGTGACATAAATTGTGATCGGCGTTACACATACTGCAGGACTTCAGCGGCGATGTATTCTCTTCAGTGGATGAAGCATGGTATGTCTTAGCCTTAATTACTGTTTTCTCTTTTGCAGGTGCGGGATTCACCATCTCAAGTGTACGGAACTTCGTCTCCAAAAAAGTTTTCAACTCCTCAAATGTACATAAAACGTTAGAATCGGCCTTATATGAATACTCCTGCCAATCTTTGTGTGATTCCAAGTCAAGTTTTTGAACCACCAAATATATTATAAGTTGGTCCCAATCATCAGTTGGTACTTCTAAATTCTTTAAACTATTAAGGCATTGGCACGTCGTGTCTAAGAGATTTTTAATGAGAGGTGCCGACAAAGTATTTATTTTCTTCTGATTAAATAATTTTTGTAATAAGGAATGAACAATTAACCTTTTGTTTCCGTACCGCTGTGTAAGTACATCCCAAGCTTGTTCGTAGTTACTTTCACACACAGTAATATGTTTCAGCAATGTTTCAGGCTCACCGGTCACACTCGACTTTAAGTAATGGAGTTTTTGGACTTTACTTAATGACGCGTTGTCATGGACCAACGATGTAAACAAATCACGATAGGTAGGCCAGTCGTCGTACGATCCAGAAAATGATTTCAATTCAATCCTCGGTAACTTCACTGCTTGATTAGTATTTTCCGAAGTGTTTCTACTCGTAGACGATGTATGAAACTCACTCACTGAATGTAACATGTCCTTTAAATCACCTATTAAGTTGGAGTATAGTTCTTCCACGACAAAATAATCATCATTCTTGAAATGGCTTATTTCGCTACGTTCCTTTTTTGGTGTGCACTTTGCTAAGCTCTGATGTGTAGACACATAAGTTTTCCAGTAGTCTTCTATACATTGCACTTTAGTTTGTAAATAACCTTTAGTTAATCTTGATTTCGGACACTTCTTTAAATTAGTTTGAGTCTTTTCCAGCAGCATAGAAATATCATCCAATGAATTAATTAATTCCTGTTGTCCATTACTCAAAGTCATCTTGAATTAAAATCTTCTTATAACTTGATTCCAATACGAAATAAGCAATTTTGTCTCCAACGTTATAACTCTGCTAATTACGTAATCATAACTTGCACTAAATAGGCGCAGTAAATCCTCGGGTCCGGCCGCTCAGGTAAAAATCTATTGTGCTCGCCGGGTCCTCAAGGTCAACTCTTATCTTTTTCTCGGTAGGCGATCCGGCTCGATGTCGACCAAAATATGTTGGGTTAAGGTGCAGATTTGCTTGCAGGGAATTTATGAATTAAATAAATACGTCTTCACCGATAGAACGTTTATTGCAACTGATTGTGACTCGAAACAGACAATACTTAAATACCGCGAACAGGGATAATAGTACAACATTCAAATGAATACAAAAACCTCACAATACCAAACAATATTAAACCTCAAATTTCGAGGCGGATCTGGCTAAGCGGGGAACTTAGCAAAGCGATCAATTAATAATCCTCAAAAGGACATCGCTACAAATATAATCGAAAACACACGCGATATAAAACTTAAATTAAACAAAAAAGTGGGGATGCCACAATGACGATATAAGATGCTGGAATAAAACATTTACGCGGAAGAATCTGATTCGGAAGACGGGAAAATATGAATTTGCAGCCGATTTTGCTGGAATGTTTTAGAGGAAATAAAGTACTAGTTATCTTTTAAATTTGCCAAAAACATACAGTATCTGGGCGGAGTAGACCTTGAACTGACAGATTGTGATCTCGTGGCAGTTTCTGTACAGGCAAGTACAGGACAGGACAGGTAATAAAAGAAGAACTAAGACTGTCATCTCTGTACACGCCAGGTAATAAGAAGAACTTAAAGACAATTGTTAAAATTTCAGAAGAAATATTTTTATAGGTATTCATGCAGAAGGATACAGTTCAAGCACTCTCGCGCGATATTGACCTTGCATTGACGGGCGGCGGTGATGTCACCCATGGCTGTCGCGAAGATGTTATATGAAGCGCCAAGAGCAAGGTTAGGTTACACCGCAGTTCCTGAGGATGCACGAAGATGAGAAATGTCAAGGGGAAGCTGAGCGGAAGTTCAGTTTTAGGTTAACGTACCAAAGGTAAAAACGGAACCTTATTATTAATCCTCCGCTGTCCGTAAGGTTACACCGCAGTTACTGCGGATGCATGAAAATGAGAAATGTCAAGGGGAAGCTGAGCGGAAGTTCAGGGTTTAGGTTTCCGTACCAAAGCTTAAAACGGAACCTTATTAGTAAACCTCCGGTGTCCGTAAGGTAACACCGCAGTTTCAGCGGATGCACGAAAATGAGAAATGTCAAGGGGAAGCTGAGCGGAAGTTCAGCTTAAGGTTTCCGTACTAAAGGTAAAAGCGGTACCTTGATACTAAGCCTCCTCTGTCCGGTCTGTCGCGGCCTGTATCTATCTATAAAACTGTAATAGGTTAAAACTTGAAATTTACAGATAATGTGTGCAAGTGTATCTACTCGTCGCTAAGACAAAAAAAAATTAACGTTCGTAAGTTCGAGCGAGCGAAAATATTGTATGGTAGTACGGAACCCTACGTGTGATTCCGACTTGCATTTGGCCGGTAATATTATTAATATAACACTGAATTGAGTAAACTAGCTCTAAATGAAATTTGTATACTTACCTGGAGTGCTATTTTTGAATGCGTGACTCACTAAAGCGCAAGTCGTGCACGACTACAAGTCACACTCGTCTTCCAAGTCACGAAATGCCATATTGCCATATTTTTGAAACCATCGTTTGAACTGTAGTGCTGCCAACCTTCGACGAAAAATATTTAATTTCTTCTTATTTCACGCAGAATTTTTTATAAACTTTTTTAAGGTTATTAAGGATTTGTAAAATGTTTAAGAAACGTAGCGTCAAACGAAACGTAAAATGATGACAGATGAACTTCAAATGACAGGAAGTGACTTTGACATAAAAGCGTTCGTCGCCTGCGGAAACGAGCGGTCTCGACCGCTCGTTGCAATCACTCGTCAACTAACGATTCAAAAATGCGGCCGTTTGGAAACACTCGCGTCAATCACTCGTTTAGTGAGTCACGCGTTCAAAAATAGCACTCCTGTAATGAAATCTAGCCGTGTGGTTCCCGGCAGAGAAGAATAGGACCACTCCAAATCTTACCGTGGATGTCGTAAAAGGCGACTTAGGAAACTCAAGCTAAACAAAGCTTATAAACATCAAAGAGACCTCTCCAACCCGTTTGGCCAGCGTGGAGAGTGTAGGCCAAATCCTCTGACTGCTCTGGCAGTACAGAGAGGGTCGTGCTCCTGCAGTGGAGACTAACAAAGACCTGAAGATGAAGATGAAGAATGAAATCTATAATTTTTGATTGATATTTTATTTTCGAGTATTCCTTGATTTATTGTTTTCTTTCTTCTTTTTCGCCGCTTTCTTACTTACGCCGCTTAGAGTATTGATAAAGTTACGCCCACAATATTTGTAAACAAGTAGTAGCCGGCAGCCGCCGACCTTTCCGTAATCAAGTCGGGCCCTCAGGACCTGACCTTCAACGAAGCGCAACGTCAACCACTCGCACTCAGATGATTTATGGCTACTCCTATGGGAGTTCCAAGGATATTATAGTCCAAACGTTGGGCGCCAGGAAGTAGTTTAGCAAGGGCAAAAGAGAAATTAAGTGGGAAAGTTGACGTTGCGTTATGGGTGAATGTTTGTTAATTTTTGTAGCAAAAGTACTCAATGATTTTTTAGAAACTAAGCCGAATGATACATCTTAAACATCATAATAGCATAAACGCTGTACACGTATATTATACGGACGAAGTCGCGAAAACAAAAATATATTGTTCTTTTTTTTCCACAGTGAAATTGCCAAATTTAGCCAACACGTATTTCTTAACAAAACAGCCGCAGACCATACACAGCAAATCCTCATAACTAACCATATTACTGCAAAGTACTTAATCACCAATATCCTGAAACATACAAACATACCGAACTATGACTTTAAGCAAATTAAATGTGAAAACTTCAAACAAGTAATTATTCGTAGGTGAAAAAAAAAAAAAAAAAAAAAACTAACATAATTCTGTCTCAAAACTCCTAGAGAAACTACCGTAACTAGCCAACTTAACTACGTATTTCGTAACAAAATCGCGTCAGAGCAAACACAGCGAATCCCATAAACATCCATATTACCGCGTAAGTGCGCGTTTATCACTCACTTATGCCACATTTGTTAACGTTATTGTTCTAAATGAGAATTTAACTGCTTATTTTAATTTCGGCACAATGAAGACTGTTAAATTTAGCATCATATTTTAAGGTACGTTCGGAGTATTGTACTTTGTCTTTGAACCATGTCGTACCTTTGCAAGGGCGTCATGATTGTTATTAAATAACCGAAACACCAAGTAAATGATTTGGTAAAGTTTTCACTCCGGACTGCTTTCCTGACACCACCCCTCCTTGAGTATGTGTGCAGAAGATGCTTTGGTTAGTTATCAAATCATATACAGGAAGAGACCAAGTGGTCCTTTTCAAGACCGTGGACGACACGCCACGCACATCAAATATCTGAATAACAAGTTACAAACCAATAACTTAACACCTTTTATCTTCACTTCGATTTCATCCGCGTAAATTTTACATCGCAAAAATTTTGCTTTCGTTCGGTGAATGAATAATTAAAATCGGTCAAGTAATTTTGAATTTTTCCATTACAAACACACAAGTCTTTTCTTTTCATAATATTAGACTAGAATCTAGACTAAATTCTTTTATCTAGACTCTAGATTCAATATTTTTTATGAGAGGAAAAAATATACCTGCTCTGGCTATCTCGCAATCACTAAAGACATAATATCTCACATAACATGGACACTGTGGCGTTTGTATAAGTATTTGCATTGAGACAATTTCGCTTTCACAGTCATAACTTTTACTATGCAAAGTATCAACGTAACTATAATAATAAAATAGCGAGAATAACAGAAGAGCAACTCACACCATATCGCTTTCCGTCAGGGCCAGGTCATGATGGAAAACGATGTTTTTCAGATTGGCCTGGGTCTAGGATGTTTATCTAATAAGATCTTTTATAAAATATAGTGTCGTGAGTTAGTATCTGGGAGCTATTAATAAATAAATATAGTATCGTTGACTTAGCATCTTTCGACACAATTTCGCAACTAATATACTTGGGCTAGCTCGATTTGTTTGACTTGTCACTATAATATATTATTTATGTATCATACCGTAAGAGGACGAACCACGGCTAGGCAGACAAGTTTTAGCTTTTATAAAATCTGATGATGACAACAGGATTGAAATTTATTACAAGTCATTCATTACACAACGCCACACACGAGGTATTTATTGAAAAGATTATAGGCTTGCTCATATCATAAGATGTAACTATTTAATTACTCAGTAGTATAAAAATGTGCAGCTTTATAAAATCGTAAAAAGCTTTATCGAAAAAAGCCTACACGACTTACCGGGCTTCATTCAAAAAAGCAACGCAAAGTAAAGCATTGAGTTGACAGATCTCATTCCATTTTAATTTACAACGACTGCATTTATGAAAGTTGTCGCGATTAGAATATTTTATTGTTTAGAGATGCAATTATTAATGTGCATGTGAATAGTGAACACTATACGCTTGAGGAGTAATGTGAGGTTTAACAAAGATTCTAATCGAGAGTGAGAGTGGTCAATACAATATTATTTATTTATTTAAACAGTTTAAAACAAAAGTGTAAAAAAAGTGGACTTAATGCTACTCGTATATGGCATTCTCTGCAAGTCCATAGGACCAAACAGAGTAATTGAGTATGGACGATAGAGCGAAATTGATTAGATTAAATATAATGAAATATATAAATATACACATTATACATACATACACATAAGGATGACTTTTTTCTTACTTTAAATAGAAATACAGTGAGAAGAGGAGATATTTGTCACTTTGGAATTGTAAATTGCACAAAGTGACTATTTAACGAACGAAAAAACAGAGATTCTGTCGAATTCTTGGATCTACATTTTCTCTGCAGGTGTAGTCAATGACTCAGTGACGTTTAGCTAACGCACGTTAAGCAAACCTAGCCGTGAACCCAACTGGGATGGGTAACTATAATAGGTACAGATCTCGAACTCATACAAGTCAGAAATATGTGTAGTATAAGGCAAAATAAACTATTGTTGGTTCGCTGGTACGTCTTTCACTTATTTATAATGTAATAAGAAGTATAATAACTATTCGATAGCATACTAATTCAGTAGAGTTCCATTGTACCTTTTAAGCACGAAAGAACTTCGACATCTCAAACTTCAATCGCAAATATACACATAGTGTGGTGTGTGAATAGGCCCCTGGTCACATATAAAGGTATTCCCCAAGGAAGACCTCGCTCAAAGAGTGAATTGCACGAGATATATTGGAAGTTATTGGACACTAACTGTTATTTGTGTAGATAAAAATTCTCGTCTTTATCGCTACAATACTGTTAAAGTACTAGAAAGTAGTATTATATGTATATAAAAATAACTGCCAGCCCTTTAAAAAAAGAAATTTAACAATACTTGGGTTTTTGCGACGAACCTAACAATTTCCATCCATTCGTTTGGAAGATACGGAAGTTAAGAAATATACTTACATATTTACGTTTAAATACAGATTTAAAAAAAATATATGCAAGTATATACAAAACCAGCTGTTACCCGCGACTTCACCCGCGTAATATATAGCCTATGTCCTTCTCGGTACCCTACCCCATGTGTATACAAAATTTCATGATGATCGGTTCAGTAGATTCGGCGTGAAAGCTAACAAACAAACGAACAAACTCACTTTCGTATTTATAATATTAGTTGGGATAGTCGTTAAGTCAAGTCTGATGTCTTTAAGCGGAATGATCAGATTGTGCGATTAAAGAAAGGACAGTAGCAGCAAAAATACACTTCAATGGCTAATGGCTAAAGTATTACTTATTCAATATTAAATAATAACTAAAACGTACCACATAGGGGCAAAACTTGAACAAAGAGATCAAATAATAAATGTTAATCAAATAATATATGCTAACACAAAAAGGGAAAATGTATTACTTTCACCTCAAAACGACATCCGCCCATTCTATCGCCCGTATGGGAAATTGTCGCTGATAATATCCATAGAAACTTTATTTATTTAAATACCCTTGAGGCTTTAGTATTGCCAGTTAGTGGTTCAATACTGTAAGTGAAAATGGCAATAGAAAAGGGTCGACCAAAACACAGCAATAGCAATGCAACCAAAGACAATGATAGCATTATTTTTATTATATGTTGAAGATTAATTCATGTTTAAAAGTATAATGTGGACTCCAAACATTAAATAAATAAATAACCGTAACTATGGACTTGATAGATTTTGTATTTTTGTCTACCTACAAGCCGTTGTAAATGAAAGGTTCTAGTAAAGATCAATATGGAAAACATGGGAAACAGGAGTTTTAATATATGCGTTAAGGTTAATCACGTGAGCATCCTAAAATGTTATTTCTACATGTAGGTATTCTATTAATTCCATAGTTAATATGGATACGATTAAAGATATTTCAACTTGAATTATCAGTTTACTGTTAACTGATAAATCAAGGTATGAAACGCCTGGACCACAGGCCCGAAAGCCGCTTCCCGCAACTATTTATTAAGTAATTTTTCAGATATTATAGTGACAGATTTTCCAAAACACAACTTACTTGAAATAAATAACATACTTAATGACAATCCCGACCCGAAATCCTTTCACGGTGTCCAAATTATTAAGGGGGCACATTAGGCACAGTACGAGTACATTAGGGACGCCAATCATTTTATTCCTAATACTTTACAAATAGAAAGAAATTCAAGAATGTAAATCATATATGCCTTAGTAAATAACTTAAAGTATTTTTGGAATAATGTTTTGATATTTTGAGAATCAGTCATTAAGAGAAAACGTGATTACCGCCGAAAACGGCCGTTTTTAATCTGATTTTCATAATTCTCACTAATTCTGATAATATTAAACATGATTCCAAAAATATTTCAGGTTATTTACTAAGGCTTATATGATTTACATTCTTGAATTTCTTTCTATTTGTAAAGTATTAGGAATAAAATGATTGGCGTCGCTACTGTGCCTAGTGTGCAGCCTTAATTCTGGGTCCAAGGTTTAGTTCTTAGACTTCGAACACAGACAACACAACTTCGAAGGAAGTAGAAAGAGTTGCGATGAAAAACTTACATAACCAACACCAAAATCTATCGTTATAACGATACATGAAAAAGGTATTCGATCAACGTCATCGCAAAAAGCTCTTGGTCAAATTCTAAGGTTCATTCACATGTCAATCTACAGCCATAAGAATACGGTGACGTCTACAACATATTTCTTCATGACTCTTAAATGAATATACATAAGGTTGAAATTCGCAGGCTGTTTTTAGACGCGTCCACCGTATAGACGTCAAAAGGGTGTATTCAGATGGCGAAGGACCTTCTGACGTCAGTGCCGGCGGAAGCCGCGTTCTGAACAATACGAGTAATAGGCATGCGTGGGTGCTTGCCCTGAAGTCATAGGTATAAGCGACAAATTGATTGGGTAAATTGAGCAGAAAAACAAAGCGAAATGGGGAAAACAGGTTATGTTTTTATTGCACCCTGAAGCCTTAACAAGCAGTATTGTAAATTAATTTTTCCTTCATTTTCCCCTATTCGGAACTCAAATTCACCCAAATGTTATTTCGTACGTATTTATACCGCACACATAACATCTAATAAAAAGTTGTCATCACTTGTGATCTTCGATCACGGCTTGTGATGTACTCTACTCTACACCGCGTGTAACACTTTATATGTTCCATGTTCCATCACAGTATTTAGTAAGATTTTTTTATATTTTTTTAAAATTGTGACCCATTAAATAATTTTTATGGAATTATATAGCTTTCGGCTGTATAGCAACCATCCAGCCCACTTTGCTTGTTTTTGTTTTTGAGTTCCCAGTATTAATCACATAGGAAAAGTTGTTCACATCGACGGGCTGAATCACTCCTTAGAGGGTCCGAAACAATCAATATCTTTATTTCTTTATTCATGTACACATTAAACAGTAAAAGAAACAAAGTTAGAAAAGGAGACTTCAGTACATACGTACTACTTATTTCAAAAGAATTTTCTTCCAGCAGACCTGCGAGAGGAAAAGGGAGATAAAAGGTAATTGGCGTGCACGAATATAACAAATAAAAAAAAATATATACCTACACAGTTAACATACCGCATAAACATACTTAAATAGATACAAATAATATTAACATAAATACATACATATTACTAATTAACAACAAATACATATATAAATAAATATATAAATATCAGGATGTTAAGGATAGATAGTATTCTTTCACTCGTTTATTAAATATAGAAATGGATTGAGAATCGCGTATGTCCGATGGTAATTGATTCCATAGCCTAACAGCTAGAACGGAAAAGGAGCGGGATATAATTTGATATACCGTGTATATCAAATTTGTTTAACGCCAGTTCTCAAAACTTGCGGCAAATTGCTCGTGAGGAGTGAGAGGCCCCGACGAACTGTCGAGCTTTTCAAAGGACAAGACGGAGGTGAGGCGCGCTTTGTTTACTAGGAAGCGGTTACGTACTTTGTTATATGATAGCGACGTCAACGAGACGCCTATTCTATTCTGCAACTTTTTCAATCACTTACCTTCCCCTCTCCTCCACATCTGAGCATTTTTCCGGTTGCATTCTCCATTGGAGCCCTGGGTTCTCATGTTGGATATTCACGCTGTAAAATGATTGGGTAAAGTTTTCCTTTAGCCGGCCGTTTACCCGTCGTCTTTGGATAGCTTCAAAATCGAGAACAAATACAGGTGAAAACTTATTACAGGTATTTGCTCGCGTAGAGTCGAACGAAAGTGCTTTTAGTGCAGCATGCTTGTTCAGCGAGCATGGCTATAAGGCTGGCGGCATTTTCTCGCTAGATGGCCAATCCTGATTTTCTTACTTAAATGCGGGCCTTTGGGAGGCGTTCAGAGATCTCTTTAAGGATCTGACAGGCCTTTGAACCACAGACCTGTATATTCTCCACACCCTGGGCAAGATAAATATCATACCTCGCAAACAAATAGCCACTAAGAAGAAGACTCACCTGTCCTCCTGCAAGTTGTTCATCTGGCTGAGTTCCAACTCTCTTCGCAAGTTGGACACCTCGCAGAGGAGCATGTCGCGCTCAGCCGACACCTTCTCCAGCTCGGCCCGCAACCGGACCACCTCGTTGGTGAGATCCATCGTCGCCATGTTGACGACTATCGATCACTCACACAGCACATCACATCACTAATCACAAGTACGCAAAGCGCGGCGCCAATCACGCTCGCGCATTTTAAATTTCGAACGGCACAAATAGTAATGACCAACTCTTCGGAACACGATTTTCAGCGATTCACTGATCCCTCGTACATTCTACACCGTCGGCATCTGAAACAATGGAAACATTTGTTTGAAACGATATTGCGTTGTTGGTATCCGAAATATTCAGTTCATAAACTCTCACAATAGAAAGCGAATGAAGTTACAACTATGAGAGATATGATAACGTAGACATAAATATCTGGAATAGTCGCCTTTATTGGTTGTTTTGAACAAACAGACTGGTCTTTCATTCCGCTCTTTCCTATTGTGTAAGAGAGAACTGCAATAGCTGATTGTAATAAATAGGAAAAGCGTCTAAAGTAACCGCAGCTTTTACTTGTACTTAAATGTAGTATTGTAATCGACTCGAGCTCAGGTTCGTACCTTAGGAATAGCTTGTTTTCTCCTGCAATTTATTATCCGGGTAAAGATAAGCAGACTTTGTATTTAAGTAGGTACTCAAATAAAAATCTATGCCAAAAGTCACTTAGCCACTTCAATCACACGTTAATTTATCTGATCACCAACATCTATTGTTCAAAATGCAACTGCTGGTGTCATCATCGCGTAAGCATATTAACATCGACATACAACTACGACAGTATGCACCACCATTTTTTTTTTGCGTTTTTTATCCCACTGCTGGACAAAGGCCTCCTCCTCCATTTTCCACCTTGTCCTATCTTGTGCCGTCTCTTGCTATTCCTACAACGGTAACGGTAGCATACGCATCACTTATGCTACCGCCTTTGAAACGGCTGTTTGTTTGTTTTTCGTATGTGTAAGTGGCCAACACTGGTGTCAGATTTTTCAAGCTGCCTTAAGGCATCTGACATAGCTTAACGACTGCCATCAATGATGACAGCCGGGACCAACGGCTTAACGTGCCTTGCGAAGCACGGAGGAGCTCGAGATATTTTTGAAACGGCTGATTAATGACCAAGATGATGATATACCGCGCGGAAACTACACATTATATGATATGATATTTTACATGAGAGCCTTTTGAATATATCCGTCTATTATATATTGATGTATTCTTGCTAATATTTTGTAACTTTCACTCCCTTATGTGTTTTGTTTTGAGCCACACATAAATAAGTTAAATGTACAAAATTAACATTAAAGAGGCTTACACCACCGAAACTAGCGACACACGTTATTTAATTCTTGTTCTCCGAAATAAGAAAAAATTGAAAAAGTCTACGTAAGTACTTACTTAGTAAATTACTTGTAGTATTTTTAGTAGAACTTTTCATCGACATCAGCATTTCAGATTAAGAGAACTATTAATTACCGCCAAAAGTGGCCGCTTTTGGCGGTAATGCGTAGTTCTCTTAAATTACTAAGTGCAAAATAATGAAAAGCAATACAAAAAATACTACAAGTCATTTACTAGTGAAGTACTTACGTCGATTTTGTCAATTAGATCTTATTTAGTAATAAAAGAAAAGTCAAAGTCAAAGTCAAAGATTTTTATTCAAAATTGGATAATTGTATCTCTTTTTGAAATAAAACCAAGGGCGGCGCTAGTTGGCTAGTGTAAGCGCCTTAATAAAAACGCTCTTGCTAACGGTAGCACCGTTTTCAAAGCGGCTGATTAATGTCTAAGGTAATAACATGCCACGCAGAAACTACACATAACGAGTATGAGATATGATATTTTAAATGAATGACTTTGAAAAATCCGTGTTATACATAAGAATATAATTCGTTGCCCTTAAACACAAACAGGTCAAATAATCATATTATCTCCTAAAACTTTCTTGCTAACGGTAGCTCCGTTTTCAAAGCGCTTGATTAATGTATAAGATAACAATATGCCAAGTTTAAACTATACGTAATGCGATATGATATTCTTTGTGGAGTATTTCGGTTGAAATATCCATGTTGTAAGTAAGTATATCCTTCGTTGGCCATACACACAAACAGGTCAAACGAATATATAATCTCCTAAAACTCTGATTTGATTTAATTTGAAACTATACGTAATGCAATATAATATTTTCATGGAGTTTTTCGAATTATCCGTGTTCTACGAAATTATATCCTTTGTTGACCTTTATCACAAACAAGTCAAAGAAACGTGTAATCTCCTAAAACTCTCTTGCTAACTGTAGCCCCGTTTTCAAAGTGGCTGATTAATGTCTAAGATAATGATATGTCGCGCGGAAGCTGTGTTGCTTCCGCGCGACATATTATTATCTTAATATACAATATCAATATCTTTTGCACGGAGCTTTTTGAATATATCCGTGTATTTTAAGTGTAGCACGCTAGTTTACCAAGCCCATAACTAGATGGCGCTGAGCGTAATTTAGAACGCGTTATGAGAAAAAATACACTGTCCACGCTGGCCAGACGGGTTGCAGAGGTCTCTTAGAGTAAACGTATAATCTCCTAAAACGCTTTTGCTAACAGTAGCACCGTTTTCAAAGCGGCTGATTAATGTCTAAGATAATGATATGCCGCGCGGAAGCTACAAATGCGACATGATATTTTGCACGGAGCCGTTTGAATATATCCGTGTATTATTATCAGTAAATATTCTTATTAGTCAACAACACATAAATAAGTTTAATGTACAAAATAAACGTATCATCATCATCAGGTTCTTTTAGTCTCTACTGCAGGAGCATTGACCCTCTCAGTACTACCAGAGCCATATATTAGCCAGAGCAGTCAGAAGATTTAGCCTACACTTTCCACGACCAGACAGATCGAGAAAACTGAGAGTGGTATTATTCTACTCTGCCGGGAAACACACGGGTTTTGAATATATCTACAGGCAACACCAGATAAAGAAGTTTAACATAGAAAATAAACATATAATCTCCTGAAACGCTTTTGCTT
Source organism: Rhodophaea formosa (assembly GCA_963082605.1). NCBI lineage: Eukaryota > Metazoa > Arthropoda > Insecta > Lepidoptera > Pyralidae > Rhodophaea > Rhodophaea formosa. Next base: position 6,134,803 of record OY720228.1, on the reverse strand, counting down.
AGAGTGGCACCGTTTTCAAAGCGGCTGATTAATGTCTAAGATATGCCGCGCGGAAGCTACACATGCGACATGATATTTTGCATGGAGCCTTTTGAATATATCCGTGTATTAAATAAGTAGATATTCTTGTTAGCCAACAACAGATAGAGAAGTTTAATGTACAAAATAAACGTATAATAAATAATAATAAATAAATCAAAGCGGATGATTAATGTCTAAGATAGTGAATGATACGAGTATGGTATGCCGCATGGAAACTAGAGTAAGGCATCTCCGTTATAAGTCCGTCCGGCATAAGTCTTTAAGATCAGCGAAACTATCAACAACCGTAATTTAATTCTTGTACTCCTAAATAAGATCATATTGAAAAAAATCTCCGTCAGTACTTCGGTAGTAAATTACTTAAATATTTTTAGTATACTGACGTAGATTGTTTTAATCTTAACTTATTTAGTAATAAAAGAAATAAAACGAGGAGCTATTTGGGTGATCTAAGCCCCTTAATATGTTGCCTTGAAAGCTGACTGGCACGTCAGCAGATGTCGAAGAAATGTCTACTATTAGAAAACTAGTGTCTGCTATTCGTCACGTAACCGTTTTATATGTAACTTTATTATGTATCTTAAAATGAATGCCAATAAAACTTGCATAGTAATTAATATTAAAAACCGGAAAAAGAGATAATTCATAGTCTTCTTATAAAATACTTTCATTGAACCTGCTTCCGGTCTGGTGTCCTTCATAATTTACATAAGTACTTGTAGGAGCTATGGTATGTAAGTTTTTGCAAGTTTTTATTATTATCCATCGCTAAACCTCGAAAGTCTCGCTGCGACCACGATGGATGTATCTCAACAGAAACCTCAGCGGAAATAAATAAAATAAAAATAATAAATATAAGGTTCGTGCTAAGTCCTGTTAATAATGTAAAGCGCGAAAGTTTTTTTTTACCAAGCCAATCGATGTTATGTCCTACAGCTGGGCAAAGGCCTTCCCCTTTTTAGGGTTCCGTAGTAAACTAGGAACCCTTATAGTTTCGCCATGTCTGTCTGTCTGTCTGTCTGTCTGTCTGTCTGTCCGTCCGCGGTTTTACTCAGAGACCATAAGTACTAGAAAGCTGTAATTTGGTATGAGTATGTATATTAATCATGGCAAAAAAGTCGTAGAAAAAAATCTTGAAAAAACATTTTTTTTTGGGTAGCTCCCATACAAGTAAAGTGGGGGAGTCATTTTTTTTTCTCTACTTACCCATCTTGTGGGGTATCGTTAAAAAGGTCTTTGAAAAATATTGTGAGGTTGACAGCACCATTTTTCGATTTAGGGATCCGTTTCCGAAATATTTGGTTTTAAAGTGCAAATTTTTGTTAGAGGTACGTGTCCCCCCCCTCTATCTCCTAAACGGTTATATAATATAGATACGTGAAAAAAATTACAGCAGTAGTATATATACTGAAATTGAAAGGAAAACTATCAGAGCTAAGTACTAAGTACAAACTAAAAAGTTATAGGCAACCAACTTATAAAATGTACTGGAAAATGTAAAATTTCATACAATCTTTATTGTTAGATGTTTTTGGTCGTTAAACTGTGAGGTTCGAGTGTAAACAGTGTGTACTCAAAGTTGTCATTCGCAACTACGGAACCCTATACTGCGCGTGGCCCGACACGCACTTGGCCGGTTTTTTTTATTCACTTTATTGTTATTTCTGCCCAACCATGCAAAAACTTGTCGCGATTATCATTCCGCGAAAATTTAAAAAAGAAAATATTCCTTTTGCTTAGGGTTTATTATTGAACTAGCAGCCCTCCCCGGCTTCGCCCGGGCATATTTTATAAATATAAACCTTCCTCTTACATCACTTTATCTACTACGGTAACCGTTTTCCACCAGGTGGGTATGCCTGTTTGCCTACTCAGTAGTATAAAAAAAATCGGGACTGGACAAACCTAGACCTAGGACTACTTATTTATTAAACGGTGCTTCTAAATATGCCCCTTATAAATATTGATATAGATCTATTGCTTTATACTCTTTTATCAAATTTTGTAGACTTCATAGTATAAAACATATGTTTTATATTGTATAACTAGCTTCATTTTATATAAGCTAACTAACCGAAGCGATACGTGGCGGCAACAACATTACACTTGGGGACCAAATTACGCTGTGTGTGAGCTGTTATTTTTATTTTTGTTTTATTTTCTTTGGAAGATTTACAGCATTTTTACTAAATAACTGTTTTCGAGGGTAATCACGAATCGTCTCACAAACAGGCTCGATGCCACTGATGGCAGAATTTATGTCACTAATTACTTATTGTATTGATATAACAGTGCAACAAAGTGTAAATTCATTCATTCAGAATCAAAACTACTTATGGGCCTAATGAGTTGTTTATCGTTATCATTAAATTAAATTATAAAAAAAAATGAAATTAGTGAGCCCGAAGTGTTTTATAATATAAGCACTATTGCTTGAATTCGAGAATATTCTGTCCATAACGCATCAGAACAAAAGTAGCTACAATACTGCTCGAGGGGCTTGATGAGGGCCTCGTAGGCGTGAGCATTATTAGCCCTTACGCATATTAAACCAACCCAAGGGCAGTCCTCACTAGATTGGGTTGCCCACAAGTGGCATAAAAATATTTCAAGTTCCTCCATACTTCGACAGACACGTTAAGCCGTTGGTCCCGACTGGGATCATTGATGGCAATATCAGATGCCTAAAGGCAGCTAAAATCTTACACCAGTGTTTACCACTTACTCACACGAAAACAAACAACTTACGTGTACCTATAATGTGTCAGTTATACATACTACTCCAAGAAGATACAGAAAAGAAACTATGGTCCGCTTAATTTGTCCAAGAGTGTACTGACTCGTACTGAAGCTCGTGTCTAATATAATTAACTAGAAGCGCCTTGGTTAATGTTATTAGTTTATTACCTTAAGGGCGCGCATTCAATCTACGGCGAAATTTCAGTTTTTTGGTGTTTTAGACCGCCTTATTTACGCGTAAATTAACCAAATAAAATAAAATTATTCGTGATTATATAAAGATCAACTCTTTTTTTAGTGCACTGCAACGTAAAATTACCGTTTATAGGTGTTCACTTTTATTACTATGAGGTTTTCGTAACGCCGAATTGCAAAAATGCCGGTTAAAGCTCACTTTGAAATATGAAATAAAAATTAAATCATGTTAATGTAACTAATTTAATATTTTTAGAACGCAGATTATATTGTCTTTTAGTGCACCTCAGAGGAAAATATGATAAATTATTTATCTATATACTGATAAAAATTCGTTAAAAAATATCATAATTTACGTTTTATAGTGCTGCTTTTCCACGATAAATACTTATTTTTTTCTTTGATATTCTATTTATTACTAATAAACATACTGTTTGCAAGCAGATCTAATTTTTAATTTAATTAATATCCGATGTTTATAATTTTATATGAATTTTTTAAAATCGCCTATAAAACCAAGCGCCCGTGTAGTGACAATTTAGTTCGCGCCAAGCCTTACTGACGGGTGGACGTATCGCTCGTCGCTCGCCAGTCGACGTCTACAAGGTCATCGATCTACTGTGTGTAGACACGTATAGTGCGACCCGAGCGGGTTGATCGTTTACTAAGTATTAATACTTTTCGATTGTTTTGAGTAACTATTATATGTGTCCATTTTGACTCGCATAAAAATCTTATTCATATTATTTTTTTATATTATTAGGATGTAAAATTGTATGAAAACAAAATTCGGACTACTGGTAATAGGAGTTAAAAAAATATGTGAGACAAGGCACGCCCTTATTATGTACAAGGTGACATTAAAACTGGTGAAATTTTCTAGGGCATCGTTTTCGTAGTTTTTGGGGGTGCTCTAATGGATATGACGACATTTTCTTAATCCAAGATGGCGGATGTTAAATGCTATGAAATTTTTGATATGGCTATCGTTATCGAGGTTTTTCGGGGTGCAAATGATGATATGACGTCTATTTTGCAATCAAAGATGGCGGATGTCAAATGGAATGAAATTTTCGATATGGGTATCGTTTTCGAGGTTTTTGGGGGTGCATATAATGAATATGACGTCTTTTTCCGAATCTAAGATGGCGGATGTCAAATGTCATGAAATTTTTGATATGGGTATCGTTTGTGAAGGCTTTGGGGGTGCTCATAATGGATATGATGTCATTTTTGGAATCCAAGATGGCGGATGTCTAATATTATTAAACTTTTGATATAGCTATCGTTTTCGAGGCTTGTTGTTTTTAATGTCATCCTATATACAAAAGACACGAAAGCAATTTACACAGAAATTTGAAAAAAAAAAACTGGTAAAATTTAATTATGTTTCAGTAATGGAAAAGAAACGCAAGAAATACAGTTGAAATTCGTAGATAATCGATCGCCCGCGTGAATTTTGGTTAAATTGTGAAATAAAATGTAGCCTATGTTACTCACCGAATTCTTCACTACCAATATCTAGTACGAGTATGAAGTTTCATCTGATTAGTTCAGTTTAGTTTGTTTTTGCTTGAAAGACGAACAAACACAACTACTAGGGGCAGGAGCTTGTGTGTGTATCTGTCTGATCATAGCTCCCAAATCGACCAAAGATTTAGATTTATTTTTATTTTGTCTGAAGGTGAATAACTATCGGGACTATAAAAGGGCTTAATATTTAAATGGAAAAATAAAAAAGATAGAAATGATTAATACAAGCTTTACAATAATAATATACACTTATTATTTCTTTTAGGAAGTATATGATGCACTTATATCCGATGTAGAAAAATCAAATGGAGGGGAACAAATAAGTACCCTGGAAAAAACGAATAGTATTGAAGAGCATGATTTGGTTTATAACTACTAGGATTATAAGTACATTGCAAATATCCCAAGCTTTACTAATAGAATTGATAGTTTATTTTATTTCATTACAATTAGAGCCAGCAATACCAACATAAAAGAAACCGGCTTTTAATTAAAAAAATATTCAAATTGTTGAATTATTTTATCCCTACATTTATTCTACACTTTAATTTTTAGGTCTTATATTATATGTATAATTTGTACCTTATCTATACATATAATAAAACAGTAAAAATATTTTGTCTGTACATTTAGTATTTTTGACTGAAATAGATAGAGGGACACTAAAAAAGAATAATAGAAAGGAAAAATGTTTTTTTAGAATTTCTAAGCTGTCTGCCTGTCTGTCTGTATGTATGATCACGTTTATCTCCGGAAATATTGGACGGATTCGAATGAAACTTTTTTGCTATATAGCTACTAAACCTAGGCAACATAAATGGTGAAAATGATTTCAAAAAATGGAACACCTGATGCAGCATCATAATGGTCCTGCTGAACTATAAGAATATATATAAATGACGCCTTAGCAAAAGTTATTCAACCTGAGGAGCATTCTTCATTAAAATTAATTACGAGTATCAAAATTACTTGTCCGACTACACTCAATCTAGCGCTAACACACACAATGACATCCTGTATAGTTTTACGTCTGTGTGAGTTAATATCGACTCCCGCTCATAGTTTGACTTGCACAAATTTGGCTGCTCGCTCTTAACTCTAGGTGCAGCAACTGTGTTTGTAGATTATTGGTGCAATGCAGTGTTTTGTGATAAAAATGCAGGCTCCTTTATACAATCCATACTCAATATTATAAATGCGAAAGTCACTCCGTCTGTCTATTTTACTTTCACGCCAAAACTACTGAACCGATTTAAATTAAAATTGGGTACACAATAAATAAAATAAAAAATAAATATATACGGACAAATCACACAGATTGAGCTAGCCCCAAAGTAAGTTCGAGACTTGTGTTATGGGATACTAACTCAACGATACTATATTTTATAATAGATTACTTATATAGATAAACATCCAAGACCCAGGTCGATCTGAAAAAGATCATTTTCCATGTTGACCTGTCCGGGGATCGAACCCGGGACCTCCGTGTCGCAGGCAGGCGTGTTGACCGCTGCGCCACGGAGCTCGACAATCGATCGAACAATCCTGCCTGAAAAAGGACGTAGGCAACTTTAATCACACGGACGAAGTCATGGGCGCAGCTAGTGTGGTAAAAAAAACCCTGTCCGATCCATCAAGGGGCAACCCAGCCCGTCAATATGAACAACTTATCCTATGCTATTGTTGCAATTCGAAAACATTGTAGGTATGACATAAAGTGTTCAGCCGGCTTAGTAATTTATATGAAAACTAGCTGTTACCCGCGGCTCCGCCCGCGTAATATATAGCCTATGTCATTCTTGGTAACTTATCCTATGTACCTATATGCAAAGTTTCATGATGATCGGTTCAGTAGATACGGCGTGAAAGCGTAACAAACAAACTCACTATCGCATTTATAATATCAGTTGGGATTGTGATGTTGAATTTTAGTTTCGTATTTCCAGGATAATTCCCATCCCATCGTCATGAATATAATAACATACATACCACTAGCGCCATCTATGAACCACCCAACGACACTAACACATCGTTACAGCATGCGCATCATAACAGCTGATCGATATAGCTCAAACCTCGCGCTAGATGGCGCCACACTACCACTTCGCAAGTTGTAAATCAGCTAACAACTATGTATTAAGGGGGAACACTAGGCACAGTAGCGACGCCAATCATTTTATTCCTAATACTTTACAAATAGAAAGAAATTCAAGAATATAAACAATACAAGCCTTAGTAAATAACCTGAAGTATTTTTTGAATCATGTTTATTACTATCGGAATCAGTGAGAATTATGAGAATCTGATTACCGCCAAAAACGGCCGTTTTTGGCGGTTATCACTTTTTCTCTCAATGACTGATTCTCATAATATCAAAACATGATTCCAAAAATACTTCAGGTTATTTACTAAGGCTTGTATTGTTTATATTCTTGAATTTCTTTCTATTTGTAAAGTATTAGGAATAAAATGATTGGCGTCGCTACTGTGCCTAGTGTTCCCCCTTAACAGGAAAGACAATTAGCATAATGCTGCACGTAGAGTTAATGGCTCGTTGAAAAGCGATTGTGGCTTGAATGATGATATAGTGCAGTTCCGTTCGGCGAGCACGATGTCTTTGCTTCAATTGAACAATAATTATTTTTAGAGTAAGTACTCGTATCGTGTATATGCCTTGTGGTACCCAGCAGAGTAAAATAGGGCCACTCCAAGTCTTCCCGTGGATGTCGTAGAAGGCGACTTAGGAAACACAAGTTATATAAAGTTTATAAGCATCAAAGAGACCTCTGCAGCCCCCAACAATCGTAGGCCAAATCCCCTGATTACTCTGGGTAATATATGGCTCTGGCAGGTAGTACTGAGAGGGTTCTGCTCCTGCGATAGAAACTATAAAGACCCAATGATGACGACACGTATCGAACACCGTCTGCCGAACTGTGCTACTATATTACAGAGACTTTCTTTCATGACTGTTTATTCCAGTGGTTTATCCATTTTATTTCAGCCCTCACACATATGCGCCACAAGATTTGGTGCTGTCTCTGTGAGGGGCATCTAGGTATTCTTCAATAGTTTAGCTCCAAGTAGTACGTCAGTCAGGAGTGCAATTTTTGAACCTGTGACACTCGTCTTTGAACGATTTTTGTATGGAAAAATCGTTTGAAGACGAGTGTCACACGTTCAAAAATAGTACCCTGGGCCTCGCTTTCCATGTAGTATTCGCATAACCACTCTTGTCATGTGATCCTCGCACCTTCTCATGACCTGACCATCTCAAGCATTACAGAGACTGCATTAAGGGGGAACAGTAGGCACAGTAGCGACGCCAATCATTTTGTTCCTAATACTTTACAAATAGAAAGGAATTCAAGAATATAAACAATACAAGCCTTAGTAAATAACCTGAAGTATTTTTTTAATCATGTTTATTACTATCGGAATCAGTGAGAATTATGAGAATCTGATTACCGCCAAAAACGGCCGTTTTTGGCGGTTATCACTTTTTCTCTCAATGACTGATTCTCATAATATCAAAACATGATTCCAAAAATACTTCAGGTTATTTACTAAGGCTTGTATTGTTTATATTCTTGAATTTCTTTCTATTTGTAAAATATTAGGAATAAAATGATTGGCGTCGCTACTGTGCCTACTGTTCCCCCTTAAGTAGCGATTTTAATATGGGAAAATCATATTTTTCGAGAAAGTACCCGTTCAAATAAGCACTGCACGCTGCGTACGTGCATGTACTTTATAGCTTAGAGTGGAAAAATGCTTAAAAACTCATGAAAGTTGCATCTATATAAACATACGACGTAAGTATATCTGGAGACAACATAAGTTGGCGTATCGTTAGGAAACATCAAATTTTTCAAAACTTTCTGGTGCTAACAGTAGAGACTGAAAGGTGAATGAAGGGAAAGGCAGGATTCAGGATTTTCATGCCCGATAGCGGTATAGCTTATAACTTGTAACTTATAGATATGTAGCTGCAATACTATACTTTCAAAGTGTGAAGAGAGTTTTGTGACAAAGTAAATCGCTTTGCATTTGCGCTATATAAGTTACGGAAAAGTTCGTCCCAGAACACGCTACTAATGGCTTATCATGGCTACGTGGCATCAATACTTAAATACGGCCTCATATTTTGGGGGAACTCAGTGGATGCTCAAAGAGCATTTATATCCCAAAAAAGGTGTATCAGAGCAATTTGTGGAAAAGCTCCTTGGGAATCATGTAAGCCACTATTTAAAAACTTACTGCTACCGCTTCCCTGCATGTACATATACGAACTAGCAAATTTTGTTAAAAGCCACCCTAAATTATTTGCTGCAGCACGAGATATTTTCCCTAGAGGAACGCGTGATCTGGATAGAATTGTTCTACCTATAGCACCTAAAACATCTTTGTATCAAAATAATTGTTACGCAATGTGTGGAAAAGTATATAACGCTTTACCTAAGGATATTAAATTCTAACCTAAACGTCAATTTTCAAAAAAACTAAAACTGTGGCTATTGAATGAGTGCTTTTACTCAGGGAAAGAATATTTTAATAGACCTATTGACAAACAAACTATGTAATTTTTAATGTTTATTCGTTCATTAGATTTATTTTATTGACCAATTTTTGTTACATCTATATTTTTTAAGTGACAGAAATATTGCATGCCTGATTATGGCTAATGTGTTGGTCCTATTCATAATGTAACAACTAATTGTAAACCACATTATGCAAATATAGAATTGAATTGAAAAGAAACATGATTCCTTGAAACAGATTCGGCCGAATATCTACAGTGACACCAAATAATTTCCTCTTTTTTCCTCACCAAATTAGAAGAATTAGAAGATTATTTCTTTATTTTTCGGACATCTGTCTATCGTAACCCGAACGCCCCGATCGCCGTAAGCCGAGGATTAGCGAACTACGCCCGCTTTCTTAGGAATTTGCTGCTTCCTTCCCAACATTCCGTTGTCTACGCAACGCTGGTGAATTGCCGGAAAATATTGTAATTTTAATGAGTAATGAATGTCGGTAATTATTTAAAGAATCGGCCAATTGCGAGTCCGAGAAGATCTGATAAATGTTCCGTACCATTATCAATAATCATGTTAGTTGGATGGGCCCTTAAATATTTATTTTATTTTGATTTACTTATTTATTTTTTAAATGAATTTGCATCTAAGTAATATTTAGATTTCACCCAATAAATAAGTAAGTACAAAGTAATAAAGACTAAGTTCATTAAAATATTATTTAACTGTGAAAGATTTCTAAAAAATGTTATGATTGCGAGTAACAGAGTCCCATTAAACATTTCTTGGACTAACGCGGATAGTCTGAAAACAAGTTAAGTATTTCTTGGGAGTGAAATGAATGGCTTTATTCTACTTACACAGACAGCAGATACAAAATAAGTAAGTCCCAATAAAGTTTACTTCATTTAAATAAAATTATTTTAATACGGTTTTTATCGTAAAAACCGAATTAAAATAAAAATTTATTTAAAAGTCCCAATAAAATTCAAACTCGTACAATAACTACTGACAAAGTCACACTATAAAATTCTGGTTTCGATCACATATCGATACATCTTTTAACAGTATTTTGTCGAAACGAAATTGCATTGTGAGAGATCGGCGCCGAGATATTGGATCGAGTAATGTAACTGTGTGAAATAAAGTGTGAGAGGAAATATAAAAATATCATTCAACACTATGCCTTTTTCCTTTACGGGTTAATAAGTCAAAGGTATAACAAAGACCAATTTTATTTAACACATTACCTACAGCTTGATGCTTTTAATTGTTGAAGAAATTTTCATACTCTTGCCGCAGGCTTTGATGTCAGGGCTCTAATGCCTCGATCGACTGCAAGACCTTCAGATTAATCATAGAGAGGGTCAGCTGATCTCTGCAAAAGAAAGAAAACAGATGCTTCCACGATTTTAAGGGCCTACCTAGCGTTACCAGCGTTGTAGAACCATCAATAACTGTCTGTGAATTGCTGAAGTTTCAGATATTATGAAAAGCGTAAGCGTGAGCGAAAGTCATTGCTCAATTAACAAAAAAAGTAATTAATTCAAACGTCGATACAGAGACTTTATCAACTGAATTGCTATAATTTCTGCAGGCCTTTACATTAGCAGCGAATTCTTCACAATTAACTAGAATAAGAAAAGACGTGACTCTATCTACATCTATCTATTTGCACTGATTGCCCGTGTTTAATGAATCACTCCGATTCTTAACTTTTATTACTTTTCATTAGTTCTAATTGAGTTTTCTTTGTTTGGCTCTAGTCTCTGTGTGTGAACATATAAAATTCCATTAGATGACTTTTGTGCGAAAGTAATCATTGCCAAATTGCCAACTTTCACTTTTGTTCAAATACTGTGTGCAAATATAAGAAACCTGACAAAAGTGTGTGCATTTAAATGACGACATGACCAGAAAACAAATGGTATAAAACAATTTTGTTCTTTTCTAAGTGTTAAACAACTACTTCAACGTAAGTTTTAACTTTGTTTTACAGAATATTCGCTCGAAAACAGCGTGATATTGACTTTTAGCTACGTATACATACATTGAAATCGACAAATAAACCCACTTTCGCATTTACAATATTAATTAGCGTAGGATTACTTTCTTAAGCCATAATAAACGCATCCGATTCTTTTTATATTACATCACATACATTTAAGGCGCTCTTATAGTAACACTAGCGCCACCCAGCAATTAAATTCGTTAAATCAAAAATTGTTTCGAATTTTAAAAATCTAACAAGTACAAAATTGCAAAATTACTTATAGTATTTTTTGTATATTACAAGTAATTTACTAGTGTCATATTTAAAGAGAAAAATCGGTTAACGCCAAAAGTGGCCACTTTTGGCGTTAACATGTTTTTCTCTTATTTTATCAACGAATATTAGTGAAAATGAATACAAAAATACTACAAGTAATTTACTAGTTACGTACTTGTTACATTTTTAAAATTCGATATAATTTAGGATTAAAAGAATTAATTGCCGGGTGGCGCTAGTGTTACTATAGGAGCGCCTTAAGGGGGAACAGTAGGCACAGTAGCGACGCCAATCATTTATAGTAATAATACTAATCCTAATACTTTACAAATATAAAGAAATTCAAGAATATAAACAATACAAGTCTTAGTAAATAACTTGAAGTATTTTTGGAATCATGTTTTGATATTATGAGAATCAGTCATTGAGAGAAAAAGTGATAACCGCCAAAAACGGCCGTTTTTGGCGGTAATCAGATTCTCATAATTCTCACTGATTCCGATAGTAATAAACATGATTCAAAAAATACTTCAGGTTATTTACTAAGGCTTGTATTGTTTATATTCTTGAATTCCTTTCTATTTGTAAAGTATTAGGAATAAAATGATTGGCGTCGCTACTGTGCCTACTGTTCCCCCTTAAACAATTCGACAATTCTATTGTCATAACAAATTATTAAACAATACAAACATACATTGCCCAGCCCTTTCACCAGTAACCAAATAAAACTTCCTCCCCTATTTAACCTAAATACAATAAACTTTCTACTTTCGTAGAAAATAATAACATTAAGAAAAAATATGGTTCTGCGTCTATATTGCGCCATTACTCCGAACTATAAAACTACATATGCCCGACTTGCCCTATTTCGAAGTTATTTGTTTTGTTTACAGAAAGTTCCGATTAGGCATGTGATGCGTTTTAAAATTAGCTTCAAGGATAGTTAATCAAATTTAAAATCTATATGAGGATACAAATAGCAATGTTATAATTTTTTTCTCCTATACTTATAACACTCTAAACGTGGCCTTTGGGTTTTATGACAGGCTCTGTCTACCCTGCAAGGGATAAGGACGAGATAATTAATGGAATTAAATAAATAATGTATGTTATTTTATGTATGACTTACGAGCGAGTCTAAGTGCTGTACACCTCCACCACAGCATATTTTTCTTTACTCTGATCATTTTGTGACAAACACTTTTTTGAGTTAGTACATACAGGATGGAAATTCGAATGATAAAACGTATACCTACATATATATAAAACACATAAAATTTAGAGCCTAGCCTAGATTTCTATATAAGATTCCAGCCTAACGTTTAGTTTGTTTATATTAAAAATGTAAGTATCGTAGAAGTGATAACTATCGTCATTTGCATAATTTGAAAGTGGGGACACAAAACGGCGCCCCGTAAATAATCCTGCTTAAGTAGGGTGACAAAATAAACATCAGTTTTACATAGGCTTTTATACTCTCCTTCTTGATGTTGGTTAATACATATATTACCCATCATCATCAGGCCTTTTTACTCTCCACTGCAGGAGTAGGCCCTCTCTATACTACCAGAGTCAGCTATTTGCAGTCAGAGGATTTGGCTTTCACTCTCCATGCTGGCCAGACGGGTTGGAGAGGTCTCTTTGACGTTTATAAGCTTTGTTTGGTTTGTGTTTCCTAAGTCGCCTTCTATGACATCCACGGGAAGACTTGGAGTGGTCCCATTCTGCTTTACCGGGAACCACGTTTTTCAAAATTTCAAGTTAATTATCTCATAACATTGATGTCCTGAGTTACGATTAAGTACATAAATTATTTTCACTAATACGAACATTGTGCAATTGCGTGCTTCTCGATATTAAACGAGTGTAACAGCAGTAGCATTGACTACAAAAGCCAACGATTCCAAAGCCAGGAATCATAGTAATCAAAATACATTTATATCCATAGACTAATATTAGGTACAGAGCCGTCACGGAAAATTTTAAATATGATGATTTCGTTTAAATGATTTTATAACACTTAATTAAACGATGTCTAATATTTTCGTGATTGTTTAAGTGATTTTAAGCAAGTAATCGTTTACCTCTCCCTCATCTATTTTTTATTGATGATTCGAACTGAGCCAAGTCTAGTTTTTGGATAATCTCAGACTGTTTTTATCAAACAAACTATAATGAAATTCATTTGACTCGAGTTTGTCACATGAAACAAGACTGAAGGAAGTTTTGGCTATTGAAAAAATATATATTTCGCGGAAGTAACTCAATTTAGGAACAACTTGAAAAATTATTTATTTCAGTTCTGTTGTTCTCGTGCGCCGGGTCTATTTCGTATATAAGTCTATGTTAAATTTAGATCCTAGATCTCTCGGCCTCGCGTGCACCACGAGACCACGAAATATCCAATCAATTGTAATAACTTCGCATAATATTCAAAGCACGCAACGGTTCATATATATGCAGAATTTATGCAAGATCACTCGGCAACGTAAGATCCCGAGTCGTCACGCTATTGTGCTAGAAACCCGAAAAATATCTGTACCACACGAGTACGTAATGATTATGAAATAGCTCTTACTTTGGAGGTTTCATTGCAACAATAAACTTATTACAATCTGCAGGCTTTTTTGCTGACTTACTCCGTGCACTACTTTTTGATGGTCACTTACTTCAACATCCATTTCAGTTTATACGTCTTAAATAAAAAAGTCAATCATTCGAAAGCCGTAATTCATGATGAAATGATCATCAAAACCTTGTATACCGAAGTTGCCAAAGTTAGCAAATACGCCTGCTGTAATGATTGCAGTTACATAAACTCATTCAAAATAAAAACTTACATACAAAATTATTCAAAAGGGGCAAAAGCTTGCCAAAGCCATATCGTTGAATTTGATAAGTTTAAATTGTACAAATCCACAAATATTTGTTGCAGAAGAACAAGCTAATAATTGCTTTTTTATGAAAGATCAAGATTTCTTCTTTACTTTCTTTCTTTATAGGGACATATGACACAAATTTAGCTAGCCCCACAGTAAGTTGTGAACTTGTGTCGCAGGATACTAACTCAACGATACTATACTTTATAATATATACTTATATAGATAAACATCCAAGACTCAGGTCAATCTGAAAAAGATCGTTTTCCATCATGACCTGCAGGCCGATTTGCTAACTCAGTGTACAACGATTTGATTGTCACTTTAGCATCCATTACGGTTTTTATATCATAAATAAAAATAGTCATTCATACCGAAGCCGTAATGAGTATTGAAGTTACCATGAAAATGATGTACACCGTAGCTGTCCAAAGTTAGCAAATAGGCCTGCTGACCGGGGATCGAACCCGGGAGCCCCGTGTCGCAGGCTGGCGTGTTGACGGCTGCGCCACGGAGCTCGACAACGATAAAGTGTCGTTTCAGTTTTCGCCAACGCCTTGTAGCGATACTGATACATACATTTGCGACAGATAGGTATTTCGTATTTACCATGAGATGGTATTACCATCTCATCAGAAATATACATAGGCATGACTTTGTAATACATCAGTATACCAAAGTCATCATAACAAATTCCGACCTAACCGAAAGTCATGGTTATCCTATAGATACATCGGGATACTTTTACTTGCATTCCTTATACGAATGCGTTTGCGCAGTTTCTCTAAACGCGGGTTGAATACCAACCGGAGTGATTTATAGATGGCGCTCGCATCGCGCTATTTGAGGAACCTATTTACGCATGCACATGATTGCCTCACCTGAATCTTTTGATTTTCTATAAAAATCATTGCTAATCGAAAGGGCCGTGATGATTCGATCGAATAAAATATATGCAATAAAACTTAGAGATCTCGATTCGTTCTTAATTTAATAATGTTTTTAACAACATATCAATCGTTAAGGGGGAACAGTAGGCACAGTAGCGACGCCAATCATTTTATTCCTAATACTTTACAAATAGAAAGCAATTCAAGAATATAAACAATACAAGCCTTAGTAAATAACTTGAAGTATTTTTGGAATCATGTTTTGATATTATGAGAATCAGTCATTGAGAGAAAAAGTGATAACCGCCAAAAACGGCCGTTTTTGGCGGTAATCAGATTCTCATAGTTCTCACTGATTCCGATAGTAATAAACATGATTCAAAAAATACTTCAGGTTATTTACTAAGGCTTGTATTGTTTATATTCTTGAATTCCTTTCTATTTGTAAAGTATTAGGAATAAAATGATTGGCGTCGCTACTGTGCCTACTGTTCCCCCTTAATTGCGTGACCCACTAAAGACAAACCTAAGAATACTTGTGATAGGGATTATTGCACTTCTTAACACTATACATATACAAGTGTGATTCTGAATCACCTGCCAATATTTAACTGCCGGAATCGTAAATCCCTCACATGGATCAGCAAGAAAAAAGGGTAAAAAGTATAAACATAGATTCCCATAGATTTTTTTTCATATTTTATTTTTCATTTTTCTAGGATCTTCTTTTCTAGGGATTCTTCTAGGGATTCTGATTCCGCAATTGATATGTTGATAAAACATGATTTAAATTAAGAAAGTTTAAGCAGTTAAAGACTTTTTTTTTTTTGCTAATGGAGGGCCCATTAGCAAAAAAAAAAAAAGATTTCATAGGCTTCTTTCGAATCATCTGCATCTGCTCTAGATAATAGTATGCTAATCCTAATCGTTCCTAACTAATATTATAAATTCGAAAGTGAGTTTATTTGTTGGTTACGCTTACACGCCCTATCTACTGAACCGATCGTCATAAAATTTTGCATACACATAAGTTAGGGTATTGAGAAGGACATAGGTTATATATCACGCGGGCGAAGCCGCGGGTTACAGCTAGTACCCTATATTTCCCCAGCAACATTTCCAAATTCGTCGCATTTCCTGTAAGCAACGGTTTTCCTTGGAGTTATTACCGGTCCATTAATGACGGCGCCGCCGTATTTCGCACGATTATCTCATACCTCGTAAGTGGTCGTAAGGTAACAGTGAAGTGGCGACTACTGGTACCGTTCATCACTGTCTCTGTCATTACGCCTACACTGTGCGACAATCAACAAACTTCTAAAGGCTTATTTAGCAGCAATATTTGGAAATTCGTCGTAATTCCTAAAAGCAACGGTTTTCCTTAGAGTTATTACCGGTCCATTCCTGGCGGAGCCGAAGTATTTCGCTCGATTATCTCATACCTCATAAGTGGTCGTAAGGTAACAGTGAAGTGGCGACTACTGGTACCGTTCATCACTCACACAATCTCTGTCATTACACAGCTACTACTACTACTAGTACTAACATAGCTATAAAGTAAAATTGTTACTAACATAAATACTAACTATATATGGATTTTTTTGGAGTCTGAAATAAAAATATTATTATTATTATTACACCCACACTGTGCGACAATCAACAAACTTATTTCGCAGCAACTTTTGCAAATTCGTCGTAATTCCAGAAAGCAACGGTTTTCTTAGAGTTATTACCGGTCCGTGTCCGTGTTCCGCACGATTATCTAATACCTCGTAAGTGGTCATAAGGGAACAGTGAAGTGGCGACTACTGGTACCGTTGATCACTGTCGCTGTCATTACGCCCACACCACGCCTTACGACAGAAAACAAAGGCTACCCATATTTAGCCATTAAACTTCTTGTTTTCAAGCGTGTTTCGGTAGTACGGTACAGTCGGCACCATCTGCTAACAGCGTACTCTCCGAAGAATTTATGTAAAGCCCCTGTAAACTTATCAGTAAGTGTCATACAGCAGCTAACAAAGGTGTTTTGTCGGTAAAGATAATCTTTTAGCCTCCGGTACAGTAAGTAGTAGAGAGCACTAGCCTACTCTACCAAATCCGGATAGTCTACCAGTTTTGGTAAATGTCTACAAGTAAATTTGAATATCGTTAGTAGAGTAAGAACAGAACGAAAGCCCTCTATGTAGGGCATGTGAGGAATCAGAGGAGACGATGAGACACATCTTGTGCTACTGCGACTCTCTGGCTGGTAAGCGTTTGGACCTTTTCGGATCGGCGTATCCTGATCTAGAGGACTACAGGCACTACGCACCAGGCGATATCCTGAAGCTTATGCAGTCCTTCTTCGGGAATCACCGTGTGGGTGAGTAAGGCATGGGGTAAGTACAAAATAACCCAAAGGTTAGACGTGCTTCCGATTTATAATCGGCCCCAATAAAGATAAGATAAGATAAGAGTAAGAACGCCACGGCTGTCACTAGTAATCTATCTTTACTCTTCTAAGGATATACATGGGTAGATTAACCAAATATTGAAAGAGTGCAAGGTGAAGTATAGTGAAGGCAGTGATGGGGGAAGGAGTAGTTTGCCCACGTTGCTAGTCACTACCGATTTCTAGTACTCTACCGATGCTCTTTACATCACTATAATTAGTAGCATATTTTAGTACACTCGTAGCTATACCGTCTTCTCTACTGTTTACTCTACGCGTTTATCGGAGGCTTTATTTCTTGAATACTAGAATTCAGCAAATTGCTACATGCAAAATTTTTCTTTCAGACCCATCAGTATTACTAACATTAGCGCCACTATACTACATCATACATATACAATATACACTATCTCATATCTAAAGTGACTACTGGTACCGTTCATCACTGTCGCTATCGTTACGCCCACACTGTACGACATTAACCAACTACTAAAGGAAAACGCATTTATGGACATCGTACGCGCCATATTATAGGCTAGATTTTGCCCGCGACTTTGTCCACGTGAATTCCGGTTATATCATAGCGTGGGGTATTCCGCTTAGAAACGCAACTAAATTACTCCTCGAAACGCACCTTTTCGTTGCGCTAACGATACCAATTTTAAACATTAAATTTTTATTCCGCGTTATATAAAATGTTGGAGTATATATATTAGCCAGAGCAGTCAGAGGATTTGGTCTACACTCTCCACGCTGGCCAGACGGGTTGGCCTTTCACGTCATCAAACTGAAATTGTCTTTCAGCGAAAATGCTCTCAATGTGTAATTCCAGCACAGATTACTGCTAAGACAGCCATAATCCTGACCTACATACATAAACGACATTCCGACATGTATGATATCGTGATACAGCTGTATTTCAAGAGCTATTGACACAGCGCTGGCCACATTAGTACAGTTCCCGTTTGTGGATGGAAACGGTGCGCCGTTACTGCTGGTCTAATACACCATACTCACGACAAGTGAACAAAAACTCAAGATGTAGTTCAGTTATGTTCGAAGAACATGTGATTTGCAACAAAACAGTTTCATTACTAATGGTCGTACGTAACTTAATTCTAGGAGTGTTTAATGTGCCAGAAAGTGTCTGATCTGAAAATTTCTTCCTTTTCTTGATATTTGTGGGATAATTCCAATAACTGGACTAAAAGACAACAGTTTTACGTCACGCTCGTGCCAAAAAATACTCAAAGGGGGTGTAACAATCAGAAGACTGGGTGGCAAAATTCCATATCAAAAACACTATAAGCTGCCTTAATATAGGGCAAAATTTAGACATGGTAGACATTACAACTGAGGACGTAACCGGTAACACAGAGAATTCACTTTGCACTCTCCACCTATGTGACAAAATCCAGCGTCTTTCAAAAGTATCTCCAGTTAGATCCTAAACGTGAATTTTCCGCCCGGCCAGCAGCACGTATGGTTTATTGCTGCTAAACGGCCCTTTATTTTATTACACTGATATTAGACACCTCTCTTGTTTCGTATTTTCTGGCCTTGAATAAATAGAACCACCCTTTCTTGGTCTTCGACCTTCGTCAAAACTACTCGTGGAGAAAGTTTTTTTTTTCATACAACTACGTAAGCAAACAGGCATACAAAACCAACTGATGCAAAGCGGTTTCCGTAGCCTATGAACGACTGCAAAACCAGAGGTGCCGCTCGCGCGTTGTAGGACCAAAAGAAATCTTTTTACGCCCTTTTGAACAACCCCATGTTATATCCCTAAGGCAAAGACAATATAATAATAACGTAATAGACTGCCCACCTCATACAAAAATATTGGACCAAATTAAGGTTGCGAAAAGCAGGCGAATGTATGGCGCAGGAGAGTTGCTTGCTACTCGATACTAGATGGCGGTACTCTGCGTTAGCCTTTAACTTACTAAATATACGGTGTCATTTTAAAATATTATGCCTAAAATATTGTTTTGATTTTTAATAAGATATATTTTGTGAATGATGTTTTTATATTCTCATAATACGGTAGATACAATGTTGTGTAGTTTCGAGTGGCGTCATCTATGCGAGTCTCTGAGAACAAATCGTACGATTAAGGCGTTGAAACCACATGACTAAGGCATGTGGTCTCAACGCCTATTAAAAATCAAAACAATATTTAAGGCATAATATTTTAAAATTACACCGTATATTTAGTAAGTCGAAGGCTAACGCAGATTACCGCCATCTAGTATCAAGTAGCAAGCAACTCTCCTGCGCCATACATTCGCCTGCTTTTCGCAACCTTAATTTGGTCCAATATTTTTGTATGAGGTGGGCAGTCTATTACGTTAGTATTATATTCTTCTTCTACGATAAGAAGAAGAAGTATTATATTGTCTATGCCTAAGGTAAGTTTTGTTTGTCGGGTCACTTTATAGCACCCACATCACGTTACAGACGAATCATAAAAACAGTGCCAAGTTTGTCTTTAACAGAATCGAAGCTAAGAGACATTTCAGCTGAGGATGCGACCGGCAACACGCTCAAATAATAAAGAGATTTCACAACGTACCCACGTAAGTACTAAAATCAGCGTCTTTAGTATCTCGAGTAAGTCGTAAAAGTGAATTTTCCGCCCGGCCAGCAGCACGTATGGTTTACTGCTTCAAAACGGCCCATATTTTAATTTTATTACTTAATAGACACTTCTCGTCTCCGGAATCGCGAGACTGTTTGTGACGACTTATTTAGATGCGATTTGCTTGGATATTTTTATATTGACACGTGTATTATGTTTTCAGAGTCCATGTGTGTATCTGTATTTATTTCACCATAACTTCGAAATGCCTGAAAGGACGTAAAAGGAATAGTCAAATCTTTTCCTTCTCCCTGACATTTAAGAGCTAAGCTCTTGTCGGTATCATTGTGTGAAGAAAGTTACACAATGATCTTTTTTGCCAGGAAATAAAGGAGTGGTTTGCCAGAATATACAACAAATAATATATGAACTAAGTACCTTTATTCGTATATTTATTAAATATTATAAAAAATAGAAAGTAACTGTCTCTTAAACAGTCTGTTAGTCTTCTGGCTGTCTGTCTGTCCATTGGTCTGTATGACTATCAGTCTGTCAGTCTATCTGGTGGTCTTTCTGTCGGTCTGTCTTAAGTACCAAATTATATTTCGATTCACTGTGCCTAGCGCTGTAAGCACGACAACTGATATAAAGTCTGATGGTATATCATTATATGGTATAGGTAGGGTTGTCAACTCTTGATAGGACCAACCCAGGAGACATTTAAGGATGTTGAAAAATACTTGATTAATTTTTAAATGTATATTTTTTTGCTTTGCTGGTTCTTCATCACAAAATCATGTGTATGTGTGTAAGTGATTGCATAGCACGCAAAAAGAGCGATAGCGATGAATGGGTTTTAGTTTTACAAAAACCGGAAAAATTTATACTCCCGGGAGGACGGGAGATTAACAACTATTATCGGAGTCTCCCGGGTAATCCGGGAGGATTGGGTACCCTAGGTATTTATAAGGAACTTATAAGCGTTTTCTTGAACAGTCATTATGTTGTACGTCACCATACGTCACAAAAAATGACACCGATCTGCTTTCGAAAGTAAAAGTACATCGTAGCTAATAAAAAGGCACATGAATATTCTATAAAAAATTCACGCGTCACACGCTATCCTGAGAGTGAATTCTTGTTTTTGTTTATACCACGCGTTGTTTACGCGATAAGAAAGCCGAAAACGGTTCGACGATCTCTATCATTAGACGAGTTCTGAATAATAACATCATCATCTCAGCCCATCATCCGTCCACTGCTGAGCATAGGCCACTCTTCGTTTCCGTCATTCGTCCCGATCCTGTACCTTATCCAGGGGCGACTTACGACTTGACTATATCGTCTACCCATTCCATAGGAGGATATCCAACACTTGTTTCACCTGTGAATAAAGAATAACAACATTCACGTCAAATTCCCATGGGCGTAGGCAGAAAATTTGGATCTCCACTTGCTACGATCCTAACAGACTCTTTCGTTTTATCCACATCCATTACTGAATAATTAACGATAACCATATAGAATATAGAATCACGGTTTTACTCACGCTTTATTCGTCGAATTCGCCGACTAGTTTCGGCCAGTTATTATGGCCATTATTGAGGCGAGTGATAATGGATACGACAGTTTCACTATCTCAGAACCCTAAAAAGGCACAAAGGCTAGTGTTATTAACCGATTCCAAAAAAAGGACGAGGTCTTCTCTTCGGTTGTATGCTATTTTTTATGATTGTTACCTCTCTAGCTCTATCATTTATGTACTGATTTGAAAAGTTATTTTTTTAATTAGTTGGGTATACTTTCAAATTGGTCTATTAAAATTTTATCTCAATCAATTCAGCAGTTTGGTTGAAATATTGCTGAACGTAGAGGTCGTCGTCACGGGTTGTTTTAAGCCGATTCTATCAAAAGCAACAAAAGGTATCGGTTGAGATGGGATAATTCTTATTTATATCCTGTGAATAACTTACACACGCTCCATTTTCTTCGAACTTTTTATTTATAGTGTCTTCCTTGGCACTGTTTGTATTCTACCTTGTTCTATCAAAAATATTAGGTTTGGCATGCTTCACTTTATATGTATAGGTAGGTATTACATTTTTGAGTGTCCGATGTATGAAGATCAAATCAAATTTTTAAAGAACTTATTTTATCTGCAAAAAGTAGATACTGAAAAAAATAAAATAAATAAAAATTTCATACAGATATATATAATCCTAATCCTAACTATCCTAACTATAATAATATTATAAATGCGAAAGTGAGTTTGTTTGTTACGCTTTCACGCCGTATCTACCAAACCGATCATCATGACATTTTGCATACACATAGGTTAGGGTACTGAGAAGAACATAGGCTATATATTACGCGGGTGAAGCCGCGGGTAACAGCTTATTATTATATAAGTGTTGCCATCTTATTCTCTTCTTTCTCAGCCCCTGTTCACCATTGTTGGGTGTAGGCCTCCTCATGGCTCCCATTTTTTTTTTTTTTTTTCTTTAGCCTATTTTGTTTCCCACTGCTGGGCAAAGGCCTCCCCTTTCTGTTTCCACTCGTCACGATCCAAGGCTACTTTCTGCCATTCGCCTAAAAAGCCATCTATATCGTCTCGCCATCTCCTCCTTGGTCTGCCTCTCTTCCTACGTCCTTGGCTCCCATAATGTGTCAAAATTAGACTTCAATGCTAAATCCTGTACTTCTCTAAATTCGCTTTCTTAGCGCATCCTTTAAGCACTTTGGGTTCCTTTGATAAAACACTATTTATATCGCTCGGATTCCACCGCTAAAAAACCGCCGTTTGTAAGGGCATTCAAGCGAGAACATCCACACCATTGGGCCCGAAAGCGCGTATTAGCCACTTTCCGCCTTTTTTGCTCCGAATTAAGTATTTATAAACAGGAGTGTGGTACGTCCTTTTCAATTTTCGTTTAAAAGCCCTCCTGCGTTAACCATCAAGTAGGTAGAGGTACTTTTTGTTCGCAGGAGCGAGTCCTTTTTCTGATTAAGTGTTATTTATTATCTGGTTATTTTTTTAATTGTCTGTTTAAGTAGCTTCAAGTCAGCTTTCGCTACTTACCGGGCTTTAGAGGTGAAGGCACAGATGCTCTCAACTGTAAGGCGAACATCACCAAAGGACTCCCAAGACGGGCGGACCTCGGTTTTTTGGGCGTTACCTGGGTGCGCAAGGCCTGGAGAGACAGCCAATTCTCATATGCCTCATGGGCCGCGATTTGCATGCATAGCCTGAAGGGCCAAACTGACAAACAATGGCAAAGCTTAAGGCGAATAGAAACTCTCATGTTTGCCGTATTAGCCGAAAATTATGTTGCCAGAAAGGCCTCAAAAATCCTGGATGCATATCACCCGGGACCGCCGGGCGGTCACCAGTTATCATCATCATCATCAGATCTTTGTTAGTCTCCACTGCAGAAGCACGACCCTTTCTATACTGCCAGAGCAGTCAGATGATTTGGCTTACACTCTCAATGCTGGCCAGACGGGCTGGCCGGTCTCTTTTACGTTTATAAGCTTCGTTTAGCTAGTATTTCCTAAGTCACCTTCTACGACATCCTCGGGAAGACTTGGAGTGGTCCTATTCTACTCTGCCGGGAACCACACGGCACCAGTAATCGGAGCTAATTCTACTCTACACACTCCATTTCGGTGGTGAGTGCACCGGGATCGGAGGCTGTCCAGTTTAGTAATTTGCACGCAGGTTTTAATTTCAAGTAAGTAGGTATAGAGATTTTCCGCTTCGCTATCTAGTGACATGCTAATTGGTGCCAACGGCTGAACGTGCATGTGAAATCATCAAGACTCTTTAGATAAAATGACAGGCGATAATTGTATTTTTTTTCCAAGGTATAAATAGGACCTTATAAAGCAAAATAGTCAAACCCCAAATAAAATAGACTCACTAGTACAAATGTACGTACATAAGTACACCTAAATGGATGTTCCTCTGCTGATGAAGTGATAGTTTCGAAACCCTTCACTCCAAAAAATACCTTACATGCCTGCCATTAGAGTTCAAATTGCTCTCACTTAACGTGGAGTACAAATAAAAGGTCGGATATCGAGTTATTGGAGTCGTGTCCTTGACCTCCCGACGTATTAGCATTATTGACCCTACGCTCTTAGCTCCTATGAGACTAGTTGTACGTGTAGAAAAAATGGACTTATTTAGATAGGTTTTTTATAGCCTCGAATCACGTTTCAAAGGCGCAGTATTAAACGAAGTAAATCACTTTTAAAATAGCGAGGTTCTGCGCTTGTCTGTGTAGAAAAATACACAAGTAGCGTAATACTTATTATACTACTTGTTAGCTGTAAAGTAATTACTGTATCGTCTACTCGACCGTTTACTTTACGCGTGTCTATCTCTATCTATAATTTAAGAACTGTGTTCCTGTCGGTGGAGTACTCTCCATGTCTCTCGGTTCTCAGCCATTTATACGCCCTGCCTTTTCCTTTATTTCATCCAAATATCCTTGGTCTGCCTTTCCCACTCCTTGCCTCAATTTTTCCCTCCAAAATACTTTTAATGAATTGATCGTATCATATAAGGTGACCAAACATCCTTCCTTTGTTTCTTCTTTTTAGGGTTCCGTAGTAAACAAGGAACCCTTATAGTTTCGCCATGTCTGTCTGTCTGTCTGTCTGTCTGTCTGTCTGTCTGTCTGTCTGTCTGTCTGTCTGTCTGTCTGTCTGTCTGTCTGTCTGTCTGTCTGTCTGTCCGTCCGCGGTTTTACGCAGAGACTATCAGTACTAGAAAGCTGTAATTTGGTATGGGTATGTATATTAATCCTGGCAAAAAAGTGGTAGGATAAAATCTTGAAAAAAAATTTGTTTTAGGGTAGCTCCCATACAAGTAAAGTGGGGGAGTAATTTTTTTTTCCCTACTTACCCATCGTGTGGGGTATCGTTAAATAGGTCTTTAAAAAATATTGTGAGGTTGAGAATGTTGAGACGTGTAAATAATAGAAGTAGACCCATGAAAAATGAACCTTTATTCTAGACTACATCTTGCTTATATACTAAATAAAAACAAACATATTAAATAAAAACCTTACTGTACAAAACCTTGGCTGCACGTACATCGGAACGTGAGATGCAAAATAGTCATTATTTATTTCCTATACGTTTTACTTCCTATGTCCGCTCACGTCTTAGCCAAAGAACTCCCCCCTTTGAAAAACAAAAAAAATGAAATAATTAACAGTGTTAACAAAAGTTCAAACATTTTCTGAATTTGCCTTCTTAACTCTTCTCTCAATCCATCCTCCATACCAGGAAAAAAAGTCATCGCACCACTTTTCGATTTAGGGATCCGTTTCCGAAATATTTGTTTTTAAAGTGCAAATTTTTGTTAGACGTACGTGTCCCCCCCCTCTATCTGCTAAACGGTTATATATAGACACGTGAAAAAAATTACAGCAGTAGTATATATACTGAAATTGAAAGGAAAACTATCAGAGCTGAGTACTAAGTATAAACTAAAAAGTTATAGGCAACAAACTTATAAAATGTACTCGAAAATGTAAAATTTCATACGAGATGTTTTTGGTCGTTAAACTGTGGGGTGCGAGTGTGAACAGTGTGAACTCAAAGTTGTCATTTGCAACTACGGAACCCTACACTGCGCGTGGCCCGACACGCACTTGGCCGGTTTTTTTTAATATACAACTAAGTCGGCAAACAGGCATACGGCCCATCCATCCATCCATCCGTCCATCAGGTCTTTTTTAGTCTCCACTGCAGGAGCACGACCCTCTCTGTACCACCAGAAGCATGTATTAGCCGGCATACACCTGATGGAAACTATTCTTCTACGCCTCTACCAAAATAAAAGAAAAAAAATAGAAGGAAGACGGGGGAGAGGAAAGCCCAGGCACAGTTACTTCAAAGAAATAAAGGACAAAGTGAGAAGTGTTTCATACCAGGGTGTTAAGAGATTGGCAGAGAATAGAGACAGATGGAGGGAGCTCCACCGACATGAGCTTAGCTCTTAAATTTTGATGATTCTTTATTCTTTATTCTTTATTGTTTATAATTACTCAGTGCACTAACAGTTTCCCAACACGTGCACGTGAGCCAGGTACACTAGTATCAACTAACTACTTACACAAATAAGAAATACACATATTAACAAAAATCTTTAAATTATCATAGAAAATGTCAATTGGCATATGAGCAATCAAGGCGTTGAGTAATGTAATGTAATGATGATGACGCCTCTACCTTCTGGCTATTATTTCGAGTACCTACTAAGTTCCTAACGATTTGTAATATAAATAAACTGACGTATAAACTCGAGATGAGGGCGGAGCAAGCCACAATAACATTATTATGATGTGCCACACAGCATCAAAGGAATTCAGAGGTGGGACGAAATAGCACCGCCGGTGGTATTTATTAACTAGGTATACGGGTATTTGTGGTACTTGTATTCCAGTTTGGGGTTTATATTTCTAGCTACAATTACATAAGGAATGAAAATATTAAAGGGATATTTTTGCATTGTAGAAACATGAAACTGATCCCCTCAACAGGGCTCTGCAAGCGTTTTTATGTTGGTGATAACGTCGGGGATTGCGAAATTGAGTTAGTTTGTTTGTTTGTTACCACACCCGATCTATTGATCCGATCATCATGAAATTTTGCATACACGTCTGAAGTACGTAGAAGGACATAGGCTAACTTTCCTCCCGGAGAAAGGTAACGCGAGCAGAGCCATGGGCGAAAGCTTTTTAGGTTTATACATTTTAAAAATGTTCATTTTTAATGATACTACAATGGATAGGCATATTCTGAAATAAACTATCTCCCACGAAATCCGGAAAAACAACGTTGAAACTTCCAAAGCGAGTTTAGTTTAGCCTAGGTGTTCTCTACTGTTTTTACCTGACTATGCTATATAAACTGCCTCCGTGGTCCAGTGGTTAAGGCGTTTGCATTGTTGACCCGGGGGCTGTGGGTTCGATTCCCACGAGAAGCATACTTTGTTGTTTCCAGTTTGGTTAGGACATTGCAGGCATGAATCACCTGATTGTCTGATAAGAAAGACGATTCCGTGCTTCGGAAGGCACGTTAAGCCGGTGGTCCCGGCCGCCATCTGGTAGTCGTTAAAGGAACCACGTCAGAGGCCGAGAGGCGGATCCGAAGAACTCTGACACCAGGGTGTGCATAGTCGATTGACCGTTTCACCTACACGAAATGATGATGATGACCTGACTATGGCGATACCGAAAGGGCTGAAGCTCTTAAAGTTCATCACATATGAATTTAATAATTTTACAGAAAAATTTCAATCTCGTAATAGGGTTATAGTTATAAATGTTAATTTTTTAAATACGATACCACGGTATAACCTTAAATAAATGATCTCACACGAAATACGGAAAAAACAGCGTTGAAACTTCCAAAACGAGGTTGCGGGAATTTCCATCTGTGATTTTAATGCTGCAGATATATCTGCAGTGCGGCGCTGTCCGGAGAATCTGGGCAATGCATGATTCTAATGTGCTCGGAATACGTTTACATTTCCACGAAATAGTACGTGGTCCGGGTTTTGACTTCTAGTTAGATTTTGCCTAGTTTTAGAGGTAGTGTTATATCATCATCATCATCATCAACAGGTCCTTGTTAGTCTCCACTGCAGAAGCACGACCCTCTCCGTACTACCAGAGCTATGTTTATATTTATAAGTAATTTCTAAATAATAATTCCAGTCGCTTCAAAAAATAGACACGTAATTGTTGAAGTAAACTACTTATGGCGGTCTTGATTACTCCACCAATAATCATTATTCATATTTTTTAAAATCTCTATATTTTATATCGTAGAGACCCGTGTACTTATTATATTCACTAGCAACTTCGTTAGCGTGGACTATATGTCTCCGGCGTATTAATATACCTTAATATGAAGTACAAGACATACATAAGAAAATACTTGTAGCAGTGTAATAAAATTGTGTGGCATTGCATTGCTGTTGCTAAATACTGGAGGGATAAAATATAGGTTTCTTTTAGACTTTTTGAGCCACCAATACGATAAGAAGCTATAGCTAGAAAGAATATATACCTAGCTAGCTCCAAGTGAGCTTGCGCTACTTCACCAAACTTTGAGGTATGAGCAGAGTGCCCTCAACCTATCGCACATCTCCAAAGGCCCTTCGGGAGGGACGGACCTCGGTTTGGAGAGACAGCAAACTCTCATGTTTTGCTATATGGGCTGAAAACTACGTAGCCAAAAGGGGGACCACTGGGCGGTCACCAGTAATATGAGCTTAGTAATCGTACTCTACGCACTCTATCCCAGTGGAGTGTGACTCTGTAAAATTGTCGATATAAAATTTGACATGATAATGTATCAAATGTACTAAATCTTCGATTTTTTACCTCAACAAAAAATACTAATCAGGTTGAACAATTTGGCTACAGCGTCATTTTTATATTTCTTATAGTTTACCTAGACCATTATGGTTCTGCGTCAGATTTTCTAAATCTTCAAATTAAATAATTCAACAAAAAATGTTTATCGGGTGGAATAACTTTTGCTAAGGCGTCATTCATATATTTCTTATAGTTTACCTGGACCATTATGATACTACATGAGGTATTCCAAATCTCAAATATTTTATACCTCAACAAAAATGCTCATCAGGCTTAACAACTTTTGCTAAGGCTCCACTTTTATATTTCTTATAGTTCAGCTGGATCATTATGATGCTGCAGCAGGTGTTCCATTTTTCAAAATCATTTCTACCTCATATGTTGCCCCGGCTTAATAGCTATATAGCAAAAAAAAAATTCATTCGAATCCGTCCAATATTTCCGGAGATAAACGTGATCATACATACAGACAGACAGACATACAGACAGACAAGAAATTCTAAAAATTTTTTTTTGCTTTCTATTATTCTTTTTAAGTGTCCCTTTCAGTCCAATCCATTTCAGTCAAAAATACTAAATGTACAGACAAAATATTTTCACTGTTTTATTATATGTATAGATAAAACTTTGTAAAGAACCAAGAATGCTTTTTTTAATTCGGTTAAAATTGTTTTCATTCGGCAATACACCAACCAACCCTAAGGACAGGTGATTGCAACCGAGAAACCGAACCAAAATAAACAAAGCAAGTTTTGTAAACAAACCTAAGCCTTAAGGCGTTATAAATATACGCACATACATTCATAGTGTTGTTTTCCTAAGGCATAGCGTGGGTGGGAGAGGTCACTCAACTTAGCAAGCAAGTTCAACAAAGGGCAGGCTGTCGCGAATTCACTGAGTAACGTATAAGTTGACACGCTTGGAAATTGTTTCTTGGGTCACTTTACAGACTGGCCATTACTGGGAAGAAATATCTACATATATTGTATAGAAGAAATGTTCAGTAATAAATAAACTTATAGGGACAAATCACACAGATTGAACTAGTACCATAGTGAGCTGTGAACTTGTGTCATAGCATAGGATACTAACTCAGCAACACTATATGTTATAATAGATAGTTATGAATATAAAAATCCAAGACCCAGGCCCAGGCCTGTCTGAAATGAAAGGTGACATAACGAAAAGAATAGAATATGCCTAGAGTTAACTAGAAACGTGAATATATGGTTTTTCAATCAGTTTATGGTCTCCTCGGTATTTGACTATAATTCTAAATCCGTCATATTTTTTTCATATTCTAATTTGTTAAAATTGATTGGTTTTTGTGAGTTTTTAGTCTTTTTCTTCAAGCTACCTATAGCCATCTGAAGCAGCTCTACAACTACCATCTAATGACGACAGCCCGAAACAACGGCTTTACATGTCTCCTGAAGCCCGGTGCATATAAATATAAATATAATAAATTATAAATATATACGGACAAATCACACAGATTGAGCTAGCCCCAAAGTAAGTTCGAGACTTGTGTTATGGCATACTAACTCAACGATACTATATTTTATAATAGATTACTTATATAGATAAACATCCAAGACCCAGGTCAATCTGAAAAAGATCATTTTCCATCTTGACCTGTCCGGGGATCGAACCCGGGACCTCCGTGTCGCAGGCAGGCGTGTTGACCGCTGCGCCACGGAGCTCGACGTATATAAGTAGATATCCTTTATTTTTTTGACTGTAGCTATCAAGGACTATAAACTTAGGCACTGAAATTTACGGAATTTACAATTGGTTTTATAGTTTTTAAACAATTTATTAAACAAATGAAAGAGCAAACGAAATATCCCATTGCTAAAGTGGACTTCGTATAAAATAATAAAACAGCAAACTAGGAATATTCAGCGAAATCCAAATCCCAAAAGCTCACATGGCTTTTTCTAAATTGACCGGGATTGGATCTGTTCTAAATTGACCGAACCCTAAATTGAATGTGGTTTCTATGCGCAGTCGACAAGCAAACATAATCTGTGAATAAAAGCACTGCTGCAGTGTGCAAATCAAAAGTATTTTTTGCTTTTTTTTAGTCAGGTAAAATTACAAACTTTATTTAGTATCTACGAAATGGAAAACGAACAAAGTATACAATATTATTAATGCAAAAGTAACTTTATTTGTTTTCCACGTTTAAACTATCCAGCAAAAATAGATTACATTTTCGAAGGTACACTTCTAACTCAAATGAATGGGGGAAAACCAAGGAAAAACAAGGGTCTCGGGAGGCTGGGCGCGCTTACTCGATGTAATACTTACAACCGCCGGACAGGTAGTTAACTTAGGGATGATACCCCCCCCCCCCAATGGCCCTCCGCGCCAGGGCTGTGTAGTTGACACCGGGGGTTTTTTAGTGGGTTCAAGCCCCACATACCCACTCTGCATTCCCGTGGTAGACTGGATGATGCGAAGGCATTTTTCCTCCCGACCCAAAAAAAAAAAAAATGGGATGATGACCCCTGACCATGGCATGGTATAATAATACGGTAGTTGCCTAATGTTAAGATTATATAAAATTTGTTTCTTATGAGACTAATTTCTATCTAAAAACACTATAAAGAACACTTTTAATTTGATATCGATTCGTTAAGAGGCTTATCACAAAATAGTGCTCTGAAAGATTAGGCTTTTACGCACGGCGACCACACGGTTGGGGTCACGAGTTCACGACGCTATGCTGTTGCTACAACTGCACGATTTTGATACTTTTCATATTCTTTAATTTTTTGATATTGGATTTTTTTATTTTGTAATATTGTTAATCATGACAAGAAATTCCCACATACGTTCATTTTTGTTGGCTAAAGATACTTATATCAGCGAAACTAGCGATACCCGTTATTAAATTCTTGTACTCTGAAATAAGAACACATTGAAAAAATCTATGTAAGTATTCACTAGTAAAGTAAGGCCGCTATTGGCGGTAATTAGTAGTTCTAGTATTTACATTTACTATCTTTTATTTACTGAATGAAAAATAATAAAAAGTTATACCAAAAATACAACAAGTCATTTACTGACGAAGTACTTACGTAGATTTTTACAATTTGCTCCTATTTAGCAGTCATATCATCATTTCGTGTAGGTGACACGGTCAGTCGACCATGCACACCCTGGTGTCAGAGTTCTTCGGAACCGCCTCTCGGCCTCTGACGTGGTTTCTTTAACGACTACCAGATGGCAGCCGGGATCACCGGCTTAACGTGCCTTCCAGTTCCGAAGTACGGAATCATCTTTCTTATCAGACAAACAGGTGATTCATGCCTGCAATGTCCTAACCAAACTGGAAACAACTTAACAAATTGTGCTTCCCGTAGGAATCGAACCACGACCCCCGGGTCAACAAGGCGAACGCCTTAACCACTGGACCACGGAGGCAGCAGTAAAAGAAATAAAATGAGGGATAGCGCTAGTTCACTGGTCTAAGCGCCTTAAGCTCTTTAAGCTTTTGCCAACATTTTATTTACAACCTGCGTGTAATTTTGGAATATTTTTTTAGGGTTTAGTACCTAAAAACGTAAAAACGAAACGTAACGTTGGTGTCACCCTGTCATAACCATTTGCTACGAAACTACTGAACTGATTAAGTTGAAATTCGATACTTATATAAGTCTGTAACCCGAAGATGAGAGATCAAGAGAGTATGACGTGTATAATATTTTTCTCAAACATGCTTGGAAATGTTCACATTATTTTGACAACCTTGTTTGGGATAAATCAATATTGCTGTACTGGCCAATACACGGGAGCAAAGTATGTATGAAAATCCCAAGAAAATCCATATCTGTCGTGTTTTAAAGTAACTATGAAAATTCATATCTGTAATGTTATTTAAAAATGGAACACCGCGTTTGCTGCGAAATAATTCAAGTATGGAGGTTACAAATTCAAATTTAAAATTTTACCAGGCTAGTAAGAAAAAAGAAATTAAAAAACTTAAGATTTTGGCGCGATATTTTCTACATATTGTTGTTTATGAACATTTTATGAATATTAATTGACATATTTACATCAATAATTCATGATGGTCTAGGATAAAAGAAAAATCATAGAATATACCAGGTGCTTCTCTTTCCGTACAGTCTGTAAAAGCAGGCCGAAGGAGAGGGCGAAAACCTATGCAGAAGAATATGTCAATAGGTGATGCGACTAGCAACCCACCACTATTTTAATTGCATTTTCTACATTTAAATCCACTAATACCCTAAACATGGCTTTTGAGGTCCGTCTCACCTGTAAGGGTAAACACGTGATAATATATGTATATTTGTTTGTCTATATACTATTTTTTTAATTTCCGTGCAATATTTGATAAAAGTACTACACAAGCCTTGGCCGCAATCAGGCATTGATGGACTCACGTATGTGTGCCTCGGCTCCGCCTCGGCCCACATTCACACGTTCGTCCATCAATACCTCTTTTGCCGGCCGTTGCAGTAATGTACTTTATTGGTAAATTAGATATTTACAAAAAATATATCGTAATCGTATACATATGTCTGTTGACGATTTATATAACAAATAAGTTGGAAAGTATTTGACCAAATTAATTCAATAAAACAAATAAGACATTTTTACAAACATGATATTCATTATTTGACTAGCAGGAATTGGTTTTTTGGCTGTCCTAAATAATTAAATATAAATATATACGGACAAATCACACAGATTGAGCTAGATTTTATAACACATACATAATTACATATGTATATAGACAAACATCCAAGTCCTAGGTCAATCTGAAAAAGATAATTTTTCATCATGACCTGACCAGAGTGACCGCGGAGCGAACCCGGGACCATCCGTGTCACAGGCCGTGTGGTGTTGACCGCTGCGCCACGGAGCTCGTCGTCATAATCATTAATTACAATTTTACTTAATAAAAATAAATTGGAATACTATGTGCCTCAGTGGCATGTATCTGGCTTAGTTAGTCGCACTATACGCTTTGCACTCAATCGTTTGACGAAGAAAAATTCGGCATAGGTCCGCCGTCGACAAGCTCTCGCGCAGTACTGAGTTTGAGCGGTCGACGCATCGAAATATATAGTAATTTGGAGGTTGCAATTACGTTTTTTATAGTCATATCTTTAATTATTATTATTTTAAAGTACAAAATTTAAATTCCTTATGAACTTACGTTTATTCTAGTACATATTTCATGTAATAATATTACTGTAGTAAGGAGAAATTTGCAGTTGATGTTTTAGAAATTTCGTGGTTTTACGGTTTTGAATGGATATTTTTTACTAAATATTCCATACATATTTTAAAATTCCGATTCCGCTATGAACTTTAGCACTATTAAAGAGATATTATTATATTTTTTTCGTTTTAATTCCGTCTGTACAGTTGTTCAGTTTTGAGCACGAACAAGGGCCTCGCCCTCTTTTTGTGTAAAACATGCTTCGGAATTTTGGCTTTATTTTAATTGATTAGATAAAAATGCAAAAAGTGAAGCCGCTATGAACTTTACTAATAACTATTCTCCATTGTTAAATAGATTTAAGTTGTCAAAGTCTTTCAGTTTCTTAGAATTTGAATGCCAAAATCGCGGTCAAAATGTGATAGGCCTCTTAAGTGATCTTAAAGCTTCTTTAAAGATGGGTGAATAGGACCATTTTTTTAAAGTATGAAAATCTTTAATTACAATTATACTGTATTTTAATCTGCAAAATTTATAGCAACTTTTATTATGAAACCATTATCATAAACGACATATTTCGTACAGCTACCAAACAAAGTTCTCACGCCACCCATACAAAATACAAGCTTGTGACGTCACAAATATGTAGGCATTTCAGCGGCGCGTTTTCACGTCTAAAAACATGTGTCTTTAAAACTTTTATAACTGAAAAAGTTTTTTGTTTAGAAATGTATTTCTGTCACTATTGTGTTTATTTTTGGCAGGTCTTTACATAGCAACATGAAAAAAATTTTAGTCAACATGCCCATTCTACTTCTGCGTGGCTTTTTAAGAATCATCACCTGTCTTCTGTAGTACTGTAATGTATCTCAATCTAACTATCATATATTGTCGTTTCCTGAAGCCTAAACGGCTTGCCCGATTTTGAAGGGTAAGGTTGTATTCTTTTCCGGATTCATCGGCTATTTACATCGGCCAAAAATCAATATGGGGCAAAAATAAACTGTCTAAAGGAGCAATCTTTTTTTTTAACAATGCTGCTTGTGAAAGCTTTGTATTTACGCATTAAGACATCTGACATTCCTTAATGATGGTGCATTTTGAAGCCTCAAGCTGCATGAAATGTGGTCACCACTTCACCAGTAAAAGTGTAGCCATGCCATATTGTATCATCATCATCATCAGGTGTTTTTTAGTCTCCACTGCAAGAGAATGACCCTCTTTGTACTGCCAGAGCCATACATTAGCTAGAGTAGTCAGAGAATTTGGCCAACACTCTCCACACTAGCCAGACGGGTTGTGGAGCGGTCTCTTTGATGTTACAAGCTTTGTTTAGCTAATGTTTCCTAGTCGCTTTCTACGTCATCCACGGGCAGACTTAGAGTGGTCCTATTCTACTCTACCGAGAACCACACGGCTGGAGCTAGCATTTTTCGAAAGTATTCCCGATCCCGGCCGATCCCTAATAAAACAGGTGATAGTGACAGACTGTCAGTAGTGCACGGGGTCGTTGACCCGCTATTGTTATGGCACCGATCCACTAGACTGGAATGAGTCGTGTGCTATCGATTTTTCATTTAGCAAGCCACTAGGAGAGCCGAGAGAAGCCTAAAGGATGGTTTTCGCTTACTGCCGCCTATAGTTCGTATGTATTTTAGAATTTTAAAGTCTTCCATGTTGGTCTGGGAAAATTAAAAAAGTAGAATGGACTGTCCAATTTAAGTTATCTTGAAGGTAGTCTAAAATTTATTTCGAACTAGCTGTTACCCGTGGCTTCGCCCGCGTAATATATAGCCTATGTCCTTCTCAGTACCCTAACCTATGTGTATGCAAAATTTCATGATGATCGGTTCAGTAGATTCGGCGTGAAAGCGTAACAAACAAACAAACATACAAACAAACTCACTTTCTCATTTATAATATTAGTTAGGAGTTAGGATGAGCAGCACAGTACCCCGTGTATCCCCGTAAATTATGGATTAGTCCTTCCATGCTGGTCTGGGAGAAAAGAAAAAAAAACGTAGAGTGTACCAGCTGCTTCTCTTCCCGCGCAGATCGTGAAAGCCGATCAAGGGAATGGGCGTCAGAAATCATGTCAATAGGCGATGCGGCTAGCAACCCATCATTATTTTGATTCCGTTCTCACGTACAAGCCTAACAACATGCTAAACGTGGCCTTAAGGTTTTACGGACCTGGACTCTGTCTACCCCGCAAGGGAGAAAGACGGGATAGTATGTATCGATAGCCTATATCTAAAGGATGCCAATTAACTCTTGTAAGTAGTTTTTGTGTAAAAGAGGAACTCACATTCTTAAATCCATGAAAACTTGCACATACTTACTATCAGTCCACACCTGTTTCGCCCGTGTATACAACCTACGTCACTCAGGGATATCGTACCTATCGTACCTAATAAACGGTGAAAGTATTTCTGCCATTGGTCCAGTAGTTCCAGAGATAAACACGTTGAAAGAAACTCTTCAGCTTTATGATTTTAGTAAGTAAGTAAGTTAGGTAGCTATGTTTCCGGCAGAGTAAAATAGGACCACACCAAGTCTTCCCGTGGATGTCGTAGAAGGCCACTTGGGATGCACAAGATAAACAAAGATAAAAAATACATCAAAAAGACTTCTCGAACCCGTCTGGCCAGCGTGGAGAATGCAGGCCAATCCTCTGACTGTTTTGGCTTAGATATATATGGCTCTGAGAGTATAGAGAGGGTCGTGCTCCTACAGTGGAGACCTGATGATGATGATAAGTAAGGTGTATAAAAATAGTCCAAAAAAACCAAAGTTGATCCCACAAATGTTTTCTAACGTTTTCGCGATTGTTTCACATAAAAAAAATATATTTAATAAGGTTTTTATCGCATTTATTACAATATACACCTCTCGTTTCGAATACTTTACAGTGTTCGTGGTCACAGGTAGACTCCCACTAAACGTGAAAGTTTGATTTCAATCAACCAATTAAACAATAGAATATATCCAATATGGATTGAAAAACAAATGGAGGCAGGACTCAGGGTCATTACGTGTGTCAGCATCGAACAAGTTTGATTAATCACCAGGAACCTTCGTGTCCATGATTTATTACCGGGATGTATTTGTATTCCAGTTTATATCTAAGATTTATTGTTTGTGGATTTCGTGAGCTTATGAAGAATACTGACTACATACGGGTACAACGTTTTACATAGAGTTGCGGCGTTCTTGCTCTACTACTCTACTAGCAAAATTTAAATTTACTTGTATCAAAGACAATATAATACTAACGTAATAGACTGCCCACCTCATACAAAAATATTGGACCAAATTAAGGTTGCGAAAAGCAGGCGAATGTATGGCGCAGGAGAGTTGCTTGCTACTTGATAGTAGATGGCGGTAATCTGCGTTAGTCTTTAACTTACTAAATATACGGTGTCATTTTAAAATATTATGCCTAATATATTGTTTTGATTTTCAATAAGATATATTTTGTGAATCATGTTTTTATATACTCATAATACGGTAGATACAATGTTGTGTAGTTTCGAGTGGCGCCATCTATGCGAATCTCTGAGAACAAATCGTACGATTAAGGCGTTGAGACCACATGCTTGTATATATCAACTTTGCCCTTTAAATTAAGAAAGTCAAGCTTTTCTTTAGCTGTTTTTGTCAAAAACAGCTTTATGTTGTTACTACAAGGCGACTTGTAAAAGCTATATAAAGCCGTGACAAGGCCATACCCCGAGGGTTATGAAAATCATATGGCGGTGAAAAGAAACGAAAATCTTGTTAAGATATTTTCCATACAAAAGTAGAAAAACATATTTTTTTTGTTTTGGTCACACCCCTAATTATGCATAATATTAGAAAGAAAAGAAAGACTCATTGATAAATTTCGTTACTTGCGGCAAAGCCCTTGTATGTCATATGTTCCTAGTACTTTTGTAGACACATCCTAATAATAGCAATTTATTTCTAAACACAAACACAGCTGAGATCATTTCGAACTCTTGCTATGTTCTGCCAGCCTAGTACAATTCAGACACCTACCTCTTTGTTGACACCGCGCCGGCCGCCGCGCCGCTCTTTCAAAGAAGCCGCCTTTCCTTTGCGGCATACGCTTTGCGGAACTTAGCAACAACATTGTTTCACAAATTTGACACTTATGTACTTCTATCGAAGGTTGTAAATCTGTTGCGTTCAAAAAAAACACTGATCTCGAGTTTTAAATTGGATTAAATGAAAATTTAAGAATCATACACGAGCACGACATGTATCACCACTTAGATTTAGGTACACAATTCAGGTAATTTCCGGCTCAAAGTGTCCTCCACCACGATCTCTGCACAATTGCGCCCTCTTTTGGATTGAGCTTACGACGTTCAAAAGCATATCCGCCGGGACAGATTGAAACGCCGCAAGTATCAGCCCACGCATTTCTTCCGGGCTCTCACATTCCACGGCATACACTTTTGTTTTTATGTAACCCCACAAGAAGAAATCGAGTGGGGTTAAATCAGGTGATCGTGGCGGCCACGCCACGGGACCGCTCCGACCTATCCACACGTCGAACCGCCGGTCCAGGTACGCTCGGCACTCGCGGGCGAAGTGAGCGGGAGCGCCGTCATGTTGGAAAATCATTCTCCTGTAGGCTGCTACTGGAAGATCTTCCAACATCTCTTCCAGCTCAGTTCTTAAAAATAATAAATAATTTTCGGCATTAAGGGATTCCGGCAAAAAAATTGGACCAATGAGCCTGTCTCCAATAATGCCTGCCCACACATTAATCCGCCACCTATGCTGGAAACTTGCCACGCGGGAAGCCTTCGGGTTCTCGTGCGCCCAGACGTGCTCGTTGTGGCAGTTAAAGAGGCCCCTTCTTGTGAAAGACGCCTCGTCTGTCCACAGAATGTTCATGGCCACCGTCGGGTCCCTCGTGACTTCGTGATCGTACCACGTGCAGAACTGAACACGCGAGGCAAAATCCCGAGTCAGGAGCTCCTGGGTCTTCCGGTAGTGGTAAGGGTGTTGCCCATCAGTGTTCAGTGTCTTCCACACTTTCCACTGTGACACTCCTAATACTGCTCCACAGCGACGTGTGCTGGTCGTGGGGTCCGCCGAAAAATGGTCCAGGATCTGGTCTTCCAAGTCACTTCGCCCGCGCGGTGGGCCCTCGCCAGGGCTCGGTTGTAGCCTGCCGGTGGTGTGCAGCCGGTTCACGAGGTTCCTGAAGCACGCGTAGGAAGGAAGCTGACGGGCGTCGGGCCTACCCAACACGTAGCGATCCTCATACAAACGACGAGCAGCCGCCAGGTTGCCGTCGCATGACCCCACACACATAACCATATCATAATACTCCGAATTTGAGTAGTTCATGTTCGAAAAAGTCGATAGTAATGATGACACGAACGCGTGAGATAATCACTCTTTTCGCTAAGAATGTTACCGATCGACTGACTTCCTTCCGAGTTCCGATACAAGTGCAAGCGGCGACATCAAAGTGACCTCTTTCATCTATCCTGTATGCCTAGTACCTACTTAATTATGGTTCCGCAATGCAATAAGGAAAAACCTTTTTTAAAGTATTTTTTCTTCATTTCGTGTAGGTAAGTTAGGTAAGGTCTTACGACCCCACATACCCTGGTGTCAGAGTTTCTAAACCGCCACAAGTGCGTTTGACGTGGATAAAGTAATTTATTAAATTAGACAAAAGACTTCCAGTCTAACTGACCGTCGTGTTTACCGAAGTTTTTGGACAGCAGCTGCGATATCAAAAATCTTTTGAAGATGTGAAAAATCTTACAACTTCTTTACGCATTTTTTTGTATCTGAGGTATCTGTTGTTATTTATGAATCGGTATTCTCTTTAGTGCAAAACAAATCCTATTAAAAAAAATGTTTTTATGTGAAGAGCGAAAAACTAAAAATAATAATTCGTGATAACTGCTTTTTCTGGTCAGTGGGATTCCAACATTGCGCTTGGCGGTACGTGGTCGTTATGAGAGAACTTTATTACCCCAATGGCTGTCAGTCTTGCGCGTTAGTGCCTCGCCCACTGCCACTTCAAGGATTTTAATTAATTCAATTCATGTACGAATAATGTTTTACAAAGCTAAGTTAACATTTAGTTCATCGTTCCAGTAACAGTTAAAGAAAACTTATTTATCTGATAGCAAAAAACGGTATTTAAAAAATTTTATACGGAACCAAGCCTAAAATATCAAAAAATAAAGCGAATAATGAGAGAGCGAGACAGAAAATTACGTGCATGAAGATGAATAATATTCGCAGAAGAGATAATGCATTGCATCTCGGTAAATTGTTTCTACTTTCGAAATTACATGAATGTTTTTTTGTCTTTTGAAATTTAATTTTAAGTCGATAGAATTTAATTGTTTATTGTTAATTAAGCATTAATTTATGTCAAGAGTTTACATACCTACGATTTGATATCAGCTGTTTTTACTTTTAATGATGGGCTTCTACTCTGTAAGAAGATTTAACTTTACCCGTAATACCAGTGACATTATGAGGATTTTTTTATTATTATTGTTATTGATATGTAATAAAAATCAAAACCAACTAGCAAGTTTGTCAGAAATCCACGCATAATTAAATCCATTTGTTTGATTCGCCGTTAAATTATTTTTAAAAATTACGATGCTGTTTGCTGATTATGGTTTTCGTAAGTAAATTATTTCATTTAGTGATAATCACTAATTGACAGATTTTAAATTTTAGTGATTGAACTACCACTTAAATTAAAAATCTGTCTCTCAGAGACACAAGGATCTTAGGCAATGATTATTCGTTATGGTCGTTGTTTAGTCTTTGTAATTGTAATTTCTTAGCTCCTGGTATTCTAGGTCATTGGTCAAATGATAGTAAAAATTGTAGATTTTCGTAATGATGAATGACAACAGCTGATGTAGGGTTGGTACCTTAAGATTTTTGTCTAATTATGAAATGTTAATTAACTCGGTATTGTGACGCTTTTCTTACAAGATGTTATTTTATCTAGCATGTCTATGTGATACCTTACATACCACTTTTCGCTTTATATAGCTCTTACCAGTCACCTTGTATAAGCTCT
Organism: Rhodophaea formosa; assembly: GCA_963082605.1. Lineage (NCBI taxonomy): Eukaryota > Metazoa > Arthropoda > Insecta > Lepidoptera > Pyralidae > Rhodophaea > Rhodophaea formosa. Next base: position 6,094,017 of record OY720228.1, on the reverse strand, counting down.
TTCTCCGGTTTCCTTTAAATCCCAGACCGGATCCGAAAATTTATGTATCGTCTGAAAGTTCCGCCTTCAAACCTAACATGCGTAAAAATGAGCAAATTGTTACAAACAGTTGTTACAATCTTGTATGAAGAGAAGTTATAAACCTAGTTCATAATTCATTAGTAAAGAAAACAGTCATACTTTGTAAGGATAATAATTATGATTTTACATTCAAATTGTAGCAAAAACGTATCAACAGAAACATAATTTAAAATGTTCATTATCAATAACGAAATCGAATCGCAGTTTCTTTGTAAAAGTTGTACAAATTGAATATAAGTTTCGGTTTAAAAAAATCCAATGCATTTTCTCAAATGCAAGTCACCAAAAGTCTTCGCATAGCGTCAGCAGCAAAATTATGTGGCAGTGCCACCTGCTTGAAATTTATCTTGTGGAAGAGAGAAATAACTAGGAGAAAATAAAAATGGTAAAATTATTCCATCAGATGCTGCTCGTTATTTTGTAATACAGGTATTCGAGGTTTTATTACTAACAGAATTAGTAATCTAGGATTCTTGCAGAAGCCAAAAGCAATTCTTAAATTATTAGAGAAGTAATTATCATTGTTTAATAAGCTTCATGATACGAAATCTATTTGCTAGTATAATTATTATAAAAACACTTTTGAAAAACAATAATTTTTCAAAGCATAAAAATATAATGGTTCGCTTGGGCTTTAAGCTCAAACCATTGGATCAGTTAAAACTTCTGTATTCTGATCTAGTTATGCCAGAATGATTACATGCTAATAGTATATTCTATATTTCATTGTTTAAATTCAACTCAAACGCTGTCGACTTTGCGTACAAAATGTGTTCATGCAATTCGAAAGAAAATATACAAGTACGCCATATTTTTTTGTGTCATCTTTCAATTCACCCGATGTCAACTGTGCATGCAAGAGCTAGTTCTTCATACTGTTTTTTCCGCTGCCGACCGTACTTCTCATAAAGTATTACACAATTGAACACGTGCGGTGTTCACAAACAGTGGGCAGATGCGCACGCGCACCTGGCTCGCCTACCGATTTCGCTGCTAGGTGCGGATGGCAATAAGATGAGAAATACTTAAACAAGTTTTTTAGGATAAGATTGTCTGCTTTTTATTTCTTTTGACCTGTTATTTATATTATGAAACTATCAAATTTCCCGAAATTATAGCCTATGTCACCCGCATATAAATATGCTCACTTACCATAAGGTGACCCGCTTGAAAATCGGTCCAGTACTTTAGGAGCCTATTAATGTAAAAAAACAATAAAATCTTTCCTCTTTGTAATATTAGTAAGGATATCCAAGCGATGGCACTTTATTATGATTATGACAATTGATGCAGGAAATAAAAGTCAAATCAGGAGTGCGTCATTCATCATTATCATTAGTCACTCACCTAAACGTATACTCTTCTTCTTCATCAGGTCTTTATTAGTCTCCACTGCAGGAGCACGCCCCTCTCTGTACTACCAGAGCCATATATTAGCCAGAGCAGTCAGAGGATTTGGCCTACTCTCCACGCTGGCCAGACGGGTTGGAGAGGGCTCTTTGATGTTTATAAGCTTTGTTTAGCTTGTGTTTCCTTAGTCGCCTTCTACGACATCCACGGGAAGACTTGGAGTGGTCCTATTCTACTCTGCCGGGAACCACACGGCAGGTATACTCGCGGTATACCTTTAGTGTAGTGATTAATGATGACTAATAACTTAGGGTCAAATAGACTCTGCGTTCTATATTTTTTGGTCTAAACAACGACTTCATGTAATAGCATTAGACTCAATCAAGAAGAGAACATAAACTTCATTGCTAAAATTCAAAAGATTTTTCTTAAAAGCAACTCTTGTGCGATGTGGATTATATATTAAGATTAACACGAAGCATTTGTTATCCAATTACACTAACGTAACGCAAATAATTAAAATCTCGCTATTATATAACGTCACAGTACATAATTCTTAATTAATTCAACATAACATATATCACTTGAGAGCGATGCTGAGAGGCATTGACAGAGTAGAAACTAAGTTATAGACCAACAATATAAATATTGTTATGTCAAATACGTCTCATTATTTTAACAGGTTGTATGCGGTTCTGGAGGTACCAAAGGAGGGTTGGCGTCAGGCAGGCAACCAGGCTGTAAAAACTTATTGTATACACACTACACTAATACTGTCAAATCACAGGTTAGGACTGGACGCAATAGGAAACAACACTGAGAGGGAGACGCCTCATGATTATGTAGGTACACGACAAACGATTTGAGAGTTGGCGATGATTCTACTCCAAAACTACCTATTGAAATGACACTTTATCACCTTCTGTTATTTTTCTTTGTCGTTAATCTAAGCCGTATGAGTTCCAATCAATATTCAGATACAAATACAAAGAGAAAGTACTCAATGTCAGATGTAATTATAGTGTTGGTCGAAAAACGAGATTCTTTGAGCAAGAAATACTTCATGTAGTTCCCAAAGTTCCCAAAATAAGCCATCACTAATCCCAAATAACTTAACAAGTTATATAAAATTAAAAATTTGAAGCAACTGCTGACACGAAAATCCCTTTATCTCGTAAAAGGATCGATTTTGATAAAATGTCTAAAACTATTATAAGAAGACCTGCCTTCAAAAGTAGAAAAACAACAGCATTCACACTGCTTCATGCTTTTTGCATCGGGGTTAATAAACAGTAATACAGACGACTGGCTTATTTTTGCCGTCAAGTAGATAACTGCAGTATTATTTTAAATTTAGTACAAATATGTTCCTCTATATTACAATCTCGTTCACTATCAATGCAACAATAGTGGAATCCGAGCCGGGATAGCATACGAGATATAATTTGCGCAGACAATAACGGCCGAATGGCAGTGATTTAATTTAATTAAGGACGTTTCATTATTTTGGATTAATGAATTGATACTGTGCGAAGCCTCCTCGAACATATTACACATAGTACTAATAAGTAACAAACCTACGTATTTAGTATAACCTAGTATAACGAGCTCCGTGGCGCAGCGGTCATCACGCCTGCCTGCGACACGGATGGTCCCGGGTTCGATCCCCGGTCAGGTCAAGATGGAAAACGATCTTTTTCAGATTGACCTGGGTCTTGGATGTTTATCTATATATGTATTTGTTATAAAATATAGTATCGTTGAGTTAGTATCCCATAACACAAGTCTTTCATTAGAACTTACTTTGGGGCTAGCTCAATCTGTGTGATTTGTCCGTATATATTTATTTATTTTATTTATAGCAAAGACACTATTGCCGGGTGCAAAGTACTCGTAGGTAGGGGTAATATAATCGATCGCAGCGTTCATAGTGGCAAAAAGTAAAAGTAATGTTATGCCTGGAATCACAACTATCCTAATCCGAACCAATATTACAAATGCGAAAGTAAGTTTGTTTGTTTCTTTGTTACACTTTCACACCATATCTACTGAACCGATCATCATGAAATTTTGCATACACGTTGTCTGGAGTACGAAGAAGGATATACTGTTCCTAGTACTGTTCCCGAGAGATCGACACCAACGCGAGCGAAGCTCCGGCATTTGTATATAGAAAACTAGCAATTTTCCCGCGACTCCCGCGCGGTGTAAATTATAGCCTACTTCACCCACAGACAATTTAGCGTTCTATAGATGAAAGAATTTTGAAAATCAGCCCAGTAGTTTCGGAGCGTATTCAATGCAAAACAAACAATCAAATTTTTCCACTTCAAAATATTAGTATAGATATCCAGTTGAATATTTGACGAGCTCCGTGGCGCAGCGGTCAACACGCCTGCCTGCGACACGGATGGTCCCGGGTTCGATTCCCGGTCAGGTCAAGATGGAAAATGATCTTTTTCAGATTGACCTGGGTCTTGGATGTTTATCTATATAAGTATCTATTATAAAATATAGTATCATTGAGTTAGTATCCCATAACACAAGTCTCGTACTTATTTTGGGGCTAGCTCAATCTGTGTGATTTGTCCGTATATATTTATTTAAAATTAATATCATGCATAAAGTATGCAGTAGAGGCTGCAACTGGGATATCTAAAAAGAAAAAACAAAACGTCCAAAAAGCTGGTTTCTACACAGCTAAAACCACACGTGCTATCAAATTGAAATTAGACTAATGCATGCATATCCATCACCTGATTACTATGGAAGCAGTTAATGGCTTTTCAATTCCGAAATCAGCGCATTATCAATTTATTAACATCAAACTGCAATTAGTCATAATGATGAAGCCATACTATATGACGATTGTGAAAATGTAAGTACAGGTACAGTCAACAAACAGTATTCGTTTAAAATTTCATTTAATTTGTGAGTCGATTAATTGTGGCGCAAAATTTGGAAACTGAGCTATTCAGCTTTGAGGAGTTCCGACCAGGTATGCAAAATTTCAGCTCAAAATCAAAACATTTGTTTAGTAAATAGGCCTTTGTAGGCCTTTTTCTCGTCATATCATATTTAAAATTATCTTATTAGATAATATGTATTTATTAATTGTTCAAAAGCTACAGACTACTAGCGTATCGGAACCGACCACTGTAGAGAAACGCCGAAAGAAACTCTTTTCAACAGTTTTGGTCGCTCCTCGCCTGAATGGCTTTATACGATTACGTATATTTATTCCTTATTGTCTTTTTCTGTCTTTTCCTTTTTCTTTCTTTTTTCTGTTCTCGTGTTACAATTTCAATATACATAGATTTATTATTTTTGGCACATGTTTATGTTAACCATCGAGTGTGCAATGATAATAAACAACATATGATACATAGAGTAGTCTCAAAGAGGCCGAGCAGACCAGTCCCCCCTGACAGCACCCGTTCACGAGTTCAGCTGGACACCGGAAAGTCAATCGCTTTAACTTGCAAGAAGATACAGATAGACAGAAATTTCACGGATTTTGTTTCGCCTTGCTTGGACAGATGATCTAATCTTCGAGTTTTGTAACAGCGAATGCCCGGCATTTTGAAAAATTTCCAACTAAGTGTATCTTAGATCCGTGAAATCCGTTGGACCTGCCGAGAATTCAGATAAAGGGACGTAGGCCGTGAAAATATGTACTTTATTGAAACGGACCAGATCCTAGACGTGTTTCGAATTAAAATAAATAATATAATCTTTTGGACATATTTTCGCTAGGCATCTTGAAACTCTTAGCATTAATTCACGAGAAGGAAGGTTTTGGCATTCCTTACATATTCTTCGAGCCTTTTGTTATTTAAGAACAGGCTTGTCGAGATAGGTTAGGGTTTCAAACACCTTTAATCGAATGGTAACTACTAACATTTGATCCTTGTAGAATCACACAACAATCACACACAATCATGACAATCATCGAAAGCAAACCTGTTTATTCATGGTTTATTCAGTAGCCTATGATTCAGAAGGCTATGTAACAAACAGCTATAAGTTTTGGCAAAATAATCATTGTGCCAATTGTCAAAAGTATCTGAATTAGTTAATAATAAAAATTGGGTGTGTTTCTTTGTACATTATAAAACAAATAAGAAATGGCTCCAATGAATCGGAGACAGAAGCAATTGTTCTAAATGTAACAGTAGTCTTTAAGTTTTGCAGACTGTACTAATTTTCATTACTCTCAACGAAACCAATACGGCTAGCTGACTATCTATAGAATCTGCCTTAAGCGACCTAACAACGAAACGTTTGAATACATTGTTATTCCTAATTAATATTTAGATCACGTTTGGTAAGCAGATTGTGTTGGTTTTCCATCGGCTTTGACAATAAAGTTAAGTCGGTGTATTCGTTTATTAAATTAAAATACGCCTCAGGTCTGATTTTGCTCTGAAGGTTATATCTGGAATTTTTCATCATGTTACGAAGATTTCGGCCGATTTTATGATTCACAGGACTTTTTCCAATTTATAAAATGTCCAGCGCAGTAAAATGTAATGACGAAAACTCAAAATCAAACGAAAACTGTAGCTGATGCTCTATTACTTTACAGATATTTGCCGGAAACGAACTTTTGGTAATCTCTACTTTTAGCTTTAATAATATTAAAACTTACGCGAGGTAAATTCATTATGAAAACACGGCTTTACTCACGTTTTATTACGTCGGATCTGCCGACTAGTTTCGGTCTGTTACGAAGACCATCATCGGGGCGAGTGAAAGGGGTGGCGACACGACGGTTACGCTTCCCTCAAAGCACTGAGGGCCGCCTCACGCGTCGCCGCCCGCGCCGCTGCCCGCGCTGCGCGGCCCGAAACGATGACCGGTGGAGGGGATGCCAAAAAACCAGAGGATGTTGCCTGTGGTGTGTCTTCATCGTTTTGTGAGTCCGTTGTTACGAAAGCACTCGTATGAACTGAGCTGACCGTGTCGATACCTTTTACAGTATTGCTATAAGAGTTAATAAAGTAAGAGTTAAAGTATAGACGTAATAAAACGTGAGTAAAGCCGTGTTTTCATAATACTTTTAGCTTCTAGCTTGAATTAAAAGGTATCTCGGCTTATACGCCATTGCCACGCCTTTTTCCGATCGGTCTCAAAGGCTGCCGGGCTTGCTCGAACAGCATCATCATCATCATTATCAGGTCTTTTTTTTAGTCTCCACTGCAGGAGCGCGACGCTCTCTGTACTACCAAAGTCATATATTTGTCAGAGCAGTCAGAGGATTCCGTCTACACTCTCCACGCTGGCCAGACGGGTTGTAGAGGTCTCTGATTTTTATAAGCTTTGTTTAGTTTTTTTTCCTAAGTCATCCGTAGAAGATGTGGAGTGGTCTCATGCCACTGTTCCGTTAAAAACACGGTTAAATGCTCAAAGAGCTCTATTGACTTCACGATCTTTTTTCATCCTATGCACGTGGCCAAGTCCAACGGAGTCTAGGTTACAAAGATACCATAATCCATCAACATGAATGTTTTGAAAGCACTGCACTGCCGTGTATAAGGTGAGTTTCCCATGAGTCATGGACACGTGTCTGCCAGCTGTTTAATTATGTTAAAATCTTTCGTTTTGCCCTCGTAGGGCGACGACGGACGTGGGGTAAGGTTGGCGATTTGCACAAAGTATAAATAAAGGACAGGAAATTAAAGACGTCGACTGGAGACGGTTCATCAAATATAGGACTTAGTAAGGGTTTTCTAGGACAATATTTCACATGCTTGATATGTCAGTGAGATGGAAATGAGGAAAGCGCATTCCAAATTTAGTTTTCTAGCAAGATTGTACGTCTGAAATAGTGTCAGCTCGTTCAGAACAAAGAAACATGAAACATATGAATTAATTTTACTTAACTATCTTTCCGCGACTGTGTCTTGTGAACTGTGTTCACGGAAAGAAAAAATCGCAAGTAACGTAGTCTATAATTTTATTTAGCCTATGTTTAATATAGGTTTCTGTAGGTGAATCAATATTTTTTAAGAAGTATATAAGAAAAGCATTGTGAATGCGCAAAAGAACACATATCCTATGCTAATCCTAACTTCCTAACTAAGATTATAAATGCGAAAGTGAGTTTATTTGTTTGTTACGCTTTCACGCCTTATCTACTAAACCGATCATCATGAAATTTTGCATACACATAGGTTAGGCTATTGAGAAGGACATAGGCTATATATCACGCGCGCAAAGCTGCGGGTAAAAAAATAGTAAAATATATTTTTGAATTTATTCGTACCGATAATCTTATAGTGCGGCGTAGAAGGCAGCCAACAACAGAACAACAGGCCATAAACCCACTACAACAACCGACGCAACCACCGCCGCCGTCACAACCCATTCCTTCTTTTAGTAATAATGATTTTATTGAATGTGCTCAGTGTTCCGATGGTCGACGCTTTAAAGGGCGCCGAGGTCTAAATATACATATTTCAAAATTTCACAGAGCCGATACACCTGCTAGACCATTCATCAATCCTTTACTCTCAGTACCACCACAACCAGCAAACAATCATCTGAATTTCGACAAACACCTGTGTAACCTGCATGCCAATGTCCGAATCGTTAAACGAATCCCAAGAGGAGCTAGAGTGTCATTAGCTAGGTCGCTATCTGTTGTCTTACAAAACTGAATAAAATTCCAATCAGAACGTAATCCGGAATCATGGCAAGACCTTCTCACCTTTTCATATAAACATTTTCATGCCCCCAACATAAAAAATAAATCATTGACTGCCCTTCTTAAGGCAAACTGCAACAATTGCCAACATGATCATCTTCTCACCGCCAATACTCCCAAGCCACCATACAATATCACCAAAGTAGTGCAAAACAAGGCAATGGATGGGGACCTACGAAATGCAGCTAGGATTCTTTTTTCTGATGACACATTAGCTCCGAATAATTCTGATACGCTTGAACGCCTGCGTGATAAACACCCCATGGCTATTACAACCACCGCGCCTCCAAATCTTATTTCAACTCATTCGGCTGTTGAAATCAAAATCGAAGATACTAGAGATGCCATTATGTCGTTCCCTAATGGATCCGCAGGTGGAATCGACGGACTCACGCCTCAGCATCTCAAAGATCTGATCAGCGCGTCCGCCGGTGATGCCGGCGGGGCATTACTGAACGACATAACAAAATTTTGCAACTTCCTTTTTTCAGGGACTCTTACAGAAAATTTCAGAAAACTGTTTTTTGGAGCACGCCTCTGTGCCTTTACCAAAAAAGATGGAGGCGTTCGCCCCATTGCTGTTGGATGCACTTTTCGCAGGCTAGCGTCCAAGCTGGCTTGCAGGAAGAATTCTTCTGTGTTACAGTCTTTATTCGAACCTACACAACTAGGATTTGGCAGTCGTGGAGGTTGTGAAGCAGTAGTACATTCGGTTCGTACATTTTTATCCAATGACAACGAGGCGGATGTACTACTCAAAATTGATGTCAAAAATGCTTTTAACAGCATTGACAGGATTACTCTGTTGAACGAGGTAGCTATTCACACACCTAATATCTTCAACTATGTTTGGCAATCCTACAATTCTCCCACAAAATTATTTTACAATGAAAATGTTATCTCATCCGAAGTAGGCGTTCAACAGGGTGACCCTCTAGGTCCAGCATTATTTAGCTTAGCAATCCACCCCATTGTTGCAAATTTAAATTCCAAATTAAATGCATGGTTTCTAGATGATGCCTGTTTAGGAGGAAAAGTGGATACAGTTAAAAATGACCTAACCAGAGTTTTAAATAATTTTCGAAAAATAAATTTAGACCTCAATTTAAACAAATGTGAACTTTTCGTTTCAGCTAAGTTCAATGAAACCGATCGAACTTCTATTATTCAAAATTTTCAGAATATTGCACCCGGCATCACAATTTTGGAAAACAGAACACTTTTCCTTCTAGGGGCACCGTTACTTGAAGAAAGCGTTAGGCCTTTTTTAGAAAACAAATCTGAAGTACTTTCAAAAAATATAAACAGATTGGGCTTACTAAATTCTCACATCGCATATACCATCCTCAAATATTGCCTATTTGTCCCTAAATTCACGTATATCCTAAGAGCTTGCCCAATCTGGAAACATACAAATCTTTTAGAAAATTTAGATGCCACCCTCAGAAACGCTTTAGTTAAATTTCTAAATTTGAACCTCGAGGACCGTGCCTGGATTCAAGCCTCTTTACCGATAAGATCAGGTGGCATTGGAATAAGAAAAATTTCAAGTGTAGCTCTTCCAGCGTTTCTTTCATCTGTGCATAGTGTGTCTCACATGTGTGTGAGAATTTTAAAATCACCTTCGGCTGATATACACTGTGCATCAGATGCAATCGAGGCCTGGAGGACTCTCTGTCCTAATGATACCATCCCTGAGGCACCAAACCGTCAAAAACTTTGGGATGCTTCATTGGTACAGAGAGATCATAACTTTTTGATTCAAAATTCTGTCAGTGACATTGACCACGCAAGGCTTCTCGCTGTATCAGAATATGAATCCGGCCATTGGCTACGCGCCCTACCATCAGCCAACCTCGGAACACTACTCGACAATGGCAGCTTCCGCATTGCTGTCGGCCTAAGGCTAGGTGCTGCCATTGTCGAACACCATCAATGTCCGTGTGGCAGCGACGTCAACAGGAACGGACACCATGGACTACACTGCCAACGCAGCGCAGGCAGATTCTCCCGTCATGGGTCCCTCAATGACATCATCAAGAGGGCGCTTGCCACTGTCGAAATTCCCAGCGTTCTGGAGCCTATAGGAATTACGCGCGACGATGGTAAGCGTCCAGATGGCATGTCTTTAGTCCCCTGGGAGCGGGGCAGGGCCCTCGTGTGGGATGCAACTTGTGTCGACACGGTGGCCCCTTCCCGTCTTGGAGGGACCGTTCTGAGAGCTGGATCCGCGGCGGAGGCTGCAGAAGACGCCAAGCGGCGTAAATATGCTTCTCTGAATAGCGAGTACATATTTGTTCCGCTTGGTGTCGAAACATTTGGTCCATGGGGTCCTAGCATCAAGAAATTTTTTAAGGTTTTAGCTCCCAGGCTGGTTGACGCCGCTGGTGACAAGAGGGCTGGCTCATTCCTTGCACAGAGAATCGGAATTGCTGTACAGCGGGGGAATGCAGCCAGTGTTCTTGGCACTTTGCCACACGGACGAAACCTTGATTTTGATCTTTAGTTTTAAATCAAATTATTATTATTATTTTTTATTTTAGTTTTAGTTTCAATATTATTTTCCTTTTAAGTATTTTTAAGTCACTTTTTAATTAGGATAATTATTAGTAATTACATTTAAATTAACTAGCTATTTAGCTATTTCGTACACTTATAATAGTTATTGCAAGGTAAACTATTGTGAAATAAATAAAAGATTCAATACATATTATAGTGCTGTATATTGTTAACAAAGTAACAATGAACAACACACAAACACAATAATTACTGCCGCTCAGTCCTTTATTATGCGATAACTGCTACAAGCGCTAAACTGTTACAATAACGATATTTCAAAGGGAATTCAATAGCGATTTATATTAATTGTTAACATATTAGCTAGAAAGGGACAGCACGATACTACTATTCATTGATATACTATTGATTTAGTTTAACGAGGGATATATACAGTAGGGTTGCATCGGACGGCTCAACATATGGTTTGTCTGTTCTTTTATTACTGTTCTTTATGACTCTGGCTACATAATTACTTTCCTACTATACTGTACTAAGTATGTTTCCAGTTGCATCCTTTCTCACCGGGCCATTAAGCTCCTCATCATGAGGAGCTTAATACCTTATGACACGATGTGTGTAACCAATAACAGTCCGATTGCAACTATTGATTTAGTTCAGCGAGGTGTTGACAGTAGGGCTGCATCGGACGGCTTAACATATGCTTTGTCTGTTCTTTTATTACTTCTCTTTATGACTCTGACTACAGCATTACTTTCCTGCTATACTGTACTAAATATGTTTCCGGTTGCATCCTCTCTCACCGAGTCATTGAGCTCCTTGTGGCACGATATGATTAATAAAAGTCCAATTGCAAGTGTATTGATTTAGTTTAATGAGGCATTTACAAAACGTAGTACTTCACCGAACGACTAAACGTTGGTCTGTTCTTTTATTACTGTACTAAGGATAGGAATGCTGATCTTATGTTCTTTCTAAACTAGAACTGAATTTTCTCTTAGTTGCGTCCTCTCTCACATGGCAATCGAAATACTTTTAGGTTGATGTAAGTAACAATAGTTCGATTGCAAATATTGATTTAGAGGTATAAACAGTAGGGCTACATCGGACAACTTAACATATTCACTGTCTGTCCTTTTAGTACTGTTTTTATGACTCTGACTAAAGCATTACTTTCCTACTATATTGTACTTATTATGACCCCGGATGCATCCACTCTCACTGTGCCATTGAGGACCTCGTAGCAGGATGTGACTAACGATAGTTTTATTGCAAGTATTGATTTAGTTTAACGAGGCATTGGCTTGCTTTGTCTATTCTTTTATTACTTCTCTTTATGACTCTGACTACAGCATTACTTTCCTGCTATACTGTATTAAATATGTTCCCGGTTGCATCCTCTTTCACTGAGTCATTGAGCTCCTTGTGGCACGATATGATTAACAAAAGTCCAATTGCAAGTGTATTGATTTAGTTTAACGAGGCATTTACAAAACGTAGTACTTCACCGAACGGTTAATGTTTGTCTGTTCTTTTATTACTGTACTAAGGATAGGAATGCTGATCTTATGTTCTTTCTAAACTAGAACTGAATTTTCTCTTAGTTGCATCCTCTCTCGCATGGCAATCGAAATACTTGTAGGTCGATGTAAGTAACAATAGTTCGATTACAAGTATTGATTTAGTTTAACGAGGCATTAACAGTAGGGCTGCATCGGACGGCTTAACTTAAGCTCTGTCTGTCCTTTTAGTACTGTTTTATGACTCTGACTAAAGCATTACTATCCTACCATACTGTACTAAGTAGGTTTTCCATTGGATTCTTTCTCACTGGGCCATCAAGCTCTTCGTAGCACGATGTGACTAATGATATCCATAGTGCAAATACTGATTTAGTTTAACGAAGCATTAACGGTAAATCTGCTTCGGTCGGCTTAACATATGCTCTGCTTAGTTATGAATCTGATTATACTGTTTTTCTACTATTCTTAACTGAAATTTATTTTAGTTGCACCCTCTTTCACTGGGCCATCAAGCTCTTCACATGATGTGATCGACAATAGCCCGATTACAAGTATTGATTTAGTTTAGCGAGGGAATAACAGTGGCTGTCTGTACTTTTATTACCAGACGGTATTTATGACTTTGCTTTATACTGGGCATGTGCCTCCACAGCTGTACTGAAAATCTTTATGCTGTAGAATAATGATCCGACTCACTTTCTTGACTATACTTCTTATTGAGAGATGTTTGTGCTTTTGTCATTTCTAATGCAGCATCCTTATAGATGGGTAAAGAATTGTCAATTTTAATGGTTAAATTTTGTTCACTCTGGAACATTAAAGGGGCGATTCAGCCCGATGATATGAACAACTTTTGGTATGGGCGAAATGCTGGAAACTCTAAAAATTGACATTCCCTTACAAATTGACACATACATAAAACAAATTGGCCGAATATTTTTATATGGAAACAAAAATATGCAGCCGCCCGGCGAGAAACTATAGGGCAAACGGTTTAAATAACTATACAGAGTAAATGTACACGTCGTCTGCTATTGCTATCTGCTGTCCGCTCCGAAATTTAGCTGATCCAGCACACTCGAATAAAATCCCTAGTTATTTTTTTCATGGATTTAACAAGCATACAAATGAAGGGGTTGCATCGAAGCAATAATGCAGCACAGATGTCACTTGTTTTATTTATATGATCTGAGCTATTATCTGTGTACTTGTGTCATTTAACCCTCGAAGGGTTTATACAATAAGCTTATAGCCCCAGTAATTGTATGGAGCCATAGCTAGTGATGGGAGAGATCAGGAACGTACCTGAAACAACAAAATTAATTCGTTAAATACATTTTATTTCATTAAAATTTTTAGGGAGTTTCTTGGCTTGGTCATATTACATCATCTCAGTCACAAGAAGTACACTGCTGGACATAGGTATCCTGAGAATTTCCAATACGACCGTGTAAAAGCGGCCTGCGTCCAGCGCCTCCGTGCGACCTTGGTTAGGTCGTCCGACCACCTGGTCGCTGGGTGTCCAACGCTGCGCTTGTCGGTACGTGGTCGCCATTCAAGAACCTCATACCTATATGCTAAAAATTACTTATTAGGCATTAAAACTGGTATGCGTTCTATTTATTCCAATTTTCCATTTGTTCTCGAGATCCACATTTATACGTATGAAGCAATTTCGAATTATTTATGGTATAGTTTATTTTATATTAATTTAACAAGACCACCTCTCTTCTTTATATTTGGGTCGCACCAAGATTTGAATCACAGAGAGATACAGCTAGAGAAAAAACAATCTCAATAAAAGCATATAAAACCTGGATCTTTAATCGCGCGATTAAGCTAGCGATCGAAAACACAGGTGAACCGCAAGGGAAACCGCACGGTGCGTCCCCCTGAATTATTTGACGTAGTCATTAACGCAGACAAACCCTGTGTGACGTCAGCGGCTAGGGCTGGCAAAAATAATAGCACCCAAGGGATCGATTCACGGAGAGGGGAAGTTTAACGGATGTACTCGTTTCGTTAGCTACTGATTTCTAATGAAAAAAATGGATTAAATAATATTTGCGTTTTTTCTTAAAGCTACAAGAAATTGGTATTATGTCATCAGTGACAAGTTGATTATCTCGCAACAAACCTTTACTCACATTCTATCCATAACATGGCTACTTTGGCCTTTCATCTATTAAGTATGCTATTGATCCCGCAAAGGGAAAACAGAAAAGAGGCAAGTCAAGAGAGAGAGACGAGCTTTAATACCTTTAGAAAGATTGGATTTCGATAGCCCTTGAACGTAAAAGTTGGAACCATGAAATGAAGGTTTTTGCCGTGCAGTGGGGTGGGACAGCTTTCACTAGAAAAAGAAATAAGTATAAATTCATACTGAAATATAAAATAAAACAAACCACTTTACATATTACTTTAGCCATTAAAAAGGTCTGCAAAAAGGTGGAGCCGTACGCGGGTATTTGATTATTATTTAAATAAAATCATATTCCGTTGTTCAGTAAAGGTGTGTTGATTTAAAATATAAAAACAACGTTATGAAATAAATTGCATTTTTTATAATAAAATGAACATTTTTATTATAGATACAAAGGAAAATTCAGTAAATGGACTCTCGGACCGTAGGACGGTATTTTAATGAAAATTCAAAGTAACAAACTAATTTAAAATTACCACGCGTGGCAGCCCTACAAAGCCAGGGCCGCACTCGGGCCTTTGATGTACACATTTAGCTTAAGCTTATGAAGGCGTGTTACGGCGCTGTTTTATTTTTGTTAAACCAAAATAAATTGTCGCTTACGTGGATTGCGGACCTGCATTTGATAGGTTGTTTGTTTGTTTACATTTGCTGTACTTTACGTAACGCAGACTTGGTTTGTTTTTAACAAAGCGTTAGGATCCAAACTTATGTATTTGTTGGTATGTTAAAATGTATGCGAGATAACAATGTCAGAGCTAGAGGACAAGACATCTTGAGATGTCTTGCCCTCTAGCTTTAACATTGTGTATATAGCATTTCATTATGATCGTTCCAGTAGTTTATATATAACGCATAAATATACCATACGTAAGATATATTTCACTCAGAAAAATACAATTTTCGCTGGTTGTACATACAGTAATGCAAACGGAGTAAGGAAGTATCTTTAAAATTCTATCTTTTGCTTAAAGGCGGGAGACAAAGGTGTAAGGCCCAACTGATATAAAATGCTCACTTTGTTAGCATTAAAAACTCATCGCAAATTTTATTGCGTAACTACGGAACTAGTCAAAACAATAAATTGTCTAATTTCAGTATCTACATACATTCCAAGTTTACTACCAGATGACAGTACGGAAAAGACTAGTCCAGAAGTTACTAAATTAATAATATTTGCAATATAAGAGCAGAAAATGAACGCACAAACAAATAAGGAACACTGTAAAGTGCTCGAAACGTTAGGCGTATAAATAATGTAATAAACGCGATAAAAACCGTATTAAAATAATTCTATTTAAATAAAGAAAAGACCAAACCATAAACATATAGACCCAAAGAGACATGAAATGATGTACATGTTGACATGAAATGTACCGAATTCATATTTTCACATATTAAAGTATGAGATCACAGAGTGAGAAGCGAGCGACAGTCACCATTCTCGCTCTATGTATGACACTCAGATGTTAATAAATCTAAAAATAAACGAGACAATATTTGTTTGCAACTAAGATATTTAAATGTTTGTAGTTATATTTAAAACTCATTTTTGTTTAAAAATAAATCCCAAGAAGTCAAGTCATTAACGTACATGTGTGAATGGAGACATTCAAACAAAGGTCTGAAGGTGACGACTGATGACTGTATTGCGTTGCGTACACGTGAGAAAAGATTTGTACTGAGATAATGATAAACTAGAAAACGTGTAACAATATGATGATACACTCGTATCTAAACTCCCCGTCACGAGAAGCTATAAATTAAGTACATCAATTAAATTCTACTGAGTTACCTAGCGACAATATTATGAGTTAACCAAATACTGAGAAAACTTAATTGGTTTAAGTATTATTTTTATTTCATGTAGTTTGTTCAACTATTATAACTGTATGTTTCCCTAATATAAATAAATAAATACAATTGACTCAAATTACTATACGGGTAATACGAAACTAAAGACCAATTCTAATTAGTCGGGTTATATTTTAACGATACCAAACGCTGTCGCTCATTGTTTTTTGGTACAGGAACGAGTCCGACTCCGTGAATGTAAACATTTGGCGCATTTCTGAGTTATATATAATAAAGTTTCTGTAACAGTTTTTGCTATAAATTGTTTTTTTTATTAGCTATTGAGTTCAATGGAGGGTAAAAGATTTTTACGTTGCCAAGTAATTACTTCACCTGCAAACTCCTCCATTCTATATGGAAAAATAATTCTTTGGTTTATTATTTTACACAAAAAACAAAAATATTATTTTTTATTTCATCCAAATGTTGCGAACCCCTGAACATTTGTTTACATAATTTATAGCTTCTTATGATGGGGACTTTAGTTATGGAATAATCACTGAAATATAAATTTCTGATTAAAGAGCTAGAGAGCGAGCCATGATAGTCATGAAACTAAAAGACCATCGTGATTCGACAAGGAAGAAAATTCAAAATCAGGATGATACAAAGCGTATGTAAAGGAACTAACGTGGCGTTAAGAGAGATTTCTGATAAGGCGAGGTAGCTATGCCCAAGAGGGATATGTAAAACAATTACGATAATGATGCTTTTGATAATGGGAGGTTCTAACCGACTGTGCCTTATTTCAAAAGATTCAAGCAGCAATGAAAAGGAGGGTTCTGACTCTGGCCTCGATAAAAAATCTAGCATATTATTATGGTTACACGCTGATGTCAATGTTGCTAATAGGTTTAGTGCAAATCATACAGTTTTTAAAGTAAAAATGGGTAAGGGTGCATTCTATCCTATCGGTGTCTACATCATCGCTTTCTCTGTTTGCCCTGTTTAAAAAATAGCTTCTTAATCTTTTTTTTTATTTTTTTTAAATTGACTTGTAGATAATACTTATAGATAGTACAAATATTTAAATTAAACAAAACCGTAAAAATATTTGAATTAAATTTAACCGTTAAAGCAAAATATTAAACGCGCGCCAAGTTCTAAGTATTTGTGGTCTCTCTCAGTAATATGTATTGTTAGTAAGATCGCTATCGCTCACAAACAATATGCTAATACGGGTAGTTCTCAAGTTAAACGTAATATCCATTATTAACAAGACTACAAGATTCAGGCACAAAGCCCTATAATAGTCTCTATGAACCCCTTTAGTATCAAGACCTATTGACGTCAAATACGAGAATATAAAGCGGAAACGTTGGAGTTCAAGCTTTATCTTTTGGGAATAAAGATCAAAATCAAATGTAGTTTGTGTGTCGTGTTTTCCTAGTAACACAATTGAAATTAAAGCTAGCTTAGCTTCTCCGTTTCATTTCTGATGAAAACCACTGTGTTTAAGATCCAGAGATTTATCGGTGTTAACGTAGCTAACACACATTCTCATATTCTTAAGTATCGCTGAACTTACAGAAAGAGTGTATTGCGATACGATACGTCGAAACCAAAGTCCGACATATATATATGATAGAACGTGACACAAACAATACGCAAATAGTTTTCTATGAGGTCTACCTAAGAGGAGAGAGTCCGTTTGAGAATTCAGTCCTCCCGAGGGCACAAATAGCGTATATATAATAATAGCTATATAAGCAATATAGCGATAGGGACGACCACAAAGCCCCGCCCTTAATAGACTGTATGATCCCTGTTACTATCAAGACCTATTGGCGTCAAATATAAGCAAAGACGGTAGATTTTAATTAAGCGCTATTGTTTGCTAGTAAAGTTGGAAATACAACGTTGTTGATACCTGTTAAGTATTCCTAGAATACAATTGAAATTACAGCTAGCTCCTCAGTTTCATTTTTGTATTTAAATACTCTATTTAAGAGCCAGAGTCGTACGTATCGCTAGGAAGTAATAAAGAAATATATTTAAATTCACACTGACCCCGATATTTTTGAAAGTCTCCCCTTTAGGAAGAAGTAGAAATAGAAATGATACATCGACTTCCATTCTATTAAGAATAGGATAATCGCCAAATAAGTATGAACAAACATTGATTAATTCGTCAAAGACAGACGATAAAACAATAACAAAAGAAACAGTTATGGCGTTAAAGTGTCGTTTGAAAACAAACAATAGCCTCGCTTCGGAGCTAAGTGGGAGAGAGTGTTTTGGTTAAGAATTTCACCCCTTGTTGGGAAGTGTCAATTGGGTCAAAGTCAATAAAAATTGCTTTGTATTATGTGGAGTCCATATTTACACAACTATTTGAGGGACAGGTTTGATACAAAAGCTACTGAGATAAATGTATTGTTTCAGGCGTTACTTTGATTGAATATCGCATATTCAAAGCTTTATTTTTCCGCCGCTTTGTTCTAAAATAACGGCTAAACAAAATCCACATTCAATGGACCTTTGAAACTTCAGCAAAAATTAATAAAGCCGTTTGAATATAGGTTAACGTTATAACTACCGGTCACGTCAAAACGTCCGCAGCAGAAGCAATCACACTTTTGTTGGTCACTATGTAAAGCGAATGTTCTATTTCACTGAAGGCTCGGACCCGTTCAACCCTGAAATCTTGCTCCTATAAAGCTTACACAAGGGTCCCGAAAGTTTCAAAAGAAGAAGTATATGAAGTTATCACTTACGTTAAAAAAGAAGTAAAAAAGAAAATCCTTATCAATATGATGGATGTGCTAGCTAATACGAGAAATGCCGTCGACTAATACCTAGGCAACTTCAAAAGCAGCCGTAGATAATGGGACTGGGCTTATTACTTATTCGTAGGTCTGGAGAGATGCGTAAGGAACCAGCCAACTACATGACCGAGATACGAAAATGCGTAGGAAGAGGGAGATGAGACCAGTAAAATTCAGACACCCATGAAGGTACGCGCACATTAAGACATTATTGCTCATGTGTATTTTGTATGAAAATACACACGAGCGCTTAAGCGCTTTGAAGCAGATTTTTGCAATGCGGATTTTTGCGATGCGATTTTAGAGGGTATTGTTGCAAACATACGAACATAGTAGTTCCTTTTGTATTTCCTTTCTCCATTCTCAATCTCAAAGAGATACTAATGTAGTTCATCTGGTTCTTTTTAGTCAACATTACAGGAGTATGACCCTCTCTGAACTATCAGAGCCATATATTAGCCAGAACATGAGCGGTCTCTTTGATGTTTGTAACCTTGTTTAGCTTGTGTTTCCTAAGTCGCCTTCTACGACATTCAGAAAAGACTTGGAGTGGTCCTACTCTCTGCCGGCAACCACACCACATTAATATGCGTAAGCGTTACTAATTCCGCTATACAACTTGGATATCTCAAAAGTTGGACCAAACAGAACTGCCACAGATACATAAGTCGGCTAGATGACGTATTAGCGACGAGTGGGTCCGAGACCGTCACCACAGAGTAGATTACCTGTCGGTCGCATAGAAATTGGATGGACTATCTGCAAAATTAATTGTGACCCCAATACTGCTCTTTGATTGGATTTCGATCGGACAAAGCTTGGCATAACACTGTCAAAGTGAAAAAAGACTGGTAGTTTCCTGTTCAATCTACAAAGTTTGCGTTTTCGTGGAGAATAACTTTTAAAGCTATGGAGTATTTAAAGTAAGCCATCATCGCCCATCGATTTAAGCAAACCCGTAAAGGTGTCCCAAAATAACCAAGCGGCTATCAGATTTTGTTATATAAGTATACTAATATTATAAAGAGGAAACAGTTGATTGTTTGTTTGAACTGAGTAGGCTCTGACACTACTGGTAAGATTTTTCAAAATATCGTATTATATAATTCGATCTGCTGGTGACATAGGCTATAAATTACGCGGAGTCGCAGGAAAATTGCTAGTGCTACTTTTTCTTCTTTCAAACTGAAAACACCAACAAAACAAACACCAGTACGTGATCATCAAATACTATGCATGCCCTAGTATGTGGAACATTAATCCATAACCTTTGAGATAAAAACCCAGATTCAAACAAATCTATAGAACAAATTTTGATGAAATTTAAACAGGAACAGTTGTAAAATAAACTTATCCAAATAAAAAAATCAAATATTTCAAAATGACGCTGTTATTAGTATAAAAGTAAAAGAAAAAACCGACGCATTGAGAACCGCCTCCCCCTAAATGGTTGGAAAAGGGAAAAGTGGCTACCGAAAAATGACAATGACTTTGGAACGGACTTAGTGTATTCTCCTTGGATCCGACGATCCTAGAAGCTGGCCCAATGAATATTTGTCCACACTGTATTGGCTAACCTCACTGATCTCAGTGACTATTGACAGGAATCAGATACGAGGCTTTGTAGACAGACAACGAACCATGTAAACGTGCGAGAGACCACAGAATTAAACATACATCGATAAGTCCATTTAGTACAGTCCGTATCGTTTGGTCTTATCAACATACATGGATTACGGACCACTTACATCGTCGATCAAAATGAAATCTTACAGCGTATAAATTGACCCTCGATATTCTCTTAAAGGAGAAATTCAGACCGTGAATATGAACAACTTTTCTTACCGGACCAATCTAGGAACTCAAAAAATTTGGTCATTCTCATACTAATTGCCCGGGCCGGGCGGATGAATACTTTTGTATATAATGTCAGATTTTTTTTTAAATTCCCATTATTGGTCCTATAGGAAAAATTCTTCGAATGTCCAGGGTCAATTGACGCTGTTTTTCTGTTTATATCGACTTAGATACCCAACATTGAACTTTATTAAATATACTAGCTTGAACAATAACCGTCAGAATTGTCTTGTTGCAATATCTGACCGCAAATTGAAATGTACATCAACAGCCGCCTTTAGTCTTTGGCATCGTTTATTTGATCAAAGCGTTCAATGTAAGCCGTTCTAAGCTAAACCAAGATTACCTGTCACCGGTCAACTTCTCGGCCACACAAAAGCAAGTCCAATAGCATTGGGATTTACTACACAACAGAAACTAATTGTAAATTTGTCCACAGTAACATACATTGCTGTCCACTACAGCCACTAACAGAGAATTCGTTATCAAAGCGATCAATGTAAACCGTTTAGCCACTGGAGGGCAGATTACCTGCTACCGGCAGGCTTATATCGGCCACATAAAGGCACCGATTCTGAGGTAATATGAGATATAAGGTAGTATGTTGGACTTTGGGGCTCTTTGTTTTTGTATACGTTAATGGTTTTGTTTACTGGTTTTGCACGGTTTTTTGATTTTATCTCTATGTCATGATGACATATGTGAAAAGAAATAAGGATGCCTTTTGACTGAAATCCACTGATACTCGCCAACTGGCTACATAAATGAAGAAAGGCTCAAATGGACTAGTATCCAGGGCCGTAAAACAATATTTTAAAATACTGAATATCTGCGGTGGATGTTGAAGTGTATATTTCGATGAGATCGCAGATGGCTACAATGTCAACGAAATATAAACTTTATTCACTTGTAATTGCACATGTATCAAGAATATCAATCGCTACAGTTAAAGCTCAAAACTCAGACTTCTTCAATTTCTCATAATGTTAAAGGTGAAACTATAAAAATATGTTACCTAAGGTTCCGATTCCGTCAAAAAGCATGTGTACATTTTATATCTGTATAACACTACGGCATACCCAAGACGCTCCCCTCATAATTGAATCTATAAAAATTAATATAGAAATTCCCACCGTCGTGTAAGGGATGTCATTTTAGATATAATTAAGAGTGGGGTGACGGAAAACTTTTCAAATTAAGGGCGGAGCAGCTGGCCAGGTATCTTGTTAATCGATTTGGGTATTCAATCGCCTATATTAGCAATTTTTTATATGAAATCTTAAGCGGCAGATTTTTGAAATAAAGAAATCTTACTAAACATAAATGTGAAAGTTTATATGGATGGGTGGTATTAAGAGGATTGTTTTATATATTTGGATTTAGTTATATACCTAAATCGGAATATTTAAAAATATTTTAAATCCTTTCCTAAATCTAAATTATCACATTGAAAAACAGAAAATGATTTTCTTTGTTTGTTTATCAATAACTTATTTCTAAACCGATCAAAATATAATACAATTTTGCATACCTTACCTACGCATTACCTGAGGTCCGGAGTTGGACATACATTTCATCCCAAAAAAAGGACTGTTCCCGGGAATACTCATTAAGGCGAACGAAGCCACGGGCGGATGCATGAATACTGTAATATACGCGGTCAAAGACGCGGGTAGAAGGTGTTACGAAGTGCGCTGCTATTCTCATTGCTTTAATTCCTAGATTATAGAAGTTCATAAAAAAATAGATAGTTTCTGACGAAGTTTTTGTAGAACCATTGAGAGGAACCATTAATGGTACTACTGACACCGATTCTTCCCACTGCGAACAGGAACATTATACTTAGCCGCATCGCAAAAATCCGCATGCGCTTCAATCCGGTGAAGCGCTCGAGTTTATTGTTTTAGTTGAGGATACAATCGAGAATGCATCAAGATGAGACGGAGAGAGAGAGACATCGCATCAAAACTTTAATGGTCGCTTACATCCTCGCCTCTTAGAACTGTATACATTTTCCGAACACAAATAAGTATTAAAAGCTTTCTTGTATAAAGAAAAATCATACTTTATTACTATATCTATTTCAGAGCCAACTAGAAATATCCATCACAATTGGGAATAATGAAATCCTTATCTTTTTCGTTTTCCCTAACAGATGCTCAAGTTGTTCAATAGTGTTACAATTGCAAAATTCCAAGTTAATTTACCAAAAAATTCCCGGAAATATCTTGAAGCAGAAACACACGCGAAAATACTTCGTCAAGCTCGGCAAGGCAACTCTGAAGCGCTCAGAAGGTTTGCCATATGGCCGGGAATTCCGGGAAAGTCCCGAATACACGAAATTCCCAGTCTGAAGACTTCTTGAAGGAGATATTGGCAGTTATATTGTAAAAAGCCGTGATATTGTAATTTCACTAGTGACATTATAATTGCACAGTAAATTGACAATTAGCTCCACTTCTTACAACTTAACGGCCTAATTTAGTGTCATTTTAATTTCACGGGGCCAATAGTGAAATTACTACAACACTAGGCATATTACGAGTGGAGCTATCGGTGCGAAATGTGGAGCTTTCCAATTGGTCAGTTTATTCTATTCGCTATTTGTGAAGATTTTAAATAGACCTAAAAAAATATTACAGTGGGCCGTCTAATTAAATGTTGGCCATATATCTGCGACACATATATTTAGTTTTGTCCAAAGGTTCATGGTGTCGACATCGTAGCCTAGCAGCGTTATTGTTTTGCGTTGTGTTCAGCGTTGTGCAATATCAAACCGTGTATTTCCCCGTCCTGAATTCGCTTCCGTCTCCAAATTACATTCTGAAAGTATCGGATGGAATCCATCTTCTTCTAAAGACCAAGTGCCAGTTAATATAAGGAGAATTTGTTTCCTGTTACATTCATTGAAATTCAAGACACGCTTGCGTAAACCGAATGTAAGACGATAAAAAAATGTTACGGCTTGCCAAAAAGATAGATGTGTCGGTGAAAGTGTATTCGCATTTCTGTCGTGTACAACTCGTGAATACTCGGATTTAAAAAAAATAGCGATTTTTACTATCCTATTCCTCTGCCTGCTTTGCCTAATATATGGCTCTGGTAGTAAAGAGAGAGTCGTGCTCCTGCATTGGAGACTAAAATAGACCTGATGATGATTCACTCTCAAACGCTGATACGCTGAACGCTGTGGTCAGGGTATCATTCTCAACTGCCCGTCCGGTAGTTGCAGTTATGGTACTCGTATAGGGTGGGCGCATCTGACCTCCCCGAGCTGCTACTTTCTCATTGGCAATCCATTTGAGCAAGTAGCATCCTAAAAACCTTAATCCTGTTCCCCCAGTCCAACAAACTCCTACCCTTCCCTCGCTTAAGAACGGTTTCGATGGCCAACAGCGTTGGTACCGATTAAGCCAAATAAACTGCGCTCGCCAACCCCTTTGCCAACAGCGGTGAGCTCCTCCAATGACGGAAATCCTTCCCGCCGACGCGTGTGACCAGCAATGAACTTCATACCGCTGTAATGAACACTATCAAACGCCATAAAAGTTATTTCGACATTATAATTTTTGCGAATATTCACTACTTTTCACTGGTTTATCTGTATTGATTTAAGGGTCTTTCGATTTTGATAACATTAAGGCGGTATGCTTTGTTATTCTAGCAGCAAGAGTTTTTCAGGTTTTTAACAACTTTTCAAGAATTATCAAAGATCGTGGCAAGCCTGAAACTGGAATAAAAGTTTAGCGGTTCAGGGCGAGGAAGGAATAACAATCTAATTTTCAAGCACACTTATTTTATTTTTTATACGAAATTAAACAACACAACCATCAACAACAGATTGAAGAACAGTGCCTTTTGGCACTCTTCTTAACAAAAACCTATTCAAAGATCGCATGATCACGTCACGTAGAAAGTTGTTTATTTCTCTTGATGTTACATGTTGATAACTGTGTGTGACGGATCCCTTCTCGATGGCAGCTCAGCAGCACTTGATCGCCGCTTGATAGTATCTCGGCTGCCGCTCAATAGTGTCTCGGCTGCTGCTCTATAGTGTCTTAATTTGTTACTTTATTTGGTTGTAATTATAGTGTTAAAACAGCTGACTCGCGCCCTACATGATGTAGGGCACGGGTCGGCCAAATGTGCGTGCTATGCTCGAACATTTTTTTATATTATAAACAGGAAAGATTTGATTGTTTGTTTGCATTAAATAGACTCCGAAACTATAGGACCTATTTTCAAAAATCTTTCTTCCTATAGAAAGCTAATATAACTGCGGATAAAATAGACTACAATTTACGCAGGTGAAATGGTGGGAAAACTGCTAGTGTGTATGTTTAAAACAAATTTGGTTTCGTTTATTGTTTATTTTGATAACATTTTGTTACATGTCATAAATTACATATTATCATACATAGGTCAGCGCTAATGTTTTACAATCAATCAAATCAATTTACAATTTAGAAAAATTCATTTATTCAACAAAAATAAAATATTCGAACAACTTACAATAAACTTAAAAATAAAAAATAAGAATAAAAATTAAAAAATAAGTAAAAAAAAAATAAGCCTAGTCAAAGATACCACCCCGAATCGTACCTGGCTCAAATGTACCCATTACGCTAGCCGCGTTTCCTCTTTGTATCGCAATGGATATTCTTTGAGTCAGGTACCATCCGGAGCGGTGGTCCGTCCCTTAAGCGGCGTCCTATCTCACTGATAATAATTATATAATAATTAATTAACTTTGGCAAAATTCATCAAATGAGTAAGGCGCTAAATCAATCAGCCAATTTTTTATTTTAAATTTAAAACCATTAACACTTTCAGCCGATGTGATCTCATGAGGCAGTCGATTATACACTGTCGGCCCCATGAGGTGCATTAATTTACCAGATTTCTGTAATGTGCATAAAATAGAAGCTTATAAGTAAATAATAACGATTTTCTTGGTTTTTGATTTGCTAGCGTTGCTGTCAACTCGAATAGCAGAATAACAATAAAAACATAAGAAATATTTAAAAAAATCTAATTTCGCCGAGACCGCTAGTCACATTATAGTACTAACCTGTCATCTTAATATATGACATACTCATGCGAAAAAGACTTCGTTAATAGGTCTTTCAAACAGACCACCTACGCTTCTTTATAACCGGAGTCAGTAAACTTAGCATAAAGTGATTAAAAACTTTGGCGTCTTCAAGTTAATGTTAATCCTACACACTGGGGGTGGTATAATCTGCTCTGGTTTTGTCTATACATAATAAATTAGGTTAAACACCCACATGGCACACCTACCCTACTTAATTCATTAAAGACTGCTTCAGCTTAAAACTTTCATTAGGGAAAAATGTTAACTGTTAAAATTCGTAAGACGGATACGAGACCTAATCGAAAAACTGTTACAATGTCATTCAGACCGCACCTTTTAGTTGCACAATTTTAAATATTAAAATTTTATTCCGCGAAGCACACCTATCTTTAAGGCGCTGTAACACCTACTAATAATAGTACGTAATGGTAATCGCGCGATAATAGTACGTACTAGTAATGAAATAAGGTTAAGTGGCGATGCCGGTAGGCGATCTCAGTTCGAACCCGTATCTGTCAAATCGGCCGCTTTTTGTCGGTTTTAATTTAATAATTCCTTAATTATAACCAAATATTGTAATATTTTTGGGTATCCATTTTGCTCAGTAAGTTTTACTTATTATAGATGTAAAAAAAAGGTAGTTATCGCTGAAAATATCAAGTAATTCGCGACGAAACCTTTTCTGGATATAGATTTTTGCCATTTTATTATCCTAAGTTTTAAATATTTTTTTGGAAATATTTTGATGTAATCATTTATTTTGATCTTTGAAATGTACTTTACTTTTTTTTCATGCTAGTATTCCATGAAAAATAAGGCTTACTGCGCGACGAAAAAATAGACGTTTTACGGCATTACAGCGCCTTAACTTTTGAATAGAACTAGGAAGGAACCAACTGAAACTATCGATAACAAGAAGTGCACGTTCCTTTTTTTAAACGAGGGTGCGCATCGCGCAATAAAATTTTATTATTTAAAATTGCTATCGTGAGCGCAACTAAAACGTGCGCTCAGAGGAATAATTTAGTTGCGCTTAGAGGAATACCTCAAAGGAACGCATCTCCGGTGACTCAGCCTTATAAAAAAACTGCTTTAATATCAATGGATTTCGGTAAATTGCCTATAAATTATATTGTTACGTTTCAATTACGAGTACGTACGTCGCATTTCAAAGAACGTTTATATTACTGGGACTCCCCCAAGCAGTGGGAGTAAAGTTACCCAAGAACTAATTACTCGGCACCCTCGAACTCAAGTAAATAATCTATAAATATACTGAGTCGACATAAAATAGTAAATTTAATGCTTTTCGTGGAAACAAATGTTAATTAATGTTTCCATTAAAACAACAAAAAACAGCTAACTGAATAATTGATGTCCCTCCCCTAGTTAAACCCCCATGGGTAAAATCAAATAGGGTGACCATAGTTTAGAATTTTGACGGAAGAAAATATAACAATTTAGCATACATAGAACCCATTTTTTTATATTAAAATTGTGGCCTGGTTATATGGAAAATGGTACTTTTTAGATTGGCCCGAGTCATGGATGTTTATCTACTTATAAGAATCTATTTAAAAAAAATAGTATCCTTGAACTGGTATTCTACGACACACGTTCACGACTTACTGTGGGGATAGCTCAATTTGTGAGATACATTAGATTTGATGATTTGACAATTTATGTATGTATGTATTATGGGTACAAAAGACCTGAATGATGATGATGTATTATGGGTTTAAATCTGCAATATGTCTAACCAGGTAATTGAAGGATTATAAATATTAAAAGACCAGATTTTTTTTCAGATATAATATAACTACAAAAATAATTATCAATATAATGTTTACGCCGTATCTTTTGTGTAAAAGGAAGACTTAATAGCTTGAAAATGATAATATTAGAGATATTTCTCATTCAACACTTGAAACAACAAAAACAAAGGATCAAGCGTAGAATAAAATCAACAAACGTACCTGTACGAGAGTTTGTATAATCCATGGCCACCCTATAAGACACGGGGCTTCCGTCTGATCCAGGAATTACGGGCACAGGTGTACTTCAGGATACACTTGAATGTTAGTCATTACATTATCTCAGGATATTATAAATAAATATAAATACGGACAAATCTCTCCAACCCGCCTGGCCAGCGTTGAGAGTGTAAGAGGTTTCCTTAATGTATTCCTCTGAAAATATTTTTAGATTAAGACGGCCCAGTACGCGCATCTGTCCAAACAAACGGACAATGGGTATTGTGGAAATACTACTTGATAATTTTTGTGCAAATTTAAGCATTCAATCAAATAATCTCATTAAAATCTACGAGTACGTACGTTCCTATATAGCTTGGTAAAATTATCAATGGTTTGAGAATTATAAGCCTTTCAACATTTCTATACAAATTTTGTTGTTGAGGGCCCTCTTTCCGGATGCATCATCAGCTAGGCTATATTTGATTTAAAGCCTACGTTCGAAAGAGAAAGCCGCATCATCTTCTAGTTTTTTTCGTACAGCTACATGTGTAAAATGAATGAATGAAGTTCTTGTACGTAAAGTGGGTAAGAACCTTCTATTTTAGCCTATCTAAACCTGATTTTCTTACAGCGCATCATTCTAGGAACGTGACTGATATATTCAATGATAGGATGTGAACGGATAATAGATACGAACGATGCCGTGTGTTTCCCGGTACAGTAGAATAGAACCACTCCAAATCTTTTTGTGGATGTCGTAGAAGGCGACTTATGAAACATAAGCTAAACAAAGCTTATTAACATCAAAGAGAACTCTCCAAACCGTCAGGCCAGCGTGGAGTGTGTGTGTCCTTTCACTGCTCTGGCTAATAATATGGCTCTGGTAGTACAGAGAGGGTCATGCTCCTGCAGTGGAGACTACCAAAGACCTGATGATGATAGTCCGGTATTTTATTGTTTTTTTTTTAAATAAAACTATACTTTTAACTTCATACCGCTTATTTGTAAATCGAAATCACTGATTAAAGGATTAAAATTAAAAATGACCTATTATTGGAAATAACTGAAATAGTTAAAACTTATATCCGCACTGCAATTTTTAAATGTAAATTAATCCTCTTATAGTTGTATAGGGATAATTCACCTGTAAAAGTTAGCCGGGCCGCGTATTGCCAAACTGTATACTGACAGACACGGCGTTCTCTATGCTCGTCTGCAGTTTGCTTCGTAATTTCATCCAAGCAATTCTTTGTTAAAAATACATTTAGCTGTAAAATACCACAGCAAATTCAGATACATTTTAACTTTCCTGTTGTTTTTTATTGCTCCCCCAATTTTAGGCCATCTTTAGACAATGTTCAGGAAAGAAAATTACCACCATACAAAATTTCAAAAAAAATTGAATCAAAGTTCGATGAGGGTGACGTGAAGGGAGCTGCCAATCTCCTCTTTTCCAGCGACGTCGTTGCACCCAGCAATCCAGAGACATACGCCGCCCTTTTATCGAAACATCCACCTTCATCCCCTACATCGCATCTGCCGGATGCCCCCGATCCATCGGATCCAACACCGGTGGCTACCCCCGAAGATGTGCGAGCTGCGATTATGTCCTTTAAGAGGGGCTCTGCCGGCGGTCTTGATGGCTTGTCGCCACAGCATCTTAAAGATTTGATCTGTGGCGTCACAGGCGAAGTCGGTACGGCCCTTTTGGAGGACCTGACGCAGCTGGTAAACCTAATGCTCTCGGGAAAGGTTTGTGACCAGATAGTGGATGTCCTATATGGTGCAAACCTTTGCGCTCTCCGGAAAAAGGACGGTGGCATCCGCCCTATTGCAGTAGGTAATACAATCCGCCGCGTTGTTTCCAAAATTTGTTGCAGGCATTGTCTTCCAGTTTTGGAGCGGGAGTTCCAGCCGAGACAGTTAGGTTTTGGAACTAGAGGAGGTTGCGAAGCCGCAGTACATGCAGCTCGTACCTTCCTCAAACGCGGTGGAGGTGAGGTTCTATTGAAGGTGGATGTTAAAAATGCATTCAACTCAGTAGACCGGGGCACTCTGTTGACTCAGATTAAAAATACTATACCAGGCACGTTTCCTTATTTATGGCAATGCTACAGTAAGCCAACGTGCCTGGTATATGACGGTCAATTGATCAATTCAGCGGTTGGCTGTCAACAGGGCGACCCTCTTGGACCGGCCATTTTCAGTTTAGCTATCCAACCTTCCATCAAAGATTTGGCTTCAAAATTCAACGTGTGGTACTTGGATGACGGGACCCTAGGAGGAGACGCTGCAACAGTTTTTTCCGACCTAGAAAAAATTATAAAGTCTTTCGGCAACATTGGCCTTGAATTAAACTTCGCAAAATGCGAGCTGTATTTCAGCAAGAGCTTGACACAACAGTTACGCGACGACCTAAATTCCAAATTTAGTGTTTTGGCCCCCAATATCAAAATTATTAATGACCAGTCTCTTCACCTCCTTGGGGCACCGGTGCTGGAAGATGCTTTCAATAAATTTATGGAAGACAAGTTAGTGCTTTTTAATGAATCTTCCAGCCGTCTAGGCGACATCAACCCACATATGGCTTACACGATCATAAAATTCTGTATGTTTGTACCCAAGACCACCTACACGCTTCGGTGCACTCCGTTTTGGGCCCATAACCAACTTCTGTCCCTCCTTGACAGTACTATCAGGGAGACAATTATTAAAATATTTAATTGCTCTCTCAATGACAGAAGTTGGGACCAAGCCGCATTGCCCATACGCCATGGTGGTCTTGGAATTAGGAAAATTTCGGATATTGCATTACCAGCATTTCTGTCATCGGTTAATAGCACAAGTAACCTTGTAGGTAAAATTTTAAACCCGTCCTTTCGTGACGTAGAGGTTACTGGCTTAGCCGAGGCCAGAGATGCTTGGTGTAGTGCAGTCGGTCCAAATGTTCATACACCCTTGAATCTGGCTTCTCAGCGACAATGGGATGAGCCGCTCTGCATGCAGGCACGTAACTTATTAATTGAGTCTGCTAATAATGATGCGGAGCGGTCTCGTCTCCTAGCTAGTTGCGAGCCAGAGTCGGGTTACTGGTTAAATGCAATCCCGTCGGCGAGCGTAGGGACTCTCTTGGAGAGGACAACTTTCAGCTTGGCGGTGAGTCTTCGTCTTGGGGCCAGGACAAATGAACCTCATCGCTGCCGATGCGGGGGACATGTCGATTCCCTGGGCCACCACGGCCTGGCCTGTCGCCGCAGTGCAGGACGCTTTTCGCGTCATGCTGCGCTAAATGATGTCATCCGTCGTGCCCTTGCCTCCGCGGGTGTACCAGCAGTGCTCGAGCCCGTTGGTATCACTCGCGATGATGGCAAGAGGCCCGACGGGATGACACTCATTCCTTGGAAAAACGGGCGGTCGCTTGTATGGGATGCCACATGCGTGGATACTGTGGCCCCATCCCACTTACAAGCGACCGTTCGCCGAGCAGGCGCGGCTGCAACGGCGGCAGAAGCCATTAAGGGGCGCAAATATGCAGCTCTAGGCGAGCCTTACATATTTGTGCCCTTTGCCGTGGAGACCTTAGGGCCTTGGGGTGCGGAAGCCCGACAGTTATTTAAAGAGATCTCCGCACGCCTAATCGTCGTTTCTGGTGACCAAAGGGCAGGCGCGCATTTTGGCCAAAGGCTGAGTTTGGCCATCCAGCGTGGAAATGCCGCCAGCCTTTTGGGCACCCTGCCCGCTGACCACAGCGATTTGGCTTCAATTTTTTATTTATCTTAATGTTGTTTTTCTTTTTTTTTATAGGTTAGTTTTTATTTTAGGATTAGTTTTTGTTTTTATCTTAGTTACCGTTAATATTATGTTAGTTTAGTTCATTAATATCAAATGTAAAAAGTAAAAATATTTATAATACTATATAAAGGGTACTTTCCTGTTTCGTGTAATTATCATCGTTGCGAATAGAGAGAGAGAGAGAGGCCTTCGCTTTACATTGGGATAGCGATGGCTAGTAAATAATCCTAAGTACTTTTTTAACTTTTGTTTGACGGCAAACGAGAATCTGCACCTGATAGAACCCACGGACATTTGTTATACCAGGTATTGATGCGTTGCTGACTTACCTGTAAACTGTAAACGTGCCTTTTGAAGGACCTCAAGTCATTCATAGCACGCAGGGAAAACCTCGAGATGGAGGCCATTCCACAATCCCTCTGTACAAGGGAAAAACTACGTTACGCTCTCTGACATTTTTGAAGACCCAAGTGTCAAAAATGTGGGGTGGACTTTACTCCTGTGGCGGACGTCGCGGTACTCTAATAACTAGTGGCTCTGTACCGACGACGCGAGTCTTATCTCAACTGACATTGGTCCTAAGCGCCATAGACCCCAACGTCGCTTAGGCATCTGATGCTAATAATAGCTATATTTCAAACTGAATCGTCAAAAAAAGTCTAGGTTTAATAATTACCTAAAACCCCCATAAAAAGTTCGGGAGAATCAGTTGAATGCGACCTGTAGGAAACAGCCGGACTGACATACGAAATATTGTTTGCACGTGCTGAAGCAGGCTAGAAAAGCTTAGATAGCACACAGGCTAGATTACAATAAAGAAGTCGCGGGAAAGATCTAGAAATAATAAACTCTTTGCTATAACTCACACCACAATAGCAGTTTGCCAATACGCAATCTGGCTTTAAGAGGATTTCCAATAATTAAAATTTATTACTCGTGTATCGCTTATTCCGTTTGTATGATGAATAAAGAGAATTATATTTGAAGTAGATTCGGGAAAATTTTAATGAAAAAGCATATTTCATTACTTCCGATTGATGCATGGAAAATTATTGAGAATATGGTTGAGTTCTGCATTTTTCAGGTTGTTTAATGACAACGACTAAGACATATAATGAAACCGGGACCAAAGTTTCTTTCCAAACACGAAGGAGCTCGAGAAAAAATTTAACTGTCCATGGGTTGCTTGCTTTTGTGAAAGTGGCCATCACTGGTGTCAAATTTTTCCAGCCACCTATCTCGTAGCTTGATTACCGCCTCTAGTGATTTTTTTCATGATATGAGACGGCAAACGAGCAAGCGGATCACCTGAAGGTAAGTGGTCACCGTTGCCATTGGACAACGGCAACACCAGGAGCGTGAGAAGAGCGTTGCCCAGCCTTTTAAGAGATAACAACTGATGACAGCCGGGACGGCTAAATGCGCCTTCCAAAGCACGGAGAAGCTCGAGAAATACATGTGCCACTTGTGGTCACTCGTCATAGTGGGAACCACATCTGGGGTTGCTTAACACGTGTAAGCGCCTACAATGCGCATGCCAACTGGGCCTTCGAGCTCCTCAGTTCAATTGTAAATTGTTGCGACTTCCGATAACGTACACAGAACAGGTAAAAGGGAAACAGACTTCATTTCCTGCTGTGATCCTGACTCGGGAAGTTGCGAATAGAGGTAAACAAACGGTTTCAACTTTCTTTAAAGTTGATCAAGGGAACGAACGTAAGCTTGGAGAATATCATCATCGTCATCATCATCATCAGGTCTTTATAAGTATCTACTGCAGGAACACGACTCTCTCTGTACTGCCGAAGCCAGAGCAGTCAGAGGATTTGGCCTACACTCTCCACGCTGGCCAGACGGGTTGGAAAGGTATACAGAATATCGTACACTAGCTTTTTCACGCAACTCGATCAATCTCCGGAAACTCAATTGAAAAAACATCTTAAAATATGTTAAAATAAGTCGGGTGATGGTCTAAATATTTTTTAAGTTTCATCAGTACGTTTATCTGTTTTAACATTCATACTATAAATATAATATAAATAAAAAAATATAAAAAATTATACATATCGAGCTGCCCCAACCCCAAAATTGGATTTAGGCTATGGACTAGTTACCCCATTCTCGACGACCTCTGTGGTATAGTCTGATCATTATTACAGATTTGTCAAACGCATAAGGGATAAGAAGACATGATTAGTTCAAAAAAATTGTCACTGCAGTTTTATAACAGCGGACCCCGAGCTCCGACGCACGACCACTAAGGAGGAGTTATGTTTTTTTGGTACAAAAACATTTTATAAAAACAAAAATCTTTGTATTCGTGTAGCGTTATATTTCAAGTCAAACAAGCTCGCTTTAGCTCCATAGAAAGTTAAGCTTTTAAACTCTAGACTTATATGAAAGCCTTTCCGCAGTTAACAAAACGGGAGATTACTCGGAAGCGTTCGAGACAAGCGATAGAAGTGAAGCTGTAATTTATAGAGAAATGTCGTTTTTTATTAAAAAATAAGTGTTGGCACTAGGTTTTCTTTTTGTTTAGATCAAATTCTGTGTGAAAGGGAATTAAACCAAATATAGATAGGACGCATTAACCCTGACCTTGTTTATTAAGAGTCTCGCCTATTCCTTCGATTGGAATTTAAACATTCTGTCGTACTTTTCTTCGATAACAGTTTGAAAGAAATAAATACATCTGTCCGTACGATATCTCTTATATGTTGTACCCACGTAAGATAATTTAAAATGTTCCATTATTACATGATCATAAGACCGTCTATTAGAGAAAGAAGAAAAAGATGAAACAATAATAAGAAACTCGTTAGGATGGTTAGTGGTAGCAAAGCCACACTATTGAACATAGAAGCGACAATTACATGAACATAAGACTGTCACGTTTAGTGTTGGTAGGCTTGTAGGTGGAGTAAACAGTATCAAAATAGTGATGGGTTGCTAGCCGCATCGCCGAACGCTGCTTAATGTGGCCTTTAAGTTTTATAGACCTGGGCTCTGTCTACCCCGCAAGGGAAAAAGACATGATACTGTGTATGTATGTATAAGACCGTCATTATTACATGATCATAATATCATCTATATATTACATAAGAAAAAGACGAAACAATAGGAAGAAACTGTCTAGCATGGTTAATGGTAGCAAAGTCACGCTATCGGAAAGAGAAGAGGCAATAAGGGCCCACACTAGGCACACTAGCGATGCCAATAATTTTATTCCTAATACTTTACAAAGAGAAAGAAACTCAAGAATGTAAATCATATAAGCCTTAGTAAATAACCTGAAGTATTTTCGGAATCATGTTCTAATATTATGAGAATTAGTCATTAAGAGAAATTGTGAATACCACCAAAAACGGCCGTTTTTGGCCGTTGTTAATCTGATTCTCATAATCCTTACTGATTCTGATAATATTAAACATGATTCCAAAAAAACTTCAGGTTATTTACGAAGGCTTATATGATATACATTCTTGAATTTCTTTCTATTTGTAAAGTATTAGGAAAAAAATTATTGGCGTCGCTAGTGTGCCTAGTGCGCGGCCTTAATGATCCTGTAAATATCAAAAGACCGTCTAAACATTATTACATGATCATAAGACCGTCTATTACATGAGAAGAAGATGAAACAATAATAAGAAACTCGTTACGATGGTTAGTGGTAGCAAAGCCACGCTATTGGAAATAGAGGGTACAATTTACTTTGTGGAGATCAAATTGTCCAGGGACGAACTCGATTCGCTCTTTGAGTGTGTTGTTAACACGATTACAAACTATCCAGACGGTCTGGAAAGTATTTTTAAAAGATTTTTTTTTACCTTAGCGGCATCTCTAAACCTATTAAAGAGAATCTATATTATCATCTAGTAGCAAACATATCGGAATACAATATATGTAAGACGCAAGTAAAACCTGACTGACTCACTGACTTATATATCAACGCACAGCCGAAAATACTCTACTCTCTAAGGGGGTGAATAAGGGGGTGAAGTTTTACGCGGACAAAGTCATAGAAAAATTGCGAGCATTACATAATTTTGGAAACTCATGTGATCAAGAGATTCATTTTCTATTGTAAGTTACTGGAAATGGACGCTACTATTTACTTTGTGGAGATCAATTGTCCAGGGACGTATTCGGTTATATCTTTGAGTATGTTGTTAACACGATTTCAAACTATCCAGACGTTCTATGAAGACTGAACACTATTTACCTTTAAGAGGGTATACTAGCAGTGCGTTTTCCATACAAATGTATTTCTCTATTTTCTCGCTGAAAACTTCTTCTAGAGGCACAATTCTTTTTACATACAATCTATTACTAAAATAGGCATGTCCCTGTGTTTTATTTTTTTCTAAAAACCTGTTTAAAAAAAAATTGTACAAAAATAGTTTTTTTGGAAAAAATAAAAAATAGGGGCATTCCTATTTTAGTACTAGATTTTATGAAAAAAGAATTGTGGCTCTAGAATCAGTTTTCAGCGAAAGCATAGAGAAATAAATTTGTTTGGAAACCATATTAAAAAAATACTGCTAGTATACGCTCTTAACTGAAAATCTATATTATATTATCATCTGGTTGCAAACATAAATTACGGAATACAATACACGTAAGTCCCATCTTCAGAAATATTAAAAATATAACATCGTTTTTGAGACTTAAGTGAGCCTGTCTCTTGTATTAGAGGGTTCAACGTAACAGGCAATTGTACAGACCATTGATACCAGAATATTACAGACCAATTTCTTTTTTGCATTTCTTTTCTGTGGGGAAAGAATTGTCCAGGGTCGAACTCTATTCCATCTTTGTGTGTGTTGTTTACACGGTTACAAACTATCCAGACCTATCCAGACGGTCAGTAATGCCTAGAAAATATTTTTAAAGGAAATTATTACATTTTACGAGTATGGCTGCATTGAGAAAGCTTCAATAAAATCTCTTCCTCTCTATTTTATATTTGTCATTAATGGTGTATCGTATTTGTCCAATGTCTAATGTCGACGTGTGGTTCCCGGCAGAGTAGGATACGACTACTCCAAGTCTTCCTGTGGATGTCGCAGAAGGCGACTTAAGAAAGCAAGCAAAGCAAAGCTTATAATCTTTAAAGAGACCTCTCCAACCCGTCTGGGCAGCGTGGAGAGTGTAGTCCAGATCCTCTGACTGCTCTGGCTAATATATGGTTCTGGTAGTACAGAGAGGGTCGTGCTCCTGCAGTGGAGACTAAAAGACCTGATGACAATGATGATGATGATTTGTCTAATAAGAACAACATACCTACTGTGTCGCACGTACATAAAAAGTGGGGTAAGGTAAAGGAAGAAGTTTGACGTTTCTCATAATCAGTTTTGACTTTACCCCAGTTTACCTATTGTTCACGGGGCTCGAATTTCCCGTGTGAGAATATTTGTAGGAGCCCGATGGTCCAGTGGGTGTGACCTTAGCAGATGACGGAGAACATACCTGAAACAAGAGAATTAAGAATAAATGAATTAATTTAATCGTTCGTCGTTCTTCGTATGTGTAAGTGGCCAACACTGGTCTCAGATTTTTCAAGCTTGCCTTAAGGCATCTGACATAGCTTAACTACTGCCATCAACGATGGCAGCCGGGACCAACGGCTTAACGTGCCTTCCGAAGCACGGAGGAGCTCGAGATATTTTTATGCCACTTGCGGTCACCAATCCAAGTAGGGACTGCACTAGGGGTTGCTTAACATACGTAAGCGCTCATAGAGCTCACACCCACTGGACCATCGGGCTCCTTAATTTAATAAATTATATATTCACACCTTAATTTAGTAACAATAACAAAACACAAAACAAATGCAAAATTAAATATAATAAGTATTATTAATAAGACCTGCGTAACAATAGCGGTACAAAATAAAACTGAAATGGTTAATTACCGAACTAAATGAAGATTGCATAATTCAATAATAAGTGGGCGTATGTTTATTTGACCTAATGACATAAAGTCTAAGTTAATTTGGCATGTGGCTGTGGGTGGAATGGCCATCAAAATCTGTGTCAATGTGGCAAAAACTGGCCATTATGGTAGCTAAATTTGTAAGTTACGTATTATGTCTTTTGTGTAATGATTGCATTATTCGGACAATACTAGCGAGCAATACACCTCCGCTTTATACGAGCTTGATTTTATGGAAGACACTCGGAATAAATTGTATTACAGTAGGTGAAAAACATATCAATATGTTCGTGAGATTAGTTTCTACACACCTTTGTTTGTTGTTTAAGTTGTTAACCAACTGGCTTGTTAGCCCAAATCCAAACGTCATGCTTTAAATGAAATAGGACACAACACTGTTCATCGAAAAAATAACACACACTAAATGACATAACATTGTCAAATCTACTAATAATACAAATTTAAAATTTGCTATAATCCACACACAATCCTGACTAATATTATAAATGAGAAAATGAGTTTGTTTTTGTTTGTTACGCTTTCACGCCCTATCTACAAAACCGATCACCATGAAATTTTGCACACACATTGGTTAGAGTACTGAGAAGGACATAGGCTATATATCACGCAGGCGAAGCCGTGGGTAACAGCTAGTATAATTTACTCAAACTTCTACATATTCTCGTAACGTATCGTCCATAACTTATAAGTTTTTTAGGGTTCCGTACAAAAGTTGAAAAACGGAACCCTTATAGGATCACTCGAGCGTCTGTCTGTCCGTCCGTCCGTCTGTCACAGCCGATTTTCTCCGAATCTACTGAACCAAATTAGATGAAATTTGGTAAGATAGTGTAATCCTATGACCCAAACACGGATGTGCAAAGTAAATAAAGATTTTTTTGAAATAAGGGTCATTTTGAGGGGCCCAATTACAAAATTTTAAAAGAAAGTTTTGCAAACCTTACTGTGTCATATATCAAATGAAAGGGCTCATTATGAGGATCTCAAAAATATTTTTTTTTGTTCGGGTAAAATCAATACTTTTGATTTTATTCAAAATTGACCATTCCCCCCCCCCCCCCCCCTGACCTCCGAAACTACTGGGCAGAAAATTTTGAAAAAATTTCAAAATGTAGTTCATTCCTTGAAGATTACAGGAAAAATTATAAGAATTCTATCACTTGAAAATTAAGTGGTGAACTCACAATAATAAGTTCATCTAGGGAAATAGTTCACTAAAACACCACTAGATGGCGCTAGTCAATTGAATAAAACATTTTTGCACATTGTGTGTGTGTTCACGAAGCATATTGTACGGAACCCTCATTGCGCGAGTTTCACTCACACATGGCCTGTTTTTATTAATGCTACTATTTCATCGACAACTTACTACAGAAGGCGCCAGTAACGGTAGTGGGTGTGATTTTTTGTGACCACAATGTCAGGTCAAGGAACCTCGCCTCAGTTGTCATAACAATCGTATGGGCGGATTGATAAATTTCTGAGTGAGGAGCTGACAATACTGCTGATAGGTTCCCATCAAGAACTGACATATTTAAATCGTTGATAAGGGCCTTTGTTTTAAATGAACGATGCGAGATGATGAAAACTGTGACAGTCCAATGCTAAAAAATTTGTTATACAACAACGTTTGTTTGCTTTTTTAATATGTATCTTTCTTTATTGTAAGAAAAGATAAAAATAGTTTATACATAAAGAAAGCGTACAATCGCGGATTTATCCTATAAATCTATACGAGGTGATTGAGAGGATGTCTACTAATT
This sequence comes from Rhodophaea formosa, assembly GCA_963082605.1. Taxonomy (NCBI): domain Eukaryota; kingdom Metazoa; phylum Arthropoda; class Insecta; order Lepidoptera; family Pyralidae; genus Rhodophaea; species Rhodophaea formosa. The sequence continues at coordinate 6,054,574 of OY720228.1, read as the reverse complement.
AATGGTATGGAATGTACGGAAAAATTTAAGTTCTGGCTTTTCGTGAGTAGGACGTAGATGTCGGTCGGACTTAACTATATGCAAAAACAACAAATTTAAGTCATTGAACAACTGAAAAGCCAAGAAAAAAAAAACATTTTTTTTAACTACTTTTCAATTAGCTCCACTCGCGTAGGAGCATCGAAAACAATACTTTTGTTGGATGAAAAATAAAGCAAATTCCAAATTCTCGCTATTCGCAGTTAAATAAAATATATAAAAACTCACTTTTGCTTATATTTTATAATATTGATAGGAATTGTAAATCAAATGGAGACATTAATTTGCATCAACAAATCACAACGGTGTCATCTGTACCCAAATGATGCGCGTACGCAGCGTGTGGACGGCAATTGAATGATTGCTCTGGCCGGGGTCATACTAATTGTGTTATGTTTACTACGTCGGTTTTATTTTAAACTGTGTGGGAGAAATGAGACTAATGCTACTACTACTGCTGCATCGTTTGTTTCTACCTACATTAAAGTATATTAGTGACATTTTCAGAAATATTATTATAAAAAATTAATAAATAAAATTAAATAAATATACACGGACAAATCACTCGAATTGAGCTAGCCCCAAAGTTAGTTCTTAAGTAAGACTTGTGTTATGGGATACTAACTCAACGATACTATATTTAATAACAAATACATATATAGATAAACACCCAAGACCCAAGTCAATCTAAAAAAGGTCATTTGTCATCTTGACCTGACCGGGGATCGAACCCCGGACAATCCGTGTCACAGGCAGGCGTATTGACCGCTGCGCCACGGAGCTCGTCAGTTATAAATGTGTTTGACGTAATGATACTCATTAAAAGACAATTTCTGATAGCGTTATAGACATTTTATAGTGTGTGAGTAGATAAAGATTTATACCGCGTGGTTTTCTTTTGTAATGCATAATATGTTTATTTGTATATGTTTCTTTAAAAATGGTACTAAAGTATAAAATAAAATAAAATATATAACTGATTTAACATTTATTAAGTCATATTCATGTCGCAGCATATATTTCGAGAAAATTAAACATAAACGATATTCACAAGATCCTCATTTGCGTGATTTTAAACGGTTGGCTGCCGTTGCGAATAAAAGGCTAAGATCTGAAGCAAATATGTGACGAAAGACAGGAGGGAACACGTCATTATATCTCGTAAGGGCTGGACTCGAATACGGTTAAAAAAACCGGCCAAAATTCGACATTCCTATACAAATTGCCTGGGCGGCTGAACACTTTTGTATGAAAATGTCAGAATAAAATTTGAGTTTTCAGCTTTGGTCCCATAGGAAAAATGGTTCATATCGACGGGCTGAATCACCCCTTTAAGGGTCCAGAACGATCAAAATTTCGCCATGTATATTGAATCTGGTTACCTACTACAGATATTTGAAAGGCGAGTACAACAATCAATTCTATGGACAAATTGCCCCATGTAAATAATTCATATAAATATATAAAAGAAATATTTTAAAATTTCAAAAATTAACGTGTCAGGCTAAGGCTAAGATCTGAAACAAATATGAGTGTGACGTAAGACAGGGAGGCATTATATCTCATAGGGCTGGGCTCAAAACGATTCAAATAAGCAATAAATATTTAACTTATTAGGGGACAATCGACCCTAAGTCCATTGTCCGGGTTTTTCAATTGTTATATATGAGAAAGAACTCGAAACAGAGGACGACCTACGAAAAGATGGATAAACTGTGACATGGAGAATTGGAGAGTATGAACAAGAAAAAAGTGACAAATTCTATGATAGAGAACAGAACATAGAGAACTGACATAATGTCCGACCCCACATTAAAAGTGGGATAAGGTTGTCGGGTCCTACTCACCCAGCTAGTTAGAGTAGGCCCAACATGAATATGAAGGAAGGTATTAAATGCTCAGCGGAGAGAGAGAGTTCAAGAACACAACACAACACAGATAACAGATTTTAATAAGTTTCACACATGCGTTACATAGTTAGTAGTAGTGAATACAATTAGTAAAATAATAGTGTAGGCGAGTGCCTGTAAGCTAGGGTCGAGAGATCACGACCAAACTTAGGAAAGGAATTGAATGGAATGAATGACTGATGAGGAAGGACTGTGAAGAAGATTTGAAAATGGAATTTGGAATTTAAAATGAATTTCGAAATAAAAGTGGACAGGATGATGATGATGATTGGGAAATGAGGTGAAAAGCAAGATGCAGCATGAAGGTTATCATGCGCATCGTTACAAGGTAAAGAAAGAAGAAGAAGGTAATGTATGAAAAAGTGAAACGAGTCATAATTTTAATGATAGTGTATTCCCGGTTGCATTCTCAGCGGTAACGTTGGGCCTGGGGCCATTGTTATAACCGATCCAATGAGATTTAACGAGGGCACTGGTTTTCGTAAGGCTTTTGTACGTAGGTATGGGTCATAAGTAAATAAGCATGAAATGTTTAAATACATTCTAATTATACAGATGTATCCAAATACTCTTTCATATAAATTCGGGCTAAGTAATCATGAACAACCCTTTCCATGAAAAGCGTTCAAAGTTTCTGTAGTAGATTTCAATGAATGTTTGTTTTTCGTATGTGTAAGTGGCCAACACTGGTGTCAGATTTTTCAAGCTGCCTTAAGGCATCTGACATAGCTTAACGACTGCCATCAACGATGACAGCCGAGACCAACGGCTTAACGTGCCTTCCGAAGCACGGAGGAGCTCGAGATATTTTTATGCCATTTGCGGTCACCCATCCAAGTAGGAACTGCACCAGGGGTTGCTTAACATACGTAAGCGCTCATAGAGCTCACACCCACTGGACCATCGGGCTCCTCAATTTCAATGAATGCTACTAATTGATAAAATATAATAATGAGGAGCCCGATGGTCCAGTGGGTGTGAACTCTATGAGCGCCTACGTATGTTAAGCAACCTCTGGTGCAGTCCCTCCTTGGATGGGTGACCGCAAGTGCCATAAAAATATCTCGAGCTCCTCCGTGCTTCGGAAGACACGTTAAGCCGTTGGTCCCGGCTGTCATCGTTGATGGCGTCGTCTATGTCAGATGCCTTAAGGCAGCTTGAAAAATCTGACACCAGTGTTGGCCACTTACACATACGAAAAAAAAATGAATGCTACCGCTAGGATGCTATACAATATACACTCGAAGGCATTAGCAAATTTTTTTGATTGATTCGTAGAACAAAACATTCGGTTTGATCTGAAAGTAAATGCGTTAAATACACGCAAATAGTAACATAAAATAACAATCGACAGTTATCAATTATCATGTTTTCCGAAATCGTCATCCACAAGAAAAATAACATGATGTCCATAAATTAAAAAAGAAAACCTGTCCCATCCCTAACCTGTACTAATGACGTGTACGTACTCGTACAGCCACGTGAGCTCACAAAGACATCGCAAATAAATCTCGCATTTGAATATTTCCAAGTTTTCTTTACGAGCCATACCTCGTTAGACGATTCCTTCTAACAAGCTAGTAATTATTATAATGTTCATTTTTAGTACCGCAATATTTTATGTCATCTGAGGCGAAGTGGTACTAAGTGTACAGGTATGGCGCTTCATACAAGTACATAATACATACATACATATTATCACGTCCTTTCCCCCTTGCTGAGTAGATAGAGCCCAAAGTCACAAAACCTTAAGGCCACGTTTAGCGTGTTAGTGGGCGTAATGCTAGCAACCCATCACTATTTTGATTCCGCTTTCCACCTCTTCTTTCAAGTGGAAAGCGGAATCAAAATAGTGATGGGTTGCTAGCCGCATCTCCTTTAACGTGATTGTGCGGGGAAAAGCAGTTGGTATATTCTATCTTTTTCCTTTTCTATCAAACAAGCATGCATAATTTTTACGCCTAATACTACTATAAACGAAACTTTACATCCGTGCACACCTCATTGTGTGAGTTTAGTGAGAATAATTTTAAGTACGTAAGAGATGGCGCGTAACTGGCGACAACCAACAGTAGCATCTAACCCTGTTTTTCAAGTTATCAAACACACCCAAGAAAAGGTGGAGGTGCGAGGAAAGTAAGTCGTATACAAGATACCTATCACGTCTGTTTCCCTTGCGGGGTAGGCAGAATGTTGGATTTTTGGTGGGCTTGTAGGTGGCGAACGGAATCAAAATAGTGATGGGTCACTAGCCGCATCGCCTATTAATATGATTCCTCACGCCCAATCCCTCGATCGGCTTATACGGTCTGCGCGGGAAGAGAAGCTAGTCATTCTACGTTTTTTCTTTTCAGACCAGCGTGTAAGCGTCAGAAATCATTTGTATGTAACAAAGTAATACATTACTGAAACAATTTATAATACACATCGTTAGTACTTCAAAAACTCTGGAAATCAATTCAAAAAGGCGCGTAATTGGCTTTGCTCATAAAACACTTGAATTTTATTTATAACGCCAATTCGTTAGGAAACGGTTCGGAGTTTTTGCTAAAGTATGGCAATAATTTGTTGCTTTATAATTAGTAAATCTCTCTCGAGTTGGGAATAATTGCCAGGTAACAGGAATGTGTATTAAAATGTGAAATAGGTTCGTTTTCCATGTGTAGAATATTAATTAAAACATAACAATAGATCTTTCTTTTTCTGATATTTAAATACTCGGCTCCAGTCGGAGTTGTTTGTGGAAAGAAATGTATAGTATATAGTAGGCCGCATAAAAAGTATACTAACCCATATAATACTCGTATACTAGTACAGTCCGAATCAAACTTTATGGCGGTTCGGAACATCGCACGAGTCAATGCGCAGTACACAATATTAGGTTCAGCGGGGCGCGCGCGGGGAGGCGGGACGCGTAATGCGCAGCTCGCATATCCAAGCCGCCATAAAGTTAGATTTGGACTGTACTAGTATACGAGTATTATTGACGGTATACTTTTCTATGTGGCTCACTGTACACATTCTTCATTTTACACAACTTGCACACAATTATACTGGTCACGTCATCATCATCATCATCAGGTCTTTCTAGTCTCCACTGCAGGAGCACGACCCTCTCTGTACTACCAGAGCCATATAATAGCCTAAGTAGTCAGAGGATTTGGTCTACACTCTCCACGCTGGCCAGACGGGTTGGAGAGGTCTCTTTGATGTTAATAAGCTTTGTTTAGCTTGTGTTTCCTTAGTCGCCTTTTACGACATCCACGGAATGACTTGGAGTGGTCCTATTCTACTCTGCCGGGAACCACACGGCGAACTGGTCACGTCACTTGGCAATAATAATAATTCAAAAAGGCGGATTTCACACTTACTCCAACAGTGATGACGGATATCAAAAATCTACAGGAGCCTACATATGCGATAATCACACACATTTAAAGCATTTGCAGTGATACACCGGGAAGAGTGTGAAATTGGTAAATAGGTTTCCACGGTGTTATGGACCAAACAGCCTATCAAGACATGGCTGTTTCAAGGGGAGGCTTCACCAGGTGAAGTACCGCGATTTCTGGCTCAGTTTTAAACTTAGACTAACTTAGATTTAAAACGCGCACTGTTCTTTCTCTTATCTGATATGTTTATCTAAAAAGTAACAAACTCAACCAACATAAAAACATTGCCATCGTAAAATGTAACCGGAAAGTCCCATCTTAAATTCATCATCGTCAGGTCTCCTTTAGTCTCCAAAGCAGAAGCACGACCCTCTCTTTACTACCAGAGCCATATAATACAAGAGCAGTCAGACTATTTGGCCTCCATCCTCCACGCTGGCCAGACGGGTTGGAGAGGTCTCTTTGACGTTTATAAGCTTTGTTTAGCTTGTGTTTCCTAAGTCGCCTTCTTCGACATCTTCAAGAAGACTTGGAGTAGTCCTATTCTTCTCTGCCGGGAACCACACGGCAAAAAAGGTACTTAGCAATTGACTTTTCAAGTGTTCACGGATTCCCACCGCAACGTAAAGTCCGCTTTACGCAATTTCCCGAGGTAAGAGTTAAGACACTAGAAATGAGATGATACAGACTGTTGTTTCTCTATTCTGATTTGTTTATCTAAAACGTATTAAACTCAACCAAATAAAAATGTTGCCATTGTAAACTTAAATTCATTATCATCACGTCTTCTTTAGACTCCATAGCAGGAGTATCACTCTCTTTGTACTCAGTACCAGAGCCATATATGACTAGAGCAGTCAGAGGATTTGGCCTACATCCTTTACGCTGGTCAGACGGGTTGGAATGATCTCTTTGGTGTTTATAAGCTTTGTTTAGCTTGTGTTTCCTAAGTCGCCTTCTACGACATTCACGGAAAGACTTGTCGTTTGACGGAGTGGTCCTATTCGTTGTGTGGTTCCCGGCAGAGGCCAGGAACCACGCAACGTAAAAGGTACTTGGCAATTCACGTTTCAAGAGTTGATTTTAGATTTACGCCGCAACGTAGAGTCCGCTTTACGCAATTTCCCGAGGTAAGACACGGGAAATGAGATGATACAGACTGTTGTTTCTCTAATCTAATTTGTTTTCATTTGTATCTAAAATGTGATTCGCTCTGCAGATTGTGGCCTGTTTCCTGTGTTGAGGCCACGGAAATTATAGCGCTAATACTATATTCTGAGAACATCCTGGCGCAAAATAAATTGTTAGAAACCGGTCGGAGATTCTGTATTGGTTTTGGGAAGTTTTGGCTGCAGTTTTGGCTTTTCAGAATATGTGGGACTACACCTCTAATACGGAACTTGCACACATTTTTTTCGTTGTGCTATGAAAAGAGCTCTCAAAATTATTAATATCAGTGAAAAAATTACCTTCCTAACCCAAAAACTCTTCAAGATATGAAGGTTACAAAGTGTAAAATTTTCCTCTCAGCGAAAACGTCTACTCTAACAAAAATCAACGAGCAAGTGATGTCACTCCCTTAGCATTTTGCATGGGTGAGCTGAGAACTTTTTTCGGCAGCAATGTAAATATATATACAGGATCGATTAAAAAAATAATCATTCAGAATTTATATTCCTTTCTATTTCTATGTTGTACATTAATTGACGGAAAATAAAACCCGGGTTGGTAGCTAATCGAGCGGAGCGACACCTAGCAAGTTATAGCTGAGCAAACTTTAAAGTCTACCTTAACTATATAAAAATTTCAAAACACCGATATAACGTAACAATCCAACACTGCAAGCTGCGAGACTCCGATTCGAAGTAAAGTGTACAGTAAGCAGAAACGACTACGCGAGAAATCGCATTTTTGCTTCAGGTTCATTAGTTACAAAAGAGTTACCAAGCAGTTTTCTTTGAGACGCGTCCTACTTTCGTCAGGACTCATCTTAGGAGAGTCGATTCCTTTTTAATTAATAGAAAAATTTTCCAGTTGGCGAGCGAGTTAAGGGGGCACTCTAGACACAGTAGCGACGCCAATCATTTTATTCCTAATACTTTACAACTAGAAAGAAATTCAAGAATATAAATCATATAAACCTTAGTAAATAACCTGAAGTATTTTTGGAATCATCTTTTAATATTATGAGAATCAGTCAGTAAGAGAAAACGTGATTAACGGTAATCTGACTCTCATAATTCTCACTGATTCTGATAATATTAAACATGATTCCAAAAATATTTCAGGTTATTTACAACTGCTTATATGATTTACATGCTAGAATTTATTTCTATTTGTAAAGTATTAGGAATAAAATGATTGGCGTCGCTACTGTGCCTAGTGTGCGGCCTTAACCAGCGAGTATTTCAACTTTAAGTATAGCCGTTTGTCCGTTTTGAGTTGACAAAGTACGTAACTTAGGAAGTTAAGATTTAGAGATACATTAACAGTGTGCTGCTAAGCACACGTTTTGAGATCGAAAGGTTGATTTCGGTCCATGACCGTACAACAACATTGGCCGGGATTGTCAATGTATGAAAGAAATAATAGATTATCAAACAAATGTGTCTTACAAAAAACAGTCCTTTTTACATGAGTAAAATGCGTTATGCGTACGCTCTGCTACGCTGATACGCAGATATGCGGGACTCTGATCTGCGAAGAACCATATGGCCAATCTCTCAAGGTCATTATCAGAAATCTAACGTCACTCTTGCACCACCACGGTTACGACCAGTGTTAGACAAAAAAGTATCGTGGTGAAGTTGCCAATATTTATATGCCTCTTTATCTTACGAAAAAAAAGTATGACTAAATAAAAAAATATATATTGTTTAATAGCCATTTATGTCCCACTGCTGGGCAAAAGCCTTCCCGTTCTGTTTCCAATTTGACCTGTCTTTTGCTATCTCTTTCCAATCTTTATCAAAACCAAACAAATCATCCTGCCATCGGGTTTTAGGTTTACCTCTTGATCGTTTTCCGTCAGTAGGGTATAAAGTAGTTTTTTGAGCCCATCTTTCCGGGACCATTCGGCAAACATGACCCGCCCAGTGCCACTTTAGCCTAGCGGATTTCATTCCAACATCGACAACTTGAGTCATGGAGCGCAGTGTCGTATTCCTGACACGATATGTTCTCACATTGCGCTCCATTGAAAAGATATAAGTAATTCGGTATTTGCCTAATGTTAAGATTATATAAAATTTGTTTCCAATGAAATTCATTTCTATCTAAAAACACTATAAAAAACACTTTTAATTTGATATCGATTCGTTAAGTGTTCTTAAAGCTTCTTTAAAGTTGGGTGAATAGGACCGTTTTTAAAAGTATAAAAATCTTAAATTACACTTTTACTGTATTGTAGTCCGCAAAATTTGTAGCAACTTTTGTTATGAAACCATTACCATAAACGTAATATTTCGTATAGCTACCAAACAAAGTTCTCACGCCGCCCATACAAAATACAAAGTTGTGACGTCACAAATATGTAGGCATTTCAGCAGCGCGTTTTCACGTCTAAAAATATGTGTCTTTAAAACTTCTATATCTGAAAGAGTTTTTTGTTTAGAAATGTATTTCGGTCGCTATTGTGTTTATTTTTGGCAGGACTTTGCATAGCGACACGAAATTTTTTTTAGTCAAGTAGCCAATTCAAATATTACTAAATAAAATAAGAATTTTCCCAAATGTGAATTGACGTGAATAAGTGCCTGGGGACGCATATTTTCTAAAAGAACTTTTCAATCTTTTAAATCTTTGAATATTAATACATTACACTAGGTATTCAAAGTTCTTTATTAGAGAAATCCCTAAGCTGCCAATTACGTTTCAATCCATTACTTCGTTTTTTTTTTCATTATAACATTACATTACATTCTTCGTTTTACCATTAGTCTAAAACAGCCTCTATTGAAACGATAAAAGTGTGATTTCTTCTAACATACATACATATTGTTACCATTATCCCTTGCGGGGCAGACAAAGCCCAAGGTCATAAAACCCAAAGGCCACGTTTAGCATTTAGTTGGCGTTTAGGTGAAAAGAAGAATCAAAATAGTGATGGGTTGCTAGCCGCATCCATTATAATATAATACACCTAATATAATACAATACAACCATTCCTTAAATTTTTGCCAAATCCCTTGACCGGCTTTTACGGTCTGCGCAGGAAGAAAAGCAGCTGGTATATTCTATGTTTTTCCTTTTCTCCAAAACCAGCATTTCTTCTAAATCATCACAAAATTATCTCCCAGCTCAGCCTACCCTCCCCTCGTCTATTTACGTTTGCGCTTATTCTGCTGTCGTATGCCCATTGCCCAATGACCCATATACACTGGCTCTATTGATTTCCCCAGCCACGTGGAAGTAATAAGGTGTTTTTAATGTAAAGGGTTAATTAATGTGCATAAATTGTAAAATTGTTGCCAGGCTGTATATTATTATTATATTTTTACTTTTATGACCCATATATACACTGGCTCTATTGATTCCCCAGCCACGTGGCTGTAAGTTTGGAACTGTAATAGGTGAAACTTGAAATGTTTACAGTAACGGTGTCAGTGTACGAAAAAAAATTTATTTTTCTTTTACAAGAGACGACACATGGAACAATTTCATACGTAAGGAACCCATACAACAAACGTGGTTTAAAAGGCGTTTAGTAATAACATATTTGAACTTCTTAGTAGTATCCTAGTTGTAACTTCAGCAAATAAAATAATAGCAAATAATATATACGAAGTATGTGATACGTCGGAACCCGGGGTCCGCTATTATGAGAGAATTAATGCTGTGATACGAATTGGCGAAAATGTTTACGGCCGGCTGCCTGCCTGACGCCAACCTTCTTTGGGTATCTTCGTCAAATATTGTACAGAACCCTGTGTATGTGAATTTGTCTCGCACGTGGAAAGATTAATTAAATATACATATTATCGTTGCGACTATCATATTGTTTTAGTATAAACATCGCAATTAAGACTTTCTACTTTCTTCATATGACATAATAAGAATTATCATACTTGTGAATGGATTTTGCGAATTGAAGGCAAATTAAACTTCGTGTCTGTGTATATTTTTTAGTCAAACCTTCCAGTTTCTGCAACATACATAATAAATATTTGTACCGGTGTCCACCTAATGCATGTCCGAATGGCACCTGCGCCAAGGGCACTAACATATATAAATATTTTTAAATGTGCTCTTTGTTGATTCTTTTTTTTGTCCACGACCACTTATGGATTAGGCGCGTCTCGGGTAGGAGCTTTTGTTACGTTTGCAGGAGGGAGTCGGTTAAATATAGCTTCTGATATCTTGCCTACGTCTACGTAATACTTGACCGGCCCTTCAATAAAACGTGAAAGGGGACAGGCACAGGAAAATTTAAATCAGATCAATACTACACAAACAATTAATTTATTACTCATACATTTCCAGAGCATGACGTCACGCTAATTTTCCACAAACTTCGCAATTACGACACTTCATACAGCGTGTTCGTTTAATGTAGTTCGCGCGCAATTACGCCGGCCGTGTGTGGAAATTAATATTACCGTCATTGGAAACATCCTGTTCGCTGATATAACAAATTGCAATTAACATTTACAATTTTCCTGGAACGAGCGTCAGTTTCCTATATTATAGTAGTAGATTTTACTCGCGGCTCCGCTTGCGGTTATGACGATACCTTGGGAACAATAATTTTTATCGGGATTCAAAGTAGCCTATGTGTTAATCTGTTAGTACAGAGAGGGTCGTGCTCCTGCAGTGGAGACTAACAAAGACCTGTTGATGATGATGATGTGTTAATCTGGGTAATAAACTATCTGTATGCAATATTTCATGTATATCCCTTGAGCTGTTTACGCGCGATTGAGTAACAAACATCCAAACTTACAAAGTTTGGCATTTATAATATTTGTAAGAATTTAGATGATAGTATATCCATCATTTGAACCTCAATATGCTGCCTGTAATTTTATATCGATTATGGTTATTTAAATAGTCCAGCTGCCACTCAGAACATTACGAATTCCCTTGCTCTGTGGATGCCCGCTTATAAGGCTATGGGTTGGTCACCTTATTAATGAATATCATATCCACTTGCTATTTGAAGTATTGCTAAAAAGACTTACCACTCATCGCTGGAAGAAGACCAGCGTATCTCTTATAAACATAGAAACATGGGAATCAAAAAATCTCATACCAATTTTGTTTTATCATTTCTGAACAAAGAACAAGTTAATGTAAGTAGAGTTGCTTTATTTAACATTTAGCAGTCAGTCTTGTGGAAATACGAGAAACTGTAAATCGTACTTATGATAATTCGCAGTTATGAATCGCTTAGTGCTTTATTATGTGCATAACTTTACGAAACAAGAGTGCAATTTCTGATTTCATTTATTTTGATATTCTTTGTGCGCATCCAAATTATGATACTGTAGAAATATTTTCGAAATCATTGTAATGAAGCGGTACAGACTCCGCGAACTATTCGCCAAACGTCCCCAGTTCTACCTTTTGAGTTGGTAGACCAATCCGACTCTAATACAGTCATTTTTATCGACCACTACTTGCTTCTGGTGAAGCAAAACATCAACAAGCATGTAAGTGAGCAAGTATGTGAAATGGAGATCAAAATGGCAAACCCCCAATTGTTTTGCCTGCCAAAAAAAAACAATATCTTACAAATTAGTGAGAAAGGGGAAGAAAAAAAAATAATTTAAATGAATAGGGCCAAACATCAAAAATCGAGAGAAGGAATAATTACTAGATGTTTATGTACTAAAAGGGCGGAACATCACCTATGCATCACTCACTGGCAGTCTGGCACTAAGCTATTTGAGAATGACGCAAAATACGAAACATCAGCATTTACTCCATAACAGATGACAGAGGAGATCAGAATTGTTTATTTCTTGCCAGCTCAGAAAGACGGTAAAATTTCAAATAGATCAAACAATTATTTGATCCGCGTTTATCTATCTCAACTTTATCGGTATGTAACCGCTATGTATCTAGCACTAATTTTAGCTAACACAAGCGGAAATATGTAAAACTTTTGAAAATAAAGAAAAGATATTATTCGCTTAGTCTTTCTTCGTCAGAATATTCCAATATTCGTTTTATTGTGGCATGAAAGTTATCTAAGGGCGCTATCAACGATAAAATTCATCATTCATCTAAGATGTTTCATTTCATCTATCCTGCCGTTTACTGTTTACTGCTTTTGTAGGTTAAGGTAAAAGCACCTATTCCCGGTAGTGTCCCGGTTACCGGTAATCTAACATATTTTTAAATTTTGCACTATTTTACGAATAAATTTACAACGTTTCTATACAAAAAAATGTTTTTAGTTATATTTTGATCAATAATAATGGCAACAATTGCCAAAAAGTATGACAGCTTCACCACAATAAAATGTCAAAAGTTTGTACTCCAACATTTTTACATTTTGGCTGTGTGCAGTTGCTGAACGAATCAACGACATGTTCGTAATATTAACTGTGTCATACTCACATGAGAAGGAGTTTGGTAAGTTTGTTTATGTATTTAACAAGTTAAATAATGTATCTTTCAATACAAACTATAAATTTTAGTGTGTCTTTTAAAAAATGAATATTTTGGGCTTTTACATTTATTGGTACTCAAAATTCCCTACTTGACCTATAATCCGGCAAAAATTTACCGGCTATTGGTACACGCATCAGTCCAGTAATATTTATTGTACCTAAACCCATCTTAAGACTTTATTGCAAGGGAATAAGTTTGATTTTCGTTTGAAATACTGTATAACGTTCTTACCGGATTCAAATTAAACATAAAACAATGTGCATCAGGGTGGAGGGTCAACGTATGGTGAAAAATTTTACTATAAAACAAATTTGAATACCTCTTTCAAGTCGCATAGGGGTAAGATAATCACAAATCCATACTAATATTATGAATGCGAAAGTAACTCTGTCTGTCTGTCTGTTACGCTTTCACGCCTTAATTATCTTTAATGTTCTCTAAAGTACGGAGAAGGACATAGGATACCTTGCATCCAAGAAAAATTAACTGTTTCTGAGGGATCGACATTAACGCGAGCTAAGCCGCGGGAAAAAGCTAGGACATTAAAGGTAAAGGTATCAAATTCAAATTTATATCAAATACATCATGTCATGATTTGACAACTTTTTTAAGTTCATGCTTGACTACAAAAACTTAGAAAAAAATGCAAGTTAGTACGGATACCTCAGTGCGCGAATCAGACTCGCACTCCACCAGTTCTTATATTTCATTTTGTAGACGCAGTTCTTGGATTAGGTACATTAAGTATAAAATAAAATAAAGCAGGGCAGTAGTCCGACCGTCCAGACGAACATGTATAAATGCTGTTTTTGTAAGTCTTATGCTACTTATAATAGAATTCAAAATCGTGGTGTAGTTTACCGGTTTCTGGTACAATATAGTAACGGTTATTAGTACAAACTTGCCGGATACTGGTACAATCAGCCCTTTTTTATTTTAATTTGTAATAACAATAAGTAATGTTTATAATTTATTTCATAAAATTATTTACGTCAAGACTACTTTAAATTACCTACAAGCACGTGTATATATCATCATTGTTAGACTAATAGTTTTAACACAAGCGACTTGCAAAGTCAGGAAAGTTCAAAACTTCACGGCTATTGGGACGTTTACCTTAACTTTCTTTCGTTTTTTTATTTACATAATGAAAATACTTAAGCGCCATCCTTAATGTTATTTCTTTTACTTCTAAATAAGATGGAATCAAAAAATCTACGACAGTACTTCGGTAGTAAATTACTAGTATTATTTTTGGTATTACTTTTTACTATTTTGCATTAGGTTTAGTTATCTTAATTTGAAATGATAATATTTATGAAAAGGTATACTAAAATACTACAAGTGATTTACTACCGAAGTACTGACACAGATTTTTCCAATTTTATCTTATTTAGGAGTATAAAATAAAATTGCGGATGTCACTAGTTTCGCTGATGTAAGGCCTCTTAAGAGTAGTCTGATAAATCTATATGCTGGTTAAGGGCAATGAAGTCAGCTACCCTTCAAGTCTTTCTCACCTTCTGGCTCTCATACGTTTATCTATATAAGTATTTATTATAAAATTTACATCGTTGAATTAGTATACTACAACACAAGTGCACAACACTGTGGGGCTAGCTCGATCTGTGTGATTTGTCCCTTTATATTCACTATTTAAGTATTTATGTAGAAGATAGACAGCTGAATTTGTAGATCTAATATCTACAAATTTAGCTATCTATCCTCTAGAGGAAAATGTTTTGATAGGATATCTGAGGCGTCACCTCCACGAACGGGAGAATCGCGACGATTTATCGTCATGCCACCTACTTCCATACATTCCCTTAGCATGCGTCTACACACGGCGATGTTATCGCCTCGATGCCACGAGTGGCAGAGTGCGATCGAATATCAATCTTATAGATTTGTTTATGGGTATACATGTATTGAATTTTCCTTCCCTTCTAAATCGGCACTGTAAATAGATTTTATATTTAGTTCACACTTTACCACTTCTTGTCTGTTTTTCTTCTCAAGGTTGACTGAGAGAGAATGTTCTTAGCATTTAGTCCACCTATTGTAGCTCTGTAGGCTTAATAAGTTTTTTAAATAAATAATATTTAATAATATAAGGTAGAAGCGCGGACTCGTCGCGATTCTCTCGCTAGTGGAGTCGACCCTTAAGAGGTATCAATACAAACCGTCAGATGAATTTCCAATGCGCGCGTGTTGTTTGCTACAATAACGTCCAAATTCCATTTAACTTACCTTGCGGAGTTATTGTTGGGAACTTGAGGCGGGCAAACAATTTTGTTTGGAACTTCTCATAAATAGCGAGGCTTTAGGCTGCGGAAAGCCAGAAATATCGGACGGGGGCCAGCAGTACAGGTGAAATAAGTGGGTTGGAAAGAAATACATTTCAATTTATTCAAGTAGATTAGATATCTACTACCTTTTAGCTTTAGGCATGCAAAATAAAGTAACTTCATTCAATATAATTTTGGTAGAAGGTAAAGATAATACTTCTTTTATGTATGTTAGTTATAGAACAAAAACCTTCGCCGCGTCTATATGTCTGTTCGCGATCTCAAAAACTACTGCACGGCTTTTCATGAGGTTTTTACCAAGAGAAAGAGTGATTCATGAGGAAGGTTTTCAAATATAATATTTTTAGAATTAATATATGCCCGGGCGGAGCCAGGGAGGGCTGCTAGTATTTAATAAGATACGATGGAGGCGCGGACTAGTCGCGATTCTGTCGCTCGTGGAGGCGATCCTTAAGAACGCCCACTTAAGAGGTATCAATACAAACCGTCAGATGAATTTCCAATGAGCGCGTGTTGTTTGCTACAATAACGTCCAAACTCCATTAAACTTACCTTGCGAAGTTATTGTTGGGAACTCGAGGCGGGCAAACAATTTTGCTTGGAACTTCTCATAAATAGCGAGGCTTTAGGCTGCGGAAACCCAGAAATTTCGGACTGAAGCCAGCAGTACAGGCAAAATAAGCGGATTTGAAAGAAATAAATTTCAATTTATTCAAGTAGATTAGGTTAGGTACCTATCTGCTAAATTTTATCTTTCGGCATGCAAAATAAAGTAACTTAATTTAATACAATTTCGGTACAAGATAATACTTTTTTATGTATGTTTGACGGCAAACGCAGGTAGACGAGCAACAATAATTATAAATTTACGTAAAGTATCAGCAAATAACAAATTCGTTAAAAGCATTTAACTATTTCTATTTCATAGTCGCATCAGTTAATGTCATATTTATGCCTGTTATTAAATTAAATCAAAATTATAAAATGTCACAAAGATACTCAAATCTACACTGATATACTATGTCTCTGAGTAAATTGAAGATACTTAAATTTTACAAAAACATAACGCACAAAATTTGTTTCGGTAGGTGATTTTCTAATTGAGGATAATGGAGGATGGAGGATATGCAGCTTTTACAAAAATGTTCCGTTTTACATGTAGGACACCAAACATTGTAATGGAAACCGGCTACCGTTGCTATGCTAGCTTTATTTTCTACGTATTAGCTTTTTTATTTTTAGTCTCCTACTGCTTGCTCTTTTATATATTATATCAAGACGTATATTATTGGTGATGCAAATATTCTCTTTGAGGAATCTTCTAATTTTATTTTTCTTATAAGAATCTGCCTTATTTTCTTCTCTCCTTGACGAAACCAATCTTACTTTTATTTTACTACAACATTTCTTTCTAGACACACAAAAGTAGTACGACACGTACGGCAGTTACTATTGCTCACTTAGTCAGACCCAAAGATAAATAAAGCGGATAAACACTTGCCAACTCGCCAGATGGAGTAGCAACGAACGAACTTGTGATATACAAAGAACATAATGTCAGAAGCTACCAGTATGGATTAAGCTTAGATAGAAGTTATGTTACAACTTATTTTGCTACAACCAAAAAGAAACAAACAATAGTTAGCAAATAGGATTTCACATTTATGATTTTGTTCCGTTGTGATACTGATTAGTTGTAATTAAGTTTTAAATAGATATAATGATTGTATTTTCTCTTTTCAGGGTTCCGTAGTAAACTAGGAACCCTTATAGTTTCGCCATGTCTGTCTGTCTGTCTGTCTGTCCGTCCGCCGTTTTACTCAGAGACTATAAGTACTAGAAAGCTGTAATTTGGTATAGGTATGTATATTAATAATAGCAAAAAAGTAGTAGAAAAAAAACTTGTAAAATTTTTTTTAGGGTAGCTCCCATACAAGTAAAGTGGCGGAGTAATTTTTTTTTCTCTACTTACCCGTCGTGTGAGGTGTCGTTAAAAAGGTCTTTGAAAAATATTATGAGGTTGAAAACACCATTTTTCGATTTAGGGATCCGTTTCCGAAATATTTGGTTTTAACGTGAAAATTTTTGTTAGAGGTAAGTGTCCCCACCCTCTATCTGCTAAACGGTTATATATGGATACGTGAAAAAAATTACAGCAGTAGTATATATACTGAAGTTAAAAGGAAAACTATCAGAGCTGAGTACTAAGTTCAAACTAAAAAGTTATAGGCAACCAACTTATAAAATGTACTGGAAAATGTAAAATTTCATACAATTTTCATTGTTAGATGTTTTTGGTCGTTAAACTGTGAGATGCGAGTGTAAACAGTGTGAACTCAAAGTTGTCATTCGCAACTACGGAACCCTACACTGCGCGTGGCCCGACACGCACTTGGCCGGTTTTTTTTTATAACCTCAAGAATGAAACTATGTTTCTACTCGAGTTCGCCTTTAGCTGCGTGAAATAACATATTAAAAGAAACAAACTAAACCAAGTTTGTCGAAGGAAGTGTTAACAAACATTCAACGTCATAAATTGCCCCTCGACACCTCATAACTGGCGCCCAACGTGGGGCCGTGGGGCGCACCTAAAGCAATATCCCATTACGCGCGCCCAAACCCATAGACCCAACACAAACACCCTTAAACTTATTACATTAAAGATCAACCTCGTTTAACACGCGTAACGGTAAGATTAGAATTACAATTGCCATTGAAAAATAGACTCTATTAGTCGGAAAAATAGATTGAATATGCTGTTTATTGTTTGTAGGGTAAGTACAAGGGAGTAGGACGGTTGATGGCAGACGTCGCGACAGGCTGTAGGTCTAAAGGCCATTGTTCAGCTAGCTGGGACAAACATCATAAACCGTCTTGATAAGAAAGTGGAAAACAAAGCTATCGTACATTGCTGAAGCAAACCTTTTGTTGGAAAGGTCAGAGAATAATTCTGAACTGAGGAATTTTATGAAAATAACATTAAAATTAAATTCTGTGCAAAGTATGAATGCTGAGTAGTTAATTTAGAATGGCTCGGGCATGAAAAGTCTGGCATTTTGAGACGTTTTAATTTTCAAGGAAACTCTTTACTCGTAATTAAGGATTCAGAAATGCTGAGATGAAGAAATTTTGTTTACACTAAATAAATAATAGTGCCTCATTTTGCTACGTAATTCTGATTTAATAAGTATCTTTTCAGGTCATGGCTACGTTATTATTATCCTGTACCCTTCAAAATACCCAAAATTCCTATGGGATTAATGCTAAGAATACGAAAAAAAACCATTTTTGTCATACAATGCCCGGCCGGCTGAACAGTGAGTATGGGACTGTAATTTTTTTTTAAATTACAGGTTTGGCCCAAAAGGAAAAGACGTTCATATTGTCGGGATGAGTCACCCCTTTTAGGATCGGACAGGGTTTTATTAAATTGTATATAGCTATACTGCATGCATACATAGCCTACAAACACTTACACGAACTATTACTTAAGGGAAGGTTCCAATAACTTGAAATTTTCTTTTGAATTTATAAGGATCTTGGCCGTCCCCTAGCTTCATTAGTCTTTATGACTGGAGACTACACTTCTAATTAAGCAGGACCTAGTTATACTCCGCCTGTGTACGCTCCCTAAGGCAGACCCTATTGGGGTGTGTCAACTTGAGTAATGCTATCGCAAAATATGGATTATCATACGCTTTCATGAGTTCTTCAATATGCTTTGATAACGACCAAAGTTGCGATTAGTTGTTGAGGGATTGAAAAAAATATGCACCAGAATGATTATAACTAACTACAAAGGCAATATTACAGTAACGGGATAAGAATCCACATGAAAATAAAAGAAATTAGATCAGCAGATCCACGATTTTGAATGGGAAGTCTATTTTTTTTTCTTGCTGGGCAATATTTATTTTATATATTCCGATTCAGCCATTAAAACATTGCCATGGAGTTCAGAATTACGCAGTATAATAATACACATACTAGTCACGTCTATCACTTACGTGGTTCGTTATGCGTAGACCCTAGGTCTACGCATAATCAGAAAAACGAGTCGCGATTTTGTGATTCCATCATTCCTGGCGATGTGATCCTTTGCAGTCGATCATATGAGTAGAGCTAACGCACCTAATCTCGTTTAACCCCAGTCTAGCCAGCAGCAATTTGTAAACACACATACTGGTCACGTCTTTATCCTATACGGGGTAGACTTAGGGTCTACTCCTAGTCGGAAAAACTAGTCGCGTTTTCGTGATTTCATAATTCTTTGCCATGTGATCCGTTTTCAAGAGCAGTGGATCATGTGAGTAGAGCTTACGCACCCCCAATCCCGATCAACCCCAGTCTAGCAGGCAGCAATTCGTCAACACACATACTGGTCACGTCTTTATCCTTTACGGGGTAGTAGTGGTACGCATAGTCAGAAGAACTAGTCGCGATTTTGTGATTTCATCATTCTTGGCGACGTGATCCGTTGCACAGTGGATCATGTGAGTAGAGCTTACGCACCCCCAATGCCGATCAACCCCAGTCTAGCCGGCAGCAATTTGTCAAGTGCCCGGACCTACCCTACCCCTCCAATAAAAAGCATTTGAATAATCGAAACGATGACGCAAGGGCGTTAGGCAGTTTTATTTGTTGATGTATTGACATTTCAGACTCGGGACTGGAGAGCTGTTTGAAAAATAAAAACTCTCATTATTCGTACTGTTTCCTGAAAAAAGGAAATCAACAATTCAGTACACGTCAAAGGAACAAGAATAAAGCTTAATCGATATAGCGAGACATATTTATTATATATTTTTAGAAAATGTATGTTTATTTTCTTAAACGGCAATTATAACCGTTCTGGTAAAATTGAAAACGTGACTACTTAAAAAAGAAATTCTAACCGGCCAATTAGGAGTTGGATACAATTTAACTAGGAAAAACGCACAAAAACACGCTCGTTGTATATCCTAATCCTATCCTAACTAATATTATTAATGCGAAAGTGAGTTTGTTTGACGCTTTTACGTTCTATCTACTGCACCGATGATCATCATCAAATTTGGCATACAGATAGATTAGGGTACTATACACACGCGGCGAAGCCGCGGGCAATAGCTAGTCTAAAATAAAATTTAATTTAATAAATGTAACGAACAACAAAACCTCTTATATGCGATCTCTTTGGTTTCCGACACATTCGCCAGATTCCTTTTTCGTCAGAATAAATTTCATGAGGTTAATTAACCAAACTCTATCTTGCATAGACAATAAACACTATTGTTCTAACTACTTATTGTAATTTTCTTTATATATTTTTTACCGACTTCATTGAATGACAAGACTTGATTGAATATTTGGCTGTATAGGCAAGCTAGATCCCTTTGCCTTCCCTGTATACCTAAATAGAAAAAATGCCAAAAAATCCTTATAATTTTCATTCGACATTCGGCGTCTTTGTAATAATATACATGAATATACACCGTAGCACATTCACCAGAAAATCGAGAAAAATTGTTTACTTCATCTGCGCGGGAAATGAAGAAGCTGGAACATTCTACGTTTTCCTTACTAAAGACGTACATGAATGAAATTTAATAATACAGCGTATCGATACTTTTCCTCAATAAAAAAACATTCGTGTATCTTTAATAAAGCTCAAATCCAGTCCCTCCGAAGTTCCGGGTGCAGCAGATAGACAGTAATCGGTATTTATTGGAGCAAAATTGACGGTTCACGTGCCTCGTCCTCGTTAACTGACAACCCTCGAATTATAGCACCTTTGGAGGGGGAGGGAGGCGAAATTTCGATGAAGCTAGGTATTGATAGCAACACGGGCAAAACGGTCGATATTGATGAATTTTATAATTTTCCAATATGTAAATAAATATCGGCAATCGTAGTGTAGGACCTTCTCAGGCACGGTGGAGTGATGATTTGCGCAAGATGGCTGGCAGGAGTTGGATGCGAGCAGCCGAAGATAGATCTCGATGGTGTGCAATTGGGGAGGTCTTTGTCCAGCAGTGGACGAGTATAGGCTGATAATGATGATGATTAAATAAATATATAGGGGCAAATCACACAGATTGTAAGCTGTGAACTTGTGTCGTAGTATATTTCAACTTAACGATACTATATTAGGTAATTAAATAAAAACCCAAGGCCCAGGTCAATCTGAACAAGATCGTTTTCCATGATGACCTGACAGGGACCTGATTAAACACGGGAGCAATCGTGTCGCAGGCTACGGAGGTTGTCAAATGTCGTATTATATCACAAAGTTCCATAACGTTACTTATTTTTCCAATTCTCTCAGCCTTGCGTTTATCCGAATTTATAGGATTTGGATTAACACACTATATATCAGTCTTCCCTTGATCCAAATCCATATTTATATCTACGGAAAGCTGATATAGTTTCGGGTTAGAATAATGATGAGAATTGTCTCTGCTAATACTACAAATGCTTACTTCTGGTACTTTTCCACACTTTAACCATTGAATCGATCGTCATGAAATTTTTCAAACACGTTGACTTTGGAAAATGCAAAGGTAAGTCAACCCGGAAACACGATTGTTTCCGGGGGAACCAACCCTTACGTGAGCGGAGCGGATTGAGCAAATTATAAGTCAGATGTACTTCATGGCTGAAAAAATATTTCCAGAATATAGGTCGAAAAATATCTTAAAGCTTCTGCTCTATAAATGCTCTGCATTGCAAACACTCGTTGAATTTTTGTGACGGTGCTGTTTGTGTCGAATAGGTTAGTAATCCTGTAAAATTATTGTTAAAAAAAACAACGTCATTTGTATATAAGTACAGAAAAGTTTATAAGTACACATACATTCAGAATGTGGAGTATTTAGTGCGTTTATCTTGCAAGGCCAATTTAAAGCACATTTTCAGAATTTTCATGCAGGTTAAAATGAAAATTTTATACCACAGAATATCCGAGCTTTCCACTCTCCAAATGTTCCAGCCAAAAGTTCATTTTGGCAATAAAAATACAAAACGTCAAAACAGAGTTTGCTTACGAGCTACAAAACTGCAAACACTCACTTGAAATTCCGTATCGGTGCAGTTTTCGCTATCGGTCTTCCTGCAAATTTTCAAATCAAACAACTAATGGCAAGAATCTAAAAATGTATTTTTGTCGACGTTGCAGCCTATTTGTACTTAAGTAATGTTTTTTTTATTGTGTCAGTAAAATTAACATTTTCAGAATTTTAGGCAGGTTAAAAAGAAAATTTTAGACCAGGGAATATCCGAGCTTTCCACTCTCCAAATGACCCAACCAAAAGTTTTTTGGCAATAAAAATAGTAAACTTCCAAAAACTGAGTCGAGAGCCGCCAAAACAGAGTTTGTTTACAGCGAGCTACAAAACTGCAAACACGCTGAAATTCTGTGACGGTGCAGTTTGTCCGGTATCGGTATTCCTGTAAATTTTCAAATCAAACAACTTATGAAAAGAAACTATAAATGTATTTATGTCGACGTTGCAACCTATTTGGACTCGTTTTACTTTTTTTATTATGTCAGTGAAATCAGATATTCAGAATTTTAATGCAGGTTAAAATGAAAATTTTAGACCGAAGAATATCGGAGCATTTTACTCTCAAAATGCCCCAGCCAAAAGTTTACTATAGCAATAAAAATAGAAAACTTCCAAAAACAGCTCCGTGGCGCAGAGGTCAACACGTCTGCCTGTGACACGGATGGTCCAGGGTTCGATCCCCGGCCAGGTCAAGATGGAAAATGATCATTTTCAGATTGACCTGGGTCTTGGATGTTTATCTATATAAGTATCTATTATAAAATATAGTATCGTTGAGTTAGTATCCCATAACACAAGTCTCGAACTTACTTTGGGGCTAGCTCAATCTGTGTGATTTGTCCGTATTTATTTATTTGTTTACAGCGAGCTAGAAAACTGCAAACACTCGCTGAAATTTTGTGACGGTGCAGTTTGTTCGGTATCGGTATTCCTGTAAATTTTCAAATCAAACAACTGATGAAAAGAAACTAAAAATGTATTTTTGTCGACGTTGCAGCCTATTTGGACTTGTTTTACTTTTTTTATTGTCAAAAAAAAAAATATTCATCTCAAGATATTTTCAATTTCATTTGGTGAACGTCAATTTACATTTACAATTGGTTTACAATGTTATGTTATTGTTGACGTCAATAATTGACTTAAAGCGTTGTTCTGAATTGTGTCAGTGAAATCACATATTCAGAATTTTAATACAGATTAAAATGAAAATTTTAGTCCGAAGAATATCAGAGGATTTCACTCTCCAAATGCCCCAGCCAAAAGTTTATTATAGCAATAAAAATAGAAAACTTCCAAAAACAGGGTTTGTTTACAGCGAGCTACAAAATTGCAAACACTCGCTGAAATTCCGAAACGGTGCAGTTTGTTCAGTATCAGTATTCCTGTACATTTTCAAATCAAACAACTGATGAAAAGAAACTAAAAATGTATTTTTGTTGACGCTGCAGCCTGTTTGTACTCGTTTTATTCATGTTTTTTTATTGTGTCTTTTATGGTATTTTTAGAATGAAGTTCTTTATGTCCGGCTAGATATAGTGATTCCCGAGAAGGCGTCACGTAACAGTCCGATATTGACGAATGGAATTTTGTGTAACATTCGATAGGTATTTCGAAATGCAATACTCGCTGAGTTGCTATGATTAGAACCAACATTATTCATAACACCTGCAATGTATGACTCAAAGTTGCCAAATAAACATTTGAATCATTGAAATTTTAACGCCAATTTTACACTCAGTGCAGCTAAAAATTACAACAGCCCAAGACATTGTTGGCTTAGCTTGGTAGACGCGAGACTTACATGCTTGAGATCGACAGTTCCAATCGCAAAAGTATTTTCTTTTACTTGTATTTTTTTGGTTTTTATTTGTTAATTTGTTAATATATTTTATCGTTTGCCTATATACAAAAAATAATACATGGATTTATTTTCAACCTAGCAATTTTCCCGCAAATTCGCCCGCGTAAATTATAGCCAATGTCACCCGCAGATACCCGCGGTCCAGTGGTTTCGAAGCCTATTCAATGCAAAAAACAAACGAACAAATATTTCCTCTTTATAAAGGTATAATCTACACATCATAACAGCCTTCGTGGTCCAGTGGTTAAGGCGTTTGCCTTGTAGCCCGGGGGTCGTGGGTTCGATTCCCACGGGAAGCAGTTTGGTTAGGACATTGCAGGCATGAATCACCTGATTGTCTGACAAGAAAGACGATTCCGTGCTTCGAAAGGCACGTTAAACCGTTGGTCCCGGCTGCCGAGAGGCGATTCCGAAGAACTCTGACACCAGGGTGTGCATGGTCGACTGACCGTGTCACCTACACGAAATGATGATGATTAGTATAAAAAACAGAAAAAGTTACAAATCGTTTTTCATCGTCCTACGGCTGCACTCCTGGTTTTATTACTATAAGTAGTATATTTCCATGCTGGTCTGGGAAAAAAGAAAAAATGTAGAATGTACCAGCTGCTTCTCTTCCCGCGCAGATCGTAAAAGCCGATCGAGGGAATGGGCATCAGGAATCATGTCTATAGGCGATGCGGCTAGCAACCCATCACTATTTTGATTCCGTTCTCACCTACAAGCCCACCAACATGCTAAACGTGGCCTCAAGGTTTTACAGACCTGGGCTCTGTCTACCCCGCCAGGGAAAAAGACGTGATAGTATGTATGTATGTATGTAATATGTCAGAGAAGTGTTTTCTCTGGGTATTTACGTTACGACATAAGTCGGCAGAAATGAATGGTTGTTATCAAGATATCATCGACGTAAGAGCAGATAGGACAGTATCGTACATCTCTTTAATGATTATGTATCTTATCCATCACAGTATTTTATTTTTACCACAGAAAAAATATTCATGTTTACATACTTTGCAAGTTTTGAAACTTAAGACAAATATTAAGTGAGACGGATGTTAAACTTTTTATTGATTCAAGATGCTCCACTATACTTCCAAAATAAAAATAATAAAATTGGATTTGAGACCAACTATGATTTTTTTTTAATACTTACTTGTATCATATTTAATGTGAAACTTATTTTTCTCTTCAATTGGTCGACATCAAAAAATAATGTTTTCAGAAATGTACAGCACAGAAACATCAGTTCTAATAATGTAATTTGGGAATTATTAAAAAAAATAGGATCTAAAACGGTGATCCAACGAAAATTAATGAACAATTTGATGTTCCTTTTATTAATATATCCAATGACAGCTCAACGTGCCTAACCTTTCAGTTCTGTCATTTGATATTTATTGACACTTACCGAACAAATTTTAAATTCTATTGCTTATTTTACAGCGGATATCTTGAACCCAATTATCCTTTCGTATGTTTTTAAATTCTATTGCTTATTAAATACGAAAGTTTGCGAGGATGGATGAAACATCAGTATAAAAAGAATAAATGAAAAAGAAAGAAATGAATTATTGCATTTGAACGATTGCTCTATTTAAAGTGAAGGACAACTTTTTATATCTATTTATACTAATACTAGCTGACCCGGCGAACTTCGTACCGCCTAACAGTCATCATAGACAACCTATAAAAAGAAATTTACACTTTTTTAAAATAAATTTCTGAACGCACACATTATTTTTAAGATGTATTCTGCTATTCGGGGCGGAGACAAATCCAACGAATCAATAACCATGAAAATTGGTTTAGCAGATCTCGAGTTATAAGTGTTGTAACAAACCCGTCTTTGTTTTATATATATAGATTTTATATATATAGATTATAAAGAGGAAAGATTTCTTTGTTTGTTTGCATTGAATAAGCTCCGAACCTGCTGGACCGATTTTGAAATCTTTCATCTATAGAAAGCTAATTTATCTGCGGGTAACATAGGCTATAATTTACGTGGACGAAGTCGCGGATAAATTGCTAGTCTGTAATATTATCAAAGTGTTCATAATTTTTTCTTTAGGGATCTTTGTTCATAAAAGCGATCCCTTTTCGGAACACGCCATAAACGTTAATGTGTCGTAATTAATGTTAAACTATGCCAAGGGCAGTAATTACTATTATGATGACAGTAAACTCCAGTCTTATTACGAGTATCTATGTACTGTATACGAGTATTAGGGTTTATGGAATGTACTTATGAAGCCTAGTATTGATGTCAACGTCAAATTAAATACTAATCTACTTACTACAATCGTATGTTGGCAAAACTTATTTGAATTAAGAAGCTTACTAGAATAGCAATGAAATAAAGCGAATTTTCCGGATTAGTAATTGTATAATTTTTTAGGGTTGCTTACTTCAAAAAGTAAAAAGGAATACTTACAGGATGACTCAGTTGCACATTCGTCTGTATGAACAAAACCTATACGTAGAACCCCGTTGAACTGGAAGCATGTTTGACAAAAAGTAAGGTCTTATAGCAGGAATTAAGGGAAAAATCCGAAAACTGAAAATGTATATTTAGCACCGTTAAAATAAATAACTTTTGTACGGAGCACATTGCACGTATAACTAGCGTTCCTCAAACTTTTTTTCTACAGATGGGACATGCAGGCTAACAAAAAGTACCTAAAAATTTACCATTAAAATCTTATCATCAGGTTTTTTTGTCTCCAGTGCAGGAGCACAACCCTTTCTATATTACCAGAGGCTCTCTTCAACTCGGCCTGCTCCGTCTAATATATGGCTCTGGACCAGAGCCATATATTAGCCGGAGCAGAATTTTGGCCTCCACTCTCAATGCTGGTCAGACGAGTTGAAGAGATCTCTTTGATGTTAATAAGCTTTGTTTAGCTTGTGTTTCCTAAGTCGCTTTCCACGATATCCACGAGAAGACCTGGTCATATTCTACTCTACCGGGAACGACACGGCTTAACTAAATCTATTTTAAGTTAATTCTACCACGCAGGATGATCCGGGATGACACCCGTTATAAAACAAGGTCTAATCTACGGATAAACTGGACCTAAACTACACAAAGCCCAGAATAAGCCACTACAAACAATTCAGTATATTTTACTGTCATTTCCATAATGCGGTCCAACCACTAAACTGCCGCTAAACAAGGGATAACTTTGATACAGTATATTTTGATATTACATATACTAACTTAATATATTACTACGTACATATTATCACGTCTTTATCCCTTGCGGGGTAGGCAGAGCCCAAGGTCATAAAATCCAAAGGCCATGTTTTAGTGGGTGTTAAAGTGGAAAGAAGCCGTGTGATTCCCGGCAGAGTAGAATCCTCCAACCCGCCAGCGTGGAGAGTGTAGGCCAAATCCTCTGACTGCTTAGGCTTATATATGGGTCTGGTAGACAGAGAGGGTGGTGCTCCTAAAGTGGAAGCTAAAAAAGACCTGATAATGAAAGTGGAAAGCGGAATCGTAATAGTGATGGGTTGCTAGCCGCATCGCCTATAACGTGATTCCTTAGGTTTTAGGGAACTGTACTTTTCTCCGGGATGTTAGGTAGCCTATGTCCTTCTCCGTATTCCAAAGCGTGACAAACAAAAAAACAAACTCACTTTCGCATTTATAATATTAAGTTGGGATTACGCAAATGACGATTTCCGCACTCGTAAATCCATTTTTTTTAATTCATGGCTGCGACCGCCGCATGTCTTAATTTTATGGTAAAAATCTTCCCAATACTTAATTATTAGCACTTACTATGTAATCTCTTTGCACAGAACAGCTCGATGAAAGTGCTAAAGCGTCGAAGATAAATGAGCCCCGCTGACACTCCTGGGCCCCGGGCCCCGCTGTCATAAGCTTATTACTTCGCTTCTTATCATCAGGTTCCGTGAATTTCAAATCTCGGACGAGTACCAATATTTCATATCTTATTCTGCTCATCTTACGAACCTCATTAATCTATTAAATGTGAAAGTTTATATGGATATGAACATGTAGGACTAAGGTGTTCGGAAAACCGGTATTTTCGGATAATCGAACTATCTATACATGGATACTGATTCAACCATACATTTTTACGTAAAGGTAAATTAAACCCTTTGTAGTAATAAGGTCTCTGTACTATGTAATCTCTTTGAAGGCACAACAGCTTGATGAAATAGCTAAAGCGTTGAAGATAAATGAGCCCGCTGACACTCCTGGGCCCCGGGCCCTGCTGTCATAAGCTTATTACTTCGCTTCCGTGAATTTCAAATCTCGGACGAGTACCAATATTTCATCTTATTCTACTTATCCTACAAATCCCATTAATACCTACATTAAATGTGAAAGTTCGTATGGATGTGAAGATGTATTGGCGTCTTCACGTAAACTACTGGATAGATTTCGTTAAAACTTTTATAATCATTGCTGACACATCAGAATAGCACTTAAGCTAGAAATCGCACGGACGAAGTCGCGGAAGAGGCTAGTGTTCTAAATGTGAAAGTTTGTATGGGTGGATGTGAGGATGTGAAGCTGTATGTTACTCCTTCACGCAAAAACTATGGAAAAAATTGATAATATTTCATTTATTTTGACGACAATGCAATAAATATCTGCAATATTTTCATTATGCTCCCAAAAAGAAGGTACAAACAACATAAGTGAAAAAAAAATCTGGTTAACACAAAATCTACAGGTTAGTGACGTCATGTACGTATCAACTTAAAGATCTTTTTCAGCAATATACTTACGTCATCAGAAACATTATACAAAATCTACTCTTCATGAAAGTTCTCCATTAAGTAAGAAACATTCGACCATGTAAACTTTTACTTTTGCCCTAAAGTCACCTCTCCTCTCTTTAGCAGTAGAGACTAGAGACACTGTTTATCATCCACAACAATCTACAAATTTCCCTCTTTCAGACAAACTTAGGTCAACATTACGTAACATTTTAGCTGAACGGAAACAAAGATCTTTGCCCGAGGAGCTCCTTCGAACAACTTTTGAGTTATGGGGTTAATTTGAGTTGTTTAAGACCTTTGAAAAATGACCCGGAGGCACGCTCTTACATTTAAACTGAGGCCAAGGCTAAAGCTATTGTTATCTTATCAACAAGTCAGTCTCAAGAAAGAAACTCAGATCAGTATTTGCATGGAGGGTCACCAATACTGAGTTAAAATACTCAGTTTCTTTCGGCGTTTTCTTCTCAGCAGTGGTCTTTCCGCAACGCTAGTAGTTTTTTAGATTTTGCAAATATAAAATAAAACTATTCATTTCATTTCAAATAAATATTTGCTAGCTTTTAAATTATCCGAATTTGGAAAATTTCTTATTATAGAAAATAGTAAAACCAGATTGATGATTTAATAAAATGTAACAGACACAAACATTGTGCACATCTGACAATATTAAAATTGATGAAAATTTGATCGCTTTGGATCCCTAAAGTAGTTCCGTCCGTCGATATGAACAACTTTTCCTAAGGGACAAATGCTGGAAATCAAAAAAAGATTCATATTTCCATATAAAAATATTCACCCGCCCAGCCAATTAGTATGGCAATGTCAATTTATTTGTAGTTACCAGCATTAATTCCATAAATTTCTTAAAAATGTATATTTAAACATAAGTTTAAATTTTCCCTTAAGAAAAAAAAAATTATGTTTATGTATATTTTGCAAACATAACCTACAAAAATACTTTTTGTTTTAGATTTCATACAATAAATATGTCAATTTCACGAAAACCTAAAATAAACATTTTAATAGTTTATTTTACGAAATTTGTTAAAATTATTAAAAAATAATAATTTTTAATCAGGAGTCCATACATTTGGCAGTTTGTTTCAAAACAGCCGTAAACAACGCTAATCTTGACAGACGCTATAACTTCTGTGTAAATTCCAAGTGTCTCCCTATTACGGCTCATTAGAAAAAGATTATTAATTTTATATAACAATGGTGTATTAAATAGGTACGGGCTGCAGCCACTTCTTTATTCAAAATAGGTCAAGGCAAGCCAGGTCCGTGACATAAAATATTAAATCGGTCACCCGTGCACTTGGATATTTCATTAATTAAGGCTAGTTTACATATAGACATATTATAACATCTTTATGCCTTGCGGGGTAGATAGGGTCCTAGGTCATAAAACTCAAATGTCACGTTTAGCGTGTTAGTTAAGGTGGAAAGCGGAATGAAAATAGTGATGGGTTGCTAGCCGCATCGGCTATAATGTGATTAGATTTTCGCCCATTGCCTTGACCGGCTTTTACGGTCTGCGCGGGAAGAAAAGCAGCTGATATATTCAATTTCTTACAAACCACCATGTAAGGTCAATTTCGATTATTTATTTACTTCAAATTGGAATTCCCTTCCATACTCTCGTAGGAAACTACAGTTGTGGAATAAAGGGAACAAAACCAGCCAAGTGTATATCTGAGATTATATAAAGTGTAGATAGACTATTAGACTAAAAATCTGGAATATATATTGTGTTCAACTCATAGTTAATTTGATGACATAAGGTGATAAGATTCTTGTGCTAACACAAAGCTGTCACGCATGCAGCTATTGAAAAATAGGCCAGTTTTTTTTTTCATTAAAATAAAAGCATGACGGAGTCACGAGACGAAAAAGAGAGTATGTGTATACCACTGATATTTTATATTTTCTGTTTTTCTTATTTGTTGGTACCTTTTTATGACAGTTTACAGTTGCCGTAATTATTTGTTGTTATAGCGGCAATAGACACGATGTCTGTGTACGGGCTGATGGACACACAGACACCGAAAGCTTTTTAAAAGGGCCCCGTTGTCATCCCTTAGATACGGAACCCTAAAAACGTAGAATGTACAAAGTAGTTGATTCTATTTTATTTATTTATTATTTCGAGCCATCATGTGTCCCACTGCTGGGCAAAGGCCTCCCTCCACTTCTTCCATTATGTCCGGTCTTGCGTTATCTCCTTCCACTCTTTGTTTTTGTCCAGCTCATCACGCCATGGCGTTTTCGGTCTACCGAGTCTTCTAGTATTATTAGGGATCCAGCAAGAGGTGATCAATACTTACTTGATTCTACTTCTGTGTAAAATATAAGCAACAAAAATATTCTCGTAAACTTGTGTTTCGTATTGTAACGGCAAGTAGAGCGTAATTTTAAATTTTTATCTGATTACAAAGAACTATAATTAAAACTACAAAATTACGTATTAACTCATAATTAAACGTCACCTGTAATTAAGACATACAATGGCACAACATAGATGAAAGAAAGAAGATAAGTCGAAAACAGAAAATGTATGTTGTTAAAAGAACAAAAAACAAAAATTCTACAAAAACTGTACGGGACCACCAACGGTAGAGTAACAATAGGACCGTGTATAGGTTCTCACATTAGGTTCACAGGGTCCAAAGATGGATATAGATAAAGACATGTATCATTACTATTTATGTACCAAAGTTTATAAAGCTGAAAACTACCAGACGAAAGGAGCATATGACCACAATACGAAAATAAATAAAAATAAAAGGCCTCCTTGGCGCTGTGTAGTTTGTTTTACAAAATATCGGTTTCTTTGAACACTAATTACTTAAGAGTCGCCTGGACGCGCATGTCTCCATACAAACGGAAAAAGGGAATTGTGGCAATATTCGATAATTTTGGAGTAAATTTAAGCATCCAATCAATTAATCTCATTATAATCTACGTACGTTCCTATACAGTTTGGTTAAATTATCAATAGTTTGAGAATTATACGCCTCTCAAGATTTCCATACAAATTTGAAAAGGCTTGTAATTCTCAAACCATTGGTATTTTAACCAAGCTGTATAGGAACGTACGTAGATTATAATGAGATTAATTGATTAAATGCTTAATTTTACTCCAAAATTATCAAATATTGCCACAATTCCCTTTTTCCGTTTGAATGGAGACATGCGCGTCCAGGCGACTCTTAAGGCCGCACACTACGCACAGTAGCAACGCCAATAATTTTATTCCTAATACTTTACATATAGAAAGAAATTCAAGAATGTAAATCATATAAGCACTAGTAAATAACCTAGTATTTTTGGAATCATGTTTAATATTATCAGAATCAGATTACCGCCAAAAACGGCCGTTTTTGGCGATAATCACGTTTTCTCTTAGAGACTGATTCTCATAATATTAAAACATGATTCCAAAAATACTTCAAGTTATTTACTAGTGCTTATATGATTTACATACTTGAATTTCTTTCTATTTGTAAAGTATTTGGAATAAAATTATTGGCGTCGCTACTGTGCCTAGGGTGCCCCCACTGTCATATTTATTTTACAAATAAAAATTTTTGAAGTCAGTAATTTTAATAAATTTAACACAGGAAGCCACAGTATTGATAAACCAAGTTTAACCAACATGCCGGCTTTTTAACCACTTAAATAAACATTAATCTATGTTGATGTCACCAAATCAATGGTAGTGTTCGAGTGGACCCCTCGATACTGACAGTAGTTATAATTTTATAGGGGACTAGTTATCTATGATGAGGAAGTACTTTCGAATTCAAAATTCAAATTCAAAAGAGGCTTACATCACCGAAACTAGCGACACCCGTTATTTAATTCTTGTTCTCCGAAAAAAGAACAAGTTGAAAAAATCTACGTAAGTACATCCTTAGTACATTACTTGTAGTATTTTTAAAAGAACTTTTCATCGACATCAGCATTTCAGATTGAGAGAACTATTCATTACCGCCAAAAGTGGCTGCTTTTGGCGGTAATGCGTAGTTCTCTTGATTTACCATTACAAAATAATGAAAAGCAATACAAAAAATACTAGAAGTCATTTACTAGTGAAGTACGAGTACTTACGTCGATTTTGTCAATTTGATCTTATTTATTAGTGAAAGAAATAAAACCAAGGGTGGCGCTAGTTGGCTGGTGTAAGCGCCTTATATAGGTTTCTAACAACACTGATTGATTGTCATGCACATAATCATTTAACATCTGAAAAATTGTTGATTTCAGCAGTCTGAAGAATTGTTGACGTCAGTATCGGTTATCAACATATATAATACATGACATACACACAAAAGCGGACCCCAGCCCCCGTAGCATGGCACGCGCGACAACGTTTATCGACTATCGCCATCTTGTTTTTCGCAATACTGAAGAGCGAGAAGTAAATAGTTTATCGCGCGATATAAACGGCGTTGCGGGAGCCATGCTACGGGGGCAGGCTTCGAAGCTCCCCAACTGAGGATGCAGTCAGGAACACGCTTGGATAAAGAGAATCACACAATATCGCCTCTTCTCCTTTACGGTGTAGAATGGAGCCAGAAACCACCGAATCTTTGAGTGGTAAAATCTAAAAGCCATGTTCAGCATTGGGCGTTTAAGGTGATAATGGAATCAAATTAGTGATGTTACTAGCCGCATTGTATACTGACCTGATTGCAGAGATTTTCGCCCCTTCCCTCGATCGGCTTTTATGATATGCGCCAGCAGAGTAACAAATGGTGCGTTCTACATTTTTCTTTTTTAGACCAGCAAAGAAGACACGAGTTCTTATATTCATCATCATTATTGCAGCCGTAAGAAGTCCACTGCAGTACATAGGCCTCCTCCAAGGATTGCCAACACCAGGGGTGTGACAAGAACGTTGCCGGCTATTGAACTTGTGTGTCGCCTTCTACGACATCCACGGGAAGACTCGGAGTGGTCCTATTCTTTCTTCTTTTGTCGAGCTCCGTGGCGCAGCGGTCAACACGCCTGCCTGCGACACGGAGGTCCCGGGTTCGATCCCCGGTCAGGTCAAGATGGAAAATGATCTTTTTCAGATTGACCTGGGTCTTGGATGTTTATCTATATAATAAGTATCTATTATAAAATATAGTATCGTTGAGGTAGTATCCCATAACACAAGTCTTACTTAAGAACTTACTTTGGGGCTGGCTCAATCTGTGTGATTTGTCCGTATATATTTCTTTATTTATTCTACTTTGCCGGGAACCACACGGCAAACAAAGGTGCTTTCTTGTTGGCATTTCTGACTAAACTGTTTACATTGTTTGCAAGTATGAATGCTTTGGTAATATGGGACATAATTATTATTAACTACAGGACTAAGCACGAACCTTTTATTTATTTAGTTTCTGGTTTTATTATGAGTTTAAACAGTGTTTATTATTCGACTTCGTTTTAATTACTAGTAGCTTTGCTATTCAGCTCACTGATCAATTTGTTTCTACTCATTAAACCGAACATGCTCAATGATATCCAAAATACCAGAGATATATTAAGTATCGAAATGTACCATTCGCAAAATGATATATTTAAATTCACTAGGTAAATTCTACAAATTACTAGTCACCATATGTCAAACATATATTATGATCTTCGTCACGACTTTTTAGTCTCCACTGCAGGAGCATCCCACCCTCTTTGTCTGTGATACCAGAGCCATATATTGGCCAGAGTAGTCAGAGGATTTGGCCTACACTCTCTACGCTGGCCAGACTGGTTGGAGAGGTCTCTTTAATGTTTATAAGCTTTGTTTAGCTTGTGTTTCCTAAGTCGTCTTCAATGTCATCCACGGGGAGACTTTGAGCGGTCCAATTCTACTCTGCCGGGAACCACACGGCAAATATATGTTACATGATGGTAAGTTTCAACGCAGTTCACGGCCATTTACACAAGTTTCTGTCGATCCTTTAATTAACCGAACGAGCGCAAAGCGCGACCGAAGCATCGATGCTTCAGCTTGGGCAAAACGAAAAATCTTATGTCCATCTGTCCGGTTGTTCTTCTCAACATCTCGTGATGATAATATCATTTACTATCGATTCGATTCAGTTTTAGCACATCGTTCAAAATGGCGGACTAAAGCTCACACTGCCAGTACTCCAATAGTAAGAATGAGATTGATACCTTTCACAAAACATCCTTCAGAAAAATAATTTGCGAATCGTTAACTCACACACAAGACGTGTACATAGCTGTAAAGTAGTTTTAGGCATAAATATTACGCTTGTACGAAGAGCCATACCTATGCCGTATCAGCCAGGAAGAAACGAAAATACATAGAAGGTACCAACCAGCCGTTCCTCTTCCCGAATGACGTACACAACCATCATCAAATCATGTTCCTTCCTTGCTTTGCATGTTAAAATTGTAACACTAGGCTCTTTCTACGCTAGGGAAAATATATGATTGATTAGCTTATTTGGCGATTTTCTACATTTTGCGAATATCACTTTATGCGTATTATCTGACATTCTGCGCCTACGAAAGTTCGTCAGTCGGGTACATATTACTGTTTACTCGGCGAAATTGAATAATGGAATAGCTCTGCATGTAATACCGCCTCGGGCGATCCACGAGTAGGGTTGGCAAACCAATGAACCGATACGACAACGATAGATACTGAATATTAGATGAAGTTCGCTGAATAGTTGTTGTAAGTACTTACCACAGTTTAATATTTCGAAGTTAATCTTACTGGCAGTTATAAACTTTAAATTATTTAGCCTTCTATCCCGGTTTTGCACGGGATTAATCAATCTTATAGTAAAAGTTTGTTGTTTTGTTTGTTTTTGTGTGTAAGTGGCCAACACTATTGTCAGATTTTTCAAGCTCAAGCTGCTGAAAGGCATTTGATAGATTTTAACTTTTCCGTCAATGTATACAAACTTCATATAATTATGAAGTTTGTATATTCGTAAAAAATAACCTACATTTATTTAACAAGGTCAACGTCAACGTCGCTCGGATAAACTCCATCTTTTAAATGTTAAAACGATATTCTTACATAAAAGCATATATATGCTTTTATGTAAGAATATCGTAATGGCATCAAAATCGTAATCATATGCAATGGCATCAAAAATATATAATAACCTACCGAAGGAAATTCGATATTTTAAAGATTGCAATAAGTTTAGACATTTAATTTTAAATTTTTTGATAGGTAAAGCATACTATTCTTTGAATGAATTTCTAAGCGATAACCTGCAATTACTATTTTATATAGATATAAATATTATATAGTATTATATTATAAATTATAAATCACATGTGCTATCCTATTTTATTTTAAATTTGATATAATAATCGATACAGTACGACAAATTAGTCTATTACATTGACATTTAATATATTTACTTGCTACGCTTACAAATAATCCAACAATTTAACTTTATTTTATATTTTCAATTTTGCATGTATATTTTTCTTTTTTTCGACTTATGTGATTTTTAATATATTGAATTGAAAGTATTTATTGTACATAGTTTAAACACATACATAACAAAACTTTGTATGCCAAATGGCGCAGCATAGAGCACTGTACTTATTTATTAACACCATGTTATACGTATGTCTGAAAAATAAATGAATCTGAATCTGACATAGCTTAACGACTGCCACTAATGATGACAGTAGGATCAACAGTTTAACTTGACTACCGAAGCACGGAGGAGTTCGTCATCTTTATGCTACTTGTGACACCCATCCAAGTGGACGACGCGTACGGGATTGCTTTACATACATGCGCTTGTGGTTACGTCCACTGGGCAAAAATTAAATTGTCCTCCTATCAGCTTTAAGTACTTAAATATTACAGTAGCTAAACTTTCACTAGAGAAGAGACGGTTAAAGTATTTGTGTGTAGTGCGTTTAAAAAGGCTGTAGCTCAGTGTGCGGGCCACCGCTCGTTACATGTCTCGATAATATTAGAGAGGTGACAAGTCATCTTAATATTATAAAGTAAGATTTTTTGTTTGTTTGTTTCCATCGAATAGGCTTCAAAACTGCTGGACCGATTTTCAATTTTTTTTTTATCTGTAGGGAGTGTAACTTATCAATATGAACAACTTTTCTTGTGGGATCAAAGCTGTAATTTGAATGTGAAGGTACAAGTTAAACGCTGTAGATAGCTAATTTATCTGCGCGCGACGCGACATATGCTTTAACTTAAGCGGACGAAGTCGCGGGAAAATTGCTGGTGCTATAAAAAACAACAGTAAAATATATTTGCTAACCCTACATCTCGAGTATGAACCACTAGAGTTGATTATAACGGGGGTGAAATATAAACAAGCCAACAATTAAAGTTCATAGGTTTTGTTACATGTGTTTCGGTCAAATTACTGAGATCTAAACGTTGAAGTTATTGCTTTACCTCTAAAATTTAATACTTACTACCATACGCGTAACTAGTATTTTAGTAGTACGGGTTATCAATTATCATGTACGAAGTCAGCTATAGACAAAAATCTAATCCGCTATTTAATAATGTACTTAAGTATATCATGTTCCCCCAGTCCAACAAATTCCTACTCTCTTTCGCTTTACAAAAGGTTTCGATGGGCTGCAGCGTCGAAACAGATGTAAGTCAAACAAACTGCGCTCACCAACCCGTTTGCAAAGCACGGTGAGAATAGCAAACCTTTCAATGATAAAAATCCTTGGAGGAGGCCCGTAGTGGACTACGGGCTATGGCAGATCGTCAGGCGCAAAAAGTCCACTTCTGAAGCAGTCGACTTTTTACGGCTGTGATAATGATTATTAACGTTAATTTTAATGAAAGAAAAATTCAATTGTTGATGAAAATAATTACGCCTTTAATTTCCGTTTCTTGATCATAGTAGTGGATCCTTTTGTAGCTAATTATCTTAACAAGTATCGAAATTACTTTAATTAAAGTTCAGAAGGAGTCTAATCTCAAGGCGAGGCCCTTTGAAAATTTACGCGGTCTTAATAGCTGCTGAACTGATCTCAAATTTCATCGGAGTTTTATGTTTGTCTTCAATGTTTATCGATTCTTCCATTTTAGAAGTCTTTAATTTTTACGAGCTATTATTTACGTGGGACTGGGCTGGATACGTTTCTCGAATGTTTGACGATCGCTGGGCCAAGAAAGTTACAGACTGGAGGCCCATTGGCAACCGGGGCGTGGTCGACCAAGGACGAGGTGGTGCGATGAGCTCAATAACTACAGCAAAGACTGGAGAACAAAAACGACAGACAGACAAAAATGGAAAGGAGAGAAAAAGGCCTTTGCCCAGCACTGGGACACTCAAGGCTCGTAATAATAATAATTTTTATTTACGTAGTTTTAATTGTTGAGATGCTAAATAAAAATGTTTCCCAAACAATAATGATATCTTTAATGTACAGGATCACACTCATATGTTGCTACGGTTCTTTGAAAAAGATGATGAACTGGAACTTACCGTGTAGAAGTTAACAGCATTGCCTGGAAAAAAGAAAAATATTTAAGTAAGTAAAAAGAAACAAGTTAAAAAGACTGTCCGACATCTTCATCACATACAAACTAAGAACAAAAATAACCAATAAAATAAAATGTAAAATTTAAGTTTTTAAAGTCCCCTCCACACTTTCAATATCATTGAAGTAAGACGGTACTAAATTTCGAATCGATCGGACATAAATAAGTCAATCAATTCAGATCCCCTCACCAACTACAAAAAGCTGATGATGCGAACAGATTTTCATAAAAGATGGCTAAGAACGCACGTGATAAAATTATCCATGACACAAAAAAAAACAAAACGAAAATCGGTTCATCCGTGTGGCTACGATGCCAGAGATAGATACACAGACAAACACGTTATACTTATAACACCCCTCTCTTTTTGCGTCGGGGGTTAAAAAACCTTTATTGCACCATATTAGAGAGATACAAACGAGTAGTTATGCAATACGGCGCAATTATCCAAACATTACCCGTGAGCTGAGCATACATGTACCTTTTGTCCCTAAATCCCATTTAAATTCGCCCTGTGCGACATTGAACTCCTCCCCACTTGTTTAACTGTCCACTTTAAGGGCCATATTACACTAGAGTTTACCGTGCGCGTTTCGCGAGTCGTTAACATGAATCACAGAATTCATTATTTCGATGCAGAACAAATAATTTTGTGGTCGCAGATTACCAGCAGCAAACAACGACGTTTTATTATACAATAACTATGGTTTATATGTTAAATCAATAAATCAGTCAATATCTCTCTGCCTGTCTATTCGAAATATAGTTCTCTTTACGTCTAAACTAAAAAGAATCACACTTTCAAAAGGCACATGTGAAATAACCCATACCTTTATAATCTGGTGTGTACTTGCTCATTTGGAGGGAACAAAAATAGCTGTCTGTCGAAATCATATAGAGTTTTCTTTTGTTTAATTTCATTTTAAGGAAATGACAACTGTTCGACCCTCGCTATCGGGTCCCCATTATGTGCACTTGTTCATTTAGAGTGAACATATACCAATCGCTTTGTCTGTACAACCAGATAGGGCCAGCTTTGTTTGTTAAATTTTGTTTTACAGAACTTATAACGTACTGTCTTACACTAGCTACTCGCGACCACCTCGCTTTATGCACGTTCACTGCTCGCATTAGCATGAAAAGCGCTTTTTAAACGCTCATGTGACATCACCCTTAATAAAACCTCATACAATCGGGTCCCCATTATGTGCACTTGTTCATTTAGAGAGAACAAATATCGCTTTGTCTGCACAGATCAGATAGGGCCAGCTTTGTTTGTTTAATTTCGTTTTATTGACTACGGTCCAGATGCATTTCCGATTTTGTGGGTGTGTTGGTTTGACATTTTTTGATTGAAATACTTTTTGCTTGATTGAAATATTATTTGGTGCAAGTTAGTAATGGAAGCAATATACTTAGTTAATTTTACCTTTTCGTCGTTTTTAAGTTTAATTAATTTTATGTACTATCTCTCAGGAAGAGAATACAGTCTGTGTAACTTTCAGAATTTCCGTTCTATTGACTATGGTCGGAAATGCATCTGCATTTCCGGTTTTGTGGGTGGGTAGTTTTATACGTATTTTCAAAATGTAATACTTTTTGCACGATTGAAACATTATTTGGTGAAAGTAAGTAATGGAAGCGATATAATAGTTACAAGCTTTTTCCAGTATTATCTTTTCGTCGTTTTTAAGTTTGATTAATTTTAGGTACTATCTCTCTAAACTGAAATCAGTCCATGTAACTTTCATTAAACATGTAACTCGGGAACCTGAAATGAAATTTAGTCTATGTAACTTACTTACTCCGACAACTAAGCATAATCAAGTAAAAATAAAAAAAAAACAAACAGTTTCATATTTCGGGAAGTATATTCTCCAAAGAGTGGAATCTCTTTAGAAGTGATAGAGCGTCAATGGTAGAGTAAGAACATTTCTCATTCATTAGTATGCTGGCTGAAATCTGACTCCTCTTTTGACGCTTGGCTGTACATCAAAACATACTAAATGATTCACAAAATTTTCGGCAACAAAGCCAAACATTTTGACTGACAAACTGAGTCACGTAACACGAACGTGTAATGACTAATCATTTCCAATTATTCACTTATTATCCTAAACATCATTTGGTTTAAAAAACAATTATTTTACTCATTTCGTCAATTAACATCTTGGCTAAAACGTTAATATAACAAGGACCGTCTTCGTAATAGTTTGTCTGTAAAGTAATTATTCTCAGAAATGTAATGAGAGCGGGAATTTCTGTCATTGTGGAAATATCAACTAGAATTTCCCGCTAAACGTGACCTTCGTTTATTATTGGCCACACTCTGTCTACTCGTATATTTCGAATTGTCGTTTCTCCTAAACAATTTACTTTATTTGATAGCAAAATAGACCTCTCCAACCCGTCTGGCCAGCGTGGAGAATGTAGGCCAAATCCTCTGACTGCTCTGGCTAATATATGGCTCTGGTAGTACAGAGAGGGTCATGCTCCTACATTCGTCAGCGTCAGCTTCAGGTCTATAAAGACCTGACGATGATGAATGCCGTGTGGTTCCCGGCAGAGCAGAATAGGACCACTCCAAGTCTTCCCGTGGATGTCGTAGAAGGCGACTTAGGGAACACAAGCTAAACAAAGCTTATAAACATCATAGAGACCTCTCCAACCCGTCTGGCCAACGTGGAGAGTGGAGGCCAAGTCCTCTGACTGCTCTGGCTAATTTATCGCTCTGGTAGCACAGAGAGGGTCGAGCTCCTGCAGTGGAAACTATTAGAGACCTGATGATGAAGATGATGAATAGCAAACTACTAAGTTATTTGTAATTTTAAGTATACTGAGCAATGATCTTTTAATTCCACTAAGCCGCAAGTAAATTTAAAATCATCAATGCAATTCAAAACTATTATACAATATAATATAAGTACCAAACGATATACTGTTAGAACAATTCGGTACTCGTTGTGTCTTGGGTGGGAATTGGGAATCCTAACATCTACTTAAATGCGAATTTGAGTCTTTGTTGATGATATTATTTATCTTTTAAGAGGAAAAGTCTCACCAGGCTACAAGCACTGTAGTAGTAGCGTGTAGAGCTGTAGCGACGGTGATATACGTAATATAAGGATAAGTTTCTTGTTAAAAGACGAGTAATGAAGTTCAATATCGCCACAGACTGGCGTGGATGTGGACATGCCATAAACCAGCAGGAGGCCTGTCTGGTTAGCTACTAATGTAATAAAAAGCAGAAATTTAGCCAGACGATACCCTAACACACGTCTACAAGATGAATGCAATCCCAAACCACTTGAATCTAAAAAAAACTGGTTTCTATACAAAAACTGATCA
Organism: Rhodophaea formosa; assembly: GCA_963082605.1. Taxonomy (NCBI): domain Eukaryota; kingdom Metazoa; phylum Arthropoda; class Insecta; order Lepidoptera; family Pyralidae; genus Rhodophaea; species Rhodophaea formosa. The sequence continues at coordinate 6,012,759 of OY720228.1, read as the reverse complement.
CGCAATAACCGTGTAACACGTGGGGCAAACCCCTTACTTAAAATCCCCTATAATTTGCACGTCAAAGGAAAATAGCCTTTATAATTATGAGAAGAAAGATGGTTATGATGGATGCATTAAGCCCCTGCTATGGATTACTGCAAGCAGTGCAATCGCAGGGTGCAATCGATCGATACGGGAATTTGGGCTTGCACTTGTAATTGGGAAGCGAATGATTCGTTTCGCTGGAAGTCCTCTGCCAATTCGATTATCTTCATTGATATATTTATTTAGGACGGATGTTTAATGAGCTGGGAACGAAAGAATTAACTGACGCCGTTTACTGACATATTTTCTACGGACGCAAATTCAGGTGCCACGCTGAGTTTCGACGCACATTCAGTTTATCGATTTTACATTTCAAGGAGAAGTCTTCGGCATTTTTTTTGTTAATGGCATACCCTACTAGACAAGTTATTTCCATAGTCACGTGGGATTCGGACTCGCTATGTTATTCTTAAAATGGAAGAAATGTCCTGTAAAAGATAAAATATCAAAATAATGAGTCACCATCAACAACATCGATGTCACCAGTGTCTGTAACTCTAGCAATTAAACCGTAAAAATTACAAAATTCTTTTTGTACACATCTTTAATTTCGTTATAATAAACTACCATTATAATAAGGAAAATATAAACAAGACTGCGTTTTCAAACAAAATACAGCCAGTCCTATTTAGATTTTATAATCATAATCTCAGTAGCTCAAGAAGTCCTGCCTGGACACGTGCATGGACCTCTCCCAAGAATTATACGACCGGTGGGAGGAGTCTCCAAGACGCTGGGTCTTCCTGCGGCCTTGGTCAGGTCACAGGTCGTCCGACTACCTATCTAATACAGGTATTTGCCAAAGACTTGTATTAAGTAAACCGGCAAACGCGGCGTCGTACACGTACACCCAAAGAGTCTTTGGGTGTGCGACGCCGCGCTTGCCGGTACCTAGATATACGTACGCCATTCGAGAGCCGTCTTGCCCTATCGGCAAACATTTCTACGTGCTATGTAGGTACTTCCTCAGATTTATCTATGATATTTAAGAGGCTTACACCACCGAAACTAGCGACACCCGTTATTTAATTCTTGTTCTCCGAAATAAGAACAAATTGAGAAAATCTACGTAAGTACTTCCTTAGTAAATTACTTGTAGTATTTTTAGTAGAACTTTTCATCGACATCAGCATTTCAGATTAAGAGAACTATTCATTACCGCCAAAAGAGGCCGCTTTTGGCGGTAATGCGTAGTTCTCTTGAATTACTAAATGCAAAATAATGAAAAGCAATATAAAAAATACTACAAGTCATTTACTAGTGAAGTACTTACGTCGATTTTGTCAATTTGATCTTATTTAGTAATAAAAGAAATAAAACTAAGGGTGGCGCTAGTTGGCTGGTGTAAGCGCCTTAAAAGTAACAATTAATACCAGTAGGATCACTCATTTGAAGTTAAATAAATTAATCCACAGCACACTTACATTACCACCTTATATAATAGACTATTATTATGTTTAAAACTTACTCTTTGAGCACTCGCGAGATTACTCTAACTTTACCTTTTCAGATATCATAGATCAGAAGATCAGTATGATATGCAACATCAAGCAGACATATAAAGAGGTAAACAATAACAGCTGAACGTAAAACATGTTTACGAGCGCCTGGAGACGGTTCAGTAAACTCCGTAGACACATAACAAATTGAAACTGTGTCTTTGGATGATAACATTCAGCTAGATATATTACGTTTTATGCCTCTTGGGCTAGACAGAGCTAGATCAAAAGGCCAAATGCTTCGTTTTACAGAACAGTGGTAAGATCACTCATTTGAAGTTAAATAAAGTTATCCACATAGCACACCACACTTAAATGGCCACTTTATAGAAAAGACAACAATCGTTACAAAATTACTCTCTGAGCATGTAATTACTTTTATTATATCTTTTTCAGATATCATATCTCAGAAGATAAGCATGATATGCAACATTTAGCAGACACATAAAGAGGTAAACAATAACAGCAGAACATAAAAGATGTTTACGAGCGCCTGGAGACGGTTCAGTAAACTCTGTAGACACTTAACAAATTGTAACTGTGTCTTTGGATGTCTACATCCAGCTAGTATCTTTATTCCTTCTGGGATAGAAAGAGCTAGATCGAAAGACCCAACGCCATGTTTAACAAAATTGTAGAAATAATTATTTAAAATCCAAATTTCAAAGTTATCAGAAACAGAGAGAGGTGACTTGGATTTTGTCTAAGTACTGAACACTTTTTTATGAAACCGCTTGCTCGTTTGACAGCAAACGAGCAAGCGGGTCGCCTGATGGTAAATGATCACCGCTACGGATATCTGCAACACCAGCGGTGTGATAAGAGCAAGATACAAGTGAACGTCGACACTCAACTAATGATTTTTTTTTATAATCTAATCTATGGAAGAAAAGAATGACAAAAGGAAGAAACCTAAGTAAATCTCCTTCATCTCCAAGGATTTCGTGATCCTCTCGCGTTTAAACTTCTTGATACGGCTGATTCTCAGAAGACAGGGGCTAATTACGCAAGTAAATGTATCTTTGTTTTATCAAAGAATTCATGACACGCACTTAAAGTGGACAAGAAAGAAAATGACGACGAACCGAAGAAACCACTGTAAATCAACCTTCATATCTCTACAAGGATTTCGTTATCCTCGCGTGGCTAAACTTCCTAAATACGGCTGATTCTCAGAAGACAGGGGCTAATTACCCAAGTAAATGTAAATTTATTACCAAAGACATGAGACGCACTTAAAGTGGACAAGGAAGAAAATGACTACAAAATGAGAAACCATGGTAAATCCTCCTTCAATTCTCTACAAGGATTTCATAATTCTCTCGCGGCTAAACTTCCTAAGTACGACTGATTCTCAGAAAACAGGGCTAATTACGCAAGTAAATGTAAATTTACGCGCGCATTTACGGCGGCGACAGTGTATTTATTGATGTTCACTTTACGGCTTCTGATGTGGATCGAGTATTGACCTGTAGGGTTCTAACACATTAGAAATGCACACGATAGGTAAATAAACAGATGTGGACTGAAATTTATTGAGGTTATTTAAATTCTGTCTTAGCGACCATAGTAAAAAATGAGATGAGACTTTTTTTTTATTTCTAATGACAGTCTTGTAGTTCAGTAACGCACAATATTTTAGATAATCCTGGGCGCGGTATCAACTGGGATGAGCGACCAGAAGTAACAAAAATATATCGAGCTTCTCCGACCTTAGGAAAGTACGTTAAGCAGTTGGTCCCAGCTGTCATCTAATCACTGATGGTTAAGCTATGTCAGGTGACTTACGGCATCTTGAACAGTCTGACAACAGTGTTACACACACGAAAAGCAATGCACTTGATAACATAGGGACGCTCAAGACAAGTTGACAACTGACCAAAGCTAGCTAAATACTTGGCTGCCTCCGTGGTCCAGTGGTTAAGGCGTTTGCCTTGTTGACCCGGGGGGTTCGATTCCCACGGGAAGCATACTTTGTTAAGTTGTTTCCAGTTTGGTTAGGACATTGCAGGCATGAATCACCTGATTGTCTGATAAGAAAGATGATTCCGTGCTTCGGAAGGCACGTTAAGCCGGTGGTCCCGGCTGCCATCTGGTAGTCGTTAAAGGAACCACGTCAGAGGCCGAGAGGCGGTTCCGAAGAACTCTGACACCAGGGTGTGCATGGTCGACTGACCGTGTCACCTACACGAACAGAGAGAATACTTGGCAGGAGGAAAAGCCTGCTTGCTACAGATGTTTCGAAAATGAAGAAAGCAATTAGTAAAACGAACAGCTCTCCATAGCATTAGCTGCTCATTTCTATAAACAACGTTACATTATCGTGTCCATTTAGACTTGAAAAAGTAAACATATCATTACCGAAAGTTCCGTCGGGTTGAATGAGCGCCATTTTTCCATACAATTACCGCGTTTAACAACTCTATGCCCAATTGCTAAAAAAGAGCGAATGAAAGTGAAGACGAGTCACGGCTAATTTCGGCGAGAAATTAGAGGTTTATTTTTACGTCTAGACTTAAGTAGATAAGATTGCATGAGGAGATGGACAGTCAACAGGTTTGAATGAGACCATTCAGTAAATATTTTCTGTTTTATAGTACTGAAGTAATATAAAAGAAAGAATGACTTAACATGAATTCCAAAAGTTGCATCTTTTAGAACATTACTTTTTTCAACTAGCTTTTGCCTGCGGCTTCACTCGCGTATAATTTTGCTGTACTGATAAATTTGCCGAGTCGTATATCGCAAACAGTACTTTTGTCCAGGTCAGTACTTTTCGCGTCGCGGGCACAGTACATTTGTCTGGAATGAAGGATATCCTATGTCTTTCTCAGTACCCTAATCAATATGAATTTCAAGAAGATTGGTTCAGTAGATAAAGCGTGAAGAGGTAACAAACAAATAAAACACAAACTCACTTTTCATTTTATAATATTAGTTGGGATGTATAGAAAGATATGGAGCTAGAGATAAAAATCACTAAGTCATCGATGCCAGTGATAAACTGCTCACGCCTGATTTTAAAATTGACACTTACACCAAAGTAAAAGATTTACTTCCAATATGGTTTGTAATGACAACCTTCACTTTCAATACACCGATACAAAGTATCAAGGATACAGATGGCGCTATACCGCTCCTCATATTAATAGCCTGATTATCCCATATTAGGCTGCTCATACCATCAATAACACCGCCTCACGTGGACAAAGACCGGTACTAACCCCACATAATGTAACTATAACTCATTTAGAACATGAGTTGGGGCCGTCCCATGAAATATTTTCGTCTTGGTAACGCACATGTGTGTCCAAATTGTAGCTGTATATCGGCAGCATATCTTCAATTCCTTTTTCAGTTGAATTAAGTTTCAATTTTTTGTTTAAACTAACGTAGGATATAAAATGTGATCTACAGATCTCTTTAGAGCAATTATTATATAGTGACACTGTAGAGCGCGGATCAGGAAGAGATCGCGGGCTCGTTTTGTTTAACATTCGCTGAAGAAGACCTCTGGGCGATGTCAAAATTTATCCATCAGTTGACTTAGTAGGTACGTAAACCGTTATTATAATAACATTATAAAAATAGCATTTTCTACTTGATGGGTTAGTAGTTTAGTACTTATATGGCAAACAATATCTTTGACTTCTTTTTGTCGTGTTGCTGGTTCAAATCGCAATTTTCTGTTGATTGCTTGATTTGATTTTGTCTCGGTGTCTAGCAAGGAATAATAAATCATTGCTTTCCTTAACTAAGAGCTGTAGACAAAATATCGTGGATTTCGTGGATCGTGAAATTTCTTAATGTTTTTAATTTTATGAGAGAACATTTTAGCTAGCATGTGATTTACCTCATAGTCGCATCATTTACAATCCGCTTAACTGGCATAGTAATGACGTAAGATTGTGAAAGTTCTTATAACAAGTCATTTCACGATCTGTTTTTACAACAGCGTAATGAAAACTTGATGCTTGGTGGCAGATAAGGATGAGACAGATAATCATGCGTTCGATTTTTGCATAATTGCCCCAACTAACGAGGTATTTTATGCTAAATAAATACCCAGCAAATACCATCTGTAAACTAAATTAAAAACATCCAACTTGTAGAATTTTAGCACGCGTTTTGACTAAAACTTGAAGTGCAAATTTAATTTAGTGCGAGACGACACTCGGGGCAATAAATGAGCGCTAATGAAGCCCTGACACTCAGTGTGAAGTCTGAAGAAGCCGCAGTCAGGAAGTTTCAGAGCAGGGTTGGTTCTTATACCAAGTCATTTCCCGGTCTGTTTTAACAACAACGTCATGTAAGCTTAAGTAGGTAAGGATGAAAGATATACTATGCATTCGATTTTTTGCATAATTGCCCCAACTAACGAGGTTTTTTATGCTAAATAAATACCCAGATAAAATATCATCTATAAATAAAATTAAAAACGTCCGACTTCTAGAATTTCAGCACATTTTATCACGCGTTTCGACTAAAACTTGAAGTGCAAATTTAATTTAGTGCGAGACGACACTCGGGGCAATTAATGAGCGCTAATGAAGCCCTGACACTCAGTGTGAAGTCTGAAGCCGCAGTCAGGAGGTTTAGGGGCAGGGTTGCTAGTGCTGTAACTTGTGGAACCTTGAAGCGCAAGATGCATAGTTATCAAGTAGACTCCGTTGTAACTAAGTACAACTTTGTAAAAGACCTCTTCCCGACCTACACCTCACTCGATGACTGCTGTGGTCATATAGATCTACGTAACTTATTCATACTTACTTCTGCAGCAAATTGGATTCATGGTATATCAAAGAATACTCCACACTACATAATAAATAGTTCTCAAGTAGACACCATTTTAATTACAACTTTGTAAAAGACCTCTTCCTGACCTTGACCTCACTCGACGACTACTGTGGAGATGTGGTCATATGGATCGACGTAACTTATTCATATCCCGTTATTTCAGCAGCATATTTGGATTCATGCTATATTAAAGAATACTATAAGCCAGACTGCATAATACATACTTTTCAAGTAGACCCCAATTTAATTACAACTTTGTGAAAAACCTCTTCCTGACCTTGACCTCACTCGACGACTACTGTGGAGATGTGGTCATATGGATCTACGTAATTTATCCATATTCCACCTTACTTCGGCAGCATATTGGATTCATGCTTTACGAAAATAAAACCATACTTAAGACTGTGACTAACTACATAGCATGGTCCTTGGTATCTTCCTACGAAAATATTATAAACGCGAAAGTTTGTAACTATGTTTGAATGTTTGTTACTAAATCACGTCCAAATCCTCAAAGGATTTACATGAAATTTTCTACACACTGCTTTTTATTTCAGAAAAAGTTACTTTTCCTAAGGGATCGATATAAAAGCGAGCAAAGCCAAAACAAAATAATTGTTTTAATATTAGGATTACATTCCCTCTCTGCAAATTTCAATATATTCCTGTATCTTCCAACTAAAACATGGATTCCAGTTTAATCTCGGGTTTAAAATTTGGGAATGGCAGCCCTGATAGCATCGGATTTGCATACATTTAATATGCACTTTGAACTTGTAACTAAAACAGAGCGACTATCTCAATGGACGAAGGATATCTGTGGAGTGGACAACGTGTGCTAGAGAATATTCGAATAAGGGGTAAACATACCTATATCGCTAGTAAATCAATCAACATGAATATTTGAAAATAGAGGTAATGTTTTCGATGAATTACAAGATTAAATCTTCAATAGGGTAGCGGTAACTTCATTGAAATGTAAAACGGTATTGCATGGCTGGATTCATTTCATCATTCATTCATGCATATAATTACAACCTTCAGTAAGTGGTAAAAAATATAACAGTTTCACGTAAACAAGGTTAATTCTTTCTTTCTTCTTTTATATTATGAATTTTGCTATCATCATCATCATCAGGTCTTTCTAGTCTCCACTGCAGGAGCACGACCCTCTCTGTACTACCAGAGCCATATATTAGCTTGAGTAGTCAGAGGATTTGGCCTACACTCTCCACGCTGGCCAGACGGGTTGGAGAGGTCTCTTTGATGTTTATAAGCTTTGTTTAGCTTGTTTTTCCTTAGTCGCTTTTTACGACATCCACGAGATGTCTTGGAGTGGTCCTATTCTACTCTGCCGGGAACCACACGGCGTAAATTTTGCTAATGACCTGTAAAATGAGATAATAAGGTGTTTTACGGTATAATTTTAACAAGTGGCATCAAAGATGGCTACATTCATTTCAACACCCTTTAATAGCCTTGTGGGAGCTTCTGGTGACAAATCTACTTTAACTTTTTCAAAAATAGTTCATGAGACGAGCATTTACGACACCAAACACCTATTTCATAGTCCACTAAAATCAATTTGCAAAATCGTCTAAGGCAAACCCCAACTGTACCCTTTGACTTCCCACCAAAAACTCTCAAAAGGTTACTTAGCTAGTACTCAACGTACCAAACGTTCAGTTCGCCTTACTTGACGTTCGTCGTAACAAATCAATCACGAAACCAATAACGTAAAGATTTAACAAGCCAGCGAAAATCAATTCAATCGGCAGCGCGAACGAAATTGCAGTCAAACGGAAAACTGTTTAGAGCGGCCTTTGCTTTTGAGAAAATAAATACTAGATTTCTATTATTCTTTCTCTTATAGTCTCTACGAGTGAAACCAATGACTTTCATTCTTCTTTCCTGTAAAAAGCTGATGCTAACTACCTGTAATAAATATGAGAAAGCGCGAGATTTTTCTGTTTTCTGACTCTTTTATCTAGTTCAATCTTCGTCTATCCTAAAGTAATTTGTAGCCAGTGACCTAGGAGCAACGTCAGTGACGTCAACAATATTTAGCAAGCTACACGTGACATTAATTAGACAAGACAAAGTACAACTTGAACCAGCATCAGCAAAAATATTATTATATCTATTATTATTTTTCGATATGATTTTTCTGATGCTACTTACATCTAATATCCTGTAACAAAACGTGCGTTTTTTCTTTGTTACACTGTTTTATCTAGCGCAATATTCGTCGATGTCCTAAAGTCATTTGTAGCCAGAGACTTGGGAGTGGGGGCAGTTTGGGACTTGAATGTTTAGCAAGCTACATGTTAAACAGACAAGACAAGCCACGCTTTTGGATCGGCGTTAGCAAGCATAGTTTTGATTTAATTTCGCTGATGCAATGAAATAAAGAAAAATCGCGCGTTGTGTCACAAAAGATTAATTGTAGGTAGTATCAGCAAAATCACATCGAAACTCTGTTTCCTAAAGTTGGTCCCAGTGCTTTGTCTTGTCTGTTAAATGGCCCCTTCAGTTGCTGAATATTTAAGTGCCAAACTGCCGTTGCTCTCAAGTCTCTGGTTAGAAATGACTAGCTCCTAAACTCATTTGTAGCTAAAGAATTGTGTGTAATTTTTGTCTGTGTCTTAAAGTATACGACATAGACGAAGATTGCACTAGATAAAACAGTGTAACAAAGAAAATCCTCGCGTTTTGTCACAGAATATTTGATGTAAGTAGTATCAGCAAAATCACATCGAAACTCTTCTTGCTAAAGTTGGTCCCAAAGCGTGCTTGTCTTGTCTGTTAAATGGCTCTTGCAGTTGCTGAATATTTAAGTGCCGAACTGCCGTTCTTCTCAAGTCTCTGGCTACAAATGACTTTAGCTCCTTAATTCATTTGTAGCTAGAGACTTGTGTGTAATTTTCGTCTATGTCTTAAAAGGTAAGACAAGGACAAATATTGTGATAGATAAAACAGTGTAACAGAGAAAAATCATGCGTTTTGTTAATTAGTTTATGATGCTTGATATACAATTGAATATTTGGCAAGCTGCACAACATTTAACAGACTAGATAAAGCACGCTTTTGGAGCTTTATACCACCACATAAAGCATTAGGGTGATTTTGCTGATGCTATTGTACCTGTGCAGCCCATTCTCTCAGTAGAAAACAATGTCGTTCTGGTTGGAAGCTTATTTGATTTTATGGCCGTTATACAGACAAAGCATTTTCGATGGACCTTTTACTGGGTGAGGTTATTTCTATAACTGCCGGAAAAACAATTCCATTTTGTTATGTAATCAAACTCGTTTCGTTGAATTGTTTTTATCAAAACACGGGTTTTGCCACGAATGCCGTTATTAATTTGACCTTTCTGAAACTTGGGTAATTTTGGGTGACTTTTGTGATACATCTTTGTATGTGTTAATTTTAAGCATTAGCTTTAGGAGACTGAGGTACTAACACATATTTGTTGTTACGCGTGAGTGCCTAAAGGCATAATATGTTTTAACAACTGCCATCTAGCTTTTAACAGACACGAATAAAAGCTTTAATGTGTTCTTGAGATTTGTATTTCACATTAGTGAATATATCACTATTATTAAGAAGTCTAACGAAGTTTTCCTTCAGCGAGAGGAGTTGTCGGTTAAATGGAAGTAGACAATAAAAGATTTAATTTGACGTTTAAAGGTCAACTCAGCTCTTCGAACCCGTAAGTATTTAATTCAGTAGCCCTCAGATAGACACTGAACAAATGTTTGTTTACCGTCTGAAAAAGAGGACACGTGTGATTAAATGAGAGTTTTTAACATCTCTATTATACTCCAAAAAGTGCTTCCCATAATCACCTGCGACCAAGATGTCGTCAACATAATTTAAAACAAGGAAGATAAATATTTGGCCATTCTATCTTTAGTAATCTGACCTGTCACGAGAGCTTACGTACATGTCCCCCTTTGCGGCTCAATATGCCTTCTGAGGTAACTCAGAAGACATATTGAGCCGCATAATTCGGCGCACGTGGTAGCACAGGACTTCTTATGACTTGATGATTAACGTTTCAACGCCCTTAATCTATTTCCGGACTTTCATTTTAAAAGATTTATTGGAGAAACTTGCTTCGTAAAGAAATATGTATAATTTATGCGATGTCAAGAATCTCCACCTCATCCGAACATCACCCATTGCATTCTCATGTGTGGAGGTTGATGCCTGGGGTCCGCTATAATGACAGATTGTTAGTTAATACTATGAATGCTGTAAGACGATTTGGCAAGTTGTTACTGCCGGCCGCCTGCGTACATTGTACCAAAAAGAGATGGCCCTTTTTTGTCACGTTATAAGTACAACGGAACTACTTATGTCTCAAGAAATTTCTTCCAACTGTGCGGGAAGAGAAGCATATAGTAAAAAGTCAGCCGGGCCATTAACGAAATTTACAGGAAATCTTTTTGTTGATAGCAGAACTAAAACATTATTAAATCAACGAGATGACAAAGAAAAGAGAAAAAGATCTTAAATAAGAACGAAGCATGTTGATATAAATTTCGTTAATGGACCCGTAAACGTGTTTAATAAATCAATCAACGGTCAAAAGCGCTTACCGATCCAAGGCAATGTACAACGATGTTACTGCCGCCACTAGACTGAAAAGCAAGCGAAGTTTCCTACATTCCACACACCCGATTTCATCAAATATTCCAACGGCAACAATGGCCAGTTGGCTGGGGAGATGCACCGCCGAATCCTTTCTATCACCAGCAGAAAACTTACCTCCTGGCCACGATTTGCCCTGGCCAATCTGGAAGTGCCTTAACCGCCTCAGAACTCACCCAGGTCGGCCGATGCAAGGATAATCTGGTCAAATAGTCTTACACAGACAGCAAAAACAATTTCTGCAGCTGCGGTGCATCTCCACAGACAATGGCACACTTACTGGTATGCCCAGCATGCCCCGCGACCTGCAAGCTGGAGGACTTGCATAAAGCAACACAAAATGCAGTACAAGTTGCCCAATACTGAGCCACTAAAAATATTTGAAATTGGTAAACATCGACACGCTAAGAAGAATAAAACAATTTAGAATTTTTCGGCCTGAAGCTGTCCCATTTCATACAATTCTAATTGAATTGTTGTAATTTCCTTTATAATTAGGTTTGTGTACAGAGAGAGAACATCTCAGAAATAAAACGTCGTAAATACTTATGAATACCTAGTAACTTGGTGTTATACAGTGTGACGTTAACAAATAGAAAAGTTTAAAATTGCACCATTACGCGAGATATTATCTCGGTCGGTAATAAAATTATAAAATAAAAGAATACACATAATGAATCAAGATTCTGAGATTAGAAGGCCTATCAAATTGATGAAAGTGTGAAGAGAGCACGTGGGTGTCGAAATAAAAGAACCAGGTTGATGACTTATGCGGAAATACTTCACGAATATGGATCTTAATTACTGGCGAATTAAATGATTGCGGTTATAAAATATGCAAGGTTTAAAAATTTATGTACTTAAAGAATTAAGTAAGACATGACTTCACAAACCGACTTCTATTCATATATTTTTAAAGTAGCAATGGTATTGCAATAATATTTAACACTTGAATGCCATCCTTAGGCCTTGAACTTATGAACTTATGGAGCCCATCTGGTGCAAAGTTTCACCGGGCTGAATGCCGCCTGTATCTATATATATATATATATATCTAATATAGTTTGCCTGGGATCTTACATTTTATTTCAACTTGTATATTTTTATTTCTTTTCCTTGATAACTTCTTCTTCTTCCTTTAATTTATCGAATTTTTTTATGTGGGGTCGTCACAGTAAGTCAGTTTTCTCCATTTTGATAACTAGCCCAACGAATATTGAATCTGTCTCCTACCTGAATTTTTCCCCTCAGCTGAAATGCTTTACCCTTTGGACCCCGGAGAATAAGGTAAAGATCCCGGGGTAATATTCCTGGCTGATTGAAACGAATAAATCGCGATTCTCTCCTCTTATGATTAAATCCAGCCTGAAATATCACTTCCAGCGACGACCACCTGGTCGGTGGTCGGGCGACCTAATAAGGGTCGCAGGAAGGCTCTGGATGCAGGCCGCTTCCAACAGGTCGTATTGGAAATCCTTGGGGGAGGCCTATGTCCAGCAGTGGACTTCTTGCGGCTGAAATGATGATGATGATCGTTTCTCCATTTATTCATCAACACAACAAGCTCTTACAAAAGTATTCTTTCCCTAGGGTCTCAATAGTTTAAAATAAACACATCCGTTACTAACAAGCGTAAATTTATTGTACCTTTTACGTTTTATCAACCGAGACGAATGCCCATCAGTCCTATTGGGGGCTTTTGTCGTAGATCGGCGTTAAATTGAATTCTTTTGGATTTATAGAGGTCGTAGTAGCTTAACTTGCGCATTGCTTAGCTATAGGAAGGAGCAGAGTATCTAAACTCTAAGGAGCAAATGCATCAAACGCTGTTCGATGAAGATATTGACAGCTCTTGTTGGATATTACATCATCATTACCAGGTCCTGTTTCTTTTTAGTCTCCACTGCAGGAGCACGACCCTCTCTGAACTAGCCGAACCATAATATTAGCCAGAGCAATCAGAGGATTTGGCCTACACTCTCCACGCTGGCCAGGCGGGTTGAAAAGCTCTTTGATGTTAATAAGCTTTGTTTAGCTTGTTTTTTCGTAAGTCCTCCTACGACATCCACGGGAAGACACTGCGTTGTAATATGATTTTGATTTTTACAGCTGCTCGCTGTCTGCCGGATTCTAGCGTCCTCGGGTAATGAATGCCTATCAGTGATCGGCGTTAAATTGAATTCTTTTGGATTTATAGAGGTCGTAGTAGCTTAACTTGCGCATTGCCTTGTGATCGGAATGAGTAGAGTATCTAAACTCTGAGGAACAAATGCATCGACTGCTATTCGACGAAGGTATTATCCGCTCTAGTGGTTGCATCTTTGGCTGCGGTGCGTCGAAGTTCGGGGTTTAATATTACGACGGGATATTAATGACTAGCAGTCCGTCCCAGCTTCACCCGTGGTACATACCTACCCTATGGCACTCGGGGATAACGTATCTATCCAACGGTAAAAAAAATTGAAATCGGTCAATTAGTTCCAGAGATTACCGCGTTCAAACAAACAAACAAACTCTTCAGCTTTATAATATTAGTATAGATTGATGTTGTTATATGATTTGGCAAAGTTTTTACAGCCGCACGCTCCCTGCCTGAGCTACCCTCCTCGGGTAACGAATCGCATCAGTTCTATTAGGGGCTATATTCGTAAATTGGCATTAAATTGAATTCTCTTGGATTTATAGAGTTCAATAGAAGCCTAGCTTGGGAACTGAGAGAAGACAATCATAGTCATGTTATTACCTCTTACTAAGAGGTAGCATTACATTACTCTATGATAGTCCGAGTCGGTCGGTAGCCGGTAGTTCAGTCGACACGCTAAGAGGCTCTATTTTAAATTAATTGTAAATTAAATTATTAATTGTAAATTATGTGTTGTATGTTGTTGTATTATGTATTGTAAATTAAAAAATTAAATCATCTGTTTTTACACAGTCATTGTCCAATGGAAAAACACCCCAACATGGAATGCAAGAATATTCTTTATTGCACCATTATACAAAGAAAACATCCAAATTAATTAATTTAATTTATTAGTTTAAACAAAAATAGCGTTTCTAATAGTAATTGATATTGTTTGAAATTCCCTTTATTTCCTAAAACCTCAATGTTTACATAGCCAGTTTGTAAACATGGCGCGCTAAGATTTACCACCGTCTGCATCTAAATATAAATATACCAAAGTGATGTTATCCGAGTCTAAATCTGGTGCATCGTTGCACCCGAATCACAAATTGATATGAGTAACAGATGCGACAGATGGGGTTGCAACAATATTGAAGCAACGAGCCGACTGAAACTTGTATGGCTAGATAGAGTGCAACGAGACTTGTATAAGTCGAGTTATTGGCTGGAGAGTAATTGCAAGAAACTATTACGGTAACCGCTTTCCATCAGGTGGGCCGTAAGCCTATTTGCCTTCTACATAGTATAATAAAGTGAGCCCGAAATACCGCGGATGAAGGGCCTTTCTGGTGAAGAACTGATATCTCATTTTATACTTGAACCGTATAAGTGAGGTTAAGAGACTTATTGAGGTTAAGAAACTTAATAAAAATCTGTTTATTTTTCTTTCCAGTGTGCTGAAGGCAGTCTCCAGCGCAATCCCAGTGTCTCTCGTATTTTTATTTTTTCACTTTTATTCATTCGTATGCCTTATGTACGTAAGATTTTAGATAATGGATTCATCTGTTCATTCGTTGTTTGTCAGTTAATCAACCATAAGGAATTATTCATCAATATTGAGTTGTGAAATGAAAGTATGACAATTAATAAGTGTTCTAAGACACCTTTGTTAAATTAACTAATAAAGTATTGTCGCCTAGACAGCAACCAAACTGCCGTGTTAGTGAGCAATTATTAGTAGAAGTATGACTACAGTTACTCTTCTATTACTTTCCTTATTTTGAGCCCGTATGCACTTGACAGATGAATCATGGTCGCGGCCAGTGCACTCTCGTTTAACCGTGATTCTTGATTAAATCTTAGACTTAAAAGAAATCTTAAGGCTAAAATATTTCTCTTGTAGGGCCCGCAACTGAATACTATTAAAAGGGATCTTATTCAAAGATCTTGCCACTGTTGCGATGAAATACTAGCGGGTAACCTTCAATTTCATTTTTAATGACTTATTAATGGTTTTACCTATGTAGGTTAAATACTCATTTATGACCAATACAAGTTATTTAAGGCGCAAACACGTATTTAAACAACATATTTTATCTCATTTAACTAATTAAGAGTACCAATCACTGAAGGATTTTTAAACTATACCTCTTTATCGTAAAGTTTTTTTCATAGATCCATTTATAATTAAAAAAGAAACAATTTAAAATGTTTAAATTGAGTGCTTTATTGAACGAATAAAGTAGCTTTAAGGGGGCACCCTAGGCACAGTAGCGACGCCAATCATTTTATTTCTAATAGGTACTTTACAAATAGAAAGAAATTCAAGAATGTAAATCATATAAGCACTAGTGCATCATGTTTTAATATTATGAGAATCAGTCAGTAAGAGAAAACGTGGTTACCGCCAAAAACGGCCGTTTTCGGCGGTAATCTGATTCTCATAATTCTCACTGATTCTGATAATATTCAACATGATTCCAAAAATACTTCAAGTTATTTACTAGTGCTTAAATGATTTACATTCTTGAATTTCTTTGTATTTGTAAAGTATTAGGAATAAAATGAGTGGCGTCGCTACTGTGCCTAGTGGTAAGATTTCTTTCAATTCTCTGAAATGAAAGGAAAGTAGGTCTATGATTTGTTCTTTGGTGGCTTCTATACGTGATGGTTTTGTATGGATCACAGTTTTTGTGGATTATCCAGTACAAAAGATTAGTGGAGATCACACTGACAGTTGATCCGAAATTCGTTACTGTTTCCTTTATTGAAAGTAGGTTAGTATTTGAAAGTTATGCATTGTTTTATTCTATTGGGGTTTCAATGAAAAGTTTCGATCGTTCTTTGTTTTTCTTACTCGATTTTTAGTGACATAGTATTAACTTAGTGACGGCCTCCGTGGCTGAGATGTAAGCACGCCATCCTGCAAAGCGATCGGGCACCGGGTTCGGTTCCCGGCGCAGGTAAATCTTGTGCTTCATTTTTAAAGGTATTTTTCTGTGGTTCAGATACTGGAGGATTGGCGTAAGATAGGCAGCCGGCCGAAAATCCAATTCGGACGGTAATGTCCATTTCGCAAATGTCCCGCTTCTAAAAACAAGACATTTTCGTGAAATGTCCCGTTAGCGAAATGTCCCGTTCGCATTTCACCAAATCATATCACAACTGTCAAAATAGCGGATCCCGGGCCCGGGACATCACAACTGAGGACGCAATCGGGAATAATAAAAGGTGGATTTAGTATAAACTACATTCGATTGTGTCTGATTATAAGTAATTCTATAATTTTTCCTCTAAATAAAAACTTTCCAGTAAGTAAATAAAAAAAGGTTTATAAAGAATGAATACGAAATATTGAAGAAAGGGATTTTTAGGTTATAAAAACACTAAGCAAAGTAAACTCAAAATTATTTAAACCGGCAAGACATTGAAATCAACTCAAGCGAAACTTGAAATAATATTTCCTTAGAACTTCGATAAGAAACGGATTCAATATTTTATGCAAAGATCCCTGTACAAAACAAACTTCTGCCTGACGGACGTCTGGATTTCTAAAGTATTGCAAACTTCCAAACTCTTCAACTTCTTACAATCAGACGTGGTTTTTCTTTGTTCTCATTTTTAGGGTTTAAGTAAACAAGGAATCCTTTTAGTTCGCCATATCTGTGTGTCCGCGGTTTAGCTCAGGAACTAAAAGCACTGGAAAGCTGTAATTTGGTACGGGTTTAACTATGTAGGTTTATATGTTAATTACGCCAACAAAAGTGGTGAAAAAAAATGTAATGTTTTTGGGGTTCTCCCAGTACATGTGAGGGGAAACAAATGTTTTTTTTTCTTGTCAACCCATTGTTGCGAGGTGTCATTGGATAGGTCTTTCAATAATATTGTAATCAACACAATTTTTTTCACAGAATGTAAAGTGTTGACTTCAATAAAGTTAAAAATGTTTGGGCCTTGTTCTGCGGAATCAATAATGTGCGAGTCTAAAACTCGCTCTTTACCGGTTTTATTTAAAAAGACGAGGAAATTCACATTTTACGTATAAAACGTATCTGCCCAAGTTTTTCAATTGAGATGAGATTCCCAAATTGTAATTCAACTTTGTTTTCCACTTGGTGATTTGCAACCGTCGGCATAATTTATTTCACTGTCAGAAACATTGTTTAGCAACAATTGAATCCAGATTTAACAGTATTGTACAATCAATCATAATATCACGTTCTTCACCCCTAACGGGAAAGACATGACAATTTTGTATTTAGGGTTCCGTACCTAAAAAGGTAAAAAAGAAAGGGTCAGTATGCATGTCCGTCAAGACCTTTTTCTCGGGAAAAATCATCTAACTTCAAAGATCTAAAATCTAAACAAATGGCCGTTAATATTGTAAATTTGCTCTTAAATGTAAGGGAATCAAAACTGTAGGGATACTCTACTTCCTTTGACCTAGAAACATGAAATTTGGCATGAAGCAAGGCCTTTTAGCACAAGTTAAGGAAAAAAATAACGAAAGCTTTATAATGAAGTAAATCTAGTTTTGTATTTTAAATCCTCGGTGAGTCCGACTGGCGCTTGCCCAGTGTTTTTAAAGATTAATATTATTGTCACTACTACAATTTGATTTATCATATCCACTATAATAATCCTAAATTAGGTTAAGGACATGCCTCCCAAGAACGACTTTTTTGTACAATACGGATGTTTTCATGTTCTGAAAATAGATTCTTAGCATTTTTATAAAATGTTGTGTCAGTAAGTCAGTTTAATGGTTTTATAACTGTGTTGCGTGTTATGAACGTAGAAAATCTAGTTGGTTTCTATCTGTTGGCAATAAATCTAAAGAAACCGAACCAAGATTGGGCAAATGCTTCCTGAAAGAAAACGTAACAGAAACAAACTACAGAATAACACTGCCGATCGAACTGATAAAGACATTATACAATCAATTCGAGGTATTTTTTTTAGACTGACATAACTCTTACTATGTCTCCTTCCTATCCGGATGTAAGAAATTCGATATTAATATGTTTATCATTTAGGTGTCATTTCAAGAATCATGGGTGCGCCATGTTAATAAAAAAATTCTACTAAAAAACAGAATCAATTCATTATTTTCGTTGCCGGAATTACTATTTTTGGGGATACTACTGCTGAATTACGGAAAATCGCGAATTGCTCACCTAGATTGCCGCGTATGGACACGACCCATCACACCAATTAAGCTCAAAAATTACGAACTCCGGAAAACAGACAAAAAATTCCCAGAACAATAAAACATAACAGCTCATGGGCCTAACGGCAAAGCATAAAATTAAAAGGCGAGTCATCACCATGTCTGTGGGAGCCGCACTCTATATACGGATACCAACGCGATGTACCAATCCGACCTTTTCGCGTGAAATGAAACGCGAATGTGTGAATGGAGCTATTTTGGGATACTGACACGTCATGGTTACTCATTTGACTGGACAGGTGATAATTGTATTATGTTGAATGCATTTTACCAGGGAGACTTTAATACAATGGGAGTTACTCGCTCATACTAATTTGTAACGCTAATGAATGTTTACATACTGATTCTTAGTTGTGTTGATGAGAAGAGATGAAATAAGTAGGCTATATAAAACTTGGTGGATATTGTACTCGTAGGGGGTGATTTAGGCAAAATAACTAACGCTTCGGGAGTAACAGCATATCAAAAGGTTGGTTGGTCATCACATTTACCATTTCAGACGCCAAGCGGAACTACATCGTTGTATTACTATCGAAAAAGGCTTTGAACACTAAGGGAGTATATCATAGATAAGCTAACATACATTTGAGAGGTATAGTGCGCAAACAAGTAATAGCTAGAGTCAAAACAAAAAATAGGTAATTAAAAATTAAATGCATGCATTGCAATCTATTCAGGAAATAATTATTATTGCATTAGTTTAACCACTGCCGTTTAATCAGGAAGTTTAAATAAAACTTAGGACGAGGTCGACTAGTAAAACAATGACTACTAGCGGCAGTCAATCGTGGATTAAAATTATAATTTCAACTTAGTCAACTTAATAAAATTTTGAAATGATAAGGGACTTGCCCTAATTACTTCTGAAAAATTATAAAATCAGCCAATTCAGACTCAAGGATCACTTCAGAAGGCAAGTTAAGCTGCTGGTTCAGTCTGTCATTTTATTATTTCAAATTTCTAAATAACAGTCGTCAACTATGCTAGTTGCCTTTCAGGCTCAGGGAGACCAATACTGACCACTTACACAAACGAAAATCAAGCAAGCTTTAGACAGACGAAAACCGTAATACTAAGAGCGTATACTAGCAGTATTTTTTCAATATGGTTTCCATACAAATGTATTTCTCTATTTTCTCGCTGAAAACTGATTCTAGAGCCACAATTCTTTTTTCATAAAATCTAGTACTAAAATAGGAATGCTCCTATTTTTTATTTTTTTTTCAAAAAACCTGTTTTTGTACATTTTTTTTTTCTTTTAACAGTGTTTTCGAAAAAAATAAAACATAGGGACATACCTATTTTAGTAATAGATTGTATGTAACTAGAATTGTGCCTCTAGAAGCAGTTTTCAGCGAGAAAATAGAGAAATACATTTGTATGGAAAACGCACTGCTAGTATACCCTCCTAATATCACATTATTATTTTGTTTTTTAAACTTTATTGCACAATTTTAAAAATAAAATGTACAAAATGCCACTTATAGCATTCTCTTCCAGTCAATTTTTTACACCATACAGATAAACACGGATCAATCATGTGTTATTTTGTTGGGCAATGATACAATGATAGTAATAAGGTCCAAATTTCATCCTTTCAGTACAGAACCCTAAATATCTCACTATTTCTCATCAGCATCGGTTTTAACTTTGTAATGCACAAAAGAAATACGATTGATAAGTAACCAACATTCACTTATTACTGTTCGCCTACATAGATAACAGTTAACTGCAATATAGTTACCATACTTGTGCCATACCGTAAAGATTAGATAACCCACGGTTACTGTATATATTTACCAATTCATATGATATCTTTTTTTTTGTATAGGTAGATAAGCTTGTCTAAAATTGTTAGAAAGGCGTAGACTACTGAACTGATTAGGTACAAAAATAAAATTTGTAATAGGTATTTGAAGTATGATATAAGTAAATTATTTTTCTTTCTTTCTTTCTAACAGAAATTTAGATACCTACATTTCTTTTTGTAATCAGTTAGCTCAATCTTGTGATTTGTCCCTATAAAGTAATAAATATATACCCTAGGGAAAAATCACATAGAATGAGCTAGCCCCCATAGTAAGTTGTGACCTTATGTCGTAGGATACTAACGCCCGTTGCGTTAGTATACTATATTTTATAATAGATACAATATATAAATAAATATCCAAGACCCAGTCCAATTTAAAAAAGATCGTTTTCCATCATGTCCTGGCCGGGGATCGAACTCATTCCCTTCGAGTCGCAGGCTGGCGTGATAACCGCTACGCCACGAATTTCGTCAATGATGACCTACTATACAACTGTTGCACAAAATACCTACTTTATCAAGGTGTTTCGACTTAAAAGTTCTAGGACGCTTTTAAATCTTTATTTGTTAATAGGCTTAGATAGAATTAAAACTGTCCGCAACTGCGTAAGACGGGTTTAATGGAAATTCTAAAGAGGATTGCCTTGATTTTTTTTAACAACTTTATAATATTTTGTAACTTTTCGTTACGTTAACCATCTATTTATCATCATTTGAACACCATGAATTTATTTTCTAAGCTTCTTAAGGCCAACCTGAGGCAGAACTGCTCGGCTACGCATTATGAGAAAGAAAATATAATAAAATGGTGATCTCACCGTCTTTATTTACCGGGAAGAGGCGCAGGCTTGCCATATTGTGTTATTGTATTGTATCATCATCATCATCAGAGATCTTTTTGGTCTCCACTGCAGAAGTACGACCCTCTCTGTACCACCAGAGCAATATATTAGCCAGAGCAGTCGGAGGATTTGGCCTACACTACCCACGCTGGCCAGACGGGTTGCAGATATCTCTTTAATCTTTGTTTAGCTTGTGTTTCCGTCGCCTTCGACATCCACGGGAAGACTTGGAGTGATCCTATTCTCCTCTGCCGGGAACCATACCGAATACGTACCTTGTAACCTATAAACAATTGAAAATCTATTGTGTCTACAATTCGGCAGTGAAAGTGTTAAGCATGCTAAGTCTAGGTGAGAAGATTGTGAATTACTTATAGTTTCATAAGATACGAGGAATGTTACGAAACAGTTGTCAGTAACGACACTAATTACTATCAGCTATAATGATCGTGACAGCGGCATCTGGTAATTGGTGCGGCATTTTTTGCCAGCGTGAAAACAGCAATCATGTTAATCTTTGTGATTATGATTTTACATTGTCGTTTAAGAGGGTATACTAGCAGTGCGTTTTCCATACAAATGTATTTCTCTATTTTCTCGCTACATACATTTTATTACTAAAATAGGTAAGTCCCTATGTTTTATTTTTTTCTAAAAACTTGTTTGAAAAAAAATTGTACAAAAACAGGTATTTTGGAAAAATAAAAAATAGGGGCATTCCTATTTTAGTACTAGATTTTATGAAAAAAGAATTGTGGCTCTAGAATCAGATTTCAGCGAGAAAATAGAGAAATACATTTGTATGGAAACCATATTGAAAAAATACGCTCTTAACAAGACTGCGAGCGTGATAGGAGATTTTCTTGAAAATAAGACTCGCGTAATCACGGCTTGCTTAAATGGCTCATTGCAGCATATATGACAACATACTTGAGACTGCAGCTGCCGCTGAGTCCCTCAAGCGGCGCAAATATGCCTACCTCGGTGATGGCTTCATATTCGAGCCGTTTGGGGTGGATACGTTGGGGCAGTCGTGGCCCTCAACTCACCTCAGTTTGTGAGCCAAAGGCTGGTAGAAGAGATGACCAGAGGGCGGGCAATATCTTTGCACAAAGAATAAGAACGAGCTCCGTGGCGCAGCGGTCAACACGCCTGCCTGCGACACGGATGGTCCCGGGTTCGATTCCCGGTCAGGTCAAGATGGAAAATGATATTTTTCAGATTGACCTGGATCTTGGATGTTTATCTATATAAGTATCTATTATAAAATATAGTATCTTTGAGTCAGTATCCCTTATCACAAGTCTCGAACTTACTTTGGGGCTAGCTCAATCTGCGTGATTTGTCAGTATATATTTATTTATAATAAGTATTGCCATATAACGTAGTAATGCACTTTCGCCCACCGACCATGTGGGCGGACAACCTGATTAAGGTCGCAGGAAGGCGTTTGATGCAGGCTGCTTCAGGTCGTATTGGAAATTCTTGGGGATGGCCTATGTCTAGCAGAGACTTCTTGGTGCTGACTATCACAAACCAACAAAATAATAGGGTGAGATCAATAAAACCTTGTAAAAATATATAATACTAGCTGTTCCCCGCGGCTTCGCCCGCGTGGTTTATAGCCTATATCCTTTTCAGTACCCTGTTTGTTTGTTTTGTTTGTTTTTCGTGTGTGTAAGTGGCCAACACTGGTGTCAAATTTTTCAAGCTGCCTTCAGTACCCTAACCTATGTGTATGCAAAATTTCATCATGATCGGTTCAGTAGATACGGCTTGAAAGCGTAACAAACAAACGTACCCACGTATTTATATAATATTAGTTAGGATTTATTTTCCCTGTATATGGCCAACACGGGCGCTTGATTTTTTTAGAAGTTGGCTAAAAGCATCTGACATAGCTCTCTCTCAATCTCTTATGTTAATATGCTTTTACCAAATGACAATCTTTCTCTATACTTTTGAAACCTGTTTTTGCAGCACCTCCTGCTAAGTGTTGCTTCTTTAGCCGCTAGTTTACCCGTCAGACGCCATTACACAGTTAAGATATAGTGTTAGCCACCAACATGTAAGAAGTTTCAAGGCAATATACTTGAAAGCAAAGTAAGTATCCCAAGTCCCAGTATATCTCACTCAGCTGTAATGGAGCCATTCTGCCCGCTTTCCAACTCGCGCAATTTATTTGCGGAAAGTGTAAGTTGGACACTAATGAGGCTGGATTTTTTATTTCAGTATTAATCCTTTTGAGGATAATGCTCTTTAAAAGTTAACTAGTTCGTTTTATACTTTGTCACCTCATATTATCTTGTTGAGAGGACACTGCAGTCTGCACCATCTTTTCTAACAGTGTGTGGTAGCGACTAAAATTGATGGAAAACTTCAAACTGCCTCGCCTCAGGCAATATTTTTATAGTTATTTTCATACATAATGAAGAGCTCCGTGGCGCAGCGGTCAACATGCCTGCCTGCGACACGGATGGTCCCGGGTTCGATCCCCGGTCAGGTCAAGATGGAAAATGATCTTTTTCAGATTGACCTGGGTCTTGGATGTTTATCTATATAAGTATCTATTATAAAATAATCATTGAGCTAGTATCCCATAACACAAGTCTCGAACTTACTTTGGGGCTAACTCAATTTGTGTGATCAGTCCGTATATATTTATTTATTAATAATTCTATTATGACACTTTTATTAAAATTAAGAAATAAAATACGGTAAAAATATCCACGCGGGTAGCATTCGAAACATATATTATTAGGCATCTGACATAGATAAACAATTCTAGGGACCGACAGTTTCTATTCTGTTATTTTCTGTTTATTATTCTGTTAGAGATCCGCGCGGAGATGGTTATATTATACTAATACATACAACACCTCTCCAACCCATCTGGCCAGCGTGGAGAGTGTAGGCCAAATCCTCTGACTGCTCTGGCAGTACAGAGAGGGTCGTGTGGAGACTAATAAAGACCTGATAATGATGATGATGATACAACATACCCAACCTTTGCGTACGACCGCTACATTGAGCTCGAACAAACTAAAAAAAATCCTTAAATACTTAAATCCATTTTTCAATATCGCGCTACAGTGTAAGACGTGACAGCAATACTTTGCCTTCTATTACTATTCATTCCTTTATCACGTTAGCAAGACCTTCAGGGACGACTTTAATAAGGTAAGTTTTGCAGTTGATTAGTAACTATTAAAAATCTACAAAATAAAGTATAATATTTTCTAGGCCACTTTTCAATATAGCACTGCAATTTAAAACCTGAGGGCAATACTTCGTCCTCCATTACTTACACTATATCCTGAAAGTTCCCAAAAGATCTACATCAATGCGAGCGGAGTCGCAAGCGAAGTGTACATAAATATAAAGCAAAATAAAATCTAAATAATGTATTCTCGGCCACTTTTCAATATGGCGCTGCAATGTAAAACGTGATGACAATACTTCGCCCTCTATTACTTGCACTCCATTTCTTTGGTACATAATTAATCGTATTCATTCCGAAAAATATGTACTTTTCCCAAAAGATCTATACCAGTGCGAGCAAAGCTGCGGGCGAAAAGTACTTGAATATAAAGCAAAATAAAATCTTTCATAATGTATTCTCGGCCACTTTTCAATATGGCGCTGCAATGTAAAACGTGACGACAATACTTCGCCCTCTATTACTTGCACTCCATTTCTTTGATGACGTCAGTCGGCAAGGGTTGCTGTAATGGCTTTAAAGTAGGTTTTAAAGATTTATATTTTTCATAATTTACTTGTGTTAATGGAGGAGCTTTGGCGAAAATTTTATGAAGGAACGACATTTTTTTATTAAACGTTTAGACCCACCCGTTGTTTTAATTCATTTCAGTGACCTGCGGGTTAACGTCAGACTGAGTTCAGATTAGTCTATTACTTACTAAGGTATGGGGCTAGAGACTTGCTTGATCCTCAGTCAAAAATCCTGCACAGCACACACACTGATACGGACAGTATTAAAAATAAGCGCTCGAGTAATGTACCAGTACCTAAATAAGCAGAGTTTTACCCCAGTTTCATATACCGTTAGGTACAGTTTTTTTTTGGGAAAGGAACATGACATTGACATTTTGACTTCAGTCCATAATGTCCAAAATGATTTCTCTCTTTCGCTTTTAATTTAACCTAAGTGATATCTTTTGTTTACTTGTAAGGAAAGTCGTGTATGAAATAATACTGACTGGGATTCAAGAATCTTAATGAGGCTTCTTGGCTCGCCCATTTTATCGACCAAAGTGAATTGAGTTTAAGCAAGAGTTTTATCCCAGTCACTTAAAACCTTCTACGTGATAGCTTTACGCAATTTGTAGGTTGTGGTCTGGTATGTTTACGGTAGACGGCGCAATTATTGCACGCACATATTAAGGAAGCCGTGTGAGGAATAATACTAAAGCCAATTCACTTCGAAAATACGCGGGTCCGTTAGTTATATTTGTAAATCTTTCATCATCAGATGCTGATCTGTCCTGAAGGGATTGACATGGGCTTAGATCGGGATCGTCAGGATCAAAACGCCAATTAATTTTGATGTGCCTATGCCTATGCCTAAGTGGCTAAACACTAGTGTCAGATTTTCCAGTCGAAGAATTACCATTCTTCACAGTTTCTCGCTAATCTTGTTCATAGAATACCAGCGAAGACGAAGGATCTACCTCACATTTTGAGCCGTTCACGTGGGGTCAATTCAGTCTTCAGACTATCTTGGTCATTTCTTGTCACACAAACATCTATAAGCGTTATTCGTACCCCAAATGCGCCATTGAGCTTGTCTAGAGGAATTAAATCTGGGATGACTCGTCAGGAGGAATGAAATGTGGCTCTTAGATTTCCAAAAGCGTAAGAATATTGCACTACATCATAATTCGCATCATGAAATGAGTTGACATTCCTCCTTTGGCCGTGCTTTCAACACGATCTTAAAAATGTCTGCAGGAGTTTATTTTATAGTAAAAACTTTGTAAGCTCCAAACAGTGAGCCGACGTTCCATGTTGTCGTTAAGCAGTCAGGTGAAGTTTCATATTCTAGCTGCACGAGAAAA
Organism: Rhodophaea formosa; assembly: GCA_963082605.1. NCBI lineage: Eukaryota > Metazoa > Arthropoda > Insecta > Lepidoptera > Pyralidae > Rhodophaea > Rhodophaea formosa. The sequence continues at coordinate 5,986,632 of OY720228.1, read as the reverse complement.
TGTGACACAAAATCTAGTGCCGGCATGACGTAATCCTAGTACTTTAAAAACTTGTTCGTGGAGGTAAAATAATATGCTACGTACTTCACTGGAAACTAGGTAATGCACGTTTGCGACGAAGCGACGAAGATTTCTAGAGCTCCAGAATCGCAGACAATTCTTTATCATTCGCGATAATCATGTCTCGTGGTGACTTACTTATATATGGCCTTGTGTGTGTGGGATCCTATTAAGCCTCTATCTATTAAAATTAGGGTCCTACCTGATGAAACTAGCAAAAGGGGCAAGCCTATTTTCTCTGTAGGATAGCTAAAACCTAACTGCTCCATGCACAGTACTCAATGAAGCCAACGATAAGGCAATCAGCCTAGCCAAATACTGGTCAAAAGATATTAATTAAATGAAACTATATTCACTTCATAAGAAGAAGAAGCTGAGCCTATAAGTTCTGGCATTGTGAGGCTAGGAATGAATCCAGAGCTAGTAAACTTAATAACAATCTAATAAAAAAAGTCTAAATCACATATTGTGATAGTATTTAAAAACACATATAACGGTGATACACGTCCTTCATTTCTAGATTCCCTCTGTACACGTTCTGTTTCCAACACAGAGATAACAGTCCCTTAGGCATTGTTCATGCATAATTCTGGGATAAATGACTCTCCAGACCGCGCTCCTGACAATTTCATTGAAAGCGTGGCTTTGAATATACGTGGCTCATATGACACAGTTTCATACAAGTGGTATGTGTTTGTCGACCTGCTTTGTTAACTTTGAAGTCCAGCCGTGTAGATCACTGTTTGGTCAGTACGGGACTTGCTGCCAATTAGTATTGAATTTAGACTGATATTCGAGTTCAAGGATGTAGATACGTGATTTCGTGATCCAAACAACAATTTTTTAAAGGACTACGTAAGTTTTGTGTCATCATCATCATCATGATGTTGTAATTAAAAACAAAATGGGGGATACAGAAACACTACTAATCTCGCTAAATTTTTTAACCTTAATAAGACAATCTTTCTGAATTCATCATCAGTAACTAATTATGTATTTATTAATGTATTTTCTTTAATATTTATTTGACGACAGTTTATGTATGTGTTAGTTAACTATTTACTTAATGTTATTTAAACATACATATTTTAAATAATTTACCTTTTGCGCCGAACAACCTTTACTATTTATCCCTATGGTTGACTGGGAGAGAATGCTTATAGTATTAAGTCCGCCGATTGTAACAACTTTTCCTTCTGTACAATAAAAGTATACGGCTATTATCAGCTCTACATCAACATCAAGTTCGTTATGACTGACATTAATGGTCATCGATATCATTAATTGTTAAAAATATTAGTTGACCGCGAAAACTTAAAATCCTGCACTTATATGATCAACACCTACCTACTGCAATACCAATGCCTAAGTGAAATATTGAACATAATTCTAAGAATCCTCACAGCTTTATGTAACTAATTAAACGGAGTTGATCTTGGAAAATGGTCTCCAAAGACCCTCAAACATAGAACAACAACAAACAAAGTTGAAGAACCAGAAACTACTGCGTGGCGTGATCTTAAATCTTCACAGAGTCGTCTTTAATCAATCATCCCTTCATAAAAGTACTGTGTTACGATCACTAACAAAGCCTGCACTGAAGGTACCGTACATGGCCTTTACAAACTTACTAATTGGCTCACAGTTGTCCCAAAACCAACTAGTTTATCTGCCATTTTAAAGCCGCCTTCGCGCAGTGGTTAAACCACGCCAGCCTGCGACACGAGGAGTACCGGGTTCGATCCCCGGCCAGATTATGACAGAAAACGATCTGAGTTTTCTGATTGGCAAGGGTCTTGGATGTTTATCTTTATAAGTATCTATTCTAAAATATAGTATCGTTGTAGTGTCACGCCACAAGTCTACTATTTATCGTGGGGCGAGCTCAATTTGTGTTATTGTTCCCGATTATATAAAGCCTAGATAGACTCTATAAGCCTAAAAGTGTAGAAAAAGTGTCCAACACATAGTCGGTCGCTCACCCACACAGCTACTAATTTGACGGATTTTGAGGGCATAAATTGACAAGATGCGTGTGACACAAAGCTGTCACGCACACAAGCATTGAAAAATGGCCAGTTTTTAATCATTGTGTCAGTGTCTAGAGACTAGAGAGTATATAGCCAAAGATTGTTCCCTATATACCTATTTATTTGTAATCTATAATCATCGTGCTTTTTATGTAACAAGCCTTTTCCCTTACTGAGATAGTACAGTAGAACACGTAAATGCTCCAACTTTAACACAAATCGGCAGTATTTGTCGACTTAACGGTTCTGGACTGGACAGCAATAAAGGTGACAAATGCACTCCAATAGGCCACATAGGACAAGCTCTGTACAAATTAATCACGTTTAGTGGAAAGCGCCACTGAAGTTAAAGTCACAGAGCAAGGAATGTGACTGCCGCTTAGAGGTACTATTTTTCTCAAGTCTCAAGTTCCCGCGTTTTACACTCGTTCTGTAACTGTTAGGATAACATTTGACGAGCTCCGTGGCGCAGCGGTCAACACGCTTGCCTGCGACACGGATGGTCCCGGTTTCGATCCCCGGTCAGGTCAAGATGGAAAATGATCTTTTTAAGATTGACCTGGGTCTTGGATGTTTATCTATATAAGTACCTATCCATTATAAAAAATATAGTACGTTGAGTTAGTATCCCATAACACAAGTATCGAACTTACTTTGGGGATAGCTCAATTTGTGTGCTTTGTCCGTATATATTTATTTATTTATAGCAAGACAACGACAGTCTGAGATTTGAGATTGTCATTAGTTAGATAAGATTATTTTGAATATTCGGGGGTAAGTTTCCATTTTTTATCAAAAAGCTTAAACCCCTGAATTCTAATTCCCTCAGCAAGTACTGAGTTATAACGATATTATTTTTCTACAAAAATAGGACTACATTTTTTTTGTAATTTGTCAATGCAAACATGAATGAAACAAGTACACCGCAAACAATTGAATGACGGTGATGCAACAGTCATTACCACGGATGCAGTATTGTTAACCGACCAAATCTGATTGACCTCCCTTCTAACTCAAATCATTCGTAAACAAGAGTCTCTTCTCTCTGGCTGAGTAAACACCTGTTCCAATTTAACTTGAGCCGTAATACCTCCCAAGAGTTGTATGGAAGTGCGTTTGTTTGGAACTGTTCTAGAGGTCAAGTTTGGGTGGGTGATTTTACAGTACTGTTCTTAGATCAAGATCGTAATTCTATTCTATTGTAAATAGTATGAACTCTCACACGATTATCTATAATTGCACTGATAAAAAATATTTCGGTAAATCGCGATGCTTATTTGATTGTAATTTTTACCCATTTGTACTTTAACCGTGTCACTAGAAACGAATATATGTAGATATACAGAAGTCAATAGCCTCATCATCATCATTGGGTCTATTTTAGGTTATGTTAGTTTGTCTATGTCTTCATACCCTATACAACAACGAGAAGACTTTCATGATGATCATTTCAAAAACAAAAATAGAACAAAATACTCACTAGCATCACTACATAGTATAAACTAAGTCGCTTCCCGCTGTGTAACTGTACCTTTGTTGTATGCTTAGATCTTTAAAACTTTTAAAATCTTTTAAAATGATTCAAGAAGGTTTAGTATGTACAATACATGCCCAGGAGCAGCCAGGGAGAGCTGCTAGTTTGTAAAAACTTACAAACTTACTTTTACTAAATTAGGATTAGAAGTTACCTTTTAATCAAGTCATTTCAAGAGACGACGCGGAGGCGCGGCAGGGCACGTTTTTTTTTTGCTTAGGGGCCATCATCATTAGGATGTTCAGAAGTAAGTGGCGGCAGCACAGAAGCGTCGGGTTCGGTGAGCTGTGATTGGGCCACAAAGTGACAATTGTTGCTGCTTGTCAAATATTATCCAATGACAGCGGCTAATCGAAGTCGACGCCTCAGTGCTACCATATGGCGGTGAGAATTTCAGAAAACCTTCATTAAAATGGCCAAACGTTTGCCTGCCAAACTCAAAGTATCCATAAAGCTGGATGAATCCTGTCTGCACTTCTGAATTTGCGTAGATTTATTCACGCTTGCGTCAAAAACATATTTTCCGAGCTTTTAGCTTAAAATTCACAGGACGTTTGAAATTATTTCGCGCTCATTGACTCGCTCGACGCGTTTCCAACTGAATACTTTATTAAAATATGCATGTTGAAGTATGTTATGGTCAACTTTATGATAAATAATTTTTAAATAACTTTCATTCAATAATTTTGTTAGAATGTTTTTTTTTTTATTAATATCGCTTTTGAATTTTTTATCAAGTCAAAGATAAAGTTAGATATAAAAAAAATTAAATTGTTTTTAACATTTTTATTTAATGGCTTGTAAAAAAAATTACAGATTTATATAAGTGCCTAAGTGTTCTTATTTTGAAGGATAAGTTATATTTTTCTTCTCGTGATAGAGAATCTTTGAACCTTTTTCAGTTTGTGAATTTCTATAGAATATGGTTAAACTTAAAATCATTAAACAAACCAAATGTGTGTGAGTATTATTTTACAAGCAAAGTTAAACACATGGTCTGTTGTTTAATGGCTTAATAAAACTAAAGACACAAAACTCAAAACGACGACGGAGGTCTACAATCTCACCAAACTCCATGGTTACGGTACTGGCACCAGATGCATCTCAAAACAGTGATTACCCCCGTTTTGTGTCAGTTTAAAGCCAGAAGGTAATAAGAGCGGTGATTTCACACCCAGTTGCCGCAAAATAAGGAGATTATAGAAGGAGTATCTAGCTGACGTGAGTCGATACGCGTATTATTCGGAAATTTCATGTCATTGGTAGAGAAGTAACTTTATTTTATTTCTTGTCAGGCTTTTGCTGTTAAATGATTTGTTATCGGTGTAACAGCGATTGGCGGTTTGTAAGATTTGTTTTTTTGTGTGTGTAAGTGTCAAGACACTGGTGTCAGATACTTCAATTAGCCCAAAGTCAACTGACATAGCTTAACGACTCTCATCTAATATTGATAACCGAGAATGATGGCTCAACAGGATTTCACAAAAACGGTGGAATTTAAAGGCCACGTGGTGTTTGTGCTCATTTGAATTGTCTTAGCAAGCACTTTACAATGCAAATCACTGGTAATAAAAGCGTGTCACAAGAAATACATTTCATTTAATAGTTTCTTCTGTTCTCTCGGTATTCTGAGCTCACTCGTTGTAACCGGGTGCCGTTTTTGGGCCACGGCGGGCAAACATCGTAAAACTTGTGCCATTTCTCTCATGACAAACTGATTACGATAATTGCGAAACAGATGGGAGCTGGCTTTCTTTCCTCTTCCTTTCTATCCAACTGCCAAGAAAGGTGTTTCGCGGGTATCTTGTACTTATGCTTGTAGGTTTTGTTTATCTAAATCCCGATTTATGCTGCGCGCTGATGCGAGTTCACTGCTTGGCCTGAACTCCCAAAGACAAAATTAAATTGTATTAAAATATAATTGGAACTATAACTAGGTAATGAACCTGTCCATCGAGCCCACGAACCCAAATTGCTTGACTTAAAACGTTTGTCCGATTTAAGTATTTAATAATAAGGTGGCACACCTTTAAATACAAAAGGCATGGCCTAAGTCAACAAACCCAAATTGGGCAAAATAATCAGATGCCTTTTAATATGGATCCTCGTCCTAATCTTTTAAGCCAAACGTCCAATTTGATCAGAATACTCAAACCACACGTTACATACTGAATCACAATTTTAACAAAGTTCGTCGTATCAAAACATCGTCAAGTCAGCTCACGAACCAGTGCAGTGGGCCAACGAACCCAAATTGCAGTTTACGTCACAAACTGTACTTCTTTAAATAACTTTGGCAGCTGCGTTAAACTTAGCCATAAATAAATTACTGACGTCAACAAGTTTTCAGTTGTAAATTATATACTTATATGTATGATGTATTTAATTAAACACTTTTAATTTGAATAAAAATGTGTGTGTCGAACAGATGACCCTATAAGATAAAAAAGGCTCATCGAATCAAACGTGCAGTGGGACAACGAACCAAAATTGCAGTTTACGTCACAAACTGTCGTTTAAAATAAAATGTATGTGTCAAACAAATATCCCTATAAAATTTAAAATAAAATTGCACATCGGATCAAAACATCGTCAAGTCAGCTCACGAACCAGTGCAGTGGGCCAATGAACCCAAATTGCAGTTTACGTCACGGTACGGCCCCGACGGTAAAAGCGACATGCCTTAAAGCGGGATTACCGTTCTTGAGAGCAAAAGCACGAAAGATTTTTGGCATACGACGATGTTTTGCTGAAACATAAATTATGGACTTAAGGGTGCGCTAGTCAGGTGTTTCGCCATACAAATTCTGTAGGGTGATGACTCCGTTGTTTGGTAACGTCTGTTTAAAGTTTTTAATTCTATCGATTTGTTTTGTCGTTATCTATGCTTGTATGAAATCATAATTGTAAAATTATAAGTACTTTAAAAGTTATGAGTCTCTAAACATTCCGTTTTAACACGTAATTTTAACACAACTTTGGGCACAATTAAATACCGGAAGGAGTATAAAATCTCTAAAACAAAATTCATACAAGCATAGTTTGGTTATTAAAAAATATAAATTATTTTATTTTTAATAAAAACATTCAGCTGTTTTATCACAAGAACACTTCTCCAAAACGCAAACTCGCGAATTTTTAGACGACGAAGATTTAGATTTTCAACAATATTTGTGTTTGCACACACTAGACTGTTGTTCCGATGTGCTTATACATCAGTGTAAATAGTTCCGCAATGTTCAAAACCGAGTCTATCCCTGTCTCTGCGAAATAGCACGCATTTTAGCCACGTGCGCTGACGAGTTCGGGTTCCCGACTAGCGCATCCTTAAAACGATCAACGATCGATTAGGTATAATTTAGAGGTGATATAATGCATTCACAATGCTTTTTTGATAAAATTTTAATTATTAAATTAAGAATAAGATATGGGAAACGAACTCAGGCAGGATTCAAACCTGTCTATCTAGAGCTATTAATTTTTATTCTTTGTTGCTGTATCGTTGTCATATCGTTTTTCTTAATTTAATTCGATTATTATTAAAATCAGTATGTGCACTTTGTTTTTTTTTATATATATATCAGAGGCAAATCACTCCACTGACCAGATCCTAGATCATAAATGATTTTTTATTTATTTATCTATTAGGAAAAAATGCGTCTTATGGTAGTAACTAAATGAGTACAAAATATTGTGCCAGACAATCAAACGATTTCGAACGTCCCGCATTATACTTTTTTTTCAATTTGTAAATCAATATTTAAAAAGCAGGCCTTCCTAATATAAAAAGGTATTGTACTCATAATTTTGAGAATGAGGAGATAAAGCCCAGAGCTGATCAAGCGTTAAGAGTTGTCAAACTGTTTGAACCACTTTGATCAGCAAACGAGGTCCAAGCCGGAAAAACCTAACGCTAAACGTGGGAAAGATATTCGCGCAACACTAACATAGACACAAATTGTTTCTCAACAAAAAAGGAAATGGACTCTTAAGTCTAGTGAAAAAAGTACACTAACCGTTAAAGCTACAGTGACCGACATTGTCCTTCCAAAATGGCAGGACGGAAATACGAAAGAAGTTTAATTGAAAAAGAAATGACGTCGCCAACTTTCTTGTACTGGCTGGTAAATGTCTAAAAGTATGACAGTGTGACACTAACTTCCGAGTTGGTTCTGGACAAAAGAAAATCTTAGATGTGTCGATTTCTTTTCACGCTGCTGTGAGGAGCCCGATGGTCCAGTGGGTGTGAGCTCTATGAGCGCTTACGTATGTTAAGCAACCCATGGTGCAGTCCCTACTTGGATGGGTGACCGCAAGTGGCATAAAAATATCTCGAGCTCCTCCGTGCTTCGGAAGGCACGTTAAGCCGTTGGTCCCGGCTGTCATCGTTAATGGCAGTCGTTAAGCTATGTCAGATGCCTTAAGGTAGCTTGAAAAATCTGACACCAGTGTTGGCAACTTACATATACGAAAAACAACAAACAACAAACGCTGCAGTCAGCTGTCGTACTGGATTACACTACAAGGACCTTATACATAGTACGTAATATGTCATGTCCAAGAACATAATAATAATATCTTCGTTTGACCAATACTGGTCTGTGTTTCTTGTGGCGCACCTATTCTCAGTAGAGGTCTTTCCGAAACTTTGCTAATAATAACAAATAATAAAATTACATTCAAAAAGAGATAAATGTACATGTAAACCAAATTTGAAAATATTCCTTAGTATGCAACATATTAGGATTTTAAGCTTGATTAACTACTGTTATGATATTTTCGGTCATTTGGACAATGACCACGAAAAACCTGAAGAATTTTCGGGTAGGCAGCTGTTACAGTTAATGCCCCCATATGTTTCATACTAATGTTGAAAACTGTGAAAGTTTAAAAAACTTCATTGTTACAAAGGATTAAAAATGGACATATAGAAACATTTTGCCAACCCTACAGCTACGTCATGGATTTAGATAATTTGTTGCCGACATTTTAAGTGTCCAAAAAAAATGTGGCAATCAAAAACTCGCGACGGTAAAGAGTTGAATTTCTTCCGTTATTTTCATTCAACATTTCCACGGTATTCCTTGACAGGGCTTCAAAGGGCAAAAGTATGTAAGTGGGTGGATGAAAGCGGATAAAGTTTCAAAGCATTTTGAAGATAATGATCAAGCCCCCAAAGGCTTGGTATATTTAAAAGTTAGGATAAATAAGCAAACTAAAAAACTTTTTTTCACAATTAAAACATCTCGGCACCAAGCATTTCTTTAAAACCCATCACAAGTTTTGTATAAAACGCTTGCTTTTCGGTAAGTGTAGACTAACCGAAAAGCAAGCGTTTCTTCCTTAGTTTGACGTTAGAGGCGAGGGTTCAGGACATACTTTACGACTGTCGTGAAAAAACAATAACCCAACTTAATCTATATTATATGAAGTCAGTTAAAATGGCAAACCTGACTGACTCTCTGACTTCATCAACGCAAGAAACTTGAAATTTGATACAGATTCCTTTCAGGTTGTACCTAAGTAAAAACTTAGAAAAGTTTCTTGAAAATTCAACCCCTATGGGAAGAAGTGGGGGTGATATAGTGCGGAGAAGTTTTACGCAAACGACTTCGCGGGGAAAACAACTAGTAGTTATTTAAAAAAAAATCACGAAGGGGGAGTTTCATGATCACAAGATGAACGATCAAGTCCTTTCCTAAAATTTACGTTAATTCCTCATTTCCTGAAATTAATTCTATGAAAGCTTTTTTAAACGAAATTGCTTGTTTTTGCGAATTTCACCCCGGAGGTATTAAGGCCCGAGTTCTGAATTGTTAGCATTTTTACAGGAATTGAATTACCTACATTTGTATCTTATTTCCAAATTTTGTGTAAACATTTTAGTCATCAACTCGAAATAAATTAAGCAATAAATTATTCTTTATTTTTTTGTACACACGGTGATAGTCACTGGTTCACATTGGGTGGTCACCGTGTGTACAAAAAAAAATAAAGACTTCAGGTGCCTATAGGGGCTTATAATCACACATCTTTGTTAGTTAAATTCAGTGGAAGAAAAAAAGAAGACGGCGCCGTTAATTTACTTACCACTTATATGGTTAAGATGTTTTTGATCTTTGATTTGATCGAAATAAGGAAAAGTATGTTTCAAGAAAAAAATAAAATATTATTGAATCATTTACCTTAGTAATTTGTGCGCCTAGGGTTTTCACCCTAATCTCGACACCAAAAACAGGAGTCTGTTTAAAGAGATTCGAAAAAAAAGCAATAGTAAAACTTGCCATAATCTATATTAGAATATTATAAAGAGGAAAGATTTGATTGAAAAGTGGTCCTGTAGTTTCTGAGCCTATTCATGCAAACGCATGAATAGGCTCAGAAACTACAGGACCACTTTTAAAAATTATTTTACCTAGAAGGCTACTTTATTTGACTGATATAATATGTAAGCTGATGAAATCGCGAGAAAATTGCTAGTAGGTAAATCATAAAGGACGAAATCGGAAAAAATCGAGTAAGGAGATATCCTGTAGCACGATAAGTATCATCTCTCTCTATCTGACCTTGTTCCCGGTTGCATCCTCAGTTGGAATGCTAAGGAGCAGATCCTTAACATCATCAATCCAGCATTTCTTGGGTTTTCCCTTTCTGCCGGGGGACGGAGGCGACATAGCCAGACTGAATTAATATCTACGTCATTTGCCAGTACGTACGACGTGGCCTTACCGGCGTAGGCGGCTCCCTGCACTTTGGAAGGTCAAACTGCAGGACACGTCTACGCTCTGTTAATAGGATAAGATTGCGAAGCTCCGTGGAGCAGTGGTTAACACCAGCCTGCGACACGGGTTCGATCCCCGGCCAGGTCATGATGAAATACGATCTTTTTCAAGTTGGCCTGGATCTTCGATGTTTATCTATATAAGTAGGTACTTATCTATTATAAAATATAGTAAGTATTGTTCAGTTGTAATCTACGACACATGTTCACGACTTACTGTGGGGCAAGATCAATTCATGTGATAACTATTTCCTTTTATATTTTTTTATTTATAAGTATTAAAGGCTAGCTTATTATCCCTCAATCCCAAGTGGGAACTAAAAATGGCGTAGGTTTAATAGCTCTCTGGGTGGCAGTAACGTCAACAAATAAAACATGCGCTGGTGAAAAAGGACCACCGAGGATATCAGACCACAACTATAATCAAACTATAAAAGAGCATTTTTACGACATCGTACTCATAAACGGAAAATTTGAATATTTATTACCCTTATAGATGGACTATTCTCTGAAAGTGGTTTGGGCATTTTCCGAGCTGATAACATTTTGGAACTTTCCCTACTTAACTGATGTAACTACTTAGCGCAGCGATACTTGATAGTCTTGCTTCTGAGATGTATTGATGAGTTCAAGTTAAGCCAGATAAAGATAGGAAAATTTAAATTAGCTAAGTTCAGTTTTCATATCATATCGTCGTTAGTATAATATGATTCGTTGTTTATTTTGTTATATCTGGGTTTTGGATTCTTGTAAATTTGACTGACTTCTAAAAAGGAGTTTATGAATTCAAGAAAAATTGCCCCTAGTTATTGGATGTGTGTGACTGTTGCAGCTTCTAAACGTAATGCCAAATTTCATAAGTGTAGCTTTGTGTATTTGAGTATGTTTGTCCACGCATATCTTAAAAACAAAAACAAGTTGGAATTTTTTTTTTTTGTTGAACTAAGTAGGTATTGTGCAACTTCGGGAACAGTGCCAGTTTTATCAAAATCGGTTTAAGTACTTACATGTTTTTGAGGTAGAGAGATACTAAGGAGGTTTAATTCTTTTAAATTGTTCTTGTTATTCATCGATTCTTTATTATTATATAAAATTATTTAAAATATTATATAAAAAACTTTAAAAAAATTTACTTCAATATTTATAGCATGAAATAATTTAAATTTGAATTAATTCATTTATTAGGGTTCCGTACAAAAGTTGAAAAAACGGAACCCTTATAGGATCACTCGTGCGTCTGTCTGTCCGTCCGTCCGTCTGTCACAGCCGATTTTCTCCGAATCTACAGTACCAAATTGGATGAAATTTGGTAAGATGGTGTAATCCTATGACCCAAACACGGATGTGCAAAGTAAATAAAGATTTTTTTGAAATAAGGATCATTTTCAGGAGCCCAATTACAAAATTAAAAAAAAAAAGTTTTGCAAACCTTACTGTGTCATATATCAAATAAAAGGGCTCATTATGAGGATCTCAAAATTATTTTTTTTTGTTCGGGTAAAATCAATACTTTTGATTTTTTTCACGAAAGAAGGCAAAAATTGACCATTCCCCCCCCCCTGATCTCCGTAACTACTGGGCCGAAAATTTTGAAAAAATTACAAAATATAGTTCATTCCTTGAAGATTACAGGAAAAATAATAAGAATTCTATCACTTGAAAATTAAGTGGTAAACTCACTATAATAAGTTAATCTAGGGAAATAGTTCACTAAAACACCATTAGATGGCGCTAGTCAATTAAATAAAACATTTTTTGTACATTGTGTGTGTGTTCACGAAGCATATTGTACGGAACCCTCATTGCGCGAGTTTGACTCACACTTGGCCGGTTTTTATGTATAAAATCGAACAATATTAATTTATTATTTAGAATTTGACATAAATTGTTTGTTGTTTGATTTGTAATATCGCAACACCCTAAAAGGGTAAGTACATGTGCATTATTTTATAATCTTTTGTATTATATTGTATGTGTGTGAAGCGATTAATAATTGAATGAATGAATTTTCATTGAGCTGCCCTACCTAACAGGGGTTGATAGATGTAACAAATAAGCAAATTTTAAAATTTGACTTGTCTACTATTGTGATTTAGCTTCTATCACATTAAGACTGCTAGAGACAATCTTAGGGTCAAGGCTTTTAAATAATAAAGACCCTATTTTAAAATCGTATGTTTTCCAATTAAGGGATCTAGATCAGATGCCTTTTGCGACTAAGCCATCTGAGTCCTGCCCACACCACTTGCTTGCCTTGAAAATAACATTAACATCCTTAAAATATAAACTCACTTTCACAACTCCTTCATTCAAAATCGAATGACACAATCAAATAAAACGAAATTGTCCAAACAACTTTCATTGCCCATAGGTCGACTTGACCATAACCCAAAGGGTGGTGACGTCAGCAGCCCAGATGTGTAGATAGCATTGTCTGAGGCCTTACGACGCATGTGCGACTTAAGCAGACAAGAAAAAATACGGCGGCTAGGGCGTTGAACCGGGTTACTCTGGAGTAAATCTGATTCGAATGCGATATTAAATCGTGTGAGAAACTATTTTACAACATTTTATTTAACATGCTGTGTCAGTAGTAGTAAATGTAGTAGAGATGATCAAGTACATAGGTACTCGTTTAGTAATATGTTACTTTTATATGTACTTACTTTGCTATTAGTACGGTCCTTCTGATATCGAAACTTGGATCGTGATAGTGTATTTTACGGACTAACTAGCCCTTTCATTTTGAAGAGCGGATTTAAAAAAAAAAAACTGCTCGTAATGCTCAACTTTTTATTATTATTACTTGATCCTGCTAAATTTCTACTCGTTTTATTTTATGTTAAGTAATCGAAAATGTATTGAAAAACGTCGTATGATGCTCGTACTCAGTAAACTGAGTTTGTAGTCATCCATCAGTCTATTAAACTAAGCACTCGACTTGTGATTTGGGTATAATCCACGGTGCCAATGTAAATAATAAGGTGCCGTGCAGCTCGTTTGATAAGGAAGAACCAAGTTAGCCAAAGGAACTTCTAACTTCTTATTAAGACAAATCCACCATAATATTTTTAGCTTGCATTTTACTTTTTTAATCGCTCATAAAATGTTTGTCCCGAAAAATATACAAGAAAATAAAAACGCGTACATATTGTATACAACTCAATCTCCTTTCAGAATACGCGCTCACTGGACGCGTTGGGAATAGTTGTGTTGACCTTTGGAAAATCGTTGACAAAATAAATAATGTGACCTTTTATATGCAAATCGGGCTATTGTGGAGATGAACGTTGGATATTATTTTTTTTAATTTAATGAATGTCAGTATGTTGGTTTTATTCGTCTATAAGATGACGTTTTTTAGATAATTTACCTTATGATCTCATCGTCAGGCATCAGCGATGATGGGTTACATCATGTTGTCGCATATTGAACAAAAGGGGGCTTGGTATAGTTGTTACTTAATCTTAGTTGAATAACTGATAAGTATTAAGATCGCACCACATAGAGATATACCTAGTAAGTATTAAAAAAGTATTCGAATAAATATTGTACCTTATGACCTTAGGCTCTGTCCAACCCGTAAGGGATAAAGACGTGATAATATGTATGTATGTATGTATTGAACCTAAGTAATATAGTTAAAGTATGTAGAGGTCAACAATAAAAACAGTCGTAGATAACTTGAGTAATGGGCAAGACCTTAAGGGTCCCACGTAAAGCCGCAATCCCATACAAACGTAGTTTCGTTTTTGTTTTACAACAGTTAAGCCAATCTCAACCAAATTCCGTACATACGACCGGATAAGGCATATTGATGTTTATAATCAGATTTCAATTTAAAAAAAATACCTGTACAAAATTACAGCGATTTGAAGTTTCGTATCGAAAACTTGTATTGGCTTAACTGTTGTAAAAATAAAACGAAACTACGTTTGTATGGGATTGCGGCTTTACGTGGGACTCTTAATTAGGTGAAAATACAGAAATAAGACGATAGAGACGCAGTTTTATTTAAATCTAAGGAGACAAAATAATACTGACTGCGTCATGTGTGATGCGCAGTATCTTTCATCCCTTACGGGGCTAAAGACCCGACATTCGCAAGACGCAAAACCATTATTATTTTTTAGCAAAACGGCAGACAAATATAAAGAAGATAAAAATATAGAACAAATACAGATCTAATTCTACATTTAACGCAGGAAGAAAAGCAACTGGCACACTTAGATTATATAGGTACAGCCTAGATAGAATCTTTTAGCCTAAAAGACTTTTCATACACACACAAACACACGCGCGCACACACACACACACACACACACACACATATTCATCACTAATTAATTTATGCATAGCTTAATAACATGATTCCGAACGCACTACCTTAATAATTCTGTTTCTACTTAGCAAGCAACACTTTGTAATAATACAAAACTAGTTTATAGGTTGTAAGTACTAACTCACTTAGATGAGTTACTTAGCTAACTTAAGCTACCAAAATTTGTATTTGTGGGTATAGATATAGATTGGAGAGAAAAATAAAGCATTTTTGAATTGAATTGAATTTTGAAAAAAGCGTAGAAAAACATAGTGTCAAACTCATAGTCTCGCACACTCGCACACACACACAGCTACCAATTTGACGGATTTTGAGAGCATAAATTGACAAGACGCGTGTGATCAAAGATGTCATGCACACAAGCCAGTTTTTTAATCATTGAAATAAAGGCATGACGGTGTCTACAGAGTATATAGTCAAAGCTGGCAAATAATTTATATTTGCTCTCAGACTAATATGGAAAAAGACACTAACCCTTAATTAAGATCAACAGCTAACCATACTGTTTCATTACTCCGATCCCATCGTTACTTAGTTAGCGTGATACCCCGTAGTTTGCGACCTCAGATCACATGTGATAATAAAATTGCCAATTAGCCTTGTAGTTTGCACCTAGCCAGCTGTTAGGTGACGTCAGTTTAGTCAGCGGTAGCATTCAACGCAGAATGCTTTATCGAATATCTTACTGGGCAAAGCCATGTCAATCTGCGTGTCGGGATAAACTAGCCTTGGACGAAATAATTTTGAATAATTCAAGGTAGATTTTGGGGTAAAGATCACAAAAATAAAGTCAATTCAAGTCAAAAATAACTGACATCACTTTTCACAAAAATTCCACATGGGGCTGTAACTTTCCACAAAATTTCAACATGGGTGTCGTTTTCGAAGTAGTTCCCAGTCCAGAATGGTAGAAGATACCTGTCCTTCGTTTAAGGTTGGAGTCTCACAATACATTTCCATTGACTCCGATCCCAACGTTAGTAACCGTGATACACGGGGTATCACGGTTTGCGACCTCAGATCACAATATGTGATAATGAAATTGCCAATTAGCCTTGTAGTTTGCTAGCCAGTTGTTAGGTGACGTCAGTTTAGTCAGCGGCAAGAGCCATCTCGGATTGGTTTCATTAACGTATTAAACAAAAGAAATCTAGATATAACTTTATTTAGTACAGAATCCAGAGACTAATACCTCTTAATTTATTGAAAAATAACAAGAGTTATTTTGGTCGGATCCTTAAAATCTAACAAGTACCTAGGTACTTAAATAGTGGATTTTAGTAGAAAAAAAAACCGGCCAAGTGTGAGTCGAACTCGCGCAATGAGGGTTCCGTATAATATGCTTCGTGAACACACACACAATGTGCAAAAATGTTTTATTCAATTGACTAGCGCTATCTATGGTGTTTTAATGAACTATTTTGCTAGATGAACTTATTATAATGAGTTTACCACTTTATTTTCAAGTGATAGAATTCTTATTATTTTTCCTGTAATCTTCAAGGAATGAACTACATTTTGTAATTTTTTAAAAAATTTCGGCCCAGTAGTTTCGGAAATCAGGGGGGGGGATGGTCAATTTTTGCCTTTTTCGTGAATAAAATCAAAAGTATTGATTTTACCCGAACAAAAAAAAATATTTTTGAGATCCTCATAATGAGCCCTTTCATTTGATATATGTATGACACAGTAATGTTTGCAAAACTTTCTTTTAAAATTTTGTAATTGGGCCCCTGAAAATTACCCTTGTTTCAAAAAAATCTTTATTTACTTTGCCCATCCGTGTTTGGGTCATAGGATTACACCATCTTACCAAATTTCACCTAATTTGGTTCAGTAGATTCGGAGAAAATCGGCTGTGACAGACGGACAGACAGACGCACGAGTGATCCTATAAGGGTTCCGTTTTTCAATTTTTGTACGGAACCCTAAAAATTAAACTTTTACTCAATAACATGGTGAATTCAATTTGGCGTTTTTAAGTACTTAACCCGTAACCAGAAGACACACTTGTCATCTTTTTAGGTTTAATTCATTTTATATAGCAGACACCACCTGAAATTAATTTGAGTCTAGATAATAGGAAGGCAATGGTTCCAGTATGGCAATAATTAATAGGGCTTACAATACCTGTAAAAACTAACTTTTAAGAAAATCATGCCGACCTATAAAGAAAAGCCACGATAAGAATTCCTCTAACACCCATCTGCTCATACTGTTTACTTGCAAAGGCAAGTATATGCCATTTTAAAACTTGATTAAATTTTATGATGCATGCATCATATAAACTGTAATTTTTAGACAGAGGTGTATTTTACAACAATGATGATTAAAATAAAGTTATATAATTATTTTTAAAATATAATCTTCAGTGTATATTATCTATCTATTCTTAGTTCAAAGCCCAGCAATAGTAGGTAGGGACCTGTTTTCACTTAGTTTTCATACATAATGAAATTTCACTAAGTGAAACAGGCATCTACGTAAACATAGTGATGTATCACTAGTTTAATATCAGGAAGGATAATAAAACTATAGGTAATACAATACCTATATGTATATTTTTTTCATTACCTAACATTAATAATAATCAAAAAATAATGAAACTAATTTCGTTTTCAGTTCGTAATTCATATGATATTTTGTTACTAACAACATTATTTGGACGTAGTTAAGCAGAAAGGACCTAATCCACATCAAGTCACTTTTGAGTAATGGGCGTTTGAAGTTTCAGCTGTAATTGCTCTAAGAGGAACATTCTTTTTTTTCAAAATGTCTTTTGTTTATTCTAGTAGTCTAATATTGTAATTGTCAACGTAATATAAACATTATTTTTTTCAGTAGGTTTTGAGATATTAAGCAAAATGTGGGTTGAGTCCTTACCAAGAAAAGCAATTTTTAAAGAAGTCGTCATTTTTTTTTATTCCTCAGAAAAAACTCAAGCCACAAAATAATTTATTAAAAATAAAACTAAATAATTATATCACACGTACAAGTACCATACGATTGGCTGGGTCGTGGATGTTTATTTACATAGATATATAAGTATTAATTTAATTAATACAAGTTTCGTAAAACAAAGTCACACGTCAAGAATATAAAATAAACACAGGTCAATAAAAAAAAATACACATAAAACAATTAT
Source organism: Rhodophaea formosa (assembly GCA_963082605.1). Lineage (NCBI taxonomy): Eukaryota > Metazoa > Arthropoda > Insecta > Lepidoptera > Pyralidae > Rhodophaea > Rhodophaea formosa. Next base: position 5,968,740 of record OY720228.1, on the reverse strand, counting down.
AGCCCGCCACTGGTCGCTTCCCGTGCAAAGGTACCCAATACGCTGGCAGCATTTCCACGCTGGATCGCTATGGCCATTCTTTGCACGAGAAACGAGCCAGAGCGGGAGTCACCAGTTCTCTCTGATATTCGGTGGCCTATCTCTCGAATCAGACGCTTTGCGTCAGTGCCCCAGCAACCCGTCGTTTCAACCGCGACGGGAACAAAACAATAATCCGGTTCCAATGCCGCATACTTGATGCGTTTCCTAGCAGCCGCATCCTCTGCGGCCGCCGCCGCTAACCCGATAGTACGGCTAAGGTGGCTGGCCGCCACAGTGCTCACGCACGTAGCATCCCATACCACGCACCTGCCGCGCTTCCAAGGCCAGGCCGTCTGGTCTCTTGCCATCCGACCGACTGAGCCCCGGGGGTTCCAACATGCAAGGGACATTGGCAGATATAAACACCCGGCGGACAATGTCATTAAGTGCGTGGTGTCGGGGAAACCTCCCTAAGCAACGACGACCACTCTGTGCATAATATCCGTCGGCCCCCACCATGGACCCGCATGTACACGTATGTGGCTCACATACTCTGCAGCCCAGGCGCAGTGCAACAGCTATCCGCAACGAGTCATCGTCCAACAGGGTGCCTAGGTAAGGCGATGGAAGGGCGTGTAACCATGCCCCCGATTCCATCTGCGACACAGCTCTCCTTGCTAAGTCTGCCCCTGCGGCGTTGTCCAAAAGATCTTGATGGGTCTTTTTGACACCGACGTCGTCCCAAGCTCGCTGGATGCAGGGTTCGGATAGGCTTGTCGTGCTGGAGTTGCCGACCGACCAGGCAGATATAGCCCCACACACATAAGGGATACTTACCCCGTCACCATTATAAGAGAGAAGCACAGTGACTAGGTTTGTAACCCCATGCGCCGATGCCAGGAAAACCGGAAGGCCGACATCAAACTATAAAGGACAGGACAACAACAATAATGCCACGTGAGCGGGAAGACTCTGCAGACGTTCTCCCGCAAATAGGAGTAGCTGCCTTCGGGATCTGATGGACTCCGGGACTGCCTGGAGAAATATAGGTGAGCCTAGAAGGTTGAGTGAGCTGGCAGACAGTTCCCTGAGACCAGGCAAAATAGCTGCAAATCGTGCAAAATGGTTACTTGGCTCACCACAAGCGAAAAACTCGCACTTCGAAGGATTCACCTCCAGCCCTTGCTCCCTAAAGCAAGGAATTAAAGTTTGCAAGTCCTGGTATACTAATTCTGGTTCACCACCAAGGGTGCCGTCATCCAAGTACCATACAGAGAGCACACTTTAACACACACACACAATGACTTTCTGTATGGCCAGGCTGAAGATGAGCGTTCCAAGCGGATCGCCCTGCTGGGCTCCAACCTGTGAGAGAAGGAGGCTGTCATCGTAAAATAGGTTTGATGGGGTCTGATACATCTGGTTCAAGAATGGATAGAGAGACGGAGCTTTATCCCCAACTTCCTTCAATAAAACGTCTCTTTCCAGTGTATTGAAGGCGTTGCGGATATCCACTTTAAGCAACACGCAGTTAGAATTATTTGAGTCCGCGGCAAACGTATGAGTGGCATGGATAGCTGCCTCACAACCAAGACGAGTACCAAACCCCAACTGATGTGGTTGTAGATATTCCGTCATCTCCTCCTTCACGGCCCGACAGGCCAGTTTTGCAGTAAGTCGTCTAAAAACGCTGCCAACCGCTATTGGTCTTAGGCCGCCGTCCTTTTTATGCAAGGCGCAAAGTTCTTATTACCTCCGTGCCTTTAGTCGTGGATAATTTTAAAATTTAATACTAGTATATTTTTCACATATGCATTTGTTACAAATTCTAAATACGAAAGTCGTTTCAGTTAAAATATAAGTATATGAGTCAATCACTAAATCTTTTTCTTATAAACGACTTAACCTTCTTGAGTAATTTTAAGTTATTAAGAATTGTATGAGTGTTTCATATAAAACCGTTTTTCTGAAATAACCGATAACAGAAAGTGTTTTGAGTCGTTTCTAATAAACAAAAACAGAAGTTTGTTAGCAGTAAACCTAAAACACAGAAACAACCCAAATTGTTTAAGTCGTTTCAGTGATTTTCAAAGATTAAATTGTTAGGCAACATTTAATTCTCAGAAAGAACCCAAACTGTTTGAGTTTTATCTGATAAATTATCTTTAAGAATACGTACATAGAAATTGCATTACTCAGAAACAATTCAAGCAGGTTGGGTTCGTTCAGCAAATTTTTTCTTCGTACTCTTCATACATGTGGGATGAGTCGGGGTAGTAACAAAAATAGTTTCCATACACATTTCGAAAATAAAGTCCTCACTGTATTATAGATTCGACCCTCAGGAGTACGATGGCATACTTAACTCAATTTCGACCAAACTGTGGGTTGGGTCCTTTCTGCTTAACTACGTCCATTTATGAAATTAAATTTATTTCAAAATAACGCAACACTAATGTTACAGTGTGTGATCTTACAGTAACATCTTATTTTACATATAATAATTGCTTTATTAAGTAGGTATGTTAATTACTCCATTTGGGTGCATTTGGTAATATTACAATCCCCCACAGCATTTTGCAACAAGTTGTAAGTTATTTTTCTTTGCATAATTGGAAAATAGTACTTTTTTATTGTCTATAAGCGCAGCGGTCAACACGCCTGCCTGCGACACGCGGTCAGGTCAAGATGGAAAATAATCTTTCTCAGATTGACCTGGGTCTTGGATGTTTATCTATATAAGTATCTATTATAAAATATAGTATCGTTGAGTTAGTTAGTATCCCATGACACAAGTCTCGAACTTACTTTGGGGCTAGCTCAATCTGTGTGATTTGTCCGTATTTATTTATTCATTTTGCAAGTGATGTGATCATAATATCTCATCTGAACTTGTTTTCCCTGTCGAGTCGGCAGCTAAGATGCATCTAAGTCCGGTGTTTGCTACGCTGTGGTATGATTTGGTAAAGTTTTTACAGCCAGGTCCTACCTGACCACAGATTTATATGGGATACACTTTGATTAGTGCAAGTATGAAGTTCATACATTTGCTACTAAATGTTTAGTAGGAAATGCATGAACTTCGCACTTGCACTAATTAAAGTGTATGCCGGCCATAAGTTAAGCCACTTAACTGCTGCTTAGTGACTTATAATAGTTAGTTCAGAGTCGCACAGAATACAAAATATCATTTACTTAAATCTGCTTAGTGGTGATTGATTGACAATGATTTCTGACTAAGTACCTAAGGTGACAATACAATATAGGTAAAGCTTTTATAATGTACTTAAGTAAAAAGATAAGTTCCTAATCATTTTAGAATGTAAGAGGGAATTTATGGTAAGAATACCTGGATAAGGAATAAAAATATATAGGGGTCATATTGCCATTGTCAAAAATATATTAGTATATAAACCTGTAAGTAGTTTATTATCAATTATAAACCAATGTAAATCCTCAATAAGTATGTGTACATCAAATAATTATTACCAAGTGGTTAAATGCTTTATTAGAAGTTCATCATCAACATGAAAAATAAAAACATTATCATTGAAACCAAACCCAATGATAAGGTGATCATGAAATACAAGCAGGAAGAAAATAATTGGAGCAAAAACTACTTACCTACTTGAAGAAAGCCTTATGCGTGCTTGTGTTCAACTCATAAAAACATGTAAACAATGCCAATCTACGGCTATTCTAATAGATTATTCCAGGCCAGTAAGCAACTAATTAGGCGGAAATAATAGTAATGGAATGAGAAACATAATAAAACCGTTTGTTAGCCTCTGTCGGTATCATTACTGAGAATCTTCTTCAATCAAAGAAAAGCATAACGTAAAGATTCAAACACACAAAACGGCTGAAATGCTGTAGATTCTTATATGTTTTGCGTATTCGTGGATTCAGAAGGTTCCCAGAATTAATGTTTAAGTCAAAAACATCTCCAGGAAGGTTAAAAAGGGGGTAAATATCGATCATACACTCACCACAACATGATAAGCCGGCGAACTTGAAGTTATCGCAGCAGTATACTGCTTTCGATCACAATTTTACACACAAACTGTCACTAAAATCACAAACAAACACTACACTGCAAATGCCGGCTCGTATATTTGAAAATTTTCGCGAATTTCAGTCACAATTTATGTAAAAAATACACTTGACACAGTATTCTCACGACAAATCCACTTCGTGAACTGACATACTCGCCAAACTGCCTCAAATACGGCAACAGACTGCCACCGTTTGACTGGAGCCGTGCCCACACTTGCTTTGTCTGTATCGACTGCATAGTAGTTTTGCTATAATCCGGCAAATTTTAAAATGGTCTTTCCTTCTGGTTATTTACTCACCCTCCAATAACATCTTTTTGTAGTCGGGTTATATTAGCGCCATCTATCGACACCTGTAGATAATATAAAAGATTTGTCTGGTTACTATAAAGCGCCATCTTTTAGTGGTATTCTACATAAAACAAAACTTTTACACTCGATAATAACGCTTTCTTCACAGCAGTTAGACACACTTCTTTTTAGTTATGTTTGTAATGACAAGGTGGCGCTAACTACATTTTGTTACGCGGTTTTGAAATAAATGTACGAAACTGAAACTATCGACTGACCGGGCCACCTACACGAAATGATGATGATGATCACAATCATTTTCGCACAGGTGTATAGAAAAATGACAAAAACGCTAATATTGCTAGGACATCGGACTCCTAAATCGGACTAAACAAATAAAATTGGCCAAGTGCGAGTCGGGTTCGCCCATGAAGGGTTCCCTAGCAGCAAGCTTAGATTAACCAAAATAGGTATACCTCTTGTAAGTTTTCGCCACTTTGTTTTTCACAGTGTTTGTACTTTGTATGAATGACAAAGTAATTTTTGTTGTTTATGAAAAAGTGCTAACCTCAATGTCATTTTAAGGACCTATGTTTGATGATGTTTCTAGTATATTTGGTTTCTGTTCCATGTATGTGGAGTTCCCATTGATCCCGTCTACCTTCTTTAATTTTGTATAAAAATCGAAAAGTGTTTCACAGAATACATCTTCCTATCAAGTTCAAACTGTATAGTTTCAATATTCTCTTGCGGCATTTAAAAGAAAATGCCAAATTGTCGTCAATGATTCAGATAAGTAAAGACAACACGTAAAGTCGTTGAATGTTACGTTCAACGACTTGACGTGTTGTCCTTTAGTCATTCAATTAAACGTGGTCATTCAATGAACGCGCTAGTCATTCAATCAAATACCAGATTCAACCAGATGACTGCGACATATATAACACGCACTTGGCCGGTTTTTAATTATTTTACTTGTAAACCTGATCGAATAGGAAAAATGGATTGGACTCATGGACTCATAATTACAACGTGATTATCAAGCAACTGCATATTTTTCAAGTCAAATTATTTGTTGGGTACTGTTTGGTTAATTTGAAACCATCGGATCCCAAGATAATAGAATAGAAAGATCAATCGTTCCAACAGGTACGAAGCTACAGACCCTGAATTATCCAGTAAGCTATAAATTCAGTGAGTTTTCCAACAACACGATTAGAAAAACGTGTTTGCCGTGACGCGCGTTCTGTCTACTAATTATCACGTCGGATAGAGATATTTTTGTTTTTTCTGCTCACCCACTTAATAACATTCTTCACGCCGCACAAAAAAGTTATGGAGTCGCGTTTTTTGTGAAGTGGTTGCATGCAGTAGACTCTTATTTGAGCTTATTTTTTGGCGCTATGTTGGGCAGGTAAAGGTTATGATTGCATTTAAGTAGTTATGTATGATTTATGTTTATCCTTACCATACACTCGTACCTATATGTATAGTTATCCTAACATAGTAAATGGAAAAGTGAGTTTGTTTGTAACGCTTTCACGCCGAAACTTTTGAATCTTTCATCATGTGACGTTGCATATACATTTTTTAAACCACGAATTAGGATATAGGGAATATTTTATCCCGGACCACTGTTCCAAAGATATTGTCATTGACGCTAGCGAGGCCGTGGGCGAAATCTAGTTTATTTATATTAATTTACAACCAGTACTAGAGTAAATATACTAGTATGTTCTACTTACCGTAACAAAATTTTTAATGCGTTCCTCAGAGGCTTGAATTCTCGTCCTTATTTCGTGGCTGTTAAAGATTCTTTTTTAGATCAACATTGAGTCCACAGATTTTTTGTTCAAGCACCCTATTCGTCCCTAGCGGTCATCACGGGCGGAAGTCGACCAAAACCGCTCATTTGGTCCACCGAATCCTTTTTTCTCACTCGGCTCTTCCCAGAAAGTTTACGACTCGAAAAAACGACAAAAAACGTAATCTCGAGCACTCCTGATGGGAATGTTTCTTTGGTAACCGAATGAATTGAATGATTTACATAAGCCAACATGCACTTAATAAAACTTTCTTGTTCGGTGCAATCTCACATTGGAGTCAGCTTGTTTGTTGTTTTTCGTGTGTGTAAGTAGCCAACACTGGTGTTAGATTTAAGCTGCCTAAAGGCATCTAACATAGCTTGACGACTGCCATCAGCGATGACAGCCGGGACCAAAGTCTTAACGTGCATTCCGAAGCACGAAGGAGCGCGAGATATTTTTATCAGCCATCCAAGTGGGGACTGCGCCCGGGGCTGCTTTACATGCAAAAGCGTTAAATGCTTACACCCACTAGGCCATCGGGCTTCTCAAAGAAGTAGTAGTCCATGAGGGGAGTCAGCTTATAAATCTAATGGTACCTATCTAAAGGACGGCAGAGGAATGATGACAGCCAGGGTCCTTGACTCATGTTGTCTATAACAGCGGACCCCGGGTTCCGATGCATTATAGCGAGACTGCGAGAACTACGAGACGCAGAGAGAAATTACACCCTTTTTTCGTAGAAATTCCAAAGAGTCGTACTAAACGCTTCGACAGTTCCTTTTTGGTTCGAGTAGCTAAGGTGTGGAATGAACTGAATGCGTCTATATTCCCTGACAAGTACAATCCCGGGACATTCAAAGTAGAATAAATGGGTATCTCTTGGATAGGCATGTAACATCCACGTCTTCATCGTCACTTACCATCAGGTGAGATGGGAGACAAATGCCTAATTCAATAAAAAAAAAAAATTAGCTGAGGATGTCACCGGAAAACGCTCAGATGAGGACGAGGGTACACATGGCAGCCTTCAGGTGCCTTCCAATCTCTAACCAATAAACATGGACAGAAGAATTATTTCAAAACATAATGCGATAATGTGATTGTTTGTACAACCTTTACGCTATATCTACACGGTGGTATACGAGTATGTGCATAGTTCACAGCTCCTGCCTGGCAGTTGCATATACTAGCTAATGCAGATAATTGAGACTCCAGAAAGTATCACCAGCTACATTTAAAATCAAGTTCAATATCAAAACCTTCTGTGTTCAGGCCAAAAAAGAGATTCTTAAGCCGGTGTCACTTAGTTGAAAAATTAATGATAATCGCTATATTAACTACTCTACACTAATATTATTCGTAGATATTTAAATTAATTCATATCAAATGAGTACTCTCTCGTTCCGCCGTGGCAGCAAGTAAAACGTCAAGTTTAAAACTAGCCCATAAAGAAGGGTTCCGTAGAGTAAGTGGTAAGATAAGTTGGTGGTACAAAACAGAACAAAATGAAACTTTTATTTAGAGTTAAATTTAATGCTTCAGCACCTACAAATAAGAATATTCTTATTCGTAGTTCAGCACGTTTAAAGAATAAATTTTTAGTTCTCAGTATATGAAAATACATATTTGTGAATAATTCAATAAAGACCTTTAAATACCATACCAGTTATCCTGTTTGGAGTAAACACAGGGTGCAAATATACCCTCGACATTCCCTTGGAGGGGTGACTAAGCCAGTCAATATGAACGTCTTTTCCTTTTGACCAATGATGAGATCTCCATTATTTTTTAAATTTTTTTGAAAGTTTTCGGCTGGGCCGGCAATTTGTATGAAAATGTATTTTTTTTTTAGTTACCAGCGTCTCTCCTATACGGAAAGTTTTTTATATTGGCAGGCAAGGGAAAAGAAGGTAAATATTCACGCTGTATAATAGAATTGGATGAAATTTTGCTCACTATTGGTAGACCATGTACTGACTTCTAGGCCTTATTAGAAACTAGCATTCCGCGATTTTATTTTCATAAAGTATAGCCTATGTCATGGCATACAAATTAGCTTTCTATAGGTAAAAGAATTTTGTAAATCTGTTCAGTAGTTCGGAACTGAACACGTTCGATGAATCCACTAATAATGATTGCGAAAGTGAGTTTGTTTGTCACGCTTTCACGCCCTATATACTGAATTGATCAACATGAAGTTTTGCATACAACGTGTTTGAGTCTAGAGTACGGAGAAGGACAAAGGCTACCTGAAGAAAACTACTGTTCCCGAGGGATCGACACTAATGTAAGCGAGGCCGCGGGCGAAAGGTAGTAATTAATATTTTAGTAGTCTCAAAGCTACTAAAGCATCTAGCCCTAGTGTAAAAAAATCTTCCTAGCTTGTATCCTTGTTAATAAAGAGTACGGTACGGAACCCTTAAAAATGATGAATCGCCTCATAACCCGATAATGCTATGACTAATCGATGGGGGGGTCACCAGCATTTGTCCGACAACCACTCTGGCCCTATTTGGATTTATTAGCTTGTTCCAGAAGTAATGGCGGGAAGAAAACTGGTAAAATACTAATACCGTGTTCAGACCAAACTGACTGTCAGCCGCCGACAGTGAGCAAGCGTTACGCAGTGTATTCTGATTCCATACATATTCGCTTTTTCGTTCACACCAAAAACCGACAAAACGCCATTACTATTATATGGGCCAATTGTACCTGCTCACAATCGGCGGCTGACTATACGTTTGGTGTGAACACGCACTAATAGTTCAAGCTATAGCTGTTGTTCGCAGATTTGGGTGCTAAAACTAGTGGCTCCGTAAGCTGTAGACCTCGCGAATTGTATCACAGAGAATAACAATTAGTCAAGCGACATAGGTGCGCCAAATGGCGCTTAGGTATTTCATGCCAAATACGTAATTTTTAAGAAAATCCAATATTCTGAGTCACTAAAAATATTCTATGTAATTCTTGAAAGTGCTCACAAAATTTTACGAGAATCGGTTCAGAAGTACGCGTGCCTGTGTGTGTAGTATTTTTTATTGAGACATGTACACTATAGTTGTCAAAAGCTCTATCTTTCTCGAATAATCAGGACAGGCCTCTAAGAGTAACGTAACAGTGACGCAAATTTGTCGTAACACAAAGTACACACCGACATTAAATAAGCTTGCAATTTTCCTTCGTTCAAAACACAAATACGGTAGTTGCCTAATGTTAAGATTATATAAAATTGGTTTCTAATGAGACTAATTTCTATCTAAAAACACTATAAAGAACACTTTTAACTTGATATCGATTCGTTAAGTGATCTTAAAGCTTCTTTAAAGTTGGGTGAATAGGACCATTTTTTAAACTATGAAAATCTTTATTTACAATTATACTGTATTTTAGTCTGCAAAATTTATAGCAACTTTTATTATGAAACCATTACCATAAACGAAATATTTCGTATAGCTACCAAACAAACTTGTCACGCCACCCATACAAAATACAAGCTTGTGACGTCACAAATATGTAGGCATTTCAGCAGCGCGTTTTCACGTCTAAAAATTTACGTCTAAAAACATGTGTCTTTAAAACTTTTATAACTGAAAGAGTTTTTTGTTTAGAAATGTATTTCTGTCACTATTATGTTTATTTTTATCAGGTCTTTACATAGCAACATGAAAAAAAATTTAGTCAACATGCCCATTCCATATGTTAAATTACTTAGTGCCAATTTATTAAGCACATAGTAACGTAAAAAGTAGACGTTACAACGGGGTCGGGACTCTGCGCCCAGTCTTTTTTGATTCCTAGGTCTATACAAGTATAGATACTATACTATGTATATGTAGACGACAATCTTGAAACCTCGCCGTCTACAAAATCACTGGCAGTGGACTGTATAACACATATGCCCCTCGGACGCACGGTCTTCCCCGATTGAAACGCGCGAATTCGGAAACAAACACTTCGAATTTATTTTCTTTAACTTATAACTAAACACTAGCACGGCACGACACAGACTGCGGCCGCGCGCTCATATTTATAGCTTTTGTACACATGAGATTATGTGAGACTACCCACTTCGATGAATAAGTGCGGTGTGAGCGGGGTGCGGGGTATCATCCCCTCCATTTCCCGTTCTTTTCCAAAATGTCCTTTCACCGCACTATTTTCTAGGTAGATAGTCTCACATTTACAAAGCATTACCTAAATCTATGCTTATAATTACATAAACTAGGCCCTATGTGCAGCAATACCGAAAATAGTACATCGGTTCTCGTTACGGTATTGCTGCACAAGGGGTACCTTGTTGTCCTATGCCTGCCGCTAGGTGGCGCATAGTTGCGGCCAGTACATAGGATTACTTTACATAATATCCCAAAATCCCAGTACATAGCCCGCAATTTACCAAACATATACCTTGTAAGTGAGATGACCTACCATGGGATACCAAAAAACCACATACCTTTTACCTCGGTCATCTCACTTAATGTATGGCATTCAAAATAAACAACCAACCGTGCGTATGTTTATTTGGAACCTCTTATAGCTAAAACTTAACTATTTACGCTAGTTTACATTATATACTAACGGGCAAAAGCCTTTATTTACATTAAAAAAAAAAAACGTTATTAAAACCTGCTATTTCTATACATACAAGCTATGTTACTACTACCGAACTGTATGTTGGTTTGAACGCGCTTCTGTCCGTAACATCCTCTCCTCGACGTAGGGTTCATCCCGCAGTCCCAGGACTCTGCGCCACCTCGTCAGCAGGGTCCATCAGCGGCAGGACAGCCAAGCGCGACGTCGGACGCCGGAACACACCTCCATTCGTACGGACGGCGCAGTTGCGTACCTCGCCGTCGGGTCCGGGGTAAATCTCGGTTACTATGCCGCGCGGCCATACATTGCGCGGCAAGTTCGGGTCCACCACCACCACCAAATCGTTGACTTTGATGCTTTTGTAGTTATGGGAAGGCGTTTCTCGCCTAGGCACTAACTCGGGTAGATATTCCTTTATCCACCTCCTCCAATATTCGTCAGCCAAACCTTGCGCAGCCCTCCAGTGTCGTCTGTCCGCCGGCTCACAGGGCCCTAGAGTGGGTAGGCCCTGTGAGCTGCCCAATAGAAAGTGATTGGGCGTTAACGCCTCTGGATCGTCGCCTGTTACGGGTACGTGGGTCAGGGGACGCGCGTTCACAGTGTACTCTACCTCAGCTAGCAGTGTCATGAGAACCTCTTCTTTTGGATACTTAGAGGTTAACACCGTCTTGAGAGCGTTCTTCACCGTGCGTATCATACGTTCCCAGCTACCGCCTTGATGCGCCGCTCCTGGACTGATATAGCGCCATTCTAGCTGTTTATTTAGCGCGTAATCTCGCAACAACGGCTCCCATTCTGCGAAGGCTTGTTGCAGCTCTTGATCGGCTCCTTTGAAATTTGTCGCGTTGTCTGAATATATCAGGCGCGGCCAGCCTCGCCGCGCGGCCATCCTTCTCAGCGCCATTATAGCTGAGTCCGCACTTAGAGTCGCTACTAACTCTATATGGATCGCCCTCGTAGTCAAACATGTAAATAGGGCTCCCCATCTTTTCTCGTGCCTTCGCCCAATCGTAACAATCATTGGCCCAAATAGGTCCCAGCCGCAGTTCGAATAGGGTCTCGCAAATGCGTCCAAACGCGCCCTAGGGAGGTCTCCAATGACTGGTCTGACCGCGCGCGCCTTTCTTACTCTACATAACGCGCAATTTCGTGCCACTGTTCTAACCGTCGGCCTTAACTTTATGATTAGATACTGTTGTCGAAGATCGTTGACTACCCGCTCATTATGAGCATGATGTGATTGGCGGTGGGCGCGAGCGACTAACAGCCGCGTGTATGGATGTCTTCCGTCTAAGATCACAGGGTGGTTCAGCGCGAGCGTGGCGACATCCGCGGCGTTAGCCCGGCCAGAGGCTCGCAGCAGGCCCTTTGCGTCAAGAAAGGGGTGGAGCCCCTGCGCTCGGCATCGCGCAGGTAAATCCCGACCGCCTCTCAGTCTTTCTATCTCTTCCGCAAAGCTCTCAGCCTGTGACAGCTTACTCAACGTTATCTCCGCCCTCTCCACATGCTCAAACTCAAGCGCCCGCCGTTCCTTTCGTCGACAATTTTCAATAAATAGCCATACTCGGCTCATTGTTTTCAACAGGCGCTCGTAGGTAGAGAACCGTTTCATGTCAATTACACAGTCTGACACCCTCTTTGTGTACATTACGTATTCTTCATTTACTTCCGTGTTTACGGGCCATTCTTGCGGCCATTCCTCCTTCGGCCTATACAGGAACTCGGGGCCCGTAAACCATCTATCGGTGTCACTCTTAACCGTGAAGTTCAACCTCGTCGCGTCATCCGCGACGTTCTTGTCCGTCGGCACGTATCGCCACTGCTTTATGTCTGTGGTCTCCGTGATTTCTGTCACTCTATGTGCTACGAACGGCGTATACTTGATCTCGGGATTTCGTAGCCATTGCAGAACGGTTTTTGAGTCCGTCCAATAGGTCACCTCATCGCATGCCCACTTATGCTCGGCCACAACTGATGACGCCAGTCGCGCGGCTATTAACGCCGCCTGCAGCTCCGTTTTCGGTATCGTCTGGCCCCGGAGCGGGTTTACTTTGGCTCTCCCAGCGGCCAGTTGTATGCTGATATGTTCGTTCTCGTCTTCCGAGCGCCAAAACAAAGCTACGGCCACCGCCGCCTCACTGGAGTCACAAAATACGTGAAGCTGCCTTTTCTTCGCGTTCTTAGCGTATTGCCTGGGCAGACGCAACTTCTTTACGTCTTCCAGTCCCTTTAGCCATTCCTTAAAATCTTCCGCATCTTTGCTTGGGATCTGTTCATCCCACTCTATGCTTAGGCGCCACAATCCTTGTAGTATTATCTTTGCGGTGATCGTGTAGTAGCTGACCAAACCGAGCGGGTCGAACAAAGACATAACCGCGCTTAGCGCCTCTCGCTTTGTGGGTGCTCTCTCACCTCTCTTGACCTCTTCGGGAACTCTAAGCATTCCTGTGTTGAACGCTAACTTATCCTCGCCCGCGTACCATATCAGCCCTAGGGTGCGCCCGTTCTGTGGCGATATCTCTATTGATGTGGCGCTCTCTCCTTCAGACGGCATCAGCGCTCTTACCCGTCGGCTGTTGGAGTTGAAACCGGCGAGTTGGAAGCCTGCCTGCCCGTGTATACGGCTCACGTCCCTCACAACTTGCAGAGCGTCCTCCTCTACATCAAAACTGTCCAACCAGTCGTCCATGTAGTGATTCTCTACTATAGCTTGCACCGCTCGTGGGTATTCGCTTTGATACTTCCTTGCGTTATGATTTCGCACGCTGTGAGCTAAGAAAGGTGAACTTTTGGCTCCAAATATCATCGCTTTCATCCGGTACTTGGCTGGAGGCCCTTCTCTGTCCTTGCCACGCCATAGAAACATCTGCGCTGGTTGGTCGGATGGGTGTATGAGTATACGTAGGTACATCTCCGATATGTCCGTCTGTACACCGATCTCTCCTCGTCTGAAACGCCATAGTACGCCGGCAAGTCCCTGTAGTAGGTCTGGCCCTTCTAGTAGCTCGTCATTCAAGCTAACTCCATTCATCTTGGCCGCCGCGTCGAATACTAATCGTGGCTTCTCTGGTTTGTTTATGTTTGTTACTGCAAAGTGCGGGAGGTACCACTGGCGCGGATTATCTTGTTCTGTCCCATCCGCGGGCACGGCGTATCCCTTCTTCAATAAGTTTTCTATCTGCGCTGTATACTTTTCACAAAACGCAGTAGATCTATCCATCTTCTTTTCTATGTGGCTTAATCGTTTACATGCTGCTTCATAACTAGGAGGCATCGTTATATCCTCTCTCCTCCAAGGCAGACTCACTTGGTAACGCCCTTCCGTAATCGTTACGCTTTCGTTGAAACAATCTATTGCCCTCTGTTCTGACGGTGTAGGCTTCACTTTCTTGGTGATACCTATCGCGTCTAACTCGAAGTGCTTCTTTACTAAATTACTTAGCTCTTCGTCCTTATCTTCGGCTCTACTGTACGACGTGTGACATACGATTTCATCATCCTTGTTCATCATTCGTGGCGCCGTTCCGTGAATCACCCATCCTAGCTTCGTCAAGGACGCAACGGGCTCTCCTCGTTTGCCTGTTCTGATTTTACGGCTTATAATCAGCTCCAAATAATCAGCTCCCAACAACAGTTTAGGCTTCATTTCCTCAGTACATATTTCATGTTCAATGTCGATGAGATGTGGACTCTTCAGGCACCTTGCGTCTATCTTTTGTCGACTCAGCGTGAGATCTTTCATGGTACGCGCCTTGACGGTGTATGTATGTTCGGCGGCGAGTATCTCCAAAACCACTCGTTTACTGTTAGGCACGGGTTCGTGTGCGTTCACGCTGCGTATGGCGAATGCACTAGGCGGTCCGTCCGCTCCTATTAACTCGGCCAAATCTTCATCTATGAGTGTCGTAGAGCTTCCCTCGTCCAACAATGCGTACGTCTTAATCGTACCTCGGGACCCCTTTAGTTGCACCGGGCATATCTTTAGCCATACATTGTGCCCGTCGGCGTGGTGTATGGCAGCAGCCACCGTCTCTGTGCTGGGTCTCTCCTTGTGTAGCAGCCTATGATGATTCTTCGTACACTCGTTCACTCCGCATTTACTTTGTGTACACTTGAAACGCCTATGTTTGCTGTTTAAACATTGAAAACAAATCCTTTCTTTCTTAGCCCATTCCCAGCGTTGGTCGACGTCCATCGCCTTTACTTTTGAGCATTCCGTTGTGTTATGTTTGTTGCCACACGCCAAACATCCTTGCGTTTGTATGTTATACACTTTCATTGTTTTAGGTTTGGCTCTCCTTTCGGGCGGCGCGACAGCTGCCTTCGGCGTAGTGTAGGCGTACTTCAACGCCCGGTCTGCCTCCTTCATCATGAAATTTGCTAAAGTAGCCGCCTCTGGGACTCCTGCGTGGCTATGTTGATCTGCATAATCACACCATCTTGCTTTGAGATGAGGGCTAAGTTTTTCAACTATCTCTCGTACAATCATAGGGTTCTGTAGATAACCTCTGTTATCAATCGTAGCTAATGTACACACAATGTTTTGCAACTTGATAGCAAAACTATTTAAATCACTGGCTGTTGAGCTGGGAGGCTTTAGCTTCTTTATATCATCCAATGTTCGGTCAATTATTACTTCCGGTCGGCCGAAACACTGCTCCAAAGTAGCCATAATCCTTTCTGGGTCAGACGCGGTGAACAACAACGCCGACACAGCTTCTTTCGCCTCTCCTCGTAAACTCGTTCGTAGCCTGGCTAAGTTTTCTGCTCGCGAAAACTTATACATTTCGGTTGAGTCCCGCATCGCTGCTTTGAATGGTAACCAATCTAACGGCGCTCCACTGAATACAGGTAATTCAATCCCTTGTCTTGATATCGGCTTGTGTCGTGTCATCTTTTCTAACACCTCTGCTAAACGATCGATGCCTTGGCGCGTCGGCGTCGACCCTCTTTGTCGACTCCTCCCCTCTCCCAGTCCTTCCTTATCATCATTGGATGGGCGCGGGTCGCCTGGCTCTCCCCTTAAAGTTTCTCTTCGTGTAGCGTTACGCAGATACGACAAGTCCTGTGACGTAGATGGCATGGTTATCCCTTTCGATTGTCGTGCGAGACTACGCTGTAGCCATTCATTCACTCGTTCCTGCACGTCGCCTTGTTCTGCAGGTACGGCTTGCTCTTCTTCTCTGATTGACGTAATTTCCATAGCCAATCGCTTTCTTACAAGCTCCGCTTCAATTTCTAATTCTTTTTTCTTCAGCACGGCCATTCGTTCCGCCGCTTGCAGTTCTGCTTGCTGAATTCGAGACACTACACTCGACGCCCCTGACCGTATTGATTCCGCTCGGCGTGGTTGCGTCGTAGTCTCTCCCGGCTGCATCCCTTCGTATCCTGTTTCTCGGTTGGCTTCGCTCGCTTCCATTTGCTTTGTGTCGGTAGGTGGTAAGTGCCTGCGCGTGGTGGTGGGGGGTACTGTATCGATACCCGACGGCGATGCTGGTGGTTCTTCAAACGTCAGCCTTCTCCTTGCATCGTCGTGGCTCCCGGCCGCCTCCATCTGCTCCGCCTGCTTCCGCGTAGTTGGCATCTTCTTCTTTCTTGCCGCCCCTACTCCTAACAATCCCAACCGGGTATACTAACGCGGTGAACCCGACTGAGGATGGATGTGACGCAGGAATGGAAAGGTAGGACCTACCCAGCAGAGAATGTGTAGCTTCACAGGTGCTCAGGTCACTGGGGGAATGGCCAATGACCCTCGGCTTGCCTGCAGTCCGGCCCTGATTCACCACACACCGTACCGGCGTAGGAGGGCTGTTCAGCTTCGCCTTGAAAAAGGCGCGTAGCTGGCAGCTTAGCCCTGTTCACTGCACCGCCTTGATCGGCGTTAAAACCCGAAACGGAATGAGTTGACACCGTTAGGTTCAAACCGTTTCAGGCCCGCGGTACGCCCGCGTATAGAAACAGGATAGAAATCACTTGGTTACAACCCCTGGGTTCCAAAGAAGCCCCCCCTGTCCGACAAACCACACGTACACCAAAATGTTACAAAAATAAACTTACGTGTGGTCGGTCGGATGGTCGTGTCGTGCTAGCGTTCGCGCCTAACAAAACAACCCGATCTTGAACCTAGACCCCTGGATTCACCCGGCTGCTCCTCTTCCTTCGGCAACCCGGCACCTCGATCCTCGGCTCCCTCCGATTCGGCTGGTCTTGATTCGGCTCGCGTGGACCACGGGATGTAGACGACAATCTTGAAACCTCGCCGTCTACAAAATCACTGGCAGTGGACTGTATAACACATATGCCCCTCGGACGCACGGTCTTCCCCGATTGAAACGCGCGAATTCGGAAACAAACACTTCGAATTTATTTTCTTTAACTTATAACTAAACACTAGCACGGCACGACACAGACTGCGGCCGCGCGCTCATATTTATAGCTTTTGTACACATGAGATTATGTGAGACTACCCACTTCGATGAATAAGTGCGGTGTGAGCGGGGTGCGGGGTATCATCCCCTCCATTTCCCGTTCTTTTCCAAAATGTCCTTTCACCGCACTATTTTCTAGGTAGATAGTCTCACATTTACAAAGCATTACCTAAATCTATGCTTATAATTACATAAAACTAGGCCCTATGTGCAGCAATACCGAAAATAGTACATCGGTTCTCGTTACGGTATTGCTGCACAAGGGGTACCTTGTTGTCCTATGCCTGCCGCTAGGTGGCGCATAGTTGCGGCCAGTACATAGGATTACTTTACATAATATCCCAAAATCCCAGTACATAGCCCGCAATTTACCAAACATATACCTTGTAAGTGAGATGACCTACCATGGGATACCAAAAAACCACATACCTTTTACCTCGGTCATCTCACTTAATGTATGGCATTCAAAATAAACAACCAACCGTGCGTATGTTTATTTGGAACCTCTTATAGCTAAAACTTAACTATTTACGCTAGTTTACATTATATACTAACGGGCAAAAGCCTTTATTTACATTAAAAAAAAAAACGTTATTAAAACCTGCTATTTCTATACATACAAGCTATGTTACTACTACCGAACTGTATGTTGGTTTGAACGCGCTTCTGTCCGTAACAGTATAGATTGAAACACTTTTGTTATTTTGTCGAAAAAGGTATTCCTAATGACTACATTTTCCTAACTGCCTGCATTGTATTAAGTTATTCGCTTAAACTACTAACATTAAACAATCACATTTAAAATCAACAATACTGGCCTAAAATCTGGCAAATATCCTTTAAACACACTTTCTATTCATTGTAATACCACTAAGCCCTCCTACTGTAGACTCTTTGTACAAAGGAATTATAAAACAAAACTTGAAAGCCCTTTCTTAGAAACACTTGTGTCCCTAAATGTACTCACAGTTCTTCGTTTTTGGAGAAAAAAGTATCGAGTAAGGAGATTCCAGCTGTGCAATATTTATGACTTTATATCTTCTTTCTCATTCAGTCTATAGATTTGAATATATGGCTATCTCTTTCTTGTTGTGTACCCGCTGTTATCTACGATTGCGTTTCGGGCAGACATATTTTCAATTTAAGATGATTCAATTATAAATATTATGTACCTTTGCCCCTATTTGGTATCGATTTCATGTTGAGATTAAGGCTTAAGGAAAACGATACAGGCTTAAAGTAAAAAGTATACCTACTTATATTATCCTAACCGATATTATATCCCAACTAATATTATAAATGCGAAAGTGAGTTTCTTTATTTGTTTGTAACGCTTTCACGCTATATCTACTGAACCGATCATCATAAAATTTTTCATACACGTTGTCTGGAGTACAGAGAAGGACATAGGCTAGACCTTTCATCCCGGAGAAAAGTACTGTATTGGAGGCATCGACAAGACCGCGGGCGGAACCGCGGGTAAAAACTAGTACTTAATAAGAAGGTCGTTCACTAATTATGAAGACTGTACCTTTTGCTGTGTTTTCTGCTTTGAAACGTGAATACAATACTAAATACTATAATAATTTCCTTTGATTATACTGGGTGTTAGAGGTAATCACGGTTGTCCCTCAAACTATCAAATAAGCCCGACAAAATGAACAACTTTGCTAATGGGACCAATGCTGGGAACTGGGAAGTCAAAAAAATAATTACTCTTTGAAGTGTTCGGCCGGCCCGGAGATTTGTATGAAAAAATGACGTTCCCAACGATCAATGCTCTGTCTACCCCGCAAGGAATAGAGACGTGACAACATATTTACGTTTTCAGCAGCATATCTCAAGCATTTTGAGAGAGAGAGAGGTTGCTAAAACTCTAGTTTAATTACTTGATAATGACAATTTGTTGTTAACAAATACTTCCGTATATCGACCATTGCGAATGAATTGCACAAGAAATTACCCACCGTTTGTTTATTTTATGTTTGGAGCATGCACCTGTGTCGTATCAATTTACTAAATACTCAGTAGCTGTGTAGAGTTTGAAATTGTGTAGAACTGATTATTATTTTTAAGCTACATTGTGGAAATGAATTCCAAGTAATATTAATATTTTATTCCAAATAAATAAAGAAAAAGTGGGAAGAGTTTCATACCAGGGTGTTAAAAGATTGGCAAAAGATAGAGAAAAATCACTTTACCGACAAGAGCGTCTTTCTTAAATGATGATGAATGTTGTAATAATAAAAGAATCAAACAAGTAAAATAATATAGGGTTTAACACCAGTGTTTTTAGATTTTCTTTCTTATTTGAATATTTTTGCTTGTGTTTGTTCAGAGCATATTGATGAAGCATCACACTTCAGTAACCGGGAAAAGGCTTGAATGATGATGCATAGTAGTGTGTTTAGAGTTGTTAGTGTATAACTTTAGCGCTTAGTCATATGGGTTGTGCTTACAATCAAACGTTGTCCCTCTTTTCAGATTTACAGCTTAACTTTGTCTTATTACAAATTCCTTTAAAATATTATGTTTACGGACAGAATAAGTGATAAATACGTTTAAGTTAAGTCGTTTCAATACGATAACGTTTAATTTAAGTAATTTCAAGCTTATTTCTTTCGTGCTAAGACCTAGGTTTTTGTGAGTTGGCATCGAAAAAGAACAAAGTCAAATGAAACCAGAAATTCTTACTTATGTTCTTTATTTGGGCTTGTGTTCAATTTAATAACATGACTACCATTAAAAAAACCGTAACTACACCGCTAACGCTTTTTTTACCTACCGTTCAGCATCGAACGAAAATACGCTCCATTCTTGGGTTAAAATAATAATGTTATAATTAGTTAGTCCATCAGTTAGATTATCAATAAATTTCCCATTATTAAAAAAAATACTGCCACCTCTAGACAACACCTATATCTATAGCACTAAAGCATTCCGCCTACCGTTCAGCATCGTACGCGTAACGAACAAGCCCCAGCAAATGAGAACAGGCCACATTTGCCGATGATTAGGATGAGCACTAATGACCATTTAATATGTTTATGAGTAGCTGCAGACTATCTGGACTACTGTTGGGATAATTATTTTTAGTAAACTCTGTCAATAACGGATATTTTACCTTTTTTTTTTCAATTTATTCTAAGCGTGGTGAGTCAGGCTAATATATATTTTTTTGATAAGGTCATCACCATTCCGCTTACAAAGCATTATAAGAAAAAAAATCGTTGAATGTACTAGCTTTTCTTTTTGTGCAGATCATCATAGCCAGTTTACGGAATAGGTGAAATTATGCTAATATGCCATGTGACTAGCCACATATCACAAGTTTACTAGCGATTTTCAGATACATATGTATAAGTACTTCAACTATCAGCTCGACATGGCTTTTAGGTCTCGTAGTTCTAGGCCCTTCCTATAAGGAATGAACACCTGATAAATAAAAGATTTATAATTTAACTTAGAGTTTTTATTCTAAGGTAAATTATAAATAAAAGATGTCCCGCAAATCACTGCCTTGCGAAAATGTGCCCTGAAGGCTAGCAGCATTGCCACGTTGTATGGCAATGCTTATTCTTTGTGCGAAGAAATTGCGAGCGCTCTGGTCAAGTAATGGAAGTAGTTTTATTGTAATCTGAAAACTATACAGCCCTAATCACATCGCGGCAAA
The DNA here is from genome assembly GCA_963082605.1 of Rhodophaea formosa. Lineage (NCBI taxonomy): Eukaryota > Metazoa > Arthropoda > Insecta > Lepidoptera > Pyralidae > Rhodophaea > Rhodophaea formosa. The sequence continues at coordinate 5,947,871 of OY720228.1, read as the reverse complement.
ATAAGCTTCAAGCCATTCATCATCATCATCAGGTCTTTTTAGTCTCCACTGCAGGAGCATGACCGTCTCTGTACTATCAGTGCCATATATTAGTCAGAGCAGTCAGAGGATTTGGCCTACAATCTCAACGCTGGCCAGAATATATATATATTTTTTTTATATATACGGACAAATCACATAGATTGAGATAGCCCCAAAGTAAGTTCGAGACTTGTGTTACGGGATACTAAACTCAACGATACTATATTTATAATACATACTTATACAGATAAACATCCAAGACCCAGATCAATCTGAAAAAGATCATTTTCCAATTTTCCATCTTGACCTGACCGGGGATCGAACCCGGGACCATCCGTGTCGCAGGCAGGCGTGTTGACCGCTGCGCCACGGAGCTCGTCAAATGTATTAGAGAAGTCTATAAGCTTTGTTTAGCTTGTGGTTCCTAAGTCACCTTCTACGACGTCGAAGGGAAGACTTGGAGCGGTCCTTTACTCTGCCGGGAAACATACCGCAGGCCATTGACTTCTAAAAATAAATTTCAATCCAACCGGGGATATTTATATGAAAATAACTAAATCAACTGCTTGTAGGATACAGTTACGTGATTTTTATAATTAAATCAGACCAGGTGTCGGAGATTGGGATAATAAAATAGTGGGCAGATAGCGACGCTTCGAGAGGTCCCACGATACTTGTGCTGATTGGTTCCCTTTGCGCTTCTTTATTTTGACTCTTTCTTGGTCGGAAATCGCTGACTAAAGACGTTACTCACGTCTGAACTGTCAAGTCAAAAGTCTTCGACCAATGTGTGTTACCAGAGATGACTTACGGGTCCGAAACGTGGTCCCTTACTATGGGCTTCATAAGAAAGCTCAAGGTCGCTAAAAGAGCTATAGAGAGAGGGCCATGCGTACACACGTAGCTCAGCGGATTGGCTCTTTCAAGGGGCGTGGGTGGGGCACATAGCACGGAAAACCGATGGCCGATGGGGCAGAAAGGTTCTTGAATAGTGACCACGTACCGGCAAGCGTAGCGTTAGACACCCTACCAGGTAGACGAACGACCAAATATTATTATGCATGATGCATTTCCAAATATGGGAATTCCTAACCTACGTTTAAAAGGCATTTAGGTCCTAGAAATGGCTGTCACATATTTTAACATTGACAAGAAAGAAAGCAAGAAAGAACTTCCATCTCCCTCAATTACCAGTAACATCGTCCATCGAGTTACAAAGTGTGTAAATGGCATTTATTCCAAATTTACGGCGCAATTACTGGTAATTACAATTCCAACGCAACAAACCGTGATAGCGGGCATTCCAACAGAGTAATAATGGTACATCTCGGGGAATTACTACAAAAAGGGCGTAAGGAGATGTCGCTGGCGAGTGCTTAAGTCCACTCGTCTTTTCATTTAATGCAAGGGTTCGATTAGATTGAATACGAACTCCATAGTATTAATATAATATAAGAAATAGTAAGAATAAATTGCTTCATTTATATAATTTTGAGGTTTAAAAGTAAAAAAGAAACAGACCGATTGAAAAAGTTCAAGTTCATTTATTCATTAACAATATTCATTGTGTTTGAAAATAGTACATAATCATAATCTATCTAATACTTAATAAATTTAGCATAGGGATTAATACAATAATAATTCCAATAAAATATAAATGAGTTACCATATACAGTTGTATCAAAGCCCGGTGAAGTAGCGAAACTCACTTGGAGATAGCTACATGGCCCGTTCAAAAATAAAAATTGTTTGATAGAAAAAAATCAAAGTTGTATATTATTTTTCAATACATTTGCTAATAATACGGTTCTTATGATATCGAAATCTGTGTCGTAATGATGTATTTTACGGCACTTGTGCTTCTTACTTTACACCTCAGCTTTACACCAATCAAAACCGCTCAATAGCCCAATGCCACAGATGCAAAATTTAAACTTTATCATAGAATCCGAGCAAAGAGTTTTCAAGTTCAGCATGAAAACTTTTTTCTGATTCGTGAGATGTGATTTTTAACCGAATTTGAAAAGGAGAAGGTTATCAATGTACTTTTTTGGTTACAATGATTATTATAAATGAATTTTTACAAACTGCTTTAGTTCCTTACTTTTATAAATTCCTTCTTTGCTGAACTGCAGTCTTGTTTTAGTTTATGGTAATCGCAAATATATTGAAAAACGTCGTATGAGACTCGTACGGTAAGCTGGATATTTTAGTCGAGGTGTTTATAGGCACGAGGCGAAGCCGAGTGCTTATAATAACCGTACTTGTATCATAATGTACTATTACTATACTACCTATATTACCTTAGGATTCTTACGTAATAAATATTAAACCACGGGGAGGGGGTCGCCTTTTTTACTTCTCACATATGGTCATAATCTGGTAAAAATCGTCTTACATAATTAACGAATGCCCCCTATACGTTCATCCCAAAGCGCTAAGCGGAACATAACTAATGTGACTTTTTTTATTAGCCCATCGATTTAAATAAATTCCACGGCGGAGCCTGCGACACGTACTCTTATCAAAATGTTTATTTTTTCGGGTTTTATGTTAACCCTCATAACGCTGATCGCTTATTCTGACCGGTCGGGTGAGAATTTCGACGTTATTTGGTTAAATATTGCCTTTTTTGTTGGTCACGGTTAAGCTGTGGGTTCAAGCTACTTCTAAAGGTCTTTGTCATAAATTAAAATATCGCTTCTTAGGAAATAACTTGGATTCTCTGCGACCGTTTATTTTTCGTGATTATGTTACTATTTTTTTAGAGTTTGCTAATCTGAGGTGACGGAAAATGTGTAGAATGTAATAGTTTATTAGTTTAAGAGTAGTACTACGCCAATTTCATATCATAAAGTCTACTAAAATCAATTTGTAAAATCATCTAAGGCAAATCCCATCTGCACCCCTTGATTTCCCACAAAAACCCAACCCCGACTCGATCTTAAGGCTCGTACATGCGCTAATGACCTTCGGGATATGGGCCGAGTTTTGAACCTTATTTCCCCGTCAGAAAGTCAGCGGTCGACTGCCGCCCGTCGCCCGTGCGCATTCAAAATATTAAATAACATAAATTTAATATTAAAAAATACAATAATCTGTAAAATAAAAATTCCTCGGGAGAGTTTGTAGGCTGATTGGTATTGTATTGAAAATTAAAGTTGCGTGACTCTAAGACAAAGAATTACGTAGTTTATGAATATTTGCAATAAAAATCGATGTACGCGGTACTTTTTTTTTCTAAAAAACTATGATTTTGAGGAAAAAAGTCCTTAGCAAGTAAAGATTAAAAACCATTCTACAATATATGTTTTTTTTGGGTATTGTGTTTTATTTTTGACCATTTCTATAGATGTTAAACATCTTCGAAATGGCCAATTCTTCAGTCAAAGCGAGGAAACAATAGTCAAACAATGACAAACTTTCTACTTGAGATGTTTTCCTACCCGATCCTTAGAGGGGCAACTCAGCCCATTTAAATGAACTACTTTTATTCAACATATGCTGAAAATTCGAAAGAAATATTCATTCCCATACAAAAGTAGCCAGTCGGGCAAATTATATGAAAATGCTGTTTTTTTTTTCTAATTTTCAGCATACCTTTTTTAATATCTATACGCATCTTGAAGCGTCATAGCTCAGAGAACTACTGTTAAAATTCATTAAATAATAGAAACTTAAAACATCACTTGTAAGGTCTAAATTATTGCCCGTTGACTAGACTCCGTCTTCCATCCATCCATTTCCATCTTTACAACAACAGAAACTGCACAATATGCTACACACGCATAGTGATACGTTATCACCTCAAGTATCCCATTGTTTATACAAGTGTTCTCCCACGGTTCTCGGCGACATTGCGACTCTGCGATATCAGCTAATTTGCTCTGTTTGTTATATTTCTCTAGGTATACTTAGCTAGCTTAGAAACTTATTCTATTTACCTTTATGCCAATGTCACTACCAGAAGTGCAGAGCGACAGAATTAAGGATTTTATACCAAGGATTTTGGGGGCGACGATTAGTGGTATTGAGGCGCCAATAAAATGTGGAATATAATACCTTCAATTCTCCTATAGTTTATACGAGTAGTCTCCCACGGCTCTCAGCGACATTGCGACTCTTTTCTTTTTTGTTGTTCATTTAGGTCTACTTAGTTAGCTTAGTAACCAACTAATCCATCTACCACTTTGCCAGTGTCACATTTACCAGGAGTGCAGAGACAGACTTCAGAATTTATTACTATAATCCAAAGATTTTGGGGGCGATGATTAGTGATATTAAGGCGGCAATAAAATGTGGAATATAATAAGATTCCTTCAATTCTCCTATAGTTTATACGAGTAGTCTCCCACGGCTCTCAGCGACATTGCGACTCTTTTCTTTTTTGTTGATCGTTTAGGTCTACTTAGTTAGCTTAGTAACCTACTTATTCCACCTACCTCTTTGCCAGTGTCACATTTACCAGGAGTGCTGAGCGACAGACTTTAGAATTTAGGACTTTACTTTGGACTTTAGTATTTTAGGCCGCACACTAGGCACAGTAGCGACGCCTACTGTGCCTAGTGTGCCCCCAATAATTATACCCCTAATACTTTACAAATAAGAATGTAAATCATATAAGCACTAGTAAATAACCTGAAGTATTTTGGAATCATGTTTAATATTATCAGAATCAGTGAGAATTATGAGAATCAGATCAAATCACGTTTTCTCTTAATAACTGATTTTCATAATATTAAAACATGATTCCAAAAATACTTCAAGTTATTTACTAGTGCTTATATGATTTACATTCTTGAATTTGTTTCTATTTGTAAAGTATTAGAAATAAAATGATTGGCGTCGCTACTGTGCCGAGGGTGCCCCCTTAAGGCGGCAATAAAATGTGCTAATGTTATTTTTATTCTATAGATTATGTGACTTCTCCCCCATAGTTCTCAGTGACAAATCGACTCTGCGATATCAGCTAATTCGCTTTGTTTGTTGTTGTTCGACTAGGTATATTTGGCTAGCTTAGTTGTTAATAAAGGTAGTGGAAACCTTTATGCCTATGCCAATTTTAGTAGGAGTCCAGAGCGATAAACCTTCATTGTTTTAGCAACGACAAGAAGAAGACAATTATTTATTTTTATTTATTTAAAAACTTTATTGAGCCTATAAAAGCTACTTACAGGTAGACGTCAACCTTTAGGAAAACGTAAACAGAGAATAAATAAATAGGTGCCACGAATAGAAGCTGTTTAAAGAAAGATACAACAAAGTTTTACATAACGGATATAAATACTTAAACTTATAAACATTATGCCCCAAACAATGTATTCTGAGGGCGGCAATCATTGTTTTTGTAGCCTTATTTGTGTCCCACTGCTGGGAAAAGGCTTCTTTCACTCGTTCCTGTTTGGTGCAACCTGCTGCCAGCCATTCCAAAACGGCAAGGGGTAAGGGGCGGCAATAAAATGTGAAAGTTAATTCGTTTTAACTTAAAATTAATATCCAATTGCATACGACTGCACTACCATGAATATCAGTCAGCGACATTGCAGCTCTGAAATATTAGCTTATTAGTCGTTAACCGCGGCTTTGCCCGCGTGAAATATAGCCTATGTCATTCTCAGTATTTGCAAAATTTCATGATGATCAGTTCAGTAGATAGTGCGTGAAAGCGTTACAAACAAACAATCAAATAAACAAACAAACTCACTTTCGCATTATAATATTAAATAGGATTTGTAGGTATTATATGCTGGTGTATATTTTTTCTTTTTTTACTACCATATTCTATTAATGTTAGTGAGTACCTAACGACATTAAAAATGTATCACAATATTATAAAATACACATAAGTATATTACTAACAGCTCCCACGGTTCTCTACATCGCTGATCCGCTAATTTGCAAAGCAGGTGGACTCTGCAATTTGCCAGCTTCACATTCGGGGAATACAGAAAGTAAGAAAATAGTTAAAGTAAGCATACAAACTGTGAGGGCCATAAACTCATGAGCTGTTTAACCCATTACCCATTTTTGGGCAATGCCGCCATTGACCAAAAATGTCTTAGCCAAAAGATGAGCATTGATAACCAACGTCACAATGCTGCCAGCTTTCTGTGCACGCTAACCGCAGGGCAACGATCTACCCGGCCTTTTTATAACTAATCTGGAAATGAAAGTTACTGGAAACCAGAATAGAGGAAGGCCAAAGAAAAGATGGATGGAGTGTGTGAAGGAGGATATGGAGAAAAAGAAGGTGACAAAGGAGATGGCTCGTGATAGAGCGAAATGGAAAAGGCTTACATGCTGTCCCGACCCCACATAAGTGGGATAAGGTGAGGAAGAAGAAGAATAGTATAAAAAATGTTTATAATAGGTTAGATATTACATACTTTCCTTTATATTGTAAATGATACAGTAATCATTACAAGTTTTTTATTTTACTTGCAATATATCTTCTACTTGAATGTATGTGCATATTCGGATTAAATCCTGAAGCTTTAAAGCTGAGCTTTAAAGCATGTGTGAAACTGACAAACGATTGAAAACAAGCTGTTCTAGAGAAGTTAAAGCTTACTTGTAGCTAATTACGTTGTCCATTCAGAAAATAAAATAAACAATTACTTGTTAATTTGAGTAACTATCCAATGGTTAAGCGTCTACAGTTGCAACTTGTCTTAACCGCTCATGGTCTAAACTAAATTAGGATAGAAATAGAAAATAAATACTTAGTTAAACATACGTTAATTAGTTGCAAGAAGTAGTATCGAGTGGTCGCAAACTGGAATATATTAGCAACTTGTCTACAACGTAACGAGTAGACTAAATTACATCATAGATTTATTCTACTCTTCTTATTGCATCATTATCATCATAATCATTACGTGTAGGTGACACGGTCAGATGACCATGCACACCCTGGTGTCAGAGTTCTTCGGAACCGCCTCTCGGCTCTGACGTGGTTCCTTTAACGACTACCAGATGGCAGCCGGGACCACCGGCTTAATGTGCCTTCCGAAGCACAGAATCATCTTTCTTATCAGACATCAGGTGATTCATGCCTGCAAGACCTACCCAAACAGGAAACAACTTAACAAAGTATGCTTCCCGTGGAAACCGAACCCACGACCCCCGGGTCAACAAGACAAACGCCATAACCACTGGACCACGAAGGCAGTTATTGCATCAGTAGACTAGAAAGACATCTAATCTTAGACTTTCTGCATCTGTAACGAAAAGTAACTTAGGAACACAAGTTTTTCTTTAACACAAGGTAATATTAAGATTGTACCCTCTGCTATGCTCCCCACCACTCGAGATACAGGTTTGTTTCTAGTTCGATGGTGGGTTGCTGAGCTGAAGGTCCAAACTGACACCATTGTAATAACATTAGTGTTTATTTACCGATGTATTAATAAATGAATATAAACGGAATATATGGAAAAATCACACAGACTGAGCTAGCCCCTAAGTAAGTTCGAGACTTGTGTTATAGGATACTAACTCAACGGTACAAATTTTATAATAGATACTTATATAGATGAACATCCAAGACCCAGGTCAATCTGGAAAAGACCATTTTCCATCTTGACCTGACCGAGGATCGAACCCCGAAATGTATGTTAAAGGTCAATTAATATATGAAAAGTTGATAAGTTGCATTTGACGTTTTACTACTGTAGACTATTTGCAATTTCGACCATTCGATACTAACTGTTAAATTTCAGTTAATACAACGTTTGCGCCGTACACCATAAAAATTGTTCTCCACATATCCAGCTATTTTTAGCACATTAACACCCTAGTTTTTGAAAAACTTGCTCGTTTTTGGCCATTTTTGAGGCAGAAATAATTCGTTTTTACGTTCTGCGGTCAAAGAGGCATTGTCGTTGAAGTTTATAGTCTTTGTACTTTTCTTTATGACAATGAGCCCGCGTGGCTTGTCATTTTAACTTTTAATTTTAGTGTGGTGTGTGAAACGTTGAAATTATAAGCTTTTAAGTGGGTGGTGTGGCTAGTGTACATTTTAAATGTTAAGTTTGTAATGTAGTAGTAAATGATATATACTAGACTGGCTTGCGCATGTAGCTCCGCTTGCGTTAACGTCAATCCTTCGCGGACAGTAACTTTTTCCGAGATTAAAACTAGCCTAGGATTAATACTGGACCCCTTGGTTGCTTAAGAACTGATCAGTGCTCTATGGAAATCGCCTAATTGCCAGGCGAGCGAATTTTCAAAGTTTTCTTTAAAATATGTATGTGTATGTCATTAGGTATAAAATTTCTAAATTCGAATTTTCCGCAAGATCGAAATTTTCGTTGTTTTTCCGCAATTCTGGGTAATAAGCTGTCTGCATGCAAGGCTTCATCTGAATGCCTTGAGGCATTTGGGCGTGATTAAGTAGCAAATATCCAAGTATACAATCTTTTCAATTTTTAATATTAATATTATCACCATCAGGACTGTGCTGGAAATATACGTATTTAAAAACTGCAGTATTTGGAAGAGCAATAAAAAATAGTATATATTATGGTTAGTACTGACTGAATGGTACTAAAGCTCAAATTTCCCTGTATGGTATGATAGGGGCAAAATACCGATTTAGGATGAGAAAAAGCGTAGAATATGAACCTATCAGCTGATATTCTTCCCGCGCAGGCCATCACAGTTTTACAGGCCATAAAACTCGGCCAAGGGAATGGGCTTTAATCTTCCTTAGATCATGTCAATATGCAATCCGGCTGGCAACGATGGCAACCCATCACTATTCTGATTACATGTTCCACCTATACGCCCATTAACACGATTTTTTATAATATTTTTTGTTAAGTATTGAGTTAGGCATTTGTCTCCCAATTCACCTGATGGTAAGTGACGATGAAGGCGACGACGATATCCATGGTCTAATAGTTAAGGTTAAGGTCGCGTTAAGATCCGGAGATCGTGGGTTCGAATCCTGAGTATGTTTGCCTTGGGTATGAGAAGCTTCGATGCTTAACTAATATATTACTCAACAATCCTAAATCACAGTATTTTTTAGAAATCAGGAGGAAAATTTATAAATATTATATCTCTCGAAAATAAATCCTCTTTAAGTATAGATAATTCATTCTACCTCAGGTCAAATACTTCGCAGCGTTCCTGAGGTGTCTGTAACGTTGACTCATGTTGTTATTTCATTATAAATGCTCAAAATGTCTTAATTAAAGATCGAAACCGGCATAATAACTCAGAAAAAATACACAGCCTCCAACTCTGCTCCATGCATACTCCGTCCCTCTCACACGCGCTTCAAAACATCTCCCATCTCTTTTTGCGCCAGACGAACTTGTAAATTGTTCTTTTTACGTCTTGCCTAGACCGAAAGGCCGTAACTTTTTTGTTCAAAAACCATTTTCTATCTTATGTGCCAAAGAATAAGGTTTAAAATAATGTTTCTGGTTGATTTTAGTACCTTTAGTGAATTGAGAGGCTGATCAAGTTATCTCTCTCAGACAAAACAAAATACAGCACAAGTCCTTTGAGCTTTCGAGTTTAGTTGCTTTACCGCGATTGCTTTTTGTAGCCCCGTCCCTTTTCTTGGTGCATTTCATTCGTACCAAAAACGGGTTCGATTCTGAAATCCTTCACAGTAATAATAGTGGTCGAAATAGACCTTATTTCTTTTACGTTTGAGGTCAAAACTGATTGGATAATGGGTTAAGTTAGGTTGTTTAACATGTTTTCGTGAAGATGTTACTGTCACGTTCTATCGATACGAGCGGATTTTCTCTTTTTGTTGGAAGTGCATTAAGACATGCACTGCACTCTACGTTAGTTTCGAAGACTGTTCAACTAACTAATGCATGATTCATACTGTACCTTTTGCGGGTGACGCGATTTCACGCAAGCCGTTGACAGAGCATTCCTTTGTATACGATAGTGCGGTTTGAGGCTTTTATTTTATTTAATTGCGTTGGTCGTCAATTAACATCTTTATCTAGTTCGTCTGGTTTCTGTCAGCGTAGGTATTACTCATTATTTTGGCGTATGTGTTAGTGGCCAGTACGGGAGTTAAATTTTCATGCCGAAATTTAATTATTTTTTATTGATGGCAGCAAATAACATGCCTGCGATATTTATGTTGCTTGTGGTCATCAAATTATAGCGTGAAGCAAAGCTGAGGTTGCTTTTACATGCATAAGCACTAATCGAACCGACAAGAGCTTTGCTCTTGTCGGTGGAGATCCTTCCATCTGTTTTCTGCTTCTTGCATCTTCTGCCAATCTCTTAACACTCTGATATGAAACACTTCCCACTGCTACTTGCTTTACATGCATTAGCACTAATAATGCGTAAATAATATAAATGAATATAATGAAGCCCTTTAAGCATTTCGACTCGAGTATCTTATGAAACCCTGATAGTAACCGAGCTAGTCATTCACGTAGCTTAGCATGCAGAACCATCAATTAAGCTGATTGAGACGTTTTTATCAACTGATTGGTTTGGTTGGTTAAGTACCAGCTTCCTTATCATCTGACCTATTTTTTTTTTTTTTTTTTTTTTTTTTTGTTTCGCGATGTTTGTATTTAAATACATACATACGCGAATATTATTACAATCTAGCCTATTAGTTGGCTAATGAGTAATTTTACATTGACCTAGATTATTACGTATAGAATAAGAATGTGTCCATCGGCACTTTTCTTACTGTCTCTATTAAGGGGAAGGCACTTTGTTCATGTGTCTTTAATCGCACTTTTACTGCACTGTTTTATTGTTTTTTATCACTACACTACACTAATTCAAATGGTTTAGTCCTTTTAAGTCTTCGCACTATGTCCGTATTGTCAAGGAGCTGGATCGCCTCGACGTTCACATGATGAAGCAATCTATGCTCATGTGCTTCAGCGTATTTTTTGATCATTCTATCAACGAACTGTATGTTAAGGTCCCGATGCAGGTCGTCGTTTCTTATGTACCAAGGTGCGTTTACAATAGCCCTCAACACTTTGTTCTGGAATCGTTGAATAATGTCTATGTTGCTCTGTTTGGTACAGCCCCAGAGCTGTATGCCGTAAGTCCATACTGGCATGAGGACTTGTTTATATATAAGTAATTTGTTATGTACTGATAAGGTAGAGTATCTTCCTAGTAGCCAATACATATTTTGGAATCTTAATTCTAACTCCTGTCTCTTCTTTTTGACGTGGGCCTTCCAGCGGAGTTTCGCGTCAAGTGTCATACCTAGGTATTTTGCTGTATCTTCGTGTGGTATTCGCTTATCATTTAAATATATAGGGCAATATCTATCACGTTTGTTTGTAAAGTTCACGTGAATAGATTTTGACTCATTTAGCTTAATTCGCCATATTTTTGTCCAGTTTTCAACTTTATTTACAGCTATCTGGACCTTTTCTGCAGCCTCTTCGTGTGTGTCACCGACAGCCATTATGGCTGTGTCGTCAGCAAAGGTCGCAATAGTGTTGTTTTCTAGTTCAGGAATATCACAAGTGTATAATAGGTACAGGACCGGACCTAATACGCTACCTTGAGGTACCCCCGCTTTTATTTCTTTAATTTCTGAATATGCATCTTCTTGTCGTACTCTAAAGACTCTATCCGATATGTACGATGTTAAAATATCAGTGTAACTTTTAGGAAGCATTCTTTTTAGTTTAGTGATTAGTCCATCGTGCCAGACCTTATCAAAAGCTTGTGCTACATCTAGAAAGACAGTAGAACATACTTTTTTTCCTTCTAGTGATCTTTCAATTATATTTGTTATTCTGTGTACTTGGTCTATTGTCGAATGTTTTTCTCTGAAACCAAACTGATGTCCTGGAATCAGATTTCTTTCCTCTATTATAGGTTTCAATCGTTTTAGAAGTAGTTTTTCAAATAACTTGGATATGACGGGCAACAGTGAGATAGGTCTGTATGAAGTAGTATCATTTGGTGGTTTCCCCGGTTTTGCTATCATTATCACTTCTGCTACTTTCCACAGGTCGGGCACATATTTCAGCCTGAGTGCAGCATTTATGAGATTTGTTAACTTTACTAAAGCCTTCCGTGGTAGGTTGTGCAGTATTTCACCTGATATGAGATCAAAACCAGGAGATTTTCTTGGGTTAATATGCCGTTTTATTTCTTGAAGAACTTCTCGTGGTGTTACTAATTTTATTGGTTCATTATTGTTACTGTCATTATCCCTAAGGTCATTTAAGATAGCCTATCCGATAATCTGACCTATTGAGAAAATAATATTACTTACTTCAATCCATTGTATGTATTGTAAAACTTTAACTTCTTTTATGTGATTCCTGTTTGTCTACGAGTTCCTAGAAATATAGAACCTAGTCAACATTAATGTTACTAAGTAGGTTTTTATTATATGTCTACCCCTGGCAAAACAATATATACGATATTTATTACAGACCTATAGAATAAATACTATGATTATTTTCTTATATTAAATTACCTATGTCTCACTAGCTTTGACCCGTGACTCCACTCACGTTATTTTAAAGGTACCCACCTTATGGTATTTTCTTGTAGGTACCGCAGACAACGTGTATGCAAAATTTTATGATAATGGGTTCTATTTGCGGCGGAAAGCATAACAAATAAACAATTAACAAACAAACAACTCACTTCTGCACTTTTTATCTTAGTATAAAAATGTTAATCTCTATACATAAAAATATATCCATTCCCAGTACCATAATATTAAAAACTTCACCCATTGTAATATGCTCCCCACCAATACTCTATTTACCAATTCAAACAAAACAAAATCCAAAGACTTTCGAATCCAATTTCATTACTCTCAGCTATAACGAGAAGTAGACCAGCTTCTGTGTGTGTAAGGAATTTTTGTATGGTTTCCCAGAAAATTTGTCGCGCTCCAACCATCACTGTCATCGCTGAGCAAACATTTGCTCGGTAGTCAGTACCACAAACAGTCACCATGAGTATTGACACACCACTTCACAAATAGATAATTATCGAGTCCGCCCTGTGTTTAAACATAGTGACATTTAAATCAAATGTTTTTGAAGGCTTTAAAATTAACTAAATTACTTTAAAAAATACTAACAAAGGGTTGAGACAAATTCGTGACTATGGTTTGAATGAATGAATTCAAATCTTTTAAGGCTGTATTGTAGACTGAAATAAATAACACTATCTTTAAAAACCTTAATTTTACTTAGGTATAGTCTATGTACTAAAGCATTTTATAGGGATAATTATATTAAATCGTGTTTTGAAACTTACAAAAGCTGGTATGAGAATCTGCTTGTCATGATACCAGTTTATTTGATTTAACCCACTCAGCAGAGTAAACTAAGAACGGTCTTCCATATTACTCTATCTTAAGCAATTATTAATATTACTTTTAAATACTTTTGTGCAACAAAAAAATTGTTTGCTCAGTATTAACGCAAAGCTTCACAAATAATGTTTAAACACGATGACATTTAAATCCATTTCCTTTAAAGGTTAGGGACAAATTAGTGACAAAGATAGTAACGAACAGGTGATGTTTATCAAAGTCGTTAAATACCCTTGCATCGAAATAGCATTAAAACTAATCTATGGACTATTTACACGTCTATTACTAAATTGTACACCTGCAAACATTGCAATTACTAAACAGATCTTTAGCAGAGCACCAATAACAGTTTCTTTAAAATATTAGTTAGCAGGTTGGTATTTTTATAAGTTCATGTAGGTTATTGCTGATAAAAAAACTACTTTTATTTATTTTTATTACTTTATTAGACAAGATATTCTCTGCTTATAACCATCATTTTGGACTATCTAGGTTTATTTTTGGAATAAGTACCTACTCTGGCAAACTTTTATCAGACATGGACAGGATGCATGGTAACAACTTTCATAATTTTGTTATGATGAAAGGTTCACAAATTTTCTTTTTAGGCCTTATGCCTTAACATTTATTATAATCATAAAATGATTTCTCCCTTAGATAAGTCGCAATGTGCCATTTACATAATGTATACTAGCATAAAATGTTTCACCATAATTTGTCTCCTTCAGATAATTTGCGTATTAATTGCATATAAATGCAAGACCTCCCAGATTCGCATGCATAAGCGTGGAAGCTGACTCAATAAAAATCCATTTATCGCTCATGCAAATCCATGAATTATCATTGTTTATGTTAGTACATCAGTCAGCATAGCGCTAAGAAAATGCGATTAAGACATTATCTGGTTAGCACTATCCGCGCAAGAACGGGACGGAGAACAAATACGACCGCATATAATTTGTACGGAAATAACTTTCCGTGTGAGAGGGACGGAGCATTGAAATGTCAGGTTCGACGAGCGCATAATGAGAAAAGTGTTGTCTCTTTCGCTCCTGACGTCTTACAATCGTTTATTGTCATGTTACTGTCTCGTTTCGACGGCCGAGATTGAGATGAAATTGCCGGCGGCGCCGTCAAGTCCTCCCGCTATCCCTATATTCGTCCGTGCCGCGTCGGCGACGCACGTCGCTACAAACTTTTTTTACCTCGTTATTTTAATAAACAATCGCTAATTTTTTTACTTACGATAACTGTGACTTTTGACGTTTCAAGTGCAACGGGAGTGACTGGATGTTGGATTTGAATTTTTGTATGTGCCCGAAAGTTTGTTTAGCAATAAATTGACAAGTGAACATGTGTTCTGTGCTGTATTTATTATTATGCGAATGGATTGCTACCGCTGCGATATAGTTTGACATAAGATGACCTAACAGCTCGAGATGGACAATGCAGTAAGTTATATTTTAATTACTTTTGATAAATATGAACCTTTCATTGATCATTGTAAAAATACCATGTTTTGAAACCAAACGTAACTAAAATGTCATTTCCTAATATATTTGGGATATTAGTAATTTAATGAAAAGCCATATTTGCGATATTGCATGTGACATTTTATTTTTTGGTACCTATATCAGTTCATCCGCTCGTCGGCCGTCGGGTTCTAAATGTGGTCCTTCGTGACATTTTCGTTTTAGCAAAAGCTTTCAACATGTGGTCCATGGGCATTTGTACCTGCTTCGCTTAGAAGGGGCTGACTTTTTGTATGTTTAAAAACAAAGCGGCCGGCAGCGGGGAGCCGACCGTGTTGCAGTACGGTCACGTTTTTAGTATTTCCCAGGAATTGCTGGATTCAATGTTTATCAAGCTGTTTGTAATAATAATTTGTATTCTAAACGCGGGTAGTTGCATATTACAGCGAAAGCGGGTGAGAACGGAAAGGGATGCTAATGTCGCCATAAAGTGACATTTGATTGAAGAGAAAAGCGTAATGAATTTTAATTTGATCCCTTCAAGATCCTGTTTATTTATAAAATGTACTTGAGAATCAGAGAAGTTCTAAGATGCTCTCCGGGTTTGGAGGTCTCAAATAAAATTATTGAATTCATGTAATTCAAATCTAGCGAATAATATGATAAAAAGTTATTAAAAATCAAATCATGAAGAGAAATTAAAATAATGGCACTGTATTATACCTATTTGTAATTATAACCATTAATTGGTCCTTGGAAGTGCAAAAGTATTTGAATTCTAATATTAGCCTGAAATTAAAGATAATTATCTAGATAAAATTATAAAATTTAATAACGCCTATAAAAAGCCAATACTTTTCTACTTTTCAACAGAATTCCTAAAAAAAAATTAAATGCCCCAAGTGAAGCCAAAACCAATAAAAACCACAGGCGCCATTATCTTCAGCAAAACTGTTAGGTAGGCATATGTGGACACTTGACACTGCATCGACTACAGTCTGTAACCAAAAGCTCAAAAGCTGTAAGTTGTTCTGAACCTATCATCAACTTAAAAACCTAATTCACTAAGAATTTTTTGAAACCGTAAGTAAAATGCTTACTACCTTTCTATGGCTATAATTTCTCCTATTACATATATATATATAAACAAAAAATGAAATTGGAACAAAATGAGCTTCTAAAATTGAAAATTGAGCTATCATTACATATTATAAAACAAAGTCCTCCGCAGCGTCTGTTCGTGATTAACTCAAAACGCTGCAAGTATTTTTATGCAGTTTTCACTAATAGATAGAGTGATTCATGAGGAAGGTTAATAAGTATAAAACATGCGTGCACAGCCGGTAAGGGCTACTAGTATTTATATAATATATATTGATTATACTTTAAAAATAATTATGGCAGAATTGTGACAGTGCTATTGACCAGTTCCTTGACGTCACAAATCTGAGAGTAGTGCCCATGTGGTAAACCTATCAACTAAAAATAAAATTTTGGATAGTCCTTTTAAAATAATAGACAAATATCAACTTAGTGTACCTGCGAACATGAACACTTTAATTTCTTCAAAACGTTAGGAGTAGGAAATATGTAGGCTGAGGAAGGGGGAGACCTAAAAAGAGATGGATAGAATGTTTAAGGCAAGACATGAGGGTGGCGGGAGTGGAACTGAGTATGACGGGAAATATAGAAACAAAAAAGACATACTGCACCGACCCCAGATAATGGGATAAGGTAAGGAGGATGATGTTAGGTGTATGAAATAAACGCGATAAAACCATATTAAAAATATTTTCATTTAAACGAGAAAGCAAGATTACTATGAAGTCAAAAAACAGCAGCAGAATTCTAGCACAGTTTTATAGTTAACTGAAAATAAATAACAAAGTTTTTTAAATTAAACATTAACTGCATCTTACTAAAAATAACAATTTACTGACCCTTATTAAGAAAGCATGGAACTTTGTGTTCTACAATTAATGCTTTTTCATATCATTTCTCTCAATCCTTAGTTTCAAGCCCCTATCTATTCAACAAGTAGTATTAACAATCTACCCCTATAGTAGTAACAGGTGAATTTCACTTTTAACCGTGGGGTGCACCGTGGTTAGGGTCAGCGCGCGTCAATCTTTAAACTTATTTGTGTTGATGGTTTAATTGATTATAGTAACGTACCTATTTACTTAAATACATTTTTCTATCAGAATTAACTAAAATATTTTTTTAGGGTTCCGTAGTGAACAAGGAACCCTTATAGTTTCGCCATGTCTGTCTGTCTGTCTGTCCGTCCGCGGTTTTACGCAGAGACTATAAGTACTAGAAAGCTGTAATTTGGTATGGGTAGTTATATTAATCATGGCAAAAAAGTGGTAGAATAAAAACTTGAAAAAAAAATTTTTTAGGGTACCTCCCATACAAGTAAGGTGGGGGAGTAATTTTTTTTTCTCTATTTACCCATCGTGTGTGGTATCGTTAAATAGGTCTTTCAAAAATATTGTGAGGTAGAGAACACCATTTTTCGAATTAGCGATCCGTTTCCGAAATATTTGGTTTTAAAGTGCGATTTTTTGTTAGAGGTAAGTGTCCCCCCCCCCCCTCTATCTGCTAAACGGTTATATATAGATACGTGAAAAAAATTACAGCAGTAGTATATATACTGAAGTTTAAAGGAAAACTATCAGAGCTGAGTACTAAGTACAAACTAAAAAGTTATAGGCAACCAACTTATAAACTGTAAAATTTCATACTATTTTCATTGTTGGATGTTTTTGGTCGTTAAACTGTAAGGTGCGAGTGTGAATAGTGTGAACTCAAAGTTGTCATTCGCAACTACGGAACCCTACACTGCGCGTGGCCCGACACGCACTTGGCCGGTTTTTTTTATATAGTTTCATCTCCCTCAGATGACAAAATCAATCATGAAAAGGTTGTTTATAAAATGTTTTGAGAAGAAATGTATAGTATATATTAAAGTAGTATATATATTTCCATGGAAGAAATATTTTCCGTATATCATGCACGCACATGTCAAGAAGCGTGGGCGAATGACAACTCAAAATGGATACTTAAGGCCCCACACTAGGCACACTAGCGACGCCAATAATTTTATACCTAATACTTTACAAATAGAAAGAAATTCAAGAATGTAAATCATATAAGCCTTAGTAAATAGCCTGAAGTATTTGAGGAATCATTTCTTAATATTATCAGAATCAGTGAGAATTATGAGAATCAGATTACCACCAGAAACGGCCGTTTTTGGCGGTAATCACTAGTTCTCTTAATGACTGATTTTCATAATATGATAACATGATTCCAAAAATAGTTCAGGTTATTTACTAAGGCTTATATGATTTACATTCTTGAATTTCTTTCTATTTGTAAAGTATTAGGAATAAAATTATTGGCGTCGCTAGTGTTCCTAGTGTGGGCCCTTAAACGTTGATTACATGCTACCAACAACTATTTTTTTCATGTAATAAACCATTAAGAATATGTGTACTACGTAGTAAACTTACAGAAGTTATGGAACAGGCGGACATTGCAGAGTTTTAGCTTGAAATTAGCATAATCATCACTTAATAAGCACGGTTAATAAGCAATTAGCTGCTGACTTCAACCCTTCAACATTGTCAACGGAAAACTATTTTAATTCGAGACCAGAACGAGTCACATAAAGTTATTCTTAGATGTTTGAGTTTTGCCGACATTTTGAATTGTTTTGTTTTTGTTTTTCGTATGTGTAAGTGGCCAACACTGGTGTCAGATTTTTCAAGCTGCCTTAAGGCATCTGACATAGCTTAACGACTGCCATCAACGATGACAGCCGGGACCAACGGCTTAACGTGCCTTCCGAAGCACGGAATTTTGAATTGACTGACTAATATCAAGAAGTAATGAGGCAAGTTCTAACCTATGAATACCTTAGTATTGCCTTTTTTACCAACTTTATATATAAAGTTTATAAAATGTCTGTAATATAAAACAAAGAATTTTTTTTTTACTTTTCTGGTAACTTCAGACTTTTCACTGATAGTTTAGAACACCCGTTAAGTAGTTTTTGAGTTGGTTAAATAAATAAAAACCATTCTTTTCCTTCAGAATAAATAAGAAGGTATTGACAGTGAACACATTGATATGATGAAGTTAACATAAAAAATATATTATTCTTAAAAATTTCCGGCAAAAGTTTATATGGGATTTATTTTGCATTTACAATGCTATTTTACCTTATTTATTAAATAAAGAAAATAAGAAATGGTGAAAAAAGTCGTGAAAACCGTATCAAAGGTTTTTCATGAAAATTACATTCGGCAGAAGTGTACCAGTGACTTGTGTTAACACAAGTAGGGGATAGGGTTTAGGGTAGTGTGTACCAGTGACTTGTGTTAAAACAAGTAGGGGATAGGGTTTAGGGTAGTTCGAGAACATTACACAAACACATTCAAGGTGTTCTATCAAGGCGAAAGTGAAGTTGTATGAGATAGAAGAATAAAGTTTGAAATTACCTACATAAATAATCCTTTCAAATAAAGACCTCTGACACCTACATATGCTTAAAGTACTATAGGTACTAACATTAGAACTAACAATTTTGTACTATTATTACTGTAAGAACACATATGATCCCAAGGTGGCCGAAAGAAAATATTTATTAGGTATTATATTTGTATCTCCTTTTGGGTCATGGGTGTTACCCCGGTCCTTTGAGAGGCTTGCGCGGGGATACAGATCCAACACGTAGAGGCCCTTTGGAGAAGTTGATGTAATTATTATTGTTATTATTATATTCTCTTTATTTATATCTTTAATCTTAGATTTAGGTTTTTATAAAATTGACATAAAAAGTAAAATATAAAAATATAATACAAAACATAAAAACTTTATAAAAACCTAAACCTAGAGTGCCACCAGCAGCGGAGCAAGGCTCAAGCTACCAGCGGTCAGGGCACCAGAGAAAGAAACCTTCTGACAATGCGTGCCGTATCCAAGAGTACTGCCTTCTGTATCTGTCCCTTGATCCAGCCATCTAGCGAAAGCCTCTTTAGATGTTGGTCAAGACTCTCTTATTATATTATTATTATTCATTTTAAAGGTTTCCCCTAACGGGACCTTATAACTAAGAAGGCGGATTGTGTTTGCGCTTAATTGATTTGCTTTTAAAAACACTACCAGTAAACATACGGACATTAAAAAAGCTTGTTCAAGATATTTTTCCATTATCTTTTTAAAGTAGTCTGAGTAATTTATTGGAAACTAAAAAAAGAGTTTTGTAATTTAACATTGGTACCTAGTACATTTGTACTCAGTTATCCATATGCTTTAGATATAACACTTTCTTGTTCGTTTATTTATATTCATGACTGTTAATAAAAGAGGCCTACACATAAAAACATCACGAAGATTTATACCATCGATCTTTATATTTAATCTCACGTCCTTAAAAAAATATTTTTATAGCCATATAAAACGCCATATAAATCAATCGGATTATTATTTTTATAAAAAGTTCGAACATTAACGAGATATTGGTATAGAAATGATTTTATTAGGTAGGCAGTAATTAATTATTCAAATTTAAGTTCATTGAAACCAAATATTAAAAGGATATGATCTCATATAATATTTCGCTATTATAATAGTTAATTGGTCACAGAATTAATTAAAAATATGATTTAAAACTTAATTAAAATATGCGTCATAAAAGGTTATAGCCTATGAAAAAGCCTATATCCATATTATTTAGTGTACCATATATTATATTTATATTACACAACTTCTTAAGAGCTGTAATACATAACTTGACTAATTTATTTCCTTGCAGTGAGTTTCTTATGATTTGCTATGAAGATACTACACTACTACATCTTTCCAGCCTATATATATATGAGACCGAAACGGTTGCCGAAACTCTTATTTTTTGCCGAAGCATGCTGTAACCGAACTTAAATTCATCTATGTATATGTAGTTTCTAATAAAAAAAATCATTTATTTCGGATAACAAAGATCAATATTCACCGTTAAAAATTACATTTTACACTACACATTTTATATTACAAAGAAAAAATAAATAATAATAATAAATGTCATTTAAATTATTAAAATACAATAATGTCATATCATAAATACACATAATAGGCGGTATTTGTGATGAAGAATTTAGCAGTAACTTGAATTAAATTTTATTTTCACCGGGAATCTGCCATACCTATAACCAAGCTCTTTTATTTACATCTCAGTAGTATCTCTTTGCAATATTTACCACGCTTATCCTAGAGCTTGGTGAGCGCAGTTATATTGGCTTATATCCTATCCGTTTGCGAGGAACAGACTGGAGTTTGTTGGACTGGGAGAATGCGATGAAGGTTTTATGGATGCTACTTTCTAAGGTGGATTGGGGATGAAAAGTAGCAGCTCGGAGACCGGGACCTGTGATGCAATCTGACCACGGGCACATCATCATATATTTAAGAACTTTGTTCTTGTCGGTGGAGTATTTTCCATTTTTCCCTATCCTCCGCTATCTCTTTGACCTCTCTGTACGACACGACTTTTGCCTTCTCTTTTATTTCGTCTGTGAATGCTCTCCTTGGCCTTCCCTTTCCTCTCTTAACTTCAATCTTTCCTTTTAAGATGGTTTTAATAAATTCGTCGTGTCGTATAAGATGGCCAAACATCTTTCCTCGCCTTATGTCTATACAGTTCAGTAAAGTTCTCTTATTTTTTCCATTCGCCTCCAACACCACATCGGCACAGAACGGTGCCATACCTGCAACCACTGGATAGGTGGTTGAGGAAAATACCCCTGACTATTGAGGATGACCCACCTGACCACTATTTGGTGTCTCTTACTGTGAAAAAACATTTTCTTTTTGCAAGAGTTGAGTATTTTTTTGTAACACGTTGCAGAGAAACGATATTATCATTGTCACTTAGCAAGTGGTAGTCGATTTACCTTACTTCCTACTCATGATATATTGTTCTGTATTTTGTAACCTAGTCACGTTTCAACCGCTGAATGGATTTGGTTTAAATTTGGTAGACCTTATACCGACTTAACATTGGATATTCTTATCCTATAATTAGGTGCACGCGGACAAATTCGCGAGAAAAAAGTTGTATAACCACGTAATAACCCCAGGGGTACGTATGAGTTAGTTCTAGCGGGCTTTAAATATCCGATATCTGCGGGAATAAATAGCATTTTTCAATTGATTACAGATTATTTGTCACTCCTTCTAATTCGAACTTATCCCCCGAAGCATCCTGTATCTTGATGCGTCTGTCCCCGGGGTCCGCTATTGCTATTTCTTTTCACAGTACTACTTCTTCATCTATGCGTGTCGACTTGGGCGAATTATATTTGAGTTGATGAGTAGAGGCCCTCGCGTGTGCAGACTGCATATAGTAGGACACGCAGGGCAAGGCAAAAGGTGTGCTATGGTCTGTGGAGTGGCACCACATAGACAGGAGATTTCATTAACTGTTGAAATAAATCATCATCATCAGATCTTTTTGTCTCTACTGCAGGAGTACGACCCTCTCCAGAGCCATATAACCGACCAGAGCCATATATTAGCCAAACAGTCAGAGGATCTGGCTTCTGCACGCTGGCCAGACGGGTTGGAGAGGTCGGTTTGATTTTTATAAGCTTTGCTTGTGTTTCCTAAGTCACCGTCTACTACGTGAAGACTTGGAGTGGTCCTATTCTCCTTTGCCAGGAACCAAAACGGCATATAAAAATTGAAATAAATGAAACGTCTCAATTCTATCATTGAATAATCGGCTCTCCTCAGCGGCGAATGAAAGACAAACATTTATATCACTTAGAAATGCTATTGGTTGTATCGGAGATCATTTCCAGCAAATCATTACCCATCGGCTCGTGATCGCGGGGTCAAGTCGTTACTTCATGATGACTGCAGGGTTGTCGACACGATATTCATTAAGAGCCAAACTAGAAATTTGTCGTTCTTTTATAACTATCTGAATATGTTTCAGTCGTGATTCTTTAAACGAACATTTTAGTGAATACTAAATTTTTCGCATTTTTTAAGACCGTCTTTTTATGACATAGGACGGTAAAGGAGCATGCTTGATGGTTAGTGATCACTGTCTGCTTATATCATGTCATCATTGGTATATATGTATTTGCAAAATTAGAAACGTTGGAATGGTATGGAAATTATACATAACAATTGCAATGTAAATATACGGATAGACGCTCAACAGTTACGAAAGCAGAATGCATTTTTTTCGTTATGTATGTGATACCGTTACTTACTTTGTAGTAATTCGCATTTGCTTTCTCCACTTTGTCCACGTTAGAATTTATAAACTAACAAAAAGAGGTAAATTATTTTTTTTAAAATTGGCAATTTTTCTCCAATCGTCGGTCAATACTGACATGCTTTTATTGCTAAACTCGTCTATTAGGTAGGTGAATCATACTTTCTGATATGTACAACCCTAAGTTCGGTTATTGTCGTGCATTGTCGATTGAGATCGTGAAATGTGAAGTTATTATACAGAATTTGGCTTTTCGTTTCGCGGGTAATTACCTTGTGGCATGTAGTGCTTTCGGAATGGCTTTTGGCATCATTTCCTTGTCTAAAACGCTGTAATGTTTACGACTGTGAGATAATTCGAGTAGTTACCCATTTTCCGGTGTTTACTTTTAAATGAACTATTATAACAAGGTTTTCAGAACATAATTTTCATCTTTTTATTTATCTAGTGGTCCTTACTCCCTTGTCAAAATCTTTTTTTTTAAATGATATATAGGACGGCAAACGAGCAAGAGGGTCACCTGATGGTAAGTGATCTCCGATGCCCATGGACAATTGCAACACTAATCACTTGTTTTATTTATTTTCAGAATCAAAATCCAGATGATATATTCGTTTCAATACGTGTTACTTTTCTATACATAGCGATTTAATATGACAATCACAGTCATTGAATTTGTCTACTGATTTTCAATCATGTCCTTTGCTGTATCAGACTCTCTCTGAAGAAGATGAAGTTAGTTGCTTGTAACCAAGGTACTGAAAGAATACAGAATCCCTGATTTTCTTAATTACTTATTTAATTTATTGCACATACAATCATTATGATTTGTACAAAGGTAATAACTTAATGCTAAGCATTGTCTTCCAGTTTTACCTTAGGGATGTGGTGAAAGGTTAATAGTATGGGCTATCAACTTATCCATTTCCTAAATTATAATAGCCGGCGCGTTATGAGATATGACACAAAAGTATGCCTGGATACTTATCTCATTATCAGACCGTAAGTATATATACAGAGTAAAACGGAAGGTAGGGTCAATGGCAGAGAACTTAAAAGATCATGGACGTAAATAAATATACTTAGTTTACGGGCCGTAAAGTGAAATGATAAACCTAATAACGGATCGTAAAAGTAAATTATCTGAGTAGCCCGACATGTAGTATATTATTTAATAAGAACGTACAACATGAACTCCAATAAAAACAATATACTCCTTTTTTGGCAGTCGCGTTAAAAGCTCACAGTTTAAAGTATATCATGGCTCACTAAAATTGCTTGGGAACCAGTTCTCAAAATACTTCCTTTGAGAATTCTTCATCCGGCTTATGGCTCGTACCACTTGTAGCTCTTATTGACTATCGGGAGCCTAGGAATACCATCATTAAGGCATTTTTGGGGACACAAAAGATCTTATAAAAAGTAACAAAAAAACGTAATTAACAAACAAAAGTGATTTTTTATTTTATTGCCTAAGATAGATAGCTACTCGTAAAGCATCGAGTAGTTTATCATCTATTTTTGATTTACACTGGCTAATTTGTTTTAAATTATCAGTGAGAGATTGTAATTAAACTAGATATCCACACAAAATTTGTGGTCTTCCCTTACTGGATCAGGTTCTTAATTCGGAGAGAAACACATTAAAACTATAGTATAGTAGAAGGAGAAAATAGAGTTTGACTTTTGGGCAGTTAAAATAATTATGATTGTGCCTTTTAAAATATATTTAGTGCAATTTAAATTATTTGTTAAATTACATTCGTCATAATGTTACGAAAAACTTGACAACCCTGCTAAAGAGATATTGCTGTGTCACTTGGAACTTGGGTTGTGAGGTAGTATAAATTCTCCTTTGATTAACATACTTACAATATTCACATACATTATGAACTCAAAAATTTATACACCCTTTTTTTGGCAGTAGTCTAAAAACCAATATACAATAATGCCCATACGGTGGGATTTTAACATAGCAAGTTTTGTTTTTAATCTGAAGTAATGGTCACTCTACACAGGTCGTCGACTTGAACTTCGAATAGATCGATTCAATAGCTGATTAAGCAATTACCAAAATACACGTTCTGGCTAGCCGCTGCCGATGGCTTTCCTTGTCTTCTAAATTATAGCTGGACGTGTTACATCTCAGGCGTTTCGGGGCAACACAATAGTTTATACTATTCATACCTTATCACGTCTTTTCTATTACGGGGTAGACAGCGCTTAGTGCCATATGACCAATAAGCCACGTTAAGATACGAGATTAAGATACACGTGACGTTCTTCCATGCTGGTCTGGGAGAAAAGAAAAAACGTTGAATGTACCAGCTGCTTCTCTTCCCGCGCAGATCGTAAAAGCCGATCGAGGGAATGGACATCAGGAATCAGGGCAATAGGCGATGCGGCTAGCAACCCATCACTTTTTTGATTCTGTTATCATCTACAAGCCCACCAACATGCTTAACGTGGCCTTAAGGTTTTACAGACCTGGGCTCTGTCTACCCCGCAAGGCAAAAAGACGTGATAGTATGTATGTATGTAAACGTGATGATGCAGGTGGGTGGTGAACAAGGGAACCAAACCAAGGTTTGCTAGCCCCATCGCCTTAACGAGAGATTTTTCAGTTCTGCTGCCTGCCTGACACCAACGCTTCATACTTAAAATGCTATAGTTTTTTAATAAATGGTACTGTTTACTCGTTCAGTCGTCCCGTTCCACTTAGGAAGAGACGGAGTGATTCTATCCTAGACCGAAAATCATACGGCAGATTAAGCAATTACTAAAATAGATATTCTAGCTAGCGATTGCCGGCGGCGTTGCTCGCCTTCTCAATTAGAGATACGTGTCCGTTCCTGAGTGTCCCGGACATTTGAATTATACGTATATTGATTTTGATCGATTGAACGCAATTATGGGTCATTGGGATTTTTTGTTTTGAGCAATTTTGCTTCAGGGATATTTTGAAACAAAAAAGTTGTTATCTTGAGTCTGTGTGCTTATAAAATGATATTTTCATAAGTTAGGAGGCGTCTTATTCTTATTTACCATAAATAACATACACTTCTTATAAACCATCCCACTACGATAAAAAAAAAACTATAGTAATGGTCGCAGCTGTTAAAAAGCTCATATATTCAGCTGATTACTGGCAAGTTGAAGTAAAAAAAATAATATGGAAAAACTATTTTAATATAATCAGTTTTTCTCTTCAAAACGTGTCCACAATATTCTTCGCTCTTCCACGTCCAATAAACAAAAACTCTACGAAGTGTCCAAGCGGTAATAAAACGCAAAAAATACTTATTTTTTGTGTGAAAAAAAAAGGCTGGGCGGTAATTTCGCTGATATCGTTAAGTCGTTTAGTTATTCGGCTGGGAACTGGTCGGGGTGGGGTCAACCGCGGTCACGGCCTTTGATGAAGACATTCGAAGGCACAGGAATGCTGTGGAGCGGTTACATTCGGAGGATGGAGGCTGGAAGTGGTACATCCTCTTTGGGTATCCTGTATCAATAATTTTTGTGAATTGATCTATCTGTATGATTGGATATCAAGACGATTTTCATCGGAGCTTTGCTAACGGGGGAATTATTGTCTTTAGTATTTAATCAAGCATTCCACTTGTATTTGATTTCTATAAAATAAGATAAGACGTCCTTAGGGTTAATAGACGTAAAAGTCTGCGATGGCGCAGAATGGGGAGCATAGGTGTCTTCTGGTATCCAAGAGTTCTGGTGGAGGCGAAGATCCTTTTCGGGTCGCTGAGTCTGCGCAGTAAGTTAGTAAGTATTAAATAAGTTAAATATGCTGTGATAGAATAGCTTGTTTATATGGGGCCTGAGGAAAAATAAATAAACCCTATTCAAATGTGGTCACACCAAATAAAAGGCTTGTCTATGCGAATTAATAAATCAAAATTTAATTGTTGTCTTTTTGTGAAAACTAAAATTATTCAATGAAATGTGGGTTCCAAAATGGCTTCTTTTTCTACTTCAAGCAAAGTACCGAAAATTTGAGAAAATACTGAATGTCTTAAAAAAATTATAAAAATTATTAAATATAATTAAATAGCTGACCTCGCGTCTATAGTTTTTCTAGCCGCATTACAAGTCCCGACTACAACTATAATAATCTGTGGTCTATGATACATGGTGTACCATACCGTAAAAACTATGTTGTTCTCCCAACTCCATCAATTATACCTTCAACAAATACCTTTGTGCCATCAATTATATCCGTGGGGTTTCTAAAGGACTTTTTTATTAAATTAACAGATCTGTGAGAAAAATCTCGAAAGGTGTACGGGTTTTTTTGAATAAATTAAAGTGACAATTATTTTTTACTACGGTTTTCCGGTGGGGTTAATTAATGTTAAATTGTGTCGCAGTTTGGTTAAGAGTTTAAGTTAATGACTCAATAGTAGAAAAATTCTTGCCTACTATTTTTTTTAAGATACTTACTCAATTAAAAGTTAAAGTAAAATAAAAAAAAATTGGTTTCATATTATTTGGGTTTGGTTTGAATATTTATAATAAGAAATTGTATGTAATTTCATATGTAGTCAAAAACGAGTAAAACAATCCTATTCTAAAAAAGAAGGTATATCAACTAATATCATCATCATCATCAAGTCTTTTTCGCCTCCACTGCAGGAGCACTCCTCTCTGTCCTACTAGAGCCATATATTAGCCAAAGCAGTCAGAGGATTTAGCCTACACTCTCCACGTTGGCCAGACGGGTTAGAGAGGTCTCTTTGATGTTTATAGCTTTGTTTAGCTAGTGTTTCCTAAGTCGCCTTCTACGACATCCACGGGAAGTCTTGGATTGGTCCTACTCTACTCTGCCGGGAACCACACGGCTAATCAACTAATTTAAAAATCTAAAAAAAGAATACCTACTTCTACACACGCAGACGCAGAAAAACAGATAAACACAAAAAGTCATAAAGCCAACACAAATATTAATTATCTGTTACATAGTATTTTTTCTAAGCAATCGGAACGCGGCACCGTGACACGACCAGAAAATACGAGTACAAAATATTTGTACAGTCAGCCAGTAATAAACAGGAGCGGGTCCAATCCGGGCCCAAAAAAAAAAACAACAAAAAAGCCGACGAAAGAGCCATCTTGCGGGGTAGAACTAATTGGCGTCCGTTGGTTATATTTAAAAAAGTTATTTGTTGTACTCGTAACACTATTTTGATTGATACTCCGTGCGAGGCGAGACAAAAAAGTAATAAAAACGTTGAGGACGAAACAATTTTCTTCGATAGCGACTGTGAAATTTGAAATATGACTTGTGAATTGTGATTACAATTTTAAATGTAAGCGCTAATATGAATACGGTCATATTTTTACATTTTTATCACTTTTTGAAACAGGTGTTGTTGTGTATTTTATAACAAGGGTATAAATAGGCCTCGTTTCGAATTTCAAAGGTGTTAAATATGCATCTTTTAATTTTTTATATATTCACATATTAACTTTTCTAATCTAAGTATAATTAAAAATGCTTGTGTTGTTTTGTTACTGGTTTAGTTAAAAACAGTA
Source organism: Rhodophaea formosa (assembly GCA_963082605.1). Classification (NCBI taxonomy): domain Eukaryota; kingdom Metazoa; phylum Arthropoda; class Insecta; order Lepidoptera; family Pyralidae; genus Rhodophaea; species Rhodophaea formosa. The sequence continues at coordinate 5,919,226 of OY720228.1, read as the reverse complement.
TGACATTAAACTGAAATCTGCCATGCTGAGGTGGGAGATAAAAAAAAACGTAGAATATACCAGGTGCTTCGCTTCCCGCGCAGATCGTGAGAACCGATAGAGGGAGTGGGCGAAAATCTGAGGAATCAAGTGAATAGGGCTAGCATACCCATCACTATTTTGATTCCGTTTTCCGCCTACACGCCTACCAACAAGCTAAACGTGGCCTTTATGTTTTCTAGACTTGTGCTCTGTCTTCCCCGCAAGGGAGGAAGATGTTACAATATGTATGAATTAAACTGAAACTACATACACACAATAATGGTATTTTCACACTGAACTTCGGAAAGCATATAGTCGTATAAGCTCTTAATTTGAGACAGCTTGAAATATAGACACATAAGACAAAGGTTATGATTATGAGCGTCATAGTATAAAGTTATCAAGTCGGTTAAGATGTTTAGACGAAAGATACGAGGGCCGATGGTTAGACAAAACACCTGTACCCCCGCCTACCTACCCACTTATAAATATGTAACCCCCCATTGTCCTCAGATCTATACGAGGAGTTGCTAACAAGGGTTTGAAAAAAAAAGCTTCAGATTTGTTAGCGAACAATGGGCAGACAAGACGGTCAGGTAGAATAAATTCTATTGTGAGATTCCATTAGGTTGTAATGCTTTAAGATTTTCGACGTAATAAATGCCATAAATACTATTTTTTTTCGGATTTTTGACGTCGAGTGTCCAGGGTATGCGTTTTTAGTTAATATTTTAAATTGGAAGTAAAATAGTCTATTTCTTCATAAGAATTTTACATTATTACTAAATTTAAAGTCTCATTAAAATAAATAAATAATCATATGATTATGAATGCAAAATAACACCCGTAAAATAAAAAAAATAAGTTTTTAAATTTTCTGAAAGTCTTTCTTTACTACTAAATACACTCAAAATGAATTTTATACACTCACTTTACTCGTTAAGGTATTTTTACTCGTAATATCCATCATCTATAAGTTTTATCTCTTATTTTGCTATGTTTTGTAGGGAGTAAGTTAACCCAAAAATAATGTAATCCACAAAATATCTGTTGAACTGTAGGAGAATCAATAAAAACCAAAAATGATCAAATATTATTTAACATCATCATCTTCAAAGAGTAAAAAAATAAAAATAAAAGCCAATGCTTGTATAAATTAATATGTTTTTGTGTTGCAAATTATTACACACGATTGTAATATCACTTTGATTTATGATCCTAACATTTAATAACTAACGTTTAAGATAAACAGAGATCGATCTTCGAGGAAAAAACGAAATAAAATTAACGAGAATTACCAAAAAAACTTATATTTTCGATCGGATTCCAAATAATCTGATATCGGTTAAAAAATGTGGATATACCTTACAAATCATTGGACGCCCAGCGGCTCGGTTTAATGACAAGTCCAAGAACAGAACCTTGGACCTTCTACCTGCGTTGACGTGTCTATTTAGACATCAAAATACACCTTTTATCTCTTTCTTACACCGATATCTGTGAAACTAGTTTCGGTAACACAAAACAATCCCCTTTGTGAGTAGTTTTAATGATTTTCGACACATTCATCGCCGGCTTTCTGCGAATCGATTCATGGGTCCTTTTGTAGAAAAAAATAAAGGACTATGGCGCAAGGTGGTGCTGTCAAACGGTAATTTACGGTTTAGGGGACGTGACAAACCCGTAAGCGATACTCTTAGTTTCTGATCTACTTTAGATAGAGCATAAAGGTTTTTATTGCCGTTTCCATGGATCCGTTGACCAACACGTTCCTGGGTTATTACTACAGCAAATTATATCCAGGAAATGGGCAAAAAAATCTAATAAAGGAGAGGATTGTGGGGAACCAATAGGTGGCAATTTCCGATTTACAATTTTGAGCAAATTTCACATACCTCTTGATGATAAAGTTGACTTCAGATTTTGATTTTTTTACAATTTTAAGAAACTGCAAATTTTAAATGTGGTATTAAATTCGACTTGATGCGTTCACTTTCCTGAAAAAAAGGTCTTGACGGATAGACTATTGGTACTATAAGGTTTCCTTATTACTTTTTAAGTTAGGGAACTCTAAAAATTATGTAAAATAATATGTATTAATTCAATAAAAATAAAAATCAACCCCACTACCTTTTTCACAGTTATTTTTTTAGTTGACTTCATATAGCCTATGACACACCGGAAAAGAATACGAATCTAATGACAACTCATCCATCAAAATCAGTCAAGCCGTTTGGCTACAAGATGCAACAGTGGAACAGACATACTTACATACATACACGCTAAAATCATTACCCTCCTCTGGCTAAGTCAGTTGGGTAAAAAGTGGCGCCAAACTTATCTTTTCAGACTAAGTTTAAAAACTATATCTGTTCCAACAAAGATGTACTCATAACTACTTTTGAAAAAATCAGAGCATCCCATTTATCTCAAGTTAAGCACCGGAAATCAAACAAACGTATTAAACAATCAAGTGAGGGTACATACTCCTTATCGCAGGATGCCTGACAGACAGATCTCCAGACAAACATTTGGATGATTGCTTAAGACGGATTCTGAGATGGGTCATTGTAGAAGCGTTAAAACGTTGTAGCATTGAAGTTTTCTGGACGACTCCCTAAAAGGCTGTGTAATGTATTCATGTAGGTATACCTATTCAAATTCAAAAAGTTTGTTAATTATAGGTTTCTTAAAATACATATTAATTGTCATACATATACATCATTGTACATCTAATAAATTGATAATGATGTCAGTAATTTACGTATGGCTAAGTTGAAGGCTTTTCATTATTAATCGACTATAGCTTAGCTAGTATACGAGTATATAAGCAAAAATTTAACTATTAATACCAATACATAATAAAAGTTTGACTAAAGCTAGTTCACAGATAATGTATAGCAAGAACGGTAAGCTGGATATTCTAAAGGAATTTTGTAGGTTCGAGGTGAAGCTGAGTGTTTAAAAGAAACTGACGACTATAATAGCCAGCTTACTCAGTACGAGTTATATACGATGTTTCTTAATAAATTTACGATTACTATCAAATAATAACGAAAAAGGTCCTAGTCCGTAATATTTTACGGACTAACATTACGTTTCGGTGTCATGTGGATCGTGTTAATATCTAATTTATTGAAAAGAGTTTTACTTAACTAAGTTGTCTTTTTCTTTGCGACATAAAGCTTGCAAAATATTGCCCCATCCCAATCCCAACTAATATTAGAAATGCGACAGTGAGTTTGTTTGTTTGTTACGCTTTCACGCTGTATCTACTGAACCGATCACCATGAAATATTACATACACATAGGTTATTGTACTCAGAAGGACATAGGCTATATATTACGCGGGCGGAGCCGCGGGTTACAGCTAGTTTTAAATATAATACAAAGAAATATTCTCAAAGGTGTAAAGGCGTCAACAATTAAAAATAAATTATTTCGTTGCCTTGAGAGTTTAGATATATTCAACTAGCTAGAACTTCTATGTCTAAATTCTTCTGAATCCCACAGTAAACAGTATGTTGTTTTGTATTTGTTTATTTTTGAGTAAAATAAATAATGTTTTCTTATGTTTTCGCGATTATTACACATTTAAATAAAACTGCGTACATCCGGAACGTTATCAATAAATATTTTAGGCGGTAGATTTTGCAGTTCTTATAAAATACTAGACAAATGTCAACTTAGTCTATCTGCGACCACGAACACTGTAAAGTGCTCGAAACGTTAGGTGTATAAATAATGTAATAAACGCGATAAAAACCGTATTAAAATAATTTTATTTAAATAAAATAAATAACCTTACTGAACTATGTAACCCTACTTACCAATTTTACTAAGAAAGTTTACCAGCAATAGTTACACAGCGACAAAAAACGCAATTTCTTTAAAATTCCTAACACTGCTAGACCAAACATGACCCTTTGAGCCAAGTGATAATGACAGTTTACCATGTCAGTTAACGTCCTTCTGCTAGCTACTGCATCCTCACACAACCCTCCCCTACCTTCCTCAGCACCTATAACCTCTATTTCAACATCATTAAGACCCGTTTTAGCTTAAATTTAAATAGTTCCTAAGTCTGTTTGTCCGTTATTATTATCTTGACGTTGATTTAGGCAGCGTGAGCGCTGGATTATATGCGTTTGGAATTGTTAGCTTTTTTTAGATAAAAAGGATCAGGTTGGACGTGTCCTTATCCAGGTTGAATAGGTTTCGTAAGTTTGGAAAATATGTAAAATGAAATTCTATTTTCATAATAAGGATTGGCTAAAATGTTACCAAAACAGTAGGCCCGATTAGCTGTTAATGAGAACTAACAACAGAAACAAATTTTCACCACTGTATTACCCGACATATATAAATCAAAGTTTCATCATTGAATCAACTTCCTTCGGCCGTATTCTCTAGTCAACACTACATTGGAATCTTCAAAAAATGAGTATGTTTTCTTAAAAGGCCGGCAAGCTCTTGTCACACCCCTAGTGTTGCAGTTGTTCATGGACAGCGGTGATCATTTACCATCAGGTGACCCACTCACGCGTTTGCTGTCCTATCATCATCAACAGGTCTTTGTAAGTCTCCACTGCAGAAGCACGACCCTCTCTCTACTAGCACAGCCATATATTTTAGCCAGAGCAGTCAGAGGATTTGGCTTAAACTCTCCACGCTGGCCAGACGGGTTGGAGAGGTAGATAGCATAAAAAAACAATACATAGACACGTTAACAGACAAGTCTAGCATATCACCAAGAAATTAGAAACCTAATAACCACAATGAAGTTATAAACGCCTACACAAAACTTAGCTCCCAGAAGGCAAAATAAGATCTACCTTACTTCTCACTGTAATCGTTTAAATAGACCTTATTTACACCGTCGTAAAAGCCATTTCCTGTCCGCGAACTCTCATAAATTCTCTGTTATTTATATCTCAATGCGAAGGAAGGAATTTTCATTCCTTATCTTTGAGTTCCTTACATATTTGTATTATAGAAATAAATTCCTAAACGCCGAGAAATAGTTGACGATTCTCGCAGAGAGTGTCAAAACAAAGACGTAAATATAAAATACTGTATTATTTTGAATGGAATGTAGTTTTAAGAAGTTATAGGGAAACACAAAAAGCATGTTTATCTATATATGTATTTGTTATAAAATATAGTATCGTTGAGTTAGTATCCCATAACACAAGTCTTACATAAGAACTTACTCTGGGGCTCGCTCAATCTGTGTGATTTGTCCGTATATACTTATTTAAAATGCCAAATAAAAAACCAATGGCCGGGAAATGTTTACAAGATTGTATTTGTCCTATTTTTCAACTCAATTCTTAAACAATGTATATTTTTAACATCACAAAACACAAATTATAAAAAATGCGTCAAATTGATACAACCAAAAAAAATTATACAACGAAATGAGCAAAATTATTTTTTCTCTTTTATTATGCATTTACTAATATCACTTAATAATTTTAATTCTAAATATGACTTTATATAACATTGTCATAATTTTTGTAGCTGTTAAGTTACTATGCAATATTTTGTTTATAGAATTTTATTGTCTGCCTCTTTTGGTACCTCAAACGGTCAATATAATTTAAAAGGAGACGCCTAATTCATAATAATAACGTTTTATTTAACATAACCAACCTCTTAATTCCTCCCACACTCAACAACTTAATTTCCAAAAGTATTTAACTGAAAAAGGATATGGAAGTCGGAATTCATAAATTTCCCCGTACTAATAAGTAGTTAATACCGTAGAACCAGTTTTGGTCGGAATGCGAGTGGGCGCGCGGGCGTCGGTTCGATTCCCGACTGTTTGAACACCACGCTGTGGTCCAATATGATGTAACCGTAGCGACTAATATCTAGGACGACAATGGACTTTTCAATCTAGTAAAATTCGGTATTTTCGAGAAAGAGATGGGAAGATGATCTTAATCAGTTTGAGAAGGATTGAAAGAAATCAAAGGAAAGGGATGTGTGGAAACAACGAGGGGAGGTAAAAAACTCGGTAGAACAGAAAAGAATAAATGGCAAATATTTGATTAAATATCATATTGTTGAGTAAATTAATCAGGCATTCAATATTTTTTTATGATAGTTAGTTGCAATGATCCTAATAAACCCAAATTATAATCATTTTTATAAAACTAAGTTGTTTATGTTCTTGTAATGTAATGATTTATTGAAACATGATTTTATTACTTCTAAGTACCTCTTTGGCTATGTTAATTTTTCTCTTTCTATATATCATCATAAGTGATTTCATGTATCGTTATCATGGGGTTTATTGACATATGTAACATCATCATCATCATCATCATCATCATTTCAGCCGCAAGAAGTCCACTGCTGGACATAGGCCTCCCCCAAGGATTTCCAATATGACCGGTTGGAAGCGGCCTGCATCCAGCGTCTTCCTGCGACCTTTATTAGGTCGTCCGACCTAATAAAGGTCGTAACATACAATATGTCAATAAAACCCTGTCTGATCCTTAAAGGGACAATTCAGTCCATCAATATGAACAACTTCTCTTATGGGACTAATGCAAAAAAATTAGAAAAAAGTCTAACATTCCAATACGAATGTGTTCAGGCGGCTGTTGTATGAAATAATTTTATTTCCAATTCCCAGCATTAGTCCAATTAGGAAAGTTGTTCAACGGACTGTTTTTTAACATATTATGTAAGTGTTTGCTTGCTAATACTTTGAGAAACTAATACCAATAATTTCGTCATTAATTATCAAGACTAATCCATCATTTTGGCCGAAATCTAATTTAGTCGAAACTGTCATCGACGTGTGGGTGTACATTTCTCTAAAACGTTTTAAGCTCTTAGGTATCGCTCTAAGTTGTTATTAATACATTTACATCCACATTTAAAAAAGTGTAAAATACAATAGTAAAGACATGCTTCTCATTTCAATCATTTCCTATCTACTATATATTATCGCCTTCATCATCATCATAAAACCGTAGTTTCCTAAAAAAATATAATTTGTTCGTTAGTAAGTTGAACAATAAATATACTCGACGAGCTCCGTGGCGCAGCGGTCAACACGCCGGCCTGTGACACGGATGGTCCCGGGTTCGATCCCCGGTCAGGGCAAGATGAAAAACGATCTTTTTCAGATCGACCTGGGTCTTAGATGTTTATCTATATATGTATTTGTTATAAAATATAGTATCGTTGAGTTAGTATCCCATAACACAAGTCTTATTAAGAACTTACTTTGGGGCTAGCTCAATCTGTGTGATATGTCCGTATATATTTATTTATTTATTTATCATAAGGATATCATCATCATCAGGTCTTTTTTAGTCTCCACTGCAGGAGCTCGACCCTCTTTGTTCTACCAGAGCCATAGGCCAGAGCAGTCAGAAGATTTGGCCTACACTTTCCAAGCTGGCAAGACGAGTTGGAGAACTCTCTTTAAGAGGGTATACTAGCAGTGCGTTTTCCATACAAACGTACTTCTCTATTTTCTCGCTGAAAACTGCTTCTAGAGGCACAATTTTTTTTACATACAATCTATTACTTAAATAGGTATGTCCCTATGTTTTGTTTATTTCTAAAAACCTGTTTAAAAGAAATTTATTTTTACAAAAACAGTTTTTTTGGAAAAAATAAAAAATAGAGGCATTCCTATTTTAGTACTAGATTTTATGAAAAAAGAATTGTGGCTCTAGAATCAGTTTCCAGCGAGAAAATAGAGAAGTACTTTTGTATGGAAACCATATTGAAAAAATACTGCTAGTATACGCTCTTAATGTTTATAAGCTTTGTTTAGCTTGTGGTTCCTTAGTCGCCTTGTACGACATCAACGGGAAGTTTCGGAGTTGTCATATACTACTTTGCCGATAATCACACGGCTCCTGTGCTTGCTCAGGGTAATATATGGCTCTCGTAGTACAGAGAGGGTCGTGCTTCTGCAGTGAAGACTAAAAAGACCTGAAAATGAAGTCAGTCCGCAAAATAACTATTTGACAATAAAGATTTCATGATCGGTTTTATAATTGTTCGCCTGAAACTGTCAGTTAGTTTTAATCATAAACCTATTTTTTCTTAAGCAAACTTTTTTTTGTAATCAACAATAACATGTGTGTATATAACTTTACAATTTCAGCGACGTAAATATTACCAAGCATATTCACTAGCCCATTATTACCAACAAAAACAACGAAACAGTTTAGTAATAACAGTAAATTTCAGCCGTATCTACTTATTTCCAAAATAAACACTTTTAATAATAGGAAGATGGTACCGGAGCTTTTATTTAGCTTTGATTGCAGACTATATAATACGATAATAATACTTGTTCTTGGTTCGTTATGATCTGATGCCCACGGCCAAACATTAATTGCTCTTTTGTATTTACGGCTTGCCCTATAAGATATATATTATAGTAAAATATCGTTGAGAGCCAATGGAGTATTTATGTTCAAATTCAAATCTGGAGTGCTATTTTTAAATGTGCGATTGTTCGAAAGCAAGCGATATTTCCTTTCTGTGTTCTGTGGATATTTCCATAAAAAATTGCTCGAGAAAAAAACAATGAAACAAAGAATCGCTTACTTTTTTGAAGTCGGTTAAAAATAGTGTATCTGGGGCTCGAGTTAAAATTCTTAATAGATTTTTTTGTTTTAGTTTCAAAGTACCATATTTCGTTATTCAAATATAATAGAATCACCAAATACTAAAACAAGAAATTCGTTTATAAATAATATATTTCCAGGTTTGTGTTACTTCGTAATATTAATTAACTCCCGTGGTACAGCTTTGTTACAGGTTTGTTATTTTTATTAGTACCTACCACAGTTTCGCATCGCAATGGTCAGGAATAGCAATACAGAATAGTGTAGGCTATACAACTCTATTTAGAGGAAAAGCATGTACATCTCCAGCGCTGCAGTCGGCCTAAAGCTGGTCACATCATCAGATGTGAAAATATCTAATTATATTGCTAATAGCTTTCGTATGTTCCAGAAAATTCCATTAAACCGTGACTTCAACCGTGTGCGAATCCAATACGTACGTTTCTATAATCAAGTGCCTGATCGTAAAACTGTGCGAAGTTTATAGCTATCTTTGTTAGGTAGCGGATTAGAGTCGTATATCTCAGCATCTTGACTGCAGGATGTAACTCAATCAAAACGATTATATCAGCGATTTCAGCTGTGGAGCATTTAATTCAGCGTTTATACCCCTTTAAATTACGAAATACTGTAATAATCATAATTATTTAAATATTCAATGATATCATGGCATTATAACTACTTTAATGTCTTGCAAAGCGAAGCATTGGTCATTAAAGAAGACATCAGAGGACCTCTTGAAGCCTTCGAGACGTTTGAGCTTTCAAGAGATGGGCTTACAGTGTCGCACGTTTAGTCATCATCATCATTTCGTGTAGGGGACACGGTCAGTCGACCATGCACACCCTGGTGTCAGAGTTCTTAGGAACCGCCATCGGCCTCTGACGTGGTTCCTTAAACGACTACCAGATGGCAGCCGGGACCAACGGCTTAACGTGCCTTCCAAAGCACGGAATTTTCTTATGACAATCAGGTGATTCATGCCTGCCATGTCCTAACCAAAGTGGAAACAAATTAATAAAGTATGCTTCCCGTGGGAATCGAACCCACCACCCCCGTGTCAATAGGCAAACGCCTTACCCACTGGACCACGGAGGCTGTTAGACGTTTAGTATAAACACGGGCAGCAAAAGTCGCGTTGAAACACGAAAAAAAATCTTATCCGATTAAGCTGGATTTCTGAATATTTAATTCGGAAGACAATGCAATATTATGATCATAGACCTGATCTGATGATGGAATCGGAAGGTGGCTATTAAAGTAAAAAAGATTATGCTATCCTGTTTGGGCTCATTTGATTGTTATTTATCATTTGATATAAATAGTTTAATTATATTTTCGATCATTTTGCAATGTACTTTTAAGTGAAATTACAAATTACATACAAATTGGACAAAGGAGTAACTATACGATCATAATCATAAAGAATAATTTTACTTATCATAACGGTATAACTTGATAGATATTAATTAATTATGTTTGTTTGATGCTTATATAATTATTTCGCACTTAAGGCAGGGTCATATCGGAGCGGTCGTATTGCGATATCGGCCGCGAGCGTTTTTGCAAGATACTGGATTACTTTTTGTTTTAATCTTCATCTTAACTAATCCTAACTTCCTAACTAATATTATAAATGCGAAAGTGAGTTTGTTTATTTGTTTGTTTGTTACGCTTTCACGCCGTATCTACTGAACCGATCATCATGAAATTTTGCATACACATAGGTTAGGGTACCGAGAAGGACATAGGCTATATATTACGCGAGCGAAGCCGCGGGTAACAGCTAGTATTATAAATGCGAAAGTGAGTTTGTTTGTTTCTTCTTCTTTCACGTCCTATCTACTGAACCAATCATCATGAAATGTTGTATACACAGACAGGCTATATAAGTATATCACGCGGGCAGAGCCGCGGGTTCCAACTAGTAAGATTATATAGGCTCGGAATATCAAAAATCGAACTAATAAAACCCGTTTGCCCCGCCTCGATTTCCAGTTTTTCAAACGCGTCTAGAACATTATTTTCTGCGTACGTGGGTATCTCACAGAAAATGGGTGAGGTTACTAAAAACACTAAACTTTTTCATGGCAACCACAATTTAAGTTTCTACTTAGATTTGCTTTCACAAAACGCTTTGCTTTAAACTTCTTTGGGATTATAAAATGGTAACAAATCATTATCTTTGATTTTGTTTACCTGTGTATTTATGTAACTCTGGTGTTAAATTTTTCAAGTAACCTCAAGGTTTGCTGACAAGGCTGACACAGCTTATCGCCTATAGATGCCATCTGATAATGATGACTGGACCAGGACAAATAGTTTAACGTTTTTTAACCTTTTTGTCTATTTTTAACATTATGAAGTGGGCGAACAGTGCAAACTACAGATTTTGATTCTGTGTAAACGCGTAGGACATTTTCAATGGCATTTTTGTTCGCAACGCACCCGTTGCGTTTAACGCTCTTCTGTTTGGTCAATGCTTTACAGTTAACGATGAGCTGCTTGCTCACTTTATAGCGCTGATAAGAATAAACGTTGCCCAATTAAAATGCGATAATATTTAATAGCAGAACGATGGTTGTTTTAAGGGAATCATTTACGTAATTTTATTAATATTTATACATCATACAGTTATATTACATGAGCAAATGTAGTTAAGGTTCTAAAGGGTAAATGAAGAAAAGTATTTATATCTGAAAAATTCACCTATTGGACGGAAAATACGTCAAATATGTTTGCTTTGAATACATTTATGCATTCATGAAAATGTTTGTAAAAAAAGTGCTTAATGATCATTCATGATTTTCATAAAATTGTGTATCTATACTTTTATTTTATTTTTTTAAATATAAACATAGTTTTCAATTAATACATATTTAGAAATAAATGAAATTAAGTGCGATAGTTTATTGTGAAAATATGGAATTAAAGTAACTTGTCTATTTTAGTCCATTAAAAAGTTATCAAACCAAGAAGTAGTTTACTGGTGTTAAGAATCATTTATCTAAAACAAGGTATTTTAAACAGAAGCCCATACCAACAAACACATTCAATAACAAAACCAAAACAATTAAAATTTTGAATAGCATTGTCATACCATTGTCATATAGCGATTTTTCTAAAAAAGGAGTCCTAATCCAAAATATTCGATTGTTTGACCAAGTGGTCCTTTAAATTCGAGTGTCCCTTTGTCCAGGCTTCAGGACCTGGTCGCTGACAGGTTAAATATCTGATGACAATAGAAGGCGGGGATTTTCGAAACTTATGAGTATTATGCGGTTTTCAAAGAGTTAACAAAGGATTATGGTCCCAAAATATTCCGCAAAGCGAGTGGGTGGAATTGTCGTAATAATATGTTGCTAATCGTTGAATACGGTCTTCATAACAAAGTGCTCTTAATACGCCTGCTACAAGAGGGGACCCGCGTTCGATCCCCGGTCAGGACCTCATTATGGAATACGAACTTTTTAGATAAGCCTGGGTCTTGTATGCTTATCTGTAAAAGTATCTATTATATTAAAATGTAGCATCATTGAGTTAGTATCCTACGACACAAGTTCACAACTTACTAGGCTGCTCAATCAAATTTTGTCCCTCTCAATATATTATTTATAATTTAAGTATTACTTTTATAGCCCTTTCATACGATCTTCGCTCCATGAGCGCTTACGTATGTTAAGCAACCCCTGGTGTAGTCCCTACTTGGATGGGTGACCGCAAGTGGCATAAATATATCTCGAGCTCCTCCGTGCTTCGGAAGGCACGTTAAGCCGTTGGTCCCGGCTGTCATCGTTGATGGCAGTCGTTAAGCTATGTCAGATGCCTTAAGGCAGCTTGAAAAATCTGACACCAGTGTTGGCCACTTACACATATGAAAAACAAACACTTTATCTAACTTGAAGCGCAAACAAATAGGAAATAAAACAGAGCATGGAATGTAGCTCGTATGCACCATACTACACGTAGTAGGTGAAAGTCGCATAATCAGCCTATCAATTCGTGCCCAAAAAATCGTAAAAATGCCCCCGCTGTGATATGGTATTATAACAGTGAAAAGGTAAATAAACAGTCTAATTTAACCTATATCACAAGTAAGCAGAATTTAGCAGACTTTTGCATTTCTTATCTTGAAAGCCAAAACCTCAATAAACGCTACCGCCCCCTGACATGCTTGTTTTGTAGGATATTTGAAAAGGCGTCTCTAGCGAGCGGCAGTCACATTCTTTGCTCTTTGGCAAATACCAACCAAGTTAAGCCTGTACCCGTTGACACAAAGGCGAAGTCAGGTACAACGGCTAGTCCAAAAATACATCCCATTCAGCCCTTCCGACACCTACTCGTCAATTAGACTCCACAAACGTGTTAAGCTTCCATCTATTTCTACTCTCAAAAAGCAACTTTAACGCTTTCGATTTACAATTCAAATTTCTGTAGCTTTGAAAGTTTAGACCGGTAGTGCCTTAAATAAAGTTTGCCCACAGTATATCGGCAGTACTAAACTGATTCTGGGAATATGTTTAAGTGTTTGAACAGAGAGGGCCCAACAGTAGCGTATTGATATTTCTCGTTCATATTTGTTTGGAGCGATTTTTGGAATTGGTATATTTTTGATAGATATAGGAAGCTGGGAATTGTTGGCTGTATCGTTTAGAGCTAGCTTTGAACCGTTGCGCTGCCTGCTATCACCGTTTGAGTTTGATTACATGTATTAAAAACATTAAAACAATATATAATGTACTTCTTCTTGTAGTGAAGTCACATGGTTATCCGATTTCTTTTTTTTTTTTTTTTTTTTTTGATGAAAAATTAATTTATTTCTAAAGTACAAAAAAAATAGAGACAAATACATACGAACAATCACTCGAAAATGCCCCCCCGGATAGTACCCGGCTCTCTCTCTCTCTCTCTCATCTGAGCGTTGTCCCAGTTGCATCCTCAGCTGGAACGCTTCGGAGCCCGGGGTCCGCTTTCCGGCTTTTGCTTCTCCACTTCGCACGGTCTTTAGCATCCTTGCTTGTGAGACCATTGGCACGCATATCATCCGTAACGACATCAAGCCAACATTTCTTGGGTTTCCCCCTTCTGCCAGGGCCCGGGGGAGGTGGCATGGCCAGACATATGTTCCCTACGTAATTTGCCGGTTTTCGCAAAACGTGACCGTACCAGCGTAGGCGGCTCTCTTGTAACTTGTCTGCTATGTCACGGACATGAAGGCTGCCGCGAATGCGGGAGTTTCTCACTCGATCTCTTCGAGAGACTCCGCACATCCAGCGCAACATATTCATCTCCGTGACACGCAGCGCGCTCTTGTGCCGCTCGAGCACAGGCCACGCTTCACTCCCATATAGAAGGACAGGTCTAATGATGGATTTATAGACCTGTCCTTTTAGTTTAACCGGCATTTTCGGGTCACATATGACACCAGTTACCTCGCGCCACTTTGCCCACGCAGCCGTTATGCGAGCTTTGATGTCGCTGTCGATGTCCCCGGACGCGTGTAGTACAGAGCCCAGGTATTTCACCTGTTCTGTACGCTCAACAACATTTCCGCCTATGCGTACTGTTTGGGGATCTGTAACGTTGCATGCCATGTACTCTGTCTTCGCCACATTTACTTTCAGACCACTGTTCTCAAGCGACTCCTTCCACATATTCGCACGTCGCACCAGTCTTCCCCTGTCCGCATCTGCCAGTGCGATATCGTCAGCATACATGAGCAGCCACGGGGGTTGCTCATGTGCATTTCTGATGCTGTTTGACACTTCGTCTAATATCGCACTGAACATGAAGGGACTGAGGACCGAGCCTTGGTGCACTCCGACTGTGACAGGGAAGGGTTTGGTGTCGCCAACAGCAGTCCGAACTATGGAATCGGAATCATGGTACATGTCGCGGATGATGTCAATATAGATCTCGGGAACCCTTTTGGACCTCAATGCCCACCAGATCATCTCTCGGGGAACACAGTCGAAGGCCTTCTCCATATCCAAAAAGACGAAGTGGAGAGGCGTGTTCTTCCTCCTGTATTTCTCCAAGACAATCCTTAGGGCAAATATAGGGTCCATGGTCCCAAGCCCTGGGCGAAAACCATATTGACACTCCGAGACAGCACACTCCTGTCGGATCCGAGAGTCTATGATCCGCTCAAAGAGCTTCATGGTGTGGGACATGACCTTTATACCTCGGTAATTGCTGCACTCTTGCACCGATCCCTTTCCCTTGAAGACTGGTGTAATAATACTCAGTCTCCATTGGTCAGGGATATTACCGGTGAATAGTGCGCGGTTAAAAAGGTTCGTTAAGATGCCCACACCACGAGGACCCATCGCCTTCCAGGCTTCAATGGGGACTCCATCAGCTCCGACAGCTTTCCGATTCTTCATGCGGCGAAGAGCTAAGTGAACTTCCTCAGGCGTTATGGGTAGCACTAGTCCCTGATTCGGAGGAAGGTTTGGTGGCTGGACCTCTTTGTGCTGCTGGTTCAGCAGCTTGTAGAAATACGAGCGCCATCTCTCCTTCACCGCGAGGTCCTCGCACAGTAGGTTGCCGTTAGGGTCTTTAACACAGCGGCACTTGGTGATGTCCTGTGCCGCTATGGCCCTTGAACGTGCCAGCTTGTAAAGTAGCTTCTGCCCCTCAGACGATTCTAGCCTATCGTACAATGGCTGCACGTAGTCAAGTCTGGCTCTGGCAACAGCTTTCTTAGTGGCACGTTTTGCAACCCTATATGCGTCGCGGTCTTCAGGTGAGTTGGACGCTTGCCACGTTTTGAAGAGGTCCTTTTTCACACTTACCTCCCTCTGGACTTTGTCGTTCCACCACCAGGTCTCCTTGTCACATTTGCGTCCACCCTTTGACATGCCAAGCACTGCTTTCGCCGCACCCGTGACAGCGGCCTGAAT
This sequence comes from Rhodophaea formosa, assembly GCA_963082605.1. Classification (NCBI taxonomy): domain Eukaryota; kingdom Metazoa; phylum Arthropoda; class Insecta; order Lepidoptera; family Pyralidae; genus Rhodophaea; species Rhodophaea formosa. Next base: position 5,903,691 of record OY720228.1, on the reverse strand, counting down.
CCTATCCCATTGTAGCTGGATCGGTTCGCTATCAGCTACAGAGCATTTATCCCCAATCTCCGATGCGAACTCCGATCCTGGGTAAGCCGCCACCACTTAATTTGGCGTCGGCAGCGCTCATGAGGCTTGTCATTAGGTCTTACGCGGAGGTCCATGACAAGAAGACGGTGTTGTGCAGTAAGACTCTCACCGGGTATGACCTTGCAGTTTGCTACCTTGCCGATGTGGTGTCTCCTGGTTAGTAGGTAATCGATTTGGGTAGCGCGTCCTCCGCTTTTGTAGGTGATGAGATGCTCGGGTCTCTTCTTAAAGAACGTGTTCACGATGGCCAAGTCCGCAGCCGCACACGTTGAGAGCATGGTTTCTCCCTCTAAATTGCGGCCACCGTACCCGTAGCCTCCATGAACACGCTCGAACTCCTCACACTTCTCACCCACATGACCGTTGAGATCACCGCCCAAAACGATCGCCTGCGACAAAGGGATCCCACGTAGTACTTCGTCTAGATGGTCCCAGAACTTCGTCTTTTCAGTGTCACTACAACCGGCCTGAGGCGCGTAGGCGCTTATCAAATGGGTCATAACCCCTTCGATAAGCACTACTACGGCCATAAGCCGGTCGCTGAAGCGCTTCACCTCTAAGACCCTGTCCTGAAACTCCTCGGAAAGCACTACGGCCACCCCGTTCTCACCTCCAGGGGCACCGGTGTAGATCAGCTTGTATCCATTCCCAATGGACCGGGATCTGCGGCCTTTCCACCGAGTCTCCTGCAGGAACGCCACGGCCACCCTGCGCCTGGCGAGTACATCGGCTAGCTCCCTCGCGCGTCCGGTCAGCGTGCCAATGTTCCAAGTTGCGAAGCGAAGCTTCTGGGTTGGGGCGTTCGTCGTTAGCCGTGTCCGCCCCGGACACGGTAGCCCTAGCCCACTTATCACAGGAGTCGGGCGAAGCTCCTGCGCGCCGTTTTGCGGCGGCGCCCTAGCATATGACCGAACTCCTGATTTTCTTGCCATTATTTGATTTGGCTAAAGTTTTACGACCGGCCGCCTGCCTGACGTCAACCCACCTCGGGAAATTATTGTTCTGAAGGAAAGGAGAATGGGATAGGAGGAACGATGGAATGTATTAAGATTTGGGGTAGGATGTGGTTTAAGGATACTACGGACTCGGAAGACATAGGCATGAGCCCGTAGCAGCTCGGGAGGCCGGGCGCGCGTACCCGATACCAAACCATCAGCCACCGGACAGGCAGTTGAGGATGGCACCCCTGACCCAAATAGTACCCGGCTCAAAGGTACCCATTATGCTGGCAGCATTTCCTCTCTGAATTGCAATGGATATCCTTTGAACCAGGTACCAGCCAGAGCGGTTGTCATAACCACGGTCTCTTAAACGACGTCCTATCTCACTAACAAAGTCTCTTGCTTCCGGACACCATGGGCCAGCTGTCTCTACGGCGACGGGCACAAAATCATAATTGGAAGCTAGAATTGAATATTTTGCTCTTTTTTGGGTAGCTGCGGCCCGCGCAGCCGCCCCAGGTGTCCGCATGGTGCTAGTGAGATAAGACGCCGCATAAGTACTAACGCAAGTGGCGTCCCACAACAGACTCCGTCCCCTCTGCCACGGAATCAAAGTCAATCCATCGGGTCTTTTGCCATCCGTCCTTGAGAGACCTGAAGGCTCTAATTGACAAGGAATGTTTGCTGATATTAATGCCCGACGTATAATATCATTAATTGCGTGATGGATTCTTAAAATCTTATCAAATTCGGTTTAGCCGTTAACAAAAAGGGGGAATGTTTTTTTTTTAATTTTATATAACTTGTGTTGTTTTGTAATGGTTTGTGTACTTCTTTATTTTACCTATATTCCGAGCTTTCAAATAAAGAAAAAGGTAAAGCTTCATCTGCATGACCAAAAGTTTGTACTCAAAAAAGGTACGAAATAAGTGAAAGTCCATTAACAAAACAACTTACTTAACAACAAAAGCTAATAAATATAATGACCAAAACTCTACCGACTATCAAAACGTACGTTGGAATACTATTAAAAATTGGCATCAGTTTTCATTATCTCAATTTAATTTTCACGCTCCTTTACTAGAAAATTCATTAAGCACAGTTGTATTTCAGAATTCAAAACCCAAACATTTACAAAACTATGCTACAATAACTCGACACCTATGTTAACATGCCTTAACTTGAAATTAAAACAAACATGAGTGACAATTTGTTAAAATGTCGTAGGATTTTGTTGCAGCTGTTTTAACTACATTTGATCCATTGCTGGGTAAAAGGTAGTGGATGCGATGGAAACTATATTTTAAAGTAGCAATGTATGGTAAAGTTACAATCTTCCTCATTTTCAAGTTTATTTTAAGAGATACGTAGGGTTGTCGACGCGGTTGGAAAGATGAAGGTAATAAAAATGTTTTAAAGTAGTATACAGTACTTAAATCGGCTGTGACTTAATTCAATAACGTACATAAAGCGACAGTGTAGACAATATTTAATACACTTAGTAAATTTAATAAAAAAAAATACAGTGGCACTCCGGCAGTGCCGATGGAAGTGAAATCTAACAATTACGTGTGTATTTTTTTTTAATTGTCAGTTAATATTATATTCTTCTTCTTCTTATTTAAGAGCTTTATAGCTCTTGTCGATGGAGTATGCGCCAAACTTCTCTATCTTCTGCTTAAGACTAAGTCTAAATATTATATTCCGCAGGAAATACTCTTATATTCAAAGGTGTCGGTTTTTTTTGGTAACGGTGTCGCGAGTCCAATATTTTTTTTTCCCATTTCAAAAATGCCAACAGCCTAAAGAAGTTTTCAATTAATTTTTTTTTTAAACACATTTAGTTGGCAGCCCTGAGGATGCGTACGCGCAGCGCAAATATTGTCGTAGGCAGTAAGCTGCGTCGAGCCGTCACGGCAAACGCGCACAGTCAATATTTGACTGTTTGATCGCCGAATCGACGTAATAATGCACTCAGATACTTTTACTGTGCTGCTACTATTGGGAAGGCGCAATTGTTTAGAAATCAAAACAATTACTCATGTACTAGATATTTGGAAGTGCTAGATAAAATTTTATTTTATTAACACGTTCATACTTTGCATTAAGTGTCTTCATCAATGCTTTTTATATTAGATTGATCAGTTGACAAAATAAAATGCCGTGATTCGAGATGTTGACTATGAAATCAAAATCGGAATAATGTATTAAAATCTACTATTGATGTAATTAATGTATTCTACTATTTATGTGGAGAGTGTAGGCCAAATCCTTAGACTACACAGGCTAGTATATTTCTCTGGTAGTACAGAGAGGGTCGTGCTCCTGCAGTGGAGACTAGAAAGTCCTGAAGATGATGATGATGATGATGTAATTTATAGAATTATTAGGCAAAGGTCGTCCTGTGCCTAAAACTCTTAGGTCGTTGTAGGGATTTTTAGAAACGTTAGAACTTACCAATAACTGGGCAGCAATAACATCACAGGGTACCTCATAGACAAAGCTCTATACTGAGAAGGGGATGAAAATGTTAAAAATATATATTTTAGGCGTTTGATTGGAACAGTTTCCATATAAATATTCGTAACCATATTCAATCACAAAAATTTACAACGAATAATTTAACTTAGAGCGCATTCTTTATGTTATACAACATTTTCAGCGACATTTTGTATTTGATTTCTGATTATTTAAGTCTTTAAATTAAACAATAACAATAATTTAAACTTACTTTTAACAGAAACAAATTTGGAGGCTTGTCGTCACTGAGAAGAATAACATTTATCTACCAATTAAACAAAATAAAAACAAGAAGTTTATATTTTAAATAAGTTTTTTAGTGTCGCTCGCTACACAGATGTATCGATATCGATGTTAATCTATTTAAATTACAGCTAGAAGAGGCAGACCATCGACTAATTGCCCGATAAGCTCGCACAAAGGTCAGATATTAATTTAATGATTTTATCGATAAAATCTACGGGGAAAATCTACATATATTTAATACGGGACATAAAAAAGATAAGCTTTTTATTGTTCATTGAATAAATTGAAAATGTATTTTAGGAATATGAGACAAAACAGACGGAGACTTTAAGAATACTAAGTCGTATTTCCTTTTGAAGGCGAATTGGCAGTGAAACTGCTGTCTGTGTATGACGTCACATATCAAATTAGTAAGCTAGTAGTAAGTTTAAAAATATATTTATTGGTTCGTAAAGAATACATTCACTTACAATGACTCTTAAACCCAAACAAACCATGTTCAAACTAAATACACGCATACAAACTGTGTTTAAATAAGTACAAAGTTAGGCGTTTTCGTGAATATGTTTTGTGAGTTTTTCGTTAAACATAGTCAAATTTAAAATTTCTTTCAGTTCTGTGGTTTTTGTTTGTGTTCTGCAGTTGTTAATATACATTAGCAATAATCACACTCAACTTAAATTGTATCAATGTGTTTGTTTTGCTATTTTGCATACTATTAGGTATATTGTAGATTGTTAATTCTGAGACTATGAGTTATTAAAACTGACCCGGATAGAATACTAGAAAGTTCTTTCCTATACAATTTTATTTACGACTACACGGCTTTAAAGTAAGAAACATAAATTACCGAAGACAAAATAAATCAACATACACGTAATTATTATTATAATGAAGCGCACAATAAAACGCCCGGAGAAACAGCATCAATAGGCTCGAATTAAAACGTAAGAGTTGAAAACAAAAGCGCACGAAGCTTAGTGCTGGGCATAACATTATCGACAATGCAGGCCCGCTTTCTTCCCGGCCCTAGATATTTGAAAGGCCGTGAGTAATACCGATTGTGCCGCCCCCTGTTTACGTGCTATGTCGCCAAATAGGCCAACCCTGACACAAAGGTTCTTGGGCTTTGTTTTAGAAGACCTATTAGTATTATTTGTGTTGCGTTGTCGTACTTTGACTTTGTGACTGCGCTTTCTTTCGGTCAGGTTTGCCGCTAGATGTTTGAATGCGTGTCTTGGGTAATATGGCCATAAAATGATTTTGTCTTAAGGTAAATCTTTATTATACATATTGTATACTTATTTCAGTACCACTATTATTAGAATACTAAGAACAAAAACATTATAATGCGGTCTTGGATGTTTATCTATATATGTATTTGTTATAAAATATAGTATCGTTGAGTTAGTATCCCATAACACAAGTCTTTCTTAAGAACTTACTTTGGGGCTAGCTCAATCTGTGTGATTTGTCCGTATATATTTATTTATTTATATTTATTTATTACAAGTGTATATGCACGATGATGTTAATATTATTTGTCTTTGCTCACTATGCTGGCTAAGCTTGCTATGAAAGTCAGTAAGTTTAATCTCAAATGAGTTACTATTTATCTATATTAAAAAATAGCTACTTGCCATTAAGGAAACCGAATTCCATCTAACAAGTAGTTTTTAAATAAATACTTATAAAACCTCGTCTTTATTACTTAAGAGATACTTGAAGCCTAGAGCCACGACGTTGGCTGTAGCACAGGTTCTTAAAACTCTGTAGTAAAAAGTATGAAATATGAGGTTATTACATAAAGAAAACGTTCGTAAAGAAAATACTATTAGAAACATCATCTTTATAGAGAAAAAATGCGAGGAAGTAACTTATAATTATAGACAATATGTAGTCGTTGATTTGGCGCCCCCCTGACATGCCGCCCCTGAGCAGTACACACCTCGCACGTCGACCTGCGGCGGGCCTGCCCGACTATAATCGTAAGGGCGGGGCACACAACGAGAACCGAGAAAGAAACAGGTACATATTACGTGTCCAATATATGTAATGAACGTACGCACGATTTGTGTGCGCAAATTAATAGGTGCGCGACTATACGTAAGCGAGCTAAGTGGCTTCTGTATTGATTGAAATAAGTGAGCCGATGTGTGGGCTTGATAAAGCGTACTCGATGCAATGATGAATGCGTGGCTTTTTTTGCTTGTCACTTTTGGTGTCGGTAACCGTACAATAAAAAGAATGGTCCACTCAGTGCTGGTACTTATAATTATTTGCGAGGTGTTCAATTTCAACGAGTATTCAACTCTTTTAAATCATTTGTAACTAATTTTTTAGCGAATAAGTATTTTTAATATTGAGTTCATAGATTTAAAGTTCAAGGTCTCTAAAAAAGTCAATGGCTTTAATTTTCACTTTCCCTCAAGATAAGTCATTAAATCATCTGACTAAAGAAATCAAAAAATTACCTTTGCTGAAAAGATTTAAAAAACCGCGATCTTCATTATCACATAAGACACTAACGATCATTTTTGCCATCAAAAGTCCGAGTACTTCATTTTATTAAATAATTACTGTTTCGTGAACGACCATAATTTGTCACATCAAACACAAACGCGTAAACAAGTCGGACCACTCCATTTATATAACGTCGCACCACATTTAGTCGCACCGACTGTAATGATAGTGATGTGCCCGGTTCTATATAATTTACCAAGGATTGAGTTATTAGTAGTTCTCGAGATAGCTGGTATGACTAGGGTTGCCTCCAATGCTTACACATAGTAAGCAACCGCAAGCTTGGTTCGTCCCCGATTGGCTTCCACAAATGGCATTATGTTATTCGTGCTCTAACTCATTTTTGCAGACGCAATATCCAAAAAATTGCATCCTGATGGGCGGCCATAAGAAACACCAAGACGTTTATAATTATTGCTTTCTCTTCAACATCATCAGGTCTTTTTTAGTTTCCACTGCAGGAGCACGACCCTCTCTACCAGAGCCATATATTAGCCAGAGTAGTCAGAGGATTTTTACAGCCTCCACGCTGGCCACACTGGTTGGATAGGTCTCTTTGATTTTGAAAAGCTTGTTTTAGCTTGTGTTTTCTAAGTCGCCTTCTACGACATCTACGTTAAGGCTTGGAGTGGTCCTATTATACTCTGTCGGGAATCGCACGGATTCTCTTATTTGTTCTTAAATTCTCGGACTTGCGTTTCTTAAAAGAAGACAACCCTAGGTTGGACCGAGTACGTGTAATGTAATTTTGGACATCTTAATGTGATTTTGATATGGAGTGTTGAGTGACTCCGGAGTCACGCGTTAAATTTTGTTTTAGTGACTTTGGGAAAGTTCGAACATAATTTGGTTTAGATTAGTTCTTGTTTTTATGGGATTGAGATACGGAATTAAGTGCGCGTGAGCATAGCACAGCTATAAAGTGGACTGCTCCGTGTATTTTTAATTTTGATTTAGTAAGTGCGTACATGTTGAAGTGTTACGAACTTATATGTATAGAAATGTTTGAGTTGTACCTGACTGTGATAATATTTTAGTCACTTATTTTGTCGATGGTTTAAATTTTACAGATTTTATGTCAAGATTTTTTTCTATTATTTATTTTGACACTTATAAAAAAGTGTTCGCTTGAGTGGCTCACAACTTTTAACACGTCGCAGAAAAGTTTTAGACTTTAAAGTACATGAAAAAATAAAAGTGTAATTTATTTCAATCATAACATTGAAAAGAACAAAAAATATATATAAAAGCTCCCAGCGTTGGCCATGCCTGATCAACACAGTACTTAAAAACATCTTTGAAGCTATAATAACATTCATATTCGGTTATTTTCAATCGATAGCTCTCAAAATATTAATTAATTGATTCCTTATAAAGAAAGAGCAACTCACCTCGTCATTAGTTTAGGAACCTTTCGGTACAGATTAACAAATATGATGACTCGGCAGATACGCACATACACATGAGAGAAATATTTCTTAATCATCAAACTTCCGTTAGAATACCTCTTTAGAATTCGTTTCGTAAAAAAATATTATACTAATAAGTACTTACTCACTATTAGCCGCAATATTATATGAGTAAATAATACTTGGATAGTAAAAACTTCATTTGTTATGATTTCTATTAAGATAACATTCCTACAATTACTTGAAAAAAAAAAATCGCGCAATTAACTAGAAGTCTAAAGAAATCCAAAGTTAACTTAAAGTAAATAAACAGTATAGTGCGACAAGGATCTTTTGGCACTTGGATGACTTTGAAATGGGGGCGCTGTGTATAATTACGAGTGTAATTATAGCTACCAGTTAACAAAATATTCATAGTTTTATGAATAGAATTAAAAGCACGAAATATCCGCAACAAAAATCAATTCGAAATGACAACAATTGCAGCGTTAAGTTCCGATTAAGCGAAATGAGCATCCTTGTATCATTACAATTTATTGTCATTAGCACTTTTAAGTTGAACATTTAAAAGCTTTGGCAGAAGGCTAAAAGTAAATAAGAGTAAAGACAAAACTACAAAAGAAAATGCTCATAAAGCTTACAATAGAAAATGATTAATGACTCTTCACAGCCCAAAAACAAAAATCGCCTTCGTCATCACGCTAGTCATCAGGACATGTTAATCCAAGATCATCATGATAAAGACATGCGGTGATTACCCTACAATGCTGCACAAAAAACTGGCCAAGCGCGAGTCGGGCGACCCTGTAAATGTCCCGTAGCTAAAACATCACTTTATTTTTAGCTATTTCTTGCCGCATGTAGTAATTTTTACAGAAATGCTTTTGTATCTAGTTTTTTATAACAGCATGAAAGCTTCAAAAGCACTGGTTAAGTTTAAATTCTATTTAATAGTAATAGCCATTAAAGGTTATTTTTCAATATTAATTTATCTTGAGTAAGTATCGAAATATCAACAAATTCCAGGGTTTTTTTTATTGCACTCTACAGTAACATCTTGGCCCGCAATAAATTACTTTTTATTTTTATACGGGTTATGACATTGAGCAGAATAAAATTATAAAGGGGTTTTACCGCCTGGCATTATAACCCCAAAAATACCATAATCAATTCGGGTGGACCATAAGAAAGCGACGAAACTACGCCCACGAAGCCACAATCCGGCTCGAAGGACCACGGCATAATAAGGTAATTTGTAAACGAAAAAAAAAGCCGCCATGACACTTAATTATGTCGATTGTCTCAGCTTTCACATTTTAGTCTGTGGTTACTAGCAGATCTCTTTGTTATAGATTGTACAGACACAGCATAGAATAATAAAAGTAGGTACAAACGTACAGGGGTACTATTTTTAAACGTGTGACCATTCGTGTATGGAAAAACCGCTTGTTTGCGAACGGCGAAATTTCGAAAATCATACCCCTGAACGGAAACTCGCAGCGTCCTTCGCTATATGGCGTCCTCTTCCCCCTTCTCAGGAGTTCTCAAAGTTTTGATAAACAGAATTAGCTGCTACTGGTGTTAATTGCACGGTAAGTGCCATCTTTTATAAATATGTTAGTACTTGAATTTAATCTGCGTTGACGACCCTGATTGTTTATTCACACATGACATGTGTAAATGTAATTTTTCGTTTGTAGTAGTTATTCTACTTGTATGAAGCGCCATACCTGTGGGCTCAGTATCATGTCTAAATCCTGATCAGGGTAGACTGAGTCGCTCTGTGACTTCAAGAAGGTTTTAGTTTAGATTATTTTTTTCCGTTATTCCCATAATCAAAATCTTTACTCTTCTTTTTCATCCAAGCATTTCTTTTTCAAAAGTATTCAGTCGGCGCTATCAGTTGCCCCTTTAAAGATCAGACAGGGTTTTATTAACATGTTAGAAATCCTCTGTCTGCTCTGGCTAATATATGGCTCTGGTAGTACAGAGAGGGTCGTGCTCCTGCAGTGGACACTAAAAAGTCCTGATGATGATATGCAATAATTGACACGTCAGCTTTGTTTTACCGTACTGAAACAACATGTATATCTTTAAAGGCTTTTATTGGCACTTTAAAAAAGAAAGCTTAATGTTATTCCCCAATCTCTACATTTGCCTTTGACAAGAGTCAGTTAAGTAAAAAAAGATGGTTGGAAAGCGAGACCGCGAAACGAGTCCTAACGAAGTTAAATACGTTTTAATTCTTTTTCTACTCTGGCAAGACAGCTTGTCTGCGTGCGAGAGTTCCTTCGGGCGATTTGGGCATTTTTTCGGATTCGCACCCATTAGCCTTACTTATAATAAATAAATAAATATATACGGATTAATCACACAGATCGAGCTAGCCCCAGGGTAAGTTCGAGACTTGTGTCATGGAATACTAACTCCGCGATATAATATTTTATTACAAATACATATATAGATAAACATCCAAGACCCACTACGTTGTACGCTGCGCCTCGGAGCTCGTCAGAATATTTATCTATGCAACTATGCTGCATGATCCCTTCATGCTGCATGTTGCTTTTGTCCTCATTTCTCAATCATAACCATCCTGTCCACTTTTATTATTAAGAAACTTAATTTTAAATCTACATATATCCCACATTCAAATTTTCTTAGCAGTCCTTGCTCATCATGTGATACACTCCATCTCTACCCGTGGTCGTAGAAACTCGCCTACAGAAATATTGTTATTGTGAAAATGTAAAAATCTGTATTTTCTACCAACAAGAACATTCTTGTGGATGTGTGAAACAGTAACTAAATACTTATATACTCAGTTATCCTGTGTGTCGTCTGTGTTCTGATTAGCCGCCTGATCTCTCTGTCTCTCCGCAGACCAACTGGTAAAAAATGAAAATTCTCCATTTAATAATAAACATAAAAACAAAATAGTAGTCTAAAGTCACAGTTCTAAGATACTGCTCAGCCTTAGAGTATCAATATGGATACTCTAAAAGCGGTACCTATAGTCTATTCGACAAAATTACAAGATTTTTTTGTATCGGTGTAATTTAACTTTATTTTTATAAATTTAATAACGAAAAAGACACAAGTTAACTATAAGATTTGCTAAAAGTGATTTTAAAGCTAAAAAAGTGCAATATAAAACAGCCGAAAGGGTCCTAAACCATTTTTTTCTCCCTACCCGTTGCCCTCGAAGCTTCCAAAGCTCGTTCTTGCGGGTAATGGCTTCATTATACCACTCGGAATCTCGGCAAGCTCGGGGCTGGCAAAAACTCGCCTTACGTCTTACCTCAAACGCATGGTCACGGTGGAACTTTGTTATTTCAAGTGTGATAAGAATACAGCTTTCATATATGAAAAAAATATACAGCGTGTAAATTCCTCGACACAACCTCAAAGGGGTGACTTAGATCGTTAATTTGAACAACTTTGCGTATGGGGCCAATGCTGGGAACTTTTTTTAAAATCAGAATCATGGCGCCAATGTCGAGCTCCGTGGCGCAGCGGTCAACACGCCTGCGACACGGGGGTCCCGGGTTCGATCCCTCCCAGATCCCTCCACATCCCGATCAGGTCATGATGGAAAACGATCTTTTTCAGATTGACCTGGGTCTTGGATGTTTATCTATATAAGTATGTATTATAAAATATAGTATCGTTGAGTTAGTATCCTGCGACACAAGTTCACAACTTACTGTGGGGCTGGCTCAATTTGTGTGATATGACCCTATTTATTTATTTAATGTTGGGAACTTGTTTTTTTTTAAAGCAAGTTCCCAGCATTAGACGACGTCAAGACATAAGGCGAGTTTTTTACTTTCCCTTATTTGTTAAATCCATAATGTGATGATGAAACAAATGAAAAAAAAGCACGTGAGGATACACCTAAACTGTTTTTAAAAATTAGATAAAGATACACGCACATTTTGCAAATATTGGTCAAAATTCCTAATTAGTCGTTTTATAACGACCTACAATGTAAGGCCAAATATTTATTACAATATCTTATAACTACCACACAGTGCTTCAACCCCAAAAATCACGTGTTTTAGAGCCTGCATAATAATAATGCTCAATCAAAATGGTTGCCCTAACCGTTTCTGAGTTATTACGCAATTACGCGCTCAGTTTCCGACAGGCTGTATGCAGTTTCCTTGCAATTTCATGTTTCGAAGCGGCCCACAGGCCCTGTCTTAGGGCTGAGCCAAAAAAAGTACATTTTTGAAGGTTGCGCTACTCACTACTAAAAAAATCTGTACGGACAGAAGCGGTTGGTCAGAGAGTGGCCCATCTCGGCTCTGAGTTTAGACAAATATTGGGCAACCTCCGTGGCAGTGGTTATAACGCCAGCCTAGGACATGAGTGATCCTGGGTTCGATCCCCGGTCAGGTTATAATGGAAGACTTTCGTCGACAACATCTTTTTCAGACTGGCCTGGGTCTTGGAAGTGTATCTATTATTAAATATAGTATCGTTGAATTAGTATCCTACAACACAATTTGTGCGATTGGTCCTTATATTTAAAAATTAAATCAAATTTAATTTGGATTTCAGTTCCCTCATCATCATCATCATCAGCGTATATTCGTCCACTGCTGGACATAGGCCTCCCCAATTGCACGCCATCGAGATCAGTTCCCTCTGATCAGCACCAAATTTAATTTTATGGTTTGGTGACGGTAATGTGTTGTACGTGTCCTGCCTGACCTGACCCCTTACAAACAGACTTTTAATTGTAGGCAGTCAGGTTTATCTCCCGGACCGGCTCCGTGGCGCAGCGGTCAACACGCCAGCCTGTGTCACGGATGGTCCCGGGTTCAATCCCCGGTCAGGTCAAGATGAAAAATGATCTTTTTCAGATTGACCTGGGTCTTGGATGTTTATCTATATATGTATTTGTTATAATTTATAAAATATAGTATCGTTGAGTTAGTATCCCATACATCTGTGTGATTTGTCCGTATATATTTATTTATTTATACACCGGTGATGAATGTAAATATGCTAGTAATTTTTATCACCGCGTTGAACAAACATGATTTTTTATGTACTTACCCCAAGGCACAAATAATATACGTAACATATTTTTCTGCGAGTCACAGTACGACTCAAAATTGCGTTCTTTTGCTCAGCCCTTTCTGTAATTTCGGATGGAATCCAGATGCTTTTTGCCGTCATGTTATATTCGATCTGAATATTTTGAGCATGCCGTGTTAATAATGATGCCGTGTGGTTCCGGCAAAGTGGATAGGACCACTAAAAGTCTTTCTGTGGATGTCGTAGAAGGTGACTTAGGAAACATAAAAATAAAATAATAAATAAATATAAAAGGACAAATCACACAGATTGAGCTAGCCCCAAAGTAAGTTCGAGACTTGTGTTATGGGATACTAACTCAACGATACTATATTTTATAATAGATACTTAAATAGATAAATATCCAAGACCCAGGTCAATCTGAAAAAGATCATTTTCCATCTTGAACTGACCGGGGATCGAACCCGGGACCATCCGTGTCGCAGGCAGGCATGTTGACCGCTGCGCCACGGAGAAACACAAGCTAAACAAAGCTTAGAAACATCACAGAGACCTCTAACCCGTCTGGCAAGCGTGGAGAGTGTAGGCCAAATCCTCTGTCTGCTCTGGCTAAATATGGCTCTGGTAGTACAGAGAGGGTCGCGCTCCTGCAGTGGAGACTAAAAAGACCTGATGATGATGAACCTTTTACGTTTGCGTTGTAGAAAACACTTTTTTCTGTTGTATGTAAAGTGTTTTATCCTTTTTGTTGTAAGTACCTGTAGGCTAAAGTGTTAATCTGTCAACATGGAGGTCTTTAAATTACAGTTTAATCAGAGGTTTCTCTCGTAAATTCGATGAAATATGTATTCAATATGTTACCGACATCGACGTTTTTGCGCCTTGTAATTACGTTTACCGTTTTGTGCATAAACGTAAATATTTAAATATTTTTGGTATAATTTTTTGGTGTCATGGAGAATTAAATGATTAAATTTATTGTTCTTTACACCTTCGATGGTAAGAGAAATGAGTATAGTTATTAAAATTATTTCTTTAATTTCATAAATTATATTTATATTTCAAAAAGTCGAGCTTTAGAAGGGTCTCGAATATTTTAATTTTTTTGATTGTTACACATTTAAATAAAATTATTTTAATACGGTTTTTATCGCGTTTATTACATTATTTATACACCTAACGTTTCGAACACTTTTCAGTGTGGTCGCAGGTAGACTTAGGTAACATTTGTCTAATATTTTATAAGAACTGCAAAATCTACCGCCTAAAATATTTATTGATAACGTTCCGGTCGGATTAAAGTCGGACGCCATTACTTGTTCATTTAAGTAAAGTAAAAAGACATAAATTATTTTTAACATGCGAGCAATGTGAGAAAAATTAATCTTTGAAAAAGAAAATCATGACAAAAGTTATAGTGCCGTACAACAAAACTAAAACCATATCGTGACAACTACAAACCATTGGCATTCAGACAAAACCCCAAGCAACAATGTAACCGCAACTATCAACAAAAACAACATTAATCTGGCCAGAACATGTGTTTATCTCTATTCAGCCATTGAAAAGGTGCAATAAATATACCGCGCACATGCGCAATTGAAACGTACACTACTTAATAAACGCTAGTCGAGCGAGCACGATCGCGCTACGTGTGGCCCGCGATTTATCGACAATTCAGTTTCCCATCACTAGGTTAAACAATTCAGTATGTGAGTGAATTTTGCTTTATAATTCTATTTTATTATAGAAGACAAAGTAGAACGGAGAAGGGGAAATTCAAAGACATATAGGAAAAAGTAGAAAGTGTTTCATTCCAGGGTGTTAAAAAATTGGCAGAGAATAGAGAAAGATGGAGGGAGCTCCATCGATAAGAGCGAAGCACTGAAATTATGATGATGATTCTTTTTTATTATAAGTATTTTAGTCTAAGTCTAAGAATTTGTTGGTGTATCAGAGATGGAATTGTAACATTCACATCACCATTTTTGACGATTTAATTGTGTCATGGTAACGACTGAAGTTATGAGATTGTTGTTGAAGGTCCTTTACAAAAGTAAATGAGAATTCAAAAATTAAGTCTGTTTATTTTCCTTTACTTTATAAATTAAATAATAATTATATTCAAATATCAGGTATTATTAAGTAACTTACGTTATAATTTCATCATTTTGAAACGGAAACCGAAATTTATTTAAACGCGATGTTAAGATTGACTACTTCTCTTGAAAATTAATTGCATAACCGGCAAGAGAAGTCGGCGACTCAATCCATCTCGCTGTCACATTCACAATGTTAATTTATCGATAATTCCCAACACGTTCCCACCACTATTCCGTTGACGAGTATGAGTGGTTATTCAAAGCCAATAGGTTAATTATGTGTGATTGTTAGAACAGTCTTATAATCATGGCTCTATTATATGCGTAAGTTATTATAATGTGATAATGTTATGGAGTTATAGTCATTTAGGTGCTGTCAAAAAAGTTTTGAATTCATTTAACTATCTTTGATGTAATAGGACAATACAACGGTTTAATAATTAACAATTTAAATTATTCATGGTTGACATCCGGTCAATCCTCTCGCTTGGCTTAAGAAATATAATAGCATAAAGTACTATTGAAATTAATGATATTCTAACATTTATTTAGCATACCTGTCATATAATATGTAAATTGAAAACATGCATTGTATTTTTTTAGTACCTATTTTATAATTAACTAGCGGCTCTCCCTGGCTGCGCCCGAGAATGTATTATATTAAGAAATCCTCCTTATAAATCACTTCATATATTGATGAAAACTGCATTAAAATCCCTTGAATAGTTAAAAAGATTTAAGCAAACAAACGGTGGCAATTACTTTAGAAGCCATTTTACATACGCGGTTGTAAATTTTTGAAATTTGTTAAGTTTTCTAAATCCATAGATAAGATTATAAACATTTACTTACTGGCGTTTTGCGATAGTCAAATATTTTTTGTTCATTTATGTATTTTAAATTAAGTCAAATTTTATCATTAAAGCGTAAATTTTGTTTCAAATACAAAACTGATTACGAGATTAAAATTCAACATGATCTGCATTAACTTTTACCTTTCCATGGAAAGGTAAAAGCAAACTACCCTTATAATTTATAATATAGCGAGCCATATCAGTCAAACCATATCACACTGGGTATTATAAAGTTAGAATTCTAAGGATAGACACAGTTAAATTAGTTTAATTTTTTTTTACTGGTGGAATAAAAATCTACAAACAATAAAAGCCGCGTCAAAAATATTTCCATGTTCTATTTCGCCAATAGTTTTCTTTGTTAATAATATTCTCTCACAAAACTATACATAAAAGCAATAACAAAACACCTTATTCCTGAGCCATCGCAATCGATTACCGTATTCGACGTCGCATCGTTCCGCGCGTCGTGTGGTCCCGATATCGGCAGATTTTATCGATAACGCCATGCCATTTACGTATCACTTCACTTGAGGTTAAGAAAATGTAATTTACTCACAGTTTCCTGCATTATTCAGTGAAGTTAATGTAAGAGAAAAAATAAATATCAATGTTCGGAAAGTTTTTGATTATCACCAAAGAATAAAAGAAGCAGATTCGTGCTAAGAAGTATTCCAACGGTTACAATCGGGAACCACATTAGATAAGAGAGAGAAAATAAGTCTTCAAAATAGCTGATGGACTTACAACTCGCTGTCGTGTGGTTCCCGGCAGAGTAGAATAGGACCACTCCAAGTCTTCCCGTGGATATTGTAGAAGTCGAATTAGACAAGGTAAACTAGGCTTATAAACATCAAAGAGACCTCTGAAACCCGCCTGCCAGCGTGGGGGGTGTAGGCCAATCCTCTGACTGCTTGGGCTTAAACATAGCTCTAGTAGTACAGAGAGGGCCGTGCTGAAGACTAAGTAAAAGACCTGATGATGATGATGATCCCTTATGGGATTAGGACACGATATTGAAGTCCACTTAAAGAGGATGTAGGGAAGTTTAAATTTCAGTCCTTTCAAAAGCGGAGTAATAATTTGATCACACGCTTTTATTAAACTTGCCTTGTTAGTTTGTTTTGTTTGCCTTTGAGGGTCAATCCTACAACTCAATCGTGAAACACTTATTCTAATCTGATTGAGCTAAAATTTGGGTCATTTGTGTAAATCGCCGTGTGGTTCCCGGCAGAGTAGAATACGACCACTCCAAGTCATTCCGTGGATGTCGTAAAAGGCGACGAAGGAAACACAAGCTAAACAAAGGTTATTAACATCAAAGAGACCTCTCCAACCCGTCTGGCCAGCGTGGAGAGTTTAGGCTCTGGTAGTACAGAGAAGGTCGTGCTCCTGCAGTGGAAACTAGAAAGACCTGATGATGATAATGTAAATCGGATGTCAGTGAAATCCCTGTCCCACCCCAATCCGAAGTAATATTATAAATGCGAAAGTGTGTTTGTTTGTTACGCTTTCACGCTGTATCTAGTTATCTACTGAACCGATCATCATGAAATTTTGCATATACGTTATCTGGAGTACAGAGAAGGAGAAAGGCTACCTTTTATCCTGGAGAAAAGTACTGTTACCGAGGGATCAGCACTAACACGAGCGGAGTCGCGGGCGACAGCTGGAAAGTGGTCATAACCACTACTAATCTGCCAATGTAATACTAGGGCGGGTTGATAATCACTTAGGTTATAATAAGTCATTTTACCACCATAACATTACAAAAATTAATAAATTCCTTAATGAGACACTCAATGTTATATTTAGTTTAAATAGCAATGGTAACTATTGTATACGCGTTCATGTTTAGCTTAGCTCGTCGTCAATTTTGTTTGTATTTTATAGATAATTTATGTTTCTCTGTAAGTGAATATTTGTATTCTTTTTGAGAAATAAATTTCTTTAACCATAATCAAGCCAGCTGAAGTTTTGGCGCAAAAAGAAATAAACTGTCACACAGCACACGCGTCAGTCGTTAGGCGGCAAGAAAATTTGTTGAAAATTGCCACTTCGAAGACAGGTGGCGGTAATAAGTGCCAATACCGATAACTATACATATTAGTTGACGATCTTTGGTCATTACGGTTAAATAATGAGTCTGCTTAAATTATTAATAAGAAGGCTTTAGACTATCGATCGAGTTCGCGAATCTATAGTCATATACTAGACTTATTTTACAGGACTCGGTGGTTCTTAAACTCAGAAAAGCTACATGTATGTTTAATGTTCAACTAGAACAGTCATCAAAAAAAAAAAACTTTAAAACTAATATAGTGCCTGATGCACATGTGAATCTCTATCACAGAAACTACTGAACCGATTTTAATGAAATACTAACTATATCTTCGGCTTCGGTTTATCTTTTTAAATATAGACTATACCCATGATTGAAAGTAATTTAAGACTGCTTTCGAGTAAACTAAAATTACAAATTTTTAAATTAAAGAAAAACTCAATAACTATCTGAAATGCTTTGAAAGAGGCTATTACTTAAGATAAAAATCAAAAATTGAAACATGACTGAATTTGCAAAAACGCCGAAAAATTAATTCATTTATACAGTATTAAATCAATCGGCCGGTGAAATTTACGCAAAACAAGTGACTTTAGACCGATACCCAACGTTGACGCAAGAAATGTTTTTACGTGTAATTTTTTTGCGTATGCTAATGATTTCGATTCCACTCTGTATAGCCTCTTCTCAGTATCCTTACCTATGTGTATGGAAAATTGTATGATGATCCGTTCAGTAGATATGGCGTGAAAGCGTAACAAACAAACACACTTTCGCATTTTTAGGGTTCCGTAGTAAACAAGGAACAATTTTCATTGTTAGATGTTTTTGGTCGTTAAACTATGAGGTGCGAGTGTGAACGGTGTGAACTCAAACTTGTCATTCGCAAATACGGAACCCTACATTGCGCGTGGCCCGACACGCACTTGGCCGGTTTTTAATATTAGTTGGGATTAGGATTGTTACACAGTTCCCTAGGTTGAAAACACCCAGACCAACTTTTCTTTTGCCATATGCGCAGACAAACATACAAATATACACACATAAATGTATTAATAAAACTTGTTGCACTTGCTTCGAAGCCGATATATACAATAACTGTGCAATTCCTACATATTACACACATGCGGCTCGAATTCATAGCCTCTTATTTTGAAGTCGGTTAAAAATACAAAATAATTACAGTTTATGAACACTAATAGTAAAACGCACGAATAATATAAATATATCATGCAAATAATGTTGGGTGGGCCAAGTAAGGCAGCTTAGTTTTTCCAGACTTATGACATTTCAAAACATAGTTTTGTTTATGTATTATGCCACGCATTTTTACATTATTGCTACGAGGGAGAAACCACACACATACTTATTCATCTATATATAGAAAATACTACGGAAAATTGATAATAGCTTAACGTAAAAACAGCCGAGTAATTTTTAATCAAAGTATCATTTTAAACATTTGTTTCGCTTCTTCATCACTAGGCAGTACTTAATATAAATTAATATAAAATTGCCTGTGGCGATTCCGCTAGTAAAAGCTCAAAGCTCCGCGTATCATAGAAGCTGCATTATAAATAACTTCCAATCACATTTGTAATTATTTACGTATGTATTTTGCATATAAAACGGTTTAGTAATCGTAATCAATTTCAATCATTTCATTGAGAGCGGATCGGGAATCGGTAATCATTTTTTTATTAAAAAATATGATTTATAGTTATTTATGTGAAAGTATAACTATTATTTTTGGTTTGTACTTTTAAATATTTTGTAAAACTGTTGATGTTGTACATACATACATATTCATAATTCATTTATTTACCGCTTTACATACATATACAATAAAACACATTGGATTATAATACATGCATATGTACCCCGTTGGGGTGTTGCGATGTTACACAATATGGGGTATTGCCGTGTGGTTCTCGGCAGAGTAGAATAGGAGCACTCCAAGTCTCCCCGTGGATGTCGTAGAAGTCGACTAATGAAACACAAGCTAAACAAAGCTATAAACATCAAAGAGACCTCTCCAACCCGTCTGGCCAGCGTGGAGAGTGTAGGCCAAATCCTCTGACTGCCCTGGCTAATATGTGGCTCTGGTAGTACAGAGAGGGTCGTGCTCCTGCAGTGGAGACTAAAAAAGACCTGTTGATGGTGATTGATGATACATACATATTATCACGTTTTTATCCCTCGCGGGGTAGACAGAGCCCAAGGTCATAAAATACAAAGGCCACGTTTAGCGTTTTAGTGGACGTTAAGGTGGAAAGCGGTTTTATGCTTTCGCGGTCACAATCACTATAATTATCACTACAGGATGATTTTTGAGATTTGTCTGATATTTCAACAACTTTGCAGCTGCTATCTTTACAAACTGACTAATAAAAATACATAATCAATATCAGACGTATTCCATAAATAATCGCGGTAAGTCCCGTAGTAATAAAAATAGTTTTATTGAGGTTTTTATATGCTTCGATTGCTGGTTTGGGAGAAACGGAAAAACAATATATACCAGCTGCTTTTTTTCCCGTGCAGACCTTAAAAGCTGGTCAAGGGATTTGGCGAAAATCTAAAGAAACACGTCAATAGGCGATGCGGCTAGCAACCCATCATTATTTTGAACCCACTTTGCACCTTAACGCCCACTAACACGCTAAACGTGGCTTATGGGTTATTGACCTTGGGATCTCTCTATCCCGCAAGGGATAAAGACGTGAGTATATGTAAGTATGTATCGGATCTCAATTTATTTGTTGTAGTTTATATAAAAATAAATATTAAATAAACATTTGTTGTTCTAACAACTGTGATTACTTAGGCATTAGTGAAGTATTTTAAGCCTATTGAGTTCTGCATTCCTCAGAGAGTTAAATTTATATAGCTAACAGATTAACCTGATGATGGAAACCCATCACGCCTGGGTCATAAAACCCTGGCGCCTATTTAGGCAGTCGGCATACTAAGCACCTTGCTAAATACGTCTAGTCTAGACAACGACTGTGTGGCACTATAATCTTGTTAGAATTTTAACAACAGTGACGTAAATTCTGCATCTTTGACTATTATACTCTCTAGACGCGGTCATGGCTTTCAATATTTAAAAAAATGGCCAGTATTTCAATGCTTGTGTGCGTGACAGCTTTGTGTTAGCACACGCGTCCTGCCGATTAATGGCCTCAACATCCGTTAAATTAAAATTAGTCTTGATGATGGAATTTTATCAGCATAATATTAATCAATAATACTTGTGATTAAAACTAACTTATATAAACTAAGAATTAAACCTACATATAAAATAAAACTACTTATAAATAAAACAAGTATTTATTCGATTTTATAATCCGAGTTGTTATCAACGTGTAGGTAACAACTAGCTTTCTTCAGAGACTCCGCTCCAATTTGACGGATATTGAGGGCATCTGTTGAGTGGCTGGAATGTTTGCATGTATATTTTTTTTCTACGCTTTTAGTTTATTAGAGTCTATCTAGGTTTTATATAATCTTAGCACCCGCCGACCAGGTGGTCGTCTGGCCAAGGACGCAGGGAACTTAAGATTATATAGTGTCTAGATCTTCTAGCCTTACAGCGCAGTTAAAAACAGCGCAAAAAAAATAAAAAAAAAATGTCCGACCGAATCCTTACAAACCTTTATTTTTACTTCTCTTTTACAAGAAAGTTCGCAATATAGTCACGTCTACACTGAATAAATTGAAACTATACCATACTCGTATAAACGCTTATTCATAGGAATAGTGTGCAAATAAAGCGAACCAAGCTGGCTTCTAATAAAGAGATAGCAGTAAACATAACAAAATGGCGAAATTAGGCATGAGCGAGCAGTCCTTGATAATTATCAACTGTCCCCAAAGGACATACATGATATTTTTAGGGTTCCGTAGTAAACAAGGAACCCTTACAGTTTCGCCATGTCTGTCTGTCCGTCCGCGGTTTTACTCAGAGACTATAAGTACTAGAAAGCTGTAATTTGGTATGGGTATGTATATTAATCATGGCAAAAAGTGGTAGAAAAAAATCTTGAAAAAAATTTTTTTTTAGGGTAGCTCCCATTTAAGTAAAATGGGGGAGTAAAAAACTGTGAGGTGCGAGTGTGAACAGTGTGAATTCAAAGTTGTCATTCGCAACTACGGAACCCTACACTGCGCGTGGCCCGACACGCACTTGGCCGGTTTTTTTTCCGTATTTCCATGTACATCGGCTCTATTGTACGAGTATTATTGGTGGTAGTACATTCAATATCTTCGACTGATCATAACCCTTAGATATTATTTTGCCATTTTACCCCCTGTATAAATTAATGTTTACTAGTAAATTTACAGTTATTAGCAATAGTTATAATGAATGATTACTCATAAAAGTTAATAAAGTTGTGGGCTTTATTAATGTTTACGGTTCGTAATGATATATTACAAATATATGTGAAATGAACTGTAAATATTAATAATTACATACTATTATTCAACAATACCAACGTCTCTTATTTGGATTTGACGAGTTTTCCATTATAACAATGAAACGATCCATTACAAGAATAGACAGATTATGCTGTTGTTATATTCAATACTGTATTTTGTGACAATATTTATAAGAATAATCTTCATTCTTTATTCAAAGCAATAGAATAAATTATTTTTTATTACTGCGGTCACATAAAATAAAAATACTGAATTAGAACCAAATATTTATCGTGATAGAATAAATTTTTGCAATTGCACTAAATAGGAAATACAAATTATAACGTGTTAGAAAAAAAAGTTGGCGCAAAGGCGGACTTATCACTTAGGCGATCTCTACCAGTCAACCTTAGGTTATTATTATTGTGTTTTCTTTCGGTCTTCGATATTGAAACCACAATAATCACGGTAAAAATCCCGATATGTTTAATTCTAATGTTGATAACCATGAAAGTATAAAAGCTACAAAAATACTTAAATGAATTGAATCCACTAAAGAGCAAATTTGACGTACCATAGCGTATGCATTCTTTTTCGAATTCAGTTAAAAATAAAGGAAGTTAGTAATATATGTATCGTTAAACATTACTGGACAAACTTAGCTTCATTAGTTCACTAACGCCTTTCGAGTGCTAAAACAGTAGTTTTCTGCATTATTTCTTCCCAAGCTTTTGTTATAAATTGCCCGGGCTGCAACCGGTTGCCGTCGAGAAGGTGCAATGTTACCTCTAGATATTTCTAGATAGCAGTATCAGGGCCTGTAAGATCTTAATCGGCAGATGTATTAGCGCTGTCCTTTTCTCGTGGCTCAAGATTGAGGCGAACAGCGTTTTAATTATTTTCTTTGTAAGTTTATAGGTGCAATGTTACCTTTAGATATTTCTAGATAGCAGTATCAGGCCCTGTAAGATCTTAATCGGCAGATGTATTAGCGCTATCCTTTTCTTGTGGCTCAAGTTTGAAGCGAATAGCGTTTAATTATTTTCTTGGTTAATATTTAGCTGCAATGTTATTGCTTGTTGTTTTTAGATAGCAGTATTAGACAAAAAGCAGATGGTCCTTGCCTTGCGACTAAAATTTTGTAGAGGAAAATGACTGCTTAATTTTAAAGAAAGTGCTGCAATATTGTATCAAAGTTTATAGACTTATGTTATACATATTTTCAGTATTCACATTACATAATAAAATAACGGACGATAAGTAAAACAAAAGTAGATCTCCACTTGATGCAATTTTATGTCCTCTGTTTTATCTTTGCTTTAATTCTTATTATACCTGCCACGATGCATGTATGGGGAACAACTCTAGAAAAGTTTGACTTTTGGAGTGCGCTTGTATCTTAGAATATTATAGTCACTAATATTAATGCAATTTATTTTTTTAAGCCTTCCTATAAATTTTCAACTTCTCGCAAAATTTTAACTAAAAGCATTTGAATAAACACTGAATAAATAAGAGCATAAAATAAATCCGCTGCCGCTTTTGTCTTCCGCCAGGCACATCTCCGCTCCATACAAGTTCCTTAAACACTTATAAAGCATTGTGCTGGCATTTAATTAACCCTACAAGATTTATAGCACTCAGACCGAGTGTCATTCGTGATATAGCGGCCCGCGAGGTCCGAGTGGCCCTCTGGCTCAAAATCGATTAAATATTCGGGTTAATTGAAATATTACGTTTTGATGAATGTACGAGATTTGAGATCAATTTGTGTAACTGTGTCGAAAAGACGAAATAAGAAATGACATAAGTGGAGGTATGAAAGTAGTTCCGTGAAGAAAAATTGAGATGTTATAAATCAAGTTGGTGTGGTTGATGTTAAGAGAAAGGAAGGAAATCATGTGATGAAAAAAAATTCTGTGAATGATAGTTGTAGTCCTAATCCTAACTAATAATATGAATGCTGAACCGAACATAAAATTTGCATACACATAGGTTAGGGTACTGAGAAGGACATGGGCTATATTTCACGCGGGTTGAGCCGCGGGTAACAGCTAATCGTAATATAAAAATACTAAAGACAGATTTCTCGAGCTCCGAACGTAGAAAAAAAATAGAGTTCATTTTTCTCTCCACAATGAAGCAATTGTGTAGAGGTTAAAATTGTTTCTTGAGGAATCAATTTCAGTCAGTCAAGAATCTAATGATAAAAGTCGAAAAAGTTTGTGTGTATCTGACCAATGAGAAGAGTGAATGAGATGTTTTAAGCCACTTTTGGGAACACCATTTTATAATGATAAGATTGACCCTCGATTCACATAATATTAATATGCGTTAGTCTTATTCACGAGTTAATTGAAATATTACATTCTGATTCCTGGACGAGTTAACAAATGGTAATGTATTTTTTATAGAGTAGGGTTGATACGATTTTAATGACATACAGAAGTACTTTTATTATTTCGCTTTCAGCTGTTTCCGATTCCGTATTTTTAAATTATAGGAAACAAAAGATATAATGAGTAAAGGTGACGGATAACTTTATTTTACTAATATTTCTTTAATTTTTTCCAAAGTGTTGGAAATACATTATATATATGCTTATAAATTATCAATAAATATTTAAAGTTAGGTACAGTTATCACATATTTTTCCTAACGGAAGTGACAATGCCAGATGTCGTGATATTCAGTCAGATTAAGTAAGCGTGGAGAAGATACTATAGAATCAATAATGCTGGTAACATTAATCCGGGTAGTATATTTTTATACTCTGTAAAATCATACGACTAATTTTGTCGTTTAGCAATCACACCCAAATAATTGGCAGGCTTTCACATTAAACAATTATACAAGGCTCGAAACCTCATAAGGCGATACGACTTCACTCACTTATGTAGGGTTACCAGACACAACGCAAATGTCTGAAAAAGAAAATGTTTTTTTTCTTTCAACTTATGAGGAGATCGAAACATCCTTAAATATACATGGCGAAATTTTGATCGTTCTGGACCCTTAAAGGGGTGATTCAGCCCGTCGATATGAACCATTTTTCCTATGGGACCAATGCTGGAAACTCAAATTTAATTTCGACATTTTCATACAAAAGTGTTCAGCCGCCCGGGCAATTTGTATAGGAATGTCGAAATTTTTTTCGAGTTCACAGCATTTGTCCCATAGGAAAAGTTATTTATATTGACAGGCTGAATCACCCCTTTAATGGTCCAGAACGATCAAAATTTCGCCACGTATATAGGAATTAATATAGCAAAGAATCTTTTTACTACTTTGAAAATCAGAATGTCTTGATGAAAGTGTCTTCAAGGACTTAACCCTTTACAAGGCAGTAGGTATAATCAAAAGTCATTGTTTTTGGACCTTTTCTCTGGGGCATAAGGTTTAATTTTTGGTGGCTATATATTCGTCACTGCCTTGAAAAGGTTTAAAAAGACTTCCAGGCTACTCTAACTTTGTAAGCAATAGGTATTTAGGTACCTACTCCTACCTATAATTATTATTATTTTTCCAAATGTGTGGGTACTAATCATGTAATGAAACGGAATGAATTTAATAGGTACACAATCTTACTTTTTACCCATATTTGATTTTAATAGCCTGGAAAATCCAAGAAGTGTGGAGATTGTAGTGCGAGGTCAATGCGGACCAGTCCCATTCGTCTTATAATTAGTCAGAAACAATTCGATGCTCAATCGTTATTTTTTAACCACAATTTTCCTAATTTCTCGAAATGTCCAAGAAGTCTGGAAATTGTAGTGTGAAATTTTTAATATCCCGAAAGATCCAGGAAGTGTGGCGGTCCTAGCGCGAGGTGAAGGCGGGCCCAGTCGTCCTGTAATTAAACAGGACGAGTTCCGACGAGTTTATTTCAGACGAGATGATAAATAACCGACCGTCCGCTTTTTACCGAAGATGTCATTATCTCGGCCGCGTCTATCTGGCTGGACTCGATTACGATACGATTCTATAGAGATGATATTACCACTCAAATCAAATCAAAACGTTTATTCAGAAAATAGGCCTTTGCAGGCACTTTTTCACATCAGATCATATATAAAATTATCTTATTAAATAACGACGATAACGAAAGTTGTCGATCGATCTATAACGAAAGTTGTCGGTTCCGAAACGCTTTTCGGAACCGACAACTTTTGTTATAGATCGATTTCCTCCTAATTTTGGGGGTCGGTGTCTGCATAATATGCTATCATCCTCATAGATGCTATTTTTGGACGGTAATTGATTATGTCAGATGCCTACTTTAAACAAGGACTGGCTTTGATAAATCTTTATCGATAATTATATTTCTTATGTTCACGTGCAAAAGACTTCAACGAGCGCTATTGTGTGGTCTCTCTTTTATTTTTCCGATTTATATGCGGGTAAAGATTTAGGATGCCTTCTATATAGGTACTTGTGTTATTTTGTTTTTGTTTTTTGTTTAGTATATTTTGCCATGCCAAGTTATGTAGGTAACAAAAAATTATGTTGTATTAACTTCACTTTCTCAATTCATATTTTTGACTGACTTAAACAGAGGTTTTCACTTCGATTGTATTTGTTTTTATTTGTTAGATAACTCAGCCATTTGAACCTTTTTCTTTTTTAATGAAAAGAATAAACTTTCAGTATTTAAAATTTACTTAGTACCTGGTTTCATTTTTTTCTCAAGAAATATTATGTAGTTAAGGTAAAAACATCTTTATATATTCCATCGCTAGTGACACAGCAGCGTAGCGTATGAATAATCGAGGAGCGAGTTGATGAGCGCGTGAGTGCTTTTTTGTCGACCGTAAAGTACACGGTTCGATCCCGATTTGTGGGACGAGATGTCGAGTAGTGTTTGTATAAGCCATTTAGTAGAAATTATTTTACTAAAGTTAAAATCATGTTATGCACTGGTATTTGTGGCTGTCAGTATTTTTGTCTTGCATCCAAGCCAGGAATAAAATAAAAAAATGGAAAGTGCCATCTATTCCTTGACGCAAAGATCGTAAAAGCCTGTCAAGGGAAAACTAGATAGAGAATGTTATAAGTCATCAGGTAGCGATCAATAATTATTTAGGTTTTTAAATAGGCTTAGCCTAACTACAAACTACGTAGATGTGGAAAGTAAGTTGCGGAAAAAATTTTACAAGAAACAAACAGAAACAAATGACCACTAACACTAAAGTATATCTTTCTAAAACCCACTCACAATTAGCCTTATCAACTATTTCACGTCAGAGCCTTGTCTCTAACGTGTTTATGGACGCAGGGCCTGTCCACCCTGTCCAACGTTGCGACGAGATGCGCAAATAAATAAACATACGGTGTTAGTATTATCTTTGATATAAATCTATCCGCACGCTGTATGGAGGCCATTTATTTCATTGGGTGAGAGATCTTGCGAACAGAATCGGGTTTAAATATTTGCACTAAGTATTTGTATTTTAATTTAAGATATATTTTATTTTATGAGAAAAAAATACTTAATATTCAATGTCGGGAGATACTAATCTTATGAACAATTTTTTTTTCTTCTATTATCCGTTAATTTTTTTAAAAAAGTTAGAAGGAAAAACAACAGCAGTTTAACTAAAGTGCATGGCATACAAGGGGTTAGCGACATAAGAAGATTTCAATTCTGACGTCATGTGCTATTCTGTCAAAAAATTTACATTATAAAGTGTCGTCCAAATCCATCCAGTAGGTTTTTAATTTTTGCGCGAAGTTACTAACAACCTCATATCTATCTAAACGATCACATTTATAATATTAGTTGGATATAAAATGTTTGATTTGAACCCAATACAACACAGTTATGAAACAGGTAAAATAAAAATAAGTTTCTCCAAACATTTACCAAAAACCACAAAAAACTAGCGAATAACGAACATGTGATCAGCACATAATTTTGATGTTTACATAAGTCAAAAATAAAAATTGCCTTTGATGTAACTCAGACAAGACAGTCATCAGTAAAACACAAAAAATAAATTACACGACAGAATGAGAAATCATCGAAATATATCAAAATTGAACCGGCAAGAGTGAGTTGAGTTTGCACACACAGGTTTTATCTGTTCGTTTATACTTACACGTCTATCCCGATATTAATAAAAATAACATCTAATAATAAAGTAATAAAGCCTTCAGGGCACGCTACCACGGGGCAACGAGCTGCCAGGCCTGTTTTATTTGTAAATAAATAGTAGTTTTAGTTAACCCTTTATTTTTTACATACTAAACTTGTTACTCATATAAATATAGATAATTTTGTAGCCACAATAAAAATGCTGAAATATGTATAATTTTCGAAAAAAAAATTAATTGAATTAATACTCTTTATGCAACATAATATGTACATATAATTTCCCTAATTTTTAAATTATTGATAAATAATTTTTAGATACTCCTGCAGCGGAGACTAAAATAAATTAGATGATGATGAATAATATAATTATAAGGACAAATCACACAGATTAAACTAACCCTAGAACCCGGGACCAGTTGTGTAGCAAAAATATAAATATCTATGATGTCATTTATACATTCAATAAAAGCTTACAACGAAAAAAACCACATCATATTTGATGGGGACCAAAAAATTATGAAAGTGATTTCACAGTCTGATTTAGCAAGTACTCGTTTTTGAGGAACCCGACAAGTACAGTTTGGAGTTTATGTACTCGTAGTTAAATTTAAATTACACAAAATGTTGTTGGTTTTGAAATGAGAGCGATTGCTTTGTGATTAAACTGATAATTAATAAAAAAAAATCTTTTGTTCACAGACTTTGGTGCAGTAAATTGGGATTATTGAAAGTGGTGAGTTAATATTCGTACTATAAAAATATACTTTTCATTATTTTTTTACCAGTCAGTGTGGGTGACAGAATCTATAAAGTAAATGTCTTGAATTTGCATTTACGTTCGTTAGAAATGGTTATCTACAAAATTATAATAAAACTAACGGATTTCACTGTTTTTAGAAAGTGGTTAAGGTTCTTATATATTAGATAGTGTTGAAAGATAGTGTCACATTTATTTTTATTACAACAAATGCGAAAGGCAATTTCTTTTATTGTCAATCTGGTGGCACGGCAGTGCCGCGGCCAAGTCGAGCAAAAAAGCGGCACGTTCGTACCATTCTTTTCTCGAAGTACTAGTTCACATCTTGCAAAACTCATGAATGAACCTAAAACGAAAATAGCACTTTAGTGCTCGTATAATTGATATTAATTAAATCGATAGGCCATAGTCACTTACCTATTAAGCTCAAGAAAATGACAAGTGCTAATTACTATAACTCACAATTAGCCAGCACATCTTATCTAGTTGATACGGTCGCTACAAAATATAGTATGTATAAAAGTCATACTTCCGGCCAGTGACATTCTTCAAAAAATCGTGTAGGTACAGATAGGGTGTTTAAATATAATGGTTTATTTTGTTTACATTGATGTATTTAGACGATTTTATTAAGCATAAGGGAAACAAAGAAAAGGAAGATCAGAGGTACCACGATTATATCAAAACATAGACTAATTTCCAAAAAAAATTGTCGGTGAGTTATATAATCAAAAAATATAGGATATGTACGGATTTCATTCAATTATTACATAAAGTAGCCTATTAAAATTCCGCATGACTTCACAATTAACTATACTTTAAGAAAAGTTTTACGTCACGAGCCCTTACCTCATGGACTAAGCCCGCTTTATCTCCATCATTTATTGTTTAATAATTGACTTAAGAAAAAATATGTGTCCGTTTTTTTTTGATTACGTAACTGACAGACTAATCCTATCCTCCTAACTAATATTATAAATGCGAAAGTGAGTTTGTTTGTTACGCTTTCACGCCGTATCTACTGATCCAATCACCATGAAATTTTGCATACACATAGGTTAGAGTACCCAGAAGGACATAGGCTATATATCACGCGGGCGGAGCCGCGGGTAACAGCTAGTTTAATATAAATATTTTAACCCAGGAAAGCATAGCCATGACTGGGATACGTAGCGAAAACAGTCAGAAATTAACAGTCGCTTTATAGAAAAAGGCAATAGTGGCACTATTGCCATTATGTTTTTGTAGTTGGCATGACACGGACTAATCCTTCTATACTCTCTTTAATTGCACTCATTGAACAGCTGAACTTTAATTGACAGTTTTAAAAACAATTAAATAAACTACAGGCGTTCGTTTATTTGTTTTTTAATGGCTGATTAAAAGTGAATGAACTATCACCAATTACCGATGTAATTGGTGATAGTTATGGTATGCATTTAATCGTTATTCAGGTTTATTGTTTACATATTTACTTTCACGTCAAAAGTAAGAATTTGTATTAATATTTATGAGATTTTACTCAAATATGAAATTATAGATTAGAATAAAATTAAAACAATGAAATTTAGTAGGTTTCCTTTTTAGGGTTCCGTAGTAAACAAGGAACCCTTATAGTTTCGCCATGTTTGTCTGTCTGTCTGTCTGTCCGTCCGCGGTTTTCTGTTAGAGGTAAGTGTCCCCGCCCCTCTTTATATATGGATACGTGAAAAAAATTACAGCAGTAGTA
This sequence comes from Rhodophaea formosa, assembly GCA_963082605.1. Lineage (NCBI taxonomy): Eukaryota > Metazoa > Arthropoda > Insecta > Lepidoptera > Pyralidae > Rhodophaea > Rhodophaea formosa. The sequence continues at coordinate 5,872,903 of OY720228.1, read as the reverse complement.
TATATACTGAAGTTGAAAGGAAAACTATCAGAGCTGAGTACTAAGTGCAAATAAAAAGTTATAGGCAACCAACTTATGTAAAATTGCATACAGTTTTTATTGTTAGATGTTTTTGGTCGGTAAACTGTGAGGTGCGAGTGTAAACAATGTGAACTCAAAGTTGTCATTCGCAACTACGGAACCCTACACTGCGCGTGGCCCGACACGCACTTGGCCGGTTTTTTATGTCATTTTAGTTAGGGTTCCGTAGTAAACAAGGAACCCTTATAGTTTCGCCATGTCTGTCTGTCTGAATGTCAAATTTCATACAAGTTTCATTGTTAGATGTTTTAGGTCGTTAAACTGTGAGGTGCGAGTATGAACAGTGTGAACTCAAAGTTGTCATTCGCAACTACGAAACCCTACACTGCGCGTGGCCCGACACGCACTTGGCCGGTTTTTTTTTATTTTCAATGTGTGTAAAGTAGCCAACACAAGGTCAGATTTTTCAAGATGTCTCAAGCCATGTGACGTTGCTTTAATTACTGCCATCAGTAATGACAGCGTAGACCCCAACATCTTACAAGCTTTTCGAAGCACGGAGGAGCTTGAGATATTTTTATGTCACTTGCAATCACCCATCCTAGTAGGGCCTCGCCCAGAGTTGCTTACCATATGTAAGCGCTTAGAATACTCACAAGAACTGGACTATCCGGCTTCTCTAATGCCAAAATAAACGTCTAAAATTGTTACTGAATGGGAATCACTTTCTCTCTCATCTGAGCATGTTAGTTTTAGCCTTAGCTGGAGTGCTTTAAAGCTCGGGGTCCACTTCATTTATCATTTATTGCATTGCATATGATTTGTACTCAAATATGTTACATATTTTGACTAAATACATATGTACCTTGTCAGGTATTGCAATGGGACGAGAGAGAGGGATCATGCATTTATGATTCCTGGATGTACTGCATCGATTATGATCAGTCTCAATTATGAGTAAAAACTTTAAATAATTGGATTTCATAAACGGTTTTGTAACACCCCTGGTGTTGCAGTTGTCCATGGGCAGCGGTGATCACTTGCCATCAGGTGACCCGCTTGTTCGTGTGCCGTCCTATATATTTAAAATAATTAATCCCAGAGTTTTAAGGTAAGAAACATACAATTGATTTTGAACACCTACTCCTTTTTGGAAGTTGGTTGAAAAATGCTTGAGCTAGTGACCAATTTCCTCTTATTCCAATTCAGAGAGCATGATTAAGACATTTCTCGAAATTGGAATTGAAAAAGTGGTACTTATTGATGTCAACCATGATGCAAATGTCAATCACGACGAATTTCTGATTTCAAGTCCCGTTGTTTTTCTCGTTATTTCATTTTGGTTCAGATTGGTCGAGCAATTGTCTCGTTGTTGAGTCGTATGGACGAGTCGAGACGAGAGAGACGAGTTATGAAGAGTTAAATTCATACTAGTTGTGTATGACATGACGTCAAAATAAAAATATGATCGTCAAAAAATGACATCTTTTGCTACAAGACTTGGTAATTATAAAAGGAAGAACTTTTAATACGGGTCATTTATCGCGTTTATTTCATTACTATAGCTTTTCCCGTGGCGTTTATAGTAAATCTCACGGGAACAGTACTTTTCCCGGGATGAAAGGTATGTCCCAATGTTCTTCTCAGTACCCTTACTTATGTGTATGCCAAGTTTCAAGAAGATTGATTTTGTAGATAAAACGTGAGGAGGTAAATAAATAAATATATACAGACAAATCACACAGATTGAGCTAGCCCCAAAGTAAGTTCTTATGAAAGACTTGTGTAATGGGATACTAACTCAACGATACTATATTTTATAACAAATACATATATAGATAAACATCCAAGACCCAGGTCAATCTGAAAAAGATCGTTTTCAATGTTGACCTGACCGGGGATCGAACCCGGGACCATCCGTGTCGCAGGCAGGCGTGATGACCGCTGCGCCACGGAGCAACAAACAAACAAACATAAAAATTAACTTTTGAATTTATAATATAGGTCGGGATTGGGATTTATACACATAACATAACGTTTCAAATACTTTACAGTGTTCATGTTCGCAGGTAGTTAGTCTACACAATGTGTGTCACATTTGTGAGAGGTAAATAGGAAATCCATCTAAATATTTACATATTACTTGGAATTTTCCCCCGACTTTGTCCGCGTAAATAGCTTATGTTACCAGCAGATAAATAAACTTTCTACAGGTGAAAGAATTTTGAAAATTGGCCCATTCGTTTCGGAGCCTGTTCAATGCAAACAAACAAACAATTAAATCTTTCCTCCTTATAATATTTTAGTATAGATAAGGCAATTGATTGGTTGATATATCAATTCTGTAACTAGCTTACTGTACTCAGTACAGAACTGGACTAATGTAAACCTCATGTTAAGACAAGTAGTACGCTGAACTGCGTACTTGACAATTTAATCCGATTACAGTTGTAATAAGTCAAAAACTAATTGGCAAATTTTAATACTATAATCTTGTGCCAAAAATTATAACTGCATTTGTTTTTTTTTCACAATTTAGAGCTTGGTTCATGTCGGCTATACGTGTGTTATTGTGTGATTGTAAATTGCTTGAAAATCCAAAATTGACTTATTGATTCTGTGTGACTACAAAATTACTAATAAGTTTTTAATTATCACTTCATTATCACTATCACTACATGTTTACCTGTCTGTCTGTTCGCGATATACTCAAATAATACTGTACGGATTTCCAGGCGGTTTTCACTAATAGATAGTGATTCATGAGTTAGAAAGGTTACAAAGGTTTATACTTAAGGGCTGCTGGTTTTATTATTAATACTTTACTTATTAACACTTTCCATATTCTTATTTTTTATTCTCTATATCTTATTTACATTAAAGATTGATGTATAGGTTTATTGACAATTTATATTTACGAGTAACATATCTATGAAACCTTATTTCAGACATCTAAATGCAATATTTATGCAGAAAATGCATGCAAAATTCTTAGGTTTCACAAACACTCTATAAGGGAACCTTGCACGTGACTTACTTTGCCCGCTACATTGTAAAGAGCCTGATGTAAAACAAATACACAGCCAAATTCGGGTATTTCCTCGGGAATTGTATGATCCGACTTCAAAACGAATCCTGAATATTGTATTGAACCTGATGCTAATCAAATACATAGCTTAATTTGGGTAATTCCTCGGGAATAATATGATCGATGACGATTTAAAATTTGTTTTGGTAGTTAAATTACTTGCAAATTTTAAAGAAACTAATGCAAAACGCAAGCGTAGCTAAATTTGAGTACTTTCACTGAAATTATATAAATAGGTCATAGTGTACTTTTCTCGCTATAGTGTAAAAACCCAGATGCAAATAAACTTTAATGATATGACTTCTAAGCTGGTTATTATGTAACTCAGTTCTAACGTGTGGTGCCTAATACATAACAAGTTCACTGCCAATGTAGGGGTAATTAGTTTTATAACTTCTTTATTCATCAAAGAAAATTTTTAAACCAATGTTAGATTATATTTACTTAATTAGTTTTCCGAAGAAACATAGTTAAGGGTTCTTTTTTCCCAATCGTGGATCATACAATTTTAGTGGACATACCCAGAAATTCAGGGAAAGGCCTAAGGGAACAATGAATAATAAAGACTTGTAAAATGTATTGCAGTATCATTGGTAACTTGAGGCTACCATTTAAAACGTGGTTGAACTTTAAAATTAAGTAAAAATTTATTATTTTGTAAAATAAAGCAAATCGTCAACGCAATGAACTATTGGTGGTAAACTTTTTCAGCTTTCATTTTCCTTATTTAAGTTTATATATTATTGAAATAAACATTGCTGATTCTCTTAAAAAGAAGAAATACATAAATAGGTACTTCCAATAAAGTGTATAAGTTATAGCCAAAGAGGCAGATACGTCTTATTTGAATATTGTAATATTTAAATTACCATTGTTTTAAATTTATGACATTGGTTGTAAAATATCTAGGCTAGTGTCATAAAATTCGCGAATATTTTGTAAAGTATAAAATAAAATTGGGTTGATTTTTATGTAACTGTCACAAAGATACAGTTAACATAGATAAACTACCTACATTTACTCCAACTGAATTTATTTTTAAGAGTACCTATTATTTATGCAGTCTAAAATAACAGTCATTGTTGAAAACTTGAAACTATTTTACCTTTATATGGCTCTGGTAGTACAGAGAGGGTCATGCTGCAGTGGAGACTAAAAAAGACCTGGGGATGGTGATAAAATAAAATTAAGCTGCTACTACTAAATCATAACGAACAATTCAAAGTACCTTATAAAACCTAAGTGCTACATAAGCAATATAATATAATCTCTCAATGCACTTACATTTCAACACCTAATATAACTCACAACAAAATGCCCTGGCGAGCAAAAAAGCTACATACATCACATCCGGCGAATGCGTGGCAATGGCCGCTGGAAATGAACCCGAGACACGTAAACAAACAGAAATGATTACATCTACTTTGACATTCCCTTACTGACGACTTGTTTGAATAGGAAATCTTTTTATCGTTTACCTATAGCTCTTAGATCATATAAAGCCTAGATATTTTAGGCTAATAGACTCTCTATTAGCCTAAAACCGTAGAAAAAAATTGTGTCCTACCGATACTCTATGATGCAAGCACATGGCTATTAATTTGATGCATATTAATGGCATTAATTGACAGGACGCGTGTGCTAACATAAAGCTGTCACGCACACAAATTTGAAAAATTAGCCTTTTTTTGAATCATTGAAATAAAAGCATGACGGTGTCTAGAGAGTATATCGTCAAAGCTATAACTAAAGTACTGTCACATAATTATCAGGTCATTTTTAGGGTTCCGTATAAAAATTGAAAAATGGAACCCTTATAGGATCACTCGTGCGTCTGTCTGTCCGTCCGTCCGTCTGTCACAGCCGATTTTCTCCGAATCTACTGAACCAAATTAGGTGAAATTTGGTAAGATGGTGTAATCCTATGGCCCAAACACGGATGTGCAAAGTAAATAAAGATTTTGATTGAAATAAGGGTCATTTTCAGGGGCCCAATTACAAAATTTAAAAAAAAAGTTTTGTTTAGTCTTCACTGTAGGAGCATGACCCTCTACTAGAGTCATATATTAGCCAGAGCAATTTGAGGCCTACACTCTCCACGCTGGCCAGACGGTTGGAAAGGTCGCTTTGATATTTAAAAAAAAATATATAGGGACATATCACACAAATTGAGCCAGCCCCACAGTAAGTTGTGAACTTGTGTCGCAGGATACTAACTCAACGATACTATATTTTATAATATATACTTATATAGATAAACATCCAAGACCCAGGTCACACTGAAAAAGATCGTTTTCCATCATGACCTGACCGGGGATCGAACCCGGGACCCCCGTGTCGCAGACTGGCGTGTTGACCGCTGCGCCACGGAGCTGCGTGATGTTTATAAACTTTGTTTAGCTTGTGTTTCCGAAGTCGCGTTCTACGACTTTCACGGGAGAACTTGGAGTGGTCCTATTCTACTCTGCTGGGAACCATACGGCGGTACTGTCTCACTGCTAGGCAAAGGTCTCTCCCATCTTCTTCCATCCTCAATCAGAGGTCTGTCTGACCAGCCACACTGAAAAGCTTAAGCCATTAGGCAATCGTTCTTTTGACCACCCCCTTTCTTCGAAGACCTGGTAACTTTATTCAAATCGTTAAAAAATATATGAAACATGTGACAATAAATACTTTTGCACTCAAAAGATTTGTTAATGAACTAGATACTTTAACTTTGACCTTCTCGCACTTGCGACTTGATTTAATGGGAAATCGTTTATAACAGGTAGATAATATGTACTGACAATCAAAAAATTAAATAGTTGCAGCCAAACGCGAAAAGCTTTGTAACAACCTTGATTTTTATAGCTGGTTAAAAATAAAACTATTCCCAATTGCTCTGAAACCAACAACGAAAGAAAAATGCGTGAGACTTGTAGTACTCTTCTTTTGGATCTAGGGTTAAAAATATACTATTATAGTTTTAAACTCTTAAACCAACATAGAATAGAAAAGTGGTTTGGACAGACCAGTTTCCACGCAATATGTAAACCTCAGCCGGTGGCGGTGTTAGGGCAAGGCGTGGTCAGGCGAGCGCACGGGGCTGGGTCTAGAGGGGCGGCAACGGCACCGAATTTATATACGGAAGGTGCGTTAATATTTGAATATACAGATTATGTAAATTTTGCCCTGCTAGGGCTATTATAATTTTAAACAGACTGTAGTAAATTTAATTTAAATTGCGCTTTATTTCAATGACGTAACATTAGTTTTTCGAATTAAATTTTGATTATTATGACATTTACTCAGAACGATGCATACTCAGTCCACATATCTAACTATTTTCTAAGGTTAACCTAAATTATAAGAATTCAAAGAAACGTATATAAAAAAAAAGTTTTAATCTTGAAAACCCGAGGGCACCAACAAACAATGCTGATTTTATATACTGTAGTTGGTACGAGTTCCATCAAAATCAGGCAAAGAGCTCCTTTTTTTGAATGGCCTATGGGCAGAAAACACAGTGTAGTATGTTTCTATGTACAATCGGAAACTGATAAACGTGACCCCCAACGAACAGATTTTAGGATTACGAACAGGTTACAACGAATAGGGTAAGTTTATCTGCTTCCGACTTTACATAGAAACATAATGCAGCCGGGTGCACCCCTTCCCCTCGGGCGCAGTGAAAATTCTCGCCCAGGGCGACAGTAATGCTAAAACCAGCATTGACCACATCGCTTCAACTGTATTAGTTAAATCCGTCTGCGGTCGTGCGTTTTCACGGTTAGTTGAACAAAAAAAGTCTAACCGCAGACTAAGCAACAGTGAACTTTATAAATTAACTAACGAAGTGGTTACAAGCTAATTTTCTGGTTAACTAGGGATTCCTGGGGTTTTTCAATATTTAAATGGATATGATGTTTTTGTAGAGAATTTATTGAAATGTTCTACACGCAAACATATTTGTTAGGGTTCCATACAGAAAGCATAAAAACGGGATCATATTACTGAGACTTCGATGTCTGTCCATTTGTATGTCCCCAGATGTATCTCGTTGACCGACAGCTAGACATTTAAAATTTTCACATATGTGATGTTTTTCTGATGCCGCTATATATGTCAATGGGCTCTCATTCAACAAACGTGATTTTTTTGCTGCTTTTTGCTCGATATTAACAACGACAACAGGTAGATGCTTGAAATATAATCTTTAGTTTTCATTTTAAAAATATTTAAGAGAATTTCCTACACAACAAGCGTGTTCTTTTACCGTTCATTTCTCTATCATCATCATCAGGTCTTTCTAGTCTCCACTGCAGGAGCACGACCCTCTCTGTACTACCAGAGCCATATACTGACTGAGTAGTCAGAGGATTTGGCCTACACTCTCCACGCTGGCCAGACGGGTTGGAGAGGTATCTTTGGTGTTATTAAGCTTTGTTTAGCTTGTGTTTCTTTAGTCACCTTTTACGACGTCCACGGGATGACTTGGAGTGGTCCTATTCTACTCTGCCAGGAACTACACGGTTCTCTATAATGTGTAATTAATGCTACCCTTCATGCGCAAATACGACTCACAATTGCCGATTATTTACAAGATTTACAACTAGATAATTTACAGTTCATAAAGAGAAAGTTGCGGGCCGCTTTTGGATAAGACGTGCACAGGATCGGGACGGATGGCGGAAACGAAGAGAGGCCTATGCTCAGCAGTGGGCCGATGATGGGCTCATCATCATTTCGTGTAGGTGACACGGTCAGTCGGCCATGCACACCCTGGTGTCAGAGTTCTTCGGAACCGCCTCTCGGCCTCTGACGTGGATCCTTTAACGACTACCAGATGGCAGCCGGGACCACCGGCTTAACGTGCCTTCCGAAGCACGGAATCATCTCTCTTATCAGACATTCAGGTGATTCATGCCTGCAATGTCTTAGCCAAACTGGAAATAACTTAACAAAGTATGCTTCCCGTGGGAATCGAACCTACGACCCCCGGGTCAACAAAGCAAACGCCTTAACCACTGGACCACGGAGGCAGTTGAGATGAGTGATGTGAGGATGATGGGCTGAGAAGATAATGATGATATACAATCATTTTAAATTATTCGCGGATTAACTTAAAAACAAATTGTAACATATTTTGTTGATTTGTTTGTTTGTTAGAACAGGGTTTGAAATCTTGGAGTTTTCAGTTTTTATCGAATAGCCAGTCTATTCCAAACCTCTTCAAAAATGTAAGAGAAACTGCATTCTAAGTACAAATCAACCACGGTTTGCTTGTTAGCCGTACGGCCGGTTCTTTGTTGAAATATTTTGAAACGCCCCATTGGTTCCGGCGATCAGTACGCGGTGACAGATAGACAAATATTAGGGATTTTCTACGCATCATCTAGTTACGTGAGGGTTTTGGTAATGAAATATTTCACAAGTGATTGTGGAGGCTACTGAATGACTTGTTACTGGGACAGAGAAAAATAAACTAACGTGAAAAAAGAATATTTAGCTTCTTTTCTAATTTCCATTTAGGTACCTATCAGTACAGTATTTTATTTCACGACTATTTCCCCAAGACTGTGTGTGCGTAAATTATAGCCTATGTTACTCGCAGATAAATTAGCTTTCTGTGGGTGAAAGAATTTTGAAAATCTTGTCGTTTTGGAGCCTATTCAATGCAAATTAATCAACAAACAAACGAGTCAATATTTTGTATACATGCACATACATCTTCTTCTTATTTCTTACTTACTTTTTCCCTATCTATGCGTGTTCTTACGTCAGCTGCCAGTATCACCCGTAATTCCCTTAAGAGGCTTACACCACAGAAAATAGCGACACCCGTTATTTAATTCTTGTTCTCCGAAATAAGAACAAATTGAGAAAATCTACATAAGTACTTCCTTAGTAAATGACTTGTAGTATTTTAAGTAGAACTTTTCATCATTATCATCATTTCAGATTGAGAGATCTACTCATTACCGCCAAAAGAAGCCGCTATGGGCGTTAATGAATAGTTCACTTAACTTACCTAATGCAAAATAATGAAAAGCAATACAAAAATACTTAAACTCATTTACTAGTGAAGTACTTACGTAGATTTTTTCAATTTGATCTTATTTAATAGTATAAGAAATAAAACCAGTGACGACCAAGTTGCCGTTCTGATATTCTTTTCAGAACGGGCAACTGCATGAAAACGTTTGAGATTAGTGCGGTTGCTCCATTAAAAAACAATAACCTTAGGTCAGTGACTAGTGAGCAGTATCAAGTTAGTCAGTGTCATAATATGAGTGCTGTAATATTACGCTTATACGCGTATGCACTCGCACACAAATGTGCGTGGCATCATTGCAAGAGGTGCTAGAGTAAAGCGGGCGGAGAAACGGACAACTGATACATAATCCGCTCGCATTATCTTGAAGACGAACACATAAAACGCTTTTTGTCGAGTGAAAGCATAAAGTTTTTTTATTCCTATGCTATATTTATTTGTCCATAAAAGTACTACAAGACAGGGAACGAAAACAGTTTTTATATGGTTTAAATCGATTTGTATTTAATCTATGTTGTCAATTTTCGATATTTTACTATAACTTAAAGATATATCTAAACTAGCAGCGTTCCCTGGCTGCTTTTTCTTCTTGCTTGCTTGATTCCTCATGAATCTATTGGTAAAAATTACATGAAAATACGTGCAACAGTTTTTGAGTTTATCGCAAACGGACAGACAGACAGACACGGCGAAAGACTTTGTATAATAATATGTAGTGATATGAAAAACAATATTCTTCGCTTAAACACACACAAATAAACTTTATCATCGAGAAACATGGCTTAGAATAAAACAGAAATAAACAAAAAGTCCTTCACGCCACAGAACGCTCCATCACACTTATCGATCCTCTCTCGAAGACAAAATAGCTCGCGCCAAATGAAAATCGTTTTATTTCCAGCGAAAATAAATATAAAGTGATATAAATACGTCATCGATACACGGTATCGATAAAAATCGTTGGCTCGATGCCACTCGACTCGATTATAGTGACGGGAAACCACGATAAAATGTTGAAAGGAATTTGTTAGCTGATCGCTTGAGAGTGATCACGCACTTTAATGAATTGATAATATCTTGTATTAAAAAATATGGAACTAAAACGAACTTACACTATCTTCAAGCATTCTTTGTCAAAGCTAATTATAGCCAAAAGAAAAAAGGCACATGTGGCTGTAGTGCCTTGGATGATGAGGAGTTATCATGTAAAAGATTCATCCAAATTTGTTGTTTTTCATGAAGATTTTTCAATATCATTATCATCATCATTTCAGTCGCAAGAAGTCCACTGCTGAAAATAGGCCTCTGCTAAGGATTTCTAAAATGACTGGTTGGATGCGGCCTGCATCCAGCGTCTGCCTGCGACCTTAGTCATGTCGTCCGACCACCTGGTTGGTGGGTGTCCGACGCTGCGCTTGCCGGTACGTGGCTGCCATTCGAGAACCTTTCTGCCCCATGTACCATCGGCTCTGCGCGCTAGGTGCGCCCACTGCCACTTTATTTTTCAATATCTCTAACAGCAACTGTACCTATATGTTTAATAATGCACTTTCAAGCCGCCAAACAGACGTGTCAAATTTTTTAAAATACCTCCAATTTTATTGTCCTATTTTATATTCGAGCTTGGATTTTTATATTTTACTTCCTTCGCCCGTGTTGGGAATACGGTAACCAAAAAGAATCAATATGCTGTACTAAATTAGTTCTTAATAACTAAATATAGAGTTGAAATTACGTTAGATATTTGTCCATAGACTGTAAATTTCTTAGACTCCGAATCGCGTTAAGTCATTAAGAAGTCGACGCGGAAAGGCTATAAAAGTGGTGAAACATAAATAAGCGTTACTTTGAATGAGCAGGGGGCAACACGTCTGTAATATTCAATCATTCGGTGATATATAGTCTGTTTTATTTGTAGTGGGTCTTTGTTTAAATTATAGATTACTTTCTACACACTACAAATAAATAATGGTAACTTAATTGAATTCTTAACTTTGTCAACCTTATTTATGTGGTATGTTTGTCCTATGTGCACATAGTAATGCCACAAAAAAAAAAAACAATATTACAAATGTTAGACAAATAATTAACAAATAGAATTTCTTAGGTTCCTTACCTTCCAAATTTTTTTTACAAGGATAATATATATGGATATTACATAGCTCTTTAGCTATGTATTTAGATAGAACTTAGTATTCAGATTTAACATTTAATAATAAACCGTAGCTATCAGATTTAAAGGTTTCTTTAAATCCTTTTCTTTTTCTTTCTTTTTTAATTATGGCTTCCACCGAGATTTCAGCGATTCTGCCAATGTCCAGTATAATGAGATACTAAGTATCGGTGTTGTACGGTATGTGGCATAAAAGATGGCGTATGTTCTTTGGCAGCCTCGTGGGAGATTTTGGCGACAAATCTATACGAGTCCATTTAACAGTCTACTTTAACTATTTCACAAATTGTGCACGAGCATTTATAACACCAAACTACACCAATTTCATATTATAAAGTCCACTTAAATCAATTTGCAAAATTGTATAAGGCAAACGACAACTGAACCACTTGACTTCCCACCAAAAACTCCCTTTAAATCCTTAAAAATTTACCTATTTGATTACCCACCAATTGTTACATTTTTTTCTCCTTGTCTTGGAAAGACTTAGCTCCAGAGTATTTTAATAGGAAAAAAAATGTTTTGCCTTTAAAATAGACTCAAAAATATACCTATAAACATTTTAATACGAAACGATTTCAATCTAAAACTCCAATTAATTTAACAAAAACACGTTTTTACACTGAAAGCGAACGGAAACTGGGCATTCATAAATATCGTACTATGTCACCTCGTAGACAGCAATAGTCGTATATTTCTCGATATTACACCGTGAATACATAATTCTTATTGTAAATATCTATATTACATAGATATGTCCAGCTAGCGGATTATGAATGTGTTAGCTTAGCAAAACTGTCTGGCGGGCTTGTTACACACTGTGAGAAGATATTTAAGGCACATCTCCTTGGCGCAGCGGTCAACACGCTTGCCTGCGACACGGTTGGTCCTGGGTTCGATCCCCGGTCAGGTCAAAATGGAAAATGATCTTTTTCAGATTGACCTGTCTTGGATGTTTATCTATATAAGTATCTATTATAAAATATAGTATCGTTGAGTTAGTATCCCATAACACAAGTCTCGAACTTACTTTGGGGCTAGCTCAATCTGTGTGATTTATCCGTATATATTTATATTTATTTATTTATCCATACTTACATACTAATATTGTTAATGCGATAGTAATATAATAGACGGAAAGACAGAGTGTCTTTCTGTCTGTCTCGCTTACAAAACTACTGAACAATTTAAATGAAATTTAGTACACAAATAGTCTATAAGCCTGGGAACGGACATAAGCTACTAACTCACTCATTATCATCGTTTCGTGTAGGTGACACGGTCAGTGGACTGCACACTCTGGTGTCAGAGTTCTTCGGAACCGCCTCTCGGCCTCTGACGTGGTTCCTTTAACGACTACCTGATGGCAGCCGGGACCACCGGCTTAACGTGCCTTCCGGAGCACGGAATCATCTTTCTTATCAGACAATCAGGTGATTCATGCCTGCAATGTCCTAACCAAACTGGAAACAACTTAACAAAGTATGCTTCCCGTGGGAATCGAACCCACGACCCCCGGGTCAACAAGGCAAACGCCTTAACCACTGGACCACGGAGGCAGTCACTATTCCACACGGACAAACTCGCGGGGCACAGGTAGTGTTAAAATAAACCTTGATGACGGTGAAGTACAATTAGTTGTTTCAATTATTCTGTACAAAATTTGTTAGCTGTTGATCACAAAAGAAAAAAACTTGGCTTACTAAGCGCTTCGCCTGCTGGTTTGCCGCTAATAGTTGCTTTGTGTAGATACGATCTAATTGGTACTGGAATCACTGAAAAGCTAGAATAATATCACTGAACAGCTTAAAAAATTGGATACTTCTCTTGGCAGATTATTAAAAAACACTCAAATTTCATCCATATCGATAGAATCCTTAGAAGTTTTAATCGTTGACGATTGATATGTTATTCTTACACGTTTCATAATTCATATGACGAATTTACATCGTAGAGAGTATCAACAACTACTTGTCCACCACTAGTTTAATCCTTGACGCTCGCATTCCTTTTCTAGGATCATATAGGCGCGTTAGTTCCCATGTTATTACTAAAAAGCTATTTGGAGGCTTAATTGTAAATAATAATAAATAAATATATACGGACAAATCACACAGATTGAGCTAGCCTCAAAGTAAGTTCGAGACTTGTGTTATGGTATACTAACTCAACGATACTATATTTTATAATAGATACTTATATAGATAAACATCCAAGACCCAGGTCAATCTGAAAAAGGTCATTTTCCATCTTGACCTAACCGGAGATCGAACCCGGGACCATCCGTGTCGCAGGCTGGCGTGTTGACCGCTGAGCCACGGAGCTCGTCGTGGCGTCGCAAATTGTTGGCTAGTGATATGTCATTCTCTGACCAATTTACATCGTAGAGATTCACAATAAGTACATGTCCACCACTGGTGTAATCCGGCCGGACGCACGCACTCCACTTCTAGGGCCACATGGGCGCGTTGGCCCTCATTGTAATTTATGAGTGTCCCCGCGCGGCGCCCCGCGAATGCTAACTCGCGATGAAAGGCTTAGCCGGCCACTCGTACGATTGTTTATTATGTTGTCGTGACGATATGCGGTACGGATTGACGGAAAAAACGACTAACAAGCCCGCATTTATAAAGCAAAACGTGTTTGGACAGTCAAGATAATTAACAAATATTTTCTTTAAAAAGAAGGTTCCGGAATTAAATAAAGCATATTTTTATAGTCAAAGATAGGATAGAAAAAGGTTGGAGGAAGCATGTTGTTCAAATATTGGTGTTAGGAGTTCTTAACGTGTAATATCTGGATAAAGTAAGAAAATTAAAAGCAAAAAGAATCTTAAAGATATAGCAAGCACAGAAATCAGTCACTACTCTTTTACAATATTATTAAGAAAAATACTTTCGCTTTTTTCTTTTTTTCACCTCTTAGTTACAAAAATTGTACAGTGACGGTTTTACATACAAATATTCTAAAGGGCAAGTCTATAAACTACAGTAATAGTTATACATCTATCCTACTCTATAAAGGAGAATCACTCTTAAGGTTAGTAAAACATCTTTAATGACAACATCACATTGAAAGCGAACGATGTGCTATAATATAAATCACTGATTACCTCATGCGTTAATTCAAACTGACAATTATGCAAGCCACGGCCGATGCCAAATCTGTCATAATGCCGCATTAGAGTGCATGGCCACGGAGTCATTCCTGCCGTATTACCGATAAGTCAGAACAATAGTGACACGTTAAATATGGCCTCTACCCGGCCAGACGTGGTGCGGAACACGAATCGACTAATTAGAGAGCTGAGGCGACATATTTGCAACCTGGCATAGATTTACGTGAGGATTTGCAATAACGTTTGTTGTAAATAACGAATTTTGTTGTAAATTGTAATTTCAGTTGTTTGTTTTATAATTTGATCGTATTCGAATTATTTCATTTCATGAATCCCATTTATGGTTTCCTGTTTAAAAATCCCTTTTAACAAGCCTGTGACATTATCGAGCTTATTCATTTTCAATAATAAATATAATAATACAATTGATGTTGGCATTAAGGACGTAAAATTTAAATATGAAATTTCCTTTTATAGAATAGACATTTGCGGATTTAGAATCGTGAAATATAGAGATATAAAATTTAATATTATAGCTTTATGTGTGAAATTAACTTATAAATAAGGTGTGTTTGGCATTACCACAGCTTATGGCATGATTATGGCTTATTAATGTGATAATCTGTATTTATATTAGCTTATAACATAAATTTTACTGTAATAGTCTAATTTCAAATAGTGTTGTCATCATAATTTGTGGAATATCGTATTTATCCCTAATGTATGTAAATCCCTAGTAGATTCATACATATACAATTACAACCCTGTTAAATATTATTTTACATAATTTAAGAAGATTTCCAGCATTATTCTCACAGTTTTGTTCCCATGTAACAGAGTTAACAGTATTAATGTATCATACTGTCGCATCTTTTCCCTTGCGTTTTAGACAGAGCCGTCTATAAACCTAAAGGACACGTTTAGAATCTTCTTAGGTATCTAGATAGAAAACGGAATAAAATAGTGATGGGTTGCTAGCCGCATCGCCTATCGAGATTATATTCTTCCATACTAACGTGGTATATAACACACTAAAACATTTATCATTTAAGTTTATTGTCAATGTATCAACTAATAAAACTTCCATCAAAATTGGATCAGTAGTATGGTGATGTCTAAAATAATGAAACAAGATATTTAAGTTCATACAGTAGAAGCCGTTTTATAATTATTGGGACAGTTAAAATTTACAAATTATGATAGTGTTATGAGTTCATTTAATGCCTAGCTATAATCATTTCAAGATACGTATTATAAAGTGGCAACTCATCTTCATATAAATCAGCACAAAATGATGCAATACAAAGTAAAGAAGTCTAACAATGGATAATTAAAGAGTTAAAAAAAACACTTATTCTAATCTGGGATCGAAAAACAGCGTCAGTATCCAAACAGCCCATTACCATAGTGAGGTCCAGTACTGGTTTTGGTTTTGGTTCTGGTTCTGAGAAGACATCGACGATTCGGCGGCTAAAAACAATTAAATCGTTATTAAGAACCGTATTAAGACCGTTGGCATGCGCGCTCTCTCGATTTGGGGGTAGGGATGCGACACTTGCCTTTCCCATTTATCGATAATCTTATGTGTGTGGCAACACTTACAGCCTGAGATGAAGATAGCCTTACGAATATTAATTTTCATGTCAGGTTTGGGAGTAAAGAAAAAACATAGAATTTACTAGCTGCTTATCTTCCCACGCAGATTGTAAAAGCCGATCGAGTGAATAGGCGAAAATTTAAGGAATAATGGTAATAGGCGATGCGGCTAGCAACCCATCACTATTTTGATTTCGTTTTTCATCTCCCACCCACCATCATGCTAAACTTGGCTTTAGGTAAGGACCTGAGCTGTGTGTACCCAGCAAGGGATAATGAAGTGACAGTATGTATGTAATTTAAATTTGTATCATTTCAACTCGTTGAGTTAAACAACTTTCATTCTTCGTTGATCAGGTGACATGTTCTTTTCAGATAAATCATTCTGTGTGTGAAATAACCATGATGATCCAACTAATTACCTTAAACAGCCTCTGAACCTTCTATAAATTTTTATGCTTCTAGATGTGGCCTTGATAAAACTGCATGCAAAGTAACTGTGTGCGTAATTAAATTGTTCAAGCAAGCAATGCGAATAATTGGATTAGCACGAACACATCGCTCATTATGATAAATTGCTATTCCCATGGATATGGCACTAAAATAATTTTGCTCAAATTTAATTGCTACGTTGGCTCTCTATTCTGGATCATAGTTTTCTTTATGAATTTATTAAGGAGCTGACTGTTTTAATTTGCGATGTTTATATGTATGGAGGTTTTTTTAGAGTAGTTAGGAGTGAATAAGTCATGACTGTTTGTCACCTCAAGATCTTACCGTTATTGTTAACTGAAAACGAAAAACAATAGATTTAATGGAATCATTTCGCTGACAGGTATATCTTTTAGGTATATACTTTCAGGTATATCTGGACTTTGAGTTGCCCTACATTTGCCATCAGAAATTACGCGACATTTTTTTCTAATCTATTGTTGCAGTTAGTAATACGGTCCAAAATGTTTGTTGCCCTTAGCCCACCGATTGACCTTCGTTAAAATAACGTTAGTATTACCGTACTATTAAGAGTAGTAAATAATTTACTTTAATTATATTTAATGAGCATCTCCTTGGTATGTTTGTTCAAATTCGACCGACTAAGGCGTTTATTTATAAACTTGATAGAATGGGTCTATTCGCAAACAAAACCAATTCTAGAACCTGATCAGGCACAGGCACTCTCACTTTTTATTATAATAGTCCTTCATAAATAGATAAGTATGGGTTGCGTTGATAATAATATTCCCAGTGAAGTCCCAGCGAGTCCAACTAATTAAGTTTCCAGTCAAACCTGTCATGTAATGCTTACTATATAACTGTAAAACAATAACTGCACGTGCACGCTGCAGTTAAAAGAAACTTAAGAATTCATATCAAAAGAGCGAGGCAAAATACACGCAAATTGTAAAGTAATACCGGCTGCCATAAACCTTTAAAATGACTTGACGCTTGCAAATCTGAGTCAATAAAAAAGAAAACACCTTATTAATCGAACGCATTCAAAATTCACGATTCGATTTTTGAATGGCCGATGAAACACGATCCTTCGATTCTGCATACACAAACATCGTAAATCTCATTCAATGAAAATGTGTATCGATATATCGATATCGAGCTTTACGATCGATTCATTACGGCGTGCCCTTTCCGAGGACAATGCTCCAGTCACGTCCGAAACAATCACATCTTCATTAATTACTTAGGAATTTTTTCATGCTCAACTTATGGTGTCTTGTGGTTTAAGGAGTCAAGCATGGCAACTTTAATTTTGTTTGTGGGAATTTTTAATGAACCATGCCTTATAGAGATATAAAATATTTTAATTGTTCTGCTTGACAATTAGAAACTTAAACGAAAGCAATTCAACGAAATTATAATTCAATGAATGTATTTTGCACGATTTCAGAATTGGGGAAGACTAACAAATACTTGGAGTTGAATAATTAATATTGAACCTGAGTTCCTTACATACAAAAAAGGCAAGGAAGGAGAAGAAATTTGTAACAGTGCTTATTATTAAAAAATACATTTCAAATGATTAAATCAAGATATAGATTCTATGCAATACACCAACCAAACACTGAATCCAAATGTTGGGTCACCAAAATATTTAAAGATTTCGTAAATGTTTTAATTACTATTGGTAAAACGAAACTAGTTACGTATAGAGTTGCTTTATGTAGTAATTTAAAATTAAAAATCATTAGAGTATATATTTTCATTATGTATTAAAATAATTCCTTGCAGTTTATTATTGTGGGATAATTTAATTACGTAATTTCACGAAATCGTTGATATTTTCGTCAAACAACACCATGCGACGATGCGTAGTATGTGCTAATGACAAGCTGTTCAATTTGTCGACTTTTTGCTAAATGCCGGTGCGTCGAGTCGGTAATTAGCTCGCTTTCCCATCACTATAATTATGGCAAACGAATGTTATTGTATCGGGGCTGCTATAAAGCAATGATTGAGCTTTTGTACAGTTTTAATTAGGTTTAATTCTGTGTTTTGATTTGTGACCTTTTGGTATACACATTTTTAGTGACTGAATATATATTTTTACCAGAACTAAGTCATAGTATGTGTCTAGTTCTAATGGCACACAGACACAGTAACAAGCCAGTCTCCTGCTCCAGGAGCACTGCATTTCAATAACTTCGTAGACAAATATTTGCACTTGAATTTCCTAGATTTATCCATTGTTCTGGTGGTTTTTAGGGTTCCGTAGTAAACTAGTACCTTATAGTTTCGCCATGTCTGTCTGTCTGACTGTCTGTTTGTCTGTCTGTCCGTCCGCGGTTTTGCTCAGAGACTATAAGTACTAGAAAGCTGAAATTTGGTATGGGTATGTATATTAATCATGTCAAAAAAGTGGTAGAATAAAATCTTGAAAAAATTTTTTTCTTAGGGTAGCTCCCATACAAGTAAAGAGGGAGTAATTTATTTTTTTCTATACAAACCCATCGTGTTGGGTATTGTTAGATAGGTCTTTGAAAAATATTGTGAGGTTGAGACCCCATTTTTCGATTTAGGGATCCGTTTCCTGCAAATTTTTGTTAGATTTGTTGTTTTGTTAGAAGTCCCCCCCTCTATCTACTAAACGGTTATATATGGATACGTGAAGAAAATTACAGCAGTAGTATATATACTGAAGTTGAAAGGAAAACTATCAGAGCTGAGTAGTAAGTACAAACTAAAAAGTTATAGGCAACCAACTTATAAAATGTACTCGAAAATGTAAAATTTCATACATTTTCATTGTTACATGTTTTTGGTCGTTAAACAGTGATGTGCGAGTGTGAACAGTGTGAACTCAAAGTTGCCATTCGCAACTACGGAACCCTACACTGCGCGTGGCCCGACACGCACTTGGCTGGTTTTTTTATACTTCTTTTTGTTTTTATTCTCTAACCAACATTATCGGAGTCAAAGATCGGAGTCCTGGTACTGGTGGGTTGGCGTCAGCCAGTGCCAGTCATAATGGTATTCGTGCTACGGATCGGAAAATTGTGATCGAAGTTGCGTTGGGTTAATTCTTCTTCCTTTACCTTGTCCCACTTTTTTATGGCAGGTCAACACAGTATGTCTGTTCACTCCATTTTGTTATGTATTTTACTTAAGCCTTTGTCATTCCTTTCTTGTTCATACTCTTCTTGACACAATCCGTCCATCATTTCTTAGATCGTCCTCTGTTCCGCGTTCCATCCAATCACAAAATCAATGCCTTTGGTGCAGTGGAGGAGTAGGTAGTATAAGTCTCAAAATATTTCACTCTTGGACCGCTTGGTTTATAACTTCTACTGTAACTTATCGCATAGTAGCGTACGAATAACCATAAAACTATGAGCCTTTACTGCTCTCAGAAGATTAGACAATTAACCGGGAGCAGCTAAAATTCAACATTATTTTGAGAATATGTAAAAACGATAAATTATAACGAGATTATTATGTCTGGCGGTACCGTAGGAAGTGCATGGATGTGCCTTGAACCGCCTGCCAAAAAAGAGGTTCTATTATGAGATCTCTATGACATATAGAGATCTCATAATAGAACCTCTTTTTTATCTCATCTCAGCAAGTAGGTTGCATCTTCAGTCGTGAAGGCTTCGGAGCCCGTGATCCGCTATCTCTCCATTTTTCTTTCTTTATTTCTATCTCTGTATTACAATGATATATAATTTTGCTGATCCTCTTAATACTATTGGTAAGTACTTCCGAGAAGATGTAGAGCCTATTACTTATAGAGATTCAATTTTTTGTGTTAGGTGCGTAAGAAAATGTTTATTGAACTTAAAAATATCCCATTAAAAATTTTGAAATATTTATTATTTACGACAAAGTAGAAACAACCAGCATATTCTCTATTTTCTTATTATACTACCAGCATTTAAACGTTCTTAAATCATTATTTTAAAATACCAGTCCAAAAACAATTAAGTAGAGTACGTCGGTACATTTATGCGTCATTCTTGAAATGGCCTTTTAAATAACTGAATGAGCAAAGGTAAAACGTTTCTCTCACAAAAATGGAGACATAATAGGGGTTATTGAGAACAAAACAACAGACGGACACGCAAACTTAACACACTCGTATTAAGTATTTACGCAGCACAAAAACTCTTTAATTTAGTAATTCCAATGCGGCTACCGAATTTAAACAAGGAAATATAATTAACAGTAATTATGTCTTTGTTTCAGGTGTAAAAACGGAAGAATGAGACAGGAAGGTCATGGCAGAATAAAGAACGATGCACACGGCGATAAATACTGATAAAAAGATGATAATGAAGAAGAAAATGCATATAATACGGTTAGAGTTGACTTGACTGGTGCTGACAAAACAGACTTAGGTGATATTAGTGATTTTATTGTGAGTGGAGGACTAAATGATGTTATAGTGTTAGGACTTTGAATAATGCCTGATCGGGAGTCGGTGGGAGGCCCTGGGACTGCGGGAAGTGGTGGTTTCTTGCCTCTACAGTTCCCGTCGGCGTTTGCAGCCTTCCATGCTTCCACCCCTCCAGGAGCGCCGGCCACAGCCATGCATCACGCCTCACATTACCATCATCATGCGCAGTAAGTACTTTATACATTATCATCATTTTGTATGACAGGTTACTTTAAGTCTATAGCTTACTGTAAGAATCCCATATGTCTAATTTTTATGTATACTTTACATTATGAATAGTAATGTTTCTTGGAAACCGTGTTGGGCACATCAGCGTTCAAGTTTGAATGAGAATTTGACGATTGTCACCTAACCACTTAACCGTCATAGCTTAAAGTCTATGGCTATGACAGTTTTGTGAGATTCTTTGTTAAAAATCTACATCGAAAGTGCCATTTGGATATTATAATCAAAGACTCCAAATTAACTGTGAGACCAAGAATTGTAGTCTTTTTATTTCTGTGTGATAAACAGGTTATTTACACACAATGTCAGCTACTGGCTGATATGTTTCAACTCATCTGTAGGTCATCTTCAGGGCAAATATAAATCGGGATGTGCGCACAATTTTGTCCCGATCCACAGGATTTTAAAGTCTTTTCCAATAACTGTATGTGTGAAAAAGTCTACCAAAATTTAGAAGAGTAAATAAGTATGTGGTAAGAAAAACTATTTCTGATGCTAATTCAGTCCCTTTCCTAAGGCAAGAGCATTAAGAGAACTCTGTCAAGATGATCAAAAATTATATTCTCGATTAACATACGTCGCAATACCTAGTATTTGTGATTATTATGATGATTTACATTACATTTGAGAACGACTCAAAATTATATGTACTCGTTTCCTGTTAATGCGAGCGTTTACCTGTCTTACGTTGTTCACTTAGTATAATGAATTTTCCGGTTGCGTCTCTGCCCCCATTGAAGTGCGCAATTTCGTCATTAAATATTACAGCTTTAGTTATGACTTACTCGCCAATTCTTATTTAAAGCCCGTTGCAAATATCCACTTCTTATACTTACCTGTTCCCGCGACGCTTTACGTTTATTCCCTTTTTAGTGCCTCGCTTATCATAATCCGAATAGCAAACGGCTTTCATATCGACGAATCCATCTACATATGTAATTTTATTATGATTCCCAACGCAAGTGTCTTTTAGTGCAGCGCTCGCTTCGTGTTATCCCCTTGTCTAGATCCCCGTCCGTTTATTGGCTTGGCCTATAAGCTACACTGGTTCATTAAGCATTACGAGGACATGCAAGACCTTTTATTGCATAATTGCGTGGACTACTTTTTGCAAGTCCACAATTTTCCAATACATCCAACATTGTTGAGCGCGCGTTCAATTAAAAAAGTAACAGTTTTTTATACGTCTTCAATAAAATTCACATTCGCTCGGTGCACCTTTGCCGATCTGCCATTCCATTACGTTTATTACAAATTCAGTATCTTTTTTACGTTCCTCCACTTTAGAATTTATATCGGGAGCAGGTAGAAATTTTTAGATTAGATTAGACTCGGCGTATTAACCGTGGTTTACGGCCCAGAGCCCATAAAACCGAGTCCAGGTGAGACAAGGTGTTACTTAATGATAATTTATTGCACAACAAGGGACACGTAAGCCGACCGATTTGACGACAACATTAATCTTCTGTAACTGGACACAATAAAAGTATATCGTAAACTTGAGAAACGGATTGAGGAGCACCTGAATCAAGCCCTGACGGGCGATGAGCAGGAAGTCGTCAAACGGATTGAGACGTTTACAATGTTAGTTAATAAAAGCCGGACGGTGCATTTCAACAAATGAGTCGCCGTGTTTCAAAGGGTGCGTGATGTATGAGCGGCGAGGCCGACGCGACCACTGAGATGATTAATGTCCCAGAGACGCGAGACACGCCCAGCAGAGGCACGAAATTAAAATTGTAAAACGTTAATTTACTAAACACTTGATTTTAACACGCTGATGGATACTCGTATACAGCGAACCAATATTTCAGACTTAGTTATTGTGAGCCAGTACCAATAAAGGCTTTATGCGAGAAGATAGCTGCAGATGTGTTATTTCATGTACCTTAAATCTCCCGCGAAGATGGATGCGCGCCGCAGTCAGTGCAATTTATTTAAAGGCCTGTGCAATAAACTTGTTATTTCTACGTCTTATTAATAGTGATTGCATAACCCATTACGTAGAATATAAAATCGGGTATAAAATTGGTGGTATAAAGACATGCTTTCTCGGAAGTCAGCGATTCCTTTATGCGCGGCGAGGATGCGTTGCCGGATGCCTCGGGCTCGGCGTGCCCATTAACGGCGTTCCTTGGTGCCTCATTTAACCCGCTGCTGCGATAATTGCCACCACGTGTTTATTTCCAACTGATCTATTTATAGCACGCACAATGGGTTGGACACGATCGGGTATTTTGGCTTCGTTCGCTCCGTCAAAGTCAATTTTGTCCGGCCACAAAAGAGGTGTTGCGAGTCGCCTGTCGTTTGATTCATTAGGCAGGGGCCTTTGAACTGATAGATTAGTATCGCGTGCCAGTTTACCTTTTAATTCTACCTCAACGTTTTCAGATTGCGTTTATTTAGCTCCTTTGTTAGCCGGTATTGAATTTGAGATTTGCCTTTGATTAAGTTGTTGACGTGTGGCGTTAAATCTTTATCATTCGAGCGTTTAATAGGCGTGAAATACCTATGGTGTGTAAAATCATACAATGGTACACTTTTGTCATCTATGTCTTTACAACGTATACAATATTGCAATCTATACATTTCCTACTCAGTATTAAAGTTCTTTATATGGCATTATTATCAACCTTAAGCTTTAGTGTAAAACTTTATTTATGATAAATGCTTTGTATAGATGTGAACTATTGTTTTACAAAAGGCAACTTCCTCATGCCTTACAAGGTTCCACAAGAATTCTTCCATTTCACACATGTGTCGACACAAAGCGTCTAAGCCACAATAAGTGCCATTCTCCCGCCCGCATCCCACTACAGAGCATTGTGACTGCGTCCTGCCTCACAAATCATCGAGATGAGAAAAAAACCATTATTATTGATGTAAAGACAAAAGGCCGTGATTGGACGACGTGTGTGGTGTACCATTGTTCATAAAACATCATTTCGAAGTGTTTGACGCAATTAGGAATTATGTCTCTATCTGTAGATTTGTTATCGTGTTATCTTTGTCATAACAGTAATTTTTGGGTTAGTTATGGGAACCATCTTCGGTTTCTTTGGATGGGACGTAAAACATACCTCCAATCGGATTTGGGATCGAACATCTCATATTTTATTTTCCTGTGAAGTTATTAATGTTTTGGTTATAAAATTTTATAGTGTTTGAAATTTCATCACGTTGTTGTGGGAATGAGTTTTGAATTTCTTTGGAATCGTTACGTGTATCTTCTTTTCTGTTTTCATAATTTGCTCATCATTCATTCCAAATGTCATGTCTTTCCTCCAAATTGCCAAACAAAAATTGGAGGGCATCCAAAAGTCGCAAAATATAATATTTTGTTGTAATAAAGCATTTCAGTGACTGACATCACCTTCAATATTGAGCATATTATGAACATAACACACCTGTTAGTAAGAGTTTGTTCGCCAATAGAAAATAAATTAAAAGAAAAGTATAAAATACATTTTTGATGAGATATAAGACATAAACAAAACTGCCGTCGAAAAAACTGGCTTGCAGAATAAGCTGCTATAACTCACCATTGATTTCTTTAAGAACTTTCGTTAATTTATACTTCATATTTTTCGAAAATTCACCAATATTATTTGTTTTAAATATCACCTCGTTTCATTATGCGTAGTTGACATTAACAGCTCGCGAAATTATTGAAACACGCATGATTGAAATCAGTGGTCCCCAAACTTTTTCCTTCACAAACCCCATGCCAATATTTTTAAGGAGGAACAGATGATCCTACACGTTAGCTATTTAAAGCTAAATTATAGACATTAGAAGTTGACAAAAGATGATATTGTCATTATTTAGTGAACGTCAATTCAAGCTGTAAGTTAATTACTTACAGCTAACTTTATTGTTTAAGACGGAATCTGACTTATAACTTAGTGAATAAAATATTCACAAAGCACAAATATTAATCGCAAAAATCTCCAGGTCCCACATACATACATAGTATCACGTCTTTATCCCTAATGCCCATAAGACCAAACGGCCAAGTTTATCATGTGTTGATGTTGATCTCCAAGTCTTGTTTATTTAAAATTCGAAACTAAACACCAATGTATCATTTTGCTTTGCTATGTAGAGTAAATTAACGAATTTAATAGTTTACTACTTTATTTGCTGCATTGGATCGTTGTCATTGGCCACTAGGGTAGACCCCTAATACCCACTTTGGGAATCACTGTTTCAAGGTAAAGTTAGCGTGCGACTGATTTATTCGTTCCCCGCTGTGTTTGTTTGTGTCCGCAAATATAAACGTCGAGAACTAATTAAGGGTTTTTTTAAGAAAGTAAATGTGCGGGAAGATTTATAACGGATGCAGTTTTCCCGTTGAAATATATGGCTTTGGATGAGTAAAGCGCTATCTCTTGGCGGCTGGAATTTAGTGCGATGACCCCATATACGAGTACATATGTATTTTGTTCATGTTATTGGGTACTTGTATTGGTTAGGTTAAGTTGGTCTTTTCAAGCAATCTCATCCGTTTCCCATATCAACCCACTGATTCCTTTTTGATTGAACTTTTTCTAACTTATAGTTATTTGAAAGCATCTGCCCTGATGCAGTAGTTATAATGGCTAAAAGTAACATAAACGTGAAAGAGATAAA
The DNA here is from genome assembly GCA_963082605.1 of Rhodophaea formosa. Lineage (NCBI taxonomy): Eukaryota > Metazoa > Arthropoda > Insecta > Lepidoptera > Pyralidae > Rhodophaea > Rhodophaea formosa. The sequence goes on along the minus strand of OY720228.1, from coordinate 5,847,107 downwards.
CATACATTCTCATGCTTTATAAATATGTTTAAATTAATAAAATATATACAAAGAAACCACAGAATGAGCTAGCCCCAAACTAAGTAAGAGACTTGTGTTATGGGATACTAACTTAACGATTCTATATTTTATAACAAACTAGCTGACCCGGTGAACTTCGTACCGCCTAACAGTTGATGATTAAGTATTCATTACACATATCGAGTTTTCATTGTTTTTAAGATGTATTCTAATATTCGGGGCGGAGACAAATCCAGCGAATTAATAACCATCAAAATTGGTTCAGCAGATCTCGAGTTATAAGTGTTGTAACAAACCCATTTTTGTTATATATATATAATAGATATATAAATACAATAAGATGTTCTAACTGATGGGCTGAGTGGCCCCTTTAAGGAATGGTAAGGGTTTTAAAAACATACTGTCGATAAAAATCCAAGACCCAGATCAATCGGCCAAAGATCACTTTCCATCATGGCCAAACCGGAGATCGAACCCGATGACCTGCGGTGTGACGGGCAAGCATGATGTGGCTTAGGGCTTACTTTATTCGGGTAAGACCAGGGTCACTTTCTTTGTTTGAATTTATTTTGTTTAGTTTTTTCATCACGGGTTCCAAACTGGCCACTGATAGCCCCAAATGGTGTCAAAACAAAAAATTACCCACTACCTGCCACCCAGCCCATAAAGCTCTTCCGTCTAAAATCGGTCAAAAGCTCCCAATCGGTCAATCGGCCTTATAAAAAGCTTCCGGTCGTAAATTGACCATCCCTGCGTCCTGCGACAGGGCATTGTCCGATGTTATAAATAGATATAGATAATGCTATGTACTTAGAGTGTGGCCATTATTGGTATGTTCTCTATATTTTATGTTTAAGAGCTGGACTCTTGTCGGTGTAGTCTAACTAGGTACTACTTATTTGTATTTCAATGATATGACATCGTTACTATCTATTGTTGTTTTGTTTTAAAACCTGGAATATAGAAATAAATTTGTAATGTAATCATAAACGTAGGTACTCCTATTTTTATCTGAATGAACTTCATAATTATCTCTGACGAGCTCCGTGGCGCAGCGGATAACACGCCTGGCTGCGACACGGAAGTTCCCGGGTTCGATCACCGGTCAGGTCAAGATGGAAAAATGATCTTTTTCAGATTGACCTGGGTCTTGGATGTTTATCTATATAAGTATCTATTATAAAATATAGTATCGTTGAGTTAGTATCCCATAACACAAGTCTCGAACTTACTTTGGGGCTAGCTCAATCTGTGTGATTTGTCCGTATATATTTATTTATTATCTAATCGATTTAAAAAGAAGAAAATTCTTTAAAGTCATTACTTAAATCGTAAAAGTAATGCGTGAAATGGAACGTACGAGAGAATCATTGGATGTTTTAACGATTGATATCGATTTATTTTAACATAATCGGTTACTACGCCTTCAATTAATGTCGATTAAGGGCCGCGAAAACTCGATTATGAATCGATTGTCTCGTACCCGTGCGCCGCCGTGATTTTGATCTCTGGTAAAAACACTTACGTTGTTTGACATCCTTTTTACTCATCTTTGCATCGCACATATCTGGTAACAAAGTCTGTGAATAAGACAATACAGTACTAAGAGTGAAAGAAGAATGCCTACGTAAGTATGAAGCCCCGTCCCTCATTAAAAAAAATACTTAATTGTATGATTACGAAAACTACACAGAATCACTCGGTACATCATTGGAATACAATAAAAACAAAAAGTAAGTTTATTTTTTGGAGGTTATTGATTATTAATAAAAACAAATGTTTAATATTTAGTTATTATGGACAAATGTAACTAAGACAGAAACAAAAAAACTTAGAATAAAAACTGAATTTTATTTAACCTTTATATCATGCTCATACACGATAAATAAGGGGTGGGCCCGGGGATTGTCAATCCCCTTTTCTTCAAAAGTGAGACAAATACCGCTTATCTCTCAGAGAGAGAACACGAAGATGAACTGGTGCGAGACCCAATTGTTTGGCTACTAAAGTGGTCGAAGTTTGTTGGAGAATGCATAACTATCAGAATTTGGAAAGTTTCTGTCTAACATTTAGGTTTGTACGTTTGTTTTTATTGTATAAATAAAATTTTATTTAGCTTTAAGTGAGAGATGGGCAAACTGCACGTTATCTTGTGTGATTTATCCGTATATAAAAAAAAAAATAAATAAATAAAAATCTTAATTTCTTCAAATGTGTCTATCACAATTTCAAATGGGCATAAAAAGTAGGTTGGACAAATAAGAGTATCTAACTACTATCTAACATATCGACTCACTTTGAATTGAAGTTTAAGTTTTAATATTAATTATAAGGATTATATATGCTGCAATGAAATAGATGACAATACTCTTTTTACTGACTGTTATATTTGCAAGGACGCCCCACTTTATGAAATTATTAAAACAACATTATTGTCGATACTGATGAAAAACAGTCTTTGAAGTGAGTTAAAAATATGGATCTAGGTTAAGCGCATATCATTAGCGAATTCGTCATCTGGACTCCCACTTTGTGCTAAAAATAGGACGAAATTATTATGAACGTATTGAGGAATTCTAATTTCTTAACTTACATACATATTATCACGTCTTTTTCCCTTGCGGGGTAGACAGAGCCCAAGGTAATAGAACCCAAAGGGCCAAGTTTAGAGTGTTAGTTGGCGTCAAGGTAGAAAGCGGAATCAAAATAGTGACGAACCCATCATTATTTTGATTCCGCTTTCCGCTAGCCGCATCGCCTTTAACATGATTCCTTAAATTTTTTGCCCAATCCCTTTAAAATTTCTGGACTTGTTTGTTTTTATTGTGTTAGAGGCCAACACTGGTGTCAGATTTTTTAAGTTACATAAAGACATCTGACGAAGCTTAAGGATTTATGATAGCCGGGGCCAACGGCTTATCGTGTCGCCCGAAGCACGGATTAGCTCAAGATATTTTAATGCTGCCGTGTGGTTCCCAGCACAGTAGAATAATTCTCCAAAATTCTCCGTGGGTGACATCCACGGAGAGTTTTGGAGAATTATTAGACAGAAGGTGACTTAGGAAACAATTGCCAATCAAAGCTTATAAACATCAAAGAGACCTCTCCAACCCGTCTGGCCAACGTGGAGAGTATAGGCCAAACCCTCTGACTGCTCTGGCTAATATCGTATATGGCTCTGGTAGTACAGAGAGGGTGGTGCTCCTATAGTGGAGACTAAAAAAAAAAGATAATGATTTTAATGTTACCCATAGTCACCCATTCAAGTGGGAACCGCACCCTGGTTGCTTAGCGTGCGAATGATTATAATGAAATCGCATGTACAAAAAAGTGTATATCATATGCATACAGGTCTCTAAAAAGACTTTTTTTCGGTATTGAAATATGCCAATTGAGATATTAACTCCCATAATAATTTCAAACGTACTCTTTTATACCTCAGTGGTACTATACTAACTAAGAAACCTTTTTTATCCCTTTCCACACATCCAGAAGTCATCGATAACAAAATAAAATAAAAATAGGACATGCAACATCGCGTGCGCACAGTAGCAATCTTTTTTGCCCGCGCATCATTAGACGCAGGTGTGTAGCCGTCCTTAGATCTCGACATAGATCGAGCTTAATTTTTGAAGTGGTAGAATTGATCCACTGATAGTTATGACGTCAGCATTCGGTTGGTATTCACAATTGAATAAAATCAATAATGGTTCTATGTATACGTATTTTTAAACGCTCGCATAGTTTTTTTCTAAAATTCGAGAAAAAAGAAAATATGATGTCGATGAGATCTAATGGGACTCAATGGAACCAATGAGACCCAATAGGACTCAAAGGTATAGTAACGATGGGACCCTATGGGACCCTATGATATCAATGGAACCCTATGGGACTCGATGGTATCCGATGGCACCCAAAGTCAAGTACGCGTTGTACGCGTGTTTGAACCCGAGTGGCCTCGTGCGACAATTTGGAAAACCCATTCAAAAATAGAGCCAAAAAAATTAACTGAAAATTCAAAAGAATTCGAAAGCTTGACTACGAGTGGCGGATTGATTCTACCAGTTCAATAATTGAGCTCTTGATCGTTAGTCGCAGGTGCGTCTAAAGCCTTAGATAATTTCAAATGAAATAGATATTATTGATAAAATTATTTAAAGGTCAAGTTTATTTAACGCATATACAAGATCTTGAAATTATTTAGAATGAATATTGAAATTGAAAAGTTCGACATGCTTGCAATGTTGTTTTCATTTAACAGCTTCATGTTATAGGTACGGATTAATCAGTCTTGCTTGTCTGAATCTTCTTTGTAATAGTTTCAATTCCATCCAGAACATGTATTATAAAAAGATCAATTAGTAAGTTTTTCAAAAATAACGCTTCAAAGGGAACTTAAAATATTAGATAATCGTTGAGGGGACACAGATAGTGAGACAGAAATAGGTATTTAATACTATATCTCTATTATTATTGTCCACTTCTCGGAGCCTGCATCAACGTATAAAAAATAAAAAATTAATTGAAAGTCGTTATAAACCGATCGATAAGAAGTCAAAACGCGTAAATCCTTTTAATCAGGAGCACTTGGCTTCAAATCGCGCTGAGGCAGATTTAAACGGTTTTAATTAAAGAAACAGAAATAAAAACGCGCTGAAAATGGAGCTTAAACACGTAACCGAAACCCAAGTGTTTTGTTATTTGCCAATAAAGGTGCATACATACATACACCTCTTGTAACTAAAACAAACTAAAACATTTTCATGAGATAGTATAATTTTAATTTTTAATTTCATGTAACGAGGAGCCCGATGGTCCAGTGGGTGTGAGCTCTATGAGCGCTTACGTATGTTAAGCAACCCCTGGTGCAGTCCCTACTTGGATGGTCACCCATCCAAGTAGGGACTGCACCAGGGGTTGCTTGTGCAAATGGCATAAAAATATCTCGAGCTCCTCCGTGCTTCGGAAGGCACGTTAAGCCGTTGGTCTCGGCTGTCATCGTTGATGGCAGTCGTTAAGCTATGTCAGATGCCTTAAGGCAGCTTGAAAAATCTGACACCAGTGTTGGCCACTTACACATACGAAAAACAAACAAACATGTATATGGTTCATGATTTGTAGCAGGTTATGTATATTTTTTTACTTGGACTAGCTAGATCGATTTTTCGTTCCCGAAAAACACATAGTATGCCAAATCTGATTGAAATCGTTGGAGTTGTTTCCGAGATCCGCACTCTAAGTTAATATACAAAAATTGGGCTTCCTCTTCTTGACGAGTCTTTATATGGTTAAGAGTAATTTCATATTAATTTGCGCAGCTACAGCCATAGCAAAGCCGTTCAGTGGACATTACAAGTAAAGTCTACAATTTGCGTGTTCTGAACAAAGAATAATTTAAAAAAATGTATAGAATAATAAAGCTGATTTAAATTCGGGGTTGTTGTCAGAATCAGAATTGGTCATATTGATAAAGACATGACCTATATCCACAGCCTACATCGGAAGCTTTTTACAACTTGTTGAATTGAAAACACCGCTAGTATTATATCATTGAAACTAACGTGAGATAAATACATTATATTTAAAAACGGGTCACTCACGTGCTAGTATTTTTTTGTGATTTATTTCTTCTTAACGCTTTTAAACTCATATCATCGATAACAATAACAAAACCCAAGGATCTCTAAAGACCGACATACTACAAATATGACTTAAAGTTTATGTGTCGTACTTAAAATGTAAAACAATAGTACTCAATGTACACCCACCTTAGTGAATTAAACGCGCCACGGTGGTTGGTCGCACACAATCGCGCGTAATTCGGAGGCGCGATTTTGTCGCTGCGATTTATCGTCCGGCGAATAATGAAGTACATACTTAGCTATTGTACGTGTACGCGCACCTTTATTACTTATATTTCAGGGGCGGATTCAGTGTGGTGGGCACGGGAAAGATATTTAAGAATTTCTGTTTTCCTTTTATATATATTTTTAACGTAACTACGTCTAAGTTTTATTTAATTTTATTTGCTGCTATACAGCCAATCAGTTTTTTAAATAGTTTATGTTTATGTGAAGAACACAAGAGACGACTCACGATTTAATCATACTAACCACCAACAAACATTTTTTTTGAAAAATCAGTCGATACTTATACAGAGTGTAACATGACCTTCGCCAGCACCTTATAGGAGCGACTCAGGCCGTCAATATGAACAACTTTTACAAAAGTTGTTCATATTAATGGGCTGTGTTGAGGGTCATGTTACAATCTGTATTGGGTCATATTGTTATCTAAGATTTTTTTTGCAAAGCTTTTTAACTTTAACAAAAAAAAACAAATAATATGATTGACGTCACTGTTTAAATCTAAAGCTAGCTAGGTATTAGGATTCACACTGCCGATTGTGGAGTGTTCGGGCCCTTATTTCTTTTGGGAACTGGATCCGTCCCTGACTTATTAAGTATAGGTACCAATTTAATAAGCTTGTAAACTTAGTTTCCGCACTTTGTGGGAAAATGTTGATACGCATTCTCAAAGTATCAAACAATGACAAATCGAAAGTCAAGAAAACAATTAATAATGTGCAAAAGCTAAGCTAATTGATATTTCATTTGTTTTCAAACATTTTCTCATAGCCTTTGCTTCGTTCTTTAATTGTTTTTATTTTTAGTTCACCACTTTCAATCTCCGTTCCAAAATTATATAACTGGGTAAAACCCCAGCATAAGTAGTTGAAATATAGTGAGAAATTTTCATTAGCGCAACGAAAAGAAATTAGGTAAAGTTATTTTTACAGGCATTTAAAGATCAGGTGAATATTTAATTGATCTTATGACTCCACTTTAATTAAAATGATTATTCCATGAATAAACCATTGACCAGAAAGGTCATTCCGATATGTACTTGGCAATTATTCTATAAACTACACAAGTAAATAAAAATTAAAGGAGTAAAATAAGTTTGTTATGTGTAGCATATTGCATAATAGCTACTACTGCCTTAACAACTACGTATCAGAAAGACAATCTTCCGCCTTAAAAGTTTAATTTTTTTTCATTGCAGTACCCACCTCGCAGGCAAAGTCGAGGAAATGAAATGAATAGTATTTTATTCTCATCTGGATCTCATGTATCACTTTTTGAACGGCATTTATCTTTCTTGTAATTTTTTTTTATATCTGCCAAATCAAAATGCTGCTAGCGTTTTGAAAAGACCACTGCTGAGAAGAATACGCCGAAATAAACTTAGTTCAGTATTGTGTGTACTCAGTTCAGTGGACAAAAACGAATCTGAAAATAAATTCTTTGACTGCGTTGTCTCCACTTTCGTGTCCAAATCGTCCAAAAGTAACTGTAACACTATACGTTATCAAAGTGTTCGTTCGAAAGCTCGCACCTGTTGACGTGTTTACAGAGACAACAGCGATAATAGACGTCAAGGCATGAGAGGAAGCGGGTAGTAAAGCGGCAACGAAAAGCCTGATATATATTTATTTTATTTTATACACTAGCAATTTTCCCGCGACTTCGTCCGCGTAAAATATAGCCTATGTCACCGGCAGATAAATTAGATTTCTACAGGTGAAAGAATTTTAGAAATCCGTCCAGTAGTTTCGGAGCCTATTCATTCAAACAAACATTTGATTAATTCATCAAATATTTCCCCTTTAAATATCAGTAAAGATATCATCTGAAGTACGGAGAAAGACATAGGCTAGCTTTCATCCCAGAAAAATACTTTTCCTAAAGTCAAAGTCAATCATTTTATTCATCATAAGATATTTCAATATCATCTAGTGAACGTCAATTTTTTTCATAATTACAATTAGTTTACAAAAATATATTATTGTTGACGTCAATAATTTACTTACGGCTAAGTTTACACCGCTTCCAAGGCGGAGTGCAGAAGAAATATTGTTAAGTTATACATGACACATGAAAAGCATGAAAAAGACACTGAGTTAACCAACATTACTCATCCAGCCATCCATCCATCAGGTCTGTTTTAGTCTTCACTGCAGGAGCACGACCCTCTCTGTACTACCACAGCAATATATTAGCCAGAGTAGTCAGAGGATTTGGCCTACACTTTCCACGCTGGCCAGACGGGTTGGAGAGGTCTTTTTGATGTTTGTAAGCTTTGTTTAGCTTGTGTTTCCTAAGTCGCCTTTTACGACATCCACGAGAAGACTTGGAGTGGTCCTATTCTACTCTGCCGGGAACCACACGGCCTCCGGGAACCACACGGCCTATTACTCATAATATTCTCATTTTCTAGTTTTTCAAGACTAGGTGTATGAGTAATAAAATGAGAGAGAAGCATTTACATACAAAGATTGCCTTGTCTTACTTAACCTGTTCATGATAATTTTATGTGGAATGAGTATATCATCATATGACAATATTAATGATAGGGGGTAGGCCGATGTAAGCATAACACAGCCAAGTGGGGCTACATCGACCAAAATAATGTTCAGTGTGAATGTGGTGAAAGAAACCAGACCATGTCACACCTCATGTCGTGCCCCATGTGCCCCACTACCTGCACAAAGTACGACCTCAACTACGCCTCAGCAAGTGGCGTGGCTGTTGCAACATGCTGGAAGGATAAAATATACGATTTTTTAGACATTTTGAGCCATCGACACGAAAAGAAGAAGAATGATATTGCAGCCAACGCGCTATATCCTTAATGGGGAACTTGCTAGAGCAGATTTTGAAAATGACCTATTAAAATTAAGTTTTGTCAAAATTGGTTGGAAAAATCCATTTCAAGAGTATCGAAATTTAAAAATAATATGATCATAAGATAGCCTTTGAAATTCATAGCAACATTAACTATAAGGCTATTTCCAAATGCGTGATATTTAACATAGCTGCCTATGAAAGTTTCACCTCACTCATACAAAATGTTAAAGAAATAACGTCACTGTCTGTTGTTTTTTGTAAGCGATATTTACGCGTAGGGAAAATTGTAACCTTGTGATCATTATTCAGAGATTTTGGGATTGTCAAGGTAATTTCTTCACCAATATTCCTATTTTAGAGAGCTCTTTTCATACTACAACGAAAAAATACATGGCGAAATTTTTATCGTTCCGGACCATGAAAGGGGTGATTCAGCCTGTCAATATAAACAACTTTTCCTATGGGACAAATGCTGTAAACTCGAAAAAAATTTCGACATGTACACTTTTGTATGAGAATGTCGAAATAAAATTTGAGTTTCCAGCATTGGTCCCATAGGAAAAATGGTTCATATCGACGGGCTGAATCACCCCTTTAAGGGTCCAGAACGATCAAAATTTCGCCATGTATATGCAAGTACCCCATTAAATTCAACAGGACAGCACATTGCAACTAGGCGACAAGGAAGCTCTCAAATTAGATATCTCCTTGCATTAAACATGTGCATCTGCATCTGCTGACACTTTTACTGCTTTGTATGTGTTTTTCTCTCATTAATTATAAAAACGTCTGGGGCGACTCGCCAGCGAAACTTGGTAGGCGTCGGACGTTGCTTATTTATCACCTCATTTGTGTACTTGAAGAGAACAGTCGCCAAATAATTAGTAAGTAGGCTTACGTTTGTTTTGGTTACTGAATGAGCAGAATACTATGCGACTTTGGTGGCATACCCACCGTGGCATCACAGCTGAGGGAAATCATTTTAGTGCCATATTCCGTCAAGCTATCAATGTTTTAATTTTATTGTATTTTTATATGCACCAAATAGAAGAACAAAGGTCACCGACATAGCTCAGCGGATTAGCTCTTTGAAGTGGCAGTGAGCGGGGCACATAGCGCGAAGAACCAATGGCAGAAAAGTTCTTGAATGGCAACCACGTACCGGCAAACGCAGCGTTGAACACCCACCGACTAGGTGGTCAGACGACCTGATAAAGGTCGCAGGAAGGCGCTGGATGCAGGCCGCTTTCAACCGGTCGTATTGCAAATCCTTGGGGGAGGCCTATGTCCAGCACTGGACTTCCTGTGGTATAGATATGATGATCCACCAAATAAACATTTTCTATTCTATTCATTCTTTGTCTCTCACCTTTGTATTCCCGATGCATCCACAGCAACTGTGTCTCAGACTTCTTTTCCTTGAAAAAATCTAACTCATGTTTTAGCCGAATAAAGTGACGATTAAGCAACAGACCGTAATTATTTTATTTATTGACATACAAGCAAATAACCATACTTTGTCGTTTCAAGAACAAACCGCGAATTTCCATAAATTGGCCCACACATTTAAATAAGAATGAACAAACATAGTCGCGTGAAGGGTTAAATTTGTACAGGGTTTTGTTGATGCATGTCCGCTTGACGAGGGGTTAAAAGTTAACTTTACTCAATATTTTTATAGTATCATCAGGTCTTTTTTAGTCTCCACTGCAGAAGTACGACCCTCTCTGTACTACCAGAACCATATATTAGCTAGAGCAGTCGGAGGATTTGGCGTACACCCTCCACGCTGGCCAGACGGGTGGAGAGGTCTCTATGTTTATAAGCTTTGTTTAGCTTGTGTTTCCTAAGACGCCTTCTATGACATCCACAGGAAGATTTGTAGAATTTTTTAATAATATAATTATGTGTATTACAATTTTACATTATATACCTAAATTCTATATATTTCAAAATCAATTTGAAACAAAAGTCAAATTAAAATAATAACAAAATCAGTCAATCAATCAGTTTATAGAATGGATATGTTTAATTAATTATTAAACGTTTTGAGCCTATAGACCTCTAATAAGTTGACTTAATCATCTGATCCTTGTTAGTTTCCACTGCAGGAGCATGACCCTCTCTGTACTACCAGAGGCATATTTTAGCCAGAGCAGTCAGAGGATTTGGTTTTCACTCTCCACGCTGGCCAGACAGGTTGGAGAGGTCTTTTTGATCATCATTCTCTTTGATGTTTATAAGCTTTGTTTAGCTTGTGTTCCCTAAGTCGCCTTCTACGACATCCACGGGAAGACTTGGAGCGGTCCTATTCTATTCTGCCGGCAACCACACGGTAAAGAACAAATGAAAAGCGATAAATAAGTCTTGAAGTAATATTTCTTAACGTGCGTGCCGCAGATCTATACGGGCTGTTTACGAGAATATTTTTATACCGGCGCAGTAAAACAGGAATGAGTCGTAAAGCCCGGACAGTTTTATTGGGATGCCGTTTACGGCTCGGACAGCCCTTGAAGGGATTTGACCTTTAAGAATAACAAGGGTTGGGAGGCGAGGTCACGTGGTGGAGAACTACTTTTTATGAGCTAGTAATAAGTCTTGTCTGGTTGTTGGTTACGACACCCTTTTGTCGTGGCTCCCGTGATGTGTCTAACAGTCAAAGCACAACAGTATTTCCTTCAATTTAGGAGTTATCAAATTAGTATCAGCTAGGTTAATTAGCTGATACTTATTTGATAACTCCTGAGGCTCAGTGGTCATTATTCCAGGTTTTCACAAGTCACAAGGCAAATCCCGGGTTTGAACCCCGGTTAAAGTCAAGATAATAAATCATCTTTTTCAGATAGACCTGGATCTTGGATGCTTGAATATGTTATAAAATATACCGTTACCTACCGTTCAGTAAGTATTCAATAATAAGCCTCAAGCTTCCTTCCAATGGTTTCTGAATTTTCGACCAATATAATGATGTAATACGAAAAGAGGTGATAAACAACGCGATAAAAACGAAAACAAAATCAAGTTTGGCTAAATAATATATGTAGTGGCAACTGGCAGGCAGTCTCTTCAACAGAATTACTTCAGCCCTTTTAGTACTTAATAATAATATTTATATCCTTTTATAATAAACTCGTCCAACCTTCTACCCGTTATCGACGTCTTAATAAGGCAGGACGACTAACCGTAACAGCCTTAAAAATTTATTCATTTCATATTCTGAGAACGCATGTGTTAAATCGTAATGAAATTGTAAAAAAAGGTTTTATGATTTTTTATAAAACGATCCCCAATTTACAATAACTGGATACTTTTCTTGAAAAGCCGTGTTCTCAAGTTATAAGCGTAAGCGATTCTGCCTGGGCACTATACTGACACCAGTCTTTGTGCGGCGGCCTAACGAAGAAATGAACTTAAAAAAAATTATATCGTTCTTAAAAATATTTATAAAATACAATAATATTTTAAAATTGGAAATATAATTTAAATCTTCCTATAAGCGTATTCCAGGACGCTTTTACGACAGTCGTATCTTCGCATACGCACGTTTGTTGACAGAAATGTTAGCTTCTGCGCAATTCTACTCAGAATCTTTAAGTCGACAAAACTTTACAAACAACTCAGTTGGATATTTTTAAATCTCTAATATTATGGTTTGAGATTCACAATAAAACCGTTTTTTCCGGTTTTTTGGTAATTTTATTCAGCTGTTATGACTTGAACACTACCATATCATACGTAACATATTTATTAAAATTGCTTAAAAATGAACTTGGTTTTTATATTTTTCGATAAAAAAAATATAGACATCGCTTCCAGTAAGTGTAATAATAATAAATATTGCAATTTATGTGGCGACCTGTACTCCAATATTTTATATTTGTACCGATTTACATTATTTTCTTTTATATTACCTCACGGACATAAAAATTGAAAGGTGTTTTTGGTAAAGTCTGCTTGTATGACTCTGCTATAGGTGCTAGGTAAAATTAGTTTGTTAATTCCTTCTTGAAACAAAAATACAAACAAATGTATGTATGGATCATTAAAATTTATTCTAAGGTTAGTACCAATACAGAATAGTTAGAAATGATACACTAAATAATAAAAATATAAAATAAAATTTTAATTATTACAAGATAGTTCCTGATTACTCTGATCAGGAGCAAAATTTTTGTACTGGTAGCATCGATCCGCTACTCGTTGTTAAGCTTCCGCATAGTGACTCCTGATTGGCTGTATTTTTGAAATATAATATAATTTGAGCTAAATTCGAAAGGATTTTCTGAATGGTCGCCCAAGACCACTGATCCAAATATAGGGTTTTGCAATAGGGACGCTCGAAATTTGACAGCGTATAGCGGCAATCTTGTTAAAGCTGTAGGTGTCAAATTTGGAGGAATACTTGAAAAAAAAATATTCTGTTTGGTGAAATTTAATAAAAGTTAGTATTACTAAGCGTGCTTGCACTCCCAAGTTCATTGTGAACACTGTAGCACAGAGTTTCAATTACTTATAGATTGCATACTCGTCGACAAGTTAGATAGCGATAAAGTTAAGTGACCACGCAACGTATTCAAGTGAGATGGGTCATCGCAAGGTCAATGTGCGTTGATCAACGCATCAATTGTTCGATTGCATTTTTATCAATTCGCATAACTTTTATTGCGCAATGATGAATAATTGATTTCAATTTTATAGACCACCATGATTGATCTCGTTTTCCCTTCATCATCAGGTCTTTTTTAGTCTCCACTGCAGGAGCAAGAGCCCGATGGCTCATGGGCCATGAGCATTATGAGCGCTTTCGCATGTTAAGCAACCCGGGCGCAGTTGGATGGGTGACCGCAAGTGGCTGTGTAATATCTCGAGCTCCTCCGTGCTTCGGAAGGCACGTTAAGCCGTTGGTCCCGGCTGTCATTATTGATGGCAGTCGTAAAGCTATCAGATGCCTTTAGGCAGCATGAAAATCTGACACCTGTATTGGCCACTTACACACACGCAAAACAAAACAAAACTGTACTACCAGAGTCATATTTTATCTGAGCAGTCAGAGGATTTGGCCTACACTCTCCACGCTGGCCAGACGGGTTGGAGAAGTCTCTTACATAAGCTTTGTTTAGCTTGTGTTTCCTAAGTCGCCTTCTACGACATCCACGAGAAGACTTGGAGTGGACCTATTCTATTCTGACCACGGTCATCCCACAGGTAAATTGTGGTGTGTTGTACATCACAATGTACCTATGGGATGAATGCTGGGAACCCTAAAAATATTCCGCATTTTCATGCAAATATGTTCAGCCGCCGGGCAATTTACACGGGAAAGTCATTTTTTTTTTGTATCCCAGTATTGGTCCAATAGGAAAAGTTGTTCATATTGACGGGCTGAGTCACCCCCTTCAGGGTATGTCTAAAGTAATTTACACGATGTATTTGCTTGTCAAAGATCTCCGGATAGTTATAAGAACCATCACATTTAAATTCTTTCGGTAGACATACATACATGTCATCATCATCTGCCTTACCTTATATCCCATCACCTAGGGTCGTCGCAATATGTCTTATCTTTCCATATATTTCTATCCTGTGTCATTCCAGACATAGTATCACATCTTTGTCCCTTACAGGGGTCAGAGCCTAAGGCTATAATACCGAAAGGCCACGTTTAGATGTTGATGGACTTAAAGATGGAATACAGAATCAAATTAGTGATGAATTGCTAGCCGCATCGCCTATTTACATGATTCCATAAATTTGCACCCAATTTTTTCGGTAGATCCTATCCTATCTTAACTATCCTAATCTTATCCTATCCTAACTAATGTTATAAATGAGGGAGTGAGTTTGTTTTTTTGTTTGTTACGATTTCACGCCCTATCTACTGAAACGATCATGATGAAATTTTGCATACACATACGTTAGGGTACTGAGTAGGATATAGGCTATTACGCGAGCGAAGCCGCGGGTTATAGCTAGTATTCTAAAATTTATCTTATTTTTTCGGTTTGCTATAGGAAATGTCATCTGCCAGAGTTACTAGTCCACGCTATCTGATGGCCTCAGAACTGATGGCTCACTTTATGAAGCAGTATCTTGTTGTAAAAATCATCAAAAAGGACTCTTTGTGTTTCTCCAATGAGACAAAACGGGTTATACTTCAGCTCCACACGTGCACGCAGTCTTAATTATTTTATTTAGTAATCAATATAAAGGCTATCGGTCTGACCCGCGATAACTGACAATATACTCGGTTCAAGAGTACTTTATATTGCGAACTTGAATGTTATTATGTGGATGTGTGGCTTTTTTATCTAAGCTTTTTTCATGATCCCACTGTGATGTTCCGAAGCCTTAGGCTCGTTTTCTGGTTACTACAGTCAGCTTTTTAAGGGCCAGGTATTGTACCAATAAATTTAAAAAAAGCCTCCGACACAAAAATCCATTGCCAAGAAAACTGCTTTCAAATAAAACTAAACAATTTTGTATGAAAATATTGTTTCTTTTTCGAATTTTTAATCATGAGTCCTTTACAAAAAGTTGTTCATATTGATGATTAACATATTGTAGAACTTCACATCTGCTAATACTAGTTTTTAATTGACACCATCGGATGTAATAATATTTAAACTTACGCACGATAAATTCATTATGAAACCACGGCCTTCGCCGACTAGTTTCGGTCTGTTTGTTGTGCTTTGAGGGAAGCGTAACCGTCGTGTCGCCAACCCTTTCACTCGCCCCGATGATGGTCTTCGTAACAGACCGAAACTAGTCGGCGGATCCATAAAACGTAAGTAAAGCCGTGTTTTCATAACCATTGATGTGTTCTTTCTACACGATGTTGCTGCTAAAGGTCTTGCTCTAGAATATCAGAGTTACTTCCAATTAAGTAATGAATATATTAATACTTGTAAGCTATTGTAATCTTCTGTTATCTATGAGGAAGTCTTCCTATGGAGCCTGACATCCGCAGCCTAAAATAGACCCGTCATAATTCACGTAGTCCAATGACCTGCGCGGCGGAAATGACCGCACTACACTCCGTTTAGTTGCATTTTCCCCTTAGCACCAAGGATATGCACCAGTCATTCTTTACGTTTCCGTGCATGTAATACTTACAGTAATATTTGTAGGTGTTTCCATATCAACTGTTTCTCGCGCTTTCGATATAATTATTATAAATTGTTATGGTGGCTGTCAATTCATAACGTCTTTGTTTCTAAGAGGATAGAGAGAGAAGAGAACACCAAAAATCCTAACGCCTCTTGACGTGATTATCCAAGTCCTTAGTTAGCTTAATACAACTAGCGTGGGGAAGGTGGTAGTAAACCTCTGTAAGGAAGTGGCCAGTACATAGTCTATCATCTCATATTGTTGTGGTTTGTGGTGTTCAGGCTCTTTGCACTACACCCTTAGTGGCGTACCTACCTTCATTATGAAATGTAATGAAATGAAATTTTACTCAAATAGGTATATAACATTTTTTTTAATGTATGCTTATCGATAAACTATTGGCGTTTGGGAACGACCACTGCTGAGACGAATTTTTCTCTATGTCAGGATGTGGCTCTTGGATTAAATGGCTAAGCGTTGGCTTGTTGACATTTTAAAGATACTCCACTGGCGATGAACTTATTCTACTGTCATATCAGTTTACATGACTTTATCAGTCGGAGTCGGAGTACTAGCACTAGTTACAATCCACGGAACCAAAAAGAAGCCACCATTTTGTCCAGCACACCGTACACACCGGGCACACCAATAAAATAATGCTCGATGATTTATTTGTAAACAGACGGCCGTCAGCGCCCAGCCGCAATATCGTGTGTACGTACACTACACTAAAGAGAACATAGAAGGATAATGCCTCCGTGGTCCAGTGGTTAAGGCGTTTGCCTTGTTGACCCGGGGGTCGTGGGTTCGATTCCCACGGGAAGCATACTTTATTAAGTAGTTTCCAGTTTGGCTAAGACATTGCAGGCATGGATCACCTGATTGTCTGATAAGAAAGATGATTCCGTGCTTCGGAAGGCACGTTAAGCCGGTGGTCCCGGCTGCCATCTGGTAGTCGTTAAAGAATCCACGTCAGAGGCCGAGAGGCGGTTCCGAAGAACTCTGACACCAGGGTGTGCATGGTCGACTGACCGTGTCACCTACTCGAAATGATGATGATGAGAAGGATAAGTGATAGATATCGCGTATTATTACGAATTTTAAAGAGTTCCGTGGCACAGTGGGTAACATACGCCAGCTTGAAACACGAGAGGCTCCGGATTTGATCTCCGGTCATCTTTTTCAGATTGACCTGAGACTTACGAGTAAATGATTACCTTTAAAAGTATCTATTATAAAATAGTGTCGTTGAGTTGGTATCCTACAACAAAAGTTCACAACTTACTGTGGGGTTAGCTCAATTTTTGTAATATATCCCTATATATTTATTTTATTAATTAATATATTTTATGTCTATACATAATTTAACTTCAAACAACACAGTTAGGTACATGGCGATATCTATGGTTTCTGGTAACGTAGATAATAGATATTTAGTTAAACAGTCCGTAAAGCATGTGTGGAATCCGCGATTGATAGACACGTACGAGTAAGTACTAATACCGTCGTCCTGATGAACCAGTGAGTCGATCTATGTTCGTCTTCACATAAAACAGATGTAGATAAACCATCTCGGGTTCATTTTAGTAGTACAACGTAATTATGATTAGGAAGTTTGGCTTACATATGATTAATTACCTTTATATATTAAATAACATTATTTGAACACAATATTTCTTTATATTTGAATATTTATTATTGTAAGCGATATTTATGTGAGTGACGCAAATGTATGTGAAAAGACAGTTCTGTAATGACCTTATTTTGTGGGAACACGTATAGTACACCCGCAGGAAATAGTGTTTATTCACGTTATATTATGCATTTTCTCGAGACCACTTTATTATAATATGATTCATAGATCGTTTATTTTATGAATGTAGCTATTTGTTGCGATTCCATTTCACTGGAAGATAGAGAAGTATTTTCTAGATGCGTGGTGATTGAGTATAAAAGAATGCAGAATATTGAGTATACACGAGTTGCATATGCCTGTTTCCAACGATAATGTGAAAGTAGTTAGATAAAGATAAGTGAATTTTCTAATGATACCCGAATCATTCAAAGTCCAGTCATTGAACTTAACGGAACATAACACTACTTTTTATTAGTCTGTCGCGTAAAAACTAAAACAGTAGCGTCATCCCAACACCTCCAGCGTGTATACCCAGTCATTGTTTACATTGCACGGCAATTGTTTACATTGCCCGATGTTGTTTATTTTCGCTGCATATGGATTAAAAAGCGCAGTCCATTCCGGGCGTTTATCGTCTTTTTTTATTTAGATGTTGCACCGTAACACGTAAATTATTTATGACTTAGTTGTTGCTGTCTTTAAGTTGGTCAGTTCATCTGGTTTGATTCTACGTCTTTAAAAAACAAAATCTTCCTTGAAGGATACTTTTATCTTTATGATATTAGTAATTACATGAAAAGGTTTTGAGATTTCTGAATCATGTTTTGCCGATGGAATAAAGAAAATATAATTAGTTTTTATACAGAGAGAGAGAAAAAGGGAGAGACCTACTCAGCTTGATTTTACCGTTGTTACATTGTCTGTTGTATTTTTTACAAACCTTGTTTTTAGGAAAAAAGACAAATAAAAAATGTTTCGAATTATATTATCATGAAAAAGATAAGTAACCAAATTCAATATTGCCCTTTGCTTAATTACTATAAACATAAAGATAACACAGATACGCAAGTGTATCTACTATATAATAGATATTTGCTGATAGGACAAGTAACTACTACTTGTTTAATATAAGTACCTACTGTTTTTGTAGGTACTCTAAAAAAGAATACTAAAAACCCAGCAGAGTAGAATAGGACCACTCCAAGTCTTCCCGTGGATGTCGTAGAAGGCGATTTAGGAAACACAAGCTATACAAAGCTCATAAACATCAAAGAGACCTCTCCAACCTGTCTGGCCAGCGTGGAGAGTGTAGGCCAAATCCTCTGACTGCTCTGGATAATACCTATGGCTCTGGTAGAACAGAGAGGGTCGTGCTCCTGCAGTGAAGACTATCAAAGACCTGACGATGATGATGAATTTAAATATAATATGTTTATTTCTCTCTCTCCTCCCAAATATCCTCCATATTAAAACGAAGTCATATAGTTTTGACAAAAAAACTCAATCTTGTTTGTATTCCTTCTTCTTATTTGAAGATTCATAAATCTTTCAAATATTAGAAGAAATTAACAAAAAAATTGGTTTGGTAGATACTGAGCCACTAACTCGTAACTCTATACGTCGACACAGGTGTCAAAGGCTATGGGTATGGTATGGTTGACCATGATTAGTAGAGTGGACGAGCGGTTAAAACGTAAGAGCGTATAATAAACGAGCGAATATAAACATTGCATTCCGCATTTTAAAATTTGCTCAAATCCGACTAACATTGATAACTTTTGATTCGTCTCATAAAAAGATCGTCTTTAATATGGATTGTCGTGAACATAGAATACGACATCATGCATAACAAACTGCTTTTTTGTTTGTTGTTTTTCGTATGTGTAAGTGGCCAACACTGGTGTCAGATTTTTCAAGCTGCCTTAAGGCATCTGACAAAGCTTAACGACTGCCATCAACGATGACAGCCGGGACCAACGGCTTAACGTGCCTTCCGAAGCACGGAGGAGCTCGAGATATTTTTATGCCACTTGCGGTCACCCATCCAAGTAGGGACTGCAATAGAGGTTGCTTAACATACGTAAGCGCTCAAACAAACTGCCAAATTAGAAAACTTTACAGGTGTATAATAACGTATATAGCTGTAGACCCAAAAACAATCGCTCGTTCTTCTTGGTTAATACTTAACCCATCTCATCACTTGAATGCTCAAAAAAAAATTGCTCCAATCCATACACGTGTCCGATCTGGCCCACTAATCACTGATCTTCCGGCAGATGATCCCAATATTCTACGACACTATAATTTGAGAACAAAAGCAATAAAAGATGAACTCATAAAGCCGAATAAAACTATAAATCAATATAAAGCATCGCCATAAAAATATTTCGACACAAGTCATATGCGGGACTAGTCATAAAACCATTATTTTTACTGATATTCAACCGTAGGAGCTGTATTTTTATAGACATTTCAATTTGTTGGTTCGCTTCAGTCGTAAATGTATTAAATAGATTGGATTGAGCAACTGCATGTTTTAAACTTTGACTGGCTAATCCGTTAGACTGATTATAAAAACAAAAGTGAAAACATTAACAACTTTGTTGTTATATCGTCAGATTTGAATTTGATTGAATCCATTCCTAATAAAACACTTTATTTAATCAAAATATGACACATTTTCTTAATACATTTTTACAAATATTTAGTCAAAAATACCACCCCGAATCGAACCCGGCTCAAAGGTTCCCATTACTGCAGCAGCATTTCCCCTTTGAATAGCTACTCGTATGCAAAGCCTTTAAACTAGATACCATCCGGAGCGGTGTTCAAATCCTCTTTCCCTTAAACGACGTCCCACCTCACTAATAAAGTTTTTTGCTTCTGGGCACAAAGGCCCTGGTAAGTCCAGTAACTGTAAACTTTACGTTCCCTAAAGTTCGAACTAGCTTTAGTTACTTTGGGAAAATATATTTATTTGCTTCGGAAGTCACGTTAAGCTGTTGGTCCCGGCTGTCATCATTGATGACAGTCATTAAGTTTAAAAAAATCTTACACCAGTGTTGGCCACTTACTTACACGCACACACAAAAACAACAGACATATTATGTATACTAAGAAAATTATAAAAATTATCAATATACCTATAAACACTAATTTCTCATCCTTCCCTACAACCTACGGATCATAAAATGAGGAGAATTCAGGACATGTTTTGACTATAATTAATCAAAGAGGACATATTAAGTACATGAAAGCTACCTATTTATTTTTCTCTTTAGTGCTTTGGCGGTATACTCTAAACAACAACTAACTGAATAATAAACAAACAGACATTATCTGTTTTAAATAAGAAACATAAAAATTACAATGTTAAATGTAAATATAACGTTTATTGAGTCGTCTGCATTCACGGATCACATTACTGATTCATCAAAATCATTGCCAGAATACTTATTACCTCATTGATACCAACTTAATCCTAAACTGTTATATTGTTTTTTTTACAACTGCCTAAAAAGGTGTGTTGCATTTTCAGATTTGATTTTTGTTTGTGAGTTTCTTTATTCAACCGTGACCTTTCAGCCGTGTAGTTTCCGGCAGAGCAGAATAGGACATCCCGTGGATGTCGTAAAAGGCGACTAAGGAAACACAAGCTAAACAAAGCTTATTTACATCAAAGATACCTCTCCTACCCCCCTGGTCAGCGTGGAGAGTGTAGGCCAAATCCTCTGACTACTCAGGCTAGTATATGGCTCTGGTAGTACAAAGAGGGTCGTGCTCCTGCAGTGGAGACTAGAAAGACCTGATGATGATGATGATGATGATCTTTCAGCCTTTCAGTGTTTGAAAAGATATTGATGTGTGATGTATCGTTTCAATCCTTGCCTTATTCCGAGTGAAAAAGCAGTTCTTTCTTCTTTGTAAAAAAAGTATATGTTTATTAAGCTATGCATAATTTGAGAGCTCATGGTTATTGTTTTATTGATACATACTTACATATTTCGTTACGTCTTTATCCCCGTCGGGTTAGACAGAGTCTAAGCCATAAGGCCTAAAGGCCATGTTAAGCAAGTTGGTGCTGCCCACCAACTTGCTTATTATGGCTTCTGGGTGTCGATAAAGATTTATTAAAAAGAAATTAAAATCGGTCCAGTAGTTTCGGAGTTAATGCAATGCAAATAAACAAACATTCAAATCTTTCCTCTTTAAATAGTATAGATAATTCTACTAAGGCATAAAATATGGAAATGAAATCGCAGGCAGGACCTAGTAAAGATATAAAACTAGGAAATAAAATGTAACAAGCTTAGATTGAGACGTCTTGGGAGATATGATAGGTTTACTGCTTGCTTTATGGCCATTTGTGGGGTCATGCCAATTAGGCAGGATTGTAAAATTAAGGAGGCTATGTTTTATGGTAAAGACTAGGAGGTATACTTTAATTTTTAAAAATTTATATGCGTCGACTGCATTTTGTTACTGAAATGAGTAATGTTTTGTACATAATATGTCTATCAAGCCACGCACGTTTTTACTATTGTCTATAAATTATGAACTTTACTTTGTACATTAAAATGTAAATTTTCTTTTGTTGATAAGTACTTAACTTCACGAACTAAATGCATAAGATACTACGTAAAGAGTACTTATTTTGTAAAAGAATATTTGAAGTGAAATTAATTAGGTTTTGTGTGAAGTATTATGTCCACTTTCACCCATGTTGTAGAAGTTGAGTGAGAGTGTTTTGGTCAGGTCATAGTTTACCTCTGTAAATTTACCCAAATTCAAAGTAGTTTTTACGTGATTGATTTACAAAAATTTTTGCATTTATGGACCGATAAAATGAGCACGATTCTAAAACAAAATTTCGCTCATGCGAGCATGTTCCTTGATATAATTTCAAATCGGTTGCGTTGGAGCTGAAGTTAATTTTTAATAATAACTAACAACTCTCCCTGGGTTCACCAGGTATAACTATTAACGTTTCCCATGAAACACTCTATCTATTGGTGAATACTACATGTAAATCCGTGCAGTAGTTGTTGAGTTTATCGCGAACAAACAGACCGACAGACGCGGCAGAGGACTTTGTTTTATATGAGTGATGAGTGATTAAAACACAAAGCAGCAATTGTAGTAAGACTGAATGTGTTTACTTAATTTGCATAAATTTTATTCTTATATGTCTTTGACTAATGATTAATATTTGCACAAGATACTATTATATAATTAACAACTAAAATGGACTGTATTTGAGCAAATAAATGATTTATTGATTATTATAATTTATTATTATCTGAAGTTTTTAAAAATTGAAATATATCTCAAAATCTTAAGACGTAGAAAACGGGTTATAAATGTAAAAAATAGGCGTATGAATATTGATGAACATATCAGACACGGAATTTAACGCGGCCGAGCCGCGATCTCTGACCGACGCTATCTTAATTACTTGTAAACAATTGTGTCAAATTGATAAATTATTAAAAACGGTATTTGGCAATATTCATAGTTGCTCAATGAGATGAACGTCTATTGCAGTGTTAGAGTAAATAATTTTCAGTGAGTTATTGAACAATTATAAAATTTATACCCTGAGACTGCAATAGATGTCCACTCACATATTGTTGTTATCCCACGATACAAGTTCAAACTTAGTTATGGCTAGTTTAATCTAGGTGATTTGACCCGTATATATTTTTTATTTAAATGAACAAGTGTATTCCACAATGCAAAAGAATAGGAACTGACTGTTTTACCGCTAAAAGACCAACTATTTATTGGTAATCCTTTACTGCCCGTACCTTAAATGGGACCTCAATAATCCATGGGGGAGCTAAAAAATGTGTACCCTTTGAAGCTTTTGATATTTATATTTTCGTTTCTTGAAATCTGTTCACGTGTACAAATGTACCGTAAAACTGTTATGTTATGTATAGTCTGACTTTTTTTTTGGTTTCAATCCAATCCTGTACTTACAGTTTCATAAATGTAATCAAACAGACTCTTATAATTAAAGCATTCTAATAATTGCACAAACAAACCATTAATATAAACCGTGGACGTCTCAATAGGAGAGCCAAGGACAGATGTTAATAGGCTCAATTAACACGTTCCGTGCCATTGTCACCCGCCGATTATACGCCAACCTATTGGGAAGTACCCGCTATTCAGCTATAAAAAGGATACAGGCTATATATGGGTTAACAAGATTTTTAAACTATTTGAAGGGCAATGTATCGTTTTAAATCTCTCATCTCATCTAGTCGTTTTACAAATGAGCGATCACTTTACGTTCCTTTTCTTATAGGTAACGGAAATAAAGTGGGAAATTTTCATAAAGTATGAAATTTCCCATTTAATTCCGTTGTACTTAACTTATCATCATAGCTACAGTAGGCAAGTATCCTACAACTTCAACAACAATCTAATTCCATTTTCGACCTTATCACACTAACTTAAGAACCAATGTGTATTGTGTTACACTCGTGACATACATTAGTTTTATATAGTCTTTATTATCCCAATAAAGCCAGATACTAATGTGACAATGATAATGTGATTCAAGTTGCAATAATAATCTATCGGACTATTGGATAGTCCGCGCTGCACCGCCTGTGGGGAGAGCCGGGCTCCCGTGGTTATTTCTGGGAAGGCTAGACCTCTTTATACAGGATGTCTCAGAAAAAACCAATAAGTAGGAACTATTTTAACTCAATACGTAGTAGCAGGTATAGGAGACGTAGGTGGTTTGAAAAATAAACATATGGAATAATCATTTGAATTTACCCTACTTTTTAAATGATTTAAGTATTATAGGTTAAATTCAAATCATCACCAATTTAGGTTTATATAGCAGTAAGATAGTTCCCACCACTTTAGATTTCACTTACCCTAAAGTGTGTAAGTTTAGTTAACCTAACGTAGAAGGAACTATCCTACCGCTATAAAATGCGAAAGCAATGTGACAATGAAAACATAAGACAAGCGTTGCGAGTCGCTATAATAATCAAAACTTAACTATTCCTATTCTCTACCGCCCGCTGGGAGGATTCCGTGGTTCCCATGTTTATTTCTCGGAAGACTGGACCTATATCATATAAAATGGCAAAACAAATACTATTGACTAAAAGAAATAATATTATCTATAAAATAAATGTAAGGTCGTGTGAGCCAAACAGGCGTATTGCTTACTCACTGCTAAACTGATACAGGTTTTATATTTTTCATTATTCAAAAATATAAACAGGGCAACTTTACCTATTACGGCTACCACCAGCTGTGGTGACCACCTTCTGGGAAGGCTGACCACTCGTGACTCTCGTCATGTAGGGCGTTAATTGAGCCGTCATAATGTCAATCAGATTTAAATTCAGACCGTAATGATGTCATGGCGTCAGGTAAACTTGTATTTTCAGTTTTATATTTTTCGCGAGTGTTGTGTGTGACTCATAAATATTACAACATAATTTTTTATTCGTGGTTTTGTCTGAATTTGAATTTAAACTATAAGTAAAATGAAATCGATGTAAGATTTTAAGTTGCAATTATTAGGACATAAGATACAATGTTCATAAACTCATCCTCCTAAAAACTTACTTTGTAAACAAGGCCATCGTTTTTAAGACCACTAAACTTTACAATCAAGCCATCAAATTAACCTAACAAGTATCTTTGTGTGACCCGACTGTCAAGCGAAAATTTAAAGAAATCAACAAATCCTTTAGCTCGTAAAAAACGTATCAACCTGTACATGGCTACCATTCGGTCCTTTATGCCGCTGATTCTCACCATTTCAAAAAGAGCTTAGCATTTTTAAGGCCGTATTTCGAGGGAACCTTAATAAATCTGTCTTCGGCTAAGCCGTGAATTAAGTTTACATTATTTGTCGGGCGAATCCAGATTTATCATGTGTAGCGATGAGAGGGCTCGGTGTCGTGGTTAACAGTTTTTGAAATATGGAGTTTTATCCTTAGAGAGAAGAGCTATAGGAGAAGTATTATGTAAGTTGCTTTTTTTTTAATTTTAGCAATTTTCTCGCAATTTTGTCTGCGTAAATTATAGCCTATGTCGACTGTGCATAAATTATCTTTCTATAGGTGAAATAATTTCGAAAATCGGTAGAGTAGTTTCGGTTTCCTATTCAGTGCAAATAATAATCAAATCTTTCCTCTTTATAGTATACTATTTAACATAAAAATGTTGTTGAGTTCGATATGTTTTCATTACCGACCAATGAAAATAACTATGTTCAATACTTCATTTTGCGGATAAGTTCAGGGATAAAAATTATTTCCTATTCGAGTAAGCTTTTGCTATCTTACAAATTTATAAAAAAAACAATGTGGGGCGAAAGCGGAATGAGTTTTGGGTAGAATACAGAATTAAAAATTAATTTTTAAACATGGGTTGAAAGCGGAATTTAACAAAACTGGAATAAAAAAGTGGGATGTAACCGGAAAGACCCAAAAAAGTTTGTTTTGTAAATATTTTTTAAGTACCTGCAATATTAAGTCCAAATGTTTATTAAACAATATATTTATAAGCACCTCCTGTATATGTTACCTGATTTACCAAATTCAATCAATTACGCGTATATAATATAAATTGAAGTCCTCTGTCGTTTATATAAAATAAAACTAATTTTAAAAATAACTATTTCGTTTAATTCTGATATTTATTTAAACTGTTGTTCTTAGTTATAGTTGGTCATACTCAACAGAACAGATCTATAAATTAATTAGTTCGAAAATGTTGCAGTCATTACGCGCTAATTGGTCATCCGGCAAAAAGCCCAGACACGCTTCCCGCTCAGCCGTACGGTTACCGCAACTGGTTTCATGAAACATTCATGCCAGGATTGAGTTGTACAGCTTCTGTCTGATCGCATTCTACAATTGTTCGCCGACAACTAACTGTCAATTACCAACGTCTCGAGTTATTTATAATCTGGAAGAACATGAGTAACTTAACAAAAAGTTTTCCCTATATCCTATACTAATCCTAATATATGTAATTGCGAAAGTTAGCAGTGTGGTTGCCGGCAGAATAGAATAGGACTCTCCAAGTCTTTCCGTGGATGTCGTAGAAGGCGACTTAGGGAACACAATCTGAACAAAGCTTATGAACATCAAAGAGACCTTCAACCCAGAGTGTAGGCCAAATCCTCTGACTGCTCTGGCTTATATATTACTCTGGTAATACTGAGAGGGTCGTGCTCCTGCAGTGGCGAGTATAAATAAATAGACCTGATGATGGTGATGATGCAATTGCGAAAGTGATTTTGTTTCTACCAACTATATTATTTCCAAGAGGTCAAAGCGAAAAAACTGTTCCGATTATCTGTATGTTACTTTTTCATGCTTGAAACATTTAACCGACTTAAATGAATTTTTTTATTGAAGTTATTTAAAGTCCAGGAACGAACATAGAATTCTGAAATAAGGTACTTATCCTGTATTCGCGTGAGCTGCGTATGAAAGCTAGTATTTTATAAAAGTCATTAATTTAACTAGAACATAAAAATATGAATTATATTTAATTGTTATAAGATGTTATCGGCCTCCTCAATTATTTTTTTTTTTGCAAAGAAAACCAATTTAAATCCTTAATTATTTATTGTTCCATTAATATTATGCCAGTTTTTAAAGTCTATGAAATTGTCCAATACGTACCAACTTTTAAGACTCCTATATTATAGGTACTCATTTGGTTACTACAATAAAATCATAATTTTATTTTTTGAATAATATATGTTAGGCATTAAACTAAACTAATAACATTCAGAGCAAAATTCTGCAAGTAGCTACACAATTAATGAAGATGCTTATAATAAGCATTTTATTGCACACAATTACTGTTTGCGTAGTAGCTTTACAACTTACAGCATTCGTTTTATGTTACATCATTTTATTAGAACCGTTTCTGCATAAAATCGCAATAAAGCGAAATCTTATTGTGCCGAGCTCAAGTAAAAAGAACACGTGTAGCCCTCGGGCGCATCATAAAAAACGAACAATAAATCCTTCCGATTGTGATAGCCTGCACTTTAAAGTACAATACAAGGATTTTTTGTACTTTCATTCCAAAATATAAGTTCAAAAATCTAAAATTGTACGCGCGAAATCGATAAAAACTCGTTCCATCCAGAGATTGGAAACTTTCTTCCTACTCCGAGCACGTCGTTTTTGCATCTGTCCTTTTCGCACTCGTGTTAGAGGCGCGTTTGATCCCGCGCGGGACAAGGACAGGCTACATGAAGACGTCACGCGGGCGAAGGCGCGCGATGTTCTTGCACTTGTTTTATTTATTTTGTGTTCGGGTTTTTTTCGTTTTCGCTTCAACGTCTTTGTTTGGGTGGGGGCGCGCAATCCGTGCTTGGTAAGTTGGATAATTTCTTTATTCTGAGCCCACCCGACAATTTTCTGAAGCCGCATTATTATGAGCTTGATTTGTTTAATAATTTTATTACTGAGGGCATTGCGCATGCGCATGTCGTTTTATTTGTGAAGGTTGTGCTTTCTGTTCGTTTCGTTTTGTCTAGTAAACGTGGGAAAGACTGGGTATTGTTTGGGATATCTATTTGAAGTAATAAGATGGCTTAGCCAGGTGCTTGTTTTATTAAAATCCGTTAGAAAATTAATGTTTTATTACTAAAAGGCGCGTTGTTAATTAATGTCGCATATTATATGCATTCTGATATTTAAATACGTTTTTAATAACAGTTTATGGAAACTAATAGAAATGTCCGATTAAATATTTTTGTCGCGAAAAAAAATCAAACATATTATGAGTTCTTTGCTCCCAGTATCGATAAGTAACGAGAAAATCGCACGGAGTGCCGTTTGCTTTACATTTTTTGCTCGAAAACGTCCAGACACATTACGTCACAGTATGGGAGCTCAGTCCTCTTTTTACGGAACCCCACTGTTACAGCCTTGAGAACCTGCGGTGGCGGATCCAGGATTTTTAGGAGGGGTTGACACGAAACTAGATGTTGACAAGCAGCTTTTGAAGCCAGAAAAATGTAAAATAGAATATTTTACTTACTTATCAATTTTAAGTAGGTATATTAAACTAAGGTTGATGACCACAAGTGACATGAAATACCTATGACGAGTGTTTTTGTGCATGATTCTTTCTCGACTTGAAAGCTGTTGTCACTACAAGACGCTGTTCATCAAGCCATGTTAGGCGTTTCAAGGCAGCTTGACAAATCTAACACAAATATATATACCCAAATTTAAAATTAAAATATATACACCCTTAAAAGTAAAACAAAGTATACGAGAATTTGTAAAATATGAAATTAAAGCTCCACAAATTCAGATTGTCTTTTAACCCCTTGCATGTATACCTACCAACCTCACTGAATCCTAGCCGTTCGTTGCATGCCTTGAATTGGGCCACAAAAAACCTAGAAAGCTTTGTATTGTCGTCGAGCGGTGTCCCTGTCAATGCCAAAACAAGAAGTCATCTGTGTCGGGCCTTACTGTGATTTTAATCATATATCTATTATTAATATTTATTGGGATGAGTGTATATATATATATATATATATATTACCTAATCTTCACAGAATTGGATAATGACAGAGAAGTGACACGTGCGCCACTCGTACTGAGCGTGTATTTTTAAGCAACTTGTGATTCATTAGAGGAAGTTATAGTAAAATGGTCTCAGCTCCTTCGCTTCATTGATTATGAATAGATCTATACATTTAAACAAGTTACCCTAAATTTCTACTAGTTCAGGCATTATAGGAATTTACATTAAAAGTTAAAACTTATCTTGCCATTTGCAAAACCCCAAACTTTTTGGGGAGTTCTAGCCCTTTAGCCCTCTCTGGATCCGGTCCAACCAGGCTGAATACCTCGAATGCCTTGAATAGGTCCAGAAAAAAACCTGGAAAGCTTTGTGTTGTGGTCGAGCGGTGTCCCTGTCAATGCTAAATCAAGATCGTCTTTGCTGCAAGTTACTTTGAGATTGACACTTCGTTTTAAATGGTATCGAGTGTCAGTCGTTTTTGTGTTTAAATAATATAATGTATAGTTTAAACCACCGATTTTTTTTTACTCTATGGTTTAAACCATATAACTAACAATACTTTTTCCAAAGTATATAACCAGGGTTCTTTTAAAGTTAAACAAAACTAAAAAACGTGGAAGTTTTTTTGATAATATTTGAATAAGTATAATAGTTCAGTTGATAATATTTGAATATAATAGTTTAGTATATTATTTGTTTTTTAATGAATAAATGTAAGGATTTGAGTGAAAAGAGAGTGTGATTCCTAACTTATCAACAAGATATTTAGCTTTTATTATATACTTACCGATCGACATTCCCTTAAAAAGACGACTTAGTCTGTAAATTTGGACTATTTTCTTATGAGATCAAAGCTGGGATCTCAATTTTTTTTTTCATACAAATTAAACTGCCGGTAGAAAATTGTTTTAGTTTCCATTATTGGTCCCATAGCAAAGAATGTTCATGCTGGTGGGCTGAGTCACCCCTTCAAGTTAAAGTCGATGGTAAATTTACAAAAACACAATAATAAATAGATGTTTGATGTTTTTGATACATGATTTTGTTTGAGTTCTTCCATGCTGGACTGGGAGAAAAGAAAAAACGTAAAATGTTCCAGCTGCTTTCTTCCCGCGCAGCCCGTACAAACCGGTCGAGGGAATGTGCCAAAATCTAAGAAAACATATCAATAGGCGATGCGGCTAGCAACCCATGACTATTTCGATTTCGTTTTCCACCTATACGATCAATTTGACGAGCTCCGTGGCGCAGCGGTCAACACGCCAGCCCGCGACACGGATGGTCCCGGGTTCGATTCCCGGTCAGGTCAAGATAGAAAATGATCTTTTCTGGATTGACGTGGGTCTTGGATGTTTATCTATATGTATATGTATTTGTTATAAAATATAGTATCGTTGAGTTAGTATCCTATAACACTCTTACTTAAGAACTTACTTTGGGGTAAGTTCAATCTCTGTGATTTGTCCGTATATATTTATTTAAAAAAAGTATGCTAAATGAGGCCTTTGGACTATAATGACCTTAGGCCCTGTCTAGCCCGTAAGGGATAAACGAAGCCTTTGTACTATATGACCTTAGGTCCTGTCTGGCCCGTAAGGGATAAAGACGTGATATTATGAATATGATATTATGTATTTGAGTACTTTTCTGATCAGGTTATCTTCTTTCCAGGCTAGCAGCGGCAGCGGCAGCGGCGGCGGGCGCGACCACCGAACTGAGCTACCTCGCAGCTCTCCATCCAGCGTACCGGCCGGTGCCTTACGACCATCCTCTTTACGGCGCCAACACTTTGAGAGGTAAGTCTTTTTGATCTTTTCAGACATTTCATCATGTTATTGGTTATTTATAGCCATATCTGTTGCAGATAGAATATAAGCCTGACAGTGATGTAAACACAAAGCTAAAGCAACCGATTTAAAGCTGTTCGCACAAATTAATTGACTAATTAGCCAGTTTAAAATACTTAATTGAAATAAAGGCTGAGTCTACAGAGTATATAGTCAAAGGCTATACTTATATAAAAAAATATGGAATAATTATATGATATGTCTTAACATGTCTGTTTGAGAGAAAAGTCTACATTTCAAAATACAAACCTTTCTAATAATTCAAAGAACCCATCAAAAAGTTATGCACTTAATACCTCTTTGTTACTTTTATCATCATCATCATCAGGTCTTTTTAAGTCTCCATTGCAGGAGCACGACCCTCTCTGTAGTACCAGAGCCATATATTAGCCAGAGCAGTCAGAGGATTTGGCCTACACTCTCCACGCTGGCCAGACGGATTGGAGAGGTCTCTTTGATGTTTATAAGCTTTGTTATACTTACCATTTATTACGAGTAGTACTTGGTACTTATCACAGATTACTAAGGTACTTGTACACGTGCCTTAATAGAGTACATGTTTATTAGATGTTTTTAAACACTATTAGTATGTTTGAAGCATCGCCTTTTAAATATATAATTGTGATACATAATAGTCAGACAATGGTATGCCAGGGAAATAATCGTAAAACCATATAAAACTACCAGCAAAACAATGAGGAATATGATACCCGCTGTCAGTGCATTTGTGAGGGGTACTGATTGTACAATTAGATAGATAAAACAGCACAATATATAAGTATAATAGTCAGGCTGGCTGCTGGTAGAAAAAACTTTGACAAATTATAAAACAGCATGAATGCTGTCACAATAACCACACTCTAGCTGGATCCTGGGAACAAATAATGCACATCGAATGCTAGACGATGATCAAGAGTAAACTCAGAGTTTAATTTAGGTATTTTAAAATAAGTGCTTATTTGTCCATGTATTAAAAACTAGTGTTGTGAACACAAACTAGAATGTGTGTTGTAACATGTTAAAAACATAGGATTATAAATGTGATCTATGGTTAAAACACTGCAAGTGACCAAGATATTAGCACACATTTTGTGGTCTACCCGGGCGAAGTCGCGAGCAAACGCAAGCTTATAATTAAATTAAATGAGTGATCACATCCACCTTTTATCAACCGCTATTGTGCGGTTGAGCTTATGTTCCGTATCAGTTTAAGCTCGTCTACAATGCGCATATAATTTACAACAGTGTTTCTCAAACATATGGGTCTAGTTCATGATATTTTCCCTATGGACATAAGGTCAGAGGATCCTCTGGCCAATATCAAATCTGGTAGTACAGAGAGGGTGTTCCT
Source organism: Rhodophaea formosa (assembly GCA_963082605.1). Lineage (NCBI taxonomy): Eukaryota > Metazoa > Arthropoda > Insecta > Lepidoptera > Pyralidae > Rhodophaea > Rhodophaea formosa. The sequence goes on along the minus strand of OY720228.1, from coordinate 5,814,902 downwards.
GCAGTGAAGACTAAAAAAGACCTGATGATGATAATGGACAAAGGTATCATGCAATAAAAGGGCTGAAACATGGCATTGCATTTATTAATTAGCAACAGCTAATTAATAAATGCAGTAATTTGATGATGATGATGAACACATAATCATCATAATCATCAGGTCTTTTTAGTCTCAACTGCAAGAGTATGACTCTCTCTGTGGCCCTCTTCTACTCTAGGAGTCTCACGGCACGGATTAGTTGTTAGCACATAACCATTAACAAATGTAGACTTAAAGCACAACAAGGCAAGCGGGCCGCGTTAAGTTAATCGATAGTTTCTGGCCCCCATTTTGCGTATAAACTTCTAAAAATACTTTTTCATTTTAAAGAGGGAACGGAACAACTTCACACGCTCGAGGCATGTAAACTTCTTAAAAACTGTACTTTTTTTATTCCGGATTAAAACAAGATGCTGTTAGTTAAGTGCCAACTATCCATTGACCTCTGTTATTTTGAGAGCTATGTCCTACAAGTAAACACTGTGGAGACGTAGACACGTAGACTAATTAGTCTAGTGACATTGATATTGTGGGCACAACCATTAGAAAATATAAAATTTGCGATACTGCAAAAAATGTAACACGTAATTAGTTTTTTTTTCTGGTGCTTCATTACGCACAAACTAACCCAATACTTCTTTCTTACCTTGATAATTATATAACTGGTAGAAAATCACGTTTTCTCAACATTGTTCGATAAAAATATTATAATATAAAGTAAAATCTGGTTAGGTAGTTAAAAAAAGATTGTTAGGTGGTAGGTTATGCTGGTGGCACATTGAAGAACTTTGTACGAGTAACTTAATATAAACGTAAACTTGTAAGAGTGTGAATACATCACATATATATTTAGTTTATGAGTACCACTGTTAGCTGATCTAAATAAAAAAGTGTGACATATAATAATACGGAGCCAGAGCTATACGGAGCTTTTGACACGGGCTTATTTTTCAGACTCAATTTATGATTTAAAAAATATGTTTTTCAATCGCCATTCCGTAGTTTTTTTTTCGTGACTACTCGTGGTATTTCAGGTAGGGTCGTATCGTGCTAAAAAAGACTAAAAAAGACCCGATGATGATGATGATCATGACTCGTGAATGCTGATTCAACCCACTTTGAGAACCTCTGCCGTACACTAATCAGATGCTCACAGTAGCCGCACTGCGGTCACAATTAACAACTGTTGGGCTCTAATTACAACGCATCCAAAGGATTATATTGTTATTAACTAGCTGTTGCTAGCGGTTTCGTACGCAAAGAGATATGATGTCAACCTATTTAAAAAAAATGCATACATATTACATATTATTACGTCTTTTTCCCTAGCGAGGTAGACAGAGTCCAAGGTCAGGCCTAGTTTAGCGCGTTAGTGGGCGTTAAGGCACAAGCGGAATCAGAATAGTGATGGGTTGCTAGCCACATCTTTTGTTGTCGTGATTCTTTAGCCCAATCTCTTGACTGGCTTTTACAGTCTGCGCAGGAAGAAAAGAATCTGGTAAATTCTATGTTTTTCCTTTTCTCCCAAACCAGCATGGCAGAAAATAAAAAAAGAAAATCCAAGAAAGGTCAGCTTGATATCGTCAAAGAGGATTTGTGTGCTAATGGTCTTACAATCAAAAGTTTCGAAGACCATGCAAAGTAAAAAAGCTCAGATGTCAGAGAGAGAGAGAAAGAGAGAGAGACTTCCTCTCTTCTTTTTACACACAAATGCAAAAAATATTAACGATAGCTTCCTAAAAAGTTTCATCGTTCCTTGAAAATTAGAATTTCTTTTTTATATGACTTGGAGTAGGCAGGTCTATGTAGTCTAATAATAAAGATAATTTCATGTTCATAATCATTATAAAATTCTAGACTATTTTAATTTGTACGCAGATCGTTACTCGGGACAAATTATTTTATAAGTATAGTCCATAGTTGAAGATGTATCACCAGTTAGTTGTGTACTTATTATGAACTCAACAGTGCTTATGAGATGCAATTTTACATGTTTACATAAAGACTACTAGTTTCGTTTTTACTTGAGCATAAGTACAATCTTCATAAATAAAGAAATAAGATATTTTGTACGATTAGTGCTTGCAAATATTTTTTTTACCACATTCTTTTTATTTTTTTATTAAACTTACGATGTGAATGGTTTAAAACCTTTCTAAAATTAGAGCATAAGCACATAAGTTTTGCAAAATATTATGAATGACATCATATTTAAAAAATATATAATATCTTTAATATTTGAAGACTCACTTGGACACTTGTGTAGTGCAAGTACCTACTACGCTCTTCAATTGAAGTATTAAAATTTTGAAGGCTCAAATCAAGTGTAAAATTTTAGTATACAGCCTAGAAATACGAAGATTATCGTCAGAGAGACGCATTATTAATAATATGCACACTCAGTCCACAAATATATAGTATAAGTAGTTTATAAGGTCTAACTAAAATTGTGAGTTGACGTCGCTTGGAGAAAATGCGCTTTGCAGTTTGTTGCCGCTTCTTCTGCACTCCGTTTTGGAAGCGGCCTAATAATAAGTAATTATTGAAGTCAAAAATTTTTTTTTGTTCTAACAATTGTAAACATAAATATGACAATTAATAAGTGTTCTATATTAAATAAACGATTGAATCTTGAATAAATAGTGTGTTAACAATATCAACTACAATTACCAACAATGATATAGCAAAAATCTCTAACTCATACTTAGTTTGTTTTTTCATTAATCTTTGCACAACATAAAAGAAATAAATTGATAGTTTTGATAACCATATAAACTCGAAACAGAAACTACCACACACCGTAAATGGAATAACACAATATCACAGCTTAGTTAAAGCGGGATTCGAACCCGTGACTTAGCACGCTCTTTCTCTAATAGCCACTTACACTTATCTATCATCGTCGGAAAGCTTGGGCAATTTTGAGCTTTAAGTTTCAGAAAATAGAGTAGGTTTTAGGTTTAGTGGGTTGAAGTAGTGAAGAAAGGTTCGTGAGTTCGATTCCTAATTAACACCTAACTTTATTGATAAATTGAGATGATAGTGTAAATCCGTGGCTTTGCTGACTTCATGATCCTTTAGTGTACAGGGGGCTTGAGAAAAACTGTCAATTAAGTTTGAACCGAGGCTCTGACTGAATGATTGAACAGTTTTCAATGAAATTCGCCCAGACTAAATGGCTCCTCCTATGCGTTAAGAAAAGGTTAAGAGAGACCTATGGTGCAGTGGTATATAGAAGATTGCCGATGATAATGATGGTGATGATATGGCTCCTCAGAAAGCTATCTACGCTTATATATACCATTAATCTATTAGAAATACTTATACTCACCACACTCAGCAAACGGGTGCAGTGCAGTTTATTTTCTATAAATCTCTTTGATGTTTTTAAGCTTTGTTTAGCTTATGCTCCCTAAGTCGCCTTACGCCCTACGACATCCACGGGAAGACTTGGAATGGTCCTATTCTACTCTGCCGGGAACCACACGGCTAAGGCATCCACATCAAATTTAATAATTTGTATCAAAAATGCTAACTATATGCAACAAACAGACTAGCAAGTACTTTCATGTGAAAGCCATGGGCAGAATGGGCACCCATCAATTCCTGCTCTTAAAATCACCGTACAATATTTCCTAATATGAAAACACCTCCACCATCGTCTCGTATCGACCGTAACTGACTCATGATATGCATTAAGTCTGTAACTTGTTTGGTGTAAGTTGTAGCAGTTAGCGAAATTATAATCGAAGTCTATTCTATTAAATTAAGAAATAAAATATGGAAAAAAAAATCACGCTGGCAACATTTGAATCTACGTCTTTGTCAATACGACAAAAGTCTGTCTGTTGTACGGTATTCTTGTACGACTTGGGAATGCACTTCCTGATAACATAATGTAAGTATGATAAGGATTCAAAATCATATATTAAATTCGTCGCAGTTTATTAGTTAATCGTTATACAAGTATAGTATAATTTACAATGTGTGTTAGTTGTTGACATATTAATATAGCCAATAATAGAAGTGCTTCACTCCACGCTACTGTATTGCCGAGATCTGTCTTGGTTCTGATAAACATTTGTTTATAAAACCCTGTCTTAGCCCTAAAGGGGCGACTCAGCCCGTCAATATGAATACCTTTTGTAGAAAAAGAGAAAATCGGTCGGATTGGCTTTTATAAACATATTGTATAGCAGCATGCAATGCAGTTGACGGAAATCTTAATTTTGGAAGTTGTGTTAATCCATTTGTTGCTTCGCTATTGATCAGGCTTTGCTTAAACTACATCTTTATTAAATGGTATTATTACACTAAGCCCACGTATTATTAAATAATTCAATCAGAAAGTGAAAATTGTGAAAACATTTAGGCTCTGGAATTCCTAGGTAAATCCTACGAAATTTACGAATATCTACAGTGTTCCCAAATCGCGCTAATCTCCTCCCTTATCCAGCCATTACCTTCCACACCGTAAAAGCAAGGTGCGCCTACATCGCATATTAGCGATTCGCCGTGGACATGTCTATAAGCACTCTTTAAGTACATGGCTTAAAAACCTTAGATTATGACTAATCTTATAAGCAAATAGTGTGTGACACGAAGCTTTTGGTGAGAGAGTGTGAAATTGTTAATCATCTTCCAGTTAAGTTTGTTGTGTTATTGCATACAGATAACACAACAAACGTAAAAATAGAAGAAAAGAAATCTATTAGGATGGTACACTACAGAGTAACTAATTTTACTATATTTTTGACAACTTAAAGTTATGTAAAATTGGTGATGCGCAATTTGTATGATTTTACACAAGCATATGCCAAAATATGTAGGTACTGACATAAAAAATGACTACTTCTACGCTATTTATTTTATAAATTATTTTATTGAATAGGACCAACCAAACAGAGAAACTTCTGTCAAACTGTTATCAAATAAAGAAATAAAATATGGGAAAATAATCCACGCGTTTAGGATTCGAATCAGTCTTTATAGTCTTTGTTCGACTAAAGAATGTAAGAAAAGCATTATAAATGCATAAAAAAACTGATAAAAATAGAAAATTCTTTGTATTGAAAATATATATAATAATAATTAAGGCATTTTGGGAGTATGAGATAGTTAAAAAAAATTTCCCCAATTTTTTTGCACACCTGTATAAATTATTTCGACCAATATTTCTTGGCACGTAACACGCAAGTAACCGAACCCTTTCAGTATTTTCGTCCGAACTGTTTCAAAATAAGATGCAATAAAAAAAATCGGCTACTATCGGCTTACCGTCTCAGCCGGGTCGGCTTACGAGGCTCAACTGCATCTTTGATAACGCTCAATTAGGTGCCATTTTTATATTTTTTGCACGGTTTCATTCAGAAGTGAAGCAAAAAGCTTTAAATTTTTTAGTACGTAGTTGAAATTCATCCTAATTTTATTATGCGACGAAGTAATTTTTTTTTGAGTGAGTTTTGCGAAATTTTAAACGATTTAAGGATTTTTGCTTATCTTGCTAAAACAATAATGCTTTAAGGGGGCACACTAGGCACAGTAGCGACGCCAATAATTTTATTCCTAATACTTTACAAATAGAAAGAACTTTAAGAATATAAACAATACAAGCCTTAGTAAATATCTTGAAGTATTTTTGGAATCATGTTTATTATTATCGGAATCAGTGAGAATTATGAGAATCTGATTACTTCTAATTAATCTGATTATCACTTTTTCTCTCAATGACTGATTCTCATAATATTAAAACATGATTCCAAAAATACTTCAGGTTATTTACTAAGGCTTGTACTGTTTATATTCTTGAATTTCTTTCTATTTGTAAAGTATTAGGAATAAAATGATTGGCGTCGCTACTGTGCCTAGTGCCCCTTAAGGTCTAATTAAAATATGAAAAACGCGTCAATCCAAATACAAGCTCTGGCAAAGAAAGCTTTTGAATCTGTCACTTACCACGATAGCAAGTAATAATTAAACAAATAATTATTCCATTTAAAAGAGGCTTTTTAGTTATATTTCAGTTCTTACTCTGTTTTTACATAGGAATGATTATTTTTTTAGGTTAATTTAGTTTTAATCAATTATATTTAATTTTAGTTGTTAATATTTTTATTGTCATTAATTTTTAATACCGTAAATAAAATACTAGACTTAGAAAAACTCTGACTAAAACAACATATTTTTGTTATCATACGCTGTTCATCATATAACAGCTGGTTAACTAAAATAGCTGTCATTCAAGTCAGTAGATATGCAGTCCGTAGTCTTAAGATATATTTCAAATTATAGACATATTTCAAAACTTTTTCAAAAATAGATAAAAACATATACAGGTAGCCGCCACGTGACAAAAACAGTGCAATTAATGCAAGAATTTGCCTTGATACTAATTTTATTCAAGACATGGCTAGCGCAGCCTTAATGACTTCATTGTGCGAATACATTGTGTTTTTGCGCTCGTAACAAGATATTTTAATTTACTCAAAAAATCTCGATTTGACGTACGTTGAAATTTTGACTCGAAAAGGTTTTTTCTTGAGATATGCATCTGTAAAATAACATAAGATGTAGGTAAAAACATTGCGAAGTAAATAAAAGAAAACGACTCTTAATATTAAGACTCTGATATAGGAACATCCTTAAAGCAATTGAAAACAATAGTTACTCCTTATCCTAGTGTGCTGCAGGTTTCCTCATCAGATGCATCAAAACATGTTTGTTTATACTAATATTGCTGTTATATAATTTGGCAAAGTTTTTACAACCCTTCTTGGAAAGCTGCTCAGAGCTCAAACCAATCCCTACTATATAATTTGGCAAAGTTTTTACAACCCTTTTTGGAAAGCTGCTCAAAGCTCAAACCAATCTTAACTATATCCTTACTAATCCCAACTAATCCAGGGCTATGTCTACACCGCAAGGGAAAAAGACGTGATAGTATGCATGTATGTAAATATTTCTCCGTATCGAATAAAGAAAAGTTATCCAGCAACTTATAAACTTATAGTTTTTACATGCTGGCTTCTGCATAACGTCATCCAGGTAACTGGAAGTATTTGTTTACTAGACGCTCGGGTTTCGTCTACTGCACCGGATGGTCTGGCTCAGTACCGTACAGACCTATATTCGACCACGCGACCTTCGATGGTCACTTTTTAAAAGTCAATGATAGTTTCAGCAGTATCTGAATCCTACTAAATGAAAATGTGAAAGTTTGGATGATGGTTTTATTTGTTTACGCTTTATTCTACACAAAAACGAAAAGATGGACATAATGCTAAACAGCATTCTCTAACAGTCGAACCTTTGGGTTGATCAGAGAGTTTGAATTATGGTTAATCTTGATATTGTTACTTCTTTTTATTTATCAGCCAGGATTGTCCTCAGCTGAACATAGGCCTCCCCCAAAGGTTGGCACAAATTGCTGTCTTGTGCTTAGTGAGTCCACACACTCCCATCAACCAATTGTAACTTATTTTAACAAACATACGAAGCAGGCTAGTGGACAAAAATCGCGCAATACGTACCTACATGAAAGTAAGTGGATTCCAAAACAAATATTTTTACATAAAATTAGAATATATGCAATGCTTATTGAAATATATTTTTTCTTACTTATATATTTTGACTTATGCTTATGACATATTAGTAACTATATAATTCCGTGTGGTTCCCGGCAGAGTAGAATAGGACCACTCCAAGTTTCCCCGTGGATGTCGTAGAAGTCGACTAAGTAAACACAAGCTAAACAAAGCTATAAACATCGAAGAGACCTCTCCAACCCGCCTGGCCAACGTGAAGAGTATAGGCCAAATCCTCTGACTGCCCTGGCTAATTAATAAATGGCTCTGTTAGTACAGAGAGGATCGTGCTCTTGCAGTGGAGACTAACAAAGACCTGTTGATGATTATGAGTAACTATATAATTCACAGAGCATTCTTGTATGATATAATTTCTTGAGTAATAAATGATTACATGAAATACGGATATCGAGTGATAATTACGGTGATTTCTAGCATGTTTGTTGCAGTAGTAACGGGTGTCTCAAAAGTACCTACGTTAAGGAATTGAAATTCGTCCTATTTTAAAAATATACAACATGGCGGGTTGAAATTTGACACATGTCATCTTGACACATGTAAAATTAATTATGGAGCGTTTCATAATAAAAAAAACACACAGAAACTGTTCAAATATTTTATGAAAATTCGCTTTGCTGCATCAGAATTTTCCGAGCCGCGTAATTTCACAAAGAGGTGATGTCATTGAATTTATTTCTTTGGGGCTACGTCAAAGCTAAAGCCTACGCCAACGATCCACAAAACATAGACGACTTGAGACAAAATATTCGTAGAGTTATTAGTGAAATAAGCAGTGAAATTCACACATTTCTAGAAATTTCGGTAAAAGAATCGGCATTTGTAAAAATTCCCGTGGCGGACATTTGGCAGATATTTTACTCAGATAAAATTGCACTAGTCTCTTCTTTAAAATAAAATAAAAATACGAAGAAAATTCAATCCGTTTGCGTTTTATTGAAAAAAATCTTGCTATACCTACTTTTGGGATACCTTTTATATTCAAATATCAACTCATTGTATATCCTTAAAAATTAAAAGTTTTCGTAATCAATTTCTGCGTACCTTTCTTCGCCATATTTCATTAAACATATTATTACTTCGTTTAAGGCAGCATTGGTACAATCCATTGCTCTTTACAAAGTCTTTGAATTGAAGTATGATTTATAACGACAGCTACCGAGTCCCAACATGCCTTCTGAAAGCAAAAAAGATGAAAACGTAATTGCAACATACGAAGAAATAGATTATACTGAATACGATTAAGCAAACAAATTAAAAAGAGACTTGATCAAGGCTATTGATAACATTTTAGAATTAACAAACAACTATGACATACATACTTTACTAGCAAGATTGTATCAGATTTGGTTAATTGATGTAAACGATACATTAGCTGCCGGCTACTGTTTTAATAGTCAATGTTTTCCTATATCAGGTTTCGAGATACGTTAAAAGCTTATAAAAATGGTAAATATAACTCATAAAGTCCACATTTTATAACAGCGAGAAACAAAAAGTCCCTAGACACACTTCAATGCGTTCATTATAAAAATGAAGCTGCAAAATCGGCGGGTTGCAAAATTTCGCAACTGAAGTGACAAGCCGAAACTTAATAACTTACTCAGAAATGCACCAGCAAATTGGGAGCCCAGTCGTCCGACCGGCTCCGAAACCCAACACTGCCTTACCGAACTCCTCGACACATATAAATTGTATTTTTATTCAAATCGAGCCTACGTGCCGTGATAAAGCCCCCTTAAAACAAATAACTACCCATTCGAGGCAGCAGAATACTCAAAAATAAACCGAAGTAACAAGGCAATAAAGTTGATGGAGACGCAGAAATAAGCAAACATCTTGATACAAAGGACAACAAGCTTTACAGTTGCAGTAACAGAGTTGTAGTTTCTGAAGTAAGTAGTACTGTAACATTACTTAAAGCTGAACAAGTGAATGCAAATAAAACGAACTATGTCGGGTATGTAAACAATGTAAAGTGTACTCTGGTTACGAACACTCAAGAATCACAGTCGGGTGATGTAAATCAATCTGATAATGCTGTGAATGATGATGTAAAGTGGGAACATATTCCTGAGACTTATATAGACAACAATTTAAAGGTTCATTGGGACACTTTTTCACTCAATTTGTAGACTTATCATTCTTGTCCTACGGCGTTGCCGATCAGAACACTCTCGAGGGAAACCTTGTTTTCTGTAATGACAAGACGTACAGCCTTCCATGCAAATTTTACTTGCGTCAAATGTAAATGCAGTTCAAGGATGTCTAGTGTAATGAAGTGTAAATTACATGTAGTAAATGCCTTTTTAATAAAGTTGTCCCATCGGATGCCCTTCATTATGCCAGCATTTCTTATCGAAATGTTAATCACCGCATTTGCATCTATCTCGTTTTTGCTCGAAGCAATCTTACGAAACGATTTAATAAAGCCATAAGTTTCGCAGCTGCCAATCAACATGAAAATAATACACCTAAATTCCATTATTACAGATATTAATATCATACAAATGAGTGCAAAAAATACGAAGCAATCAGAGTCTCGAATTGCAATAATATTCATGTCGCGAAATTCCATGTTGCAGTGTGAGAGAATAAAATTTTAAACGCAGGTATCGTAAAAGTCGATGTACCGAAAAATTATTATAACCATATACACATATAGGGGTTAAATCGATACATGTATATGTCTTCATCGTTCGATAATCGTAAATTAAGAGCCGACTCTCGTTTAACCGAGCGTAAAAACTGAGCGAGAGATTGAGAGTTCATGTTACTCCCAAAGTGAAAAACGAAAAAGACTCGCGCTGCGTAGTGCGACAAGGACGGAGCGACAACACATGTCAAAGAATCGGAAACATCCGATTAGATATGAGTGCATACAGCGGGATGTCTCTTAGAAGCTGTCAATCAACGCAGGATAAATTAAATTTTAAATGTCAATTACAGTCAAAGAACCCATAGGTTTAATGAGGCTTCCCGAAGATTGATTACTTTTTTACTCGCCAATAAATTTCTGCAACCAATTCCAATTTACAAAATGTCATGACCAAGCTGACACGTCCGATCGGTTTTTTTAATCGCGTTTGTCAAAGAGTGTGTTTCAAAGTTTATCTTTGTCAACGACATGGCGAGAGTGGGATTGGAACTGGTTTTAGAGAGGGATGCAACGCCTGCGCCCGCGCATGACAAGTGACCGGATTAATGCATTTTAAACGAAGAAGGCTTAATTTTGATCTCGGGCCCTTTAATTTAATGGCTTTATGTTTCGTTTTTCAATCAAATTTTAGATGTAACTGTAAGCAGAGACGCTAGGTGATTATCATTTTACCGTTTTGTTTTTATTGAGTTCAGTCCCTTCACGTTTCTGTTTCGGAAATCGTATTATAATCCTTGTTATTGTGTGACGTAATACCAGCATAACTAGTGAGAGGAGAGTTGATTGACTATTTTCATTCAATATATTTTTACACCTATTGTTAATTATCCTGTCACTTTCTATCAATTTTACAGTTTTAGAATTTTTATAACAAATTTCTTGGAAATTCAAAAACATATATCGCAAAGATTCTCGATGATCACTGGTTGTATTTGTAATCTCTATTACTTTGCTCGATGGTGTCTCACATCTTGCATCCCCATTTCCATATCTATTTACATACCACGTGGGTGCACATTATACTTTTGCATCATAAAATCTTCATCTCCTTGATTATGGACATGTTAATTGTTAATACTTCATAAATCAACATGTTTATGTATTTTTATTTCAGACCCTCGCCGGACTTTGCCTTTTTTAAAAACATTACTATATTATGTTGCGTCAGAATATTCAAATCGATGTTTTGCTGATTGTTTAGTTTTTTATTTATCGTTCGTGTTAATGGTTTCATCTGTGTTATTTATAGCACTTGGTTTAAAATATGTATTTAAATCTGAATATTTTTATAATGAAAAATATTAAAATGAAAAGTAGCAGCAGTTTTGTAGGATACAAGAACACCAAATTTCGTAAAAAGTCGTTTTTAAACGTTAGATTCAGTTCTTTTTTTATTTTAAGGTTATTTAGTGTGTTGATTTCAATGTTAAACATATACAATTTAGCCATTACTTATATTTACATAATTCTTTTCTTTTACACATAATTGCCATGTATCTAAATATATATTTCAAAGTAATATCACATTTTAAAATCAACTTAAACGTTTTTATTGAGAATTATTAATTTCAGACATACAAGCTTTATTCCCAAACTTGTACCTATATAATAAAGTCATATGAAATCACTTTCCCAAGCTTTCAACATAATGTCAAAGTATCGATGACCTATCTTTGTCCGAATTTAATGTATTGCTTTAAATAAATACAAAACCATAGCCTATTTATCATTAGCTTTTATTTCGACCGCTTCATAGATGTGGTTCATATTGGAAGAGTTTAGTAGCCAGTAGTTTGACAGTTAAGATTTATTTTACAGTTAAATTGTTAAACGGTAAAATTTCACGTTTAAAAACGTACATTAATGTAGTCATAAATACTGAAAAAATATAAAGATGACCAATTAAGTCGATATTACCTTTCCTTTATTATTAGTGAATGTTTGTTTGTTTGTAATATCTTTATTGTACGAATAATAGAGAACACAGAATATATAATATAGTATACACGTAAAAGCAAACATACAATGGCGAACTTATCCCATAAAGGGATCTCTTCCAGTCAACCGGCCAAATGATTGAGAGGATGTCTACTAATTGAAGGGTAGAAGTACGTACAAAATAACAAATGTTATTGAAAAATAAATATTATTTTTACTTAAGGATTTTAAATAAATAAGTAAAAATGGAAAGGAAGTTGTCTTGTATATATTGTTGGAATTGGCGCATTCGACGTGTAAAGCATAAGCAATACGGTAGAAAGTTCTGGTCACTGCTCCAGCACTGGCTCGAGTCAGTGAACTCGCCCACTGTGTAAAATCCTAAGTAACATGTTCCATGATTGACGATATTAATACAACACTAGAGGCCCGCTGAGTCGAGCCCATTCGATATTACTGTAAAATATTATCACAGAACTCTCTAATGGCGATAATTTCTCAGTTCGAGCCTTTTGTGTATCGATACTAATGGGCAAATTTATTTTATTGAGTGTCGTTGCTTTATTCGTTTGCTCTTTGATATAATTGAATGATAACTGCGGCGTAATTTAAATTGATAACTAGATGTTTGTGGATACAGGTGCAGCACGAACTTTATCTTGTAGTCGTTTGCATTTCTACGATTGATTTGTTTGTTAATATTTTCATGGCTGCGAAAAAAGATGTGTATTGTTTTTCTAGTTCATGTTAGTTTGTTCCTTTATATTATGGCGTATCTGATGAGGCATTTTTTTTAAAATGGATACCGCAACATCTAAAAAATATTTTACTTGTAAAGTTAAATCGTCAAAACCTACTTAAGTATTGAAGTTGGATTTCATCAAATCATTCATTCATTTCAAAATCGGGGATGAATTGCCTTTTAAAAACTTTATTGCATTTTGTTTATCGTTGTACGTTTATCGTTGTACGGGCCTTAAAATTGGTCTTTCCAATATTCGATCAACCTTGTGGTAAAATAAAAATCATTGGAAAAATACTTATCGGTTAATGACAGTCTAACATGTACAGTCGCCTGCAGAGAAATCTTACCCCTTACAATTTAAAATCTGTGCGTAGAGGGGTCAGATTACTCTGCAGGTGACTGTACATCATTCTGTCACTAGTAACGACAGTATAATAACAGACACGATAGTGATAGAAATTAGCAAAGCACTATCGATTCCCGTACAATTTGTAGGAAGAACCTGTTCAATCACACTCCATGAAAAAGACCTAGCCGCTGACTGATCCGATAAAAATTATTTGAAATAAAATCTAAACTGTTATTGACAGTACAATCACTCGTAACGACAGATAATAACATACACGATAGTGGCAGATAGTGATAGAAATTAGCAAAGCAGTATTGATACCTGTACAATTTGTAGGAAGAACCTGTTCAATCACACTCCATGAAAAAGGCCCGGCCGCTGATTGATCCGGTCTTCGAGATTGAGACATCGGGAACGGGTTTCGTCCGGAGGCTTCGTTTGTGTGGTACAAGTTACAAGCGGCTTAATTCCATAACCGTTTTCAATTTATTTGTATAGGTTATTTTCCATGCTTGTTTGGAAGATAAGAGAAACATAGAATACTAGCTGTTACCCGCGGCTTCGCCCGCGTAATATATAGCCAGTGTCCTTCTCGGTACCCTAACCTATGTGTACTTATGCAGAATTTCCTGACGATCGGTTTAGTAGATACTCCGTGAAAGCGTAACAGACAAACAAACAAATAAAAAAAAAACTCACTTCGCATTTATAATATTAGTTGGGATACCAGTTCCTTTTGTTTAGACCGTAAAAGCCGGTCAAGGAATTAAGCGAAAATCTAAGGAATCGCATAAATAGGCAATGCGGCTAGCAACCCGTCACTATTTTGATTTCGCTTTCCACCTTCACGCCCACTAACACGCTAAACGTGGCCTTTGGGTTTATAACATTGGGCTCCGTCTACCCCACAAAGGATAAAGATGTGATAATATGTTTACATTTTACTTTTGAGGTTACTTTTTCAGACGTAGAACACTACACCTAGGGGCTCGAAAGAAAAAGTTATTAAAATATTTCATTATTATCATCTTCAGCTGTACTTGACCCACTGCTGTGAGAATGTTTATATAGTAACTCATTATTTAATTATGTAACTGGTAAAAAATATAGTATTACTTTTAATACGTTTTTATCGTTACATAAAGACATCGCTGACATAAGGAATAGACGCTCAATCAAATCTGCATTCTGTGAACATGCTCTTGATAAACCTATACATTATTTGCGTTCAAGTCCTAAACAAAAGGAAACAAAAAGACAACTGATAGGATAGTACATTGCAAGATTTAATTTGAAGCTCAGCAGAAGACTGCTATCCTTTTGGACCCATGAGCTAATACTGCGTACTTCCGGAACAGGATCAATAGATAAATATTGTATACGGTAGTTTAGCATAGTTCTTATATAGCATGATACACAAATGTCAATCCTAGTCTACCTGCAAAAATTAACACAAAACGAAACTTAATAACCGCGATAAAACCGTATTAAAAGCAATTTATTTGAATGCGTTACAATTGCGGGAACATTTAGTTAGTTGTGTATTTTTTTACTTTACAGGCTGATTTTAAACCTATGAGCTTTATTAAAATCTCAGAATGAGAATCCGTAATAGAATCGAGAAATGTAAGAAAACATGGTGAAAACTTAAAAAAAATTGACTTCCCATAGAAATTCGCTCAGCTGATCAGTGACTTTGTATGGGAGGTTTTAGGTTTTTTTTAGTTATTTTTATTTTTTCTTGCAATACTGTATTCCAATAAGGATTCTGATTCCGAAATTTCAATAAAGCTCATAGGTTCAAAATCAGCTTGTACTGTCGCTGCCGCTCCTGCCTCGCACCAATCGGTAACACCCACACCACACGTCCGTAATTGTTCCCAGAAAACTTCGATTCGAGTTTTTTCATCTCCAAGATAGAGTAAATTGCCTAGCGCTCCATACCACCATCTTTAGGCTTTTTTACCACTATATGTGTTTAATTTGATTAGGAAACGAAACTGTGCGTTCAAAATCGATTATGTTTCCTCGATTAAGCCGTTGTGTTATTCATTTGGCGATTCGTTATGGGTCAAAGTGTACGTATTTTGGATAAATGGTTTAGTGCCTGTTATTTAGCTTTTATTTACCGGTTTGGCTTGTTTGCTACTGTGTTATGATTCGATATCGTGATTTGATTTTTTAATTTCATCTCACCCGCAGGGAGACCTCTGCTTAGATTATATAAATCTTAGATAGACTCTCAGCCTAAAAGCTTAGAAAAAAATTGTGTTCAACTCATAGTCTATGATGCAATCACATAGCTATCAAATTGACGGATTTTGATGGCATTGATTGACAGAACGCGTGCACTAATACAAAACTGTCACGCACACAAACATTGAAAAATTGGCTAGTTTTTTAATCATCGAAATAAAGGTACGATGGCGTCTAGAGAGTATATGGTCAAAGGTCCTCAGCTTGATATAGGCCTCAACCCAAGGAATTTTAATACGACCGATTGGAAGCGGCCTGCAGCCAGCGCCTTTCTACAACTTTGGTCATGTCTTCCGACCACCTGCAGAAATTTTTGCTAACTTTTGACAACTACGGTGTACGACGTTTTGATGGTCAGTTCAACATCCATTACGGTTTATATATCTTAAATAAAAATACGCAATCATATGAAAGCCGTAATGTTGAAGTACCCATCAAAACGTAAACAGTAGTTCATAAAATAGTTTGAAGGATTATGTAGGATCGAGCAGAACAATTTTAAATAATCCGACTGTTATTATCTGTCTCCATTTTTGTTCAAATAACTAAAAATCATGTATTCCCGTTGTTTGTTCTTTTTCATGTGTGTAAGTGGCCAACACTGGTGTCAGATTTTTCAAGCTGCCTAAAGTCATCTGACATAGCTTAACGACTGCTATCAATGATGACAGCCGGGACCAACGGTAAAGTGCATGTATTCCCTTAATGCGTTCAAACAAGGATTGGACATCTTTTTTGCTCCATAAGTTAATTAAGGTTCAGTTTTGGGTGTGTTCAGTCAAAATATGCGGAAACTGCAGATGCAAAAACATGTGCTAAGTTGTTAATTATATTTCTGGGAAGCGGGTGGAACGGGTCTGATTTATGTTGTCTCAAAACACATTTCTGTTAACTTTCGATGTTTTTTGTTACCCTCTAAATAATTATATTTTGTTTATTAAATAAAGAAAATAAGAAATGGTGAAAAAATTCCACGCAGACAGGACTTGACTGCGTCTAGATCTCAGTACGATCTATGCGTTGCCAATTACGCCATCGCGCTTCAAGGCCTGGCGCCGAATTTCTCCACCATATCCCATTCCTCTTACACGCATCTAGGCTTGCGTCACCCAACACAACTACGCCACTTTTACAAGTGTGGTATTTGATTTCAACTCATTTTGCAATGAATTTGAAAATCAACTAATGTGTAGGAAGCCATACAATAGTTTATATGGGATTTATTTTGCATTCACAATGCTATTTTACCTTATTTATTAAAAAAATAAACTGACGGAACGGATTATATTTTGATTAATTTTATCTACAGTAAGTACCTTGATAAAAACACTAAAAACTAAATGAATAAAATAAAACTTACAATGTTGAACTGCACTTGGAAATAATTAATAATCTATTAGATTAAAAACTCACTTCAAACATGCCTTGACATACTTTGACGAAGTTAAAAAAAAATGGACCGGTTTGGGAGTACTTTTCAAATAAAAGATCAAAATATTTTTTTAACCTGTTTATAAATTGAGAACTTTGCTTTATTTTAAAGTCAGTTAGAAAAAATACGATAGAGAGGTAGTAAGTAGGTATTTTGTAAACCTCATGTTTTAAAATTTCTTGGTGACGTCATAAATATTCAAAAACCCGAGCTCTATTTATCTTAATGAATCACTATAACAGTCAATAAGAGAAATTAACTTCCCCACCGTAAAAATATGTGTATGCAACCAGCGATCTATTTATAAACCAATTAAAATGAGGACCCTTAGCAACTCATTAACATATGAACATGTGACCGGAAAAGCTGTGCTTACGGTTTTAAATTTCCTTCCATGATTGCTATGCTCTATCTCTTTCTAAACTATAACATCCCACTTTTTTTCTCACTCGGAAGCTTGGAGTAGCCAGAATTGAATGATCTTCGCTTCTATGATAGTTCCGCTTGATGTTTGGTAGTCCTGCACCATCTACACAGAAAAATCTTCAAAAGCTGTATAATGAAAATCCTTTAAATCCTAAGACCGTAGACTCTTCAAGGGACAAACACAGGGTTAGTTAGCTATTCTCAAGTCTCAAGGAACAAATTTCGGGATAAGAAGTATCCTACTGCTTCTACTTGTTAAGTTCAAACTTAATCAAATTCGGTATAACTATTAAGATGTGATTGAATGCATAATATTTTTCATATTTTAGCGCTCCGCTCTGGCTGCGCCCGAGTTTAAATTTATTAACTTTCAAGGTATATCTTCTAAAATATACTGAAAATAACAACATAATCGGCCCAGTAGTTACCAAGATTAGCCTAAACAGACTGACAGATACCCGGTTCAATTTATACCATGTCATGATAATTAATGATAAATTCAAGATATTCAGGACCTTGCGTTATTTTGATTTCTGGGAAAGCTCTCTGCGCTCACCAACCCGTTTGCCAAGCCTGGTGAGTATGGAAAACCCAATGTTCAGCTGTGGACTTCTTACGACTGCGATGATGATGAAATCAGAACTTATTTATAAATATATACGGACAAATAAATATATACGGACAAATCACACAGATTGAGCTAGCCCCAAAGTAAGTTCGAGACTTGTGTTATGGGATACTAACTCAACGATACTATATTTCATAATAGATACTTATATAGATAAACATCCAAGACCCAGGTCAATCTGAAAAAGATCATTTTCCATCTTGACCTGACCGGGAATCGAACCCGGGACCATCTGTCTTGACCGCTGCGCCACGGAGCTCGTCTTTTTTTCATTCATTTATGATGCTAAGCAATACTCGCCCGATCTGTGATACTTCACAGTTCACGTTACACTGGTAGCTACTACTTCCCTTGTTTCGCGTTCTTAATTAGTGAAGAAATAAATAAAGTAGACACGGGTGGAATGCTCAATTATCACTTAATTAAGCAATAACTCTCGGCCGTGATGTGTAGTATTATTATTAGCTGATAAGTGATAGTACGCTGGATATTACTAACTAGAAACGGTAGTTCTGTTTTCCGCTTTGATACGATCAAAATCGTTCAATTTTCTAGTAAATTACTCTAATAATTATTTAATTTAAATTTTACATTTACTTGGGGAAAAATCAGCATTAAAAGTTGGATGTTTGAGTTCTCACCTATTTACTCGTATGTCGCTTCGCAGCTTAATATAAATTGTGTTTTGGTTTGAAATTCATTGAAGTTGTAGTGATTAGAATAACGGGAACTGTTTTCGGTCTATTCATTGCAAACAAACAAATCTTTCTTCTTTAAAATATTAGAAGAAGGTCTTATCAATCAGCGCTGTGATATCAGACGATACGAGACACTAGCACCACCCAGAAATTAATTCGATAAGTCCTAAATCATATCAAATTTAAAAAATCTAATAGCTGAATGCCCTAGTAAATTACTTGTAGTATTCTTGGTACAAGTTTTCACTATTTTTAATTTGATGAATTATGAGAACGAATTATTACCGCCAAAAGTGGCCACTGTTGGCGGTAATAATTCGTTCTCTTAAACTTAAATTATCATACCTATTAAAAGTAATGTATAGAATACTACAAGTAATTTACTAGGGCAATCAGCTATTAGATTTTTTAAATTTGATTTGATTTAGGAGTAAAAGAAATAATTGCTGGGTGGCGCTAGTGTCTCGAATCGTCTGATACCACAGCGCCTTAAGGCGCTGTAACACCTAATAATAATAGTACGTAATGGTAATCGCGCGATAATAGTACGTACTGGTAGTGAAATAAGGTTAAAAGTGGCGATGCTGGTAGGCGATCTCAGTTCGAACCCGTGTCTGTCATTTCGGCCGCTTTTTGTCGGTTTTAATTTAATAATTCCTTAATTATTACCAAATATTGTAATATTATTAGGTATCCATTTTGCTCAGTAAGTTTTACTTTTTATAGATGTAAAAAAAATGGTAGTTATCGCTGAAAATATCAAGTAATTCGCGACGAAACCTTTTTTTGACATTTTATTTTCCTAGGTTTTAAATATTTTTTGAATTTTTTTTGATGTAATCATTTATTTTGATCTTTAAACTGTACTTCATATTTTTTTCATGCTAGTATTCCATGAAATAAAGAGGCTAACTGCGCGATCAAAAAATAGACGTTTTACGGCAGTGCGTGAATTACAGCGCCCTTGCTACTGTATTACCATTTTGATACAGACAAAAAGACATTCAAGGTAACAAATGGTTCCGGCGGGCATAATATTCATTAAGGTTCCTTGATTGATTGACCCACCAAATTTCATACCCAATTTGAAGGAATTAATCACACATTTAATAACCAGCAGTGGCTAAACCACAGCTCTTAACTTCTTCCAAGAAATTCCTTCAAAAAATCAAACAAAAATTGTATGAATAAATCATGGGCAGGCGAAATACCTCGAAAACGAGGACAAAGAGAGACAGCTATATAAAAGTGTTATAAGAATGAAAGAGAAGGCAGTATATCCTGGGATGTAGAATTATGTTGTTAACTTTATAATTTCCTGTCGTTACGATGGTTAGTTAAAATAGATTAATTTTAAAATAGGTTATCATGTTGTTTTATAACACGGAAATATTACCTGAACAAAAAAGAGAGGTGTTATGAGTTTCATTAAGTAACACATAATTATTTTTGTGTCCGCATATTCTCAGAATTTTAATTGATCCTGTCAAATATTCTATATCTGTCAATTATGAGTCGATTTAAAACTATGTCTTTTTCTCCAGTGGGTTTCCAACCAGTCTGTAAATGAATATTTCTCTTAAGAACTTTGCGCAAAATTGTACAATACAAATAGTATAATATATGTTTTGGTTTGTTATGTACTTGAAATGTCTTATTTAAGAGCTCAAAGATTCAATTATCATGAACACATTACCATCACAATAGAAACGGAAATGAGTAATGTTACCGTAGTCAATGAACTAAGCCTGAATGGCTCTTGCAAACAGCTTTTAGAAAAGACCAGTTCACGAGAAACAACAGCACATATAGCTCACAATATGGGAAATATTAAAGATTTAAAACAGTCAAAATTTCATTTTCAAAACTCAAAATTCAAGATTCAATCGTTTATTAAATATAGGTTTCTTGGAACACTTCTTAATTGTCACATAAAATTTATGTTTACAATTCTTACATTTTTTTTTTGTTGACGTCTATAATTTACTTATGGCTAAGTTTAGGCCGCTTCCAAAGCGGAGTGCAGAAGAAGTGGCAACAAACTGCCCAGCGCATTTTCTCCAAGCGACGTTAGACGTTAGAAATCTGGACACAGTCATGCCTTTATTTCAATGATTGAAAAATTGGCCAATTTTTCAATGCTTGTGTGCGTGACACCTTTGTGTTAGCACACGCGTCCTGTTAATTAATGCCATGAAATTGGTAGCTATGTGTGTGCATGATAGACTATACAGGCTCCGTAGTCCAGTGGTTTAGGCATTTGCCTTGTTGACCCGGGGGTCATGGGTTCGATTCCCACAGGAAGCATACTTTGTTAAGTTGTTTCCAGTTTGGTTAGGACATAGCAGGCATGAATCACCTGATTTTCTGATAAGAAAAATAATTTCGTGCTTCGGAAGGCAGGTAAAGCCAGTGGTCCCGGCTGTCATCTGGTAGTCGTTAAAGGAACCACGTCAGAGGCCGAGAGGCGGTTCCGAAGAACTCTGACACCAGGGTGTGCTTGGTCGATTGATTGTGTCACCTACCCGAAATGATGATGACTATGACTTGGACATTTTTTTTCTACGCTTTTATGCTAATAGAGTCTATCTAGACTTTATATAATCTAAGTTTCTAAGCTTTGACAATATACTCTCTTTAGAAACTGACTACACTGAAATATGTATTATTTTCTAAAGTTACATTATTCAGAGAAATCAAACTATAGTCAACAATTATTACTTTCCCTTTACGAGCGACCTTTTGCAATATTCACTTGCGAATAAGCGCTTTTCATGAAACAATGTCACGCAAAAGCTCTTACTAATTGCGGAAACTATTATTGTGCACGAATGAATAATAAAACATTAACTTCAACTGTTAAATAAGTTTAAAAGCCGGAGATATCTTTTGTCTATTTCAGTCCGATTATTTTACACAGGGTCTCTAAATTCTTTTATTTAAATACATTATAAACATGTATTAAGTAATTAAAAAAAATCAGAAGCACATTAGGTATTTAAAAGGTGATTAAATCAAAATTTACAAACAAATGTGAGACATAGACATTATGTAAGACTTTCTTAAGAAAAATTCTATGTGTACGCCTGACGTTGGGTCCAAATTGGACCAGGGTGGCACTGGACAGAGCACAGTGGAGGCAGTTGGAGGAGGCCTATGCCAAAAGGCACACCGAATTATGTGACATACTGTAAATAAGGAGAAAAAGGCAAAATGATTCGGAACAAAAGGCTATTATTATTATTACTATAAAAAAATCTATATGTATGATTTAGGAACAAAAATGTGTCTTTCGAGTTAGCTCATCCAGTCTGCTCCCCAGGGATCTAATTTTAGACATCAAAAAATAAAAGAAAAAAGTGACAAATGGAACTAGCATCGATCACCTACGTTTTGATTAATATATTCATAGATGGGTGGTTATGATTATGAAGTCAAATCACTTCCATCAATTTTGTTGCCCTTATTTCTTAGACTACCTGCTATCACCTTAACCTTTGATTAGAACATAAAAACCTCGTTAGTCGTCCAAAAGTCAGACGCTTTTTGCAGGACCCGTGTTTTTACTAATCGTTTTACGACATTTGATGGTTTAATGAGCCGTTTTTAGACGTTGTAACACTTTTGGTGCTCGATTTCGATGTTGTAAATGATACCTAGTTAATTCATTTTTTATTGCTATTGTTCCTAAAATATACACGCAAGGATTTTCGGCTTCATGCAGGCAGCCGGCCATAGAAGCTTTTGCCCAATCATTATTTAAGAATTAAGTTATTAAATATTCACAAAAAATGTTTAATATTCATATTTTGTAAAAATAATATTTTGTGTATTATAGTGTTTTAATTCTGTGAAACCAAATAAGGGTTTTTTATGCATGCAATTTTGTGCGAAAATTACCGATGTTATAACATTATATTATGATGTAAATAAAATCAATTCTATTGAATTTCTATTAAAAATCGTAGAAAAAATTGATATTTCCAACACAAAAGAGCTACTTAGAGTATTAATGAATATGCATTTTGAAACGATTATATTATGGCATTCATATGAATCATTACATTATATGCATCTGTCTAATAATAACCACGGAAGTTAACCACAAAGATTAACAGCGTCAGTCGTGATACAAGAATTAAATATCATATTTAATGCCGCCGTGAATATTTAAGAAGCAGTAAAATGCCTAGCGCCATTACAAATTCACATCGCACACCTTCATCTCGCCGAACATTCGAATAACAACCGAAACTCATAATTTACTAACTCTCATTAGTATACGCCGTTACAACGTATGGCTCTAAAGACGCCGCCCTCCCCACCATTGACATTCATATTTCAACGCTTAACGCGACCGCGGAACCACTAGACGCCGAAATACTAATTTTACGCCCAATCGCCTCAGATAAAAATTAATACATCAACTCGAAACAAAAACTATATCAACCGATATTCGACGATCGAAAAACGAATTTAAGGACAGTTTTCGAATAACCTTTTCGCAAGCGGTTATACCAATGTCGTAAGGGTGACCATCACACTAATGGAATTCGAAATCGACTTATTCGATCGATGATTTTTTATCAACGACATTTCGGTTCTCACAATGGATGAAGACATAAAAATTTGGGATCCACCGCGGCGCGTCAAAAGCGGACCACATGCGTTATTTTCGTGTGGTTTCGAGAACCGTGCTCGTCTTATTGGGCTGGTTATTCGGCAAATTGGTGGTCGCTCACGCCTTTGAGCTGGACCTATTATTTTGGGCTGAAATGAGCGCTTTGTACGGAACACCGGCAAAGAACCGTGATCGACAAATCACTAGGTTTTTTTTTTAATCTTTTGGGTCTGCGCCGTGAGTGTTTGTTTTCGTACGATGTGATTTAAGAAATTAGTCGGCCCTCGATGAAAGATGATCTGATTGAATCGATTAATGGAGTGCAATTACGAGTCATCTACGTTTTCGGTGTGATCATTGGACATCCATTGAAGATTGTTTGCAGCCATAGTTGTTTTCAAAGATATAAACTTTCGTTTTTATGTTGCAGGTTATGTAACACGGAAACTTCAATGTCAATATTCTTGATTTCTTTAAAGTTATTTTTTGCAAGTATATTTTCTCAAAATTACATTTTATTATCTTCTTAATATTTCATTATTAGTATCTGTAGTAGCCGTGTAGTTCCCGGTAGAGTAGAATAGGACCACTCCAAGTCATCCCGTGGATGTCGTAAAAGGCGACTAAGGAAACACAAGCTAAACAAAGCTTATTAACATCAAAGATACCTCTCCAACCCGACTGGCCAGCGTGGACAGTGTAGGCCAAATCCTCTGACTACTCAGGCTAGTATATGGCTCTGGTAGTACAGAGAGGGTCGTGCTCCTGCAGTGGAGACTAGAAAGACCTGATGATGATGATGATGATCTGTAGTATAAATCAGTTTTATATAAACCGTACGTGCATCTTACATTTATACATATGCATATTCGATTCTGTAATCAGACTTTCTGCCTGCATATGTGTTAAGTAACTTGTTAACTAGCTTGTCTAAATTCTTTAGATCAAAATATTTTTTAAGTTTATTTTTAAAGTTTTACTAATACAATAGTTATATATACAACTAGCTGTTACCCGCGGCTTCGCCCGCGTAATTTATAGCCTATGTCCTTGTCGGTACCCTAACCTATGTGTATGCAAAATTTCATGACGATCGGTTTAGTAGATACGGCGTGAAAGCGTAACAAACAAACAAACAAACTCACTTTCGCATTTATAATATTAGTTGGGAAGTTGGGATATTTTACTTTATGGAATTTGATAGTTAATTTCGTCACAAAATATTTTTGTTAAATCGTCACCTAGGATAATTATTTATTATTTACTGAAAAGGTTTTGATTTCGATAAAAAATAACTTCGTAAATGTAAGCATGAATGATTCAGCTAAAGTGACCACATTTTCAAGATATCTTGGCCTGTCTAAACCCACGATAAATAACGTGTAACTTAAAATTCACCTCCACGACGGGTGTCCAATTAGCCCAGACATATTAGGACATTCCGAATTCAGTCATTCATAATATGTTTCCGAGAAATAGATCGTAAAATACATACACGGCGATTATTTATCGCCGCTAGCGTTAAATGAGCACTTTGTATTCAAACTGGTTTCGTTGACATCTCAATCTGCAATAGACTGTCTGAAGTGATTTAATGCTAGAACAGATAGAGCAGACAATGAAACTTAGTGCCAATGTCTGCAAATAAAACGTTACTAAATATTATTAACAACTATTATTATTATACATCTCAATCTACAATAGACTGTCTTGAGGGATTTGATTGCTAGTACAGATAGAGCAAATAATGAAACTGAGTTTCAATGTCTGCTAATAAAACGTTACTCAATATTATTAACAAATAACTTATATCCGTTTCTACATTGCATTCCTCAGGAATATTACTTCAGAATAAATAAGTTTTACAACAATCTTTAGTGATTTAGGTGGTATTCTAACAAAATACAAACCCTTACAATAATTTTATTACTAGGACTACAATAATTCTGCGACTTTGTTTGTAATATCTTCATAAGTATATACGTAAAAGTAAACATACAATGGTGGGACCTATCCCGTAAAGGGATCTCTTCGAGTTTATTAGAAGGATCAGATCTGACATGTCATCACAAAGAACAAATATCTTGTAGGATATTTCTTCTTTCAGTTTTTGGTTATTACATTAAATACACGTACTTTTGTTTCAGTGTCTGCTCTATGGAATAAATATCTTTGGTCTGATATAGCAAACAGGAATTTGATATTGCACACAAAATTATACAATGATGCAGTGAGGCAAGCCATTACATTGCCGGATTTAAGTTTGTTTATTCTTAACTACACTTTGGAGTCCATATGCCTTAATTTTTAGCTACCCTACGCCATTTATGCAAAGGTATAATTTGAAGGATCCGTATATTTATTAACTAAAGTGAAGAAGGTGCAAGGAACAAATGCATACTTTTCTTTACTTTTGGATAAGATATTGCACGCTACATGAATTCAACGTCTATTTAGCAGACGGACTGACAATCATCTATAGAGAATTTAAACTTATAGGTATTTTGTAAATAAATACCTACTTGATTTCAAAACAAATATTTAAGTTGTACGTAGTTTTTAGGCTTCTCTTCTATTTCAACAAGTGTATTAATGTGAATTTTTTTTGTTCCAGGTCTAGAGTACTTGAGTGCGGCGCGGAGTCTCCATCCTGAACTGCACGCTGGCAGCACGCTCGCCAGCCAAGACTTCCAGCTTAGTTTAGATGGTAAATAAAAGAAAAAGTATAATAAAAATAAATAAATAAATATATAGGGACATAAAACAGTTGTGAACTTGTGTCGTAGGAAACTAACTCAACGATTCTATATTTTAAAATAGATACTTATATAGATCCCGGTCCCAGGTCAATCTGAAATAAAAGTCGTTTTCCATCATGACCTGGCCGGGAATTGAACCCGCGTCCACTCTTGCCGCAGACTGGCGTGTTAGCCAGTGCGTCACGTAGGCCGTAAGTGATGTGGAAGTACTATAGAGCAGAAGCTAGGGTAAATAAAACCCATGGATGAAAAAAAACTCTTGCCCTTCAATAACTTTTGACTATCAATAGATAGTGTATTTTTTGGTATAATTGATCATTTGCTAGAATCATCTTAGATTTTTTTTCAGAGTTTTGATTTTTTTTGTCTTTTAACTTCAACTTTGCAGGTTCTAGAATAGCGTCACCGACTCGCCTAAGGTTATCAGGGGGCGCTATCGGGGCGTCAGCCAATCGCAAACGGGCGGTGTCATGGAGCCCCTACTCGGCCGAGTCTCTCGACCTGGCTGCGGTAATCCGGGCGTCACCTGCCAGCTTGGCTGTCAGAGCCCCCTCAGCCGCCTCCACGGGGAGCTATGGCCATCTCAGTGCTGGTAAGATACGGACTAGAACTGACAGATCATTGTTATGTAAAGAACTGTTCAAAACTGTCTGAAGCCAGTTAATCATCAGGTCTCTTTTTTGTCTCCACTGCAGAAGCACGACTCTCTCTGTACTACCAGAGCCATATATGGCAGTCAGAGCAGTCAGAGGATTTCGCCTACACTCTCCACGCTGACGGGTTGGAGATATGGACTTTGATGTTTATAAGCTTTGTTTAGCTTGTGTTTCTTAGGTCGCCTCCTACGATATCCACGGGAAGACTTGGAGTGGTCCTATTCTACTCTTCCGGGAACCACACGGCTTTGCCGGGAATCCTACATTCTAATAACAAGAAACTATGTATTGGTAGAACAAAAGTCTGAGAATGATTGATTTGAATATGAACTTTTCTACTAGAACTCTACGGATTTAAATAAAAGGCGAAAATAATAAGTAAAGTTCTTGAACACAAAGTTTACGAGTATACCCTTCAATTTCAGGAGCGATATCTCCAGCGCTGTCTCTATCGCACGCGTCGCTGGCGCAGCAGCTGCTGGCGCGGGGCGGGGTAGTGGGGGGCAGCGGCGTGCTCGCGGGCGGCGTGCTGCTCGACCCCGCCCACCAGCAGGCGGCCGCCGCAGCGGCACAGCATGCGGCGCACGCGCATCTCGTCGCTGGTATTCATAGGTGCGTAATCAAATAAACTAAGCTTTATAATTTACAGCATTAATTTTAGTGGATAGGGACGAGTGGAAAGATAGGGGGAGGCCCTTGCCCAGCAGTGGGACAGTACATCTGCAGGCTAATAAAAAAATTGTGGATGATGTAGCCTCTGAGAGCCACGAACCTCCGGGGTATGCGTAATAAATGTGGCAATTCATGCGATGTGCTGTAGTTTTTCAAAGTCAACGTCACTTTGAGGGTCAATACCTTCAGGGTAGCTCTGTAGATTCTACAGCTATAAAGACAGTTTACGTCAGATTGATGCTTTACATTATTGCAAAAGAACTCTAGTTGGTTCTACGGGCAAGAGAGACGTCCATCTATACTGGCTACTACCCTATTTTATCAACGGACAACGACAGCCGTTGGATATATAAAACTGATATGCCTGGCATATTGATAGCCTTCCGCTTACCCTCTTGATTATTTCATTCAATAACTTTCGCAACTCGATAAATCGTGTTATCAAAACATCGTTTATTTATATCTATACAAAATTGCACTGTAAATTTATTTATTTATTTACAGTGCAATGTAAGGTACACCAATATATAATTTTAAATTAAAAATATACCACCCCCATTTGTACCCGGCTCAAAGGTACCCATTATACAAGCGGCATTATCTCTTTGAATGGCAATGGATATACTTTGGTGCCATCCGAAGCGGTTGTCATAAAATATTTTTTGATGGTAACTGTGAACTTTGTTGCCCTAGAATTATCCCTATCCCTGGAAACTCTAAACTTTCTTTCAGGATAACTGTTTAATTTCATAACTTTTGTTATGTTTTCAGGACGGTAATACATGTTGTGCTCTACCTTGTTCATGCTTTAAAAATCTAAAACTACCTATATGGATGATTTTATACGACGTACTAATAAATTTGTCTTAAAAACCTCTCATCAACCTATATCGTATCAGGACCAATTTTATTTCGCACTTTACTATATCATGCTATGCATTCAATCTCTTCGATCATCAATGTGTTCTTTATAGATCTCACATATCATCTCCAACGCAACTCCTCATGGGCCCAGTGGACATCCGACAAGGCCTGACCCTCGACGGGACCCCACCACAGCACCTCCAACAACCCCAACAGCAGCCAGAAGTCACCAGTGTGATGGAGGCAGACAGCTCCAACATCCAGAGGAAGTCTCCTCCAAGCCTGATGAATAGGGACACTCATAGTAATAAGCCGTTGTCGGCTGCGGCTGAGAGCACGGTCCATGATGGGTTAGATTCGAAGGATGAGCCTGGAGACTTTATTGAGACTAATTGTCATTGGGTACGAATTTTTATTATTTGTAACTCTAAGATCTAAATCATGAATTCTCAAAAAAATATCACTAGAAATATGAAAAAGAGATTTTTTGGAACTTGACTAATTTGTGATGGAGACCGACATATTATCCTTTCTCTACGGATCACCTTAGAGAAAGCTGTTTAATATCACTACATTGGAACATGGTTTACCGTATCTGACAAAGAACTCTTACTACATTGACGACGCTCTATTTTTGAAAAATTTGCAACATCATAACACATTATAACATCCCATAACTTTGATGGTATTATATTCCAGGTGGACTGCAAGCTAGAGTTCCCTACTCAAGACGACCTGGTGAAGCACATCAACACGGACCATATTCACGCCAGCAAGAAGGCCTTCGTCTGCCGCTGGGTCGGCTGCTCCAGGGACGAGAAGCCCTTCAAGGCTCAATACATGCTGGTGGTGCATATGAGACGGCATACTGGGGAAAAGCCACATAAGTGTACCGTAAGTACTTTTGTACAAAAGATAAACAAAGCTTATAAACAGCAAAAAGACCTCTCCAATCCGTCTGTCCAGCGTGGAAAGTGTAGACCAAATCCTCTGACTGCTCTGGCTAATGTATGGCTCTGATGGTACAGAGAGGGTCGTGCTCAAGCAGTGGAGACTAAAAAAGACCTGATGATGACGATGAAGTTACTTTTTATTAAAATTATTGAGCCTACAGAGCTACAGAAGGAGGACTTAATGCTAAGCTTATTGAGCCAACAGAGTTACACTAAGCGGTCTTAATGCTGAGACCATTCTCCTCAATCAATCAATTCAATCTTGAAATGAAAAACAGCTTAGAACGAGGTGATGAAGTGTGAACAAAATTTAAGCATTTTTATGCAAACTAAACGCAGAAGAAGTTATATATTAAGCTAATCCAATAATGCTAGTAATAACTCCTTTATTACTTCTACTAGTTTATGTAGGCATATTGATCCAAGACAACCTATCTGAACATTTTTGCCCAAGGACAATTTTTGATTAAAAATCTCTTAATTTTAGTTCGAAGGCTGCTGCAAAGCGTACTCCCGCCTGGAAAACCTGAAGACCCACTTACGGAGCCACACGGGTGAGAAACCGTACACCTGCGAATACCCTGGCTGCGCGAAGGCATTCTCCAACGCCAGCGACAGAGCGAAGCATCAGAACAGGACTCATAGCAATGAGGTAGGAACTTTATATTTCTGTATTTTTCTCTAAATTCACCTTGTCGCTTTTCTTCTTTTAACTTTTAACAGTAACTTCTATTTCTTTCCTATTATTATATGTTTCTTCTATCCTTCTAATTCTACTATTATTATATGTCTACCTTCATTAAATCTTGCACTGTAGTTATCAGTTTCACGCTTTTTTGTTTTTGGTTCAAGCATTTGAATTCTATTGTTTATTTTAGAACTTGAATTTAAAATGCTTATAATATTACTATTTTTCAGAAACCTTATGTGTGCAAAGCACCAGGATGTACGAAGAGATATACGGACCCCTCGTCTTTACGGAAGCATGTGAAAACTGTCCATGGTGCTGAGTTCTATGCCAGTAAAAAACATAAAGGTAAGATTGTTATTGTAAGCTCAGCTATCTATTGCATCCTTGTTCTACTCGACAGTGAAAGGTATTTCGGGCCTTCCCTTTCCTCGCCTACAGGTCTTAAGGCAGAAGTTTACCCGACAATACAAATGCGTTTTCAGTTGTCACTGAAAGTATCGTCGCAAGATTTCCACAAATCAGTAGCCACTACCTAGTGTCCAAGTATAACGTGATTATAATTTCATTATCACCATCAGGTATTTTTTAGTTTCCACTGCAGGAGCACGTCTCTCTCTGTACTACCTGAGCCATATAAAGCCAGAGCAGTCAGAGGATTTGGTCTATACTCTTAACCCTCGATTATAATTTATGTCCTCTTATCTCAGGTTGTAGCAGAGGCGACGACTCAGCAGAATCTGGTGGCGGTGGGGCAGGTTCCTCACCACGATCGGAAGAAGGCGGCGTTCCTATTGGAGTTCGAGGTCACACGTCATCAGCATCCGTCAAGAGTGAGAGCCCAGCTTCCCCGCTACCTTTGGGTCTCCATACGCCTGCTCATCAGGTCAGTATTCGTTCTTTTTATAACGATGATGTACTGTGGGAGTTATATATAACCTCACTTTATGTCACTGTTTTCTTTGAGGATTATGGTCAAAAATAATTTTGTAGTTCTTTCTTTGTACGGACCGTAATTTATTTATCAATTGTCCGAGACATGGCTTAAGTTATAAATTCATAATCTATTTAAATTTCATTAAAGTTTATAAAATTAATCTTCGGGGGTTAATTAATGGTTGGCTGTAGGCTGTAGTTTCAGACACTAGCGCCATCCAACAATTAATTCTATATATCCTTAATCATATTAAATTTAAAAAATCTAATCGCTGAATGCCCTCGTAAATTACTTGTACTATTTTTTTATAAGATTTCACTATTTTTTTATTTGATGAATTAAGAGAACCACTTATAAAAACTCATTCTCTTAAACTTTAATTATAATATACTAGATGTTGCCTGCGGCTTCGCCCGCGTGATATAGAGCCTATGCCCTTCTCGAAATCCTAAGCTATGTGTATGCCAAATTTCATGATGATCGGTTATGAGGTAGAATGTGAAAGCGTAACAAACAAATAAACAAACTCACTTTCACATTTATAATATTAGTTGGGATATAAAAAATAATATCATGAATACTAAAAGTAATTTACTAGGGCATTTAGTTATTTATTAGATTTTGTAAATTATTTATGATTAAAAGAATCAATTGCTGGGTCGCGCTCGCTAGAGTCTGATAATAAATCTGATAAAAATATTAAAAATTAATGTTTGTTTTAGCTTTCTGCCCAATGTGGTGGCGAGCTTGACTTCGGTGGATCTGAACTAGGTGGTTTCAGTGACGAAAATGGTGCTCCTTACTTCAGGCTCGATGGAGAGGTAAGAAAGCTTAAATTGTTTTGTAGATAGCACCCTTCCTTTTTTTAATTGCTAAACTCTTTGACAATTCGAGCAAACAAGGAGTGTTAAAAGTGTCAAGTTTGTGACTGTCTTGGCCACAGGTCTTGGCGTTTGTCAGACTCAACTCTTATTTTACAAATGGAGTTTTCAAACGAGCTCAATTTGTAAAATAAAAACTTATTCAATAATATACAATAAATTAAAATTCTTTAATTTGAACCTTATGTTTTAAAGTTTGGTACATCGACTAAATTGATCAAATAAAATACATAGCTATAACGTAGAATACTGGTTACAAAAATTACATTCATATACTTATTAGCACGTATGTCTAAGACTCCATTATCTGGTCATCCACGTTTGAAGTTACTTTTTCATAGTGATGATGACCTGATAATACTTTATACGTACATATTGTAACGTCTTTATGCCTTGCGGGGCATACAGAGCCCAAAGGCCACGTTTAGCGTGTTGGTGGGCGCTAAGGTAGAAGCAGAACCAAATAGTAGTAACCCATTACTATTATATATTACTAGTACCCGCGGCTTCGCCCGCGTGATATCCCGCCTATGTCTTTCTCAGTACCCTAACCTATGTGTACGCAAAATTTCATGATGATCGGTTCGGTAGATAGGGCGGGAAAGCGTAACAAACAAACTCACTTACTTTCGCATTAATAATATTAGTTAGGATTTAAGGATTAGGATAAATCGATGTTGTACTTTTGCTTTATATATATTTTCTTTACCCTTCCAGGTGGAACAAGAAGTAGTCGGCGAAGTGGGCCAGCTGCCCCTCATGCTGCGCGCCATGGTCGCCATTGGTGAACCCCGGGCTCACCACCACACGCCGCGGTTTGGGAACAAGATGGGGGTCGGCAGACTCATGCCGCCTGGCCACGCCGACATCGGCGGAGGTAATTATTATTGTAAGTCAAGGCGACTGGTCTGCAAGGAGTCTTCTTTTTATTTATTTTTGTATTTTAATAATAATGAAAGCTACTTAGATTATATAAAGCCTAGATAGAGCTCCGTGGCGCAGCGGTCAACATGCCTGCCTGCGACACGGATGGTCCTGGGTTCGACCCCGGTCAGGTCAAGAAGGAAAGTGATCTTTTTAATATTGACCTGGGTCTTGGATGTCTCCATATAATATAGATATATAAGATTGTATCTATATAAGATATTTATTATAAAATATAGTATCGTTGAGTTAGTATCCCATAACACAAGTCTCGAACTTACTTTGGGGCTAGCTCAATCTGTGTGATTTGTCCGTATATATTTATTTTATTTATTTATTTATTTATAGACTCTATTAGCCTAAAAGCGTAGAAAAAATAGTGTCCAACTCATAGTCTATCGCACACACACACACAGCTCCAAATTTGACGGATGTTGAGGGCATTAATTGACAGGACGCCTGTGCTAACACAAAGCTGTCACGCACACAAGCATTGAAAAATTGGCCAGTTTTTTAATTATTGAAATGAAGGCATCACGGTGTCTAGAGGGTATATACTTAGTTAAAAGAAAGCTATCATGAATTCATTGAATATCAAGTTATTCTGCTCCACAACGGCTTAAGGTGTCTTCAGAAACATGTAAGAGCTTGAGGTATTTTTATGCCACTCGACTACGCCCGGGATTGCTTAACATGCGCTAATAATGATTACGCTTACAAGGCCATTGGACTCCTCTGATGTCCCTGGACGATGATGGATGACACTAACCATCATTTTTATCATGGTTATATCAGACTACTGTCAAACCTTACAGACCCTGGTTTTCGCATAAAATGTACTTGAAAACCAAAGTGCCATACGGATTTGGAGGGGTAAAAATCTTTATAAAAATACATACATACATATCATCACGTCTTTATCCCGTGTGGGGTGGACAGAGCCTAAGGCCATAAACCCAAAGGCCACGTTTAGCATGTTAGTGGGCGTTAATGTGGAAAGCGGAATCTGAATAGTGATGGGTTGCTAGCCGCATCGCCTATCAATGTCATTCCTTAGATTTTTGCCCAATCCCTTGACTGGCTTCAACGGTCTGCCCGGGATGAAAAGCAGCTCGTATATTCTATGTTTTCTTTTCTCCCAAACCAGCATGAAAGACACAAGAATTTTATAATATAAATAAATTATTTGACCAGGCGGCGTGCCAGGTAGAACGGAGATGGGCAACACGAGCGTCACCGTGGAGCTGAAGACTGGTGCCCCAAACACCAGGCGAGATTCTGGAATCTCTTCAGGAAGCAGTTTGTATAGTGCCAGGTAAGGAATTTTATCATTATTTGCTACTTATTTTATACCTATTCCCATTATAATGAGTCGGCGAAGTAAATTTACGAAACCTCATCATCTTCTATCTTAGTACCATTATTTCTTGACTTGCCGAACCCTTTTTTGACGGTCCATATTAATTTATAGTTGTGAACATGTTAAGTACGCCACGCTTCATAACCCACATGTCAAATTTCTCCACTTTTTCCCATTTCCTTATTTGCGTGCGTCGCCTAACATAACTGACCCACTATTACAAGGGTGGTATCTGGTTTAACTCATTTTACAATTAAGTTGAAAATCAATTAAAATTTATGAAGCCATATTTATCTGTGTTTTTTATGCATTTAAAATGCTATTCTAATATACTCTATTTATTATATATACCTATTTATTATATATTATATATACCTAATACATTTCTATTTATATTAAGTAATAAGAATAAGAGTTTATATTTTTAAGGATTTGTATTTAAAGAAAATCTTTTATTCTTAGGTCATCCGACATCTCCAGAAAGAGCAGCCAAGCATCAGTAGTGTCGGGAGCGGTAGCTACCGCGACCGGAGTGGCAGCTCAGAGGCTAGTCACACAGCACACCACCGTCTACGATCAGTTGTCGCCCGATAGCAGTCGAAGGTGTGTATTATTTTTAATAGGATTCAATAGAAGAAAGAATTTTAAAGCATTATCAAAATGGAATAAAATCTCTATAGAGTAAAAACTTTTGATATTACAAAATTGTTGTAAAACAACTTTCAATGTATCTATGGGTCAACTTGCGTTTTTTATGTATGCCCTTTGGTATACCATTGGGATTAGTGCAGTGTTATCTTTACAGTTATTTGTGTAAGATAGAAATACTTAGCTTTTAGGTAAGCAAATTCTACTAAAATAAATACCTATAATAAATAGTCACTAGGTTGAGTATTCCTTCTGACACATTGTACTCATTTTACATGACGAGGTTGTTGTCAAACGTTGTTGTTTCTTGACTTTGATTTTCAAGGCTAGAGTGCATAAGCGTTATATGAGCTTGCGTGTACCACCCTAGACCTCATCGTTGCTTCGCATCAGGCAGAATATTGCTCAAATACACTCCAATGATTTATTTAAAAAAAAAGCATACTCATAAAACTTTTTGTTTCAGATCTAGTCAAGTATCATGCGTGGGGTACGCTCCAGCGCCGTCATCAGCCCTTGCTGCAGTACAAGCCGTCAGAACATCTCAAGGCAACCAGGTAGGATCTTCACTTTAAAGATGATCAATGACTTGCCTTTATTAAATGATCTTTTCGATTATCGATTAAAATATCATTAAATTGCGCATATGAATCAAAATATTGTTTTAATTAACTGACTTTTTCAGTAAATCAAAAAAGCATAGAAGCCGCCCTTCGTTCTGAATCTCTATTACTTTTGGCACCACATCAATGTGATCTTGACGGAACAACCAACTAAAGAGTCCGCTAATTACTTTCAGTATCATTCAGGGTAATATAAACCAAGACTCAAGAACATAAAGCTGTTAATACCGTGCCAGCGTGCCGTGGTGCCAAATTGGTTGCTAGAGGCGGCTTCTATGTTTTCTCCATTTATTGGCGTTTTCATATGCATTCTAAAATCTTACTTTTAAGTATTTGTCTATCTCTTATGTTACACTTTTAAGTACCTTCCTATTCGGCTATTCTTGTCTTTTTTGAGGAACACTTTTTATGAATTTATGTCTTTAAATATAAATAGTAAATAAATTATATTTCTTTAAGGCGGTTCTCTTGCGTGGAGTGACCTGCTCGGAGGTCAGGGCCGAGGAGCTTGCGTTGGAGCTGGACCCCAACGTGCAGGTGAAGGAGGAAGCGCGGAGGCTCTCAGAGCAGTCCAACCTGAGCGACCAGACGCAGGCCTACCAGGCGTATCCTTGCGGGACTGACGATGTGGTAAGAACTGTTTCGGTCTTCAGTTTTCTTGTTCTTCTTCCTTTACCTTATTCCACTTGTTTCTGTCTTCATCATTGGGTACATATTTGTCAGGTAACTTATTTGGCTGTTGATGCAATACTGACTTTCAGTTGGAACAACATTATTTATATTTCTTTATTTCACAATACGACATATCGTATCGACAAATAACGAGGCGTCAAGGCGCCCTTACAACATATGTATTATATATGTGTTATATAGCCTCCTTTCCACAATGTTATTTATTTAATGTTAATGCAATTTCAATGTTAGTTATTTTCGCAACCCTGTACCTAATCACTAGGATAGGATTTGTTTGAACCTAAATACACATGTAGGTATGTATATAGGTATAGCATATATTACAGGCGTACATAGGTATGTACGCCTACCTTTTTCACGATGGACACGAAGGGGGGTCATACACGTAAAAAGATTTTAAGCAACAATTGCCGACTTTTTATACCTATCAAAATTTATATATTCCTATCTCATTCCAGCCTGATCCATCCTTCCCCTTCAAAACGGAGGATGACCACGACACGGTGACGTACAAGGACTCCCGTTCTAACTCCACGTCGACCGTCGTCATCACCACCGCGCAGGTCCACCATCCCAACCAAGAAGTCAATCTGGAACAGGTAAGATTACTTTATCAATACCTTTTATTCCTCAACTAGAAGCGTGGAAGCAATGAGCACTCTAAATTATAAATCCTAATCCTATCCTAACTAATATCCTAATCCTAATCCTAACTAATATTATAAATGCAAAAGTGAGTTTGTTTGTTTGTTTGTTACGCTTTCACGCCGTATCTACTGAACCGATCATCATGAAATTTTGCATATACATAGGTTAGGGTACCGAGAAGGACATAGGCTATAAATTACGCGGGCGAAGCCGCGGGTAACAGCTAGTAAAGTATAATTAAGAGTGCCCATTGTTTCCACGCAAATTTTAATTGATTAGGCTAGTTGTAATAGTCGTCTAGATATATCATAAAAGGTTCCTTAAAAGCTGGGGACTTCACTTAAGGCTAGGAGTCACGATTCTATTATTGTGTTTCTATTTCCCACTTTTGCATTCATCACCCGGTCACATACCCACTTTAGACAGTTCCACATACTCTAATTCCTATGGTTTGATCTCCAGTCTTATTTCATTGTTCGTATGTGGTATTGATGTGGTATTAAATCTGATAAAACTAACCTCTATGGATAAAAAACTTTAGTTAATAGTGCAACAATAAGACACAAGATAAAAACGAATTGCAAAAACAAGACAAAAACAATCATCTTTTTTGTTTACAGGTCGCTGAAGGTGAAATGGTGGAGAACAAGCTGGTGATACCAGATGAAATGATGCAATATCTTAACCAATCAATATTGGGAACCGAATCGGTAG
This sequence comes from Rhodophaea formosa, assembly GCA_963082605.1. Lineage (NCBI taxonomy): Eukaryota > Metazoa > Arthropoda > Insecta > Lepidoptera > Pyralidae > Rhodophaea > Rhodophaea formosa. Next base: position 5,777,490 of record OY720228.1, on the reverse strand, counting down.
CACCGGCCAAAACTGACTCCACCAACCCACCGGAATCCGACGCGACCAAGGACGACGATCTCGCTGCCAAAGACAACAGTGACATTCAAAACACAAACAATTCCAGTGATAAAATCAGTGATGTAGCAACCAGTGACGATTCCCTACTTAAAAACCTAGGTGCCATAGGAAGTGATCTCAATATAAGTGATATTCCAGTCGATTTAAGATCATTAGACGTTAGCATGTCGGGTAACAGCGGCTCTCTCTTAGCTACAAAGTCTCCCGATGATAAAAATCCTCTTCAAGAACAAGTAATTCCTGAAAACACAGAAAAATGTGAACAGGATTACTCGAAACCAGTGACAAGCAATATTACTACAAATCCACTACAGTCCTTGCAAACAATGGCGGCTAATCAGTCTGAACAGTCCAACAGGATGAGAGTCAATACGCTACCTCAAAAGCAGAATCCCATGAGCCCCAAAACAATTGTAATGAGTAATCAGAATGTCATGAGTCCACAAGGGCTACCACATAGTATGATGAGTCCACAGAGTCTGCCGCACAGTGCAATGAGCCCTCAGAGCGTCATGAGTCCCCACAATATGCCTCATAATGTCATGAGCCCTCCAAGTGTCTACAATGTAATGAGTCCTCAAAGTGTCATGAGCGTAATGTCTCCTCAACACAACGCAATGAGCCCACAAAGTATGCAGAGTTTGATGAGCCCTCAAATGCCTAATCAGATGATGATGAGCCCAAGACATAACAATATCGGCAGTCCTTTGTCTCAAAATATGGCGAGCCCTATGGTCAACATGGCAAGTCCGATGACGCAAAATATAGCCAGTCCGATGAGCCATGGTATGCCCAGTCCAATGCACCCAGGGTTACAAAGTCCAATGGCACAAGGCGTTACTAATCAAATGGTTCAAAACATTCCGAATATGCCCATGAACTCACCTGTGGGTAACCAGAATCAAAGCATGATGAATATGAACATGACCATGAACCAAACTTCACAAATGCAAGGTGTCCCACCAAATTACATGAATAATAGACAGAATTGCAATGCGAAGGTGCCTGTTAGAAATACCGTTCCTAATCAATACCAAAACCAAAATTATAATCCAGCCCCACCTTATCCAATACAGCAAAACCCAATGCCACAGCAAAATGTTAATGTTAGAAATCCAAATATGCAGCAATATCCTATGATGCAACAGTACAACCAGAACCAGATGCCAGTAATGCAGCAGATGCCACAAAACCAGAACATGGCTTACAATAACCAGATGATGAACTATCAACAACAACCAGTGAACTATCTCAACCAAGGCAATCAGATGCATCCTTTATTGATGTCCAGATCCTCTGTGATGAGTGTGGATAACAGCGGAAACATGAGCCGTGGGGCAATGAACAGCTATTGCGATCAACAGAATCAAATGCAAAACCAGTACAACCAAAACATGCAGTATCCGCAACCACCTCCATACAACTCCGTAGTAAATGCTGCAAATGTTATGGGTCCACCTCCTCCGAAGAACAACCATCAGTACAATCAAGCCATGATGAATAATAATCAATATTACAACCACCAGAGACCGTACAATCAGTGGGACTATCCAGGCAATCAATTCAACAAACACAACATGCAGAAATCGGTCCAAAACTCCGTGAACATGTCCACAGGAAGCCAGAAACCGAATGGAACTAGAATATCAGTGAATTGTAACCAAATGGTAAAAAATGGCGACCAGACTGATTGCAGCATGAATAGTTTGAGGGGGCAAAACAACCAAGCCGACGTCCAAGTTTGGGATATATCCCAATCACAGATTGAAGCTACTAATGGAAGAAAGAAGAATCAGAATAGTACAATGCGTCAGGAGACTTATCAGAGGACGTTGGAGTACGTGGAGAATTGCGAAAATTGGAAGAGTTCCGAGATGGTCTCCAGCAGCACCCACCCCCCTCAAGGAGGGGACAACATGGTTGTGAACGATCTCCAAACTTCTTTGTCTTCGTTTTATGAAGAAAATCAGTACCTCCAAATGATTCAATAGCATCTTAGGTGTTTAGACTTGTTAGTCTAAGTTTATTTTGGTGCTGAATGTCAATAAAAATGTTTTTGTTATAATTCTTATGTGCCAAAACTTGAGGTTGAATTGCTATGTATTTAAAATTATTCACTGGTTGATAAATTGTTGTCCTAATTTTTCGTAGCTCAATAGATTTTCGGAATATACTCTCTGAAGTGTAGAAAATGAAGGTTCTAGAACTTCTCTAATGGAGACTGATTATTTTTAAATTAATGCTAAAGTTAGTGAATTTACAAGTACTCGGTAGATCTGCTTATTTTTGCAAAAGACACGTACATACTTATTACAGACTATTACTGTAAATATTGTTAAAGTTGCTTTTAAGTCTTCCACAAGTAAATATATTGTAAGGTTTAGTATTTACATACATTTATGTAGAAACATTAAGTGCCTTGTGTACATAACATGTACATAAAGTGTTCAAGAATTTTGTCTACAAGGGAATTTATCAGTGCCTCTAAAATTGTTATAAGACTTTAATTTCGATAAAAAAACTAATACCTAGACTGTTTAAAAAATTTAGTTTGAAAAATTAGTTCGTAACTTTTGAGATTATTAGATTTTAAGAAAAATAATTAAAATTGTACAAAATAGATATTTTCTAGAATTTTTACAGCGTTGTTGAAATTTTGGAATTAGTGTTACTTAATTATAATTTTATATAATTACATGTAATTAAAGCAATACAAACTTTACTGTTATTGAACATCGAATCTCCTAGTTTAGAGTTTTATGAGATTACTAGACGTAAGTGATTAGTTGATTATTTTTTATTTAATGAAATGATGGACGCACAAAATAAATGTAATAGAATGAAAGTACTGTATTTTGTAATAAATTATTGTTTTATACTGTTTGTACAAGAGCACCGTGGACATCTGTGACGATATTTTAATGAAACTATTAAATAAAATTTTTCATCATGGAACAGCTGTTTGTGATTTGTTTAACGTAAGCCTCGTCAAAGACAATATAATACTGTCTTAAAAACCTCATACAAAAATATTGGACCAAATTCCTGCTACAAGTTAGCCAGTAATCTCTCTCACATCCACCGTCTGAGCCATTGCGTCAGATACGCGATAAAAACCGTATTATAATAATTTTATTTAGATTTATCCCATTTAAAAAAAAAACTAGTTAAGTTTGGGTAACAGAAAAAAAAATTGTTACATATTTTGCAATATAGCTTGTTTGAATTTTCCAATGCGTGTGCCCACAATATCAATGCCGTTAAATGTCTTATTGTAAGTATTGACTAGCCTATGCAAAGGTGCGCGTATACCGGCATTGGAGCGAGGAACACTACTAGCAAAAAGCTTACAAGGATTGCGCCTGTTTGCACTATACGGAATTCTGTAAGATTTAACCCAATAATAATTAAGAAAAATTTTAAATTCTGAAAAAACCCACGACGCAACATTGTTTTGCACTAATATTGTGGCGCCCCCTAGTGAGTTAAAGCCATGACACCTGTCTAAGAACATGAACTCATCTAACACAAACCTGTTATTGAAAACCGCATCAAAATCGGATTATTAGTTTAGAAGATAGGTGGGAACATTACTTTGCACAAACGCACACACAAACAAACATCTCTCACCCTAAACGCATATACCTGCTCCGTTCCGTCGTGGGTAAAAAACACACACATACACTTCAAATTGAATTAAAGCTTGTAAAAAAGATTTCAATGAATCCCTGGCAGCTTGAAAATTGGAGATCAGTCTTAGCGTACAAGAAATGAAGCCAGAACGCAAAAAAAATATTGCAGAGGAACTTCAGTTTAGAAACTCCAGTTGGAAGTTTTCCTGGATAGCCAGATTGTTAACGTTTAGGTTAATGGTTCATTGACTTACCTAGTACTGATATACAGGGTTATTTTAAAAACATCAATAACCTCTTGGAGTCGGAATCCTAAATCCCATCCCAATCCCAACTAATATTATAACTGTGAAAGTGAGTTTGTTTGTTTGTTTTTTTACGCTTTCACGCCGAATCTACTAAACCGATCGTCATGAAATTTTGCATACACATAGGTTAGGGTAATGAAAAGGACATAGGCTATATATCACCTGGGCGGAGCCGTGGGTAAAAGCTAGTAGAATATAAACCCCCAAGAAAAATGCGATAGTCGGAGAAAAAAAACTGGACCTCCCATACAAATTCACCGATAGAGTTTGTATGGGAAGTCTATTTGTTTTCAGCGATTTTTCTTTTTTTTCTTGTGGGTATTCTGATTCTGAACCTATAAGAGGTAACTAATTAGAATAAAATCATCATCATCAGTTCTTTTTTTATTCACTGCAGGAGCACGACCGTCTTTATACTAACAGCGCTATACAATAGCCAGAGCTCAGAGAATTTAGCCTAAACTCTCCACGCTGTCCGGACGCGTTGGAGAGGTCTTTTTGATGTTTGTAAGCTTTGTTTAGCTTGTGTCTCCTAAGTCGCCTTCTACGACATCCACGGGAAGACTTGGAGTGGTCCTATGCTTCCCCGTTCCCTCACGGCGGTCTGCCAGGTAGTTATTATGGATTTGTCCAGCTAACAGCTTCTAAACAGTTGTGTGTTTGTGTGTTTTTCATGATTGTATGAACGTTTATGTTTACCCGCTTTGTATATCTCACAAACTTTCTCTGATTACATTTTCTATTAAGGCTGGGTATAGTAACGTTTAGTATTATATTGTCATTGGTATAGTCCAACTTAGATGATGTATTAGGAGTGACAACTTTTATCAAAATAAAATAGTAGCTTTTTAATAGTATTTAGGATACAGAATAATGTGTGATTTTATAACCAAATTACAATCAATTAAATTATTTATACGTCTCGTTAGTCACAGACTTTATCATGCAATAAAAGCAATAAGATTTTTCTTCTTCCTCGCCTTATCCATATTTGAGGTCGGCTCTGTATGTCGACTCTCTCCATAATTTCCTATCGTTTACCATATTTTAAGAGAAGGCAAAAGTCGTGGCGTACAGAGAGGTCAAAGAAATAGCGGAGGATAGGGAAAGATGGAAAATACTCCACCGACAAAGTTCTTATATACTATATGATGATGACCATATTTATATTTACCCCGCAGTCCCTCATATCCGATCTGGCAGATTTCTTCCACGTCTCCTTCTTGGCCCTCCTCTAAATCCCTCTACTTCTAAATGAGGCATTCTTTTTGCCAGATGTCCGGCATCATTGTCGAGCTCCGTGGCGCAGCGGTCATCACGCCAGCCTGCGACACGGGGGTCCCGGTTTCGATCTCCGGTCAGGTCATGATGGAAAACGATGTTTTTCAGTATGACCTGGGACTTGAATGTATAAGTATATATTGTAAAACATGCGACACAAGTTCACAACTTACTGTGGGGCTGGCTCAATTTGTGTGATATGTCCCTAGATATTTATATTTATTTATTTATCTCTCATCTCCACATGACCATACCACGTCAAGCAGTGGCTTTTCAGTTTATCAACTAAGGAATAAGTTTATGGTTTCTCTAAGAAAAACCTTGATAATGATACAAAAACTGAAAAGCTTGATTCTTTCAATCCCGGTGCTTAGAATAGCTCTGTCGTTACATACCGCGGTGTTACGTCACGACATGAAAATAACCGTATTATTTCGGATGTTGCCAACACTCGGTATCAATAAAATAGATGCGTAAAAAATGGCCAAGCGCGAGTCGAGATAATTCCAGGCGGTTTTGGAAAGTTACGGCAAGTTATAAGTTAAAATTTTCACGTTTGAGACTATGGCACAGAATTAATATTAAATTATCATGGTATGCCGTGTGGTTTCCAGCATAGTAGAATAAGATGTCTCAAGTATTCCCGTGGATGTCGTAGAAGACGACTCATAAAACACTAGCCGGCCAGCGAGGAGAGTGTAGGCCAAAACCTTTGACTAATCTGGCTAATGTATGGCTCTGGCAGTACGGAGAGGGTCATGCTCCTACAGTGGAGACTGCCTCCGTGGTCAAGTGGTTAAGGCGTTTGCCTTGTTGACCCGGGGGTCGTGGGTTCGATTCCCACGGGAAGCATACTTTGTTAAGTTGTTTCCAGTTTGGTTAGGACATTGCAGGCATGAATCACCTGATTGTCTGATAAGAAAGATGATTCCGTGCTTCGGAAGGCACGTAAAGCCGGTGGTCCCGGCTGCCATCTGGCAGTCGTTAAAGGAACCACGTCAGAGGCCGAGAGGCGGTTTCGAAGAACTCTGACACCAGGGTGTGCATGGTCGACTGACCGTGTCACCTACACGAAATGATGATGAGTGGAGACTAAAAAACTCATATAAGCCAAACAAAGTGCCCTCACCAACCCGTTTGCCATGCGTGGTGAGTATAGCAAAAACCCCAAAATGATAGAAACCTTTGTGGAAGACCTATGTCCAGCAGTAGACTTCTTGCGGCTGAGATAGAATGGAGTCACTGTCTTCCCGTGTTATGGAATCCCCACACTCCATCAACACCAGTGCCTTACTATGGTGGTCGACTTATCGTAGGTATATATCTGTAGTTACTATAGTAATGGTACCTACAGATCCGTTAATATAAAGCTTCAAACCTGTGACGATGGCGCAAAAGCATAATTATACGGTTCAAGTATGGCACTGGCGGGGATACACATAGGAATATGTCTTTAATAGATAAATACTTTTTTTTTTTTTTTTTTATACTACTAAGTTGGCAAACAGGCATACGGCATACTTCATCTTAGATAGGCATTTTGGACCCAAAACCCGCATGTACCTATATACGTGGGGCCATACTTCAGATAAATAAATAAAGAGGGACAAAAACACACACAAATTTAGCTCTCTAAACTTGTGTCGTAGTATACTTACTCAACAATACTATATTTTCGTATTATAGATAAACACCCAGGCCAATCTTAAAGTGATCGTTTTCCGTGATGTCCTCGACGTCGCTTGGCGATCGAACCCGCTTTCACCATTGTCGCAGACTGGCGTGATAACCACTGCGCCACGGAGATTTTCAAACAGGGAGCAACATCTTGATTTTCCTTGTAAACTTCTTAAATCTTTGCAAAAAAAGACTATGCGACATTTATGGTTTCTCCCTACTCTTAAAATCCTAAACTGACTTGGAAGCATATATATACATGCCATCATGGCTCTATCCCTTACGGGGTAGACAGAGCCCAAGGTCCCAAAACTCAAAGGCCACGTAAAGCGTGTTTTGGCCGTAAAGGTGGAAAGTGGAATCAAACTAGTGATGGGTTGCTAGCCGCATAGCCTATTGACGTGATTGCTTAGGTTTTCACCCAACCCCTTGACCGGCTTTTACGGTCTGCGCAGGAAGAAAAACAGCTGGTATATTCTATGTTTTTACTTTTCTCCCAGACCAGCACAGAGACAAGAAAAGAAATATATATTTTTCAACCGGTCGTATTGGAAATCCTTGGTGGAGGCCTATGTCCAGCAGTGGACTTCCTGCGGCTGAAATGATGAACATAATAGATTTTTCTGCAAAATCTTAAAATCGCGTATCCGTCCGCAATCGCGAATGTGTATATAGGTCAAACACAGCACAGCAGTCATGCGCGCGGTTAAAAATACAGAAGCGCGTCAGGCGGCTACAATAAATGACCGAGTGATAGTTCCGAAGTGTATGAAATCGATGAAAAACACTTATTATACAACGTGTAAATTTATCCTACGATACTCCCTTGAAGGGGTGACTCAGCCCGTCACAATGAACAACTTTTCCTATGGTACCAATTCGGGGTAAACTTCAATAAAGCAATTGCAAGAATGGCGCGTTAGGAAAAAATAAAACAAAATTTGAATTCCATAGAGTCTTCTTCTCCTTTTCCTTCTTTATATGGGATCGGGACAGCATGAAGGATGTTTTCCATTTTTATCTATCTTTTGTAGCCACGTAGCTACAATTGGGGACCCCCACCCCTCTTCCTTAACCAAGAGTAATAGAACAGGAGGTGGGTGTGCAAATCGACAACAATTATGGCCACTGGTAGACTGCCCGCCGCTCCACAATCTGGGTTTCTGCCACCCCCAAGGACATTGACGTATCTACGACATAGTCCTGTGGTAGATACAACATTGTCCTTCGCAAGTGACATTTCCATCTCTGAGGAAAACTGTCAACTTAAAATAATATACTATTTTTGCGCGACAAACTCCCAAAATTGCGTTTTTATGGTTCCGTAGTAAACTAGGAACCCTTATAGTTTCGCCATGTCTGTCTGTCTGTCTGTCCGTCCGCGGTTTTACTCAGAGACTATAAGTACTAGAAAGCTGTAATTTGGTATGGGTATGTATATTAATCATGGCAAAAAAGTGGTAGAAAAAATCTTAAAAAAAATTTTTTTTAGGTTAGCTCCCATACTAGTAAAGTGGGAGAGTATTTTTTTTTTCTCTATTTACCCATCGTGTGGGGTATCGTTAAAAAGGTCTTTGAAAAATATTGTGCGGTTGAGAACACCATTTTTCGATTTAGGGAGCCGTTTCCGAAATATTTGGTTTTAAAGTGAAAATTTTTGTTAGAGGTAAGTGTCCCGCCCCCTCTATCTGCTAAACGGTTATATATGAATATCTGAAAAAAATTACAGCAGTAGTATATATACTGAAGTTGAAAGGAAAACTATCAGAGCTGAGTACCGAGTGCAAACTTTAAAAGTTATAGGCAACTAACTTATAAAATGTACTGGAAAATGTAAAATTTCATACAATTTTCATTGTTAGATGTTTTTGGTCGTTAAACTGTGAGGTGCGGTAAACAGTGTGAACTCAAAGTTGTCATTCGCAACTACGGAACCCTACACTGCGCAGGCCCGACACGCACTTGACCGGTTTATTATTTTAGCTCAGCTCTAACCAAAAGTTCCATTATTTCACCACAAATCTCCAAAAATATGTCACGCTACAATAAATCAGTCATATAAGTCGCTAATCCTCATTATTCGCACACCAAAATGGATCCGCCCGCCGCCAATAATAAATTCTATTGTGAAACGCGTTGTAGATAAACATACAGAAAATGTTGATGCTTTGTTCCAGATTACAAGATAGTTTTAGGATATTATGTAGATTTTCTTCTTTATATTACGGCTTCCACCGAGGTTCGGTCATCATCATCATTTGTAGGTGACACGGTCAATCGACCATGCACACTCTGGTGTCAGAGTTCCTCGGAACCGCCTCTCGGCCTGAAGCGTGGTTCCTTTAACGACTACCAGATGACAGCCGGGACCACTGGCTTTACCTGCCTTCCGAAGCACGGAATCATCTTTCTTATCAGACAATCAGGTGATTCATGCCTGCAATGTCCTAACCAAACTGGAATATTCTGCCAATGTCCAGTTTAATGAGATAGTAAGTACCTATCGGTGTTGTACGATATACAGTTTTTATATATAGCAATCAAAATTGGCGTAATTCTTTTGATTGCTTCATGGGAGCTTCTAGTGACAAATCTATAAGAGTCTGTATGGCAGTCTTCTTATTTATTTTTGGGTAAGCATAGTCTTTTTGCCAAACTGTTTCTAGCGCGTATTTATATATGTATGTCTGTTTCAAGCTAACTTTTATTCTAGCTTGACTGATTTTAAAGTGTGAGGTGTCATTCGATTCGGTTTCTTCCCAAAAGTGTTCGCCTATGTAACGTCAGCAAGAATAAACGTGATGAACGTTAACCGTCAAAAAGACAGCCGAAATTTATATTTATTGAAATAATTTACTTCTTGGCTCTCTTTACTTTACGCAGCACCGCTAACTATGACCACCTACCTAGTATCAGACCTTAATTTAGTCCAATATTTTGTATGCTATAGGCAGTCTATAGGTACGTTGGTACGTTAGTATTATATTGTTTTTGACCAAGTAAAAAATAGTCAGCAACAGACAAACAATTGCGCAATATAAACACTCAGAGCAACGTTAAAAATAGTAGTAATGGGTTCCAAAACATTTATCTCCACGGCTCGCTGGTGACTTTTGACTAATTTGACTACCTCTTATCTATTGGCGACGCGAAGGGTGACACACAAACACACAGTCATTTATGACGAAGCACTAAGAAGTATAAAAGAATTAATCATCTTAGCCGCAAGACGCCGACAGGCCACAGATGGACACAGGCCTTCCCCAATGATTTCCTTCATTTGGGGGTTTTGCCATAATCACCACGCTAGGCAAATGGATTGGATGCATCGAAATCGTTTAAGCAAGGGAAATAGGAGTTATTTGGAGTGGGGGACGGGATAAGTTGTGATGCTACTAGCTCGGATGGATTGGTGGTAAGAAACTAGTAGCTCAGGCACGCGAACCCAATACCCAACTAGTTACAGGCAGGTGAGGACGTCACCCTTGACCAAAATAATTAATGCCATATAACGTTAACTTATGAATTGAGGATTTTCTATTTATTGAAATTGTTCTATGACTCGGTCGTGACAAGAGCTCTATGATTCATCTGAAAACTTACGAGACATATTTGTAATAATCGACCCCGGGATTCACAGCTGAGGACACAACCGGAAAAACAGAAACCGATGAGTTGCATTATTTGAAAAATAAAAACCCAACTGCCGTTTTTGACAGTTAACGTGTGCTATATCGTTTTTTTGCTGACTTTACATAGCCATATAGCCCATGACCTTCTAGGGAAAGGGTAAAGGGCTTAAAGGGTGGACTTAGACCCTCAATTTGTACAGCTTTGCAGGTGGTATGCTCGACCGCCTCAAAGGGAAGATCTTCCCGCTGGGCAAGGCCCAGGGAACCGTACGGCTCCGACTGAGTTCTGTCGGAGGTCTTATTTATGTCGCAAATCGAAGAAACTTTGTTTGTGCGTTTCAGGATTGTGCAGCGCCATCTTGTGAGAAGTCTTTGTAGTTATTTGCTGTCTCGCCATATTCACAGTTGGGTCTTCGTGTTAGTTCTTGTGCGAGTGTAGAGGTCGCCACAATCCCATCTCGTACGAATGCCCATCGTATTGATGGGCTGAATCACCCCTTCTTACGGTATGTCGAGGGTCGATTTACACGTTGTATAAGTATATACGCGCGAAAACCTTTACCCTCCTTCTGTCTGGGTCTGTCGACTAAAAAAACATGAAGTGAAATGATACTATCCAAACTCACTGAAACGTTTGCGTTTCAGTGAGTTTGGATAGTTGTAAGAATATTGGAGCACTTACGTTAACCTCCGTTTAAAGTCGTCTTCATCGTCACTTACCATCAGGTGAGATGCCTTATTCAATCATCATCATCATCATCAGGTCTTTCTAGTCTCCACTGCAGGAGCACGACCCTCTCTGTACTACCAGAGCCATATACTAGCCTGGGTAGTCAGAGGATTTGGCCTTATTCAATACTACTTATATAAAAAAGTTCAATGGCTTTGTTTACCTTGTGTTTCCTAAGTCGCCTTCTACGACATCCACGGTAATACTTGGAGTGGTCCTACTACTACTACTAACCGTGTGATTTCTGGCAGAGAAGAAAAGGAATTCTACATATATACATACATATTACCAAGTCTCTATCCCCTGCGGGGTAGAGAGAGCCCAAGGTCATAAAACCTACAGGTCACGTTTAAATTAGCAACGTAGTGGGCGTAAAGGTGGAAAGCGGAATCAAAATAGTGATGGGTTTTTCTTTTATGTCATAGGACGGCAAACGAGCAAGTGGGTCACCTGATGGTAAGTGATCATCGCTGCCCATGGACTAATGTAACACAAGAACGTTGCCGGCCTTTTATTTTTCCCTCCCCAGAGGGGTTTTGGGCTTAAGGGTTGCTAACCGCATCGCCTATCAATGTGATTCCTTAGATTTTCGCCCAAGCCCTTGACCGGCTTTTACGGTCTGCGCGGTATTCTATGTTTTTTCTTTTCTCCCAGCCCAGCATGAAAAAATTCTACTCTGCTGGAAATCATACGGCTAGTTACATACATTATACTCGAAAAAAATTACCCCCTACTGAACGGGTCAGTCGGCTAAAAAGATTACACAAAGTGAAATAATATCAAACATTTCAGCGAGTATGGATAGCTGTAAGAGTATCGGAGCACCTGCGTTAACCTCTGTTTAAATATAGCGCGCCCAAAATACACAGCCAATTAATAGCCGAAGAAACAACAGGTTCGTGCTTGGCACTCGTTTCTACTTCAGCTTCGTCGTTTTCAACTTGAATATTTTATGATTAATTCTATCTACACCCAGCTTCTCGGTTTCATTCTCAGCTACCGTACTTTGAAGCTCTGTCCTAATCCTAACTAATATTATAAATATGAAAGTGAGTTTGTTTGTTTGTTACGCTTTCACGCCGGATCTACTGAACTGATTATCGTGAAATTTTGCATACACATAGGTTAGGGTACAAAGAAGGACATAGGCTACATATCACGCAGGCGGAGCCGCGGGTAACAGCTAGTATTATTATATTTTACTTATATATACTACACTATTATTTATTACTGTTATATTATATTATATATATTAGGATTTTTATAATTTTTATTAACTAGTAATTTTACGCGTCTGTGTAAAAGTTCATCCCCCTATTTTACCTCCTTAGGGGTTTTATTTCCTTAATTTCTAAAAGTCCTTTTTTAATTCTCACTGACCTCATGAAATGAACACCTGTACCAAATTTTAAGTTTCTAGGTACAGTCGTTTCAGCTGTGCGTTGAAATAAGTCGGTGAGTGTTTGCCTTTTATTGTGTCGTTGCTTTTGCTATGTATATCAGAATATTCCTTATACTTTATATTTATCTATATAAGTTTATATTATTAAATATAGTATCGTTGTGCTAGACTACAAGTTCAGAACTTACTGGGGCCTCAATTTGTGTGATTTATAAATATATAAATACTAGCTGTTACCCGCGGCATCGCCCGCGTGATATATAGCCTATGTCCTTCTCAGTACCCTAACCTATGTGTATGAAAAATTTCATGATGATCGGTTCAGCAGGTACGGCGTGAAAGCGTAACAAACAAACAAACAAACAAACTCACTTTCGCATTTATAATATTAGTTGGGATGGGATATACGGACAAATAACATCGATTGAGCTAGCCCCAAAGTAAATTCGAGACTTGTGTAATGGGATACTAACTCAACGATACTATATTTTATAAAAGATACCTATATAGAGATAAACAATCTAAGGCCCAGGTCAATCTGAAAAGATCATTTTCCATCTTGACCTAACCGGGGATCGAACTCGGACCATCCGTGTCATAGATTAATTAATGCATTATGTATATACTTAATGCTATTTGCATTGTCTACCAGTTCACCTTTGGGACATTGTGAAAAAGATATGAGGGGGTGCTACTAAAATTTAAATAATATCATAATATGACCAAATAAAATAACACATTTATAGTTACAACTACACACACTACACACCTAAGGCTAACCTAATATATAAATGACAAACGAGTATATAAGAATAATAAATAATATATAAATAAATAATAATAAAATTTTATTGAACAAAAAATTATTTCATATAATAGTAAATGAAGTACATAAACATAAGTAAATTAATATATGAATGAATACAATTAATGCTAGTGCATTAGAATCGCAGGGTCCTGGGTTCCGATTCCTTGCGGGGTCAAGATGGCCAACGATCTTTTTCAGATTGATCCGAGTCTTGGATGTTTATCTATATAAGAATCTTTCATAAAGTATAGATGTGTTATTGTCGCGCTCCTGCAGTGGAGACTAAAAAAATGGTGATGATGTGTTAGCTCGGCAGTAATATAACAATTAGCTTAGTATGTGTGATTTGTCTCTATATCATTTAGATATATTTTTCAGTAAGTTTAAGAGTAGTGATCACAATTCCTCTTAATGTTTGCTCATATGTGAATTTCAGAACTACGTATATTCTAGATAGATACCCAGTTTTTCTACGTAATTTGTTTTTGAAAAGTAAGTGGTTTTCTGGCAAAATAATGTGTGCGTCAGTAAATTTCTTCTAATTTGTATGTGCTCAGGTTGATGTAGCGCTGACACTAACGAATTAATAGAATAGTGCTGTAATGCTATTACATTAGAATTTATTACTAAAATTTCGGTAATTTTTTTAAACGTGAACTGATGGAATTGCCTCAAGTCTCCGAGCCCGATCAGAATAACAAAGTGTACTGGAGGGTTACCTGGAAAGCAGACAATAAAACTCGTTATTTTAAAAAACTTTATTCTATTTTACACAGTACTGACAATTATTTAAAAGGGATCAACCAACCAACACAACCATGGGCACCATAATGCCGACTACAATGGCGGCAAACGATGCTATCTTGTATTTATGCTTTCGTGCATTGACATTCATATATGCTTCGAGCCTACTCAGAGTGCCGACGTCATAGTCCAACCTCTCATATTCCCTTAACTGGCTTACAAATCCTGGGTTTGGATTGATGAATCTTCTTCGCTGGCGGACGTAAGTGAAAGCTTGGGAGAACGTCAGCTTGTACTTCTCCATGAGGTAGGCGATGACCAGCGTGGCAGACCTGGATACCCCAAAGTGGCAATGCACGAGGACGTTTCCTTTCTGGATTCCTTCTTCGATAAAGGCATTGGCCATTGGGAAGTAGGGCAGGAGATTGGTTTCAGGAGTGTCGTAGGCCCTAATGAAGAGTGTGCTGATGTTAGTATCTTCGAAAGTAGACGCCGGTATCCGGCGCGTCTCAATGGTGAGCACATGGGTGATGCCAAGTTGTCTGAGCACATTGCGGTCGCCTGCGGCCCGAGCATTGCTCAGGTAGAGTCCTGGGATGATCTGGGTATAGCAAGATTGAGTGCAGAGGTCGACCTTGTTGTACAAGGCCTTCCGGGACCAGGTCTTTATGCCACCGAACGCCACCACCGGATTTGGTATGTTGAGAAAGGCTACTACTAGCGCGCTACCTAACATCACCTTTAGGAGCCGTGCGACACTTAGCATAACTCGTTGGACCGTTACATGATTAGTTTTTGGGTTTTATAGGGTTTATAGACAAAGTATTCACTTATTTAACGGTAACATTTGTACAGAGTATTTTGACTTTTAATCTTGACGGATATTTCTTTTCTTTGACGTTCAGCATTTTCAGAGAGTATCAACAAAGAAGGTGATATAAAATTTAAATTTAAATAATAAATTTAAGGAATATAATATAAAATTTCAAAACCAGTGACTCATTTCCTGCGAGTTAGTCGTAAAACTCAAAATTTAAGTTTTACTAGTTCTGAAATTTATTTGTAAGTCGTAGAAAAATATTGTACTTATGCAACGGTTTATAATTAAGTCTTAAAAGGCTCATGCCACCTCTATTAGCGATATTCGCTCGCTTGGCTCGCTCATGTCGCGCCACTCACTTTTTAAGACCCCTATTATAATAAAATTAAGTTGCATAAAATTTAATGTAATTATATGACAAAATTTTGGTTTCTATGGTTACCTTCTTTTTTTAATTAATGTTCGCTTGAATCTTAAAAAAGAACTTCTTTCGCAATCAAGGGCGCTAGGCGTATCTTTATAGCGACATAATAGTACGGCTGTGCCGTATTGTTATGGGGAATAGAGTATAGACTTATTATGGATGTTCTTATGTTTGTGTTCTTGATCATATAAATGACAGATAAAAGTACAAGAGTAGAAAAAGGCCTTTAACCAGCAAAGAGAATATTTGATCAAAACTTCACATAATTTTTTGTTTAAGTGTCTAAAGCCATAAAAGCCAAAATAAACTACTATTAGCATCATAGATAGACATCGGAAGAAAGACGGAAGCTATCCAAAGACCGTAAAATTAGAATTAGGAGGGATTGGACACGTGTTTTGTCCAATAAACTCGATGTATTTACTGCCGAGGCTGCTTTGGCTTTGATTGCGGTTGAATCATTAGTTGCGCTGGGATTTTTCGATAGTTTTGATATAATTTTAACTTGCTTAAAATAATGTCAAGTCATGGACTTAGAATAGAGACCTTACCGATGTGGTCACATTTCATCATATTTTAGAAATAGTGGCCATAAAATCAGACAATCTGAAAATACTATGTAAAGCTTCACGTTCACTCTTAAAACTGTAAATACTAGCTCATAATATAGTTTGAAATGTTATTCGGGGCGTTGCAGGGCAAAAGAAGCCGAGAGACGGTTTCGAAGAACTCTGACACCAGGGTGTGCATGGTCGACTGACTTAAACATTTTTGAAGAAATTCTTTATACACATAAATATTTTAATATTCTCTGCTATATTTGCATGCCTCGTATAAGGTCAAATTTATATGCAAACAGCATGAAATATTATTCTTACAAAGAAAGGTTAATTATGATTTCCGTTAGAAAGCTTGCAACAGAAATGATGATAATGACCTATATGAAAGGGTAGTTTAACTCATATTGTCAATACCAATATTCTACTGAAAATATTCAGTGAATATAAGACATATTATAAACGTAGGCGGTATTTTGTGATTCTGGACTAAACATTTGGACGCCCGTGACGAAGACGTTTATCATACCTTACCGCTAATTAGTCACATTATAAGGCAAATTACACATTTAATACAAAGAGCACCCCACTTGATAAGTGCATTATTATCCTATCCTATCCTAATCCTAACTTCCTAATATTATAAATGCGAAAGTGAGTTTGTTTGTTTATTTGTTTGTTTGTTACGCTTTTACGCCGTATCTACTGAACCGATCATCGTGAAATTTTGCATACACATAGTTTAGGGTACTAAGAAGGACATAGGCTATACATCACGCGGGCAAAGCCGCGGGTAACAGCTAGTTAACTATGAAAATGGTATGGAATGATGCGTTGAAGAAATGAATGTAATAAAACTAAACTAATAGTTATGAACGGGATGAAAGTAATGTAATGTTATCTTAAATAGAGAAAGAGTGGAACAAGTGAAATATTTGTTGCTTTTACGTGAAGAAAGGGTGGCTGCAGGCAATCAAGTGAATGGGGCGCTGCATTCCTTTACGAATAGCAGGAATAATGAGACGGTGTGTATATATTGAAAGGATGGATGAAAGGCGACTTATGAAATACATACACACACTAATATGAAAGGTAATACAGCAGATGTGGTTGGGACAGTCAGACAGGGCAAAAGGAGAAGAGAGGAGTACCCAAAACTGGCGAGCATGCATGAAAAAAGTATGAATAAGGATAAAGCGAAAGAGGTTTGTAAGGATCGTAGTAAGTGGAGATCGATAGTCTCTGCCTAACCCTATCATTCATTCATTTCGTGTAGGTGACACGGTCAGTTGACCATGCACACCATGATGTCAGTTCTTGAGAACCAGCTCTTACCCCTATGGAAAAGAGGCATGATAATATGTATGTATGTATGTTTATAATGGTTTCAGTTTCTAATTAAAATTTCTATTTTTGGATTTTTTTTAACTTGTGCTATCAGACCTTGCTTCAAGACAAATTTCATGATACGAGGTTAACTGGAAGTACGTATAGGTTTGGATTCCTATGTGATTATACACATTACCCTAAACAACATCAAGCCAGTACTTCTTGAATTTTTCTTTACATCTGGGTCTCAGTGGAAGCGGCGGCATAACTGGAATTTGTTCCCTAGTTATTCGTCCTAGTTAACAAGCTTAACAACTGGTGAATCACTTAATAAACGAAGGTGGCAAGGTACCGAAAGTATTTTTACAAGCTGATACATTTCCCAACTGTTTAAACTCCACCATTTCATTGAAAATAGTTTTATGTTTAAAATCGTAATTATGCGGTCAACCTTACACTGGAAATGATCTCACAAAGTTGCATTATTCAGCATTACAAGAGTATCAACAACGGCCAGCTGACACTTCATTAAGGCTCATAATCATAAAGCATCCCGAAATACCAGAGATTATAACAAGACAAAATACGATATGTATCTCACTGTCAGTGGCAAATATTTTGAATCCGGCGGTGTATAATACATTTATTTCAAAGGATAAAACTATTTGCATAGAAAATAAAGAAATTATTTTTACTACTTGTAAATAAATAATGTAAAATACTAAATGAGGCGTGTAGTTCCCGTCAGAGTAGGATAGGACCACTCCAAATCTTCCCGTGGATATCGTAGAAGGCGATTTAGGAAACACAAGCTAAACAAAGCTTATAAACATCAATGAGACTACTCCAACCCGTCTGGCCAGCTTGGAAAGTGTAGGCCAAATCCTCTGACTGCTCTGGTAGTACAGAGATATACTCATGGGTCATGCTCCTGCAGTGAAGTCTATAAAGACCTGATGATTTTCATGCAAAGAGTTCGGCCGGCCAGGCTATTTGTATAAAAATGACCAAAAACGATTCAGTTCACGTGTTGGTCCCATAGCCGTACTTAATTTAACGATTAAGTCTTGTGTAGGATTACACTGAATGTGAACTCTATCAAATATTGGTCCTTTCAAAGTTTAAGTGTCTATTAGATGAGAGTATGATGACTGAAACTTGCACTAATTAATATAACAAATGACGTTCTGTCTAAATTTTTATGTTTTTCTCAACAGTCAAGGTTGCCATCTCAACGTGTTACCAATTTATAAACGTCGAAATAATTGCGGAAACAAAACAGAGTATTTTTTGAAACTTCAACATTGCCAAATTATCAGCGTCAGCACGATGATTGAGATATGGAAGAATGACAATGTTTAGCAGTATGTACCTGAGACACAAAGTGAAATTTTAGAAATGACACGCCTCCGCCGGTGCGCTTGTGTTTTCAACGTTTCAAACATAAATTAACAATAACTCATTTCATCATCATTAGGTCTTTGTTAGTCTCCCCTGCAGGAGCATCACCCTCCCTGTACAACCAGGGCCGTAGATTAGGCAGTTATTAATCTTTGTTTTGTTTGTGTAGTATCCTAAAACGCCTTCTACGACATCCACGGGAATTCTTGAAGTGGTTCTACTCTGCCGGGAACTACATGGCAACCCATTTAATCATCATAAATAAATTAAACAAGAAACTGTCATCGTTGTCATTTTTTATCACAATTATACACAATGATTTTAATTCTACCCTAAGATTCTACTCTACTAAACCTTTCAATTCCTTTTTCTTCAAGAACGAGGCGTATTTGTTTTAGGATTGTTGAATTCTTATCTGAAGAGTATAGTATACTAAATACAGATTATAAGTTTGTTCCCTGCATACTACAGGGTACATCGGCATACCTAGTCTAAAATGATTTACCACATTTTCTTTGGTAACGTTAATTTTCCTTAAACTGTAGATCAGCTTTTACGTCCAGTTGACTCCTCTTACTTAATGTAAAGACATAAGTTTCCATTATATATATAAATCACCGATTTTTACCTTTCAAGAAAAAATAATTATTACAGCCAGATAATTTGTTTTCTACTTTTTACCATTAGGATACGTGCAGTTTCTGAGTTAAGATTTAAAAGTTTTCAATTAAGTTCTAAAACAAAATTATTAGATTTTTGTCTTTTAAAGTTCGTGGGCAATACTTGATTTCTAGTAATTTCAAATATTTCGAGATTATCAAAATGTGACAGACAAGACTAAATTCCCGTAACAGACTTCCGTAACTGCAGCAAATATTAACTAAGAAAACGAAATCATGTTACAGCGAAGACAGTAATTCAAGACCGTGCAAATGGAATCGGCATTTAGCCACGTAGGATTTAGCCAAGACAATTGGGGCAGCCGAGCCCTCGTGCTGTCACGATCAGAAGCGGCATGGCGCGCGTGCAGTCCAAAACGCCTTCCCATTCAGGTTAACTGCACTTTTGTGCCTTCATCTATATCAGTTTGCAAGATTTATACCAAAGCCTAGGTATTATAAGTGTTGTGTACACAATGATGAGTATTTTTGGAGCATCGGCTCGACAGTAGGGTCGGCAGCAGTTTAGCAGTGGCCGGCGTCGAACGCGTGCGTTCCGTCCTCGCGTATATAGTGAGCAGTGTTGTGTCCTGCAAGTGTAAGTGCAGCAGTGAGTTTATTAATCGATTAATAGTGCTTGTGCGGTGCAGTGGAGGAAGGCTTCGGTGCTAACACACTAATGCATGAGCGGGGTGCGTGGGCGGGTGTAGGCAGGAAATTTGATAAGCCGACGGATGGTGCTGGCCAGTTTTGTATGCAGCGCGCGCTCGGGAGACTATTTTTGAACTGACGACGAGACGCGCTATTTTCCGCGGGCGCGCGCAGGCGGCGCCCGCGTCCGGCGTGCCTTGCCGACACTTATCCCCTACTTTTTAACCCAACTCTATGCAAAATGTATGAAATTGTGATCCTGTACACCTTTTCGTACATAATTTTGCGTGGAGAGGTGTTGGGGATGAGGGAGACGTGGAGGCGACTGATGCTTTGCATGCGGCTTGGTCTTTCAATGTGTTTCAGATGTTAACTACGATTTTTGTCATTTTTATAATATGATTATATGTTTCGATGTCTTAAAACTTACTAAAGGCACATATACGAGCCTAATTATAGGCGGCAGTATTGTTGTTCGTAGAGTTACGTTGAAATAGTTCAAAAACTTTAAAAGTAGAATATATCCGCTTAATGTACTTTAGGAGAGCTACTATATCACTACTGTCAAATACATTAACGTTTATTATTTTTTTAATGTATCATTGAGACCAAAGAGATAGGATAATAATGGTTAAACCTGAAAAAATTGTATAATTATGACATTTTTAATTTTAATACACACAAACGTTTTGAGGTTGTTAACAGTATTATTTAGTCAGATAAACTTATGTCCATATCAGTGTGACGTCAGTTTGTATAGAAGTTCATCACGTGATAACTTTACGTCGAAAATACGTAATAAGCCAATTTTAACTTTTTGTTCTGTTAATGCAGCAACTAAATCTTGTTTACCGATAGACCAAACTATTTTAGATTAGTCGAACTGGTTAAAATTCCCTAAATTATTTTAGTTAGTAAAAATCTTTACAAACGTGTTTTTCAGTGATATCAAAGACAATATAAAATAGACTGCCTACCTTATACAAAAATATTGGACCAAATTAAGGTTGCGAAAAGCAGGCGAATGTATGGCGCAGGAGAATTGCTTGCTACTCGATACTAGATGGCGGTAATCTGCATTAGCCTTTAACTTACTAAATATACGGTGTCATTTTAAAATATTATGCCTAAAATATTGTTTTGATTTTTAATAAGATATATTTTGTGAATCATGTTTTTATATTCTCATAATACGGTAGATAAAATATTGTGTAGTTTCGAGTGGCGCCATCTATGCGAGTCTCTGAGAACAAATCGTACGATTAAGGCGTTGAGACCAAATGAGTGATGTAAACTACACTAAATCTAAAATCTTAATTGCTTTCCAAAACTTTGTTGTTCAATTTAATAAACTGTCAAATTTAAATCACATGTCTCTTTTTGAACGAAATTATTTCTTTATTATTATTCTTTTATAAGTTTGGCCGCTAAATGTTTATATCTTAGTAGCACCATAACTCTCAAACAAGTGAACCCATTCGTATGCGGTTTTATTTACTTCAGAGCAGGTTTCTAGCGATGATTCTTAGAAATGTTTTATCAAAATTGGTCGTGTCAGGAATTGCCTTCATTATTTTTTAAACTACGTATTATAAGCAAAATAGACAAATGATGTTGCGCAATAGTTGTGAAATATTATTGACATGAAGCATATACTTAACGAGGTATATATCTTAATACTACGTTAGTCTCTATTGCAACAAAATATTTTAAAGTATTTCTCTCAAGAACTGAAGTTTATTGAGATTACTCACCTGTAAAGTTACAATTTTTTTATTCAAAACATATCAGTGTACCATTACAATAATATGAGAGTTAAAGCACTTTAAGAGTCCCACGTAAAGCCGAAATCCCATACAAACGTAGTTTGGTTTTAGTTTTACAACAGTTAAGCCAATTTTAACCAAATTTCGTACATACAACCGGATAAGGCATATTGATGATTATAATCAGATTTCAATTTTAAAAACAATACCTATACAAAATTACAGCGAGTAGAAGTTTCGTATCGAAAACTTCTACTCGCTGTAATTTTGTATAAACATCAATATCCGGTTGTATGTACGAAATTTGGTTGAGATTGGCTTAACTGTTGTAAAACAAAAACCAAACTACGTTTAAGGGATTTCGGCTTTATGTGGGACTCTTAATAGAACTATGCTAAATAACAAGAAAAAAACAAACTTTCTTCGACAAATCGGTTTCTATCATATATTTTATGAATAATCAGTATCTCATCAAGTCGTTTCGCTGTATGGAGTAGTCTTTTAGAAATTACATACTAGTATGTACCACTAAGATTAATTAATATAATCATCATCATTTCGTGTAGGTGACACGGTCAGTCGACCATGCACGCACACCCTGGTGTCAGAGTTCTGCGGAACCGCCTCTCGGCCTCTGACGTGGTTCCTTTAACGACTACCAGATGGCAGCCGGGACCACCGGCTTAACGTGCCTTCCGAAGCACGGAATCATCTTTCTTATCAGACAATCAGGTGATTCATGCCTGCAATGTCCTAACCAAACTGGAAACAACTTAACAAAGTATGCTTCCCGTGGGAATCGAACCCACGACCCCCGGGTCAACAAGGCAAACGCCTTAACCACTGGACCACGGAGGCAGTTAAAATAATGTTAATATAATGATAGTATACTATACAGAACAACTCCCGCTAGTACCACCGGTGGTACAGTTTTATGATACAAGTGGGAACAAAGGGAGCTTCTCAATTTGGGACATTATCAATATGACCGACCAGAAGGAGTGCAATGTGTCCACATTGCACCCCTTCAGCCCCCTTATTTACTAACTCGGATGACAGGTGTCGATGCCTATCAATCTAGAATTTACAGTTACATTGCGGGTTTTGCTTGCTCGAAATTTTTATTTGGAATACAAAAACTGCATTGTAACAGCAAATCCTAGATTGATAGGCATCGACACCTGTCATCCGAGTTAGTAAATAGGCCAACTGGTCGCATACAAACAGCCTGTTTAGATTCCAAACAACGGCTGAATTAAAATGTGAGTACTCATTTACTATAACAAAATTTATTTATTTGTCAGTCTTCAAAAATTCATCCTGGCCATCGCAAACCAGTTCTTTTCAGAAACTCGGTTTAAGAGTCTCGTTTCACCTAAATATAGGACTTCTAAAACGTTTCTTATTTCTTGGGTTCCATCAGTGTTAGTCTTATCCTTATCTTATTTTATCTTTAATAGGATGATAAGAAATCGGAAGCACTTCTAACCTTTGAGGAATTGAACTTACCTCATACCTTACTAATCCACTCGGTGATTGCTGAAAAAAGCCTGCATGAGCTTCAGAATATCATCAAGTGCGTAGTGCGTGTAATCCTCAGGATCAGGAGCCGATCCGAAGAGATCCAAACGCTTACCAGTCAAAGTGTCACAGTGACACATGATGTGTCTCATTGCCTCCTCCGATTCTTCGCATACCCTACATACGGGCTTTCGATATTTTTCAATTTGAATATTTGACTGTTATTTACGAAATGTCCGGTCAGGGATCCCATTAGAAATCTTGTCAGTTTACTGAGAGATTTACAGAACCTTTTGTGCAACCTGACTGTCCATATAAAGTGTCCCTTTGGAATGTACATGTCCACTCAGATTACTACTGGTCTGCTGTTGAAATATGCATTTATTGCAGTTGTAACTATGACTTACCCTTACTCGACATGCTATTCACGTTAAGCCATTTGATGGGATGCGTTTACAGGAACGAATTAAGTATAGTGGGTACGGGCATAATTTGAAACAAAATACGCAGTAAAATAATGTGCTATCGACTTAAGACAAAACATGTTGTTCTTTTGACCGGGCCCACAAAGATTTTTGAGAGATGTGTCCGTCCTGTTAGTAACGCATCATTTACTGGTGTATATGTATGTGCGACTTGTTAATATTAATATGTTGCTCGAAAAGCCTAATGACGTAAAATCGTTATACTTATTTAAGTAATAAAATATTTTTTTGTATTTCTGAAATACCAAGCCAGTATGCTGAAATGGTATTTTAGAAGTTTCAATTTCTCGCCATTTCATTTCAGTTCCTGCGACTTGAGACATTATTAATCGTTTGCACGATTTATACTTGCTTGAATTGAAGTTTTATTGGAAGAAGAAGGAGAACTTTTGTTTCTGAAACTATCAAAAATGTCATCCAGAGTTCGAACTCGTGACCCTTTGGCGACAACTAGGTCGTAAAACGAAAAAAGTTTAATGAACCGTCCACGTGATTCGTCTGAATTTATTTTTATTTTTAGACTCTCTCAGAACAGCTGAACTATTTTTTAGATAGCAGACCGAGAATAAATCACGGTTATACAACGCACAAGTTATCAATTTCTTTCTCGTTCCAATAGTTGGAATCATCTGAATGAATTTTTATAGCACAGGATGTTTAAACTGTGAAAAAGTTCAAATATCTAACTCATAGATAGTCTGTTCAACTTTATGGGATTTAGGATCTGTTTTATCGTCATATATACATAATTAAATTTCGATCATTTCGGATCCTTAAATAAATACGAGTATATACGGACAAATCACAGATTGAGCTAGCCCCAAAGTTAATTCGAGACTTGTGTTATGGGATACTAACTCACAATACTATATTTTATTACAAATGCATTAAGATAAACAATAGAGACCCAGGTCAATCTGAAAAAGATCATTTTTTTATTTTGATCTAACCGGGGATCGAACCCGAGATCATCCGTGTCGCAGGCTGGCGTGTTGACCGTTACGCCACGGAGCTCGTTTTCTTCTAGTTTACACCCGATACAACTTGACCGGGTTGGATATTTTTGCATAGTAATGATTTTTTAGGTTTCAGAATTGTTACCATAAAAATGTAGAAATTTGTCCGTATCGACGGGCTGAATCACCCCTTAACAATAAAAATCAAATTTGTTAAAGTATTTCTCTGTAAAATATATGATATTGAAGGGGTTTTCTTTCCTTCATAGAACTAATTGAAGATATGTATTACATCAAAGGAGATCCTTTTGTCATTTTGTAAATCCTTAGAGAAGGATTGCTTATTTAGAAGTTTTCTTCAGCAATATCGTTCATTTAACTTACACAAGCGATGTTTTCTGTAAATCTGACACCCTTGACCCACATACAAATCTATATTCGTGGAAACCAATGAAGTGTCGTCGTTGGAGCGATGTTTATTTAGCATAACTGTCTATCCTCAAAACAGCGGTTTACGAGTGTCACATAACGTAAATACAAATAAAATACGAAAATTACTACTTTGGAGCCTTGAATGCGAAATTGTTTATTGAGAGACATTTTATTGTAACTACAGCCTGAAATAGTTTTAGTAGAGATTGTACGGCGGCACGCACCGCATCTTTTGTCAGGTACAAACAATAATCATTGTGCTACATTAACTTAGTAACTTTTGCAAAAATAAAACCGGAGTTTTTGGTGGGAAGTCAAGGGGTTCAGTTGTCGTTTGCCTTATACAATTTTGCAAATTGATTTAAGTGGACTTTATAATATGAAATTGGTGTAGTTTGGTGTTATTGCTCGTGCTCGAGAACAATTTGTGAAATAGTTAAAGTAGACTGTTAAATGGACTCGTATAGATTTGTCGCCAAAATCGCCCACGAGGCTGCCAAAGAACATATGCAGCCATCTTTGATGCCACATACCGTACAACACCGATACTTAGTATCTCATTATACTGGTCATTGGCAGAATCTCTGAAATCTCGGTGGAAGCCATAATTAAAAAGAAGAAAAATAAAACCTGTATAAATGTACAATAATCACTCAGCTCACGAATTAGCAATAATAGCTTGCTGTACATTGAAAAAGTTTCGATTGTGCATGTGTGCCATTGGGCTATTGAGTAGTAGTGATTAATGTAAAGTAAAAGGGACTAGGACTAAGAAATGGGTTATTAAAATACATCATTATACGACCCAAGTTTCGATTTTATTAGGACCGTATTAATAGTAAATTCATTGATAAATCATATTACTTATGAGGCTGTTACGCCTCTGTCACACGTGTAGAGTAAACGGTAGAGTACAAACTATCCATCCATCCATCCATCAGGTCTTTTTTAGTCTCCACTGCAGGAGCACGACCCTCTCTGTACTACCACAGCAATATATTAGCCACAGTAGTCAGAGGATTTGGCCTACACTCTCCACGCTGGCCAGTCGTGTTGGAGAGGTCTTTTTGATGTTTGTAAGCTTTGTTTAGCTTGTGTTTCCTAAGTCGCCTTTTACGACATCCACGGGAAGACTTGGAGTGGTCCTATTCTACTCTGCCGGGAACCACACGGCACAAACTATACTTCTGACAATAAACTGATGAGCCACGAGTCAGTGTATTTGAACACGTTAATTATGACACCGATATAAGTCATTCAGTCTAAAATTCTCTAAAAGTAGTCACGGAAAAAATAAGAAGTAGAATTTATGCAGCTGTTAAATTGTATCAGTCTAAAACAATACATCCCTGACAAGTACGGAAGCGACCGTTCTAATCATGATTAATACAAACAAATTAATTCTGTCCTAGACTAATTACTAGCTAGAAAGGTCTTGATCTAATCTGCTTACAAGCATTGTTCGGATAGGGATGCCAATGCAAAGCTAAATGTTTATTGTCAAATCTTTACATGAGTATACACTATTATTACAGGATTACCTAATACAATAGCGTACAGTCCATTATGATTATATCCGTATATGTACTTTTCTCGCGTCTAATTATAACACAGGACATACATTCATCATGTAGATGTCACTGCATACAATCCTTCCTAATAAATATGTTTGTTTTTAATCTTTAATGCAAATATAAATATATACGGACAAATCACACAGATTGAGCTAGCCCCAAAGTAAGTTCGAGACTTGTGTTATGGGATACTAACTCAACGATACTATATTTTATAACAAATACATATATAGATAAACATCCAAGACCCAGGTCAATTTGAAAAAGATCATTTTCCATCTTGACCTGACCGGGGATCGAACCCGGGACCATCCGTGTCGCAGGCGTGTTGACCGCTGCGCCACGGAGCTTGTCAAATAATAAGTAGTAAGTGCACAAGAATAAAATGACCTTTTATTAAAAATTTTGTAAAACTCGTATTCTTTCCTTTTACAAGCATAATATATATAAATAGTTTTCGTTTTAGTTTTTATACAATACTAGTAATTTTTCCTCCACTTTGTCCGCATAAATTATAGCTAATGTCAACCGTCGATAAATAAGCTTTTTATACGTGAAAGAATTTTGTCCAGTAGTATTGGAGGTTATTAGAAAATAAACAATCAAATCTTTCCTCTTGATGATGACTATGATATTAGTTTAAAAATATGTCTATTCATCGGAAACTAGCTCATTTAAGGCACACAGACGCGGTAGGTCGATAATTTCGCATGCGGTATTGCGATAATGCGTCCCGATTCCTTGCTCACAGCTGAGTTTTTATAGTTCGATATTTCTTACGAGAGAGCGCCGCGCCGCATGCAGTATATTTTTTTTATAAAGGCACATAAAACAGATTATTATCGAATTTGTACAACAAATAACACTAGTACAACTTATGAACTAGACAATAATCCTAAGCTTATGCGCACAAAGAGGTTAAATAATTAAATACAATACATAATAAATTACAGAGGACAAAATCAAGGAAAATTTATATATATATTAAATTAGTGGTCACAATTTATATTTATATTTTTATATTTATATATTTTGTGTCACTCCGAGGCAATTCAAATGTGTGAACGAAGCAATTCACGGACAGCTAAATGTTGCGATAATCGTCCCGATTCCTTGCACACAGCGGCGTCTTGATACAAAACGTTCTAGAACTCATATCGGAATATCGCAGGACGGAGAAACGCAACGTCCTACTTCCATTGCGGCGTTATTATCGCAGCAGTGTGTAACTACATAACCATCCTAATACAAAATGTACTGAAAACAGATATCGCAATAACGCATGCGATATATTATCGACCTATAATAACGCGCCTGTCTGGTGGAGCCTTTGTACATTTCAATAGTTGTTTCACCAGATTTGGTCATTCATTAAATAAAAATATTGTTTAAGGGTCCTCCTTGGCATTTCGACTATGTTTAACCTCTATAAAAATGGTCAAACATAAAACACAATACCCAAAAAAAAAACATATATGTAGAATGGTTTTTAATCTTTACTTGCTGAGGAGGACTTTTATCTGAAGTTCATAGTTTATTTAGAAAAAAAAAGTACCGCGTACATCGATTTTTATTGCAAATATTCATAAACTACGTAACTCTTTGTCTTAGAGTCACGCAATTTTTATTTTTAATACAATACCAATCAATCTACAAACGCTCCCGAGGAATTTTGATTTTACAGATTATTCTTCTTTTTAATATTAAATTTATGTTATTTAATATTTTGAATGCGCGCGGGCGACGGGCGGCAGTCGACCGCTGACTTTCTGACGGGGAACTAAGGTTCAAAACTCTGCCCATATCCTGAAGGTCATTAGCGCATGTACGAGTCTTAAGTCTAAAGTACACTTTTTGACAGTTAGTTTCGGAACAACCATAAAGAACGCTACTCTTGACAATAGGACATATTACTGAAAGCTGTGCCGCCAGAGTGCACCACTAGCACATACAGTAAAAAAGTTTTGACACTGACAAGTTTGTACTTGTCAATGTCAAAGTCACAATTAATTAGTAAAATGATACATTAATCCTTTATTTATTTGATTTTAAAATACTCCCATGAATATTAAAATATAAAAATGCCTTTGTGCTGCGTATTCAAGTGTAAAATAAAGGCAATTTATTGCGACTTTGACGTACCTGTCAATGTCAAACATTTGTTTTACTGTCTCTGCTAATGCTGCCCTCTGGCGGGAGAACATTGCAGTATTATCTCCTATTGCCAAATAATTTTTAAGTCAAAAGTCCATACTTTCCGTTTATTTCGAACAATGAACAACCGTTAGCAACGCCACTCTTGACATTTGCCATGCCATTGCCCATTGATTTGAAAATAAAACCATGAATGTGTCATGAGACTCTAATACTGGGCGGCAAACTGCCAATTGAGATGAGGACTAAGTATTATGAAATGCAATTACTGTCTAATTTCTTAGAACATCGTAATAGGGCCGGATCGCCAAGATTGTTGCCGGACCGGCCATAAATTTCTTTCCCAGGGTTAGCACTGCGGGTTGATTTTAATTGGATGCAAATGAAACTGTACTAGAGTTAGCCACGTGCGTTGTTTATTTATACTTCTATACTAATATTATTAAGGGTTTGTTTGTTTGTTTGCATTAGGCTCCGAAACTATTGGACCGAATTACAAAATTCTTTCACCTATAGAAAGGTAATTTATCTGCGGGAAACATAGGCTATAATTTTCGCGGATGAAGTCACGGGAAAGAAAAAATTGCTTATTCCATTCTTAATTCTATTTTCCTTTATTAATTGACTTTTATATGTTACTAGCTATTACCCGCGGGTTTGGCCGCGTGATATATAGCCGATGTCCTTCTTGGTACCCTAATCTATGTGTATGCAAAATTTCACGATGATCGGTTCAGTAGATACCGCGTGAAAGTGTAACAAACAAACAAACTCACTTTCGCATTTATAATAGTTAGGTAGTATAATAGTAGTAGTTAGGATTAGGATTTTAACTAGATTTTAACCGCGGCTTCAGTTGCGTGCTAAAAATTAGAAACGGAGAAAATTACCATTGTCGATTCATCCATATACTTGGTATTTGAAGAGAGTTAAAGAAATGCTTCACCTTCTCGCCTCTGTGCTGCCGGTTTCAGAACAACCTCATTACACTAGAAACTATTTAAGTAGGTATGTAATTATTGAAAAAAATAATATTGTTGTATACAAAACTAGTATCTATGGCATAAAGCTATGCACTTGGCACCAAAATCTAATCCAGCGCCACCTTCAACTGTCTTGTCAACATCTCGTTTGACACGACTCGTGAATAAAATTAAAAGAGCGTTCACAGCAATAAAACTGAGAATGCATCAATAACGTTTACTAGATGGGGGCCTGACATTTCTAGTCTCTCTCCTTCAATGAAACACTAAAACATATTCTATTGCATATTGCAGCCAAAAGTCTGATTAGGAAAAATAATGGGCTTCGCGACTTTAGCATTTATGCTCTAAGGGTGGATTCGACCAAACATCAAGTTACACCAGTGTAACTATTCTTGGGATTATTTTAATCTTTGAATTTAATCTCGAGTAACTTCGTTGACGTTTTACCAGTTAATTCCTGGAGTAAGTTATCCTTGGCATTATTATTCTACGGTTGAGGAATGAATGGTGAGTGAATGTATAACCCGACAAAAATCCGTATAATACTCTTCCCATAGATTGACTTGGTTTGCGGAGACCATTTTAATTTAGCATGAGATAAATGTCAAATCTCAGTGTTCATCTCAGATTAATAATTGTAGTATTTGTAGTTCTGTGGTGTTCATTGTCATGTCATTTGAAAGTTATGTTTTATAATTTCAATTTTATGCTTTTCTGCTTGTTGCCGTATCGTACCTGTCAATAATTTAAATTTTAAAATGAGTGAAAAACGATAACGCAGCCCGAATTGGCTTCCTGGCGATAAAATACTCTTGTTGGACCTGCTTGCCTATTTACCAACTTGGATGACAGGTTTCGATGCCTATTAATCTAGGATTTCAATGCGGGTTTTGCTTGCTCGATCTTTTTATTTGAAATACAAAAATCGCATTGTAACGGTATAAATTCTAGATTAATAGGCATCGACACCTGTCAGCTGAGTTAGTAAATAGGCAGCCTGGTGGAAAATTGATAGCAAGCATAAAAAGGGGTGCCTTGGATAAACGAAACCTTATAGCAAAATCGTGGTCATCATAATCTTCAAGTTATTGTTTCTTTCTTTAATCCATCTAGGACGCCTTGGCACATTCATTTTGACTATCCAAATCATAATTTAAAATTTCTCAAACGATCCATGATGAAAACAAAATATCTGGTCAACCAATCAACACGCCCACAACTATTCACACATTAAGCAAAAACAAAATCCAGGTACCGACAATTGTACCACGCGGCAGCATGTGGCACAGAAAGGGCCTGCAGATGTCAAATCATAAAACAGCTGGTTACAGTCCGCCATTAAAATACTCCCAGATAACGTTACTATCCCTAGAAATTTGGCGGTGTAGAGTCTTACTCTGGAATAGACATCTTACTCTTGGATTAGTAATTGGTAAAACGCAAAATCGAGTTACTCTAGAGTATTTTGCCATTTATTCTCGGGATAAATTTTAAACTAGTTTGGTCGAATCCGCCCTAAATGTGACAATGGAAACATCGGGTTGACAAAAAAATACTTGGTTTACAAAGCTTGTGTAATTTATTTATACTTCAGACATTGTTTTATAAAAAATATACAATTAAAAAAAATTCTCGTTATCAACATGAAACGAACAACTTCTATTCTGTGACCAACTCTTTACTAGATGGGAGGCCTGACATTTCTAGTGATTTCTAGTGAAGTTTCTCCTTCAATGAAACACTAAAACACATTCTATTGCATACTGCAGCCAAAAGGGAAGAATAATGGGCTGTGCAACTTATAGGCCAGTCAACGCGCATGTATCGCCGATTTTTTTATATACTGTAGAGACCACTAAGAATAGCCTACAACCGAGTTTGCAACTTTCTGAACCCTGTGCTACTCCTGGGGGGCCCGAAAGTATGGAACTTATTTTCATTTTTAACAAAAAACTACCTAAAGGATGCCTTTCTCGGGTATCTTTGTAGAATACTTTTATAAAATACACTAAATTTTCTACCGTTTGACTATAATTTGAACTCTCTGTGACTTATAGTTATTGAGTCATAGCTTATCAAACTTGGGGTAACAAATTTGGGGTAGTTTTGCTTTCCGGGCCCGCACCAACGAAATTAAAGATCTAATAGGAAAATTGTACTAAAATAAAAGAGAGAAGACTATATAAGCTTTAAAATGAGTGTAATTTTATCTAAGTTTTTTAATAGTAGAGAAACAATCTCTCAAAATTGGTCCTTTCACACACAGAACATAAGTTAATCGTTTTCATGTTGAGAGTGAATTTAAGTGATTGCTTGCTCAATTCTAAACGTATTGTATAAACAACTAACGGAAATACAAATACATATAACAGAGGGATGTCTTGATAGGTACGCAACGTCAAAATAACTAAAGGCCGACCCTAAAAAAAATGCGCTCTCAAAGACTGCTTTTGTGCAGCTGTGGTCTCAAATCTTGAAGGGAGGTTTTTAAAAATAAATAATGCCAATATAAAGTGATAAATTATCGTTTTAAATTAATGCAAATAAAAGTGGCGATTGAAATACTTTGATGTACAGTTTTATTGCTGTTTTTATTTGGACAACCACTTTGCGGTATACAATTAGATGATGACTTGTCCTTGCCCAATGTTACAGAAAGGTTGCAGATATATCACAGTCGTAAGAGACGTAAAGAATTGCATGTGACTTCAATAAAATGGTTGTAGTTGAGTGCGTAAAAAAGATAAGCCATCATAACATCATCAAATCATTGATCTTGTGCCATTTTGTAAATGCTGTAATGCATAATATGCTTTACGGCGTTTATATGTTAAACGTTTCATCTACTTGCGATGAATACTTAGTTAATATTGTAGTTGTCTAATCCTTCTTCTAATCTTAACTTCCTATCCTAACTTCCTAACTAATATTATAAATGCGAAAGTGAGTTTGTTTGTTTATTGGTTTGTTTGCGCTTTCACGCCGAATCTACTGAACCGATCATTACGAAAAAGGTTAGGGTACTGAAAAGGACGTAGGCTATATACCACGCGGGCGAAGCCGCGGATAACAGCTAGTAAATTAAAAAGAGGAAAGATTTAATCGTCTGTTTCTTTGCTTTAAATAGGCTCCGAAACTACTGGACCGATTTTCAAGATTCTTTCATGTATATAGTGCAAATTTATCTGCGGGTAACATAGGCTATAATTTACGCAGACGAAGTAGCGTAAAGAAAATTGGTACTACTACATATTTTTACACGACTGTCCAAAGAAGGAGTTGTTTTCAGAGAACATGTGTTTATCTCTTTGATGTTATAGTCACAGGTTTATGTACGAACGTGAGTTTCTTTGGGTGAGTTCAATATCGTTAAAATCTTTGTTTTCTCGAAAATCGCAGCAACGATTATAACGCGTGACAGGGTGACAGGTGACATAGATATTTTTTTTTGCCAACGAAACAAAATCTTCTTTCTTCTGTCGTTGTAGGTAGGTTGTTATAGAGCAAGTTCAATTTAGCTGAGATAATTTCTACATCCTTTGATTATTTATTGCTACATCCTATTTACTACAACATAATCATCATCGTTACTACAACACTTGGAACGTGCTTCGGTTGGCACGATAAGCCGGTGGTCCCGGCTGCCATTTGGTAGTCGTTAAAGGAACCACGTCAGAGGCCGAGAGGCGGCTCCGAAGAACTCTGACACCAGGGTGTGCATGGTCGACTGACCGTGTCACCTACACGAAATAATGATGACTACAACACTCGGCAGAGTAACTAAAACACAATAGCAGGTGGTGCAATGTGTATATGACACATCATGTACAACTGTCTAATTAAAGTAAGTCTCTCTCTGGGCCAGAGGAATTAGTATGAGATTGTTTAGAGTTTTGATCAAGGATTTGGTTGGGCGTAGGTGCAGATTAATTTAAGGTCAGTACTGCAATTTTTAAGGCATATATGGTATATTTACACAAGATTTTTTTCCGCAAATTCGTCCGCGTAAATTATAGCCTGTGTCACACGAAGATGAAAAAGTTTTCTCTGAAAGAATTTTGAAAATCATTCCAGTAGTTTCGGAGTGTATTCAATGCAAACAAACAATAATTTCTCTGTATAATATTAGCATAGATTATGAAAAGTTAGAAACCCCAATCCGATGTTCACCCATATTTTTCTTATTCTGGACTCTGGACTAGTATTGAGCAACTTGTACCTCTTAAGGTGCTATCGCACATACAAATATGGAGGTATTAATAGGTTTTGAAATTTCACTTTACTTAACCTTTTTGATGAAAATCGTACCGTCATAGGTATCTTATTATTGGTATGACCATGCATTATTATATTTATCTATTTGAAAAATGTAACAGTTATGATCATACAGTTTTAAAACATAATTATTTTGAAATCATCGACGGCATTACTTTACTAACATTATATTTTGTCCTGAAAAGTAGAACAGAACTCTTAGAAATAAAATTCATAAATGAAAAAAATATATACTAAGTGTATTATCTTAATTCGACCTCCGTGGCGCAGCGGCTAACACGCCAACACACGAGTGCTCCCGGGTTCGATCCCCGATCAGGTAATGACGGAAAATTGATATTTTTCGTTTTACCGTTTTCGTTCGTTGAGTTAGTATCCTGCAACACAAGCATAGCTAAAAATATGTACTAACGTAAACACAAGTTTGCAACTTACTGTGGGGCTAGTTCAATTTGTGTTATTGGTCCCTTTATCTTTATTACATTTTGTTTATAATGAGTTTGCTCTAACGGGGTACATAGTGCTGAGACCATAATACAAAGATAATCAAAATATTGATAGGCTGCCGCATTTCCTATTTAAGAAAAACCTTGTTTGTGTGATATTAATATACGTACACATTGTGTTTGTCTGATCAGTTCAATCCGCAAGTTCCAAACAGGAAATGTCGGTAACCGATGAACGATTAAACACGACGGTTAACCACAAAATTCCTGAGCAAAACTCAAACCGAACTATGATATAACCTTCAATCCGCGAAACAAAAATAATCCAGAGAACCAACGGACTATTCATAGACGAATCATAGCAAAGGCCTTAGCATAAATATTTTTCACACAAGATTATCACCTGTCCCCTTCGCACTCAAGCGAAAATATAGCACTGTCTCTTTCTTCATGGCGCACGGCCAAATCTCCGTCACAAGTTACGAAATATGAAATCTAATTATGAAGATCATTATTAATAAAAGTTGCATTTTGTACTTTTAACGAGTACTGAGTATTTATTGTTGTCATGTGGTTGATGATTACTTTAATGACAGATATATGGTTCAAGATCGAAACTATTTTGGTATGGTGCCTTGCTCTGAATGTAAAAATCTAAGCTTGCAACATGCTACTGCGGTTCGCACGGTGACAGGCGCAGTGGTCTCGAGGTTTACTCTAGGTTCGATTCTCGGCGCGGAAAAATACTTGTAAGTACTTCATTTTCACATGGCTGTCTACAGCTCCAGATCTATCTGGAGCTAACCAAGAAGGGTTGACATCAAGACGAGCAGCCGGCCGTAATAACTTTCGCCAAATCAGCACCGCGGGGATGCTGTGGTAATAGTGGACCCCGAGCTCGGCCGCATCACAAGCGAGGTCACAGCTCGTAAAAATGCTTTGGAGAGGACGGATGACCCAAGTTTCTTGTATTCGGCTATTCCATTTGCTGCAGTCTCTTGCTATTTCTACCTACGAGTTCGCTCTCATCTCACGTCGCTAACCCATGTTAAAAGACTGTATCATAATTTGATAGTTTTGACGACGGGAAGAAAAAAAGCTTTACTGCGACTATGAAGGTTTTGGTACGGCCAAAGACAATATAATACTAACGTAATAGACTGCCCACCTCATACAAAAATATTGGACCAAATTAGGCGTAGGAGAGTTTCTTGGTAGTCGATACTAGATGGCGGTAATCTGCGTTAGCCTTTAACTTACTAAATACCGGCGTCATTTTAAAATATTATGCCTAAAATATTGTTTTGATTTTTAATAAGATATATTTTGTGAATCATGTTTTTATATTCTCATAATATGATACTAGATACTACTAGATACAATGTTGTGTAGTTTCGAGTGGCGCCATCTATGCGAGTCTCTGAGAACAAATCGTACGATTAAGGCGTTGAGACCAGATGGTACGGCATTCTCTCACCACCCATTTCTTATTTTTTTTTTGTAAGACCAAATCTATAGCAAAGCATAGCAACCAATGCATGCATACAAATTAAATGATAATAAAGACTTACGGTTGATTTTAATGAATACATTGATTTTATCGACTATAAACGATAACAAGTTTTAATTTAAAAAATAAAACCGACTTCAGTTATTTCTGATGACTGTAACGACACTGTACCGATTACGATGAAACTTGCAATGTACGCAAAGTTGGGCAATACCAAGTTAATCTTTCTTTTTTAAGTTTTAGAAATGTAATAATGTCTCATACATATATATTTGTATAAAGATATGACATCTTACTAATTAAACGTGACATTTATTAAAATGAATGTCACATTTAACTTTATACCACTTGTGGTTGACGGCGGACCCAAAAGCATTCTGGCCAAATCTTATCCAGGTGATTCAACATGGAGGTCCATCCTCAGGTAGTGGCGCGTCAAAGCTTGGTGTTCGCTATTCCACTGTAGTGTGATTTGGGAAAGTTTTTACGGCCAAGCACATACCTGCTCCAATAAATAATACCTGCACCTGGCTGATCTGATCTGAGCTAAGTAGTTTTAAATCATATCACCGCCGCAAGTCCACTGCTGGACATAGGCTCCTCCAGTTGATTTCCAATACGACCAGTTGAAAGCGAGCTGAGAGGTATGTAGCGCTGCGCTTGCCGGTACCTTTTCGCCATTCAAGATCCTTTCTGCCTGGTTGGCCATAGGTTCTTCGCGCTAGATGAAATAAAATTAAATTTAGGAGACAATTTTTATGTCATGTTAATAAAAATATGCTTTGTGGAGATCATATAAATATATAATATATAAGTACGGACAAATCACACAGATTGAGCTAGCCCCAAAGTAAGTTCTTAAGTAAGACTTGTGTTATGGGATACTAACTCAACGATACTATATTGTATAACAAATACATATATAGATAAACATCCAAGACCCAGGACAATCTGAAAAGATCATTTTTCGTCTTGACCTGACCGGGGATCGAACCCGAGACCTTCCGTGTCACAGACCGGCGTGTTGACCGCTGCGCCACGGAGCTCGTCTTTATTATATCTTTTTTATCTTTAATTTTTTGTAAATATATACTTAAATAATATTTTTGTTCATCACTCTTCTCTATCTTATCTACATCACTACATAGTATAAAACAAACTCACTTCCCGCTGTTTGTCTGTCCCTATGTATACTTAGATCTTTAAAACTACTCAACGTTTTTCATAGATAGAGTGATTCAAGATAAATGTTTATTTGTTTAATACATGCTCGGGCGCAGCCGGGGAGAGCTGCTAGGCAATTTAATAAAATATGAATAATTTTAATTAAATTAAAATATCTGGTATGAATATAATGACGATCATTTCAATAGAAGAAGATAACAATCGAGCATGAATCACACGATACCATCAGCAGCAAAACATTAATTTGTTAAGCAGTACATTAAAACGGCGAGTGGTGCCAAGGATACTTTTTAAAGTGACATTGCCACTAATTGCTGTTCACACGCGTGTACTTCAAAATAGACAAACGTCTCGGGGCAGATGTCTTGGTCAATTTTAAAGGTGTGTCATTTCTTTCAATTCTTTGTTTCGAGCTTAACTCGCACTTTTGAGCGGCATGCGGCCATCTTCGAGCAACGGAAAAGCCGTGTTGCTCGAAGGCGGCCATAGACATATAGGTTGCGGGTCAGCTGTTTTTATATTATAACTAGTTTTTGAGTTTATCGCGAACAGACAGACGCGGCGGGGGACTTTGTTTTATAATATGTAGTGAATAGAATCAAAATATTAATCTGTACGTACGATGTATCAGCTTACACCATTGCTTGCACCCTAAAAGACACCTTTGAAAAGTTGAGAAGCGTAAAGCAACAACATCTTCTGGACGTCCTATACCATTGATTATGTAAGTGTATGTATAACCAGTTATGGGTTTTACAGGGATTCCGTTAAAACGAGCAGTGGTACCAAGTAGAGTTTTTGGATTCCGTACAAAAATGTAAAAACGAAACTGTTCTGGGATCACTCGTGCGTCTGTCTATCTGCACGTCCGTCTGTCACAGCCAATTTGCTCCGAATCTGCTAGACCAAATCTGGTGGAACAATTCAGGAAATTAAAAATAAGTTTTGCAAACTCTACTGTGTCATATACTCATATCAAATGAAAGGGCTCCTTATGAGGATTTCAAATGGTTTTTTGTTATTATCGTAAAATATATTAGTTCATATGTATGTTTATCGACGCATTTCTCAAAAAATTATAGGTTGGTTGATGGTAATTCTTGTTGCGTTGTACTTGGTATAGTCCAGTAGTTTTTGAAATAGAGTTAAGTGTATTCCTATCGTTAGGAAAAATTGAAGTCGGTTTAATTTTTGTTCTGTTATTTTTTAACGTAACCAATGCTTACAATAAAATGACATTTGGAGCCGGGTGGACCTTTATTGTGAGCAGTTAGGACTATAAAACTAACTGAAAATTTGTGTTAATGTTCTGATCGAGATTGGCATAGCAATAAACACCATTTAGTGGTTTAATTACTGCATTTTTATAGCCCCCGTTTGCAGTCACATCCAGCTGAGCGTTGGCTGGAACTGGATTTGGCTTCCCATAGAAATTTTACCAGTGTTTGGTAAACTTGTATGCGAGGTCCAATGTTTTATTTTTCATTCTACACTTTTTGTTGCAGGTGTTGGTTTTATTAAGGATTCCGATATCAACATCAAAATGCTGCCAAATTGTTCAGAATCATCTTGTATAGGTAGTTCCAAGACATTTTTGCGCAATAAAGAAACCTCTTTCATCTCATCCTATCTTTGGTTGTTATGAAATTTTGGTTTAATCCTTAGCTGTAGAGCTTTGGAATATAGTATTTATAAACCCAAAAGCGGGTATTGATTTTGTAAATGCTTACCACCAAGTGGTAGCACTGAAACTTCGGGTATGATGAGCTGTTGTTATTGAATAACAGCAAGTAAAAACAAACAATTCATCGAAAGTCTTAGAACAAACGTTGTTGTTCATGATGTTTTACTCCGGCGAGGTTACTGCGGTTTCATTATAATCCCTTTGTTTAGAAACTAATAATATCTGAAATGTACCCTTTTTAAACCAAAATATTTAAATTTTACTTTAAATTCTTGAAATCACATTTAATTTCACATTGAATTGGTAAAGTGTAAAGATTTTGATTAAAAAAACGTGTTTTAATGAAAAGACGTATCAAGATTGTTTGCATTTCTTTAAGTACCTAAACGATTGGACTAAAGTAGCCCTATATACAGTTGTTATGAAATGAGTGTACGGCCAAGTCGTAACCCTCTGCAAGGGCGCGCACGTTATACATCTGCCGAATTTGTTTGCAACAGGGCTGTCACAAGCCTTTACTTTTAAATCTCAAATAATATAAAGCTAAAAATTTAAACAAGTTTTGAACACTTCGAGATGGTTTTGTGTAAGTACATGCCAAAATTTTGATTGCTTTGCACCTTAAAAGGGGAGATTCAGTCCGTCGATATAAACCACTTTCCCAATGAGATCAGTGCTGGAAACTCTAAAAAAAATACATTTCCATATAAAAATATTCAATCGTCCGATCCATTTCTGCATTTTATGGGTATGTATTTTTTTCTTTTGTTTTCAGCATTAGTCAAATAGAAAATGCATCGATGGAGGAAACGTTCAACATTTTGCCATGTACTTATGTTAAAAATGGAAACTGACTTACAAAGAGAACTGCCAAAATTGAACGAACTGATCTTTTTCACAAATTCTTTAGATTTAGTAAGAATTATTTTTCCTAACTATATTTTTTTATCATCTACTTTCTTTGCTCTCGGATCTTAAGCTGAAT
Organism: Rhodophaea formosa; assembly: GCA_963082605.1. Lineage (NCBI taxonomy): Eukaryota > Metazoa > Arthropoda > Insecta > Lepidoptera > Pyralidae > Rhodophaea > Rhodophaea formosa. The sequence goes on along the minus strand of OY720228.1, from coordinate 5,737,416 downwards.
GAGAACTGTCTGTCAAAGATAGTCCAACTTCTTTTAGCTCCCGCAATGTCACAGTTGTAAGTTTAAATAATTGAAAATTATGGGATCATTGATTGTGTCAAATGGCATACCTACTTAATAGCGCATAACGTTCGGTATCTGGTCTGCATTTTCGTATAAAATGTAGATCTTATATTATAATGCAGATTTCGTATAAGACCAGATATCGAACGTTACGTAATTCTCACATAACGCCTTATATCGATAATTTGTTGACACTGGTTTATAATGCGAACGTTTTGTAATACACAATTTAAATTTATTAGCTTACTATCCGCCAAAGAAACATCTTAATAAAATGCATACTATTTATCTCTTTTCATTAGTATTTATACATGCTTCGCAAAATACTCTAGCTGCTATCTTCAGGTGGTAGTTGTAAAGCTATAACCTTAAGTTAAAAAATACACGAAATGAAAAAATAGTTAAAAAATGCAAAGCTGAATCACTTAACGCATTAAAAATTTTACCTTAAACGCCCTGATAGCTCTATTACTTATGTAGAGTTAAATTGTATCTTTAAAGCCACAAAGTCGCAACATTCTACCCGACTTTGATTTTATAAATTAGTTCTTGGTTGTTGTGGTGATTGTTTTGTTACCTTTGCTCGTTAAAATGTAGTTTATGTTTTTGTAAATAGTTTTCTCAATAAGTGAATTGTCATTGTATAATTCTTATGAGAATAAAGTTGATCTTAAACCTTAAAGTTAAGTCAAATATGCCTTGCTCACCGCTACATCTATAAAATTGATGAGCTTTCTATAGGCGAAAGGATATTGAAAATCGGTCCAGTAGTTTCGGAACTTGGTCAATGCAAACAAATAAAGAAACGTTCCTGTTTATACATGGCGAAATTTTGATCGTTTCGGACCATTAAAGGGGTGATTCAGCCTGTCAATATAAACAACTTTTCCTATGGGACAAATGCTGTAAACTCGAAAAAAATTTCGACATTCCTATACAAATTGCCCGGGCGGCTGAACACTTTTGTATGAAAATGTCGAAATAAAATTTGAGTTTCCAGCATTGGTCCCATAGGAAAAATGGTTCATATCGACGGGCTGAATCACCCCTTTAAGGGTCCAGAACGATCAAAATTTCGCCATGTATATTAGTATAGTCAATCCATAAAGCGAAAAAAAATCTATAGCGTATTTTATCTTTATGACAACGCCATTAATATTGTGAATAGCCAATTAAACAGAGCTGTGAACATGCTGACATGCTTTTCTGCCTTGTATCAGCCCTGTACGCTTAGCAGACTCGGGTGTGGGTGTGACGCATTGTTGATATCTGCATCTATTTCTACACAAGTGCACGCCCGACACTTACCTTCTAAAAATACCGGATTGACGTTTTCACTTACTGTTTTTATTATAGTAAATACAATTTTAAATCGCAGATGATGTTTATCAATATTTTTAAATCATTTTTATTTATTCTTTTTTAAACTTTCACGCTTCAAACACATAATTATTAATATTAACAGGACTTAGCTTTTACTTATTTATTTTCGCTGACGTTTCTATGGAGTTACATCCATCGTGGTCGCAGCGAGACTGGAGTACGGCGGTGTCATCTTGTGGTGGTGGGAGCTGTCTAGTTGTGGGTAGTGATAGTGACATTATTAGTGCAAGTGCACCCACCACCACAAGATGACACCGCCGTACTCCAGTCTCGCTGCGACCACGATGGATGTAACTCCATAGAAACGTCAGCGAAAATGAATAAGTAAAAGGTTCATTTTTATTTGTTAATAAAAGTTAAAAGAATTACAGCGTGGACAATTGATTTAAAAGCATTACTGTCTGTAGATGTCTAACACCAACCAAGAACAAATATTTAACACTTTGCTCAGTATCATATGTTTTGAAATGTGTTGGTGGTTTGATAACCTAGATATGGTAGACTAGTTACGATTTCGACCATTCGATATTAACCTGTTCACACACCAGGAAGTGATCTGTATATTTTATTACTTTAAAAAGCTATAAATAAATTATATTTGAGAATTTCTTGTACGATAGTCATTGAAATTATGGTATGGATATAAATAAATTATTTTAACTCTTCAGGTACATATTTCTTTACGAAACTCCATTATATCGAAATCATAAAATGATATTTGTATTTACTAATAAGTAGAATATTTATTTAAAATTTGGCAATATATTCAACATTACGTGGTAACAATAACGTAATTTCATGCAATTTTAGACATCCGACTGATCAAAATATACTCACCTGACATAAACTTGAAATATGCTTAACCTGAATATTTTTTATTCATCAATTTTGTGCGTCCTACTACGCAAGATCTCTTATCGATATCTTGCGTGGAGGGAAGTAACGATGAGGCCTAGGGTGGTACACACAAACTCAGATAATTAACCTTTTCATTTTGAATATGAGCTGTTTATCGTAATATACGCTTTTCACTGGTTCATCATCATCATCAGCCTATACTCGTCCACTGCTGGACATAGGCCTCCCCAATTGCACGCCATCGAGATCTATTTTCACTGGTTGAACAGACTAAAAGACAATTAAAATTGTACCACTGAGGACAACAGTTTGATGACTTATGCCTTAAGGAATTCCAAGTAAGTCAATGCTCTAAAAACGAAGACAACTATTTTCTCACATGTCACAGTTTTTAGTAAACAAGTCACACAATTAGCTAAAATCATTTATAATTGAGACAGGGGTGTGGGACGCCATCACGAGGTTTCTATTTAGAAGTACTATGACTAATTGACGGGATGATACGCTTGGCAACAGCATGATTTGTTGAATGGGGAAATCTGGGTTTTTCATGGATTTTTACTTATATATCCGATGAGCTGAAAGCTAAAAGCTCATCCGATATCAAAGCTATCTGATTCAGATCCGATCCGATCTAGTTAATGAAAAAAAAATAGCAAATATACGAAATAATCTTGAATATTTTGGGCTGTGATCATTAAAGCGATATATGCTTAAAACAGCGTAATCACTAGTATACAAAAACAGCTGATATTGCATAATTGATTGTATATGGACACAAATGAAATATTACTTTGCTAAATCACATTATACGCATAATATTTGTAAACATGTGCACAATAGGAACAATATTAGTTATACTTTTATAAGATATAGAAAATTTTACTGAGTTTTTTTTAACTTACGCACAAACTACCAAGTATAATATTTTTTTATAAATGTCCAAGTCTGTATGTTTAAATGTTTGCCCTACAATAACAAAAACCTTAAATATAACGCAGAAATATTGTAATACTTCTTGTCTTAGATAAAGTTGCAGGCACAAGCTTCAGTCTATAGTATTTAAATAAGTATTTAAGATATTATAGATAACTATGTAGGTATTTAGTGTCTTTTTATGGTAACTAAAATACAACATATTATAAAATATTTACAATTTACACAGTCCTTCCCTACCAACCATCACCCCGTGGACCCGTGTTCAAAAGGCTGTCAGCATTGCCATTTTAGATAGCAATGTTTATCTTGAGCCATATACTATCTACCATTTAAGTAATATGAACTGGAATAATAGTATTAAAAATATATTTTAGAGTTTAACTGTATTGCTTTCAAAAATCGGTCACCGATACGAAAGATTAAGTCTTGTGTTTACTTGAAACCACAATTCCAGCAAGGTCACCAGCAAACTGAAAATAACCTCTCAGCTCGTAAAACTACGCCGCAGTGCCGTATGCTGCGGGCTTTGCGAAGCATTGAATGACAAGAAAAGAAGCGATTACATTTCATATTTGTGATACGTGAATATATAATATTTGTTTTTCGATTAGCAAAAAGAATCAAAGCTATTGTATCATATTCTTACACTCGTATTAAATATATGAGATATCATGATTAGGTGTGTCTTGGTCTCCACTGCAGAAGCACGATCCTCTCTGTACTACCAGTCATGTATTAGCAAGAGCAATCAGAAGATTTGGCCTACATTCTCCACGCTGGCCAGACGGGTTGAAGAGGTGTTTATAATGTCTATAACGTTATATGCAAAATGTTATAGACATCATAAACACCTCTTCAACCCGTCTTTTTTTTTACCTTACAAACCGTCAATATGAACATGTTTTTCTATGGGACCGACGTTGGGAACTCAAAAACATTTTCGACATTTCGGCAATTAGTATTAGAAAGAAGGTTCTTGGCGGGAATTTTAGCTGACGCCACGGTGTTTGTTTTAGATTGTTTTACAAATTGATTCTAGTGTACTTTATAATGTAAAACTGGTGTAATTTGGTGTCATAAATGCTCACAATTATGAACAATGTGGATAACTAAAATAGACTGTCATGGTGCGGCTGTAATAAGATTTACTTAGCGGGCTGGTGGTTGTCCGCCTTGCTGCGTCGTCTATGATAAAACCAGTGGATTTGCGAAGAATTGTCGCCATGGGCTCCATCAAACAAACGAAATGAATCACACCATCATTTCGTTTGATACACAAGAATAACTCGCCAACTGGCGAAATAAATGAAGAAAGGCTCTCAATGACTCGTATGTTTTTTTTTTAATTGAAAAGAAAAACAATTTCAATCTCAACATTGGTCCCAAAGGAAAAGCCGTTCATAATGACGGTCTGAACGAATGTCGATGGTCAATGTATACACTGTATATTTAGTTTTTTGTATTTATGGTTCCCTTCCTATGGTAACAATTTATTTGCAAAAAAAATACATCGTCTACGATTACAAGAATCTTAGCATTGTAACATATTCGTAGACTCATGGATATATTATAAAAACAATAAAAAATATGCCTATATATACCCTCATAATGTGTGACAATTAATGTAAGACGATTTTTTAAATCTATGGTTAATCCTCTGACTACTCTGGCTAATATATTGCTGTGGTAGTACAGAGAGGGTCGTGCTCCTGCAGTGGAGACTAAGACAAAAAAAAGACCTGATGGATGGATGGATGGTTAATATAATTTAATTGTACTGAGCATGTAAACAGGAATAAGCTTAGTTAGAAAATGCTAAATGGGCAGTTGAAATATTTTGATCGAACATTCTAATTCATTTCAAAGTAATGTAAATCATCACATCCTCCATATGTAACTGAGCAGTTGTTTACGAATTCCCACCAATCAGACGCCAATTAGTTCGCAATGCATCTGTTTTCTTAGTAAATACCTAGAGCTGGGATCTTGTTTCTTTTGGTACGAGTAGTCTGTGCCGAATTGAAACGGAGCGGGCGTTCACCTTATTGGCTAATTATTTCGAGATAATCCAACATAGATTTAACTAGACTACATAATTTAAGATATTTTTAACAAAAAACAAAAACCGACTTCAACCCTATCAATTTATTTAAATAAGCGTAAGAATAAAATTTAAAAAAGTGTAAACCGAACGGCATACTTGTAAATTTTTTTTTGTTTTTGTGTATTTTTTTCTGAAAGTGCTCGTCATATTTCGGTAAAAATTTAATGAGATCATCTTGAAAGTATTACCTATCGAACAAATAAAGAATTTCTTAAATCGGTCCAGGTGTCTTCAAGAAATCGGGGAACATACATAAAAAAAATAAAGATTATGACGAATTGAGAACCTCCTCCTTTTTTTGAAGTCGGTTAAAAATGAGATGAGTCGGGAGGAGTGAAGTTTAGAGTTTAGGCATATGTATGGCGCTTTAGACAAACAGAGTAATAATTATGCCTTATACTCTACTTACACACTACAAATGTACTTACACACGTCAATGTGTGAGTAAACGATAAGGGTCGCTACGAGAGACTGAAAACAGTAGCAGTTGAGTTTTAAAATCTTTAATTAAGTTCCGGGAAATAAGAGAAAGGTGCGGGGACGCCATAATGCGCGGGACGCCGCGAGCGTGAAAACTAGCCTTTTTCGTTCATAAAATCCATTCAGTATTGCAGTATCACTACGCACATTACGCAGTGGATAGAAGTTTTCAGAAACATAAGATGAAGCCATATTGTGATGTAGATATGTATGACACTGTGAGAATGTCTAGTGATTGCTACGACTGGGTGCTACGAGCGCTACAAGCCTCGTAGCGGCTCCATCGGCGTAGACAGTCGTAGTCTCGTTTATCAATGTTCGTAACAAAGCACCACCATTAAAGCACATAAATTTTTTAACTATTTTTGTATTAATGGGGGGGGGGGGGGGGAGAAATGTGATTTATATGACTACTGCAAGTAATAAAAATACTTTTTAAAAAAAAGTGTCACACAGACTTACAGACAGGGATTTCATCATACACAATACAGAGGGTACGTAAGTTCTTACGTTGGTATAAATTAACTTGCATACAAAAAGAAAACACTCCTATTGTTTTAGTAACTGTAATCATATTCTTTTTTAAACTTTCGCGCTTCAAACAGCGCAGCGAGACTGACTCGCTGCGACCACGATGGACGTAACTCCATAGAAACGTCAGCGAAAATAAATAAGTAAAAAGGTTCGTGCTAAGTCCTGATAATATTAACTGTAATCATACTTTGATTAAAGTTACTCTGGCAATTAGTTAGAGATACTGTTGAGACATTGCCAATTTTCCAAGGGTTAACTGTTGTCGAATCGATTAACTGGTCAACGATTCTTCAGGGTCATAGTGTGTATGTTCCCTCGTGTATTATACATACTGTGTATTTTAATTTTGTGTTTATTGGAGGAAAGTTTTAATTTATCAAGTAAGGACTTAACAAACTTTTCAAAATTCTTCTGCCTGGTAGCGTTTGCAATCAGTAAGGTTGTTTTTGAGTTTCTATTATAAGGAAGCACAACATAATATTTTTAGTCTTTATTTTTCAACTTGGTTTCATAATGAGCAGCGGCTTTAAAATCTTTTTATATCCCTGACCATATTTCTGATTGAATGCTGCGATTGAATTTGAAAATGTTGACGTCATAGTGTTGGTTGAATTTCATATTTATCTTTTACAAAAGATACTGAACATCATAACACAAAGTTGAAAAATAACGAAGAAAATAAGTGAAAGCCCAATCCCTGTGTCCTTTATCAATTTGGTTCTAATTCAACATGTATTGCCCCTGCCCATGGCTTTATTTCCCCAAATATTTTTTTTTTCCAATGCCGGAAATGTCTACAAGGGGTAAAGAATCCTCAACGGCCGGCAACGCTTTGTTACAACCCTGGTGTTGCAATTGTCTATGGACAGCGGTGATCCTTACCATCAGGTGATCCGATTGCTTGTTTGCTATCCTATATCATAAAAAAGCATAATTTCATTATTATTTGTTTAGAATAGGTGACAAGAACAAAAAGGTGTATTATCTCCGTGTAGAGGTGTCACAACCGGACTATTATATTTCACAAGTGTGACACACACATCTTACAGCCGTCTCATAGTTGTGAAATTTTAATTGTAAATGAAAATAGCTCTAGAATAGGGCCGAGTCCAAATTTATATGTCGCTGAAACAGGACAGGTGGCTGTCTGATAAGCAGCTTGATAGAAATATGGCACAGACTTTATAATGGCTAGGTAAGATAATTGTTCCTAATTAAATTAATTAATTAACTCAGGACACGATCACGACGTCTTTGAATAGTCAAAGATGTAAAGTATATAGATACTCTCTAGACACCGTCAAACCGTGCTTTTATGCCTTTATTTCAATTATTATAAAACTGGCCAATTTTTCAATAAGTTACGACGTACGTGTCAGCTTTGTGTTAGCACATGGGGTTCTTGGCGGAAATTTTAGAGGATTACACGGTGTTTGTTTTAGATTGTTTTGCAAATTGATTTTATGTGAAATTGGTGTAATTTGGTGTTATTTTAAATGCTCATATTTATGAACAATGTGTGGAATTAATAAAAAAGACTTTCATGGAGCGGCTGTAGTGATATTTACTTAGCGGGCTGGTGGTTTCATCGTCTTTGTCCTGGTGGTTTCCCGCCTTGCTGCATCGTCTATGATAAAACCAGTGGATTTGCGAACAATTGTCGCCAGGTGCTCCATTAATCAAACGAAATAAATCACACCATCATTTCGTTTGAATAACTAGCTGGCGAAATAAATGAAAGAATGGCTAAGGAAAAGTATCCAGGGCCGTAAAACAATTAATAAAAAATATGTTAGCACATGCGTTCTGTCAATTAATGCCCTCAAAATCCGTCAAATTGGTAGCTGTGTGTGCGCAATAGACTATGGTTTAGACACTATTTTTTTCTACGGTTTTAGGCAATAGAGTCTGTCTAGGCTTTATATAATCTTGGCACAATGCATGCCATGCGCTATCGTAGAGACTTCACTAGTGAGCACGAACGTAAACACTATTGGAGTGCAGGTTCTCAGACTGCGACACGAGAGGTCCTCAGGTCGACCTGAGATCGAACCCAGGACCTCATGATGAAAACCGATTTAGATTGGCCAGTGGCTTGTATGTATCTATACAAGTGTCTGTTATAAAATATAGTATCGTTGAGTTAGCATCCTACAACACAAGTTCACGACTTACTGTGCTAGCTAAACCTGTGTGATTTGTCCCTATTTTTTACTTATTTATTTATTGCTTATTTTTTTATATGCATCCATACATTCATTATAAAAAGGAAAGATTTGATTGTTTGTTTATTTGCGTTGAATAGGCTCCGAAACTACTGGACTGATTTTCAAAATTCTTTCACCTATAGATACCTAATTTATCTGCGGGTGACATAGGCTAAAATTTACGCCGGCAAAGTAGCGGGAAAACTGCTTGTATATTATATTTCTACTAGGATTAATAATGACGTTAAAGCTCTTTGACTTCTCGCGATAGAGTCATAGTTCTTAAGAACCGGATGTTTCTACAAAATCAAATATATCACGGCGTAGGTAGCGAAATTGTTTACGAACTATTTCTACCGTTTGAAATCAGCTTCCTGTGATCTGACCGATTGTGGGATGATGATGTATTTCTAATTGGTAAACATAATCCGAAATACTAAAACAGAGAATAAATTGCAGTTGAAAATCACCTCATTTGCGAGGGAGTGCCACATTCATTCATTAAATTGTCCAGCGCATTAGTATAAACTGTAATGTTGCACAATGTAAATAATAAAAATTAAATTAAATCAAAATAAAGTTTTGAGGTTATGCTAGACTTATTTTATATCATGCTACCTATATCTTAGATTATGCAAAGTTTCTCTTGGTTACCTTTACTTGGGTGAAAGATATACAACTAATAATGTGATGCAAAATTTAATGACGAGTGGTCCAGTTGTTAAGGCGTAAAATGACAACAAACAAATACACAAATTCACATTCACAATTAAAATATTACTCAGGCTTTCTTTGTCTCAATCACGGTAAATATTCTGATATCTATGGTCTCAATTGATTCTATAAAGGATAAACAGAAGATAATAATAAACAGGAATAGAAAATATACTAAGAAGTTAAATAATGAATTGCTTCCACGCTGGTCCGTGAGTAAAAAAAAAATGTACCAGCTGCTTCTCTTTGCGCGCAGATCGTAAAGGCCGAGGGAATGGGTGAAAATCTAAGGAATCATGGTAATAAATGATGCGGCTACTCGTAGCAACCTCTCACTATTTTGATTTTTTTTCCACCTCCACGCCTACAATCACGTTAAACGTTAAACGGCTTTAGGTCTAATAGAAGTGAGCTCTGTCTACCCCACACGGAAAAAAGACGTGACAATATGTATGTATGTATGGAAATATTGGGTTTAAATTTGTAACAGGATATTTGTGATCTTACAGCGAAGGAAGTCAAACACTATGGGAAGTCTTAAAGAAATAGACGGAATAGAAGCATCATCATCATCATCATCATCAGCTTTCCATAACCCACTGCTGGGCATAAGCCTCCCTTTGTCTGCGCCATCCTTCTCTATCCCTAGCCTTCGCAATTATAGAAGCATCACTCCTAAGGATCAAGTACGAGAACACGTTTGAACGAGAGATACGAACAAAATGAAACTGGAGTAAAGATCGCATCGCATTGCATTTGGTCTGCCGCCACATTGGCCGTTGCCAAGGTTTTCGAAGTCAAACTCTTTGGGCGGAGTTGACCCACCTGTCAAAATTGCTATGTGACATTGCGGACCATCAATGTCGAATCAGATGTTCTGGACAACTCTGCCATACATCATTGTCCAAACAGTCCATTAATATAAACTATTGCTCTCAGATTTACGCATCAGCTGGTCTTCCATCCTCCAACTGCCAACGCTCTTGGATTTATAGCTGAATTTTACAACGACAAATAAAAGTTTGATTCATCTGCTGCTAATAATGGAAAAGGCTACTGCCAATAACGTCGGAGTGTAGCGGGAGGTATGCTCGACTACCACAAAGTGAAGATATTCTCGCTGGGTGTGCGGAACCGTATACGGTTCTGACCGAGTTCTGCTTATGTGTCGAATCGAATAATCTTTGTTTGCGAGTTTCAGAATTGTTTAGCGCCATCTTGTGAAAAGTTTTAGAAATTTGTTGTTTAGGTAACCAATCTTAGCAGTTTAGTCTTCTTATTATTTCTTGTGGCAATTTTTAGAGGTCGCCACAGACTTTAAATTTCCAGCGTATTGCAAGGTACATCTTCTAGCAACCAGACTCCAACATCTCTTAAAATGCGAAATATTACCCACTCATATGACAATATTGTTATATGCTACCTAAAATGTTATCGAATTCAATCAAACCCATTATACCAGTTGGCCCATGAAGAAAACGCGCCCATTGCACATCAGCAAAGCACACACCTATAAAAGCAAAACGGAAGCCAATGCACTATATGCGAACTCAAGAGATACGCTGATAGTTCTATAAATAAGGCATGTAGGTCATGCAGCTAATTCTGTTCAGATTGCAGTTCCAATCAGACATAGACGGATTATATTTGAAACATGCTATGTCGGGCATTGTCTACGTCAATGGAAATTGCTGATGCGATGAGTCATCACAAGAATGTAAAGTTGGTACAATGTTGGACCAACCTTTGCTATGTCTCTGCAGATTTTTGTAGATTAAAATCGGATTTTTGACGTCACTATTATAGCATATTTTATTGCCAAAATTTAATCAGTAGCAGGTTTTTATGATGATTTTCTTCAATATCATTAAATGCACATAGATAAAAATGACTAATAAACTCAGAGATCTCATTCCACTTTCTATGGACGAGTAAGTAACTTTTTCTCAACTCTTCACAGTGCTTTCAATTTTCTCACTCATTTTTGGATGCCAAATAGCTTTTTGCAGTTTGAATTGTTACACTCGATTTTTACTTTTTACAGTCTCCTTCTGGTATTCACTTTCTATACCTATCTGAAATTGAATGGAATAAATTAACACAAGATACGGGACTAAAATCCAACTCATACTTATAAAGCTATATTATATCAAAGCTACTAGACTACTAATAGCTGTCAACTATAGTTTTCTCTAGATTTACATATGATGAAGTATAATTAGCTAAAAAAATTAGTTTGTCGTGTTTTGGTTGATTTCTTATCCTGCATATCAATTTTATAATTCACCAAAAGTGTAACAGATACTTGTTACATTTAACTGTACTGATAGTTTGTATTTTAATTCACATACAACAAAGAAAAAAGTTCTATAGCTTTCGAATTACATAGTTTAGTCCATTATATTCTCAACATTTCTAGCCTGTCAACAGTCTCAACATCAATCATTTCTGACCTTCTTAATTCTTTTAGCCTGTCCGTCCATTTGTCAGCAATATATTGCGAAATATACTCTACACTAATGTTGTATATTCAAGTTTATTTTCGCTATCAAACACGCTTCCTCCTTTCATAATTTTGAATGAAATAGTATTGTGTATTTGTAGAATTGCTTCAATTTCCGCTATACACATTTCATTATTATGTTCACTACGGGACTTACCGCGATTATTTTTGAGTTCTGTCTGATATTTCGACAACATTGCACATTTCATATTTAAAGTGGCCTTCAGTAAAAACACATGTCGTATCTGCCTTTTGTACTTTTTATTTATTTTTATGAAAATTATTTGTATTTATTTAACTATGTCAATTTTGTGTAAGTTTTGATTAATTATCAATATTTATTACGTCTCATTTCACTCCAAGGATTTGTCACGATTTTCATTTGATATATTAAGTCTCTCTCGTGAGTAATATTAATTGCTCTGAAATGACCGGTCACATGAGATTGCTTAAGGGCTAAACAATCCGTTAGATCATTTCTATCTTGAACGGAAAACACCTCTGCATATGCCACGTCACACATGACGAGTCGACGTTATCCAATGGTTGCAGTACTCCCACGCGAATTCCGGACCGCCCGCCTCGGCTGGTCGCCAAAACTTTCATAGTTTAGTTACGATTTCGAAAACGAACCGACGCGTCCCGCCGCCGGTACCGATTCCTCTAACGAGTCCACTTTCTACTTCTTCGACAACTCGATCTGCTTACTCAATTTAATTTTTTTTATCTACTTGATTAATATTTTGTAGAATTTCAAGTGTGAGTGCATTGACTACAGTGATACGTGCCTTTATTGGATTTTTATTTGCTGATCTTGGTACGTCATTTCAATTTCTTTTATTTTCACCATTGACATTGACTTCATCGGTTGTTTATGTATTATCACTTTCAAAATTTTCTTCAGCTTTATAATTGAGAACAAGTAATTTTACATTAATGTAAACTGTTAAAAAATAATAACATTCATAAAAAAAGTATGAAACCGTAAAATTTTATAAGCAATAAAGAGTTAGATAATCGTAGGAAGTGAGACGGTGCAGTTATAAAAGTTTTGCGCCGAAACGTCCAGTTTCTGAGGCCTTCGCGTCCAGAAATAGCCCGAGACGTTCGTTTCACACTTGAGAAAATTTCAACAAGACATAGACACCTACTCGGTTACACTTCACCTTGCGGCGCAGATGGCGCTGACCGCTGAGGGCTGAGTCACCCAGAGCTTTCAGCCAGAGCTTGAGATTCTTGGATGATGAGTTATTACTTGGATAAGTAATGGCATATGATATCATGAATGGAACTGTTACGTTGATCAATACAAAGTTGTTTATTGTAGTTTGTAAGATTGCACAATTTTTGATAAACGATTGTAGGATGATGTCATCTTTGAGTATGTTACTGGGCTTATGGACAGCTGCCATCTGATTTTGTAGTTAGGATTAGTACAGCTTGTAACTATGTAAGAGAGGAAACAGAAAAATAAAAAACTTTAGTCTATCATTGTTGATACATCTACTCGTATAACTAAGCTTTTTTTTCTTCCTTTTCCTGAATTTATATTCTGTGTTAGTATCGGTTCAAATATTACAACTGAATTTTGCAGAAATTTGAAAATCCAATATCATGGAGACAGTGAGCTATTATGTCGGTAGAGTTGGAAGGGCATAGGACCTTTAAATAAAATAAGATAAACCCTATCCATTTTATTATAAAACACGGACTAGCGATAAAACCTGGTCTTAACCGGGTTTCAAGACAAGTGCTTAAAAAAAATCGTTTAAGTCAAAGACGATACTAAGCCTTAAGACAAACCAAAAATTCCTTAGTTTAACTTCGGTACTAAGTCATTATCTAACCTACAAATAGGTTACTTTTACCAATGTTAATTCTATAATCTACTGATACTACGTGAAAACTGGATACTTACTTATTTAACAATGACCGTATGTATTTGGTCATACGCATAAATTAGAAGAAACTAGTAAAGCGTAGTTCGTTATTTAATGGTTTGACGTTTTACATGTCGGTAATTTATTATTAGTTATATTATAAGTTCATTTTCCAACACTATTATTATCATTTTATTTTCACAATAACTGCAAACCATTATTTTGGACACCTGGAACCAAGATTAATTAAATTAGGAAAACATCTTACATTCGTTAACAAACTTAAAGGTTACTTATAAAACAAACCTTTTTGGAAACGCGTCCACAGCACCTGAATATAATTAAATTAGAAAATATACTATTTACAATATAAAACAAACTTTAAGGTCTCTACTTGGTTTGTTGGAAAAAAGAAATACAATATGTTACGCGGCACGCGCTTTCATGTGTTCCATTTCAGGTAAAAATTTAAATACATAAAATGTTTAATCTTATAAGTAAGCTCATTTGATTAGTCCTGGAAGCTTTCAAAATGAATAAAGTCACTAGAAGCTTGTCCAAATTAAAAAAGTTTAATTAAAGCTTAAACCACTTATTGATTTAAAAAATACTTAAGTGTAAGATATTATAAAATATATTTTAAGAATTAATAAGTATAACTATACCTTAAATGTTGAAGTATAAATTCATAGTATTTATTAATTTTACTGAAACTCTCGTCAATCAAATCTTACAGTACAGTACTCTTGTATGCTTACTGCGAGAAAAAACTGTAGAATATATCAACTGCTTCTACTAGCAGTCTCTGAGCTCTCAGTGCAGTGTAGCAGAGATTGACAACAGGGGGATAGGTGACATAAGCTTTGTGCCATCACACGTGCTAAGCCGATCACTAGTGACTTACTTAGCTAAAAATCAATGTCATTCATGATTCATTTTACTCGAAAAACTTTATAAATATAATGTGGAATATATATTTGCCGTGTGGTTCCCGGCAGAGTAGAATAGGATCACTCCAAGTCTTCCCGTGGATGTCGTAAAAGGCGACTTAGGAAACACAAGCTATACAAAGCTTACAAACATCAAAAAAACCTCTCCAACCCGTCTGGCCAGCGTGGAGAGTGTAGGCCAAATCCTCTGACTACTCTTGCTAATATATTGCTGTGGTAGTACAGAGAGGGTCGGGCTCCTGCAGTGGAGACTAAAAAAGACCTGATGGATGGATGGATATATATTTTTACTGTCTAGCTTTATTGCAAGGTCTTTTAAAAAGATTTCGAAATTGTATTTACTGTAGACGTCACAGTAGGGGGGAGGAGGTCAGACAAATGTGACCATCTGTGACAAGTACATGCGAGGGGACTAAAGGTCATGAAATGTGTGACGTTATTTATAGATGGCCCTTGATGGTCTTTGAAAATTCAGATTTCTTTAAACATGCAATATCAAATCATGACCTTAGGAAAACTTCTCAAAACGAACAAGAATACTTTTTTATAGATATTGTACGGATATTGAGTAAAATAATTTAGTGCAATTTTTAAAAATACTCGTGTAATAAACTAATAAACGGATATACAAACAAATGTATCCTTAGAAATCAGTGAAAATTAAATATGAATAGAGACCTATGTCAAGTTGATTACGCAAGAATTTAAAATCAATGTTAAATTGTAAAGGAATATAATACCACAGAGGAATAAAACTAGGTAATACTATAGTATATTATTAATATTCTTTTGAAACTCTTGACAACAAATCAAAATGTATTATTTATTGATATAGTGCAGTTGACATAAAATATGATATTTATGTGTTTGCTTGTGTCCAGTCCAGCAGTGGACGAGTATAGGCTGATGATGATGTGCTTTATAAGATGGGTTTACTTTATTTAAATCATTTTGTAGAATTAGGTATAAAAAATAAAATATTGTATCGTTTTAAAACTCTCATAAGTATGCCAAATTACGTATGCAGGCTGCTGACCCTTGAAGATGTGTCTCTATTGGAGCCAGTCCCGCTTTTAGAATCTGGTATGCTTATCTTAAAATACATTGTCATTGCAATTGAACAAACGTGTTAAATTTATGCTCTTTTGAAAAGAAAACATTGGTTCTATTGGTATATATCTTCAAATAAACAAACTAACAAAAAATAATGAACGTACAAAACTTTAACAAAAGCCTATGAATTCTCAATCTATGCATTGTAGAAACAATTTTTTTTAATCTACATAAGTTTTTTGTTAATTTATCGCCGTAATATCACGCAATGTGTTAAAATTTGAAAACATATTAGTGATGAATATCTCATAATTTAAGGGGTTCCCTAAGGTACTGTTTAGTGGCCTGTCTCCACTCCTATTTGATAAAGATAGATAAAGCATTTATTTGGACATCTGTATCACACGAATACATACACGTAGAAGTAAACAACAAAACAGTAAATATACAAATAGAATCTTAAAAACTGTGTTTCTAGGCACGAAGAAGAAGCACAATAGGGCTACAGCTCAGCACTATGTCACTCGGTGAGAGCAACTGCTGATTATCAGCTGGCACCCTTGAGAAAGCAGGACGAGAGCAATTTTACAAGTAAACCATTTTACGCGTACCCAACTACATTTAATGCCCATAAAGAAAAAAGAAGAAAAATATGGAAAATTAATAAAATTAACGTTGAAATTGGAGAACTGTGTATGATAATGTCAAGACGGGACTAATAGAAAAAAAATTGAGGGAATATTATGGTTCTGGTAGGAATCAATAAGTACTGGTAAGGAACAATAAAAATAAAATTTATATAAAAAGAACAACAACTAATTTTTGTTTACACGTCGATGCTATAGCGGCTTTTGCGGCAAGCAAATCCGTGGTATTTGTGACATAAACAAATTATATTAAAAAGCCGTAAGCATTCTTTTAAAACCTGACAAACATAGGTCCTCTACGCCAAATCGAATACCATATAAGATAATTAAAATTATCAATTTATTTTCAGCACCTGCAAAACTCTAATCAATTAAAAATCTACTTCTAGAATTATTTCTAATTTACATGTTTTAAGCCTCAGCAACCACATAGATTCGGTTATATACTTGTATAATGTAGCTTATTAGGCTCTTAGAACGCATCCAAGTATCTCTGTGCGCGAAAATGTGTCTTTAGATTTTGATGTTATCCTGTAACTACATTTACCACCCAATTTGCATGACTAGATAGAAAGCGCAGTTGTAGGATGCTTGGTTGACTTACTAACAACGCCATTGACGGTCTGTTGAGCTTTTGTCACTGGTTTACCATATTTAACATGTAAATTGACCCTCGACATACTTTTCAAGGGGTGACTCAGCCCTTCAATACGTACACATTTCCCTATGGGTTATTCCATGGGAAAAGAAGTGCATAATGACAGTTAAAAACTTTAAAAAATTACGTTTTGATTAAATTAGTAAACAACTCGGTCAATTTATATGGAAATGTCAATTATTTTCAGTTTCCAGCATTGATCTCATAGGAAAAGTAAGTCATATCTACGGGCCTCATCACCTCTTTAAGTGTCTAAAACGATCAGTGTTTCACCGTGTATAGTTATATTGATCAATAGCTTATTGCTAACAATTTAGATTATTTGGATGACGGAAATCAGAATTTATTTACGTGAGGGTTACCACCAAAACTAAGGTTATGTTTCTCTCGTATTGATCAATATGAGCTCATTGCCAACAATGTAGAACATTTTGATGACTGAAAATAGAATTTATTTACATGACATCATTATCATATATTTAAGAACTTTGTTCTTGTCAGTGGAGTATTTTCCATCTAATTTCCGTATCCTCCGCTATCTCTTCGACCTCTCTGTACGACACGACGTTTGCCTTATTTATTTCGTCTGTGAATGCTCCCCTTGGCCTTCTTTTTCCTCTCCTATCTTCAATCTTTGTTTGTAAGATGGCTTTATAACTAACATTTTTTAAAATTAATGGTTTTCGTCGTGTCGTATAAGAACACCTTTCCACGCCTTATGCCTATATAATTCATGTAAGTTCTCTTTTCAGTAACATGTTCTAGAACTTCCTTGTTTGTCTTTCTCTTTACCACCAAATCTAACGCTACGTTTCTCCCACAGGAACAGTTCGTCCAAGCAACCGGACACATTTGCCGCGGTAATGAGCAGCATTTAGCACGATGGGGGTGGTAGACGATTTAGCCCCAAGCTTCACGCAGAAGCCGCAGCTGCGCCAGGAAGATGACGGCAACAAACTCGTCTTCGAGTGCCAGCTCCTGGGCTCGCCCAAGCCGGAGATCTGGTGGTACCGCAGCGATGAACTGCTCAAAGAAGATAATAGGACAAAGTTCAAGTGAGTATTCTTTTCTTATCATCACTCAGTACTCAGTAAAGGTGTGAACTAGTGTCGTAAGAGCAAGCCTAAAAATAAGAATTTAAAATACATAAAATTATAGCAGCTAACATATAAACAGACAAACAAACTACCCAGTGACTGACATATTATAATTAAGTGTATCAGAAACAATATTTTAAATCCATAAACAAAATATTGAACAAAGAACTGAAACATAAAAACTAGGAAAATTACGTCAAAATTCATCAAATACTTATCTGTTAAGGCGCTCTTATAGTAACACTAGCGCCACCCAGCAATTAAATTCCTTAAATCATAAATTGCATCGAATTTTAAAAATCTAACAAGTACAAAACTACTAAATTACTTATAGTATTTTTTGTATATTACAAGTAATTTACTAGCGCAATATTTAAAGAGCAAAATCGGTTAACGCCAAAAGTGGCCACTTTTGGCGTTAACCTGTTTTTCTCTTATTTTATCAAACGAATATTAGTGAAAATGAATACAACAATACTACAAGTAATTTACTAGTTATGTACTTGTTAGATTTTTAAAATTCGATATAATTTAGGATTAAAAGAATTAATTGCTGGGTGGCGCTAGTGTTACTATAGGAGCGCCTTAAGACTATTAAGACAACACAGTGTCAAAGAAGCCCACCAGTGACTGTCTGTCATACATAATATCCAACCAAAACATAAGTTCTTAATTAGATCAAAATTTTGGTTAATCTTGCTCATTATTTGTAGGTCAAGATGGAAAATGATCTTTTTCAGATTGGCCTGGGTCTTGAATGTTTATCTATTATAAAATATAGTATCGTTGAGTTAGTATCTCATAACATTAAGTCTCGAACTTACTATGGGACTAGCTCAATCTGTGTGATTTGTCCATATATATTTATTTAATGTGACCAATCCTTAAAGAAATAATATCACGTGAATTAAGTAAAATCAAACTAGTTTTATTCAAACACAATTGGAGAAACAAAACCAGTGATTAACATAGTCAATAAGTATTTTAGGTCAAAATATATTGAAACTTGTTCAGCTGTAGGAACCTTTTTATTCTAGGAATGAAACACAAAACATTACGAGACTCAAGTCAAAACGAATCTGTTCTAAAATAAACACAGACAAAGGAAATGTCCAATTAATATCCGATCAAACACAAAAGTATTTTAGGTCAACGTTTTGGTGAACGCATGCTCAAAATAAAATATAAAAATCTAACTCAAAATAAATCACAGATTAAACTAACTGAGACACACACAGTGCCTATATATATAACATATTAGTATCCTAGTTTGTAATAACAAATAAAAAGAATCCAATCAAAAACGAAATTATTTTAGCTCAACATTTAGATAGTAAGCTATTCTTAAAATAAATAATCCTACGAGAGTCGAAATCAATCAAAAACGACACTGTCCCTATAAACAAAGTCAAAAGAACTATCACAGTGACTGTCATGTAAATATCCTTTTAGAAAAAAAAAGTATTCTAGCTCAACTTTTCGATAATGAGTAATCCATAAAATAAATACTTCCACGTCAGAGAGTTATGTCTAAATCAATCAAAAACGAAACAGAAACTGTTCTATTAAGCCACACAGTCGAAGAAACTATACCAGTGACTGTCATATTAATATCCAATAAAAAAAAGTATTTTAGCTCAACCGTTTGAAAGTGAGCCATCTATAAAATAGATATTGTTACGAGGGCTTAAATGCTCAAGTGCTTTGTCTAAATCTATACTTACGACTGTCATATCAATATACAACCAAAAAAAGTATTTTAGCTCAATCGTTTGAAAGTGCATAAAATAAATTATTCTACGAGGGCTTAAACGCTCGAGAGCTATGTCTAAATTAATCAAACACCAAACCGAAACTGTTCTATTAAGCCACACAGTCAAAGGAACTATACTGGCGACTGTTATATTAATATCCAATCAAAAAAAAGTATTTTCGCTCAACCTTTTGATAGAGAGTCATTCATAAAATGAATAATTCTGCGAGAATCTTTACGCTTGAGAACTACATCAAAATGATTCAAAAACGAAACTATAACATTAAGACACACAGCCAAAGGAACTATACAGACGACTGTCATATTAATATCCGATCAAAAACAAAAGTATTTTAGGTCAACGTTCGAGCCAACCTTGCGAGAGCTTCCTTTGATGTACAATATTCAGCGGCACACTTGGCACGCGCGCTCGCGCAATCGAAAAACTATATGTCTATGTCAATGGAACAGCTGACACTCTAGATTCTAGATTTAAGATCTGAACGTGTGTTTTTCGTATTTACGTAGTCTTGAATAGATGAGGAGGGAGGGCCCAGTGGGCGTATGCATTAATAGCGCTTCCACATGTTAAGTAACGCTATGCGCCGTCCCCACTTGGATGTGTGACTGCAAGTGGCATAAAATATTTCAAGCTCCTCCATGCTTTGTAAAAAATATTTATAAACATATCTTGTAAAGATATACAATAACAGAGCCCAAATCGCTGCGGTCAGCGGGCAGAGTGGCATTTCCTCACTAAATGGTCAAACTCAATCTTTGACCAAGATGCTCACCAGGTCTCGGGTCATTAAAACGTCAATTAGGCGTGCGGAGATCTCTTTTAAGAGCTCACCTATTTGTCTCCACGGCGCAGGAGACAAATAGGTGTAAAACGGACTCATAATACTTATTAATGGCTTAATAGTCGCATTGCCTATTGATATAAATCTGCAGATTTTTGTCATTCCCTCGATCAGATTTTACGAGCTTTATGGGAAGTGAATTTGCTATTAGTTACATCTTAAGTTTTTTATTTCTATAAGACCAGTATGGAAGAACCAGACCAGACGATCAGTGTCCTACGACTTATTAAAATTCAATAGAACAATATAGTTAAAGAGAACAACAGACGGACGTCTAATTTTAGATTCAATAAATTGAACATATTTTCTTTCGCATTTCACATTTGATAAGCTTATCTTGATTATCCTGGTTTTAATTTTCAAGTTTGCCACTAGGCGCCATATGTTTTTTTATTATTTTATCATTGGTTATTTTTTATTTTTTTATTCTCAATTATAAAAATCTAAAAGTCGCACACAAGGGAAGAATACAAAAATAAATAACATTTTTAGAAATTACGAGAATAATATATATTTATATATATTTTTCCATACAACTTAAGTGTATGCCTTATATTTCTTCATTAAAATCTTACTTATAAAAATAACCTCACAGAAGTAAACAACATGGACTAGTTATGTAGGTACGCCTTGATTTTAGTATAATATTATACTATAATATTTGTTCCATGATATCTTTCGAAACGGTGTTTCAAATACGACTAAATTGTATGTAGGTAACTATTCTCTACTAATAAACTAAGTAGGTATTGACTACTAGTACAATTTTCATGTTCAGTTGGCATGAGATCGGTGCAGAAGTATAAGAGATATTTAAAGAAATATTCTTGCGGTTCGAGTGCACAAACTACTAGATATAATAATTATCGAATTATATTTTGCACTGACAATATAGGAAATACATAAAACAGGATGTTGGCAAAGAGAAAATTGCAGAAGTTTATTAAATGTCATCAAAGCTATTTTATAACATGACAATAATCTTAAGTATTTTAACAGATATGTGTAAACACAAACATAATTATGACCACTAATCCTTCGTCAGATATGTGCAGACACAAACATATAACCTCAAATGATCGTAGTATGTTTACGATGTGCATAAAACCCACAGATAAAACCTGTGTGTCCTTGTGCTAAGACAGTTCTATTGGAGCCCGATGGTCCAGTAGGTGTCAGCTCTGTGAGCGCTTACGTATGTTAAGCAACCTGGTGCAGTTCCTACTTGGATGGGTGACCGCAAGTGGCATAAATATATCTCGAGCTCCTCTGTGCTTCGGAAGGCACGTTAAGCCGTTGGTCCCGGCTGTCATCGTTAATGGCAGTCGTAAAGCTATGTCAGATGCCTTAAGGCAGCTTGAAAAATCTGACACCAGTGTTGGCCACTTACACATACGAAAAACAAAAAAAAAACAAACAAAGTTCTATTTAAGTTTACAATGATCTTCAAGTCTACTCTTTTACTGGAATTTTGAGATGAATCACCATCTCCCAGCTCTCAGTATGCTTAGTTATGGCCATTAAACTTCATTTTGTTCATATGTGTCAATTATCTTGAATAACATTTCTTACCTTTACTTTACATTACATCAGTGTATCAAACCTTAACCATGTATCATGTAGACATTTCAAAAATTATTTTATTATTTTAAAATATCCTTCATATTTAAGAACCGACTTGAACCAAACGACTGGATCGATTTTGATGAAATTTTAACGGGACTAATGCGAAAGTTTACCAAACCAAATAAAAAAAAGATGTTTCTTGTTGTTTGACCCATAAATTAGAATATTCTTTTAAATCTAAGTATGTTGTGATGTCGGGTCCTTAATTATTAGGGCTCCTTGGCTTTTCCTTTTCTACTAAACCCAATTTTTTGCGAAAATTGTTGTTGCGAAACCATAGGCACTCACTCATACTAGATAAGGTACAAGGACTCAGTAACTGTCTGTGTTAATCTTATGAATATAATAAGATATTAGAAAAAAAATCTATGTGGGCAGGACTCGAACCTACGTCTTTATACGACATAATAATTGAGGAATTGCACCGACATCCAAAATGTTCTTTTCTCCGCATTACTTACAGGTTGACTGGCAAATAAAGTCTCTGGCTTTAAGTCCGACTTTCACGATTGTCTAATAAAGTTAAATAAATAAATACGCCGTGTGGTTCCCGGCAGAGTAGAATAGGACCACTCTATGTCATCCCGTGGATATCGTAAAAGGCGACTAAGGAAACACAAGCTAAACAAAGCTTATTAACATCAAAGAGACCTCTCCAAATCGTCTGGCCAGCGTGGAGAGTGTAGGCCAAATCCTCCGACTACTCAGGCTAGTAAAAGGCTCTGGTAGTACAGAGAGGGTCGTGCTCTTGCAGTGGAGACCAGAAAGACCTGATGATGATGATGATGAAATAAAAACAAAATAAAATAACATGTGAATGCAAGAAAACACCTATAGAAGTTAATCTGTTTGCAATCCTCCCCAGGATCCAGAGCATCGCCAACAACAAGTTCCTGGTGGTGCTCGAGCTGGACGACGTGATCGAGACGGACGCGGGGCTGTACAAAGTTAAGGCCAAGAACAAGATGGGCGAGGTGGCCGCCTCCATCAACCTTAACTTCAGCCGTAAGTAACGTCTTCAAACCAAATCAAATCAAACCATTTATTTCGCATAAGTGCAATACAACTAGCTGTTTCCAGTGTGCAAAAATAAAAAAATTATATTTAAGTAGTGTCGTACATATACACATACATAGCTTCAGTTTGTGTGATACAGGTAATTAAAATAGAAAATTGTAAGCTTTAAATCATAAAAGTAATCTTGTTCTTCCTAACACGACCATGGTTGAATTTATTAGGAACACCTTTTTATTTCCATTCATACTCGTATAAATTTTATTCTGTAGGAGTGAAAATATAGGGTCAAATCATACTAGCGTAAAGCCGAAGCGAAGCGAAACGATGTTAATATGGCAAACTCACCGAAAATAAGCATTAAGATCTTGAGTTAAAGGTGCGTTTGCCATATTATCATCGTTTTGCTTTGCTCAGACTCTGCGGTAGTATGAATTGACCCATATCTACTAGTTGCTGTGCTGGAGTGATTCCTACGTAATGAAAAAAATTTCTAAAACCACCATTTATATACATACATATGTATATATATATAGACTGGTATACTACAAGAGTATTTGGTAACTAAAAAAATCGTTCCTATAGCTAAGTTTACTTAAAATGTATAATGTTGTTAAATAAATATCACCCTGTGTTTTTCTATTAGCCAGAGTTAGGTCTGATTCAATCGTTTATTTAATATAAACGACTGACTGATCTAAGTTAAAAAGAGAAACGCAAAAAAGAAATAGCTTAACATTAAGAGTTGAAAGTCAAATAAGTACTTAATTGAGAATATATCTCTACGCTTATGCAATGTACTCTGATGCAAAGTATGAATGTGCCAAATATAGCATCAAGTCGTAAAATTGGAATGGAAACACATTTCTGTATTGTGAGTCATCAGCATACTCTGACGTTGAAAATGCCCTAAATATATAAACTTTGCCAAAAGAACTGACCCGAACCGAACATTGTCGGGCAAAGACAAACATTTGTCACAATATTCGACCGTAATCCAACACGGGCCAATAAAAATACCTTCACAAATAACTGTATTAGTCATAGTCTGAAATAAATGTCGACAAAAAATTTAGTGTGGAGCTGATCCCACGCCCCTCGGACGAGCCAAGAAACGTGCGTCTGTCGATGTTGGCAGAGCCGTCAGAGGCGCTTCGCTAAATTCTGATGATGCTTCTGACGGAATAACGTCTCTGCATTGTGATGACGACTGGTTATTATTTAAGAACATGGCACCTACGAGCTGGCAGCCATATATTTGTTAAGAGCTTAAACTCTCGTTATGTATCTTATCTTCAATAGGGGCCGATTATATATCGGAAGCACGACTAACCTTGGGTTATTTTGTACTTACCCCATGCCTTACTCACTCACACGGTGATTCCCGAAGAAGGACTGCATGAGCTTCAGGATATCACCTGGTGCGTAGTGCCTGTAGTCCTCTAGATCAGGATATGCCGATCCTAAAAGGTCCACGTCCACGCTCGTTATGTAGGACAATGATCTGAATAATACGTTTTTTTATGGATGATTGGTTGATAAGGTTTAATATGTTAACGAAGGTATCGTTACTGGGTATATTTTTAAAGAACCCAAAATAGGTTTAAGTTTTGTATTAATCACAAAGTAGCCGTAAAACTGATGAATGACTCTATCAAATAAGAGAATCTTATGAAATCTATTACTTATCAGTTTGGAAATCATGTAAAGTCATATTCTTTCCTTGTAACATTCTCATGATGTACAGAAACTACAAGCAAGTGCACTGCAGAATTTTCCAGTAAAGATGTTTATATTCCTAAGGTTTCTATCAAAATATCGATGAAACATGCATGTGTATTCCTAGAATTATCACCGTATGATCCTGAACGTCTGGTAGTTGTAATGTGAATTATAAACAAATTGATGTGTTGCGATTCTGTTCTCGCTCGAGTTATTTTTGCTTTTGCATCACAAGATACAATTAATCAGACATACTATCTATTTTTGAATCTAATTCACAATTATGTTTTTGTTCTCTTTTCAGCCGCTGACGAAGAAAAGCAGAAGTAAGTTCCTTTATAATTGTAATCTTATTCATAATTTTTTTGGTGCTTGTATTTTATTAAGACACCCTGTGTCCATCCGTGAGACTAATCTGGGTTAACATTACATTGATTTTAAATCTAGGTCAGGTCTATGTAAAACCTTGCTAATTTGTATCTTTGCTTGTAGTAACTTTTAAAGATTTAATGGGTGTACATTTCGAAACCCACGAATAATTATTAATATTATTAATTGGTTCAATAACTTGATAACTCACATAGAAAAAAATAATCTGTGCGTTCCACCCTTGACCTCTTCGTAGGTTCCCATCAGGCAGATAGGGGTGAAATGCACTTTTGATTCCTAAGAAAATAAAAACTTATGATGATTTCGTTAATTTCCAGACAAGTGGACGGCAAAGCGCCAACGTTCGCGCGCAAGCCGGCCATCCGGCAGGAAGACGATGGCAAGCGGCTGGTATTTGAGTGCCGCATCGAGGCCGAGCCTGTACCCAGCGTGGCCTGGTTCCGCAACACCGTCGAGGTCAAACCTGACGCGAGGCATAAGGTATAAAGCCTTTTTTCACTGACTTCTTCATCATCAGGTCTTTTATAATCTCCACTAAAAGAGCATAACCCTCACTGTACCGCCAGAGCAGTCAGAGGATTTGGCCTACACTCTACACGCTGGCCAGACGGGTTGAAGAAGTCTCTTTGGTGTTTATAAGTTTTGTTTAGCTAGTGTTCCCTAAGCCTTCTACGGCATCGACGGGAAAACTTGGAGTGGTTATTTTTTACTCTGCCGAGAACCACACGGCATTGACTTCTACGGTGGTCAATTAAAATAAATAGAAAGTACAAGCTTCAAATCTTGTGGAGATTGCAATAACTAGACAATTAAGCTAATGGGCATAAATATGAGATTTATTATAAATTGGTGATAGGCTAGTTACCGATTCCAAATGTACTGACCTTCTTGCTCGCCCAGTCAAAAGAAAATGGCCAAATTTTATTTGAACTGTAAAGCTATTTCCATATGAAGGAGTAAATATCTTGACTATTGGGACATAAATTTATGTTAATGTTAATGATAACAACCTGGATTAAATTAGGAACACAAATACTATTTAAAACTTTCATTATAAGGAATATCTGATAAATCAAAAGATAAAAAGAAAATTAAACATAGGTATATATTTTATGCAAATGTTAATAAACTCCGAGAGGGCACTTTTCCAGAATCTAATGACTCAATTGTACTTGAAAATGGTTATGTAATTGGCAAAGACACTGAACAGGCGGGCGCAATTAGAGACGCGTTCTGGTGTAGAAATAAAAATAAGAGGGCCCATTAGAGATGCTCCAGTTTTAAAAGTACTTAGAAATGGCCTTGACCCCGATCTAGTTGGCGAGGATAGCCACCAGGTGCTCGCGGTCCCGCGCGATGACCTTTCATCCTAAATCTGTCTATTAATTTCGTCTCATTGACAAATATTTGAAATTTTTAAGATTCCTTGGCCTAGTTTTTAAATTTTTAGGTTAGATTTGTAGATTTTGTTTGGATTAATAGCAATTTTAATTACTTTGTTATTTCTTTGGGATTCATTTGTATGCTTCCGCCATCAGTAAGTTTATGCAATCTATTGCTGTTGTATTGTCATTCAAACAATCAACATTTAGTAGATTCATTGCCTGAAGGTGCCTGTTTCACAAGCACGACGGCAGATGCTGCTGCTGCTGCCTCAAAGAATGCAGCAACATCGGCAAGGGTCGCATGTATTAACTATTGTTGGTGGGACTAACGTGGGTGGGCGCTGGCGAGCAGTTTGCATGAACAAGCTGGTGGCGGAAGCACACAAAGTAATTTAACTCGAACTGCGTAACTTCGAAAGTAATGCCTGAATCAATTCAATTATACAGTATTTTCGATCTTAAATTTTAATGTTCTTTTCGACATTGTCTTACAGTTGACAGTAAGCAAGGATGGAAAATCATACTATGCTGCGTTAGAGATCAACAATGTGACCGTAGAAGACGCTGGCAAGTACAGAGTGACGGCCAAGAACGAACTGGGCGAGAGTAACGCCACTATCAGTTTGAACTTCGACAGTAAGTATTACCGAATCTTAGATATCATCAAAACCAATAAGATTCTCCCTCCAATTTGTACTCATCACTTTGATGAGGCCAATCAAGTTGTTATTAGGAAATGCAATAAATTTGAATATGTCATTTGGTGAATATACTTAAAACCAATTCACACTATCAAGGATACATCATTTACTGAACTTCAAATGTAATTATTTATTGATTATAGATTTAATTGATTTAAATTACGCTTAATTTGTTTTTAACATTTAGCAGCTATTGTGTGATTCTAATCCCGTATCGACTTAAGATATAATTTTCATTGTATACGTAGATTTTGCAGCAAAGCTTGTATAATCATCAACTAATTCCTTCAGAATACTTTTACTCTACATAATACACTTTAAATATTGTAATTGTCGTTTACGTTTCTTTATTATGTTATATGTTTAATTTAAGATGTTTTCTTAGTGACAAAATAAAAATAAAAATGCTTACCACAAACACGCAATTATACACTCTACACTTTGTCTTGAATATAATAATATTAACTATATACTTATACAAACACATTAAATTTATATATTTATTCATTATGCACGTATTGTAGTATCATTATACCGTAGTTTATATTGACCATTTTGTAATTACTTTTGCAATATGCTTTCATTAACCTTGACTTAACCCTGCCAAATATCTTCTGTAGTTAGAATACTATCTGCAATTTTGTGCTTATGCAAACGCACAGTAACAATATTATTAACAGATGCAACTGTAATGCGTACTGTTTGATAGACTGAATTAGTAGAATGAGGAATTTACACGTATAATCTAAATTTATATCTTATGTATATATTCGAATAATCTATCTATTCTTATACATATCTCGATTAACTCTATCTATTCCGTACCAAATTCCGATCACATGCATCGAAAGAAAACATCTTAAATTTTTAATTGAAAGAAAAGCTGCAAATCTTCGTGTTACTATATTATATTGGCACTAAACTTTGATGGATCATATAGGCGACGAAGCGCCCGTACCTGAAGACTTTATCAAACCGACGTTTACGGAGAGACCAGTCATCAGGCAATCGGAGGATGGTACCAAAATCACATTCGAATGTAGATGTGTTGGCAAACCGAAACCAACCATTACATGGTAAGACTAAACTCGATATTATCACAAATACATTTTTTATAAAGGCATAAAAATGAAAATTTAACGACGAATCATCTATTCAGGTACCATGGTAAAAAATTAATAAAAGAAAGCAGTCGATACAAAATAACACTAGATGAGGACCAATCGTTATACCACATGGCGCGACTAGAAATCTTAGGCGTTGAGAATTCGGATAGAGGAGAATACAGGGCTTTGGCGAAAAACAAACATGGTGAAGGCGTAGCGAAAATTAATCTTAATTTTGAAGGTGGAGACAAACCGAAGTAAGACACCCAATTTCTTATTTATTCAAACATTTTTTACGGTAATTTAGGAGCTACTCTAAAAATTTATTTTTCAAACAGAATTCCCGATGGAAAAGCACCAAGGTTTCCTAAAAAGCCGACAATTAGACAAGAAGGGGATGTTCTTATTATGGAATGTGTTCTTGAAGCATATCCCTTGCCAGATATAACGTGGTTCCACGGAGAAAAAGAAATCAAAGATGGAGCTAAAATGAAGATGTCTAGAAAGGCTATTGGAAAAGATACATTTAATTTAACGTTAGAAATTTTAAGCCCCACGAGGGAGGATGGTGGAAATTATAGGTGTAACGCTTTCAACTTGTTTGGTGAGAGCAATGCAAATATTGCTCTCAATTTCCAAGGTAACAAAAAATCCTAATAAATGTATACAAGACGTGATATTTATAAGTACGCATACAGGAGCGGTAGCATGTAAAGCTTAAGCTTCAGGGCTGCATGAAGTTTAATACTTTAGTAAGCTCATGCATGATATTAGGTAATCATTTCATTTTATTCTTTAGGTGGGGATGACGAGAACGGTTTCGCACCATCATTTGTGGAGAAACCTCGAATCATTCCCAACGAAGATGGCACTCTCATTACGATGCGTTGTGTCTGCAAAGCCAAGCCGGCGGCTGAAGTATCGTGGTACAGAGGCACCACTATCATCAAGGCTAGCAGTAAAATCGAAATCAAATCAACTGAAATGGGCGAGGATATTTACGAATTGGTATTGCTTTTGACCAACCCGACGGCAGCGGATGGTGGCGCCTACCGCTGTCACGTCAAAAACGAATTCGGTGAAAGTAATGCTAATTTGAACCTGAACATTGAAGCGGAGCCTGAACCAGAAGGAGAAGGCCCGACGTTTGTTGAGAAGCCCACGATTCAATCTAAGGATAACGGTAAACTAGTAATAATGGGATGTAAGGTGAAAGCTAGCCCGAAACCTACAATAGTGTGGTACCACGAGGGTAAAGAAATCAGGGACTCGTCGAAGATCAAAACCAGGGTCGAGGTCAAAGAAGATATTTACACAATCATATTGGAACTCATCGATCCTGGTATTGAAGACTCCGGATTGTATAAATGCAACATTAAAAATGAACTTGGAGAGCTCAATGCAAATCTTACGCTCAATATTGAAAGTAAGTCGTGATATATTTTGGTAGTTTTATGTTAAATATGTATCAAGTAATTATTAAAAAATAAATAATTCACTGAATAATAATACAATTATGGAAGATTCAGTATTTATACTATGACCAGTAAATTTCAAAACCTTATTGGACATTTTTTTATAACTTATGTTTTCCTTTCTAATTACAGTCATTCCAGTTATCAAAGAGAAACCAAAGATCATTAAGATAGTTAAAAAGAAGACTGTTATTGTTGAATGTAAAGTATTAAGTAAATTTGCGCCTGCGTGCACGTGGTTCAAGGAAACTAATGCTGTCAAGGAGGACTCAAGACATACAGTGCTTATCGAGCCGCTTAGAGAAGTAAGTAAAATTTTAAGTAATTTGAGTTGAGGTAAAGATAAAATAATCTTAAATCATATAAAATAAGAAAATACTAGTACTAGTTTCAACTATTGAAAATAGGTGTTACATTAGGCTCTTTTGTGCCTTTTCTTAGAATATTGAACCTAGTTGGCTAACTTTTTATAAAATTCAGCTACACTAGATAACGTCAAAAAAGACGTAGTTTTGGTAAATAATACAATATAAGAGTAAAAATCTATTGTCAAAGTAGAAGACGACTGAATTAACCTACGTATTTATACTCACTAAATAATGTTTCAAATGTTTCAGGGTGAATTCACAGTTAAATTGGAAATCTCAAACGTTTCACAAAACGACAAAGGATCTTACAAACTCGTTGCAAAGAACGAAAAGGGTGAGGCAACGTCACAACAAGTCGAAATCACAGACATACCTGAAGAGAAGGGTGAAAAACCCCAGATCATCAAACATTTCAGAAGTTTGGTAAGCACTCAAATATTACTTTAGTAGTTATAGCCAAAAATTTGAAGTCTGCGACTATTATAACATTCAAAAACTTGGAAGATAAATTAATCTTATTTTTTCGTAAGCAGATTACATATCTGCTTAAAAAGAGAGACGCTGTAGGACCAAGATTAATCATTTTGCTACTATGGTAGTTTGCTACTAAGGCAACAAAACTGCAGGTTTTCAGATTCTACTCTTTATAAAATGTGGACAAATCTATATTTTTTGGATTGG
The DNA here is from genome assembly GCA_963082605.1 of Rhodophaea formosa. Lineage (NCBI taxonomy): Eukaryota > Metazoa > Arthropoda > Insecta > Lepidoptera > Pyralidae > Rhodophaea > Rhodophaea formosa. The sequence goes on along the minus strand of OY720228.1, from coordinate 5,706,262 downwards.
GTTGGATTTTATGTATTCTATTAAGTATATGCCATAATAAAAAATGTAGTAAGTAAGCTTTTAATTGTATTATCAATAGGCCAAGAAAGAAAACGAGGAAGCCGAATTCGTCGCTGTCCTCAAAACTTCGGACCAGTCATGCAGATGTACTTGGTACAAAAACTCGACAGTGATCAGGGATTCATCTGAGGTGAACACGTCGTTTGACGGAACCAACGCCAGGATCATCATCAGGAAGGTCTCCTCCAAATACGTCGCCAACTACAGAGTAGTGATCAAGAACGAATTCGGTGAAGACGAATCCAGTGCAGACTTGACATTAGTGGAGGAAAAGGTGAGTTTCATAACAACAAAGCCTAGCCTAAAATGTTACAATAATTGTTAGCAAAAAAAGTTACTTTATTTTGATATCTTCGGTCTCAAATAAAAAAAAATGCATACATTTTTTATATTTGCTACATTGTAGTATAGATAATTCAAATCTAATTGTGTCTGTTATAATTGCACTCAAGCGATATAACATACCATTAGTTTTACATCTGTGCTACGTTCAATCCTTTATTACATTACCGATATACAAGAACAAAAATGAATTATTTGTCATCATTAAATAATATTTAATGATGGACTCCATAATTACAGAAAAAGAAGAAGGAAGAAGAGGAAGAGGAGGAAAAGACCGTTATTGAAGAATCAGAAGAAGAAATGTCGATCGTGGAAGAAAAATCTGTGATTGAAGAAAATCACGTCGAAGAAAAGAAAAAGGTAAGTTTTTTTCTACTAAGCGTTTTCGACTAGATGCCCAAAACATTCTTGAATGTACAATCTTAATTATTTGTATACAACATGTAAGATTCAAAACGAAGCTTCCTTGGAACAATATTTTACTTACGTATATAGGTATACTACTTTTACTAGTAAAGAAAGCTCCATGTATTCTTCAGGAGGCAGCAAGGAAAGTATCAAAGAAGGAAGAAGTCAAAATTGAAGAAAAGAACGACGAAGTTGAGATTTCGGCCAAAAAGACTGAGTCCAAGGTTGAAGCCAAGAAAGTCGTCAAGAAGGAAGAAACTAAACAGGCTGAACAAGAAGTTGAAGAGACTAAAAAGGTACTTGAAAAGAAAACTGCCAAAACAGAGGAAGAAAAGAAGTCTCTTCTTGAGAAAATTGAAAAGAAAAAGGTTGAGACTGAAGAGGCTAAAATTGAAGGCATTCCAAAACTCAAGCCAGTCAAACCCAAGGAAGAGCCAGCTGAAGAAAAGAAAGAGCTCAAGAAGACTGACAAGACTGAAGAGAAGAAAAAGGTTGTTAAAAAGAAGGTCGTTGCTAAGAAGGAAGAGGTAAGTACCGAGTAATAACTTTTGGTCAACGCTATGTATACAAAGCTTAAATTTGAAACTGTAGACAATATTGTTTGTATGTTCGTTGTAGAACATTCTTCAATGTTTAATAAGAAACCTTTCATATTATACACGTAATTTTAGCAGATGTATCACAATTATAAATACATAAAAAAATATACATTAGATCATCAAACATAAATATTAAAATTACAGATAATGTATGATATACTTCTGGATCCCTAGTGGTGTTGACATATTGTGATAACATATTTTTGTTGTGAGTGTTGTGTTAACATAGATGTGCTAAACTTTTTTTGAACTTAGGATGAAATCGAGTTCGTCGATGATTACGAGCGACCTGTGCTGGAGAAATACGAAAAGATTACACCAACGCCACTCGACAAAAAAACAAAGGACACACAGCAGGTAATCATACTACACTCAACACACTATTACAATCACTAAATTAAATAATTAATCAAAATATTGATAGGGATATAAAAAATAAACATACCTATTTTGAACAGCCAAAGCGACCATCCGTTTCGGGAAGTGTCCGAAGTGAACAAGATAGTGAGGAAGAACCTTCTGTCGCGGAACCAGCACCAGAGAAAAAACCAAAAGTTGAACCTAAGGAAAAAGAAAAGGTACATTCAAAGCTCAAACCTCAAACTAATCGAAGTTCTATTTTTTTCGTATTTTCAATGTCTGTTATAATTTAATAATAATAATAAATAATTTGCCAGAGGTAAATTCATTTCAGATATCTATCATAATAATAACTAAATTAATGCGGTAGATATTTTGTATAGTTTCTAAAATTATGGAGATACCTTTTTGAACAATTAACAATTATGGTTTAGTGAAAAAAAAACATGTATAGTGATTAGGAGCATAGTTTATTTCATTTCTGTGTTTTTCTTCTTTTTTTTATTAAAAATAGAAAGATATACATTAAAAATTATTTCGTAAATGAAATAGTTGATAATATTAATCTTGATAACTTAGGTCGAGGAAAAGCCTGAGCCTAGAAGACTCAGTATCAAGAAAGGCCTTCCAAAACCAGAGGAGCCTGTGGACGAGCTTTCTAAAGTCAAACTGGCTAAAGCTCCGACCAAACCTACGGAACAAAAACTCGAAGAGCCACAAGTGGCTAAAACGAAAAAAGCGGCATTAAAGGTACAGGAAAAAATAAATAAATCAATCAATAAACCTTAAACCAATATCAATAAAACTTACCAATTATTAGAAACCAATTTAATTAATTAATTATTCGTTGTATTTAGCCGGAAGAGTCAGAATTCGTGGATGACTACGAACGTCCTGATCTCGAAAAATATGACAAGATGACGCCTACTCCTACTGACAGAACCAAAAAGCAGAATGGAGTTGAGGTACATACACATATTTAACACTTTTACATACTTCATATTATACTCATCACTAAGAATGTGAGTAAAAAAAATCTTCAATTATTATAGGCTGCTCCAGAATTTGTGGACGATTACGAACGTCCAGAACTTGAAAAATATGAAAAGGTTACTCCTACGCCTAAAGACAAACGTCGTCCTAGTGAAACACAGGTACAGATTTCTTAAATCTGAATATTTGTTAATTTTCTAAACTTGATTAAAATGATGATTAAATACACACTATTTTATGTATAGGATGAGACTGATATGATGAAGGGAAAAATTAAACCTAAAGAAAAAGAACCCGAACCAGAAATGCCTACCCTTAGGAAACGTCCTGTTACAAAGGATAAGGTATATTAATTTATTTGTTAATACATTCCTTTATTATATACATATATGTATGAAGATATCTGTAGCTCAATTATACTGCAATGCAAGTGCTTTGAGAGCCAATCCCCGGTCAAGATAAAATACGATTTTTTCCAAATCGTTTTGGGTCTTGGGAGTTTGCGAGTATCTCTAAGAGTATATGCATCTATTATAAAAATATAAATTGATTGAGTTATTATACGATAACACAAGTTTACAACTTAGTGTGGGGTATTTTTTTGCATTTTTATGTAAATCTCTTAAAGGTTTTTAATGAATTTAATAAATAATGCTATAGGAAGAAGAGAAAAAACCGGAAGACAAGCCAAAAGCAAAGACAACCAAAAAAGATGAGCCAGAGGCTAAAAAACGAACAACCAAAGAAAAAGAGGTACAAACACATCTCTAATACTAAACACTTTTGAAGAACGTTTATGCACAGATTTTATACTACTCACCACTTCTTTCTGACCACTTACATTAAGTTTCACACCTTTAGCTTGACTTGTCACAATCTCACACACTTTCGTCTAAAAGCTCTGTCGCGGCGTATTTCTTTAAATTTCAGCTATCAAGAGTCAACAGCAGTAAGTAAACTCGCTTTTAACCGTTGGCATGGCAAACGCTGTATAATGCTTTGCTTTTCTATGTTTAAATTTATTTTCAGCGTCATCGACAAGGCAGTATCATTTGGTTTTTATAATGAATTCTTTAAAAATTTCATCTTTTTCAACGAAGCGGGATATATTGTATTTCGAATTTACAAAATTACAAGAAGACTTCAATTCAAAATTTACATCTGGTAACTCTATCTGAAACAAACGCCAGAACAATAAAAGACATAAATTGCTAATTTTGTTGGAATTTCTATCAATTTGCAACTTTCATCACCTCTCAAATTACATCCATACAAGACTTCAAAATCAACATTTCATTTCTCAAATACTTATACTGAAATCATGTTAAAGGTCGTCGAGGAAGAATTTATTGACGATTACGAGAGGCCGGTTCTCGAGAAATACGAGAAAATCACACCAACACCACTTGAGAAAAAGAAAAAGGTACACAGTTTGACTCGCTTCAAGCTTACACTCACACAAACTGCTTGCCATTATTATTTACTCTAAATACAAATATAACACATATCTACATTTGTTAGGACGAGAAAAAGCCTGAAGAAGAAGTGCCATCAGCCACAGCCACTGCTAGACGCCGCTCTGTTAAAGACAAAGACAAGCCTGAGGTATGGCATACTCTACATATACATAAAATATATTATTTCAATTTAATAACATTATATACTTAAACACATTATGTTTCTAAAGCCAATGGACGTCGATGAAAGCGTCAGTCTGTCAAAGCCAAAGGCTCCAGGCAAACCAGGAAAAGAACCTGAAGACGTTTCTCTTACACACAAAACACCAGCAGAAATTAAACCTACGGTGCGTATATTTTTAAGCAATAATAATTTGCTTCTCTTAAATTCTCATATTCACAAAAATTTGATATAAAATCAATGTATCACTTTAGGAAGGTGAAGCTGAGGCTAAGCTCAGTGTTAAGAAACCAGAGGTCGTCGAAGAAAAGACTCTTAAGAGACCTTCAGCTAAAGACAAGGGAACTAAGGTAGATTATTTTTACTTCAATATTAAACTATTTTAATAGGTCTCATACAGTAGGAGATAATTATTCAAAATGACGATGGAAAAATTCAAAATTTACAAAATTATTCACAGACAGAAGTTTTGGCTGACGACAATAATATTGTTTTTTCTACACCAACCGTTTTGAAGAGACTTTTAGTTCTCGTCAAGGTATTATAGGAACATAAAAGTAGCAAATAGAACGTAGTGAATAGATAATATAGAAGCCCGTATAGACACTGAATTAATTTATCAACACCAACAAAGCACATTTCAATTCACTTTTTCTATTATTATAAAACCTTTTTTTTATCAGTAAAGCATTACGAAAATGTGTACCTATAGTTTATTCTACTTAAAGTCACAAAGTACTGTGACCCTCTTTGTATTCTATTCACCTTTGTTTTTCTTGACACTTTTGACATAATTTGTGGTTGGGGCCAGGGAGAGGACACTGAGGAGGCTGTCAGTCTCACCAAGCCTCGTACAAAGACCAGTACCACTGCTCCCGAGGAAGCATCCCTCACACAAAAGACACCTGCTAAGAAAAAGCCAACGGTATTGACTATTCTATTTTTGATTATCTCAGCTTTATCAAATTTTAAAATATTTAAATCGTACATATTCATTTCACTGAGAGATTAAAATTTTTAACAGAGGAAAAATTATGTACAAATGACCGAACTCTCACCATAAAACTTTTTTTTACACTTAATAGGAGGGATCAGAAGCTGCACAACTTAAAGTAAAAAAACCCGCCGTGGTCAAGAAAGATGATGAAGAGGTAGAAAATCTAAATTTTAAATCACGATTAAGTGTTGATTGGCTCTGTATGATTATCAAGTAGATAAGATAATATAAAAAGCTGAGATAACTAAAAATATTTCTGACTAATATCTTTTGGTAGATTAGTCTAATCCTCATAGATTAGACTGTGTGTTTTATTATTCACAGTTTTTTCACAGCGCACCACCGAACTAACTAGTAGAACGCAAATAAGCACTTATACCAGTAATTTGCTTTTATTTATCATCAATGCTTTTATTGTTTAGGCTCCTCTTGCAGTACAAGATGGTAAATTCGAAAAGCCACAGCTTAAGAAAACTGTTGTTAAGAAGCCAACAGATAAACCCAAAAAAGCACAAGTTGGATTAAAAGATACTGATGACGGGGTAATCACCATTTTAAACTGTTTAAACTTCTCTAGTATTGTCCATTTTTGTCTCTATTCTATTACACCTGAACACTTTTGTATTTGTACAGTGAGCACAATGTATCGGTAATCTCTGCACTAATTCCTTCAACTTCACACCCTTATGGCACTACCCGTACCAGAACATGTCAGGAATTGTCTTTGGATCTTGGAAGTTCAGTCTCTCCGTCGTTGTCCATGGTTCTTGGGTCGCAAGTCGCATGTTTGTTTTTACTTGTTTTATGTTTCTGTTACACAGGATATAATCGTAAGTACTTAATTTATTCCGTACAATTTTTTTGCACAATTTCATCTTTTGTAATTATTTAGTCAATGCATTAAATAAGCAAGCCTGCATTTATAATGTCTGGCACTATCGAGTAGTTTTATTATTTCCAATCTATGAAATTGTAGCTTGACTAGCTTTTGGATAAAATGATAAAACCGGTAATTTACTTACCTAAATCTTTGTTTTGTATTGTGAACACATTTTTGGTGTCTATCTTTGCCATAAATGTCTTAATTATTTTGTGCTCAATTATTTGAATAGCACAAATTTTAATATATTTCATAAAGAAACATAAACAAGAAACAGAAGAGCTAGTCAACATAATTCTTTTTCCATTTATTAACATATAGTTATCTTGCAGTAAGTACGAGGCTTCTATCATATTGTTTCCAAGTCTCACTCACATCCTGACTTATTACAGATGGAACTTGACTTCGTTGATGACTATGAAAGGCCAGTTCTTGAAAAATATGAAAAGATCTCACCGACTCCCACAGTTCGGGAGAAGAAAGAAAAGGAACAAAAGGTAAATGGTGATTTTCCTTGATCGAGTGATCGAAGAATTTTCGTAAATTATTCTAAACGTGAGAAGTAAATAAGTCATTATGGCAATAAAAGATAAAGATTGTCAAATCTATGAACATCAAAAAATGTTTGAAATAGAAGTTATATAAAAATAAATTGCTATAGATATTTTATATATACATTCATATATACTATACATGAAGTTTTCTTATGTTTTCGCGATTGTTACACATTTAAATAAAATTATTTTAATACGGTTTTTTATCGCGTTTATTACATTATTTATACACCTAACGTTTCGAGCACTTTACAGTGTTCGTGGTCGCAGGTAGACTAAGTTGACATTTGTCTAGTATTTTATAAGAACTGCAAAATCTACCGCCTAAAATATTTATTGATAACGTTCCGGATGTACGCAGTATTGGCTCACGGTGTCTGAAGGTCTGCGACCACCTGCGACCACGAACACTGTAAAGTGCTCGAAACGTTAGGTGTATAAATAATGTAATAAACGCGATAAAAAACCGTATTAAAATAATTTTATTTAAATACTATACATGAATTTTAGACGTAGTGGTGTATAGTACTTATCAAAGAAAAAGTTGTCAACAAATGTGACATGTCAATAGAGATTTTCATATACTTGAATGAAATACAGGTTACAATGATGGCTCAGCAGCAATCACAGCGACTAGAAGTAAAGGTAGAATTCATGGCTAAGCGTGAACCTTATCCACAATATGCTTGTTTAATACAACCCTCTAAACTTCGAAATTTCAGCACCTCCTGACAAAATTCATAATATACTGTTTTTGAATATGACCCAAAAACCTGCGAACCATATACATTTTATGTATATGATAGTGACACCTTGTATATATGAATTTCAGCATATCATATCCATTCCTAAAATGTTAATATATCTTTGACAATTTAAAATGTTACCCCTTTTTATATCCTTTATTCAGTTCCCATTTAGGTATACCCAAGTTTCGGAAAAATATACGTCCCCAATACCAGCGTCTACTAAATACTATATTTATGACATCTGTATATATTAATTTCAACGACATGTTCTGTATTGTCCTTTATGTGGTGTCCAAAAAGCAGCTCATATGTAAATATATCAGATATCACAATGGTATTCATACCACCAACATTAAAGTGTGATACTTTGTACCTTTGTGCTAATTGAACACTTTTGTGTTTTTCCCTTTTAGACTGAAAGCAGAAGAACTTCTATGCAGAGTGAGGTTTGTACCTACTGTATTTAATTTTTTTCCAACTGTCAGTACCTATAGCATGATTAAGTCCTGTACTTGTTTGTTTGATTTTTGTGTGTGTAAGTGGCCAACACTAGTGTCCAATTTTTAAGCTATCTAAAGAGATCTGATATAGCTTAAGGACTGCCATCAATGATGTCAGTCGGGACCAATAGCTCGACCTGCCTTCTGAAGCAAGGAGGAGCTCAAGATATTTTTATGCCACTTGCGGTCACCCATCGAAGTGGGGACTGCGCCTGGGCTTGTTTAACATACGAAAGCGCTAATAATGCTTACGCCCGGTGGGCAGGGCAATCGGGCGCCTCCTCCACTCTTAAGTTTTCAATACATTTAAGATCATTTTCTCATTTTCGAAATTGCCTCATAACAGGCTTTATATTGGGGTTCCTATCATTGATTAAGATTGTTATTATTAATGATAACATGACTTAAATATTCGTTTTTGTAATAATCGCCTCAAAAATAACAGCTGATAATTGCGTTGTTGAATGACAAGTTTATTCCGATAACAAAAAAAGGCTTAGACATAAAATTTAATACTTTTCAATTTTCTAGGTCAAAGAAGAAGTCACAACACAGAGTCGAAAGAGCTCTGTCATTGAGAACCAAGCTGTTAAGGCAAGTATACTCGCATAGAAGGTATGAATATATATATATATATATATATATATAATCATTTTTTTTATCTATGTATACTCGTATATAATATAGTTTGCTATAAACAACAAACATTACAGACTACTTATCAATCAAATCTAATCAAAAAATATTTGAAGAATAGATATAAGAAAATATTCAAAAGTTATTTACAAAAAAATATGGTAATTGGAAAAAGATTTTTCTACGTAACCGAAATACCAAAATATTGGTAAACTATTGTAATTTCAATGCAATAAACCGAATTGAAAATTTCAGTTATTCATAGAAAATCTGAATTCCGTTTAAAATTTTGTATTTTTCCTACTGTAGCTTACAAAAGAAACTGCTGAAAGCAGAAAGTCATCAATATCATCGGTAGCAGAGCAACAACAGACTGCAACACTTAAAAAATCTGCTCAAAAGGTAAGTCGGAGTGTTGAAAAACAAACAAAAACTGAGAAGTCGACAAAAACTTACCAAATTTAAAAAAATATAAAAATATGGAGACAGTGGATTTAAGAAAAATGCTGTAAAAGAAATTAAGGTTCTATAAAATTTTAATGATGGTTACAATAATAAGTAGAATTATATTTTATTACAAGGAAGCACTCGAAATTTCGACTCACCTATAAAAAACCTCGATCGACTTCTTAGTTTTTAATTACGAACGTTTGTGCACAGACCTCAAATCGCAAAATAGCAAATAGATGAAGCAGACCCCGCAAAATCAAAGAATGTTTGAACCTTTACTATATCCTTACATTCCGAATTCTTATAAGAATGTAATTGTAAAACTTAAAAGATTTCAATAAATATATTCATGCAATCATAGAAACTAACAAGTTCATATTGATACCCCCTGGTATGGAGTATAATTAAATATCGGAATCAAGATAAATAGAATACAAAATGGTAAGAAAAAAGGTAAAAACGGATACCATAGCTATATTTAACCAATTTAAGTTAAATTAAGTAGTTACCTTTATTCCGCAATTTAAATGTTATTTAAGGAGGTTAAATATGAATTTGATATTAGAAATATTGGAAATTTATAGATATTTGACCAAATCAAAATGTTAATGCATTATAGTCCTTATACACCCCGTATTTCATTTATTTTAATAAACCCCAATACACATGCTGCCCTTGAATAAACGCTTATTCATAATCCTAATAACTTGTTTTTAGACCACCCTTAAGGAACCAGAATCAAGTGAAATAAATCAAATCAAACTTAAGGTAAGTCATTGGAAATTCTCGTTGCATGAATTATTACAATATCTGTTCACTTTCTTGATTAAATCTATAAATCTTTTTCTATTCTTCAAAACAGACAATGAAAATAAATTCAATCTGTTGTACTTTCTGTTTTTGTAAATAAAACTTTTTTTGTTTCAATATCAAACGCTTCTTTGTTTGATATAGTGTGTCTAGTAAATAACAAGTGTATATAAACTTGTGATAATACTATACGTTCAACAGATTTTTTTTTGACATACAGCCACATTAGAAGCACCAAATCACGATTAGCAGTAGATATAATTAAATGTTTTTGTAAATAGGATGACACTGATGATGTAAAGGAGAAGGTAACACAAGAATCTGTCGATAAGCCTACAGAAAAATGGCGACCTACGAACACTGACATGCAGGTATATACACAGAAACATTCACACAACAATCACTTTACCTATAATATTTCATTTTTTTTTGCGTCAAAAGTAAATGTATTCCAGTTGAAAAAGATAAATCGTTACTTAAATTACTAAATTTATATCAGGAACATAAAGAGGTTGTTCAAACCAACACACCTGAAGTGAAAAAGGCTCCAGAAGAGAAACCAACTGAGAGGCGTCGACCAAGCAAAACTGTTGAGGTAGTATACGTATAAGTATTACTATAGTCAAACACATACATTATATGAAAGTAATGTTATTTAAAAAATATTTTACGTAGGAAACGAAGGAAGTTACGGAAGTTACCAAAAAAACAGAAACCAAAAAGAAAGTTGTTGATGAAAAACCAAAAGAACCTGATTCTCCTTGGCGTCGCCCAAGCAAAACTGAGGTAAATTAAAAAAAGTATGATTAAATGCTATCATGAATACTTTAAATGCTAAGGAAAGATATTAAGATATCTTTTTTGCCATTTAGGAAACTAAAAAAGAGGAAAAGACAGAAACAGTGCTAGAAAAGCCTAAGGTAGCTTATTCCACCGCTTTTTATTTTTATTAAAATGGAACTAATTGTTACCTGTTACTATATCTGATAAATATTTTACTAGGAACCGGACGTACCGCTAACGCCTAAACAATCTTCTTTCTTCTTGAGAAAGAAATCGTATGTGGAGGTTCGTAACATAAAATTATTTTTTAGTAAAGTTTTATGAAGTATCATTAAAGATTTATTAAATTAATTAATTCCTTAGGAACCTGAGATTGAAGTTAATGGAGAATCTCAACCAATCTTCAAGGTAACTTTCAGACCATAAATTATATTTTTTACGTAAAATTTAAATAAAAACATTACAATAAATCAATTACACATATTAAAATTGAATACACGTTTTATCAGGAGCCCGAAATAGTTGTAGAGGAAACTAAGCCAGAGATACCGAACAGACCAGTACAATCACCATTTTGTCCTTGGAAGAAAAAGCCTTTCATGGACGAAGAGGTAATAATTACTTTATTTCTATAATACATACAAATTTACACAATCACACTGACTTCAATACTTTCTACAAATATTGCTTTGATAGGTTCCAACATTTGGTACACCTGATAAAGAAGAAGTACAAAACGAAGTTCCTTTCTCATGGAACGTCATTCCAGAAATACCGCAGGTACACAGTGTAAACTGTTATAATATATTAAAATTAACTTAAAATGAATTACTGGATATATTATTGTTTATTTATTTAAAAGAAAATTACGAATATTAAGTTTAACAACAACAAAAAGTAATAAATATGGTAAAAAAGTAATAAAATAATGATTGTTTTAAGTCATAATACAATGGTGATTGCAATTCCGGGAGTCAAAGTGTTGTATGTGACATAAATAAAACTATCGTGTAACATGAATATTTTCAATATCAGGCCGAACAAACACCAGAGTTAGAAGACAAATATAAACCAACATTATTAGAGCCCTCTGACGCACTCACACGAAGAAGACCTTGGTCTCCTCAGGTAGACTCTATTAATTTACAGACTATTCATCTCAACCTAATTCAGCAGCAAACTTGGAACTAAAATCTCTTGACTTTCCAACATCAGAAAATTCACTAACTTACACACAACATTGGCTTCCACCACACACAAAATCATGCACACACGGTTGATTTCTTTAACATTTCGAAGAGGTTTCGTATGGTCGCCATTAATAAATTTACTCTCTAGGCTGATTGGACAGTGGACGAGCCTATAGCAGCAACACTTGAAATACCACAGCTTGCTATTAGTACCAGCCCTGACACACCTGAAGAGGTATAGCCCGGGCCTATGACTGTGAACAGCAAAATTGAAGCACATGCACCCGAAGTTTTTATTTGATTAGCACCTAGCACTAAGCACAAGCACAAAGTAGCGAACAGTTGTTGTAGCAAGTTGTTCTATTAATGACTGAACATTATCTTGGAGTGATCAACGTACTGTGATTGTCTAGAGTAAATACCTACCATAGACTTCAGCCTATCCATTGGTATTATAGATAGCTTAAGTTATGAAAATAAAGGAATACCTTATACATGGTTATGTTAAAAACATCAATAACTTCTTAATATCGGAATCCGAATCCCTAACATAATATAGACTCACAAGAAAAAGGTGAAAATCGGAAAATTAAACAAATTCACTGATCAACTAGTCGAGTTTCTATGGGAAGTCTAAATTTGTTTTCTCCAATTTTCCTCTTTTTTTGGATTTTGTGTCTAAAACTAAAGAGGTTATTGATGTTTTTAAAATAACCCTTAATACCTTGAACCTTTTTAATTACCTTGAACAAAAAATTACTCGACAAGAATATTTTTTGTAGGAGTTAGACCAATATGTTTCATAATTTGTCTAAAAAAAATCACTTTGCGTATGTCACTGCGCTTGTTGGAAGTCATTAATAGAAATAGTATCTGCACAGTAGTAAATTTGAAACGTATTGTAGGTAGTTATTGACACACTTTTTGTCGTGTGTTTACACAAATCTGTATTTATGTATATTGGTAGGTAGATCTATGTACTTAACCAAAATGCCATGTTCGCACATAGTTGTTACTTTACTTTCTTTTTTGTTAACAAAATTTCCCGCTTTGCTTTGCTTTTTAACAATATGTAATACTCCTAAACTATTGCACTGTATCTAGTTTAATTTGTATGTTCCGTATATAGAAACAATATTTTAAATTGGTATACAAAAATGTGTAATGGCGCGATTTTGGTAAGTATACTTATTATTGTCCTACAAACCAGTGAGCCAATTAAATTAACATTCAAAAGTATTTCATTTTTCCAAAGAGGAAACTAAAGCTAAAAAAAGCTTATAAACATCAAAGAGACCTCTCCAACCCGTCAGGCCAGCGTGGAGAGTGTAGGCCAAATCCTCTTACTGCTCTGGCAGTACAGAGAGGGTCGTGCTCCTGCAGTGGAGACTAATAAAGACCTGATGATGATGATGATGATTATTGCTACCCAAAAATATCAGACCAGCTTATAAACGTCAAGAAGAATAAATTCATAAAAATATCAAGAATGCTTTAAGAAACTAATACCAAGATGCATTGCAGAAAGTGGCGGTCAAGGAAGAAGTTGTACAAGAAGAGGCCAAGAAGGCCAAAGTCACATCGGTCAAGAAGAAGGCAGAGGACCTGCCCGAGATCGCTGATTATGACAGACCTGATCTTGAGAAATACGAAAAGATTTCTCCCACACCTACAACCAGGGAGAAGCCAGAAAAAGACAAGGTAATTAGAAATAAAGTAAATGACTATTCTAATCCACATATAACATAGTTTCTTTGTATATTAAACTTTTTTTAAATGATGTTATAATAAAGAAAATATGATTATATGCCATATAATTTAGGCCTTCGTCCTGCAGTGGACTTCTTGCGGCTAAGATGATAATGATGATACCTTAAAAATAAATCTTATTAAAAAGCCGAACTATGCAACCAATTCTTATTAATGTGGGACCAATGTATTCTATTTTAATGTCCATCGATAATAGACTTAACAAAATTATAATATAAAAGACCTTAGTTAGCATCACATACATACAAACAAGGTAATGAATAGAAAGTAATCAGTATTTCAATTACAGCCTACTCCTAAAGTACCTGAAATTAAGGCACCAGAGGAGAAACTAGCCGCGCCTAAGATCGAGGTGATACGTGAGAAATCTCCAAAACCAGACATGCCAAGGAAACCTTCCTTGGTCCCTGGAGCTCCTGTTGGAAGGCGAGGCTCTCTCATTCCTCCTCCAGAGGAAATGGGTAGACGACCTTCGCTTATCATCAGCGACGAGGTATGTAATTTTCCTCTAATAACAATATACATATGTTTAGATATATCAATTTCTAAATACTTTGTACAACGATAATATATTTCAACGATTTCATATATCGACATACGAGGTATGAAAAGATTTTAAAAATAATTTTGTAGATCCATTTATTGTGCCGTCCAATCGTAGCATAGAAAATATAATTATGATTTTAAAAATATATCAAAATCTTTTGAACAATCATATAATATAAGATAATATGCCTTAATTTTGTGCACCTATCATTTCAAATTATCAAAAGATTTTGGTACTTAATTTGAATACCTTTTGAATACAGTTTTGCCCTCCTAGTAGATTAGATACCCTATTCTCTCAAGCCGAACCCTTAACATTAGTTTGACCTTACTTCCTTAAAGAATACGCCAGTAATCATCTATAGAAAGATGTAGTTACACAAAACAAATGCTTTAGTAGCAAGAAGAAATAGTTTCATATGGTTTTGATCTTAGACTCCTCTGCTCCCCGCTTTTAGAACTTTAGAGCAACACGGTAGGAAAAATCTTGATTCTGACGATATTTATATATTAAACACCGTACAAAACGTAATCCACAGGAAAATAGAAAACTAAGACCTGGTGAGGTGGTCGAAGAGAAGAAGGTAAAAGCAAAAGAAACGCTAAGAATATACGTGAATGCTGTCCGTTATATTGCCGTGATAAAGATTTAACGTAAACAAAATAATGCGTTTGCATCTGACGCGGTTCACAGCACATTTGCGCACCTGGATAATCACATAAACCCCGAAAAATTTATCAATGACAATTTTAATGGAGTATGTAATTATCCAGGAAATGTAAAACGTTTTGTCGTCAATGGCACCAAATCTAAACAGCACACTATTGTGGAGTCGCGCACACGTATGCACAGCTTGTAAGCACGTCAGCACACAATAACGGTCGAGGATGGTCGTGTTTCTAGGGAAATAGATGACTCAGCACATGTCAAAAATGTCTCACATTGTGCTGTCTCGACGGCCACTAACAATGTAAAACTTACATAACAAAACGTAACGAATAACTCTTGCACTTGCTAGTATTTCTTTGCACCGAATAATAAGCATTTAGGTAGGTTCGTAGGAAACAGGTTCGGCGGCAGAGATAGGCACCATATTGTCAATGTGTAAGGGGATATTATCAATGTTTTTTAACAACAGGTCACCAAATTGCGTCCAGGAGAAGTTTTAGACGACAAAAAGGTGAGATCGAATGGATCTGGCCAGTTTAGGTGGACGCTGCCCGCTTTGCCAAGCATTTTTTTATTTTAGTGTTATTTTTCTTATTTTATTATTTTTACACTGACATCACGGACAACTTAATCTTGACCAACTACAAAAAAGACAAAGTTTATACAATATATGACCTACGACGAAAATTATTAGAAGATTTGTATCCCCTTCCTTAAATTACACTCTTGGACTTAATTAAATATAAGTTAACAATGTTACATCAAATAGAACTCTTAATCTTCCCACTTCTTCATCCCTCCCTAGTAAATGAATACTACACATACCCCATACTATTCTCAAATCTTTAAGACCCCCTTAGATGTTCTTTTATCCAATAGAACGCCGCTTTGCCGTCCAGCAGAACTTATGACAATACTTGCTGGAAAACGTGTTTGTCTTTTTGTTAATTTGAGATCCAAATCAATTTTTCAGAAGATGGATATCATGTTAACAGCTTAGTAGTTTACTTTTAGAATGGCTTTAGTTTTCCTAAAACCCAGTAACTGGTTTTAGTTTCAATTTTCCACTAATCATTTAATGTTAGTTGGCATATGATATAAAATGTATAATTTTATTAGTTTTACGTTGAACATTTTATCACAAATATACTTAACACAAACACAACACATTGATACAACTTAAGTATGTACATATACACAATTAACATAGTTCGACACTGCACTAAGACACATTTCGTTGGCATATTTTAATAATATTGACTCATACATAATAATATAAATAATCGACATATAACACAAGTGCACACAACATACTTATTTAAGTTTTAGTTTATGCACTACATTAACAGAGAATGGTATACTAAAACGAATATTTTTTTCCAAAAAAGAAACGCAGCAGGCCCGGTGAACTCAAGGAAGAGGTATATAATGTGTGAAAAATATATGTTTAGATATATATGTCATAGAACAAAGAATATTTTAAATACGTGGCTAACATAGATTTTTCCCAAGTGATTAATGTGCAGTAAATAAAAATATTCGGAGACGACCCAATTGTAAGATGACTATACATTTTATGATTGGCATAAGAAAAAATCGCCAAAACATCGTATATTCATTTTTGGACCAAAAAAAATATATTATGTAAATACGTAAAAATCAGAAGCTACTAACACCTGACGCATAACAGTTTGTAAAAAATAATAATCAACTTACTAACCAAACTAAAACCAATAGAAGGTATGTATCTAATAAAATATGCAAATTCTAATCCTGATTCCGAGCATGCATTTAAAATAAACAGAAACTTAAATATAGATCAAGGAAATAATAAAGTAATGCATTTTGTTGATCCTCTTATATCCTGAAATACCAGACGCATCGAATGCATTTAACAAGCTTTAGCACTAAGTAACTATATTAGTATGTATATTAAAATCAATGTCCATGATCTACTATATTAAAAGCAAAATGATCTCAACTGAAGTAAACATCATCAAGTCACACTGAAATATTATAATTAAGATCATTGACGTTCTTATAAAGATGCCACAAAACACCCAATTCTAGAAAGTTTAAACTATTAAGAAGTAAATATCATTGAATCTGACAGATACACCCCAATTAGAGATCATACAGGTTCATAACTAACTGTAAAGATGCCACATAATATCTAAAGGCGCAAGGTTGCAAAACAAATAAGTTGAATAGTGAAACGATGCCGAAATCTAAATCTGTCACACGCAATTATTATAAATCAAGCACAGTGAATTTAGAAGCGGAAACTAAACAAAGATTCTATAATTAACAATATATAAGTTGGAGCCACAGCCAAATGCTGTAGCTATGACGTAAATAAAATATATAATCGATGATATGTCGACCGTAACGCAGGTCATAAAGCAATGTCAATAAACACACTATATACGAACCAAATAAACAAATCGATTTGTTAATTAAAGTTAAGTGTTACATTAAACTGTTTATTGAATTGTCTTAGCATTAAAAGCATAATTTCTACTATAACCGATCTATAAAATAAAATAAAAATATTATTCTGATAGTTATATGAAATAATGTCAGGATGAAGAAGAAGTATCTGCAGTAAAGTATAAACTTAACTTATACCTACATATATATTACCTTACTAAATTAAATAAATAAATATATGTATACGGCTAAATCCTCTGACTACTCAGGCTAGTATATGGCTCTGGTAGTACAGAGAGGGTCGTGCTCCTGCAGTGGAGACTAGAAAGACCTGATGATGATGATGATGATGATGGATCAATCACAGAAATTGAGCTTACCCCACAGTAATTTGTGAACTTGTGTCGTAGGATACTATCTCAAAGATACTATTCTAAAATGGTTCTATATTTAAAAATCCGAGCATAGCATTTAGCTTCCAACTACCAAATATTTTATTGAAAAGACGATACGCTTTCCTGGCAAAATCAAACAATCCCTTTTATCTGACGCTGCAAAATACTTAACGTCATAATTTTACCATGAAAGTTATACGACAAGAAGTTCAAAGCAAAAACGGCGCCAAACATTAATTCAAGAGTAATATCTATCATAACGAAAGATATGAAATGATTTTTACGAGCAAGCGCAAAGCAAATGATGCACACCTGTTCACGTCGTCGCCAATGACGTGACTGCTAATGAAGCAGACGGAGCCAGTGCTGATGCATTATGATTGATCGTTATTCTTATAAATATGAGTGCAGGAATTAGGCCAAGAGCGAAAGAGCTGATCTTGAAATGTTCTCACCCTTAACTGCGGTCTTCTGCCAGCCCCGATGAATTATGCTCGCCGACTATTGTTAAAAAGACATAAGTCTTCCTCGTGGCCAGCTGTCACCGTGTGATGCTCTGTTGAATAGATGCTATTTTAAATTGACGTCAAAATAGAACTATAAGATGTACCAAAGTTAGAAAACTATCGGATTTTATTACTATCTATATTGTTTCCAATTTGATAACTAAAGTACAAAATTTCTGTGGATAGCACCAAGTGAGTTATAATCTAGTATCGTATATATAAGATAATAAAATAAAAGAAAATTGAATGATTGATTTAAGTGATAATATGAATTCAAAAATATGAATTTTACAAACAACATCGGATTTGAAAATTTGATGTTCTAAACCTCAAATAATCAAAATAATCCTAACTAATAACATTGTTAAATCTCAGACTGTCTTTGTATTATTTGGGAAATTATTTAAACAGAGACAGAACGTGGTTTGAGATCGTTTTTAGGTGAGGAGCTTCTAAGATAAGGAATCTTAGAAGCATCTCACGTAGGGCGTAAGATTTCAAGGCAAGGCTGAAATGTCAAGATTACCTGAGAATTCGCGTGGGCTACCACATGGACGGCCTGCAAGTGCGGTGGTGGACATTTGGACATAACTGCAGTGTCAAGCACATTTGGCAACATTGCGGAGACTCTTGGCCATCTGCTCTCTAAATCGATCACAGCTTCGGCAGGTGAATCACACAATTTCTGATTCCAATCAACCATCTAAAATAAAATATTGATTGCAATGATTGCACAGTGCATCACTTTAAATACCTTAGTATTTTTAGCGGTGCGCGGCTGTTTTTAATATTGCGTTTGAAAATATCTCAAGGACGTAGAAATGAAACCAAAAAATATATAAAAAAAGAAATAAGAAAAGACCTATTTTGATCATGCTGTGAAGTATGAATACTATTAATAAATCGAGCTAGTTCATAATCAATAAATCTTCGACGTCGAACAAAAACAGACACAACAAGAATATAAACAAGTTAAATTATAAATAGAAACAATTCTTCAATCCATATCTAAAATCTATCACCTTGCTAACTATGTAGCTATGCAGATATTTCAGGCATCGCATCCCTTGCCAGCGATGACAATGCTTGAGTTATACGCGTCAGTTTCGGCGATGCCAATCAATCTCGTTATCTTACGCAAGCAATCGCTTCTAATTTATGAACTAACGACGATATGCGTCCTACCAGAAATTTTTCGATACGCCCGATCTTGGCTGCCTTGCGAGAACTATCGCTCTTGTGTCAATACGTCTTTAAACTACACCAGGCGACTAAAAACCCATTAAAATCAAGGCAGGAAAATAAAATCAGTTTAACAATAATGATAGATTCATACAGCTGTTCTCGCTCTGGAGTTCCTTGTTGAACCGCCAACTGCTGAATCGACAGTCTGGAGCTACTCGCGGATCGCCCAGGCGTCCAAGAACACACTACACGGGTGGCTCACCTTAATCTGATAATTAATTGAATTGGTCTGCTGATTTGTGCTGTGCACAAATAGAAGCGCTTCCCCGCGCACTCCTCTCGCCCCTCCGAGGCAAGGCGACCATGTCTGAGCGACCCCTTCTTCAGTCTTTTGACATTCGCGCCCATTTTTAGATGGAACGATACTAACGAACTATTCCCCAATCGAGAATTAATAAAACGAATTAAAAAATAAAATAAACAGGGTGTAACAATAAAAATAGCAAAATAAGAAAACCTAATAAATTATAATATTGAGCATTTAACTCTTAAGCTTTTTATAAACAATGAATGTTCAAATAAGCCAAGCTAGTATTATAGTTAATTTTAAAAGTTTAGCTAGTAATAGTGAAGAAAGTGTGTGACTTGATAATGGAGCTGTGATATGTATAAGACATTTTATGAAAAAGGACAATCTTTTTGGTTGTATTGTGGCATCTTAGTTTTAAGAGACTAACACTATGGCAGCCGTGGCTAAGCCTAAACCACTAGCCCCCCTTAAACCAAAGGGGGCGGCGGCTGTCGACCCGGTAAGTAATAACAACACCAAATTTTGAACTTTCTGCAACCACAATATCTTAGAAAAATTGATCCAATGGTGGATCTATTGGATCTATTTTTTTTGAGTGATTCTTCTCGAGGAATTGAAAATCAAATTAATGCAAAAAAGTCTTGCTGATCCGGAGAAATTTTGGTTGCATTAAGTTTAATTATTAGGCTTGATTTTATATGTTACATGTTAATAAAATTGAAGTACGACAACAAAGGACATCAAAACCTTAATTTAAATTTAAAATGTAGAAATCTCGAATCAGATCTTTACGAATTTAATACAAGATACATAGTTCTTTTTCATATTTACCAAAGTACTATAATACAAAGCAATTATGCACTGTAAACATAATTCTCCAAAAATTTAAAATTATTTGTTCAGGGTTAATATTTATATGTATGTGCATTTTCCACTCCCGCCATGACTGCTAAATATCTGTATAATATGGTTTGTATGTTTGGAGAATCCTTACAACATTTCAAATGCCACTGGCTAAGCATTGTTGCAGGACTTTCGTTTTTTATTAGTTTATTAAAAATCTTGTTTTGTTATAAACTTTACAGGTCACATTTTAAATAAATTATTTTTTCTTTAATATATGAGCAAAAGTCTGATGAAACTGTGAATAATTGCTTTCATGGCACCTGGTTATTACGGTGATCGCGTTTGCTAATAAATTGGGTGATAACTTCTACCATTCGTCGTGTCATAAATTTGTCGGACATAAATAGGCTACATGGAATTATAACGATAATTAGTTTACGCCATGTCTGATTCTGACGATCTAAATTTGTCATTTTGATATTCAGATCGAAAATGACAACATTTGTAAACCACAGATTTAAGTAGATTTTAATTTATCTATGTATCTTAGATACGTTAATAATAATTTACTACATTTTCTTAGCAATCTGATTATTTGTTCTGATTTACAACGAAATAATTTTAATATTAGTATCAACATAATTTTTATTAATATTTACAAATATAGTGATAGTTAATTTTTAGTTTTTTCATTAAAATCACAATCTGTTGTGATAAAAAGAGAGTCTTAAAAATTCAGACTAGTGCCCATTCATCCAAACTGGATTAAAAATTTAATTTAATATGCTAGAAAAAGTAACTCAATCACGAAACATTACATTAATTTTGAAGCAGACGTATAATAATTAAATTAAATTGCTCTTACAAGAATACCATTGTAAATCGTGTCCCAGACACTTCGGAATTATTAAAATCATTGTCATAATTTCATATATCAACACTGCACTTGTGCCACATTTGTCAGGAAGTCCAGGTCCATTGTCAGGTCATTTGGCTAACGCCCCGAGAGCACATCTGTCATAACACGTTTGTACCATGTATTCGGTTACTGGTGCAAGAATATCGGTCTAAATTTAATAAGTGCTCAACTTCGGGCTCTAAAAACGGTAAAAGTATCCGGAAAGAAGATCCCCGGCTTCGAAGCATCTAGATGAGAATGTATCCGGGATCCCGCTTAACAATATGAATAGATTTGGCTCTATAAAACAACTATTAAGTTACACAATTAAAAGGAAAGTGTTGACCCGAACTTTTCTTTGATATCTGGATGCATAAACATTCAAGGGTGGTTCACTATTTTGGACAAGGAGGACATAGTCACAAGTACTCGAATTATCCCAGCATTTTTGGGTATGCAACCGGAAGATCTCCCAAAAATGACATCAAATAAAAAACAACTGTATAACGAATAACACTCTTTTATTAGATTAAAAAAAAATCATAAAGTCTCATTGATTGTGATCACGTATTTGTATTGACAATAATAGATTTTGGGATAGCCATGACAAAATTTTAAGATACTGGCATCTTTGGCTGATAATTTCTTTTTCTGGTTGTATCTTATGCTGTTCCGCTAGCTACTTAAAAGTTTTGATGACCTTTGTTTTTTGACGATAATTTAAGAATACATAAATAATTTTTCAGCTTGGATTGTTACAAAAGCAAAAATAAATTGTGCCTAAAATATATTTGTTGAAATAACCCGTTGCTATATTAAATGTTCCTTTGTTATTTTTACTTGTTTAGAAGTCCAAGGATTCACTAAAATTATGAACATGGTAAACAAATATTTTGATTTGCATTTTACATCTTTTGACGTAAATAACTAATAGAAATTAAATTTCTAAGAATATGTCGACTTTATTGTGATTAACATCTTTTTAACTTTTGACATTTATGATGTACAAAGTTTAAATTATTACTTTAATATGCAATGTCGCTTTCGTATCCTTAATTTTGATCTGACTTATAAGAACTGCATTGGATATTAAAGTTTCCAAATATGTCAAAAGTTAGAAAAATATCCTGAGCTGTCGTTTGGAACTTCCATTTAAAGAAATTTTGATGATATAGAGACGAAAGTCCGGGGACGCCAGGAGGCCTTCGGTGCAGGATCTGGAAGATCTCATTAACAAGCCGTCAGTGCCTCTGAAGCCTATCGGCAATGAAGGACCTCCGGTCATCGTGGACGTACAGGAGAGCTACTCCGCCGTTGAGGGTTAGTATAAAAAGGATAATTTTGACAATTGATCTTTGATAACCAAAACCACATGTGGCTTATAATTTTAGCTTAAATCTCGTTAATCTATATATAAATAATCTTTTCTATCACGTTTTAGATAAAAAATTTGAAAGTTTGAAAATAAGTATCTAATTTATATCCAAAATTTTAAAAATGTAGAAATAATGTCATGTTTATTACCTTCTAAAAGAAAAGTTTTTAGAAGGTAATGGACCATCGTGTAAAGCTTAGTAGTTACTCAAGGCCGTTTACTGATACTAAACATATTTTAACGTTTGAAGTAGTTTTACCAAATTAAGATATTTCTACATTATCAAGAGCTTTCCATCATTTTAAATTTATTTACTGTATTTTACGTCCACCAGACCAAACTGGCTACCTCACGGTACAAGTGGAGGGTAACCCACCACCCACGTTCAAATTCTATAAGGGTGTTACCGAAATCATTGAGGGTGGCCGCTTCAAGTTCATCACCGATGGTGAAACCGGTCTCATCACTCTCTGCATGAGGAAAGTGAAGCCTAATGATGAAGGCAAATACAAGGTCGTGGTCAGCAACATCCACGGAGAGGACTCGGCTGAGATGCAGCTTTATGTGTCTGGTAAGTGTTTTATAGCAATATTTGTATAGATAAGAACTTAAGGTTCAAGAATCTTAACAATTATTTATTACAAATCAGCGATTTATCTCATTAAGATGATAGAATGTCATAAAAGATCAAAAAGATAGATGAATGTGAGTGATGAAACACATGAATACAAAAAGATGTTTATTTAAATATACCGAAATGTTTAGAAAACTTCTGATTAGTATTCGAATATGATAAACAAGAATATAGTTTTCGAAAATTTTGATAAATCCATAAATCTATCAAAGACTGTTTTAAAAAGAAAATTGTCATTTTAATGATCACGAATAAATACTTTAGACTCCAGTGGTATGGACTTCCGTGCTATGCTCAAGAAGAGGAAGTACGCCAAATGGGGCGAAAAGAAGGATGACCCAGACTGGGGAGACCTCAAGGAAACTGAAAAGCCCATCCCACCACTCAAGAAAGTGGAAAAGGTAAGATGAAACTTTTATAGAATAAATTATAAAAATCTTTGATCCCTCTATTTTGAATTGATATTTTAAACGGACTGTTGGTTATGGTAGTTAGTGTAAAAATGAAGATGGTGATATGAATGCTGACCCAAAAAACAAATCAAAGTAATGTTGATATTATTTTTCCAAATAATATATAAATAATGATGATAGTCAAAAGTGTAATATCAAAATTACTTTTAAAGATACAAAGATCCATCGGGCTCAATCAAGTATATCTTTGAACCCAGAACAAATTTGCTTACTGAAAATTTTGTTGACTTAAAGCTTATCTCTGTAGTGACTAATAGAAGATATAAACATGCTGTCGATTATAAGTTGGCAGGTAGTTTATTGAATTAACTTTAATCATTCCATGGCCCAATATTTGTTATAACAGTGATGATACCCCTAGGTGATTAGGTAGAAAATTCTGGTGGACTGACCTATCATATAATTATCTTTCACGGGTGGATACAGCCAAATGTTGTAAGATTAAAGGCGCCATTTGGCTAGATGATATGCAATAAGTGATGTCACAGATATTATTACAGCTTGACCTGTATCACGTATAATCTTGGCTCGAATTTAAATCAAATTTAATTACAGCATCTTTGGCCCATCAAAGTTGGTATTTTTCTGTTTGATGCCATTCTCTTCCAGCCACATAAGTAGTTTGTAGCCAGTAGTGAGCAAAAAACTCTTATTGATAATAAGTCACAAACTTTGACTATATGGCACAGAATAAAGATTCTGAGTTCTGTGATAATGGTGCCAAAAACAATTTTCATTACAAATGGCACCAACAGGTTGCTCCTTTACCATCTGCAACTGTAGTATTAAATAATATCGTTTATAGCAAACTAAAGATTTACACGAAATGTGTTTTCACCTGCCAACTTATAAAGACTTTAGTAGCTTAGTTTACCAGGCTTGCCATCCTGTTAAAGAATTTATACATGCTATATTTTAAATTTTAACATTATGTATAACATCGTATGCATCTCTAGGGCTTAGAAACTGGATATTTCGAAGAAGACGGCTTCATAGTGGTTGTGTCCGAAGGTGTCGAGCTGTATAGATTCCCAGCTGATAAGCTCAGCTCCGGACACTGGTCCTGGATTAAGGTCCTCAGTATTCTAAGCAGCATCACCGTTCATTCCATCTTACATTTCAATTTCTCTTTCTTCTTTCAGCTTCGTCTCTTGTTTCTTAATAACTGTTTCTTTTGGAAAATCTTTTTCACCTTAATTCTTAACTTTCCTTATTCCTGACCTTACTTTAAAATTAAAAAAAAACAATATAATTCATTCAAAAATGATGAAATAAAATATCATGTGCATGAATAGTAAAAATGAACCTAAAAAATAACAAAAAGTTTTCATTTGATTTGTATATCTGAAAAAATCAATACATCTCAATGACTTCGATAATTATGACATTTGATGTTTGGCATATTTACGTTGTGAACAATATAAATGCGACGCTTATTTACTTACGATATTGAATGGATATTGTGGAGAAAACATTAAACAGCATGGCTCAGTGGCTTATCAAGAAGATGTATAGCGTATTATATGTTAGTAAACATAACATTTAGATTGCTATATTTCGAGTTTTCCAAAAAATATAACTTCAATTTTGTTAACAACAGAAGTAGTTTCAATATTTTAACCAAAACTTAAAACTGGTAAATTAATAGTGAAACTTAGTAAAGTTGTGAAGTCTAACCAAAAGTTCTTCAATCTACCACAAGTTTCTTATAACCATATTCATACGTTTACTCCATGTCATGCAGTTCACGCTTATAATTCAACTTAGCTCTAAATCATCGATGCTTCTCTTACCAACGTAAACAATGGCCTTAATTTTATAAGTAACATCTATTGTCGGTTCTAGGGTATCTTTGAAATACGGAGACGAATGTCTCTCAACGAAATGATACCTGATTGGCCCGCTTTGATGGAGACTGTCAAAGTTAAGGTTCGATAAAAAGGAAATGTAAAAGCACAATCTAAAACTGGGAGCGCTGTGTTCTTTTGAAATATTCTTAAAGATCTACTTGCCAAACCATAAATTGATTGATTCTTAAATAATTACAACATCACTCAGGATTTAGAAGAAACAACTTCAAAAGGACATAAATACTCTTTTAAATTAATGGAATTATAAAATGAATGATACATAAAATAACTAAACTAAAATTATCCTCTCAAATTATCTTCCTCATTTGTTGTATCATCAATGACGGTGGATGAATATGTCTTTGATAATTTATTAATAATTTTTTAATAATTTTAATAAATTAAAAAAAAACCATTTTATGAGGATGGTAAATTAAGAGCGATTTAAATAAGCGATGCATTAAAACTGAATTAAAAATAACTCGCACAAGTTTTTGTATCACCACTTCACGTTTCTTAACTCGAACATGATTTTCAGGGAATGTAAGTGGAATGAATTTGATGATCACACGATTTTCTTTTGGGATGTGTCCGTTCTTTGAATTTCCAGGTTTCTTGACGTCGGATTGAGGAGCTTCTGTCACGTCATTAATATCAAAATTGAGATCTTTATCTTCATTGACATCATTATTAATTTCAGCTGATGCATCCGGTGTTTTGCAGATGTTGAATTTTTAATAATCTCGTGTGATAATTACTATTGTTTTGATTCGTAATTAGCACACGACATTCGTGATAGTGTTTTGTGACCATTGTGAGATTGTTACGCTTATGTTAATGGTAACATTGTGATCGGCAGTTGTAACAATTTGTCCGGTAAGAATTTTGATATGCTTGAAAGTTATGTTAGAATTACCTCAAAACAACGAGCAATCTTTAGACCCAATACAACGAAAGGTAAAAAGTTCGAGTTGATTAAGGATAATGGCTGTTTTATAGAGACACCATAACCGAAGACGATCCCTCGCGGAACTGATTCCCGATTGGCCGGTGCTGCACTCGTTCAAAAGAAACGAGGTTTGGCCGAAAGATATAAGTTCACAGATGACACAAGCATCTTGTATCACAATATCTTGTCGCACAGAACGTCTATATTTCTCACTTTAGTTGGATGGTCTTTTAAAGCTATTGATTGTTCTGTATTAATTTTTGATGAATCAGATATCGAAGTCAATATTCTTTAACTGTTTCTATACCTTTGATGAATTAAGAACAATTTTTCTAATCACCTTCCCGTCTTCACCTATTACCCTATTCTTCTACCTAACCTAATGCCTAAAATAGTCTAATGGTAAGAAAATATTATGTCTTTTTAAAAAACTTAAATTATTCATGTTCTTTAGCATCAAAAATTAATAGAGTATGTGTGCCTAGTTTTATTAGATCATTATCTTTAGCGACAATATCACTCTTTGGTCAATGTATAGTTAGCACAAGAATTTATATTTTCTATCCTTTACTTTTTTCTATCTATAGTGCACTTCTTCGACAGAATCTTTTTTATAAGCACAAGAAGCACAAAATGAATATTACCTACAAATGAGACACGCAACGTAAAATCGATGTTTTAGATATAATTTCCAAAAATGACTTACATAAAAAAAACTTCCAAGCAGTCCTCAGTGCTTTTCTTATTACAACAATCTCATTTTTGGAATTTATTAATTCTAAATAAGAAATTTAGATAAAATGTAAACGAAACTGCACAAATCTTAAATCTTCAATCAACGACTTATCTGTACAAAAGCATGTATTTTGAGAGTGATGAGGAAAGATCGGCTGATGAATCTAACGCCTCAGTTACAACACAGCAGTTTTTTTTCGCATTTTAGTCACGTTGATGGCAATGGGATTCTGTCAACAGTTATTCGTCAGCACTATAGCTTTGTGAACAGCACCCTTTTGTGACTGCACCCTGACATTTCAACCTTCGACGGGTACATTAATAGACACGAATTCTTTCAGAAACAAGAGTCGTTCCTGAAACCCCTCGTAGATCAATTTGCGAAGGAAGGCAAGGATAAGAAGGTGGTCTTCGAAGCTATCTTCACCAAGCCTAATTCCAAACCAAAATGGTTCTTCCGCAAAGATGTAAGTAAAACCTTTCTTTTAACACTTGACATATTTTGAAAATAATAAAACCAACGGATAAAGTTAGCTACCAGAACCTAGAATCATAGTCAGAATTTATCTTGATTCTTCTCATAATTACCTAAGTAACATCATCTTCTACTTTTTCAACATTAAGCTACCGCTTTTTCGCAGGAATTATTCGCAGGATCCAAATACAAGATGACAAACGAACAGGATTCCTACAAGCTGATCATAATGAATCCCAAGGTGGAAGATACTGGCAAAATTACCATTGAAATTGGTGGTATTACGTGCACTGCCTTCTTGCAAGTAGACGAACCTGACCCAACATATACCTTCACAAAACCACTGAAAAAGACCACGAGTGGCTACACGCAACACGAAGTGATCTTGGAGTGCGTTGTCTCCAACAGTCTTGCCATCGTCTCCTGGTGGAAGGGAGAGGAGAAGATAGAAGATGGCGATATCTTCCAGATTTCTAAAGACCTGTCTGGAGTGTGCAGGCTCGTTATCAAGAGTGCCAAGTTTGAAGATGCTGGCAAATACTCTTGCAGAATTGAAAAACAGCCTGATAAGACTGAGACAGATGTTAAGATTGTAGGTAAGTGTCTTATCGTATTATTTAAAACTTCTGAGGCGTAAAAATAAAGGTAAATTTAGGTGAAAGTCAAAAGGAATTCAATATGTTGCCTAGTTAGACCTTAATTCTATCTAAGTATATCTTATATTTTATGAACTATGTTCTTATCGGAGGAGCATTTTTAATATCATCTATCGTCGGTCATCTATTAAAGGTCTTATGTAGATAAGTTAAATGAAATACGTAAATATAAGATCTTGGTGACTAATATTTTTTTGGAAGTAATCGAATGTGTATTAAATTTTCTTTTCAGAATACCCATACAAATTTACGAAGGTGCTTAAATCGCAACAGGCGATTGAGAAAGACACCATTACACTGCTTTGCGAGCTTGATGATGCTGGTGGTGATGTCCAATGGTAAGGGTCTTCCTTCCTTTCCTTTCAGTTTCTTTTTAATTTTAATAGCGATTGTTTAATATTTATAAAGTCAAAAGCCCAACATACAATGTTTTGATAATGTTATTATCGACCATAGACTAATGGGCAACATAAAAACTTGAGAAAGATAATGTGTTGCCCCCAGAGACAATGCAATATTTGGTATTCTACACATTTGACACGAAAAAATAGTTTGAAACCGTATCAGTGTAAGAGAGAGGAAACACTGTAAGTCACACAGGCAAATAGGTTGCATACAAAATAAAAATAAAGAAGAATTAATGAAAGAACTTCCATATTCTTTGATCAAAATTTCCAAACGCAAACGGATTGATTAAGGGTCTATAATCGGACACTCATATGAATTCTAACTGTGTGTATTGTATCCAGGTTCAAGAACAACGAGCCATTGAAAACAGACAAACGCGTGACTGTCGTGAAGGAGGGTCGCAAGCGCAAGGTCATCATCAAGGACGCGAAGGTGACCGACGCGGGCAACTTCAAGTGCACTACCAACGCCGACGAGACGACGTGCGAGTTGATCGTCAATTGTAAGTAAATCAAGGTCATAAAACCCTTCAAGGTCATCATCAAGGATGGAAGTTGATTGACGTCGGCAACTTCAAGTGCACTACTAACGTCGACGAGACGACGTGTGAGCTGATCGTCAATTGTAAGTATATCAAGGTCATAAAGCCCTTCTCACCTTCCTTTGAAACTCTGAAATATCAAATTTTTAAATAAAAACTATCCAAAAATTTGCAGTTTATTTTACATATTTTTCAAATTTATCGAACTCGAAGGGTTTATCATCGAAACCTACAGTGTACTTCCCGTAGAACCAGAATCATGAAATTTGGCTATAAGCAATAGGTCTCTACTAGCAAACACTTCGACTCCTATTTAAATAGTACAAGCTTAATTGCGCCATGGAAATATCATCCTGAGGCATCGTCGATGTCCTGAGGTATTTAAAAATACGTGAAGTTTAATAAAGTACCTACTTCTAAAGAAACCCCTATACTCTTCACTCATCAATCATGCAGATGTTTTTAGTACTAAGTTTATTTAAAAGTTTATCTATTCGTCCTTAATAAAACAGAATAGATAAAGCTCCGAAAACCTTTTATTTAGTTAGACATTTATAGTCTCATAAGAACCGATGAGATAATCCCAATAAAATTGATCATCCAAAAGTTTTACGTGCCTGGCCGTTAGCCAGATCAATCAGACATTGACAATGAAAACGGACTTATCGAAAACCTATAAACCCTTTATATTATTGTCATCATTGATACCACTTTATTTATGCATCGTAGACATACTAAGATGATAGATTTAGAACAACTAGATACAAGTGTTCTAATGCAATGCAGTTGATAGCTATTAGTTGATGGCTAAAACAGGGCTAGGTTATAGCCTATTGTCTAAAACTACTAGACCTAAAACCGATTATACCGTCCTAGTCTGAAAATAGAACCCGAAGATGATAGAAGTTGAAATAGGATTTCTGATAATGATGGTCGATAAATTTTGTGTGAAATGTTCAATCAGCAGATAAGAAAATTATGGCAGACGTTGCAGAAAACGGTAATGAAACAGCTGATAACATTTTTTTTTAACTCATTGTGATTGTTAATTTTTGTGACTAATTTGAGAGCATTGAGGTAGGTAGGTGCATCATTGTCAGAAAACTACGCAACTTTTACTAGGTACAGTTATTGACAAGATATGTAAATGAAAGGAATTTAACTAAGACTGACATTTAGCTAAACAAACCATTTCTGTTATTAATTACTAGCAATTTCTAACTAGACTTCGTCCGCGTAAAACTTTGCCTCCCCATTTTAGCCCATTAGGGGTTGAAGTTCTAAAAATCCTTTCTTAGTACTCACTTGCATCGTGAAAGGGCCCCGGTACCAAATTTAAAGTTTATAGATTACAATAGTTTCGCTGCACGTTGAAGATAAATGAAATTAACTCAAATAGGAGTGACAAATAACCACTAGTGAGTGCTCAAATAACCACTTCCGCTAAACATTATTCTTGAATTTTTTATTGTCAAAATCATATGACAAATCAGGTGCGACATTTGATGTAAATTGTTAAGTTGTGAAATCATGTTATAGTAGAAGAAATGTTTGTTTTAGACTCGAATCGCTTCAACAAGAAGTTGAAGGACACAGAAGCAATTGAGAGGGATAAGGTTGTGCTAGAGGTGGAACTCCAGGATCAGACTGCTGAAGCTGTTTGGTCATTCAATGGACAACCCATTGTACCTAATGAGAGGTAAGGATACATAACATTGTAGTTCGACTTAAACCACGCAATTTCTATTTTGGCGTTCTCATCGTAATAAACTGTTATTAAAGTAAAATCGTAGATTTTAATTATTTGTATTAAACACAATTCTTTGAAATTTTCTTGGAAAAGGAACTCAAATACTTGATCTTTATGAAATCTAACCGGCCAACCTTTATAAGCTCGACCGACTAAAGAAATTTCATTACTAAAGCGCATAATTTTTATCATTTAGAATCGAAATCAAGAACCTGGGTGGCGGCAAACACCAGCTCATCTTCAACAAACTGGAGATGGAGGATGATGGAGAGATCCTATGCGAGTCCGGCAAGCTGAGCTCGTCTTGCAAGCTCACGGTGAAGAAGGGCGAGTCCAAGCCCGCTATCGAATGTCCGGAGGACTTCTACGGACCTGCTGGACAGCCATTTGTCATTGAGGTGCCTTATAAAGGTAAGATTTCTAATTTCTTCATATTTTAATTAACACGGGTTTGAGGTTTCCCGGTCCGACTTCATTCATGAGGAAAAAACTAGTAAAAAGGGCTCAGTTCAAACAAGATTTTGGGTCCTGAAAATTCTACCGTTTCTCTCAAACTAATCTGTAAGCCCTCTGTAACAGATGTTAATCATTCAGGTGATTCATCAGCGAGATTTGTCTAAGGCTACCAAAGATTTATTTTTTCTGCATTGTAAATTTTTAAGAGTAATAGATTAATACAATTAAATGTCACTAAATTTCTATTTGCTTCTCAGTTACTGGCACCCGACAGACGCCAATCGAAGCCAAGTTATGGAAAGACGGTAAAGCCTTGCCCGTCAAAGAGGTTGAGGCTGTGGTCGAGCAGGAGAAGGTCCTGTTCAAGATCAAGAAGCCCACGAGGGAAGGCTCTGGAAAATACCAGATCAAATTGTCAAACGCCCAGGGAGAGGATGCTAAGGATGTCACGATTACCATGCAGAGCGTGCCCACGCCGCCTCAGGACGTGAATGTGGCTGAGGTGTTCCAGACATCTTGCGTGGTCACGTGGAAGGCGCCACAGGATGACGGTGGTGCACCGTTAGTGAAATACGTTATTGAGAGACAGGTTTGTTGATTTTTAGATTAACCTAAATTAGGTAATTAAAGGATAACTACACCAGTTTTCTGTTTGTCTGTCGTTTCTGTCAAACGGTAAGTGGAAAATTAAAGTTTGTTTCTCCAATTACCTAAACATAACATCTGCTACTGCTGTTTTGGGACTAGATCAAGAAGTTTTTTATATTTTGTCTCTATGCTTATCTATTATGTTATACAGGATCTGTCTCTCAAAGCTGGTTGGGACAATGTCGCTGAGGTGGCTCAAGGTCAACCCCTCAAGTACAAGGTTGAAGACCTCATCGCCAAGAAGACGTACAAATTCAGGATCCGGGCAGTCAACAAGATTGGTTCCAGTGAACCTGGTACCTTCGGCAAACCCGTGTTGGCTAAGGATCCTTGGGGTAAGATATTTTCCTTTTACACCCACTTATCCCATCATCATCCCCTGCCATGTTCCAAGGGGTCTGATAAAATGTTGCAATTACGCAATCGAAATTTACAAATCTGGTTGGAATAACAGGTCATCGTCATAATGATTGCGAGTCCACTGATGGGTATACAGGACCTGATAAACTAGATCATATTGCTATTCCAATATTACTTAAAATTTTGTATTGGTCATCTGCAGACGAACCATCAAAGCCCAAGAACGTGGAGCTGGTTGATTGGGACAAGGACCACGCTGACCTCAAGTGGCAGAAACCGGAGAACGACGGCGGTGCACCCATCACCGGCTACGTTATTGAATACAAGGTAATCCATTTAGGTTAACCTCATATTTAAGAGCTAGGCTTTTGTAGATGACGTTTTGTTTAATGAAACTCATAATGTAACAAAAAAATTGAAGTAACTAATCATTGCCATGGTAGGAGTGGACTGAATTCCTTTAGACTCATAGGTAGCTATGTAAAATCAAGTTAGGTGAAATTCGTCTGAAAAAAATTCGTCCTAAGAAGAAATGTCACCTTCTTTGGTTGTGGTCGATCAGCTATTGTGAATGGAAAAAAATGTAGAATAGCAAAGATACGTTTGTAGTTAGTATAATAAATAAAAGAGGTACTGTATTGATTCATCTTCTATCAACAGGAGAAGTTCGGCAAAGACTGGGTGACCGGCAAAGAAGTGCCCGGTGATTGCCTAGCGGCGACGCAAGACGGCCTGAAGGAAGGCTGCACGTACGAGTTCAGAGTGCGCGCCATCAACAAGGCTGGTCCTGGAGAACCAAGCGACAGCACTAAGCCGATCGTTGCTAAGTGCAGATTTGGTAAGGCATCTTTTTTTTCTTTAGACTAACTAAATAGAGCTTCAAAATGTGGGTAGCAGTCGGGGCCTACATTCGACTGTACTTTATTAACCCTTACGACTCTATATTCATCATTTCGTCGTATAAATTTTGGGATCCCGCTACTGTCATGTTGAGAGCTTCTGTTGGCTAAAGTTTTTGTGTTACCTGATTAGTTCGAACACTGGTTGGAAATCTACTGCTGGCTTATATCGGGGTTTCATCTTTCATTGAGCCCTCCTATATTTGTAGACTTTGGTATTGGATATAGACAAAACATCTGATTATGCAGGCTATTGTACAAGATCTCTCGTAGGAGGTAGCTACATCTAGGTGGATAGTGATAACGAAATAACAGTTCCATAATAGTAAAGATTGGTGAAATTTTGTGACTATTAATAAATGCCTTATTTATTAATTTTATCAACATTATTTCAGTCAAGCCATACATCATCGGTGAGGGTCTCCAGAACATGATCATCAAGAAGGGACAGGTCATCACCTTCGACATCAAGTACGGTGGTGAACCTGAACCCGAGGTCAAGTGGATGAAGGGTGAAGAGGTAATCATTAAAGTTCTTTTTCTTTTTTCTAAAACTCTTATCTGTTTTAGGCTATATAGTTTGTAGAACAGTATTGTTTTCGGAAAAGTTGTGATGAGGATTGGAAATTTCATCCCTACATTGAAAGAAACTACAAAAAATATTGATATTCATCTGTTTATTCTTGGGACCAGTTTGGGAGACGGATTGTTGAATGGATTGAACCTAAATGAGCTAGTTTTGATGATACGAAATTAACAAATAGAGAGTCAAGATTCTTTTTTGTAAACCACAAACAGAAATAACATGAATTTTACGTAAAATACTTATTTTAGTTTAATCGCAAAGATATCTAGTTAATTGAATGCTCTATCAAAATTCTCTCAATATTTTTTTTAAATTGCTTTATTTAAATTCCTTTGTAAACTTCTCTTTCTTGCTATCCTGGAAATCAGAAAGGTACTAACTGAAATTTTACTTTTTCCCAAAAAGAAACGTGGCAAGGCGTACACGGAGAAGGTCAGATTGGAAATGAATGTTGTCTCATCTTTTATATGTTCTAAATATACTCAATTTATTATTTTATACATATGTGCTAACACCACTACACACAAGTACAATTACACTTGTACCTATTAATTTTAAGTATTTTAAATCGAATCGTATGTCAATTTTGATGTGGATTATTTACCTTGACAGTACAACCGACTAGAGATGGATGGTTCATACGCCGTCACACAACGTAACTTTTATGTTTCATATCTGACTAGCTTCCTAAAGCGGTCATGTTTACCTGGCCTTGTGTAATGTGTTACATTAATTAATTTTATCTAAATCAGTAGACATACGGTTCGATTTTATCAAAATCGCACTAAAGATCGCAATGGATGCGACAAAATTGATACAGCTTTATATGTTTTAACATGTTTTTCAAAATTTTACATATATTCACTTTGGCATTTAGCGATTTATTTTTCATGTAGCAAGCACATGGCTGTATTTTATATAAATCAGGTGAACGTACGGTTCGATTTTCATAAAATTGCACTAAAGATCGCAAGGGATGCGACAAAATTGGTAGAGCTTTATATGTTTTAACATGTTTTCAAAATTTTACACATTATTCACTTTGGCATATAGCGATAAAAAAAATTCATGTAGAAACACAATGCACAAAATTTTGATTTTGTAGCTATGGAAACTTAACGATTGGATGTCTATTATGAAAATATTGTTAATTTTATTTAATAATTTATATGTGTTAACACTATTCACACAATATTTATCATCTTCTTTACTTAAACTTTATTCATTATATTTGAAAACAATGGTAGTATAAAACATTATATTTAAATATTCATTTATATTAAAATAGTACCAACCTATCTGTTTTATACTAAGTAGTATACTAATACTACTAATAAGTTCGAGAATATCATATCGAGAGAATATCATAATCGACGAAATGTCTGGTGGTTGCGTCATTTTGTCGATAAGCGTCGAAAGACATCGATATGATTCATCAAAGCTACATTAATTATCAAACGTGTATAATGAATAAAGTTTAATAGTACATAAGTAACATTCTAACTGTAACACGAAATTTACAGTAACATTATTTCGAATTTTTCTGGGGCTGTGTCTGATCAATCACTCGTCACTTGAAAATCATTATCAAGGTAAACCTAGCTTTCAGATTATTAATGAGTTATTATTCTGAGACATAGCTCAGTCATTACCGATCATCAAAAAATTTAGATCTATTTTATTCTACTTATGCCTTCCCTGCAAAATCGCCGCTGATCAGCTATTAATGCGACAATTTACTGTACAATGCTGCGTTGGACAGAAAACTCTCAAAAGTTTTTGTGAGTTAAACAGCAATGTACAGTAAACCGTCGCGATGATAGCCAATCATCGGCGACTATGTAGAGGAGGCAATCAACACCTTGTAATTTTACTATGTAGGTACTTAATTTGTTTTCAAATCTGAACATAAATAAATAGTTTATGAGACCATTTAAATTTCGTAGGAAGAAATTGAAAACAAATGGACAAAACTTTTTATCGATTTCAAATTCAATTCGATGCAAGCGCCATCTTTCGATGGTAATCTTGGGAAATATTTGCATTGTCAACAATTAGATGGCGCTAATTACTCATAGCTTATGTTGTATTTGCTAGATGGCGCTATCAAACCAAATGTTTAGTACTTAGATTGGCCAATAGATGGCAATGTAAATAAAATTGTAGAATTACCAAAAATAAAAAATATCAATAAATACCTACTAGAACATATAAGTAGCATTGCAAAGAATAATTATTTTCACCTTAGATAATTAAATTGAATATCAATTATCTAAAATTATTGATTGATTTCTGATTATTGATACCAATCAATAATAACAGATTTTCGGTGGGTTACTAACACAGCAGAACACAGAATGTTTTTTGTGTTCTGTGGTTACTCGGCACTTCAACAAATTAAAAATAAAATAGCTCCTACGACATTATCATCACCACAGCACAGACGTTCACCAATGATCAGACAAGCCCTTGCCAGACAATGTCCTAACATTAATTCCAACACCAGGAGGTCAAGGACGACGGTGACCGCGTCACCATCGACAAGTACGAGAGGAACACAGTACTCACCGTCAGGAAGACCACCAGGCCTGACAGCGGGAAGTACAAGCTGGTGCTCACCAACTCGTCTGGCACTTGCGAGAGCATCGCGGACGTTGTTGTGCTTGGTAATCAATATTTTATTAATTTATTTTTAAGATCTTTAGCAACTTCAGCCGAACTTACCTACATACAGTTATGATGAATCTCCTATGCTGGTCGGGAAGAAGAAAAAAATTAAATACTTATTTTTCCGGGCCTCCAGCACAAATTATAACAGCTGATCAAGACAAGAACGCCATCTCAATAGATATTTTAGAATGAAATTAATGATTTTGGCAAACATGCCTAGTTTTTTAAACTCGTCTGACTAGGGTAAGTCCAGAAGAAGAGTAAGGTTTTTCACGCGTATGTATATAAGTATGTCTGTTCCATTGACACCTCCTGTTGCCTAAACGGCTTGACCGATTTTGAAGTGTGAGATATCATTAGATTCTTAATCTTTCCCGGAGTGTCATTGGCTATATAACGTCAGCAAAAATCAATATGGCGAATGAAGAGTGTCAAAAATGGCAGTCGGGTTTTTAATTTTTTTGGTAATGCATCTTGTTGCTCTTACTCTGGTCTACCCTATCAAGAACAAGTGTTGCCGCTAGTTACATTCATATAATATTCCTTCTGCAGACAAGCCCAACAGGCCCAATGGCCCGATCGAGGTGGTGGACATTCGCGCCGAGAAGGCCACAGTCAAATGGCAGAAGCCGGACGACTGGCAGGGATCCGACATTACTGGATACACGCTCGAGAAGATGGATATGGTAATTTATTTGTTTTCAATTTATTTTCTGTGGGCGCAACAGCAACATTTGTACCTTATCTTCTTTGGGGCCGATTAGAAATCGGAAGCACGTCTAACCTTCGGGTTATTTTGTACTTACCCCATACCTTAGTCACCCACACGGTGATTCCCGAAGAAGGACTGCTTGAGCATAATCATTTGTGTACCTTTGTACGTTAACTGAACAAGCTTAACTTTACCAGATCATTATCACCATTGCACCTATTGCTCCTTGAGGTCTCTATATCGTGGTTTCCTAATAACGCGACCGACTCAGCGGGGCTACCCGCTATCTTTTGACAACTGTAGCGTACATATTTTTGATGGTTATCAACATCTATTACGGTATAAATATCTTAAATGAAAATAGTCAATCATACGAAAGCGCAATGTATTTTGAAGTGACGATTAAAACATTGTCATACATCGTATTAATCAAAAGTTAGCAAGTCGCCCGAAGTCAAAAGTTCCGGATAAGAACAGAAGGTCATCGAAATATCACTGCCGACTCATTGTGGCAATGGATATAGCATGAGATACCCAGTAAATTAATTTGTCGCGCTGCCCTGCTATTATTTATTGGAAAACATGAGAAAATGATTGACGGATATCTTAATTTTTAGGACACTGGCAACTGGGTGCCGTGCGGTGAAACCGGACCGGAACCCACGGAGTTCCAGGTCAAGGGCCTAACACCCAACCACAAGTACAAGTTCAGGGTGCGCGCCGTCAACAAGGAGGGTGAATCCGAGCCATTGGAGACCGATGGATTCATTGTTGCGAAGAACCCATACGGTAAGTTTTGTTATATTGTGATCATACAAAGTTATATTGTTATCATATTGTGTGTGTAGGTACTTAGTTATATTGTGATCATACAAAGCAGAATAATTTTTGTAGTAAAAGTTTTTTTTAATTCCGAGCGTTATTGCGCAGTAACGATAACAGCAGGGTACCGGTACCCTGATAGTTTCAGAATAAAGTGGCTGTGATATGCCGACATACAGACAAACGTGACATAGCTATATAAAGGTTCAGTTTTTTGTCAATCGGTTACGGAACCCTAAAACCATAAAACTTACAAGAATAAAATAAACCTATGGTGCAACGCGAATGAACAAAACATTTTGCATAGGTATGCGTTTTGTTTACGCTCGCCCATAATGTCAAAATCTTGACGTTGACATTTACTTGTTTTTGTTTACCTTTGTTTACAAACAAATTAGCCGGCAAACAGCAAACGGATATTTAATTGTTTTCATATTTAAATATGTCTAAAATACATTGCAGACCCGCCAAAGGCGCCCAGCAAGCCCGTGATTATCGACTACGACAATGTTTCCGCCACTCTTCAATGGGAGGCGCCGACCGACAACGGAGGCCGACCCATCCTCGGATACGTGGTTGAGATGAAGGACAAGTTCACCGCTGACTGGATCGAGGTACTTACAAACATACACATACTAGCACGTCTTGATCGGTTGCAGGGTAGACATAGCCTTAGGTCATATGACCCGAAAGGTACTATTAAAGTTCTATCTAAGTATTCTAAAGACCTAATCCTATACCGAGAAGATCTGCTTTTCTACTAAAAACTTTTCTCGCACCGAAGCTCTTTATCTACCACAATCTTGTGGATAGAATCCAGATAGTCAAAAAAAGGAATTGCTAGGTAGCCTAGAACAGTAGGTAGAGGGGCGCTCTTATAGTAACACTAGCGCCACCCAGCAATTAAATTCTTAAAATATCTACAGATTATTACACAAAAGGTCGTAAATCCTTTTCAATAACATGTTCCAAGGATATCCAAGAGCAAAAATGTAGATACTATTGGGTGACTAATGTAAAGCTTTTGTTTTTTTTTCTCATTTATTAAAATTATATACTGCCACTCCCATTATCATGCGTAACTGATAAAAGTTGATTATTAAATTTATGACCTACTTACGTAACTTATTTTTAACTTTCTACATAGGTGGTGAAAACTGAGGATACAAAGACAGAGTACAAGGTGGAAGGTCTCAAGGAGAAGATGATCTACCAGTTCAGAGTGAAGGCCCACAACAAGGCTGGTGTTGGTGATGCTTCACAGCCCACCGACAACCATCTGTGCAAGCACAAGAACTGTAAGTATTAACTGTTAGCCTTATGTAACCATTCGTCTAAATCAGAGTAGGGCAGGATATAGGCATATTTTATGACATTCAAACTGATGGTTTTTCTCATTAGATTATAGCATGTTGCTAATTGTTTGGCAATATCACCTTGTATAAGGGGCCATCCATGTTAACAAGTCACAGTGCCATACCAATTCTTGATTTGTTTGACCAAGGCCCCCTCATGTGATGTCACATTTAAATTAGAATAACATAAAACACATTTGAACTGACTTAAAACCTTTTCATAAAACAGTGGTAATTTTATAGATTATGCACGGTATTGTTCGTTGCCATCATTGACCAGCTATATATATTTGAGTCACAAAACTAATTCCTTGCCAGTTATGTCATACCCTTCACTCTCTCTTTCCTTCTCTTAATGTGTTATTAATCTTAAGATGGCTCCTAATAATATTTATCAATATCAAAAGGCATGAAGTTTCAGTTTTGAAATATTAAAGGTTAATTTTATTCCAAGACCGCCTCTTGCAATAAATTTATGTATGATAGTTTTTAATAATCTTGTATCCTTATTATAGTGCAATGAATAATATTTTATTCAATACTTTAATAATGCCTTTTTCCCTAACAGTGAAGCCTCGTATCGAGCGCAGCATGTTCAAGTCAGTCATCATCAAGGCCGGTCGCACTCACAAGTGGTCTGTGGATGTCACTGGTGAACCTGCACCAGAGTGCTCATGGTAAGAAATTTACTGTGTGGAAATGTCATTTTTTACCAGTTAAAGAAATGTATGATTAATTAGTTTTAATTTTTTATAGTAATGTTAAATCTCCCAAGTATTTTTTCTTGTTAGCTGTTATGCTTTAGAGCCTGCTAGGTTTAGGAATGCAGTTAAGTTTTACAAAAATGATGACTTTTTTTTCGGAGTAATATAAGACAATGTTAATATAACAATATTCTCTTTTAAGTTAATGCCCTACTAACATTAGTGAACTCTGTTTCTTCTTCCTTAGGAGTGGTTATTAACAAAATTTATGTTAAATGTCTTAAGAGTCGCCTGGACGCGCATGTCTCCATACAAACGGAAAAAGGGAATTGTGGCAATATTTGATAATTTTGGAGTAAAATTAAGCATCCAATCAGTTAATTTTATTATAATCTGCATACGTTCCTATACAGTTTGGTTAAATTATCCATAGTTTGAGAATTATACGCCTCTCAAGATTTCCATACAAATTTGAAAAGACTTGTAATTCTTAAACCATTGTTATTTTAACCAATCTGTATAGGAACGTACATAGACTATAATGTTATTTATTAATTAAATGCTTAATTTTACTCCAAAATTTTCAAATATTGCCACAATTACCTTTTTCCGTTTGTATGGAGACATGCGCGTCCAGGTGACTCTTAACGTTAGAACTTATCAAGAAGAAAATCAGCCTTAAACAGGCAAGAGCGAAAGACATTGGTTACCCCACAGACAAGAGCCTAGCTCTTTAATTAGAAGAAGAAGATGTTAAATTAATAAACATTAAACGTGTTCTTCTTCTAATTTAAGAGAAATTAATTAGAAGACGAAGATATTGAATGTATAGACATTCAATAATTAATCTGTATACGCTCTTCAACTATTTTAATATGACATACACATTGATGGATAAGACATGAAAAACATGTTTTTTCTTATACCCTTTTTCTACTACAGGTCATGGCGCGAGAACATAAAGCTTGTAAACACCGAGCGCATAAAAATCGAGAACACAGAGTACCACACCGACTTCACGATCGTGAACGCGGTGAGACGCGACACCGGCAAGTACAAGCTGCGCGCCGAGAACTGCAACGGCTTCGACGAGGAGACTGTGGAGCTCACTGTACTCAGCAAGCCTTCTGCGCCCAAAGGTGAGACGTCGTCAGCCATATTAGTCTGAGTAGTCAAAGGATTTGGCCTACACTACCTATAATACTACTTTAGTTGCAGCAGACTCATGCTACCGGCAGAATTCACTTTTGCTAGTAGCATGAATGGGCCGGCTCGTCCGGGGAAGTACCACAATCTCACAGCACATCGACGTTTGAGTAGTAGCTTTTCCGCTTCTATGCTTCGTTCGGTCAGTGAGAGAGCTGGAGGCCCATCCCCATCAAAATAAAGGCCGGCAACGTTCTTGTAACACCCCTGGTGTTGCAGTTGTCCATGGACAGCGGTGATCATTTACCATCAGGTGACCCGCTTGCTCGTTTGTCGTCCTATGACATAAAAAAAAACACTCTACTCGCGGGCCAGACTAGCTGGAGAAGTCTCATTGATGTTTATAAGATTTGTTTAGCTTGTATTTCCTAAGTCGAGAAGACTTGGAGTTGTCCTATTCTACTCTGCCGGGAACCACACGGTCTCCCAAGACCCCTCTCTCTCATCTTAAATGTTTCCATGACATAAGAAAAAAATTGTACAACTTTCCTACCTACCAACTATTTCGATAAGACACCTGTACTAATTAGTTTTGACTTTGCAGGCCCGTTGGAAGTATCAGACGTGCACGCTGAAGGCTGCAAAGTCAAGTGGGAGAAGCCCGAAGACGATGGCGGCTCTCCAGTCAAGGAGTACGAGTTGGAGAAGATGGATATGGCCACCGGCAAATGGGTGCGCGTCGGAAGGTAAGGAGACATTCAACCACCATCCGTTTCAATAGGAACTTTTTTCCACATACGACTGAACTGTGGAATCAACTTCATAATTATCATGTCATTGCTAGTCTCCACTGCAGGAGCACGAATCTCTCTGTACTACTAGAGCCATATATTAGCAAGAGCAGTCAGAGGATTTAACCTACACTCCCCATGCTGGCTAGACCGGTTGGACGGGTCTCTGATGTTTACAAGCCTTGTGTTTCCTTAATCTCGTTGTACGACATCCACGGGAAGACTTGGAGTGGCCCTATTCTACTCTTCCAGGAACCATTATATAAGGCTTTATAATATAATCGATTGAACTGTTCCAGGGTCGCCGGAGACAAGAAGCCCCTAGAAATGGAAGTGACAGGCTTGGAGCCTGGTCACCAGTACAAATTCCGGGTGACAGCTTGCAACGACGAGGGAGACTCCGAGCCTTTGGAGACCGAACGCGCCACATTGGCCAAGAATCCATTTGGTAAGACTCTATTTCTTGATCTCATCTCACCAGCTTCTGTCATCATCATCAAGTCTTTTTTTAATCGCTAATGCAGAAGCACGACCCTCTCTGTACTATCAGAGCCATATATTAGCCAGAGCAGTCAGAGGACTTGGCCTACACTCTCCACGCCGGCCTCTGCACAATATTTTTAACCCCCGGTGCAATAGAGGATGTATATTTAAGATTCACTCTGGGTGTGTGTCTATCTGCGTACCGTAGCTCTAAAATAGAAATGAAATGAAATGAAATGAAATGAAATGAAATGAAATGAAATGAAATGAAATGAAATTATATTTGCGTTAAATGTAGTCATAAAAGGTGGTGTTAGGTATATAAAATGTCACATACATTTAGCCAATAGTGGCATGCAAATCAAAAGTTAGATTAAATTAAGGAAATTTTAAACATGTGTAAATTAAATTAATTGGTCAATGTTAACAAAGGAGCACGTCATATAAAGTAATAAGCAGAATCAGATAATGTCAATTTTACAATTTAAATATTCTTGAATTGAATAAAAACACTTTTCGACTAGCCACTTCAGCAATCTTATTTTAAATTGTTTGATATTCAGTGCTATGAACGAGGTAGGTAGCTTATTATAAATTGTTATAGTCATTGAGTAGCAATTTCCGCTGTATAAATGAGTACTTTGTACAGGCAATACTAATTTTCCTGCGTGTCTTATTGCGTGCCTGTAGACCTCATCTTTTCTTTGGAATAAGTCTGGATGTGCCTTGACAAACATGCAACATTCAAATATATAGGTGGACGGAACAGTTAATATCTTGAACCAATTTCATCATCATTATTTCATTCACGTTTTGTTATAATCGGTTCAGCCTTTAATAAGATGGAGAAATTATCGTGTAGGCGGTTACTCCAAAATTTCAATTTTGAGTCTTAACAAAA
Source organism: Rhodophaea formosa (assembly GCA_963082605.1). NCBI lineage: Eukaryota > Metazoa > Arthropoda > Insecta > Lepidoptera > Pyralidae > Rhodophaea > Rhodophaea formosa. Next base: position 5,662,375 of record OY720228.1, on the reverse strand, counting down.
AAAAGTAAATTTTTATAAAAAAAACCTTATTTGGAAAATGGTAACCTATCACAAACAAGAATTTTTTCTCTTCGAATTTCAGTTGTTCGAAAACGGTACAACGACGTTCTAAATTCCAAATGGCTTCTTTGCCATATTTTCTCCTTCTATAACCTTGATAAACATATTTTTCATCTTTTAGACAAACTGTCGACCGAAAATCGAATCATGTAATTTTATTGTGACAAATGTTTTGGTATGAATAATTTCGTTTTCTAGAAGTATTAAAGATAGAAGTAACTTTTTCCATATTATTATTTAAACAGATTTTCAATAACTACTACAGTCGACAAATCGAGATTAGTAGTAAAGTAAATTCGGTTGGAGTGTAGCAAGGGAAGCGCAAGTTTTGGGACTTAAAAAAATTTGAACGTGAAATTTGGAGGTCTACATAAGAGGTAAAGAGGCCTATTTTTTACTGTCGTAATGGTTAAAAGTTATTTGTTTTTTCAATTTTGCTCTGTGACTCATGGTTTTACGAAAACTCGTCTCTGAAGGTTAGGAATACGGTGTTAGAAAGGAACTGGTTAACGAAAACTAGGGGTAGGTTGCGAGGAGCGAAGCGACGAGCATTAGGTTCTACATGAACCAAGCATGCGCGAGGCGAGCGAGCGAAGCGAGCGTGCCGCGGCAGCGGCCGCCGAAGCGCCAGAAACGAAATTGCCGCGTTATTCTGAAGTGTTTTGTAGCCAAACCCAGCACCGTAGAGAGAAATTGTAATGAAAAAAAGATGTTTTTTATGTTACTTACTCTTATGGATTTCATTCATTTATCATTTGAAATATTGTCTTTTAATTTTGATAAATAAAACATAGAGCAATAGTGTCTGAGGATAAACGTTGGTTTGCAATACAAAGTATACAGTTTTCAAAAAAATAAGTATCAATAATCGGAATTTCAAGAATATAGTAATTGTATTTTCGGTAAAATGAAAATATAGAAAATAAATAAATGGCGAAACGTTTTCGGTGTTTTAAAATTCGTACAAAACCTATTCTTGTTTATGATAGGTTACCTTGGAAAATGCATGTCGACCTCAAAATGGTGGACCCCCACCATTTTGAGGTTGCGGTGCAATTCACGTGACGAAGTTGTGTGAAAACTTTTATTCAAACAGATATTTAATGAATACCCTGTCCTCCCACAGACGTCTCCGACAAGCCCGGCAACGTGGAGGTGGCCGATCACGACAACCAATCCGCGGACATCAAGTGGGACCCGCCCAAGTCCGACGGTGGCGCCCCCATCCAGAAATACATCATCCAGAAGAAGCCCAAGGGCGGAGACTGGGAGAATGCTGGCGAGGTGAGTGTCATCATCATCAGGTCCCCACAGAGGTGTCTGATAACCCCGGCAACGTGAAGAAACCAGTCGGAGGAGATAAAGTGGGACCCGCCCAAGTCTGACGGTGGCGCACCCATCCAGAAATACATCATCCAGAAGAAGCCCAAGGAGACTGGAAGGATGCTGGCGAGGTGAGTATCATCATCATCATCAGGTGCTCCTACAGACGTGTCTGACAAGCCCGGTAACGTAGAGGAACCAGTCGGGGGACATCAAGTGGGACCCGCCCAAGTCCGACGGCGGCGCTCCCATCCAAAAGTACATCATCCAGAAGAAGCCCAAGGGCGGAGACTGGAAGGATGCTGGTGAGGTGAGTATCATCATCATCATCAGGTGCTCCTACAGACGTGTCTGACAAGCCCGGTAACGTAGAGGAACCAGTCGAGGGACATCAAGTGGAACCCGCCCAAGTCCGACGGCGGCGCTCCCATCCAGAAGTACATCATCCAAAAGAAGCCCAAGGGCGGAGACTGGAAGAATGCTGGCGAGGCGAGTATTTGTTAATAGTTTCTCTTTGAGACAAGTCACCACTTTTTATGAGGCTCGTTTTTCTACAGGTTTAGTGCCTCCCTGAAAGTGATTCAAGAAGATTATCAATCGGAACAAGCGTAGTATGTTTATATTAACTGCAAGGTTTGGATAGTCACTCAGTGGTAATAACTTCTCGCGCTTCATATCGAAAGAACAATACTCGAGTAATCATAGATAGTATAATACAGGAATGGATGTTTCATCCGAAGCCACGCGTTCTGGCAAGCTAAGTTTCACAAAGTCACCGTTAGATGGCAGTTAGGTCCACTGCTAGTTAACTAGACTAATAAAAAGAAAGTACGTATTGGGGGTCCACTGCTGGACATAGACCAGTAGTGGACTTCTTACAGCTGCGATAATGATGATTTATAAATGGTCGTGTTTTCTCACAGGTGCCAGGATCGGCGACGAGCGCGAAGGTGGACGGCTTGCCGGAAGGCAGCGAGTACCAGTTCCGCGTCATCGCCGTCAACAAGGCCGGCCAGTCCGAGCCTTCTGACCCCACTAAGATGACCACCATTAGGCACAAGGCTCGTGAGTATCCACCCTCTATCATCAGGTCACTGCAGGAGCACCGCCATCTATACAGCGTGCAAATTGACCCAAGACATACCATCGACTGAGCCCGTCAATATTGTTCATATTGACGGGCTCAGTTTAATTTTGGGATTAAGAGGCCTATCACATTTTGACCGCGATTTTGGCATTCAAATTCTAAGAAACTGAAAGACTTTGACAACTTAAATCTATTTAACAATGGAAAATAGTTATTAGTTAAGTTCATAGCGGCTTCACTTTTTGCATTTTTATCTAATCAATTAAAATAAAGCCAAAATTCCGAAGCATGTTTTACACAAAAAGAGGGCGAGGCCCTTGTTCGTGCTCAAAACTGAACAACTGTACAGACGGAATTAAAACGAAAAAAATATTATAATATCTCTTTAATAGTGCTAAAGTTCATAGCGGAATCGGAATTTTAAAATATGTATGGAATATTTAGTAAAAAATATCCATTCAAAACCGTAAAACCACGAAATTTCTAAAACATCAACTGCAAATTTCTCTTTACTACAGTAATATTATTACATGAAATATGTACTAGAATAAACGTAAGTTCATAAGGAATTAAAATTTTGTACTTTAAAATAATAATAATTAAAGATATGACTATAAAAAACGTAATTGCAACCTCCAAATTACTATATATTTCGATGCGTCGACCGCTCAAACTCAGTACTGCGCGAGAGCTTGTCGACGGCGGACCTATGCCGAATTTTTCTTCGTCAAACGATTGAGTGCAAAGCGTATAGTGCGACTAACTAAGCCAGATACATGCCACTGAGGCACATAGTATTCCAATTTATTTTTATTAAGTAAAATTGTAATTAATGATTATGACGACGAGCTCCGTGGCGCAGCGGTCAACACCACACGGCCTGTGACACGGATGGTCCCGGGTTCGCTCCGCGGTCACTCTGGTCAGATCATGATGAAAAATTATCTTTTTCAGATTGACCTAGGACTTGGATGTTTGTCTATATACATATTATGTAATTATGTATGTGTTATAAAATCTAGCTCAATCTGTGTGATTTGTACGTATATATTTATATTTAATTATTTAGGTCAGCCAAAAAACCAATTCCTGCTAGTCAAATAATAAATATCATGTTTGTAAAAATGTCTTATTTGTTTTATTGAATTAATTTGGTCAAATACTTTTCAACTTATTTGTTATATAAATCGTCAACAGACATATGTATACGATTACGATATATTTTTTGTAAATATTTAATTTACCAATAAAGTACATTACTGCAACGGCCGGCAAAAGAGGTATTGATGGACGAACATGTGAATGTGGGCCGAGGCGGAGCCGAGGCACACATACATGAGTCCATCAATGCCTGATTGCGGCCAAGGCCTGTGTAGTACTTTTATCAAATATTGCACGGAAATTAAAAAAAAATAGTATATAGACAAACAAATATACATATATTTTCACGTGTTTACCCTTACAGGTGAGACGGACCTCAAAAGCCATGTTTAGAGTTAAGTGGATTTTAATGTAGAAAATGCAATTAAAATAGTGATGGGTTGCTAGTCGCATCACCTATTGACATATTCTTCTGCATAGGTTTTCGCCCTCTCCTTTGGCCTGCTTTTACAGACTGTACGGGAAGAGAAGCACCTGGTATATTCTATGATTTTTCTGTTATCCTAGACCATCATGAAATATTGTTGTAAATATGTCAATTAATATTCATAAAATGTTCATAAACAACAATATGTAGAAAATATCGCGCCAAAATCTTAAGTTTTTTAATTTCTTTTTTCTTACTAGCCTGGTAAAATTTTAAATTCGAATTTGTAACCTCCATACTTGAATTATTTCGCAGCAAACGCGTCGTTCCATTTTTAAATAACATGACAGATATAAATTTTCATAGTTACTTTAAAACACGACAGATATGGATTTTCTTGGGATTTTCATACATACTTTGCTGCCGTGTATTGGCCAGTACAGCAATATTGATTTATCCCAAACAAGGTTGTCAAAATAATGTGAACATTTCCAAGCATGTTTGAGAAAAATATTATACACGTCATACTCTCTTGATCTCTCATCTTCGGGTTACAGACTTATATAAGTATCGAATTTCAACTTAATCAGTTCAGTAGTTTCGTAGCAAATGGTTATGACAGGGTGACACCAACGTTACGTTTCGTTTTTACGTTTTTAGGTACTAAACCCTAAAAAAATATTCCAAAATTACACGCAGGTTGTAAATAAAATGTTGGCAAAAACTTAAAGAGCTTAAGGCGCTTAGACCAGTGAACTAGCGCTATCCCTCATTTTATTTCTTTTACTGCTGCCTCCGTGGTCCAGTGGTTAAGGCGTTCGCCTTGTTGACCCGGGGGTCGTGGTTCGATTCCTACGGGAAGCACAATTTGTTAAGTTGTTTCCAGTTTGGTTAGGACATTGCAGGCATGAATCACCTGATTGTCTGATAAGAAAGATGATTCCGTACTTCGGAAGGCACGTTAAGCCGGTGATCCCGGCTGCCATCTGGTAGTCGTTAAAGAAACCACGTCAGAGGCCGAGAGGCGGTTCCGAAGAACTCTGACACCAGGGTGTGCATGGTCGACTGACCGTGTCACCTACACGAAATGATGATATGACTGCTAACTACGTATCTACGTAAGTACTTCGTCAGTAAATGACTTGTAGTATTTTTGGTATAACTTTTTATTATTTTTCATTCAGTAAATATAAGATAGTAAATGTAAATACTAGAACTACTAATTACCGCCAAAAGCGGCCACTTTTAGCGGTAATGAGTAGATCTCTCAATCTCAAATGATGATTTTGATGAAAATTTATACTAAAAATACTAAATGTACTTTACTAGTGAATACTAACATAGATTTTTTCAATGTGTTCTTATTTCAGAGTACAAGAATTTAATAACGGGTATCGCTAGTTTCACTGATATAAGTATCTTTAGCCAACAAAAATGAACGTATGTGGAAATTTCTTGTCATGATTAACAATATTACAAAATAAAAAAATCCAATATCAAAAAATTAAAGAATATGAAAAGTATCAAAATTGTGCAGTTGTAGCAACAGCATAGCGTCGTGAACTCGTGACCCCAACCGTGTGGTCGCCGTGCGTAAAAGCCTAATCTTTCGGAGCACTATTTTGTGATAAGCCTCTTAATGCCAGGAAATAAAAAAAAAATGCAAAAGTATTGTAAGGTTAAATAAATGATGAATTCCCAGCTAGGAGAAGTTGTTCATATTGACGGTCTGAGTCACCCCTTCAAGGGAATGTCGTCAATTTACGCCCAATATAGTACCGTTTTCTCTTTAAAATCCTGATAGTGTTTCAATGTTTTAAATACGATATTGATATACGCTCTTATTGAGCTTATATTAGAGAGCATAATTTTGTGCAAAGATTGGTTTATCGTGGGATAAAAATACATGGCTCCCCGCGCTTACGGTTTGTCGTCCACACGCGCTTACATTTCTTCGCAACTTATTTTTTTATTTTTCTATTTTTCTTTATTGAGGAACAACAAACAGTTACATAATATATCTTAATTATCTTACAATGTAGGATATAACTAAGTTTAAAATAAATATGACTTATTAATTATGTAACCCACTACATTATTCACGGATTAATTATATCTTATTAATTAGAATATTGCCACTAGGAACTATGTACCTACCTACCTACCTAATATTCAATAACTTAACAAGGAAAATTTAATTAATTATTCTTATATAAAGTAATAAATCAAAGAGAAAGAATAAATTAAGTAAGTGCGTACAATAAAACTTATAGAAGAAGTGAGAAAACATCCGTAGAAGAGCCGTAAGCGCGGCGCCGCCTAGCCGTAGTGGAGTGGACGTACCGAAACTGATCCGGTTTGGTTACGTGCATACTTTAGGTTGACGGCGACGTGAAAGGCGATACGATGTCTATTCCTTTCCGAGTTGATAAGTATGCTGTGATCTTTATAATCAGTTTGTTTTGTTTTTCGTATGTGTAAGTGGCCAACACTGGTGTCAGATTTTTCAAGTGATTTTTAAAATCAGTGCTGCCATTTGATGGTAAGCATTTTAGATAACCCTCAACGTAGATTGACATTTCTCGTTGTGCCATCTGGCATCTAGCATAGATAGAAGTGCATAAAAATATCTTGACTTTTTTATTTAACTTTCTATCTTTTAGTTTTTTTAAAACGTCTTAAATTTATTGTTTATTCACAGTGAAACCTCGCATTGACCGCACCAACCTCAAGGCTCTGGCCGTGCGCGCGGGCAAGCCGATCTTCTTCGACGTCAACGTCAAGGGTGAACCAGCGCCGAAGGTGCAATGGTTCCAGAAATGGAAGGGAGAAGAAAAGGAGGTACGTTTGACAAAATGCCACAAAAATAGTCTTAGGTACTACTTAGTTACTCTCATCAAAGTTAAGAAACTTTTTTTTTGTAGAATAACAGCACCCTTATTGCGATGCTATCTTCCGAAGATTTAAAAGGATTAAAATTTAAGACTGCTTTGAAACTCGTGTTGTCTCCCTCTCCCTGTCCATAAATAAGATACAATTAGTAATACATTTGATAAATGACAAGGACAATAAGACTAGCAACCTGTTTTGAAACAGTGAACGAATAGTTTTTGTTAAAATACTTAAGATTGTTCGGGTTTAATCAATAAACAGTCCATAAGTAGGCTTAAGTCTCAAAACTACATTACATCTAAATGCAATTATAAAACAGATTGAAGCTTTTTTCAAAAGGACACTCAAACTTTGTCTCATATCATGAATCTTTTCCTTAGGTCAAGGAGAACGTAATCAACGTAGACTACAACACCAAGCTAGACATCAAGGAGTCGGTTCGTGCCATGACTGGTACCTACCGCATCTTGGCCACCAACGAGCACGGCTCTGATGAGGCTGATGTGGAGATCACTGTACTGTCCGCGCCTGGCAAGCCTGGCGGTCCGCTGAAGGTCGCTGATGTGACTAAATCTGGCTGCAAGCTGGCCTGGAAGAAACCAGAGGACGATGGAGGTAGGTCATGCATATACACTTGATCATCATCTTATTACTGAGTCGTAGAACACGGTTCTGATGAAGCCGATGTGGAGATCACTGTACTTTCTGCACCAGGCAAGCCTGGCGGTCGAATGTTGCTAACGTCACCAAGTCTGGCTGCAAGCTAGCCTGGAAGAAACCAGAGGAACAAACAAACGAAAACATATTCCCAACGTACAGATTAAAAACCTCAAATAAATATTGGCCCAAAAAATTAATGCCTGTCTATCGGGTAACAACCGTTTTATAACACCGACTGCACTATCGGTGGCAGTAACAGTGCTGAACCCCCCCTATATCAGATAAATGGTTGAGGTACTTATTCCCCATGCAAGGTGTCCCCATATCTTAATCTGACGCGCTCGAGTAAATACAAAAATCTCCTTTTGGGTTCCCCTACTACTATGAACCATTTTAAAAACAATTTTTTTTTCAAGTCGAAGCGTTAAAATTAAACTTACTCATAATAATAAATTTTGCTCTCCAGGCAAACCCGTCACCGGCTACGTGGTAGAGAAGCTCAACAAAGCCACCGGTCGCTGGGTGCCGGTCGGCAAGACAGACGATACAGAGATGGAGATCAAGGGCCTGCAGGAGGGCGAGGAGTACGAGTTCAGGGTCAAGGCAGTCAACGACGAGGGCGAGTCCGAGCCGCTCAAGACAGACCACTCTATTATCGCCAAGAATCCTTTCGGTGAGTAATCCTTTATATCAAGGGTCTGAAGGAGGGCGAGGAGTACGAGTTTAGAATCAAGGCAGTGAACGACGAGGGAGAGTCCGAGCCGCTCAAAACGGACCACTCTATTATCGCCAAGAATCCCTTTGGTAAGTAATTTTTTAATTAACATGATATGAATAAAATATTTGTTATTTTTTGAACATCAGATCTTCTTTTAGTCTCCACTGCAGGGGCATGAGCCTCCTGATACCAGAGCCGTATATTACCTAGAGCAGTTAGAGGATTTGGCCTACACTCTCCACGGTGGCCTGACGAGTTGGGGAGGTCTCCTTGATATGTCGAGACGAGCGAAGAAGGAAGCGAGGGGCGTGGGGACTGCAATGCGCCGGATCATCGGCGAGCGACGACCCTCGGCAAATGATTCGCTAAGCACCGCGTCATCTACTATAGATTGCTTTCTAATTTACGAGCAGTATATCGTATTATATACCTCTAAAGTCCGCTCCTTTTATTTCTTCTGCACTTAGAACCTGCAGGATACATAGTAGGAAAAGGCAGGAGATAGCGCCGTGTGGTTCCCGGCAGAGTAGAATAGGACCACTCCAAGTCATCCCGTGGATGTCGTTTAAAATGACTAAGGAAAAACAAGCTAAACAAAGCTTATAAACATCAAAGAGACCTCTCCAACCCGTCTAGCCAGCGTGGAGAGTGTAGGCCAAATCCTCTGACTACTCAAGCTAATATATGGCTCTGGTAGTACAGATAGGGTCGTGCTCCTGCAGTGGAGACTAGAATGACCTGATGATGCTGATGATGATGAATACAAACTCTTTAGATGTTAATAAGCTTTTTTGGGTGGTTTCCTTTTTTTAAAATTGAGTATTGAATTAGGCATTTGTCTACCATCTCACCTTCCTAAGTCGCCTCTTACGACAACCATGGGAAGACTTAAAGTGGTCCTATTCTACTCTGCCGAGCGAGAACCACACGGCAAATGCATTGATTTCTAACCAAAAATATTTTTGTGATACAGATATCCCCGGCAAGCCGTCAGTCCCCACCATCGAGGACTGGGACGTGGACCGCGTGGACCTCAAGTGGGAGGCCCCCAAGAACACCGGCGGCGCGCCCATCACCGGCTATATCATCGAGAAGAAGGAGAAGTTCGGCTCGTGGCAGGAGGCTCTTGTTACCGATGTGAGTATGACTAGAAGGCACACCCCTTCGTTGAGTGAGAAAGCTGGAGGCCCATCCCCCCCTCCCTCTGAAAAAACCGGCAACGCTCTTGTTACAACCCTGGTGTTGCTTTACCACTGCTATGCTTCGTTAGGTGAATAAGAGAGCCGGAGCCCCATCCCCCCCCCCTCCTCCTTCTGGAAAGGCTCCTTATTCTTTATCATCATCAGGTCTTTTTTAGCTTTCATTACAGGAGCACGACTCTTTTGGCGCTCCCACACAGCAGTTATATGACAATGTGTAACACAATAACATTCTTGACAATGTATGGGTGTTATAGAATGTTATCGCTGGTAATATTCTACTCTGCCGAGAACCTCATGGCATGTTCTGTATCAATCTTTTTTTTAATTTTAGACGCCAAAATGCGAAGCCCGTGTGCCGGATCTCAAAGAAGGCAACACATACCAGTTCCGTGTGCGTGCCGTGAACAAGGCCGGTCCGGGAGAGCCAGGAGACGCCACGCAGCCACACGTTGCGAAGGCCAGATTCCGTAAGTATTTTATGACAGGCTCAGTTAAATAATAATTTTTGAAATGACGGAATTTATTAAGAAATAACTGTTTAACTTATGCTGAAGCCGAGTTCTTATAACATTGAACAAATAGCCGAAAAAGTTTAATATCCCACTCTGTGGTTGAGTTCATGTCCTGCCCTTTCTTTGAGTTCATCTCAAGCCCTGTGTAGAGTTTTAGTAGTCGCGCGTATCTCGTGCTATAGTTTATGTCCCACCCTGAAGCTGAGTTCATGCTTCGCCCAGGAGTTGAGTTTATTGCAAGCACTGTTGTTGAGTTTCAATAGATTTGCGTACCACGTAGTAAAGGTTATGTCTCACTCTGTTGTTGAGATTCAGTAGCCGCGCGATCTGCGTAGCTAAGTCTGTGTCCCGCCCTAAACTATGGTTGAATTTAAGTGGCCGGGCGTTTCGCGCGGCTTAATTCTTGCCCGACCCTGTAATTAAATCAAACTTGAGTTGATAAATTTAAATAACACCACATTACCTTTCCCCTCAGTGAAGCCCTGGATCAACCGCGACAAGATGCAAGCGATCCGCGTCCGCGCAGGCACGACTATCAAACTGGATGTCGACATCAAGGGTGAACCCCCACCAACCAAGACCTGGACCTTCGCCAAGAAGGTCCTGGAGAACGGGCCTGGCGTCAAGCTGGACAATGAAGACTACAACACCAAGCTGCAGATCTTCGAGACCAGCTGGCAGAATACTGGAGTGTACACGCTCAAGGCCGAGAACGACTCTGGCGTTGATGAGGCTACAGTGGAAGTTACGGTGCTTGGTAAGTAGCTCTTGTCACACTTCTGGTGTAGCGATATCCATAAGATCTTCGAGACCAGCTGCTGAACTCCGGCGTGTACACGCTCTAGGCCAAGAACGACTCTGGTGTTGACGAAGCTACAATGGAAGTCACGGTGCTTGGTAAGTAGCTTTTGTCCCACCCCTGGTGGGACGGAAAAACTGGACATGGAAATCAAGGGTGAACCCCCGTCAACCAAAACCTGGACCTTTGCCAAGAAGGTCCTGGAGAATGAGCACGGCGTGAAGCTGGACAATGAAGACTATTAGCTGCAGATCTTCGAGACCAGCTGGCAGAACACTGGCGTGTACACGCTCAAGGCCGAGAACGATTCTGGTGTTGATGAAGCTACTGTAGAAGTCACGGTGTTTGGTTAGTAGCTCTTGTCACAGCCCTAGTGTTGCAGTTGCCCATGAGCAGCGGTGATCACTTACCATCAGGCGACCCGCTTGCTCGTTTACCGTCCTATGACGTAAATAAAAAAAAACTATGAAACACTTGGTGGCAACACTGTGAGGTCAAGTCCAATAAGCTGTTACTGGACCAATATTAACTTATGGTTATAAAGTATTATTCAACATCAGCAACTAATTAGACGTCTTAAGCCACCAGGTGATAAGCATTTTAGCAAATTCTAATCATCTGGCCCTCTAATAGTATGTTGTCTGCACAGTCCTACTCCTTTTCTAAAGGCCATAAAACTAGCCAATGTTACTATATGAAGTCTTGCTTTAGATGTTTAAGCTGTCCAGCAATTAACTTCTCACAGCTGAAATGGATAGATAGATAGCCATACGCCGTGTGGTTCCCGGCAGAGTAGAATAGGATCACTCCAAGTCATCCCGTGGATGTCGTAAAAGGCGACTAAGGAAACACAAGCTAAACAAAGCTTATTAACATCAAAGAGACCTCTCCAACCCGTCTGGCCAGCGTGGAGAGTGTAGGCCAAATCCTCTGACTACTCTGGCTAGTATATGGCTCTGGTAGTACAGAGAGGGTGGTGCTCCTGCAGTGGAGACTAGAAAGACCTGATGATGATGATGATAGCCATATCTCCATCACTTCATGAATACTAGATTCCCACTTAACCTGCATATTTTCTCTTCCAGACAAGCCCGGCAAACCAGAGGGCCCGCTAGAAGTTTCTGACGTACACGCAGACCACGCCAAGCTCAAGTGGAACAAGCCCAAACACACTGGTGGCTTGCCACTGAGCGCCTACGTGGTGGAGAAGATGGACACCCTTACTGGCAAATGGGTACCCGCTGGTACTATTGACCCGGATACTACTGAGGCTACTGTGACTGGTAAATATCTGTTATTGAAAATACAATCTCGTACTTATTGCTGTAAAGTTGAAAGTCGCATGTCTCAAGCCCAAGCACACCGGAGCCTTGCCATTGAGTGGTACTACGCCTACGTAGAGGAGAAGATGGATATTGATTCATCAATCCTCCGGTCGTAGCTACTGTAACGGGCAAGATTCTTGATACTTACTTCATTAGATGTATAAAGTAGTAAGACTCTACTTTCTTTTTCTCTTATTATTTATTATGCATTTCTCTTTTAGTCTCTTAAAGTGTGTTGTATCAAAGCCCTGGGCCCGATAATACCTTCATTTCTATAAAGTGACTGTGGCGTCATACGTCAAGAAGTCAAAAATCTGGCTGAGGACAGCAGATACAAGAAGCTCCAAAGCGTAACAAGAGCGTAAGCCTCAAATTCGATGATGTTCCTAATTTAAATTTTCCTTCAGGTCTGGAGCAAGGCCACACATACCAGTTCCGCGTGAAGGCCCTCAACGAGGAAGGCGAGTCGGAGCCCCTAGAGACCGACCACGGCACACTTGCTAAGAACCCCTACGACGTGCCCTGCCCGCCTGGTCTGCCTGATATCGTGGACTGGGACGAGAAGAGCGCCAAGCTTAAGTGGGAGCCCCCCATCAGGGACAATGGCGCCCCTATAACGGGATACGTCATTGAAGTTATGGACAGAGATCGTGGAGAATTCGTTAAGGTAGGTGTTCTTACGTTATTTCTTCCTCTAGAAGTCTTTTGGCTTTATAGACTCTCAAGTTTATCTTAAAGGAACATTAAATCATCCCTGACCTAAGTGAGTTCGAAGTCAATCTAGCAGGTAGTGCCTGACTTTGCAGTTGCCCATCACTGTACAATCTTAGCCCATGCGACAATATTAGCAATTTATTACTTCGCCACGGGCCCCTACGACGAGCAAGATAAATTTGGCTCTTGTTTAATGTTATAATTGACCTCAATTTAGGTTGCCACATATTGTTATCACGTCGCAGGAAAGCACTTAATTTAAGTACGAGTAATTTACTATTAAGCGTACAAATTGGTCCTCAAAATACCCTTAAATTAATGACTAAACCCGTCAATATTAACAACTTTTTCTATGGGATCAAAGCTGGGGACTACATGGAAAGTAAAAAAAAAAAAAAAACGATTTCTCAGCAATAGTCCAATGTCGAGCTTCGTGGCGCAGCGGTCAACACGCTAGCTTGCGACACGGGGGTCCCGGGTTCGATCCCCGGTCAGGTCAAGATGGAAAACGTTTTTTTTTCATATTGACCTGGGTCTTGGATGTTTATCTATGTATATAAGTATATATTATAAAATATAGTATCGTTGAGTTTGTATCCTGCGACACAAGTTCACAACTTACTGTGGTGCTAGCTCAATTTGTGTGATATGACTTTATATATTTATTTATTTGTAAAAAAAAAGTTGTGACGTTCTAAGTGAATGTCGAGTGTCTTATTTACACGCTGTATATAGCATATTATATTCATAATATTTCATACATTGCCTACCGGGCCAAAGCATTCTATACATAGCCTAGGCATTGTATATTATACCTGTATTATACAGATTGCCGGTAACATATATTATATGTATCATTCATTTAGTCCAAATTTTTGCCATATTAGAAAAACTCCATACACTCAGTCTTGTTTGAAGGTTTTTCCTCATAACGTCGTTTGATACAGCAACTGTTGTTTCCAGGCCGCGGAGATCCAAGGCAACGTGTGCCAGGGCACCGTGCCTAAGCTAGAAGAAGGCAACCAGTACCAATTCCGAGTGCGCGCCCTCAACAAGGCCGGCCAGTCCGAGCCCTCGGAGAACACCAACTGGCACACGGCTAAGCCGAGATTCCGTGAGTAACATACAGATTACAATTTACAGCGGCCCTGTGGCCTATTAGTCTTTATGCCGGATATTGGTCAGCATGACCACACAATAGAGGTCCCGGGTTAGATCCCGGTCAGCAGGCCTATTTGCTAACTTTTGACAGCTACGGTGTACATCATTTTCATGGGAACTTCAATATTAATGACGGCTTCGGTATGAATGACTATGAGATATAAAAACCGTAATGGATGCTAAAGTGACAATCAAATTGTTGTACACCGAGTTAGCAAATCGGCCTGCAGGTCGAGATGGAAAATATTATATTTCAGACAAGCACTTTTCCCCAAAACTTCATCACTTTTTTTCACCCCCTTAGGGGTTGAATTTCTAAAATTCCTTTCTTAGTGCTCACTTATATCATGATCAAATTTCAAGTTTCTAGATACAGTGGTTTCTGCTGTGCGTTGATACAATGAATATATCCGGTCAGTTCGAGATGGAAAATAATATTTTTCAGGGTCTTCAATGTTAATCGATACACGAAAATATTGACCGTTTTGAACCCTCATAGGGTATGATCATCCTCATGAATCTGCCCGTAAAAAAATCAAGGGAAGTAAAAAAAAAAATTTCCATGTAAGAAGCTAAGCTATTCTATAAAGGGTCCAAAACGACGAATATTTCACCATCGAAGAATATTTCACATTGCATTGACAAGGACGCCCCGGTGGGATGTGATCTTTCCTATTCTTAATTATTACAAGACTAAACATTTGTATTCCACAGTGAAACCAAGGATCGACCGCACGAACCTGAACCCCGTGACCGTGAAGGCTGGTCTGCCAGTGTCGCTGGACATCAAGGTATTCGGAGAGCCGCCAGCCACAGTCACATGGCACTTCAAGGGTAAGCTATTTTATTTTAATTTTATTTATTTGCGGTTAAAGTGGTACACAAAAAACAGCTGTTAGCACCGAATACAAGCATCTCACCTTTAACCTATCTAGGCATGCAAATATTAAAGACGGTATAATTAATACTATTACAATTTGTCCCTAAAGTATTCTTCTATTGTGTAATAACATTTCTCAGTCAGAATATTTCGTAATGTCTGCAATGGTAGATCCTTTAAGTCATTTGTTAACTTATTGTAGATATCCAATGGGTATTCGCATCGGATAACTGTTTTGGCCATAAAGAGTCGTTATAATGTTAGGTTATAGTATACGTTTATTAGGATATCTACCTCTAAAACTATCCATCAATGTCACAAATCCTTTGAAATAGTGTTGAATGCGCTTTATATTACATGACTAGCAATTTTCAAAACTTCACCCCTATTTCATCCTCTCAGGGGTTGAATTTCTAAAAATCCTTTCTTAGTGCTTACTTACATCAAAAAAGGAACTCCTGCACCAAATTTCAAGTTTCTAGATATAGTAGTTTCGGTTTTACGAATATAGACTACTAGCTATTACCCGCGGCTTCGCCCGCGTGATATATATTGTGATGTAGCCTATGTCCTTCTCGGTACCCTAACCTATGTGTATGCAAAATTTCATGATGATCGGTTCATTAGATACGGCGTGAAAGCGTAACAAACAAACAAATAAACAAACAAACTCACTTTCACATTTATAATATTAGTTAGGATACGCTTAGACATCTACCATTAAAAAAAAACATGCGGGGCAGTCTTGACTGCCGATAAAAGAATGAAATGGATGAAAACTAAGGAACTTGTTGTTTACCCAGAAAGCACAAAGCATTCACAAGCTGATCATCATTTTATCTCCTACTAGCAGCCCTACCCGGCTGCGCCCGGGCATGTTTTAAACCTTAAAACCTTCCTCGTGAATCACTCTATCTATTGGTGAAAACCGTATGAAAATCAGTGGAGTAGTTTTTGAGTTTATCGCGAACAGACAGACAGACAGACAGACGCGGCGGAGGACTTTGTTGTATAATATGTAGTGATGTTAGCCACATACATAAGCATCTGATTTTTGAAAATATAGTCGATGTAGCTTTTTTATATATCAACTAGCTTTTGCCCGCGGCTTCGCTCGCGTTAAGGGTGCGCTAGTCAGGTGTTTCGCCATACAAATTCTGTAGGGTGATGACTCCGTCGTTCGGTATCGTCTGTTTAAAGTTTTTAATTGTATCGATTTGTTTTGTCGTTATCTATGCTTGTATGGAATCATAATTGTAAAATTATAAGTACTTTAAAAGTTATGAGTCTCAAAACATTCCGTTTCAACACGTAATTTTAACGCAACTTTGGGCACAATTAAATACCGGAAGGAGTATAAAATCTCTAAAACTAAATCCATACAAGCATAGTTTAGTTATTAAAAAATATAAATTATTTTACTTTTGATAAAAACATTCAGCTGTTTTATCACAAGAACACTTCTCCCAAACGCATACTCGCAAATTTTTAGACGACGACTATTTAGATTTTCAACAATATTTGTGTTTGCACACACTAGACTGTTGTTCCGATGTGCTTATACATCAGTGTAAATAGTTCCGCACTATTCAAAACCGAGTCTATCCCTTTCTCAGCGAAATAGCACGCATTTTAGCCACGTGCGCTGACGAGTTCGAGTTCCCGACTAGCGCATCCTTAAGAAATAGAATGCCTACATCATAAAATCTACCTGCATGCCAAATTTCAGCCCGATCCGTCCAGTGGTTTGGGCTGTGCGTTGATAGATCACTATGTCAGTCAGTCAGTCACCTTTGAGTTATATATATTTAGATGTTTACCGCGTATTAAACAAACATACTCCTTCTTGCCATATCCCATAGGGAAAGGGGAAGAAGAAGAATGTAAAACGAAATACTGTTACTACCTTGTAGATTTCACAACACAAACATAGTATAAAGAAGTATCTAAATTCTATAAAAAATTAACAGGTGAAGAGCTGAAGAACGGTGAAAACCTAGAGATCATCAACGTGGACTACAACACCAAGTTCCTGATGACCAAGAGCAAGCGCGCCAACACGGGCGTGTACAAGATCAAGGCCAAGAACGAGGTCGGAGAGGACGAGGCCGAGATCGAGATCACTATTCTTGGTAAGCGTCATCATCATCATGTCGTTTTTAGTCTCCACTGCAGGAGCACGACCCTCTCTGTACAACCAGAGCCATATGTTAGCCAGAGTAGAGTCAGAGGATTTGGCCTACACTCTCCACGCTGGACGCACGCAGACAGATTGCAGAGTTCTCTTTGATGTTTATATTAGCTTTGTTTAGCTTGTGTTTCCTAAGTTGCCTTCTACGACATTCACGGGTAGACTTGAGTAGTCACAATCTGCATGGGTATCTCTTGGATAGGCATGTAAAATCCTCGTCTTCATCGTCATTTACCATCAGGTGAGATGGGAGACAAAGGCCTAATAAAAAAATTAAATAAAATACGTCACAATATCTAAGTAATTTAGCTCCTAATTGTGCCATATACTTCCAGGCAAGCCGTCCAAGCCCAAGGGTCCACTGGACGTGGCCGACGTCACCAAGAACGGCTGCACGCTGAGCTGGAAGAAGCCAGAAGACGACGGTGGTTCGCCCATCGAGTACTATGAGATCGAGAAACTGGACCCACTTACCGGTAAGCTTTTAATTTGTTTCTTGTTTTAAAGGAAAACTTAGAATATACCAGCTGCCTTTCTTCCTGCACAGACCGTAAAAGCCGGTCAAAAGATTGGGCTAAAATCTTAGGTACCATATCAATAGGCGATGCCGCTAGCAACAAATCACAATATAGTGTGGTCTAATACATCAAGCGTGGTCATTGGGTTTCATGACGATGAGCTTTTGTCTCTGCCTGGCTTTTGTCACAGCCCTGGTGTTGCAGTTGTCCATGGGCAGCGGTGATCACTTACCATCAGCTGACCCGCTTGCGCGTTTGCCGTCCTATTTCATAAAAAAGGCAAGAGAAAACTGTAGTAGACTTTCAAGTTTTAGATATTACGGTGACGTCTCGATATATCGAGACTTCTGAGATTAATATTAGAGTAGAATAATTTTATTTTAAAGATTTTTGAGCCTTGTAAAGTTTATCAAACTTTTATTTGCCTATCCGGTCAAGTTTTTGGAGCAAGTGTCTATAGAAGCTTCATAATTAAATTTCCGCTTTGCAGGCCAATGGATCCCATGCGGCACGGCCAAGGACTGCAAGGCCAACATCACGGGCCTGCAGGAGGGCAAGCCCTACAAGTTCAGGGTCAAGGCCGTCAACAAGGAGGGCGAGTCCGAAGAGCTGGAGACTGAGAAGCCGATCATCGCTAAGAATCCCTTCGGTGAGTAGAAGAATCCATTAAACCTTTTTTTATATAAAAAGAATTGTGATGTTCATAGCAGAACACAAGAAATATAAATAAATTAGCAACCCCAGCATTGCGTCTGCAGAAAACAAAGGGTTCATTTCTGGGTCTTGGAATACGCTTCTATAATAGAATTCCCAATGAATTATAAGAACTATCGTTTAATAAATTTAAAACTGCTTTAAAAAATCAGCTTATTAAAAAGCCATATTACTGTATAAATGATTATTTAATGGATTAAAATGCTTGGAATTAGTCAAATATTTGTTAAATGTATGTGTAGACTTAATAACTCTTATGTATTAAGCCCTTCAGGCACATAGGGACTAATACTTAACTAAGTTTCTTTCGGCGTATTCTTCTCAGCAGTGGCCTTTCCCAAACGCCAACAGTTTTTCGATTTTGCAAAAAAAAATATAACAAGAAACATAAATGACGTTCAAAGAGTTATACATGAATTTGAATAAAAACTGTTCATTCCATCAGTTGGTCCACCGACTTGTTGCGATGGCATCTAACTAATTTTATATCTCGTTGATTTTCCTACTTCGTACACCTTGGCAGGGTCGCAGTGTAATGATTTACCTCCTCATTCATAAAAATTAACTAACCTATTTTAGTTAAAATATGTTTTGTCTTTATCAGTGTCCCTAATGTTTGAAATTAAAAGATTAAAATTAGCGTTACGTCATTCATCATAGCGTTATTTAATAATTAAAACAAGCGTTAGCTTTGTATTATATTTGTCTGTTTAATAATTTAATTCTATTTAGTCCACCTAGAACACAGTTCTTAAATTATAGATAGATAGATAGATAGTCCACCTAGATCCACCTAGATGAATAAACGGAATGTAGTATTTCTTGTGGCTCGACTATAGGTAAAGGGGAGAGGGCGCTTAAAATTTAAATTACCCTAGTACATACTTGATTTTATTATTATAGATGTTATGTCGTTAGTTAGTATAGTAAAGTTTTATTTGATACAAAATATGCCCCACGTTACAAACGGGATACGATAAACGTTCATATTAGAGAAAGAGAGAGTTTGATGCAATACAAGTGTTTTAACACATTTAAACCTTACTTTGAGAAGTCCAAACCTTAAGGACTTGGCAAGGATTTGTTTTTTGAAAATGATTAATGAATTTCATTGTCATTTGCAGACGAGCCCGGCAAACCTGGCCGTCCCGAGCCCCGCAACTGGGACAAGGACTTCGTGGAGCTGGAGTGGTCTCCGCCCAAGGAGGACGGCGGCGCCCCCATCACTGGCTACATCATCCAGAAGAGGGAGAAGGGAGGACGGTAAGATTGCATTTCCTTATCGAAAACTTCAGAAAGTCTCAATTTATCGAAGTATCAATTTTGATGTCTGCTTTATGGCTATAATAGGCATAGCTGCGAGAATATTTAATAATAATTTATAATTAGTTAAAAAAACTAAAAAACACGCTTCTTGCACGCTAGTTATGTATTGCCATCAGAACTCAGAGCGTGTGCAAAATTTTATTCTAATCGAAGACCGGGAAGTAGGTCAACTTAAGATTTCAAGATTTTCTTACATACAAGTGAAGCTAATAAAAGCGTGTTAAAAAGGGCAGCGCTTGCGAGGTAGATAACGCAAAGCCCACTTTTAGCGTTTTAGTGGGCGTAAAGGTGGAAAGCAGAACCAAAATAGTGTTAGATTTTCGTCCAATTCTTTGGCTGGTGCGCGGGAAGAAAACAGGTGTAGATCAGGGTCATATTTCTGGTTTGACAATGTCTTAGAGGCTGAGTAGTCATGCTCACTAAAATGTTCAAACTGGTGGTGGCGTTATGTGTCGGGTCGTTGAGTTCCCTCTAATATGGTTGAGCTTAACGATGGCTGACCCATACGTCAACTCGTGAACTGGTGCTGCCAGTGGGGACTGGTCTGGTCGGCCTCTTTGAGACTACTTCATGTTCTGTTGTTTTTGTGATTTGTTCACTCGATCGTAAACATAAACATGTTCCAAAAATAATCAATGTATAATGATATTGTATAATGAAAGCAGATGAAAAAAAAAGAAAAGTAAAAAAGACAGAAATATAATATAATCATTAATCATACAAAGCCCTTCAGGCGAGTAGGCGACCTATACTGTTGAAAAGAATTTCTTTCGGCATTTATTCTCTGCAGTGGTCGGTTCCGAAATGCTAGTAGTCTGTAGCTTTTGAACAATAATGAGTAAATGCATAATACTTAATAAGATAATTTTAAATGTGATTTGACGTGAAAAAGTGCCTGCAAGGGCCTATTTTCTGAATAAACGTTTTGAATCTTAAACGTTTTGAATCAGCTCTCAAACCAGCTTCGAAGTTAAGTTGGGCTAATTTAGTCTTTTCTTTGCAGATCATGGCAAGACTGCCTCCGCACGAGCGGAGACC
This sequence comes from Rhodophaea formosa, assembly GCA_963082605.1. NCBI lineage: Eukaryota > Metazoa > Arthropoda > Insecta > Lepidoptera > Pyralidae > Rhodophaea > Rhodophaea formosa. The sequence continues at coordinate 5,641,727 of OY720228.1, read as the reverse complement.
GGCCCACAGGCCGCGTGACGGACGTGGAGGAGGGCCACGAGTACGAGTTCCGCGTCATGGCCGTCAACAAGGCCGGCCCGGGAGAGCCCTCCGACCCCAGCAAATCCGTCATTGCTAAGCCGCGTTTCTGTGAGTATATAAATAAAATAAAAATACGTTTATTGTCGGTTTCTACATTATGTTTACAGTAATAGAACCTAAGACTAGCTTACTAATACGTACTACCATTTAGTTTTGAACAAACCAAAGTTCATCCATAATTAGCTGCCCGCCATCGAACTAGGAATAAACCTGTATCTCGAGTGGTGGGGAGCGTCATAAAGGATTGAACTGCCTTGGAACGACACATGTTAATGTGTGAGTAATCAATCAGGGTTGCCACCGAAAAATGAAGTACGTATAAGAGACGGTGCGTACATATATTACTCACGTAACAGTAGTAGCAGCTATCCATATTATTCAAAATTATAAGAACTCTTTAGATTTGAGAAGAATTGAGAGGACGCCATATTGCATAGGATGCTACGAGTTTTTGTTCCGTACGTTAATACTTTTATTAATTCTGTGCCCTCGGTGAGGCACTTTAGCAAACACATTAAAAGCCTAGAACTTCCAAAACTTTAAAAGTTTAGTTACTTTATTATTTTAATACAAATAAAATATGATTTCAACGTCGGGACAGTCAGTTCCGATCGGATATACTTACAATAAAATAAAAGAAATTAGAGCTTAAGCGTAGTAAATACATCTCATATTTGAATGGCGTGCCAGCAGCCGACTCCGTTTCGACTCCGGTTTTATTCCTTTTAAATAAAAGTAATACATAATTAGAGTAATAATTCGTATAGGTACTTACCTATACATTGCACTCGGTGAAATGTGTCTATAAGTCGCTAAATGACGTATGTTTTTCAGTTTTGGAACAAATTATTATAAAAAATGTTTTCTTTGCACAGTGGCGCCACACATCGACCGCAAGAACTTGCAGAAGCGCAAGGTCAAGGTCGGCCAGCCTCTCAAGATGGAGGCCGATGTCAAGGGTGAACCGGAACCAACCATCACCTGGACATTCAATGGAGAGGCTCTCAAGGTATCGTATCTTTATAATTTCAATCATAAATTTGATTTATAAGTTTACTAAGTATAGTCCCGAATCAGACTTTTAAAAATAAAATTTAAAAAACCCCCTGACTCAGTAGTCAGATCCCATCATCAACTAGTAAAGAGCTGATGATCTTCAAACGGCTGAACTGATTTTCATGAAACATGGCTAAAGAGCACTCGGTACAAAATTATCTATGACACAAAAAAAGCTATATTAAAATCGGTTCATCCGTTTGGGAGCTACGATACCACAGACAGATACACAGGCAGGATAACACCCCTGACTTTTTGGGTCGGGGGTTAAAAATTGGGCGTGGAAATGCTCGCGTAAATCACTCGTTTAGTGAGTCACGCGTTCAAAAATATTAGCCTGGGTCACTCTGATTCAAACTCTATGGCGGATAAAATATTAGCTGCTAACTTCGCAGTACGCGCCCCGACTCCCCGCGCGCGAGTTTGTCCTCGTTCATAATAAAACGTATTTTAAAATGAATTTCTTTTATTTCAGGCGCAAGAGAGGCTGAAGATCGAAAACAAGGACTACCACACGTCGTTCGCGCTACAGAAGCTGACGCGCGCCGACGGCGGCAAGTACGTCGTCACGGCCAAGAACGAATCGGGCACCGACACTGTTGAAATCGAGGTGCAGGTTGTCAGCAAGCCCGCTAAGCCTAAGGGACCTTTGAAGGTTGGTAATGTTGATAGTTTATGAATAAAGAATTTAGAATCTCTTATCAAATCAAGATTCTATTTTGTTTTCATACTTGTATCTTGTTTGAAGTCACGGGTGTTTCCCCGGTCTTTTGGTAGCCTTGCGTGGGGATATAGGTCCAACACGTAGAGGCCGTTTGGAAAGTTAAATAAATATATAATAATAATAAATATATACGGACACATCACACAGATTGAGCTAGCCCCAAAGTAAGTTCTTAAGAAAGACTTGTGTTATGGGATACTAACTCAACGATACTATATTTTATAACAAATACATAAATAGATAAACATCCAAGACCCAGGTCAATCTGAAAAATATCATTTTCCATCTTGACCTGACCGGGAATCGAACCCGGGACCATCCGTGTCGCAGGCCGGCGTGTTGACCGCTGCGCCACGGAGCTCGTTATTACTATTATTATTACGCCACGTGGTTTTCGGCATAGTAGAATAGGACCACTCAAAGTCTTCCTGTGGATGTCGTAGAAGGAGAATTTGGAAACATAAGCTAAACAAAGCTCATAAACATCAAAGTGATCTCTAACCCTTCTGGCCAGCGTGGAGAGTGTAGGCCATATCCTCTGACTGCTCTACCTAATATATGGCCCTGGTAGTACAGAAAGGGGCTTGCATAGCTGACGTGTGATAGTCATCGCTTTATTAAGTAATATGAGCACTCGGCATCGCCTCATGCCTATAAAGACCTCGACAATAATATTCAGCTTACCGTACTTGCATCATACGACGTTCTTAATACATTTGCGATTATGATAAAATTAATTATAAAGTACTTTTATTTCAGGTGTCGGACGTAAAAGCCGACGGCTGCAAGCTCAAATGGGAGCCGCCAGAAGACGACGGCGGCGAGCCGATCGAGAACTACGTGGTCGAGCGTATGGATACCGAGTCCGGTCGCTGGGTGCCTGTCTGCACCACCAAAACGCCCGAAGCTGACGTTACAGGGCTTAATGAGGGCAAGGACTATATGTTCAGGGTGAAGGCTGTCAATCCCGAGGGAGAAAGTGAGCCGTTAGTGACCGAAAGTGCTACTACGGCGAAGAATCCTTACGGTGAGTTTTATTCTAGTTAATAGTAAGATCTTGTTTGTCTCACATAAACAACTTGTGATTGAATAAACTGTTTTCTTTTTCGTGTGTGTAAGTGGCCAACACTATTGTCAGAATTTTCAAGCTGCCTAAAGGCATCTGACATAGCTTAACGACTGCAATCAACGATGACAGCCGGGACCAACGGCTTAACGAGCACGGAGGTGCTCGAGATATTTTTATGCCACTTGCAATCACCCATCCAAGTGAGAACTGCGCCCGGGGTTGCTTAACTAGCAAAATCGCTAATACAGCTTACATCCAATTTACAGCTTATATACATTAGGCCAACGGCCTCCTCAAAATTGTATAAACTGTAAAAACCTGAAACTACTATGTTCAGAATCGAGAGGAGAATCTAAAATTATCAAATTTCGGCTGTGCATGATATACAACGTGTTAATGAAAAAGCGTAAAATCTAAAAATAGTTTGTTCAGAATCCAGACTAGGATCGATTTCACAAATAATGCGAAGCGGCAACGTCTCCCTAGATCGTGCGTAAGTACCTAGACTTTTTAATTTGACAAGAAACCAAAAAACGGTAATATTTTTGTAAATTATCCGCGAAAACTAAATTTCAATATAAAAATAAGTTGGAGCGTCATAGGTTTTGCGATTTTTCATCAACGTTTTATAGGTCTATAATTCAGGTTTCTCTGTTATAGATTTTTAACCAACTTTATCATTTCCCAGGCGAGCCCGACCCGCCCGGCAAGCCCGAGTTCAAAGACTGGAGCAAGGACCACGTGGACCTCAAGTGGGACAAACCGGCCAACGACGGAGGCGCGCCCATCACCGGCTACATCGTGGAGAAGAAGGACCGCGACACCGGCAAGTGGGTCAAGGCTGCTGAGGTGAGTAAATAATAATTGAAAAAACCGGCCAAGTGTGAGTCAAACTCGTGCAATGAGGGTTCCGTACAATATGCTTCGTGAACACACACACAATGTGCAAAAATGTTGTATTCAATTGACTAGCGCTATCTAGTGGTATTTTAGTAAACTATTTCCCTAGGTGAACTTATTGTGAAACCTAATACTAGTATGAAATCGAATATCAAAATCGATTAGACAAAAAATGTGGTCAAGATGTGCCTTAACCATTTATGTGTTCCATCCTTGTCAAGGGGAGTGCTAACCGTCTCTCCTTTCAATAGACACAGTGAAAGCGTCAAAATAAATCCTTATATACTTAGAGAACAAAAAAATGTTAATATCGTGATGCAGCATTTTTGATAATAACTATAATAATGTTTAAAATAGTTACAAAGAAACGCATTAATATGACGAATCTCATGTTCCGGTAACAAATTTAATTATTTTCAAAATTATTTGACGTCGATAACATGGGATGATTATAAAAATACTTCAATAGGAAGTTATCGTGCGTTACTAACGCCATCTATTGGTGTCATCATGAAACAAAATTTGTAAGGAGCACATTTTTTCGAATGATATTGTTACAAAATGTTGAAGGGATAGCTTTTTTATGCTCACCCCCGATCCAAAAAAAGGGGTGTCAACTTTCTGTACTAGCAGTTTTTCTACGACTTCGCCCGAGTAATAATAGCCTGTCACCCGCTGACAAATAAGCTATCTATAGGTGAAAGAAAATTGATCAAGTAGTTTTGGAGCCTATTCAATGCAAACAAACAATCAAATCCTTCCCCTTTAAATATTTTTTATAGAAGTTTAAATAACTACTGACTTAAAATTTCGTTTGGGTTTTTTATTTGCTTTTTAATTGATGATAATGAATGAATGTTACAATACTAATTGTTTTTCTACAGGTGCCCGGCAACAAGACTGAGGCTAGAGTACCTGACCTTATCGAGGGCAAGACCTACCAATTCAGGGTGAAGGCTGTGAACAAGGCTGGGCCCGGCAAGCCGTCCGCGGCTAGCGAGAACCTGCTTGCTAAGGACAGATTTGGTAAGCCAAAAACATTTTAGTACACATACATCTCAGCCATGGGGGTAGGCAGAGACTATGGATCTCCACTTGCTACGATCCTTACAAACCTCTTTCGCTTCATCCACATTTATGTAATAATATCTTGTTTTCTTATGTTTTCGCGATTGTTACACATTTAAATAAAATTATTTTAATACGGTTTTTATCGCGTTTATTACATTATTTATACACCTAACGTTTCGAGCACTTTACAGTGTTCGTGGTCGCAGGTAGACTAAGTTGACATTTGTCTAGTATTTTATAAGAACTGCAAAATCTACCGCCTAAAATATTTATTGATTGTCAACTGTCAACTAAAAAACCGTATTAAAATAATTTTATTTAAATAATAATAACTTTTGTTATATATCGCTTTTAGCGCCATCTAGAGAAGAACTCAACAAACTTAATGACTAAGATCGATATGGTGTGGAGGCGTTCATTCAGTTTTTGTATACAAAGAGTATATGAGTAGAACGTTAAGGTGCGTCCCATTGCACTGAAAGCACTATAAATAAATTGAAAATCCATTTTATAAATAGTAGTAATGGCAAGGTGTGCGTGAGAGTATCCACTGATAATCTCGCGCACACCTTGACATTTTAATATACGTACAGATACGTCTTTGCCACGAGTAAATTCTTGTCGTGAATTACTAGTTAAAGTAAACACTTAGAATGCGTGATATTTAACAAATGTCATCACTATAGTTCTTCAGTTTTTTTTTGTAGGTTATTTTGTCGTAAATAGTGGCAGCAAGTTTGATATAGCAGCCTTTTGGGACTCTGTGTCTATTTCCGGAATAGGGCATTATCGTACTAATCGCATTATACTTCATCACCATCATCATGAGCCTATACTTGTCCACTGCTAGACATACGAGTAGGCTACCCCAATTGCACGCCATCGAGATCTATCTTCGGCTGCTCACATCCAGCGCCTGCCAGCATTATACTTACGTAGTTTAAAAAAATGTTCCATTTACTAATAAAATCTTTAAATAGATACTAGCTGACCCGGCGAACTTCGTACCGCCTAACAGTCAATGATTAAGTATTCTTTATACATATCGAGTTTTCATTGTTTTTAAGATGTGTTCTGCTATTCGGGGCGGAGACAAATCCAACGAATCAATAACCATGTAAATTGGTTCAGCAGATCTCGAGTTATAAGTGTTGTAACAAACCCGTCTTTGTTTTATATATATATATATATATATATATAATGAACTTTTTGCGGTAAATGTTGATCCAGTGAGAAGTTAGAACAATTGTTGATCCACCTATTTTACGTGTTTACTCAGATCCGCGTCGCGCAAACTGATATACTCTGATCCGTTCTAGATGCGCGTGTGACGTCGGTGGATCTGCACTTGCAGGTTTTCAACATACTCGTCGGTGATTTCACCAGTATATGTTGATCCATCAACGGTTTAAAAAATCATACTGGATATGACTTTTTAGATCCAGAGTATATTCAAATTATATGCGACATTTACTTAGACAATGTGGATCCGGAGCCAAAATTGACCAATAGGTACTCGAGCACAAAACGGCAACGTCGCGTTCTGCGTGCGACAGTTCACTAACTTGTTCACATTCGCATCGCATCTAAAAATCTACTATAGTACATCGGAAATAAATAACTTTTAGTATTTTTGGAATTACTTTTCATTATTTTGTATTTGATAATTTAAGAGAACTTGTGACAGATGCTAGGAACGAAAAATGTGTCGTATTAAAACTAGATATACGCAATGCTTTCAACACGCTGGAAAGAGATGTTTTGTTGAGTGAGGTACGGGACAAGACTCCTTCTTTGTACCCTTTCCTCCATCAAATTTACCACTTCCCATCTTACCTCACTTATAACAACAATCAAATCCTCTCACAAGTAGGAGCACAACAGGGGGATCCGCTGGGACCTTTAGTCTTTAGTCTGGCCATTCACAAGATGGTTTCAGAACTGGAGTCACCTCTGAATGTCTGGTACCTAGATGACGGCACCCTTGGAGGCGAACCAGAGACCGTTTATCGTGACTTGGAGATACTTATTCCACGATTTAAAGAGCTGGGCCTAGAGGTGAATTCCACAAAGTGTGAGTTCTACCCTTGTGGGCTCGAGGCGCGGTCTCACTTCACACGCTTTGGTAAGCTTCTACCTGGCATTCGTGAGCTTTCAGCTAACTCATGAGTCTGTTGGGATCACCCATTTTTTTGGAGGCTGTTCCTGACGCCATCAATGCCCGAAGAGAGCTGCTAATAAAAATTAGGGAACCACTGCAAAATCTCCCTGCACACGTAGGTTTGGTGCTGCTGCGGACATGTTTCGCGATGCCGAAAATTAATTTCTTACTTCGGACCGCACCAACGTGGCTCTGCTCTGATGAGGTCTCTTCTTTTGATGGCACTCTGAGGTCTACCTTGCAGTCCATCCTAAATGTTTCCTTAGACGACATGCAGTGGTGCCAGGCAGCTCTCCCGATACGGCTAGGGGGTATTGGGGTACGGTGTGCCGGGGATGTTGGTGTGCCGGCTTTCTTGGCGTCGGCGCATGGGGTTGCTAGTCTCGTCGCTGTCATTCTGTCCACAAATGGCGACGAGCTAAACATACCTTATGTTGCCGAGGCTAAGGCGGCTTGGATGGCCGCAAATCCGGGTGCGTCGATCCCGGTGGCCCCTTCTGTCCAGCGAGTCTGGGATGACGTTTGCGCTGAGAGGAATCTGACTCGTCTGGCAAGCGATGTAAGAGGGGCGGAAATGGCGCGGCTCAAGGCTGTATCACAGCCGGAATCAGGTGCATGGTTGCACGCACTACCATCTCCATACATGGGCACTTTATTAGATGACGACTCATTGCGAGTGGCTGTGGCGCTCCGCCTGGGCTGCAGAGTGTGTGAACCACATATATGCATCTGTGGGTCCAGGGTGGAGGCTAATGGCCATCATGCATTGAGTTGTCGTCGCTGCTTAGGTAGGTTTCCGCGGCACCATGCACTCAACGATATAGTTCGCAGAGCTTTTGTCACTGCCAATGTCCCCTGTATGTTAGAGCCACTGGGCCTGAATAGATCGGATGGGAAGAGGCCCGATGGACTTACATTAGTTCCCTGGAAAAGAGGCAGATGCGTGGTCTGGGACGCTACCTGCGTCAGTACGGTTGCGCCTAGCCACTTAAATCGGACTACGTGTGTTGCGGGGGCGGCTGCCGAGGATGCGGCGGAGAGGAAGCGGCTGAAGTACGCAGCAATGGAGCCACATTATTGCTTTTGCCTATTGCTGTGAAGACAATGGGCAGCTGGGGCTCTGACGCCAAGCGCCTAATAAGGGAGATTGGGCAACGCATAGCGGTGAAATCCGGTGACTCTCGCTCTGGCTCGTTTCTGGTGCAAAGGATGGCCATAGCAATCCAGCGCGGTAACGCAGCTAGTATTTTAGGCTCCTTTGCGCCAGAGACGTTAAGGAGTGGGATATAATTTTAATTTTCTGTGTAAAAAGGTTTTAACATATTGTAATTAAATATTGACGATATTATAATACTATTAAATAAATTAATTTAAGAGAACTACACATTACCAGCAGGTCTCTTAATTTGAATTGATGAAAAGTTATATTAAAAATACTACAAGTAATGTACTACCGAAGTACTCTCGTAGACTTCTTTCAATTTGATCAAATGACGGAGATGAAGAATTTAAGAGTCTACCTAGTTTCGCTGATGTAAGCCTCATAACAGAGAAACAGTCTAAAAGTATGGTCAAAAGAAAATTGAAAGAAGTATTCTCAACATCAAACTGAGTAACTGAGTCAAGGTCATCTGATCTGATAGGAAAATAAAGAGAGGGGCACAGTAGAGTAGATGGGGATATGAGATAACGGAGGCGGCGTGTAAAGAAAGAGATAGGCAACTGTGAAGACATCATTAGAGCCTTTGCGCAAGAGGCAAGCTGACAAGTAAAACTGTCAGCAAGAGACGCTGCAGTAAGTAAGTAATGGAAATGAGTACTTATATTTATTACAAACTAGACGATGGGGAACACCAGACGTTCACCATACAAACAAAAAGCTTTGATGTCTAACAATCAAATAATTTAAGATATTTTTAACAAAAAAACAAAAACCGACTTCAACCCTATAATTTTTTTTAATAGGCATAAGAAAAAAATTGAAATAAGTGTAATCCGAACGGCATACCTGTAAAAAATTTTTTGGTTTTTGTTTATTTTTTCAAAAAGCGCTCGCCACTGTTCAATAAAAATTTAATGGGACCATCTATAATGAATAACCATCAAACAAAAATGAATTTCTTAAATCGGTCCAGGCATTGGTCAAAAAAAATTATTGATGGATATTTGAAGTTTATTTTTTACTGAGCATTAAATAAAAGCTTGTTTTAAAAAAAAAATTTTTTTACGTTTATGTAATTTTATTTTCTACATTTTAGTCATTTGTATAGGCACTGTATTGCTCTGGTCAAAACAAATTCAATAAGCCCAAACACGAAAGGGTTATGTTGTGTAGTTCAGGAGATGTTATGGCCACCTTCAAGAAGCATCATCAGACCCTCGACACTAATAAAAATTAATGCTCTTGTCAAGACAAATCCAACGAGCCTAAAGACGATGGATTAAATGTTGTGTAGTTTGGGATAGTTTAAGATACAAAACGGCAACGTCGCGGCTGCTTTCAACCAATCAGATCGCTTCCTGTGCTCTGATTGGTTCATTTAAATCGGATCAACATTATCCGTAACTATCGCAAGGTGGATTTGTATATCGGATCAACTTCAGCGAACGCTAGGTAAGAAGTCCGATAGTGCAGATGTTGATCCGGTCGGAGCCACATTTGTTACCAGAGATGCATATTGGATCAACAAAAGGCGCCGGATCAACATGCGTTTTCGGATCAACAAAGTGCTCGCGTGAAGTCGCATCTGATCAACATTTACCGTAAAGGGATATCTATATATATATATAAAACAAAGACGGGTTTGTTACAACACTTATATATATATATATATATATAAAACAAAGACGGGTTTGTTACAACACTTATATATATATATATATATATATATATATATATATAATAAATATAATAATAAACGTAGTACCAACAGTTATTGGATCAATCGGAACAATAGCCAAAAGCTTACACAGATACTGCAACTTACTTGACTCAAAAATAAATATACAAATATTACAGAAAGGCACTATACATAATTCCATCATTTTATCAAAAGTTTTGGGGAACACCATTTTTGTAGAGAGGAATCCTGATTCTCCTTCTCCTTGAGGGTCTCGAGGCGGGAGATCGGGCGTTAAAAATACCGACTTTGAAAGTCGAGATGAAAGAAATTTCAACAACCTTATAATAATATATATAGATTTAACAGGATCGAACATTTACTCTACGTATCTACACGTATTATCTTCAAATCCACAATGAATCTAGTATAACTCTGCGGTATGATTACAGCGGCGCCCAAGATCGACCGCACCAACATGCGTGACATCACCATCAAGGCTGGTCAGCACATCAGGCTGGACATTAAGGTGTCCGGTGAACCGCCTCCGACCAAGACCTGGTGAGTATTCAAATATGTCGTGTGTTAGTGCTATTGACTAAAACTAAGCCCTCATTTCGCTTAAAAAGTCTTAGCACGTCGGTTGTTTATCTATGCAAATAAAATTATTTTTAAACAGACTTCAACCCTATACATAAGTGTACAAACTTAACTGTTTGTGATTTCATTATTGTCTTCTAATTTTTATTGCCATGAATTATTTAAATAAATTCATACATAACTGATTGAGTAATCGCGTTACAAACGTTTGAGAACCCTCCTTTTTTGAAGTCGTTTAAAAATATAGAATCTTATAGAATCCTATGACACAATTTTACTACTTACTGTGCAGCTAGCTCACGTATGAATTGTCCCTATATCTTTATTTATTTGAACGAAGAATCGAGTTGTCAATAGTAATTTATTGGGCTCTATTTTTTCCCCATTTCATAAATTATCAATCTGCACAGCCCAGCATAATATGTCCCTACACCAGAGATGTATTTGACCATCCTGATTGTCGTCACGTGATTAACTCATAATCTTAAAAAAACAATTTGCCATTCTATTCGCAGGTTCCACAACAAAGAGAGGTTATCTACTCGCGATGACCTCACAGTAGACGCAGAAGACTACAAGATTAAACTGTCAGTGGTGGTAGCAGCGCGCAAGCACAGCGGCACCTACGTGCTGAAGGCCGAGAACTCCAGTGGAAGGGACGAGGCCAGCATCAATGTCATCGTGCTGGACGTGCCTGGCAAACCTGAAGGCCCATTGAAGGTACGTTTTATTCATGAAGACTAAAAGACCAAGCTGTCAGTGATGGTAGCGGTGCAAGCACAGTGGCACGAGCAAGAGCACGAGCAAACGGAATATTTCATAATGAAGTTACGAAATTACCTTGTCAAAATTTACCAAATAATGCTACTACATCAGATTTCTTTTTATGTACATGTACGAATATGTTATATTTATATTAATTATGTTATACATTTTTCAGATCTCCGACGTACACAAAGAGGGCTGCACACTCAAATGGAACCCGCCAGTCGACGACGGTGGCGCCCCCATCGACCACTACCTCGTGGAGAAACTCGACACTGAGACCGGCAGATGGATGCCAGCCATGAAGACCAAGGATCCCAAGGCTGAGATCGAGAACTTGGTCCCTGGACATGAGTACAAGTTTAGAGTGTCTGCTGTGAACAATGAGGGACTGTCGGAACCGCTAGAAGCGGATCACTCCATCATTGCCAAGAATCCCTTCGGTAAGTAACTTTTGAATCAGTAAGAATCCGATAAAGTTGTAGAAATGATAGGGCGCCAGATTCGATTAAGAATCCCAATGCAGAGATCGAGAACCTTGTGCCTGGTTATGAATACAAGTTCAGAGTATCTGCTGTTAACAATGAAGAACAGTTAGAATCTTTGTAGGCAGATAATTCCATCATTGCTAAGAATACGTTCGGGTAAGTAACTGTTTTTTGATTTGTATCTTTTTTTTATATTGCCTATGGCCATATTTGGAGAACTAATACATAAGGTTCACAGACAACTCAAATGTCTAGATATTTACCGCAAGTTTGGGCCAGAACTAGTTAGAAATTTGCCTACACTGGTACATCATCAGGTTTTTGTTAGTCTCCACAGCAGGAGCACGACCATCTCTGTACTATCAGAACCTTGTATTACCCAGAGCAGTCAGAGAATTTGGCCTACTCTCTCCACGCTGGCTAGACGGGTTGGAGAGGTATCTTTAATATTTGAAAGCTTGGTTTAGGTTGTGTATCCTAAGTCGCCTTTTACGACATCCACGGGAAGACTTAGAGTGGTCCTATTCTACTATGCCGGGAGCTACACGGCAACCGCTAGTCAGGGCCAAAACTAGCTAGAAATTTGCTTAAACTGGTCCAAGTAAAAAATAAGTAGGCCCTAACCTTCGGTGAAACATGAAATCATTGAGTTTATTTTCCCACAGACGAGCCCGGCAAGCCCGGCACTCCAGAGGTGGTCGACTGGGACCGCGACCACGTGGACCTCAAGTGGGAAAAGCCGATCAAGGACGGCGGTGCCCCCATCACCGGCTACATCATCGAGAAGAGGGAGGTTGGCTCGCCCAAGTGGGTGAAGGCTTGTGAAGTGAGTATATAGGATCTATATTATCATTATCATCATCTCAGCCGTACAAAGTCCTCTACTGGACATAGGCCTTTAGATTGTCATACTCACCATGCTTGGCAGACAGGTTGGTGAGCGCAGTTTGTTTGGCTTATATCGGTTCCGACGCTGCTGCCCATCAAAGCTGTTTTTAAGCGTGGGAAGGGTAGTAGTTCCAAAATATGAAATTTAGTGTGACGTCATATATGGACGGCCCTGAATATGGGTTAAATCCACTCACTCATGCGAGTCCTGAATTCGGTCACATAGAGTTGACAGACCTAGTTAATTTTCAAAAACGACAATGAGTAAATATAAGGTCATATTACGCTTAAGTCCCCATCATAAGAAGCTATAAATTATGTAAACAAATGTTCAGGGGTTCGCAACATTTGGATGAAATAAAAATAATATTTTTGTTTTTCGTGTAAAAAAATAAACCAAAAAAGAGATGGTTAGTATTATTTTTTTGAAGTAATTACTTGGTAACGTAAAAATCTTTTACCCTGCATTTAGACTCAATAGCTAATAAAAAAAAAAACAATTTATAGCAAAAACTGTTACAGAAACTTTATTATAACTTAAAAGTCTTTAGATAAGAATAAATTGCTATCGAAGCCAAAATAACAAGTTCACATTCACAATTTCCCGTGGTCGCATAATTGCAAAATTCTATTAAATCCTCCGCGTCTGTCCTTTTTGAAGGCTTTTATGTTTTGATTGTTCGTCTGTAATATATACTAAGTATTAATACAGGCAATTAAAATGATTTCACTATTTAACTATTTACATATTACATAAAGAAAGGAGCCGAAAACACAACAAATTTAGAATAATTCCTGCCCTAATATATACGAGTACATGTTGGCTTCGACTTATCCTAAGGCCTGTATTTACTGTTTATACCTACAAACAAATGTAATGTGTTGGCAAATAAAGTTTAAAAGTTTATTTTATATATTGTTTTTATTTATCATAGGTCGGGCCAAACGACAACGAGAAAGCAACAGTGCCCAACCTAGACGAGGGCACGGAGTACGAATTCCGTGTGAAGGCCATCAACGAGGCTGGCCCTGGAGAACCTTCAGATGCCAGCAAGTCCGTCGTCTGCAAGCCGAGGAGACGTAAGTTGATATTTATGGTGCCTTTTTTCACGTACAGTTAACCAATTAGAAAAGTATGCCACCAATAATACTCATATTATACATGGCCCACTGTACCCGCCCGTTATTACGCTAATCGTGGCCTTTTGGTCTTAGATACCGTCAACCAATAGATGAATCACGAGCAAGTGAAGGATTCTAACGATTGAGTCACGACCGTGAGAGAGTGATTGATGATCCTCATTATAGATCCGTTTTATGCAAGAGTGGCACACTATAGTTTAATACCATGACTAGAAAGATTTAAGTGAAAATAGACTTTTGAATGTCGAGTATTCATTTCACAAGGAGTATGTATAGTTTTTTTTGATCGTAAGGAGGTTGGATAACATAGAAATGGAGGTTGTGTAAATATCGGTCTGTTCAATAAAAAAAAAAATTAAAACAGCAATATAGTGAGTGCTTTTCATTCACTCTTTGAGTGAATAAAATAAACTTTTTAGTAGGGGAAGTCGTATAAACAATTTCGAAACCATTTTACAGATCTTGTAGAAAGTAAAAAAAAAAAACAAGATTGTTCTCTGGTTTACGCTGAGAAAAAAGCAATAGTGCAGTATTCATATACAGTTGAAAAATTAATTACGTAGAAAATTACGAAAGTGTTCTAATAATATATGTTGAACCCATATATTATGTACTTACATAGGTACGGACCATAAGTAATCTGATTTTTTTATATTTAAAACTGTTTAAGTGTATTAAAACCTTATGAGGTTTGATATGAAGAAGAAAGAAACTATTGTGTCATGTGTCAATTGTCAGTAGAAAAAGATGTAAAATAAATGTGAATAAGTTCTATAAATACGTTTTAATTTAGTAGAAAGTATAAGAAAATAAATATATACAGTCCGCAGAGGGAATTAAACATGGTCCTTTACGGCCGGATGTATTTGATCCGGTAAAGTATTGAAGATGAGGAAGGTATTTCGTCCGACATCATAAGGTCGGATACGAATGCAATAGTGGATACCAAAGGCTCCGAGGATGGTGATGTATGCACATACGTGCACTTGTATGTCCATTTGATTGTTGATGTCTACAAAAAAGTGGTGTACTAAAAGTCGAACATCGAATTCTACTTATTAACTGTGAGCAAATAACAACAGATAAGTGCTGAAGGATTCTTGTAAGTACAATTTGTTTTGTTTTCATGGAGTTCCGTGGTTTGTACTTTTGAAGAAATGAAGAAATATGTTTTGTTATGTGCATTAGGCTGGTTGCAATAAAATGACATCTCGAAAGATTTTGTGCGTCGTGGTGGATTCAGAATAATATTTTTATTTAGTGCTTTAATTACTAAACTTTTAATATTTGTTTTTTTTACCTATATGTAGGAATTTAGGATTTTCTTAGGTGACAACTTGTTGAAAGTATTTTTGCTTCAAAATATTTCATGATGGAAGGCTGGCTAAATTGTCAAGCGGATTTATATGAAAGATTGATCAAGTCATATTCAAATTTCAGAAACTCTACCAAAGATAGGTTGTGTGATACTTATATTGAGACTAGACTTGTTACTTTGGAAGAATTGTGGAGCACATTTAGGTCTACACATAAACAAATGGTAAAAGAATATAAACGTGAAGATTTACAAAAAACTTTTTACGCCAAGGAGGATCTCTATGAAAAAATGGAGGAATTATACACAGATTTTAAAACTGCGTTGAATAAAAAATTAAAGTCATTTAGCCAATATGATTTGAAAAATGAAACTTTAGAAGACGGTAAACCTTTAACATCACCATCTGCAGTCAAATTGCCAAAAATAACATTACCTTTATTTTCGGGAAAATACACAGAATGGATGTCATTTCGGGACATGTTTGTCTCTCTCATTCATTCCAACGAGTCTCTCGAAGATGTCCAACGGTTATATTATTTAAAAACGCATTTGACTGGAGAAGCAGAACATTTAGTACGCCATATTCCAACAACGTCTGAGAATTATATACGATGTTGGAACCAGTTGGAAAAGAGGTATAATAATAAAAAATATTTAGTGAGTTATATTTTGAAACGGTTGTGTAGTCAGCATAGTGCTTCAGTTGAGTCAGCAAGTGCATTAAAAGACTTTTTAGATACAACTACCGATTGTTTATGTGAGTTGAAGAATTTAGGTGTTGACATTAGTTCTTGGGATATTTTAATGATTCATCTGGTTGGTTGCAAACTGGACCACGAAACTAGAAAGCAATGGGAGTTAAGAATATCGGCTGATATGTCAAGTAAGCTGCCAACATTCGCTCAATTTTCGGACTTTTTGCGAAGTAGGTTTCGAGCTCTTGAAAACGTTGAGCTTATGCAGGAACAATGTTCAATTCGAATGTCAAGTTCGGAGGTCATTAAATCATTTATATGTAACTTTTGTTCAGAGAAACATAAACTTAGTTCATGCAAGAAATTCAATGCTTTAGATTATAGTCAACGTTATGACTTTGTTTTGAAAAATAGGATTTGCTACAATTGTTTGGGCAAGAATCATATATATAAGTATTGTCGTATGGAACGTTCCTGTGAATTATGTGACAGGAAACATCATACTTTACTTCATTTTTCATGGTTGGGTCCTAATGTTACAGATGTAAAGGTAGATCGACAGTCTCGAAATTCTAATCCATCAAATAAAATAGGTTCAGCTACGTCTCGTTTTGTGAATAAAAAAAATATAGGGGAGGCATTAGTACCGACCGCTATGGTTAACGTTAAATCATGCAATGGAAATGAAGTATTGTTGCGATCATTACTTGATCAAGGATCGGACAGTAATTTTATTACGGAAGCTGCTGTACAAGCTTTGGGTTTAAAAAAGTTTATATGTAAGAGCGAAATATTTGGTATTGGTAGTCGAAATTGTATAATTTGTAAATATTTTGTAATTCTTAATTTGGGATCTTCTTATAATTCATTTGCTGTGAATATAAAGGCTTATGTCTTACCAAATATTACGTCGAGTTTACCTGGGAATAGTTTTATTGTTTCCAATTCGCCTGAGTTATATAAAATTCAATTGGCAGATCCAGGCTTTAACATAGCTAATAAGGTTGACATTTTGTTAGGAGCTGAGGTGTATTCTCGAATAATTAAGCAAGGTATTATCAAAACTGATTCTAAACATTTTCTTGTGGCACAAAATACACACCTAGGTTGGATAGTATCTGGAAGGGTTTGTTATATAAAACTAAATGATATGAAGTTTAAGTGTAAGAGAGTAAACCACTCTCGAACTCCAACAAAATCTTGTAGTCTGCAATGCAAACTATTTACAGAGCACTATGCCGAATCTAATTTTTATAGTTCACGAGTTTCAAGTTAATAATTTTAGTATATTTTTTTATTTTTAAAATATAAGTGTTTTAGTATATTTTATTATTTTCAATGATGGATATGTTATACCAAGATATTTATGTGTTACCAATAGCTACAATTGTATTGATGTGAGGTTGTAGTTAATTGACTTACTATAGGAAAGGGCAAATAGTGCCCTTTGGTGGGCAGTATGTTTAAGTGTATTAAAACCTTATGAGGTTTGATATGAAGAAGAAAGAAACTATTGTGTCATGTGTCAATTGTCAGTAGAAAAAGATGTAAAATAAATGTGAATAAGTTCTATAAATACGTTTTAATTTAGTAGAAAGTATAAGAAAATAAATATATACAGTCCGCAGAGGGAATTAAACAAAAACAATTAAAATAGGTATACTTTTTTTTTTTAATTTAATTTTTAATGTCACAAATTAAATTCGCAGTGGCGCCAAAAATCGACCGCCGCAACCTGCGCACCATCAAGGTGCACGAAGGCGAGCCCATCGCCCTCGACGTCAAGGTGTCGGGCGAGCCGCCCCCGGACGTCGCCTGGACGCTCAACGGCAAGAGCGTCACCAGCGGGAACGGCCTGAAGCGTGAGTAGCTTTAATACATCATCAACATCGTCATCAGGTCTTCTTTAGTCTCCACTGCAGGAGTACGACCTTCTCTGTACTGCCAGAGCCATATTTTAGCCAGAGCAGTCAAACGAGCTCCGTGGCGCAGCGGTTACCACGCCAGCCTGCGACGCGGGGGTCCCGGGTTCGATCCCCGGTCAGGTCATGATGGAAAACGATCTTTTTCAGATTGACCTGGGTCTTGGATGTTTATCTATATATGTATTTGTTATAAAATATAGTATCGTTGAGTTAGTATCCCATAACACAAGTCTTTCTTAAGAACTTACTTTGGGGCTAGCTCAATCTGTGTGATTTGTCCGTATATATTTATTTATTTATTTATTTAATACATCATGATCAGGACTATTTTAGTCTCCACTGCAGGAGCTGGCCCTTTCTATACTTTTTGTGTTTTACTTTTGGTAGAGCCATGCTACCGGAAATATCCACTTTTGCTAGTAGCATGAATGGGCCGACTCGTCCGGGGAAGTACCACACTCTCACAGAAAATCGACATTTGCGTAGCTTTACCTACGCTTTTTGCGGCAAGTGAGAGCGCGGAGGCCCATCCCCCCTTCCCCTCTGGGGCGAAAATAAAAGCCGGCAACGCTCTTATACACCCCTGGTGTTGCAGTGGTCCATAGGCAGCGATGATAACTTACCATCAGTGACCCGCTTGCTCGTTTACCGTCCCATGTCTTGAAAAAAACTAACTTCCAGAGCCATATATTGGCCGGAGTACTCAGACGAGCATCAGTACATCATCATCAGGTCTTTTTTGTCTCCACTGCAGGAGCATGAGATACAACTCGCGCCAAACTTTATTACGGAACTCAGAACATTGTGCAAGTCTTAGCACTGCACACAATATTAGGTCACGCTGTACGAAGGAGTTTTAGGTGACTGACATCCCCTGTATTTGTTGCCGTGTGGTTCTCGGCAGAGTAGAATAGGACCACTCCAAGTCTTCCCGTGGATGTCGTAGAAGGCGACTTAGGAACACACAAGCTAAACAAAGCTTATAAAGATCAGAGATCTCTCCAACCCGTCTGGCCAGCGTGGAGAGTGTAGGCCAAATCCTCTGGCTAATATATGGCTCTGGTGGTTCAGAGAGGGTCGTGCTCCTGCAGTGGAGACTAAAAAAGACCTGATGATGATGATCCCCTGTATAAACAAGTATAACAAGTTTGGAAAACCTCTAGTCCTATCCTCTTAGGGTTTATCTAACTTTAACTTATTTTCCCAGTGGTGGACGTGCCGTACCTCAGCAAGTACCAACACTCGAGTCCTCGCAGGAAGGACTCGGGCACATACAAGATCCAGGCCACCAACAAATACGGACAAGACACAGCCGAGTTGGAGATCATTGTCACATGTAAGTACACCTTTTTATACAATAGCATATCAAAATCCTTGTTTACGGTAAGGTGAGATAATAATTTTTATGAAGATGTTATCCGTTCACTCTAAAGAGCTGTAACTTTGACATCAAAATTCTCAATAAAAAAACGCTAGAACCACATTTGTGCTTTTATACTAGGAATGCAGCTCGAATGTAGTATGTCCATAAAAAATAAGAAACTTCAGTGTTGGTATTTTTGCATTATTTGTTTTTGGAAAAACTTTTAAAGTTATGTAATTTTTGACAAATAATGTAATATGGTTAAAATTGGCAGTTCTGTGCGGTTTTTGTTTTTATAATTTCTTAAAAATGAGCCTTTCTAAAGGTTTTTAATTCAGCCAGGTACAGTCGAGGGCAGATAAACCTGACCCCCTTACAATTTAAAACCTGTTTGTAAGGCAGTCAGTTTTACCTGCCCTCGGCTGTACATACAACAAAGAATATTCTTTTCGGGCTATCTCAATGCTATTGGGCATGTTGCATTAACTAATTTTTATCTATTTACCTCCACAGCCAAACCGGACAAACCCGAAGGTCCGCTGGAAGTGTCAGACATCCACAAAGATGGCTGCACACTCAAATGGAAGCGGCCCAAGGATGACGGAGGCGAGCCCATCGAGGCCTATCTCGTTGAGAAGTACGACACCGAGACCGGAAACTGGGTGCCAGTCGGCAAGACCCTCGGCAACGTACCTGAGATGGAGGTAAGCTGTGACTTACATCTTTTTTCCTAATTGAGTAAAAGCCATGCTTAGGATACCAGATACCTTGGAAGATCTTATAAGACCCCTCAAATAGGACACTGCTAGCTGCGTGTCGACTAGAGAACCCTGGCAACGTACCCGTGATGGAGGTAATATGTAATTTACGCCTTTTTGTGAGTAGATAAAGCCTTGATCTGGATACTAAGATACCAATAAAGGCCTTCTAAGACCCCTCTTATGGGCTTCGTATTTACCAGAAAATCCAATGGCGATATACCCGACGAGCTCCGTGGCGCAGTGATCAACACGCTTGCTTGCAACACGGAAAGTACCGGGTTCGATCCCCGGTCAGGTCAAGATGGAAAATGATCTTTTTCAGTTTGACCTGGGTCTTAAATGTTTATCTATATAAGTATCTATTATAAAATATAGTATCTTTGTGTTAGTATCCCATAACACAAGTCTCGAACTTACTTTGGGGCTAGCTCAATCTGTGTGATTTGTCCGTATATATTTATTATTTATGTATAATACCCGAAATGGAGTTAAGCTACAACTAAGCTCTTTGGTAAGTAGATAAAGCCTTGGTTAGGATACTAAGACACCACTAAAGGTCTTCTAGGACCCCTCAAATGAGTTTGGTGTCGACTAGAGAATTTCCGGAAATGTACCCGAAATAGAGGTAAGCTGAAACTTCTGTTTTTCTTTGTAAGTATATAAAGCCTAGTTTAGAATATCAAGACATCACTAGTCTTCTAGGACCCCTCAGATGGGACACGGGACGAAGAGTATCTACTAACTACTGGCAAAAATTCCCGCCTTAAAACCGGTAGTTACACCCCAAAGATAACCGAAATGACAAAGTCTGAAGTTTTTTTGTTTAATATTTACAATATCTTTTTTTCTAGGTCGACGGGCTGATCCCTGGCCACGAGTACAAGTTCCGCGTGAAGGCGCTCAACAAGGAGGGCGAGTCTGAACCTCTGGAGACCTTTGGCGCCATTGTCGCCAAGGATCCCTTCAGTGAGTATACTTGTTGTCTCAATGTTTTGTCTCTCTCACTCCTGTTTGTTATTGCCATACCATGTGTAAGAGATGCCTTAAGGAAGTTGATAAAACTCATTCATACATTTATACAAATGTTATTTCAAAAAACTTTGGATAGG
The DNA here is from genome assembly GCA_963082605.1 of Rhodophaea formosa. Taxonomy (NCBI): domain Eukaryota; kingdom Metazoa; phylum Arthropoda; class Insecta; order Lepidoptera; family Pyralidae; genus Rhodophaea; species Rhodophaea formosa. The sequence goes on along the minus strand of OY720228.1, from coordinate 5,620,770 downwards.
TAGTCTTTGAGTGCTATGGGCTAGATATGTATCACGTGCGAAGCCGGGGCTGACTGCTAGTAAATATAATATGATAGAGACGTCTATTGACCGACGCTCTTTTCTTTTATGATCTATCTCTGCTATGTGATATTTAATGAGGGTTTTAGAAATCTATTTCCCCATGTGTAGGCACTGTGACGATAGGTTTTTTGACAGCTGCTGTCAAAATTAAATAATCTTAACTTTTATGGTATTTTGACTGGGATTGTCAAAAATACCTTTCATCGCAGTGCCGCAACCTGAGGAAATACGGGTTGAAAAAGATCCCTCACTGTTTTAGGGACAGATCACTTTTTCTATCGACCGATTCATGAGAATGATGTTAAAAAGATCTTGAGATCCTTTCTCATTTATGATTGAATAAATAAATATAAATTTCTACATATTTTATTTATTATTTTCCATACAGCCGTACCGGAAGCCCCATCAGCCCCTGTACCTGACGACTGGTCGGCAACCCATGTGGACCTCAAATGGGAGGCCCCCATCTCCGACGGTGGCTCTCCCATCATCGGCTACATCGTGGAGAAGAAGGACAAGTACAGCCCGCTGTGGGAGAAGGCTGTGGAGACGCACACGCCTTCGCCTACTGCTACTGTTAACGGGTAAGAAGATAGATAATATTTAAAGAGGAAGAGGTCGAATTATCCCAAACAAAACTATCATTTTTAGGGTCCCGTACCCAAAGGGTAAAAACAAGTCTGGATACCGTCACAAAAATTGTTCTGAACTACTCAGAACAATACTGACGATCGTATTTTTAAAGAATTTTAACCAAATTAACCGTTATTTAATAAGGAAAGAAGTTTCCAAAAATCCATAACTTCTACATGCTTCCTATCCGGATGTAAGAAATATGGTTATTTATGTTCGCAAGTGAAGTGCGCCTAGTCTTCAAAAGTCTAAACACTATCTTATTATATCAGAAAATCGCTTCGGGACGACGGTCTTAATACTTATATAGATGCAAAGGTGACTATTCCAGTCACCATCGCGAGTGACAGATTTCATCAGGTTTACTGCAATATGTAAATAATAAGTCAGTACTTATGAGATTTTCTTTGAATAAGGTTGTTCTGAAATAACCGATGGCCGGTAATAGACCTCTATGTGGCAGTTATTGCTGCTTGGCAATTTTATCCAATGACAGAAGCTTACCGAAATCGACGCTTCAGTGCTGCCATCTGGTGGTTAGGATTTCAGAAAACTCATTTCGGTTGGTAGAAAAAAACGAAGTTACAAAAGCTGCTACTATATTTTTGCGAAAAGAAAGGGTTTACTAATGTATGTAATGTAGGAAGACTGGTGCTCTCTGGCGGCTATCGCGCCTCCCGCGCCTCGTTCCCCGCGGCAGGCCCGCGCCAGCTGATTTGATACGTCAAATATCACACTTTTTGGACCCAATTATTTCCTTTTTATGTACCTGAAAATATTATTCTTCCCAACAGGCTGATCGAAGGCAACGAATACCAGTTCCGCGTGATCGCCATCAACAAGGCCGGCCAGAGCAAGCCTTCGGACGCCAGCAAGAACTTCATCGCCAAGCCGCGGTTCCTGGCGCCCAAGATCGACAGGAGACACCTGCGTGACGTCACCATCTCTGCTGGATCCACGCTCAAGATGGAGGCTGCTATTACTGGAGAACCAGCGCCTGCTGTTGACTGGAGGTAGGTCTACTAACAATTTACCCTGGTTTGTAAATAAAGAATGGACTAGAGCCAGCCAAGCCGCGGTTCCTGGCGCCCAAGATCGACAGGAGACACCTGCGTGACGTCACCATCTCTGCTGGATCTACGCTCAAGATGGAGGCTGCTATTACTGGAGAACCAGCGTCTGCTGTTGACTGGAGGTAGGTCTACTAACAGGAGTTGCTTTCTCTTGGGTAGTTGTAGGAAAAGACGGGTCGCCTTTCACTGGATTTGACACCAGTAAACCTGGGCCTTTCACTGGGTATAGTAAGTATTCAATAAAGGTTCAAGTTACCCTGGTTTGTTAATGAAGTGTCGTGATCGTGGCCAGTCGCAGCCGCATGCCATCAATCGCTTCAAATAGTTAGACTATGAAAGTGTAAGGCGGCGTTTCCGAGGCCTGCTATTAACGTGTGTGGAAGCGGCGCAATTCATTAGTATAAAGTACAGTAGGTTATTTCATTATTGTACTCGTACAATCGTACGTACGTATTGTACAATACTCGTATTATTGGTTACTACCAAAAGAAATAAGATTATACTTACTTTTCTATGTAGTCCACTGTACCTTAAGATACAGTTCTGCCATCTGGTGGTAAGCATTTCAGTATAAACCCTCATGTAAATTTTCCAATTCCGTCATAATTACATAAAAATTGAACCTGATACGTAAATCTACAGTTCAAAAAATATTGAAAAGAAGAAAGGAAGAAAAATAACTTTTGATATTTCAGGTATTATAAATTTTTAAGCACAATATATAAAAATACATAATTAAAGTACCAAAAAGGTGCCACATAGCATAGCAGTGATTACATGCCGCTGGTCTTCCATGGAATCATATACATATAAAGAAGGTTGCATTACTGACTCATGTTTCATTTCCACAGATTCCAGAACGTACCGCTCCGACCCTCGAAGGCGGTCAACATCGACAGTCCAGACTACTTCACCAAGGTGGTCATCCGGCCAGTCAAGCGAGACGATTCCGGCGAGTACACGGTCATCGCCGTCAACTCGAGCGGCAAGGACACCGTCACTATTAACGTGCTTGTCACTGACAAGCCGATGAAGCCTGAGGGACCTTTAGTTGTGAGTATCTCTTTATTAATTTGCTTCAACAACTATTTAAGAAAAGGTGGTCATCTGGCCCGTCAAGCGGGATGATTCCGGCGAGCACACCTTTACCACCTCCTGGGTGGGTCTATCGGGTATAAAATGGGATGCGTCTAAAAATGGTATTATGAAAATTCTCTGAATTTATATTTTTGTTTATTTATTTTTAAACTGAAAAGTCACGTTCAATTTGACAACAAGCACAATGAATTTCATGGTCGCATGCAGTGATCGGATAATAGGGTGCTTAATATACTTAAACTTCGATTTTCTTCCTACGAAAGAATAATGCGGACATACTTTTCAAATGTTACCTGCATACAAAATATAGGTAGTTAGATGTCATTGTAAAAATGATTTATTTATATTGAATAATGCTAACTTACCCTCCCGTATTACCAAGTAATCCCGGGAATACGGAATGACTTTAATTCAGGAAGGAATATCCACATTATTCTTTTGTGGAAACAAGTTTAGGTATATAAGCACCCAATTATCCGATTATTGGTTATAAGAACTTTCAAACTGCAATTTTCGTATAATTTCTTTAGTTCAGAAAATCTGAAGAGCCCGTTATTAAACGTTTTGTTTTTCCATAGATTTCGGACGTCCATAAAGAGGGCGCTACGCTCAAGTGGAAGCGGCCGAAGGACGACGGTGGCGCCCCCATCGAGTACTACCAGGTCGACAAACTCGACACCGAGACAGGCTGCTGGGTTCCGTGCGCCAGATCTGATGAGCCTAGTAAGTTTTGACTTGACTTAACATTCAGAGCACAGTATACATACTAATTTTTTTTTTAAATATTGTTGCATCTTAAATCAAAAGAAGGCGTTATTTTGCGGCAGTCAAAGTTACATGCACTTTGAGTTAAATTAATTATTGTGCTTCCGCCACCAGTAAGCTCATGCAAACATTGCTGGGCACTGCCCACTCACTACTGCTGGTCCCTTCTTGCCCTCAACCAATAGTTAATACATGCGACCCTTGCCAACTTTGCTGCATCCGTTGAGTCGGCAGTGACATCGGCCGTCGTACTCGCCACAGCATTCTTGTTTACGCGATGAATAAAAAGAAATTCCAACTTAGATTTTACACACATAAATGGTGCAAAAACCAAAATTGTTAATAGTTTTTGTGAATCGAATTCTTTGTTTTTCTCTTCTTTACGTGAATCATACTTAAATATACGCAAATATACTCCCGGACAGGCAGTTAACGATGACACCCCTAACTCCTGTCAAAACCCAAAGGAATCGTTACTTGGTACTGTTATAGGTTATGAATGAATGAATGAATAAACACTTTATTGCACCAATATATCTAAATAAAATTAAAGTATATAGAACACAAACAATTATACAAATATAGGGCACAAAGGCGGACTTATCGCAATATGCAATTTCTTCCAGCCAACCTCATACCTTACCTCTTATGATAGAAACTTAACGCTCACATGTCATATTATTTGTTTTCTTGACAGAGTGTGACGTCACCGGTCTGACGCCCGGCAAGGAGTACCGATTCCGCGTGTCGGCCGTCAACTCTGAGGGCGAGTCCGAACCTCTCACTTCTGAGGAGAGCATCGTCGCCAAGAACCCGTACGATGAGCCAGGTAAATTATTACTTCGTGGTGTTCTCTCTTCTTTCGTCTTCTCTTTCTTTTCTGATAAAGGTTCTCTTTCTTCTTTAAATCCTATTTAAGGCAGTAGTAAACAGCTTGTAAATTGATCCTCGACATACCCTTAAAAGGGTGACTCGGCCCGTCAATATGGACAACTTGTCCTATAGATCAAAGCTGGGAACTCGAAAAAAAAATTTGTCATTTCCATACAAGTGTTCAGCCACCCGAGCAATTGGAACGGGAAAGTCAACTTTTTTCGAATTTCCAGCATTGGTCGTTTAGGAATAGTTGTTCATAAGTTTCACCTCTTTAAAGGAATGTCAAGGAACAATTTATACACTGTATATTCCCACCAGAAATTTTACCTTATCCCTAAGTGATAATTAATGTCCAAAAACAATAAATAAATTAAATAAATAAATATATACGGACAAATCACACAGATTGAGCTAGCCCCAAAGTAAGTTCTAATGAAAGACTTGTGTTATGGGATACTAACTCAACGATACTATATTTTATAACAAATACATAATATATAGATAAACATCCAAGACCCAGGTCAATCTGAAAAAGATCGTTTTCCATCTTGGCCTGACCGGGGATCGAACCCGGGACCATCCGTGTCGCAGGCAGGCGTGATGACCGCTGCGCCACGGAGCTCGTACAATTAATATTGAATATACCTACTGCCTTATAAAGGGTAAATAAAAGGAATTTTTAAATATCGTGTACTATTTCCATTATTAGGCGCGCCAGGCACGCCAAGCGTAACAGACTGGGACAAGGACCATGTGGACCTCAAGTGGACCCCGCCGACCACCGACGGTGGCGCCCCCATCGAGGGCTACATCGTGGAGAAGAAGGACAAGTTCGGCAACTGGGAGAAGGCGCTAGAAGTGCCGGCCGATAAGACCAATTGCACTGTTCCAGACTTGATTGAGGGACAGACCTACGAATTCAGGTAAAAAAACTTTGTATAGTGTGAAGGAAGTAAGCGATGGTGGCGCCCACATCGAGGGCTACATCGTGGAGAAGAAGGACAAGTTTGGCAACTGGGAGAAGGCGCTAGAAGTGCCGGCTGATAAGGCCAATTGCACTGTTCCAGACTTGATTGAGGGACAGACCTACGAATTCAGGTAAGAAAATTTTATTTATACTGTGAAGGTAGTTAGCGACGGTGGCGCCTCCATTGGGGACAAATCGTAAGATAAGACCAAATTAGCGATCTTCCTCTTATGTTCTCATTGTTTACTTATTTCTATCATTTACGATTAGTTCTTTGCTGTAGAAAATAATTAAGCCTTGGTAGCGGCCCCCATTGATGTGGCTTATGATGAAAAACAAATATTTTAATTAGGTAGGTGTTTTTATGTATTTACAATAAACATTGTAATGTAAATACATAAAAACACTGCTGTCGAGCTCCGTGGCGCAGTGGTCAACACGCCAGCCTGCGACACGAAGTTCCGGGGTTCGATCCCCGGCCAGGTCAAGATGAAAAACGATCTTTTTCAGATTGGCCTGGGTCTTGGATGTTTATCTATATAAGTATATATTATAAAATGTAGTATCGTTGAGTTAGTATCCCACGACACAAGTTCACATCTTACTGTGGGGCTAGCTCAATTTGTGTGATATGTCCCTATATATTTATATTTATTTATATTTAATAAACAAGATGTGGAAGAAAAAATCCACACAGGCAGGATCTTCGTCTTAGTCTTATATATATTATCATCATCAGGTCTTTCTAGTCTCCACTGCAGGAGCACGACCCTCTCTGTACTACCAGAGCCATATATAAGCTTGAATAGTCAGAGGATTTGGCCTACACTCTCCACGCTGGCCAGACGTGTTGGAGAGGTCTCTATGATGTTTATAAGCTTTGTTTAGCTTGTTTTCTTAGTCGCTTTTTACGACATCCACGGGATGACTTGGAGTGGTCCTATTCTACTCTGCCGGGAACCACACGGCGCCCGGGAACCACACGGCGCCCGGGAACCACACGGCGCTATATACTAACGGCTTACCAATACGGCCGTCGGTCGAATTTCTCCAAATCACTTGAAATTTTTAAACCAATATTTTTCCTGCTAACAGAGTACGCGCCGTAAACAAGGCTGGTCCGGGTGAGCCTAGCGACAGCACGCACCCCATCGTGGCCAAGCCCAGGAACCTGGCGCCCAAGATCGACCGCACCAACCTCATCGACATCAAGATCAAAGTCGGCCAGAAGTTCGGCTTCGACGTCAAGGTATAACATCAGTTAGCTTCTAAAAAGCTCATCTGTATTGCGTCCTACATACATATATACATATTTTAAGACCAATGCTCTCCACTTGCTATGATCCTTACAAACCTCTCACGCTTCACGGTTCTATCACTCTTCATACATGCTCCCCACTTACGGGACTTGCCTCTCTTCCTGGCAAGAACGTCCGCAATCTGGTCACGGTACGTGGGTCGAGGCCGGCCCTGACCTACTATTCCTATCCTATCCTGTATCACCTCCTATCGTGTATTATCCTCATAACCCGTATTGTTTTAATAAATGATGTTTGGGTGAGGATAGGCAAAAATTTTAACAAAAATATTTTACCGCCAAAAAAACTAAAAAATAAAATATCTTTGGTCTAAATGTGTTACTAAGTACACCACCGTGACTTCGAATCACCGCGTCGTATGCTCTCATCACATATTACCCCGTAGGGTATGACGCATTTAAAGCATGCGTATTTCTTCAATACTACCCACTATTTAGTAGTCATGGACCTAAGAATAATATGGACCCGGCATTAGACACATCAAACGTGAAGCATAACTTACGTCACATCAAGTCACATGTGTGCAGCATGTATTTGACATTTGGGAAATTTGACATTTAGTTCGACCGGGGAAAAGTGTAGGGATTTTTGTGCCGATGTGTGCGTGCGCTAGTGTCGCGACACGAGTGTAGGGATTTTTATGTGCGTCACTGTTACATTTTTCAAGGGCATATCCTGATTATTCTTAGATCCATGTTAGTAGTACGGTATTCTACTTCATTCATATTAGTTTTACTGATTTATAATATTTATCCCTTGACAAAATTCAACTATAAAAAAGTTACTTCTTCCTGGCTTAAAACACTAACCTATAGCGACACCGAAAATTTATTAATCTCACCTCATAACTTATATTTATACACTTATACACGCACACTTACACATCCCCTAATTTCCAATTTCTCCTTCACACCTAGTTATTGCAATTTTAATTGTTACGAACATATCTTTACTGTGAGGTACTTACCTGCCACAAAGGCAATCACGACCCAGTGCAGGAGAGGCTGGTTATCTGTCATACAGGTTAATCCTAGTTCAGAGACCAGTCTCTCACATGGATTGGAACATAGTCCATTGTACATACTTTATGTATTTTTCCTTGTTTTATATAACTAGTGTTTCTACTACATGTGAGAGAGTAATAAAGATTTTTGTATTTGTATTTTCCCCAGGTTACTGGAGAACCAATGCCCGAAACGAAGTGGTTCCTCGCCAAGAAGGAGGTGAAGTCCGGCGGCGAGATGAAGGTCCAACACTCGGACTACAACACCAAGCTGAACTGCAAAGCCGCTACACGCGCTGATAGCGGCCGCTACACCATCACTGCTGAGAATGCTAATGGCAAGGATGTGGCTGAAGTGGAAGTCATTGTGCTTAGCGTGCCCAGTCCGCCTGGAGGCCCGCTTAAGGTACGTCATCATCATCATCATTTCAGCCGCTAGAAGTTTGCTGCTGGTTTCTGCTAAGGATTTCCAAAAAGACCATTTGGAAGCAACTTGCATCCGGCGTTTCCATGTGACCTTTGTCAGGTCAATGTAGATGTCGGAAGTCATTTTTAACTGAGGTTATGGAAAACAAGATAGATAGATACGTTTATTTAGAAGGTATAAATATCATCGGTGATGGCCGTTAAGATATGTTAGATGCTTTTAGGCAGCTTGAAAAATTGGGTACCAGTTTTGGTTTAAACACACGAAAAAAAAAATCATGATATTAATTTGCGACGTAACCAGGTATCAGACGTGCACGCACACGGCGCCAAGCTCTCCTGGAACCCGCCAGCTGACAACGGCGGGCAGCCGGTAGAGAAGTACGTGGTGGAGCGCATGGACGAGGCCACGGGCCGCTGGGTGCCGGCCGGCGAGACGGACGGCCCGGAGACCAGCCTGGCCGTGGACGGGCTGCAGCCCGGACACAAGTACAAGTTCCGCGTGCGCGCTGTCAACAGGTACGTACAGGCTGAGAGTTTCGATGTATCAGGAATTATTTTAAAATTACTAAACAGACTAGTAATTTTGGTGGGCTCTAGTATGCCGAAAACTAAACTGATTTTGATGAAACTTGCACTGTTCCCTTGGACAATTAAAAAAAATATTTTTTACAATGCAACTTATAATCGACAAATGTGCGGACAAACATACATATACACCTATTAAATTTGGCACACATTTTTAGAAGTAGATAAAGATTAACATATACGTATGTTGATAAAACTTACTCCAATCCTTAAAAGGAGGACAGTGTTTTATTTACACACATACACAGTATAAAATGAAGTCGCTTCCGCTGTCTGTTCGCTAAGCCAGTTTATATTTGTTAATTATAAAACATTAATCTCTAACTGCCGAAATAACAAGATCTGCCATGTATTTTATATCTGTAACTTTGAAACCTTTTGGCCCTTTTAGAAGCCAGTATCTTGGTTTTTCTTTCTTATCCTATGGTAATTTCGTTTCAAAGACCTCCTCCTTACTTTTCCTCTGGACTCTATCCTCTATTACCATTCACCATAATCTTGGATATCACTGTTAATTACGACATCTCACATAACATATTTTCCCCCCAGGCAAGGCAAATCCGAGCCGCTTACGACGCCCCACTCCACGGAGGCCAAGAATCCCTTCGACGTGGCTGGCAAGCCCGGCACGCCCAAGATCAAGGACTTCGACAGAGACTTCGTGGAGTTGGAATGGACGAGGCCAGAGAGCGACGGTGGAGCTCCCATTACTGGATACGTTATTGAGAAGAAGGATAGATTCTCACCAGACTGGGAGGAATGTGCTAAGGTAAGAAGGTTGTCTTTTGGGCTCGAAAAACATTAAAGACTTAGGACTTCGACTAAGACTTCGTGGAGCTGGAATAGACGAGGCCTGAAAGTGACGGTATTGCCAGCGTAGTTAGTAACGCTTGGCAGACAGAGGCAGACAGAGGCGCAGTTTTCCATTCCGATGCTGATACCATTTGAAACCTTTTTTGTAAGTGAGGGAAGGGAAGGAGTTTGTTGAACTGAAGTTGTTACTGGTTTTGGATTTTAAAGGTATATGAGATGATACTTGCTCGGAAGGTTTGAGATGAGAAAGTAACAGCTCAGGAGACCGGGCGCGTGTACTTTATGCCATACGATGACATATGCAACTACCAGACAGGCAGTTTAGTTTAACACTCCTGACTCTGTGCATAAAGCTGGCTGGATCTTCACAAAAAAAAAGCTAAAGTTATGACGCATTTTATGTTCTTTTTTCAGATCGAGGGCGATGTAACAACCGGCAAGGTGCCCGACCTGATCGAAGGCAACACGTACGAGTTCCGCGTGCGCGCCGTCAACAAGGCCGGCCCCGGCGTGCCCAGCGACGCCACGGCGCCCCACCTCGCCAGGCCCAAGAACCTGGCGCCCAAGATCGACAGGAACTTCATGTTCGACATCAAGGTATAGTGCCACGTTAATAAATACTTCTACGACTGCCGAGAGTGAATCGTTAACATTTTGAGTTGAAATAAGGGCCGAAGGTTTCACTTTTAGATATAAACTATTTCGAATCAGTGCAGTCACCGTCTAGACAATTAGCTTACAAGATAAAGAAGATAATAGCCCTACGCTCCGATGCAGCATAGCAAAGGACGCAACCGGGAAAGCTTTCAGATGAGGAGGATGAAAAAGTAAAAAAATGTTACCACTGTTATTTTTTATTTATTTGATAAATTGGATATAAGTATCAAAATATATTGATAACTCGCAGATATTTCAAACTTAACCAGGGAAGTGAATGTTAAAAATAGGCAGTTCAATGTTTTTTCTAAACTTAATAAAACAGACTACATGACAAGTATAATGTCTAAAGTAGAATTTGTCAAGACGTCAGCATAAAATTTGCAACAAGTTTAACAAATTACTGAACATATTTTTTTTTGTCTTGTAGGTTAAGGCAGGCCAGAACTTCGAGCTGGACGTGCCCGTCGCCGGAGAACCGACCCCAAGCAAGGAATGGACCCACGGCGATAACATCGTCATCAACACCGACCGCGTCAAGATCACCAACGACGCGCACACCACCAAATTCCGCGTCGTTGACGCCAAGCGCGCTGACGCCGGCTCCTACACCCTTAAAGCCAAGAACCACAACGGAACAGACACAGCTACCATCAAAGTTGTCGTCCTTGACGTACCTCTGCCACCAGAAGGACCGTTACGAGCTGATGATATCACCAAGTCTGGCTGCACGCTCCGCTGGAAGCCACCCAAGGACGACGGCGGCAGCGAAATCACACACTACGTCGTCGAAAAGATGGACCAAGAAAACATGCGCTGGATCCCGGCCGGAGAAGTCCAGGCCTGCAGCATAAGGATCGACCATCTTATTGAAGGTCACGATTACAACTTTAGAGTTCGCGCTGTCAACAAGCAGGGAGAGTCGCAGCCGCTGATCGGTCACGAACCCGTCACGGCTAAGGATCCCTACGGAACCCCGGACAAACCTGGCACTCCTGTTGTCAAGGACTGGGACAAGGACCATATGGACTTGGAATGGGTACCGCCAAAGAAGGACGGTGGCTCTCCTATCACTGGATACATCATCGAAGCCAAGAAGAGGTACGGTCCTTGGGAAGTCGCCGCAACTGTACCAGGAAACCAGACTACTGCTACTGTTCCTGGATTGACTGAAGGAGAAGAATATGAGTTTAGGGTCATCGCTGTAAACAAGGCAGGAAACGGTGAGCCTAGCGACGCGTCCACACCTCAAGTCGCCAAGGCTAGGTTCTGCGCACCACACTTCGACAAGATGCTCCTAGCCGACAAGACAGTCAAGGCTGGCCAAAGGATCCAATACGAGATTCCTATCGAAGCTGCTCCTAAACCCACAGTCGAGTGGCAGATCAACGGCAAGGTCATTCATCCTAACGACCATATTGATATCCAAGTATTGCACAACAGGGTCATTCTAGACATTCCATTCTCCGTCAGAGCTGATGGAGGCGTTTACAAACTGACCCTGAAGAACGACCTCGGAGTATGCTCAGCAACTGCCCAGGTCACAGTATTGGACAAGCCTTCAAGGCCCGAAAAACCTTTGGTCGTATCGGACGTTACCAAGGACTCTTGCTCCTTATCATGGAAGGTACCTTTGGACGATGGTGGATCACCAATCCTGCACTACGTCATCGAAAAGATGGACTTGACTCGTGGTACCTGGTCGGATGCTGGCATGAGCACATTCCTATCTCACCAAGTGACCAGACTTATCCACATGAAGGAATATCTGTTCAGAGTAAGCGCTGTGAACGCTATTGGCCAATCCGAACCTTTGGAGTTAGACCGTGCGATTACCGCCAAGAACGAATTCGATGAGCCATCGCCACCTGGCAAGCCTGAAGCCACCGACTGGTCTAAGGACCATGTTGACCTGCAATGGACTACACCTAAGTCTGACGGTGGCTCGCCCATCACTGGCTACATCGTCCAAAAGAAGGAGAAGGGCAGCCCATACTGGGTTAACGCCGTTCATGTGCCTTCTAACAAAAACAAGGCCACAGTACCTGATCTGACCGAAGGCCAAGACTACGAGTTCAGAGTAATTGCCGTGAACCAAGCCGGCCAATCAGAGCCTAGCGAGCCTTCAGACATCATCACAGCTAAGGACAGGTTCGTGGCGCCAAAGATCCTCACGCCACTCAAAGAGATCCGCATCAAGGCTGGACTCATCTTCCACTTGGATGTGGACTTCATTGGAGAGCCTACTCCTGAGGTTAAATGGACTGCCGACGGTAAACCTGTGCTCTCGAACGAAAGGACAACAGTCACTTCTGTTGGGCATCACACGATTATTCATACTGTGAACTGCAAGCGATCAGACGCTGGCAAATACCACTTAATGCTGAAGAACGATTCTGGATCTGACGAAGGCAGCTTCGATCTTATCGTACTTGATGTACCAGCACCACCAGAGCCGCCATTCGACTATGAGGAAATCACCGCTCAATCCGTCACATTATCATGGAAACCACCTAAAGACAACGGTGGCAGCGAGCTCACAGCTTACGTCATCGAAAAGAGGGATCTCACTCACGGTGGAGGCTGGGTACCAGCGGTTACTTACATCAACCCTAAGTACAACCACGCCACCGTACCGAGACTGCAAGAAGGCACTAAGTACGAGTTCAGAGTGTTCGCCGAGAACTTGCAAGGACGTTCGGAACCTTTGGTTACAGACAAGGCAGTTGTCGCTAAGAACCAATATACTGTACCTGGAAAGCCCGGCAAACCAGAGCTGGTCTCCGCCGACAAGGACCACATTAAGATCAGATGGTCTTCGCCGATTTCGAACGGCGGATCCAACATTCTCGGTTACGATGTCGAGAGGCGAGACAAGGCTACGGGCCGCTGGATCAAACTGAACAAGGACCCTGTTAAATTCAGCGAGTATGAAGACGACAGAGTCCAAGAAGGACACCAATACGAGTACAGAGTATCTGCGATCAACGCTGCTGGTCCTGGCCAACCTTCTGACCCATCTAACGTGTTCGTCGCCAAGCCGATGAAGGAGAAGCCAAAGCTACACTTAGACCATCTCATCGGGCGTAAGGTCAAGGTCCGCGCTGGAGAACCCATCAACATTAACATTCCAATTTCTGGTGCACCCACACCTACCATCACCTGGACCAAGGGATCTATCCCGCTGTTGCCGTCTCACAGACTTTCCACAGAGACAAAGAACGATGAGACCAAGTTCTCCATCGAGAAGTCTACCAGAGATGACGCTGGTAAATACACGATCACAGCCAGCAATGAACACGGCAAAGATTCCGCTGATATTGAGGTCATCGTTGTTGACAAGCCTGGAATACCTAAAGGACCTCTTATCTGCACTCCCGTCACTCATGACTCCATCAGTCTCACATGGCATCCGCCTACAGACGATGGAGGCAGCGAGATCACCGGCTACGTCGTGGAGGTGGCAGAGTTTGGTGTCAACGACTGGAGAACAGTCGCTGGCTTCTGCCCGAAATGCTCGTTCACTGTAAAGAACTTGACGGAAGGCAAGAAGTACGTGTTCAGGGTACGCGCCGAAAACTTATATGGAGTTTCTGACCCGTTGGAGAGCAAACCCGTCATTGCGAAGTCGCCATTCGACCCGCCAGATGCGCCAGACACGCCAACGATCACCGGATACAGCTCGAACAGCTGTTCTCTGGAATGGCAGCCACCAGCCAACTGCGGAGGCAAGCCTATCACTGGATACTATGTTGAGAAGAGAGAACGCGGAGGTGACTGGGTCAAGGTCAACAACTACCCTACACCGAACACTTGCTACACGGTTTCCGACCTTCGTGAAGGAAACCGCTACGAATTCCGCGTCATTGCTGTCAACGAAGCCGGTCCAGGCAAACCCAGCAAGCCTACGGAGCCGATCACAGCTCAAACTCAGCGTCTCAAGCCCAGCGCGCCTGAAGCGCCGAAACCAGACAGGGTTACCAAGGACTCCGTCACACTATCATGGAGGCCGCCGAAGAGCGATGGTGGAGCCAAGATCAAGGGCTACATCATCCAACAGAAGGCCAAGGGCGACAAGGACTGGAAGGACGTCAATGACGTTCCTATCCCGAGCCTCGTGCACACTATTCCTAAACTCAAGGAGGGTGAAGAATACCAGTTCAGGGTCATCGCTGTCAACGATGTCGGAAGATCAGACCCGAGCAAGCCCACGTCAGACATCACAATCGCCGAACAGCCTAACAAGCCCTGCATGGATCTCAGCGGAGTCAGAGACATCACGGTTCGTGCTGGAGAGGACTTCTCTATTCACGTTCCATACACTGGCTTCCCTCAGCCTACAGCACAATGGTTCGCTGAGGACAACCTTCTGGATGTTGATGGTGACTCGAGAATGACGCAGCACATCACACCTGAATCTGCATCTTTGGTCGTCAAGAACGCTAAGCGCTCAGACGGTGGACAGTACAGACTACAGCTCCGCAACCCATCCGGATACGACACGGCTACGATCAACGTACGCGTGCTCGACAGGCCCGGCAAACCAGAGAACCTTCGCGCTGACGAGTTCGAAGGCGAAGCTCTTACGTTATACTGGAACCCGCCGAAAGACAACGGCGGCGGCGAGATCACCAACTACGTCGTTGAAAAACGCGAAGCCCGTACACCGAACTGGACGAAAGTATCTGGATACGTCACCACTCCGTTCTTACGCGTGAAGAACTTGTCTGTAGGACGCGATTATGAGTTCAGGGTTATGGCTGAGAACCAGTACGGCCAGTCTGATCCAGCTCAAACGACAGAGCCGATCAAGGCGAGACATCCGTTCGATCCTCCCGGCGCCCCCGGAGCGCCAAGGTCTGTGGAGACGACAGAGTCCAGCATCACTATCACCTGGACCAAGCCGAGACACGACGGAGGTTCGCCGATCACGGGCTACGTTCTCGAGAAGAGGTTGATCACAGAAGACAAGTGGACCAAGGCGTCTCATGCGCATATACCCGACACTACTTACAAGGTGAGCATATAATTTCTTTGATAGTAAAATTACCTTTTTTTTTTTAAATAAAAACGCGCGCTGCTAAGTTTAGTTTCAAAAAGTCACTGTTGGATGGCAGTAGCAGTGGACCTACTAGTTAACTAGAGTAATCAGAACGTGTTAAAGCGTAAAAATGGATAGTACACATTTATTTAAAAGATAAGAATGTAATCGGAAAAAATCACTAACCGAAAATGCTTTTTATATTTCGTTGTTTACATGAATCTATTTAATAAAGCTCGTAGCGCCATCTGTGTATAGTTTATATGAAACTGTGTGGCCACGACAAAGATAATACCACCATAATAATAGTTACGTCACGCAAGCGCGCGTTATGAAGCTATGATTGCTCTTGGGATTTATCGTATCGTGTAGGTAAGAAAAGAAAGAACGAAAAATGTTTATTTGATATTATCACAAACACGGTGTACAATGATAATATCTTCCCAGCAAATAATATATTTGTGCCTATATCAAAATGGCCTCTCAGCATAATGTTTTGGCCTTCTGACCACAATGTTGGTCTTCTGTAACTCTAGTTTTTATTCTGTTATTCAGTTGATGATAAGTCTTACTGATTCTCCTAAATGTTCTCTAGGTGACGGGTCTAATCGAGAACCACGAGTACGAGTTCCGCGTGGCAGCCATCAACGCGGCCGGCCAAGGCCCGTGGTCACAATCATCCGACGCCATCCGCGCCTGCGCGCCGCCAAACTGCCCCAGGATCACTAGTGACCTTAGCCTGCGGGATATTACCGTCATCGCTGGAGAGGAGATCAAGATCACTGTGCCGTTCACTGGCAACCCGAGGCCGAAGGTGAGACTGCACTTTTTACTTACATACGTCACGTCTTTTTCGTCAGTAGACAAAGCCCAGCATGCCGATTTGCTAACTTGGTGTACAACGATTTGATTGCCACTTTAGCATCCATTACGGTTTTTCATATTCTTAAATAAAAATAGTTATTCGTACCGAAACCGTAATGAATATTGAAGTTACCATAAAAATGATGTACACCGTAGCTGTCAAAAGTTACCAAATAGGCCTGCAAGTCTCTAAGATCTAAAGCCACGTTTAGCTCGGTGGTGGGCGGGGAGTTGAAAAACGGAGTAAAAGTAGTGATAAGTTGCTAGCAACTACCCCCGCATCACTGGTAACCTAAGCCTAAGGTGAGACTCAGCACTTTTTACTTACATACTGTCACGTCTTTTTCCCTTGCGGGGTAGACAGAGCCCGAACTCTACGTTTGGCATGGTGGTGGACGGGCGGATGGAAAACGGAGTAAAATAGTGAATGGTTACCAACCGCATCGCCTATTGACGTGATTCCTTAAATCTTCGCTCGATCCCTTGACCGGCTTTTGTAGTCTGCACAGGAATAAAAGCAGCTGGTATACTCTATTTTTTTTCCTTTTCTCCCAAACCAGCGTGGAAGAGCTTGACTATTGACTATCACAAGACTAGAAATAGGGTGTATGCACGTAATTTTTTTATTTGCTTCGTATAATTCTTAATAACTACAGTAAAAAAATATGAAAGAAGTTTTCAAATATCTTAATTAACGACGAAGATGTGAAACTTTAAGTTTAAATAAGAAAGAGAAGTCCGATATGGACTAGTGACGTCATAGTCTATGCCATGCATACATTTGCCATATACAATAGCGTTTTCGTGTGTGAGATAGACATATTTTCTTAAAATCATTTTATCTCGTTTGTTTTTCAATTAAATTTTATTCTGTTTTCACTTTCAGTACTTTACTATTGAATATTTTACCCTGCAAGTGGCACTAATATACGAGCTCCGTGGCGCAGCGGTCACGCAGTGCGACACGGGGGTCCCGGGTTCGATCCCCGGTCAGGTCATGATGGAAAACGATCTTTTTCAGAATGACCTGGGTCTTGGATGTTTATCTATATAATTATATGTTATAAAATATAGTATCGTTGAGTTAGTATCCTGCGACACAAGTTCACAACTTACTGTGGGGCTAGCTTAATTTGTGTGATATGTCCCTATATATTTATTTATTTATTTATTATTTATTATTTTAGGATTAACTGGTAAGATAACAGATATTTTTTTCATGCATATTCCCTATTCCTATAAAATCGTACTTTTCTATCACCCTAGGTGTCCTGGATGGTGAACAACGAGGAAGTGTTCCCCGACGCCCGCATCCGCTTCGTGACGTCAGACGTGGACACTGTCTTCCTGAACTCGAGCGCCAAGCGCTCGGACACTGGCTCCTACACCATCCAGCTGGTCAACAGCGAAGGCTCTGACAGTGCCACTTGCAGGGTAAGTTCTGTCATAGAATGAGGCATAGACAAACTTCAAACTCGGGGCCGTTTAGGAGGATTTTGAGGTCATATCTGTAATTAGGTTTATGAGGGATACTGGGGAATTTTGTGGAATATTAGAGGTTTTTAGGCTATTAAAATAGTGGAGGCATTTTAGGTTATTTGAGGGCGGGTAGTAGCGTATTTATGCACTGAGGGCAAAAAAAGAAGCATTTAATGAACTTTCTTGTAAGGTACTAAAGATAAAAAGTTGACTTTTCAGGCCCTTTTAGATACGATATTTTATAGGTATTTTTTTAATGCATTGACAATGCTATTCTGATATACTCTTGTAAAATTATTAAATATGATATACTTTTATTAAATATTTGCCATAAATTATTACTTAATTTCATAAGAGAATTTCAGATACGGAAATTCTCTTAATTTGGTAGTAAGGACCCGTCTAAACAAACCTTATTTTACAGGTCCTAGTAGTAGACAAACCTTCGCCACCAGTCGGACCTCTCGACGCATACGACATCACCCCAGACACGTGCACGTTGTCATGGAAACCACCGCTAGACGACGGTGGCTCACCGATCACCAACTACGTGGTGGAGAAGATGGATGGCAGCGGCGTGTGGAGCAAGATCTCTTCTTTCGTCCGCAACTGCCACTACAATGTTATGGGATTGGAACCAAACAAGAAGTATACCTTCAGAGTCCGGGCGGAGAACCAGTATGGAGTTTCGGATCCATTGACAATGGACGACTCCATTACTGCCAAGGTGAGATATATCTCTTTGTAATAAAGTTTAAGAATCCCGAGATGATAGGGGATTCTATTGCCAGCAGAGTATGGGGAAGAGTCCCATCGTTTGTCCGCAACTACCACTACAATATCATCGGATTGGAACCCATCTAGAAGTATACCTTCAAGGTCCGAGCCGAGAACCTGGATGGGGTCTTGGATCCGTTGACGATAGAACTGCCAAGATAGGATATTGTGTGAAACGCCTGTAAATAATCCATTATGGCGTCGGGGATTCTATTGAAAAAAATTCTCACTTTGTGTAACAATGTTTTTTGTTCATATTTTAATATTTTTTGATATATTTTCAGTTCCCCTTCACGATTCCGGACCCACCGGGCATGCCCCGCGTCACAGACTGGGACGGTTCTACCGCGACAGTCGTATGGGACAGACCGAGGTCCGATGGCGGAGCCAGGATCCAGGGCTACAAGCTGGAGTTCAGAGATGTACAGGACGGCGTGTGGAACAGCGCCGATTACCTCGTCAAGGACTGCAACTACCAGGTAAGAAACTAGCTAGTTATAAGGTCAAAACTAGGTGGTCTTATAGTCGTATGGGAGAGAACGAGGTTTGATGGTGGAGCCAGGATCTAGGGCTACAAGCTACAAGAGAAATAGAGAGAGAAAGAGAAGAGACAAAGATGCATTTATTCGCGAGCAGACGAAAGAAGCAACGTCGCGCGAAGTAACGTTAGTAGCAAAGTTGCGCTGCATGAGTAAATTATATTTGACGTTAGATTAAAATGTATAAGAACTTACCATAAAATGTGCGTTACCCGTAATTATGACATTTTAGCTGTGAAAGTGTTAGATTTAAACTTTGAATTGTTGACTTCTATTGATCTAAAATTGACAATTAATCTTTTTTTTTTCCAGGCATACAACCTCGAGGCGGGTCACGAGTACGAGTTCCGCGTGCGCGCGAAGAACGCCGCGGGCTGGAGCAAATACTCCGCTTCATCATCACGCTTCCGCGTCAAGCCTCGTTGTGGACCTCCCAACGCGCCACGAGCGCCGAGGGTCGCCAGGGTGGGAAGAAACTACGTGGATCTCAGCTGGGACCCGCCATCCAGCGATGGAGGTAAGCAAATGTTGACTTTATATTTTGGATGTAAGGTTCAGTGTTTGTTAGCGCTCTCAAGTCTCATTATGGACTCCCGAACGCGCCCAGAGTGAGGAGGGTGGGTTGAAACTACGTGGATCTCAGTTGGGACCCGCCATTCAGCGATGGAGGTATCACTTGTAATTTAAGTAATCTATGCTGCAGGTACTTGCATACCGTATAGTTTAATAAATCAAAATTCAAACTAAAACTAATATGCACCCAAATATCTAGCATATTATCTTCTAATATATATTTTTTTTATACTTTGTCAAAAGTTCTTCATCTAAATTATATGCAATATATCATCAGGTTCTCGCGTAACCGGCTACATCATCGAGCGCCGCGACGTCGGTGGCTCGGTGTGGGTGAAGTGCAACGACTACAACGTGCAAGACACCACCTTCACGGCCATGAACCTTGGCGAGAAGGCCGATTACGAGTTCCGTATCATTGCTGTGAATGCTGCTGGAAAGTCAGAGCCTTCATCTTGCACTACACCAGTCAGGTAATACAAATTTACTTGTTTTTATCCATTTGTTTTGAGCCTTTAAATCTTCATCATGGTCATGAACCACAGCTAGAAGACACCTAACGAGTTCCGCATCATTGCTGGCAATGCTGCTGGAAAGTAAGAGCCTTCTACATGCACCACACCTGTCAGGTAATACAAATTTACTCGTTTTAACCCTTTACAAGGCCGTAGGTATATTCAAAATTCATTGTTTTTGGACCTTATCTCCGGGGTTCAATTTCTGGTGGCTATATATTTGCCACTGCCTTGAAAAGGTTTAAGCCTTGAACCTCGGCGAGAAGGCCGACTACGAGTTCCGCATCATTGCTGTCAATGCCGCTGGAAAGTCAGAGCCTTCCTCATACACCACACCTATCAGGTAATACTTATTAATTCATTTTGAGACTTTAAATCTTCTTCACGGCCATGAACCTGGGCGAGAAGACAGATTACAAGTTCCGCATCATTGCTGTGAATGCTGCTGGAGTCAGAGCCTTCTTTATGCACCACACGTATCAGGTACTGTACCTTCATTCATTATGTCATTATGAACTATTATACCCAGTTATTCCACAGCTTATGATCTCGGTGATAAAGCTGGCTAGCAGTTTCGTTTCACCGTCGTCAATGCTGCCGGAAAGCCAAGCCGTTCTCCAGTCAGATACTATTGATTATCCTTCCGTCTGTAACTCTAACTTTCTATTTCATTCTCAATCTACTTTTACAATTCGTGATGTTTCATCCTGAGATCTTGTGCTTTGAGACCCAGAGTATTAACAAGACAGCTTGTTTCATACATGCTCATGTTGTTAAATATTTGGTACTCTTTACGTAGATGTTTTAAATCCTGGTGGCACCGACCTATCTTGGGAGCTATTGTTATTTACAATAAGTTAGTACGTCGTCCCTATAAAATTCTATCTCCCTCCATAGCGTGGCATGTGCGACATTCTTTATTGATTATAGCCATCTCATTTTCCATAATATTGAAGAGCGAGATGGGAATAGCAATTGATATAAACGGCATCGCGGGTGCCTTTCTACGAGTGGTAGAAGCCTCAAGATTTTGTCACTTTATGTGGTAACTAATTATGTTTAATTCCAAAGTAACAAAAGATGTTTTATTTTCCTATAGGACTGGCGAAGAGATTGGAGGAACGAAGCCCGAATGGATAAAGATGATTCCACCGCACATGTGCGCGCCACTAAGCCGACCATTCACCATCGAGTGCGTGGCCACCGGCAATCCCGTGCCTACTGGCAGGTGGTTGAGAAACGGCCGCGAGATTGTCCTCGGAACCAGGTTTATCTCGGAATCCCGCGAGGGAACGCTGCGGTTGAACATCCTAGAGGCCACAGATGCGGATGAGGGCGACTACACTTGCGAGGCTGTGAACAATATTGGATTTATTTACTGCACTGGACATCTGAAGATTGGAAGTGAGTAGAGTTTATTCTTTACATAGGTGTTGCCTTTAGTTTTGATGGCTCTCTTTCTCTCTCATTTGAGCGTCAAACCAGACGTTTTAGTCATGCCGTCTTATTTATATAAACCGCGTATTCTTCTCAGCAATGTGCATTTTATAAGCTGTGGCGAACTCTACATTCGCCACAAGAATCTAACACGAAGACTTAACTGTCAAAATGGTAACATAAGAAATAACTACAAATCTTCCCACAAGATGGTGCTGAACGATTTTAAACCGCACAAGCAGTTTCTTCGATTCCGGCACATAAATAGAACCTCCGACAGAATTCAGTTAGAACCGTATACCTACGTATACCCTGAGCGCACATCTTGCTCAGCGGGAAGATCTTCCCTTTGGGGCGGTCGAGCACACCACCTTGCTTCCTTTACAATACCGTAGTGTGAGTGATTCCAGTACGGTATTCACTTGATAATTACAGTTGTAGATACGTCAAAGTGATACGTGTTGACTTATTTTGGTCGGATAATGGTTTCCTAATACTAAAGTTATTCTGGTTTTATGATAAGATGAATAGGGTTCAATTTATGCACAAACAAACTGTAACAACAACCTTCCTTCCAGACCCGCCGCGCATCACGCGCATGCCGGGCGACCTACACCTGCCCGAGCACGACAACACCAAGATCAAGATCCTGTACACCGGCGACCAGCCCGCTGACGTCACGCTCACCAAGGACGGCCACAAGGTCACCGACTCCCCACACCTCAAGTACACCGTGTTCGACGACTATATCCTCATCTTCATCAAGGATATCTCTAAGGATGATATGGGTAAGTTACTCTTTATCACCAGGTCTTCTTTAGTCTTCACTGCAGGAGCATGACCTTCTCTGTACTACCAGAGCCACATATTAGCTAGAGCAGTCAGAGGACTTGGCTTCCTGTACTCCGAAGACCAGCCCGCTGACGTCACGCTCACCAAGGACGGCCACAAGGTCACCGACTCCCCACACCTCAAGTACACCGTGTTCGACGACTATATCCTCATCTTCATCAAGGATATCTCCAAGGATGATATGGGTAAGTTACTCTTTATCACCAGGTCTTCTTTAGTCTTCACTGCAGGAGCATGACCTTCTCTGTACTACCAGAGCCACATATTAGCTAGAGCAGTCAGAGGACTTGGCTTCCTGTACTCCGGGGACCAGCCCGCTGACGTCACGCTCAACAAGGACGGCCACAAGGCCACCGACTCCCCGCACCTCAAGTACACACTGTTCGACGACTACATCCTCATCTTCATTAAGGATATCTCTAAGGATGATATGGGTAATAGTTACTCTTCATCATCAGGTCTTCTATAGTCTCCACTGCAGGAGCACGACCCTCTCTGTACTACCAGAACCATATATAAGCCAGAGCAGTCAGAGGATTTGGCTTCCACTCCTCAACGCTAGCCAAACGGGTTGCAGTGTTGTCTTTGATGTTTATAAGCTCTGTTAAGCTTGTGTTTCTTAAGTCGCCTTCTACAACATCCACGGAAAGACTTGAGTCGGCATTAGTTACGCGTATAAAAAAGTTAACTGTATAATGACTTCATGTACCACGGACGGCCAAACTTCCCACTGCAGCTACATACAGCTACACCTTAAGATTTTTTCGCAATTCCCTACTAAATTATTCCTATTCTTCTTCCACAGGCACATACAAGATCTCAATCAAGAACAACTCAGGCGAGACCTCAGACACGTTCTCTGTGACCGTCACCGGCTTGCCTGGACCTCCGCAAGGACCTCTGGAGATGACCGACATCACCCGACACTCCTGCACTCTGTCCTGGAAGCCTCCTGCGTATGACGGAGGCCTTCCAGTCACCCACTATGTTGTTGAACGTATTGGTAAGTTTCTATCTCTTCCCCCTTCCTTTGTGCTCGTTAAGATCACAGCCTCTCTGTGACGGTGACTGATCTGGACCTTTGTAAGGACCTCTGGACATGACTGACATCACCCGTCACTCCTGCACTCTGTCCTGGAAGCCTTCTGCGTATGTCGGAGGTCTACCAGTCACCCACTACGTCGTTACGCGCATTGGTAAGTATCCATCTGTTCCCTCATCCGTTGTTTTCATTATAGCTACAGCCTCTCTGTGACGGTGACTATTCTGGACCCACGCAAGGACCTCTGGCAATGACCGACATCACTCGTCACTCCTGCACTCTGTCTTGGAAGCCTCCCGCGTATGCCGGAGGTCTACTAGTCACCCACTACGTTGTTGAGCGCATCCCTTGCTGTCGTTATGATCATAGTTCCTTTATGACGGTGACTGATCTAGGCCTCCGCAAAAACCTCTGGAGATTACCGACATCACCCGTCACTCTTGCACTTTGTCCTGGAAGCCTCCCGCGTATGACGGAGGCCTTCCAGTCACCCATTACGTTGTTGAGCGTATTGGTAAGTGTACATCTCTTCCCCCATCCCTTGTTCTCGTTATGATGACAGTCTCTCTGTGACGGTGACTGATCTGGACCTTTGTAAGGACCTCTGGACATGACTGACATCACCCGTCACTCCTGCACTCTGTCCTGGAAACCTTCTGCGTATGCCGGAGGTCTACCAGTCACCCACTACGTCGTTACGCGCATTGGTAAGTATCCATCTGTTCCCTCATCCGTTGTTTTCATTATAGCTACAGCCTCTCTGTGACGGTGACTATTCTGGACCCACGCAAGGACCTCTGGCAATGACCAACATCACTCGTCACTCCTGCACTCTGTCTTGGAAGCCTCCCGCGTATGCCGGAGGTCTACTAGTCACCCACTACGTTGTTGAGCGCATCCCTTGCTGTCGTTATGATCATAGTTCCTTTATGACGGTGACTGATCTAGGCCTCCGCAAAAACCTCTGGAGATTACCGACATCACCCGTCACTCTTGCACTTTGTCCTGGAAGCCTCCCGCGTATGACGGAGGCCTTCCAGTCACCCATTACGTTGTTGAGCGTATTGGTAAGTGTACATCTCTTCCCCCATCCCTTGTTCTCGTTATGATGACAGTCTCTCTGTGACGGTGACTGATCTGGACCTTTGTAAGGACCTCTGGAAATAACCGACATCGCCCGTCACTCCTGCACATTGTCGCGGAAGCTTCCAAAGTATGAAGAAGGTCTTCCAATCACTAAATTGTTCAGGGCATTGATA
Source organism: Rhodophaea formosa (assembly GCA_963082605.1). Classification (NCBI taxonomy): domain Eukaryota; kingdom Metazoa; phylum Arthropoda; class Insecta; order Lepidoptera; family Pyralidae; genus Rhodophaea; species Rhodophaea formosa. The sequence continues at coordinate 5,596,111 of OY720228.1, read as the reverse complement.
AGTATCCATCACTTCCCCCATCCCTTGTTCTCGTCATTATAACAGCCTCTCTTGACGGGACCCACTTACCTGGACCTTCGCATGACCTTTTGGAGATGACCGACATGACCCGTCACTCATGCATACTGTCCTGGAAGCTTCCCGCGTATGACGGAAGCCTTCCAGTCACTCACTACGTTGTTGAGCGTAATGGTAAGTATTCATCTGTACACCCATTTCTTGTTCTAGTTATGATCACAGTTTCTGTGACTCTGACCAACTTTCCTTGAGCTGCCGCAAATACCTCTGGAGATTACGGACCTCGCCCGTCACTCCTGCACATTATCCTGGAAGCCTCCCGCGTATGATGGAGGTCTTCCAGTCACCCACTATATTCTTAAGCGCATTGGTAAGTATCCATATCTTCCTCCATCCCTTTTCCTCGATTCATCATCAGTCTCTCTGTGACTTGACTTTCCTGGATTTGTGTAAGGATCTCTGGAAATCACCAATATTTCCCGTCACACCTGCTCGTTATCTGGAAGACCTTGTCTTGACTTCTTCAACTATGAAAATTTCAACTGCCTGTCACGGTTTATGAGATACAGCTTAGTGACCGACGGACAGACAGACAGACGGACAATGAAGTCTCAGTAACAGGGTCCCGTTTTTATCCTGTGGGTGCGGAACCCTAAAAATATCGAGTCCGTCTCTTTTAGTCTTAAGCAGTCATATTAGATAGTGGTCTACATTCTCACACCACTAAGTATATTCTTATTATTTCTCCACCTCTACAACATTTTATTCGGAAAATCATATTAAAACTTTCATGACAGTGGCAAATATAAAGCCACCAAATATTGAACCTTATGCCCCGGAGATAAGGTTCAAAAACAATGAATTTTGAATATACCTACTGTCTCGTAAAGGGTTAATCAATACAACTTGTTAACAGACACATCAGGCACAACATGGATCACCATTGCATCGTCGGTGCGAGACACCAGGTTCACGGTGCAAGGCCTGACGGAGGGCCAGGAGTACAACTTCAGGATACACGCGGCCAACGAGAACGGCATCGGACCCGCCTTGGAGGGAGCTAACCCGATCAAGGTGAACTTGTAACCTAATTATCATTTCATAATCATCATCAGGTCTTCTTTAGTCTCCACTGCAGAAGCATGACCCTCTCTGTACTACCAGAGCCATTATATTAGCCAGATTAGTCAGAGGATTTGGCCTACACTCTCCACACTGGCTGGGTTGGAAAAGTCTCTTTGAAGTTTATAAGCTTTGTTTAGCTTGTATTTTCTAAGTCTTCTACGAAATCCACGGGAAGACTTGGAGTGGTTCTAGTCTACTCTCCCGGGAACCACACGGCGTATGTGAATTATATATTCCAAGGAAATTGTAATGATAGTCTGCTTAAGTACTTTACGCTCTAAAATAGACGTCAGAACAGCAACACTTTCCTCCAGATTTTTTTTTCTTCGCTTGTGTAAGTTGTGAAACGGGCTTCCTTCCACATTTTCTCGAAGTATGACCCGAGTGCTTCAAAAGACGGCAGCGCTCTGTTAAGGATGCGCTAGTCCGGAACTCGAACTCGTCAGCGCACGTGGCTAATTTGCGTGCCATTTCGCTGAGAAAGGGATAGACTCGGTTTTAAACAGTGCGGAACTATTTACACCGATTTATAAGCACATCGGAACTACAGTCTAGTGTGTGCAAACACAAATATTGTTGAAAATCTAAATCTTCGTCGTCTAATAATTCGCGAGTATGCGTTTGGGAGAAGTGTTCTTGTGATAAAACAGCTGAATGTTTCTTTCAAAAGTAATGTTATTTTTTTTTATAACCAAACTTTGCTTGTAAGAATTTTGTTTTAGAGATTTTATACTCCTTCCGGTATTTAATTGTGCTCAAAGTTGCGTTAAAATTAAATGAATGAATTGTTGCGTGTTAAAACGGAATGTTTTGAGACTCATAACTTTTAAAGTAAAAATTTTAAACAGACGATACCGAACAACGGTGTCATCACCCTACAAAATTTGTATGGCGAAACACCTGACTAGCGTACCCTTAACAACTCTGATGTTGTCCATAAGTACGATGACACTTACCATCAGTCGTTTCGAATGTTCATCTTTCTTTGCTAACAATATTTGTATTGGTTTGTAGTTTTGACTCAGATAATGTTTACACATTAATGTTTTTGTCTAGGCTAAGGCACCGTTCGACCCACCAAGCGCGCCTGGAATCCCCAAGATCTTGGAGGTGGGAGGCGACTTCGTTCACCTCGAATGGGAGAAACCAGAGAGCGATGGAGGCGCTAGGATACAAGGTAAAAATTATTTCTTTATTGGCCGTTGTATAACGATTTAAATAGACTCAAAACTTTATTCAGAAAAAAGGGCTTTTCAGGCACTTTTACACGTAATTTTACTGACATATGTTTATGTTATTAATTAGTGTTCAAAAGCTACAGACTACTTGCGTTTCGGAACAGACCACTGTAAAGAAGAATCGCTAATAGAAACTCTTTTTAACTTGTTTGATCGCCTTAAATAAATAGTTTTATACAAGATATGTAATAATCATGTAGCTACTAAAGGATTATGCCGACTCGAGCTTTTTTGATACAGTCTTCAAAGATTTTATTACTAAATAGCCCAGTACTATCGTTCTTTTCCTTGTGGATGGTGTACTATGACTCAATAGTCACAATATTCGTATTTTCATTAAATAAATGTAATAAATAAATAAATATAAATATATAGGGACATATCACACAAATTGAGCTAGCCCCACAGTAAGTTGTGAACTTGTGTCGCAGGATACAGGATATATAGATAAACATCCAAGACCCAGGTCAATATGAAAAAGATGTTTTTCCATCTTACCCTGACCGGGGATCGAACCCGAGACCTCCGTGTCGCAGGCTAGCGTGTTGACCGCTGCGCCACGGAGCTCGACGAACGTACGTACGTAGTAATCCACTAGCCAAGCTCTTCCTGTAACTCGGATGTTTATATTTTTGTTTGCAACTGGCGACGGTACACAAGATAATAACACTTTATCTTATTTACACTATGAATTTAATTTCAGGATACTGGATCGACAAGCGCGAAGTCGGCGCGTCGACATGGCAGCGGGTGAACGTTAGCCTATGCCTGCCCAACCAGTTCAACTGCCCGCACCTCATCGAGGGTCGCCAGTACGAGTTCAGGGTCACCGCCCAGAACGAAGCTGGTCTCTCGCCGCCTAGCTCGGCCTCGCAGGAGGTCAAGGTCGTCGATCCTAAGGGTGAGTATCGAGATTTCGCGTTGAGCCAACCTTTAGTAGGTAATGGCAGTACGTGACGCCATCCTATCGAAGATTAAGTAGAAACTTACAATAACTGAATGACTGATAAAGCATGGAGTAAGGAGATTGTTAGCTGTACCTACCATATATGTAACGAAAGCTTGTTTCAGAAATTTGGAATCGGGCATCATGCTTATGGATTGCAACCCATAAAGTTTGATCCGTAATCCGGCAGATCCGGCATCATTTACCGTTCACCGGATCCATCAGGTCTTTTTTAGTCTCCACTGCAGGAGCATGACCCTCTCTGCACTACCACAGCAATATATTAGCCAGAGTAGTCAGAGGATTTGGCCTTCACTCTCCACGCTGGCCAGACGGGTTGGAGAGGTCTTTTTGATGTTTGTAAGCTTTGTTTAGCTTGTGTTTCCTAAGTCGCCTTCTAGGACATCCACGGGAAGACTTGGAGTGGTCCTATTCTACTCTGCCGGGAACCACACGGCATACCACGGTTCACCGGATCCGATATTTATATTCAAGATCTGATCCTGTGATATATGAATATGATTTTTTAGTAAAATTATCGCGCTCTTACGTGTCCTTCACTTACTTTAGGACCTTAAAATACTAAATTTCTTTTCATAAAATATGCTTAGAAATACAAAAATATGTAAGTCAGTTAGAGGATTACTTGTCTGCTAATAATGATTTTTGGCTTACATAAAACCAGCAACTACAGAAGCTGAAATTCTCAATTAGAAACTTCTTTTCTTTAGAATCGTAATATTTTAAAAATCTACACTAGGTTTGCCCAGTATGCGGCCACAGACACTGCCCAGTTATTTGTCTTCTATAGTTCCTTTTGTGTGCAATAATAAACTCATATGATATTCCTTCTTGTAGCCGCCACTCCACCAGAGATTGTGAAGCCGCTGAAGAACGCCAACTGCATCCAGTACCACAACGCCAAGTTCCAGTGCACCATCACTGGACAGCCCAAGCCTAACATCACTTGGTACAAGGGTAAGTGACACACTCTTTGTGATTTCCTATAGACTACAATAGGCTTATTCTATCGCATTAGGTTATTAGTAATGATAGATGTAAGAAATGTTATTAAATAAATAAATTAAAAAAAGTATCATTTTCACTCATATTCATTGGAAAAAATAATAAAGATAAAAAATATCAACAATATTTTTCATTATCCTGTGTGGCTAAGTTCATAAAGCTTCATACATCACAAAAAATACACTTGTTACGCGTAAAAACTAAGCTCACAAGAGTTCTCTCGTAAAAAATCCCATACAAAAGTGTTCAGTTGGCTCAATCAGTTCAATTGGTATGGTTGACTTTTGTATTCCAGCAGTAAAGTTGTTCATTTGACAGTCTGAGTCGACCCTTTAAGGATCGAATAGGGTACTCTACTTTCCTTGGTATACATATTACATATAATGTGTCTTTTTCTAGGAACTTATAAGGAAACATAGAGATTAGCTTACAAAGCATAGCATATCTCACCCTGATTAGGATGAAAACTACTTTATTGCTAGCAATACACAAGGACGTCGTAACACAAGAGCAGATAATACCCATTTATCCACTCTTCTATTATGTTTCATTCCTAGTAATTTTCCGGTTTTGTAGTAGGTGTTACATACTAATTCTCTCGTTTATCCCAGGTGCTCGCGAGATAACGAACGGCCCTCGCCACCGCATCTGGTCCGAGGGTGACAACCACTTCCTCACTGTCATGGACGTGTTCGGGGAGGACGCGGACGAGTACGTGTGCAGAGCTGTCAATAGAGCTGGTGTCAAGAGCACCAGGGCTGAGCTGCTCATCATGAGTGAGTATTGTGTGCTTTCGCAACTTGTTTATTCCAGATGCGAGTTTACCATCGGTCCTCGCCACCGTGATGGACGTGTTCGGGGAATGCCATCATGAGTGTATTGCGACCTTAGGAATACGAACGTGATGTACCTGCAGGAAGTGTTTAAATATTGTTAACTTAGCAAGACACGTACATCACGTAAGAATATACACGTATTCCTAAATCAGCGATCTCCCCTACCAATGCGATACCTATGTATATTTCCTTAGTATATAAGTTACGAGTAGCATTTCTAATAAATGATCACTTTATTCCTGGTATCAGTCTCAATGGTTTAATTTACGCACTCGTCATAATTGGTGACCCCGACGTGATCACTCGACGTGATCTACCCGACGTGATCTAACCGACGTGATGTAGTCCGACGTGATGGATACGCGCCTCAACCGAAGACCCAAACGACGCAAGCCTGAAGAACGAATAAATCAACGTGCACATTTTCACCGGCTTCCCACAAGCGGGTCTCACCGGCTTGAAAATGCAAGAGGCACTCCGGCAGTAACCAGAACCACAAGGACAACAAGTACCATCAAAAATGGCTCCAACCACGCTGAAAAAAGGAATCAACACCGGCTCACACGATTCATTGATCGAATCCTTCACCATGGCTGAACGGTCATAAAAGGCAAAAGGAGGCACAGGAACTAACAGGCAACCACAATGGACAACCCCGAGGCAAAGAAAAATCCGCGGAATATCAGCGCAACCGCAAGCTCTAGCCGTCAACTTCAAGAAAAATAAGAGAGCGCATGCACAGAAGAAAAAGTCATCGCGAGCGGCAGAATTATAAAGAAAAAGATATAACAGAGGATCAACGAAATTACTAAATACAATAGAAACAATTACGCAACGTGAACAGCTGATATCTATATGATGACGCATTTGACGTCACAAATTGCATCACTTCACATGGAAACAACAACGAACGAAAGTGCAACTGCAACAAATAATTGAACGATGTCAAGATCGCAAGGCCGCAGATGGCCGTATGTTGTTCAAAAAAGGCGTAATGAGAAATAATATAAATATTTGCCTATTATTTGAATAAGAATTTGTTTGGCAACAAAGAATCTTGCACCGCATTTCGTGATATCATTAAGTTCTAATGCCTAATTGCTACCGACTTACACAGTGGTATATATTTCATGGCAAACAAGGACAATAAATTGATAACTTTGAAGCCTGCAAGCAAAAGAGCGAACAACTTTAAGATGGAACAGCGATCAACATATTGACAAGAAAACATTAAAGTAAAATGACGATCACAGAAGCACTACTCTGAACTGAAAATTACGTCTCTCAAGATGCAGCAAATGGTTCACAGCAAGCAGTCTCAAGAGCAAGCCAGCAAACGGGTCATACTCCAGGGCCACAGCAGCCGACGCACCGAGCTCCTGGTCCTAAGCACCCAAAATGTTTATTTTCGACAATTATAGCGTCCGACACAGCCGCCGAGCTCACGACTAGAATTTTATAGAGTGGCCACTCTTCAGCGGAGCATTTCGGCAGGACTTCCATCGGCGCTAGTCGACATCGCTCTCTACAGTCTCACAAAAGACTACGAGCAAGCAGAAATTATCTCCCGACTCACTGGGATTGAAGCAACTGGCAAGTGAAAACGTATCTCTACGAGAAGCTCAGACTGTCATCAAGACCATATTGAGAACATAAGAGATATTTCAATATCTACCAACTATAAGGAAGAAATACCCATACACAGGGTCAATGTCAATGCATAAACGCATAATTTGCCGCGCAGAAATATTTGCCTACACAGCGTTTTTCAGCACGTGCACTATGCAATTGATGGATATATTTAGTATATTTGCGTTCGCTACAGTTTTTACATTTTTGTTATTTTATTGTTGTTACAGTTTATGAATTTTTCGTTAATTTTATTGTTAATTGTTTTTATTTTTTACAAAAGGGGGAGTACTATTGCGACCTTAGGAATACGAACGTGATGTACCTGCAGGAAGTGTTTAAATATTGTTAACTTAGCAAGACACGTACATCACGTAAGAATATACACGTATTCCTAAATCAGCGATCTCCCCTACCAATGCGATACCTATGTATATTTCCTTAGTATATAAGTTACGAGTAGCATTTCTAATAAATGATCACTTTATTCCTGGTATCAGTCTCAATGGTTTAATTTACGCACTCGCCATAAGTATTAGTGCCTATTATCGTTAATGGACTCATATAAACTATACCAGGTTTCAGGATTCCGAAGAGAGGTCAATTTCATATTTCCAACTTTGAGAATCCTATGCTTCTCTCTTGGGATTCAAAATTTCGTTTGTTTCAGTTTTACAACCAAAACACCTCATTTTGGCAGTTGTGTAAAAACAGTAGTCGAAGGAAAATAATAAAAAATATATAATGTGCAGTGAAACCTGAGAATTCCAAAGGTCAAGCTTTAAAGCTGTAAACAAATAGTATCTTAAGAGAAGATAGGGCGTGATTATTAATGGCTATTATTAATATATTTGGAATTAACTACAGCAATGCGCGTTTTGAACTTCATATTGTTTTTGTACTATTTATAAAGCTAAATCATCACTATATGTTTCTTCTACAGCTGCACCAAAACTGAATGTACCACCGCGATTCCGCGTCACCGCATACTTCGACAAGGGCGAGAACGTGGTCATCAAGATTCCTTTCACCGGTCACCCCGTGCCCAAGATCACGTGGGTCAGAGAAGGAGAGGTCATCGAGTCTGGACTGCACTACCATGTCGAGAGGAAAGGTGAGAAAGAATTATCATCATCAGGTCAGGTGGAAACTAAAAACTCTACTGCAGGAGCCCGACCTTCTCTGTACTGCCAGAGCCAGAGCAGTCGGAAGATTTAGAATTCGCTCTCCACACTAGCCAGACAGGCTGGAGAGGTCTCTTTGATGTTTATAAGCCTTATTTAGCTTGTGTTTATTAAGTCACCTCCTACGATATCCTCGGGAAGACTTGGAGTGGTCCCATTCTACTCTGCCGGGTACCACACGGCAATAAATGTTAAAGTCGTGCCTGCCGCACACGTGTAACGTAAAAAGTTGGCGTTACTTGTCATGTCCTTAGTGTCTTGGTTCATGCTTTGAACAAACTACTTCTGATCACTGGTGACAGCCCGGTCCCAGGTGACTTGCACCCAGGATAGACCCTTTTGGCAACGTAGCTTTCGACCCATACGGCAAAACATTATAGTTGCTGCTCTCCAAAGCATTTGGCAATGTTTCTCACTTCAGCCCTTCAAGCTATGCATGCAAATCGCGATCCTCGAGGCATATAAGTGATTGCTGTCTCTCCAAGCCTTGTGCACCCAGTCAATGCCCAAAGCCGAGGTTCGTCCCTCCTGGGAACCCTTTGGTGAAGTTTGCCTTACAGGTTGAGGGCATCCGACCTCACCTCAAAAGACCGGTGAAGTAGCGAAAGCTCACTTGGAGCTATCTACATAATATACCTAACACATTTTTGTCTTACAGAACGCCACGCGATCTTGACGATCCGCGACGCAAGCAAGTTGGACTCCGGCCCGTACAGGATCACCGCCGAAAACGAGTTGGGACAGGACTCCGCGATCATCAACGTTGAAATCAGCGGTAAGTACTTATTGGACTCTATGCTTGGATATGCTTTTGAGATGTATTGTACCTCTATCTCTAGAGTACCTATTAGTATCCATAGCATAAACTTTCATTATTATTCTTTATCTTTTTATTATCATTGGTAATATAACTACCTAGAATGTGAAAACATATCTAAAAAAAAAATTGGCAAAATTTAATCTGAAGTTGTTGTAAACATGTACCTTCGTAATTAAAAAAAGAAATGGTGACATATTGATTAAGACACCTAAATTTATGGCAAAGGAATGCCTCAGCTTGTGTTAGTGCATATCATATCTGGCCATATAATTTTCTCTACCGCAACTTAAAACTAGTATGACAAGGGAGGGGCCTTGTTACCTGCACAGGTTCCTCAGGGAACCTATTCTGGGACTTGTCTCTTCACAAGTCTTCCTAGTTATGTATACTCAGCAACTCAAACTCTGTACTAGCTAGCATACAATGTATCTGTTACCGTTTCGTCGGACTTGTTAAATGGGCGATACGTCTACTACCAATAGGGGATATGAATGAAAAAAATATCTGTTATCTTACCAGTTTATCCTAAAATATTCAATAGTAAGGTACTGAAAGTGAAAACAGAATAAAATTTGGTTGAAAAACGAACGAGATAAAATGATTTTACGAAAATATGTCTATCTCACTCGCGAAAACACTATTTTATATGGCAAATGTATGCATGACATAGACTATGACGTCACTAGTCCATATCGGACTTCTCTTTCTTATTTAAACTTTAAAGTTTCACATCTTCGTCGTTAATTATGATATTTTAAAAGTTCTTTCATATTTTTTTACTGTGGTTATTAAGGATTATACTAAGCAAATAAAAAAAATACACGCATACTATTGTTGTACAACTACAAACCTAACTGAAGTAATACAGGCTATGACTAGCCTGTATGACTTTAGATAGGTTTGTCGTAACGGTGTTATAAAATGCAGATCTAGGTGTTAGGATAACGACCAGAACTGAGAAGCAAAAGAAAGTAGTAAAGATCATATTCTATATCAAGTAAAAGATACTGAATTTGCTAAATAATTATAACTCGCTTACAGTCTACTTGACTATGATTCTTGCTGGTACATGTCATCGATATGGGGGGGGGGAGGGGGGACTGGTCTGCTCGGCCTTTAAGACTACTTTAAGTATCATATGCCGTTTATTATCTTTGCACACTCGATCGTTAACATAAACATGTTCCAAAAATAATAAATCTATGTATATTGAATTGTAACAGGAAAACAGAAAAAAGAAAGAAAAAGACAATAAGGAATAAATATTCGTAATCATATAAAGCCCTTCAGGCGAGTAGGCGACCAAAACTGTTGATAAGAGTTTCTTTCGGCGTTTATTCTCTGCAGTGGTCGGTTCCGAAACGCTAGTAGTCTGTAGCTTTTGAACAATTAATAAATACATATATCTAATGAGATAATTTTAAATATGATATGACGTGAAAAAGTGCCTGCAAAGGCCTATTTTCTGAATAAACGTTTTGATTTTTTTTTATCATGATGTCTATGATGTTAATAAATTAAATATCTTTTTTCTGCCTATATCTATATCGAGCGGATCGGTCGATCGGAGCCCGATAGTCCAGTGGGTGTGAGCTCAATGAGCGCTTACGTATGTTAAGCAACCCCTGGTGCAGTCCCTACTTAGATGGGTGACCGCAAGTGGCATAAAAATATCTCTAGCTCCTCCGTGCTTCGGAAAGCACGTTAAGCCGTTGGTCCCGGCTGTCATCGTTGATGGCAGTCGTCAAGCTATGTCAGATGCCTTAAGGCAGCTTGAAAAATCTGACACCAGTGTTGGCCACTTACACATACGAAAAACAAACAAACAACTATATCGAATTCGGAATCCTGCGATTTAAAGGCACTTACAATAGTACTGGGCCACACAGATCCATGATTGAGTGGGACGGAAATTTAAATTTATCCATATTTTCCACAGATCGTCCCGACCCGCCACGCTTCCCAGCGACAGACAACGTGGGAGTCGATTCGTTGGCTCTCAGCTGGAAGGCGCCAGTCTGGGACGGAGGCTCCGACATCACCAACTACCTGGTGGAGAAGAGAGAACACCCCATGTCCAGCTGGATCAGAGTTGGCAACACCAGGTATGGAAATGCTGCAATATCCTGTCAAGAACCTGTTTATGTCATAATGAAGGTATTTGGAATCGAGGTTTCCCCTTGATGGCGTCATTCAGGCGCAAAGTTTTTTGACAGCTGCTGTCCAAATCCATCAATGATAAGAAAAACATGATTGATGTATTTTGACAGCTGCTGGCAAAACTACTACTCGACAGACGTGCCGCCATCTGGGGGTAAAAGCGGTTCCAAACACCCACATAGCCTCAAGATCGGCATGCCATTCTGGAATGAAATGAAAAATATTTGACTAATAAAGGTTTTTTCCTCAGGTTCACAACAATGGCTATCACTGGCCTAGTACCCGGCAAGCAGTACGAGTTCAGAGTGTACGCAGAGAACATCTACGGCAGATCAGAGCCCAGTGAGCCGACGTCACTGGTGCAGACCAAGGCCATCGTCAAGAAGGAGTTCAAGAAGAAGGAATATCCAGGTAATCTATCAGGAATAAGCTAGCTGATAAATGTGATGCCTCTTGTGACCTCGGTATTGAAATCAGCGATTACGAGGCGGGCGTGGGGACCGCTGAGGCAACGCGAGCGGTGAAGTTTTTTTTATGTCATAGGACGGCAAACGAGCAAGCGGGTCACCTGATGGTAAGTGATCACTGCTGTCCATGGACAACTGTAACACCAGGATCGTGACCATAGCGTTGCCGGCCTTAATTTTTCCCTCCCAGAGTAGAGAGGGGGTGGGCCTCCGGCTCTCTCACTCACCGAACGAAGCATAGCAGCGATATAGCTATTACTCATTCGTCCATTTTCCGTGGAAGTGTTGTGTTTATGGGAAATTAGTGTCTTTCCAAACGAAATCACAAATCATTGTGATGATTTGCTCCATAACGTCGTCTGCCATTATTTTTATTAGGCGCGGTCGAACGATAAAAATAAAAATCACAATACTACGTCAGTATATAGTGTAGACGCCGCTCAGACAGACTCCCGTGCACCCCGCCGCTAACTTCGTGTCCGGGGCCTGAGCGACCAAATAGATGTAGGTTAACTTTTGTAACGTATTAGAATATAAGTTTGTGTTCACACCAATCAGATGAGGTTTTCATTTTAAAAACTTTTTAGTCAGCTCTTACAAATTTGTTACTCTCATGGGTTATTAATAACTTGATCTTTATTTACAAAATCATTTATTTTCTCCCTCAGTTGACGAATCCGGCAAACGCATCCGCACGAACGCCGACCACGGCCCGGTGAAGGACTACGACAGCTACGTGTTCGACATCTACAGCAAGTACGTGCCGCAACCGGTCGACATCAACACCTGCTCTGTGTACGACAAGTACGACATACTGGAAGAGATTGGTGAGTGCCTTATAGTTTGTGAAAGCGTTATATGTTATAAAATGCTTGTAAAATATATAGTAATTAAATATTTTTCTAGAAGACGCTGCAAAAAAGGATAGTAGCTATATATTTTAGACGTCATGCTTGGGTATTGGTTAAGGTTGCTACACACTATGCCGGCGGCCTAACCCGGCACAGCCACTAGGAAAACCGTTGTACACCCAGCGGCGCGCGACGCTTTTAATGTGCCTTAATGAGTAGTAATAAGGTACAGTTGCAAGCCGCTCGGCAAAAGCCGGCGGTCGATGCTGCCGGCCTTTGTGTAGGAGCCTGAATCCAATAGGAATAGTAACTTACAAAACTGGCGTTGTTAACGTTTGTTCCGAAACAAGTTGTCAAATATATGGGCTTTTAACTTCGTAAAATGAACAATCGAAATGATTACATCGCAGTTTCCGACACACTGACATATTTTTGTATTAAAAATAAAAATAACAACAATACCAAACAAAAGATTTAAATATGCAAAATACTTAAAAATCTATTGAAAAGACAATAAATACGAGTTTCATGAATTTTTATAACGATTTATTGCAAGTAATTAATACATAAGAATTTATGTATTAATTACTTGCATAAAAGAGTAAAAATAAAGTATTTTTTTTTATGGGAACAGTCGTACGCAGTGACATCTACAATAAGCTTTGCGTTGCCACTCTAGGTTTAGTTCGTGCAGTGTAGAGTGACAAGTTAGTTCAACAGGCAACTGACGACTGCGAATAAGGCCGTGTTCAGACCAAACTGACTGTCAGCCGCCGACAGTGAGCGAGCGTTACGCAGTGTATTGTAATTCCATACATATTCGCTTTTTCGTTCACACCAAAAACCGACAATACGCCATTGCTATTCTATGGGCCAATGTACCTGCTCACAATCGGCGGCTGACTATACGTTTGGTGTGAACACGCACTAAAAGTAGACAAGCCGTATTTAATAACCTCCTCAGTTTTTGAAGTTTGTTAAAAAGGAACACATACGATTACCGAGTAGATATCATGAAACTAAATAATGTCTTACATGATTTTTATTTTTTTAAATATGTCGCATACAGTAAGTACACATATGAGTAAATCTAAGTTCTTTAACAATATGAAAATAAGGTTGGTATATTCAAATTGTATAATCTTTAACATAGGCGTTATACAGCTAAACTTAGTTTAAGGAAGGTTAAATGAGCATGATATTATAACGTAGCACTAAGGACTCACGAAGTTTCTTGGGAAAATATTCAATTCAGAAATGATATTCTTCATATTTTCACTTGTTTTAGATAGCGAAATTTATAATATTTCACATTATGCCAGATGCGAGATAGTATGTCAAAAGCAAACATTGTTTGCTTGTTTTTCGTATGTGTTAGTGGCCAACACTGTTTTTTTTTCAAGCTACCCATAGGCATCTGACAAGCACACATTTTTGGTTGGTAAATCCTCTATGTGAGCGGGATAAGAATATACGTATGCGCGGGAAAGAAAGAGACAGATATGGTTCAATGGCCGCTACTTTAATGCGCTTTGGTACAGAGCATAATTTTACAAAGTTTTTGTATTCAATCAAGTTATATGGTAGTAAGGAATATTCGTAAAAAAATATATACTTTTTAGTATCATTTCTGAAATACAGTTGGAAAAAATATTTTGCAAGTTTTTCATTAACATAGTAAACACTAACAGTAGATTTGAACCTTAAACCCATACAAATAGTGATCAATTTCGCAGGTGACTTCGTGAGGGCTTCTAAACGGAGACGCGGCGGAGGTCTGTGTGAATAGATCGATGTAGTGCTATCTCTCTCTGCATCTCTCTGTCTCACACGATATTATATATATAGTTTATTTTGATTTCGCATGCGATAAACAAAGAATATTCTATATTCTTAGGTTCTTGTTTTATTTATATGGACGTACAACATACTTTTTTTATAAGGAAAGCGTCACATATCTGCCCTTTTTTGTATAACAGAAATATAAAATTGGGTGTTTCATCACTTAATGTGGCAAAACTGAATCTTAGGATTCAATAAGTAGTTACTATTTCATATAATAAATGAATGAATAACTTATTTAATTCGAAGAAAATTGCTTTTCAGATTTTACTTTTCAGTTGTGTCATCATGTCATGAGGATATTAGAAACACTAATTTGTTGTTCCTCAAAATATATATTTTTACGAGTATGTAGAGTATGTAGTTGGTATGTTGTATGTTCGCAACTTATGTAATACTGACATAATTTAGCAAAGGTAATTAGAAAAAAAGATAAATTAAATATTTAAATAATTTTCAGTCTCGAAACTACAACTTTTAGTAATATTTTGGTAGTTATGATACTTACGGTTTGGTAGATCACTGCACGCGTTTGAGCTTATACAATATTTATTATGTACTCTATTTATATAATTATATTATAAGAAACATATATTTTAACGGGAATGCGCGTCTTCCTAGTTACACGATAGTTTTAAGTTTTATAATTGGCACTGTTAGTTATTCAAAATTAGTTGTATTTGTTTACATCATTATATACTCTGCCACTTAACGGTATTTCTGTTCATGAGGTCTTATGAAGCATCGTAAACTCACGTGGTGTAATTTGCCAAATTCTAATGGATATAATAGAGATAGTTTTATATTTTGCCAGCCACGGCCATATTACTAATTGATTACCGCCTTATTCGGTAGTTTTTTTCACACGCAAATCGTTGGCTAACACAGTCTAAAACTGGCTATTAAGGCGTACATTTATCCGCACTCAGAACATGTTTCATCGATCACATACATTCAAGCCGACGGTTCGTGTGCGAAATAAATCTTAAGTTGTTCACAAAATCTCCATGGACAGATACCGTTTAGTGTCATAAGGCAATTCCCTACGAACTTTTCCCCGTCAACCGCGCCATGAGGTAACCGGCACTGTTGTAGGCACAGGCGCGTTCGGCGTCGTGCACCGCTGCCGCGAGCGCTCCACCGGCAACTACTTCGCGGCCAAGTTCATCCCAGTCTCCGGCGCCATGGAGAAGGAGCTCATCAAGAAGGAGATTGATATCATGAACCAACTGCATCATAGGAAGCTAATCAATCTTCATGATGCCTTTGAAGATGACGATGAGATGGTGCTCATATTCGAGTTGTGAGTGTTATTCTTACATACATACATACATATTATCACGTCTTTATCCCTTGCGGGGTAGACAGAGCCCAGGTCTATAAAACCTTAAGGCCACGTTTAGCATGTTGGTGGGCGTGTAGGTGGAGAACGGAATCAAAATAGTGATGGGTTGCTAGCCGCATCGCCTATCGACATGATTCCTCACGCACTTATTATTCTTGTTCGCCCAGTGTTATTCTTACTTATTGATTAAATTTATCCTGGTCTCTGGTGCCATGGAGAAAGAGCTCATTAAGAAGGAGATTGATATCATGAACCAGTTGCACCATTGGAAGCTGATCAATCTTCACGACGCCCTTGGTGCTGATATTCGAGTTGTAAGTATTATTATTACTTATTGATTAAATTTATCCTGGTCTTTGGCGCCATGGCGAAAGAGCTCATCAAGAAGGAGATCGATATCATGAACCAGTTACGTCATAGGAAGATCATGCACGATGCCTTTGAAGATGATGATGAGATGGTGCTCATATTCGAGTTGTGAGTAGTTTAATATTATTGTCAAATGTCAAATTTGTCCTGGTCTTTGGCGCCATGGAAGCTCATTAAGAAGGATATTGACTTCATGGCAATATAGAAAGCTGATCTGAGTAGTTGTAAGTATTATTACTTTATGGTCAAATGTCCAATTTATCCTTGTGTCTGACGCCATGATAACAGAGAAAATTGATAATTTTCTGATATCATGAACCAGCTAATCAGTGCTTTGCTCTTCGAGTAATTCTTACGCTGAATTACTCCCTATTTGTATCAATGCATCACATACTTGCAGACCTAACTCCCTCTTTTATGCCATCTTATTTATTTAAACATTTGATATTTTTATAAATTGTAAGTGTGTGTCTTATATTGGTACAAATGATTTTTTTTTCTATATTCTACTGTAATCTGACCATACTATGTTCCTACAGCCTCTCGGGCGGCGAGCTGTTCGAGCGCATCACAGAGCCCGGCTACAACATGAGCGAGGCCGAGGCGGCGCACTACATGAGGCAGATCTGCGAGGGCGTGAGGCACATGCACGAGCAGAACATTATTCACCTCGACCTCAAGCCCGAGAACGTTATGTGTCAGACCAGGAGTGGCACTGACGTTAAGGTAATCATCTTTTTTAATTAAACTTTGCTATAACTTTATTATTCTCCGTCAACAATAGATTTCTAGCTGTAACCCGTGGGGTTGCCGCGTGACATACAGCCTATGACCTTCTCAGTTGCCTAACCTATGTATATGCAAAATTTCATGATGATTGGTTCTGTATATAGAACTTGAAAGCGTAACAAACAAACTGACTTTCGCATATATAATATTAGTTGAGATTGAGATGCCACAGTGTACTACTTGAGTTCGATAGAAAGCCATTAACGATTATGGAAATAACTCAAAGTCGATTAACTATGAGTCGAGATCACCCTACTGCGAACCATGATGTTTTACATCACCTAGCCCGAACAGATGTTTGAGAGTTTAAGAACTTCAAGCTCTTCAAGAATAAGTGGCAAGAGTCGGCTATTATGACAGCCATTTACAACATTCATTCTATGATATGATTTGGCGAAAGTTTTTATCGCCGGCTGCCTATTTGACGCCAGGCCTCCATAGGTGTCACGAGATCTGCCTACCTGTGTAACTAAATTAAGCACAAATATTAACATATCATGTCGCAGGCTGGCGTGTTACCATTGTGCCACGACGAGCTCGTTTTAAGTTATAACCTAAATATTTTCTGCTACAGATCATCGACTTCGGCTTAGCAACGAAGTTAGATCCCAACGAAGTAGTAAAGATCTCGACCGGCACAGCGGAGTTCGCGGCGCCCGAGATCGTAGAGCGCGAACCAGTCGGCTTCTACACAGACATGTGGGCCGTGGGAGTGCTGTCTTATGTGCTGTGAGTATTGATCATTTTCATCAGGTGTGTGTTAGTCTCCACTGCAGGAGCACCACCACCTCTGCACTACCAGAGCAGTCAGAAGATTTGGCCTACACTCTCCAAAGTGTGCCAGACGGGTTGGAGAGGTTTCTTTGATGTTTATAAGCTTTGTTTAGCTTGTGTTTCCTAAGTCGCCTTCTACGACATCCACCGGAAGACTTTGAGTGGTCCTAATTCTACTCTGCCGGGAACCACACGGCGTCATTGTATGTTTGTATATGTGTATTTATAATAGTACTAGCTGTTACCCGCGGCTTCGCCCGCGTAATATATAGCCTATGTCCTTCTCGGTACCCTAACCTATGTGTATGCAAAATTTCATGATGATCGGTTCAGTAGATACGGCGTGAAAGCGTAACAAACAAACAAATAAACAAACAAACTTACTTTCGCATTTATAATATTAGTTTGGATTTAGATGGATTATGGTTTTCCAATAATACTGCGCCAACCCTACCTCTATTTGGAATATCTTCTACCCAAAGGTTCGCTGGAACAGATTGCGTCATACGATAAGCCCGCCTTTTGTACCGATTAGTTCCTTATTCGTCTGTATTTAATGTTTTCATTACTTTCAAGTGTTGGTGCAACAAAGCATACATTAATTCATTCATTTTATTCCTTAGTACCATTGATAGTATAATTTGGCCTTTTAACAATATATTTCTTCCAGACTGTCTGGCCTGTCGCCGTTCGCGGGTAACAATGACGTTGAGACCCTGAAGAACGTGAAGGCCTGCGACTGGGAGTTCGACGAGGAGGCGTTCCAGCACGTCTCCGACGACGCCAAGGACTTCATCAGAAGGCTGCTGGTTAAGAACAAGGAGTAAGTATAACTTACTAGCAGTTACCCGAGGTGATATATAGCCTATTCCTTCTCAGTACCCTAACTTATGTGTACTTATGCAAAATTTCATGATGATCGGTTCAGTAGATACGGCGTCAAAGCGTAACACACAAATTCACATTCGCATTTATAAAATTTGTTGGGAAGTTGGGATATACTACACTAGCAGTCCGCCCCGGCTTCGCCCGTGGTACATACAAAGCGTATGGCATTCGGGAACAACGTCAAGTACGTTAAAAATACTAATCCAAATTTTTAAATAATTTCATGCCGTCATGAAATGAAATGATTTATTTACCTGAAACATGGTTAAAGATGTGACAAATAATAACAAAGTCCGACATGTCTCGCCATCAAGATGGCATGTAAATATTTGTAGTTCATCCTAACAATTCATAAATTCGTCATGTTATTAATTTAGTTATTATAACTTATATATTTGTTGGTCATAA
This sequence comes from Rhodophaea formosa, assembly GCA_963082605.1. Lineage (NCBI taxonomy): Eukaryota > Metazoa > Arthropoda > Insecta > Lepidoptera > Pyralidae > Rhodophaea > Rhodophaea formosa. Next base: position 5,577,396 of record OY720228.1, on the reverse strand, counting down.
AACGATACAATAGAAAATTATGTCAATAAAATATATTTTAAACAAAGTTACAAATTTTCTCTCATGGTCCAAAATTCTTCCATGTTATAAAAACATCGGTCGAGTAACCCTTTGTTTAAAGTATTTCTAAACTGTTTTTGTGGTAGCTCTCGAATCACTCTCGGTATTTTATTATAAACTTTGACTGACAAGATGTAACAATTATTACTCATCATCATCATCATCAGGTATTTTTTTAATTTCCACTGAAGGAGCAGGACGCTCTTTGTACTACCATAGCCATATATAATACATCGGGCAGTAAAATCGGCTAGTAGTGTATCAAATCAAATCAAAATGTTTATTTAATAGAGGTTTCTTTGAACACGTATTAATTGTAATATTTCATTTTACAATTTTACAATATATGTGTATAAAATGGTTACTAAACATGGTTTCTGTTCACTAGGAAACGTATGACTGCCCACGAGTGTCTGATGCACAAATGGCTGGCGGGAGACGCCGCAGCAGCCAGAACAGCCACCATCGAGGCCAGGAGATACGAGGCTATGCGCAACAGACTACGGGAAAGATACGACGTACGTGATACAATATTATCAATTGCTAATGACTATTACTTTCTGTTTAGAGGAGCCCGATTTTATAGCATATTTCCAATATGTATATACCATCTATATAGTAAGCGTCTTCCCTTTAGTACCATGATACAAATTGATATACGATAATCATCCTTATTGTTCATACTATAGAGTAGTAATTCTGTGCAAAGATATATGGTTGACCGGAAAACGGAAATGCTACAGGTTGATTCCCACCAACCTGTAGTATTTCCATCTATTTCTATGCTGAAGGTCGACGCCCTTTAGTTACAATCTGTGTTTAATTTCACACTGCGCAATGACGGATCCCGGGTTCGATTCCCGGTTAGGTCATGATGGAAAACGATATTTTTCAGATCTTATAAGTATATGTTATAAAATATAGTATCGTTGAGTTAGTTTCCTGCAACATCAGTTAACAACGATCTGTAGATTTTTTCCTATTTATTTATTTTATTTGCTGTTGGACTCGTTTAAATAAATCGTTACTCCTGTTTTGTTTACTACCATACAGAACTATTTATCACTTCTCAATTTTCTTTTCTTTATTAATTATCTGTAAGTGGTTTTATTCATTATTTTCTTTTTTGTCGCACAGAACTGGTCATCATTCGCTCTGCCCATCGGCAGGCTAAGCGAGTACAGCTCACTGAGGAAACTGCTCATCGAGAAGTGGAAGATCTACGATGGACAGTTCGGTGAGTCATATCATACATTAATTCTACAGGAATAGATATCTCATCTGGAGACACGCGCTCTGGCAAGATAAGTTTCAAAAACTCACCGTTATCTAACGGCAGTAGGTCCACTGCTATGTACTAAACTAAATATGATGTTAAATATTGCCTTCATGAAAATAGCTTCATAACAAAAGTTGTTTCGTATGTAAAAAGCTATCAAATATTGGTTTTATTAAATTGTAAAGCTTTTGAAATTGGCTTTTTAACTAAACTTAATGTATCGATCGATATTAGATATTGAATTGATTCAGGCGTTACTTTGCGGAAATCAAAGTTACATGCACTTTGAGTTAAATTATTTTGTGTGCTTCCGCCACGATTGCTGGCCAGCGCCAAAATGCTAAAACTATCCTAAACAATCTTCTGGAATTAGATGCTCACATAATCAGGCAAACTTAACAAAATTTATTCATGCAACCGTCTCATTTCACCTTTTTAATGTCAACCCTCCATGTCAGAGGCCGAGAGGCGGTTCCTCAAGAACTCTGACACCAGGGTGTGCATTGTCGAATGACCGTGTCACCTACACAAAAATGATGATGATTTCACCTGTTGACTGTGGCTTAACATATTGCTTTTTCGTTAGACCGCCGGCAAGCGGCGCCGCGGTTCGTGATCAAGCCGCAGTCGGCGTTCTGCTACGAGGGCCAGTCCGTGAAGCTGTACTGCAGGATCATAGCCTGCGCCACGCCCACCGTCACCTGGTCCAGGAACAACCACGAGCTCAGACAGTCCGTCAAGTTCATGAAGAGGTAAGTGGATATTTAAAGCATAATTTTGATGTGTTAAAGCAGTTTCGCACTACATATATCACACACAACAAGTAGTAATAATTATTACTATCGAAGTACTGAAATATATTTTTTCAATAAGATACTTCGGTAGTTATAATTATTTCTACCGAAATTAATGTTTTTTAGGGTTCCGTACAAAAAATGAAAAACGGAACCCTTATAGGATCACTCGTGCGTCTGTCTGTCCGTCCGTCTGTCACAGTCGATTTTCTCCGAATCTACTGAACTTATGACCCAAATACGGACCAACACTAACTTAAGACTTAAAATAAATAAAATGATGGTGGTGGCGCTAATTGGCTGATCTAAGCCTCGTTAACTTATTTCTAACAAAAAAAATAAAAGCTTTGTGTCATTTCCTACTACATTTAGTATTAATGTTATTAATGTACCTACGATAAATTGTACAAATTGATGATATGTCGTATCCATCCATCCAACAGGTCTTTTTAGTCTCCACTGCAGGAGCACGACCCTCTTTGTACTACCACAGCCATATATTAGCCAGAGTAGTCAGAGGATTTGGCCTACACTCTCCACGCTGGCCAGACGGGTTGGAGAGGTCTTTTTGATGCTTCTGAGTCTGAGCTTTGTTTAGCTTGTGTTTCCTAAGTCGCCTTTTACGACATCCACGGGAAAACTTGGAGTGGTCCTATTCTACTCTGCCACACCCAACACACGGCTTAAAATTAGGCATACACATAGTTAAGGGTCGTATACTAATAATGAATGTGTTATGCAGATACGCGGGCGACGACTACTACTTCATCATCAACAGAGCGAAGTTAGAGGACCGCGGAGAGTACATCATCAGGGCTGAGAACCACTACGGCTTCCGGGAGGAGGTCGTGTTCCTCAACGTACAACGTAAGTATTATCAACCTCCACAACAGCTTAAAAACCCCGGGCGCATTCGGATCGGTCACCGCAATTGGCATAAAACCTGAAATGTTTACCACGACGCGACGGTTATTTTGTTGACTTTCACAGTTTAAGATTGCTCTGATATTTTCATATAAAACAGGAAATAAAATACACAAACGTAAACCAATTACTTTGTCATCAGTCATCACATATCTAATTTAAACGCATACCTAAACATATTAATTACACATTCAAAAATTCACAGATCCTTTTATCTTCATTTACAAGCACTGTCATGCCCAGATCATAGTCTGTTCTATAATGAATGCTTACACAAAACTGCCCAATAAATCGTATCAGACGTGTAATAATGGACACACAGTGATGTATAAATTATTCACTATATACTGATTAGTTAATCTGTGGTACTACAAAGTGCAAGCATCGGCCAAAAGAATAATAAATACTGTTTTTTCCATGTTGGTCTGGGAAAAATAAAAAAAAAACCTAGTTTACTGATACTCATATAACTTTCGTTTCAAAGGGCAAATATCGTACGAATAATGTCGTATATACAATATACAGGCGATGGGACCAGCAATATTTAGGTTTAAAGAAAATTTATTCTCCCTCATAAAGGACGAACTTCACATACAAGAGATCTAATTACTTATTCGTAGCAAGAGATATATTTAAAATAAATACATTTGTGTAAATTATACAAAATAAAGCTAGTGTAACGTTACAATCTATACTAAATAAATCGTTAAATTTATTAATAATTAAACAAGCCTTGTCGACACTCGACAGACGCAATACTTGTTGTACTTTCTCTTATTTCTTAGGGTAAATAGATGTACAATTAATTTCCTATTGCATATAAAAGCCCACGGACACGTTAAACGTGGCGTTTTGGCCCTAGCCTGTCTACTCCGTAAAGGATAAAGACGTGATTAGCGTGTAGATCATAGTCTAATCCATAATTAATGCTTACACAAAACTGCCCCATAAATCGCAGCAGACATGTAATAATGAGCATACAATGACATATAAATTATTCACTATACACTGATAAGTTAAGCCGTGGCATTACAAAGTGCAACCATCGCCCTCAGAGAATTATAAATACATCACTTCAAAGATGCGGTGAATAATAACAACGTTTTACCTACCAATAAAACGTATATTAAGCATACTTACCTTCTTCCAAGCCTAATACAAAACATGAGAGTAGCGTACTTGACTTCCGGTTTTTTCTGTACTGTTTCGAGCCGTCAAACGTCACGCCCCGCCGTTCGACGTGACGTCACGTCCGGGCGTCCTCCCACCAAGGCGACATGGCCGCAATCGTTGCGGCCGTTAATCATTGGATCGAATGTTTAGTTATGCCACCAGGCGATTGTTAGAATTATTAGGCTTGGAAGAAGGTAAGTATGCTTAATATACGTTTTATTGGTAGGTAAAACGTTGTTATTAAGCCAACTTGACCGTTCTTCCAAGCCTAATACAAAACATGAGAGACGTGTTTGTTCTCGCCTGGTGGTGTAGAGGACGCCAATGTGACCGTGAAACTCCTGAATAAAGGATAGTGTGCGTTATTCAGGTGACGAATTAAATTAGTAATTTACAGGTTTATGTGAATGAATCTGCAATAAAACCACTCCATAATAGATAAATGGTATGTATTTATTTAAAAGAAATACTGAACTGCTTTGCGAATAAACATTGTAAAATCCTATGATAGTATATCAGATATAGATATGAAAATGTAATTAATCAGTGACTGGATTAAATAACGTAGTAATCGGAGTATTGCTGTGATTACTATTACCCGAACGAGGAATCAGCTCTCGTTGGTAGAATTTTCTGAACGTATTGGCTGATTGCCAATTTCCCCTGGCTAAAATATCTTCGAGAGGGAAGTTCTCTGACCAATTTTTTGATGCTACGGCGGATCTACAGCTTCCTGGTGTTGCTTCTATCCCAGCTTTACGTAACAAGAATTTAATCCACCCGGCTATGACACATCTAGATGCAGGTTTAGATTTACCACGAGTAGTAATAAACAAGCTATCTGTCCCAGCTATGGATCTTCTTTCTTCCGACAGTTTAAGTAGGAGTTTAGTCAGGTGCAGCGGGTCCAACGCTTTGTTGACGTTATTCGACGACAAACGCCAGCCAGATTGTTGGTGTTTGGATGTATCTGTTTTTGACCCGTAACCTGGCCAGAAGACTACATAGCCTTGTGATATGATTAAATGTTGAGACGTAACTTTTAATAGGGTCAAGTCGTGGACTCTCCTTCCTGAACATAATAGTAAAAGTGCCGCCAATTGACTCGAAGCATCGAAGAGGCTAAATGTTTCGAGATCCTTCTTAGAAAGATATTCGGTAAGAACATCAATATCCCAGATCGGAGGTTTCGAGGGTTTAGGTTTTGCTAGGGCTATAGCTTTTAAAACTTGCTTTACCAGTGAGTGAGCGCTCAGTTTATACCTGTTGTTTGGGTCACAAAAGGTGGATACCACGGATTTATGTACTTGAATAGTGCTGAATGATAGTCCTTCTTTCTGATGTAGATCCACTAAAAACCTCGCGAGCTCAGAACCATTTGGGTTATTTGTTTGTACATTATTCTTGCTTGACCAGGTAAGCCATCGTGACCATGCTGGTCGGTAAGTGTTCAAGGTGGATTTGCGCCAGCTTGAGAGCAGTAACTGCTTTTGGTCATTTGTCCAGCCAACTAATGATTCGCCCCACCCCCACATTTCCATACTTCCAGGGTTATGTTCATCGCGTCGGGAGGTGGGAGCCCCGTCGATATGTCCACTAGCGTCTGAACAGGGTGCTTCACGGTAAAAGGTGCGGCCAAAGCACGATTTTTCAGGTCCGGTCTCCAGTACACTTTCTCCCAGCGAGGTGCTACGATGAGATATATCCCTTGGGCTGAGTTGAGATGGGCTAGAACCTTCGGTATCAAGTGAGGTGGAGGAAATACCCAGGCTAGAGTGTAGTTCCATTTGTGTCCCAGTGCATCGTAACAGGCTGCGTTCCTGTCGTTCCTGTCTAGGGTGCAGTAGTTCTCCACAACATGTGCTCGACTGGACGCGAACAGATCGATTTGGGGAGTGCCCCACCTGGCAAATATAATTTGAGTCACTGACTGAGATAAGTGCCATTCCGGTAGGGGCCTGTTCCGAGACAGCTTGTCCGCATGGCCGTTGTATTGACCGGGTATGTGATAGACTGACATGTGTATATGATACCTGTTCAGTTCTTGGAAAACTTGTTGAGTCAGTCCCATTAGCGCAGGGGATTGTGTGCCGCCCTCGTTTCGCAGATAGGACACGACAGTTTTGTTGTCGCATTGAATCACCATTGTTGATGCTTTCAGTTGATTGCAACATTGTTTTAGGACATTCAGGATCGCTATCATTTCTTTCTGATTGCAGTGCAGTTTCCTTTGATGTGATTGCCACGTTCCAGATATCTCTTCGCCGTTCAGCACAGCACCCCATCCAATGTCGCTTGCGTCCGTTGTTAGGTAGTGGGTTGTCAATGGTGTGTGAATTTTCGACCTGCTCTTGCAATTCGCGCTCCACCAGTTTAATTCGCAAAGGGCTGCTGGGGTCAGATAAACCTTGCGAGTGTTTTGCTGTCTTAGCAGGCTGTTGCACTGAGCTTGCAGAGACCTGTAGTTCAGGCGTCCCCTGGGCACCGCAAAACTGGCAAAGTTCAGTGTGCCTACTAATTTCTGGAGATCTGGAAGGCTTGCTCGTTTTGTTTTTAATAATTTCGAAATCTGGGTGGATATTTTTAGCACAAGACGATCGGGGAGGTATTTTTCGTTGGTCCAAGAGTCCCATATTATCCCAAGGAATTCTACAGATGTCTGTGGTTCGATAACTGATTTCTTCAGGTTTATCTGCCACCCTAGGGAAGTCAGGATGTATAGTGCTCTGTCGACATGGGCTCTCAATCGGTCCTTGTTCTGATCGACTAGGTAAAAGTCGTCCAGGTAGATCAGTATTCTTACTCCTTGTTTTCTCAGTATTTCGCCTATCCAGTTGGTTAGGGAGGCGAACGCTTTTGGAGCTGAACTTAGGCCGAAGGGCAGGCAGTTCATCTCCATCAGTTGCCCATTGTAAAGTAATCTTAGGTACTTTCTGTGACTTGGAGATATCGGCACGTGAAAGTAAGCCTGATGGAGGTCTAATTTCGCCATCCAATCTCGGTTCTGAAGAAAATCCGGTACTCGATGCACATTTATGAGTCTGAACTTGCAGACTTGGACATACTGATTTAGGCACTTCAGGTTGAAGATAGGCCGTAGGTTCCCATCGCTTTTGGGACGTAGGAAAATCGATGAAATGAAACTGGGTCCCATCTGAACTGCGCTGAGAATACCTTGTTCCAGCATTTTGTTTATTATGGTCGTCATATCCTTGGATATTGCAGTTTCTATGCTGCGGTTGTCCGGCAGGCATAGTGGCGGCTTTTCGGTAAAAGGAACGCGATAGCCTTTTATCACATTTAGAATGTACGGCGGAGCTCCAAGGCGTTGCCAATGTGAGATGTATAAGTGGAGCTGCGCCGCGCGGAAGCTGCTGGCAGAGTCAACTGCGTCTTGATTTGCGCTGGCCTCTCCGATCCCGGTGGGATGTGGGAGAGCGCGCTCTAGATTCGCTGTCAAATCTTTTACCCTTGATACTCCGAAAGGAGTGACGGGTATTGGGCCCTTTACTCGTACCGGGCTTAGGCCCGGCTGAGCGATTATTACTTACCTTGGGCCTACTTCCGGGGTTGGCATGAGGTTCACGACCGTTCTGCGGTGCAGAGTAATTGCGGTCTTTTTGCCAAAACATATTTTTGACGCCTCCTGATTTCTCCACGGCACGTCCAAAATTTTCGGCTTCAAAGAGGTGATGTATAGAAGGTGGTATTTTACGCAAGACGGCCTTTTTGTGTGGGTCCTTCACTGACGACAAGATAGCCTCTCGCCTGTGTTGAATGATCTCGGCACGGTGGCCACACGCCAGTTGGAGCGTGTCGTTATACGTCTTCATGTATTCGCCGTTAGCGAAAATGTTAGATATCTTTTCATGTATGGTATCATATGATAACGACCCACTTTCTCGTGCCTCCATAAAAAAGGTCCTGAAATCATGCTCAAGCACTTCCCTTTGTTTCAGAAGTGCAAAGGTTATACCGGAGAAGGCTTTCTCCATATTAACATAATTTTTATGAATATCATAACGTAAGACTTCATCATTAGCCTCAAGGGCATTGAAACCGGGGGTACGTAAATATAACTTTTGCACATCGGAGTAACGTACATTATTCCAGTCGTCTTGACCGAGTCTTTGAATATTTTTAAGCAATTCTAACTGTTCAGGGCATGCAGGGAGCACGGAAGGTTCTTTAGTCTTTGTAGCTAGGGACAGTGAAAAGTTTACGCCCTGCTCCTCAGTGGGGGCCTGACTTACATCTTCGTCGTATAATTCCCCGCTAACATTAGGATCAATTATATCATGGTAATGATCATAATTAGTTGAGCGTGCAAGACTCTTCTTTAATTGGGACAATTCGTCAAAAATTCTGTCAAACTTACGGTCATTCTTGCGGTGTTGACGTTTTTTCGACTTCTTTTTCTTACGATTGTCACTAGATGACGACGTAGACGACGAACTATTTGAGTCCGAGGAGGAGCTGGACGTACTTATCTTCCTTTTCCTTTTAAGTGGAACACCTCCCTCCTTCTGCTTTCCAATCTCCTTACTGGTTGACGGCTCTCCATCCATTTTCTACAAAGTGTAACACTAAGACACCTAAAACAAACGAACGGTAACACCGTTAATTAGTTTTACACTTGGATAATTAAAATTAAATACAGAGTGCAATCTAGTGTGCACGGCTGGCACACAACTGCACAGTTCGGATTTCAAAACGCCAATGATTAACGGCCGCAACGATTGCGGCCATGTCGCCTTGGTGGGAGGACGCCCGGACGTGACGTCACGTCGAACGGCGGGGCGTGACGTTTGACGGCTCGAAACAGTACAGAAAAAACCGGAAGTCAAGTACGCTACTCTCATGTTTTGTATTAGGCTTGGAAGAACGGTCAAGTTGGCTTAATAGACACAATTAGCTGGGTTAGACGCTGTAGACTTATTTTACGTCTATTTTGAAGTCTGAAATCGCATACCAGGTGGAATCGTTCGTTTTGTGTTGCTAACTGTGGTGTCACATTTTTCTAAGCTGGCTAAGGTAATTAGAGTAGATTTAATAAAATCTTTTAATTCTAGATTGTAGCTCTAACGTAGTTTATTAGCGTAATTTCTTTTATATCCATGTTCATATACCACTAATCAAAGTTCCATTGGCCGATATACTTGATTGCCTAGTAGTATCAAAAAATAGAGCAATGTTATAAGTTATTGAGACCAAAATTCTGGTTTTATCACGTTTAAAAATAAAACGGAAAAATAAAGATTGAAACTTTAAAAAAGCTATAGGTGTCAGTAGACCCAAAATCTAAAGATTTTATTAATAGTAAAGTATATTAGATAGAATTTCTTCAGCCAATTAGCATCGATAGCACGTATCGGCTCATCACAATCAGTAATTAGGTCACGACTATTCTATTTAAACGCTGGTCATTGGCACCCAACAGTCTACAGCATACTGAGCAATCTCGGTAGTAGAAACTATTCTCTGTGCGGTTGTGTGGATCTTTTTGGAGTGACTGTGTGACCGACTGTTCAGTTCCTTGTGGGGCTAAGGTGACTCATACTTAAATATATTCCTATAAATACTTTTAAATGTGCCGGTCAAGAGAAAAACAAAATCTCTTCTTAAATAAAAGTGCACTGCTCATGAATATAATATAACTTCTACCTCTCCATTTTCTTTTTAACACTCACTGGCTGTTATTATTTTTTTAAACTTACTCTTCCACTGCTGGGCAAAGGTCTCTACCATTTCCTTCCACTGGTCGAAATCATTGTCATAAAAATAATTCTTTCGGCAGTTACAGAGGACGTGTTCTCGTTGGTTTAGTTAAGTACGAAAACCGTTTTTGTTTTATCTGAATTTTCTCAAATTCGTTTTTCATCTTCTTTACTGTTCTTTCAAGTCTTATTTTTTTAATAAGTCGCTATCTCATCTGAACCGTCTGAACCTTGTCTCAGTTGCAATGCTTCAGAGCCCGAGATCCAGGCCCGAGAACTATATATAGACAAAATATATGTAAAACCGGAGCTCCCGGTGTAGAAGTTATGTTAAACACTGTGCCGACTTTCTGATCCTTTTCATAATTAAATAAAATAATAATAGAAAACTAAAAAACACGCTTTTCATGTATTGTCATCAGAACTCAGAGCGTGTGCAAAATTTCATCGAGATTCCAAGATTTTCTTACATACATAGTTTACAAGTGAAGCTAATAAAAGCGTGTTAAATAGTAGATTGTTGCACTGAGCAGAAAGTAAGTTATTGCTGCACGAGTGTTTATTTGGAGCCCGAGCGCTAGCGAGGGCTCTAAAAAGCACGAGTGCAATTTTACTTACTGAATGCGAGGTGCATAATCTGCTTTTCTTTCAACTACTGCAATAAAAGAAGTTGAAAAATAAAACTGAAGACAAATTACAATAGTTAAAAATTTGTTGTTCACATTCCCGCTTTTTTTCTTTATGGCCAGTATTTTTTTTTAGGCACGGCAATACACACGTCCCTTTGTTAACTCCATACGGCCGTTAAGTTGGCCAACCTTCCTTATGACAGGTGACAACTATTATCCACGATTTAAAAAAACTAAACAGTGCAGTAAAGGATTTCCATACATTTTTGCTGCACTAGAGAAGCAAAAATGTATGGAAATCCTTTTTTTTTCTTTTAGTGCAACAAAGTTCCGCTTTGTGCTGGATATGTAGTGCAGTTATGATAGAATTGCAGCGTAGTTGGAAGAAAATTATATTTACGCCTAATATTTTTGTTCCAGCGGTCCCCAAGGTCCAACGCCAGCACCTGCCCGAGGCGCCGCGTAGACGCGAGGCTCTTCCTTACACGTTCTGGCAGGAGTCGAGCGAGACGGCGCCCGTGTTCACGTTCCAGCTGCGGCCGCGTGTCATGCAGGCGCGGGACACCTGCAAGCTGCTCTGCTGCCTCAGCGGCAAGCCCACACCCACCGTCAAATGGTAAGCAACTTTGGGAACGGTCCCACTAGGATGGGTAACCAAAAGGGGTCATGTTCCAGCTATGACCGCGTGTCATGCAGGCGCGGGACACCTGCAAGCTGCTCTGCTGCCTCAGCGGCAAGCCCACACCCACCGTCAAATGGTAAGCAACTTTGGGAACGGTCCTACTAGGATGGGTAACCAAAAGGGGTCACGTTCCAGCTATGACCGCGTGTCATGCAGGCGCGGGACACCTGCAAGCTACTCTGCTGCCTCAGCGGCAAGCCCACGCCCATTGTCAAATGGTAAGTCACGCAGGTTAAGCAACTCTTCGCGCGGTCCCCAATAAGATGGGTGACCACAAGTGGTCACGTTTCAGCTGCGGCCGCGTGTCATGCAGGCGCGGGACACCTGCAAGCTGCTCTGCTGCCTCAGCGGCAAGCCCACGCCCACTATCAAATGGTAAGTAACTCATGGTAAGCAACCCCGGCGTGGACCTCACTAGGATGGGTGACCACAAGTGGTCCTTACCCGTTCTGGCAGGAGTCGAGCGAGACGGCACCCGTGTTCACGTTCCAGTTGCAGTCGCGTGTCATGCAGGCGCGGGACACCTGCAAGCTGCTCTGCTGCCTCAGCGGCAAGCCCACACCCACTATTAAATGGTAAGTAACGCATGGTAAGCAAACCTGGGCGCGATCCCAACTAGGATGGATGACCACAAGTGGTCACGTAGCAGTTGCGGCCGCGTGTCATGCAGGCGCGGGACACCTGCAAGCTGCTCTGCTGCCTCAGCGGAAAGCCTACGCCCTCTGTCAAATGGTAAGTAACTCCCGTTGCGGACCCCACTAGGATGGGTGACTACAAGTGGCATGAAAATATCTCTACTCCGCCGTGCTTAGGTCCCGACTGTCATACATCAGTTTTAAATAATCAATACATAATATTTATATAGCGTCATAAAACTTGTCGGGATTGTATGAATTGAATGAAAATGAAAATCTGAATAGATTTATTTTTACTTTTTTTTTGTTGTGTTGTAGGTACTATGTTCTATTAAAGATTCTGATTCAGACATTAAAATATTGCTGTGAGAAAATTCTCATAACTCGTTATTGCCAAGCTATCATACTTGGAATTTCTGTTATTAACTAATGCGTTGTTTTATCTCATTCCAGGTACAAGGACAGAAAAGAACTGTCGAAGTTCGACTACTCGATGACGCACGCGGACGGCGTGGTGACGATGGAGATCATCGACTGCCGGCCCGAGGACAGCGGCAAGTACAGCTGCGTGGCCACCAACATCCACGGCAGCGATGAGACCTCGTGCGTCGTCATCGTTGAAGGTGAGCGGACTAATGACACTTCCACTTTGAGATAGAACGTGTTAGTTTTCGATCACTGTAACCAGAATAGACATTTTTTTATGTATGCTATCTTACTGCATTCTATTCTGATACAGTCTTATTAAATGAGGGAATAAGATATGCTGAAAAGATTCCACGCGCGCAGGGTTTGAACCAGCGACGACTAGGCACTACCATAGATATTATAATTCTACAGGAATAGATGTCTCATCCGAAGGCATCCGCTCTGGTAGAAATTGCTTTTAGCAATAAGACCGCCCATTGTACATAGTCTTAGTAATGGTTTTTTAAATTTTTATTTTTTGGTGTACAATAAAGTATTACTTACTTACTTACTCTGGCAAACGCTCTGGCAAACTCACTTTTAAGAAGCCACCGTTAGATAGCAGTAGGTTCACTACTAGGCGACTAGACTTATTAGAATGTTTTAAAGCGTAAAAAAGATAGTTAGCATTTATTTGGAAGATAAAAATGTTATTCTGATTTAATGCAATAATCGAAAATGCCTTTTTTAGTTAGTTACCTACTTAGTATGTCTACTCTACAATCTAATTTCTGTACTTTAGGCGAAGTGGTATCACCCGAGCAAGCGCAGATGGCACACAACTTCCTGTACTCGGGAGACAGGAGATACATCGAGAAGCCGATCAAACCCGCACCACCACCAATCATCACCAAGACAAAGGTAAATTATACTAACAAGTCCATTAAATAAACTTGAAGTTATTATTAATAAGGTCGACTGGGAGAGAACGCTCTTAGCATTAAGTCCACCTACTGTAGCTTTTTAGGCTCAATAAGTTTTAAATAAATAAATGAACACTACAAACTAACGAAGACGATACTATTATTAGTAACAGACGACCGACTTGCCTTGTGTTTTCAAATCCTATCCTACACGATGAATTTGTCCACCATATCCCATTCCCCTTATACGCATTATTGCTTGCGTCACCTAACATACACCACTATTTCACGTGTGGTATCTGATTCAACTCACTTTACATAAATTTCCGCCATGTGGTTCCCGACCGAGTAGAATAGAACCACTCCAAGTCGTCTCGTGGGTGTCGTACAAGGCGACTCAGGAAACAGAAGCCTATAAACATCAAAAATAACCCTCCAACCTGTCTGGCTAGCGAGGAGAGTATAGGCTAAATCCTCTGACTGCTCTGGCTATATGACTCCGGTAGAAAGAGAGATGATCGTGCTTCAGCAGTGGAGACTAAAAAGACCTAATGAAAAAGTCATAAATTCATTGATTGTGTAGAAGCATTTGTCAAGAAGCTAATATGTAGGAAGCCATACAATATTCACCCTTATTTCTCCCCTTAGGTGACAATCGACCCCCCAGCGAAGACGCACACAGCGCCGCGGCCGAAGTATTCGCCGCAGTCGTCAGTAGACGCCAAGAAGAAGTACGGGCCCCGACTGGACTCCGACGCCTCGTCGAGGTCCAGAAGCGCCACTAAGGAATTAGTTTGTGAGTAGTCTTTGTTTTACTGTAAATTCTGTGTATAATAATACAATTAGTCCTTTTTGTTCTCAATGAGATAAATATATTGCTAAATGTTGTTAGTCATCTAAATTTACATATTCAATGAAAAAGGATCTTATTGTTTCTCCAAAACGCTTTTAATAATTACATAGTTACGGTCATGTCACAAGATATGATTTAATTTTGATAATAAAAGATACAAGTAAAAGGTAGGTATTTTATTAATAAAATTAAGAACTGTGCTTAAAAATCCCTACCTCTATTTAAATGTGCTATCTATCGTTGCTCGCGAATTCGTCCGCGGGGCTTCGTTTTTGTAATTCAACTTTGCGACCACTCAATATAGCACCGCTTTTGGCTAGTGTTTAATAATTCTGACTTTGGCAGGTTCTGGAATCAACCCATTTATTTTACAAAACGAGCTATGTTTAAAACTAAAGTTAAAATCCGTCATTGAATTTATCATACTAATATTATGCGGGGGAAAGATTTGATTGTTTGTCGTTTGCATTGAATAGGCCGAACTACAGGACCGATTTTAAAAAAATGTTCAACTATCTATAGCTACTTTACCTGCGGGTGACTTAGGCTATAATATACGCCGATGAAGTCGCGGTAGAATTTGTAATATCTAAATCATCTGCTTCGTCCTTAGTGCCAGCGTCAGACGCGACAATGTGCGCGCCGTCGTTCGCGCGCGCATTGCCCGACGTGTTCGCCGCCAAGGACGGCGCGCCGCTGCTGCTGTCGTGCGCCGTGCGGGGGGACCCCGACCCCCGCGTCGAGTGGTTCAAGAACGGCAAGCCTCTGCACTCCTCTGAGGTGAGTGAGACGTGTCTCATCATCATCATTTCAGTCGCAAGAAGTCCACTGCTGGACATAGGCCTCCCCCAAGGATTTCCAATATGACCGGTTGAAAGCGGCCTGCATACAGCGCCTTCCTGCGACCCTTATTAGGTCTTCCGACCAGGTGGTCGGTAGGTGTCCAAAGCTGCGCTTGTCGGTACGTGGTCGCCATTCAAGAACCTCTCTGCTCCATCGGCCATCGGTTCTTCGCGCTATGTATATGTTAGACGTGTCTGCCAAGGACTAAACAAGCCCCTGCACTCCTCTGAGGTAAGTTAGACCTGTCTGCCAAGAACGGCTCCCGCTGCTGCTGTCGTGAGCAGGCGCATGGCGATAAGTAATAGAACAAGAATTATGTTTCTGCCACTTGCTCTAGAGCCATAGAAATGGCTGCATCAGCTTAAAACTTTAATGAACTTAGATTAACTTAAAGGATAAAATAATCACGACAAACTATTTCCATTACAGGTTGTTGACCTTAAGTACAAGAACGGCGTAGCTTCATTGGCCATCAATGAGGTGTTCCCTGAAGATGAGGCCGAGTACTCGCTGCGAGCCATCAATAGCCAGGGACAAGTGGAGACCAAGTGCAAGGTCACCGTCAAGCGTAAGTATAAAAAAAAAAAAAAAAAAAAAAAAAAAAAAAGACATGGGTGTGTAATTACCGGCAGAGTAAAATAGGACCACTCCAAGTCTTCCCGTGGATGTCGTAGAAGGCTACTTAGGAAACACAGGCTAACAAAGACCTCTCTCGTACGGCCAGCGTGGAGAGTGTAGGCCAAATCCTCTGGCTTATATATGGCTCTGTTAGTACAGAGGGTCGTACTTCTGTAGTAGAGACTTAAAAACTTTTGACGAGCTCCGTGGCGCAGCGGTCATCACGCCTGCCTGCGACACGGATGGTCCCGGGTTCGATCCCCGGTCAGGTCAAGATGGAAAACGATCTTTTTCAGATTGACCTGGGTCTTGGATGTTTATCTATATTATATTTGTTATAAAATATAGTATCGTTGAGTTAGTATCCCATAACACAAGTCTTTCATTAGAACTTACTTTGGGGCTAGCTCAATCTGTGTGATTTGTCCGTATATATTTATTATTTATTTATTTATTATATTTAAAAACACCTGATGATTATGTATTAAAGCTCCTCAAATTGCTCTGGCTAATATGGCTCTGGTAGTACAGAGAGGGTCGTGCTCCTCCAGTGGAGACTAAAAATGACCTCATGATGATGTATTGAAACTGCTCTGACTGCTCTGGCATTAGCCATGGCTCTGGTAGTACAGAGAGGGTCGTGCTCCTGTAGTAAAGACTAAAAAGGACCTGATGATGATGTATTAAAGCTCCTCTCATTGCTCTGGCTAATATATGGCTCTGGTAGTACAGAGAGGACCGTGCTCCTGCAGTGGAGACTAGAAAGACCTGATGATGATGATGTGTATGTCTGTTTGCAGCTATGGACAGCGCCGCGGCGCCAGGCACGCACAAGCTAGGAGATAAGCCGCCTAAGATTGTGGACCACGCCGTGTCGCAGATCGTCACCGACGGAGACATGGTCACGCTCACCTGCAGGTAACTATCTAGAGTGACATCCTCCGGGCTGAATCGGCCTTAAAGGATCCATGATGGAAATTCGATATAACATTCAACAAAAAATACCTAAATTTTAATGTAGATAGCTGGTCGAAAGATATTTTACATAATGACTTTTATCGAGAATAAAATATAGTGGGCCGTTTACTTAACATTTTCTATACTATTAAGAACTTGATGCTGTTTTAATAACTTTACCCCCTTTAAGTAACCCTGTTACGAAAGCACTAATCAGTGGTCTGAAGTATTATGAAATAAGGTCAAATTTCGAATTTTTCCACAACCGCCACCTTGCCGCAACAGAAGAGCTCATCATCATCATTTCGTGTAGGTGACACGGTCAATCGACCTTGCACACCCTGGTGTCAGAGTTCTTCGGAACCGCCTCTCGGCCTCTGACGTAGTTCCTTTAACGACTACCAGATAGCAGCCGGGACCACCGGCTTAACGTGCCTTCCGAAGCACGGAATCATCTTTCTTATCAGACAATCAGGTGATTCATGCCTGCAATGTCCTAACCAAATTCTGCTTCCCGTGGGAATCGAACCCACGACCCCCGGGTCAACAAGGCAAACGCCTTAACCACTGGACCACGGAGGCAGTTAACTAAAGTAAAACTAAGAGCTAAACCTATTCCTCTCTTGCAGAATCACGGGCGCTGAGCGATTCGACGTAGTGTGGCTACACAACAACAAGGAGATCAAGCCATCCAAAGACTTCCAGTACTCCAACGAGGCCAACATTCACAAGTTGAGCATCGCGGAGATATTCCCTGAGGATGCCGGTACGTACAAACATACTATACCTCTTCAATTCTAATCCTAATATAATAAATGCGAAAGTGAGTTTGTTTGTTACGCTTTCACGCCCTATCTACTGAACCGATCAACATGAAATTTTGCATATACATAGGTTAGGGTACTGAGAAAGACATAGGCTATATATCACGCGGGTGAAGTCACGGGTAATGGCTAGTCCCAACTAATATTATAAATGCGTAAGTGAGATTGTTTGTTTGTTTGTTATGCTTTCACGCCGTATCTACTGAACCGATCATCATAAAATTTTGCATACACATAGGTTAGGTTACTAAGAAAGACATAGGCTATATATCACGCGGGCAAAGCCGCGGGTAACAGCTAGTTGTATATAAATCTTAGGTCATAATTGTTGTGGGACCAAGGTGACGCCCTTGAGGGAATCTAATTAAGAGATTACTCATTATTTGCAATATTCACATGTTGAGATTCTCGGAGATATTCCTTGGGGATACCGGTACGTACAGACAAACATACCTCTACAATGGCAATAAAACTTAGGGCATAATTGTTGTGGGACCAAAGTGACGCCCTTGAGGAACTCTTATTCAGATTTTACTTTATATTTGTCCAATTAATTAACGATCTTTTTAATTCGCAATACGCCAACCATTTAATGAAAGCTTGTAAGATATTATATGAAAATATTTTTGTGTTTATCATTTGACATGAATGACATTTTGTCATTAACTCATTGGCACACTTATCGTGATACAAGAGCGTGTTGGATTTTATTCGAAAACTACGAAAATTCTGGTCGAAAACTGCAATTGGACAGGTTACATCACAGCTAACGGAGGTGTTATTACAAAAACAAATAATATATTCCCCTCTTGTTCCAGGCGTATACACATGCGAGGCGTTCAACGACGCGGGCGAGTCGTTCTCGTCGTGCTCGCTGGTGGTGCGCGTGCCGGGCGAGACGCCCCTCACGCCGCAGTACACCGCCTTCCCCGCCTCCGCCACCCTCGGCAGCGGCGAGCCCGCCATCTTCAGCGCTGAGCTGGACAAGGTAACCATTTAATTCAAAGATAATCATCATCAGGTCTTTTTTATTAATTTAAACTTTATTGCACAATTTAAAAACAATGTGTACAAAAGGTGGACTTAATGTCATATGGCATTCTCTCCCAGCCAAACCTTTAGACCAAAAAGAAAATTAAAATGGGTCGTAGTTGGTGCGATAAAGTGCAAAAAAAAACAGTGCCATAATACACGCTAAAAATAATATAAATCAATATACAAATAAATATAATGACAATTTAGTCTCCATTGCAGAAACACGACTCTCTCTCTGTATTGCCAGTGCCATTTAATTCAAGCCTCGAACTTACTGTGGGGCTAATTCAATCTGTGTGATTTGTCCGTATATATTTTTTTAATTATAGCCAGAGCAGTCTGAGGATTTGGCCTACATTCTTAATGTTTATAAGCTTCGTTTAGCTTGTTTCCTAAGTCACCTTCTACGACATCCACGGGAAGTCTTGGAAAGATAATCAATACCTGGCATTTTATTTTTTAAAGTAACGCATCTATTTGCCACCGCATACATAACTAAAACTCCGGACTGCGGACCCCGGGATCCAAAAAAACTGAGGATGCAACCGGGAAAACGCACAGACGAGTGAGAACAATTCGCGCTATTGATGACAAAGATTTAAAGTTACTTAATTATATCCTAAATATCAAGAAACACATAATATTACTGTAACGAAAGTGTCATTACATTCCAATAATATATCCAAAATTAACTTGTTATGTTTATACATTTTTTTCAATCATCTTGTTCTAAAATTTACGAGTGCGAAATATTTACGAGTTGAGGTAAATACAAGTACTTACATAAAATTAACAAATACATAACTGATAAATAACTTTTAATTCCAGCCACCACTCCAGCTCCAGTGGTTAAAGGACGGCAAGCCAGTCGACGAGACGTCTCCCAGATATAGGTTCACAATGGAAGGCACCTCAAGGTACCGACTAGAGATTGTGAAGTGCACGCCGGAAGACAGTGGACAGTACCAGGCCCGCGCCGTCGGCTCCAAGGGAGACTCGCTCGCCGCCTTCTATCTCAACGTCGCCGACATCTAAACTGTAAAAAACATGGACTGACTTGGCCCCAAGGCGCGCCCTTGGGGCACTCCCTACCAAAAATATTTCGAACTGGAATAAAATACGATTACTGCGTATAGATAATGATTTTTATACAATTCGGAGTCAAAGCGTGAAAAGGAGTTTTTTATAATATAAATTATTTATTATTTCGTTAAGTATCGTTAAGTGTTACACCCTGTCGAATGCCTATGAGAAGTCGGACGATTGAATCCTCGTTCTCTAGTCACTGTTAACTATTAAATGTTATTATTTATTGTCGAATTTATCCATTGTTAATTTCTTTTTCGTTTAATTTTATTTATCGTCCTGGCCTAACAGTCTTAATCGCAGCTTCCTTAAATTAAGCTTGAGTTGATCAATGTTGCACGGACCCCGGTCGGGTTGCTGACCCTTTCGGAGATATTTTTGGCGCCACCATGAAATATCGTCGAAATGGTCCCAACCGACCCGAACGAAGTCTGTAAATTATTTTTATATAAATTTAACTGTATTATTTAATTGTACATAATTTAATTTATATCATGTGACAGCGTAATTTATAAATAAATATGTATACCTTAAAAATAATAAGTGTTGTTTTATTTTTTCTTGACCAATTATATGATATAGTTTTCGTCCGCGGCTCCGCTCACGTTAAGGCGAAGTGAGTTCACACACTAGCGCCACCCAGCAATTAGCCAATTACTTCATTTACTCCTAAATCAAATCAAATTAAAAAAATCTAATAGTTGATTGCCCAAGTAAATTACTTGTAGTATTTTTTTGTTACTTTTCATAGATATTACAATCTATGTTTAAAAGAACGAATTAAAAATAGTGAAAACTTGCACCAATAATACTACAAGTAATTTACTAGGGCATTCAGCTATTAGATTTTTTAAATTTGATATGATTTAGGACTGATAGAATTAATTGCTGGGTGGCGCTAGTGTGTGAACTCACTACGCCTTAAGGGGGCCTTCCCCGACCAACTATCGTCAACGCGAGCATGGTCGAAAAGCTTGTTCCGTCCAGCGCAAAGTCAGATAAAGAGGCAAAGCGAAAAGAGCCCCTTGTCCTTGTCTCCCGCACACCTCTTACTGCCACATGGTAACAAGCTAGTGAGTACGCGAAGACCTTGAACGAAAAATTGTGTGCGGAAATTTCATTAAACTTGTTTCAAGAAATACGTGTTTATTAGTAAGCCTTACAAGTTTATGAAAAAACCGTCGTACATCTAGAATCTCCATTACATTTGCAAGGTTTCTAAATAAATATTTTCTTTTACAATTAATGAGTACTTTATAAACGCCCAAAGTTCACATAAAATATGTGCAAAAAAGCGTATTTTTGGAGGCTAATACTGAAGTTGCATCTTCAAATTTTGATTTTTCGTTTTGATAGAAACCTAGATATAGTGCACAAGATACCTATTAGTTGAAAAGCTTTATAGAAAGATTTGTCACGCCGCCATAAACACGTGCGATAGACGGGTTGGCCGAACAGTTAGTTATATCTCAATGGGAACCATGGGAACAGTATTTTTCCGGGATCAAATGTAGTCTATGACTTCATGTCCTTTTTCATACTTCAGACAACGTTTATGCAAAATACAGGGGTAATCGGTTTATGGGTAGAGGCTTGACAGCGTAAAATAAATAAACAAACCTACTTACAAACTTATTTTTGCATTTATAATATCACAAGGGGCTCCATTTTAAATACTTAGTCGTTTTTTACGCTCAATTTTCAAACCTGTGGGAGAAAGCACTGAATCATTTTAAAAGAGCCCTTTGGATTATTGCTTCTAAACACAGAAATTACTGCTTGTGCATCCAAAACCTCAATAAACTGTACCGCCCCCTGACATGCTTGTTTTGTATGAAATCATCATCATCAGGTTCACCTGAGTGATCAAATGCGACTTTTTTAGTGTACTTTGTTCACCTTGGCATCACACCCAGGAGATCAATGGCGACTCTTTTTTCCCACGCAAGTGTTATTTGATCACCTACACAAAATGCCAAGAATATTTTGTACTTTCAAATAAAAACCACAAATAATTTTAAAAGAATAAAAAAATAAATTACAAGTTATATAGTGTTTGGTAAAAAAATAAAATTTACATATTTTGACACACATGTTAGTAATAGTAATAAGTGACCTACGGGCGTAGCCAGGGGGATGGTTTTGCGGGTCCAAAACCCTCCTCGAAAAGGTAGTATATAAATTTTATTTTAATAATAAATAGGAGAGTATTGCTTATTATTACACTATTATATTTTTTGAATTCGCCTTCTCTACTATCCACCGCCACCGCTTAGAATGACAAGCTTGACTGTCATGAATGTTACAGTTATTTTGATGCACTTTAGTTTTATTTTCTTGAACCCTCCCCGATAATAAAACCTGGTTACGCCCATGAAGTGACCCCGAAATAACGTATGGTTGTGCGTGGTTTGAGCCAAAGAAACGAATAGCATCGGAACGTTGTAATATATCCGATTCATTACGTCACCGCTAGATGTCTCAACTTAAGTATTCACATATGAACAGATGTGAAAACCAGAAAAAAGAAACAATACCTAAACAATAATATAATACAAAAGCCGCACGTTTCGCTAGCTGGCGTGTAGGACACACGCCAGCTAGCGAAACGTGCGGCACTGGGTTCGATTTCCGTCTAGGGCTTATTTGTTCTTCATTTACTCAGGAATCCTTAGGTCTGTGGTTTTGGAGAAACCCAAAGCGTCAGGCAGGCAGCTGGTCTTAAAAACACTGCCAAATTATACAGCAGCAGCAGATTCTGCAGTATGAATATGCTTGGATTACGATTTTTGAATTTACACTTAAATAATAACAAAATTATCTGACTTCTAAGCTGAAAAGCTGGAGGATTCTTTCAGGAAACCTAATAGGATTGTATTCAATAAATACATTTAAGAATAATATTAATACCAACCTACCTAAATTAGCAAATTTTATGGACCTCTATTTTTAAAATCGGTTAAAAATATGCTCTTTGACCACGTGGGTATTTCCGTTTTGACACTTTGATGATTGCAGAAATGTAGGTTGTATTCAGGCTAATGCATAAATTGTTGCGGCGTAGTAAAACACCCCTTGATGATTACAAGTTGTAGTGTATTTAAACAAATTTTTGGCTTAGCGATTTACCTGAGAGTCAATTAAATATTTTTTTTCCATGTCTGTGTTTCCGTATTACATCCGAGAATGCCATTTGGATCTTGAGAGGACGCGGTACGTATGCAAAATTTACTTCATGGCTTTTACGCAATTTAACTGCTTTGCCTATAATAATTAGAACAGTAGCTCTGTAGACCGACTAAAAGACGATTGCTAATTGCTATCCATCGCAGCCTGTTATGTGAAAAACATATTTTTTTTAAAAACCTTTAAAATGGTGGCAATACAATAAAACTTACAAAAAGTACCCTAAAATTAAACCCCGTTAGATGCTTTCAGTGAAATTATCCGTCTTGTCGTAAACAAAATAAAATAATACTTAGGTAATTATTTCCTGCTTTCTCGACCTATGTGTGTGAGTCACATTAGTTATAAGCGCCACTTACCGCGGTGGCGCTTGTATATTTTTTGCCAACTTTATTATTTTGTCAATTTCACGAGAATCTGTTGAGAAATGCGAATTTGGCCCAAGCTGAAATAGAAGCTCTTTATTCAGTGTTTGCAAATTAATACAATGACACTAATATTGTATACATTTTGCAGTGGATAAAAATTTAATCACTTAATACTGCCGAACTTACTGCTTACTGCTTACTGCTACCGTGGGCTATTTTCCACACTTAGGCCGCCTATTCGGGCCCATTGTGTGTGAACAGAAGATGTCCATTCTTCGGTCTTCTGTTGATAGGAGATCCCAGATCTCCTTCTTTGGTGGGTTGCTACACGTTGTTTTACACGAGCCAACCCAGCTCGTCGAGAAAGCGTAGAACCGCAGAGGGTGTGCTGCAGGCCTCGCTCATGGTTTCTGGTTTTCCCAGGAACTCTTCTCTTGTAGTTGTCACACTAGGGCATTCTAGTAGTAGATGCCTAGCTGTTTCTTCAGTCTCTAAGCAACCTCTGCAAAGAGGGCTGTCAGTCAAGCCTATAACAGATAGGTGTTTATTTAGCATACAATGGCCTGTGATTACTCCAATCATGAGACGTAATTTAGCCCTGGGTAGTGCGAGCAGTCTTCTAGAGAATTTCCTGTCTAATGCAGGAAGCACTTCTTTAGACTGCCGGCATGTGTCCAGGGTTGACCATGCTTGCTGATGTTCAGCCTCTATTTTGGATTTGACCCAGGAACGTACCTGCGAGAATGGTATAGGTACCATTGGTAGTGGGCCAAGTGGAATCATGCTTGACCCTCTCCTCGCTAACTCGTCCGCTGCGTCATTTCCAAGAGAGTTGCTGTGTCCTTTGATCCACTGTAACGTGACTGAGTTATACTTACAGAGATTGTCCAGTGAATTGTTGCATTCGAGTATTAGCGCTGAGTCAATCATCGGTCTCTTTAGGGCGTGAAGGACTGCTGAGCTGTCTGTTAGGATGCGTATGTTTTGATTTGTTACCTTCATCCTGTTGATTTGTGCCGCGGCATGGGATATAGCAACACACTCCGCCTGGAAGATTGAGTTGTCTTTACCCAATGCCGTTGCATAGTGAATGTTGAGGTCGTGAGAGAAAACTCCGGCTCCAACTCCATCCTTTGTTTTGGATCCGTCTGTGTAAACTCTCACTTCTCTGATACCTGAGCTATCTAAGATTTCCTCATGTAATTGTATTTTGTACTTTTTGTCGAAGACAAATTGTTTTTTAATTCTGTCATTTGTGGCTCCCATTAGATGAGATGATTCCATTGCCAGGGACAAAATTTTTGTGTGTGGCGCAGTTGAGTTGCTTTTCCATGTGTCCATTGCTCGTAGTCTTATGGATGCAATCTCTGCTTCTTGTCTTATATGTAAGTGGAGGGGTTTTATGTCAAGTATCGCTTCGAGTGCAGCTGTTGGGGTAGTGCTCATGCCACCTCCAATGGCAAGGCATGCTGTGCGTTGGAAGCGTTGTAGCTTTTCTTGGACGGTCTTTAAGGTGGTTCTTTTCCACCAGACGATCGCTCCATATGTTAGCGCTGGTCTGATTACCATTGTGTACAGCCATTTCATTATTTTTGGGGTCACCCCCCAGGTTTTGCCAACCATTCTGCGACAGTGCCATAATGAAATGCATGATTTCTTTATTTTATTATCCAGGTGACTATTCCAGCTGAGTTTGCTGTCAATAATTACTCCTAGGTACTTAACTTCAGGTGATAGTTTTAGCGTAGTGCCAAATAGTTTGGGAAGTGTATAGTTGCCCAGTTGTCTTTTATTTGTGAACATAACCATTTCAGTTTTGTTGGCGTTCACCGAGAGCTCGTGTTTTCTACACCAATTTTCAACAATCCGCAAAGCACCTCTTGTGAGATTGCAGGCGGTGTCTGCAGTTTTACCTGGGATGAGTATTGCCAGGTCGTCTGCGTACCCAATTGTGTAGAAATTGTTGTTGTTCAGTGTTGTTAGAAGATCATCTACTACCAGGCTCCACAGTATAGGGGATAGAACTCCACCCTGTGGGCAGCCCCTGGTGGTTAGTATCTTTGTTGTGTCCTGCATAGTGAGTTGTATCTTTCTTGTTTCTAGCATGTTGCGAATCCACCCCGTTATAGTATTAGGGGTGTTGTGTCTGGTTAACGCTTCGCAAATGCTGTTGAAGTTGGTTTTGTCAAAGGCACCTTCAATATCTATAAAGGTACCAAGGCAAAGATTTTTGCTTTGTATTGAGTTTTCGGCAATGTTGATTACCTCATGTAGTGCCGATTCTGTTGATTTTCCCACATTATAGGCATGTTGCCTAGTGTGAATGGGATGATTTGTGAGGACTTTGTCCCTGATGAATCTGTCACATAGTCTTTCCTGGGTTTTCAGGAGAAAGGAGGAGAGACTAATGGGTCTGAAGGATTTGGCGTCCGTGTAGTCTGCTTTACCTGGTTTTGGTATGAAGATTACTTTGACTTCTCGCCATTGTTCGGGTATATATTTGTGTGCCAGACTGGCAGTTAACAAATTTGTTAGGTGTTGTAATAGAGTATCTTCACCCCATATTAGAAGGCCCGGGAAAATGCCATCAGGTCCTGGGGCTTTAAATAGGTGGAAGCTGTTTATAGCCCACTTTACTCTATCTATTGTAACTACAGCTTTTGCTGTTTCCCAGTCCTCCATTGTAGTAGGCA
Source organism: Rhodophaea formosa (assembly GCA_963082605.1). NCBI lineage: Eukaryota > Metazoa > Arthropoda > Insecta > Lepidoptera > Pyralidae > Rhodophaea > Rhodophaea formosa. The sequence goes on along the minus strand of OY720228.1, from coordinate 5,551,709 downwards.
GTTGTACTGACCCACTCGAACTTACCAGGTCTGGTGTGATGTTTAAACATCCTGGAAAGTGTGTGTTAAGTAGGACTTCGTTTATTTCTGCTTCTGTAGTTGTATAGGTACCGTCTGGTTTTTTTAGTGTACCGATAGTTTTATTTATGTTGTCGCCACTTAATATCGTCCTAACCCTTGAGGCTTCCGTGGTTGATTGTATGTTATTGCAATATTTGCACCAGGACCTTCTGCTAAAGGATCTTATTCTTCTTTTGTAGTTAGCCCTGGCCCTGGTGTAGTTGTCCCAGTCGTAATCACTTCTGGTGTTCATGGCTTTATTGAACAGTCTTCCAACTTGTTTTTTCCTTCTGGCTAGTTCGGGACCCCATATGCCTTTGTCGCTCTTTTTGCCGCAGAAGGGAACGCTCATGGGGCATGCGTGTTGGAAGCTGTCAATTATAGCTTTTGATATTGTCTCTGCATAGTTTTCAATTTCATGATGGGTGTTTAATTCATTGATGTTCTTTGCAGTTCCAAGTTTTGTGTCTAGTTGTTCTTTGTAGACGTTCTTGTTAGTTTTCCTTGGGTTTCTGCGGGGTGTTGTTTTGGCTATTTCGTGGTCGATTACATACCTGATCCACCTGTGATCGGAGCCCGAGTACTCATCGGAGACCTGCCACTGATGGATAAGATCTGCGACTCTGCTAGTTGCCAGTGTTAGATCAATGATGGTTTGGCTGCGCCTAGTAACGAAGGTGGGTTTATTACCTTTGTTAATGATGTTGAGGTCAGTCTGAAATAGGTAGTCTACTAATAAAATACCTCTATCGTTTGACTCGTTCATGCCCCATAACGGATGATGGGCGTTGGCGTCCACTGAGATAATGAGCTCTAGATTATTATGAGTACAGTGTCTTACCAATTCTATCATCTCTATAGAAGGTATCGCCGCGTCCGAAGGTAGGTACACGGATGCGATCACTGTATCTGTTATTATTTTGTTTTTTCCCAGGGAGATTTTCACGGCTGTCTGATCTCTGGAAAACAAATGTGTTAGTGGCATCGCCTTGATATTAGGGGGTAAGTAAATGCAGGACCTCGGATGATCCGAGGTTTGATCAAATATGAGCTTACCTCCTATGTTGTTTAAGCCGCTTATATTGTTGTATTTGTTGATCCACGGCTCCTGGATCAACGCTATTGTTTGTGGGTTTGCCTTCAGCTCGCCCCGCAGGTTAGCCGTCGCGGTCTGACTGTGCTGAAGGTTGATCTGGAGGACCTTAGTCATCCAGATCCGACTCCGAGGCGACGATGGAGTCATCATTGGAGAGGAGTTCCACTTCTACCTCTTCCCCCCTAATGGCCATGCTGGCCAGTTGGCACGCCACTGTGGCGGCTACGTTCGTAGCCGTCTTGCTCGGTGTCGACGCTTTTTTTGGTGACTCCGTGGCAGTGGGTGTCGATGGTGACGGGCTGGCTGCCCTTGATCTTGGCGGTTTGGGGGGGTTGTTAACACCTGATGGCCCCGCCACAGCTACCTCAGGGGTTTGTTGTTCAGTCTCCATTTGGACTGTGTCAAGCTTACCATTGTTGTCCTCCGGTAGTTTGTTGGTCTCTGGATCCAGGTCTACCTCATTTTTTATTTGCTTGAGGTATACCGATCCGAGACTGAAGGATAGGCATCGCCCTTTGTCGATTATCGTTGGTAGGATGTTGTCAGGAACTCCAACTATGAGGTACATCCCTGCTTCCTGTTTTGAGGCGGTGTATAGACTCCACCTGTCGACTCCTGCCCATGGGTTCATGCGGTGCAGCATAGTGTGAAGCTGCTCCATCGTGCCGTTGCGGGCAGGTAGAAAGATGCCGCACTTTGTCTTCTTGACCAAGTCCTTTTGGAGGACTACTTTGAGCGGCGATTTTGAGGCGGGGGTGGTGATACTTGCCACCGCGTTCTCGAGCCAGGTTCTAGTGACCTCATCCCGGCATAGGAGTTTAAGTACGCCATCCGCGATGACGGGCTTACCCCCGAATACCGGGATGATGGTGTTAGCCGGGTCAAGGACGTGGGCCATCAGTTTATCTTCCACCTCAGCCTGTATGTGGTCCAAGTCTTGCTGGAGTAGGTCCGATGCGTCCACCGTGGTGATTGCCACATGGAGGTCGGTGATTATGGCTCCAGCGTAGGTCGTCCCGCTTCTGCTTTTCGACGAGTCTAGCTTGGCGCGCTTGGGTTCTCCTCTCGGAGATGTGGAGTCGTCCAGGCGCGCTCTCTTGGAGCGTTGTTCGGCAGTAAACTGCAAGTTTTTAGGCGGCGGCTTATTAAGCGGCGGCCTGTTAAACGGCTGATGCCGTTGTTGTCGCCCCGTGGCAGATCGGCGATCCTGGTTCCCAGTGTTCAGCCTCTCTGCCGTTCGGGTAAGGTTTGGACCGCTCACGGCCTTCCCTCGCGTTTCCTCGGACAACCTCTGTCCTTCTGGTCCCCTATCGGTTCCCAGGTCAGACTTCGGAGCTTCGGAGTTGCTCGGTCCAGCGGTGGAGGGGTCACAGCGGGCAGAACTGTCACTCGCCTTCGAACTGCCCTGTTCCAGGTCGGTCCTCGGTTGAGATTCAGTCGCCGGCTGTCTTGTCCGTCTGTCATAGTCGCGGTAACGCTCATCGCGTCGGCGCGATTGCGACTGGTTGTTGCCCTTGCGGGGTTTGTTACTATTTTGATTGCGGGTTTCCCGTGCCCTATCAGACGTCTGGGCCCCTGCCAGGTGTGTAGGTTGCAGTCGGGATCGGTTTTTACCCTTTCCCTTCCGTTTCCATGACACCTCCTGCCAGGTGTCCAGGAGGATGGCGGAGCTGGTGCTCGGTCTCATCCCTTGGGGAGTGTTATCCCTTTGACAGGGTTGTTGTTTCTCGGCGCTCTGTTTTTCAGAGGCGGAGTCTTTTTTAGGGGGGTTTTTCTGCTTTTTTGGATCCATGCAGTGTTAGTTGGTCTTCATCCCTTAGGTTCATCCACCCACCACGGAGCCCACAGTTGGGGGTGCAACCTAGTGTTGTCACCAGAGATACCTTCGGGATATAGCACTCCAGGCGAGCTGGCCAAGCGAATCTAGAAGGCACCAAGTAGCCATGACCCAGAAAATAAGCCATGACACCGAGCACCACTGATTGCTGGTCGAACTGGCCCGGAGCACTCGCTTGACGACCATCTGACTGGGCGTCGCAGCCGATTGATCCGGATTAGCTACTTCACGGACCTCCCGTGTTAGATCAATCCAGGGCCAAAGCAGTGTGTTGCCTAAGCGGGGTTTATAAAACACCCTACCCTGCATCGGCTCAACTACCAGGATCCCCTTCTCGACCATTACGGGTCCCCACGCACGGCACAAACACGTGGGTGGACACCCCCCCACCCGCCTGATAAATGCTTGTTTTTCGAGTTATCAGGCCCGCGATTACCTGTCCACAAAGTATCGCAGCGGAAATTGAAGGATGTGTGGTAAGGAATGTAGGGATTGGGCGTGGATAGGTGTGGTTTAGGTGGTCGACTGGAGATTTCCGTTATATCTGTTTCATAGGGAATCAGACCAATAACAGGCAGCAACCGCGAGAAGGAAAATCCCCAGACTTGACATGGCTATCTTGGCGACCGTGGCGCTCCTGCAATGCCCCTTCGCCAAATTGCACATTGGGACTGATGTGCAAAATGAGACTTCCCGAACTGTATTACCTCATGGGAAATTTACGTACAGCCCTTGAAGCCTCGCCCAACTGCCGAACTTAATCTACCTTTTGTATATCTTCCCTAATCCTGCTTTTAGAACCGTAAGTTCAACATATTAATAAAAGTCCAAAAGCACCAAATAATGAATAATTCAGCAGCGTCGAAGCCTTACCCTTTCCGATCTATTTTGAATATTAATCAACATTTTAATCCATAATCTACAATCTATTTGACGTAGAAATAAAAAGGCTGCACTTCACAGTTTCCGCCGCGTCACTACTCAACGCCTTAAAAAAAGTTAAAAATCGACGCAACTCGTTCCGAGGATTTCATATTTTAAAATAAGAATCTGTTTTGAATAACGAACAAGTGCAGCGTCACGTTCGGAGCTCGTATAACGTTTTTTGATTACATTTTTACTGTGCTAGGCTGTTTCTGTGCATCGGAAATCCATCTTTTATTTTGATGTGAGGCGTCCGGCTTACTTTGTTGTATCGATTCTTCATCTTATATGTGTAAACTAAAAGTAATTACTTGTTGCTTTGCTTCCTTTTCAGACACTGGCACTCGGGGCATGGCTCAAAAATAGAATTGTCAAACTATAATTGCAGAAGAATTGCAGCTAATCCGACAGATAAATGGGTAAAGTTGTAGAATTTACCATAATTACTCATCTGGAAACCTCCTACAAATTATTCCTATAAAGTCAACAAGCGGTAAATTGGATCCGAGACGGATATAATGTGGCGGGTCGGGATCGACTTTCTTTAGTGATTGATTAGTAATAAAGTAACAAAACATGGATTAATAAGTTAACCGAAATATATGAAATGTAGGTATATTAAAACGATATAAAAAGTAAAGTATAACAAAATATCATACAAAAAAATCAATTTTTATAAAAAAAACTATCCTAGAGTACCACTAGCAGCGGAACATGGTTCAAGCTACCGGTGGTTTTAAGGCGGTTAAAAGAGGAGGTTCCTCTCTCTTAACTAACCACTATGGTAAGTTTCAAGAAGTACCTACTAAGAATCAAGAATAATAATATAATATATATTATATCCATCATAAGTTTTGTATGTAATTTTTTAATCGATACTAATTTTACAGCCTTATTTATTTTTTTCAAAGTTCAAATGCTACAAATTATATTAATAAAGTCAACAAGCGACAAATGGGACCCGTGACGGATACAATATAAGCGGAGCGAGATCGACTTTCTTTAGTGATTGATTAGTTAACAAAACATGAGTCAATAAGTTATCCGATATAAATAAAACAAAAATAGTCAGGTACGATAATTACAAAAAAATAGGATGAGAAATTTTGTTTGTGATTTCTTTTTTTGATCGTAATAAAGGCCATTATCATTTCTTTCAAAGTCAAACTTAGGAATGTATGCTGAATGGCTGAGTGGAACTCTCTATCAATGGTTTAAATTTAATTGTTTAATAATTTTTTTACACAATTGGTGAATTGTATAATTTTGTGTTAACTATTGATGCACTGCACCATTGCTAAATCACTGAATATATATTTTTCTATTCTATTTTATTCTAAAATGCTACAAATAGTGATGAAATGCTACAAATTGTATCAATAAAGTCAACAAGCGACAAATGGGACCCGTGACGGATCCAATACAAGCGGAGCGAGATCGACTTTCCCGGTCATTAGTGTAGGCTGATACGCTATTCTTCTCTCAAACGATGTCTTGAAAAGGGTGCATCCTTATATGGGATAACTTGGAGCCCGGGGTACATCTTTTATTTTACAATAGAACTAGCTATTACCCACGTAATATAGCCTATGTCCTTCTCAGTACCCTAACCTATGTGTATGCAAAATTTTATGGGGATCGGTTCAGTATATCTACTGAACCGATCCTCATAAAATTTTGCAACAAAAATTGGGCGTGAAAGCATAACAAACAAATAGATAAACAAACTCACTTTCGCATCTATAATACTTATTAGTTGGGATTTTATAATAAACTATTCATCATACATTAAGAAAAAATAAGAACCTATCACTTTATGGAAATTCTCGTTAATGATTTTCATTCCTAAAAAACTACGCAATTTTTATGATACTGTGGTGTTCGGACTCTTTTGACTACTCCCATAGAGTGACTTGTTTGAATTTAAGTTTTCATTGACGGATGTCATTATGTAAATAAATGGCTAAGAAGACTATCCTTTGGGTTTCCTTTTAGAAATATTACATTGGCGACGAGCAAATTTACTACAATACGCGTGCGGGAAAAGCAGAAAAAAAATGTCTGCTATTGGCAAGCTTAACGAGTTCGATGTTAAGTCCGGAAATTGGGCTTCATATATTGACCGGACGAAGATGTATTTTAAGGTAAATAAGGTTGTAGACGATTTCCAACTCCCCACCCTTATTGCCACCATGGGTGACGAAGCTTACGAGCTTTTGGTAAATCTAGCCAGTCCAAAGAAACCGGCTGATTTGTCGTTTGAGGAGGTGGATGGCCTGATGAGTCAACATCTGCAGCCAACACCGTCAGTGTTGGCTGAGCGATATAAATTTAGACAAAGGAGACAAGAGGCTGGTGAAGGTGTGTCCGATTTTGTCACGGCATTAAAGAGTCTTTCAAGGAATTGCAAGTTTTCGGTTAATCTAGATGAGTCCTTACGAGATCAATTTGTTTGCGGACTCCGGTGTGACGTCATCAGGCAACGCTTGTTCGCGGAGGATGATTCCATCACTTTTTCGCTAGCAGTTAGGTTGGCGAGCTCTTTGGAAGCAGCGGAGAGGGACTCAGCCATGGTGGAGGCAGCTACAAGCAGCAGTGTGAGTGGTAGCAGTGCAAGTGCGGTGAATGCACTTGTATCTAGTGCTGGGTATGCCAAGAGGCGTGGTCACAGGCAAGCGGGAGCGGGGTTGATTAGTGCCCCGATACGCGGAGGAAGAGTCAAGGGGAACTGTGCAGCCTGTGGAGCCACAAATCACACATATGAGAACTGCCGGTATAAAGGATTTACCTGCAGCCGATGCCAGAAGTCAGGGCATTTAAGACGAGTTTGTCCTGAGAACAAAAGGCAGCAAGGTGGCGTCGTTTTTCAACGCGGAGGCCAAAGAGATGTCGTGCATCATGGAGTTGTTGGTGACGAATCTACCCAAGGAATGATCGAGGACCTTGAAGAGAATGTAAACCTTATGGGCTTGAACAATTATAAGGCCGTAAGTTTACCTATTTCTATAGATAGTAAAGTAGTGAACATGGAGGTAGACACCGGAACTGCAATTTCATGTATAAGCGAAGGAAGATATCGGCGGGATTTTTCGCACTTAACTTTACAAAGTGATGATACGGTGTTGAGATTTTACGATGGGTCAAGAATCAATCCCCTAGGAATCATTTGGCCTCAAGTGCGTTATTTAGATAGAGAAAAGCGATTAGCACTGTTTGTTATCAGGAATGGCACGACGTCATTGATAGGTAGGCAGTGGCTTGCTGAGTTACAAATTGAAATACCCAAATTAGTAAGCGATAGGAGCAGTGTAGGTGTAATTAATAATTTGGAAACATGTTATGTAATTGGAAAACTTATTGACAGGTTTAAGGAGTTGTTCAGTGGCGGCCTGGGGCGGTATACGGGTGGAAAGGCAACGCTTCGAGTTCGCGAGGGGGCGACGCCGGTGTTCCACCGAGCACGGCCAGTGCCTTACGCTTTGCGCGAGCGGATTGACATTGAGTTGGACGGCATGCTGCACGACGGTGTCATCGAGCCTGTTGACTGCTCCGACTGGGCCTCGCCGTTGGTTCCAATTCCTAAGGCAGACGGTACGTTGCGAATATGTGCGGATTACAAGGCGACTCTTAACCCTGTCTTGCTGGTCGATCGCTACCCACTACCTAAGATTGAGGATGTTTTAGTCGGTCTTAATGGAGCACAGTTTTTTAGTAAATTGGACTTATCCCAGGCTTACAATCAGGTTGAGCTTGATGAAACAAAAAAATACACTGTTATAAATACTCATCGCGGGCTCTTCCGGTATAATAGATTAGTGTTTGGCTTATCTTCAAGCGTAGGAATTTTTCAACGTATTATGACGGGATTGTTGGGGGACATCCCTAACGTTCAGGTATTTTTGGATGACGTCATCATAGGAGGGAAAACCAGAAGTGAGCATTTAAAAGCGCTGGAGTCAGTTTTCCTACGTCTGTCTGCCAATGGTTTAAAACTAAAGAAACAAAAGTGTGTGTTCCTTGTGTTATGTAGTTTCCAAAGACGGGGTTGAAGCCGATAAGTCAAAGATTGAAGCTATTAATAAAATTCGCGCTCCGGAAAATGTTAGCGAATTACGTTCTTTTATAGGTATGGTGAATTTCTTTTCTAAATTTATTAAGAATTTTAGTGCATTTTTAGTGCCGTTGAATAATTTATTACGGAAGGGAGTAGAATGGAAATGGGACGAGGCATGTGAAAGTGCTTTTAGAGAGGTTAAGCAAGCTTTAATTGGAACGGATGTACTGGCACATTACGACCCAAAGAAACCGCTGATTGTGACCTGTGACGCAAGTGGGAGGGGGATAGGTGGTGTGCTAGCTCAGCCTTGGCCAGCGGGTGAGCGTCCCGTGGCATATGCATCGCGCTCGTTAACTACAGCCGAGAAAAATTATTCTCAAATTCATCGCGAGGCACTAGCTATTGTTTTCTGCATGAAAAAGTTTCATCAATATATTTTCGGAAGAAAATTTATTTTGCGGACGGACCATAAGCCTCTGGTATCAATTTTTGGGCCACATATGGGAATACCAACAATGACGGCTAGTAGGATGCAACGATGGGCAGTTATCTTGTCGGCGTACAACTATGTCATCGAGTATATTCGTACTAACGATAATTGCGCTGATGGGTTATCGCGATTGCCTGAAAACATCTGTGTTCAGGATGCAACTGAGGAATCCATCCCGGAACAAACATATTTGCATTTTGCGCAGGATGGGTTGTTATTAGAATTTAGTGAAATCAAAAATCACACTGACAGGGATGCAATGTTATGCAGGGTTCTTAATTACGTGAGGAATGGTTGGCCGGAAAAGTGTGAAATGGTTAATTTGCAGCCGTATTTTAATAGGAAGAAGGAGCTTTATGAGGAGCTGGGTTGCGTAATGTGGGGCCATAGATTAGTGATACCAGAGGACTGCCGTGCTAGGGTTTTAAAGATTCTCCATGAACCTCATATGGGAATTGTGAAGTCTAAGGCCTTGGCTCGCAGTTATGTTTGGTGGCCTGGCATTGACGAGGAAGTGGAGCGAGAATGCCGAGCATGCACCGTATGTGCGGCGTACGCTGACGCTCCACCGGGAGCCACTCCGCGGCCTTGGCCTTGGCCTCTGCGTCCTTGGTCGAGACTTCACTTAGATTTTATGGGACCAATAGGGGGTAAGTTGTATCTAGTTGTCGTCGACGCCCATTCTAAATGGATTGAGGTTTTCCAAGTCCCCAGTACGGCAGCAAATCATACAACTAGCAAATTAAGTGAACTTTGGAGTAGGTGGGGCTTACCTATACAGATTGTGTCAGATAATGGTCCGCCGTTTACAAGTAGCGAATTTTCGGAGTTCTTGAAAAGGTTAGGTGTTCAACATGTATTTACTGCACCTTACCATCCGGCGTCTAACGGAGCAGCGGAAAATGCGGTCAGGACGTTGAAGTCAGTAATAAAAAAAGCGTCAGTCGAAAAAAGAGATGTTGAAAAGGCGTTGCACACATTTTTGTTATACTACAGAAACGTAGAACATTGTACCACGGGTGTGAGTCCAGCTACCTTGCTTCTAGGTAGGCGTCTGCGGACTAAATTGGATGTCTTGAAACCGGAACAGATAGTAAAGGTCCAGAAAGCTCAACAAAAACAGTTAGAGAATGCAGGTGGTGTGGATAGAAGTATGGATGTGGGTGAAGAAGTTTGGTTTCGCCAGTATTTAAAGGGGGAAAAGTGGGTACCCGGTACTGTTATAAATACTCAAGGGACCAGAGATTTCAGTATTTTGGATGCTGACGGTAAACAAGTGCATCGCCACATCGACCAGTTAAGGCGTAGGTCAAGGAGTTCGCTTGTATTTCCCACAGGTTCAACGCAACCGCAGCTAGCCTCGACTTCCCGTGCTTTATCATCTGATGGGCAGTCGGAGTGCTCAGGAGATTCGGTCCTACCAGTGTCTCTGCCGACAGAGCAATGTCCAGTCTCTCCTGTAAGATCAGGAATCGGAGTGCCGGCGTCACAGTCTCCTACCAATTCAGGTCAGTGTAGCGAGACGGAGAATTTCGCTACGCCTCCCTCAAACCCGGAGTCGCCTCAGCGCCGGCCAGTTAGGCAGTGTAGGCTAAACAATAAAACAAAATGTAAATTCTGCGTTATGGTTGAGGAGTAAAATTTGTTATGTCTTTGTTTGTAATAAAAGTACGAATTTATGGTGGAGGGATGTGGTGTTCGGACTCTTTTGACCACTCCCATAGAGTGACTTGTTTGAATTTAAGTTTTCATTGACGGATGTCATTATGTAAATAAATGGCTAAGAAGACTATCCTTTGGGTTTCCTTTTAGAAATATTACAGATACAATATTTTACAATTTCTATTTAAAAACAAAATCCTATAATCAGGTCGCATTGCAATTTATTTTCCTAGATTATTCATTCAACTCAGTAAAGCGTTTAAAATATGTAACGGTGAGGCTGATGATGAAGAAAATTTGATATTAAAAATCGTGGAATAGTTTACTGAGAAATGAATTGAGGTGAGTAGTAAATAGAGTCTAGAGGACCTAATAATTTTGGTTTTGATATTCTTTTTACTCCTTATGGCCTCATGGCCTTCTTCCTTATGGCCTTCGTCGTAGTCGGGTAAGAATAGGTAGCTCTATCTCTACGGTCACTGTATTTTAGTAAATTTCAAATTCTTTTAGCCATAATACAAGAGAAAATATCCTATTTCGAGAAGTTCATGTCATAAAGTGATGATTTGCTTTAATTGAAATTGTACAACATTTCTGGATAAAGCAATTAGTTTCAATTTTTTTTAATTATTTTGGGTGAAATTTTAGCGATTTTGGAACATTTCGTAGATGTTCTCGGATTCTGTATTTACTCATTACTTTGACGAAACGCAACCACACTATAATATACTTATAACGCTGCCGTGAACTGTACCTCTCTTGCTCTCTGGTGTAGGAGGCCCAGTGTCCATTACATAACGATGTTATCATCTCGTTTGATTCCGTACGTCACATCGCAACAGTCACGCCTCAAGACGTACAAACTTGTTTGCCAGATGTCTTACGTTTTTTACGTTACGTTAACAAAGTTTCGTTTGATTTTACGCTTAATTGATTACTTAATAAGTTGAGCAACTCTTGCTTACTACTTCAATTTTCCTGTTAATATTTTGAATTGGATTGTTCGCCGTGAGACAAAGTAGACCACTCCAAGTCTTCCCGTGGATGTGGTAGAAGGCGATTTAGGGAACACAAGCTAAACAAAGCTTATAAACATCACAGCGACCTCTCCAACCAGCGGCCAGCGTGAAGAGTATAAGCCAAATCCTCTGACGCTATAGCTAAATGTACTAGTAGTACAGAGTGGATCGTGCTCCTGCTGGGGAGACTATAAGAGACCTGATGAAGAACAAACCACGGAAATAATTCAACTATATCTACCAGATGGAGTCGCTTGGCAGGCGTCTGGGTGTGGATTCAAATATCACGTAGTAAAATGGTGAGGATACTTTACACTAGTAAGTTCATTAGTGTGTAAAATTCATATTTCGTATGACATCTTAGTTGTTTGTCCGCTGTCTCTAGGTGGCTGTCGTTAAGCTGATAGCCCATTAGGAAGCTTGATAATTCTGAAACATTGTTAATAGTGTCTATGTGTTAGTTACTTGCTTCGGCAGTACATATACTAAAATTGGAACGATACAGAGAAGATTAGCATGGCCCCTGCACAAGGATGACACGCAAAATCGTGAAGCGTTCCACATTTTAAAGAGACCTCTCCAACCCGTCTGGCCAGCGTGGAGAGTGTAGGCCAAATCCTCTGACTACTCAGGCTAGTATATGGCTCTGGTAGTACAGAGAGGGTGGTGCTCCTGCAGTGGAGACTAGAAAGACCTGATGATGATGATGCTGATGTGTTAGTTATAAGCTTGTAAAGAAAGAATTATTCGAACATTGAATAGAGGGTACGGATTAACAATTGCAGTGATTTAAGTTAGTAAGTTTCATTATCATGCAAGGCAACGAACGAGTAAATCTCTTTATAGATTCGATCTCCGGCTAGGTGTTTTTCAGCTATCGTGTCGCAGGCTGGTGTGTTAACCACTTCGCCATGGAGGTAAGTACGAGTAAGTATTCTTTTGGTACCTCCTTTTAGAAGTCAATATGTCTAATATAGTGGGCACTTAAAAAACTTAATAGTACCTAATTTTGTACTGATTCTCAGTACCTTATTCGTTTCCGGAGTTAAAGTTCAATAGACAAGAACAACTTAAATATGAAAACATAAATTTCATATCTGTTTTAATACTTATTTATTCTTCGCTCCTCAAATCAAACTCCCATTTAATTCTGTTACCAAACTACTTTATTATATCTCGGGTCATTTTACACCTAAATTTTAAGTTAAACAGTCATCAAAGTAAATTTATCTGAGACGCATATTAAAAGTCCAAACACCGTACATAAAATATAACGGACCAATTAAGAGGAACAGACAGCAGACGTGTCGACGGGGCGCACATAAAATGGTGTATCACACCGATTCATTCCCAAAAACTTAATAGTTTGATAGTCAATAAAACGGTAGCGTAAGCACGCCAGGAACCGCCGTAAAACCGTGTTCTAAACGCCATTACGATAAAGAAGAAAAATAAAAAACCAGAAATGAGTCCAACGAAAAAAGGAACGTATCGTATCTCATTCCATATTTCAATATTTATCTGTGGATCGCCCGTTTTCGTTCAAAATTCGAAATGTTCTTTTGTTTTGGTGCGTTCCGTTTCTTTTATATCCTGACAAAAAATATGAGTTGCTACTAAAGCTTTAGCTTTCGCACCTATATCAGAATGTGTATTACTTCCTATTATTTTTTGGTTTAAAATTAATTTTACGACTCTATTTTTTTACCATGTAAATGAGACTTAAAGGAAACTTAGCATTTTCCAGCATGAGCTAGCTGGGGTCGTGTCGCTGGATAGCGTGTTAACAACTATGCCACGGAGGTCATTAAAATAGTACCTACTCGTATATGTACTTTTTTCGACCAGCATCAATGCCTCACAGTATCTAATATTCTCAGCCCATATTTCATATATTTGTAGATCACCCGTTTTTAAAAATACTTCTTTTATTAGGGCTCCGCACCCAACGGGTAAAAACTTCCCGTCTGTCTGTCTGTCACCAGGCTGTATCTCATGAATCGTGATAACTAGACATTTGCAATTCTCACGCATTTGTCCGATTTTTATGCCCACCGGTTAATATGATGTGTGATGCATGTTTCATCAAAACCATCCATTAAATAGTCAAACTAGCAACTTCGATTTTGTGATTTTAATTATAAAGAAGCCTAAGAAGTTTGTACACAGTTTCCAAAAGGAATGATCCCGGTTGGAAACAAAAAGAACCATATCTCATCCACATTTCAATATTTATCTCAAGATCGGCCGTTTTCGGTCAAAATTCAAAAGCAGTTGTTTTCTTCTTACTGCGTTCCGTTTCTTTTATTATAAATGAGCTCGCGGTTGAATGCATTTTTAAAAATCATTCCATTTTTGAAACTTCGTGATTGGGAAGGAGATTGCGGCTGCAGGGAATTTGAAAATTTTAATACCTTCTTACATAATTAAAAATATTCAGACAAATCATGGCAATGTTTTGCCTAAGTATTGTGCTTGTTGGGGAAGGTTGGGGTACGAGTGTCATCTTTTATAATAAAATAGTAGTCAGCCCCGGCACTTAGGGATAAGTGATAACGCACCTATCCAACGGTAAATTAATTTTTGAAATAGGTGCGAAAACGGTAAAAAAAATTTTGAAAACCTGAGATTAGCCTGTTCAACCAAACAAACACTTTAGCTTTATATAGTTATAATATAATGATGATATATATATTGTGTGATATGTCCCTATATATTTATTTATTTATATTTATTTATTTATAAATATTACTTCAGATTTAGATGGTGTACTTACTTTATAGGTTTTCTGAGCTGAGATACTTTTCTTACGCCCCTTCTCCGAGCGTTTTAGCCGGTTGCATTAAAGCCCGGGGTTCGTTATTATGAAAAATTTTATAAGATCAGGCGAAAGGTTTTACGGCCGACTGCCTGCCTGCCATACCATCCTGGGCATCTCCTGAACAGTAGCTGGATAACTGTAAAAAGTACAAGTAAGTTCTTGCTTGAAATCAAGCCTGGTGCCCTTTGTGTCGCAGGCTGGCGGGTTAACTGCTGCGCCACGGAGGCCGACGTGTGTATTCCACAATTGAATTTGTCTATAAAATGTATATGTATTGTTTTTTTTTCACTTTTCCCATCTGTTAAGCCTCTGGCGGTGACGTAATATGCTCCTATATATCTATCCATAATAATACATTTATGCGCCTATATGTCTATTATATATGTTAATATTTTCTGAAATCGATTCAAATCAAATGATATTGCAAACAATAGATTTGACATAATGATAAAACTAATTATACCTAGGTACAATCAGTATACAATAATATAATAACTGCAAAACAATCACGGTGCCATAGCGTGTCCTGACAGCATTTACAGTATAATTGCTAATTTGTTTAATAAACTTGAGCAAAATTTCGTTTCGTACGAACTTTTAAAAATTCTTTAACTATTATAAAGAAGAGAGGCATTTATAGTGAACGCAATAAATAAAAATACGCATGCAAGTATCTCATCAATTAAGAGAATATATTATTTTATCTTTACTTTTAGAGTGTTCTACATGAATTTAACTCAGTTTTGTAAGTTCAAATCATTTCTTGATTTTAGGGATCATTTTTTGGTGTCGTGTAAATTAGCAAGGCGATTATTTAAAAAAATTAAATACTCGTAGACTGCATTTTTTACGTCCGCCATATTGATTTTTGCTGACGTCTGATAACACCTCACACTTCAAAATTCACGCCCATTCCCTCGATCGGCTTTTACGACCTGCGCGGGAAGAGAAGCAGCTGGCACATTCTACGTTTTTCTTTTCTCCCAGACCAACACTTTTGGCCCATATAAAAGTTACTTCCAGGGTATTTTGAAAATTTTTTGAGAGATTACCGGACATAAATGAGAGTGAAACCACAGGCGAAAGTTAGTCTCGATACATAATTAATGTTTCATTAGATATGTTTTATACGGAACACTCTAGTTTATGAACTCGATGCACACCTTGTTGTTAATTTTTCCATATCTTATTTGATTCTCGGAGTTGGAACAATGAATCTGTGGAGTCAACATTATTTTTATGCAAATATGTTTTTCTTTTACCAATCTTAATAAGAAATTCCCTTGTTACAATATTTCAATACATTATAAATAAGGTCCATGATTTTTGACCAACAGATTAAAAAACCCAAGCCTCATTAATTAAATAATAAAATAAGTCAGCAAAATATAAGAACTGAACTAAAATTGCTTTGCTAAAAATCTTTGATTTATTAAGTCGCTTCAGTTTTATCAAACTGTGTCAATATTGTTATATTTACAACAACTAAAACAGACAAAACTATGAATTGCGATTTGCAAAGATTCTTAAAAAAAGTTGGTGAGTATTAAACTCATTCATCTTAATAAGTGGGAATGAAATTTTTACACAAGTCGTTCCCAAGAGATGCACGCAGACAAGGTTGCAGGTAAGATAAATCTTGCCTGTGACTTTGCCACTTAATTTAATGTTGCCACCAAAGAAGTAATTAAAGATTTTTAACCTGTGGATACGTATAAAGAAATTAAAAAATATTTAATAAAAAGTCACACAAATTGAGCTAGCCCCAGAGAAAGTTTGTTAACGTAGGTAGGATAAGTACTAACTCAACGATACCATAATTTTCTTGTGTATGAGTTCGTATATCAGCTTATGTAAAAGTAAAAAGTTTCGAACTTGAGACATGCGTGGCGCCAATGTTTCTTATTATTTTTTGTCAAGCCTACTCCACAGCCGCCGCTGTGCCGGCACTTACAATACTTTATAACGTCGTCCGCGGCGTTCGTTTATTTTCGCGATCGGCCCGTACTGATTTAAACGCATGTGTCTCAGCTCAGCTCATTGTGATCGTACACACGCCTAGATATGTACCAGTAACCCCAACTTACCCACCACACCTTTACTCACCTTTAAAGCTATGGAAATAAAGATCAAAATTGGGTAGTGATCCTACACATGCCTAGATTTGTACCAAAAACCCCAACTTACCCACCACACCGTTACTAACCTTTAAATCTGAATACATAAAGATCAAAGTTGTGTAAACAGCTTCCGAGTGAAGTTGGGTTTATAGCTACAATTTAATGTCTCGAATAGATGTAGATGATAAAGTAAATTGCTCTCGCATTGTTTTGCTGAAGGCTTTTTTCATTTATTGATTATTCAGTTTTTGTTCATTGATTTTCATAAATGTGTATATTGCATTAAATTATTGGTGGAGAGTGTAGGCGAATATTTCTCTTTTGATAAGTGTTAATATTAGTTTCTGTTATCAAGTTCTGCTACCCAAATGTAATGTAGGCTGTTTTCATCAAAGAATTTAACAAATAAATGCGGCGACCTTATAACGCATTTATTTTTAGCGTTATACAAGGCTGCCCGTGTGATAGTTTTTCATTTTCACCATATCTAATTACTTAATTTAATAAGATCAAATTTCGAAGTTATTGAAGGTAGTTTAATTGATATAGTAGTTAGCCGTGTAGTCCGCCATCTAGCGATGATAAACGACTTAAACACGCATTTGAAAATGATAAGCCAAAGAGCATATAACTTTATACTTACTTCACTTTAAGGGGCGACGAGGGGCGAGGGGTGACTCAGCCCGACGAAACGTGAGGACTGGAAAAACTAAATTGACATTTTCATACAAAAGTATTCTGGCAATCCTGCATTTCGTAGTAAATGTGGAAAAAAGCAATCCCAGCATTGGTCACCTTCCCATAGGAAAAGTTGTACATTCTGACGGGCTGAGTCACCCCTAAAATATTAGTGCTTAAAATGTGTTTCTATTGAAACAGTGTTAGATATAAACCCACATACTGCCACGTCTTTTTCCCTTGTGGGGTACACAGAGCCCGTCTATAAGACCTATATAGTAAATACCTCGTTAATATTCAATCGTTGTATAACACACTGACCGCCATTAGACGAGCCAATTAATTAACAATGCATTTTATTGCAATGCTCAAATTACATTAAATTAACATTTAAATCACAATAAAAAGCAACGATCGTAAAATTGACGTCAACGGGCGCGGAGTCGCCCTGTAGCGTATTTACAATCTACATATACGTTTATACTATGAATGTAAGCGTGAATTAGTAACTTAGGAAACACAAGCTATGCAAAGCTTATAAACATCAAAAAGACCTGTACAACCCGTCTGGCCAGCGTGGAGAGTGTAGGCCAAATTCTCTGACTGCTCTTACTAATAAAGGGTCAGTAATGTAGTACAGAAAGGGTCGTACTCCTGCAGTGGAGACTAAAAAGAAGATGATGATTATGATATGTATACGTTTATACTATAGACCGACAGACTGAGAGACTGTGTAGTGAATTATCGACTTACGGAACACAAGCTAAGCAAAGCTTATAAACATCAAAGAGATCTCTACAACCCGTCTGGCCTGCGTGGAGTGTGTAGGCCAAATCGTCATACTGCTCTGGCTATTACACGGGTCTGGTAGTACAGAGGTGGTCGTGCTTCTGCAGTGGAGACTAATAAAGACCTGATGATGATGAGATGATCAGATGAATGTCACTTGGTGTCCCGCGAGAATTTTAGAATTAATTTGAAATTAGAATTCATGCCTTGGATTCTAATGATACTGTTTCCAAATACAAATCGTTCGCATTTAGAAGTTAAAATGGTCAAGAGAAACTAAAAAATAAATTACATGAATTCCTAAAGCATAATATTGTATTCTTTCTCTGGACAGTCGTGTAAAAATAGTCGATGATAGTAAAAGGATTGGTGCAATGCACTAACCACAAAGTAATCAGATATCTAATCAAAAGCTTAAATTTCTATTTTTAAGCTTATTGCATTTTTTGTATTTAAAAATATGCAAACCTCTTGTGCCAGTATAAAGGTGGTACAAAGGTATAGATTGCAAATACGCCGCGGCTTGCACAAACCGCTTCAGCGTCACAATAATCGAAACAAATCGAGTCTAGTCGACGCGAATCGATTCTTCGATACCGATGTATCGATATGGGAATTAGCATAAATCGATGGGACTCGTAACTCGCGGGTCTCAAAAGGCCTTTCTTCAAATTTTATAATCTCGAACGATGACCCCGTCTATTGTTTCTGGCCAGAAAACGTGGTAGGGTGACCATGTAGTTTTATTTTTGAAAATCTTAACGAACAAAATCCAACGTTATACCGCTTAGTAATGCAAAAGACAATATTGTTGTTTTTTTATGTCATAGGACGGCAAACGAGCAAGCGGGTCACCTGATGGTAAGTGATCACCGCTACCCATGGACAACTGCAACTCCAGGGGTGCCACAAAAGAGTTGCCGGCCTCTATTTTTCCCTCTCCAGGGGGGAGGGGGGCATGGGCATAGAAGCGGTAAAGCTACTATTCGAACGTCGATTTTCTGGTACTACCCCGGACGACCCGGCCCATTCATGCTTCTAGCAAATGTGAATTTTGCCCGTAGCGTGGCTCTACCTCAACTAGGTTATATTACAATTTAATAGACATTTTAACGGTTCTGACAAAGGTCAGTTACTGTTAAAGAACAGTTTACCTGAAAAATACTGTAATGCAATTGTAATTTGGCACATGAAAGCTAAAGTACGAAATACAACATCGTCATTGTTATAAGAGGTAATTTACAAACCAATAAACAAACTAAGTTTTATTTTGTTTATTGGTTTGAATAATTTGTTAACTAATCCTAGCTGATATTATTAACCTTTCTTATATTAGAAACATCTCAATATCCGCATGGCATTTTAGAATGCCTTTCCGAATCACTAGGAAATATATATAATTTTCTAATTTGGGTTCGAAAGGTAAATGCGAAAGTGAGTTTGTTTTCTTCTTGTTACGCTTTTTACGCCTTATTAGTGTGCGGCCATAAGGCGTAAAAAGCGTTAAAAATCATTTTATTTCTAATACTTTACAAATAGAAAGAAATTCAAGAATGAATGAATTATCAGAATCAGTGAGAATTATGCTGTCTATTAAAAGTATTAGGAATAAAATGATTGGCGTCGCTACTGTGCCTAGTGTTGCCCCATAACTACTGAACCGAAAATTGCTCGGGAGTAGTAACGAAGAAGAAAATAGGATACCTGGCCAGAAATAAATAAACTGTTCTTCCCAATACAGTGGATTAATGGGATCTACATTAACGTAAACAAAGCTGCGCTCAAAAGCGTGTTCCCTATAAATATGAGAAATTTAATAAAAATAGAAGTAAAACCAAAACTATGGTCACCCTACCGAGCCCAATATTCCGTCATTGTAAGGCTGTCATTGATCATTTTTCAAAAAACTACAAATTCCAGTCCAAATTGAATTTGGGTTGAAAAGGGCCAGACGGGGTTTAGTTTTTTTTTAAGACGGTTTTTTTGCCGCCAGCATGTACGGGTTAGGAAACGTCAGATTATGGAGTTATTGAAATAATGAACTGGTTTTGAGCCATACGTGGCGTGAATGCCGTGGTATAAAAGACTTATTTTTAAAAGCTTGAAATGTTGTTAGATATCGAACTTGTTTTTACTCAAAAATGTAGGCATATATTATGTATGTGTGTCCTGTAATGTATAGGCTAAAATACAGCTTGTCGATTGACCCACGACATACTTTTAAGAGCGTATCCTAGCAGTATTTTTTCAGTATGGTTTCCATACAAATGTATTTCTCTATTTTCTCGCTGAAAACTGCTTCTAGAGGCACAATTAATTTTTCATAAAATCTATTACTAAGATAGGAATGCCCCTATTTTTTATTTTATCCTAACAATACCTATACAAAATTACAGCGAGTAGAATTTTTCGATACGAAACTTCTACTCGCTGTAATTTTGTATCTTAAACAGTTTTTTAGAAAAATATAAAACATATGGACATACCTACTTTAGGTATAAGTTAATATGAAAAAAAAATTGTGCCTCTAGAAGCAGTTTTCAGCGAGTAAATAGAGAAATACATTTGTATGGAAAACATACTGCTAGGATAAAGGCTCGCCAAAAGGAACAACTTTTCCTATGGGATCAATTCTGGTAACTCATTTTTTTACATACTATATATGTATGGGCGACTGATCACTTGTATGAAAATGTCAAAAATAATTTTGATATTCTAGCTTTGATCCTTGAAATTTTGTTGTTTCTGTGAAAAGTTTTTTGCTTTGATTTTCATATTCATGGGTTGAGTCGCCCCTTTAAGGGATGTTAAGGGTCAATGTACTCGCTACATAGCAAACCACGAACAAAAATTTTGCCGTAGTAAATGAAATGGTAAATATATATGGACAAATCACACAGATTGAGCTAGCCCCAAAGTAGTTCTTAAGTAAGACTTGTGTTATGGGATACTAACTCAACGATACTATATTTTATAACAAATACATATATAGATAAACATCCAAGACCCAGGTCTATCTGAAAAAGATCATTTTCCATCTTGACCTGACCGGGGATCGAACCCGGGACCATCCGTGTCACAGGCAGGTGATGACCGCTGCGCCACGGAGCTCGTGAAGCCGTAGCCTAATACAAAGGAACCGCCATTTCTTGTAATATTATTGTAATAATTGCTCTATAGCACGTTTACTTACATACTGGACCAGTGTGTATGAACTGGCTTTATTATACTTAATTCAATTATATTTCTTGTTTCTAAGAACAAAGTGTTTCTTAGTAAGTTGAAATTTCAAAATTCTTCTCTTAGCGTTTGCATGTATTGTCTACGGTATTAAATGGACCCATGTTCTAAAAAGCTTTCAAGTCATAAGTATAGTTAAATAATAGTTTTGCTTGTGAATATAATAATAGTCTTGGTACACTCTGTACTTAAATGTATTAAAATTTTCTTTTTTATATAGTAAAATAAAATAAATAAATACATACGGACAAACACAAATTGAGTAAGCCCCAAAGTAAGTTCGGGACTTGTGTTATGGAGTACTAACTCAACGATACTATATCTTATAATAAATACTTATATACTTAGATAAAAATCCAGGGCCTAGGTCGTATATACATATATATAAATTAATTTTAAAACTTGACATTTATTTAAAACTTCGTCATGCCTTTATTTCAATTAGGTATTAAAAACCTGGCCAGTTTTTCAATGCTTGTGTGCGTGACAGCTTTGTGTTAACCTGTGGTGTTAGCACACGCGTCCTGTCAATTAATGCCATCAGAGCCCGTCAAATTTTTGGAAGCTATTTGTTTGCATAATAGTCTATGGGTTGGACACA
Source organism: Rhodophaea formosa (assembly GCA_963082605.1). Lineage (NCBI taxonomy): Eukaryota > Metazoa > Arthropoda > Insecta > Lepidoptera > Pyralidae > Rhodophaea > Rhodophaea formosa. The sequence goes on along the minus strand of OY720228.1, from coordinate 5,530,315 downwards.
ATTATTTTCTACGCTTATAGACTAATAGAGTTTATCTATAATGTAAAGAAAATAAGTTGTGACGCGACAGGCAACTGCCGCCAAGCCTCAACGATCTTTTACTTTTTTTTACAACCTTAGCCTATAGGGTAAAACCCGGATAGTTGCGTCGGGGGGATACTTGCGTCGGTTTCGAATTCTCTATGTTAGGTACATTTGTGGCATTGCTGCTTGATTATAGTTAGAAGCGCTCCCCCCGCAGGCCTCACTGCCACGTAAACGGTTGGAGTGGGTGCACGCGTTTCGTCCGTGTGAGCAAAAATCTTCCGCTGCGAAACATTAACGGACGTCAAACTTATATTGGTACCTAGTTTTTGTTGGATATCTTTATAATTGATTGTGGTTTTAGGCTACATTTGGTTCATTGCTTACATTAGACCTTTAATTGCCCTATTAATTGCGTTTTATCGTTGAAAAGATTTTATTTATTTTCTAAATCGAAAAGGCAACTATCCGTATCAAAAAGGATAGTTGCCTTATTTATAGTGGCGGATAGTTGCTCTAAGTGCAATTATCCATAACCATTTATTCCTTAATCAACGAATATTTTTTTTTCACTTAAATGGTTTTTAAATAGCATTACAATGCTCGGTATATTATTAAAATCGAAAATATGTGATGAATGTATTCGAAACCTACCTGTGGCGAATTATTTTTCATCACATATTTTCAAATTTATTTTTCAAGTAAAAATGATGCTATACTTACTTGTTTTAAATATAAAACAATATTAACCGCTTGCACGTGCCCATTCTAGGTAAACAGAATGCCTCGCAAGTATAAGCGAAAACCAAGTGTTATATGTATGACTATGCGGCAAGTATCCTCCTAACTCTTTTTAACATTTGGCAACTATCCGCTGCAGTAGGCGACTATCCCTTTTTTAGGAGGTTAAATAAAACGTAATATACTCAAAACCAGTATCAATTATGGTAACGGAATTTGTCTTCTATAAAAGACGAAGAACCTATGTTTTCGTATACATTATCAGATATTCTTAATAACGACCCATTTTTTAATAATTTAAACTTTTTGAAAAGTGAGGCAACTATCCGTGTTTTACCCTACTGTTTTCATAAAAAATATAGATGGAATTAAGTTAAACCAAATAAAATCCATGTAAACAAATAAAGAACATCTTGTTAAGAAGAAGTGTACGTAATATTATTAATATGTAATATACCGGTCACTCAAGGCCTTCATGTTTCGACCTCATCCGGAAGTGTCAACGGATTAGCTTCGGCTTTAGATGGGGGGGGGGGGGGGGGGGGTCATTGGCGTCAGCTTATTTAGGTCTTTAGAAGTCTTCCTTAGGTAGACAAGTAAGACTCACACTTGGCTAGATTTTCCACACCAATGACTCCAACAAAAGCGTATCCCTAAAAACTTTGATCGTTAGTCAGTACAAACGATTTTATAAGTATATATTATTCTCATTCTATTAGTGAATTAGTTCATCTAGATTTGTAAGCCGCGCGCTATTAATACGGTTGACAAAAGTGCAACAGACGGATGCAGGTACAATGTTCTTAGTTTTGATTAAAGCTTAGAGTATAAATATTAAAGCTTGCGTCTGTTCGGTATTTAATACATCAATTTTAGTCCAGTGCTATCCCCATTTAAAATAAATAATTGACAGAAAATGGTAAAAAATGGTGTGCGAGGCCCTTTATAATAGTTTTAACTATCTTATGAACTACTGTTTATAGTTTAAATTATTGTTTATATTTTAGTATGAACGTGAAACTTTACAGCGTTTTCACCAAAAGTGGCCGTTTTTGACAAAAAGCTAAAAAAGCTTCACGTTCTAACTTTAAATTTTTATTAAGGCGCTCTGTGGTATCGGACGATACGAGCCATCCAGCAATTATTTTTTTTACTCTTAAATTTAATCAAAAATCTAATAGCTGATTGCCATAGTAAATTACTTTAGTATTCTTTTTAATACTTTTTATAGATATTAGTAATATCTCGTTCTCTTAATTCATCAAATTAAAAATAATGTAAACTTGTAATGAAAACCAATAATACTACAAGTAATTTACTAGGGCATTCAGCTATTAGATTTTTTAAATTTGATATGATTTAGTACTTATAGAATTAATTGCTGGGTGGCGCTAGTGTGTCGTATCGTCTGAACCCACGTCGCCTTAATAATGGTTGTTCTAAAACAGTTTAACGGGCTTCGCAGTACAAAATTTTAAATTATATCTTTCAAATGATTAAATTAAAAGGGGTGCAGAGATGCACTGGACCTCTTAAAATTCATGCTTCATGCAAAACCAAGACTCTCGACGGTATTATTGTTTGGAAACAAACGCACAGAATCACTAGTTTTGGCAGGTTCAGTGGAATGGCCATTGCTTTCGCTATTTCACACATCAGCAGGTCTTTCTTAGTTTCTACTGTAAGACCACGACCTTTTTTGTTCTACCAGAGCCATATATTAGCCAGAGCAGTCAGAGGATTTGGTCTACATTCTCCACGCTGAGCAGACGGGTTGGAAGGGTCTCTTTGATGTTTATAACCTTTGTTTAGCTTGTGTTTCCTATTCGCCTTCTACGACATCCACGGGAAGACTTGGAGTGGTCCTATTTTACTCTACCGGGAATCACACACTAATGAAAAATTCACTAGTGCCACAAATTATATATTAGTATCTACAAGTAGTGCGCAGATTGCCTCCGTCCGGAAGCAGGTAACGGTTGATGACAATGGCCGTACTGGACTACAAACTCAAAGGTACAGGTCGGGATGGGCAGGGTTCAAGACCTTTTGCTTGTAGGTTGCACTTTAAGGCCACTAATACCTACGTAATTTTCAGTAGAATATCTTACTGAAGTGGCCATGGGTGGGGCATTTATTGCAAGAACTCTGCGCTGGGCCAAGTGGTGGTCTAAAACGATTTTACTAAGATTGCAAAAGACCCTAGATGTAAGCCGTCTCTGGTCATTTGGAAAGCTTCCTCCTCATCATCGACGACCTCCGTGGCGCAGCGGTTAATACGCCAGCCTGGGACACGAGTGGTATCCCACGACACTAGTAGGTTTCCCTAATCAGGTCAGGATGTAAGACGATCTTTTTCAGATTGGTCTGGATCTTGGATTTTATCTATGTAATTAGATCTACCTATTATTAAATACTAGCTGTTACCCGCGGCTTCCCCCGCGTGATATATAGCCTGTGTCCTTCTCAGTACCCTAAACTATGTGTATGCAAAATTTTATGATGATCGGTTCAGTAGATACGGCGTGAAAGCGTATCAAACAAACAAACTCACTTTCGCATTTATGATATTAGTTAGGATAGTATCGATGAATTAGTATTCTCCAATTTCTGTGATTTGTTCCTATATTTTTATATTATTTATCCAAGCGAGTTTTTTGTTGCTTAAGCTATGGTGGGTTAAACCGCGAGATCCATCATTGTGCCAGTGTAAATCAATCGGAGAAAAGCTCTAATTTCAGTAAGAACTGTATCGAATTTTATAACGAAGTTTAGAAGTTATTAGGCGCAAACAGACGTATAAACGGACAAAGCAATCCCCAACAATGTTCTTATTTATAAGTAAAATATAAATTATATGGAGCGATCGATGCCTCCGCTGTACATATGAATTTTATGAATCGAGGACAACAAAGCAGTAGAGCTGAATTTGATATAAAAACATAAAAAATTAAAAAATAGGAAATTAAAGCATCTTCAAAACACTTTATTTTTAAATCTGTTGGACGGTTTAACTTATTTGGGCAATACCAAGTGCAACAAAATAAAAAAATGCAATCCTTCTAATAGTTTTTGAGATAAACGCGACTTAAATTAAAACATACACTTAATTAATTTGGCACACAAGTGTAGAAGCTGAAACTGGCTACGGAGATTAACATACAAAAACTGTGCAATACTGACGATATTATATACAGACTGGTTGAGTTGATAACCTTCTTTTTTGATGTTGGTAAAAAAATAAACGTATCTTTTATGGTCTCACGGTAAAAGAACTTGAAATGTCTTTGCTGCTAGTCTTTCCGCGCATATCTTAGAAGTCTATGGGAGTTGATGCCAACATTGAACTCACAGAAAACCATCGTGAGGGTATCCTGAGATAAAAGGTGGCAGCACTGAGGCGAGAACCCCGAGAAATCATCTGGACATAAAGTACCTACTCATCAAGACAAATCAATGGGATTGCGTCGTTTCACTACAGAGTACCTATGGCCACTTTCCAGCACCATCATTAGATCAGCTCCATGTCATCATTATATACACATAGGTATAAAATTTCAGCTCATTCGGAAACCAGGAAGTGAGCCAAAAATAAATATCGAGATTTAATTACACACATCGGGACAGGTAAAAGAAAACTTAAAATATAAAAAATCTAGCGCCTAGCGAGTGTGGGCCCTATGCGAATCATAAAGTAAATTTTTTATTTAGATTTTTTTGTAAAACTAATGTTCATCGTATGCAAGAAAACTAAGTATAAATATCTTTCAGAGGGCTGAAACCTGCGCGCGCGTCCGTCGCGCCGCTGTGCCGACTCGCCAGCCCACGGCGACGCACATCGATTTATGCCGATACTTGATAATTAAAAACAATCCGCCATTTTGTTTTTGTTCTTTTCACCGTTTTTGTACGTCCCTCATTTGATTGTCTTGCTTTTGCGCTTTTTTCCAATGTCTCGGGCTCGCTTTAACCCGATCCCGCATAGTGATGTTTTCATTTATAATTTATATTTTTAAGATGCTTATTGTTCTTTTGCCGTGGGAATGGGATAGCAGTCAAATTAAATGAAAGTTATTTAATGAATAATTTTGAAAAGTAAAGGAGGAGAGTGGTTTTGTGGTGAAGTCATATGTTGAAGAAGGTAACTTACAACTTTTTTATATAGAAGTTATGTTTATTTTTTTTTTACAGGGAAGACGCAGTTGTAAAGTATAAGTGAAGATCATGCAATGCATTAAAAGATGTTAGAAGATTCCGTATAAAAAATCAAAATACTGATAAAAGAAATCCGTTTTTAAACACGATGATGAAAAACAAAATATAGTTCGAAAACTGATAAGCACTCAAAAATAATGACCTTAACAACAAAAACTATAATAAAAATATAACTGCTCTGCTAAAGTATATTATAGTCGATATTACTTAACGATGTAAGTCTAACACATACATCCTAATTTGTTCAGTGTTTGAAAATTATATAGTATTTACGTGGTATTTAAAATGTAACTTACAATTAAATTAATTTCAATTAACTCTGTAAACTTCCCTCCTCTTACTTCTTTTTCCGGACAGTTCCATGATGATATGGTAAATCTAGCATTTCCAAACTTACGTTCAAATTTAAATAAAATCTTTTGTTTTAAGCTATTAATAAACCGGGCCAGACTATTAGTCTCGAAAAAAATCTAAAAAAGGCATTTAAAATGTAAAAAGCGAAGAAGGATTGATTGAATAAAAGCTATTAAAGGAATGTTTATTTCGAATGCTACACTTCCACAAAGTAATTATTCTAGACATGGCAATATCGACTAATGGGAGCCATAAAACTGCAACATTGACAGCGACATCTGACATCTATTATGAGGTCAAAAAGTAATGGCCTCATTTAAAACATTTTAGATAACGAACTTGTATTGTGCGCGAACATTTATTTCTAACCAAAAATCAATATTGACCCCCAACAAAACGAAATTTTGCACTTTTTTAAATTTCTACACAAAAACTCGCGGACAAAAACGGTCCAGGTGCAGAGAAAGGGTTGAATTATATTGCCATCTCTTTCTATCTCTATACTGTTATGTTCTGTCTCGCTCTATAACCCTTTGCAGGAGGGTGTATTTTTTTGGGTCAAATCTTGTATTTTCTCATTGATTTTTTAACATAATGAAATATTGTATTTCGGGCTTTTGTTGAAATTTTAAAATGAACTGGGTCGGTTTAAATCATTTTGATGTGGCGTTGCGTAGTGGAACTAGAGCACATTTCGTGGCATCTGCTGGAGATTACGGAGCTTTGTTGGGGTTTAGGTAGTTTGGCTGCGCGTACGATTTCTTGTGTCGTGTTTGTGATAATTTCTCGTAAGCTACGTATTATGTTTACAAATGTAGAGTCACTGTTTCATATTCTTTTTTTTCCATTACTCCATTTTCCAGACTATATACTCTCTAGACACCGTCATGCTTCTATTTCAATGATTAAAAAACTGGCCAAGTTTTCAATGCTTATGTGCGTGACAGTTTTGTGTTATCACATACGTCCTTTCAATTTATGCCCTCAAAATCCGTAAAATTGGTAGTTGTGTGTGTGCGCGACCGACTATGGATTCGACACTAGTTTTTTCTACGCTTTTATGCTAATATAGTCTATATTATAGGCTTTATATAATCTTCGTTAATATTATCATTCCACACATGGTAGACATATGACCATAAATATAAGGAAAATACGTTTTATGATAAAAAATTGTGTAAAAATTCCTTCGGGAAATTAAAGGTTTAGCCCTTTTTTTTCAACGCTGTTACTATTTCTAATAAAGGTTTTTTTCCAATAATTTATTTACTTTAGAGTTAAATACATAAATAAATATATACGGACAAGTCACACAGATTGAGCTAGCCCCAAAGTAAGTGTAAAGTAAGACTTGTGTTATGAGATACTAATTCAACGATACTATATTTTATAACAAATACAAATATAGATAAACATCCAATACCCGGTCAATCTGAAAAAGATCATTTTTCATCTTGACCTGACCGGGATCGAACCCGGGACCATCCATGTCACTCCATGTCCATGTCACAAGCCGGCGTGTTGACCGCTGCGCCACGGAGCTTGTCAGCTCGAGTTATCAAAACCTTGTCATTCCCAGTAAGAATGAACCAATGGTTTATTGGTCCATTCTTACTGGGTATTCCACAGAAAGAACTGAGAAAGAATATCTACACTAAATTGTCAAAATTTTGACCTTCGACAGTTGCAGTGTAGAGCTAAATGGAGGCTAATTTAATATTCAAAGCTGCCTACATACATACTTATCATGGTTTTAACATTTACTTAAGCAGAACCTATTGACGTAAGAACCCTTCAAAATACGTAAGTATGGGAGTATAGACAGAAAAGGGAATGAAAATATGGGTTGTTTGTAGCCTCATGACTTTGACTTGTTTCGGGATCAGTTGCCTATTCTCTCAACTAGCGTTACGGTCTGAGCGAGAAGAGAATCAGCTTTGAGTAACCATATACATTTTTTATTTCTAAGTGCATATAGAAACCGCATTTCATAACATTCAATTCTAGCAATTTTCCCGCGACTTTTTCAACGTAAATTATAGCCTATGTCACCCGCAGTTACTTTTGCTTTCTATAGGTGAAAGAATTTTATAAATCGGTCCAGTAGTTTTGGAGCCTATTCACTTCAAACAAACAAACAATCTAATCTTAGCTCTTTATAATATGAGTTTATCTCTTTGGCTCTAGTGTGGTTTTAATTTATTCGTTTTTTTCTTCGCAAATTGAGATATACAGATGGTTGTCATTGTCTGTCAGTGACTAACTCCTAATTATTATAATAATACCTCGCTAACTCAACGTGGGAGTAAGTATAAATTATTTTTATTTAAATTAAACCTCTTTACGCGAATGAATAAACAACTCGAATTGGGCAAGTAACGGCCCCGGCATGACTTGCAGTCGGATTGTCTATGCCTGACGCCCACGTGAGGCGAAAAAAGAAATAATTAAACAGAAAAGTAATTGTGTAATATGCCCGCGCGCCGTCTTCCGAACATCTGGGATTGTCAACACACCTGAGACCAGCATGAATATAGCTGTCTCTGTCTTTTCAAAGGATTTTGGGTGAGAGAGAATGAGATGGCTGTATGGTGATCACGACTGAGATGTGGAAGTGACAAAAAACTCTTTGCTTCCTGTGACTTTCGTATCATTTGTAAAAGGAATAATGTTAGTGTAGTATATGTTTAGTTTGAAGATAAATTATATAGAGGTGGCTTCATCTGTGGGACAGACAGAGTCTCGGCTTGAGTAGGTACCTAATATCTTTAAAGAAAACAAATAAAGTATATTTTTTAAAAGTATATTTAGTAAGATAACTTACAGAAATTGAAATCAAAAACCTCTACGATAGTAGAGGACTTTTTTTTTTTCATTTTCTTTATATTTAATGGGTTGTGTAGTTATTTCATTGATCGGCTTTTACAATTTTTCTTAGGATAGACACAGCTTTACTTTTAAGGTTTGTATACAGATATCAGAATATTACTAGCATTTCACAAACAAAAAGTCGCTGTCGAATCATTCGTGTTAGTGTCATGAACAGAACTGATACATTAGTGTTGCAACAATAATGCCTATTCTACAGGTATATAAAATAGATTACAAAGATTTATAACCTATATATATAAAAGAAAAATGTGATTGGCTGACTGACTAATAAATCAGCGCACCACTAAATTCACTGGGTCTAGGAGCAAAATATTTGTGCATTAATGTGTCTGTAATGGTAAATGCATTAAGAATGAGCTAAACTGAAGGTTGAAAGTTTATATCCAGTTGGTTTTTGAAGTTAGAAATGATAAAATATATAGTTCCTGTTTCAAAAGTTTAATGCCCCACAATTTAAAGATGCTATAGTTGGTACAGTTTCATAATTGAATACAATATGTGGAGCAAATGATTTTAAAAAAAGGCCCAAGTACTTATTGCCAGATTTTGCATATACTGCAGCTGCTATGAAGTTTTGACGTATTCCATACAACGTGGACTTTTTAACAATTCGAAAATAGAATGTTTTTAACTTAACCCTTCCATATTTGACAAAAAAGAGTTTTTATATTTAGAACACGACGCGGAGCGAATGAGAATAGTTCTTTTGAATTTCGAAACAGTTCGAAAATGGATAAAGAACGTTCGAAATATGGATTAGAGTAACGGACTGGCTAGCTTCATTTTAGGCATGCGATGTTGTCTGATGAATAAATAACACAATATTTTCATTACGAGGAAAGGATGTAACGAACGGCCTGCCTAGTTTTAACAGCTCTACGTTCGATTTCGTAAGTCAGTTCTTAACCTAGCATTTTAATCATGTTTGCGAAATAAAAACAGGAAAATGAATTATTGAGGGGAAAAAGAACTCTACCAATCTACAAATATGTCTACAAAGTCAATTGTCATTTTCTGTAACTGTGTCAAGAGTGGCAAATGTAGTATGCAGTGTTAACTCTAGCCGTTTTATTTTGAAATTATGGATTAGTATCAAATGGTCGCAAACATAACTTAGTCTTCAGTAGCAATTCGTCTAAATCGCAGTACTTTATGTGGATGTCAGATTTGATGATATGATAATGCGGATTTTTCTTAACGGACAAAACGTACCTACTTAAAAAATCGTGGTATGGATAAAGAAGGGCTCACTGCGGGTCACCCAATGCCCAATGCATACAAAAAAGAATTTCTACTTCGTTTTCCCTCGTTTTCTCATAAAATCATTGCACTATGCAGCTCGCGACTGTGCTAATGAGTGAAATGCCTCGTTTACTTGAGCCGTGTCTTCTTGACACCCAGGTCACGTGTGCGGATACCCGGTAGACTAGGCTGCCTGTCTCACTTTGCTGGATTATTTATAACACCTCGTGATTGTGATTAATGATTCACGACTTTTAATAATTGTCCAGGATTTTTATTATGGAAACAATCATCATCATTAAATCTTGTTTAGTCTCCTCTGCAGGAGCACGACCCTCTCTGTACTACCAGAACCATATATTAGCCAGAGCAGTCAGAAGATTTGGCCTACACTCTCCACGTTGGCTAGTTGTTACTAGTCCATTTTTGATGTTTGTAAGCTTTGTTGTTAAGTTTTGTTTCATAAATCACCATCTGCGACATCCACGGGAAGACTTGGAGTGGTTCTACCACTCTGCCGTGAACCACACGGCAAGAAAAGAGAGAAATTCGGATTATAAGATTTAACCCAAAAAAGCGACATGTGCCCATGCAATGGTGCTGCTGCTGCCGTCATCAACACTGCCACCACTGCTGCTGATTTAAAATAATATTTTACCAGCTGCACCACCGAGTCGGTGACATTGCAAGAGGAGGAAGCAGCAGAAACCGGAAGAAAGAGATGGGAACTAGTTCAATGTAGTTCGTAACGCAGTTTCTTCGGATCCTTACGATGGAGCAGTGGATGGTGAAAGCTTCTTGAAAGTGTAGCAAAATGCCACGGAGGTCTTTTTTATGTCATAGGACGGCATACGAGCAAGTGGGTTACCTGATGGTAAGTGATGACCGCTGCTCATGTACCTGCAACACCAGGTTTGTGACAGGAGCGTTGCCGGCCTTTTCATTTTTCCCTCCAAGAGGGGCGAGGGGATGGGCCTCCGGCTCTCTCACTCACCGAACGAAGCATAGCAGCGGTAAAATTACTACTCAAACATCAGTTTTCTGTGAGAGTGTGGTACTTCTCCGGACGAGCTGGCCCATTTTTGCTACTAGCAAAGGTGAACTTTGCCGGTAGCGTGGCTCTACCACAACTTGAATTGGTCGCCAATAGATAGTATAGATGTATATTTGACGAGCTCCGTGGCGCAGCGGTCAACACGCCGGTCTGTGACACGGATGGTCCAGGGTTCGATCCCTGGTCAGGTCAAGATGAAAAACGATCATTTTCAGATTGACCTGGGTTTTGGATGTTTATGTATTTGTGATAAAATATAGTATCGTTTAGTATCCCATAACACAAGTCTTACTTAAGAACTTACTTTGAGACTAGCTCAATCTGTGTGATTTGTCGGTATTTATTTAAATAAAAATATTTTAATACGGTTTTTATCGCGTTTATTACATTATTTATAAACCTAACGTTTCGAGCACTTTACAGTGTTCGAGTAAAATCGGTTTTAAGAAGCAACAACCTCAACCTCCCAAAAACACATCACAGAAGCCGCCCAAAGCCTCACACATTGATCGCTTTCCTGCCTTCATCTTACCATATGTAAAGGGAGTCACGGACAAAATTGGTAATATACTTAAGCGTGCTTCAATCAAGACTTACTACAAGCCGCACAAGAAAATAAACCAACTTTTAAGACCTGTCAAATCTAATATCCCGTTACAAGATGCTGGAGTTTATAAAATTGACTGTGAGTGTGGTTTATCATACATTGGGCAAACAAAGAGAAGCATCGGTACCCGTATAAAAGAACATATTGCTGACATGAAGCATAGGCGCTCAACGAAGTCTGCAGTCTGTGAACATGCCCTAGACAAACCCAACCATTATATGCGTTTTGATAATCCTCAAGTCCTTGCAAAAGAAAACAGATACATTCCAAGAGTGCTTCGTGAGGCTATTGAAATTAAAAAACATCCTAATTCCAAAAGAGAGGATGGTTGGCAGTTACCACCAGCTTGGGATCCAGTCATCAATTTAATCAAATCTCAAGCTAAGCAGAAGACTGCAAGACCTTCAGACACTGTGAGCCAATACTGCGTACATCCGGAACGTTATCAATAAATATTTTAGGCGGTAGATTTTGCAGTACTTATAAAATACTAGACAAATGTCAAATTAGTCTACCTGCGACCACGAACACTGTAAAGTGCTCGAAACGTTAGGTGTATAAATTATGTAATAAACGCGATAAAAAACGTATTAAAATATTTTTATTTAAATGTCTAACAATCGCGAAAACATAAGAAAACATTACGTATTTATTTATTTATTATTATTTATATCGCGGTTTTTTAAGACACGATACCCGACACCCCGATGACGCGCAGTACGCCGTACTTAAAAGCACTACTTTTAAGTTTTTAAATTATAGTTTTATGTAAGCTTTTGTATTGTTGCCTGTGACAAATCAATACATATAATAAAACAGTAAAATTTTGTCTGTACATTGAATATATTTCCAAACATAACATAATATTATCGATGGAGACATTGTAATAGAGCAAGAATTTATCAGTGATTTCGAAGCGAATGATTTATTTAAGTAATTGTACATATTTTTTTGTGGTTCCCGGCAGAGTAGAAAAGGGCCTCTCCAAGTCATTCCGTGGATGTCGTAAAAGGCGACTAAGGAAACACAAGCTAAACAAAGCTTATTAACATCAAAGAGACCTCTCCAACCCGTCTGGCCAGCGTGGTGAGTGTAGGCCAAATCCTCTGACTACTCAGGCTAGTATATGGCTCTGGTAGTACAGAGAGGGTCGTGCTCCTGCAGTGGAGACTAGAAAGACCTGATGATGACATATTTTTATATAATCATCTGCCTAAATACATAAAAGGTTCGTTTCATCTATGGTCACTACCCCACACTTTAAAATAGTTATATGTATTTTCTTTACAAATCACATTCTGTTTCCGTTAAAAGCAAAAAAATTTAAAAAATGTATAAACCAAAGTTGTCATTACTACCGTTATCTAAAATCTCGAAAAAACTATCAGATGTTCGATTACAATGTAACCCTTTGAATGCGGAAAGGGGTAGTTTCGACCCAAGAGAAAAAAAGTGTAAGCAACACAGTAATATTTTGACAAAACTGCAGAATCACGTTACAGCCCGGTGCGGGTAAAAAATAATAAAAAGACACATTTCTTGGCGGATGTGAGTAATGTATAGAATTTGGTCTTTTTATTCGTGAACGTCTGGTAACTTTTGTACTTTTGTGAGATATTATCTTTTTGATGTTCTGTCAGCTTTTCGGTAAAAAACGAAACTTATCAGTAATGATAATAATAATCTCTGGCTAATTATAATGGCTCTGGTGATCAGAGAGGGTCGTGCTCCTGCAGTGGAGAATAAAGAAGACCTGATGATGATGATGATGAATCAGTAATGCGTAATTACGTGAAAGGAACTTATGTGTAGGCATGCGTATAAAACATATTTTATATTCATATTTTTATTTCATATGCATTAATCACTAAGTCAGACATAGATAAGAAAAGGTGTTAAACATATTGCTCTATGCTGCGCCATTTGGCATTCAAATTACAGTAACTAGTCTAGTCAAGTAATCAATAAGTTACAATTTATTAAGAATAATATATTCAGCTTGACATACCTAATCACGTCTATACAATGTGTTTTGTATTGAAGTTTCATCGTCATCAGGTCTTTATAGTCTCCACTGCAAGAGTACGACCCTCTCTGTACTGCTAGAGCCATATATTAGCCAGAGCAGTCAGAGGACTTGGCCTACACTCTCCACGCTGGCCATAAGGTTGGATAGAAATTATTGAACTATCAATAATTTAGATTCTCGTTCTCAACATGAAAACGAACAACTTTTGTTCTGTAACCAAGTCTGAAATCGAGAAAAATTAATGAGATTTTCCATAGTACGTTGAATACCGACTCGTCCAAAATATATAGAGCAGCTGATATTCTGATATTTTCTTGATTTCAGGCTTGTTCACAGAACATAAGTTTTTCAGTTTCATGTTGACAACGTGAATTTCAATAATAAATAAATATATACGGACAAATCACACAGATTGAGCTAGCCCCAAAGTAAGTTCAAGACTTGTGTTATGGGATACTAACTCAACGATACTATATTTTTTTACAAATACATATAAAGATTAACATCCAAGACCCAGGTCAATCTAAAAAAGATCATTTTCCATCTTGACCTGACAGGGGATCGAACCCGGGACCATCCGTGTCGCAGTGTTGATCACTGCGCCACGGAACTCGTCATAATAATTATAATCGCTAGCTCAATACCAAATACATTGTATAACAAAGGCACAAAGAAAATTTAGTGGTGTTAGAATGCGAAATAATGACGAACACAGCTTGTATCATCAAACTTTTACATCATCGATGTTGTTGATGTCGCTTAACTACTAAATAGTGAAGATTCTTACACTAGGAAGAAGAACTAGGGCGTATAAGGTCGTCAGAAATAGTGATCGGTATAGCTTATTCGAAAAACAAAACGAACAGGTAGGTATTCAAATCCAAATCAGCATTCAAATTAAGAATCTTTAAACAGGGATTCCCGGGCTCAATTGAAATCTGCGTAACTGGAGAGCATAAGCTGTCATGTCAAATTCAATGAATAAAGTACCCACACAAGTTAAGTATTTCAATTTAAAATTCCTTACTATAATTTATAACTAATGATCCAATTTTGTCAGTCACATGTAATAATTTAAGGATAATGTTAGTATTCACAGACTGTTTTATATATTTCTTTAAGGTATCACACGAAAGACATCATTATTATCATGCTTAGAAAGCTACCCTTGGACTCATATTACTCCAATTAAAGCCACCGACCAGGAGTTAATTACGGTTTATATATCATAAATAAAATAGTCAATCATACTAAAGCCGTTGTGGATGCTAAAGTGACCATTTATACATTGTACACCGTAGTTATCAAATATTAGTAAATAAGCCTGCTGGATCCCTGTACAAAGTCCCTTAAGCCAATAAATTAACAAATTTTTACTAAACAACATTTACTATTGCTCAAACTTTTGACAAAACTGTATCCGGCGAGGCTTCAATTCCCATACAAAATGCTTCAAACAAAAACCCTCAGTCCTACAATAATGACAGATGCCTCGGCGAGTTAGTAATTTCATTTTTATTTTCCTTCAAAGTGGCGTGCGGCAAAAAATGTTCAAATCACAAAATATTTCTAATTAAGCGCGGTTCGAGCAAAAATGCGACGCGCCCGTTATTAATATACGAAATTTAAAAATTTAAACAAAACTGACTTTTGTATGTTCGTCAGGTTCGTCAACTATGTCGGTTATTTGCGGGACGCATTTTATTTTTCATTTTTGGAACGCCTTTGTGAAAGAGACGGGTGGCGGGGTTTCTTTCATTGAAGCGAGAGATTAGAGTTACCTATGTAAAAGACCGGTTGGTAATGTGTATTTTATACATTCATGCAAAAAATTATCGGGTAATTTTCACCATGTTCTTGGAGATTGTTCTTATACATGCTGAGATTTAGATTTTAAAGCAGTAAACATGAGCATTTCTCTAACCTGCATGCAAAGTATATATATGTATAGACGTCAATATAGATGGTAGTAATAGCTTAGTTTTTTTAATAAACTACTTAAAATATAATGTTGTACAAAATACGATTAGAATCTTTTGTAATGCTACTTATTTGAAGTCATCATCATTTCGTGTAGGTGACACAGTCAGTTGACCATGCACACCCTGGTGTCAGAGTTCTTCGGAACCGCCTCTCGGCCTCTGTCGTGGTTCCTTTAACGACTACCAGATGGCAGCTGGGTCCAACGGCTTTACGTGCTTTCCGAAGCACGGAATCATCTTTCTTATCAGACAATCAGGTGATTCATGCCTGCAATATCCTAACTAAACTGGAAACAACAAAGTATGCTTCCGTGGGAATCGAACCCACGACCCCCGCGTCATCAAGGCAAACGCCTTAATCACTGGACCACGGAGGCTGTATTAGTAAATATTGAATAAAGTCTATCTATCTATCAGCCAGTGACGTCCACTGTTGGACATAGGCCTCCCCCATAAATCCCCATAAATTGAATAAAATATTAGATAATATTTAATTAATTGTCGAAAAAGATACAAATTTAAAATGCTATTGCGAAAAAGTGTCAGCAACCGATCGCAAAACAACACTCGCGTTTGTAAAATGAAAACCTTACAAAGAATATCTTCACACATCGATCGTCAATTAAAACCAATTATTGCTTCTTTTCGGCGACTGGTTTCCGAAATTTTCGTTTTTGCGGGCGGTAATTTTCGGAAAATTCGTCCACGCGTTAGCCAAACTGTAATTATACCTATTCTGATCGCGACCCGTTTTTAGACGGATACCGGACATCGCCGCGGGTACACGATGCGCGGCCCTATTGATGTTAACATTCGATTTTTGAAATTATATTTTTGTGTAGCATTTTGTACGTTCGGTAGGAATTGCTGTTTTGTTGTTCAATTATTACCCGATCGCGTCAGAAAGGGTTATTTATTTATATACTACTTTCTTCAAGCTTGATTGTTTGACAATATGAAATATGATGTGTCGCTAGTTTTGACTTAGTAGTGGGAGACACATAAGCTATGCTTTGTAATTTTGGCCTCTTGAAATATATTGTTTTTTGTTTTCAAAGTTGTGTTTAAAACTATATTCGATATTTTAGTTTTTCTTAGTTTTATGTCCTTTTTATCTTACACTAGTGAGATATTCTAAAATGGATAAAACTTGATTCTAACGGTGGCAGACGCTACAAAGGCTTAGCGTGCCTTCCGGAACACGAAGAAGCTTAACGTAGGTACCACATGCCACTATTAGGTAATACATCAATCAAAGTATGAATCATGCTCGGGATTGCTTAATATACGAAGCGCCTGCTGGGCTCTCACACTCTTATGAAGTTCAAGAGTAAGATTTTAAAAAGAAATATTCATTTAATGATTCATTCAAATTGCATTTATTAAAATAGCAATTTACATAAAAAGCAAATTAAACATTTAAAACGAGCAATAAATTAAAGTCCACTCCTTTCCCATAACTTGAAAAATATTCGAGTTAATTTTAAAATTATAACAAAAGTAATGAGATTTATAAAAAAAAATGATTATAACCCAAAAACGGCGTACGAATGTGACCCACCTGCAAAATCTTAGCTCGCACAATGCGTGCACAAAGAAAGGCCAGGACCCTCGCCCCGCGATCATCGGCGCAATAAAAAAACAGACAATCGCAAAAAAGCGGGAAAGATGCCAAAGGTGTCTCAATTTTACCAAAAAAACAGCGACGAGGTTAAGACCCATGGGAAAGAGTTAGATACGCTTTTTAGACGCCCTTTCCGAGTCTTCCGCAATTTTTTTCGGCTAACTGTTAGGGTACCGTTCTTTGTCGAATTCACCCCTTTTAGGAAGCAAGAATCGTGAGATAATTCTTTTTTACAGTATTTCCTCGACTTGATTTATAACTGTTTGCAGTAATTTGAGACTTTTATGATATTGTAGGAGACCTTAACGGTTTTGCACAAAGACGCCGTGTCATCCGTTCCTTTTTCAAAAGTTGTAAAAATTTTATAACGGTTTTTCGGACATTTTAATACTGTACAATTACGGCCAGTTATCGCGTCACTGTCAAAATTAACCTGCAATCTGACCTTTAATATCAACATATTTGGCTATATTCAGTAATAAATATCTCATTATAATGCGTGATTAGATTTTAATAGTCAGAATGTACACACAAAATGGCGTTTTTTGAGGCATCTCTGTCGTCATTGTAGTTTTTTACGTTCCACGCAATCAGATCCCATTGTCCGCGGATACAATCGTGGCCGAAATGCCCCTTTTTGACCACCTTGAGGAAAAAATAGCAAAAAAGGTAATTCGGGGTCAGAAGTCGATTCATTGGGGCTTAAAGGGTCACTATTTCGGCCTATTTTGAAAAAGAGGTCAGTTATTGAATGGAATATGCTTGCGAAAGGTTGGATTCCAGAAATGTGTTTCTTTTAATGTTATTCGATACGTGTGTGACCCTGGGTCAATTCGGGCCAAGGTGTATTGTTGCTAGCCGCAGGGTTAAGGGATGTCAATTATCAATGAAGAAATTATTCGATTGTATTTCTGTATAAGGTGTGATTTGGACGTTTTGTATTGGAAATGAGTTAAGTTTTGGTTAAATGATACTTTTTAAGTTTTGAGGATATTTTCTTTCCTTTCAAATATGTAGTTCGTTAAATTTAAAGGTTTTTTTTATTATCTGTAAATTATTTATTGCTTTGCAAAATAGAAAATTCATTGCTCTTTAAACTTACTCTCGTACTTTTCCATTTAATTTCCGATTTTGTAAACTTTACATTAAACATAATTTACGCATTCTTGTAGATGTTAATAGATTTTGAAGAATCAAATTAGTAATAAATCTTGTTTTATAGATTAGTTACACATCTTTATCCTTTGCAGGATAGACGGACCTAAAAGTCTTTTAATCAAAGACCACAGACATATAATTTTTATCATTAGCTGGTCATCATGAAATTAAATTTTATATAAGATCATTTAAGCTTCTCCATCTTCCCAAATTAATATTATTATTAAAGTACACATAGGAATTTAAACAGGGTAGGGAGTTAGCCCTTTATATTTAAGCTTTAAAGAGGAAGACGTATATCCAACCTTTTTAAAACACTAGCAATTTTCCTGCGATTTCGTTCGCGTAAATTATAGCCTATGTTACCCGCAGATAAATTTGTAAATTTTGAAAATAAGTCGAATAGCATCGTAGCCTATTCAATGAAAAACAAACAATTCTTTCCTCTTCATAATGTTAAGTATGTATAGATATCAAAGAAAAAAACCGTTAACTAATTTTTCACAAGCCCTCTTAAGGCTCATTTTGCCAAAAAATGATAAAAGAGCAAATAAATCTTGCTTAAACAAATGCAGATTATATCATTGCTTTGATCGCGACCCCAATTTCACGAATTTAAAAACTCCGCATTCCCACGACGCACCCCAACCTATCTCTTTATAAACTAGATCATTTAGAAGTGGTACTTTTATCTTTTTTGCACAAAAAAGTTAAAAAAAGTTAAAAAAGGTAAAATTGTGACCCCATAGAGTGATGAGGTCGAAACACCGTGAACCAGGTTTAACCCCGCTTGTTTTGAAATCCGATCCGGTCGCGTTTTTTTTTTTATCTTTCTGATATTTTTTGCTATTTTAGGGTTATAGATTATTGGCAGGTATATCGCGAGATTCTTGTGGGAAGATGAAATTCCATTTTTGTTACACTTTCTTTGGGGCTTTTGGTAATATTTTTTTTTAAATATCGTTTTTTATTTTTATTAAATAAGTTCAAGTTATTCTATCTGATACTTAAAAATTTGGTTCTCATCGGTGTCATTATCAACTAGTTATTGATGGAATAAATGCATTAATTTATTTAAATTCTAGTATCTAGTTATTAAACTTCATTATGCCAGATTTCTTTGAGAAGTTTGAAAAATTTGACACCAGAGTTGGCCACTCACACACACGAAAAGCAAACAATTGTTGAACGTTATTTAGAAATATAAAAATAGGTTTAGCGGAAAGTATTTTTCCAGCTGGTAGAAAAATAGACAAAAACACAGAGGGAAGTGTCAGCCGTCTCTAATATCGCGCAGAGCGTAAAGGCCGATCAAGGGAATAGTCATAAACTTGGGGTTATTCACGATGCATCCTATAAGCTATGTGATCTTGGCACCTCAAGCCTGATGATCTTGCTTAGGATAAGAGTTGCAATTTAAAACTGAACCAAGCATGATTCCCAAAAATAATATGAAAGAACCTCAAAAAATATTTTCCACAATTCCGAAATTTTATTAACAAAACCGGATAATAACTCGAAATGATTAAATGTCGTCAGCGGAGATACACGCGATTCTCCGAACGACAGTGTAACTCATAAGGCGCACTTTTAAATTCCCTTTATATAACATGTATCGATAAACCGACGGCAAAGAGCTGTTTCTTGGTAAAAAACCCTCGCATCTGCAAGGCTAAAAATAATTTCCAACGTTTAATACAAAAATCGCAATAATTAACTTCGTTACAGACCAATAAATTACAATACGAGAAAGAAATGCAACATGATACGCACACTACAATGTTGTGCGTGTATACAGACGCACATTGACGCGGGTAGGGATGGGCCTGGCGCTGTCGCGGAGATATGTGTCGATGTCGTGATTTATGCTGTTGCTATCGACACTTTATATGCGGACTATGTCGTATAATATCAATAGATAGGCATTCATCGCGTTAGTTCCAGTTTTAAGAAATAACGTACGAAAGTAACTGGTGTGGCTATGATAGCTAAGATAGAGAATAATATTCTGTACAAACCCTATACATTGGCTTGAAACAGCATTATTTTTTCTATGTGATCTTGGGACCTTTGGCTTGTTTATTTTGATGAATTACAATTTAAAACTGAACATGGCATAAATCCAAGTAAAAATATTTCTTTGCTTATGTGGATAAGCAAAGATACGAGACCAAGAAAGGATTTAGAATGGAGACATTATTTTAAATGTTCATTTGGATATAGCTCTGAGTAATCAATTTGTGGAATAATTCTTAGAAATAAGGGACTAATAATATAAAAACTTACGCGAAATAAGTTCATTATGAAAATCCCACTTTACTCACGTTTTATTATGTCGGATAAGCCGACTAGTTTCTATCTGTTACGCTTTGAGGGAAGCGTAACCATCGTGTCACCACGTCTATCACTCGCCCCGATGATGGTCTTCGTAACAGACCGAAACTAGTCGGCGGGTCCGACGTAATAAAACGTGGGTAAAGACGAAGAGACTATGTATGCAAAAAAATAGAATAGGAATTTAAGTCACCAGTTTTTAAGTATAATTGTTTATGCTAATTGATATAAAATAATAATTATGATGAAACAACAAAAGCTTAACGTTTCATCACAAGCTTCTATCGACATCGACACTCCCCACCTCCATCCCTACCACAGTCCGATCACAAATACATTCATATGATTTATTGTTAACACGAGCAACAACTCATGTGTGGAAAGTATCATTGGCTGCACACACACACACACACCGGGATTATTATGCCGGCTTGTTCCCGCGTTCGTACTTCGAAAACGATACTCTTTATGGCATATAGGGATTCCTAGTTTTTCCTACCCATATTTTTATAGGATTCAATATTGGTATTCAGTCGGTCGCTCGTTTTTGAAATTATGAAAAGGTTATTGTTATTAAATGGTAATTTGATGTGTGTTTTTAGAGTTCTGGAGTAAATTGTAAAATAGGGTCGTGTATTGTTTCGTCTAGTGTATCAGTTCACCTGTCCGTCTGTCGATCCTCAAATGACGCCGTATAGTTTATTTCTAGATGAGAATAATTAGGGTTTTGAAATGAAATATATTTCTTTCTTAACTTTTAACTAAAAATTTTGCTATTGTTTATGGGAAGGACATGGTTTGCGATATAAAATATCGCAAACCATTTGTTAAAAATTTAAAATACCAATTAGGCTATAAATAAATTCTCAAAATAACTTTGCGAAAAATAATATATGTTATACTTATCGAAATACTGTTCGAAAATCTGACGTGTAAGAAATTTACGAATAGACAGTAATTTTTTAAATAAAAATATTTCTCTAGTGCTTTTTTGTTTTTATTTTTTGTAATATTATTACTTAGTGTCTGTTGTGTTGCCTTATAAATAAATAAATAAATAAAGCCTATATGTACAACCCCACGGAACCCATACTAGAGCAATGTCGTAATGCTCTTAGCTAGTTCTTTATAGGCATTTTATAAAAGATCAATGCGGAATTATAATGAGCATTTCACTTAAGGGGGAACAGTAGGCACAGTAGCGACGCCAATCATTTTATTCCTAATACTTTACAAATAGAAAGAAATTCAAGAATATAAACAATACAAGCCTTAGTAAATAACCTGAAGTATTTTTGGAATCATGTTTTGATATTATGAGAATCAGTCATTGAGAGAAAAAGTGATAACCGCCAAAAACGGCCGTTTTTGGCGGTAATCAGATTCTCATAATTCTCACTGATTCCGATAGTAATAAACATGATTCAAAAAATACTTCAGGTTATTTACTAAGGCTTGTATTGTTTATATTCTTGAATTCATTTCTATTTGTAAAGTATTAGGAATAAAATGATTGGCGTCGCTACTGTGCCTAGTGTTCCCCCTTAAGTAGTGTGTGCATCATATTCAACTAAGCATTCAATGGGCAAACAAATGATAAGTCAAACAAAAATTAAACAAAAATTCTTGCTATTATTGATAATGTGGAAGTTTGTTTGATCGAGTTGATGTGGATAAAAAACTTAAAATTTACAGGCTTTGCAGAAAAAGACCATTCATCCACCACGAAAAAATGTGTACAATGCGTGTCGTCCGCGTAGATTTATATTCTACAAGTATTAGATATAATTTTGATTCTAGATTTGAACCCATAGCTTGGAGTTAAAATTATGTTCCATAACCTCGACATCAGGAGACTGTTTAACTTTTTATGCCAAAATCAGTTGAAATCTCAGAGAATTTACTTGACCTAAACTGCCACTCAACTCTTAAGTATATGCAAAATTAACAATTGAATCTTATTATTATGGAAATCCAAATTTATTCACGAATCCACTGGTTTTATCGTAGACGACGCAGCAAGGCGTAGCCCGTTAAGTACTTTAGTTGTGGTAGAGCCATGCTACCGTCAAAATTCACTTTTGTTAGAAGCATGAATGGGCTGGCTCGTCCGGAGAAGACCACACTACCACAGAAAATCGACGTTTGAGTAGTAGCTTTACCGCTTCTATGCTTCGTTCGGTGAATGTGAGAGCCGGAGGCCCATCCCCCCTTCCCCTCTGGGGAGAGAAGAAATAAAGGCCGGCAACGCTTGTAACACCCCTGGTGTTGCAGTTATCCATGGGCAGCGGTGATCACATACTATGAGGTGCCCGCTTACTCGTTTGCCGTCCTATGTCGTAAAAAAAAAATCTTACTATACAGCCGCCCCATGACAGTCAGTTTTAGTTATTCCACACATTGTTCATAAATACTTATATAGGCATTTATTAAAATACACCGATTTCACATTATAAAGTCCACTAGAATCAATTCGCAAAGCAATCTAAAACAAACAGCGGGAATTTAAGCGTAGTCTGCTTAAATTGATACGGGAGTATCTAGGGATAACTGAAAGATAAAATGCGGCTTTTCTTTATTTTGATTTATATCCGCAACTTTCTTTTAATACAACTAAGTTGGCGAACTGGCATACAGCCCACCTGATGGAAAGCAACTAAACATGTTTTTATCTCCAACTAAAATAGGTTCAGTTGGGGATTAAAATCAAATGAAACAAAGGCCGAATCTTATCTTTCAGCCAACATCAAACATTTGTCCAAACATTGTCTCTGAGTGACTGCGCGCAGAAATAACCAGTGACATTTACGGGGAATCGAACCGAGTACTCACTAACTAGGAAACAGAAATCAAGCAGATTTATTGGCGAACTTTGGCGACTAAACAATCGCGGCGTTAATGTCCTCCCTGGCATTTTAATGTCCTGTCTTTTTGTCTGTATCGCGTTTTTTTGTTGCTCGTAGATCCTAATTTGTGGGAGTTGGAAATTTTGAGTCAGTATTTTCAAATTTGTACTTACAGTTGTCTGGTATACTGCCGTGTGGTTTCCGGCAGAGTAGAATAGGACCACTCCAAGTCTTCCCTTGAATATCGTCGAAGGTGACTTAGGAAATACAAGCTAAACAAAGCTTATAAATATCAAAGAGACCTCTTCCGTCTGGCCAGCGTGGAGGACTTCTCAGACTTATGTATGGCTCTGCTAGTACAGAGAGTGTCGTGTTCCTGCAGTGGAGACTAAAAAATACCTGATGACGTCTACCTGATGACCGTTTGAATTTCGATTTTCAGCGCGGTAATAGTATCGTACGTATAGTACCTTAGAGTATCAAGAAATAAAACTTAATTTTCAAAGGTACTCTTATTTGACTGCACTTCTGAAGTTGCCCAAGAAATGTGATCGTCAGGTCAAGCATCCAGTATGGTGGGCACGAGGGACTTTGACATGCCTACAACCTTATGATAGATTTTCTTTCAAGACTTAATAATGGAAAGACTGCCTCTGTGTTTCAAGAACGCGTTACGAGTGTCTAAGGCGTTTGCCTAATGATCCGGAGGTCGTGGGTTCGATACTTATTGAAAGTTGTGTTAGGATATTGAAAGCTTCAATTGAAAATTTCGTGCTTCCGAAGGCATGTTAATCTGTGTTTCCCAAACTTAAGCTAGTAGGCGAAAGTCACCTACTCATTACTCAGCTTGTCAGTTCGTGCTCCAAAAAAACATAATAAAAGGTTAATAAACAAAAGATAGCCTTTATCACAAATAAGTAGAAAATAGCAGATTTTTGTATTTCTACATTTACCTTGAAACCCTAAACCTCAATAAAAAAGTACCGCCCCCTGACACGCTTGTTTCGTATGAAACGACAGTCATCATTAGATAGGAGTGTACATAGTCAGAGGCAGTCTGCTAGTCATCTAGAATGTGCGTAATGAAATAAAATAAATAAAACGCATTTTTTTGAATGATAAAAACATTTTTTATTTAAGTTGTGGTAGAGCCACGCTACCGGCGAAATTCACTTTTGCTAGTAGCATGAATGGGCCGGCTCGTCCGGGGAAGTACCACATTCTCACAGAAAATCGACGTTTGAGTAGTAGCTATATCGCTGCTATGATTCGTTCGGTGAGTGAGAGAGCCGGAGGCCCATCCATCCTCTGCTCTGAGGAGGGATAAATGAAAGGCCGGCACGGCTCATGTGACACCCTTGGTTTTGCAGGTGTCCATGGACAGCGGTGGTCACCAACAAATTGATTTTAGTGGACTTTGTAATATGAAATTGGAGTCGTTTGGTGATATAAATGCTCGTCTCATACACTTATTAATTGTCATATTTGTGTTTACAATTTTTACAACAACAAATTTTTTTTGTTGTAAAAATTGTAAACACAAATATGCCAATTAATAAGTGTTCAAAGAAACCTATATTAAATAAACGATTGAATCTTGAATCTTGAATCTCGTGTTCATGATCTATGTGTGAAATAAATAAAGTAGACTGTCATATGTATTTAGTAGTTTTCTCTGACACGTATAATTTGGAGTGAATTGGTTTTTAATGAGCCAGCGAGCTCCACCACAGACCACATCTTCACCTAACATCAGGTGAGATCGTGGTCAATCGCTGGATCATAATGAGTAAAAAAAAAGTGATTCCTTAGATGTTCGCCCAATCCCTTAACCGGCTTTTACGGTCTGCGCGAGAAGAAAAGCAGCTGGTATATTCTGTTTTGCCTTTTCTCCCAAACCAGCAGGAAGCTACTGCATTTACTGCAAAACTAGGCTCATCAAATCAAAATGGCGACAGGCAGCGGAAGGAGAGCGGTGTGAATTATGATGGAGATCAAATCGACATTCAGAGCGGCGCCGAGACGTGCAGAAAGGATTTAGCTACAAACCTGTACGAGTATTATCCCGGCTACATCCGTAATAATGTTAAGTATTTTCTATACTATTTTTTATTTTATGGCTTCCACCGAAATTTCAGTGATTCTGCCAATGTTCAGTTTCATCATCAACAGGTCCTTTAATGTCCTTTAACACGACCCTCTCTTCATTACCAGGCTATATTAGCCAGAGCAGTTAGAGGATTTGGCCTACACTCTCCACGCTGGCCAGACGGGTTGGAGAGGTATCTTGATGTTTAAAGCCTTGTTTAGCTTGTTTCCTAAGTCGCCTTCTATGACATCCACGGGAAGACTTGGAGTGGTCCTATTCTGCCGGGAACCACAAGGCACAGCAAATGCCCAGTATAATCAATACTAAGTAGCTATAATGCACGGTATAGTTTTAATAAGTAGCATCAAAGATGGCGTATGTTCTTTGATAGCCTCGTGAGAGCTTCTGGTGACTAGTCTGTACGTACGAGTCCATATAACAGTCTACTTTAACTATTTCATAAATTGTTCATGAGCACGTGCTTTGTACCACCAAACTACACCAATTTCATATTGTAAGTCCAATAAAATCAATTTGAAAAATCGTCAAGGCAAACCCCAACTGCACTTCTTGACTTCCCACCAAAACCTCCTAGGAAATAGTTATGGACCATATTTATCATCATCATCCAGTTCACTCTCCACTCCATCCTCCATCAAGTCTTTTTTAGTCTCCACTGCAGGAGCACGACCCTCTCTGTACTACCAGAGCTATATATTAGCTAGAGCAGTCAGAGGATTTGGCCAACACTCTCCACGCTGGCCAGACAGGTAGGAAAGGTCACTTTTATTCATTTTAAATGAGATGCATATTTCGCAAATTTTGTTTTTGTTTATTCATAATATGGAACATACATAGTTGTAACAAAAGCATTGGCGCCATCTATGTATCATTGTACAAATAAATCATGGTTGGGATGAAGTTTAAGTTCATACTATTCATTAGCTTTATGGATATTTGATGAAATGTCTAGCCTTCATAAGTGTGCTTAAGTTCAAAATCACAAGTTGTTATGAGTTCGCCTCGCATGTTATATATATTAAGAAGCAGAGAAGACTTTCAAAACGTAAGTAAGTACATACATACATATTCATCATCATCATCATCATCAGGTCCTTATTTAGTCTCCACTGCTGGAGCACGCCCTCTCTGCTCTACTAGAGGAGTCAGAGGATTTGGCTTACACTCTCCACGCTGGCCAGACGGGTTGAAGAGGTCTCCATGATGTTTAGAGGCTTTGTTTCGCTTGTGTTTCCTAAGTCGCCTTGTGGTCCTATTCTAGTCTGCCGGGAACCACACGACATCCGGGAACCACGTGGCATATTATCACGTCTTTTAACCCTTGCGGGGTAGACAGAGCCTAAAATCGTAAAACCCAAAGGCCACGTTAAGCGAGTTTGTGGCGTTTAGGTGGTAACCGGAATCAAAATAGTGATGAGTTGCTAGCCGCATCGCCTTAAACGTGATTCCGTAAATTTTCGCCCAATCCTTTGACCCAGTTTTAACTATCTGCGCGGGAAGGTAAAAAGCTGGTATGTTCTATGTTTTTCTTTTTTCCCCAAACCAGCGTGGAAAAGGAAGAGACCTTTAAAAATCTTAAAAATAATATAAGCGACCACAAAAATATATATTTTCGAATCTTTCAGTGCCTTCAGATGCTCGACCCCGGGGTATCGTGCCCTAAAGGCTAGAAGCATTGCAGAATTGAATGGCAATGGTTTTTAGCCCAACTATGGTAGCTACCAAGCTCAACGTATCACGTTGAGCTTGGTAGCTTACATACCTTTGGTCACGGGATGCCTAATTAAGTCTGGAAACTAAAAAGCTTATGCAGTAATGGACCCAACGCTCCTAATGTTTCTACTCCAAAAGGCCAAATACTTCAATTTACTATCTATAGAAACCACAAGGCACCAAAATCGATTTAAATGAGGTATTTTAACACCAAAAATATTTACACGATTTGTGTTGGCCACTGACACATACGAAAATCAAAAAAGCCCGAAAATTGCACACATCAAATTTTAAAGTTGTAGTAACTTATATAAAATTTGAATAAATATGCAACTCTTAACATGAAAATCTCACTATCATTTAACAGGCTATCAGATTTTAATAAAACAAGTACCATCACTGAAAAATCCAGTCAAACATCGAAATTGATTCACCCAGACAGACACACACACATAGCGGTCAAAATCATAGCACCCCTCTTTTTGCGTAGGCGGTGAACAAATTAACTATGTGTACAAACTTACCTTTACTAATCTATACTAATATTGTTTGATGAATTTAATCGACAGAATGTGACGAAAGTTGAAAGTGACATTTTCGGAATTCACATAATATTATACTATAATTACCTTAACTAAAATACTTATGTGTTTAAAGCCTAAGATAATATCCTGCAAATTTACAGTTTGTTTAATTTTTGTTTTCTTTTATGAATTAAATTTTTTATTTTACTTTTTTTTCTCTTCTCTTGATAGAAAAGAGAAAAAAAGTCATATAAAAAAATTCATATTTAAGAGGTGATCATGTAGATTTCATATCTAATGGTTTTAAAGATTATTTAGGGTTCCGTACAAAAAATGAAAAACGGAACCCTTATAGGATCACTCGTGCGTCTGCCTGTTCGTCCGTCCGTCTGTCACAGTCGATTTTCTCCGAATCTACTAAACCAAATTAAAAGAAATTTGGTAAGATGGTGTAAACCTATGACCCAAACACGGATGTGCAAAGTAAATATATATTTTTTTTAAATAAGGGTCAGTTTAGGTGTCCAAATAGAAAATATTAAAAAAAAGCTTTGCAAACCTTACCGTGTTATATATCAAATGAAAGAACTTGTTATGAGGATCTCAAAAATATTTTTTTTTGTTCGGGAAAAATCAATACTTTTGATTTTATTCACGAAAGAAGGCAAAATTTGACGATTCCCCCCCCTGATCTCCGAAACTACTTGGCCTAATATTTCGAAAAAATTACTAAGTATATATAGTTCATTGCTTGAAGATTACAGGAAAAATAATAAGAATTCTATCAGTTGAAAATAAAGTGGTAAACTCACTATAATAAGTTCACCTAGGGAAATAGTTCACTAAAACACCACTAGATAGCGCTAGTCAATTGTATAAAACATTTTCGCACATTGTGTGTGTGTTCACGAAGCATATTGTACGGAACCCTCATTGCGCGAGTTTGACTCACACTTGGCCGGTTTTTTTTTAAAGAATAATTACTTTTAACAATATCTAAAGTAAAACCGACTTCAACCCTATACCGTTAGTACTATTATTAATTCTGTGCCTATACGTAAATGTACAAACTGAAACTTAAAATTAGATTTTAGTGGGTGTGGTAGTTTAATTAAAATAGAGGAACAACGTCGTCATCAAGTTGTCTTGATTCGCGAAAGAATTAAACAGAAATAAAATTAAACCAAACGGCATACCTGTACAATTTTTTTGGTTTTTGTTGATTTTTTCTAAAAGCACTGGATATATTTCGATAAAAATATTATAGGACCACCTTTGTAGTTCAGTCAAAACAGAGGAGTAACGTTCTCATCATCATCAAATTATTGGAGGAAATATTTGTTTGTTTGTTTGCATTGAATAGGCTCGCAAACTACTGGACTGATTTACAAAATGTAATAGCTAATATACCTGCGAGCAACATAGGCTATAATTTAAGCGGTGAATATTGTAACATTTGTAAAATTTCTAAGATTTATAATATTAGTAAGATCATCGATCATATTAATCAACTACATAGTTGTAGAATTGTAGAGTCAGTTTGACTGTGCAAATAAGCTTAAGTTCTTATAAGCAATATGACAATGTGGCACGTAATTATATCATACTTAGTTAAACGACGATCCAATGTTCGAAAAACCAGACTTGGTTTCTGTAACATTGTAATTAGTCATAAACTTATGTAATTCTTATGTGATATAAATCAATAAATAAAAAAATAGGAGCAATTGCCAGTAGGTACGTGTGACGTCTCTGACGTCTCATGCCACTAATGTACACAATGGTAAAGCAATAGAGATTTTAAAATATTAGCATTAATAATAATAAGAGCCGTGTTACCAGGCAGAGTAAAATAGGGCCACTCCAAGTCTTCCCGTGGATGTCGTAGAAGGCGACTTAGGAAACACAAGCTAACCTCTCCAACCCGTCTGGCCATCGTGGAGAGTGCAGGTCAAATCCTTTGGCAGTGCTGGTTCTAGTATTGTGTACAGGGACGTGCTCCTGCAGTGGAGACGTAAAAGGACCTGATGATGATGATGATGACTAATTAAACGTCAGGCAAGAGATAGAGGTGAAGAAACAATACAAAACAGCACCTTTTTATGAAAAAAATTATAATTGAACTCAGTAGTTGGAACTTATATAAAAAATACTTTATTTGTTATAAAGTCGATATTTATACACAATATTTTTTTTTATTTTACTTATAAACATATAAATTAGAACGTCTTAAAATTCTACCATATTCAGAGCAATATTTTTTTCTTTTTAATTTTGAAGAAGTTCTTAGTATTTTACACATTTTAATACCCCGTCAACCTCAAATCTTTAGAATTCCCTATTCTTCCCATTCATACTATTATTCAAATAAGCTCTAATTCGACTGAGGGTCACTAAATAACACATTCATACACATTTCATCTGCGTACAATTGATACAGTCATTATCAAACCGTACTGAAGGTCAGCTTTACCAGACTCTACGTATCCGATCTCGCACCAAATAATAACCGAGGGCAAAAAACATACGTCTTCACTCTACTTCTACAGTTAACCCTAAAAAGGGGTCTTTCTTACGCGTTTTTTGGCAGAAAAAAAGGTGGTCGCGTGTTGCGCCCAATCGAGAGAATTATTCGTAGCGTAGCGGCTGCAGCGCGCGGTCGCCCGAGCTCGCTGTAAACAAACTTCAAACTTCGAACTCCAGGGCGCGGGAAAACTCCAGCCGAAAAATAACCGGCCGGTCACAAAAAAAGAAAAATATAAAACGAACTCTTTGAATCGAATATTTTCGATAACATTGCAACCGGCCAGTGTTTATTATTATGATTTGTACAAATTAAACCGTGCATTGTTTTAAATATTTCGACATTGTCGGAATTCTATTGTGTGATTCTTTAATTGTTTAATGTTTTGCTTAATCTAGGGCCCGGCGAGATGAATACGTTTCGGTTTACATTTTCGTCGTCATATAAACAATTGATAATTTCGCGGAGGAGTCGCGCGTGGTTTTTATGAATGTTTTTGCGTATCGGCCGGAGGTGGGGGTAGGGTGGGGCCTCGGTTGACTCGTCCCTCTCCTAGCGAGTATTTTGATTTAGTTTCCAAGTCTTACGCAGATGTGGCAAATTTTTTCAGTCGCGTGAGTAAGGCGCGCGCGGCTGCATTTTCGGCGTTTCGTCCGATTTTTTTACTTTCGGCAGTTTTTCCGCGCAGCTTTGGAAACTTTTCGCGAAGTTTGACTGAAACTTTTTTTGCAGCTTTCTGTAAATAAGGAACAGAGACTTTGTATGAGACTGTGTTTTGTTTACCAAACTGAAGTGTTAAGTTCCTGTGTGTGTGACATTGGATTTATTTGAGGTGATAAACACGAGTGAGACCTGGTGAATTCAGTTGCTTTCGAGTTTGGATATCTTAACATTAAGGTAAGACAAACATATTTCTAAACTTACAAAACAAATCTAGTTATTAGTGTACCTACTCATTTTAATTAATAAACAAGATTCTTCTTTTAAGGGTTTTTAAAGATTGTTATTTTAGTTTTAGTGTTTAGATGCTCTATTAACTTTTTAAATTCTAACAAGTTAATAATAGATCATGTTTAACATAAAGGAGGGACTTTTAAGAAAAGCATTTTAAGAGTTAAAGCAAATTACCTTTATATTTATGAAGTGGTTTATTTTTTATAGTATTTTTTTAAAAGAATAACTGTTCTTTTCGTACTTAAAATAATATGTTTTAAAAATATATTATTGAGGTCTAGAAACAAATTTAAATTGGTCATAATTTACATACCTAGTTGTGTAAATAATTGACCTTCACTGCTTGTGTACATAAACTATAATTACTCTAATAATTGGCATATTCTATCGTACGCGTAATACATTCAAATGCATACGATATTTATTTAATATAATAAGGTCGCTGTTTTTATATTACCTTTCTAAAACAATTTTAGCAAAAAGCTGCAATCCTTGAAGTGTTTCAAACTTGATTTATTACTTATTATATTGTAAGTTATTGCGTTTATTAGAAGTTTTAGAAAGGATAAGAGTATTTGAGCTTTTAACAAGTGTGGTATAAGAAAAGTTAAGAAAGTTTTATTTCAAATAACAAAATAGTTTGTTGCTAATGCTGAAAAACCTATGCGTGCATATTTAAAGTTTTCGGTAAAGTTTTCTTTTTCCTTGAAAATGACTATGGCATTTAGAATACTAAGCCTATAAAGTATATATACTCCATAATTTGTTCTTCGTTTTTTCTTATAATAATTTTTAATAACAACAATTATATAACGTTTTCAGAAACCATGCTCTGTAACATTTAACTAATTCCAAATCATTAGTTTAGTTAGTCTGAACTGAAGCTCGCAGAACAAATAATATTGACACTTTTCGGGTCGCTCGGCGTTTAGTGTAGACTCAGTACAATTGTTCTTTTTATTTTGTCTAGTTGAGTGTCTGTGAAAGTGTCAAAATTCATAGGTAAGTTCTAATCGTACACCTTATTATTCTAAAAAGAGGACTAACTTTGATAATTGTTTTGTTTAAACCAATATTCGACCAAAATACGTCAACATTTATTACTTTGTAGTTCTGTCTACGGTCTTTGTCCATTTGTTTTGAATGGATAATAGTTAAAACCGGGTTTTAAAATGAGTCCTCGTTTTATAATAAGACGGATGAAGTCAATCTAAATTCGAGAAACCTTTTTTAATGTCTTTTTTGACTTTAAATCATACAAATAAAACCATAATTTTGTTAAAGAACTAAATCTTTAGATTATCTTTTTTTTTTTGCAGGTAGGTATAAGGATTCTTTTATTTAAATGTCATGGTTTAGTTAAACAACATTAATAAACTAGATTCTCGTTTTATACTACAGATCTTTTTAATAAAAGTAATCGCTGGGCACTATCAAATGTAATTTACATTTTAAAACTATTTATAAAGAGTAGAGAAATGTAAGGATAATGTGATAAACTCATATATATATATATATATTTTACTCTACTGATATGATTACAAGAGACTAACTAACAATGAAAGAAAAATCCCGCTATGAGGCCTAATAATTGTACTTATGACAAAAACCGTATATTTATAAATAATAAATAATATATACGGACAAATCACACATAGATAGAGCTAGCCCCAAAGTAAGTTCGAGACTTGTGTTATGGGATACTAACTCAACGATACTATAGTTTATAATAGACACTTATATAGATAAACATCCAAGACCCAGGTCAATCTGAAAAAGATCACTTTCCATCTTGACCTGACCGGGGATCGAGCCCGGGACCATCCGTGTCGCAGGCAGGCGTGTTGACCGCTGCGCCACGGAGCTCGTCATTTATATCATGGCTCTACTGATATGATAACTAGAGACTAACTCACAAAGAAAAAAGAATACCGCTAGGAAGCCTAATAATTGTACTTATAACAAAAACATAACCTTTCAAAATTGTAGCACATCTCTACCATCGCTACATACCACGGTATAAGAAAAAAATCAATATCGAGCAATATCTGGAGTCTAAATCAGATAAGGCTGTATCCAGCGGGGTCAGAGGTCCGGTGGTTAAAAGATCACGTCGGCCCGGTGCGGAATTCAATTCCGTTCGCGCCGTCTCTATTATGTAGTCTTGTAATTTTTCTTCCTACGATGTGTGAGACGATATTTTGCATTGAAATTGAAAAAGTTTGTATTTAGGTACATTAGGGAAATTAGTTGAAGTACGTGGTCAAAATATATACTTAAAAAAAATTATTAAAAATAAGTCCTTCATGATGCAGTCTTGGTTATTAGCTTGAGGGTTAAACTTACTACATGAACTTTGACGATGCACGAAATATAAAAATTAAATAAACTATGTAGTGCTATTTTGTTATTATCATGAAATTTTTATTCTCCCACTATTTTATCATCGTCAGGTCCTTAGCTTCCACTGCAGGAGCACAATCCTCTCTGTACTACCAGAGCAATATATTAGCCAGAGCTGTCAGAAGGTTTGGCCTACACTTTCCACGCTGACCAGATAGGTTGGAGAGGTCTCTTTGATGTTTTAAATAAGCTATGTTTAGTTTGTGTTTCCTAAGTCACCTTCTACGACATCCACGGGATGACTTGGAGTGGTCCTATTCTACTCTGCCGGGAACCACACGACAAACTTAAACTATTTATTTTTATCTAAATGTTACGTAAACTTTTAAAATATAATTGATCGGAAAAAAATGGTATTCCCCAATGGTCTAGGTATATTGTGTCATACTTTTTGCGACTTAAGTACGTTTTTTATGAAACAAATCGTTCATACAGTTTAAGGAAAACAAATAACATATGTTATAAGTAGTTTAATAGCACAAAAAAGGTGAGAAATATCGTCAGTTACTCTAATCAAAGTTAAATGTTGATAGAACATAATTAGAGAAGATATAGTTTAAAAGTTGGCAAGTTGTAAATAACTTGTTATTGACGAAACATATAACAGTCAAAGTTCACAAAAAATTCTGTCTCAACACCAAGAAGTCCATTACTGGACACAGGCCTGGTAAAATCGCAATTCTAACATGAATAATGAACTTTTTAATCAATCAAACAAAATATAAAATATAGGGTTTACATTAGTCTCATAAAACTTTTTAAAAGAAAAGATAAAAAATAAAATATGGCGTTTTTCCAATTTACAAAAGGCTAATACGCTGAGCCAGCACATAAATGGAATGAATACATGAAGACGAAAAAAAAATTTATGGATAATATTCATTTATTTGGAATCAATTGAATAAATACTATGAATAATTGTATTTTAAACACTTAATTGTAAAAAAGCTGGTAATTAGAACCCACGGCACGTAATAGTATTAAAAATAAGTCACTTCTCGCTGTAGATCTTTAAAACTAACCAACGGATTTTAATTCATTTTTTTATATAGATAGAGCGATTAAAGAAGAAGGTTAATATGTTTGATATATGCCCAGGTGCAGCCGAAGGCTGCAACTGAAGTATAATGACAACTCTAGCCACAATTCGCCTGTAGCGATGCCAGTAAATTTTCATCTTAAATCGTATTTTTATACAAAGATTCGATTATTTGTTTGTTGAATTGATCGGTCCAGGCCGAACGTGGGAATGTTAACGTGTTATCATAATAACGTTGGTTATTTGATCTGCAGTTTCATTTTATTCATTCATACTTCACGACAATGTATTAACTGTAATATTGAATTGGATATGAAGATTTTCCATTGAGACCAAATGGTTTTTCCTTGTTGAATTTCCATTATCGATATAGTAAATAAATAATATAGTAACAATTCATACAGATTTAAGTTGTGGTAGAGACACGCTACTGGAGAAATTCACTATTGCTAGTAGCATGAATGGGCTGTCCGGGGAAGTACCACACTCTAACTATGTTTCGTTCGGCGAGTGAGAGAATCGGAGGCCCATCCCCTCTCCCCTCTGGGAGAGAAAAATAAAAGGCCACCGATGCTCTTGTCATACCCCAGGTGTTGCAGTTGTCCATGACCAGCGGTGCAAAGTTGACCCACTTGCTCGTTAGCCGTCTTCAGACATAAAAGATTGACCAAAGCCACACTAAGTTCTGAACTAATAATATATTAACATATGCGTATGATATGACTTTAAAGCTACTGCATATGCCACGTTTCATATAATATATACACATTATATGAAAATTTGTTTCGCACTTGTAGGAATCAATATTCTCAGATTTGTGAATCACTAGGTAAATATTATAAGACAATATCTTCTACTGCGTATGACTGGTAATATAGGAATAAAATCATACTGGATCCCAATTTGACTTTGACTTTCTGTGTATCATAAAGTCGATACACAGAAAGTCAAAGTCAAATTGGGATCGGTGCTTTTAAGAAAAAGGGTATGAAAGTGAATGTAAGTAAGTCAAAAGTAATGGTTTTTGAAAGAGAAGAAAATATGACGGTATGCAATGTTCTTATAGATGAAGAAAAAGTGGAACAAGTGGAAGAGTTTGTGTATTTAGGTAGTGTTTTTACAAGGGATGGAAAGCATGAAGGTGATATTGAAAAAAGAGTGGCTGCTGGTAATCGGGTAAATGGGGCATTGCATTCTTTTATGAACAGTAGGAAGATATCCTACAAAGCCCGACTTGCTGTTCATGAAGGGGTGTTAGTACCAACTCTTATGTATGGCAGTGAAAGTTGGGTATGGCAGAAAAGGCACGAAAGTAGAATAAATGCAGTTGAAATGAGATCGCTAAGAAGTATGTGTGGTATAACTTTGAGAGATCGGGTAAGGAATGACGTAGTGCGGGAGCGATGTGGAGTGAAAGATGATGTAGTGACTAAGATTGAGAAAGGAATGTTAAGGTGGTTTGGCCACATTGAAAGGATGGATGAAAGAAGAGTAACAAAGAATATTTATAAAGCCAGTGTGAATGGGATAGTTGGCCAGGGTCGACCTCGTCGAACGTACTGCGATCAGATTGCTGACGTTCTTAAGAAAGGAGATGTAAGAAGTACCCGAAACCGAAGAGCATGCATGGGGAGAGTGATGAGTTTAGATGAAGCTAGAGGGATTTGTCAGGATCGTAGCAAGTGGAGATCTATAGTCTCTGCCTACCCCTATGGGAAAAAGGCGTGATAATATGTATGTATGTATGTATGTATGTATAAAGTCGATAGTTTCTGGTTACCAGCTAAAAATTATTTTCAAAGCGTTGATACTAAAAGATTTTAAAAACAAACCAAACATTTTTTAGGACCAATATTCCCAGAACAGTTCTAAAAGAACAAAACAAGCATAAATTGCAATTTAGTATGATTAAGATATGATATCATAGAGTTTTTCTCGACGCCATTAGTTTCTGGTAACAGTGACGATTACAAATGGCTCCCGAGCCAAACATTAAAAAAGTATGTTATTGATGGCCAGCGCTCGCAATCAATCAAATCAAATTAATATTTCCATGTAACTTTCTGGGCTTCTTTAAAGTACTGTTAAGGGTTCCGTAATGTACGGTCGTATGCAGATAAATCTGAACCCCTTACAATTTAAAATCTGTGCTTAGGGGGTCAGATTTCTCTGCAGGCGACTGTACACGACTTAGGAAACACTAGCTAAAGAAAGCTTATACACATCAAAGTGACCTCTCCAACCCATTCGGCCAGCGTGGAGAGCGTATGCTAAATCTTCTCACTGCTCGGGCTAATATATAGATCTGGTAGTACAGAGAGGGTCGTGCTCCTTAAAAAAGACTTAAAATGACGTGATGATGTTGATGAATGTAGACTGGTCAGGGTAGTCATTCCCTTCGGCCTATATGGTGGTTGTAGGTATGGCATCCAGATATTGGCCCGGCCTCCTAAACTACTTTTTTATGGTTTTGTTTTGTTTGTTTGTTTTTCGTGTGTGTAAGTGGCCAACACTGGTGTCAGATTTTTCAAGCTGCCTTAAGGTATCTGACATAGCTTAACGACTGCCATCAATGATGACAGCCGGGACCAACGGCTTAACGTGCCTTCCGAAGCACGGAGGAGCTCGAGATATTCTTATGCCACTTGCGGTCACCCATCCAAGTGGGGACTGCACCCGGGGTTGCTTAACATGCGGAATTGCTTATAACGCTCACGCCCACTAGGCCATCCTTTTTTATGGTATAGGACGGCAAACGAGCAAGCGGGTCATCAGATGGTAAGTGATCACTGCTGCTTATGGATTAATGCAACATCAGGCCTGTGACAAGAGCTACTACTTGCTTTTCCCCCATTCATTCTAGTATTCTTAACTAATAATATTAAAAAATCATTTATCTTAATAATTTACAGTGCTTTTACAGCATCGCGTATTTTTTCCTTCTTTTTTACCAAATTCAATGGCATAATTAGGTATTGATCATATCATGTCCTATTCTACACTGCCGGGAACCACACGGCAAAGGTAGGTATTGATAAAAATGTATAATTGAAAAAACAATGAAAAACTCAGTATATTTAATTTATAATTAACCGTTTTTACCGTTTCAATCATATAATATGCACGTACCCATATGTATAGTTTTCATACGATTGCACATGTACGAGGGACACTAACCTGTAGTATTTCAGTCTCTTCCTATGCCATAAGTTACAATAGGTACTCAGTCCTTCTACTAATACATAAGGTCTTCGGCTGAAACTAAGCCTCTGTCCCCAGGAAGTAAAGGTCGCGTTCATTCGGTCACTCATTCGGTCAGTCATTCATTCACTGGCAGGATTTCGAGCGGAAGTGGCCTTATCAGGCGACGGAGGTGACGTCACAAAGTACAATCGCCTACGTGCTTGTAGTGTAAATAAGACTGCTGCGTAGCCTAAGCGAAAATTTCACGTTTTTGATATTTCATTGAATTTTCATAATGTTGCAAAATCTATAGATATGGTCTAATTTAGATGCAAATGCCGAAAAAAATCTGAATTACTTGCATGCGAAATTAGCTTTAATTTATTTAAAAATAAGGTATTTAGTCACTGGATATATATAAAAAATTACAAATTTTCTAACTAATCTTTTGTTTTTGCAATAGTTCAAAGAACTAATCAAGCAAAAAAAAAGAGACGCGTTGAAATCTTTTGGTAACAAATTATGAAAATTCACTGTAATTTATTTTGTGCCTCGTAATTGGTTTTTTTCATTGGACGTTACGTTACTAAGGTAGTTATAAAAACATATTCAGTTACTTTTATAATTATAAATCACAAACTACATTGTAAAACCTTATACAATTTCTCATGAAGGGCACCTTACTTATTTATCTATTGTAAAAAAATCTAACACTCTTATCAATAACTATAAATCAAGCCCATAAAATTCCGGTAGCCAAAATAAGTTAAAACCACAATAAAACTCCTTTAAAAAGTCATAAACACGTGACAACAATACATGAAACTGGCCACTTCAAGTAAACTCAATAAAAAAGAAAAAGAAAAATATGGCGGCATCGATATCATATTCAAATAACGAACGAACATAACTGGAATCGTACGTGTGTCATACATTCCTTCAATTGTGATTCCACTCGGCTTTCTAATAAAAAACACATTTCCTAATTTAACAATACATTGAGTCATGCAGGGCTTTAATCAAAAATTACACCTTCCTTATAATTTTGTGATTGACTCTACGCTCTACTTGACTCCTTAGTCACCAAATTTTGATTTGGAAAATACTCATAAGTTACTTACTATAAATATTTCGCTCTGAATCAGAAGGTCTATATGGGCAAATATAACAACAAATCCTACACAATATATTAAGGAGTATAACGTTTTCAAATTAGTGGTTACTTTATCATGTTTTTTTGGAAATTAATCGACGTTTTGTTTGCTAATATGAAAAATAATAAAATCTTTAAATCAGAGTAAGTTTGAATATATACAGTTTGGCAGAAGTACTGTTACATTAATAAGAAATTCACCTTCTTATAAGTAAAATATGTTTGCTAACAAGAAATAAATAAATTAAGGAAATTTGTTAATTTTACAGCCAAATTAAGCACAAAAACATTGAAAGTTTAAAAATAATCGACCGAGAATACCAAATATAAGAGTTCAAATAAATAAACGTACAAGTTTGTACAAAATTTTATGGACATATCTTAATATAGACATAAATCGCCTTTACTAGACAAAGCCACTATCCCATAATTGTCGAGAAATGTCAGAAATAATTACAGCAAATTCGGATAAAGCCGAAGTAAATTGCCTATTTACAATTTTAAATAAGAGCTAATATGGCGCTTACAAGCGCAGTTCCATGTGACAGACAGACAGCTGATGTACAGACGTATAAGGACGTAAGGATCTATAGAATATTATAAATGTTTCATGCTTTTAAAGAAAGACAAAATCTTACTTGCATTCAAGACACAAAAACTTTAAATAAGTATTTACTTTAAGTTTTATTTCGAAAAGGAAATTTTTCAAGGGAAGAATAATTTTAAATATTAGTTAAGTATATAACGATCGTTCGATCTTATAATTGATTCCATGCCAGCATTTATATTGATTTTAAAATTGAAGAAGATACTGGCATAAATCATTCAACATAACTTAAAGTGATTAAAAATAAAGCATGTTCCAGTTTCAAATTTGTTGGAAGAGTTTGCTCGATACAACCCTTCCCTGCAATGTGTACTTTTGACCCGCCGCTGCGATCAGAACAATAGCAATTACGTGCGTTTTCGTCAACGAAACAGTAGTCGGCCGTTTTGAAAATCGAAAACTGTTTTATCGTTATCGATTATTGTTGCCACTGCATGATTCACTACGCTTAGGGTTGTCACCAAAAATTATATTGCTTTGTTGAAGTAAACTACAACTTAAAATTATCTATGATATAGATATCTATATCATAGATAATTTTAAGTTGTAGTTTACTTCAGTAATCCCAAATGATTTAAATTGAACACCAATGACCACTTACCCACTTTTTGTATTCAGTTATGATATAAAGTTTAAAATGCAATTACATGTACTTCGTGTAGTGTAATTTCCCGACGCGTGACAAGCGTGACACTGTCGAACGATTTAATATTTCAGAATACGAGAACAATTACCTCAAAAATTGCTGATTGATTATCAATAATGGACAAATTATTGCGATATTAATATTGAAATATTTCCATTTTGTCGTCGCATAATTATCATAATATCATCACGGATCGTGCATTTAATCCCTCTCGCTCTTTATGCAGCCGTCTTATTTTCACACGCATGTTGCAACGACCGACCAATTAGTAAACAATTTTGAATCTTTGTACTTAAAAGATAAGATCTGTTTTAGTCGAGCAAACAAATTGTAAAGAATACAGCTGCTATCTTCATATACATTTCTCAAAGAATCTTAACACAAAGAACATAAGGTACAAATTCTTTCACACCACCACAATCAACAAGCCCTTTCGATGAAATGCGAAATGGATTATTTTTTCAAAAATGGAATTAAGAAGAGACAATAACGTTCATTGTTTTTAAAGATGGCGGACAGGACGGGTTCAAATATGAGATTATTACTTGTGTGTCTGGTTTATGATAATTTTATAGCTCCGTAAGGCACTATAGTTGTTTATTTTGATGCAAAATTATTGTTAAGATACTTTATACATTTCAATACTGGTTCCTAACAAAGAATACCGATAAAAATGTGTGTTACGAAAACAGGAAACGTAAAAACTCCTTTCTCCGATTTTGATTTGAATTATAAAGATTATTTGTAAGGCGTCGGTATGTTGTCTTTTATGTTTTTCGAACTCGTCGGATATGACCTTTTTTATGAATTAATTCCTTTTTTATTTTTCCTCTGTGTGACGGATTTCGATATTCACGCTTTAATTATCATTCATAATATATGCTAAAATATTATCGCATTTACCTAAGTTTGATTTAAACCTAAACTTCTCGAGTTTTGTTTTAACATTTTACAATTCGTATTTAAAACTTTAGAAATGATAGATAGATAGATTTAATTTTTTATTTGCCAATATTATCGTTGAAAACCATAACGATATGTAAAAAACAAATTTTATAATTCTTTGCTGTCAGTTGAAAACTCTAGTATTAGTACAAGTTCAATTTCGTCTTCTAAATTCCTCCTATCGCTCATGCTCCTAATGAATAGATAACTGACGTGTCACACGCTTCCAGAAAGCTGAATAGTACGTTAAGAGTAATTTAAATAGAGCGATCCCTCAATTGGGGTTAATTCCCGTGTTTAAGGAATATGTAGTTTAATTACGCTTGTTCACAAAATAAAGAGAGTGTAGAAAGATAGTATTTGCGCTTTACACTACTGTTTTGTACACATACAAAAATGTAACAGTACAAAAAGGTGGCAGCGTTCTCTAACAGTCTTGGATGAAAAATTTTTAAAAATTTTATAGATTAGAAGAATTATAGATACAGTAAAGTGTTGTTTATATTTATAAACAACACTTTTCTGTATCTATAATTAGAATGTGAGTTTATTCCTTTTTTATAATTATGGAATCTCCAATCGATATTCGGATTACAGTTACTCAAATACAAAAGATATTGGGAAACCACTATTGAAGAATCTTAAGATATAAATTAAAATCCTCTTAAACAGAGGGGGTTTTCTTCCTAGGTACTATGACATAAATATTTTTTGTTATTTAGTTGTGGTTGTGGCTCTGTAAAACTTTTGCAAACTTATACGCTAATACGATCTGCCAGGGAAGAGAAGCAGCTGGTATATTCTATGTTTTTTCTTTACTCCCAGACTAGCGTTTACATAAACATATTGACCAATGCATGATATTGTAACATCTAAATTAAAGCTAAAGTGAAGAGTTACGTATATTTAACAAATACCACTTTGCAAAAACAACAAAGTGCCTGCGAATATCTTACAACTTCCAATCTGTACTGTACATTGCCTTCAAAGATATTGAAGTGAATTTTCTACAGTATCTTTATTTTACGTTCCTCATATTATGTCGTAGTCGTTTTCACATGATATTGATTAATTGAGCCGTTTACCAAGAACCGTGTTGGTCATCCATGGCAAAGGGCCTCGTGGAATGTTACGGTTTTTTTTTACAATCG
This sequence comes from Rhodophaea formosa, assembly GCA_963082605.1. NCBI lineage: Eukaryota > Metazoa > Arthropoda > Insecta > Lepidoptera > Pyralidae > Rhodophaea > Rhodophaea formosa. The sequence goes on along the minus strand of OY720228.1, from coordinate 5,488,261 downwards.
TCAACTGTCAGATTACAAGTATTTAGAGTGTAGTTTGAAGCTTTTTGTTTGTTTTAGATGGACTAATCTGTTAACCAAAATCACATTTTAAACTTCAACTTTATATTTCTCAACTTTGTGTAAGATATATCCTGAGCTCATGACAGCTGTCACACAGATAAAACACAGAAGGAATCTTATTTTGTAAAGGTCAACATTTAATTCAACCTTATTTGAAAGGGGTTTTTGAAAATACTTAAGTAGATGTTAAATTGCCAATTGGAAATTAAGAATATATTTTCTTTTTATGATAATGCAGTATTATATTAAAGTATAGTATAGTACAGTAATAAAAAAATATTCTTCTTTCTTTCAAGCAACAACTCACTCTTTTATTGGATGACTTTACCTTCTGTAAAATAAAAGTTAATAAAAAGGATATGGTATCTCAATAGGAAGAAAACATACAGTTACTTGTTCTGTGATAATCATTAATAACGAATACTTTGTCTTTGTTACTTGTAAGTGGTATTCAAATTGGAAACAATATCAGATAAGAATATCTATTTGAGCAACAATAATAGAAAGTATGCATATGAAAGTCGAAACTCAAAGCTTACCTATTTGAAATGAGCTTGCCAATCAGAAACCGCTAGTGCAATTTATTTCAACACCAAACTAAGTGAATACAGTTATGTTTAGCTGCAAACAACTAATGTGAACCCAAAACCAATTTACAAGTAGCCGCGTACATCGACTCAAAACTTTCAAATCGATCCGGAAACTTCAAATTCTAATAACATAAAGAGCACGTTTGCTATCCACTTACATCACAAGACTCGTTTCAACTTTTTACCGAATCGTGATCCGAGTTTTTGTTGGGAACACATATTCAGATGTGTAATGACCAATCTCCGAGCGTCGAACAAAAAAAATAAAGAAAGAGATCATTCGAGGCATTAATGCATCAGTTACTAAACCGTCAGACGTATGCGCGGGCGCATCCTTAACGCATTCATAATAAGAACAAGACGTTCCGTTTTCAAACAGACAAATCACAAATACAGGGATCATTCCATCTTCAAATGTTACATTCACTTCATATTCAAATTCGGCATTTGAAAATAGAACGCGGAATATTCGAAATTGGAGCGCTCGGGATCTTTTTGTCCAGACAATCTGACTCAACAGGCTCTTGACGAGACGCATCATATAGACGACACCAACAGGAAATTAGACGAATGCCGCAAAATCTTAGACTTTTTAAACTCATCTATAGCATAGACTGTAAAAAAGTTTAGATGTGAATAAATTCAATCGGTCATAATCTAAAAATGTACTCGGCAAACACGGGGGCGTTTCTTGACACGCAATAAATACTTTATACATTTTTAATTAAGTTCAAAACATGGCTTAGTCTAGTACATGCCAGTCCGGGGTCAACACTCTTAGAATATAACACGACTATTGGAGAGTGATCTCTTTATGCATATGAAAAGTTGGATCACACAGGCATGTGTACACTGGTCGTATTGAAACCACTCGCAGCGTGGTCACCCATCAATCAATGGGATCATATCGCCGCCGAAACGAAACTAGCGACGGCGAGATTATGATTTTATAAGTTCGAGTAATATTTTATTCAAATTTTACGTTGATTGAATGTTTCTGGCCGAGTCAATGTTTTACGAATAGAACAAACTGGCATCCATCAAAAACACAGATATGTAACCAGTTTGCAATATAAAAAACTTTTTAGAATAATAGAATAACTAGCACGAAAGAAATGAAGCTTAAAGAGAAAAGAAAAATAATATTTGTGGCGTATCAAGATACGTTCCAGCGCTCGCCCCACACGCCCGTCATAATCCATCTCAGCGCGTTCGATATTTGAATACACTCGAATTTGGAACACGCTCGTAATATGAACTTAGTCCGTTTCGTTTTTCAATTGCTTCACTTATATTTTGAATTTAGAACGTTGGATCTGAGATAAGAATTTCGTTTCGTTTTTTGTCTGTTCGAAATTTAAAATTGAGTATGTGCGTTTTTTACGTCTAGACTGGTTTTAGTGGCCAATAAATTGTCTAGCCATTGTATTGTCAATTGGACTAGTGCTTGTATGAAAGGTGATAGAGAAATCGCGATTCAGAAATTCTACGCGCGTGTCGGGTTACGTAAGAGGCGTACTTATTGTGTATGCCGTGGGTCAGCATGAGGCACGCGCGCCACCTTCAGTATCGCAACAAGGCGCGCGGGGTGGCCGAGCCACTGGCCATCGCATTCTTTGCCGAACGCATTGACAGCCGATTAAAAAGTTAATGCCATTCATAGACAAATGGAATATTTAAAAAGGTAAAGCCGGATAGGTGTCTGCGGACATGTCGGATGGACAGGCGCATACATGATGTTGGGTATTATTAAAATGTATGTCAAATCAATTTACTCTTTTTTATTTTCGTGAGTTTACTATAATAATTAAACACTGTTATACTTTATAAAAATAGCAAAAAAAGAATTATATTTATAAAGAATTAAAGAAATAAAATTTTCCATTTTCATGACGTAAAATAATTATCATGCCTGTTTCCATCATAAATCTAAATAATGATTATAAGAAAATGTAACAAATCACATAGTTGTTGAAGGTTAATTGTTACCCCCACCACAACCAAATCCGTACGCCGGAAACTGTGCACACGCATCTAGGGTCATATGATCACATCTTGAAGACAATGCTCAATGGAGCACGTAGGGGGGTTAAGCCCAATGGAGGGGGAAGGGGGGAGGTATAATTATTCGACGCTAGCCCGAGGACCACGCCCGCTATTGTCGCTAAATATGGGCTTTTACTGAGGTTATTGACGTGACTTATTGGACCTTTGAAGTTGATTTTTGATGACTTGAATTCTGATGTCAATGAACAACGGTTTCCGGGTTCTAATAAGATGAATCGTATTAAACAAGGAAGGGTTTCGGTTGAATGCAACGACAAAACGAAAGTTTGTACTCATTCATATTATGTCAACTCTCAGCAATATAAATTCTGACTCTACAAAATCAGATGCCATATAAAAAAAAATCTAATTAATAAATATTTAATGCGTGTAAAGTTTAGATGACTAAATATTTAAAGTATGATTAAAGCTAAATAAACTGAAACATGTAAGTCTGTACTAGACTATTTGTAATAAACCAATTTATCTTTTATAGAATCAAAACCAAACCTTTTACCTTCATAGCCCACAACAATTTCAAGAAAACATTTCCTATATCTGTTTAATAAAATCACTCTTACAATCTACGTTCATCCGAAAATAACCAGATTACACCGTAATTACCATACGAACATATGAACAAGCCAAAAAGTATAAACCTCTCATTCGTCAGTTAAAAACATTCGTCTAACTTATCTCAGGCACTCAAAACTATTTTTAAGCCAAAACGCTGGCGTCCGGGGCAAATGTAAAAATTGAAATATACAAATGATTGATTTTATTACTGGCTACAGGAATCGACGTTTTTAGACACAAGTGCGATTGTTTATGGTTATCGGGAAATATTTGAATGAGTTCGATTTTATTTTGATGACGACAATGCTTTTTCTCTGTCATATTTTTCTTGGCGATCAAAGAGAACTATAGCGAAGATATTACTGAAATGTTTTAAATATTTTTGCAAAGTATTTTTAAATATCTTACATAATTCTTTGAATTAAGAATTATGCCATCCAGATTCCGAATAGGTACACAAAACTGTTAAGTAATGACTTTCTCGTGCTGTCACTGTTACACTAGCTAATTGCAAGGTTTAAGAACGATTTAAGTTAAATACTTTTTAGTATTCGGGCTTAAGTGTGGAAATAGTGCGGATACTACGAGGAACACGGTGAATGATGATGATGATGACTTATAAAAATACGTTACGAATAAAAAGTTGACGAGCTCCGTGGCGCAGCGGTCAACACGCCGACCTGCGACTCGGATGGTCCCGGGTTCGATCCCCGGTCAGGTCAAGATGGAAAATGATCTTTTTCAGATTGACCTGGGTCTTGGACGTTTATCTATGTATGTAATAATATATAGGATCGTTGAGTTATTATCCCATAACACAAGTCTCGAACTTACTTTGGGGCTAACTCATTCTGTGTAATTTGTCCAAAAAAAAAAAGTAAGCACCTACATTACAAAAATTGCCCAAACTAAGACTTCGTAGCCAATTAGGGATCACATCAGAAAACTCAATCTAAATAAGATTCATGTCGATGGACTCGTATCCCTAATAAAACTCATGGCAGCGTTTACTCATCAGAGTTGAGAAAAAACAAACAATTCCTCAGAATCACTCGCGGCCGACACAAACGCATCTGGTTAATGTTCGACGGAGTTTGATAAGTGATTATCTTGTGGCCGGTGAGCTGGTTGGTTGCGGAAACTGTGTAGAGTTGGTTGGAGATAGGATACCTTCTTATTAGAGTGTATCATGTATTTAATAAAGGTACGATACAACAATAAAATATATTTTTAATGAATTATACACTTTTTGCTGTAAAATAAAAAATTTAAAGTACATTATTAAAAGCAATATTTTTTCAAACCCTTAAACTCATCCATGCTGGTTAGGGAGTAAAGGAAAAACATAGAATATACCAGCTGCTTTCTTCCCGCGCAGACCGTTTAAGCTGGTCAAGGGATTGGGCGAAAATCTAAGGAATCACGTCAATAGGCGATACGGGTAGCAACTCGTCACTATATTGATTCTGCTTTCCTCCTTAACGCCCATTAACACGCTAAACGAGGCCTTTGAGTTTTATGAGCTTGGGCTTGCCTACCCCGCAAGAGATAAAGACGTGATAATATGTATGTATGTTCAAATCGTTTCAAATCAACTTTTACAAACAAAAATATAAATCAAGCTTTGTTTCTAGCCAGATTATTTATTCCTCTATGTATTTTGGGACGATCTTTACTTAAAGAAAGAGCCAGATTATCATCATATTCTCCATATAAGCGTCGAAAACGGTCACGATTGTTAAAAACGCTCAAATATATCAAACGCAAGCACGCGTGTTAATCACAGAAGTCGACCCACCCGAAAAGGAAACGAACAAAACGAACGACCAAGATAATAATAATTCACGTACAAAATAAATTAGGATTTGCAAAAATTCTGCGCCGCGACCGAAATTGATTTCCGCCATAAATGAATATTCGTTTTTAGTTGAAACCAATGCGCGTCCCGCCTCACCGCTTATGAAATCTGGAATTTGACCGTTTTTAGCCTCGCTCCGAGGTACCAAATTAAAAATGTAAGAATTCTCGCTTGCGAAAGGAATTTATATTTTATTTCATTTCATTAAATCCACCATCTTTTGTTTCCGCGGCCCGTTCCGATCGGAATTCATATTTTTCTGTGTTTTGTTTCGGTTTGCGAGCGGCATTGTTTTATTGTTATGTCCGTTCTAAATGTTTCGTTTCTCGTTCCCAAACTGGTATTAATTATTTTCTTATTTTTGATGAATGCGCCCGGCGAATTTTAAGACGACTTTTAGTGGCGATTAAAAATCCGCGGTGCGATTCGTCTCTTAGGAACTCAATCACGATTTTCATTTAGAATTCTGCGCTGTGTCGAATAAATGTGTATTTGATCCTTGATCTGTGATCTCACGGAGAAATCGGCCACGTCAAGATTACTGGACGAATACTTACTGTGCTTAAACTATTAGCCGCTACGTTGGAGCCGAATAGACAGAGATACGTATCGTTTACCGAAAATAATACCGGCCGTAATCTGACATTCTCATACGAGTCGACGTTACGCAAGTTACTTTCCGCCTTCCAACATCGGAGATTATTTGTTACTCATCAATCTTAAATAGACACGGCCACTCCATTGTTCCCGTGACATTTAGACGAATTTATAAATACGCCGCCGAATAAATTCTATACTTAATCTGTATGCATAAATTGAAGGAAAATCCGCCCGTGAATAATTCGGGCGGTTTTAATTTCAGAACGTGTGTAAGTCGATGCGCGATTGGTAGATTAATTTATAATTAAGTCCAAATTTAAATTGTCGTGCTCGTATTTGAATTTGGAATAGAGCGCATTCCTAATTGTTTGTGTCGGTTGGCATTTTGGCATACGCTCTAGCGATCGTTACCTTTTCGTATTTCGAACGTCTCTTTGTATTCGAATTTAGAAAAGCTGATCATTTTGTTTTGTTTAGGTGTTTATATTGTGTGCAAATGTAATTGTTGTCGGGATATTGTTGTAAATACGATCGGGGGATAGTTTCGTCTACGCCTGCTTCATAAAGATGGCGAATGCGAGTTCGTGATGACGTACGACGTCGGTATCGAGTTTATTAGTGGTCGCGGTTGACATTTTTACACTTTATGTGCGCGAGTTGGTACTGTACTTTATAAATGTTTCTTATACTTGTTATTTAAGAGAAGCTAGAACGGTTATATATCTTATTATTTTCAATATCCCAACTAATATTATAAATGCGAAAGTGAGTTTGTTTGTTTAATTATTTGTTTGTTTCTTTATTTGTTACGCTTTCACGCCGTATCTACTGAACCGATCATAATGAAATTTTACATACACATAGGTTAGGGTACCGAAAAGGACATAGGCTTTAAATTACGCGGGCGAAGCCGCGGGTAACAGCTAGTTATTTATATTTTAGTCTTTAATGAATACATGCTTACTTTTAGGTAGATTTCATTACGTCAAAGTAGACGGGATTAAAATTTGTGAGGTGAAAAGGTAGGCTTAAAAATGAAAGTATTTGATAACAGTGAAATTAGGATAATTATTAATTCATCTGTTTTTAGTTTATGTCTATTTTTTTCACAGACTTTTACTATACATGGGATCTTCTGTTAAAGAAACTCCCAAAACTGCATGAATAAGTTAAATTTTAAATTGCAAAATTACGCCATCCACTGTTCCGCGCCATCTATTTTCTCATTACATCGAGCCATCCCCAAACGTACTCTGGCCGTGACTCACATGAATAAAGTCATCGAATGTGCAGTGCATTTTCCAGTTTAGGGCAACACCACACTGGCGTGGTTACATTTGTTATAAAAAACCTCAGTTCAATAGTGCAGAAGTATCTCTCACAGATATTTTCACTAGATAATTGCGAAAATATGGAGTTATTATTATTTATATGTTCCAGAGAAACCATTATCTTATGAGAATTTACTATATGTATTGAAATCTAAATGAAAAAGCTCTATCGAATTCTAATGTACCATTTACGGTTTAGTAAAGCTTTATTTATTGGGTCTTATCACTCATCATCATTTCAACCTTTCTTCAGTTATTTTCATCATCATGAAATAAGTAAATCCTACTATTAATAATATTGATATTATTATTTATAATTAAAGTTTTAAATACGAAATGTATGTTTAGATGTTTATTACTCAATCATGTCCAAATGTCTCGACTAGATGAAATTTTGCACACAGATAGTTTATTACCCAGATTAACATATAGGATACTTTTTATCCCGGTAAGAGGTACTATTTCCGAGAGGCCAAAATTAACACGAGCGGAGCTGGGGACGAAATATAACTATATAATATTATATTGGACATTACACACACTAACATGTAATTTAAAAAAGAATCCAAGTATACAGAAAATATAATCCTCGGAAATAATTTGTACATACCCTAACATGTTATTTGTATAAGAATCCAAGTAAACAGAAACTGCATTCCATACGCAGGCCTGCCAAACGACGCACTGCCAAATTTCAGTGCATAGATTTATAGACGATATACGCTGATGTAAATGTGACAATTCCGTTTGTAAGCACGCTGATGGGTTGGCAGCCTTGTCGCTGCAATTTCTGAAATCGTGAAATATCGGCGTAATGTCAAATTGTCAACAGCTACTTTGTATTAAGCAAGATATTCACAAAGACGTTTTTGCATCTCCTTTATAGATGAATCCTGCGCATGTAAAACTCGTTCCAAATTTACTTAATAAAAATATATTGTGATTTATTTTAATGCATTTTGTGTTGAAATAATAACTCATTTGTACAAATGAAAAAAAAAACCTCTAACTTCGAATACTGCATTCTATAATTGAATTCAAATTTGAAATAGTCTAGCTGTTCTCTTTTTAAAATCGGCCAGACTCTTAAGATGCTAGTATTTACGAACTGACATTTGTTTTGACTTATGATTATATTACCAAGAATAATTAATATTTTTTCGTCTCTGCCAAATTAATCCGAGATAACAGCCACTCAAATAATAATGTTCTAGAATTAAATCTAAACTGTAGTGCGTCTCAAAATAGGGCGCGTTTGCAGCAATGAGCAATTATTTTAGCTCTGTCTTTCTGAAAATTGGCAGCCGAGTGAGATCTTTTGCGAATGGTATTCGGTTGGGAAACCGTTGTACCACCGACCAGGATAACAAGATCCACGATGCAAACCTTAACACCGAATAGATTGCAAGGAAGCATTGCAAAGGGGATGGGTCAATTAAAACTGGACGGGTTTTATAAATAAAGTGCCCTGATATGCGAATAATAGGTAAGTCTGTCCGTCAGTGCGTGTGTAGTACTCTCGTGCATTTTATTTTAGTCTAAGTTGCGTCGACTGTTCCCTTTGTTTGGGTATTAATTGTCAACTGGCTAATTACGGCAAACGCAACACAGAAACATGGTTGACAATTTTATTACTCTGTGTTTACATTTTTTGCTAAGCTTTTTCGAATACAAAAGCAATCATTTTTGGATCATAAAACGAGTATTGATTAGCATTTCTCTTGAGAATTTAATTTACAATAGGAGCGAGAACAATAAAGGAACAATAGTTGTATAAAAATAAAACATCAACCGTAAAGGTTTGCTACAATTCTGCTACAATTTAATACCATAAAGAGAAATCAAACAGAAAAAAGCCGACCAACGCCGTCGCGCGCTGAAAATTTACATTTGTAATCAGAGCCATTAACGTCTACAATAAACTGCATTGACACGCGAGAGAAAGAGACGCGGCTACGGCGCGAGAGCGAGGCGGCGAGCACTCGCGGAGTCGCGCCAGACACAATAGCGGCGCGTGCGCGGCGTAACAGAGACAGGGCTATGCAGTAAAAGAGAGATAAAGATAATTTTCTCAGCGTTTTCTCAATTCAATAATAACTGCGTTCGAATTTTATGCGTTTGCGAAAAATGCGCGCAGATTTATCGTTCCGCTTTCCTCGTACTCTATTATTGCGTACGGCCTCTTTGTCATTTTCGATTAATTGAATTTAGTTCCTTTGAAATAATGTCACGTATTTCAGTCTTCAAATTGCATGATTAACTTTACTTCAGCCTAACTAGCCAATCTATTAATTTGACATCTAAATATTTTATTTTAATGTTTGATAGGTAAGATATTTTAATGTAAATTCTAACCCGTTAAAAAATAAATACTTAAATGTTAATAAGACTTACCAGAAAACAATCAAGATGAAAATTTACGGAATGAGAAGCGCTACAACTCTAGAATTTTACTCTGCGCACAAAACAAAAGATTTACAACTACTTAAAAGATCGTAAATGTTTCTCAAAGATGACAATGCTAACTAAACTTGCATAAGTACACAGAGCCGCATAACAGAGTGCTGGACAGGTGCAAAATGCATTCCTAATGCCGGCTTTACAAGAGTTTAGAGCAAAGCGCTTAGTTTGTCTGTTACAGTGATTCTAGCTGATTTTGGCTTAACGTGGTATAAATTAAAGATGAATAGGCAGTTATAGCTCGTGGATTTAAAATAAAATTATAAAACATAACATAATTCTTAAACTTCCTATTGCCTATTGTAATTCTCCGCAATTTTACATTATAAAGAAATGTCAAAAATGTGACGAAGATAAAGATATCTAAAATAAAAAGTAGGGCTAAACCTAAATAAATAATTCTTAATTATTTGTTGCGTATATTTGTGTAGGCTTAAAAAGGATCGTTTTCTAGATTTCCTACCAGAAAATATTTAATTCAATTTTGTAGGCAAGTGCAACTGAGAGTGCTAATCTGATGTAAACGAATCACAAGCAATGCATTCAAAACCAGGAACGATGATTAAAATTACGGGTTAATTAATATAACACTGTTTGAGAAGCGTTATTTATGCGTCTGCGCGGTTTGTTCGGTTAATATTCCAGCTGAAAGATTTGTATTTTACTTTGTTGTATTCACATGTAATCTTTCATTTTCAAAATGCGAAGGTGTATGGAAATAGGAATTACTATGTGTCAAATGATATGAGGTAATAGTTGCTTTATTCAAAGATTTATGCCTAATATTGGGAGAGGCTTACTGCTAAAGGCAGTCTAGTTTTGATATTAATTTATTTTGAACTAGCAATTTTCCTGTAGCTTTGTTCACGTAAATTATAGCCAATGTTACTCCCAGCTTTCTATAGGTGAAAGAATTTTGAAAATCAGTCATGTAGTTAAATGCAAGAAAACAAACAATCTAATCTTTCCTTTTTATAATATTAGATAATTATTATTATTATTTGAAAATTATTGGTTTTATTTTAAAAAATATTATTAGTTGCAGACTATTTAAAAGTACATCTTATCTTTAACGTAAGAAAATAAATAACAGTTTCTATAAAATAGCTAAAACAAAGTAACTTTTTGAAAATTCCTGAAAAAATATCAACCAAAACCACTTTTTAGTATTACTTACTTGAATTTCCAGTTTGATGATGGATATTATTTCCAGAATTAAATCAAATATTTCACTAAACACCCTATGAATATGTTGCATTAATTTATGATATGTGCTCATATAATTTATGTAACTATCAACATCTCCCAACAGCGACTGTTACGCATATGACATAAAGCTTACAATGGTGTGACAACAGAAATACATCATTAAATTTGACCGAGTGTGCTGCGAAACGCAAGCGAATTGTGTGTGATGCGTATGAAACAACAAAACGCGTCACCGCAAATAGCCAGACGTCTGCCCGGTGTTCAGTTGCAGCAACCAAACGCAGCTTCCGTTTTTATGTTCCACTACCGATTTGTAATTGGAATGCTCGATTCAAATTAATTTTATTGCCGGCACTCAATTCTAATCGTTCGAACGCTCGAAATTCAAAAATCCGGATTCTGTTGTAAACTATTTTTATGATAACAATCTTCGAACTAATTAAACCGTCGATTTGAATCGTTCCAAACATAAAATATTCGAAGATTAATATTTTACTTTTTTATTTTTTTTGATAATATTCAGCAGTTACGATTTTAATTTTCATGAAAAATATTTTATTTCGATTAAGTACTTATAATGTTTATTTTAAGTAATCCAATTTCCTTTGACATTATATATGAGTAAAGATTCTTTATTTATTTTTTTATGATGCAAAAACTTTTTTATGTTCTAAAAAATTTAGAGTAGGTACAACGCGGATCAAACAAAGCATGCGGGTTGGTAGAGTTATCACAACCATGCACATTTTCCACGCTGTTCCTTTCATTAAGTAGGCTTTATTTCCCCGTGATAAAGGTTACATTAGCGTAGTTTTCCATTATCTTTGAGTAAGGCGGTGTTTATTGCACGTGCCACCGTTAACTGGCGTTTATTACGCGTTTATCGGTAACTTATCTCGTAAAGTAAACGGATTGGATTTGACAGTAATCGTTTTGCTGGATTATTTTGACAGTTTTATGGTACGTATTTTGTCATTTTCACGATTAACTATACCTTCTTACCCATAACGTAGTAACAAGCTTCACGTACCAGGTAAAATGAAATATCCAAAAAATCTGATAAGTAATTACAAGTGCGTAGTATAAAAAATAAAAAGGTAGTTAAAAATAGCTTTAAAAAAAAACAAGATTTATTTATCACTTTAGTTCCTACGTTGTTTTGGTTATGTTTTTCAGAAAAAGTTTTTAGAAGTGATTGACATAACCCTTAAATAAATAAGCATTACTAAAATATGGAATCTTTAATATTTGTTTTAGGGAAATAGTATCGGTAGCAAACTTTAAAACCCATTCGCTAAACAATAAAACCTTTGAAATTATAATTGACATGCCTGTAAATAAAAACCGCAAAATTAACAAATATGCTAACTCTTTTCCTCACCTCAGCATTAAAATAAAACGTCTAATTTACCGTCTTCCCCGTTTCCCACCCTAAGAAGTATCCTAGTAATATTACGCCACCGGGTGGCATCATCTCACTTCCTGTGTCTCCCAAAACATTCACCCCAAATTCATTTCTCCATCCGAAGAAACCATCTTACAAGAAATGCGAACAAAGACAGTATTGTATAACGACCATTACGATAATATCGGACCACATGTTCTTCCCCTTCCCAAGGGCATTCACCCTGTCTTTTTATTTTTTTCTTGGAAACCGATCTGTTCCTTTTTGATTTTTATACTCCTTTAATTGAACGATGGTGTTTGAATGTTGACAGTCATTTTACTCAATTGATAGAGTTGTTTTAATATTGTTATCTGTGATTTACTGATTTTGTTTGACTTGTACATTTAATCTATAAAAATGAAATCTCCTAATAGTATAGTTTATTTTAGCACATAAAGCATTTATATGCTAAAATAAACTTGACAAAATGAAATAATGCATAGATGATTGATTTCAAATTACAGCTGGCATAAAAATAATTATATCTACTCAGTGTTAAACTAAAGAATAAAAAGCTGATTTTAGTACGAGCGCATTCCAATTTGGTAAAAGCAATGTTTATGTTCAATATAAAAAGGTGCCTCTATAAACTTGAATAAATCTTCAAAATCCATATCTCAACAACAACCCTTTCAATACGCTTATTGTACTGGATTCAATCAAATCGAAAATTCAATTCAAACGACGCCCGCATACGTACAAATTCCCTTTCAACCAAAAACACCCACATATCCCTCGCCCCAAACTAAAAATTGTTCCAGAAATTATTAAAATAGTTAAAAGAGTTAAATTTAAAACGGAGGGTAGTCAAAAAAAGTAATCTCAAAACTAACACAGCTGAGCTCTCACAATAACCCGTTTTGGGCATTTCAAACGCTGCGTAAATCAATTGAATATTTCATCCGAAATTTTTGACACGGAAAAAAATTATTTATCCGAATACGACCGATTGTTTTATTAATAATCTTCTGTCAGGAAAGTATGATTCCCAACTGGCCAGTTACAATTACCACTGTAAAAGAGTTCAAAAACAAAACTTCCATTATAGATAATTCACGACGTTCGTCGTGATAAATGAATTTCAACTTTTTTAATCCTTTGTTGTTGCATTCACTTAAATAGTGGCAAAGGGAGCGCCGTGACGAAAGCAATTTAAAAATTGAAGGGTTTCGCTTTTCGTTCCAATTTTAAAATATGAACCCGCGAGACATTTGAGTTGATTTGACGATCCAGTCAGATGCATTGTGAAATGGAATACATTATAAAATGTATTGAATTCTGCAGATGTAGAGCAAAACGGTAAAGAGTGAGTGAGATGTTGCTGTAACTATCGAACATATCATGTAAAGGTGGGATGAATAAAAGTATTGAATGTTGTACGAGTACATAATTCAATTAAAGAAGAAGAAGGTGCCTCTGGTATTTTTTTAAAGACTCGGGTAATGATGAATGCATTTAACGCTAGAAATTTGGTTTACTTAAGGACATTCCCATCCTCTTGAAGTTTTTAAGTGAATTGACTTGTGTTCATATGCCCCTCAGCTTCACTCCGAAATAATATACTCTCACTCACACATGCATGTGGACGCCGCAGATGTTGATTCCATAAAATAATATTACATGTAAAGCACTAACCGCCCGACCGAGGGCGGAAGGATTGCGTTCTATTTTTAATTTTTTATATTTTGAAGCAATTTAAAACGAGGAACAACCAGTCTCTTTGTTGTATTTACGTTTTGTTTCTTTGGAAATAAATTTGGTTAGTGAATTGTTTATTATTCTAGAGATTCAAGAAAACAAAGGCTACTTGTTGACGTAAACTAGAAAAGCCAATGCAAAAAAATAAAAATATTATCGTCGTTATTTTATTTTAAACAACAGTTAGAAAGTTTCAGTTCAGATATATTTGAACAGTATCTAATCTAAAATGACTCGTTACAATTGACCTCAAAATTATTTGTTCAGTCCAAACGTGAACATTCATCAATTAAATCGGACGCGAGGACTCGTCATTAAAACGTATAAAAAGAAATAAATCAGTATGCGAGTTTAAAAAGCTCCATTTCGAAGTAAAGAATGTTGTGTACAATCTCGGGTTTGGACAAAAAAGTGACAACGAATAAAAAAAGAAAACACAACACAGCCAAAGAACAGATTATCAGCGCTAAAAGGGTTGCTCCCGCGTTCTCCTTCTTTTGTTCCTTCCAAATTCAAACTTCGGATCCGTACAAGGAGGAGCGTTCGAATGCGAATTCTATTTTTGAATATTCTACCGAGAATTTTTAATTAATGCCGCTCGGCCGTTCTCGTATTTTTAAAATTCGTATTCTGTTTTAAATCGACTTCGATATTCAATTTTTGCGTTCGATTTCAGCGTTTTTTATTTATGTTGTGCGATAATGACGTTTCGCTTTAAGTGCTTTATTTCGATTGCCGATTTTATTCCGATGTTCTCCTTGAAGGTCGGTAGTTTTAGTGATTAATGGTCCAGATATGTGGAATGCTTTTTAAACGAAATATTGAATTTAATGATGTTTTGTGGAACTCTCGCGATCTGTTTTTGTTTCAACGAGCGTAGGCGGCACTTCTATAGGCGGACTCAATGACACTGTGTTTCAACATCTAAGATTAAGTACATGCATTATTTATTGATCACTTCTTCACTTGGCTCTATCGGTAATTCTATAAGGTGTAACGTTAAGTGTGCCGACCTTAATAAATTACTGTTTCGATGGGAGAATTTTATAACTGCTGCTTAAAATATCAACAACCAATCTCGTCTTCATTGATGCAGTCAAATCACAATAGGCCCTTATGAGAATCCAATAAGACATCGCAGCCACAGCGTACAGAAGTGATCCAGTGCATCGACTGTGAATCGGACGCTGTTATTCACACTTTATGTGAGTCTGTTACTCTGTGGCATCTCGTGCACTTTAAATGAGTAACCAATAAGTCGCATTAAGGGGTCACTCGACGCATAGCATCGCACGCAGCCAGCACACTCATGTCGTTGACCTCAATACGCAAATGGCGACTTATTTATTATGATACTTATAATCGATTATTTTATCATACTCATCATTGCTGAAAAAAGAAACAATGTCTTTAAAATTTCCGACTTATAATAATTATGTAAGAGAAGTGCAGCAAGTAAAATATAGTTTTTAATAACACGTTACGGAGCAAGTAATCGTTCGGCCGTATAATGGCTTCACTTAATATTCCATTTTCGAAAATATTTGAATCGTCATGCTCGTTCTATTCCTTTGTATCGATACCAATACGGCTGCTGGCTCACTATCAGATTTTAAATTTGGAAGCGATCGATCGGATATTCTCATTGGGTTCGAAATTTAAATTCAAATCTTAATTGTGATTACACTCCGACGTGTTAATTTGAATTGAACGGTGGAGTTAAATTGTTTTGTATTTTCATTTCAGGTACATATCGGGAAACCAACGGCCAGAATCGTCATTGCCTTTACATCGAAATGTCACGAACTCTTACAAGAAAGAGTGAGTAAAATAATCCTAATAGAAAAAATATACATAAAAAAGATACTTTAAACAAAATACGAGGTGAACGTGTACGTACCCTCCCTACGTATAATTTCATTATATCCCCTCCCTATGGACTAAGTTCAGTTTATTTTAAAAATGGAAAGCATAGAGCGTTCCCTAATATAATTGATGATGGAACTGGACTCACCCTTTCGTAATCTCGTTGCCGCGCAGGGATTGGACTCACACAAACAAGAAATAATATCTATGCATAAAGCTATCGTTGTAGCATTGCTACTCTACAATTATTACGCTACAGTATCAAATTCAAAGGATCTTTAAATGGTATACATATCGAATTAAAAATAATAATCCTCGTAAATCTAGATTTTATAAAAATGTTTTATATAGGTTTTCGTACATAGTTGTTATATTACAATAGATAATTAGGCGATTTAACCAACTATGACGCGCGTCGTATCTAAGCTTGAAGGAAAGGAAATATCATTGATTAGAAAGTTAATAAAAGAAAGACATAATTACACCTTTTATACCGAATCATTGACGCTTTAATTAGAATCACAGATTTAGAATCACAATCGAATGGGTATAATTACGAATAAAGACTTTCCGATTGATAATAAAAATGTGTTTTTGCTCCGAACGTTGAAACAAAGCGTTTATAATTCGTATGAAGTGACTTGCGTTTAGTTGCCGCTTTGTCTGTCCGTCTGTTCACAAAAAAGTTTTTTTTTTAATTCGGTTTCATAATTGTAGAGATTGGAGGCGATTGTGAGCGAAACAATGTGTCTGCCATGTACGTTTGGAGGAATGTTAATATCTTATAGTTTTAAAAGTCGTTTTGTGCCGTCATTCTGTGTATCCAAACATGTAATTGATAGAAAAAAATGAATAGATATTTGAATACGCCATTTTGTTGTAACTGTCTTGTAAATATAAGTCTATGGTTCTTGTGAATTGCATTTTAAATTAAAATGAGGTTTTTGCTAAAAGTGTCTGATGTCTGTTCAGTACAATATTAGAAAAAAAATTAAATAAGCATGTCATGAAAATTACATTTTATATTTTTTTTATTGTCAAAGTAAACCAAAGTTCCCCAAAACTTGAAATTCGAACACATTGTATTCACGTTCCGCAGCGTTTCTACGAAAAACCTTTCGATTTTATGAATACCATATTTAGCGGGGTTAAAAAGAGAAGAACGAACGCGATGACCGAATCGTGGGATACTTTGTAACGATGTTATTTGGGGTTTTCGGTCATTTTTGTCCATTGCTTGATGCGACGTGTTGTGCCTTTTCTTGCGGAATAACTTCGAGATGCAAAAGAAATGAATGCGAAAATTATACTTTACATCAGTTTTGCTTATTTAAAATTATACGACACATTACGAGTGATATAATGTTGCCACGCCTGCTCTAAAAATGTCATACAATTTATTTTGTTCGATCGTTTTTCTCGGTTGCGTCCTCAGCTGTGGTGCGTCGGAGCCGGGGTCCGCTATAATGACATCATTCACGCTGTGATAAGCT
Source organism: Rhodophaea formosa (assembly GCA_963082605.1). Taxonomy (NCBI): domain Eukaryota; kingdom Metazoa; phylum Arthropoda; class Insecta; order Lepidoptera; family Pyralidae; genus Rhodophaea; species Rhodophaea formosa. The sequence goes on along the minus strand of OY720228.1, from coordinate 5,471,027 downwards.
TTGGCAAAAGTTTTTTTTTAATGTGAATGTCAAATTTAAAAAATAAGTAACTGTTCAGTTGCCTGCGCCATCTATACTAACCTATGGCAATATTAATAAAGAGGAAAGATTTGATTGTTTGTTTGTTTGCACTGAATAGGCTCCCAAACTACAGGACCTTTTTTCTAAAAATTTTCAACTGTAGGTAGCTAATTTATTTGCGGATGACATAGGCGATAATTCACGCAGACGAAGTCACGGAAAATTGATGGTTAACTTATAAAGCATGACATGGAATTTAAATAGGTAATATAAGAAATCTATCAGGGGTATTTTTTTGTAAACTTTGACGTATTTTATAAGTATTAGGTATTTTAGAATTCCATAATTTATTACTCAAGTAATCAAGGAGGAACAACTTTAAAATTCCAATAAGGATTGCCGTACATTTAAAGTGTACATATAAATAACGTTTTAGAATATTGTCGGCATCACAAAGCACAGGCAATAACCATAATCTAATAAACGGATATCGCAAGGCGCGTCCCTATTCGTGGGCAATCAAAATGTCGAATAAAATATAATAAAACAATGAAGAAGAACAATCGGGAAACGCCAACACGTCTCAGCGATAACGCAACGGATTCGAAATTTTAAATAGTTCCATATTCAAACGCGGACTTTTCAAATATGGAACGGCCGATTGTTTCCCGTTTTCGCGCGTTCGAAGTTTAATATGCGGGTTACGCGTGCGTTATTGAAGTTTCACAATAGACGGCGGCGATGGCCGACAGGATTGCTGCCTATAATATCGCAGTTCTTTTTTATGGATAAACAGATGGACGGATTTATGTATATTTTTTTGGTAAGCTCATTAATATTTCGGTTGCAAATGACAGGCGTTATGCGATTCAAAAATAAGTTTTGAAAAATAAAGTAACTTTGATCTTAAAAAATGTAACGGGACAACAGTTTTTATCATCAAATCTTACAACATGAGACAATGAAAAAATAACTTTAAACAAAAGACAAAAATATGAACTCAATTCATTTATTTCGGAATAACTTGAATTGATCCAAGACACTGCTGAGGACCAGGCTATTAAATAAGTAAATATATCAGTTATACATTTTATTAGCATAACAGAACAGACAGACCGTCCATTAATAAAATATCATCAACAAAAGACAAGCGAGCCCACGTCCGCCGTCAAATGTGTCATTTCATAGAAAAACGTGAGGAAATGCAAGCATTCGGAAAACCTGTATCGACCCATCAGTATGCTGGGCAAGGTTCGAGTCCTGACCACGTCGCGCGAAAATATTCAATTATTATTGCTACTTTCTACCTTCTGACTGTCGGTGAAATGTCCGACGCTTTTGGTGGCTATTAGTTGTTTGAATATAAATTATCGTGATTATCGAAACTATAAAGGGTTAGGCAGTAAATATTACTTATTGGGTTTTATGGGGCCGTAACGTAAGTCTGTGTGTTTTGGCATTGTTTGGCAATCATCTCTACCAATATAATGAATGTAACCGTTAATAAAATTGGCCAAGTGCGAGTTGGATTCGCACACACTAAGGATCCTGTACAATATTACCTAATAATACATAATTTATTTATTAATAATAAGCACACAAAACAGATTACAATTTTATAAGTACTTAACATATACATAATTTCACAGTGTTGATCTAAATTGCAATCCAACATCATGCATGCCTAACAAGATTAAGGTAAATATAAGCTCAAGATATAATTTCGCTAGAGTTTAATAACTTAAGGAACAAATAATATTTTGCTAGTTTACGAAAAAAAAAACAATAATTTCTAAGTCGGTAATAGTAAGTAGTGTTTTAGTTACTATTTAAATGCGTCATTATTTGCCGCATTATAATTAATACTAAGCAGTAAAAACTTAAATAAATCTTATTGTAATACGAGTACATAAAACGAGTAAAACGGTATGCTAATTGGTCTTATTAGCTTCATTTTACTTTACGAGCACTTATGAGCATCGTCAAGAATAAAGTTTTTAGGTTTGAAATGAAATGAAATGAAATTAAATTTTATTCAAATTTGGATATCATGTACTTATCGCTTTTTGAACGCCATTTTTTTTCTTACATTTGTAAAATCTTATAACTACTAGCTTTTCGGAAAGACCACTGCTGAGAAGAATACGCCGAAAGAAAGTTTGTTATACCTTATTGTATTAAACTCTCATAAAGGGTATCCTAATGAACGTTACATGACTATTATATTGTACTTATGGTCAACGAAACATGCGAAGCGAAATAAAGATTATTTATCGTTACAAACATTTCAAATCAATAGGCCATGCTCTGTTTAACTATCATTGAATCTTCTTATTACGTTCTTTGCATGGTTATATTGTTTTTTGTTTTTGTCATAAATCCTAATCCTAACTTCCTAACTATATTATTATATTATAATAAAAGTAAGTTTGTTTTTTATTTGTTTGTTTGCTACGCTTTCACGCCTAACCTACTGAACCAATACTGATGAAATTTTGCGTACGCATAGGTTAGGTAAGGTACTGAGAAGGGTATAGGCATATATCTTTCTCAGTACCCTAAGCCATAAGGATATATCACGCGGGCTAAGCCGCGCGTAACAGCTAAATAATAAAATAAATCTCATCAAAATCATTGGTTATGACTCATTTGTATTAGTCTTTAATTCAGAATGAGGTCTGTTCTAGTTAGAGTGTCACTCTGAATTTTGACCAACTTTACTTCGATTGGACTTTACTTCGAAAAATCACGTTATGCTTACTACGTTCTCGTTTTGGTCACACAGTAGAGACACTCAATCAAACGTATACTACAAAAATACACATGTCCTTCTATCAACAAACGAGGCCTACAATTGATTTCACAATCCAAACGAATCACGATTTACTGAGCGCAACAAAAAACAACTTTAATACCCGCCCATAAGGTTTAATTTCGATTGTGATTTCTACTGGTCGAAACGTGGACACAAATTGGTGACTTCCTCACAGATTTTTATTTTTATTGATAAAGCTACAATTGTCGCTAAGTCGTCTTATTGGACCAATCGGAATCGGAGACGATCGGATATTCGTCCTAATTGATGGAACTGGATTCTTTGTTCATTAATTGATAACAATTAAATATGTCTAGTAAAAATATACAATACCTCAGTACAACGATTATTAAGTTTGTTTAAATGTCTACTATCAAAACCTAGAAAAATAACTTGTAATATTTGTGAGACTATATCAAAATATATTTAAAAAGAAAACTTATAATAAATATTTTTAATTTGCTAGCTTGGCGTTCAAGAATAGAACTCTAATTTGACAAATATTGAATTTCTACTTCAATATCATAAGGTAAATTTAACGTTAGACTCTACGGTAGGTCTTGAGAAATTTTCGGAACAGTGCGGCAAAACGGTTAAAAGGTACTTTCGTATGCAAAACAAGTATGTTGTTTTCGGAATTGCGTATTATATCAAAGTGGACAATACTCGGAGTGGACGTCACAGAGAAATATGACAGCGCGTAAATGCAGTAAGAATAGTAATTAGAATATTGACGTCTTAAGCTTTTTTTTTCAAGAAAGGCTTAAGATAAATCCTTATTAGTCACGCTACGAAATTAGAGTATGTAAACGCGACCTTACCGCGACTAACAGCTTATAACATGTCTATCAAATTGGGCATTATGGAATATGTAATAAACAATATTTTAGTGTAGTTGTATTTTACAAGATTTGCAAATCTCATAATATCCATGACTTTTGATATAAAAAGAAGTCTTATCTTCAAAAATAAAAGTTTACTTGGCATCTTTACTTTCTAAATAATAAATCAACCAACAGTGCCAACATCCCAAACGCAAACATGCAAACTTTTCACCCCATTTTTTGAAAGTGTGTTAGTGTCAAATTTTCCATCGGACCCCGCGTCCACTTACGCAACCCTTCCAAAAAACTAAAAATAAAAAACGAAAGGGGACTTTTAAAATCGTTATTATAATCTCGGACGCCATTTTGCCTACATGGGGACGCGCCCTTCAATTTTAAATCTTTTCGAACAAAAACCCCTTAGATGTTTATGCGTTTCGGCAATATCTCCCGCTCGGCTAGATTCGACATTTGGCGATTTCGAGGATTTGCCTGATGCATATTTTAGATTAAAAAAATTTAATGCCACTTGCTGCCCACCCGTACGCACATGCCAATTTATTTTGATCACTATAAATCATTTCTGTGTTTTACTGTTGTGTTGTCGCACTCTATCATGTCTCGAGTGCACCAATTATTTTTAAAGGGTATCTAGTTTGTCTTTTGTGCTGGTCTGATTGCTACCTATCTTCTCCATGTATTATTAGTTAAAGTTAAGTTTATAGAGGATTTATGTAAAAGGACGATGGACTAGCCATTTGTTTGTATTACTCATAGACGTTTTCAATTTTTAAAGGCCACTGTCTTCTATATGTGATCTTTGGTTTAGCTATTTTTGGGCTCTGCTTTCTCGTCAGGCCAACTGTATCTGTACATTTACTTTATTAGATTCACGACGTCCGTCTGTCTGTGTGTACGCAGCTTAGCACGGTCATAAAGTGCAAGAACAATCAGCGCCAACGTAACCACCTATTAATCAACTCATTTAAAAGACAAACAACTTTAAAAAAGACGTGTGGGAAAATGTATGTGTATCCGACCAACGCATTCCAAATTCGAATGAATCTGAAAGGCGAGCGAGATTTGAAAAGAGAATGAGATTTGAAAATAGAACGCGCCATTAGGAGTGAACACAATGGTCTCATTGGTCGATTTGAAAAAGGAACAATTTGTTAAACGTCAAATATGAACTTTTTTATTTCCGTTGTAATGAAACGCCTCTCAGTATGATGTCTAGTACACATCTTAGTGGTTTTTTGTTGTGCCGCATTGCTCGTTTTTCATTTGTTTTGTACAACCCGTACTTATTAATGTCAAAATTAAAATAAAAGTCGAGCAGTATTCACATTTGCTTTTAGCGACAAGATTATTATGCTATTAAATTTGTTGGCCTGCCAGTGACATCTTAATTAATAGTCCGCGAAGAATCAGATAAGGTACCACATGTATAATACATACATCATTTGTTTTTCTTATGCACTATTTCTATAAAAATAAAAAGCAATACATTATAACAAATTACTTATTTTAATAGGCAACAGTGATAATTTTTCTTTTTCTACCTACACATACTACGACGTATTCAATTTGATTCCCTGTCAGACTTTCTATCTGATCGTTTATCGGGGATCACAAACACAAGCAATGACACGAAACTATCAATATTTCTAACAACGTTTAAAAACAAAGTATATTAGTTTCTTATTCGAACTCGGCGGCCGTATTAATCATTGGAACGAATTTCCGTGCGCCATGTCATACGAAGTTCGTTTATTAAAAATGTGACGTATCAAGATCAACATCTCTTCGGCGAGAGCGAGACGGGAAGCGTGTATCTTTACTGAGAGAACGTGATAGATATGTGCTGACATTTCAACGGGTCATCAACCCTATGGGCGTCCTGCTCTAACGAGAATTCGAACATTTGATTTGAATTGTTCCTAATTTGAAATATAGCCCGTTCGATCCGCCGGCCCGATTTTATAATGTTCCGAACGTTTTCAATTCACATGCTTTAATAAAATTTATATTCTAATAGACATGCTGGTACAGGCTTCCGTTTGATAGGTCTAATGGGGCCGGTAATCCATAAAATACGAATAAAACGTAAGTAAAACATCGTTAGACGATTTTATGTCTTCACAAAGATTGATAATAGTAATCCGCTGGAATGGCGAATAGATTCGTGTTTTAGGAAATTTTTGCTCGTTTTACCAACAGGTTATTGACTACGGATGTGTTCGGTGCATTGCTTTGCTTGTCCGATTGATCTCACGTTAATAACATAGGTACCTACTATTTTTTACTTTTTAATATCCTATTACATTCTTTTTAATATCCGGCTTGGCGATTTTTTTTTATAATATATAACGATTCATGAATAGGGGATGGTTAATGAGAAACAGCCGCTTTATTAGTCATGGCTAAGCCCAAATTGAAATGCGCGGGCACAGTTCCACCCGAGACAATGCAACAAAAATGTTAAGCAACTATAAGGGAATCATAAGCAGTCATAACTGGTTGCCGCGATCCATTTATGGTGATGTTATCCTATTGTACGACCCCGACTCCATGTGTTCTCTATACTTGAACATAATAATGTGTCCAATCATTAATAGGCTTTATCTATGGAATGAGTCTACATTTTCCCGAGACACTTTTACAGTACTACCAGAGCCATATATATTAGCAAGAGCAGAAAGAGTATTTGGCCTACATTCTCCACGCTGGCCAGGACGGGTTGGAGAGGTCTCTTAGATGTTTATAAGTTTTGTTTAGCTTGTGTTTCTTAATTCGCTTTCTACGACATCAACGGGAAAACTTAGAGTGGTCCCATTCTACTTGGTAAAATAAAAAATTGCCGGTACCTAATTGAACAAGTTGCAATCTTTGTTTGCAAAAAGCCGGCGTTTCTCCGAAACAAGCCGTAAGCGCCGATCGGATGACGGACCGACAGCGAATTTATACGTTCATAAAATTCTTTTGTCAAATTTACATCGGAGTTCCGAATAAAGTGGCTGAACAACTGCGGATTCTTTGCCGAAATCATCGTCTACAACGTTTTTCTGTCTGTTATTACGGCCCGGATTCTCGCTTTCCAATAACGAGTGATACTGGAACTTAAACTACAAGAAATTGCCAAATCAAACTAAAAAGAAAGTCTCATTTTGCTGATTATTTTCAGGAACAACTATTGCCACATAGGTGGTCTACTTAATTTCTCCGTTTACGGAAAAATCATATTAAATCAAATGATTAGTACTTATTTGTATCTGGTGTAATCATATAGATTGTGGTCACTGTTAGGTAAGAATGAAAATCAGGATTTACGTCAAAGCAGCTAGGTCATCGTCTATTCCGGAGAAACCCAAAGCCTATCGGCCTCTTAATCACATAATCTGCTCTGCATTTACAACCGGCACAAAATTTCTGTCATTTAGCTCCCGCAGCCAAACGGCAGAGCCGAAACCTCAAATCGAACTAAAAGAAAGTCACATTCCTCTGATAATTACCTGATAAAAAAGTATCTACCGAAAACGCATTCATCATTTATCTGTTTCGGTATCGGCTACTTGGACAGTCCAGTTTTCTATTATTCATTAGTTCATTGTTGCATGCCGCGACCGTACTGCGCCGACCTGAAATTCGGTAACTGCTTTACCTTCGGTACCCGCCTTTACATTAATAATTACTTCTCAAAATAATGCTAACTAAGATGCACGACCACGATAAGCGGACGGTCGGCAGCTACCAATACGGCATAGATTAAAAACCGGACAAGTGCAAGTTGTATCGGTACTAAGTATTTTAAAATTATTCTAACGAATTTGCATTAGTTCTAGTCTTAGATTTCACACTTATTTGATTTATGACTAGATCTATCTATCTCCTTCACATAGGATCTTAACCACTGTTCCGTGCTCTAAACAATTAAATATAAAAATGTTATTGATGTGTTGCAATAATAAAAAAAATAAATAATAATCGTTTATTTCAGGCAACTCAATTTAACAAAAAAAGCTCTTTGCTTTCTCTCTCTTTGGTCTTCTACAATGAGGATCTTCAAAATCTTGAAATATTTGAACTTATTTGCTTTATCAAAGTATCACGTCAGAGTTTTTTGTAGTAAATATGTAAAACATTTTTGCATAGAAAAAGTGGAATTATTTAGGTACTTGCCTAATTTATGACCCAAAAACGACTGGAAAGATTTATGTATTTTATTTTGTTGCATTTGTATCCAGAATAACCATTAAATTATAAGAAGAAAAAAAATTGCGCCACGAATTTCAAGGTAGCTTGATATGAACTCTAGCGTTCATTGATGCTGTCCATACGCATTCCAATTTCAAAATTCGTACGTCATAGATTAAAACAACAGAAGAGCAACGATTAAGTTAATTACCTACGACCGATCCCAACACACGTGAGCTGTCAAAACGGCTCAGATTAGAGAGAGATAGACATAAGACCTCTTGCGCAAGTATTTACAATTTCTTTGCTTGTCAAAACCGATACAGGATTTACTGGGCGATCTCAAATCTTATTGTTTGTTGACATACTGACGTAACAGTCGTCTTACTCAACTGTGACGGAGCGAGTATTATGATTAATGATATCAAGTTTGTCACGTACGTTTGCAACAGAGTGGCTGTGTGGAATAAAATCGTCCATATGAGTGGCAAATTGTTATGGAAACAGGACATTCTATATATGAAACAGGATTCATAGGTTCTTAGGTGTAGATTGTTTTGTCATAGACATTTAATAGTTATAATACAATATCATCATGGTCTTTTTTAACCTCCACTGCAGGAGCATGACCCTCTCTGTACTACTGGAGCAGTCAGAGGATTTGGCCTACACTCTCCACGCTGGCGCAGACGGATTAGAGAGGCAACAACAAAATACAATATAATTAATATAATATTGATATAATCATCATAAAAAAGAAACAAATTTTTGTAATAAAATTTAGCTTTTATAAATTTTTTTGAAGTCTGCTGTGACAGTAATGTAGACTTGTTCACTATAGTTAGTCACAAGGTCACAATTTATCTTTTTTGTTTAACATAAAATGGGAGCTGAATAATTTTGTCGACGCTACCGCCACGTGTTTGCCCTTAGCGACAAACAATATTGCGAATATTTAGATTTTTGTCAACCAGGTACAAACTATCTCAGCGATAGCGATCCAATTACTATCTAACGTAGATACATATCTAACAACTATGATTTAGTTCCGGAAATCATACACTTACGTTGTCGAGCTCCGTGGCGCAGCGGTCAACACGCTAGCCTGCGACACGGGGGTCCCGGGTTCGATCCCCGGTCAGGTCAAAATGGAAAAAGATCTTTTTCATATTGACCTGGGTCTTGGATGTTTATCTATATAAGTATATATTATAAAAATATAGTATCGTTGAGTTAGTATCCTGCGACACAAGTTCACAACTTACTGTGGGGCTAGCTCAATTTGTGTGATATGTCCCTATATATTTATTTATTTATTATTTATTTACGTTCGATCGAGAATTCTGATTGGAGCCACACCTTTTTCATCATACAAAATTTAAATCAAAATATACTTAGCCAAAACCGAAGACATTCTTGTGCGAAGAAGAATTAAGTGTAAATTAATCTGAACAAAATGCTTCTTACAAAAGAAAATAAAACCAAATTCCGAGTGATTAATTTATTTAATATTGTCTTTTCGGTAAAAAATAATTAGTAAAGTGGTTTTCAAAATTATAACAAAAGAAAGTTTTGTACTTCCAATCTTAAGGAAATCAAATTTATAGAATACGAGATTAAAAGAGTGCGTGATACATATTAACAAATTGGGGAAAACTCAGGAATTTGTCAGATCATTTTGATAAGTTTCACAATATCCATGCATGTAAAAACCGATCGTTATTATGTATGACATTATTTATGATAAACAGCAATCGTCATCATTTACGAATTGACCGATTAATAAGCAAACTTAATATCACAATTATAATTATTCATATTTAGAATACGAAAAGAAAAAGGTGTTTCATATTAAGAATTGGAGAAATTCAGGAATTTGTGAGATTTCGGTAATTTTGTTGAGTTTCACAAAATCCATATACGTAATTAAAAACGCAGTTCCGTTAATATGATAGTATTTATGATCAATCATAATCATATTTCAATCATTAACCACTTAATATGCCAACTAAATATCAAAAACACAATTATTCATATTTAAATTACGAGAATAAAAAGGTAATATTTAAAAACAGGGAAAAATACATGAATTTGTCAGATTCCTATAATTTTGATTAGTTGCACAAAATCCGTGCAAGTGAAAACGCTGTTCCGTTAATATGCCATTATTTATGATCAACAGCAATCGTCATCATTTTCGAATCATAAACCGATTAATATGCAAACTAAATATCACAATTACAATTATTTAAAACGAAAACAGAGACCGGGCTGCATCGACAACGGTATGCAAATCAGCCATTGTACCAGGATATTTGGTTTAAAATGTACTTGTTGCGTGGTAAGGTTTCGCTCACATTGTTTCTTCATCTTCTTCTTCTTCTTAATCAGGTCTTTATTAGTCTCCACTGCAGGAGCACGACCCTCTCTGTACTACCAGAGCCATATATTAGCCAGAGCAGTCAGAGGATTTGGCCTGCACTCTCCACGCTGGCCAGGCGGGTTGGAGAGGTGTCTTTGATGTTTATAAGCTGTGTTTAATTTGTGTTTCCTAAGTCGCCTTCTACGACATCCACGGGAAGACTTGGAGTGGTCCTATTCTACTCTGCCGGGAACCACACGGCTTATATGACGGATATATGACCACATTGTTTAGAAGTTGTTAATTTGTGTTTTTTATGCATACCATTTTTTATGACTCTGTAATACAGAATACTTAAGAGCCTTTCGGTTTGTGATGACCACTGCTCGATGCGACCGCTTCTTGACGTGACAACTTCCCGATGTGTACGTTACTGATGTGACCAGTTTCTGATGCGACTACCTCGCGATGGGTCCACCTCCTGATGTGACCTTTAGGGACTCTTTATAGTACTCTGTCTTCTTCTTCCTCACCTTATCCCACTATATGTGGGGTCGGGGCAGCAAGTAAGCTTTTTCTATCTCGCTCTACACGAGCCATCTCCTTCGTCACCTGCTTTTTCTCCATATCCTCCTCTATAGTTCTCTGTATTACAATGAAAATTAGTGCAGTAGTTTTTGAGTTTATCGTGAATAGACAGACAGACAAACACGGTGGAGGTCTTTGTTTTATAATATGTAGTGATTCTTATAATCCTTATCCTTGCATTGTATAATGAAGTCGCTTCAGCTGTCTGTTCGCTTTGATCTTTTATACTACTTAACGGATTTTTATGCAGTTTCCAGCAATAGATAGAGTGATTCATGAGGAAGATTTATAAGTTTACATACATTTACATTGGCGGGCGGAAAGTTTTGCTAGTATATAACAATATTAGTCTAGAAGTCTAGTCTAGATTGTAGTCTAGATTATAAAATATGAATCCCTGTATTTTATTAAATTTATTTCGAAATTAAAGCAAGCATTTTTTCTTTCTCTCAATGAGAGAAGTTAAGTCCTTATCATCTTATCAGCTTTTGCATGCTTACTAAAAGCATCTGATACGTGGTTCCCGACAGAGTAGAATAGGACCACTCCAAGTCTTCCAGTGTGTGTGTGTGTTTCGTATGTGTAAGTGGCCAACACTGGTGTCAGATTTTTCTAGCTGCCTTAAGGCATCTGACATAGCTTAACGACTGCCATCAACGATAACAGCCGGGACCAACGGCTTAACGTGCCTTCCGAAACACGGAGGAGCTCGAGATATTTTTATGCCACTTGCGGTCACCCATCCAAGTAGGGACTGCACCAGGGGTTGCTTAACATACGTAAGCGCTCATAGAGCTCACACCCACTGGACCATCGGGCTCCTCTTCCAGTGGATGTCATAGATAGAAGGTGAGGGAGCACAAGCTAAAACAAAGCTTATAAACATCAAAGGCCTCTCCAACCAGTCTCGCCAGCGTAGAGAGTTTAGGCCAAATCATCTGAGTGCTCTAGCTAATATACCTATATGGCTCTGGGAGTAAAGAGAGGGTCGTGCTCCTACAGTTGACACTAAAAAGGACCTAATAATCATGATTGAAATTAACACAAGTATTTTTTTTCTCTCAAACAATGGGACAGAAGTTTAATCCTCAGCTTTTGCGTGCTTACTAAAGGCATCTGATATAGCACGTAATTAACAATACAGACAACATTCAATTTGAAACATATCACGAGTGTAACGTATCTTTTGTAGTTACATATATCTCGACCAGTCAATCAGTTTACCTTAAACTTTCTCCTAAACTGATGTTCATTATAACAAATACAAATTAAACATAGTCTATAGCCAGCGGCGGTTGCGGTAACTCTACATCACAAATATTGAGAAATATTAGTTAGAGAAGGATAACTTAAGAGGCTTACATCAGTGAAACTAGCGGCATCCGTAACTTTATTTTTGAATTCCTAAATAAGATCTAATTGAATAAATCTAAGTCGGTACTGCGACTTGTAGTATTTTTACTATAACTTTTCATCAACATCTTCATTTCAGAGTTAGAGAACTAATAACTAGTACTCAAGCCAAAAGAGGCTACTTTTGGCGGTAATGAATTAAGTACTTAGTCTCTTAATATAATCATTTCCTGCGAAAGTATCGACGTAGATTTTTTCGATCTGATCTTATTTAGTACTAAAAGAAATAAAATGAGAAGTGACGCTTCTTGGCTGATCAAAGCCATTTAAGTGCGCTTCACTTTATACCTCTTTGAAAAAGAGCGAGAAAAAGAAGTCATCTATTACAGACTTTTAAAAAAATCGTTAGAAATGTTCAGTTATTCGTTGTATAAGAATATCCTGAATATTCAACGCGCTCTGATCCTTTAAATATAAACTATCTTGATTATTTAAATATCTTGTTGACATATGTTTACGAGTTTTAATAAAACAAATGATTATATTAAAGAACTAATTAAGCGCTCCTATATATTTCTTGGCACATACCTCATCGACAAGAGCTACAAAGCTCTTAAATAAGAAGAAGATAATTGATTTCTTCTTAAATTTTTGCCAATTGCACTTATTGACTTACTTAAAAATTTATTGCCTACCACATCACTAAAAGTTTATCTATCACACGAACTTATGTCTGATTAATACACATTGCAAGAAGTGTCGTATCTGTCTCTCTTTAATTTGCTCTACATGTACTCTACATCTGACTGACGATTAGAAACTCTACTTTGACGTAAAACAGTTATTAGAATGCTCTCTTTAGTTTTTTATTGATATAATTAAATACTGTTATGTTGTGGCGAAGTGTTTTATAGTATTTGTCGATCGTTAGTAAGTGGTAAGCAAAATTATTGCTTAATTAACTAAATTAATATAAAGCTTGATGTAATCTTCGCAATAAACGATGTTTCTTTGTTTACACGCATGAAATTTATTTTCTCTGGAAACTTTGATTATAATTTTAGCCTGAAATCTGGAGTAACCGAAGTCATGAAAAGTAGTGTCAGTTTTTCTTACACACTAAAATTTTCCTTTTTTTCAGTTGCGTATGTTCAAAGACTTTCTCTACTTATCTTAAAGTTTCATTACTTATCTTAAAGTTTAAAGTTATAAAAACTTAAAAGTCACAAAAGTTAAATTCTCCGGGAGTACGTTTCCTTCACAATGGAAACGAACTGTCAACAATGTTGACATTTTCTAAATCTTTCTGTAAATACTCAAAATAAGTGTGTAATTTTTTCGACACTCGGCTCAGAGTGTTTGCCACTCTGTATCTCTGAGACCGGGAATAAATATTCTAAGAGATTTCGTTTAAAACAACACCATTGAGCGTACTTTAAAAATTCTGTTTGCTCGTGTATTGACATTTGAGCTTAGCCAACTTAGGTTAGGATTAACCTCATTTTTTTAACTTACATAGTAAACTACACTAACACTTGTGTCCGTTTTCAAGTTGCAAAATTTATTTGAACCAAAAGCTTCTTGTCTATGGTTATTTATTAATTGGTAATAATTAATTATGTTCTTCCAATTAAACCAAGATAAGATACAACATAACAAGTAGGAACGTATGTCCTATCAAACATACCTATTTATTTGTTATAAAAAATCTAATCTACCAAAATATTTTAACCTCTATGTGATTGAATATAAAATTCAAAATTGTAACTGAAGATTGACAAGATTAAAAAAAATAACTGCTCGGGTACTCGTTCGTTACGTTACTGATCGAAATCAAACGTCACGTATGTAGAGGAATTCGAAATTCAAAAACTATAATGATTGATTGTCAACCAATGACAATTGCGTACCTATTCAAATTATTTCGAATTTGAATGTGGAACGGGTTCTTTTTCCTGCTATGGCGCGTGTTGCCAGTAACATTTCCATAGACTATAACAATAAGCAATTATTCATTTACGATTTTTGTATGCGATTTATTGTTTAAGAGATGAGTAAGACTTTATGATTGGAATTCCACATATGGAGTTGGTACAAAGTACCTAGTTTTTTGCTAGAGTAAAGAAACAATGCCGCATATCATCTAATGTTTTAACATATGGAACATGTTTTTTTATCGCAAGACGAAAGGATATGGTAAGATAAAAAGTAACTTAATATTGCCTACAAGAGTCGGCTTATACGAGTACAAATGCGTTTAAAAAGCCATATGTTTATCTTATAATTACTGCGATGTATCTGTGTGCGTGCAGGGCGTATGTGGGTGTCTAAGTACGTAATTAAAGTATGGAAATAGTAATATTCGTTTTGAAGTGTTTTCTCTATAAAACAGTCGAGTGGCTGGGAACACTCTTGGGTCGATGACCCGTGGTTTTTTCCCTTCTGTTATAATAACAGCTCTGTTTACTGAGATGGGTCTGTTATTGGTTCCTTTTTGGGGATTCTTGAAATTTCGATTTTATGAAATGCGGTCTTAGATGAAATATTTACGAATGTTAACCATCAATTCGAAGAAATAGTTTTTTTTTTAATTTAGGGGTTTATCTATCTCTGCTAAGACAAATCGATTAACAGGTATTCAGTTACATAGGTTTACTTATTTTTGATTAATTAAATTTTAATAAAATGTTATTGTAAGTCAATATTTTTTAAATATTTAATTTGGCTAATAAATAAATAAATATAAATATATACGGACAAATCACACAGATTGAGCTAGCCCCAAAGTAAGTTCTAATGAAAGACTTGTGTTATGGGATACTAACTCAACGATACTATATTTTATAACAAATACATATATAGATAAACATCCAAGACCCAGGTCAAGCTGAAAAAGATCGTTTTTCATCTTGACCTGACCGGGGATCGAACCCGGGACCATCCGTGTCGCAGGCAGGCGTGATGACCGCTGCGCCACGGAGCTCGTCATAGCTAATATTGTAAAAGTCAATCGATACTCTACTTTAAATTGAATAACTTATATACCTACTTAAAAATCTAAGAAAATGTCAGTTTATCTGATTAATGAGACAGATTTCATGAGAGAGTAATTTCAAAAAGTTTACCAGATCAGTGACATTTCCGCCATTCTACTAATGTAGTCCAACTTAAGATAAAAAAGAGACAAATTGTTTATTACAAGAGGCTCAGACTGGTGAGCGAGCGTTGCGATTTGACTCGAACAGTTAGTAAGCCCATTAATCTTGCCCGATCCAAAACTGTCCATTTGTTTGAAAAATGTGAACGCCGAAACTGGCCCGGTGACGTCACGAATACCTCAAGTTACTAATTAACTAAGCTTTATGTCGTGTTGTGCGGTTAAAGCACCGATATTTCACATTGTATATCTTAGAAAGGCACGTAGAAAATATAGAATACCGAACGTATTTAAATAAAAATAAAATGAAATACTTGCTTGGACAATGCTAGTAAAGCCTGCAGGCCAACCCACGGTAATTGAAAATAATAATTGAAATTGTATTCGAATTAAGAATACGAAATCAGAATATAATGCGTTCCATATTTGAAATTCGCGCGGCAGCGCCGAACCTACGCTCTGTTCTTTTTTAAAATTGAAATTTGAATTTGGAATCGTGTGTGCTCTATTGTGTAGCAAATGGAATTCTTTGTAATATACGTTGCGTACCTACATTGTTACCTGTTGAACAAGGCCAGCTTTCAGAGATCGCTACGAGCCCCGCGTTTATTAGCGCATGGGGTTCTATGTTCGATAGTCTTATTTTTGCAACGAACCTGACGTAAATGATAGTTTTGCAAAATATTGAATAGAGATCTTAAGCAGATAATTTTTGTACGCCATGCACGAATTACGTAAATATATCAATAACGGTTACTCAACGGTGACCCAGAAATCATTTGTGGCAAACAACTAATAAAATTCTCAATTAAAAGCTTTCGTTTTGAAGGTTTTACAACGCAAAACCGTATAATTTATATACGTCTGTGCAAAATTAACACTTTAGTATTGCTAAGTGCAAATGTAGATTGCATAACTAAAACGTAATGGTATTTCGTCTATAATTTATTGTTAATCTCCGATTGCAATTAAAAGATCTCACTCGACCCAAAATCTGAGACACGACAAAATGAAATGTCACGAACAACTGTTCTTTAATTTTTAAAGTTCATTCATAACTGAATGCCGCCTACAACCTATACAAAGATATTTCCTAGAAATCTTGAGGCTAACAATAGAACTTTCATTATAATTTTCTGTTTACGCGCACACATCTTAAACTATAACATAACAACACAAAAAGTATGTCTCTGTTCACGTGTGTGGGTGCGTATGTGTATGTGCAATCGGTCAAACGTGACGCGTTTTACAATCACAATCACTTACACCGGAAATTTATGAATTTAAATGAGAAAGTGTTAGGAATTTAATGACAGACTTCGAAGTAAACCGAGCCATGTCTTCCTGGTGATCTATTACATAAATAGTGAATAGTTTTATTGTCTATGGTAACGGCTACAATGCGCACAATCGTTTTTGTTTCCTCTATTTTAGTTTATTGCTTTCCAAAAATTATTGCTGTTAACGTGATTGAATACCTAAATGGAGGTGATGAAAACTTTTCTTATTATTTTTGTGGCATAATATTAAGGCTATATTTATATGTACTTACTTAAATTTAAAATAGGCTTCTATTTTTATTATTGGATTTACATCTGGATAATTATTTATATTGTGTTTTGAATCAATTTTAATCATTGGTCTTAAGTTTTTTAATATACATATGGAATATTTTACCAGATTATAAAATAATAGTATGTAACAAAAACTAATTAATGACAAGGCGAACTCAACCAAAGTTTTCAACAAAACCTAGTAGTTTCGCAACGCGATGCCAACGTTCATACCTAATTAGGCTACATATGACAGTTACAAGGCGTGGCCTCTTATAATATAAGTACTGTGACATACGGACGCACAGCAAGACGGTAATTCTCCTTTGTATGCTAATACAGAATTATCTAGCAGTCGAAATTGTAATCTCGAAACTTGCTTGGAATTTCTTCATCTGTTGTTTGTTAGTTGCTGCTCTTTGATGTGCTTTTGTCAGTTTCAGAATCCATTTTTTATCATACAGCTGTCATGATCGTAACTTACCTGTTTTCTGTGCCTGAAAAAGGTTTGACTTGTCTATGATTATGAAATTCCAATTATGAAATAATAAATATTAAAATTCAAATTTGGAATTGCGTAAGTTTAAAACAATGAGTCGAGTAATGACAATGATCAGTAATAAGTAGATTAGGCATCGACGTTTGGGTTGGGTGGTGAAATTTTGGAAACCGGTGTGATCGGACTTTTTTGCAATAAGTCGATGTTATCTGACAGCCGCGTGCGTAACGTATTATAAATATTGTGTCTAATGGGCGTATTGTTGTCTTCGGTTTTCGAATTTGATTTTTTATGTCGTTGAAAGCT
Source organism: Rhodophaea formosa (assembly GCA_963082605.1). Classification (NCBI taxonomy): domain Eukaryota; kingdom Metazoa; phylum Arthropoda; class Insecta; order Lepidoptera; family Pyralidae; genus Rhodophaea; species Rhodophaea formosa. Next base: position 5,453,355 of record OY720228.1, on the reverse strand, counting down.
TTTTGTTATGGTTACTTGTACAACACTCGTATTGTAACGAGTCTGTCTACTTGTATACAGTACCATCAGAATGTAAAATAAGACGCAAAAAGTACCTATCTGAATTCAATTCATTCATTCAAATTATATTTTTTTTTCAATTTTCAAGTCTATTGCACCAAAAAACTTCAAAAATCAAAACCTCTATCTGTCATTGACTGTTTCCTTATGATCAATACGAGTTCTGTTCACGACTGTTTAAAGATATCCATCTTTCCTGTTTTAAAAGGTCCTCATAATTCGTCTTCCACTTATTCCTCAGATTCCTCGAATTGTTTAAACAATGATATCTGATTATTTCGATTGGCATCCAGAATAAACATTTAAGTTACCGACGAAAGAAGCTTTGTTATTATAAACAATGACGTGATAAGTTGAGCTTGTGGCTAATTGAACTATGTGCTTATATATGAAATTGTTTCAATTTGAACGATGATTTCATATCATGGTTAATAATAAACTATCGATCGATCTCTATCGGCACATAGCTTAAAACTTTTCAAATCATTTCAATTTGCGGATTTAATGGTTTAAAAATTTAATGGATTTAACGGAAACCAAAGTTATTATTTGGTTGTTTTTTGAAATACCTTTGATCCAATTTTTCGGTTTAGGAGGCAGTTCCATTTTAATACATTATTTGATTTTATTTATAAACCTAACAAAGTGATCTTATCGTGGATCTTATAAATAAAGGACAAAACGACTTGAACCCAATTTAAACGCAACAGGGCAAAACCCTTAACATAAACTGATTTGCAAATTTTCCTAGTACTCCGAGTAGGCTAGACGCCGGTAATATTTAAGTCCGTATCAAAATTCAGTTAATAGAAGAATGATTTGTACCTCATATAATTTATTCAACACACATGTTGCGTTAGTCAAATGCATTTAATGTCGTCTGTCCATCGTACTGGCCTCTGTTTGCAGGAAAAAGACGATTAGAAGGAAAATTTGCATTTAAAATATTAAACATCATATAAATATTTTATATGAATGATGGTTTGTATGAAATTGCCAATCATTTGCAAAAAGTTGATTAAATTTTTTTTTTGCATGTGTTGTTATAGAAAACATTGCTCTATGATTAAAGAGAACTCTGGTTTATGAAATATAACGCTATAATTTGTGGTCGTTAGCAAAACTTATGGCAATTTCTGTAAAGCGCGTGCGCAAGCAACTTATATTATCTAACAAGGTTATATCGTAAGCTTTTATATAAAATTGAATATAACGGTACAGATTTAAATGATTCTCTACCTATTTCCATCACAAAAAAATTACCATACACAAAAAGAAGAAAAACATAGAGTACTCAAAATTTGAACTGGTGAACTTCGAACTCTATGCCCAAGAATTTAAAAACAAAAGAATATTTTTCAGCTGCCAATGCCGGCACAAGTCCTTGTCAACGCACCCGTTCCAATTTCAAATGTTTCCATTTAAATTCAAATCTTCGCAGTGCAAAATTAATATTACATTTCTTTGAAACTCTATTACGTAGACATAAGAGGTAATTTGGCTCATTTGGACGTTATAATATGAGTGGACAGTCATGTTTTGATACGGGAATGCTTCTCAGAAGAAACTTAAGGTCCTCTAAGCGTTTATAATAACATTTTTGCGTTGTTTATACGGGAGTATCACGTTACTTGTGATTACTGAGTCGATTCGCGGATTTGTGCGTAGGATTTGCTATCGAGAATAACGTGGTAGGTCTAAACTTTTCACGGTGGTCCAATTAAGACTGAAGCAATTAGCGTTGCTTTTTTAATTTGTAAATTGATGTCATATTGCTTTTGTTATTTATTTACTGACGACAGCTAAGTTGCATTTTATGCTTATCTATAAAATGTTATACGTCTTTTTACTAATGGATATAATGGATAATAGAGCCTTACGTCGTAGGACCTAAATAATATCAAGTGGGAGCTCTAATGATATGTATCACGTGATTCTTAGACATTGTCTCTTCACCTCTGATTGAGTAATACAGTCTTCATTTCCATATAAAAAGTGACTCAGATTTAAATAATGACTCACAATGATGGTGTCAAAATTGTATCTCAATTGTTTTAGCCGCATTCAGTTTTTACAGTAGTGTTAGTACACTGCCATATAAAAATAAGATTATAATTAGGTGTTTATTGTACTGTTGATACCTACAAGTTATCTTTAAGGTAATGAGTTATTGATATGAAATGTTATCCCGCGTTTTCTTTTTATTTTCCCGCGTTTATATTAGAACAAACAAGTGGTTCTAAATCTCAGCTATCTAGAATTTTTGCTTTGCGTTGATACTATACAAAGCGATACTAGTCAGGTCAGGGCAGATGATTTTATAAGCACATTTGGATTTGCATTATACTAGGTATATTTGACGAATAAGGCTTATTATGTGTACTTAATCAAACAAAACATGTGGGCGCTCCCAGACGCCGATTCTGCATATTTATGTTCGCGCGTCTAGAAATGCAAAGCGATGTCTCGCAATAAACATACTCGGCAAATTCTTAACAGATTCCTGTGACATTACCATTACGCGTATTAAGTTACATAAATATTACGATCATCGGTTTGTGGAAACAATGAATCAGTCTCATTTTAAGTGTTGATGGATTTCATTCTTGTTATAAAGTAACTAAAATGACATTATTGATTCTAAATAGGTATCTAGATCAAAATTTAGAAGCTACGTTTTAAGCTACTCATTAAGACCAACGGCCATAGAAGTATTTTTTTAAATTATTCAAACCGCATAACTACATAAGTGGTGGTTGTATGCAATTTTAGTTCAAAACAATCAAAAATCTTCGAGCAAAGCTATAAACAAATATTTCTAATGAATCGACCTAAAGAAGAGATTACATTCCAGATTGAATTGAAAAAAGAACAAAAGTACTCTAAAAAAAGAAATTAAAAATTCAAATAAAAGACGAATTCCTTAAGATAATGCTTATTCATTCCACATTTAAAATCAAATTTTCAAATAAAGAACTTGAGGCGAGCGATCGGGCGCGTAAGTACGAGTGAGATAAATATACAGCTAAACATGTAAATCGGACAAAGATAGATTGCTTATTATGATTGACAGCTGAGAACGGTTAGCCTTGAAATATTTGAAACATTATAATATTATTATAAAGTACACTATCTTCGTTCGACACACGAGCGATACGGACATTAATAATTTTGATTGGGATTTCATAGATGTAATAATTTAAAATTAATCAACATTATGTAAAATTACAATTATATAAAATACATATGCTTGGTATTTATTTAGAATTGTACCCATAAAAGTGAATCAAGTTTTAAAGATATTACAAAATTCAAAAAGTAATTAATAGTCAAATAATCTGTCACTAATATAAATAAAAAAGTGGTAAATAATCAAACAATAATAATTTTTACACTCAAAAATTTCTAAGGGGGTACTTAAGAGATTTTTGTGCGGATATAATTTACAGGATAAGAGTATGACTGTATAAATGGTTTGATTATAATTTGAATTTCCCAACATAATTTTAACGTGAAACAACCGTATATTTTAAGATTAAATAAATAATTGACGAGTCCAAAAAGCTCGTGTGTCAGGCCCTCATTACCCGTATGTATAATGACGGCCCGTCGTCGACGCTAGATGTACGTTTTTAGAAACATCCAGTTTCTCCGGAACACGTTTTAAATCATAATTCGAACGTTCGAATTTGGAACATCAACTTTTTTTACTTTTATTCAAATGTCGAGTTTTTTTCTTCATCTAGTGGCCAGTGCTATTACAGAGAGGTTAACAAAATAGATTTAACTACTGGTTTTCAAATCCGCCGCTTTTCGAGTGTCAGTTGTTTGAGATTAATACTCACCGTTTGAAGACAGTTAGCCAATTAGATGTAGATGGGAAACTATGTAATTACTGTTATTACATTTTGGAATTTAATTGCTTGACATTAAGATATTTTTAATCACTTTGGTGCACTTTTCGCTTCACAGAATTCGTATAATCTGAAATTGAGTAAAAAATGTACCGTAAGGATAATCGGCACAGATTGGAACGGTATTCAATTTGTAAAGTATGTAAAACCTGAATAGACAGTAGTAGACAGTGTCGAGGGTTTGTTAACTAAAGCACTAAAGGCTAAATTTAATATGATTCAAATAAATATTTATGAATACGTTAACATCTACATCCTCGTCAGCTTTCCATGACCTACTACTGGACATAAACCTACCTTTGTCTGCGCCATCCTTTTCTATCCCTAGCCTTCGCAATCCAGTTTCCAGAAATCTTTGAGTATGTTATAATATAAATATAATTTAATTATCGTTGAACACGAATTTGTATTGTAAATAAAGGTAGTATAAATACCTTGTACTTTTAAGTTTATATTTCGATGAAGACGTTCGTTACGCTTTTGCCGCTACGTAGAGCTACGATACTCGTAGAGGCTCGTAGCACCTAAGCGTTTATATTTTTTTGTTTTGATGCTCATCTTAATTGTCATTATGCTATTTATTCATTATTAAAATAGGTTTGTATTTAAAACCGTCCTGATGAGCAACGCTTTTTATGGGACCAATGCTATGAATCTATTTTATTTTACATCTTCACTTTTTTTTTTCAATTTTCCAGCATTTCGTCCATAGGAAAGGTTGCTTTTTTTGGTCAGGCACTGGCAGTGACTATTGAGGGTCGATATACACGCTGTATAGTTATTTCCGCAAAGATTAAATAAACACGTAGTATTTGTCACTGTAAGAAAAAAAATAAACACTTAAAGAAATTATATCCGAAAAGGAACTCAAAAAAGTCTAAGTAATATAACTGGCGTTTCTCTTGGACAAGGTAATCAAAGCTTTGTTTGTAACGCCATTGAAAACGTGACAAAAATGTGTCTAATTTATTTTTCAATAAGTAGCCATTGCGTGGCGGTCGAGAGGAGAACAATATCGATCGAAGCTAGGTCAAATCGAATGCAGATATATATCGAATCGATATTGCGATGATCAAATATTATTATCGAGCAATTAAATTTCCGAACATTGTGTCTTCAAGTGCAAAGCGAATCAAATTTATCATCTTTAAAGTAGATATTAGTAAAAAAATACAACTCGAAATGGAACGTATTCAACTTTTGTGTATGACTCCAAATAAAATATTTTTCTCTTTCTTTCAACATTTGTAAAATCCCCATGTTCTATTCAATTCATAAAAACAAATAAAAAAAAATACGACTTTATTATTACTATGTGTTTGATTATTAAATCTTTAGTTAACGAATTTAAATAAGAGAAGCATTCGTTCGAAATTTGAATGTTCGAATCTATCGCTAATCGTTTTTATTGGTGACTTTACTGCCTATAATGATTAGGTAGGTACCAGTAAAATACGCTTTGCGTTTACAAATTCTTGACTTCCGGTATTTTAAAACTATTTTTATTTGAAATTTAATTTGTTTAATTTTTCTCAATAAATCTGCTATTCATTCGGACCTTATGACATCGAAACTTGGATTGTAACGTTTATTTTATTGGACAAGACCCTTTTCTTTACAGTAATCGCAGTTGCTCGATTTATTTTAAGCTAATCGCAAATGTTATTGACTTCGTATGATGTACTATTTACAAATTCAGTTGTTTATTAACGTAACCTATGTAGCCAATACGTTAGGATTAGAAGAAGTTCTAATGATACTTGTAACTTGAGAATAGAATGAAACATATATAATAACAGATATAAATAGCTTTGTAAGACAATTTTGTTGCATTATTTGTATATCTAGCAGTTCGTCCCGGCATGTGCTCGTGGTTTATACATAGCTTATGGTGCTCAGGGATAATGTAACTATCCAACGTTGAAAGAATTTTTGAAATCGGTTCATTAGTTCGTGAAAAAAGCGCGTTAAACCAAATAAACAAATTCTAATATAAATGTAGGATACGTTATAGATGTAAAAAAATTAAACTTTTATCATATAATTTATTAATTACGAAAAAATCCAATCATATTAACAATTAGGTCAGTATTTATATCATATACTTTGTACAAAATATATATTCTAACATCGGCTCCATTGCTTCTGTTCAGAACATAATTTAATTAGACCGAGTTAGAAGCGTGGGTGTACCCACTCTTATCGTTTTCCATATGTTGTAGTAATTTCAAAATAGCAACTTTCCGAGACAATTTATTAGAAGCCGCGGGCATTTTTTTTGTTATAATTTTATAATAACTACATATTTCAATACGTGTAGGACGCTTTAAAGGTATTATGGCGTATTTATATATGTATAATTTTGTATAATATTTCATACTTGTATATGGAAATTTATTATAGTATAGTTTCGTATATTATTACATGAATAATAGTATCTTAGTTCGTTTATAGCTTAAGATGCAGTTTTTCGATTTGAAGCTCAATTTATGAGGGAATAAAGTTGAAATCTTTGTTAGATGCATAAATAATTTCAAATCATGCAAATTATGACCGAGGCCTATAGTTTCCTGTCATTATACTACAATAAAGAAACATGTATAAAATACTTACCACTTTATTATATGATAGATGAAGCGCTAACAGTTTTCCTAATTTGTCTAGAATGTGGACTTAATTTGACTAGGTACTGCTAAAGGTCTTTTTAGGGTTCCGTAGTAAACAAGGAACCCTTATAGTTTCGCCATGTCTGTCTGTCTGTCTGTCTGTCTGTCTGTCTGTCTGTCCGTCCGCGGTTTTACGCAGAGACTATAAGTACTAGAAAGCTGTAATTTGGTATGGGTATGTATATTAATCATGGCAAAAAAGTGGTAGAATAAAATCTTGAAAAAAATTTTTTTTTTGGGTAGCTCCCATACAAGTCAAGTGAGGGAGTAATTTTTTTTTCTCTATTTACCTATTGTGTGGGGTATCGTTAAATAGGTCTTTCAAAAATATTGTGAGGTTGAGAACACCATTTTTTGATTAAGGGCTCCGTTTCCGATATATTTTGTTTTAAAGTGCGAATTTTTGTTAGAGGTAAGTGTCCCCCCCCTCTATCTGCTAAACGGTTATATATAGATACGTGAAAAAAATTACAGCAGTAGCATATATACTGAAGTTGAAAGGAAAACTATCAGAGCTGAGTAGTAAGTACAAACTAAAAAGTTATAGGCAACCAACTTATAAACTGTAAAATTTCATACTATTTTCATTGTTAGATGTTTTTGGTCGTTAAACTGTAAGGTGCGAGTGTGAATAGTGTGAACTCAAAGTTGTCATTCGCAACTACGGAACCCTACACTGCGCGTGGCCCGACACGCACTTGGCCGGTTTTTTATAATAATATACATTAGTCTTTCTTGTCCAATTTGAAAAAATGATCCAATTTTTTATCAGATAAAATGAATCTAAGAAATTACTTAGTCAAGTACTAAGTAATTACTTAGATTCATTTTTCCCCGATTGTCAATCTGAAACTATGTTTTGTACGACTCCTACACATATACGTATGTGTACCTATACGTTGATGGTAAAAATATGTTGTTGCAGTCGTTAAGTTTTATTAATGATGAGGCTGATATATCTGTTTCAGATAAAAGCCTCTAAAAAGGCAGTTGAAAAATATTAACCCAAACCCAACATTATGGACGTGTGTCATCATCATCAGGTCTTTCTAGTCTCCACTGCAGGAGCACGACCCTCTCTGTACTACAAGAGCCATATATTAGCTTGAGTAGTCAGAGGATTTGGCCCAGACTCTCCACGCTGGCCAGACGGGTTGGAGAGGTCTCTTTGATGTTTATAAGCTTTGTTTAGCTTGTTTTTCCTTAGTCGCTTTTTACGACATCCACGGGATGACTTGGAGTGGTCCTATTCTACTCTGCCGGGAACCACACGGCACGGCGGCATGGACGTGTGTATAAGTATTTAATTTATGCAATGTAACACGTAACACAAAGAGTCCGAATTTGTTTAATTATACAGCCTATGACTAACTAAATCAATCACTTGGTTTGATTACTTGATAAGGAAGGCTGATGCCAATTATAGAAATTCAAGGCTAGAATAGTCATAACATAAAACACTTTTCATGTACCTATGAGCCCTTTACAGATTAGAATACACATACATTATCCTTAACACGTACTTAACTAAATCAACGGCTTTCCTTATGTGTATCGCACCGTTTAGGAGAACAATATCCAATAATAAAATAAAACAATTGCAATTACTTGCGCAGGCGTTTTATTAATATTGATCGGGATCCAAGATGGCGGACAATATGACGACAAAGGACGCCGGATGTTGGGCATTTAATTATGGAAGATCTCGCAATACTGTGAACTTATCTTTTTCTTAGTAAGTTTTACATTGCCGAGTTTCAAGAATGTACCTAACATATAGTTCTTATCTTGTATCTCTATTGCTTGTGCCCGCGACTTCATCCGCGTGGAATATTGAGTTATTTAAAAGTAGCCGTTGGCCTTACTGTGTACCAAATTTCATTCAAATCGGTTCTTTCTACTATCTTCTACTTGTAAGTTATACACTGTCGAGTTTCAAGAATGTAACATAAACAAACTTTTTTTTTTTTATACAACTAAGTTGGCAAACAGGCATACGGCCCACCTGATGGGAAGCGGTTACCGTAGCCTATGGACGTCTGCAACACCAGAGGTGTCACACGCGCGTTGCCGACCCTGAAGAAATCTTTTCACGCCCTTTTTGAAGAATCCCATACTGTAGTCTCTCGGAAAAACCATAGCAGGGAGTTCATTCCACAACTTTAGTGTACGTGGAAGAAAGTTCCTTTCAAAGCGTACTGTACGTGACCATTTAGGATTTAAACTCTTTGGTAGTTAGTTCTCATCTTGTATCTCTATTGCTTGTATCGACAATGATTAATGAAAAAGAGCGTGTTTGTATGTTATTCTATATATCTTAACCACACAGCTGACATCATATGGAAAAATATTATGTATAGTATATATATATATATATGGAAGTGGAAAAATATTTTAAATGTAAGGAAGTACCCAAACTAAGAAAACAGTAAAACATTATATTTTGTTTTTGCATCGAGGGTCAACATACACAAAACGAAAGGTCAATCAATTAATTTTGAGGAATGCGTTGATGTAACTTATAAACTGGATCGATATTTTATCACTAGCAATCTTTAGAGACTGCCCCTTTTTAGTTGACGCTATTGTCTTAGCTTAAACAAAGCTTAAGTTATATACCTATTTCATAACCTTAATCTCAAATTAAATCTGCGTTTAATTATTGCTCAAAATCGACCTTTAACACCATTCTAAGGCTTCTATTATAGTAATAATTCTTAAACAATGAGTGGTAATACGATTTTTATTCGTCAGATAATATGTTGTTCTCATTGAGCCAAATTCTTTGGTTCCAAGGTCTGCGTCATATCTATGTATTGAATTCGCTAATCTGTGCTACATTATAATAAATTCCTGGATATGACGGCTAGTGTTTGATAGCTCGTTCACTTTTGGTGACAGGACATTCCAATGTTTAGGTTTTCAGGGTTAGGTTTCAACTAAAAAAATTTTGGTGGTAAATTTATGTGGTCCACGTAAATTATAGCCTATGTCACCCACGGATAATTTAGCTTTATGTAAAATAAATTTTTAAAATCGGCTTAGTAGTTTCGGAGCCTTTTCAATATAAACAAATAATTACATATTTTCTCTTTATAATATTATAGTATGATGATTTTTGTTGGGTCTTATCTATTATCTAGCTAGGGCTAGATCCTAAAATAAAGGATTCAGGGCAAATTAGTGGCAATCCAAAAGTACCTAGCAATTTGAAAGTGCCCATAACTTCCTTTGAAGAATCCACAAGTTGATTCACGTTACCAACTTGTTCAGAATCTTCTAATTTATATGAGACGTGAAAAATTGGAACATTTTGATTACCACTTTCCCTTGATCTTAAGAAAATGGAAGTTTTAGTTTGATATTGCAATCGTGTAAGTGCCTAATTTAATATTGTTAGTTATCAATTTACACAACTTTCATCTCAATCCACAACTCCAAACAAACCAGTCACACAATCACGGCACGTAAAAATCCAAACGTCAGCCACGCCTCGCCCTTCACTACAAAATTTGACATCGATTGTTGATTAGTGATGTGACACATCGACATTATCGATACGTCTATCGTAACGCATGCCTCGAATCGTTTTCGCGTGACTCGCTGGCCAGTAGCAATGTAGTAGCAAAAGTAATTTATTTTATAAATTAACGTGTCATTTGAATATTTCAAAATGAGAATATAGAATTCCGATTGCTTTTTATTTGAATTTGGAATGACTTTTTGTCTTTTTATTATTGTCTCGTAATTGTATCATTATTCAATCAAAATTTAAAAGTAAAAAAGTGTCACGTCGTGATAAAATGGTACAGCTAAAAAGCTTCTAGCTTATAAATCACTTCTATTTTATCTTAAACATATTTGTCAAGTTTACCTCAAGTGTTTATTTTTGGACATGCTTTATATCTTTGGGTTTTACCAGACTTCTGTGGTTAATATTTATAAAAACTTTATATTAGTAACTAAAAAACTTCAAAACTTTAGTATTTGCTTATTTTTTATGACAAGGAAAATACTTAAGTATTATCTTACTTCAAGAAAATTTGATATCCATAGGTAGGTACGATGATACACAAAAGATTTTTATTTGACCAAGTTATATTAAAAATAAACATAAATTAAAGAAACTTGGATAACTTATATATGCCGTGTGGTTCCTGGCAAAGTAGAATAGGAAAACTTTAAGTCATCCCGTGGATGTCTCAGAAAACGACTAAGGAAACACAAGCTAAACAAAGCTTATAAACATCAAAGTGACCTCTCCAACCTGTCTGGCCAGCCTGGAGAGTGTAGGCCAAATCCTCTGACTGTTCTGGCAAACATATGGCTCTGGTAGTACAGAGAGGGTTGTGCTCCTGCAGTGGACTAAAGAAAGACCTGATGATGATGACATCATATATACATACCTACATATAATCTCGTCTTTATCCCTTGCGGGATCATCCCTAGGTCATAAAACCCAAAGGCCATGTTTAGCGTGTTGTAAGCGGCATTATAATATCTTCAACGATTTGAATGAATTCGTGAATATCTTATATGACAAATCAACACAAGAGATACCTACAAAATATGCTATAAACAACTCAAACCCACACGTAATGGCTTTAACAGACTCCGATTCAGTTTTTTTGTACAATTTACTTCATCACGGATACATGTGCTCTTGTTTCTTATTAGATCACTCATAATGTCAAAAGCAGCCAGATGGTGACATCAAACGTGGCATTCTATGCAAAATGTCTTTGCCTTGTAAAAAGTTGACGTAAAAAACGAAAATCCGTAATGAATAATTCTTGGAACTTGACGCCTGGAGTATAATTCAATGACGGAACTAATCGGTACATATTTTATGAAATAAATATTTTACATACTCAATATCTATACTGTAATAAAGCTGTGAGGTATTTGGGAATTTTAAAGCGTGCCTCTTTGTTTTATACTTTTTGGACGTTAGACTCCGGACTATTATTTTGTTTGTTCAAACGTCTCGTAAAAAATGGACCAATTGAAATGAATCTTATTTGTGTGGCAAAAATAGACTTAGACTAAATTTACATATCTACATACATACATAGTATCATGTCTTTATCCCTTGTGGGGTAGACAGAGCCCAATGTCATAAAATCCAAAGGCCACGTTTTGCGTGTTAGTGGGAGGTAAAGTGAAAAGCGGAATTAAAATAGTAATGGGTTGCTTGCCGCATGACCTATAACGTGGTTCTTTAGATATTTGCCCAATCCCTTGACCGGCTTTTACGGTCTGCGCGGGTAGAAAAGCAGCTGGTATATTCTTTGTTTGTTGTCTTTTCTCCCAAACCAGCATGGAAAAGAATTAAATGTAAATGTCTATACTATAAAAATAATATATTAAGTATAAAAACATATCTTGTATGTTACTTCCCGAAACTTATACAGATTCCTGAAATATAAGCAAAAAACTGCACTTTGAAAACAATGAACATTTTTTTTTCCGAACCACACAGGTTAAGTTAGGGGCAAAAGCTAGTAACGAATAAGTGTACATTCATACTGGCTGAAGAGAATAGATAAAAATTAGGTAACGAAAGAGAGATTCAAAAAACGAAACTTCAAAAAGAACAATGATTTATGTAACTGGCCATACGGAGCAATAAAAACAATGTGTTCCAAATACAAACATCCGAGTTGTTTCTCGCTAAGTAGAGTTCGATAGCTATAGTCATTGTGACCCGCGAGCGAAGGCCGCGCCGGGCGGCGTATTAGTTTTTAATAAGTAATTGTACACCAAACCAAGTTACCAATTTCGTCATGAATACACGTTATTTTTTTCTCTCGCCTCGCTCCGAGCAATCTCGTTTTCTCGAAAATAGATCTAATATGTTGAATATAATTAATTTTATACCGAGTCGGTTGATCGATGCGTGTTACTTTACGTTCTTTTTTAAAGTATCATTATTTTTAAATTACAGTGTATTACGTCAATTCGTCTAGAAAACGGAACGGTTTTTTCTTGTTTTGAATTATTTAGTCGAATTTTGCATGTTTGATGAATTTTTTAGTATGTACATGTCGGATCTTGGATTTTAACTATCAATAATAGTCTGATCATAAAAAATAGACTAATTGAAGTAATGTACCTAATATTATTTAGCAACAAACTAGTTTTACTAAGGATAAGTCTTCCTATACGCTAGGAGATTTAAGCTTTTGAACATAAAATGTTGATTAAATATATGTAAGTATATGTCATAAGATGTTAGGACAACTTATTCTAAACTAGACAGTTAAAATCGAGGGCAAGCTGAGTTTGCAAAACGTCATGAACATGCGGGCATGTTTTGAGATCCTTCGTTCTTAGGAAATATTTTGTTAAGCTTTTAGTCTCGGCTGACATTGTTACTTGGCAGTCGTTACACAGAGTATAACAAAATGTTATAGTTTTGATGTTATTAAACAATTATCTGGGGGCCATATACTACATCAAAATATTATTAATATTGACGAGCTCCGTGGCGCAGCGGTCAACACGCCTGCCTGCGACAAGGTAGGGGTTCGGGGTTCGATCCCCGGTCAGGTCAAGATGGAAAATTATCTATTTCAGATTTACCTGGTTCTTGGATGTATATCTATATAAGTATCTATTATAAAATATTGTATCGTTGAGTTAGTATCCCATAACACAAGTCTCGAACTTACTTTGGGGCTAGCTCAATCTGTGTGATTTGTCCTATGAATATATATTTATTTATTATTATTATTTAGTTATTAAAACGCATTTTAACCTTATATATCAACTCGATCAGTTATTGCTGATTTGTATAGGAGGGCGAATTCGGCCATTTTGTTATGTCCTGTATTTCTTAGATGACTTTAGGCAGCAAAAAAATACCAAGTGTTTGCTTTGTGGTTTAGGTTAGATGAACCGCAGAAGTTTAGTTTTATCTATATAAATAAAAAAAATATTTATTTTTCACGTCACAAATGTATGTGCTTAGATACTAAGTAACTAACTCTGAATGACATTATAGGCTTTGTACCTATATAGACTCTTCAGTCTATATAGTCTCCTTAGATAGGTCCTGGGTGGACTTAGAGCGCACGATGCTTTAATTAAGCATATATTTTAAACAGATATAGATGTACGCTTTTATTACCATTTCGTTTTACATAAACAGAAACAGACTTTATATTAGTTAATTTTGAGTGAAAGATTTTGCATTTAATTGTTTTTTTTTTTGTTTGTTCCAGATGATGTCTCGCCGGCTAACTCCGAAGACTGACTAAATATAAGACAACAAGGAAATGGTCGATTCATGAAGTTTCCCCGGTAATAACAATCGATTTTTATATTTCCAAACAATGAAGAGAAAATTTAAATTGAAAACATTCCATGCATTCAGCTAATCTTGTCAACAAAGACTATTGTTTCTCGATACATTGTCTCGATTTAAATCGAAAGAAAATGAATCACTGTTATGATTCGACGCTAAAATGTATTCAATCAAATTTGATTGTTTATACAGAATCGCATACACTAACTCGTGGCGTGGTCAAACGTAGTGGATGGGAAGTGACCCCTCGAATATTTTTTGTAAGGAATAATAAAATGTCTAAAATATCTGTATATCTCGCAATTATAATCACAGTTGTCTACTACACGAATACAGCCATCCATATGGGATTGGATTGCTGTTGCCGTGTAGAAGACAACCTGAAATATAATATATAATTATGTGGTCAAGAACACAAACATAACAACATCCATAATAAGTCTATATACTACATTCTCCATAACAGTACGGCTGTGCCGTACTGTTATGGAGAATAGATATATAGATAGTTATATCGCTATTACCAGCTATAACGATACGCCAGCTAAAACGATACGATAGTTTTTTGAACTTAATGCATTGCTGCAAACTTAAGAGAAACTTATTTCATAGTTTTTTTGAGTCAAGCTAAAAAAGGTTTTTGACACCGAATTTTGTCATTTTTACATTCCCCGCGAGTTAGTTGTCAAACTCAAAATGTATGTTTTATTAGTTTTGCATTTTTTTGAAAGTCGTAGGAACAACATTGTGTACAACGGTTTATAATGTGGTCGGACCTCTATTATAAATCCGTTGCATAAAATACTGTAGTCTACCTATAGTTAATAATTATGCTGTTGACCAAAGTTTAATACCCATATTTTTGCAGGACGGACTCGTTACCAGTCCTCTCGGGAGTACCAGCACTGCAATGACTACTGCGATGGCTGCTCATCAAGAATCTATCCACGAGAGACTGCAACCGACGCCCGAAGAACCTCTGTACCTCCACCATGGCCCAGCCTCTTGGCCCGAGCCCTCCGACGCCCAGGAGGAGCTCAGCACAGACATGTCGCCATATTACAACATGCCAAAGAGGAATAAGAGAAAGAATTTCAAACCTAGATGCGCTCCCAACGCTACCACCTTCTCTGACGAATCAAACGGAGCCAACTGTGATGAAGCAGCTAGTCCTATCAACGGTAACGACAGAACTACTCCAGAACAAATGGTAGAAGATGACAAAGACGGAAATTACGCTAAAATTGGAGTCAAAAACTTCAGTCTACTCAAAGGTGGAGCAGTAGACCTTAGTAGAAGACTAAGTATTGACTCCAATGAAAACATAGACACAAACTATCAAAATAGATCCGAGGAAGAGAAGAAAGTAGACTCTTTCCAGCGTTCCTATATCCATAGTCTACAAATGAACCAGGAAACGGAAAGAGACCGTACTGTATTAAACTTTAGTAATTTACAAAATAAAACGTTTTGTGCCAAAAATCCTTTTGCTATATCTCAATTAATTAAGACTAACTCGCCCCCAAGAAGAAGGGAGTCTGATTCTGATGAGGAGAAGGGTCAGGATATTAATGCAAATGAAAGGTTAGAAGGTCCAGAGCCGATGGAAACCAATGAGGTGCAACAAAATGGTGACACTTCGAATGCAACTAATAGGATTTTAAGAGAATACGCTATGAATACCATGAAGGAACTGTTGGGGATTTATGGTTTATCGTCAAATGAAGTTGCTGATGCTATAAGCGGGCAAATCAGAGCTTTGGAAGCGCTTCAAGGTCTGTATAATATTCTTTCTATAATATCTTGAGACACATATTTTAAAATTGCCACTTCTGAAAATGGCTATATACCTTACAATTTAAAATCAGTTTGTAGGGGTTTTCAAGTCTATCTGCCCCTTGACTGTACTCCAATAGACATATCTAATGATAAAACAAACTTTTTTCTGATTATTCTTTCTTCCATGAATTTCCTTGACTTTTTCTCAGGTAAACCATTCACCCAAGTGCCTTTGAGTCTGAAGAGACGGTTAGAGTCTACCATGGAGGAGGAGAACGACAAGAGTCGCAGAAGATCTTCCTCGGCCACCGAAGACGAAGGCTCGACGAATATCACCCCACCAAAAACTCCTGATAATGATATTGAAGCCCAAAGGTAATTTGGCCTATGACCTTTCTTTATAATGTCAAAAAAAATATAGGCCTTCGATAGTTTTCATGTCATTAAAACCTCAAATACTTAGTTGTTTCGTACATTTTTTGTCAAAGTCATATGTGGATGGCGATCGTATATAAGAAAATGCTAGATATTACTAACACACGTGACACATTGTCGACCAAGAACAGCTTACCGGACCTTACGCCTCAGTGCTGCCACCATTCAATAATTTTTTTACATTCCATTATTGTTAAAAAACAGTCACAAAAAGATATCACGAATATTATAATGTATTGTTTTTTAACAGACAAAGAGCGCTACAAATAATCAACCAACAGTCGATGAGACTGTTTGGAAGACAAGAACAAGAGGATGGCAGTGGGTCTGAGGATGGGGAACAAACCCTAGATCTCAGTGTTTCCAGGGACACGGATGGACAGGTAACCAACAGTTTAATTAAGTTAATTATAATCTGTTTTAGAGATGTCTACTTTCATTCTAGACTTGCAGTTAATAACTCCTCCTCTGGAGACACCTACACTACGTTTACAGTTCCGATTACTGCCTTCAACTACGTAGTTTTGTGGGAGAGTGTGTGGCAAAATTCAGTTTTGCTATTAGCATTAATTGCCCGGCTCGTTCGGGGAAGTACCACACTCTCACAGAAAATCGACGTTTGTGTTGTAGCTTTACCTCCTCTGGAGAGGGAAAAATAAAAGACCATCTTATCTCTTGTCACACTCCTGGTATTGCAATTGTTCATGAGAAGCGGTGATCACATACCATAGGGCGACTCCTTCGCTCGTTTGCCGTCCTATGTCATAAAAAAGTCCACAATCTTGTTAAAAGTAGCCAGTGGCAGTGTTAGGGGGTAAAACGAACCTATCGGGTGCTTGCGCTTGCGCTACGGGCAGACTTGGAGTGGTCCTATTCTACTCTGCCGGGAACCATATGGCTAGAAGACTTTATACTAATCCCAAAAGAAAGAAGTCCCCTTATTCCTATTTTAATTAGGGTTTGTTCCTTGGCAGGAACAGTCGACGACGTCGAGTGCTGGCAACAGTGTCTCCGAGTTTGACCAGCAGAGCGTGTTCATGAGGAAGAACCTGGAGGACTTAGCTAATTTACAAATGCAGGTAAATCAAACAAATCGTGTTCAGATTTTAAAACGACAAAATTTGCAAAAATACAGCGCAGAGCGTTTGAGTTTGTGCATTGCTCTCGACTTATTAAGGTCAAGCAAATTTCAGAACTTTTCTTGCTTTTTATTTATTTTACAACTAGCAATTTTCTCGCGACTTCGTCTGCGTAAATTATAGCCTATGTCACCCGCAAATAAATTAGCTTTTTATTAAGTGACAGAATTTAAAAAATCGGTCCTGTAGTTTCGGAGTCTATTCAATGCAAACAATCAAATGGACTAACACAATTACTATAGTTGAAAATCCCAGACCCAATTTAATCGAAAAATTATAGTTTTCTATCTTGATCCGGCCAGGGATCTAACCCGATTTAAGAGTCGCCTGGACGCGCATGTCTCCATACAAACGGAACAAGGGAATTGTGGCAATGTTTGATAATTTTAGGGCAAATTTAAGCATCCAATCAATTAATCTCATTATAATCTACGTACGTTCCTATACAGTTTGGTTAAATTATCAAATGTTTGAGAAATACACGCCTTTCAAGATTTCCATACAAATTTAAAAGGCTTGTAATTTTCAAACCATTGGCATTTGAACCAAGCTGTATAGGAACGTACGTAGATTATAATGAGATTAATTGATTAAATGCTTAATTTTACTCCTAAATTATCAAATATTGCCACAATTCCCTTTTACCGTTTGTATGGAGACATGCGCTTCTAGGCAACTCTTAAATAGGTACTTGCGGTTCCATTAGATGTGTTTACTGGAGAAAAAGATCGTGAGAAAGAATATGCTACTGAATTAGTCATTACTTTATAAGATATAGACAGATTAATAAAGACAAGGAATATCCTAATCAGTCTGTTTGTTTCAGGGTTTCTTCCAAAAACAGTCACCGATGGACGGTGACGATTCACAAGAAAGAAAGTTACAAGCTAGTGGTGAGTTAAATTTTATAATAACTAAACTAAAATATTTTCTAACTACAAATGATAAGTAACTAATTAAAAATTATATGGAAAATGTTAAAGTTAGAACTTACTCTTTAGATTTCGATGGGACGCATTATTTTGTAAAATAATCAAGTTAAAAATATGCATGATTGGGTTTGTAACGTAAAAACAACATTATCATCATCATCATCTCGGCCACAAGAAGTCCACTGCAGGACATAGATCTCCCCTAAGGGGCACATAGCGTGAAGAACCGATGGCCGATGGGGCGGAAGGGTTCTCGAATGGCGACCACGTACCAACAAACGCAGCGTTGGACACCCACCGACCAGGTGGTCAGACGACCTGATAAAGGTCGCAGGAAGGCGCTGGATGCAGGCCGCTTCTAACCGGTCATAGTGGAAAAACAACATGTTAAGATGTATTTGACAATTTTTAGATTTATTGGATAATAATAATAATGTAACCTAATAACTGGAGATCAGATAATTAAATACATATTTACCACCCGTGGTCCAGTGGTTAAGGCGTTCGCCTTATTGACCCGGGGGTCGTGGGTTCGATTCCCACGGGACCAAACCAAACTGGAAACAACTTAACAAAGTATGCTTATACTTTGTTAAGTTGTTTCCAGTTTGGTTAGGACATTGCAGGCATGAATCACCTGATTGTCTGATAAGAAAGATGATTCCGTGCTTCGGAAGGCACGTTAAGCCGGTGGTCCCGGCTGACATCTGGTAGTCGTTAAAGGAACCACGTCAGAGCCCGAGAGGCGGTTCTGCAGAACTCTGACACCAGGGTATGCATAGTCGACTGACCGTGTCACCTACACGAAATTATGATGACGAAATTAATATACATGGCGAAATTTTGATCGTTCCGGACCATTAAAGGGGTGATTCAGCCTGTCAATATAAACAACTTTTCCTATGGGACAAATGCTGTAAACTTGAAAAAAAATTCGACATCCCTATACAAATTGCCCGGGCGGCTGAACACTTTTGTATGAAAATGTCGAAATAAAATTTGAGTTACCAGCATTGGTCCCATAGGAAAAATGGTTCATATCGACGGGCTGAATCACCCCTTTAAGGGTCCAGAACGATCAAAATTTCGCCATGTATAAGATAATAACTTTTGCCTGTGGCTTCACACGCAATGATGTCGATCCCTGGGAAACAGTATTTTTTCCGTGATAAAAAATAGCCTATGTGTTAATTTGGGTAATAAACTATTTGTATGCAAAATTTCATCTTAATCCCTTGAGCCGTTCGGGCGTAATTTAGTAAACACCCAATTACACAAACTTTTGCATTTATAATATAGTAAGATAGTTAGATGTACGTTAATAGTTTTGGCTAATATATTTAACTGAGAAATTATGAAAGCGGCTTTTAATTTTTTTTTGTCTTTATGTATCCCGGGATACAAGAACAACTTCAAAAAAATGCAGTCTAGAACAACTACAAAATCTATTGCCTATTGAGATGAGAGATGCACCTATTTTGCAGTAAAACATATACGTGACGTGTTTTATTATTAATAATTAAATTACCAGGCATTAGCGACAGCACTCAAGAAGTCAGAAATGTGTAAACTCGCGTTTGTAGGCCACTGTGTTTGCACGTTTGTTAAGCCGTTTCTCCGCGACGAGCTAATTGGTCACACTTAGTTGTTTTGCACTGAAGATCTTACTTTACTTACCTATGAACAAATTGACTTTTAGATGATACCTTTTAAAATAGGTAGGTCCCTACTGAAATCACTTGAAAAAATAATTAATATACTACATACATTAAAATATCTATGTCTTAAAAATTTTCTTGTGCTAATATTAATTTGAAAATCAGTCGTCAATTCTGGGCAGTATCGTCTTTTTGGGAACTTTTGTTGAAACGAATTCATACTGTTTTCTGATCTTAATTTTTACTCATCATCATCATCATCAGGTCTTTCTAGTCTCCACTGCAGGAGCACGACCCTCTCTGTGCTACCAGAGCCATATACTAGCCTGAGTAGTCAGAGGATTTGGCCTACACTCTCCACGCTGGCCAGACGGGTTGGAGAGGTCTCTTTGATGTTAATAAGCTTTGTTTAGCTTGTGTTTCCTTAGTCGCCTTTTACGACATCCTCAGGATGACTTGGAGTGGTCCTATTCTACTCTGCCGGTAACCACACGGCTTTTTTACTCAACTTTATAAAAATCACACTATTGTTGGTTTTAATATTTATTCACAATTTCTCTTCATTTATATATCGACTATATAACATCTATCTGTCAATTTGTGGAGGCTATTTATAGATAGAGTCGGGTAAACTCAAAAGTAGGTACCTATTTCATCACTCAAAGCGCTACCGACCGGTAACTTTTTAGGCAAACACAATAACAGTCCCAATAATAAGATTCAAACCAAACAACATTTAAATAATCCACAATACGCCGTAGACTAAAAATTTTCAATAAAACACCATTGTCTCTTTACACGTTCCCGTGAAAACTGACATGCTACTAATTTATTCTGTGTCTTACATCGGTTTTTCTTAATTAACTATTCCTCACTAATATTTGGTTGCCTGTACATTGAACTTTTGGAATAAATGGAGTGAGAAATTTGACATGACTTAACACGAGTTGTAGTAAAAAAGTTCGCCTGTATTAACAGCGACGTAAAGCTCAGTTTTTATGTCTAATAAATTAAGAGTAAAGCCACTATCCCAATGGACCGATGGATAGATCGATAAAACGCTAACATTATTGCGTTCAGCGTTCCTTTCAAATATGCTGCATTTTCGATGATCTGTTGAAGTGATACTTGATATAAATGTTTGCTTTCAGTTAAATATTACTATCCAACAGATTGTAGTCGTTATATATTATTGCACGTTCATCGCGAGTTTTGTGAATCATGAACGAATATGTTTCTAGCGTTAATTGTTACGAGGTTATTATCGACGTCCAAGAGATTTTCTAACGTATTTATTTCAAATTTTTAAATATAAATATGATAATGAATATCGACACTAAAACACTAGTATCTATCTAATATTATTAATAATCAGGTTTACTTAACTAATAGATAATTTATGATCACTAATATTACAACACAATCAGATGCTTTTAAAGAGCTGCAATAAAACTCCTGGAAAAAAGAAGGTAATGATAAGATGTTTGAAAATAAAAAAAAACAACTTCAAAAAAGCATATGTTATTTCGAGCTTTAATACAGCTGTTGTGAGATGCAGGCCTTATGTTTCGAAACCTTCATATAAACTAGTATGTTAATTACCACAATTAAGTGAAATGCTATTTACTTTAGATCTATTCAAAGGGGTTTTGGTTCGATTCTGCGCAATTCCAAAATGGGAGATAGGTATTTGCATATCGAGGCGAATGATCTAAACTGTTTCAACTAGTGCATTGCTATTTGGTTTAATTAATAAGAATAAGGGCTTAAGTTTACGAAATGAATCCGCATACTTGGATAACTTAAGCCGTGTGGTTCTCGGCAGAGTAGAGTAAGAGGACTCCAAGTCTTCCCGTGGAAGTCGTAGTAGGCAAGGAAACACAAGCTTAATAAAGCTTAGCACACACGCTTAGGAAACACAAGCTAATGTTTCCTAAGTCGCCTTCTACGTGGATGTCACGGGAAGACTTGGAGTGGTCTTCGCGTGGATGTCATAAAAGGCGAGTTAGAGAACACAAGCTAAACAAAGCTTGTAAACATCAAAGAGACCTCTCCAACCCGACATCAGGTCTTTTTTAGCGTCCACTGCAGGAGAACGACCCTCTCTGTACTACCAGAGCCTTAGCTAGAGCAGTCAGAGGATTTGGCTCACTACGTTAGCTAGACGAAAAGGTCTCTTTGATGTTATAAGCTTTGTTTAGCTTGTGTTTCCTAAGTCGCCTTCTACGACATCCACGGGAAGACTTGGAGTGGTCCTATTCTACTCTGCAAATTCAAATAGGTCTAAAAAACATAATTTTATATTCCTGCCATCTCGCTCCCTGCGGCCCGCGGGCCCCGACGGTCCCTAGCAGTAATTTAGAAACCTCGGCGCTCTAATCTGGCCAATAGAGCAAATTCGCTCAATTGAGTGCTGGGAGCCGTAATAAAATCTCCCAGCGTTTACTCTACGTATGGGAAGTGAGTTTTTTATTTTTACATGAAAAGACTTGAAATAAAAGCCTGTGATTCCTGGCACAGAATAGGAGTACTCAAAGTCTTTCCGTGGACGTCGTAGAAGGTGACTTAGGGAATATAAGTTAAACAAAGCTTTAAATATCAAAGAGACCTTTCTAACCCGTCTGGCCAGCGTGGAGAGTGTAGCCCAAAACCTCTGACTGCTCTGGTGGAGGGCTCTGGTAGTCAGAGACGGTCGTTCTCCTTAATTCCACCTAGGCTCTTTCATCGAAAAAGTAGTTAGTATGTAGGGTGAAGCTTAAGATAACAGACATACCAGAGTCACTTTCGTGTGCATGATATTAGTATGGATGCTTTCAATAGTTCCAATGTTTTAAGATGGCTATATTCATGTCACCAAACAACTTTCCCTTTGAAATGTTTTGTAAACAAGTCGTATTTTGGGATCATTCATATAACTACCACAACATTACTATGTCTAACACTTAACTAAGTATTTATTACAGAACTTTCTTAGTTACAGAATATCGGGCCTCTTTGGTTGTGCCTTCTCAGACATCCCAAGGTCTTCTATGACGGTTACAGTAAATATTCTGATTTCTATGATGACGGTATTCGATTTTGTAAAAAAAAGGATAATTCCTTTTTTCTTATACTTAATTTCAAAAGTTTCAAGTTCTCTACTTAAGTTCTTAATTTGAAAAGTTAGTATTGTTAATGGTAAAACTGGCTAGTAACAAATTTCAAATACTGGCCACAAACAAAATAGAAACTGAAAAACAAATCAATTCAAATCTGGAACGGGCTGATTGGTTCATATCAGTTCCCGCTCCCGAGGGGAACAAATAGGCAAATGGCGTTTCCCATTTACTGTATAATGGTCTAGTTTGGTCGTCCGGCGGTGATTTGTAGTTATTGACGTGCGAGCCGCGTTACAACACTACAGGGCTGCCCAATTGTTGACTAAAGGAGGAATCATATTTAGGTGTTTTTTTTTTTAATTTAATACTTTATAATATGTGGGCAAAGTACAGTAAGTTTGTGTACAAAGGAAAAATTAAAAGGACAAATCACACAAATTGAGCTAGTCCCACAGTTGTGTCATAGGATACTAACTAAGGGCAAACTGAAAAAGATCGTTTTCGTTGCATCTCAACGAGTTATAGTATAGTCCGCGAGGTAAGTCTAAGAATCATTAAGAGTGACGTTAAAATGACATTTGAAATGAAATGGTTGGATGTAGCGTCAAAAAAGGGAAGTTTGGAAAGAAATGAAGGAGTTCTTTGCACAGCAATGGGAGAATATACCTACAAGTGAATTGGTTTACAAACTCACAAACCATATGCCGTCTGTTTCAATTGTTTAACTATTGTGGCTCATTTATGGACTGTGAACGGATTAATAAAGACTCTTTCAAAGCCCTGGTGTGTATAAAAAAGAAAAGGAAGCTTTCAAAGTTGATAGGTTATACATGCAATACTAATATGTAGCTATCGCTACAGCACTGCCGAAAAACTGGCTTTACGGATTTCAGGACATAGAACATACATCAGTTGAGTTTGAATTTTTTTATTTTTCACCCTCACTCCATTATTGGTCTATGATCTTTATTGCCTAGAGAAAACATATGGCAGTGGATCGTCTGATATTAGTAATAGTATCAACTTCGTAGATTGTGCGCTACAGCCCCAGTATCTGTGGGCCCTGTATAATCGATGCGGCGGTAGCTACGCCCCCGAAGCCGGAGGTAAACGGTATATAAACGGACCTACCACATGGAATGCAAAGGAAAACGAATTTCCACGCCGTTTAACCATTCAAAAATTAACATCAAAATGAGCTTTTCTTGTACACCAAATGCTTTCCTATATTAATGCTAAGGCACATCTGCATCAGGTAACGATGTGAGGTTTGCCTATGAATCGGTACCCAGGTTCAATTCTCTCGAACACAGTGCCTCGAAATTCGTGTCAAATACTCTCACGTTTACATATAGTTGACATTCAACGTGTACTTGTATTTCTGGCCACACATAACCGCATAGAATATGGCGCCATGCTTGTTTATTAATATTGCATAGAACATAATTAATATAAATATCAATAAGTACAGTCGACGATGAAAGTCGATGATCAAAATAGGTTTCAATTATTAGGAGGCTTTCTCTACTCATTGGTCCATTGTGGTTTCTGATGATTTACATGTATGCATGAGCGCCGTACTATACTGACGATTCTCGACAATAGTCCGATTGAATTTCTGAATTTGATCGCCTGCTTTTGTCCTTGATTGTACGTAGTATTAATTTAAATTTATGTGTACTAACTTTTCCGTGTCGTGGGTGGGCAAATTTGCAAGAGCTGGTTTTATCAGCATTTTCCAGAAAACAAATTATAAGGGGACAATAATACGACGAATTGCTTTGAGAATAGGCTAGTAGTGTCCTGCGCTTCCGTCTCTACTCTCTACTCGACGAGGGCACTACCGTGCGCCTTATTACATCACTAGCTGTTACCCGTGCCGTGTGGTTCCCGGCAGAGTAGAATAGGACCACTCCAAGTCATCCCGTGGATGTCGTAAAAGGCGACTGAGGAAATACAAGCTAAACAAAGCTTATTAACATCAAATAGACCTCTCCAACCCGTCTGGCCAGCGTGGAGAGTGTAGGCCAAATCCTCTGGCTACTCAGGCTAGTATTATGGCTCTGGTAGTACAGAGAGGGTCGTGCTCCTGCAGTGGAGACTGGGAAGACCTGATGATGATGATGATGTTACCCGTGGCTTTATCCGCCTTTGTCCTCCTCAGTACCCTAACTGTGTGTGAAAAATTTCATGATGATCGGTTCCGAAGATAGGGCGTGAAAGCGTAACAAACAAACAAACACACTTTCGAATTTATAATATTCTATATTACTACTTCTACTTCTATTTATACTATTATAATCCTAACTGGATTAGATTTTTTAATCGATTTCAGTATTTATTTTTATGGTTGTTACGGCTATAAGAATGAAACTATTGCGTTTACTCAACTTCACTAGATTCATAAGGACTTATGGCACTTGCTATCGTTGCATAGTCTTAAAAAAGTATAACTGATAATAGGAGTATTACAAAACTTGGGAAGAAGTAAGTCGTTTGGCAATGTGCTAGTAAAATAAAAATATATTTGGGACACACACAATCACACAGATTGGGCTAGCCCCGCAATAAGTTTAGAACTTGTGTCGTAGAATACTAACTTAACGATACTATATTTTATAAAAGATACATATAGATAAACTCCAAGACCCAGGCCAATCTGAAAAAAGATTATTATCCATCATGAAATGGCCGGGAAATAACCCGGGCCTCTCGTGTCGCAGGCAAGCATGTTAACCACTGCGCCATGGCGTAGTCCATCACCAATGATTCCCATATACAAACACATCCTATTAAGCGTAGAGCACTCGGCTGTGTTTATGCTGTAAATAATAAAAATGTGATTCTCTAAAAGGAAAACGCTAATTTTGAGAAATTCATAATTAATAACATTAAACTCGTTTACAACTTGTTAAACTATTAATATACATATTACGAACAAATCTATGGTACAATCAAGAAAAAATGTTTTTATTAGTAACCTTAATATGGATACGACTCTATTAAAGTTAAATGACATGGTTGTAATTAATGTAAATAAAAACCGGTTCCGACCGTATCTCCTATCGTAAATTAAAGTAACGGTTAACTATATTTGAAAATTAACACATTATCACAATGATATCGATAAATATCTTTTGAATGATATGTATTGACATATTTATATGATTTAACTTACAGCCATTTTCGACTTTGAATGAACATATATTTAAGTCTTCGATCAAATATAAAAACTAGATATCTACACAGTCATAAAAATTAATCATCAACTAATTTAAAAAAAATCATTCTTATTATCGATATGTTATAAACCTACATCAATGTAAAACCATTGACTTAGGACGTTAAGTTTTTCTATTTAATCGAAAATTTAAGTAAACTACACCGGAGAACGCTTTAATATATTTTAACAGTATAAAATAACCCTATCAAATTCAGATTGTTTTTTTTTACAGATAATTAAGACAATTCACCAAAATAAAAATATTTACGTTGAAACAACCTTTATTCCCCTCGACTTTTACGAAATCATTTTTAAGGAAAGTCCAACATATTTTCAAGTTAACAGTATACGGATATTTGAAAAATATACTTGAAGTCGAAAAAATTGCGAGAACTAAACCATTTTATTTTTAAATTCTCAATAAAGACATGTCCATACAAAATCATCGCGACAAATAAATCCATAAAGAAGTGACACACCGATTGTTAGATTAAAATCATTGATTATCACATACCTCTATCCCTTTCTTGCTCATATAAAACCATATACCTATCTCTCTCATCAAACCGTGTGATCCCCAGGCGATAGAGATGTAATATATTTAAAAAATCTTTTAATTATAGTAATTAAAATCGGCTTCTTCTATCTTTCCGTTGTTTATGGTGTGTTTGTGAATATTTATCAATATTATAGGATTACGTATTTCGAAGTTTTTGGTAATGGTTTTAGGGTTACGTCGTCCTGTAGAGAAAACCTAAAGTCGCAATTTATTGACACTTTAATGTTTATGTATAAAAACCGGCCAACTGCGTGTCGGGCCACGCGCAGTGTAGGGTTCCGTAGTTGCAAATCACAACTTTGAGTTCACACTGTTGACACTCGCACCTCACAGTTTAACGACCAAAAACATCTAACAACGAAAATTGTATGAAATTTTACATTTTCGAGTACATTTTATAAGTTGGTTGCCTATAACTTTTTAGTTTGTTCTCGGTACTCAGCTCTGATAGTTTTCCTTTCAACTTCAGTATATATACTACTGCTGTAATTTTTTTCACGTATCCATATATAACCGTTTAGCAGATAGAGGGGGGACACTTAACTCGAACAAAAAATTTGCTTTAAAACCAAATATTTCGGAAACGGATCCCTAAATCGAAAAATGGTGTTCCCAACCTCATAATATTTTTTAAAGACCTATTTAATATATCGATACCCCACACGATGGGTAAATAGAGAAAAAAAAATTACTCCTCCACTTTACTTGTATGGGAGCTACCCTAAAAAAAAATTTTTACAAGATTTTTTTCTACGACTTTTTTGCCATGATTAACATACATACCCATACCAAATTACAGCTTTCTAGTACTTATAGTCTCTGAGTAAAACCGCGGACGGACAGCCAGACAGACAGACAGACATGGCGAAACTATAAGGGTTCCTAGTTTACTACGGAACCCTAAAAATGGGTACGGTCAGGGATGTCATTCTCAACAGCTTGTTTGGTGGTTGCAAGTATGACATCGGGTGCACGCGTCCGGTCTTCCGAGCTGCTACTTTCTCATCCCCAATCAATCCCAGCAAGTAGCATCCCAAATACCTTTATCCCGCTACCCCAGTCCAATAAACTCCTACTCTTCTCTCGCTTAAAAAACGGTTTCGATGAGCAGCAGCGTTGGTCTTCGTCTGCGAAGCGTGGTGAGTATGGCAAAACCTTTCCTTGATCTAAATCCTTGTAGGAGGCATATGTCCAGCAGTGGACTTCTTGCGGTGGAGATGATGGTGACGTCTAAACAGATACATATTATCACGCCTCTTTCCCATGGGGGGAGGCAGGTATCAAGGACCTCCACTTGCTACGATCCTTACAAACCTCTCGCTTCATCTACATCCATCACTCTTTTCATACATGCTCGGGTACTCCTGACTTGCTTCTTGGCAAGAATTTCTGATACAGATGTTAAGAAAAAATAAGATATATGGTATCTTACACTTAATGACCTAAGGCTAAGGCCAATGTCCAGCAGAAGACTTCATAAGGCTTGGATAAAGATGAAGATAACGATGAGCTCCGTGGCGCAGCGGTCAACACTGTCTTTTCGTTTAACGCAACAGTGCCTGCGACACGGATAGTCCCGGGTTCGATCCCCGGTCAGGTCAAGATGGAAAATGATCTTTTTCAGATTGAACTGAGTCTTGGATGTTTATCTATTTAAGTATCTATTACAAAATATAGTATCGTTGAGTTAGTATCCCATAACACAAGTCTCAAACTTACTTTGGGGCTAGCTCAATCTGTGTGATTTGTCCGTATATATTTATTTATGTCTATGCAATGTTTGGAAAAAAAGAAGGTATCTTGTATAGCGTAATATTATGTTTATATATTACAAGTCCGGCATCTCGTAGCTGAATTCACTTTCACAAAGTATTTGTCTATGATTCTTGGAATATTGTATTTACACGTTTGTGCCCATCGGACCCACCACAAGAGTTCTGCATAGGCTATTGAGTACCGTTCACTACAGCAATCTTTTCCCTTTTAATAAACCGGGTTTCACCACTGTGAGATGAAAATACATTCTTTGTCTATTGTCGTAGAGAAATTATTTATCTATGCACTAGAAAGTAGCCGTTCAATAGCTATGCAAATCGGAGTACGATCTAAGTGTTAAATGATATTAAAAGCAGTTTATTACGCATTAATGAATATAAATGTCCAATCGCAATTATATTCTACTAATAATTTTATTAGTGCTGAAGTTTATGAAGATGTGTGTTTGTTAAGTCCTCAATATCTCGTAAATAATGGACGGATTTAGATCAAATACCGCGGATATATCAGCGGGGCTATTAGGTAACTTTTGACATTTGCGGTGTACGACGGTATGATACGAGTTGGATTTACATTGCGGTTTTCATAAAAAAAAACATGCATACGACAGCTGCAATGCTTAATAATAGTTAAAAAATAACTAGATGTTTAATTATCCATTTATTTTTATTTTTGTAAGCAAAGGATTCTTATGAAAAACTGCTGTTAAGCTATATTAACCCCTCAAGTGAGGAACTACTTAGCTTGGGTTCAGCTCGTAGATGAAGAAGTCACCGACTAGTTTCGGTCTGATACAAAGACCATCATCGGGGCGAGTATTATCGTAACGACACGACAGTCGGGCTTCCCTGTTGGTCGTCGTAATAGACCTAAACTAGTCGGAAAATCCGACGAACTAAAAAGTTAAAATAAAACCTTTTTTACTTAATACTGTCATCCTATTCAATGTTGTATTGTTGAGTAAAATCGTAAATCAATGCTACTTATTAAATAAGCTTAAATAAAAAATATACAGAACCCGTAAAAATTCAAATCAAAAGAACAAAAACGCGCATGTTATAATTTGGTAGGCAGGTTAATCGATTAATTATTCGATTAGGTTGTTGTACTCCAAATCGGATATCGGATAGCTAGTTTACGATTTCTACTCGATTTGGGAGCAATAAAACGCTTAATTTTTTAACTACTTATAGCGTCGGTTTCTTTGTATGCCTTTTTGGGGATTTGTAGTTTCCTAATTTTGCGTAGAGTACTTTAAAGTAGATTAATATGTAAAAACCTCTGACTATATACTCTCTAGACTCCGTCATGCCCAGTGATCATGCCTTAATTTTATCGATTAAAGCACAGGTAAATTTTTCAATGCTTGTATGCGTGACATCTTTGATTTATCCCATTTTTTATGTCAACTATGCCATAAAATCGGTAACCTTTGACTATTTAGCGCCATAGTATATGGGTTAGGCACTTTTTATTGTACGCATTTAGGATAATAGACTCTCTCTATGTATGAGGCGAGGAGAGGGAAAGGTAGAACAAGGAGTGCATATTTTGATGAAATAAAAAAAGGCAGTGGTTGTGGCGTATAAGGATATTAAGACAGTGGCTGAGAACCGAGAGACATGGAGAGTACTCCACCGACAAGAACACAGTTCTTAAATTATAGATAGATAGATAGACTCAATGCAGACTTTACATTTGGTTCCCAGCAGAGTAGAAAAGGGCCACTCCAACTCTTCTCCATGCGGATGTTGTAGAAGGCGACTTTTTGTATTCCCACAAGAGAAACAAAGCAGTATCGAAATCAAAGAGACCTCTTGAACCCGACTGGCCAGCGTGGAGAGTGTAGGCCAAATCCTCTGACTGCTCTGGCATTAGCCAGTCAGAGGATTTGACCTACACTTTGATATGGCTCTTGTAGTATTTTCATAATTCTTTTACCTATAGAAAGCAATTTTGACTTTCTGACTTGGGCTATTATTTACGCGGACAATTTTGACTTTCTGACTTGGGCTATTATTTACGCGGACAAAGTCGCGTTTAAGATAAAATTTGTGCTCAGCTAAGTAAATATAAATATGTTTCTCCATTAGTTTGTAAACTTTTCCTTTGAGCTAGACCATTTATCATGAAATTTTGCATACACGATGTCAGCGTACCCCAAAACTTGTAGTAGTTCTACTAAAACTGAGCGGAGCTGTAACAAAAGCTAGTTCTAACATAAAATGGCAATAAACAAACGCACAATGCAACTTTGTAAACACACTGACAAGCGAACCTTTGAGATAATTAATCGAGTAAACTGAAGCAGACATCCGATGTATCCGTTGAATCTAAGCTATCTGGGAATCGAACGTTGGACCACGCGAGACGCATCAACAGTCTTTTGTTAATTAGGCTCGCATATCCTTGCTGGGATAGAGAAAACTGTGGAGTTTGTATACTGAAAAAAAAACTCATTTATTTCAGGTTACATAAGACCCATAGCACACATTAAATTATAAAATATTAGATTAAATTATATTATTATTATATATATATATATACAATCTTAATCTAGCTAAATCTCTTCCGTGCTGGTTTGGGAGAAAAGGAAAAACATAGAATAGGTATGCCAGCTGCTTTGCTTCCCACGCAGACCGTAGAAGCTGGTCAAGTAATTGGGTGAAATTCTAAGGAATCACGTTATAGGCGATGCGGCTAGCAACCCATCACTATTTTGATTTCGATTTGCAGCTTAACGCCCACTAACACGGTATGGCCTTTGGTTTTTATGAGTTTGGGCTCTGTCTATCGGGATAAAGACGTGATAATATGAATAGAGAAATGGCATTTCAACTCAAATTATTATCATTATTATAATTTGTCACTTTAGATGAAAATGAAAAAAAATTACTTAGTAATTTGTGAATATGGCCGTGTGGTTCCCGGCAGAGCAGAATAGGACCACTCCAAGTCATTCCGTGGATGTCGTAAAAGGCGACTAAGGAAACACAAGCTAAACAAAGCTTATTAACATCAAAGAGACCTCTCCAACCCCCCTGGCCAGCGTGGAGAGTGTAGGCCAAATCCTCTGACTATTCAGGCTAGTATATGGCTCTGGTAGTACAGAGAGGGTCGTGCTCCTGCAGTGGAGACTAGAAAGACCTGATGATGATGATGATTGTGAATATGACTTTAAAATGTATCTGATAATTGAACTGGAGACCACGCAGGATGCGTAAACAGCCTTTTGTTAATTAACTTAGATTCGCATATCCGTGCCAGAATAGTGAAAACTGTAGAGACGCTGTTATATTCAAGTATTCCTTAAACACAATTTCTTTCAATTGATAATTTAAAAAATGTGATTTTATTATAAAATATCTAACAAGTGTAATTAGTAATAAATCTATTATATTCAAAATTGTTCAATTTGTTTCATATTTATCTTAATTTAAAATTTAATTGGGTTAAAAACATTCGTATATTTAAGTTTAGTTATGTAGTGGGAATCGTGGTTAACTGATTAGGTACTGATAAGAAAAATCATTATTATTCTCTGTAAAAAATACACATTTTACTGCAAAATATTCCGCAAACCTCTCGATTCTCAACTCCTAACATTCCACAGCATCTAAAATACAAGAGCAAAAATGATAAAAGAACGAAAAAATCACACCTCCACGGATTTAATGCGCGTATAATTTCTTTGTGGCACCGCTGAATGTAGCAGACGTCATAAAATATGCATTTCTGATGCGTACGCACACAGACAGACACACGCCGCACACACTTTGAACCCTGCTTTGGATGTTTAAGGCTTTCTTTACATGATTTTAGCGGCTGTGCGCTAAGAAGTCTTATTTATATTTGCTATGCGACATAAATGCTATATTTTCATGCATGTAGAATGCTACAGTTTACTTACATATTATTTTGAATTAACATTTTTAGTATTTTGCATTAGTTTTTGCCTTTACTTCGTGGATATTTACTAAGAGAAGCAGCTCTTCCAATGCCTGGTGCTCCTCCTTTGGTGTATGTTTATAACTGTTACATTATTGAGATTTTGAAGAGGTTTTTAGGCTTACACCTGCAAATTGTAAGATATCTTCCTGATCATCCTCATCAGGTCTTTCTAGTCTCCACTGCAGGAGCACGACCCTCTCTGTACTATCAGAGCTATATACCAGCCTGAGCAGTCAGATCTCTGATCAATCCTCTGACTGCTCAGGTTGTAAGATATACACCGTGTTAATCTGAAATCTTACTTTATTCTCAGACGTACCTTTACTAATCATACTGAACAACTTTCGCAAAGGAATATAGGTCGAAATATATAATCACAGTTTTGTATGGGGAACCCATATTTTTTCATGTACCTTGAGATCTTCTACATTCCATACCCACTATAATACATGGGGGTTTCTAATCCATGATATTGATTTACATTTTCAAAACTGCCATATCGCGAGTTTATGTCTACAAAG
The DNA here is from genome assembly GCA_963082605.1 of Rhodophaea formosa. Classification (NCBI taxonomy): domain Eukaryota; kingdom Metazoa; phylum Arthropoda; class Insecta; order Lepidoptera; family Pyralidae; genus Rhodophaea; species Rhodophaea formosa. The sequence continues at coordinate 5,420,335 of OY720228.1, read as the reverse complement.
AGCTAAGTGTTTAGTACTAAACCCGTGGAAGCCATCCTTTACGCGCGTCCAGACGCCCCCACACACGCACGCCTCACGCACACGCACACACGATCACAATAACTCAATCGGCATACAAGCAAACCCTATTGCATATTCATCCCGCCAGTTTGTATCTGTGTATAAAATTATAATGCATTATGTGACTGGGCATCGTTTTTACTTCGGATAGCACATCGTCAATAATTTGCAATTCTGTTTATTCTTCAAGTATGCCGTTTCTCGGTAATGCTCGCGATTTATTGGTTAATTATGTAATTAATTTGAGTTTTGCATTTCGTTTCAGACTGTTCTGAATATGCATGAGTCATCGAAGATATAAATAAGCTAGAGAGATGGCGAATTTAAAACTGAAGCTTAGGTTAGGTACTTTACAAAGGTTAATTGATAATAAATATTACTCATTAAAAATTAATCACCTCAATTCTTATTACCTACATAAATAATATTGTATACTTACTAGAAAATCTTTATTCAGATTAACAATATGGGTATCAAAATCGACAAAAATAAATGAAAAGTAACTCAAACTAAAAGTCTAGAAGGGTCTATCCGTGCGGCATAGTGCCAAGAACGCTGGCTGCGTTTCCTTGCTGGATATAGGTACTTATAATTACTACGCCACTTTATTTTTTAAAAAGATTAAAAGAAAAAGTATCTATAGCGTTCTAATAGCCTCTAAATTAAATGAGATAGGTATAAAGATTTAATACAAAAAAAATCATTTGTTTATCTCCATATCTAACTTGTACCAAATCGATTTGGATATATTTTATAAATTTAGCGAGGTCTTAAAACATAAAATCAAAATATTCCGCAAACCTCTCGATTCTCAACTCCTAACATTCCACAGCATCTAAAATACAAGAGCAAAAATGATAAAAGAACGAAAAAATCACACCTCCACGGATTTAATGCATACATCCCGCCAGTTTGTATCTGTGTATAAAATTATAATGCATTATGTGACTGGGCATCGTTTTTACTTCGGATAGCACATCGTCAATAATTTGCAATTCTGTTTATTCTTCAAGTATGCCGTTTCTCGGTAATGCTCGCGATTTATTGGTTAATTATGTAATTAATTTGAGTTTTGCATTTCGTTTCAGACTGTTCTGAATATGCATGAGTCATCGAAGATATAAATAAGCTAGAGAGATGGCGAATTTAAAACTGAAGCTTAGGTTAGGTACTTTACAAAGGTTAATTGATAATAAATATTACTCATTAAAAATTAATCACCTCAATTCTTATTACCTACATAAATAATATTGTATACTTACTAGAAAATCTTTATTCAGATTAACAATATGGGTATCAAAATCGACAAAAATAAATGAAAAGTAACTCAAACTAAAAGTCTAGAAGGGTCTATCCGTGCGGCATAGTGCCAAGAACGCTGGCTGCGTTTCCTTGCTGGATATAGGTACTTATAATTACTACGCCACTTTATTTTTTAAAAAGATTAAAAGAAAAAGTATCTATAGCGTTCTAATAGCCTCTAAATTAAATGAGATAGGTATAAAGATTTAATACAAAAAAAATCATTTGTTTATCTCCATATCTAACTTGTACCAAATCGATTTGGATATATTTTATAAATTTAGCGAGGTCTTAAAACATAAAATCAAAATAAGCTTCTTTCTTCGACGTCGGTTAAATATTGAAGCATTCCATACCAATCATGCATTCTCGTCACATCGATGCAAAATTGAAGTATTTACGTCATTACGTCACGATTAATATGCAATTTGAATAATGTATACGTTAATATGGATGTGGTCGGTGCGTAACGACTGAATGGAAGATATTTAACAATTGGTCGTTTAAAGTTGCGTCTTTATTATTTGTGGAGTGAACAGAGTCTCGGGCTTTAGTAACAGGTCCAATAGCTATCTAAAATCATCATCATGTATTGAATTCTTTAATTTGTTGCACAGAATATAACCATAATAAATAAACAAATATAAAGATTCAAAAATACCGATAAGCCCGCATTTTGTACCGATAATTTCCTTATTTGTCTGTATTTAATTTATGTAGGTATGTGTTGGTGCAATAAAGCATTCATTCATTCGTTCAAATAAGATATGGGAAAAAGATCCACGGGCGAATTTTTTTTTTAATATTTGTGACTAATAATACGGTCCTTATGACATCAAAATTTGGATCAAATGTAGTGTTTACGGATGTCCTCTTTTTTCTTACACCAATCACAAATCACAATGCTTAATTTATTTTTTGGTAATCGCAAATGAAAAACGTCGTATAACGCTCGTACTCATTTATTTATAGCTAATAAGCTAGCTGTAATAGTCATTGGTTAATTATAAACACTCGGCTTCGCCTTATACCTATAACCTTAAAATAAAATAAAATAAAAAAACCTAGACTTTAATTACCGTTCTTGCATCATAATGTTTAATTAATAAACAGATGTACAAACACCTCTACGCGGCGTACTTTTTCTACACATATTTGACTTTAAATAATGTATTTACAAGTTATTATCCATTATAATAAAAAGTATAATCGATAAACAAACATCTTGACTACTCATACATTCAGTCACTAAAATTCATTTGCAAAAAGCACAACTGTCATGTTTCATAATGGAAATACCTTTACTTGTCCAACAGCTGACATGAACTTCTTTTTTTTTTAGTGTAAGTGGCCAGCACTTGTCATGTTAACCATTGTGAATTAAGCAATTCTATTACGAACTGAGGGACACGGAAAGACAAAAAAATAAATAAAAGCAAAGGTAATAAGTGCCATTGTCATAAGTGTTTGAACAGACGCAATACTTTTAATTTGCGATTACAATAGGCCGATTTTTTTTTTGTTTAGCCTGAACTGACTGAAAACTGATATAGTAGGTATTTTAAAGTGTGAAAGTTTTCTCTAGCAATTAAGTTGGTTATTCCATTATATCTTTAAAAGTTATCTATACTTTATTATCCAGTTCTTAAGTAAATAATGGCCACCGACAACGTGATAGTAAGAGTGGCTAATTTCTGAGCCACGACAATTTAATGTTTTTAATCTGGAAATGCTAAGAGAAAAGAGTGAATTTTTATGATCGTAAGTAAATATTATGTGTAGTATCCAAGATTTACTGTCGGTCAAAAGCAGATAGGTACTGTAACGGGGTGTAAGTGGATCTTTGCTGAAAAAAAACTAGTACGGCTTTCTCACTGTTATTCTTTACTTCTGCAAAACGCCGAGGAAAGTGTCCGTGAGGCAAGCACATGTAAAATGTATTTTACATGTGCTTGCCTGAAGACTGCATCATCGAATCGTTTCTTCATAAATCTACCACAAACAATATTTTCTTTTGGAACGCAGTGAAAGAGTTTCAAAATTCCAAAACAAACCGCCTCGCTACAGTACACAGAACTGAAAAGAGAAAACGTTGCCATCAGGAGACACCAATCCAAATCAGTCAAAATACAGGCGTTGCTTACCATGCAGCTATCAAAACACGCATTGCATGACTCTCTAAAAAAAGCACGTCTGCTATGACTGAAAGAGTTTGAAAAATCCTACACAAAACTTCATGCTACAGTACACAGCACTGAAGAGAAAACACGTTGCTATCAGGAGACACCCATCCAAATCAGTCAAAATACAGGCGTTGCTTACCATGCCGCTATCAAAACACGCATTGTATAACTCTCTAAAAGAAGCACGTCTGCTATGACCCTTACGTATCAATGTAACTTACAACGTTCTGCATCTCAGTGACAGAATTAAAACAATGAATATACATGGCGATGTATCGAGGGTATCACCTGCTGTAAATAAAAAGAATCGAATGAACAAAAGTATCGATTATCGGGACATTAATCCAGACAATCGATTGCATGTTGCAACGCCGACTTCACTCGAACGCCCATATTTATTAAACCGCCGGTTTAGATTACTTTTGTAATAAAAGGAATTTGTAAAAGAGGTTCTCAATTTATTAGATAAGTATGTTTTTTTCTGTACGACCTAAAGATATTTAAAAAATTTGAACACAAAAATATTAAGAAAAGTTTTTCTACGATAAATAAACAGTTCGTGTTAAATCAAAAGTATCATAAAAACCTTTTTGATTGTAAGTTAATTTCATCAATAAAAGAATCTAAATTAGTTTACTACTCTTTTTTTTAAGTCGGTTTTTAAGTCGGTTTTAAACGTACCAAGTATGATTTAGCCTTAATTTAACTCTAAATGATAGAGGGTAGACAATGCTGAATATACATTAATATCACTTATTTACTAAAAACTGAAAATGAAAAGAAAACAACACAAGTCAATAATGTACAATAAAAACTATTCTTGGTACATAAATTGCACTTCATATCGTTTTATTTATAAAAAAAAAATAACTATAAATCTTTATCTAATATAACTCAGTTCCAATACAATGAAAGACGTCTTCCTAATTAGACTCCCAGCGAAGCTAAAACGACTGTCAGGTCAAACAAAAATAGAGATCATGCGGAATCATTTACTCCCGAGGGGGACAAGGGGGAGGTTAAAGGGGGAGGGGCAACAAAGGCTGAGATTTACAGGCCTCCGATTGCTGATAGCTGATGGATTTGCTTTGAATACGACAGTTAATTAAACGGTTTTAAGGAATGTAACATTATTCTTACATTTCTTATGGAACACAATGATGGAATAGTCATTTGAGGTTGGAATGATGCCTTGATGTCTTCAAGAAGGAAGAAAGTGTCGCAAAACCGACTCTGGGTTCCAAGTCATCGCGGCTGTTTTCCTAGTTTTGTCCAACTGGGAAAACGTTTGAGTAAGTTTGACGATTACAAAGTCAAATCTTTATAAAGGTGTTTTTCTAATACTCAGAACAAACCTATTATAAAGTTTGTAATCTGGTCGAAGTAAAATATAATTTAGCACTATAGTAAAAAAAACTTTTAAATTAAATGATCAAAGTTTCAATTTCCGAGTACGATAGTACTAAGAAATCTCCGGGGCTTAAAAAAATGAGTTAATTGGAAGAACATGAATCTTTAAAATATTTTTTATAGTGCATGACTAAACATCGTATCCGTAAAGCAAAATGAGAGAAATAAACTAAAAAGATTCGTAAATTAAAGATCTAGTCTAATCCGAGTTTTACAATTCATCGTCCTTTCTCTAGAGCTATTCATTAAAGTCTTTTTATTCACTCCTGACAGCTAGATAGTCTATACAGTTGCCATCAGTACACGTAACAGATCGCCAGCGCACATACTGCTATCTAGATCCCTATCGATCGATGGATCCGATTTGATCTACGCATGCGTACGTTCATAATTATCTGCGCTCTTTCATTTGCCGACTGACTTTATGACCGTCCGGGCCGTGTAAACGTCTCAAATCATATTGGCGAGTAATTAATAGTCATTACATATGGCAATGTGTACAAAGAGAATAATTAACGCACTGACAGACTTACAGCCGGACGAGATTGTGTTTCAAACGAATTTACCGTTGGTGAAATGATATTGAAAGAAAAAAGACTTAATTAGCGCTAATAGATGCTATTGGCCCCAGAATACAACCTTGTGGCATTCCAATTTGAAATGTTACAATTTTAAACTCTCATTACAGCACGGCCAAACAAAAACACTAATCAACGATCTACAAAAAGAGCAAATACCAAATTTAGAATCCTTGGTAATGTTAGGAATAACAAAAGATCCCACGATGCGAATAACAATACCACATATTACTATCTGTACAGGAAAACGTTAAACTTATTTCCAATCTCGGAGCAACAATGCCTAATCGATCGTTGAAAATAAAACTAGACACGGCACTCCTTATCGGTATATCTTAAAACGAAATATTGTAATAAAAAGTACGTAGAATCGCTACACACTTCATTTTACCGTCATTCCGATCGACTAATACATCAATTTCAATCTTAACACAACAACATAAAGATTTACCTATCAAATTTTATGTTTTTTCGGCGGCAAACTAACAATGGTGGTAACATACATTGATGTAATGAATATGGAATGGGAGGAATATGATTCATCTCGTTTCGGTGTGTACAAATCAGGAATGAGATTCAATTTTAACTCAATTAGATATGCAGGAACTTCCATAAACGTAATGTATTCAAAATCATTTTTTATAAGGACTGTGCTTATAGATCTTACTTGCTTCATTTGACGATGACGATCCATTATTTTTTTCTGAAACATGTCATAAAACAAGTCCTCAACAACTTTATGGATTGTTAATAAGCTCAGGAATTCTTAGATGCTTATATAGTACTTAGATCTGTAAGATCGTCTCGCACACAACCTAAAACACATTAGACGAGATGCCAGCGTGATCAGAGCCCTCATTTCAATAAAAACATTTAATAGAGTAATCAGCATTACATTTCAAGATATGCTGGCCTTATTTCTTCAAACAGTTTATTTGCGGTCTATTTTTCTTTAACAATAGGCATTAAAGTTTAAAATAGCCTGTCTTGGGTTGTTTTTTCTTTTGTTGAGAGTGAATTGGTGTGTGTAGTAACCACATTTACATTTTCGAGTCGCTCGCGAGTAGTAAATGTCAATTTAGACGGAGACGAGCGAACTGAGCAGTTATTGAACCCAGCTTATGACGTCCGTTTTTTAGTTAAGTGTCTCAATTACTGTGGTAAATCGACTTTAAGTTTGTTGATTTATAACGTTTTAACAATAAATTCGTTGTTAATGCATTTCCGTTTTTTGTTGGTCTTCTAAATACAAAGATTTTGATTTTATCTAAAATCTGAATTAAACGGTTGTGCGAAAAAATTAATCGATTTAATTTCTAAATTCAGATAATAGTTACTATAAATTTTATGTTTAATCCGACTTTATGTTTTGATTTTTAGTAGTGGGGTCATAACTCCGAACTAATTTTGCATTTTTTCATATACATGAAAATCGTGGTTGACCAAAAAAACCTAGCAGTAATGCATAGCCATGTGAATTTTCATTATTTCTTCTTAATGCATTAAATTGTGAACTAACCAACAGTTCTAAGTAGCTTAAATAGATCACCTTTCCAAAATCTAAAATTTGTGATAAATCGTCCTTTCTGTAAGGCTATCTCAATCTGGCATTCAATTTCAATTAGTTATAATGTTAATTTGGACGGGACAATACTATTGGCATTTACAAGTTTCCTTAAGCCCCCAAATGTCAAGCGGATTATTCTAAGAAATATTGTGGTCGCAAACATGAGCGTGCGAACGCTTCTTTTCTATTTTCGTCCGCTTTGACAGGGTCATGTTTAAATTAAATAATGTGTTGTAATCTGTACTACTTATTGTGTTAATGGGTACAAAAGCTGGGTAATTTATCTTTTGTGACACTTTTCTTTCTTGTTTTTACATTAGTAAGGACATGCTTGTATCATTTTTTATGTTTCAACGGCGTTTCATACAAACTGGAGATGCGCTGTAACTATTCACAGAAGGCGTTATCTGTTACATTTAACCAGATACTTATACTTATAGTACAATATAATTGCATTTGAAAATCGTTAAAGAATACTTTTTTTTCTCTTTTAATTTAAGGTGTCATTTCAAATTTTACGCTTCAACACATTACAATTACCTATTCCAGTTAACTATCATTGGACCTTGCGATACTTAGTGCCATCTTACGTTGACTTTTGAAACTACGCTTGCCAGAGCCTTTGCCAGAGCACGTGCTGCTGGATGTGATATTTATGCTTGCAGTCTATATGGGCAGTATTTCCCATAGTTCTGTTCTTTCCTTTAAAACAATCAATAACTTAGGGATAGGATTAAAAAAATCATGCTATTCGTTTCAACAATTTTCATATCGCGAAATATTTAAGGGCACACCTGAAAAGTATAAACTAATCCTGTACCTATAATATTCTAACGTTCTTTTGCTGATAACTGAACTAATAACAAAAACATAATTCGTTTTATGTATAAAACATATTTCAGTCTTATTACAAAATGAAGATTAACTTTAGTACATGTTCACAGAATCAATAATATGGTTTAAACCACTATCCAATCAAAATAAGTCAACACTTATTATTTTGAAATTCGTTCATCTGTCAATGTCAATTTATTTTGTACGGATAATAGTTAAAACCAGGTACAGTTCGAGTCAAATTTTATGGCGGCTTGGATATTAGCTGCCCCGCCTCCCCGCGCCCGCCCCGCTGCACCTAATATTGCGTTGCGACTCGCGCGATGTTCCGATATCCGCCATAAAATTTGATGCGGACTGTACTATAGTTGCCAATACGGCAACTATAGTATAGTACTGCTGTCTCTCTAAGCCTTGCGCATCCACGCAACGCCCAAAGCCGAGGTTCGTCCCTCCTGGGGACCCTTTGGTGATGTTTGCCTTACAGGTTGAGGGCACTCTGCTCTCACCTCAAAAGTCCGGTGAAGTAGCGAAAGCTCATTTGGAGCTAGCTAAGTATAGTCCTTTCAAAAAAATAATACTATAATTGTTCCTCGTTTTATAATAAGACAGAAAATATTTAGTATTCATAAGTAAGACATAAAACCTTTCGTTTAAGATGCAAGCAAACCCGGAGGCGTTATATTAGAAAAGACATAAACCGTTACCGGAAGTGGGAGGTAGTGTGAGCAATGTGGGACCATTGGCTTAGTCAAATTTAAATTGTAACAGGCGAACTAATCGTATTTCGGTACTCCTTAAATGGCTACCGATTGAGTTTAGGTAAGTGGCTTCCACTTAAGTAATAACAGTATTTTATAAATTAGTAGCTGTTACCCGCGGCTTTGCCCGCGTGATATATAGCCTATGTCCTTTTCAGTACCCTAACCTATGTATATGCAAACTTTCATGACGATCAGTTTAGTAGATACGGCGTAAAAGCGTGACAAATAAATAAACAAACAAACTCACTTTCGCATTTATAATATTAGTAAATTATTAGCAGTCTTCCCCGCCTGCGCCCGGGAATGTTTTATACTTACAAACTTCCTCAGAAATCACACTATTACTGAAAACTGCATTAAAATAAGTCTAAGCGAAAAGACAGCGGAAGTTAGCAGCCCCATACTATGTATGGATAAAGATTGTATACAATCTATAAGCTCGTAATTCTTTCTTGATGGGCCAGGGAAAAGGAACAGACATAGAATGTACTAGCTGCTTCACTTCCCGCGCAGATCGTAGAAGCTGGCCAAGGGGATGGGCGAGAATCTGGAAATCATGGCAATAGGCGATGCAGCTTGCAAACCGTCACTATTTTGATTCCGTTTCCACTAATATGTTCACAAACTCGCAAAAAGTGGCCTTTGGATCTTAGGCCTGGGGCACTGCCCAAAGACATGATAATCTGTATGTTTAGCTCATGATCATAAGTATATAATACATACATAATACGCCCAAGACATTCAAAAAAAGGAGAATAATTATATTCCCTTAGGAGTGGTGCAAAAAAAAAACAATAGTTACTAAAATAAATAACCTTTTCCGGCAAATTATAGCCTTTGTCACCCCCTGATAATCTATCCTCCCTAAAGATACAGGAAGTATTTCTGAAATCGGTTTACTAGTTTTTGAGTTTATCCATTACAAACAAACGAACAAGCAATCAAATCAAAACAGTTATTAATTAGTAATGTCAACCGGATGTTAGAGTAAAAGTAATAAATTTTTGCTTAAAACTAGTAATTCGGGTAGTTTTGATAGATATAAATGTAGAATCGTGTGTAACTCAAAATTATAATAATTATAGCTTGTAATCAAGCTTTAGGAAATTAAAAAGGAAGGAAGTATAGTGTAAATTGTAGAGCAATAAATAATTAGGATGTTATTGATTGCCTTCATTTGAGTTTTACGGCAACTGCTTTTGCAACAACAAATTTGGAAATCTTACTATGTCAGGCACTTAGTAAGAAATATTTTGAATCCCTAGTTTTCCTGGTTATTGGTCTAGGCTATTGATTATTAGAGAAAATGGGTGAATATCTGAGAAATCATGTCAATAGGCAATGCGGTTAGCAACCCACCACTATTTTGAAGCCCACCAACATGCTAAACGTGGCGATTAGGTTTTAAAATATCTGGGCTCTGTCCACTCCGCAAGGGAAAAAGACTTGATAGTATGTATGTATGTAATATAGTTACTCCCAGCGTTCAGCCTACAAATCCTTAAGAAATTTTGTCGGGTTCCGCTGACTGAGTCCAAAAAGCCATTATGTAGAGCATTATGAGACCATTGTTTCGGGTGAATGGGCCAGCACAATATCTTACGAAATTTCCTAAAAAACGCCAACACAAAATACTGACAGTAAAGAAGTAGAATGGATAAAAAATAAAAGTACCGGGAATATTGGGTATAGTCTCAACCGATAAACTATCGTTAACTACGACCTGTCTTGATTCCTTTATTCCTTCGTTGCTAATATAGTTTCCATTCTTATGTTACCAAAGTATCGAAACTTTTTAGTCAGTCAAACTAAAAAGTATCAGATATACAAGCTAACATCACACGTTTAAACATTACTTGGTAATTTACATTTGCTACTTATATGTTGGCTTAGTCGTAAAATATGAAATCAATAGTCGTGAATGACGGTTGTCAAAAATATTTTGTTTTTTGAGTCACTGCTTACAATTTTAAATAAGTAAGAACGTGAAGCTTTAGGTAATTCCGTCAGGAGTGCTATTTTTGAACGCGGTCCACTCGTCAATGAGCGATTTTTGTATGGAGAAATCGTTCGAAGACGAGTGGCACGCGTTCAAAAATAGTACACCAGGTCTTTTTTTTTGCGCCGTGTGGTTCCCTGCAGAATAGAATAGGACCACTCCAAGTCTTCCCGTGGATGTTGTAAAAGGCGACTTAGGAAACACAAGCTAAACAAAGCTTACAAACATCAAAAAGACCTCTCCAACCCGTCTGGCCAGCGTGGCGAGTGTAGGCCAAATCCTCTGACTACTGTGGCTAATACATATTATATTGCTGTGTAGTCTACAGAGAGGGTCGTGCTCCTGCAGTGGAGACTAAAAAAAGACCTTAGGTAATTAGCTTATTTGAATACTAAACATTCGTTTAACCTGGACCTAAAAATTTCATCAAATATTATATTTTATAAAATTTCATTTATTTTATCATAAATAGATAAAATATATGATTTGGTTAGAGCTTCACAATACAAAATTTTGAATAATATCACTGTTTTTTCCAAATAATTTACTTCAAATGGAGGCGATACTGAACCTTAAAAAAAATCAGGTATTCCCTAAACCTAACAAATGATCATTATACTGCGGTTTTTAAGCCTTCTCGTTTCAGTTTCTAAAATAATTTAACAAGCGTACATCGTTATGTCTTACAAAAAATAAATGCATTATGAATCGTCAGGGCTTCGGCTTCATAGCTGCATAAAGTGACATTTCCGTAACCTCTTTAGTTTGTGCCGCCGACGTATTATAAATGTGTATTATGTTTATTATCTGATTCCGCTCCATTGTCTTTTTTATTTCGATCATCGACATTTACGTCCGCGCTAGCTTTTCATTTGGTTTTGGCCGATATTTTAAGTTATTTCTGTGTTAATAGAAATATTAATAAATAAAAACTAACTTATTCAAATACGGCATAAATAAATAGAAATTCATTTATGCCGTGTAGTTCCCGGCAGACTAAAATAGGACCACTCCAATTCTTCCCGTGGAAGTTGTAGTAGGCGACTTAGGGAAATCAAGCTAAACAAAGCTAATAAACATCAAAGAGACCTTTCCAACCCATTTGGCCAGCTTGGACAGTGTAGGCCAAATCCTGTGACTGCTCTGGCTAATATACGGCTCTGGTAGTACAGAGAGGGTCATGCTCCTGCAGTGGAGACTAAAAAGACCTGATGACGACGATGATGATAAACATTTAATCTATTCTAACAATAAAACTAACGATTAACCCGCGAGTGACACTCCTGGTGTTGCAGGCGTCTATAAGCTACAATAACCGCTTTCCATCAGGTGGGCCGTATGCCTGTTTGCCAACTTAGTTGAATAAAAAGAAAATATAGCCTAAAAATACAAATCATAAAGTCCCTCCAGCCGGGTATCGTGCCCAAAAGGCTGGCAGCAATGCCAAATTTGTATGTTTGTCTTTATCAGTGTACTTAATTGTTTAGAATTTATTAAAAGTATTGTTTACTAGAGATTTAGAATATTATTTATCCTATTGACATTTTGAGTTCTTATTTTACCAGATGCAGTGTCTTTCAACTCTTTTTAAATTATTTGAAAACTTATTTTAACAAAAAATCCGATAAACTATTGTCATATTAGATTTTCAAGGTTCAACGGCATCCAAGTAGAAAATAATTGTATATTTCTAATAATACAAACTTTATTTTTGGCCATGGATATTAATCATAACTTTTACAAAAATAGGTTTTAAAAATTCGACCTATACCAAAAAATTGCTATCGGGGTCATTGAAATTACTTTTACCTTTAAAAAATACTAGTTTTTACCCGCGGCTTTGCTCGCGTATAATTTGGTGTGTCGATTATCGCAAATCCTACGCGAACAGTACTTTTTCCGGGATAAAACGTACCTAATATCCTTCTTAGTACCCTAACCTATGTGGATGTCAAATTTCAGGCAGTTTTTTTTAATACATAAAGCGTGAAGAGTTTACAATTAAACAAATAAACAAACTCACTTTCGTATTTATAACATTAACTAGCTGTTACCCGCGGCTTCGCCCGCGTGGCAAGGCCTATGTCCTTCTCAGTACCCTAACCTATGTGTATGCAAAATTTCATGATGATCGGTTCAGTAGATTCGGCGTGAAAGCGTAACAAACAAACAAATAAACAAACAAACTCACTTTCGCATTTATAATATTACTTAGGATAGGATTAGGATATGATTTGGATATAGATAATTTAAAAATAAATAATAATGTCAATTGAAAACTGATTTAAGGGGGTGACTCAGCCTGCGAATTTAATAACTATTTATTAAAAACTCTCATTTCTTTATCAAAAAAAAAAAAATTCATAAAGAACAAAAGTTATGAACCAACACACACATTTTACACACGATTTCTTTCCCGTGATGCAGGACAAATAAATTTTTTGGTACCTTCAATAATTCCTGGATAAAACATACTCTATGTCACACTTCAAATTTTCAAGTATCTACTAGCAAACTACTGGCCGATGCTTCGTTTTGACGTGAAAGATAGATAAACAACATTTTCACATTTATAATAGAATTTTCTTCGATGTATTATTCATTATTTGCTTTATGTACTTGTGCGTTATATGTAAATAGTAAATGCATGCGTAGGTACTTACCTAAAGTAGTTAAACTTTGGGTAAGTAAGTACTCACTATTACATTAATATATGTTAAGCATAAACTTAATTGGATTTTAATTGAGTAGACATGTATTATTTTTAATCCTCAATAAATTTCAATAGCCAATTTCAAGTTTTTTATCAATTTCATGACATCCGGGTAATTGTATCACACCTTATCTCAATCTGCAATCGATTACTTTAAAAAAATCGACTTATTCTGTATCGATTTCGCACAATCTCTAAAATCGTGAGCTATTAGGTACTTATAACGTTCCCTCATTAATAACTCTCTAGCATTACCTATTATTACTATCACGAGTACCTAAATTTAATGCCAAGTTCAGATTACGCGAGTGAATCAGGCGAGTAAAGTAGCGAGTTTGGAAAGTTATCGTTTATTATATTAGAATAACCAACAATATAAATGTACTTGGAAAAATCACTTGATTAAAATATAAGTACAAAATATAAGTACAGAATAGTGTTTTTAGACCGCATCCTGCCTTCTAACAAATTCAAAGTCGTAAAACCGAATGTCTCTTTATTAAAGAGACATTCGGTTCTACTCTTAACATCACAGCTTATGAAAATTCTATGTCCAATCACAAAGATAAACAGTTGCATAATGCCTAGATTGTAGAGTAAATATATGTATGTATATCAGTTAGTAACTTTTAGGTAGTTGTGACAGGCAATAAATATTCTTTTGATCAATTGATGAAATATCATAAAGATTTCATTATTATAATGCATAAATTTAGATATTAATTTATATTTAACGCTCCAGTTATTAAGACATTATCTATATTATAATTAATACACATTAATTACTCGACTGCTTTTACGACTCGCCCATAAACTCGTCCATTGTGAACCAAATCTGAACACAAATTATATAACGAATTATAAGTCCGTATGTTAACATCTATTGTGTTGCTCGCTAATCTACATAAGTATAGGTATTAATGCGTCTTTCGAAAACGTTTTTTAAAGTTTCGACATAGAGATACACCAGTTTCGTTGGTACACGAATAATCGGAATTTTCAATACAATACGATGTACCTACACGATTTGCTTTTTGTTGTGTAATGTCGTGGGCAGAAGTGTCTCCTAGCATTTGTATTGTATAGTGCTGTAAGGAAAGGAGTAAAGCTTATTGATTTGTGATATTTTTGTTTTTTAGGTTATTTATATCGTTTTGAAATGAACATAGTTAGGCTTTTTTTAATTAATTATATCTTGTATCCTATTTTTACAAAATTTAAACAATTAAGTTTGTACAAATAGGTAATACTTCAGATACCTTCAATTTTATTTCTAATTAATTCGTAAGTACAAACGTATTTAAATTAATTAGTAATCGTAGTAAAGCGACTCTTCTACAGTGTCTGCACTAATGTCCTATCATATTTTGATAGCAACAAATTTTATCCATTAGTGCGATGACAACCTCCATCATCATCATCAGGTCTTTTTATTGTCCACTGCAGGAGCATGGCCCTCTCTGTACTACCAAAGTCATATATTAGCCAGAGCACTCAGAGGATTTCGCCTCTCTCCACGCTAGCCTGACGGGTTGGAGAGTTCTTTTTGATGTTTATAAGCTTTGTTTAGCTTGTGTTTTCTAAGTCGCCTTCTACGACATCCACGGGAAGACTTGGAGGATCCCGGCAGAGTAGAATAAGACCATCTATTATATACTCTGCCGGTATCAACACGGACAACCTCTAATTGATTATTAATTACCACGCAACCATGACTTCTGATAATAAGATTATATTTTTACGGTACTATTTGAACAGCCCAAAAATAAATCAAACCCCAAACAAACTCAATCCTTTACATATAAAGAACGGAAACACTTTAGTAATGCAGTGTACTAGTCAGCGATCACTCACAATGGCCACAGTGACTAGGAGAAAACATTGATTAATTACCATAATAATTTATTTGATACTCCCAAACTTGATACGGGGAGAGGGGAGGGAGGGACGTTACACAACGCGAGCGTTTAAGTTTCGTTCGTTCCAACTAAAAGTCTTATAAAGCAATAGTGATGTAAAGAGTCTGTTTCTTAAAATTAGACTCAATGTTTAAAACTTGTTCTGGAATACTTTTATGTTTTGGTAGATGATTTGAGTAAGTATAATACAGTGTAACTGCTGATACATGAAATTTCAATTGGAGAAAACTAGTTGTTAATAAATATTTTTATAAATGATAAGATTTCTAAATATGTTGGGAATTTTATAACATTAACATATTTACAATAATTATAAAACATAATCCAAAAACTATACTTAAAGCTGTCTTGTCGATATCAATCAGATCAGATCAGAAAAAACTCGATTCTAGGGCTGGGTATAAGCCTTTTCAGAAATTTGTATCGTGGATTTTTTACCACGTTTCTCTATCTCCTATAGTAAAAAAAATGTCCGCACAGATCCAGCTCTGTGAGACATTTCGTATATAGGAAGTAAAGGTGTAAAAGTAAGGTTTTCAACAATTGTTTATTGTTGACATTTTGAGACTTAAAGTCGTTTGAAAGTTGACTCAAATTGAAGACTCTACTTATAAATAAGCTTGATGTATCGTTTATAAGTCGACCCTTCAAGTCTGAGGCAACTTTAATTCGACTTCTTGTCTCTTCTTCTTTGTAGAGACTTGGAGTAGTGGTCTTTCCCAACACTACCCAAACTCTACACAAAGATGAAAACGTAAACGCGTACAATACTCCAAACAGACTTGGTAAAAATATGTTGAAAACAGAACAATGTTTTGGGTTATGATGCATGGCAGTGATTTGACTGATCCAAACAAAAGAATGAGTTTGTCGGAAAAGGAATGGACCTGAATGAATCGTTAGTTAGATTGTTTCGGGTATTAGCATAATATAGTTTTTACCCGACTACGGCAAACTTAAAAGGAAGAGTTATGACTTATTTGTTAATATTATTCTTTGATTTTCGGGCCTTTGTTCCACTGCTACGTTAAAATTATTCATCTGATTTTTATATGGTTTCAGTTGATTTATAGTTATGGTTTTATTCTATGCTACATTTAAAGAAATAAATTGGAAAATCAACAACGTGTCTCATTTTTTTAAATCATATACTTATAACTATTCTTATTTTATAAAGCTGAAGAGGTACTGGACTAATTTCAAAAACTTTTTTCGCCGTTGGATAGGTACGTTGTCCCTGAGTGATGGGTAGTATATGTACCACGGGCAAAGCATGTGCTTTTCAATTCATATCTCGAACAAAATAGGAAATATCAATTAATTAACGTAATATTTACAAGCATGTAAAATATGAAAAAAATTATGTTCTAGATCTCCAAGAAAGTATATAGAATATTTGTTTTTAAACTTTGTCTTTCCTTTTGTTTTAGGCCTTCTTTCTGCTTTGAACCATTTGGACCAGGCGAGGAAGAATTCTTTGCAGTCGACGGTCGATTACTCTAGATACGTCAAAAGGTATACCTAATATTTCTTTATTAATAACTTGCAGTTTTAATAAGTCGCGATTTTCTTTACAATTCTCGTAACATTAGACTTAATAATTATTTACTTTTATGCTGTAGAGAAAAATCAACTATTTTAGGGTCACTTTGCAGCACAATATTTTATCTCGATGACATACTCGACGATAAATTGGATTCTTTTATCTTGTTCAAATAACGTAATGTTCCCATCAATTACGGAACAATGTATTAAAACTGTAATTAACATCATATTTCTACTGTACTAGTACTTAATGGAAGAAAATATGGCCACTGACCCATCAAACAGGATTGGCAGTGTAAACAATGTTAATGGAGAGATAAAAATACAAAACTTATTGGCACCACATATTATAAGAACAAACTAAAGAAAAGACAGGAGAAGAAACTTATGTATTTATTTACTGTCATTAATACGGTCGTAGCTTAATTAATCCGTAATAAAATGAATTCCGATGCTATAAATTACTTTTAATTTCTAAATTTATGATAGCGTTTGTGTTTGTGGCTAATTTTTTCAACGGTAAATCAATTGATTATTATTCGTATAAGTAAGAAGTACAAGTTAGTATGAATGCTTTAAGAAAATATATAAAAAAAATGCAATTTGTGTTTATCGATTTCGTGATTTGAACCAAAATTTAACGATTGTTTTAATTTATTTAAGATACGTTTTAGTTCGCGTCCTGTCATAATTGATCACACATAGCAACATCTATAGTTGCGTTGCTGCTTTAACAAGTTGCAGTTCTGCACTCTCTTTATTGTTCGGTAACGCCATCTTTTTATGCCTTTACAGCAATTAATAGCAATTGTAAGAAACATTGAACTGAGCTGATCATTAATGTGTTTTAGTTACCACCTGTCTGAGAATAACTACAAAAAGTTATCGATTTTATTTCGAATACTATTTAAACTATTTTCTTTATTATTTATTACATCGTATGACCCGAAAGTATTTTACGGCAATTTTTTCCTACCTTAAATTAAAATAAAGAATTGAAACTAATTTTTTATCTTTGCTTGACAAAACCATAACCAGTCAAAAATGGCAAAAATTAAAAAAAAAATAACTGCACCTACAAACTATTGACCATTGTGAAAAATGTTTGCTTGGCCCACGAATCAATGGCTTCCATTTTTTTTATCGTGCTTTTACTACCAAAAGTAGTCTCACACTTGAGATTATTTCTCAATGGGAGCAAAGTTTTTTGTCCTTTAAGCTCATGTAATGAAACAAAAGGCATATTTTTCCATATTAACGATCCCATCGAACTCATTACAACGTTAACTAGTCCTTTGGAATTGCATGATTGTCCTGGAATTTCATTCTAATTAAATACCATTCTGGATTATTAATTTACAAAAACTTGGAGTTGACTAAATATCAAGTATTGTTTCAACTAGTTTTATTTCTTGATATTTAGTTAATTATTAAAAGTACGTGAGAGAGTAATTTTTTTCACAATTATCGATGCAAGGCAGAAATGGCAAAATAATAATAATTATAATTTCTCCCGGGGACTCCATACAAACGTAGTTTGGTTTTAGTTTTACAACAGTTAAACCAATCTCAACCAAATTTCGTACATACGACCGGATAAGGCATATTGATGTTTATAATCAGATTCAATTTAAAAAACAATACCTATAAAAAATTACAGCGAGTAGAAGTTTTCGATACGAAACTTCTACTCGCTGTAATTTTGTATAGGTGTACGTGGTGTACATGTACGTGTACGTGGGACTCTTTAATAAGCCACTTGGTCCAATGTAGGTCAAAAGCCTTACCATACTTAATACATCACGTGCTGACTGCAGCACAAAAGCAGATAGATATTACTTTGGTCATTAGGTCTTTGTTAGTTTACACTGTAGGAGCACGACGCTCTCTGTACTACCAGAGCCAGAGCAGTTAGGGGATTTGGCCTACACTGTCCACGCTGGCCAGACGAGTTAGATAGGTGTCTTTGATGTTTATAAGCTTTCTTTAGCTTTTTTTCCGTAGTCGCTTTCTACGATATCCACGGGAAGACTTGAAGTGGTCCTATTCTACTCTGCCGGGAACTACACGGCAAATTACTTTGGTATTACTTATAAAAGAACTATTTTTTGTTCAGGTACAGCTCGACCTTAGAATGTGGGTCCTCGTACTGCAAAGACCTGGGCTACCGGGAGCATTTCCACTGCATGGACTGCACAGCCAGGGTGTTCTGCAAGAAGGAGGAGATGATCCGGCACTTCAAGGCATGGATTGTTAAGCTATATTGCCAGCTCAGTTACTAAATTATTCTGAGAACGAAACAAAAGGAATTTAAAAAATCAATGTAATAAAAATAAATAAAAGAGCAGTTAGAATTGTCACTCTAACAGACTCGAGCAAAATTAAATTTTTGCAACAAAAAATTAGCAACTAATTTTTTAACGAAAATAATTATCATAAGTGTATTATAAATTAAATTTTTGGCTCGAGTCAGAGTGGGCCCGGGTTCGATCCCCGGTCAGATCAAGATGGAAAATGATCTTTTTCAGATTGACCTGGGACTTGGATGTTTATCTATATATGTATATATTATAGAATATAGTATCGTTGTGTTACAACCTGCGACACAAGTTCACAACTTACTGTGGGGCAAGCTCAATTTGTTTGATTTGTCCCTATATATTTATTTAAAAGTATTCGTAAGTCTAACGTATTCATTCATCTTTTCCGACAGTGGCACAAGAAACGGGACGAGTCCCTAGCCCACGGGTTTATGCGGTACTCCCCCCTGGATGACTGCTCAGAAAGGTTCAGTGACTGCCCTCACAACCGGAGTCAGACCCACTACCATTGTATTCAAGAAGGCTGTGATAAGGTACGTTTTCACTGTCAATCTGGGTAAACTGGCTGATAGATTTAATAACGATCAAAGCGGAAGAGGTCCAAGAGTTCAACCTATGAGCGAAAGGTCTCAGAGTCAAACTTCGTTCGGCGTGTCCTGTACCTGAGTTTTTAGTTCAATTTGACTTAAGTACGGTTTTTACCATTGACCACTTTTACTTCCCTCCTCGGCTGATGGAACTCATAATGAGGCAACATGCAAACAAGTGGTTTGTTCAGCAATGTTTCGATAAACGGTCCACTATTTTCTTTTAAAAACAGTAATTATTTGCATTTTTTCTACACAATGAAACCGACAAGATCTTAAATATCAGAGAGACATAGAGAGAAAAAGAGACTTTAAAACACTTTTCTGATAATGTGCCAATAATTGTAACATATTCATCAAGCTTTAAAAAAATATCTACCGATAGCAAAGATAGGATTAGCGCCTTAAAATGCCACAGTGGTAATACACACACAGTTGTACAGTATCTGGGTAGTATGAATCTGGGTCTCTCTAAGCTATTTTTCACCTACTTCTATTGTCCTATCTAAAACTTTTCTATTTTCAACTAAATCGTCAACTTAACATGCGGTCAAGAAATCGGCTTTTCGCTTCTTTTATTCAACAAGTAATTATCTCCTCTAGGTCTACATCTCCACCTCCGATGTGCAAATGCACGCGAACTACCACAGAAAGGACTCGGCCATCCTACAGGAAGGCTTCCAGCGGTTCAGGGCCACGGAGAGCTGTGCCGCCCCCCACTGTGTCTTCGCTGGACAACGCACCACGCATTTCCACTGCCGGAGACCAGGGTGCACGTATACGTTTAAGAATAAGGCTGATATGGGTAAGATCTTTATTCATCATCAGATCTTTTTTTTTCTTCACTGCAGGAGCACGTTTTTCTCTGTACTACCAGAGACATATTTTAGCCAGAGCTCTCAGAAGATTTGGCCTCCAGACGAGTTGGAGAGGTATCTTTTATGTTTATACATTTTTCTTTTTTCAGCTTTTGTTTCCTAAGTCGCTTTTTACGACATCCACGAGAAGACTTGGAGATCTTTATGAATAACTTTTAAATCCACTTATACTCGTTCTGTAACAAATTTGATATCAGTTTTTTCAACAAATTGAGCTGTAACTGGAAGTATTTATACTTGCAAATAAGCAATGTCCTATCAACCAAATAGCTTCATAATGTAGAGTGACGTAACCATATACGTATTTTATAACTTAGACGTGTTTGAACTTTGGCTCATTGTCTTTACAAGTGCTTTAAGATTTAGAATCTAAAATACCTTTCACCGAAGATTTCCTCAACCTTTAAGAGGATTATTACAAAATAACCTAGTAAAGCGCTAATGTAAAAATAGTTCTTTAATTTTATTTCAATCTGGCCTGTTTCTAAACCCATGAAATTTTCTAGAAAAACACAAGACTTACCACATCAAAGACGAGGCGCTATCCAAGGACGGCTTCAAGAAGTACATGAAGAACGAGGCCTGTCCTTACCGCGACTGCCGCTTCAGCAGGACCTGCAACCACATCCACTGCATCCGGCCCCACTGCAACTATGTGCTGCACTCGAGCAGCCAGATATTTACTCATAAGAGGAAGCACGAGAGAAAGGAGCAGGAGATGAGTTTTGGGTATGAAACTTCTTCTTGTAGTATTCAAAATTAGCGGCAAAGGTCTTATTCTCAGAGCTACTGAGATTTGATTCAAAGAATACTGAAATCAACAAGCGAGACCAAGGTTTAGAAAAAAAATTAGGGATTTTTATAGAGCTTTAGTTCATTAAAATAAAAAAGAAAAGATTATAATGAACGTCAAGTTTCTCTAAGACCACGAAGAAGAAAGAAGATTTAGAAACTACATAGTCAACAAACAAATTCTAAAGGCAGCTTTAAAGGATTATATGTACGTAAATACAATTTGAAAAATAAAAAAAGAGAAGAAATATAATATAGTCTTTTACTTTCAGGCTTCCCACATCAGTGATCCAAAGCGCTCTAATGCAGCAAGGAGCAGATCTCAGCATGTACTCCCCCGGCAGCAACCTGCACATTGATGATGATATGTCCAACTCCATGGACCCTGACTATGCATATCCTTTCGTTAGTATCATTATTTCTTTGACTGAGTCATAAGCGGTAAGCTTTACTATCTTTCCGTATTCACGGTAATATCCAACGCCATAATTTTTTAAAGCAAACTTTTTTTAATTTCCAAAACGTGTAAAAGTAGAACAGATGTTCTCCTTTTCTATGCAAGACGTTTCTCTTTTTCTTTGCGGCATTATTACAATTTCTGCATTTTATATAATATCTTTGTTCGATATGTAGTTTGTTAATATTTGTAATAAATGTATCTTTCAGAATCCTGCTTTAGTTGAAGAGGCCTCCCGAAAATACATCGAGACCTTCAACGGGGGTAAGGAAGCTGAAGACAAGTGCAACAAGTGCAGCGCTTTCAACAAGCACTACCATTGCTTGGCCGAGGGCTGCAAAATGGCTCATAGGTACGTTGAATATCTCTGTCAAAACTGCTTTCTTTGCTGATGCTGATGATTTTGATGACGTCAGTATGGAATACAATGAACAGGCGACAGTACTCATGGATGATATAATGTTAATATGATCGATCTTCGTTCTAGCTGCCACACAACTATGGTAAAACACGTGATGGAGCATGAGCAGCAAAACCAGGTGACAGAGGCTTACTTCGTGACGTACACACGGCACAACCCGTGTAGCAACTCCGCTTGTCAACATATAAGGGACATCACACATTACCATTGCACTTGGGTAAGATTTTTTACAAATAACCTTATTTAATGTCAGTAATACATTAGTCAATTTATTTAGAGCTTTATGGTTTATGTTATTTAGCCTACAATACCAGCAGTTACTTACGTAGTCAACGTTCATTAAAATAATTTATTTTTACTTCACAGGAAAATTGTGGAGCAGTAATCCTCTCATCAGAGGAGCATCCTTTCAGGCGGCTTGAGCATCACCGCCAGCACGCGATCCTAAGCCCAATGTCCCCGAACTTAGCTGCTAGATTCGCGCCCAACTTTACTCCGCAACTATCAGCTCAACTGCATCCAAATATGGCTGCTCAGTTAGGTCAAGTGCCCAACCTACCAAATCTGCCCCCGAATTTGGCACAGCTGGCCCAGATGGCACCAAGTTTGACGTCTCAGTTGACTCCAAATCTGCAAGCACAGTTGAACCTTGGACCCAACCCTGGTGTGGTTCCGCAACAAGTGAACCCTTCAAGTTCTTTGGATGAAATGTTTAGTAGGAAGAGAGGGAGACCGCCAAAGAACAGGGTTGTTGAAGTTTGGACTGATAACGTAAGTTTAATAAACTTGTGTCTAGTATCTAGTTGATCTAATGTAGCTTTTTTTATAGGTTCCCATTATAAGCTTATTGCTTTTTCCTTTCAGGTTACTCCTCAAGCGATATTTACGTCCTTTAAACTACCTAAGAGCAATCAGTTACCACCTGTGGCACAGTCACCAGTTATTACCACTGTTGAGGAGTTTCCGGTAAGTATTCACTACGTATGTTACATCACAAAACTCTCATATTCGAATCACTTACAACTTATGTTTATTAAGATTTTAAGCTTTCCCGATCACAATCACAGAACTCAAAAATAATCGCGGTAAGTCCCGTTGTGAACATAATAATTATGTTTATTAAGTTCTACTCCTGGTTTTTAAGACTTGTTCATTTTCTTTTTAGCGCATCAAATTCCAACACTTTGAAGTATTTACCAGCCCAGACACCTGCTCCCAATCATACTCGAACTGCCAACTTCGCATGACCAGACTCCACCTTCATTGCTTCAACTGCAGCTTCGCTGCCGAAGCTCACGCCTACATGGAAACCCACATGAGGGAATCCCATTCCGTCTCTCCTCTCTTGGAAGGATTTGATTACTTCGCTTCATATGAGCAATGTGGTGGAAGGAGCTGTTTTAAAAACCAATTGAGGACACACTTCCACTGCGCGCAAGGCAATAACTGTCCAGCAATTTTGACTCAATATTCAGCTTTAGCTACTCACAAACATGGGAGAGGAACTCCAGTTATCAAAAGTGAAGAAGAAAAGCCGTTTGAAGAAGCCAAAGACTATTCTCTGAAGGAGCGTGCATCAGTAGACAGCGTGGGGTCAATGAAGGAGGCACCGGAGTATGCACCGACCAATTTCTCGATCAAAAGCGAGTTTGAAAGAGAACAGGATAATGTTTCGGGTTAGTGTTTTTTCATACTACATTTTCGGAATTGCTTTTTGATTGGAGCTTGAGTAGGTCAAATCCTCTGACTGCTCTGGCTAATATGTGGCTTTGGTGAGAGGGTTGTGCTCCTCCAGTAGAGGCTAAGAACGATCTGACGATGATGATGACGCTTGATAATTTTGTCAATAAAACTGTATGAATAACAGTTCGTAGTCGTCGGCAGATAGTAGAAAGCTTTTAAATGCTACTATTTAATAAATACAAAATCAATCAAATAATAAACTGTTCATTTCAGTAGTAAAAGCTACGGGAACCTTCTACCCATCGTCTCACCTCCGAAGCAACGCTTCCTCCCCGTCACCAAGAAGTATTTACGATGCCTCTCCATCGAAAGACATGAAGCTGCGCATGGAGTATGAGAAAAAGCCCCTGGACCAGAAACCGACCGGCCCGACAATCCCCCCTTCATGTCACGACCAGAACTGCAGCCTGAACAAGAATGCTGGAGGCATGAATCTGCATTACCACTGTCCTCACTGTGGACAGGCGTATGTGGACTTGAAGCTGCTCTTCAGCCATATGGTCAAGAAACACAGCAATACAATGGACTCTGGACCGGTTGGGTTGGCCGCTACTAAGGTGAGATTTAAGAAAACATATAAGCTTAAATATTGTAATAATAGTAACAGATAAAAAGAATGTCTTTAAGTTCTAAGTTGATTTTCGTAATTGGCAGGACAGGACCGCTAATCGTAAAATGCAATTTTTTTTTGCGTGCGTTCTTCGTTTCTCTAAACAGTCAACCTCATGGGGTGACAAAAAAGATTTTCATCCCGTTTAGGAAAAGTGGTTCAAATTGACGGGATGAATCACCTCTTAATGGGTCCAGATCAAAATTTCACCGTGTATTAGCCTCTGCGTATTGTATTCACCTAAATTTAGTTGAACAGCTCACCAATTTTGATCAGTTTTTTACTTGACAAGATACAGACAGTACAATGAGGTTGTTGTTCGACAGGAGACGTTGGAGAGAGAGTACCCAGAGATCTCGATACTGCCGTCCACTGCCACCTCATCGTCTTCAAGCCAGATCCCGTCGCCCAGCCAGAGACCGCCGAATCCTGCCGAGCAGGTACCTAAAAATTCCTTTTTCTTTTTGCGCGCCTCACAACGCGGAGTACTTATTTGAGGTTGAGAATTACTCTCGACTTCTCAAAGTCAAATCTCTCACTTAAATTATCTATTTACATAATTATTGTAGAACACGCTTCTTTCAAAAATTTATTGAAATGCAGATAAAAAATGGCCTTAGAAGTTTGATTGAAAATGGGTCGGGAAATTAATGTCGTTTTACTACAGGACATCTGGCGTAGACCTTTCGCAATTTTTGCACTTTTCTATGCATGTTCAGTTTAGGTCGTCTAGAGTAGGTCTATGGTAATTGGTGCACTTATCTGTATATTTTTCTACAATTTTCTCCAAAGATATAAATAAATAAATAGGGACATATCACACAAATTAAGCTAGCCCCACAGTAAGTTGTGAAATTGTGTCGCAGGATACTAACTCAACGATACTATATTTTATAATATATACTTATATAGATAAACATCCAAGACCCAGGTCTATATAAAAAAGATCTTTTTCCATCTTGACCTGACCGGGGATCGAACCCGGGACCCCCGTGTCGCAGGCTAGCGTGTTGACCGGAGCCTAATAACGTTTGGCAGTTTCCCACTTTGTCTCCATTATTTTAATAATTTAATTTGTTACAATACCATGAGTTTAATATTTCTGAAGAATATGTGTGAGCTCTTTTTCCTCTTCATTTCCTAGACCCATCAGAGAAGCATTTCTAATATCTCTTACTGCAATACTACCACAGCATTGACATCTCTCATTGTAATTCTACCATAGCATTGTTCTCACCTAAACCTTGCCTATTTCCAGGTGCAAGCAGTCCAAAGCCTCCTCCTACAGCAGTACCTGGCCGGCGGGCGCAAGGGCAGCCTGCAGGAGCAGCTGAAGATGCAGCAGCAGTACACCGCCTCGTTGGCCGGCCTGCCTGGCCTGGCGCAAGTGGCTCTGTTCTCACAGGGGTAAGCTTATTGTCTCATCTTCTTTCCAATTTTGCTTCTTTACATACATACAAACAGACCTCTCCAACCCGTTTGGCCAGCGTGGAGAGTGTAGGCCAAATCCTCTGACTGTTCTGGCTAATATATGGCTCTGATAGTCAGAGGGGGTCGTGCTCCTGCAGTGGAGACTAAAAAAGACCTGATGATGGTGATGATACATACATATTATCACGTCTTTATTCCTTGCGGGTGAGACAGAGCCCAAGGTTGTAAAACCTACAGGCCACGTTTAGCATGTAAGTAGGGGTTAAGATGGAATATAGTAATGGGTTCATTGCCTATTAACGTGATTTCTTAGCCCAATCCCTTAACCGGCTTTTAAGGACTGAACGGGAAGAAAAGCAGCTGGTATATTCTATGCTTTTTAACCAAACCAGCATGGAACAGCTTCTTTCAATGACTTTCAAAATCATCATCATCATCATCAGGTCTTTTTATTAGTCTCCACTGCTGGAGCACGACCCTCTCTGTACTACCAGAGGCGTTTATTAGCCAGAGCAGTCAGAGGATATGGCCTACACTCTCCAAAAACTTTGACTTTCAAAAACGAGAGCAATATATTTTTGAGACTATATTCATGCAAATGGAATTATGATTTTTGTGGGTATCTTTTTCTAAAATCAAGATCGAGCCATCGCCCCTGTCACCCCTTCATTATACACTACTGCAATTTTGAAGTGCCTTATAAGATTATAATAAAAGAGTAAAGTTTGTAATTTTTTGACCGAGCAGTAAAATGTATCATTTATTTTAACGTCTTGTTCATTGTTATTCATCATCATCATCACCATTTCTTTGGTTACGTTATAGGTTTTTGATTGATATAATTATATTTTTTCTCCACAGAGGCTCGCCGTTCCCTCTCTACCCAACAATGCTGTACCCTCCGGAGCTGCTGCTGGAGCAGAGCCTCCTCCAGGGACACGGGCTACCTCCAGGTCTGGACAAGGAAGCCGAAATGTTGGCTAAAACGTAAGTCTTAAGTATGATTTTATGTATTTATGGTGGGAAAACAACATTACTTCGTTGATAACGTTATATTATGACATTATATTATGTTTAAAATTATCTGTTTAACATTATATTATGTTAACAATTATTTGTTAACATTATATTTACAGTTATCTGTTATTATTATATTTTGTTAATAGCTGATTTATGCAGTTTTTTTTACCATACACAATTTTTTTTATCGCAATTAGTTGAACTCAATCGGAGTATCAAATTAAAAATAAATAACGGCAATAAGTCAATCAACCAACCAAAAAATATAAAAAGATTCATACTTGGCACACTAAGCCGTTTTCTTCGTATTAATACGTCTTCTGACGCATCAGTCTACAGACACTTAAAACTCCAGTTTTTTAAGCAATGTCTGAAGTTTCTAATTGGTTCCCATATAACCTTTAATAAACATTTACTTCTCTTCTCAGCCGGCGCACGCACAGCACGCGCGGGCCGCACATGCGCGTGCTGAAGGACGAGCCCATCCCCGAGGGCTACCTGCGCTTCCGCTTCAACGAGGACTGCGCCTACCAGCATTGTGGATACAGGTGCGCTTGTATCACTCATTAATGCACAATGTGCGACACTAGCGCCACTTAGCAATTAATTAGTTTCATAAATCGTGAGAGATATACTTAACGTTATTAGTAATTTACCGTAAGGTACCCCTGATAATAATAAGAACAGGACAATATTAAAATAAGGATGTTTGATTAAGTTGCGCCGTATCCTACTCCAATACGTGTATACGTAAAACGTAGATTAAAATCAAAGTAGGTATAATCTGGGAATCGGAATAGAGTTTGGCCAAGGAAAAGATGGATGAAGTATAAGAAGGACGTTATGGGGAAAAAACGTTAGTAATATTACTTGAGCCATCAATTGATGGCTCGAGTAATATTACTAGTAGTCTAAAGTCTTATATGGTGTCCTAATCCCACAGAAACTAGGATGAGGAGAGGAAGCAGAAGACTGAATTAAAACTTTTCATTATCATCATGTCATGTGGGTTCTTAGATCAAAGAAACTCTTGTGTAAAGATTTTGTTTTCTTTCTAGGGAGCACCAAACCCACTTCCACTGCACCCGCAAAGACTGTGGTTATTCCTTCTGTGACAAGACGAGGTTCGTCCAGCACACGGCGAGGCATGAGAGGTAAGAGTCCTTCAGAGTTGAGACAATAATTGAAGAAACATTACCTGTCATTTTTTTGATGATTTGATACAAAGAAAATAATAAGAATAATGTCACAGAGAAAACTTGTTTATTCAGATTATTTAAATAATAGATGAAAAAATATTTAAATGTTTTCATTGGTCGAATGACACCTTAATAGTACATTGTGTAGCAAGGGCGGTAAAGAAGACATTATGTTAAACGAGCGACTACTAACAAGCACGAGGCGAAGCCGAGTGCTTTTAGTAGTCCGAGTTTGTAATGTCTAATACCGGCCGTGATACACACAATGTTTTTCATCTCACCGAGTAAAAAATAGAGTAAAACAAAACTATTTTTTATATTATATTGGTTGAAATTGTATAGTATGAATATAGTTTACCTTGAAAATTAATATTTGTGCGTCTGCAAGCTGGCTGATTATTTTATCTATATCAACATTATTGACCATCTATTCATTTATCATAGGGAATGTATTTCATACAAATTAATGAAGATTACGATTACTTATAAATATATTTTGTCTAAAAATAAATAGCGGCAAACTGCAGTGAGCAGAAAATGTATCCGAGGATTCCACAGATAATGAAAATGTTTTATCCAAAAGTGGAAGTCAAAGATCGATGAATACAAACAGCCAGCCATCACGGCCATTAACAATTCCAAATTTGAATTAAGGACAAAAAACTCGCAATATCGTTCAAATGTTTTTTTTATCGGGTTCACTAGCAATTCCAAATTTGAATAATTGACTAGAAAACTGTTTGGATGTAAAAGATTTGACGCTTGTGCGAGGTATAGCGCCCTATTAAATTTAAAAAAATACTTAACGCGCTCTCGGGCTCAATGGAATTTGTATGAAATCTTATAGCCCGCGGTCGTAATAGCGACCATCCAGCCCACTTTGCTTGCATTTAATGACACTGTTTAAGGGTAGGTGAGATGAAAATGTTTTTGTTATCTACATGAATTTCTTTATTTTATTCCTTTCTAAAAAATTCTAAATGTTTTGTCGTCATATTCATACGGAATTATGTAATTGTTTAGCATGTTCAATACGGTAGGCCTTTTGTTTACGCCTAAGTTTTTACTCTCGTAAACTTGACCTGACATACAACGACGAGCTTCGTGGTGCACTGGTTTACCACGAGGGGTCCTGGGTTCGATCCCCGGTCCGGTCATGATCGAAAACGATCTATTTCCGATTGACTTGAATGTTTATCTATGCGAATATCTATTATAAAATATAGTATCGTTGAGTCAATATCCTGCGACATTAGTTCACAACTTACCCTGGGGCTAGCTCAATTTGTGACGTTTGTCCCTATCAATTATTTATTAATTTATTATTGTTTCCAGGCTGGATACCCTGATGGGCGGCGACTTCCAGCAGTACCGCGCCAACGTGTACTGCCAGCGGCCCGAGTGCCCGCACGCCTCCACATTCGGTAAATATCCCTTAAGTATGTCGTTTCTCAAACCCTTTTGTATTACGATAATTTATTTTTCCCGTGTGGTTCCCGGCAGAGTAGAATAGGACCACTCCAAGACTTCCCGTGGATGTCGTAAAAGGCGACTTAGGAAACACAAGCTAAACAAAGCTTACAAACATCAAAAAGACCTCTCCAACCCGTCTGGCCAGCGTGGAGAGTGTAGGCCAAATCCTCTGACTACTCTGGCTAATATATTGCTGTGGTAGTACAGAGAGGGTCGTGCTCCTGCAGTGGAGACTAAAAAAGACCCGATGGATGTGTAGTGTATGCGTCAGTAATACAACTATAGGAATAGTTTTATACACTGTCTCGCGCACACCGTGTGGTAGGGATGCACGTCATTAACGGCCATTACTGTTAGTGCGGCCGGGTGTGACGGACGTGTCCTTGCGTGCATAGTGTGTTATCGAGCCAGTGCATTGTGAGTAACCGGAGTATACTACAGGATGGATGGATGGAATTTATTTTTCACAAATACGCTTCGAAATTCGAACATTATTTCGTCAACCTTGTTTGGGATAAGTCGATATTGTTGTAGTGGCCAACTACACGCCAGGAAATTTGTATGAAAGTACATGTGTTTTAGCGGCCAGCATGTTACTATGAAAATTTTGTCAAGTCCGTGTGGTTCCCGACAGAGAAGAATAAGACCACTCCAAGTCTTTTCGTGGATGATGTAGAAGGCGACTTAGGAAGCACAACCTAAACAAAGCTTATTAACATCAAAGAAATCTGTCAACCCATCTGGCCAGCGTGGAATAAACATCACAAAGGCCTCTCCAACCCGTCTGGCCAGCGCAGAGAGTGTAGGCCAAATTCTCTGACTGCTCTGTCTAATATGTAGCTCTGGTAGTGCAGAGAGAGTCGTGCTCCTGCAGTGGAGATTAAAAACACTTGATGATGATGATGATATGATAATTTACAGCAAGTATTGTCTGCATAACTAACATTCATGTTTTTTCAGGCACCGGACAAAACAAAGCGTCCCACTTCCACTGCCTGAAGTGCGACTTCGTGTGCACCGACACCAACAAGGTGGTGGCGCATCGTCGGCAGCACCAAAAGCTGGACACCATCCAGGCGGCAGGCTTCGAGAAGTTCCCGCCCAGTAAAGGTAAAGTACTAGTTACATATAGGCCTTGCCTCATCTGCCAAGCCACTAATCATCTTTCGAGTTTATGCCCGGTTGCATCTTCAAGGTTAACGCTAAGGGCTCTCATCATCATCCAAGCATATGCGTGATTGCATCCTTAACAGTAACGCTTCAGACCCCGTGGTCCGCTACCTTTCCTTCCTACGATCTCCGGGTCATTATACAAATGCTTTGACCACTTAACCACAGCTGTCATCATTGTTGGCAGTTGTTAAGCTATGTCAGATGCCTTTAGACAGCTTGAAAAATCTGACACCGAGTTGGCCACTTACACATACGAAAAACAAACAAACTGGACCACAAAGGAATATGCCTATTTGCAAGTTTTACAACTACGGTGTACAACGATTTGGTGGTCACTTCATCATCCATTACGGCTATCGTTTGATTGATTATTTTTAATCAAATCAAATCATTTATTTTCAGGCAACAAGTAAAATATAACATAGGCCCATGGATATATACCTTACAGACTAACATATGTATATAAAATAATAAAAATCTTAAAATGCTAGGTCCGTAATGAATGTTGAAGTGACCATCAACACGTTGTACACTGTACTTATCAAAAGTGAGCAAATAGGCCTGCAGGCCTCTATATATATTGTATATCACCAGACCGTAACAATATTCAGAATGGAGTCATAATTAAATTTAACATGAGCATCATCCGTTTCCACTGATTTCAAATGGACTTCAGCTAAAAGGAGATTTAAAGCTAAGACATCAAATTGTTTACTAGTAGAAAAGAAAAAACAAAATATTGTAAAAGTGACAGTAATTTTGATTCTTACTTATCACACACTTCTATCTTTATGAACATAGTACATTACTGCAGAGGCCGGGAAGTAAGGGATTGCCGGACGAGTATAGTTTTCAAGGCCGAGCGTCAGCGAGGCCTTGACAATAGTTACGAGTCCGGCAATCCCTTTCCCGCCGAGGAAAGTATAGAGATTTTCTCAATAAATGTGAGGAAATTTAACTTAAAGTTACACATAAACTTACATGCCTTAAATATTTCCCCTTACTAGGTATTTGCCGGTAGTAATTTTTCCACTTTCAAGTTTCAAATTAGGCGAAGTAGGTACTTAAAATCCATTGCAGTGTTGCTTTCATCACTAAAACTCATTTTGAACCGTTTCATTTCGAATAAATAACCAACTTTGCACATATTTACCGAAAACAATCAATGTCAATCAATTACTGCAAAGCGTTAATCACAAACTACGAAGAAGATACTATTACTAGTATCAGACGACCGACTGCCATATGTTTTCTCTAGGCAATAAGGATCATAGACAAATAATGGAGTGAGGGTGAAAATGAAAAAAATGCCATACAATTCCTTTTGAGTTTCTATGGGGGGCCATAAATTCAAAGTCAATTGACGTGTGTTCTATGCCCTAAAATCCGTAAAGGCAGTTTTTCGGCAGTGGCGTTAATCACTACGGGTATAGTGAAAATAACAGATCTCCCGAGTTTTTAATTTTTTTATTTTCAGTTGTCAATTCCAGCAAAGGAAACAATGCCCATAGAGCCCAGTCATATTTTTCACAAAAAATTTAATAGATCATAGATTATTGTTTTCTTCTCTCGCAACGAAAATTAAGCATATTTTCGTATGATCACATATCGATATTTTAATGAAATTGTAGTTATATTCACGTATTATATGCATTTTTTAAAAATGCAGTGGTAGTAAACTGGCTGTATGACAAGTGACATAATTTACGTTACATAGATTAATTAAAAAGTTTTGAGCAGCGGCCGGGAAGTAATTTTCATACTTATTTCCTGGCCTAGGCCGGCAATGCGATGAATGAGCCAAGAATTACAAACTTCCGGTCTTCTTTTTACTACAGTAATGCCTACATTTCCGAGCATGTTTGAGAAAAATATATTTTTTTCTACAGGTTGTGGCTACGAACCTCAATGCATTCACAGCAAGAAGCAAACCCACTACCACTGCCTGCAGTGCGGCTCCGCGGTCCTAGGGCTCTCCCAGATGACCTCCCATAAGTACAAACACCAGGAAGCGAACCTTGGACCCTCCACCAGTGCCACCAACTGACCGACCGTGTACATACTCTTTGTATATAGCATTAAGTGTATGAAATATTTAAAAACAGAGATTACTTGTACATTTATTTGTGATTGGTTAGCCTTTAAAGTTTAATTGTGTATATCTGATTATATTAGTTGCCAGTTAGCATGTCAATCACGGTCGTCGACCTTAGGTCGGTATCTATGTATCTCTATGGCTATAATATCGCTCACCCACCTGTGTGAGCGAGACGATATTATACTCGTAACCGGGGAGAGCATAAAATGAATACAACAGAAAATAATTTGTTTTTGTTTCTTTCAAAGCTAACTGGTATCTGTTATAATTGTAGATAATGCTACTTTCTCACTATTGAGTAGCTTTGAACGTGAAGAAATTGTATTTGGATTTACTATGAGTTAAAATTGTGTAAGACTTAGAGATTACGGTTTTTGTGTCCCTCAATATTGTGCCTTATATGCAAACTGACGGACAAACTGATAATCTTAAAATCATACAAAATTGTATGATGTATGACTTGACGCAACAATGGCAATAAATTGAATTTATTAGTCCAGTTTTGAAAACGTGGAAAAATCGTGCCAAAACAATGTTGACTTTTAAAATTTTATACATAATGAAAACGTTTAAAAATAATGTGTTTGCTTACAAAATATTGTAGAATTATGGTATATTAAAATAGGAAGTATTGGATGAACAAATGAATTTATTTGTGGAGTATGCAAGTGCATGGTAACTGTAATCGTGTGTATTTCCTAAATCCCGACCAATTGTAGGCGTAGTTATAAAAAAATATTTATATTTATTACTTCCCCATGAGAAAAGACATTTTTACGAATAGTATTATTAATTTAGACTTCGTAAATAAAAAATAAGGCAATAATTGGGATAAGAACACCATTTTGTGCCTGGGAGATTATATCATGACAATATGACGGTTTGCGATAGTTTCTGATAGACAAAACCACTGACGCACTCACACACGTATACTCAAAGCTATCAGAAAATATCTCAAAATTAGCATTACAAACAAAAAAAATATATTTAAAGAAAAAAATCTATTTAACAAAAAGGTCAATTCTATAAACAAAAACATTGTAAATAAGAATAGATTTATTATATATAAAACTCTATGTTAATAAAACTATAATTGTTAAACGGATATTGGTAAAGTATTGTATAAAAAAAAATCTCAATTGGACACTATGTACAGGAATTTGAGTGCTAACGTTTGTGATTCATGAGGTAGCCATAAAATGCCATAATGTCATACTAGGTAACTTTATACTAAATTTTTCTTTAGAAACAGTATTAGCGTATCCTTATAACCTTTTGCATTCCTCTTTCTATTCCCGGCGACCGAAACAAGCCGACCCATTTAGTTTTAGAATTAGGTAATGATCATTTTTGTGACCAAAACAGTATACCCTATTCCTAGCTTGTATCAGTATTTTCATAGTTTAAGAGCTATCCCGTTGTTCCTATTATCTATACCTACATCAATATATGTTAGGCGTTAAGCGAACAGAAAAGACGCGTGGCGCTAATACGGCGTAGATATGGAACACTGTGATAGGATTTTAAACCTTCTTGTCATACACCGAACGACCAACATCGCGAGAAAAAAGCTTCGCAAGATGCCACGTGCGGGCAGAAGAGGCGTTATTTTTTTCCGTCGTGATCGTTTTGAGTATGATTATAAGGCTTTAAAAATCCTATCATAGTGTCCCACGTTGTGTTGCACCGTATCTGCGCCGTGCCTTCGCCGTACGCCTTTTCTGTGTGTTTTATGCCTTACAGTCATAGAAATATGTGTAGTTCAAAAACCAAGGCTATTTTAGATAAAACCTATTTTCTGTGACTGTACATTTATGTTTGAAATCTGTCATTTATCTGTTTTTTAATGTATTTATTTAATCTTTTTTTGGACACTCAAATCGATAAAGGTGAAAACTATTGTGTCGAGTATCTAAGTGTTAGAAAATGTGTTTCATCTTATAAAGACTAGTAACAAAAAGAAATGTATGTAGTATTTTTACGTAAATCTTCAGAATAGCCCGTGCCATAATTTTAGTCACAAATTGAAGATTTTTTTCATGACTTTTTGTAGCTTTTTTTCATTTATATTTCGCAATTGTTTGCATTTTTTCGTAAATTTTCCAATTCCTTTCTCTAAGAAAAATATAGTGTCATATAATTAAGTGTTCCCTAGGAACCCGTTCATTGCAATAAAAACCCTTCAATATTGGTTGTTACGTCTTTGTTTTGTTATTTAATTTTATGTACATCGTTTATTTCTCTCTTTTAAGTTTTTCGTCTTTCACAAACTTTTTTTAAATAATTTAATCGCGTATTTATATGTAGTGCACGTAGCTTTAATTTTAGTTGTCATAAATTAATTTCACAAAGGAGTGTTAAAAAACAGTTTTTTTAAAATTAAGTGTGCTCGTACAAAATTGTGGACTTTAGTTGGGGCGGAATGTAAAACAATGTAAGCAATTGTTTGTCAACAACTATTGGTATTTACGGAAATAGTTTAGTGTTGTTTACCTCATGAGTTCTAGGAATTAAACGAGAATATCCAATTTTTGTGATTTTATTCAATAAACCTACTCATTTATAGTTAGCAGGGAGCAGGGAGGGCAGATGTACAATGCTAAAATGATATTTTGGCACGTGGCCATAATCGGAACTAAACGCTGCTGTAAAATGCTAGTAAACACTCACTATAGTTACTTACTACACCACTACGCCACTCAGTATTACGCACCACGTCCGCTAGCTATGGCCGCTGACAGATGAATGTCCCCCACCCGTATATTTCCTACTACTGCATACTATGGCCGCTGACAGGTGATGTCTCATACTTACGCACTCAGTACACTACATCCCTTCTTCATTTTATACGATAAACAACTTTTCACAAATATTATTTATTCCAGTTTTATAACTTTGATTAGTTCTGATGTAATAACTTCTCTGTAACTTACTACTTTTTATGGTAAACTTATTTTCTCTTTTGGCTATGCTGACACCTTCGTTTCCAGCATTTGTCTCGATTATACTCCATTTCCCGCCCTATTAAGATTGACTAGATTTCTGTAATATATATATTTTTTCCATCGAATCTTTTCTGACCATATTCTGACTAATATTACCACTATTAATATCTGTCACTGTATGAGGTTCTGGGTTATGTAGAAATTAATTTATTTTCCTCAATCATGTTTAATACATAAACCTCGTCATAAGTTTTTTGGCAATTTCTATGTTAGTATTATTTGTTATTCGTTTCTTGTCTACATATTCTTTCCCTTTCTCCTTCTTTGCCTTATTTTTGTCTCTCACCGCTGAGTGTATTAATTTATATCCTAATTCCGCTAGTGCTGGCATCCCTGAATTCTCTGAAAAACAGTTCTTCAAAGTCATTCGTTATAATTCATAATAGCAGCGGTGATAATAGCGGTTTGTAATAGCACATGAACAGACATTCCAATGATATGCTTCGTTCGGTGAGTGAGAGAGCCGGAGGCCCAGCTCCCTCTCCCCTCTGGGGAGGGAAAAATAAAAGGCCGGCAACGCTCCTGTGACACCTCCGGTGTTGCAGTTGTCCATGGGCAGCGGTGATCACTTCCCATCAGGTGACCCACTTGCTCGTTTGCCGTCCTATGACATAAAAAAAAAAAAAAAAAAAAAAAAAAAAAGAGGACATGTCCTCTACCCTGGGACTTGCTGCATCCACACAACTGTGTGTTACTGTTACTTTAAGTCCTAGCTGAGCTGAGTAGGTAGAGCATGAGGTACTTTACTACTATTCTGTGCCTCAAAACAGAATACTATCAATTGAGAGGATATCCAATAATAAACCAAGCCCGTCCGTCTTTGAAGTGGTGGTCTCACTAACTAAGTAAAGCATATTGAGCTAATTACTCACATGCTTAAAAATAAGATTCCGGAAATCAGAGAAGAAGCAAACCGGACCAATTCTTTAAATAATGACTTTTGGTTTAAACAACAGATAAGTTTTTTTTTGTTTTGAATTTAAGAACGCTAACTGACAACAGCCAACTAGCCTAAGCAAAAATGCTGAGATACCAGCTGCATAAACTAGGTCTCAGTAAAATGCGCCGTCACGGTTTCTGTGAGCCGAGACCTTAACCAGCGTTGATTTTACTCCTGTATTCCGGCAAGGAGGATGAGAAGAATAAGCATAAGCATGGCATTGGACTTCTTTTTACAGATACAGCTAAAATTAGCCATATCAACTGGAAGCCGATCTCAAACCAAATCATGTATGTATCCCCCTTTTAACTCAGATCCCGCAAGAAGTGTTAAGTGTATCTTCTACCAACATAGCCTCTGCAAAATGAAAAGGCCAACAGTTCCTTTAATGCAACTGTCAGGAATTATCGTCATTTCATGAGTGGCCTAAACGCTAAAATTCATTGTGATAATCAGAATTGCAAACAACACATGAACACCCAGGGACTCGGTGAATGCTATTACAATAGGTAAAGGTATATAGAGTTTTGCCAAAATTAAGGTCTCATTACTGGCGGAAACTATAAATTTACCGGGACCGCCACAAATATACATGAACTAATTCCTTGACGTTATTGTCAATAAGAAACCGAATAGACCATCTATCCATCAGCTTTAAATGGTGCTTCTCACTTCACACTAGTGCATATTAATGCACAAATTGCGAGACCCATGTAAGAACTTCTGTAAAAAGTAACGACTCGAGCTACGTAACCGTTTTCCTTACTGAAACAAACGGCAGAGCTCAAGACCATAGATGACCAATGGAATGGTAGTAAAATGACTTACACTGAAGTCCGCTCCATCGTTCTGGGGAACGACCCTCACAACGTGATGAATGGATTTCACGGGAAACTTGGCACCTAATTTATATTATAAAACAACCCCATCTCAAATTTCTTGGAACTTGTGCTGAGATCCAAAGAGCCAATCTACAATTGCGCCATATACAGTGAATCTATCGCAGCACACG
Source organism: Rhodophaea formosa (assembly GCA_963082605.1). Taxonomy (NCBI): domain Eukaryota; kingdom Metazoa; phylum Arthropoda; class Insecta; order Lepidoptera; family Pyralidae; genus Rhodophaea; species Rhodophaea formosa. The sequence continues at coordinate 5,382,301 of OY720228.1, read as the reverse complement.
CAGGACAGAAGATAGTGGACTGACAGTATTGCAGATCAAGCCCAACATACTGGAAATACGGTTTTTCTGACGGGGCTTTACAAAGCCACAAAAGCCCTGGCTTTCTGTTACTCTTTTCCCATTGGAGAGATCAATTTAAAGGGGCTTTGCAGGTTTATTCATGGGCTTTAAAATATGGACAGTAGAGCTGAAAGTCACCCCAGCTCCATGAAGTTGAGATTATCCACCATAAGAAAAAAGAAGTGGATAATACCATTCTTTTCCTAAATTTGGCAAAGCTCCATGACTTGACCTAACAACCTTTGTAAATGGTAAAAGCATATATACACTTTTTTCAACCCTTATATCTTTAATTGCCAGGATTGGGGAAGCTAAGAATTACTTGACAAATAGAGAAAAGGCCTTTTAATGAATTACTCAAAAGGTGCCTTAAGTGAATGTAACAACTGGAGAGGCATCATTTCGACTCCTGCTAAAGTCTTTTTCAAATCATAACGGGCAGATTATCAAACGCCGTAGACCGACTCTTCCAGAATGGATAGGCTAGATTTTGGTTGCCTGATCGACCGACTCAATACTTTTCGAATCATACTTAAACAGGTTTAAGATTTGCAAAGAAAGATTTATCTAACATTTTGTTGACTTCAGAAAGCCTTTGATACGTTAAGGTAGTCCAGTTTATGGCCCTTATTGGTGTCCCGCAAGAATATACTACTTAAGTAGAAGTGCAGTGCTTCTGCAGGAATCACCGTGTGGGTGACTAAGGCATGGGGTGAGTACAAAATAACTCAAAGGTTAGACGTGCTTCCAATTTATAATCGGCCCCAACGAAGATAAGATAAGGCTACTAACAAGATTTTTCTTGTAGAATGACAAATGATGGCCTTATGTCGAATGACATCAACTTTCACGGTAGAGTCCGGCAGGGCTATCTCCTATTTTTTTAATATTCTTTTTAAGCTAACGCATAATGCTTTTGCATTATGCGTCGCAAATGCCGGAAAGGCCGCCACACCCATTATACTGTACTTTTAACCATTCAAACGTACCCAGACTAAAGGTCTTTTGTGTTTGTTTTTCAATAGCTGCCTAATAAATCGTCAAATACCTTTTCAAATGACCGGCTACGTGGACGATGCCATAAAATCACGATCAGTACACTGAGCACCACCAAAAGATTGGCCAGCAGTGGACAAGTATAGGCTGATGATGATGATGAAAGGATTGGCTACACTTTATAATGGGGTTCTGATCATATATCATAATAATCTATGGATTGCATACCCCAAGGAAAGTGTAAGGCTGGCCGATCCAAACAAACTTGCTGTCGTACCACGTACATCTACGTGGCGTGACGTGAAATGCTATGCTCAGGACAGAACAAGACAGAGAGTCACTGTCGACGCCCTCGTGCCTAATAAGGGATATAGGACCATAAATCAAGTACCCGTTACGCGGACTAACATATTTTCCATTTATACAGGCTATCGTAGTACCCAATCACATGGACTATCATACCTGTCCAACTCATTATACAGGCTTTCCTATTGCCTACTCGCACAGACTATCATTATAATCCAATTCATATAGGTTGTCTTATTGTCCAGTTATAAAGACTGTCATATTGTCCCACTCAAAAAGGCTGTCTTATTGCCTGGTTACGAGGACTATCATATTGTCCAACTTACACAGGCTTTTTGCCCAGTTACACGGACTATCATATTGTCCAACTTACACAGGCTGTCTTATTGCCCAGTTACACGGACTATCATATTGTCCAACTCTCACAGGCTGTCTTATTGCCAGTTACACGGACTCTCATATTGTCCAGCTCACACAGGCTGTCTTATTGCCCAGTTACACGGACTGTCATATTGTCCAACTCACACAGGCTGTCTTATTGCCCAGTTACACAGACTGTCATATTGTCCAACTCACACAGGCTATCTTATTGCCAGTTTCACGGACTCTCATATTGTCCAGCTCACACAGGCTGTCTTATTGCCCAGTTACACGGACTGTCATATTGTCCAACTCACACAGGCTATCTTATTGCCAGTTTCACGGACTATCATATTGTCCAACTAACACAGGCTGTCTTATTGCCCAGTTACACGGACTATCATATTGTCCAACTCACACAGGCTGTCTTATTGCCTAGTTTTACAGACTATCATATATTGTCCAGTACTCCCACTACACAAGATGTCCCATTGCCAACTTACATGGAGGATATTGTCCAGTATTTCATCCTCACATCGCGCTCTTAATTATTATGATATCATGCAGTATAGGCTGTCATATTGCCTACCTACTTAAAGTTGACTATCTCCATCACCTCACATCGTCATTTCAAATCCGTAAAATGTTGGCTTATTGACGAACTATCATTTTAGCCTTTCATGTACAGTTTCCGTATTTCAGCAAAATTACCTTTTTTTTCACACACAATGTCATATCCGTAATTTTATCATTATAATTTCATAGAATTAATTTCAGATTTTTTATGTTTCAAACTGCACTAAATGATCTACACGATGAAAGAATTTAGTACGCTACCAAAAGTAACATCATGATTTCAATAGCTTAATTCTCAATATGAAAAACAAATTACAATAAGCAAAACGTTCGGTGGCCACGCGCCTATCCAATTTTACCAGAAATCAGTTCCGTTCCAACAACAACACACTGCCGCGCTGTGTGTCTCAACAACTATAATTTATCATAGTACAATATATCCATCAACCGCTTCGCGTCACGCGCGTTGCGCGTACGCTTTATTACGAATATTAACACTATTTTCAATTTATCTTTCGTTAGTTTATTACGAAAGCAGAACATCGTATTACCCTTTACTTAATTAACACTATCCCATAAGATAAAACAAATCATTTAACTCGCGTATACTAAGCCATTACACACCCTTTCTTTCTTTAAAAAATAATTAAATAATATTCTTACGTTTTCCTCGTTCGCCACTTGTAAAATGCTAGTAAACACTCACTATAGTTACTTACTACACCACTACGCCACTCAGTATTACGCACCACGTCCGCTAGCTATGGCCGCTGACAGATGAATGTCCCCCACCCGTATATTTCCTACTACTGCATACTATGGCCGCTGACAGGTGATGTCTCATACTTACGCACTCAGTACACTACAGCTGCCATTGCCGTCATCTTGCAAAGCGTCACTTTTGGAAATTAGCTTGAATTGATGTTTGTTGCGGATATTTCGTGGTGTTCCTTCTATTTATAAAACTTACAATATTTTGTTAGCTGGTAGTCCTCATTGCACTCGTACACACAGCGCCCCATTTCAATGTGATACAAGTGCCAAATGATTCTTGTCGAACTGTAATTAGAGTATCTCAATGACACAATTTTACTAAATTTCAGCTCAGATTACGGCTTAAAAACGAAATAATATGATTGTAATGGATATAACAAAATCTACCCGACCGATTTTGAGAATTGAGCAATAGAAAGCTCCCTTATCAGCGAGTATTATAGACTATATTTCATTTTCAAAAACTATTGCATGTACGTATTAAGTACCTTAAAACCTACTTCTCGACCGTTCCTGTATACTTTGTCCGGCAAAGAACCCCTGAGCGTGAGACGCGACGTTGCAAGTGCAGTGGAGAGATTCAAGCAATCTCATGACGAAAAGCACCTACTTTATGGACAAACTCCACTACCCTCATGTCTTAAAATTCGAAGCAGCTTTCTTAGGCAGCCCTATATTAAATATACATCCTTCGACGAGCTCTGTGGCGCAGCGGTCAACACGGATCCTGCGACACGGATGGTTCCGGGTTCGATCCCCGGTCAGATCAAGATGAAAAATAATCTTTTTCAAATTTACCTGGGTCTTGGATGTTTATCTAAATATGTTTGTTATAAAATATAGTATCGTTGAGTTAGTATCCCATAACACTCGAACTCTCGAACCTACTTTGGGGCTAGCTCAATCTGTGTGATTTGTCTTTATATAATATAGAAGCTTCAAAGGCGCGACTGACACAATGGAAAAATAAATACCCGTCTATCTCTTCCCAACTTCCACCTGCAGAAAAACTCCCACCAGAAAGCGATCTCCCCTGGCAGGTTGGAAGTCCCTCAACAGACTCCGAGCTGGTGTAGGGAGATGCCCAGAAAACCGAGTAAGGTAGGGTTTCTCCAACAATGTCCTTTGTGACTGCGGCGCCATTCAGATTATAGCTCACCTAACGACGAGTCCTGAGTGTCCCTCCACCTGCAGTATCAAAGACCTAAATGAAGCAAACGACAAAGATATCGCCGTGGCCACCTAGGTACTGGTTAAAATCAATATGATTGTTGGAAACATAAATTTATTTTCTTAACATTATTTTCTGATGTGGCAACACTCGCCCTTCTCCTCTCATACTTTGTCAATGCGAAACCTGTTCGTAGTAATAAATTCATTTAATTAATATACAGTGTTTAATTCAAGCAGTAAAGTAAAAAAATAGTGAACTTTACATTGGTGCCGAAACGTTCAGTATATAATTTCCATACAGTGAAAGTTATTTCGGAGTGAATAAGTGAAAAATTGTTTCCAATTCATCGGTCGGTGTGCCCGCCATTTTGTTTTCTAGCGCATGGAAAGAGGCGCCTGCGGCGAGATTGGTCTGTTCTCGTTGCACACTGTGCATTCTACTTTCGCCGGCAGATGTCGCCAACTTGACGGACGCGAATCGATAAATCAATACGATTGTGCAAAGAAAACACACTTGTCGTTGTCGAGTCAATCAAAGTGACAGTTGACAGCAGCGTATATTCCCGTTTGTTTATTGCTACAAAATATTCAAGTCATGGCTGATACAGAAATTAAAAGGCTAATTGCTGCAAGAGGTCAATGCAAAGCGTCTTTCACGCGACTTGAGAAATATCTAGATAATATTAAAGATCCATTCTTGGAGGATTTGCAAGTTCGTCAAAAGAATCTCACCGATAATTTCAACAACTACTTGCGTATTTCGCTATACTTGCAGATATCTGGCGAAGAAGTCGATCCAGAAGATGAAACGGAAGAACGTTATTTAGCCTTAATGGCAAGACTGGAGCGCAACATCACAGGTCTGTCGTCGTCCCACAAGGACCATCTACAAAAGGAGGCTTCCAATGGCAAATATAGTGTGGCGAAGTTACCTAGGCTTGACATACCGTCCTTTGATGGCAAAAATATAGCCTCTTACAAACCTTTTATAGAAATGTTTAAAGCTGTTGTTGATACTGAAGCTAATCTCACAGACATTCAAAGGCTTTGTTTTTTGAAAAATTATTTAAGAGGAGAAGCATTAAACTTAATAGATTCCTTGCCAATCATTGGTAAGTCATACAAATCAGCTTTAGATCTGCTAGATCAGAGATATAATAATCCAGCTTTGTTAATTAATGCACATGTTGTAAAATTGTTAGATTTACCTTCAATAACTAGGGGCATAGCATGTAATATACGAGATTTCATTACACAAGTTAGGCAGCACACTACTGCTTTGGTAACGCTGGACCAGCCTGTTGATCAATGGAATGCTTTGCTTACTTGTATTTTATTACGCAAGCTTGACCAACTTACAGTTAGGTTGTTTCAATCCGAGCGGGATACCACAGCAGTAGCAACTGTTGTTGAATTATTGACTTTTCTAGAAAAACGGGCAGCTGCTATGGAAGCCAGTCCCCCCGTAGGTGATAAGTCACATGGAAAAATAAAATCTGTTGTCAATTTTTCTACTACAAATAAAACAAAGAGTACTTCTCAATGTAGTATGTGTTCTGGAGATCACAAACTGTTCAAATGTGCCAAATTTCTTGAAATGTCACTTCAAAAAAGATTAGAATATATCATTAATCATAATTTGTGTAAAATTTGCCTTGTGTCTCATACCCAAAAGTGTAGGTATAAGTTTAAATGTTCTGTTTGCAATTCCAGTTTTCACAATACACTAATACATCATGCTGATAAGGCACCTGAACCTGAAGCAAATGTAGGTGAAAAATGCACAACCCAGGTAAATTTGCATGTATCACAGCCTATTGTCGAAAGTGTTCTGCTTCCTACTGCCAAGGTTTTAGTAACTGGAGCAGACAATAAAACATTTGTTGTCAGAGCCCTCTTGGATTCCGGCAGCCAGACTTCCTTTTGCACCACGGCTTTGGCTAAGCAGCTAGGGTTGCCCTTATTTGAATTACACAAGGGTATTAACACACTGGGTGATGCTTGCAAAACTTCTTTACATAAAAGCATTACTCTGCGCATTGAATCATTAGTGAGCAATTTCCAGCTCAATGTCACCTGCTCTGTTATAAATAAAATTACATCAAGACTTCCACAAAAGCAAATTGATCTAAGCACTTTTGTTATTCCAAGGCATGTTGCATTAGCTGATAAAGAATTTTTTATTCCAGGCGAAGTATCACTGCTGCTTGCCAGTGATATATTTTTCAAGATAATTATAGATGGCAAAATTGAGGGTGGACCAGCAGATCCCATTTTGCTGAACACTCAACTGGGATACGTCGTGTCATCCATGGGCTATTCACATTCAAATAGAGCCATTGCTATGCATGCAGTCACTGCTCCTGATCTTGATCAATGCATTCAACAATTTTGGGAGTCGGAGAAAGTTCCAGATACCTTTTGTGAGTCACTTCCTGAGGATGAGTACAGCGAAAAGGTATTTCAAAATTCAGTTTCATTACAAAATAATACATTTGTGGTAAAATATCCGCTCAAGGTTGAGTTAAAGGATATTGAACCCTCTAATTCATATGCTATTGCATTGCAAAGATTATACAGTTTAGAAAAGCACTTTCTAAAAGATCCAGCTTATCACAAGCTTTACAAGGAGTTTATACATGAATACATACAGCTAGGACATGCAAAAATAATTGATACAAAAAATTGTGATCCAAAAGATAATCCAATATATTTTCTGCCTCATCACGGGGTATTAAGGCCAGATAAACAGACAAACAAACTAAGAGTTGTTTTTGATGGCTCTGCAAAAAATAAAAATTCTCTTTGCCTCAATGATCTAATGTGTAATGGTAAAGTAGTCCAACGCACTCTTTTCGAGATATTGCTATTATTTCGTACATACAAATATACATTACAGTGTGACATACGTCACATGTATAGAGTCATACAAGTACATCCTGACCATCGGTGTTTACAAAACATTCTATGGCGTGAAGATGGAGTTATGAATGTCCTGCAGTTGCAAACTGTGACGTATGGCTTAACTAGTTCTGCGTTTTTGGCCACTAGGTGTCTTATTGAATTGGCAACAAAATACAAAAACGAATACCCACTAGCCAGTGCTGCAGTTTTAAATAATTCCTATATCGATGATATTCAAACAGGAAGTGACACATTTCAGGAGGCTTGTGAGCTTAAAAGGCAGCTTCTGTCCATTATGGAACTTGCAAACTTTAAGCTACACAAGTGGGTATCTAATAACTCTGATTTACTTAAAGACTTACCTCGTGAGAAGTTAGGTTTTGAGTGTAAGGATCTTGATAAGGACAGATCAGTTGTTAAGATATTAGGAATATCATATGACGCTTGTAAGGATGTATTTCGGTTAAGTGGTTGTGTCTTGACACCAACTAAGGTTCCAACCAAAAGAAGTGTACTAAGTTCAGTAAGTAGGTTTTTTGATCCCATGGGATTTGCTGGTCCAGTCACTATGAAGGCCAAATTATTTGTTCAAGAATTATGGCAACAAAACTTGGAATGGGATTCACCCTTACCCAAGGATTTACAGCAGAGTTGGAATAACTTTTATTCAGATATTGTTTCCATGCCAGAAATCATTATTCCCCGCTATGTCCATACTGCTGGTGCAGAGGAGGTTGAGCTGGTAGGATTTTGCGATGCTTCAGCAGCTGGTTACGGTTGTTGCATTTATATTAAGGTTTGGAATGATGATAAGTGCCATGTACACCTGCTTTGCTCAAGGTCCAGGTTGAATAGTGCTAATTCAAAACTTACTATACCAAAGTTGGAACTCAATGGAGCTTTGATATTGGCTAAACTTATGTATCATGTTTCAGGTGTCTTAAACATAACAAACATACATTTATTTTGTGATTCCAGAATCGTGCTTAGTTGGTTAAATACATCACCTGTGAAGGTCCCAGCTTACATAGGAAATCGCGTCAAGGAAATCAAAAAATTTACAGAAAATTTTCTCTGGCATTTCACACCGGGTTTACTTAATCCTGCAGATATTCTATCTCGTGGAGCTGATCCAAGAGATATAGCTAATAATTTACTATGGAAGCATGGGCCTGATTATTTGCAGCATAATTCTAGTTATAATTTTTATTTAAGTGATGTTGAAAAACCATTTTTAGTTTCAGACGATTCTAACTTGTGTTGTGCTATTTTAAAACAAGACCCCATATATCCATTCTTTGAAAAATATTCTAGTTTGCATAAAACTGTATGTGTAATGTGTTACATTTTAAGATTTTTTCACAATTGTAAAGGAAAAATTATTAATACAGGAAAGATTTCAGTGCAGGAGTTTAGAGATGCTTTAAATATGGTAATTAAGGGTATACAAGCATACTATTTTGCTAACGAGTTAAAGTGCCTTGCTAACAAGCATGCTATCAAAACTTCCCTGAATTCTTTGCATCCTTTTTTGGATGAAAATGGCATCTGTCGTGTTGGTGGCAGATTACAGCATGCTAATGTAAATTATTCTAAGAAATTTCCAATTATTCTTCCAAAAAATTGTCATATTACTAAATTAATCATTAGACAAGAACATTTAGCGCTCATGCATGGTAACATAAAATTAGTTTTGAGTAGTCTTTCTCAAAAATATTATATCATAAACTCTGTAAGAGAAGTTAAAAGTGTAGTCCACAAATGTGTTACTTGTTGTAGGCATAAAGCGGAAACCAGTGAACAACTTATGGGATCTCTGCCTAAGGACCGTGTGACACGTCCTGCCCGAGTCTTTGAAAAAGTTGGCCTCGACTACTGTGGCCCATTCAATATAAAGCAGTCCTCCGAGCGAAACAGCATTGTGAGCAAGGGTTATGTTGCCGTATTTGTTTGTTTTGCCTCCAAGGCTGTTCACATAGAAGTTGTTTCTGATATGACTACTGACACTTTTCTAGCTGCATTCAAAAGATTTATTTCTCGTAGAGGAGTACCTACTGATGTTTACTGTGACAATGCTACAACCTTTAAGGGTGCTGACAAGCAAATCAAGGAGTTATACAAATTGCACAGTAGTAAAGAATTTCAAGATTCTGTTTATAATTATATGCTTCAAAAGCAAATTCAGTACCATTATATACCTGCTTTTAGCCCAAACCATGGGGGTCTTTGGGAAGCCGCTGTCAAATCAGTAAAATATCATTTGAGAAGGATTATGACTACAAAAACTTTGACATATGAACAATTCAGTACGGTCATGTCAGAAATTGAAGGTATCTTAAATTCTAGGCCTTTGCTGTGCACTACGTCTCAAGATTCTTCCGATTTTTCATATTTGTCCCCAGGCCATTTCATTATTGGCACTCCTTTAACAGCTGTACCTCAACCAGACCTTGCTCAAATACCATCAAACAGGCTTCGCTTCTGGAGGTACTGTGAACAAGTACGGCAACATTTTTGGAATGTTTGGTCCAAGGATTATCTTTCTTCACTCAATGCGAGAACTAAATGGAGAAAGGAGTTATCTAACCTCAAGGAAGGCACTCTAGTGCTTTTGAGTGATTCAAATACGCCACCTCTTCACTGGCCCATGGGCAGAGTTACCAAGGCTGTTTCTGGTAGTGACAATAAGGTTAGGGTTGTGAATGTAATAACGGCCAATGGCAAGACACATACCAGAGCTGTATCAAAAATTGTAGTTTTGCCAGTGGATCCTTCATCATAAATAAGTTAAATTGTAAATAGCTTTATTATATTTGGCATTTTTCTTCCCCCGGCAGATATGTTGGAAACATAAATTTATTTTCTTAACATTATTTTCTGATGTGGCAACACTCGCCCTTCTCCTCTCATACTTTGTCAATGCGAAACCTGTTCGTAGTAATAAATTCATTTAATTAATATACAGTGTTTAATTCAAGCAGTAAAGTAAAAAAATAGTGAACTTTACAATGATTTTTAAACAAATATAACCATATCGACTCGAAAACAAGAAGATTGCATGTCGGGCTACGCACAGTGTAGGGTTCCGTAGTTGCACATCATTTTATAAGTTGGACCAAACTTAGCTGTGATAGTTTCGTCAATGCTACTGCCCTGAATTTTTCACATATCCATATACATCTATTAAGATTGCATTAGGAGACTTCATCTGAAACTAAGCACTTTCAAGCTTATTATATAAAACGGATCCCTTAAAATAGTGTTCAGACACCAGCAATTATTTTTAAAAGACTTATTCAATGCCACATCATAAGGGATTGCTGAGTAAAAGAAAGATCACATATCCCTAACTTACTTGTGTGGCAGGAACCCTAATTCTTTTTACCAGTTCATCTACGTGATTGATATACGTCCCTATGCCAAATTACTGCTTTTTTGTGCTTATAGTCTCTGACCTAAAGCGTGGACAGACGGATGCACATGGTAAAAGTTATAAAACTATTTGCCTATGGATGGACGTCATTATTGCAAACGTTACTGTCATATAAACGTTTTCCCGATAACATCCTCACCTGATATGCTTTGGAACCCAGGACGCGAGATTCGTCCCGGGAGCCCGGATGAACTATGTTAAAAAACGGAAACCTTCGCGGACGATGTTGCGGTAAACTGCTACTGAGTCAAAGATAAAAGCCCGATGGCTTAGTTGGTGTAAGCATTATAAGCGCTACCGCATGTTAAGCAACCCCGGGCGCTGTCCCCACATGGATGGGTGACTGCAAGTGGCATAAATATATTTCGAGCTCCTCCGTGCTTCGGAAGGCACGTTAAGCCGTTTTTCCCGGCTGTCATCGTTGATGGCAGTAGTTAAGCTATCTCAGATGTCTTTCGGCAGCTTGGAAAATCTGTGACCTTGGCCACTTACACACGAAAAACTAACATAATAATAGTAGATAAAAATAACTTAACTGATTATCATAACCATTTACCTACCACATATGTCCAGGTAGGTAAGTTTGTATGTATTTCCTAATTCCCTGAAAACATTATATAATTCTCAATTTCTTTGCGAAAGAAACTTCGTGCCTTGCGCAACGACATTACGAAATTCGGGTGACTCAGGGAGGTGCCCGTGTTTTACTCGGAATTTCAAGGGTTTTCCGAATTCCGCCCAAGTAGTTACGAAACTTCCTAGTTCGTTTCAATCTTTTTGAAGTTGCAGCAAAAAGTTTTTGTACGGCTTGAGTTTAGCACATTAGATTTTAAGCCAAAACCTGCCGTTCCACTGAAAGCTATAAATATATCGTACTACTATACCACTATTTTCCTTAACATTTTTCTAGTGATGCACGTGTATGAATTTATTTGGCACTGCTTTGCACTTTATAAGCCTAATGGATTTCATGACAAAAAGTTCACTGTACATCATGCATGATACAAGTAAAGTGAGCTGAATATTATAGTCGAGGTGATTATAACTTGATGATGAACCAGCTTACTGAGTACGAAAACCATACGACGTTTTTCGTTGGTGTAAAGAAAGGGGGCCTAGTACGTAAAAACAATATGATCTAAGTTTCGATGTCATAAAGAACAAATGGTGATTCCCGGCAGAGTAGAATAGGACCCTTCAGACCCAAAAAGTCCACTCTCCCAAATCACCCACTTCCCAAAATGTCCACTTTCCAAAACGACCACTTTCCAAAATATCCACTACCCAAAAAGGACCACTCCAAGTCATCCCGTGGATGTCGTAAAAGGCGACTAAGGAAACACAAGCTAAACAAAGCTTCTTAACATTAATGAGACCTCTCCAACCCGTCTGGCCAGCGTGGAGAGTGTAGGCCAAATCCTCTGACTACTCAGGCTAGTACATGACTCTGGTAGTACAGAGAGGGTCGTGCTTCTCCAGTAGAGACTGGAAAGACTTGATAATGATGATGATGATGAAAGAACAAATTAAGTCGAGCTCCGTGGCGCAGCGGTCAACACGCCTGCCTGCGACACGGAGGTCCCGGGTTCGATCCCCGGACAGGTCAAGATGGAAAATGACCTTTTTAGATTGACCTAGGTCTTGGATGTTTATCTATATAAGTAATCTATTATAAAATATAGTATCGTTGAGTTAGTATCCCATAACACAAGTCTCGAACTTACTTTGGGGCTAGCTCAATCTGTGTGATTTGTCCGTATATATTTATTTATATTTATTTATTTATTTAATGGCCTATGTATCTAAATCTTATAATAAAGCAATTTTAAACACGTAGTACTAATTAAAAAAAATTAAAAATCTTCGCTCTAAAACCACTATCTAAGATAAAAGAACGCTTAAAAACTTTATGTTTTAAGACACATAAACAAATGACCATCATAACAGCCGACAGAAGTCCACTGCTGGATATAGACCTCCCCCAAGGATGTCCATCGTGGAAGGGTTTTGCCATATGCTTGGCAGGCTTTTTGACAGAAGAATTTGAAGAAGACGCAAATTGTTTGGCTTAATCGATATTTAAGCGAGGGAGGATGGGACTTTCTTAGACTAGGGGGACGGGATAAACGTATTTGGGATGCTACTTCCTCGGATAGATTGGTCATGAGAAAGTAGCACCTCGGAAGGTCAGGTGCGTGTACTCGATACCATGACTGCAACCATCGAACAGAAAGTTGAGAATGACACCCTTGACCTCAAATCAAACAAATATAAATACATGATCACTGTTGAAGGTTGTATTCTAATTTCTAAAGTTAGTCGTCAAGGTGTTTTTTTTGTATTAAGAATGAGTTGTTCTTTATTTAGTCAATAGATGGTGTTGATAGTATATTAGAACGCGCTATCAACATTTTTTTATGTTTGGCTATATACCTTGGTCGCTCAACAATTGTCGATACTTGTTCCAGCCTACTGTTACAGTGGTAGGCCACAATAAATCTTAGTACTTAAAAGACTTTGGTTTTATTGCGTATCCATATTAGCTCCTTGAGACCTGGGGTTTTGCAATCACTACCCCTACACTCTTTCATATCTGTCATCGAAAATATTGCTACGAAAGCTCCGATAATTTTTTGGTTTAAGAGTCCCACGTAAAGCCGAAATCCCATACAAACGTAGTTTGGTTTTAGTTTTACAACAGTTAAGCCAATCTCAACCAAATTTCGTACATACGACCGGATAAAGCATATTGATGTTTATAATCAGATTTCAATTTTAAAAACAATACCCATACTAAATTACAGCGAGTAGAAGTTTCTTATCGAAAACTTTTACTTTTTTTTTTACTATAAACTGACTGGTGAACGAAACATCGTATTTCGATTTAATATATCCATGATTTTTACACGCTGGTTAGGCCCGATACTCTGACTGTTCTGGCTATGGCTCTGGTAGTACAGAGAGGGTCGTGCTCATCCAGTGGCGACTAACTAAGACCTGATGATAAAGATATTCATGATTGTGTTAACTAAATCACAATATTTATTGTAGAATAATGTATAGCAAAGCTTCTTCACTGGACCGAAATCCTGAAGCAATTTCTCCATCAGTATTATATGACTTAACAACTTCGAAAACAAGTCATATGCTGAAACATGACGAATTACGAAATTTGTGTGGCCAAATATTATTGAAACGTAATGAATCACGTTTTTATTTCTTTCGGTAACTTCGGGGTGACTTCGGGCCACGAGTTTTGTTTACACGTTTAGCAACTTACGAGTATGACGAAAGAAAAACCAAATTTGACGGCCTCTTCGGTCGGTTGTCAAACTTGGTTTGATATTATATGAGATGCGATACCATAGTATCGCGAGTGCATTTGGATCGCAGGGTTCTGTCTGGGTTTGATCCCCGGCCAGATCAATATGAATAAATACGTTAAATTATAAAAAAAAAACCGTGTTCAAAAAATGTACCAAGCAAATTTATTTTAAAGAGTCGAATCACAACTTGGGATTCACTTTCGTCTCCATTCTAAACTGACGAGTTTTAAGCATACAGAACAATGCAAAAAAGAGTATAAATGAAAATTTGGATGTGCTAAGCGAAAAATAAATATAATTATTTATTTTATGGAATGGCGCAAACAAAGGGAGGCTTATGTCCGGCAGTGGACCACGAAAAGCTGACGATGATGATGATGATTTGCTTAATTTACAGGATAAAAATATGTGACTTTACATACCAAATCAAAAACATAAAAATAAAAAAGGAAAACGCTCGCACGTTCTGGCCCACCACGGGGTGGTGTTGAGGTGTAGCTTAGCGAGGACTAAATTAGTGATTAAGGCTTATAATAAATACATTACAGCGTGTAAATAGATGCCGTGTGGTTCTCGACAGAGTAGAATAGGACCACTCCAAGTCTTCCCGTGGATGTCGTAGAAGGCGACTAAGGGAACACAAGCTAAACAAAGCTTTATATGGGATTTTATTTTGCATTCACAATGCTATTTTACCTCATTTATTAAATTAAGAAAATAAGAAATGGAGAAAAAAACTCTTTTTCTCCATTTCTTATTTTCTTAATTTAATAAATAAGCTAAACAAAGCTTATATATAAACATCAAAGAAACCTCTCCAACCCGTCTGGCCAGCGTGGAGTGTGTAGGCCAAATCCTCTGACTGCCCTGGCTAATATATGGCTCTGGTAGTACAGAGAGGGTCATACTCCTGCAGTGGAGACAAAAAAAGACCTGATGATGATGATTATGATGTGTAAATTGAACTTCAACATTCCCTTAAAGACCACGTACCAGCAAGCGCAGCGTTGGACACCCACCGACCAGCAGGCATATTTGCTAACTTTTGACAACTACGGCGTGTACATCATTTTCATGGTAACTTCAATATTCATTACGGCTTCGGTATGAATGACTATTTTTTAGAGGAGCCCGATGGTCCAGTGGGTGTGAGCTCTATGAGCGCTTACGTATGTAAAGCAACCCCTGGTGCAGTTCCTACTTGGATGGGTGACCGCAAGTGGCATAAAAAGATCTCGAGCTCCTCCGTGCTTCGGAAGGCACGTTAAGCCGTTGGTCCCGGCTGTCATCGTTGATGGCAGTCGTTAAGCTATGTCAGATGCCTTAAGGCAGCTTGAAAAATCTGACACCAGTGTTAGCCACTTACACATACGAAAAACACAACAAAAACAAACTATTTTTATTTATGATATGAAAACCGTAATAGATGCTAAAGTGACAGATCAAATCGTTCTACACTGAGTTAGAAAATGGGCCTGCTGGTGGTCGGATGACCTGATAAGGGTCGCAGAAAGGCGCTGGATGCAGGCCGCTTCCAACCGGTCGTATTGGAAATGCTTGGGGGAGGCATATCCAGCAGTGGACTTTTTGCGGCTGAAATGATGATTCCCTTAAGGGCTGCCTTTAAGGGAATCATCATCATATTCAAGGTCATATTGATATCTGAGTCACCACTTACCTGGGACCAATTCTGAGGAGTAGAAAAAAAAATGATATTCTCATACTAATTGCCCAGGCAGCCGAACACTTTTGTATCTGAAAATACCGAAAAACTTTTTGAGTTCCCAGCTTTGATACCATAAGAAAAGTTGTTCATTAAAAAATCTCACCCACCACATCCGTGGATGTGAGCCTGCAGAAATCCGTATCGCACCGCATCCGTGGATGTAAAAAAATGTTAACCCTCTCGTTTGAAATCGGTTAGTTTTAAAAAGGTTTTCAAATTGTCTATTACCTACTACATTACCACTGCAATGGTATATTACAACAAAATTCAATAAATTTATTTCACTTCAGCAAAACTAATATTGGAATTTGTAATCCAAATATTTTGCGGTGGCAAACTAAAACTTCCCATATTTGCTGATGTCAATATTGAATGATTTGTGTTAGTTAGGGTGTATTTAAATTTAAATTAGCAAACCTCCCGTCCTTCGCATCTGCCTTATCTTACATACATACATACTATCACGTTATTTTTCCCTTGCGGGGTAGACAGAGCCCAGGTCTAAAAAACCAAGGCCACGTTTAGTATGTTGGTGGGATTATAGGTGGAGAACGGATTCAAAATAATGATGGGTTGCTAGCCGCATCGCCTATTGACATGATTCCTCAAGCCCATTCCCTCGATCGGCTTCTCTGAGGCATTCTACGATTTTTTTCTTCTCCCAGACCAGCGTGATGATACGTGAAACCCTATCATAAATTTTAATAGGGCCGATTTAAGATCGGAAGCAGGTCTAAGCTTCGAGTTATTTTGTACTTACTCCATACCTGACTCACCATGATGATTCCTGAAGAGGGTATTCCGACCCTCTTCAGGAATCATCAGCTTCAGTGCCTAGTCCTTTAGATCAGGATACGCTGATCCAAAGAGGTCCAAACGCTTACCAGCCAACGAGTCACAGTAACACAAAATGTGTCTCCCGATTCCTCACATAGCCTACACAGAGGGCTTTCGACAATTATCAATTTGAAGAGGCGACTATTATTTACGAAATGTCCAGTCAGCGCACACACTAGAATTCTTGTCTGTTTCCTGCTATACATGCCGATCGTTTTTGTGCCACCTAGCGTTGTCCATACCAAGTATCTCCTTGAAGTATATGTGTCCACTCATATTGCTCCATTGAGCTTGATGCTGTCGACGATCTGTATCTTTGAGACGGTTGCTCAGAATTCGTAGATCGCGACGGTACTCTTGTTGCACCACTGACGAAGGTTTTTCACCCACGAAATTTTGCATCTTCCAGGCCTATTGCATGAATCTTTCCTTGAATAATAATTATAAGGAGCTCGTGTTACGAGTTACGAGTAATAAAGATGAATAAATTAAAGAAGTTACTAGTAAAGATGAATAAAGAGTCCGACTCGCGTTAGTCCAAGTTATCCAAGCTGGCGATCAGGGTTACTCGTAAACCTTAAGTTTTCAACGTTTTTTAGTAGTCGCAAAGTTTTCTGAACTTGCAGTAAAAATAGTCTCAGGGTGAAGTACACTGACAAGGTTTTCTTAGAGGTTCCTTTTAGAGGTCGTCGACGCGCATTTGAACCCCCGACGCAAAAAGAAACGTGTTGTAAGTTTGACACTCTGTGTAGCGTGTCTTTTTTTTTTTCATTTATTACCGTTTTTATGTGTCTGTTTGTTGCACCGCAGCTCTGAAGTGGTTGCCATACCTGCTGATTTGGAGGCGAATTCTTTAATATGATAGCAGGTTTCTTTAATATGATTGAATGACTAGCGCGTTCATTGAATTACCTGACTAAAATTTAAAGGGCTCTGTTCAAAGGGCTATGTAAGGCCGCGTCCACAGTAGGCAAACTGTTAGCGGCCGACTGAGTGAGCCGCAAATTTGTGGCTAACTGAAATTTGAGTTAGCTGCAAACTCAGATCAATATTTGTGCGTCGCAAGCAAACTGTTATGAGTTAGCCGCTTATTTAGGTCGACCGACTAAATCATCACTTTACTATTGTTGTACGAAGGGAGTGGTTGTGTTTGTACAGTTTGCGGCAAACTGACTCACTACGCCCGGCGAACAACCATATCGCCGCCGCCAACTGGAACCGGTTTTGCTGGGAGTCGGCCGCTCACTGAGATAGTCGGTGCGCGTAACGCTACAAACTGCGTACAGTGAGCGCAAAACTAGCGAACTGTGGACACTCCATTTCAAAAATATTGAAGGGCGTACTAAATCGATACGCCGCAAACTCAGTCGGCCGCTAACAGTTTGCCTACTGTGGACGTGACCTAACAATCCGCTAACCAGTTGGACGTTGAGTGACGCTTGTTCAATCAACGATCGCTCTTATCATTCAATTTAATGGTGTCATTCAATCAAATAGCAGATTCAACCAGATGACTGCGACATATACCTATACTAGTTGGCCCGGTGAACTGTTCGCCAGGTCAACTAGTTAATTAGTAAAAACAAATGAATATTATCAAATATTAGCGTAACGCCGCTATTTCATTAGCTTCCATTGTCTTTATTCCGCTATTCAAGTTGAAGAAAAACCCGACGAATCAAAAATATTGAAAATCAGTCCAGCCATTGTTAAGTTGTTAATGGTGTACTTAACCAACCCTACTTTGTTTTATACCGGGTGAAAGGTAAATTATGCCCATTTAATTGCCCTTTTAGTTTGTAATAACTGTAATTTTCGCCTTTTCGAGTAATCGTAACATCCTTATTTCAAAAGTTTGAAAATTTTCAGCTCAAACATCAATAAACTAGGTATGTCAACACAGAGGAAGAAATATGGTCACGTTTGAACTTTATGCCTGCGCGATAAGGTTCACGCCTGCAGCACACCGAAACCGAAACGGAATTGTACGAGTACTACAGCGTTTCGCCGTTTCGCCTATGTTTCGTTCCGGAACGCTTTCGGTTAGCATTCGCGGCTGTGTGCTGCAGGCGTCAAACGTGACCATGCATGTTTGACCTCGACCATAAAAGTTGAAATAACTATTCGATCACTAGTAAAAGTATGCCGTGTGGTTCCTGGTAGAGTAGAATAGTTCTAAGTCTTCCCATGGATGTTGTAGAAGCCAACATAGAAATCACAAGCTACACAAAGCTTAGGTATAAACATTAAAGAGTCTTCAACCCGTCTGGCCAGCGTGGAGAGTGTAGGCCGAATCCTTTGACTGCTCTGGCTGATATATAGCTCTGGTAGTACAAAGAGAGTCATGCTTCTGCAGTGAAGACTATGAAATACCTGATGATTATGACGGTAACACTTATGACATGTGGAATAAAGACGTAAACATATGTTGTAATTCCTCAACTCTGAAAAACGGTAAAGGTGTGTGGGCATGAATACCAAATACTAAATCAATCTGCTCAGGAGTAAGTAACTATCTTTATTTCTCAAAAAAAAAACACCAATTAATATACATTTTTAAACATTAATTATTATTAGGTTATTTGTATACCTATTATACGAACAGGCGCGGCCTTGATCTCTATTTCCTAGGAATAAGATCGTGTTTCCGACTCAAAATTTATTGTCTCTAAAAGTTATTGTCAATTGACCGCGCTGTCAACAGTACACACATTTAGCAGCTAGTTTTTTTGTAGACGTAAACCATCGAATCATTCCCTATGGAAAACAGAAATGCATCAATGTTCTGGTAACAATACTGGCTGGCACATTAACAATTTCAACCATGCCATGGAATATTAAAAAGTAACTACCTGCAATTCCAATTTCAAAATTATCATTTGATGCGATTGTATTATGCTGTATATGCTCGTACGAAATGAAATCTGTGTTGCATATTTTAAAGTTTTGACAATTTTTGGAGAAAATATTTGGTAATGATTGGTAAAGGCATTCGATGGTTTTTACAGAATTTTTTAATTTTATCAATAATAATACTGATATGGTTAATTATATGTCTGCATTGTGACTGTAATGGTCGCATAGATATGTAACTGCAGAAGATCTACGTTTAGGTACTCGATTGTCTTCATAAGTATTATTATGAAACACCTAGTTTATTTGCAATACGCTTTCGATAAACACTACTCAATGTATTTATCCACTAACTATCTAACTATTAATGATATTTTAAAAGACAATAAAATAATTTGTAAAACTCTACAGAATATTGTTAGAAAATTATATATAAATAAAAATATGTATAGATATTTTGCTAATGCGCAACATGTAGGATAGGACACGTCCTACAATCGTCCGATTTTAATAAATAGAAGATTAATGAATTCATTGACTCGCATAAAGCCATAATACATGTGTCTATATAATTTTAAAGCCAAATTTTATAGTCTGTGAGGTTATGTCGACTTCCGCGTCGATACTTAATAAGTCGATAGTTGATTAGATATAATAATAAATATGTATAGTACACAAATAGATAACAACTTTCTTAGAATTACAGCCTTCACTTTCAGTGCGAATCCACTCGTATTAAATATTAAAAGTTATTCGGAATAATAGCAATACTGTAGTTTAGATGGCTGGATAACAGGATGAGAAGTTCCAAAACTTCTTGGTTAATAATTAAAATATCGATAAATTCCGTCCTTTTAGTAATTCAATATGGATTTTTTTTATTAGTTAAAAGGATTATGTATTGCTGATTAATTTTCTTAAAATTCTGGCATCTTTTTCACCTTGAAAGCCTACCCAAGAGGCTGCCCCCAATCCTACACCTAAGATCCAGTACACAATAAAAAGCCGCGCGAGGCGCGCCAAACGCTAATTTACAATTAACTATTACATAAACATGAAACATTTAAATGTAGTTAAAGCATTTATCTGTCGGGCTTCGGTTGCGCAATCCATTGTTATTTGTATTTTGCTTACAATAGGATCCAAAATAGCTTCCCACACAGCCGAAACCGACTTAGCCGTCTTGAAGGCTTTTGAAGATTATAATTACATGATATCTATTTACTTAGTGACTAATCACAACAATAATTATGTATATTATATTTGGTGAATAAATGAACTACGTTCACGCAGAATCAGATAGTTAAGCTTAGTACGTAGTATAATTAATATAAGGAATCAGAAAGTATTGTACAATTAAATAAATAGTTGAAAAATACAAAAGTTGCGATCAGCAACAAGCTTTCCAATATGGCAGTCTGCATACAACATGTATAAATACACGAATTAAGTTCAAATTATTTAATATTAGTTTACATTATGAAATGCATTTAAATTATTATAAACCATTTAATTATTATCTACATCAAAAAATGAGCAAGTATCTACCACTAAAACATTAAACAATAATGGGGATAGTAAAATTTTTCGCTTCGATTCAGAGGCCGTCGGGCTCGGACTGAACCTCGTTAAATGTTTAAATTAAAACAAGATAATGCAATAATAGCTAGTATTTTTGAATTCCAATCACAAAATGTAAGATCAAAAGGGAAAATTTACAAAAAGGGGAATCGAAGCGAAAAGCTGGCAACACTGGGCCGGCTCCCCGCCGTTAAAACGAATATTCCAATTTTAAATACTTAATTTATAAACGGATTATATTCCATTCGCTTAAATTCTATAAACACCAAATTGTAAAACACTCTTATATAAGTTTATTGTCAGAATTCCGAATTTTCTCGAATTATTGTCGAATTAACTCATTAGGGAATTGACGGCGGTTATCAACTTTAAATAATTGATCAAATTTGTATACGTAAATGCGTATTATTGTCGCAATTGGAAGTGTATCTCTGGACTAGAGGAGATACGAATCTTAAACCTATCGAAAAATACGCGATTATTCAAGGGGTATATTAAAGATTGAATATCTACATAGAAAATGGGTATTAAATATAAAAATATTGCAGTTTATGCTGAAGCTCTCAGACAAAGTCGAAAAGCGAAGCGAAAGATATGATTTCGATATGGTGGTTATTCCGAAATCTTGGTAATGTAGAAGGAGTCCCTTTACGCGTGAGTGGTGGGGGGAGCTCAGTAGTAGGGGAGGTAGTCAGGTGCTACGTAGTCGAAGAAGGGGTGGTAGAAACTGCGGCGGGCTGGTGGCAGCATCACGTCGGAGTAGCGAGAGAACTGAGACACTTGGCGACTGCCTGATGGTGGTTTCCTGGAAAACAGAAAATACTGAATTAAAAATTTTAATCTATTTCAAACAGAAGTCGCCACTTTTGGCAGTAATCAACAATTCGGTTAATTTATCAAATCCAAAGTTATGAAAATCTCTTATGATGTACATGGTATTCTAAAATGCCACGTGGGTCACTAGAAAACATTTTCACTTTTATTAATTTGAGTCTTCAAACAATACTAAATATAATACAGTATATTAATACTTTAGGAAGTAATTTTATAGTGACGTACATAATCAGATTTTTTAAATTTGATATTTAGGATTAATAGAATAAAATGATGAGTGCACCACTCATAGTTTCACTTATCTAGCGGGTACATCTCCCTATAAATAAAGTACCTAGATTTAGATACGCTCCTACGTATTTTTTTCTGTCTCTGTTTCAACTTGCGAATATTCTTAGTAAGTATGTCTGCCCGGCTGTTAACTTCTTCAAGTCGTATCTCTCAACCGATTTTCGTGAAATTTTGCGAGAACGTTCAATAATAATCATAGATTTTTTGTTTCTTTAGATTTTGATATTTTTTCCCTTCACCCTTCCGGGAACCCTGGTTTTATGACCTCAGGCTCAGTCTACCCCATAAGGAATAAAGATTTAATAATAAGTTTTAGAATGGATAAGTATACTCACTTGCTGTGTCGTGCAGTAGGCTCTTCAGCTACGTATTCTGGAAGCGATTGCAGACCGCGGGGCTCCTGTTCACCATAGCTTCCATAGACGTAATCATCACTGGAACAAATAAATAAAAAATTATAGATACATTAAAATTTTTTAATTAAGATTGCAGTTGCATGAGAAAAAATGAGAAATAGAAGCGATATTCAATTAGAATTATTCGCACATCCTTTTATATTATTAATTGATAAATTTTATTTTACAATTGTTAACGTCAATAGTTTGGATACTCATAGCTTAGTTAAGTGATGCCAACTAACAATAATTATTACCTAACTAATATAAATAAAGAAAAATTGCAAATTAATAAAAACATTCAAAATTCAAAACGTTTATTCTGAAAATAGTTTCGTACTTGTTCACGTCAAATCACATTTAAAACTAAAAGTGTATAAAATAAAGTCGCTTCCGCTACCCATTAATTGAGATCTTTTAAACTACTCAAGGGATTTTAATGCAGTTTTGAGCAATAGATAGAGTGGTTCATGAGAAAGTTTTATAAGTTTAATACATTCCTGGGTGCAGCCGGTTGGGACTGCAAGTTAAAAATAAAGAAAACTACATACAACCACAGACAGATGGGCCGTAAAGTAGCTGTTTGCCTAGTTGCTTGATTAATAATAATAATTTTAAAAACTTAAAAAACACGCTTTTTATGTATTTTCATCAAAACTCAGAGCGTGTGCAAAATTTCATCCTAATCGAAGACCGGGAAGTTGGTCACATTAAGATTTCAAGATTTTCTTACATACACAGTTACAAGTGAAGCTAATATAAAAGTGTTTTAAATAATAATTTATAATTCGTTTAAAAAACTAAAAAACACGGTTTTAGCACGCTGGTCATGTATTGTCATCAGAACTCAGAGCGTGTGCAAATTAAAAGATTACAAGATTTTCTTACATAGGTACAAGTGAAGCTAATAAAAGCGTGTTAAAAAGAGAAATGTAGCAAAACATTCCCTTACAGACTAACGTACGAGCTGCTTCACTTTTAGCGTGAAAGTCAGCTAAGGGAATGGGCTTATATAAGTCTAAGGAATCGCTTCAATAGGCGATTAACAACCCATCGCTATTTTGATCCCTTTTTTTCCACCTACCAATGTGCTAAACGTGATCTTCGGGCCTCTATAGCCGATATAGATGTGATTATTTGTATGTATACAAATAGTATGTGAGACTTATAACAGACCTCTTTTAGGTTAAAAATAAAAAATGAAGAAGTAGAAGTACTATTAATTTCAAACTGTTGAGCAATTTGTTTCCACTCATTTACTAAACTTAAGTTGCATCAAGAGTTTCCTAATTGACTTCGCAAGTGCAGTTCGTAACTTGTTTGTCCCGAATTCCTCAGCTGCCTCCTTAACTGATACCACAGATTAGGGAATGTTTGTTTTGTTTTTCGTATGTGTAAGTGGCCAACACTGGTGTCAAATTTTTCAAGCTGCCTTAAGGCATCTGACATAGCTTAACGACTGCCATCAACGATGACAGCCGGGACCAACGGCTTAACGTGCCTTCCGAAGCACGGAGGAGCTCGAGATATTTTTATGCCACTTGCGGTCACCCATCCAAGTAGGGACTGCACCAGGGGTTGCTTAACATACGTAAGCGCTCACAGAGCTCACACCCACTGGACCACCGAGCTCCTCTGATTAGGGAATGAGACTGTCGCTCGCGCGCTACTAGAGACACCTTTTGAACACATTTCATACGAAACAAGCGTGTCAGGGGGCGGTACTAGTGCAAGCTGCACTTCAAAAAGCTGAAAATGGTATTAAAAGCAGGGACAGCCCCCGTAGCATGGCACGCGCGACAACGTTTAGCGACTATCGCCATCTTGTTTTTCGCAATACTGAAGAGCGAGAAGTAGATAGTTTATCGCGCGATATAAACGGCGTCGCGGGAGCCATGCTACGGGGGCAGAAATATCGATACTTTGATGGTATCGATACTAATGAGATATTAATAAAAATATCGATATTGTAGGTATTAGTATTTTTGTATTTACTTCATGCATAAAAATATGTATTATTTTATTAATATGTGAACTAATATTTTATACTTTTAAGGGTATCGATAAAAAATATTAATATTTTATTTAAATTATTAAATGTTACGCGAGACATAATTATTATTATTAAAAACGGTTGCACTCACGTTATATTTAGTCGGTATTGCCGACCGGGTTTCGGCCAATTCAGATGGCCATCTTCAGGGCGAGTATCAAGGTCTAATACCGACTAAATATAACGTGAGTGCAACCGTTTTTAATAATAATAATATTTTATTTAATAAAAATTATTTCTTCCAAGTTATCATTTCTCTGCACGCGTCACACGCTCGTCTGTTCTTGTATTATATCATATGTACGAAAAGGAAAGCAATAGTTATCTATAGGCAGTGTTGTTGTCGAATATATTGGTATTAAATTAAAGTGATAGTTCAAAGTATTGATACAGAATAATAATTTATTTAAATACTTAGATATGCATAAAAAGGTATCGATACTTCTTGTGGTATCGATATAAGTCCTTAAAAGCATGAAAATCGGGATTGATCTTTAGGAAACTTTGACGTCATCTTTTTTATGGAGAAATAATGCACAGTCAGCTATTTTTATTCAATTGACTAGCGCTATAGTGTCCTCTCCAACCCGTCTGGCCAACGTGGAGAGTGTAGGCCAAATCCTCTGACTAATGAGGCTAGTATATAGCAGCTCTGGTAGTACAGAGAGGGTCGTGCTCCTAGAAAGACCTGATAATGATGATGATAATAATAGTGTTTTAGGTGAACTTTTTTCCGTATAATCCTTTTATCGTCACTTTATTTTCAATTGAAAGAATTCTAATAGATTTTTGTACATTCATTTTCGTCCTCTTTCGTGAATAAAACCAAAACTATTTATTTAACAATTAAAACAAAAATATATTTGAGATCCTCATAACGAGTTTTTATTTGATGTATGTTGGCTATAGTAAGGTTTGCAAAACTTTTTTTTAAATTTCTTAATTTGTCATCGATTAATCACAACAGTCTTTCCGGATTAAAAAATAAATGAGATCAATATTGAGGTTTTGTAGTGAGAAGTTAAAAGGGGTACAGTTGGGGTTTGCCTTAGACGATTTGACAAATTGATTTTAGTGGCCTTTATAATATGAAATTTTGATTTAATAAATGCTCATGAAAAATTTGTTAAATAGTGAAAGTAGACTGTTATATGGACTCGTATAAGTACACTTGTCACCAGAAACTCCCAGCGAGGCTATCAAAGAACATAGGTTATCTTTGATGCTACTTGTTAAAACTATACCGTACAACACCGATATTTAGTACCTATCTCATTTAACTGGACATTGGCAGAATCACTGAAATCTCGCTGAAAGCCATTATAATAAAAATATAATAGAATAGAGATCAAAATAGGAATTAATTTAAATTTCACCAGAAAATTATATCTTTGAATATTGTCCATTCATAAAAGCCAGATTGTGAAGTTCCAAACAACTTCAAGTTTGAAATTAACTCTCTGACGAAGTTATCGGATAAGATAAAAGTTGACTGTTGCTTCTTTTGTTTGTGCCTGAAGCCAGTTAGCAAGTTGTTAAAGGACATTGAACTATAAAACCGACTTCAAAACGCGGAGGTTCTCAATATGACCCGTATTTATGTTTGTTTGTCCACGATTGTATCGCGTTTGCCTAATCCAATTTGTATGCGGTTTTAAGTGCAAGGAAAATACATACGCCCTTTAAAACGCAGTCATTGTTTTTAGACCTTATCTCCGGGGCGTAAGGTTCAAGTTTTGGTGGCTATATATTTGCTACTGCTTTGAAAAGGTTCAAATAATACATTTCAACTGCCATTTATGATTTACCGAAAGTTGATCAATTAACTCGAAAATTGATCAATTCACGGTTCTTGTTATTTTCCGGTGACATAATATACACTGATCTATTTCCATTGTAGCCAAATTGTGGGCTGATTAACTGGCGCCTAGTACAATTGAAGTAGCAATATTGCAGAAAATTGTAAGTGCCCACTGCAAACATTCGCCAAAATCTGATACCACTGATACCACTAATTATAGTGCACATATCATAACCATAAGCTATACACTATATACTTAGTAAAGTAAGAACCTACGTAATAAAGATACGTAGGTAGGTTCTAAAATTGATGGCTCAAAGTAAAAACTTTCATATCGAGTTTAGTTTAGTGATTGGTAAAGTATAATAAACAAAATTCAAACATTTTAAATATAAGATAAGAACTTACGTAAAAAAGTACCTACAACTTTAAATACTATACTAATAATAATTGGTTACTCATCAACTAAATCCTCTTAAAAAGGCTTCCAAGAAAACCCCTATAACCTGATCGATACAAATCCTTTTCTCCCAGTGGAATTTCCTGCAAACCCCTGACGTCTTAAAAACGTCGGATTATACTTGCGAACACTTTTAATTTCGTCATCCGCTTACTCGAGTACCATTTAAAATTTCAGGTGTTTTTGTCGACTGTCGCGAAATGCTTTAACACGCTTTTTGGACGCGTCATCGTTTTTTGAGATTTTTTGACGGATTTTACGTGATTATTTTATTTCGCTGACTACGGAGATTACTACAATTTTCAGATTTCTTTTTATAAACTACCTTATGTTAGTACGTAGTACATATAATAATAATAATAATAATCATTCATCTCCATACTATTTATTTAGGTTTCAATTTAGTGTTTTTCAAGGCAAGAGTGAATATAGGCATAATTTGAGTTTGCGTGTATCATCCAAGGCCTCTCCGTTGCTTCCGATTATCATCATCATCATCAACATCATCATCAGGTCTTTCAAGTCTTCACTGCAGGAGCACGATTCTCTCTGTACTACCAGAGCCATATAGTAGCCTGAGTAGTCAGAGGATTTCGCCTACACTCTCCACGCTGGCCAGACGGGTTGGAGAGGTCTCTTTGATGTTAATAAGCTTTGTTTAGCTTGTGTTTCCTTAGTCGCCTTATACGACATCCACGGGATGACTTGGAGTGGTCCTATTCTACTCTGCCGGGAACCACACGGCGAATGCTTCCGATCAGGCAAGAATATAAAAACAAGCAAAGTTTTTCTTTAAAAAAAATTTTTTGCATATGTTCGACAGCCTTAAAAAAAATATATAGCCAGTATTACTCAGGGTTACGAAACTCTCACGATCCCTTTTATAATCAAATCTGATCAGGCATTACGTTGGAATAAAGAAAATCACATACGTATATAAATTCAATTCTAAAAACATTATACCCAATTACCTATTAGGGCAGTCGTATAAAAAGCTATGAGTGCTAAAAGTATTTACCCGCGTCCCGAGGCGAGTTCCTTAGCCAGCTCCTGTTTCTGCTCGGTGTCATACTTCCTCTGCAGCTCGCGAACGTGCTCCTGTCTGATCAAGTTCTTCAGGATGTTGAATCTAGAGAAAAAAAAAACAATATTTGTACTGCTAGAATCACAAAATTGGCATATAACAGAGTTACTCTGTCTCTACTCATAGCTGTCGACTTACTTAATCATATTATAATCGGTTCTTAAAAAAAAAATAAGAAGCGTAAAAGTTGTGTACCAACCGCTTCTCTTTTCTTCTCTTCGAGAAATCCAAAAAAATATTTTTATTCGTCATGAGACTAGCAACCCGTCCCTTTGATGTTGGATTTTTCGGTTCACATCGCTGAATTGTTGCTTTTTTGGTGTTACGCACAAAAAAATAAATAATCTGTTGTGAAAGAAAAATAATCGTATGAATTAACAAAACATTCAACCAAATTACTGAACCGATTAAAAAAAATAATTGTGTCAAAGACCGAATAAGTTCAAAAATGACGGACTTATACGGTCATCAACATTAAAGAGAAGAATTGGAAACCTCCTTTTATTTTTATTTTATTTTATTTATTATGAAAACCAACAGCGTTACAAAAGTCTTATACTATAGTTTATCTAAAAAGTAAGGCCAATTATAGGTTTCCCAGTTTAACAACTAATTAATAAGTGGTAGGTTGCAGAAAGTAAACAATAATCCAATTACAAGGCAAAAGTATGATAATCTAAAACAATTCTCTATTTTTACTTACAGCCCGTTTAGATGATGTTATTATTGATTACTTTATCCCCCCTATAACATATCAATCAATACTTAATGAAACAGAAACTTAATTTAACTAGGTATTTGTCATATTTAATGAAAGTATGACTTGTTTTTTGAAATGGTCTTTGGAACAGATAAAAGAAGTTTGTTAAAAGTAATAATAAAATTAGTTTACATAAAACATAAAAAAGCTTCAAAAGTTTCAACTTCGCTGTTGTTAGAATCACAGAAAAAAAAAGAACCAACGAATCTAAAATTGAAATTGAGAAGTGTGGCGATTCGCCAAAACCGTAGGGAGCCTATATGTTTGCCTCTATGGGCGAGCCACACTAGATTTTTTAGTTTTATTTTAGTTACGACCGCGTTTTCCGCAGATAAAATTTGAATGCCACTACAAAGAGAAACCGAAAACCATGGTTAGCGTAATATTTTAAGAGATATTCTTATAAAATGCTGCAAACCTAAATATTGCAAATTTACTATTAAGTATAAGGAAGAGATTTTCTTGCTTGTGTTAATCCATTACGTACAAACAAACGTTTGTGTTGTAATGGATAAACGTCAAAACTGCTGGAATAATTTTAGAAATTCTTTCAACTTCGGAAAAGAGAGATTTTGGTGGGAAGTCAAGGGGTTCAGTTGTCGTTTGCCTAATACAATTTTGCAAATTGATTTAAGTGGACTTTATAATATGAAATTGGTGTAGTTTGGTGTTATAAATGCTCGTGCTCGAGAACAATTTGTGAAATAGTTAAAGTAGACTGTTAAATGGACTCGTATAGATTTGTCGCCAAAATCTCCCACGAGGCTGCCAAAGAGCATACGCCATCTTTGATGCCACATACCGTACAACACCGATACTTAGTATCTCATTATACTGGACATTGGCAGAATCACTGAAATGTCGGTGGAAGCCATAATTAAAAAAGAAAGAAAGAAAAGAAAAACTTCGGAAAAGTACATAGGTACATTATTAGCGGATAACATAGGCAAAGTCGCGGTAAAACAGCTTTGTGGTCCGGAATCACACCACTATGGTTTTATTGCTAAAATTTAAAGGCGTATTTTTTATTTTTAAAAATTCTGGTTGTTTAATTAAATTTAGTACAAAAGTACAACACTGATTTAGATTATATTAAGTTTATTATGACACGTTACTCCGATACACAAAACAGAACAGTATAACAACGAATGTAGATAAAGAAGTAATACCATGGACGAAGCACATCATCATCATCATCAGGTCTTTTTAGTCTTCACCACAGAAACATGGCCTTGGCCCTTGTGTACTAGCAGAGCCATAATCAGCCAGAGGATTTGGCATACACTCTCCAAGCTGGCCAGACGGGTATTTAGAAGCTTTGTTTAGCTTGTGTTTCCTTAGTCGCCTTCTACGATATCCACGGGAAGCCTTGGGGTCCTATTCTATTCTGCCGGGAACCACTCGTTGGAGAGGTGGACGAATATAACAATAATACCAAAAGTAAAGTTATAAAAACATACCTGTCACGTTGTGGTGGCACCATGAAGGTGGGTCTCGGTCGCGAAGGCCCTGGAAACCGGAGGATCTTGCCCGAAGTGTGAGGCACGTTCAGCATGCCAAACATCTGCCGAATATTTATATGTTTAAATATGTTAACTCATACATTAATCGCTTATTGCAAGTAATGAGAACAAAATTTCTATGTTTTGTGAAATTGTTAAATTAGTTACACCTACCTATCTTAGGTAAGCATGAATTTTTGGGTCCAGTGCTATACCCTCATTTAAAATAAATCATTCAAAAAAAGATAGATATCATAAAAGATGTTGTTCAACGAGGCCCAGGTTAACCCTTCAAACACCTAGTAAATATTCTAATATCGATGCTTCAAACTATTTTATGAACTAATAAACAAGAATTTATGAATTAATAAAGTGTAAACAAGAAGCTTGAAATTAGCGTTTTCACCAGAAGTAGTTTTTGACAAAAACGCTACGAAAAGCTTCATAGGCATAAACCCCGTAAAATTCACTATTTAAAATAATTCAACTTCTGTTGTATGGATCAGTGCTATGCTACTTACGCTAACATTTAATGCTGCTTGCATTAAATTGCTTACAGAAATTATAAACCAATAAATAGAATAATAAAATAAGTAGATATTTTTAGCCAATCCCATTTTATTAATACAGCATATTAAACGAAATAAATATTTTAATTATTCAGATTTTTCAAACATAGGTACAAAGTTTTATTTGACCTTGAAAAAATCATTACAATTTCAAACGCTTGACTACAAATTATCATGCAATGATAAGATACGAATCACCTTCAATTTAATAAATAACTAAAATTTAGTTTATTTTAAAATCGTGTTGTAGTAGATTAGCATATTGGTTCTATTTATAAAAAAAAGTAATTTATGTATGTCCTAATAACATATTAATTTTCGTAATAAATCTATTAACTAAATACACAATAACTTCACTCGGAAGAAATATATTTTGGTCTCGCTCGCCGATTTCCGCGACGCCAGCGCCCCTAGCGGAAAATGTCTGTACTTCAATAAAAATAAGAACACGCCATTCGTCATATCAGCTTCAAAACTCACTTCCTTTGATCACAGAGGAAAAAGACACATAAATAAATAAATGTACGAAGAATTTCTTTTGTAATACAACTATTTTTCCGTATAGAATTTTATTATTACAAAAATACTTACCTGTTTTTATTTTTAGACTGAGAATATTTTTAACATTATTTGTTACCAAACCTGCGTAGTGATTGCGAGGCCAACGCGAGGTTATTCAAATTACCTACGTCAAAAGAGTATTGGTGATTGTGAATATATTTTTTCTTGGAAATGTAATTAATAATCTCTTACATCACATCAGAGCCGGCACGGACTTGCTGTAATTGATTTAGACGAGCTCCGTGGCGCAGCGGTCAACACGCCGGCCTGCGACACGGTCCCGGGTTCGATCCCCGGTCAGGTAAGGATGGAAAATGATCTTTTTCAGATTGACCTGGGTCTTGGATATTTATCTGTATATGTATTTGTCATAAAATATAGTATCGTTGAGTTAGTATTCCATAACACAAGTCTTGAACTTATTTTGGGGCTAGCTCAATCTGTGTGTTTGTCCGTATATATTTATATTAATTTGTTAAATTATTGAAATATATAGTAAAATTTAAAAGAAAATAAAAAATAAATTGTATTTTAATTACAAAAAAAGGAATTTGCGCGACCCTGCCAGGATTCGAACCTGGAATCTTCTGATCCGTAGTCGGACGCGTTATCCGTTGCGCCACAGGGCCAGTTGGCATGCAATGCGAAATTATCGTATAGTTGCGGCCTCCTTTGATGAATTACTTTTCTTTACCCAACTGTCTATAAAAAGTGTTTTGCGGTTATCTTGTTTGTTAATTTCTTTTTATCTTCGTATCTTCCACATGGCTGGTTGATTTTCGACCGATATGATATCGTAAGGTGCATCTCCCAAAACCAAAAAAGATTTTTGAATTATTAGTATTCACTCAAATATTCCAATTATGGTATTTTATAATATTTTTGCATACATTTTGCATAACCTAGTAATGCAAAATTTCATGATAATGGTAACCTTCGTGCGCGAGGCCGACTCGCGCTTGCCAGATTTTTGTAAATCTTATTCATATTGATATTCATTTATTCACAGATAGTAAAGAGTACACATGCATATTATATAGTATGTAGATCTTATAATTTCACAGACTTTACCTTAGCTAGGCATTGTGAATAATACTTATGTCATTATCTTTAATTAAATTTATTTTTAAAATAATATATATTAATATTAATATATAAAAATAGTCATCAATAATAATAATAAATTGTACTTATAAAATATATTAATAATTACTACAATTACAAGCTGCCCGTAGGGCAGCTTGTGGCGAGCTGTGCCCGCAGGGCAGCTTGTGGCGAGCTGTTGGTGAGTAACGACACCACGGACCCGAGTGCTCCAGAGAGTCGGTCAGAGCCCTCGCCACCGACGTGTCTTCATCGGTCGGGGTGGAAACCCAAGAGGGCTCGCAGGATTCTCAGCTCTGGCTTGCCTTAGTTGGCCGTCCAGAGAGGAGTCGTAAGAGCTGTTGCTCCAGGGGTGGAAGTGTTAAAGGCCTAACGACGCGAGTAACTTCGGAGAAAGCGCAGCACACCTCTCGACACCCCTGAGTCGCCCGCACCGGTGTTGCCCCTTTTGCCGGCAGTTATCGTCGGCTATTTTGAGGGGCCCATCTAGTGGGCGGCAAGCCACCACCTGCCAATTGTAGTCAGTTATCATGATTATGGCAGGTGTCCGACCGTTTGCAATAACCCAGCATTAAGTCCACCCATATTTCAACCCCATAGCCCATTAATTTCCCTTTTTATAATGCAATAGTCCCACCTCTGGCCAAAACCTATTCGAGGACATATCATTCATTGGTATTTCCAGGAATGGGTTTTGGCTGGAGACCTACATTACATCAACTTCTCCAAAGGGCCTCTACGTGTTGGATCTATATCCCCACGCAAGCCTTCCAAAGGACCGGGGTAACACCCGTGAGTCTCAGAGAACTACAATTAATAAAATGTCATTTTTAAATTTGTCACGAAAATACTCAGTCAAATTGAAGACCGGGAAGTGGGTCAAATTAAGATTCCAAGATTCTCTTACATACATAGTTACAAGATCGCTGAATGTGTTGCTAAGCGAAAATCTCGAGAGCAGCTGAACCGACTTCGCTAATTTTTTTTAAAGATATTCCTTAAAGTACGAGCATGGTATGTAATGTATATATATGTATATACATAAATATTTAGCCTGACAACAGGTATGCCGAGGGAGGGCCTAGTTACCTGTAGCGCAGGTCCAGCAGGACCTATTTCAGGAGCTAGTCTCTTCACAAAGACTACAATGTTACTCAGAGCTATGTAATAGTGTTAAGAAATTAGTTCTTATTATATATTAGAGAGAAAAAATATATTTGTACCACTGGCAAAGCTGGGGCGAACTGTTTGGTCTATCTATAATATGAAAAAGAATCCGAATATGTTGCTAAGCGCATATCTCGAGAGCAGCTGAACCGATTTTGCTGATTCTTTATTTACTATATTTCTTGAAGTACGACGCTGGTTCTTATGTACCACGGGCGAAACCGGGGCGAACTGCTGTATATATATAAATATGAATTCAAAATTTCAATAATCACAATTTTGCCTCTTCATTCATCCGTGTCTATGGCACCTCCATCACCATAGAAGTATGAACGACGAAAATTATTTTTTTAAATTCTATGTCCATCACAATATTATCATCCCTATCATCGATAAAAAGTTGTCGTTTTGAACAAAAGCTCGCGATGAAACAATGGCGGCGAATCAAAGGCTTTTTATCTGATATCCGGCGGTAAACGAGGGAAACAATCTCTCAGAGCTTTGCCTTCAAAGAAAACAATGCATTTATGAATTCTTAGAACGCAATTTATGTTTGTAAGCTTTTATGAAATGAAAGCTTTTATAATAAGATCGATTTTATATTGGAGACTCGGACGGCGGAAGTAGATTGAATTGTTATTTAGTTAAAACAAGCAAAGCAAATACATTTTGTCTATTATTTAATAGCGTTTTGTTTGTTTGGTTTTTCGTGTGTGTAAGTGGCCAACACTGGTGTCAGATTTTTCAAGCTGCCTAAAGGCATCTGACATCTCAACGACTGCCATTATTGATGACAGCCGGGACCAACGGCTTAACGTGCCTTCCGAAGCACGGAGGAGCCGATTTTATATTGTTTAGTAAATATTTGGTCAACAACGAAATGTCATTTTTAAAGGCTTTTGAATTATGTTGTCTTTACGCTTTAGACGCCTTTGATCTTGGCTGTTTACGATGCTTGAAAACCTGCTACTATTATGACTTCCAAGGGTGAAGAGTACTTACCTCATCATAATCCGGCGTACGCACGACGTTGGGAGGCGCCTTGGTGACCACCCGGCCGAAAGCCTCGCGAGGCACCGTCGGATACTGGTATCTGAATCTGAAAAAACCGGCCAAGTGTGAGTCAAACTCGCGCAATGAGGGTTCCGTACAATATGCTTCGTGAACACACACACAATGTGCAAAAAATGTTTTATTCAATTGACTAGCGCTATCTAGTGGTGTTTTAGTTAACTATTTCCCTAGATGAACTTATTATTGTGAGTTTACCACTTAATTTTCAAGTGATAGAATTCTTATTATTTTTCCTGTAATCTTCAGGGAATGAACTATATTTTGTATTTTTTTCAAAATTTTCGGCCCAGTAGTTACGGAGATCAGGGGGGGGGGAATGGTCAAATTTTGCCTTCTTTCGTGAATAAAATCAAAAGTATTGATTTTACCCGAACAAAAAAAAATATTTTTCAGATCCTCATAATGAGCCCTTTCATTTGATATATGACACAGTAAGGTTTGCAAAACTTTTTTTTTAAATTTTGTAATTGGGCCCCCCAAAATAACCCTTATTTCAAAAAAATCTTTATTTACTTTGCACATCCGTGTTTGGGTCATAGAATTACACTATCTTACCAAATTTCATCTAATTTGGTTCAGTAGATTCGGAGAAAATCGGCTGTGACAGACGGACGGACGGACAGACAGACGCTCGAGTGATCCTATAAGGATTCCGTTTTTCAACTTTTGTACGGAACCCTAAAAAGAGTAAAACTATATAAAAACTATATAAGTCGCGCCAAACATTATTGCGGGTCGGATATTAGTTGCGAACTGCGCAGTACGCGCCCCGCCTCCCCGCGCCTCTTTACCTAATTTTGTGTACTGCGCATCGACTCGCCTGACTGCGCATTGACTCAGACCCATAGGTATATTAGCCAGATCAGTTATAGGATTTAGCCTACACTCTCCACGCTGGCCAGACGGGTTGCAGAGGTCTCTTTGATGTTTATATGCGTTGTTTAGCTTGTATTTCCTAAGTCGTCTTGTTCGATATCCACGGGAAGACTTGAAGTGGTCCTATTCTTTTCTGCCAGAAACCACACGGCAATACCTATGAATACTATCCATCTGGCTCACCTCTTGGTGTAGATAGATAGATAGATAGATAAAAACTTTATTTACATCAACTGGGACACACACAAACCTTATATTAACATCATCATCATTTCGAGTAGGTGACACGGTCAGTCGACCATGCTCACCCTGGTGTCAGAGTTCTTCGGAACCGCCTCTCGGCCTCTGACGTGGTTCCTTTAACGACTACCAATTGGCAGCCGGGACCAACAGCTTAACGTGCCTTCCGAAGCACGGAATCATCTTTCTTATCAGACAATCAGGTGATTCAAGCCTGCATTGTCCTAACCAAACTGGAAACAACTTAACAAAGTATGCTTCCCGTGGGAATCGAACCCACGACCCCCGGGTCAGTAAAGCAAACGCCTTAACCACTGGACCACAGATATAATATAACTAAGACCGATTCATAAATAAGGTACTGGAGCCAAATAAGGCCTGAAATATAATAAAGCCTGCCTGAAAAAAAATGGACTTGCAACAGTGTAAACGTCTTGGTCAATGAAAAGAAAATACAAAATGATAATGAAAAGCTGACACCATTTCACTACTTATATACATGGCGAAATTTTGATCGTTCCGGACCATTAAAGGGGTGATTCAGCCTGTCAATATAAACAACTTTTCCTATGGGACAAATGCTGTAAACTCGAAAAAAATTTCGACATTCCTATACAAATTGCCCGGGCGGCTGAACACTTTTGTATGAAAATGTCGAAATAAAATTTGAGTTTCCAGCATTGGTCCCATAGGAAAAATGGTTCATATCGACGGGCTGAATCACCCCTTTAAGGGTCCAGAACGATCAAAATTTCGCCATGTATAAATTATATATTTATTTAAAAAAAAAAGGATTATTAAAATTGCAGTTTATAAGGCCCATATTCAACGCGCAATAAATCCTATTCCATTGACAGAAACCAATTTTGCTGAAAATGTAGTTCATACTTAAATAATAATACCTAATTTAAGTAAACAACAATGAAAGCTCTCAGTTTAAATACAATAAGTAAATAATTTCTTATGGTTTGACACTTTTTCGAAAACACGAAAATGGATATGGCTTTTATATGCATGATTAAATTTTCAGGAAGCATTATTAGCTGATCTCAAATATTGCTTTTTTCAAGCAATAATGATGCGATAGTAAATAAAGAATGAGACGAGCTCCGTGGCGCAGCGGTCAACACGCCTGCCTGCGACACGTATGGTCCCGGGTTCGATCCCCGGTCAGGTCAAGATGGAAAATGACCTTTTTCAGATTGACCTGGGTCTTGGATGTTTATCTATATATGTATTTGTTATAAAATATAGTATCGTTGAGTTAGTATCCCATAACACAAGTCTTGCTTAAGAACTTACTTTGGGGCTAGCTCAATCTGTGTGATTTGTCCGTATATATTTATTTATTATTATTTATATAAAGTGGTTCAAAATTAAGTTGGCCTTATTTGGCTCCAGTACCTTACACTGAAATCTTACTAAAATTTGATAAGATTAAACAAACACAAAAATGTGTCGCAGTGGTACAAACAGGTAACAAATCAGTAATACATTTGCTCCAGGAGCAAAACACTCATATTCAGTCATTGCCGGACAAGTGAGAGACCTTGATTTCGTCAATACGTGTACCCAGAAAACCAAGAAAGCTCAAGAAAGCTCTTAATAAGATCGTTACACGCGCCAATAAGCAATTGAAACCACTTTCTTTGAACGGAAAGTTATCTCCTTTTATTTAATTAAATTGTTTTCTTGTAACTTGGTTATTTCTTGTAAATTATTTTTATTAGCATTTTCTTTGTGACCTTTGTTTTGTGGTTTTTATTGTGAATGCAGAGAGCTATTTAATAAATGGCAAGTTAGACGATAATAACAATATTTGAAAGAAATCACTACTGGTGTTGCAATTGTCTGTGGGCAGCGGTGATCACTTACCATCAGGTGACCGCTTGCTCGTATGCGGTCCTTAAAAAAAAAGTTACTCTCTCAAAAAGTTTCCTTTCTCAACCGACTTCAAAAAAGGAGGTTATCATTGGCTGCTACAGACAAACAGATAGACGGACAGACGTTCGAGTGATCATTAAGGGTTCATTAAAAAAAAAAACTATATATTTTATGTTTTGTCCGAAACCCTAAAAACATGGTGACACGTAAAGCTTTTAAAAAAATTTATGGGTAGTTTACTGATTCTTTTTAGGGTTCCGTAGTAAACAAGGAACCCTTATAGTTTCGCCATGTCTGTCTGTCTGTCTGTCCGTCCGCGGTTTTACGCAGAGACTATAAGTACTAGAAAGCTGTAATTTGGTATAGGTATGTATATTAATTATGGCAAAAAAGTGGTAGAATAATAACTTGAAAAAAAATTTTTTTTAGGGTAGCTCCCATACAAGTAAAGTGGGGGAGTAATTTTTTTTCTCTATTTACCCATCGTGTGGGGTATCGTTAAATAGGTCTTTCAAAAATATTGTGAGGTTGAGAACACTATTTTTCGATTTAGGGATCCGTTTCCGAAATATTTGGTTTTAAAGTGCGAATTTTTGTTAGAGGTAAGTGTCCCCCCCCTCTATCTGCTAAACGGTTATATATAGATACGTGAAAAAAATTACAGCTGTAGTATATATACTGAAGTTTAAAGGAAAACTATCAGAGCTGAGTACTAAGTGCAAACTAAAAAGTTATAGGCAACCAACTTATAAACTGTAAAATTTCATACTATTTTCATTGTTAGATGTTTTTGGTCGTTAAACTGTAAGGTGCGAGTGTGAATAGTGTGAACTCAAAGTTGTCATTCGCAACTACGGAACCCTACACTGCGCGTGGCACGACACGCACTTGGCCGGTTTTTTTTAGGTTGTGTTTGAAATTTCATACTTAGTAAATATTATATAATATCATGAATAAAAAAAAATAATATAATATTTTTACCTGGGAGCTGCCCTGGGCATAGCGGTGTAGACAGGCCACTCGTTGTACATGAGCGGGTCGCGGTATGAGCTGACTTCGTTCATGATCTCCGGGGCTCTGGCTTGGCGTTTAGAGAATCTGGGGATAAAAAAAATATTGTGTTTATTCAATAATATCATAGAGAAATTCCGCCGTGTAGTAGAATAGGACCACTCCAAGTCTTGCTGTGGATGTCGTAGAAGGCGACTTAGGAAACACAAACTAAACAAAGCTTAACATCAAAGAGACCTTTCCAACCCGTCTGACCAGTGTGGAAAGTGTAGACAAAATCTTCAACTGCTCTGGCTAATATATGGCTCTGGTAGTACAGTGAGGGTCGTGCTCCTGTAGTGGAGACTAAAAAAAACCTGATAAAGAAGATGTATAGAAATTGGTGAAATTTTTTTATGCGGCTGACCACCAGCATATACTTGAAAAGATTTAAAACACAACGGCCCTGCTGAAAATTTTAAAGCCTACAACACTCGGGATAAAGCGAGGATATTAACAATGCCTCATTTATCCAGTGTGTTTTCATCGTTGTTTTTCAGCGACTGAAGTCATGAGGAGGTAGTCATGTTTCGAGAAAAATTTGATCTTATCCTTTGAGTACGGAACCCAAAAATTTTGATCACATCGCTAAAGAAACTGATCAGAAAGTTATTCTAAAGATTTAAGCTTGGTCAGTGAAGAATTTTCTCAAAAAAAAAAAATTCCGGACGTCCGACGAAAAGCTGTAATTTTAGTTCAAAATAGAATTTTACCCTGGAACAATTTGTTCATAGTAGAAAATTCAAAACAAAATGGGAAAAAAATTGTTATGTGAGTTCTGAGTGTGAGTGAGGAAATAAAGATATATTTTTATTAAGCTTTCTATATTTTAATGGACTTCTCCCAAATTTCGTTAACAATTTTTACATAAATGCATCATCATCATTTCGTGTAGATGACACGGTCAGTCGACTATGCACACCCTGGTGTCAGAGTTCTTCGGAACCACCTTTCGGCCTCTGACGACTACCAGATGGCAGCTGGGACCACCGGCCTAACATGCCTTCCGAAGCACGGAATCATCTTTCTTATCAGACATTAGGTGATTCATGCCTGCAATGTCCTAACCAAACTGGAAACAACTTAACAAAGTATGCTTCCCATGGGAATCGAACCCACGACCCCCGGGTCAACAAGGCAAATGCCTTAATCACTGGTCCACGAAGGCAGTACATCAATGCGAATTATTGTAAGAATTAAGTATCCCTATCAAATATTTAGATCTTATTGCGAATTGTTGTTAGAAATATCTCTACTTTCCAGCAAAATTTTCAAGCCTATGTCGCTTTCAACAGAAGCATAGAAACTGTAAAACTCGAAGCCTAATCCAACCCGCATTTTCAATTTCGCATATCAAATACGGGCCGCTTGCAGTCACAGTCAGAGCTAGGTTATGCAAACTTCGTTTGTACAGTACTACATCACATGCACTCTTGTTTCAGCAAACACGACGATCATTGTACACACAACAATTTGGTGTCAGCCCACTAGATTGTTGTATTTTCATTTCAACAGGTGGCAAATTTTACTTATAAGCACAGTTACCTATCTCTTATCTAGACTTATATTATTAAGAAGATAGATTTGTGTGTGTGGTTGTTTGGTTATACTAATCCAAACTAATATTATAAAGAGGAAAGAATCCATTGTTTGTTTGTTTGAATTGACAGGCATACTTCGCTTTCAACAGGAACATAGAAATTGTAAAACTCGAAGCCTAATCCAACCCGCATTTTCAATTTCGCAAATCAAATATGGGCCGCTTGCAGTCACAGTCACAACTAGGTTATGCAAACTTCGTTTGTGCGGTACTACATCACATGCACTCGTGTTTCAGCTTCAGCAAACACGATGAGCATACAGTCTGGTGTCAGCAAACTAGATTGTTGTATTTTCATTTCAACTATTTGGTAGCAAATTTTGCTCAAAAGCAGGCACTTTTGTCTTTTTTCTAGAGGGGATAGATTTGATTGTTTGATTACATTGAATTGGCTCCAAGAGTACGGGACCGATAAAAAAAACAGCTACAGAAAGTTAACTTATAGTTATAAAAACTTCGTATGTGCAGTACTACATCACATACAATCTGGTGTCAGCAAACAAGATTGTTGAATTTTCATTTCAACTATTTAGTGACAAATTTTACTCATAAGCAGGTACTTTTTTTCTTTTTTCTAGGAAATATTTGATTGAGGCTCCAAGAGTACGGGTCTAATTTTAAAAATTCTTTCACATAGAAAAATTAATTTACCTGCTATAGGCCGCTTGCAGTCGCTGCTCGGTTATGCAAGCTTCTTTTGGGCCGCTTGCAGTCGTGTTTCAGCAAACACGATGAACATACGAGTACAACAATGTGGTGTCAGCCCACCAGATTGTTGTATTTTCATTTCAACTATTTGGTGGCAAAGGGGTTTGGGTAATTTTGTATGAGCCTTGGCATGATTTTTTTTTTCAGCGACCACTAATATAACTAGTATTTTTAATTAGCCTTATAGTTGAGAATAACAATATACAAAACATTATTGATGTAAACTATATCGGAGCCGAAATATCAAATATCAAAATAAGACAAATAATAAGTAAGTCGTCTATATAGATGTAATATTTTTTAACAAAAATGATTTGATTAAAGCGTATAGTATGTCGTTATGGATAGGAATCTAGACTAATATTATAAAGAGGAAAGATTTGTTTGTTTGTTTGTAATGGGTAATCTCAGAAACGACTGAACTGATTTAAAAAATTCTTTCACCATTCGAAAGCTACATTATCCCGGAGTGAAATAGGCTATGTAGGTACCACGAGCGAAGCCGGGGCGGACTGCTAGTGATAAATAAAATGCAACAGATACACACAAACAAATCATTTATTATAGGCACATACAATATCAATATGAATATATTACATTATTATTAGTTTACAAGATTAGTTATTTTCCGATTTATACAATTTAGTTATTTTCCGGTTCATCGTAAACTTCATTTTCTTGATCATGTCGTATTATTGTGTCTAAAAACTGAGC
Source organism: Rhodophaea formosa (assembly GCA_963082605.1). Classification (NCBI taxonomy): domain Eukaryota; kingdom Metazoa; phylum Arthropoda; class Insecta; order Lepidoptera; family Pyralidae; genus Rhodophaea; species Rhodophaea formosa. The sequence goes on along the minus strand of OY720228.1, from coordinate 5,340,669 downwards.
TGGGGGAGATAGATTATCTTGGTATCTACCCCATCCCAAATACCATATAATGGACATTACATGCGAGCAACAGCCTAGAGTCCGTTTTCCGACAACACATGAGCAATAATGGCCCAATATTGCGCTGCTTCCTTCTAGTTCCCTTTCTAATAAAATATAAACATAATAAATTCTGCTTGTCACGTGTCTTGATTGAATTTTTCCTCTAAGTAGCCATGGATTCCGACAATCCAAATTCTGCTCTCTAAAATCTTCTATGTGGGGCTCCTTATATATTTCAATTATATACGAACCATTTTTTACATGCTCCCCGTAATAACTGCGGGCTTGGAGAATTTGATACGTTCCCAACGCATATATAATAAGCTCGTCCATACTTAATATTGGGAAATCATTAAAATCTAATAAAGCCGCATCAATAGACTGAAAACGAGCCCATCTACGATTGAGATTATTTTCTATAACATATTCACTTAACCTGTTTCTGTCACCATCACATTGAATTATTTTGTTTACGATTTCGTTCACCAAGCGGTGGTCGGTTAGGGGTTTGCCAAAAGCATTTAATAATGCCGCAGCAATTTTTATCTCGTCGAAAAGATGCCTTGCAGCTACATTAAAGTATTGGTGACGTAATTGGCGAAACTGATTTTTTAATCTGCCATTTACTGTTTCTACAACCCAACGGCAAATAGTAACTTTCCTAGAATCATTTGCTTGTCGCACACTTAACTGACTTTCATTTACGTCTTTGGAGGCTGGCATGTACGTTTTGTATCCATATGACTCCACTTCATCAATGCAATCTCTGAAGCCTCTATCTAAAATGAGTACATCATTTTCACGAAAATACCAATGAAATGTATCAGTTTCACTACTCATAATCTCAGACAAAATACGAGCATCTGAAGTAGTAGCTTCATATAAACCATAAATATCAACTATATGACCATCAGGGCATACTACTAAAAAGAGTTTTAGTAAATGACGAAACTTGTGCAGACTATAGGATTTTCTTTGAAAGTAATAGTTGCTGCTTTTTTGTAAATATATATAAGTCCCGTCTAATATAATTATGGCTCTACGTTCACTCAGAGGAGCATTTGGATTTCCAAATAATACATTTGGGATAGTCAGACAACGTGATATGACTTCTTCTCTTGTAATATGATCATAGCCTAAATTCTGTGGCACAAACTCTGTCATTAATTCTTGTCTCACTTCTCGCATTATTTTTTCAAAAGTTTTTCTTGTCATTTTGAATACGCTAGAAAGTCGTTGATTTGATTCACCGGTGTGAAGTTTTGCAAGAACTGTTGCAAGGGCTGTTTTAGCCTTTTTGTGATGTTGTGTGATACTTGGGGTTGCTTCAAGAATTCGCATAAAGTTTTCCTTAGAGAAACCAATGTAATAATGAAAGACTCCATTATTAATGGAAGAAAGTCTCTCAAAATCTAAAAAATTACTACGATTTCTTAAAATATCCATCATGTCTTTCACTTGCTTCGACGAGAAACTTGCAATTACACGACGTGTTCTTGTTTCAATATCTTGAAACCCTGAATCTGAATGCTCTCTACATACACGTGTACCCCGTGGAAGGTAAAATCCTTTATTTTGAAGAATTGTGGTTCTTATGTCAACATGAATTCGTTGAAGATTGGTGTTGGTGCAATCAGCAAAAATACATAACTGTGTATTAAGTGGTGCTCTGGAATATCCAGGAACTTCAATCGTTTGCGGTCTACTAACTTGCACTTGTTGGTCTCGCATATTTTCATTAATAATAAGATCTGATTCAGATTCCTCTGTATTGCCTCCTTGCGATGAATCATGCTCTAATACTTGATCATCTGCATGTTGTTCAAGTAGGTCTGGTGCAACTTCTGCTTGTTGATCTCTTGAGACATAGCGCTGAGCTCGAAAAAAGCATGGTCGACATATCCGTTCATCGCCACCAAACTGTAAAATACAAAATATAGGCTTAATCAATATATTTGTATACGTATTAGCTCCATATATAGGTAAAAAATAATTAAAACACATCGTAGTACCTAGATAAATCTAACTGGGTAAATTGATTTAATTATTTATTTTTTAGTAAATATGAAATCATTTCCTCTTTTACTTGATTTACGAACATATAGCAAGTCTCAAACATATAGTAATCACTAAAAAAAAGTGGCACGTACTGCATCTTATTGCATTTATGCCGGTTTGGGAGCAAGCGGAAGAAACACAAGTACTAATCTTCTTTGACACTCAAAAGATAATCAAGGTAAAGGGGAAAATATAACCAGTGGCCAGTTTTCAATAAGTTAGGAATGGCTTTGTGACGAGTGAGATCGCTTTAAGATATGTACTTCAAACAAAATATAATTGACACTGGGATATTGTACCTACATGAAATAATGTTTGACACAACAGTCCCTGAGTTTATCACGTTTTAACAAACCAACTGTTTTTTAATATTAGTGTAAATAAGAAAGTTAAACAATTAATAATTATATAAGAAATGTCATCACTTACCTCAAGAATGTTAATAACTTCAATGCAGTATGCCATTAAACATGGGTTTTGCTCCATCAGTTGAGCCGTTAACACCATAGATCTCCTGCGAGTGCCGCCAATGCGGTTCAAACTTCGATGGCAGCCAACACACGATGCTCTATCTGCATCCATATTGTTTTAAAGTCCAAATCACTACAGCAAACTCTTAGTCCAGTTAGTAATGCCAGGTCACAAAATAAGATAATAAAGAGAGAGTCCAAAAACAAAGCAAAGGTCGTGGTAATCAAAAGTATATAACGCACTTGCACACACTCAACACAAAGGTTAAACGGGAAGTGAATCCTGCCTGCGCCTGCACCTCTTTCCTTCACCCCTCCACTCCACCCTGCTCGATTTTCAAAGCCTAACCGAGTCAGGTAAATGAACCCTGCGCTGTGATTGGATGAACGCGACCGGTAGCGGGCCTTTCAACTTTCTAGGAACTTCCCATTGTTTGTTTACTTAACGCACTAAAAGTTATGAATCACATTCACCCTCGGTCTTTTGTTATAGAAAATTCTCTAATCCACATCTGACATATCAGTTACCTTCGAATGGCTTAAAAAATCTGTGTGTGAGACTTATCATGTCTTCCGTGTCATTTTATGCCATATGAAACAATTTTTTCGTAAAAATATATAAGTACACATGCATGAGTGCCTGAAGTAGGATATCATCAAATTCTGCGTAATAAAAATAATATATTAATGTTTGTTGTATTAATTATGAATGTCGCATACCCCACTGTAACTGTTTTTATTTTATATATAAATAATATAAATCATAGAATCAAGTAATATTTACACGAAAAAATAATAAAATAAAGATCCTGTTTTGTCTATATAGACGACATTATTGTAATTTATTTTTTAATTATGAATGCCGATATCTCGGCTCCGATACACTGTAGACAGAAACGGCCATAGATGATAATGAGTAAACTTTGAACGGTGGTCGCAAATTTTGAAAATCAGGCCACTTTTACCCAATGCCCTTTACCAAATAGTTGAAATGAAAATACAACAATCTAGTTAGCTGACACCAGATAGCTATGTTCATAGTGTGTGCTGAAACACGACTGCATGTGATGTAGTGCACAAACATAGTTTGCATAACCTACTCGTATGTGCGACCGCAAGCGGCCTATAGATAGAGTAATAATTTTTAAAATCAGTCCTGTACGCTTGGAGCCAATTTAATGCAAATAAACAAACAATCAAATCCTGCCTGCTTATGAGTAAAAGGGCATTGGGTAAAAGTGGCCTGATTTTCAAAATTTGCGACCACCGTTCAAAGTTTACTCATTCGAAAGATCATATTAAGATGTTTATTTTCATCTATGGCCGTTTCTGTCTACAGTGTATCGGAGCTGAGATATCGGCATTCATAATTAAAAAATAAATTACAATAATGTCGTCTAGATAGACAAAACAGGATCTTTATTTTATTATTTTTTCGTGTAAATATTACTTGATTCTATGATTTATATTATTTATATATAAAATAAAAACAGTTACAGTGGGGTATGCGACATTCATAATTAATACAACAAACATTAATATATTATTTTTATTACGCAGAATTTGATGATATCCTACTTCAGGCACTCATGCATGTGTACTTATATATTTTTACGAAAAAATTGTTTCATATGGCATAAAATGACACGGAAGACATGATAAGTCTCACACACAGATTTTTTAAGCCATTCGAAGGTAACTGATATGTCAGATGTGGATTAGAGAATTTTCTATAACAAAAGACCGAGGGTGAATGTGATTCATAACTTTTAGTGCGTTAAGTAAACAAACAATGGGAAGTTCCTAGAAAGTTGAAAGGCCCGCTACCGGTCGCGTTCATCCAATCACAGCGCAGGGTTCATTTACCTGACTCGGTTAGGCTTTGAAAATCGAGCAGGGTGGAGTGGAGGGGTGAAGGAAAGAGGTGCAGGCGCAGGCAGGATTCACTTCCCGTTTAACCTTTGTGTTGAGTGTGTGCAAGTGCGTTATATACTTTTGATTACCACGACCTTTGCTTTGTTTTTGGACTCTCTCTTTATTATCTTATTTTGTGACCTGGCATTACTAACTGGACTAAGAGTTTGCTGTAGTGATTTGGACTTTAAAACAATATGGATGCAGATAGAGCATCGTGTGTTGGCTGCCATCGAAGTTTGAACCGCATTGGCGGCACTCGCAGGAGATCTATGGTGTTAACGGCTCAACTGATGGAGCAAAACCCATGTTTAATGGCATACTGCATTGAAGTTATTAACATTCTTGAGGTAAGTGATGACATTTCTTATATAATTATTAATTGTTTAACTTTCTTATTTACACTAATATTAAAAAACAGTTGGTTTGTTAAAACGTGATAAACTCAGGGACTGTTGTGTCAAACATTATTTCATGTAGGTACAATATCCCAGTGTCAATTATATTTTGTTTGAAGTACATATCTTAAAGCGATCTCACTCGTCACAAAGCCATTCCTAACTTATTGAAAACTGGCCACTGGTTATATTTTCCCCTTTACCTTGATTATCTTTTGAGTGTCAAAGAAGATTAGTACTTGTGTTTCTTCCGCTTGCTCCCAAACCGGCATAAATGCAATAAGATGCAGTACGTGCCACTTTTTTTTAGTGATTACTATATGTTTGAGACTTGCTATATGTTCGTAAATCAAGTAAAAGAGGAAATGATTTCATATTTACTAAAAAATAAATAATTAAATCAATTTACCCAGTTAGATTTATCTAGGTACTACGATGTGTTTTAATTATTTTTTACCTATATATGGAGCTAATACGTATACAAATATATTGATTAAGCCTATATTTTGTATTTTACAGTTTGGTGGCGATGAACGGATATGTCGACCATGCTTTTTTCGAGCTCAGCGCTATGTCTCAAGAGATCAACAAGCAGAAGTTGCACCAGACCTACTTGAACAACATGCAGATGATCAAGTATTAGAGCATGATTCATCGCAAGGAGGCAATACAGAGGAATCTGAATCAGATCTTATTATTAATGAAAATATGCGAGACCAACAAGTGCAAGTTAGTAGACCGCAAACGATTGAAGTTCCTGGATATTCCAGAGCACCACTTAATACACAGTTATGTATTTTTGCTGATTGCACCAACACCAATCTTCAACGAATTCATGTTGACATAAGAACCACAATTCTTCAAAATAAAGGATTTTACCTTCCACGGGGTACACGTGTATGTAGAGAGCATTCAGATTCAGGGTTTCAAGATATTGAAACAAGAACACGTCGTGTAATTGCAAGTTTCTCGTCGAAGCAAGTGAAAGACATGATGGATATTTTAAGAAATCGTAGTAATTTTTTAGATTTTGAGAGACTTTCTTCCATTAATAATGGAGTCTTTCATTATTACATTGGTTTCTCTAAGGAAAACTTTATGCGAATTCTTGAAGCAACCCCAAGTATCACACAACATCACAAAAAGGCTAAAACAGCCCTTGCAACAGTTCTTGCAAAACTTCACACCGGTGAATCAAATCAACGACTTTCTAGCGTATTCAAAATGACAAGAAAAACTTTTGAAAAAATAATGCGAGAAGTGAGACAAGAATTAATGACAGAGTTTGTGCCACAGAATTTAGGCTATGATCATATTACAAGAGAAGAAGTCATATCACGTTGTCTGACTATCCCAAATGTATTATTTGGAAATCCAAATGCTCCTCTGAGTGAACGTAGAGCCATAATTATATTAGACGGGACTTATATATATTTACAAAAAAGCAGCAACTATTACTTTCAAAGAAAATCCTATAGTCTGCACAAGTTTCGTCATTTACTAAAACTCTTTTTAGTAGTATGCCCTGATGGTCATATAGTTGATATTTATGGTTTATATGAAGCTACTACTTCAGATGCTCGTATTTTGTCTGAGATTATGAGTAGTGAAACTGATACATTTCATTGGTATTTTCGTGAAAATGATGTACTCATTTTAGATAGAGGCTTCAGAGATTGCATTGATGAAGTGGAGTCATATGGATACAAAACGTACATGCCAGCCTCCAAAGACGTAAATGAAAGTCAGTTAAGTGTGCGACAAGCAAATGATTCTAGGAAAGTTACTATTTGCCGTTGGGTTGTAGAAACAGTAAATGGCAGATTAAAAAATCAGTTTCGCCAATTACGTCACCAATACTTTAATGTAGCTGCAAGGCATCTTTTCGACGAGATAAAAATTGCTGCGGCATTATTAAATGCTTTTGGCAAACCCCTAACCGACCACCGCTTGGTGAACGAAATCGTAAACAAAATAATTCAATGTGATGGTGACAGAAACAGGTTAAGTGAATATGTTATAGAAAATAATCTCAATCGTAGATGGGCTCGTTTTCAGTCTATTGATGCGGCTTTATTAGATTTTAATGATTTCCCAATATTAAGTATGGACGAGCTTATTATATATGCGTTGGGAACGTATCAAATTCTCCAAGCCCGCAGTTATTACGGGGAGCATGTAAAAAATGGTTCGTATATAATTGAAATATATAAGGAGCCCCACATAGAAGATTTTAGAGAGCAGAATTTGGATTGTCGGAATCCATGGCTACTTAGAGGAAAAATTCAATCAAGACACGTGACAAGCAGAATTTATTATGTTTATATTTTATTAGAAAGGGAACTAGAAGGAAGCAGCGCAATATTGGGCCATTATTGCTCATGTGTTGTCGGAAAACGGACTCTAGGCTGTTGCTCGCATGTAATGTCCATTATATGGTATTTGGGATGGGGTAGATACCAAGATAATCTATCTCCCCCAGCTCAGTTTTTAGACACAATAATACGACATGATCAAGAAAATGAAGTTTACGATGAACCGGAAAATAACTAAATTGTATAAATCGGAAAATAACTAATCTTGTAAACTAATAATAATGTAATATATTCATATTGATATTGTATGTGCCTATAATAAATGATTTGTTTGTGTGTATCTGTTGCATTTTATTTATCACTAGCAGTCCGCCCCGGCTTCGCTCGTGGTACCTACATAGCCTATTTCACTCCAGGATAATGTAGCTTTCGAATGGTGAAAGAATTTTTTAAATCAGTTCAGTCGTTTCTGAGATTACCCATTACAAACAAACAAACAAATCTTTCCTCTTTATAATATTAGTCTAGATTCCTATCCATAACGACATACTATACGCTTTAATCAAATCATTTTTGTTAAAAAATATTACATCTATATAGACGACTTACTTATTATTTGTCTTATTTTGATATTTGATATTTCGGCTCCGATATAGTTTACATCAATAATGTTTTGTATATTGTTATTCTCAACTATAAGGCTAATTAAAAATACTAGTTATATTAGTGGTCGCTGAAAAAAAAAATCATGCCAAGGCTCATACAAAATTACCCAAACCCCTAAGCACAAACACCAATTTTTCTCTACTTATTAGTAGAGAAAAGATTTGTGCGTGACTGTTTATTTATAATGGATAACCTCAAAAAGGAATGAGCTTTTATCAATAGAAAGTAACATTTTCAGTAAGTATATGGCGCACCTACTCACATGCCCCGAGTGCCCAAACACCTGCACGAGGGACGATCTACTTGTGGCAAACGATAGGGGTACTCAGATAGCCCTTTATTGGTGCGACAAAATTATATATTTATAGGGTATATTTAGTCTAAAAAAATCTGATCCGTACGAAAAATGCATTAATTTATTCCAAGGTATCAAAAATATTACAATCATTGATGTCTTTGGGCGAGCTGCTGCTGTCTCTCTCTGTCATATTTAACTCGGCGTTGCTCGCTTTGGGTAAATTTTACCCAGAGCTACAAACAGTTGACTATATTTTTTAACTGACTAACCACAGTGTGACGCGCTTTTGAGTACCTTCGAGTCACGTCCTTGAGCGTCGTCTCCCATCGGGAGGTTGAGTTGGCGCGACTCATTGGTGAGTTGTGGACATGCAAAGTGAGTATGGGTGATTTTCACCCATACTCACAATATGGTGTGTAAGTTGTTAGAATGAATTGAGATTTTTGATCTCTTGTAGAATTTTTTTTCCAATTCAAAATAAACCATATAATTAAGTTTTTTTGGTATTAATTAAATCTTTAGGTATCATTTCATAAATATAAAATAAAGAAACAAGCCAATTAGCAATTACTTTTGACAAGTATCTAGTTTTATATCTGGGTATATTTTACCCATAGCGAGTATGTATGTAGCTTATAGGGATGCGACGAACGCCGAGTTAAGTGTGTTACCGGTAACATCCTCACTTGAGACCCTCCGAAATCCGGAGAAATTCGACATAAAAGGTAGTGTAGCGTTCCCTTCAGCTCTAAAAAATGTCAGTGAGTAGAGTAGCCAGATTTAGCAAATTCCAGCTGAAATATCCGGCAGATTGCGACATTATTTCGTGGCGCATAATCTGCCGGGATACCGGACCGGGGACAAAATTATTTGCTCGGAATCCCCGCTCAACTACCCATAAAATTTACGCAATTTTGAACTGTACTGCTTGGCGATTAAAATATATATTTGTAGTTTCGGGGCCGAATTTTTGAGGGATGTTTTGTCAGTGTGTACGATGCGTTATGAGGGCATAATCCTGAAACTATTTTGCTTAGATAAATTTAGCATTATAAAAGGGATAATAGGTACTTTTAATGGCTTTGTTTGTTTTTAATATACCTCCTATTATCAATATAATAATATTATAGTCAGTCATCCTCAACAAACCGTCCGGTGGTTTGTTACCCCCAAATAATTTCGTCATTTATGAACCGATTTTTTTGCCATTATGATGCATTTATGATTTCATTTAAAACCTTCCCATCCCAGTTATTTCATCGAAAGCGTACAGTAGTATTATTGAAGCCATTTTTTTAAATATTATTAAAATATATAAATATCTGCAGACTTGTAATGTATATACCTTCTACCCCTATTTCCATAATTGTCACAGCTGATCTATCAAACGCCTAACCTGTCAGACTGAATAATGACGTCATCAATTGAGGTCGCGTGCTCAAATAACAAACTATCTGTTACGAGCGTGTGTGGGCCGAACGCAGATAAATATCTAATGTCTTTTTGGGCAAAGGTTAACCTTTACCCTAAAAGATATCACATATTTTTTTATAACCCATTTGCTGCGCCATCAGCTATCGGATCGGTTCTAAGCACTATATGTCCCGCCCACTAAGACTTTAGGAACACGTGCAGATAGAAATTGGTGTCTGAAGTTTCCTTTATCACTGATTGCTCTAAAATAAATTAGACGATACTTAAATAAAAAGAATCTTAGTGCACATTACGACTGTGCCACAGTAGGATCTGCTTTTGTGGAATTCAATGTTTCTGGGTTAAAATTATTGATCCATGGTATTTAGGTCTTATGAATGGCCCCATAAATAACATAACACCGTTTTTATGATTATAGACTCCTTTCTAGTTCTAGTCACAAACAGTCACATTTGTGTGACTTTCCTCCCCCCAGTGTCATTAATATATGGCATCAAATACTGACACACTTTGCTCTCCCCTTAGCGTGGGACGTAATTTTTGAATAGTCATATAGATTATTGCGTGAAAAATGAGAGCGACAGTACATAACCTTGAGGAACACAAGCATGGTGGCAAAAATTTTGATTTAATTTTGGTAACAGCTATCTAAGACGTCGTCATTAGTCCATTATACGCCTATTTTGATCACTAGATAAAAAAGAGCTCAAATATTCGATACAATAATAACTTTGAAAGCAATATGATTTATGTTACACTCTATCAAAGGCTTCGGTATTGTCAAGTTGATCTAAAACATGTTCATTTAGAGATCAAAAATCTCAAGTGTGTTTATGCATAACTGTGTTGAGTTTTAACTCTACGGTTAAATATTTACTTACCGCCACATAGCCTTTAGTTGATCGCAAGTCGGCTCGTCCGGTTTGCCCATATCGCGGTCCCGGACGCGGGCCGGACGAGGCGACAGCAGCGGCTCCTGGTCAATGCGCTGGGCGACCACTGCGCACGCGCATATCACAAAGCTCCACGCGCGCCAGAATGACCACATCCTGGAACAAGGAAAAGGTTTTATTAATTAATGCAGTGCACCAATAATGCCGTTTGGTTTCCGACAGAGTAGAACAGGATTACTCCAAGTCTTACCGTGGATGTCGTAGAAGGCGACTCAGGAAACACAAGCTAAACAAAGCTTAAACGTCAAAGAGACCTCTCCAACCAGTCTGGCCAGCGTGAAGAGTTTAGGCGAAATCTTCTGACTGTTCTGGTTAATATGCATCCTCGTGCAGTGAAGACTAAAAAAGACCTGATGATGATGACGAATTAATGCAGAACTTTTCCTTTAAAAAATTTTGTCACACTTGCAAGGTATGAAGAAGAGTAAAAAAAGAAATAATTAATAAATTGATATGGTGAAATCACACAGATTGAGGAAGTCCCACGCTAATTTGTGAAATATTAACCGTTATGAAACCAACCGAACGTATTTTAGTCTCCTCTGCAGATAGATTTACTACCAGAGCCATATATTAGCCAGAGGATTTGGCCTAAATTCTCCACGCTGGCCAGACGGGTAGGAGTGGAAAGGTCTCTTTGTTTATAAGCTGTGTTAAGCATATGTTCCCTAAGTCGCCTTCTACGAAATCCACGAGAAGACCTTGGAGTAGTACCAAACGTAATAATTCTGTTTAATAACTTTCGTAAGCGTCATGTCATCGAAATCATCCTACATTTTAATAACATACTAAAGGATATCTTTATCAATTTGCCATCAGTCCACAGAACAAAGTATGACGCGTCGCTTGCGCGTGAGCTACATTGAAATTATTGCTCTGTGTAAGATACCATGCCCTTGTCCTGGTTTCGCTCGGAACAATGTTTGCATAGGACGTAATGTCGAGCGAAACATCTCACTTCAGCGAGATATAGTGGACACGCAATTTTGGTGTATGTATTTGTCTAAAAGAACACAGGGTTACTTAGACTGATGGTCTGATAAAGCATTTCGAGCAACTTGTCCTATGGTAGCTAGTATCTCGAATCAATTTTCGTCATTCCCAGATTGTCCGGTGAGATGAACATTTTTGTATGATTCGAAGCGCTTTCCATGTTATAGGACCGCGAGTGTGGTGTCCGCTTAGATCATTGTCCAAAAATGGCATTAAAATACCTATCTCAGTCTTTCCACGCTTCGAAAGGCACATAAATCTTCCTGTCCCGGCTGCCATAATTTGAGACGCTTTTATGGAGTTTTTAAAGTTTGAAACTAGTGTTGGCTACTTTCGCAAATAAACCATATTAAAAGATATTTCATTTTTTATTTATGCACTTTTTACTATTTTCATTTCATTGGAAATATCAATTCAATACGTGACACAGACGGAAACCTTTATCAAACGGCCCTCAATCTGCCCCCGACGTGATTTCGCTCTAAACAATGTTTGCGTTGGGCGTTGCTTGGAGCGAAATTCAATCAGCTTACTTCAGTGAGATGTAGTGGACAGCCGAGATTGGTATTTCTAAATGGACTATCCAACACAAGTATTTTTCTAGTCGAACCAGTAGTACCTGAGATTAACGCGTTCCCCAATTGAATAATTAAACTCTTCACCTTTATAATATTACAGTATCGATTTTTCATGAACCAAAAGATTTATTTATGTTATTGGAAATATCCATTCAATGCGTGGCACAGATGGAAACCTAAATCAACCATTCAGCCCTCGACGTGATTTCGCTCTGAACAATGTTTGCGTTAGGCGTAGCGTGGAGTGAAATTCAAGCGGCTTACTGCAGCGAGATGTAGTGGACAGCCGAGATTGGTGTCAAAATGAAACTGGTGTTTCTAAATGGATTATCCAACAAAAAAATATTTCTTCATTTCAAACCAGTAATTTCTAATTTAAATAAAATTATTTTAATACGGTTTTTATCGCGTTTATTACATTATTTATACACCTAACGTTTCGTAAACCGTATTAAAATAATTTTATTTAAATGTGTAACAATCGCGAAAACATAAGAAAACATCAGTAATTTCTAAGATAAGCGCGTTCACCCAAACAAAGAATCAAACTATACAGCTTTATAATATTGTATAGATTTTATTTTTTATTTTGAGACATTGTACTATTTTTCCTCAAAATCAAAGATATACACGGTGAAATATATATATCTTTTTGGACCCTTTAGTGGGTAATTAAGCACGTTGATTTGGACAACTTTGTCAATGGGACCATTGCTAGGAACTTAATAAAAAATTTGACATTTCGATGCAAACATCTTCTGCAGCCCGGCCAATTTGTATGAAAATGCAAAGTTGTTCAAATCAACGGTCTGAAATTTCACCATTTATTCCCCATGTTTGCACGGGGATGAAGTCGTGGGTAAAAGATAGTAAGTATTTTTTTTTATTCTTATTTTTTAAAATAGTTGTAGTTATTCTCAATGAGAATGAGAATACAACTATTTTATTATCTTTTGCTACTGAGAATTTCTCAGTGTAACAGCAACTTTGCACAATAAAGCGCATGTCAAACAAGTAGATTATCCGCCGGTTCCCTCATAAGTTGCATATTGTGTTGTATTAGTTGTATGGACGCTCGTCAACGCCATTGTTGCGATATCGCATAGGAATAAGTTTGTGATTGCACACGTATACACATGTCCAGGAAATGCTATGAAATATAAAATTATAAAAGAATTTTTAAAAGATCAGTAGGTTTAAAATAATAAAAGAATATATTGTAGTATACACGCGTGGTACACTCCATTTATTGTTTTTAATGTTAAACATTAATCTAGTTTACTCATAGATAAGGCAATGACTAACTATCTGCTACTTTTACAAACATTATACCTACATACTATCAGGTCTTTCTCCCTTTCGGTGTAGACAGAGCACTAGGTCATAAAACCCAAAGCCCACGGGCATGGTGGAGAAAAGCGAAATCAAAATAGTGTTGGGCTATAATGTAATTTCTTAGATTTTCACCCCACCTGCTATTACGGCCTGCGCGGGAAGAAAAACAGCTGGCATATTCTTTATTTTTCCTTTTCTTCCAAACAAGCGTGGGCCAAAGATAATATAATGCTTTAGGTATTTTATTCTTTCTGTAACAGCAACTTTGCACAATAAAGCGCATTGTCAACACAAGTAGATTATCCGCCGGTTCCGCTCATAAGTTGCATATTGTGTTGTATGAGTTGTATGAACGCTCGTCAACGCCATTGTTGCGATATCGCATAGGAATAAGTTTGTGATTGCACGACTACACACACGTCCAGGAAATGCTATGAAATATGAAATGGAAAGAGTTTTTTTTTAAAGATTAGTACCTACGTATTCCTTTAAGTTATGTGTTGCAAATCAATCAGTAACGGCTACCTTTTATTTAAGCAGGTGTATATTGTATCTTATGTTTTATGCCTGCTAATGTGTAGGTAAGTTCACTTTAATGTCGGAGGCCAAGATCCACTTCGGGTCGCTGAGCCAGCGAAGTAAGTAAGTAATGTGTAGGTATTTATAAATAAAAGCGATTCAAACAAACTAAAGTTATTTTTAGTACCGACTAGTTTAAAATCCAGTTGATTTTACTATTTTAGTGATATACTTAATACTATTAGGCCAGTAAACGCAGTGGCACTTAGTCACCGAGCGCGCGTGTCCACACCAAAATTAGTTTGTCGTCGTTCATCAAACATGGGTTCATCAAAGTTTTTACCTGAGCTTTCACCGAAAATAGTGGCTATTAGCCGGTGTACAGACAACATCAGTTAGCTTCTTTGCTGAAGGTGAAAGTGAATTATTTTCTGGGTTTAATATTGTATATAGTAGAGGGGGGTTTGCATTAATTTTTTTAGCTGAATATTCAAGAATTTTATTTCTTTTACGCCCTATCTACAGAAGCGATTATCATGAAATTTTGCATACACATATGTTAGGGTACTGAAAAGGACATAGGCTATATATAAACCGGGTGAAGCAGCGGGTAACAGCTACTTTATAAATAAAAGTGATTTGATCAAATTTTAGTTATTTTTAGTACCTACTAGTTTAAAATCCAGTTGCTTTTAGTGTCATAATACTATTAGGCCAGTAAACACTGGCACTTAGTCACCGAGCGCGCGTGTCCGCACCAAAATTAGTTTGTCGTCGACACGCTGTCATGGCTTCATCAAAGCTTTTACCTGAGCTTTCACAGAAAATAGTGGCTATTAGCCGCTGTAGAAACAACGTCAGCAAGCTTCATAAATTCTATAAATATCGATACTGAAATTCATGATTGAAATATACAGCGTGGAAATTTCTCAATTCCTTCTCAAAGGACTCAGACGGTCAATATAATATATTATACGAGCCGTGCGGTTCCCGGCAGAGTAGAATAGGAACACTCCAAGTCTTCCCAAGTCTTCCCGTGGATGTCGTAGAAGGCAACTGAGGAAATACAAGCTAAATAAAGCTTATAACTTGCTTATAAACATCAAAGAGACCTCTTCAACCCGTCTGGCCAGCGTTCAGGGTGTAGGCCAAATCCTCTGACTGCTCGGACTAATTTAAGGCTGTGGTATTACAGAGAGGGTCGTGCTCCTGCAGTGGACTTAAAAAGACCAGCATTAAATATTAGCATCATCATCATCATCATCAGATGATGATGATATTAATATTTAAGAGATTATTTGTTTGTTTTGTTGAACGGGCTAACTACTGAACCGATTTCAAAAATTCTTACACCCGTTCGATAGGAACGTTATCCCTGAGTGCCAAAAGCTATGTGTGTACCACGGGCGAAACCGGGGTGGACTATTAGTCTAATCTTCCTCTAAATATTTAAAAGGCAAACCTGACTGACCCACCTATCAACGCACAGCTAAAACCACAGAACGGATTTCGCTGAAATTTGGCATTGCCGCTAAGAACGGATTTTTGAAAATTTGACCCCTAAGCTGGTAAAAAGTGGTTAAAAATTTGAATGAAAATCCATCATTTTTTGAGCTAGAAGCCTAAGACTTTGTTTTTAGTTTAACAATTAGAAATAAAAATTACGTGGAGGTTTTTGAAAATTCAACCCCAAAAGTGGTGAAAAAGGGCTTGAAAGTTTGTATGGAGAAACAAGATTAGTTTAACTATTTTATTCGATAATTAATTTGAGTACTCTTATCAATAAATAAGTTAACAAGTGTTACAGGCTCTTTCAGAATTCAACCTCTAAAAGGTGGAAAAGGGATGACAAATTCTGAAAATCAACATGGGTATCGTTTTTATGGTTTATTGGTCGCTGATTACAAAAATACTATCTCGCAAAAATTGCACAATTTGGCTGCGACTCCGTCCGTAAAATTTTACTTTCTTTCTTACCGTTCACCTACGGTACTATATAACTGAATCCCACGCGGGTGAAGTCGCGGGCGAAAGCTCGTAATAATATAAGATTCGGACTCGTCGCGATTCCCCCGCTCGTGGAGGCGATCCCTTAAAGTCAAAGACAATATACAATATCTTTCAGTTTCAAAAAGCATTCAGAGCAAATAATAAATTCTGTTTTATATTCAAGAGAATCCATTCATTTTCATGACAATACGTTTTATGCAAAAAGAATTTAATAACAGCCATGAAGGCGTTTATTCCAAGCGTATTATGATGAAATCCAATGTTTAATAAATATCAAATCTTTAGCTGCTGGGCGATTCGAAGATTATTTATTACAATGTTATGAGAAAATAATAATTTATGACTGCAATTTTTATTTTATTCATTTGTAACTCAGGTGGTAGAAACGAGTATTAATATAATATTTATTTAACATTTTATCAAGAGTCTTTAAACGGAATCTAGAAGTTAGATTCTATAATTTACCTAAACTACCAAGAATACTACAAGTAATTTACTAGTGCATTAAATTCCGCCATTAGATTTTTAAATTGATATGATAATTAATTGCTGGGTGGCAATAGTGTCTGATACAGCGCCTTAAGCTAAGCATTCCCTCAATTGGCTTTTACGATCTGCGCGGGAAGAAAGCAGTACATTCTACGTTATTTATTTTCTCCCAGACCACCATGGACGCTTCCTTATTGTAAGTAAAAACTGCATGCAATAAATTATACACCAAAACTATCGTCAGAAGTTAGCATATCAATCATCATCATTTTAACAGGTCTTAGTTAGTCTCCACTGCAGGAGCACGACCCTCCTCAGTACTATCAGAGCCATATGTTAGCCAGGTTAGGCAGTTGGACGATTTGGTTTACAGTCTCCACGCTGGCCAGACGGGTTGGAGAGGTCTCTTTGATGTTTATAGTTTTGTTTAGCTTGTGTTTCCTTAGTGTCCTTCTACGACATACACGGGGAAACTTGGAGAGGTCCTATTATACTCTGCCGGGAACCACACGGCAATATTTTTAGGTTATCTATAACTCACGCCACCCACAGATCTAAAAATAAACTCATATATCTGAGTTTATTCATGCGAAAAATCGGGGAAAATATGACGGCTCCTAGTTGATTTATTTACCAGGAAGTCCAGTCCGATTTCGGGGAACTTGCCTTTTCCCAACTTCCAAATAAATCTAATATACCTACATTAAATAATATTTTTTACAACTGCCAACATAGTAGTGTTTCGCTTCTTAAGGGTACGCTAGTCAGGTGTTTCGCTATACAAATTCTGTAGGGTGATGACTCCGTTGTTCGGTATCGTCTGTTTAAAGTTTTTAATTCTATAAATTTTTCTTGTCGTTATCTATGCTTGTATGGAATCATAATTGTACAATTATAAGTACTTTAAAAGTTATGAGTCTCAAAACATTCCGTTTCAACACGTAATTTTAACGCAACTTTGGGCACAATTAAATACCGGAAGGAGTATAAAATCTCTAAAACAAAAATCAAACAAGCATAGTTTGGTTATTAAAAAAAAATAACTTTACTTTTAAATAAAACATTCAGCTGTTTTATCACAAGAACACTTCTCCCAAACGCATATTCGCGAATTTTTAGACGATGAAAATTTAGATTTTCAACAATATTTGTGTTTGTACACACTAGACTGTAGTTCCGATGTGCTTATAAATAGGTGTAAATAGTTCCGCACTGTTCTAAACCGAGTCTATCCCTTTCTCAGCGAAATAGCACGAAAATTAGCCACGTGCGCCGACGAGTTCGAGTTCCGGACTAGCGCATCCTTAAGTGCATGAATGTTAATATGTATTCTATCAATCACCTTACTGTGTCTTTATATATCTATACATATATTATAAAGAGGGAAGGTTTGATTGTTTTTTTTTTTGCATAGAATAGGCTCCGAACCCACAGAATTAACAATACTCCGAAACTATTAGACCAATATTCAAACTTGTTTCTACTATAGAAGGTTCATTTATCTGCAAGTGACATAGGCTATAATTAACGTGGACAAAGTCACGGGAAAATTGCTAGGTCCGCTATAATTTCAAAATAACTTAACCAATTTGGACGTATATCGTTAGAATCATAACGTATGTTTCTTTGCGTGAAAAAATTACAAACATCCTTAATTCCTCATATCATACAAATATTTATAAAAAAAAAACTAGAACAACTTAGGTCATCTTGATAAAAGATGCGGAAATATATATTTTCTCATCCATAAGCCCTCCAAGCAATTACCATTCTAAATACGTTAATCTCCTTCCTCCAGTCCAAAAAACTTCTACCCTTCTTCTTCTTCCTCGCCTTATCCCTATTTGGGGTCGGCTCTGTATGTCGACTCTCTCCATAATTTTCTGTCGTTTACCATATTTACCTTCTCTTACTTAAAAAACGGTTTTGATGGGCGTCGGAGATGATAGTTATTAGTCCAAAAACTGCGCTCAACATTCCGTTTGCCAATGAGTAGTAGTAGTGCCAGTGAGTATGGCAAAAACTCCCTAATGATAGAAATGCATCGCCTATGTATTACAGTAGAGTTTTTACGCCTGTAAAGATAATGATGATGTTGGGCAGTCCACCAATTGTCTTGTCAATATCTATTATAACCCTTATTTTCATAATAGACGTTTCAATCGCGTGACTCCCAACAATGACCAAATTGCGCCCATTGTACTAAGTATACAACTAAATTAGTTTTCCATTAAACTTGTGACTAAGTTTAGCCACTATCAATAGATTCGTAAGTAAATTGAGTTGTGTGACGTCATCATTTCGACGACTAGTAGTGGAAAGTCGTTTTAGAAGTCAATCGCTTTGTAGATTTTCACATTGGTTTAGTTTAGGCAAAGACAATATTATACTAACGTATAGACTGCCCACCTCATACAAAAATATTGGACCAAATTAAGGTGGAGAAAAGTAGGCGAATGTGTGACCAAGTATGGTGGAGCAGACTACCGCCATCTAGTATCGAGTGGCTGATTTAATCTGCGTCAGCCTAAAACTTACTAAAACTGAGGTGTAATTTTAAAATAAAAGGCCAAAAATATTGTTCTAATTATTTTTAAGATATATTTTGTGAATAATGCTTTTATATTCTCATAATACGGAAGATACTAGAACAATGTTGTGTAGTAATGAGTATATCTCAATAGATAAAACGAAACCCATGAAGGATCACTTGTTTGTCTATCTATCTGTCAAGACCTTTTCTCAGGAGCACGAAGAGTCGAAATTAATGTCACATTTATTATGCGGTCTTCCTTAACTCTGTGTAAATCAAACTTCTTAGTCAACGCAATCAAAATATATCAAATTTAACAAAATAAAATTTGGTATGACAGTCTTATAGGATAAATAAAGAGATAAAAGATCGGAAACTGTAAATTTGTAATAAGAATAAAAAAATATTAAGAATATCGGTACGTATGTGACGTGTTGATAAATAACTCGCCTAGTCTAGTAAACTAGAGTAATTTGAATAAGTTGGTTGGGTATTAACTTACTTATATTAATGTTTTATCATAATGTTTCAAAACTTCTACCATTATTACAAAGTTAATCAATTTAATATCAAGTTACTGTAATATTTTTATCTTCTCTAATACTATCGTGATAAGTCTGTGTCTGTATACTATTTTTAAAGTGAGATCATTTATTTTCTAACTATTACATCAAAAATGGTTAATATTAATGATATAAGATTAATGTTAATATATTACCGCCTACACTACGCATTCTTTTATTTTTGATGAATGAGGTGTCAATCATTCCATAATTTGTCGCAAGTAACATTAATCTTCATTTACGCGGACAATATTATTTTTATCATTATCTTTTTGTGAGATTTATTTGTTTAAGTACTATGCAAAAACTCTGGAATTAAAACTCATTCCGTCTTATTATAAAACGAGGACTATCTTTAGTTTGGTTTGGTTTAAACCATTATCCGACCTAAATAAGTCAACACCTATCACTTTGACGTTTTCACAACTGTTATTTTTAATTCGTTTTGGGTGGATAATGGTTTAAACCAGGTATCAAAGTTAGTCCTCCTTTTTTAATAATCATCATCATCCTCATGTCATCATCATCACCTGATGATCATCATCATCAGGTCCTTTTAAGTCTCCACTGCAGGAGCACGACCTGCTCTGTACTACCAGAGCTATATATTAGCCATAGCATTCAGAGGATTTGGCCTACACTCTCCACGCTGGCCAGATGGGTTGGAGAGGTCTCTTTGATGTTTAGAAGCTTTGTTTAGCTAGTGTTTCCTAAGTCGCCTTCTACGATATCCACGGGAAGACTTGGAATGGTCCTATTCTACTCTGCCGGAAACCACACAGCGGATTTTTTTATAAGACGGATTAAAATTCTGTTTTTCCTAAAATTTCCTAAGTTACAATACAAGTGGATACGGTCGCGGGGAAACTCTAGTATACTTGCCTTTGTAGTTTTAAAGTTAAAAAGAAGAGTACAAACCCAGCAAACTTTGTAGATTTATCAGTCTATAAACTTTGCGCAGAAGTTATACACACATTGTAATGAGTTAAAAATTTTAGTTCTGAATTTTGAGCCAAGTTTTATGATACATCTTGAAATAATGAAAAACTATTTAAATGAAAAAATAAGACGTGGTGTACGCGGCAGTATAACAAAACAAAAACGACAACAGTCGTTCTATACGCGTTGTATTAACTGTTTGGGTTTTGTTATAGCGAAGGCCAATAGACTATACTTTGTCACCATTTTGATAAAGTGACTCGAAGAGAACTATACACAGTTTTAACATATAAGACTAGGTTGTACGCTCATGTTCAAGTCCAAGTCGCGTGCATCGTGGAAGTTGTTTAGAGACTTAGTGAAAAGTGCTTGTTATAAATGTTTAAGAATCGCTTTCTCAATTCGTTTAGTCTGGGATTACCTAAAGGAATTGCTCCACATCCTAGCGTTTCCGGTTGCGCGTGAGTGATTCTTCAGAGTCTGGGGTCCTTTATTCTGAAAGACCGCATGCTGTGGTGTGATTTGGTGAAAGTATTTTCAGCCGGCTGCCTGCCAGACGCCAAACCTCCATTAATTTTACTAGCCCCGCAGACAGATACCAGTGAAAGTTAATGACAAGTATTTGCCCATGCCAGGAATTGAACTCGGTGCCCCTCGTGTCACAGGCTGGTTTGTTAACCATTGCACCACGGAGGCCATCAGTATGGGAGAACCATTGTCCTTACGTTATCTAATAACGGCGATAATCCCTCAATCAAAAGCACGTCTAACCTTCGGGTTGTATAAATGAAAATGGTCCTTACGTTACATTCATTAGTCTTACAATCAAGCAATCAGAGGAGCGTGCAAACTGGAAAATGAATAAAACCAGGAATGTGGACCACAGACTCTGAAAATGCTCAGAAGAGTGTAAAGATGTTGAAATTAAAATTTGCCACGATAACTAAAAAGTTCCACACTAAATAAAAGGAGAACTTCAATCCAGAGAAGTTCAGTTACGTCCACAGAGTACGAAATGTGGCTTGCACCTTACTAGAGACGAAAGTAATAATAATCATGCACATAATTTAACACACGTAGTTTTATGTGTTTACGTTAAAGAGGTTTCGAGTTATAGAAGGGTCAAAAGTGGCACCAAGTGGTTCGTGTAATATTACACGAACTACTATACACACACGGCTAGCCAGTTCCTTTGCTTGAACTTGGCTTGACACGCTGCCGCGTGTCTAGATACCACGTGTCGACCTGCGTGGTTCCCGGCAGAGTAGAATAGGACCACTCTAAGTCTTCCCGTGGATGTCGTAGAAGGCGACTTAGGAAACACGAGCTAAATAAAGCTCCGTGGCGCAGTGGTTACCACGCCAGCCTGCGACACGGAGGTCCCGGGTTCGATCCCCGGTCAAGTCAAGATGGAAAACGATCTTTTTCAGATTGACCTGGGTCTTGGATGTTTATCTATATATGTATCTATTATAAAATATAGTATCGTTGAGTTAGTATCCCATAACACAAGTTTCGAACTTACTTTGGGGCTAGCTCAATCTGTGTGATTTGTCCGTAAAAAATAAAAAATAAATAAATGAATAAAAAAACATGAAAGAGACTTTGCAACCCGTCTGGCCAGCGTGGAGAGTGAGGCCAAGTCCTCTGACTGCTCTGGTTAATACATGGCTCTAGTAATACAAAGAAGATCGTGCTCCTGCAGTGGAAACTAAAAAAGACCTGATGATGATGATGATGTGTCAACCCGCGCCCGGAGAGAAGGCGAAAATCATAACGGTCTGTCAGTAAGTGCTCAAAAAAACGTAAAATCCTCAATGTGCTGTGTAATGGTAACATAATTACAGTAAATAGGTTAATAAACAAAATTTTGATGTAACCTATAACAAGTAAGTAGAAAAGCAGCAGAGAATAGCAGATTTTTGCATTTCTAAATATATTTAGCGTAGGTAGTAATAGCAAGGTATACCTTGAAACCCAAAAACCAAGCGGTACCGCCCCCCTGACCTGCCTCCTTATTTACTAATTCGGATGACAGGTGTCGATGCCTTTAATCTAGAATTTACAGTTACAATGCGGGTTTTGCTTACTCGAAATTTTTATTTGGAATACAAAAACCGCATTGCAACAGCAAATCCTAGATTGATAGGCATCGACACCTGTCATCCGAGTTAGTGAATAGGGAGGCTGACACGCTTGTTTCGTATGAAATGTGTTGAAAAAGCGTCTTTAGTAGCGCACTAAACGACAGTCACATTTTCTGCTCTATGGTCGCGTTATACGCTTCACAGTTGGTCTCGTAATTACTTGCAGAGTTGAACACATCAACAAACTAACTGAAAACTACTTAAAGCTAAATAGTAACACAGATTTTCATTAGAGCCGTGGTCAGCGTATAATAAACAAACAGTTTTATGAGAACAACTTTGTAAATATAACTACGAAACTGAAAGCAGTGAAAGCTAACAGTTATTGAGAACTTATTTTATTAGTGTTTTTGTGCATTTGCTATTCTATTCGTATATATTCACTATTTATTAACTAACACTTTACAAAACAAAAAAAAACTATACATACTTATAATAAAGACTATAAACTAAACTAAAACTATAGTAACCAAGAAAATAGATACAAATTAAAAAATAAATAACTACTAAATTATATAAAAAATGAGGTCAGATCGGTGTGATTAGCGGACAGGGTGCCAAGAAAGCTGGCGGCATTTCCACGCTGAATGGCCAAACTTAATTTTTGCTTTGCGCACCAGCCCTTAGGTTTGGAACTAGATATTGGTAGCTACTTCTTCTGTTCGTTTATACTTTACTGTCTTATTTGAATTAAAGTTAGGTAAGGATTAGAATAGAAAATAAAAACTATGTAAGAACACATGACTCAAAAACTGTTACTTTTTACCCGACTGCCAGGAGGGTTATGTGTTTAGCGCGTATCTTGTATGTATGTAATATTCTTTATTACCTTGTATCTCTAGAACCGTTGAATGGATTTTCACATTTGAGGTATCGTTAGATTTGTCTTAATAGCCCGAGTGTTCTTAGGTAGGTGAAATATAAAATAATTGTAGTTATCCATGCAGGCGGGTTTTTTGTTTTTTAAATTATTAACTTGTTACTGGTCGATCATGCCTACAAGTGGCTACATATTTATGATAGTAGTAGTGGGGTTTTGCTCATTTACATTTTTTTTTATCTAGCCGTTAGGAGGGTAGTTTTTTGCGCTTATATATATGTATATAATAGGCTAGTTTCCTGGGTCAAAATATTAATAATAAAATGAGACTGTCACTGAAATAATAAAAAAAAATATTTGAACACGTATCTTAGCTTTTGTTAATTTAACCATGTCAAAGATAAAGTGTGTCAATGTTCATGAGTGCGGGCTTGTGACATCACAGGCCACTAAAAAGAGTGCTGGCTAGTGACGTCACACACATTTTTAACGGATCTTATATCTTTGTCATTTTTTGATAATCTTACTAATGGACTAATTATATTTTTTTAGGAAAATAGCCTACAGGGATAAATTAGCCTTTAATAGATCGACGAATTTTGAAAATTAGCCCAACACAGACCGAAATACAAAACATATTGATTCCTATACCTAAAAATAACTTTGAGTAGATCTAAAACCAAATACGTTAATTTGGGAATCTACGTAAGATGTTTTATATTCCTTATGGATGCGAAAGAAATAAGATCAGTAATTTGTTGTGGGCGGTACTCTGCCTCCTCATTGACGTATTTAATGAAGTAATTTTATTACGCGGCAACTTTTTTGGTATAAACGACTTGCCGTTTATATTTAAACCGTATTGAATAAAAACCGGCCAAGTGCGTGTCGGGCCACGCGCAGTGTAGGGTTCCGTAGTTGCGAATGACAACTTTGAGTTCACACTGTTTACACTCACACCTCACAGTCTAACGACCAAAAACATCTAACAATGAAGATTGTATGAAATTTTACATTTTCCAGTACATTTTATAAGTTGGTTGCCTATAACTTTTTAGTTTGCACTTAGTACCCAGCTCTGATAGTTTTCCTTTCAACTTCAGTATATATACTATTGCTGTAATTTTTTTCACGTATCCATATATAACCGTTTAGCAGATAGAGGGGGGGGACACGTACCTCTAACAAAATTTTGCACTTTAAAACCAAATATTTCGGAAACGGATCCCTAAATCGAAAAATGGTGTTCTTAACCTCACAATATTTTTGAAAGACCTTTTTAACGATACCCCACACGATGGGTAAATAGAGAAAAAAAAATTACTCCCCCACTTTACTTGTATGGGAGCTACCCAAAAAAAAAATTTTTTTCAAGGTTTTTTTCTACGACTTTTTTGCCATGATTAATATACACACTCATACCAAATTACAGCTTTCTAGTACTTATAGTCTCTGAGTAAAACCGCGGACGGACAGACAGACAGACAGACAGACAGACAGACAGACAGACAGACAGACATGGCGAAACTATAAGGGTTCCTAGTTTACTACGGAACCCTAAAAATGAGGAAGTGGTTGTCGATTTAATTTATAAATAAACCGGTTATGTGAGGGCCGAACGTCAACATTATTTATCAAAAGATATTATAATTTGCAGTACCTAATAAATAAATCAAAAATATACATACATATATATATATACGAACAAAACACACAGATTGAGCTAGCCTCACTGTAAGTTCGAGACTTGTGTTATGGGATACTAACTCAACCGATACTATATTTTATTACAAATACATATATAGAAAAACATCCAAGACCCAGGTCAATCTGAAAAAGACCATTTTTCATTTTGACCTGACCGGGGATCAACCCCGGGAACATTACGAGTCGCAGGCCGGCGTGTTGACCGCTGCGCCCCGGAGCTCGTCTAACAGTAATAAGTCGCTATTCTGATATATTTACGCTTATTAAATCAATCTAAAGATGTCAGCCTGGACTAACAGCTTAACGTACACCCAAGGAAACCTCTAACCCATCGAAAAGTTTGAGGTATTATTTTATCCATAGATTAAAAAAAAAATTTCGTCTCTCTGATTTTATCAATATGTTTTTAATATAACTTTTCTTTTTTTATCTTCCATGCTAGGCTGGAAAAAAAGAAAAAAACATAGAATATACCAGCGATTTCTATTCCATTGTATACCGCAGAGGCTAGCTAAAAGAATGGACAAACTCATCACAACACAATGAAGGAGATGTGGCTAGCAACCTATCACTATTTTGATTTCCTTTTTTAACACGCTTTTATTACCTTCACTTGTAACTAACTATGTTTGTAAGAACATCTTGGAATCTTAATTTGAACCACTTCCCGGTCTTCGTTTAGGATGAAATTTTGCACACACTCTGAGTTCTGATGACAATACATGACTAGTTAAGAAACGTTATTACAAAGCGTGTTTTTTAGTTTTTTAACTATTATTATTTCCTTTACGCCCACTATCCACACTATCATACTAAACGTGATCCCTTTGGATTCTCATTTTGTTTACCCCGTTAGAGATAAAGACGTGATTGTTTTTTTTATGAATTCAATTTTTCGCTGCTTTTTATAAAAGCAAGGAGCATTTTTTTTTTAAAGTAAAAATTCGACTGCCGATTTTGACAGTTTACGTCCGCCATGTTGATGCTAACGTTACATAGCCTATGACACTTCGAATATAAGAATACGACTAATGAAACCTCACACTCCGAAATCGATCAAGCTGTTAACAGGCAACATTGGAACAGACTTAAATACATAAATACGCGCTAAAACAATCCCTCCTTCCGGGTGAGTCGGGTAAAAAAATCTATTCAAGATCTCCGTTTGTAAAAAAGGCGTGGGCGCCATACAGAAAGAAAAGTCAACGTTTTAAACGAATGAAACTTTGGCCAAATAAAAGGAAATTAATTCTGTTTGTACCGCCCAAAATAGATTGTGAATAGAATATTTTTGGCAATATTGAATGAGACATTTTATTTTTAAACTCCATTCATGTTTCTTATCTTATAAATAAGGTAATATAATTAACCAACTTAATTAACACTTCCGCATGCTAGTCTGGGAGAAAAAAGAAAATGTATATTAATTGATGCGAGTAGCCACCCATTAAAAAAAGAAAGAAGAAAGAAAGAGCTGGAAGTGTCCGTCAGATTTGGCACAGAAAGGGATGAATGGCGCACTTTAATGTCGGAGGCCAAGATCCACTTCGGGTCGCTGAGCCAGCGAAGTAAGTAAGTAAGCCACCCATCACTATTTTGATTTCGTTTTCCGACAAGTCCACCAACATGCTAAACGTGGCCTTAAGGTTTTATAGACCTGGGCTCTGTCAACCCCGCAAGGGAGAAAGACGTGATAGTATGTATGTAAGTATCAACACGCAAAACGGTAGCAAAACTTACGAATTTTAGTCGGAAAATGCCGTCAGTTTCAGCCTGTTTAACATATCACAGAGCAAGCAATGTCGTTCACGTTTCAAGCGACAATCAAATTCCCTGCTCTGTGAAGCGTGTAATCCTACTGATTTTATTTGGGTTGGTATCGTTAATGATGTCGGTAAATTATTATGGGGGGTAAGTTTAAGTCGATTCCAAAGCGGAGTGAAAAAGAGGCTGTGAATTTCAGAAATTAATATTGTCATTGTAAAAGATAGACTTTTTCAGGTTAGGTATATGAAAAGTAGCTTTCAACCGCGGCTGCGCTCGCATTAGTAATAGTAATAATCGTTTATTTAAGACAAAACATCCATATTTTGTAAGTATCATCTTAACCCATGTTAGTATTTAAATAAAATTATTTTATTACGGTTATTATCCCGTTTATTACATTATTTATACACCTAACGTTTCGAGCACTTTACAGTGTTCATGTGTAACAATCGCGAAAACATAAGAAAACACCATATTAGTATTTTCAATTTAATTATAATAATTCAATTCATAATATTAATGGCTGTGAAATCCCTCAAATGAGACTGTTTTAATACAAGTAATTACTCTTCTCACAAAACATGCCCACAGCGGAGACATATATCTATCAGCTAACGTCCTCAGGATGCGATTGGGACTACCCCGTGTAGTTGGTACTCGTTAGGGTCGATCCCTCGGGTACAGTGCTTTTCTGTGGGATGAAAGGTAGCTTATATCCTTGTCCATACTCTAGACGTGTATGCTAAATTTCATCATTGGTTCTGTAGATAAGGCGTGAAAGCGTAACAAACAAACAAACATACTTACTTTCGCATTTATAATATTAAGTTGGTAAGTCGGGATTCAATGGTGTGTATAGAGTTTTTGTTACATCAGTAAGGACATTCAACTTCTCATTTTGAACTATATTTGAATCCTTTTTGAGCTTTTACTAGGTTTCCACGGTCTTTGACCTAAATTCAAATGAAACAAACTTTTGTTCGTAAGCTGCATACAAAAGTTGTAAGAAAACAGCTTTTTTGTACTTGGTTTTAAAATACTGTGTTCAAGATTGTATTCAGTAAATACAGGGCACAAAAATATATTGTCATTTCACTGCAGCAAACCGTCAGTGCTGTGTGTAATCATTATCATCATCATCAGGTCTTTTTATGTCTCCAATGCAGGAGCACGAACCTCTTTGTACTACCAGAGCCATATATTAGCCAGAGCAGTCAGAGGATTTGGCCTAAACTCTTCACGCTGCCCAGACGGGTTGGTGAGGTTCTCTGAATTTTAAGCTTTACTTATTTAGCTTTTGTTCGCCAACTCGCCTTCTACGACATCTACGCGAAGACTTGGTATCATGCGGTCCTATTCTACTCTGCCTACGTGAACCACACGGGCTGGGTCTGTGTGTAAAAACATGTGCCAGAAAAGCCTTAGAATGCAGTGAAAGCTATTAATCGCAGTTGCGATGGGTGTTGGAACTATCAAGGGAAACCTATACGATTTAGAGTAGGTAATTAAAGATAGATCACCACACACCTATAATGGAAATAAATCAAGTATTCCGAACTTCGCGTTAGCAAACAAATCGAAGTTACACCAAAAGTATCACATGAGCCGATGTATTATATTTCCTCAAAATTTTCCAACATCTTTTTCAGGAAGTTCCGCGAAGATCTTTTTTTAGAATCAGTTTATCAACGCCCACGATAAAAGCTAATAAAGCCCGCTTTATAACAATAATGTATGGAAATATACACACACGGAAACAGCAAAGCCTGGGGTTCTATTTTTAAACGGATGACTTCGCAAGACGAGCGAGAGACAAGTGATTTTTTCATACAATACAAAAATACTATTGGCGGGAACCTCTCATTGGCTTCCTATTTCTAATTATCTAAATACTACTGTAATATTTATAAGCTGTTGGTTCTCCTAAATAAATAAAAAAAAAAAAAAATACGTTTCCGCGTCGCTTGTTCAAACATATCACTCCAGGGGACTAATTTTCGAACCACTCGAACGATGTCAGCACACGAATTACATTCACTTGGGATTATTATTTAGATGATTTCTATTCAACTCTTTTTTTCGAAATTTGATCTATCTTTGACGTTTCAACGACGTGTCATACAAAATAGAGATGCACTGTATGTAACTAGTTAATTTTAGTTGTCCGTTAGTGATACAGGATTAATGACGTGACGTGCCACTATCTAGTACGCAAGAATTTACGGGAAATACCCTGACAGTTAATTAACGGATCTCTCCTAGGCGATCAGAGAGGCCAGCATCCTGTATAGTACTTCTATATTAATATCACTGCAAAATAAGTAGATACCAAAGCTTTTGGTCAGTTTTTGGTGAGACTTGTTCGAAATACTTTGTTTTCATTTTATTTTTCGGATTGAAGTACAATTTAAAACAGAATAATTTATATAAGCCTATTGGCCTCAGTGCGGCAGTGCTTAACACGCCAGCTTGCGGCTCACCATGTTTGAATCCCGGTGCAGGCAAAAACTTTTTATGAAATTTCACAGATATATCTCTGCAGTTCTGGAAATACCCAAGGAGGGCTGGGTCAGGCAGGCAGTTAACTGTAAAAACTTTCACAACAATTTTATTTTTATGTATAAACATAGCAGTAGTTTTTTTATATATGGGCATACACGTACTGTTCTGGTGTTGATAGACTTATTAAAGTGGTCGTCCGCTACGTCGACAATTACTTCTATTGTAACGTAAACTATCATCTCGTGGTTAATCTAAATATATATAACTCAAAGGTGACTGACTGACTGACATAGTGATCTATCAATGCACAGCCTAAACCACTGGACGGATCGGGCTGAAATTTGGCATGCAGGTAGATGTTATGACGTAGGCATCCGCTAAGAAAGGATTTTGATCAATTCCTACTTTATACTTATTATATAAAGCTCGTTCGGATCGAACAAATCAAATGATGAGCAATGACATTAAACAAAAAGTCTCCAAATAATTAATTACAGCCTATTGTTCACGAAATACTTCTAAGCCGTCGTCCCTTACACTAAGCGCTATGTATGGCCGGCCTTGTCCCACGATTAGTGGGGAAGTGGGAACAATTAACACCCTTGTGACGTCATAGCCTGAGAGAGCCATTAAAGGTTAAGGCTATGTTACATGAGGCGTTAGAAAATAAGCGGGTCGTCCCGGTCCAACACAATAAGTATCCGAATGTATGCATACCGATACATATATTTCAATACAAGGTATGTATTCTGAAAATATTAGTTACAACACTGACAATGATATTTTCTTACTCTCTATAGACAACGCATCATCCTACACTATGCGGGAAGGTGTACGTACAGTCTGCTAAAATCGATGGAAGCTTGCCTCTTTCAATACTCGTTTTTAATGTAGACAGCTAATGAATTGATGCTTTTCATTCAGGTAATAATATGGACCGGGCGCGAAGGAGGTCACAAGTAACGCTAACTTTTTACGTTACTTGATAATATTATTTTGAAAAATTGCAAGCATCAACACGTTTGAAATAAAACGAAATTTTATTCAAATTTGTATATCATGTATCGCTTTTTGAATGTCATATTTCTTTTATATTTGCGAAAACGACAAACTACAAGAGCTTTTCGAAAAGACTACTAGAAGAAAATGCATGCATTGGTATTAGCTTATTCTGACTATTCTTAGATCCGTGGTATAAAAACTTATATTCTATATGTAATATGTCCATGGAGAGGAAATGTCATTGAGTCCAAAGTTTTTGTAGCGGTTGCCGACTACTTCTGTATGGTGCGTATAAGTGTAGGTATAAGGGGTCCACAATGATACGAGATACTGAATATACGTCCGTTTATTTCTTGTAACACAGAATGACTAAGGTGTAAGACAAAATCAATTATGGAGTGAATGAACTCGTTTCTAATAAGGTATGCTATCAAATTATATTGTGCACACGGCACATTTTCTTTTTATTTATATATATATATATACGGACAAATCACACAGATTATAGTAGCATATACGCCCTTGTAACAACTTTGTGAGCACATTCACCTTAACTGCATTTTGAACTTATATCCTATTGAGCATTTACTAGGTTTCAGGAGTCGCGCTCCCTTTGACCTAAATTCCCAAGAAAAATACTTTTGTTCGGGATCTTTCAAATGTCGTAAGAAAATAACAATTGTGTACTTGATGTTATAAAACTGTAATAATACAAGTTTGTATTGCATATTCAGTAACTATGCAGTGGTACTTTTTGTGACCGACTTCTAAAACCACAGTTTTTTTTTTGTATCGTGTCAGTAATTTTATTACTAATCAAGTCTTGCGCAATATAGGGTTCCGTAGTTGTACGTCTTTTTGTTAGTTAGTCGACTATAACTCCTTCACATAAGAACCCTACTTAACTGTGACAGTTTAGTTATCCTCTTAACTTCGCTAAATATTGTACGGCCCTAAATTTTTTACTTATTTATGATAAGTACAAACAACTGTGGGATACCTAAGTGGGGTGTTGGTCCCATCTAATATTTTTAATAAAACCAGAGATTCTTCGAAAGTCGTGTATTCCAGATTATTTTTTACATGCAGGATAATAATAGGAAAACAAGTATTAAAACAGATGACAGTGGTGGGGACGCTTGACTCCAATAAAAAAGCACTTTGAGTCTTAATATTGCACAAACGGATCCTTGAATCAAAAATATATAAAAATGATTCCCCCCTTGTTGTTGTTGTACTTTAATGTAATGGGTAGAACCCTATCTGTTTTAAATTTTATTTCACCTCTTATGCAGCGTGATTTATATTATTACTCATCCTAAATAATTGTTTATTAGTACTTAAGTCCCTGAGTTGAACTGCGGACAGATGGCCAGTTTTTACTACGCCACCCTATAAAAGGCGGAATTTCTCAATTCGTCGGAATAAATATAAATAAATAAATATATACGGACAAATCACACAGATTAAGCTAGCCCCAAAGTAAGTTCGAGACTTGTGATATGGGATACTAACTTAACGATACTATATTTTCTAATAGAATACTTATATAGATAAACATCCAAGACCCAGGTCAATCTGAAAAAGATCATTTTCCATCTTGACCTGACCAGGGATCGAACCCGGGACCATCCGTGTCGCAGGCAGGCGTGTTGACCGCTGCGCCACGGAGCTCGTCATCTTTCTCGGAATCTTTTTATGGTTTCCCCGATTACTCGAAACCGATTTGGAAAACTATTACTTTTTATTAAAAGGGGTTAAGTAGGTAGTTATTTTCTTTATTGGTGCTGGCAGGCGAGGATACTCAACCCTTAATGGTAAGAAGTATGGTCGTCCCCTATGGATACCTGTAGATTTATTTTATTTTTATTTTGACAGGTCGAGCCACCCTTTTAAGAAATGTCAAGGGTCAATTAATTCACGCTTTATAATTACACTCTTTTCTGGGCAATCGCGACCAAATTTCTTCTGTCCAATTTAAGTCAAACACAAGAACCGAATCTTAACGGTATTTGACATAAATTCTGCGCTAAAAACGTCGGTTTTAATGACAAAGGACGGCGACCACTTGTTGAGGCAGTTTACATAAGCCCTACTAAGCTCCCAGCTTAACCTGACCTTCTGTTCACCCCCGACGCTGCCCAGCTAGCACCCGAGAGGGGTCAATCGTTAAATTCCCAGAGGTCACCGAAAAATGGTGCAGTAAGAGGAATTAATTTTGGTAGGACTCCATTTGTGTATTTACATAGTCATATGGTTTGTATGTTTTTGGTTATGAAGAGTAATGACGAATTGGGTTTTGAGTACTGTCTTAATTAATTTATTTTGGATGTGTGGCCTGCTTTGGCTTCTCGCGAGACGGGTCACCTTTTTTAGTTTCAACAATGACACCCCAAAGGAAGGGGTTGACGACAAAAAAAATGTTATAAAAATTAAAAAAGAAATATTTAAAGGTTACTATGCATGGCGAAATTTTAAGGATTCCTTGTTTACTACCCTTTAAAGTAAGATGTGTGGAAACACAGCTAATATTGAATACCTATATTAGAAATGACTGATCTTTTACTTTTTGTTTGTTATTATTTTGAATGTTCTATTAATGTGTGATGACTTATCCAACAAACTTAGCACAAACCATCTAGCATAAAATAGGCCCAGCCCGTCTTGAATTAAATGTTCAATAATGTAACTAAATTAACTGTATCTATTTTAATATTATTTTTTTATAATACCACATTCATAGGATATTTAAAATGGCTTTGAAATAAACGTATATATTCCAAATATCGTTGGATTTAAGGTTTACCGTGATTTAATTTATGCGTTAATCTTCAGAAGGGACCAACGATTTATGTTTTCTCATAATCAAAGGCTTTCTCTCTATTATCGAGAAATTTAAGAGATTCGCTAATAAAATAAGAATATGCGTGTCTTCACGTATTATGCGCAGACAAGATTGATGGATTTCATATTTTATGGACCTTCCCAAAGTGGCATAATGTAAAATAGTTCCCGGAAAATTACGGATCTCCATGATATGCATTTATTTGCGATGGAACTTGTTACGACTTGACATGGGTTGTGTTGGGGTTTCCTAAGAAAGTTGGGTAGTCTGGAATAGAAAGGAGCACCTGGGTGAGATTTTGGTTAATAGTTGTAGTTAGGTATAGGTTATTGTAGTTACCGCACTACACACAGTGCGGATTAGGAAGACATCCTACTTTCGATTCACTTTCGCCCTGAGGAAAACCTCCGGATGAGGTCGAAACGTGTCGGCCAGTAGCTGAGTTTTGTTTTCATATTTTATAGTAAAGTTTTGAAATTAAAATCATATCCATTAAAACCAATCCTACAGAAATGTAGCGAAAGAAAAATAAAATAAAATAATATGTACCTACCTACCAACTTTTCAGTTAAAATGATTTAAATTAGTTGCAAATTAAACAACTTTAGAAACGAAGGCGTTTTTAAAAACCACAAAGAAAATAAAGATAAAAGTCTTCCAACTTTGCGAATCTTAAACTAGAGCAAGTTTCAAAGTGCTGTTAAGTTGTGGCTCACCGTGCCGATTTTTCTCAACCAGTTTTCAAACAAGATTTTATTTAATCAGTTGAAATACGGTAGTTGCCTAATGTTGAGATTATATAAAATTTGTTTCTAATGAGACTCATTTCTATCTAAAAACACTATAAAAAACACTTTTAATTTGATATCGATTCGTTAAGTGATCTTAAAGCTTCTTTAAAGTTGGGTGAATAGGACCATTTTTTAAAGTATGAAAATCTTTAATTACAAGTATACTGTATTTTAGTCTGCAAAATTTATAGCAACTTTTATTATGAAACCATTACCATAAACGAAATATTTCATATAGCTACCAAACAAAGTTCTCACGCCACCCATACAAAATACAAGCTTGTGACGTCACAAATATGTAGGCATTTCAGCGGCGCTTTTTTACGTCTAAAAATTTACGTCTAAAAACATGTGTCTTTAAAACTTTTATAACTGAAAGAGTTTTTTGTTTAGAAGTGTATTTCTGTCACTATTGTGTTTATTTTTGGCAGGTCTTTATATAGCAACATGAAAAAAATTTTAGTCAACATGCCCATTGAATCAAAGAATAAATTTATATATACATACGCACATTCATACATATTATAACGTCTTTATCCCTTGCGGGGTAGATAGAGCGCAACATCATACAAGTTCATACAACCCAAAGGCCACGTTTAGCATGTTAGTGCGTTAAAGTGGAAAGCAGAATCAAAATAGTGATGGGTTGCTAGCCGCATTGCCTATTGGCGTGATTTCTTAGATTTTTGCCCAATCCTTTAACTGGCTGTTACGGTCTGCGCAGGAAGATAAGCAGCTGGTATATTCTATGTTTTCCTTATCTCCCAAACCAGCATTAAATATATATATATGAATAAATTCAACAGATTAAGCTAGCCCCACAGCCCCACAGTAACTTGTATTGTAGGGCTCGTTTTATTCTACGACACAAGTTACAATTCAACGATAGGATATTTTTAAAGACAAATTGTTTTTCTATTTATCTCGAAAGCCTAGTTTATTACTGGGATAAATTTGAAGTATACCTAATAATTAAAAATTGATTCCATTGAAGAGGTTTCGCGAGCGAAGCTCTTATTTATAAAGACAAATAATTAAGTATATATACAGTTATGCGTTAATACAATTAAGTGAAAATGTATACATATGAGCGAGTTTTAGTGGAAATAAATGAGAACTAAAAAATGCAATGAGCGCGACTCGTTAAAGAAGATGGCGGACACTAATTACCTACAGCTAGAGAAAACATTTCAAAAGACAAATTGCTTGTCTTCTCGTCCTACTAATATTAAAGTCTTAGTTTACGTCAATTTTAGTTTCTTGCCCTTATGTTTGATGGATATTTAACATGCATTCAATTCACTTATATAAAACTACCTGTTATCCGCGGAATCGCCCGCGTGATATATAGCTGTACTTTTCAGTACCCTAACCTATGTGTATGTAAAAATTCATAATAATCGATTCAGTAGCTATTAGGGCGTGAAAGCGTAACAAACAAACAAAAATCTCACTTTCATATAAATAAATAAATAAAATAAATATATACAGACAAATCACACAGATTGAGCCAGCCCCAAAGTAAGTTCTTAAGTAAGACTTGTGTTATGGGATACTACCTCAACGATACTATATTTTATAATAGATACTTATTATATGGATAAACATCCAAGACCCAGGTCAATCTGAAAAAGATCATTTTCCATCTTGACCTGAAGTGCCATTTCTGAACGCGTGTCACTCGTCTTCGAACGATTTTGTATGGAAAAATCGTTCGAAGACGAGTGGCACGCGTTCAAAAATAGTACCCCTGACCGGGGATTGAACCCGGGACCTCCGTGTCGCAGGCAGGCGTGTTGACCGCTGCGCCACGGAGCTCGACATATTAACAATATTAGGATTTAAAAGACAGCGGAATACATTATATTTTTCCTTTATTCTCAGATTAGAAGAGAACCTGGAGAAAGCATGAGCTTTCTCCAGGTTCTCTCATCATCGACATCATTCTTATATAAATTTTTATATTACCTATTTCTGATACACAATTAATATATATCGGAATATATATCTGATACACTATATGTAACGATAGACTGTTTACACTCGGGGTTATAATCCCAAAAGTTATTTATAAAATACGAAGCTTTATTGAATGCGTAATCTTGAGATCAGCTTTTCTTTTTCCGTGGAAGTATATTTATTCTTCATACAATTTACTTCCGGATGGTATCTGATCCAAAGGATATCCATTGCCATTCAAAGAGGCAACGCTGCTAGCGTGATGGGTACCTTTGAGCCGGGCACCATCCGAGGTGGCATATTTGATTAATTATTTTGTTAGTTTTAGGTTTTTTTTCTTCATTATTTAGTTCTGAATTTTCTAACCTTTTAGTTAAGTATAGGTTTAATGTTTTAGTTATATAGAAATATTTTTGTTACTTGTTTAAAAATAAATTACCTAATAATTTAGGTTTTTATTTACTTTTCAATCGTTCTTATATACGAGTAATATGTTAAGATTACGCCTACACCGCCGTGTGGTTCCCTGCAGAGTAGAATAGGACCACTCCAAGTCTTCCCGTGGATGTCGTAAAAGGCGACTGTGGGAACACAAGCTAAACAAAGCTTTTTTTTAACATCAAAGAGACCTCTCCAACCCGTCTGGTCAGCGTGAAGAGTGTAGGCCAAATCCTCTGACTGTTCTGGCTAATAAATGGTTATGATAGTCAGAGGGTCGTGCTCCTACAGTGGAGACTACAAAGACCTGATGATGATTACGCCCACAACATATAATACGAATTTGAACCAGGGCCTCTAAACATATTTTATATCACTGGGCTTTGACAGATGTATCACACTTGCATGCTGCAATTTTTGCATTGCATTCTTCCATGCCGGTCTGGGAGAAAAGAAAAAACGTAGAATGTAAACTGCTTCTTTTTCCGCGCAGATCGTAAAAGCCGATCGAGGGAAGGGCATCAGAAATCATGTCTATAGGCGATGCGGCTAGCAACCCATCACTATTTTGATTCCGTTCTCACCTACAAGCCCACCAACGTGCTAAATGTGGCCTCAACGTTTTACAGACCTGGGCTCTGTCTACCCCGCAAGGGAAAAAGACGTGATAGTATGTATGTATGTATCACACTTGCTATAGATCTTCGATATGTCTGTTTTATGAGAAACTAGTTTATACCCGCGGCTTTGCTAGCTAGCATATAATTTTGCTGTATAAATTTGCTGAGTCGCATATCGCACATTCCATGAGAACAGTACCTTTTTCCAGGATGAAAGGTACCCTGTGTCCTACTCAGGACCCTAACCTATGTCATGTGGTGTC
Organism: Rhodophaea formosa; assembly: GCA_963082605.1. Taxonomy (NCBI): domain Eukaryota; kingdom Metazoa; phylum Arthropoda; class Insecta; order Lepidoptera; family Pyralidae; genus Rhodophaea; species Rhodophaea formosa. The sequence continues at coordinate 5,303,301 of OY720228.1, read as the reverse complement.
AACGCCTTCTCAGAGACTCGCATAGACGGCGCCACTTAAAACTACACAACATTGTATCTACCGTATTATGAGAATATAAAAACATGATTCACAAAATATATCTTATTAAAAATCAAAACAATATTTTAGGCATAATATTTTAAAATGACACCGTATATTTAGTAAGTTAAAGGCTAACGCAGATTACCGCCATCTAGTATCGAGTAGCAAGAAACTCTCCTGCGCCATACATTCGCCTGCTTTTCGCAACCTTAATTTGGTCCAATATTATTGTATGCGGTGGGCAGTCTATTACGTTATATTATATTGTCTTTGCCTATGTGTATGCCGAATTTCAAGAATATTGGTTCAGTATATAAAGCTTGAAGAGGTAACAAACAAATACAAACTCACTTTCGCATTTATAACATTTATAATAATAAAATAATTGGGAAGTTGGGATTGTGATAAACACAATAATTATATCATTTCTGTTTCTTCGTCTTCGTATATTTGATTCTCCAGATCTTTGCACGTTGCTCTTGTATCTTCTTCGTTTGTGGTTGGCTGTTCGTTGACGTTATTTTTTTTTATCAACTACCCTAAGGTTGCCTGTAAATAATTTCTTCTGCAATAAAGCCGCTTTTCGTATATCTTTCGTAACGGCTAAACACAGTCCTCGTCCACAGAGGCTCAAGCCATTCAGAAATACTAATGAGCCAAGCCACATCTAAGTAGGTCCCAAGACAAATGGAAGTAGGTAGAGACAGTTAAAATATCCGGAGCCATTACTTCGAAATCCAGCTGTATCGGCAATTTCGCTGAACATTTGTCAGCAGATAAGGATAAGGCCTTCCGGAAACACTTGTAATTGAAAACAGCTGCAGACGATATTAATAAATGTTTGAATTTATTTGTTTAATTAAGTAAGGGTAAAAGGATCCCAGCCAACCTCACCTGCACGTGGTACCTACTGCTTTTTTTTTCGTGTGTGTAAGTGGCTAACACTGGTGTCAGATTTTTCAAGCTGCCTAATGGCATCTGACATAGCTTAACGACTGCCATCAGTGATGACAGCCGGGACCAACGGCTTTACGTGCCTTCCGAAGCACGGAGGAGCTCGAGATAGTTTTATGCCACTTGCGGTCACCCATCCAAGTGGGGACTGCGCCTAGGTTTGCTTAACATGCGGAAGCGCTTATTATGCTCACGCCCACTAGGCCATCGGGCTGCTGAACAACGAACGAGGCAATGACGACCCATGCCACCAACCGCATTAATACTCGTACTTCAAAGATTCGATCGGGAAGTCCTAATATGCAGAATAATGAGTCTATACCATTATAATATCTTTTGTAGAAACTTTCCTTCACACAATTGCTAAACTAAAATACATACATACACACACATCATCACGTCTTTATCCCTTGTGGGGTAAACAAGAGCCAAGGATCATAAGACCCAAAGGCCACGTTTAGCGTGTTATTAGGCGTAAAGATAAAAAGCGGAATCAAAATCGTGATGGGTTGCTTACCGCATCACCTATTGACGTTATTCCTAAAGCTAAAATATTCCTTATTTAGCTTAGTTTTGCCATAAAATCCAGCAGAAACACTGAAAGCCGTGTCCATTACCGACTGACGCCTGAGGTGTATTTTCGCTCGGCTTCGTTACAGTGAGTGCTGTTTCGCCGTTTTCACGCTCCGTTGGGATGCGGGGTGTAAGTGACAAAATGAAACGAGTAGCGTTTTCAAGGTCATCAATTAAAATTAACTTCATTATCTGTACTTTACGACTTGAGGAGCCCGATGGACTAGTGGGCGTGAGCATTATTAGCAACTCTGACACTAATATTGGCCATTTACACACACGAAAAACAAACAACTTTATGACTTCATTTTCTTTGCCTTTTCATACTTTTATGTGGAGTTTGCACTGTACTTCTGTCTCATCATCATCGTCTCAGCCGCAAGAAGTCCAATGCTGGCAATAGATAAGGATTTCCGATACGACAAGTTTTAAGTGGCCTGAATACAGTGCCTTTCTGCGACCTTGCTCAGGTATCCGACCAATGGTCGGTGGGTGTCCAACGCTACGCTTGCTGGTACGAGTACATCGCTTACAACTTATGTTTTTTGTGTACTTATTAGGTCTGTCTTTCTCTTTGGATGTTGACAAATTAAATGGTAGGATGTTTTCTATCCTTGGATATGCGAGGAATGAGTCAGGGTGGTTTTTTTAAGGTATTATTCAGGAAGATAAGAATATTATTCTTAAAAATCGTAAGTTTCTTATAACTTGGGTCTTTCTTTGGCTAGCTTTGAGTCTGAATGCAAGAGTTTTTATTGCAGACGAGGTTTATGCGAGCGACATTTAGCACCGAGTTGGAGTTTATGTGATTAACTGCTAATTTTATCAACCATTTGTTGAGCTTAGCAAGGTTTACCCTCGAACAAAAATAGAGGTGTCTTAAACCACACTTATTTAAAACAAAACTTCTGAAACTTAATGACTGATACTCTACAAAACTACTTAAACGTTTATAAATAAACTGGTCTGTTAAATAATATCTGCAATTGGACTTTGCCTTTGTCGTTCGACTTTGAGATACGCGCGGAAATCATACATACACTAGTGAATTTTAGCACAAGTTTCAGATAGTGGGCATAGACAATTGAATGTTGATTTATTTATGTATTTATTATAAAATAAAGTATCATTGAGTTAGTATCCTGCGACACAACTAACTGTGGGGCTTACTCAATTTGTGTGATATGTCCCTTTATGTTTATTTAGTAAAGATTTACCAGTATGGACGAGAAAAACTGCAGACAAAACAAGATAATATTTTTGCGGCGATTCCGGTTGAAAGGAGGCTTTGTCCAGATTATGCTTACTATTTGTCTCCACTTTGCCATCTATATACATTTTATGAATGGCTTTGCGGTACTCACTGTCCTCAGTGTTCCGTGCTTCGGAAGGCACGTTAAGCCGTTGGTCCCGGCTGCCATCGTTGATGGCAGTCGTTAAGCTATGTCAGATGCCTTAAGGCAGCTTGAAAAATCTGACACCAGTGTTGGCCACTTACACATAGGTACGAAAAACAAAAAAAAAACAACAAACTGTCCTCAGTTTGTGGCGTTTCTATTGCCGATTGACTTATAGAGCCACCAACTCGATGCAATGCTGAAGCGCGATATTTTTTTTTTATTTATTTATTTATTTACTCTTTATTGCACAATACAATGTAAAGGCACAATAGGTGGACTTAATGCTAAAAGCATTATCTAACAGTCAACCTTTGGGTTATGCAGAGAATTTTAGGTGGGTGTAAAAAGAAAAACGATATTAACAATAAGATTAAAGACAATTACATACATAAATACAATTTTATATAAATATACATACACATATACATATAAACACACATACATATTTATAGATAATATATTTATAGATAATATACATACTTAATAAAAAATAAAAGTAAGATGCAGCAATAATTAAACGTTATTTGTTTGTGCGAGAAAATGCCTGAATACTTGAGACTTGAAGCCAATGCGACTAGAAGCAGTCTTCACAGAGTCAGGAAGCGCGTTCCAGATATATATTATGTTATGTTCCAGCGCCGCCTTGCCATCGACAAGCAATCAAACAATAGTGAATACTGACAGTTTTTGTTGCCTTTGTTGTTTTTCGTGTGTGTAAGTGGCCAACACTGGTGTCAGATTTTTCAAGCTGCCTGACATAGCTTCACGACTGCCATCAACGATGACAGGCGAGACCAGCTTAACGTGCCTCCCGAAGCAATAAGGCGCACAAAGCTCGAGATATTATTATGCTACTTGCAGTCACCCATCCAAGTGGGGATTGCGCCCGGGGTTGCTTAACATGCGGAAGCGCTTATAATGCTTACACCCACTAGGCCATCGGGCTCCTCAACACCATACATAGCCTATGTATATTCTCCAGATCGAAGGAACTGCGCGGAAATTCCTCAAATCCGTAACATTGACGCAAATCCCGGGTAGATCAAACACGGGGATGTCTGAATTAGGAAAAATTCAACCCTTTAACGTAAGTAATAAAGTTGATTTTCGCGTGTTTTCGTTTCAGCGACTGACCAAGGTGGATTATAGCGATAAGGGTGTAAAACCAAGGTTGGCGATGCAGGCTATATAATTTAGTCGATAAATTTCAAACCGGGTAAAGTGTTTGGATCATCCGTAAAAAGATCATATAATCCTTATCCTAACTAATAATAAAAATGCAAAAGTGAGATTGTTTGTTTATTCGTTACGCCTTAACGCCATCTACTAAACCGATCATCATGAAATTTTGCATATACATAGGTTAGGCTACGGAAAAGGACATAGATTATATACCACGCGGACAAAGCCGCGGGTAACTGCTATAATAACAAAGAAACATATTCATATTTTAGATTATGGAAAAAATTATTTATAAAATCTGAAAAGCAACGACAAATGCTAGAAATGGTTGACCCGAATATGGCACTGAATTCTAGTTAGGATTATATATAACATTATTTACATGATTATCAAATCTTCTAATGTTCCACTGACATCAATAATGGACTCGTTATTGATCTTCGAAAGATACCTATTGAAATTGAGAAGTAAGATATAAACGTAAAAAGACCGCAAATTTATAGTAAAAAACCGGCCAAGTGCGTGTCGGGCCACGCGCAGTATAGGGTTCCGTAGTTGCGAATGACAACTTTGAGTACACACTGTTTACACTCGCACCTCACAGTTTAACGACCAAAAACATCTAACAATAAAGATTGTATGAAATTTTACATTTTCCAGTACATTTTATAAGTTGGTTGCCTATAACTTTTTAGTTTGTACTTAGTACTTAGCTCTGATAGTTTTCCTTTCAACTTCAGTATATATACTACTGCTGTAATTTTTTTCACGTATCTATATATAACCGTTTAAGAGATAGAGGGGGGGGACACGTACCTCTAACAAAAATTTGCACTTTAAAACCAAATATTTCGGAAACGGATCCCTAAATCGAAAAATGGTGTTCTCAACCTCACAATATTTTTCAAAGACCTTTTTAACGATACCCCACAAGATGGGTAAGTAGAGAAAAAAAAATGACTTCCACACTTTACTTGTATGGGAGCTACCCAAAAATAAATTTTTTTTCAAGATTTTTTTCTACGACTTTTTTGCCATGATTAATATACATACTCATACCAAATTACAGCTTTCTAGTACTTAAGGTCTCTGAGTAAAACCGCGGACGGACAGACAGACAGACAGACAGACAGACAGACAGACAGACAGACAGACAGACATGGCGAAACTATAAGGGTTCCTAGTTTACTACGGAACCCTAAAAAGCCCTTTTTATAGAACTCCGAATGTTACTTGAAATAACCCTGTATTTTTTTTTATTCGTAAATAAAGACTTTTCGTAACTAAAGATTCTAATTTATCCGATAGCTAACCAAATAAAATAACGAGTATTCTAAACTAAACATATGGGATCAAATCCGTTTATGAGGTTTGAACCCTCTACCTTTAATAATAATAAATCTCATGTCTGACACCTGAGCCAATACATTGAAAATCATCACGAAAATTCAACATTATGAGGAGGAGCCCGATGGTCCAGTGGGTGTGAGCTCTATGAGCGCTTACGTATGTTAAGCAACCCCTGGTGCAGTCCCTACTTGGATGGGTGACCGCAAGTGGCATACAAATATCTCGAGCTCCTCCGTGTTTCGGAAGGCACGTTAAGCCGTTGGTCCCGGCTGTCATCGTTGATGGCAGTCGTTAAGCTATGTCGGATGCCTTAAGGCAGCTTGAAAAATCTGACACCAGTGTTGGCCACTTACACATACGAAAAAACAAACAACATTATGAGATCTTCTTATGGACTCGGTGCCTTAAACAGTCTAAAAATAATCTTATATATTTTATCACTACAGTGTATTGCAAAGATGAAGGCTGGTGTCATGTCGTATCAAGAACTAAAGTCTAAAGCAGAAGATAGAGAAGTTTGGCGCATACTCTCCATCGACAAGAGCTATAAAGCTCTTAAATAAGAAGAAGAAGAAGTGTATTGCAACAGCCACGCCACTCGCTGAGGAGTAGTTGAGGTCGTACTTTGTACAGGTAGTGGGGCACATGGGGCACAACAATGAGATTATGAGATTCAACCTTTTGAGGGAGTTTGTGGTGGGAAGTCAAGGGGTGCAGTTGGGGTCCACCTTGGACGATTTTGCAAATTGATTTTGGTGGACTTTATAATATGAAATTGGTGTAGTTTGGTGTTATAAATGCTCGTACTCATGGAACAATTTGTGAAATAGTTAAAGTGGACTGTTATATGGACTCGTATAGACTTGTCATCATAACCTCCCGTCCACGAGGCATCAAAGAACATACGCCATCTTTGATGCTACTTGTTACAACTTTACCGTACAACACCGATACTTAGTATCTCAATTTACTGGACATTGGCAGAATCACTGAAATATCGGTGGAAGCCATTTTATAAAACAGAAGAAGAAGAACTTACTACGTCATCATCATCATCATTGTCCTTTGATAGTCTCCACTGCAGGAGCACGACCCTGTCTGTACTAACAGTTAGCCAGAGCAGACAGAGGATTTGGCCTACACAAAAGTGGCCAGACGGGTTGGAGAGGTCTCTTTGATGATTATAAGCCTTGTTTAGCTTGTGTTTCCTAAGTCGCCTTCTACGACTTCCACGGGAAGATTTGGAGTGGTCCTATTCTACTCTGCCAGGAAACACACGGTGATAATATTTTTATAATATTTGACCATAATGACACTGAAATGTATTTTAACATGTTTTAGCAAATAAACAGTGATAAATAATTCTTCTCTAATAATAATAGATTCAACCTTATCTCTGGTTTATACGAAGATTTTATTAAATGATTTTAATGAAGACATTTTGATTAAAGCCAGAGTTCTTGTCCATTGTGCCGACGCCCACGGACAAACACTTTTAAAAACGGATTCCCAGAAGTCCTTAGAGGATTACCTACCAAGAGGTTTCTAAATAATGGTTGTGAACTTGTGACAAAGTTAAGAGAAATTATCAACAATGAAACTCTCATCTGTTTCTAGGAAAGTGACGAATTTCGCTTTGTTATTGCCTTAATCCCGTCTATTGCGAAAGTTTTCCAAACAATTATGCTCTAAATTTCATCTTAGTGTTTTTGATTGAATTATCCACTTTAAATGTGACGTTTGAGGCTGATTTTGATCGATAGAAACACAAATACACCAGATATAGATCAAACCACGTGGGGCCCAGAACATTTCAAGGTCGGGGCCCTTAAGTAGGCTAGTCATGATCTTAACAAAATAATTATAGTCATTGATAGTGTGTATAAGGATTCTATTTACTACTCCATACGTCCAAATCTGTTAAGAAATTGAAGTTATGGTAGTAAATTAAAAAAGTGCTTATTTCATTTTGTCGTCAACAAGGGAAAATGCGGGGGATAATTTTACAGACGACGTCATCTGCAGAATAGCTAAAGTAATAGATTATCAAAGCATTTCTGAAGAATTAAGTTCGAAGTCTTTTTTTCGGGTTTCCTTTTTAAGATAATAAGTATTTAACATATAAATAAATATAAATATATAGGGACATATCACACAAATTGAGCTAGCCCCACAGTAAGTTCTGAACTTGTGTCGCAGGATACTAACTCAACGATACTATATTTTATAATATATACTTATATAGATAAACATCCAAGACCCAGGTCAATATGAAAAAGATCTTTTTCCATCCTGACCTGACCGGGGATCGAACCCGGGACCCCCGTGTCGCAGGCTAGCGTGTTGACCGCTGCGCCACGGAGCTCGACGATAGATCGTAAAACATAAGACGTCTTTTATCATTTGCTTTAAAGTGTATGGTGAACATTAATCTAGGTATGTTAACCTTTCCGAAGGCAGACTCGCGAGGTCTACAGCTCTCAGGGACACTAGCATCATTATATGAGAAGATTATTCTGAGATGAGAAGTTACCAATGACTGACTCACTAACATAACAACGCGCAGCCAAATTACTGTACCTACCTAGAATCCTGAAATAGTATGCAGGAGGACTTTTCATGATGTAAGTGAGCACTAAGAAAGGAGTTTTAGAAATTCAACTCCTAAGAATGTGAAATACGGGGTGAAGTTTTACACGGAACAATTCGCGGCAAAATAGGGACCTTGCATGAAGAGTACATTTTGAAAACAATTTCTGATTATATAAACATCTAGCTGAAAAAATCTGTTAAGGACACTTTCAGTCCGATATTGATACATTAACTTTGGTTAAGATCCGTTAGAAAAGTCTGTTTCAAAATAAATAAAAAATTCAAAAATCTTATATTATTATGAAATAGCTCTTTAAATTTATAGCAATTTTTGTTACGGAGCCATTTAGCCTTAACGCAATATTTAACATAGCTGACAAACAAAGTCCTCACAACACGCATACAAATTGCTAAAGGAGTGACGTCACTAGTCAGTTGTTTTTTCTTCGGGACGTTTAGGCCGAGACGAAAAATTTGAATTTTCAAACCCTTATATCTCAAAGAGTTTTTGGGTAATCAAGATGATTTTTTTCACTGTTATTTCTATTTTTGAGAGCTCTTTTCAAAGGGGATGAAAAAATTGTGTGCAAGTTCCGCATTGCTCGTGCTTCTTATAATTGGAGGTAGTTACTAAAGATCGAACCTACGAATGATCGAACCTTGAAAACTAACGGCAGAATCATTATACAGTGTAACTGCCTCCGTGGTCCAGTGGTTAAGGCGTTTGCCTTGTTGACCCGGGGGTCGTGGTTCGATTCCCACGAGAAGCATACTTTGTTAAGTTGTTTCCAGTTTGGCTAAGACATTGCAGGCATGAATCACCCGATTGTCTGATAAGAAAGATGATTCCGTGCTTCGGAAGGCACGTTAAGCCGGTGGTCCCGGCTGCCATCTGGTAGTCGTTGCGTTTCCGAAGAACTCTGACACCAGGGTGTGCATGGTCGACTGACACTGTCACCTACTCGAAATGATGATGATGATGATTATGATAATTACCAAATTATTATGCAGGATTTCTTCAGTAAATAAAACCTCGAGGATCTCGATACTTGAGTTTATTTCTCTTCGACGATCAAATCAAGACTGACCCCACCATTACAATGCAGGTATTTAAATACAAATCAAGTTGTGGTGGGGCAGTTTACAATTCAGTTCACTTAAAATATTTTAAAAGATAAATTTGATTAAATGTATCAAGAATTATTATGAATAATTATTATCTTATATAATAATAAAATAACTTAATATTTAATGTGAATTATGTTTTTAAATAAACAATTGCCATTTGACATTAATTGAACTGCTATTAATTAATATATTTATGTCATATGTAATCACAATAATAATTCAATTCTAACATTCGGCCTTTCTGACTTTTAACTAGTTTGTCCTCAAACTACAGAACAATAATTCAATTATACTTTCATTTAATCTTTAATAAGAAATAATAAAGTAGACAAAGAAATAAAAATCATAAAGCAAAAAAAAAATTATTTAAAAAATAATAAAGTAGGAAAAAAAAATTTTTTTTTTTTTTACTCTAAACATATAAATCAAATAATCATGCGTTTTGAATATACTTGGGTAAACTATGCTAATACATATGCCTGGACTCTCATCAGGCGCACTTATGTCTGGAACTCTCATCAGACTCACAAATGCCTGGAACTCTCATCAGGCTCAATTATGTCTGGAACTCTCATCAGACTCACTGCCGCCTGGAACTCTCGTCAGGCTCACTCATGTCTGGAACTCTCATCAGACTCACTATTTATTCACTTAACACTTATCCTTTAACATTCTCTATGAAAATAATGCTCATAGGAAAACTTCAAGACATTATGAACAGTTAAGCGCCGTCGTCACAATCTACATCACTATCAGAATTATCATCATTGACATGAACATTGATCCACGGTTGAATTTGATCAACAGCCCATACATTTGAATAGTGTCTTGTACCAATGTTAGATCCTTCAATACTAGATACTTCATACCTATCATTATCAAGTATTTTAGATATCTTATATGGACCAGAAAATATCGGCAACAATTTTTTACTTGAACCATCATTTTTGTTAATTTGTTTCTTTATTTTAACAAGGTCTCCTATTGAATATTTTTTTGGTACCTTTCGTTTTTTGTCAAATCGTGTCTTTTGTTTTTCTTGGTCATCTTTTATGTATGCCGATATTTCCATTCGCATACTGTTAATATCTTGTTTTTGGGTCCTGGTATCTTGAAAAATATTACTAAAGACATTTTCACCACTGCTAGTCAAGGCTCGTGGTTGTGGCGTAGCTGTGGCTCGTGGCTGTGGCATAGCTCTGGCTCGTGGCTGCGACGTTGAGGCTCCGGCTCGATGTCATCGACAGGTAGCCGTGACGCTCTCGAATGACTGCTACTTTGAAGCTCGTCGTGATATCGACGTCCAATTGGTTGACTTTGCTTTCGTTCCGCAATATGTCTGTAATGTTGAAATGGGGATAAGTTTTTGTTTGATTGGGGATGGTCTTTCATGTTACCATATTGCGAACGTGACAGTGGTAAAACAGGACTTCGACTCCTTGTAGACCGGTTTGGCCTACTTCGACTGCAGCGACTGCGATTTCGACTTGTACGGTAGCGCTGATCATTGATGCTTCTTTCATGGCGTCGAGACGAGCGCTCCATATTCCGGCAATCACCGGGTGGTGGCGTCGTCAAGCGCCAATTTTTATTCATGCGGACAAATCTGAAAAATAAAAATAACACGAACAGTTTTTCTTCGCTAAAATTTATCTACATAATAACAACAAAAAAAACTGATTTTCAGCAATGGACAGAAATATAATTTTATATTCCACGCATAACCTTGACGTGTAGCTCTTAGTTTTTATATTGGGGTATAATTTTATAGCTGTATGCTTTCAAATAAAAAAAATAAAAACTGCATGAAAATCGGTTCACCCATTTTAGAGCTACAGTGTCTCAGCAGATACACAGATATACACAAACACATACGCACACACACATTCACCTAGCAGTTAAACTAATAACACCCCTCTTTTAACGTCGGGTGTACTTCTTAACGGTAGCAAAATCTTTTTTTTTTAAATTGAATATTGAATAATAATCTATAACTGAAAGTTATTTGAACGGGAAAATAAACACAAAAAAAAAACATTTAGAAAAAATACTCACGTGTGGACACAGCTATCCTTCACTTCTGACTGATAATTACCAAATTATTATGCAGGATTTCTTCAGTAAATAAAACCTCGAGGATCTCGATACTTGAGTTTATTTCTCTTCGACGATCAAATCAAGACTGACCCCACCATTACAATGCAGGTATTTAAATACAAATCAAGTTGTGGTGGGGCAGTTTACAATTCAGTTCACTTAAAATATTTTAAAAGATAAATTTGATTAAATGTATCAAGAATTATTATGAATAATTATTATCTTATATAATAATAAAATAACGTAATATTTAATGTGAATTATGTTTTTAAATAAACAATTGCCATTTGACATTAATTGAACTGCTATTAATTAATATATTTATGTCATATGTAATCACAATAATAATTCAATTCTAACAACAGTGAAGTGCAAACTCAAAATAAATACGTATAGCTGTGTAAGCGGTTAGATAATTTTCCGGCAGACCGTCTGCGGAGCGGATTAAGCTATATTCATGTCGCCCACGGGCAGACATGCTAATGTGATGTGCTACGTACACTATGTGCTTGCAAAACTTAGACATTAAAATAGATTTTATCGTGCAAGAACCTTAATTATTTTGACTAAATATAAAGATTATTTACCAAGCCTTTAAATCTTACCGCCTTACGCTCTGTTTAACCCGTAAGGAATAAAGACGTGTTTTATATGCTGTAAGAGTGTGTTAGTTGTATTAAAATATTTGAAAACAAGGCAATTTGTATCATTATTTCAGAAATGAACAATGAAAAGCATATTCAAAATAAATACGTATAGCATGTGTGAAGTGTCTAATTGGTTGGATATTTTCCCGGCAGACATATGCAAATGTGATGGTGACAACACTCGCAGAAATTACACACTGAAATTGAGTATGATCGTGCAAGAACCTTTATTATTTAGACTGAATAAAAAGACTCCCTTTTTTTATCAAGCCTTTGAATCTTACTGCTTTACGCTCTGTCTACCGCGTAAATATTGCAGACGTGTTTTATTTTCGTGTAAGAGTGTGGTAATTCTATTAAGATATTTATATCAGAAGTTACCAATGAAGTGCATACTCAAAATAAATACGTATGGCATGTGTGAAGTGTGAATGTGTGAAAGCGGTTGGGTAATATCCCAGCAGACCGTCTACGGTGCGGATTAAGCTATATTCGGGTCGCCCACGGGCAGATATATGCAAATGTGGGTGGTGACCTAACTATATGCTTGCAAAAATTAGACACTGAATTAGATTTTATCGTGCAAGAACTTCTATATTTAGACTGAGTATAAAGTTTTTCACCAAGCCTTTGAGTTTGCCTTACGCTCTGTCTTTACACCCACTACGATGATAAATGTGGGCTTTGAATCTTATGACCTTGGGTTTTGTCTACCCCGCAAAGGATAAAGACGTGATAGTATGTATTTATGTATGTATATAGAAAATAAGGCATGTGGACTGAGTATTTATTGTCTTTGTTGTAGAGAGTCGGTGCTTATTTCAAGCAAAAAAAAACTTGTGAATAGGCGATCCGGCAAGCAACCCATCACCATTTTGATTCCGCTTTCTACCTTAACGTCCACCTATCACCTAAACTTTATGTTTCGTGACCCTGGGCTCTGTCTACCCCGCAAGGGATAAAGACGTGATAATATGTATGTATGTTAAGAAGTGTGTGTGTGTGTGTTTGTGTGTGAATCCCAGCAGTTGGTTAATTTCCCGGCGGAGCCACTGTGCAACGTACGGACAGGGGTACTATTTTTGAACGTGTGACACTCGTCTTCGAACGATTTTAGTATGGAAAAACCGCTAATTTGCGAACGGTGAAAATTCAAAAATCGTACCACTAGGCTACCCACGTGCAAACATATGCATATGTCATGACGTCATCAAGTGCTTGCATATATTAGAGAGACTGAAATAAAGTAGTGTAGAAATAGATAAAGGTCAATTTTAGAGAACTGTCATTCCAGTTCCAGAGCATAGAAGAATGAATGAATTTTTTTTAAATCTATGTTCCAGAGATAATAAATTCACTTAAGCTTCAACCTTCCCATACAAATTTCACACATTTTTGTATGGAAATGTATGACTTATACCAGATGATTCTTAACCGTCTGGCAATATATCATATCTCAGTATAAGGATCGCTAATTAATCACAAAAACCGTAAGAAAAGAAACGGGAAAATAAAATGACGGAACGTGATCATATTGGTCGAATCCTAATCCTAACTAATATTATAAATGAGAAAGTGAGTTTGTTTGTTTGTTTCTTACGCTTTCACTAACAGAACCGATCATTATTAAATTTTGCATACACATAGGTTAGGGTACTAAAAGGGACAACAAATTGCCAGATAATTTGAAAAAATTAGATATGTCAGCATTTAAAAAGAAACTAAAATTGCTCCTAATTGATACATTTTATTATAATGTTAAAGGATATTTAAACGATATATTGACCTGACCTTAACATAATTTATTTTAATTTTGTTTATAAAATATTGCATATTATGTATTAGGTACATAATTTAATGACTATTTTCAATTTAATATGACTTTTATAATAATTTAATTTCTTGAACATTTTAACTTACAACCATTATATTATTGTATATCCATTAGGATATTATTGTATGTCGTAAAAGACGACTTAGGAAACTCAAGGTAAACAAATCTTATAAACATCAAAGAGACCTCTCCAACCTGTCTGGCCAGCGTGGAGAGTGTAGGCCAAATCCTCTGACTGCTCTGGCAGTACGGAGAGGGTCGTGCTCCTGCAGTGGAGACTAATAAAGATCTGATGATGATGATGATGATGTCTATTAGGATAGGTCACAAAGACAGACATTTATTTGCTTCGGCTTGTGACGGTGGTCTAAAAACGTTTACTCAGTAGTTTCCGGTTTTACCTAGAAAAATATACTTCATATTTGTCGAGCTCCGTGGCGCATCGGTCAACACGCCTGCCTGCGACACGGAGGTCCCGGGTTCGATCCCCGGGCAGGTCAAGATGGAAAATGATCTTTTTCAGATTGACCTGGGTCTTGGATGTTTATCTATTTAAAGTATCTATTATAAAATATAGTGTCGTTGAGTTAATATCCCATATCACAAGTCGCAAACTTACTTTGGGGCTAGCTCAATCGGAGTGATTTGTTCGATAAAAAAAAATATCTGACTAAATTTCAAGAAAAGAGGTGTTTCAGCCCCTCAATATGAACAACTTTTCCTATAGAACCAATGCTATAAACACAAAAAAAAATACAATTCCATACAAAAATATGTTTTTAGCCGCTCGGTCAATTTGTATGCGAACCATTGAGATATAATACTAAATACTAGAGGAACTACCTTATATTGCATTGTTCCATTCCTCGAAATTTGAAATTTAAGCGCTGCTGCGCTAAAACAAAAACGAAGCGTTTAATCATACATAACTCAATACCTCAGTGCTATATTTGCTACTTTAACGCGTTTTCATAGCAACATGTCAACATAATGCAAAATGGCGGGAGGTAATTATATTGACTTTTTTTGTAAAAAATAATGAACTTGCTGATGAAAATTTGTTCCTTTGCACTGTTCAGTGGTCGATAAGTTATAACTGCAATAACTCAATACACACCAAGGCATTTTCTATGATTTTTACCAAGTTTTAGTTTATTAATCGTGGGAAGTACCACAAGCGAAAGAGCTAACAACCGACTGAGTGAGTTGTGGCGCGATGGCCACAGTTGAACGAGACAAAGTAAGGTATTGCGGTGTCTTCTGTAGTAGTTATATCTCAATGATGCGAGCATATTTTTTTTTAAGTTTTCTGCATTGTTCCCATTGGAAAAGTTGTTCATATTAAGGGGCTGAATCACCCCTGTGAGGGTCAAATACGATCAAAATTTCGTTGACGTCATGTATACAAAGAACAAGATATTACAGTTAAGTACGGCTGAAAATAACCCAATAAATCCCGAACGAAAATATTCCCTAATAACTTGCACAAACTGAATTAATAAGCTCCATGTTTAGTTTGGTACCAAAAAATACACGATGAAATTGCACGTTAAACCGTTAGCGTTCAAGCAGATAAAAATATTGAGGATGTTCAATATTCAATACTTCTAAATATTCCACAAAAAGTGGTGAAAATTAAGGGTTTTAAAAAAAAACTGAGTCTATGCTCACCTCCACGAGTAACCTCCTCCATTTGTATAACGATAATTAGGTTTCGCTATGCTAAGTTTCAACAAAATGTTTTGTAAGATCCTTTAAACGGTAATAAATGAAAAAAAAAGGTACGTGGCACTGTATTCTAATGGTAAGCATAAGAAGTCTTCCTCGCCTTTTCCCTTTTTGGGGTCGGCATTTATGCCAACTCTCTCCAAAATGCAAAAATATTCTAGAGATATACTGCCTTATTATAAAACAAGGACTAAATTTAGTACCCCGTTTAAACCATTATCCGGCTAAAATAAGTCAACATTTATTACTTTGACATTTGGTAAGTGTCACTGTCAATTTATTTTGATTGTATATTGGTTTAAACTAGGTACTAAAGTTAGAGTTTGTGGTGGGAAGTCAAAGGGTGCAGTTGAAGCTTGCCTTAGACAATTTTGCAAATTGATTTTAGTGGACTTTATAATATGAATTTGATGTAGTTTGGTGTTATAAATGAACGTGCTCATGAACAATTTGTGAAATAGTTAAAGTGGACTGATGAATGGACTCGTATAGATTTGCCACCAGAAGCTCCCACGAGGCATCAAAGAACATACGCCATCTTTGATGCTACTTGAAAAAACATTACCGTACAGCACCGATACTTAGTATCTCATAATACTGGACATTGGCAGAATCACTGAAATCTCGGTGGAAGCCAGAATATAAAACAAAAGAAGAAGAAGATAGAGTTTAAAATCTTGCTGAACTAATAAGACTATAAGTTACCCCTAAAGGTTCTTATATGATCTTCAAGTTATAGATCGGTGATAGTCTTCTTCCAGTAAAAATAACTTTTTGAGGACAACGTTTATATTATCGTCTATATGTTATTTGTTAGCATATGTAAATAACTTCTTTCATGACGTATTAAGTAAAGTAAATCTTGGTTATTAGTTTATTCTGCGTAGTAAAACTCGTTCAGGTCACTATTAATTCTGTGGAATTAATAATCTCTATTTTAAAACGTGTTTCCAGGCTTCTCTTACAAATTAATTGAAGCACTAAAATCGCAGAATTTCAATGCAAAAATTCCAGCTAAATACCACACCCACGGGAAGTGGGAGCACAGACATAAGAATATCTAGATAGTTCACAGCAAAATAAGTTTTTTGTGAGCATACAGCGATAACGATGTAGTGGCTAACAATTTTGAGCACTAGATCTATACAAAAGAAAGGCAATATACCAAAAAGAAGTAAAGTTTATACGTCTGTCAGTGGCATACCTATGCTTTACAAATAATGTGACACTAATAGGTATTTTTAATTCTTTGGCATCCCTTTAAATATTGACTACCTATACCTACTCATACAATAGCCGTGTAGTTCCCGGCAGAGTAGAATAGGACCACTCCAAGTCATCCCGTGGATGTCGTAAAAGGCGACTAAGGAAACACAAGCTAAACAAAGCTTATTAACATCAAAGATACCTCTCCAACCCGTCTGGCCAGCGTGGAGAGTGTAGGCCAAATCCTCTGACTACTCAGGCTAGTATATGGCTCTGGTAGTACAGAGAGGGTCGTGCTCCTGCAGTGGAGACTAGAAAGACCTGATGATGATACCTACTCAAAGATTCAAAGTATTTTAATACCTCAAATAAAAATATAACCTCAACTGCTTGAGGCCATTACTTTAGATAAAAAACCAAACATAAAAAATAGGACTGAATTGCAACATATTTGTGATGCGACGCCACGTAAATTTGTATCAATACAAATTTTCTAATTCTACTCAAAATATAAACACACAGTCTTTAATTACTTTCCACCACAAACACGTTCACGAACCTAAAAAATCAATGTCTATTTTCTCTATTTTATTGCATCAAAAATTACACGCACCGCCCACACCATCCGTGCTCGCCTCATTAGTCCTTTGAAGTGGCTGCATGCTGTTATTACTGCAAAAAACGTGCTCTGTAAAAATATTCCAACAGGTTCGTGAAACGTCTGTAGAGCTTTATGGGATTAAATTGTGGGCTGATCGTGGGAATTTTGTAGAATTTTTTATTGATATTGGTTTGGTTCGTAACAAAGGTCGAGAAAAAATAAATTAGATAGTTCACGTTGTTGACGTGGGACAAAACAGTTGGCTGGAAGATAAAGGGAGAATAATCAAAGACGGTGACGGAGGACGGTGATCACTCTGATGTTACGTAATTTTTACCACGACTAGCAAAGAACGAAAGTATTGTTTTTCGAGTTCTATGTTATCTTCTTTCATCATTATCATCATCATCAAGTCTCTTTTTAGTCTCCACTGTAGAAACAGGGTCCTTTCTGTACTACTAGAGCCAGAACAGTCAAAGGATTTGGCCTACACTCTCCATGCTGGTCAGACGGGTTGGAGTTTATGAGCTTTATTTAGCTCATGTTCCCTAAGTCGCCTTCTAGGACATCGGCGGAAAGACTTGGAGTGGCCCTATTCTACTCTGCAGGGAACCACACGGCCTCTTATGTTAAAGACAACATAAACAATATATTTTTTGTATGGCAACATTTGCCCTATTGTAATGAATGACATCTGTCATTGTCCTCTCGCATTTTTTCCCGCTTGTGTAAAGTACTGTGCTCAATCAATCAATCAATGCTCCTGTCCAATTTAAATTATAAATAAACGTAGTTCAGTGTTTAAAACAAGTTTTTATTCAATCTGCAGCAAATATCTCCCAGTCTGTAACGCTTACACAATGTACTATTAAAACCGAAACGGGCACGACCGTAATATACTCCCGTGTGTCCTACGCTACGTGACCTAAGTTTTAACGCGTTCCCGATATATCCCAGAAGTTGTTGCGAACTTCCACATGACAGATGTGTGGTGAGTTTCTTAAGCGTGTATGTATGTACATAACAGGTTATTTTGGGTTATTGTGATTTCAAATCAGTTTTGATATCAGTACCGTTTTGATTGATTTATTCCAATCTAATACCACAAAAGAATACCACTGGTATTACTTTGATTTTTTAATTATTTTCTATTCCGAACGGATACCTCTGTTTAAAATAATACCAAAACAAGTTCAAAGGTACAATCAGTAAAAATGTTTTGGTTCTAACAACTACACCTACCACAGAACTATAACTAATGATCTGAGATCAATACGTATGACAAAATAATAAAAAGACAAATTTATTTATAACGTCAGATTGATAATTAAAAAAATAAAATAAATTTGCCAAAATAATAATAAATTCTTTTTTAAAGGCAAATCCTATAAGCAACGGCACGCTTTTACCAAAACTGTGACGTCATGCGACATTTCAATTCAATGAAGTAAAAAAAATATCCTAAATTAAATCCAAATTGATGATAACCTGCGACACAAGCGGTCCTGGGTTCGATCCCCGGTCATAATGGAAAACAATCTTGTTCTGATCGGCCTGGGTCTTGTATGTTTTTCTATATTAAGTTTCTAGATCAAAATATAGTAGGTATCGTTGAGGTATTATCCTACGACAGTTCACAACTTATTGTGGCGCTATTTTATGTGAATATATATTTATTTATTTAATATCACATTGTTCTTCAACACCCATGCTTACTAACTTGTTCACGAAAACTTTCTCATAGCATTTATTACATTACAACCAAGAAATAGGCAATGGTGCTGTAATATTAATAGCAACATCCGACCACAAATTAGTTAAATACAGATGTGATACTCGCTACATGTGCGAAAGTGGCAGGATTTTTCAAGTGAATACTTCTTAACAGCGCTGTGTGATGGGGAAAAATGTTAAACTCGCGACAGGTCACGTGACCGACAGATTTTCCTAAAGGCATCTGACATATATTGACAACTGATGCCACGTGCTCACTGTATTTTTTTCTGCTTTGAGGACCAACAGCTGTTTACGTATTGACTCGACACAAATAATTGGATAAGTTAAACTTAACTTAAAGCAAGGGTTTTCAGTAAAATCAGTTAACCTGCCACGACAATTAAAATCGTGTCAAAATCAAAATTTATTAAGCTATTTAGCATTTATATTTTTGTCAATCAATTTTATTTTTTACAGCCATTGTAAGTATATCAATTTTCACTAAACAAACTGGTTTTACCAGTTTTACTCGAGAATGTCTATTGAATTTACTAGGTACGTCATTACATCAAATATAAAATGTGGATATAAGTGCCCTTTGCAGTGGAGACTATGGGGCCGTGGGGCCCAGAAGCAAAAGCTTTAATGACTGAGATTTCAGCGCGCCTCCGCGAAGTCACTGGGGACCCAAGGGCTGGTAGTTACTTTGCACAGCGAATTGCCATCGCTGTGCAGAGGGGTAATGTCGCCAGCCTACTGGGCACCCTTCCTCGCGGCGACGGGCTGGAATCTCTTTTTTATTTATAATTAAGCTAGTTCAGTCTTCTGTTAATATATTATAAAAGATGTGTATATAAATAAAAAAACATACTCCTAAAAAAAAAAAAATTAAACGACACAGTAGTGTTTACAATCGATAAGCTATCTGCTCTATCAGCCATCAAGAATGAGTATATCCATACAAAACCTACCCAAATGGCTGTGTCCTACCTGTACCTATGAAATTTGAAACAAGGAAGCCATGCCTCGTCTTAATATAACGTTGTTTGAGTTACATCAATTTCGAATATAAATCAAATTCTAAACAATTTTGTTGACATCGGTTCCTTATTGTTTTATCGAATCTCCTTTAATAAAATATTCGTATTTTGTCTTCAATATCTTTGTCTCTACTGGTTGTCGATTTGTTTAGAGATCACGCCACATATACATACCTACTGTTGCGTCTTTATCCCTTACGGAGCAGATACAGCCTAAAGCTTTAATGTGTATGTTTCGTAAATCCAACTCGCACTAAGGCAGTTTATTTATTCTCGATATTTTGAAGTCTTACATAAATTATACAATTGAGTACACCACTCCATTGACACTGAAGTGATATAAGTAATAATGAACAGGGCGTAAACATGTAGTGTCCCCCGCAATATGGCGCCCCAAACTTGTCCTACGTTCTCCGGTGTGTTTAATAGCTTTGAAAATAAAAGTTATCTGCTACAGTTGCTACTCGCACGTTACGCTACGCACCATCTTATAAACGTAAGTACTTACCTTAGTACTTGAATTCATGCTGCAGTGTTTGATTGTTAACTCACACATTGACATGTGTACGAATGTAGAATTTCTGTTTATCCTGTGACGTTGATAATTCGTTAATAAAGCTAATCCTTATATAAATGCGAAAGAGTATTCTTGCTTAAACTCCACTATTAATAACTATTTATAATACTTAGAGGAGTAAACATAAACAAACAAACATTCCATCACAAAGAACATCTTGAAATTGCACAAACACTTGTTGAACTAAATCACCTGCAAACCATAGTTCATTTTTCCACACCCACGCGTAAAAGTATAAAGAAAAATACTTCAATTCGCCTCTCTTCCTTTATGCTTGTACTCGTAACACGTAAACACTTCAATAGCTCACGTGCAAAATATACAATGCATTTTTCAGATTTTCTTCGTATTTCTTCACAAGTGCCGTTCGTAATACCATTGTGCGCACTTCAATATTATTTCACTTGTAAGTTGGAGAGAGCTACGAGGAGCGAATTGTTGTATTTACAACATTTCAAATTTTTGTCCTTCTACCATTTTTATTTGTACTTTTTATTTTACTTAAATAGTAGCTAGAAAACTAGGTAAAAAATGTTATATCTCAATACAAGTAGTACAGAGACGGTCGTGCTCCTGCATTGGAGACTAAAAAGACCTGATGATGATGATGATGATGATATCGATTGTAGTCAATCCGTTCAAATGGTTTGCGCGCTTTGACAAACCGACGCTGGCAGCCGACAAAAGAAGTGTCGTCGCCCGCCAAAGGCGCTATCGGCAGCTTCAAAGTCTCGGCACGCGCCGTACAGACGCAGTACGTTGATGCATCGCGTGGAACAGCTGTTTAATTTTGCATGCAGTTAATAGTTAGTTGTAGGTATTATAAATATCCATTAAACTTTACTTAAACAAAGATAACGTTACGTGCTCTACGAACTATACGTAACGTCATCTTTGTATAGTTGGAGAGCAGATCTAGATCGTATAAAACTTCGTGGACAGGTCAAAGATGATTTCAACATGGTTATTAATAACATGACATTCATCATCATCATCAATCATAGATATCAGAATAACTACAATCGATATATTGAGAAATAAAAAATCTTACCTAGTTTTTTAAGTACTATTTAATAAAATAAAAAGTACAAATAAAAATAGTAAAAGGGCAAAATTTTGAAATGTCGTAAATTCAACAATTAAAACTAAGCTTGCTCTGCCTCGGGATGCAGATGCGAAAAGCGCTGTTTTTAATTTAAAGGCACTAATGAAACTCACTTTGACTATCGTCTACTGATTTATTTTAACTCAAATGATTAATACTTGTCGCGAACCCGAAGCCGAACCTCGCATGGCAGGGTCGCAATATAAGGACGGGGCTATACAATGCAACAACTGTTCAGATCGGAGTCCGATTTATTACAACAACCAATAATAAAAGGCTTACTCAACGACAAGACATCTATACCTGTCGAATTATAACATCTATGATTACTCGTATAACATTGTTACCGTAATGTCAGGGAATTGCTTCCATTAGCGAATTAATGCTATTATGTGAAAGCTCATTATTTGGAGCTCATTCACTAAATGCTTCATAATGTTAACCATATGCCTATATTCTATTATCAAATAATATTAATGAATGATGGTTGCTTGCCCTTTGTATAAAAAGGGGGTGAAACGATGATTTTTAGGATGAAAACTATCCTAGATCCTTCCAAGAGTCCCAAACGATCACCAAATCAAATTTCATTCAAATCAGTTCAGCGGTTTTATCGTAAAATAGCAGAGAGAATGAGTTATTTTAACGTACTCCTTAAGGGAGCACACTAGGCACAGTAGCGACGCCAATCATTTTACTCCTAATACTTTACAAATAGAAGGAAATTCAAGAATGTAAATCATATAAGCCTTAGTAAATAACCTGAAGTATTTTGGGAATCATGTTTTCATATTATGAGAATCAGTCATTAAGAGAAATAGTGATTACCGCCAAAAACAGTCGTTTGTGGCGGTAAACTGATTCTCATAATTCTCACTGATTCTGATTCCGTGCCTAGTGTGCGGCCTTAATGATGCTAATAAACTAATTTTCTGAGTGAATTCGCGAATAAATTTCCCACTGAATGCAGTTTAATGCCATTTATTTTCCAGAAAAATATTTTAATAAAAAACATTGGGTGGTATTCACTCACACTCATTTTTTTAAAAACATCTTCAGTCTCATGTAAATCACAAAGATTTAAAGTTTAGTGTAGGTATCACTTCCTATTATTATTATTTTTTGCTAGCCAGATGTGTCCCACTGCTGGGCAAAGGCCTCCCCTTCTTCCCTCCACACATCTCTGTCGTTGGTCTTTTCCATCCAAAACTTGTCGAATTCCCGCAGGTTCCTATTATAGAAAGAAAAAATAAAAGAATACTAATCGGTTTATTTGCAATAGGTAACATCGTTATTAGCTCAAATGAAAATAAATTACTAAGGGTCAAAGGATGCCTTATAAATAGCATTTAAACTAAACTGTAGAATTGTAATTGAAACACGAAGCGAAGCGAAATGAATTCTGAGTGCGGTGGGATGGAACAGAGTATTTACTACGGAACCACGGAAGGGTATATAATATGTTATATTTGTCCTTTCATTGTTTATGGTTTTTATTATTTTCTTAAGTTCATGATAATTGTCATCGTATTATTTACATATTATGTACAACGTTTTCATTGCACACCTTTTATTACCCTGCTTCGAGTGAGGGAGAGGCTGGTGTACTGAGATACAAGCACTGCTTAGTTCAGACACCAGTCTCTCACAATCTTAAATCATGTGATAAATAGTTGTGCCATGTTAAAGTTAAGTTTAGTGTTAAGATTGTGGAGAACAAATAAAGAATTTTTACTTACTTACTTACTTACTATAGGTATATATATATATACTACATTGCGTCCAGCGGAGCTATTTACGAGTACTTTTTATTTGTGTCAGTGGTTAAAGTATGTATAAGAAACTTCATATTACTAAAATAGCTGGCCAGCGTGGAGAGTGTAGGCCAAATCCTTTGACTGCTCTGGCTAATATATGGCTCTGGTAGTACAGAGAGGGTCGGGTCAGGTCTTCTTAGTCATCGGGTCTTTTTAGTCTCGACTGCAGGCGTCGCACGCCCGATGACGAATGATTAATTAAATACAAGCAAAATGACTTCATCTGCTTCTGTCTTGAAAATCGGCGAATAAACAATATTGTTAATTAAACCCTAATCTGATCTTTAAAGGAGACCGTTTATATGAACAACTTATCCTTGGTTACTTAAAAAAATCATCATTTTCATATTGATTTGCCTATAAAAAATATTACCAAATAGCACAGCTGCTCCATACATTTTGGATCAGAGGTGTTCAACGTACATCGTATATTTGCAATGTTATATACACTTATATGGCCACATATCTATATGTGTTTATAACAGTGCAAAGATACATTACAAGTAACAAAGTTAGTGTTAGACAGCTTGGCAATTGTGATACCAGTCTTGGCCACCTACACAGATAAATAATCAAATAAAAGCATACAAAATAAATATATTTACATAGGTAATACGAATTTTACACATAATAACAAATAAAACAAAAAAATATATAAATACTGTGTAATAAAAAAGAAAGAAAAAGAAACAAAAAGCAAAAGCAAAACTAAACTAAATAAAAAAAATAATATTTTTGTTTAGGTAATATATTTAAATGATTGAACAAAAACGTAATTTAAATTTAACATAGTTTAAGAATCTCGCGAATGTCGATACAAAAGGCGACGCAAAGAAAACTTTCGAAATTAGACTTTGTGAACTTTTAAATTAAATTTAAAATTCCAACTTTATGTTTTCATTTTACTTGTTGCGTCTCAGGGAGCAATCTTTAATGAAAAAATCTTTGTGTAAGCTTCTAGTCGTAGGAAAAACAATTTTCGAATCTTTTACGATTCAACTACTTTGTTTTTGTTTAGGATTCCTTAAAAAAACAAGGATCCCTTATAGTTTCACTATTTTCGTCTGTTTGCCCATCCACGATTTTGCTGAGACACTATTAGTTCTAGAAATCTGTAATTTGACATGAACATGAAATACAATTTAATGAAAATTGGGATTCCTCCCCTATATGTAAAGTGGGCATAGATTTTTCTCGTCAATCTCTTGTTGTGAGGTGTCTTTGAAAAGGTCTTTCAAAATTATTGTCGGTATATGAACAACACTTATCAATTCAGGGATCCGTTTGTGATAATAAAACAACAAAGTCTTTTTTGGAGTCTAGTATCGTGGCTGATTACTTTTTTTAATATAGGTTGACCCTTAATTTCACCTTTATTTAAAATCTCCAGAAACAAATCCTTATCCTATCCTAACTAATATTATAAATGCAAATGTGAGTTTGTTCGTTTAGTATGCTTTGCAATTTTCAATCGAACGAAATCAAATCACCATGATTTTTGGTAAAGATTTTGTCAGGGACACATAATAGGACATAGTGCTTTGCAATCATAAAAAAGGGACTGTCTGGTGGATAGATAGTAACGCGAGGAGACCCGCGGGAGGAAACTAGTTATAACATGTAGTCTTCATGTAGTATGTTCGGCATTTCGTTCGAGGAAGACAAAGCCAAAAACAAGAGACCAAGTTTAGCGTGTTCGAGACGTATAGACAAAAACAAATTCTGAAAGCTCTATTCCGAAAATCTAGTTACTGTCACAGACAACTTATAGATTTATGAGAAATACGAACATATGTATTGTGAAATTCCTCCATCTGTTCAACGACACAGTAAAGTTTGACGACGTCGTAAATATTTCAGCGGACATTTCATCCAGTACCTATGAAGAACCCAAGATGTTTTATCCCTAGGGCTGCCAGGCGTATGGAGAAAACCAGAAAAAGTCGGGATTTTGGTTGCGTGTCCGGCTATATAAGAGAGTCCCACTGGCTTTTTTTTAAAGTTTTGATAATAAAGAGCCACAAAGCTACAAAATTTTCTTGTGTCTCTTTTATATGATCTTTACTTAAAACTCTTTTACTTAATTTAGACTTAACCGATTATCTCTATCGAAAATCAGAGCAATGCAACTAGCAATTTTGATTACACATATAGACAGACACTAATAAAGGTGAAAGTACTCGCTCCAATGATAGAGATAGAAAATCATATGTTTAACTCTGATCGTGTATAGAAAATCATAAAAATATTAAATAAAAACTATTTTCAGCATCTTACATAACGAAATAGCCAAATGGCATACGCATAAACTCGATTTTGTCGTAAGGACCCTGAAAGGTCGTCCTTAAATGTAAACACTCATTTCGTGAAACATCCTCTGTAAACAGACCCGACCCTTAAATAACGTACATATTACATAGTTGTGTCAAATCCATATGTTTACAATCTAAAAGTTGTTCAAAGTTTTGCGTGGTTTTAGTGAAAACATTATGAATGGAAGGTAGAAAACCGTTCTGTAAATATTGATATTATTGATATTACTATGAGTCGATATTTTATTCACAAACAAAAGGAGTTTCTTATAAATATATTTAGTTAAGAAAATAATGTAGTAAAAGTAAAAATGTTTTATGTTACTTCTTGTAAATTTTTTTAGAGTAAAAGTAAAATTTCATAGCATCAAACATTGCTATCAAATGTGAATGGACTTCAATATCACATCAATTAAACGAAAAATGTTACTTTTCTTGATTTCAAATCCTAACTAATATTATAAATGCGAAAGTGAGTTTGTTTTTTTTTTTTGTTTGTTACGCTTTCACGCCCTATCTACTGAACCGATCATCATGAAATTTAACATACAGATAAGTAAGGGTACTGAAAATGACATAGGCTATATATCACGCGGAAAAAGTTGCGGGTAACAGCTAGTATACCATATGTTAATAAAACTCTGTCCGGTCCTTAAAGAGGTGACTTAGTCCGTCAATATGAACACCTTTTTCTATGGGACTAATGCTGAAAATTCGAAAAAATAATTGACATTCCCAAACGAAAGTGTTCAGCCGGCCGAGCAATTTGTATCCAAAATTAATCTCATGGGAAAATTTGTAAAAATTAACGGCACCTCTTTTTAAAGTCGGAGAGGATTGTTTCCTTAAAACCTTTTCAAGTGACGAACACGACGATGCACTGACAACTAGGCCTGATTCAAAAGCTTTGGATCAGAGTGAAGCTGTCCGTTTGCTTGTTTCAAAGCTTGTTTGAGTAGTAGATCACCACCCACTTACTATCTACTGAAATCCAATCCAATCCAGAATACTTCCCTGGAACAGATTATAAAGGAAAGTCGTTAAAGTAGGATGAAGGCATCACGCCATCGCGATCAGCACAACTTTTAATGAAATGTCTAAAGCTCCGCATGGTGAACTTTTCGTAGCTTTTCATAGAATACCGTATTTAATTACCCTATATTGTCATTAAGCTAGTATCTTTTAAACATCGTTGAAATTATTTTACAGCTATTATTGATGTCGAAAGACTTCGATCATTGAATGTTACCAGTGATGACATACGAATCCGAAAAGTGGTCCCTTACTATGGGCCGCATAAAAAAGCGCAAGATCCCCCAAAGAGCTACTGAGAGAGCTATTCTCGGTGTTTCTCTATAAAATCGAATCAAAAAGAGAAGATCTGTAGGAGAACGAAAGTCACGACATAGCTTAGAGGATTAGCTCCTTAATGTAGCAGTGGGGGAGCACAAAGCGTGCAGAGCCGATAGCTGATGGGGTAGAAAGGTACTCGAATGGCGGCCGCGTACCGGCAAGCGCAGCGTCAGACACCCACCGACCAGGTAGTTCAACGACCTGACCAAGGTCGCAGGGAAACTCTGCATGCAGGCCGCTTCCAACCGGAGACTCCTAAGAAGAGGCATATGTCTAGCAGTCGACTTTTTGCGGGTAAAATTATGATAATATTTTTTATATCAAAATTTTTGTTGCAGCTAAGTATCTTGCCGCATTTATAGCACAAGAAAAAAAAGTTACCATTAACAGGATAGTATTTAGAACAAAA
The DNA here is from genome assembly GCA_963082605.1 of Rhodophaea formosa. Taxonomy (NCBI): domain Eukaryota; kingdom Metazoa; phylum Arthropoda; class Insecta; order Lepidoptera; family Pyralidae; genus Rhodophaea; species Rhodophaea formosa. The sequence goes on along the minus strand of OY720228.1, from coordinate 5,275,638 downwards.
ATGCTTGTTACGTATACTATCTAATACTCTATACTAATAGTATAAGGAGGAAAGATTGTATTGTTTCTTTGTTTGTTAGTTTGCATTGAATAGAATTTTCAACATTTTTCAGACTGGAAACGATTTTTACAAATGATGCTTCTCCGTGGGATTTGAATCCACGACCTCCAGGTCATGAGGTAAACGCCTTGACCACTGGATCACAGAGGCTACTGCGTCTGTTATCCAGTGGTCAAGGCGTTTTTGGCGACTATTTACTAATAGTTAATAGTAAGTAATGGCGATAGCGTGCAATTGGGGAGGCCTATGTCCAGCTGTGGATGAGTAAGTATAGGCTGATGACGATAATGATTAAGTAAAAAGCAACACTACCACTGTAAATGTGGGGAAAAGAATAGGGTGTTTGCATGTGTGTGCATATAGTACAATATTTAATAACTTGTTGAGTATCGCTGTGTGGGTGTATAATATGTCTGTTTTAAACTCTGGACAAACACAAAGTTCGCGATTGTATAGAGGCAACTATGTCTAGTTGGCAGTAATTGCTCGCTCGTGATACAATCCTACACTGGGGGTGGAAATGTTAAAAACTAACGTTTTATTCACAGATCTGTATTGTAAACCCAGTTTCCGAGATACCAGCCTCTCTACCACTATCATGAATATTCACTTAAACTAACAATAATACTTATTAAGTATATTGTATTAATTAACATCAAGTTCAGATTTACCAATTTTTATTCAATTTAAACAGTTAATAATTATTCCGGACATTTTGTAGCACTTTACAGTTTGAAAAAAAGCAGTTTTATTACAAAACCAAAGATTTATAAGAACAAAAATATGCGTAAAAACAATTTATTAAGCAAAATTGATCTGACAAAAATGTGTCATAAGTGTCAAACACAAAATGGGAATAACAAAATGAAATAGTTATAAATGTTGACAAGATCAGCGGCTCGTCGCGCACATATACCATCTCCGGACCCGTCGCTCAGCTCCGCCTCGCCACCGCCGGAGTCCAGCCCCGTCGTAAGCGCTGTGACACAGGCCGTGGCAGTTGCGTCGAGCTCGAGCGACGAGTTTTTCTCTCCGCCTACGACGCCACCACCAGTTCGTCGGCGGAGAGGACGCCGGCCGCCGGACGGCTTAGGACCTCGAGGCCCACCGGCCTCTGATAGGGTCCCAGCTCCCGGCGGTAGTGTGCAGCGCATGCGATGGACGCAATCCATCAATGAAAATGTCATGCGCTCATACTATGGGGCTACAGAGGGAGGAAACAACCTGACCGCGTACCGTGTTCGGATGCTCTCTCTGTTTCAGGTGCTTGAGCCAGCTGTCAACGTTTCGGCACAACGACTGTCGGATCAGGTACGAGTCATCCAGCGTAATCGTATGTTGGATGACGATGTGCTTGATCGCCTGCGAACTGAAATACAGAGTAACCATGCCATTGCCCCGTCGGCACATGTTGAGGTATCATCTCAGCGTAGCACAATACAAGTCGGTGCTAATGACATGAGTAATGACATGGTTACTAATGTAAGTACCCAGTGCAATGAGGAAGTGAGGAGTGCTTTGGAGGGTGCGATTCAAGAATATCGGTTCATGCAACCCGACCTTAGACCACGTATACCTCGTTTGCCCATGCATAACAAAAACAGGGTGCTGATGGCTGTTCTGGATTCGCAGTTGACAAACTATTTTGATAACTGCGAAGACCTCATTGATGCTCACTCAGTCCTGTATTGTGCGGCTGTAGCGGCGTGTCGCGTTGCTCATGTCAAATTTTCTGATGACAGAGTGACACGACCTAAACCAGCCGTACCGGCCTGGCAGTGCAGGATTGAACGACGTATTGATGGGGCCAGAGCACTCATTGGCAAACTGATCAGCTTCAGGGAAGGCAATAATCGCCCTAGAGTGATGCGTTTTGTGAGGCGGGCGTTCTCTGGGACTGATATCAGTCCTCAAGACTACAGGTCCCGTGTCACAGAGCGCATCGACTTCCTGAAGCAGAAAGTGTATGCATGGGCAAGCCGTATCCGTAGGTATAAACGGCGGATGGACCGATACGTTCAGAATCGCACATTCCAAAGAGATGAAAGGTGGGTTTACAGAGCTTGGGAACGACCGGACGAGGGTGTGGTTGACACGCATCTGCCGGATGATGATGCCATGTGTTCATTCTGGCGCAGCATCTGGTCGGTGCCTGTTAGCCATACCGAGGATGAATGGACTCAGGGGGTCGAGCGGGCGTGCGATCTAGTACAAGAAATGGGGGCAATTACTATCAGTCCCCAAGATGTAGTTTGTGCAGTCCGTCCGTTACCTAACTGGAAATCTCCAGGGCCGGATGGGCTGCACAACTTTTGGATAAAATGGTTCACTAGTTCGCACGCTCGCCTGGCAACTCTGTTCCAGTCAGCCTTAGAGTCAGGGTCGCTTCCCGAGTTTTTAACAACAGGTATAACCCATCTACTCCATAAATCGGGTAGTACTGCGGAACCCAAGAATTATAGACCAATTACCTGTCTTCCGACAGTCTATAAAGTTCTTACATCTATTTTGAGAACTAAAATAAACAAACACATTGAAGACAATTCTATCATGTCTGCTTCTCAAAATGGATGTAGGAACGGGTCTCGTGGTACTAAGGAGCTACTCCTCATTGATATGACCATTAGCCAACAGGTCCGCCGTTCTCGAAGGAATCTGTCGACATGTTGGATAGATTATAAGAAGGCCTATGACTCGGTGCCACATACATGGCTCATGAGGGTGCTAGAGTTGTATAAAGTTGATGCAACTCTGCGCACCTTCCTGATGTCATGTATGAGACAATGGAGGACAGTCCTTCGCTATCCAGGATGTCGGGAAATTCAAAGGAATAGCGAACCTATAAGGATAGAGCGAGGTATATTCCAGGGTGATAGTTTGAGTCCACTTTGGTTCTGCTTAGCCTTAAATCCTCTTAGTACGCTGCTAGAGGATTCAGGTCTAGGCTACCGGTTGAGGAGAGGTGGTCAAGTTATATCTCACCTCCTTTACATGGATGACCTGAAAATCTTTGCCCCCAACGATTTGCAACTGATGGAGTTATTGAAGGTAACTGAAACCTTTAGTAGTGCCATCAGGATGGAATTCGGTGTGGATAAATGTGCGATCATGCATGTAAAGCGAGGGGAGATTGTGGAATCGGTGGGAACCCAGCTCACGGATACCATAAATTTTAGATCCCTCTCAGCAACTGAAACCTATAAGTATTTGGGTATGTCGGAAGCGCTGGGCATCAATGTTGCTGACATGAAGCGATCGTTGAAGGATCGATTCTTTGGCCGCCTGAGGAAAGTATTTAATAGTCTTTTATCAGGCGGAAATAAAGTGCGTGCCTTCAACGGTTGGGTCATGCCGGTTTTGATGTACTCTTTCGGCATACTAAAATGGTCTCAAACAGAACTAGACACCTTGGATAGGAAGGTCCGTACCCTGCTGACAGAATATCGAATGCATCACCCACGGTCTTCAGTTATGAGACTGTATATCCCGCGAAGGTGTGGGGGTCGAGGCTTTTTAAATGCTAAGACCATTCACAATCGCGAGATATGCAGTCTCAGGGAATATTTCCTTAAAGTTGACGTGGGGATGCATAAAGATGTAGTCACAGTAGACAAGGGCCTCACCCCGCTCTCCTTGGCTAAAGAGAACTGGCTCAAACCTGTAGTGCTTGACACTAACGACCGCAGGGAGGTATGGCAGAGTAAGGAGCTTCACGGACGCTTTTTCCGGGCCTTGCATGGGCCCGATGTAGATCTAACAGCGTCCGTAGCCTGGCTACGTTCTGGTGACCTCTTCGGAGAAACTGAAGGTTTTGTCTTTGCAATTATGGATGAAGTTATCATGACGAATAACTACCGGAGATATATTGTGAAGGATGGCACGGTTGACATATGTCGGGCATGCCACCGTCCAGGCGAATCAATCCGACACATTATTTCTGGGTGTTCTCGTCTAGCTAACGGAGAATACTTGCATAGACACAACCTTGTAGCCAGGATTATACATCAGCAACTTGCTCTAAAATACAACCTTGTGGAATCGGAAGTTCCATACTACAGGTATGTGCCCGACCCAGTTCTTGAAAATGGCTGTATCACATTGTACTGGGATCGATCCATCATCACTGACAGGACTATTGTAGCCAATAAACCTGATATAGTGGTGGTGGATCGATCAGAGCGGCGCGCAATGATTGTTGATATAACAGTCCCGCATGATGAGAACCTCGTGAAAGCCGAAAAAGATAAGCAAATTAAATATCTTGACTTGGCTCGCGAGGTTGTCGACATGTGGGATGTTGACTCAGCGATCATTGTGCCGATAGTAGTAACAGCCCTTGGCTTAATTGCCAAGAGCCTCGATCAATACCTAAAGAGGCTCTCGTTAGGCAGCTGGATCAAGGGCTTGATTCAGAAGGCAGTACTTTTGGACACGGCCCGTATTGTAAGGAGGTTCCTTTCCCTGGAGCCCTGACCGCCGGTAGCTTGGACCCTGTTCCCGATACCGGTGGGCTACTATTTTTATATTTTTAAATGTTTTTTTTTATATATATTTAAATATTTAAAAATGTAAAAAATATGTGTTAAAATGAATAAAGATAATACTTATTAACATTAACCCAATTAAAAATCGCTGAACCTGTTTGGGTACAGGTAAAATAGCATACCAATAGTTTAATTCCAATTCTGGCGATAGTTATATCGATAGCAATGTTTGAAAATTTTATTCTAAGAAGTTTTAGTAAAAATCTTTCTGAATATACATTTTTATTTCAATATTATCTTTAGTTCAAGAGAAATTTCGTGATATAGATAGAGGGCCTAGTCTGGACCTGACAGTACAAATCTGCGGTGACCGTGCTACGGCCGGCGCTCGGCTCAGAATCGACACGGTATTGGGCGACTCATCCCTTGTCGAAAGATGAGATTTATTTGTATCGTCAAATAAACCTCATCCCTGACGTGTCAAGAGCAAACAGAAGTTGGATTGGGCTCGAGGTGCGGTGTTTGTATACGCCATTTATTATTCACATGGTGTTGGATAAATACCGCTCCCGGACACAAATTGCGAGAATATAGAAGGATATACCGTGTGGTTCCCGGCAGAGTATAATAGGACTACCCGTGGATGTCGTCAACATCAAATAGACCTCTCCCACCCGTCTGGCCAGCGTGGAGAGTGTAGGCCAAATCCTTTGACTGCTCTGGCTAATGTAATGGCTCTGGTAGTACAGAGAAGGTCATGCTCCTGAAGTGGAGATATGCTACGGCCAGTGGTAAAATAAAGCGGGTTGAATCAAAACTATGATAAAAAAATACTTTTGTCGATAAATAAGTGATGATTCCCTGTTCTTTTGTAATCTTTCGTTATTTTTAACGGTACAAATGAGGTCTTAAAAAGCCATACCGAAATTATTTCAGAGATAAATAACTACACCACCTAATTGCCGTGTGGTTCCCGGCAGAGTAGAATAGAACCACTCCAAATCTTCCTGTGGTTATCGTAGATGGCAACTTAGGAAATATAAGCTAAACGAAGCTGATAAACATCAAATAGACCTTTCCAAATTCCGAAGGCTAATTCCTGTGACTGCCTTGGCTAATATATGACTCTGGTCAGAGAGAGTTATGCTCCTGCAGTGCATACTAAAAATGACCTGATGATAATGATAGAAGGATATGTTACAGCCGCTGGTTGAACAAAGCGGGTTGAAACGAAACCATGGAATAACAAATACAGTCTGTCGATAAAAAATGTGGTGGTTCTCGGCTCTTATTTGTCATTTTTGTTATTTTAAACGGTATAACCGAGGCCTTAAAACTCTACCGGAATTATTTTAGAGAGAAATACACCACTTAATTAAAAGCACATCTAGTTAAATCACTGCTGGATTAGTTTTAGCTTTGAAATTTTTAATTTTTTGATATTCAATAGAACTGGATTATCTGTAGCCTTCTAGAATTTGTTAAAGTTTTACTTACTCAGCACCTCGTAGAATCGAATTTGCAGAAGTAAGATGACTTACCTGTAAAAAAATTAAACAATTAATTAACATTAACAAAATAAATACAGCATAAAAATATGTCCGACTTTTATATTATGTATTTTTTATTTGTTTTTTTAACTAACTTTTCCAAACTTCTTATAATAAATTTAGACATCACGAACAATTGTAGCAGTGTAAGATGATAATAACTCATAGACATTTTATTCCTACTACCTACGCGTTTCATCAAACTCGTTCTGTAACTTTAGTAGTTTGTGTTCAAACACGACCCTTGGTATATCCCGATATACCGCTTGAATGGAAACCCATCCCTTCGTCTATTTGCTCATGAATGGAATGGTAATGCTGCCATGTGGAATGGAAGGAACTATATATTTTAGTATTGACTATCTTATATATTAAAAAAGCTATTAACTTACAACGTTTATACGTAGTTCCTTTTTTATAAATGTTTTTTTTTTACTTATTCTGTAAAAGGAATGCTCAACCTTCTTAAATAAAATGTCTCGTAAAGCTGGTAGATTACGTAAAAGGGAACAGAACAATCAGTTCACGTTTTGAAACATCTACAACTATTTCAAAACATACCGATCGTATTCTAAAAGCCTTTTTAAGGGTTCCGTACCCTAAGGGTAAAAACGGGACCCTATTACTGAAACTTCGATCTCAGACCGTATATTTGTCTGTCACCAGGCTGTATCTCATGACAGAGACACAGTCACAGGACACATTAGTTTTCGTAGCCCTCAGTCAATAATGATTATAGGCAAATTAATAAAATCTAAAACTTTCATATGCCAGCTGATAATGTATCTTCTTTTTGTTTTTTTTTTATCCAGTTCAGTAGTTTTAGAGTTTACCCATCACAAATAAACACACAAAGAAGCATACACACAAATCTTTCCTTCTTATAATATCAGACTACAAAGGATTATATTAATTAAATTTTTAACAGACTTCATAAAAAGGAGGAGGTATACAATTCGTCGTAATCTTTATTTTTTTTATGTATGTTTCCCGATTTCTCGAAGACGCCTGGACCGATTTAAGAAATTCTTTTTTTGTTTGATAGGTAATACTTTACAGATGGTCCCATTAAATTTTTATCGAAATGTGTCGAGCGCTTTTTGAAAAAAATACACAGAAACCAATGTTTACAGGTGCCGGTGCAGGTACATGCCGTTTGGATCACACTTATTTCCATTTTTTTCTTATGCTTATTAAAAAAAATTGATAGGGTTGAAGTCGGTCTTTGTTTTTTGTTAAAAATATCTTAAATTATACCATAACAAATTTCAACCCCAATTTTTTTTGGAAATACACTCGCTACTGCGTAGACCATGGAACTTATATATAGGTATATAACGTGGTGTAGAGGCAAAAAAATTGATTATTGAAAGTCACAGAGCAGGGATTATGACTGTCGCTCGCGCGCTATACGAGATAGACGGCTTTCCAACACATTTCATACGAAACAAGCGACCCACGTCTCAGAGTAAGAAATATCAATGTAGCTCGCACGCTACATTAAAATCTCTTGCTCTGTGGCTTAGGGCTCAAGCGATGAGACATTCCTTAAAATAAGTGTATTGAGATTTTAAGTTTCAAGATAATTCTAGAAATGCAGAAAATTGCATTTTGTTACATGTCAGGTTACAACAGAATTTTGTTTATTAACCTTTTTTTTATCATGTACCATATCAAAGCACATTCAGGCAATATTCTTTTTTTTTGCTGACGGGCCGATTATGCAATTTTCGCCTACTAGCCGGGCGCGGACTGACACGCGGTGTTATTATTACTTTCATTTTTAATAGAGCGCGAGAAATATTCCGTGCTCTATGTGTGGAGGTAAAACTCTTGATCATTGAAATGAAGGCTTCGCATCGGGCCATCGTATCGGCAATGTACTCGTATCGAGGACGAAAATAACACGAACGAATTTCACGCGTGGGAGGTTAGTCCAGACAGGCGCTTTAATTTTGCTTTTATTAACTTTTCACTAACTTTAACTATGAAAATGTAGGGAATTTCAAATTTAATTTATTTTTGTTTATTTTTTTTGTGTGTAAGTGGCCAACACTGGTGTCAGATTTTTCAAGCTGCCTAAAGGAATCTGTCATAGCTTAACGACTGCCATCAATGATGACAGCCGGTACCAACGGCTTAACATGCCTTCCGAAGCACGGAGGAGCTCGAGATATTTTTATGCCACTTGCAGTCACCCGTCGAAGTAGGGATCACGCCCAGGGTTGCTTAACATGCGTAAGCGCTATTGGGCTCCAGGTAATTGTAGATATGCAAAAATCTGCTGACATAGGTTACTATGTGTGGAGGCAAAAATCTTGATCATTGAAAACTAAGCCTTCGCATCGGGCCATCGTATCGACATTAATGTATCGAGGACGAAAATAACACGAACGAATTTCGCGCGTGGGAGATAAGTCCAGACAGATGCTTTAATTTTGCTTTTATTAACTTTTCACTAACTTTGCCAAAGTTATTACTATTTACAAGTAGGGAATTTAAAATTTAAGTGTTTGATGTACTAATTGAAAGTATTTAATTATAATATTAACAACTATTGTACGTCCTTGTGGGCAGAACCTTGTGGCAAGAGTTGCCAACCATACTGTTTTTAACAGTATTATACTTCTTTTCGCTCCTTAATTCTTTTTACTGTTCAATAAAAAAAAGTATGCAAAATACTGTTTTTATGACCACTGGTACTTTAAAACTGCAAGCCTTATATAAAGTGAATGGAAAGGAAAAAAATATCTATTTTTGATAAAAGTAAATAATTTGTAAATAAGTAGGTAGGTATGCTTTATGAACTTTAAAAAAATACAAGGACTTTTAAAACGTCAAAAGATATTAAATACTGTTTACTTTTCTTAAATACTGTACAATTTGTTTCTCTACCCTAAATATACTGTTTTTCTCGTAAATAAAAGTTGCCAACCCTATGTGATACCTACATACTTAATTATTAGCAAATTTTTTTTATTTATTTTTTTTTAATTTCAATAAAGATGTTTTAGTTTAGGGATATTAAAAATTTAGTAAATTTAATTCGTTTAATGTCATTCCACCATTCAAAGGCTATGTTTCTTTTAATTTTCGTTGCCCTTTCCTACTGAAAAATTATTAAGGGGCTATACACATAGAGGCTGTATTCTGGGAGCAAAAAATATAAATTATTAATAATTGGTTTGCCACAGACACGAAAAGAAGAAGAAATATATACATAGATATGTTTTTATTTTTAAGTGTTATGTTGCAACAACTTTGTGTCAATTGAGCTGCCATGTCAAAGAGACAAAAGCTCATAAATAAATATATATAATAAAAATGATCTCTGTCTCCTGGCCTATATTGGTCGTTCATTTATTTAAATGGCTCAATACCCGAGTTCCAGGCTGGAACTATGTACTGAAAAGATACCTAAAGCCGTTTAGTGGTTACTACAGAGCTAGGATTTTTAGGTGGTTATTTTATGGTAACCACTTCTCTTTTGGTGTGAAGTGAAGTGTTTTTGGTGGGAAGTCAAGGGGTTCAGTGATCGTTTGCCTTATACAATTTTGCAAATTGATTTAAGTGGACTTTGATATTGGTGTAGTTTGGTGTCATAAATGCTCGTGCTCGAGAACAATTTGTGAAATAGTTAAAGTAGACTGTTAAATGGACTGACCCACGAGGCTGCCAAAGAACATACGCCATCTTTGATGCCACATACCGTGCCACTACACCGATACTTAGTATCTCATTATACTGGACATTGGCAGAATCACTGAAATCTCGGTGGAAGCCATAATTAAAAAGAAGAAAGAAAAGGCATTAATAATATCTGTGCTATTATATCTGCTCATATAAGAGCGACAGAAAGCAAAAAACTAACTACTGGATTTGGCTGCTACTGGACCCAGTGTACTATGAAACCCAGTAGCAGCCAGTAAGACTGAGTAGGACTGTATTGATGAAATGTGATGCTGGTTACAAACTGCGTATAGTAAACTTATATAAATAATGGTGAAGTATTGTTAATGGTCGCAAAATCCACCATTGCAGGGTCGCTTAGAAACTTAAGTACCTAATTTAGATCACCGTCTGTCCGTAAAGCCCTGAAATCCTACGGAACACATTGAAAGGAGAGCCATTATTTCCGTACCATATGAATAGGATCTTAAATTACCATTTGCGTATCGAAAGGGCGGAAAAGCGATAAGGGTGAAACCAAAAGATAGAGGGTACAGAAGTGACCCTGCGTCATACTCATATGTATGATGTAGAGAGCTCAAGGTCACATATGGACATCTAAAATATTTAGCTGTATTTTCATTTCCTAAATAACTAACCTTTCCTACTACAACGTTAAAAAAATAGTCAACAGAATGAATGATTTCGGAGGGCTGGCTTAACAACGGTTGGCCGTAAAATATGTGCCAAATCATACTACAGCACGAATATTGTATCGTGTACCCTGGGCTCAGAAGCTTCACAGCTTGGGATCTAACCAGGAAATACCCACAAACGATGATGATGTTTTTAAGAAACATAGAAGATCATCACATTTCAGCTGCATGAAGACCACTGCTGGACATATTCCTCAATGATTTTCATACAACCTGTTGAAAGCTGCCTGTATCCAGCGTCTTCCTGCGCCCGAGGTCAGGTCATCCGACCACCAGGTATAGATGTCCGACGTTGCGAAGGACGTGATCACCATTCAGGAACCTTTCTGCACCACCAGCCATCGGTTCTACGCGCTATGTATATCAGTTAATTATTATAACGTCTGATGAAGTTATATTTCTGCAATCTCGTTAGTGTGTAAAAGTGAAATACGGCTTAGGCGGGTGTCAACGTTTTTCGTATGAGTGGAGTTCAGATCGATCGATGGGCGAGGGGTGCTTTTGGTGTACCTTTATGAGGAACACAGGATTTTAACCTCTGAGGTTTTGCCCAAAATGTTTTACATATCCGCTCTTCAAAAGGAAATTTAATACTGTGTATTTTCAATTAAGAAAAATTTGTCTCATTTTAAAAAAGTTCGGGTTTTTTTTAATGCTTGCTTTTGGCCGCTGCTGGCGTGAATGACAATCCCAATCCGTGGGTTGCAAAATTATTACGAAAAATGTATTATTTGAAAGGTATTAAAAGTTGCTTTTTATGACCTTTGGTTAATATTTAAAATTAACTTGAATGAATATTTTCAAAAACTTGTCTCTTTAAGGGGTCATATACACCTATTATTCAAGTGACAGTTCGTACTTTTAATTTAATTTTATTATTCAGTAATTTATAACATTGAAAATCATATTGTATTTAAAGTACCATAATTATTAAGATATTTTAAAACTACTTAACAACAAAACTCAATAAAAATATTAATTAGGATCTCTCAAATCTTCTCAAATGGAGGAGAAGCCGCGAGCGAGAGAATAATTTCTTCTCTATGATATAATCTTCCATTGGCATTGACGAGGTTGAGAAAGAAAACAAATAGCACAGCACACAGCAGAAACCCGCAATAACTTAGCAGTCAGACAACACTATCTCTCGTTGTGGATTCGATTACCTTTTAATTGAAAGAGCTTTGCAGCTTCGAGCTTCGGAGCTTTGTTCGATACAATGATAAACATCGCTCGGCGGAAGCGCGGAATGAGTTAACAGGACTGTTTGATTCATTTTGTTTTATTTTTGCAACTGAAATCATCTATATCGGTTTAGGAGAAAAGAAAAATAGAATTTACCTGCTGCTTTTCTAAAGTCAAAGTCAAAGTCAATCAAAATGATTGATTCATCATAAGATATTTCAATATCATTTAGTGAACGTCAATTTTTTTCATAATTACAATTAGTTTACAAAAATATGTTATTGTTGGCGTCAATAATTTACTTACGGCTAAGTTTACACCGCTTTCTTTCCACACAGACTGCGGCGGTCAAGGAATTGGACAAAAAACTAAGGAATCACATCAATAGCCGATGCGGCTAGCAAACCATAACTTTTTTGAAGTGAAAACTTCTTAAGCGGCGCTGTGCACATTTTGTGATGGGGAAAAAACGTTAAACTCGCGACAAGTGACCGTGACCGATAGATCCGTCAGATTGAAAATTCGTAAGACGTACAAGTGACCTAATCGAAAAACAAAGTTAATATTCAAGTTTTCACTTCTCGATCCTCTGGCTCTTCGTAGGGATGTCGCATCCTTGTGCATTCATTATCGCATCTATCGTGGAGAATGCTCCGAGGAATTGTTCAACCTATTACCTGCCGCAGTATATCACCACCATACTACCCGACAGAAAGTAATCTTTCATCCCTACAACCTGGATAACTGGCAGTCAACCACTGTACGTTTTAGAAGAAACTTTCTGCCACGTACGACTGAACTGTGGAATCAACTTCCTGCGGCGGTATTCCGACATTGGAACCTTTAAAAAAGTTCTCTTAAAAGGCCGGCAATGCTCTTGTCACACTCCTGGTGTTGCAGTTGTCCATGGGCAGCGGAGATCACTTACCATTAGGTAACCCGCTTGCTCGTTTGCCGTATTATATCATAAAAAAACCGGCACTCCCGAAGCGCAGCCTGTTGTTTTTTATTCGCTTTCCACCGTTACGCTTACAATCACGCTAAACGTGAACTTAGGTTCTGTCCCTGCGAGGAAAATGTATGTTTTAACTGAATAACATTCTTATTCAGTTACGAGTAAGTATAAGGTGACCAATAATTATACACGTGCAAAGACTGAAAAAATTAAGGTATTCATATTTCTTTTAGGAAAGATCGTATGCAGCGACATCTACAATAAATAATAAATAAATAAATATATACGGACAAATCACACAGATTGAGCTAGCCCCAAAGTAAGTTCTTAAATAAGACTTGTGTTATGGGATACTATCTCAACGATACTATATTTTATAACAAATACATATATAGATAAACATCCAAGACCCAGGTCAATCTGAAAAAGATCATTTTTCATCTTGACCTGACCGGGGATCGAACCCTGGACCATCCGTGTCACAGGCCGGCGTGTTGAGCGCTGCGCTTTGCGTTGCCATCTCTATCGTAGTCGCAGTAGTTGAACCAGCAATAAATCAGCCGACTGGCTACACTATTCCGTCGTGGTGTATTCGATTACGTTTTAATTGAAACAGCTTCGTAGCTTTATTTAATACTGGATTTTATTTTATTTAAATTATTTAACCCACTAACATTAAAATATATACAAATCTTATAAGAAGTTAACTTACTGTACATTCAAATTCGATTGAGTAATTCTAAAGCCTTCACTGCGCCAACAAAATAAGAAAGATTATCAATAGGTCACCTCTCCAACCCGTCTGGCCAGCGTGGAGAGTGTAGGCCAAATCCTCTGACTGCTCTGGCAGTACAGAAAGGGTCGTGCTCCTGCAATGGAGACTAATAAAGACCTGATGATGATGATGATGATGATCAATAGTTCAGGCAATATCGATATCAAACATTGTAAACGCGTATGTAACGGCGGTATATATTATAAAGATCACTTAGAATAGTCTATACATAAGTTTGCAACTTTCTTAACCCTGTGCTTCTCCTCAATATCATCATCATTTCGTGTCAGAGTTCTTCGGAACCGCCTCTTGGCCTCTGACGTGATTCCTTTAACGACTTCCAGATGGCAGCCAGAACCAACGGCTTAACATGCCTTCCGAAGCACGGAATCATCTTTATTATCAGACAATCAAGTGATTCATGCCTGCAATGTCCTAACCAAACTGGAAACAACTTAACAAAGTATGCTTCCCGTGGGAATCGCGCGTTTACAATATTTGTACTTTCTTGTGTTTATATTGACTGACCTACAGCAAATCAAACAGAAAGCAAAAGTTAACCTATTATCCACATAATGGTATTAAAAAAAACATTAAGAATTAATTAGTTTTCCTATTTCAGCGACGGAATTTGTAAAATCAATCAAGTTGCTGTATTTATTATATAGTTACTACTGTTACGTGGTTAGGGTTCTGGTTTTGGCGGAGGGGATTTATTTCATAAGTAGCTGTTACCCGCGGCTCCGCCCGCGTAATATATAGCCTATGTCCATCTCAATACCCTAACTTATGTGTATGCAAATTTTCACAATGATCGGTTCAGTGAGGTTCAGTAGGTTGGGCGTGGGCCACAACATTTCAGGACATTCAGAATAAAGCCGAAAATTCGCTCGGACATTTTCAATGAACATTTGGAAACATTTTAGAAATTAGAATTTATTAAAACCCGTCGTCGTCGCTAGAGAGCGTTTTAAAACATTACTCCGACGAATATATTCGTAGATTATCTCATGTTTGTTCTACTAAAATAGCTGAAAGGTTTATTTTACTACACTAATTACGTAACGTAAGAGGCTTTAATTAGTCTAAAGGGCTTAAAATAGAAACGCCAATTAAAAAGGGTGAGCTATTTAACAAAAAGAGGCGAAGTCGGACTCGCCCATGAAGGATTCCGTAGTAGCAAGCGTACAGTAGCCAAAATATGTACGACAATTTTTTAAAGAGAAAACTTGTATAGCGGCGCTGTGCACTTTTGTGTTGGGGAAAAAATGTTAAACTCGCGACAGCTCACGTGACCGATAGATTTGTCAGATTGAAAATTCGTAAGGCGGACACGTAACCTGATCGAAAAACAACGTTAATATTCAAGTTTTCACTTCTGCCAGCACCCCGGAGTACAACCCGTTGTTGTTATTTATTTACTTATGTATAAGTCTGTTTATTATGTAGAAATCCTATAACCTTATAGATAAATCTATAGTATTTCAATAGGACTTAGGCATGGATTATCTACCATGGATCCATCATCCTATCACTTAAGAAAATGGCATTTCTTATCTGTTGCTTTAGCTGACACAGGATTGACACTTATTCCACTTATTAGTTCCTCAGTCCTTATCTATAATCCCTTACTGTGATCACTCCTATCCCAACTAATATTATAAATGTTAAAGTGAGTTTGTTTGATTGTTACGCTTTCACGGCGTAACTACTGAACCGATCATCATCAAATTTTGCACACACGTTTTCTGGACTACGGACAAGGATACCTATCGACTACCTTTCATTCCGGAAAAACGTACTGTTCCCGAGGGATCGATATATTCAAAAAATGTGACAGTAACAAGCGTGGAAAGGTCACCAATATAAAATTTCTGCGATTCTGGAGCTATCTAAGAAGAGTTGGCAGGCAGATGGCCGGCTATAGAAAATTTGCCATATCAAAATCAAAACGTTTATTCAGAAAATAGACCTTTGCCGGCACTTTAAAAAAGCTTTTATTTAACTTGTTTCGCGTCAAATCACATTTAAAATTATCTTATTAAATTATATGTATTTAATTAATTGTTGTTCGAAAGCTACAGTCTACTAGCGTTTCGTATCATTTTATGTGAATGCTGCCATAACAGCGTACCCGAGCTAACTATTTACCAAAGCTAAGGTTGCAACCGGGAAAGTTTGAGGCCCGGAAGAAGACATCGGCTACATTTCTAACCCGGAAAAAGGTACTGCTCCCGTGAGATCTACATGCACGCAAGCGGAGCCGCAGGCGTTAGTACTATTATTAATTTTGTGCCGCAAGCGAAAGGATTCTATAACAATATTATAAAGAGGAAAGATCTGGTTGTTTGTTGGTTTGCATCGACCGGGCTACGAAACTACTGGACCGATTTTCAAAATTCTTTCACATAGATAGCTAATTTATCTACCAGTGGCATAGGCTATAATTTATGCAAACGAAGTTATGGGAAAATTACATACATACATACTATCACATCTTTTTCCCTTGCGGGTAGACAGAGCCCAGGTCTGTAAAACCTTATGGCCACGTTTAGCATATTGTATGTTTGTAGGTGAAAACCGAGTAAAAGTAGTGATGAGTTGCTAGCATCGTGTATTGACATGATGCCTGACACCCATTCCCTCGATCGGCTCTTACGCGCGAAGACAAGACCTGCACGGGAAGAGAATAGAATAGAATAAGTTTATTTGCATAAGAATAGGGTACAAAGATAGGTGTTACAAGGTTATTTCACTCCTAATCAGCCATTAGGAAAAGTATGCAAATTTATAATCATCAACAATCATCTTGCCGTGTGGTTCCCGGTAGAGTAGAATAGAACCACTCCAAGTCTTCCCGTGGATGTCGTAAAAGGCGACAGGAAAAACAAGCTAAACAAATCTTATAAACATCAAAGAGACCTCTCCAACCCGTCTGGCCAGCGTGGAGAGTGTAGGCCAAATCCTCTGACTGCTCAGCTAAAACATGGCTCTGGTGGTACAGAGAGGGTCGTGCTCCTGCAGTGGAGCTAAAAAAGACCTGATGGAGGGATGGATGATTATAATCATCAACTTATAATTACTTTAACTGTATCCCCTGGCTGGTGTTGCTCCTCCGGACGTTCGCAGAGATGTGGCCAGCTCCCTTGAAAAGATGAAAATCGAAACCGACCATCGACATCCACTGCACCATCACGTGCCGGCTCCTCAAAGATTGAAGAGCCGGCATAGCTTTGTAAAAGAAGTGCCACTATTATCTGGCGAAGCTTCTAATTCCCGGCTGAAAATTTGGAATAAGAGATATCCAACTGCATCCCTTATCCCGCTATCAGAGCACCTCCCGCCTGGCCATGATTTACCTTGGTCGACTTGGAAGTCCTTGAACAGACTCCGGACTCAAGTTGGCCGAAGCAAGGAGAATATGAACAGGTGGGGCTACAGCTCGGAAATCTCTTGTTCCTGTGGTGCCACCCTTGCGACCATGGCACACTTACTATCTTGCCCTGCGTGTCCTACCACCTGTACACGCGAGGACCTATACAATGCTACTGATAACGCTATATCAGTAGCAGAGTTTTGATCAACACAAATATAATTTGCCCGAGTCGATACGCTAAGAAGAATTAATTTATTATAACAATGCATTTCATTCAATGGGCATGTTGACTAAAATTTTTTTCATGTTGCTTTGTAAAGACCTGCCAAAAATAAACACGATAGTGACAGAAATACATTTCTAAACAAAAAACTCTTTCAGTTATAAAAGTTTTAAAGACACATGTTTTTAGACGTGAAAACGCGCCGCTGAAATGCCTACATATTTGTGACGTCACAAGCTTGTATTTTGTATGGGTGGCGTGAGAACTTTGTTTGGTAGCTATACGAAATATTTCGTTTATGTTTTCATAATAAAAGTTGCTATAAATTTTGCAGACTAAAATACAGTATAATTGTAATTAAGATTTTCATACTTTAAAAAATGGTCCTATTCACCCAACTTTAAAGAAGCTTTAAGATCACTTAACGAATCAATATCAAATTAAAAGTGTTCTTTATAGTGTTTTTAGATAGAAATTAGTCTCATTAGAAACAAATTTTATATAATCTTAACATTAGGCAACTACCGTATTACATCTTAATTATCAATTTATGTTGAGAAGCAGATGGTACATTCTACATATTTTCTTGTCTCCCAGACCAGCAAGAAATTTGCTGGTTATAAAATGTTGCAGCCACCAAAATCACAAACATTATTTATCATAATAGACTCAGCATGTCGAATTTAATTAAAACAATTCTTCCGGAATGTTCCACGCCAAGTTTTCTCAAAGGGTCCATTCACAAGTATCTTGGACTTTTTTCTCAGACCTAACTTACCAAAAAGTTGAGAATGGAACTCAAGTGTATTCTCTTGGCTTTTCCTGAAGAGTCGAGCTACCTAACTAAGTAGATAATGGTCGCAGTAGTGATTTTTTCACCCTTTAGGTATAAACTCTATTTTATAATTGTTTTTATGTATTCACAATGCTATTCCGATTATACACTCTTATTAAAATAATTTAAGATAATTTTAACAAAAAACAAAAACCATCTTCAGCCCTATAAATTTTTTTAATAAGCATAAAAAAAATGGAAATAAGTGTAATCCGAACGGCATACCTGTAAACATTTTTTTTTGTTTTTGTGTATTTTTTCAGAAAGCGCTCTGCACATTTCGATAAAAATTTTATGGGACCATCTGTAATGTATTACCAATCGAACAAAAAAAGAATTTCTTAAATCGGTCTTGAAGGCCTTAGGCTTGAATTTTTTCCCGTATCTTTTTTCTTTATTTTAATAAACCTTAAAAACTTATTTTTTTAAGGTGTTGTTTGAAAAAGCGGAAAACTTTTTCTGTTCGTCTCTTGAGTTATATAAGGAATAAAACCATTTATCAACAGTTAAACGTATGTAAAAGTTGTCTTTGTGGCTTTTCTTGGCGTGATAGCATTTGGCCTTGTTCCCGGTTGAGTAGAATTGAACCATTCCAAGTCTTTCCATAGATGTCGTAGAAGGATGGCGCACAAAGGGGAAGCTGTGGTAATCATGTATATATTTACTCACTGAAATGTAATCTGTATGAACGGACCCTTGAACGCCCGAGACCGCAACTAACTCAACCCGGCGAGTACATTAACGCCACCTGGCGCCGAATTCAGCAAAGTCTAAATTAAGACATTCGCTGTTTCCACTGGCAATGGCAATTTTCGCGTTAATCTGCTTTTAATCTTAGCATTTTATGGTGAACTAGCTGTTACCCGCGGCTGCACTCGCGTGATTTATAGCCTATGTCCTTCTCAGTACCCTAACTTATGTGTATGCAAAATTTCATGATGATCGGTTCAGTAGAATGGGCGTGAAAGCGTAACAAATAAACAAACTCACTTTCACGTTAATAATATTAGGATATGCAAGAGAAACATAAATAAAACATTACTTTTAATGGATCTATGCGAAACGCAATATTTTAGTAAAGAACCAAATAAATAACACAATTTGGAAAACCAATTTTGCTGTAAAGTCCGTAAAACCACGGGACCGTGGAAACGTCTGTACATAATGGCTCGGTCGATAAGTCCGAAACTTAAATTTATGCGCTGCGAGTCTAAACCCACGATGTGGCTGAAGATACTTACTGTGACGTGAAATACCACTTAATATTTCTTATTTTGTATTATCATGTATACATTTGCCATATAAAATAGTGTTTTCGCGAGTGAGATAGTGTATAAACGGCAAGTTTAGTTATGTTTGTTACCTATTTTATTTGTCAATAGATGGCGGATGTTGTAAGTTAAAACGCGCTATCATAGTTTTTTTACTAAAGTATAAGTATTGCAAAATTATAATGTTATTTAGGCTAGCAAGGAAATACAAGCAGAATTCACACCTAGCTGGGACGTTTTATTCCTACGGTATTTGTACAGATAGACATATTTTTGTAAAATCATTTTATCTCGTTCGTTTTGCAACTAAATTTTATTCTGTTTTCACTTTCAGTACTTTACTATTGAATATTTTTGGATAAACTGGTAAGATAACACATATTTTTTTCATGCATATTCCCTATTACCGAGGTGCCACATAGAACTTTATAGCAGACTGTTTTATGTCTAATATTGTTATGCAACAGCACAGATTGCACAAATTTAATTGCAGAGAAAATCTTTTGCCATACATTTATCTTAAATCAACAACTCATAACTTTGTACGTTTCATCGTCAAAGCGTAAATGTCATGTCCAGAGTAATTATAAGTAAATGCCATAATAAAAGAGAAAGTTCTCAGTCATTATTATACAAGTATGCAACATTGAAAGCCCTAAATTTGAGTCGCTAGCTCGCTTTACTCTCTAGCTGTGTGGTGGTCTATGTACAACCATAACCTAACCTCTGTGGTCAACTTTAGTGAGGATGAATGTTTCTGTTAATCTCCCTTTTGCCCTAAACTTGAGTCGTTCGCTCGAAGTCGCGTAAATAAACCTTACCCACGGCATGGTTGGCATGGTTAAGATCTTTGTTTATACATACATACTAGCGCCCATGGCCATAAAACCTAGAGGCCACGTTTAGCAACAAAGTAGGCATAAAGGTGAAAAGCGGAATCAAAATAGTGATGGGTTGCTAGCCGCATCACCTATCAATGTGATTCCTTAGATGTTCGCCCAATTCCTTGACCGGCTTTTACGGTCTGTGCGGGAAGAAAAGCTGCTTTTTCTTTTTTCCCAAACCAGCATGGAAGAAAGCTTTGTTTATCATGTGTTTAGTGGCCAAATCTGGTGACAGATTTTGCAATCTTCCCAAAGACATTTGGCTTAGCTTAACCAATACGCTACCATCGCGCCGCGCTTCATCCCTATCAATTTGTTTGAATAAGCATAAAACTAAAATGGAAGTTAGTGTCAACCGAACGGCATACTTGTATTTTGTATTTTTTTTTTGTTTTTGTGTATTTTTAATGTGTATTTTTCAAAAAGTGCTCGACTCATTCGATAAAAACTTAGAGACCATTTGTAAAGTATTACCTATCAAACAAAAAAAGAATTTCTTAAATCGGTCCAGGCGTCTTCGAGAAATCGGGGAACATACATAAAAAAAGGTTATGATGAATTGAGAACCCGATAAAAATATGTCAGATGCCTTTAGACAATATTGCATTTAAAATTAGGGCAAACATAAGTTAACCCAAAATTTCATTGTGATCTGTTCAAATAAATAATTTTAAAAATAATTAATCCCTATTTTCCTTTTATAATATTGAACAGGATGATTCTGAATAACCTAGTAATATTTTGATGTCAGAATCAGAATCTCTAACAGAATATAGAGCCGCAAAAAATTATGAAAACAAAAAGAAAATAGGGTATCCCATACAAATTCCCAACCATCTGGTAAAATTTCTAGTGGAAGTCTAGGGAAAGTTTTTTTTTCGTATGTACCTATATTCTATAGTTCGGATGCCATTATTAAATAATTCCAGGTATGTAGATAGGTGGGTAACATTCCGTTTTTCTATAATGATTAGTCTTCGCCTTGTCTCCGCGTACTCTCTACCAAGAACAAAATTTGCACGCGAACAAAAAGAAAAAGTATAACAATACAATGCTTTTTTATTAAGCAAGCTTTTAACATCGTCGTTATGTCAATGAGGGTGAAAGCCGGGACCCTCCAGATATCCTTACGAAGCCGTCGTCAGCTGAGAGGCGTATTTTCCGTTTTACATATATCTTTGAGATAACGCGATAATGAGCTCTTCACGGAAAATTTCCTTTTTATAGAAAAATGTATCAGTTTTTTCTGTGTTGATTTGCAGGCCTATTTGCTAGCTTTCGACAACTACAAAGTCGTTATAGTGACTTCATCATCGAGATTTAGGGGTAATAATAATAATATTTTTATTTCACTTCATAAGTTAATTTGACCTTACTATATCATAGGTATTATACTCTCATTAGGATACTCTTTATGCATCCTAATTGAGATTCCCATACAAATTAACCGAGATTTTTGTATGGAAATATTTTGTTTTGGGGCTCTATCTTTGGTCCCAAAGAAAAAGTTGTTTATATCGAATGTTCTCTTTAAGTTTCCAAAACGTTAAAAAATTTCACCATGTATAGTCAGTCACTGTCACAAGATATTACATTCATAAGCTGATGCTTTATAAGCCTTGTACTATTGATAACTACTCAAAGAATCCATAATTTAGTTACTTTATTTTTTACCAGCATTTTTTCCGCAACTTCGTTTCTCGTAAATTAAAGCCTTTGTCACACGCAGATAATTTTTTTTTAATATATACTGACAAATCACACAGATTGAGTTAGCCCCAAAGTAAGTTCAAACCTTGTGTTATGGGGTACTAAGTTAACGATACTATATTTTATAACTTATAGATACTTTATAGATAAACATCCAAGACCCAGGTCAATCTGAAAATATCATTTTCCATTTTGACCTGACCGGGGATCGAACCCGGGACCATCCGTGTCGCAGGCAGGCGTGTTGACCGCTGCGCCACGGAGTTCGTCAAAATTAGCAAAATAAGCCGTGTAGTTTCCGGCAGAGTAGAATAGGACCACTCCAAGTCATCCCGTGAATGTCGTAAAAGGCGACTAAGGAAACACAAGCTAAACAAAGCTTATTAACATCAAAGAGACCTCTCCAACCTGTCTGGCCAGCGTGGAGAGTGTAGGCCAAATCCTCTGACTACTCAGGCTAGTATATGGCTTTGGTAGTACAGAGAGGGTCGTGCTCCTGCAGTGGAGACTAGAAAGACCTGATGATGATGATGAAGTGAAAGAATTTTAAAAATCAGTCCAGAAGTTTAGGCTTACTCAATGCAAACAAAAAAACCAAATTTTCCTCTTTATAATATTACTAGCAATCTTCCCGCAATTCCGTCCTCGTAATTTATAGTCCCGCTCATCGGTCCAGTAGTTTTGGAGACCTTACAATGAAAAAAAAAAAACTATGAAATCTTTCCTCTTAATTACATTGGTATAGTTACGTAAGGCAAATCGACCTTCCACAGACTGTGGGCTTCATCGAATACTCACTAACAGCATTATTTTAAGAGTTTGTTATAAAAACCAAAAACAAACCTTAAAAGGCTGCTACAAGGCTACGCTAGAAGCTACGACGAGCGCTACGATGTCCGCTACGACAATGCTACGAATCCCCTTCATTGTCTGTAGCATCTACTATAGACTGTAGCACGTGAGTCATCAACGTGTGAGAATGTGGGTAATCCGCTTTCAGCGGAGTACACAAATTAGTGGGAGTTTAGAGATAAAGCTTAGAATTTTATCGTGTGTATGACTAATTAATGTGATAAATTGTTTAGGTGCGTTAGATATTTTTGAGATGAGATTTTTTTCCCATCTCAGACTGAAAAAAAATCCTGTCCAAAATATTTTTTTTCCCATTGCTCTCCCGGAACCGTTATCAAAAACCCGACCCCTCTGTATATATGATAAAAGTATTTCTTGCACAATATTATATTTCCTGACGATTCAAGAAATTTCAAGTTTCCACTTCTATCGGCACTTCCGGAGTGCTGCCATTTTTTTTAATCTACTGTGCTGGAAATTGAACAAAACAACACAGTCATTTGTTTGCATAGATTTCATTCTAGTTGCAGACTATTTTTTTTTAATTTTCAGCATTGACGGGCTGAGTTGCCTCTTTAAGAATCAGACAGATTTGTAACATATCGTATCTCTACTCGTATTCTAGGTACTTTGTGGTCTCAGCGAGAAAGGAACTTACGTGCGCCATTCGTTTGAGTTAGCACTTAGTACGACTAAATTGTGTTAGAGCTTAGCGCCAGTAAATTGTGTTAGCGCTTAGTGCAAGTAAATCAAGTTACGTGCGCGCTGTTACATTAATGAGTTATTAAGATAAAGTTAAGTATAGAGAATGTTTGAGGATCATCTTTAGGCACCTCGCAAACTAGACGTACAGTGGGCTTCTTAGAATAGTATTCTAATCCTATGCTATTAGTATTATATTAAACGAGTATTATTGGTGGAATACTTTTTTATGTGGCACATAGAATGACAACAATAGGTATGAAAACTAGTTAAAGGGGTTTTATTTATTTATTCGTATGGCAAATTTTAACAATCGTTCAAAATAGTTACAATTTTACAGTGATAGTGTTAGTTGCTGAATCCATTGAATAGCGTCATTTTCTAGACTGAACCAGTCCAATGGCTTTCCTTCATACTTAGTAAGAGGACAGGTGGTAATAATATGTTCGACGTCCTGCGACGCAGCACCGCAATCACATGCTGGCGATTCACTCCATCCACACCTGTACGTGAAAGCTCGACTTTGACCACACTTTGTTCTAAGTCTGTTTAGTTGGCACCAGACTCTTCTAGGAAGTTGGGATGGAGTTGCTCACGTCCGTAGGAACTGCCACCAACACCCTACACGTGTCCCCCGGGTGGCGCTAAACGAGCAACAAACCTGGCTGCTGTACCTGTCGATATTTACGATCTCACAACAACAGTACAATCGTTCATCAACATCAGAAAAAAAAAAGTTAAGGGGGTAAAATTAAAGAAGAAAGCACCTGCTTATTTTGTGCTACGCATTGAGATTTAAGCTGTCCAATAAATTTGTATATCCATTGCTTTCATATGGCCAGCGTGGAGAGTTGAGGGCAAATCCTCTGACTGCTCTAGCTAATATATGGCCCTAGTAGTACGGAGAGGGTCATACTCCTGATTTGAGACTAAAAATGACCTGGTGATGATGAAGATGATTGCATGATACCATGGCGCAGCAGTCAACACGCCTGCCTGCGACACGGATGGTCCCGGGTTCGATCCCCGGTCAGGTCAAGATGGAAAATGATCATTTTCAGATTGACCTGGGTCTTGGATGTTTATCTATATAATTATCTATTATAAAATATAGTATCGTTGAGTTAGTATCCCATAACATAAGTCTCGAACTTACTTTGGGGCTAGCTCAATCTGTGTGGTTTGTCCGTATATATTTATTTAGCCAAAGGGTGAAGAGTAAACTAACAAGTCAGTCAAAAAGAGTTTTTTTGCTTTTGGCGATAACCTTTCATGATGCCTGTATCAAGAATTACAATGGATTAAATTGTAATTGGTAATAATGATTGTACACTGTGTTGGTAGTGGACTGTTTGTTTGCTAGGTTTAACGCTGTAGGAATGCCGGCTTCTAGACGATGCGTTTATTGTGGCAGCCATACAGAGAGAGAGAGCTTTGACACAGTACACACAATGTTACCAACTAAAAGTATCATAGATAAACAAAATCTATAAAATTGTGTTGCTAGTTGCAACACACTGAATCAATTAACGTTTTAAATACGAAAATTAATTCAGCATACGTGTGCTTACATATTAATAGAACGTATAAAAAAATGACCGATGGTCAGACAGGCGTGGGCGAATAAATGTTTTAATAAAATTGAAATTCTGAAAATTGTGAAAGCAGTCCTCTTTTATCTGAAAATAACGTTGTTTTAAGTTTTAAAAT
Source organism: Rhodophaea formosa (assembly GCA_963082605.1). Classification (NCBI taxonomy): domain Eukaryota; kingdom Metazoa; phylum Arthropoda; class Insecta; order Lepidoptera; family Pyralidae; genus Rhodophaea; species Rhodophaea formosa. The sequence continues at coordinate 5,250,681 of OY720228.1, read as the reverse complement.
ATGTTGTGGCTTTCATAGACTTTGAAATGGTATAGACCCGTTTGAAATAACATTTTTTATTATTTTCTAAACCTAAGTACTACGATATCGTAAAACTGAGGTTATAATATAAATTTGTTTCTTCTTACCACATTTTTGATGATGAAAATAAACATAGTTATATGGTAATTTTTCAATCTGAGATGACCATATCGCGTAACCTTGTTTATCTATCTTGTACTTAACTTTTAGATTGTGGGGAAAAAAAATGTATTTTTATATTTATTTTTTAAACATCCGCGAAGAAAGGATTTTAATAAATTTCAACACTAAATTACGTAAAATGAAGATGAGAGGTGCACTTGGTATGAAAAGTCTTTGTAGTTTAAAGTTTTGAATTATAATAATGTTGTTGGGCAAGCTGCTTTGTGTTTATATTGTTTTACATATTGGACATATCGTTTGGCATACAAATAGTTGACCCGATATAGGCAACTGGCTTTCGCCCGCGACTCCGCTCGCGTTAGTGTTGATCCCTCGGGAATAGTACTTTTTTCCGGTATGAAACTTTTATCCCTTTGTCCTTCTCAGTACCCTAACTTATACGTATGCCAAATTTCAATAAGATTGGTTTAGTAGATAAAGTTGTTGTTGTTGTTTTTCGTGTGTGTATGTGGCCAACACTGGTGTCAGATTTTTCTAGCTGCCTAAAGGCATCTGACATAGCTTAACGACTGCCATCAATAATGACAGCCGGGACCAACGGCTTAACGTGCCTTCCGAAGCACGGAGGAGCTCGAGATATTTTTATGCCACTTGCGGTCACCCATCCAAGTGGGGACTGTGCCCGGGATTTTTAACAAGCGGAAGCATTTGTAATTCTCACGCCCACTAGGCCATCGGGCTCCTCGTAGATAAAGTGAGAAGGGGTAAAAACAAACAAATATACAAACTTACTTTCGCATTTATATTATTAGTTGGGAAGTAGGAATTATTGTATTTACATGCACAAATTTCCAATATATTTGTTCGGAAATATGTCTATAATAATAAATCGTTCCAAAATAAATACCTGTTGTTGAACGAGTAAAGCAAGCAAGGTCACGATGTCCTCGTTCATGGCGAATTACTAATATTATTGTGATGAAATTATTTTTGTATGTTAGTCTGATTCATTCATTTCGTTTTTAACTCCCGTTGGTAAATAGGGGAGTTATGTTTGTGTCTCTTTATAGCTCCAAAACGGCTGAACTAATTTTGATACAGTTCTATAAAGTTAATGCAATCGAGAGTGATCTTAGCTATATTTGATAGAAATCAATACAGCTATTTACAAGGCTGACTAGGGTTTAAGTGTGATGTTTTTACTTTCTTTTTTATAAATCAATCAAATAAAGAGTTCCCGCATTTTGGATTATATTCTTATTAATGAGTCATTATGGTTAAATTTATTTAATTTACAATAATAATTTATAACAATTATACAATAAATGGTTCCGTATGGTTCCCGGCAGAGTAAAATAGGATCACTCCAAATCTTCCCGTGGATGTCGTAGAAGGCGACTTAGGAAACAAAAGCTAAAAAAGCTTATTAACATCAAAGAGACCTCTCCAACCCGTCTGGCCAGCGTGGAAAGTGTAGGCCAAAATCCTCTTACTGCTCTGGGTAATTTATGGCTCTGGTAGTACCTAGAGGGTCGTGCTCCTGCAGTGGAGACTAAGAAAGACCTGATGATGCTAAAATAAATTAATAAAACCCTGTCCGAACTTTAAAGGGGTGACTCAGCCCGTCATTATGATCTACTTTTCCTATCCTGTAAATTCGAAAAAAAATACATTCTATTTTTTATGTCATAAGACGGCAAACGAGCAAGCGGGTCACCTGATGGTAATTGATCACCGCCGCTGCCCATGGACAACTGCAACACCAGGGGTGTCACAGGAGCGTTGCCGGGCTTTTATTTTTCCCTCCCCAGAGGGGAGAGGGAGATGGGCCTCCGGCTCTCTCACTCACCGAACGAAGCAAACCAGCGCTAAAGCTACTACTCAAACGTCGATTTTCTGTGAGAGTGTGGTACTTCCCCGGACGAGCCGGCCCATTCATGCTACTAGCAAAAGTGATTTCCGCCGGTAGCGAGGCTCTACCACAACATTCTGTTCAAAAGTGTCTAGCCAGCTGATCAATATGTTTGAAATTTTGTTTTTTTTTACGAACATTTAAGCCTTAGGTAAAGTTATTCATATTAACGGACTGAGTTAACCCCTCATGGATCGGACAGGGTTAATTCAACATATTGTATAACTTGTTAAGTCTATGGGATCATTTTTGTTTTAACAAAAAATCTGTCTGAAACTGTAAAAATAGACTATTACCCGGTTTAATTTAACCGGGTCTCCAGTAATCCGGGAGCCGGATTAAACTTAGTAGGCTGTCGAGAGCGCCCATATTGTTTTATCCGGATATGTCGGATTAATATTGTAATCATTTACAGTTCAATGAGTTTGGGAATAACAATAAGCCGAGGATTGGGAAATCTGGTAATCACTTTACAAACAAGAGCTTGGCTCTTGAGTAAGAAGAAGAAGAGTTTGGGAACTGAAATATTGCGTTGGCCTATGGTTTCACCAGTGCAATACCAATATATCTGTGAATATTTCTCGCAAATACTGCCCTCATTTTTTTCACGTATCTATAATCAATTCAGGTTGCAGAGCGACACACTTGACTGAAACAAAAATTAGCACGTTGTGGACGCGGACAGACAGACATGTTGAAACTATAAGGGACACAGCGGGAAGCGACTTTGTTTTATACCATACTAGCTGTTACCCGCGGCTTCGCCCGCGCAATATATAGCCTTCGTCCTTCTCAGTACCCTAATGTGTATGCAAAATTTTCATTATGATCGGTTCAGTAGATAGGGCGTGCAAGCGTAACAAACAAACTCACTTTCGCACTTATAATATTAGTTAGGAAGTTAGGATTAGGATAGGGCTTGTGATAGTGATTATTATCCACGGAGCAGAAAAATATATTATCTAAGAGAATACTAGATTCCTGCGGGAGACAGCATAAATATCCAATTACGTAACGTGAACAAAGCTGCGAGACATAGAAATAGCTGAAGATTGCTGTCGTATGGCTTGCTGAAATGCATTTACTATTATTTGACTTGCTGTGAGTTTCATTTATCTTTGCCTCGCTCGATTTGCGAGAGTATTTTCCTCTACGTATTAAATTTTCCTTAACGTATCTAATGCCTTCACTTTGACACTTGTTAGGGTAAAGCTAAAGAAAATGCTGACAAAAATAATACTTTAGTTTTATCCATACGTTATACATACGCAATACAAATATACATATACAACATAAAAAAACATATACATATACAAAGTCCTCCGTCGCGTCTATCAGTCTGTCTGTTCACGATAACCTCAAAAACTACTGCACAGATTGTCATGTCGTTTTCACGAATAGATAGAGTGATTTATATGGCAGATTCATATGTATAATACATGCCCGGGAGCAGCCGGGGCGGGCTGCTACTAGTTTATATAGCAGCATATTAATTTACCAGATATATAAATAAATGGTACTCTTATTTGTTATTATTATTCTAAAATTAGTTTAAGTTTAAAATCTTAGTTTATAGTATGTATTAATCATAGGAAAACATGTATTAAACTGAATTTAGTATGGCATTATTAAAATTATAAATTTTGAATAAATAAATGCCGACTTATGTCATTACAATAAATGTACAATTACGGAGCGTGAGCGAAGCTGCGACTCATAAAAATAGCTATAAACTGCTGTCGTATGGCTTGCTGAAATGCATTAACTGTTATCTGGCTTGCAGTGAGTTTCATTTATTGCGTGCTACGAATATTTTCATGATAAATAAATAAATAAATATAAACGGACAAATCACACAGATTGAGCTAGCCCCAAAGTATGTTCGAGACTTGTGTTACGGCATACTAACTCAACGATACTATATTTTATAATAGATACTTATATAGATAAACATCCAAGACCCAGGTCAATCTGAAAAAGATCTTTTTCTATCTTGACCTGACCGGGAATGGAACCCGGGACCATCCGTGTCGCAGGCAGGCGTGTTGACCGCTGCGCCACGGAGCTCAAAGTATTTTCCTTTTTTATGTATGTAATGCCAACACTTTTGATAAATGTTTCAAGATGATAAAAAGAGGATAAAACTAAAGAACTGCTTATATAAATTGTGTACTCAAGTTTTATCTATATATTAAACATACGCGAACATATAGTCTTTATAATAGCAGATTCATTCTACAGATAGTTGAATAAATGTCCAATTACCTACAGAACGTGAACTGAGCGGTGGGTCATAGAAATAGCTGCAGATTGCTGTCGTTTAGCTTCCTGAAATGCATTTACTATTATCTGGCTTGCAGTGAGTTGAATTTATCCTTCCTCGCTGGATTTGCGAGAGTATTTTGCTCTTTTACGTATCTCATACCAACACTTTTGACAAATGTTATATAATACATACGAAATATTTACTCTAAATAACAGTAGATTCATTTTACAGATAGATAATAAATGCAAGCTACGTATATCTAAAACTACGTAAGTATATTTGCGAGATTATTTTCCTCTTTTACGTATCTCATGCCAACACTTTTGACATGTGTTTCAAGATGATTAAAAGATTATATAACTAAAGAAAATGCTTATAAGAATCATATAGTCTAGTTTTATCTATATAACATACATAAGGAAATATTTAATCTACTACAGAAAAGAAAGATTTGATATTTTTTTGCATTGACTACGCCCAAAAAACACTGCACCGATTTTCAACATTCTTTTATCAATAGAAAGCTAATTTATTTGTGGGTGACATAGGCTATAATTTACTCGTACGAAATCACGGGAAAATTGCTAGTATTCTTTAAAACAATAGATTCTACAGATAGTTATAAAAATGTCTAATTACGGAATGAAAATGATCTAGGCTACGACTCTGTTAAATTTCCATTTTATTTTTAATAAATTTAGTTTTTGAGTTCATCTATTTCCAACTACACACAATCAAATTTTTGGTCTTAGCTACTAATATATCTTTTTAGAGTTGTACTCTTATAGTTTGGACGTTACAACATACCTAAAATGGTCGGTGCCGGCTAGGATCTTTCTCATTTTGGTCGGATAGTGGCTTAAACTAGGTACTTTTAATTTCAACTGAGCAGCACTTTTTTCTTTTTACTATTCTTTTATTTTTGCATATTTTTCATTGTTAATGTTAGTCAATATTGTCGATCTAGCGAATTTCTCTATCTATCGATTTTTGTGACTAAAAAGCTTTCAAACGTGTTAGGCATGCATATGTTTATATCAATCATTGTAATCAATCTCGGTCAACACTTTTGTAAATTTTTAATAAATGTTTGCTATGTGTTTGTTATCTGTTTTGTGTTCTAATAAATACATAAATAAATAAAAAGTACTGAAGTTAGTCCTCGTTTTATAATTGAAAATAAAAATGAAAACATATTTATTTCAGGCGCAAGACCGACGCAAGTTTGACTTCGTCATTTGCTTTGGTTATTCGAATTTAGAGGATTGTCAGGTATTCTCTTCTTTTTTAAACATTCGCGCTTTAAACACATATAAATACGATCCAACAAATGCTTAAAGTCTTTATTTAACTCCACAAGTTGTACACTACGATATAAATGAGCAGCATTTACAGTAAAATATGAGCTCTGGAGACACCAAACTAGGCCAGAGCCTGTATCTTGGGTCACCAGGTTCCCCTAACACATTCGACATTACATAAGATTAAGAGTAAAATCAGAAGTTATGTGGGATACTTGAAATACCTATGAGTATAATAAATTTGTGTACACATTATTTTTACAGAAAAAAAAATAAAAGAAACTAAAACTACTATTTACAAATAAAATAAGCCTGGCAGCTCGTTGCCCCGTGGTAGCGTGCCCAGAAGGCTGGCAGCATTGCCACGTTGTATGGCAATGCTAATCTTTTGGCCAAAATATAAGCCAGCCCTCTGGTCATGAGACACCTATGAGTTATACATACTTATGAATATAAACAGCTTTATAAACAGCACTTAGAACGAGCATTTTAATAATTTGTTTCTGCTGATGTTTCAATAAAATTACGTCCATCATGTTCTAGATATATAGAAATACGAAGAACGCGGTAAATTTTAAAACCTTAGGTTATATCTACTGTGTCCGGTCTGCGGGTTGAGGTTGAGACAGCTGTCGCTGTAAAGTTCAACTTCACCATTCGCTGGGGATTGTCTGAGCTTAGATTTGTTAATGTTATCTAGAAATACCGCATGATATTTTAATCCGTCGAGCTAGATAAACTAAAATCTCTTAGATAATATAAGTGTTCTATATCTCAGTAACAAAAGAGAATTAATATGAGAAATACATTTTTAAGACTGATTTTCAGCTGGTGAAGCTCATAGAATTTCTAGTCTTTCAAGAGATTGTTACATTTTCGTTTTCATTGAATCCATTACACATTTTTACCTATCATAGATAACATAATAGCAGCAGATATAACAATTCTAAATATATGTTTATTGTGAAAGAAAAACTATTCCTAAAACAAGGAATTTTTATTAATTATTAACATTAGTCACATATACATACAACGTACAACAAAACCCTGTCCCCTTAAAATAAGAAGTAGATACTATGTTTTAATTGTTTACTCGAACGTTAAAAGCTAAAGCCATTAAAACAAGCCGGTACAAAATAGTGAACACACTAAAGACCAACTAAAAATAATGGTTTAAGTGCAGTTAGTTATCTACTACACCCAGCAACACATTACACAAGTACAAAATGAAGAAGGTACTAGAACGATAACATTATTACAATAACGAGTATGATTTTCTTTTTTGCTGTGATGACAGACATTGGTGCTAAATATTAGAGAAAAAGGGAGAGAAAAAAAAAGATGAAGCCAAGAGCCTTTAAATCAAACAAGTTGAATTACTTATTAAAAAAAAACTTGCTGCTGTTTGTTTGTCTGTCATTTTATGTTATGTTTTGCTGTCATTACATAACCAATGATACTTCGGGAAAAAATAGAATTCTGATGGAAAAGGGGGTTTGTGGTGGGAAGTCAAAGGGTGCAGTTGAAGTTTGCCTAGGCAATTTTGCAAATTGATTTTAGTAGACTTTATAATATGAAATTGGTGTAGTTTGGTGTGCTTTAAAATCTTTACCGTACAAAACCGATACTTAGTATCTCATAATACTGGACATTGGCAGAATCACTGAAATCACGGTGGAAGCCAGAATATAAAACGGAAGAAGAAGAAGAAATCTGATGAAACCTCACACTTCAAAATCAGTCAAGCCGTTTAGGCTCCAGGAGGAACAATGAAACAGACATACCTAGTCTCGTCAATCGGGTAAAAAGGAAGTAAATGCCAAATTCAGTTTTTAAATAATTTTGTGTATGAAGGTTTTATCTGTAGCTATTTTTAATGTGTGCCACAAGCAATGAAACATATAAGCGGATTACACACAAGCCGTACTTTCAAACGCTCTTTAGTCTTTATTTAGCGGAGCAAAACCCAGCTAAAAATAAATGTAAGTATACCTTCGCTAAGTCCTGTCTGTGGTTCTGTATATGTTACACGATAAATTGAAGTTATAATTTGAGAACAGTGTAATAATTTCAGGTTCGAGACGGCACTTCAACTATCTTCCTTTTGCCTCTTTATTCTCTTTAAAATTATTCGCTTCTTATAATATTTATTCAAGCAATAATTAATTAAAAAGTCACAATAATAAATAAATTACATAAGAGTAACGAACGTCAATCTTCGATGATTACATTGATTCTACATAAATTACAAATTGACAATAATTAAGTTGCTATCATTAAAAAAGTCATTGATATCGTCGTAACATTTGGATATCAACGTTTTTTTTTTTTAATGGCATACCTACATACTTTAATTACCACCTTGTATATTGCAGAGCTGCCTTGCGCTACATCACTAATCGGGTTTCAAGATTAGCCTAGATATCGAGCTAGATATTACTAGACAATTTATTGCCTGTTATAGCTTCATTTTACAGGAAGTGTATTACAAATTGATTGAGACTAGCGTGTTATGAACACTTATAGCCATGGTTAGGTTGCATAAATTCAAAAAAGCTTCTCTACATTGTGTAATTATCGTCGAGGCCTCCACGATTCATATAAGCAAAAATTTTACTGCTACATTTACATTGATCAGATATTCATACTACAGATATAAAAGGCATTTTCGATCATTACATTGATTCTGATTTTTTTTTTTTTAATTAATTATTAGATCGGAACAAAATTAGCTGGCCAACATGATGTATGTGATTCGGCGCCCATAGAAATATTTCCCCGGGTGCTAGTAATGCTAACGCCGACTCTGGATATATTAAAAAAAAAGACAGTGCCCAAACTCAAAACTATTATTACCTTCTTCATTTTAGTTTCAGCGTATCTCTGATTCCCCAGCTAAATGATCATTCTCTCAATTCTGCATGGAAAGAGAAGAAACTGTTACTTCCCACTTTTTTTTTTCATTTCTACAAGACCAGCATGAAAGATATTAAAAATAATTACCATCAAAACGCGTTTAAAACAAACGGCGAGAAGGAAACTCCATTAGAGCGAGACAAAAGAAAAAGGCCAGATTTAATTTGTCACCGAGAACGTGAGGCATAGGAATTATAAGAACAGAATGTTAACTGACGCTACATCACTTGGCGTACATCACTTGGCGTACATCACTTGAGGAGCCCGAAGACCTAAGTGTGTGTAAGAATTATAAGCGCTTTCGCAAATTAAGCAAACCCGGGCGTAGTCCCCACTAGGATGGGTGACCGCAAGTGGCATAATAATATCTCGCGCTCCTCCGTGCTTAGAAGGCACGTTAAGTCGTTGATCTCGGCTGTCATCATTGATGGCAGTCGTTAAGCTATGTCAAATGCCGTGAGGCAGCTTGAAAAATCTGTCACTAGTGTTTGGCCAAACAAGTAAGTAAGTGTAAGTGGCCTTTACACACACGAAAAACAACAACAACAACGACACTTATTGCGTACTGACGGTAACTGGCGAGCCTGCTCACGAGGGGCTCTCGATTCAATTACTGGTGCGGGTGCGGGCAAATACTTACGTGTACTTCATTCCATAGTATTGTCCACGATTCTGGTGCTATTTAAGGAACGTTGGTGGTATCCCAACGGCGGCTAGCTGTATAAACTATAAGAACTGAAAAAACGCAAAAAGAAGGAGAATGTTAGTAAACGAAGGTTTTAAAAAATAACATCCAACTGTCTGTCTACCTGACACTCTAAAGAGTGTCAGGTAGACAGTCGATAGTAAAAATATCAGTTTAAAAAATCAGATGACTGCTCAGCGTGATTTTATGGATGTAAATTTATCGTCACTATGAACGACTTTTCCTTTGGAGACAATGCCTAGTAACCCAAAAAAAGTTGTAGGCAAGATAGGAACTGCCGACAGAAGTAAACACAACACTTTTTCTGGAGATATATCCGCGTCGTGCAAATCCACCAGTTTATCTACAACGAAAATTGGTCATCTCACTTAAAAAAGTATTCACTTCATAATTTTTCATCTTTCATCATAATTTTTTTTCATCCATTAAGCGTGGCAATATCATACCCATTGAATATTAATGTTTTTGAATCGTTAATTATTGATAAAAAATTATTTCTAAAAGAACTACCTTATAGTTTCTAGCCGCATCTTCTGTTATTTTCAGCTTTTCCAATACGATATTTAACTCCAGCTGAAATAATACATTTTCAGTTATTGAGAATTTAATTTCCTCACACAGATTCAGACAAATCTCGGAAAAAGTTGAAGAAGATACTGAATATACTCGTAACTAAAAGTTAAGTTTCTGATCGTAACATTTTGCTATGCGACCGGAAATGTGGGAATTCTCGGAAACAATGCCATTGTGGCTGAATCGTGTTGCTTTTTAAATTTCTGTAATCGCCAGTCTATGAAGAACCGCCGGCTTTAGACGGAATAGGCTTTTAACGTGCCATAATGCTAAATCGGTGTAATGTAGGTTATTTCCTTGCAATTTTCTGTGATGATCTTACTTTTATTTAATAATTATTTTAAGAGAGCAAATAGGTAGTTATATGTCCTGACAAATGTGTAATTGTAATACTATTTTTTTTATTTCATTATCATAATAAAGACAAATACATAATCATAAATATTATTAATAATAAACGTACGTACCTAAGTACTAAAAAAAAATTGGTTTCATTAAGATAAAATTAAACTTGTCTTGTTCTATTCAACCTTAGATTTTTTATACATATTTTTCAGTATAACAAAGATATTATACTGAATTTAAAACATACATCATACAAATCCGGCTTTACAAATGTCTATCTTAAGTTAAATTAATAAATAATGAAACTCAATGAAATATTGCCGCCAGCCATGGGTAAATAGGAGTTTAAGCCCATGATAAATTTAAACTGTATAATTAATGTTGCTTATTTCCTTAAGTTTAAGGGATTTGTTCCTCCAAATCTGTCTTCTTCCTTATTAGTTAAACAACCTCTTAGGTGCAGTATTATTCAGAAGGTAAGCAAAATTCCATAGATTTTGAAATTGATATATACGGACAAATCACATAGAATTAGCTAGCCCCCAATTAAGTTCGAGACTTGTATTATGGGATAGTAGCTCGACGATACAATTTTTTTATGTCATAGGACGGCTAAGTAGCGAGCCACCTGATAGTTGATCACCGCTGCCCATGGACAACTCCAACATCAGGGGTGTGACAAGAGCGTTGCCAGGGGAAACTGGTCTCCGGGTTTTTCATTCAGAAACATAGAAGCGTTAAAACTACTACTCAAATTTTCTGAGAGAGTGTGGTACTTCCTCGGCTGAGCCGGCCCATTCATGCTACTAACAAAAGTGAATTTCGTCGGTAGCTTGGCTCTACCACAACTGAAATTTAACAACAAATACATATATAGATAAACATCCAAAAGCCAGATCAAAGTAAAAAGACCATTTTCCGTCTTGACCGGAGATCAAACCCGTGACTTGCGGAGTGACAGCATGGCATGCTGACCACTAGGCTACAGAGGTCGTCCGAAATAAAACAGTGAGAAAAATTGTTGCCATTTGGATCATATCAGAAAATAATTATTTGAAAAAAATCATATGTAAAGCTCTAAATATCGGTTTAACTATATCGAGGAAAAAAACACGATTTGGCAAAATCATGTTACTTCAAAGTAGCTTTACTACAAACTATGAAGAAGATGCTTATTACTAGTATCAGACGACCGACTGCGTTGTGTTTTCTCTAGGCAATAGAGACCATAGACAAATATTGAATTGAGGGTAACGATGATTACTTAAATGTAATACAATTAAACTTGGATTTCTATTGTTGTGTTAGTTACAGCTAAAGTTAGGAATATTACCGGTGCTTATAATTCTAAAACAAACGAGAGAATGAATTTCTTAGACAGTTTGTGACATATTAGGAGTTGCCATAAACGAAAGCCATTTGTAGTAGAGGTATTATACTGTATGTATACGTATAGACCACGAAACTATAACTTTATGTGCGTGCGGTTTTCACTTCTAATGCTACACAAAACTTTGATAAATTGCTTTGGAAACTTTTGTATTGTGATACGGAATTTCACTACCCACTCTATAATGTTAACTACTTTCTATTAACTAATAGTAAGCAATATTTAGAGAGTAGTGGGTTCCCGGCAGAGTAGAATTGGACCATTTCAAGACTTCCCGTGTATATCGTAGAAGGTGACTTAGGGAACACAACCGAAACAAAGCTTATAAACATCAAATAACCTCACCAACCCATCTGGGCAGCTGAAGAATCTTACACTATTTGTACGATGCAGGCAGTGGTGATACCCATACAACGTACATGACGAGATGTTGATATTGGTGTGGAGACACAAGATTGTCACGTAGAAAGTTGTCTATTTTACTTTAGGTTACACGTTTAAAACTAGGAGTGACGGATCCCTTCTTGATGGCAGCTCAGCAGCACTTGACCGTCGCTTGATAGTATCTCGGCTGCTGCTCGATAATTCAATTTGTTACTAAATTTAATTGTAATTATACTGTTAAAACAGCTGAGTCACGACCTACATGATGTAGGGCAGGGGTTGCCCAAATGTTCGTGCTATACTCGAACACTATTGTTGCCTATAATACACAACATCTGAAAAACTAAACAAAACTGCTAATGACCTAATCGTTTACATTAAAGAGCTCTTTCAAATTCCAAACATAGACTTCTTTTGCATCGGCCTATTTAAAGCAACAATTTCCTTTGTTCTATTAATTTCCGAGCTTCTAAACCCGACGTCTGAAGATCTTTAACAGCTTTACGGCAAAACTTTCACGGTACAATCGAGCAACTTGCAAAGATACTTACGAATCAATAAAAAAAAATACGCAACTCTCAAAGCAGGTGTCCCAGAAGGGTCGATAATAGGCTATCCTTTTTTGTATCCTACCAAAGAGTCATTAATTATCTTTTGATTTAATTAAAAACTTTGTGTAAGGAAAATCTATATTGATAATCCCATCAAAGTTCCTTAATTTATAAAATTCCTCGTATTTAATTTCCCCAAAGTATTTCATTGAAAGGATCTGTAATCTTAAAAATTTCCCCGTCGCTTGAGAAGTATCACCAAAGGCTGGATAAAAATAACCTTTAAATAAATTCGCCATTCAGTTGCAAATTTCTGATATTTAGTCGGAGGGAATCAGACTCGCAAATGAGGTAATATCTCTTTGAGTATCTATTTGTGTATCTATAGCGTTACAATTTATTACATTCATTAAAGTATCTTTACAGTTGAATGGTTGGTTAATTTGGTAGTTTTAGTATCAAGTTCGTAGTATATTCTTCTTCATTTTTCTTCGTCTTAGCCATTTTGCTTAATTCACTTTAGTAAAATTCACAGTAGTCACAAACAACTATATTATGAAATAGAGGTATACATAATAAAGATGAGTATATTTATATAAATAGAGTACAAATTATAGGAAACTAGTTACTTACATGCATATACGAATAAATACATGGGGATAATAAGAAACAGATAAATAAACACGATAACTAGAAATTTCGTAAGATTTGGAAATAGAACAATACATTTTTTATAAATGACGATTGTATTATCGATATTGTTGTTTAACCACTCTAAAAACTAAACATCATACAGATAAGACATCTAATATAGCAAAAAGTTTTAATACTTAAAATTTACTACGCAAACTTTTAGAAATCCACTCACCTGTTGTTCTTACAGCGGTCTGCCGAACTGGTCACACTAATCACACCTTTACTCTACTATAATTTATATAACAGACAGTATCAATAAGTCAGTCAAAATTTATTGTCATCAATTGGAAGACGATGTCCTTGCCGCAAAATATTTAAAAAGTTATCAAACGTCAAAAATTCATGGCGGGATGCCGATATTCGAAAATCGAACACGTTTATGATTTTTGGTCGCCGACTTTTTTTTAATTTGTGGCCAGTTTATTGTCAATGACGCGCGTTCCCGGAGCCGCTGAGGGTTAAACTGAATGTGAACAGAAACAGGGGCTGTAGAGACGTAGGTGTAGCTGACTGAGAGTGGGTGTCTTTAAAAGTGAGAAGGCTGTATGCGCGTGGGAGGAGGTGTGAATGAGAAGGGTGTATAGGCGCGGAGGTAGCGCCGCTCACGTACTCGAGCTCTTGATGTCAGGAAGAATTTGTAGGCGTTCGTAATTGTATCTTTTCATTGGGGTTTTCCGAATTTAATATGTGGCTGTCTTCGGCGACGTTTGCTAGATTCACGACGGCCATAAACAATGATGTGTCTCTGTTTATATATTTTTTTTATTAACGTATATGCTATCTTTAGAGCAAATCGCATTATCAACTGTTACCCTATTTGTTAAATAACAATCACTTGGGTCATATTTTTACAGCTGCTGAACTGCATTTTGTCGTAGTTTTTACACAATTATGGACCTAAAATACTAGTTTCCTCACTTCCTGACGATGTTGTCCATCACTGTTAGCAAAAAGTAATGGAAGAAAGAGGTCCCATACGCCAAATCGAATAACATACAATCGAATATCAAATGATCGCCAACCAAATATCAAGAGTCAAGTGATCTTACAAAGGTCAGATTGTATCTACTAACAAAGGTACAATATGGCATACATATTATAATTCTACTACGTACTACAAAAATCACGGGTCCGGCCGAGCGGATAAGAAACATAGACCTTTCGATTATGGATTGCGCTCTTAGACAACCGAGGCAATGGCAAACACACATTGTGCAAGCTGTTTCACCTAATTCGTTTTCCCAGTTGCATCCCCTGATGCAACTATGACGCGTTGGAGCCCACGATCCGTTAATCTGACAGCATTAATGCTCTATACCCGTACCAATACTAGCTGTGCCCGCGAATTTGTACGCATGGAAAAAATGCCTTTGTCTTTTCTACGGCTCTAAAGTCGAGAGTCGAGACTATGTGTGTACCAAATTGCATTTAAATCGGTTTAGTAGTTTTGGCGTGAAAGCCAGACAGACAGCGTTAGTTTCGCAAGTATAATATTAGTCAGGACTAGTACGGACTATAAAGACGAAAGATTTTATTATTTGTTTGCATTGAATTGGCTCCGAAACTACGGGACCGATCTTCAAAATCCTTTTACCTAAATTAATTTATATGCGGGTGACATAGGATATGAATTACGCGGACGATGTTGCGGGTAAATTACTAGTATGGTAACCTGATTTTACTCATGTTTTATTTCGCCAGAATCGCAGTCTAGATATGCTATACTCGCCCTGATGATGGTCTTCAAAACAGGCCGAAACTTGTCGGCGAATCCAACGAAATAAAACGTGACGTGACGACTCGTCACGTCACGTATTATTTAGCTATTATACTCTTCCATGCTGGTTTGGGAGAAAAGAAAAAACATAGAATATACCAGCTGCTTTTCTTCCCGCGCAAACCGTAAAAGCCGGTCAAGGGATTGGGCGAAAATCTAAGGAATCACATTGATAGGCGATGCGGCTAGCAACCCATAACTATTTGATTCCACTTTCCACCTTTACGCCCACTACGATGCTAAATGTGGCCTGTAGGTTTTATGACCTTGGGCTCTGTCTACTCCGCAAGGGATGGAGACGTGATAGTATGTATGTATGTATGTATAATCGTTTGTACTCCCTATTCAAACGCTAATTTATTTCTGTCTTTCTTACATTTAGTACAATTTTCAATTTCAATGGGTATCAAGATCATTTCAGAAGTTAATAAGATATTTAAATATATGTTCGCGAGTTGAATTGTTTTTTGTATGGAAAAATTCTCGTCGGCTTGCGGAAAAGCGGCGGAAATTTGCGAATTACGAATTTGCGGAAAATTCCAAATTGCAATTTTATAACTTATTTCATAATATTTTAAAGTAAACTTGAAATGTATCCACCTGGCAATTGGGCTATTTCACAGAGCAGTGAAGGCGTCAAAAATCAAACATTCAAACGGACAAATGCCTGTGAAAATGGATTACAACTTACGCAGTGGGAGTTAAACCCAGTGCCAGTCGTATATCAAGCCAGTGTACTGAACAGATTTAGGTAAAATAGGGTATGAATGTAGTTTATACCCGGGTAAGACCACACCCTATCCTATAGAAAGTAACTGTTCCCAAAGGATCCAAATTCACGCGAGCATAGCCGCGGGCAAAAGCTATTACAATATAATCGAGTCAATGAGCTATTCTGATGATGTTATCTGAAGGTAACATGGGAACTCCTGAATTAAACTAAAAAAACAACATTCATACTTATTAAAAAAATAATAGTTCGTTGTGAACTTGGACCTCGCTAACATTAATTTAATTATGTCATGAACTACTGAACTGATTTTGATGCTCAATGAACTTGAAAATTTTATTAGTAATACCATCATACGTTTTAAATTTCATCTTATTCGAAGCACCGGTTCGAGAGTTATCGTCGAACAAACATATCTGCATGCATACATACATACAATAAATGTAATTTTTTTTCCAACTTGACTTGAAAACCTTGCTTGCAACGCTCGCTTGTTCAACTTCGTAATAATTTCTACTTTATTAAAATTGAAAATATGTGATGAAAAGAATAAACCGAGCATTGTAATGCTATTTATGTGCACAAAGTAACCATTCAATGGTTACTTTGTGTCAACCATCACCCGACCAAAATATGTCAACACTTCTCACTTTGATGATGAGCCCGATGGCGTAGTGGGCGTAAGCATTATTAGGGCTTATGCAAAAATATTTTACCTGCTCCGTACTTTGGAAGGTACTTTAAGCCGTTGGTCCCGGCTGTCATCATTAATGCTAGTCGTAAAGCAAGATGCTTTTAGGCATCTTGAAAAATTTGCCACCAGTATTGGCCACTTATACACACGAAAAACAAAACAAACGACTCTTTTTTTTGTGGTTTTGTATTACGGCCCTGGATACAAGTCCTTTAGAGCCTTTCATTTATTTCGCCAGATGGCGAGTTATTCTTGTTTGTTGTCAACGAAATGATGGTGTAATTCATTTCGTTGTTTTCACGGAGCCCCTGGCGACAACTCTTCGCGAATCCACTGGTTTCATCATTGATGACGCAGCAAGGCGGACATCCAATAGCCCGCTATGTAAATCTCACTACAGCCGCACAATGACAGTCTACTTTAGTTATTCTACACATTGTTCTTAAATATGGGCATTTATAACACCAAATAACACCAATTTCACATTATAAAGTCCACTAGAATCAATTTGCGAAACAATCAAAAACAGACACCGTGTAGTCCGCTAAAATTCCCGCCAACATAGAAGTATGAATACTCTCTAGAATGTGAATATTGCTTGATCTGTCCTACGACTTATACTCGTAATACACGCGGCTTTCTCGCGACCCCAGTCATCTGACGTCTGTCGAAGTGCAAATATCAGAACGAAATTAATTGTTTATAGCCGTAAACATGCCTAGTTGTGCAGTAAAATCCTGCAAAAATACTGACAGAAATATTAAAATGTTATCCCGACCTGTTACTTTTCACATGTAAGTAAGGCAATGTATGTTTTATTTAAAAAAATTAAATGTATTTATACGCCATTTTAAATGTCAAAATCCTTAGTAAGTAAGAGAAGATAGTACGAATAGTGATGCCCCTACTTACTCTTACAATATATCGATAAACAATGTACATGAATACGACATGAGTACAAAGGAGCGTACCAGAAGTATAATTGTGACCCGATTCTACTAACTCATATAACAGACCATGTCTTACCTCTATATCCTGTCAATCCTTGATTTCAAAATATTTCTAATGCAATGCCTTTAATTTTTGCTAGTTTTCATTATTCTTTTTTCTTAGAAACATATATTTAATTTTTCGTATTTCTCCTTTTTTTGACAATGTCAAATAATCAAAGTAAAAGTAATTTTATTTTTAAAATCCTAACCGGCCTTTTAGTAAACTTCTTTATAGACAGTACTTCTTCTTCATATATTTGCCAAATTATATATTGGCATGAATGCCTTAATACGCTCAGATTATGATGATATATCTATACAACATGTTACCAGTTAAAATTGTTTGTCCTTAAAGTGTCAAGATAAAATAGTTTGTTTCTAATGTTTGGATGGTTTAAGGGGTGTGATTTACAAATAACTTCAATTTTGGGATCCAAGATTGCGGGCACCGCCTATGAAAATTCGATAGGGGTGTAGTTTTAGAGAGTGCTTTGAGGTAAAGATCGCAGATATAAAAAAACTTGCGACTAATCTTTCTCAGCCTCACCTTTAATAATAAGCACAGATACTGAAAGAGTTTAGACAAAAATGAACATCGTTTTACAATGTGAATTCTCCTTCACTTTATAACTAACGCAGTTAAAATAATGACCTCAAACTACTCACCCTAATGAAGTTTTGTCGTGTAGCAGACAAGCAAGAGAGGGTACCAGATTCGATGTCTGGCGCGGCTAAATATTTCAACTTCAATTTCACATGTGTATGTCCGCCGTTCTGAAGCTACCCACGGAGATACAACCCACAACATACATACATACATTCATATAATCACGTCTGTTTCCCTTACAAGCAGCCAGAGCTCAAGGTCGGACCCAAATGCTACGTTTAGCATGTTTGTATGTAGATGGAAAACGGAATTAAAATAGTGATAAGTTGCTAGCCGCATCATCTTTTGATATTGTTTAATATATTTTCGCCCTTTCCCTTTGCCGGCTTTTACTTTCACTTACATTCTACATCTTTTTCATTTGTCCCATAACAGCCGTGCCGCAAAACTTTGCCAATTCTCATTACCGCATAAATACGGTCATAATAGCGGAACAACAAAGCTTATGATGCTATTAGGAAATAGCTCAGACAATGATGACTAATAAACTAATTTTGATGGTATTTGCACTCCTAGGTAGCTACGCAATGATAATAGAAAACATAATTTCACATTCAAAAACCTTTGTTTTCTAAATTGCAACCGCAGATCTGTATACCTACGAGTACATTAAATCTGTGATTGCGACAAAATGGTTTGTTTTGTGTTTTCGGTATCGATATTACGCGGTGTTGATACATCACTTGTGACAGCAGTGTCAAAAGTCATGAGTGTTATTTTCAAACTGGCGACTAAGTACGCTGGTTTGAATTTCGGTTGTTTGAAAAATCAAACGCACGATTTCTATGTAAATTTTTGTACGTCTTCATGATATCACCAGTTCAAAAATAGCAGCCCTATAAACCCGTCCCCCTTTCCTCTTTTTCACACCCCCCCCCCCGGCTTGACATACTAGGTTTTCATACAAAAATGGCTTTATGCGACATCTATTCAGAGTGACGAAAATTTTTTTTTTAAATCTATGCCCGCCAAGAACTCCACACACGCAAACGACTCTGACGTTGCTCACCTGTCACTTTTAATTTCTTAAGGTTATTTAAATCTAAAGTCTGTGCGGTTTAAACTTGGTCGTAATTTTAGTCCTCGTGTTATAATAACCCTGCTAGTGTTTAGGGTCATTTGATTTGTATTGGCAAGCCCTTAGTCTCAATACGTTTTGCGTTCTTGGACCTCGCAAACATTCAATTAAATATCTCATATACTACATAATCGATTTTGATGCCCATTGAACTTGAAAATTACTAGTACAAGTAGTAAGTAGTACATACCTACATGCATTTTAAATTTCATCATATTTGGAGTACCGGTTCCAGCTTTATCGCGGAACCATCATCTACTTACATACTTTCGTATATACATACGTACAAACATACGTTTCATTCATTCATTCATACATTCATACGGGTCTTTTTTAGTATCCACTGCAGGGGCATGAACCTCTGTACCATCAGAGCTATATACTAGCCTAAGTAGTCAGAGGATTTGGCCTACACTCTCCACGCTGGCCAGACGGGTTGGAGAGGTCTCTTTGATGTGTATAAGCTTTGTTTAGCTTGTGTTTCCTAAGTCGCCTTCTAAGAAATCAACGGGAAGTCTTGGAGTGGTCCTATTCTACTCTGCCGGGAACATACGTAACAATACGTACATACATACAAAAATGTGTTTTCACCCCAACTCGACTTGAAGGCCTTACGTGCTTCGGTCGTCAATAATAGCAGTCAAGAAAAATATTTTTCATAAAAAAAATTAAGAAAAATGTATGAAATGCTCACCGAATGGATTTGATACACCCACACTGAAGACCTTTATCTGAAATTGTCGTTGTCAGAAATTTATTTTCGATATTTCACTTTAAGTCTTTTATGAGTTTCGTGGAAACATAGAAAGTGTTTTGATGGAATTCGTAAAGTTGTTTTTATTCAATTCCATTAAAATTGACGGCGCGACGCGGTGACCGCAGCCAGAGAGAGTATGTCTGGTTAGTTTGTTTCTAAACTCTTTATTGTACATAAAAATAAGAGCTTTTCTCAAGAAATACAATTTTGTGATAAGCTTTTATTTTAATAGGATAGAAAAATATTTATTGAGTGCCTTAAAAATGGAACAACAATGTTACACACCAATTTTGTACGAATTTTAAACAATTTTTGTAACATTTATATTTTTAACCACTGAAAGTGAGTTTCAGTTTGTCCCAGATTCCGCCTGTCGAAAAACTAACACCGGGAGGCGATCTGCCCTGGCCAGTTTGGAGTCTTTAAACAGACTCCGCGCTGGTGTCGGCAGATGCTAGGAAAACCGAGTTAAGTGGGGTTTTTCTAGCAATAGCAAGTGCAACTGTGGCGCTGCCCAGTCAATGGACTACCTATTGGTGTGCTCTAAATATCCAACTTCCTGCACTCAAACAGACCTTAACGAGGCGAATGACCGGGCAGTTGCAGTTGCAAGCTACTGGTGAAACTTAATATAAAAATAGCCAAATACGACTCGAAAAAAGAAGTGTGTTCCACTCAGCATACGTTGCTGACTTATAAAACAGGCAGCAACACTGGTTTTCCGTCAAAACACTTATTAGATAAGGATGTTGTTGGTAGTTCAACATATTCAGTTAGAAATAAAATACAGTTCTTACATATAGGTGTGTTATTATTGATTTGATTGTTTATTTGTTTGAATTTAATAGGCTCTGAAACTACAGTATTTTTTTAATTATTTCACCTATAGAAAGCTAATTTATCAGCGGGAGGCTATTATTTACGCGGACAAATTCTAGGGAGAATTGCTAGTATTAGATAAACATAAAGTATACATATATAGGTACTTAAGTATTATAATAGAAAATAGAAATAAAGGATGGGCAAGTTATTCAGATAAAGTATAGAAATACTTTATCTTATATATATATATATAAGTATTTCTATACTTTATCTGAATAACTTGCCTATCCAGGTCAGAAGACCTGAGTAATATTAAAGTTGCATTTCAAGAAGCGTGGAAGTTTGCTTGAAAACTGAAACTGATCTACAGTTTGAATAGTTCGCGGCAAATTGTTTCTTCATTTCGTAGCAATACATCGAAAGCTACCACGAAATGCGACTAGTGAGAATGAACAAATAAGTGGTTTGGTTGGAGTTACCTTCTATGAACTGAAAAGCAGAATGTAACGCAAGCTTTTTGGACCCTTTTTTTTATAGTACGTCCAAAAGGACAACAATTGAGTTTTAAAAAAATGATTCTATCGCACAGTTTAATAAGTAATTCCACAGATAAATAATCACGCACCCTACACAGATCTTTAATCTAATAAAGTAATTTCGAACAGTGTCAAGGACATGTTGTTCAAAATGGAGTTGTGAGTCGATTATTTTGCCTAAATTACGAGCTTCGTCTACACGTTGAAGTTGATCACTAGATTCATAATTATTTTAGCCTTGCCACACACGGGCCACAGTTTGATTTTTGTTTTTCGTGTGTGTAAGTGGCCAACACTGGTGTCAGATTTTGCAAGCTGTCTTAATGCAACTGACTTAGCTTCACGTCTGCCATCAACGATGGCAGCCGGGACCAACAGCTTAACGTGCCTTCCGAAGCACGGAGGAGCTCGAGATATTTTTATGCCACTTGCGGTCACCCATTCAAGTGCGCCCGGGGTTGCTTAACATGCGAAAGCGCTAATAATGCTTACTCAGATATACCTGACGGGGAAGACAAAGCCCAAGTCTATAAAACCTAAAGGTGGAGAACGGAATCAAAATAGTGATGGGTTGCTAGCCGCATCGCCAATTGCTATGATTCCTCACGCCCATTACCTTGATCGACTTTTACGATCTGCGCGGGAAGAGAAGCAGCCTTTGACGTCAACAATAATATAACATTGTAAACAAATTGTATTGAAAATTGGCGTTCACCAAATGATATTGAAATATCTCTCGATGAATTATATATTTGCCTATTGACTATTGCGGAACACCTCTAATAACTAAGGGTGGGAGAGATAATAAAATAAAGCCATTGGAATCTTGGAGTATAAATGGTTTTCAGATTCTGAGCAATCGCACCCAGAAGTGTGATTGCTCAGAATCTGAAAACCATCTAATTGAAGTAGAGACAAAACCGTAGCAGTACTAAGTCAAGCATTGATAACATAGATATCAGAAACTATTGATACGATAGTGCCGTCACCATTATCTTGTGTACTAATTTTTACGTTAGCAACGTCGTTAACAAAGCTGTGTTTTTATAGATTTAATTTGACTCCATTTGTTTGGTAGTATTTCCCAATTTCTTCGAGAGCTATTTGACTGTTTGCCTCAGCTTCTTCACACGTTTTTACCTGAGTTGCTATGCCACGTTGTCAGCATACACAAAGCAAAATATCGCATATACTTTCCATCATACTCACACACTAGGGCGTGGGCAGATTCTTCTTAGAACTTACTGGAATTGAAACAATCATAGCTAAGCAACAATCAAGGACCCATATTGAATATGTCGATTACGGGAACAATAATTCAAAGCCGAATTCTCGGAATGAAAATTTGTTTTAAGTTGAGTATTAATTCTAGAATTATATCGATTTCCGCATTTATCAAAGTATTTTATAATACAACTAGCTTTTGCCCGCGACTTCGTCCGCGTGGAATTCGGTTATTTGTCACGCCTCTTCCACCTTTTAGTGTTTGAATTCTGAGAGAGCCTGAAACACTTGTTTACTCGTTTAGTGATAGGAGTACTCCTGTGACGTTTCGAATAAAATAGTTTAACTAATCTCGTATATGTAGTAATATAAGTCTTATGAGCCCTTTTTCACCCTCTTAGGGGTTTAATTTTCATACCCCGTACGTAATTGTTTATTTCTAATCGTAAACCTAAGAACAAAGGTTCAGGCATCTAGCTCTAAAAATGACGGACTTCTATACAAAATTTTAACCCCTTTTTCATCCGCTTAGGGGGCGAATTTTCAAAAACCCTTTCTTAACGGATGCCTACGTCATTACAACTAAATGTATGCCAAATTTCAGCGAAATCTGTTCAGTAGTTTCGGCTGCGCGTTAATAGATGAGTCATTCTGGTTTGCCTTTTATATATTTAGAATAGAAGAAGATATGTTAAGTCTTATGAGCCCTTTTTCACCCTCTTAGGGGTTTAATTTTCATACCCCGTACGTAATTGTTTATTTCTAATCGTAAACCTAAGAACAAAGGTTCAGGCATCTAAGTCTAAAAATGACGGACTTCTATACAAAATTTTAACTCCTTTTTCATCCGCTTAGGGGGCAATTTTCAAAAACCCTTTCTTAACGGATGCCTACGTCATTACAACTAAATGTATGCCAAATTTCAGCGAAATCTGTTCAGTAGTTTCGGCTGCGCGTTAATAGATGAGTCATTCTGGTTTGCCTTTTATATATTTAGAATAGAAGAAGATATGTACATGACATGAAGAAAATTCTATATTACAATTGCAAAATAAAAAACCGGCCAAGTGCGTGTCGGGCCACGCACAGTGTAGGGTTCCGTAGTTGCGAATGACAACTTTGAGTTCACACTGTTTACACTCGCACCTCACAGTTTAACAACCAAAAACATCTAACAATGAAGATTGTATGAAATTTTACATTTTCCAGTACATTTTATAAGTTGGTTGCCTATAACTTTTTAGTCTCCACTTAGTACCCAGGTCTGATAGTTTTCCTTTCAACTTCAGTATATATACTACTGCTGTAATTTTTTTCACGTTTAGCAGATAGAGGGGGGGACAGGGACACGTACCTCTAACAAAAAACTTTAAAACCAAATATTTCCGAAACAGATCCCTAAATCGAAAAATGATGTTTTCAACCTCACAATATTTTTCAAAGACCTTTTTAACGATACCCCTCACGATGGGTAAAAAGAGAAAAAAAAATTACTCCTCCACTTTACTTGTATGGGAACTACCCAAAATAAAATTTTTTTTCAAGATTTTTTTCTACCACTTTTTTGCCATGATTAATATACATACTCATACCAAATTACAGCTTTCTAGTACTTATAGTCTCTGAGTAAAACCGCGGACGGACAGACAGACAGACAGACAGACATGGTGAAACTATAAGGGTTCCTTGTTTACGACGGAACCTTAAAAAGGGCTAGATTGCAAGGTTCGAGACGTTGTGATATGGGATACCAACTCAACGATGCTATATTTTTACAAACGCGCAACCCTCCCCAGCTGCGCCCGGGAATGTATTAAACGTATAAACCTTCTTCGTGAATTACTTTATCTATATGAAAATTGAAAATCCAATAAGTAGTTTAAAAGATCCGAGTGAACGGACAACAAAAGCTGTATTGTATACTATGTAAGGATAAGGATATAAATACGTATGTATGTAGATAAACATTTAAGACCCAGGTCCACTGAAACAGTTTATTTTCCATCTTGACATGCGGGTAGCAACATGGGATCTCCAGTGTGACAGCTTGACATGATTACCATTAGGCCACAGCACGAATGCTGTCCTAATGGGAGATAATACTGCAATGTTCTCCCGCCAGAGGGCAGCATTAGCAGAGACAGTAAACAAATGTTTGACATTGACAAGTCTGTCAAAGTCGCAATAAATTGCCTTTATTTTACATACAATTACGCAGCACAAATACATTTTTATATTAAAATAGTCATAGGAGTATTTTAAAATCAAATTAATAAAGGAATAATGTCTAATTTTACAGATTAATTGCGACTCTGACATTTTCAAGTATATACTTTTCAGTGATTAACCTCTTTTACTGTATGTGCTAGTGGTGCACTCTGGCGGCACAGCTTTCAGTAATATGTCCTATTAGCGGACCCCGGGCTCTGACGCTACTGGAATCTTCGAGCAACACGGAAGGGAGTAGCCATACGCTGCATTCCCCTCTGTCAAGGTACAAGCCAAAATTAGGCATATGCATGTCTATGTGTTAGTTGTGTGTGACTCATCTGTACCCAAATTATTTTTTCTTTTTATGTCATTTTTTGTGACAATGTCATAATTACTATCAAGTGACAGTTTAAGTTTTGTATGTAGGTGTGCGGAACTAAACTTGTGTGCACATTTCCCCCCGCAAAAAACGCCAGAAAAATTATCATAGTAAATTGTCGCTTTGCCCACTCCCTCCGTCCGGTACGGAGGCCGTGTTGCTCGAAGACTGGAATGGAATACACGGTTAGATAAGAAAGAGAGGGAGAGAAAATAACCGAGAGTTACTATAAGCTGAAAGACACAACAGGCTTCTTAATAAATTATTTTTAAAACAATAATATTTTTAAAAACTGGTAGATTTTTGAAAAATATTGGACACGATATTTTTCACACAAAAATTTATAAAGTACTAGCTGTTACCCGCGGCTTTGCCCACGTAATATATATCCTATGTCCTTCTCCGTAGGTACCATAACCTATGTGTATGCAAAATTTCATGATGATCGGTTCAGTAGATACGGCGTGAAAGCGTAACAAATAAACAAACAAACTCACTTTCACATTTATAATATTAGTTAGGATTAGGATATATAGTTTTAGGATTAGGATTAGGATAGGATTAGGATCGCCCGTTTAAGTTCCGCGTGACGTCGCTGACCGATACACTTTTTACCGGACTTTTGAGTCTTGAGCCCCCACTCCACACTTTGATGCGCTTTATCTTTATGATCTTTTGTTTGATTGAAACAAAAATACGTTTTTAGGAAACATGATAGTGCATCGGCCTTTGTACCAAAAATAAGCCAGTGGGTAGGGAGTTGACCGCTGTCCGTAGTTTCTATTCCTGAACCTTACTGATCTAGTTTTCTGTGCCACCTACAAAGAGCTTTTCCAGCTCTATTTAACTAGAAATGTTTGTTTAGAGTTAGAGCCGTGGTTCCGAAAATGGCCAAATTGACAACATTTCATTTTCACTAAGGACACAAAATAAAAAAACCATTTGGAGATCTTAGCGTTAAAAATAATATATATTTTTTCAGAATTTTTAGAACACTATTTACTGAAATAATAAATAATTTCTAAAATATATGCAAAAAATGGAAGCTCAGGCCAACATAATTTCGTTCCTGTTGCCTGGGGATCTAATAAAAAAGAAATAATTTTTTGTCAATGAATTATTGACATTGACAGTGACATGGACATTTAAGTTTGTTGATTTCTAAGAATATGAATTCTCATAGAAGGAGCTTCGATGGAACAAAACGTACACGGTCGTAGACAATAGAGTTTTTACTAGGGATGTGACAGTCATGTAATAGATTCTGGTCTTTTTATCTATGGTGTAATAAAGTCAGCTTCTGATATGAATATGATGTCTGACAAAAACAATCAATTAATTCATATCTTTATGATAATAGGCTATTTTCCTGCGTCAAAATATTAATAATAAAATTAGACCATCAGTTAGACAATCAAAAAATATTGGACTCGTATTTTTTCTTTCGCTAATTATACAATAAATTGATTTATTCAAGTAAAAAATTAATTTTACCACATCACCTCCAACGCATACGAGCCAGCGTTTTATACGAACGATTTAAGATGAAAATAGCAATTGACAATTACCCTTTCAAAACTGTCTTTTCAAATTGGTCGCATAAAGATATCAAGGTGTCAAAAATGACATTTGCCAAGTGTGTATTAGTACTTATTGATAAACCTATATTTATTTCTTTGTTACATACTTTAAAAAGAAAGAGATGAATATATAGCTGAGAACTAGGCGATCTCTATTCTATTTTATACTCTAAGATTTAAAACACCAACCGAAGCAAATGAACTGCTCACGTATTATGCCTAGCTTTGCACTTACGCCCTTTTGTAATAAGCAGCTTTTAATTATTAAAATTCCTGGCTAAATATTTTTTTAAAAATTAAAAGGAAAAATACGTGTCCCCTATTTTTGTATCTATTTTCAATCTAACTTAATATTTAGAGGAGTTAAAAAATGAAATGTTGTCAATTCCCTGATGTCGAAGAGACGAGCGACCCTTGCTGAAACAAAATTTTATAAAATCTAGCTTTTGCTACTATTTTATTCACGACCTCCGTGGCACAGTGTTTAACCTGCTAGCCTGCAATATGAGTGATCCCGGATTCGATCCCCACTCAGGGCAAAATTTGCATTTTGGGAGCAAAAAATAACTAAAAATAATTGGTTTGACACCGACACGAAAAGAAGAAGAAGGGCAAAATGGAAAACGATATCTCTCCTCATACCCTCTATCATCGAGTACGAAATAACCGATCAATATACATATAAAACTGTTGAAAAGAAGCGGTGTTTCTTCTCTGCAGTGGTCGGTTTCGAAACGTTAGTATTCTGCAGCGTTTGAACAATAATGAGTAAAATGCATCATAATATAATTTAAAATGTGATTTGACGTGAAAAAGCCTGCCTGCAAGGGCCTATTTTCTGAATAAACGTTTCGAATGTTTTAAATCTTTGAATAGTAGATAGAAAAACATTACGTTACATTCTAACCTCAATATAGTACAGATTCCAAATTGATTTTCCATTTGATCTCCCTGTGAATGGCTGCGGATAAAGGCTGTTAATCTTTTGTCAAAGTTAGTCGAAATTAGGTAGGAAGAATTTATAAAATACTAGCTGTTACCCGCGGCTCCGTCCACGTGATATATAGCCTATGACCTTCTCAGTACCCTAACCTATGTGTATGCAAAATTTCATGATGATCGTTTCAGTAGATACGGCGTGAACACGTTACATTGTATGTAACGTGTTCACGCCGTATCTTATACAAACTTTTAGGAGGAGTTAGCAATATATGGTAATTTTAGGGTTCCGTAGCCGATCGGCATAAAACGGAACCCTTATTGATTCGTCATATGCTTCTGTCTGTCTGTCCGTATGTCACAGCAATTTTTTCATTTGTAGTAGTTTTAGGCATAAATATCACTCCACTTACATAAAGCATTATACTTGTACATAGCACATCGAGAACTAAATATTGCAAAATATATAAATAACAAAATATAAAATCTTTTTAATTACTGAGTTTCTTACACTTGATTGGTCTTGTTTTTTCCTGTTCCGTGGGACTGGAAGTATACTTTAATATAATACACAACACCTAAGTGTTTAAAGAAACATTAAATAAACGTTTTGATATCGATAAATTCATGTTTATTTTGTCCTTGGTCATGTTTAAGCTTTGTTTAAGACAAAACCAATTGGCAATGATCCTTTGACCTAGAGGAAACAAGTTTCAAAGTCACCAAAATAGGTAGTTCAAGGTTTAATTCTAACCAAAAATAGTAGAGCAGCCGAATTGATTTCCCATTAGTTCCCGTTGTGAATGGCGGCGGCTGGAGAATTCACGGCTGAAAACCTTTTGTTGAAGATAGTGGGGTTAGCTTAGAGCCGTGCCAATCGGTGTCGCGTTTAGGTTTAGATTAGTCGCGCAGACGCCTCGTAATTCTGTATACACAGAAATATTACGTTTGGTACGTTCGGTACCTAATATTTTATGATATGACATTTTTATTTAATTTCAATAATTTGACATTTTGCTATTTAAATTTTACCTATTTAACATTTCAATGATGACATAATTTTTTTCCAATTCAATTCTTATCATGACATTTAATTAAAACAATGCACACTCAGTCCACATATATATAAAAGTAGTTTATAAGGTCTAACTAGAATTGTGAGTTGACGTCGCTTGGAAAAAATGCGCTGTGCAGTTTGTTGCCGCTTCTTCTGCACTCCGCTTTGGAAGCGGCCTAAACTTAGCCATAAGTAATTAATTACTGACGTCAACAAAAATTTTTTGTAGTAAAAATTGTAAACACAAATATGACAATTAATAAGTGTTCAAAGAAACCTATATTAAATAAACGATTGAATCTTGAATCTTGAGATATTAGACAATCCTCTTCATAGAAATATTATGACAGAGAAACAAACTTAGGGTCGGGTAATAAATGGAGGAACCTTAATAGGAGGAATTAAAGACAGTGCATCGAAAACAAAAACAACATCAAAATGTACTTCCATAGAAAGCGGAATATTTCTAACACACGTCAGTTATGCTAAGTTTCTCATACTAAAAGTCTGCTTAATATACCTATAATAAAACACTTATTAGTTATGTTTAATCAATACAGAGTGTAACATGATTTAAGATACCAAGACTAAAGGAACGATTTAGCCCATCAATATGAACAACTTTTTCTATGGGATTAGTGCTAGGAATTTAATAAAAAAATTGACACTTTCATACAAAATTTTGTCGAGTTACCACTTAGGGAAAGTTGTTTATATTGACGGTTTGAGTCACCCCTTTAAGGGATTATCGACGGCTATGTTCCACTCTGAATATAACATTAATGCCATAACTTAGTGAAAACAAGATTAACAGATACCCTAAACTTTACAGTTGCTAGTTACAGATTTTATTTTAACTACACATACATTTATGTAGTAGACGCCAAATTGATTTCCCATTAGTTCCCGTTGTGAATGGCGGCGGCTGGAGAATTCACGGCTGCAAATCTTTTGTTGAAGATAGTTTAGTGGGGTTAGCTTAGAGCCATACCACTCGCTGCTACCCGCGGCTTCGCCCGCGTGATTTATATCCTATGTCCTTGTCAGTACCCTAACCTATATGTATGCAAAATTTCATGATGATCGGTTCAGGTTCAGGATGATACGGCGTGCAAGCGTAACAAACAAATAAACAAACAAACTCACTTTTGCGTGATTTATAGCCTATGTCCTTGTCAGTATACCCTAACCTATATGTATGCAAAATTTCATGATAATCGGTTCGGCTGCAAATCTTTTGTTGAAGATAGTGGGGTTAGCTTAGAGCCGTGCCAGTCGGTGTCGCGTTTAGATAATAGACAATCCTCTTCATACAAATATTATGACAGAGAAACAAACTTAGGGTCGGGTAATAAATGAAGGAACCTTAATTGGAGGAATTAAAGACAGTGCATCGAAAACAAAAACAACAACAAACTGTACTTCCATAGAAAGCGGAATATTTCTGACACACGTCAGTTATGCTTAGTTTCTCATACTAAAAGTCTGCTTAATATACCTATGTTGATGGCAACACCGCGAAACCATCGACAACCGCGGGCCGTGCGGGCACCCCGGCCCCGCGCCCGCCCCTCCAACAGCTGACACTTCTTAAATCGCGCTCCGAGCGATAGCCGCGTCGATTTTACTGTCGGGCGACGAAATTGTAGATACATATTTAATTTCTTATTTTATACATACAGTCCTCTAATCGAATCGAAGTTTCCTTTACTCTTACGAATAGGGATTCCTGGTATCTCCAGCATACGGGCCTACCGAAACAACCTATAATGAAACACTTAGTCATGTTTAATCAATACAGAGTGTAACATGATTTAATATGCCAAGACCCCTAAAGGAACGATTTAGCCCATCAATATGAACAACTTTTGGCATTGGATCTATGGGATTAGTGCTAGGAATTTAATAAAAAAATCGACACTTTCATACAAAATTTTGTCGAGTTACCACTTAGGGAAAGTTGTTTATATTGACGGTTTGAGTCACCCATTTAAGGGATTGTCGACGGCTATGTTCCACTCTGAATATAACATTAATGCCATAACTATGTGAAAACAAGATTAACAGATACCCAAAACTTTACAGTAGCTAGTTAGAGATTTTATTTTAACTACACATACATTTATGTAGTAGACGCCAAATTGATTTCCCATTAGTTCCCGTTGTGAATGGCGGTAGCTGGAGAATTTACGGCTGAAAATCTTTTGTTGAAGCTGGTTTAGTGGGGTTAGCTTAGAGCCATACCACTCGCTGCTACCCGCGGCTTCGCCCGCGTGATTTATAATAGCCTATGTCCTTGTCAGTACCCTAACCTATATGTATGCAAAATTTCATGGTGATCGGTTCAGTAGATACGGCGTGCAAGCATAATAAACAAACAAACAAACAAACTCACTTTCGCATTTATAATATTAGTTAGGATTAGGATTAGGATAGGATTAGGATGATAATTATGGCGAGTGCGTAAATTAAACCACCATACGAGTAAATAACCATTGAGACCGATACCAGGAAAAGTGATTTATTTATTAGAAATACTAACTTATATACTAAGGAAATATACATTTCGCATTGGTAGGGGAGATCGCTGATTTAGGAATACGTGTATATTCTTACGTGATGTATGTGTCTTGCTAAATTAACAATATTTAAACACTTCCTACAGGTACATCACGTTCGTATTCCTAAGGTCGCAATAATAATCATATCTTTTTTTGCTCAAAAACATGGTATTACACAAGATGTCACAATAAAAACATACATACATACAAACATGCTATCACGTCTTTACATATTAAAAATCTACCCAATACAAATATTATGAGAAACAAACTGAAAAATAGAGAAACCTTCATGGGGGGAAACATCCAAGAGCAGTGACGAAATGTCCTACTAATATAAATCTGTACGTATATTTCTCATATACTTACATCAGTTATAAACGATACCGTGGAGAGTGTAGGCCAAATCCTCTGACTGCTCTGGCTTATATACTTATGGCTCTGGTTACAGAGAGGGTCGTGCTCCTGTAGTGGAAAATAAAAAAGATCTGATAATGATACATAAGTATACTTAGTATCTCACACTGTAGGTATACGCAATATACCTATATTTAACCATTCAGTCATGTTTAGGACACAATCATTAATGGCATTCATCCTTCGAGCAACACGGCCTCCGTACCGGACGGAGGGAGTGGGCAAAGCGACAATTTACTATGACAATTTTTCTGGCGTTTTTTGCGGGGGGAAATGTGCACACTAGTTTAGTTCCGCACACCTACATACAAAACTTAAACTGTCACTTGATAGTAATTATGACAATGTCACAAAAAATGACATAAAAAAGAAAAAATAATTTGTGTACAGATGAGTCACACAACTAACACATAGACATGCATATGCCTAATTTTGGCTTGTACCTTGACAGAGGGGAATGCAGCGTATGGCTACTCCCTTTCGTGTTGCTCGAAGCATTCATCCCATGACCTAGTGGAAACAATATTTAAAGATAAACTAAACTTTACAATAGGTACCTAGTTAGAGGTTTTATTCTAACCACACACACATGTGTAGTAGACGCTAAATTGATTTTCCATTTGTTCCCGTTGTGAATGACGCCAAAATGGCGGGTGAATGGAGAATTTGCGGCTGAAAATCTTTTGTTGGAGCTAGTGGGGTTAGCTTTAAGCCGTGCCACACGGGGATAGTGCCAAAATCTGCCTTTATGGATATTAGGGGCTTGAATACGCGTCAATTGAGTTTGAATTTGTGGCCACCAATAGAAACTCAAACGCCATTGTTTTTAATTTAATCATCATCAATCATTTAATCAAAAGGAAGCCCCGAAAGCAAGACTGGAGCAGTCGGAAAACTTGTATCCACAATCTTCATCCTCCTTACCGCTACCCGAGCTTCCACCGGGTAGCAGTCTTCCCTGGGCAGCATGGAGGTCGCTGAACCAGCTTCGGGTTGGTGTGGGAAGATGCCAGGAAAACCGGGTAGGTGGGGTTTCTCCGGCAACAGCATATGCGACTGCGGCGACGTCCAGTCAATGAGCCACGTTTTGACGTGCCCTAAAGCCCCCACTCACTGCACACAAAGGGATCTGGAGGAGGCAAATGACCGGGCAGTGTCTGTGGCCGCTTACTGGGCAAATCTACTATAATGCATTACTCGAAAAGAAGAAGAATTTAATCATCTTTCACTTCAATATTTGTGTATGGTCTTTATTACCTATAGAGAAAACAAAAGGCAGTCTGTTTGTTTTTCGTGTGTGCAAGTGGCCAACACTGGTGTCAGATTTTTCAGGCAGCCTAAAGACATTATTAAGTCGGTCATGTATCTTCTTCGTAATTTGTGCACGGGGTTGAGTTAGTGTTAGAATGTATGTGGTCGAGATGACTACCACAGAGGAGAGATCATCTTGCCAGGCAAGTTTTGTGCCTGGGATCACCCATACGTGACCAACAGTTTGGCCAGACTTTGAGTCTAAGCGGACAGAAACTCAGTAAGGTAAATGGGAGGGGTTGCGGACTCGAAAGCACAGACAGGAAAAGTTTTTTTTTTAATTTATTTGTTTTACCGTGATTGTAATGACTACTACGCAATGCTTGCAATATTGGTCATAACATGGTTGGTTGGTTTTATGTATCTACCGCCGTCTCTTATGTTGGGTTTCGCCGCAAGTTTCTGCTTTAAATATAATTGACCTATCTACCTAAATCAAATATTTGTCACATATTCTATTCCTGCCTCGTCCAAAATGAAAAATGCCTCTAGCTAATATCGATTAGATTCTCTTAAAATTTTCACTTACTCACTCTGCGCACTCGTCGTAATGTCAACGCATCGTGTGACGTAGCTCTTACGGGTTTACCTGAACGTGGGCGGGAATGTCAATACATACAATATGCTCAATGAGTTAGGTTATTTATGATATTTAGCACGATAATAACATATTGTACCTTATATTAAACATATTTCATTCTTGATATGGTTAAAGGTAAAGCGGGTCGTATATACATATAGTAGCTCCCTCTTCAAAACGCACTTTTTATAATATTACCTACTGGCTTTTTGACTATTATTGACTTCACTTTCATGCATCAATGAAGGTAGATCCTGGGAGTTTTTTGTCTTTCCATCTATGCCCTTAAGTCCTTTTCAGGACTTCAAACTATATAATATATTGTTAGCTGAAGAATTCCGGATATGCAGTGGCACCCCCCCACCCTTGCCTATATAAGGAGCTGCTTGCACCATTCTCGTTCACAGGTTGAGGGCACTCTGCCCTCATCTCAAAAAGTCCGGTGAAGTAGCGAAAGCTCATTTGGAGCTAGCTACGTAGTCCATTCACAAAAAAAAACATTCTCGTCCATTTTGTCGTCGGTCGTCAGATAGTACACATCTAAGGGAAATCTCTGTTCGAGTTATTGTCGGTTGCTATAATTTTCTATTGTTTTGTTAGTTTAATTAATTTGGGCTGGCAGGCCCAAATAAATATTATTGTTAAGGATTTTCATTCCCAACAATATCTTATATCTTCAGAACAGACAGACAGGATGATAGAAAGGCAGATGGAGTTAGCTAGAGTTGACAAGAACTTATGCAATACATATTCTCTACTTGCCTTTCGATCTATGCATTAAAAATATTATATTGGTATAGAAAACAAAAAAATTAAACTGGAAAGTAGGTTTATTTATAAAGTCGGCAATCGCACAGATTAAGCTAGCCCCAAAGTAAGTTCTTATGTAAGACTTGTGTTATGGGATATTAAGTCAACGATACTATATTTTAATAACAAATATATAAACTGAAAAATATCGTTTTTCATCTTGATCTGATCGGGGATCGAACCCGGGACCATCCGTGTCACAGGTGTTGGCCGCTGCTTCCTGCGCCACGGAGCTCATCATGTATTTATAAACTACGTCAAACGAAATCTTTACTTTTAAAGTAAGTCGCCATTTGCGTAATTAACGCCCTCAAACGAACAAACATACCACGAACTTGTGAACTTCGCAAGTTTCGTCTCTTGACGTATTTGCTGTACTTTCGGCCGAGCTTTTGACATACAAAGTTTTATTTAGATGTAAGTTTGATACATTTTTAAGGCTTCCTGTCTTAGCCAATAATGTCAGTTAATTATTAACTGACTTCAAAAAAAGAAGAAGGTTCTCAATTTGTCGTAATCTTTTTTTATGTATGTTCCCCGATTTCTCGAAGACGCCCGGATCGATTTAAGAAATTCTTTTTTTATTTGATAGGTAATACTTTACTAATAGAACCCTTAAATTTTTATCGAAATGTGTCAAACGCTTATTGAATAAATACACAAAAACCGAAAAAAAATATGCGGTAATGCCGTTTGTTGTACACTAATTTCCATTTTATTCTTATGCTTATTAAAAAAATTGATAGGGTTGAAGTCGGTTATTGTTTATTGTTAAAAATATTTTATATTATTTAGGAAAAAAATTTCGAAAAAAAAAATGACTTTTGCTTTATTTCCCACACAAAAGTGTTCAGCCGGCCGAGCAATTTGTATGAAAATGTTGAAATTATACCGAATTTTCAGCATTATTCCCATAGAAAAAAATGTTGATATTGACGGGCTACAAAAGACTTTATAAATAGAAAAAAACTAAGGCTTATATGATTTACATTCTTGAATTTCTTTCTATTTATTGCGAATAAAATTATTGACGTCGCTACTGTGCCTAGTGTGGGGCCTTAAATGTGCTTTGTATTTTTTATTTATATGTATTTCTTATATGCTAAACGTGGCTTTGAGCTACGCCGTAAGGGATAAAGTCGTGATAATTTGTATGTATGTATTTATATTTCCGTATATATTAGCAATAGTATAGTATTTTATATTTCCGTCTAGAGTTAAAAATCCATGACAACACTTAAAAAAATAATTTAAATTAAATTGATTAAGTTTTAACGAAAACTTAAAAATATTTATTGGAATAAATTTAGTCTTGACGGGGTTGACCGTCTGATTAATATTTATTTTATATCCAAACGATTACATTTCAGGTTTTTAGTTGCTTTAATAAGTATGTTATGGTACAATGATATCCATGCAAACCGTGTATATTGGTCTGAAATTATTGCTAAAACACAAAATTATCTTTGTTACCCAGTTACCTCTTGTGTTTCGTGATCGTCTATCGTCGACAAATTCTGAAGTTCCTGAATTCGAAGCATCCCTGAGGCATTTGTCTATGCATGCTCCTGGAATGTTGTCGAGAAATAACAATCTATACGCACATATACTTATAGCAAAACAAGGTTCTATTTGTCTGTACATTCAAAATATACTCAGACCGTCAATATGAACAACTTTTACAATAGGACCAATGCTAAAACTCGATTTTTTAATACTTTTTAGGGTTCCGTAGTAAACAAGGAACCCTTATAGTTTCGCCATGTCTGTCTGTCTGTCCGTCGGCGGTTTTACTCAGAGACTATAAGTACTAGAAATTTGTAATTTGGCATGGGTATGTATATATATTGCCAAAAAAGTGGTAGAAAAAAATGTTGATTATAAATTTTTTTAGGGTAGCTCCCATATAAGTAAAGTAGGGGAGTAATTTTTTTTCTCTATTTACCCATCCTGTGAGGTATCGTTAAATAGGTCTTTAAAAAATATTGTGAGGCTGAGAACACCACTTTTCGATTTAGGGATCCGTTTCCGAAATATTTGGTTTTAAAGTGCAAATTTTTGTTAGAGGCAAGTCCCCCCCCCCCCCCCTCTATCTGCTAAACGGTTGTATATGGATACGTGAAAAACATTACAGCAGTAGTATATATACTGAAGTTGAAAGGAAAACTATCAGAGCTAAGTGCAAACTAAAAAGTTATAGGCAACCAACATAAAATGTACCGGAAAATGTAAAATTTCATACAATTTTCATTGTTAGATGTTTTTGGTCGTTAAACTGTAAGGTGCGAGAGTGAACAGTGTGAACTCAAAGTTGTCATTCGTAACTACGGAACCCTACACTGCGCGTGGCCCGACACGCACTTGGCCGGCTTTTTTTAATACTAGTTTCCCGGGCTGCTGAACACTTTTATATAAAAACTAGCTTTTGCCCGCGGCTTCGCTCGCGTTAAGAAGTAGAATTGATCAAAATCCTTTCTTAGCGGATGCCTACGTCATTACATCTACCTGCTTGCCAAATTTTAGCCCGATACGTCCAGTGGTTTGGGCTGTGCGTTGATAGATCACTATGTCAGTCAGTCAGTCACCTTTGAGTTATATATATTTAGATAACAATTTCTTTTTGAGTTCCCAGCATTGATCCCATAGGAAAAGTTGTTGATAGTGACGGGCTGAGTCACCCCTCTAAGGGTATGTCAAGGTTCAATTTACACGTTGGATATGCATTGAAAAGGACCATTATGATAATAATGACCAGGTGGTCGGACGACCTGATAAAGGTCGCAGGAAGGCGCTGGATGCAGGCCGCTTCCAACTAGTTCGAACCGGTTCGAACCGGAACCGGAATTGATGGCGTGCAATTGGGGAGGCCTGTGTCCAGAGTGGACGGTTATAGGCTGATGATGATGATGATATCCAACAAGAATACTATTTGAAGTATTTGAACACTTTAAGTTAACGTATTTTTAGGATAAAGTAGCCATCACTGAAACAATACTTAGAATGTAAGTAAAAAAAAAAGCCACGCTGGTGTAACCGCACGCAAGTGCTGTTAAAATATAAGGCTAAATATATTGTCTCGGTAAGTAAGTAGACTTTAAATAGTGATGGTGTGCCGCAATTTTGATTAATTAGCAAAGGATTAAAGGAATTTAATGTGTACTTGAAATAATTTTGAGGCAAATTCCTTGGCTCGAGAGGTTTAAGCGATCATAATTAATTGATATTAAAATTTATACTAATTTCCAACCTTTAAAAATTAGGCACACAATGTCAACATAGACCTTATATGTATACAAGAATAAATAATGTAAATATATACGGACAAATCTCAAAGTAAATAAAATGTTAAACAAAGCTTATCGAAATCATAGATACCTCTCCAACCCGTCTGGCCAGCGTGGCGAGTGTAGGCCAAATCCTCTTTTTTTATTTTATTTTAAAGACTACGAAGCTAGGTCCAAGTAAGTTTTTGCTACTTCACCGGACTTTTGAGGTGAAGGCAGATTGCCCTCAACCTGTAAAGCGAACATCACCAAAGGGCCCCCAGGAAGGACGGACCTCGGTTTCATAAAAATATATTTCAGATACTCGCAATAAGCCTTTTATTTGACATGTTACAAGAGGATGAAACAAAAGAATTTCGTTTTATAAGTATGTGAGTCCCTAGAAAAATGTCAAAATTTATTTCAGAACGAAACATGTTTTTCTTCGGCTTTCACTCATACGTATTCATTACTATTTTCATTATATTTACCAAATTTAATTTTGTTGATCTTGCGTCTGAGCAAATTAGCTGTGACAGACACAGAGTGATCCTTTAAGGTACGCGCTCATTATGATGGGCCGCAACGCAAAAATCCTTATCTTCATCAATCCGCTGAAAGCTCGTGTGTATTTTGTATGAAAATAAACAAGAGCTTTTAGAGTCTTTTTGGTGGGAAGTCAAGGGTTTCAGCTGTCGTTTGCCTTATACAATTTTGCAAATTAATTTAAGTGGACTTTATAATATGAAGATATGAAATTGGTGTAGTTTGGTGTTATAAATGCTCGTGCTCGAGATCAATTTGTGAAATAGTTAAAGTAGACTGTTAACCCTAGAGTACTAACCTTTTTTTTACATCGCGTAATACTAACCATCGCCTGGGAGGCTACTTTTTGCAAAAAAAAATAAAAACAAAATTTATTCAAATGTTTTTATTAAAAAGAAAATACAACATAATAGGTCATCTTTTGCCCTTTTGAACTTAATAACAAAAACATGCAAAACTTAATAGGTAGTCTATCAAATTTAGCCTCAAAGTCAACGTTAGTCACAAAAATTTTGACGTAGTAGTCCTTTGGAAACAATATGAAAAATAAAATAAAATTAAGACAATTGGCAAAAAAAATGTAACGAATTCTTAGAATAGTAAGTAAATCATTAAATTCTGAGATTAAATAATTAAAATATAAAATATCATATTAATTAAAATAATTAAAAGAGAGATTCTGTCATTGGTTCTGTTGCTGGTAGTGTGGATCAATTTGACGTGCTGGGTGCACTGCTAGTAGATGAAATATCATTCCGGAGGGACGGATGTGTAATAATGTGTAATGATTCGTCTTCTTCTAGGTTCGGGGGTAAAAATGTAGGGTCAACAACACTGTCATCCGAATCGTAATCTTCAGTTTCTAAATGATCTTCTATTTCACTTCCTAGGTCGCATTCTAGCAAAAACCTCTTTATTTCACTGTCTTCTAGGTTTATCTATAAACAAAAAAATAATTTTGATTTATAATATGCAATAGTTTAGAAATAAATCCAAAAACAAAAAATTATGGGTACATTATTTTTTTACCTTAAATACTAATGATCGCCTCCCAGGGGATCAGCAACTCTGTAACTCCGCAATGGTAAGAGCCTGCGAGACGTCTGTCTGCTACCTATCGCGTCGTGGGGTGAACTGAGTTGGCACGGGCGCACGAGCAGTTATGGCCGCACGTATTCCAGAAAAGTCCAGAAAATTACCGCCGCGCGGCCTCTCAGGCGATGGTTAGTACTCTAGGGTTAAATGGACTCTTATAGATTTGTCGCCAAAATCTCCCACGAGGCTGCCAAAGAACATACGCCATCTTTGATGCCACATACCGTACAACACCGATACTTAGTGTCTCATTATACTGGACATTGGCAGAATCACTGAAATCTCGGTGGAAGCCATAATTAAAAACCGGCCAAGTGCGTGTCGGGCCACGCGCAGTATAGGGTTCCGTAGTTGCGAATGACAACTTTGAGTTCACACTGTTTACACTCGCATCTCACAGTTTAACGACCAAAAACATCTAACAATAAAGATAGTATAAAATTTTACATTTTCCAGTACATTTTATAAGTTGGTTGCCTATAACTTTTTAGTTTGCACTTAGTACCCAGCTCTGATAGTTTTCCTTTCAACTTCAGTATATATACTACTGCTGTAATTTTTTTCACGTATCCATATATAACCGTTTAGTAGATAGAGGGCGGGGACACGTACCTCTAACAAAAATTTTCACTTTAAAACCAAATATTTCGGAAACGGATCCCTAAATCGAAAAATGATGTTCTCAACCTCACAATATTTTTCAAAAACCTTTTTAACGATACCCCACACGATGGGTAAGTAGAGAAAAAAAAATTACTCCCCCACCTTACTTGTATGGGAGCTACCCAAAAAAAAATTTTTTTTCAAGATTTTTTCTACGACTTTTTTGCCATGATTAATATACATACTCATACAAAATTACAGCTTTCTAGTACTTATAGTCTCTGAGTAAAACCGCGGACGGACAGACAGACAGACAGACAGACAGACATGGCGAAACTATAAGGGTTCCTAGTTTACTACGGAACCCTAAAAAGAAGAAAGAAGAAAGAAACAAGAGTGCTTCAGCGGATTGAAGCGCATGCAGATTTTTGTGATGTGGCCCGTCATAATGTATATCACGATTCCGTTATAGCACTCAGTCGTTCGGAATCCTAAAGATACTAAGTCTTAAATCAAGCTAGGTTTATAAAACTAACAAATTGAGAATGAAACTGAATGTAAGTAATAATATTGCAGCAAATAAACAGGGTTATGAATCACGGTCCAATCCAATAACTCAGCGACTGAGGCGGGGAAAATCATCAATCGCTTGTGGCTAGTGCAGTTTTAATAAATGACTAGTCTATCTCTGCCCGTTTATATGACTGTCTATAACAGGATGTAAGTCCGGTAAACATAAAATATATAAACAGTCACCTCTCGGTAATTCAAACCTGTGATAATTCGAACCTTTTAAATAATTCAAAATTATCTCGAGTTCCATATAATCTTTTTATATTTCGAACTAAATCAATACAATTTTATGCACTTGATAATTCGAACAAAAAAATCATCGCGACTTAGGCAATGCATTTTAACACAAATTTAAACTTGTATCTTACACGTTACATGACATGAGCCTTTGTTTTTGTAATGATGTGTGACACGAATTGGTTTGTTTCAGTTTCAGTTACTGTCAGTTACTCTTTCGTTCGTTGCATATAGATAAAAAGTTTACTCAATAATTCGAAGTTATATTTCTTTTCTCTCAAATCTTTCACTCACAACTCAAAAATTTCAAACACTCGATAATTCGTTAAAAGCGGGTCCCTTGTGTTTCGAATCAACGAGAGTCTATTATGATAGGTCAAATCACACAGAATAAGCTACCCCCAATGAGGTAAGTTGTGTTGAATACTAATTCAACGGTACTATATTTTATAAGAGATATTTATACAAGTAGATAAACATCCAAATTTTTCCTTCACCGGAAGAAGTAAGTGGTCAATGAAAATGACTTTACTTGTATGGGGCAAGTTCAAAAGTATAATGATGATGAAAACCTCCCTTTTTGCAATCGGTCCAAAAAACATTATTGGAAGTAACATATTGCCTTCGAAATAATTACTAACTGGTAACTAAAGCTTACTGAGTTTGTTGGATATTGCAACAAATACGATGAATCACTCCACTCCGATACTCATCTAGCGAAGGAACCAACAATACGACTGCGGGCAATGCCACTTAGCTAAATTACTGCTCCTTACATTTCTTTCTGTTCGTTATATTACTTGCTGATCTTTTTCGTCCTGTGTATGTTTCGGACCATACGTCACACACAATACATGTGAAAAGAAATATAAGTAGCCCGCGCCGGTAATCGAATCTGCTGCTCCTCATATAGCATGGCGTGTGAATAATTGCACCTTATAAGTAATCAACAAATGGCGATACTCATTTCTCAAAACTACTTTTATTGGATAGTTTATGAGATACTTGCAATTGTGAAAATCGGTCCAGTAGTTTCGGAACCTCTTCTATACAAACAAACAAACAATTTTTTTTTCTCTTTTCAATATTAGTATAGATTGGCAAACCAAAACCCACACCCACAGCCCGGCTTTGCCGTAATCTTTAAATGTGTATCATAGTCCAACAGATGCAACGTAAAATCCACTAGCGTGGGCAGTGCTATGATAAATGACCGGGCCTCGTCTTCTTCCCGTTATAATTGCACTTTTTAATGAATATAAATTAATTTACTTACCCTTGAATCCCCCCTCAATCTCTAATCCTCAAAATAAAATTATAAGCAGCTTTTTCGGTGTTATACTTTTTATTTATGGATCTACATTTCTAAATAGATCCATCAAATAAAAACTTGACGCATCGCTCCTCCTTGTAGCTTCCCTGATTCTCTCGGTGTAGGTGACGCGTTCCATGACCCTAATGTATAATTTAGGTTTCTAAATTTATTTATTTTTTTAAATCTATGCGAGCAACCGACCTTATCAGCTGTGTTATCATCATCATCAGGTTTTTTTTAATCTCCAATGCAGGAGCACACTGCACTACCAGAGCCGTATATTAGCCAGAGCAGTCCGAGAATTTGGCTTACACTCTCCACGCTGACCAAGCGGGTTGGAAAGGTGTGTTATCAATCTGCTGTTAATCTGACTGGAAGTGACACCGACTGCGCTGACTAGGTGCGGGGAAGTCACAAGCGACACCAACTTTTTACTTTACATGTGTATTTAGTCGCAGGGGAAAGTTTAGAGAAATTGGCATGCATATTTAATATCGATGTGTGCGTGATTTCGTTTCAAGTCACGATTGCATGCATTGGTATACACGTCACTGCTACGTTACTTAGGGGCATATCCTGAATATTCTTAGGTCCATGGAACAAACAAAATTTTAGTAGGAATGAACCGCACATACCAACCACAAACATGGTAAAAAATGAATGCCTTTCCTTTTAGCCAGTGTTATTAGGTCATGTAAAGGTTGACCTTTGAAGTTAAGGGGGCAGGGGTCGCGCTTTGGTCGGTAGTATTTAGAGTTATGTTGGAATAAATAAACTGACATACATACCAACTGTAAATATAACTCCTCTAAACTGAATAAAGATTATATTATACAATAATAATGTTATTGTTATTGACATGAAGTTAAGAAATGTTCACACTCTTTTTTTGTTCAGTCATATAAACTGTATACAGTGTGTAACTTGACATTCCCTTAAGAGCGTATCCTAGCGGTATGTTTTCCTTACAAATTTATTTCTCTATTTTCTCGTTGAAAACTGCTTCTAGAGGCACAATTCTTTTTTCATAAAATCTATTACTAAAATAGGTATCGCCCGATGTTTTTTATATAACTGTTTAACAAATAATGTTTATTAGAAAAACAGTTTTTTAGAAAAAAACAAAAAATAGGGGCATACTTATTTTAGTACTACATTTTATGAAAAAAGAATTGTGCCTCTAGAAGCAGTTTTCAGCGAGAAAATAAAGAAATACATTTGTATGGAAACCATACTGAAAAAATTCTGCTAGGATACGCTCTTAAAGGGGTGACTCATACCTACAATATGAACAACTTTTCCTATAGAACCAATGCTAGGAACCACCTTAATCACCGGAAAGTCACTCCTTTAAGAGTCCCAAGTAAAGCCGAAATCCCATACAAACGTAGTTCAGACCATCCATCAAACAGATTTCAATTTTAAAAACACTACCTATACAAAATTACAGCCAGTAGAAGTTTAGTATCGAAAACTTCTAATTTTGTAAAGGTATTGTTTTTAAAATTGAAATCTGATTATAAACATCAATATGCCTTATCCGGTCGTATGTACCAAATTTGGTTGAGATTGGCTTAACTGTTGTAAAACTAAAACCAAACTACGTTTGTATGGGATTTCGGCTTTACGTGGGATTCTTAAGGGATTGCCGGGTCATGTGACACGCTGTCTGTAATGGTACGCTTGCAGTGCGATTAAAACTATTCTAGTAAATATATTTGACACAAACTACTTTAAGTGCAAAAGCAAAGGTACAAAACTTCAAACTTCGTATTAAAAATTGAGAACTGCAGCTGTCGAGCAAAGTTTTCCATTCTTGAAAATCTGAAATAAAAATGGAAATCGCGCAATGATTCAGTGGAAAGAAAACTACACAATTTTTCCAACTAGGGAGGCTCGAGTGCATCTCATCTCACACGATCGAGTACCTAGAACCGAGAACTGTGAAAATAAAGAATTTGTTACACGGGGAGAGCAA
The DNA here is from genome assembly GCA_963082605.1 of Rhodophaea formosa. Classification (NCBI taxonomy): domain Eukaryota; kingdom Metazoa; phylum Arthropoda; class Insecta; order Lepidoptera; family Pyralidae; genus Rhodophaea; species Rhodophaea formosa. Next base: position 5,206,765 of record OY720228.1, on the reverse strand, counting down.
ACGGCTGAGTTACTCGATAATTTAGTAGACTATCAGTAAAATGTGTGGGAAAAAAAATATTAAAATAAAGAAATAAGACAAGGGAAAAACCTTATCCACTTAGTAATGCCTTACCAATTAAGCCACCACGCTTTATACCCTACACGTCTAATTTCTCCAGCTTATACTATTCAACTTACACGCAATATTGCTTGCGTCACCTAACATAACTACCTCACTCTTACAAGTGTGGAATGTGATTTAACCCATTTTACAATGAAGTTGAAAATTAGTTAATATGTAGGAGCCATACAATAGTTAATAAGAATATAAAAAAATTGGCCAAGTGCGTGTTGGGCCACGCGCAGTGTAGAGTTCCGTAGTTGCGAATAATAACGTTGCGTTCACACTGTTCACAATCGCACACCAAAAACATCTAACAATGAAAATTGTATGAAACTTTACAGTACAATCTAAACTTAAATTTATAAAACATAAATGTAATTATAATGCTTTTTTCTATATTAATTTGTTGTACATTTAGGCTTAAACCAATCATCACGAAATTTTACATTCATGATGACAGGGATAAAGTCAAAGGATACCTTTAATCCTGAAATAAATATGTTTTGAGGGAATTATAATAACTACAGAATCATTTATAAATAACGTAGACTACTAAAAAGAAGAAAAGTGTTCCTACTCATAGTTTCTTAACATCCTGAACTCGCCAGTTTGATAGAAATTTGCTGCACTGATTGAATTAATACTTAATTAAAATAAATTCAATGCAATTGGGCAATAGAATCGTTCTACCGTTTACTCTCCCCGCGTACAGAGTGTCATATGCTTTTAAAAATACTTTGTACGCACGATTTACCTTGCACCTTGGCTGTTGAGATTTATCCGTGAGGAAAATTATGAATTCAATATTTTTTACTACATGGCTTGCGTGTATATTAGATCTTCATGTTTAATGGTGCTAACATTGCCGTTCCAAAATGTTAACAAATGTTAGTAAACATTTGATCACAATGTTAAAATCATGTTTGTGAACAGTTGCAATGAAATTGTTAAGTAATTAACAATTTACAACACAATAACTACGCCGTGTGGTTCCCGGCAGAGTAGAATGGGACCACTCCATGTCTTTCCGTGGATGTCGTAGAAGGTGACTTCGGAAACACATAACTAAACAAAGCTTATAAACATCAAAGAGACCTCTCCAACCCGTTTAGCAAGCATGGAGAGTGTAGGCCAAATCTTCTGTCTACTCTGGCTAAAAGATAGCTCAGATAATACAGAAAGAGGATTATGCTCCTGCAGTGGAGACTTAGGAAGACCTGACGATGATGATAATGAACAAAATTACACATTTATTAGGTATATTTTGTTCTAAACAATTATAGAGGTAAGCGGAACAGCGCCCCGGAACGCAAATGCGAGCCGTTTTCAAAAATAGTTAAAATAAAATTAGTTAAAATTTTCCATTAGTGTAGGAGCACTCAAAAATCTAACAATTTCTAACAGATTATAACAATTCCAAACAAAACATTTCTAGGTAAATGTATTAGTGTAAGAAAATTTCATCACCATCATCATCAGGTCTTTCTAGTCTCCATTGCAGAAGCACGACCCTCTCTGTACTACCAGAGCCATATATATATTAGCTTGAGTAGTCAGAGGATTTGGCCTACAATCTTCACGCTGGCCAGACGAGTTGGGGAGGTCTCTTTGATGTTTATTAGCTTTGTTTAGCTTGTGTTTCCTTAGTCGCCTTCTACGATATCCACGGGATGCCTTGGAGTGGTCCTATTCTACTCTGCCGGGAACCACACGGCAAGAAAATTTGGTGTAGCAAAAATGAGTTTATTATTTTTCGTTACGGTTTTACACAAAGTACTTAACCGATAATTATCTTTTGCTTTCTTTAGCCTAAAACAGTCTCTATATAACTCTGAACCACTGGTAATATTTTTATCTGAGAGTAAGAATCGCTAATAGAACACAAAAAACGATAAATTAATAAAATGTCACCCTCCCATAAAAATTCACTGATCAGAATAGAATTTCTAAGAGAAGTCTAGAAATTTTTATAATCGTGAACCCGTATTATCATAACTAATGACTTCTTTATCCTCAACGGGGTAGACAAAGCCCAGCAGGCCTATTTGCTAACTTTTGACAACTGCGGTGTACATCCTTTTCATGGTAGCTTCTATATTCATTACAGCTTTCGTATGAATGATTATTTTTATTTACGATATGAAAGCCGTAATGGATGTTGAAGTGAGTATCAAAACGTTGTACACCGAGTTAGCAAATAGGCCTGCAGATAAATTATAGTTCGAGAAGAGAAGCCGCTGTTACATTCTACATTATTTCTTATTTTTTCCAGTCCTGTGTATAAATTTTCTCCATACGTATTACTCGTACATCCCACGTGAACTTAGTTTTTAATGAAAAAAGATTGGCTATTGCAATATTAACTTTGCAGAGAATCTGTAATATTCTATTTTAGTAGAAGTGCTGATGGTGAATAAATAAAAAAAAGATACGGGCAAGTTGGCCGTGGGCGGATCAAGACACAGGTCTGACTTGGCCGCCCACGCAGTGATTACGGACATGTAGAGTCCTTCAAAATATGTTCCATTGCGTTTGGCGCTAAAAAACTATTCTTGTTAACTACGGATGGTTTGCGAAAATTCGCAAATTTGAAATAAAATAGAATACAAAGCATCTTAGACCTTACTGAAATGTTTTTTTTTCTTTTGTTGGATTATTTCCTGCCTGCTATGGAATCAGTGTTTAAGTGTGTGTGTGTGTGTGTTTGTGTGCGTGTGTTCAGTGCTTAAGCAGTCAACAGGGACGAGCACTGATCAATGCTTCCACTTTCAACGTGGTCGGGGCCGGTAAGCTGTGATTGGGCCACAATGTGTCAATTTCTTGTTGTTCTTGACAAATATAATCTAATGACAGTGGCTTATCTAGGTCGACGCCTCAGTGCTGCCATCTGGTGGTGAGCTTTTCAAAAAATCCTCATTCCACAGTTCTTGCGTAGGTATGTTAGTCTATACTAACCAGTCATAATATGTGTACCAGCTCTCACGATCAGACGAGCTCCATGGCGCAGCGGTCAACACGCCGGCCTGTGACAGGGATGGTCCCGGGTTCGATCCCCGGTCAGATCAAGATGAAAAATTATCTTTTTCAGATTGACCTGGGTCTTGGATGTATTTGTTATAAAATATAGTATCGTTGAGTTAGTATCCCATAACACAAGTCTTACTTAAGAACTTACTTTGGGGCTAGTTCAACCTGTGTGATTTTTTCCGTATATATATTTATTTACCAAATTAGATATTAATCAGATAAATAATAATCTTGATCTTGGAATCCAACATAGAGAACAACTCAGATTCAGTAGTTTTTGAGATAAAGAGTATAAGTATTACCCCTACAACTACTTAATAAAATCATTTAAAATTTGATTTGAAGTGAAAAAGTTGTAAGTTCATATTTTCTGGATAAATATTTGCGCCTATTTTCCGAAATATAGCCCACGATGTTTGTAGCGAATTTAAGTTTCGCTGGCACCCAGCGTATTTTTTAAGACAGTTTTTTTAAATGAATTTTTAAGTTGATTTTACTCGTTTGACTGCTGACCGTCGTACAAACATCGTGGGCTATATTATTTCCCACAGACCCTTCTTTGCCCATCAGTCAGCCGCCGTCGTCCAGTCTGGCTGCGAAATTAACCGACTTTGACGAGGGTGATACAATTACGCTAGGAATTTTAATTTTAGTTGATCGATAGGCTTATCTCGTGGGAAATCCCTTTTTCACTTTTTTATCTCTACTTTATACCAATACTAATCCTAATTAATAATATAAATGCGAAAGTGAGTTTGTTTATTTGTTTGTTTGTTACCCTTCCTCGTCGTATCTACTGAACCGATCACCATGACATTTTGCATACATATAGGTTAGGGTACTGAGAAGGACATAGGCTATATATCACGTGGGCGGAGCCGCGGGTCACAGCTAGTATTCTATAAGTATAGAGAAAAGATTTAGTTTTTTGTTTGCCTTAAATAGTTTCCGAACCTACTCGACCAATTTTCAAAATTCTTTCACCTATATAAAGCTCATTTATCTGCGGGTGCGGTCCAGTGGTTAAGGCGTTTGCCTTAGTGACCCGGGGGTCGTGGGTTCGATGCATTCGGTCGGTTTGGTCCCACGGGAAACATTCTTTGTTGTTTCCAGTTTGGTTAGGACATTGCAGGCATGAATCACCTGATTGTCTGATAAGAAAGGTGATTCCGTGCTTCGGAAGGCACGTTAAGCCGTTGGTCCCGGAGAGGGAGTTCTCAAGAATACTGACAATAGGGTGTACATGGTCGACTGACCGTGTCACCTACACAAAATGATGATCTGCGGATGACATGGGCTATAATTTTCGTGGACAAAGTCACGGAAAAATTGCTAGATACTTATAAAAATCCAAATCTTGGGCGCAACGGATGCATACAAGTTTGGTCATCATCATTTCGTGAAGGTGACTCGGTCAGTCGACCACGCACACCCTGGTGTCACATTTCTTCGGAACCGCCTCTCGGCCTCTGATGTGGTTCCTTTAACGACTACCAGATGGCAGCCGGGACCAACGGCTTAACGTGCCTTCCGCACGGAATGATTTTCCTTATCAGACAATCAGGTGATCCTCCTGGGAGGCCTGCAATGTCCTAACCATACTGGAAACAATTTTGGTAATCAATTATAGTTTTCTAATCTTATTTACCATTATTTATCAAAATTAATCACGGTTAGTCCCGCTGTATCAATATAATATGTGAATCGGAAAATCTTGCCCTAAGTCAATCCCAGACTTCGGGTCTACCCACGCAATTGCAGCAGTTCTTCAAAGTATTTGTACGCAGACCCTTTCAAGTTATTTTTGGCCCTCATCTGGGTCTCCAAACGTATGGTACACAGACTTTAAAGGCTAGATAACGCTGGGCCTGTCAAGCAACGAGTTTAAGTTTTTTTTATTTTTATGGCTGTTGTTTTTTTTTGTGGCGTGTTGTATATAGCCAGTATCAAATGTTAAACTCGAGTTTTTGGCGGGAAGTCAAGGGGTACAGTTGGGGTCTTCCTTATATGGTTTTGGAAATTGATTTTAGTGGACTTTTCAAATAATTTGATTTGTATATTTTGGTATTATTAATGCTCGTGCTCATGAACAATGCGTGAAATTTTTTTGACTTTCCTATGGACGCGTATAGGTTTGTCACCAGAAGCTCCCATAAAGCAATCAAAAGACCTATGCCATCTTTGATTGCTACTTGTTAACTGTATACCATACAACACCTGTATACTAAGTGTCTCTTTAAACTGGATATTGGCAGAATCACTGAAACCTCGATGGAAGCCATAACATAAAATATTTTGTTGCTTTGTAATTGCATTATTGAATAATAAAATGTGCCAATATTTGCTCGCAGTTTTCATACTAATCAAACCTCTTACAGTGTCTAGCCTATACAGGGTCAGCACACCGGGTGGTTATTCAGAAAACATTTTGTTGCTTTGTAATTGCATTATTGAATAATAAAAAAGTGCCAATATTTTCTCGCAATTTCCATACTAATCAAACCTCTTACAGCATCTAGCCTACACAGATCTATGGTCAGCACACCGGGAGGCTATTCCGAATGTTGCTCGCGGACTGCTCGAATGTTTATCCTTTAAATATTCAAAGTTGTCTTAATGGTCCGTTTATTCAGGATTTCTTGTTATTGGGGATCTTCAGTGTATGTTTTCCTTTTTAACCCTCAACGCAAAAAGACCGGTGCTGTATAGCATATTGAAAATAGTGTACTGTTAAATAAATATATAGGGACATACACACAAATTGAGCTAGCTCCACAGTAAGTTGTGAACTTGTGTCGCAGGATACTATACTAACTCAACGATACTATATTTTATAACATATAATTATATAGATAAACATCCAAGACCCAGGTCATTCTGAAAAAGATCGTATTCCATCATGATCTGACCGGGGATCGAACCCGGGACCCCCGTGTCGCAGGCTGGCGTGTTGACCCCTGCGCCACGGAGCTGTTTGATTTCCATATTGTGTAATAAAAAAAATATGTCACATTTATTTCGCAGTATCCATACAAATCAAACCTCTTACAGCATCTAGCCTACCTGTGTAGGCTAAATGCTGTAAGAGGTTTTTATCAAGATTCAAGATCATTTATTCCTTTAGAACATGGTAGTTATAAAGATGTTACAATAGCAATTGCGTCAAACATATTCTGCCAGAGTTGGCGTAGGAAATTTACAATGTAAGTGAGTAATTTACAGCGAATAACATAATTTTTTCAAAATACGTTAAGTTAAATTTCAGATATTAAATTGGAACAAATGTCAATTAAATAACTCATAATCTTGTATTTAAAAATTCATTCACGCTATAGTAGCGCTTTTCCATTAAAAATTTACGCAGGCTGTTTTTGAATTTCGGGTATGGTAAGCTTTTTATTTTGTCAGGTATCTAATTGTATATTTTAACACACATTCCATAGCAGTTTTTGAATACATTGTCGTGATTTACATTTGTACATTGCGTTTGATTCGTATGGATCTGTATGGTCAGCACACCGGGTGGTTATTCAGAAAATATTTTGTTGCTTTGTAATTGCATTATTGAATAATAAAACAGTGCCCATATTTTCTCGCAATTTCTATACTTATCAAACCTTTTACAGCATCTAGCCTACACAGATCTATGGTCACCACACCGCTACCTATTTCAAATGTTGCTCGTGGACTGCTCGAATGTTTATCCTTTAAACATTCAAAGTTGTCTTAATGGTCCATTTATTCAGGATTCGATTACTTGTTATTGGGGATGCTCATGTGTATGTTGTCCTATTTTAACCCCCAACGCAAAAAGATGGTTATATAAGTTTAGGAAATTTGACAAGTTTACTGGTTGAACACTTGTATAGGAATGCTGTAATAATTTTCGGTTCCCAGCATTGGATTTATAAACCTTCAAAAAACGAGTCTATGTTTTCTTAAATGGCCGGAAACGCTCTTGTCATACTCTTGGTGTTGCAGTTATCTATGGCAGCGGCGATCCTCACCATCAGGTGACCAGCTCGCTCTTTTCCCGTCCTATGTCCTATATCATAAAAAAAATATGATAATTCCTTCCTAAATAAGTTTCCTACCAATATAATGTGGGTTTTTGATTTTCATAGAAGACTTCCATGCTGGATTGGGAGCAAAAAATGTAGAATGTACCAGCTGGTTTTCTTCCCGCGTAGACCGTAAAAGCCGGCCAATGGAATGGGCAAATTTAAGGAATCATATCAATACGCCGTGTGGTTCCCGGCAGAGTAGAATAGGACCACTCCAAGTCATCCCGTGGATGTCGTAAAAGACGACTAAGGAAACACAAGCTAAACAAAGCTTATTAACATCAAAGAGACCTCTCCAACCCGTCTGGCCAGCGTGGAGAGTGTAGGCCAAATCCTCTGACTACTCAGGCTAGTATATGGCTCTGGTAGTACAGAGAGGGTCGTGCTCCTGCAGTGGAGACTAGACAGACCTGATGATGATGATGATGATGATGATCAATACGCGATGCGCAGCGAGCGACCTATCACTATTTTGATCCTATTTCCGTCTTTACGCCCAGTAACTTGCTAAACTTGGCCTTTGGGTCTTATGGCTCTAGGCTCTGTCTACCCCGTTAAGGTAAAAGACGTGATTTATATATTACGTATTGAAGTATAAAAGACTTACGGGTTCGGTCCCTTGATCGTCCTTGGTTCGAGTGTGAACTTCTCTCTCGGTAATTGATAATTAATTATGTACGTAATGGCCGCGCTGAGTGCTCTACAGGGCCACACTGCAATTAGTGCTCACTCTCATTCATTAGCTACGTTATAATGGAGGCTGATGATTTAAAACCTTTTCAATTAAGTTTAAAACTCTTTTGTATAAAATATTAAAGGTTAACTAAATAAAGCAGTCCCGATGTTGAAGATTACTACGTACATACTAAATAAATATATATATATACGGACAAATCACACAGATTGAGCTAGCCCCAAAGTAAGTTCAAGACTTGTGTTATGGGATACTAACTCAACGATACTATATTTTATGATAAATACATATATAGATAAACATCCAAGACCTAGGTCAATCTGAGAAAGATCATTTTCCATCTTGACCTGACCGGGGATCGAACCCGGGACTTCCGTGTCGCAGACAGGCGTGTTGACCGTTGCGCCACGGAGCTCATACTAGGTTAAAGTTCCTGGTTAAAATAAAATAACTATTTTCTTTTCGTTAGCTGTATGTGCCCCACTGCTGGGTAAAGGTTTTCCCCACGTTGTTTCCACACATCTCTTTCCTTTGATATTTTTTTCCAATCCTTCTCTACCCATATCTTTTTAAGTCTTCCTCTTTTCCTACGCCCACTTGGAGTTCATTGTGCGATTATATAAGCCCTTTAGACGGGATGCATTCTACAGATGTGACCCGCATGATCCCACTTCAGTTTGGTTGCCTTCTTTCCAACATCCGAGATTTTTGTGATGGAGCGCAGGGTGGAGTTCCTCACACGATCTATTCGCTTGACACCTAAAATACTACGCTCCATAGCTCGTTGACAGACCTTCAATTCAGACTAAAGCCGCCAATATGAACAACTTTTCTGTCAAGCTCCGTCGCGCAGCGGCCAACACGCTAGCCTGCGACACGGGGGTCCCGGGTTCGATCCCCGGTCAGGTCAAGATGAAAAATGATCTTTTTCAGATTGACCTGGGTCTTGGATGTTTATCTATATAAGTAAGTATATTTTATAAAATATAGTATCGTTGAGTTAGTATCCTGCGACACAAGTTCACAACTTACTGTAGGGCTAGCTCAATTTGTGTGATATGTCCCTATATATTTATTGATTTTCCTATGTTACAATTGCTGGGACCTCGATTTTATTTACTATCAATGTCAATCCAGGCTGTGACCATGCCTGGAGTACATTAGCGTAAGCCCACTGGGCTATCGAGCTCTAAGTTGGATGATCCATCTCAATTTCTCATCTCTTCAGTTCAGAGTTATAAAGTTAGGCGGCTGGACGTAGATTGGTTGTCATCTTAGTTCATTTAAACTTTGTAATATTATTCATGAGCTTTTGCGAACTAGACAAACTGGTTCAAATTTTCAAAAATGTAAAATAGACTGAAAGTAAGTAAAACATTTAACTGGATTCTATTGATTTAAATAAAATTATTTTAAGTAATACAGTTTTTATCGCGTTTATTACATTATTTATACTTACACCTAAAAGTTTCGAACACTTTTCAGTGTTCGTGGTCGCAGATAGACTAAATTGACATTTGTCTAATATTTTATAAGAACTGCAAAATCTACCGCCTAAAATATTTATTGATAACGTTCCGGATGTACGCAGTATTGGTCAAAGTGTCTGAAGGTCTTGCAGACTTCTGCTTAGCTTGAGATTTGATTAAATTGATGACCGGATCACAAGCTGGTGGTAACTGCCAACCATCCTCTCTATTGAAACCAGGATGTTTTTTTAATTTCAATAGCCTCACGAAGCATTCTTGGAATATATCTGTTTTCTTTTGCAAGGACTGTTGTTCAAAACAAGAAAAATTTTAAAATATTGTATATTTTTAATTTTTTAACTTTTTCTCGTTGTTATTTATTATATCCGTGTAAAGCAAATCAGTTAAAAAGGACCTAAACTGTCTCCTTTTCATTTAAGTTCGTTATCCGTTTTCTATAACTCAGTTTATCCTACACTGAAATCTAGGACCTAGTAAATAAAATTGTCCCAAACTTCGTTACATCCGATCTCCTATTTACTAAGAACTTCTTTGAGATTTCTTAAAAATTCTTACATAAATTCAATCCATCGAACTTATTCACCCACCTTAATGACAATTAAATTTTTAAGCCTGCCTTTCAAATTAAAGAGCGGGTCGTTTGTCAGAGGAGCCTTAAAAAAAATAAAAAGAATAAAGGGAGCCTTTTCTCTATTTTTCTCTTTCTTCCTCCAGTTCTTTTACTTGTCTTTTTTTAGTTCTTTCCTTCTTCTTTAATTAGTAACCTTAATTTTACTTTTATTTTTTCATAAAAGTGAGCCTATGACTCCCAGTTCCCGTTTTCCTTCTATTTATCCTTCTGTGATATTCTTGGCCAAGTCGTCGTTTCCTATCATTTTTCCTCTTCTGTGATCAATTTCAAAATGCGATGTTAAAGTTGCCTTCCGAAACACCAACACATACTTTATTATGCGTTCGAATAATAACTGATCTGCAACTTGGGTTTCACCATAGAGTTGAATCTATTTTGTAAATGCCTACGTCCCATATAGGAATTACGAGTGACACTGACAACTCTCGAACGGATACATGGGGACTTTGGGGACCAAAGACTTTATACAAAGGGACACACAAATTCACATTGTGTAACACAAAGTGAACGTCACACGACACAGAATATTGGGTCGCTCGGGTTCGTGAGATAAGAATACTACAAGTCTTATTACAATAAATTAATAAAAACAATTATACAATAATGACGTTTCTTTTTATGCAAGTCAGAGCCTCACGTTGTTTTCCTTTACCGCAACGTTTGATCACTTACCTACTAGTATTGCGTTCGGTGAGAGTGATTCATTCGTGTAAACTTAGAAAGTACACTAAAACCGAATGTTATCAAAACCTAGTGAATAAATGAGATACATATACTTACCTATAATAACAAATCAAAATAAATTTATTAAAATACCATATATTGCTAATTCAATATACTGACCATTTTAATCATTTGAGAAGTAAATTCAATTCAATTTATAAATAGTATTTGGACAAGACATATAAATTGTTTTTTTTTCAGGTATTGAAGACTGATGATGATGATGATGATATTATTGTAATAACCAGAGGGCCTTAGATAAAGTGACTAATCCTTAAATTTTCAAAATATTAGTATAGGCTTTTTCTAAAAACCATTGTTTCATGTTTATTATGTTGTTTCAGGCAAATTAAATTCTCGACATAATCCGATACCCTAACGATCGATCAGTTATATCATTAAAGTGCTTAAAACTTCGACTAAATAGATTTGGGCGTGCGTGAGGACAAGCCCCTTTATAAGATAAGTTATGACGTCACATCCGCGGCGCCACGTGCGCCATATTAATCCCCGGAATCATTTAAGATATGTGGGATGATCGATCCTTCGGGATATAAATAGGCTGGAGTCGGGTGGCGAAAATTGGCTTTTTCTACACGACTAAACAGAAAGGAGAATTCGGTTGTTATATCGACTTTTATATAACATTTACACAGACACACAGGAAGATACGGAACATTTGATTCAACTTATATAGTTCCTACAGATACCCGTATATATTTTTTTTTTAAAACTTTATTTATATTTTAAGAGGGTTTTGTCTACATAGACTATGCCACCCTCATAGATGCAGCAAAAAATAGTTACATCTACGTTTAATTTTATTGGTTTTTATTTTGTTTATTAATTATTAATACAGATAATTAAAATTATTACACTATTTAACAATTTACATATTTACATAAAAAAAGGAGACCGAAAACACAATAAATTTAGAATAATTCCTGCCCGTTTGGCATGGTGGCAAGAACACTGGCTGCGTTCCCCCGTTGGATAGCTATGCTAATCCGTTGGGCGAAAAAGCAGCCAGCCCTCTTATCACCGGAAGCTGATATAAGCCGTGGAGTAATCTCTTTAAAAAAGCCCCTTGCGCTAGGGCCCCGTTCTAGGCTACGTTTAATTGCAACTTGAACAATGTTGTACCCGTATATGTTAGCATAAATATATAAGGACAATAAATATATAAGGACTAATCCCACAAATTGAGCTAGCCCCACAGTAAGTTGTAAACTTGTGTCGTGGGATACTAACTCAACGATACTGATAGCAGATACAACATGTGAGGTTTATGCATCTACTAGCTTTCGCCGCGGCTCCGCTCGTGTTAGTGTCGCTCCCTTGGGATCAGTACTTTTCTCCGGGATCATCATCATTTCGTGTAGGTGACACGGTCAGTCGATCATGCATACCCTGGTGTCAGAGTTCTTCGGAACCGTCTCTCGGCCTCTGACGTGGTTCCTTTAACTACTACCAGATGGCAGCCGGGATCACCGGCTTTACGTGCCTTCCGAAGCACGGAATCATCTTTCTTATCAGACAATTAGGTGATTCATGCCTGCAATGTCCTAACCAAACTGGAAACAACTTAACAAAGTATGCTTCCCGCGGGAATCGAACCCACGACCCCCGGGTCAACAAGGCAAACGCCTTAACCACTGGACCACGGAGGCAGTTTCTCCGGGATGAAAGGCAGCATATGTCCTTTTCCGTACTCCAGACAACGTGTATGCAAAATTTCATGATGATCGGTTCAGTAGATAGGGCGTGAAAGCGTAACAAACAAACTCACTTTATAATATTTATCAACAAACTAGCATTTATAATATTAGTTGCGATTGGGCTATAGTAAGCGTCTTCTTGACTTGCATAGATTTGTCACCAGAAGCTCACATAAAGCAATTAAAAGATCTACACCATAACTGATTGCTACATATCAAAATTGTTAACCGCAAAAATAAAAATAAAATACATAAATATATATATATATATATATCAGAAACTCTTTAAACTGGAAATTGGTAGAGTTAAGTGTATACCTCGGTGAAAGTCATGAAATAAAAAAATATCATAGAATAAAAATATAATAAACTAGCAGTTACCCGCGGCTTCGCCCGCGTAATATATAGCCTATGTCCTTTTCGGTACCCTAACCTATGTGTATGCAAAATTTCATGATGATCCGTTCCGTAGATACGGCGTGAAAGCGTAACAAACAAACAAACTCACTTTCGCATTTATAATATTAGTTAGGAAGTTAGGATTAGGATAGGATTAGTTGGGATGTCAAATCTCGACTCAGTACCTAAATACAAGTTAAAAAACATAAAACACATTTTTTCCCCTCTTGTAGTACAGAGAGGGTCGTGCAGCCGCAGTGGAGGCTAAAAAAAGAACTGATGACGATGATGATGACGACATTTTTTCTACAATTCAATGTATTGCGGGTTTTTAATATAGAAACCCTTTAATATATTTGCAAATACAAACTAATTACAATTTTACGCAATGTTTTAAATACAATTCGAGAAGCTACGTGCTTCTTCATGCCACAATATTTCACTCACCAGTAAAGGTATCTCTATTCGGCTTTTCATAACGATTTGCTGGAATCAGAGGCACAACATTTTCTATTTTTACCCGACTGACCAACCCAGAAGTAGGGTAATGTTTTTCTAAACTTATATATAAACATATATCTTGTAATAAGGCAACAAAAAATTAATATTTTTTTACACATAAATGTCATCATATAATCTTTAATTTGAAATGTAACCAGCTTATCTCCGCTTGCTATGATATCTATATTGTAATTTTTCTTACATGAATTCAGTAATTGGCCTTACTTCTTATATAAGTTCCTAGTTGTAAGTTCAATATTGTAACGCTGTTGAATTCATTAATAAATAAATCAAATCAAATCAAATCAAATTTACGGAATGTGCATTAATTCACAATAAATAAATACATTGCCATTTAAAAATAAACGTTTTTTTTATAGAATCTAAAGAAAATGCTTATGTTACGTAATTTAAAAAAAATACGTAATTGACTTCACAATTCACATAGACATGGAATTCACATAGGTGAAGGAGTTATTTCAAGCTGCCTAAAGTAAATACACGCCTGTTCTATTCTTACGTAACCAGTTGCAAATCAATATTTTTTTAGTGTCGTAGAAGACACATGCATCTTCGAATTAAGTTTTAATCGAAAATGGTCTGAACTGTTTCGAGAATAGGATGGTATGGCCGTGCCGCTTTTTGGCTCGACTTGGGAGGGCACTGCCGTACCCCCAGAGTAGCACACAAGTGTGGTGTGCTGAGACGTATTCGATATATTAATAAAACCCTGTTCGATCGTGAAAGGGGTCCCGTCAATATGAACTACTTAAATTTCAACATTTTCATACTTACAAATTGACCGGCCAGTTGAACACTTTTATAAATGCCAATTTATTTTTAGAATTTTCGTCATATTGACGGGCTGGGTTGCCTCTTTAAAGATCGGACAGGATTTTACTAAGATATTGTCACACACTTGTGTTAAGGGATACTAACTCAACGATACTACTTTTAAAACAAATACATACTAGACATCCAAGACCCAGGTCAATCTGAAAAAGATTATTTTTCATCTTGACCTGACCGGGGATCGAACCCGGGACCATCCGTGTCACAGGCGTGTTGACAGCTGCGCTACGGAGCTCGTCATCAATAAAAATATAATAGGCCATTTACAAATGGGCTGCTATATTTTTTAGTTTTATTTTAATCACTTCGATTTCGATTGGGATTTGAGCTTTTATGTTTTCCTGTATCCGAACATATTCCGCTCAGAATATTCGGATGACGTATGTAAACCTTATGAGCTAATTAGTCTATCATGCGCTTTCTCATACTGCCGATACGAGTATTCAGGCATAGAACAATTGTTCAACGCGTCAATTGAGTGTCAGTTCAAACTAATTGTATCAAATTTGATCATCTTTACCCTCACTCCAATACTTGTCTATGGTCTCTATTACCTAGAAAAAGTAAAAGGCGGTCGATCGTTTGATACTAGTAATAGTATCTGCATAGTTTATGCTCCTATCTTTTATTCCTTTTTGAAGGTCCCTCAGGTTACGAGTCCACAAATTCCGAATTTAACCCGGTATAACGGTAAGCAATCCCAGCCTATCAATCATATTAAAAAAATAGAACGCCGATCGCTCAGCCAATCGAAAAACCAATTTCAAATTTGGAACAGCGTCCGCACGCCTACGGCGCGGGGAGTAGTAGCTATGTATGTGTAGAGTATAGAATTACGCTTCATTCTGAAGTCACCAGTTGCTCCATGAATGGGCTCATTCAATACTGAGAGAGGAGATACGCTTGCGCGCCATCGATCCGCCGCCGGGGTTGAGGGGCGCTGCCGGGCCGTTCTCCATTTGACAGGCGATGCTGATACGGTAACCGGACCAAAAGAAAACGAAAGATATACTATAATCCGGAACCACAGATCTGTCTGGAAAAGACCCCCCCTATGGGTTCCTCGAATGGCGACCAGGTAACGGCAAGCGCAACGTCGGACACCAACTGACCAGGAGGACGGACGGACAACCTGACCAAGGTTGCACAGAAACGCTAGATGCAGGTTGCTTCCAATCAGCTATTTAGAAAATCCTTGGAAGAGGCCTATATAACACACTGGATAGCGGCTGATATGAAGATCAATAAAAGAACACTGTCTGCTACAAAAGGAAATACAGCCTGAATGAAAGAGCTGCTGAATTTAACTGTTATAGTTCTAAGATTTTTTCTATAGAAGATAACTCGCGAAGTGGATGATAATGCATCATAATGGGCCTAGGAAAAATATGAGTAAGAGGATTGATTAAAAAGCTATGGAATTCATTTAACTTGATACGCTCTGGCAGAAAATAAAAAGTTTTCTTGTATTCACATTATTTTAATTAAAACATTCATCAAACTTTTTAATACATTGTATTTTAACATTAATTGCATGTCACTAACGCACAAGCATTCTGTTCCAATGATTACGGCTGACTAAGGTTATAAGCACCTTAAACTGACAACCACCTTGTTGCAGTGGTTAACACGCCTGCGTGCGATACGAAGAGTCGAAGAGCCCGGGGTTTGATGCCTGGATTCCCCGGCGGTCAGGTCATGATGGACAATGATTTTTATCAGGTTGGCCTGGGTCTTAGATGTTTATCTATATAAGTATCTATTGTTAAATATAGTACCGTTAAGTATCTGTATACTGTGGGGCTGGCTCAATTTGATTTGTCCCTATATATTTATTTATATGATCAGATACACAAAACAAACACTAAAAACCAGACACCGTTCATCGTTCAAACTTATATGAAACAGTTTGTAATAATATTTATAAAAAAGAAAACCATCCGGGATTTTAAAATATAATCAAGTAAACCGGATCCAGTCGTCTGGCGCCGGAAATAACATTACAAGAGACAGTGGAAAACCGCTGACCGCCGAATTCCAGTTACGTTTGCCCGAAATATTGTACTACCTATATCTAGAGGCCTGGCCACCTCCTAGGCTCCCACTTGAGGTACTTCAGAATCATCATACTGTCATAATTAATACTAATATTATAAAGCGAAAAGATTTAATTGTTTGTTTGTTTGCATTAAATAGGTTCCGAAACTACTGGACCGTTTTTTTAAAATTCTTTCACCTATAGATAGCTAATTTATCTGCGGTTGACATAGGCTATAATATACGCGGATGAAGTCTCGGGAAAATTACTAGTATTTTTATATACAAAGAAATTAAAAAAAAACTAGTTTAAAACGATTTGATAGGCAGCAGCATCGGAACCAAGATAAGCCCGCCAAACTGTGCTCACCAACTCATCTACCAAGTGTAGTGAGTATGGCAAAACTCTTCCATGATAAAAATCCTTGGTTGGAGGCCTATGTGCAGTGCTATGTGCTTTTTACAGCTGAGATGATGATGATGATGGAAACAAAATAATTCCAAAAAACTTAATTATGTAATGCATTTTTAACCATACTACTTTATATACTAATCTTAATCCTAACTTCCTAACTAATATTATAAATGCGGAAGTGAGTTTGTTTGTTTGTTTGTTACGCTTTCACGCCGTATCTACTCAACGGATCATCATGAAATTTTACATACATATAGGTTAAGGTACTGAGAAGGACATAGGCTATATATCACGCGGGCGGAGCCGCGGGTAATAGCTAGTAAGATAAAATTTATAAATGTAATTTAAATTAATTAATTTATTTAAACTTTTAAACTAATATTATAAATGCGAAAGTGAGTTTGTTTGTTTATTTGTTTGTTACGCTTTTTTATTGAGTATCTACTCGACGGATCATCATGAAATTTTATATACACATAGGTTTGGGTATTGAGAAGGATATAGGCTATATATCACGCGGGCGGAGCCGCGGGTAACAGTTAGTAAACTAATAATTGGCTTTACAGTCACGTGCACATATGTATGTATAGAACATACACCTTAAACAAGTTTTTAAAAGAAAAATAAAAATTCCGACAGCCCTGGCAAAAGAATTATGGTCATGGAGATATATGTACTCATAGAAGTATGAATACTCTCGATTTTTTTTAAATCTATGTATCTACTATTATGGTTTAAGTGTGTCACTCAAAAGATATGGAATCTAACGATAGATACGACCAAATCTGTCACTCAGAAGTTCTGGTGCAATAAAGTAACTAACATACATAACACATGAACTCTAAAAACAATTGAACAGTACAATAAATTATCTCTTGGATAGGCATGTAACATCCTCGTCTTCATCGGCACAAAAAACGGGACTCTTATAGATTCGTCAAGTCTGTCCGTATGTCACAGCCACTTTAATCTGAAACTTCACAGCAAAATCTTGGTTGGAAGATTTAATTACCTTTAACAATTTTAATACAAAAATAAAAAAGGTCACATTAAGGACCCACAAATGGATTTTTTTTATACTATAAAACGTTTTTATATTATACTATACGTGGAGATTGAGGAGGTTTTTTCCCAAAGTTCATTTGAAAGGACACACGCTTCATGATTATTTTTCAAGGTGTTTTAAACTGGTTGTAATAACATATGTCAATGGTGTATGTTGGGTTGCAATTGCCGTGATAATAATAAATAAAAATCAAACAGATAAGGAATAATTAAACCAGAAATAATCAACTGATTCGCTATTGTCTTTACCATTTTACACTATATTTAATAAATAATTGTGTTAAAACAAATTAACGAGAATAATAAAAACCTGCAGTAATCTCTACCACTAATTAGCCTTTGCATTTTCTACCGTCATTATTATTTTGATCGGTACTAATTAATCCGTAAGCAAATAAATGCAAGACAGGATTTTTATGCAACCCACGGCGACATTTTTGGAATGTTTGGTCCAAGGATTATCTTTATCACTCAATGCAAGAACTAAATGGAGAAAGGAGTTACCTAACCTCAAGGAAGGCTAGGCCTCTAGTGTTTCTGAGTGATTCAAATACACTACCTCTTCACTGGCTCATGGGCAGAATTACCAAGGCTGTTTCTGGTAGTGACAATAAGGTTAGGGTTGTGAATGTATTAACGACCAATGGCAAGACACATACGAGTACCAGAGCTGTATCAAAAATCGTAGATTTCCCAGTGGATCCTTCATCATAAACAAAAACATTAAAATTGTTATTATATAGCTTTATTATATTTAGCATTTTTCTGCCTCTGGCAGATATGTTGGAAACATAAGTTTATTTTTTTACATTATTTTCTGGATGTGGCAACACCCGCCCTTCTCCTCTCATACCTTCCTAACGTTAAACCTGTTCGTGGTAATAGATTCATTTAAATAATTTAAAGTGTTTAATTCAAGCAGTAAAGTAGAAAATAGTGAACTTTACACACTCGCTGTATATATTTTTAAAATATTCATTCGATATCTAAGAAAAATTTTATGTAACCCACTCGCTGTCTATATTTTTATAAATTCGATATCTGAGGAAAAAAGGAAGACACTGCATGCTGTATCATTGGAGCCGCGGAGGGATAGTTGGTATCACACTTAGTATACCTTAGGGTCGTGGTTCGAATCTTATCTTTGGCGAGTACTTTGTTATCACATATTTTCAATATTAACTGATTTTTTTTATTAAATGAAAGTAAAGTGATTATCGCTGCCAATGCACAACTCCAACATAAGGGGTGCGATAAGACCGTTGCCGGCCTTTTAAGAAAATATATACTCGTTTTTTTCTTCGTATAATATAATAAATATACTTCGTTAAATATACTTTTAACTTGATATTGGTATGTTAAGGTAAAGTAAGTTGGCAAGTCTATGATAAAAGTAGAAATAAATTATGAAAAATTAAATACTTAATATATCCATTTAAACATACAATTATTTTGAAGTCATCCCATAAACTCAATATTTAACGTAGCCTCCGAACCTGAGCTCCGAACAAACTTCTTTTGCCACCCGTACAAAAGAAACATGTGTGACATCTGTCTGGTCTTATCAAGACAGGTAATGTATGTACTTAAATTGTGACTGTGCATCTGAAAGAGTTTTTGTACTTGAAGGTATATTTTCGAACGAGAACGAAACTTGTATGATAGCTTACTATGTATAATACAAGCTATAATACAAATTTTCGTACTAACCTTACCTTAAACTTCCAAAAACTTTTTTACAAGCACATTTGTGAAATGTTTTATGTACAATATTATTTCTTAGAGACGCTAATAAAATTTGATGCATTATAAGTGGATTTACGGAAGCGGGGCGTGCCACGTTTCGTAGCAATCATCGTAGCCCGCCTACGATATTCGCTACGATGCTACGAAGTCTACTCTACTTTGCCTCAGCTTTGAACGGTCTACATCCGTAGGTAAGGTTGACGCCCGGGACAGTGTAGTGTAGGTGTCAAGTATGACTGAGTGTTATGGCTCATAGGTTCATTGTACCTTCCTAGTGCCTGCATCCGACCCAATTTCTGTACGCTAGTTTAATGGGATTATTTTATATACTCTTCTACGTTAACTTGACAACATGTGTTTAATTTTATTATTTAATACAGTACCCGAAGTAATCCATACACTAAGGCTCGCCATGCTTGATAGAAGTACTTGCTATTACCCGTGGCTCCATCCGCGTGTCATATAGCCTATGTCCTTCTCAGTACCCTAACCTATGTGTATGCAAAATTTCATGATGATCGGTTCAGTAGATACGGCATGAAAACGTAACAAACAAACAAACAAGCAAACTCACTTTCGCATTTATATTATTAGTTAGGAAGTTAGGATTAGGATGTATTTCTCAATACCCTAACCTATGTGTATGCAAAATTTCATGATGATCGGTTCAGTAGATACGGCGTGAAAGCGTAACAAACAATCAAACTCACTTTCGCATTTATAATATTAGTTAGGATTAGGATAGTTAGAATTAGTTAGGATATATCCCGCGATAAACTATCCCCGTCTCGCACTTTAATATGACGTAGAACAAGATGACGATATACAGGTGTTTTTTAATTCATTAGCATCCTTTTAAATATAGACTATACCCATAATTGAAAGTAATTTGAGACTACTTTTGAGTAAATTAAAATTACAAATTTTTCAAATTTAAGAAAAGTTCGTTAGTTAATGAACTTTTCAGCGTTTGAGGTAGTTACCTCAAACGCCATTACTTTAGATAAAAACCAAAAATCAAAATAGGACTGAATTTCCAAAAACGCCGAAACATAAATTCATTTTAACTAATAGTTAGTATAAAATCAGTCGATTGGTGAAATTTACGCAAAACAAGTGACTTTAGACCGATACACAACAAGCGATTTAATGTTCTTCTTCTTAGCGTGTCAATGGTACGTTTATTAATAATCGCTCCAATAAAGGGCTACCTGAGTACCCCTATCCCTATCGTTTGCCACAAGTAGATCGTCCCTCGTGCAGGTGTTTGGGCACTCGGGGCATGTGAGTAGGTGCCATAGTTTGAGGAGAGAAACCACACCGGCAGACATTTTGCGAAGAGTCAATCATTCCCCATCGGGCAAGATTATCCTTGCAACGGCCTACTTGTGTTCGGAGCCTGTTAAGGGACTTCCAAATGGGCCAAGGCAAGTCATGACCAGGGGGAAGTTCTTCTCGCGCTTTAATAAAGTTAGCTGCAGAAATTTAATGTTGACGCAAGAAATGGTTTTACATGTAATTTATTTTTTCGTATGCTAATGAATTCGATTCCACCCTGTATATGTAGCGACTTAGCTATGTAGGTATGTACCACGGGCGAAGCCGGGGCGGACTGCTAGTACTATGATATAATAATATAAAACTAAAGAGTTTGTTTGTTTGGTTGAACGCGCTAATATCAGGAACTACTGGACCGATTTCAAAAATTCTTTCATCGTTGAATAGGTTCGTTATCCCTTAGTGCCATACGCGCTACGTATGTACCACAGGCGAAGCTGCGGCGGACAGCTAGTCATAGATATTATTATAATAATTCTACAGGAACTTCTAATATACTGCTAGATGAGTAGTTTCTCAGACATACCTATTATCACTGTATGATGAGGCTGGCAGGCCGCCAAGTTAAGGCAGCATATGGTCGCATATGTGATGCAAACATGTACGTACGTATAGGTGTAGAACGATGGCGTAATGACAAAGTATCGGGCTTTGAAAGTTGGTGAATCATCTACGAAATTATATTTCAGATTCTACATACATACACACTATCACGTCTTTATCCCTTGCGGGGTAGACAAAGCCCAAGGTCATAAAACCTACAGGCCACGTTTAGCATCATAGTGGGCGTAAAGTTGGAAAGCGGAATCAAAATAGTGATGGATTGCTAGCCGCATCGCCTATCAATGTGATTCCTTAGATTTTCGCCCAATCCCTTGACCGGTTTTACGGTCTGCGCGGGAAGAAAAGCAGCTGGTATATTCTATGATTTTTTTTTCTCCGACAAGCTCCGTGGCGCAGCGGTCAACACGCCGGCCTGTGACACGGAAGGTCCCGGGTTCGATCCCCGGTCAGGTCAAGATGAAAAATGATCTTTTTCAGATTGACCTGGGTCTTGGATATCTATATATGTATTTATTATAAAATATAGTATCGTTGAGTTAGTATCCCATAACACAAGTCTTACTTAAGAACTTACTTTGGGGCTAGCTCCGCTCAATCTGTGTGATTTGTCCGTATATATTTATAAACCAGCATGGAAGAGGATTTTTGATTTTACTCTGGAATGATAGTTGCATGTGTATTTGTGTGGGGTGGAAATAGTTCAGTCAGTTCTGAAGATGTTCCACCGCTGTCTACTGGGAAAGACGCGAAGCGGCAACCGGCAACAAACTGCACAACGCATTTCACCAAATGACGTCAGTTCGCAATTTAAGTTAACAATTATAGGTACATAGATATATGGTTGATATGCATTGTTCTAATTAGATGTAGTGATCAAATCGAAATAAAATTAAAAAAAAACGTTAAGAGTAATCACGTAGGAATTAAGCGACTTTTCCATAATCTAGTAATATTGTTTAATCCATGCCGTCATTATTTTGTGTTAATACATCCCTTATTATAGGCTACCCACGAATCCAAACTGTTCTGAGTAGTTAATATACTATCGGTTGAGGACGTTCGCCAAATTGACTGACATTATCGATCCTCTTGACTTGGCATTCTGGGTCACTTCACACCGTAACTGCAAAGATATTAGTGTTATTTTTAGAAACAGGAATGTTATTATTGTTGTAGTATTTACTAACAATTACAGTAGCTAAACGCAGTAAATAAAGAAATATACATTAAAAAATCACACAGTTTGAGTAACAGTAAGTTGTGATCTTGTAACATCATCAGGTCTTTCTAGTCTCCATTGCAGGATCACGACCTTCTCTGTACTAGCAGAGCCAAATATTAGCTATAGCAATCAGAGAATTTGGCCTATACTCTCCACGCTGGCCAGACGGGTTGGAAAGGTCTCTTTGATGTTAATAAACTATGTTTAACTTGTGTTTCCTTAGTCTCCTTTTACGACATCCACGGGATGACTTGGAGTGGGCCTATTCTACTCTGCCGGGAACCACACGGATCTTGTAACGTGAGATACTAACTTTACCATAACCTACAGATAAAAATGCTGGATTTGAACATGCTTATAAATATAAGCGTGCTAGTATGCTGTTATAACGTGTTTAAAATAAGCATGCCTGTTTGCGGTATTCCCTTCCCACTTCTACACCCGCCTCGGAAGCGTGCTTTAAATTGATCCGCCATCAGTTTTTGAGCATGCTCGGTACTCAGTATTGTACTAGTAATTTTTATCCATGGCTATCCATGGTTCAATTTTCCCGCCATTTCCTCGGCGTAAATAAAAGCCTATGTCACACGCAGATGAATTAGATTTCTATAGGTGAAATAATCCTCCGTGTGGTTCCCGGCAGAGTAGATTAGGACCACTCCAAGTCTTCCCGTGGATGTCGTAGAAGGTGAATTAAGGAACACAAGCTAAACAAAGCTAATATACATCAAAGATACCTCTCTAACCCGTCTGGCTAGTGTGGAGAGTGAAGGCCATATCCCCTAATTGCCCTGCTATGTAGGTAGTACAGAGAGGGCCGAGCTCATGCAGTGGAGACTTAATATACCTGATAAAACGGAAAAGTCGGTACTCCTCCGTATTTTTTAAATTTTCAATTCGTACTCATTTATTATATATATACCTACGCTTGGACAAAATGCACTTTGCAGTTTTTTGCCGCTTCTTCTGCACTCCGCTTTGAAAGCGGGCACACTAAGACATAAGAAAATCGTTAACGTCAACAACTTTCAGTGGTGAAACACCAGCGCCAGTTCAAATGTCGAAAATCACACTAGAATAAAAAAATATTTATATTTTTAATTAATCCAATTAGAGAGTAAAACTTTGTCATTATTTTATTAGCTCCGCTCGCGTTACTGTCGATCCCTCGGGATCAGTCCTTTTCCCCGGGATGAAAGGTAGCCTTGTTCTTTTTCTGTACTTCAGACATCGTGCATGCAAAATTTTATGATGATCGGTTTAGTAAAAAGGCGTGTAAGCGTAACAAACAAAAAAAAATATTTTCGCGTTATAATATTCATCATCATCAGGCCTTTTTTATTCTCCAATGCAGGAGCACGACCCTCTCTGTACTACCAGAGCCATATATTAGCTTGAGTAGTCAAAGGATTTGGCCTACACTCTCCACGCTGGCCAGACGGGTTGGAGAGGTCTCTTTGATGTTTATAAGCTTTGTTTAGCTTGTGTTTCCTGAGTCGCCTTTTACGACATCCACGGGATGACTTGACATTTTATAATATTAGTTGGGATTTATGTTTTTTTCAATAAACGTATAATAATTTCATGTCCTTTTAAAATACTATACCTACGCTATAAAACACAAATGCCTCTCGTAATCCAAGGTTCACTGATAATCGTAGTATCCATTTACTACTATAACACAATGCGTAGGTACAAAATCTAATTATAAACCTAGAGATAATCCAATCCGAGAATCGTGACGTCAGCAGATCGTCATCGTTACTTAGTGGGTTAGTCCACAGTAGGCGAGTTAAACGGGCGAGTAGTAAAGGCGCTCTTAGGCCCCGGTTGATTCATCAGCTATGGTGTGTTGGATCCTGGAGTCCGTTGTAATGACATCATATTAGTGAGTCGTGCTTACGTGAAGTAATATGATTTGAAAAGTTTTTTATCCCGGCCTCCTGCCTGGTTCCGTAACGTTCCATACACCATAAAACCCCTAAAACCAATGACATTCTAAAACCGAAGTCTGTAAAGTTTATGTACAAAGGTTACGTTAGTAAACGATCCATAAGGTCCTCACGAACGACAGAATCGCGGCGACTCTAATTATTACGGTTTAATAGATACAGCCCACGGACAATGACAGACGGACAGACTGACAGCGGAGGCTTAGAATTAGACTCCCGTTTTATCATTGTGCTGAGGAGGTATTTTTACTCATCTATTGAGTAAAAATACCTCCTCAGCACAATTTTATTTATGGTATTTTTACTCATCTATTGAGTAAAAATACCTCCTCAGCACAATGATAAAACGGGATTTTATCATTGTACTGAGGACCAGAATCAGAATCCATTACGAAAATCAATAGCAGCACTACACATAAGCGAATAACTTAGGTCGTTATTTTAAAGGAGGAAAGTCTTTTATTCTTAGATGGTAAGCCTACGTGAGCGGGCTAGAGAGGCAAATTTCAATAGTATTTTTACGATTTAAGAAATCGTATGCCATTCCTTTGGCGCATGCGGTTTTAAATAATGGCCGTAGCTACACCTTTAATTACTCGTACTGCTCTCGCCTGGCAAGTAATCCAATGTGAACCTTTTGCCCTACACAGCCCACGACCTCTACGTAATACGTCTGCTTCTGACAGTACGGGGAAATTATGACTAAACTGATGCAATTAGATTTAATCCAACAAGGTATTAAGACATAATCCTGCGATATTATCTTACAGCCTTTATTCCCTGCATTTTAAATGAATTATTAAATTGTTTCTGAAAAATACGACCACTTTTGTCAAAAACGCGAGAAGCTCAACGTTCTCAATTAACAGTTGTTCATACAATAATTATTTTTAACAAAAAACTAAAACCTATTTCAACCCTAAACGTAAATCTACAAACTGGAATAAAAAAATAGGTTTTAGTCGGTGTGATAGTTCAATCAAAATAGAGAAACAATGTCGTCATAATCAAAACAGAGGAGCAACGTTCTCATCAATTTGTCGTGATTCGCGTCAGATTAAAATAAAATAAGTTTAAATTGAACCGCATCCTTTAACATTTTTTTTGGGTTTTTGCCTTCAGATGCCTTTAGGCATCGTGTCACCTTAGTGTCGGCCACTTACACCCACGAAAAACAAAACAACAAAAGTTACATAAAGTTTCATAAAACTCCTGTTATAGGTTGTACCTTTCCTTATCAGCTCACATGAATAACCTGAAATAGAAAAATAACGATTTAACGCACCTATAAAATCAAAAGAATTATACTCCATACATACATACTAGCAAGCGCAGCGTTGGACACCCACCGACCAGGTGGTCGGGCGACCTAATAAAGGTCGCAGGAAGACGCTGGATGCAGGCCGCTTCCAACCGGTCATATTGGAAATCCTTGGGGGAGGCCTATGTCCAGCAGTGGACTTCTTGCGGCTGAAATGATGATGATGATACATACTAGCACGTCTTTTTCCCTTGCGGGAAGCTTAAGGCCGTGTTTAGCATGTTGGTGGGCTTTTAGGTGGAGAACAGAATCAAAATAGTAATGGGTTGCTAGCCGCATCGCCTATTGACATGATTCCACCGATTGGTTTTTGCGATCTGATACATATCTTCTTAGTTTTTTGTTTTCTCCCAGGCCAGCATGGAATTGATTATACTCGAACCTTACCGTAAAGGAGTAGTACTTTCCATCACCAGCTCATCAGCATGTGATTACCTCTATGTAACTCTAAAAATACACTTCCATGGCTTCGCAGTGTTTTTTTTACATTGACATAAATAAAGCCAACACCTACTCGTAGGTATAATAAAGGGATAACGTATTTGTATCTTGTGATAGCAGCGGAGATAAATGAGTGAGAAAAATGTAAACAAAATCACAGGCTACGCCTCTTCAATGTTGGGAATATCCAGAATGGAATATTATACGAGCTGCGCCCACATCCCGAGGAAAGAAGTAAAGGCTGAGCGCGGTAAAATGAATTGAACACCTTATTCCGATAAAACTTTCCCCCGTGGCACCACTGGCAACGATGTACTAGATCTTGCAATATTATTCCAGGTTGAAGGTACCTACACATATGTCCTTCACCGTTTCCCTGACATTTGGCCCTGCTGCCAAGTACAACTAATAGAGATTTTTGTTTACAATCCAAATTATAGTTTTTGAGATATGTACAAATATACATACATACACTCATAAAACTTTGCACACGAGACTAACAAAAACAAAATCTGTACCTAATTATCTGACAATATTACATAACGGGTCGAATTGATAACCTCTTTTTTTGAAATTGGTTATTATGGTGAAATACTCGCGTATTTTTTTTATAAATTAAAATGAATATACTAATAAGTTGGTAACTAGTAGACATTAGTCAAGTTTAGTTTATCACTCTGTAAGTCGTCCTACATATTATTTTACTAGCTGTTACCCGCGGCTTCGCCCGCGTAATAAATAGCCTATGTCTTTCTTGGTACCTTAACCTATGTGTATGCAAAATTTCATGATGATCGGTTCAGTAGATATGGCGTGAAAGCGTAACAAACAAACAAACTCACTTTCGCATTTATAATATTAGTTGGGATTATTTGTGGAACATTGTCTTAATTTTTTTGACTATACTGAACTTTAGGGTTATGCGTGTTGGAGCACGCTTTTTTACGCGGAAAGTAAACAAGTTTAGTTAGAAGGTCGCACGTGGGCGGGCTACTGGATTAGTAGGACAGGATCGACACGACGCAATAATGAAACTTTCGTTCTGAAAGATGTTACAGCCATTAAAGCGATCTACTTATCCTTGTCGAGGCAAAATGGTGTGTTTTAGATATCTATTTTAGACCAAAATTTGGCCATGCTAGGTCAGATGTGTCAGCCTGCTGGTGTTAACTGCCTGTCCACTATTATTATTCTATCTCAGCATATATCCTATCCTAATCCTATCCTAATCCTAACTAATATTATAAATGCGAAAGTGAGTTTGTTTGTTTATTTGTTTGTTTGTTACGCTTTCACGCCGTATCTACTGAACCGTTCATCATGAAATTTTGCATACACATAGGTTAGGGTACTGAGAAGGACATCCTAATCCTAATCCTATCCTAACTACTATTATAAATGCGAAAAAGAGTTTATTCGTTTATTTGTTTGTTTGTTACGCTTTCACGCCGTATCTACTGAATCGATCATCATGAAATTTTGCATACACATAGGTTAGGGTACTGAGAAGGACATAGGGTATTGATTACGCGGGCGAAGCCGCGGGTAACAGCTAGTAATATATGTATATGTTTGTAGCGACTTGGGCCTACTGGGCGTAGGCGTGCATTATTATCGCTTTTACATATTAAGCAACCCTAGGCGCAGTACCCACTTGCATGGGTGACCGCAAGTGGCATAAAATATCTCGAGCTCCTTCATGCTGCGGAAGGCACGTTAAGCTGTGACAGATGCTTTTAGGCAACTTAGAAAATCTGATACCAGTGTTAAACACTTACACACACAAAAAATAAAAAAAAAAAACAAAAATAAATGGTAAACATTTTTAAGCCAACCACCTGCTTACGCCTTCACTCCTTGGGAGTTCCAAAAGCATGAACAACCTGAGAAAGTAAATTAAAGCGCCCGCGCTGGGAATCAAACGCTTACCCTTAGTGACCCTGAAGCTCAGTACAATTACTGAGCCTCTGGGCTTTTTTCAATGTTATTGAAATACGTAACAACGGGTTACTCACGTAAATAATCAGCTACTGGCCGACATGTATCGACATCATCCAGAGGTCTTTTTCAGGGCGAATGTGAATCGAGACGTGCGCACGAAGTCTCTCACTCACTCTACTCACTCTACTCATTTCACTTTCACTGTTATTCCTATTTTTGTGAGCTCTTAGCACAACGAAATAAATATGTGCACATTCCCCATTGAACATCTCTTTCTAATCTTAGTTTTCTTGGTTGCATCCTTAGCTGTGACACGTTGTAGCTCCTGGGTGTCAATTTTTGAACCAATAGAATCGATCCACCACTCGTTGTTAAGCTTTCGCATGGTGAATCTTAATTGGATCTATTGTTGAAACTTTATTCGAATGGTTTTTCGGAATGGTCGCACGAGAGCACTCTGATTCAAAGACGTGTACAATAAAATATGAAATTTGACTTGATTTCTTATAATCCTAATGGGTCCCATAAGTATCATAAGGTCCCAATGGGTCCAATTAGGTCCAATCGGTTCCAAAGGGTCCCAAGTGTCCCAATGGGTCCCATTGGGTCCCAAGGGTACCCAAAGGGTCCCATTAGATCCTAAGGGTCCCATTGGGTCCCAAGGGTCCCGTTGGATCCCAGGGTCCCATTGGGTCCCAAGGGCTCTATGGGTCCCATTGGGTCCCAAGGGCTCTATGGGTCCCAAGGGTCCCAGTGGTGCCATGGATCCAAAGGGTCCCACAGGTACCATTGGGCCACATTGGGTACCATTGGTAGTACCATCCACCAAGCCAAGAACACCAAGAACAACCAAAGATACTATTCTAAGAAAAATCAAAAAATAAATTCGCACGGTTCAAAAATAAGTAAAAACAGGACCACTCGTCGACCACGACATAGTCCTCTGGAAACAGCCTGCACCCAGCGGATCTCTACGACCTTGGTCAGGTCGTCCGACCACCTGGTCGGTGGATGTCCGACGCTGTGCTTGCCGGTACGTGGTCGCCGTTAGAGAATCTTTCTGCCCCATCAGCACATCCTGATCCTTGGGTACTTTTAAAATACCTAATAACCATATCTCTTTATTAATTTTAAACGAAACATCAGCATGCTATTAATTTGTATGTTATATTTTTTTTCATATTCATTTATTCGCTCACATGTACAGCATAAAGATAACAAAATATAATTTGCAGTTTGACATGTACCCAGTTTGGGTGTGGCGATTTATTAATTACAAATTGAAATAAGGTATAGATAAAACGGTAAAAAACATAAAATAAAGTTAATCAAAATTAAAATTTAGTGTTACATAATAAAAGTCAAGAATTAAATATGATATAGTATGTCACACGTGAGATTGAGGTAAAGCGAAAATGAGTCAGTGGTATTTATGCATTGAATTTGTCATTTAGGAATTCGTCTACGGCATACGAAATTTTTTTTTTTTAAATCTATGGTCTACGGAGTTATATGCCTTAGAGATAAGCAGTGCTGTCAATCCTCGTTAGAGTAAAATTTTTCTATGTGTCAATCGTTTTGCGAATGCTGTGTCGTTGGGTTCTAATTTTATTATGTCCGGTATTTTATTAAATATTTTTATTGATATAACATACGGACCTTTATGAACCATTACTAAATTAGATGTAGGTAATTTTAGTCGATTTTTGTGTCGGGTATTAATAGAATGTGTGTCCTTTATTTGTGTAAATAGATGAAAATTTTTCCTAACGAAGAGAGCTATTTCTAATATGTATAGTGACGGAAGGGTCAGTATTTTTTTCCCAATAAAGTGCGGTTTACAGCTATCTGGACTTCGAATATTCGTCAGTATGCGGATGCATATTTTTTTCCTGTATTTTTTATCTGTGGTAATTAGCCATACTAAAACAACCTTCCATTGCTGAGGATGGACCGCGCACCCGAAGCGTGTGTGTATGTGATGTGTGTAATGTGTTTACATAAGTATGTATTAGTCCTCCCGAGTTTTTTATGACATAACACATGGCATAAAAACACCTAATCATTTTTTTCGAAGATCTGTCTTTCCCCACTGCTGGACGTGTGCTTTGGCCCATAAGGCGGTGTACCGTCCGCCCCGCTGTGGGCAGGGACGTAATTTGTAGCTGTAAATTTCATTATATGAAACGATATTGACGAGGTGAAAAAAGTCGTCAAGGCAAAAGAACTTTTTTTTGTAATTTTTAAATGTATGTCCGCTTTTATTTATAGATAGAAAACATTTAGGAATTTGCGAAAACAGTCGCCGATCAATGTTGGAGGGTGCAGACTAAAAAAAAAGAGAAAAAAAAACCATCCAATGCATTTTAACTATTCATGTTTCATCAACATGGAGATATAACTATGTACTACGTGCTCATGAATCAGGAGCAACATTTACATGTTTTTTTCAACTGATGGATTTTTGTATACCACGGATATCGTTATTTAACAACACACGATTGAACTTACATAGATTATGGAAAAATATTCATAAGAACCATACATGACACTTGTGTTTTGAGAAAATAAAAACAGGAATTATATTTTTAAAATTTATTTATAGCATCTGTACTATCTAATAACAATATGATCTGTTTCGGCCAAAATCATTGCCTGTAAAAACATTGCGTATTGCTACGTGCTCATGAATCAGGAGCAACATTTACATGTTTTTTTCAACTGATGGATTTTTGTATACCACGCATATCGTTATTTAACAACACACGATTGAACTTACATAGATTATGGAAAAATATTCATAAGAACCATACATGACACTTGTGTTTTGAGAAAATAAAAACAGGAATTATATTTTTAAAATTTATTTATAGCATCTGTACTATCTAATAACAATATGATCTGTTTCGGCCAAAATCATTGCCTGTAAAAACATTGCGTATTGCTGTGGCATCTGGAGTTGCACCGCATGTTTCTCTTGCGGCACGCGAAGTGGTTGTACACGCAATTCGTGGCACAGGAACAACTTACGATGTCGTTGATCATCGTCATCGATGACGGCTAAAGTCATTGCCTGTTAAAACATTGCGTATTGCTACGTGCTCATGAATCAGGAGCAACATTTACATGTTTTTTTCAACTGATGGATTTTTGTATACCACGGATATCGTTATTTAACAACACACGATTGAACTTACATAGATTATGGAAAAATATTCATAAGAACCATACATGACACTTGTGTTTTGAGAAAATAAAAACAGGAATTATATTTTTAAAATTTATTTATAGCATCTGTACTATCTAATAACAATATGATCTGTTTCGGCCAAAATCATTGCCTGTAAAAACATTGCGTATTGCTACGTGCTCATGAATCAGGAGCAACATTTACATGTTTTTTTCAACTGATGGATTTTTGTATACCACGCATATCGTTATTTAACAACACACGATTGAACTTACATAGATTATGGAAAAATATTCATAAGAACCATACATGACACTTGTGTTTTGAGAAAATAAAAACAGGAATTATATTTTTAAAATTTATTTATAGCATCTGTACTATCTAATAACAATATGATCTGTTTCGGCCAAAATCATTGCCTGTAAAAACATTGCGTATTGCTGTGGCATCTGGAGTTGCACCGCATGTTTCTCTTGCGGCACGCGAAGTGGTTGTACACGCAATTCGTGGCACAGGAACAACTTACGATGACGTTGATCATCGTCATCGATGACGGCTAAAGTCATTGCCTGTTAAAACATTGCGTATTGCTGTGGCACCTGGAGTTGCACTGAACGTTTCTCTTGCGGCACGCACAATGGTTGTACACGCAATTCGTGGCGCAGGAACAACTTACGATGACTGGTGGAAGTATCACACGTGGGGCCTGGACATCCTGTTCGTCACTGCCTACGGATCTGGAAAAAGAATATGACCATCATCATCATCAGATCTTATCTAGTCTCCACTGCAGGAGCACGACCCTCCAGTACTACCAGAGTCGTATATAAGCCAGAGCAGTCAGAGGATTTGGCCTACACTCTCCACACTGGCCAGGCGGGTTGGAGAGGTCTCTGATGTTTCTAGGCTTTGTTTAGCTTATGTTTCCTAAGTTGCCTTCTACGACATCCACGGGAAGACTTGGAGTGGTCCTATTCTACTCTGCCGGGAACCACACAGCAAAAATAAGGAGACCATACATCGGAGTCTATATCCCTTACGGGGTAGACAGAGCCTAAGGCCAAAAGACCGAAAGGCCATGTTCAGCATGTAGATGAAATACGGAATCAAAATGTGATGTGTTGCTGCCAATTTAAATGATTCCTTAGATTTGCGCGCAGTCCCATAAGACCATGAGTCTTGTACACAGCGTATAACTTGACACTCAACATTCCATTAAAGGGTGACCCAGTCTGTCAATATGAACAACTTTTACTATGGGATCAAGGCTGGGAAAAAACGGTTTGCTGGAAAAAAAATAATACGTTTCGCCCGGGCGGCTGAACACTTTTGTGTGAAAATGTCGATTTTTTTTTGTCGAAGGTCAAGTTACTCGCTGCTTAGTTGACACGATGACTCATGTGCTAACACAAGCTGTCACGCACACAAGCATTGAAAAATCGGCCAAGTGCGAGTCGGACTCGCGCACAAAGGGTTCCGTACCATTATCTATGCAACATAAGACAACACAACAAAAACAAATAAGGTAAAAAAAATATATTTTATTTTGATTTAATTACCCATTTATATTCAAAGTGTTTAGCAACCTAATTCTGTGAATATTTCAAGCGTCTATCTGTTGCGTTATTATTAATGAGCAAAAAGCAGCAAAAAAAACACGTTTTTTGTATGAGAGCCTCCCTTGAGTAATTATTTTATTATACTTTATATGGGATTTTTTTGCATTCACAATGCTATTTTACCTTATTTATTAAATAAAGAAAATAAGAAATGGTGAAAAAATACCACGCGGGCAGGACTTGAACCTGCGTCTAGATCTCAGTACGATCTATGCGTTGCCAATTACGCCACCGCGCTTCAAGCCCCGGCGCCGAATTTCTCCACCATATCCCATTCCTCTTACACGCATCTAGGCTTGCGTCACCCAACACAACTACCCCACTTTTACAAGAGCGGTATTTGATTTCAACTCATTTTGCAATGAATTTGGAAATCAACTAATGTGTAGGAAGCCATACAATACTTTATATGGGATTTTTTTGCATTCACAATGCTATTTTACCTTATTTATTAAATAAAGAAAATAAGAAATGGTGAAAAAATACCACGCGGGCAGGACTTGAACCTGCGTCTAGATCTCAGTACGATCTATGCATTGCCAATTACGCCACCGTGCTTCAAGCCCCGGCGCCGAATTTCTCCACCATATCCCATTCCTCTTACACGCATCTAGGCTTGCGTCACCCAACACAACTACCCCACTTTTACAAGAGCGGTATTTGATTTCAACTCATTTTGCAATGAATTTGGAAATCAACTAATGTGTAGGAAGCCATACAATACTTTATATGGGATTTTTTTGCATTCACAATGCTATTTTACCTTATTTATTAAATAAAGAAAATAAGAAATGGTGAAAAAATACCACGCGGGCAGGACTTGAACTGTGTCTAGATCTCAGTACGATCTATGCATTGCCAATTACGCCACCGTGCTTCAAGCCCCGGCGCCGAATTTCTCCACCATATCCCATTCCTCTTACACGCATCTAGGTGTTGGGTGACGCAAGCCGTCATTTGACGCCGCCTGCCCGCGTGGTATTTTTTCACCATTTCTTATTTTCTTTATTTAATAAATACGGTAAAATAGCATTGTGAATGCAAAAAAATCCCATATAAAGTATTGTATGGCTTCCTACACATTAGTTGATTTCCAAATTCATTGCAAAATGAGTTGAAATCAAATACCGCTCTTGTAAAAGTGGGGTAGTTGTGTTGGGTGACGCAAGCCTAGATGCGTGTAAGAAGAATGGGATATGGTGGAGAAATTCGGCCCCGGGGCTTGAAGCGCGGTGGCGTAATTGGCAACGCATAGATCGTACTGAGATCTAGACGCAGGTTCAAGTCCTGCCCGCGTGGTATTTTTTCACCATTTCTTATTTTCTTTATTTAATAAATAAGGTAAAATAGCATTGTGAATGCAAAAAAATCCCATATAAAGTATTGTATGGCTTCCTACACATTAGTTGATTTCCAAATTCATTGCAAAATGAGTTGAAATCAAATACCGCTCTTGTAAAAGTGGGGTAGTTGTGTTGGGTGACGCAAGCCTAGATGCGTGTAAGACGAATGGGATATGGTGAGAAATTCGGCGCCGGGGCTTGAAGCGCGGTGGCGTAATTGGCAACGCATAGATCGTACTGAAATCTAGACGCAGGTTCAAGTCCTGCCCACGTGGTATTTTTTCACCATTTCTTATTTTATTATGTTTTTAGTATTTGTTGTTATAACGGCAACAGAAAAAAATCATCTGTGAAAATTTCGACTGTCTTACTATCACGGTTTATGAGATACAGCCTGGTGACAGACAGACATCGAAGTCTCGTGAATAGGGCCCCGTTTTTACCCTTTGGGTACGGCCTAACATTGGCCAGTTTTTAATCATTGAAATAAAGGCGTGACGAAGTCTATAGTTTATTGTCAAAGATGAGTAATTATTATAACTCGGTAGAAGCATGACGATGTATGTACTACGGTAGTAGGTACCTACGTTCAATCAACTAAGAATTCTGCGCCGATGGCAGTCTTTGAACTTCGAACTTTATAAACATTTACATAGAAATTTCAGAGATATAAACATAAGACATACTTACATAACATACATGCATTTTAACATAAAAACATATTTATAACCAATAGAATAGGTACATGTTCTTCTTTAAGTGCCTACCTGACTGTTCGAGAAAGGGTAACAATGCATAAATCAAAAAGCTACAATACATACAGGTTGACAAGTTGACTCAGAAACTACCTGGTAATATTTTTATAATGGGATCATAATCCCTAATAGAAAATACATACTTAATTACGCAAGAAAAAATTAAAAAAAAATATTTTGATTTCGCATTTTCGACACTTTCTTTTTTCTTGCTGATCTATATTCTATTAGAGAATTTGATTCCTTCATTAAAATATTGTCAATACAGATTGCCAGGTTGTTCAGAATCACCTGTATAACTCTAAAAATAACAAGGAATGGCAGTTAAAAAAATAAAAATTGTAGCTTTTTGATTCAGGTATACTATGTTACTCTTTATCCCAGTCACGGGTTTTACCAGAGACATGTTACACACAAACTTTGAGGCTCACGAAAATCAAGAAATGCTACCTACAACTTTGACTATCTACAAGAACAGATCATTTGCGATGTTATAAATTATACTAACCTGACACAAATTGGCGTTTGAGATTCATGATATTCAGTTTTGATTTTCTTGCCTAGAAGTTCAGTGTTTCCTATTTCTGCTGAAATATTTGACTTTTCACAGCTATTCGTAGATGCATTTGAATTATTTTCCGAGTTATCATACATAGCCCGTTTCATTGCTCTAGCTTCAATGTCTTCTGAATCCACTGCAATATTTGAATCATGAAGATTTAAATATTCCGGCGCAGCATCAGTTTTGAGAACATCATTATCATTTTCTGGGCTATTGTCGATAACTTCTTCTTTAATTTTTGTAGCTTCAATATTTTTTGCTACTGTAACAGCAGAATCTTCTGAATCTATATTCGAGGTAGATGAACTTTCTTCATAACCAACTGAGGAACACTCATCTATTTGTGGCTGAATTGGTTTGAAGGGCAATCCAGCCTTAATGGCGTTAACAAGCTCTGGAGGGAGCGGGATTGTCCCAAGGCCGGTTTTAGGCGCCATCCCAAACATAGCTTTAAAAGGTGACTTTTTAATTTCCGGATTATATGTCCTGTTTCTCATAAACTGCACATAGCGCAAGCTTTCCGACCATTTTGTTGATTTGTTGTCTTCTAACCAAATATTTACATACTTCTCAATTTCTTCATTAATATTTTCTAGAGCTCCAATAGGGTTATCTATTTTGCCATGCAATATTACAAGCTCTGGCCAAAGAATTGTAGCGTTATGGATGATTTCATCAATTAATGTTTTTCGGTTATTTGATTGCAGGATACACGGAGCTCCAATAGTGAGGAATATGTCAATTAAATTGTTGGCTATTTCTAAAGCACTGTCGGTTTCTAGGGCACGTAGTAAAGTGAACTTGGTCTTGTGATCTTGGTACACCATAATAAACTTAAACTTACCATCAGGTTTTTTCTGTAAGTCTATAATATCAATTTGGCATCTGCTGTTAACTAAAGTGTCGTAATCACTAGGTGCATTGTTTACATTATTGTGAGCTTTATAAATTTTATTCTTTCTCTGCACACATATTTCACACATGGACAAGTATAAAACGACCATCTCCCGCGTAATATTGGCGTAGTTTAGTGCTGTCTCTGCCATCATTTTGTCTCGACCTGCATGATTGAAAGTCAGATGAGTCTGGTCTATTACATCATATATTTCTTCAATCGGCAGAAAATACCTCAAATTTTGGTCATGTCTCGAAGACCTCAAAATAATTCTTTGTACACCGTCGTATTCCACTACTTCAAACCTTTTCAACCTCCTTTGCTGTACGGGCGTCTTGGTTATTGATCTTTGAGCCTCTTCTATTTGAGAAATAAGTGCAGAGTATTGGTCTCTTGTTAGCACATATAAATGAGTCGACTTGGTTCTCTCAGTCTGCAATGTCTCTGCTAAAAATCGCTCTTTTTTCATATCATGTGTTAGTCGACTGCTCGACATTTCTTCCATTACGATTAGCAGTATATTATCCAAGCAGAAAACTCAAACTATAGTATCTAGTAGGTACCTACGAAGATACAGTCAGCCGTTGATCAATCTATTTTAAAAATCAACGACGAGTTCACTTGTGTAGGCCTTAATTTTTGTAGTCTATCTGCTATCTCATTCGCTCTTATATGTTCCGTTATGCACTGCTGCGTCTGCTCTCAAAACCAGACGTACACCGCTCGTCTGCAGTGGTTAAAATTCAGACTTATTCAAATGAACTTCAACTCGATATTATTACTTATGTCGGTAAGTTCTTTATTTAGTAACACAATAAAAGATAATTACTTCAAAACAACTCTACTGTAAACACAATAATTGAATATAACCTCAAATCGAAACACGCTCGACGCTCGACACAGCCGGCCGCCTAATTGCCTAGGACAAACTAGATGCCACGGGGCGCGCGGCGGGCAACGACCGCTCCGCGCTGACGTAACCAGTCTCGCCCAGCCTTAACTAGTTTGACCTGTGACGGCTTACGGATCGGAACGTTTTATTTACAGAGAACCGTAGCGAAATAATAATATAGGCGTTCATCGAGTTGTCGTAATTTAATTTATTGAATTTATCCTCATCAAATCTAAACAACGTAGTAATGCTTGTAGGATTTACCTACACAACTTTTTTAGTCGGCCTTGGCGTCGGCCTTGGCTTCGCCCGTGGTACATACCTAGCCTATGGTACTCAGGGATAACATACCTATCCAACGGAGAAAGAATTTTTGAAATCGGTCCAGCAGTTCCTGAGATAGCGCGTTCAACCAAACAAACTCTTCACCTTTATATATTAGTATAGATATAGCTTAGTATAGATATCACTATCCTGCAAACAAGACTTACTTAATTTGATTCAACCCCTATGAAGTTTTCTGATGTTTTCGCGATTGAAACATATCTAAATCACATTACTTAATACGGTTATATCGCATTAATTAAAATGTAATTTATTTAAAATCGGTTTACTTTTTTTAAAATTCTTATCTCCTATAAATAAAAATTCTACTACTAACCCATCTCGATGGGACACCTATATTTGATATAATCAGGAAGGTATAAATCAAACACAAAATTAGATATTTTCTTATTATATTTTTACATTTGAAATAATACAGGCGGTTACAAAAAAATAAATAAGTCTTCAATGATTTACATAGTCGTGATGTTGTACAAAATGCATACAAACTAGTAACTAGACTCGCTAGACATACTGTACATAAAATAATATCAAAAGAGTGAAACCACATCACTAAAAGCATAGGCGCAGTCGGGAGACCTACTTTTATTACAATTCAGATACCTACAGATACAACACTCCATATAAAGTGCGCTTTAGTATCGCACACATAGATTTAATATACAACTTAGTATGCAAACAGGCATACGGCCCACCTGATAAAAAGCGGATACCGTAGCCTGTGGCGGCTGCAACACAGGGGCGCCACTCGCGCGTTACCGACCCCGAATCTGTGTGAACACGGTGAGCAGCGGTGTACAGTTGGCGGCAGAAAAAGTTTACCCACCTACAATTTAAAATCTGTTCGTAGAGGGGTCAGGCTTATGTGTCCTTGACTGTACAAGCGCTACACAGTTTTTGGCCGAGCGGTTGAAGCGTTGGAGTTTTCTAAAAGGTTAACCACCAGGTGGCAGCTCTGAAACGTCGGGTCTGATTAGCTGATTAGCAGACCAGACGTTTCAGTTATAATAATAAAATTTTGTATAGAAAAATTGCTCGTCTTGTAAAGTCGCGCGTTACAAATGGCACCCCTCCCTTAAGTTAGTAGTCCAAATAAGTTTCCATGTATACATTTGTAGAACAGATTTTTCATGAAGTCGCGTGTGTGTAGGCATCCGATTTATGTTCACTTAAAAATAGAGTTTAGTCATTTTAATATCACTAATGACTAAAAATGTTGACTGAGGATAGTTCTCAGTTGTTTTTAATTTCCCGTATAAGTTCTACGCCTTTTTATCTAACAAATCTTATATTGTAACATGAGGATCGCCATGCGAGTATGTTAACTATGTTCAGGGTGTTTTTGAATTAATTAGCGTCCTTTTAAATATAGACTATACCCATGATTCACAGTAACATTAGACTACTTTTAAAATAACACATTTTCATATTTAATTAATGCACAAAAATAGCTTAAACGCTTTGATAGACGCTATTACTTAGATTAAAAACAAAAACAGGACTGAATTACATACCCATCCCGTGGATGTCGTAAAAGGCGACTCAGGAAATACAAGCTAAACTAAGCTTATTAACATCAAAGAGACCTCTCCAACCCGTCTGGCCAGCGTGGGGAGTGTAGGCAAAATCCTCTGACTACTCAGGCTAGTATATGGCTCTGGTAGTACAGAGAGGGTCGTGCTCCTGCAGTGGAGACTAGAAAGACCTGATGATGATGATGATGATGATGATGAGTCCGTCATGTGATTTTAGGCCGGTATACAAACCAGCAATTTAGTGTTGACGCATGAAATGTTTTTACACGTAAACATTTCTTGCGGATGCCAATGAATTCAAATTCACCCTGTAAAGCCACACCCAATAGCCCTTACAGGCTTAACACCTAAACGCCTTTACTCAGATTGGGTCTAGTATCGATCCAAAAAGATACCAACATTATTAATCAATTTATACTATACAAAGTTCCATACTGAAATCACAAAATCTTCTATGTTACTCATTTGTTTGGGTTCCATTGATAAATAGGTTGCTCCTTTGAACTTGATATCCCTTTTCAAATAACTTTGTATAATATTGCCTTTTTAAAGTAATATCTTATAGTCAACAACTCGCACGACCTCCAAAGACTATCAAACAATAATGTGTTATTCAAGAACATAAACTCACCAACATTAAGGCCCTATTCTCACTCGTCAAGACCTCTTCGACTGTTTCTATAGAAGTCGCTAAGGTATTGTTCAAGTTGCCGTTGCATATTTTCATTCTACTCGTAGTATTTTATTGACGGCTATTACATCATTTGTTTTACTCTATAAAAATGGATCAAATACGTTTTGTCCATGCATTTTAACTTAGAGTAGGACGTCTGGTTTTTGTTTGATAGACAAGGACTCATTATCAGTCTAACCCCCGAACATTCAAAGTATCTTTCCAAATGCATTATTAAATCTCAAGCTATCTTTGTCTTTCAAGACAATCTAGACAGTGGTGAAATTTAAGAACGTTTTTAGTTGAGATGCCTTTGAGTATTCCGGCGTATGTCATACAAAAACAATGGTAATTCGGTACTTATGTCATGAATAGCCGTCAAAAATAAACGACACATATTTAAAAATACTTGTAAGTGGAGTATGGGTATGGAAGGAAATATAGTACTTCAGTTAAAAATAAATGCAAAAGTCTAAGAGTATTTTGGAACAAAGTTCTTTAAATTAAAAAGTGTATTCACACCATTTTTTTTTTGTAGTTTTAAATAAATTCTAGTGGTCAAAGGCTTCCAATTAATAAGGAAGGAATTTTCTGATAACGTGAAAAAATCACCACATGCAAGCAAATAGACTACATAATTCTAAATCTTAATAAAACCAACTAAAATCGTACTTATGTCTGTTGAAATGTATCGAACTATGTACTATATTCCCTCAATAGAACTATTATATTCGTATTCATAAATATAAAAATAAAAACAAACAATCTCTGTGGCTTCAGTACAATAACGTATAAAAATGATACATTTAGTGGTTAACAAATAATTGTGATGAAATAACATAATTATCTACACATTGTTGTGCTATTTGTCGGGTTAGTCGTATTAGTTTAAATATAATAAAGTGTACAAAAATCTGTGTTTTACTAGTTTTACACCAATGGTGTAGCTAGGAAAATATGCGTAAACGAAGCAGTAAGACTGTAGTATCTTATATTCATTATATGTGGGATACGGCCTTCTTCTATACAATAAAGAATAATTCACTTAAACATGAATAAGACTCATAAGTACACGTCTTAAAATGTGTGAGTAAAAAATAAAAAAATACTTTACAATGACAACTGAGAAAAGGCTTAGATAGATAGCGTCCTGTTTTTGAACGATTATTTTCTTACCTGCATATCTTCCAAGCTCACCTTTGGTAGAAAGCCAGCGTAAAGGGGACACCACACTGTTGTCAGACCAAATGACTATCCTAAAAATGTCACACCGTGTCTAACTGTCTAACCTACGCTTTACAGCACAACGAACAAGAATTACATCGATACAAAAAATATGTGACGATCCGCATAAAAGAGCAATCAATTTATCAATTATACTTACACTAAAAAAACTATTGTGAGTTTTCAATATTTGTGATGTGTAATAAATAATAGCAGTATAGTTTTTTTTTTGTCTTAATCGAGTACTATTTTTCGCGTGTAAATTTACCAGTAACATTCCCTAAAAGGGCGAGCTGGTAAACTAAGAATAAAACCGATATAATATCGATATCTTTAATAAGCAATTAGTAAGAAAACCTCAAAAAAAAATATTTTTACTTGTCTGTATGGGTACTAAAAAGTTGTTCATTAAGACAGACTGAATGACCCCTCACAGGGAAAGTCGGTGGTAAGTTTATACGCGGTAAACACCAAATCAAATAAAAAAAAAGTTTTAAAAAAATATCTGTCTAAACTTTTTAATGCGGTTCGCCTCAAACATCCATATTTAAACTGTAACAAATTACCGAGTAAAATACTTTGTTTCTATGGCAAGTAAAAATAAACTGTGGAATGCTTCAAACCGGTAGGGATATTATTACAAAAATTGGCACAATACTGTACGTACGAAGGCGGTATTAGGTACTTTTAATATTAAAAACCTGGCAACATTTTTACACCTTACAATCTAGGGCAACACTCTCTCAGGCGTACATACAACATGGAACATTTATTTATTACACTAGCAATCTTTTGAATCGTATAAGTCTACTTAATCAGAGAATGCCCAAAACACGATTATATAAGTCTGGCCTACAGTTAGGCACTAATTAGGAGAAACAGTTTTAGCCTATCTACTAGTAATGGTCTCGCCACACCAGTGCGTGATTCCCCGTCAATAAATTCTGGCAGAGCTGGAAAAATATATTTAAGTCTTAACCTTATGTGGACGTAAAATATCAAATTATATGTTTAGTGAACGCACATGACAGAAATTCATTTAAGCTATGCAACATGCACCTTATTATATTTATAGACTCGAGAGTGTATGCCGTTTGCCTAGGGCCTAGACAAATGGTGTCAACATTGATAACTGAATCGTCAGATCAGCCCGATCAAAGTCAGGCTCAGGCTATAATTTAGGCTGTTCTCTATCATTTTGCTTAGAATTGACTTAATGTAGTAATAACCCAGCAAACCCTAAAAATATCAGCGGAAAATGACGTCGTGGTGTGTAGAGACACTAATCAGGAACATACTCTCAGGTTTATAAAAACAAACTTTCTCTGATTGAAAGAAGACATACCGGGACTAAACTACGACAAGTTACAATAATTATTTAATTCAAACGTGATCTATCATAAGGCCGTGTGTTCACTCAAGATGTTTAATTTTATGATCAAAATACGCATTTAACCGATTTAAATTGATCCCTAAAAACTCACTGACTCGTAGACTATAGAATACTACTTCATATAGTTTCATTCATTGATAAATAGTAAGCCTATAGTTTCCAAGTTAAAGTCACATCGCCTCGACACCGGATCCAACTCCAACTCGACTCGACTCGCAGCAGCATTGCAAAGTGAACTTTATATCTTGAAGCTAACGGTAGCATTTCCAAAAATTTATTGATGAAATCGAAAGATAAATGGTCGTCGCGTTCACTTTAAAAAAAATTCAAATCCCTGCGGTACCTAACCTCATTTCAATGCTTTTTTTCGTGTTGTGTTGGAGATAATTCGATATCGAGTCGATGTAAAAGCTGACAGCCGCCATAATAATCATATGGAGTTAGGGATCATTGTAATCGGTCTCGCAAGAGGCACACGATTGACATTGTTATTCCATGATTGCATGACAATACCCTGATCGAATTAATGAATGTTCGAAATCGTGATTATTGCAAAGGAAAATACGAAAATTGAGCCTGAAATAGTTCTACATAGATATACACGTGTATTTATAAAATTCCTGCGTCGACGACCAAAAATAAAAAATATTTTTTTTAATGCTTTTTGGTCATCGGCTCAGATGTTATAGACAAAGATAGCTTATTCTAACGATACCTAAGTCAGTAGCGACATGCGACACCCACTCTACGAGACCTACCGTCCGTAATACCTATTAGACGCGTATCTTTGGTTATCGTACAGGCAGGGCGTTTGCGCGGACGAATCTCACACTGACCACACGCATACAACATATAGAAATGGATATATTCACTTCTCATTTCGAATAGGGGCAAGCAGAAAATAAAATTAACTTTATAAAAGATACCTTGAAGCATAAGACTGGGTTAGGGAAGTAATAAAAAAATCTCCTTATGAACATACCACAACGTAACAATACAATCAAGACATTAAAAAAAAATAAAAAAAATTATGTTGCACGCATGTGTTCACGGCTTTACAATAAAACTACCAAACATGCGGTAAAGTATATCACAATATAGTATTTTATTATTACCAATATAAATTATTCACCTTCAAACTACAAAAATTGATTGCTAATTTTATAGAGCTCAGCAAATAATTAACTATTGTCATGAAAAATATCTGTAAACTAAATTACACTGGACTCCTCGCGCAATATCAAATTCAAAATGTAATTAAGACTAAGTCACATTGTGCGTGTTTCTTTTGTAAACAAGCGCAAAATAATGTAATAACGCATACGTAGCGTGTGAGTAACATACTTATATAGTGGAAGAGTCATTTACACACGCGCTTTCCTTGGCGCTCAATGGTGATTATGTACTTAAAATCATTCATGCAAAAAAAGCGTTTGATGCGCGTAAATCGGTTGTACTCGCGCGTAAAACACGACACGCATATACGCAACCGACAAAACGCCCGTGACTCTATATTTACGGCGCATAAAGACGCGTCCTATTCACACTATTTGTAAAGATTTGCGTGTGCTTCTAATAAGTCAGAAGTAGGAACACGTTATTTACCGTCTATGCTCATCGTTGATATCAAAATACAGCGCGACACGAGGACTTTAAATTGAAACTATCTACGCGGTATATTTAGCTAATAATAAGCCTAAAATGGCACGCGTCGATTCAACGCACAAACAACCCGCCGCCTCATAATACACTAGCTTTCCGACCACGACGCGACCAGGATTCAAAGATAATTTTTGGTAAAATTAACCACAATGAGCTACCACAAAAAATATCCAGTCGAAAAGAAATTTTGGCCGCTCTCAAATCCCACTTC
This sequence comes from Rhodophaea formosa, assembly GCA_963082605.1. Taxonomy (NCBI): domain Eukaryota; kingdom Metazoa; phylum Arthropoda; class Insecta; order Lepidoptera; family Pyralidae; genus Rhodophaea; species Rhodophaea formosa. The sequence continues at coordinate 5,162,220 of OY720228.1, read as the reverse complement.
TGACATCAATTCAGAAATGGGATTTGAAACACCAAACAATTATCCCGGATCGTATTTCCAATTGAAATAAAACTAATCTTTGAGCATTTTAAACTATTATCGATTTACAATTTAGGATTATTCCCACCAAGATATTCAGAAATTTCAATAATCAATATTTTTAGGACCCTTTGAACCATGATCGATCGCAACTGACACATATATCAGAGCTCTAGACAAAATGGCTTCCAAATATCTTTGAGGTTGTTCAGGTATAATTTAATAACAAACATGATCACAAATGACTTAAGCCCTGTGGCACGGCGCAGGCTTTGCCGCACGCTTATTATTGGCAATTGACGTTAAAATAGCTCTTTTAACGTTGAAAGCCGTTTTACAAGGTATTACAATTCAAATTGATGTCTTCCTTGTTTGTCATAGCGTCTATAAATAATGATCCAGGACGCATTGCTTCGTAACTCCGTAATATTATTTATGAACAAGTTTGAATGAAATAACATGACTGCACGACCGCCTTTACCTTACGCCATTTACAAGTCTCAAAAATCATCATAACCCCAATTCAGTTTTTTTATTTTACTCTATTTATTTTAACCTTGTTTTATTTTAACCTTGTTTTATTTTACCCTTTGTGATCTTTGAACCTTCTGGCACAGATAAAGTTCGTATTTGTTTTTTGGCAATTATAATTAACCCCAAATCACCACCTTTCCAATATGAACCTGTATGTAATTATTTTGCGATCGTTACACATTTCAATACTTTTAATACGGTTGTATCGCGTTTACAATAAATAAACGCAATAAATCCTTATTAAAAGTAATGATATTGAACTCATATGTAGTTGTACGTCTTTGGGTGTTCAAACTTCTGTCCCATATCGAATAATCCAACGTCGAAAACAGTCAAAAGCCATTTGTTCTAGTTCCCCGAGTCCGGCGTTGTATGGGTACCACTGAAACGAGATAATGGACTGAACACACGTAATGGTACGACACCACTGCCAATACTACGATGGTGCAAAACTATTACTTCGATACTAAAAGAATACAAGTTTTAAAAATAAAAAATAATAATTTTTCATTGCGGTTAACTTTTCAATCCTCAAAATAAAAATCGGAAATCCTTTCCCCTATAATAGAAATAATTAATTTTAAATTAAATAGGAGAAAATTGTGATGTCATGAAAAAATAACAGTTGTTCTAAAGTAACGGAAACAAACCAAACTTTAACCTATAAATTTTTTGATATCAGTTTCAATAGTCTTTATATGTATAGTCCCAACTTTTCACGACCTCTATATTCTTCTATATTTGGCGCACTGTTACTACTAATGCGGTAAGTAAATCTTTTACAACAAGTTCTTAACAGTTGGCATATCATTTTTATTTGAGAATTGTAAAGTTAGTCGCAAAATGGGATTGACTATTTTATTCAAAGATTTTTTTCTAACAGCCATGTAAATAAAAGCCCACTTCCTTATAATAATAGCATCTAACTTTGCCTCCAACAGTGATAGAGTTGCACCATCTCACAACGGAACGTTTCGACCTTAATTGACAAACCACTAATAAGCAGTCTTCACATTTATATCGTAATTACAATAACTAGTTTAATAATAAAAAATACTGGACCATAAACTTGATTTAATAGGAATTACAAATAGAGTCAACTCGACTTATCCGACGTGAGGCGCTGCCATTGAAAATTGTACCTTATAATTCAATACGTCAATGAGCGTTAAAGTTGATTTTCCAATGGCAACGTCTCGCGCCAACTACACGAAGCCCGTATAAATACATAATACACCATTATCCGACCATATGTATATTTTAATTACAAAGATGTCGCCATTGACAAAATACATCCGTACCATAGACATTATGATGCTAAGAGAAGGAAAATATAAAATATAATCTACATATTTTACGCGTTGCTTTAATAGTTATAATATAAATTAACTATTGCACTGCTATCTATCCGTTGCTATTGAAACGGTTATATGGCTAGTCAAGTCTGCCAAGCGTTTACTTGAGTACATCGCTAAAATACCTCCCCAAAAATAAAATCCTGGCAACATCGCAGGAAAATACCCTTTAATTTATAACTTTCTCATGAATAACTCATGAAACTATTCTGTCAGTCGAATACTTTTCTATAAATTAATAAACATATAAATGTTATTACTTTCTTACTCACATCCTATAGAAATAACCACGAATATCTTAACTTTTATCTTATTATATAAACCAATCGTTAGGGATATTGACTTAGATTCCCACCATTTACATACTCAAGCAAACATCCGGCTAGACACCTAATTTCGAAAAAAACTGCTAGAAAAATCATTTTTCCTGTGTGAATATAAGAAATATTCATAACGCACACAACCACATCTTATTTCATAAGAGACAAGCTTACTCCAAATAATTTATTGTTAACTTTGAGCATCACTGAACGCCGGAGAAATCAAAACGACAAAATGCGCAGTGATATAATACTGCTCACTTAAAATCAACCTTGCGCCTATTGTACTAAGGTCGATTTCGCAATGACGCATTTTCTAAATGATAATGCCCAACTGCACAGAAAACTGAACAGCACAGATGGAGCCACTGGCCATATAGCACATGTCTCACATGCATTCATAAATAATAATCTGGTTACATGGATTTGCATTACTTTGTATGCTTTCGCCACCAGTTAGTTAATGCAAGTCATTTGAATGACCAATATCTAAGTTTGATCTCGTGTAGAGGAGCGAAACTCGTGCGCCGATGCTACTGTAGCCTCAACGGACCGCAAATGCTACTGTAGCCTCAATTGATAGTCGATACCACTGTAGCCTCAACGGACAGTCGATGCTACTATAGCCTTACTCAACGGACAGTCAATGCTACTGTAGCCTCATCGGACAGTCAATGCTATTGTAGCCTCCACGGACAATCGATGCTACTGTAGCCTCAAAGGACAATAAATGTTATTTTAACCTCAACGGACAGTCAATGCTACTGTAACTTCAAAGGACAGTCAATGCTACTGTAGCCTCAACTGACAGTCGATGCTACTGTAGCCTCAACTGACGGTCGATGCTACTGTAGCCTCAACTGACGGTCGATGCTACTGTAGCCTCAACGAACGCAGCAACAGTAAAGGTCGCATACACGAGCGTCAACCGACAACATTTTATATGAACTGTTAACGAAAGCTTACAAAATATCAAAACACAACTGACTGACGTATAATAACACCTGAATACACTTAAAATCGGACTCATAGCTGCCGTGTATATTACAATAGTTGCCTACACCCACTATACAGTGTGGGTCTGCATCTTGCTCGCACTCGCCTGTCGCGAGGCCTCCACAACGCACTGAGTATTTATCTCATAATGTACAGTTACCGTGACTCTTGATGCGATGAGCTCGAAAACCTGTGAAAGAAGAATATCTGCTTTAATTGCACATTTATACAATGAACTTGCTTGAAGTTTAAAAATAGTACTTTATGTAATCATGGATATTATAATTCCTCAGGTATAGATATCTCATCCGGAGGCACGCGTGCTGGCAAACGCTCCGGCAAGCAAGTTTCAAAAAGTCACCGTTAGTTTGGTTTTGGTTGTGGTAAAGCCACACTACTGGCGAAATCCACTTTTGCTAGTAGCATGAAGGGTGGCGTCCGGGAAAGTACCACACTCTCACAGAAAATCAACGTTCTAGTAGTAGCGTTACCACTTCTATATTTCGTCCCGTGAGTGAGAGATCCGGAGGCCCATCCCCCGTTTCCCTCCAGGGGAGGGACAAATATAAGGCTGGCAACGCTCTTGTTACACCCCTGGTGTCGCAGTTGTCCATGGGCGGTGGTGATCACTTACCATCAGGCGACCCGCTTGCTCGTTTATCGTCCTATGACATAGATCCACTGCTAGTTTACTAGGATATGTTAACAACAACTGCCTAACTTATTGTGCCACCGCACAATACGAGGCCAGTAGAGCAGATAGTGAATGCGGCCTTTGCTCGGTAGTACATTTAGCGAGTGCGGCCAGCGCGCTGTTGTAGAATTAGACGCGCTGTTCGTAGAGCTATGCTACGACGCTCGGTATAATCTACGACGATACTACGCCAGCGCTACGCCTAGCGCTTGCATCGACTACCGGCGTACCTTATTGCTAAATCAATTGCTTTCATAGCATCGTATTTCATTTACCTCTTGCTACATTTGAGTTAGGGATTGCTATTTCGAATGTGACCTACCTGGTTCACCTGTTCGCTCTGGCTGTCAGCAACTGTCCGTACTGCGCCACCGCACAGTACGAGGCTAGTAGCGCATCTAGCGTGCGCTGCCAGTGCGCTCTACTGCAGTAGAGCGAGGTGCGCTGGTCGGCGTAGCTGTGCTACGACGCTCGGTATGCTCTACAACGGTGCTATGCCAGCGCTACGCCTAGCGCTTGCATCGACTACGCTGTACCTTATTGCTATTTCAATTGTTCTCATCCGTCACAGCGCACTTACCTCTTGCTATATTTGCGTTAAGAATTGCTATTTCAAATAAGACCTACCTGGTTCACCTGTTCGCCCTCGCTGTCAGCAACTGTCCGTACTGCGCCACCGCACAGTACGAGGCCAGTAGCGCGGACAGCGAGTGTGGCCTCTGCTCGGTAGCGCATCTAGCGTGCGCTGCCAGTGCGCTGCTGCAGTAGAGCGAGGCGCGCTGGTCGGCGGGCTGGCGGAAGGCGTGGTGCGGGTCGCGCGCGCGCGGGTCGCGGGCCCCGCCGCACGCCGAGCTCAGTGTGCAGAAACTCATCGCCTTCCAGCCACCGAACCTAAAAGATAAAAGATGATAAATATTCTTCTTCATCTACTGCTTTATATCATGGCTTCCACCGAGATTTCAGTGATTCTGCCAATGTCCAGTATAATGAGATACTAAGTATCGGTGTTGTACGGTATAGTTTTAACAAGTAGCATCAAAGATGGCGTATGTTCTTTGATAGCCTCGTGGGGGGTTCTGGTGACAAATCTATACGAGTCCATATAACAGACTACTTTAACTTTTTCGCAAATTGTTCATGAGCACAATCAGTTATCAAACTAAACCAATTTCATATTATAAAGTCTACTAAAATCAATTTGCAAAATCGTCTAAGGCAAACTCCAACTGCATCCCTTGACTCATCATCACAATTACAAAAACCCGATAAATACTACTACTGGAAGAAATCCCTTCAGGGATAAGTCCGCCCTTTCCCCTTTTTATTTCATTTTTGTGTCGTTTGCAATAATTGCGTTAAAATGTCCATAGAGTATACAATTATGGACATCTTACCTACATAATACTAGTTTAGAGGGATTCTAAGTATCAAATAACAAAGATATTATACGTTTTTTGAAATGTTTGTTACCTCATCCGTAATTTCTAAACGATTCTCAAAATCTGTTACGAAGTGAAATTGAATCTTTTTTTAAATAAAATTATTTTAATACGGTTTTTATCGCGTTTATTACATTATTTATACACCTAACGTTTCGAGCACTTTACAGTGTTCGTGGTCGCAGGTAGACTAAGTTGACATTTGTCTAGTATTTTATAAGAACTACAAAATCTACCGCCTAAAATATTTATTGATAACGTTCCGGATGTACGCAGTATTGGCTCACGGTGTCTGAAGGTCTTGCAGTCTTCTGCTTAGCTTGAGATTTGATTAAATTGATGACTGGATCCCAAGCTGGTGGTAACTGCCAACCATCCTCTCTATTGGAATTAGGATGTTTTTTAATTTCAATAGCCTCACGAAGCATTCTTGGACTGTATCTGTTTTCTTTTGCAAGGACTTGAGGATTATCAAAACGCATATAGTGGTTGGGTTTGTCTAGGGCATGTTCACAGACTGCAGACTTCGTTGAGCGCCTATGCTTCATGTCAGCAATATGTTCTTTTATACGGGTACCTGAAGGTACCCGTATAAAAGAACGTACGTACGTAAGAAGAAGGTACGGGACATGAAGCATAGGCGCTCAACGAAGTCTGCAGTCTGTGAACATGCCCTAGACAAACCCAACCACTATATGCGTTTTGATAATCCTCAAGTCCTTGCAAAAGAAAACAGATACATTCCAAGAATGCTTCGTGAGGCTATTGAAATTAAAAAACATCCTAATTTCAATAGAGAGGATGGTTGGCAGTTACCACCAGCTTGGGATCCAGTCATCAATTTAATCAAATCTCAAGCTAAGCAGAAGACTGCAAGACCTTCAGACACCGTGAGCCAATACTGCGTACATCCGGAACGTTATCAATAAATATTTTAGGCGGTAGATTTTGTAGTTCTTATAAAATACTAGACAAATGTCAACTTAGTCTACCTGCGACCACGAACACTGTAAAGTGCTCGAAACGTTAGGTGTATAAATAATGTAATAAACGCGATAAAAACCGTATTAAAATAATTTTATTTAAATGTGTAACAATCGTGAATCTTTTTTCATTTGAAAGTTTCTTTAAAATTATAAATAACGTTAAATGGCGACGAAAAGGAATGATAATGAAACGAACTTACTTGTCAACAACGACGACAGGCCCATTCTTATACTCCATCTGGCAGCCAGCGACGAACTCCACCAACGCGAACGAGTCTTTATAGGGCTCCGCCAGCCTGTCCAGCGCCTCCAACCTCTCGTTCTCCGTCCCGGCGTGACGCACGGCCCGGACGAACTCATTATCATCCGGCTTCCCCGCCACATACTCCGTCGTCTCACCCTCAAGCCAGCCTTCACATTTAATGAACTTCACACTCAATTGATAATCATCTTGCAATGAATGAACGCTTACATTAGTCACTTCGATTATTCTGTCTGAAGGAATAGTCTCCGGAACTGAATCGACCTTCTCAAATCGATAACACGGTCTGCGTAACTCCGCTTCTTCTTCTACGGACAGAGATGGCGCCACAGGAGGAGGGGGAGGGGCGGTGTCGGGAGGGGAACCGGCAGCTCTCGACCCCCAATCGGGGAATTTGAATTTCGTCGGCGAACTTAGTTTGAAGTTTTTCAACGACATCTTTGAAGGACTTCTTGGGGATTTCGGCCCGTTTTTCTTGTCTGTAAGTGACGAGAATAGGTCTCCGTTTGCTATCGATTTTCTTGTGGATAAATCTCTGTTCCCACTCAATCTTTCCAGTCGTAACTCTGTTCTGTCGAATCGATACGCCGGTTCCGATTCAGCGATTGGTGAGCTATTCTCCGGTATTAGACGTTCGTCGTCGGCACAGTCACTGCTCTCTTGTCGTCTGTAATAAATTATATTCTTAGAAATAATAGTCAAGAAATACAATTGTAATACTATTAAAGCTTATGCGTGATAAATTCTTTATAGAATCGCGGTTTTACTCACAGTTGGAATCGCCGACTAGTTTGATAAGTAACGAAGAACATCATCAGGGAGAATGTGGTGTGTATGAAGTGGCGGCTGAATAAACATGAGTAAATCGTCATTCTATAATGAAATTCATATTTTTATAATTTTGATGACCAAGAGGTATTAACCACTCTTTGTTGTTCTGTCTGTGGCAGAGTATTTTATTGTTCCGTATGGGTGTTCGCAATAATCGGCTACAGCATTGAGGCGTCGGGTCCGGCAAGCTGTGATTGGGCAGCTGATAAGTCGCTGTCATTGGATTATATTTAACAAGCATGTCAAATATTTAACAAGCATGACAGCAACGCCTCAGTGCTGCCATCTGGTGGTGAGCATATCAGGAAACCCTCATTAGACGGCTTGTAGTTATTTCGGAACGATAGCTGCAGAAACAAATACCTGTATCCGTTAGTTTCCGGTTCGGCGGGCGTCTCGACCGGCGTTTTCTGGTCTGACTTCCGGTGCGCTACGTACACGTCTTTGGACACGAAGCTCGCCCGGAAGTTAGCCACGTAAAGCTCCCGTTCGTTCTCCGTCGGCCAGAATATCTCGCAATCCTGCATAAAATAAAAAAGATACAAGCTTAGAAATTGGTATTTTCAATGTTCTTTACTTTCTAAGTGTTTTTATGCATTTATAACGCTATTTTGATTATCTTATTGAAATAAAGAAATTAAATGTGGGAAAAAAATTCGACGCGGGCAGGATTTGAACCGGTAGTCTTTACTCTTTGTACGAGTAACGCCTTACCAATTAGGCCACCGCGCTACATAAGAGTTTAATGGTCTTCTTAAACCAGTTGCTTATCTTCCCGCGCAGACCGTAAAAGCTGGTAAGGAATTGAGCAAAAATGAATCACGTCTAAACGCGATGCGGCTAGCAGTCCATTACTTTTTTGATTTCCACTTTCCACACTGCCCACTAACGCGCTAAAAGTGGCCTTTGGGTTTTATGATCTTGGTTTAGTCAAATAGAGATTTCACTGACAAAAAGTTCAAAATTCAATTCATCATCATCATCAGGTTGTGGTGACCTCGGTCACACGCCGCGTCATATCGCTCAGTCAGCATTCATGTACTTATGTACGAGCGGGCATCGGCGACCGGGCCACCTCAGTCCTCCTCCGCCCGCCGTGTGCTTATGTAATAATTAAGAGTTTCGTTTGTGTCGAGAAATAAAGTGCATAAGTTGGATACCCGGATTTTCATGTTCTCCGCACACTCAACCTCACCCTACAGGAGTACACAAGTAAGACACAACAAGGTCTTTATAGTCTCCACTGCAGGAGCACGACCCTCTCTGTACTACAAGAGCCATATACTAGCCTGAGTAGTCAGAGGATTTGGCCTACACTCTCCACGCTGGCCAGACGGGTTGGAGAGGTCTCTTTGATGTTAATAAGCTTTGTTTAGCTGGTGTTTCCTTAGTCGCCTTTTACGACATCCACGGGATGACTTGGAGTGGTCCTATTCTACTCTGCCGGGAATCACACGGCTCAAATTTAATTACATTTACGTATTAAAACCTATACAAACACACTCACCGTATCCGACTCTTGTGGTAACAGTAACACTAGTTGCGCAGTGTGATCCCAAAGCAACCGCCACAAGTCGTGTGCCGCGGCCGCCGGGGGGTGTTGGGCGACGGCGAACTCTCGCAATCTTCGCCGACCACACACCCACGATGCATTTACGTATTCACTGCCTGCACATAAATAAAATACATTTAATAAATAAATTTAAATTACGAACATCATACAGCGAGTTAAAGAGTAGGAGTTATCAGTTACCCTAGCCGTTCACTTAGAGTTGGCCGTCGGCTACGTCACAACTTGGTAAAGTCTCGATAAACTCTATTAGCCTAAAAGCGTAGAAAAATTAAGACTGTGATGCAAACGCATCTCAAGGAGTCTAGGCTTGCCATTATTGATGTCATGGGGTGTACGAGCTTACCTCGCACATTTAGCGACTCGCGGCCTTCATCATGTAGGGCGCGTATCAGCTCATTTTATAATATAAATAACTTGATTATTTAACATTGTAATTGAGATACTATTGATGGTTCTCCGAGATACTATTGATGGCTCTCTGAGAGACTATCGTGGATACTGCCGTCGAGAAAGGATCCGTCACACCCAGCCATCACAATGTAACCAGCAAGAACAATAAACTACTATCTCCGTGACGTGATCTTGTATCTCCACACCACCACCTTCAACCCAGCAAGCAGCAACATCTCTTCATGTATGGTGTTGGGCCTAACACCAAGTCCGGCACCATACATGGGGGTCGGGGTTACAAACATTTTTATTTAAATAAAATTATTTAATACGGTTTTTATAAATTTTAATAATTACATTATTTATACACCTAACGTTTCGAACACTTTACAGTGTTCGTGGTCGCAGGTAGACTAAGTTGACATATGTCGAGTATTTTATAAGAACTGCAAAATCTACCGCCTAAAATATTTATTGATAACGTTCCGGATGTACGCAGTATTGGCTCACGGTGTTTGAAGGTCTTGCAGTCTTCTGCTTAGCTTGAGATTTGATTAAATTGATGACTGGATCCCAAGCTGGTGGTAACTGTCAACCATCCTCTCTATTGAAATTAGGATGTTTTTTAATTTCAATAGCCTCACGAAGCATTCTTGGAATGTATCTGTTTTCTTTTGCAAGGACTTGAGGATTATCAAAACGCATATAATGGTTGGGTTTGTCTAGGGCATGTTCACAGACTGCAGACTTCGTTGAGCGCCTATGCTTCATGTCAGCAATATGTTCTTTTATACGGGTACCGATGCTTCTCTTTGTTTGCCCAATCACACTCACAGTCAATTTTATAAACTCCAGCATCTTGTAATGGGATATTAGATTTGACAGGTCTTAAAAGTTGGTTTATTTTCTAGTGCGGCTTGTAGTAGGTCTTGATTGAAGCACGCTTATTTTTATGTAAAAAACATTTTTATGTAAAAAAGATGCTATAGTCAACGTAAGGTTCGGAGGAGAAGAGTAAACTTTTCTTACTATTGTCGGCAGGAGGAGGGGGTTAAAATAGTTGATATTCTGACGGCCCCTTTTGCACTTAAACCCGATGTGATGACTCAACCAGACTTACCTTCCACACCAGGCTTGTGTACCAACATGACCCTCACGGAGTCTGAAGGCAGAATGCCGCCGATGCGGTTCTTCTGAGTGTTGTGTGCGGCGCGTGCGCACACAGGTTATAAACATTTTTTGTAAAAATGATGCCATAGTCTATGTAAGCTTGGGGTAAGACCATTTCTTACTATTTTGCCGACGTGAGGGTGGAGGGGTTAAAAATAGCTGATATTCTGACGGCTCCCTTTTCCGTTTAAACTCGATGTAATGACTCAATAAAACTTACCTTCTACACCAGGTTTGGGTACCAACATGACCCTCGCGGAGTCTGAAGGCAGAATGCCGCCAATGCGGTGCTTCTCAGTGTTGTGTGCGGCGCGGGCACAGAGGTTATAAACATTTTTTGTAAAAATGATGCCATAGTCTATGTAAGCTTGTGGTAAGACCATTTCTTACTATTTTGCCGACATGAGGGTGGAGGGGTTAAAAATAGCTGACATTCTGACGGCCCCCTTTTCCGTTTAAACTCGATGTAATTACTCAACCAGACTTACCTTCTACACCAGGCTTGGGTACCAACATGACCCTCGCGGAGTCTGATGGCAGAATGCCGCCGATGCGGTTCTTCTTAGTGTTGTGTGCGGCGCGGGCACAGAGGTTATAAACATTTTTTGCAAAAATGATGCCATAGTCTATGTAAGCTTGTGGTAAGACCATTTCTTACTTTTTTGCCGACATGAGGGTGGAGGGGTTAAAAATAGCTGATATTCTGAAACCCGCTGTAATGACTCAACCAGGCTTACCTTCTACACCAGGCTTGGGTACCAACATGACCCTCGCGGAGTCTGATGGCAGAATGCCGCCGATGCGGTTCTTCTCAGTGTTGTGTGCGGCGCGGGCACACACGCTCGGTTCCACGCACGACCGGGTGATTAACTATGGAAAGTTGAATATTATTATTTTTTCAATCCATAATAATAAATGTGTTGTAATGTTACAATTAAGAAAAAAGAAAACATGTTTTTATTAATATATTTTCAATTGAATATGTCAGAGCAATCAGAGGATTTGGTAGGCCAAATCCTCCTCTCCAAACCGTCTGGCCAGCGTGGAGAGTAGGTTCTCTACGGCCAGGTTATAAGATTATGGCCAGATGGGTTGAAGTTTTTAAGCTTTGTTCAGCTTGTTTCCTAAGTCAACTTTACGACATCCACGGGAAGACTTGGAGTGATGCTATTCTACTCTGCCGGGAGCCACACAGCATTTACAGCACAATGCTGTCATAATAACGGAATTCTGGCTCCGAAACACCGCAGCTGAATTCCGTATAGCTCCACTGATTCACTGCAGTGGAGACATCAGTACGTGAAAGTCCTCATGAGAGGAGCAGTGAGGCTAACAGTCCGTAGGGAGCATAACTTAGAAAATGCTCAGATAATAATGACTAACCTGGAACAATTTCTCCAGCAGGTTTCAGCCAAAGGTGCATCTGGCAAAACGCTGAATGACTAACCTGGAACTGTTTCTCCAGCAGGTTCACAGGCGGCGGGCCTTGGTACGTGTGGTGTCGGTTGGCGAGAGACCGCATCCGCTCTAGAAGCGCGAAATTCTCCGCACGGTTTACCCTGCGGAAAGCGACGGAAATTTGAAAATATCGAATTTGCGGTCAATTTGATATTATAGACCTTATTTTATAACTTTTAAAATTTAGCCGCCTGACAAAGCGACTTCATAGAGCACTGATCAGTGCTTACGCAATACTTATCTACTTTTTATCTACTTACGCATTGCCTGCGTCTGTATTTCCGAGTGCATATAACTCGAATCTTTTTAAAAATAGAGTGAATAGGCTTCTTCTGGGTAAGCTCTCTTCATCTTAGGCCATATGTTTGACTTTGGGCTAGATGATGGTCAAGAACAAACCCATTTAATATTTAAAAAAAATACTGCTTTATTTGTGTTTATCATAGTCGTCCATTACGTCAACTGATGATTGTCGCCCCGTCAGTTTCTTTATTTGCGGTCTTATGGGCTTTCTGAAAGTCCCCACAGGCAACAATCCAGAAAATTCCATAACATCAGCGTTCCCTTAAGCCCCCAGTTGCGGTAACGTACCAAAATACGGGTCCCGTAAACTGCTAAACAGTTTACGGAAATTCCCAAAGATGAAATTTGGAATAAAATATAAAACAAAGCATTTGTCTTTATTCCAATGTTATTATAAATATTTTTTCCGTAAAATCGTGCTTCCACACCTGAGGGGTTAAGCTACAAATAATTTAACAAAAAACACATGACGTACCTCCTAATCTCCTCCTTCTCTACGTCGCTCATGTTATTGTACGCCTGCATGTTCTTGCTGAAGGTATCCGTGGCCCGCGGCGCCAAGTCATACACGCCTTCCGAGTCCCCACCATTCATCATTCCATCTTTAGACTCCTCACCGTCCAGGTCTCTCGCCGAAGACTGGCTTTTACTCTGCTCACTGTTCAACTCGTCAGTTTTGATCGACATCTGGCTCCCATTTTCTAGAACCTCCTTCTCACTGTTTTCTATAGGACTGGACTTGACGCTGGTGGTCTCGTTGTCGCCGTTGGTAAGGTCGTGTACGCTTTTGGCTTTGTTGTTTAGGTCTAAGACGGCTAGTTCGTCTTCGCTGATAGGTTCGAGTAGTTTCGCTAGGTATTCGCGCGCTTTGTGGAATTCGACATCGGTTTCACCTGGTAAATAAATTTATAAAATAGTTATTTTACGGAAGAAATATGTTAAACATTTGAATAAGACTACATAATGTTTTCTTATGTTTTCGCGATTGTTACACATTTAAATAAAATTATTTTAATACGGTTTTTATCGCGTTTATTACATTATTTATACACCTAACGTTTCGAGCACTTTATAGTTGGTCACACTCATTATTATGTCTGTTTTAGTCTCGACTGCAAAAGCACGACCCTCTCTGTACTACCAGAGCCATATATTAACCAGAGCAGATTTGGCCTACACTCTCCACACTGACCAGATGGGTTAAAAGAGGTATCTTTGATGTCTATAAGCTTATGTTCCCTAAGTCGCCTTCTACGACATCCACGGGAAGACTTGGAGTGGTCTCTGCCGGGAACCACACGGCTAGTTATTCTACTAGTCTTATATATGATATAAGGCTAAGAACAGAACTCAAAAAATCATATTGCTAGCCCCCGAAATAGACCAGGGTGTGGCAGGGTCGCCATGTAAGGTAACAACCAGTTAAATGAAAAGTTCGTTTTCAAGCGACTAGGGTAGAGTCAGTATAGGTATCTACGTTAAGCGTCTAGTTACCTGATCGAACATGTTCCAGTAACGCGTCGTGAACGAATACATATTGCTCCTCAGTCTGGACTAGATGGTTTCTCTGAGTGCGCGCGCGACAGAGGAACCCGAGGGGGGAGAGGGTGCCTGTTAGCTTTAACTGGTTCAGCTGAGCGTCGAGGACTATGTAGGTACCGGTGCGGCCTACTCCGGCGCTGTGAAACAATACTAAAATGAGCAAAAACTTCATATTTTAATATAATACGTAAACACTGATACTGATCTAGTAACTGGTTAGAGATATCCGAAAATGTCGGGACCTCCTTCAAGCTTCCAAAGGCAATATTGTACGCATTGTAACCAATTAAAAAGCAGTCGTTGTGCGTAGCGCTTTATGCAGATTAAAAATTTAACACCAATGAAGACTGTACGGGGAGATGTTGGTTAATGTTCTAATAGAATTAAAAGTCACTGATAACTGATACTCTGACATGTATTCTTGCAACTTAATTAAATTAATGGAACGTGGAATGAGTCGCGTGGCTTTCTTGCTGGCCGTAGGTAGCGAACTAAAACTTTACGTGACAATGGAAAAATGTATAAATCAATTGTGCCGACTCGGCATTATGTGAACGGTGCTTGCTCGAACAAAGACATTGTCTAATTATTTAAGTCTTACCTGCAGTGTACTAAGACAGTCCCGGGGTCCGCCTGAGCGGCTTTGACGAAAGGCAGCACGCAAAGGGGATGTCGCGGTGTGCCGTGGTCGGGCCACACCGTGTAGTGGTATTGCACCACCGTTCGACTGCCGTCGGAAGTCGTGTCGGAGGCGTGGGATGATTCACTGTCCTGTGTCCGAAAACAAATACTGCTATATTACATACATACATACTGTCACGTCTTTTTCTCTTGCGGGGAAGACAGAGCCCAGGTCTATAAGACCAAAGGCCATGGTGGTGGGCGTGGAGATGGAAAACGAAATCAAAATAGTGATGGGTTGCTATATTCTTTTTTTAATAAATAATAAAGCGGCAAATCACACAGTTTGAGTGTACTAAGACAGTGCCGGGATCCGCTTGAGCGGCTTTGACCAAGGGCAGCACGGAAAGGGGATGTCGCGACGTGCCGTGGTCGTGTCGCACCTTGACACCACGACACTTGCATGCGTGCACGTAAAATCGCTTGCAGCTATGTGTGGGTGTGTGGATGTGCGCGGGGGCAGTGAGAGGCGCGCGGGGGAACGGGCAGTCGCCGACCGCCGCGCTCGAGGGTTGTGTGAGTTATGCTTGCATGTCTCGCACGGCTCGCTCCGTACCTTGTTCCGTGGTCAACCCTAGCGATTATACGCTCGACTCAAGGTCACCAGTGCCCGAACTCACGTACAAGGAGTGCCATCGTTGTGTCCATTACCCTACCTTGTCGTCGGAGTCGCGGGGCGGCGCCCGGCCCCCGCTGCGCACGCGCATGTGGCGCACGGTGTAGGCGGCGCGCACGTCCTCGTGCAACAATGTCACGTGCACGCCGCCGTACTCGCCCGCGCTGCCGCGGCCCCCGCCCGGCCAGTACATGTCGCACTTACGCTGCAAATAAAACACACAATTCAGCTTAGATTTCTACGAAACCTATGAATAAATTTAAAGATCTTTTAGAAGAATACGCGAAAGCATCAAAAACTGAAAGATTTGTAACTTGTTAAGTTTGGCAGCACATTAGCATATTATCATTCTACAGGAATAGATGTCACATCCAGAGGAACGCGCTCCGACAAGCTAAGATTCAAAAAGTCACCATGAGATGACAGTTAAACCACTGATAGATTGTCTAGAATCAGAATGTATTTAAGCGTAACAAGGGTAGTACGGATTTATTTGAAAGATAAAAAGTAATCTGAACAAGCAAATATCATCAAAAAGATAGTAATAATATTAATATCTTTTAACATAGCGCTATCTGTGTATAGGTGAAGTCTAGTTTGAATGAAACTTCGTGGATACGTCAAAGATGATACCCCTATGAAAATAAGCGCTGGATGCAGGCGGCTTCCAACCGATCGTATTGGAAATCGTTGACATATGTCCACCAATGGACTTCTTGCGGTGAGAGGACATACATACCCTTCCCCGCTCCACCAAATTAGTGATCATGACAATGGTGTGAACGCGGTGCTGCCATATCATCCGCCAGAAAGCGTCCAGGGTGGCCGGCGTGGGGCCTTGCGTGGCGATGTACCGCCGTCGCCACACAAGCCATTCTAGTTTCACTCGCGTCGGCGCACCATCTACAACACAATAAAACGTGTTTATACAATACGTAAAGTTTCCGGAGACAATTGCAAAACCGTTTGTAGTATTAGGTTTTTTTTAATATGTAATGGGTTTACTTGTCCATCATCTAGCCTAGAGTTGTTTACGATCAAAATAGTTTTTGTGTGACATACTCTTAATAAAACTTTTTAATAGTTTATATGGGATTTATTTTGCATTCACAATGCTACTTTACCTTATTTATTAAATAAAGAAAATAAGAAATGGTGAAAAAATTCCACTTGAAGCCGGAGCTTGAAGCGCGGTGGCGTAATTGGCAACGCATAGATCGTACTGAGATCTAGACGCAGGTTCAAGTCCTGCCCGCGTGAATTTTTTTACCATTTCTTATTTTCTTTATTTAATAAACCTTTTAATGTTCAGGCACTTTGTAGTTGAAACGATATAAAAAGCGGAAATGTTGGTCTAGATTAAAGCCCAGTATTACGAGAGATGTCATAATTTAAATACCAAAAGGCACGTATTTTTTTGGTTACACCCTTTCCAATAAACAAAAGGCAAAAGAATTATCAAGGGGTTTTGTGGTGGGAAGTCAAGGGGTACAGTTGAAGTTTGCCTTAGACATTTTTGCAAATTGATTTTAGTGGACTTTATAATATGAAATTGGTGTAGTTTGGTGTTATAAATGCTCGTGCTCATGAATAATTTGTAAAATAGTTAAACTGGACTGATAAATGGACTCGTATAGATTTGCCGCCAGAAGCCACCACGAGGCATCAAAGAACATACGCCATATTTGATGCTACATGGAAAAATTTTACCGTGTGGGCTATTTACAACACCGATACTTAGTATCTCATTATACTGGACATTGGCAGAGTCACTGAAATTTCGATGAAAGCCATAATATAAAACAGAAGGAGAAGAATTATCAAAACAACTATGTAAAAAGTTATGCATAGTCATAAATAATGCGTGGTCATACATTTAAAAAATGCGTCGACTTGATAACTTCCCCAGTTTTTTCGTCGGTTGAAAAGCAAACCACTTGATGAAGTCAGCATAAAATACCGGTGCAACCGGTATTATAATTTTTGTGCTTTCGCCATCAGTTAGTGCATACAAACTATTGCTGGCCAGGGCCCACCCACTACTATTGTGGCGCTGGTAAGTTAAATTTAATTAAAAATGCATGTAACTTTGACTTCCGCAGAGTAACGCCTAAATCAATTCGATATCTATAAACTTGCCAATCTTCCGTGGAAGTCGTAGAAAGTGACTTAGGAAACACAAGCTAAACAAAGCTTATAAACATCAAAGAGACATCTCCAACCTGTGTGGCCAGCGTGGAGAGTGTAGGCCAAATCCTCCGACTGCTCTGGCTAAAAATATATGGGTCTGGTAGTACAGAGAGGGTCGTCCTCCTGCAGTGGAGACTAAAATAGACCTGTTGATGATGAAACTTACCAATATCAACATACACGTTGTCCAATTCGCCGTCATCGTCACTAGGTTCACTGTCAGAGTCATTCTGTTCCGCGTCTGACTCCACTATACCGGAGAACTCGATGTTCAAGAACGCTGACTCTATGCCTTCAGCCAGGTTTGGGGGTGGCTTGTTTGGTTTTACTGATGGTTGCCTGTGGAAAAAAGGATTTTTAACTTTGGACAAAGAAACAAAAAAGTATAATAGTACATTATGATATTTATGATACAAGTACGGTAAGCTGGATATTATAGTCGAGGTGTTTATAGGCACGAGGCGAAGCCTAGTGCTTATAATAAACCGACGACTATAATAGAAAGCTTGCCGTACGAGTATCATACGACGTTTTTCAATACATTTGCGATTACAATACCTTATAATAAACAGGCGATAATAATAGAAAGCTTGCCGTACGAGTATTATACGACGTTTTCAATACATTTGCGATTACCATAAACTGAAAACAGATTGCAGTTCAGCAAATAAGGAATTTATAAAAGTTAGGAACTAAAACAGCTTGTAAAAATACATTTATAATAATCAGGTACATTTACTCAGGTTTATTTTAGCCAAAAAAGTACAAAAGATTCAAAGATTCAAAAGATTCAAAACGTTTATTCAGAAAATAGGCCCTTGCAGGCACTTTTTCACGTCAAATCACATTTAAAATTATCTTATTAATAATTATTAATATTTGTTACTAGTAGTAATAGGTTCTATAGTAATAGTAACATAATAAAACTAAAGAAAAAACTGTCTATTGGTACGCATTGTTTTGTTTATTTGAATAACCAGACAATTTTTTTTTTATTTAAATTTTATTTTGGCCTAAAAGCCAATAATACCCATACGGCAAAACATGAAAGTTGTTGCTATACGCGGCAAATCGCGGCTAAAAATTTGCTGTCACTCCAAGCTTTGCGCACATAGGTAACGCCCAAAGCCGAGATCCGTCCCTCCTGAGGGCTCTTTGGTGATATTCGCCTTATAGGGTGCACTATGTCTTCACCTCAATAAGTCTGATGAAGTAGCAAAAACTTACTTGGAGCTAGTAGATTTCCTAACTTAGCCACTGTACTTACCTATATATTTTATTCTCCCAAATAAAGTATATCTTTATCTCTTTGGTATACATACCTGTGCGGCCTGGCTCGCCTGTCCAGCTTCCTGCGCACGCGCCGCAGCGCCTGCGGGCCGAGCGCCGGCAGCATGCCGTCGATGAAGTTGGCGTTGACGTAGTCGCAGCCGGCCCGCGCCGCGCCGGCGCCCACGCAGCCCGCCGCGCCGCAGCGCCCGCCCGACGACACGCACACGCGCGAGTGGTCGTCTACAGAACAATAAAAGATTTTTTTTAAATTTAAAAACATATGATGAACAAGTTGCATTTAAAAAAAAACCCGACCTCTACTTTTGATAGTTTACGTCCGCCATATTGATTTTTTTGCTGACGTTTCATAGCATACAGGATGCTATGAAAAGTCAGCAAAAAAATTTTTTGAGTTCCCAGCATTGATCAAATAGCAAAAGTTGTTCATATTGACGGTGTCACTCACCCCTTTAAGGATATGTCGAGGGTCATGTTACACCCTGTATAGCACTCCGAGTAAAAATTAAATTCGTATTTTTACTCGGAGTGCTATACAGGATAGCACTCCGAGTAAAAATACGAATCTAATGACACCTCACAATTCAAAATCGGTCTAACCTTCAACCAATAGAACAGACATATTTACATACGTAGTCACAAAACATGGCCCTTCATCTGGGTAGATTATTTGGGTCAAAAGAATTCGCCACAGGTAAAATTTGCCCCACCACCCTTAAGTTAACACCATAAGTGTGCTACCAAATACAACACCGTGACTTCGGATCGCCACGTTGAATTCTCTCATCACATATTACCCCGTAGGGTGCTACGCTACTTCAAAACTACCCACGTCTGCCAAAGTACAGCAAATACAAGATGTAAAAGCAATCAGTAACTGTTTTTTTAATTTTTTTTTCTTTTTCAAACTATATTTATATTACAATGAACCAAAAATATACTTACATGCAGTGATATTCAGGTATCGATTTTTCTGTCTATTCTCGGGTCGATGACTATGGTGGCTGGTGTGACCCAATGCCGCCGATTTCGTCACTACAATCTCGTATTCTTTGCTGTAATCATAAAATAGATAAATAAAGGGACAAATCCTTCGAGCAACACGGCCTTACGTACCGGAAGGGAGTAGCCATACGCTGCGTTCCCCTCTGTCAAGGTACAAGCCAAATTAGGCATATGCATGTCTATGTGTAGTTGTGTGTGACTCATCTCTACACAAATTATTGTTTCATTTTTATGTCATTTGTGTCAATGTCATAATAACTATCAAGTGACAGAAAAATTGTAATAGTAAATTGTCGCTTTGCCCACTCCCTCCGTCCGGGACGGAGGCCGTGTTGTTTGAAGGACAAATCACACCAATTAAGCTATATACAATAAGTTGTAAACTTTTTTCGTAGGATTCTATATTTACTAATACATACTTACTTACATAAACATCCATGACCTAGGCTAATCAGAAAAAAAGAGATTTCGATTGGAATCGAACCCGGGACCACAGTGTCGCAGGCTGGCGTGTAAGCCATTGCGCCACGGAGGTCATTAATTGTTTTTAGGCGCCAGACGAAGACGAGTGCTTATACTAAACCGATAACTATAAAAGCAAGTTTACCGAGTACGAGCATCATACGACGTTACTTTATACATTTACGATTATCAGTAACTAAAACAAGATTGCAGTTCAGCAGATAAGGAATATTAAAGTTAAGAATTAAACCAGCTTGTAATAATCAAGTTTCGATGTCATAAGATAAAGAGCGAGGCTCTCTAATAAGCATTACTTGCTTAAAAGAGAACCTCCGCATATGTGTAGGAAAAATTAAAATGTTGTGAAATAATTAATATTTTTTTATTAATAAAAAATTATCAAATGTATTGAAAAATAATTTATAATTAGTTTAAAAAACTAAAAAAACACAAGTCATGTGTTGTCATCAGAACTCAGAGCGCGTGCTAAATTTCATCTTAATTAAAGACCAGGAAGTGGGTCAAATTAAGATTCCAAGATTTTCTTACGTACATAGTTACAAGTGAAGCTAATGAAAGCGTGTCAAAAATGTAATTTTACTATTGTATTAAGGTTAAGACCTGTAAAAATAGCTGTAAAAGTAAATTAATGAAATGAAAAATAGTCAAATTAGTACCTGAAGCCGATGTCCCCGTCGGCGTGCAGAGCGGCGACGTGGTGGGGGAAGTCCCGGGCGGGCACGGCGGGGTGGTGCGGCGTGGCCATGCGCGGCGGCGGCGCGGGCGCCGACACCGCCTCGGGCTCCGACCCCGCGTCGCCCGCGCTGGCCGCGCGGAGCGGGGAGCAGTTGGCCACTACGAGGTAACATGAAATTTTAGTTCAAATATCAGTATCAAAATTAAAAAAAAAAATCCGGTAAAGCCACGCGCAGTGTAGGGTTCCGTAGTTGCGAATGACAAATTTGAGTTCACACTGTTCACACTCGCACCTCACAGTTTAACGACCAAAAACATCTGACAATGAAAATTGTATGAAATTTTACATTTTCGAGTACATTTTATAAGTTGGTTGCCTATAACTTTTTAGTTTGTACTTAGTATTCAGCTCTGATAGTTTTCCTTTCAACTTCTGTATATATACTACTGCTGTAATTTTTTCACGTATCCATATATAACCGTTTAGCAGATAGAGGGGGGAACACTTACCTCTAACAAAAATTTGCACTTTAAAACCAAATATTTCGGAAACGCATCCCCAAATCGAAAAATGGTGTTCTCAACCTCACAATATTTTTTAAAGACCTATTTAACAATACCCAACACGATGGGTTTGTAAAGAAAAAATAAGATTACTCCCTCTTTACTTGTATGGGTGCTACCATAAAAAAAAAATCTACCACTTTTTTGGCATGATACATATGATACATACCCATACCAAATTACAGCTTTCTAGTACTTATAGTCTCTGAGTAAAACCGCGGACGGACAGACAGACAGACATGGCGAAACTATAAGGGTTCCTAGTTTACTACGGAACCCTAAAAACAAGCACAAAGGGTAGCATACTATTAATCAAAAATGAGAAAAAAAAATGTTTTTTGTAAATATGAATTTTATTCTGTTTTCAGTATTTGTTATTGCGGCAACAGAAACGCATCATCTGTGAAAAACTGTCTAGCTGTAACGTTTCATTTGTATATTTTCTACCATATCAAAAATTTAAACAATCTACCAGGGTTTTATGTACAAAACGCTGACTATTCAACATGTTATTTACTGTAAATATAAACAAGATTTTCTTATAGGCCTAATGCTAGCAATTCGAAAATTAATTTTGTCGTTCTCATATAAAACTGTTCAGCCGGCCGGGCAATGTGTATGAAAATGTTGTTATTTTTCCAATTTCCCGCATTTCTCCCATAGTAAAGTTGTTCATATTTACGGTTGAGCTGGCCCTTTAAAGACCGAACAGGGTTTTCATCATCATCATCATCAGGTCCTTGTAAGACTCCACTGTAGGAGCACAATTTTCTCTGCACTTCCCAAGCCATATATATCATAGGTATATCATACATATAGCCAGAGCTGTCAGAGGATTTGGCCTACACTCTCCACGCTGGCCAGACGGGTTGGAGAGGTCTCTTTGATGTTTATAAGCTTTGTTTAGCTTGTTTCCTAAGTCGCCTTCTACGACATCCACGGGAAGACTTGGAGTGGTTCTATTCTACTCTGCCGGGAACCACACGGCTATGCCACATATATAACAGAGTTTTATCAGGCTTGAAAAATCTGACACCAGTGTTGGCCACTTACACACAGGAAAAACAAACAAAGGGTTTTGTCAACATATTGTGTAGATGTAGACAACTCACCGGGTTTCTTGTAAGCGTTCAGCGGGGCGCGCGCCGCACGCTCGCCACCCTCCTCCAGGTAGTTGTAAGCCGCGCTGATGCACTTGCTTAGCCGAGATCTACACCTAGGACAAACAGGACAGTTATTTCATGATCTTAACATAATCGTTTAAACCCTACCTAACTTTTTTTATATAAAGAAATCCATCGTTAACTTTTTTTCAAAATTATTTATTGAATTAGGCATTTGTCTCCCATCTCACCTGATGGTTAGTGACGATGGAGACATGGATGAGGATGTTACATGCCTATCCAAGAGATACCCATTTATTCTACTTTTGAATGTCCCGGGACTGTACTTGTCTGGGAATATGGACGCAGGTAGTTCATTCCACACCTTAGCTACTACTACTACTATATACACAGGATACGAGACTTTATACCTTATAAAAACCACGACGAGCTCCGTGGCGCAGCGGTCAACACGCCGGCCTGTGACACGGATGGTCCCGGGTACGATCCCCGGTCAGGTCAAGATGAAATATGATCTTTTTCAGATTGACCTGGGTCTTGGATGTTTATCTATATATGTATTTGTTATAAAATATAGTATCGTTGAGTTAGTATCTCATAACACAAGTCTTACTTAAGAACTTACTTTGGGGCTAGCTCAATCGGTGTGATCTGTCCGTAGATATATATATATATAACTAAAATAGAGACTTCAATCGTCTGTCACTCATCTCTAATACACCAGCAGAGTATTCACGTCACTGGGAGACATATCTCCAGAGTAATATGTAACCTGTACATCTGCAGCACTGTACATATGGGACACGAAATTAGACCTTATAAGAAGCGTGATAGTGGCGTCAATCGTCTGTCACTCACCTCCAATACACCAGCCCCAGCAGCAAAGCTGCTAGGATGGGTACTAAAGCCACAGCGAGCAAAGCGGCCGTGCTCACGCCTCCAGAACGAGCATTAACTTCACTGGGAGACATAGCTTCTGAGTGGGCGGTACACCATTCGCTCGACACCCTCTGGTAGAAAAAAATAGTAATTTTAGATAGTTTGAAAGGATATAAGAATCAAATGTTTATTCAAAAAATAGGCCTTTACAGGCACTTTTTCATGTCAAATCAAATTTAGAAATCTTTTTATATGATATGTATTTTATTGACTGTTTTTCAAAAGCTACCTTCTACTAGATAAATCGAAAGAATCTGCAGTATCAAAGCGCCGTCATGATTGATGAGGGTTGTTTATTAAAATAAATAGCCATCTTCAAACAATTTTATTTATTTAACCACTTGGGCAGATTTTGGCCTGATC
Source organism: Rhodophaea formosa (assembly GCA_963082605.1). Taxonomy (NCBI): domain Eukaryota; kingdom Metazoa; phylum Arthropoda; class Insecta; order Lepidoptera; family Pyralidae; genus Rhodophaea; species Rhodophaea formosa. The sequence continues at coordinate 5,138,398 of OY720228.1, read as the reverse complement.
AGGCCACGCGGCACTGACGATTTGAACCCCTAATGTTATGATAATAAAGTGCACGCCTGATAACTTCCTTTAGTCGTTCAGTGGTTGGATGAGATTTTTGTGTCGGTGGAATGATTTCCAAATATCGGGTGTGTCAGTCTCCAGGTATTCTTTGAAAAAAAAATCACCATAAGTTATATTTCTTTTATATTCGTAGTTTGGTTGGGTCAAAATACATTACGTTTGTTTTTTTCTGTGCTCTCTTGTAAAATTTGTTCCATGTCCCTTACTATATTTTGATTTGGGACAGCTGAGTTTGACATACAAGCTATTTAAAACTAATATAATAATCTGGTTTAACATATCCCTATATGGGATAAGTCCCAAGTAGTTAAGTAAATAAGTTCTGTGTTTTTTTTTCGTACAATAAAGATATTACAAACAAATAAATAATACAAACCTTGGGCGGGGATTCCGAACCATTGATGACAGTGTTAGCCCTCGCCACGGATTTCGTCACGGCGTACATCTTTACCTCGTAGCTGGTGTTGTTCCAAGAGTCCACCTCCTGTTGAAAAAAAAATATCCTTTGAGTCCAATGTGAATTCAATAAAGACATTGTAAGTGAAATGGTTTGACCTTGAGAAGTCGAGAGTAATGCAGAAAGACTTCTATATAATCTGAGGTAGTCGTGCCCTACTCAGACATTTAAAAGCAATCGTGTCACGTGACGTGGACGGTGTCTCTACGGTACTGAGTTTAGGTGTGCACTAAGCGCAACGGTGATAATTAGCTCCCTTTGAACGTTTCAGAATTTAGTACGTACGGCTCGTCTACCTCAGTTGGGACTCTATCAGAATCACCTTTTCGCTGAAAGTCAATTTCAGTTAGATGACGTGAAAGCAGGGTACCTAGAGATCCGAAACGCAATTCAGCTAGAAGTTACAGAAGGGTCAAAAGTGGCACCAAGTGGTTCGGGTAATATTACACTCGGCGCTGGCTAGCCAGTTCCTTTGCTTGGACTTGGCTTAACACGCTGCCGCGTGTCTAGATCAAGAACGAATGAAGAACAAATGACAGAGATGTCGCGAACAGAACATAAGTGAGTCAAATGAAAAACTTACAAAATAAATATTTTTTTCCTAGAAATGCCCTTTAGTCATGCGACCGCCCATTTCACAGAAAAGCCTATAAGTTGGAACTACATACACAGATATTTCGGCGCAAAGATGTTAAGTGAAATAGAAGCAGTATCTTCTATTTAAACGAACAAAAATGGTGGAATGCAACTAATTAACAAACAAATAATTAACAAAGTAGCAAGCGTCACAGAATATAACCACATATGTGAATTTATGGTTAAGGATAAAGATGTTATTACACTGTATTTATTACGTTATTTAGTATTCAGTAAACAGGAATAAGGAAATTCCCTTGAGCTTTATAGATAGTCCATCCCGCATATATTTTTAAAACATTATTTTATTATTTTCTTGTAGTAATAATTATTTTCTATCGAAATTTGGTCAATGAGTATAAATCATAAATGCAGTTACCGTAGCATGGTATGCATGACAAAGTTTATCGACTATCTCCATCTTGTTTTCCGTAATATTAAAGAGCAAGATAGGAATAGTTTACTGCACTATATAAACGGCATTGCGGACGTTATGCAGCAGCGAAGTCCGGTGAAGTAGCGGAAGCTCATTTGAAGCTAACTAGTCTATTCAAAAATTGTAAGCTAAGCTATGCTCTTTAACTATATACTCTTTAGACACCGTCATGCCTTTATTTCAATGATTAAAAAACTAGCCAACTTCCAAAGCCGAGGTCCGTGCCTCCGGGCCCTTTGGTGATGTTCGCCTTACTGGTTGAGGACACTCTGCCCTCACCTCAGATATCTACACAACATTTTTTTTTAAACTTTCCTAAACTTGCAACGTATGCTGTACTCACGACACCCATATCTCTGTGGTGGTCTCGATGTCAATTGACAGCGTGAAGCGCGTTCTAGGTTGTAGGGCTTCCTGAACGCTAAGCCACGTAAGGTCCAAGGAGTTATAGTCACTTGGCATTCTTGTCAGGTATGTAGCGAGAACGAGGTGGTATGACCGACGAAAGGGAAGATTTTACAGCCTAGCTAGGTGTACCTCCGGAGAACCGTACGGCTCCGACTATATTGCGTCGAAATTCCTATTCAAGGCCAAGATCTATGTTGAGGAGTTGGCAGAAATCTTTTCAACCAAGTAATGTATACTGTACTCACGACACTCATGGTGGTCTCGATGTCATTCTTGCTGGTGGGCAGCGTGAGGCGCGTTCTAGGTTGTTGGTACGGGATCTTCCTGACAGTCACCACGTATTGGTCCAAGGAGTTGTTATAGTCAGGTGGCTATGTTGCCAGCGAGAGCGAGGTGGTATGACCACCGATAGGGGAGATCTTCCAGCTAAGACAGGTGTGCGCCCCGCCCGGGGAACCGTACGGCTCCCGCTATATTGCGTCGGAATTTCTACTCACCAGCGTAGAGAGTGTAGGCCAAATCCTCTGACAACTCTTGCTCATATATGGCGCTTGTAGTTAGATAGGGTCGTGCTCCTGCAGTGAAGACTAAAAAAGACCTCATGATGTTGATGAAATAATGTATGCTGTACTCACGACACTCATGGTGGTCTCGATGTCATTCTTGCTGGTGGGCAGCGTGAGGCGCGTTCTGGGTTGTAGGTCCGGGATCTTCCGGACGGTCACCACGTATTGGTCCAAGGAGTTGTTATAGTCGGCCGGCTGGCGCCATTGTAGGTACAGGTTTCCTGTAACAAGAAAGGATGTAAATAAGCGATTTATGACACATGGGTAAAGCGGTGACTCAGTCCTTCAATAAAAGCTTTGCTATACTAGGGTAAATAAGGATGTTTCTAGGAAATTAATTGTTTTTCTCGTACGAATGCACATATACAAGGTGGATTAGACACGTAATAAATTGTGCCACATAGTCGTGGTATATAACGGTATGCAAAAAAACAATAAAAGCTTCATGAAGGTTTAATTACTCCTTAATCCAATTTAGTGCCCCGATACCATCAGAAATTTTGTGAAACTACTTCATGACAGGCACCATCAAAGGTAATAAGAACTAACTTGCTGTGAACGTTACCGGCAAGCGAAGAAAAGATACAGCCTCCGGTACACGCCTACAGTAAACGGTAGAGTAAATGGTAGAGTACTGTAGGTAGACGGTACAGTAATTATACTGGTGTTACCATTAGTAGAGTACTGAAAATTGGTAGTGACTAGCAAAGGGCAAGCTACTCTACTTCCTCTACTACTTCTATCTTCCAATATTTATTTGCTCTACCCATACCATACCCTTAGTAGAGTTAAGCTGTAGTACTAGTGACTACACTCTCCGCGCTGGCCAGACTTGGAAGTCTGGCTGGATATCATAGAAGGCGACTAAGAAAACACAAGCAAAACAAATCTTATAAACATCAAAGAGACCTCTCCTCATACAAACATTTTTATTTATTTCATAATTTTATGTATGAATACTGAGTACATACGTTTGTCCAAATCGCATTTGATGTCCAAGATATTGGGTGCGGACGGCGGTATGACGTCGGTCAGCACATACAGCGGGTCCGACTTGTTCCCAAGGCGGGAATGGAGGTCCGACGAGAGCACTCCGTCGGTGTTGAAGAACGCGCGCACCCAAATCTTGTATGGCGTGAAAGGTTCTGGAATTAAAATATTTGTTATATGTGTGGACAGTACAGTGGGATGCCTTTGTTCAGTAGGGGTAGTTAGCAGGCTAGTAATTAAATAAATAAATATATACGGACAAATCACACAGATTGAGCTAGCCCCAAAGTAAGTTCGAGACTTGTGTTATGGGATACTAACTCAACGATACTATATTTTATAATAGATACTTATATAGATAAACATCCAAGACCCAGGTCAATCTGAAAAAGATCATTTTCCATTTTGACCTGACCGGGGATCGAACCCGGGACCATCCGTGTCGCAGGCAGGCGTGTTGACCGCTGCGCCACGGAGCTCGTTATATAATACTCCTCAAAACGCGTCTGAAAATTTCTGAGGCTCGCTCTGAAAAGACAGAAATCAGACTAAATTGTTTTTTATGAAACCGTTTCTTACCCTTATGAAGCAAGGGTGAAGTGCTAAACAAGGCAGCATGATTTTTTTATTTTTTTATATTTATTTATTTAATCCTCTGACTGCTCTGGCTAATATATGGCTCTGGTAGTACAGAGAGGGTCGTTCTCCTGCAGTGGAGACTAGAAAGACCTGATGATGATGATGATGATTTATTTGGGTTTACAAACGATTACACATGGGTTTGCAACCAACGCAACCACAGATAAATATTGTGATTATATGTTGATTATGATTAAACTACTTAATATTTATAACTATCATTCGCCCGCGGCTCCGCTCGCGTTAATGTTTTACCTTCGGGAATAGTACGTTCCTGGATGTAATGTAGCCTTTGCCCTTCTTCGTATATCTGTACAAAGCGTAAGCAAATTTCATGATTATCTCTCTCTGCTCACTCCGCTTTGGAAGCGGCCTAAACTTAGCCATAAGTAATTATTGACGTCAACAAAAATTTTTTGTTGTAAAATTTATAAACACAAATATGACAGTTAATAAGTGTTCAAAGAAACCTATATTAAATAAACGATTGAATCTTGAATCTATCGGTTTGTAGTAAAAACGTGAAAGCGGACAAATAAATAAAAAAAAAACAAAGAAACTCACTTGTGTATTAAAACTGGTTTACTGGTAAGTATATTGGTTAGGATTATGACTATGACACGTCTAGCTCGTGTATAAACGTTATTATTGTTGTACTATGAAAATATATCACATATTTTCCTTAAACTATTCATTTGTTACTAGAAGCTCAGTCATTTGAGGATAAATTAAGTATTAGCGCAGAATATCAAATTCGCATAACGTCTTATTATCCTATCCCTACTTCCCTACTATCACTACTTTCCTGTCCCTATCCCTACTTTCCTGTCCCTATCCCTACTAATATTCATCATCATCATCATCATCATCATCAGGTCCTTATTAGTCTCCACTGCAGGAGCACGACCCTCTCCGTACTGCCAGAGCAGTAAGCTAATATTATAAATGCAAAAGTGATTTTGTTTGTTTATTTGTTTGTTTGTTACGCTTTCACGCCGTATCTACAGAACCGATCATCATGAAATTTTGCATACACTTAGGTTAGGGTACTGAGAAGGACATAGGCTATATATCACGCGGGCGGAGCCGCGGGTTACAGCTATTTCATTATAAATGTTTACTTTACGTATCAATTAAAGCTTCCTTCTCCATAGAAATATCATCTTCTGGCCACAGTTTTACAAAAGTAGAATTACGCTTGACTTCTTAACTAACGAACTATAAGCGTTTAGTTCCGATTCCCGCCTTGCCTTTGTCCTTTGCTAACATCTTTTGGAAGTAAATGAAGTAAATGTATGGTTAGGTTCACTATCCGAACGCATAACTTATTTTGGTATAAAGTTGTTTCGCATAAAAATATTTCGCATAAAGGTATGTTACGCATAAATTTTCCATACAAATTTTATGCGTAACATACCTTTATGCGAAATATTTTTATAGTTATGCGTTCGGATAGTGAACCGTATGATTGACTGAGTAAGAAACGGTAGGTACCTATTTCAAAGGAAAAAAAATAGTGTAGATTCAGATAAAAAAAATGAAAAAAAAAAAGTTTTGTGAACCATATAACATACAACTTGGACACGCTGCGAATTAAACATTGTGCAATTCAGGCGTTCTGAAATATTACGTATATATGTAATGGAACATTATAAAGTACATATGTTGTTTATGGTACGTCGCTTGGATTTATGTTATATTTGATGATGGCAATACTGACGTATTAATAACTTTGACACAAGCGAAGAATTGGTTGGTCGCTAATAATGTATATTGCTTTCTTCAGCTTTTTACTCTCTCACCAGATTTATGTTTAACACAGTCGAAAGATAAGGAGTAAAAGTAAAAAACTATAAGCCATATTTTTGTTAAAATGTACTCTTGAATACTTTTTTGAGGAAACTGTATTTTCTATTAAGCTTGTTAAAATTGTTTAATTATATATTATCTTTATGCTCATATGTTCCTTTAATAAACTACTAGCCTTGAACTATACAGAGTGGTTCATAACCACTCTGTCTGTATACACCGGGGAATATTTTAATGATGGTATTAGATTTCCTAATAGTATATATGTACGTACGACAGAAAAAGGAGTAAAAAAATTAAAAAAGATTTGGTCTTCCCATGGAATTTTTATTCTTACGGTACTTAGGTACTTACTTAAATTCTTCAACCGGAAACCGACGACCTTCGTCACTTTCCCAGAAGTGTTCAACAGCGTCAAGTTCTTAGTCGACCTGGAGTACCCTTCCATGCCCAGATCGCTCGAGAACACATTCTGCCTCTTCACCAAATCCGAGGTCTGCACGCCCGATACGTTCACTGTATCGAATCGTGCTACGCCTTGCTCGTAGTACAAGACATACGCGTATTGCGTCGTGTCTTTAAACTGTTTTGTGCCGGATTTCTTCACAATTTCAATAGGAAAGTTGTAAACTGAGTGTGTCTCCATATAATCTTCGCTTTCGAGGTGTAAATCTCTTGTATTGTTGGCATCCTGACGTCGTTTCCTATGTCTATGAGATCTTATTTCTCTCTTACTCCTATATCCGTCTATCAGGTCTGGTGGGTATTCGTCATTCAAGCTCTTCTTATCGATCCAATAAGAGGAATAATCGTCTTTAAGTTTTTCTGGTGTAATAGAGTCTGGTGAATCTCCGAGAACATCGTTGGGTTGGTCGGACTGTGGCTCGAGTTTCTTGGGGGTAGCTGCCGTGGTGGTGGGTTCGAGGTCGAGGTTGGGGACCTGGACGACGGTGAAGGTCAGTGGCGGGGCCCAGGACAGGAGGATCTCGTTTGACGTCACCAGGTACGCGACTAGGTTCTGCGGTGCGGACGGAACTGTAACAAAAAGTTGTGATTAGACATTATTTTTTTATATTTATTTACTAAAACACAGAAGATCTGCAATAACTTCGTGAGTTAAGGTGGATTCGAAGGTAAGAGTTAACTAAACTTTATAACTTTTAGGTTTTTTTTGGCTGATTTTTGAATGGGGTTTGCTCTCTATATGTTAGTATTATATTGTCTTTGCTATTGATATAATAAGCGGTAAAAGTTGAACCGTAATTAACAATCTATTTTCTTGACATAATAGACACGTATTATGGTTTTAAAGAAAAATATTTTCTTTACAATTTTTCATTTGTTTACAATCAGTAAGCATGCGTTTGTAGTATTTCAGATGCGTAGATTACTTATATTTTTCGATAGGTAGCGATATTGATAAGCAAGGTACTGATAAAGTTTGTTTATATTCCCACAACTGAATGAATAAAAATACTATTTATCAATCACATGAATATGATCGATCATAATACTTTTTATTACGTAGTTTCTACTTAATATTACTATTTATCGTATTGCTATCGAAAATATTACTGTTTACTAGTGGCGCTGTAGACTTAGCGAGTCTAATGACAAAGAACTTACAATAGACCTGAATAGCGCTTAGCACTTTACAGGACAGAAAACTGAACTCTAATTACACAGGATGACACTCCGGTTTTCCATACAAATAATCACCACGTCTATAGCCGTAATTGTTTAAATAAGTACTAGAATACCGATGTATGTCAGTAACCACGGGCATAACCGCTGGATAGCATAACCGGTTCCTATAAATTGTCTAGGCGAACAAAGCGGTTATAGCCGTAGTGTCACTGGTACTACCTACATATTCGTACTTCTATACAATGTAGATATGTATTTATTTTAGTTCTTAGATTTGACAGAACCAGTCTTTGATTAACTTGGAGATAGACAGTAAATATTGTTCTATACAATGATAGTATGAACCCAGCACGGCAATCACCGTAGCGCTCTTTACACTATCTTTTTTAGCGACGGCGATGCCCGTACTGTCAAATTACTGCGTTTTTAGATAACTGCTATAACCGTACTGTCCTGTAAAGTGTTAAGCCCTTTGTGCTAAATCCGCCATTTTGAAAACTTCCAAAAATCAAATCAATCAAAATAAACCTGTTCTTTTTGAACCTGCTGAAAATCATTATCATGTATTTTTTAGTCTCCACTGCAGGAGCATGACCCTCTCTGAACTATCAGAGCCATATATTAGCCAGAGCAGTCAGAGGATTTGGTCTACACTCTCCACGCTGGTCAGACGGGTTGGAGAGGTTTCTAATCTTTATAAGCTTTGTTTAGCTCGTGTTCCTAAGTCGCCTTTTACGACATCCACGGGAAGAGTTGGAGTGGACCAATTCTACTCTGCCGGGCACCACACTGCTGACAATATATCGCCATAATCTGTTGAAAAAATGCAACCTGTAGAAAAGAACAGCCCGACATACGAATGATTTTTCGGCCAAGGTGAAACAGAAACTTCGCTCGCTCGCTTCGCTACGCTCTCACTTGGGCAATTATATTTGTTATACAAAACTGTTTTATTATATTGTCTTTGACTCGTGTACTGTACGTACACCGTCCTTACCCCAATTTTCAGCCTATTCAGGAGGAAATCTTCAGAGCGAGATGGCCTTCTGAATAGATTTTTACTTGTAGGCGTTGCCGGCTCAAAGATCGCGGGTATAAATTTGTTTGAAGTATAATTTTATGTCCGTTACTTTTAATAAAATTATATTACTTTCCGTTTCTTTTTTTAAATTCACGCGCAGATCCTAAATGTTAATATTTAATTTCATATATTATTTCATCTACATTATACATATGGTTATAATCAAGTCATTTATTTTCAAGGTAAGTGAATAATTGTATGTATAATAGAGGTTTATCCTCGACCTTGATCTTGTACGATCAGGGCAAAGGTAAAGCAGACAGATATCCTATTTTACGAAACCTTGTAAAATATTAACCTTGTAAATACATGGTTTATATATATACAGGATGTTTTTTAATTCATTTGCATCCTTTTAAATATAGACTATATACCCATGATTGAAAGTAATTTAAGACTACTTTCGAGTAAATTAAAATGACACATATTTCAAATTTAAACAATACTCAATAACTACCTCAAACGCTTTGAAAGAGGCTATTACTTTAGATAAAAACCAAAAATTAAAACAAGACTGAATTCCAAAAACACCGAAAAAATAATTAATTTAAACAGTATTAAATGAATCGGCCTGTGAAATTTACGCAAAACAAGTGACTTTAGACCGATACACAACCAGCGATTTAATGTTGACGCAAGAAATGTTTTTACGTGTAATTTTTTTGAAAGAAAGAAAGAAAGAAAGAAAAATTGTTTATTTGGTACTCCACATGACAAATTTTTACATATTAACAAAATACAATAAACATTGGTACCAAATTGGTCTCCGCTCAGCATTGTGCCATGGGTCGCACTGAGCTAACCATGACGCTGGTCTTCCGCGTACACCATATTTTAGATATAATTAAAAATATAATTAAAAAAAAAACATATATTGAAACAGATGACACAAATAAACTCATACATTCCTCAAAATAAGAGTAACACGCATAATATATAAATATAATAAATATGTAATAATAACAAGTAGATATAATTTATCAAGGTAATATAAAATTTTAAAATAATCATTATAATTTTATTAATTCGGCTGCATTTTTAAAGCTTTTGAGCATCTAATAAATATTTCTTCAATCTTACTTTAAATGTCGTAACAGTATTTGAGTGCCGTATAGGAGGAGGGATGTTGTTCCAGCACCTGGTCGCAGCGTATCTGAAGCTACCACGAAAGGCAGCGGTTTTATATTTGGGGAACAATAATAATAATTTTGCGTATGCTAACGAATTCGATTCCACCCTGTATATAATAAAATAGAATATCTGTCCGCCAGATATCTGCCTATCTGACGCCCGAACAATCTGGCATATTAGATGCATTTTAACTAAAAACGTTTTCAAGACTTTTTCTATCACTGTTTAGATAACGTAGCAAGACCAAGACAGTCTAAGTGTCATTGGTTAAGAATATTTGGAATATTCGGGGGTAAAATTCTTATTTTAGGGTTGGCATTTTTGGATCAATGTTTTCTTTTTCATGGGGAATTCTGTAATACGTTGTGGGCCTCACAAGTTACACATTTCGACCGACCATCTCGTGTCCGCCCCATTGAGCTGAAATTTTGCATCGGATGGATGCAATCGGATGACAATTCAATAAAACGATATCAACTAGCTTGTCTGATGATAAAGAACTAAATAGCTCAGTCACAAGCAAACAACAAGCAGCAGTAATTATCATAATGAGCTTCCTGTAAAAGGATATAATAAAAATTAATTTTTTCAATCGTAATTATAGCGAACATTATCTAAGATAATTCATACTGTATTTTACGACATATTAACATTCAATTTTATTAACATTTAGGTATATAATTTTACCCTTTGTCCGACATCCTGATCGCGACTAGACAGGGCCGGATGACTCATATGCCTTTTTTTGCTTCAGCCTAGGGCCCCGTGGATTCCAGGGGCCCTCAGCTAAGTCAAGTCAAAGTCTGTCTGTGAACCGATCGTAAGGTTTGCAGACCTGCAAATCCTGCGATTATTCAAATCCATTCATCATCATCATCATCAGCCTATACTCGTCCACTGCTGGACATAGGCCTCCCCAATTGCACGCCATCGAGATCTATCTTATCTATCTATCTATCAAATCCATTCAATTCATTAAATTTTTGCCTATAATTTAAGTAATTAGGTGGGCCCCTAAGTAGTATTAGCCCAAGGCAACCTAAACTCAAGGTCCGGCCCTGTGCCTAGACTGTACTTACGATATTTACAATTGACCAAAATGATAACAAACTGACATATAGACAGAGACGGTCCGTATTAAATCATACTACCTATCTATTGTTATTGATCAATGTTTATATTTGGCTTGAATAATGTCTAGACTAAACAATGGCTATTATAATATTCAACTTGAGTAACTTAATTCCTACTACTACTATAGAATACCTAAATAAACTAGTTTAAGCAACAAATAACAAGTAGCATTATTTCAAACAACAAAAAAAATCGACTGCCCTTCTTGACAAAAATTATATCGGCCTTATTGATTTTTTGTCGAAGTTACATAGCCTAATGATACTACGGGAAGAATATGAATCTAGTGACACGTCACACTTCAAAATCTACAGAAAAATCAAATTCAAAATCTACTTGAAGCCTATTTGCCAGGTCCGATTTGTTTTAAATTGGTACATAAGGTCAAAAATAAGTCTGGGTTTAATTTATTGCGTTTTAAACTACTGTGCAAGTATAGTTTTATATTTATTACCTACCTAAATTAAATATATATTTAATCTTACATAAGAAAACTTTTTAATTTTTTGATTAATCGGGACATTTAGCGTCCCGATTAGGTACAAATCCGGACGCGTCCCCAGACCGCTGAAAATCGGGACGTCCCGCGCAAATAGGGACACCTGGCAACCCTAGCTACAGGAAGCGACTATGGAACATACATATGTACTTACGCTAGACATTACTCTCCTTCAGACTGGGTCACTCGGGTAAAAATAACTTTTATGCAGATTTCTATGGTGAATCGCATGTCATTGTTAATCTGCTAAATAGTTATACATACATACACACTATCACGTATATTTCCCTTGCGGAGTAGACAGAGCCCGGGTCTATAAAACCTAAAGGCCACGTTTAACATTTTGGTGGGTTTGTACGTGGAGCACGGAATTAGTAAGTTATGACATTGACAATCGAAGTAAATTATCCCCAAGGAGGGTTCTGATGCTAACCCTCCTTGGGTATTTGGTCCATAGAGGTAAGATAAACCATATCAAATAGAATCCGAAACAATGGCTTAACAGCATATCATCAATTTGGCGTGACATAACGGCATGATGCCGATCGTCATAATTTTTTTGCACATGGAAGTGTGTTATGCTTTAAGCTCCGTTACAGTTACCGGGTTACAAAACGGTTATGCGAGGCTTACATTACATAGTGCAAAGTTACATTGCCATATTCTCGAACATACTTTTACTGATCAATGTTTTTTTTTTATTGGACAAGTCACAGGTTTGAGCTAGCCCCAAAGTAAGTTCGAGACTTGTGTGATGGGATACTAACTCAACGATGCTATATTTTATAACAAATACATATATAGATAAACATCCAAGACCCAAGTCAATTTGAAAAAGATCATTTTTCATCTTTTCCTGACCGGGGATCGAACCCGGGACCATCCGTGTCGCAGGCTGGCGTGTTGACCGCTGCGCCGCGGAGCACATACTAAACAACTTTTACTCCCGGAACATACGTCGAATTACGCACAAAAATTAGACTTCTCATGCTAAATTGGTAAGCTCATTAGCAGTTTTTATGGGGCACCCAATTTTTTTTTTATCTTTCGGCCAATGTTCCTTAAGGAAAGTTGTTCAGGATGGTCAGTAGAGGTTCGTTCCGGAATATGGCAAGGTTACAATTCAATTCAATTCTTTATTTGCATAATCTGATTTACTATTAGTTGTTACATAATGAATAGGCCCAAGTCCCAACACACAGTTCTAACAATTCTTGGGAATAGAATTCCCAATGAATTGTTAGAACTATCGTTTAATAAATTTAAGACTGCTGTTAAAAATCAGCTTATAAAAAAGGCATATTACTGTATAAATGATTATTTAATAGATAAAAATGCTTGGAATTAGACAAATATTTGTTAAATGTATGTGTAGACTTATAACTGTTATGTATTATGCCCTTCTGGCACGTAGGGACCAATACTGAACTGAGTTTCTTTCGGCGTATTCTTCTCAGCAGTGGTCTTTCCGAAACGCTAGTAGTTTTCTATTTTGCAAAAACTAAAAAAAAATATAACAAGGAAGATAAATGACGTTCAAAAAGCGATACATGAGATCCAAAATTTGAATAAAAACTATTCATTTCATTTCATTAAGCCATAATAAGGCATGCAATATTTCTGTCTCTTAAAAAATATAGATAGAACAAAATTGGTTACATTACTATAAATCATTAATTATACGGTGTATTTATTTTAAACAGATAACCATAATGCAATTCACAGTTACTTGCTACCACTGAAATACCGTCGTCTTAATATTAAAGACCCGAAAATTCTGCTTTGGCGGTAGTATTGGCTTTAGCACAAAATCGGCTAAAAAATTTTAAGCCTCGATGATACTCAATAGTTAGGAAGGCACGCCGTTGGTCCCGGCTGTCATCGTTGATGGCAGTCGTTAAGCCATGTCAGATGCCTTTAGGCAGCTCGAAAAATCTGACACCTGTGTCGGTCACTTACACACACGAAAAACTAAATAATACCCAATAGTCAGCCCAGTCTATCTTTAAATGGAAAACACTGTTTCTCGACTCGTAAAATTTATGAATTTTCATGGCAAGAGTGAATATGCATCATTTGAGTTTGCGTGACCACCCTAGACATCATCGTTGCTTCCCATCAGGCATTATGGGTCAAACGCTGCGAGTGCATTAATCCTAACTTCATAATCCTATCCTCACTTCCTAACTAATATTATAAATGCGACAGTGATTTTGTTTGAATATTTGTTTGTTTGATACGCTTTCACGCCCTATCTACTAAACCGATCGTCATGAAATTTTGCATATACATAGGTTAGGGTACTGAGAAGTACCCTATATATTACGCGGGCGAAGCCGCGGGTAACAGCTAGTTCATTATAACATGATTTTCGTCTCTGTTTATGCGTAAAAGAGGAAGTGGATTATAGTACATACTTAATTATATTAATAATTGTAATTATTCACACATTTTAATAAGTTTCGGTTTCAGCTAAATATCGTGTTTCAGTCGGTCTCTAAATATTCATAAGACATGACACGCGCAAAAAAATAATAAATGAACATGCAATTACAGCTGGAATTTTTCTCGACTAAAGTAATATTATTATACTGTCTGAGTTTTTCTACAGCAGTAAGTAGTATTTATACTGTCGTTCACACTGATTTGTTATTAAAATTTTAGTAGCCACACGCACATTGGTGTAAACGATTTGTGTTGTTTTTTAAATAGAATTGACATCATAAATTATTCCAATAATAAATATTGACATTACTTTTACTCTTATAACTTGACATAAAACTTAAAAAAAAAAACGATTTAATTTTACTGTCAATTAAGGTTTATTATTTAACTGCATGTCATATATCTCGCTTGCCGTTCCGCTTTTTGTTTTGCGATGACAGGGTGCATAGGATACCTATCATAACAGTGACATTTTGTTATAAGAATTGAATTGTACTATGTATATGCCGTGTGGTCCCCGGCAGAGTAGAATAGGCCCACTCCAAGTCTTCCCGTGGATGTCGTAGAAGGCGACTTAGGAAACACAGGCTAAACAAAGCTTATAAACATCAAAGAGACCTCTCCAACCCGTCTGGCCAGCGTGGAGAGTGTAGGCCAAATCGTCTGACTGCTCTGGCTAACAAACGCCTCTGGTAATACAGAGAGGGTCGTGCTACAGCAGTGGAAAATTAAAAAAACAAGATTTTATATACATCGTCATCATCAGATGATGATGATGTATATTAAATGCAATAAATAAATCGAAATAGAACTTCTTTTTTATTCTCGTAATTTATCTATCTTTATTACTTATAAGCAGCGAAAACTAAGCGAACTGCCTATAAATAAAGATTCTGCGTGTTAAACCGACCGTTTACAACATGTCGTGATTACTCAATATGACTGTAGAACGACTTCTGAGAACGAAAGAGAAAAGAAGAGGAATGCCCTAGTGGAACTAGATATATATATATATATATATACATGCTTTTATTTAATTGACATGTTTGTTTGTTTGTGAAGATCTCGATTTAAAGTCACTTATTTTAATTTTGTGTAGTTGTGTAAGTCTGATGACAATGCAATATTATGGTACCATATACCTAATCTGATGATGGAGTTGGAAGGTGGTCGGCAGAAGGCACTTCTAAACTAAAGAAGTTAACTAAACAAAAAAACCCATCGCGTTTGGGCTCATTCAATTTGTCTTAGAAAGCACTTTACTGTATTAAAGTGCGTGCCTTGTGGATTCCGGCAGAGTAGAAAGGATCACTCCAAGTCTTCCCGTGGTTGTCGTAGAAGGCGACTCATGCTCCTTCAGTGCAGACTAAAAAAGACCAGATGACTGAGTGGTTCCCGGCAGAATACAATTGAACCACTCATGTCTTCCGTGAATGTCGTAGAAGGCGACTTAGGAAACACAAGCTAAACAAAGCTTATAACATCAAAGAGACCTCTTCAACCCGTCTGGCCAGCGTTGAGACTGTAGGTCAAATCCTCTGAACAGTTCTGGCTAATATATGTCTCTGGTAGATGGACCCGTGCTCCTGCAAAGGGGACGAAAAAAATGACCTGATGATGATCAATAAAAGATCACAGAGCACGGAATGAACATTCGACTAAAGAACATCTAGAACCTATCAAAGTAAAGACAAACCAATAAACAAAAGCCAGCCTCCGATAAATACCGGAAAGAAGCGATTGCGGAACACTCGGCGTCGATTGAACGAATCAATTTATATTCGAACGAGATTGCCACCACCATCTTATTTATATCGCTTCCGATAGTCTGAGCTGATAGTCTATGACCCTGGTATTGGTCTTTGTTTATAAACGAATAAAACTCGCTGCAGCCGGGGATGGTACCTCCACCTTCCCGTGGGATTTGCTATACACAACTCTACAAATTTACATTACGCAGTTAAAAGCTGGGCCTATATGAGTAACTCTTGTTTCACTAACTTGACAGGCGGTCAAAAATGTAGTTACAAACGACCGCGTCATTGATAATTATGAAGAATAAAATAAAATAAATAAAAAAGCCATATGAAAAGAAGAAAAATTTATAATTCTGAAGTTGGTTAAGTATGAGTAAGCAAGCATAGTAGTCTTTTTATAATAATTTGTAATACATACATCCTACCTATTTGATATTTATGTTGTCAACTACTTGACCACACCACATTGCTTACATCAATAACTTAGTTACATGGATGAGTAACATTTTAGTTTCAAACCACCGCATTAAGTACTGATATGAAGAAACAATGAAAAGATAATAAACATGGTTATTTTAAACAATGGGTAATGGTCGCAATAACTATTTTACGTACAACGCTATTTACAACAATGTGATTTCCAGCAGAATAGAATAGGACCACTCCAAGTCTTCCCGTGGATGTCGTAGAAGGCGACTTAGGAAACACAAGCTAAACAAAGCTTATAAACATCAAAGAGCTCTTCAACGTGTCTGGCCAGTGTAAAGAGTGTAGGCGAAATCCTCCGAATGCTGTAATGGATCTTGTAGAACAGAGAGGGTCGTGCTCCTGCAGTGGAGTCTAAAAAGACTTGATGTTTTCTGAAGTAGGTTAAGTATGAGTAAGCAAGTATAGAACGAACAGCCGAAGATAGATCTCGATGGCGTGCAATTCGGTATTTGCCTAATGTTAAGATTATATAAAATTTGTTTCCAATGATACTAATTTCTGTCTAAAAACACTATAAAAAACACTTTTAATTTGATCTCGATTCGTGAAGTGTTCTTAAAGCTTCTTTATAGTTGGGTGTATAGGACCATTTTTAAAAGTATGAAAATTACAATTATACTGTATTGTAGTTCGCTAAATTTATAGCAACTTTTATTATGAAACCATTAGCACAAACGTAATATTTCGTATAGCTACCAAACAAAGTTCTCACGCCGCCCATACAAAATACAAAGTTGTGACGTCACAAATATGTAGGCGCATATAGCAGCGCGTTTTCACGTCTAAAAATTAACGTCTAAAAACATGTGTCTTTAAAACTTCTATATCTGAAAGAGTTTTTTGTTTACAAATTTATTTCGGTCACTATTGTGTTTATTTTTGGCAGGTCTTTACATAGCGAGAAGAAAATTTTTTTTGTCAAGTAGCCAATTGGGGAGGCCTATGTCCAGCAGTGGACGAGTGTAGGCTGATGATGATGATGATGATGATGAAGCAAGCATAGAAGTCTACAAGTATTTATTTTAAGACGACTCATACTATTTGATATTAATGTTGGCAAACTACTTGACCACATTTACTTACATCATACATAACTGAGTTACATATTAGTTTCAAAACACCGCATTACCAACAAGTCGCATTATTCAAAAAAATAAAAAACAACCAGACTGTCGATTTTGACAGTTTACATCCGCCAAATATATTTTTGCTGACATAACATAGCATTGAGCCGTGTGGTTCCCGGCAGAGTAGAATACGACCTCTTCAAGCCTTCCTGTGGATGTCGTAGAAGGCGACTTAGGAAACACAACTCGAACGAAGCTTATAAACATCAAAAAGACCTCTCCAACCCGACTGGCCAGCGTGGACAGTGTAGGCCATCCTCTGACTGCTCTGACTAATATATGACTCTGGCAGATAGGGTCCTGCTCCCGTAGTGGAAACTAACAGAGCCCTGATGATGATGATGATGAACATAGCCAACACTACGCGGATAGTTACGAATCTAATGACAACACACACTTCAAAAAATCGGTCAAGCCGTACCCTTTACAAGGCAGTAGGTATATTCAAAATTCATTGTTTTTGGACCTTAACTCTGGGACATAAGGTTCAATTTTTGGTGGCTATATATATGCCACTGCCTTAAAAAGGTTAGCCAACATTGGAACTGACATACATACATACGCGCGAAAAACATTACCCGCCTGGGTGGGTCGGTCGGGAAATAAATATGAAGAAACAATGAAACAATAATAAACATGGTTATTTATAACAATGGCTAATGATCGCAATAACTATTATACATACAACACAGATTTGACGTTTAGATCTTAGTAGTTTAGATCTTAAGAGCGTATACTAGCAGTATTTTTTCAATATGGTTTCCATACAAATGTATTTCTCTATTTTCTCGCTGAAAACTTATTCTAGAGCCACAATTCTTTTTTCATAAAATCTAGTACTATAATAGGAATGCCCCTATGTTTCATTTTTTCAAAAAAAAACTGTTTTTGTACATTTTTTTTTCTTTTAAACAGGTTTTTAGAAAAAAAATTAAACATAGGGACATGCCTATTATAGTAATAGATTTTATGTAAAAAGAATTGTGCCTCTAGAAGCAGTTTTCAGCGAGAAAATAGAGAAATACATTTGTATGGAAAACGCACTGCTAGTATACCCTCTTAAAGCTAAAATCTTTTGCCGAACCACATTACCGACATCATAGTTGCATAGGTACTAACCTAGATGTACGAGTTACATTTTAGTTACTACCGCGTTACTGCTAAAATGAAGTAACAATGAAACAGCGTGTTTATCTAAAACAATGGATAAAGGACGCAATAACTATTATGCAAAAATGATTGACGAAATGGATGCTAAGTCTGGCTGTAATATTTTCAGAATACTGGTAGTACTAGTGCATACATGATGACTTTTATGCAGTCCTGGATTTATAAATAGGCCGTAAAGACCTCGGCCTAGGGGCGGCAGCGTCCTAGGGGCGGTAGATTCAGAGGAATGTCACTTGATTTCAGAGGATAAAAGTCAAACATGTCCACTGGTCCAGTGGCCTAAACTCATAAAAAATACAAAATCCGCCACTGCTTCTATAGCTTAGAGGTACCGCAATTGCCCTTTAAACGCAGTGTCTCGGGTTCGATCCAGGCCAGCCCGTATTTACTAACTCGAATGACAGGTGTCGATGCCTATCAATCTATCTATTATTTACTGTTACAATGCGGGTTTTGCTTGCTCGAACTCTTTATTTGGAATACAAAAAACGCATTGTAACAGCAAATTCTAGATTGATAGGCATCGACACCTGTCATTCGAGTTAGTAAATAGGAGGGCAGGTCATGATGGAAAACGAACTCTTTCAGATTGACATATATTATCTATATCTATACTAACATTATAAAGACGAGAGATCTGATAGTTTGTTTGCGTGTAACAGGCTCCGGAACTACTGGACCGATTCTCAACATTCTTTCATCTATAGAAAGCTAATGTATCTGCTGGGTGACACAGGCTTTAATTTACGCGGACGAAGTCGCATAAAAATTGCTAGTTTATTATAAAATATTGTAGCGTTGATTTAGTATCCTACGATACAAGTATTTAGTATCCTACAACGCTCCTAAACATCAAAGAAACCTCTCCAACCCGTCTGGCCAACCTGGAGAGTGTAGGCCTGTAGCCTGATCATTCAGAGGATTTGTCCTCTGAATGATCAGGCTAATATATAGCGCTGGTAGCACAGAGAGGGTCGTGCTCTTGCAGTGGAGACTAAATATGACCTGATGATGATGATGATGAGACAAGTTAATATGTGGCTAGCTTAATTCGTGTGATTTATCTCTATAATATTTAATTACGTCGCCCTAACGGAGTAGACAAAGCCTAAGCTGGCGTGGCAGAGTTTAAGCGTGAAATATTTGGAAGATAATGTCAAAATGGCAGCTGGTACCATGTCTTTCCTTTTCTCCAGGCTAGCAAAATAGCCCAGTCAATATCGACATAAACATTGCAAACGCGCATGTATCGGCGATTTTCTCATATATTGTAGACCACTTAGAATAGTCTACACCCAAGTTTGCAACTTTCTTAACCCTGTGCTACTCCTAGGGGGCCCGAAAGTATGGGGCTTTTTTCTGTTTTTACGAAAAAACTAATAACACCTAATAATAATAGTACATAATGGTAATCGCGCGACAATAGTACATACTGGTAATGAAATAAGGTTACAAGTGGCGATGCCGGTAGGCGATCTTAGTTCGAACTCGTATGTCATTTCGGCCGCTTTTTGTCGGTTTTAATTTAATAATTCCTTAATTATAACCAAATATTGTATAATTGTTAGGTATCCATTTAGCTCAGTAAGTTTTACTTTTTATAGATGTTAAAAAAAATGGTAGTTATTGCTGAAAATATCAAGTAATTCGCGACGAAACCTTTTCTGGATGTAGCTTTTTGCCATTTTATTTTCCTAGGTTTTAAATATTTTTTTGAAAATATTTTTATGATTACCATTTATTATGATCTTTGAACTGTACTTCATATTTTTTTCATGCTAGTATTCCATGAAAATTAAGGCTAACTGCGCGACGAAAAAATAGACGTTTTACGGCAGTGCGTGAATTACAGCGCCTTAAGGATGCCTTTTTCGAGTATCTTTGTGGTATGCTTTTATGAAATAAACTAAACATAATACACCGATACATGCGCGTTTGCAATGTTTGACACTTTTCGTGTCGATATACTGGCCAACCTCTAACCATAATACATAAAATAGTGAAGAGACATCTTGCTTTACAGATCAACATGTAACATAACCATTAACCTACTAAAATGTAACACAGCAATCAACACATTTACCCCAAACAGACAATAGCGGTCGGTCTCCATTAGAAGACCTGACTAATTGTGATAACAAACGTAATTGCTTTTTAACCGACTTCACAAAAAAGGAGTAGATTCTGGATTAGGCTGTTTTTAGGGTTCCGTAGCCGAATGAAAAAATGGTAGCCTTATAGATTCGTCATGTTTGTCTGCTTGTCCATATGTCACAGGTATTCCGAAACTGTTAGGACTACACTCTTGAAACTTGGAAGGTAGTATTCTGTGAAATGCATTATGATTTTTATATATATAAAAAAAAACTATAAGTGTGGGATGCTCATAGACAGGTCTTAAAATATTACATTGAGGTTCCTAAAACTATTTTTCTCATTTCAGATCAAATTGACAAAATCGACGTAAGTACTTCACTATTAAATGACTTGTAGTATGTTTTGTATTGCTTTTCATTATTTTGCATACGGTAATTCAAGAGAACTACGCATTACCGCCAAAAGCGGCCACTTTTGGCGGTAATGAATAGTTCTCTTAATCTGAAATGCTGATGTCGATGAAAAGTTTTACTAAAAATACTACAAGTAATTTACTAAAGAAGTATTTACGTAGATTTTTTCAATTTGTTCTTATTTAGTAATAAAAGAAATAAAACCAAGGGTGGCGCTAGTTGGCTGGTGTAAGCGCCTTAAGTGTGTTTCGTTTATCTAGGAAACAAAAGACCAAATGACATCTCTTTTCGAAAGTGAAATGAGAAAAATAGTGATTTTGGGTATTATGACCCTGGGCTGTGTCTACCCCGCAAGGGATAAAGACGTGATAATATGGTATGTATCATTGACACATTAACACCAACTGACAATACGGTCTCGGCCATTAGAAAACGTTACTAATTATGACAACTCCGCTAAACTAAAACAATGGTTGCGCAAGGGGTCGACGGCCGGCCACAATGGTGCATTTGATGCATTCGCGACCTAATCTTGACGCTTTTGAGTGAAAGTTGATTTACTGTACGATTGTTTCACGTTTTTGGTTCATCAACTTTGGTTTTGACTTTGACATGATCCAACAAACTCATCGGTTGACTTCAATTTTGGTTCATTTTAGCCTAGTCTTAACGATACAGAGGCTCTGCAGAACTAAGACCGCAGAACCCCAGAGGAGGGAAAACCTCTGTAAGAGTTCTGCGGAAATAAATCCTATGGAGGGGATGGGGGCGTCGCCGGTATTGTGCCAGTGCGTTGGGGCACTTTGCAACTAGGTACTTATCGCTATCAGTGTTTATTTAGTTTAGGGCTCGGGATAAATACATCATCATCATGTCGTTTAGGTTCTAGATCAGAGAATGACCCGATGAACTTTGATTCAGAGTTTTTCAACCGCCTTATGTCTGCCATCATTTGTGTAACGACCACTATCTAAGACAGCGACCGTGCCCTTCGGATTCCGGTGATATAAATCATAATATGTATGTTTTTTAGGGTTCCGTACAAAAAATGAAAAACGGAACCCTTATAGGATCACTCGAGCGTCTGTCTGTCCGTCCGTCTGTCACAGTCGATTTTTTTTTATGACATCGGACGGCTAACGAGCAAGCGGGGCGCCTGATGGTAAGCGATAACCACTGACAATGGACAACTACAACACCAGCCCCCCTATTTACTAACTCGGATGACAGGTGTCGATGCCTATCAATCTAGGATTTGCTGTTACAATGCGGTTTTTGTATTCCAAATAAAAATTTCAAGCAAGCAAAACCCGCATTGTAACTGTAAATTCTAGATTGATAGGCATCGACACCTGTCATCCGAGTTAGTAAATAAGGGGGCAGGAGTGTGACAAGAGCGTTACCGGCCTTTAAATTTTCCCGCCCCAGAGGCCTCCGGCTCCCTCACTCACCGAACGAAGCATAGAAGCGGTACATACAACTACTACTCAAATGTCAATTTTCTGTGAAAGTGTGGTACCTACTTCCCCGGATGAGCCGGACCATTCATGCTACCAGCAACAGTGAAATTCGCAGGTAGCGTGGCTCTACCACAACTATGTATGAATGAAGAAAGGGATCCAGTGTCGGACGGGGCGTGAAGAGATAGGGCGGCATAATGAGTTCAATATTTACGTGGTACGGGCGCTGGAATTGGGTGACGTGATCGTTTATTTGATTTTCGTGTGCTAAATTGCCGAAACAGGTGACCGATTTTTCTGCCTGGAAGCAAGAACGAGTAACTATGCGACGATATTTTCACGCCACTTGTGGCCGCTACCAAGACAATATAATACTAACGTATAGGCTGCCAACCTCATACAAAAATGAGGCCTGCTATAAGGTAACAACATAGTTAGCAACTTGGGACCACATGCCGCCACTTCTAAGCATGGCCCGTAGTTCACTTGCCATGACTGGATAGGCCAGAAAAATGTAGTAGCATGTAAGAAAGAAAGTCCCCTTGAGAAAGGTTTTGACGGTCCCTGGAAATCGGTTCGATTTCGCCGAATTAATACTATCCCACTCCATTTTGACAGATTTATTTAACTGCGGCTCTGGAGCTAGGTAGGAGAGGATGCAGGCCGGCAGCCGACCGTTAAAACTTTCGCCAAATAGCATCACATCATTAATGCTGACATAATAGCGGACCCTGGGCTCCAACCCATCACAGCTGTAAAAGCAAATGGGAAAAAACCGGCCAAGTGTGAGTCACACTCGCGCAATGAGGGTTCCGTACAATATGCTTCGTGTACACACACACAATGTGCAAAAATGTTTTATTCTATTGACTAGCGCTATCTAGTGGTGTTTTAGTGAACTATTTCCCTGGATGAACTTATTATAGTGAGTTTACCACTTTATTATCAAGTGATAGAATTCTTATTATTTTTCCTGTAATCTTTAAGAATTGAACTACATTTTGTAATTTTTTCAAAATTTTTGGCCCAGTAGTTTCGGAGATCAGGGGGGGGGAAAATGGTCAATTTTTGCCTTCTTTCGTGAATAAAATCAAAAGTATTGATTTTACCCGAACAAAAAAAATTTTTGAGGTCCTCATAATGAGCCCTTTCATTTGATATATGACACAGTAAGGTTTGCAAAACTTTTTTTTTTTAATTTTGTAATTGGGCCCCTGAAAATGACCCTTATTTTTAAAAAAATCTTTATTTACTTTGCACATTCGTGTTTGGGTCATAGGATTACACTATCTTACCAAATTTCACCTAATTTGGTTCAGTAGATTCGGAGAAAATCGGCTGTGACAGACGGACGGACGGACAGACAGACGCACGAGTGATCCTATAAGGGTTCCGTTTTTCAATTTTTGTACGGAACCCTAAAAACGCTAGGATGATTAATGATGAAGGTTTAAGAAAGACCAGCATGGGACTAGGCTCAATTTGTGTGATTTGTCCCTACCTTATACATTGATTTTTAACCGACTTCAAAAAAGGGAGGAGGTTCTAATTTCGTCGGAATCTTTTTTTTTATTATTATTATTGCTAAACTTTATGGTGAAGTATGGCAACAACAAGCAAAACACTTGCCCCGTTGATGGTCTTCGTAGCAGACCGAAACTAGTCGGCACATCCGACGTAATAAACCGTAAGTAAAACCGTGTTTTCATAATGAAAAACAAATAACAAACCATCAAATCTTTCCTCTTTATAATATTAGTCCAGATGACAAGATTCCTCACTTCCTTCATTTACCTAGGCCCTCTTTAAAAAAACCTGTGCAAGAAGAAGAGCTTTCGCAATCTAGATATTTTTAAATTCCTGAGCCAACATGGTACAATTATTAATGTTTTTTTTATTTATTTCCTGAGTCAACATGGAACAATTATTAATAATCACATTTAATTAACACCTGATTTAGTGCAGGGTTGCAGTCAATACATAAACGCAGTTTTTGATTAAATTTAACCATCGCACTTTTTGATTTGATTTTTAATTATGCCAGTCACCTGACAGAACCAAAGGAATTTACCTAATTTTTTTCTTTACAAAAAGACTGTAATAAAAGGCTTTTTTTCTGAATAAGTAAACCTTTGTTACAGTACCCACCCTGCACTCTTAATTATGTTGTTGACTGTACCAAGGACGTCCAAAAATGACTGACTGACAGGTCCCAACTTTGGAGACACAATAGCAGCTCAAACAATTGCCACCTCGTAAAAAGGCTATGACTAATCTACGGGGTTGAGGTCAAATTATTTGTCTCTCTCGCACCTGCATGTAAACAATGAAGACCTTGAACCGAAATTAGTACTGACGAGAATGATTGAAACATCAATGTTCTCACAGGGCAACTTAATTAGAAACAATTTAAGTACTGAGGCTATACTTACAAGCAATCAAAAGCCTGTGAATCTTTTTAAAATATGTCTTTGGTTGGTTTTAAAATTTATGTAGAACTAGCTGTTACCCGCGGCTTCGCCCGCGCGATATATAGCCTATGTCCTTCTCAGTACCCCAACCTATGTGTATGCAAAATTTCATGATGATCGGTTCAGTAGATACGGCGTGAAAGCGTAACAACAAACAAACAAACAAACTCACTTTCGCATTTATAATATTAGTTGGGATGAGGACAAATTGATTTGTTAAATCATATACCTATGTCACATTTTTAATACTTCTTGTACTTGTATGATAGTGGTAGATCTTCTATCTATAATTTTAATATCTCAAAAATATTCCAGTTTACTTAGGGGGAGTTAGAAAAACATAGAAGGGGACTGTCGGAACATGCCAAGAGCATAGGATGTTGTTTAAGATATTTGTTTTAGCTATAAAATACAAATCTCAATATAATTAGAGATATTTGATTAAATATAAAAACCATCAATTCTTATTTTGGCAGCCATGTAAAAACAATGACTTAAGTGGCATTTGTTTACTTAAGATACAAAAATATTTTAACAGCATTACTGGACACTAAAGAGACACAATAGAAGTTTTATTGTTATATTTTCTATAGCAGTTCACTGTCCTGTAAAGTATTAGCAAGCAATTGTGACAGATTATAATGAATACAAACAAAATAACATTTCAAAATTAACTAACTGTAGCTTTGAAACTCCAAAGATGTTATCTCAAATGTATTGAAGCTTTTAAGACCATTAGATGAGTCACACTTGGGCTCCGACAATGTATGCCAATAATTATGTTGTACAAATGTGAAAATTATTTAATAATTATTCGCAAATACCGAAAGGTTTAATGTAACATACATTTTATGTGAATAAAAAATATGAATATGAATATGAAAAGGAATAAAATGTAGACCAACCACATGTGTTATCTAGCTCAAGCAGTTAACTATGACTTTTCTACTTAGTACAGTCATTCCAAAAGTTATCGAAGATACAAGCTGCAACTGATTAATGTATTTTTTTTAAATTAATTATTGAATTAGGCATTTGTCTCCCATCTCACCTGATGGTAAGTGACAATTTAGACGAGGATGTGACATGCCTACCCAAGAAATACCCATATAATCGACTTTTGAATAGACCGATACTTAATGGTGTGTCATAAAAAAATAAAAAATACATTTTTATTTTAACACAATTACTTATATGGAAAAAAATTAAAAATTTTTTTAATATTAGGATGAATGTTTAGATATATGCCATTATTTAGGTAAATACTGACCCTCAAGTCTTCCCCGCCCTACTTAGAAAGAAGAATTAAGGTAACCTTATGAATCAATATCAAATCAAAAGTGTCCACAGTATTTATAAATAATATTTAATTAGTTATATTTTGTTAAACGCTTACCTTTTGTGTAATCTCAACATCAGTCAGTCGAAACCATATTAGAGTAGTGTATAAAAATAAAACATTAAACTAAGCAATTTTATGTCTGCCTACTATACAGTATACAAGTTTGTTTACATCGTTTTGCATATCTAATGAGGATGACTGTACTTAACTATGTATGTATACTGAACTTAATGTGTGCACACTCTTAATACAGAGAACAAATATTCAATACGATTAGTTGATTATTTATTTATAACAATAGAAATGTGCGACTATAAATAGATTGGCTACAATAAGAAAGAGGAGTTTACAAGTCATTTTATTTAGAGACTACTGCTTTCTGTAGTGCTAGGATATTTAAAAGTTGTCCAATGCATGTTGAATAATTATATTATACAAATCCACATCTTGCATGCAACGCCTGTAGACCAGTAGACCTAGGAACCCGCCTTGAGCTGAGACTCGCATGACAGATCCCGACACCCCCACATTATAAGGCGTCGGCCACAGAAATAACTACAGCCAACAACACAGAACTCATAACACGATAACAAATATAATAGCACGTGCAACTTACCATAAATTTCCTTAACTTCGTTGTTATTAACGGCATTATCACAATGAACGCACAAAATAAATATAATAAAAATGGCTCCTATTGGGTACTGAATATACATTTTAACTAGCGATGCGCACGTGAAATACGCGTGTAAATAGGTTAGACGACATTAATTAACCACATCTTTACATTGGTGCACTGTAAAAACAGAAATTAACTTCAGAAACACACTTTTAATTCGTATAAATTGTTTCAATTAAGCTGCCATTGCGATAGACCCCGCCGTCTGTCATTCAACTTGTCAATAAACAAAAAGTGTTGCCAAATAATATATTTTTAGAGTTTTTTCATGAGAAGTCAAGGGGTTCTCCACAATCTTCCACGCTGACTCCCTAAGAGAAGAGACAAGAAAGTGTACCCTTCTTCTCTTTCCACGCAGATCATTATAGCTAATCTAGGGAATGGGATTGAGGAATTATGTCAATATGCGATGCTGCTGGCAACCCATCACTATTTACTGGCAATGACCTGCTGGACATTTTCTATTTATAGGTAAGTTTTATTTATAGGTAGGTTTTATTTATAAATAATTTTATTTTATAGGTAGGTTTAATTCTTAGTTTATTTAAGTTAGTTTTAATATTGTTACTTAATTAGAAATATGTTTACATATAATAAAATTGTAATTCGTCATTACAGATTCTGAAATCTTAAAATGAAGAAAAAGAAAAATACTATTTTGATTCTGTTATCCACCTACAAGCCCACCAACATGCTAAGGGAGACGAAATGTGACTTGCATGGTAGAAACAGTAGTCATCATCATCATTTCGTGTAGGTGTCATGGTCAGTCGACCATGGTGGTGTCAGAGTCAGAGTTCTTGGGAACCGCCTCTCGACCTTTGACGTAGTTCCTTTAACGGCTACCAGATGGAAGCTGGGACCAACTGCTAACGTGCCCTTTGATAATTTGAAATGACGTTGAAATCCCATCTGAAGATTTAAAACAATGAAAGAAAGAAATAAATATTATATATTTATTTGGTGCATAAAATCGACAACTATAAACGAACACAAACAAACACAAATGGCTGCACATTATGAACTCCTATGTGTTCATGAGCCATGCACTAGCAAAATTATTTTCTAACACCGTCCTTATTGACGTAGCATACATAACATCTCTTATTTTTTGCTGTAGGTTAAACAAACTAAACCATAAAGAATAGAAATAAACTTCATAAATATTTTTTTCCTTCTGGCAATATTTTCAGTTGGATTGTTTGTTCGGCTTCGGGTGTCACCCGCTTTGTAATTTTGTGATAATTTTAGAAATAATCAGTGTAATTGCTGTGTAAAGTAAAAACAAAATGGATTAGAAACCGTGAGATGAGTTTGTTATTGCAGTATTGCTTCTACTGTATGTAAAAAGCAGCTGCTTCCGCCATGACAATGGTCCATACCGACGGGAAGTGTCCTGCGACACTTGGTCTATATTTTGTGTGTATTGCCTTGTGTTGTCCAGTTTTTGGTAAGTAATTGGGTATTTTGCACCATTTTCATTAAATCAACTCCTAAATTAGCCTTCCCCATATATCAACAATGTATTTAAGCCGATAACATGTAACAAGTTGGTGCTTTTTTGCTGCGCTATTTTTTCAATGTAGTATTCCTGTAAATGTACAGGAATCTCACTAGTTTTAGGATTTACTACTTTACCTCCAGAATATGTTTTACAATATCTGGGTTTAAAAGGCAATGTCTGTTACAAAATTAAAACATTTATGCACAAGACTATTAACTGAAAACTATTGTAGGTACTTAGTATCTCTTATAGTACTTAGGTATTAGTTTTTTTCCACAAAAACATATGACACCAAGAATTGTGTATTTATTTAAGTGCCTATTTTGAAAAATAACTGAGCTTTATTTAATTACAGTTGATTACAAGTTGCTTTTTCAGGAGTCAAGTAATCATGTTCTTCGTCTGATATTGTTTTCCTCTTTTTGTACTGAATCATAATATATTTTATAACAAAATAGGTACTTAGTTGCCCAACCCATTGTTGTTTTGTGTCTAATGTTGTGGTCGAACTAGGTCTTGTACTGCATAGTAATTGGTTGAAGAGAATTTGGCATGGACTTCGTTTGAAAACTTGAATCGTGAATATCTCAGGAACTGTGCATATGATCATGGCAAGAGAGGGGTTGTATCAGGTAGTAAGTAGCTAATAGAGAACTGTTTGGTAGCTCTGTTCATTATTGCAAGGAATAGCCTCATAAATAATAAAATATGTGATAACTTTTTAGGGCTATCTTATAATGTATCAATATCAAATTAAAAGAGTGCTTTGCAATCTTTTTGACAACTTCTGTTATTGGTGTCTTTATTTATATAACTTTAAACACATACAAGAATTGTCTTTGACTCGCAGGTCCACATGGAAAACAAATTTTTAAGCTTGGGTCTTGGATGTTTATCTATAATATATAGGTATACATTATGAAATATTGTATTGTGGTTTAAGTAACAACTTACTGTGCGGCCAGCTTAATCTGTGTAATTGGTATAGAATATACATACATATTTATTTTTGGTTGACCCTTACCAACTTCGAAACAGAATTTTCAAAATCTAAACATCAAGTACATAGAAACTATCATAATCTTAGAGGTTCCAGCACCAGCAACCATAATTCAAAATGCAATTAAAATATGAACGAATAATTTGTTAAATTAAATTCTGAATCATGTATAGCTAATCTGTGCCTAAATATGGTTTTATTAAAGGCACTTCCTATAGTACCATATCTAGAGGTTTAGAGACAGTACTTACTATTCTCTTAACTAACTTGACCGTTGTAAACAGCATCTTAATTCATAACAACACAAAAATTTGGTAGAGTGACTAGCACCATGGACAAGCTACTCTACCAGTTACCTTCTCCAACCACTGCCTTCACTTGACTCTTTCATACTCTCTATCAATATGTGATTCCTCTACTCATGTAATAAGCTTAGTAAAGATAAAGTACTATTGACAGCCGTGGCGTTGAAACTCTATCAATAAAATTAATATTCATATTTTATTCACATAAATATACATTTTCTATTACATTTACCTCTCAGTATTTGCGAATATTTATTAAAATTCTACACATCTAAGTTAACAACATAATATACAAACTAAAGAGACAAAAACTCAGTAATAACTTCCAATAAAAAGAAATATGAGAAAACTTAATCTTAAAACTTAACTTAAACTTAAAAATCCTCTATTTTCAAATTTATTACCGACTATGGACTCGGCAGGTGATTGTACACCTTAACTACCATGTATTGAGACTATATTTATGTGTCTACTTTACCAAAACTGGTAAAGTTACCTAAATTGGTAGAGCAGTAGCCTAGCATTGCCTCTTCACTCTTAAGTTTGGTATATTCTCATGTAAAAGGAAAAGGTATCATAATGTATCCTACATATTTATTCTCATTATTACCTACTTAAGTAGTTTTATAGAATACACATTGTAACAAAAATAAAATTTAACAGAACCACATGTCAAGACACTGCAAGATGGTCACATTATCACAGGATGTTGTAAAATTTACCTTTTTTAAAAAATAATATGAGAATGGCTTGCCTACTCATGGGAATTTCACTTATTAACTTATCTAATGCTGACAGCTGTGCCCAACGGACGTATCTTCTGAAGTATGAAGAAGCTCGAAATATTTTTATGCCACTTGTGGTCACCCATCTCATTGAGAACCACGCCAGGTGCTGCTTAACATGTGTAAGCGCCAATAACCAATAACGTGTATGCCCACGGGGCCAAGGAGGTCCACCAAGTACTGCTACGAAATTACATATACTTTTTTTCCAAGTGACGAATTAACATTGATTGTTGTATTGAATTTTTATTAGGTGACTATAGTGACGAATCAACAATAACCCCATTTCACGTATTGTGGCGGAGCGCAATGGCCTGAGCGGGGAAAGTTTTTTGCAAGGGACCATTGAGATAATCTCTAAGCATTATTAATGTTTACACATGTAAGAGCAGGTCACGGGTCTCATCTACAACTGTCAGTCCGGTGGTTGAATTATGGCATCGGGTACGCGCGCCTGGCCTTCCAAGCTGCTGCTTTTTGATCCCAATCCATCCGAGCAAGTAGCATTCCCAAATACCTTTATTCCGTTTCTTCAGTTCAACGAACTCCAACTCCTCTTCCCTCGCTTTAAAAAATGGTTTCAATGGGCAGCAGCGTCGGAACCGAGATAAGGCAAACAGATTGCGCTCACCAACCCGTCTGCCAAGTGTATGGCAAAACAATGGTGAAAATCCTAGGGAGAGGCCTATGACCGGCACTGGACTTCTTTGACTTTGGCTGAGATGATGATGATGATATAAGAACCCATGTTCTTACATCATCATCATCTCATTTCAGATGTGGATGCATGGCTGAATTATTTAGAGTTCACGTCACAATGTCACCATAGATGACAGCCTTCAAATCAAGTGTGACATAGATATCATACGGATTTAGAACCTTAAGAAACAACTTAGTAGACTTACGTATGTATCCTCTAACTGCTCTGGCAGTACAGAGAGGGTCGTGCTCCTGCAGTGGAGACTAATAGAGGCCTGATGATGATTAGTAGATGAGTAAGAAAAATCAGTAAGCAATTGCAATGCACTGGACCAGGATTTGGCAAGTAGATTTGATTGTATAAATACTGAAGTTGAAAGGAAAACTACCAGAGCTAAGTACTAAGTTAAAACTAAAAAGTTATAGGCAACCAACTTATAAAATGTACTGGAAAATGTAAAATTCCATACAATTTTCATTGTTAGATGTTTTTGGTCGTTAAACTGTGAGGTGCGAGTGTGAACTCAAAGTTGTCATTCGCAACTACGGAACCCTATGGGTTTGGCCCGATACGCACTTGGCCGGTTTTTTTTATAGTTTGGTTCCCAAAACAAGTGTCAAAGGTGCTTCATTAATCTTGAACGATAAGCGGTTGTTTGTTAAATATTGGACCATCAAAGCTCCTTAATAATAATAAAGCAAACTTAATAATTGTCCAGCTTCCTGCACTTAAACAGACCTTAACGAGGCAAATGACGGGGCAGTCGCAGTTGCAAGCTACTGGTCAAGGCAAATATGAAACTACCCATCTACAACTCAAAAGAAGAAGAATAATAAAGTAAACTTAATAGTTTTCATCTCATTCCAGTATGGAGTCTGGAGCCCCCCAACGTCAGTGCTCAAGGGAAGGTAGCAGAGAATGCCACCGTGGTCTGTAACGTCACAGCATACACCCCCACTATGAACATCACTTGGAGGTTCAATGGACAACCGCTGGAATTTAGTGAACGGTGAGTAATACATATTGCTGGAATTTTATGAATGGTGAGTAAAAAATATCCTCCTATCTCCAACCCGGCTGGCCAGTGAGGAGAGTGTAGGCCAATTGATTTGATTGATTGCTCTAGCTAATATATGGCTCTGGT
Organism: Rhodophaea formosa; assembly: GCA_963082605.1. Classification (NCBI taxonomy): domain Eukaryota; kingdom Metazoa; phylum Arthropoda; class Insecta; order Lepidoptera; family Pyralidae; genus Rhodophaea; species Rhodophaea formosa. The sequence continues at coordinate 5,106,014 of OY720228.1, read as the reverse complement.
AGTACAGAGGGTTACCTATCATAAACAAGAATAGGTTTTGTACGAATTTTAAAACACCGAAAACATTTCGCCTTTTTTAGGGTTCCGTACAAAAAATGAAAAACCGGCCAAGTGCGTGTCGGGCCACGCGCAGTGTAGGGTTCCGTAGTTGCGAATGACAACTTTGAGTTCACACTATTCACACTCGCACCTTACAGTTTAACGACCAAAAACATCTAACAATGAAAATAGTATGAAATTTTACAGTTTATAAGTTGGTTGCCTATAACTTTTTAGTTTGTACTTAGTACTCAGCTCTGATAGTTTTCCTTTAAAATTCAGCATATATACTACTGCTGTAATTTTTTTCACGTATCTATATATAACCGTTTAGCAGATAGAGGGGGGGGACACTTACCTCTAACAAAAATTCGCACTTTAAAACCAAATATTTCGGAAACGGATCCCTAAATCGAAAAATGGTGTTCTCAACCTCACAATATTTTTGAAAGACCTATTTAACGATACCCCACACGATGGGTAAATAGAGAAAAAAAAATTACTCCCCCACTTTACTTGTATGGGAGCTACCCTTAAAAAAAATATTTTTCAAAATTTTATTCTACCACTTTTTTGCCATGATTAATATACATACCCATACCAAATTACAGCTTTCTAGTACTTATAGTCTCTGCGTAAAACCGCGGACGGACAGACAGACAGACAGACAGACAGACAGACAGACAGACAGACAGACAGACATGGCGAAACTATAAGGGTTCCTTGTTTACTACGGAACCCTAAAAACGGAACCCTTATAGGATCACTCGAGCGTCTGTCTGTCCGTCCGTCCGTCTGTCACAGTCGATTTTCTCCGAATCTACTGAACCAAATTAAATGAAATTTGGTAAGATAGTGTAAACCTATGACCCAAACACGGATGTGCAAAGTAAATATATATATTTTTTTTAATAAGGGTCAGTTTAGGGGTTCCAAATAGAAAATGTTAAAAAAAAAGTTTTGCAAACCTTACCGTGTTATATATCAAATGAAAGGGCTTGTTATGAGGATCTCAAAAATATTTTTTTTTGTCCGGGAAAAATCAATACTTTTGATTTTATTCACGAAAGAAGGCAAAATTTGACCATTCCCCCCCCCCTGATCTCCGAAACTACTGAGCCTAAAATTTCGAAAAAATTACAATATATAGTTTATTGCTTGAAGATTACAGGAAAAATAATAATAATTCTATCAGTTGAAAATAAAGTGGTAAACTCACTATAATAAGTTCACCTATGGAAATAGTTCACTAAAACACCACTAGATAGCGCTAGTCAATTGAATAAAACATTTTTGCACATTGTGTGTGTTCACGAAGCATATTGTACGGAACCCTCATTGCGCGAGTTTGACTCACACTTGGCCGGTTTTTTATTTATTTTCTATAGTTTCATTTTACCGAAAATACAATTGCTATATTGTTGAAATTCCGATTATTGATAGTAATTTTTTTGAAAAATATATGCTTTGTATTGCACCCCAAAGTTTATCCGCAGACACTATTGCTCTATGTTTTATTTATCAAAAAAATATTTCTATATTATTAAAAGACAACATTTCAAATGATAAATAAATGAAATCTATAAGAGTAAGTATAATATACTAACCTGTTTTATATATTTAAAGTCTATTTAAAAGAAATAAAAAACATCTTTTTTTCTTTACAATTTCTCTCTACGGCGTTTTACTACCTACGTTTGGCTACAAAACACTTCAAAATAACGCGGCAATTTCGTTTCTGGCGCTTCGGCGGCCGCTGCCGCGGCACGCTCGCTTCGCTCGCTCGCCTCGCGCATGCTTGGTTCATGTAGAACCTAACGCTCGTCGCTTCGCTCTTCGCAAGCTACCCCTACTTTTCGTTAACTAATTCCTTTCTAACAATATATTCCTAACCTTCAGAGACGAGTTTTCGTAAAACCATGAGTCACAGAGCAAAATTGAAAAAACAAAAGTGGCTTATTTTGAGAACTTTTGACCATTAAGACAGTAAAAAATAGGCCTCTTTACCTCTTATGTAGACCTGAAAATTTCACGTTCAAATTTTTTTAAGTCCCAAAACTTGCGCTGCCTTTGCTACACTCCAACCGAATTTACTTTACTACTAATCTCGATTTGTCAACTGTAAGTAATTATTAAAAATCTGTGTAAATAATAATGGAAAAAGTTACTTCTATCTTTAATACTTCTAGAAAATGAAATTATTCATATCAAAATAAAATTACACGATTCGATTTTCGGTCGACAGTTTGTCTAAAAGACGAAAAATATGTTTATCAAGGTTATAGAAGGGGAAATATGGCAAAGAAGCCATTTGGCATTTAAAACGTAGTTGTACCGTTTTCGAACAACTAAAATTCGAAGAGAAAATAATTCTTGTTTGTGATAGGTTACCAGTACAGAGAGGGTCTTGCGTGACTCGTGCTCCTACAGTGGAGACTAAATGATATGATGAGTAAAAGAAAGTAAAAGTTTTAATTTCATAATCACGGTGTTGGGTTACATTGTTGTCCGACATTTTGAGGCTATGGGTTTGATCCGCAGCGCATCCATAAGTATTTATCCGCAATTATTGACGTCAACAAAATTTTTTTGTTGTAGAAATTGTAAACACAAATATGACAATTAATAAGTGTTCAAAGAAACCTATATTAAATAAACGATTGAATCTTGAATCCTATGTAAAGCAATAGTATGTATTATCACAGAATACATAATAGTTAGTATGAGTATGTCGTCATCATCGTCATCATCACCCGCGCGATTTACCCGGTTGCGTCAAATATTTTCGTAATAAAGTAGCTGTGACACACGGACGGCCAGACATGACAAATATATAAGAGTTTCGCTTTTTGCCGGCTACGGAACCCTATAAACTAGGTTTGTCGGCTAGAGGCGTTCAATTGTATAAAAAAATTTAGTTCGACTTAGATTATTTTTTTATTATTATTACATTCACCTACATCAATGCATGTATTACCATCATAATATTACATAAACCTGAACCATAACGATATTAAAACGATCCGATTCGCTTAAAAAACACGTTTTCTTCCTTGTCGGAAAAATGAGCATCTATTGCGGCAGTAGTGTGAAAAACGTGGCTGCATTCTGGAAGCAAAAAATTAAATTAAAAATAATTAGGTTGCTACCAAGGCGAAGAGAAGAAGTAGTATGAAAAGCTACTCAAATAATAATCACTAGGTGCCAAGCCAGGCTATAGAGTACTCAACACGCGCCGTGTGAACCAGGGCGCTGTTTGTTTGTTTGTTTTTCGTGTGTGTAAGTGGCTAACACTGGTGTCAGATTTCTGTACCACTTGGTGTGAATAAGGCGCAACAAGCCAATGGTTGTTTTCCCCTTGTGCACCCTTCTTATACTACTGCATGGACTCCTGTTTACTTCCAGGCAAGCTCATTTGGAGCTAGCTACGTAGTCCTTTCAAAAAAAAAATGAAAAAAAAATCCTGTTTACTTTTGGTGTCATAATCCATTTTCTCCCGACATTACTTGCATAATTAACCCAATCTATAATGATAAATGACAATGTAAAGGAAAACCGATTGAGGAAGATTTAAATATACTATAACAGTTACAAGTATGTTACGTGGTGGTATTAATCATTTATTTATACTTATAATACCCATCCTGCTACGATAAAGATATACTTATACGTAAACGACGTTAATTGTGATGGAAGTAATAAATCAAACCACACCCTACGGGTACTAAATCACTGCAGAATAAAGAAATTAAAACCGGCCAAGTGCGTGTCGGGCCACGCGCAGTGTAGGGTTCCGTAGTTGCGAATAACAACTTTGAGTTCACACTGTTTACACTCGCTCATCACAATTTAACGACCAAAAACATGTAACAATGAAAATCCTTTCGACGCATAACACCATATACGTGAAACACCATCTATACGCAAAACACCTAACTTGCAAAAAACCGCTTACGCAAAACACCAACTAAGCATAACACCAACTTGAACTTACGTAGAATACCAACTAAGCAAAACACCTACTTTATTGAAACCGAACTATTTATCGACGTGTACGAAATTTTACATTTTCGAGTACATTTTATAAGTTGGTTGCCTATAACTTGATAGTTTGTACTTAGTACTCAGCTCTGATAGTTTTCCTTTCAACTTCAGTATATATACTACTGCTGTAATTTTTTTCACGTATCCATGTATAACCGTTTAGTAGATAGAGGGGGGGACACGCACCTCTAACAAAAATTTGCACTTTAAAACCAAATATTTCGAAAACGGATCCCTAAGTCAAAAAACCGGCCAAGTGCGTGTCGGGCCACGCGCAGTGTAGGGTTCCGTAGTTGCGAAAGACAACTTTAAGTTCACACTCACACCTCACAGTTTACCGACCAAAAACATCAAATAATCAAAATTGTATGAAATTTTACATTTTCGAGTACATTTTATAAGTTGGTTACTTATAACTTTTGAGTTTGTACTTAGTACTCAGCTCTGATAGTTTTCCTTTCAACTTCAGTATATATACTACTGCTGTATTTTTTTTCACGTATCCATATATTACCGTTTAGCAGATAGAGGGGGGGGACACGTACGTCTAACAAAAATTTGCACTTTAAAACCAAATATTTCGGAAACGGATCCCTAAATCGAAAAGTGGTGTTCTCAACCTCACAATATTTTTTAAAGACCTATTTAACGATACCCCACACGATGGGTAAATAGAGAAAAAAAAATTACTCCCCCACTTTACTAGTATGGGAGCTACCACAGAACACAGAAAGACATTAGAATGGCCTTGTGGGCGGGGCAAGCGCGCCGCAATGTTGACTAGATGCTCAAGCTTCTAACAAAACGCCCACTCCCGTTGTTTAGTGATTCACGGACTCTATCGTTGCAAGTAACGAGTAACGCGGCGACTCAATAATTGAAAAATGCCTAGTTGTGCTGTAATTAATTGCAAAGCAAGAAGTCAACGGTCAAGTATAGCTAAAAAAAGGGTCTCTTTTCATCAGTAAGTAAGAAAAGTTCTCTTATTTATAGTTTTAAAGTAAAAATCTGTAAAAATGATATCAATACGAACATTCTTATTAATCAATTTCAAAAAATATACATTGCTGGGAAAGAACGCATACTATTACGATTGCGTCGTTTTAAGCACGTAATGTAAAATGAAATCGCTGGTTCGTCCGTTTTAGCTAAAACTCTAAACACGTAGTAAAGGTCATAGTGACACACCACCCACGCTCTAAAGCATTCTATCGATCTATCGATAAATTTCAACTGTTGATGAAGTGAAACCATCGATGGGCACGATGAGTGATTTTTAGTAGGAGATAAACTTGTGGACACTCACATGCACGCTAGTGTTATTAACCGACTTAAAAAAAGGAAGTTATTAATCGACTCGTATGAATGTAATTTTGTTAGATTGGCTAAGTTTTTGTGTATGTTAATCTAAACTGGCCAAATTTCACAATTGTATGTATGTTTTTATTATTAGGGTTCCGTACAAAAGTTGAAAAACGGAACCCTTATAGGATCACTCGAGCGTCTGTCTGTCCGTCCGTCCGTCTGTCACAGCCGATTTTCTCCGAATCTACTGAACCAAATTAGATGAAATTTGGTAAGATGGTGTAATCCTATGACCCAAACACGGATGTGCAAAATAAATAAAGATTTTTTTGAAATAAGGGTCATTTTGAGGGGCCCAATTACAAAATTAAAAAAAAAAGTTTTGCAAACCTTACTGTGTCATATATCAAATGAAAGGGCTCATTAAGAGGATCTCAAAAAAATTTTTTTTTGTTCGGGTTAAATCAATACATTTGATTTTATTCACGAAAGAAGGCAAAAATTGACCATTCCCCCCCCCTGATCTCCGAAACTAATGGGTCGAAAATTTTAAAAAAATTACAAAATATAGTTCATTCCTTGAAGATTACAGGAAAAATAATAAGAATTCTATAACTTGAAAATTAAGTGGTAAACTCACAATAATAAGTTCATCTAGGGAAATAGTTCACTAAAACACCACTAGATGGCGCTAGTCAATTGAATAAAACATTTTTTGCACATTGTGTGTGTGTTCACGAAGCATATTGTACGGAACCCTCATTGCGCGAGTTTGACTCACACTTGGCCGGTTTTTTTTTAGGTTTAACTATGCATATTTTAAAAACTATAAGTCGGATTGTAATATACTTTTGTTGGACTCGGTGATTTCTTGCCTTATCGCGTCCACTCGTAGAGCTGTTCGCTTTATTCGAATTGAATTCCGCATTCGTATTTCCAGTCACAATTCATATTTTTTGCCTCTACGATCATCATCATCAGGTCTTTGTTAGTGTCCACTGCAGGAGCATGACCCTCTCTGTACTACTAGACCCGTATATTAGCCAGAGCAGTCAGAGTATTTGGCCTTCACTCTCCACGGTGGCCAGACGGGTTGGAGAGGTCTCTTTGATGTTTATTGACATCCACGGGAAGAGTTGGAGTAGTCCTATTCTACTCTGCCGGGAACCACACGGCACGATACAGAAACTTTTTTATTTTAGTGTCCATATTAAGGAAAACTGCGAGTTTCATGACATTGGTTCAGTCGTTTATGAGACGAAGTTAAAAGGGATTTTTTAATTGTTTTTTGTCACTTCTAAAAATCACATAAATGGCGAATGTGTAAGATTTTTTTATTATCTTTACACAGTTACAAAACTAGATAACTACTGGCTGTTACCGGCGGTTTTACACGCGTGGTGTATAGTTGTAGTAGTTATAGTTCATCCTTCTCAGTGCCCTAACCTATGTGTATGCAATATTCCATGATGGTCGGTTCAGTAGATAGGGCATGAAAGCGTAACAAACAAACTCACTTTCGCATTTATAATATTAGAATGAAGTAAAAAAATTATTATAAATTAGTAATTCTTTTCGCACTGAGATACTATTATTTCTTGAAGCGCACTATATTTTTTATCAGCTTTTTTAAAAAAGACCTATATTCAGACAAAAAATTGTTGGCAACCTAGATACATCATACCTATTGCGATTCAACTAAGAAACTACATTGTATACTCCGTGCCCGATTCCAACTTCAAGTATCGTCAAGTTTTTTAATGATGTAAGTAAATCATCAGACATCAAACCCAATATCGTGTCCAACCAATATATCGATAGTGTCAATATTTTGTGTCACGGCACTAAGTGAGTAGCGAAGGTAAATATCACGTTACAATGAAATGTCAACCTTATTACGATGAATATAAAGTTTACCAATTTGTTTGTACACATGCTGCCATCTGTTGACGAGTGGCAGAACTTTTTTGTAAATCGAAGCTCGTAGATTCAAGAGGGACAAAACGTCGTAAATACTTTTCTTATCTACGGCAAACTGAACTCTATTTCCATATGTTGGAGGTGTGTTTTCGTTCAAAAGTTTGTATGATTTAGGCTAGTTCGGGATTAAAGTTATGCGACAAATCAAAACAGGTGTTTACTAGTAGTGCAACGTATTATTGACCGTTTGTATGTGTGAGTTTGGCGACAGCGGTTCCAGTATTAAATGTATCGTATCGCCCTTCTAATGTCTTTCTGTGTTCTGTGGGAGCTACCCTAAAAAAAATTTTTTTTCAAGGTTTTATTCTACCACTTTTTTGCCATGATTAATATACATACCCATACCAAATTACAGCTTTCTAGTACTTATAGTCTCTGCGTAAAACCGCGGACGGACAGACATACAGACAGACAGACATGGCGAAACTATAAGGGTTCCTTGTTTACTACGGAACCCTAAAAATGGTGTTCTCAACCTCACAATATTTTTAAAGACCTATCTAACAATACCCAACACTATGGGTTTGTATAGAAAAAAAAATTACTCCCTCTTTACTTGTATGGCAGCAACCCTAAAAAAAATTTTTTTCAAGATTTTCTTCTACCACTTTTTTGACATGATTAATATACATACCCATACTAAATTTCAGCTTTCTAGTACTTATAGTCTCTGAGTAAAACCGCGGACGGACGGACAGACAGACAGATAGACAGACATGGCGAAACTATAAGGGTTCCTAGTTTACTACGGAACCCTAAAAATAACAGTCAAGCATCCTCAAATAATATCCATGTTATCATATCATATCATACTATACTAATATTATAAAGAAGGAAGATTTGATTGCTTTTTGTTTGCATTGAATAGGCTCCGAAACTATTGGACCGATTTTCTAAATTCTTTCACTTATCTATTGCTACCTTATCTGCGGGTGACATAGGCTATAATTTATGTGAACGCAGTCGCGGGAAAATTGCTAAGTCACTATATTAATTGCTCGGGTCTCGTTTTTATCCTTTGGGTACGGAACCCTAAAGAGTTCAATTTAGGTTGCAAGGTGATTCAACTTTACGAACAGTAAAGTTAAATCATATTCCAGACTAAATAAGTTAATAAATACCTATATGTATAAGCACTCCGTTTATAAAAGCATATAGATTCTACAGATAAACTATATATTTGGCGAACTCCGTGGCGTAGCGGTCAACACGCCGGCCTGTGACACGGAAGGTCCCGGGTTCGATCCCCGATCAGGTCAAGATGAAAAATGATCTTTTTCAGATTGTCCTGGGTCTTGGATGTTTATCTATATTTGTTATAAAATATAGTATCGTTGAGTTAGTATCCCATAAGACAAGTCTAACTTAAGAACTTACTTTGGGGCTAGCTCAATCTGTGTGATTTGTCAGTATATACGAGTATATATTTATTTATTTATAAAATAGTTTTGTAGAACAATTTGTAAACACCATATTTATATGTATGTTCTTGAATAAATAAATAAATGCTGTCATAACAGCAGCTGTATACTGTTGAAAAGAGTTCCTTTACGCGTATCTTCTCTGCAGTGGCCGGTTCTGGAACGCTAGTAGTCTGTAGCTTTGGTACAGTAATTAATAAAATGCATATAATTTAATAAGATAATTTTAAATATGATTTGACGTGAGAAAAATTGCCTATTTTATGAAAGAAAAAACAAAGAGCGGACCCCGGCCCGGGCTCCAACGCAGCACAGCTTTAGTACAGAAAGTGCTTAAATAAGGAGGATACCCAATAACCTTTTTGATTATATGTTTGTACTGCATTAAAGTAAGCCCTTACTCGAAAATAGGTCCTTAATGAATAAAAAGAAAAACTTTGTAGATTTAGAAAAAATATTTGTTATTAACGATTACCATATTACTACTATTATATAACTCAGGCTAGTATAAGGCTCTGGTAGTACAGAGAGGGTCGTGCTCCTGCAGTGGAGACTAACAAAGACCTGATGATGATGATGATGATGAAGGATTACCATAAGGCTTATTAATTATTATATAAATATATACTAGCTGTTACCCGCGGCTTCGCCCGCTTGATATATAGCCTATGTCCTTCTCAGTACCCTAACCTATGTGTATGCGAAATTTCATGATGATCGGTTCAATAAATAGGGCGTGAAAGCGTAACAAACAAACTCACTTTCGCATTTGTAATATTAGTTAAGATTAGGATAGGATGTTTGTACTGCATTTAACATGTTGACACCACAACATATTGTTACAGGATAACAACAGGAAACGTGACCGAAGTATCCGCGGGACGGGCTCCCCCTGATGGCGACGAGATAAAAACCGGAATCTCCACTGTCTCGCTGGTCAACGTCACCTCCAAAGACGCCGGCAACTACACATGTGTGGTAACTATTTCTAAGACATTTTTACTGCTTCAGTGAGATATTTTTCGCTTGTATGGCCCATAGTGTGTGAAAGGTGTCAATTTTTGGACCAAGAGATAAAAACCGGAATCTTCACTGTCTCGCTGGTCAACTCTCCTCCAAAGACGCCGGCAACTACACATGTGTGGTAATTATTTCTATGGCATCTTTACTTGCTGCTGTGATTGGCTATTTTCCGCTTGTCTGGGCCCATTGTTGTATAAACAGTTGTGAATTTTCCGACCTTCTTTTCTTTGAAGATCCCATTCTCTACTTTTGGGTTGTCTTTTCAAATCCTCCTCCAAAAACCCTCGACCGACCTTCTGTATATAGAAAGCTTATTTATCTGCGGTTGACATAGGCTATAATTATGAGGATGAAACGTCGGGAAAATTCCTAGTCTATCCTATCCCAATCCTAACTTCCTAACAAATATTATAAATGCGAAAGTGAGTTTGTTTGTTACGTTTTCACGCTGTATCTACTGAACTGATCATCATGAAATTTTGCATACACATAGGTAAGGGTACCAAGAAGGACATAGGCTATATATCACGCGGGTGAAGCCGCGGGTAACAGCTAGTACTATTATAAATAGGAAAGATTTGGTTGTTTGCATGAAATAGGCTCCGACACTTACTGGTCCGATTTTCAAAATTCTTTCACATATAGCAAGCTAATTTATATGCGGGTGACATAGTCTGTTATTAACGAGGACGGAGTCGCTGAAAAATCCTACTCCTAACTAATATTATAAATGCGAAAGTGAGTTTGTTTGTTTACTCTGGCCATAATGTTTTTATTTTATTTTATACTAGCTGTTACCCGCGGCTTCGCCCGCGTGGTATATAGCCTATGTCCTTCTTAGTACCCTAACCTATGTGTATGAAAAATTTCATGATGATCGGTTCAGTAGTTTCGGCGTGAAAACGTAACAAACAAACAAACAAACTCACTTTCACATTTATAATATTAGTTAGGATTAGGATACAGCTAAGTTGCCAAACACGCATACGGCCCTCCTGATGGAAAGTGGTTTAGTATTATAATTAATATTTTAAACAGGTGACGGAAGGGGAAAAGGAGGAACAGAATACAACAGTGCTGGACTTGAAGTTCCCCAGCAAGATATTGGAGCAGACGACAGGTCCTATCAATCACAACCAATCCGATGGGACGTTGATTGAGCTTTATTGCTTTATTAAAGGTAAGTAATAATCAATTAAGAAGGGTTATGTAGTATAATTAGCGATATACTGAAGTGTATTACTAATGTTTCTTCCTTGCTGGTTTGGGAGAAAAGGAAAAAGACAGAATATACGAGCTTGTTATCTTGCTTATCTTCCCGTGCGGAACGCTAAAGCCGGTCAAAGGATTTGGGCGAAAATGTATGGAATCACGTCAACGATGCGGAACCCATCACTTTTTTAATTGCGCTCTCCACCTTAACGCCCACTATGTATGTATGCTTCGATCATCACTACCAACTAGATATCAGGTCGGCGCAAGAAAAGCGGGTCGGCAAATAAGAGCGCACTCCAGACGGTGAGCTCTTATTTTGTTTAGTTTGGAATAATAGAATTGCGACTTTATTATCACGTGCTATAGTCGAGAATACGTTGAACTTAAACGGTTTTATAGCTACATTCAAGCGGACAGAATTTTGCTTCGATTTTAGTCGTAGTTCGAGTATGTGATGTAACTGAAATGCTGTGCCAACGTCACATAGTAGTGGGATAAAGTAAAGAAGAACTCTTTATTATTTTGGCAAAATATTCCATTCGTCTTCAATTCCTACTAATCTCTTATTGCTAACCATTTTGCCAATGAATTTCCATTATATTATTTCCTAATTTCCAAGAAGAAAAATATAGTATCGTAATATTCGCGCGGAAGCATATAGATCGACCACCATTTTACTGATGATTGTTGTTATAAACCTTTAATTTTTCAGCATACAACCGCCCGAAAGAAGTACTATGGATAAAAAAGGGTGGGGAACAAGAGCCCTTCCGCGATACCGCATTTACAGACACTGATATGATGACATATAAAAGCACATACTCAATGAGGACCAACGACTCTAAGGACAAGACCGAGGAAGTCAACGGAGTCTACGTCTGCCAAATTGCAGACGAAGACACAAATGCAAATACAACAAGCGAAGAAATCGTTGTTCGGATATATGACAAGCCCAAAATCATAATAGGCAACGCCATAGCCATCAACACGACAGAAATATTCATCGATTGGACCGTCAAAAACTACAACAGCCCCATAGAAAATTATATAATCAAAAAGAAAATTTACAATAAAGGAGAAGTAAAGGACGGAGCAGTATTACGGTACCATGACAAACCGGTGCCCTTAAATGCAACTTCGTTTATCATCGATGGATTGGAGAAATCCACGAAATACGATATAATAATCCAAGTTAGAACGAAACATGGGACGTCTGATGAGGCGGCATATCCTACGGTGGAAACGTTAGACAAGGATCCTACGTATATTCCAGAACTTTCTATAAATGGGTTCTCAGCTACCTCCGTGACTCTGGGCTTGGGGACGCCTCCGAAAGAAACAGCGCATCTGATACAGTATTACAACTTGGAGGCGAGGAAGAAGGGCAATGAGGACACTCCGCTGGATGCTGTTCATATAAGAGACGATAAAAATTTGCCTTACATGTTTGGGAATCTCGACCCGTACAGCACATACATATTCAGGGTAAGTAAGTGGATGTTTTTAAGGCGTTCTTTGCCTGATATTCTCCGATAAAAAGCTGTTTTCCTTGTAAACTAAAGGGTCTTTCAACAAGGACGGTTCGATGTTAAAATTTAATAAAACAAGATGTGTGTGAGATATTAACGAAAATTATTTTTTATTTGAAATGCCCATTGATGCCATTATGGATGGAATAATTATGACATCGTTCAAATGTCTGCCGCGACTTCGTATGGTGGCACGAATCCGAGAGGTCCAATTTTTAATGACTCTGCTGAATAGATCCGGCTGAACCTGAGCGATGGCCTGCGTTATGTTGGCTTTCAGGGCAACGGTCGATTGTGACTTATTGGTATAGACCTGCGTCTTCAGCAAACCCTACAAAAAAAAGTCTAGCGGAGTCAAATCACACGATCTTGGTGGCCAATTCACGTCAGCTCTGCGAGAGATAACCCTACCCTCAAACCGTTCATGCAGAATGTCCATTGTGTCGTTCGCTGTGTGGCAAGTATCGCCATCTTGCTGGAACCACATGTCGTTCACGTCCATATTGTCCAATTCAAGCCAAAAGGAATTGTTTATCATTTATCTGTAGCACTCGCCGATGACGGTCATGGCCTCGCCAACGTCGTTTTCGAAGAAGTACGGACCAATGACGTCGCCAGACCAAAATCCGCACCAAACAGTAACTTTTTGTGGATGCATTGTCACCTGATGAACCTCATGTGGGTTGTGGTCATCTCATATCCGGCAATTTTGCTTATTAACAAAACCATTCATCCAAAAATGTGCGTCGTTGCTAAAGATTATTTTTCGGCCAAAATCGAGGTCCACTTCCAAGCGTTCCGAAGCCCATTCAGCGAACACACGGCGTTGTCTATGGTCATTAACTTTGAGCTCTTGGGTCAGTTGGATCTTGTACGGATGCAAGCTCAAGTCCCGACGCAAAATTCTAAGTCTGCGAAAGGCCGAGTTCTTGTGCCCGGCGAGAAATCGACTGCCTTGGAGTCTCCTGAACACTCACGTACAGCGGCGATGTTTTTGGCCGATCTGGCATTCCTTTGACGTAAAGGTGTTGGTTGGTTGTTTACCGAACCGGTCGTCTCAAATTTGGTCGCACCGCGTCTGCCGTAAAATTGAGCGCAAGGCGCGCAACGTTTTCACTAACGACCTCTCATTATGATAATAAAGTTTTATAATTTGCACATGCTGCTCAACCGTGTAACTTGCCATGGTGATTTGGCATCAATAAATGAATAAGAAAAAACATATTTGACAGATCCCGCCAAAACAAAATGGACACCACAGATTATTAACATCGACCCGCTCTATTTGAAAGACCCTATATAACGAATTTTTATCTAAAAAAAATTATATGTTAATTTTACATATAATTTTTTTATTTATATGTAGAATATTTATATTTTAGGTCAGTATTACGTAAAAAAATAAATAATTTCGTTCAAAAGCAATCAAATCATTTTAAATTTCTTTGGAGGTAAAAGGAACCTCACGAGGAAAACGGAAACCATTCATCAAAAGACCTTTTATGGTTTATAAAATACGTCACTTACAGAGTGACGTATGTGAGTATCAAATCATTTCTGTGTTTTTATTATATTCGGGTACTTATTAACCGAGTATACTCTATATTTATTGTTGAACTTAAGCTAGTGACCAGTTTAAAAGACTGTCATAAATACTGTTGTTTTACGCACAAGCGTGTTCCAAATTAGACAGTCGGGTTACATGTGGCAACTGGTCTTGTTGATCTTAAGCTATTGACCAAGTGTTTTAAAAACCATCGTAAACATTGTTATTTTAGGCACAAGCATGTTCGAAATTCGGCAGTCTGGTTACACATGGCAACTGGTCTTTTTGACCTTAGGCTATTGATCAAGTGTTTTAACTCTTGACTTGCGGGAAAACGGCGATAATTTCGAACTTACAGAAAATTCAAAATTTGAAAATTCGCCCGCCTCACGATTAGGCGATTTCCATGGAGCACTGATCAGTGCTTAGCAAAAGACCCTCATAAACATTGTTGTTATAGGCACAAGCATGTTCGAAATTCATTCACGTGCGATGCGGCAACTGGTCCCGCGGCAAGGAGGCGGCGACGCTGGATGGCATCCCCGGCGTGCCCAAGAACGTGCAGATCGCGGAGTGCTCCAGCCGCGTCATGAACGTCACCTGGGAGCCGCCTGACAAGCCCAACGCCGAGATCAAGGGCTATACGGTAAGCATACTCGGAGGTTGGTGCCCAAAAAGATAGTAAAACCTGAGGGAGGCCATCCCATTTTGTCGTGACCTCTAATTCATCACAGACACTAGAGAACGTGTAGAGACCGGAGACGTCCGAACCGCTTCATATAAATCGAAAAGTCAAGTGTCCAGCGACCGAAGCCGAGCTTGGGTCGCTGGACGCTCGGTCGCGCGGAGGCATAAAAATCAACCCTAATAGTTCTTGCCGTTGTAAAATAACGATGGTGATTGTGCCAAAAATGTATTACTGATTTTATTTAAGATATATTTCCTGAAAAGTGCTTTATTTTTCATAATATGGTGGATACAAAGTTGTGACACGATCTGTGTCACTTTCAGAAAAAATCGTGTAAATTAAATGTTCATCATCATCATTTCGAGTAGGTGACACGGTCGGTCGACCTTGCACACCCTGGTGTCAGAGTTCTTCGGAACCGCCTCTCGGCCTCTGACGTGGTTCCTTTAACGACTACCAGATGGCAGCCGGGACCAACGGCTTAACGTGCCTTCCGAAGCACGGAATCATCTTTCTGATCAGACAATCAGGTGATTTATGCCTGCAATGTCCTAACCAAACTGGAAACAACTTAACAAAGTATGCTTCCCGTGGGAATCGAACCCACGACCCCCGGGTCAGTAAAGCAAACGCCTTTACCACTGGACCACAGGGGCAGAAAAGTTATAGTGACTAGTGAGTTTATTTTCTACGACCCCAGCGATGAACTAGGATACAGATTGCTTTACGTATGGGATATTCGACGTGTTGGCAGACCAGTCAGGTGTTAGTGTTGGGGTTCCGTAATGAATAGATTCCCTCCGAAGAACTTGGTGTATTACTCTATATTATGTTAAATAAACCTCCGTGATACGACAGGAGAGGTCCCGGGTTCGACGCCCCGGCCCGGTCATGATGGACAATGGAATATTTTTCAGATTGGCCTGGTTCTTATTCTAGTACAATCTGTGTGATTTGTTCCTATTTATTTATTTATTTATTACATCCAAAACTCTAACCACGAATCAAACTGTATGGCGGCTCGGATATCGTGCCCCGCCTCCCCGCGCCCCCCGCGCCCCCCGCGCAGACCTAATATTGTGTACTGCGCTAAGTCTAATGGTGGCACTTCACATCGCTGTTCGGTGTTCGCGTTTTATTTCGGCTTTGTTCGCTATATTCGTGATAGATTCCGAATAATACGAATACACCGACCACACATCGTTCACAAACAGCAAATATGCCGAACATTTAAAAACATTTTTGCTATAGTTTGATTTTTCATTCGATGACGATGGACGTCGTGACCGCAGCAGCGGCTTATTATTTCCATTGTGCTAATTATCAGTACAAGTTATGTGTACTTTTTTTAGGTCTTTTATTGTCCCATTATATTCCAGGCTATTCTTGATACTGATCCACGCGTCATTCACTTTACTTCTGTTTTTATGAGAAGCGGGTCCCATATGCAGGGATGCATTTGATACAATTCTAGAAATCGCATTACAAGATCATTTGTCCAATCCATTTTGGCGCAAAAAAGCTGTAAATAAATACGTAGTAAGTAATCTACACGTCCGCCGCTGACGCGCATCGCACACAAATGAACAAGCGATGTGTGGTCGGTAAACGAACATATTCGCCATATTCGCAATCCTTTGATATGTTGCAAAAAACCGACAGCCGGCGGATACGGGTGTTCGGGTATTTGGCGTATTCGTCTTGATCGTGCGAATAGGCAAATATAGACGAATATACCCACTTCACATCGTCGTATTTGAGCAAATAAGACAAATACGCGAACACGAATAGCGATGTGAAGTGCCACCATAAAACTCGCCTGCTGTTCCGAGCGGTCATAAAGTTTTATTCGGACTATAACAATAGTAATTTAAATTTATAGCGGACAACACTATCGTGGAAGTATCGCCACCAACCTCTTTGCCATCGGCACGTCGTTCCGCGCGTGCGCGTAAGGCACCTAGAGTTTTGACTCTATGAAAACGTCATTGTGTTGATTGTATTTTTTTTGTGAACGTGCGCGCGTATCGAAATTTTGAATTTTGTTGATATTAGTTTTCATAAAACGTTTAGAATAAATAGTGTAAAGTGACGTGCGGACTTTTATTTTAACAAATTATAGTGGGCGAAGCTTAGTTGCCGTCAAAGGTTGCCGCTCGCTACAAATTCATGCCTAGATGTGTTATATCATTGCCCGCGATCTCCGCATGGGTTTGTATTATAATTAAACTCTGCTAGCCCTCATAAAGCACAATTTTTGTTAGAATTTTAATATATTATTCTTATCTTCAGCTGGAACTGACCGGAGTGGCCACGTACACCGACCGCTACGGCACGAAGAAGGAGGCCATTTCGGGCCCGCTCATGAAGTTCATGACGAACAACTCTAGATTCGTCAGGTATGTAAATTACAGTCTTATTTGCAGTACTACCCGATTTGCCTGCGCAGCAATCTGATTTATGCGTGGCGTGAAAATATCCGTTCGCTTTTTGTTTAAAAACTTTATTGAGCTTAAAAACCTACCATAGGTAGACTTAATGCTATTGGCTGGTGCGTGCGCGCCATTTATGCGGTTCGTGGAGCACCGTCGCGACGTCTACGAAGAAGACTGTGGCGACCTCTACATTCGAGTATTAACATACAATCTCAAATGTCCACAAATTCAAACTCAATTGAAGTGTGTTCTATCCATAAAGGCAGGTTTTCGGTAGCGTCGGCACGAGTATTATGAGCGAGATAGCATGAGAGAGAGTCCTGTTGTTTTTTGATTTTAAATCTTATGTAGTAGCAATAAGTTCGTTATTTTACTGATGTTTTCATTCGATTTGAGTCAGCGGTTTTTTGCGTTTTTCTGCCCCATCGATCAATTCCGATGTGACTTATATACGTGGTTCTACTGAATCTATCCATATGGCATTCGAGATTGCAGGTCTTTTATACTCTAAAGTCAGCCCCTGTAGCATGGCACGCGCGACAATGTTTATTGAATATCGCCATCTTGTTTTTCGCGTTCGCGCGATATAAACGGCGTCGCGTGAGCCATGCTACGGGGGCACCAATAGTTGTAAAACAAAAGTTAACGTTTACAATACAATAATAAAAATACATACGTTTAGTATGTACATATTATCACGTCTTTATCCCTTGCGGGGTAGGCAGAGCAAGGTCAGAAATCCCGAGGGCCACGTTTAGCGTGTTAGTGGGCTTTAGCGTGGGAAAGCGGAATCAAAATAGTGATGGGTGGCTAGCCGCATCGCCTATTGACGTGATTTCTTACCTCTTGACCGGTTATTACGGTCTGCATGGGAAGAAAAGCAGCTGGTATATTCTATGTTTTTCCCAAACCAGCATGATGGTGGCAATCAATTATAAGAAAATACGATAAATAAAAGTTTTTGATAAAATTCAAATATTTTGTCCTTTTTCTAGGTTTGACGACCTCCAACCCAACACTCAGTACACAGTTCGTCTGAGCGCGATGACGCGCATGCGCCGCCGCGGCAGGGAGGAAACCAAAACCTGTTTCACCAAAAAAGAACTACCAGACACCCCGCCCAGGCCAAGATGGAGAAAGGTAAAATCTAGATATATAATAACAGACAAAAGATCCTTCCCTTCCCCCCCCCCCCCACAACAAAAATATACTTTCGAATTAATAGTATCGTCTGATTTAGGAGTATAAGTATAAAATAAAGGGTGTCGCTAGTTTCGCTGATCTAAGCCACATAAGATGAAAAAAATTTTTTGATTGTTTAATTGATAGTTGGCAGTATACATTAATATTACGGTCTTCCCGGTGATATCTTCAGCAGGCGAGTTGTACTAAGCCAAAGATCCCACTCAGCTTACCCCTCGTTTCCATTAACTAGTTCTAGTATATATGAATTTTAAGAAATTCACGCCCTAAAGTGGTGAAATAGGGGGTGAAGTTTTACACGGACAAAGTTATGAGAAAATTGCTAGGCTCGTATAAAAATTTACTTTTTATTGAGATGCATCATAGTTTTGTATATTTTTTCGTCCAGTATCTCCTATGTATTATTTTCAGATTCAAACTGGCGACAAGTACATGTTCAAGATGTACCTGCCGAGGATTTCCGAGAGGAACGGCCCCATTTGCTGCTACAGGTACACATACTGATCTTTCACTCCGTTTTTTATTAGGGTTCTGCATCCAAAGGGTAAAAATGGGACCATTTACTAAGACGTTTCCTCGTGGTAAAGAATTGCAATCCAACTGGATTTTTGCACGACTGGCGAGGCTAAATTCCTAATGCAAACTTAAGTCTTATAATAGGTTAGTGCGTATAGGAAAGTGAACCTTTCGCATTCCTTGAACGCAGCAAGATGGCGGATTCGTAAATTTCGAATTTGCGAAATACAAACAATTTTAGACCTTATTGCACAATATTTTTTATAGCAATGTTTTCATAAATCCCTTGCCTTACATTAAGGCGATTTCATAAAACACTGATCAGTGCTTCCGCTTTCGATGGAATAGCTTATTATAAAGCGGTTTTTTTACAGGGTACACATGATACGTCTCCGTCCAAATCAGGAGCTGAAGAACCTCCCCCCGACCAAGAACATAAGCATCATCGACTACGACCAAGCCCACGACAACCCTCCCAAGTTCGGTGCCTACATCACTGACGTCATCACTAAGTAAGTCTGTGCTTTTAGGGTGCTTGTTAGTCTACCTGTCCGGGTGTTTTTCTCGGGAACGTGTGGTCGTATCAAACTTAAATTGTTATGAAATATTGAAAACTTCGGCCACTTGCAGCTGATAAAAAAAATTAACTTCTATTTCAAGTCATACAAAAGTTAATGTCATATGTTTTGTGGTTCCCGGCAGAGTAGAATAGAACCACTCCAAGTCATTCCGTGGATGTTGTAAAGGGCGACTAAGGAAACAGCTAAACAAAGCTTATTAACATTCACAACCAACAAAGAGACCTCTCCAACCCGTCTGGCCAGCGTGGAGAGTGTAGGCCTAATCCTCTGACTA
Organism: Rhodophaea formosa; assembly: GCA_963082605.1. Taxonomy (NCBI): domain Eukaryota; kingdom Metazoa; phylum Arthropoda; class Insecta; order Lepidoptera; family Pyralidae; genus Rhodophaea; species Rhodophaea formosa. The sequence continues at coordinate 5,086,215 of OY720228.1, read as the reverse complement.
CTCAGGCTAGTATATGGCTCTTGTAGTACAGAGAGGGTCGTGCTACTGCAGTGGAGACCAGAAAGACCTGATGATGATGATATGTTTTGTGTATTTGTTCAAACTCACAAGAGAAGCAGAACCAAGGAAGGGTACCTTTCGTTCATCTAGAATCTTAAAATTTTATAATAAACAATGACTTATCGCACAAATAAAGAAAATGGAAATACGTCGATAGAACTTTAAAATATATAACTTTTTTGTATATGATTTTAAGCTTTCGTAGTTACAATCACAATTTTTTTCACTACGGGACTTACCTCGATTATATAAAATAATATAGGAAATAATAGCAACTTTATTGTTCGTCACCCTCGGCGCGCTTGTACGACTTGCACTAAGGCGGCTTTTTTCTTCCATAAATAAGAATAAAATTAATATTTTTTTACGTTTTTGTTGAAGACTTTATTTAATAAGAGAAATTGTTCATCTTTACTTTAGAATCTAATGGCTTATTGACGAATGTTTAATAAAAACTTTTTCATTAATTATGACTGGCGTTTCCTTAAAAAATGCCTAGGTTATTCTCCCCCAAGCTAACAGCATTGTTAACTAAGCAATATCTTCCCAGCGACAACTTCCCATCGGACTCCGAAGTTCTAATCGGCGACGACACCTCATTTACTTTATAGAGATTGCTGGCTTCATTCACGAATGTGTCTATATCAAAACTTTTTAATTTTTTATTACTGTTTTTCCTAGGTTATTCTCCACCAATATAACAGGCTGATTATTAAACAACCAATATCTTTCCAGCGACCACTTCCCATCAGACTCCGAAGTCCTAATCGGCGACGGCACCTCCCTCTTCACTTCCGAGCAGTTCCGCAACACCGACTGCGAGCGCTGCCTGGTCAAGCCCCATCGCGAGCCCCACGACCCCCACGAACCCCCCGAGACCCACGAGCCCACCAGCACGCAGAGCACGGCCTCCCCGACCACGCCCAGCCTACTAGACCTGGAGGATGAGGACTTCACTGAGGACCCTGAGGCGTCTGCGCCGGCGGCCAGGGGGAGGCGGTACGCTGATGAGTTCAGCAAGTTAGTACACCCATATTTATTAGTATTTCGTGTGAATGGCCAATATTATAATAAATAATAATACATACATATATACGGACAAGTCACACAGATTGAGCTAGCCCCAAAGTAAGTTCGAAACTTGTGTTATGGAATGCTAACTGAACGATATTATATTTTATAATAGATACTTGCCTATATATAGATAAACATCGAAGACCCAGGTCAATCTGAAAAATATCATTTTCATTTCATGTTGACCGCTGCGCCACGGAGCTTGTCAAAATATTGGTGTTAGAATTTTCCAGTTGCCTAAATACATCTGTTAAATCTTCAAACTTCTTAACATGCCTTCCAAAGCAGGATTAAATGATGAGCATAATACTTTGGTCACTCATGGGTCTACGCCAAAGGTTACTTAACATATTTAAGTGTTATTGACGTATTCACCCTCTAGACCATCGAGTATGTTAGTGGCTAACGTTTCATATTCGTTTTGTTCTCCTGTCTACTCAAAGTCTATTGTATCATCATCATCAGGTTTTTTAAGTCTCCACTGCAGGAGCATGACCCTCTCTTTTAGTAAAGAGAAGGTCATGGGTCATGTATTAGCCAAAGCAGTCAGAGGATTTGGCCTACACTCTCCATGTTGGCCTGACTGGATGGAGCAGTCTCTTTGATGTTTATAAAATTTGTTAGCTCGTGAGTCGCCTCCTACGACATCCACGGTAAGACTTGGAGTGGTCCTATTCTACTCTGCCGGGAACTTTACAACGGTATATTTTTTTTTTAATATGGTGTGGTATAATACGAAGATAGATCTCGATGGCGTGCAATTGGGGAGGCCTATGTCCAGCAGTGTACGAGTATAGGCTGATGATGATGATGATGATGATGGTATAATTAATAGAAATAATTAATTACAGGTACGAAGACGATCAGATACTAAACAAGCACTCGGAACACAAGCCTGTGGAGTTGATTGACGTCAAGGATGGACCTCTGGACTCTGGCTCCAATTACACCATGTTTGTGGAACTTATTGGTAAGTTTCAATCTCAGAATAATAATGACAAAAGAATGAATGTTAAAATAAGAATTCAAAAACTATATTTTGCACTGTTCTAGCATTCGAAAAAAAGACGAGTAGAAAAGGAAAAACTATTTACTGTTTGTGTCACTTTTTCTCATTTGTCACAAGTAGAAATGACATTTGGTTATATTGGTTCTAATTTACTCGATCCAATTCAGAATCACTTATAAAATGACAAACTTTCACTGAACTATTGTTCAGTGAAAGTGGTTCTCGGCAGAGAAGAATAGGACCACTACAAATCTTCCCGTGGATGTCGTAAAAGGCGACTTAGGAAACTCAAGCTAAACAAAGCTTATAATCATCAAAGAGACCTCTCCAACCCGTCTGGCCAGCGTGGAGAGTGTAGGCCAAATCCTCTAACTGCTCTGGCAGTACAGAGAGGGTCGTGCTCCTGCAGTGGAGACTAATTAAGACCTGATGATGATGATGATGATATACGGACAAATCACACAGATTGAGCTAGCCCCAAAGTAAGTTCTTAAGTAAAACTTGTGTTATGGGATCCTAACTCAACGATACTATATTTTATAATAGATACTTATATAAATAAACATCCAAGACCCAGGTCAATCTGATAAAGATCATTTTTCCATCTTGACCTGACCGAGGATCGAACCCGGGACCCCCGTGTCGCAGACTAGCGTGTTGACCGCTGCGCCACGGAGCTCGACAATATATACATGTATATATTATAGCACATAAAGTGACATAGTCACGTGTGGATTGTTTACGAGTGTCTGGTGCTCTAATTGATATACGTGATATTGGCTCCTTACCTATGAAATTGGCGGTTTTTTTTTTGCGCTTGCCATTTTGTTCCTAATGACAGTAATTTTCAGGTATACACATTTTTTTATTTAAACTTGAAAGTTGCCTAAATTATTAACATTCTGCATGCATTAAATTTTTGTTTGTGTATTTAATTATTGGTAAATACTTATGAAAAGTACTCGTTTCAGTTCAATTTATCAAACGAGAAATAATACTAAAAGCGTTTGTATGAAAAATTCACTTTGCTCGAAATTCTCCATAGATAACGCCAATTTCATAGGTAAGGGAGGACCTAATATTTTAACAATATATATTTAATTAAATAGCGCGAAACTTTATAAATCTACAATGTGTGAGCGACTTTATTGTATGGCATATTGTGTTGCGTGGTTTGGAGCTGTAAGGCACATTTATCAAAGAAAGAAAATAGTCGAGAACTTTTAACGTTTCATCGCCAAACTTATGTCGTTTTGTAGTAAAATGTGTGCCAAAAAGTCATCCAAGAATAAGTACTTTTTCTGCTGAACAGCATAGGAGCCAATAACAGTTGAGATATCCATTAAAGTAGACATTTTATCGATTAAGGTGGTTCGATTCGGTCCGCTAGGAGACTCACCGTCAATAGATGACGTTAATATTTTATTTCTGTCGTATTTATTTTTGACGAATGAAACGTGCATTGATCTTTAGAACAAATTCTATTCACGAAAATAACGCAATATTTGTAATATAGCCCAACTATAATACATGCATATATTAATTTATAAAGTATTAAAAATGCCAATTTTAATGACGGCTGGAATTTTCACGCACACATTCAAAAAGCTATTAAGTAAAAAATAGAACGCTAAAGTCTTAGATATAAGCTCATTGGACCAGCGGATAAGGCTACTTAGTTGTCGATGGCAAGGTTGTGAGTTCGAGACTCATCTAAGGCTGTTTTTTTTAATTATTTATCATAACTAGCAATTTTCTCGCGACTTTGTCCGCATATATTATAGCCTATGTCACCCGCAGATAAATTACTTATTTAGGTAAAGAATTTCAAAAGATTTAAGCTATTTAGACTACTATATTCTCATGAAAAACATAATTTCCTGAAAATAGAATTTAAAATAAATGCCGACTTATGTCATTACAATGTAAGATAATGCTTCATTAGCCACCAAATGTGTAATTAAACTAGTATGGAAATCGAACCACCTTAATATGGAATTGCTTTGAGGTTATGTTAATCGAACGCTGTCACGGGCATAATAGCAGCGTTTTACCTACCAATAAAACGCTTATTAAGCGATAACCTTATTTGAAACCTAATTAAACAACAATTGAGAGTAGCGAGCTTGACTTCCGGTAGCAGGTCGGCTATTTTACCGATTTTCCCTTACGACGTAGGCTAACTTCCGGTGGCCAGGAGGGGGGCACGTGGCGCCGCGCCACTGCTCTGAGCCTCATTGGATCTCGAAATTGATTCGCATAAGAAACACCTGGCAGTGATTGTGTATTAGGTTTCAAATAAGGTTATCGCTTAATAAGCGTTTTATTGGTAGGTAAAACGCTGCTATTAAGCTTATGAACCGTTATTTGAAACCTAATTAAACAACAATTGAGAGATTGTCTGTTATCGCCTGGTGTACCGGTTATAGCCAATAACATGATGGATATGATATCATGTGAAACTGAATAGTTAAATAAATCAGATGTGAAAATAAAATGCATGACAAGACTGAGTTACAAGAAAGAATAATAAAAAACGTTATTTTACCAAAGGTTAGATCGGACTTTATAAACAAAAAAATTATCATATAAAAAATAAAAATTATTTGAATGATAATAAAGTAAACAAAGACTGAATTAATAAACACTTGTTTAAGTGTCAAATTCATTAACAACATAGATGGTATAGGTAAAGCTTAAATATCAAATTTACAATAATATAAATGGTAATGAGTACGAATAACTCGTACTATACCTGGCCAAAAATAAATGACGAAATTGAATATAAATTACATTCCGAACCATTATTATTTTTATAATAAAAATATTGTAAAACAGGATTTGCATCAGAACATCAAATAACCATCATATGACGTAGGTACTTTTCCTTATTTCATCGAAGATCAATAATAACCGGACTACTTTCAATAGTAAAAAATAAAAGAAATCACCTGGAGGAAAGAACTTAAAAAACTCACTTAACAAATTGCAAGGTTTACCTTGCGGAAAATATTTATTTTTCTATAACCTTTTTATCATACAGTCTTGTTGTCACGTGCAATAAGTTTCAGTATCCATGGTATAAAACCATTTGAATTGCATGTTCAAGTCCTATTACGTAGATATGGAAACAAATAGAATAATTTGTTAAAATTAGCCATGAGTAATTCTGTTCCATTTTCAAAATTTATGACATATATGTACATTGGTTAGAATAAAGCCAAAAAGGTAATTTTAAAGTAAGGAAAATTGAGATGAACTTTGACCGTTTTAATCTTTATAAAGTAAAATATGCTTGTGCACCGCACTTAGCAAGATGATAGCCGTAATTAGGACAAAACAACTTCTTTCTGGCTAAAATATACCCAGAAGATTTGTAATACAAAGGCTATATGGTAGATACAAACAGCTCTCGCAACTGTATTGTCTTTGATATGATAAAATGCAGAGGAATGACAAACATTTTATTTTTACACAAGAAAAAGTAAAACTAAACCTCAAGTAGTAAGTAAACTAAGAAAGTAATAAATTGAATTTTGACTACAAATATCTTGCTTTTCTGTTGCTAGGCTGGAATAGTACTAGTCAACTTTAGAGAGGCACAAACGGGAGACCGTTCATTAGTAAGATGAATAAATAGTCTCATCATTATTGATATTAAAAACAATCAAACCTGGTATTTCAAATACTTCGAATTTTGAAACAGGCAAAAAATGTCACATAAACAATATACCTTGTTAAAGCAATATGATCTGGATTTCCATCCTAGTATAGGATTAAAGTTCGGATTTGAAAATCTAATTCGGATTGTTCCTATATTTAAACAAACATAAAAGTTAGTGCGATATTATCATTTTAAGTGATAAATAGTGTCAAACACACCTTTTAATACCATTTTTGGTAAGACTAAGGCCAGCTAAGAGTTCCTTTATAAATTATTCAGTGAAGATTAGTAGAACCGTTTCAATTAAAGAAGCAAAAGAAAGCAAGTTTAATAAGATTGTTATACGAAAATTTTTATTTATGGTAGTTTCTTTACGTACATTAAATAATTCAATAAACTCCAAATACTGAAATTGCAATGAGATTTGCATTCACTGCTCAAATATATGTGGTCCAATAAAATATTTTATGTTGTTGTCCAATAAATAAACTAATTAAAAAAAAAATTAATAAATTACAAAATGTCAAATGCTGTTGTAAGCCTTAAACCGTGATAAAGCCTCAAAACTGAAACAGATTTAGACTAAAAGAAAATCGAAGATATGTATGTCTGCAGGCCCCGGGCCATGGGTGTCCAAAGCACTCCAGCTGAGAATGCAACTGGAAAAACGCTCAGATGAGAGAGGAGTCGGGCAAACGATACAGGACAAACCAATCCTCCATCACTCAGCGAAGGGCCTGGATGAGATGTTAAGAAGCTAGTAGCTAAAGAAAACACCGAGAATTATTGCTTAACATGCATGTCTTTTAATTTTTATTTTTTTTTCAACTTTTAAAATATGGTAAACTGAATTTTTTAAAAATATATTTTTCAATAAACTGATACCAAACATTTTTGTAAGAAATATTACAACATAAAACCGACTTTGCCTTGTGAAATTAGAGCGCAAATTAGAGCGCGCAACCGCGCGAACCTGCCAAGCCCAAAAATAGCCTTTTGATATGACGAGGAGGCTAATCTACGACGAAAAGCTGCTAAAGTTTTCTTTAAAATATTAAAAATAATTTGACGAACCGTTATAATCACCGCCTGAGGTCGGTAAATAAAATAAGCAAGGTCAAAAGACGAACTCTCTTTGTCGACTTGAAGTATATTCTAATCTTTTTACTATTGTTGCACATTATGAAATTAGGCAAAATGCTAGGAAATGCTAGATTCTAAAGATAGAAAGGAGGCTTATAGTATGCAGTGGGCGTAGAAAGCTGATGATGATTATGTGTTATACGTTTGCATTAAATACTAGTGTAGCACATACCGTGCATTCCACTTATTCATACATTACGGTAAAGTGACCATAAAAAAAAAATCGATAGTCAATTTTCATAGCTAGTGTCATAGTTTGAACATGAAAAATATCTGCGACATTACATTATAGTGTAATCAGAAAAACTCGCCTGGCCGGTTCGACTTTGCAATGAAAGTTGGTAAAAGTCTTTCTTAGATCAAGACAATTATTTTTATACGATATTAATATAAAAATATTTCATTATCAATGAGATGGTGAAGGATATGGCGTGATGTTTTAATTAAAACCACAGTGACCGGTAAAATAGGAATAATTTATTTAAGAATATCAATAACTTATATACAAAAGTAATAATACAGTAGTAGGGGTGAACGTGCCATTTAACATAAAGACAGCAAAATCATTGGCACGTACCCTTAAGACGTGATGTGCTTAATTGACATAATACAAATTAAATAATTATATTTCCTAGTTAATATCACGTCGCAATAGTATTCCCCCTTTTAGAAAAAAAACAAAAATAATGTAACAAAAAATATTAAACTTAGACAAAATTATAACAATCACAAAACAAAGAATGAATATCTATAAATAGAAATAACAAATGAACATAAATATCTTATCTTGCTAAGTTAACAATATTTAAACATTTCCTGCAGGTACATCACGTTCGTATTCCTAAGGTCGCAATAGTACTCCCCCTTTTGTAAAAAATAAAAACAATTAACAATAAAATTAACAAAAAATTCATAAACTGTAACAACAATAAATTAACAAAAATGTAAAAACTGTAGCGAACGCAAATATACTAAATATATCCATCAATTGCATAGTGCACGTGCTGAAAAACGCTGTGTAGGCAAATATTTCTGCGCGGCAAATTATGCGTTTATGCATTGACATTGACCCTGTGTATGGGTATTTCTTCCTTATAGTTGGTAGATATTGAAATATCTCTTATGTTCTCAATATGGACTTGATGACAGTCTGAGCTTCTCGTAGAGATACGTTTTCACTTGCCAGTTGCTTCAATCCCAGTGAGTCGGGAGATAATTTCTGCTTGCTCGTAGTCTTTTGTGAGACTGTAGAGAGCGATGTCGACTAGCGCCGATGGAAGTCCTGCCGAAATGCTCCGCTGAAGAGTGGCCACTCTTTAAAAATTTCTAAGCGTGAGCTCGGCGGCTGTGCCGGACGTTATAATTGTCGAAAATAAACATTGTGGGTGCTCTGCTCAGGACCAGGAGCTCGGTGCGTCGGCTGCTGTGGCCCTGGAGTATGACCCGTTTGCTGGCTTGCTCTTGAGACTGCTTGCTGTGAACCATTTGCTGCATCTTGAGAGAAGTAATTTTCAGTTAAAGTAGTGCTTCTGTGATCGCCATTTTACTTTAATGTTTTCCTGTCAATATGTTGATCGCTGTTCCATCTTAAAGTTGTTCGCTCTTTTGCTTGCAGGCTTCAAAGTTATCAATTTATTGTCCTTGTTTGCCATGAAATCTATACCACTGTGTAAGTCGGTAGCAATTAGGCATTAGAACTTAATGATATCACGAAATGCGGTGCAAGATTCTTTGTTGCCAAATAAATTCTTCTTCAAATAATAGGCAAATATTTATATTCTTTCTCATTACGCCTTTTTTAACAACATACGGCCATCGGCGGCCTTGCGATCTTGACCTCGTTCAATTATTTGTTGCAGTTGCACTTTCGTTCGTTGTTGTTTCCATGTGAAGTGATGCAATTTGTGACGTCAAATGCGTCATCATATAGATATCAGCTGTTCACGTTGCGTAATTGTTTCTATTGTATTTAATAATTTCGTTGATCCTCTGTTATATCTCTGTGCATGCGCTCTCTTCTTTTTCTTGAAGATGACGGCTAGAGCTTGCGGTTGCGCTGATATTGCGCGGATTTTTCTTTGCCTCGGGGTTGTCCATTGTGGTTGCCTGGTAGTTCCTGTGCCTCCTGTTTTATGACCGTTCAGCCATGGTGCAGGATTCGATCAATGAATCGTGTGAGCCGGTGTTGATTCCTTTTTTCAACGTGGTTGGAGCCATTTTTGATGGTCCTTGTTGTCCTTGTGGTTCTGGTTACTGCCGGAGTGCCTCTTGGATTTTCAAACCGGTGAGACCCGCTTGTGGGAAGCCAGTGAAAATGTGCACGTTGGTTTTTCCGTTCTTCAGGCTTACGTCGTCTGGGTCTTCGGTGTTGAGGCGCGTATCCATCATGTCAGACTACATCACGACGCCATGATCACGTCGGGGTCACCAATTATGGCGTGATGTTTTAATTAAAACCACAGTGACCGGTAAAATAGGAATAATTTATTTAAGAATATCAATAACTTATATACAAAAGTAATAATACAGTAGTAGGGGTGAACGTGCCATTTAACATAAAGACAGCAAAATCATTGGCACGTACCCTTAAGACGTGATGTGCTTAATTGACATAATACAAATTAAATAATTATATTTCCTAGTTAATATCACGTCGCAATAAAGGATAACTAAAAACAAGTTCGGTGCAAACTACGAGTACTCTCGTAGAACACTTTATTGTGAAACTCCAGCAGTGAATGTGTTAACCAGAGACTGCGCCTCTTCGGCAAAGTTTGCGATGTAGCTTTTATTTAAGTTCGTAACTGATTCAAGTGGCTAACTTAAACATTTATTTTATAATTTCTTGGGATACAGTTCAATTTACTGTGAAAGTTATTAACTAGCTAATACCGCAACAGGTCAGATCTGAGCCTGTGTGTTCAATTTAACGTTAGCATTATTCATAAGGAGCCAAATCTAGATCATACACATTTGGCTTCAAGTATAGCCCAAACGACTCTAAAATTCATAATTGACAATATTTTCAGCATTGGAAATACTGCTTGACCCGAGCCCATGAATTAAACTGAGCTTTCACATTAGTTTTATGATAAAAAAAGCCCAAGTAAATAAACATGAAAAATGTAGTTACTTTAATAACTTCATGAACATATTTAAAGAGATCATTATTCGCGACGCAAAATGTCGCTCCACTTATTATAAAAAAAAAAAAAAAAAAAATTAATGTTATGGCATGACTAGGCTTGCCCTGAGCCTGCGCATTAAGCTGAGCATACGCAACAGCTAATCAATTGCACTTAAATAAAATTGTTATACAACCAGAATGTAACTCCTCTTGATTCATCGCGATTGGCGAGTTTATTTGAGCTTTTGCTGCAGTTTTACTCATCATTAAATAGTTCTATTTACGTCATTCATAAAATAATCCGAAATTGCGACATGGCTTGGCTTGGCCTGAGCTCAAGCGTTCAGGTGTGCAGTACGTAGCAGCTTTGTTTCAGCAAAATAAAAGTTAATATTAAGAACCAAAATGTATTTTATTTTACTTCATGTATTGCATGTCTATAATTAAAATAGACGCAATAGGCAGCATGACTAGGCTTGAGCCTGAGCCTGCACGTTCAGCTGAGCTTGTGCAGCAGCTTTATTTATTTGCACTATCAACAATACGATGTTCTGGCATGACTGGGCTTGACCCGAGCCTGCACGTGCAGCTGAGCTTGCGCAGCAGCTTTATAAATAATCCAATATTCCAGCATGACTGGGCATGACCCGAGCCTGCACGCTCAGCTGAGCTTGCACAGCAGCTTTATTTATTTGCACTATGAACAATACGATGTTCTGGCATGACTGGGCTTGACCCGAGCCTGCACGTTCAGCTGAGCTTGCGCAGCAGCTTTATAAATAATCCAATGTTCCAGCATGACTGGGCTTGACCCGAGTCTGCACGTTAAGCATAGCTAAGCTAACAGCATTATTTCGATAAGGTGGTCAAGGTATCACCCTATTATATAAAATTCACTTATGTATCAATTCTCTATTCCATACAAAGATTTTGTTCCTACAAAGAAATTAGTAAAAAGAAATAAACAAAATTGTCCACCGTAATCGACAATTGAATAAACTAGCAATTCAATGATAAGTTCACACTTCAACTTTTTAATGAATACTATCTTTTAATATACTTAATGAAATGTTTAGTTACCTCTAGAAACAAAATTAATTTACGGAATTGATCTCCATATCCTCATCTCCTTGAGGGTAAGTGATATGAAAACAAAACAAAAAATCTTCGCAATCGAAAAGGATTTTCCGTTAATTTAAATGTTTTATTGAGTAGCTCAATAGCTAGTTATTTTATTCATTATGCAGCAAAGAACCAGTTTCATGAAGTGATATAAATGAAAATCATTCATATCTATATTAAGTTTTATTGTTAATCTTGTCAATCGCTTATTAACGTAAAATATTACGCAGTCTATGGCTGCACATTTTCTTGACATATAGTTAATCTTTATAAAGGCAACGGCCTTAACTTCAAAAAGGCTTAATAAGCAACGCCAACGTGTTAATATAATCTTGAATATCACTTACATGCTCTGCATAGCAACACTACATTCCTTGGTCTGGATAGTTTCTCAATTTATTCACTGACACAGTCACTTTAAATTATATAGGAATATAACAACTTAAGAATTCAACATTTAAATAGTACTGTTTGTTAATCAGATGGACTGTTAAATAACCAATATATAAGTAACGAACGATTTGCATCGTTAAAATCCTTTAAAAAATCCGTTATTATATTGAATTTTTGAATTCAAATAATAACATGTTTCAGGGAAAATCAGTAATCTGAAAAATAAAAAGCTGAAAAGCGAAAATATAAGTAATAAAAATGTAAGTACGTGCACTTACCAATACAACCGACTGCTACGATAGTCAAGACGCCAATGAGGCTCAGAGCAGTGGCGCGGCGCCACGTGCCCCCCTCCTGGCCACCGGAAGTTAGCCTACGTCGTAAGGGAAAATCGGTAAAATAGCCGACCTGCTACCGGAAGTCAAGCTCGCTACTCTCAATTGTTGTTTAATTAGGTTTCAAATAACGGTTCATAAGCTTAATAAAAAATAGTGACAACCCTCTAGTTTACGAATATACTATTGTATACCACCTCTATGGCAAAATATCCTCTATGCACTATGGCACCTCTTTTTAGCCCATTTTCAATGCCATAAGAGATCACAGTAGGAACTGATGTCATTTTGTTGTTAATTCAGTAGGGTTTCTATTTCTTTAGTTCTAGTTCTGTGGTTTCAAAGCTCTCTTTATTTTTTGGCTAAAATTATAGTCAGTTACGTTATAGAAACCCGCCTTTACTCACGTTTTATTTTCGTCGGCTTTGAGGGAAGCGAAACAGTTGTGTCGCCACTCCTGACAGTCGCCCCGATGATGGTCTTCATAACAGACCGAAACTAGTCGGTGAATCCGACGAAAATAAAATGTGCGTAAAGCCGGGTTTCATTCATGAATTTATCCCGCGTAATTCAATTATTATTTACGTTTTTGAAACATTGATTAGTACAAAACAAAGTAGTTTATTGCTGCTAAAAATTAATAGTGGTATTTTGGCTAGGCCCTATAGGCTACAGGAGGCGACAATAGAACAGACATACTTACAAACATACATACGCACGAAACACATTACATACAACCCTTTTGTGTGGGTCAGTCGGGTAAATATTAAGTTTTTCTAAGTATAACGAGCTCAGTGGCGCAGTGGTTAACACGCCAGCTTGCGACAAGAGGGGTTCCCCCCCCCCGGGTTCGATCCCCGGTCAGGTAATGATAGAAAACGATAATTTTCAGTTTGGTCTGGGTCTTGGATGTTTATCTATGTAAGTATATCTATTATAAAATATAGTATCGTTGAGTTAGTATCATACAACACAAGTTCACAGCTTACTGAGGGGCTAGCTCAATTTGTGTGGTATCTCCCTATATATTTATTCATGATTATTATTTATATATACGCGCGAAAGACATTACTCTCTTTCAGGGTGGGTAAGTCGAGTAAAAAGTATAGTTTTTCTCATCATTCGCAGTGCCAAACTCGTCAGAGTCACAGTTCAGCGACTACGTGAACGCCCTGATGCCGGCGCCCACTCCGCAGCCGCACGCGCCGCTCAATGTCTTGGAAATCGCACTGCAGGTATGATTCATTTGTCTTTGTCGTGTTCAATCAGTAGAATTTAATGGTTGCTGTTTGTTTTCTGAATGGGTTCCACTTGCGACACTTAAAACATGTTTTCTTTCGATACTTGCCTCATAAGGTTTTATGCCAAGCATGAGAGATGCTGCTCTCCGAAGGCGTTGCTAATGTTTTTCAGTTCGGTCCTTTAGGCTATGCATGGAACCGCGGCCTATCAGGTGTATAAGATTTTGTTGCCCCTCAAAACATTGCACACACATTGGCAATGCCTAAAGCCAATGTCCGGCCCTCCTTAAATCAAAATCTTTACACTGTCAATTTGATGTGAAATAAATGTAATTTCATGAAATTCAAGTATAATGTAAATATTTTGATTTAAAAAGTGTATATTTCAATAAAAAGCCGTATCAAGATTGTTTACATTTTTAAGCACCTGAAAAAATGGACTATCGCTACAGTCTATTAAAAAAAGAGAATGTGTAGCCGTGTGAATCCCGGGGAGTAGAATAGGACCACCCCAACTCTTCCCGTAATAGCTTTATTTAGGAAACACAAGCTAAACATCCTATCCTAATCCTATCCTAACTAATGTTATAAATGCGAAAGTGAGTTTGTTTGTTTATTTGTTTGTTTGTTTGTTACGCTTTCACGCCCTATTTACTGAACCGATCATCATGAAATTTTGCATATACATAGGTTAGGGTACTGGGAAGGACATAGGCTATATATCACACGGGCGAAGCCGTGGGTAACAGGTACCCTAACTAATATTATAAATGCGAAAGTGAGTTTGTTTGTTTGTTTGTTTATTTGTTTGTTTGTTTGTTTGTTACGCTTTCACGCCCTATCTACTGAACCGATCATCATGAAATTTTGCATATACATAGGTTAGGGTACTGAGAAGGACATAGGCTATATATCAAGCGGGCGAAGCCGCGGGTAACAGCTAGTAGCTTATAAATATCGAAGGGACTTGACCCTTATCCCGTCTGACCAGCGTGGAGAGTGTAAACCAAATCCTCTGACTGCTCTGGCTAATATATGACTCTGGTAGTACAGAGAAGGTTGTGCTCCTGCAGAGACCAGATGATGATGATTGTTCTAGGTAACCTGTGGCGTAGCGGCTCTTGTGCTGGTGTGCATGATAGCGTTCTGCGTGCTGCAGACGAGGCGCTCGAGAAAGCTGCCGCAAGCGCAGCTGGAGATGAATCCAGTCTTCAGGTAATTATCAAAAACTTCTATATATAAGAAACAGACATTTAAAAGCAATCGTGTCACGTGACGTGGACGGCGTCTTCACGGTACAGAGTGATGAGTGAGCTAAGCGCAACGGTGTTAATTAGCTCTCTTTAAACGCTTCAGAATTTGGTACGTACGGCTCGTCTACCTCAGTTTACATAGAAGTCTGGTTGTGCCCGTCAGGCACAGTGGCGACACTCCCTATACGTTCGGGCAACGGTGACCTTGAGCCGGGGCGTGTAAGCGCTAGGGTTGACAACGCGTAGGTAGTCACTCACCACTCACCTCGTGCCTGCGGTGCGAGACGTGCGAGAGACGCAAACACAACACACAACCCTCAACTAAGCCAGTTCCGTGGTGAGCCGTTCACGCCCCGCGCGGCTCTCGCTGCCCCCGCACACGTGCAAACACCCACACATAGCCGCAAGCGATTTTATGTAGACACATGCTTAAGTGTCGTTTTTTTTCGCGTAGTGTAATATTGTTTACAGCATTCAAGCTCTGACAGGAGGTTGTATTTAACTCAAAATCCGGGTTGTAAGTTCGATTTACATCCTTAGGCAGGTAAGTAAATTTGAAAATCGCAGGCGGCTACGTGCCACAATTTATTTTTATTTTTAAAACAAGTGCACTGGCCACCACTAATGGCTGAATGCATCAAGATCGCAAGGCCATATATATAAAAAAGAAACTGTTTGCCGCTCATTTTTTTTGTTTTATTCTTTGTTGCAAATTGCATATATTTTTCCTCGCTGTCATGATGTAAAGTAGAGTGTTCAACTCGAATGTATGTGATCAATTATAACCCTCTTAAAACTATCTACTATTGCGTCAGATACATCGTGGAACACCTGGTGGGCCGGCAGCCGCTGGCGTCGCACGCGCCGCCCGACATGCCGCCCATCGCCAAGGAGGACCTGGCTGCCGCCTACGCCGAGCGACAGCTCGACTCTGACTACGGCTTCCAGAAGGAGTTCGAGGTGAGCTAGCATAGTGCAGCTATTAGACAGATAGGCAGGCTGACTGGTAAATCACGTTACATATTGAAAGAGGGCACTCAGTACACGATTCTCGTTCCAAATATATAATGCTTAAAAGTTGACCAAATTATCCAATAAAAACAAAAAGTGTGGACACTGGCGCTGTACGCGATGATAAGTAGGTATATTGCGTGTCAGCCACGAGCCGTGTAGCTGCATTCGCAAAGCGATCGCGCGGTGTCCAAACATTCCGAGACTTTGTGCACTAATTTGTTTATTTTTTTCTTTGTAATTAATAGGTATTTTGTTGGTTTTATATTTTTTTACATTACTTGAGATCATGATTTATTATGTCCTTAAGTATGATACAATCATGCAACTCTTGTGCACATCTTCCAAAATGAGCCTGCAACACTTCAAGATGATGGGAACACGCTCATATGAATCTTACAGATGCTTTGATCTTTGTCTATTTGAATTTGATATTCAAGATAAGATAGATATCAAGGTTATAAATATTTTTACAATCAAACATCAATTAATGGAACTACTGTTTATTCAATAAGTTTAAAAAGGCTTGACCTCGAGTAGTTGAAAGTAATGCACAACATCAAACGCTATGAGACGTGCAATAATTCCAGTTTGTTCACGGACCGTATTTGATGTGTCAACTTGTTATTGTTTTTGGCGTGCAAATCTTTGAATAAGTATTTCAGGCAAAGTATCTGCGCGGGAATAATTACATGGGTATATTTTTTTTACTCATATCATGCATTACTAACATTTTGATGATTTTTGCCATGCGTTGTCGAATAAAACTGTGTTGTGTGTGTTTTTTTATGTACAGCTTGACATACTATGCTGGTTTATATTTTATAACTAGTTCAGAATTGTCAGATTTTTTTAAAACTTGAAAATATAGTTCATTATAAAATTGATTTCATTTTTTCTTTAAGTTTTTCTAACTTTGCACTAGATCAATTGTCATCATCAGCCAGGTGGTTGACTGGCAGAAAAATCCATTGGCTTTAAGTCCGCCTTTACACTGTATTGTGTATTAAGTTAAATAAATAAATAAAGATAGTCATCTATGATACGTATGTGCGTCGTATTTGTCGGTTGCTGCTGTATTCTGCGTTTAAACTTTAGTGTGTAAATTCTAATAGAATAGAACACAGTCATCTGTTTACGTTTGAATAGTTAGTTATTACTCTATGGATGTTAGTCATTTGATCTATTTATTCACGTCACTGTATATCTTACTTTCAAGATACATTTGTCTAAAGATTAAAATTCGTTATTTTATTTAAAGGTATTTTAATGCATTCACAATCCTATGCTGTATATATGTATAATATACACTTGTTAAAATTTAGAAATAAGATATGGGAAAAAAGTTCACCGCGCTTCGATCCTACACATCGAATGTCTCTACAAAATTCTAAAGATGCTGGGACGAATGCCGACGGACGAATGCCAGCCCGCGTGGATTATATTCCCATGTCTTATTTCCTTACTTTTATAAGAGAAAATCAGAATAAACTAAAATTTCTAAACATATTCTTTGGTAGAAAAGATAAATGTCAAGCTGTACCACGCTACGCAACAAACCCTCGCTTGCTTACTTACCAACATATAAAAGTGTTGCGAAAACGACAAAGTTGTTGCAGTTGCTGCCCGACTGCTTCAACGACCGCACCACGCACGCGTCCGAGGCGCGCGAGAACCAGCCCAAGAACCGCTATCCAGACATCAAGGCGTACGACCAGACCAGAGTGAAGCTGCAGCAGATCGACAGCATCGCCGGCTCTGACTACATCAACGCCAACTACGTGTCCGGTTACCGGGTGAGTCACCAGTGTGTTAGCTCATCATCATCATTTCAGCCGCAAGAAGTCCACTGCTGGACATAGGCCTCTCCCAAGGGTTTCCAAAATGACCGTTGGAAGCGGCCTTCCAGCGCTTCCCTGTGCGACCTTGATCAGGTCGTCCGACCAACCTAGTCGGTGGGTGCCCGACGCTGCGCTTGCCGGTACGTAGTCGCCATTCGAGAACCTTTCTGCTCTTCGCGCTATGTGCCCCGCCCACTGCCACTTCAAAGAGCTAATCCGCTGAGAGAGATCCGTAGAAAAACGAAGGTCACCGACATACGGTGACCTTCGTTTTTCTACGGATGTCCTCGTTTCTGTCTCACTATCTTCGATCTCGCAGAGAAACACCGAGCATAGCCCTCTGCATAGCTCTTTGAGCTCACCGAGAGTGTGTTACCTCACCGAGAACTAACCCGACATCAAGGCGTACGACCAGACCAGAGTGAAGTTGTAGCAGATCGACAGCGTCGCCGGCTCTGTCTACATCAACGCCAATTACGTGTCCGGCTACTGGGTGAGTCACCAGTGAGTTTTTTTTAATGTCATAGGACGGCAAACGAACAAGCGGGTCACCTGATGGTAAGTGAACACCGCTGCCCATGGACAACTGCAACTCCAGGGGTGTTAAAGAGCGTTGCCGGCCTTTACATTTCCCTTCCCAGAGGGGGAGGGGGGGATGGGCTTCCGGCTCTCTCACTCACCGAACGAAGCATAGAAGCGGTAAAGCCGAATGTCGATTTTCCGTCATCATCATCACCAGTCACCAGTGTGTTAGCTCACCGAGAACCGCTCCCCGACATCAATACCGGGTGAGTCACCAGTGTGTTAGCTCACCGAGAACCAGGGTGAAGCTGGCGTATATTTACAGCGATTCAAATCTCTCCAAAGATGATTGTAAAGACTTTTGTGTCAGTACGCTGACTTAAATTTCAAACCTGTCAAGATGCTTGAATTTTGATGGTAAGGAATATGCATGAAAAAATATGTGATATTTAACAACTAATCCATAAATATTCAATAGTGAAAACCTTCGAGCAACACGGAAGGGAGTAGCCATACGCTGCATTCCCCTCTGTCAAGGTACAAGCCAAAATTAGGCATATGCATGTCTATGTGTTAGTTGTGTGTGACTCATCTGTACACAAATTATTTTTTCTTTTTTATGTCATTTTTTGTGATAATGTCATAATTACTATCAAGTGACAGTTTAAGTTTTGTATGTAGGTGTGCGGAACTAAACTTGTGTGCACATTTCCCCCCGCAAAAAACGCCAGAAAAATTGTCATAGTAAATTGTCGCTTTGCCCACTCCCTCCGTCCGGTACGGAGGCCGTGTTGCTCGAAGGTGAAAACAGAATAAAAAGTGATTGAAAAACGAACGAGATAGTAAGGATTTTACGAAAATAAGTATTTCACTCGCAATAACGCTTTTTTCTATGGCAAATGTATAAATGATATAGACTTTGACGTCACCAGTCCATATCTGACTTTTTAAAATTAAATCTTGAAAGTATCACATCTTCGTCGCTTCATTTACTTCATTACAAGTTAGTTTCAAAATTCTATCATATTAGTTTAAAAGGGCCTGGATGGATGAATATTGCCACAATTCCTTATTTCCGTTTGTATGGAGACATGCCCATACAAACGGAAATAAGGAATTGTGGCAATATTTGATAATTTTGGAGTAAAATTAAGCGTGCTATCAATAAATCTTAAATTATCAATGGTTTGAGAATTATAAGCCTCTCAACATTTCCATACAAATTTTTAAAGGCTTATAATTCTCAAAAAATTGATATTTTAAGCAAGCTGAATAGGAACGTACGTAGATTATAATTATATTAATTGATTGAATGCTTAATTTTATACCAAAAATTTCAAATATTGCTACAATTCTCTTTTTCCGTTTGTATGGAGACGTGCGCGTACAGGGCGCTCTTAATGTAATCAATAAAAAAAAAATACGTGCATTTTCTCTAAAACGAAATACTTCAGAATGCGACTGCGCTAATAAGTTATAGTGCTTCATATAATTTGCTTTTTCCTGAAGTACCCGATTGTTCTAATCTGTATGTCTGTCCTATGCCTGCAAGGACCCTTCGGAGCCTAACCAGGTATTGCATGCAACCAAATATCTCTCAGCTTGTATATTTACATAGTTGGCTTTAAAAATCATTATTTACAAGTTACTCATTTGTTTTCTTATTAACTAAGAATTCTATTTATATTTTATGAAAAATCATTTAAAAAGATAACATTTTTTCATCTTGTAAACCTACTTACTGCAATGTTCTATTATGTTGTCTTTTCATGTAATGTTTACGTCGTGCTTGTTTTTCAATTATTTTTGAATGTGTAGATCAACAAAAGTAAGTGCTATAAATTTTGCTTAGCTGGCGAAATTTATCTCTGAACCACGTAATTTCCAACCACTAAATCTACACATACGAAAAACAAACAAACAAACAATGCGATGATGATCGACACGGCCATTTCATACTTTTGATAATTATTATTAATGTCAACTATTCGTTATATTATGAACTTTTAGGTATGTATATCCACCGTGTATTACTAGACAGGTAAATAATATAATAACCCTAAAATTTCTTACTGCTCAAGTAACCTTATCCAAAAAAAGGTTTTCAAGAACATTAGCCAATAATATAAAACTTTCACTCCACAGGAGCGCAAAGAGTTCATTTGCGCGCAAGGGCCCACCGACACTACAGTCAACGACTTCTGGCGCATGATCTGGGAGCACGGGCTCGAGCTGATCGTGATGCTGACCAACCTGGAGGAGTACTCCAAGGTCAAGTGCAGCAAATACTGGCCTGACGAGCTGCGGGGTTCCAGGAACTTCGGGAGCATCACCGTGCACCACGTCTCTGAGAAACGGTAAGGACAGAGTCTAGCCAGCACGGGTTGTACTCCAAGATTACTTTAAGGTCAAGTAGAGCAAGTGACTGCGGCAGCATCTGCACCTTGTACAGGAGAAACTGTATTAGGTACTTTTAGATGGCATCAATGTTGTATATATGTCCATATTTTGAGTTGTAAGAAGTCCCCAAAAAATAACAAAATAAGCAATTGGCAGCAGCATAGGTCAAAAGTTTTATTCGAACATAAGTCAGATGGTGTGACCGCCTGTAGGTATGATTGTCGTGATCGCCTTTCGAGAAATATTTAGAGCACAACTTTACTGTGTATCCTTCCGCTATAAAAAGATCCATAAATTTATATAAAAAAGGGGAAACGCTGGGGAACTGAGTACAAAAGGCAATACGTGGACCATTAAATGTTTAAATAAAATTAATTTACTCCGGTTTTTGTCGCGTTTATTCATTATTTATACACCTAACGTTTCGATTGTTCTTCACACACACGAAAGTTCTTTGATTGTTCTTCACACTTCACAAACAAATTTTAATGGTTGTTGCAGGTATTCAGATTACATAGTTCGTGAGCTGCGAATCACCAAAACGCCCACAAACTCAGACGGACAACCTATAGTTGAGAACAACGGCATCGCGAAAAGAAATGGAGGTATATCGTATTTTTGTTTATGGTGATTAATGATAATTTAAGAAATTTATGTGGCAATTTTTTAAATTCCCTACAGTTAAAGAACGATACTTAATTTTCTACTTGTGGCTTCCTAAGGCAGCATCTGTAGATAGATGCAGTTTTTAATCCATTTAAAATATTAGTGTGAGACGCACACTAATATTTAAAATAATTAAATTCTAGAGCAGAGTAGAATAAGAACACTCCAAGTCTTCTCGTGGATGGCGTCTTAGGAAACACAAGCTAAACAAAGCTTATCCCTAAGCTAATCTCTCCAACCCGTCTGACCATCGTGGAGAGTGTAGGCCAAATCCTCTGACTACTCTGGCTAATATATGGCTCTGGTAGTACAGAGAAGGTTGTGCTTTTGCAGAGGAATCTTAAAAAGACTTGATGATGATGAGTTTTATTTTTCTGATTTTATTAATAAATTTTCAGATTGTGTGGGAGGCGGTGGATCAGGCTCAGGGTCAGACAGTGCACCAACTTCCCCACGAGAAACCAAGGAAGAGTCCAGACTAGTGAAACAATACCACTTTCTCATGTGGAAGGACTTCGCCGCGCCTGAGCACCCGCACTCTATACTCAAGTTTATCAAGGTATGTTGATGAGATTCAGGGTCTGACAGTGCCAAACTCCTTCACGAGAAACCAAGGAAGAGTCCAGACTAGTGAAACAGTACCACTTTTTCATGTGGAAGGACTTCGCCGTGCCTTGGCACCCGCACGCTATACTCAAGTTTATCAAGGTATGTTGATCGGGCTCAGGGTCTGACAGTGCCAATTTTTGCCGCGAGGAACCAAAGAAAACTCTAGATGGGTATGACAGTACCACTTTCTTATGTCGAAGGACTTCGCCGCGCCTGAGCACCCGCACTCTATACTCAAGTTTATCAAGGTATGTTGACCATATTCAGGGACTGAAATTGCCAAACTTTGCCGTGAGAAACCAAAGATGAGTCCAGACTGGTGTATAAATACCACTTTCTTATGTGGAAGGACTTCGCCGCCCACGAGCACCCGTACTCTATACTTAAGTTTATCAGATATGTTGATCGGGCTCAGGGTCTGACAGAGTTAACTTCTCCATGAGAAAACAAAGAAGAGACTCCAGACTCACTAGTCTGGACTCTTTTTTTTTCTCATGCTATGATGCGGCGGTTTACGATTGGGTCTTCAAGGTGATGGTTGAAAATATGAACGACTCGTACAAGAATGCACTTTTATTATGGAAAGAAGTAATACAGTATATTGAGCTATTGACAATCGAAGTGTCCAAGCACGAGTGGGGATGACCGGCCGGTGACCGCTCCTCTGCGAAATGCCTGCCTGTGTGTGTGTGCGCGTCAACATGCCGCCTCTCATTGAAGCGTTGCTGCTTCAATCTTCTTGATTTGGCAGGGGACAAATTCTAGGAAATGATCGCCTCAGAGTTCCAGTCGAGGTTCTGATGTCAGCTACTCTCGCTACTCCATCGGTCCCTGGATACAACTTCACAATACGCCCCAAGAGCCACTTCAACGGTGGTAAGTGTTCGTCTTTAATTAACACAAGGTCTCCGATATTGAGGGTCCCTTGTGATGTCTTCCATTTTCTTCTGACCTGAAGCTCAGTAATGTACTCTTTATGCCATCTGGACCAAAACATTTGTCGCAGCTGCTCAATTCGTTGGTAACGGTCAAGGCGGTGATGCGATACTGTAGCATAGTCTGGCTCTGGTGTTGACGTGAGTTCTTTGCCGATGAGAAAATGACCAGGAGTTAGCGGAGTTAGGTCTGCAGGATCGGAGGACAGAGGACAAAGGGGTCTGGAATTTAGTATCGCTTCTATTTGCGTAAGTGTTGTGTACAACTGCTCAAAAGTTAAATTTGAATTTCCTATAACGCGTTTTAAATGATGTTTTGTGGATTTGACGCTGGACTCATGCAAACCCCCAAAATGAGGGGAATGAGGTGGACAAAAAGAAAATTTTATTGATTGTTTTGCAAGATCGCTTACAATGTCGTCACCGTGATCTTTAACCATTTTTTTAATTTCGTTGTTGGCGCCGACGAAGTTAGAACCGTTGTCGCTATAGATATAAGACGGTTTGCCTCTACGAGCGATGAACCGCTTTAACGCCAACAGAAAAATTGCCGTTGTTAAATTACCTACCAACTCGATATGAATGGCCTTTGTTGTGAAGCACACGAAGACGCAAATGTAAGACTTTATAAGTCTACAGCCTCGCCCCTCCTTATTAGCGACCATAACCGGTCCAGCGTAATCTAAAGCGGAAAATTCAAACGCAAAGCTAGTGCAAAATCTCTGTTTCGGTAAATTTCCCATTATAGGTGCCACAGTTTTACCACGGTAACGATTGCATGTAGTGCAGTTTCGGGACACATATCGTGCCAGATCACGACCTCCTACAGTCCAAAATTTTTGACGAGTCGAATAGAGTATATGCTGTGGACCAGCATGCATCAAAATTGTATGTTCATTTTTGAATAATAGTTTTGTAAATATATGTTTTTTGTGCAATAAAATGGGATGTTTTTTATTATACTCATAATCTGAATTTAAAAGACGACCACCTACCCGAATTAATCCTAAATTTTTATCAAAGAATGGATTTAGAGCGAGTAATGAATGGTTAGGTCTTAATAATTTATTTGATTGTAACGTTTCATATTCGTTTGAAAAGCTTTCCTGTTGTGAAATACTGGCTAATTTATGTATTGCTGCTCGCAATTCAGTACATTGTAATGGCCCTAAATATTTATTTTGTTTATCACGGGAGTTATGTATAAAACGTAGGATATATGACATGACTCTTTGCATACGTAAAAAGGTGGAAAACCTTTGAAATGGAAATTTTGACTCCACAGTTTGAGTAGTCATGCAAGTGATTTCTTGTTTTAATTCTGGTAAAGCAGAATTGGACATAAATTTTGCCTG
Organism: Rhodophaea formosa; assembly: GCA_963082605.1. Lineage (NCBI taxonomy): Eukaryota > Metazoa > Arthropoda > Insecta > Lepidoptera > Pyralidae > Rhodophaea > Rhodophaea formosa. The sequence continues at coordinate 5,062,455 of OY720228.1, read as the reverse complement.
AGGCCATAATGATATGTTGCTCTTGAGGAACTGGGGACCCGACCACCACTCCTCACAGTCTATCAGCACTTCGACTGGCATGTGACGCGTCAGATGGTCTGACGGATTTTCATTTGTTGGAACGTACCTCCAAGAACTAACATCTGTAGTGGACTGTATCTCTGCTACTCTGTTCCTAACAAACGTTTGTAACTTGTGAGTCGGAGTGCTAATCCAACCTAAAACGATGGACGAGTCTGTCCAATAAAAACACTCATCAAACTTTAGCCGTAACGCCGTTGTGATCGATACACTTAGCCTAACTCCTAACAACGCCCCAGAGAGTTCCAACCGCGGAACTGTTTGTGATTTGAGTGGTGCCACCCTGTTCCTGGAGCATAGTAGATGCACGTGAACATCCCCATTTTCATTTACAGATCGTATGTACGCACAAGCTCCATATGCTTCTTCAGAGGCGTCAGTGAAAATATGTAGTTGCAATGAGATGTATCTATCTGTTACGACTAATCTGGGAATTTTGAGGTTATTTAATTGAGTCAATGAATGAATGAATTTAAGCCATGAATTTCTTGTGACCTGTGGTACCTGTTCGTCCCACGAAAGTTTACACAACCACAATTTTTGCAAGGTTAATTTTGCAAATAAAATAGCTGGCGTAACCAATCCCAATGGGTCAAATAATTGTGAGATTGTGGACAGTATATTTCTTTTAGTTATTTTGCCACAAGATTTGAATTTGATATCAAAAGAAATATTATCGGTTATATGATCCCAGTTTACTCCTAAGGTTTTTGAACTAGTGTTGGGACACAAATCGAAACGCTCATGAGAAATACTACTACCTTGACTTATCTGATTGAGAACTTCTGTACTATTTGAACACCACTTTCTAAGAGGAAAACAACCAGAATTTAATTGCTTAGTGGTTTCCCTAAAAATGTGCATTACTTGATTGACATCAATACCGCCGGTGATGAGATCATCGACGTAGAAGTCTCTTGATATAATTTCTTTAATAATCGGATCAGCACATTCATCCGCTAGTTGCTTCAAGCACCGTGTCGCGAGAAACGGTGCTGAAGCGGTGCCATAGGTGACAGTACAGAGTTCATAAGCTTTTAACGGTTGATTAGGATCATCACGCCAAAGTATTTGTTGTAAAGGGCGCTGAGATTCGTTAATTTCGATCTGCCGATACATCTGAGCGACGTCAGAAGTCACAACGACTTTATGTTGACGAAAACGCAACAAAATCGAAAACAAATCATCCTGTATTGTTGCGCCTACCATTTGTAATTCGTTGAAAGAATAACCTGAAGAAGATTTGGCCGAACAATCAAAAACAACTCTTAACTTTGTCGTTAAACTGCTTTGACGTTCAATGCCATGATGAGGTGCAAAATAGCATATCTCCCTACCATCAGATTTCTTGGCCTCTCTCATATGTCCTAATTGTATATATTCATCAATGAATTTTTTGTAATTATGTTTATATGACAAATTTTTATTAAATTTTTTCTCTAATTGAAGAAAACGAGATTTAGCTAACGAGTATGAGTCTCCTAAAATGTTTGGAGAAGATTTCAAAGGGATTGTAACACAAAATCTTCCACTTGGTAGACGAGTGGTTGTTTCTATAAAATTTTGTTCGCATTGAGCCTCCTCAGGCGACCAATCTAAATGTTTATTGGTCGTCGTTATAATGTTGTCAAGTTCCCAGAACTTCTCTAATTGTTCATTCAATTGCTGTGTATTTGACAAATGACAAGAAGTCAGATTGTCACCTTGTATAGATCCAGCGATAATCCAACCTAATTTTGACTTTTGCAGTGTTACGTTATGGGGCTTAAGTTTTATTTTTTCATTTTCCATTAAATCCCAAAAAACTCCGTTTCCTATTAACAAATCAATGTCCGATGTCTTGTGAAAGTCAGGATCGGAAAGTTTAATATAGGTAGGAATTTTTAATTCTTGTTTATTAATAGGAGAACTCGGCCATGGATTTGTTATTTGAGAAATAATGACACAAGTTATCGTGATACTGAATTTAGAGTGTAACGAGTAAATGTTTACATCGCAACATTTTTTGGCTACCGATACACTTTTATCTAAACTATTAATTATTGTAATCATATCACGCGTTGGTAACTTAAGTTGTTTACAAAGTCGCTCCGTTATAAAATTAGCCGTACTCCCGGAGTCTAACATAATGCGCACGCGTTGATGTCTCTCACAGCGAGCGGCAGTGTCCGGGCGCGCGGCCGCGGCCGCGACGAGCGCGGTCGACAGGATGCCTTGCGACGACACCGCAGCGCATGACAACGTGACCTCATCGCGCGCGCCGTCCACACGAGAGTTGGTCGGACGTTGCAACTCCGGACATATTAAGCTGTTATGTTTTTTGTTACAGCGTTTACATGAGCCCAGCTTACATTTTTTTGTGGCATGTCCGAAATTCAAGCAATTCAAGCATAAGTTCAATGTTTGTGCCTTAGATTCCCTTTCCTTAGTTGATAAATTTAAAAATGTATTACAATAATATATTAAATGATCCGACTGACAAACGGGACATGAATAAAGTTTTGAATTATTTGTTGTAACCAAACTGTGTTGTGAAGGTTTAGAATATTTATTTTTGCCTTGCTCCAAAATTTCTAACAACTCTGATCTATTTCTGGTGAACTGAATCAAGTCATTAAAATTTAATTTTTCTTTATCATTAGATGATTTAAATTTTTCCCATTCGAACAAAGTATTTGCATCAAACTTGCTAGACAGTAAATAAATTAATAACGTGTCCCATTTGTCCGTGGGCTCGCCCAATGTATGTAAAGATCGAATATCCTTAACAACACAGTCAATTAATCTTTTTAAATTATAGGAAGTCTCTTTTTGTATTGACTGTGCATTAAATAATGATTTGACATGATTTGCAATGAGCATCTTTTTATTGTCATATCTGTCACAAAGTAATTTCCAGGCAATTTCATAATTAGCTGCTGAAAATTCGAGCGCTTGAATAACTAGCAGGGCACTGCCTTCTAATGATGAACGAAGGTAGTGGAATTTGTTTGTTGCACTCAGGTCCGGATTGTCATGAATTAGTGATATATATGTGTCCTTGAACTGAAGCCAAAATTGAAAGTTTCCACTAAATTTCCCTAACTGAATGACCGGAAGTCGTACACTGGCCCTCGTGTGCTGCACAACGCTCCCCGTTTCCGAGTCTGAATCCCGAACCGGTGGTTGTTTGCTATACACCGCACCCAGCCTTGACTGGGCCATGGCTACCGTTTTATAGTACATAGTCTCAAATATGTCCCGCTCATTCAACTGTTCCGTAGGGTTCGAGGTGATGCATTCTATCTCAGTTTGAATATCATTATAACTATCCAACAACGATTCCAACTTCGAGATGCGTAACTCAAGTTCTAACTTTAATTCATTTGTCAAAATGTCTGGTAAACTGTTAACATAGTTTTTAAACAATGTTAAACGACCCTTAACAGTTCCTCGTTTTTTAATTAAATGGGATTCGTCGTTTTCCTCAGACATCTTAACTATTTTTCTCGTAAACAAAAGAATGCGCTAAGTTAAATTATAACAAAGTATGAATCTATCGATGCAGCGACACTGTTACTCAAGGTCAAGTTGCCGGGCGATAACTCGTTGTCTCGAGCAGCGAGTTAGTTAATTGTTTACCCGCACTCTAACTATGACCAAGTAATATTCGTACTGAGTTATTGAGATCGTAAATGCAACAAATAAAACTATGATTGATAGGTTCCAAATGTGACTTAGTACTTACCTATGTTCTAAGTGATTAGTGGAAAATATACGTAGGTGTTGATTTTTGAGAATTATCGTAGTAATATGTTGTAATAATGTGGATACTGCGTACGGATAGGTATGTTGAACTACGTACGAATATTTGATACGAATAGTAGTCACGAACCCAATTAATTGCGTCGCATCCACAAACACAGAAATGATGAATTAATTATAGGTAATTCTTGTAGCATTAGGCGCCAAACAAGAATGTTTAAAAATGAATGTTATTTATTGGAAAATAACTAACGTCATTTATTTCTTGTTGCCATAGGCGGCACGCAAGAATATTTTAGAGAAATATTATGTGTAATGCTACGGTGTAATGAATTAACTTAAAACAACACTGGTGCAAATGACGCGGTTATGTAATAGGTGTTAATTACGAAAAGGAATGACAGGAAATCGGCTTGATGTCTTTAAACAGTCTAACCAGTTCGCCACTCGCTTACTTGCAATGTTGTCCACCAAGTATGATTATGAATGAATTTCCAAATTGCGTAGACCTCCACGTCGTCGCTGGCTCGTTCGTCACGAAGAATCTTCAATGAAGGCTTGTTTGGATCTTCGGATGGTCGGTAAATCCAGTACCGAGCGTCTGGTCCAATTCTTCACAACCTAGGGAGTAGGTATTGTCCGATTCTTCAAGACCCGGTGAGGAGGACCACTTTATGATGCGGCGGTTTACGATTGGGTCTTCAAGGTGATGGTTGAAAATATGAACGACTCGTACAAGAATGCACTTTTATTATGGAAAGAAGTAATACAGTATATTGAGCTGTTGACAATCGAAGTGTCCAAGCACGAGTGGGGATGACCGGCCGGTGACCGCTCCTCTGCGAAATGCCTGCCTGTGTGTGTGTGCGCGTCAACATGCTGTGCTGAACAAAGTTATCTTATCACTTATACACAAAATGCTAAAGGAGTGACGACACTTGCTCGTTGATTTTGTTTTGGCGTTTACGTCGAGGAAAAATTTAAAAACTTCATATTTTGAAGAGTTTTTGGTTTAGAACTGTATTTTTTTCACCGATGTTCCCATTTTTAGGAGCTCTTTTTATAGCATAACAAAAACAATTGTTTGCAAGTTCCATGTTGATTTGCAGCGCGTGAACGAGGCGTGGTCGGGCATGGTGGGGCGGCCGGCTGTGGTGCACTGCTCGGCGGGCGTGGGGCGCACGGGCACGCTGGTGGCGCTGGACTGCCTGACGGAGCAGCTGCGCGCCACGGGCCACGCCGCCGTCTTCAACACCATCTGCGAGCTGCGCCGCCAGCGCAACTTCCTGGTGCAGTCGCTGGTACGTCTTCCGATGACGATGACGGACTGACTGACCGACATATTCGTTAAAAACTCGACTATTGACGACTGGAGCTAGAGACAAGACGACGAAATCCTAATCCTAACTAATATTATAAATAGGCTATATATCACGTGGGTGGAGCCTCGGGTAATCCCAATCCCAACTAATATTATAAATGCGAAAGTGAGTTTGTTTGTTTATTTGTTTGTTACGCTTTCACGCCGTATCTTCTGAACCGATCATCATGAAATTTAGCATACACATAGATTAGGGTACCGAGAAGGACATAGGCTATATATTACGCGGGCGAAGCCGCGGGTAACAGCTAGTTGCTAATAAATAATAAAGTTTTGGTGTGAAAAGGGTGGTATTTTCTCTACTCACGACGACCAGGCCCGTACACTTCTATATTGAGCGTTGTCTTCTTAAATACTGATAAAACTGTTTCAGTTTAATATAAAGCCTTAAAGTTGAGGAAGACCTGTTTTGGTGTCTATCGATGCTCATATGAATTCAAGTCATGGCAGTTGTGTAGCCCACAAAATTTGAAAGTGTAAAGGCGACGTTTTCATCTTATGTTGTGCTAGGCAGGGTCGCCATGTGATGACATACAACGGCAACAGGTTTAGCCATGTAAATATTTATTTTTACAAAAAACTTTATCAGGCGAGAAGGCGACCCGCATTAAAAATAGTAATAATTTTTATGTTTTTTAACAGAAACAATACGTTTTCGTGTACCGGGCGCTAGTTGAATACGCACATTACGGCGACACAGAGATCCCGGCGTCCCGTCTCAAAGCTGCCATCGACCGCCTGCGAAACACGCCAGAGGGCGCTGATAAGTGTCTCATGGAGGTCGAGTTTGAGGTAAGGATATTTTAATTTATTCATATTTGCATGGTATAACATTACAGTAAACACTTATGCGTAAGTAGCGTATGTCGTCCGAGAGCGAGGTGGGTTGATGATGTTAGGAAAATCGCAGGTCGAAACTGGCTACGTAAGGCACAATATACCCAGCAGAGCATAGAGAGGCCTATACCCAGCAGTGGGATGCAAAAGGCTGTTGATGATGAAACACTTATGCGCTATACAACTTTAAATATAGACAACAAATTCATCCCTCTCTTGCACAGACTTTAAAAATTCGTTCTGCAATCGCGCAGACCTATCAGCAATTAGATCACATTCACTACCAGCTCTGCGAAAACGTTGCATTTAGCCAGGCTGCGTAAAATCTTGTTAACAATTTTCCATCTAAAGTGTCACTGGGCCCTCGACATACACTCAAAGGAGTGACTCAACCCGTCAATAGTAACAACTTAAGCTATGATCTATGCTGTAGTCTACGTCTAATTTAACCTTTACCGCGACATGCCTTTACGCACTGCAACATTCTTATGTATTGCTTGTTTGTTTGTTTTTCGAATGTGTAAGTGGCCAACACTGGTGTCAGATTTTTCAAGCTGCCTAAGCATCTGACATAGCTTAACGACTGCCATCAATGATGACAGCCGGGACCAACGGCTTAACGTGCCTTCCGAAGCACGGAGGAGCTCGAGATATTTCATGCCACTTGCGGTCACCCATCCAAGTAGGGACTGCGCCAGGGGTTGCTTAACATACGTAAGCGCTCATAGAGCTCACACCCACTGGACCATCGGGCTCCTCTATGTATTGCTGACTTAAGATATTAGTAGTTATAAATTAGAGTAATTTTAAACTGTCGCCCTTCAAACACATAATTGTTAATATTAACAGGACTTAGCATGACCCTCTTATTTATTTATTTCCGCTGACGTTTCAATGGAGTTATATCCGTCAGCGGAAACGACAGCGGAAATAAATAAATAAAAGATTCATGAAGGTCCTGTTAATATAATTAAGACTATGCTTGTTAAGCTATTTTCGCTCATCAAAAAATATTTCATTTTTCATTTCATTTTTTAACTTAACATTTCCTTTTTGTTTAAGAAAATGATAAACAGCCCAGTGACCGAGCCAGTGAAGTCGTGCGCGGCCGGCGCCGGCGAAGAGGTCCGCGCGAAGAATCGAAGTCAGGACTGCCTGCCGTACGACCGGAACCGCGTCATTCTAACACCTATACCTGGGAGAGACTTCTCCACTTATATCAACGCGTCGTTTATAGAAGGTGAGCTGTGGTCGAGTACATTTCATCTGTACAGTATATTATAAAGCTGAAGAGTTTATTTGTTTGATTAAACACGCTGATCTCAGGAACTACTGGTCCGATTTCAAAAAATATTCACCGTTGGATAGTTATGTTATTCCGGAGTGACCACTTTACTAACTTATCCAACAGTATAGTCTATGTATGTAATGCATGTGCGCTGCCACGGGGGACTGCTAGTTTATACTAATATTATTAAGAGGAATGATTTGTTTGTTTGCCTTGAATAACTTCCGAAACTATCGGACCTATTTTCAAAATTATTTCACCTATCATCATCATCAACATCATCAGGCCCCTTTCAGTCTCCACTGCAGGAGCACGACCCTCTCGGTACTACCAGAGCCACAACTAGCCAGAGCAGTCAGTGGATTTGGCCTACACTCTCCACGCTGGCCAGACGGGTTGGAGAGGGCTCTTTGATGTTTAAGAGCTTTGTTTAGCTTGTGTTCCCTAAGTCGCCTTCTACGACATGCACAGGAAGACTTTAAGTAGTCCTATTGTACTCTGTCGAGAACCACACGGCATTTCATCTATAGATAGCTAATTTATCTGTGGGTGACAAAGGCTATAATTTACATGGACGAAGACGCGGGAAAATTGCTAGTAATAGATAAACATCCAAAACCCAGGTCAATCTGAAAAACATCATTCTTCATCATCTTCACCTGACCGGAAATCGAACCCAATTACATAGTGGCTGAATATAGAATATGTTTTAAAGTAATATCATCTTCTTCAGCATATGACAACTCGGAGGGTTTCATAATCACACAAGACCCGCTGCCGAACACCATCGCGGACTTCTGGCGAATGGTGGTTGAGCACAACGTGTCCACGATAGTCATGCTCAGTGAGGTGAGCACTATTTTAATTGTATCATTTGGTCCCAACGCCCTAATCGTACGATTTGTTCTCAGAGACTCGCATAGATGGCGCCACTCGTACCTACACAACGTTGTATTTACCGTATTATGAGAATATAAAAACATTATTCACTAAATATATCTAATTAAAAGTTAGAACAATATTTTAGGTATAATATTTTAAAATGGCACCTTATATTTAGTAAGTTTAGGCTGACGCAGATTACCGCCATCTAGTATCGAGTGGCAAGCAACTCGCCTGCGCCATACATTCGCCTACTTTTCGCCATCTTAATTTGGTCCAATATTTTTGGGGTGGGCAGTCTATTACTTAATAATAAATAAATCTTAATAATAAATCTTTATTCAAATAATTAAGTGCTAAACATTTTACAATACATTGTTAATAAATAAAAGGAAATATGAAAGAATGGTGCCTGAGCTAGGATGATAATCATCCTGTATTTCAGGCGTTACAATACTTATTTGTACTTAAAAAACTGGAAAACAAAAAAAAATAAACAATTACACTTGGAGTTTAAATTACATTTAAATAGAAACACACATTATTTTAAAACTATTAGTAATTCCTCTGTTTCATCGTATGACATATTTAGAAGGGCTTCTCGTAGAACTTTTTTAGCAGCTCTATAATTAAAGGGGTAAAAACCTATTTTTTTATTAAGTCTATTGTAAAGCAGTGGACCTAGAAATAGAAAGAACCGAGAGGAGAAGGCATGTTTTATTTGTAACTGTTTGCAAACAATATCCTGCCGTCTTTTGTTAGTAAATTGAGTGCTGAAAGGCAGTGTGGCGTGCTGTTTGAGGATTGTGCTTAATATAAATAATTGTCTAACTGTAAGTACCTTACAGGATTTATAGAGAAGTTCTGTAGGGAAAAGGAAAGGGCGGAAAGTTGAAACCTTAAGAATGGCTCGCTGAGCTCTTTCAATAGTTAGTAATGATGTTTTGGCTATGCCACCCCAGGATGTAATACAATAAGTTAAAACTGACTGGCATAGGGCAAAATAAACTTGCCTAATTATTTTTGAGTCCGCGATAGAACGTAGTTTTTTGAATACGAATATTAACTTACGGATTCTGCCATTTAAGATTTCAATATGATGTTTGAAAGAAAGAGTTTTGTCAATTACAATACCCAGATATTTTGTTTTTTCTGTGAAAGAGATGTCAGGGCAGTCGCACGTGTTAGTCGTTGGGTTTGTGCAGTGATGTGCATATATTTTCATGTTTGAGTGAGATGACTGCAAATGACGCATGGAAAACTGAATAAAGTTAGTTTTTGCTGTGTTTAAAGTTAGAAGGTGTTGCTGAAGCCAATAATTTACAATGTTTAAACCATGTTGCGCATAGTTATATACTTCATCAACTGAGTTAGCGGAAAACAAAAGAGCTGTGTCGTCGGCATACGAGATAATTTTCCCCCCTTTTATATTTAAATTACACAGGTCATTGATGTAGATTAAAAACAGTGTTGGGCCTAGAATACTTCCTTGGGGAACTCCAAAACACATATTTCTTTGGTCGGAACTAAATATATTGCCTATTTTGACGCACTGGGTGCGTTCATCTAAATAATTTTCGAAGAGTTTAAGCTCATTCCCTCTTACACCTATATTTTCGAGCTTGCGCAATAGGATGGGGATGGAAATGGTGTCAAAAGCTTTTGCAAGGTCAAGGAATATTCCTATAGTTTGTTTGCCACTATCGAGTTCCTGTACTAAATAATCGGTTAAACTATGAACAGCATCCGCTGTTGATAACTTGGACCTAAAACCAAACTGCATGTCTGATAATAAATTGTACTTTTCCAAATAAGTAATAAGTTTGTTGTTTATTATTTTCTCCAAAAGCTTTGAGATAGAAGGCAGTAATGAAATAGGTCTATAGTTCGACACTTGGTCTTTGTCACCAGATTTATAAATAGGAACTACGACGGCTTTTTTCAAACATCTAGGAAATACTCCTTCTGATAGGCATTTATTAAAAATATGAGTTAGTGGGCGGACAAGGATATGTTTGAAATGTTTGAGAATTTGATTAGATATATTATCCCACCCAGTGGCACAGCTATCCCTTAAGTTCGAAATAATTGCTTCTACCTCAGTTTCATCTGTGTGTAGTAACACAAATGAATTGAGGGAACGGCAGGGGGTTGGACTTGAAGGTGAAATAGGCGACTGTCTTTTCACTTTATCTGCTAAATTTTTACCTATATTTACAAAGTATGAATTTGCAATGTTTGCAGAGGTCAGTTGCGACGCGTGCAATTGTAATAAACTCGAAGATGACTCATGCTGTTTTGTAGTGTGTGTGACCTGCTTTATAGTCTGCCATATTTTTTTATTGTTGCTACCGGCTTTTAATAATTCATTTTTTTCGTAATTACACTTAATTTTCCTAAGAAGAGTATTACAAAAGTTACGATAACGTTTATAAGATAACTGTAATACTAAATTATTTGGATTCCTGTTTGCCACTTTGTGTAATTTATCCCTATGTTTCATACAACGAATGAGCCCTGGTGTGATCCAGGGCTTAATATTTCGATTTTTATTATTCAAATATATACTTGTCGTACTACTTATTACAGCTTGTCGAACAGTCTGTATTAAGTATGCCAAGCAAGTGTTCGCGTCAGCGGTACTATAAACCAGGTCAAAATCTATGTTGCATAAGTAATCTTCAAGTCTATTGTAATCTAATGTAGTCTTAATTCGCGTTTGGAAATTTTTAGATAATTTACGATTAATTGTTAGTAGGGCAGCTCTATGGTCGGTTATGCTCGAGTTAGGAACTAATGTTAATGATTGAAAGTTAGTTTTTACCATGATGTGATCCAAACACTTTTGGGTCGCGTGATAAACGTGTGTGCAGGGAGTAGGCCATGGAAAGCACATATGTTAAGGTACTCCAAAGCATCTGCATCAGTTTTCTGAGGGCGAATATCAATATTAATATCTCCCATAATTATAATATGTTTAAATGAGGTTAACTTTTGCAAGGTTTGATTTAATGACACACAAAAAGTGTTGGTGTTTATATGAGAAGGGGAACGGTAAATGGCTAATATTGCTATATCAGTGCCAATTTTTATAAGTAGGCGATTACAATCTAATATAATTGGTTCTTCAACAGTGACATTCAATACGTTAGTATTATATTGTCTTTGGTTATATGTATCATTGAAACTAACATGAGATAAAGACATTCCGTCTTATTATAAAACGATGACTTATATTGAGAATTCAGAATTCAGCCAAGCTACCGGCAAAATTCACTTTTGATAGCGGCATGAATGGGTCGGCTCGTCCGGGGAAGTACCACACTCTCACAGAACACCGACGTTTGAGTAGTAGCTTTACCGCTTCTATGCTTCGTTCGGTGACTGAGAGAGCCGGAGGCCCATCCCCCCCCCCCCTTCCCCTCTGGGGAGGGGAAAAAAAGGCCGGCAACGCTCTTGTAACACCCCTGGTGTTGCAGTTGTGCATGCAGCGGTGATCACTTGCCATCAGGTGACCCGCTTGCCCGTTTGTCGTCCTACGATATAAATAAAAATTCAATCGTTCGAGAATCCAAATTTTTGGGAATTCAACATTATGTTCCATACTAACGTGACGTTTTGGCAGTCTATACGTCATACAAAATCTTGGACCAAATTAAAGATTACTCACGATTCCGAGCCGGACTAAAATGGGACCGAGCTATCTATAAAAAAATACTATTTAGAGGTTGTTGTTAAGGGGTTGGGACAACGTGACTGGCAAAAAGAAATTTTATTAACTTGTATTCACTTTAACAGCTTGGCGAAGGCAAATGCCCGCGGTACTGGGACGACGGCACGGCGCAGTACGAAAACATCTCGGTGCAGTACGAAGAAAGCGAATCCTGTCCCTACTACACGAGGCGGCAGTTTAGGTTAACGGACAATAGGGTAAGGATTATATCATTAACACTAGCGTGAGACATTGTTTATAACAACGGGTCACTTACGTGCTATTTGTCGGGTTTGCCGACTATAGTTTCGGACTCGTCAGGAGTTCGGGACCCACCGCCGCGCGTCCCGCACTCGCCTTGAAAGTGGGCTCCTGCCGAGTCCGAAACTATAGTCGGTGCAGTACGAAGAAAGTAAGTCCTGTCCCTACTACACGCGGCGGCAGTTTAGGTTAACAGACAATAGGGTAAGGATTTTTTAATGGCTTTCACGCGTAACGTATTTAGCCAGTGCAGTGGAGCGTCGATTATACGAACGTCGCTCAACCGAACGGCCGTTTATCCGATTTACTACGAGTGCGTGCCTATCTCCCGCCTCCCGCGTCACAAACAATGCTTGCGCACTTGTCGAGACTTGTTAATACTTGTAGTCACTTCCATGGCACTTTTTTTTGTTTGATTCCCTTAATTATGAATATATAAATGTAAATATAGTTTTCATTTCAGTTTTATGGCTGAATAAATATAATATAGGTTCATTTATCCGAAAGTACCGGCTTTTCGCTCACCCAAATCTCCTAATTAGTTCGGATAATTGACGACTTCCGCGCTTTTTCAAGTTTTCTTGATTGTCTTGATGGTGTATTTCATCAGGCGGGTTGTTCAATCAACGTTCGGTCTAGTCATTCAATTAAATGTCGTCAGTCAATGAACGCGCTAGTCACTCAATCAAATAACAGATTCAACCAGATGACTGCGACATATACACAGTGGTGTTCACGTAATTCAAACTTTTTTATGTTATTAAAATACGTAACAACGGTTTACTCGCGTAAATAGTCAGCTACTGGCCGACATGTTTCAACCTCATCCGGAGGTCTTCCAATCCGTACACTGCGGATTGGGACGACACCGTGCGCGCGTCTCAATTCACATTTGCCCTGAGGAAGACCTCCGGATGAGGTTGAAACATGTCGGCCAGTAGCTGACTATTTACGCGAGTAACCCGTTGTTACGTATTTTAATAATGTCTTTATCTCACGTTAGTTTTAATCAAAAAACTTTTTTATGAAAAGTAGTTCATACATTCCATTAAAACATTCATTGACAAACGAAAAAAAAATTGGCTTCCGAAATTAGCTTTATAACTAATCCCTGAACGAAATATATTGATATAGCTGCCGTAAACTGTGTTCGGTTTTATCAAGGTGGTGTAATGGAGTTGTCCAAACAATATGACTTTGCAACTTTTAGAAATATGTCAGAGTTTTTGTGCTCTGGCGGTCTAGTCTAGGAGCTTGGTGACAACTCGTGTTTATGTCGCAGAACGGCGAGGTGACGACGGTGCGGCAGCTGCAGTACCAGGGCTGGCCCACGGCGCCGGGCCACGTGCCCGAGGTGACCCGCGGGCTGGGCGAGCTGGCCGACGCCGCGCTGCCCGCGCCGGCCGCGCGCGTCCTGCACACGCCCATGCTGGTGCACTGCCAGTGAGTATTACATCGCCAATATTTATTCTTCTTCTTTAGGTGCCTCTCCAACTAGTGAAGGTCAGCAATCAGCTTGGTACAGTCCTCTCTATTCGTGGCTCGCCGGAACAGCTCAGCAGCTTTAGCGACCCCGGTCCACTCCCTGATGTTTCGCAGCCACGACTTCTTTATTCTTCCCACCTTTCGTTTTCCAACATCTTTACCCATCATTATGAGTTGTAAGAGGTCATATCGTTGGTGTCTGAGTACATGACCAATGTAGGAGATTTTACGCTTCTTTACCGTAAGCATAAGGTTGCGCTTCGGGCCAATCCGTTGTAGAACGCTGACGTTGGTAACTTTCTGGGTCCAACTAATGGACAACATGCGTCTGTATGTCCACATCTCAAATGCTTCTATACGTCTTTTGAGGTCTTCTTTAATGGTCCAAGTCCCACATCCATACAATACGATGGGCCAAATGTAACAATGAAGTAGACGAGTGCGTAGCGCGATGTTTATGCTACGACTACAAAGAATGTTTTTCATACATTTTGTCGAGCTCCGTGGCGCAGCGGTCAACACGCTAGCCTGCGACACGGGGGTCCCGGATTCGATTCTCGATCAGGTCAAGATGGAAAAAGATCTTTTTCATATTGACCTGGGTCTTGAATGTTCATCTATATAAGTATATATTATAAAATATAGTATCGTTGAGTTAGTATCCTGCGACGCAAGTTCACAACTTACTGTGGAGCTAGCTTAATTTGTTTGATATGTCCCTATATATTTATTTATATTTATACTTTTGAAAGCACTGCGAGCTACTTCTATACGGGATTTTATCTCAATCATTATATCAATATTTATTCATCAACGGTAACAGAGCCATTGTTGATGTCCACAATGACGTCATGAGGTGCTCTGCCATCGATTGTGCATCCAACTGACTGTGCAGTTCCGAGGATCTCCTTAACTGTACCAGACAGTTCTCGGGCCATAGACCTGGGCCTCATGACCTTGGCCTCCAATGACATCCTCCATTGTGATGTTGCCATTGTGTTTGATGTTTTCTGCTTTTTGCAGTCATGTTGGCTTAGGCAGGGCTCTGATGATGAGGGCAGCGTTTTCTTATGTTTTCTTTCTTATGTTTGATCGACTGCATGCTCTTCGTCATCTATTTTAAATGCTTTACACGATAGAGCGCTTCAGTAATCTATTACTCCAAACTGCTATCAAGATCAACTAATTAAAGTTTTATATATTTTTTCAGCTATGGCACAGAGAGGTCGTCTTTGTTCGTGGCGCTGTGCATCCTCATTAGCCAGCTTCGCATCGAGCGACGAGTTGACGTCAACAGCGTGGCCAGGAAGGTGCGCTCCCAGCGCGCGCGAACCATCGACACCTTCGTGAGTATACCGTGCCTTGCTATGTGTGATCAAAGGTCTTCGTTGTTCGTGGTGCTGTGCACCTCATAAACCAGTTGCGCATCGAGAAGCATACATTTTTATTTTTATTACTTGCCATGATTTATAAGGTCACAATTTTCGTCAGTCTACTTTTTTTTTCATACCACTAAGTAGTCAAACAGGCATACGGCTCACCTGATGGAAAGCGGTTACCGTAGCCTATTGAACACCAGTGTGCCACTCGCGCGTTGCCAACCCTGAAGATTTTTTTCCACGCCTCTTTTGAAGAATCCCGTTTTTGACATGACGCGATCATTCCATCTAGGGCTCATGACGGAATTACATATTTATTGTTAATTAAACCTTTTCAAGGCAGTGACGAATATATAGCCACCAAAAACTGTACCTTATGGCCCGAAAATTAGGTCCGAAAATAATGAATTTTGAATATACCTACTACCTTGTAAAGGGTTTAAAAGATTTTTTTTTAATACTTATTTTCTCCACAGCTGCAGTACGAATTCCTCCACCGTGCCATCCTGAACTATGCAGAACTGCACAACCTTCTAGAAGACAGTTAAACTGCCGCAAGGGGGCGCTGATAATTCTTTACCTAGGGCGGTTACGAACACTTTCTTACGTGACAACTGACAGAACTCTCATGAAGGTTAGTTCCGAATATCGCCGTAAGGGGCGCTGTTTCAAAGAGACGATGCCGTCTCGAGCAAAAGAGAGGTGCCTGGACTCTCCTTCAGTTGTAAAAAAAAAGTTTATTTTCAAAAAGTATTTTACACTTTGAGGGGTTGACATGTCATACTACCAATAGTAGCGTGTCTATAGTAATTTCACTGATTAAAAGATATGACATTGTTTATTAAATACAAATATGTGCCGGTTTTATTAGGCCGCGTACAATTACTACAATTTCCAAGTTAAAATGAAGAATTACATCACAAATGTAAAGAATAGACTAATTTTTAATGATTTTGAAATGTAGGTGAAATTTACATTGAAATTATTATTGTTCGAGTCTACTAGAGAGATGTATATTCTAACCGAACATAGATAAATAAGGTTCGTGATCGCCCGAAAGTCTCTATGTGGAGTGTATTTCGAAAATCTCCGGCCTATCTTGTTGTAAATACGACGAATTGTTTCTTGTGTTACTTAGAACTTATTAAATATAGGATTGTGACTGAATTTTTTTTAAAAATTGGCCTTCCTTGGATACCCGACAAATTGGAAAAATGTCAAACGGTGATAGTATAAGTGTCGCCGTATACGGGCAAGAAACCACAAAACGCAGCCACCGACCTATTTCCTGTTGTTTTCATACTACACCACACGTGGTTGCCGCGCTACTTCAAGTGGCGGCGATTGTGGCTGTGGCTGATGGCCCGTGTGTGGCCGACACTTAGAAATCGTCACACATACATAACATGTTTACTTTTTTCTTTTAGTTTCTTTCTTCATTGTTATTAAGATCTAAAATTATTATATGTCTTTATGAAACTATTCAAAAATTTGTTGGCTTCGACGCATATAGATTTATGAGGGTATTCTAATTATTTCATATTTTTCGATTATTGTTTAGTTTTATTTTATAGTTTATTTTGACTGAAATGGTAGTGATTTTATCTGTAAGTATTTCTTGGTTATTTTAACGAATCATGTCAATAAGGTCTAACTAACACCAAGAACGAAATCTCCAAACTGTACACATCATTGGTACAAAGGTTTTGTACGAAATTATAATGCTCAAACATTAAAATGCGTGCGCTCCTCACTAAAATCATTAGTATTTATAATCTGAGCGAAATTCTTGAAAGGTATCTTTGAAAGGATAATATACATAAGACACGTCGAGTTGGAGTGAATTTGCAATGAACATAGGAAATTGATTTTTCTATAAGGAATTATAATTCCGTTTTTGAAATTAAAAATAAACGATTTGCTCTAACATATCGCCATCTTTGCCATTCTCGTCAATGACAAAGATGGCAATATGAAATGGGTGTTTAACGATTCTATTCTAAGTCAAAAGTATACTTTGATTTTAGTGATGAGTGTGCGCGCTATCAATTGTCACTAACATGATATCATCATACTAACATAGTGGTAAGAGTAGATTTTGTATGTCCGTTTGTATTCTTCTACTACCGAAATATTATTGGCTATATTTTTCATGAAAATGATAAAATAAAATAAGTAAAAAAAATTAAGGGTGGATTCTGTTTGTGATACAACTTTTTTTCCAAGAAACTTGGGCATTTGACAACTTGTAGAGTATACCTTGTAGGATTTAAAAATATTCGATATGTTTCTCAGATAAAGTAACAATATAATATATTTTTACTGCGCTAAAAATCAATTAACACATGTCACAATCTACAAAACAAACAAAGTTGTATAATTCATGAACCGTATCTACCCTTAAAAAGTGAAAAACCTATTTTAAACAATTTGCACTTCATTGTTTCTATATTTTTATACTAAAAAAAGCTCTTGAGTAGATATTTAAAAAAAAGCTGTAGTCAATAAAATTTCGTTAAAAACAGTAGTTGGACCCCGAGGAGTAAAATTCTAATTATCCTCAAAAACGTAGAAGCGGATAATACCTTCGTGACGCCTACAAACGCGCACTTTTCCGCTTTGGTATTATTTACTCTTGCGATGTATCGTTCGAAGCACAGAGCAGGAAATGTGAATGTCGCTCGCGCGCTACTAGAAACACCTTTTCAATACATTTATACGAAACAAGCGTGTCAGGGGCGGTATCGTTGATTGGGGTTTTGGGTTTCAAGGTAATACGGTAGTTGCCTAATGTTAAAATTATATACAATTTGTTTCTAATGATACTAATTTCTATTTAAAAACACTATAAAGAACATTTTTAATTTGATATCGATTCGTTAAGTGATCTTAAAGCTTCTTTAAAGTTTAATGAATAGGACCATTTTTAAAAGTATGAAAATCTTTAATTACAATTATACTCTAGTGTAGTCCGCTAAATTTATAGCAACTTTTATTATGAAACCATAACCACAAACGAAATATTTCGTATAGCTACCAAACAAAGTTCTCACGCCACCCATACAAAATACAAGCTTGTGACGTCACAAAGATGTAGGCATTTCAGTGGCGCGTTTTCACGTCTAAAAATTAACGTCTAAAAACATGTGTCTATAAAACTTTTATATCTGAAAGAGTTTTTTTGTTTAGAAATTTATTTCTGTCACTATTGTGTTTATTTTTTGCAAGTCTTTACATGGCACACGAAAAAAATTTTAGTCAACATTGTAGAAATGCAAAAATCTGCTATTTTCTACTTACTTGATATATAGGTTATATTAGATTTTTGTTTTTTAACCTTCTTACTGTAATAATGATACCTTATCACAGCACAGTGGGGCATTAAGTTTGTTGAACACGAACTGACAGGCCGAGTAAGCGGCTTTCGCCGAATAGCCAAGCACGGGCTGACACGCAGTATTATTATTAATTTCGTCTCTAGTAGGGCGACGACATTCCGTGCTATATAATTTAAATTATGCTCCACGGGTATCGACCACTGGTCATAAATGTATATTTCTAAGTAGATATCGCTTGTCCCATTCGCAACGTTGTTATTAGGAAGAGACGCTACGTGACGACCGTGCCCGGGCGCTTATATGCAGATTATTTTTAGAAGTTTCCATTATTGTACAAATGAGTGATCATCTCTGTTTTGGCCAAAGTCGGAAGTCTCGTCGCTACTTGGTTGGTTTAGTCGAATGCAGAATTGGTTTTACCTTTGCTATTTGATTGTCCAAGGTACTCAGGTTCTACTCTCCGAAACAATAACTAGACTTATTTTTAAGAAAAAGTTCTCAATCAATGAGGGTGTTCGGAATCGAGAATTCCTCACTGTGTCGGGAAGTATTTTAGACAGCAGCTGTCTAAATCCACCAATTTTTTATATATTTTATGATTGCTGGATTTTGACAGCTGCTAAGAAAATACCTCTCGATACAGTGCCGCCATCTGGGTGGAAATCTCGATCCCAAACACCCCTTATTAATCAAATTTTCCTAGGGCCTAATCGGTAAATAATTCTTTGAAGTGTTTGAGTAAACCCAGTGACGGGACTTCGGGCTTTGGCTATAACGTCCGTATTTTTAAGCGTAGTTTTAGATAGGTACAACAATCCGCTTCGCTTTGATCCCTAGCGCCATATTGAAAACGCCAGAAGCTTCGAATATGTAAGTTTTCAAAACAGTACCTTTTTGGTAACTTTTGAAAATTCGTAACAACCACTAGTTGATAGATCTGTCATGACTATTTTGTATTTTATAATGATTCTGGTATAATTACCAAACTGAAATCGTGTCCAAAGAGATGTGTAGGTATTATAATATCAATGATTAAATATAAATTTTAAATATCTACGTATTTATTTTGATAAAGATTACGGCCATATTATGCATTTGTATCCGTTTCTTTTTAAGTTGTTTTCTACTCGATTCTGAGGTTTTTATAAAGAACCGACAAATCTAGGCCAAAAGTGTGTAAGAAAATATACCCCAATGTTTAGCACAAATTTTTAAAGTGGTGCGTGCATAGTTTCGGCGGAAATAAGAAATTTGTAAATATTTTGTAGGGTGGAAGAACAGCATTATTTTCAGGTTTAAGCGCAAAATGGCCGATTCGCAAATTGTAATCGTAACTTCAGTATAGATAAATGTAAAAAAGAAACTTTATCCGCACTTTGGGGCGTGGTAGGGCGCAGCGCTGTTGAGGTACGCGCACATTATGCGTGTATTTTCATACAAAATACTCACGAGCGCTTCAGCGGATTGCAGCGGATGCGAATTCTTGCGATGCGATAATGTGCGATAATGTGCGCGTACCTTTATATGACTGAACTCTTTGCGTTTTGTACATTTTGCTTCTAAACCTTATTCGGTCGAGTGCACTCGCGCTTACGAGCGATTTTTTGATGTATTTATATGTTTTTATAAAATCAAGACCGATATAGTCTTGAATGTACGACTGTCTACATATATCTACGATAAGCTATGTAATTAGATTTTGTATGAGCTAAACAAAATATACACTATGTTGTTGTTGAAAGAGTGAGTGGTTTAGGTATACTAGTTGACTGTGTTGTTCGTGGTGGCGAACGACGGTGTCTTAACGATGTATTTAAGTTTTAGCCTAAAAACAAGATTTATAAACATTAAGATTATTTTTGATACTTTCTTCGCCCGTTTGCTGTAATTTAAAACTATAATGTTGGTACCTTTATAATTTGTCCAGTAAAGTATTCGTCAAGATTAAGCACAATAATATCGAATTTAAGACCAATTTTTAAACGATTATTAAAATTAAAGCTTTAAAGGGCCAAAAAAGTATTTTCTGCAATTTTGGGGGTCGAAGTATTGGAAAGCGGAAATTACTGTATGCATTGTAAATTTATTGTTACAAAACGACACTGCGAACAACACAGGACAACGTGACATCAAACAATCTGGGCCCATAACTTCAATCCTTGCATGATAATATCTTACTTATCATTTCAATGACAAGCAATTTTAAGCTCTTTACATATTAATTACAGTGTCCTTTTTGGCTTGTCATTGAATGTTGATAATGTATACCAAGCGCGAGTTAGCGTGTCAATCGCTCACATTGACATACATATTTAAATTGTATAGGTCAATTACAAAGACTAGCAGTCCGCATCAGCTTTACCCGTGGTACATACCTAGCCTATGGCAATCAGGGATAACGTACCTATCCAACGGTTGAAGAATCTTTGAAATCGGTCCAGTAGTTCCTGAGATTATCGCGTTCAACCAAACCAATAAACTTTTCAGCTTAATAGGGAATATGCATGAAAAAAATATCTGTTATCTTACCAGTTTATCCAAAAATATTCAATAATAAAGTACTGAAAGTGAAAACAGAATAAAATTTGGTTGAAAAACAAACGAGATAAAATGATTTTACGAAAATATGTCTATCTCACTCGCGAAAACACTATTGTAAATGGCAAATGTATGCATGACATAGACTATGACGTCACTAGTCCATATCGGACTTCTCTTTCTTATTTAAACTTTAAAGTTTCACATCTTCGTCGTTAATTAAGATATTTTAAAAGTTCTTTCATATTTTTTTACTGTGGTTATTAAGGATTATACTAAGTAAATAAAAAAAACGTGCATACTCCCTATTTAATAGGGAATGAAGTTTTATGCGGACGAAGTCCAACCAATCAAATACCAATCAAATCTTTTTATTATCTATTGACTCGTTAACTGGTACTTGGTATAGATAGTGACGTGCAGGATTTGCGCCTCCCGGCCCTGTTGTCCAATGGTTACTGAGGAGACGATGATGACGTGTAAAGAGGGCTTGCATACTCCTAGCGACCAGAGGCTTCCGCTTTGTAAGCGCTTTTATCTCTTGAATTTTATTTGAGAGTCCTTTGAACGGGATCTTGATTATAACGCAAGACATGCCCGGCGAAATTTTGATTGTTTTTGACCCCAAAAGGGGCAATTTAGCCAGTCGATATGAACAACTTTTACTATGGGGCCAATGCTGGAACTTATCTCATCTTCATCAGCAGGCCTATTTACTAACTTTTGACAGCTACGGTGTACATCATTTTCATCGTAACTTCAATATTCATTACGGCTTCTGTATGAATGACTATTTTTATTTAAGATATAAAAACCGTAATAGATGCTAAATTGACAATCAAATTGTTGTACACCGAGTTAGCAAATCGGCCTGCAGGTCTTTGTTAGATGTCCGTAGACCCAGCGGGACCCTTTGCCTGATCCAATGAAGACCTATTTAGTCGAATTATTATCGATTAATACTCAACGATTTGTATATGATTACATTTCTACCTCGATAGGTTCACTTGTAAAAAATAAAAAAATATATTATTACAGTCAGCGGGGCCCTTATACTGATTGAAGTCTTATTGATTATTTATATACATATTTCAATAGCCTATTATTTCTACCTTCAGATTAGTATACTGTTATATTACTATCTTATTAGATTTCCTCATAAAAAACCAATTTCATTTCTTCACTTCCAGCGGGGCCCTACCTAAATTAAAGGTGTACAGACTAATTAAATACATTTCCATGGAGCCTTTTATTTCTACCTTTTAAATAATATCTTGTAATAATTAAAAAAATAATAGTTTTCAAGAAATTGACGAGAAAAAAATGAAGTTATCTCGCTATAAATATAAACATAAGGACAATTCATACAGATTGAGATAGCTCCACAGGAGGTTGTGAGCTTGTGTCATATACATGGCGAAATTTTGATCGTTCCGGACCATTAAAGGGGTGATTCAGCCTGTCAATATAAACAACTTTTCCTATGGGACAAATGCAGTAAACTCGAAAAAATTTTTGACATTCCTATACAAATTGCCCGGGCGGCTAAACACTTTTGTATGAAACTGTCGAAATAAAATTTGAGTTTCCAGCATTGGTCCCATAGGAAAAATGGTTCATATCGACGGGCTGAATCACCCCTTGAAGGGTCCAGAACGATCAAAATTTCGCCATGTATAGGAAACTAATTATTTGTATCTCCTTTGAAGTCGCAGGTGTTACCCCGGTCCTTTGGAAGGCTTGCGTAGGGATATAGATCCAACACTTAGAGGCCCTTTGGAGAAGTTGATGTAATGTAGGTTTCCAGCCAGAACCCGTTCCTGGAAATACCAATGTATGATATGTCCTTGAACAGGTCTTGGCCAGAGGAGGAACTATTGCACTTTAAAAGGAAAATAAATGGGCTATGGGACTGAAATATGGGTGGATTTATATTATATGCTGGGTTATTGCAAAGGGTCGGACACCTGCCAAAATCATGATAACTGACTACAAATGGCAGGTGGTGGCTTGCTTCTCCAAAGGGCCTCTAAGTGTTGGATCTATATCCCAACGCAAGCCTTCCAAAGGACCGGGGTAACACCTGCGACTTCAAAGGAGATACAAATAATCCTATATTTGACACAAGCTCACAACCTCCTGTGGAGCTATCTCAATCTGTATGAATTGTCCTTATGTTTATATTTATAGCGAGATAACTTCATTTTTTTCTCGTCAATTTCTTGAAAACTATTAATTTTTTAATTATTACAAGATATTATTTAAAAGGTAGAAATAAAAGGCTCCATGGAAATGTATTTAATTAGTCTGTACACCTTTAATTTAGGTAGGGCCCCGCTGAAAGTGAAGAAATGAAATTGGTTTTTTATGAGGAAATCTAATAAGATAGTAATATAACAGTATACTAATCTGAAGGTAGAAATAATAGGCTATTGAAAAATGTATATAAATAATCAATAAGACTTCAATCAGTATAAGGGCCCCGCTGACTGTAATAATATATTTTTTTATTTTTTACAAGTGAACATATCGAGGTAGAAATGTAATCATATACAAATCGTTGAGTATTAATCGATAATAATTCGACTAAATAGGTCTTCATTGGATCAGGCAAAGGGTCCCGCTGGGTCTACGGACATCTTTGTTAGTCTCCACTGCAGGAGCACGTCCCTCTCTGTACTGCCAGAGCCATATATTAGCCAGAGCAGTCAGAGGCTTTGGCCTACACCCTTCACGCTGGCTGGAAACGCTTCGTTTTTAATTTCTAGCATTATTCCCGTAGAAAAAGTTGTTGATGACGCGATGAATCCCTTTAAAGTAACCAAATCGATCAAAATTTAACCATGAGGACTTGTTTAGTTTTTAAACATTAGCTTGTACTTGGTTTTGGGTCCTACTACGCGAAACTTTTTTTTTAATGTAAAGGCTTTAAATTCATTAATTTGTGTACAATTTGACATTTATGAATTGATTTAGGTATTAAGT
This sequence comes from Rhodophaea formosa, assembly GCA_963082605.1. NCBI lineage: Eukaryota > Metazoa > Arthropoda > Insecta > Lepidoptera > Pyralidae > Rhodophaea > Rhodophaea formosa. The sequence goes on along the minus strand of OY720228.1, from coordinate 5,038,544 downwards.
CCTCCTATTTGAAAATCGTGTTGATGGTTACGTCACAATTGTGTTGGGGGCCTAGTCTGCTACATAATTGTGGGTTTCTTGCAATATTGCCTTATCTTTAGTGCTGTTATATTATGCGCTTTTTTATTGCGTCATGTAACTTTGCCTAGTGGATATGGTTGCATTGTCGTAACTTTAAAAGATATTCAGACCCTGTTTATCGAGAAATAATGAGAATTTTTTAAATAAGTGATGGTAACACTGAGGCGTCCGGTCCGGTAAGCTTTTATTGGGCAACAATTTGTCAGTTGTTTATGCTTGAAAAATATTATCCGAGTTTGTGGTGGGAAGTCAAGGGGTGCAGTTGGGGTCTACCTTGGACGATTTTGCAAATTGATTTTGGTGGACTTTATAATATGAAATTGGTGTAGTTTGGTGTTATAAAAGCTCGTGCTCATGAACAATTTGTGAAATAGTTAAAGTGGACTTTTATATGGACTCGTATAGATTTGCCGCCAGAAGCTCTCACGAGGCATAAAAGAACATACGCCATCTTTGATGCTACTTGTTACAACTTTACCATACAACACCGATACTTAGTATCTCAATTTACTGGACATTGGTAGAATCACTGAAATCGCGATGGAAGCCATATTATAAAACAGAAAAAGAAGAAATATTATCCAATGAAAGCTGCTTATCAGACCCTACGATTCAGTGCTGCCATCTGGTGTTAGATATGTCAGAAACCCCACATTAAATATTGTCACAAGTATGATCTCTTCCGTATTGTGTTCAATTTTAGTTGTACGTCCCGCAGCGATGTATGCAAGTCCCGAGCGACTGACTATGTGTGTTTTATAGCTTTTTGTATCAATATGAATTAATACAACCGTAGGAATGTTACGAGGTTTTTATAAAACGTAGCTAGTAAGTTAGGTTAGGGGAATACGAGGACAAATAATGGGGAACGCCGGGGATTTATCATTTTAAAACCCATATTCAATGTACCTTTACTATTTATAATTTATTGAATTCTTAAGTTCTCAAACGACAGGTTCTTTTTGGGTTAACAGAATAAAAATGATCGCGTATCAATAGGAAAAAACGGGTGGTAGTTTATAGTCTGCGACTGACAGTTTTTTTTTTGTGTTTACAAAGTAGAATGTGATCGCGCATCAATAGGTAAAAAGGGGGTGGAAACTATGCAAATGCTTAGTTATTTTCTCTATAGTAGTTATATATTAACGTATTATTTTTTTACGTAAGTTTACTTAAACATGACTTTTTGATTTCCGGCGTTCCCCGTAAGCCAAGATACGAATTGTGAAGCGATACTTTAAACCCGCTGTTACGTCTCCGTTCTCCACGTACCATTCGCAGTTCGTCTTGGCCCTTCATGACAAACGCTGTATGCCATACAGATAGTACTTTGTTTAAGACGTTTTGGTTCGGGGGTGTACTACAAATTTTATTATCAACACAACGGTATCAAGATTTTAGACAGGCCGACTTTTTGAGAGAATTCGAATAGTATAGGAATATTTGTACCGAAATTAGAACCTTTTTTTTTATTTAAAGAGCTTTTTTAGGGACGCATTCGACTAAAATACGTGAAAGATTTCTTTAACAGTTGATCAACTGTCAAACCTGGACTTACTTGAAAAGCTAAAGTTATATATTTATGATTCCTGCCACACCAATCTTAAAAAAAATACTAAACATTTTTGTGTGGTTGAGTAAGGCAATGCAGAAAAATACTTATTTTTCATAGACCGCAACATTATTTTTAGATATGTGTTATTTTTGAAATTTGTAGAACAAACCCGAAACTATTACCTAGAGATCCAACCGCTTACGCAGTAGAGTAAACGCTTATTTATGTTAAGTTCTTATCAATTTATGCTTATTTTATATCGTTTTAGTTTATCTATCGTAAGAACTGACTCTGTATTTAGGCCGTATGAAAAGAAAAATGTACGAAAACATGTTAATCAAACTACTTACGTTCGAAGTCACCATTTTTTCTTTACCTTAGGACGAATAAGAAATGGTAACTTATTTTATGAAAAAGAAAGAGCCGACTTTGACTTCTTGGCTGGGAAAATGATATGGCTCTGACTCCCGAATACTCAAAGGCATTTTAACTAAAAACGTTATGAAATCTGTTTTATTGTATTATATGTCTGGCTAGTTAATTATCTTATGACAGAACATACTGTCATAAGATAATTATCTTATGACAGAACATACTGTCATAAGATTATTAACGAGCCAGACTGTCCAACTGCCTGAGATTTAAGAATGTCATTAGTTAAATTATTTTGGGTATTTGGGGGGTAAATAATATAATATTTTAATGAAAATATCTATGATAATAATAAGATATTTGTGACTAAAATCCCCAATACAAAAAATCAATGGAAACATAGAATTTGAGGCTAAGTTGAAAGTACACATTCGGAATTAATATTTTATTACTGGTCAAAAGATATCTTTGGATCGAAGAGCATGACTTACCATGTAAATATTATCGTAAGTAAACATACGCGCAAGTAAGCCTTCAATTTACTATGTTTTTTTTTATTTAATTCTTCGTAAGTTATAGCGGTTGTAAAACTGATATTATTTTATTATGTTTAATTTTGTAAATAGATATGCAGGTCATGTATAACAATATTTTTGAAAATATACCACTATTTAGAATATATGTGTTTGATTTGGAATGCCCCATGACTTACAAGGGAACCACTTTGTCTATAGTATATTTGAGTTTGTGGTGGGACATCAAGGACTGCAGTTGGGGATACATACTATCACGTCTTTTTCCCTTGCGGGGTAGACAGAGTCCAGGTCTTTAAAAGCCTAAAGCCAAGTTTAGCATATTGGTGGGATTGTAGGACGGAATTAAAATAGTGATGAGTGAGCTAGCCGCATCGCCTATTGAAGTGATTCCTGACGCCCATTCCCTCGATCGGCTTTTACGATCTGCGCGGGAAGAGAAGCAGCTAGTACATTCTACGTTTTTTCTTTTCTCCCAGACCAGCGCGGAAGCGTTGCCTTAGATGATTTGATTTTAGCGGACTTTACAATATGAAATTGGTGTAGTTTGGTGTTATAAATGCTCGTGCTCATGAACAATTTGTGAAATAATTAGTCTGTCTTATGGACTGCTATAGATTGTCACCAGAAGCTCCTACGAGGCAATCAAAGAACCTACTAGTCCGGGGCCGGGAGGCCTACAGCCAGTGACCTATTCGAACGAACATCCATTTGGAATACTTTTTTTTTATTTAGACTAGGTAATAGAAGGTAGCACTACGTGACTGACGGCATGGATCCGGGGTCAACTGTTAAAAATAAAATATTTTTTTAAATCGATTTTTCTATCTTTTCATAACATCCTTTCAATATGTATAGTATAATGCTCTGCATATTTAGCTTAATCGGTCTTAGGTAGACTGACGTCACATCTTTGGGTCTGTGCCGAAACTGACCCCGGTCAAAACGTACTTTTTTCGTTCTACCTATTCGATCGAACATCCAGCTAAAACTGTTTTCATATGTTAGTATTAAAGCATTCATAATAACGGTGGCTGACGGTCGGAAACCGGGGCCTTCACCAAGACTGACGCGCCTAAAGTTGAGGACCCATATTGGTAAACTTTCATAACATCCTTTAAATGCATATAGCATAACATTCTGCATATTTATTTAAATCAGGATTACGTAGACTGACGGCACATCTTTGGGTCTGTACCGAAACTGACCCTGACAAAAATGACTTTTTTTTATACCTATTCGATCGAACATCCAGCTGAAACTGTTTTTATATGTTAGTATAGCAATTAAGCATTCATAAAAACGGCGACTGGCGGTCGGAAGCCGGGGCTTTCACCAAGACTGACTGAATGCTTACATACATAACATATAAAACATATAAAAACAATTTCAGCTGGATGTTCGATCGAATAGGTAGAACGATACGTTTTGACCGGGGTCAGTTTCGGCACAAACCCAACGATGTGACGTCAGTCTACGTAAGATTGATAAAGCTAAATATGCAGAGCATTATACTATACATATTGAAAGGATGTTATGAAAAGATAGAAAAATCGATTAAAAAAAAAATATTTTATTTTTAACAGTTGGCCCCGGATCCATGCCGTCAGTCACGTAGTGTTTCATTCTATTACCTAGTCTAAATAAAAAAAACGTACTATATACGTATCACGTCTTTATCCCTAACGGCCACGTTTAGCATGTAGATGGAATTATAAGGGTTGCTAGCCGCACCGTCTATTTACATGATTCCTTAGATTTGCCCATTCCCTCGGGTGGTTTCTACGGTCTGCGCGGGAAGAGAAGCAGCTGATAAAGAATGGAAGATTTATTTCATTAATTTCCCCTCTGTCCCCATTATAGGAGATAACGGGAATACATCGGGATATGTACGGAAAATTGCACACATTTCTAATACCGATGTGTGCGTGAGCTTGCGAAACGATATATGTATGTTTGCAAGCATAGGTATTTGCCTCACCATTAAGGCTAGGGGCTCTTAGATCCATGGTCCGGGGTAAATTTACACCCGTTGCAAAGAATTATTCTGTTATGCAGAAAACTATGTACATGTACTTAACTTTTTAATTGAGATTGAGACCCACGCTGGTGTTATTTGAATTGAAAACCGATATCCTTTGCGCACCTCACAATGTGATAAAATGATCTGTTGAAGCGTATTTCGGAGGACCCGTTAAGCATCATTGGATAGCAGTCATGATTTGATGAGCCTCTGGGCAGCTTGAAAAATCTGACACTATTAATTACACAAATACGAAATAAGTTGAAGCCTGAAGGCGTAAGAAACAAACAAACTCGCCTGCGGCTCGTTTCATAAACCACATGCCACATTCGTATGACAGTTGCATAAAATAAGTACTTTTGTATTGAAAGATAAGATAATTAATACCTACTCTCTGGAATATCCATTATTTTATTATTATCTAATCATAAAGGTATTATGATTGAAATATAATACTCAAAATCGTCAAAGTATTTTTATAACTACAGCCATACAGTATTATAATTATATTGTCTTTGGCCATACAAAAAAGAACGTTCCGCCCTGTGGGCTGAAGTAATTTTTATTGTTCCATTCCTCACCCCACAATACAATACTATTCAACAATGCAACGAGGTCATGGTCGCTATCGATTCAGCGAAACAGGGTGCAATGACTTTCCTGAAGCGCCTCGAATGTTCGCGTGATTCGGGAACAATACAAATATAGTTGCGCTGGTCAGGAATGCAGCGGATGCATTTTTCTGCTTTTGCTACTCGCCACTAGATGGCGACAGCTGTTCATGAAGTCACGAAGTAAATACATACAAATATTATTACTCTATGTTTTCGAAAGTAAAAGCCGAACAAAGGAATCATAGACGGAAATGTAGGTGATAGTTAGCGAAACTACATTCGAGTATCCTGCTACCCATTATTGTTTTTAATTTCCATTGGTTTCTAGTTTCTAAATAGATAGTCGATATGATTATTTTGCTTGAGTTAATTGTAATTTGCTAAATGTAAAAGACTAGCTGTACCCGCAACTTCGTCCGCGGGGAAAAGAGTAGCCTATGTCCTTTCTCAGGCTCTAGACTTAGTAATGTCTACGAATATCTTTTAAATCGATTTAGTAGTTTTGGCGTGAAAGCGAGATAAGTTACTTTCGTAATAATGTCACTTCATTGTTTTGTTATACATGTATATTTTTCATATAAAGGGCACATGGTACAAGTTTATTAAATTGACCATAGCACAGATTCACTACAAGGATCGCTATGAATCCAAGTTTATCTTTCAATTCACAGCCAGTGAGAATTTGTTGCTAAGACTTTCCAGAATATGTAAAGACAAATATTTGTTTACATAACATTACATCAGGTAATCAGAGAGCTTATCTGTTATTAACGAAGCATTCGGTATAGAATGCACCTGAGATACACACAAACGCCTTTATCAACATACACAGGCTACGTGGTTGGTTCGGAGGAGCACCACGTCTGCGCGATCTAGAAACGTCTACTCGCCGCTAGATGTCGGGCCGCGTATATAAACGCCTCGAGCGCGACATTCAAAGCATTCAGTTCAATACGAGCGCAGAAAATAAACAAGTTGAGTATTTCGAAGTGTTCTGAGTGATTTCCAAGTGGTTTTCATACAAGAGTCGCTACAATGAAGTCTTTGGGACGATTTGCATACTTCTTCACCTTAGCCTTGCTATTCCTGGGCATTGGAAACCGGTATGTTTTCGCTGACGAACAATGTTCGGAAAAAAGCGACAAAAAATTAGTGGACCAAACGTTTGGGATGCCGTTGACTCCAAACGACATCTTAACATCCATGATGTCACCCTTCGGTTCGTTCATGTCGCCATTCATCGTCCACGACTACTTCAGACCTTGGAGGCACCTGGCAGCGCTATCTAAAGACCTAGGATCGACGATCAAGACAGATAAAGAAAAGTTCCAAGTGAATTTGGATGTCCAGCACTTTGCACCGGACGAGATTACAGTGAAGACAGCTGATGGGTATGTCGTAATTGAAGCGAAGCATGAAGAAAAACAGGATGAGCACGGCTTCGTCTCGCGGCAGTTTGTCAGGAAATACGCTTTGCCTGAAGGCGCTGAATCCGAGAACGTCGTTTCTGAGTTATCAAGTGATGGCATTTTGACCATAACGGCGCCGAGGAAGGAGATTGACGCGAAGGGAGAGAGAGTGGTGCCCATCACGAAGACAGGGCCGGTGCGACAGGAACCCAAGCAGGAGAAGGAAGACCTTCAAGGCAGCTGCCAGGCTCCAGGACAGTCTTGTAACACGTAATGTCTATTTAGTGCTCAAAGACGTACCAGTTCCTAGTCGCATTTAATTTTTAATTATAAGACTGATTACATGTAAATAAACAGCTTTTTGTTAATTAATGTTGTTTTTTTTTTCATTCGTACCCTATTTTGTTTAAACATTTCAAGAAGCATTGCTAAGAATCCTGCTTTCAAATAATAAAAAAAAAAACATCCAAATTGGATCACCCGTTTTAGAGCTACGGTGCCACAGACAGACACACGCAGAGTAGTCAAACTTATAATATAACTTCCCTATTAATGCATTGGGAGTTTAAAAGAACCTACTGCACTGCATTTTACCCAAATCGACGTCAACTTACGTATTTGCCCGCTCCAAGAGAACCCGGTGGTCTTTGTGTAAATTAAAATACTTATTCGTGGATAGTTCGTAGATAACAAATCAAAATACCATATTACCAGGTTCCGTGCCCAAATGGCAAAAGACGGAAACCTTAGATTCGTCACGCCTCTCTGTCCGTCTGTCCGTATAACCATTTGATTCCAAAATCATTAAAACTACAAGTTGAAACTTGGTGTATTCTGTGAACAGCTTTTTTTATCCTCTCCCCATACATAAATATGAAAAAAACATCAAGCCTAGGGTGTCCATAGTAGGCCTTTCGACAAGAGGTTTCCTAATATTATTTTTTCTCTTAGATAGGCTCTTTCAAAGTGGTAAGTAATGTGTCCACCCACCCTCTAACTTTTAAAATAAGAGATTGAATAAACAAAACAAAAATAGGACACTAGAAAATTAACTAGTTTGGATTATGTAGATATTTAGATATCTACTAATTTTGACAGGCTCAATTTTCTCGAGAAATTTTTGGCATTTCAGAATATAAATCCGTGATGGTGGCCAAGCCAGAAACTGTCACCACACCACACAAGCGCTTCGTCGCAAAATGTCCCTTTTCGCATAGTTACCCGTTTTTTCATAAATAGTTTTGGGTAAAATTATGTCAATCAGTTGTCAATGTATGCGTCACTCCAGCCGAAAAGTATCTCTTTTCGAAAATTGACAATGGCAAATAATTAGAGCCTAACGTAGTATAAAAGTGCCTGAAAGTCTTGAATTTGTGCCGCCAGCCGTTTAAGAGATATTCGAAAAAACAATTTCTGGCTGGCGTAACGTTACTCCAGCCGAATTTTTTTGATCCAGGCTACCTAGGTCTAAATGAAGTACACACACGGATAGCTTCAATTTGTGCTCAATAGTGCCTTATATTTTAAAATTTGTGCCCCATACGGTTTCAGAGGTATTCAATTTTCGGCTGGAGTAACGTTTGCTCAGTTGCTGTATCTCTGAAACGGCAGGCCAATCAACCGTCGTTTTTTGTATAGATATAGAACGCTATTTGTGCCGATTTGTGCCATAGGTTTCATAAGTATCACTATTATGGTTAACGAGTTATGATTTTTACTCTAAAAATCGAAAATAGGCTCTAGCTCTTAAACAAAGAAACCTTACCTATTCAAACTGGTACCAACATGTAGTTCTTATACCACTACACATAATTAGAAGAAATCATCAGCCTATCCTACAAATTCGGTGAGTTATGACGATATTCCTTATTTCGGAAAGTCAAATCCGGTCCTGTGATTTTGAATAAAGAATTCACTATTTTCCTGTGAGCCGACTGATTTCATATTTATACATTATTTAGAGCTTTCATTTGAGAATATACCCTCAAAAATGTAGATAGAAATACCTACGAATTAAATTAATAATAATCGAAATCTATACTTAACCATTCTTACGCGATTACCCGACCAAATTCAAACGTATATTAAAAAGCGGCCATGGCATACTGCTAGGCATTTACTCCCACTTGGCGGTATTATAATCGAATTTAGTCAGTACAGGGGAGGTGAAAAATGTTAAGTCATATCAATATTTTACTAAAATAAATATTGGCTACTATGTTCTTCTGTGTTCTATGTATACCAAAGCATTGTGTGTCACAGCAGCGGGCAGCGGTTAGATTAATAAGTTAGACTTATTAATGGTTAAAAAAATTGAAAGGAAATAACAAAAAAAATTGTAGCCTTAAATCAAGTTAGGTTAGCTTATTATGAGTCGGAGAAATAAAATACAGTGTACAACTCGTTAACCATAATAGTGATACTTATGAAACCTATGGCACAAATCGGCACAAATAGCGTTCTATATCTATACAAAAAACGATGGTTTATTGGCCTGCCGTTTCAGAGATACAGCAACTGAGCAAACGTTACTCCAGCCGAAAATTGAATACCTCTGAAACCGTATGGGGCACAAATTTTAAAATATAAGGCACTATTGAGCACAAATTGAAGCTATCCGTGTGTGTACTTCATTTAGACCTAGGTAGCCTGGATCAAAAAAATTCGGCTGGAGTAACGTTACGCCAGCCAGAAATTGTTTTTACGAATATCTCTTAAACGGCTGGCGGCACAAATTCACGACTTTCAGGCACTTTTATACTACGTTAGGCTCTAATTATTTGCCATTGTCAATTTTCGAAAAGAGATACTTTTCGGCTGGAGTAACGCATACGCGACGCAACTATCGCGTCGCGGTGCGTGCTTTGCTTACCCCTACTTTAACAAGTGTAGAGGGTACTTAAAATAATTTAAATGATACAACAAAGTAATTTACATTAATAAGTGTTTTATTTTTCTTTACAAATCATACAAAATAATTCAGTCTTAACAGAATACTTATCAAGGTATCCACACAGAAATAACCATAAACAAAAGGAAAAAACTGGTGCTTACTATCACAATCACATCACTTAGAGATTCACTTCTGGGTGCCGTTCGCCTGCGAGGTCTGGTCCTTGATCTCCTTCCGGACTGGCCCGGTCTGGGCGATGGGCACAGGCCTCTCGTTCTTCAACGCCGGAGCCACACGTGGCGCGACGACCGTTAGCACACCATCAGATGACAATCGAGATTCAACTGTTTCAGGGTTGCAGCCTTCAGGCAAGGCGTAGCGGCGGGTGAACTGCCTTGAAATGTATCCGTGCTCATCTTTTTTCTCTTCATGCTTGCCTTCAATCACCACGTAGCCATCCGCAGTCTTGACTGTGATTTCTTCCGGCTTGAAGTGCTGAACATCCAGGTTGACTTGGAATTTGTCCTTGTCGGTTTTGATGGTGGAGCCGACATCTCGCGCTGCTGCAGCCAGTTGACGCCAGGGTCGGTAGTAGTCCCGTGACAGCAGAGGTGAGACGGCAGCCGTCAGCAGGTCATCTGGAGTCAGCGCCAACCCGAAATCCTGGTCGATGAGGCGGTGAGGATGGTCGTAGCCCAACACGAAAGGTAGCAGAGACATCTTCTTGAATGTACTTGTTGATGTATTCGAGAGTTTATAGATATCGCAGTGCGTTCGCACCAATTCGCTTCGAGTATTGCTTGCACACAAATAACTTGCCGGAAAGCCGGCCGGCGAGTTTATATACCCAGCGAGCGCGACATCTAGCGGCAAGTGGCACGTTCGAGAAAGACCCTCTCGAAACTTCATGAACTGTATAGAAGGGAGTGGTTGTGTGCGTGTGTGCAGTTGTTTATTGATCGTAGGATTTTACAAGAAGCAATAAACTCTGGAGTCTTTAAGGCAGCTTACAAGTTTATTAATTTATGGAAGTATTTGATAGATTATAAGCAAATTTTTATAAGTCCATGAAGCTAATAGTGACCATAGCTTGCCATAGCGTAGCTTTTAGGAGGGTCATGAAGATTATCACCATTTTTTAGAAGTTTGAAGAAGTATATTTACACGATGTGTAAAATTATTATATCTTTAATGTGTTTAATATATAAAACACATACGAGATAGACAATTATTTACATAACTTGTAAAATTTCAAGTCTTGTGGTGTGGCATTAATTATTGTGATTAGAGCTGTATATGTTCACCACATCTCTAGAAATAATTAGAAAAGGTTTTAAATTTGCACAATTTGAAAAAATTGGTAACGCTCTTGCCTTCATTCGACATTTTTACGTGTGTGTAACAAATTTTAATTTAGCATTAAAATATTTACTTACCTAATTAAATAAAAGGCTTTGTATGGGTTACTTACTGTGTAGGGAGTTTGTTAAATTGGTTTTCGTTTCAAAAATATGTTAAGATGGTTACATAACTAAAAAGAACATTAAGGCCCCACACTAGGCACACTAGCGACGCCAATAATTTTATTCCGAATACTTTACAAATAGAAAGAAATTCAAGACTCGACATTTTCATACAAAAGAGTTCAGCCACCCGGGCAATTTGTATAGGAATGTCGAAATTTTTTTCGAGTTTACAGCATTTGTCCCATAGGAAAAGTTGTTTATATTGACAGGCTGAATCACCCCTTTAATGGTCCGGAACGATCAAAATTTCGCCATGTATTTACATCTAACCTTAAAAAATTGCAGTCTCCAAAGTATTCTATACTCCATGGCAGTGCATTATCGGCCCGTCTGACTCCGCCTTCCTACGAGAACATTCCACACTGTTCTGGAAACTTCTGCCCAGCACGAACCCTTCGATAGAATACTTTACTTTTTCTAGAAATGTCTAACAACGGAAAAACATATATCAGCTTGTTGTTACATTTCTGGAATTGTCGCGATGCACCGGTTGGGTGTTTTGATCAGCTGTTATTTGTTATGGTTCAGAGAGTACGTGCAAATGCAGCATGGTACTTTTTTGCAAATGTAACGGGGTCTGCGCTTTCTGAGAACAATGCAGGATCAATGGATTAGAGATACCGCCTTACCTGTTCACTTCTCACTTAGATTAATAATTTAGCTAAGTTTTATTTGTTTTAAATATTAACTATTATCTATTTTATTCTAGAATAAAATGATATTTCATGTCATTGTGATATATGATTAAATAAGGGGAAAATATCGAACTTATTATTTTTTAGTATTTTAAAATATAAAATAATAAATAAATAAAATAAAAATGTTTTATTTACGTTTACAAAGGTGATCTTATATACTTCGGTGTTGGAGTCTCCTTTTAGGCTATCACAGATGCCTGTGTCAGGCAGGAGGCTCCGCTCTCCTTTATTTACATAGTATGTACTTAAAATCTATTGATGGAATAACTGGAATTTTCAAGCAATTTTAAAACTTGTGAAACGCATCATAAATAAATAATAAGTTGTAAATTACAACAAAAGAATTAAAGCATAATATATTCCTAATATGATTTAATTCTTTTGTTTGTCTTCCTATTTTTATCAAGCTGTTGTTCAATTATCTGCGCATAGTATTATTGTAATATCTATGGTATCATACATGGCGAAATTTTGATCGTATGGACCCCATGTGTGATTCAGCCCGTTGATATGAACAACTTTTTTCATGGAATCAATGTTGAAAAAACATTGATATTCCTACGTTCTGTGTTGGTTCGGTGGATATTCCCATACAAATTGACCGCGCGGCTGAATATCTTTGAGGTACCATCATATAGCATAAGTCCCAACAACTGTTTTGGTGCCTTAAAAGGGCGACTCAGCCCGTCAATATGAACAACTTTATCTATCAAACCCACTTTAATACCCACTAAAATATTTTTTGTAATACGTTTTTGTAATAACTTTATTACAAAAACGTATTGCAAAAAATATTTTTTTGTTACTTTATCCTGGGTGCTATTATCTTCAAATGATATGATCTAAACATCCCGTCAAAATGATCGACTTTTCCTGTGGCCGAACACAAACTGATACCTAATCAGCTGTTCGATTTAGTATGAGAACTATTGAGAAGTCCATTCTATTTTCATAATTTGACCTATGTTCTTTGGGGAAAGTTGTTCAGTATGATCAGCATAGATATGTTCGAGAATATGGCAAGATTACAGATTTACAGGGTGCATATTTCATCTTAGAGAATAGTGCGAATTTCATCAAAATCGGTTCAGTATTCCGAAGTCGATTTTTTGTTCAAATTATACATACACACCATCACGTCTTATTCCCTTGCGAGCTAGACGGAGCCCAGGTCTATAAAACCTAAAGGCCACGTTTAGCATGTTGGTGGGCTTGTATAGGTAGATAGGTAGGGTTGCTTGCCGCATCGTCTACAGACATACGCCACGTTTACAATCTGCGCAGGTACAGAAGCAGCTGGTACATTCTACGTCTTTCCTTTTCTCCCAGGCCAGCGTGGAAGCAAATTATTCCTGCTATTATTAATCTGAATTGATCAATAAGGCTAAAAAGGATTCGCATCATGCAAGGACGCCGCCGGACGGTTAACGAACTCTGAAGGCTAATTTTATACTTCAACATTGATGTTTGTGATGTGAGTGAAAGGAACCTACAGTAACTGATCTGGTACTACAGGATCGATCGCTGTGGTCAAGTCTAGACTTACTCGAGCACTATACTTACTTACCTTTGAATACTTAGTTATAGGTATACTAGCTGCTGCCCGCAACTTTATCCGCGTTGACTTCAGGTTTGACTACAGCTTTGTACATAGAAAGCGGGAAACTGAACGTATATTTTTGAGTGAGCAAAATTTCATCTAATTCCGTTCAGCAATTTCGATAGATAAGGTACAATAAAAACTCGAAAAATTCAGCTTCTCCAGTTTAAAACTCAGACGACGTTGTTTTTACGAAATCTGTTTGTCTCTTAGGTATGTAATGAACTGTGTGGGCTATCCGCAACGCAGCATTTATTACCCGACTCACGAAACGGCCCAATGAGACCACATAACAATTGATTATCTATTGTGTCTGGGATTCACTGGGTTGAGGTAACACTTTAAAACTTGTTTCACCAAAATGAGTGGGAGCACTCATTTTCACCAATTAACAATTTTTGACTTAACCCTAGAAAGAGACGGACTTATAATCAAAATAGTTATTACTACTTATTACATTGTACCTACCTACTACATCCCGACCATGACGGAAACTAAGCAAGACAATAAATATGAGGGTAAAGGAGAGTGCGATTGCTTGATACCTTGCGTGCGCTTGCCAAGTTGCCACCATTATACCTATAAAATATAGCGAAATGCTTTGTATTTTGTTAACCACCGTCCGAGTAATTCTCTGGAAACCTCCGCATTTGGTAGAATTTCTTTACTTTTTCTAGAAATTTCAAACAAACGGCCGTTATCAGTTGTTGTACGTACGTTTCTGGAAATGTCGGGATGGGATGCACCGATTAAATGGTTCTATTTTATGCAGCTGTTGTTATTATGGTTCCAGAAAGTACATTGACAGATGCAGCGTGATAATGATAAGGGGCATTTTTTTTTTTGCAATATAGCGGTGTCGATGAGTTTTTTTGACGAATGAATATAATGCTATATGTCCGGACAAAAATACTGATATTTAAAATACGGAATTTTGATATTTTAACATTTTTAACCTTTTTTGATCATATAATAGTAACTATATTTTAAAAGCTACATCATTTAGGTCTTGTATAGAAGGGTAAGTTCGCCTGTTTGCGTCCACTTAGTGGAGTTGACAAGTTCAAGGGAGAAAATAAAAATGTTCTAGTGCTAGTTTTGAATGAAAAATGAATTGTATGTTGTGATTATATAGTCTTTTTAAGTGTAACACTAAGTTTTGACGCAAGCATCTGTTAATTATTTTTTAAAAGTGACAAATATCAGAATTTGGTGATTTACCCACTTTGCGTCCACAAAATCCGAATTGCGTCCATCCATGGATCATTTTGCGTCCACCAATTTAGGGAAGAAATTAAAGGGAGATTTATTTTTAATTATTGAAATTATGATATTTAACGATTTCTTTATTTAAAATATATATATTTAAAAATTAACGTTATTATTAATAATATAATACTAAAAAGCAAAACAAAAATATTATTCATTTCAGCATTGATGGAACTTCATAATTAAAAGGTGGACGCAATCTGCTATTTACTATATGTACAGTTTGCGTCCAACTGTCCGAGTATGATTTTCGACAGCTCTATCTAATTCTACAATCATAATGATGTGGACGCAAAGTGGAATATTTATAAATTTGGTGTCGTAATTCGCGTCCACCTTATTTTAATTGTTATTAATAAAAAAATTAAACAAATACATAATTATATTCATTTCTTTGTTCATTATAAAGGTCTAGAAACAACTATGTATCCTAAATTTAATATAAAACAATCAAAAATTTACCTTGAATTACACCGCAGCTCGCTATTATTTTACTAAAATTTCACACATCAGCACTCTTTTGTTGCACAACTGATACTTTATTATTTTTTTTAAATAGGAAGGGCTAAATGCATGGACCTTTTGTGTATGTTGTGTAATTCTTATACATTTAACATATTCGTAGGAACAACGTATGATATCGTTGATGTGTTAGTATACTTATTTTTAAGTATTTTTAAAAGAAGTTCTGTCGAATGGACGCGAACTGGGCGATGGACGCAAACAGGCGAAATTACTAAGTTATATGTATTACTTTTATTTTTAAAAGCTTATAAATTATTTTGTCCCGTTTATTTGTCTGTGAGAGTCTAATCTTGCAACTTAATTTTGAAACACTTCTGAAATTTTATTCATATTGACAATCGTACTAATTAAGTAAGTAGATACGATAAATCTAATCAGACGATCATCATCATCATTTCGTGTAGGTGACACGGTCAGTCGACCATGCACACCCTGGTGTCAGAGTTTTTCGGAATCGCCTCTCGGACTCTGACGTGGTTCCTTTAACGACTACCAGATGGCAGCCGGGACCAACGGTTTAACGTGCCTTCCGAAGCACGGAATCATCTTTTTTATCAGACAATCAGGTGATTCATGCCTGCAATGTCCTAAACAAACTGGGAACAACAAAGTATGCTTTCCGTGGGAATCGAACCCACGACCCCCGGGTCAACAAGGCAAACGCCTTAACCACTGGACCACGGAGGCAGTTAGTAGTTAGTAGTAGTTACTTAGCAATCAGACGATGAAGTTGGAAGATGGTTATTGCAAAACAAGCTAAATAAATAAACCTCATCGAATTATACGTGAAGCGGGAAGCGTGTATGAGTGATGAGATGAGTGATAGGTACGTTACCAGATACAGCCAAGGAAGTGGTAGAAATGAAGTAAGCAGCTTGAACACTTTAAATCACAGTTTATTCACTCACACAATACAGCACATAGTATGAAGGAGAAAGAAGATAGATAAGCTTAGAAGGCACAGGATGAAAGATGATTAAAGCACAATAAGATAGTTTGATAATTAGCACAGTAAGTTTTAGCGAACGAGAATCGTTTACATCGAAAGCGCGATCAACATGCGAGCCGGCGTAAGTACTTGTCTCCACTGGTCATGAGGGGCGACGATGCGCCCGCGCTGCCGCGTTACGTAAACAAGTTCCGAGTGCGCGGTTGCATTTGCCTCGTCCGATAGAATTCACAATGCACGTAAGTAAGTATATTATGGTAAGTGTTTTATTAAATAAATAGTTATTAGTGTAAGTATGTTTGGTGTATGAATGTGATTAATTATGTAAGTGTGTAGATATATAAATATGAATGAATATAAATATAGGTATATAAGTGTGTAAGTGATTTTAATATACATATTTTAAATAATAAAGTGGGAGTAGCCCACATCACTCCCCCCCAGAGACCTGGTTAGGGGCGATAATAGTCCGGGAAACGGACATGACGTCCGGAACGGGTAACCTTAGTAGGCTTAATTACCTCGGTAGGTGCTGGCTTTAAGACAGCTGACGGAGTTGGACGAGTGTCCTGGTCTACGTCAGACATTATAAAAGCCGGTTTAAGACGGTCAACAGAAACGGTCACGGACTTGCCTTTAACATGGAGTTTAAAATATTTGTCACCTCGTTCTATAACCTTGTGAGGGCCTGAATATGTCGGCTGTAGAGGAGGGCGTACAGCGTCTTCACGCAGGAAAACAAAATCTGTCGTAGCCAGCTCTTTAAAAACAAATATTTTATTTTTAGAATGCCGTGAAGCAGGTACAGGCCGTATTTTATCCGCGAATGAATTAAGGCGTGCGGTGAAATCCGATATATCAGTAGTACCAGTAGCCTTGCCTGATTCGAAAAATTCGCCGGGTAGTCGCAATGGCTCGCCGTATAGAAGTTCGGCAGAAGAACATTGCAAATCCTCTTTAATAACACTGCGTACGCCTAATAGGACCAGGGGTAGTATCTCTGTCCAGTTTGAGTTGGCATGGCATGTAATGGAAGCCTTGAGCTGCCTGTGAAAGCGCTCGATGAGTCCATTACATGCCGGATGGTACGCAGTTGTCCGTTTGTGTTGGAAGCCGATGGTTTTCGCCAAGTATTGGAACAGTGCAGACTCAAATTGACGGCCGCGGTCTGTAACAATGTCTATTGGGCAACCAAAGCGGGCTATCCAAGTGGACAACAAAGCTTGGGCGACTGTCTCTGCCGTGATATCGGTAATAGGTACTACCTCTGGCCAACGGGTGAACCTATCTATGGCTGTTAAACAGTATCTGAAACCGTGAGAGGAGGGGAGAGGCCCCACCAAATCTATGTGAACATGTTTAAAGCGTGCGCGTGGCAAGTCGAAAGTGCCTAGAGGTGCGGACACATGTCGACTCACTTTTGCACGTTGACAAGCCAAGCACGTTCTTGCCCACTCGCGACAATCTTTCCGCATCCCGGGCCATACGAAGCGTTCGGCAACTAATTTAGCTGTCGCGTTTGCGCCGGGATGACTAAGCGAATGCAAGCTTCGAAAAACTTGTTTTCGTAAGGCCTTGGGCACGAAAGGTCGTTGATTTGACGTGCTTGTGTCGCAATACACAGTCATGTCTCCAAAAAGTGCTACTTTCGATAAACGAAGTGAAGATGGAGTTTCCACATATCCTGCCAGCTCATCGTCACATGCTTGGGCCCTGGCTAGATCAGCCATGCTGACTGGTGCCTCCAGTTCGTCGATTCTGGAAAGCGTGTCAGCCACGACGTTATCTTTGCCCGCTATATACTTTATGTCAGTCGTGAACTGGGAAATGTAATCCAGATGACGGAACTGTCTGGGCGTGCAGTTACGCTTTCGTTCATGAAAGGCAAATGTCAGCGGCTTATGGTCGGTATAGACCACAAAATGCCTGGCCTCAAGCATGTGGCGAAAATATTTAATACCCTCGTACACTGCGAGGAGTTCGCGGTCGTACGGGGAGTATTTATGCTGCGATGGACTCAGTTTACGGGAAAAGAACCCTAATGGCTGCCATACGTCGTCTGTAAGTTGTTGCAAAACGGCACCTATCGCCAAGTCTGATGCATCTGTAACTAACGCAAGCTTCGCCTGGCAGTTCGGATGGGCGAGAAGAGCTGCGTTGGATAAGCTTTCCTTGGTGTTTTGAAAAGCTTTCAGAGCATCACCAGTAAGGCTGATGGGCGTTGAACTTTTGACTGCACCTGCGAGTAGAGCGTTGAGAGGCGCTTGGATTTGGGCGGCTTGGGGTATGAACCTCCTATAAAAATTGGCCATTCCCAGAAACCTCCTCAACGATTTGACATCCTTGGGTGCAGGGAAGTCACGTATGGCTTGGACTTTTGTGTCTAGTGGCTTGGTACCGCTCTCCGAAATCCGGTAACCCAAGAAAGTTACCTCGGGAGCCCCAAAGACGCACTTGGACACATTAATGACCATGCCGTAGTCCCGTAGACGTGCAAACACCTGGCGAAGATGGTCTTCATGTTCTTCCTCGCTCCTGGAGAAGACGAGGAAGTCATCAAGGTAGCAGTAGACGAAATCCATGCCGCGTGTCATTTCATCCACAAATCTTTGGAAAGTTTGGCCTGCGTTGCGCAGACCAAAATTCATAAACGGATATTCGAACATACCGAATGGAGTCGTGATGGCCGTCTTCGGTATATCCTCTGGGCAGACAGGTATCTGGTTGTACGCTTTTACGAGGTCCAAGGTACTAAAGACCTTACAACCAGAGATATTATGTGTAAAATCGTGGATGTGTCGAATGGGATACCTGTCTGGTACAGTCCGAGCGTTCAAAAGACGGTAGTCGCCACAGGGACGCCATCCGTTGTCCTTCTTGGGCGCAAGATGTAAGGGCGAGGACCATGGACTCTCTGAGGGTCTACATGTCCCGTTCGCCAACATTGCCTCAAACTCCTGTTTGGCTATCCTTAATTTATCTGGAGCCAGACGTCTGGGGGCGCAAGAAACAGGAGGACCTGGCGTGGTGCGAATGTGGTGTTGTGTGTTGTGAGTAACCGTGCGCTGTGTACCCGACGGACGAGTAATTTCAGGAAATTCCTGCATGAGAACTCGATGGTAGCGAGAATCACCAGTCGGGACTTTAACAGAATGCAAATCACAACAATCTTTAACTAAAGAAGCTACAGTTGTTACATTGGTAGTGTTATCAATAAGTCTCTGATTCCTACAATCAACAATAAGGTTATAATAAGACAAGAAATCTATACCAATAATAGCTTTTGTTACATCAGCAACCACGAAACGCCAAGGAAAGTTGCGACGCAAGCCTAAATTAAGCGTAAAGTGGACATATCCGTAGGTATTAATAGTTGTGCCATTAGCAGCCGTCAAGTTGAAATCACTAGGCGCGCGTCGTTGCCGGAGCTTGGACAGGGGGAAGACGCAGAGGTCGCTGCCGGTGTCAACCAGGAACTGCACCTTCGACGACTTGTCCACGACGAACAGGCGACCGGTGGCTGCTGGGCTATCGGCCGTCGCCTCTACCGACTGCCCTGAGCGTTTCCCGAGTTCTTGTAGTCGCAAGGGCGTATACACTTGCTTGCGTTGCTGCCATGTTTATGATGGTACCAGCATACGGGGAACCTCCTATAATTCGACTGCGATCGGGTATTGGAGCGGCTTCGGGATCGTCGGCGCACCTGTGATCGAGGACTTCTAGACTGCCTCGTTGTTAATTCCTCCAGCTGCCTGCGGAGAGCTGCGATCTCATGCGCCATCGACTCCATCGTTGCTGCTGGAGCACAGCTGGTCGAAGCGACCTGTACGGGTCTTGAGGGGACGATATCGTTAACCCTGTCTGCAAGATCAGCCAAGACCTCGAGCGGCGCTTGAGGTTGTCCAGCGAGAACGGTCTGGATCTTCTCCGGAAGACGACTGGTCCATATGGTCTTAAGAAAGTCTAGAGGTACCTTAGGGCCGGCGAGACCTTGAAGATGCCGAAGGAATTGGGACGGTTTTCGATCCCCGAGTTCTTCGTGCATGAGGAGTTGCTGCACCTTCTTCTCATGGGACGCGCACAAACGTTTAATTAGCTCGCTCTTTAGCTTTTCGTACTTCCCAGCGGCCGGTGGTGAAGTGATAACATCTTTAACTTCCTTTGAGTACTGCTGGTCCAACTGGGATATGACGTAATAAAATTTGGTGCTGTCAGCCGTGATGCCAGATATACAAAATTGTCCCTCCAGGTTAGCAAACCATATTTCTGGCTCCTCAGGCCAAAACGGTGGAAGTCGTACGGAAACTTTTGAAATATCGGATGGTACAATGGAAACGGTGGCACCCGGGCCGTCGTCATTGTTCTGCGCCATTATGTTTTCTTTGTTCTCGGAATCTTCTAGTAATGTGTTCGAGGGAGTCACCAATGAAGCGGGAAGCGTGTATGAGTGATGAGATGAGTGATAGGTACGTTACCAGATACAGCCAAGGAAGTGGTAGAAATGAAGTAAGCAGCTTGAACACTTTAAATCACAGTTTATTCACTCACACAATACAGCACATAGTATGAAGGAGAAAGAAGATAGATAAGCTTAGAAGGCACAGGATGAAAGATGATTAAAGCACAATAAGATAGTTTGATAATTAGCACAGTAAGTTTTAGCGAACGAGAATCGTTTACATCGAAAGCGCGATCAACATGCGAGCCGGCGTAAGTACTTGTCTCCACTGGTCATGAGGGGCGACGATGCGCCCGCGCTGCTGCGTTACGTAAACAAGTTCCGAGTGCGCGGTTGCATTTGCCTCGTCCGATAGAATTCACAATGCACGTAAGTAAGTATATTATGGTAAGTGTTTTATTAAATAAATAGTTATTAGTGTAAGTATGTTTGGTGTATGAATGTGATTAATTATGTAAGTGTGTAGATATATAAATATGAATGAATATAAATATAGGTATATAAGTGTGTAAGTGATTTTAATATACATATTTTAAATAATAAAGTGGGAGTAGCCCACATACGCATTGCATTAAATACGCAAGAACTTCGAAGTTAGAACTAAGTATATTGTCACAGAGACCACAGTACGTGACTCAGTTGGTATATTTATTACAGAATCGATATCTGCCGTCTAGACTTGCGGCGCGGCGGCAGGCAGAGTGCAGGGAAATACCTACTTGCATGTTTACATTTTATCAAGGTCGGTTGCTCGCCGGCCGGCTTGCAACGAAGTCACAGAACGAAGTATTACACACGGGGCGTAATCTCTCGAGGAAGCATATGACCTGTAATTACTAAACAGCAAATAAATTAGCCATCGACTGATATTTCCTTGGACGGGCAATTCAGCCTGTTATTTAATATTCTAAATACCGGCAAAGACAATATAATGATACCGGGCCATTCGAACAATTTTTTACGGAATGTCGATTTTCCCACCCTCTTTTTACGGAGGTTTTGGATAAAAGTTTTTATCATTTTCCACACCACTACTCGGCACTAGATGGCAGCGTGAAATACTTTTGCTACATTTTATGTTTTTTTATGTAATAAAATAAACTTAAATAGGTTCATTAGCTCATTTAGTTATTTATTAGATTGATTACCTATGTAAATAATGAACTGAACATTATATTAAAAGAATATCATGATGGCTTTAAGCAGTGAAGGATCATGCATGACAGTGTTTTTTTTCAAAACATTTTGACGGTGACAGTTTTGTTTGACAGATGTTTGTATATTTACAAAATAAAAACAAGTTGTCCTTGTAGATTTCATGAATTATTTATTAAATTTAATAAATAACTCGAAACATAATGGTTAACTATTGTTGTGTAAGTGGATGTGGTCGAAACAGCCGAAGCAGCAAACAGTTAAATTATTACAGCTTACCGAAAGAACGCTCACGGTAATAAAACAAACCTGTTTCAATTCAAACATATTTTATTTTATTTTCAAAAAGTACATTGCTGACTGAATTTCTTTCATCAGCATGTTTTTTGAATCATGATACTTCCTGAATATGCAATCAAATCAATATAATGTTATCTCTTTTATAGACAAATAGAATGGTTCCAAGCGGCCGGAAGGGAAGATTTGGTAGAAAAAAGTCAAGACAAGCTGGGCTATCGGTTCTGTTCGCGCCACTTTGAGCCCACAAGTGTGAAGAACAAACATCTTCGACCCGATGCTGTGCCAACTTTGCATCTGCCTGGAACTAGATCCGAAAATGACTGTAAGTATTTATATTAACCTCACTGAACAAAGCTTAGAAATCTTACAAAGCTAAGAAATATTGTCAGAGATAGTTCTGTGGAAATGATAGTCTAAACAAGCTCCATGGTGCAGTGGTTAACACACCAGCCGGCGGGACGAGGGCTCCTGGGTTAGATCCACAGTCAGGTTATGATGGAAAACTATCTTATTCAGATTGACCTGGGTCTTGGATGTTTATCTATATAAGTATATATATATTATAAAATATAGTATCGTTGAGTTAGTATCCTGCGACACAAGTTCACAACTTACTGTGGGGCTAGCTCAATTTGTGTGGTATCTCCTTATATATTTATTCATGATTATTATTTATATATACGCGCGAAAAACATTACTCTCTTTCTGGGTGGGTAAGTCGAGTAAAAAGTATAGTTTTTCTCATCATTCGCAGTGCCAAACTCGTCAGAGTCACAGTTCAGCGACTACGTGAACGCCCTGATGCCGGCGCCCACTCCGCAGCTGTATTGTTGTTTTAGTATTTTTAAGACACAAGTTCTCAACTTGCTGTGGGACTATCTCAATGTGTGTGATATGATTTATGTATATATTTATCTATTTGGTAAAACTCCCATTTACAGTATGCAGTACCACCTTATCTGAATGTTTTCCCAATTACATTCTTAGCTGTAATGCAATTATTAAAATTGAAATTCCCATTAGCAATCACTGGAGGCTACTGGGAATTGAAATGAAAGTACATATGTCCCTTTCCCTGGGCGTAACTTGGATCCAAAATGATAGTGATTCCCATTTGTGTGTTGTGTTTGTTTGTGTTAGTGACCCAACTAAAGAAACTATATTCTTTTTAGCTGATCCCGACGAAGTCCTGAAACATGAAGACATTGCGTGCAACAACTGCAAGGAACCAATCATGGGCTTCCGATACAAATGCCTTACTTGTCCGGATTACGACCTCTGCTCTATTTGTGAAACTGTTGAGACCCATCCTGAACATTATATGCTGAGGATCTCCAGGCCTGTTCAAAATGTGAGTATCTACAGGATGGTTTTGAGCAGGTTGACAATATTTTGACTATAGATTTCTTAATAGAATAATCATATGCAAGAAAAAAAGGGGAGTAAAATCGATCTTACCATAGAATTTTGACCAGCAGATTAGTTATTTTTTTTACGGTTATTATTTACGGATGGGCCAATATTACTTGTCATTCTTTTTTTTGTGGCATATTTTATTAGGGATTGTTAAATTGCCAGGTTGTCAGAATCTCCCTGTACACCAATAATATGTTACCTTTACCATAGTCACTTGTGTAGTGCAAGCATTAACTTTTATCATAAATATTCTGTTTGAACTGTTACTTCTAATTTATAAATGGTAAAGCATATAGTTATGTATTTTGTCTCCTAAGCCGTCTTTGACTCTTTAACTACTGAACTTATCACAATGAAATTGGTATGTTACACAGAGTCAGGGTATTGAATGATATAGAGTACTTTTCATCCAAAAGAAGTTACTGTGTTATGGGTTATTTATTAATGTGAGGGATGTTGTTTAGCAGAGTTAGATATTTATTAGATTTATAATTATGTTAGAGAGCTGATTATAAACTTTACTTCTATAGTTTAGGTTGCATGCAACTTGACAAAGAAAATTTAATTTTTTTTCTTCTTTAGGAGACAACAGAAAAACTGGACAAGCTCATTAAGAAGTGGAACCAGATATTTAAAACAGAAGACAAGGCTGTTGAGGTCAGCAGTGATGATGATGAGCCTATCACGAAGTACGTGCGCAACTACGATAGTGGCGTCGACCTCAGCGAGGACCTTAAGGACAAGATACGGAAGGAGGTCACTAGGGCTCTGACAGCGAAGAAGAAGAAAAAGGTACCTATGTAATCCTGCAGGATCGGACAGTAAGCGATTAGCAAGCCTCGGCTGTCTATCTGTCACAGTACTTTAAGGCCCATTGACAAGCCCATTCCTATTGGTCGGTTACGTTATTTATTATTATTATTAGCCAAGCACAATAACCAACCAACCAATAAGAATCACTGGTTTTCCGGTCGGGCTCGGCAACCTATTACGGGTCAGAAGATAAAGCCCTATTACTGACAGACTTTATAAATGGACCTCTCCAATCCGTCTGGAGTGTGGAGTGTGTGTCTCCAGTGTGGAGAGTGTAGGCCTAATCCTCTGACAAAATTTTTTTGTTGTAAAAATTGTAAACACAAATATGACAATTAATAAGTGTTCAAAGAAACCTATATTAAATAAACGATTGAATCTTGAATCTTGAATCTTGCTCTGGCTCATATACTCGTATGGCTTTGGTAGTACTGAGAGGGTCGTGCTCCTGCAGTGGAGACTAAAAAGACCTGATGATGATGATTGTAAATGTAAAAGTCACTTTCTTGTTGTTTGTTTGGCATCCTATTACATATATTTAAGACATAATAAGGGGTACTTATTAGTTATTCGTAGGGTATAATTAACTTTTCTGTATTACAGGTGAAAACAGCCAAGAAAAGGGAAGCCGAAGCGATCAAGTCTACAAAGAGACAAAAACAGAAGCTGGTGGAGAGCCAAGACAGAAGGGACAGCTTCCCCGAGATGGTGTTTGTAGGCGGCCCCGTGCCTGATGTGAAGACTGAGAATACTGAGATGCAGCCTGGGACGTCCTTGCATGGTATTTTCTTTTATTATCATAACTCAATAGGTGTGTAGGTACTACAGTTAAAAAATATTAAGAATTATTATATTTAACGAAGTTGAAAGGAAAACTATCAAAGCTGATTACTACGTACAAACTATTAAGTTACAGTACTTTTTCATAAACCGCAAAAATACATTTCTGGCAAAAAATTATACGAGGTATTTTAAATAAATATATATACACGGACAAATCACACTGATTGAGCTAGCCCCAAAGTAAGTTCTTAAGTAAGACTTGTGTTATGGGATACTAACTTAACGATACTATATTTTATCATAGATACCTTTATAAATAAACATCCAAGACCCAGGTCAAACTGAAAAAGATCATTTTCCATCTTGACCTGACCGGGGATCGAACCCGAGACCATCCGTGTCACAGGCAGGCGTGTTGACCGCTGCGCCACGGAGCTCGTCTTGCTACTACGGAACTCTTCATGGGCGAGCCCGACTCGCGCTTGGCCAATTGTTTTTGAAACCTATGGCCTTGCGAACATCGTAAGGGATATAGACGTGAGCTACAGCTACAACTTGATGTTTTCAGACATAAGCATGGAACAAGAGCAGCCGATGGTGCACGTGAAGATCAGCGACGACTTCAACAACCTGCTCATTGAGATCCCGGGCCAGCAGCAGACCATATACAAATATAGTTAGCCAGGGCCTTCTTAAGAGGGCCCTGAATGATGAGAGGCATGCGTTACCTTTCAACATTTGTATAGAAATGTATTTTCATTAATGAATTAATTGAGACATTTGTGTTACTTGAATAAAAAAAAATTTTTTAGCGCCGCGCTACATTGGATTGGCATGGGATGGCATCGGAAGCGACGCGACTTTTTAAAACAAGATAAGTAACATACGATGCATCTGCTTGAACATGGCTCGCCGGCCGGCGGCCTGGCGCGCACTAGACGCGAGCGTGCAGCAGCCGTTTTGCATCTTATTTCACTAGACATATATATATAGCTTGTTTTGAAGTGACGCGTCGCTTCCGATGCCATCTCATGCCAATCCACATTGGATTGGCGGCCCAGGGCCCTGGGCCCTGATAGCGTATACCTCTCAACATTTGCATGGATATGAATTTTTATTAATGAATTGAGAATTTTATGTAACTTGAATTAAAAAAGTTTATTATTATTAGGAGAACTTGGTTATTAAATATGCTGATTGTGTGTATATATCGTGTTTTATTTGAATTTGTGTTTTGTTTCATATATTTAAGTTAAGTAAGAAAATAGGTGTGTAAGGCTCAATTCAATATTGCTGCGGAATCGTTTTCTTTACTTACTGTTACTAATTTGAACTTTAGAGGCGTGTTTATAGAGGCGATTGTACTCGGTGAATAACTTTATAAAATTCCCTTTGATTCCACAGCAATAAAGACTGATCCTGAGTAAGTATATTTAAGGCAGGTATTACATATAATAAATAAAACTAAGTATTTCATCAAATGAACATTATTTTTATTTACATGATATGCCGTAACAAGTAATTAACAATAACAGTTTACAACTATCAGTCTTTGGTTGGCAGGGTTGGCACATGAGCATATTAATACTGGACTAGACATTAAAGACACAGGAAAGTTTAGTCGACTTCCTCAACGGTGGGTCCTCCGTCGCCTCCTTGTTGCTGATACTGCTGGTAGCCAGGTATTCCTCCATACGTTCACCCAGGCATTCCGCCGGGCATTCCTCCAGGCATTCCGCCGGGCATCCCTCCAGGCATACCGCCTGGCATCCCTCCTGGCATTCCTCCTTGCATGCCCGCGCCCGCGCTCGCTCCGCCACCGTGCATCTTGGTCATAACAGGAGCGCAGACTGCCTGCACCTCCTTCAACTTGTGCTCGTATTCGTCCTGGTCGGCGAGCGCGTTGTTGTCGAGCCAGCGCAGCGCCTCGTCGCAGGCGTCGCGCGCCGCGCGCTTGTCGGGCTCGGCCAGTCGCTCGCCGGCCTCGTCCAGCGCCTGCTTCACGCCAAACACGTACGTCTCCAGCTGGTTGCGCGCCGCCACGCGCCGCCGCTGCCGCTCGTCCTCCTCCTTGTACCGCTCTGCGTCCGCTAGCATGCGATCGATCTCTGCCTGCGACAGCCGCCCGCGGTCGTTCTTGATCACGATGTTCTTGCTGCGGCCCGTGCTGTTCTCCTTGGCGCTCACGTTCAGGATGCCGTTCGCGTCCATGTCGAACGTCACGTCGATCTTGGGCACGCCGCGCGGCGCCGGCGGGATGCCGGTCAGGTCGAACGTGCCCAGTCGGTTGTTGTCCTTGGTCATGGCGCGCTCGCCCTCGTACACCTGGATGGTGACTGCGGGCTGGTTGTCCGAGTACGTGGTGAAGGTCTGCGATTGCCTGCACGGGATCTTGGAGTTGCGCTCGATGATCTTGGTCATGACGCCGCCGGCCGTCTCGATGCCGAGCGACAGCGGCGCCACGTCCACCAACAGCACGTCCTGGATGCGCGTGTCGCTGGAGCCGCTGAGGATGGCAGCCTGCACCGCCGCGCCGTACGCCACCGCCTCGTCCGGGTTGATGGACAGGTTTAGCTTCTTGCCGCAGAACAGGCCCTGCAGCAGACTTTGTATCTTGGGGATGCGCGTGGAGCCACCGACGAGCACCACGTCATGAATCTGGCTCTTGTCCAACTTGGCGTCACGCAGCGCCTTCTCGACGGGCTCGAGCGTGCCGCGGAATAGGTCGGAGCACAGCTCCTCGAAGCGCGCGCGGGACACGCGCGTGTAGAAGTCCACGCCCTCGTACAGCGCGTCGATCTCGATAGTGGCCTCGGTGCTGGAGGACAGCGTGCGCTTGGCGCGCTCGGCGGCGGTGCGCAGGCGCCGCAGCGCGCGCGGATTGGCCCTCAGGTCCTTGCGATACTTGCGCTGGAACTCATCCGCTAGGTGGTTCACCAACCGGTTGTCGAAGTCTTCGCCGCCGAGGTGCGTGTCGCCGGCGGTCGACTTCACCTCGAACAGTGAGCCTTCGTCGATGGTCAGCACGGAGACGTCGAAGGTGCCGCCGCCCAGGTCGAAGATGAGCACGTTCCGCTCGCCCTTGAGGTTCTTGTCGAGGCCGTAGGCGAGGGCGGCGGCCGTGGGCTCGTTGATGATGCGCAGCACGTTCAGGCCGGCGATGGCGCCCGCGTCCTTGGTGGCCTGGCGCTGCGAGTCGTTGAAGTAGGCGGGCACGGTGATCACGGCGTCGCGCACGGTCGAGCCCAGGTACGCCTCCGCCGTCTCCTTCATTTTGGTGAGCACCATGCTGCTGATCTCCTCTGGTGCGAACCGCTTCGTCTCGCCCTTGAACTCCACCTGGATCTTGGGCTTGCCGCAGTCGTTGATCACCTTGAAGGGCCAATGCTTCATGTCCTGCTGGATCTTGGGGTCGTCGAACTTGCGGCCGATGAGCCGTTTCGCGTCGAACACCGTGTTGCTGGGGTTGAGAGCCACCTGGTTCTTGGCCGCGTCGCCGATGAGGCGCTCGGTGTCGGTGAAGGCGACGTACGACGGCGTGGTGCGGTTGCCTTGGTCGTTGGCGATGATCTCCACGTTGCCATGTTGCCAAACGCCAACGCACGAGTATGTAGTTCCCAGATCAATACCGATAGCTGGCATTTTTCTTGATTTTATTTTCACTCTTCACAAATAACACAAGTAAACACGTACTTTGTAAAATTTTCTTCGTTAGAAATAGTTTTTCGCAGTTGTTATCGCGCGTAAACACGCGTTAAATTGTTCTCCTCTTCCTTCCTTTCGTTTGTTCGCTTTGAGATTCAAAATATCACTGAGTTCCCGGGCCGACGACGTCATTTATATACGCCATCCCGTTAGCCAATCAGAGGCGAGCATTTTCCCCCGCGTTCTCGACGTCACGTCGGGCTGTTCTATTATTCGCTTGAATTTTCTCGAACTCACCAGACTGGCTGCGTTATTTGGGTCATGACAAGGATATCGATATAAGATAGAAAGAGATACCAAATCCATATTGAGCCCGCCCACCGGATTAGGGCTTCCACATACGTAGGAACTATGGATGTCATGTATTTTGTAAAGTAATAGGAGGATATGTTGCAGGTAGTGATAGAATGTATCTACCTTTATGATTGATTAAAGTTTATTTATTATTACTACCATTGCTTCTGTTCTCTGCAGTGATCGGTTCCGAAATGCTAGTAGTCTGTAGCTTTGAACAATAATTAGTAAATGCATAATAATAAGATAATATTAATTTAATTTAAATTATTATATGAGATTTGACGAGAAAAAGTGCCTGCAAGGGCCTTTTTTCTGAATAAACGTTTTGAATCTTTGAATCATGAATCTATCCCTAAACAAATGGATTTGAATGTGTAAGAAATCGTAAAATTATTTGAGTACCCTGCCCGACTCGAGGGGCACAGGTGATACAGGTTAAGTTCTTTATTTTGGCAGGACAGTCGTAATATTAATATTCTCAGAAAAAGTTTATTACTTACCTCCTAGTTTTGCAACAGATACGAGTTTCAAATGCCGATTTTAATTCGGCTACATATTAATTTACATTTTGCTTCTTTTAACTTCTTTCTATACATGGATGCCTATCTAGTTTTTGTGAATATTTGTTCCGTGAATTTGAAAGTGTGCTCATAAAACAAACCCTAAAAAATATTTCTACAATATTTATTTTTGGAATTGCAATGGTAGACTCTATTTTGAAAAACTACTATTGAAAAAATCTTGAAACTGTACTAACCCTATATAGGTACCTATTAGTATTAATGGCGTATCATCTCTGTATCAAAAGTTTAGTTAGTCTAAGTAAATATAAGTGCATGATTTCACTAACCCTATTTTTTTGTTTTATTCATGTGTGTAACCACGGTCAACACTAGTGTCAGATTTTTCAGCCCTTAAAGCGTCTGACTGAACTGCCACAGAACAACGGCTTAACGTGCTTTGCGTAGCACGGATATTACATTCATATGTATGCCCGTCGAGTGGCAATCGAACGGGTTTCGAACGAAAAACAACAGTTCCTTGTTTACTGTGATTATAGCAGTTAAGTTAGTATAACTAAGAAATGGAATTAGTTGGAGGAGGCCTTTGCTATAAAAAATCACACAGATATTACAACAACTACAGACAACATAACAAACAGCTGAAGAACCTTAATTGTAAAATATCTGACAGAAGGCTTATATAAAAATAAAGAAGCCCCAGTCTAGTATACGTCATACCTACTATTGCTGGTAGAAAGTAAAAAAATATGAATACTTATCGCTATTCTAGTCTACGGTAACCCTAAGGCGTTGTAAGAGCAAGATGAATTGACACGCCCAAAAATAAAGAGATAACAAATCGGTGTTTCCGTATCCAAAAATAGAAGTTACAGATATTTAACTATAGATTATTTGTAATGTATGAATCAGACATTCAGGTCAAAGTAATAATATATTTGTAAATATTGTACTGCATGCTAGCTACGAGGATTACTTTTATGCAAGTATCATAAAACTAGCTTGTGTTAACGACTTGTGGCGTTGCCCATTAATGTCTCAGAAAAACCGAGTACTTTGCAATAAATAAATATGTACCTATACCTGGTTGTTTGGTTTGATTATCATCATCTCAGCCGTACGCAGTCCACAGCTGGTCATAGGCGTCCCAAAGATTTGCTCAAGCCGAAACGCTGACGCTCACACTAGCTTTCTTAAAAACATAGGTACCTACTTAAGATGATTTTTTAATTGCTTAGTGAGCTGTGGTGTAGGTAGACCTCAAGAACCTCATGAAAGCTCTGAATAATTTTTTAAATTTTTGTCTGGAAAATAAATCTATGTATTTATCTAACTTCTATTTCTTCTTTATCAAAGCATTTTTCCCGGTTGCGGCCTCAGCTATCATACAATGTGTCAGAGCCCAGAGTCCCCTATAATATCAACTTTCATCCATTAAATGCCGTAAAAAGTATGAACGCGCTCACAAAATATAACGAGAATTGGTTGATGTTCCGCCAACGCTTTGCGCTTGCTCGGTCGATGAGCAAATAGTGCAATTATGAAAATATAACATTCCGACAGGTTAAATCAGTAACCTCCCTTTTTAATGTTGGAGTAAACACTTAGTTTAACACTATTTGTACAATTATAGCTCTTTATTATGTATTTTTTATAAATACTTTGATGGAAACCCTAAGGGGGTGTGTCGAGTCATCAATTGACACTCTATCTCTTTTTACCTCATATCGCCATCTTTGTCGTAACCCAAATAACTCAGCCAGTCTGGTGCGTTCGAGAATATTCTAGCGAATAATAGAACAGTCTCGACGTGACGTCGAGAACGCGGGGGAATATGCTCACCTCTGATTGGCTAACGGGATGGCGTATATAAATGACGTCGTCGGCCCGGGAACTCAGTGATATTTTGAATCTCAAAGCGAACGAACGAAAGGAAGGAAGAGGAGAACAATTTAACGCGTGTTTATAACAACTGCGAAAAACTATTTCTAACGAAGAAAATTTTACAAAGTACGTGTTTACTTGTGTTATTTGTGAAGAGTGAAAATAAAATCAAGAAAAAATGCCAGCTATCGGTATTGATCTGGGAACTACATACTCGTGCGTTGGCGTTTGGCAACATGGCAACGTGGAGATCATCGCCAACGACCAAGGCAACCGCACCACGCCGTCGTACGTCGCCTTCACCGACACCGAGCGCCTCATCGGCGACGCGGCCAAGAACCAGGTGGCTCTCAACCCCAGCAACACGGTGTTCGACGCGAAACGGCTCATCGGCCGCAAGTTCGACGACCCCAAGATCCAGCAGGACATGAAGCATTGGCCCTTCAAGGTGATGAACGACTGCGGCAAGCCCAAGATCCAGGTGGAGTTCAAGGGCGAAACGAAGCGGTTCGCACCAGAGGAGATCAGCAGCATGGTGCTCACCAAAATGAAGGAGACGGCGGAGGCGTACCTGGGCTCGACCGTGCGCGACGCCGTGATCACCGTGCCCGCCTACTTCAACGACTCGCAGCGCCAGGCCACCAAGGACGCGGGCGCCATCGCCGGCCTGAACGTGCTGCGCATCATCAACGAGCCCACGGCCGCCGCCCTCGCCTACGGCCTCGACAAGAACCTCAAGGGCGAGCGGAACGTGCTCATCTTCGACCTGGGCGGCGGCACCTTCGACGTCTCCGTGCTGACCATCGACGAAGGCTCACTGTTCGAGGTGAAGTCGACCGCCGGCGACACGCACCTCGGCGGCGAAGACTTCGACAACCGGTTGGTGAACCACCTAGCGGATGAGTTCCGGCGCAAGTATCGCAAGGACCTGAGGGCCAATCCGCGCGCGCTGCGGCGCCTGCGCACCGCCGCCGAGCGCGCCAAGCGCACGCTGTCCTCCAGCACCGAGGCCACTATCGAGATCGACGCGCTGTACGAGGGCGTGGACTTCTACACGCGCGTGTCCCGCGCGCGCTTCGAGGAGCTGTGCTCCGACCTATTCCGCGGCACGCTCGAGCCCGTCGAGAAGGCGCTGCGTGACGCCAAGTTGGACAAGAGCCAGATTCATGACGTGGTGCTCGTCGGTGGCTCCACGCGCATCCCCAAGATACAAAGTCTGCTGCAGGGCCTGTTCTGCGGCAAGAAGCTAAACCTGTCCATCAACCCGGACGAGGCGGTGGCGTACGGCGCGGCGGTGCAGGCTGCCATCCTCAGCGGCTCCAGCGACACGCGCATCCAGGACGTGCTGTTGGTGGACGTGGCGCCGCTGTCGCTCGGCATCGAGACGGCCGGCGGCGTCATGACCAAGATCATCGAGCGCAACTCCAAGATCCCGTGCAGGCAATCGCAGACCTTCACCACGTACTCGGACAACCAGCCCGCAGTCACCATCCAGGTGTACGAGGGCGAGCGCGCCATGACCAAGGACAACAACCGACTGGGCACGTTCGACCTGACCGGCATCCCGCCGGCGCCGCGCGGCGTGCCCAAGATCGACGTGACGTTCGACATGGACGCGAACGGCATCCTGAACGTGAGCGCCAAGGAGAACAGCACGGGCCGCAGCAAGAACATCGTGATTAAGAACGACCGCGGGCGGCTGTCGCAGGCAGAGATCGATCGCATGCTAGCGGACGCAGAGCGGTACAAGGAGGAGGACGAGCGGCAGCGGCGGCGCGTGGCGGCGCGCAACCAGCTGGAGACGTACGTGTTTGGCGTGAAGCAGGCGCTGGACGAGGCCGGCGAGCGACTGGCCGAGCCCGACAAGCGCGCGGCGCGCGACGCCTGCGACGAGGCGCTGCGCTGGCTCGACAACAACGCGCTCGCCGACCAGGACGAATACGAGCACAAGTTGAAGGAGGTGCAGGCGGTCTGCGCTCCTGTTATGACCAAGATGCACGGTGGCGGAGCGGGCGCGGGCGCGGGCATGCAAGGAGGAATGCCTGGCGGAATGCCAGGAGGGATGCCAGGTGGTATGCCTGGAGGGATGCCCGGCGGAATGCCTGGAGGAATGCCTGGTGGAATGCCCGGCGGAATGCCTGGAGGAATGCCTGGAGGAATGCCCGGCGGAATGTATGGAGGAATGCCAGGAGGAATGCCGGGCTACCAGCAATATCAGCAACAGGGAGGCTACGGAGGACCCACCGTTGAAGAAGTTGATTGAAACCGAAAATTGTCCTAAATTTTGTTAGCGTATCCCATTTTATAAGACTGATTTGTTATAAGTACCTAGTTAGTTATTGTTAAGTTTTTGTATCAGTTAGGTGATCATCTGTATGGCCAAAAATAAAGTAAACAATTTCTAATATATTTATCGTTTCAATTATTGGCACATTCTTTCTTTCCAAATTTTAATAACCTTAATTAAAATTTTTCAAAACCAAATTACCAGCTGCACTGCACAACAGAACAATGGGATTGTACTAGTGCCACATGGCACACCATGTACCTATATGCACATAGTTGGTCCCTTTTCAAGATCCATTGAGATCAATCAGAAGAATACAAAAAATAAATATAAGACAATATTTTGCTGGCGTTGAAGCAGGATTCATAAATAGGCCGTATAGGCAGCGGCCTAGGGGCAGCAGCGTCCTAGGGGCGGTAAATTTCAGAGGAAGGTCACTTGATTTCAGAGGATAAAAGTCACACACGTCCACTGGTTTTATCATGGTTTAGTGGCCAACACTCATAAAAACTATAAATCCGGCACTGCGTTGAAGTGACTAATTTCGTGTAATTTATAGTATGTTCAGAATTTAAATCCGCGTGATGGTGGCCAAGTCAGTGTCACACTATGGCGCCATAGAAGAATGCGCAGAGAGCATCGATGGCAGGGAGGCGTATCTTTAAAAAGTCTAGGTTAATGTCACTGTTACTATAATTAATATGGTTTTACTACCTTTATAATACATAAGGGTTTAGTAAGGGTTTAGTATACAAATAATAATGGTGTAATAATGTCGCTTTTGG
This sequence comes from Rhodophaea formosa, assembly GCA_963082605.1. Classification (NCBI taxonomy): domain Eukaryota; kingdom Metazoa; phylum Arthropoda; class Insecta; order Lepidoptera; family Pyralidae; genus Rhodophaea; species Rhodophaea formosa. The sequence continues at coordinate 5,004,092 of OY720228.1, read as the reverse complement.
TGCAGTCGGATTCGGATATAAATTAACCGATTAAAATCATTAATTTGGCCGTATACATACTACATCCACGTCGTGGTTAGCGGAGCAAAATAAAAAAGTTACAAGTCTTCCTATTGTCAATGTCAAGATAACAAAAGTCAACGTAAAAATAAAAAGCGCTTGTTTCTTGTTGTAAAAGAGCAATCATTTCATATAATAAGTTTAATTCCTAAGCTTATTATGTACCGAATTTAGATAAACATGAATATGTACAAGTAATTGTGAGAATAATTAAAACATAAGATAGTATATATATTATAAAATATGTGAGTTAACTGCTTAGTTTTAGGTTCTTACTTCTATATTTTGAGCAATGGGTGAAATACTAGAAAATGGATATTAAAAACACTAACTCAGACTCGCAAGGGTCTGACGAGCCGGCGCCGCCTGGGACTTCCGGGTTTATCAATAAAAAGGCAAGTATATAGTTAAAGAAAAATAACCCCTGAAATCTAACCTTCATGCTGTTTTACAATTCAGTAGCATTCGTTCACATGGACTTGATATGATAATTGATGTCGTAAACCTTGACTCTCTTACGCGTTTGTTCTGGTTTTATATGCAATATGCAGCAGCGGCTATTGTTTTTTGCTATCAAGATCTTAGTGTAAAATACACTAAGATCTTGATAGCCAACAACATAATAGCCGCTGCTGCATATTGCATATAAAACCAGAACAAACGCACATATGACATGACTCTGTCAAGTCGATATTTGAATAATATCCTACTGACTTATTAAAAGAGATATTTTATTTATAATTAGGTAACAATATTAAAACTAACTTATATAAACTATGAATTAAACCTACCTATAAAATAAAACTATTTATAAATAAAACCTACCTATAAATAAAACTTACCTATAAATAGAAAATGTCCAGCAGGACATTGCCCTGCGGTAATGTGCCCAGAAGACTGGCAGCATTGCCACGTTGAATGGCAATGCTTATTCTTTGGGCAAAATTAAAATTAATTAAATTAAATTTAAAGGGCCCTTATTAAAATATTTTCTAATTTAAAACTGAATGGTATAGATTTTAAAGCAGAAATGTCATCAGATAGGACAATGTTTTGCTGTAATCAAATGCTATAGCAAATACAATGGTACAATTCAGGGGTTAGGGGTATAAAGGTTCGTTTTCATATTGTCTCACTGATTCTGTCTGATATCCTGGCCATGCAGCATTGTTTATTGCCAGGAAGTTTTGGTTTGTGATGGGAAGTCAAGGGCTGCAGTTGGGGTTTGTTTTTGATGATTTTGCAAATTGATATTAGTGGACTGTATAATAAAAAAATGTATTTGTTCGGTGTTATAAATGCTCCTGCTCATGAGGATGATATTGTTAAAGTAGACAAAGTAGACTGTCATTGGACTCATATAGATTTGATTTGTATTGTCCGAACTATTGCTACCCAAAAGATGCCCTAGTCCGGTCAACCAGACTAACAACTGAACTACTGCTAATAGACGGATTTGTCATCAGAAGCTCCCACGAGGCAATCAAAGAACAAAGAAAGACTGCTACTTGTTAAAACTGTACTGTACAATACTGATACTTTGTATCTCATTAAATTGGACATTGGCAGCATCACTGAAACCTCTGTGGCAGCCATAATATAAAGCATAAGAAGAAGAGGTTTTGACAGGTTATTAGCAAGTAGCTCTCTACCAACAATTTGTGTGACTGCGGTGCCTATCAAACCATGTCTCACCTTTTGTCGTGTCCAAACTGCCCCACTACATTGTATTTATTTGCACCGTACAGGACCTTAATGAGGCCAACGCTCGGGCAATTAGAGTTACCGAATACTGGTCAAAAGATATTTAAATAATAGTTCACAACCATTTCGACTCGCCACTCACTCGACTAGGTGAGCTTTAGGAAAGCTTAGCACAAATTTGTTATTTATGAGGTTTGGATCTAAAGAACTTGCTTTATGCTTCTCAGAAATATGATTTTTGATGCACGGAGTACAAAAAGTACAAATTTCTACTTAAATTTTTACACAGAAAAATTGTACAATTAGGTATTTTATGGATAGTGGCGTAACTAAATACAGTCCACCATCAGAATCATGTACATGTGAGGTAATTTACCTGATTCTTTAATGGGTGATGGATGAGTGACTATGTTAGCTTCACCACTGAATATGGATTCTTTTGAATGGACAAGGTAGCATGACGATAAAACCGTCGCCATTCTCTGGCTCGTGGAGGTGTTGGCTTTGATGAGAGAGAGAAAAAGAGACAATGAGTTAAAGAAAGAATATTTTTTACAGATGAAGCCTAGAGATCTAATCCAGTCACCATTAGCAAGTCCATCCAGCCCAGGAATGCTGCAAGCTAAGAAGAAACTGCGGGCCTTCTCCATACAGAAGAAAGCGGTTCTCTCTCCGATAACTGTGCCCAAGCCCGTCTCCACTGGAAGTAAGCACTGATTCTTTATTGTACACACATAGACATATGATCACGTCTTTATTCCTTCCGGGGGCTTAAATGTGGAATAAGGAATCAAAGTAGTGATAGGTTGCTAGCCGCACCGCCTATTTACATGATCCCTTAGATTTGCGTCCATTCCCTCGGCCTGCGCGGGAAGAGAAACAGCTGGTACATTCTATGTTTTTTCTTTTCTCCCAGACCAGTGTGGAAGTGATTCTTTATTGTATCACAATAAATTAATGCTTTAACCTAGCTTAAATATACTTTCCGATCGAGGGAAAGGGCGTCAGGAGTCATGTCAATAGGCGATGCGGCTAGCAACCCATCACTATTTTGATTCCGTCCTCACCTACAAGCCCACCAACATGCTAAATGTGGCCTTAAGGTTTTACAGACTTAGGCTCTGTCTACCCCGTAAGGGAAAAAGACGTGATAGTATGTATGTATGTGCTCTATTTTTGTATGATTCTTCCAGTTAGGATGCACTCTAAATCTTACTGCTTATTGTTTAAAAAAAACTTAGTCTATAGTTATTGATTACAGATACAACAGTCCTCATCGGCAAGCTGAGTGGAGTTAAAACGACTCCGAAGCCAGAGCCTGCAGATCCCGATGTGAAAAAACCTCCAAAGCCACCCAAACCAGGAGCGGGCAGGAAAATTTTCCAAGGTATTTGACATCATTACAATGTTTAGTCAAGATGGTAATATTTATTGAAAATCCTTTCCCGAACCTCCTATATTGGAATGTTCTAGAACCTTCGCAAACATTCTCTGTTCTGCTACAAATCTTCACTCTCGCTCACACATCTTCCCTCTTGCTCCTCTTGCACACATCTCAAAATGGTCAAATTTTGCCTTCTTTCGTGAATAAAATCAAAAGTATTGATTTTTCTCGAACAAAAACAAAATTTTGAAATCCTCATAACAAGCTCTTTCATTTGATATATAACACGGTAAGGATTGCATTTTTTTACATTTTCTATTTGGACCCCCTAAACTGACCCTTATTTAAAAAATATATATATTTACTTTGCACATCCGTGTTTGGGTCATAGGTTTACACCATCTTACCAAAATTCATTTTATTTGGTTCAGTAGATTCGGAGAAAATCGACTGTGACAGACGGACGGACGGACAGACAGACGCTCGAGTGATCCTATAAGGGTACCGTTTTTCATTTTTTGTACGGAACCCTAAAAATATCCTAAAACCATTAATGTTTTGTGGGAAAAAGACATTCATATTTAGATTACATAATCTCTACCTATAGATTAAGAGCTAGCGAACCATCTGACTAACCCGTTTCCCACAAAGCTAGAAATTTTTTAAATGATATTTTATTCTCAGCTTATTATAAAACATATTAAAAACATATTAAAATTTTAGCCTTGTGGGAATCGGGTTAGTCAGGTGGTTCACGAGCTCTCCCACGTCGTCTGGCAGGTACTTGCAACCACTAGAATGGTCTGGCTGTTTACATATATTTTTTAAACAATTGAAAGAATGTTCCCTCAAAATTGTAGCCTTGTGGCAGCAGGTTATGAATTACCGTCCCAATGACAACTTTGCTATCGTCTGGCACACACTTGCAACCCTCAAAAGAGGTTGGCGATTTTTTTTTTTTACTTAAATTATAACATATTAAAAATGTAGCCTTGTGGCAGGTTTTGCATTTTCAAAAATTTAAGGGATGATGACGCAACCGCGATATACCTGCCAGACCGATACTTTTATAATTAGCAGATAATAAAATATAATTTCAAAAATTTCTAGCTTTGTGGGAAACGGGTTAGTCAGATGGTTCGCGAGCTCTCCCACTACTATGTTTATCATCATCATCAGGTCTTTTTAGTCTCCACTGCAGCAACACAACCCTCTCTGCACTACCAGAGCCATATATTATCCAGAGCAGTCAGAGGATTTGGCCTACATCCTCCACGCTGGCCAGACGGGCTGGAGAGGTCTCTTTGATGTTAATAATCTTTGTTTACCTTGTGTTTCCTAAGTCGCCTTCTACGACATCCACGGAATCCACTTTGAATGGTCCTATTCTACTCTGCCTAAAACCACACGGCGGTCTATGTTTAACCACGTGAAAAATGTTTCGTTTCACAGAAACCTACACTGAAATCCAGAAGAAGAATGTAGCTGAGATCGAGGACATGAAGCGTAAGATGGAACTGGTTGAGCTCGGCATCCCACTTGGGCTGATTTGCCCCACCTCGACGAGCGAGAAGGCCATGCCTACTAAGGCCATGCCGCCGATCAAGTCTTTCTTAGGTAAGTAGATTCGCCTCTTCCTTCATTATACGAACCGCTCAGGAATGGCATTCCCTCCCTGCGTCACTGTTTCATACATAAATACATAGTATTACGTCTTTATCCCTTACGGGGGAGGCAGAGCCTAAGGCCTAAGACCGAAATCAAAATAGTGATGAAGAGTGACGCGGCGGAGGACTTGGAATGTTATAATATGCATATTGATATGAAACAATATCAATGAGTCTTCCTAGTAATACATACAAATTCTGTAGGGTGATGACTCCGTTGTTCTGTATCGTCTGTTTAAAGTTTTTAATTCTATCGATTTGTCTCGTCGTTATCTATGCTTGTATGGAATCATAATTGTAAAATTATAAGTACTTTAAAAGTCTCAAAACATTCCGTTTCAACACGTAATTTTAACGCAACTTTGGGGACAATTAAATACCGGAAAGAGTATAAAATCTCTAAAACAAAATTCATACAAGCATAGTTTGGTTATTAAAAATATAAATAACTTTACTTTTAATTAAAACATTCAGCTGTTTTATCACAAGAACACTTCTCCCAAACGCATATTCGCGAATTTTTGACTACGAAGATTTAGATTTACAACAATATCTGTGTTTGCACACACTAGACTGTAGTTCCGATGTGCTTATACATCGGTGTAAATAGTTCCGCACTGTTCATAACTGAGTCTATCCGCGAAATAGCACGCAAATTAGCCACGTGCGCCGACGAACTCGTCGGCGCACGTGGCTAATTTGCGTGCGAGTTCCGGACTAGCGCATCTAGGCACACTAGCGACGCCAATAGTTTTATTCCTAATCTACTGATTACCGCCTAAAACGGCCGATTTTGCCGGTAATCAGTAGTTCTATTAATGTCTGATTCTAATAATATTAAAACATGATTCCAAAAATACTTCAGGTTATTTACTAATGCTTATATGACTTACATTCTTGAATTTCATTCTATTTGTGAAGTATTAGGAATAAAATGATTGGCGTCGCTAGTATGCCTAGTGTGGGCCCTTAAAAGGGTGACTCAGCCCGTCAGTATGAACAACTTTTGCTTTGGAATCAAAGCTGGGAACTCAAAAAAATCGTCATTTTCATACAAAACTGTTCAACGAAGCGGGCTAAATGTTTTATTTTATTAATTATTGAATTAGGCATATGTGTTCCGCCTTACCTGACGGTAAGTGACGATGTAGACGAGGCTGTTATGAAAGTCAAAAAATTTTTTGAGTTCCTACTTGTCTACTACGTGTCGTGGGTCATGTTACACTCTGTATCTGTATAGACATATTTTACCTTTGACATATTTAGTAAAAATGACTTTCTCATTTTTGTAAAAATTGTGTAAGTTAAATACAGTGAATTTACTTTTGATTGGTTTTATATTGAGCTGTTGTAAGTAAGTGTGTAAAGGTAAATTTATACGTATATACGTTGGTTGCACCAGTCAACGTTGGGAATAAATTTAGGAATATTTACAATTTTGTTGCTAGTACTTTATCAAATAAAAAATATATATATGACTTTAGCCTTTCGCGTTCCTAATTACTATTATTGTTATTACGGGACTAACCGCGATTAGTCATAGTCTGAAAAACATTATTCTCTGATTATATTCCCAAAGTTGCTGGATGGAAGGAATTCATTAATAATTCACAACCACATTTTTCATCTGTTTTGCTCTCAATATTATACTGTTTATTTTTTTATCCTCACATTTAAACTATTAAGTTAGAAAAAAGCTTGGCTTGCAAGACTGATAAAGACACAGTAATTTCTTCATAGTCCTTTTTGAACATTAGCTGCGACCTGCGCAGTACGCGCCCCGCCACTCCATGCGCACTATGCTGAACCTAAAGGTGCTTCCACACAGCAGTTATATAACAATGTGTAACAACGATAACATTCTATAACACCATACAATATCAAGAATGTTATTGTGTTCATCATCATCATCAGGTCTTTCTAGTCTCCACTGCAGGAGCACGACCCTCTCTGTACTACCAGAGCCATATACTAGCCTGAGTAGTCAGAGGATTTGGCCTACACTCTCCACGCTGGCCAGACGGGTTGGAGAGGTCTCTTTGATGTTAATAAGCTTTGTTTAGCTTGTGTTTCCTTAGTCGTCTTTTACGACATCCACGGGATGACTTGGAGTGGTCCTATTCTACTCTGCCGGGAACCACACGGCACATTGTGTTACACATTGTTATATAACGTTATATAACTGCTGTGTGGGAGCCCCATAATATTGTGTACCTGGTACCTGCGCTAAGACTCGCGTGATGTTCCGAGCCGCCATATTTGATTCGGACTGTACATGGCTCATTTGAAAGTTTCAAATAGAACTGCACTTTGACACAACTGATTAAAAATTTGTCATCAGAAGAACATTTAACAAATTGCACGATTCGCAATCAAAATGTTCTATCTTGAAAAAGTAATTTAGTTATTTTTTTATTGAGGAATCGTTTTATCCCCGAAGGCTCGTACACATTCGACGTTTTAGAAGCGCGTTTTTACAACCAAGAATCCTTATTGATGTTGGCGTATTTAATATATAAGCACACATTCAATAGTCACTTATTACATTTGTTTGTTGCTTTTGGCTTACGACGTCTAATGTATGCTTGCTATCATTACCTTTTTATATACCTACCTTACATTTACGAGTACATTACATACACACATCATCATCAGGTCTTTTTTAGTCTCCACTGCAGGAGCACGACCCTCTCTGTACTACCAGAGCCATCTATTAGCCACTCTGCACGCTGGCCAGACGGGTTGGAGAGGTCTCTTTGATGTTTATAGGATTTGTTTAGCTTGTGTTTCCTGTCGCCTTCTACGACATCCCCAGGAAGACATGGAGTGTTCCTATTCTACTCTGCCGGGAACTACACGGCTGAAACATACACACATAACTACTAAAACAAAGTTTCTGATACACTTTAGCTTGCGTTGCGATCTGAGTTTTGTTATTATTTTTGCTTGTGATTTGTGTTGCACTTTGCACTTACACTGGCTGGGTATGCATGTAGCCCGAAATTTCCGCGTGTGCCCCGCGAGCCAGCCGCGCGGCTACCGGCCGTGCGCGCGGCGGGCCAAACGCCGCGTGCGACCCGCCATCCGTGAGTGAATGGACACATATAGTAGACTTTGACTGTACTTGGTAGGATGTTGTTGCATGCTGTAGAGTTGGTGTAATGTTGGAACTGTGGTTTATGTTGATAGTGGTGTGAATTTGAAATAGATACGAGTATGGTACAGGGTTTAAGGCTTTGAATGTGTTGACTGTAGGTTTATGATAATAAGGCTTTCGTTAATTTACAATATACCTACAATATACACATTACACTTAGTATTAGTAGATTTAGTATATGCGATATCAGGTAGCATGTCAAATAGAGACCTTTAACGGTAAGACTTCCCCTAAAGTGCTTTAAAAAAAATCTGTTTCACCGTTAAATTAAGCATATAACAGTCATCTGGCAACGTCGCGCGCTGCTGTGCAAGGTTGCCGATCTTGTTGAGTGTCACGTGTTGCGCGTCAGTTACTGCCTAATGGATGTGAGCCTTTACGTCTCAACGTCATTCTGATATAACTAATCCCATGGGTATTCACAAGTATTTTATCGTACGTGTAGGTACGTTTGGTTTGTTCTTGATATGCTGCCTGGCTATCATTGTACAATGTGGAATTAAGTCATATGCGTAATAAATCGCACGACATACTCCTAGCATTATTTAATGATGGTATGAAAAACTTGTTGAAATTCATTCAGTAGTTTTCAAAAGCAGTAGTTTTGAAAAAAAACCAGTTACATAGTTTTACCAAAATTTGATTATAATGTATTAAAATTAAATTTTGGTTAAATTATGACTCTTATTTTTTACTGTTGTAGTAATCTAGTATATTCTGTGATGTAATGTATTACGCATATGTCTTATGTACCATGTAGTTTGTAAGTACTCTTGTATTCTAGTATGTTAACTGTGACGTCGCCACTTTTATAAATAGAAAGACAGCTGGAGATACGTTATTTCATATTTTTTTGGTAACTTAATATCCTCATACAGTTATCGATTGATTTCATATTCCAGATCCTGCAAAAGTTGATGAATTGATCCGCGAAGCAAAGAAAGCTAGAGCTGAAGGCAAAAACTTTAAATTTGAACTTTCCAAATTCTTGCCAGACTATGACAATCCTTTTCAGCGCAAAAAAGACAATCCAGCTGATACACAAGATGATAAAGATTCTAAAGACAAAGATTGGAATAGAATTGATAGGAGGAAAAGTGACAAATACGAGTTCAAGAGACACACTGACCATAGAAAGAAAGATGACAAAGACAGAGAGAGGGACAGGGACAGACACCAGGATAAGAGTAAAGAAAGAGACAAGAAAACCAAAAAAGATAAGGAGGAAAAGAAAGAAGAGCCCAAAAAGACTGAAAAAGGCAAAGAAAAAGAAAAGCATAAGTCAGAGAAAGATCCCAAAGAAACAGACGTTAATTTGAACGATTATCTAGTTTGTGATAGCTGGTCTTTAGATACGGAGGATAAAACTAATAGCTCAAGTCCAAAAGGAATTGAAAGAGCTATAAAAACTGCTGCTATTCCCCTGCCTAATGAAGAAGTTCCCAAGGACACTGAAAAATCTAAAGAACCGGTTAAGATGGATATAGACATTCCTGTACCCGCTGAACGAGTGAAAGTAGAGAAATTGCAGCCAGTCATAGATTCCTTTAAATACGAATTGGATTCCAACGAAGATGAAGTCTTAGACATATTTGACGAGGATATTGATGTAGACAAGTTTACAAAAACGACTGCTAAAAAATGCGGCAAATCGTATGATTCTCCAGCGTCTTTGAAACTGTATGACTATGATCAAGAACCTACTACAGCAGATGATGAAAACTTCTTAGAATCAGTCATTAATGAGATAAAGCAGGAAGATATGAGTGATATCAGTCAGGACAAAGGTTTAGTTGAGTATGACATGTCTCCAATCAAAGATGATGATATACAAAGGCCAGAGAATCGCGAATCGGTGACTCCTGAGCTGGATGATCGGATGAGAGATCTAAGAAGCCAGCAGAGCTCGTATTCGGATGGATATAGGTCTTCAGAGAGTGGATATAAGTCCAGAGAGAGTGGGTACAAATCGGATAGGTCTGAAAGTTTCCGGTTGTCCGTGGAGAAGGATCTGGATGAAGCGCTGGAGCGGAAGATGTCTAAGAGCACGGTGGAGTCTTTGGAGACTTGGAGCTTTATTCTGAAGATCTGCCAGCCGTTGCTGTTTAGGCATGACAAGAATAAGTGCTACAAGTAAGTGTTCCTTTTGGATTATTAAACGTTATATTTGTTTATATGGAACTATCATACAAATTTAGCAGTTTGTCCAACTTTCCAGTATCTAATATAGATATAATCAGGCGACCAATACTGTTTAAAAAAGTTTCTTTCGGCATTTCCTCTCTACAGTGGTCGGTTTCTATATAATCATAATGGACGACGTACGAAGACCGTAGCTCTTAAACAAAAATTCAAAAAAAATATATAAGAAATAAGTGCCAACAAGGGCCTTTTTTCTGGATAAACGTTTAGATTTTTTTTATAATAGAGCTAATTCGAAATTTTTGACTCATGTTTTTCTTATATTTTTAGGGAAACCCACACGACTCCCAAACTGTGGTATACGGAGAACCCTCGCCGCTGCAGCTGCGTGAAGGACCGCGCTGTGGTGTATGAGGAGCTGGAGACCTGCAAGATGCCGCTGGTGGACCGCGTCTATGGCTGCGACCAGTGAGTGACCTTTTAATGCTTTGCAAACATTTGGAATATACCTATCTTGTTAATATAAAATATGACTTCGTAAAAAAATATTAATTTTTTTTTTTTTACAACATAAATAGGTACTTTTCGGTTCGAGACCTAACTAATGACAACACACAATAAGGGATTGCCGAGAAAAAACAAACTCATACTTTATATGTATGGAAAGAACACAAAACAAATTGTTGAATAAGCGATACGATTATGAAGAAGCAAGTATACTTATGATGATGATGATGTCAGGATCGCCGAGCAGCCGCCATTGCGCAGCAGTGGTGCCCCTGGTAGTCGGGCTGGTAGAATTCTTTCTACCATCGCACCGTTTTGACCGCTTTTCGACAAAAAGTTCTTCAGAACGCTTCCCATAGTGTAGACAATAGAACACACACAGAGAGCTAACGTCTCTTTGGAGACTGAGGCTGTCTAAATCGTCTCTGAGTGTGATTGACTAAAAAAGACCTGATGATGATTATGATGTGTCAGGATCGCCGAGGAGCCGGTCGCGATGTGCCGGCAGTGGTACCCGTGGCAATCGGTCTGGCTGGCGGAGCGTGGTGTGCGACTAAAGGCTTGATAATGATGATGAAGTGCGCTTATGATGATGTAAGGAGCCAGTCGCCAGTGCGCAGCAACGGTACCTATGGCAGTCGGGCTCCTTGGTGTAGCTGAGCGTGGCGCTGTTTAGCGTCTAGAATGTAGGCCAAATCCTCTGACTGCTCTGGCTAATATAATATGGTTCTGGTAGAACAGAGAGGGTCGTGCTCCTGCAGTGGAGACTAATAATGACCTGATGATGTGAGTGTAGGCCAAATACTCTTGAGTGCTCTGTCTTTATATAGCTCGGGTCGTATAGAGAGACCTGATGATGATGAAGTCAACTTAATATGACGATGATGTGGCAGGATTGCTAAGGAGCCAGTCGTAACTGGCCAGCAGTTATACCCCTGGCTGTCAGCCTGCCTGGTGGAGCCGAGCGTGATTCTAAAGGCCTGATGGTGATGATAATTATGATGAAGTGCTATTATGATGATGGTAGTATAGGAGGGTCGTGCGTGCTCCTGTAGTGTCGTGTCGGGCTGGCTGGTGAAGCCGGGCGTGACACTAAAGGCCTTATGATGATGATTATGAAGTGCTTTTATGATGATGTCAGGATAGCAGAAGAGTCGGCCGCGACGTCCCAGCAGTGGTACCCGTGGCAGACGGGCTGGCCGGTGGGCGCGGTGCCGCTGGCTGGCGAGTGGGAGTGTAGGCTAAATCCTGCTCTGGCTAATATATGGCTCTGGTAGTACAGAGAGGGTCATTCTCCTGCAGTGGAGACTGAAAAAGTGACTTGATGATGATGAGTTTAGGCTAAATCCGTTGACTGCTCTGGCTAATGTATGGCTCTGGTAGTACAGAGAGGGTCGTTCGCCTGCAGTGTAGACTAAAAAGACCTGGTGATGTGAGTGTAGGTCAAATCCTCTGACTGCTCTGGCTAATGTATGGCTCTGGTAGTATATGAGGGCCGTGCTCCTGCAGTGTCGTGTCGGGCTGGTTGGTGAAGCCGGGCGTGTGACTAAAGGCCTGATGATGACAATGATGTTGAAGTGCACTTACGATGATGATGATGACAGGATCGCAGAAGAGCCGGCCGCCACATGCCAGCAGTGGTACGGGTGGCAGTCGGCGTGGCTGGCGGAGGCGGTGCCGCTGGCCAGCGAGTGGGAGGACGAGCCGGCGCGCGCCGCCACGCCGCGCAGCGACGAGATCTACCTCGACAGGGAGTACCAGAGGTATGCCATACCACCACGGAACCACACAATTAATTTGTTTGTTTGTCTGTTTATCCCATAAAAAAAAATCACTTATAATGAAAATTTTTTTTTCTTTTCTTCGCCTTAGCTATATTATGTCGTATTTTATGCCGTTAGAAGTTATTTTATACTGTAAATCGTTTTCGGCTATCACAGGACAGGCATTGTTGCCTAGCGTGGAGCTTTAAGGGGTGACTCGGTCCATCATTATGAACAACTTTTCAATGGGATCAATGCTAGGAATTAAAAAATCGACATTTTCATACAAAAGTAGGGAATCAGTATAAAAAAACTCAAAAAAGTTTTCTAGTTCCTAGCTTTTAAATCCACATACAGTAATACCCCGCTCTACGCGAGAGATGCGTTCCCGGGAAAATCGCGTAATGCGAATTTCGCGTATATCGGGGACTTTGCATAAAGTACCAAATTCAGAATCAAACCGCTTTTATTAGGATTTTTTTTCATTTAACTCAGGGAATTAACATCAAACTGCTTGTTAAAAGAAATAAACATCAAAATTAACACACCGGGCTCACCGTCACTCACTACAAATTCCTACGACGTTTGTTCCTACGATCGCACACTTCTACTGGGAGCTTCTACCACGTCAGGCCAGAGGTTTCTCCAAACGCCGTTCATGCAGCTTTTTCTTACTTCTTTCCAAGCTTCGTCTATAAGTATTTTCTATTGCCTTCATAACGTTGTAAGTGCAATCAGTGCACTCGCGTAAAGCGGGGCAATTTAGCGCGAAAATTTGAAAACCGCGTTGTAATGAATCCGCGTTATACGGGGCCGCGTAAAGCGAGGTATTACTGTATCTAAGTAGTTTCTAAGGGGTGGAAAGCTTCGATCCGCTAGAAGCCTCACCGTCAGTAGATGGCATTAATGTTTCATATTTGTCGTTTTTATTTTTTACGGATGAAACGTGCATTGATGTTTAGAACAAATTCTATTCACGAATATAACGCAATATTTGTAATATATCCCAACTATAATACATGCATAAATTAGTTTCTAAAGTATTAAAAATGTAAATTCTAATGTCGGCTTCTGACATAGCCAGCTTAATGACAACAGATTTTTAAAAAGTTATGTACCAACGATTCTTGTTATTTTTCCGTGACATGCACACACAGCGTGTAGACTGACCCTTGACATACTCTTAAAGGGGTGACTCGGCCCATCAGTATGAACAACTTTTCCATGGGATCAATGCTAGGAATTAAAAAAATATCGACATTTTCATACATAATTTAAGATATTTTTAACAAAAAACGAAAACCGACTTCAACCCTAGCAATATTTTTTAATAAGCAAAAGAAATAAATGGAAATAAGTGTAATCCGAACGGCATACCTGTAAAATTTTTGGTTCTTGTGTCTTTTTTCAAATAGCGCTCAACACATTTCAATAAAAATTTAATGGGACCAGTGGCGGCTACCCCTTAAGTGCACTCGTGCGGCGCACTACCAGTTTAAGCTTAAATATATTAAAAAAAAATATATATATATAAAAAATAAATAAGCAGTTTTACGTAAAAATATTTTTTTTTGTCAAATGATAATCAGTCATGTTCTTAACGAAATAAGTATTATTTTTGCTTGACAAAATAATTTGCCGTGCGCTCGCTTCCAGTGCACGCATCGCGCCCATACAGCTACTATTGAGAAGGCGACAAAACGCCTGGCGCGTGAGACGGAAGATTAGTATGCAAGTTTAGCGAAATCTCGAGCGCCGCACGGGGCCCGACGCGGAACGAATGTTCGGATTAGGTAGTTTTCGCGTAAATTGACGTTTGTATTTGTTCGTGTTTTACTTTCGCTGTTTTTATGTTAAGTAGGTATGTCGAGCTCCGTGGCGCAGCGGTCAACACGCTAGCCTGCGACACGGGGGTCCCGGGTTCGATCCCCGGTCAGGTCAAGATGGAAAAAGATCTTTTTCATATTGACCTGGGTCTTGGATGTTTATCTATATAAGTATATATTATAAAATATAGTATCGTTGAGTTAGTATCCTGCGACACAAGTTCACAACTTACTGTGGGGCTAGCTCAATTTGTGTGATATGTCCCTTAAAAAAAAAAAAAAATGCCTATCTAAAAAAGACAGAGAATTATTTCTGCACATAAAAATTATCCATATTGTTTAGGCATGTCTTATGATGTGCACCACCAGGTCTTTGAGTCACGAGCCGCCACTGAATGGGACCATCTATAAAGAATTAGGTACCTATCGAACAAAAATAGAATTTCTTAAATCGGTCCAGGCGTCTTCGAGAAATCGGGGAACATACACAAAAAAAGCATTACGACGAATTGTAAACCTCCTCCTTTTTTTGAAGTCGGTTAAAATGTAGGAAATCAGTATAAAAAAAAAACTCAAAAAAGTTTTCTAGTTCCCAACTTTTTAATTGACATTTAATTAGAACAATGCATACGCAGTCCACATATCTAAGTAGTTTCTAAGATTAACTAAAATTGTGACTTGACGTCGTCGCTTGGGGAAATGCGCTGTGCATTCTGTTGCCGATTCTTCTGCACTGCGCTTTGGAAGCGGCCTAAACCATGAGTAAATTATTGAGGTAAATAAAAAAAAATGATGTAAAAAATGTAAACACAAGTATGTATGACAATTAATAAGTGTTTAAATAAATATTTACTCGTATTAATTAAAAAATTGAATCTTGACTTATCAAATTTTTCAAATCCTTACAGCCTAGGTTGAATATTGTTCAACACGGGTCTCAGTATCAGGCTGTCAGACTGTTTAATAGGCTTCCGTCGGAACTGAAAACCATACGTAGTCAACACTTGTTTAAAGTTAAATTGCGTGAACTGCTTTAGGAAGAATGTTGCTACACGGTTGACGACACTACTACTACACACTACTACACGTTGTCACTTTCACAACACAGTTCTTTTGGCGGTTTCAATTGATTTAGCGTAAACACTGACCAAAGTTCGTATTTATTTAAATATCGCTAAAATAGCTCACAGGAAATCACTGTTCCGTAAATAAAAATTCTTAGTCCATTTTCTCACACATTGTATTGTGTATTTCCGTATAACTTTAATCACTGACTTTAGAGAGGAATTTTAATAATTTTAAAATCAAAATTTTACGGACGACGATGATACTCCTTGCGCCATCTAGCGGCGTATCCAAGAAGGACAATACTTAGGTGACCGCTTATTAGATATATTTTATTTCTGACATTTTATGATTTTGACATTTGACTTCTTTTTGTTTCTGACAATTGATAGCTTAGTATTTTTATGTTTATTGCCTTTTTTATTTAAAATTGTAGCCCTAAGTTATATTTCTGACACAATGTATATTGTTTTTGAATAAATAAATGAAATATAGAGATTTTTTTCCCAATGTGTTGCAGTGTTACTAATCTTAGTGTGATGGAAACAAACCAAATAATTTACATACATTCCAGATTCATGGAAGCCGTGTGGCCGGAAGTGAGTGACAGCAAAGCGGATACTTCACGCAGCACAACGCCAGTGAAGGAAGTAAGGAAGAAGAAGAAGGCTGACGACGGGGAAGACAAGAAGAAAGCGAAGAAGATGAAGCTGAGCAGTGAGGGCTGGAGCCAAGAGTCGGAGCCGGAGGAGGCTCCAGAGAAAAGGTAAGGATATTAACGTACATAGTCCGCCAAAATTAAATTTTATATAATTCTTTTATAATAAAAATAAGTTAGGGTGTCTGAGGTTTTGCGCTTATTCATTAACACGTTGTATGTTTGCATATGTGCCAGCGGGACACCAACCTTTAGTTATTCATTAACACGTTGTATATTTGCATATGTGCCAGCGGGACACCAACCTTTAGTTATTCATTAACACGTTGTATAATTGCATATGTGCCAGCAGGACACCAACCTTTAGTAATTCCCTCTTACGGTCAATCATAAATCTTAGCAAAGAATTACGCTCCCGGTTCAAAGAAAAAAATTGTTTTTATCGTATATTATAAAATTTAACAGATCTATCAGGGTACTTGGGAGAAGTCGCTTACTATACAGAGTGTAACATGTCCCATGACTCAGACGGTCAATATGAACAATTATTTCCTTTTCTTTTTTTTGATAAAAGTTGTTCATATTATTGGGCTGAGTTGGAGTGAGTTCAAAAACCGATACATGAGATCCAAAATTTGAATAAAATCTATTCATTCCATTTCATTTCATTTGACTCAGCCTATCAATATGAACAACTTATGTAACATGACCCTCGACACCCTTAAAGGGGTTTTAACGGTATGTCGAGGTTTATGTTACAACCTGTATAGATCTTTTTCTTCTTTTCGAGTCGTAACTAAATATATAGGGGTATAAACTATCAGGCTTTGTTCCAGCAAAAAGCCAAAGGTTAAAGAACGTCGCAAACGCAAGCACTCCGCCACCACGCTTGCTCCCGAGCCCGACAGCGACGAGGCGCGCAAGCGGAAAAAGGCCCTCAAGAGGAAGGTCTGTCTTTATTTATATCATCATCATCATCCTATCTAAAACGAGGTATCAAGTGAAAGCACTCCGCCACCACGCTCGCTACCGAGCCCGACAGCCACGAGCGCAAGCGGAAAAAGACGCTCAAGAGGAAGGTTTGTCTTTATTTGTATCATCATCATCATCCACAAGGAGGTATCAAACGCAAGTACTCCTTCACCACGCTCGCTCCCGAGCCCGACAGCGACGAGGCGCGCAAGCGGAAAAAGGCGCTCAAAAGGAAGGTTTGTCTTTATTTATATTATCATCATCATCATCATCCACAAGGAGGTATCAGACGCAAGTACTCCGCCACCACGCTCGCTCCCGAGCCCGACAGCGACGAGGCGCGCAAGCGGAAAAAGGCCCTCAAGAGGAAGGTTTGTCTTTATATATATCTTCATCATCATCATCATCTCATGTACAACAAGGTATCAAGTGAAAGCATTCCGCCACCACGCTCGCTCCCGAGCCCGACAGCGACGAGGCGCGCAAGCGGAAAAAGGCCCTCAAGAGGAAGGTCTGTCTTTATTTATATCATCATCATCTCATCTACTTTATATATATATATATATCATCATCATCCTATCTACAACGAGTTATCAAGTGAAAGCACTCCGCTACCACGCTCGCTCCCGAGCCCGACAGCGACGAGGCGCGCAAGCGGAAAAAAGCGCTCAAGAGGAAGGTTTGTCTTTATTTATATTATCATCATCATCATCCACAAGGAGGTATCAAACGCAAGTACTCCTTCACCACGCTCGCGCCCGAGCCCGACAACGACGAGGCGCGCAAGCGGAAAAAGGCCCTCAAGAGGAAGGTCTGTCTTAATTTATATCATCATCATCATCATCCTATCTACAACGAGGTATCAAGTGAAAGCACTCCGCCACCACGCTCGCTCCCGAGCCCGACAGCGACGAAGCGCGCAAGTGGAAAAAGGCGCTCAAGAGGAAGGTTTGTCTTTATTTATATTATCATCATCATCATCATCCACAAGGAGGTATCAAACGCAAGTACTCCTTCACCAAGCTTGCTCCCGAGCCCGATAGCGACGAGGCGCGCAAGCGGAAAAAGGCTCTCAAGAGGAAGGTCTGACTTTATTTATATCATCATCATCATCCTGTCTACAACGAGTTATCAAGTGAAAGCACTCCGCCACCTCGCTCGATCCCGAGCCCGACAGCCACGAGCGCAAGCGGAAAAAAACGCTCAAGAGGAAGGTTTGTCTTTAGTTATATTATCATCATCATCCACAAGGAGGTATCAAACGCAAGTACTCCGCCACCACGCTCGCTCCCGAGCCCGACAGCGACGAGGCGCACAAGCGGAAAAAGGCGCTCAAGAGGAAGGTTTGTCTTAATCGTGATCTGATCATCATCATCAGGTCTTTTTTTAATCTATATAATCTCCACTGCAGAAGCACGACCCTCTCTGTACTACCTGAGCCATATATGAGCCATAGCAGTCAGAGGGTCTGGCCTACCTAAACGTTGATCTAGTAAATTTTACATTATTTACACCGTGGGCGTATACCTAAGAGCCACGACCCTTACGTATACGCCCTAAGTGTGATACCAACTACACCACCGTGACTCCGAATCACCACGTCGAATTCTTACATCCTCATCACATTACACCGTAAGGCATACGATGCATTCGAATCGTACTAGTCCAGTAAAGGTCGTGAGTTCGAATCCTACCTGTGGCGAGTTGTTTTTCATTTACATTCAGTAATTATTTACTTACAAGAAGTATTTTTTCTGCAGCTGAATAAGAAGACCAAGGCAAAGGACGCCAAGCGGCGCCGCCTCAGCAAGAAGTACCTGCGCAAACTGAAAGAGAAGAATAAGAAGAAAAAGCTTAAAGCGGAGAAATCTGAAGATTCCGATGACGAAAAAGGTAAAAACACAGTTCAACACGTTTCGGTTTGGGTTTCTCAGTAAGTGAATATCTTGTATTCTTTATTCCAAATACTGAAATGAACTGAAATTTATTTCTAACTAAAGTAACCTTGATATTGTAACCCAACCGACAAATTGCAACACTTTGCGTGACGTCATAGCCCCCCCCCACCCCCCAATGCCCGCCATATCACCATTGTATTCACCGTTGCGCCCTCCACCGAGCAAACGCGTCACTTTCTGCCGAGCAGCCGACAGAATAACATAATCTTAACCACTATAGTGTAATGATGTGTGCTGATACTGTCCCTAGTGGATTAAAATGCGCGTTGTTATGCGCCAGCTCTGTGTATAATTTCAAAAGCCTGAACATCGGCGACCCTGCCTTGTCCTTTCTGTAACAATATGTGTTACCTGTGTTCTTACACTATTCCCTACTCATCTATGCTTGACAGTTATCCATCATACCAACTTTCTCATATCCACAGAAAAGAAGAAAGAGAAGAAGGCCAAGAAGAAGAAGCAGCTGAAGCAGAAGAGGGCGCAGAAGAAGAAGAAAGCCCGCACCAAGTCCACGTCAAGCTCTTCCTCGTCCAGCGACAGTTCGTCTGAAAGCTCCTCCGACGAGAGGAGAAAGAAAAAAGTTGAGAAACGGAAGAAAAAGGTACGTTTACAATCATCATCAGGTGTTTTTTTACCCGACTGCCAGGAGGGTTATGTGTTTAGCGCGTATCTTGTATGTATGTAATATTCTTTATTACCTTGTATCTCTAGAACCGTTGAATGGATTTTTACCCGACTGCCAGGAGGGTTATGTGTTTAGCGCGTATCTTGTATGTATGTAATATTCTTTATTACCTTGTATCTCTAGAACCGTTGAATGGATTTTCACATTTGAGGTATCGTTAGATTTGTCTTAATAGCCCGAGTGTTCTTAGGTAGGTGAAATATAAAATAATTGTAGTTATCCATGCAGGCGGGTTTTTTGTTTTTTAAATTATTAACTTGTTAGTCTCCACTGCGAGCATAACTCTCTGTACTACCAGCGCCATATATTAACCAGAACAGTCAGAGGTTATGGCTTTTACACGCTAGCCAGGAGTTTTTGTTGACGTTACAAAGCCTGTGACACTCCGGGGAAGAATACGAATCTAATGACACCTTACACTTCAAAATCGGTATAGATGTTTAGGCTACAATAGGTGGCAAAGATATAACAGACATACTTACATACATACGCGCGAAAAACGTTACTTTCTGGCTATTACGGTATTATAGTCGGGTAAAAATTCTTTAAATGAAAAAATTGATAATTTTTATAGGTGTTTTTATGAATTCAAAATTCTGTTTTGATACATTTTTACTTAACTAGCTGTAAGTGGCACCAAGAGTTCTTTCTCCGTGATGGAAGTGGATGAAATAGGAACACTGCTTGACGACAATTATCTTTAAACCTTTTCAAGGCAGTGGAAAATATATAGCCACCAAAAATTGAACCTTATGCCCCGGAGATAAGGTCCAACAACAATTAATTTTGAATATACCTACTGTTTTCTAAAGGGTTAATGTAGTACAGTGACAGGGTGTGCATGGTCGACTGACTGTGTCACCTTCACGAAATGATGATGAGTACAGTACAGCTAGGTAGGTACATTGGTTATGCAAAAACAGTACGCGAGAGCGATCCTCAAAATCAAAATCAAATCTTTTATTCAGAAAATAGGCCTTTGCAGGCAAAGGCTTTTTTTCACGTCATATCATATTTAAAATTATCTCATTAGATATATGTATTTATTAATTGTTCAAAAGCTACAGACTACTAGCGTCCTCAGCTCGCCTCAGCATTACATGTTATAAATCCTTATAAGATATAGGAAAAATTTTCACGCGGGCAGGATTTGAACCTGCATCTTAGTCTTTATACGACAACGCCTTACTAAGGCCACTGCGATTCGATCCAACACGTTATTTCTATAAAGAAGAAAATGCTTTGTCTCGCAAATCCAACTCACTCTTGGCCGTTTTACAGAAGGAAAAGAAACGCAAGCAGTCCTCCGACTCGCCCCGCAGCGAAGAGTTGTTCGACGTGAACATCCTGAACAACATCAAGACGGAGAGGCTGACCGACGACGAGAAAAGGATGGAGTTCTCGCCGCGGCGGCATGGGGAGAAACCGAGGGAAATTATCAATGTGAAGGAATTACAGGTAAATTTATCCTGACCTCCGAACTACTTAGCCTTAAATAAAAAAAAATCAATATACAGGATTATTTTTAAAACATCACCTCTTAATATCGGATTCAGAATCCCTAACATAATATAGACTCACAAGAAGGCGAAAATCGGAGAGACAAAATTGAACCTCCCATACAAATTCACCGATCAGCTGGTCTAGTATCTATGTGAAGTCTAAATTTATTTTCTCCGATTTTCACCTTTTTTCTTGCAGATCTATATTCTGTTAGGGTTTCTGATTCTGAAACTAAAAGGTTAATGATGTTTTTAAACCCTGTATAGTTCATCGCTTGTTGATTACAGGAAAACCTATTAGAATTCTATCAATCGAAAATTAAGTAGTTAACTCAATATAATACGTTCACTTAAAGAAAATAGTTCAGAAAAAAACCACAACATAGCTCTAGTCAAAAAAAATATTTGACTTTCTTATTGTACGCAACCCACTCCACGCGAATTCAACTCGCACTTTGCCGGTTTTGTTAAATTACTTTTTGTTTTATGACCTTCTTTCTCTATAGTAAGAAAAATATTCATGTTATGCTAACACTAGTTAAGTTTCTGTTTCTCTATCACAAAAAGTGACATTACTACAATATTTCCTCCTTTCAGAATGACTTTGTGGGCAACAACATTCACATAAAACAGGAGAGAGTGGAGGAGGAGAAAGAGATCACTCCCGAGCCGGAGGTGCCCAGTGAGGAGCCGGAGGACCAAAGCCAAACCGAGTTCAAGGTAAGGAGTCATCAGGTGTTTGTTAGTCTCCACTGCAAGAGCACGACCAAGACTTGTATACAAGCCGATTATGTTCTTAATCGGCAAATAAATATGAATACATACGTACATATTATCACGTCTTTGTCCCTTGCGGTGTAGACAGAGCCCAAGGTCGTAAAACCCAAAGACCACGTTTAGCGTGTTTGTGGGCGTTAAGGAGATGGGTTCGAACAAGGTTTTTGAAAGATAGTGTATTTTTTCATTCGCACTTTGTGTTAAACAAAATCCATCCAACAATTATAAATAAATTTCAGGAACCAGAACCACAGCCGCCCCAACTGACTCCGGCACCAGCAACCACCCCCCAACCAGCACCCATCCCCCCACCGGAGGTCCCCCCACCGGAGGTCCCCCAAGTGGAGGAGACCTCCCAATGCTCCTCCCAAGAGTCCATCTCCAGCAAAGACCATTACGAGAAGGATGACAGCCACCTCCGGCCCTCCTCTCAAAACTCTAACTACAGCTTCAACGATGTCATGGCCAGTCATGGGTACAAAGGGGATGAAATGAGATACAAAGGGGATGAAGTTAGAGACAAAGGGGATGAAATGAGATACGAGAGCGAGGATCAAAGTTATACAAAAGGAGATGAGTCGGGTTCATATCAAAAAGGGGATGAGTCGGGTTCATATCAAAAAGGGGATGTAATGGGTCAGTATCAGAAAAGTGATGTAATGGGTGCGTATGAGAAGGGGGATGTAATGATGGGGAGTAGTTACCAGAAGGATGAAGAGGAGTATGAGCCGGCCAACTATGAGATGTATGAGCAGATGGCGATGGCATACCAGTGCGGGGTAGCTAGTCAGGTAACATTATCTTTTAATACTTTTTACCACAGATGCCTTTTTTCGTCGTGCGATGAAAATACCACTCAAAAAGGCACCTACATGAAAAAAAAAGTTTATATGCTCTACACAAACACACGTACACACACACACACCCCCCCACACGGACACACACACATACAGACACCATTATATACATTTTGATTTCAAAATGTATTTTATGGTGTTTGGCCATAATAACTATTATTAGGAACATCAATGAGGCAATAACAATTATTTTTGATTCTGGCCATATTACCTATAGTCCGTTTTAAAATCCCACGGGGTACACTAACATGGAGTGTTGTCTGGTTTTGATATTTACAAAATAGGTATGTGCCGCGACCGGTCATAACCGAAAAATTTATCGTATGTTTTTTTGTTCCATGGAAAAGTGTTTTAAATATATTAGAATTTTACGAGTTTCGTTTACTTTAAAGAGCTATGGCAGATTTTTAGTTCGCGACTCGACAGCTCCTGACTTTTTTTGTGGGGCTATCCACAGGGACGTGTCTATGCTAACAAGCCAATGATATCCTAGCAGTATTTTTTGAGTATGTTTTCCATACAAGTGTATTCCTCTATTTTCTCGCTGAAAAAAAATTAACAGTTTTTTTAAGAAAATATTAAATATACATATTCTAGAAAAAAATTAAAACTTACGTATTTTAGTACTAGATTTTATGAAAAAAGAATTGTGCCTTTAGAAGCAGTTTTCAGTGAGAAAAAAAGAGGAATAAATTTGTATGGAAAATATACTGCTAGGATACGCTCTTATGGATGAGCTAGTAAATCCTCTGACTGCCCTGGCTAATATTATGGCTCTGCGGTGGTACAGAGAGGGTCGTGCTCCTGCAGTGGAGACTAAAAGGGACCTGATGATGATGATGATGATGAGCTAGTCCGGAACTCGAACTCGTCGGCGCACGTGGCTAATTTGCGTGCTATTTCGCTGAAAAAGGGATAGAATCGGTTGTGAACAGTGTGAAACTATGTAAACCGATTTCTAAGCTCATCGGAACTACAGTCTAGTGTGTGCAAACACAAATATTGTTAAAAATCTAAATCGTCGTCGTCTAAAAATTCGCGAGTATGCGTTTGGGAGAAGTGTTCTTGTGATAAAACAGCTGAATGTTTTAATTAAAAGTAAAGTTATTTAAATTTTTAATAACCAAACTATGCTTGTATGAATTTTGTTTTTGAGATTTCATACTCTTTCCGGTATTTAATTGTGCCCAAAGTTGCGTTAAAATTACGTTTTGAAACGGAATGTTTTGAGGCTCATAACTTTTAAAGTACTAATAATTTTACAATTATGATTCCATACAAGCATAGATAACGACAAGACAAATCGATAGAATTAAAAACTTTAAACAGACGATACCGAACAACGGAGTCATTACCCTACAGAATTTGTATGGCGAAACACCTGACTAGCGTACCCTTAAAATAAAATATTCGAGACAGTCATTGAGATACCGCAGGAAATGTGAGGTGATGAAAAGTCCCGAGAAAAGGGTTCACATTTGCGATGTTGCTAGAGGTCGACATTTGTCTGACATTATTTACCATAATTAGCCCAAAAATACTACATTTAACAAGGAATTCTTAATATTTTTTTATATTTCATAGTATACACAATTAAAATACTAAAGTGTATACTTTATTTGGCCACCCCACTAAAAACTTTGAACTTTGAATCGTGTCGTTATACTTTTAGCAGAACAGCCTGTCCATTGACTTCTCGGAGGACGTGGCGTTCGACTCGCAGCGCATCGAGACGGTGGTGGGCGGGCGCGCGCGCGGCGAGATCAAGTGCGACTGGCGCGCCGGCGACCGGCCCCCGCAGCACGCCAAGCCCGCGCAGAGACCCTCGCGCTGGGGTGAGACTCAAACATTTTATTCGGAAAATAGGCCTTTTCAGGCACTTTTTCACGTCATTTCATGCATCATCAACATATGCATGCCGGCTGGCTGTGACCAATAGACCACAGAGGTCGATTACTTGATATGAGAAAAAAAATGTTAATTAAGAGTCGCCTGGACGCTCATGTCTCCATACAAACGGAAAAAGGGAATTGTGGCAATATTTGATAATTTTGAAGTAAAATTAAGCATCCAATCAATTAATCTTATTATAATCTACGTACGTTCCTATACAGTTTGGTTAAATTATCAATAGTTTGAGAATTATACACCTCTCAAGATTTCCATACAAATTTGAAAAGGCTTGTAATTCTCAAACCATTGGTATTTTAACCAAGCTGTATAGAAACGTACGTAGATTATAATGAGATTTATTGATTAAATGTTTAACTTTACTCCAAAATTTTCAAATATTGCCACAATTCCCTTTTTCATACGCGTCCAGGCGACTCTTAAGCAACAATATTTAACAAAAATAGGTAGTTGCTGTAGTCTCCTTTTAAGCAAAAAATGCTTGTGCCAGGGGACTCCGCTCTTCAAATCACTACTTATAATATCAAGTCACCAAATAAAAATTGAATTAAAAAAATGAAATATAGTGTGTATGAATGTGTGTGTGTATTTGTGTGCGTGTGTGTGTAATATACCTAACCTATGGTATAACCTATGCTTACATATCGAGGCATGAGAATCGGACCACTCTTCCCATAAAAATCGTAAAAGGCGACTTCGGAAACTCAAGCAAAGTATATAAGCATCAAAGAGAACTCTACAACCCGTCTGGCCAGCGTGAAGTATGTAGGCCAAATCCTTTCTTTGCTCTGGCTAATATATGGCTCTGTAGTACAGAGAGGGTCGTGCTCCTGCTATGGAGACTAAAAAAGACCTGATGATGGTGACACGTCGTATTTCCAGGTTTGAAACCAGGCGAAGTGAACATCGTGCT
Source organism: Rhodophaea formosa (assembly GCA_963082605.1). NCBI lineage: Eukaryota > Metazoa > Arthropoda > Insecta > Lepidoptera > Pyralidae > Rhodophaea > Rhodophaea formosa. The sequence goes on along the minus strand of OY720228.1, from coordinate 4,978,584 downwards.
GACGGGAGGCGGAGAGCAGTACCAGGCGTCGCGCAATAACGCGACGCAGCCCGGGTCCGCGCCTGTCGCCAGCGGGGCGGGGGCTGCGCCCGGGGGCCTCGCCGCGCCCGGGGGCCACACTGCGCCCGTCTACCGGATAGAGAGCATCGCCAACAGGAGCGCTGACAGCAACACTAGCATGAGGTGCGACATACCGTTGATAGACTCTGACAATAAGATAAGCATGAATGAAGTGGTATGATAAGATAAAAAGAGAAGATGATGAGAGCGACGATATAAGGCGACGTCATGTTGTGAACTGGTTTATTACTTATTATTACGCCCGGGGGCCACGCCGTGCCCGTCTACCGGATCGAGAGCATCGCCAACAGGGGCGCTGACAGCAACACTAGCATGAGGTGCGGCATACCGTATTTTATAAGTCTACAGGAATAGACGTCTCATCCCGCGACACGCGGCAGATCGATATGACATTGGAACCTTCAAAAAACGAGTCTATGTTCTCTTGAAAGGCCAGCAACGCTCTTGTCGGAGAGTTTGTGGTGGGAAGTCAAGGGGTGCAGTTGGGGTCTACCTTGGACGATTTTGCAAATTGATTTTGGTGGACTTTATAATACGAAATTGGTGTAGTTTGGTGTTATAAATGCTCGTGCTCGTGAACAATTTGTGAAATAGTTAAAGTGGACTGTTATATGGACTCGTATAGACTTGTCACCATAACCTCCCGACCACGAGGCATCAAAGAACATACGCCATCTTTGATGCTACTTGTTACAACTTTACCGTACAACACCGATACTTAGTATCTCAATTTACTGGACATTGGCAGAATCACTGAAATCTCGGTTGAAGCCATTTTATAAAACAGAAGAAGAAGAAGAACGCTCTTGTCACACCCCTGGTGTTGCAGTTGTCCATGGGCAGCGGAGATCACTTACCATCAGGTGCTCGCTTGCCGTTTGCCGTACTATATCATAAAAAAAACTATTTTATGATCTACGTTTACAATTTAAAGTGTGAAGCTTAACTTTTAGCGTTTTCGCGAAAAGTGGCCGTTTTTTAACAGAAACGCTCACGAAAAGCGTCACGTTCTCACTTTATTTTCTGATAGTAAATTATTTTCATTTATTTCAAACTGCAAAAAGAAGTTCATGAGAAGCTAGGGTCTCGTCGAACAATATTTTAAACGATATCTCCGTTTTCTGTATTACAATTTAAATGAATGGGGACAGCACTGGCCCCTAAAAACTTAACCTCTCGCTTGCTTAAGCACTGATCAGTGCTCTATGGAAATCGCCTAATTGCCAAGCGAGCGAATTTTCAAAGTTTTCTTTAAAATATTATGTCATTAGGTATAAAATTTCGAATTTCGAATTTTCCGCAAGTTCAAATTTCCGCTATTTTTCCGCAAGTCAAGAGTTAAGCTATTTTGATAGCTTGTTTATTTTAAATCCATCGGTTTATATATCAGGATAAATGAAATACGAAGAAAGATTTTCTTTCAATGAAAGACCTGTTCTCGTTTAAAAAATAAAATAAAAATGTTTATTGGGTAAATTATGATTACAATTACAAGTTGTAGGAGCCTCCTTTTAAGTAAAAGAATGCTTGTGCCAGGGTGTTCCGCTCTTTCATACCAGTTAGAACTATTTACCTAACAAACTATTATTACAATGTTTACAATTCTCAATAAACAAAATTCTAAGGTATTTGTATGTATATAATAAAATATATAATGTTCATACATAAATTACATTAAATAAATTGATCGTTATATCGTTTTGCACTCTAGTTCTTTTTTCATAATTATTGCACTATGTTCTTATGTATATAGGAGGAGAAGAAAGAAAGACTATGAAAAAGCAAAGAGTTTCCATTTTTTGTATAGTATTTTATATTTGTTCTGCAGCTATGATGAAGCATACATGGACATGTACGGTGCATCAGATCGTCTCCAATATGGCGACTGCTTCTCCGACGCCGCGCCGGCCGTCGCCCTCGAGCCCGCGCCGCGCACGCCGAGTGCGCCGCAAACGCCGCACACGCCGAGTGCGTCGAACAAATCCACGCCCTCCACGCCGTTGCCAAGGATTAGCGACCCGAGACGAACCAGCACTCTGGATGCTAGGATCGACTTGGCTCTTAAAAACACTGGTAATTTACTTTGATCATAATTATACTCCGTTCTTATAGTACAAGTTCAAACATACGTCAAAACAAAACTATGGGTTGGCATGATTCCTTCGGTAAGAATCTAGTTAGAATAACTAATTAATTAACATTTTATTTCCAACCTTAAGAGTCCCACGTAAAGCCGAAATCCCATACAGCGAGTAGAAGTTTCGTATCGAAAACTTCTACTCGCTGTAATTTTGTATGGGTATCGATTTTAAAATTGAAATCTGATTATAAACATCAACATGCCTTATCCGGTTGTATGTACGAAATTTGGTTCAGATTGGCTTAACTGTTGTAAAACTAAAACCAAACTACTTTTGTATGGGGTTTCGGCTTTACTAGGGACTCTTTAAATGTATATTTTTGAAAATTTCCAGTTCTCGGCGAAGTAGCGAAGAACTCCGAAGAGGATAAAGATACACCGGAAAAGGGAATTCTTGTCAAGTTGGTATTTTTGATTATATTTTAAATATTTTTTTAAACATGTATATGTGTGCGTGACACTTTTTATTGGAATGTTAGTTGAAATTGAACTCATCATCAGGTCCTTTTCAGTCTCCACTGTAGGGGCACAACCCTCTTTGAACTAATAGCTTTATTAGCCAGAGCAGTCAAAGGATTTGGCCTACACTTTCAATGAAATTTAATTACAAAATAAACATAAATAAACAGGCCACTGCGAGATGGATTCATAGACTCACAATAAAGGTTTAATAATGTCATCATCATCATCATCAGGTCCTTATTAGTCTCCACTGCAGGAGCACGACCCTCTCTGTACTGCCGAAGCTATATAGATAGCCAGGGCAGACAGAGGATTTGGCCTACACTCTCCACGCTGGCCAGACGGGTTGGAGAGGCCACTTTCATGTTATAAGCTTTGCTTAGCATCGCTTTCTACGACATCCACGGGAAGACATGGAGTGGTCCTATTCTACTCTGCCGGGAACCACACGGCAATGTTAATAATGTATGGGACAGTAATGTATAAAAATGCATGAATAAATAAATGTACAAGGCCGAATCACGCTCACTCACGTTCACTCACGCTCTTGCATGCAATAAGACGCACTCTTATGTCGACTCAAGGAGATTTTACCCTTACATCAAAGTGACCAGACGTCTTTTATGTTGAAAACGATTTGAATGTTGTATGTTTCTTTTTATAGTGCGTGTTTGAAAGAGACAGAAACACCATATTTCTCTTCAACATCACTAGAAAGGGACACATATATGACTTCTTCAAAAAAAATTGAAAATCGTTCAAGTAGTTTCGGAGAGCCTATTCAATTCACATAGTCAAATATTTCCTCATAATATTTTTTTTTTAAATACTGACAAATCACATAGATGAGCTAGCCCCAAAGTAAGTTAAGTAAGACTTGTGTTATGTATGGTATACTAACTCAACGATACTATATTTTATAATAAATACATGTATAGATAAACATCCAAGACAGGTCAATCTGAAAAAGATCATTTTTCATCTTGACCTGACCGGGGATCGAACCCGGGACCATCCGTGTCACAGGCCGGCTGGTGTTGACCGCTGCGCCAAGGAGCTCGTCAGTAGCTCCTCTTTATAATATTAGTATAAATAACTTCTAAATGCTTCAACGAATTTTGATGGATATCCTTATATCCCTAGGCTGTAATAAAAATAAATGCCAAAGTAGTGTTGTATGTTTTTATTATTTGAAAAAAAGGTTTGTCAGTTCATAACTGCTGTACCTAGGCTGAGGGCACTCTGCTCTCGTCTCAAACGCAAACTCACTTAGGGCTTGCTAAATGCTCAATAAAAAATTATATCTGCAAAAGAAGACGTTTTATGTGTGTAACGCAGCAAGGCGCCCGCGTCGCGCGCCGGCAAGCGCGTGAGCTTCGCGGACGGGTACACGCCCGGACAGGACTCCGACGTGGAGGCGCCGCCCAAGAAGGTATGCACTGTGTACTGCACCTAATAGCACATTATGTGCCCTCCGTGCTCACTATATGTGCTGCACATATAGTGAGCACGGAGGGTCTATTTCAACCGTTGTTCGCACATTTCCGGGTCAGGGCCCGACAGGCTCTGGGAAGTCCGTGTCCATTTTCCCGTCAGGGCCGTGTCGTTCGGGGTATATGTTAAGTTAACATATACCCCTAAAACTACCTAATCCGAACATTTCCGAACGTGCGTTCGTCCCGCGTCGGGCCCCGTGCGGCGCACCAGATTTCGCTAAACTTCCATACTAATCTTCCGTCTCACGCGCCAGGCGTTTCGTCGCCTTCTCAATAGTAGCTGTATGGGCTCGCTGCGTGCGCTAGTAGCGGGCGCACGGCAAAATATTTTGCCAAGCGAAAATAATACTAACAGTGTTATATACATGACTGATTATCATTTGACAAAAAAATAATATATTTTTACGTAAAACTGCTTATTTATTTTTATATCTATGTAATTTTTTTGTATATATATTTAAGCTTAAACTGGTAGTGCGCCGCACGAGTGCACTTAAGGGGGAGCCGCCACTGATGTTAACCCAGTTAAAGTTAATAATTATATGTATGACAATTAATAAGTGTTCTGAGCAACCTATATTAAATAAACATTTGAATTTTTTAATCCTTTACAAGGCAATAGGTATAATCAAAATTCATTGTTTTAGGACCTTATCTCCGGGGCATAAGGTTCAATTTTTGGTGGTTATCCACTGCCTTGACAAGGTTTAACACGTAAGGGAAATCTGTGCCAGTGTAATAAATAAATAGGGACATATCACACAAATTGAGCTAGCCCCACAGTAAGTTGTGAACTTGTGTCGCAGGATACTAACTCAACGATACTATATTTTATAATATATACTTATATAGATAAACATCCAAGACCCAGGTCAATATGAAAAAGATCTTTTTCCAACTTGACCTGACCGGGGATCGAACCCAGGACCTCCGTGTCGCAGGCTAGCGTGTTGACCGCTGCGCCACGGAGCTCGACATCTTATCTAATCTTTGTATGTTATAATATTCCGGTAATTTCGGTCACAGGTCTGTCTGGTTATTTGCACAAAAGTTGTACAATAACTCAAGAAATGTCGTCCCCGGAGGTAAAATCGGAAAGGTCTGACGGGGCGTGCGGGCGAGCGTTGGCGGCCGGGCCCTTCCCCCTATTTACTAACTCGGATGACAGGTGTCGATGCCTATCAATCTAGAATTTACTGTTACAATGCGGGTTTTGCTTGCTCGAACTTTTTATTTGAAATACAAAAACCGCATTGTAACAGTAAATTCTTGATTGATAGGCATCGACACCTGTCATCCGAGTTAGTAAATAGGCCGGCTGAATGGTGTAATCGACCTAGCCGTTACTATCAGGGATGGTAGCCCTGAAATGTGTGAACAGCGCTTAAGCCTGTGTAAACATTAGTATCTCCAGTAGACTGCTCGGCTGATCTCTTATATACGATAAATTTGTTAAATAATTCTTGTGAACTTGTGTGCGCAGGTTTGATTTTCGTTACGGAAAATGGCGCAAAGGGCTTTAGCGTGAAAGGGCTTGTCACTTGTGGCGTTTATGGTTATTATGATTTTGGTGTGACGAGACTCATGAACATCTTCAGCTGAATGCAAATAACAAGACAGGATATTTTTAATTAATGTTTACTTCTGGATCAGGGTATTATTAATTTTTAGAATTCTATTTAAAAATCCTTGTAGGTTGCTAGTGTGGCATAATCATATATTTTTCTTTTTCATAAGTTATTTCATTCTAATTTTTATGTATAAAATTCAGCATAACTGCCGTATCTAGGCTGAGGGCACTCTGCTATCGCCTCAAACGCAAGCTCACTCGGAGCTAGCTAAATACTCAATAAAAACTATATCTGCAGAAGAAGAAGGTCCGCCGTTACGGCTGCGCGTGGCCGTGTCCGGCGGAGCACCCCGACCACGTGCCGCTGTGGGACGCCCTGCCCCCGCCCCCTCCGCCCGCCTCCCCGCCACCCCCGCGCGCCGCCCCGCCCCCGCCCCCCGCGCTCCGGGCGGCCTTGCGGCGCGCGCCCGGCCTGCTGCCCGGCCTGCTCGCCGACCCCCTGTTGCAGCAGCAGCTGGCTCATCATCAGCAGAAGTTTGGTAAGTGATGGTTTTCGCACAGTGCGTAATCAGATACGCAGTTCATGTCTGTTTATAGCAAATCCAATAATGTACAGGGTAACTTGTAAAACACAGAAATATCGCAACATTTTGACATAATTCAATACATAAATGATTTTTCGTTCTCATGAAAAATGAAGTAGAAATGTCACAATAAGACAGGTCGTGTATGACATTTGTACGTCATTTTTCAATTATACGACGCGACGTCACATGGCGTGCGTGTTGAGTTATTAACATTCAACCGGAAAATTAATATTTACAGCCTCCACGGCGCAGTGGTTAAGGAATCCCCCACTTTTATCGACGCGAAATCACTGCAGCCGGTCAGAAAAAATCTTTTATGTCTCCGAAATCAGGGTGTTCCGCCACCGACTACTTAGCGCAACGCGCGATACCCTCATTCTATTTCATTTCAACCAGGCTTTAGGTCTTATAGACCTGGGCTCTGTCTACCCCGCAAGAGAAAAATACGTGACAGTATGTATAAAGGTTTTTCCGACTGATAATTGTGGGTACTCCCTAACGCTTCAGCCTGCGACAAGCATAGCGATTTGAAAGCGGGCTCCCCGTTTCAAATCGCTTGTAACGGTTGTTGTCACTAAAGGTCAAGCTGACTAACAATCTGACAACAATCTGTGTAAAAATTAGATAGGCACATAACTGGAGTAGATATGTAAATAATACATTATGATACAAGTACGGTAAGCTGGATATTAGAGTCGAGGTGATTATAGGCACGAGGCGAAGCCGAGTGCTTATAATAGACATTATAGACACCTTACCGTACGAGTATCATACGACGTTTTTCAATACATTTCCGATTACCATAAACAAAAACAAGATTGCAGGTCAGCAAATATAGAATTTATAAAAGTTAGGAACTTAAGCAGTTTGTAAAAATACATTTGTAATAATCTGGTACCGTTACACAGGTTCATTTATTTAAAAAAAAAAGTACATTGATAACCTTCTCCTTTTTGAAGTCGGTTGAAAAAATCACATCTCACGAATCAGAAAAAAGTTTTCATGCTGAACTTAAAACTCTTTGCTCAGATTCTATAAAAAAAAAGTTTCAATTTTGCATCTGTGGCATTGGGCTATTGAGCGGTTATGATTGGTGGAAAGTAAAAAGCACTAGTGCCGTAAATACATCAATACAATACTATTTCGATGTCATAAGAACCTTATTATTAGCAAATGTATTGAAAGTGTTATTTTTGTCATTTTCAGATCCAAACTCCTCGTTACCCCCTTTCATGCCGCCGGAGCCGCCACCCGGCATGATCAACTTCCACATGAACAACTAGTTGTACATTGACATACATACAGTGCGTATTGTTAGCTTTTACCATGTGACATGTAAATATTATGCGAAAATATATTCATGATGCTAATAAGCAGTACCTATTTTATTTATTGGTAGTTCGTTGGCATAGCTTTCAGTGTTGGCTTATCGGTAGTCCACTATCGATAGTCAAGGCGACTACAATACTATCGATGGTATTGCCACGTGAACTATCGATAGGACTTTATAAGCAATACTATACATAAGGGCAATACTATCGATAGTTTTTCATCCGATACTATTGTGATTTTATTTAGCTGACTAGTATTGAAAGATCACTGGCTATCGATAGTTTCGATTATATCTGTCAGTTTTTGCAATAATATCGATAGTATCGGACGCAAAAGTATCGATAGCATCGGACGCAAAAGTATCGACAGTAGCGGACGCAAAAGTATCGATAGTTTCGCAACACTGATACCTTTCGCCTACATCGAATTTGGCAGTTACTAAGCTACATCAGCATTTAAGAAAGATTTGAAAATCTAAAACTAGTGGTAGTCCGTCATCCTTGCGTGTTACCGGTTACATCCTTGGTCTGTGATGCTTCAAAACCCGGGGTCCACTTTTCAGCAACATACTCGTAATTTATACTCATTTTCATATCGGAATGATTTGGCAGTTTTAGTCAGCCTCCCAGTCAACTCTCCTTATAAAGCTCCAAAATACTCCAACACTAGGAATCGAACCCAAAGCCTCTCTATTGATTAATTAGTATTAACCACTGCACGTAGTAAACTCGCCTAGAGTCCATAGGAAAAGAGGTGGAAATCGAACTCGGTCTTGAAAAACCTCTGAATACTTACTTAATTGCCTGAACCATGAACTATAAGAGCGGTCATTTTAGGGTTCGTATTATAGAGAAACTACGTGGATGTCTCTACGACGCCGATTTTCATGACAAAACCGTGAACTAATTGTGATGTCATCAGTTCGGCTATCCCTTTAAAAGGTAAAATAAAACTACAGTTTAAAAACAATAAAATAGATTTTCATTTATTGTGAGACGAAAAATACAACAATGGGACTTATCACCTAAAATGGTTAGTGGCAGACTGTCGTGTCAAACAATTGTTAGGTAGGGCCGTCCGGCCGCGGCTGATACACTCCTAATTATGTCTTTCATAGGGAACTGGTAACGAATATTAACGAAATAGTAATATACACAAAACGATACCATGACCTCTCTAATTCACTGAAATCATAACTTATTATTATTTATTTAAACATGTGAAGTTTCAATAGTTTCATTTTTAACTAATTTTTTAAAAAGGCTTTATTGATTCGAAGCTAATACTTAATTACTTACAAGATTGTTTAATAGTTTAGTAGTTGTCGCGCTCGTCCGCACGTCGCCGTGTCCCGCGGGCCGGACACGGGCTTACGAACGACCTCGCAAATAAAACGTAACAACTTCTCAATACCGCTACTATGAAACGTTCTATACAAAATTGAACATCGCCGATGCGCTAGATCGTTTTGATTTATTTATTACTAAAAACAAGTGGGCGGCGAGCGGTGTCCGCTCCGTGCGGTCTCGATTCAACCCGTCACTAAGTCGATTAAGTACATGTCTTACGTTATAAGTTGAAAATGCCACTGCTGCGATCCTACGTCGCCTATGTTTGCGGCGCGCGCGGTGCGCCGCGTGCACACGCCCGGCGCGTACGCGCGCGCGTCCGCACGCGGCGTGCAACCGCCCGCGCGCGCCGACCTATTGCTCATAGAGAAAAAATTCCAAAATCAATTCGTTACATATATCTTGTTTAATAAACTTGAAGTATTTATCAATAATCAATAAGTACATTATAATAATTGAATAATTAGTATTTTGTTTTCATAAGAGACTAGCATTACAAATAAATATGTACCTTCAGCTATACAATTTAATGTTTATTTCTATTTTAAACATTTTGAAGATGTTTAAAGTGGACTACGTCGGTTTTTACACAAGAATGCGGTGTTTTCGGTTCTTGTATAGAAACTTTTCAGTTGATGCGTCTACGCTTCGAGATATGACTTAAATGTATACTTAGATTTAGGGGAAAAAGGTTGTAAAAACAAAAAAAAAGTTATTGAAATTTATAACAAACACCTTAACTAATACTTCCATAATTTAGTTCAAGTATATAACGTGGTGGCTCGCGGGCGCGTCGGGGCTAATATCACTCGGCGAACGTACAAACATGATGCTGCGCTACAAATGAAACAACTTTATACAAAAGGATGAGTCGCGCCGCCGCGCCCATAGCCACCCCCCACAACATGTCTTTGACAAAAGCAATATAAAACATTTCATTCCGTGTAAGAGATGACACGATGGTATGCGAAAACTTTTATTTTCAAAAAACACACGTCCATTCGCTCGTCCTTGCGCTTAAATCTAAAATTAATAATTAGACAATATTTTTATTTGTTCAACAGACGCGCGCGGTACGACGCGCGCGTATAATAATAAAATATTTTCAAAACAATCGAATAATTAAACACACTAGTTAACAATATAACTTATGCTCAAATACACCGGTGGAGCGAGCACGCCTCAACCGTACATGTTCAAAATCAAATACGAAACTTCATCCTCGTTATTTTAAAAATATGATTTTATACACGCACGTTTTAGCTATAATATATTTAGAGCGATGGCAGCGTCGGTTCGAAACGTCCGTGCGCCGTCCGCGCCGGCGTAATACTGATATTAATCGCTAAATTATTGCATCGGTGAGCTGCGGCGCTAGCACGCGGACCCGAGGACTGTACAGCGGGGGGGAAGGGCGGGGGGCGGGGGGCGTTAGACGGCCGTCTCGGTGTGGCTGTGGCTGGACAGCCGCTCCACGTCGATGTCGTGCGGCGCCAGCGTGTCGCGCGCCGCGTCGGCGTAGTCGATGCTGGACGAGTGCGAGAACCGCTTGGACAGCGCCGTCTGCTTGCGCAGCGCCTCGGCCAGCGCCGCGTCCGCCAGCGAGCCGCGCGAGTCCAGCCCCTGCCGGAACGCGTTCACCACGCGAATCTGCGAGACACAGCGCGTTTCAGTGCTCGCCCGACGAGTGCATTCGTGACGCTCTGACGCGCTGGTATCCATAGGCTGCCCGGCCAAGTGGCTCTAAGGCCAGTCGCGAAGCATTAACTGTTTTGCCATGGTCACTACGAAACATTCTTTGCTTATAGATATTGTAAGACTCGACTAGTGTGGATCATGTAAAGTGGTTACTTGCAAAATGAACTCGCTTCAAATAAAAGTTACAAGAATCACATCAATTGTTGCGTAGTGACTTAGCTTTGTTGTTTCTATCTCTTGCAAATATATTCCCATTTCACGCATGACGGTATTAAGCGCATGTGTGCGAATGAAATGGCAATACATTCGCGAATGAGTGACAGAGACGAATATAATGCTGCTAAGCGATAGGGCGTTTATTTTAAAACTTTTCCAGAAAGTATTTATATTCAATATAACTTGTTTAATAATTTTAATAGTAATTACAGAGAGCCACTTGACCTGACAGGTTTGTGTTAGTTTGTCACATGTTTAACGTTTCCTTACCATTGAAACGATGAACAGGCGTGAGGTTAGTTCAAAATATTGCTACTTCTTATGAATACCAGCCTACAAGTATGTTAATACTCTCCTCTAAAAACTGATCGATTTTAAAGATCCCCAGTAAAGAATAGTTTTAAATCAGAGCGACACAAATGCCAACAGTTGCCAGCACTCGTTCCAGCCACTGGCGCCAGCGACTGGCGCCGCGAGCCGGCGAGCAGCGCTTGTTAAATATAAAAAGTTACATTATCGTTACATGAACATAAATGGAAGCACACCGAGCCATAAAAAAGAGGCGAGAAAGCGTAGGTAATTCGAAATCTCAGTCACAGATCGTCCGGGGGCCGCATGCCATGCAGTGGCCCCGGGCCGCCGAACATCCTCAGCTCTGAATACAGACATCTCTGTGCAGTGTCGGTGAGGGGCTATCGTGAGCATGCATTCTGTGACTGCGTTTAAGTTCACCTCCAATGTGAGCTACGCGGTATGCTCTATGTCCTAGGTACACACACTGGGCGCATACGAAGCAACATCGATCTCTCCATCTCCTATCCGAACAGTTCCGAAGCAAGCTCGACCCAGTAGTCCCAAGACAAAAACTGAAGCGCTCTCCTATGATTTAAAACTAGAAGCTGATTTTTGATGCACATTTCTGTATGAGTCAAAGCTTCGAACCCCTGGTGAGTCTAATCAACCCCGCGACCGAAGTCAATTGTGCAGAATGTGTGGCAAAGAATAAGTACGACGGCTACGATGCTATGAGTATGGGGCGAACAAAAAATAATGTTTAAGCTAGTCTGGAGTACGTTGTGAATTTTGACCGCAATGTCTTCCGCAAAGCCGCAAACTAGTTAGATTCCATTCAGTCGTTAGCAGGAAATAGACATGTTAATATGGCTTCTATAGACGGTTCACCGCAATATTTACAGTACAGACAGTTGCAAATGGGTCAATTTGGTACAAAAATTAATACAAACACACTCATGTGTAAAAATACATATGTACATTTAATATAATCGACTTCAATATATTTTTTATTATATAGGTACTTATATTTTAAAGTTATTGCTTTTAAAAGAACCATTTAACACCAATTTATATCTTACATATTATTAATTATAAAGCTTTAGATAAAGAAATAAATAGTCATGGATTTAAATATAGCAGTATGAAGTCGATTTAAGGCGATAGCATATTGGTTAAATTTATTTGGTACTTATATTTACAAATGTATGAATAACACAGCGCATGCGTCAGGATTCATGCAATATGATATAACATGCACAAATCACACGGACCTTTTAATTTAGAACATCAACAAATGTGACAAATATGACCCCTAACACTTTTCTCAATACTTACGCATCTACGCCCGAATATAAGATGCCTTTGAGAAGATGCATCTTAAATATATATCAAGTCTCTTATTGTCACTGTTTAGAAAATCTAACAATACAAAGACAGTCTGAGATGTAAGATTGTCATTAGTTATATAAGATTATTTTTAATATTCGGGGGTTACAACTTACACGTAAGAAGCAGTTCCTTCTTAGTATCTCTTGTTGAGTCTGCGTAGTTTGTAGTTTAAATCAAAAGGCCAGTGCAACAGACAAGAGGCGATGGGATACAAAGAATGGACATAGTTGTAGGTAGATAGATAGAGTACAGTATTGACAGTCGAACATATAAAACCAAAAAAATCAACATAAAAATAGTAAAGAGATGTGAGTGAAACAGCAGGCTGCCTCCACAATAATCTTACAGCTTGGTCCGTAGACGTCTTGCTGTAGGGGACCGGTATCAAGCGCTCTTGTAACTCGCCACCTATGACCTTCCGTGTGCAATTGGGTTTTCATGGAAAAGAAAATAAAAACGAGAATATGAAGTAAGAGTCACGACACGAAAGAGGCGGACGCCGTGCGCCCGAGAGGTAGGTGTATATAGATACATCGGCGGTGCTCAGTCTAGCGCGATTCTAAACTCTTGTATACACTTCTCACCAATTATACAACGTGTTTGGTATTGAGCTAGCGATAATTTAAATTCACGTTCTCAACATGAAAACGAAAAACAAGCCTGAAATCGAGAAAAAAATACCAGCTCATTATTTTTTCTCGATTACAGACTTAAGTTTTCGTTTTCATATTAGAACGTGAATGTAAATTATTGCTAATTGAATCCCAAACACATTGTATATGTCACTCAACAGAGAGTAAATGTACGCCGAGCATATCGTTAAAGGGATGACTCAGGCCTTCAATATGATTTACTTACTATTCTTATAGAACTAACATTGGGATCTCAAATTCATGCGACAACGACGAATTTTTATAGAATCCCCAGTATTCGTCCTATACAAAAGTTGTTAATATAGACGCGACTAGTCGCCCCTAAAAGATTTGTCAAGCCCAAGCGTACATTAACACCCGTTTCATGAACTACATTTTAGCAACACCCATATAGAATATTTTATATGTAAACACACAAAAATTCTATGTGTGCGTTACTAAAACGCATTTCGTATGCAAGTATCTGATTAGGGTTTATGAAGTGTATACATTATTAGTATATAGTTGTACATATGATAAAAGAAATGGTATTTTGACAAGTTTAGAAGCGCGTTAGATCGATTAGCAGTGGAAGTATCGTCACGAACAAGTGTACCAGAAGAAGTTTATCAGGGACTGACGAAGCAGTGCGCCTCGCGAAGCGATGAGATTGTAGGAAGAAGATATTAAATAAATACAGAGTAAACAGAAAATAACGCAGGGTCATCCTATTACCTTAAGAAGCACATTCATGGGGTGTGCACTTAAAACTATTCTTTATTTCGTTTACAGTTTCCATCCAGGGCTCCGTTACATCCATTTTTAATAACAACTTATACAAAACTAAAATAAAATAAAAATAATGCTATTTAAACATTGATATATGGACATCGAACATATATTGTTGTTTCCGTCAAGCGTACATACAATCAATGTCTTCTTATTGTTTTTAACATGTATATGTGCGTGTCTGTGTTGAGTTCGTCCGAACGTCGAAACTTCACTCGTGTGTGTTGGATTTTATGTTCTCATGCGAACTATATGAACTAGTGAAGCACACATATTATATCCACGTCGTTGCTCACATACCAGATATCTATCGATGAAAATATCGACATAACAGTCCTTCTGTAACTAAATTCTACACACTAACAACTATAATACAAAAGCATATATGGACATAGTGACTGCAAATAAATATGACTGGAAAGTACCTACGTTCGGGTTTTTTAACTTTTGTGATTATTGCGTATCTATTAACTATTTGTACATACTTTATATCAGCGTGGCTAAGAGTTTAAGCAAGGCGTTCTATACATAGCCTAATACGTCAATGCATACACTAAGTCCGATTTAACATTCCAGACTAAAAGTGTATGCAATGTCGTAGTCTATTCGTGGGCTACTAGTTGGTGATGCTACTCGTCTACAGAACATTCGAGAACGTGAAGCGCTAAGCGAGATCTAACATCGACTAAGACCGTACGACAAACATCGGCCAATGTTGGCCACAGCCGACAGCAAACATTTGGACCAACATCGACACATCAAAACCAGTTCCCGTGACGGCCAGTTACCTTAGTACGCAGCTCTCCGCAACGTGGCACAGTTGGTTGAAATGAAAGTTACTTTGGAGTACAGATACTTTATTACTATACTTTAATAAGAGACAAGAAGCGTTAGAAGTAACCAATAGACAGTACCAGTTTAGTTAGGTAGGTATATCAGGAAATCATGCTCGCTATAGTCTTGCTTTAGTGTTTTTAATTTTCTATTTGGCGTGAAGGAACCCACTATAAGCATAGTATTATTTTTTGAAAAATGTTAAGTATATATCTACTTGGTGTACACCAAGACACGAATTATCAATTTATATTTTAAATATAACAATTTTATACTATCTCTATATATCTTAACATTCATGTAGCAGGCGATGACTTAAATTCACTACACGATGTGCAAACGTTTACGAATCAATACATAATTTTAATATAATTTTATATAGATGCTATATACTTAAACATATAAACGTATTTCACTAATATCCCAAATAATATACGAAGGATAGTTAAATTTGCTTGACATCCGATACCTTGAGTGGGTGAAATGAAAATAAAATAAGAATGAAAAGAAGAAGGAAGATGGAAGACCAGAGAGTAGTGGATAGTTGTGTATAGTGTATAAAGAAGGTCACAGTGCGTATGATGGTGATGGGCCGTCCAAAAAGACAGCTCAACTCCAAAATAGCCAAGAAAATAGTTTAGTCAGGTATCTTATTGCTCGTTTTCAATTCCCATGCATTCGTCCGTAGTTCAAAACCGTGCGAGCTACGCATTCAGTCTGCAGTACACTACTGTTTTACTATCGAAAATAAAATACAAACGGGGGTACAGCGCAGCGTTGGTGTCTGTATTCGACATAGGATACGGCACACACTACGGGCACAATAGGAGCACAACGACTAGAGAACATAAACCAGTGTTCGGAATAAGGTTTTACCTAAAGTCAGCGAAGAGACGGTACTTGGAGTTGTTAAAACCACTAAATAATAATAAATTTATTATTTTCAAGTATCTAATTCCTGCATACTGTGATCGTTATACTGGATTTCAATGTAAGTTGAATTACATTTAGATATTGTAATTGGATTATTATAAAAATCCCGACTCTTGGGATTTGAGGCTAAATTAATATTAAGCTTGTGTACAAAAATGTTCCACATTTTTGCTCTTTTTTTTAAAGAAAAACTATAACATAGCTTTACATGCAATCTGCGACAAATTCAAAATAATAAGCAAATCATTTTTGGTGGTATTAACAACTCCATGTCGTTCATCTCGTGGCAAACTTAGGTAATGCCACCCAGTTCCGATCACTACAAACTAACACTGAGACAAGGTCATTTCACGTTATCCACATCTAAAAAACTGCATTCATTTAAATAATAAAAAATCGATAACAAGCAAATTTAAATATCATCCTAGATTAAAACGTTCATAAAAGCACTTGAATAGCACAATTGTGATTTGTTATAGTTTAACTTTATATAAAAATGGCACATTTATTTTTAGTATTATATATTTTATTATAACTTTTCGACGAATACAAATATTTAAAGTTAATTACAAAAGAGCAGAAAGTATTCCAGAAAAATATGTATTTACATAAATTATTTCTTCTGAATATATTTTTAGCAAAAATTAAATATATTAGACAAGTATTTATTTCATATTGTTTATTTAACATCGGTAAACAGACAGACGTTTCTGCTAGGAATTAACATACCCGATCTAAATAATGGTGCACCATAGTTACATATAAATCTAATTAGTAATTTTGCAAATTCACTAATATATTCTTAAATCTAATATTTAGTAGACAGTTATCGATTCTTATTCCTCTACTGCTTTACAGTTTAAGAGATATTAATATGTCTTTTATTTTGAAAAATTTTAAGAAGATTAATTTTAGAATATAATTTTTTCGTATAATATTGTTTAAATGGCAGTAGTTTTTACTTTTTTGGTAACCTGTACAGGGTCGTTGTATTTATTTGTTTTTGGTACAAAAGGGTTGGGGGTTTTGAGTGGGTTTTTTTTATATTTTGGGGTATTTAATCATCGCTTTGATGCGATGTGGGGCTGAGCGCGGGCAGGGAGCTCCCGCCGGACTGTACGCTGATCCTCCGATGCTCTGCCAAATAATTATTGACAAATATCCTGCGGCCGGCCAATATATCCGCCTTTTGCTGCAAAACAATGACGGACGTGTCAGTAGACGTCCGGTCGCGCATCTACGAACTACACACCATAGCCGTAACCAAACTGCTTTGTTGCCAATCCAAAAATAAAAGTGGTATAGGGAAAATTGGCACTCCAAAACCAAATTAAACAAAAATGGTAATTACAACTTTATATAAATACCTCGGATATTAAAAAATAAATTTGGCTTTAGAATCTCAATGCAAGGAGAAGTGAAGAGATTAGAACTATAAGATTTTAGAAAGCAGTTTCGTTAAAAATCATGTGCCTAACTTTAACTAGGATAGGGGGCATTCACACTAGCTGGGTCGGGGCAGTCGAGGGCATCCAGTAGCAGTACTATAAAGGAATCAAAGATCGTGTGAAGCTACTACTACGCTGATCCGGTATGTGAGCGAGCGCGCTGTATGCTGGGCGGACTGTGTCGGAAAATGAAATATCCTTGTTCAAATAAATACTTTATTACGATGGTTGTTTATAGTGCCGGTTAAGTATGTAATATTTAACAATAAAAGTAAAGGTTACATAAAATTAAAAAATAAATTACGAAATCAACTTATTATAAGTACATACACAACCGAGTTAACGATAAAAATAAGTGAAAATAAAATCTGAACGAACTTTTAATTTTATTTGTTTCTTATTTTACTACTTTTGGTGTAGTGGACATATTATTTAGTTATGTATTTTGATTTTCAACTAAGTTTTATTTTTAATATTTTATCGCCTAATACTACAATGTTAGAAGTTTGGTAAGTTATTATGTCTACAATATTGAACAGTATAAATTACGAGAAAAATTAAAATTCGGATATAAAACCCTTAAGCGAGATTCCAATAACAATGAAATAACAATATTAATTGTTCGTTGTTATCAAGACCTCAATACAAACATCTATAAAACAAAAAGAAAAAAATATACAAATTGTGCATACTCACAGACATCTGTATACATGCAAAACACTGTAACATAAGCATGAACACACTATAAATGCGAAGCATAATTAAAAAAATATGTAAAAGAAACAACATTTTGTACCAAAAAAATACATTTCTTCAATATATACTCAGAATACTTAAAACTACCGAGCGGCCATTTTGTGAACGCGCGCAAAATGGCGGCCGTCAACTCACGAGTGTGGTTGCGAAGCATGG
This sequence comes from Rhodophaea formosa, assembly GCA_963082605.1. Lineage (NCBI taxonomy): Eukaryota > Metazoa > Arthropoda > Insecta > Lepidoptera > Pyralidae > Rhodophaea > Rhodophaea formosa. The sequence goes on along the minus strand of OY720228.1, from coordinate 4,960,422 downwards.
CTGGCTGACTGGCGTGACGTCAGCCGCCGCCGAGTATGTACCGAAGCCGCAGCGCGTGCACAAACCCATGCTCTACACACCGAGTCTCGTCAGTACCTACATGGTCAGCCTGCCGGCCTCTGTACTTACAAACGTGGCCCCTATGCGTGTCAGACCTACACTTACCGTCAACATCTGAAATAGAGCGATTTTGCTAAAACTGGGCGGCCCCCACCATAACTATACGAGTGGCGAAAAAAAATGCTATGGAATTTGCTTGAAAATTTATTCATTCAATGTAAATAGACCTCGTAACATTCGCAAAACCAAGTTAATTTTAGATAATACATTTAACGCTTGTTTTAGCTCTTTTTAGTGAAGCGTGACGTGTCTCATTCATACTAAACTTTAGGCATCATATAATATTAATATTCGATAGAGTAACACGCAGTATAGATAGATAATTCGATTCGAAAATATCATAAATAGTATACAAGATCTAATTACAGATCTAACGTCTCCAGCTTCTAGTCAGAAACGGGTCAAAAGTGGTCCCAAAATTTACTATGAAACAAACACACGAGCTGCCGAGAAAAGTTCTCAAGGTCTCTTCATAATAAATATATACTCGTAACAAACTACTTACACAAAAAGCTAGTGAAAATTGAAAATATCGAAAGATTTTTTAGTAAAATTTCAAAGTCTAGTTTTAAAAAGTTTACATTATAATTTTAAATGGAGTTTTCCACAATTTCTTTTATTTTTATATAGCTACCTATACAAAATATCACTGCTCCGATATACATGATAATATAAGACGTCAAAGAACCTCTAGTTATGTACAAATACGATCGTCTCTAAAATAGCAGTGTTCAGTGATGACGGGCAGACAAACGTACTACCTACGTATATAAAGGGGTCCCGAGCTAGATATGACCGGGGACTACGCCCGCGGGTCGTCAACAGTGAACAACAGATAATATGAATTGAAAACGTACAGCTGCGCGCGGCGCCGCAACAGGCACAAATCGGTTTAGGAGCCTACGGGCCTCTAACATCGTCTATTAGTTTATTGCTATCGACTACCTAGTACTAATGTTCAACACTTAATAAAATCCTTAACGCACTAAATTAAGACTCGTAAGATAATCGTTAAAGCGTACGCGTCGGAGTCACGCGTTAAGTACGGCGCTTCGCGACCGGCGCAAACAAACATAAGGAAACGAAAAAACAATCGTCGTGCGGGTGGTCGGGTGTGTCGTGCGTGCGCTCAGAATATGGTGGTCTCGGCGCGGCCGGCGGCCGGCACGTCGTCGGCGTCGATGTACGCGATGTCGGGCTGCGGCGCGCGCAGGCGCGAGCGCAGCCCCGCGGCCGAGTGCGCCGACAGCCGCTCCTCCAGGTCCTCCAGCGTCGACTTGAACGCGCGCACCACGCGCAGCTGCAAGACAACACAGCTGAGCGCCCGCACCGCCCGCCCGCACCGCCACAAGCCCGATAGCTCACATTAACGAGTGTGGTGTGGATGTCTCTCGCTGTCTGTATTCAGAGTACCCGTGGGACGCTCTACGCTAGTCATGCACTATCGACACCTGTGCCCGACTACGACGGCTGCCGTCGACTAGGTGGCTACGACACGGCACTACTCAACACCTCCTCTAGATGAGACACCAAGCGATGGGACGACGGGAGGGGCACATCGAGGGCCGGACAGGGTGCTACGTGTATGAGACAGATGACAGACAGACGGAAGTGTGTCGCTGATGTACAACGAAAGACGTGGGATGCATACAGACGCAAACAGAACTAGAGCGAGCGGCGAGCCAACGACACTTCAGCTGGACAGTTTTCAAAATCATTATTTTCTTTCTTTCCTTTTCGATTGACAAAATTACCCCACTTATATTGCCATATATATAAAAGTTTGAGTATTATTCTACCCCGCGATGAATTTTTTTGTACGCAAGACTAAAGCAGATTGGTAATTTCAATAAAATCTTTGGCATTGAAATTTAAATATCAAAACTGCCCCGTTATCTGGTGGGTAACTTTTGACATTACGATCTAGGTACAATTATTTTAATTGCAATGCGGCTTACGATTTTTTAATGTTAATGACTGCATTTGATATTAAATAGAGCAAGAGCTGGTGATAAATATTGTACATAGAACTAAATAAGGACATAAGAGTCGGCTAGTTTCGGCTTCATACAATAAATCTGAGCATACATGACACTCAAGGCATTAAGTGTCATTTTGTCGTAAAAGCTCCGTGTGAAAGAGACGGCACTTTACGCCCCAATAAGATCAATATGCATTAATTATCTTAGCCCATGTACATTAATTAGTACAGATTTAATGTCAAAAGTCACTTTTTTCCCACGTTGACTATCGGCGCTGTTACGCATTCGTATCGCCGATGCGTCTTTACAGACTGTATAGGGCCTCCGCACGTTACAACCATAAACGCTAGCACTTCAGTACAAACGTATATGTTTAATCAAAAATAAAACATACACAAACTGAAACGTATGCCAAAACGTCAGCTATTGTGGTGGTAACATACGTGCCTAACTGGGTGTGAAGCGCGATGTCGATACGCGTTCAGCGACGACTAATCAATGAGGGGTTTCGAAATCGATTATTCCCCGAATGGCAGCATTGTGAGGGAGTCATTTTTGACAGCAACTGTCAAAATCCATCAATCATAAAAACAAGGAACTTATTAAGTAGGACTGAGAACCCATAGTAATGTTTGGCATACAAAGAGACGGAAATACTACAGGTTGGTTCCCCGCTCGCACATGCGCAATTGTATAAAAACTATAGATATAGTTACGTATAAATTATATACAATTGCATATGTATTAGGAGCTCCCCATCTGTAGTATTTCCGTCTCTTCATATGCCAAAAATCTTTGCAGAGAATTATGCTCTCTATTATAGGAACAACAAGGGTAAATATAGTATATCAAAAATTGACAGTTCTATCAAGGCACTAAGGAGAAGACGCTTATTATATAGCATAAAAATGATAATTAAATATTAATCGACTTTAATAGCAGTAGGTATTTATTGGCCATTTCAAAACTGTCAATTCTTAGAGCAAATTGAAATGAGCGTTAGGATTGGACAGTTTTGAAATGTGCAATTAATGCCTACTGACAGCCGCTGTCAAAAATATTTCTCGTCACAGTGCCGCCACTAAGGGTAAAAATCGATTCGGAACACCATAAAGCCTAAACGTTTTCATCGCCGACAATCAGCAAAGGAAAGTTAACAACAGCAAAGTTTTCATCAGCGAATATTAAAGCAAGGATAGGAAAGTTTATAACTGCCAGAGTGGGCGTCGTTGCGCTCGGCGCGTCGCGGTGCTAGGCCTAGTGCGGTACCGTCAGCGTCCGTCGCAAGCAGCGCGCGCGCAGCCGGCGCGGCCGCCACTACACCTCCGTTTCCAGCACGGGCCGCGCTTGCCAACAACACCGCTCGCCTCGCGCCTCCGGGCCCCATTCGACACCGTCCTACGTGCGGACCCCAGCTTAGTGCCGACCACCGGACAGATATGGGACGCGGTGCCGAACGGCACGCATTTACACTCAAATCATTCCTATGTGTTTAACAAGTTTATTTTGTGATTTAGTTAGCAAACTTTAGTTACTTGTCTGTTTTAATCAAATGCTACTTGGATGATTTCAATCTAAAAAATTAAAATTTATATTATCATTAACAGCTTCACATATTTTTAAAAATGAACCCCCAAAACTCAAAATCAGAAAATGAAAATAGAATTAACACACTTAAAATTTTTGTAAATGTCAAAATATATACTATTTCATATGTTTTATGTATCATATAAATTAAGTCCCATATCTGACCTAGCCACAAGCAGGCCAACACGGACAATCAAACCCTTTGTATAAAAAAAGAAAACTGAATAATGTGTATCGTGTCGTTTGATGCGTGTATGCGGGCCGGCGGCCTGTGTCGGTGATGCGAATATGACTCGGAAGAGTGACAACCGAACTCAAAAGAAAAACTAAAAAAAAACGGAAAGAAAAAATACGGGGATCGAATCGAGAGGCCTTAGCTACCCTGAAGATCGACCGACTACTCTAGACCTATACAACGCAGGGTGACTCCTAGGGGATCGAGGGTGCACTAATATCACCGTTACACCTAGTTTATATGCCACAGTATAATGGCTTCCAATAAAATATATCATTTGTATATTTTATATAATTTTTATCCAAATTCCATATTTGCTCTATGGTGGTGGCTCGCTTTTCGGACATATACGTGTGACATTACAATAGGTTATTTCTTAGACTAACAACTACCATGCCATGTTATTTTTTTATTAAAACACGAAACTCGGGAGCCAAGGAGGAACAAACCACGGATTTTAGTTTTTTGTTATCGACTTCCTACAATCGTGGAAATATTGTATGTATACTTATTTATACGTAAATATAAGGGTATATCATAGTAAATAGAGGAAATACAAACATAGAATTGATAATTTAGACGTGGTGTATATATTGTACTAAAATAGACAGAAGTTTATGATATTTAATTAAAAGTAAACTTAAATCTTGAAAACTCTTTTTTCAACAAAAATAAAATAAATATATCAATATTTCCACAACTGCATCGTGTCATTGTTAATCGCTGGACAGAACTCTGTTAATTTTGGTTTTAATAAAGAAACACGCTTTACTCATCTAAATACTATACTTACCCGTAGCGGCTCGCCTACGAAGTACCTCTATATACATTACATAATACGGACACTACATCAAGCCTAACAAAACGCAAAATAACACAATGAAGGCACTTTCAACGGCAAGGCATAGGCAACTACAAGTCAACTGGCCAGCTAGACGCTTTCACCCACCTGGCGACATCACACCCGCCTTAGCTAAGGGACATTCACAAATAAACAAAACAAAACAAAGTAAACAAAACAAAAGGAACACAAACATCGACAGTAACACAACGGCAAAGGAAAGAGGTTCCACCGTACTGTTAGTATAGCGAGCACACTCAGTCGTATCGACATGCTCGGCCACGTGTGTAACACTAACTCGACAATTTATCAGAAAAATCCACTCCACACTCAAATTAACGTTCCTTTAACAGCAGTAACTGAACACAACTCGTTAACAAATCAAAAATTAAAATTTTTAAAAAATAATTATAATTGTGGAAAAATATACATGAATCGGACATGTTACTGCTAGTAATATAGTATCGGTAACGCTTGTTAGTGGTCGCGGGCTCGCTCTCAGCCGGGCTGGGTGGCGAGGACCAGTAGCGAGGATCGGGTTCACAAGCCAAAACACTATCTTCAAAATAAAACGTAAAAACAGACAGAACTCAAAGTAAAAATAGTGAAAAATAAAATCAAACAGTCAGTATGACTCAGAGTAAATAAAAGATAGACAGAAAAAGAGACAGTCATATTCATACCGCGATGTGGTAATGTTGAGTGATCAATTGAATATACTGGGGTATATAAAGTCATAGTAACTGTTTGAGGGTTGAGGGATAAGTAACATCGTCACAGCTACATAGAGCATGCCAATAGGGTGGGTTCAGTCAACTCAGGGTGGGTACAACTAAAAGGGATGGGAAGCGTCGAGCTGCCGCGGCATGCGGCGACGCCCAGACGGCGGGCGTCGTCAAACAGGCTCTAAGAACTTAATAAGTCCAAAACAAAATCTAGTAAGTAGCTTTGCTCGGTTGCCAATTTTGATTCTACATTTTTTTATATAAATAAATAAACTAGAATAAATTTTGACACAAAATTAGAGACCGAACAATTGTTATCTACGTTAAGTATGGGCCAAAAATAATATAGCGTAACTACTTTATTACTCTGTTAAGTGTTTCTCTGTGTAGGTATAAATTAACAAGAACAGAAGTATAGGAGATTGAAACGAAAATACGAGACGTAAAAGAACTGAAAAATGGAAAAGAAAGTAAAATAAAAATAAATAAACAAAAAATTACTTCGAAAGTTTTGATTATCGTCGAAAAATTATCAGTGTACTTTTTTTTATTTTGACAAATCCGGCTTACTATACGAAATCAAAAGTGTAATAAAATGAACGGCGTTCTCTATTGACTATGGCGATATAACTCTATAATATGGATGCATAGTTTATTGAAAATGGTGGTTATTCGTTTTGTATGCAAAAATAGTAAAAGTATATATAAATGGACAATAATATCGAGAACTTAGCGTTAGGATGCCCAAGGTATCCGCAGTGTTGACCTGTTGATTTTGCTGTATATATTTTATATATTAGCTGTAAACTAAAAACTTATCCCTCTTTCGTAAAGCACGAACATGTTTCTGCCACTCCTATATTTTTTTTATTTTTCAATTATTTTTATTAATTTTTTTATATTTTTTTTTAAGTCACGTTGTTGTTGAAAGGGTTTTTGGTCCTCTTTCGAGCAACAGAATGACTTTTTCAGTTTAAATCATAGCATTTCATCATGAAGTTTATATTCAGTCTTTATCACAGCCGATAGTTTCATGATGCCATCTATGAGAAAAGCTGACGGCCTGAACTTATTTGACTTTATCACATTTAGATTATCTTAAAAGGAAAAAGCTCAAAAATAGCTGCTTATTTAGTAATTTAAGTAAGATTCAAAGGCCGTGAACTTCTTAATAAGTTTTAAATAAAAGTCACTGTTTAAATATTCGTTTTGCTATTTTATTATTGAATTTCTCTACTCGAGACACAGTAAATATACAATGTTAGTAAGAAAGAGTGAGTAAATTCTAAAAAGGCCATTGCACTCCTCAATACAAACAACTTGTACTAAGAGACCTGTTTAAAATCGCAAAACGATCTCTTGTTCCATAGATATTTCACCATTTCATAGGTTATCCGTAAAAAAATTGTTTGTATATAAGTACATTGGCCACTTTTCGGCTTTACATACCATTTCTTACTATTATTGTATATAGATACAACATTTTCAAGTTGTGTTTCTGCTATTGAACTCCATTAATATTTTTCAAAAAAGATTTCGATATTATAGGGCTAGTCAGTGACGCTTATTTAAGTAATAGAAAATATTCAAAACTAAGAATATTCCCTCACTTAGTGTTGAATTAAGTTTTTGTCGAGCCCCCAAAAAAAACCCGGCAAACATCATCCCACATCAACCCGCGAATTCATATAATATGCCATATAAAATGGGACCTAAATATCGTTACCAGAATCAAACTAAATTGAACTCTATTATGATAATGTTACAGTCCAATTTGGCTCCTTTCACACCATGAATTATAAAGATTTAGGCCCCAGACATATAATATGAAGCGAGAAACCGAAAACTTATATTTTTGATAATTTGCGAAAAACGGCACTTATGACTGTTACGGCCAATGCGGATATAAATAAAAATAAAATCTACAAAACTATAGGATATTTTTTATCAATTTTTACGCCATGTAATCAATTTAAAAACTATTCTCTGTAATTTTGGCTCCCAAAGTGTTAGTAAATAATCAAACGAAAGGCAAATCTCTTTAAAATTTGGATAAATCTCAAGTTCAAATAATTTACTCTTGTACTCTATGCTGTTTGTCTATGATTTTTTAAATAAAAATATGGCTGAGGATTTTTTAGTAATTAGTTATTCTATTTGAATGTTAACTAAAATTACAAAATAAAAAAATAACCTATATAAATTCAGAATAGCCACTTTCCTTACCACCAAAATGGCTACGACGCTTTATACCCGCATTGGCCCAGTCCCCCATGTAAAGCCCCCCAACCCCGCGTTACTGTGGTAGCGTACCTGCGTCTGCAGGCGCGTGAGCCCTCGGATCCAGAGGATCTGTCCGGCGCGGGGCTTCTTGTCGAGGTCGTTGTCGTAGTCAGGGCCCGGCTGGATGGTCTCGTGGTCGGCCTGGCCTCGGCCCCAGCTGTACACGCAACAACATTAGCATTTAACAAGAGCCTCCCCATGTGACGTAGTAACCCCCAATTCGTTCGGCGCACCCTGGGCCTTGTGGTCCAGTGACCTAGTTGACCCAGGGTTGTGGGTTCGATTCCCACGGGAAGTATACTTTGTTAAGTTGTTTCCAGTTTGGTTAGGACATTGTTGGCATGAATCACCTGATTGTCTGATAAGAAAGATGATTCCGTGCTTCGGAAGGTATGTTAATTCGTTGGTCCCGGCTGCCATTTGGTAGTCGGTAAAGGAAACACGCCAGAGGCCGAGGGGCGGTTCCGAAAAACTCTGACACCACGGTGCGCATGGTCTACTGACCGTGTCACCTTCACGAAATGATGATGATGACCCTGGGCAACGATTCGCGAGGACAGTCTAGTCGATAACGCAGATTGCCTGTCGTCTCTCCATAAAATGACTATGTGGTCTCGGAAAGAAGAAGAACAACATCATTCATCCTTGAGAGCACCTCAAGGAGGAGTGATGCCCTTCTTTGAGCACAATGCTCCTCAAGGAGTATTAATGGCTCAGTGAGCGTAATGTAGTGTGTAGCGCGTCGCCAGTACCGACGAAACACGGCACTGGCAGGATCGCCATGTAAGGGCGTTACAAATATTTTGACGCATAGTTTATTACCGTTATCACACACTAGCAATATTCTCGCGTAAATTTGCTTTCTATAAGTGACAAATTTTTGGTCCAGTACTTTCAATACAAACAAACAAACAATCAAATATTTCCTCTTTACAATATCAGTATAGATAAAGAATACATGTTTATTTAGGTAAGTGAGGCACGCTACACACTACATTGAATGTTATTAGCTCATACGTGATATGCTATACGCCCATTAAGACAACCCTGAACGCGGTACCCACTGGGATACGTGACCACAATCAGCAATACCTCGAGCTCCTCCTTACTTCGGAAGGTATGTTAAACCCTTGGCCTCGACTGTCATCATTGATTACATTTAAGCGTTGCGCTACCCTGGATTGGCATGGGATGGCATCGGAAGCGATGCGTCATTGCAAAACAAGCTTTCTACTAAGTGACATAAGATGCATACTGCTTGAACGTGGCGAGCCGGCCGGCCGCCTGGCGCGCACTCGCGCGCACTAGATGCCCACGAGCGCGCAGCCGCTATTTTGCATCTTATGTCACTAGACATATCGCTTGTTTTGAAATGACGCGTCGCTTCCGATGCCATCCCATACCATTCCAATGTAGCGCGGCCCTAAGAGACCTTCACGTCCATTCCTTTCAAGGCATTGATGCCACACACATTGTTTTTTTTTCCCTCATCCTAATCCGACAATACACTAGCAAATCTAGTCATTTTACTAGGCTACTTGGTTAAAAAGTGAATTCTTACTTCGGAGCATTGACTTTGTGTTCTTGCTTATCTTGGACAGAGGTATCATTTATTACTAGTTGTCCTCTAGTCGAGGGTCCTGGCTCCGTAGAATCGTCGTCTGCACATTCCCAGGCCCGGCAACATCTTGACATGCTGAACGCCAAGAGTTCGTCAGGGGTCATGCTAGACGAGTCTCCTATGTCGACTACCTACCAGGTCATATTTGGTATGGGGCTGCTAAAAATGTTTATACCTAGGGATCACACCAATCCGAGTGGATTGGTGGAAAGCAACCATGACTGATGATCATATATGAAGGGCATATTCGGTCTGGGTAAGTGGTTTCCAGTACATACACAAGAAATTTTGGGACAAAATAGAACAAGCAATCCGCGCGACGCCTCAACGTGTACTGTGTCTGTACATCTTCGACATCGAGTCTTTGAAACTGCCGATAGCGCCTTTGGCGGGCGTCAACAATTCTTTTGTCGGCTGCCGGCGCCACCTTGTCAGAGCGCGCAAACCATTTGTACGGATGGACACAGTAGGTACTTAATTCTTTTTCGAAAACTCACACAAATGTGATTGTTTATCTGTGATCTTGTATCTTCCTAAAGAGACTTACCATGGAAATTTAAATAAGCCCAGATATTTCGACGACATACCGCAAATCGAGTAATCAATGATGCCGTCCTCCCTTCGTCTATGAATGCATAAATGCTAGCAAGGTAAATACTTTTATATAAACTGAGGTAGACGAGCCGTACGTACCAAATTCTAAAGCGTTTAAAGGGAGCTAATTAACACCGTTGCGCTTAGCTCACACATAAACTCTGTACCGTGAAGACGCCGTGACACGTGACACGATTGCTTTCAAATGTGTTTCTTGAAGTAGGGCACGTCTTCAGGCACGTAGGGATCAAGTCTGGATTGAGTTTCTTTCGGCGAATACTTCTCACCAGTAGTCATTACGAAACGCTTGTAGATTTTCGATATTAAAAATTAAGATAGAAAAATATGACGTTCAAAAAGAGATACAATTACTCAATTCTGAATAAAAATTCCGACTTCGACTTTGTCTACCTCAGTTAATATAGAAGTGTTTGTATTTAGGCGACTCACGTGAGGGTCTTGGGAATCTTGCGCGTAGGCACGGTGGTGACGAGTTGCCCCCACACGAGCGTGCCGGCGCCGAAGAAGAGGCACCACAGCCACTGGTCCAATGAAAGCCCTGCCGTGCTGAACGCCATGCCGCCGAACTGGATGATGATCACCTGCAATGCGGCGGAGGAGTACTTAGTTTATTAGTACTCTCTCTCTCACACGTTTTTAGTTTATTAGTACGTGGAATAGTTAAACATTACTACAATTGTTTCATCAAAAAGCAAGAATCGAAAATGATTTTAAACCTATGAGCTACATCAATTAAAACCTCAGAATTAGAATACCTGATGGCATACAGAAACGTAAGAAAAAATTGTAAAAACTTAAAAATAAAATTTGTCTTTCCATAGAATTTCGTCCAGCTGATCGGTGACTTTGTATGGGAGGTCAAAAATTAATTTCCGTTTTTTATTTTTTTTATTTTTTGCTGTTCTGTATTCCAATAGGGATTCTGATTCTGAGATTTCAATATAGCTCATAGGTTCAAAATCAGCTGTATATTGGTAGAAGAACTGAGAACCCATGGTAGTTAGAGGCATAGAAAGAGATGGAAGTACTACAGGTTGGTGTCCCGGTCGCACTTATGCAATTGTATAATTACTATAGATATAGGTACGTGTATATTATATACCACTGCATATGTGCGAGCGGGATACCAACCTGCAGTATTTCTGTCCCTTTCCATGCTATTAAGAATCATGCTCTCTATTTGAATTGTAAGGGTAAATATCGTAAACCAAAAATTTAAAAAAGTTCTATCGGGGTACAAAGGAGCAGACTCTTACTATATAGATGTCAAAAACAACAGTCGTCATTGACATGACAGACTTCTTTATACGTAAGATGATTTCTTAGTCTGTATGTAGGTCTATCCTGTCACTGGTGACCGTTTTAGAGGAAACCATAGCTTAAGGTAGAGTAGGACCATTCGAAGTCTACCCGTAGATGTCTTAAGCAATTTAGGAATCACTAGCTAGTGTACCAAGGACCCAAAACACACAAAGCTTCTAAACATCAAAGAGACCTCTCTAATCCGTCTGGCCAGAGTGGAGAACAACGCGAAGAGCAGTACCGAGTGATTCGAACCAAAGAGCAGCAACTAAGATCGCAAGCGCAGCAACTTCGTCGGGAACTATACGACATCGCCCACCAGTACTACAGTGATGGCAAGGCTGAAGGCAGTGACAAGTAGCATAGACGAAAGAGTCGATCTCCGCGCAGGCATCGAACTAGGTTCGGCTTAATTTTGGGAGATGTCTATGAGTTGGAGTACTCTGGTAGTGCAGAGAAGGTTGTGCTCCTACAGTGGAAACTAAAAGGGATCTGATGATGATGATGACTGACCTGCAAGAGCGCAGTGCCGATCCAGATGCCGTAGAAGATAGGATTGGTGAAGAGTCCTTGGAACACGTTGCGTTGATCTCGTTGAAGAGCGTCATCATGACGAACGTGTTGAAGATGATGATGATTTAGTAGAGACTGACCTGCGAGAGCGCAGTGCCGATCCAGATGCCGTAGAAGATGGGGTTGGTGAAGAGTCCTTGGAACACGTTGCGTTGATCTCGTTGAAGAGCGTCATCATGACGAACGTGTTGAAGATGATGATGATTTAGTAGAGACTGACCTGCGAGAGCGCAGTGCCGATCCAGATGCCGTAGAAGATGGGGTTGGTGAAGAGTCCTTGGAACACGTTGCGCTGGCCGTGGATCTTGCGCGCGTTGATCTCGTTGAAGAGCGTCATCATGACGAACGTGTTGAAGATGATGGTGAAGTGCTGGCTGGGCTCCGCGCCTAGCGGCTGGCCGCGGCCAGAGGGGATGTTCAGTAGGACGTCACCTGAAACACGAATGATGTACTGTATCCCGACAAATCATGAACCAAGCGTACGCATCAGGCGCAAATCCAGTTTCCAAAAAATAATGTTGGCCCGGTGTCCCTAAGGCCGTGTTCAGACCAAACTGACTGTCAGCTGCCGACAGTGAGCGAGCGTTACGCAGTGTTTTGTAATTCCATATATATTCGCTTTTTCGTTCACACCAAAAACCGACAATACCCCATTACTATTATATGGGCCAATTGTACCTGCTCACAATCGGCGGCTGACTATACGTTTGGTGTGAACACGCACTAAGAACAATGTTTTGGAGCAACAAGTATCAAGCCCATGCCCAATATACTGGATCTACGCCTGGTTCGAATAGCTTTGTTCATAAAATTCATAGTGATATCTGTCTGGTTCATGGTAGGTAGCATCACGTATTTTCAACCAAAAACCAACACACGACTGCTGCCAGACAAAATAGCCTACGTCGGAAGGTTGTAAGGATTCTAACGATACGTACAAAACTATTGAGGCATAAACTTTATTAATATGTAAAATACGGGTCACTCACGTATGAAATCAGCTACATTCCGACATGTGACAACATGTCGGCCTGTAGTTGACTTCATACGTGAGTGACCCGTATTTTACATATTAATAATGTTAAAATCTCACCTTAGTTTAAAAAAAGGCATAAACGCTTCATCCGCAGCAATAAGAAAGAAATTTGCAAAAAAAAAAAAACGAAATTTGACACAATGAAACCATAATAATTATCAAATATTGCCGCAACCCCCTTTTTTCGTTTGTATGAAGTTATGCGCGTTCAGGGCCTTCATACGTAGCGTAATTTTACGAAATTACACCAGGCGTATGATGCGTTTTGCGCGTGGAATATCAGTCACGATCATAGTAATATTAACTATGCCTAACTTAACTAAAACAGTTTTACGCGCAGAATATATATCACGATTTCTACATTAAACATACCAATGAATAGCAAAGAGAAGATGATGAAGAGCTGGTAGATGGCCTGTCCAAGGATGTTCTTCATCATGGTACGAGAGATGAGCGCTTTGGTGCGGCCGTACGGTTTGCGCTGCAGCAAGTCCGGCGTAGGCATCTCTGTGGCGAGCGCTAGCGACGCCAGCGTGTCCATGATCAGGTTCACCCATAACATTTGTACGGCCTGCAAGGAGACAACACGTTAGATCATCATTATCAGGTCTATTTAAGTCTCCACTGCAGGAGCACGACCCTCTCTGTAATACCAGGGCCATATTTTAGCCAGAGCAGTCAGAGGATTTGGCCTACACTTTCCACGCTGGCCAAGGGCAGGGCTCGTTCGTTAGTATTAAGCACTTAGGTGGAAAGCGGAATCAAAATAGTGATGGGTTGCTAGCCGCTTCGCCTGCTGACGTGAATTTTTAGTTTTGCCCTATCCCTTGACCAGCTTTAACGATCTCCGCGAGAAAAAAAGCAGCTTGTGTATTCTAAGTTTTTCCTTTTCACCCAAACCAGCACAGAAGAGCTGAAGAGCCATCACGATGGACGAACGTATTGAGAAATAATATGATCGGTGATGGTAAGTGACCTTGAGCGGGCTGTCCTGGATGGCGCAGGCGCCGATGAAGGCCACGACGACGGCGACGACGTTGACGGTGAGCTGGAACTGCAGGAACTTGGCAATGGAGTCGTACACGTTGCGGCCCCACATCACCGCCTTCACGATGGATGAGAAGTTGTCGTCCGTCAGGATGATGTCTGACGCTTCCTTCGCCACGTCCGTACCCGCGATACCCTGGGATTCAAGATTCAAAATTTAAGATTCAAAATACATGATTCAACATTCAAGATTCAAAGATTTATTCAGAAAATAGGCCTTGTCAGGCAATTTTCACGTCATAATAAATCTAGTTTACTAATATATGTTTATTTTTCAACGGCAGAGAAGAAACGCCGAAAGAGATTCTTTTCTCTCTTCTTAAATTAGATCGAATTGAAAAAATATACATCAGTACTTTGATAGTAAATTAGTTCTAGTATTTTTGGAATTACTTTTCATTATTTTGAATTTGGCAAATTAAGATAACTACTCATACCGCCGAAAGTTGCCGCTATTGGCGGTAATTTGGAGTTCTCTAAATTTGAAATGATAATAATGATGAAAAGTTATACTAAAGTACTACAAATAATTTACTATCGAATTACTTAGGTATATTTTTTTAATTTGTTCTTTTTAAGACTACAAGAATAAAATAAAGGGTGTCGCTAATGTAAGCCTCTTACCGATTACTGTATTAATTAAGACACATTTAGAACTAGCCTCTAACAAATTGTAAAAAAAAGGTTCCCTTACCATAGCAAATCCAACGTCGGCCTTCTTGAGCGCCGGGCCGTCATTAGTACCGTCACCCGTGACGGCCACCACCTCGCGTGTGTCGAACGCCTTCGACTCGATCATGCCCTTCACCAGCGTGTACTTGTCTGTGGGTGAAGAACGCGCTAACACGCGTAGCTTCGGCCATACTTTGTCTAAAAGGTGTTGTTGGACCTGTGAACAGACAATTATTAGATAAAATTACTTCAAATACAGTATTTTTTTAGGAAAATATATGACGCACAGACACAGACCTAAAAATTTCGTCGTAAAAAACTGGAAACAAAAAGCTCGAAATAGATGCGAGTTGAAAAAATTACTTGACCAGACCTAAGCCCGTTCGCGGCTGTTGTGTCTTCGATGATTGATGAATAGACAAAAATAACTAACTGCAGACTTATTTCTTTTTGGTCTGTTCGCTATGGCTACTGACACTTGAAGCCATTATCAGAACAGTTATATTCTATCATCTGTAATAAGGTGTCGTTATTCGAATATCTATTTTAAGACTTGCCGTGTTAGTGTGCGATGACCCATTTCTATATAAGTAATGTTTATGACCTTCCTATCGAAGTTAGTCAGTGTTAGTGTTCGATGACTCACCTCTCCATTAGAATCTCTGATCCGCCTGTTGAACTCCTTGCCTTCGAGGATGAGGAAGTCGTCTGTAGGCTTGAGAATACCACACTTAACAGCAATAGATCGGGCAGTGTTTACGTTGTCTCCGGTAACCATGCGGACTGTGATACCAGCCTTCTGGCACTTGCGGATGGCTTCGGGCACCTGAGGATAGGATTTTGTATTTTAGTCAACTTTTACTGTTATAATTAGTATCGATGTTGTGTTAAATTTTACTAATAATCACGAATTTACAGCAGCTATTTGTGAAATGACTCGTAATCATGAATTTCAGTACTTGAAAATATGATAAAATAATTGAAAACTCACCTCTGGTCTGACCGGGTCCTCGATACCAACGACACACAAGCATGTCAGATTATTCACAATGTTGTCTTCGTCGTCCCAGTTTGGTTCTTGGTCTATGTGCACCTGAATGCAAAAAATTGCGTTAGTACACAACAACATTTGTTTTATATTATACGTATTGACAGATGGCAGATATTTTTCAGAACAGAAGAAAGTAAAGGCTTCACAAACAGACCGTTTATATGTTCGCCTAATGTACTTTGTTTATCTTTACAAGAGGATTATGGTAACAGTAAAAACAGAATTTTGCATTCAATTGTAAAGACACTTGTCGTGTCTGAATATTTCCGATCTTGGATCACACAAATATATAAAACATTCTTTAACATATTTCAGTTCGAAAGAGATAAAAAAATTCAAATTTTGTCAACAGCACCGTAAAAAAGGTGATCGAATTCTAACCTGGTTGATCTCTGCCTTGCCAGGAACGAAGTCTCTGTACGCGACGGATATGGTCCTAAGACCATCGCAGGCCATGGGTTCGATGACCTGTTTCACTAGCCTTTCTTGCATGTCCCGTGTGAACTTCTCTAGGCGACCTTCATGACCGTAGATGAATGCACATCTGGTGGTGAAAGAATAATAGCATTTTAATATTATATAAACGTGTGGTTCCCGGCAGAGTAGAATAGGATCACTCCAAATCTCCCCGTGGATGTCGTAGAAGTCGACTAAGGAAATAAAAGCTAAACAAAGCTATAAACATCAAAGAGACCTCTCCAACCCGTCTGGCCAGCGTGGAGAGTGTAGGCCAAATCCTCTGACTGCCCTAGCTAATATATGGCTCTGGTAGTACAGAGATGGTCGTGCTCCTGAAGTGGAGACTAACAAAGACCTGTTGATTGATGATAAACTGACATTTGGTATTCATAAATTATTTTTTTTTTTTTTATGTCATAGGACGGCAAACGAGCAAGTGGGTCACCTGATGGGAAGTGATCACCGCTGCCCATGGACAACTGCAACACCAGAGGTGTCACAGGAGCGGTGCCGGCCTTTTATTTTTCTCTCCCCAGAGGGGAGAGGGCGATGGGCCTCCGGCTCTCTCACTCACCGAACGAAGCATGGTAGCGGTAAAGCTACTACTCAAACGTCGACTTTCTGTGAGAGTGTGGTACTTCCCCGGACGAGCCGGCCCATTCATGCTACTAGCAAAATGATTTTCGCCGGTAGCGAGGCTCTACCACAACTAAAGATAAAATAAAAGATAAGATATCTAAAAAGAAAAAAGTATTACGCGTGTTATTTGATCGACAATAAGACAAGGGATCCGGAATAGAGCAAACGCACTCCATTGATTCATAAAATCGACGTTTGAGAAGCAGCTTTACCGCTTCTATGCTTTGTTTGTTGAGTGAGAGAACCGGAGACCCATCCTCCCGGCAACGTTCTTGCTGTCCCCTGGTGTTGCAGTTGATCACTTCACCACTTACCATCAGGTAACCCCAAGCGGGTTACCTGATGCTGTCCTATGTCATATAAAAAAAAACAATCAATGGTCAGGAACTCACTTCTTCAGCACAATTTCGGAGGCACCCTTGGTGTAGAGCCGGTAGCCGCCCTTGTAGGGGATGACGGTAGACATGCTCTTGCGCACGGAGTTGAAGGTGTAGACCCTGGTGAAGGACTCCTCGGTGTGGCGCTCGCGCACGGCCTCGTAGCTCTGCCCCAGCGCCACCACGAACCCGAGTAGCGCGCACTCTGTCTTGTTGCCCACTTGCATGGGCGGGCCTGTCGGGTCTAGCGAGGGCTGCGGAACATATGTTTTATTACTTTAGGTCTTAGATTATATAAAACCAAGATACCATTTTTGCTTAAGGTGGCCCTTCCCCGACCGACTATCGTCAACGCGAGCATGGTTGAAAAGCTTGTTCCGTCCAGCGCAATGTCAGATAAAGAGGCAAAGCGAAAAGAGCCCCTTGCCCTCGTCTCCCGCACATCTCTTACTGCCACATGGAAACAAGCTAGTGAGTACGCGAAGACATTGAACGAAAAATAGTGTGCGGAAATTTCATTAAACTTGTTTCAAGAAATACGTGTTTATTGGTAAGCCTTACAAGTTTATGAAAAAAACCTTGTATATCTAGAATCTCTATTATATTTGCAAGGTTTCTAAGTAAATATTTTCTTTACTGTTACAATTAAAGAGTACATTATAAACGCCCAAAGTTCACATAAAATTTATGCAAAAAAGCGGATTTTTGGAGGCTAATACTGAAGTTGTTTCTCCAAATTTTGATTTTTCGTTTTGATAGAAACCTAGATATAGTGCACAAGATACCTATTAGTGGAAAATCTTTTAAGAAAGATTTGTTACACCGCCATAATCACGTACGAGCGTTTGTATGAAAAGATAGACGGGTTGGCCGCCCTTAAAAGCGTAGAAGAACTAGTATCCAACCCATAGTCGGTCGCGCACACACACACACACAGCTATCAATTTGACGGATTTTGAGGGTAAAAATTGACAGGACGCGTGTGATAACAAAAAGTTGTCATGCACACAAGTATTAAAATATATAAAAAATTGTCTGTTTGTTAAAATACAGGCATGACGGTGTCTAGAGAGTATATAGTCATAGCTTTAGGTATATGAGAAGGTCAAATACTAAAAAAGAGAGCTTTAAAAAGACCTAGTGAGTAGGCCTGTCGGTCGCGGAAGGTCCCAAATGTACCAGAGGTATAAGACGGGTGATGAAGGTTAAGTGAAAGTGAAGCGCTGTGCGCACGGAGATCGCCTCCACCATGGTCTCGGCGACCTCCGGCGGGATGTCCCGGTAGTTGGGTGTGGCCTTGCACAGCTTTTCAAAGATTAAGACTGTACCATTGTCATCCGGTTCGTAGGAAAATGCCGGTCTTATCAGAGCAGTCTCATTGATAAACTCACCATAATCCTAGAAGTGAAGGCGCTGTTGACGGAGATCCCCTCCACCATGGTCTCGGCGACCTCCGGCGGGATATCCCGGTAGTTGGGCGTGACCTTGCACAGTTTCTCACAGATGTAGGACTGCACCACCGTCATCCGGTTCGTGGTGAGGGTTCCGGTCTTGTCGGAGCAGATGGCGGTAGCGTTGCCCATGGTCTCGCACGCGTCTAAGTGACGCACCAAGTTGTTGTCTTTCATCATTTTCTGGAAAGAATTCAGGTGTCTTAGTTTGAGGCAATATAAAATTAAGGCCTATGCCCATTTCATCAGGGCCTTGCCTGGTTACTACACACAAACATGGTTCCTTTCGTAAGAGTCCATGTCTCGGCACCATAAGTTATTGTTGGCAGGACACACTGGTTGAATAGGCATGTCTTTAGGCATTGCGGTATTTCCCTATTTTTAAAAACGTCTACCAGCTTCCCAATAACTGGTTCAGAAGTGATTATCATCCGCTAACCATCCATCCATCCATCTATGCATCCATCAGGTCCTTTTTAGTCTCCACTGCAGGAGCACGGCCCACGACGAACGGGGATAAATCTCGTGAGGCACCTTGCACAATAGCGGATTGTTTCGGTAGTGTGTAAAGTTTAGAACGCAGTAGCAAACCACTTCATTATGCCAAAAATAGTGTTTGCATTTCTTGTCACATAACAAGAGCCTAGCTCTTAAATCTCACACATACAAACTCAAGTGACAAACGAAACATTGAAATTTGAATTCTTATTTTCTCATAACCTTTTGCGACTTTTCGTACCTTCTAGCTCACGAGGAAATCGCATTATTGACCAGACTACTAATAAAAATTTGACGGTTTTAGTCTCTGTCTTACCTTGACCGAGTAAGCGAGCGAGAGCGTGACAGCAAGCGGTAGACCTTCAGGCACGGCCACCACCAGCACCGTGACTCCGATAATGAGATGCTTCACCAAGTTGTTGACGTATACTGCACTCCAAGGCTTCTTCTCGATGACGAACTTGTGCACGCAGAACTGGATGACCAGGATGATGACCGTCAGTACAGCGATCGTGGAGCCTGCGTAGCCGATCTGTGGGACGAAAAGATTTGACATAGAGTCGCAGTTTCAAAGTTTTGATTATAGAATCAATTTAATACGGTTTTTATCGCGTTTATTACATTATTTATACACTTTACGTTTCGAACACTTTTCTGTGTTCGTGGTCGCAAGTAGACTAAGTTGACATTTGTCTAATATAACAATACAAACCGTATTAAATTAATTTTATTGAAATGTGTAACAATCGCGAAAACATTAGAAAACATTTTGATTATAGAGTCAGTTTTATAGACAAGATATATAGGATATCTACACTCAGATTCAACTAGCCCCACTGTGAGTTGTGAACTTCGTCAATCTTAAAAGGATCGGTTTCCATCTTGACCTGACTAGGGATCCTAAACTCTGCGATTCAAAGACACTCGTTGTGCCGTTAAGGTCGTCAGGAAATCACCGATTTTTGGGGTGTCAAATATCGTACGTAAGCCTGTTAAAAAGCTTGGTAGTATAATACAAAAAATAAGCAAACAATTTCGTTCAAACCTTGGCCTAGTTTATAAGACCGTGTCGCCTGCGAAAAGGGTGTTATAAAGAAGAGCCATCTCAATTATGCGATGGTGTTTTGTCACAAAACAAAAGATTTTTGCGTATAGTACTTCCACTATGTAGTTCTTTGGTGACTGCACCAGTTGGTCAACAAATCTTGGTGAAGAACAAATTGATGTGTGCTTATTACGTATATAAATTTGTTTCATACTTATCATCATCATCAAGAATTTATTAGTTTCCACTGCAGGACCATGACCCTCTCTGTACTACCAGAGCCATATATTAGCCAGAGTAGTCAGAGGAGAGAGCTGTGACGGGCGTTAACGTAATGTCCTCACCTGAATGGCCAGTTTGGTGAGCTTGGCCTGCAGCACGGACTTCTCCTTCTTGTGCGGGGCCTCGGGCGCGGGCTTGTCGCTGGGGGGCGCGGGCACGTGGTTGTCGTCGGGGCGCGCGTGGTTGGCGCCGTGGCTGTTGCCCGACGCGGGCAGGGTGACGTCATCGTCACCTGTGACGGGAGTTGACGTAATGTTGTGTTGGGGACACGTTTGGTAGGGATATGTTTTTGTGTGCCTCTAAACTTTATAATGAATACTTATGGCAGTCAGATGAACTTTATGGCGACTCGGAACACCGCGCGAGTCAATACAAAATATTATGTATTGCGGGGCGCGTGTGAGGAGGCGAGGCGCGTACGTCGCAACTCGCAGTTGATATCCGAACCTCCATTAAGTTTGCATCGGACTGTACCCAGTAATTTTATTGTTTGTCTCATTCAATCTTCTAAAGCGACATTCGTTGTTCGAATAATGAAGATACATGACCCTTTTTTAGCATATTTTGTTTCTATCTGCTGGGTCCAAAAATTTTGTTTAAACTTACGCACTTCCAAGATCGTTGATCGTGGGAAGCCTATAAGGCCTCACCCTTTTTGTAGTAAAGATGAGACTGAAGGGGGGTTTTAAAATTCTTGATTGTAAAGCCTTCTTCCAATTAAAAATACTTAATAATTCAGTATGGCCTTTAAGACCTAATATTCGGTATAGACAAGTCCTAAATTTGTTTGTTCAAGAAGGTTGAGGCACACTTTCTACATATCCATACCAAAGAATAATAAAAAGTTAATACACTTCAGGACAAAATTATTGGTTTAAGAATTTAATCGAGTAAGTAAAGGTGCAAGAATACTTCAAGGATTCGTGAATTTAGATCTCAACTGCTCAGTAATTGAAACTACACTTTATTTTTACATCACTGAGTCATTAACTTAAGCAAATTTTAAGGAGAAACTATAAATAAATAGATAACATTACTTAATATTAGTCAAAAGTATACTACAGTGATTCTATGAATGTTGAATGCAGTTCTAAAATGTATCAAATGATGTGTTGATCTTTATTATTAAAAGTATCTATATAAATATAAAGATGCTGTGTTTAGTCGGTTAATCATCAAAACTACAGCATCACCATGTTACTGGATTATCTAAAACACTAGGGTAGTAAATGTAAGGGTTGTTTCATCATTAGCTCAAGTACACTTAAGGACAGACGTAAATATCCCTCCACAGAAGCTTTTAAGCTGAGACGGAAGCACAAACATTTACCCAATTTAAAACTATAATAAATATACCTGATCCTATATATATATAAAGTGAATCAAAATTAACAAAACTATTAAAAATGTAGACTCAATATATGTGACGGAACATTTTTTCCGAAGAATGTATAGCGAAATAGGAAGAATTTACAACGAATCTCGATCTTAGAAAAGGTGTTTTTTTTACACGACTGGCATAAAAAGAGTAAGTATATTGTTTTTTCTATTTCATGTTTGTAGGTAGGTATATAAATATGTATGTGAGGGTTTTTAATTTCACCTTATCTTCTAGATTCATTAACGGATGTGTGAGTTCAAATACGTTAAGTGTGGCGTTAGAATACTTACACTCTCGCGTGTTTATTATGTCTTCGAAAAAACGCTTCTTTGATATTTCGCTAACAATTCCTTACGGAAAGTTGTTCTGCACTGACTGAATTTACATTTTAAAATAGGTTAATTTTGTTAAACTTTATACAAAGTTTCTGGCCCTGAGTGTACGAGGGGTATCGTCAAGCGGGGTCATAGCAAAGGAAGTACTTACCGGACAGACTCTTGCGCTGTGTTCCTTTTCTTTGCTGCTTTTTAGCTTCTACTTTCATCAGTGCCGTATCCGTTGGATTTATTTTCGATAATATACAAGCATACACATTTATGACAACGATTTCATGTATGTTTAACATCATGCAGTCAACACGACATTTACACGATGCAGTATCAATGTGTATGTTTTTTTTTTTTAATTTATTTATTTTTATTTTATTTATTTATTTTCATCGGCGACATGGAGGTGGGGCGTGCAGCAGGCCGGGGTCGGGGTGGAGAAAAAAAAAGTTGGATGTCATTGAACGGATCACACTAGAATGTTGGTGGCACTAATTCTAAGGGAAATCATGTCAAACAATTTAAGCACTTGTGACTATTATTTTTAATAGAACTTGTGCTCAATTTTCTATAGCCACAAGTGCTTAAGTGTCATCTAATTGCATTTACAAATGTATGCTTTAAGGGTATCATTTTAAGTACATGTTTTATGGTTTTCAATAGAGATTATTTATTTTATTGATGTTATACCTAGAGACATCTATGGACTAAAAGTAGAGAGATATAAATTTGTACGTTTCTCATGCTCCGACAAGACAGTTCAGGCTATTAGTCAAAACACATACATGGACAACATTTAACAATAACAGTATGTTTGAATGTAACCATAACCGTACATGTAATATGGACTTCACAATCATCAATAAATAAAATAATCTCAATTGAAAAGAAGAAATTAGAACTCTGCAAAATAAAAATTAATTTCAAACGTTAATACAATAAAGGCAATTTCAATAGTTTCACTTCTATTTAAATAAAAATATATATGTATAAAAAAGCGCTGACATAAAAAAAGAATAAATTTTTATGTTTGTGCCACTTAAAGATAGTGTCATATTTTGCACTCAAGTAGTTTAATTACTTTTTTGGTACTAATTTCTTCCTTGATATTAATTACCTCAAAACGGGAACAGGGGTGCGGTGATTCAAATGATAAATGGTAGGGGTAATTTCATACGTCACTGTGGGTACACTAAGTATGCAACGAAGCATAGGAGTGTCTATGCTCATTTAGTCTATGGCAAGCTGATTATTTCAGTAAAACCGACTCTATGGCGTCGTTGTAAAGTCGATTTTCGTTTATAAAGCAAGCTGGTATAGTTTTGCAAGCTTCATCTAGGGTATTATTATCACGGCTGTACCATAAAACTCGTTTTAAAGGTGATAATTACGTCATTTGACAGCTGTAAGTTTGATCTCATCAGTTATTTTAAAAACTTTTGTCATTATGACGTGTATTCAACTTTAAATCTTATTGCATGGTCACACGGTTAATATCTAAATGAGCAAATACACAATGATAACTATTGTTGCAGGGTTTTTGCTATTGGGTTGGAATGAGCAGGCTGACTGCGACTTTCTTTATAATTTGATAAAAATAATTGGCATACTAAATCAAGATTACATATAATTAAGAGATTCGTCTGTAGCACATCATTATGGAAATAAAATAATGGAAGAAGTATCCACAATAGGAATTTAACAAGTTAAAAACTATTCAATGTGTTACAAGGTAACGGCTTTCCAATAGAGATAAATTGTGACCATCTATTCTCAAAGAGACCCAAAAATTAACCCTTAAAAACATCAATGTTAGTAGGTTATTTACTCACACAGTTTAGGAATTTAAAAAAATACCCAAAACGTAATTTATTGCAAATTTATTTAGCATGCCAATCATCCTTAGAACCTACAAAGCCAATGCTAAGCGAAATATCTCATATCTCTTTCCGTATATAAGAGATACCGAAAAAAATCTACTTCCTATCACTCACAACCAAACGGCATAACCGATCGCGTCAACCAGCTCATTCGTCAATACGGGACAAGACTACCGCAACCAACACAGCGAGCGGGCACTGACCTTTCTTCATCTGCTTGATCTCTTTGTCTTGCTTCTCCACGGCCGCGCCCAGCAGTGTGAAGATGATGCCGGCTTGCGAGTTGACTCCGACGGCTGTTACTAACATTTTGCCGGAGCCTGGAAAGTTGGGTAGTTTTGGTTAGAAACGGTGATTTGGTAAGGTCGAAATAGTTGAAATTATTATCAAGTTGTGACATCGGATACAACAAAACGAATGGAGGTTACAATATATTTTTGTAAGCATGGTACCAACTCTAAGAAGAATAATAACTCGACATACAAAGTAAAAAGAAAGTTGGCTAATAGAAATGACTCAACTGATCAATTTTACAAAGGTCGCCATATCTGCTATGGACATTGTGTGTACGGCGTGAATTATGATTCGATTTCGTGTTATTGAAAAGGCTCATGTTTGATTCAGCTTATATCGAAAAGCGCGGATGCTCATTATATTGATACCAACCTTCCATAACGTGAGTACCGGATAGCACCATGGGATCAAATGATTCGCCCTTCTTGACGTGGTCTGACTCGCCCGTAAGCGAAGACTCGTCGATCTATAACAACATACAGACATTATTCAATGTTTTATATACTTCAATGATTTACAAAAAAACAAAAGGAAATTATTACCTGACTCACCCAACCAGAATGAGGGTAATATTTTTCTCGCGCATTTATGAAAATATGTATGTACGTATGTATGAGTATGTCTGTCCCATTGCTGGTCATGTATGAAGCCTCTCACTTAACCAATTTTGAAGTGTCAGATGTCATTAGATTTCTTCCCCGGATTATCATGGGCTATGTAACCTCAGCCAAAACATCAATATGGCGGACGTAGACTGTAAAAAATGGCAGTCCTTTTTTTAATGTATGCAACTTTACTAAAATTTATGGGTGTTTCATTTCTGGTTGTCATTTTCCATCATATAGCTATACCTTAGCTTCATCTTTTCCGCAAGGAAGGTCTAATTTAGTGAGATATACACGTAATGCTTGTTTGTTTGTCCTAGACATTAAAGCATAAGATACTTTATAACGGGGGTAGAACTATTTATGTCACATCGGCAACACAAACATGACACAATCAGGTGTGTTGCATAGTCTATATGAGCCATAGACTATAGTTTCCTTAGTAACAGATTTCTATCAAGTGGGCCACATGACCAACTATAATTATTATCCATATAGGCCTATTTGCCTAGTTATAAGGGTAAGTAAATCTGTAACTATGTACCGACATATTATTTGCAACACCATCCTTATCAAATTACTTGAGGATTAAAACCCAACGATTGTGCAACTGACGATAAAAATAAACGTAGATAAAAATACCGCATTGGCCATTACATAAAGTTGTTGTAACGCTATCATTTATGTGCTCTGTGACGCACTTCATATCGCAACTGATTTATACAATTAAGATTGTAGAAATATTTACAGGTGTCTAGCTGCAGAAAACAGTTTTGGGAATTGATTTGCAGGGTAAAGGTACGGGAAATGCTCACTATTATGATGATGTACTGTTTATAATTAATCGGTTAATAAAAGAGCAGGTTTAAAAGCTTCATAGCCATAGATTGAGTTGGTATGGCCATGTGATAAGGAGAGAAGAATGTCATATCGCAAGAAAGAAATTAGATTTGGAAGTGGATGGAACGCGGAATAGAGGGCGACCTAAGGAAAGATCTCAGAATAGTAAAATCTCCAGAATGAGTGATCTGTCATTTTTTTAAGCATCGAACTGTGTCCAAATACGCGGCATAATCCCCCGCGCCCGCGCGTTTCACACCCGCTTAGTGTTGCTAGATTATAAGTTTTTAACATACACTTGGGGAAAAATATAAATATTTGTGTAATTGTTTGAATTAAGTTAATGCGATATTTTTGAACCAAAAATATAATATATATCGTCTAAATCCTATAAAATAAATATTTAGTTATTAATAAAAAAAATTCTTCCATGCTGGTTTGGGAGAAAGGAAAAAACATAGAATATATCAGCTGCTTTTCTTCCCGCGCAGACCGTAAAAGACGGTCAAGGGATTGGGCAAAAATCTAATCAATCAATAGGCGATGCGGCTAGCAACCCATCACTATTTTGATTCCGCTTTCCACCTTTACGCCCACTATGATGCTAAAAGTGGCCAAGTCTTATGACTTTCGGCTCTGTCTACCTGACAACATTTCCTGGGAACCACATTATCAACACCTGAGTTAATTTGTTAGTTTTATATGCCCAATTGTTTGTGTTATTGTGCCAAGTAATATCTGATTAGTGCCTCCCTTATATAATATGTTACTGGCCAAACCCGATTTTAAGACAAACTATTTTGTCATAAATCTTTAGGGCAAACTAGTTTGGCCTAAGATTTACTGATTCCTGAATATTTTTTCAAATTATTTAGTTGCTATTGGTAGTAAAGATGACTAAAAAGACCTCATTTTTGAAATCAAGATGGCGGACCCAATTTTTTATGCGAAATCGACATATGTGTAGTTGTGTAGGTTTTTCGAAGTGTAGAATTAGAAGAGGCGACTTCACATGAAAAATCGACACGAGTGTCGTTTTATAGGTTTTTTCGGGTGTTGGAATAGAAGACGGCGGATGCGACATTTCATCAAAAATCGACATAGGTGTCATTTTATAGGTTTTTCGGGGTGTAGATTTCAAAAATGGCGTTATTTATGAAATCCAAGATGGCGAACGCGCCATTTCGTGAAAAACAACATGGATGTCTTTTTTTTTGGTGTAGATTTCGAAAATTACCTCTGTTTTGGGAGAGTTCCAAACTGGCGCGAAAAGTCATTTTCGTCATTTTGGATTCTTAAACTGACTTCATTTTCAAAACCTTCTACCCGAAAAACCCATATAACACTAATGTCAATTTTGTATGAAAGGTCGCGTTCGCCATCTTAGATGCTAAAATTGACGTAATTTCAAAATCTACACCAAGAAAAACCAACACAACGACACCCATGTCGATTTTCACGAAATGTCGCATCCGGCATCTTGGATTCCAAAAATAACGCCATTTTCGAAATCTGCACCCCGAAAAAACTATAAAATTACACCCATGTCAATTTTTCATAAAAAATCACCTCCGCCATCTTGGATTCCAAAACTAACGTCATTTTCGAAATCTACTTCCCGATAACCCTGTAAAACGACACCCATGTAAATTTTTCATGAGAAGTCGCCTCCGCCATCTTGGATTCCAAAACTGACGTTATTTTTGAATTCTATACCACAAAAACCTATAAATCGCCACCCAAGTCGATTTTTTATGAAAAGTCTCGTCCCTCAATATGTATTCCAAAAATGACATTACTATGGTGCTCGACGCCCCCTTAAAGCTACTAAAAAGATTTTAATAATATTCAAATTCAGTTCTTCCTAGGCCAAACTAGTTTATCCTAAAGATTTCATAACAAACCTAGTTTATCCTAACACGCCCAGGACAGTTTGTCTTGAAATCGGGTTTGGCCGGTAACAAACCTTAACTTACAATACTTACCTACTTAAAGTTTTCTTTATTAAATAGCTAAATTGACTAAATGCAATGATGCCTTAAATCGTAATAATAAGTTATATTATAGTATACTACTGCCATAAATTTAATCATAAAATAAAGTTTTTCTCACATACTGGGTAAAAATATTTTATAGAACAGCAACACTTTACAATGAACGTCATATGGACTGGACATTGTCTTTGGCAAAATATTATTTGTAAAATTAAATCTGTAAATGATTTAAATAGGTCGTAAATGTTCTAATTATACGTGAAATGTGATCCCGTCATTTTTGTTGTTAAGTCTAGTTGCATTTCTGCATGTGGGAACCGCACACAACGGCATAATTAAATTAAAATTGAAGAGCGCCGACACGTTAGCCGGCCGCCATGACAAATGTCAATTGACAATCCATGAGCGTATCTCAGGTCATTTGAGCGTATCTTTTTCTTCCTCAGTTTTATACGACAATGCGGTTTCTGGAGATTACTATTCTGAGGGAAAGATGGATGGATTGTGTCAAGGAGAGTATTGACAGTAAGGGAGTGACAAAGGCTATGGTAGACGAAAGATCAAAATGGAAAGGACTGTCTTAGTGTACCGACCGCACATAAAAAAGTAGGATAAGGTAAAGAAAGAAGAAGAATAAAAGAGCAGGTTTTTAACCGAAAGGTAATAACCTGATGATCGTAATCACATTACATTTGACTATCACTTGTTTCAAGGGGAAGGAACGTCGTCAGGCAATTCAGACACAATTGTATATTTTGCTAGTTTGTCAAATCTGCAGGCAACGGAAAATAACTCTAGAAAAAGTAATGGAGCGTCTTTTTGTACCATGCAATTTAAATCAAGAATCTAGAACTAAAATATAAATGATTACAAGATATTTCCTGAAGAATTCGTTAACCGTATAATAAACTAAATTTTAAAATCGTTTCCATGCCTCGTACATATTTTCACGCCTCTTTCCCATAGGGGTAGGCAGAGACTATGGATTTCCACTTGCTACGATCCTTCCAAACCTCTTTCGCTTCATCCACATTAATTACTATTTTCATGCATGCATCTTTCTCTTTTTTTTAAATCGTTTCCAGTCTATAATTTAAAACATTATGATACCACTGCAATTGATACACAATGTTCATAAATGAAATATTCTCCATATTGTAGAGAGAAAAATGAAAAAAAAAAAAAACGAGCGCATGAATAAAATAAAATGACGTGTTGTGGAAATTGGACGCCGGAAATAGCGATTACCGATACAGATATGGTTGTGGTGGCCACTCCCCATTTCCCTGGACACATTCCACGATAATTTGAAAGTTATTATACCTTAGGGGATAATATTTTACGTGCAATACGCGGGACTAAATATCAACGTAACATTTGTTTGTTTAAGGAGTGTGAAAATTTTATTGGCTAAATACTTCAATGATTGATCTAATTTTGTAGTTTACGCGAAAAGAAAGGACTTTATACTACTTTTAGTACAAAACTTTGCCCGCGTATTACTAATTAGATTTGCCATCGGATTCGGGATGATGAATGATGGTGAGGCCTCCGGCCGCATATTTTTGAGAGGTCCTTGTTGTTGGTAAATAAGAAGGTAAACCAGGCCTGTTTACCTACTTAGTAGTATAAAAATATTATTATGGGCTTCCCATCACGTGGACCGTATGGCTCACCTGATGGGAAGCGGTTACCCAGCCTATAGACGCCAGCAAGACCATGGGTGCCACTCGCGCGGTACCAACTTTGGACAAATATATTCACGCTATTTTTAAAGGACCCCATGTTGTAGTCTATAGGGAAAACCATGTTGCTCGATAGGTACAACCATACGAGCTTCAGAGTGCAAGGAAGGCTGGTTTGCCACAGTGAAAACTTGACCCTCTGATCCGTCATCGAAAGTGCGATTGTAATTGATCAGAAGATGACACATTTTCGCAAACCTCATCAAATATTTGAATAAATTTTATCAGCATTTCATATAAATGTCAAAGTTTCGACATCCTGTCAATATCGCATGACCTCGAACCCGTGAATTTAATAATACCAGCACAGGTAGCAATAATTTGTACGGTCTTATCAGATTTGTATGGCGTGCGTCATAAATAATCATCATAATCAGGTGATAGTGATAAGTTATTGGGTTATCGGGGCACATGTGAGCTATTGTGGCGGGCGGCGCTTCTGATGTAAAATTCCAGGTGCTTTTTGCATGTTTGTTAATT
Organism: Rhodophaea formosa; assembly: GCA_963082605.1. Taxonomy (NCBI): domain Eukaryota; kingdom Metazoa; phylum Arthropoda; class Insecta; order Lepidoptera; family Pyralidae; genus Rhodophaea; species Rhodophaea formosa. Next base: position 4,930,436 of record OY720228.1, on the reverse strand, counting down.
GAAATTAATTTAGGAATTCCCAACCAGATAAATTTATGGAATCCTTGATGAATTGAGCTGGTAGGTAAACAGTTACGTTCTTATCTTCACAGATTTGCGTTCATCAGTCACATGATACCCACTCAGTGTTTTATGTGAAGCTTAAATATTGTGGAGATACTGCGTGTAGAGTGTAGGCCAAAACCTCTTTGGACTAATATATGGCTCTCAGTGGAGAATAACAAAAAGACCTGATGATGATAACGATGAAGACTTGACATCAAAACTAGACAGAATCACTTCTTTATTTGTTATGCAGAACAGACACGTACCGTAGGACAAAGTTTACTTAAAGACATATTATGGTGGTAAAGCCGATGTCAGAAGCGGGATACAAATTGCAAGAACCGACATCAGAGGTGGGATGACAGTTTACCTTAAGGTCATTATGTCAGAAGCGGGATACATGACCATATCGAGAGAAGGGATGCCGATCACCTGGCTAAAAGGATGCTCCACTTAAATGTGTCAGGACATAAAGGAAAGGGAAGGCCGAGAAAGTCGTGGAGGGAATGTGTGAGGAATGATATGAAGGAACAGGGAGCTAGTGCCGATATGGTTGGTAACAGAAAACTTTGGAGAGAGTAGACATACAGAGCCGACCCCAAATAGGGAAAAGGCAAGGAAGAAGAAGAAGGTTATTATGTCAGAAACGGGATACACATTGCGAGAACCGACATCAGAAGTGGGATGAGAGTTTACCTTAAGGTCATTGCTCTGCAGCAGGATCCCGTCAGCCGGCAGCAAGTCTCCATACTTTATCTGGCAGATGTCTCCAACCACTATCTCGCTGATAGGAACTTGTTTGACTTCATTGCCTCGGATTACGGCGAACTTGTGCTCGCCTTCTATCCGCGATTGTAGTCCTCTGTAAATTGAAGATGCAATTTTGTTGAATTTTTCTTCATAGGCAAGTAGATTTATTTTAATAATTTCTTAAGACAGATAAATTAAGTAGGTACTTAATACTTATTTGACAGTACAATACAACAATACTTATTTGATAGCAAGGTCCAATAACTAGAATCATTACATTTTTTTTTGTTATGAAACCTTGGGTATTAAATTTATTTATGGAATCAAGCACGTTTTTTTTTTGCTTTTCGGCCAAGTTTCTTTTTTAATATACCACGACACAAGTTCAGAACTTACTGTGGGGCCTATCTTGTTGATAATGTTTGTGAATATGTAGTTATAAAGCCGAATTATTTAGTCGATCTCTTCGTAATATTCTCTGTCCTATCCATTTATGAATAAGTGACGTACTTTAAGGATCATTCGTACAATTTTTTTATATACTTATTCTAAAAGTCGCTTTACATACCTGAATTGCCTCTCTTTCGTGTAATCGTTAAACGCTGTGACTATAACAACGACTATGACAGATATTAAGATCGCCAGCCCCTCAATCCATTGGTAGTGGCCCTCTTCCTCGTCCAGATGAGCTGGAAACACAAAATACTCGAATGAGATCGAAACATGTCGGCCTGTAGCTGATTTCATACGTGAGTGACCCGTAGTTTACGAATACTCGTTTAACAATAACATATTACAGAGTGCGTTTGGGATAGAACTGGCGATATTTTAATTTCATGTTCTTATCGTTTTAAGTAACAGAATTCAGACCAACGCAAAACCGTGAAAACAACGTAATGTTCCATAACAAGTAATTTAATTTAATTATCAAGAGTAAAAAACCGGCCAAGTGCGTGTCGGGCCACGCGCAGTATAGGGTTCCGTAGTTGCGAATGACAACTTTGAGTACACACTGTTTACACTCGCACCTCACAGTTTAACGACCAAAAACATCTAACAATAAAGATTGTATGAAATTTTACATTTTCCAGTACATTTTATAAGTTGGTTGCCTATAACTTTTTAGTTTGTACTTAGTACTTAGCTCCGATAGTTTTCCTTTCAACTTCAGTATATATACTACTGCTGTAATTTTTTTCACGTATCTATATATAACCGTTTAGGAGATAGAGGGGGGGGGACACGTACCTCTAACAAAAATTTGCACTTTAAAACCAAATATTTCGGAAACGGATCCCTAAATCGAAAAATGGTGTTCTCAACCTCACAATATTTTTTAAAGACCTTTTTAACGATACCCCGCAAGATGGGTATGACTCCCCCACTTTACTTGTATGGGAGCTACACAAAAAAAAAATTTTTTTCAAGATTTTTTTCTACGACTTTTTTGCCATGATTAATATACATACTCATACCAAATTACAGCTTTCTAGTACTTATGGTCTCTGAGTAAAACCGCGGACGGACAGACAGACAGACAGACAGACAGACAGACATGGCGAAACTATAAGGGTTCCTAGTTTACTACGGAACCCTAAAAAAGGTATGGAACATTGTTTTTTTTTTCATTTCGAGGTCAAAGTTATTTGTATGGATAGATAGAAAGGAAAATGACTTAAAATTATCGCTTACTCTATTCCAAATACATGCTATGCTTGTAGACATAGATTAAAAAAATGCTGTAGAGAAGGGATAACTACGTAAACTTATAGTTAATACTTAATAGCTCGGCCTATAAGTTTAAAGAACTGAAGGGCGCTACTGTCTTTGCCATATTGTCTCTGGGACAAATTTGTGCCATAATGAGAAATAGGGTCTAGTTTTGTTTTTAAACTTTTAGGATAAGCCATATAAGCAGACCGTTGAACAAAATTTCACTAAATATTTAATGTGTTTGAATGAATAATGTAACTGTCTAACGGCTACTTTGAAGACACTATACTATAATAAGATAATAACACCTTTATTTGTAGGTATTTAATAAGTATGGCACCACAATAATGGCTTTGCTAGTAGACACACATTTTATAGTTCTTCATCATTCCAAGAAAAAGTGAGATTATGTTCTAGCGGTTTGATTAAAAGATTTTCTCTCAAAAATGAAAGTATCCTTGATTATATTTACTACAAGGATTCCTTAGCATAGGAAGGGTACGTAGTAACTAAACCAATCCCAAAATTAATTTGTATAAATAATTATGTCAAATAGATGTCATCATAACTACTTGATTAACACTGAGATTGTCTTAAAATAAACAGTCATTTTATAATATAAAATCGTGTTAAAAAAAAAGAATGTGCTTCTACATCATGACCATTCTGTGTAGTGTTTATAGACGACAAAATTTCAAAACGTCCGCATTCATACAAATAAAAAAAATACATTGAGGAATATACTAAATCCTGTTTTTTCAATGCAAAACACAATCATATATTTTTTGTAAATCATAATACTTATATCTGTTGTACACAACATTTTTGATATCTTTTTATAAAAATTACATAAATCTGAACAAATTACAGACTTAAGCAACTACTTGAAGGTTCAGTTGAACAATTCATAAATAAAATTTGAAAATGGAGCATTTTTGTATGAAACTCGGCGAAAACACGGGCAGTCCCGTGGTATTCAAGTATACCATTTCCGATTGACAGGGGAACAAGCGTGCATACCCAATTACTCTTATAATTAAGCGTATCATGGTTAAATTTAACCTTTTGTAGGATATTAAAGTTTAATTAGCCCCTTTAACTGGATTGCGGCTCCGGCGCGTTAATGTAACCCAAATGGACATTCAGTTGACCAAAATTTTAATTCAATCACGCTTTCGAAGCCGATAGTTCTGCTCATGTAGGGTAGGGTTGTCGCCTTTTTATTAAAATAATTCGGGGTTGTATCATTATAAATGCAAAGATATATGTTTTTTAAGTGATAACTTCTTTAGCGGTGCTGTGCACTTTTTGTGATGAGGAAAAAATGTTCAAATCGCGATAGATTCGTCAATTTGAAAATTCGTAAGACGGACTCGTGACCTGGTCAAAAAAACAACGGTAATATTCAAGTTGTTATTTCTGACGGCACTCCCAGAGTGCAAACCGTTGCTATTTTTTTTGGTTTTACCTTTTAATATTTTCAAAGTCCATATCATTCATGTAAGTTCCAGTGTTTCTAAGTATTTCAGAGTGAGCGTACATTTGACCACTTCCCCTAACAAAACATTAAACTGTGCTTGAATTGTGCGGATTAGATGATATATTCGATATGCTTGCTCAAAACAATATTTGGTTAAATTTGTTACAACTCATGCACATATTACGGATCACAACCCTAAATGGTAACCAGTCAGTGTGAGAGAGATAGCTATAGGATTACCACGTGCAGTTAAGTAGCCATATCTGTTAGAACACTCGCTCTATATTGGCACTGAATTGGACATCGCCATGTTAATGCCGTGTCTAGGAATTAATTTAGGGTAGTTGAACTAGTGTGACGGATTAATTTAAGCCGATTAAAAAGGTAGATTCTATGTATATATTAGCGGTGTAATTATGTTAGCTAACAGTCTTGTACATAATAGCATTAACAGCACATTTTAATTATAAAATATGTATTTATAACTTTAGGAAAAACGGCCTTGTCTGGTAGAACACTCGCTTTTAAGTAGTAAATGTTCATTAATAATTAATTAACATTTAGGAGTTTATTTAGGGCAACCGAACTAGTGTGAGGGATTAATTTAAGGCGATTAATCGATATACCATTTATTAAGTTCTTTTATATTTCTCAATATCTAGATTTTAGGTAGGCTTAAGTATTGTTGCGGTTTAATTTAAGCAGATAAAAAATGTATCCCCTATATTTTTAGCAATAATTACAGAGCAGTGTGTGTAAAACTAATTTTGAATTTCCTCGACATCCCCCATATAGGCATGTCGACAGTCCATCAGAATCATACAAATGTTAACTTTGTTTCCAGCAGTTTCTCCAAACAAAACCTAAGCATAACATTACAATCTGTTACAGGCGACCGAGTACATGTTGGTCCGTCCAGTTCAGTGGTTCCGTACGATCTGATTGTGACCTGTTATGTTGTATGAGTTGTACGATATGATTATCGCGCCTCGATTCATTTCGGGAATATCATTTGGCAAACCGTTGCTGGTTGCTACGAGAGAATGTTAAACGTGTTAATTTAATAATACCATACAGCTTAGGACAATCAGACCCTCAAATATATTAGTACTACGTCCTATCTATTTATAATTTAAGAACTGTGTTCTTGTCGTTGAAGTAACCTCCATTTTTCTCGGTTCTTAGCCATTCTCTTGATCTCTTTATTTGTACTTTCCCTAAGGAAGGTAAACCCAGAATTACCTTCCTACCTCTCTTAGTTCAAGCCTTAAGCCTTCCAAACCATCTCATTATATTAATTGAACCAATCAGCTGATACCAGTTTCTCTATAAAACAACATTTTTCTTATTTCAATTTATTCTCGAAATGGGTCAGTATAACGATTGAATAAATCCTTAAAAACTCTCAAATGATTTGGTTCTACTCCATAGGAAAATCATTGACCGTAATAATAAGTAATAATCCACGCGTTATCTAATATTGATATCTCTAACTTCGATTGAGTTTACTATAAATCTTTTCCGCAAGGTGACGATAACACACAATAATCAAGATAATAAAAATTTCATAACAGATTTAACGATTACGATAAAATCACGGAACAAGCACAGATACTACTAAAATACACATTGAACTCAAGGACAATACGGTTCTACAATTCAAATAAGTCAAATTCCTTTGCAACTAAATCATCATCTTTCAACTTGTAACCAATCTACGATCCAGTGACGTAACAATATGCAGAGAGGGCAAAATGTCAGGAGCCCCCCCCTGTCGCGCGACTGCTGCGAGCACAAATTTATAAATAACACTAATTTAGTACTTGATCAATATGTAAATTACATCCACAGAGCAAGGTATTTCAATGTAGCTCGCGCGCGAGCAACAAGACATTCCTTATTCTGTGGTTAGATCAATGATTAACATGCATGTGTCAAAAAACAAAGCTCAGTTTTAGGATTTGGCAAATTTATTTTTGGCAGGCAGCAATCGTTGCAAGCAAGGTTCCAATATTTGTCACGGACCCTAGACGTTGTAGTTACGCCACTGCTACAATCCAAGCCAATCATTGGAATGCTTTTTGGAAACCCAAAATCGACGACCGTTTGCACAATTTTGAAATAATCTGCCGCATTCAAGATTTAGTTGCAAACAAAGCTACTATATCTACTGTTACTATCCTAAAGCCAACCAACATAATAAAATCGAGCGGCGTTTATAATTATTTCTTACCAGGATCGTCTAATGTTTCCAAATTGTTATTGAAAAGAGAAAATACAGTCATTAATCACAGTGTTCTAGTTGTCGACACGGTTACATGCTAAGTCTTACTAATTAGAGCTTCTAGGAACAAATCGCAACGAAGCTGTTCTATGTCTATTTTTGACATCAATGACGACACATAAAGCCAAATCCATTTAACATTTGACTATACGCGGTAGAAGATACGACTTTGTCGATATGGAGTTTATTGTATTTATTACTATATATAACGTAGTATAAATGCTTGAACAGAATCGTCAAAGTTGTACCTTCACTAAGTCCTGTAAAATTTTATAAAATAAACTAAAACTAAGTTATATTTTCATTCTCAAGTTATTAAATACTAGTAAATTGTTTGATTCTCGACAATCTGTCCACGTCAAGGACCGCCAAGGAGTCATAACATTTGTTGTTGTTTACTAATACTCTTTCAAATATCTTGAGATTGAAAAGGGCATATCATAATAAAATCTGATATTCCTATATTATAAAATGGGTATATAATTCCAATACAATACACGGGTCGGAAGAATTTAATTATTAGAATTACAATAAAAAATAAATATCGCCTCGGCCTCAAATAGGAATAAGAATTCCAGTAATAGAACTACTGGAGATGAATGATGTCGTTTTAGTAGAACATATGGGATTTACTGATAAAAGAGGATTTTGCACCAAATCCAAATGTGACATTACCGAAGAGTCCAATTATGTAGCCTTTATAGAATCGAGGTTCGTTATACACAAACCGGCGAATAATGAAGCGATTCAGACCGAATTCAGGTCGGCTGCCGAATTACAGGCGATCGCTGGCTGGCAGTAATCTTTAACTTCAGACGTGAGCTTATTTACTTTAGTTTAGTACACATTAGTAGATTAGTTACACAGGATGGATATAATATCAAATCCAAATGTGTATGTAAACTGAAATTTTATAATCATTATGATAGTGCTGATGAATCTATAAATAATCCGGTAAATTTGTCACGAGTCTTTGATTTTTGCTCGTAGGAGGAATAACTTCCAATAGGAGAAAAACCTGAGGTCATACGAAATATGCCCCGCGCATTTGTTATGTATGACAGTACTAATAAAATAATAACAGTAGTGAAGGTAAATGAAGAATGCGCACTTGTCAGAAGAGTAAACATTAATTAAATGCATAGTATAGCACAATGAAAAACTTTGAATGACTAAGATATTACGTAACTCACTATGAACAGTCGATATGCGAGTGTATCTTTAGTCATTAAATACACAATCACGTTATTTAATTGAAAGGTAGCTTTTCAGTCATGATCGGTAAGCAGATTAGATGATGCTATGCTACAATTAAGACCTGACAAATGCGCATTTCCGCCGTGTGGTTTCCGGCAGAGTAGAATAGGACCACTCCAAGTCATCCCCTGGATGTCGTTAAAGGCGACTAAGGAAATACAAGCTAAACAAAGCTTATTAACATCAAAGAGACTTCTTCAACCCGTCTGGCCAGCGTGGAGAGTGTAGGCCAAATCCTCTGACTACTCAGGCTAGTATATGGCTCTGGTAGTACAGATAGGGTCGTGCTCCTGCAGTGGAGACTAGAAAGACCTGATGATGATGATGAAATGTGCATTTAGGGTCACCGCATATGAACGCAGTGATGACGAAGAAACACAAATTTAATTTCGTTTATTTTCTCATATATAGGTGTTGATCAACATAAATCTATTGGAAAGCCTGCTTATAGCTCGTCGAATTTCCAATAATCTTATTTTCTTAATCACTCTATCGATATGCGTTGACCCATATCCTCTCGACAATGATTCGTTAAAGTCAAACTCCTCACCAGGGTCTTCCACGTCTTCGGACGGCTTGTAGAAACTCAACCCTAGGGAGACGACAGCAGCCACCTCCAGAATAATGAGCGTCACGTCCTGCAGTGCCTCCCATACTAACGTGAGGAAGGTCTTGGGAGGCTTGGGCGGGATAAGGTTAGAGCCGAACACCTCCCGCCGATGCTGCAGGTCCGTTTTCGTACCGCTAAGACCTGGGGACAAAGAGAACACAGCGTAAACATCGAAATCATCAGAAAAATCAACATAATACAACAAATAAATATTAGAAAGTAGTATAAATAAATAAATAAATATATACGGACAAATCACACAGATTGAGCTAGCCCCAAAGTAAGTTCTTAAGAAAGACTTGTGTTATGGGATACTAACTCAACGATACTATATTTTATAACAAATACATATATAGATAAACATCCAAGACCCAGGTCAATCTGAAAAAGATCGTTTTCCATCATGACCTGACCGGGGATCGAACCCGGGACCCCCGTGTCGCAGGCTGGCGTGGTAACCGCTGCGCCACGGAACTCGTATGTAGAATTTATGAATTCAAAAGTAGAATAAATGAGTATCTCTTGGATAGGCATGTAACGTCCTCGTCTTCATCGTCACTTACTATCAGGTGAGATGGGAGACAAATGCCTTATTCAATAATTAATTAAAAAAATGTAAATTATACAATATGTTTGGTGTTGAACTAGCCATAATATATTCAAGTTTTCAACATGAAAACGAATAACTTAGTTCTGTGTCTAAGTCTGAACTCCAGAAAAATTTATGAGCTTTTCGATAGTACGCTGAATACCAAATGATCCAAAATGTATGGAGCTGGTAATATTTTCTCGCATAATAGGTAAATGTCTACCAGCACGAGATTTGAATTGTTTTTAGTCTGAATTCGAGTGTTCAGAAGGAGACACAGCTTTTATCAGCAAAGCGCGAACAACAGCAACACTCGAAGGTCATTGCCAAATCGTAGATTTTTTACGTCAATACAGACATTACTCGTTCAAGATATCCGTTGCTGTGTAATACACAAACAAACGGTAAACTACTTCAAATGCGTTTGAAGTCCCTCCCCCTAGCTTTGAACTTCTAAATTCGTACTCTCTTATATTAGCTTTTTTATAAATAGATTTAGAAACAATTTCACGTCTCTATCCTCCGCGGGATAGACCAAACACCACATTTAGCAAAAAGTACATGACGGGCTTAAGTGGAATGATGTTGCTCATTCTCTTTATCAACTATTACGATTTGCTATGTTTTTTACAAAGGCAGAAACGTTATACTGTGTGGATATTTACCCTCAACATTTCTTTGAAGGGGTGACTTAGCATGTCATAATGAAAACCTGTTCCTATAACGTAGTAACTTAAAATACAACATCTTACATACAATAGTATTTAGCCGGCCTAGCAATTGTATGAAAAAAAAATTGAGTCACCAGCCTTGGTCCCACCCAGAGGAAAAGTTGTTTATTAGGTTGAGTCACTACTTTAAGGGAAGGTGAATGAGAGGGTAAATTTAAAAACGTTATATTTGGTAATCTAAAAAATATTTGATCATATGCTTGTTTGTAACTTTGTAATGGATAAATAAACCCAAAAACTTCAACAGATTTTAGAAAGTCGATCACGTATAACGCTAAATTTGGATAAACGAAAGAGTTTGGTCTCTTTCGTTTATCCGAGCATGATCCCGATGGTATCCTCAGCTGGAGTGCTTCAGAGCCCCGGCTCCGCTGAAACGCTACTTTATTATCAAGGGCTGTAGTGATGCGGACGAATTTGCCAGTCTTTATTTTCTACCGTCTATTTATGGAGCTTTTATCTATAAATAGAAAGTACGAATAAATATCTTTTTGATCACGAACGAAGCGGAGTTAAGTCGTAAAGTTTACGGGAGCATCCAGCGCGATGTTCCTTTCCATTCATAATAAATGAACATGAACGGTTCAGTGATAAAATAACACGCACGGCCATCCGTGAAACGGAACGGTGGAGTTTACAGCGCCAATGAAACGGTCAAATGGTGGTGGTTTAGGACGAGTTGGCTCATTTGGCTGCTCACTGTCGTTAAGGTATAAGGAGCATCATAAATTTGCACTGGACCTGCTTATCTGAGTGTTATTTTTATTACATAGGACGGCAAACGAGCAAACGGGTCAACTGATGGTAAGTGATTACCACTGCCCATGGACAACTGCAACACCAGGGGTGTTACAAGAGCGTTGCCGGCCTTTATTTTTCCCTCTCCAGAGGGGATGGGCCTTCGGCTCTCTCACTCACCGTACGAAGCATAGAAGCGGTAAAGCTACGACTCAAACGTCGATTTTCTGTAAGAGTGTGGTACTTCCCCGGACGAGCCGGCCCATTTATGCTACTATCAGTGTTTTTTTGCCGGTAGCGTGGCTCTACCACAACGAAAAGCTCACGGTAGCTGGCTAAGGACCATCATGAATTTGCACTACAGCTTGAAGAATTTATTACAATTAAAAAGAAATAGTGTTTAGAAGAAATTTGTGCGGTAGACAAAATTTTAAATCAACGATATTCAATGTACTTCTTTTGTTTGTGTGTGACGCTAAATTCACATATTTGAGCATTCAGGAAAATAATTTAGTTACTTAATGTAAAAGATATTTTCTCAAACATGCTCGGAAATGTAGGCATTACTGTAGTAAAAAGAAGACCGGAAGTTTGTAATTCTTGGCTCATTCATCGCATTGCCGGCCTAGGCCAGGAAATAAGTATGAAAATTACTTCCCGGCCGCTGCTCAAAACTTTTTAATTAATCTATGTAACGTAAATTATGTCACTTGTCATACAGCCAGTTTACTACCACTGCATTTTTAAAAAATGCATATAATACGTGAATATAACTACAATTTCATTGAAATATCGATATGTGATCATACGAAAATATGCTTAATTTTCGTTGCGAGAGAAGAAAACAATAATCTATGATCTATTAAATTTTTTGTGAAAAATATGACTGGGCTCTATGGGCATTGTTTCCTTTGCTGGAATTGACAACTGAAAATAAAAAAATTAAAAACTCGGGAGATCTGTTATTTTCACTATACCCGTAGTGATTAACGCCACTGCCGAAAAACTGCCTTTACGGATTTTAGGGCATAGAACACACGTCAATTGACTTTGAATTTATGGCCCCCCATAGAAACTCAAAAGGAATTGTATGGCATTTTTTTCATTTTCACCCTCACTCCATTATTTGTCTATGATCCTTATTGCCTAGAGAAAACATATGGCAGTCGGTCGTCTGATACTAGTAATAGTATCTTCTTCGTAGTTTGTGATTAACGCTTTGCAGTAATTGATTGACATTGATTGTTTTCGGTAAATATGTGCAAAGTTGGTTATTTATTCGAAATGAAACGGTTCAAAATGAGTTTTAGTGATGAAAGCAACACTGCAATGGATTTTAAGTACCTACTTCGCCTAATTTGAAACTTGAAAGTGGAAAAATTACTACCGGCAAATACCTAGTAAGGGGAAATATTTAAGGCATGTAAGTTTATGTGTAACTTTAAGTTAAATTTCCTCACATTTATTGAGAAAATCTCTATACTTTCCTCGGCGGGAAAGGGATTGCCGGACTCGTAGCTATTGTCAAGGCCTCGCTGACGCTCGGCCTTGAAAACTATACTCGTCCGGCAATCCCTTACTTCCCGGCCTCTGCAGTAATGTACTATTCCCACAATATTTTTATAGACATGACCTTTTTATCCCAACTGTACAGAAAGTCTTATTTTCCGTCGGAATTGGAAGGGGACAGGAGAAAAATGTATGCTCGAAGCCTTCAATAATAAATTACCCGACTATCAGCACCTGAGCTTTGGATGGGCTTAACGCCGCAAATGTAGAATCAGGGATAGGTTAAAAGGTCAATTACAAAAATTGTATTATTAAGGATTTGATTTCATAAATTGTTAGTATAAAATAAAATGTGTAGAAACACACAAATGGGAAATATAACTATAAAGAAACAAGCTGATTTAAAATCGATTATTTTTATCTTGCTTATAAATTTATCATTACCCATATTACTATCAATTTTATGATATTAATAAAAAATATCTTTAATTACTGGGGCGATAATGTTCGGATTTCCACTTAGATAAGTATCTAAGTGGAAATCCTCAAAAATGCTCTAGCATTTTTTTCGGATAGGTTTATAAGTATAATATATTTAAAAAAATAAACAGGATAAAACGTTAAATAATCTTAAAATAACATACTTTTTTTACAGATACTATAAATCTTTTTAAATACCAATAGATGTTAGTCATTAATTTAACCCTACCGTTACCTTATTCACCTTTCAAAGCTTTATGTGCGTGTAAACCATGGAGCATATAAACAAATCTTCCATATTGTCAGGTCGGAATGATCTGCTGAAAGTTTTTAGCGTATCTTGCGAAACATTTTGATTTACCCGTAACCTGAGTCAGTGAGTCATCTACCATTTACTGTTCATCTTTAATGTTACGCAAAATGTAGATAATCCATTGTTTTTTGTATTACTTTGCTAGTGTTTTATTTTGAAATGTTCTTCAATTATTTCTTAATTTTCTTTTTATCAGATGGTATGTTTTCCAAAAATAAAGAGAAAAGTATCAATTATATATGATTTTAAGCTTTCGCGGTCACAATCACTATTATGTTCACTACGGGACTTAACATAATAGTATCAATTATACTACGTTAATTCAAAATTACGGACTTTTTTAAAATTGTGCAACTTCTAGTTCTAGTTGTCTTAACTGGAATGGAATTGGGCAGGACATATCTGCTGCATGCCTGACGAATATTGGCCCAAAGAAACCACAATGTGGATTCCACACAATGGAAAACGCGCGTTCCCGTTTTCCAGCCCAGAAAGAGATGGAAGGACGAGCTTCAATCCTGCCGGAATGACTGGATTTCGGTAGCCTTAGACCGCAATAGTTGGAATGATGAAAGGGAGGCCTTTGCCCTGCAGTGGGACAGTAAAGGCTAGAAATCGAATTATTTTCTTAAAATAAACAACATACAAAACAAACGAAAACGTTGGCAACTATAATATTAATATTTAGTAGGATTGGACTTGAATGTAAAATATATTTCCAATGGAAATTTAATAAACGATTTCTAAATGTCAAATTTCCCGCGTTATTTGGAAATGTTCCGATTTAACACGAATTACCGATTAGACTGGTGGTCGCCCGGGGCATTACATTGAAATCCATTTTAATAACGTAGGTACTATAATGTTGTATACAAAGTATAAAGTCATTTATTACGGGGTAGACAGTGTGATTGGTCGACATGCTCGCAATTATAATATTAAATGGACTGTCGGGAAATATTTTTTTACAAAAGAAAACACATTTAATCGAAGCTATATTTACGTTATCTCATCACTCTAAGTAATAAGTATTTTTTTATCAAAAGAAATTGGATATTTTATTAAAAATTTAAAAGAAAATATCGCAGATTTAAAAAAAAATTGTCAGCACAGAGTAAATCCAATCTGTCGTGAATATTACAAAATTTTATCGTCACGAAATCTCTAAAAGAGCAAAATGTACTTCGAAAACTGCACCTAAATCCTTCGCAGAGCGTTACTCCTTTTTCTATGGAAATAAAAACCCGTCGGCCGCCATACCGGCAGCCTCTATGAATATTTATCATCTGATGAAGATCGGATCGATCTTAGCTTTTTGTGCGATCTTTTTTTATTCAAATTCCCTTTGATATTATGAATAAGGTTGGAGGCTGCACGCTACGTGTTTATGCATTAAACTAAGATATTACTTTTCCATCTCATCAGACGGGTCTCAGCGTTGAAAGGTGAATTTTTCTTTTGAAACTATTGAGAATGTCTACACATAATGGTGTTGCTAAGTCATGTTTGGTAGTCTCGTTCTCGTGTTTGTTAGAGTGGCTTACATGATTTTAAAGCTGTCTTAAGGCAGCTCTAGTTTTCTTATTAGGTGCGTGTGAAAAAATCAGCCACCAGTTACTGACTGATTTTTTCAGCTAATCTTGTGAACGGACAATGAGTGCAGGTTTCTTCAGTAGCAAGTTGTGTGCACCATGAAAATTACCTTACCGACATAATTTGAACTATAGAATAATAAGAGTTGTTTCAGGAACGTTTACATCAGATAAAGGCGAAAAGTGTGTTAGGAAGCATATGGATAAACTGACAAAAGGAGTTGACAATGAATAAAATAAATTCGCAAATACTACCTGTGCACCAAATATAACTGATGCGGTCAAATTAGACATAAAAATAGTGTACAAATAATAAAAAATCTGACAGAGCTGAATTTTGGTAGAGACCTTGGGCACACCAGTTGAAATAAAGTGTCAAAAGTAAAAAAAATTGATCCCATGTGTGCTAAAAAAGTAATTCAAAGGTCAATTTTCTTTTTTTTTAAAGTAACTTTCATTAGTTAAATAAATCTGTACATAATTGCAGATAAAATGTCTACTTAAATAGTGCGTTATTTTTCTTAAAATTAAGTATATTTAACTAATGTCAAGATATCGTGATTCTAAAAGATGAAAGACTGACATTTTACATGATATGCACACATTTCCACATCAACTGCGAAGTAGTGTACTTGGCGCGTTTTTTACATGGTTTTCCCGGTAGGCATGTATGTATGTATGATGGAGTTTTATTGGAAAATATTTACTGCATGATGATTATTGATATAGTTGATTGTTATACTAACTCTAGATCTGATTTCAGTTTATTTTTAATCTAATTTATACTCATTTCAATTGTACACTACTGTGTTACAAGTTCTCTACCAAATTTTATCGTCGGAATTTTCGTTATTTGAAATGTCTATTTTGACCGGACTATTAATGGACGTAGTGAAACACACGGCAGTTCTAATTACGACATTCATAAAGTTCCTTAAAAACATACAGTTATCTGAATTAAAGTTACATATTCTCTGACCTCTTGGATTTTCGACAAAGCTAAAGAAGATATAAGAATAAAACAAAAGGATATGCTCTTGCCTCGAGGTGTTTACTGAATTGAATTTGATAATTTGTCAAATAAATTCAATGTTATCCCGGAAGCGGAAGCCGTTAAGGACGAGAAAGAAGGAGCAATTCGTTTTAACGCAACGTCTCCATAAACGTAAGGAACCCTCTGAATGTATGAAAGGGAGATTAGATTAGGGCCTTGTTAAAATTACGTAGTCTCACATTTTGTATATACATTTTTGTTGACTGGCTAAAAAAAGACTAAGCCGCAAAGCGTCGCTTACAATATTGTATTAAAGAATATTTCATATTTGTAAAACTTCTAATCCATATTTTGTGTTTTGTTTGTGATGCCGTTTATGCGAAATAAATGATTGAACTATGATCTAACCTACATTTCTAGGTAATCGAATTATGTTTATTATATATCGATATCGTAATTCATGAATTTTGCAGTAAAGCGATGCAACTTTGTACTTTGTAAAAATATAAGTTCTACAGCTCTTCATCTGAATATGTAGAAAGAATATGCACATTTTTTAATCGTCTATTTTTGTACACTCTTCAAAACAATTTCATTGAAAAAATGCCGTCGTGTTCATTCACCGTGTGAAACACAAAGTTAAATAATTGAGTTAGATGTAA
This sequence comes from Rhodophaea formosa, assembly GCA_963082605.1. NCBI lineage: Eukaryota > Metazoa > Arthropoda > Insecta > Lepidoptera > Pyralidae > Rhodophaea > Rhodophaea formosa. Next base: position 4,914,689 of record OY720228.1, on the reverse strand, counting down.
AATGCTCATAAATTATAGTAATGAGCAAACCTGTCATGCAATAAACACCTGTAATGGCAAAGAAATATGCATTATAATTGAGTGAAATAGTGCATAGATTTAAAAATAACTAGACATACGCGTGATATTTATGTTGACTTTCACGCGATTAATGAACAGCGGATATTGCATGACTGACTGAGATTTGAGTTAATAAAATGTAGAAATTAAATTCTAACTAAGTTATATCCTAAACGCGATAGTGAGTCGTCTGTCTGTTATAATTTCACACCGCTCTATACCGGTTTTGATTTTGGGAACGATAGAAATAGGGAACTGGGTGAAAAATTTAATTTTCCTCCTCCTTCACCCGGGCGTTTTTCGGAGTTCACTAATATGGTGTGATATGATTTTGCGAAAGTTTTCCGACCAGTGGAATGCCTGAAGCCAACCCTTCTTGGGCAAAATGATTTAAACTACAATTATAATTTCGCATATAGTTCTTATACACAATAATTTCATGCGGAACCGAGTATAAAAAGAAGCACTTATTCGGTTGCAATAAAAGTTAAAACCAATATAGTTTCAATACCATACTGTTGAATTTAATCACTTAGGTCATAATATCACCCAAGTGATTACCAGTGACTGTGTAAGTAGCATCGTATGTTCACCTCGGATATATCACCCCCAGGTGAACCAATAAAAATAAACCACCGCACAGCAATAAAAAATCATCCAACAATGTTAGAGCAGTGAGTCACGGCCGAATGTAATGCATAAATAACACAACCTGCCCACTATCGCATCTCTTGCGTAACTTTACTAGTTATTTACGTTGGGGCTAACAATCCCGCAGGCTATCTTTAATATCGGTTGCTGCGGGAATGCACATTTTCAACCCAACTGGAAACCAATGTTAACCAGATCGAGCATAGAAGCATAGTAACACAACCTGCCCACTATCACATCTTTTGCGTAACTTTACTAGTTATTTGAGTTGAAGCTAGGGCTTACGATCCCGCAAGCTATCTTGATATCGGTAACTGCGGGAATGCACATTTTCACCCCAACGGAAATTTCTATGCTAGAACTCGCAAATACTCCCGGTATCTATTCAGTATCTAGCACAGGAAATAACATTATTAACACAAGTTAACTAACACAACGAAATAATCATCATGTTCCCGCTCATAATTAAATTCAGCTTTAAAAATAAAACGTATATTAAATTAAGTAAAAATTAAAAACACATGCATATTTAGTCTTTAGGTTTCAAAAAATGCTCCAACACGTGGGATTTGTAAAGCAAATAGAGATACTGAAAAAAGGTGCAGAATCCCGGAATACCGGGATAGGAAGCCCTACTAGAGGCGGTTAAAACGCGAATTCATCGTGGTTTCGCGGTTTAACAGCGAATTGTACCATCGTACAAGTACATGTGTTGTTTACGTGCTGACTAAGGGTACAGTTTATCAACTGTGCTAAGGGCACAGATAATAATGTTCTAATAGTGTCTGTTAACTTATATTAACTTATATTTACGCATAATCATATTTCTATGGTATTTTAAATTTGGCTCTTCATGTTCTAAAGCTGGGAAAAAATTATGTTACCTTATCAAACCAACTATGAATGAGTAATGGGTTAAGAGTCGCCTGGAAGCGCATGTCTCCATACAAACGGAAAAAGGGAATTGTGGCAATATTTGATAATTTTGGAGTAAAATTAAGCATTTCATCAATTAATCTCATTATGATTTACGTACGTTCCTATACAGCTTGTTTAAAATACCAATGGTTTGAGAATAATAAGCCTTTTCAAATTTGTATGGAAATCTTGAGAGGCGTATAATTCTTAAACAATTGATAATTTAACCAAACTGTATAGAAATGTACGTAGATTATAATGAGATTAATTGATTGGATGCTTAATTTTACTCCAAAATTATCAAATATTGCCACAATTCCCTTTTTCCGTTTGTATGGAGACATGCGCGTCCAGGCGAACCTAGGGTCTACCTTAGTGCCCTACCCATTGTTAGTAGGAATTCCTACTAACAATGTGGCAGACGTTATCGCATCAGTCGGTATCAATCAATTCATTAAAAAAATTATGATTTAATAAGGACATGAAAAAACAGTTCTACAGGACTGGCAAAACATGCAAGATCCTTGAATTTGTGAGGGTTTTTACACTCCAAACAGAGCGGAAAACTAAGTCTTATACGGCAAGTTCAAACTGTATAACTAAATCAAAACATTTTTTAACAGAATATGTAGCTCCCAGTAAGCTTTCGCTACTTCACCGGAATTTTAGAGGAGAAGGCACAGTGACCTCAAACTGTAAGGCGAACATCACCAAAGGGCGACGGACCACGGCTTTAGGTGTTTAATGACAAATATAGATTGGTTTTGTTAACTGCAGTTTCTAACTTCCATTTTTCATTGAGAACCACAACCAAAACGACGCGGTAATAAATCGCTCGTGAAACCGATATACGGGTTATTCACGTACAAACTTCACTCGACATGTTCAAAATGAAGAGGTATCGTAAGACATGCCATAATGCGGAAAATCTGCCGTGAGCTTAGTTTATTATTACAGAATATAGAGTAGTTTTGTTTATTGCACTTTCGAAACTTCAATTTTTCATTGAGAACCACGCAATCGATATTATAAACAATTCATCGGTGCCGGTGACTAAGAATAACTATAAATGAAACTTTAGGGTTCCGTACTCAAATAGTGCACAAGACACCTACTACATACTCGTATTAAAGCTCTACTGTCTGAGGTGCCTGATGGCCTAGTGGGCGTGAGCATTATTAGCGCTTACGCATGTTAAGCAACCCCGGACGTAGTCCCCACTTGGTAGAAGCTACCGATGGTTGGTATCATTGTTTTTTTATAATTTAGCGTTTTTAAACACATAAGGGGCCACACTAATATATGAATAATAATAGGTCCATACTAATTCACGTAAATAGTTTAAAAAAATATCATCATATAAGTAGATCCTATACTACGTATGTTTAGTCGATATAGTTAAACCCATCTGCATCCTATATCCAACTATCCATCTCTAGACTCTAGATTGAGAAAGAAAGGAGGCAACTGTGTAATTTCTATCTATGTAGTTTTTTCTGAGGAGTCATTTCTTATAACACATAGGTTGTCAAAGTCATAATCATAAGTGAGACTCGTATTCTGAAAATCTGTCTCGCACTTGGCCGGTATTCATATTTGATTTTATCGATTAAAGTGTAAACTATTTCTGCGTACACTTTGCGTATAAAAAGCGGTTTATCGTCGATAAATCGCCGTTACGGCTGGAACCGGTAAACGATGGACGTTACTGGACGCGCGAGAAATAACGTATGTACGTAATAAAATTAAAATAACCCCTTGCCAATTGATTGTTACAGCGAACTTTATTTTTTTATTATTTCGAGCTATTAAGCCATGTGTTACGCGTTATTAGCGTTGACGCTTCTTAAGCAACCTCGGATCCGGTACCCACTGGGATGGGTGACCACAATTATATTCCTGGATGCGACAGATAACGTACGTAATAAAACTAAAATAAGCTATTGTTTTTTATATATTTTACAGCATTTTTTTTATTTCGATACCTTGCCAATACCCACAAAGGGCAGATGCTTTGCTTGTTGTAACCAATTTTTTTTATGATCACATTGAAGAAGACAACACTTTCCTAGATATTTGCGGCTGCAGACATTAATCTGATGTGCGACCAAATGTTTAATTTTAACGCTTTTATAACGTACAGCGTACGTACGAACATTATTATATATAACATACATTATTACATATCACATACAAAAATAGTTTGGGATAATATTCATATGCTAAGAGAAACAACCCCAAAATTATTTAAAAAATGTCACGAGATTTTTCCACGTTTTTTCTTCAGCAGATGTTACAAAGAGAAGCTTGAGAGCTATCATCTATTTCACGAATCATAAATTTTGTATACATGGCAGAGCTCTATCAGACCGTACGAATGAAACAAAATCATCCACTGAACCCTTTTGATTACACAACCGTTTAACCACATCACAAGCTAAATAAATAAATAAATATATACGGACAAATCACACAGATTGAGCTAGCCCCAAAGTAAGTTCTTAAGCAAGACTTGTGTTATGGGATACTAACTCAACGATACTATATTTTATAACAAATACATATATAGATAAACATCCAAGACCCAGGTCAATCTGAAAAAGATCATTTTCCATCTTGACCTGACCGGGGATCGAACCCGGGACCATCCGTGTCGCAGGCAGGCGTGTTGACCGCTGCGCCACGGAGCTCGTCGCATCTCGATTAAGCCTTAAACGTATTGCAATACCGTTTAACGAGTTGGGACCGACTCGTGTCTAAATTACCCCTCTTCTCAAAATCAATCAACGACTTTAAAATTAAGACAAAATACTGCTCATTGATTTTGATTTTGCGTGTGTGTAAGTAGCCAACACTGGTGTCAGATTTCAATCTGACTAAAGGCAGACGGGTCGTGATGACGAGACGTTTACCATCATAAAATAGAACAAGTTTTTGAGCCACAGATGCTACCAGCGTTATGTCAGACTACCGCTCTGTGCAACTGCTTTCTTCCCAGCTACCGTTCATCGCAGCATCGTCGTCGTACTTCTAAATCGCGTTTCTCACGATATTCTGTGGTCAGTACTCAAGTCAACACAAACTCATCAAACCCTCCCCCCTCCTCCCGTGGCCGACTGCAGACCGTACCTCCGCAACACACGTACGAGTAGCATAATGAGTACGGTATTTTGTCCCTCAGGACGTGTGGGATAAATGGCTCGCAATCTGGATGAAAATTTTAGATAGGTTCGCTCGTAATTACGTTACGACACGATTTGATTTGTCGATATGTTATGTAACAGTCTGTATCCCGTCCCGTACCTAGGCAATCCCTCGTAATGGGATAATGGGAAAGATGATGTGATAAATGACGGAGCATTTTTTATGATTTAGGGATTTGTATAACATTAGCATTAATTAACATTGTTTTAAATCATCTCATCAATTCGTGTGTGAATTTATTGAGGCATACAAATTCGGGTTTTTCAGTAAGCCTTCGACTGCCGAAATATTTATTATTCACAGAAACGATGGAATATTTAGCTTGAGGTATTAGATACCACAAAGTTGGTTAACGACCCCACTGTCAATAGGCTAGTCTTTCTCACAATACACTAGCCTATCATCCACAAACATAAACTATTTACAATGTAACCAACGCTACACCTGGAACTGTCCAAACAAATAGACACAGTGTCCTTGACCCCAGTTATTGACCTTCGGCCAACAGAGCCGAGGTCATTACAGCAAATGAAATGGAACCAACTGTATACATATTTGGTTTAACACGTGTGCTAGCTATGGCAACCAAATATACCAGTGTAGGAGAGGTTTGGTACCAGTAAGGCAGCCGCCTCTAAAAATTTGCCAAATCATGCAACAGTATGAAATATTGTTAATTAACTTGCAATCTTACCAGTGAACCCCGGGCTCCTAAGTGTTACCAAGTGTTACCAGTGCCAAGGATACAAGGGCTCATCCATAAATGACGTCACACAAAAAGGGGAAGGGTTCACACAAATGTGAACATCTACCAATAGCGCGGTGGACATTTGGTGTGACGTAATTTATGGGAGGCCGCACGCGTGAATTACAAATCTCTTCAATCAGTTACCATTTCACTAAGACTAATAATGTTGTTTCTATCAATATGACCGCGCCCAGTGACACTCCATCAGTTATTCAGCCGCTATTGTCCGCGTGTCTGCTCGCATGATTCAGGGCCAGGTATCGATCGCCGAGGTTCCGTTCAGAAATAGCACAATGTAAGCCTTACTTACAATGTGCTTGGAGTTTCCGTGCGCCCTAGTACCACATCATTCCGTGCAAATGGCCAAAAACCTAAGGGATTTTAGAAAGCAGTAAAAAATGTTCCAAATCATTTTGCAGCATTAATAATAAATAGTATACATGTTGCAGGGATATTATAAAAGTCGTGATATTATAATTTCACTAGTGACATAATAATTACACAGATTATTGTCAATCGTTTGTATTACTTACAATTTAACGGGCTAGTTTCAGTACCATTATAATTTCACTAGACCGATGCAGTGACATTGTAAGGCAGTGATATTTTGACAAAAACACTGGTTTAAGAAAGCCGTAAGATTATCAGAGCGATTGCTGATTGGTCCGCAATTCCGCATTCGTTACCACCTGACCAACAAGTACTAAAAATAGAGTTAGGAAATAAAAAACAGATTTCAGATCTTTTTTATTTAACTTGTCACTTTTTATAGTGCTATCTATAGGTATATTATAAAATATGCTGAAAAAGTTATAACGCTTACTAATCAAATCATAACTTTAATAACTATAAGCTTAATAGTACGTAATTAGTACCGGTAGTAACATTTTAGTCACTAGCATCAACTTTTGGATTTGAATAAAGCTTAAATAATAATTACAAATGAATAATATGTTCTTTTTGTCTAAACATGTTACTTAAAAACTTGGTAGGTTACATAATTGAGCAAGTAATTTAAATGACAAAACAAATAGAATAATAAATTAATAACAAATTGACCAATCAGAACACACGGGGCTCCCACCACAAACGTAACTCATAATAAACCTAGATTTATTTTAATATCACTATTGCGGCCCAGTGAAATTACAATAACTCTGAAAAGAGCCCGTGAAATTATACGAACCAGACGTTATTGACAATAATCAGTGTAATTATAATTTCACTAGAGAAATTATAATGTCACGTTTTTGACAAAATCCCTGCGACATACACACTGTTGTAACAGCGGATAAATCGTTTTGCCATCCTTTGAGTTAGAAAAAAGCAGAAACTCAGTGAGGAGGTAAGGCTAGGCGGAAGGGGTGATATTTTTAGTTTATACGTTTCACAAGGGTTATGAAAGCATTGGAAAGAGACCTTCATTCAGAAATGTTTGTCCTATTACAGATTGGAGATATAAGTAAAGTAATCTTAAAAAATCCCGAACTTCTAGGGCAACTTGAATTCAGGCACTTATGAGAAAGGCAGATAAATCGAATTGTCTGTTACATATTTTTTACTTTTCTGATCCTTTTCAATCAATTCCCAGCATGAATAGATGATTAAATAAAGATTCTATTATAACCAAATATATTGGTCCACATAACACTGTCCAAATAGGATTATCGTATATTGACCCCATGTGGTTAACCGGCATGCTCGCATACTACGACTACGACACGATACGTAGTATCGATCGCTTAATTACATGTTTAGTTAACTAGATGATAGTAATTCATGCGATACACACAAATTACATGATATTGAATACCAGGAAGCGTGTTTGTCGTGCACGGTTCGGCAAATTCAGGGTCAATTTCGTTGTTTGTTTATTGCACTATAGCTCGGCTCAACTCAGACTCTGCTAGACAACTGGAACGTATAATAGTAATTTTCACGATACAGTTTACAGTATATTGAATACCAGTGATTGTGGCGCTTTGTTTGTTTACTGCATTATGCCTAGACCGCTGTACTTCTGCCCTTGGAGGTTGGCGTCAGCCAGACAGTGGGGCTGTAAAAGACGACTGTTTTTTTCTAAACATAATAAAATAACATGCAGTCACAAAAGCGGCACCCGAGGTCCCACGCACCATAACTAAATATGCAACTGGAAATTCGCTAAGTTGACGAGTATAGGTGAGACATATATGATCGATATGGAACCTCGCTTCCTAACTTCTTTTTTGTCACTTGCAACGAAGATCATCTTCCGAATGAACTACTATTGTATAGGAATAATTCTAAACGTAACCTTAAGAAACCAAGCGCCTCTGCGAAGAACTTATTTCTTCGCAGAGGCGCTTGGTTTCTTAAATGGCCGAATGAATAATCTTTACTTACTTAAGAATTTATAATTAAATTTTACTAATGAAAAGACACTACTCATAAAAATTATCCACAGACCAAGGGATCTTTATAACTATACTATAGTGCCCTCGATCCGATGCTAACCTCAAAATTAGGTACCTAACCTCGACAAGCTTAATCTAAGGCGTAAACGCATAAAACCGACATTGCGGACAGATAACGCAGCATCCCAGTTCTGGCACAGCTCCTGCTCGTAAACCTGAACCCTTTACGTAACACACGACGGGAACACTTACGAGAGATATCGGTAATGGCGAACTGAGAGTAGAATGTACTGGAAAAGCAGGCAAATGAGATTTTTACTCATTTGCCTGCCTTGCTGAATACTCAAAGGCCTCCTAACTAAAAAAGGTTCTTAAGTCTCGCACTGTATTGTCTAGACAACCTAGCAAGACAAATATAGTCGGAGATTTAAGAATGTCATTTGTTAAGATTAATTTGAATATTCGGGGGATACGCGCCTAACAGTAACCGAAATGTATGAATACCCTTTTGGAAAAACTTAATGCTGTGTTTCAAGGATTCTGTGAGTTGTATAATACAATCTGCCTGTCGGGCGATAAATTTAATATTAGTTGAAGACAAATACAAATATGACAAACAAATAATATCGGTTAACAGACAAACGCAAATATATGAAACACCGGAAGGATTGAGCAGCAGATGTATTTTAGTTCAAGTATGAAAGGCATGTTATGGTTGCGGAGAACACAAACAAAAAGTAATAAACGAACATACACATTCATCATCATCAGGTCTTTTTAAGTCCCCACTACATGAGCACGACCCTCTCTGTACTACCAGTGCCATATATATCTATTAGCCAGAGCAGTCAGAGGATTTGGCCTACACTCTTCACGCTGGCCAGATACTGTTTATAAATAAGGGTAATTAGTAAAAATGTTTGGTTTTCATACTAATGTTGCATTCAAGACGACTACTAAATTTACTAACCAAAGTGAAATGGAAGATGATTGGGCTATTACGAGACCGACCATTACTGCCCCTATTATACTAAACCAAAATGTAATTATAATTGTTTGACTAACCGAAAATTACCCTAACCTTGGACTTTCGACCTCGACACATTTATCTTATCAATTATATCAACAAATCAATGCTCAAAATTACACGTGCAGACAAATGATAACCTATTTTGATACGTTATAACAATATTTACAATTTAAGCAAGTCAACAAGATTTTTTATAATATATGAGTTGCCATGAGAAAGGATTTATTCTTATTTGATTTATTTTTATAAATAGCACGAGTTGTAACGCGGGACATACGAAAAAGTCTTCTTCAATGTTATTTGGGAAAAATAAAGGGTTACGTATCAATCAATACAATAAAGTCAATAAGAAGCGAACACATTTAATAAAATAAATCTTTACAGGACCAGTTCGGGGAGATACCGTTCTTAAGAAAAAAAAATCGTTTAAACAGAATATGCTACTATGCTGAGTCGACAGCTAGCTAGCTGATTCCAAGTTATATAATAATAGAAACAGAGACAAAAAAATGTGTCCAATTCCCAACTACATCATAGTTTTTGCTACAAGTTGCGCTCAGCAACAAAAAAACGTCTAAAATTACGCACAATTAACCTCCCACTGACGTATTTGTACAAATTGTTCGCGTCCTGTTCATCACGAATTATCATGTTACTGCCCACGCTATACGTGACTAATAATATTGTTACAATGGACACCATTTTAATTCATCCAGAATGTCGCCCAAAAATGTGTTTTGGAATATGTATCCGGTGTTACGTGTGATTAAATGAACAATTAACGTATTTTGCTAGGTCAATTGTGATGAGAGGTGTAGTCACAGACGTCATACTTATAATATTTTTTCCCTATACACTACAAATCGCGTGCGTCATTTGAGGCTGAAATTTAATTGTTTTTTACTGACGGTAATAATATTATGTGATGGCCTAGGCGTTCGCTACGAAGCGTACGGGATGAAAGATTAGCTGAATGGTGGGAGATCATAATTCTGCAAAGATTTAATTCTGTCTTTTCAATGGTTATACCTGGATGAATGGCATACTGTTATATTATAACTTTAATAATTAATTTTACAAAATGTTACGTCGATTGAGTGATGAATATAGAAGCATATCAATATTAATAATCGATGAATTATAGACGAGAGCTAGAAGATATAAGTAGTTATATTCTTCAAATCCGTTCTGTATCAGAAGTAAATGTTGTTGTGAAATCACAAGTTAAGATTTTACATACAGCCAATTTTATAAAATTTAACGCCCGTTCTATGAATGGAGGAGCATCTCGATATAAACTATCTGTGAATTATAGATGAGGCTTAAAAGATAGAAAACAGAAATAGTTCTGTCTCAGACCGCTGTAGTAAAACCACATGTAAATAATTATTCAGTTGGGTCATTCTACAAAATTTTACGATTTACAACTTATAAATGGTTGTATTATGATTTAAATAATCAATGAAATATAAATAATTACAAACTTCAGGGCTTTTACAGAAATAAATGTTGTACAGAGATAATATGTGTATAGATTATTCGATCAGCTCATTCTATAAAATTTAACGACATTTGACCTATGAATGAAGGAGTGTATCAATGTAAATTCAATAATCGTTGAATTATAGATGAAGCCTTACAGCTGAACGACGCAAACTAGGCAGCACGCGAGTTTGTAATGAATCCCAGTGGAATCAGGCGAGCTACCGTAACTTTATTTATTTTGAACTAGTTCACGTAATTCCTATTAGCCCTAAATATCATACAGTAAATTGAAAATAAAAAAAAGTCACTGCATCACTAGTATCACTGAACCGTTTTGATTAGTTTACAGAACACTTCTTCTTCTGTTTCAGTTATCTTGCATGATCAATCAACTTTTTCATATTAGAACAAGCTACTTTTTATCTTAAACTATGCTACTCATTAATAAATGCTAACATAAAAGATATAAATAAAATACTCAACGAGAGTTCAGCTGATGTTGAAGCAACTAAAATACTAAATTATCATCAAAAATGAAGTGACATTTTAAAAGATAAAGCAGAATTCTGCGGTTTTTTTTTCATCAACTCTGTAACACAATAACGACAGTAGACAACGGATAAACAAATCTAACATTTCGAGCCCTTCGTAACACGATAGCTGTCAATTTGCCAAAATTTCCATTACCCTTTTGTCTTTGACAGGCCGATATTTCAGTCGACATTATTTCAATATGAACGAGCATCGAATTGTTTTAGTAAGACAATACTAATCAAGTAATGATGAGACATTTAGATAAAAGTCTTGTTACAACAAAAGAGGTTGTAATCTCTAAATCACCTTCATTTATAAAATTAATAATAAGACTGAAGAAACTCAATACAGAATTAATTTAGAGCGAAATATTATATTTAGACTATTGTAGCTTCCGCGATCTTTGTCGGTCAGAGTAAATTGACCCCTGTGGTTGCGGTGAGAGAGGTTAAATTCGATTGTTTAGTTGAAGATGGGCAGCTAAGAGGATTATATTCGGCTTCTGTTCAGCACAGACACGGTTGAAATACACTTGAATGTCATGAATGGGTCTTTATGCCTCTGACAAAGAACATGATTGTGTAATGTTGAAATGCATGTTATGAATCCGAATATTTAGCGGAACTAAAATATAAAAGGCATATGTTGATAAGAATACTAATATGTATGTATGAGTTAAATAATAAATACAACAGTCAAACACTGAGCACAACAGTATAGTTATAAATAGTAAATGGATTATATGAATATAAACAAAAAAGAAGCTCAGAATATTTTAGTATTAAAGTCAAAACTGATTTAATTAGTTAAAAGACCTTCTAGATTCCAAAGCAATGTACGTTATTTCGGCTGAAATTAAGTTGGACATTTGCATATCCTTCCGATGTTCGTGAAATGTTGAGCTCGAGGTCATCTTTGTAAATAGAGAAAGAATTTGTTTGTATACAATTCTGTGTTAGTTATTCGGAATTCGCTGTGGAAATGTTGACTTCTGATTAGAATTTTTTTTTTGTGTCTTTTGTATCAGTGTTTTAGTACTTTGTATGTATTATCCTATCAAATTGATTAAAAATAATCCAATACGCGGGAACTGCCTTCGTAAGCATATCCTATAATCCTAGGCAATCCGAAATTTTTGATTAGCATTAACCAAAACTAATACCTTGGTCTCAGACAAATATTTTCAGTTCTTATGAATTAAATATCAAATTCTCTTACTAATATTATAAATGGAAAAGTTTGTGAAAGTATTTAGATGACAAATTTATAATGTTGTAGCTGATAAGTAAAAATTGATATAATCACAACAGCATATAAGCTATAAAAAATTGCGACCGGATTTGCGGATAAAGGCTATATTATAATACCCAGAGAAAACAAATCTCTAGCCTGGCTCAGAACCTTAGAATTTTAAATAACGAGCACATCCCTTATCTAAATCGCGTTCGTCCCCGACCGCAGCGCACAATCCTATCTGCTCCAGCTGATCCAATCTAGGGAACGAGCGTCGTATGTACCTGACGGGAACCATGCCCAGTTAGAGACTAGAATTTTCGACTCGATGTGGTACGATTGCGATTTTAGATCCCAGCATCACCTTTATGATTTCGTTTTGCACCTATATATCGCGCAAAACAGCTAAACACGGCCTTTTAGGTCTTGTGGTTCCAAATTCTGTTTAAACTCAAAGGATGAGATTGTTTATATGTATGTATGTATGTAATTTCTTTATTGCACAAAAAACAACATAAAACTACAACATGTAATTACAATTTCTCAATCCTGTCTATTCCAGCTGATCCAATCTAGGGAACGAGCGTCGTATGTACCTGACGGGAACCATGCCCAGTTAGAGACTAGAATATTCGACAAGATGTTGTACGATTGCGATTTTAGAATCCCAGCATCTCCTTTATGATTTCGTTTTGCACCTATATGTCGCACAACAGCTAAACGGGGCTTTAAGAACTGATGGTCCCAAATTCTTTTTAATCAAAGCCTTCGATATAAGCTGAGGTAGACGAGCCGTACCAAATTCTGAAAAGTTCAGAGGGAGCTTATTAACACTAGCTTATTAAACTCTGTACTGTGACGAGGACGACGCCGCGCCGTCTACGTCACGTGACACGATTGCTTTTAATGTCTGTTTTTGGAGTAGGGTACGTCTACCTCAGTTTATTTAGAAGTCTTTGCGTTTAACCCGTAAGGAAAAAGGATGAGATTGTTTGTATGTGATTACAATTCCTCAATCCAATCTGCTCCAGCTGAGCCAATCTAGGGAATGAGTGTCGTATGCACATGCCGGGAACCTGTGCCCGAATAGTTTCGGGATTGGCTGCAGAGACTACAATTTTCGACTCGATGTGTTACGAATGCGAATGTTGATCGTAAACCTAACTTTGACAATACGATTGCGACAGTGAGTTTGTTTGTTTACGATTTCACACTTATTCGATTCAGATTCTTGTGATATTTTGCGTAGGTATACATTGTCAGAGGCACGGAGAAGGACATAGCGCATCTTTCGTCTCGGAATATGTACTTGTTATCCCGTGGGATCAACAATGCAAGCCGGGCCGCTCACATCCGGCGAAAATTTAAAATATATTTTGAAAGTAAAAGTGGTTTCTTTTTCGTCTTTAATGATTTTACTACAAGTCAGATTATTATGAAATTTTGCATACCTACATTTATTCAGGGTTACACAAAATGAACTAACTAACTTTACCCAGACTACGCGAGCCGCAACACAAGGCTTGTGGTTAAAAAGAACCTTTATTTTATTAGGTACTTATTTAACTCAAGTACAAAAGCATTTTGCAAACAATTTATAAAAGACATATTTTCTAACTGCATGACGTAAAATAATGAAATTCTTAGAATTCCACATTCAGAGAATCCCAACAATACATCAAAACTTTCATCTACAAGCGTTATCGCTAAAATATAACAAAAATAGCACATTAACATTGAAAACTATTCCCAGACGGTGCGAGCGAAAATAAACACAGATATATCCACGTCACAGGTATATATAACAGGTATTCTATTAGTTATTGTTAAGAGAATGTTAGCGAGACACGTCTGGACTTAACGTCACTGCGGTCGCATTGACGTCCGCAAACGTCAAAACAGCAACGTCACACGACACCGTTGGCAGGGTTACTCAATATTTTCGCCACAAGGGCTGCAAAGTTATTTTTAAAACAGCACGTGGACGAAAATTTAAATTGTTTATCGTATGCCGATATTTACGAGCTTTTTATTGTTAAGCTCTGGCGTTCGGGTAATTATGTATTCGGATTTCGTTCGTTAAAGCGCGGTTGGAAAAACAGCTAAAAAGTATGTGTAAATATTGCGTAAGTTAATTAAATCGGAATGAGTTTGAGGAGGTTTAATTAGAGGAACAATTACACAGTTGTGTTGTATCTAATACATAACATACGCGAAAGTATTCATCGTATTAAAAGTAAAAGTTATATTTAACTAAGACTATATGTGATTCTCGTAATTCCAAAATATCTTAACACAACACTGAGTGACTGAAAAAGCTGCTGCTAGAAAGCTCTTGCTATTAAGTTATAGGATTTTAGGTTCAACCCGCGACAAGTTAGAAAATGATAGAATAGACAACTTTCAATTAGTTTAAAATACAAGTTTACCACTCACACCGTGGGCTAGAATTAAACAGTATTCAGTTCTAACTAATTATCTGGCAATTACTTATAGTATGAACGTGTCAAAAGAGGTGTCCCTCTTCGCCTAGTTAGCAAATCACGTAAATCTTCAAGAAAAACTGTTTAATATCGTTTGTACTTGTCCTACTGGTGTTATCCGAGGTCGTCGACCCGCAGCCCTACTAAGGAGTCACCTTCACGATGTCAGTCCTATGCTGTCCTATGAACCCAATTAACTATGGCAATTACTAGCCTTGTACGTTAAATGTGTGGCTAAAACATGGCCCGCTAGAATCTTCTTCGTACGTACTGGAGGTATGAATAGCGTCTTTAATTAACAAAATAATGAATGTAGATAGATAACTAACGTTATTATAAATAAAACAGCACTGTATTATTCTAGGAAGAGATTTATGGCCATTGATAAAGATTTTTAAATGCAAGATGCTCTCTCAATGACGAGCTCTGTGGCGCAGCGGTTACCACGCCAGCCTGCGACACGGGGGTCCCGGGTTCGATCCCCGGTCAGGTCATGATGGAAAACGATCTTTTTCAGATTGACCTGGGTCTTGGATGTTTATCTATATATGTATTTGTTATTAAATATAGTATCGTTGAGTTAGTATCCCATAACACAAGTCTTTCTTAAGAACTTACTTTGGGGCTAGCTCAATCTGTGTGATTTGTCCGTATATATTTATATTTATTTATTTATTTATGAGATGCATATCCTGTGAAGGAAAATATCGTGAATAATAAAATCATCAAATAAATAACTAATGTGAAACGTTAATCTTCAGAAATAAATACGACTTAGGAGTCATTGAGGTATGACCTTTATATCAGAATTGACGCTGTTATACCTAACAAGTTACAATGTATATAATTAATTCTGCGCACCGAAATACCGAGGTTTAATTAAAGTAACAACTGTGTGAAAGCTTTGGCACTCCTTGACTGTAGACGTAGGCAAATTATTTATCAATATACCGTGCTTAGTTGTAGAGATAGCAACAGCAACGCGAGTAACAAAACATTAATCGCGCAAGTCAGACGTCGCGAGCGTGCCAACAACTACAAGACCAGTATATCAAGATCTTCCTCAACCCCCTCTATCAGTAATGATAAAGATGGAACAGATGAAAGCCAATGAACTGAAGGAGATCCAGATAGGCTGGACGCGGCACTGGCACAAGGCGCCTGCCAAAGGGCGCACGAGGCTTCTATATGCACTACACTACATCTAAGAATATGACGCTTGAAAGAACTGACGTTTGGCAACATACGTACAGTTGATTTTTTATTTGATTTATTATGAAGCAAATATTTCAGGTACGTCAAGTTAACAGTATTTGAATTCACGAGAATGAGATATAAACAGATCTTGAGAATAATAAATGAAAAATACAAACAAATGTCAATTTGGGGTCGAAGGACAAATAAATAATATTTTATGTTTGTATCAATAAATTGTATTATTGTAAGACTCGTAAAAAAATCATAGGCGCAATAAATGTAGAAAAAAGACAAAATGGGAAATGTCATCTGTGTCGTCGACATATCCCATTTTGTTAAGGACAACGAGGTCGTAATGTAACAGTATTCTGTAATAACCGGCCGGTTTAAAATTTAATAAAAATAATTTAATACTAGTAAAGAGAATGTTGAAAATGTTCGCAAATATAATTGTACACATCATAGTTGCACTAAATTTATTCGTCTGGTGAGTAAATAACCACGAACACACCACGTCCTCTTACGACCTTACTTGAAGTCATCGACATCGACTGATATGCTATGCTTTAAACTTTGTAATAAGAGGTTTCAGAAATAAACATTAAGCTACACATTTATTTTCTTAATAGCTAGAAAAATGACCTAAATTCGGGAGAATTTTGTACGTATACAAAATAGATAGCCATTGCAAATCGTTTACTGAATGAAGATGTTGGTAAGAAATGTCATTAATACGAGTATATAAACGGAAAGAACAATGTTAATTAACAAAAAAGCAGTTCACAACTAAAACAGACAACTTGGCCGGTTATATAAATAAAACATATGTGGAGAACACGCGAAGCAGCCACTAGAGAACGGTATTAGCCGTAAATGTACTTCGTTCAGATACTAATTCCCGGGAGATGCCAGAGAGATCGCCCGTCTGGGAAAAAGCCATCTAGTCGAATGTTATCTGCCTGCCCGAAAAGCAGCTGTTAAAAATAGAGAAAACCCAATTGTGAATTGTGATTCGATGAGCCAATTCCGCCGCAACCAACATCAAATTAATGTGGCCAAGAGAATTGGAGATGTTTAGCCTTAAATACAGCCATTTCTTTAGCGTCAATGAGATTACCCCAGGGATTACAAAGGCATGGCAATTACGACGACGACGTCTGAGGTCGCAACTAAATGGCGAACAGTTTATTATATCGAGCCCCGTACATCGGGTAAATGTACTCGAGCAATACAATTTGTTACATAACCAAAGCAACTGTTATGGAAACAATCCACTGATTGCTTATTGCACTGCAGAGTAACAATGTGAGAGTGTTATTGCTCTATTTACGAGTACGTAGTAACCGCAATCATATGCTAGTGGGGATAGGTCTGTAGCTATTTATAAATGTGGATGTAGATATTAGACCCGGCATAATTGAGAGATTGACCGGTGCATTGATAATGTTAATGATGAAAAATATATTTTTTATATCGCGATTCTCCGACAGTGACCTCGCGGTGGCTTTCGATAGCGTGAACCGTCTGTTTCGGACGCTCCCGACCTATTTCAGTCCACTGGCCAACGGAGCTACGCTTTGAAACAATGAACCGAGTGCGTGGGAACGAGAAAGGCACATGTCCAGCTCGTGAGTCGGAGTGAGACAGATTTTCATACCGGCGTCACACAGGGAGCACGCATAGTACCCGCTGCGTTCTATTTCTGCACGTCGCAAAACATGTCTCGGAATTCGTTTCTATATGTCTGGTAACATCAGAAATCATGTGACTAATGATCCACGAGCTAAAACAGTATGGATTATCGCGTGGTATTTCACAAATACCAGCATTTCGGTCAGGGGTCGCAACTCGCTAATTACAGGCACATGGCCATTACGAACACGACTCGAATTTAAAAATGACGTGTTCCAGCTGTATAAAAACATCGAGCTCGTCAGCTATTCCTATTAAGCGTTATGACATGGCATAAGATAATGAATTCAGGGCTATTACCTTGAATGACATCAGGCATTATGTAACTTATGTTGTTAAAATAATTGCAGTTTGCCAAGTTTGATAAAGATGTTTAAATGTTTGTCAACAATACAGAGATTCAAGTGGATTTAAAAGGACAATTAAGAAAGCTTACGTCAATAAACGTGGTGACGAAACCAATAGATAACTCGAACCCGCAGTGGCACATAAATCGAGTTTGTGTATTCTTATATTGCTGGCCGACCTCATAACTCGCCATGTAAACAGGGCTAAAATAGCTCTATTGTTTCGTATAGTTTACTGCAAGGCACCACATTAACTTGTAAGTGCGGTAAATAAAATGATGTACCACCTCTAAAACGGGCACTCGCCTGTGCCGAGCAAATTGGTTATTTGTTTTACGGCTTGTAAGCTGGTCGTCCGTCTTTCGTTACGATAAGGTTTATTTTAATCTGCGTATTAATATTAGAGGCGAAAATACCTGGGAGTGTTCAATCATAAGTTTGTACCTGGTTTGTTTCTGTTGCGCACGGTTAGTTGTGCTTTAAATGTATTTAGGTATACGTTTAGAGAGTGGTTTCCGCCGTAGTGTTGCCTAATGGGTTCGTAGCTCTCCGCACGCAGCATAGTATAAAGTTACAATGCTGATAATGAACGTTTGTTGTAAGAATTCTTTAGTTTTCTGCAGAAATACAACGGAAACGAGTCTATTTTATTACTATCGTTTGGAAATCGGAACAGAATATTTGTGTAATTGAAATATCTGACATTTATTTTTTTTAACGATGTCATTGATGTTGAAAACGAAAGACAAGGTAGAAAAATACTATCTATTAGCGCTGCCAACCGTAAATAACCTGGTCGTCAAGTAATTCCCGATATGATAGCACTGGAATAATTCGCAAACATTATTGCACGACCTAGTCGGCGCTGAAAGAGGAACAATCGTATGTAAGATGAAACGGGACGTACGCGAGGAGAGGAAATAGCCGTATCCCTGTTCCTAAGGGGCGCGATGTTAGCAAGAGGGGCGTGGGAGGGCGGGGTGGCGGTGACGTCATCGTGGAAATTGATTCGAGGGCGAAAAACGAGGCCGCAACAAAACCGGCGCCGCGTCCGCCGACGAAGCATAAATTACTGGTTTATTTGCTAAGTCGGATGGGCACCCGTCTTTTATTCTACGTAATGGACTAGTAGATACATGCCAATAGCTTATGATATAACTGTATCGGCCAAAGACCTTTCCAAGATAATCATGGCGGCCTTCGTTTTATTGCAGCATCTGAGATTTCTGATATTCGAGCGTGACTCATCGATGCGGACAGATAAATATTACATTTGCAAATTAATACACTTAAATGTACATGAATTGCTGAGATAATAATTCCGAAACAGCTGCTCTCATCGACATTTCGTTTCAACAGTAAGATTCAAAATTGGCTTGGAGGCGAAGTTAAAGTTGGTTATCATGCCAGCCAAAGGTTCTGGAGCTACCCGAGAAGGGTATGGCCAGGCAGGCAGCTTGGCCGTGAAAAAATTTTCGCCAAATCATGTAACAGCATAAATGCTGTGAAAATAGCAGACCCAGGGCTCTAACGCATCACAGCTGAAGATGTAACCGGGATTTATAAACGCTCGGATGTTGATGAGTAAGATACGAAATCATAGAGATACGAAACAATAATGACGAATATACAGAAAGACATGAAAATTAGCACAAAGGCATTTTACAAAAATCTCCTATGCCAATAAAATCGATCGGTCATATAGATGGTCACGTTATATTTTATAATTTGAAGCCATTCGGTTTATGCCATAGCATAAAATAAACCCACTCTATATGGACGTTTTGATAACACCAAGTATCTCTTTGCTGAAAATAATTCAAACGATAAATATTTCATATGCAACAGTCATTTTGAATGTACTGATGCTTTTTCAAACGTCATCTCTTATAAATTTCCAGATGAGGACGTGAACTCTTCTCCGTATTGACTTGATTTTCAGTCACAAAATAAATAGTGCCAGTTTATTCTCATGACTATAACTACACTGTTTTGTTTGGTGATCTTACTTCGAATAGCAAATGTTAATTCTTTCCACTTAATCCGTGAGCGTCACAGAGATGGTCACTTTATTTATATCTTCATCTACATTGCTTTATCAAAGTTATTTTTATACCAATGTCAACGGGAGATTGTCGTGAATGGCGACTACACATGAGCTATTAGCAAATTAATTACTACATATTTTCGTTTCTAGGTATCACTTGCGTGCCGCTCAGTAATGTAATGAGAGACAACACATGTATTCTTGGAAATTACTGCTATGACATTTGTTTGTGTAAACAGCTTGGTGAATCACATTTACTTCATTTATATGCAAATCGAATTTTACGGAGTGCTCTGTCTATATTTTGCATTGCAGCTTTCATTGAGAATTTTGCTCACAAATTTGAATGCAAAATCTCGTTGTGTTTGCTTTGTGATCTGACTGCAATGGAAAAAAAAAAATATCTAGGAATACAATCCGCGTTCTAAAAATTAACATCTTCCTTCTACCTTATTGCTATTGATATTTTAAGTAAAATAATTTAATGAAACTGTATCAACATTTTCGTAACGATATTCTTTGAGTCTTTCAACTATTGATTGCTTCTCAATTAGCATTGTATTAAAGCAGTCACACACATCCTGAAATGACATCATCTCTACGTCATTAACGTATTCTAGTCACAACTGTTTGTGTGTACTGACTTCGCTTACGACCTGAGAATGACGTAAGATCGAATGACTACAGAGTGATAATGTTCTAACAATAGAATAAACGTTTTTGTGACAAACACATACCTAACATACCGACATATCATAAAAATCTAATTGAAATACTGTACAGTACATGCAAATAATTATCTGCTGCATGCTGTTAAAAACAACAAAATAGGCTTGAACTAACCAATTATGTAAACATTATATTACTGACCCTATAAATTATTTTGATTTTGATTTTTGATTATGTTAAATTTGTAATCGAATCAGACTGGAGGAGCTCAAAGGTCACCAACATAACTCAGCGGCAGCTTTTTGAAGTGACAGTGCACATAACGTGTAGAACCGATGGCCGAAGGGGCAGAAAGGTTCTCAAATGGCAAACACATTCCGGCAAGTGCAGCGTTGAACACCCACCAACCAGGAGCGCAAGTCTGTTAATTGAAATCTATTGTCATAATATTATCAGACTAACACGAAGCAATTCATTCGCCACTCAAAATCCGTAGTCCGCTAAATCGAAATATTGCTTCAATGATCATGGTCTAGGAATCGTGGCAGATTTGGACGTGGTGTTTACATATTCAAAAAACCATTGCATGCAGTGTGTCTGCCACCAAAAAATATGAATAGAATCTACAATGCGGACTCTTTTCTGGAATTTCATGTACAAAAATACTTTTCTTCCATTGAATGGCTGTCAACTGAACTGATAATTTTTTCCTATGGGCCCCGACCTGAGAAAGTTAGTTGTTCATATTAACGAGCTCCGGCGCATCGCTCAAACGGATACCGATGGTCCAGGGTTCGATCCCCGTTCAGCTCAAGATGAAAAATTATATTTTTCAGATTGGCCTGGGTCTTGGATGTTTATCTATATATGTATTTGTAATAAAATATACTTAGTATCGTTGAGTTAGTATCCCATAACACAAGTAATAAGTAGCACTTATTTTGGGGCTAGCTCAATCTGTGTGATTTGTCCGTATATAGTTATTTATTTATCTGACAGAATTTTCTAAACATATTGTGCAACGAAGTACACATAAAATCACAGCTAAGTAGGGTCTACAAGTCAAAGATGAATAGTCCACCAACTTATAAAATGTTCTTGGAAAAGGATATGAGAATTGACAAATTCCATTGAAAATAAGTTTCACAAGTAAAACTATTCAAAGTCAAAGTTTAATTATTTATTTTCTACGGAACCCTACACTGTGTGTGGGACGATACACACTTGGCCGGTTTTTTAGATGGAGGTATTGTTCAGCGGCACTGTGGCGTCGTGTCCGGTAAGCAATAGGTTGGTATTGGTCAACAATGTGTAAATGGTCACTGTTTATCAAAAATTTTCCAGTGTCAGCAGCTTATCGGACCCTACGAGTGAGTGCTGCCATCCAGTGGCAAGGATTACAGAAAACTTTCACGCTTCGTTACTTTTTCTAATGCTTTGCGGAAGAGTGACTTAATATTTTTTACAATCGGTTAAATAATAATATGGCTCAAACCAAAGAGGAAGAAAGGTCTCTTCAAAAAGTATACATAGTTATCATTCTTAAATAAAAAACGGCCAAGTGTGAGTCAAACTCGCGCAATGAGGGTTCCGTACAATATGCTTCGTGAACACACACACAATGTGCAAAAAATGTTTTATTCAATTGACTAGCGCCATCTAGTGGTGTTTTAGTGAACTATTTCCCTAGATGAACTTATTATTGTGAGTTTACCACTTAATTTTCAAGTGATAGAATTCTTATTATTTTTCCTGTAATCTTCAAGGAATGAACTATATTTTGTAATTTTTTCAAAATTTTCGGCCCTGTAGTTTCGGAGATCAGGGGGGGGGGGGGGGGAATGGTCAATTTTTGCCTTCTTTCGTGAATAAAATCAAAAGTATTGATTTTACCCGAACAAAAAAAAATATTTTTGAGATCCTCATAATGAGCCCTTTCATTTGATATATGACACAGTAAGGTTTGCAAAACTTTTTTTTTAAATTTTGTAATTGGGCCCCCCAAAATGACCCTTATTTCAAAAAAATCTTTATTTACTTTGCACATCCGTGTTTGGGTCATAGGATTACACTATCTTACCAAATTTCATCTAATTTGGTTCAGTAGATTCGGAGAAAATCGGCTGTGACAGACGGACGGACGGACAGACAGACGCTCGAGTGATCCTATAAGGGTTCCGTTTTTCAACTTTTGTACGGAACCCTAAAAAAAAACACTGTCACTCAAGCCTCCATGAAAACCTGTCATCTGACCCTATCCATATTTGTAAACAAATAATTATTATTTGGATATTAAAAACGTTGATATCAAAATAATTTAAGAGGTTGTACATCATAAGGTGTGCAATGAAGAGCAGTTTGACAATAAAAAAATATTTTATTGCAACCAATGATACAGCGAATAATATCCCCATTGGAACAATATTAAGGCCGCACACTAGGCACAGTAGCGACGCAAATCATTTCATACCTAATACTTTACAAATAGAAAGAATAATAATTGTAAAATGAGATTTATTTTTCCTTATGATATAAAAATGCCTAAGAAATACGAAAATCACTATCACTACATATTATAAAACAAAGTCCTCCGCCGCGTCTGCCTGTTTGTTCGCGATAAACTCAAAAACTACTGCACGGATTTTTATGCGGTTTTCACCAACCGATAGAGACATTCACGAGCAAGGTTTTAAGGTATAATACATGCCCGGGCACAGCAGGGCAGGGCTGCTAGTCGATGATAAAATATTGTCTCACTTTTTACACATCTAAGTAAACGAGCAGGATAACCATTTTAAACGTCTTTTCGTAGGGAACAGGCTTTTTCCTGCTTCTTCAGAGCTAGGCTGGGTCGCCCTAGTATTGTATAAAAGTTAGGTTACAGGTATTAAATAAACCTTTTGTAGTATGCTTTGTTATTTATTTTTTCTCCTTATTCTAGGTACTGCCTAGTTTAAAGCATGCTTCTTTCTCAGTATGTTTAGTTCTGCTATTTTTGATCTTGCATTTCTTGTAGGTACGTACACTGCGAAGGCATATTATATAGTTTTACGTTTTTTGAAGAAACATTCAAAAGCGTATAAGGATTGAAAATTTCCATATCTTAGACAATCTTTGCTCAAGCTTAGTAACTCGTAAAGCACAACACCTGCTACATTATTGTACATAACTAGTCGTTAGCGAGTCCGTAGATCACTTATGAGCCGTTTATTAATCGTTTTTTTAACGATTTTATGAAATATTCACAAAATAAAGATATTCTAAAGGATTTTACACAACGTCAATAAGTCAATTAATAAGATGTCAGTGCAAGCTTAAGTCAAAGTTCTGTCAGAAATAGCAGACTTACAAATATTTTTGCAAATGGCGTCCACAATATTTCTTAATGGCGCGATTCTGACCAAAAAACAGCAGACTAGGAAAAGTGTTCAACGTCTGTCATTTTAGGGCCAGAATGGTTACCAACGATCGTGAATTCAAAATTGCAGACTTGCGGCCCAGGTGGACAGACATGGAAGGCACTGGATGCAGGCCGCTTCGAACCGGTCGTATTGGAAATCTTTGAGAGAGTCTATGTCCAGCAGTGGATTTCTTGCGGCTGAGATGATGATGATGACTTGTAATCCATATAAAAGTAACAAAAATAAAAGTTATGTTCCCTTCAATCATCGTTCAACTCATTAGCCGAACACTATCATATAAAACTAATATAAAGTTTTATGGTGCCATGATGCTATTAAAGATGACTTTCAGAATGGATTACAGCGGCTTACTTTGCTGTTTTATCACATCTATTTTGAAAATAGATAAGATTTCTTACTACTACATTAATGACATCATCTCAGCACCTTGTTGATGATTAAGTGAATAAATCATGTCAAAGCAATGCACCTTTTTACACATTTTAATTTATAGGCCATGACACACTGCAGTAAATTACTCAACTTGTACTCGATTCCATAGTAGGTACAACATTTTAAAAGAATATTTAAACGTCACTTCAACTAAATTAAGTCACGTTTTTTAAGGTAATACATACTTGCATCATAGATATATGTATGAGATACTAGATACGATTTAACTGTTACATGTTTCTACAAAAATTTTAGGTAATGCAATATCCAAATATAACATATTTTTCTACCCTAGTATTGAAAGACCAAAACAAATACGTTATGATGATACATCAAAGTTCCCAATATCGACTCAAAGCAAAAGGCCTAGCTTTTAAACTTCTTCTTCTTCTTCTTTTCGTGTCGGTGGCAAACCAATTATTTTTAATTTATATTTTTTGCTCCCAAAATGCAGCCACTTGGATGGCGTTAGTATTAGCTATCATCAGATCGTCCAATGTACAGGAGCAGGAGCACAAAGAGCAAGACAACAAGTGGGACATTGTTTGGGGGAGTCCACATTCGCACAACTCATCAAAGTTGTTAGTAAACCCCCATCTAGACATGTTTTCCTTACACCGGCCGACCTGAGTCCGAAGTCTATTTAAGGACTTCCAGGTCTGCCATGGCAATTCATATCCAGGTGGGAGCTCTTCAACAAGTGGTACAAATGGGGAAGGAACATTCCACTTGCTGCGCCAAAGAGTGCACCTCTCCTGTTGGACATTGGACGACATTGGTTCAACACACTTTTTAAAACTTCTTCGACTCCTAAGTCTCCTTGGAGCATCAGAGTAGTTGTGCAAGGGGTGGCGAGCGTCGTTAAGCATTCTTGAGCATTCAATAGAGCTAGAAACACGTCTACGAGCGTCGGGAGGTGCTATGCCAGCCAGGGGATACAGCATGCTTACCGGGGTCGGCTGCAAACAGCCAGTAATTAACCGGCAAGTTTCATTTAAGGCTGTATCCACTAGCTTGGCATGGGCTGATCGGGACCAGACCGGACATGCGTATTCACCTACGGAAAAAGAAAGCGCTAGTCCAGATGTACGTAGGACGTGGGCTGAGGCACCCCATTTGGTAGATGTTAGTTTTTTTAAGATATTGTTCCGTGAGTGAACCTTCAGTTTTATGTTCCTACAGTTCTCTTTATAGGTTAACGACCTATCCAAATAAACGCCAAGATATTTAGGGGATAAGCTATGAGTTATTGGAACTCCCTCCCACGTAATGTCAAGGAAACGACCTGCTTCTCTGTTGCGCAAATGAAAGGCACATGAAAACGTTTTGTTTGGATTCGGCTTTAAAGCTTTTGAACAAACCATGTGAAGTTTATTTTACTTGCGAAACTAAAATAGCTGCAATCAATATGCTGCAGACAGACAGTGATGTCATTCAGGTCGCAAGTTCACTTACATTGACGACTTTATAATCATCGGTGACTGGCTTAGACTAACGTTTAGCTGCTAATCATATGGTAGTTAAATATAATACATCTTCAGTTAACTATTCATTACTATCGACTATTTTATTTATATTAGGAATCATCTACATTTTAACTTTGTGAAAATTTACCTACGTAACCTTTCTGCCTGCTTATTGATTTTATGAAAAGGTAACCAAATTCATAAAATGTAATAACATTAAAATATATGTGTAACATTCAGTCATTTATTTATAATGTTTTACTCGAAAGATATCAGGAAAAAAAATACATGAGAGTCTACATCGGGTCTTCGGTTAAATTAATTGACTTTCATAAAACATTGTCATTAAAGCTGATAACATTGCGATATATATAACTAGTTAAATTACTCAGTAAGTTATTAGTCACAACTGAGTTATTATTGTTTAAAAATAAATCACGAGTCATCGAAAGCACATAATTCAGTTCTGTTTTGATGTTATTGTATACTCGTTTTGCGTATCGGGTTCATGTCAATGTTTTGATATGTAAAAGAATTGGTGAGTAATTTTTATTGAACGAATATCTAATATATCCTTAACATCTGTACTATTCTATTTTTTAACTGTCTACTCTATTCAATTTATTAATTGAGTCGTTTTTCTTTTGTGAGAGTATCTACAAAGATATATAGCTTTTTATATGTTGATCACCTAATATTAGAAACGAGCTAAGTCAGCGATCTAACGTTAAAAAATGAGCCTTTAATCAGTGCGATGGTGATAAGGACCAAGACTTTAATTCCAGATTTTAAAATAATACATTGGTACAAACTTCGTGCAACCTGGTCATAAACCCTAAATGCACTGTACTATTTACTATGGGTAACCATGTCATGAGCAGCATTTACTACGAATCGTTTTATTAATAAACACCTATAATTAGCAAACAGTAAACAACGTATTGTTATGTTTCCTAATTGCACTATTCATTGGCTGGGTGCGGCATAACGTAAACATTACCCTCACGCTATAGTTTGTCCAAGGTTCACTCTTTTCATTCAATAAAAATATTGAATATCGACCACTCTCTATATTATATTTTTTACTTTGATCGAAGTTCTTTATATCTGCGATTTTCAACCAGAAAAAGAATTGTTTTGGACGGTAAACCTGGTTGGGAAACATCCGAACTTGCATCCCTTAAGTTACTGCAAGGCAGAACACTAATTCGTCAATAAAATAATTTCCACGACTAGTTTCATCTAAATATTTTTCCATAAATCAGTATAATTTTCCACATTCCAAAAGAAAACAATGGCCTTGAATCTAATGCTGTAATTAGGAGTGTAAGCAACAACATTTTTTTATTTCTACGAGCATTTTATTTCATTACAGTACACAATACCGTAATTAATGATTGTAATTCTAAGGTACCATGACTTATCAGCGCCATAGAAAGCTTTTTAGAATAGGTATCTAATTAAAAAGATTCAAAGGCCGTATAAAACAAAGGGTAAACGGGTTGACGTAATTTTTATGAGCTGTCAATACCACGCGTGAGGGTAGATTGAAGAGCAGCGATGACGTCACTAGGGTAGCGCGAGGGTCAATCCCTATAACGTTCGTGATTTGACATTTATATATGCAAATTATGTACATGTATGAAAAAGAATGTCTTTTTAAGCGACATAATAAGTACAGAACGGTAAATTACTATTAGTTGATTCCAGAATATGCAGAACCAAGAATGTTCACTAGTTTGTGGAAATGGAGACAGTTCTTGGTGAGTCAGAAGATAGTCGCTAAGTAGTCGATGTCAAATTAATAAATTAGACAGCGTTCGCTAATCTAAAGAATCTCTTAATCTATATTAAAGTAATCAAATTTAGACTTGTATCGTAGCCTGTATTAGTTATATAGACTATTTTATAAAAAGTTAACAAAACAGCAAAGCGTCATTTGAGATGTTAATAAAAGCAAAAATCTGTTATAAAACGTGCTTCTCTTCGCAAATTTTAACGATTACGCTTTTTCGTTTCACGGCTGCAGCTCTAGCGGCTTCCACCACCGACCCTCGATTACGGCTAATGCGATTTGTTTTGCCTTGCCGTGCTGATCCATACCGGTTCACGCGGGTTGATGATGCGCTAAATATAGATTGATTCAAGGAATTGTTACAGGGTGAAAGTTTAAATGCCCTTTACATAATCATGATAATTATGATGACAATTTAGCTTAAAACTTTTGCACCTATATTTCTTTCTAAAGGTCCGCCTGTAGGTGCCTTCAGAAGCAGTGTCTTTTATAAAAATAAAGGGAATGAAATGGATAATGAATATCAAAATAATTTTATACAAGTAACTGAAAGTCTAAACTTGGTTTTCGATTACGAAATAAAGAAGTCGTCATTAAATAAAAAGAAAGACGAAAAACGTGTCAACTAACATATTTTTTTAAAATATGCGTCACTTAGAAGTATCACACAAAATTGACAATATAATCGACCTAAATAAAGAAAAATATGTAATTACTATCATATAACATACCTTGTAAGCCTTAAAAGAAACATTAGCATTATCAGATATAACAATTTTGTTGCAGAGAAAGTAGCGTGCTTTAACCAAGCGCTATTCCACCGGAATGTATTTTAAAAAGTATAATAGAGGAGCTATTACTGTCCATTGGTCACTCGTTTTGGAACTTTTAATATTATTAGTTCAAACTGTAGTTGTTTGTGAAGGCACACAATCCAAAGGATCCAATTCGGAACACAATATTTCAAACCGTGCACCTGTTACCCAAATAATGACTAATTTAGTTATCAAAAGAAAGTCTTTACAAAATATCACAATGCTATAGTTGACTTGGCACCGTTCCACACGTTTTAAATTTTTCTAACGGCCATTTAATTTCGTTGAATGCTCAAAGTGTTTTAGACTTGCAGAGATGAGTAATAAGACGTTTTGCGCTAGATAAAGATGTTATTCCGCTTGCGGAGCGTTGGATATCATTTTTCGTTGCCGAGCTCGAAGAAACAGTTGACAGAGCCCATCTATTACACCCGAGGCAAAGAAACAACGAATTTATGCCTCACAACATAGAGCAGTAAATGCATGAAGCCACCGTTTTAGCAATTGCCTTGAATTCTTTTGGAAGAGCTGTAAAAGGTTGTGCATTTATTGCTGCGGTTTGTTTTATATTCACAGAGACTTTCTGAGGTGAATGTACAACTAGAACGTGTTCCTAGACGGATAATATAAACTTAACAATGAATTGTGTTGGTGACGATTGAAATTTGCCTTAATCATACATATCGTTGTCGTTGATATAATTGATATTGGGAATCATAATGCTATATATATTCGTTTATAACATTATCAGTTATAGGCGCTTAAATTTTATTACAATAATCAATACATGATGCCAGAAATAGCTGTCGTTAATTTATTGTTATAGACCTTATAAATTAGGTGTCAGAGGCCAGAATCGCGTGACTCCGCACACGAATATAGACGTTTCATTTCGAAATGAATTTATCTTTTGTTATTAGCTCGTTAGTGACACAGGCGTTTCATCTATTTTCGCTAAAATAGGATCAGATCTCACGAAGATGTGTGTGCGAGTAAAATAGCTTTTGTAAAAATATTATTTCCATATTTTCCCAGTGAGTAAAGTTCACAGTTCAGAGTGGGCGGACCTTCAGTGTATCGACCACTTTAGTTCAACGAACTTGGAGTTCAAACTATATATTTTATTCGGCTACTGAAACGAATTGCTTAGGTGGAATAAATGGGTCTCATAATAACACTCTTTCGGTCTACGTTGCGTCAAGGAATTCACAATTTTATTTTCTTGCATTAGATACAGCATTTCAAGGACATACATGAGTCAGAGGGAAAATTATGTCAACCGATTAAGCAGTATAGTGTACAGAGCACATAACTTCACGTTTAGCGATGCGGTAGGTGCAGAGGCGAACAAATTTATCGAATGAAAATGGGGCCTTGCTAGCAGCAAGGCGATTCAAGGCAATTTTCTTCCTTTGGTCGAAGATCTACTAAGATCTACATTTCAACAAGAGTTCATTTTTATTTGTTCTTTGACCATAATATCTTTGCAAATTGAAGTTTTGCTTTGATCGAAGGTACGGTGCGGGTCTTATCATTTTTCAAGTGGAAGCTTGCAAGATTCGTATTCAAAGGTCACTGTTTCAATAGCAGAAAGGTCGTTCGGTCAATAAATAACTGAGCTGTCCTCGAAACTCTAACAATGTTGTCCAACATTCGTTCAACTCTACCGTTGGCCATTGTTCGATACGGGGCACATAATTTCCCCACAAAAAGAGATGTCAGCATCGTAAAACATCGCTAAGCAAGGCGTGACCTCATTAACGATCCAGTAGGTGTTACGAGGGTCGTAAAAATCCCTACTAAATTCCAGTATTAAGCCTCCTTTGAGTGTCTGTCATATCCATTTATAAATTAGGCGAGACGAAACGCCGCCCGATGGAGTAACCGTCTCGAAAAGAAAATGGATCTTTGTAATGGCGTCGACGCTTGACTCACGATGTATTTTAGTTGGCGCTAATTACTTTTTGATGAGAGAATTGTGAGTAACAAGATTATGATGCATTAATGTGACGCACAAGAATTTTCCCCCTAAACTTTCGACGTCAATCTCTGATAAGATTTGGTCTTACTTTTACGCTTAGTTACCACTTTCAATCTTGTGCGTCTGTTATCGACAACACGAGATTTAAAATGGTATTCCTTAATATAGTGCCGACAATCTATTGAATATCTGACAATAGTTCAAAAGAATAATATGTAACAAATAAGAACTTATTTGTTACATATTATTCGCATACTTGGTTACTATTTGGTATTCGCATACTTTAAACGAGATGGACAGACAGATAACTCGTTGAAAAACTTGGGGAGACAAGGCAAGGGTTAGAATAAAGTGCTAAAAAAAACAATATTTGGAGACATCAAATTGACAGATTTTTTACTATGCAATACAATGTTTTTAAAAATTCGTTTCATGCCTCCATTACGGTTAGATGAATAAATTTAAAAAGTATATTTAAATATGAATAACCTGTTCTATAAAATTCCTAAGAGGTTATTTTCAGCTCAGCTGAAAGGCTTTCCTTGCTGGAGGGTTTCCTTTGATCGCTTCTTAAATAAATTCAGGCGAGGGGCAAATATGATCGTAATCCGGGTCCCTTTTTGCGTTTAATTATATGAAACGTGTAAATATCCAATAATTTCATTACAATTTTAGGAGATTATTTCTTCTTTTCTCTAACTTATACTCAGTGACGGAGTGTTAATCGCTACATACTTTGGGGAGAAAATTTGATTTGCATTATTTGAGTCGTTTGTCTGTGAGAGCCAAATGTCGAAAGCTAAATCATTAATTTGAGTTTATCTTTTGCATATTTATGTGTCAGATGACAAAATTATGTAGTCAATGAGTTGCACTGGAGAAAGAGTCGAAGAGAAGCTATAACTACTAAATTAAGTTAGTCCATTGCCTTGTCTTGGAAAAACACTTTTCAATAATATACATGCGTACATACTATCGCTTTTTTTTCCCTTGCGGGGTAGACAGAGCCCGGGTCTGTAAAATCATAAGGCCACTTTTAGCATGCTGGTGGGCTTGTAGGTGAGACCGGAATCAAAATAGTGATGGGTTGCTAGCCGCATCGCCTATTCACATGATTCCTGATTCCCTCCATCGGCTTTTACGATCGGAGAGTGTGCTCAAGAGCTGCATGAGCTCATACCGCCTTCCCCTTTCTTCTATCGGACGTTTAGACGCACCGCTGGGTGCCATCCTTACCTGGTTGAAATTCCTAGTATTCGTACCAAGCGCTTCTCCTCATCATTTATTATGCGCACAGCTAGGGATTGGAACGCATTGCCTGCGTCTGTATTTCCGAGTGCATATAACCTCAATCTTTTTAAAAATAGAGTGAATAGGCTTCTTCTGGGTAAGGTCGCTTCATCTTAGGCCATATCTTTGCCTTTGGGCTAGATGATGGTCAAGAGCAAACCCATTTAATATATTAAAAAAAAAAAGTTTTTTCCTTTCTCCCAGACCAGCGTGGATACAACAACAACATAATACAATACGAATAAAACTTATTTTGGAAGAAGAATTGTGTTACTGGCCATTATAATACTACTAGATTACTTTCCTTAAATCATAAGTACGTAGTATTCAAGCAAATAATTAAATAAACCATAACCAATAATGTAATCCGGATAATCGCCGCAAATAACAGTAAATCGTTCGAAAGCAAAACGAAACTTTCTGAGCAATCTCATTTCGTCTCGAATTCAACCGCAAAAGGGCCAGAGTTGACACGGGTCGTCCCCGGAGAACGCCCCGTGCGCCCCGGCAAACCCTTAGCCACAAATGAGGTACTCACAGAAATGACACTCTTTACAAAATGTATGTGTGCCTGTTGGAACTGTTATTCAACGATATTCGCTAAGATGTCGAGTCACCTGTTCAAAAATGCTACCCTAAAGACTATGTAATTTGGCTCAATTCTATGATATTTTGAAAATCCTAGATCTACGGCATGTAAAAAGTCTTAAAGTGTCTCGTTTCTCTCATTTTTCCATCTTCATTTTAGCGTGTTCCTGCTTGCATCGTCGGCTGTATTTCTTTGGAGCCTAGGAACTGTTACCGTTGCCAGTATC
Source organism: Rhodophaea formosa (assembly GCA_963082605.1). Taxonomy (NCBI): domain Eukaryota; kingdom Metazoa; phylum Arthropoda; class Insecta; order Lepidoptera; family Pyralidae; genus Rhodophaea; species Rhodophaea formosa. The sequence continues at coordinate 4,881,979 of OY720228.1, read as the reverse complement.
CTTGTAAAATACATTAGGAGGGACAGGGCCACAACGGCTCTTAGCTTATTCTATTTACAGCAGCACTTACAGTGTGGTGTGGATTTCGGCTTAGCCGGCATGGTAAGGCAAGGGCTGCTTCTATAAATATTATTTTGTGCCCGGAGTGCCACGGCGGTCGGAGGTACCCGAACACGCTACTCGTCACATTTTTTATCTCCATTGTAAGCCGGAAACCACATGGCACGAAGAGTGCTGCTTCTGTCAATTATAATTTGTGCCCGGAGTGCCTCAGGAGCCCAAACAGCCGAAAGCGTCACAAGTCATGTTTTATCTCCGTTCTGATGACGGATATCTATCACTGAATTCCGATGTGATTCCGAGTGTCGCGAATATTTTATGGAGTAATTTGTCGGCAGATTGCCGTCTGGCTCCATATATCAGAAAATTGGGGTGTGACTGTGACATATTTAAAATGATTTTTGGAAATGCTTCTGAGAAATAACGTATGAATGTATATGGAATTATAAATGTGATTTAGGACGGGATATATGATCACTATTGATTACGCTAAAATTATCAAAGTAAAAATATGTTTGTTCCTGCCGAAAAAATAAACAAAATAGTTTAAGATTATAATAAAGGTAGCAAGATTGAAAAAGCATAAGAAACCCAATTGAAGCGCCAGACATTAAGGCTAGTAAAATGACCACCATTAAGCAATATTATTCAAAAATAACCGAAACAAGTCAATTTACCCTATAAAGTTTTATATCGAAAGTTATAAAGCCAGCACCATTACTAAATGCCTATTGCCAACACCGACGGCTTTCATATCACCGACGACACTATCGCTACATCGACACTAATCGAAAAGACAGTCGCTGTCATGTCTACACCGATAGGGATCTCCATTGACTTTATACTATACTTTAAATAGTCACACCGCATACTAAACAGTATGTAAAACATCATCAATATTGGTTTCATGCAAATGAAACAAGTACTTAACCCAATGAAGTTTTATAATGAAATTTATAAAGCCAGTTTACTAACTGCCCCTATTGCCATCAGCCTTCACATCACCGGCGACACTATCGCTACATCGGCAGTCGCTAGCATGTCTACAATAATATATCTCCATTGAATTTATGTACTTTACATAGTCACACCGCATATTAAATAGTAAATGAAACATCACTAATATTGGTTTCAAACAAATGAAACAAGTTGAGATAAACCCAATATTTTTTTTCGAACCACCCACTATCATTACAAACAGCCCCTATTGCCATCAGCCTTCATATCACCGACGACACTATCGCTACATCGACAGTCGCTGTCATGTCTACACCGATTCGTATCAAAGTCAAAGTCAAGTCAAAGATTTTTATTCAAAATTGGATAATTGTATCTCTTTTTGAACGTCATATTTTTTACTTTCTTATTATTTTTTATTTTTAATATGCAAAATCGAAAAACTACTAGCGTTTCGTAATGACCACTGGTGAGAAGAATACGCCGAAAGAAACTCAATCCAGACTTGGTCCCTACGTGCCTGAAGGGCTTCGATTACAATATTTTACAAGTATTTATTTATTTCTAATGTTATTTATATTAATTACAATAAATTACAATCAATTAAATTACTGCCACGCATTTTTATCATTTAAATAATCATTAATACAATAATATGCCTTTTTTACTAACTGGTTTTTAACAGCAGTTTTAAACTTATGTAAAGGTAGACCCGATATTTCTGCGGGAATTTTATTATAGAAGCGTGCTCCGAGACCCATAAATGAACGCTTAGTTTTCTGCAATCGCAAAGCTGGTGTAGCCAACTTATTTTTATTTCTTGTGTTTCGGTTATGAATGTCACTATTTTTCTCATATAAATGTAAATTATGGTGTACAAACATAATATTCGCAAATATGTACTGAGAAGGTAAGGTTAAAATATTGAAATCTTTAAACAATTCTCTAAGAGATTCTCTAGCACCAAGTTTATATATAGATCTAATAGCTCGTTTCTGCAGGATAAATATTGTGTTTACTTCTGCAGCGTTACCCCATAGTAAAATTCCATAAGACATAACACTATGAAAGTAACTAAAATATACCAAACGCGCGGTTTCAACATCGGTCAGTTGTCTAATCGCCATTGGCTTTGTGCATGGTGATTCTGAACCCCCTGACAATACTTGAATCTCGGACCTATATAATCCAGTATTGTAGGACAAGAAAAGGTAAAAAATAATAATACAATTGCATAGTTCAGTTCATAGCAAAGACGTTTCGACATGTTTTAGAAACAAACGTCAAAACATACTAAGATTCACATTATGAGTATAAGATTTGTAGGATGCAAACAGGTTTAGATGGTCATATTCTTACTTTTGAAATCACTGTACCTTCAATGGCCATGTTAACTACCTCGTAAAACTCAATAACACGACATACCAAAATACCCAGTAGGAGTTTATGGACCTGTTTCAAATTAGCTTTAAATTATCAAGAAGCAATTTAAAACGTATAACAAAATAATCCCTTGGAGCAAAACAGTTGTTCAACAAAATTTTAGTTTGGTGCGACAATGATAAATTGAGCATATAAGAATATGTGTTCGAAATATAGCTAAGAATAAAATCATTATAGAAATTTTGTATACACATATAAAAAGATTTTTTTCACCATGATATCGTAAAAAGTCCGGAACCGCTTGCGCTACAACGTTATCAACGATAAAATATTTCATTTTGTTGATCTAAACGGTAAAATCTTCAAAAAAGGAATAAATTCATACACAAATAAATAATGATATACAATCTTAATTGAGACGTTATTCCAATAGGAGGTAATCCAGAATGAGCGTTTGAAGACAAAAGGCCGCCAGAGCACACAGGCGGGATGAAACTTTTCATTGTGCCGAGACAAGCCCCGGACAGATTAGCATTTGTAAACTTGCTTCTGGAGGCTTAATCAGCCTTCAATGCTTACCGCAGAAGGGTTATCAGGACTGCCTAAATCTGTTTTCGGTAACTGTTACATAGCTACTATTATCGAACGGGCGAACGGAGCGGGTTATCATGCTCGAAGTGTATTTTAAAGGTTCAATTTCACGCTAATGTTCTTGTATTTTTAAAACGATACTCTAAAAGTGTGTATGTATGTGAATCTCTCTGTTGTTATAAATTCTGCATGCCTCATCAGATTTTGATTTATGGGACGGAAGTATCGTTAGTCAACCCATGACATCACCACTCTGGTGACACTGACTACATGTTTTGGCAGTTCACTCCTGTTTTTTTCATTGGTGAAAGATTACTTCATTTCGATAAACTTTGTAAAAAGAATGAGTTGTACAGTGTTATCATATAATGTCTACGAATTACGCGACTGTTGAACTGGATGGAAATACAATGTGTTGTGTTCAACTTGAACACAACACATTGTATTTCCATCCAGTATGCAGTTGTAACTCTTCTAGTTAGGTTAAATTTAACCCGATATTCGTTGCAAATAAACCTTGGTTTACCCGCTCTATGCCTGCAGGACTCTGTGGTTTTCCGCAAAGGAAGACGAGTACTCAAAATGATGGAATCTTCCTCGTGCCATAGAATAATAATGCCACCGAAAGGACAACGTTCGCCGTCAGTCATTGTCCCGAATAAGGGCATAGCGCGATTTGAATTAGTGATGAAGTAACGGTAGTAAAGTCGTCTTGGTGACATAAAACTGTTTACTGTTAAAGCATACTGTTTTTTATTACATTGGCAATGGGATCTTGTTACTACTCGTATGTCTTCGCTACTCGTATTTGTAAGCAAACGCATTTTGTGGAAATTGGTATATTATCACCAACAGTGGACATTTTTACAGAATGCGCATTGCAGCACCTTTCGAGCGAGATCAACTAGCATTTTCTCTAGTTTTATTTTAATAAGCAGACAAAAATACAGTCGATATGATAGAAAGTGGATATTACAGTGAACAAATATGTTCCTTTTCGAAGGACTATCGGGAAAATTATTTACCTTTTTTATTGACGTGTTTTTTTCTATATTGCAAGACATAATTACTAAATCATTGATCCAGAGAATATCTGAGTGGTTATTTTTAGTGATCATAATAAAAATAACTGATTAGCTTTTATGTTGATTAAAACTGTAAAGCTTATAAAATTCTATTTTATTGGTTATCTTGAAAGCAAATCAAAAAGAAATAGAACTCATTAATTGTAATTAGTTTCCTTACATTTTCCTTAATATAAAGGATACTGTAGTATGTTTTAAATTAATGTAGTTAAACAAACTCACTGTTGACAATAACTGTTTCAAAAATGCAAATGTGATTTTTTTTGTCTATTCAATTGTTATGCGTCAACTACTGACCCAATCATCACGAAATTTTGCATACACGTTGTCTAGTGTACAGAGACAATAGACTAATCACGACTTTCATCCCTGAAAAAGATCTGTTTCCGAGGAATCGACATTAACGCGTCAAAATCTAGTTCAACCCATTCTTACCCTTGATATACATAAGACAACTTTTAATAGTTTCGTGGTCAAGCAGTTAAACTTTAAAATTAAGCAGCGAACAGTCAACACGCAACGGTAAAGTTAAACCATCCAAGGCACGTCCAACAGCAGCAATTAACACAAGTGTTTAAACTACACCGGCAATGAACAGTTAACTTTGCAACTTTCGATTGCACTTAGTATTTGTTAAAAGAAAAAGTCAGATACCGGCAGTTTTATATGGAATATCAAATCTTTTGAACAACGTCAGTCACAAATACATTTCCTTAATAAATAAATACGGGCAAATCACACAGATTGAGCTAGCGCCAAAATTAGTTCGAGACTTGTGTTATGGGATACTAACTCAACGATACTATATTTTATAATAGATACTTATATAGATAAACATCCAAGACCCAGGTCAATCTGAAACATATCATTTTCCATCTTGACCTGATTGGGGATCGAACCCAGGACCATCCGTGTCGCAGGCAGGCGTGTTGATCACTGCGCCACGGAGCTCATCAGTTTGTTTCCGCATGTCATAACTCCGATAAGAGCCTTATCCTAGAGTCATCTCGTTCCCTTCCATCAGGTTGGCTCGAACACCTATTTGTCTACCAAGGTAGGATAAAGCGCACGTTACCTTTGGCCCCGGCTGTTATCTTAAACGGCAGTCGTTTAGAAGCCTTTAGGGGTTTGAATAGCTTGACACCAAAAAAAAAACAGAATCAATAAAATAATATTGGTCTAGAACGTATAGAATTGCCTCGTCTCTAAATATTATTAAGCTTAAATCCATATTCTAGCGGGAATATTTAATCAGATTCTTTCGAGCCTCGCTACTCAGGGTGGTCGAATTATCACTTACTATCGCTAGGAACCTATACTAATAAGTTACAAATTGGATAAATAAACTACTAAAAGGGAATATAAACATTTTCATCACTGAAAAGGGAAAGTCACAAAAGATGTTTACATTGACACGTCGCCTCCTGTCGTCGCGTCATGCAGCAGCGAAGGTCGGCTGGGGTAAACATGTCGAAATTCAATATCAACTGGGACGCGCTATAATATTCAGCGGGATTCATGAAGTTATGTAAACAACATTGGAATCAGAACCAACTCGATCAAACAGAAAAGGTCCACACAATTTTTGAACATCAAAGATGGATGAGGTTTATGACAATTTGCAACGGATAAAAATTACTTAGACGAGAAAATTAGAATGCAGCGATGCTTGAATGTATTGGTTTTCACATGCGCCAATATTTGCAAAGAAAAGTAGTCAGGCAATCTGAGGACTGTGGTATATCGATGATGAGAAATGAAAGAAAATATTGGTATGGCAAAATTACGGGATACAGATCCAGATAATTTAATAAGCGTTCCATGTCTCGAGATGAAATTTGAAACCGAGGTACATATTTGCCTAAGCGGGAAATAATCCAATCATAGTATTGTAGTCGAATCAATGAATAAATCATACGATGTGAACATCTAGGCTAAAAGTGGCTACCGATCATGTTATTTGGAGCGTTTCAGAATAACGAGCGTGAAATTTTAATGTCTCTAACATTAGACGCTGAGAATGATATCTTTCGTTTGTTATTTCTCGAAATAAATTAAGTTTCAAATACCATATACAACTTGAAGCTTAAATAAAACATTGACGTATATGCTTAAGCTGACCTTGACCAGGGACAAGGAAAAAATTCTTGAATCATATATGATTTAGTCCGTAATTTTTATGCCATTATAATTTTTACGGTTTCAATAGCCTTCCATAATGGTAGATCTGTTCTAGACTCGTAAATCAAATCGAAGGATAATTCACAATAAGAATTTCTCTAGCCAGACTTAAATAGGGTACACGAGAACAAATCTACAATAATTGACAGAAGTAAAAGGTCTTTCCACAACGGTAGTGGAGATTTTCGTCAGAGCCTTTCGAACTCCACTCAATGTAAGAATAAAGAAAGACTTACCATCTGTGGGCGATGTGTATAGTTTCTTGCAAATCTCCTGAGGACCACCGAGCGCGTTGATCTTGGCTAGCCCCTCGGCGCCCCGCGTTTCCATCAGCTCGCGCAGCTGCCGCAGGGAGACGCCATATTGCGCCGGCCGCCCCTCCACCGTCGCCATGGTGCCGGGCTCGCGGCCGCCGCCCGCACCACGCCCGACAACCCTCTAGCTCTGGAACAAAATAAAATGTCACATTAGGCACTATACAAGTCGTAGTGTGGTCGTTGGAAGCCTAACACAGGAAGAAGAGTTGACCAGAAAGCGAGCCCTGCTCCAGATGCATCACAGCAGGGAAGTAAACGGAGAGGTTTAGGTGATAGATATAAAAAATGATCAGTTTTTGTTCCATAAACAGCAGAATGTCAAAAAAGTAAACCTTTTCCAGACATGTGCAGTTTTCTCAAGGTCTGCGTAGAAGTAATTTTCAGAAGTGACAATTCTATAGATAATCCTAATGTCAACTACAAGAGCCATACAAATTCAATTGGATCAAGAAGTTCAAAAATTCAGCAGTCCCAAATCTACGATACAAATGCTTTGAGCCATAATCATAAACGCCAGCTATTGTAACTAATTCACACAGCTCCAAATCGAGACAGCTAACTTGTCACGTTTCGGAATGTCCATGTATATTGTAGCACCACAACTTATGCACTATTTACAGGACATAAAACTTCCTGCCGGATGCACTTTACTGTCTAGTGGTGCATAATTAAACAAGGCTCACACTCACACCTACACGGAAAGGGGTAGAAATAGGGCTACCAAAAATGGTTTAACATGATTTTATGTCCAGAACAGGCCCGGTCACAGTGCAGCAAACATACGAATTTATAAACGGTAACCGTTAAAATACGATGGCAAACATTACACACCCCTGCCACAGTATATGTATTATGTGACCCTGTTTCCGTCGTCGCGTGAAGAAAAGGTCGCTAGAGGCGCCATAACTTGCGCCATGATGAAGGCCAGGATGTTTGAGTGTGGAATTCTGTAATCTCTAACCCACCACAAAAGGCGCCGAAAGACAATCTCGTTCCACCTGATTAAGGGATTGGTAAGCCAGTACTGGTTCAGGACTATGGATTAATGAGAGGCAGAACCATATGCCCTCAGTATGTGCTGTGTACATGCAATGATTTTGAGATACTATGGGATTAGTAGTAATTTCAACATATTTAGAAATTTAGAGAAACTTTCTCCACTATAAACAGTATACGTTGATGTTATTGTTGACGATAGTCTAAACATTAGTATTATATTTTCTTTGTGTAAAGGTATAGCCCTAGGTGGAAACCGTCCCACGTAATTGCAAAAGCCTTTCAGATATTTCTTACGTGGGTGGCTCGGACGAGAGGGATGTCATTTATGCATTTTATAGCTTTGAATATTGGTCATTGAATCCTTATTTTTCAGCTTCATTTTCGGATTACGGTGTTTTCAAATTCGAATATTCGAGTGACCGCTTAAAATTGTGTAGGTACCGATTTAATTTTAATACAATTCTATATTAATAAATTTGTTTTTGCGTGTTATCCGTCGGCGTGCAATAATAATGGGGATAAATTGTAACATGAGTGTGAATGAAATATCATCTAAAACGAAAAGATTATTTTTCAAACATTCCCGTATTAAGCTTTTAGACTTAAAATATTACAAGAATATTAAGGAAAAAAAATCTAGATTCCAAATCTTAAATCTTTATTAATTTTGTGTTAATCTAGGAATTCAATTATTTTGAGAAATAAACTATTTCTAAACTCCATAAATTTTACAATCAATGTTATATCCCTAAATCCAATTAAATGTACAGCATTAGCGTGACGAGTACGCTTTCGCTGGATTACCGCTTCGAATTACGTCTATAAGGGATGTTTATTCAACCCCTGATCCAGCGTTTGTATCATTAACATAATGGTAATCTAGCATACTCTATTCAGGGACACGGCAGTCAGAATTACCGGGAAAATAGGGATATATTCGGCAACTACGACGCTATATGGATAAACAAGTTTGAAGGAGGACTTGGATCTAGAATTTGATGCAAGTTTCGCCAAGTTAAATAGGAATTTATTTGAATAGAACTAAACTTTGGAGCAAATAATTTGAGTTAACATTTATAAGCTGAAATGGCTGACACGTTGAGTCAATTTGTGAAGTTTATCACAGCGATTTCTGCTGCTGCATTTTTCTGTTGAATAGCGACGTCAATTACTCAGACACACATTTCATAACTGAAGTGTAATTATCTTTCAAACTATTGACTTTGAGAAAAAATGGTTTTTAAAATCTGAATGTCATTTATAAAGACCTATTTATACGTACGTACAGGTTTGCTTTTTTTTTTGTAAAAATTGCAAGACTATTCGTATAATACGTCTACATACCCAGTTTTAACCGTGTAGTCTTAATAGTTCCGGAATAAAATGGCTATGACATACGGACAGACAGACATAAAGAATCTATAAGAGATCTATTGCCATTTGGCTGCAAAATCCAAAAAAAAAAAACGCAGCCAGTATTAGACAGTGACCTAAAAATCGAAAATGATGATGTGGTAGGACGAAGTAAAGTAAAAAAGCGCTCTTCGCATCACAAGAAACGAGTGACTCAGTTAAAATAACAACAGATATTGACCCAACACCTGCGTAACACTGTTTACGAGGCTATAAAATCATCTGCCGCCTTACTGCAATGTTATGCATAATTTCGAGGGCCGTTGGGAGGATATTAATGTGATTTCATGGCTTTTTTTGTTCGTGTTACATCAATACATTTACGCTTTCGTTCAACTTGTTAATTTTGAACGGGTTCTGTTATTGAATAAGTTGTATCTTTATTTAGAAATAAAATGTCTACTTATTCTTTTTATTTAAGAGCTTTTAACTCTTACCGATTGAGTATGTGTCAAATTTCTCTATCATCTGCTATAGACTTTAGTTTGTGATACGTCATGACACCAGACACACGACGCCTACTCCATTGTCTTGTTCTTTATCTTATTTAACTAACTTTCGCTTCTTCTTCTTCTCTTCCCTTACGTTTGTCAGTCATCAGAGTTTTTGGGAATACTTATTACCAACGATAGACCAGGAACGTTATTGGATAATATTCGAGAACAGTCAAATTAATGTCCAATAATAGCCAATTTAAAGTACTAAGCCCACACAAATGTATTCAAAACCCTCAAGAACACGTCAGGTAAATAATCTTTTATAAATATTAATAAACTTTTACATAAAGCAATGGAAAAACGTCAGTTAACGTTTAACACGTAAGCTACCGTTTAACTATATTGTTAAGCGACTGGCAGGTCTATCAACCTATTTAATTAATCATTTGCCACTTTTTGTTTCATTCAGTAGAGACCTTACCAGTCATGATGCCGTGCACGTAGCTTTCAAACTAGCAGTTATACAAAACTTAATAATTGTTAGGTATATTGTGACAAAATCGATTTCAGAAATTACGTTATTTTTACGAGTACACAGCGTTATTTTCTACGTTTTATATTATCTAACCATCATGATTTAAATTGTGATTTATTATTCGGTTAAGTATGATGTATGAGCACTAATGTCCTTGGGTATAGAAATACCTATTATCAGTTATGTTATTTTCATAAAACTTCAGAATTACATCAGGTTATGGGCCCAGTTATAACTATACAAGACTATTATTTCATTCTCATATCGTTAAGCTCTGCTTGCAAGTAACTCTTGCGTCACGAGGTTACAAGTACAAAGTAAGGCCTGCCAAAAATAAGAGGTTAAGTATCCCATAAAGCGAACAGAATACACAACACAAGGGGAGGATTGGGCGTGGGGAGGGGATATTTTATGAGCAACGTTTTGAGCATTTCAGGCGGAAATTATGTTCTCTGTTGCGACATGTACGTAAACTCTGAATCTTTGCAGATGGTATACAAACATTAGCTTTTGCCCGCGAGTTAGCTCGAGTAAAATACAAGATTTGGACCCCCGCTTCACCCCTTAGGGTGTGAACTTGGAAAATCCTTCCTTAGCGAATGCCTACGTCATCATAACTCGCTGTGTGCCAAAATTCAGCGCAATCTGTTAAGTGGTTTGAGTTGTGTGTTGATAGATAAGTCAGTAACGGTTACCTTTTATATGTAGGCACAGAAATATCTCGTTTTTGACTACCTGGACACAGATGAGATATTTCTGTTCATATAAAAGGCAACCTCTCTCCACCGACATAGAGTCAAGAGTAAAAGGGGACCATACTTACATCGCCAGTGTTGGGCATTTACGCACATGTGAAGACCTTACTGCAAAGTTCGAAAAATCCGCAAATTTACAATCAAATTTACTACATATACAGAGTGATTTTGAACTCTCTGGCAATATGATAATGATATCAGAAAAGCAAACAGATTTACTAAACTTTTTGCCGAGTTTATATGTGATTTTTTATATTATTTTCGTTTTTAACCTTTTCTTCTTGCGAATGTTTATATATTATTCTGATTCCGTTATTAAAATAAAGCCAGCAGAATCGTTAGATATTCATATCAATAACCATAGACGTAAAAATAATTTAATTATACACACGTGACTAAACTACGATACAAATAAAGAAATAGAAAATAAATACAACGGAAACCATAAGAATTATTTTGTTTTCCTACAAACACATTACACGGACATACAAACTTTACACCGATGTTTTTACGTTCATGCCTCAAGATAAAGTGTCGGGCGGTACGTGGGCCGAATGGGTAATGTTGATACTATCACGTTGCGGATGCGGGAGGAATTGCCCACGGTAACCGCCGGGGAATATTGGTAGATTAAGATTGCCGCTTTGACAGCGTGGGTCTAATCAAAATTTTAGGATTTCTTACATCCAATTGACCGTCGGGTTCCCGGCTGAGTATAATAGGACCACTCCAATCCTTCCCATGGATGTCGTACACGGCGACTTAGGAAACAAAAACTAAACCAAGCTTTTATATATATAAACATCAAAGAGGCCTCTCCGACCCGTCTGAACAGCCTGGAGAGTGTAGGCCAAAAACCCTGACTGCTCTGGCTAGTATATAGCTCTGGTAGTACAGAGGATCTTGCTCCTGCAGTGGAGTCTATCAAAGACCTGATGATGATATCCAAAGGATGCTAAAGTTACCCTATTACTATCACTTAACTGTCAGTACGTCTGTCTGACAGCTCGCAGTATCGCATATTACGGTTTACACAGTTAAAAGTTTCAGATATTGAGATCCGCAGAGCTGAGAGCATAATGTGACTGTCATATTTGAATGACACTGTCTTGAAAACGGAGCATACGTCTTGGTGTTTTTTGAAAGAAAGCTTTCATACTAGCTGAGATTTACCAAGGATTGAGGATATTCATGCGGCCTGTACCCATTTAAATATTTATGTAAAATTATATATGGTGATAAGTAACACCATAAAAAGTTCCGATAGTACAAATGTATCAATTATGAAAAACCCATCGGATCAATAACCCGATGGGGCCCCACTTTTCTATATAGAAATATTATTTTATTACTGACGTTCGCGTACGGCGTACCTACCCCAAGCGCTTGGATGGGTGACCGCAAGTGGCTAAAAATATCTCGAGCTTCTCCGTGCTTCCGAGGGCACGTTGAGCCGTTCGTCCCGGTCATCTCGACTGATGGCACAGTGAGTACGTCGGATGTGCTTCGCACTAAATTATCTCATAACATCCTTGCCAAATATTATTTCAGCATGAATTAAAAACGAATTAACTCTAATATGGGACCTCAGACTTCAATGCTATTTATATACTAAGTATGCAAACGGTGATACGATCGAGTGCTGGTAACATTACCACACCTCGTGCAGTCGGGTAAAAAAGATTATACCGCCGCTGCTCTGAAAATTGTCATTGTAATGAGGAAAAGTTTAATATATGGCTATTAATCACTCGCCACACACGTCCCGCATCGATTAATCGTCGGTGTAACCGATTACGGCACTTTCAATCAAGATTGTTTGCGCGGCTGTGCCAAGTTTGCTCCGGAACGCCCTGATTGACCCACTTAGCTTGCTCGCTCTTTGTGTGTGTAAGTGGCCAACATTGGTGTCAGATTTTTCAAGCTGCCTTCTCTCTTATCTGACGTCATCTAATGATGACAGCCTGGACTGGACCAACGACTCAACGTGCCTTACGCGCGGAGGAGCTCGAAATATTTTCATGTCACTTGTGGTCACCAATCTCAGTGCAGACCACGCCCGAAGTTGATTAACGTGAGCATAACTATCGAGTACGCTTTTGAGCTGCAAAGCTTTTGCGCTTTTGTCCAGACGATCAATTCACTAACTACTAGCTTTTTGCTGCGATTTCGTCCGCGTATCTTAGTTCTAGCCCATATTATCTATTTATATACATTCATCCATTCTCACCAACTTTTGATATACTGCGCTCCTAGCAGTTTTGATAAAACTAATACAGTCGTTGTATTGCAAGTTCCCGAGAGTAGGTTGTGAGTTGAGAAAAATAAAACATCGCTCAATATACTTTCTAGCATTAAATAACAGTATCAGCTGCTAGCTCACGCCAACTGGCAGTTCTACTTTGTAGCCTGAACAATTTCTTCAGTCAATTAGCAGAAAGCATAGTGCCTTTTGCTAAACGACACTAATAAATTGCCAGTTAGTGACAGAAGCCAGCGATTTTATGGCCTCTGCTGCCAAATCACTGACCAACTTCTAAACAGATTGTTTCCTTGTAAGCATCTTTATTAGCTTGGAGCGTGACGGAGCCAGGGGTTCCCTTATATGATTACAGATTATTTCAGTTTTCACACAATGTTTTAGCAAGCTAATTAGCAGGAAGCATAGTGCCTTTTGCTAAACGACACTAATAAATTGCCAGTTAGTGACTGAAGCCAGCGATTTTATGGCCTCTGCTGCCAAATCACTGACAAACTTCTATACAGATTGTTTCCTTGTAAGCATCTTTATTAGCTTGGAGCGTGACGGAGCCTGGGGTTCCCTTATATGATTACAGATTATTTCAGTTTTCACACAATGTTAGCAAGCTAATAAGCATAAAGCATACTACCTTTTGCTAAACGACACTAATAAATTGCCAGCAATTGACTGAAGCCAGGGATTTTATGGCCTCTGCTGCCATATCACTGGCAAATACAGATTGTTTTCCCGTTAGCGTCTTTAGCTTGCAGCGTCTGTGTTCGGGTTCGCTTTTATGATTACAGCCCCCGTAGCATGGCTCCCGCGACGCCGTTTATATCGCGCGATAAACTATCTACTTCTCGCTCTTCAGTATTGCGAAATACAAGATGGCGATAGTTGATAAACGTTGTCGCGCGTGCCATGCTACGGGGGAAGTGAGTTTTGAACTTTTGACAGAATGTTAGCTCATACCGTGGTGGTATCATCATTCATGACCACGAAGTTTCATACAAACCAGAGTAGTGCTTCAACTATACACAGAAGGCGCTAAGTGCTATATTTGATAGATATTCATATTACAACTAACTTAAATATTTTATTAGTGCATTTTTTCAGATTACACTTTTATCTTTCAAATAAATGCGCACAATCGTTTTTACTTTTAAACACATTCTGACAAGTTTAGTTAACTTAGCAGTGGACAAACTGCCATCTAACGGTGACTTGGTAAAACTTATCTTACCAGAGCATTAGCCAGAGCACGAATCTCCCGATGAGACATATATTCCTTTAGAATTATAATATCTATGCTCATACTATCCACGTCGTACTTCGATTTGACAAATGTACAACTGACTGCCTTCCTGAAGTCTTCCCTAGAACCGTAGTCTAATATCTCTCATCCATCGGTCCCTAGATAATAAATTCGTCCAAAAACAATTTTGATGAGTTAAACGTTAACCAGATACCGCCTGCTGAGAAACTACCACCATGGCAGCCTTACCTGGCCAGTCTGAAAGTCTTCAAATAGACTGCGGGCTAGTTTGGCAGATGCAACGAAAACAGAGTAAAATGGAGTTTCCCCAGCAATACTTAGTGCGACTGTGGTGCTACCCAGTCTATGGCTCACCTTTTGGCGTGCCCAGAAAACCAAACTTCTTGCTCTAAACAGGATCTCAATGCGGCAAACGAAAGGGGAATCATAGTTGCGAAGCGCTGGTCGAAACATATTTGTATACAAATATAGCCATTCTATGACACGATAGAAGAAGACTGCGCCACTGAGGCCGTTATTTACCAGTGGCTATTGCTGCCTATCCTATCCCCCATAAACACGCCTTCGCAAATCGAAGCAAGGCCATTGCCAAAAAAATTACACCTTGTCCTATAGCTTTTTGACTTATAGTCGGATCGCGTGACATAGGAATTTTATTTTGGACGCACCTACCGTTTTAAGTGTAAGTGGCCAACAAGGTTGCCAGATTTTTAAAACTGCCTGTTGTGCCGACAATTCGAAATAAGTTAACTAGCTGCCCAAAGGCATCCGACATAGCTTAACGACTGCCATTAATGTCGACAGCCGGGACTAACGGCTTAACGTGATTTCCGGAGCACGGAGGAGCTCGAGATTTTTTTATGCTACTTGTGGTCACCTATCCAAGTGGGCACTGCGACCGAGTACGCTGAACATGCGGAAGCGCTAAAAATGGTCACGCCCACTAGGCCATCGGGATCCTAACTGCCAACTAATGAAGACAACCGGGACCAACATCTAAACGCAACTTCAGAAGCGTGAAGAAAATCGATATATATGTAGGACCATAGGCCATAAAATATTTGAATTGAAATGATTTATTTACATGATTTGATTTATGGTCAAAGATTAGAAAAACAATAACAAGGTCCAGCTTGACTTCATCAACATGGTATGTAAATATTTAATACCACCATAAAGGTGGCCCAAAGACAAAGAGCTATGAGGGCTATGCTCTGTGTTTATCTACGAGACCAAAACAGAAATGAGGTGAAACGGAAAACAACAAAAGTCACTGATATAGCTTAGCGGTTAAGCTCCTTGAAGTGGCAGTGGGTGGTGTTTTTCATAAATGCTTTGACAAGCAGTGCACTTCTTACGGCTGATTTGACTATGCCACTTGTGGTCCATCCAAGTGAGAACCAGACACAGTTGCTTAACATGGTAAGCGCTACCGATAACGGCCCATTACTGGTGTGACGTATCGTTGGATCGCGTGCCACCGGTGTTTTTATCTTGGCCGCACCTGCCGTTTTGCGGCAGACAGCTCGGTTGAAGCAAATTTTCGCAATTACTGAGCTTATAGAGCTTTTAATTGATGTACTTTCGATAAATAGGGGTATAGTGTAGCGTAAAAGAAGATTGAGATATAGAGGTGATAATCGACGAGAGAAATGAAAGGAGAAGCCTTTGCCCAGGGGTTTGATATGCGGTAGTTCAGAATTCAGATGGCAGTAACTTGCAATTTATTAGAGTCGTTTAGTAAAAGGCACTATGCTTTCTGCACTGAAAAAATTGTTCAGGCTACAAAAGAGAACTTCCAGTTGGCGTGAGCTAGCAGCTGTACTAATATTTGATTACTTATCATTATTCTTTAATAATAAAGGTCGAATTAAACTTGAATAAAAGCAATCGAGGCAAACACTTAAAAATCAAGTTAATTCATCTTACACGCTGGTTTGGGAGAAAATGACATCTTTCTTAGGCTTATATAATAATACATTGAAAAAGATTTACTCTTAATACATTAGTAGATGTTAGCAACTACTGATTTTCCCAATATTGTCTTCAGTCAAAATTCTATTTAATCTAAAAGTAGCGTGTACGTATTTTATGTTCAACCTTATTGTTAACTTACTCAGTTTCTATATGTGAGGACCTGTAATTGGCTTCTTGGTTTATAAGATTATTAGGTACCTATTTTTGTAATAAAAAGCTGTTGGTCTTCTTAAATAAATAAATAAATAAATAAAATGAAAAACGTAGAATATACCATCTGCTTTTCTTCCCGCGCAGGCCGTAAAATCCGGTTAAGGGATAGGGCTACATCTAAGGAATCACGTCAATAGGCGATGCGGCAAGTAAACTATCACTATTTTGATTTCGCTTTCTACCTTCATGCCCACTAACACCCTAAACGTGGCCTTTGAGTTTTATGACCAAAGGTCATAAAACTACCCAGTCTGTCTAGGGTACTCAGGAATAAAAAAGTGATAATATGTATGCACCTAAGTTAAGCAAAAACGAATTCACACGAATGTTAAATCACATAAACGTGGCCTTTGGGTTTTATAACCATGGGCTCTGTCTACCCCGCAAGGGAAATAGACGTGATGATATGTATTTTTGTTAAGTCAAATAAAAATGTTAACACGAACGCTCTCGTTTAGACGTTCGTATTAGCGACCCAATAACATAACATCTGAAGTACGTGATGGCTATTAACCCTTGTAAGGGTGGGGATGAGCCGAGAGCGCCCCAGGGTTGGCACGCCGTGTCGAGTGCCGTTGAACGGCCAGCAATTAGGTCGCCCGAGTACCATCTTTGTATTGCTATGCGCGACTCGTAGACGCCTAGATTCTTTATAAGAAAGAGGCTAATATCAAATATGTGCCTATAACATATCAAAATTTTTACTATGGAAAATGTTACAGCTTTATAAGCACTACTCACTGATGGATGTATTCTAACGGTACACATATAAATTGGCACATACATACATAATGTAACGTCTTTTTCTCTTGCGTGGTGGACAGAACCAGGTCTATTGGCTATTACCCTTGTAAGGGTGGGGATGAGCCAAGAGCGCTCCAGGGTTGGCACGCCGCGCCGTGTCGAGTACCGTTGAACGGCCAGCAATTAGGTCGCCCGAGTACCATCTTTGTATTGCTATGCGCGTCTTGTAGACGCCTAGATTCTTCATAAGAAAGAGGCTAATATCCAATCATGTACCTATAGCACATTCTTTTTTAGATGGAATTTTGATAAGTATAGCTTATTATTAGCAAACCAAAAAAATTGAAGCCATTGTCATTCGGGATGTTTTCTAATGATATCCATCCAAATCGTATCTTCAATCGGTACTAGCTTTTTCGTCGCAATCGTGTAAGAACGTTTCGACTAGAATAAGCAATCAATTTAAATTATACCTAAAGTTATAACGTTCATATGTTGCGTGAATTCCGTAGATAAGGTTAACCCTTGTTTATTTGGAGCAGACATTGATGAATGATTGGTTCTGGCTAATAACTTAATTGCTTACGAAACCCACCGAACTTTGACGGCAATAATAAACCGGCATAAATCTGCCTTCCACTCATGCGGCTACCGTCGCGCCGATTCACTGTACATTGGCTGTTTAAGACAAAAGCTCTTTAGAGTGTTTTATCCAACGCAGCAATGGACATCATATCTGTGTCATTGCCATATGAGTAGAGGGCCCGTTAAGGCAAGCCAGACGTACACGCGTCGCATGCGTCTGAATATCATGCCTTCTTTGAGTATGCCTTTGCATAGGGCGCATCTCGAGAACGCAAAACATTGCGAAAAAAGCGTTGGTACCTACTTATAGGCCCGTCAATATAGACATCTTTTTGTTTCGATCGTTTGCACTTTTTTGTGTCGATTTTGACTGGTCTATTATACTATTTCATGATTTTAAACATATTGGCCCGAGTAACGCTTCATCATCATCATTCCGTGTAGGTGACACGGTCAGTCGACCATGCACACCCTGGTGTCAGAGTTCTGCGGAACCGCCTCATGGCCTCTGACGTGGTACCTTTAACGACTACCAGATGGCAGCCGGGACCACCGGCTTAACGCTTCATAAAAAAAGCTTTGTGTACGATGAAAAATATAATGTTTAAAGTTACCTGACGTTAAGTCTAGTTCAAGTTACCTTTCATAAAGCAAATCTTTACTTAAAGTTTCCCCGCCCTTCGGCGGCCATGACGTCACCGATGCAACTATTGACGTTTGCTGTTCGTTACGTCACGTGAAAGCTGGACGAGTTGAGCTTGATAAACTGTTAGCTTAAACTTTTTATGAGATAACTCCGAAAGAAATGCGATAAAAAGTCTTTTAGTAGGTGTTGGTGGTGGTTGATAAGAGTTGAAAAATAAAAGATTTTTCTTGGTTTTAGCTTGATAAATCGAATTTTTAAAAAAGCTCTTATTAAGAGAATACAACGTATAGGTACATGTAAAAAATCGTGAAGACCACATTACATCGAAATCTCAACTCAAAATACACAACATGAAGCCAGTCAATATAGTCGGGGATCCAATCGACATTCACTGCACGGAAGCGAACGGAGGTACCTACTACAAAGTGCGAGTAGTTTTATACCCGAAGGACGTGACGATAATGATAAAATTCCTCGTGAATACGAAATGGAGACGTTATAACTCTATTACCGGCTAATAGTCAAGGCGACAGGAAAATAGAATGTAAAATTCCAGACGCGATAGGGCCAGTTATATTCTGCCTGATCTCAATCGATGATCTTTTTGATCTCGCGACGCTGACGCACGCATGCTTTGCCTATAGTTGTTAAGAAGATAGACTACCTGTAAATTTTCATACAAAAAGCGATACCACGCCTTAAACTTAGTCCAATTTCGATATTTTTTTTACACAATATTGATAAATTGGAGAAGTAGGGCTGTACGTTTTGATATTTAAGATATATTGGTTATAATAAAAATTATGAGCATCTAAGTAAATAACCATATTTGAAAAAAAAAAATATCCGGGGCATTTTATTTTATTTAAATTAATCTACGAGTAAACCGAATCAATAAAAAAGAAAAACGGTTAGCCCTAGATTAGGTGTGTGTGCTAAATCGAATGACACCAAAATTTCCTCATTTCGTAAAGGTTTAGGGGGTGGAAGAGTTATCGCTTTTTGTATGAAATTTACAGGTAGTCTATCCTCTTAACATTTAACGGAAAATAAAAAAATATATATTTATTGTTGTAGGTATAAAAGTAAAATCTAACAAATTATCAAACGTTGTAGAACAAACGTTGATGTTTATGATGATAGCTATCTACTCCTACAAGGTTAATGGTGTTTTACAAGTTACTGTATATTAATGTGAGCGTGTAAGTATATGTGTAGGCTTATGTGTTGGTAAGTAATGAGCGATGTTGTTGTTACACAATCAAGTAATACTGAACGTATTCAAATAAAGGTTAGTACATAAATGGACCTTCCTAATATAATACCTGTAACAACGGTCAAAATGGAAGGAGATAAAAACTTTCGACTTTTAATATAAGTAGAATAGAGAAGGGTACAGGAAAATCAATAAAGGATTTATACGATTATCGTCCATCCTAGAAACATGTCCAGTCAATGCAAAGTGCATACGATCCAATACTCAATATTTTACTGCAAACCAACATGGAGTAAAGAACGCAGATTGCTTGATTTTTAAAACTAAAAGTGAAATTCAAAGTATTCATTTAATTTCATACAAACAGCAGAATTTACTGCTGCAGAAATGTCTATGCCATGACGTTTGAATCCGAAGATTAAATTTTCTCTTGCACTATTTTCAGTCAATAATCCCGTCAAAGACTTTTCACTCATGGATGACGTTACAAACGAAGCTGAATCTGAGGATAGCACAGCTTTCATAATATTTGAGATGCTTTCTGTAATAAATTCGAAACCCGGCTACTGCTCTGAAAGTTTTGGGATTTTATTTCTACGAAATATTTTTTTCTTTACATGTATAATTCAATAGGTATCTTCAACCCTATTGGATTAAAAAGAACAATATTAACCTGCTCTATTTATTCGTAGGCTGTACTACATTCTGTGGGTGTGGTTATAAGTGTTTTACTCGTAAGACTGTATAATCGGACCTTGCAAATACTTGCAATTATTTGTTTGGACAATTTGCAATTAAGTAAAAACTCAACGTACATACCTAAACTAGACAATCAATTAAGTAACGAAAATTTCTTAATAAGAAATACCTTATGCGTTTTTGCAGTTCGTACATGGATTTTATGATTCATAGTGCCTGCGTGTGATTTGAAGTTTCATGTAATAAGTTTGAAGACGTTTAGACTACATACGATCAGAAAAAAATCTGAGAAGAAAACACATTACTGAAGAAAAAGCATATTAAAAAATTTGCAGGATAAAAGATGAACACGGAATGCAAGGTCGCTCTTGCAGAATTGCAGTCACCTTCGGATTTATATTCCCGAACACGCACAACACCAAAAAAGGAATATTACGTAAGTTTGCATTGACACAGATGCCAAAATGCCGTCGGTAGGTCTGGGTTCAGTACGATTTTAAATTGCCAATGAATCAGTGGGACTGATTCATTGGCAATTTAAGATCGTACTTGACATTAATTCCTTTTTTCGAGTTCCTCAAAAGGTAAAAAAAGAAACCCTTATTAAGATCACTCAGTTGTCTACTGTCTGTGCGAGTTGCGACCCTTTTCAGGAACGTCTTTTCAGGTATCAAGACGTAAATAAAATCTGATCTAAGTCTGTTGTCCCTGGAAGTTGTGTAGAAAATCAATCATACTAATGCGATTAGATCAAATCAATTATCTAAGTCAACGCAATCAAAAGACACGGCTGTTAGTGCCGCTAAATTTTGTTTGATAGTCCTACATATTCGCATGGGAATCCTTTATAGGGTACTTTAGATCTGGAATATTAAAATTTGGCATTAAATATAGTCATAACATATTACACAAATAAAGGAACAATCTGAAAAAAAGAAGTTTTTTGTACGGAACTCTTGGCCGGTTATTATTTATGAGCTGTGTATATCTAGGCAAAAGAATTTCTAGTAAGTTAAATGAAGCATTAATCGAAGTGTGAGCGGCATTGTGATGTCACTAGCTACTAACTGGAGCAGACATCAAACAAAAAGCAAACTAAACAATCACAGCCACGACTGAGCTTCAAACAACTCGTAAACCGGACAGAACTGGCTCATCGGCGATCGTTTTGAGCGAGATACGAGACATTTGTGGCGATTCTTGTGCGCAATGAGAATTGGAGAATTTGCTATCAGGTGGCAAAACATTTAAAACATCTCAATATGTATAGCAAAACGTTAAAAATGAGGCCTATATATTTAATTGAAAATTTTAAAGTAGCCCTCAACTTAGACGATAATGCGCGTCTGCCGATCTCCAGATTGGGCAAAAGGGTTTCCGAATCAATACCCTGGCTAGGGAAGGCAACATTTTACTTAGTTCTTGCTACTTCTTTATTGTCTGACGTGAATGTTGTTCGTGTTTCATTTAGTGATGCAGATAGTGTTCCCTTTATTATGTATCGGGTGTTTCACCTGTCGCATCCTGCCGCAGAGATAATCTAATAGTCTGCGCCACCCAAGCGGCCTGCGTGTGCCGAATACACAACCATTGACAGGATGGGAAAGCTACACGTGTTGTTAGCAAAAAGTAACAGCAGTGAGTAATGAGAAAATCCATGGCGAAAGTGGATGAGAAAAGTACAGTATCAGGCAAGTGGCATGCACTGAGAGTGATATCTATGATCTATGACAAATCGCAATGTCGAATAAAGTTCTGAACGACACTTTGTAGGAGGCCACAGCATAAATCTTAGATGACTCAAGCAAGACACAGACTGATAATAACTATTGTACTATAGATGAATTCCAATCCGCCAACATTTACAAGTATCGCAAGTACCCCTTGTACTTGCGATACTTGCAAATATATTGGCGGATATAAAAATCAGGCCTAAAAGGAAATTAAATTCCTTTTTTTACCACAATCATTCTCGCTAATCCAATACATGTTTTGAATTCAAAACTGAATAGCAATCAAAAGTTTAATCACTAATAATTTACCGACTTGACGACCGAATGCCTTCCCTCAGCTGCACCAGTATCAGAATTCAGGGCTCGCGCGACTCCTGACTTGTAACTAATCAAGCCCCTTCCTTCACGGAACCCTGTATCGTCATCGTCATCAGGTCTTTTTCAGTCTCCACTGCAGGAGCACGACCCTCTCTGACTATCAGAACCCTGTATATTCTCCTTCAACTCTTTTGTTACGCAAACAACCTCCCTCGCCCAATATTTAGAATTTAAAACTGAATATTCATAAAATTGAAATTAACCATCGAAGCACAATTCTTATTATCCTGAAAACAAACTGATAAAATTAAGATTTCAATTAAACTCACTTTTAGAACTGGCGCTTCATTAAAAGTTGAACGATCGACACTTTGCTCAGAAATAATACAGAAAAAATTAAAACCTCAACGGGAGATTAAAGATGAGGTAATTAGCTTACGTTATAAACAAAAATTGCTTGTTTTAATTATATTAAATCCTGGATAAATGGCGCGTTTAATCGGCCATTCCACTGGCGTAAATTGCATTTATAGGTTGTTTACAACCTTTTTTATCGTCAATATCAACTACAAAAGGTCCATTGACTTGAGCGGGAGGTAATGTAAGAGTTTTTCTGGAGCGACGTTCGAAAAAGAAATCGGCGCTTTCAACTGGCTGAGCTAGTCATCTTATTAGAGTTGTTATAAGGCGGCGTCCCCACCGACGAGGCAAGTTATTTCGTTAAATGTTTTCACCTCGTGCAATTCTAAACTTTGCACTCGTACTATACTTTTGCAGTACAATAAACTATTTTCATCTCAATCAGCTGCAAAAACAGTTACGTTGCTAATTCAGTAGGCATATCACAATATTTACCCTAGTACATGTTTGTCTGTAAGTAATCGTATGCGCTATTTCAGACTTTACAAGGATTGTTGAATATGCCTAAACAAGTTATGACTTACACATTCCAGTGCATAGTATATTCTCAATCCATTTAACACGCCGGTAGAAAAGCACCTCTACAAATGTTTCGTGGAAATTGGCACAATTGAGGAATGGCAGGGCGCGTTAACTACTGTTGGCACTAACAATTACTGGTACAACGGCCTACAGCTCAATTTAACCGGCGGAAGCGGCGATCCGACCAACAAATATGCTAAACGAAAATGTGACACAATGTCAAACCGCTAAATGAATAAATGGCTCGCTTCCTATAAAAATTCTCGTTACAATTTTATGGTACTATGAAGCAATTATTTGATGAGCGCGATGGTAAAAGTTCTAAGTAAAAGGTAGGGTAAATAATAATAAACTACCCTGGGATACTCCTAATTTCAATCTAAACTAAATTTTTAAAGTTAAGATAATTTGCAATATTAGTATCAACAGTAACCTTGTCAAATAACTTAGGATTGGTAGCGGACCCCGAGATCCGTAGCGTTACCTTTCAACATGCCAAATGGGAACTCGGTTGATAATGAAGTACCTATAGTAAACAAGAGCAAGATGCTTATAACTATTTAACGTTACCTACTAGACGTTTAACGATAGTATAAACATTTATTAGTAGTAAACAATAAGCAAGATGCTAAAAAACTATAAATTTTAATACTTAAGAAGAAGAAACTCGATACCAAATAAACCAAACTTTGTCACTATTACCTGAAGGTTAGTAAGATCATCGAATTTCAAGCGATGGAATATCACATAGCGCCTTTCTATCGACGAAATTCAGTTCGTTGAACTTTCCAGAAAATCACTGTACCGTGTCTTTCTATTGTTGGAAGGGAATTCAAGTTTCTTGTTATTTTTAATACCAACGTTTTTTGTACACGCTCAAGGCCCTTGACAAATTGTAGTAAACTACTTACTGCTTACTTGTCCCCATCATTACGAAATCTCAAATAATTGTTATGTAATTCTATTCTGTATCATGCATGTCATTAAAGATTTTTACTAGATATGAATTTGTTCAATTTTGATGTATTCTTATTCGCTCCTCATAACCTTTCAATAGTTTAATTATAGGTACAATCTAATACATTGGTTGTAGATTTTAAATGCTCGGTTTACGATTACACAAATTGACACAACACACACACACACACACACACACACACACACACACACACACACACACACACACACACACACACACACACACACACACGACACGAGGATGCTTCAAGTACTATTAAAATATCTAGTGAAATAAAACCTTGGTCTTGAATTTATATCTAGAAATCTCTAGGAAATATACTCGAGATTAACTCAGTTTGGCTAGTCCTCAATAGGTATATTAATTCCCAGAATAATTCCCGGCGATACTAAACTGCACGGCAACCGAGCGTCATCCACTTAACACTCGTCACGGAAGTAAGGACACTAACTGTAACTATTTCCCACTTGAGCACCGTTTAATTGATCGCAAACTAGTTTATTGGGAACCGCTTCAGAGCCAGACTCCCCATTAGATACACTGTCAATTTCAAGACATTTATTTAGATAATTGTTTTGCAACAGGAGAAATATAAACTAGAATTAATGAAACTGAAATTTATAAATTATAAATAACTATAGTTTAGGTACGCGTCAGTGGCTTAACGATATTAATTCATTTTAAATCCGTATGAAACATCTGAAACCACTGTAAATACAAATGAAAAATCCGATAAAGCTACAGGAAAAACGAATTTAAAAACTAAAAACAAACAAACAAGGTTCATAGAGAAACGAAACAAATATCATTGTAGACAGATAGATTTGCTTTACAATATCAGAGATCGGCAAGTAATTAAAGAGGAAGCACAAGGATGGTAGGACACCTGATAGCCTGACGCCAATACGAAAGCTTCATTAGAAATATCGTGGAAAATAAGGATAAATATGAGAAAGCAAATGGAAAAACATAAACATGCAACATAGATAAATTACAAATTATTGAGAATCAGGACCATACGGAACTTAATCTACTTGTAGCTAGAATAGACAGCAGATTGCTTATAATACAAATGCTAAGTCAATAATAGAAAGGTCAGTGTACACCAAACAACAGACAAAAATATTAACTATACTAGCAATTTTCCCGCGACTTCGTCTGCGTAAATTATAGTCTATGTCACTTGCAGATAAATTACCTTTCTATAGGTGAAAGAATTTTGATAATCGGTCCAGTATTTTTGAAGCCTATTGAATGCAATGCCCAGCAGTGGGACATAAGCAAATAAAAAAACAATGAATGCAAACAAACAATCAAATATACTTTTTATATTATTACCAAAGATAAAGCCACACTGTACACAGTAATCAAATCATCACCATTGGAACTCACTCCTAGTGGGGGTATACTAGGATAGACAATAGCCGCAAATATCGAATCAATTTCGAAACGCTTCAAGAACGCGCCTTTATGCAACGTTTAAGTTAGGGTCCGTTTATATAGATTAGAGGATAGGATACCTGATATTAGATTATAGATACAAAATTCGCGCATTGGGCCCGGTTAATAACTAAGTATCTTCTCATCACAAAAGATGTAAAATGATAAAAATCTCATTCATACATACATAACATACTCTGCTATGGCTTAATATCGTAGGAATCAATGTTTTCTACCTCTTCAGGAAAGATTTACGCTTAGCTATAGTTCTTTATATGACCGGACCCTTAAATGTCCATTACGAGAGCTGCCTGTATTGTTAGTGCAACCTAAATGGAATCTTCTTGAAACACTATCTCGGAGACTTTAATTCAATTTACTTGGACACTGGACGTAATATTCGAATGTACAGACAGTGGCACTTACAGGGTTAGTGGGAGTCGTAAAAGAGAGACCGGTTGTACATCCACAACTTGTCTATCTCTTTTTCGACTCCTTTTCCATTTTGCAAAAGTGGCATTTTGGGTCAAATCATACTAGGGCAGAGTTGAAGCAAAGCAAAACGATGTTAATATGGCAAACTAACTTAAGATCGTAATGCTCATTTTCCTCTATTCTTTCTCATTTTTCTCAATTACGAAGCGCGAATTTCGCGCGCAGTCCTTCGTATTCACGCGTCATTTGTTTCAATCTCAGAAGAACATGGGGATTACGTTGTTAAGTTAAAGGTGAGTTGGTCATATAAGATTCTTACGCTTGGCTTAGACTCGCACTAGTATGAATTGACCCTTTGTGACGGTGACATTATACGAGAGTGATCAAATTTGGATCTTCCACTCTGGTCTGGGAGAAAAGAAAAAAGTTAGAATGTACCAGCTGCTTCTGTTCCCGTGCAGAACGTAAAAATCGATCGAGGGGTTGGGCGTGAGGAATCATGTCAAAAGGCGATGCGGCTAGGAACCCATCACTATTTTGATTCCGTTCTCCACCTGCAAGCCCACCAACATCCTAATCGTGGCAATTGGGTTTTATAGATCTATAGGACTCTGTCTACCCCGCAAGGGAAAAAGGTGTGATAGTATGTATGTATATCAATTTTGGACCGATGATAACTAAATGTTCGCACCCGCATCTTCTGTCGATACGCCGTCGTCTCGCGCTCACCGATGTCCGATTCGGAGACACGTTTCATTGGAATTCTATTCTCGCAACTCTTTCTTATCGATTCCAACTCGATTCGAATTCGAGGTCGCCATTTCGTAACATTCCGAATGCTGTCATTCTAAATTCTGAAACGTTTATGTTATTTATAGCACCCATTTTTCAATTCGATCCTACATTTTCGTACCTCTTTCTTTCAAAGGGATAGGCAGGAAGTTCAAGGGGTCTATTTTTGACATTGGAAATCACGAAATAAACAGTTTTTTAGCGTCCAGTTACGTTCGTTCAAAACAAACATACATACTATCACGTCTTTTTCCCTTGCGGGGTAGACAGAGCCCAGGTCTATAAATCATAAGGGATGTTCAGTGGCTCGCGATATCATAAGACGACCAGCATCAATTGAATAAGGTTTGAATCGAAGAAAAGATTATTTCAGTAGGAATTATTAAAATCGTAACTATGATGCATTGAGTTAACATTTACGATAAACAAACAATTCTCTTAAAACAGTCTATTAAGTCTAAATATATTTATATGCCTTGGCTGGCATCTTAACAGTGTAATATCCCTCTTTTGTCGGGATTTTTTATGGCCCGCATTATGTAAACAAATAGAATAATTTAGGGTCAGAACCGTGCATTTGTCGTGCCGAATCCCTCTGCATCATGTCATTATGTTTTGAATGCTTCGAAGATATCTTCAGTGCCGCTTTGGCAGACTAGAACAACGTAGGTAGTTAGTGTACACTTTTCCAACGTAGGTCTTTGTAGCCGATAAAAAACACAAGCGTAATCAATGGAGACTTCCATCTATATTTTATAACCTACCAGTATTTCAATTTCGGTATTTATATGAAGACGGTGAAAACCCCGACTTAGTCAAAACTTGTTTTTGGACTCTGCTACCTTTGTCGTTACTCTTAATCGGTAATTTTGAGGAAAGAAGTAATTGTTGTATAAGAAAAAAAATATATGTCTCGAGGAAGAAATGAGATTAGATATGAATAAAAACATAATATTAATAATGTACACGGAGCTTACCAACTCAAGGCCTAAAGGCCACGAAGAGAAATGTGATGATCGAATAAAATGAGAGGAATGAGCTTACCGTGTAATTCCAAGAACATTTATTCATACTAAAAGAGCGTAATAATAAATTAACATTATTATTCGCATAAGTCAAGAAAATCGCGAATCGAACAAGGCGAGGACAGCCATGTGAGTAATAATTTCCGGAACAATAACGCCATGATTCATTTTAATACCGGTAGCGAATATGTGTCAGAGCTTGAAAAACGCTATTACATAAATTATTAATTAAGTATGCTTTGACACATTTTTTGAAGAACTTCCACGATATTTTGTATATATATAAACACAAGTGGACAAACATATTTTGATACCCATATGAAAATAATATTAAGAAAACGTCATACAAGTAGAAAACAATTTGAAAAGGAAGGTAAATTTTTAGTAGAAGACATCAAAGTGACGCAAACTTAATTTCATCCAAAATTTCTAGAAACAAAATCATGATGATCCAAATTTTCAGTTTGAAAGGTTGTAAGCAAAAAAAATGAAGCTAAGAGGCGTAACTGCGAAAATATATTTCCAATGAAAAATAGAGGGCAGGTGATGACTTTGGGGGGTCGAAGTGTCACGATATTCGATTAGGGAGGGATCAGTATGACTAATTCAAGATTAATCGGATATTATATCCAGAGCGAAGTGAAAGTAATTGAAAATACGGTGTCTGGCTCTGGCGCTCTTGCAAGGAATAATTGATTAATGTTAAATAGGTAGATTTTACTAAAAGACAGTCACGTCTTTACCCCTTACGAGGTAGACAGAGCCTAAGAACGCAGATCAGGAGCTACGGGTAGCAATGTTTAAATCGAAAACGAAATCTTAAAAATACTGGCAAAGAATTTTTATATATATCTTTATTTTCTCTTCACAAATGTTCAAAAGTACAGTATAAGCTCTTAGTTTATTATAATATAAGTCTGGTGTATGACATGAACTTGTACACTTAGTGAAGAGACTAGCTCCTGAATAGGTCTCATAAGAGTCCTGGCACTGGCAAAGAATTGCTAAACCATTGCTTTCTGAAAGTCAATAGATGTTGTATCGAAGGATTAGTAAAAGAAACATCGAACCTCTTTCTATGCGCAGAAGAAGGAGAGGAATAAAACAATTTCAATGCATTCAGTATGAAAGTAGGTCTAAAAATACAATTTAAAACAGATATTTTTCTTAAGTTCATTAAAAGTTATTTCAATCCATTAATTAATCTATGGCGCCGATTATTGCAGCGCTTATATTGATGACATAATACTTACGACCCTACCATAATTCCTAACCAATGAGATCAGAGACTATTTAAAAATGACTTCACTCAGAGTTGTTGCTTAGTGTTTCTGTATGTATTATTTTATTGCCGTCCGCCTCTATTTAAGTAATTTATTATAAACATAAACAACTAAGTTAATTACTACCCTAGTAGTATGAAACCATTTCCTGCCTTCTGTGAACTATGTCATATTTGATTAAACCAAGTAACCCAGGATGGGTTATTAGTTTTAAACGGGCGACTACACTAAAAAAAGGAAGCTTCTTTTTTCAATCGCTCTTGAGATTCACCTGTTCACCAAAGGCACACAGCGTTTTTGCCGCACCACTATTACCCGACAGCTTGGTTGGGCAGTTCAGGTTATTGATCAGAAACGTCAGCATTTTGATGGACGTGACGGTTATTCCGCATTGTACCTCACAAAATATGGCGCAATTCCTCCCATGTCCCGTGTGCCCCACACCTGCACCCGTGACGACTAAATCGTGGACAATAATAGAGCTATACAAGTAATCCTTTAGAGTGATGAAATGGATTAGAGATAATTTAAGAAGACCTGTAAATTTTTATACAAAAAGCGATAACGCTTCCCTCCCCTTAAACATAGTCCATATTTTTTTTACACATTATTGATAAATTGGAGAAGTAGGGCTGTACGTTTTCATATTTAAGATATATTGCTTACAACAAAAGTTATGAGCATCAAAGTAAATATCCATATTTTTAACATAAAAAATACCCGGGGCATTTTAATTTATTTTTCAATACATTTGCTAATAATACGGTTCTTATGACATCAAAATCTGTATCGTAATAATGTATTTACGGCACTTGTGCTTTTTACTTTACACCAATCACAACCGCTCAATGGCCCAATGCCACAGATGCAAAATTTAAATTTCTTCATAGAATCCGAGCAAAGAGTTTCAAGTTCAGCATGAAAACTTTTTTCTGATTCGTGAGATGCGACTTTTTAACCGACTTCGAAAAGGAGAAGATTATCAATGTACTTTTTTGGAGAAAATAAACCTAAGTAAATGTACCTGATTATAAATGTATTTTTACAAATTGCTTTAGTTTCTGACTTTTATAAATTCCTTATTTGCTAAATTGTAATCTGGTTTTAGTTAATCGTAATCGCAAATGTATTGAAAAACGTCGTATGATACTCGTACGGCAAGCTGTCTATTATAGTCGTTGGTTTATTATATAAGCACTCGGCTTCGGTACTTGTATCATAATGTACTATAAATTAAATTAAACCGAATCAATAAAAAAGAAAAACGGTTAGCCCTAGACTAAGGTGTGCTAAATCGAATGACACCAAAATTTCCTCATTTCGTAAAGGTTTAGGGGGGTGAAAGAGTTATCGCTTTTTGTATGAAAATTACAGGTAGTCTATCCTCTTAAACCATCTACATATATTAAAGAATAAGAAAATACTGAAGTGCCAGCGCTTGTTGACGTAAGTTGTTTTCTGGGAGTAAAAGGCCAAAGGGAAAGGGAAACAAAAAGAATTGTGTACCTACCACGAGTGCGTGTCGCACCCGTCTTTCCGCCGCGGCGTATGGCTCCCTATTATGCTGCAGGTGGCGACCTGGAACAAAATGTTTATTAAATACATGCCACAAATAACTGAAAATAGAAACATAACTAAACATTGGGGATCCTACTGAATTCGACAGCTTCCGTGGTTAAGATTTAACACGCGAGCCTGCCACAAGATCGGGTTCGATCTTCGGCACGGTCAAATACTTCTTTTTTTCACAGGGATTTGACCACAGATCTGGAGATACCCAAAGAGGGTTGATGCCAAACGATCAACGTGCGCAATGGAGCTCTAATAAAATCTTGTGCTAAGACACTTGTAAATTTGGTTATGTCTGCTTAAAACAACGTTTGTGACAACCTATAATATGTTTTACTCATGGTTTAATACAATCCATCTAAGTCAAAGGTCTCACGATGAGATCATTAGAAACTACTAAGAATAGACCTTGCACGGAAACATGATCGCATAAGTTTCAATTAAAGAATAAATAGAAGTCCAGTCACCTTTATTTTCCTCACATGTGATCGTGGGTGGTGATTATTAGGTGACATAATGGTGTTAGTGACCTTTCGTACATAGTTTCCGATCTGTGGTTGGAGCCTAAATTGCTATCGCCCACAACTTAGATATACCAAAATTTCTAGACATACAATTTAAGAATATCTGATACGTTAAATTCTGATGTTTTTCAATTAAAACAGCAGAATTTAACATATCAGCTATGTAGGTAACTATCTGTTACCTTTTAAAGTTAAAATGGTTTAACGTAGCTAACTGAGCTATTCAATGTTAAGGAGTTATCCATAATCAGACCACCTCGTTGACATCGTCGACACGGCTTTACCTCTATTCATCAGCCATCATTATACAATTGTTATCCGATGATTGATTACTCTGAATAATCAATCTCATTTTACTTGATTAAATGTTAATCGGATGTCAATTGAATTATTACATTGTCATCCAATTTGCATGTTGTGTAGTAACAAACAAAATTTCAGCTCTAAAGTTCAGAGAAAAATCCTTCCATTTTAGTATTTCAATCATTCATTACCTGTCTGTTTAGATAGGAAGGAAGCGGGAACAACACAACGGAAGCTGCGAGAAATCAAGATGAACATGCTGCGTTGGATGGGTGAAGTTTGGAGGAAAGACTGCGTGAGAATCACACGAATTTGTGGTAGCATTCATGTCCATGACATAGCAGGCAAACTGAAAGGGAACCGTCTACGCTGGTACAGCCTCGTCTTACGAAAACCGGCAAATTCCGTAGGGAATAAATGTCTTGATATGCCGCCCCCGCCGGGCCCCGGTGCAATAGGAAAACCAAAGAGGCTGGCTTGATGTTTTTTCAACACCAGCAAAGAATGCTAAAGACCGTGCTAAGTGGAGACGAAAAGAAAGACGAAATAGAAAGCGAACCTCGGGCTTCAATGCATTCCAACCAGGAATATGTTCAGTTAAGACATTGAAAGGAATAATAATCCTCAGTTTTACTTACACTGACTGACATTGCCTTAAAGATCAACGTGAGTATGTCATATTGCTCTTCTCCGAGCAAACACATCTTACTGGATTACTGGGGGCTTGTTGTTGAAACTAATTTAAATATTCATTTGTATCGTCCGCCGTGAGCCCAGCATTACGGATTTCATTTGAACGGTTACCGGGAACCGCGTCCTAAGCTTCAATTACTTGGAGTGTTTCGACTAATGGATCACGGGAGCCGTTCAGAAATAGCTATGAATCACTGCAACTGCACGAAGCTTTTCGACGAAGCTGTCGACTTCAGTATCTAGGGAAGGAAATGAGAAAGGGATAATAAGTATTTATTTCATCGTGAGCTTTTTACATTTATCACGAAAATTGACTCTGGAGTTGTTTGAAAATTCCACACAGTTCAAGTAATCAAAATCAAAACGTCGATTTTTCGTTTTGATAAATATTAAATCGTTTATTGAAAGTGGTATTTTCACAGAATAAGGAAATGATAATATCTTTAGAATTAGACTGATATGAAATATTTATTATGTTATGAAGCTTCTCTAAACTCCTAATAATAAGACGACTCAATAGAATCAGTGGGTGGAATCGAAATATTAATATCCAATTTATTGCTAACAGGAAAATTCTTATTGAACCCTGATGACGACGATGACAATTTATTACTGGAACAATAAGGATAAATTATTCAGAATAAACATACGATGCTACAGCGATCCGTACGGAAGTAGACGTATTAAATAAATATCATCAAATTTTTACTAATTTACAAAGACGATAGAGTATATGAGACGAAAGAGGTTTGTAAGTATCGTAGCAAGTGGAGATTCATAGTATTTGTCTACCCCATGTAAAATAGGCGTGATAATAAGCATGTATTATGCAATTACATATTTACATCTTAATTAAGACATTAGGCACTTCATTTAGCATCACTTAGCAGAGTTAAAGCTCACTTTAGTCCCCTTATGCCAGGCAAAGTCAACCATAATTAATTTACACGCAAGTCCATAGCTAATACAAGCAAGTAAAGCCGCGTAATAACTGTACGGAGATTACTGTAATTTACGTTTTTGATTGTCGGATTGACGGGATTGTCTTATAAGAAAGATGATTCAGTGCTTCGGAAGACACGTTTAACCGTTGGTCCCGGCTGCCATCTGGTAGTCGTTAAAGGAACCACGTCGGAGGCTGAGAGGCGGTTCCGAAGAACACTGACACCAGGTTGTGCATGGTCGACTGACCGTGTCGCCTACACGAAATGATGATGATGATGACTGTAATTTACGTTGAGACGTGGAAAAAAATTGATTTACTTAGACCATTTCTTTTATATGAATAGTTGTAATCGCGGAATATTAGTTGCACTGCCCCTCGACTACGACTTCAACAACAAGAGGATGATTTACGCCCGTAGCACATAGCCGCGAATGCGAAACGGAAGCGTTCCAGAACGAAACATTGGCGAAACCGAAACGGAATTCAGTCACACAATGGCAATCTGGACTGTGTGCCTTCTTTTTCTTGGACAAAATTCGCCTCTGTCGTCGACGCGAGGTGCAGAGTTGTACATAGCTCCATTTTTCTTGACTCTAAATGAAAATGGTTAGAAAAGCTCCTTGCCAAGAAGCAGTGATGGTCTTCTCATGAAAAAACCGTAAGAGATAATCCTTCAAGCAAGCTCTGAATAAAGAATAATCTTACCATCAAAGATTTCAAGTACATTCAAAGTGGGAGAACCCCGGACTCCGAAGTATTACGACCGAGGGCTCAACTGAAATCGTTCAAATGAGATACAAATATAAACGGTATGCTAGCCATTTCTGATATGATGTTAATGATAGTTATTCGATAATTACTTGTAAGGCACAAGACCGAGACGATAGCATGCATTGAGAATATTGAGATAATTCGATGTCCATAGCAATGTTAGTGGATGATCATGAAAATATTATATGTGCGTCACACACATGAAATGTCATCATAATTTCATAATCTATTCACATAACATTACTTATTCTGATCACCCTTCATTCATATTGCATATACTAAACATTAAATAGAACAGACAGGTAAAGCCGATGCAGCTATTACTGTGATTTACAAAGTACTGTAATTTAGTCGTTGAAAATGCATTGGATTATTTTATACTTTCTTTAGAATGCTTTCTATATTAGAATTACTAAAACCTGCAAAGACTTGAGTTAAAAGAATAGTTTTCATGTCTACGCCAACGGTAACAGTGAATGAAATTGCAAAATTTCAATTAGAAAAAGTATTAATTAACTAGGTTTTTGGGTAAATGCCGTTTGTGACGAACGACTTTGATAAACGTGCTGGGTGGGATCAGATTGCGTTTATTTTGGCCAAAGGACAAATCAGTAGTTCTCAAAATGAAAAAGCGATGGCATAGCATGTAGAGATCGGTAGTCTTTGTCTTCTCTCACGGGATACAAGAGTGACTTAATTGACACAGATGCATAGAGTTCTCAATTACTCACTAAAGAGATGAATCTTATCATGCTAGAATCGCATAGCAAAACTTTTACGTCCCGTCAACTGATGAAACACATTAATTCCATTTATGCACAGAATTCATTATCCCATCTTAGCTTTTACTGCAGGAAAGCCAGCCTTAATGAGAATGAAGATAATTACGCATTTGATATTATTTATCGCGATGCGGTATCGAGCATCTTCGCCCGAGTTAAGAGAATAAACCCTTGTAGATCTTATCTTAACGCCCCTGAAGACGAGACATCTGGGGTCGAGCAGGGTTGCCAGCCCTCTGTTTCACCAAACCAAACTTTCTACCTTACATTTTATCTAGCTCGGTGTAGTGTTAAGAAAATATGGAAGTATCATGGTTTTTTAAAATGTGAAATTGCTGTAACTTACTATCTACTTACAATATGTTTTGCATGAATTAGGGTAATCAATATATAAGTAATAGCGAATAGATATCGTTAAAGATGAGCAAATACAAAAATTTGGAGAAAGATGCAAAGAAGTCTGACTTGTGGCAGAGACTACACAATACTTTCAACAGAAGAAGAAGAATCAATTCAAGTAAGCTAATAAATTCGTGTGAGAATTACTCAATGGTCGTTTATGTAACATTCGTTTAAAACAACAACTAAATACGGTAGTCGAATGAATTGTTTAAATGTAGTTTTCCAAGCGAGGCATAGATAACCTTCATTACAGTACAAACGAGGAAGCATTTATCGTCTTTATTTTATTTACCGCTATGAAACTTAACTAAACAATTCAAACGAGTTTCAAGAAGCACTTAATCGTTATTTGCCCAAAAAATGTAACAAGGAAACTCGAAAATATAAATATCTAAGGCCTTTTAATTGTGTTTGCTCACATTATTATATCTACGTGTAATATTCAACAAATATACATAAAACATCTCATAATATTTTTCCAAGTTTATCAGAAGTGACAGTAATTTATGATACTGAATTCGTATGTATCTAGGTATATTATGCAATATATTATATATTTATTAATAATGGAATCATGATTACAGCGCACACAGGATGCATTGATAATTTTCATATCAATAGGTATAAATGATATAAATATTTGGAGGCTAATTCATATTCAACAACGAAGTAATATCAAGCAACTATAGGTAAACTAAGATTGTTTTTGAGTTATGAGTAAAAATGCCTTTGAGTATTTTGGCGTAAATGAGTGACTAAAAATGATGTTTCATAATAAAATATATAAGAACTATTAAAAAATAGCAATTATCTAGAACTTCTACGTGTATGATAAAAATGTTGACACTAACACAGAACCATTCGAATATCATAAAGATAAAAACAGTAAAATTAAAAGTGCATAAAATTTTGTTTAATTTGCAGTTTTTATATCTTCCAACAAAACTGAAAACCTTTAAAGTCATATAAAAATCTAGCCCATCATTAGGATGTTGAAGACTATGGATGCTGAATTGACTACGAAACTCATAAGTATTTGACGATTGTCATTAATGCTAAAAGCGTTAAAAATTTATGAATCTGTACTGCCTTATCCACGGTAATACCTGTTAGCCAAAATGCTTGGATGCTGCCATATGCATGATATTCTATCTGACTAACCCTAATGGGATAATACTATGAATCTGTGTCTGTACGAGTGGAAGTAACTCAGTTCCTGAGTGGTGTGCGATATATATTACTTACTAGATGGCACCATAGCTGTGCGATAATAAAATGACGGCATCGTTTGACCTGCTGTTTCCTCTGCACAAACTCAGCATTTCGACATTTCACTAAGACAAACCGGCGTTATGTAATTAGTGTAGGCGAGAAACAGAGGCGATAATACGAGATCTACAATTCCAGAACAATGTATGGTATAATTTATTACATCCTGCGTCAAAACCTTGGTATAATCAGTTATTTCTAATTCTGTTGTTGCTAAGCATCTATTAATATTCTGTGTTGCTAGCTGGATCGGATCGAAAACACGGATCAAAAGGCCCGTAGTAGGCGTTTATTTCACAATACGTTTGTGGCTGTTGCGTAAATTACGTCCCTGTTTATGATTATACCGTTACTGACACCGACAGTCGCTGGGCGCGTAGCTGCATACATGAATCAGGCCTGCAGACGATGATATCATCGTGACGTCATCAATTAAAAATGTCATGGCAAACCTCTCAGCTATCCAAAGATTTATTCCCTCCATTACCATCTGAGTGATCGTTCAATGGAACAGCTCGACAAAAAAGAGTAAACTGACGTTCCACAAGAAAAGCGAGAGTATCGTATGACTGCGATTGTTTCAGCAGCTTTTATCGCAAACAATAGGCCGTATTCGATTACTCTTTGACCTTTTCGACAAATAGACGAGATACGATCGATGCCGAAGACGATTCGGGTGAGTCACATCTCCTGAACCGCCCTTGTTGGCTCGATGTATAATTATTATGTGTCTAGACTCCCGGCGACAGCCTGGCGAAGGCTGTGATAATGTAATGACATTTGGAGCTTTTTGCTAAAGACAAAACGTTTTCAATCTGGAATAACCTCAAATGGCACAACTCGTGGTGTTTCAGCGTTAAAAAAGATAATCGTTAACATACCTGAAGATATATTGAGAGCAGTAACAAGGCAAGAGAACACACAGGACGGAAAACACGAAGAGGTGATTTTCCCGGAAAATCTTCTTATCTCCATATCACTTCACACGGGCACTTAATTGTCCTATAAAGTGGGGCTCCTCACACATCGCTAAAAGCGACTTTGATATTCCTTCTCAGGCATCGAATTTGTCACCTAATTTATCAGGCACTTGACTCATAATTGGTTGTGAATTTTCGCGCGGCACCAAGGGGGCACACATTATAAGAAATAGTAACGGAGACACGTGCTTTCGGGGCAGAGAGGGACGGATTCACTGAACGTCCTTGGCGAGGGGGCGCGCGGGGCGCCTGCGGCATCAGACGTTTCAATCATCCCCGGGGGGATAAGGACGTGAATACCGGTATTCGGCGCGCGCGAGCGAGAGGAGCGATGCCGTGCTATTGACCGGCTTGCAGACCACGCCCACCCGGGCGAGACACAGCGCGCTGATGCTCCAAGTGAAAATCGAACGTCGGCCCGGGCAGACGCGGCGGGAGGCCGGCTCAGTTGCACCATCAAGGTTACCTCTACGTACTTACTACTTATGCACTTCCTGTCCTCTTTATTGGTCGATTCCTCTCTGATGTTGTCAAAAGTAGGCTCCTTAAGACCCTCGATTCCATAAAACATTTAGAAACCACTAGTATCACTCTTTGATATGAAAATCTATAAAGCTGGCTAGCTTATACGGTTCGATATACAGACTTGGCACGGAAACAATGTAGGTTGACAGAAAAGGACGTCAGCAGATACGAAAGAGAGGAACCGAAAGACTAACGTATAGTTAGGGCTCCCGACATAGAACTTTTCAGTTTTAATTAAAGTCCTATAGAACGGGTTGATAGAGGAAAAAAAGGCAAGTGCGAGGGGCGTGAGCTTTATTCCCGTTTACATACGTAAAACGTTTTGGGTCACAGATTTGCCGAGTTACATAATCTCTCAATTTGTTTTCAGCTTTGCCAGACCAGTTCCACATTATGCTAAATGAGGCATATCAAATGAGGTTTTCGACGATGGTAGTTTCGTGGAGCACGAGTACTAGCGATTGTAAAATTATGAATTTGGAGAACGTACCACAATCAATGGGTGTCCTACCTTTGGTTCGGGCGTAAAGGAGATAATATTCTTGAATTTTTCACAAAATATCCTTTAAAATAAAATTGTAATGGTATTTATCTAGAAATGAGATTAAGTTATGCCTTGATTTGCAGATGCTACGAGCTGAAGACGTTAGTATATAAAATTAACTAAGGTCGAGGTCTTTTTTTATTTTATAGTTTAATATCTAATGCTATTCAATAAGCAATTAGATTCGTATTCTGAATGCGAACCAAGAAGGTATTCCACAAAAGAGGAAAACAATTTTATAGTCATATCATATCAAGGACTGTGTTGACGTCACACCGTTTTAATTAATTCCAATATACAAAAGATCAGCAATTTCAGCGTGGATAGCTCCATTCCCAACAGAAAGTCATTCGACGTGAATTTTATTATTACTTCCATGCATGTGAATCCGGAATAGCTCGGGTCAAGGTAAACACTGCTTATACCCACCCTTACGGCCTCGGATAAGAAGTGGCTCCATACCAGCGGAATAATACTCGTAAAAGGGTTGAAAGCAGAGCAGATATTATTATAAATCGATAAAGAGCCGTTTAAATTCATGTCGTTTCTTTGAAAGGTCCCATTTCGTAAAAGTTTTGTGAAGAATTTAATTGTAAATTGAATTAAATTGTTGAGTTCCAAATTGCAGCTATGGCAGTATAATTTGTAAGAGGGCCACAAGAATGCTCGACATCAAACGGAATAGAGAATTATTTTATAATTTGTTTTGTACTGCTTTATTGAGTTGATGATAAGATTAAGCTTCTTTCTATTGTTCTGTTACTTTTTATGGATCACATTGTTAATTCTTTTAGAGTCCAGTGACCGTAGCACGATTTGATTCAAAGATCCCATTTCTGACGTTCAGAAAATGGTAATTAGGACCAATTTTAATTCAGTCTCGTAATGTTTTCTCAACTGTATCACCGGCTTCAGAAAAAGCGATGTAATGTACAAATTATATCTCTCTTATATCTTTGGAAGGTTATATACTGGCGACAGTTCTTTCATTACTAGTGCGGCACCCTGGGAATTCAAATAAATAGCTTCCAATGATTCATCAAGGCCAAAACTTTATATTTTTTTGGCGTAATAAATAACTATTGCTTTCTTAGGCAGCAATTTAACAAAAGACACCAGGAAAATAAATATCTTAGTTATTAGTATCGAAAGTAGATGATAATTGAATTGCTTAATTTTACGACCCTGTGCTTCTGACTTCTGTGATAATTTTCCTTATTTTATATTGAATATTCTCGGAGGTTTCGTCATTTCGTATTCAGTCGCCAGCTTTCCCTCATTCGGTTCAGTGATCTTGTGATCTTATTATTTCATGGTTTTCGTTAGTTTGTTTAAAAAAGACATGAACGAACATCGGATCATTTAATATAAGATTTTCATTATAACTTTTGATATGAAAAAGTATGTTCTCAGGATGTTAAATTCTCCTTTACTTCTTTCTTCCTAACAACAAAACTATGTTATGGTAGAATATCTCCTTGATTATTCGATTAGCTGAATCAAATACAATATAATACTAACGTCTACCAACCTCATAGGAAAATATTGGACCTAATTAAGGTGGCGAAAAGTAGGCGAATGTATGGCGCTGCAGAGTAGCTTGCCACTCGATACTAGATGGCGGTAATCTGCGTTAGCTTAAACTTACTAAAACTAGGGTTTAATTTTAAAATAATAAGGCAATAATATTGTTTTATTTATTAATAAGACATATTTTGTGAATAATGCTTTTATATTCTCTAGGGAAGATACAATGCTGTATAGCAACGAGTAGCGCTATCTATGTGATTCTGTGAGATCAAATCGATCGTACGATTAAGGGGTTGGGACCACATGGCTGAACTAAAGTAAAATTTCTACGATCTCAAAATAACTTGATCTAGTGAACTTCACAACCGAAGCACTTTGTAATTGTGCAGTCGGTTACGTAACCTCCACGGCCTGGCAGTATATCTGCAACTCGCGGCACTATCGATTGTGGGAGTAAGGTCTTTATTCTTTATATAGACATATAAGCTTTTTCCCGCTACTTCGTCTGCGTATACATGCCTGTGCTATTCTAATGTGTCAGCTATAACATTTTATAACCTTAATTCATCCTGTAACACATGAATCGTGTGCTGTGGCAGACTTTTTTAAAGGATGTGTGTGACGCAGGGAAATTGATGTTCACGAGTCTTTGTTCATATTACCCTGCACTAAATTAAATTAAGCCACTCTTTGGTTGTTTGCTCTGTCAACCTATTATTTAGCGTGGTGTTCATTGCGTACCTTATATATTATCTGATTATTTGTTAACCCGTAATAGTTGCATACATAATCGTATTATCATCAATCCTCAGGCTCCCAAAAAAAAAGGCATAGCTGTATAAACAGGTTTCCCAAACAAAAACAGGAATAAGCAATGAAGAACCAGATAAAAACAATGGCACAGCGCAAACAACCGTCGTCGCTCGTATTATTAAAAAGAAAAAACAATGAGCAGAAAAGGTAGTAAGTTGTAAAGCGCGTAATGCGATTAACAAAGAAAATTAACGGAAAAAACGACCTGATTACACAAGACATGAATGAAAATGCATAGAATGACGTCAACATGAGCAACGGCTTTAGTATTAACGCATTCTTGTGTACGTACGGTTTCTTTTGAAACATTTTCATTAAAAGTACAGGAATTGTTTCATGGAAACCATTTTCATTCTTTTTGTAGTTTAGCTGGGTAAAACTGATATTTATGAAACAGTGAAATACTTAGATTTGTACCAATGCTTTGAAAAATTCAGGTCTTTTGTACGCCAGCAACAAATTCTACCAGATTGCAAAGGAGCTTAATGGTGAATAAGCAATCCAGTAATTAGTATGTGTATTATACTGTTAAAGGTACTAAGCATCACGTAGTATAGTTTAACTTTAATGTACATTAATCTCATACATCATATTGTTGAAGAAGTAAGGTCTTGATTTGCGGTAAGTAACACTATTATTTTGGGTTCTTTTATTTTTACTTACAGTAGGAACTAATTTTTATATATTTGACGACAGTGAGTTGCAGTTTTACGAAGCAGTTTTATCTCAAAAACGTGCCGATTTCATATTATCTTGAGTAATGCATTTACGATAGGTAATTACTATCTAGATTCGCTAGATTAGGAGCGGGATCCAAATATGCAGTAAAATAAACAAACAAACGATGTTCCATTGAATAGCTGGAATAATAGTTTCAGTTAATATTTGTACCGATTATTGTAAACTTGGCAACGAAATTGGACGACTGATTTGCTTTAGGGCTATTATTATTTGCGATGATGGTCTGGGTTTTGTTATATTGTCTATTATTTACAGACACTACACGCTCGATGACAGCCCCGCCCGCCTCCGCAGACCGCAACCCGCGCTCGCCTAGTTATGTCATCAGCTAAGTGCTTTGATAGCATCTATAGTTATTAGAAGACAAAATGATGTTTGGACATTTGATGACAACTTTACGTATAAGGCTATTAAAACAATATTCAATTAAATAATAAATTAGTCGAGTTACGTTCGAACAAGAAACAATGTTGATAAGCATTTTACTTATATTTTTATTTCTTGACAAATAATTCATAGGTTGTTCCACAGACAAGAGCTGGACGTTTTTGTTCCTCTTTTACTCTGTAGAGAGAGAGTTAGCCTTTCTTTGTTGAGTCACCAATGCTTTGTATACTCACCCTCTTTACTATTTGAAAAAAAAGACTTCTTTGCAATGGTAAAGATAATAGAGGGTTCATGAGATTGTAGTTTTTAAAATTAAGGACTTGACAGACAAGTGTAAAACATAAGCACGATCGTATTCCATTCTAGACCTTATTAATTCCACTTGAAAACCGATGTGTACAATTATTAATGCTTGTGACTGTACACGTTGGAGATAGGTCTGACATTAAACTGGCGTTCTTGAATACTAATATAACATGGCGCATGACTAAAATATTTCTCATAAAGAGAATATAATAAGGCGAATGAAACCCGATAATTCCGAGAACAAGGCGTGATAACGAAATACTTAGCCTACAATTTGCATGTTATGGAGCTAGTGGCGGCGTGATATACTGCATTCGTGCATGGAATGCCTTAACGGGGCAAAGCAAAGCGCAATCATAGGTTGGGGTGACAATTCAACAAGTATACAATTTTCTATTCTCTATCAAAAGCTGTCAAAACAATGTGATTTTGCATATGTTTTGGAATTAACATGAATTAATGAAAGGAACAGAAGAGGCCCTAAAACACCTCCTTGCGGAACGCCACAATCGTCAAAATACTAATATATCATGATGGATAGCTAAAATATTTTTCATATATGAATTATAGAAAGGCGAATGACATTGCGGCAAAGTAAATCTATTGTTATCTGAAATTTATTGGAAAATCAATATTGAAATTATCAAGTTTGTTTGAAATTTTACTAGAGATTTAATACTTATCAAAAGTCATCGTATTGTACGGAACCATAATGAACCACATTTAGGCACAGTGCGTGCGTGACCGGAGCCCGCATTGCGATCAGGCCACGAAAAACAAATTGCTCATTTACAGGCCAAGCTAAATAAAGGCCATTATCGTCCAACAAAAACTTACTTTAACGTACATTAATATCACTTATTGTACCGAAATGAAAGCCTCGTCTATAAGGCCGAACTTGAAATCCATTACCTCCGCTTTAAATCTTCTGAGGATTATCATATCAATATATTTAAGAAGTAGTATAAACGAATTAAATCAAAATTTAACAGATTATTATATGTAGACTTGAAGAAGAAAAACAAAATATGTACATACAATGAAGTACCGAAGAATGGTTCATTTCTACTCCAGAGCGCTGCGTATGTTTTAGCTTACCTGTAAGTAAGTAAAGTAAATTTTAGTAACACATTACACAAGGTATATGATGTTAACATATAAAGTTAAATAAAGATCATATTCAAGTCTTCCCGTGGATGTCGTAGAAGGCGACTTAGGAAACATAAGCTCACATCAAAGAGACCTCTCCAACCCGTCTGGCCAGCGTGGAGAGTGTAGGCCAAATCCTCTTGGTAACTGCTCTGGCTAATACCTATGGCTTTGGTAGTACAGAAAGGGGCGTGCTCCTGCAGTGGAGACTATCAAAGACCTGATGATGATGATGATAGTCGAGCTCCGTGGCGCAGCGGTCAACACGCTAGCCTGCGACACGGGGGTCCCGGGTTCGATCCCCGGTCAGGTCACTATGGAAAAAGATCTTTTTCATATTGACCTGGGTCTTGGATGTTTATCTATATAAGTATATATTATAAAAATATAGTATCGTTGAGTTAGTATCCTGCGACACAAGTTCACAACTTACTGTGGGGCTAGCTCAATTTGTGTGATATGTCCCTATATATTTATTTATTTATTTTATATAGATCATATATTAAGTGTTTATTCCGAACACGCGATGTTCACTTAGCAAAAATTATGAGTTCACTGATAAAAAAATATACGAGATAGGTTGCTACCATATCGCCTACTTGGTTACAAATACACATATATCTCCGTAGATCTAGGTAAAGAACTATTTTGGCTCCTTTGCCAAAATCAGAAAAATCAAAAAGAGGACGAAGGATGTAAATGTTATTTGGTGAAAGACCATTGCCAAGGCAGACCTAATTCAATGTAGCGTCGGAAATGTCTGTGGAAATCCGCATGAAATATTAACACAAAAGGCTGTCCTTCAAAAGGCTATCATAAAAATATATTATCATTAGCATGACAAACTCGAACGTATATTTTTTATATTACAACAAGCAACGGGATGAAATCTTTCAAGTACTCTGTTTCCCTGGGCAAATGAAATTTACATAAGAAATGTTTGGCACTCCACTGAACAATAAATGGAGGGTATAAACTACATTTTGCGTAAAAATTCTAAAGATGTTGATATTGTTTGAGAAGGAAAAGGCGTCCCTAACTTTGGATGAACCTCAAAAAAGTTATGTAAGTGGACCGTATTAAGGAGAAGGTGGGTGTTATGTAATTTGAACTTAAGCCCGCTCTACATTCTCGTCGAGAGTTTTCGTTTCTCGCTCGGTTCGCGTCGAAACAGGACATTATCGAGAGCAGCTCTCCACATTCTCGCTTGCGAAGTTTTCTGTTTGATACTCATACAAGGGCATAGAAAGGGCTGTCACCTGATCAGTATG
Organism: Rhodophaea formosa; assembly: GCA_963082605.1. Lineage (NCBI taxonomy): Eukaryota > Metazoa > Arthropoda > Insecta > Lepidoptera > Pyralidae > Rhodophaea > Rhodophaea formosa. Next base: position 4,837,216 of record OY720228.1, on the reverse strand, counting down.
TGCTGTAGCCTGTTACAATTTTTTTGTTAATACAAAAAATGTTATAGGGTACAAGGTGATGGTGGGTGACATCAATAAATTACAACAGAATAGGGTAAAATGTAAAAACCTATAATATACGTAACACAATATCTTAACAAACAGATGCGATTGTCAATCGCATCTGTTTGTTAAGATATTTCACACAGTTTATATGATGGTAAACTTAAAATAACTATACAAGAGTCCTTTGATTCGGGCACTAAATTCCGAGACCAAATAGACGTAGTCTATTTGCTCTAGAATTTCGCTATTTTCCTACGAATAAGTAATAAAAAAAAAAATAGAATGTAGAGCGGGATTAAGGGGCCTGGGAGATACCAGAATATCTACCTGCCACAATAATACTTACTGCGTATATACACACAAAGAAATAATGATCTCACAAATAATTATTTTTTAAGTTTTCTATATACATGTTAACCACCTTGCCAGATCTCCAACGTTTCATGTTTTTACCATTTTTAATGCGTATAACGAGCTCCGTGGCGCAGCTGTCAACACGCCGCCCTGTGACTGTGACACGGATGGTCCGGGACCATTGGTCCCGAGTTCAATCCCCGGTCAGGTCAAGATGAAAGATGATCTTTTTAAGATTGACCTGGGTGTTGGATGTTTATTTATAATGTATTTGTTATAAAATATAGTATCGTTGAGTTAGTATCCCATAACAAAAGTCTTACTTAAGAACTTACTTTGGGGCTACCTCAATCTGTGTGATCTGTCCGTATATATATTTTAATAAGTGTTTACCGAAATACAAGAATTTGCATTAAATATTTTAACGTCATCACCAAGGAAACCCCAAGCGACATTCTCAGGGCTACTTCATTATTTTATTAAGTAAATTAAGACACCATGTGTAGATTCCATATCCATTTCGAACGATTTTTTAGTTGATAGTATTGCTAATATTCAGGACAGAAGCAAAATGTGAACAAACCCTTTCAAATTAAAAAGAGTAAGTTAAAAGTGGATTATACAATGAAAAATAAACATAAAACCAGCATGACATCCACAAAGCAATATAATTTACTGTCAATTCAATAGACGAATGTGCTGCGGCGTTTGCGTGTCACTCAATTCAATAAGCCAGCGTACACTGTACCCATTCATATCCAGTTAGCAGATAGGGAGCATCAATAATAGTGATTGTTACGCCTTATGCCTTGATACGGACGCTGGATGCAAGACTGTTTATTCCATTGATGGCGATATCTTCTTCAACGTGTGAACTGACCTGCGTATTGCTTAGTACTATTACTTATTCTGTGGTATTGCTAATACTGTATATCGCGGTCTTTATTAATTTAGTATTAGACATGAGAGAATTTAATTGATTCTTATGATAAGACAAGGATACTCGATAAGCATAGAATACTCTGAAAACTTATAATCATTAAAAGTGACTGTAATGAATGTCTTGAAATGAACGCTACCCATAATATTGTTAATTCCAATTATTAAGTTATCTTTTTCAATGTGAGAACTGACCTCTGTATTGTTTATTTTGATAGCTTTTTTAGTACTTCAATATCCCCACTAATTGCTCTGATTGAAAGCAGCCGGTTCTCGATGCCCTAGTCCCATGGGACCAAAAGCTTTACTTATACATATAGGTTCGACCTTAGTCGATCATCGGTCAATTTTTTTTTTATTCGTATGTGTAAGTGGCCAACATCGGTCAATGAAGACTAAAGAACTTAAGAGGCACTGTACTTTGATTTAAAAAAAAAGGTGGTCTACCTACCAACATCGATTCTTATACTTTTCAGAGCATGACAGACACGTTATCGGTTCATCACATATACTTACACTGAATGCAGGTACAGATTAATATGAAACTGACGAAGAAAACACACACAAGCAAGTATTTTTAGTCTAAGTAATTCTGTTTTCTTTAGTAAATCAGTTTCCTAGGGTTGTTTTAGACTAGACATTTCAACGCTAACCGACATGTTATTCTAAGACGATGATATTCCCCGGCCTTCGTCATCTTGATGTATGTTTCGACATAAAGGAAGCAACAATTATGCCGATCATGACGTGTTTGCTATCTGGAGACCTTGTCTATTTTGTTCAGATAACATTGTTCATGTATTTACTGAGATTACATAATTTAAATACCTCCAACTTGACATTGTTAGCAAGGAAGCTGTTTCTATCACGTTAACGGTATTAAATTATTTATTTTAGTATTCGAGATATCTTTGGAGTACTTAATACCTGTATGTAAAAAGCTATTTGTAAGTAGTTTAACAGTTACAAGGTTAGGTGATACTTTTATTACAACATTTCCGTGTACATCATCTTATTTAATCTAAATGTTTGATAGAAATTCTAACTGTGACAGTTTCAATTTTACCAACTTATACTTCTTAAGTAAACTGAGCTCAATCTGTACCTGCCAATGCATGCTGATAGGATGACATCTATGACTTATTGCTAATTTCACAAGGCAAAAAGAAGTTGTCATTGTGACAGATCTCTAAAAGTATCATCTAAAGATATCTATTTTCTGTATATAGAACTAGTGTTGCCGAACTATCGATTGTTCCACTATCGATAGTTGACCTCGAAAATCAGTTAGGATATCGATAGTATCGATAGGCCAAATAGTGGTAATACTATTGATGATTTGCAATAGTATCGATAGTATTAATCCTTGATAGTTACTATGCTATCGATAGTATCGATACTATTATCGCCTCTAACAACTTTACTATCGATACTATCGATAGGTTTGAACTATCGATAGTTGTTTACTTTTCGATAGTATTGATTAAGGTTAAATAGCAATAAAAACAAAAGAATCTCGTTAAACCCACATATATTGTATCATAAAACCTTAATTTGATGGTACTAACTAAACTTTTGTAACTATATGTGGGTTTAACGAGATTCTCTGGTTTTATTACTATTTAACTTTAATCAATACTATCGAAAAATAAACAACTATCGATAGTTCAAACCTATCGATAGTATCGATAGTATCGATAGTAAAGTTGTTAGAGGCGATAATAGTATCGATACTATCGATAGCATAGCGACTATCAAGGATTAATACTATCAATACTATTGCAAATCATCAATAGTATTACCACTATTTGATCTATCGATAGTATCGATACTATCGATAGCCCTATCGATATTCCCACTATTGCCGCAGTATCGATAGACTATCGATATTCTATCGATAGTGGCCTATCGATCGGCAACACTATATAAAACCTCGGCATGTCCTCTTCTTTCCACGCGATAATGATCGAGTCAACGAGTGACCGGGCATTCTGATGGCAGTTTTCAAAAGCACACAGATAGAAATCAAACTTCCGAGTCCTATGACCTATTAAAACATGTGACAAAAACTGTCAAATTGTTTACTAAACAGCTTATTGCTATCGGAGCTACAGAACAACCACCAAGTATTTCATGAAACTGTCATTGTATTGAAAAGCGCGTCGACACCTAGTCGCGTCGCCTGTTTGCGTATGCAAATTAGGATTGTCAGGGCCACAATCAGATAATCGGATTACCGAACTGTTGCGTTTCAACTTAATAATGTACGAGTTGTATTTGCTCAAGCGTCAACGCTTTACAACGTTGCCCCTTTTACTCGTCAAAAGCGCCTGTGCATTTAACATTTCTAACTAAACCCTTTTTAGAACAACACAACGCCTATGATACCTATTGGTGGTGCCAAGATGAAAATTCAGTTAACAACTTCAATATTTCGTTGAATTTATTATAGTTAAGTATGTGGATGATTTACCTTTACAGAGATCTCGGACCATAGTTTGAGTCTATCTCGGAAAGGATAAAAGATCCATACCTGTTCTAAGTATGTTCAGATCAAGTTCAGGTACTGCTTGTAATTAATCATATCGTTCAAACATTTTCATTATGGTGTCAGATACCACGGACTTGCACGGCCGTCCGATATCTCAAATCACGCGCTAGAATTTACAATGCCCTTCAGCCGGCACATTGATTGTATCTGGAACATCATAAAGCCAATGCCACACAATTTGAAGCGACAAGATACGAGAATCGAACAGAGCCAGACGCAAAACAGCTGAAAATAACCTAGCGACGGGCGGACAACGCTTTTTATAAAGCGACATGCACCGCTCGGTGCGTTGCCGACACGCGCGGAGCCGTTTTAATAAGATTTTAATGGAGTGTGGAGAATTTTAATCGGAATAATCTTCGTGGTGTTTTAATTATGACATTTGTCTTTGGTAGTCATGTCACTTTTAGAAAATGAGAACATGGACTCGGAGAAATAGAGTACAGATCGGGTACAAGTAGGCAATTGTATGCAAAACTAATACATATTATAGTCAGCTAAATAACCTATGACAGGTGAATTTATACGAAACAATGTCAAACACGAGTAAAAAGTGATAAACACGTCGGTCTTACACGACCAGACATTGCAATAGACAGATCAAAACCAGGAACTGGAAAGAAGTGATAGAACGTAGTAGTTAAAAAAACTTGGTGGCAAGACAAAAGAGTTTTGTAACGCGGAAAGACAGTGAAAATGAAAGTAACATAATTAAAAATTATTATTACATATTATATTGGTATAAAAAATAATTAGGCGTGCTGGTATTCCAGACTCGGTCGCTAATCATCCTATTACCTCCCACCTACGGGATTACGACATTGTATAATTCATCGTTGGTTTGAGTTGGCTCGAGGCTAACTTGTTTTACCTACGTTAGTGTTAGGGCTGTAACTGTACCCCGATTTTATGCCTAAGTTCTCCAGGTCAAGAATAAGACCCGGTCTCCCTTTCTTTTGCAGGTAGGTAACCTAAGGTAATGGAAACAATAACCTTGACCAAGACATTTGTCGAAATGCTGAGAGTCACTCAAACAGTAATGAAAAGAGCGATGTTAGTAATAACATTGCTCGGTCGCGTATGAAACGAAGTGATTCGAAGGAGTACCAAAATCAAAGATTGTAGACTTAAGTTGAAGTTGTTATTTGTAGACACTACAAAGCAATCAAATGGAAATGGACAGGACACATAGCTACGATGAAGCTGGATCGGTGGACCAGAAGGGTTATGGAGTGTGTGACCATAAGCCAACACGCGAGGTCGAGGACACCCAGTACCTTATTGGGTGGTCGACGAAAATCCTATGTCCTGAAAAGGATAATAAAGGCTGCTATGGATGGATGAAACCTAAGCTAAAATCAGAAAAACATTACATACTACGTCTAACCACGATCACGCCAAACCAAGAATTGCAAAGCTAACTCCTTTGTTAGAAATGGCAAGTTTTTTATTTTCCCTTCCCAGTCAGCATCATGCCAGTGTTTGCACAAGTGTATGATAGAGGCAAAAACCCCAGCTTGATCAGAAGCAGAAACGAGAAACCTATGCACAACAGACTCTAAAAAGCTAGACAAAAAAGCCATTCGCTTTCGGACAAGGCAGCCCTAACCTACGTTAGTGTTTGGACAAGCGCACTGATGTAGAGCGAGCGTTTGAAATGTTTACGCTTTTTCCACTGGCTCGTTGTGACGTACGATTTGGATATCGACTGCTTTTGTTTAGTCGGCGTTTCAAGATCAACATTATGGAGTTTAGGTATATTGACAGCGTGAATAGCCTTCAAATTAATATTGACTTGCCGAATCGACACGTGTAACTATATATGAGCCAACAGACGCATGGTACGTCAGATGCGTATATGTTCCATGCTATCATGTCCCATTATCATCAGCAGCGCCATTGTACCGCTAATGTGCTGTCAGACCTGTCTGCTTGTTCTCACACTTCGAACCGAAACACAACGAAATAATACGTGTAAACTACAAAGGAATATCCCAGCTAGTTTGATGGAAGAAAATTGTGTTAAACATAGTCCTGTAGCTAAAACGGAACTAAGAATACATTTTCCTACAATAAATCATCTGACATCTGATAATAATGCTAAGAGTACATTTTCTTGCAAAATGCTCAATGCAACAAAGAAAGTAATAAAGAAATCCAGATAACAATTTTAATCCTAATCCTAACTAATATTATAAATTCGAAAGTGAGTTTGTTTGTTTGTTACGCTTTCACGCCCTATCTTCTGAACCGATCATGATGAAATTTTGCATACACATAGGTTAGGGTATCGAAAAGGACATAGGCTATATATTACGCGGGCGAAGCCGCGGGTAACAGCTAGTTGATAATAAATAATATTGTGGATGAATAACAATCAAAAAGATTAACAGTCTAGCATCTCGCAAAGTTGTAAAACGCTACACTAGGTAAGAAGCTAGAGCAATCTCCCGAGAAACTTACTGTTTACACATAAAGTTGATTCTCGTGACGAAGCCAGTTAACGAACACGGTTAACTTCGCATTCACTTGACCGCTCGCACTTTTAATGATCTCCGATATTTTTTCCTTCACCACACTCCAATGATCCGGAGAAGTTAAAGTAGTTTATCAAGTTAAAAATACTTCGCATTGTTCGTGAAAGCCTGTTCCTCATGTGAGCGTTTTGTCGGAGGCATCTTTAGATGTGGTCCCTCGGATTCCGGGATCATTATTATAACGTTATTATGTCAGAAATGCGCGTGTAGGTAGGTAGATTTTTTAGGGAGTACGGTACGGTGACCACCATAAAATGTAAATGTCTTTAATGAATACAGAATTAAAAGTTACTGCAACAAATTCTAAATCTAAAAAGGTATTCACTGAAATTTACTGTATAAAAATATCTCGTGCTTCTCCGTGCTTCGGAAGGCACGTTAAGCCGTTGGTCCCGGCTGTCGTCATTGGTGGCAGTCGTAAAGCTATATCAGATGCCTCAAGCCAGCTAGAAAAATCTGATACAAGTGTAGGCCACGTACACACACGAAAAGCAAACAAAGAACTGTTGCTAAGGAAGCATTTTCCATCCCCTAAAGGAGTAAAACGCGGCTCCAAAGATTGTATTTACCACAAGCGAAGCTGCGGGTAAAAGTTAGTTACCTCATAAATTTGCAAATCCGTCAATAACCCGCAATAGAGAATTCAAGAAACAAACGACTATTCCGCCTACGCGATGCAGAAATAAACGACATTGGAATTAGAAAGGTGCGAATTGAAAAGAACTCCAGTTAGGATATTTTACACTCGGAGGCAAACAGTTTTGCACTTAGCCGTGTCCATTCACTACTAACTTAATCTCTAAATGCATGGGCAAATAGTGAATGTTTACAATGGCGCCAGTGTAGTCTTGAGGTCACACGAAGAAAGGTTTTGTCTCTCACATCTGAGCGTGTAACTCTTTATTACTCAGGATTATCTAAATGTTGAAAAATCTGAGACTTTTGTTAGCCTGTGACGCACATAAAAATAAGAACATGATGCACTTAACAATGAGGAATTCAATTCAAATTTAGTCTAAGGAATGAATGACACTAATTATTCCATACAGAAAATTATAGTAACTATCGACGATCTTGTCAAAGAAACAGTCGAGAGAGATAAAATCAAATAGGATACCTACTTTGTGGCAATAAGTACAATCATAAAAATAAATTAAATATTACTATTGGAAAAGGAAATCACGGACAGCATACAACGATTTACAGCAAAAATACCCTCATCATCATTTTGTGTAGGTGACACGGTCAGTTGACCATGCACACCCTGGTGTCAGAGTTCTTCGGAACTGCCTCTCGGCCCCTGACGTGGTTCCTTTAACGACTACCAGATGGTAGCCGGGACCAACGGCTTTACGTGCTTTCCGAAGCACGGAATCATCTTTCTTATCTGACAATCAGGTGATTCATGCCTGCAATGTCCTAACCAAACTGGAAACAACTTTACAAGGTATGCTTCCCGTGGGAATCGAACCCACGACCCCCGGGTCAACAAGGCAAACGCCTTAACCACTGGACCACGGAAGCTGTTCCACGGACCCTGAACCCATTACATACATACATATTATACCACCTCCTACCCATGGTAGTGGGTAAACAGAAACTATTTTTTTATTTTATTTAACTATGGAGGAATATGAACTTATTTTGCACTGCCGTTAAAATTGTGATAAAAAACAACCATCAATATTAAAGCAAAAGAAAAATAAAATAGACTACATAGAGGGGTAAACTAGCCTAATGGAAAACTGTTTTAAAGCCAGCGAGCGCGCTTTGCACCTCCTATTTGTTCTGAACAAATAAGCCGAGTTGCGTCGCATCGATTGCTTCGAGAGCTTGCGCATAAAATGCAGAGACTAAAGAATTACATCGTTATCTGCTACAGAAATATTTATATTGAAAAGTCTCTCTCTCATCCGAGCGTGTTCCTGGTTGAATCCTCAGCTGGAGTGCTGCGAAGCCGGGGTCCACTATTCATAATGAAGTAAAGTGGGGGAAAGATGAAGCTATCAAATAAGAAGAGGGAAGTCAAGAAAAACTTTTAAAACAGCAAGTTTACCTTGCAACACAACCACAGCAGTCACATACTTAAAGCCTTGCTTGGCTTGCTTTCGTGAATGCCTTATTACATATAGTAATAAAGCTACGTGGACCTAGATTTGACGCGAAATTGCTTATGTCTGACCTCATACTTGATGGAGCGCCATCTTTGGATTCTATTTGAGGTATGACGCGAGTGTAGTCTAGCAGTCACAAGTCAAATATACGGAAAAATTTGCTTTTGAACCATTTTTCTTAACAGGGATATTTCTGGATGTCTTTGTGAATTTTGGAAATTGTAATGTTGTTGAAAAAGAAAATTGTGCAAGTTACAATTTTTTTTTTGTTTAATCTTAATATAGGAGAAGGATAACTGATATTATCAAATATGGTATTAAACACGGAAAATACGGAAATGGACTGGAACTGGTAATATTGAAATCAATACTAATGAGTATTCAGTTGCCTATCACGGCATCCACAAAGAGATGGCTCATTGATAATGCAACTGCTCGTATTGGTGGCCATTTACCACTTATTTCGCTAAAAAATGGAGCATAATGGCGAAAATATTGGAAACGATATTTTTATTAAGGCATCACATGAAGCGTCAAATGACATTACTAAAAATTACGAATAAAACTTTTTAACGCAAAAATCAATCATCCCCTGGTTTTCTACACCTAGGGTTTGAGTTTTTCTTAAATTAATATGCGACTAACTTAGGGGCATACCCGTTCGAATAAAATAAAGAAAATTATCAATATCGGACTACTCTGTAAAAAGTTATGCGTTGTCATAAATAATGCGTGGTCATAATATAAAAAAATATGCGTAGACTTGATAACCTTCTCCGTTTTTCTTTGATTGAAAATAAAACTGATCCTCAATTTCAAAAACATTAAAACCGATCTATAAGAAGAAGAATTAGAGAGGAAGAAATTAGGTTGCGAAGTCACTTTTTTTTTATTGAAACGTACGGACAATCAGCATACTCATTTCAACGCTTACTGCTGAGTTAAAATATTATCTTTTCGTTTTTCGATTTCAATATCACTCAGCAACAGCAACATACACAATAGATACAATGAGATTTTTTACCCCCTTGTCGCTCGTCGACCCATTAAAACAGCAAAACCAGTTTTTTTGCTGCCACTACTCACAAAGATTTTACTACAATCAGACAGTTATAAAAAAGGATGACGTGATCTGGCCTCGAGGTACGGCCTCTTATTACTTACCACGTGGGAGTGGAGACATAAAATAGTAGGTAGCAGAGATATTTAGCAAGCCACTCGTAGTCGATACTAGTGTGTTTAAATGTAGATAATAGGTTTTGGAAGGCACTATCGCCGAAAATTTCAATGGAAACCGAGGTCTCTATTTACCAGTACGATAATATACATTATTGGGTTGTTAAATTAAATTCACGCTAAGGATATTTAATTAGATATAAAAACTATCGGAGTTTTGTGGTGGGAAGTCAAGGGGTTATACAATTTTGCAAATTGATTTTAGTGGACTTTATAAAATGAAATTGGTGTAGTTTGGTGTTATAAATGCTCCTACTCATGAACAATTTGTGAATTAGTTAAAGTGGACTGATAAATGACTCGTATAGATTTGCCGCCAGAAACTCCCACGAGGCATCAAAGAACATACGCCATCTTTGATGCTACTTGGAAAAACTTTACCGTACAACACCGATACTTAGTATCTCATTATACTGGACATTGGCGGAATCACTGAAATTTCGGCGGAAGCCATAATATAAAACAGAAGAGGAATAAAAACTATTAACTAAAAAAAAATTACTTAATATGAAATAACAGAAAAAAAAACAAACTTAATCAAAAAATTCGTGTCCGTGTGGCAAGTTAGCAGTAACTACATATTGTCTTCATAATTTACATTGACATTTTTTATAAGAAAAGTCTCTATTTTTTTAATGTAACAAGTTATATATATACATATATTCTAAGCAGGTCATTCGTAGTCGATTCTAGTGTGTTGGAAAATACGATCTGTAAAAATATAATTAGACCATGGTTTGACTCTTAATACATATAGAGACATATGGTTTGACTCTTAATATTTGTTATTAGGTTAAAATACATATTTGGTTTGTTTTTCTAGATGACTGCTCTACTCACATACAATATTTGCCTATTCGGTATTTTGGCTTTACATGTTTTTAAATGTATTTTTACGGTTTTTCTCACATTAATAAATCAGATAAGGACATACCAGAACTGCAATATTAAGGAGCTTAAAATTCCTTCAAAACTTCATAATATTCCAGTTGTATTAAGATTGCTGTTGATTTCGATTTTTCTTTAACTTTTCCATGATAGAAAATGGAAATGTATTCCTTATCAACCGATTCGTTTCTATAAGACGATTAGAAATATTTAAGTACCTACAGGTATCCTACATCTAATAGAAAACCATTCTCAATAGTTTCAACTTTACTCAGTTAATTATTATTCATGAACACTCAACAGTTATTAAAGTTCCAGCACCTATGACATACTATCCTGACCTGACCTGCTGACATTTATATGACAACCTCGGCACATTGGAGCCTCGGTATTTTCTACAAGGCACTGGATAAATATAAGATGTGATTTTTGGTCCGTAATCAAGTCAGTTTACTTAGATCCCAAACTAGAACAGACCAGCTATGCTTTAGCCACCTTCATACGCGTCTTTTCTGTCTCCCAATTTTGCAGACCGAATCTACCTAAGGCCGGCCTTACACAATTTTTATGGTATTACGATTTTTGCAGTTTCGTCGTTTCCAAACGAGCGATTACTCCATACAAAAAATCGTTCGAAGACGTGAGGTCACACGTTCAAAAATAGTACCCCTGAATACATACTCTGGCCACAGCGATGCCGTTGTACGTTACACAGGACGAGATATCTCCATGCGTGATAACGTACTCGTGTATCTTACTCGTCATTGTATGAATTCTGGCAGTGTGAAAATGACGTATCCACCAGTTCCGAAGCTGAGCAAACCGGTCCATCGGGCGCGTCAAGTGTCATCATCAGTTTGTCTATAAGCAAAACATCTCATGCTGTAGTACTTAAAGGTACGAGAAATAACGAAGACGTTGCACTCAATAACTAACATCGGGAACCCAATGGGGCCAAAGACGTCCATCAAAATGACGTAACCGCCAACTCCGAAGCAGAGCAAACCGGTCCATAAGACCGGCGGCGTGGTATTATGCCATATCGCGTTTCGCGTCTGCTGCGATAATTGCTTATTGTTAACCAGCCATGTTGTGAGTCACCTCCGCTCCACTCCCACGCACGCACGGCAGACTTCAATACGGTCCAAACACGCTGTATAAATAAATAGGACTTAAATTGCAGAGCATTTCTCTTTCATCTGAGCGAATTCCCGATTGCATTCTTAGTTGTGGTGTTTCGGAGCATGGGCTCAGTTATTGAGTCGCATGTCAGTTCAATACTGTTCAATTAGGTGCTGCATTTTTGAATTCACCCTCCTTGAATAACATTGCACAATACCGTACCGTACCCTTGCTGTCGTTTACTCGAAACATTAAATCTGAGGCATTGTTGATATTGGAATGCTGATCATAAGGTCCACTCTTACTCACCAATCGTTCGATCGTCATTCTTAGACGTCAGTTAAATGTCAGATAATAGACAGCTTAAAAATTGGGTCACCACTGATGGCTACTAACAGAGGGACGACAGCAGATTAGTAATTATATCTATGCATTATATAAGTACTGAACAGCTAAGTTTACATTTATTTTTTCCAACCAATTCAGTGCTTCAAGCCTAGTTTACGCGAACTTGTTTTAAAATGTGTTCCGCTAAATAAACATCCATTGCGCGCTGAAAACCTGCAAACATTTGCTGAACGTAATAAAAGCTTTTATGAATGTTCGCAAATTTTATAGCAAAACGAAGTACCTAATATTTTCAAGACGAGCATGGAAGATGAGACGACTCTTATTGGAAATCCTGAGGAAAGAGGAAAGCCAGGACTGAACTTATTGCGGCTGTAATGAATAGTGACGATGATGATAACTAATGATGATTTTAAAAAAAGAATATTCTTTAACTTCCAAGTAAACTAGTTTTATATGCCAAGTTGTGACAATGTCAAGAGTGAGACTATGCAGTAAAAGTAGGAAAGCTACGTATATTGGATACAAATGTAGTGTATCAGTAACAACCACCATATTTGGTGCTTTCAGATTCTAACGAAACGCTGGATCGTCTACGTAACAACGATGTAACTACTTGTGTCTGGTGGTTAGTACTGCTGATGTCTATGTAGGATAAGACACCTTACATCATCATTGTACAAGTGCTCCGAATGTAATATTAAAAAAAAAGGCATTGTAATGATTCTACGAAGGAAAGCGCTAACAATCTTGAATACTCCAATTTTTGTATGCTCCGCCCACCATCAAGAATCCAAAAAAATAAATGGGTCATTGAGTTCCCAGAAGTCATAAATTAAATTATGTAACATTTCTGTGAAATACAAGTGAAGAAAGTAAGTGAAAATATAAAAAGAAAAAATGAACAGGTAGAAATAAATATTTTTGGAGCCGTTGTCATTTCGCAGAATAAGAAGTTAAATTAACACAGATAATTCGTTTACTTGTTTCTTTCAACATATTATTAATTATTTTATGGACTCAGTATTAAAATTTTTCGGAGCAGAAAAGGATTAGCAAGAAAGGATTCAAATCAGAATCCAAGTGAATTTCTTTTCATGTGTGTAACTATAGTAGTGTTACGTTTTCCATGCCTCAAGGCAACTGCTATCTTACAATAATATCTCTGAAAACACCGGCATAACGTGATAGATAAGGCAGTAACTTTCCCCCCACCATAACTGAGTAAACAAAATTAGATTCCACCATTGTCATAACCCCCATTCAAGTTTGATTCACCAAACATGGAAATTCGGACAGGCTCAACTCGACCCAACAAGGTGATGATCAGCTATCTCTCTCGCACTTGCAGATCTATTGTCATACTATATAACAATGGTTCTCAAGCTTTATTTCTACAGGGGATAAGATGGTTAAAAATAAATTGCAATCATAAATTAAAATAAACGTTATTCAAAACATATAAGTTATGTTAGAACTGTAATCGTAAGATCTGTGTTACTAGGTAATCAGGGGAATAAATTTGTGTGCCGATTTGCTTTTTAAACCATAACAGTTCCAAATGATCAGATTCAAATCCCATTATGTATTGGTTTATGATACTCAATAAGTTGTTGATCTTTTACTTTTGGTTTAGGAACCCATTTTAGCTCTTGCGGACCACTAATGGTCCTCGATCCACAAGTTGGAAACCACTGCTTTATACACATAAATATTAATGAGTGAGGAGGTGTTCCGCTGAATATGAAACGAGCTGCGATGGCGAGGTGTCTGTTTACCTCAATATGCTGGAGACAATTATTCTGCTCGTATTAATGTTTTGACGCTTAAGTACTTAACGTAGGACAAAAAACGATGTCGTTGAAAGGTCGAGGGTAAGATATGAATGATAAATCAGGATAAGAATGCGGACCCCAGGCTTCGAAGCACTATAGCTGAGGATGCAACCGGGAGAACGCTCAGATGAGAAAGATAGAGAGATAAGGAGAAGAATGAAAGCTATAAACCAAACAATATTCAATGTTTGAGTTGCACTAGGAATCTGAACACAGTATGGTACTTGAGTAATTTGAGTAACTATACCTTGGACGAGGCCTTTGTCCAACAGTGGATTTCTTGCGGCTTAGATGATGCAATACTTACATCAAAATCGATCAAGAATTCAACTCCAGCCAAACGACGTAGAAAACCAAAGCCGCATATTTTCCAAAATGGAGGTTGCCGCCATGCAAAATTTACCACTAGAGCCTTATTTACGACTGTTGTGTTATTACACAGCTAGCCTACTGACAACGATACTAAATCAACTCTAGCAGACTAAGTTTGAACAGCAGTCACTTATTATACTATGACATTGTCTCAATTTTGCTTTTAAATAATAAAATCAATGTGACCTGAATAGGTATTTCAAAAAGATAAAATTAAACTACTTACCAACAATCTTAAAAACATTGTTCACTATAACATCACTTTACATAATAACAAAATTGCATGCATTGTCACGAGTTGATACTTCACTTATCACCAAGGAGATCTGTGCAAACGTTAATAGCTTTACGGTCTCATATTTGTTTGTTTGCGCTCGTTATGTCAGGATTATCGAAAAGCCCCAAACCAGACTTTGTTTACTCTTGCATCCAAACATTTGCTATAGCAGTTATAGAATGTAAACAGTTTATTGTACAGCGGGCATATAGAGCCAAATCCGTGAGCCGATTCGCTGAACCAATCAAAGTCGGAACTGAAAGACATTTATTCAATTATTTTGCTGGTAACTAACAGCCCTATAAATCGTTTGCTTTTGGAATCTGACTCGCAAGGGTTGATTTCCACTGTAAAATAAATAACACTACTACAGGTAATTTTACAGTTTTATGAAACGTTTATAGTTATTATATTCTTATCAGTTAAGCTATTAACCTAACGCCCATGTATATATTACTGTTTTTCATCATAAACATTGAGGAAGTAGAACCAAATTTTAGGAAAGAGATATCACATGTACTTTCTCAAATTTGAAGAGCTAAAGATCCAATTATGTAAGTTAGCTTAAAAAAATGTAGGTTCCAAAAATCATCATTATTTGGAACTTCTAGTCCACTTACTAGTAGAGGGTCGACGATGGACGATGTCAATCAGTTATCACAACATAAACTAACAGATAAAACTATTAACGCTGTTAGTCATACATAACTGATTCTATTTTTTAATTGCTGGAATCTCGTGCCAGGGTCGTAGGTCAAGTCATGCTGAGATCACTGTGGTAAATGCTGTGGGTGTCGGCCTTCTTAATAAAAAGGTCGCTGATCTTAGAACTAGAGCGAACGATATTTGAAGAGGTAAACTATGAACAAAAAGGATTGATGAATAAGTACTGGGAAACGGGCAACGACTTATATCATAAATTATTATTTTAAAATTTTTATTAAGATAGGCCCAAATAAAAACCCTTGAGGAACCACACTTAGAAACGATGAATAAATAAGATATCTTGTTATACATATTCATTACAAATGACAACAACAAATCATCAAACTCGATAAATATGTTTTTCTACAATAAGAATACAAACATTGAAGATATTTACTGAAAGAATGAAGTATTTACATAGAATTCTAAGGACTTCGCTTAACTATCAACAATTCCTTGAAGCACGATAATTAATTTGAGCCAGCATTGCATATCGGGAGTAATTAGCGAACTCAAGTCTTTATTATTATTCGGATTTCAAAGAAAAATACTCGCTTTCATTCTAGCCAAGGTTAACAAATAAAAGAAAAAAGTAAGTGCCTAACAATCTTCAATTTCGTCGTATTTACGTGGGCATCGAGAGAAAAAATCTTAAGGTTAAGTAAATGTTTCAAAACAATAAATAACAACAGGAAAAGAAGGAATTTCCTTTAATAAGTAAAGGAATCATGGTTTACATTTTATATAGTAATCGAAAAGGTATCGGAAAAAAAATTGGTATAACGGACGCTCCACATGGACTCATCACACAAGGAATGTAAACCTCAACTTAACATCAAGTCATTTTTAAAACATCACAGAAGAAAGACAGAACTAACTCAGATAAAAAGAAAATATTTACGTCAGTATTCGAAAAACTGATTAATTTATGTTTTGACGCCCTCAAATTGAGCAAAAAAATATCTATCACGAGGCATTCTTTAACAAATCTGAGAAGAGCAAACATGTCACCCTTTGGCGCTCCGATGTGATAAATAGTAAATGCGGTACGCTTTCCAGAAGCTGTTTTATGCTTTTATGTGTCCCCCGATGAAAGATGTCATTTGTCATCGTCCCTTTCTGAACTGAAGGGCATTCGGTAAATCCACTTAGGGTGTTCAAGGATAGACGTATATTTCCGTGCGATCGGAGCGTTCCGTTGCGATTCCGACCCTAGTTTCCATATCAGTCGATAGATTTTCGTAATAAAATCAAATTCTTTGAATACGAATTGCTCTAGGATAGGATATTCCTTGGTGGTGTTATTTTTCCTACGTTCTATTATTTTAGGATTTTACGAAACGTATCAGTTAGCGTTTTTTGCTGGGATACTTTGAATTGGAACAGCGTTTCGCTTTCTTGACGCTGAGATGACATTCTCATGCTAAGATGGTTTTGGAATAAAAAAATTATGTTCGAATTGCATATGAAATCTTGGAAAGTCTTCAAATTTAAGCTGTGAGGAATAAGTTATAGGTTTAATTTTATCTTGAGTTAAAATGTGTTGACCACCTCCTTAGGATGTGTAATGTTTTCCCTGCAAAAATATTTGATTATCTCCGATGTCATCCAGAACAGACACGCCGGCACTTTCACCGCTCGTAACGTGAGCCGGGCGTCACGCATCATGACGTCACCGGCACCGAGGGTCACCAGTTTTCTATTCGCGTTGTTGAGTGACGCACGCGCCGGTGACGCTGCGACATGCTCTCTAAATACTCCCATGCCGCAATCACATAATTAAAAGCATCTGGAGCGCCGTCACGGCGGGTAACGGCCGTCTAGCCGTAATATTTTAGCCGGAATCACCATCACGCCCGGCGCGCCGCTCGTTGCGGGTGCATACGTCGGGTGCTCCGCTCTCCGCCCGCCGCTCGCCTCCCGCTGTGGGTGCACATGGTGCATTGCCAAATTGTTTGCATGAAAATATTGAGGGGGTAATTGAAACCTCTGCTTAATAGGGCGTACATTTGTGTTAAGATCTGCGATTTCGCCAAATCGTAATAACTACGACACAGATGAGAATGCAACCGGGAAAACACACAGAAGTACCTTAAGATCTGCAACTATGAATCAACGATATTTAAGTATGTGATCCGAAGATATGCTGCTAACAAAAGGACAGTATGGATAATGATCCACAATCCTCTTTCATGTATAGAACAAGGGCTCTGTACATTATAGGTCAATCTCGACCGTATTAAAACAAGAATCCTTATTAGAGCTTTTGTTTCGTGCGGTCTTCGGTTTCTGCGTTTCGTGGAGCAAAAGATCAATGGCTTTTGATGATAAAATATCAAGTAAATTTCTCATTAATATAATAAAAGTTTTCGCATTTTCAAGAACTTGGCTCACACTTCCGGAACTAGCTGAAGCTAATATTTTTTTTTCCAAGACATAGGTAATTTCACGGCAGATGTCGGTCAAGGAAGGATAAGTCCAAATGACATTATAACCAAAAGGGGCAATATCCTACAGATATCTAGGACAAATGGCAACCCTAGGAACAGCACTTTACGTTCCAAATAGAACGAGGACAGCTATCCGGCTCCGTTTATGAATAAGAAAGAAAAGATTTATACAGCAATGAATGAATACTTAATTCCGGCCGCAAATTCTGCCTCCATATTACGCTTTGGAGATATGCCAAGCGCAATATCAATACAATTACATAATGTACTAGTATAACTAAATGGCAGCGTGCGTGTGCTTCGGAATTTCAAGGTATGAAATATTGCATGTACTGTCTCCGTCTTGAGACGTAGGTTAAACTTTGTCATACCATGTGGAATGTGTGACGTAATACCCATCTCGTTTCATATGGCTTGAAACGGGTCAAGGTTGAAAGCGAACATTAATTAAACATATCATTACATGTCATTGGTAAATGATTTCTCGTTGACCTGCACTGGAAGCATTCTCATAGGTCATGAGTTCGGCTGTCGGCTGATATTGCCGAATGAATTTATATCGGTGGTTTCCGAACTGTTCGATTTTCGACTGTGGATTATAATAAGCTTTCGTTCTTTTATTTTACCAAGAGAGATCGACCAATATCACAGCATATATTTGACGGTATTTTTTTACGAAATAGGATGGCAAACGCGCAATACCAAGGGCTTAAGAAGAGCAAGGAGAATAAAGTTATTTACTAAACAAGCACATGACAATTTTTTTTCATATTCGTAAAAGTTAGTTCTCTCGAACACACTCAGAAACGGGGCTGTGTCAGTCAGTACCCAAGCACAAGGCACAATAGTGTCTAGGTGCAAGGAATAAAGAGACTGGAGAATCGATATCACGCATGCTAAGCAGGACTGAATGGTGTCGAAAACCTCTATCAGCACATGGAGTACTTAATATAATCTCACATTGGGGACAAAAAATACTGTTGCAGTGATTTAACCCCCCACGCAAAAAGAGAGGGTTTGTTGTGGGTTGTGTCTGTCTGTGGTATCGTAGCTCTCAAACGGATGGACCGATTTTCGTTTAGTTTTTTTGTGTCATAGACCATTTCATCCCGAGTGTTCTTGGCCATTTTTCATGAAAATCTGGTAAACCGTTTGAAGATCTTCAGCTCTTTTCTAGTTGATGATGGGATGTGACTAACTTCCTTGATCGATTCAAAATTTGGTACAGTGTTATTTCAATGATATTGAAAGTGTTGGGGATTTTAAAAAAAATGATGTTATTTTTTATGTCTGCAGCACCGCCCGATAGTAAACTAGTGCTTAAGTTTACTACCAGGTTGTGCGGCAGATCTGTACCTAAACCAACCGGTGGGTCAAATGCTGATTGGCTGCCGATCAGACAGCCAGGGTTGTGAAACATGTTTTTCTTCGAATTGCAACTGACCCTGGCGCGGTTAGACGACTGTCATTTCCATTATTGACGATGTTTCTATGCAATATTTGTTTACCAATTAGATTTAGGGTGCGATATTTGGACGCAGAGACTTTATACTTCGTAAACAACCAACATACCTTCATACACACACATGCAATAAATCTTCCCAACCACCCCTTTTTTTCATCTAAAAGACAGTGTCTACACCCGTAGTTAGGTAAAAACATCATCCAGATAATGTGCATTTTAAACTTGATTTTAACAGTTTTTAATTAAATTTTTTACCATACAAGTTTACTTAAGATATGTACCTATTTAAGTAAAGGTAAAAGAAAAAAAAACTAATTGTTCCCATTATCGTATCAATGTCGTTAAATAGGTATATTTATATACAATTTTCTTAGCTTACTTTACAATATTGTAAGATTAATAGTAAGACTTCTTTACAATAGAACATTAAGTATATTAAATCTAGACAAGGTCAAGGTATACCTATTGTGTAAAACTGGTTTTGTTTATGAATATTTAATGGATTTCACGTCAGATTTGAAATAATTCATAATTACTTATTTTATGCAAATAGACTTCTAGATTTTATTGTAGTTAGTGCTAGTTACACTTACTTAGTTTCAATTTAAAGATAAACAATACTTAGAATAAAGTAATGTCATTGAACTCTATCAATCCATTATTATTTTGGCAATTAGCTAAGTTCATGAACAAATTGTTTACAACCAATACTATAATTGTTTAAACTAAACTACCATCATTAAAAACCGGCCAAGTGCATGTCGGACCACTGGTCACGTCGTTTTATCAGTTGGATGATTGACTCTCGATTTGTAAACCCTACTTAGCTTTTATAGTTTTCTATAAATAATTAAAACTTTGAGGCTTAAATATCTTCAATGGAACCCTAAATAAAAAAAACCCGGCCAAGTGTGAGTCAAACTCGCGCAATGAGGGTTCCGTACAATATGCTTCGTGAACACACACACAATGTGCAAAAATGTTTTATTCAATTGACTAGCGCTATCTAGTAGTGCTTTAGTGAACTATTTCCCTAGGTGAACTTATTATAGTGATTTTTCCTGTAATCTTCAAGCAATGAACTATATTTTGTAATTTTTTCGAAATTTTAGGCCCAGTAGTTTCGGGGATCAGGAGGGGGGGATGGTCAAATTTTGCCTCCTTTCGTGAATAAAATCAAAAGTATTGATTTTTCCGGAACAAAAAAATATTTTTGAGATCCTCATAACAAGCCCTTTCCTTTGATATATATAACATGGTAAGGTTTGCAAAACTTTTTTTAACATTTTCTATTTGGACCCCCTAAACTAACCCTTATTTAAAAAAATATATATTTACTTTGCACATCCATGTTTGGGTCATAGGTTTACACCATCTTACAATATTTCATTTAACTTGGTTCAGTAGATTCGGAGAAAATCGTCTGTAACAGACGGACGGACAGACAGACGCACGAGTGTTCACACAACACCTACAAGGGTTCCGTTTTTAATTTTTTGTACGGAACCCTAAAAAGACGTATCCCACGACGGCCCATAACCCACAACATGAGATTGATAAGAAAAAATATATCCCCACTTTAAATTGGAAAGAGCCCTTGATATTGTTATGTTTAATTTTCCAAATTGCAGTTAGTACCAACAGACTCCAAGCTAAACCGAGGACCGACCCATCTGTCTGTAGACATGGTTATGTCGAAAATATAAGGGTTCCTTAATTACTACAGAACCATAAAAATCTGGGTATGTCCTTTATGAATTTATGAATGAATTAAAAATTAATTTTTACTTATTTTGAATTCGGTCTTTAGTTGTTTCGCACCACAAGTTTTCTTCTAGCTAAAGCTTTGATCAAAAACTTATCTAAAACATAAAATAATAAGAGCAAATGTTTGATTGAACTTAAAACTATACTGGCTTTGTTTTGTTTTTCGTATGTGTAAGTGGCCAACACTGGTGTCAGATTTTTCAAGCTGCCTTAAGGCATCTGACAAAGCTTAACGACTGCCATCAACGATGACAGCCGGGACCTACGGCTTAACGTGCCTTCCGAAGCACGAAGGAGCTCGAGATATATTTATGCCACTTGCGGTCACCCATCCAAGTAGAGACTGCACCAGGGGTTGCTTAACATACGTAAGCGCTCATAGATCTCACACCAACTGGACCATCGGGCTACTCACTATACTGGCAAATGATTCCTTCACGAACTTTAAAAAAATACATCAGTCTTCAAATAGCAACAGAGTTTCTAGCCCAATAAATGTCAGTCACTACTTGCTATTTACGTTCTAAAAAAACGTCCCATACTGTGTCCATCAACTGACTTTATTTTCTCATAAAACTTGAAAACTGATCATCAAGGAACATTTGCTACGGAATTTAAATTTAACTGTGTTTCCGATGTTGATATATCAAGTTCAATTAGGGGACATCCATAAATAATGTTACAATATACATGATTTTTAGACCTCTCACTCCTTGTCACAGAGTCACATTTGTGGACCTTACCCCAACTGTGTTGTGACATACTTAAAGAAATATCAAAAGCACAATACGTAAAATATCCTCTAAGGAAACTTATTTAATTTTATTTAAGAATTTAGAATATCAAAGATTATCTCTTTGATTTGTTTTCATAAATTCTAAATTATGTAGTTGTAAGAAGATGGATGCTTCAGCTAAGAAAGACACCTGTGACTGGATATATTATGTGTGTTGTCATAACGCTTATGGACCCCTCCTTCTGTTGTCACATGCTGCCACATTTTCTTGACTGTGTAACATAATGTATAGATCGCCCCTTAGTAGAATGTTGATGACTGACATAGTCTCTATAGTATGGTAAAAACATATATTATGATCACTTTTACAGACAATTCAGCAAATAGAATAGAAATTACAATATATGCTTTTTTTTAATGATGGAAATGTGTCCAGTAAAGCTTTATAAGAGGAGACCCATTGTGACTCGGAGAGTTTTAAGTAATTGGAAAAATTATGATGAATGGAGAATTTCCATTATCACATCCAGCAAAATCAGTATACCTCTTATGGAGGTGTATAATGTCACTAAGTAAAATTTTATGCTAAAAGGTCCCCCTTTAGGCTGGCATAGTCACATCAAGTGAAACGAAGCGTTGAAAAAAATATATTGAAAAATTAAAAAATATGGCGAGTTTTATTAAAAACTTTATTTATCCTGAAATAAGAGTTGTTTATAGTTTTTGTGTTCTAAATGCAATTCTGTTATAACCTAACTCTTTCATTTTTTGTTTTTGCATCCTCATGATGGTTAAGAACTTGGAGTTCAATTTAAAATGTAATTTCTTTACGACATGAATTTTCTGCAGCATGTTGGGGATCTTTGACGTACTGCCATGCATATGCACAATGCATATGCATGGCAGTACGTCAAAGATATATTGTTCATACCACTGAATATACATACATATAGGTACCTATGTTTTATATTCCCTAATTCATACCCAAAAACAATATTTATTTTTTGTTTGAAGTATACATACAATACAAATTTGTAAATAAAATACAATATAAATTTGAAGATGGATGGTACCCTCGGTGCTAAGACCAATATGAGCTTGGTGGCCAGTTATTTTTTTTAATTAACAGATCTCGAGGCCTAAAAGTAAATAAAAAAATTAGATGAAAAAGCAAATTGTCATACAAATATTTCACTCATGATTTTAATATTGAAAATTGGAATAACCCTTGGTGTGAGTAAGCATGTAAAGTATACATGTAACATATGTGATAGGTACCTATATGTTAGGGAATTTTCCATGATTGGTTAACTAGGTGGTGTCAAACACTTTTGTTTTAATTCCAAATTGATGCAATGATTGCAAACATTGAAACAGTTTACAATTTATATTTTTTATGCATTCTTGTGCAAATATGGAATTTAGCAAAGAGGGTATAGTTTTAGAAAGTAGGTAGTACTTTAAAAAAACAGTAGGTAAGTTGCAAGTCCTGTTTATCGCCTAACCTTCATGTTGCAGGTACCTACACATTTTAAGGTTATAAGTACACAAACAGAGCCCTACGTCGACATAACCTAACAAACGCTCGGTATTGTATAATATGCACTAATAATACCGCGATGTCCTCCGAGAAGCCGGTTTGTCTACTCGATAATGCTCGGCTATTTATTTTTACACGTTACGTATGTGAGCAGCTGTCTGCTACATCTCGGCCCGGCCAAGGGAATATCACTATTCGCAAAGCAAGCTCTAAAAAACTATGACCAGCTCGATATGCACCCACCGTATAGCTATATTTGGAACTCGTTTAACGAGTACGCTGGAGTCCGCAAGAGAAATTTGCTGCCCCAAATTGCTTTCATGTATATAAATAGGAGCTACATACCTCTAGTCGTTCCCAGCAGCAAGTATCACGTCCACGAAACGATATTCCAAAGGTGGAATCACAAAATTGTGCACAAAAACCCTGGCGACAGTCCACAGCGGCAACCACTCAACTCACAGCCGGGCGTGGAGAATTCACAAATGACTAGTCGCACACTAGAGATAAATAGAAAATACACAGATTACACTAACTTAAAATCTATGATTTTCACATCAAATATCTAGTTGAACCGAAACGAAAAACGCGCCAACTGTCAAAACTAAAAAACTACAAGCACCGATGTGCCGCGCGTCCGCGCGGTTCGAGTCCGCTTTTCTGACTGAGAATGGGAAGGCCACACACGATCCTGCACGATATCCGTGCGCCTCACACGACCCGACTACGACGGCACGCGCACGCTAGCATGCTTCTGCCGCAATTTTTTCATTTATATAATATAAGTAGTAGCAATCCCACTATCACATAATTGACAAAATATTATACTAACGTAGGCGTTATCTATATCGCGATGCGACAAAAATGAGATAAGTATTTGAACGTGAATTCTGATGATAAGGTAAAGCAACCGTGTTGAAAAGATCTCTGTGGACTACGAAAATACGTACAAGCCAACACTCATCTATATTCGTGTGGGATAGACGTTAGCCAGACGCGCATGCGTCAGTCGGGCCACAGGCACGACGTCAGTGAATGACAAGCCCTGCGCTTGTATTAACCGATCGATTTCAAAAGAAATGTGGTTTCCTTAAGCCGTTTACACGACACCAATAGGCGAGCCAGGCCAAATAGCCAGTACCAATAAGCCAGTCGAATGGCTTCGTGTAAACGGCAATATTAAAGCAAGCCAGATAATTATCCAACCAATATGAGTCACTGGCTTATGGCTTGGCTTGGGTCTGGCCTGGTTCGGCTACTTGCCTCGTGTAAAAGGCCCATTTGATTTCTCAATCTGTATTATGAGCTATTTCAGGAAGTCTTTCTTTACCATCTCAATGAATTTCCAGCTCTAAGTGCCGAATTAAGACATTTTGGTGGCCTAAGCACTTTAAGCTTTGGGCTCGGCGGTGCTTCTTAGCGCCCAGTGCTGGCTAATTTTTCGTGTCTGGTGTCCCAAGTTGTGACGCCCTTAACAGACAAATAACTAAAATAATAATTAGGTACTAACTATTTTACTTTGGGGCTAAGCAAATGCGACATTATTTATACTTTGGTACTTTCTTGTACGTCATATATTTATTTCTTTGAAATTAAAATGAATTTCAGATAACAACGATTAATGAAGGGACCACTATAATAATCATCATCATTTCGTGTAGGTGACATGGTCGGTCGAACATTTAGTGACATCACTGTATTTGAAAGTCATTACAGGCAACGGTAAAGAGTTGCAGACAAATGTAAGTATAGTTTGTGTTCAATGCTACACAAATATTTAAAAATTTACTTACACAGTATAGCTACATAATTTTGTAGGTACAATAGTATGCTTTAAATTAAAGGACCTTAGATTTAATGTCGCTCTAGCGGAATGGTCCCTACAACCAAGGTCGCAATAAATGAAACACCTTGTAATTGTAAGGCGCTGTTACTTAGTCATTTTACCAATGAGAAGGATAAAATAATAGCTTACAGTTAAAACAGGTATTTACTTACAACTCAAATCATAACATCATTAACATGTTTACTTATTATGAATTTATTTGCTCATTAGTGAAAGTTTTCCAATCCCAATACACGGATCATAAAAGTAATTTTCCTAATGAAAGGATTTGCACTCCTCTCCTTCTCTCTGTATCTTCATTCTGTTCTAATCGATTTCTATCCGCAAAATGTGATGTAGTGTAAGAGCATGGGCGTGAAGTTTGAACTTTGTAATACAATAATTTTATTAAAATTTACAATAAGATATATATTACTAAAAAAGGTACCTACAACAATCAATACGAGTTGAAAATACTATTTTGATTAATTCTTAATTATAAGCACTACAGCGATAAATAAACTGAAACCTTATCTGCTAACAAATGTAAACTATATCGCAATTAATCAAACCAGAAATCACTAGATAACAACAGTCATACTTATATTTATAGTATGTTTGTTTAAATACTATAATCCAGAGAGCATATGACCATTCGGCAATATTATTAAGTAAGTCACTTGTTCGATCAGTTACTTAACTACGAAATAGTCGTGCTAATAAGTAACTCACAAGTAGGCTGTTTAGCAAGGTCTTGTGCTATTAAAAAAATCGTGATCATTTTACATAACTTAAACCGTTGAAAAAATATTTTTTCTTGGGTTTTAAGCATTGAGGTATGGTATGATTTGAAGTTATTTTTAAATATGTCATGATTTGCTATTAAACATAGGTAAGTATATATCAAACATAAGAATTTAATAAAAACTGATAACTCTGATAAGACACGCCGCGCCACCATACCTACATTCAATTTGTCGCAATGACGACAAGGTCTTCAGTAGATTAGTGATCAAACAGTGTTATCACGGTTTCGAATCTCGATCTTTGTCAGTAAGCTATCACCATGCGACAAGTGCAGATAGGCGTCGTCGGCGTCGGTCGGCGTCGGCTATGCTTGCGTCATTATCTTTATTAATATTGTAAAGGAAATATTTGATTGTTTGTTTGCATTGAAAAGGTTACTAAACTACTGCACCGATTTTCAAAATTCTTTCACATAAAGAAAAGCTATTTTATGTATGGGTGACATAGGCTATAAAAAAAAACAAAAAACAGGCTATAATGCACGAAGTCGCGGGAAAATTGCTAGTTTTATTATAAAAATAATAACATAATATTTTATCTGGCTTTTATTTGTTGTGTTGAAGATTTTTGTAGTCTTGCTTTGTTAAGTATAAGTATGAGCACAAAGATTTATACAGTTATACACTAATTAAAATATATACATGTTATGTATTGGCACAGTACGTCAAATTCAGCATAACTTTCGTCCACCGCTCTGCTCGCGTTAACATAGATCCCTTTTCTGGTAAGTATAAAACTTGAAAATTCCTGAAGCATAAAAAGGTTAATTTCACATTTATAATTATGATTTTGATTTCTGAATTCCAAACAAACAATTTTTTTGGGTCGTATACTTTGAACTCTTACAGAATCGTAGCATATTTTTTGTCGCATCAAGCAACGACAATCGCACCGTGTGTAATCCGCCTACAAAAGCGCAGTGCTGACTGTCAGATGTCAATGTCAGAACTTTAAGTTTTTTTTTTATATTTACATGTTGTCGCACAAAGGTGTCTATTGCACACATTCTTGTTTTTGATTTTCGGACGGAATGAAAAGAAGTTTAAAATGCGAGTAAATTCGTAGAATATGTTTGTTACTTATTTTTTTTCTCACTTCAACCACTCACAGTTTTTAGAAGTAGATACCCGCTTAGTCGAATTACTCATTGTACATTTTATTCAGGGCAAAAGTACAGTTTCCTTTTGAATGTGGGAAATAGGGTTTTAGAATATAGTAGGTACCTACTTAATAGCTACAAGAAAAAAACCTAAACCTGTAGTTCGTCCTGCATGAAGATACCGTTAACTGGCTTCTGCTCAATTACTAGAGTACAAATTATATGAATGATTCGTTAGAAAAAATATCAAATATCAAAAACAGAAACTTAACTTTATTATTTAACAACCACAAATCGACTCCATCGAATTTACTTTTAAATAAATCTTAGCATTTTTTATTTATCAATGTTATCTACACAAAGCAAGGAAAATTAATTTGGAATTGATAAGAATACTTAGATGTACTTATTTACCGCGTCTCAAGACATTAACTTCAATGTCGATGGGCCTTAACATATTAGCCCCAAATTGCGATTGGATAGCGGAAATTATCTTATTGAATTAAGAAAATAAGATATGGGAAGAAATTCCACACGGGCACGATTCGAACATTGTTTTTGATTTCCTTTTTCACCTACACGCCCACCATCATGGCATTTAGATCTTATAGCCCCAGGTTCTGTGTATGTAATTTGTAAAGACAAATACGTGATTAGCATTTGTATAAATTTCCAGAGAGAGTAGCCAAAACAAAGTGCGCTCACCAACCCGTCTGCCAAACGTGGTGAGTATGTCGGTATGGCAAACCCTCTCCATGATGTAAATCCTTGAGGGAGACCTATGTCCAACAGTGGACTTCTAGCGGCTGAGATGATGATGGTGATGTATTTGTATAAACAACTTTTGGTACATACATACATACTGTCACGTCTTTTTCCCTTGCGGGGTAGACAGAGCCCAGGTTTGTAAAACCTTAAGGCCACTTTAAGCGTGTTGGTGGGCTTATAGAAGAGAACGGAATCAAAATAGCGATGGGAACTTTTGGTAGATGTCCATATAATCGTTAGGT
The DNA here is from genome assembly GCA_963082605.1 of Rhodophaea formosa. Taxonomy (NCBI): domain Eukaryota; kingdom Metazoa; phylum Arthropoda; class Insecta; order Lepidoptera; family Pyralidae; genus Rhodophaea; species Rhodophaea formosa. The sequence continues at coordinate 4,809,194 of OY720228.1, read as the reverse complement.
ACAATTCCTACACTACACAGACTAAACAATAGTCAGTCTGTCCATCCAACGGTTTTATGTTCACTGTTCAATATCTTACTATTTCAATCAGAGACTTTTATGTGTATCTACGTTTATGGGGATTTAGATATTGGGATATCTTTTTCTATTTGCAGAGTTTATCTAATCGTGGTGGAGTGTGAAAGATTTTTATTTTGATATATTTCGAATTAACCTTGTCCTTATTAATTATGACTTCCTTGTTCCGTACTTTAAAGAAATTTAGAATGTCCTATGTAATTGATTGTCTTTCTGAAATTAATTGCTTCTGCTTCCGCGCAGGCGTTCGTTCTTTCTTTCTTCTTTTAAATTATGGCTTCCACCGAGATTTCAGTGATTCTGCTCATTTCCAGTATAATGAGATACTAAGTATCGGTGTTGTACGGTATATGGGAAAACTGGCGTAAGTTCTTTGGTAGCCTCGTGGGAGCTTCTGGTGACAAATCTATACGAGTCCATTTAACAATCTCTCGAGCACGAGCATTTATAACACCAAACTACACCAATTTCATATTATAAAGGCCACTTGAATCAATTTGCAAAATCGTCTAAGGCAAACGACAACTTTACCCCTTGACTTCCCACCAAAAACTCCCGCAGGTGTTGTCACTTCTCTTCTCTACGTGTGCTGTGTCAAGATTCAAACGTTTAATATATTGTTTATGATTCGTTGAACACTTATTTAAAAAAAAATTAAAGATTTGGGTTGTTTGTATATTTAATTTATATATAGGTTTTGCATAAATATTTCACTGTTCTGTTATTTTTGAAAGTAATTTCATGTACATGGATGACCTCTCCAATCATGGGATATTTGAAACTTCAAACGAAATTTCTCGGGAGTAACGCTAAACCTAGTAACGGGAGTAGTACCAGAGAGGAACCCATTAATATTTTTAACAAAATTCGGGGTGCACGATTTAAAACTTTTACGTTCAAAAACTGCTAAAAGAAATCACAAGTTTTAGCCCGCGCTGGTACCACTAGTACTCCCCGTGTAGCAGACGTTCCTAAACCACTGTGACAAAGAATAGGTATAAGTAGTATACACTACGCGAACTGGGACGCAGTGGTTAACACGGCTGATGCTGCTGCTGAGGACGGCATCCATAAAAAAACTATACAGTCAGCCACTAACACAAAATTTTTATCCAGCATAACCGACAAATGCGGACTTGCCGTATTTCCTTGAAACTGTATTGTTCGCGAAGAATTCTCAGCGGCCCCGAAGACTTTGGTCACGCACTTTTATTTGGGTTTCCACTAAATTCCCCGCAAACCTGGCCCGAATAAATATGCGGACCTAGTTACATCACTATCGCAGTTATCAAGGTAAAATGTTAAAAGCAAAATTGAAATAATAATAATACCTAATTAATTTCTCGGGAATAGCGCAAAACCTTGTAACAAGAGTGGTACCAGAGAGTAGCCCATGAATTTTTTTAATTAATATTCAAGGTGCACGATTCTTAATTTTAACCTCCATGAAAAACTATACTGTTAGCCACTAACACAAAATTTTAATCCAGCCTAACCGACAAATGCAGCCTTACCGTATTTCCTTGAAACTTATTGTTCACGAGGAATTCTCGGCGGCCCCGAAGACTTCGGTCACGCACTTTTATTTGGGTTTCCACTAAATTCCCCGCAAACCTGGCCCGAATAAATATGCGGACCTACACCACTATCGCAGTTATCAAGGTAAAATATTAAAAGCGAAATATAGGGCTGTCACTGCGACGATACCATAATAAAATACTTCTTCATATCGATCAAGGAAAAGGGCGATTTCAATAAAATTACCTACTTTTAACAGGAATGTGTAAAAATCGCGAAATATTTCAAAATTTAAGTTCTGAAAATGGACTTTGAGAATTCGGGAGGATTTAGGGTTGATTGGTCAAGCCTGAAAATTGTTTCGATTCGTCAAGCGAATTTTTATCACCCATTATAGTACAAGTTCGTCAAATTTTAAAAAGGTTTGAAGGTTGAAAGCCCGATTTCTTTCATCTTCTTCATCAACATCATGTATCTTTCTTCCGACCCACACTGCTAAGTACAGCCTCCTTTCTGCATCATCCCACTCTATCTCTCTATCTAGGTCTTTCCAGCAATTTTCCTAATGCCGTCAACCCACCTGTCGGTATACTAACATTCGGTGACAGCCTCTATCTTCATATTTAAATAATCACACAGATTGAGGTAGCTCCTCAGTAAGTTGTAAACCTGTGTTGTGCATGGGATATTCAAATATACTTTATTTTAATTGAATTGAATACATATAAAGATACATCCATAAATGTTCCTTCTAGTCAGGTGACCTGTCTTCCATTTCAAAGTTGCAACCCTAGTGAATTCCTGAAATTTCATCCACAACATCTTTGGAGGTTCCTAAAAGCGTTTCCTTTAGCTTACAGTCCAATCACACTTCTCGTACGGAACCCTCTCTACGTGAGTTCGACTCGAACTTGACCGGCTGAGCCCGGGCATGTTTTATACCTATAAACCTTCCTCATGAATCATTCTATCTGTTGGTAGAGACCACATGAAAACTTTGCACCCTTTGGGTACGGAACCCTAATAAGTATATCACTAACGGGTTGCTTTTAAATCCTAGCAAGCAAGGCTACGATTGATAAAAAAGAATGTTTCTTTTGCATTTTAAATTTTGATTTTTAGACAGGCCACATTTTATACCGTTCCTGAAGAATTATCTAATCATAAAACAAAGCAAGAATTCACAGTAAATACTTATCATTGCTCTAATTACCTTAATTTACTTTTTAGGGTTCCGTTTCAAAGCAGTCGCAACGGGATCCTGTTAATAAGCCTCGGCTGTCTGTCTGTCACAGAGCTTTATCTCTTACACCGTAAAGGCGAAATTTATATGAGTGTGATATTGTAATGTCGTGACGTGACCTGCCATTTCATACAAATGTACCTAATGTATATGTCGTAGTCATCTGGTTGAATTTGTTATTTGATTGAATGACTAGCGCGTTCATTGAATGGCGACATTTAATTAAATGACTAAAGGACAACTCGTCATGTCGTTGAATGTAACGTTCAACGGCTTGACTGAATGAATGTCATTTAGCGAAGTCGTTGAATCTTAGCCGACTTTGTAATATTTGGAGGTAGCATGATTTCATTTTTCTTAGTTTTTAAAGTAGCCGGTCATACTATTTTATTACAAATAACGCACTTTTATGTAAATTTAATCGAAAAAAATATCAACACCGTGCCATCTGTTCGAGCTATTTGACGCCATATTTGTTTTGGTGACTACTAGCGCCGCAGTGGTAAAAAAATGAACTAAATTTGAATCACCTGACTGATTTCATGTCCGCTCTGTTCAAAGGGCTATGTTACAACCCGCTAACTAGTTGGACGTTGACCGACGCTTGTTCAATCAACGTTTGGCCTAGTCATTCAATTAAACGTGGTCATGCAATGAACGCGCTAGTCATTCAATCAAATAGCAGATTCAACCAGATGACTGCGACATATACAAAATACCATCTTATGTGTCCTCTTTTTCATTTACCTTATCCCACTTTTTTATGTGGGGTCGGCACAGTATGTCAGCTCTGTCCACCTTGATCTGTCATTCACTATAGCTTTTGTCACTCCTTTCCTGTTTCCGCTGCCGCCAAATTTCAAATTTTATTTATGCAAGTACATTCTAATTTATTATTGAAACGGAAAACCACAGAAAATTATAAAAAATTGAGCCCCATCATGAAGTTTTTCGTATGTGTAAGTGTCTAACACTGGTGTTAGAATTTTCAAGCCTCTTTAAAGGCATCTGACAATTTAGCGAAGGGAGGTTACATGGAAGAGATTTCATGCTTTCTTTTACATCAGGGTATACAAGAAACATGGTTTATGTTCCGTTGATGTTGTAAATGGTTCTTTGCCTTTATGCAGAAAAATTTTCAGACGATTATCCCTTGACAACTAACGTTTCGAGGAATTTTATTTAGCGGAATAATCATTTGCCAACTTTTTTTTATGATTTTGTTTTATTTCTCAACCTTGCAGTTGCCAACTGTATGTTTGGTCCCCTTTTTATAATGACACCTTTCAAATTGCCAACTTTTAAGTAGCGTATGTTTTACTTAGCGTAATATTCATTCAGTTATTAATTGTTGACCAAATGTTACATTAAGTAGGGTTTCGTTAAGTAACTAATATTATGTGTATTTAAGAATAACAGGGCACTTTCGTTTCTGGCGCTTCGGCGGTCAATGCCGCATGCATGGTTCATGTAGAACCTAACACTCGTCGCTTCGCTCCTCGCAACCTACCCCTACTTTCTGTTAACCAGTTCCTTTCTTACATCATATTCCTTACCTTCAGAGACAATTTTGCAGAACCATAAGTCACAAAGGAAAATTGAAATTCTGATATGTACCCATCATTATTTCAATGTACGAAAAGGGAACTATTACACTGACGAAACATTATTCATGTAATAGTTGTTAGGCTTAGTAAAAGACTTGACAAATAATAAATACCCTAAACGTTTTGTCTCATTAGAATAATCCGCTTAACAATAACTACCAAATGAAACGTTGTCATACAAAAATTTGATAATCGTTTGTTGTCAAAGTGAAAAATAGGTGATACGTTGGTTGGCAAGTGATAATCAGCGAAACAATTTTCTGCAAAAACGCAGGATACCGTTGTAAATATACGGTGGTACGGAACCCGACTGTATGCGAATCCGACTGGCACTTACCCGCTTTTGTCATATTGAAACGTTACTTAACTGATAACAGAATCGTGATAAAAATTCATGTAAAACATTAAGATAAGTATGCAGTCTTTTCGCTACAAAGTTTCTACTAGCGACTATCTTTACCTTATAAGTAAAATCACGTGCTTAAATATTTATTTGTGGATGTACGTTACGTATATAGACGGTGGCAGATTCGTGTTATTACGATCTATTCTCTTCCAGCCCCCGTAGCATGGCACGCGCGACAACGTTTATCGACTATCGCCATCTTATTTTTCGCCATACTGCGCGAGCGAGCGAGAAGTAGATAGTTTATCGCGCGATATAAACGGCGTCGCGGGAGCCATGCTACGGGGGCAGGGATGATTATTAAGGGGGAACACTAGGCACAGTAGCGACGCCAATCATTTTATTCCTAATACTTTACAAATAGAAAGAAATTTAAGAATGTAAATCATATAAGCCTTAGTAAATAACCTGAAGTATTTTTGGAAACACGTTTTAATATCATTGATTAAAGTCATTAAGAGAATTACTGATTACCGCCAAAAGCGGCCGTTTCTGGCGGTAATCAGTAAGTCTCTTAATGACTGATTCTCATAATATTATAACATGATTCCAAAAATACTTCAGGTTATTTACTAATGCTTATATGATTTACATTCTTGAATTTATTTCTATTTGTAAAGTTTTAGTTATAAAATTATTGGCGTCGCTATTGTGCCTACTGTGGGGCCTTAAGAGCTAGGCTTATATAAGTCGGTGGCATTGTATGGAAAGATACGCAATCAAATAACTTATTTTGACAGTAATTATGCAGTGCGTTCAGCGCTATTTGGAGGAATGCGATTGGTCGTCCCCGCAATATTGCGTCCCCGCTCCTCTCCCCCGTTTTGAGGAGTTCGTAAGGTTCGAGCTCCGTGGCGTAGCAGTCAACACGCCGGCCTGTGACACGGATGGTCCCGGGTTCGATCCCCGGTCAGGTCAAGATGGAAAATGATCTTCTTGAGATTGACCTGGGTCTTGGATGTTTATCTATTAAAGTGTTTGTTATAAAATATAGCATCGTTGAGTTAGTATCCCATAACACAAGTCTTCCTTAAGAACTCACTTAGGGGCTAGCTCAATCTGTGTGATTTGTCCGTATATATTTATTTATTTTATTTATTATTTCGGAAAACAGGGTTAGCTGCTACTGGTCTCAGTCGCACGTCGTTACACGCCGTCTTGTATACGCACGTTAGTACTTAAATTCATTCTGCAGTTTTGACCCTGATACGCAACTCACTCATAGACGTGTCACGGATGTAAAGTTTCGTTTGTAGTAGTTTTAGTCATAAATATCACTCTGCTTGTATGAATCCTCCAGCTCTCGGAATTGCAGATACAATAGATTGTTGCGGCTGCATTTGGACGATAGGTGGTTGAAGTAATAAATAAGAAAGTATGTAAAGTGTTATTAAAATAGAGCAAGGTTCTACTTCCAGACGTTAACAACATCTCGTCTAAGTTTCCTTAGAAAAACACGCGGTAATAAAAGCATTAACTGATACGCTATCGCTACAAACAATAGCGCAGAGCTATCAAGTGCGTCAGCATGCGTCAGTTGCTTCAGCGCTATCTGGAGGAATGCGATTGGGTGAGGATTACTGCATTGATGGAGTGATTAGCTAAGAACTTATGAGAAATATATCTTTGGATAGAACAGGAAGTTAATTTAATAAAAAAAAGCTCTTTAAAATTTTATATCTGACTGACAGATTTCATTTTACAATGCTTGTGTGCGTTTGTTAGCCCATGCGTCATGTTAACTTTATTATGCCGTCAAATCGGTAGCTAATATGTTTGCATCATAGTATATGAGTAGTACAACATTGTATATTTGAATCCAACACGGAGTTAACTAAAGAAAAAACAAACTTTCTTTCAGTTTTATTTCTGACTGATACGAACTTAACTCTCTATATCATAAACCACTAAACCGATTTTGATATACTGTTATCTAACGTGAACGATGCCTAGTTCAACTGAAAAGTATCTTTGCGGATTGCAACTATATATATAGACTTATAGTTTCTGATAAATGCGCGGACAAACATACAAAGAAACATACATGAAAGGCACATATTTTTAGAAGCTGATATAAACTCATATCTCTATCTCTCCATTTATAATTGCAAAGTAGAACCTAGGCCTTATAGTTGGAAATCGCATCATGCTACCGTGCGCCCATATTTATTTTGATTCGCCCCTTTAGACCCGGCGCCCTAGGCGATCACCCAACCACGCGCCACACTAACGCCGCTACTCTACTGCCCTATGGTACTTAAGGGGGAACAGTAGGCACAGTAGCGACGCCAATCATTTTATTCCTAATACTTTACAAATAGAAAGAAATTCAAGAATATAAACAATACAAGTCTTAGTAAATAACCTGAAGTATTTTTGGAATCATGTTTTGATATTATGAGAATCAGTCATTGAGAGAAAAAGTGATAACCGCCAAAAACGGCCGTTTTTGGCGGTAATCAGATTCTCATAATTCTCACTGATTCCGATAGTAATAAACATGATTCAAAAAACGGGGACGACCAATCGCATTCCTCCAAATAGCGCTGAACGCACTGCATAATTACTCTCAAAATAAGTTATTTGATTGCGTATCTTTCCATACAATGCCACCGACTTATATAAGCCTAGCTCTTAAGGCCCCACAGTAGGCACAATAGCGACGCCAATAATTTTATAACTAAAACTTTACAAATAGAAATAAATTCAAGAATGTAAATCATATAAGCATTAGTAAATAACCTGAAGTATTTTTGGAATCATGTTATAATATTATGAGAATCAGTCATTAAGAGACTTACTGATTACCGCCAGAAACGGCCGCTTTTGGCGGTAATCAGTAATTCTCTTAATGACTTTAATCAATGATATTAAAACGTGTTTCCAAAAATACTTCAGGTTATTTACTAAGGCTTATATGATTTACATTCTTGAATTTCTTTCTATTTGTAAAGTATTAGGAATAAAATGATTGGCGTCGCTAGTGTGCCTAGTGTGGGGCCTTAATATCAATTATGTTAGGTATTTGTACTGTACTTAATCAGTCGTTACCTGCTTATATATTTATATTATTATGATACTAAGTTTATCTTATGGACTTATTGACGTGCGGTTAGTTCACGATAAGTACACTTTAAGTTATGTCATCGATATAAAATATACCTATATCCGTTTTCCACGTTAACCCCTATTAACATGCTAAACGTGGGCTTTGGGTTTTTGACCTCGGGCTCTTTCTACCGCGTAAGGGATGGAGACGTGATTGTATGTATGTATACTAAGTATATACAGTATAAATGAGTATCCTGTATAGAGTAGTATGCCGTGTGGTTCCCGGATGCCGTGTGGTTCCCGGATGCCGTGTGGTTCCCGGCAGAGAAGAATAGGACCACTCCAAATCTTCCCGTGGATGTCGTAAAAGGCGACTTAGGAAACTCAAGCTAAACAAAGCTTATAAACATCAAAGAGACCTCTCCAACCCGTCTGGCCAGCGTGGAGAGTGTAGGCCAAATCCTCTGACTGCTCTGGCAGTACAGAGAGGGTCGTGCTCTGATGATGATGATGAAATGAGTATCTCCACGTTTGTTAGGTTCGTTCGTGAAGATACTAATTTATTATTATTTACTATTAATTTTTATTTTATTAATAATGACTAATACTTATATATTTATTATCATATGGCCTTCCCGTATAGAGGTGAATTTGAATTTATTAGTATCCGCAAGAACTGTGTACATGTTAAAACATTTCTTGCGTCAACAAATTCACCACCAATTCACAACTTACTGTAGCTTAATTTGTGTGATATTTGTCCATATATATTTATTTAAGTAACACAAAATTGCTGGTTTGTGTACCGGCCTAAAACCACATGTTTTAAGTAAATGTCGCTGACCGCCTAATCAAATCTTTAATTTTTATTGTTTTTTTTTTTTCTAAAGCAATGGCCTCTATCAAAGCTTTTGATGTATTTTTGATTTTTTCTTTGGAAAATCATCTTTTTCAGATTGGCCTGGGTCTTGGATGTTTATATATGTATAAATATCTATTGAAAAACATAGAATTGATGAGTTAGTATCCTAAGCACGATACAAGTGCACAACTTACAACGGGACTATACCTACTTATCTCAATTTGTGTATTTGTCCCAATATGTTTATTTATTTCTTAAATGTGTTACAGTAATGTTGCACGGCTCTATCTACTCCGGGATACTAAATAAATACAATAAACTTCCTGCTCGCCATATCAAATCCAATCAGCTAATAGGAGTAGGTACGATCAGTAGGAAACTTTTTCGACATCGCTATCGCAAATTGTGCAATGCTGGAAGACAGTCATGTCCTTGAAAAGGGCGTCAATATGATAGGATCGACAATAGGGATATTGAAGACTAGCTGTTACCCGCAGTTTCGCCCACGTGACATATAGCCTATGTCCTTCTTAGTAACCTAACCTATATGTATGTAAAATCTCATGATTATTGGTTCAGTAGATACGGCGTGAAAGCGTAATAAACAAACAGACTCTTTTTTGCATTTATAATATTACTTGGGATACCTCTAGTGAAACTGGCAACCAACGGTTACCACTCTCCAATGGGTGGGATGCACGCCTGTGCCTCCTACATAATACAAAAAAAATCGTAGGAGTAAGTAGAGGTGGTAATGATCAAAGTCTCGAAAACTTTGTATAGTCTGAGGTAGTTCAGTCTTTAATCTACGCGTTTCAAAAGCTAATTGAATCATAATTTTTACCGCATTTTTTCATATTGACTGATCGTTTTTGGCATGTTTGAAAGCATTTCGCTGGCCCGCCCGGCGGCGGTGACGTCATAGGCGGCGCGCGCACCGCACCATCGATCCGTACCGCTGCCTTCAAGCGCTTCTATCACACTCTTCCACAAACCTACACCTCCCACAAAAGAATCTAAAGCTGCTTAAAGCGCAGCCGGAGAATATTCCAAACTCAAACGAGGCCACTATATAAGAGCACAACCGCGTTACTTCACAATGAAAAATGGACTTTATATTCAACGTGATAAAGTGTACATTGCGAATAGTTTGAGGGAGTATTTTATGGCGCGATTTTTCGAATGTATAATCTGTTTCCGTAATGGTTTTGCACGATTTTCTTGAGAAAAAGCAAGCGTTTCCGACGTCAAAAGGGTTACAATTAGGCAGTTAGGCTGGTGTATCTAATTAATGAATTTGAGATTGTTTAGAAGAGAAATAAATTATGTAATCGTTAGGTGAGACGGATTTACCTTGTATTTTTTTCTAATTTGCATTTTTGCTTCATTAAATGTAAAGCCCTTGGTTTTCCTGGTATTTTCCGCTAGTCATGCTCAAGGGATAAGAAAAACAGAGATACCTTATTTCTTTAGTAAAATACCTATGAGGTTAGATCGAACCATGTAGTTCTCATTGGATGTATGATATAAGGTGCAGCTGTAAAAGAATATTTTTAACCGACTGAGCCACCAAGAAGGAGGGTAATGTTTTTCGCACGTCTTTATATATGTTTATATATTATGTATATAGGTACATTTGTATGTGTGTCTGTTTTATTGTTGCTCCATATAGCCTAAACGGCTGGACCGATTATAGGTGTGACTGAGGTGTCATTAGATTCGTATTCTATCCCAGAGTGTCATAGGCTTTGTAAGATCAACAAAAAATCAATATACTTCACTATTGTTCTGTCAAAAAGGAGTAATTTTTTTTATTTATGAAATAATGCTATTTGTTATTTATTTTTGGCCAGTTAATAAGACAATCCGTCATGCCGGCAAGCACGGGCGGCCCGTCATACACAGGTTCATTTTTCACCAAATCTTATTCGTTATTTAATAACAGAAAATATTTACTTCCTCACACAGAGTTCTTTGAAAGATTTTTTTAAAGAACCCAAAATTTATGGAATTCCATGAAAAAGTTACTTACATAGAAACATGGAATAATAATTTACAAAACATTGCTCTTACTCAAAGAGTAAAAAAAATATAATTAGAGTTGAATCTTAATGCCCTCACTAGAAAGAAAGGGGCCAAAGGCACAGCAGGCATTATAAGCGCTTATTGATGTTAATACACCCGGGCGTGATTCCTTCTTGGATTGTTGACCACAGGAGGCATTAAAATATCTGAAGCTCTCTTGGTCCTGGCGTCATCAACTTGTGTCAGATACCTTTCACAAGAACATATAACGTGTAAATTATAAAATACTAGAAGCCCGGCTGCGCCCCGGCATGGGTTATACCTATAAAACGTCCTCATAAATCATTCTATCTATTAGCGATAACCGCATGAAAATCCGTGCTGTAGTTTTTGAGTTTATCGCGAACAGACAGACAGGCAGATGCGGCTGAAGACTTTGTTTTATAAATGGTAATTTATAAATAGTAATGTTTTATAAATGGTAATGAAAGTGTCGTTCAGTTAGTCCTATCCTGCGATATAAGTTCACAACTTACTAGGGGCTAGCTCTAATTGTGTGATATGTTCACAAATATTTTTTTTTATTTATTTGTTATCCAAATACACGCGAAACAATACAAACTATATATAATTTAGCGAGCAGAAGCTAGTGAATTTTCCCGTAATCGAAGTGTTGTTTTGAACCGGTCTTTTGTTGGCTGAGTAGTTGGACAATGGAGGTCCGACCTTATCATTAATATCGGAATGTATTCGCGAGACTTTCAGAAAACTTGAAAGCGCAAATGTTTTTGCCCTCAGCCTGAAAGGATGTAGTGTAGGTAATAGGTATTATATTATTTTTTATACTCGTAGATAAGGAATAAGTATTGATTTTCTAACTAGTCTCTTTTTAATGTTACACGATTATTACACATTTAAATAAAATTACTCTTAATACGGTTTTATCGCGTTTATTAAGGTCCTGGGTTCGATCCCCAGTCAGTTCAAAATGGAAAGTGATCTTTTTCAGATTGACCTGGGTCTTGGATGTTTATCTATATAAGTATCTATTATAAAATATAGTATCGTTGAGTTAGTATCCCATAACCCAAGTCTCGTTCTTACTTTGGGGCTAGCTCAATCTGTGTGATTTGTCCGTATATATTTATTTATTTTATTTATACACCTCGTGATCGAAGGTAGGCTAAGTTGACATTTACCCATGAACACTGTTAAGTGTTCCAATCGTTAAGTGTATTAATAAGGTAGTACTATTGTAAATAATTTTATTTAAATAGGGCCCTACTCATTGTCTTATTGATTGGTACTGATTCGTAGGTTTACATTATTTTACAGAGGTCTACACTGAATTTTTAACAGTATCTGACATAGCTTTGAAACAACAGCTAAACGTGGCTTCAGAAGTAGAAGTAAGGAGGATATAAAAACATTTTTGCACCCACTCATCCGGAGGTGCGTATACGTATATGTAAGCATTAATATGTTGGGCTGCCGAAGTCTTCAGATAACTGCCAAGTATGTATAATAAATAGAATAAATACAAAATAAGTACAAAATGTAATTTGGTAAGATGACAAAGTTCCCTTTTCTCACGCTACGTACCGCTGTTGTCGCTTGCCTAACGAAGCGGCCATATTGGATTTACTAAGGGCGGGAAATTTTATTGTCAGGGATTATGAGGGAAAGAATTAGGCCAAAATAATCTTTTTAAGGGAACTGTGAAGCGTTCCCTTTACATAATAATGTTATTTGTCTAACAGACAATAAACAAGCATGGTTATGTTAGGACATTAAATTAATTTAATAGATAGTTACACTAATACACATGCATTACATATGTAACGTGTCGCATTATGGTTGCAATTTAAATAGAAATTCAAACACTGTGTGGTTGATCCTTTTAGAGAAGATGGACTGAAGGATTTAAAAAATCGCAGGCATATTCGTAGGAACTCGAGATTATTTTTTTTATTAACGAAATAGGTATCTTTAGTTACCTTTTTACGGTAATTAATTTATAAGTACAATTCTTGTAAACTATAGCCGTATAGACATGTCTGGTCTATGTCTGGTATGCAATGGCAAATCACTCCTTTATTCCCTTCCAAAATTAGTCATCGTGTGTGTGTAATCCTACAATAATATCGAGAAAAACCTAGCATAAACATATATCTGTCTATACCCACTATATAATAATGATAAGAGTATCCAAAGCATGGCCAAGGAAGATGAAAAATTCAATCCAATTCGAATTACGTAACTACTACGACGCTACGTCGCCGTAGAGTTCGTAGCATTTCTTTCAAGTACATATGTAAACACAGCCTTCGGTAAATGTGTGGAGTAAATGGTAGCGTAGACGGTTGAGTAGACGGTAGAGTAGACGGTAGAGTGGACGGTAGAGTAGACGGTAGAGTAGTAGAAGGTATGGATCGGATACACATGTTTCCCTGCTAGTTTGGAGCACGTGCAACTGAGTAGCACGTTTGAATAGCCACGGATAAAAATACGCAATAAGCAAAGGCAAAATAAATTTTCATTTCATTTCATTTCATGCTACTTAGTAGCTTAAAACGTCCCACGATCGATTGCGAACGCGTTGTTTCCTGAGGCTGGGGTTAAAGGGGCTAGGGTTATATAACGCAAATAAGCATGCTTATTATAAGCACGTGTGTACAGGTCGTGTGCGGGAAACAAGCATACTCGCTCATTGGTAGCATATTTATAAGCATGATTAAAATCAGCATTTATATCAGAAAGTAGCTTCTGATTGTTTGAATGTTTATCACTGGTTAGAATAAGACTAAGTAGCAATTTTTAATAGACTTCTTATATTTTGTAAGTATTATTATGAAAGTTAGGAATGCAATTCTTTATCATATACATATTTTCACGACTTGTTACGAATAATACGTGATTTACTACTAGCTTCCGCTCAGCAGGCCTCGCTTCTCCTTTACGAAATGCACTTTTTTCGGGATGAAATGTATGTATGTCCCTTTCCATACGCCCGATAACACCTGCGCTAAATTGCATGACGGACGTTAAAGCTGAAAAGGTAACACACATACTACAAGTACAGTTTTTTTGCACTCCTACTTTTAAGAATGGGTTGTAGTGTAGGAATAGAGCCGTGTGGTTCCCGCCAGATTAGAATAGGACCACTCCATATCTTCCCGTGGATGTCGTTAAAGTCGACTTAGGAAACTTAAGCTTAACAAAGCTTTAAACATCGCAGAAACCGTTCTAACCCGTCTAGCCAGCGTGGAAAGTGTAGGCCAAATTCTCTGACTGCTCTGGCAAATATATGGCTCTGTAGTACAGAAAGGGTCGTGTTCCTGTCGTGGAGACTAAAAAAGACCTGATGATGATAAATAAATAAATATATACGGACATATTACACAAATTGAGCTAGCCATATTACACAGTAAGTTGTGAATTTGTGTCGCAGGATACTAACTCAACGATACTATATTTTATAATATATACTTATATAGGTAAACATCCAAGACCCAGGTTAATATAAAAAAGATCTTTTTCCATAGTGACCTGACCGGGGATCGAACCCGGGACCACCGTGTCGCAGGCTAGCGTGTTGACCGCTGCGCCACGGAGCTCGACAATATGTATGAATAGGTTGGATTTATATGTGCATACGTAACGTCATAGGTATGATTTATTGCTTACGTTTTAGTCGAAGAGCTAAAACTGCGTTTTGCGTCAACGACTGACGCATGGGTCAATGTCCTAGCTAATTGTCCGTAATTATTGCGCCTATAATATTTATGACGCAATGAAAAGTTACGATTTACATTATTGCGAATATATTTTTTATAGGTTGGCCCAAGTCGACGAATTCAGTTGATTGATGACTAGAGGCATACAAGACTAATCTGAAAAGAATAGCAGATGGCCTCCGCACCGTGGTCTTGGGTTTGAGGCCCGGTCAGGTCATTGCGAAAAATGATTAATTTCAGATTATCTAGGGTCTTGGATGTTTATCTATATATGTATCTTTTATGAATTATACCGTTGAGTTAGTATCCATCCTATGATACAAGTTTACAACTTACTGTAGGACTAGCTCAATTTGAGTGATTTTACCTATATTTATTTTATTCTAATCAGGTAAGGTATATGGATATATGAATTTTTTTGATATTTTTGGGCCAAGTCTTATAGAGTGAGTAGAACCAAAGAACACTTTTAAAGCTGCAATTCCAACTAAAATTATAAATGCGAAAGTGAGTTTGTTTGTTTGTTTGTTTGTTTGTTACGCTTTAACGCCGTATCTACTGAACCGATCATCATGAAATTTTGCATATACATAAGTACCGAGAAGGACATAGGCTATATATTACGCGGGCGAAGCCCCGGGTAACAGCTAGTATAATATATAGTGCGAAAATGTCACCTAATTTTATACTGATTTTCACATAATAAGGATTAACAGCGAAGGAGCCTTTGTGCAAATAATTTTGTCCCAACCACAGTAAAACGGAACCAATGCCACAGTGCTACCGCCACTTATATTCAAACACCCTCATTCGAAGAATTCGCGAAGTGAGTTTACACACTTGCGCCACCCAGCAATTAATTCATTTACTCCTAAATCAAATCAAATTAAAAAAAAATACCGCCAAAAGTGGCCACTTTTGAATAATTCGTTCTCTTAATTCATCAAATTAAAAATAGTGAAAACTTGTACCAATAATACTACAAGTAATTTACTAGGGCATTCAGCTATTAGATTTTTTAAATTTGATATGATTTAGGACTTATAGAATTAATTGCTGGGTGGCGCTAGTGTGTGAACTCACTACGCCTTAAGTGACTATACTGAAGAATGATGAAAATGAAATCATATTCATTCGATTTTCATTCTTCAAGAAGCCGTTTGTGCAAAGGAGCCAAAATCAAAGATGAGAAGATTTTTTTTATTTAGATGTCGCTTTATGTATTATTTTTAAAAAGTATTACAGCTTCAAAGACTAAATGGATCCTTTAAAAAGTAAAACTTCAACACATATTGTATTCTGAATGTTTATTATTCCTTAATATGTACGCCAAAATTAGGCTAGAATCATAAAATATTTAGAGCAATTGTACTTGGTAACGACTGGCGTGGTCTAGCAGATAGTGCGGCTTTTGTATTCGACAGATTCTTAAGGCCCCACACTAGGCACACTAGCGACGCCAATATTTTTACACCCAATACTTTACAAATAGAAAGAAATTCAAGAATGTAAATCCTATAAGCCCTAGAAAATAACCTGAAGTATTTTTGGAATCCTGTTTTAATATTATGAAAATCAGTCGTTAAGAGAAATAGTGATTACCGCTAATCTGATTTTCATAATTCTCACTGATTCTGATAATATTAAACATGATTCCAAAAATACTTCAGGTTATTTACTAAGGCTTATATCATTTACATTCTTGAATTTCTTTATATTTGTTAAGTATTAGAAATAAAATTATTGGCATCGCTAGTGTGCCTAGTGTGGGGCCTTAATGGAAATACGAAAACCTACAATATGTTCCCTTGTGAGACTGTGACAAAAATGTCATTGACCTGGGAAGTTTCATGAGAAACCTGAAACCAAAATAGGTGTTTGCGGAAAACTGAAAATGGCATGCTTACAGTCAGAAAACTTACTGCGAACAAGCGCGGGGATCAGTCACTTCACTCAGCCGTTCCCGGTTTGCTTGTGGTGCAAGCCAAAAGAGGACATGAGGAAAACCGAAGTCGTTACATTTAATTTAAAACTGACAGGTAGGCTTACAGTCAAAAAACTTAATGCAGCATCAGTCACTTCGCTTAGTCATCGAGTTTAGTTGTGATAAGGTAATCAGGATAAGCCCTTGAAAAACGTAGCGGGGATGCAAAAATTGTGACCTGTCGCCTTTACTGACTGTGAGGTAAATAGCGAACAGGGCGCACAAAAAAAAGAGCTAAAAGTCTAAGAGCTATATTTAAAACTGATAATTAATCGCTTACTCTTCATTCCGCTCATGTCTCATGCCTTAAACAGGGCGTTATTGTTTGATGTTATATTGATTTATACCCGGCCGCCTTATTTCGGTTCTCTGAAAGTCATCATTCGTTTTACGATCAAACTCGAATTTGTTTATGTCGTATGCATACGCGAGTTAATTCTGAATCAAAGCTCTCCGGCTACGTAAACAGGCGTTAATGTGAAAAGGCTGATCATAGTAAAATTGTTAATCAACATTTTCTTTGATAGTTTATTGGGTTAAGGTCTTGGCTTGTCGTTCTGTCGTTATTGTTGGTAGTTAAATATTAACTTGTAAATGTTTTAAAGTTATTTTTTTATTGAAAAGCCAATTTTTTTTGTTGATTCAGCGACAATTAAACCAACTGCTGTGTAGATATGTGTGACACTTTGCATGTGAAAAAGAAATATTAAAAATAAGTATTTCGACAAAATTTGATCGTGTGGTGTTGTCTTTTGTTGTCAAATCAAATATAATAATTATTACCATAAAATATTATAAAAAGAAACCCATACTGATTATCTGTTTGAAATCTTGAAGCCGGGACGCTGATTTTTAGGAAACCAGTTTTGCAAGGCAAATAAAATGGCGGACTTGGTTCTTGCTAAGCAGATAGTTAAAATTAATATGAGACCTTTATGAGACAGCTTCTCAAGACTGATGGCGACTGCTGACACATTTATGGTAAAACATAGATAAATGTTTTTACGAGTGAACTAAATATACCCTTAGAAGTTAAAGTTTACTTATTCAGCGCAGAATTACAGAACTAAAATAATAATCTTTAATTCCTACGTCATTTCCAATACACTCTTCTTTCAATTAAAACCCAGCGCTTTTATCCAACGAGAAATAATTGCTGCACTAGATTGCGAGAGAAAAACTAACCGCAATCTATCTCTGTCACTCGTACGTCGTCATGCGATGTGAGAGCGTAACAGATATATTCGTTACATCAGCGGGCTAACCGCATCAATCCTACTGTCAATTCCGAGATCATCCCGCGCCAAACGTGACAACATTGTGAACAGTTTAGTTACTCGCCATTCATTCTTTTTGTATCAGTCTTGCCCATTAGTTAGTAGACAAAGTGTTGGATTTTGGACCTCCTAAACGAAATGAAATTCTTTGCTAGTTGAAGGCATGCAAAAATTTGGAATTTGTTAATTTAGTATGTTGGACTGTATAGTTTTGTTTTTTTTGTTTGTTTTTCGTATGTGTAAGTGGCCAACACTGGTGTCAGATTTTTCAAGCTGCCTTAAGGCATCTGACATAGCTTAACGACTGCCATCAACGATGACAGCCGGGACCAACGGCTTAACGTGCCTTCCGAAGCACGGATGAGCTCGAGATATTTTTATGCCACTTGCGGTCACCCATCCAAGTAGGGACTGCACCAGGGGTTGCTTAACATACGTAAGCGCTCACAGAGCTCACACCCACTGGACCATCGGGCTCCTCGACTGTATAGTGAAGAGGGCATAGTTGGTTCGTGCCGTGACGGTGCTTTAGTAAGAGTCGTTCATATGTGTAATGACTGAAAGAATTTTTCTTTCTTTCACTCTCTATTGTGAAATTTCAGCGTACTCTCTTGCAGTTTAATCGCTGGCTGGGCCAACAACAGAACAGTTATGTCAATGGCTTAATCTGTGACGTATTTCCGCATTCCATACCGCAAATAATCGCAAAATCGTAATCCGTTATTCTCAGAATCAGTGATCTGAGATCTGAATGGGTGGCCGCAACAAAAATATCAGATTACCATTGTTTAAATCTAATCTATTTACTTTGAATTTTCACATTGATTACAAAAGTTTTAGTGAAATTAACTAAAACCAATTCGGCGGTTAGTTCACAAATAAAACTGGAATGTTGATCTACAGTAAACTCATGATTTTCAAGGTAGTTGTTCATTTCGTTGTACCACCCCATTTTAATGAGTAGTGGGATTTCAGTATTCTTCATCTACGAATAATGTTATACGTTTTATTCAGCAAATAAAAGAATCAATTGACGAAAGTAACTTTAAAAAAATGATATCACAGTCTATATAATAAGACACGACTATATAATATTGGATCTTTTAACCCTTTTTCTTGAGGGCAGAACCAAAAGGGCGCAGTTTTATGAATTTTGAATCATAATATTTATGGGTCCCAATTTATGCTGTATTTGCGTTATAAATTCGTCGTAAAATGAATTGTCAATTCCTGAGCTTCGATTGTAAAACTGTTTTCGCACTGCAAAACATCGAACATTACGCCCATTCTGAAAGCGCTTACTTAAGAATCTAAAAGTATCTAAAAATGCTGTAACTCAAAAATTGCTAAGTATACTTTTCTTTTTTACCACTATTTGACATCTGATGGAAAGCGGTTACCGTAACCTATGAAGGTCTACAACACCAGGTGCCACTCGCGCGTTGGCGACCGTGAAGAAATCTTTTCACTCCCTTTTTGAAGAACTCTTATGTTGTAGTCTCTTGGGAAAACCATGGCAGGGAGTACGTTCCAACTTTGGTGTACATGGAAGAAAGTTCTTTCAGTAATTTTAAACAAAAAAACCAACTAAAAACAGAAAACCCCTTCTTTTTTCTGGGATGCCATCATCAAATCCTGGTTTTCTCATCATGGAACTACCCTTGAAATATCTTCTTTCCAACAAAGAAAGAATCATCGAAATCGGTTCATAAACGATGAAGTTATCCGCTAACACCCATGAAAAAAAATACGGTCAAATTAAGAAACCTCCTTTTTTGAAGTCGGTTAAAAATTACTACAAATCTTACCTTAACGGTTTCGTCAGACCAGCGCGGAAGGCTGCTTCTCTAGTAGCCGTTCGATTCTCCGCCGCGGCCGTCGCCGCATCACAGTTCTCGCTCGCACTTCGAAAAAATCACGGACCGTCCCGACCACACTTTATACTACGAGTAACTATACTAAACACTCGTCCACGTCCATAGCACCAAAGTCTACTGTCCCCTTTAGGCGTTCGATTTTCAATTTCTGGCCATAGGCGTTCGAATTTCGAATTTTGGAATATTACCTACATCGGTTTTTGCTTGTTTTGTTTCGCGACGAATCTCGCGTACTACGCCCGTCTCGCTCCATATAAGGCGTTTTGGGATCGGCTGTTTCTCTCACTCAGCTCGGGATTTGTCAACCTGAAACAAGTGAAGCTTGATTAGTATGAAGTATAACAGGGTGCTTACTACTAAATTACTGGATTAAGTGAAACGACTGATTTTAAATCTGAAATTGCTTCATAGTCTTCAAATTTTTATTTGTCTCACTTTGAAACAGTTTCCTTATTCTATAACGTTTTGAACTAATTAATATACGGGGTGCAACTTGCAAGTAAAGAGTCCCCACGTATCGACTGAAAATATGGCGCATCCTATACCAACAAGAGATAGCATCTATACTTCTATATTTATATTATAAAGGGAAAAGATTTGAATGTTTATTTGTTTGTTTGAATGGAATAGGCTCCGAAACTATTGGACCGATTGTCTAAATTCTTTCCCCAATAGAAAGCTAATTTATTTGCGGGTGACCTAGGTTATAATTTACGAGGACGAAGTCGCGGGAAAATTGCTAGTAAAGACAAATGGATATTAAATGCACCAATCATTATTACTAGCCTTATATAATATATACGGACAATATATGACTCCAAAGTCCGAGTTGCCAACTTAGATTCTGGTAGATAACTTGTTAGAAATGTCGATCTAAGTAAGCAAGTCATTTATGGTGTCCGAGCATTTAAAAAATAATAATTTGGTATCATATTTTTCAGGTCCTCTCGTTAGAGGACGCTTAATAATATATTTCTATTGTCACCTTGATTCAAACGGACCGAACAATTTGCTAAATGAAAAAAAATATTAATCCAGCGATAAAAATCGCTACGAATGCTACGTCGTAGCCATATTTCATATGTAGGGGCGTAGCGCTTCTACAGCAGATGCGACTCGTATTATATTGCTATGATTTAACTACTAGGAAAAAATCTAAACTTATCATTACTAATATTATAAATGCAAAAGTGAGTTTGTTTGTTTATTTATTTGTTTGTTAGGCTTCTACTGAACTGTCTTAATGAAGTTTTGCATACGCGTTGTCTGGGATACAGAGAATAGCATGGGGTTTCTTACTGAAAAACCACTGTGTGTACCGTGTCCAAAAAACTACTGTTTTGTGGAGGGAATAACGATAATAACTGTACAATGCAACATTTTAATTTTTTTTATAGATTAGTCTATAATCTGTTTTTACATCACTGGCCCAAACCATGCTATATTGGTAACAATTTTTAATCGAAAAAAAATCATATTGATTGGCGTAGCGCTGCTACAGTGGAAGCGCGGCATAGACGGACCGTAGCCAAATCGTAGCCATGCTACGAGATGCCTACGACGGGAAAATATTTTACGTCTTTCGGTTTAGAATGGATTTTGATTATTCGCTTTTCTAAAAGCCCTAGATTCAATAAGTGATTTTTTTGATTTGTGCGTAAATTCATTCTTGAAATAATAATGTTTATGTAATTTTAAACTTTCTTAGTTATAATACTTGTACTATTATTGTATTCTGTGGTTATACTTACTATTATCGTCAGTAAGTGACTTCTATGAGGTCAGGCTCAGGCAAAGTTGGGTCAAGAAGATAACGCCTTATATGTTTCTATACGCAAATATGTCTATAATTGCTATCTTTGTAAAGCAATTACTATTTGCGGGTGGTTTGCGCTATGGGCACTTTTGCACCAGGTACAATTCAAGGCGGATTATTTGACTAAACCGAGACTGTCGGTGTAATTTATTGACGAAATGTAATCATGAATGTTTTTTTTTTTATTTGATTGATTTTAATGTTATGTGTGCAATAAATAAAGAGATTACTATTATGATAATTATTCTAATATAATTTAAAAGTAATAAGTGCCACCTTTGAGATTACAAAAAAATGTGCTAAGTTCATGTTGGAGTAATTGTGTGCAGTGAGTTCTATACAATTAAAATTAGTACCTACCAGATAAACATTTTAGTATTTTCTTTGCACTAAGAATACCTTTGTCGGGTCCTACTCACCCAGCTCGTTAGAGTAGGCCCAACATGAATATAGTATAGGTGTGGGTGTATCAGATGCTCAGCGGAGAGAGAGAGCTCAGGGCGATAGATTACAAACACAACACAGTTTATGATATTATATTATGCTTCAGACATAGTTTTACACTGTTACTTGTGAAAAATACAATTAATAAAATAATATTGTAGGCTAGTGCCTGTAAGCAAGGGTCGAGAGATCACGAACAAACTTAGGAAAGGAATTGAATGGAATGACTGACTGATGAGAAAGGACTGCGAAGAAGATTCGAAAATGGAATTTGGAATTTAATTTGGAATTTAAAATGAATTTCGAAATAAAAGTGGACAGGATGATGATGATTGGCAAATGAGGTGAAAAACAAGATGCAGCATGAAGGTTATCATGCGCATCGTTACACCTTTAATTCATTTTTTCATTCTTTCTACTTGATAGGAGAACAATCCGCATTTTCTTTTGAAATCTATCCATCAGACACTGAAATCTGAGCTCTATTCAGAAAGCTGCAGGGTTGTGTTTGCTTTGAGTGGCGTGCGAAAGACAGGCCTTTCAAAGGTGTTTATGTGAAGGTACGTATAATATTCCGGTCTCCTCTGTTATTTGGATAAATATTGTAAGTATAATAGAAATGTATTTCAAGGCAAATTGAAACAGCTTCAGTCATCCCAACTTCCCAACTAATATTATAAATGCGAAAGTGAGTTTGTTTGTTTATTTGTTACGCTTTCACGTCCTATCTACTAAAATCAATCATCATGAAATTTTGGATACACATAGGTTAGGGAACTGAGAACGACATAGGCTATATCACGCGGGCGAAGCCGCGGTTAACAGCTAGTACTCTATATAGCAACATTACATAATTTAGAACAAATAATTTACGAAAAATGACAAAAATACTAATAGGCGGACTTATAGCTAAGCAATTTCTCACAGTTAACTTTTATAAGGAAATTTAATTCAAGGAAACCAATTAATAAACTGAAGCTGAACAATAACTATTTAGGAGCCTGTAGATTTTAGATATAGACCTGTGGAAGAGCTCGATGCTTTAGGGTGCGTGAGCATTATTGGCGTTTCCTCATGGTAAGCACCCTCGGGCGCAGTCCCCATTTGGGATTGGAGTGGCCTGAAGTGGTATAAAAATATCTGGAGCTTTTCCATGCTTCGGATGGCATGTTAGGCCGATGGGTCCCGGTTGTCATTCATCATTGATTGCAATCGTTAAGTCTATGTCAAAAGTCTACGCGGACGAAGTCGCAGGAAATTGCTAGTTAGAGATATTTTATACCTGATTACTCACCGATTGTTACATAGTTTTAGGTAGTTTAATTTTAATTCGATTTTAATTAACCGATTAGGTGGACCTATGGTGTTTGTTCAATCAAAACAATTAACATAAAAAAAACATATAATTTATGAGGAAAATAGCAAAAAAAAAATACAATATATGAGATAAATGGCAAAAGGTGATCGAAACTTCTACATCAGTGGTGTTGAGAAATCTCTAAACGGTCAAGTGCCAATTTTTTTTTACATTTTTGGTGTTCGAACACGTAGAGGTTTAAAGTGTTGAGGAGTCACATAGGTCGTCGGGGTTTCGACCAGCCCCCGAAGAACTGGCTTACTGAGTAGAAACAGATCACCCCTCAAGCCTTCCAAAAATTATCTAATTAATTGAAAATTTCTAAAAATGTTCATAGCGCGTTTCAGTATTTTTACGAATTTTTACTGACATACTTTTAGTTTTTACAATATTTCCATATTCACTATTTAAAATATTCTATAAATAATATAAATCTTAAGGGTATTGGTTTATTAAAAGTTAGTTATCACAAATATCGTCAAAATTTCTTAAAATTAATCAAAATGTTACACGTAGTGCCATCTATTATGATCTAGAGGAATTAAATGCAGGGCAGGTCTCGCAATGCTTTCATGCACGATTTGATGAATTCAACATTTTACATTTTCTTTTTCAAATGTTTTAATGAGGTTTTAATATACTGAAATTATAATTAAGTCAGGTAATGAAGGATATTGTCAAACTTAATCAGTTTAGAATTCCTTTTGCATAACGAAATATATATATGCATGTTTTCTATTATGTTCAGTACGTCGAACTTCTTTGCTTAGTTAAGCTCAAAAATATTTTATTTTCTACCATTAAAATTTGATCGAATAAAGTTATTTATAGTATTTTTGACTGAAATGGATAGAGGGACAATTAAAAAGAATAATTTTCAATTTAAATAAGTACACATATTTGCAAAAATTCTTAGGATATTAAATAACTATAAGGATTTAAATAGTAGGTTTCAAACAACGTAAATCGCTTATTTTGTGTCTTCTACTATGGATCTCTCGAAGCTTGCTTGACCCTGTTACTGTTTGATCTGAAGATATGACACGAAGAGTATACCCACCTTCAACTATAGACAACTGCAATGAGGATTCAACACACCCTAAATATGAGGTATTGCTAGATTGACTTACTATACTAATATACTAAAGAGAAAAAATAATTGTTTGTTTGTTCATTGAATTGGCTCCAAAACTCCTGGACCGCTAAGCTAATTTAATTGCGAGTGACATAGGCTATAATTACGCGAACGAACACATGAAGACACATGAAGACTTAGAGTGGTCCGATTTAACTCTGCCGGGAACCACATGGCCCAATATTTTGCATCCAGATCTTATTAAAAGTTACGAAGGTAACGTTTTATAAGGATCATGCATGTGATATCATGAATTTGGATTAAGAAAATCCACCAAAGTAAAAAGACCCCCAACTGTTCTACGATGTTTTGCCAAAACTGTGTTTACAGGTCTCATTTTGTGTGGTCGTGTAATACCATGGTGAGCGTCATTGAATTGAAGCCAAGTATTGGGCCAAGAGTAACAAAGTCTAGAGATGCCACGAATAGGAATTTTGCCGAATAGCAAATATTCGGATAGGCTCTATCGGATCTATTATGTAAAAAAACCGGCCAAGTGCGTGTCGGGCCACGCGCAGTGTAGGGTTCCGTAGTTGCGAATGACAACTTTGAGTTCACACTATTCACACTCGCACCTTACAGTTTAACGACCAAAAAGATCTAACAATGAAAATAGTATGAAATTTTACATTTTATAATTTGGTTGCCTATTACTTTTTAGTTTGTACTTAGTAGGTACTCAGCTCTGATAGTTTTCCTTTCAACTTCAGTATATATACTACTGCTGTAATTTTTTTCACGTATCCATATATAACCGTTTAGCAGATAGAGGGGGGGGGGGGGGGGACACTTACCTCTAACAAAAATTCGCACTTTAAAACCAAATATTTTGGAAACGGATCCCTAAATCGAAAAATGGTGTTCTCAACCTCACAATATTTTTGAAAGACCTATTTAACGATACCCCACACGATGGGTAAATAGAGAAAAAAAATTGCTCCCCCACTTTACTTGTATGGGAGCTACCATAAAAAATTTTTTTTTTAAGGATTTATTCTACCACTTTTTTGCCATGATTAATATACATACCCATACCAAATTACAGCTTTCTAGTACCTACTTATAGTCTCTGCGTAAAACCGCGGACGGACAGACAGACAGACAGACATGGCCAAACTATAAGGGTTCCTTGTTTACTACGGAACCCTAAAAAACTGCCAATAAATGTTATACATTTATATATTATTATGTGGGTAGTTTGTATCACTAGCCATGCATTATTTGTTGATTGATTCATCAAATTGGGTTTCTTTATGACGAGAAGATTTTAATCACAAAAATAAACATCATAATTAAGAACATAAAAAAATCAGCAATAATTGTTCAATTAGTGGCTACTGTTTTGGAACTGTGGAACTGCCAAAATGGGATATTTGTTTCGCGCGTATCTTGTATGCATGTTTGTAAATTTTTTCGTCTGATAAACCCAAGTGTTTTCGACATGTTTTTCATAGTAATGTTTTTTTTTTTAAATAATACCACTTGTTTTATTCAGTATTTGGCAAAATGGTTTGCAATATTAGGCCGAATACAATAAATAAATATATACAGCATACATAATCGCAATTGTATTTGGTATGGAGTATGGACAGACAAGCTTACAGTATTCCTAGATGGCATATTGGCATGTTGTTTACATGAAGTAGGAATCACAGAATACATAATAGTACATAGACGCATGGAAATATAAATATTTATTTTAGTGAAATTGAATATTCCAATGTTTTACCCTAGGTTAAAATGCTAATCGAAAAAAAATACTAGTATGAAAGATATTCATATAAAATATCGATTATTCAGGGGTTTCGTCTCTGCAGTCCTGTGTTTTAAATCCGTGTCTGCAGTGCAGTCAGAAAACTAGCATTTTGGAATCGACCACATTTTTTGAACAATAAAATAAAATACATAATTCTCAAAATGATATAATGCGAAAAAGTGCCTGCAACGGTCTATTTCCTGAATAAAAGATTTGTTTTTTTTTTTTACAAAAGGCTCATTTGATATCTTTTCGTGACTTATTAGGCAACTCCTTTAAAGTCACGCCCCCTTATTTATAAAAATTAACAAAAGCTTATTGAATCTATTTTAGTAAAAATATGTTTTGTCTTTATCCCACGTTCTAATGTTTGACATTGAAAGAACGAGACAAAAAATATTTTTTTACTAAAATATGTTTAATAAGCAATTGTTAATTTTTATGAATATGGGGGACGGCCATGTGGTTCCCGGCAGAGTAGAATAGGACCACTCCAAGTCATCCCGGGGATGTCGTAAAAGGCGACTAAGGAAACACAAGTTAAACAAAACTTATTAACATCAAAGAGACCTCTCCAACCCGTCTGGCCAGCGTGGAGAGTGTAGGCCTAATCCTATGACTACTCAGGCTAGTATATGGCTCTGGTACTACAGAGAGGGTCGTGCTCCTGCAGTGGAGACTAGAAAGACCTGATGATGATGGGGGACGGAATATATGTATACTTAAATTGATATACAGAAAATATAAAAAAATCCAAGTGCGAGTCGGATTCATAGACTATCGAGTAAAAACGCGTTTGCCCCCTTCAATTTTTATTGAATTCCATTTTTTTGGACTTGTTGTAATACCGGCACCAGAAGTACATTATTTATAAAAAAAAAATCGATCTATCTATAACATTTCATTAGATAAAGCCTGAGGGAGTAGCCATACGCTGCATTCCCCTCTGTCAAGGTACAAGCCAAAATTAGGCATATGCATGTCTATGTGTTAGTTGTGTGTGACTCATCTGTACACAAATTATTTTTTCTTTTATATGTCATTTTTTGTGACAATGTCATAATTACTATCAAGTGACAGTTTAAGTTTTGTATGTAGGTGTGCGGAACTAAACTTGTGTGCACATTTCCCCCCGCAAAAAACGCCAGAAAAATTGTCATAGTAAATTGTCGCTATGCCCACTCCCTCCGTCCGGTACGGAGGCCGTGTTGCTCGAAGCTGGTGACACACGGACAGACAAACAAATGGAAAGACACGACATCGGACATCGAAGTGTCAGAAATAGGGTACCGTTTTTACTCGTTGGGTACGGAACCTTAAAAAGAGCGCGTTTCAGACTGATTGGACTACACTACAACCAAGGTACAAGTCGGACCATCCAAAACTTTTCGCTCATTGGTTAAGCATTTACCACTGAAAAACCATCGCTTCTATTCTATTCAAATTCACCAAAAAGATTCCTCCATCTTTTACAATCCAACTAACCTAATTCTATTTCCATTTGAACATCCCTCATCTACAAAAAGAATCAGAGCTAAAATGGCCACTAATAAAAGAAAACTAGCTGAGTATTCAGATCCAAGAATTAAGTAAGTCAAGGACTACGAGATACATCATGGATGTCTTAGGTCATTCCTAAGGGTGGGGGGAGGGTGTCAAGGTCATTTTGCCGCCTTGCCGCCGCCTCCGAGCCATGTCAATATCGCAAAATGTGGAAGGTGGAGAATGATAACTTCTCGATTGAAACTAACGTGATGACAACATGTTATATAATTACGGATTATTCACGCATAAAGCCAGCTAAAGGCTGACAGGTTTCAACCGAGTCCGACAATATGTCATTCGATTATTGGAATTCACTTATTAATAATGATAACTTGGAGTTGTGATAGTTTGGAACTGTCTTCAGCACCTATTTATTTTGATTACTAGGCTCATTATGTCAAACGTTACGGATACGAATTTAATATTCAAGATGTTGACAAAAAATAAAATTTTAAATCCAAATTCGTCGAAACATAATTGATTTGTAACAAATTTATATCGGTTTTTATTACCATCAGTGATATACTGATCTAATAATCGGGGTATTTTAAAAAAAATTAAAGCTTAGGATTTGAACCAGAAGAAACTGTACTTAAACGTATTGTTCTCGCGGGCGGCAGGCACTGGAATTCATGAGAGGTAATGTGCGTGATTCTTCTGCAGTTTATTTAATTTGTGCTAATATTCTCTATTATACATTGGTAGTTAGAGGTCCATTAAGTAGTAAGATGTGCTCTTTAAGACATTTAAATGCTTGCCTAAATTGTACTTAAAGTTTTGCTAAAAATATTATCACACAGAAAAACAATGTACCTACAAGTTATTTGCCTGACTTGTTTAGTAAATTGGGATTGGAATTAAAACGCGCCAGATTATTAAGGGTCCCTAGTAAATAAGGAACCCTTATAGTTTGCCATATCCGTCTGTCTTTGGTTTAGCTCAGAGACTATGAGAACAAGAAAACAGAAAACTTTTGTCCAGAAGTGGGTCAAAAGCAGCTATAAATGTTTCTTGATTATTTAACTTACGGATTAATGTTAATATTATTATTTTGAGTAGGACCAGTCGGCCTATTTACTAACTCGGATGACAGGTGTCGATGCCTATCAATCTAGAATTTACAATTACAATGCGGGTTTTGCTTGTTCGAACTTTTTATTTGAAATACAAAAACCGCATTGTAACACTAAATTCTTGATTGATAGGCATCGACACCTGTCATCCGAGTTAGTAAATAGGCCGGCAGATGGCCTATTATGCACAGTATACCTTACGTAACTCCTAGTAGGTACCATCATATAATTTTTACTTTTGTATGTAGCCATAAGACAATACGGTAAAAATCCGTTCACATAAACTCCAGTACATCTCCCCGAGTAATTTACTCAGCCTCCATGGCGGCCATAAAATGTCGACACCATGGCTGAAGAATGTGACCAATGAAGTGTATTACTGGAGCAGACATGTTTTACTATGCTGTCCGTACAAAGTCGTCTTTGGCTTAACTGTTGTTTGTTTGTTTTTCGTGTGTGTAAGTGGCCAACACTGGCCATCTGTTGTGATTTAAGTATTTTTAATAAGACTAAGTAGTGTATTGGCTGAACTGTTGTAATTTAATTATTTTTACCCGACTGGCTCACTCACAACGAGGGTATTGTTTTCGCTCGTATGTATGTAAGTATTTCTGTTCCATTGTTGCCTGCTTACGCTTGAACGACTTGACTAGTTTTGAAGTGTGAGGTGTCATTAGAATCTTATTCTTCCCCGGTGTGGCATAGGCTGTATGGTGTGCATGAATGTCATCAGTGTCAACAATATGGTCGACGTAAGAAGTCAACAACGGCATTTAGGTATTTTATAATATAGTTTAGGTCTGCAATTTTGAATTGACAAAGAGTAAATTTCTTATACCTAGTAATTGATTGATTGATTGAATTGAAAAGTTAGGTAATTGGGTGAAGTACGTTAAGTTAATTTTTAATAACTTAAACCTGCAGTTAATTGAAGATATTAAAAAATAACGCTATTGATGAGCATTCACGTTTTGTTTTAAATAAATTCTAACTATTCTAACTAATATTATAAATGCGAAAGTGACTTTGTTTCTTACGCTTTCGCGCCCTATCTACTGAACCGACCATCATTAGATTTTGCATACCCATAGGACAAAAATTAAGTTAAAACATAGTTTTTATTAACGCACCCTGATTTTGTTACTATATACTTTTTTTTTATCTACTTAATAGTTCATAAGTAAAGTCACCTCATTTATATATATATAAGCTGCTGATATTCTTAGCGATCGCTTTTTGATTCGCACTCTTTCTGTCTTGCACATTCTAGTAAATTATGTACACATTTTTGGCACTCTAGGTCTTTACTCTTGTAATTTTATACTCATAAGTTAATTTAAGTATACGACTGTATGTTGCTAGAATAAAATAAAATAAAAATAGACGAGTGATTTGGAATCGAAACTGAAACCAACGTGTAACAAAATTTCCAGTGGGTAACTAAGTATTTTAGTCTCAGCTTGATCATCCATAAAATAATGGTGGCAAATAATCGTGGCCATCATCATGTTGACATTAAGTTTATATATTGTTACCCGTGTCTTCACCCGCGTGATTTAGAGCCCATGTCCTTCTCATTACCCGAATCTAATAGATGTTTGTTATATTTATATGACCTGTGGGAAATGTTTTACTTGTTTTTTTTCCATGTTATAATTGTTCCATGTAGTTTAAGCATTAAAAATGTATTTGATACTTGAACAGATATTTGTTATAAATCTTATTAGTTATTTAATTTGCCGAAATCGTTTCTATACCAGAACAAATAGGTCAATGGACATAAACGGGAAAACTCCTTCCGATTGATTGCTAGCAAATATGATTTTTACGAGGACCGATGCTTATGACGGTCGCGAATGAGGTCACATACAGATTGACAAATCTATTGCAATTCAATCAATATACTATATATTTATATCAATTATTGTTTCAAGGATCAAAGATCATACAAAACTTAAGCAACAAATAATCAGAGGAAGTTTCTTAGGATTTTTATAAAGTACCTACTTATGTTTTCATATATAAAAACAAATAAATAGTAATAATTTAGTAAAATCATAAATATGGAAAAAACCTTATTTTTCTTACAATGTTTAACATGACATAGCCTGTGACACGAGAGGTCCCGGGTTTGATCTTCGGCCAGGCTATTTGCTGATCAATCTGAACAGCAGTGCATTGACACCAGTGTAAGTAATGTACCGTTGCATTTCCTCATATTTTTGCATTGTGCACTCAATATGCAATTCTTATGCACTGTTCCAGTGCCCGCTGAGATGCATTTGCACTAAGTAAAAGTGCAAAATAGAGGCAGGGCCGGAAGGAGGACTCGTGTTTTTGTACTTAGTTCTGTATAAATGGTAATTTAGCTGCTGAAATTACAAGCTGGACCTAGTTTTCCTTACCTTACTTATTTATCTTTATTTATTTGACTTTATCGTTTTTTAATGACAGTTAAAAAACGAAAGTCATGTAAAAAATGTGTAGTTACATAATAAATATAGGTGTGTAGTTAATAAAGTGTTTAAAGATTATTAGATAGATAAGCGATTAACAACATGGTATTGAAAGTCGTTTCAATTTTCATAACTCAATCGCAAAGAAAACAGAAAAAAAAGTTGATAACGCATAATGTGCGCCTTTTGCTTCATTAAATGTGAGACAGATATCAGCAACTCTTATATTCCCTATTGATACACACACCTAATGATACACATACATATAGACATGTTTTGACAAATCTTGGCAAAACATGTCTAATAGTTTTTTAGTCTTTGTCAGAATAATAGAAAAGTATTATTCATACGGATTTCTTTAGTAGATGTGTCAGTTAAGCTTACTATTTTGTAACATAGCTAAATAATACTTAGCGCGTTTTGTTAAGGATGACGCATCTGCACCGTCATTAATTTGCACTAAAAGCTACTTTGTGTAGTTAAATGTGTCGCATATTGTAAGATCCCATAAATACGCCCTATGCAGTTTACTATCGAATAAAATACTGGTGTTAACCCACTACACAACATTTGTCAGACACATAACACAAAGTATATAACGGAAAAAGGGAATAGATATATCAGTACCTTTTACATCATCATCATCATCATCATCAGCCTATTGCAGTCCACTGCTGGACATAAGCCTCCTTTTACATACATCGCATAAATTTGGGATGACTCAAGCCTATTAATATGAACAAACTTTCGTATTGGACCATTACTGTGAACTCAAATTCCTTTTGATATTTTCATACAAATTTCCGGACAGGCCGGACTCTTTTTTGTTCAAAAATTGGTTTTATTTCAATGCCAACATTTGTACCACAGGAAAAATTATTAATTAAGACGGACTTAGTCACTTCTGCAAGGAGATATCGAGGGTTAACTTATTCCTTGTTAATACCTGAATTTTCTATGATTACGCCCTTAGTCATTTAACTAAGGGCGTAATGATGGAAAATACAGCTGTTTCATAGATAATTGTCACGATATGTAAAACTAACTTTCGCACGCGGCCTTTGTCACGTTTATGCCTACCTCTCTTGGATTGTACTTTGAGCCGGGTTAAAAGATATATGCCTATTTCTTCTCCGTACCCCAGGCAACATGTGTATGCGAAATTTTGAGCTGGGCACTCATTGAGGTGGCATCTTTGATTTTCTTTCTTCAGTCTTTAAAAATGTTTATTTATTTGCCTCTTACAACTATTAATGTTTTCTTATGTTTTCGCGATTGTTACACATTTAAATAAAATTATTTTAATACGGATTTTATCGCGTTTATTACATTATTTATACACCTAACGTTTCGAGCACTTTACAGTGTTCGTGGTCGCAGGTAGACTACGTTGACATTTGTCTAGTAATTTATAAGAACTGCTATTATTACACGATTTGGTCCGTAATGTGATAAGGCGATAGTCTAGCTAATTAAACTAGTTATTTTACTTTTTCCATCTCTGTAGCTTCAGTTAGTGAGTTATTTTTGTATTACTTATGTAAATTTGTTTTATCTGCTATATCAATATATTGTATTCCTAGACAAAAACCAAAAAAAGCCACACTGCCGTTTTTGACAGTTAACGTCCCGCAATACTTATTTTTTGCTGACTTTACATATCCTATGACACTCCAGGGAATAATCTAATGACACCTCACACTCCAAAATCGGTCAAGCACATAAGGTTACAGGAGGCAACAATGGAACAGACATACTTACATAGATACGTACATTACGTGGAAAAAAATTACCCTCCTTCTGGGTGGGTCAATCAGGTAAAAATGGCCCTCCACTGCCCTTCGTGCACGTCACTTATATATAATAAATGTCTTCCTATGTTATTATACTCGCCGTATACGTATAATACATACTGAGTATACTACCGCGTAACTTGGAGGCTTTACGAGCGCGTATTGATGGCGCCATAAATTCATGACACAATTAACATGCCGAGATGAGGAGCTCACTGAAGTGGGCCATAGACAAACAGACATACGGACATCGAAGTCTCAGTAATTTGGTCCCGTTTTCACCCTTTTGTTACGGAAACCTAAAAATCGACGACGCACGAAACACGTCCAGGTGTACTATTTTTGAAATCGTGACATCACGAGACGAGTGATTTTTCCAATCAAAAATCATTCGTTTTCGAGCGATGCGAAGTCAAGAATGCTCTCCAGTTCTCTTCACACACGTCACTTTAAATAAAAAGCCTGTGTTCCTATGTAGGTAATTAAAATACTCGCCGTATACGTATACATACTGAGTATACTGGCGCGTAACTTGGAGGCTTTACGAGCGCGTATTGATGGCGCCATAAATTCATGACACAATTAACATGCCGAGATGAAGAGTACACTGGAGTGGGCCATTTTATGATTAACTAGTTTTCGCCTGCGGCTCCGCCCGCGTATTTTAGTGTAGATTCCTTGGAAACCCGGCTGACCCACCCAGGATTATGTTTTAGCGCATATGTATGTATGTATCTTTGTATGTCTGTTCTGTCGGTTTGACCAATTTTTAAGGTGTCATTAGATTCGTATTCTTCCCCGGAGTGACATTGGCTTTGTACGTCAACAAAAAATCAATATTAAGTAAAGTGTCGGTCGGATTTTTTAAAAATAATGCAACTCGTTGGCCTGCACAGTGTAGGGTTACTAAAAATACCCTTTTAGCTAATTTACATATAGGGTAGCTGAACGCTAAAATAGGTTTTTATTTCTCAACTTTGTCGGTGCAATTAATATATTCATGCCAATTTGTGAATTCAGATGTTTTCGTTCATCATCATCATCATCATCAGGTCTTTCTAGTCTCCACTGCAGGAGCACGACCCTCTCTGTACTACCAGAGCCATATACTAGCCTGAGTAGTCAGAGGATTTGGCCTACACTTTCCACGCTGGCCAGACGGGTTGGAGAGGTCTCTTTGATGTTAATAAGCTTTGTTTCCTTAGTCGCCTTTTCGGCATCCACGGAATGACTTGGAGTGCTCCTATTCTACAGGAATACTACAGGAATTTTCACATGGAATTTTTATAAGCGAAAAATTTGGTCTTAAACGTGTTACTACTTTGAAATTCAGTTGCAACATATGACCCAATCATAAAAAAAGAATAACAACATAGAACTGGATGAACTGAATGGGACTAGTAGAAGTTGTAATAAAAATAATTACAGTCAAACTTTTAACGTAGTATTTTTAAGTGTCAAAAGTTAAAATATTAAACTGACATGGCGGCCGGAAGTGGCGGGTGTGACGCGGCGGCCGGAAATATTGACGGGACAGTCAGGCTTTGTGCTAAAATTGAGGTTATTAAAGTGGTTCCATAATTTAACGAGGGTTTTATGGAACAACTACAAGAATTCAGATAATAGATATCTTTACAAGGCACACATGGTGAACTTAGTTTATATATATGGTGAATTTGAATTCTTTGGCATTCGCAAGAAATGTGTAGTAGTCAGAGGTCAGCCCTCTACTATTTAAAAATCTGTTGTTGAAGGACATATGAAAAAATTCTTGCGTCAACGCTAAATTGTTGGTTTGTGTACCGGCCTAGATGCATGTTGTATAACCAAATTTAATTTTGGTTGATATCGTGGGCACAGCATGTTAAAGCGTCTCTTTGGCCTGTAAGTATTACCCCGTATGGAGTCACACGCAATAGCTAGTCAGCAAATAAAATTGAAACTGGAGTGTTGTACCTTTAACCGAATCTAATTTTGGTTTATATCTCAACGCGAGAAAAAATGTTTAAAGCGTCACTTCAAGTAAGCCTGTAAGCGTTACAGGTCCCGAGGAACACGTAAGGAGTCACACGCACTAGCTAGTTAGCAAATAAATTTGAAACAGGCATGTTGTATAACCAAATTTATATAATTCTGCTAGCATAAAGACTTTATTAAAGATTGCATATGGATATTGATAAAGCGTCACTTCAGCCTGTAAATGTTACAGGCCCCAAGGGACAGGTATGGCCCGCCCCAGCTAGTCCCAACTAACATTATAAGTGCGAAAGTTAGTTTGTTTGTTCGTTAAGCTTTCACGTCCTATCTAATGAACCGATCATCATGAAATTTTACATACACATTGTCTGGAGTACGGAGGAGGACATAAACTACCTTTCATCCCAGAAAAAAGTAGTATTCCCGAGGGATCGAAAGTAACGTGAGCGGAGTCGCAGGCAGCAGTTAGTTGGCAAATAAATTTGAAACAGGCATGTTGTATATCCAAATCTAATTCTGGTGGAATATCACCACGCTGGTACATAATGCAAAACAACAAATTGGCTTATCGAGGTATCACGTGACCAAAGGGCTTCCAATTACTTGGCACAAAGGATAAGCATTGCCATCCAACGTGGCAATGCTGCCAGCCTTTTGGGCACGTTACCGCGAGGTGATGGTTTGCAGGGACTATATAATTTGTAAATATTTTAATTAATTTTAAGTAATTTTAATTATTATTATTCATTTAGATACATTTCATAGTAGATACACGTATAAAGATAAATGCAAAACCTCATTTCACCCTGTTATGTAAGTGTTACAGGTCCCGAGTGAGACGCATGGAATCGCATGCAGCTGGTGCATGCGATTCCAATCCCAACTAATATTATAAATGTGAAAGTGTGTTTGTTTTGTTTGTTAAGCTTTCATGCCATATCTACTAAACTGATTATGGTGAATTTTTGCGTAGATATTGTCTGGAGTACGGAGGAGGACATAGGCTTTTTATCTCGGAGAGAAGTACTGACGCGAGCGGAGCCGCGGGCGAAAGCTAGTTAACAAATAAATTTGAAACAGGCATGTTGTATAACCAAATCTAATTCTCGTCTAGCGTCACTTCAAGTAAGCCTGTAAGTGTTACAGGTCTTAAGAGAGACGTATGGAGTCACACGCAGTAGATAGTTAGCAAATAAATCTGAAATAGGCATGTTGAATAATCATAGATTAAAAAAAAAAATCGATAACCATATCTAATTCTGGTCTAGCGTCACTTCGAGTAAGCCTGTAAGTGTTACAGGTCTCAAGAGAGACGTATGGAGTCACACGCAGCAGCTAGTTAGCAAATAAATTTGAAACAGGCATGTTGTATAACCAAATCTAATTCTGGTCGGATATCGCCGCGCGGGCACAACATGTCAAACGGCACGCGAGCTCCTAAACCACACTGTTTCCATTGCACTATTATTTTGACGAACACATAACGAAGCCAATATCCCAACTATGTTGTAATATCCCAACAATAATGTTTCGCTTTCACGCCGTATCTACTGAACCGATCATCATTAAATTTTGCATACATGTAGGTTAGGGTACTGAGAAGGACATAGACTATAAATCACGCAGGCGCAGCCGTGGGTAACAGCTAGTTCCATATAAAAGTGAATCACTACATATGGAGAAGGTAAAACATTAATGAAGATGTGGAATTAACATGTAAGAAAGTCGAATAATGGTTTTAATGTAATTTTATACATATATACGGTTTTTCAAGGCAGGAGTCTATAGGCATTATGTCTATAGTATTCTGCGTGTACTACCTTATCGTTGCTTGCTTCCCACCAGTCAAGATAGAGGTCATACTAGGGTTGCCAACCGTTCTATAATATATAGTATTGTACTATATTTCGGGACTCCGTACTATATACTGTCGAAGAAAAATATAGTACGCGAAAATACTATATTTCAGTACAGTAGATCAATGTTTAAGTGTAAATAAAATAAAAACCAGATCCCGCAATTTTTGAAAGCGCCTTTCGTTTCACACTTTGCCTATGCGTTAAACCAAAAAAAAAAAAACAAAAAAAAATATAACGTTCTATTTTTTATTCGTTCTTACTGAAATACTATATTTTTTGAAGCATACTTATATTTTTAAAAGCTTTCTTAAAAAAATACTATATTCAGACACAGAAATGTTGGCAACCCTAGGTCATACTAACTCAAATCCTAATCCTAACTCCCTAACTATTATTATTATTGCGAAAGTGAGTTTGTTTGTTACGCTTTCACGCCCTATCTACTGAATCGATCATCATAAAGTTTTGCATACACATAGGTTAGGGTACTGAGAAGGACAGAGGCTATATATTACGTGGGCAAAGCCGCGGGTAACAGCTAGTTATTCATAAAAATAAGTTCTATTTCTTGCTTAAGCACAGCCTATGACTGAAGCAGGCGGACAGAGAATACTAAAATCAAGCTAAGTTGAGCATTATAGTTGAAAACGGAATCAAAATAGTGATGGGTTCCTAACATAGCCTTAACTAAACGCTTTCTAAAAATTCGAATTGGTGGTCAAACAAAATTGAGCCCAAAAATGAACAGGCATCTTTCGACAAGTAAAGCACGGTTTCACCTGTTTATCTAAGAGATAGGTAAAAGAAACAATATTTGGGTCTGACTCTAAAAGGGATGTAAAAAATAAAAGGCGTAAAATAATTTTGGCACTGTAAATATCTATGAAAGAATAGTTTTATCTTTAAGAGAATCCGTTTGCGAGTAAATGTTTTCTAGTGCAAGCGTATAAAAACTTACAAAAAAAAATACTAAATATGGATTATCGTACCGTATGTAACATTGAACACAAGCCCACCCAATGAATAACGTCGTGCGTCCAGGAAGGGGGCAATTGTAGGATTAGTGCGTGCTGTTTACCGCACATATGCATATTATGTATGTGTGTGTTTTATGAGGGTGGGGCGTTTAATTTTAACTTGGAGGTGTGGGTGTACGCTGCAAATGTTAATTTTGTTTCTTAGGTAAGGATAACATAATTAGGAGCGGGTTAGTTGTATTTTAGGGTAAAATGAGTAGCTTGCCAGGATAAGGTTACAAGTTATTATTGGACTAGGTATCCTAATAATCATAGCACGGACGTTGCCCAGCGTTCTAGACTTAAAGTTTTTATTTTAAAAGTAATCTATAAGTAAAAAGTTTTTTAGTGATAAACATTTATATTTTGAGTTTATTTGACCTCAACATTTATTATCAATAATTATATTCTTTGAATAAATAATAATAATAAATAGGTATTTTTTTCATAGTTTACTAATTATTGTTAATTCATAATTTGTTAAAGAACTATAATGTTTACAGGGGTACTATTTGGCACGATTTTAGGAGATGACAGATTGGACTTTATATAAAATTGGTGTAGTTTGGTGTTAGGAATGCTATGCTCACGAAGAGTTTGTGAAATAGTTAATTGACTGTTATATGGACTCGTATAGATTTGTCACCAGAAGCTGCCACGAGGCTATAACATACGCCATCTTTGATGCTACTTGTTTAAACTATACCTACCGTACAACACCGATAGTTTAATATCTAGTTATACTGGACATTGGCAGAATCACTGAAATCCATAATAGTGGAAAGAGGAAGCCATAATATAAAGCAGAAGTTGGAGAAGAAATATTTTTGACAGTTGATAACAGTGGCGTTGCCAGTCGATATGTTGCTTCGACGTTGAGTCGCTCCCCGTTGAGTCGCCGCCACGTCTACTTCGAAAAGTCCTGGATGGGCATAACCGATAATAACACGATGTGTGAACGGGTCCTTAAGGTACGCGCTAGGCACAACACGTAAGCGCTCGTATATATTTTCATACAAAATTCACACGAGCGCTTCAGCGGACTGAAGCGATGCAAATTTTTGCGATGCGGCCCGTCATAATGTGCGCGTACCTTCACAGTTACTCACATAAAAACTAGTGGAACTAAAATAGAACATTATAAAAACGCCTGATTACCACGAAGATAAAACAGAATACCTTTTGGGCACCATCGTCATCGCCGTGGATGCCAAAATACGCAGATTGACGTCACTGTCGTCACTGATGATGCGGCAGTCACGAGGCGACCATATTGTTAGCCAGTGATGGGTGATGATGTGTTTATGACAGATATAGCTAAGGGCGTGTTGAGATTCTCCATTTGATGCTTTACATCAAATGGAGAATCTCTAACTATTTTAGGAACAGTAGGAATACGTAGGTAAAACAATGAAACAACACCTAAAACCAATATAAGTGGATTGACAGGTACCTAGTTTATTTTTAAAGTTGTCATCATCATCATTAATGATAATAAATAAATAAATATATAGGGACATATCGCACAAATTAAGCTAGCCCCACAGTAAGTTGTGAACTTGTGTCGCAGGATACTAACTTAACGATACTATATTTTATAATATATACTTATATAGATAAACATCCAAGACCCAGGTCAATATGAAAAAGATCTTTTTCCATCTTGACCTGACCGGGGATCGAACCCGGGACCCCCGTGTCGGAGGCTAGCGTGTTGACCGCTGCGCCACGGAGCTCGACAAAGGTCATCATCAGTTCTTTTTTAGTCTCCACTGCAGGAGAAAGGCTCTCTCTGTACTATCAAAGCCATATATTAGCCAGAGCATTCAGCGGATTACTCTCTCCACGCTGACCAGACGGGTTGAAGAGGTTGCTTTAATAACATTAAAAACATAAAGTTACTTTAAAAACGTAAGCTTTGTTTGGCTTGTGTTTCCTAAGTCGCCTTCTACGACATCCACGGGAAGTCTTTAAGTGGTTGAGGAAAAATCGTTCGTGGGTAACATCCACTGTATACCAAATGATGATGGTGATCGTGGTCCCCTCATCAATTTGGGGAAGGTTTTTGTTTTCAAAACAGTCTGGGCCTACTGAAAATACCAGACCACTGAGAACTTATAACCGGAGTACATTATACCTATAAGTTCTGAGATTGATTGTCAAATGGTCAGAAAAACAGTATACCACCAAGTTGAGCTAGCTTACAATAAGTGAATTTGTGTCGTAGTGTCGTAGGATACTAACTCAACAATACTTTCGCCTATACATATATTATATATTAGATAACCATCCAAGACCCAGACCAATCTGAAAAATATCATTTTCCATCATAAACTGAGGTAAGATTTTTGAAATTTCGCCGTTCGCAAACGAGCGAGTTTTTCCATACAAAAATCGTCCGAAGATGAGTGGTCACACGTTCAAAAATAGTACCCCTGACCGGGGATTATACCTGACATCGTTCAAATCTAAAACACCAGCTGTACCACTGAACTACAGAGGTCATCCTTCACTAGGGGGGCCAAATGTCAATACGTATAGTTTACACAATACTGTTAGTACAATATAGTTTTGGCACCCTTTGTGTAAAGAACCCTACAAACATATTGACAAACCTTACGACAATCATCACAAGACCCGCAATCACCATGGGCAATCGCCCAGTCCATAGCAATTCGATCTATATCACTTTCGAAACATCATCATTAGATCATCATAGCTCATGATGTGTTACATCATCACTGACAAAAATGACGAGATGACAAGAATAGGACGTATTTGGCAGCTACAGCGATGATGCCGAGTGGAAATGTTATCGGAGCAAAAAATCAAATGACTCAAGCCTACGAGTACTTTGGGAATGGAAGATGTTTTGAACATAGCGCCAAAAGTGGGCAAACGCTGTGCTGATGGCGCCTCTTTGTAAAGGGATTATACCATGGAGATATATGCACTATTCGTGGATTATACTGGTCTGTATGTTCGGTTTAATCTGATCTATCAAATAGGGAATAAAGTTACAAAACAAAAGATTTTGAAATTTCCTTGTTGCTGAACGGAAAAAAATACGCTCGCATTTTCTGATTTCGGATTTCAGCTTTTGGTTTTTGAAGTTTGCATAGTTTAATAGCGTTCCGTGCCAAAATGGGACCATATGTACGAGAGTTTGATGTCCGTCTGTCACCAGGCTGTATCTCAAGAACCGTGATAGCTAGGCAGTTGAAATTTTTACAGATGATGTATTTCTGTTGCCGCTATAAAAATAAATATTAAAAACAGAATAAATGATGTATTAAAGGGGGGCTCCCGTACAACTTTTCTTTTGACGTTTACTGCTCAATATTATTAACGGCAACTGGTAGACGCTTGAAATATTCGCAGATTATTTAGCCAAATTTACTTTAAAATTAAACAATTCAATTAAAATAAAATAAGAGAAATTATAAGTCAAGCCACAAAATATGCATGTTGGCCGCTATAACAACAACAAAAATTAAATAAAAAAGGCTGATCCTCGTACAAGAAATGTGTATGATTTCGACTTGTTTAAATATTGTAAGGTTGTACGGCATACTACGTGTGCTTATCCAATTCACACTTGACCAGTGTATTTTTTTATTTTTACTGGAAAACATACCACTGTTCATCTGTTTGTTTTTATATCACACCATGAAAAACACTAGGCTTAGTTAACTGTTGATATTAATATAGATTCACCTACACTAAACGCTGAAAAGTCATAAAATAACA
Source organism: Rhodophaea formosa (assembly GCA_963082605.1). Taxonomy (NCBI): domain Eukaryota; kingdom Metazoa; phylum Arthropoda; class Insecta; order Lepidoptera; family Pyralidae; genus Rhodophaea; species Rhodophaea formosa. The sequence goes on along the minus strand of OY720228.1, from coordinate 4,767,552 downwards.
CGGAACGGCGCTTTTCTGACGTTTTATGTATTTGTTTATAATTAAATTGTTAACGAGTAGCTAGCACGTGACGTTACGTCATATATGTGACGCCATAGAATAGATATATACCTGAATTTAAAGAAGACCAATGTTGCCTCTATTCAAAATCCTAATCCTAACTAATATCTATATCTGTTAGGGATTCTGATGAGGTTATTGATGTTTTAAAAATAACCCTGTATACAATATGTCAATAAAACCCTATCAGCATTAGTCCCATAGGAAAAGTTGTTCACATTGACGGGCTGAGTCGCTCTTTGATCGGACAGGATGTATTTTTAGAGAACTTTACATTCATTATTTTACGGAAGTATTTCTTTTTAGAGTACCTAATGCTGTTGAGTGTTTGATAAGTCAAAAGTTTATTACTTGTATTAAACAATATGACTTTCACATAACGCTCTAATCTAATCAAGTGGTAGGTATGCCGTGTGGTGACGTCATAGGTGTGACGTCATTGCGTATTAAAGGGCCGGATGGGACAGGGAGAGTCGTAACGCTTGTGTTTAATTTGCTGGGTAAATATATGCAGAGCGATTCGTATGTATTGTTGTTTTGTTATATGTATAAATATATAGAGAATTAGAGACTAATCGCAAAGAAAGGGCGCACACTAGGCACAGTAGCGACGCCAATAATTTTATTCCTAATACTTTACAAATAGAAAGAAATTCAAGAATGTAAATCATATAAGCACCAGTAAATAACCTGAAGTATTGGAATCATGTTTAATATTATCAGAATCAGTGAAAATTATGAGATTACCGCCAAAAACGGTCGTTTTTGGCGGTAATCACGTTTTCTCTTAATGACTGATTCTCATAATATTAAAACATGATTTCAAAAATACTTCATGTTATTTACTAGTGCTTATATGATTTACATTCTTGAATTTCTTTCTATTTGTAAAGTATTAGGAATAAAATTATTGGCGTCGCTACTGTGCCTAGGGTGCCCCCTTAAGCTAGTACCATAGTAAGTTGTGAACTTGTGTCGTAAGATACGAACTCAACGATACTATATTTTTCAATTCCAAAGTCAACCCCCTGAGGTAGATACAAACTTTGAACCCCCGTTTCAGGGTTCTAAGTTTGTATAGCGAGCGAAGGCCAGGGCAAAAGCTAGTAGGCCAGACTAAAAAATACTATCATCATCATCATCATTTCAGCCGCAAGAAGTCCACTGCTGGACATAGGCCTCCCCTAAAAAATAATATTATCTATTAAAATAGTCCTGGTGGAAAGGCAATTCAGGTGTGGACAGTATTGGTACTCTGTTTCATGAGTAAAAGGGTCCCTCGGGATATATAACATAACCGACATTTTTGAATTAACAGTAGTAGTAGTTGAGTAGTTTTGGCGACGGAGAACACCTTGCTTTGTAATAGCGCCATCCGCAAAACGAAACCATAATCGATAATCAAGCAAGACCCGGATGAAAATTCTTTTTCATTTTCTGTTATATAATATGGCTTTCACCGAGATTTCAGTGATTCTGCCAATGTCCAGTAAATTGAGATACTAAGTATCGGTGTTGTACAGTAAAGTTTCAACAAGTAGCATCAAAGATGGCGTATGTTCTTTGATGCCTCGTGGTCGGGAGCTTATGTTGACAAGTCTATACGAGTCCATATAACAGTCCACTTTAACTATTTTACAAATTGTTTTATGAGCACGAGCATTTATAACACCAAACTACACCAATTTCTTATAAAGTCCACCAAAATCAATTTGTAAAATCGTCCAAGGTAGACCCCAACTGCACCCCTTGACTTCCCACCACAAACCTATGAAAATTCTTGTCGTGATAAATGATGTTGTGTTCAATTTTAAATAAATTAAGTAATCTTACGTTGACGATAATATAAAAGAAGATCTTAATCTATCCGTAATTACACATACAAATAAAAATATGTTTTAATGACTTTACTCCAAATTATGTCGTACAATGTCGCGGGCCAGACGAAAAAAAATACTATTATCTATAAAAATAGTCCAAATCGTGCTGGTAAGGCAATTAAAGTGTGGACAGTGTCGGTACTCTATTTCGGGTGCGCCCGGATTGGCGCGCCGCCAAGGCATGCCGGCAACACTTGCACCTTGTGATAGAAACATCGATTTTTCATTTACCTGCGTTTTTAGATTAGTATAGGCAAAGACAATATAATACTAACGTAATAGACTGCCCACCTCATACAAAAATAGGTTGCGAAAAGCAGGCGAATGTATGGCGCAGGAGAGTTGCTTGCTACTCGATACAAGATGGCGGTAATCTGCGTTAGCCTTTAACTTACTAAATATACGGTGTCATTTTAAAATATTATGCCTAAAATATTGTTTTGATTTTTAATAAGATATATTTTGTGAATCATGTTTTTATATTCTCATAATACGGTAGATACAATGTTGTGTAGTTTCGAGTGGCGCCATCTATGCGAGTCTCTGAGAACAAATCGTACAATTAAGGCGTTGAGACCACATGGTATAGGCTTTAGCTAATCGAATTAAAATCGAGTGAGAAAGCCGAAGGCCCATCCCCCTCTGGGGGGGAAAAATAAAAAGCTGTCAACGCTCTTGTCACAACCCTGGTGTTGCAGTTGTCCATGGACGGCGGTGATCATTTACTATCCGGCGACCCGCTTGCTCGTTTGCCGTCCTAAATCATAAAAAACCAGCCAAGTGCTTGTCGGGCCACGCGCAGTGTAGGGTTCCGTAGTTGCGAATGATAACTTTGAGTTCACACTGTTCACACTCGCACATCACAGTAAAACATGTAACAATGAAAATGTATGAAATTTTACATTTTTGAGTACATTTTATAAGTTGGTTGCCTATAACTTTTTAGTATACTTAGTACTCAGCTCTGATAGTTTTCCTTTCAACTTCAGTATATATACTACTGCTGTAATTTTTTTCACGTATCCATATATAACCGTTTAGTAGATAGAGGGGGGGGGGGGGGACACTTACCTCTAACAAAAATTTTCACTTTAAAACCAAATATTTCGGAAACGGATCCCTAAATCGAAAAATGGTGTTATCAACCTCACAATATTTTTTGAAGACCTATCTACAATACCCAACACGATGGGTTCATATAGAAAAAAAAATATTACTCCATCTTTACTAGTATGGGAGCTAACATAAAAAAATTTTTTTTTTCAAGATTTTCTTCTACCACTTTTTTGACAATACCAAATTTCAGCTTTCTAGTACTTATAGTCTCTGAGTAAAACCGCGGACGGACAGACAGACAGACAGACATGGCAAAACTATAAGGGTTCCTAGTTTACTACGGAACCCTAAAAATGTGCTAGTACCACGGAAGTATAAGTACATATATCTCCATGGCTAGTGCTGATCTGGACCTAGAGAGAGAATAGAGAACAATGTATTTTTATGATTGCAAACTATTTAAAAATCTTTTATTAAGGTTACAAATATCTGGTTTACACATTTTTACGAAAAGTTAAATGATTTAATTACCATTCTTAAGCACTAACTACTTGCATTACTTACTTGGTTTACTTGCATAATTTAAAATTAAAAAGTAAATTGACTTCCCTACGTGTACATCCGACTCGCACTTGGCCGGTTTTACTCTTAAATTTATTTGTTGATTCTCTAGACACGAACAAATATGCCGCTTCATTGCAAAATGAACTGTCAAAATCCATTATCATCTTATTACTTTTTTATTTCATATTATTTTTGATCATATTACTGTTTACAGTTTTTAATTAAATTATTTTTCTTTACAGAAATGAAATTCTTATTAGCTGCTTTTCTCGACAAAGTAAATAAGAATTGACGCCCACCTTAAACAACGCCGTCCGTAACTAAGGCTTTACTTATAAAACTGCGAGTTTACAGATATACCTCTAATACCTCCAGACAAATAAAGTCTGATTTTTATTACATCTTAGGTAGTGTTGTTTCTAGGAATATATACATAGTTATTGTATAAGAAAGTTCGAGAATTTTAAACTGCTTCTAAGGTCAAATTTCATTAGGAATCTTAGCCGCAAGAAGTCCACAGTTGGACACAGGCCTCCTCTAATTCCATCATTGGGGGGTTTCGCCACACTCACCACGCTTGGCAAACGGGTTGCTGGTGAGCGCAGTTAGTTTGGCTGATATCTGTTCCAACGCTGCTGCCCATCGAAATCGGTTTTTAAGCGAGGGAAGAATATAAGGAGTTCCTAATACTTTACAAATAAGAGAACTACTGATTACCACCAAAAATGGCCGCTTTAGTCGGTAATCAATAGTTCTCTTAATGACTGATTCCCATAAGATTAAAACATGATTCCAAAAATACTTCAGGTTATTTACTACTTAATGCTTATATGACTTACATTCTTGAATTTAATTCTATTTGTAAAGTATTAGGAATAAAATGATTGGCGTCGCTACTGTGCCTAGTGTGGGCCCTTAAACATTATTATATCTCAATTTATTTTAATAAAATTGGTATAAATCGTCGCCTGTCACATTAAACAACATTTTTTCGTAAAGATGCTTCCTTTATAAATAAATATTTGTCTTATAAATCCAAACAACTTTGATACTGAAAATTAATTGTTTCACTTTACAACAACCGACGTAGATGACGTTTAGATAAACCCATTGTATCGCTTGCATTGTCAGTGGACCAGCATAGCGGGAGCCCCCCAGTTTCTAACTTCACAGGAATGTGTACTACAAAGTACAGGCTGTAAACGTAGCCAGGGGTCCGGGTAAATGGGTGGTGGTGTTAGACAATGGTATGTGGGGCGCTATCGTGGTAGTGACGACTTGAAAGGTCATCATGACACATTTTGACGTAATCCAGTGTTTTTCCGAGGACAGTGGAATCTTTGGTTCCTACTTCCTTTAGTATAAAGATGAGATGATGAGACATTGTATGCATAAATAGTTTCGAGTAATCTTAATTACGATAGAAATAACTATGTAACTTAGTTCTGTCGACTGCTCTCGGTAGAGCCGACTCAGCCCGTCAATATGAACAATTTTTCTATGGGACTAATGCCAGAAATTCGAAAATTTTCTATATGCATTTACAGAAGAAAAAATGTTTTATGTTGCTTCCATAGTAGTGCAATCTTTGGTTCGTTAGGGTTACCTCATAAGGGATACAGATGTGATATTGTAGCATGCATGCTTCAAAGAAAAGAAAAATATAAATAAAAAACAAGTATTTACAAGGACATAACTTTGTCAGTTTTGCAACTGTTTTCGGTGTTACAGTTAATACAACAGTGGAGGATATAAGAACAGTGTGTAAATAAAAAAAAAACATACGTGTTTAATATTTTTTGATTATAGAATTTAACGAACGGATTTCTATCAATATTGTAATTTTGACCCAGGAAACTATTCTAGGATTATGTTTTTCTCTTCCAGCAGGGCAGGAATTTTATCGTACCTAATAAAATATTTATCTTCGCAGTTACTGCCAGGTATTCTTGTTATTTCGTAACCTGGTTTTATGTTTTAAAGGCCTTATAGCTAGATTCTAAAGCCTGGTTCACAAATACCTAGTCAGCATTATTTTAGTCTGTATTATTTTTTTTTCTTTCTTCTTTTATATTGCGCCTTCCACCGGTGTTCCGGTGATTCCTCGAATGTCCAGTTTATTAGATACCAAGTATCGGTGTTGTATGGTATACAGTTTAAACAAGTAAGTATCAAAGATAGGGTCTTTGATAACCTCGTAGAAGCTTCTGATGACAAATCTAAAACAGTTTACTTTAACTATTTCAAATTGTTCATGAGAACGAGAATTTATAACACCAAACTAGACTTTATAGTATGAAATTGTGATATTATAAAGTCCACTAAAAACTTTTTGCAAAATCGTATAAGGCAAACCCCAACTGCACTGACTTCCCACCACAGACTCCCGGAATTATTTAAATCTGTATTAATGGAACAATAACTCATTATTAAAACTAACGTGAGATGTTAACATTATTAATATGTAAAATACGGGTCACTCACGTATGAAGTCAGCTACAGGCCGACATGTTTCAACCTCATCCGGAGGTCTTCCTCAGGGCGAATGTGAACCGAGACGCGCGCACGAAGTCGTCCCAGTCCGCACTGCGGTCAGTGCGGACTGGGACGACTTCGTCGACTTCGTTCCGGATGAGGTTGAAACATGTCGGCCTGTAGCTGACTTCATACGTGAGTGACCCGTATTTTACATATTAATAATAACTCATTACTTCTAATCACACGTAGCTTTTAGTTTTACAGCTTTGGGGTCTTTGCAGTGGCGGCCTTATGGTGGTGAGACAGGCTACCACCCGGGATCTCGCACTTATAGATACCTTGCACACCGTGTTTATTTGTCCCCTCTTTATTATCTGCTGGCAGGGGCAATGGATAGGGCCCCTTTAACGAGCTATATACAATATGTTAATAAAGCCTTGTCCGATCATTTAAGAGGCGACTCAGCCCATCAATATCAACAGCTTTTCTTATAGAAACAAGGCTGGAAATAAAAAAAAAACAACATTTTCATACAAATTGTCCGGCTAGATGAACACTTTTATATGAGAATGTAATTTTTTTTCGAATTTTCTGCATATGTCCCATAGGAAAAGTTGTTGATATTGACGACCTGAGTCACCCATCTAAGGATCGGGCAGGGTTTTATTAACATATTGTATAGGGCCTCGTAAACACATTTTGTCCTGGACAATGGCCTCGCAAAGATCTGTCTCCGGGAGCCTTGCAACGGCCAAGGGTGCTGGCTCTGTCTATCTCGTTGGGGAATAAATAGTACTTATTTGTTTATTAGAAATTACACTGATTTAAATTTCTCCTAGAGAATGATACACACTTAACTCTTTATATCAAAAACTACTAAAACGATTTTGATGAAAATTGCACTGTGCCCTAAGTTGGATTATACCTAGTCCAATAAAAAAGATTTTTTAACAATCCCACTTATAGTTTGACATATATACAAACACATACACATACTTATGAAATTTGGCACTTTAGAAGCTGATTAAGACTAACATATATAAAACTCATGACAATATTACATACCTACATACAGGTTGAATGAAGAAAGCCCCCTTTTGTTGAAGTCGCTTGAAAAAGACAAACGAACTGTGTGCCTTCTGGGGAACATTGATCTCATGGTCTAAGCATTTGTATCACGGTGTGGAAGGCCAATGGAGAAACCACTACACTACTCTTCTCTAAAAATGGAGTATGGTGGAAAATACTCCACCGACAATAACAAAGTTCTTAAATATATGATGATGATGATGATGTATAAACTACGCATATTGGGTTTCATTAAATGTCTACAATTTACAACTCTTCTTTTATATCGTATGAAGTTTCAATAAATAATTCAGTAAAGCAATTCTTCATTTCTTTCCAATAAATACCCACATGTTTACGTGTTTACGCCTGATGTCGAAATAAATAAACAAACAACCGGGAAGTGCGAGCAAACGAGATTGCGGGCATTTTGAGCTGCATGATTCAGAGTTGAATGAACTTACATGTACCCACTAGCCATAGATATATGATAAGTGAGCAGATACAACATGTGAAGTTTATGACTTGCCAAAATGAGAAAGTCCCAAATTTTAATTTAAAAAAAATTAATGAGTGTTTTTCGTGGGAAGTCAAAGTGTTCTGTTGGAGTTTCCCTTTGTTTATGTTGCAAATTGACTTTTGTGGACTTAGTTTTCAGATTTCTGAGAGACCTGTCCAATCCGTCTGGCCAGCATGAAGAGTGTAGGCCAAATCCTCTGCCTGCTCTGGCTAATATGTCTCCAGTAGTACAGAGAGGGTAATACTCTTGCAGTGGAGACTAAAAATGACCTGATGATGATGATGGACTATGTAATATGAAATTGGTGTAGTTTGGTATTAATTGCTCGTGCTCATGAATAGTTAATAGTGAAATAGTTAAAGTGCACTGTCATATGGACAGATTTATCACAGAAGCTCCCATAAGGCAATGAAAGGACCTAAAATCTTTGATTGCTGCTTGTTGAAACAGTATACCGTACAACACCGATACTTTGTTTCCCATTAAACTGGACATTGGCAGAATCACCAAAAACTCGGTGGAAGCCATAATTTAGCAAAAGAAGAAGAACACATTAGTAGTTTAATGGGTTTGTGCTTCGATCAACAATACCAACTAGATATCGCGTTACGTACAAAATCGAAGCAAAATTCTGTCCGCTTGAATCTAGCTATAAAACCGTTTTAAGTTCAACGTATTCTCGATCCCAAGTGATAATAAAGTCGCAATTCTATTATTCCAAACTAAACAGAATAAGAGCTCACCGTCTGGAGTGCGCTCTTATTTGCCGAGCCGCTTTTCTTGCGCCGACCTGATATCTAGTTGGTATTGTTTATCGAAGGGTTTGTGTTTTAAATACCAAAACTCGCCACACCTTGAATTGTAGGAAAACACATTCAAACCCATTAATATAATAAAACAACTTACCAAACACTATCAGTTACGGAATGTGCACAAAGTGTGAAGATAAATGTCATTTTATAAATTCCCATCGAACCAATCGTCTATTCCCAAAGAACGCCATTAAGAGCGTATACTAGCAGTATTTTTTCAATATGGTTTCCATACAAATGTATTTCTCTATTTTCTCGCTGAAAACTGATTCTAGAGCCTCAATTCTTTTTTCATAAAATCTAGTACTAAAATAGGAATGCCCCTATTTTTTATTATTTCCAAAAAAACTGATTTTGTACAATTTTTTTTTTCTTTTAAACAAATTTTTAGAAAAACATAAAACATAGGGACATACCTATTTTAGTAATAGATTGTATGTAAAAAGAATTGTGCCTCTAGAAAACGCACTGCTAGTATACCCTCTTAAGTACCGAGAGCGAGAGTTGTGTGTTTGTTTATTTTAGGCTTTCTCGTGGTGCTGCGGAATGAATATTGTAGGATTCCTCACAAGTCAGTCACTAGCCCCACACGGTGACACTTAAATCTCATCGGCATCACATTCCTTGGTGGGCCTAAATTAGTTCAGTCTACTCATATTGCGTATTTGAGTGTACTTAACTAAATTTAACTAATATAATCTTGTTTATTGATTATCTCTGCACAATCATCACATTAATTACTTAAAAAATCAGCCAAATGCGAGTCGGACTCGCGCACTTTGGGTTCTGTAAGTACCATTATTTACATAACATTAGTCATAAAATTTCACAGTAACTATTTATCCCAACTTATATTTTAAATGTGAAAGTGAATTTGTATATTTGTTAACTCTTCACGCTTTATCTTCAAAACCAATCTTCTTGAAATTTGGCATACACATAGGCAAAGACAATATAAACTAACGTAACATAAGTTAGGGTACTGAGAAGGACATGGGTACATTTCATCCCCGAAAGAAGTACTGTTCCCGTGGGATTTGCGATGAACGACTCGACAAATTTATACGGCAAAACTATAGGCGAGCGAAGCCGTGGTTGATAGTTTTCCCATAATCGTATTATATTGTCTTTGACATAATTAAAACTGAGCACTGTGAAAAAACTTAGTACCTAGGCACATGTCTCCACATTTTTCATTGGTGAACGTGCATCAAACGACTAATTGTGTATCCTTGATCGTATTCCGAGAAACAAATAAATATAAAAGCGAATCAACACCCGACAATACGCGTTAAAAGACGTAAAACTGTTAATTTCGACTCGAATAAATAAATAGTAGGCCATCTTGTGCACATAACGCCATCTGTTGGCAAGTAGCGGCGGTTATTTCCGATTTTATTTCAGGTTAGATTTATTGATCGATTGTATCGAATTGTTTTCTTTAAAGATCGCGTTTTAGTGGTGTTTTATTTTATTCTTTTTTTCTGAGATATCTAAACAGAAAATTTCGAATGCGTATGACTGTTACAATCTGTTCGATAAATCAAGGTTTTTTTCACTTTACGGTGTTTTTTGTCAACTCAAGGTCGGCTTGGGCCGATTATAGTGGTATTCAACATCAAAAACAAAAAAATGAAAAGTAATAGCAAAATTTCTGCAAGCTAGGGACGTACAGATAGTGACTATACATAATACAGAACCGGAAACAATACCCGAATCCAGATCGTTTGCAGCTTTGAATAGCGGAATGGCAATTTCTGTAAATTTATGTTAGTAAACCCTCCCGTACGTAACTAAGAACTACTGAAGGGTTCCGTATACGCCGTGGCGCTAGTTTCGCTTATGTAAGCCTCATAAACCGATGCCGTAGTTCCCGGCAGAGTAGAATAGGACGACGCTAAGTCTCCCTGTGGATGTCGTAGAAGTCGACTAAGGAAACAAAAGCTATAAACATCAAAGAGACCTCTCCAACCCGTCTGGCCAGCGTGGAGAGTGAAGGGCAAATCCTCTGACTGCCCTGGGCGACCTTGGGTAATACGTGGCTCTGGTAGTACAGAGAGGGTCGTGCTCCTGCAGCAGAAACTAACAAAGACATGATGATGATGAAGCCTCATAAACAACGATATTCTTAACTAATTATTCCCCAGAATGAACTTAGTATTACGTGTAGAATATAAAATATTACTTAGTAGTAAGTAAACGTCTCCCTCCACACTGATTTGCATTTGAATCCAGACGTGTGTAGCACTACAAATTTTGTAATTCAGTTATTCCAATACAAAATAAGCTTACCAGACACAAGTAATGCAAGCTTTAATTAAAAGCTCTAGGCTCGCGTGACAGCTTGTAGACAAAAAACGGAAGAAATTTAGTTTCCATTGTTGGTTCTTTTTCATCTGACGGGTTTAAATATTTTGTATATTTGTACTCAATGAAAGTATTCTTATTAATTCTTCAAAATTAATGTTATATGGATTACGCTGAATATAATATGAAGTATTGTTATACTAGTATACAGAGGAAAATAAACGGATACTAGTAAATGTCTTTGAAGATTTGCATTTTAATTACCTCTGAAATAACTATTGATGACACTAATAATCCATACTATATAATTCTACATCGACTTTAAACCGTAAAAATATTAATTAAAAAGCTTTTGTTCTCGTAACAGGGCAAAGGACAAAATAAATTTGACCACTGCTAAAAATAATATTAAAAGAAATTCTGTACTCCTTTCTGTGTTCTGTGGTATTCAGTATCGGTTTTTCTGTGTTGTACTTCTGATCAATTTTATCCATACGTTAGTATTATATGGTTTTTGTCTATAATAATAATTTAAAAATGCGAAAATAATTTTCTTTTACACGGTCTAACGTTTACTTAACGAGTATCAAAATAAACTTTTAAAATTACGTTTTATTCTAAAGAGTCTTAATATTGTAAAGAGGAAATTTCTGTGTGTTTTGTTCTGATTAAAAAACGTATAAAGCCACATTGCTTATTAGCGAGTAAAATACGCTTTAGTTAACGCGGACGAAGTCGCACATAATAGAAAGTAAGTATTGTATAAAGATATAGTCATCAAAAATAATAATGTAATCCTTACCACGTGGAATATTTTGATCATGATACCTTATAGCTCTTAATGTAAGAGTCATATCAGAATAGAAGTGTGAATGCATAAAACACTATAAAAATAAGCCTTAACACAGCTTTGCATTCAATTACTGGAAAGCACAAAACAAGCTAACCAGACACGAGCTTACGCCAGACGAAGTTAAACCATAAAAATATTTAATTAAAAGCTACAATAAAAAGCTTAAAGCTCGCGTAACAGGGCGGGGGCCTTAAATGTCAGGGGTCGCCCGTTGCTAGGCGGAATTACATCTGCAATCAGGCTGACCTGGTTGTCGTGTCGATGGCTACGTTGAGGGCCTCTCCGTGTCGAACCCAGATCACTACAGAGCTCAATACATACATATTATCACGTCTTTATCCCTTGCGGGGTAGACAGAGCCCAAGGTCGTAAAACCCAAAGGCCACTTGTGACATAAGCTATAATTTACGCGGAGGAAGTCGCGGAAAATTGCTAGTCTTAGATAGAAAGGGTTTTGACTTATTTGAAGCTATAGAGCAGTCAATAAAACGTAACATATAATGTTTAAACCCATTTTAAAAAAGAAGATTTTTTATTCAATCCGAATGTTTTTTATCTATCCAAAAGAAAGTGTGTTATTGCTAGCACGTTATAGCACGTGCATCGGAAGGCACGTTAAGCCCGTGGTCCCGGCTGCCATCTGGTAGTCGTTAAAGGATCCACGTGGATCCAGGCCGAGAGGCGGTTCCGAAGAACTCTGACACCAGGGTGTGCATGGTCGACTGACCGTGTCACCTACACAAAATGATGATGATGATGCTAGCGTGGCAGATTTTCGAGCTGCCTAAAGGCACCTTGTTTAGCCCAAGTATTATAGTTGTAGTGTTTTACATTACAATTGTGTCACATTTGAATTGACACACACAACTTTTGAATTTTCTATCAGACATATCAAGGACTGACTTTGGCAACTTGGTATAATAACGTATACAGTTTCCAATGTACAAATCACTAACTGCTATTCGGTATTAGTTATAACGTTCATGTCATTTTATTTGTTATTTTGTGCGTTTCTTACTAGATTTAACAGCTACTTGAATATCTTATTATGGATGGCCCTATTACGCTAATATACGTTTGTTAAAATTATGTATGATTCATACAGGATTCTACGTATTTTTCACTTCAACTTAACCCTATATTTACCTAGACCTTTGAACATTTATTCTTGTGAACATGTGTAACCACAAACATTTGCTTCTGGTTCAAGAAAATAACGACATCAAATAATGTCGCTGGCCCCAGATGCCCTTTCGCCGTAGCCGGCATGAAAACTGCGAAAGCTCAGTGCATAAAGAACCAAGAAAAGCTGCGTTATAAGCTTAAGCCACGCAATGTTACGCGTTGAAGGCTATAAATTATAATAAAATACTCTTCTAAAAAAAGAGGTTCTCAGTAGTAAGTAGGTATAATAAAATGTATGAATGAGTAAAACATTCAAGTTTCTTAGGAAAGATGAGGAGGTTTTTTTGATTAGCTATTCTATGGCCAATAATATGTGTATTGTTTTTTGAGTTCACGTAAGTATACATGTACGAGTATGTAAGTTTTTACAAGGTGTCTCACGAGGGTGATTTCGAACTTCAGTGTTTCGCACTAGTGTGAGTTTTACTCATAGTGAGTCGACGTAATCTTACACCTGTTTGTCGAATTCAAGTAGTCCACTCTTTTCTACCATAACTTGTAAACACCTGAACGGATTTCTATAAATTATTGACGATATTCGAAAAAAATTACATTCGCATACAAATGTGTTCAGCTGGACAATTTGGGTGAAAATAGTGAAAATATTTTTGCATTTCCAGCATTAGACTCACAGAGCTCGAAAGTCACATTCCCATGCTTGGACCCATAAAAAAGTTGTTAATTTTGAAGGGCTGAGTCTTTAAGGATCGCACATGGTTTTATAAAAATATTGCATAGAAACTATAACCCAGGACAACCTTAAAAACTATGGTTTTTCTATCGACTCTAGCAATTCAAAGGCACTTGCGGTACGCTACTGAACCACAGAGGTCTTCTTATTTACTTAAGTATACCACTAATACTAACCGTAAAAGAAGAAAATGTGGAAGAGTAGAAAATTGCTCTTACAAGAGTTCCGTGACATGCTCGTATAAAATGTATCCCACTCAATTCAGCTAGCAAAAAGCAAAATTAATTCCACGAAATGGAGATTCCTGATCTACGATGGGGAAGGAATATATCTGGCCCTAACATTTCCGCTTAGTCCCGACCCAGAAACGCTGGCATGACATCGTGGAGAAGGTAAATGGGTGCGTGACAATGGTCTGGCAATCAAGGCTATCGAAAATCGTGTGAAGATGAAAAAAGCCGTAATTCGGAACCCCGATTCCAAAGCCGAGGATGCAACCAGGAAAATGAAGAAATGAAAAAGAATAAGCTTTTTGTACCAAAAATTTTTTTTTTTTATTAGGAAGATTATCGACTACAGTAACAAATTAACTACAATCTAACAACATTTAGTCATTTCAGTGCGTCATCAATTGAGTGCGTTTGATCCTGTGGTTTACATACATACATACATACTATCACGTCTTTATCCCTTACGGGGTAGACAGAGCCCAAGGTCAAAAAACCTACAGGCCACGTTTAGCATCATAGTGGGCGTAAAGGTAGAAAGCGGAATCAAAATAGTGATGGGTTGCTAGCCGCATCGCCTATCAATGTGATTCCTTAGATATTCGCCCAATCCCTTGACCGGCTTTTACGGTCTGCGCGGGAAGAAAAGCAGCTGGTATATTCTATGTTTTTTCTTTTCTCCCAAACCAGCACGGAAGAGAACAATGAGAAGATATGAGAAGAGTGGTTTGACCCCTATTTTGCCTGATAGGAAGGAACGATGAGGTCTGGGTGGTACTCGCAAACTCAAAAACTACGTATACAGTCTTCCCTTGAAAATCCCCACATGGCATGAATCGGGAAATTGTGACACTAGTGGGAATTCCATTTCTTAAAAATTCGCATAATGAAGGTATTTCTTAAGTATATTGCAACCAACTCTTGAAATCTAGAATGAAATGGACATATCTATTTAAGTGTTTTTTTGGGGATGGAAGAAGATACTATAATAGAGTGGGATGAAAACAAAAAGAGGAACTATAGTCGGCAATCCCGACAAAGTAGCACGTGAGTGACCCATTTTTAAGTACAAAAAGAGGAAGCTTAATTGTTTTCTGCAAGGCAATAACTAAAGAGCATCGGATTATTTTATCTCTATGCTAACGAGAGAGCCATAATGTTAAACGGTAGTACGAGTAGACTATCGATTTCGAATACGATAATAGTAAACAATTTGAGCCGTGTGGTTCCCGGCAGAGTAGAATAGGACCACTCCAAGTCTTCCCGTGGATGTCGTAAAAGGTGACTTAGGAAACACAAGCTAAACAAAGCTTACAAACATTAAAAAGACCTCTCCAACCCGTCTGGCCAGCGTGGAGAGTGTAGGCCAAATCCGCTGACTACTCTGGCTAATATATTGCTGTGGTAGTACAGAGAGGGTCGTGCTCCTGCAGTGGAGACTAAAAAAGACCTGATGGATGGAAACAATTTGAACTCAGGCTATTATCGTAAATGAAGTTAAAAAACTCATGATAGAGGTACATTCTTCGGATGAATGATTGTTGAACCATCTTACTACTAAATGGCATGAACTAAATATATTAATCGATGTTTTTCATTGTAAATTTCATAATAAATAAGGCAAGAATATCACGGACATGGCTGTTTCTACAAGAACATAATTACGAGGGAGCTTTTTCAGCAGCGATCGGTGGCGCCCTCTAGCGGCGCGCTTCTGAAACCTCGCGTGAAGTAGGTATTGTAGGTTAATTCGCTGAAATATATTGACAAATCGAATCTAATCAATAATATTGACCTTTTTTTATTATAGGTCTGTAAGAACATGATATGAAACACTTAAATATATGAAGTTTACACACACGTTTTTGAAGTATGGTTGGTTTCAATTAAATTACTTTTAGGTGCTATAATGCTTTGAGAATATATCGAATACACATAGTATAAGTGGGTATTTCGAATATATAAAGTAAGAACCTATAAATGTTACAAAATTGATTTATTTCGCGTTTAAAAGATCAATTTTGACATGTCGTATCTAGGCTACAAGGTTTTTTAGAATCAAAATGCTTATTGTAAAAAAGTTACAAGGAAATAAGTCTAAGAATGTGGGAGTAGCTTCTGCAAGCTCAGTAGAGTGTATATCTGTGCGGGGCGTCCCAATATTTTCAGCGAAGTGTGTGGAGCTCGTTTTAAAATTATCTTACTTGCACACCCGTACTTACGCGTCCAGCCAACTCCAGACAAACCGACGTACACGAAACACACGCGGACAATCAAAACTCTAATACCTCGTCGATATATCGAAAAACCGAATTTCAATACGAAACAATAACGTGATTCTTACATAATTCGTCGGCCATTGGCGGGGAAGGCAAGCGAAAATCGGCCTTACACACATCGGTATTTAAGTGTACATTTTCCATTTTCCGTGCACCATAGCTATTTCGGAGCTGCGCCGGCGACTGGCAACCTTGAATTTGGAACGCACCTTTAATTTTAGCCGGTTAACCTACATACGGAACCAATGGAAGTAGACTTGATCAATATATCGCATGCGCGGTCGTCTTCTGTATTATAAGCGCGGATGGCCGGGCGGCTGTCGGGTGCGGAGGCCGCGAGCGACTGGCGATGTCCACCTTTCGATGTTCGCGCAGGCGCCTTGGAAGTCAGACCTAACGATCGAAAACGGTTGGCAGTACGCTTCATGTGAGGAACAGGTGTTTGACTTACTAAGATATTCTGGGGACAGAATCTGGGCTTCCGAAACTTGAAAGATTTCGACAATTTTCATCATCTACATCTTTACATCCAAACCCGGTTTTTAGCGTTCAAAAACGTTTTCAGTGATCCTTATTTGATGCAGAAATGAGTAGGGTAGTTAGAAGTCAAAAATAGAACTCGTATATAGAGTAATATAAGCAATAAAGATAATCTTGTAATTGTAGTAAGCTACCTACAGTAGCGCTTCACGTGGTGGAAATCGGAACTAAGTGAAAGCTCGATGTGTGTAGGTGACATGCCACCCAACCTATGAAATAGAAAAATACACTAGCTATATAAAAGAAGATGATTATTTGAAACATTTTTTGTGTTTTTTTTAAATAGTTAATTTCCATTTTGCTTATAGGTAATTAATAGTAATCTTGCTTATCAAAATATTGAACGAAAGTTCATGCTAACGCCATCTAGTTTCCTTTTCGGTGACTTCTCAAGTAGTGACGTCATTCGGGAAAATCAATGGTGAACGAGTGGTGCCATCTAGTGACATTTTCCAAGCCGATTAATATGGTGTTTTTAAAACTTTGCAAAGTATAGGGACAGATGAAAAATATTACTAAAGCGAAGGCTTGTAATTTTTTATTAGAGACTTTTTGAAATAAAATTACCTCGTGTTCTTAAAAATTCTCCCGATTGTTATACATTTAAATTAAATTACTTTTAATAAGGTTTTATCGCGTTTATTAGACTAAGTTCACATTTGTCTAATTCTTGTTTCTAAGACCTATGAAAAACTGCCTTCCGGAAGTCCCGAAAGAACGCAGTTTTGGCTCACGGTGCCTGAAGGTCCTGCAGCCTTCTATTGAGCTTGAGATTAAATTAAACTGATGACAGGATCCCAAGCTGGTGGTAACTGCCAACAAACCTCTCTATTAAAAATAAGCTTTTTTTATTTCAATAGCCTCACGAATCATTCTTGAAATGTATCCGTTTTCTTTTGCAGGGAATTTAGGAGTATAGAAACGCATATAATGGTTGTGTTTGTATAGGGCACGTTATGCAGACGTGGTTGTGCGTCAATTTTTCTTAACATTTTAAATAAAACAGAATTAGAACATTCATTATCCATTGGTTCGCAGTAAATGGCGTAATGAATGATTTATGCTGTCATTAAAAAACCTTGTTCTTTATATTTTAAAAGCCTTTATAATGGAACTGCAAACAATTGGAGCAGGCTAAAATAAACAAAGATAAACCTTACAAATTCATTTATTTAAAATTAAAAATGTACAATTAACACTATTTCGTGGACATCACGAGACGGTTTTTTTAATGTAATAATAAAATAACATATTTAATACGGTTAAATTATAATACAATTAAATTCACGTTCGTAATAACAAATTGATTTATGAGTTATTATTTTTTATGCTTAGTTTTTATGCTTAGTTTTTATGGTAACTTCAATTAACAAAATCTTTTTTTTATGTGGTTTATTTGTTATAAAAAAATTATAAAATTTACAAATTATTTCTTAAAATAATATTTTCAAAATTCCAACATTTGTGGTGGGGTCTATAAGTTTGGTGGTTTAAAAAGCTACTAATTATTATAGGCGACAGTAAATTTTACTGTTTTTGGAAATTATAAAGTTTACCCACTAAGGCAAATTTAACGTAGTAAAAGAAATACATGTCTTACTTATGGATTATTTTTTAATTATTGCGACACAGTGTTAAATTAGGATAAAAATTCAAGCTAAAAGGGGATCATTATGTTATACTCAACAATACGAGTAAAACTAAATAATAGTAAATTTGAAATCGTGAAGTGAGTTGTTTCAAAGAAAATTTTATACTTACCTACTTCAAAAAAATATTTGCATATTGTACTTACAATAAAGTGACTAAGTAGTATGTTAATTAATAATACCTTTACAGTGTGAAACAGCAATAAATTTAATTGAAAAAATATAGAATTTAAGATTTTTGTTGTTCGTAGCGCGATAACCACAATGATCCCTTTTTCAGCTAGATGTAGCTTTTAGAAACCATTTATAATAAAATACGCTAAATTATTAACTGTTTACCAATTATTATATTTTTAATGGTAGTTTTATTTGTTATTATCGTGTTTTATTTACAACTGATAAAAAAAAAACAGTATTCTATTTTGTTGTAGTAAAGCAATTAGAAGGTTAACGACGTTAGGTATTCTCATACAATAAATAACACCATCTATGTACACACAGTCTACGTTGTCGCAGTCTCTAAAAAGTCTATAAAAATACTTAGTAACATAACACTCTAGCAAGATGTTTTTATAATAAAGGTTACCGAAAATATACTAGTTACTACTACATTACTACCTTAGGGCAGAACGGAATAGTTGGATCCAATAAGCATTGTAAATAGAACCACCAAATAATTTGAAGAAGTGACCGATTTCGAAATTAAGTACGGGATTTAAATATTTCCCTTCATTCTATTTCCATAGAAACAGAAGCAGTACTTTAATCATCGGGACATGAGTAGAAAACTTTCAGGTTTTTTTGTAGGCTAACAGGCATACGGCCCACCTGAGGAGGAGATGAGGAGCCCATTGGCCTAGTGGGTGTGAGTATTATTAGCGCTTTCGCATGTTAAGCAACCCCGAGCGCAGTCCCCACTTGGATGGGTGACAGCAAGTGGCAAAAAATATCCCGAGCTCCTCCGTGCTCATAGCTTAAAGACGGTCATTATTGATGACAGTCGTTAAGCTATGTCAGATGCCTTTAGGCAGCTTGAAAAATCTGACATCAGTGTTGGCCATTTACACACACGAAAAACAAAACACGGCCCACCTGATGGTAAGCGGTTACTGTAACATATGGATGTTTGCAACGCAAGGAGTGCAACTCGCTCGTTGCCGACCCTGAGCAATTTATTCTTTATTCTTTCTTCTGATGATCCGAAAGATCATTCAAAACAGTCAAATTGATGTTCAAATAGTTATGAACCAAAGATCGAGGTGACTTTTTTCTTTCTCCAAGGAACTGACGCTTAAGTGATGCCAGTAGGCAATTGATAAACCTTCATTGTAGTTTAATGGTGTATAGGAAAGCCCGAACTTGCCCAAATTAATGCATTAATTATTAAGTAATAATTTTTTTAATTTAAGATTATTCTCGGTTGTGTCTTCAGGAGTCCGAAGTCCGCGGTTATTTTAGCTTAACTATTTATCGGCAATTAGATCTTAGCTTATTTAGCACTTGTTGCACCCAGTAAAGTATATTAAGCATATATTATTCAGCCCGTCAATAAATAAATAATAAATAAATATATACGGACAAATCACACAGATTGAGCTAGCCCCAAAGTAAGTTCTTAATTAAGACTTGTCTTATGGGATACTAACTCAACGATACTATATTTTATAACAAATGCATATATAGATAAACATCCAAGACCCAGGTCAATCTGAAAAAGATCATTTTTCATCTTGACCTGATCGGGGATCGAACCCGGGACCATCCGTGTCACAGGATTGTTGACCACTGCGCCACGGAGCTCGAAATGTCAATCTGAACAACTTTTCATAAGAGACCAATGTCATGACTTCAAAAATTTTTTTTTTCGATACTTATTGCCTATTTGAACTTTTTTTTGAGTTCTTAGCATTAATCCCATAGAAAAAGTAATGGTTCATATTAACGGGCTCAATCACCCCTTTTATAGGTTATAATCAAGATTTACAAAGGGAAAATAGAATATATAAAATATTTTTTGCAGTGAAGGGGTCGCAAAGTCAGCTTACACATTATTAATACTTAAGAACAGAGAAGTGTCTGCTATGCTACACGCGGCTATGTACGAGTTTCAAGTTTATAAGTAAACTAGCTGTTACCCGCGGCTTCGCCCGCGTAATATATAGCCTATGTCCTTCTCGGTACCCTAACCTATGAGTATGCAAAATTTCACGATAATCGGTTTAGTAGATACGGCGTGAAAGCGTAACAAACAAACAAATAAACAAACAAACTCACTTTCGCATTTATAATATTAGTTGGGATTGGGATAATAACTTTATTTCAGATCAAGATCCATATCAGATTAATAATTTACTTGTTCTAATTCTGTAGCTTTTGAACACTTATTAATAATATAACATATTTCTTCTAAGTAAATAATATTTCTTAGAAAATTTGAATTATTTTAATTATGAAATGAAAGATAAAAAAGAAGTGCCTGAAAAGGCCTATTTTCTGAATAATATCTTTGAATCTGTTTCTATGCCATTCTCATTATTTGTTTTAAAGTTATGGTAAGAACTTATGTGTGTGCTTGGCTTGGTATAAGTTTTGGTAAAATTAAAGATGGCCCGACGCCATCTTCAATCGTGCTTGCCATCAGCTCTAACTCGCATATTTAGCAAAATAAAATCTGGTCAAATTTAATTTGCCCGAGTTGACACCCTAAGAAAAGAGATGTCTAATGGTTGAAATGATATACACCCTTATTTTTTAATCAGTACACAAACTTTAAGGGGTGACTCAGCCCATCAACATGAACAACTTTTGATATGGGACCAATGCTGAAAATAAAGTTTTAAAGTTTGTGTATTGAATTTAAAATAAGTGTGTATAGAGTTTAAAATATTGCGGCGGTGGTGCTATTTTATAGTTCTTATCCTATCTCGAAAAAATGCGGGGCTTTCCATAAAATACCTCTTGTTCGTCCACATCTTATTGATATAATTAAAAAAAATTAGTTATTACAGCATTAAACTCGTACATAGCCTTGAAGTTACGAATTACATAACAATTTATCTATCATGTCAGAATCTCATTTGATATCACATCATTCATTCAAAAATATATTTCCTAAATGTTGGTTACTTCCTTAGAGACGACTAAGTCTAGTGAAAAAATAATAACTGAACGCATTACGGCACATCCACACATAGTGCCAGGCATACCCCCATAGCGTGCTGCTGGCATAGTGAGGATGCGCGTTTAGAGGTAGGGTACTTTGTGTCAAAGCATTTAAATGTTACAAAGCTTTTAAAACTTTCAATATCATCATCCATCTTGGGACGTTTAATTTGCTATACTCACCACGCTTGGCAGACGGGTTGGTGAGCGAAGTTTATTTGGCTTATTTCGGTTTCGACGCTGCTGCTCATCAAATACGCTTTTTAGGCATGAGAAGTGTAGAAGTTTTCCAGTTACCCCTAGCCCAATAGGGTAGGGGTAACTGGAAAAGGGACAACTTACAAAAACTTAAGCTGATTCGCAAGATAGCGTGATTAGACCTTCGAGCAACACGGCCTCCGTACCGGACGGAGGGAGTGGGCAATTACAATTTTTCTGGCGTCTATTGCGGGTGGAAATGTGCACACAAGTGTAGTTCCGCACACCTACATAAAAAACTTAAACTGTCACTTGATAGTATGACATTGTCACAAAAAATGACATAAAAAAGAAACAATAATTTGTGTACAGATGAGTCACACACAACTAACACATAGACATGCATATGCCCAACTTGGCTTGTACCTTGACCGAGGGGAACGCAGCGTATGGCTACTCCCTGCCGGTACGGAAGGCCGTGTTGCTCGAAGGATTAGACAGTGTCAATACAGTTCTTGCAACTCACTACATCAAATGGGATTTAAGATTGACTTTGATTTCGGAGGCAACATTACCTACTTGTGATACGGTTAACATAAAAATAAATCGACTATTTTTTGCTAACTATATCCTCCGTTGCGTCGTCTTTTGATTCTTCTACATAAATGTCAAAATCTAATACTTACTGTATGTCTTTTTTTCAATTTTGTGTGACATTCTGTCAGTACTTAGTGCACGCACACAACATGTAACATCATGCTATTGATGCACACTACTACAATTCAATTGAATATCACTCGCCATCGTGAATTGCAAGGACTTTATTGTGACTATATAGGTATAATCCTCATCGATTTCGGACACTAATGAGAGCTGCGCTGGTTTCCTACTTATTCATTACCTTTTTTTCTTTGCCATTGCTAAAATCACCTTGTCTGTCCGTTGTATGTCAGTCACTATTGAGAGAAGATTGGCGCTAAGATAGAGCTTCGGTTGGGCTTTTAAAGCAGCGCAAAAATTTAATAGCTTTAAGGTGCTTTATTAAAGTAGGTACTCATAAGAATAACAATTCACTCGTTTCGCTAGCTTGTTTTATATATTTTACTTAAATTAATTACGAGAAAATAAAATTTCTGAAAACCCAAGTGAGAATTTAATTGACATGCTTCGACACAAAAAACTCCCCGTAATTATTCATAAAGTCCGTTCATTTCATTAGTGTCTTTATTACTTTCAAACAATCGGTAAATGTATTTGCAATGGCAATCCCTCTGCTGGCCTGCATAAGTCAGTAAGATGAAGTTTTTATCGAGATTTCTTTTAACTGTATTTATGCTCGATTAATGACAGTAACAAAAGGAACAGTCTTTAATGAATTTATCTTCAATGTTATGCTATAATGATATTAAATATAACTTTATATTTAATATTCTAATAGCAAAAATAATCTTCTGGATATTGGATATATTATATAAAGGAGGTAGCAAAGAAATAGGTCCAAACTTGAATTTTTCGTATATATTATAATAAGTACACGACTTTTGAGATCCCATACATCGCTCATACAAATTCACATAAAAATAGTGTTGTAAAAAACTCGAGAAAGAGAGTCGAAATTCCATAAACTCGACACAGGAGTCAGTGATTCGAAAGACTCATGTCTTGAGCAAACTCGAGTCTGCAAAAAAACCGATCAGTGTTACTACACTTTTATTTCATAAAACTAATTGTAGTAGAAACTTTACACAATGAGGTGTTTGGAGTCGAGAATTTTCCCAGATGGTGGCACTTTGTTGAAAGGTATTTTTTACAGCAGCTGTCAAAATCCACCAATCGCAGAGTACCGCCATCTGGGGGAAAAATCGATTCCGAACACCCAATTCAGAAGGTTTCCTGTAAATCCTTCTTTTTTTGAAACTCGAGCTGCATTGTCCTGATTTCATGAGGCGAGACATTAAATTCAGAGACGCTAACTCAACTCTTCTTACAACACTACATAAAACTCGCTTAGTCTAATTCATTATTCATTTAATAAATTAAGTATCTAATTTAGGCCACTTATAACTACATAATTGCGTTATTGTACTCATTTTCTAATCTATCGCTACACGTATAGATGGCATTAGGATTTTCTGAAATATTCATGAAGTATTATTTTCTAAGCATTCAGTATCAAAAATAATGAATTTTTTCGATTTATAAAGCAGCGATTAAGTTATACACGTATACATAATTTGTGATATCTGTTTTTTTCCTAGCATGTTAAGATGTTGTGTCTTAAAGTGATCGAATATAAACAACCGTATTCTAAGTAGGTTCCTCCTCTCAAACTCATTGAAGTTGCCTTAAGATGACAGCTTGACAGACGTTTCCTTCTCGACTGAGAAAACAAAAGTTAATTAAAGTTGAGAAAGTCTTGAGGAAGCTACCTAGACTAGAACAGTACATGACTAAACTTTCTTTTTATCAATATTTACTTCATGAATGTTTCAGAAACGGCAACAATGCATGGTTGTAACGAAACTATATCACATAATATTACTTACTAACTGGTAAATTTCATAGCATTTTATAATACACAAACGCAAAAATATTTACATATATCTTTATCTACAATTCGCTAGGAGCAATTTACATACCGATATGCTATCTTCTCATAGACACAGTCTATAAAAATACTAACAATCTCGCACATTCGTCATTCTTTCGTTTACGAAAATTAAATAGAAACTTTACCGTGAGTGTGTAACTCGGGTTCAGTGCTAGAATTGTATAGAGGAGACCGGGAATGGAAAATCACAAACTAGGTGAGTTTCTCGTACTTCCTGCATTCCCAGCAAAGAGTCTGAGTTAAACAATCGCGGTATTATCTTAGATAAGCACGATTACAAGGCAAAATCAGAAAGTTTTAACTAAAAAAGTGATATAAAATAAAATATCGTCGATAAATAGGTAGCATGATCGAAATTATGTATGTAGACTTTCCACCAGAACTTTTCCGGTAAAATCTCGCTAATGTCATAATTTCAAAATGTTGTACCAGGTGACACCACTTTAAAATTAAAACATTTTGACGATTCTTGCAATTGTTGTCTAATTTCTCTTTCCAGCTACTTCTAAACTTGACATATTGATGTTAGACATGTCGGGAAATCCTTTACCTCTGGTGGAAAGCAAACCTTAATAAAGACATGCAATACCATAAATGGTTCGTAAACACCAACATCAATTTATTGTCCTGCTCTATTAAAATGGTGTCAAAGTTTAAAACGATATTAATTGCAATTAATCACATTTTTGGGTACATATCACAGATTGAGGCACTCCCAGCCGAGAGTAGGCCACTAACACTTAGACGTCATTGTCAAGAGAGCATTTAGAAACATCCAAACTAGCTCTTCATAAGACTTGATCTTACCAACAAAATTAACAAACATGCAAAAATAATCTGCTGTTAATACTTTCATTATGTCATCTAGATATACTTATAAAACATTGGCACCATCCGATACTCGCGTACAATACTAATAAGATGATTTCATTTACATTTCATATATCAAATTTTACATTTCAAATTAAAACATTGAATATCAAGTCAATAACGACTAAGACTTGTCAAAATTTTACTTTCACTATAATCTGATAATACTCTTGGACAAAGTCTAGGAAACTTCTGTTTCTTTTGTGCAAATCTATTTGGTTCTACAAGATGTCTTCCTCCTTGAAGCATCGTTTATAATAAAGCTTTCAAATTTCCTATTTTTGTAAAAGAAATCACTGGGGAGCATTGCTGCCGTACTGCATTCCGAAGATGGACAAGATGACGAAGGCCAGACCCAAGAATACAGAGCCGAGGAGGTCCCCTAGAGCTGTGAGGTACGGGATAGCTGCGTTGTCAGGGTCCTTCTTTTTCTTCCACATGAGGTGGATGAACATGTATGCGAGGTACAAGAGGACCATAACCTGAAATAAAAAAAACATGCTGTTTAGACTCGGTAGCCATGGACACGATTGGACATAGAAGGTTTTCTGTGTAAGTTAGCTAATTAACAAAGCAAGGTGAACTCGCACAAGTGTTCCGTACCACTATACAAACTTCAACTACAAAAAACGCCCTAAAACACTTTCTTTGTATTACTGCCCGTCCATTAATATTTTATTTTGACGGATTTACCGAAAGTGGAGGCTTACTAATAGGGTTAAAAAGAATAACGTACCTGCAACAAGGAACACATGACGTATGTGATACCAAACGCCGCTTGGATCGTGACAGTGCCTTGGAAGACGAAATCGGCGACGATCATGAAGACGATCTGGCCGCAGAGGGCCAGTACCAACAGCATTCGGGCCACCTTAGCCGCTGCAGCTAAAAAAAAGAAAAAGTTATAAAGCTTCGTTTTTTTAAGTCAAATGTAATGCATATTACTTCAATATGGTAGCCCAGTGAGAGTCCAACAACTCTTCGGTAGTGCATAATAGAAGGTGTAATGAAATGTCCAGTTTATTGAACTGGACATTTCATTACATACTTTATCTCGTACTAAGTAGAGTTTTAAAAAGAATAATAAATACTTACTTCCAAAGAACAGCGTCTTCCACGGCCATTCCACTATCCTGGTGTTCTCAGGCAATACCCCAGGGATGGCTGTTTGATGGAGGTGTGTAGCCAATCTTGAGGATTGTACGCAGACTAGGTTTCCACCGATACCATTGACTATGGGCTGGAACACCTCGTATCCTGGATACTGGTCCACAGCTTGGTCCAGGACGATACCACCGATTCTGTGAAAATAAGATTAATATATGTTAAGTTATAGGTTATTCGGGTCAAGCAATGGATAAAAGATAAGCTCTTGGAGGGAAAGTCCAAATGCCCATAATACAAAGGGTCTGGAGCAAGATCCGTTATACTTGACAGATCATGTTTGATAGTTATAGTGTTGTGTGTGACCAAATACGAAATCAGTAGATACGATATCGATTTATGAGATGTTGATTCTTCTTCTTCCTTTACCTTATCCCACTTTTTATGTGGGATCGGCACAGTATGTCAGCTCTCTCCACCTTGATCTATCATCTACCATAGCCTTTGAAGATATCAAACCATCATATCAGATGTTGATTAAAATTAATAAATATAATTAAAGTCCAAATGCCCTAACTACAAAGAGTCGGGCGGGGGTAAGATCCGTCCGTTATATATACCATGATACAATTGCTGTTAAACAAGTGACGGCTTCGTGACATTATCTACTTAGCTTTAAAAAAAATAGTCATTAAATTTCGTAGCATTAAACCTATATCGTGATACTTTGATTGACGAACAGCGTTCACAATTATGAATTCTTGAGAATTTTCAATCAATTATCTTTTATTGATACAACTCAGTCCACAATTGTTAGTAAAAAATACTTTTAGCTTTGTTAGTACAATCTATAAAGAATGCTATTAAATATATTAAATAAATGATCAATAAATATGTTAATACTGACGCTGTGTGTAAAAAATTGAGATGTATATTGATTTAACTGGCCGTTCTTACAAACAGTTTACTTCGCATCGGCTAACATAGCTGGACACGGTACAGTAAAGTGGCAGCGGCAACAGCGTCCTAAGTGCGTCGTTTTAATGAACGCGAAGGGAGTAAGCAAAGTATTAACGGCCAGTTGCCTATCTGACGCTGAAACTCCTTAGGTACTTGACAACAGACTTGTAAGAAAGAAATGATATTAACGACGTACCCACTGATGAAGAGGGCAGAGATGACCGGGGTCCAGCCCGTGGTGAGGACTTTCTTGGTGTACTTGTTCCTGTAGACCACGAACACCCACAGCGGGAGCAGGCTATAGTAGACACACATCAGGACTATGGGCTGCCATAACGATACCTCTGTAAAAATAATAACACCAAATTGTCTATTATGAAAACACGGCTTTACTCACGTTTTATTACGTCGGATCTGCCGACTAGTTTCGGTCTGTTACGAAGACCATCATCGGGGCGAGTGAAAGGGGTGGCGACACGACGGTTACGCTTCCCTCAAAGCACTGAGGGCCGCCTCCCGCGTCGCCGCCCGCGCCGCTGCCCGCGCTGCGCGGCTCGAAACGATGACCGGTGGAGGGGATGCCAAAAAACCAGAGGATGTTGCCTGTGGTGTGTCTTCATCGTTTTGTGAGTCCGTTGTTACGAAAGCACTCGTATGAACTGAGCTGACCGTGTCGATACCTTTTACAGTATTGCTATAAGAGTTTCCCAACGTTTGAAGTACCGGTTTCCAAGTCGTAGGTAATGACCAACCACCATCTCGATTGAAATTCGGACGCCTCTGTATCTCAATCGCTTCGCGTATTTTACGCGGGCCGAAAGCTTTTTCACGCACTAGTACTTTGGCCTTATCGAAGCGTATATAGTGAGAAACATCCGAATCCAATACATGCTCGGTGATAGCCGATCCATCCTTGTCCAATTTCTTCATACTCCGTATATGCTCAGTCAGCCTTGTTGACACATTACGTCCCGTTTCTCCGATATAACTTTTGCCACAGTCACAGGGAACCTCGTATACGCCGGGCACATTCAGCGGGTCCCTATCTTTGGGAGATCGTATAAGGCCTCTTAACTTTGTCTGGGGTCGGAAAATGGCTTTGATGCTGTATTTACGCCGTAATAAATGACCTATCTTATCCGTAACCCCCTTAACAAAGGGCAGAAATACGAGGGCTCTATCCACAGATGGCACCCGTGCTGTTGTTTTTTCACTGACTCTTAAGCTCTGCTTCCATGTGTAGCCATTCGATTCTAACACTCTCCTAACGTGTGTTAGTTCTGCATCAAGATATTCAGAGTCACATAGGCGAAGGGCTCTATTTATAAGAGTGCGCGGAACTGAGGCTAAGTGAGCTGGATGATGATGAGAGTCAGCCCTTAAGTATCGGTCGGTGTGTGTAGGTTTTCGATACACTGTGTGAGTTAAACTACCATTAGGTTGTCGCACGACCAACACGTCCAGGAACGCTAGGGCACCATCTTTTTCTTGCTCGACAGTGAATGCTATCTTTTTGTGGATGGAATTAATGTGAGCAAGAAACGATATCACGCTGTCTCTGTGCATAATGGCAAAAACGTCATCAACAAAACGCCACCAAAATCTGGGCTTGTCACTTGATGTCCTTAAGGCTCTGTCTTCAAACCACTCCATAAATATGTTAGCCACTACTGGTGCTATGGGTGATCCCATCGCAACCCCATCCGTCTGCAGGTAATGATTCCCACGCCAGACGAAGAAACCGCTTGTAAGGCAGTACTCAGCGATACTTGCGTACTCGGTAGGTATATCTGTATTTTTTAACAGACTATTTATAATGAGTAACGTGTCCGCTACCGGCACGTTTGTGAATAATGATGTCACATCAAAACTTACCATTATTTCTTCGTCTGAGAGTTTCACATCCTCCAACAAATTGATAAAGTGCGTGGAATCTTTTATGTAGCTCGCAGTTTTTCCCGTCAGTGGCTGTAATATATCTGC
Organism: Rhodophaea formosa; assembly: GCA_963082605.1. Classification (NCBI taxonomy): domain Eukaryota; kingdom Metazoa; phylum Arthropoda; class Insecta; order Lepidoptera; family Pyralidae; genus Rhodophaea; species Rhodophaea formosa. The sequence continues at coordinate 4,738,495 of OY720228.1, read as the reverse complement.
CATAAATCGTGAGGCTTTATATGTTGGCGAGTCAATTTGGCCAACATATAAAGCCTCACGATTTATGGCAGATATATTATATGTTGGCCGAGACGTGAGGCTTTATATGTTGGCCAAATTGACTCGCCAACATATAAAGCCTCACGATTTATGGCAGATATATTACAGCCACTGACGGGAAAAACTGCGAGCTACATAAAAGATTCCACGCACTTTATCAATTTGTTGGAGGATGTGAAACTCTCAGACGAAGAAATAATGGTAAGTTTTGATGTGACATCATTATTCACAAACGTGCCGGTAGCGGACACGTTACTCATTATAAATAGTCTGTTAAAAAATACAGATATACCTACCGAGTACGCAAGTATCGCTGAGTACTGCCTTACAAGCGGTTTCTTCGTCTGGCGTGGGAATCATTACCTGCAGACGGATGGGGTTGCGATGGGATCACCCATAGCACCAGTAGTGGCTAACATATTTATGGAGTGGTTTGAAGACAGAGCCTTAAGGACATCAAGTGACAAGCCCAGATTTTGGTGGCGTTTTGTTGATGACGTTTTTGCCATTATGCACAGAGACAGCGTGATATCGTTTCTTGCTCACATTAATTCCATCCACAAAAAGATAGCATTCACTGTCGAGCAAGAAAAAGATGGTGCCCTAGCGTTCCTGGACGTGTTGGTCGTGCGACAACCTAATGGTAGTTTAACTCACACAGTGTATCGAAAACCTACACACACCGACCGATACTTAAGGGCTGACTCTCATCATCATCCAGCTCACTTAGCCTCAGTTCCGCGCACTCTTATAAATAGAGCCCTTCGCCTATGTGACTCTGAATATCTTGATGCAGAACTAACACACGTTAGGAGAGTGTTAGAATCGAATGGCTACACATGGAAGCAGAGCTTAAGAGTCAGTGAAAAAACAACAGCACGGGTGCCATCTGTGGATAGAGCCCTCGTATTTCTGCCCTTTGTTAAGGGGGTTACGGATAAGATAGGTCATTTATTACGGCGTAAATACAGCATCAAAGCCATTTTCCGACCCCAGACAAAGTTAAGAGGCCTTATACGATCTCCCAAAGATAGGGACCCGCTGAATGTGCCCGGCGTATACGAGGTTCCCTGTGACTGTGGCAAAAGTTATATCGGAGAAACGGGACGTAATGTGTCAACAAGGCTGACTGAGCATATACGGAGTATGAAGAAATTGGACAAGGATGGATCGGCTATCACCGAGCATGTATTGGATTCGGATGTTTCTCACTATATACGCTTCGATAAGGCCAAAGTACTAGTGCGTGAAAAAGCTTTCGGCCCGCGTAAAATACGCGAAGCGATTGAGATACAGAGGCGTCCGAATTTCAATCGAGATGGTGGTTGGTCATTACCTACGACTTGGAAACCGGTACTTCAAACGTTGGGAAACTCTTATAGCAATACTGTAAAAGGTATCGACACGGTCAGCTCAGTTCATACGAGTGCTTTCGTAACAACGGACTCACAAAACGATGAAGACACACCACAGGCAACATCCTCTGGTTTTTTGGCATCCCCTCCACCGGTCATCGTTTCGAGCCGCGCAGCGCGGGCAGCGGCGCGGGCGGCGACGCGGGAGGCGGCCCTCAGTGCTTTGAGGGAAGCGTAACCGTCGTGTCGCCACCCCTTTCACTCGCCCCGATGATGGTCTTCGTAACAGACCGAAACTAGTCGGCAGATCCGACGTAATAAAACGTGAGTAAAGCCGTGTTTTCATAATGAATTTATCTCGCGTAAGTTTTAATATTATTACCAAATTGTCTAAATCAGATATTTCCAGGAAAAAACTTTGAATGATATATCTGAATGATACTATTTTTCAAATGAGTGCTGCAGAAGTTTCTGAAATATTCATGCATACCCTTAGCGATATTTAGTCTCCTAATGTCTCGAAGTCACTAGATAATTAAATAGACAGCGATAGCTTGATATTTTAGGCGATTTTAGTGACAATATTTTTGATATTTTTGAGTGTACGGGTGTTACTGTCTAATAACTACTAGGATTTGCTATAACAACTTACGAGATCGATCTGCACTGTGCGGTCCTTTTAAGTTGCATTTAAAAAACAAAATTGTTAATAGTTAAATCACTCGTGTGCATTAGCAAAATATATAATGACGAGCTCCGTGGCGCAGCGGTCATCACGCCTGCCTGCGACACGGATGGTCCCGGGTTCGATCCCCGGTCAGGTCAAGATGGAAAACGATCTTTTTCAGATTGACCTGGGTCTTGGATGTTTATCTATATATGTATTTGTTATAAAATATAGTATCGTTGATTTAGTATCCCATAACACAAGTCTTTCATTAGAACTTACTTTGGGGCTAGCTCAATCTGTGTGATTTGTCCGTATATATTTATTTATATTTATAATATTAAGACGGCTAAATTTATGAAACACGCCAAAATTACTTCACATTTATCACTGAAGGGTTTGACTTCATTAATAGACATTTATTATGTATATATATATATACATAGAAACATTTATTAAGTCACTAGCTTTCGACCGCGGCTCCGCCCGCGTTAGTGCGATCCCAAGCGAAAAGTACTTTTCTTCGGGATGAAAGGTAGCCTTTGTCCTTCTCCATACTTCAGACAACGTGTATGCAATTTAAACGGTCCAGTAGATATGGCGGGGTTAAAGGGCCACTTTCGCATTTATAATACCTACTAGCTGTTACCCACGGCTTCGCCCGCGTGGTATATAGCCTATGTCCTTCTCGGTACCCTAAACTATGTGTATGCAAAATTTCATGATGATCGGTTCAGTAGATTCGGCGTGAAAGCGTAACAAACAAACAAACAAACTCACTTTCGCATTTATAATATTAGTTAGGATTAGGATTAGTTGGTTAGTAGGAATTAAAAAAATTAAAGGAATACTTACGTATCTGTTCATACATGTACTGGGCGGTGACAGCCAGCACGGAGTTGCTGACGATGTCACCAATAGACGCGGCTAGAGGGGTCGCCACGTTGTCAGGGTTCACTTTGAACTTGTGGGACCCGTAGATCACCATCACCATTACAAAGTCTGAAGTGAGAAAACGTAAACATGTTAAAAATATATCAAATGTCAAAATTGTCTTCGAGGATAGGTCATATGTTTTATGGCGGTGAAAACTAAAAACTTTTTACGAAAAACTTAAACTGCCGAGGAGCGAAAAATCAATCATTGTCTGTTTTTCTACCCTTAGGGTGGGATTTAACAAAAAGAATTATCAATATTGGACTTCTCTGTAAAATGTAATGCGTGGTCATAATCCTAGTTCTTTGTTTAATAATTAAAATGAAATATTTTATTGAAATTCACAGAATTATATACTAAAGACATTTGAAATACTGTATTAAGATTTACAGAATTTTTATACTAAATACTACAGTACATCTTTGTTATGTTAGATTGAGACCTAACACAACAAATATGTACTGTAGTCAACTTCTCTCCTTCCTTGGATGTCGTAGATGGCGACTTATGAAACACAAGGTAAACAAAGCTTATAAACATCAAAGAGACTTCGTCAACCCGTCTGGCCAGCGTGGATAGTGTAGGTCAAATCCTCTGACTGCTCTGGCTAATATATGGATCTGGTAGTACAGTGTCTTGTGGTGACTAATAAAGACCTGATGATGATAATAATAAACTTACCTAAGACAAAGCAAGTGGTGGTGGCAGTGAAGACGGCAGACGCGATGATCAGCAGGATGTAGTTCCCGTTAATTTGCCGGTCCGTGATGGAGTTCACTACTATTGCGAATATTGAGACCACGGTTGACGCTACTATTGCTTGTACCTGTGAATAAGAAAATATAACTATAAATGAAAAATCGTGTAGTTTTTTACCTGTGTATATAGCTATTAAGAAAAACTGAATAATTTGCAACAAAGAAAACATTGGGTACCGTAAGTCTCAGTAAAGAGCTTGACGTCGAATTGAGTCACATTATACAGTACCATGAAGATTAGGAATTGCACCTGGTCCCATTAAAATGTTTATTCCTGATTTAGTACCTTAAAATGTAAAAAGGAAACCTTTACAGGATCACTTGGTTCTCCATCTGTATGTCAAGACCCTTTTTTAAAGTGTTGGTGTGAAGCTATCTAGTAGCAAAAATATATCTAATCCCCGTGCTAATCCGCACCCACTGGTCTGCAGTTCCTTGGAAGGATGCGCGAGTCTGACTCGCACAGGGCCCGATTTTGTTCAGCATCTCGCAACACCAGCTAGGAATCTATTGTTTGTTTTTCGTGTGTGTAAGTGGCCACATAAACGCAATTTGTGGCGATTTATGAGGGAAGCCTATGTGTATATTAACGTAACTTCCGCATCTAAGTGGGAACTGCGCCCGGGGTTGCTTAACATGCACTGGGCCATCGGAAACTCTTTAAACTTTTAGAAAGATGGAAGGAGAGGGTAAAACCAACCTGCACCAGTGATATGTTTCCGACCACCATGGAGATGACCTCTCTCGTTGACTCCATGTTGCCCAAGTTGGCTTGCGTTGACAGTCGGGACGCCAAGCACATGTCCAAGTTGCCTGTCAACAAATAAATAAATATTAATAAATTAAAATTACACATTTTCACATTTTAGAAAAGCAACGCTAAGCTAAGCCCACACTAGGCACACTAGCGACGCCAATAATTTTATTCCTAATATTTTACAAATAGAAAGAAATTCAAGAATGTAAATCTTATAAGCCTTAGTAAATAACCTGAAGTATTTATGGAAACACGTTTTAATATCATTGATTAAAATCATTAAGAGAACTACGGATTACCGCCAAAAACGGCCGTTTTTAGCGTGTACATGATTCCAAAAATACTTCAGGTTATTTACTATAAGGCTTATATGATTTACTTTCTTGAATTTCTTTCTATTTGTTAAGTATTAGAAATAAAATTATTGGCGTCGCTAGTGTGCCTAGTTTGGGGCCTTAAACGCTTTTAAATTAAATAGGGGTGATTTTAAATTCAATAGACAAACTTTAAGATGTGACTCAGCCCATCAACATGAACAACTTTTGTTATGGGACCAATGCTGAAAATTCTATATTATTATCTTTTCCATACATTTGGTTTGAGCAGCTGGACACTTTTGTATGAGAATGTAAATTTTTTTTGAGTTCCCAGTATATGTTTCATTTCAAAAGTTGTTCATGTTGATGGGCTGAGTCACCGCTTAAAGTTTGTGTAGGTACTGAAATTAAAATAAAGTTTTATAGGTAATTATTGGGTAATACTAAAAAAAACGGACTGAATTACCAAAAAATCCGATAAATAAATTAATGTAAACAGTATTAAGTATATTATAATCGATCTGCGACCATTACGCTAAACATATAATTTTAGTACATTGGCCTCTGCAAGAAATGTTTACATTTCTAGCAGTACACACAGTAGGTTGTGAACCTTTGTCGTAGGATACGAGTAAATATAATCATCATCATCACCATTAGATTAGCCCGGTGGTCCAGTGGTTGTGAGCTCTGTGAGCGCTTACGTATGTTAAGCAACCCCTGGTGCAGTCCCTACTTGGATGGGTGACCGCAAGTGGCATAAAAATATCTCGAGCTCCTCCGTGCTTCGGAAGGCACGTTAAGCCGTTGGTCCCGGCTGTCATCGTTGATGGCAGTCGTTAAGCTATGTCAGATGCCTTAAGGCAGCTTGAAAAAAAATCTGACACCTGTGTTGGCCACTTACACATACGAAAAACAAACAAACAACCATTAGATCTTTGTTAGTCTCCAATGCAGGAGCACGACCCTCTCTGTTCTACCAGAGTCATATAGCAGTCAGAAGATTTGGCCTATACTCTCCACGCTGGCCAGACGGGTTGGACAGGTGTCTTTAATGCTTATATTATAAGCTTTGTATAGCTTGTGTTTTCGAAGTCGCCTTCTACGACATCCACGGAAAGACTTGGAGTGGTCCTATTCTACTCTACCGGGAACTACACGGCTACTTAATATACAGAGTGTAAATTGACCCTCGGCATACCTCCCCTTTAATGGGTCATCATTATCGTATCGTCAAGAATTATTCGTAGGCCTTCCCATATAAACTGGACGGGCGGCTTAATATTTGAATTGCAAACCTTATGATTCTTTTAGTTTCTAGCTTTTATTTTAATTGACGGGATGAATCACCCCTATGAGGGTCCGAAACGGTCAATATTTCAACGTGAATGTTTTCACAAGTTTAGTTACCTATTCTTACTAGAACTTGGCATGGCGATTCCATAATTCATTATTTCAATAATTGAACAAATGTTATCTCTTTGTTATTCTAATTTAAATACAGATGGTTATCACCGTTAAGTAAATAATATGTTTTGATTGAGTACAATTTACTATTTACACCTTACTTAGTATTAACAGTTTTAATCCAAGAGGTAATAAAATGTTGAATAGGTCCTTCAGGCAGCAAGAAAATTGTATTACTACTGCTACTCGATGCTGCCAGCCTTTTGGGCACGTTGCAGCGGGGTGACGGTATGCAAGGACTATATAGAAATAAGTATAATTCGTACCTATATTTTTAAAAAAGTTATTAAATACACCGTTTTTTAAACGTTCCCTAATTGATTTTTATATAAAATATAGCTAATGTTACCAGCTCTTAAGGTAAATTTCTATTTAAGAAAAAAAAATATCTCTAGTAATTTTTGTTCATCATCATCATCATTTCAGCCGCAGGAAGTCCACTGCTGGACATAGGCCTCTCCCAGGGATTTCCAAAATGACCGGTTGGAAGCGGCCTGCATCCAGCGTTTCCTTGCGACCTTGGTCAGATATATTTGTACCTTTTTGTGTATATCTATTTCAATTCAAACAAACACACAAACACCTTCCTCTTTATATTATAATATAATAGCAATTTTCCCGCGACATCTTCCGCATATTATATATCCTATGTCACCGGCAGCTAAACTAGCTATCTATGGGTGAAAGAATTTTGAAAATTGCTTCATTAGTTTCGGAGCCTATTTAATGCAGACAAACAATCAAATCTTTCCTATTTGTAATTTTTACTTTTAACCACCTTTAACAATTGGTGGGTTCATGAGTTAATTTAGAAGTTTATAGTACTTATGTAAAATAAATTGGCCAATAATAAATTATCATCTGTAAGTAATACACAGTTGCTTTACAATTACACCTATATTAGCATTGCTTAAGTTATTAGTGTCTAAATACGCGTAATACAAGTGATATTGTAACCATATCTATATCACTCTATTTTGGTGTGATATAGGTACCTTTTCTATGTTGAATTCCTTGTAATAATTTTCATTAATTATCAAGTCTTTTTTAGTCTCCACTGCAGGAGCACAACCCTCTCTGTACTACCAGAGCCATGAATTAGTTAGAGCAGTCAAAGGATTTGGCCTACACTCTCTACGCCTGACGGGATGGAGAGGTCTATTTGATGTTTAAAAGCTTTATTTAGAGGCCTATACCCAACAATGGGTAAACACAGGCTGAGAAAGGAGAAGAAGAAGCTTTATTTAGCTTGTGTTTCCTAAATCACCTTCTCCACATCCACGGGAAGACATAGAAAGGTCCTATTCTACTCTGCCGGGAATCACACAGCAGTAATAATCTAAATTATTGTTATTTTCAACACTTTCCAAATTAAGCTTTATTACATGTTCGTTATAACATATTTAATTATCAAAATCATTAAAACAAAACTAGGTAGGAAATACATGTTTTATCTCATTATTACAAAATTAAAAGATAAGTCGATTGTTAAAAATATTATTTACATACACAAAGGCAAAGCCGTTGACATTTGGATCAACACGTCTTTGAAACGACCGGGAAGCAACATCTTCCATATTCTTTTACGATATGTTTATTGTTGTGGAAAAATACTATAGCATATGTGACTCATTTAGTTTTATTGTCTCAGTTGTTTTTCGCTTCAAAGATTTTAGGCTATATTGCATTACACCTTAAGTTAGTTTACCTATAGGCAAATATTCATGTATTTATTTAATAAATACTTTATTGTACCAAAAAAAAATAAACATTTTCATAGAATCCGAGCAAAGAGTTTGAAGTCCAGCTTGAAAACCTTTTTCTGATTCGTGAGATGTGATTTTTTTAACCGACTTCGAAAAGGAGGAGGTTATCAATGTACTTTTTTGGAGAAAATAAACCTGAGTAAATGTACCTGATTTTTAGAAATGTATTTTTACAAACTACTTTAGTTGCTTTAGTTTAGCTACTTATTTGCTGAACTTCAATCTTGTTTTAGTTTAAGGTAATCGCAAATGTATTGAAAAACGTCGTATGATACTCGTACGGTAAGTTGTCTATTATAATCGTCGGTTTATTATAAGCACTCGGCTTCACCTCGTGCCTATAAACACCTCGACTATAATATCCAGCTTACCGTACTTGTATCATAATGTACTATTGTGCATGATTTTCATGAAATGAAATTAAAATCAGCCCAATTGTAAGAAGCTTTAATTCAATAACATAACATAACATAGTTTTGAGGATGATAATTTACATCTATATATATTATAAAGCTGAAGAGTTTGTTTGTTTGGTTCAACGCGCTAATACCAAGAACTACTGGACCGATTTCAAAAATTTATTTGACCGTTTGTTAGATACGTTATCCCTGAGTGCCATTAGGCTAGGTATGTACCCCGGGCGAAGCCGGGGCGGACTGCTAGTACTAAATAAAAATAAAGGGTCTGAAGAACTAAGAATTCCGTCTTTTATAAAGTCGGTTAACATTTTTAAATTGATGTTTACAAACATTATTTAATCTATCCGGTTATTTTATCTCGCACAGACTAAACACCAACATCCAAGGTAAATATATTATAAAAGCGTAATCTATTCAAATAATAAATTACTTCATTACATACTTTTGAATGTCAAAAGTAGATTACTTTCGTAAACATGTGATGTTGACTGACGGTTTATATGTTAGAGAATAGTATCATTATGCCAGCTAAAGTTTATACTTCCGTATATTTTTTGCGTATTATATCAAACGTGGTCCTATTCTTCTCTGCCGGGAACCACACGGCATATCTTATCCAAATCTTCCCGTGGATGTCGTAAAAGGCGACTTAGGAAACTCAAGCTAAACAAAGCTTATAAACATCAAAGAGACCTCTCCAACCCGTCTGGCCAGCGTGGAGAGTGTAGGCCAAATCCTCTGACTGCTCTGGCAGTACAGAGAGGGTCATGCTCCTGCAGTGGAGACTTTATTAGACCTGATGATGATGATGATGATGATGATATCAAACGTGTTTTATCTGTATTGTTATAAAAAAATCACGAAATGGTAAGTCATGCGACAGACATACGGCGCATCTTCTTCAGATAACGAAGGCATACGCCCAACCTGATGCGTACATCTGCAACGCCAGGGATACCACTGTACGTTGCCGACCCTAAGAGGGTATACTAGCATTGCGTTTTTCATACAAATGTATTTCTCTATTATCTCGCTGAAAACTGCTTCTAGAGGCACAATTCTTTTTACATACAATCTATTACTAAAATAGGTATATCCCTATGTTTTAGATTTTTCTAAAAACCTGTTTAAAAGAAAAAAATGTACAGAAACAGTTTTTTTGAAAAAATAAAAAATAGGGGCATTCCTATTTTAGTACTAGATTTTATGAAAAAAGAATTGTGGCTCTAGAATCAGTTTTCAGCGAGAAATACATTTGTATGGAAACCATATTGAAAAAATACTGCTAGTATACGCTCTTAACAAATCTCTTTTTACAGTTTTTACCCCCTTTTCAAAGAACCCCATATTGAAGTTCCTCAGAAAAACCATGACTGGGAGTTTGTTCCACAACTTTAGCGTGTGTGGAAGAAAGTACCTCTGGAAACGAGCTATACGCTAACATTTAGGATCAAAGGTAAGAGAATGCTGCCTGACGGAAGTCCATCTGATGAAAACCTTTTTCGCCTTACATTATTCTGATATCTATGCGCCTAACGTATCCCACACGATCCTTATCAATCGATACTTCAACAAAACCACATTACGTGGACCAAATAAGGAAGATAGAAATACCAAAAGATATAATAACGAAATGATAGGTAGGCATGGCATATAGTTGGATATTAATACGAAATGGTAGGCATGTCATATCATTGTATCTGGAAATATGTGTAGAAGATGAAGGGGCTGGCCTTCATCTTATCATATTCAGAAGCAGAATAAGGTTAAGACAAGCGTCTTAACATAATACACAGGGCGTCCGGGTGCGAAAATTTTATTAGGGGGTGTGTGGTGGAAGGTTATTCCAAACTACGCGCGACTTGAAGGCGGCTGGTTCGAAAATTATTGCCTGGTGCCCTTTGCTATAATTTGGCGGCGCTTCTATCGACGTCATTCGACTGATGTCATCCAAACGTCATCCATTGGGGGCATGGAAGGGTCCAGCTAGGAGAGGGGGATACATTTTCGACCTTTCCGGTGCTCCTCTAATACTTAGTGCCCTTAGACTCCAGGGTTAAGACATCTTTATCCCAGACAGGCGTAGAACCAAGTCAGAGGCCGAGAGGCGGTTCCAAAGAACTCTGACACCAGGGTGTGCATGGTCGACTGACCGTGTTACCTACACGAAATGATAAAGATGATGAGGCGTAAGAGCAAAATTAGGGATCCGGACTCAAACAGCCATAGGTATGTAGAGGACAGCAAACTAAGCTTTACTAAACATAATAAAACATTTAAGTGGACAATGAACCGTATTCGCAGTAGCTGTAACAATGTTATCACTAGATAATGAGCCCTTGAAGACAAGACTCAGCAAATGCGACACAATCGAATACAACTGAGCGGGGAATACCCGGTCAGTGCTTGCAATGAGGGCTAATCTATACAAGGGATGTTTGGGCTGCAGCACAGGACCTCTCCTCCTCATTCTCCTTGTTAAAAATTATTATAATTAAGTGCATGCTTACTTATGTAATTTTTGCAGCGGAGGGCCTTGGAGGGCCTCGGAGCGCCATAACACAGGTTCATAATCCTAGCTTGAGTGCCATATGGTCTTCTCATTTTTGTAATTATGATGTGCGAAATAAATAAATAAATTCCAACACCTGACTTATCATTATACAACACAATACATTCTTTTTTGCATCAAAAAAAATCGTAAAAAGATGTGGGAAATAAATCCACACAGGCAGGGTTTGAACCTGTGTCTTTATCTTAATAAGTGCGTTTTTATACGACAATCCCTATCCCTACTAATATTATAAATGCGAAAGTGAGTTTGTTTGTTTGTTTGTTACGCTTTCACGCCGTATCTACTGTACCGATCGTCATGAAATTTTACATACACATAGGTTAGGGTACTGCGAAGGACATAGGCTATATATCACGCGGGCGAAGCCGTGGGTAACAGCTAGTAGTTGTATAAAGATAAAGATGCAGGTTCAAAGCCTACCCGCGTGGAATTTTTTCGCATATTTAATAACAATATATCACAACTAGCTTTTGCCCGCGGCTTCGCTCGCGTAAAAAAGTATAGTTGTTGCGGCTTTACTTTTGTTTAGCGTGTGTAAAAAATTAGGGCCTACAAAACTTCTTTATACACAATATTCTTAACTAATCTGTCATAAAGCTAAGCGGCTTATGACAGATTAGTACTATCAAGCTATTGGGTAATTGAAAACTTGATCCAGTTATTAACCACATATCTGACAATTTCTGTACGCACCTCCATCGCTCTATCTTGTGTTCCCTACATTAATTAAGTGAGAGAGAGCACGAAACAAACATGCACCGTCACCAACAATAGGGACGACAGTACATTCTTCAACTTCTCCATTAACGTCCAGATTTTCTTTAGCCATTTAAAAAAAGTCTAACCGACAAAACCTATACTTAAACCAAACGAAAACAAAACAAATGTCAAATTCTAAGCACAGTCTATAACCAAAACTACTAAACCGAAACAAAGCAAATGCAATCCAAAATATGTCAAGAAATATGTTAAAATTTACAAAGTTTTATACAAACTTTCATCCCCTGTTTTATCCCCTTGGGGGTATAATTGATTAAAATCCTTTTTTAGCGGATGCCTACGTCATAACATCTACCTGCATGCCAAATTTCAGCCTGATCCGTCCAGTAGCTTGGGCTGTGCGTTGATAGATCACTATGACAGTCAGTCAGTCACCTTTGAGTTTTATATATTTAGATAGAAATCCAAAATATGTCAAGAAATATGTTAAAATTTACAAAGTTTCATACAAACTTTCATCCCCTATTTTATCCCCTTGGGGGTATAATTGATTAAAATCCTTTCTTAGCGGATGCCTACGTCATAATATCTACCTGCATGCCAAATTTCAGCCTGATCCGTCCAGTAGCTTGGGCTGTGCGTTGATAGATCACTATGTCAGTCAGTCAGTCACCTTTGAGTTTTATATATTTAGATAGCGAGGTGCGTCGATGATATTAGGAAAAACGCAGGTCGAAACTGGTTTCTCAAGGCACATTTGGCATGCATTGAGAGAGGCCTATACCCAGCAGTGGGATACAGAAGGCTATCGATGATGGTGATGATATCACAATAGCATTGTAAAGCCTAAAGGGATATGGATAAAAATTTCACGAAAATTTGGTGAACAACAGGAGGAGCGATCTCTTCGAGGCAACTGTTAACCTTCCCCTTGAATCACTTGCAAAATCCGTTGCAAGACAGACATCGAGAAGAAATTTAGTTTTTATTATGTAGTGATTACTAATAAAAACTTCCGGAAAATTTATCTATACTTTTGATACTTATATAACTATATCTCTGTGAATATAACAAAGAAGAGGAATGATATAATTGTTTGTTTACACCTATAGAAAGCCGTGTGGTTCCCGGCAGAGTAGAATAGGACCACTTCAAGTCATTCCGTGGATGTCTTAAAAGGCGACTGAGGAAACACAAGCTAAACAAAGTTTAATAACATCAAAGAGACCTCTCCAACCAGCCAGCGTGGAGAGTGTAGGCCAAATCCTTTGACTACTCAGGCTAGTATATGGCTCTGGTAGTACAGAGAGGGTCGTGCTCCTGCAGTGGAGACTAGAAAGACCTGATGATGATGATGATGATGACACCTATAGAAAGTTCATTTATCTGCGGGCGACATAGGCTATAATTAACGCGGAAGTTATCGCGGGAAAACTGCTAGTCACTTTTATAAACTTCCAGATATACTCCTTATATTTTCCTTCTTCTTCTTATTTAAGACCTTTATAGCTCTTGTCGATGGAGTATACGCCAAACTTCTCTATCTTCTGCTTTAGACTAGTTCTTGATACGACATGACACCAGCCTTCTTCTTTAGTTGGTCAACAAAACTTTCCCTTGGTCTCCCTGGACCTTTCTTTCCTTTTACCTTACCCTCCAGTATGTTTTTAAAGAAGGCATCATGTCGTATCAAGTGACCAATCATCCGGAAGTTTAAATACTAATACATCGTTAAACGACAAACCAGGCCGCGTCGCTAGTATTAGTAAAACAGCGTTTCTAATAACAGTTCCTGTGTAAGGCTTGTCATCAGAGATAATTCGTGGCTAAGCGACGTGTAATTATGGCCGTGGCAATGCCGAGGACATGTGCGTAATGACAGATTCTTATCAGCAAGACATTTTCCTGACGCAAATTTGTGGCCACGGTGGCTAGCCATGTTGAAATTGTAGTCGCATTGTCGTGTAAAGAAAATATATAAAAAAATATACTTATGTGTAGTAACACAAATGTGTGATTTGCCTTTATATTAATAATTTATATAATTTTCCTAGATTAGGGTGCTTTTATAATATGTTTACATTCATAGACAAAATTTAAAAAAATAATTCCCTTTTATTTCAGGTGTTTTATTTCAATAAGCACTGCTACCTGAAAAATTCATATATAATATATTTTTTTTATTTAAAATGAATATTATCATTACCTTTAAAATTACAAGATCATCATAAAATCACAATCATCACAAATCGGTTTACTCTAAACATCTTTCAGACATTTTATTAGTCGTCCGTATTCGTTCTTATAATAATAATAATAATTTCTTTATTTCGCACATCAAAATTACAAAAATGAGAAGACCATGGCACCCAAGCTAGGGTGAACCTGTGTTATGGCGTACCAAGGCCCTCCGCCGCAAAAATTACATAAGCATGTACTTAATCATATTAATTTATAACAGCAAATTATGCTTAAAATTAAATTATTAGTGTAAAATCCAGTATATTAGACAGAAATTAGTTTACATTTTATATTAGAAATTTAATAACAATATAATAAATTAGTAATCAATTAATTAGGGATACTTTAAACTGGTATTGCTAAAATATTTTCCGTTGTAACATAGTCTTATTCGTAGGATAGGTACCTCTCTTTATTTTTACACCTAGTCGGCATTAAGTGGATTGGAGCAATATACAAGATGTTTTTTCATATTAACCCCAAAAGACATATAATATTAGTATTTAGCGTGAAAATTGAACCTCCACATTCCTTTGAAGTTGCGACTCAGACCTATGGAACTGATGGTGGAAACTCCAAAACTTCTTCCCTTTTAGGTAGTCGACTGTAAGGTAAGTAAAAAATTAATTTGTAAGCAAATAAATGACCTCACCTTTTAATCCTGATAGTGATGGTACGAGAACGAATATTGCTGATACGTTGACAAACACATCCCAGTCCTGCAAACAATGAAGGATAAACATTAAATAAATAGACACTGTAATACCATAACAATTAGAATTATGTAATACAATAAAATACCAGTTCGTTAGTTTATGACAGCCATATTGATTTTGTGCTAACGTCACATTGCCTTTGACCGGGGAATTAAAAGATCTGAAGACATCTCACATTTTTAAAATCGGTCAATAGATTGGTCTACTACGAAGCGACAATGGAACAGACATACTTACTACATATGTATATATGCCGATATAGGTATGTATACATAAGTCTTCCATGCTGGTCTGGTAGAAAAGAAAAAACGTAAAATGTACCAACTGCTTCTCTTCCCGTGCAGATCGTAAAAACCGATCAAGGGAATGGGCGTCAGGAATCGATGTCAATAGGCGATGCGGCTAGCAACCCATCACTATTTTGATTCCGTTCTTACCTACAAGCCCACCAACATGCTAATCGTGGCCTTTAGGTTGTATAAACCTGGGCTCTGTCTACCCCGCAAGGTAGAAAGACGTGATAGTATAGTAGTATAGGTCGTGCTCCGTGGCGCAGCGGTCAACACGTCAGCCTGCGACACGGGGGTCCCGGGTTCGATCCCCGCTCATGATGGAAAACGATCTTTTTCAGAATGACCTGGGTCTTGGATGTTTATCTATATAAGTATATGTTATAAAATATAGTTTCGTTGAGTTAGTATCCTGCGACACAAGTTCACAACTTACTGTGGGGCTAGCTCAATTTGTGTGATATGTCCCTATATATTTATTATTAATATTTATTTATTATTTAAATAAAAATAGTATGTATGTATACATAATTACTATATTCATACATAAGTATATATAATGCATACGCGCGAAAAACATTACCCTCGTTCTGTGTGGGTCAGTTGAGTCGTAAAGGTACTGAGCAACGTAAATTGCTCGGGTTATAAAGGTACCTACGAGTATTTAGCAACCAATAGCCTTGGATATTGATTGAAAGTTAAATAAAAACCGGCCAAGTGCATGTCGGGACACGCGCAGTGTAGGGTTCCGTAGTTGTTGCGAATGATAACTTTGAGTTCACACTGTTCACACTCGCACCTCACAGTTTAACGACCAAAAACATCTAACAATGAAAATTGTATGAAATTTTACATTTTCGGGTACATTTTATAAGTTGGTTGCCTATAACTTTTTAGTTTGCACTTGGTACTACGGAACCCTAAAAACCCTAACTGCCATTACAAAGTTGATCAAAATTATACCAATTGGCTTATCGGTTGTTATAAGGTCATGACTAATTTTTATATCTGAAAGAAAACTATGATTCATGAAACTGATTCATAAATATCGCGATATATCAAGGTTTATAATTAAATTTTTCCGAACAAAATGTCAATTTCAGGAGGGCTCGTTGTTGTACATATTTTTATTTTATTTTAGCGGTTGAATATCAATGTATTAATTACTACTGTGGCCGTGTGGTTCCCGGCAGAGTAGAAAAGGACCACTCCAAGTCATCCCGTGGATGTCGTAGAAGGCAACTTAGGAAAAACCAGTTAAACAAAGGTATAAACATCGAGACCTCTCCAACCCGTCTGGCCAGCGTGGAGAGCGTAGTCCAAATCCTCTGACTGCTCTGGCTAATATATGGCTCTAGTAGTGCAGAGAGGGTCGTGCTCCTGCAGTGGAGACTAAAGACTAAAGACCTAATGATGATGAATGAAATGTCATTTTCAGGAGGGCTCGTAGATATATTTTTTTTTGGCGGTTGAATATCAGTGTATTAATTACTACTGGGGAGTATCAATCTCACCAGCCTAGTGCCTAGACAGCGACACCCTTATGTGATCGCACGCCCTGGCCAAAATCGGTAAATTAAAATAGTCGTATTATACATTCTAGATAGAGGACTACGTACCCTGTACAGTACAGTACTCTCATAGGCCTACTGGAAGTGATTTCTTAGGAAATAAGCAGTGCTTTGGTATACATTTTTATTGTTCTTTATTGTGTTGTGTACATAAACTTTTAAATAAATACATAAATAAATACAGTGGCACACATAGAAAAATATACCAATTATACTCGTATAGTACAAAAAGTATGAGATAGTACACTTTTCTCCGTGTTCCATTGTACTTGCGGTTAACATGATAATGATGATAGCCTACCTTGACGGTTCCTAACACGAGTCCAGCGCCGATGGTGCCGCAGCCAGCTATGAAAAATGGCACAGCCACTTGCATGAGCGTGTTCCACCATCTTTCCTCCTTCTTCTGAAACAATATTTACGACATCTAAATATTCATAATGTTATTTAACAAATATATAATTACTTCGTTCCCGACTTCGTCTGCGTAGAAAAAGTAGCCTATGTCCTTTTTCAGGTCTACTCTGTCTGTGTACCAAATTTCATTTAAATGGGTTTAGTAGTTACAGCGTGAAAGCGAGACAGACAGACTGACTTACTTTCGCATTTAAAATATTAATATAGATTATTTTGGGTGTTAATAAAACTGCCTTCTGTTTAATAGTAATATTCTTCCCTAAGAACTACGTTTTCCTCTTAAAATTAATAAGTCAGCTACCAACCTACCATCAATGCGCGTCAAAAAACACTATCTCAGCAACTATATCAATATTTTTTTAGATTTTTTGCTTTAGCCTTATTTTCCTGTGGCTTACATAGTTATAAAATCAAAGGTGGAAAAAATCTGCTTAACTTATAATTTCCCGTTATTTATCCACCTACACATATATAATACAGCATTTTCATGCGGTTTTAAGTAAAGTATTTGTTACATTCAGGAGAAGGTTTTGGTATACCAAGTTGGTTATTTGAAGAAATTATTCCCGGTAGTATCTCGGGCAACAAACGAAACGTCTCAAGTATCTTATGCACATCAATCATCTTTTAATAGTTGTTCGTTTTCCATTGTTGACCAATTGAAATCAAGTGGTACTTATTATTTTATAATTAACTATAATTATACAATGTTATCATTATATAATGAATGCTCAGAATACGGAAATCTCCAGAAGCCATAGTGGTGAATAAAATCTATAATAAAATAATGAAACTGAAGTGTCTGTTGTTTAGTTGAAAGCGCTAATCTCAGGAACTACTGGACCAATTTCAAACATTCTTTCTCCGTTACATAGATACGTTATCCCAGAGTGCCATAGGCTAGGTATGTATTTACATACACTTTGCCAAGAGCATGGATGGACTGGAAGTTGAGGAATAAAAAGGTAAGTTTAGCCGGCGGAATATCAATAGATAGTTGTCAATGGTGGCCGGCGTATGTGTAGAATGTTAATTCTAATTTAATTATGAAAAGTAAAGTGACTGCTACAATAAGCGTGTGTGAAGCGCTTTGGGCGCGGGGGGGGGGGGGGGGGCACGCCGCGTTTTTGGACAGAGACGTATACAAAAATGATTTTTGGCGGCTTCTGGAGATTTCTATATGTATTCTAAAAATGAATAATAAAAAAAGATAGCATAAATAATGATTTTAATAGTGTCGTGTTATTCGTACTGGCATGGTGACCGATAAACAAATAAAACCTGGCTCCGATTAATTTGCAGTTTTGATTTTATTAAAAGGTTATTTAACGAAAATTGTTCTTAGCTATAACTTAAAGTAAAGTAAAGTAAAGTAAAAAGTATATTTATTTTCTCTATTAATCTTAAAAATAATATCCATGTTTTAAAGATTAAAGGAGAAACTTATTCGAAATCAGTTCAGTCATTTACGTGTTTGAGGTTATTTACTTTCGGGTTTCATAATTTTTTACACTTTATATTATACAATGTGTAAATACTAAATCAATAAGCTGATTTGTATGGAAACCTATTTTTTTGCCTATTTTGGACCCATGTTCTTTAGAGAAAGTTGCTCAGTACGAATGTGATCAGTATACAGTATGTAAATTGACCCTCGACAAAACCTTAAAGGGGTGATTAAAGCCCGTCAATAAAAACAACTGTACCTATGGGATAAATGCTGGGAACTTCAAAAAAGTCGTTCAAAAATGTTCAGCCGCCCGGCAATTCGAATGGAAAAATAAAAAAACTCGGGTTCGTAGCATTCGTAGCAGTATTGGAAAATATCTTTATATTGACGGTCTGAGTCACCCCTCGAGGGTTTTTACTCTCTTAGATTCTTTCGAGAATATAATTTACACACGGTTAACACCAATGTGGATACACCATTACGTAAATTGGCAACCGATAAAATAAGGTGAGGCAATTAATATTATAATCCTTTTATTTGCCTTTCACGCTGATTTATGATATATTTATTATAGGAATGGCCAATAGTGACATAACGATAAAATTATACAGATAGTATTATAGAGATATCGTAAGAAGGATTATAAGAATCGATAATTAATCGAGTTTTAATCGTTACGACGCACATATGCGTCAAGGCACTGAGTGTGATTATCTTTCAGTAGCGACAGTCTTTATAGCGATCGTTACAATAGCGATTTAACCGAATAAACATCGTATTAAAACTAAATGCTTTGCTTCTATCCTAAAAGGTTTTTATTAGGCTTCCGTACTCAAAGGGTAAAAACGGGACCACAGGATTTTTGCACCCGTGACTTAACTAGACGAGTGATTATTCCGTACAAAAATCATTCGTTATCGAGCGATACATATTCGGAAATAGTGCCCCTGACGTGTACGTGTGTGCCTACGTAATAATAATTTGTAAGTCTACGCAAATAGTTTCATTGGGCTAAGAGTGCATTGCGCAATAAATGTTTAAAGTTATTTGAAGCTGGGAACAATATAAAATGTTATCAAGGGGCGTATGTATAAAAAAATAAAAAATTAAAATATTAAGACGTGCGATCCACATGACAAGAAATAAGGCATCTGTCATAATAGCGGAGCGGACTGAACTAGCTTACACAGAAAGTTGTGTCGTGGGATACTAACTCAACGACACTATATTTTATAATTCCAGACCAATTTGGAAAAATCATTTTCCATCATGACCTGGCCGGTGATCGAACCCGGGACCTCTCGTATCGCAGGCTGACGTATAAAAAAATATATAAATTATGTCATATAGGAAAATATTTCGTGAACTGAGTTCATATTTTTATAATACAATAATTAATTCTTGACGCACTTAAATTATAATAACAATGACATATTGTGGTCATAAAAAAAACATCTGTTAACTATGTACTTTTGTTATGCAAAAACGTTTCTTGTTTTTATTTTAGTATTGACTTTTCACATTGTAAATGTCTAGGGATTCGATTTCAAAATCGTTCGAAAGGTTACGCATGCGAATTATGAAAAACCCGCCTATGGAATGGCGATATTTTAAAATCCACTCTATGTGAATATATTTTAAATGACAAGTTTGACTTGTCAAACTTATAACATAGTAGACATTTATAATACTCGGTTTTAACCTCAGATTAATGTTTTAACTTTATTTTGTTTTGGGAAACCCATTACTAATAATTCCGATATTTTTTTTAATGTTCCTACTTTGATATTGTTTTGTTAGTGCGTGCGTGTTATTGTTAACTTTGACATTGGCAAAATCATCGTTTAGGCTAAAAACGATAAAGCCGTAAACCTAAAGAAAGAAAGAAAAGAAAAAACGTCCCCGCATTTTTAAAAAAATAGGACTTTCATGAAACAATGAGGCAACACTGAGGCGTTAGGTTAGGTTAGGTTAGTTCTTACTCCCCCCCGATGGTTCCCATCTTGTCGCGATGGGGGGGCTCTAGTAGCCGCGGTCTCGCCACCCGCGGTGAAGCTAAGAGGAACCGGGCGGAAGGCGCTCGAGGAGGGTCTGGGCAACCCACCTCGCGCCTGACGTAGAGGAAGACAACCTCTTTAAAAAATTACCGGAGGAGGCCCTCACATTGAGTGGCCTGGCTGTGGGTGAAGGGGGTGAACTCTCTCTACACCTACAGTCGTAGTTGGGGTCGCGGGGGAAGAGGAGTGCCGGTATTCCGGTGCGCCGCTCTCCCTGTCCTCCGCGACCAAGCGTGGCCGTGGCGCTTGACGCGGCATCGGTGGGGCCGCAGGGGAAGAGGAGTGTTGGTATGGCGATGCGCCGCTCTCCCTATCCTCTGCGGCCGATTTGGAGATGGCCTTGATCAGTCTCTGCTGCGCCGTGATCTGTGGTCCGAGGCGGCGGAGACTGATCAAGGCAAAAGTGAGGGCCAGTTGGGTGGCGGAGGCGGGACTTTGTCACTTGACAGATGGCTCTCGAGTTGGAGGAGCGTGCTCGGGTGTCAGGCACGTCCTTCGGGGGCGGGTTGTCGCGGCCAGGGGCCTATGAGCCCTTGACCGCGATAGCCCGCCCGGTGTAGGTGGCCGCTCCGATCCCTCTGCTGTCACTTTGTGACTAAGAGGGAGTCGTGAGCGTGCCTTGGAGGGGTCGCTAAGCGCGACCGCCGCGCCGGGGCTGTGGAGCGAGAGTAGCACACGCCCCCGGCACATAGCGGCTCAGTAGTGACACCGTGGAGTTTAGTGGCCACACCACATAACCGCGCGTGGCTTCCCGTAGCCCGTGCGGTATCCGAAGGGATTCTCCACGTTAAAAAAAAAAAAAAAAAGGTTAGTTCTTACTGTTTTATAATATGGCTTCTACCGAAATTTCAGTGATTCTGTCAATGTCCAGTAAATTGAAATACTAAGTATCGGTGTTGTACGGTAAAGTTTTAACAAGTAGTAGGTTATTAGTTACAATAGCAAGTAACAATTTACAGATGTTGATGAAACTTTAGCAACACATTGATGAAATGGTCGAGCATTGGTGGATATTAGTGTGCTTTAATACGGTGTATGTGTGTGTACCTATTATGAACCTAATCGGTGGTTGGTGAATAAGTGACACACAAATTTTTGATAATACCTGAACTCGAGTTGGCTGCTATTCCAAAAGGAAAATAAGACAATAAAATTAAATAAGTAACGGTAAAACATAGAAAAAAATATTTTACAAAACAAAACGTATCTCTCGCAGTCGCAGGTTAAGGCCATTACATGAATTTAAAAGGGTCCAGTGCAAAATCATTTAAAGAAAACGGATTTAGTATTTGAAGGCTCTAGATGACCCTTCAAACTAAGTATTTTGTGAATTACTGTTTACAGTTTAAAATAAGAACTAGAAGCTTTTACTAGCATATTTGTCAAAAACCGGCACTTCTTGCACAAAGGATTTAGGTTCACGTTCACAATTTCAAATGGAAACAGTAGTTCATCAAATAACTATCTCCGTTTTTTTAATATTTTTTTTCAAATGGAAGCAACACTGGACCCAGTAAAATTCAAGTATTCCCTTACAAAAAGATCAGAAAAGTAAAGGTTTCGAAATCGATAGGACCTCGAGGCCATCAGGCAGACAAGATCTAATTTAAAGGAAGCTACAAAAATTCCCTTAGAAAATTACACACACAAAGTTTTTTTATTAGCCTACACTGTCCCACAGCTGGGCAAAGGCTTCCCCTCTGTTCCGCCACTCATCTTTATCTCCTGCGATTTATGACATCAGTCTCATCAGACCATCTTGTCCTTGGGCGGCCTCTATTACGACGCCAGCTAGCAGATCGCCATTCAGTAACGAGCCTTACCAACCAGCCTAGCCTGTCCCGCCTAATACATTACATGTGGGTATAAGTAGATGCGAATTTAATTTTTGGAAGACTAAGAGTTTCGAATTTCGGGAAAAATACAGGAGAATATTCATTTATTGCGCGAACTTGTGTCGACGCGACACGGTTGCATGCATTGGTATTTGTTATGGACCTATCTTGATTATCTTCAGATCCATGATCGTGGTGAGAGCTTTGTTTGACAGTTATTGTAATATTTATGGTAATGACATAATAAAAGTTTCTTCACATTGTGAAGGCTGTCTTATGATAATTTAAGTTTTTGCATATTTTTATACTTTTGTAATGGACTTCTTCAATAAATTTGATTTGATGTATCGATATGAAATTATAAGTGCCCTTCACAGTTTTTTTCTAGCCTGTTAAATGCTTAAATAATCATTTTTTTCTAATTTTACTCATCATGCAAACTTACTGGATTTGTCGCTAATCCTGCCCTTTTTTGACCCCCAACGCTAAAAGGGAAATGTTATAAATTTGACCGCTCTATTGTGTGTTTGAGTCTGTCTGAGGCACCGTAGCATCTAAAACGGGTGAATTTCGGTGCAAATAATTTGTTTGAAAGTAAGTTTCTTGGCGATGGGTTTTAGTTATGATTTATCTGTTCAGCCATTAACAAGGCGGAGGGATTTTCGTATCGGGGTTTGCTTATTTTTTAAATTTATACACATCTATCTTTTCTAGAATGTATTAGGTAGGAATGGTAATGCGTGACTTTAAAATTCATATTTAACTAGTTGCAATAAACCCTATTGTTTTAAGAGCTTAATTAGGTAGCATGATCGCTTACAACTTCAGTCACGTATCTTCAGCATTAGGCGAGTTTCCTAAAAAATAAAGCGACACACAGTGCTGATAGAAGTTAAAAATTACGTGTGTATTTTTTGAATAGTCAGGAAATATTATATTGTGCACGGAATATAAGAGGTGCTGGTCATTTGGTCGTGGTGTTGAGGGTTCAATGTTCTTTTCCCACGCGCCTAAAGAAGTTTGCACTTCAAAAATAATTAGTCCGCCGGTTACATAATCAAAAATATTAGACACTTATATTAGCTTTAGTCAATTTCACAAAATATAGTAGAAACAAATACCGTTAAATTCCATGTGATGTCACAGTACACTACACTTTTTAGCAAGCTGTGACGTCACGAGCCACTCATGAACTTTGACGCGCTTTATCTTATCATATATTGTTTTAATGACAAAAAAAATACATAAAACGCGATGGGTATATTGAGATGAAAACCATTGAACTCGCGACACCATTACTAAAAATCCGACATCTCTGTATTCAAAGAATTTCCGGTAGGGACAATATAATATTTCCTGACGAATAAAAAGTTCCACAGGTGATTGTTCAACTTTTTACCTCTATCGACACTCTCGGTGTGCCACTGAATTTTGTTTTTTTTATTGTTACACGTCATAGTTCACTATACTTTTAAGGTGCTTACACCAGCCAGCTAGCGCCACCCTTGATTTTATTTCTTTTACTACTAATTAAGATCAAATTGATAAAATCGACGTACGTACTTCACTAGTAAATAACTTCAAAATTTTTTGTATTGCTCTTCATTATTTTGCATTTGATAAATCAAGAGAACTACGCATTACTGCCAAAAGCAGCCACTTTTGGCGGTAATGAGTAGTTCTCTCAATATGAAATACTGATGTCGATGAAAAGTTCTACTAAAAATACTACAAGTAATTTACTAAGGAAGCACTTACGTAGATTTTTTCAATTTGTTCTTATTTCGGAGAACAAGAATTAAATAACGGGTGTCGCTAGTTTCGGTGACGTAAGCCTCTTAAGCGAACTATGGTGTCACGAGCCTCCACTCATGAACATTGACGCGCTATATCTTTTAATGTGTAATTGACAAACAAAAATAGTACATACTATTTAAAGTGAAATCTTAAGGTGCGTTGGGCAGTTTGGAGATAGGAAAACAAAACTTGCGATTTCAACACGTGATTGTTCAAGTTTTCACTAAGCTGGACAAATTAAGCTCTTGGACATTTTTGTTTTTTGATATTAGTCGTGCAAATCATATTGACCGAAGAACATAGGCTATTTGTTGCAGCTTACCCCTGACAGTGGCTGTTTCTCGGCGTCCGCGTCCGCTAGCTTCTTATCCGGCGGGTCGCCCGGACTCTTCAGGTCGCTGTTTATTGACGACATGTTGTACGTGCTGCCGGGGCCGCTAATATCATCTAGAACAAACCAATATAATGTATAGATATATGTATAGATTTGTGACATAAATATATATTTTTTGAAGTGTAAACTTCTTATCGGCGATGCGCTCTTTTGTGCAGGGGATAAATATTAACTCGCGACAGGTCACGTGACCGTCAGATTGAAAATTCGTAAGACGGATACGTGACCTGATCGAATTATAAGAGATAGTTTTTAAGTTTTCACTACTGCCGCCACTCCCGGAGTGCAACCCCTTGTCTTTTTTATATACAAAAGACTTGGTTTCTTAAATAAATTCTTTTTGAAATATGATTTCGTCTGCTAGATTACCAAATTAACCAATATGACACGTATATTTTCTTTTATCAATCATTCATAAGTTTATAAAAGTTCCGCGTGACGTGACTGACCGATAATTTTTACCGGCCTGTTGTGTCATGAGCCCTCACTCCTGCACTTTGATGCGCTTTATTTTTTTTATTTGTTTTATTTTATTTCATAGGACGGCAAACGACCAAGCGCGTCACCTGATGGTAAATGATCACCGCTGCCCATGGACAAGTGCAACACCAGGGTTGTCACAGAAGCGTTGCCGGCCTTTTATTTTTCCCTCCCCAGAGGGGAGAGGGAGATGGGCCTCCGGCTCTCTCACTCACCGAACGAAGCATAGCTGCGGTAAAGCTACTACTCGAACGACGATTTTCTGTGAGAGTGTGGTACTTCCCCGGACGAGCCGACCCATTCTTGCTACTAGCAAAAGTGTTTTACGCCGGTAGCGAGGCTCTACCACTCTGAACACCACTCTTTATGATTATTTCGTTTAATTAAAAAAAAATACGTTTCTAATAATTTTCGATAATCCGATAAGACAAGAAAAATGCCTATTGAGCTAGCGATAATTTAAATTTGAAAACGATACAACATAAAACGAAAAACTTTTGTTCTGTGTACAAACCTGAAATCGAGAAAAACTTTTCCCACCTTACCACCTACTTCTTATCCTTTTTTAGGGTTCTGTAGTAAAAAAGGAACCCTTATAGGTTCGCCATGTCTGTCTGTCTGTCTGTCCGACCGCGGTTTTACTCAGAGACTATAAGTACTAGAAAGCTGTAATTTGGTATGGGTATGTATATTAATCATGTCAAGAAAGTGGTAGAAAAAAATCTTGAAAAAAAATATTTTTTAGTGTAGCTCCCATACAAGTTAAGTTGGAGAGTAATTTTTATTGCTAAACGGTTATATATGGATACGTGAAAAAAAAATACAGCAGTAGTATATATACTGAAGTTGAAAGGAAAAGTAATAGGCAACCAAACTTGTGCGAGTGTGAACATTGTGAACTCAAAGTTGTCATTCGCAACTACGGAACCCTACACTGCGCGTGGCCTGACTCACACTTGGCCGGTTTTTATTCTTCTCAAGGTTGACTGGGAGCGAATGTTCTTAGCTTTAAGTTCACCTACTGTATTGTACAGTACTGTAGGCTCATTTTTTTTTCGATTTCAGACTAGGTCTCAAAACAAAAGCTGTTTATTATCATATTGAGAACGTGAATTAAAATGATCCCTAGTTTAACATCAAACACATTGAATATTATATTTTATATCCCGCATGTTAGAGTGCATTTCATTTTTATTTATTTATATATTTAGACGCAAAAGACTATCGGCACTGACTGCATTTGCTGCGAAATAAAAACTTTATGATTATGATGATAGATAAAGAATGAATCATATTTACCATGACTCTTTGAAGGCTGTTCCGCAGCCTTAGCCACTTCAGCGTTCGTCATCTCTTAATTCTATAATACCAGAGAACCAAGCACAAGAACGCAAAAATTTTCACAGATTTAATATTGACTAACAACATATGAAATTCGACAACAGATCGACAAAAAATCGCACTGACTATTTGTAGAGGCGCGAAGCCATTTATATAACAATCAATAATCACGACGGATATGATGTTGCTGATATAAATCACCGATGATTGTCATGTTAATGAGGTGAGGCCAATGTTTGACGTAGAAAGATAGCATATGCTAAAATTAGAAATAGAATGTAAAATTTCAGAGTAGAATAGGACCATTCCAAGTCTTTCCATGGATGCCGTAGAAGGCGACTAAGACAACACAAGCTAAACAAAGCTTTAGACAGCAAGGAGACCTTTACAACCCGTCTGCAGGCCTATTTGCTTACTTTTGACAACTACGGTGTACATCAGTTTCATGGTAACTTCAATATTCATTACGGCTTCGATATAAATGACTATTTCTATTTATGATATGAAAACCGTAATGGATGCTAAAGTGACAATCAAAACGTTGTACACTGAGTTAGCAAATCGGCCTGCTGGCCAGCGTGGACTGGAGAGTGTAGGCTAAAGCTAAAACCTCTGACTGCACTAGCAAATACATGGCATTTGCGAAGTGTATATATTCTTTATACATGGCTAATACAGAGGCGGTCGTGCTTCTGCAATGGAAAAACCAAAAAGGCCTGTAAAATAAAATTAAAATGTAGAGGATTTCAAAGGTTTGATGTTGAACCTCTTGGCAATATTTAAACGACAGACAGACAGACAGACATAGTGAAACTACAAGGGGAACCCTTGTAGTTTCACCATGTCTGTCTGTCTGCAGTTTACTACGGAACCCTAAAAATGAAGGGTGAAAACAAAAATTACTTTCAATGCGGTTTTATCGCGTTTATTACATTATTTATATACCTACATAACGTTTCGAACACTTTCAGTGTTCGTGGTCGCAGGTACGCTGAATTGTATAGTCTACTCGTATGTCACCCGTCACCCGCAGATAAATTAAGTAGCTGTCTATAAGTGAAAGAATTTTGAAAATCTGTTTTGTAGTTTTGGAATCTCTTCAATGCAAACAAATAATCAAATATTCCCTCTTTATAAGATTAGTATTGATGAATATTATTAAGGATGCTCGATGTTGAATGCCAGCCTACGTTCAAATCTAATCTAAAGTTTTTGTTACACTTTAGCAGATAAGGTTATTGTTATTGAATTGTAAAGTTCGTTTAAATTATACCCATAAATAATTAACGGTCATTGCTTTTGATGTTAGATTTATATAAATGTGTATCTCAATGAGCCTAAAAGCGTAGAAAAAACTAGCGTCCAATTCATAGTCGGTCACGCACACACACAGCTACCAATTTGACGGATTTTGAGGGCATAAAATGACAGGACGCGTGTGGACATTTTAATGACGGTGTCTAGAGAGTATATAGTCTAAGGGTAGATGTCACGGCCCTTTTATAGCACAATACAATCCAGATGCTATTATTTATATCATCTTTAGGCTTTTTTAGCATCCACTGCCGGAGCATTCTGGTAGTACAGAGAGGGTTCCCTGTACTACCGTGGCGCAGCGGTCAACACGCCAGCCTGTGGTCCAACACGGATGGTCCCGGGTTCGATCCCCGGTCAGGTCAAGATGAAAAACGATCTTTTTCAAATTGACCTGGGTCATAGATGTTTATGTATATATGTATTTGTTATAAAATACAGTATCGTTGAGTTAGTATCTCATAACACAAGTCTTAATTAAGAACTTACTTTGGGGCTAGCTCAATCTGTGTGATTTGCCCATATATATTTATATTTATTAATATACTAGCCAGAGCAGTCACAGGATTTGGCCTACACTCTCCACGCTGCAAGATGGGTTGGAGAAGTCGCTTTGATATTTATAGGTAAGCCTTGTTTAGCTTTTGTTTCCTAAGTCGCCTTCTACGACATCTACGGGAAGACTTGCAGTGGTCCTATTCTACTCTGCCGGGAACTACACGGATGTCATTATGTGGTATTCATTTTAACTTAAAACGTCTATGGAAAAAAAAATCTTGAAAGACAGACGGACAGCCGAAATAACATATGAAGTTATTTGTAGAATACACCTAGTCAGGTGTTTCGCCATACAAATTCTGTAGGGTGATGACTCCGTTGTTCGGTATCGTCTGTTTAAAGTTTTTAATTCTATCGATTTGTTTTGTCGTTATCTATGCTTGTATGGAATCATAATTGTAAAGTTATAAGTACTTTAAAAGTTATAAGTCTCAAAACATTCCGTTTTAACACGTAATTTTAACGCATCTTTGGGCACAATTAAATACCGGAAGGAGTATAAAATCTCTAAAACAAATTTCATACAAGCATAGTTTGGTTATTAAGAAATATAAATTATTTTACTTTTAATAAAAACATTCAGCTGTTTTATCACAAGAACACTTCTCCCAAACGCATACTCGCAAATTTTTAGACGACGAAAGATTTAGATTTTCTACAATATTTGTGTTTGCACACACTAGACTGTTGTTTCGATGTGCTTATACATCAGTGTAAATAGTTCCGCACCGTTCAAAACCGATTCTATCCCTTTCTCAGCGAAATAGCACGCATTTTAGCCACGTGCGCTGACGAGTTCGAGTTCCCGACTAGCGCATCCTTAAAGGCCTTTATTTAAGCGATAATTTTTGATGATGGCGAGATTCATATATGGCCGGGGTGTTCAAAATCATACATACATACATACTATCACGTCTTTTTCTCTTGCGGGGTAGATAGAGCCCAGGTTTATAAAACCTAAAGGTTTAGCATGTTGGTGGGCTTGTAGGTGGAGAACGTGGAGAACATCAACAAAATAGTGATTTTGGTTGCTAGCCGCATCGCCTATTGCCATCATTTCTTACGCCCATTCCCTGGATCGGATTTTGCGATATGCGCGGGAAGGGAAGCAGCTGGTACATTTACGTTTTTTCTTTTCTCCCAGACCAGCGTGGAAGTGAACAAATCAACAGTACTTTACCTATAGATTAAAAAAAAAAAATTTTCGATGACTTTACCTATAGCCTGTCATGTAGCTATCGTCAATTTGATTGGTGTAAGTGATAATTTAGACATATTTAGATAAGCCGACACGAAATCAAAGTAAATAACATAATTATCGAGCGATATCGACTATATAGGTATAAATTGATTACAAAACCATATAATTTAGTAGGTAGTATATAATATTTCGAGTTCCTAACATAGTGATCCGACAAAGAACGAAAGTTCAAGATGCTGGAAAACGTATTATGGAACTAAAGTGGAGTTGGGCAGGACACCTGGCAAGGCGAGGTGATGATAGGTGGAGTAGAGTTTTGACAGAATGGTGGCCAATAGATGGCAGGCGAAGCGTAGGTCGTCCGAGAGCTAGGTGGATTGATGATGTTAGGAAAATCGCAGGTCAAAACTGGCTACGTAAGGCACAAGATCGAAATGGATGGCATGCATTGAGAGAGGCCTATACCCAGCAGTGGGATGCAGAAGGCTGATGATTGATTGATTCATTGATATAATTTAAAATATTAAGCCTTCTGGTGATCCCACACTGCTGTTAAAAATGTTTACAAACATTTTGTAACGTGATAAAAATGCGTAATAACATGAAAATAAAAAACTATTACAACTAATATTGATTATAAATATGACTGACGAATACCTATAAAACAAAATTACAACAATAAGTTATTTGTAACAGTTGTGTGCGCACCATTCCCCAGCATGAAAATCTCTCAATTTTGGAAACGGCTGGACCAGTACAGATAAAACAACTTTAAGATTAATTGCTAAAAACCTGCGTACAAATTTAATAAGTCAAATATCAAATCAAATACTTGTCGTATTATAAAAAAAACTGAACGGCGTTTTTGACCATTTACGACCGCCGTATTGTTTTTTTGCTCACACATAGCCTATTATACTCCGGGAAAGAATACGAATCTAATGACACCTCACACATCAAAATCGGTCAAGCCGGGTAGGTTACATAATGCAACAATTGAACAGACATATTTACTATCATAAATAGGGTACATAGTAATCAATTGGATGTTTATCTGTATAAGTATCTATGATAAAATATAGTATCGTCGAGTATCCTTCGACACAAGTACACAACTTCCCCCACCACAGTAAGCTCAATATTTGTGATTGGTCTAAAAAGGTTATTATCTTTTAATTATTTTTTTCTTTCATGCATAGTAGTTCTTTTTTTGTTAATGATATAATACTATACACTATCTTTTTATATATATATATATATATATCTGGGTATGCCCCCTCCACCAGGCCTGGGCAGTTTTCAAGTTTTCCTTGTAACCCCTCTCTCTCTCTCTCTCTCATTTGAGCATTTTCCCGGTTGGGCCCGGGGTCCACTTTCCGGCTTTTTCTACTCCACTTCGCACGGTCCTCGGCATCCTCGGTTGTAAGCCCATTGGTACACATATTCTCCCTAATGACATCAAGCCAGCATTTCTTGGGTTTCCCCCTTCTGCCGGGGCCCAGCGGAGGCGGTGTAGCCAGACATTTGTTACAGAGGTGAGCAATGCAGCTGTAATTGTTGCTGAATTTCTATACTTCCTTTCCTTTCAAAAGTCCTCGAGCGCCTTGTCCAAATACAACTTGACTCCTTTCTCCGCAAAAACTCCATCCTCAACTCTTTCCAATCGGGTTTTCGAGCAGGTCATAGCACTACTACGGCATTAGTTAAAATCACCGACGATATTAGATTTGGCATGGACAATTCTAAAATGACAATCCTGGCTTCTGTTGAACTTTTCCAGTGCGTTCAACTCAGTAGATTTTGACGTTCTTTTGGAACTTATGCGCGGATTGAACATATCTCCATCGGTTATTACACAGAACTATATCAAGATAGAAGAAAAATGCTCGTCGATTTGTATCGACACCGAGCGTGTAACATTTTGCGTAGGTATTTTGACGTCACGAGTATAATTTAGTGATGGGAAATATAAGGCGCGCGAAAACGATTTCAAGCCATCGATTAAAAACAAAATACCGATAATACCTTAGAATATCGCCCTCGTCCCACCCCGCCCGCGATACCAACAAAATCTGGAAGCGGGAGGTTGTATACGCGCTGCGCAGCGAAGTCTAAAATATCGATCTACATATTTGTAGTGAAAAGAATTAAGTATACTTTACTTTATTCGTGTTACCCAAATAATTTCTTCTTATCTAATTACGATATCGACGACCTCTGTGGCGCAGTGGAACCGCCCCGCCCGGGTTCGATCCCCCGACAAGTTAATAAGGAAAACATACAATTCTGTTACCATTGAATTGATGTTAATCTATATAAGTAGGTAAGTTTGGAATCAGCTATCAATAACTTTAGTTTCTTTAGTACTTACATCATATATAGTACATATCTATTTCTAACAGTTTATGTAGTGGTAGTAGATTTTCTCCTTTATACCTATTTATTTTTACCTAATTGTCACTCAATTATTTACGCAAATTATTCCAGGTTAATATAAATCGATTCAAAATATCGATAAGCAAACTTTATTTGACCGACAGACAAACTGATAATTACTTAATCTAATCGGTAACCTATCACAAACAAGATTTTTTTCTCTTCCCATTTAAGATGGCCGAAAACGGTACGACGAAGTTTTAAATTCCAAATGGCTTCTTTACCATATTTTCTACTTCTATAAACTTAATAAACATATTTTTCATCTTTTAGAACAGTCTTTTTCAACAGCCACCGTGGTCCAGTGGTTAAGGTGTTTGCCTTGTTGACCCGGGGGTCGTGGGTTCGATTCCCACGGGAAGCATACTTTGTTAAGTTGTTTCCAGTTTGGTTAGGACATTGCAGGCATGAATCACATGAGTGTCTGATAAGAGATGATTCCGGTGCTTCGGAAGGCACGTAAAGCCGTTGGTCCCGGCTGCCATCTGGTAGTCGTTAAAGGAACCATGTCAGAGGCCGAGAGGCGGTTCCGAAGAACTCTGACACCAGGATGTGCATGGTCGACTGACCGTGTCACCTACACGGAATGATGATTATCTTTTAGAAAAACTGTCGCCCGGAAATCAAAACATTTAATTTTATTTTGATATGACTTTTGGTAAGAATAATTTCCTTTTCTAGAAATATTAAAGAGAGAAGTAACTTTTTCCATATTATTATTCACACCGATTTTCAATAACTACTTCATCATCATCATCATCATCAGGTCTTTATTAGACTCCACTGCAGGAGCACGACCCTCTCTGTACTGCCAGAGCAGAAAGAGGATTTGGCCTAATAACTACTTACAGTCGACAAATCGAGATTAGTAGTAAAAATAATATTATTGGAGTGTAGCAAAGGCTACACAAATTTTGGGACATATAACAATAGTAGTATAGTATATTAACGTAGGGTTGCAATACAAACCATATAGCCAGATAAGTCACCGTCAAAACATCTGTTTATCTGTCGGCAGACTAACTGATAATTACCTAAACTAATTATCAGATTAGTTTACGGCAGATATCTTAAACTAATTCAGCTGAAATTCCGATCACCTAATGCCAGGAGTATCATCTTATGAGGGAACTAGGTTATTTAGGTAAAGAAGTGGAGTGGAATGGGGTAAAGCAGAGTTCGAGGCTT
The DNA here is from genome assembly GCA_963082605.1 of Rhodophaea formosa. Classification (NCBI taxonomy): domain Eukaryota; kingdom Metazoa; phylum Arthropoda; class Insecta; order Lepidoptera; family Pyralidae; genus Rhodophaea; species Rhodophaea formosa. Next base: position 4,705,412 of record OY720228.1, on the reverse strand, counting down.
TGCATAGTTAATTAAAGAGGGAAAGGGAGTGGAGTGTGCGACAATTAAGATACAAAATAAATAATAAGAATAAATTAAAACCATTTTTAAAAATAAGCTTTTATTACAAGACCATAAAAAGAAAAAAAATTACCTAGATTTATGTATTTGTACCTTTTCATCATTTGACATTATCACTACATCAATAGTCGGATAAACTGTGCTAATTATTCGTCGTTTCTTTGATGGGGCAGTATAGGCGTCTTCGTGGAAATGTTTAGAAGAAATCCGGCTATTTTTTGTAGGAAACCATCTTTACGGCCTGTTGCTTACATCCATCCATCCATCAGGTCTTTTTTAGTCTCCACTGCAGTCACTTCCTTGTTGCTTCAATCCACTTATTATAGATATGAGGAAAACTGAAAAATGTTAAATTATATAACCTATAAAATCAGTGTTTAGTAATATTTGCTTTTTACTACGGAAAGCTAAATAAATAAAAAAGAAATCATTCAAATTATCAGTTAATCTGTTTTCAAAATCGATATATATAATCGAGTAAGAAAATTGCAGTGCACATCACTATTCTTATTTTAGACAGAAAAACTGATAAATTGACCTTGGACGCTACTTAACAATTTGAAAAGCTTACTTTTACATTGCTGGTTTTGAATGGATCTCAAGTCTGGCTCGTAAAATTAAACACGCAATGGAAAACTAGCATTTGATACATAATCGCTCTATTATTATTGTGGTAAAAGTAATACGGAGCAACAAAATAAACGTTTTTTAAATATTTACGGATATTTTAGAACAAATAATACTAACCAATGAAAGGAAATACCTTGATCTCCCCGCTCCACCTTTATTGGTGATGTTTGCACAGTTAATTACCGAACTACGAGTCATTTTGTTTTAAGAACTTGACGTCGCACGCGGACTGCGGTCGCTCGCCGACTGAGCTTCGCGCCGAACATTTGAGCCATTGAGGCTTAATTTTTCCACGCGAGGTACGTACACTTCTTCCTTCTATCTTGATATAGTTCTGTGGGTTATTAACTGGTTTCATTCTTACCTTCACGATCGTCGGCAGTGTGTACGTGTGGAGAATAAACTCTCTACATGGACCGATAAGACGTTATCGGGGGTACCTCAAGGCGGCGTTCTATCTCCTTTACTTTTTTCAATATTCATTAATTATATATCCTCTCAACTTCGTTCCTCATACCACCTGTATGCAGACGATCTCCAATTTATTTTCAAATTGATTTTCATAACCTCTCAGTTGGTATTACAAATATTAATAATGATTTGTCACGAATATCCGATTGGAGTAGAAGTCATGGTTTGATTGTGAATCCATCAAAAACTCAGGCTATTATTGTTGGTAGTCCCTACTTCATTTCACGTACTGACTGGCATTCTCTTCCTAAAATAGTATTTGATGGTGTTGAAATCGAATTTAGCGAAAGTGTTAAAAACTTGGGCATACTAATTGATAGAACTTTGTCGTGGGCCCCCCAAATTAATGAAGTTAGTAGGAAAATGTTCGCAGCGGCTGCTTCACTTAGAAGAATCCGTAACTTTCTACCAGTCAAAACCAAAATTGCGTTAGCACAATCTCTACTACTTCCTATACTGGATTATGCTGATATCTGTTACCTTGACCTCACGCAAGACCAATTGAATAAACTTGAGAGACTCCAAAATTTGTGCATTCGCTTCATTTTCGGCCTTCGTAAATACGATCATGTCTCAAGTTTCCGTTCTGATCTCAAGTGGCTCCCTATAAGGCAACGTCGCAATGTCCATATCCTTTCTTTACTTTACTCCATCTTGTTTAATCCTGCTACTCCTTATTACCTTAAAGAACGCTTTTCCTTTCTGCGTGAGGTGGGTGATCCTAGGTCTCGTGATTCAGTTTCCCAACGCCTTAGATATCCTTCTCATTCCAAATCCTATTATTCTTATTCTTTCACCGTGCAGGCTGTTAAACTCTGGAATGCTTTGCCGTTAGACATCCAGAAGGCTCAGACGATATCGAAATTTAAAAATCTAGTTGTGTCGTATTACTTTTCTCCTCCTGACTCGTGATATATGTATTTTCTTTTTTTTTTTTTGTTATAATTTGTATCCTTAAGCTGAATGTGTGTATGTATATATGTATTCATAATAATATGGTTTAATTGAATACTGCGCCAACCCTGCCTCTATTTCAATATCTTCTACCCAAAGGTTGGCTGGAAGAGATTGCGTTATGCGATAAGCCCGCCTTTTGTACTAATTACCTAGTTCCTTTGTTTATATTAATTTCTTGTATTATTTACTGTTAAGTGTTGGTGCAATAAAGCGTTCATTCATTCATTCATTCATTCATTCATTCATTGTGGCCGCATAAGCTTAAAAACATATAAAGAAATACTTTTCCCGGCTAAAACCCTTTGCCAGTCGAACCCTGAAAACGTTGTGTTAAAATTTCAAGATTATCGGTTCAAGTTGAGGCATGACAAACAAATAAACAAACTAACGAACGTTCGCATTTGTTATATTAGTTAGGATTGTGAATTGGTTGGGATCTAACTTATCAAAACACTTGCTTCGTGCCGAGTATTCATTTAAAAAAAGTCATTTATTGCACTAATCTTAGTTACAAGGTGATGTTAGGACTTCTTTTGTTAATACTAATTACACATCAAATCTGGCTACATAAGCCACATGAGAGCTCACGCGAGAACTCTAAATTCTTGAAGTGGTCGTCATTTTAATTATAAGCGCTTCCGCATGTAAAGCAACCCTGGGCGCAGTCCCCACTTGGATGGGTGATCGCAAGGGGCATAAAAATTTCTCGAGCTCCTCCGTGCTTCGGAAGGCACGTTAAGACGTTGGTCCCGGCTGTCATCGTTGATGGTCGTTAAGCTATGTCAGATGCCTTTAGGCAGCCTGAAAAATTTGACACCAGTGTTGGCCACTTACACATACGAAAAACAAACAAACAAACATCACTAATTACAGGCAATACAATATTCTAAATTTAATTTATGACGATGAGGTATAGAGAGAACGGCATGATAGAAAATCGTGAAAGGAACTTAGGGTAAGGATCCCTAAAAACAGAATCTATGCTTTCGAAAATATGAGTTATTCATCTGAATTAGTCACTTATTTCAAAACAGAACTGACCTAATGGAAAGTTCTAAGAAACCGAAGATCTATTTACTGATTAAGTGCGATTGAATCAAGATTGATTAAATTCTAATCAATGTTGATCAAGCTATATACAGGGTACAAAATATACAGAAAGTTAACGCGGTAAAGTTAGTTAACCGGTGACCCTAGAGCTGGTCATTACTTCGCTCAACGAATCAGCATTGCTGTTCAGCGCGGCAATGCTGCCAGCATTTTGGGGACGTTGCCTCAATGTGACGAGTTGAAAGATTATTTCTACCTATAAGTAAAAATTTGTAATTATTTTCTGTTGTATAATTCATAATTAGTTTTAAAAACTAAAAAACACGCTTTTAGCACGCTAGTCATGTATTGTCATCAGAACTCAGAGCGTGTGCAAAATTTTATCCTAATCGAAGACCGGGAAGTGGGTCAAATTAAGATGCCAAGATTTTCTTACATACAAGTGAAGCTAATAAAAGCGTGTTAGTATTAAATAAAATAAATTCAAAATATATTAGAACACCCGTTTGTTAATATTTAAGGTGTATGTTAGTGGCTTACACTAGTGTTAGAATTTTCAAGTTGTCTAAAGGCATCTGTCATACTTTAACGCATGTAAAGCAACCCCGATTGCGGTCCCTATTTGGATGGTTGATCACAAAAGGCAAAACTATCTCGAGCTTTTCTGTGCTTCGGAAGGCATCGTTGGTAATAGCTGTCATCAAGCAGATCATCATTATCTGGTCTTTATTATGGTTCCGTACTCAAAGATTAAAAACGGGACCTTATTCACGAGACTTAGATGTGTCTGTCACCAGGCTGTATCTCATCTCATAAACCTTGATAGCAAGGCAGTTGAAATTTTCACAGATGATGTAGGTATACTCGTATAATCTGTTGCCGCTATAACAACAAATACTAAAAACAGAATAAAATTAATATTTAAGGGGGCTCCTATACAACAAACGTGATTTTGTTCCTTTTTTGGCTATCGATGTTAATAACGGCAACAGGTAGACGCTTTAATATTATATATATATATATATATATATATATACATCAATAATTAAATCAAAGAAGGAGGCTTTCCCATACAACAAACTTGTTGTTTTTTTTGCCGTTTTTGCTCGATATTCTAATGTTGTAATTTGTAAAGATGGAATGGTACGGAACCCATCATGCGCGAGTCCGACTCGCACTTGGCCGATTTTTAGTCTCTACTGCAGGCATGACCCTCTCTTTACTATCAGAGCTATATATTAGCCGCAGCAGTCGGAGGATTTGGGCTTCACTCTGCACGCTGGCCAGACGGGTTGGAACGGTCTCTTCGTTGTATAGGAACAAGCATTGTTTAGGTTGTGGTTCGTAAGTCCTTCTACAACATCCACGGAAAGACTTGGAGTAGTCCTATTCTGCTCTGTCGGGAACCACACGGCATCGTTACAGTATGTCTGAATCCTTTAGGCAGCTTCTAAAATCTGACACTAAGTGTGTAAGTACACACGAGAAACCAACGAGTCGTATCAATTAATCTGATCAAGTAGATCTACTCAATCTATATTTCTGGACATGAAAGGCATAAGGTCGTATCTAGAAATTCTCAAGTTTTCAGGAGAGCAGAATTAAAATTTACTAACATTTTTGCCAATATTTTATTAACTATAAGTATTTTTCCAATTTTTTTTACAATATCTAAAAGAAAAGAGTTTTAACTACCCGTTTTGAATCATAAAATTAAAAAATACGTTAAAATCAATTTATAATTAATTATTTTATATTTTATTGTTCATATCCGACTTTATGCTTGTAATAATAAACTTTTAGATTCATAGTGCTTGCATCATGTTGAAATCCGACTTTTTGCCACCAATTATTGTAACAAAACTGGAATTTTATCTTGAAATATAACTTAGCATGTTAGCATGCATCGTTAGTAATTAATACATTATTTCAGACATAAAGGCGGATGTGAAGACAATTAAAGAAAAAAATTAAACGAAATAACTTAATAAGGTTTTAATCGCGTTTATACCGTTATTTTAGACGTTTTGAATTTATTATAATTCATGTTAAAGTTCTTTATACTCAAAATACCAATTTTATCTTACTCTTAGTGAACATGAATTTGAAACTTGAAACGTATAGGTAAAGACCGTACCTATAAAGTTATTTAATTTCAAATGTATAGGTAACAATTGCGAAAAATAAGAAATAAGAAATCATTATAGCAAAAGAAAACATTAGAAATGATCAAAACCATGACATCATGAATCAGCAGCTTCAGCTATCATAGTCATCATCATTGGGTTCATAATTCACAGAACCGTCGGTATCGTAGTCATTAATTTGTGAAATATCTGTAGATATTCAAATAGTGTCAAAAATAATCTTATTACTTGTAGATATTAGAAAAGTCTTTACACCCAGCTAGAAAATATAAATATTTTACATATAAAATAAATGTAAAATTAGAAACTTGTGTAAACATATGAAGAATACTTAATTAGGAAACAAAATCAGAATAACAATCCTTATCCCTATTCATATTATAAAATAAAATGTGACACTTACTCATTCTAATACATTATCACGCCTAAACCTCTAAATTGATTTTGACGATATTTGGTACATACAGAGATAGATCATAGTTTATTTCTGTAGGTAGATGCCAAATAATCCTCAAGCTGAGATGCGTTGGAGTCAGGGGGTAAGATAAATCTGAAATCCATGCAAATTCAGTCGCAGAAACTAGCTAGTGTAGGTAGGTACATAAGTAGTAAAAGCAGAGAAATTTAACTTATTTAATTCACTTTTTTTAATTTAACTTCTTTTCTTCAGTGTTTGAAATCAAAACATTAGAACCACATTGTGTCCTTCCCTTATGACTTAGATTTTCTAGAAATATATCAAAACATTTCTTCTATGCTGATCTGAGATAAAAGAATATAGTAGAATGTACCAGCTGCTTCTCGTCCACCGCAAACTGTAAGCATAAGCCAGACGAGGGAATGGGCGAAAGCTAAGGAAACCATTTCAATAGGCGATGAAACTTTTATAAAAAACTTGTTAATTGATTAACACAACTATAATTATATGACTAAAGTACTTACCGGGTAACTATCCTCCATATTTAATGAGTAATTTCCACGGGCGAGCTTTAGAAGAGCTAGCAGGTATTTGTAATTTTTGAGAATTGGCCCTAAGCTGGGGACGCTCGCTCGCTTCGCTCGCTTTGTTTTGGCCACAAGGAAACCTAACGAACTTGACCTACTTTCTGTGACCAACTTGTTTTTGTTTTGGTCATTTTGTATGGCCAAAGTACCTATGAAAGTAAAAGCTTATAATTTAAAAACAGCGCAACTCCGCGAATGGTTTCTTAATAAAGGGGAACGTGAGTTCTGTCAATTCCAATCCGCAGAATATCTAAGTTCGTGGTTATCCATTCTAAAGCCCACCCATTTCTAGAATTAATATGACACAATAGGAAATAAATTTCTCAAGTTCAACGTGACCCGTGCAAAATGAACGAAAAAAGTGAAGTTTGTTTTGACCTGCCACCGCGCCAGCGAGTCTCACTATAACGCACCAGTCCTATCTCACTTTGACGCGCCTAATTGCAATAGTAAGAGAGCGAAACAAATCATGCTGACGTCCCCCGCTCCCAGATATGCCCACGTGACATACGCGCGAACGACGATCTAATCCGGAAATATCCGAACTATCTTCAAAACCGACCCATGCCATATACATATTTTGATAAAAATTTTGAGGCATAATGGTTTATCATTTGATAGGTACGCTATTCTGAACATAAAGTTGATATTATTAGAGCAAGAATGTATTATGATAACATGGGACTTTATACACTGCCAAAATAGCACTTTATTACAAGCATAATGGTGTATGTGATGTCCCATACATGAAGTCCTTAGTGGCATAAGGGCGTATCTGTTTATACACCCAACATGAAATTCTGAAATGAGGAGAATTCTTCAAATGCATAAGGATGCATCTTTAGATACCGACCCCGAAGTTTTTGCTAATTCACGGAATAAAGGTTTTATTAGAAATAAGGCTATATGCCTCTTACATGATTGAGAAAGTTGTCAGATCTAACTTTATGCACGAATTTATCTCGAGAATGAAGAGAGATAGAAATACAAGAGTTAGTTTGCTAGAAAGAGAAAGAAAAGTTTAGTATAGTGATGTTAAAAAGTCATTTTCGGCGGATCTGCATATCCGACCTAATGCTTTTCAGGTCCAGATTTATAAAGCGTTTAATTAGTATACATTGTGTACGATTACATCAATATTTCAAAGATTTTATCCAAAGGTGATCAATAATTATGTATCAACATACGAGTATATTCATATCTTGCGTCACTGTGATTCCAGTAAGTAATATCAACAAAAGCGATTGAGGATTTACAAGAATGCAAAAGATAATAGTAATTAGGACACCTGCACACTAATGCTTTGATAAAAGTATTTTTTAAACCCCCTGACACTTTCAATATCATTGAAGTAACATGGTGCCAAATTTCGAATCGATCGGAAGGAATTTAGTCAGATCCCCTCATCAAACAATGATGTTCAAACGGCGGAACAGATTATCATGAAACATGGCTAAGAACACACGGGATAAAATTATCTATGGCAAAAAAAAAACTGAGGATAGGCGCGTAACCGATGCCATAAAGGCAACCACCGGACAGGTTGTTTAGGTGAGGATGACATCCAACCAATCATCATCATCAGATCTTTTTCGTGTCCACTGCAGGAGCACGACCCTCTCTGCACTACCAGAGCCATATATTAGCCAGAGCAGTCAGACTATTTGGCCTACACTCTCCACGCTGGCTGTGAATATAATAAATTTAAATTACTAAGACTAATCATCATCATCATCAGGTCTTTTTCAGTCTCCACTGCAGGAGCATGACCCTCTCTGACTATCAGAGCCGTATATAAGGGCAGTCAGAGGATTTGGCCTACACTCTCCACGCTGGCCAGACGGGTTAGAGAGGTGTCTTTGATATTTTAAAGCTTTGCTAAGCTTAAGTATGTTCCCTAAGTCGCCTTTTACGACATCCGCGGGAAGACTTGGAGTGGTCCTATTCTACTCTGCCGGGGACCACACGGCTTATAATAGATTAGCTTATTAGTAGATTTTCTTGGCTATTGGCCTGGTCAAATATACTATAATACTAAGCCCGTTGTAATATTGTTAAAGTTATTTGGTTCAAACGCCATTCATGGTAAACCTTTTAATTTGGCAACATTACGTGCGTGAACGGTAAGACATTGACCTCTGAATGCTATAACTGCACTTACTGAACTACTTTCGTCTTAAATAATAGTGGCTATACAAAAAAATAAGTTGATAGGTACCGTAAGTAGACGTAGGCAGAGTAGAAAGACTTTATATAAAAATAAGTAGATAGACACAGTTAGTAGGCAAAGTAGGTACGTCTTCTGAAAGTTTATGGCAAAGCTGGCCAAGTGCGATTCGGACTCACGTGCCCAGGATTCCGTACAAAAACATTTATTATACAGCTATTAAATCCTCTGAAATTGCTTTTAGCAATAAGACCGCCCACTGTACATAATCATTGTAGAGTTCTTAAATTATTTGTATGTTTTTGGTGTACATTAAAGTGTTACTTTCTTCTTCTTCTGTTTTATAATATGGCTTCCTCCGATATTTCAGTGATTCTGCCAATGTCCAGTAAATTGAGATACTAAGTATCGGTGTTGTACGGTAAAGTTGTAACAAGTAGCATCAAAGATGGCGTATGTTCTTTGATGCCTCGTGGAAGCTTATGGTGACAAGTCTATACGAGTCCGTATAACAGTCCACTTTAACCAATTCACAAATTGTTCATGAGCACTAGCATTTATAACACCAAACTACACCAATTTTATATTATAAAGTCCACCAAAATCAATTTGCAAAATCGTCCAAGGTGGACCCCAACTGCACCTCTTGACTTCCCACAACAAACTCCCCACTTACTTATTTACCTTTAAGGGGTGACACAGACTGTCAAAATTAAAACCTGTCCGTTTGGGTTTAAAATTTCCTTACCGGCCACCAGCTTACTAAACCAGTGTCGGCCATATACATACACACACGAAAGCAAACAAACAGTTGTTGAAATAAATTGAGATTTCCGCGATAACTTTCTGTCAATTGTACCTATATATCTTATACCCTGTATATAGATTGATCAACGTTGATTAGAATCTAATCAACCTAGATTCAATCGCACACAATCTATAGTAAATAGGCCTGCGGTTTACAAGAATTTTCCATTAGATCAGTTCTGTTATGAAACCAATGACTAATTTAGATTTGGTTCAAAGTAAATCTCAAATATCTTAATGACAAATATTATACATGCATACTATACGTCTTTTTCCCTTGCGGGGTAGACGGAGCCCAGGTCTATAAAACCTAAAGGCCACGTTTAGCGTGTTGGTGGGCTTGTAGGTGAAGAACGGAATCAAAATAGTGATGGATTGCTAGCCGCATCGCCTATGACGCCCATTCCCGCGATCTGCGCGGGTAGAGAAACACAGCTGTTACTAGCTGGTACCAGTGTACATTCTACGTATATTCTTTTCTCCCAGACCAGCATGGAAGCAAACCTAATAATTATGTATTATTAGGGACGAGGTAAATGTACTAGTTTATTTATCTGATTGTTTCCTCTGTTCTCAGGAAGCGGAAAGAAATTCGTGTTTCCTCGTTGTCTCCGATGTGCATGTTAATGCGATCTTACCTTTAATCGATACGGAAATATCGCTAAAAATGTCATAGTGTGCACATCCTCAACACAATCATGGCTAAACTGGTGGCCAACTGCTGTGTACAAAACATGCTTATAAATATGACAAAATTGTTAATTTTAGTTAAATTCTTTCTTTTACCAGCCAACTAGCAACCAGAACCCTTCGGCCGGAACCCGGCCGGGCAATTTGTATGAAAATGGCGTGGTAACCGCTGCGGTTACCACGCCAGCCTGCGACACGGGGGCCCCGGGTTCGATCCCCGGTCAGGTCATGATGGAAAACGATCTTTTTCAGATTGACCTGGGTCTTGATCTATATATGTAATATAGTATCGTTGAGTTAGTATCCCATAACACAAGTCTTTCTTAAGAACTTACTTTGGGGCTAGCTCAATCTGCGTGAAAAAAAAAATGTCTAATTTCAATAAAATCGTACGAAATAGTTTTTCGAGTTGATAGCATTGATCCCATGAGATATTATTGAGATAGTATTATTGGTCCCATGAGATAATTTGTAGTTTAATCGCTCTGTGTATGATTGTGTCACTGTAGCTCTAAAACGGGTAAACCGATTTAGATATATTTTTTTAATTATATATATTATAATTATAAAAAACAAATTTCTTGGCGATGGTTCTTCGTGTTTTATTAAAATCGATCCAGCCGTTGGGTCAAGGAATTGGGCAACTAAGGAATCACGTTAATAGGCGTTGCGGCCAGCAACCCATCACTATGTCGATCCCGCTTTCCACATTAACGCTCACTTACACGCTAAACGTGGCCTTTGAGTTTTAAGAGGGAATACTAGCAGTGCGTTTTCCATACAAATGTATTTCTCTATTTTCTCGCTGAAAACTGCTTCTAGAGGCACAATTCTTTTTACATACAATCTATTACTAAAATAGGTATGTCCCTATGTTTTGATTTTTTTCTAAAAACCTGTTTAAAAGAAAAAAAAATTGTACAAAAACAGGTTTTTTGGAAAAAATAAAAAATAGGGGCATTCCTATTTTAGTACTAGATTTTATGAAAAAAGAATTGTGGCTCTAGAATCAGTTTTCAGCGAGAAAATAGAGAAATACATTTGTATGGAAACCATATTGAAAAAATACTGCTAGTATACGCTCTTAAGACCTTGGGCTCTGTCTACCCCGCAAGGGATAAAGACGTGATAATATGTATGCATGTATAAAACCGTTAATATGGTGGTGGGAATTTTCGTGTCGAGGGTTACTGAAAATTTTAATTTATACAACTTGTGATGTTGTGATGAACTGAGTCACCCCTACAAGGGCATGTATATGCTGTGATGACTACACACATTCATGCATGACTGTTGCCATAAATAACAGGATTTAAGCATGTCTTATTAGTCACTAAACGTGTCTAAATTATAAGAATTATGCTTTATCAGTGGCAATTATATCAAGAGCCGTATTTTCCAAGGCGCTGCTCATTTATATCCATGACTAAACATAGCATTCGTAAAATTGCTCTTATCTAGAATTACTTCCGATTGGGACAACGTAGAAATTATCTTGTGTTTTATATTGCTTGGTAAAAACTAGTTTTACTGTTCTATACTCTCCAAGTCTTTCCTTGAAATCCGTGTGGTTCCCGGCAGAGTAGAATAGGACCACTCCAAGTCTTACCGTGTATGTCGTAGAACGCGACTTAGGAAACACAAGCTAAACAATGCTTATAAACATCAAAGAGTTTAAAAAACATGGAAATTGAGATTTCGAGTGGCACTTCATGACTAATGCCATGCCGTGGTTTACCTCGCATTCGCAATGCTAACGGTGTCCATGCAAATATTATAACTAGGTTGTAATTACAACATTTTACTAGCAATTTTACAGCGATTTCCGCGTAATTTATAGCCTATGTCACCAGCAGATAAATTAGCTTTCTATAGGTGAAAGAAATTTGAAAATCGGTCCCGTAGTTTCGGAGCTTATTCAATGCAAACAAACAATCAAATCTTCTCTATTTATAATATTAGTATGATAAAAGACCTTTCGCTATAACTTCAAGAAATTTTCACATTGTTTAAAAGACATGCTCAATATTCATTGTGAAATCAAAAATCAAAACGTTTATTTAGAAAAAATAGGCCTTTGCAGGCACTTTTTCACGCCATATCTTATTTAAAATAGGAGGAATATATCTTATTTAAAATAGGAGGAGCCCGATGGTCCAGTGGGTGTGAGCTCTGTGAGCGCTTACGTATGTTAAGCAACCCCTGGTGCAGTCCCTACTTGGATAGGTGACCGCAAGTGACATAAAAATATCTCGAGCTCCTCCGTGCTTCGGAAGGCACGTTAAGCCTTTGGTCCCGGCTGTCATCGTTGATGGCAGTCGTTAAGCTATGTCAGATGCCTTAAGGCAGCTTGAAAAATCAGACACCAGTGTTGGCCACTTACACATACGAAAAACAAACATTTAAAATTATCTTATTAGTTAGATAATATGAATATATGTGATTCAAAGAGACGTCTTCAACCCGTCTAGTGTAGGTCAAATCCTCTGACTGCTCTGCTCCTACAAATAAGAACCTTCGTCTTTTCCTAAGTCGTTAAAAATTATGCAGAATAGAGATTCACATCATTAAATTACTAAATAAAGTGTATAAAATTTTTCATGCACACAAAAAATCCGTTGTTATGAGGTATTTGTTATTTTTTTATGATTTTGCGAGTAGACGAGCATACGAAACACCTACAATGCTTAGTGTCATCGTCACGCATGGTCATCTGCAACATCTGAGTTTCTAACAGAGCGTTGTTGATTTGACTGCCCAGCAGGCCTATTTGATAACTTTTGGCAGCTACATCATTTTCATGGTAACATTAATATTCATTACGGCTTTGGTATATCGTAATGGATGCTAAAGTGACATTCAAATCGTTGTACACCGAATTAGCAAATCGGCCTGCAGTACTGGTCCAACGTTTTGTTTTTGTCTGTGTATGTATTGTTGATTTTCTTGCAGATTTCCGTGTCGTCAACAAAGGGTCCAACGGAAGACCAGCGCTAGGAGTTATGAACTGCCAGCACATGTGTTTTGTTTCGGTCGTAGTAGTATGTTTTTTAATTAATGAGATTATTTGTTCTTTTTGTCAAAAAACCTATTTTATCTTATCTTGTTAACATCTAATTTTATAATTGAAGGATACCCGGGGATATTTTAACAGTAAAGATTTATTAATTAGTACCTATAACCCGTAGATATTTTAAGACATAAGATTAATTATATAGATCATAGATTATTATCATAGATCTTGATGGCGTGCAATTGGGGAGGCCTATGGCCAGCAGTGGACGAGTACTTATAGGCTGATGATGATGATAATGACGATTAATTAATAAGTATAAGCAGCAGAAACATAATTTTGAAAGTAAGCGCTCATCATCCCAAACAATTTTTCCTGTTAAGCCAATCTAAATATTACGAGGAACACATGTTCAATATGTTTATCTATATTTAAAACTAGCAGTCCGCCCCGGCTTCGCCCGTGGTACATATATTTTTTTTCTCTCCGTAAGGACCATCCTCGTACTTCAAGGAATATTTTAAAACAGGAATTAGCGAAATCGGTTCAGCTGCTCTCGAGATTTGCGCTTAGCTTAGCTTACATTCAGCGATTCATTTTTATATTACAGATTAAATTACCTATCTGTTATAAAATCTTTGACAATATAAAATATAACCTACGACACAAGATCACAACTTACTGTGGAGTTCCCTCAATTTTAATGTGTGAAACTGTTGGATATAAATTCTAGTGAGTATATAAGACCTTTCTCTAGTATATACCTATTCAAAGAGTTAGAAAAAGCACACAAGCGATGCCCGGCGGGATTCATGTTGTAGCCCAAAATTGAGACTTTACAGTGTCAAAATGCAATGAATAAAAATTAAATAGAGAGAAGTAGCGGGCAAAAACTAGTTCAATGTCGTTAAATAAATGTAATTAACAAACGTAGGTATATAAACATTGACAGCACTATCGCAACAATAATATGGAAATAAATCACTTTACAAAGGGCTGAAGTGCAACGGAAGATAGCTCACTTCCACATAAACAAGGATAGTAGGCACGAGTCTGGTACAACATTGTCATCATCATCATCATCAGGTCTTTCAAGTCTCCAATGCAGGAGCACGACCCTCTCTTTACTACCAGAGCAATATATTAGCTTGAGTAGTCAGAGGATTTGGCCTACACTCTCCACGCTGGCCAGACGAGTTGGAGAGCGTTGATGTTTATAAGCTTTGTTTAGCTTGTGTTTCCTAAGTCGCCTTCTACGACATCCACGGGAAGACTTGGACTGGTCCTATTCTACTCTGCCGTGAACCATACGGCAAGAGTCTGGTACAATATTATCGAACTATTGCAATATTGTGGATGATACGGTTCTCATTTCTTTGCTATTTCTAATTATGTCTTAGAAATACTTGTAGCAAGGAAATGACCAACTTGTGGTTTATACGTATTTAGGAGTAATTGAATTGGGCAAACACAAAGGGCTTGCAAGTGAAGGGCTTTTACATAGTAAACAAGGTCGATGAACCGAGTCTCATACAAAATTGCCGCACTTTTGCATTATGGGTTAACATATAAAATTTTACCGTCGCATGATATATAAACCAATCTTGCGGACCAATTTATATTTTGAACTGATATTTTAAGACTATCTGAGTTGGATTAGACTTAGAAGAACCACCTCGGGAAGCCTATGTCCATTAGTGGACTGCAATAGGCTGCTGACGATAATGATATGATTATTATTAAAATACGTAACAACGGGTTACTCACGTAAATGTCGTTACGTATTTTAATAATGTCTTTATCTCACGTTAGTTTTAATCAAAAAAAGATATGATTATTTTTTGTTTTCACTGTATTTTACTCGTAAACTTTTATGAAAATAGTTTTTTTGTTGGAACAGAATGTAAACTACTTGGTATTTGGAAAAAGTATATTTTACAGAGCTATATCAATGTATCAATAGCTACTTAGTAAAACAATACCATAAATGGTAGTATTGTAAATCTTGAACGCAAACATACGTGCGTGATATATGCAACAACTATGTCAATATAAACATATATGTTATCACAGGTGCGGCAGCGTTTCTCAGTTTCTCATGTCCATTTTGTAAACATTTCAGTTTACACAGTTTATATGTATACTCGTCTATACCTCTCTAACCCGTCTGGCGAGCGTGAAGAGTGTAGGCCAAGTGACTCTGACTGCTCTGGCTAATGTATGGCTCTGGTGGTACAAAGAGGGTCGTGCTCCTGCAGTGGAGACTGAAAAGGCCCTGATGAGGATGGTGACACGTCTATACTATAAAATAGTTTTCCTTCTTGGAGCATGGCACGCGCGACAACATTTATCGACTGTCACCATCTTGTTTTCCTTTTAATTAAAGAGCCTTTTAATTATTAAACTGCCTCCGTGGTCCAGTGGTGAAGGCGTTTGCTTTGATGACCCGGGGGTCGTGGCTTCGATTCCCACGGGAAGCATACTTTGTAAAGTTGTTTCCAGTTTGGTTAGGACATTGCAAGCATGAATTACCTCATTGTCTGATAAGAAAGATGATTCCGTGCTTCGGAAGGCACGTTAAGCCGGTGGTCCCGGCTACCATCTAGGAGTCCACGTCAGAGGCCGAGAGGCGGTTACGAAGAACTCTGACACCAGGGTGTGCATAGTCGATTGACCGTGTCACCTACACGAAATGATGATGATGATGATGGTTAAAGAGCGGGATGGGGATAATTTGTCGCGCGATTAGCAATTCGTACTATAAAAAGGAAGGATTTGTTTGTTTGTTGTTTCCTTTAAATAGGCTCCGAAATTACTGAACCGATCTTCATAATTCTTTCACCTATAGAAAGCTTAATAATCTGCAAATGACATGGGCTAATGGGCAATAATTTACGCGGACGGAGTCGCCTGATAAAGAAATGACCAACTTGTCATTTATATGTACATCTGATAATTTCTAGTCTACTATAAAACTGAAATGAATTAGAACCTTCAGACACCGTGAGCCAATACTGCGTACATCCGGAACGTTATCAATAAATATTTTAGGCGGTAGATTTTGCAGTTCTTATAAAATACTAGACAAATGTCAACTTAGTCTACCTGCGACCACGAACACTGTAAAGTGCTCGAAACGTTAGGTGTATAAATAATGTAATAAACGCGATAAAAACCGTATTAAAATAATTTTATTTAAATGAAATGAATTAGTTATATTTTATATAATACTAAATGCATCCCAAAAAATTTAGTAAATTTCAGTTTTACGACATAAATAAAAATTTTACCTGTGAAGGCTTTTTTTGTTCTTTGTTGAAATATTCGAAGCCTTTGCTATGCGAATCATTACAAATGTAAAAGTTTAAGGTTCAATTTAGGTCTAAAATAACTTACTAACTTTTTTGCTTTTTTCTTAAGTGACTCAGTTGAATGATCTTCAAAGCAGAATGTTACTAAATTATCAGTTAGTACGAGCTCCGTGGCGCAGCGGTCAACACGCCTGCCTGCGACACGGGGGTCCCGGGTTCGATCCCCGGTCAGATCATGATGAAAAACGATCTTTTTCAGATTGACCTGGGTCTTCGAAGTTTATCTATATAAGTATATATTATAAAATATAGTAGCGTTGAGTTAGTATCCTGCGACACCAGTTCACAACTTACTGTGGGGCTAGCTCAATTTGTGTGATATGTCCCTATATATTTATTTATTTATAATATATTATATTGTTTAGAAATCGGATTACTTGAATGCAGAATATG
The DNA here is from genome assembly GCA_963082605.1 of Rhodophaea formosa. Lineage (NCBI taxonomy): Eukaryota > Metazoa > Arthropoda > Insecta > Lepidoptera > Pyralidae > Rhodophaea > Rhodophaea formosa. The sequence continues at coordinate 4,688,651 of OY720228.1, read as the reverse complement.
ATCATTTTAGTTGTTTTCACCTAATTAAAGCGCAACTTTATGGTAAACAAAATAGCTCGCATCAACCGATTGTCATCCTAACGTGATTTTCTGATGTACTTATAAGATAATGTTTGGAGGCTATAATAATAGGTGGCCACTTTATATAAATATCCAATTTACATCCAACTAGGAAGTGTTTATGGCCATTTGACAATTTCAAATTTTGTTAAAATAATTTTTGGTAGGGTTTTTGGTGGGAAGTCAAGGGGTACAGTTGTCGTTTGCTTTATACAATTTTGCAAATTGATTTAAGTGGACTTTATAATATGAAATTGGTGTAGTTTGGTGTTATAAATGCTCGTACTCGAGAACAATTTGTGAAATAGTTAAAGTAGACTGTTAAATGGACTCGTATAGATTTGTCGCCAAAATCTCCCACGAGACTGCCAAAGAACATACGCCATCTTTGATGCCACATACCGTACAACACCGATACTTAGTATCTCATTATACTGGACATTGGCAGAATCACTGAAATCTCGGTGGAAGCCATAATGTAACAGAAGAAAGAAAGAACTAAAACTTATTAATACGCTTTCCAATCGGTTGTAAGAAATGGCATATTTATATAAAGTGTCCACATCTATGTATACTAGTCTCCAACCACTATGTGATGTATAAAATCAGAAAATCACTTCGGGACCACGGTCTCAGTATTATTCATTACCAACATCGACACTTAGTCTCTCAACGCTTTAAAATGTAATATCATTAAGTAACTCTCAGACTAAACAATTTCACTTCGCGACCTCCAAACCAAGGTTAATATAACTAAGAAGTCAACAATTAAATTTTTACCTATCATAGTGTATCCGTCCATTCTTCTCCAGTATTTGTTCACGAGATTCTCCAAAGCAGCCATGGTGACCATCGATAACACTTGTCAAGCACTGTAACGTTTCGAAGTTGACCACTGAATGAAATCTTTACAGGAAGAAACGTTTCCTACTTAAAAAGTATTCTAGGTCATCAGACGTTCAAATGACTTTTTATGCCACTTTTTTGCAATACGACACTTTTATATCACAAAAACTAATGAAATGGTGAGAAAGTGATTAAAATGACAATAAATATTTGCAAAACTGAACTTGAAACACACTTATTTTGAATTATACGTCTGCATTTGAGCAAATTATGAAACAATTTGCGAAATTGAATCAAGACAGTCACATTTTTATTGCTTTTTGTTATTATATCACTAATTAAAACGGATTTTAAGTTCGCGTTTGTTCGTTGAGGAACATAGCCACTGACTGTTTGTGGTCTACCCTGTATGATATTAGTTAACTGTCAATAGGGAATGTATAATACGAGTGATAAGAAAAAACGTGACCGTGCGTTGTAAATGTGTTATTTGGACATTATTATCGTCATATTAAAATAGGTATTTAGTGTTTTGTATGAGTTTTTGTTATTTTAGATAGCACATGTGCTATTATGATGATAATTATGTGCAAATAAAATAACAATATTATAATATAGGTGTGCAATGCCTTCAGCTCTGTAAGTAATTGTATATGTTTTTGTTTAAAATGTATCATACATACGCCTATGTAGGTTTCTAGCATGAATATCGCGTATCCTACAGCTTGCCATTATTATAATATAGATAAACAAGAGAAGATGAAACGATAAAATAAAACTGTTAATATTCAAAAATCAAAACGTTTATTCAGAAAATAGGCCTTTGCAGGCACTTTTTCACGTCATATCATATTTAAAATTATCTTATTAGATAATACGTATTTATTAATTGTTCAAAAGCTAGACTACTAGCGTTTCGGAACCGACCACTGCAGAGAAGAAACGCCGAAAGAAACTCTTATCAACAGTTTTGGTCGCCTACTCGCCTGAAGGGCTTTATATGATTACGAATATTTATTCCTTAATGTCTTTTTCTTTTTTTTTTTAATTATTATTTATTTTTTAATTAGCCAAGGACTTAATTGGACTTCTAAAAGGCAGCACCTATTAATTACGTAAGGTGAATATGGCTATAAAGCGACTTCATCCGCGTAAATTATAGCGTATCCCACACGCAGATAAAATACCTTTCTATAGGTGAAAGAATTTTGAAAATTGGTAACTACACTGATTTTGGACCCTATTCAATGCAAACAAACATTCAAATATTTTCTCTTTATATAATGTAGTATAGTATAGACTAGTTAGTGTCTGAGGCTACTAGGATTAACATGACGACGAATAGAACTTTAAAGCAGAAAACTGAACAGCAAAAATATACGTGATATTGTCAAAAATATTAAAACTCAAATGCTGTGAAATAAGCGGACCCAGGCACCACAGCCGAGGATGCAACCGGGAAAGTACTTAGTTAAAGAGGAGGAACTTTCCTTTCATCATCATCATCATGTCTTTTTTAGTCTCCACTGCAGGAACACGACCTTCTCTGTACTACCATAGCCATATATTAGCCAGAGCAGCAGAGGATTTGGCCTACACTCTCCACGCTGGCCAGACGGGTTGGAGAAGTCTCTCCGATGTTTATAAGCTTTATTTAGCGTATGTTTCCTAGGTCACCTTCTGCAACATCCACGGGAAGACTTGGAGTGGTACTATTCTACTCTGCCGGGAACCACACAGCATTCACAATGCTATTCTGATACACTCTTACGCCTGTAGCACACAGCCGCGAATGAGAAACGGAACCGTTCCGGAACGAAACATCAGTGAAACCGCAAAAAGCTGTCTAGAATGAATTTGTTTGGTGCGTCTCACACCGCAAGCGGAACGAAACCGAAACTGAATCATACTATAGCCATGTGGTCTCAACGCCTTAATCGTAAGATTTGTTCTTAGAGACTCGCATAGATGACGCCACTCGAAACTACACAACATTGTATCTACCGTATTATGAGAATAAAAAAACACGTTTCACAAAATATATCTTATTAAAAATCAAAACAATATTTTAGGCATAAATTTTAAAATGACACCGTATATTTAGTAAGTTAAAGGCTAACGCAGATTACCGCCATCTAGTATCGAGTAGCAAGCAACTCTTCTGCGCCATACATTCCCCCGCTTTTCGCAACCTTTATTTGGTCCAATATTTTTGTATGAGGTGGGCAGTCTATTACGTTAGTATTATATTGTCTTTGCTATAGCATTTCGCGGGTTCGCCAATGTTTCGTGCTGGAACGCTTCCGTTTCGCATTCGCGGCCGTGTGCTACAGGCGTTATATGAAATTAAGAAATAAGGTATGGGAACAAGAAATCCTGCTCACGTGGAATTTTTTCACATTTTATTTCTTAATTTCTTAAGAGGGTATACAGCAGTGCGCTTTCCATACAAATGTATTTCTCTATTTTCTCGCTGAAAACTGCTTCTAGAGGCACAATTCTTTTTACATAAAATCTATCACTATAATAGGTATGTCCCTATGTTTTATTTTTTTCTAAAAACCTGTTTAAAACAAAAAAAAATTGTACAAAAACAGTTTTTTTGGAAAAAATAAAAAATAGGGGCATTCCTATTGTAGTACTAGATTTTTTGAAAAAAGAATTATGGCTCTAGAATCAGTTTTCAGCGAGAAAATAGAGAAATACATTTTTATGGAAACCATATTGAAAAAATACTGATACGCTCTTAAGAGTATGTACCAACCGCTTACCGTTTTGTTTATCACTCGTCAAACAGGTTCAAAGGGCCTAAACTTGTTGTCATCCCTAATTTAACCAATTAATTATTTGTTTTGGTCAAATCACAAGTGTTTAGTGAGTATTGTTGTTTGTTGAGATAGATTTGTATGTTTGTTCATATCAAGAAGAATCACAAGACATTAGATAATATGCAAAGTCCTTTGGTCGAAGCATTTTACTCTTTAACTTTTAATTTTAAACAGTACTCGTATATTTTATTATCTTCATGTTTTCACTTCCAGTTTGTTTTGACGAGGTTTTGACAATATTTGTTTTTGGTTTTTGTACTTGCTTGTCTCGCTTGACATATTGTTTTTTTTTTACATGGTTTTCTGATACCAAACAACGTTTTTACATGTCAAATAAGGATATTTAAAAAAATACAGTTTATTTATATAATAAAGATTTTTTCGTGTCTGTGGTGTGAAAAATTAAAAAAGCAAACCCAACACTTTCAAATAAATAAATAAATAAATGTATAGGGACATATCACACAAATTGAGCTAGCCCCACAGTAAGTTGTGAACTTGTGTCGCAGGATACTAACTCAACGATACTATATTTTTATAACATATAATTATATAGATAAACATCCAAGACCCAGGTCATTCTGAAAAAGATCGTTTTCCATCATGACCTGACCGGGGATCGAACCCGGGACCCCCGTGTCGCAGGCTGGCGTGTTGACCGCTGCGCCACGGAGCTCGTCTTAAATAATCTAAAATACTTTCAATATCATAGAAGTAACAGTATCAAATTACGAAATGGATCGGACATAAGGAATCAAGTCAGACAGATCCCCTCATCAACTAGAAAAGAGTTGATGATCTTTAAACGGCTGAACAGATAACAGATTATCTATCACACAAAAAAAAAACTAAACGGTAAATATCGGTTCATCCGTTTGGCAGCTACCATACCACAGACAGACACGTTCAACTTATAATACTCCTCTCTTTTGCGTCGGGGTTAAAAATAGGTACGAATTAAAAAGAAATGGAAAAGTTTGGATTCCGAATTTCCGAAAGTTGGGAAAATGTAGGGAAAATCTGTTCCTTTGTTACCTTCTACAGCCTAAACGGCTTGACCGATTTTAAAGTGTAATGTGCTATAAGATTTGTATTCTTCCCCAGAGTATCATAGGGTATGTGGATGTGACTTAATTGTAGGGAAGTAAATCTTTACCGTATTATAACAATACATTTATTTTCAACCAAAATTACCTACCTTTTTTTTGCTTCCTTCGGAAGGCACGTTAAGCCGTTGGTCCCGGCTGTCATCGTTGATGTCAGTCGTTAAGCTATGTAAGATGCCTTAAGGCAGCTTGAAAAATCAACACCAGTGTTGGCCACTTACACATACGAAAAACAACAACAACAACAACCTATTTATAAAGAAATTTACAATCACTAATTATTTTAATATTATGTAAAATATTGATCAAAATCATGTCAATCAATCATCTAATTATCTGATAAATATGTCACCATTTCTCTTTCGAATTCCGCCAATGCAATGTACAAATGATAAAAAAATCCAAAGATCGAAATCTGAAGATTTGGTAAATACAAAAAACCGGCCAAGTGCGTGTCGGGCCACGCGCAGTGTAGGGTTCCGTAGTTGCGAATGACAACTTTGAGTTCACACTGTTTACACTCGCACCTCACAGTTTAACGACCAAAAACATCTAAGAATGAAAATTGTATGAAATTTTACATTTTCCAGTATATTTTATAAGTTGGTTGCCTATAACTTTTAAGTTTGCGCTTAGTACTCAGCTCTGATAGTTTTCCTTTCAACTTCAGTATATATACTACTGCTGTAATTTTTTTCACGTATCGTTTAGCAGATAGAGGGGGGGACACTTACCTCTAACAAAAATTTGCTCTTTAAAACCAAATATTTCGGAAACGGATCCTTAAATCGAAAAATAGTGTTCTCAACCTCACAATATTTTTTTAAAGACCTATTTAACGATCCCACACGATGGGTAAATAGAGAAAAAAAATGACTCCCCCACTTTACTTGTATGGGAAAATTATTTTCAAGTTTTTTTTCTACCACTTTTTTGCCATGATTAATATACATACCCATACCAAATTACAGCTTTCTAGTACTTATAGTCTCTGAGTAAAACCACGGACGGACAGACAGACGGACAGACAGACAGACATGGCGAAACTATAAGGATTCCTTGTTTACTACGGAACCCTAAAAAGATATTATACAACGCCACTGTTTCTGTAGAAAAGAAAATCAGTAAGCGATACTGGTGATAAAAATCCGAAGATCGGAATCTGTAGATTTGGTAAATACAGAAAAGATATGGTACAAACGCCACTGTTATCTCCATCTTTCAAAATAAATATTTCGTATTTCCCCAGATCGCGATCAATGAAATTACAGAAAAACTTAACGGGAACGTCAATCTTATCAGTTCTACCAAGCTGTTATTTAAACGCGTGAAAACAAATTTCAATTGTCCAAAAAATTAATTTGGGAAACGAAAATACAAAGTGAGCGACTAACTGAGAGTGACGGGAAATTAAACCTAGCCTACCCTCTGAGACCAAGTCGTTTTGTTATATAGGAGGTTTTGCCCAAAGTCACCCTCTCTGCATTTCTAGTCGCTCACTTAGTAATTTAGATGCCTGCCTGAAATTTTGACCTGACTTAACATGACCTAACCCTAAAATCTTGAGTGGTAGAATGAAATACATTTCATTCATCTATATCATTTCATGTAATTATAATTCTATTATGTTACATTTACAATTTTGACACCAGTACATAAGTAACATGAGATTACTGGATTATTCCTTGCCCTAAATCTAAAATAATTTATTATAGATTAAAAAACTAAAAAAAACACGCTTTTAGCACACTAGTCATGTATAGTCATCAGAGCTCAGAGCGAGTGCAAAATTTCATCCTAATCGAAGACCTGAAGTGGGTCAAATTAAGGTTTTTTTACATACATAGTTAGCTACATTACAAGTAAATAAATAAATATATACGGACAAATTACACAGATTGAGCTAGCCCTAAAGTAAGTTCTTATGTAAGACTTGTGTTATGGGATACTAACTCAACGATACTATATTTTATAACAAATACATATATAGATAAACATCCAAGACCCAGGTCAATCTGAAAAAGATCTGTCTCCATCTTAACCTGACCAGGGATCGAACCCGGGACCATCCGTGTCGCAGGCAGGCGTGATGACCGCTGCGCCAGGGAGCTCGTCAACTAATAGTGTAGCTAATAAAAGCGTGTTAATAAAATTTTCATATTTTAATAATTGTTACATCATAATTATTAGTTACACAATAACAATTCAAATATTATTTTAATAGGTAACTTATTAATATCATGTCCTCATCATCATTTCGTGTAGGTGACACGGTCAATCGACCATGCACACCCTGGTGTCAGAGTTCTTCGGAACCGCCTCTCGGCCTCTGACGTGGTTCCTTTAACGTCTACCAGTTGGCCGCCGGGACCAAACGCCTTAACATGCCTTCCGAAGCACGGAATCATCTTTCTTATCAGACAGTCAGATAATTCATGCCTGCAATGTCCTAAGCCATTGCAATTGCAAACTGGAAACAACTTAACAAAGTATGCTTCCCGTGGGAATCGAACCCACGACCCCCGGGTCAATAAGGCAAACGCCTTAACCACTAGACAACGGAGGTAGTTATATCATGACCTAAATTAAAATTTATCTGTACTTACGTTATTTGTGTCATTGTTACTCTTAATCTTTTGAATTCTGCCAATGTAAAAAGAAATTATCTACGTGTTAATTTGTAGAATAAAAAATCAGTAAGAGATAGTGATGATAAAAAAATCCAAACATCCGAATCTGAATATTTGGTAAATACAGAAAAAATATGGTACAAAGCCATTGTTATTATTATTTCGTATTTCCCCAGATCGGCAATCACTGAAATCTTAGAACACCTCAACTTGAAGCTCTTATCAGTTCTCTTATCACCTGACGTTCTATTTCACCGATAATTTATACGGAACCAATCGTGGTGTTTGAAAATCGGATCCGCCCCAGCTCTTAATTATAATAATAAAAAATATTTGAACGTTTAGTCATAATTTCATAAACGCATTTACATTTTCTCAACCGGCTCAGTGGTACTGCAAGTGTATGCGGATCATTGGGTTCTATTCCTGGCCAAAGACATGATGAAAATCGCTCACGATATCACCAAAGCGCCCTAGAAGGAACGGACTTCGACTTCGGCCGTTGTGTGTGTGCGCAAGGCTTGGAGAGACAGTAACCTCTCATATAAGATGATGGGCCGTGATTTGCATGCATAGCCTGAATGGCTGAACTGAGAAACAATGGCAAAGCCTTTGTAGAGCAGCAACTCCTGTTTTGCCGTATGGGACGAATGCAGCTTTAGCAGCAGCGATAATTTTTATCGGTGTTTTTAGGGATTCGCAATGCTACTTTTATACATGGCGAAATTTTGATCGTTCCGGACCATTAAAGAGGTGATTCAGCCTGTCAATATAAACAACTTTTCCTATGGGACAAATGCTGGAAACTCGAAAAAAATTTCGACATTCCTATACAAATTGCCCGGGCGGCTGAACACTTTTGTATGAAAATGTCGAAATAAAATTTGAGTTTCCAGCATTGGTCCCATAGGAAAAATGGTTCATATCGACGGGCTGAATCACCCCTTTAAGGGTCCAGAACAATCAAAATTTCGCCATATATATTCTTGTTAAATTAAGAAATATGCGAACGCATTTGAACCTGTGTCTTAGCTTACGAATCCACCGCGCTTATGGAATAAGGAATGGGATATGGTGGAGAAATTCGACGTGTCGTGTAGGATTGCCTACACGACACGTCGAATTTCTCCACCATATCCCATTCCTAAATAAATGCACTTGAGCTTTTATTTAATTAGTATTTATAGTTTTAAGTGACTCATATCGATTGTCTGGTTGTCTGTCACTCGGTGGTTCCCCGCGGAAACCATGTCAATGCCCTCTTCAGCTTACACTAAATGTGCCACTGTGTTAATTGGGGCTAATCTTCAAGATAATGCTTTATGACAGGATTTAAACGACTCGTGTTTATTTTAGAACTCTATACTCTCTATTTGTCAATGTAATGTATCTACAACAATTTTTTTCTAGACTAAGATAACGGTCTAGATTTGTAATAAAACACTAATGCAAATAAATAAAATTAATGTTGGTTTTTATTTCAAGTATGAAGCCGGGAACCACACGGCACAAAACGCCGTGTGGTTCCCGGCAGAATGAATAAGACCACTCCAAGCCTTCCCGTGGATGTCGTAAAAGGGCACTAAAGAAACACCAGCTAAACAAAGCTTATAAACATCTTAGAGACCTCTCCAACCTGTCTGGCCAGCGTGGAGAGTGTAGGCCAAATCCTGTGACTGCTCTGGCTAAAATATGGCTCTGATAGTACAGAGAGGGTAGTGCTCCTGCAGTGGAGACTAACAAAGACCTGATGATGATGATGATATGAAGTTTTAATATGGCTTAGACTAGACAGTAACCACTGCGCTATTTACCCTTGTAGGGACCATTCGTCCTGTCAATTTGAACTATTTTGCTCAGTGTACCAATGCTGGGAATTTGATTTATAAATATAATTTAGATATACCCATAACAAGGAGTCCGCCGGCCGGAAAAATTGTATGGAGATCAATTTATTTTAAATCTTACATTGGTCGCTTAGGAAAGTTGTTCATTTTCAAGGTCTGACGCACCCTTCAAAGGGACGTCAGAGGTTAATTTACACGGGCCAATGTTACCCAGCAAAAGGTGTTCATTTTGATGGGCTGAGTCACCCCTTCAAAAGGGAATGCTAGGAAATTTACAAGGAGAAATCATGACAGACATTCAACGGTGTGTTGCCTAGTCACAGAGCAAAGAAATTCAATGTATGTAGCAAGCGCGCGCGAGCGGCAAGACATTCTTTCAAATAAAATCAAATCAGAAATTTATTAAAACAACACCGAAATTTGAAAACCATATTTTTCATAATTAACGCATAACTTTCCACGCTGGTCTGGAACAAAGAAAAATTGTAGAAGGTAAGCAGTTGCTTCTCCTCCCGCGCAGATCGTATAAGTTGATCGAGGGATTAGGCGAATATCGGCGGAATCATGTCAATAGGCGATGCGGCTAGCAACCCATCACTATTTTGTTTCTGTTCTCCACCTAAAGGCCCTAACATGCTAAACGCGGCCTTTAGGTTTTATAGACCTGGGCTTGGTCGACCCCGCAAGGGAAAAAGACGTAATACTTATGTATGTACATAAGTATTACGTCTTTATCACATTTTTCACGTCACGTCATTCTTATGCTGTATTAATCATTACAGCATGAGAAAAATAAACAATATTTTATTTGTCACTTAGATATTCCTTAATGCATTGCTCTGTGGGCCAACTTTTCATTTGAAACTAAGTATGAAACTTACTGCTGATCGTGAAAACTGGGCTGCCGTTGAGGTGGGGGGAATGATCCTCGATCTTTTCTGAGGGTTTGACGACATCAGGAGCTCCGACCATGCCTGCGGACAAAGAAAGCTTTCGTTAATAATATAAACGTTTCGTTAAAAGTAAAAAATGTTGCTTAATTAGATACCTGAAATAAATGAATTTGAATTTTTTTTTTTAAATTAATAAACGTCTTTTCCCTATACGGGGTAGAAAGAGCCCGAAAGTCAGACAAATATAAGACACTAGCAATAGTACTCGCAAGCGTAAATTATAGCCTATGTCACCAGCAGCAGATTAATTAGCTTTCTATAGATCAAAGAATTTCAAAAATCGGTCCTGTAGTTTTGGAGCCTAATTTATAATGAAAACAAACAAACAAATAAATCACCCCCCCCCCCCCCCCCCGCGGTCTGGAGGAAAGAAAAACGTAGAATGTACCAGCTGCTTCTCTTCTCGCGCAGATCGTAAAATCCGATCGAGGAAATGGGCGTGAGGAATCAATCAATCATTTGCGTTTTTTTTATTCATTGCAACAATGATTGGTTCTGGGGCCTATCTAGATCAAAATTGTTTTTGAAATAATTAACTTCACGAGGTTATCGAACATGTGACCGTCCACGTGGTAATGAACGGAGAAACCCCGAGTTCGTATTGATCCATTTCGGCCACTAAGCTAAGTGGGTCAGTCTGACAACCGATTATTCCGGTGTCTGGGTTGAAATTCCGTTACACTTGTGAGGCGTCATAGGTACTTCCAATAATGCAGGTACTTACTGTAACTTCTAAAGTGTATTATGCATATTATACAACGACCGAATCGGAAATGCGTTCCGTTCCGTTACAGCCACAAAGGAAATTGGTCTCTCTCTGCAGCATTAACATTCCAAATAAGTAGTAGTTTTTCAATTTTGCATATAAAAAAATAATAGAGAAAAATATGACGCTCAAAGAGATACATGTATCAAATGTTGAATAAAAATCATTGACTTTTAAAACTTTTTTAAAATTTACTTTCACGCGATCGGAGTCGCGGGCGAAAATTAGTAAAATACAACAAACGAGCTACCAATAATAGGTATGAGTTTACTAGAACAATAAAGAATACAGCCATTCGTAAAATTCTTATTGTGTGGTTTACGACTCCATAATATAGCATTGTTCTCATGCGAGCAATAAGTCACATACTTCTTTATTTTGACATATCCATTATATATAATATAATATTTTAAATGAATATTGGTTATTTTGCACGTGGAAAAAGTTGATGGTGGTAATTAATCCTTATTTATTTGTTTGTTTGTTACGCTACGTTTATCACATTGTCGGTTCTCAGAGGCATATAGAGTAACATGATTTATCATTACCATTATTGGCTCAAAATAACACTTAGTTTAATAATGTTTTCTTATGTTTTCGCGATTGTTACACATTTAAATAAAATTATTTTAATACTGTTTTTATCGCGTTTATTACTTTATTTATACACCTAACGTTTCGAACACTTTACAGTGTTCGTGGTCGCAGGTAGACTAAGTTAACATTTGTCTAGTATTTTATAAGAACTGCAAAATCTACCGACTAAAATATTTATTGATAACGTTCCGGATGTACGCAGTATCGGCTCACCACGAACACTGTAAAATGCTCGAAACGTTAGGTGTATAAATAATATAATAAACGCGATAAAACCGTATTAAAATAATTTAGTTTAATGTTCATCTTCAAAATTTAAACAACCGAACTTACACTATACTTATGCCCAAGTTGTTTTTATTACATTGAGGGTTTAAACCCCGAACCGTTTATTGCCACCACTGGTCTATCGGACTCCTGGGGCACACTAAAATTAACACGGAAGATGCATGCATATAAAAAGAAGCTGATTAGGTACCTGCGAGTCTAACTTAAAAAGACTGTATTGCAAACAGACAGACGAATCTGTAAGGGTTCCGTTTTTGCCAATCGGCTACCGAACCTAAAGAAGAATGCAACTTCTCTCAACTCTATTGCTTACAAGGGATTCAATACGGGTTGTTTTGGAATATTTTGCAAATAGATTCTAGTGTATGAAGCGCGGTGGCCTAATTGGTAAGGCGTTACTCGTACAAAGAGTAAAGACTGCGGTTCAAATCCTGCCCGCGTAGAATGTTTTCCCACATTTAATTTCTTTATTTCAATAATAGTATAATCAAAATAGCATTATAAATGCATAAAAACACTTAGAAATCAAACTTTGACTTTAAAATCTCTAGACGCCGTCATTTTCAATTATTAAAAAACCGGCCAAGTGCGTGTCGGGCCACGCGCATTGTAGGGTTTTGGAGTTCAAAGTTGTGAACTTTGATTTCACACTGTTCACATTCGCACCTCACGTTAAACACTATTAAATTTTGTAAATTATGCAACACTAAAAATGTATGAAATTTTACATTTTCGAGTACATTTTATAAGTTGGTTGCCTTGACTATAACTTTTTAGTTTGTACTTAGTACTCAACTCTGATAGTTTTCCTTTCAATTTCAGTATATATACTACTGCTGTAATTTTTTTCACGTATCCATATAATATAACCCTTTAGTACTTAGCTCTAACAAAAATTTGCACGCAACAAACCAAATATTTCAGAAACGGATTCCTAAATCGAAAAATAGTGTTCTCAACCTCACAATATTTTTTAAGGATCTACCTAATAATACCCAACACGATGGGTTTGTATAGAAAAAAAATATTACTCCCTCTTTACTTGTATGGGAGCTACCCTAAAAATTTTTTTTTTCAGGATTTTCTTCTACCACTATTTTGACATGATTAATATACATATCCATACCAAATTTCAGCTTTCTAGTACTAATAGTCTCTGAGTAAAACCGCGGACGGACAGACAGACAGACATGGCGAAACTATAGTTTACTACGAAACCCTAAAAACTGGCCAATTTATCAATGCTTGTGTGCGTGTCGACTGCTTTGTGTTAGCATTAGCACACGCGTCCTGTCAGTTAATACCATCAAAATCCGTCACATGGTAGCTATGTGTTTGCATCATAGACTATGGGTTGACACAATTTTTTTCTACGCTTTTAGGCTAATCAAGTCTATCTACGCTTTATATAATCTAAGAGCCTCCGTGGTCCAGTGGTTAAGGCGTTTGACTTGTTGACCTGGGGGTCGTGGGTTCGATTCTTAGTTAAGTTGTTTCCAATTTGGTTAGGACATTGCAGGCATGAATCACCTGATTGTCAGATAAGAAAGATGATTCGTTCGGAAGGCACGTTAAACCGTTCGTCCCGGCTGCCATCTGGTAGTCGTTAAAGGAACCACGTCAGAGGCCGAGAGGCGGTTCCGAAGAACTGACACTAGGGTGTGCATGGTCGACCGACCGTGTCACCTACTCGAAATGATGATGATAAACCAAGGCAGGAAATTGCACTTCACATGAGCCCTATCGTATTGTATTGCGAGCGATCGTGCGATAGAGGTAATGTTGGAATAATATCAGTTCTAGCTGCGCGGCCGAATACAATGTTTAATAACACATCGCTTTCCAAACAACAGAAACTGTGGGAAATGGACGTCGTGCAGACGAAACCATTAGAGCTGCGTAGCATTGATTTAATTTATTCTCAACTAGCTGATACCGCAGCTTCACCCGCGTAATATATAGCTTATGTCCTTACTCTAACCTATGTGTAAGCAACATTTCATGATGATCGGTTGAGAAGATAGGGCGTGAAAGCGTAACAAACAAACTCACTTTCGCATTTATAATATTAGTTTGTTTAATAACACATGCTTTCCAAACAACAGAAACTGTGGGAAATGGACGTCGTGCAGACGAAACCATTAGAGCTGCGTAGCATTGATTTAATTTATTCTCAACTAGCTGATACCCGCAGCTTCACCCACGTGATATATATAGCTTATGTCCTTACTCTAACCTATGTGTAAGCAACATTTCATGATGATCGGTTGAGAAGATAGGGCGTGAAAGCGTAACAAACAAACAAACAAACTCACTTTCGCATTTATAATATTAGTTTGTTTAATAACACATGCTTTCCAAACAACAGAAACTGTGGGAAATGGACGTCGTGCAGACGAAACCATTAGAGCTGCGTAGCATTGATTTAATTTATTCTCAACTAGCTGATACCCGCAGCTTCACCCGCGTGATATATAGCTTATGTCCTTCTCAATACTTTAACCTATGTGTATGCGAAATTTCATGATGATCGGTTGAGAAGAAAGGGCGTGAAAGCGTAACAAACAAACAAACAAACTCACTTTCGCATTTATAATAATACTTAGGATTAGGATAATATTAGTTAAGATTAGGACTACTTTATTGCCGTGTGGTTCCCGGCAGATTAGAATACACCAGTCCAAGTCTTCCCGTGGGTGTCGTAAAAGGCGATTTAGGAAACACGAGCTGAACAAAACTTATACACAGCAAAGAGACGTGACAGCGTGGAGAGTGTAGGCTAAATCCTCCGACTTCTCTGGCTAATATATGGCTCTGGAAGTACAGAGAGAGTCGTGCTCCTGCAGTGGAGACTAAAAAAGGCCTGATGATGATGATGAACTACTATATTACAAACACTAGCGGCCTTCCCCGGCTGCGCCCGGGGCAAAAAAATTTAAATGACAAAAAGAAAAGGTTGTTCGGCGCAAAAGATGAATTATTTAAAAATTGTTCAGAATTATTATAACTGAACAACTTTTTAAATAATTCATCTTTCCCTACTCTGTGCAAACCACTTTAAAATCCATTATGAAAACACGTCTTTACTCACGTTTTTTCGTCGGATCTGCCGACTAGTTTCGGTCTGTTACGAAGACCATCTTCGGGGCGCGTAAAAGGGGGTGGCGACACGACTGTTACGCTTCCCTCAAAGCACTGATTTGAGTCGCCCTTTCACTCGCCCAGATGGTGGTCTTCGTAACAAACCGAAACTAGTCGGCGGATCCGTAATAAAACGTGAGTAAAGCCGTATTTTCAAAATGAATTATTGTAAGTTTTAATATTATCACCTTAAATATGTTTACAGGAAAAGCATGATGAATATATGAGAGTCAAACAATAGCTAATACGTGTCCGTCATAGAGTTAATGTCGTTATACAACCTGACAAACACACAAAGGCGCAGTTGTGACTTTGAATATGACTTGGTCATGAATAAAAGGTTTTAATTTGGTTCTGCACGAATTGCGATATTATTTAAGAGCGTATACTAGCAGTATTTTTTCAATATGGTTTCCATGCAAATGTATTTCTCTATTTTCTCGCTCAAAACTGATCCTAGAGCCACAATTCTTTTTTCATAAAATCTAATACTAAAATAGGAATGCCCCTATTTTTTATTTTTTCCAAAAAAACTGCTTTTGTACAATTTTTTTTTCTTTTAAACAGGTTTATACAAAAAAATGAAACATAGGGACATACCTATTTTAGTAATAGATTGTATGTAAAAAGAATTGTGCCTCTAGAAGCAGTTTTCAGCGAGAAAATAGAGAAATACATTTGTATGGAAAACGCACTGCTAGTATACCCTCTTAAGGTTGTATAATTATACCTGTATGCAGACGACCGCCGTGGTGCAGTGGTAAACACTAGGTAGGTACCTACACTAAAGCGTGTAAATGAGCTATTATCCTAAAAAATATAATTAGTCCGTTAGTTATCAAAATACATTTGACACTTGTTTCTTCTTTTGTCAATCAAACAAAAAATGACAAAGATTATAGCCCCTTAAAATTGTGTGTGACGTCACTAGCCAGAACACTTTTTAGTGGCCTGTGATGTCACAAGCTCATGAACTTTGACACGCTTTATCTTTGACATTTATTGTTTAATTAACGAAAGAAAAAATACGGGTCCAATATTTTTTGGTTGTCTAACTGACGGTCTAATTTTATTATTGATATTTTGACTCAGGAAACTAGCCTGATAGGCTAGTTTGAGACGGAGGTGACTCAGCCCATCAATATATGAACCACTTTTCCTATGGAATCAATGCTGGAAAAAAGTATTGTTTTTTGGGATTTGTTAACTTGACATAAAATAACTTCAGTAATGTTGCATGTACCTGGCTGGATTTGAAACGAGAAATGTGCAATTTTTTAAAATTAAACTAACCGAAATGAACACATTTTTTTGCAAATATTCGCAATTTTTTAAGTTCATTTTAAGAAAGAAAATACTGCACGATATGCGGAAAACGAATTTTTAAGTGCAGTTCCAGTAATACGAGAAGAAATTGGTTCAAGCGTCTTCTGTCTTAATTGATGTCAAAGTTACAGCTCTTTTTAACCTCCGACGCAAATAGAGAGAGGTGTTATAAGTTTAACGTATCTGTCTGTGGTATCGTAGTTCCCAAGCGGATAAATCGATTTTGTTTAGTTTTTTTTTTGTGTCATAGATAATTTTATCCCGAGTGTTCCTAGCCATGTTTCATGTAAATCTGTTCAGCCGTTTGAAGATCATCGGCTTTTTTCTGGTTGATAATCTGACTAACTTCATTATGTTCGATCCATTCGAACTGCGTGGTACCGAGTTACTTCGATGATATTGAAAGTGTCGGGGGATTTAAATTTTTAATTTTACTTTTATGTATGGATTTCAATTTCATACAAAATACGAAAATACTTTTTACCGGACCTAGATGTGATTTCTCTATGGAGAGTAAATGTTAGCGGTTGCCACTAAAATACCAATTTTAAAATATAATTATATAATCAATTGAATTTAAGTAGGTAACTTATTAATTTTATTATATTATTTTTAAAGTTACGAGTGGATGCGTCTTTTGTTATTGTAGTTTATTGTCTATTGTGTTTAATTGTTACATAGTTGTTATATAACCTTAATGTGCGCATGCGCATATGTTTGAATTATTGTCTGTATAACAATTACAAGTACAAGTGTACAAGTATTTGCCCCCGTCTGGAATCGAACCCGGTGCCGCCCGAGGCCGCCTCTAATAATAATTCTTGGGAATAGGAAAAATTATTGGGAATGGAGAATTATTGGGAAATAATAAAACGGCTAAATAAAACTTCAGGCGTGCATCTACATTACTAAGTGAGCGACTAGAAATGCAGAGAGGGCGACTTTGGGCAAAACCTCCAATATAACAAAATAATTTGACCACAGAGTGTAGGTTAGGTTCGTTAGGTTTCCTTGTGACCTAAACAGGAGCGAGCGTCCCCAACTTAGGGCAAAACCCCAATATAACAAAAAGACTTGGCCTCAGAGGGTAAACTAGGTTTAATATCCCGTCACTCTCAGTTAGTCGCACACTTATTAATACAATGACGTAAAGTCATATTTGATACTAAAAATTGTAATTAACAGTCACACGATTAACTACTAACCGTTTTTATTCGTAGCCCTCTCCTCAGAAACTGAATATCGTGTCGTGTAATAGCCACTTCTAAGGTATTTTGTAAATAAGCTATGTAGCAATCGCTGAATTTTTTTCAACACGCTATATGTGGCTCTTGGCTCTGTCTGCCAGCTCTGTAAACTCCGTAAGGGATAAAGACGTGAATAATATGTACATAAGTAAAGTATTGACCTATGTCCAGCTGTGGACGAGTATAGGCTGATGATGATGATGATGATGAAAGTATTGACCACCTACAATCACGCACTACATACATACATAGTATCACGTCTTTTTCCCTTGCGGGGTAGACAGAGCCCAGGTCAATAAAACCTAAGGACCAGGTTTAGTATGTTGGTGGGCTTGTAGATGTAGAACGGAATCAAAATAGTGATATATTGCTAGCCTCATCGCTTTGACATGATTCCTCACGCCCTTTCCCTCGATCGGCTTTTACGATCTGCACGGGAAGAGAAGCAGCTGGTACATTCTACAATACATAACGAGCTCCGTGGCGCAGCGGTCAACACGCCGGTCTGTGATACGGATGGTCCCGGGTTCGATCCCCGGTCAGGTCAAGATGGTAAATGATCTTTTTCAGATTGACCTGGGTCTTGGATGTTTATCTATATATCTATTTGTTATAAAATATCATCATCATCATCATCAGGTCTTTCTAGTCTCCACTGCAGGAGCACGACCCTCTCTGTACTACCAGAGCCATATACTAGCCTGTGTAGTCAGAGGATTTGGCCTACATTCTCCACGCTGGCCAGACGGGTTGGAGAGGTCTCTTTGATGTTAATAAGCTTTGTTGAGCTTGTATTTCCTTATAAAATATAGTATCGTTGAATTAGTATCCCATAATACAAGTCTTTCTTAAGAACTTACTTTGGGGCTAGCTCAATCTGTGTGATTTGTCCGTATATATTTATTTATTTTCTTCACTAGCATTGAGACCTTTTCACATTGTGTTTGTTTACATAGCAATGCGTGTGACTTGGTACATAGGTACCTACCTAATGACGTGGTACACACACCACAGAGCAAGCGAAGTAATCTTAATCGCTCGCAATCTCGAACTGAACTACATTCAAATTTCCTGATCTGTGTAGTACACACACAGAGCGACGCTGGGACATATAAAACGAAGTAGGTACCTAACTTGTAAAATAGGGCTATCTATTATAAAGGAAATTAATTCTTGTTTTTTTTTTACGTTTTTCTTATAAATTCAAAGCCCTTTTAAGATCATTGCCCGCCATTGAGCAACTCTGCAATCGTCAGCGGTGCGTGAAGTATTACGACAGCCATTTTCTCTTTTTTTTTAATTAAAAATTTTGTGCTTATGTAAGTCTGATGACAATGCAATTATGGTACCATAGAACTGACCTGATGATGGAGTTGGGAGATGAATTTGCGCACTTCTCAACTGTTTGTTTTTTATGTGTCAGATTGTCAGATTCTTCAAGGCGCCTAAACGCATCTGACATAGCTTAACGACTGCCATCAACGATGACAGCCGGGACCAACGGCTTTACGTGCTTTCCGTTCCCATCCAAGTGGAGACTGCGGCCGTGGTTGCCTAACATGCGGAAGCGCTCATAATGCTTACACCCAGTAGGCCATCGGGCTCCTTACTCCTCAACTAAGAAAGATAAACCCATCTTATTGTAAAACGAAACCATTGAAACCATTTCGACTCGATAAGAAGATGATTGTAAAACGAGGATTATCTCTAGTACCTGGTTTAAACCATTAGCCGACCTTAATAAGTTAACAATTCTCATTGTCAATTCGTTTGTGTGGATAATGGTTTAAACCAGGTACTAAAGTTAATCCTCATTTTATGGCTGATGGTGTTTGGGCTCATTAGATTTGTGTTGGGAAGCGAGTCTACGTTTTCTTAAAAGGCCAGCAACACTCTTGTCACACTTTTAGTGTTGCAGTTTGCAGTTGTCCATGGGCAGCGGTGGTCACTTACCATCAGGTGACCCGCTTGCTCGTTTGCCGTCCTATATCATCAAAAGCAGTTTACATTTGAATCGCTCATATTAATGACACTTTTGAAATGAAACGAAATGAAATTATGTCAAAGTCTTTCCCTGTAAGTAATTCTCTCTTTAGCTCAGTCAGAGAGAGAAATCATCGTCTTTTTAAGTCTCCACTGCAGGAGCACGACCCTCTTTGACTACCAGAGTCATAATTATATTTTATTTTATTCAATGGGAACAACAAACAGCTACATTATAAGTACTAGTACAATACACTATTTATACAAAAAAAGAATTAATAATAACGTAGCCCACAACGTTATTCACAAAATAACAAGTAGTTTTCTGGGCAACTAACTACATCACAAGCTTACTAACTAAATAATAGAAATAAAGTATATGCAATACATATCTACGCATATTTACGCATGTACACATACACATATAAATGTACATATTAGCCAGAGCATTTAGAGGATTTGACCCACACTCTCTACGCTGACCAGGTGGGCTGGAGAGGTCTCTTTAATGTTTATAAGCGTCGTTTAGCTTGTGTTTGCTAAGTCGTCTTCTAAGACATCCACAGAAATACTTGGAGTGGTCCTATTCTACTCTGCCGGGAACCAGACGGCCATACGGAAGACCAGACCTTGTCACACCTTTTGTCGTGCATATGCACAAAGTACGACCCCAACTATACCTCAGTAAGTGGTGTGGCTGTTGTAACAAACTGGAGGTAATAAAATAAGATTTTTGAAGTGAAAGCTTCTAGCGGCGCTGTGCACTTTTTGTGATGGGGAAAAAATGTTAAACTCGCGACGGATCACGTGACCGACAGACTGGAAATTCGTAAGACGGCGCAGGGCGCTTGCGCGAATGCGCGTGTGTGTTTGTGTTACAGCGTGCTACAAGCATCCGTGGATAGTGGGTGACTGCTGTTACGAAAGGTATTAAACTATTAGTAACAGTATTTAAATTTCCACTTCTGCCGGCACTCCCGGAGGACAATTAATTTTTTTTAGAGTTTTTGACCCACCGACACGATTTAAAAGAGGAAGAAGTACGGAAGAACAAATCATCAGGTCACGAGATGGGATCTCGTGTTCTAAGTCTGGCAGCGTAATAAGTGTCACTTTACAATTTACTAGCGACAATTGCTGCGGAGGCCAAGTTTAATTTTGACTTGGACCTTGGTTAGGTCAAGGCACTAGGCAGCGGTCGACTGTAGTCGACACGTTAGGGTAGCTCGAGAACATATTTTCTTTCTCTGAGAATATTCTCAGAGACGCATTCTAAGGGTAACATTTTCTCTCTCTGAAATCCGAACTTCATTTCATTTCATTTATTTCACTTTTACATCAATTTTACAGGTCTTAACCTAATACAATAGTGTAATTACTTAACTGGTTAATATCTTAACTGGCAATATTTACCCAACTGACCCAGAAGGGGAGTAATTTTTTATTTTTTTTTGGATTTATTCCAATCCAATACCACGAACGAATACCACTGGTATTGCTTTAAATTTGTGTAATACCAAGTAAGCCATGTTGTAATATATGTCATGTCATAATGCCATGCCAAACATTAACCGACATTGCATTAGTCGGTTAATGTTTTTAAAAAAAATGATTGACTTGGCCGTCGTATAAAAACGCAGTTCATCTCACAACTAATACATATTATTTTGCAGAGTCAGTGATAAAATTCAGAAACTATATATAAAATAATATTAAACTCCTGGTTCAAATTGAATTTTATTTGATATATAACGTTAAAATAGCCTTCCAGTTTTATCTACAACAACAGATATTTTTTCGGCTTCGAAGAAATTCATAGTGTGACTCGGCACGGAAGCGAGCAATTCCATAAAATATATAATTTCAACCATCGTAACGATTGTATAAACTGTTCTCATATGTTATAATGTGTATATAATTTAACATAATGATCATGATTTGAATATTTGACGTCAGAAACGGCACACCAGTTGCGAATTATGCTAATTATTCACATGTTTAAGTTTAAATTATATATTTTGGATATAATCATGCTATTGCTGTTTTTGTTATTACCTTTTCTTTCCATATTATCAAACTAGCAATTTATAATAATTCATCCGCGTAAAACGTCACCCCTATTCACCCCCATAGGGGTTGGATTTCTAAAAATCCTTTCTTAGTGCTCCCTTCTTACATCTTGAAAGGAACCATAGTACCAAATTTCAAGTTTCTAGGTACAGCAATTTTGGTTGGGCGTTGATATATAAGTCAGTGAGTCAGGTTGGTCTTTTATAGAAGACTAGCTGTTACCCGCAGCTTCGCCCGCGTGTTATATAGTCTATGTCCTTCTCAGTACCCTAACCTATGTGTATGCAAAATTTCATGATGATGGGTTCAGTAGATAGGGCGTGAAAGCGTCACTAACAAACAAACAAATAAGCAAACAAACTCACTTTCGCATTTATAATATTAGTTGGGATAAAGAATTTAGACAAAAATATACAGGTTATATCATTCCACCTCTGATGCAAAACGATTTAACATGAAAAAAAAACAACAACACTCAAAAGATAAACTTTCAGAAAAGAATAGGTCTTATTATATATTCTTCAAATTTTTTGTGAAGCTATTGTTTGAAAATAAGTAATTTTGACGCACGCGGCACCAAGTTGTTGAAGAACATTTAGAGCATTCCTTAACAAAAATTTAATAAAGACATTTTTATCATCATCAGGTTTTTTTTATTCTCCATTGCACGGAACACGACCCTTTCTGTACTACCAAAAGCTATCTATTAGTTAGAGTAGTCCTGCCTCCGTGGTCCAGTAGTTAAGGCGTTTGCCTTGTTGACCCGGGGGTCGTGGGTTCGATTCCCACGGGAAGCATACTTTGTTAAGTTGTTTCCAGTTTGGTTAGGACATTGCAAGCATGAATCACCTGATTGTCTGATAAGAAAGATGATTCCGTGCTTCGGAAGGCACGTTAAGCCGGTGGTCCCGGCTGCCATCTGGTAAAAGGAACCACGTCAGCGGCCGAGAGGCGGTTCCGCAGAACTCTGACACCATGTTTTGCATGGTCCACCGAGTTGTGCATGGTCGACTGACCGTGTCACCTACACGAAATGATGATGATGATGAGTTAGAGTAGTCAGAGGATAGCCATAGGCTACGGTAACCGCTTCCCATCAGGTGGGCCGTATTCCTGTTTGCCAACTTAGTTGTATAAAAAAAAAGGATTTGGCCTACAATCTCCACGCTGGCCAGACGGGTTGGACAAGTCTCTTTGATGTTTATAACCCTTGATTTGCTTGTATTTCCTAATTCGCCTTCTGCGACATGGACAAGAAGACTTGGAGTGGTCCTATTCTACTCTGCCGAAAACCACACGGTCAAAACACCTCGTAGTAAACCGCAAGTAAACACTTGTTATTTGAAATCAAATTAATCAAAACAAAACCGAAGCACAAAGAGAGTGTAATTGCCCTAAATGTGTAGGAAACCATATCTGAATTTCGATCCAGTTTCCGTAAACAAAATCACGTAACCTAACTCACGATTTGTTTGCTAAACAGCCGCAAGAAGAAAAACTATTGACGAGCTCCGTGGCGCAGTGGTCAACACGCTGGCCTGCGATACGGGTGGTCCCGGGTTCGATCCAAAGACAGGTCAAGATGAAAAATGATCTTTTTCAGATTGATCTGGGTTTTGGATGTTTATCTATAGGTATACGTTATAAAATATAGTATTGTTGAGTTAGTATCCCATAACACAATAAGTCTCGAACTTACTTTGGGGCTAGCTCAATCTGTGTGATTTGTCCGTATATATTTATTTATTTATTATTACGGATACCTTAAACTTGAAAACATGTCCCATGATCCGAATTAAAAACGTAAAGGCCGCGATTAGCGTATTAGTGGGCATTATAGTGAAAAGCGGAATCAAAATATTACGGCTTAATAGTGGTAGCAAACTATAATCGCATCCCTTATTGACATGATCCCTCGCGCCGATTCCCTCGCACGGCATTTATGATCTGTGTGGGAAGAGAAGCAGCATACATTCTATGTTTTTTTTTTTAACTCTTAGTGTTTGCAAAACAACCGGCAAGAATAAAAACTATTATTACGGATACCTTAAACTTGAAAAAAATGTCCCATGATCCGCGCTTCGCGTGTTTTCGTTTTGCCGTGGCTGGTACAATCGTGTTCTAAAGTTTTTGCAAGTCCGTGTTCATACTTTAATATTTTCAATGTTAGACAAATTCTTTAGACTGAAGCTTTGATAAAAATGAGAAAGCATCATAATCCATACGTACTATACTAATGATATAAATGCGAAAGTAATTCTGTCTGTCTGTCACGCCAAAAGTACGTAACCGATTTGAATGAAATTTGGTTCTCAAATAGTCCAGAGCCTGAGAAAGGATATAGGCTACTTTTTCATGCGGAAGAAGTCGCGGGCATAGTTTGCTTAAAAATAAAAATCAGACCTGCGCAGAAAGGGTTTACTATCAAGTAAAAACGACAAAAAAATCATATTTGTTGTATCGGAGCCCCCCCTCCCCCCTTACATATTCATTTTATTTTGATTCATTTTGTATTTTTCAACTGAATGTATAAGTGTACCTGTAGCCGTTATTAATATCAAAAAACGGAAAAAACACGATTGTTGTATTGGAGCCCCCTTAAATATTTATTGCATTCTATTTTTTTGGATTTGTTGTTGTAATTGTAGCAGCTACAGAAATAAAAATTTCAACTGTCTAGCTATCACGGTTTATGAGATACGGCCTGGTGACAGACAGACGGGCATCGAAGTCTCGTGAATTGGGTCCCATTTTACCCTTTGGGTAAGGAACCCTAAAAACGGTACGTTCGGTTCTCTTCTATGAATCATTGTTTTTCAAAATTACAGGCATGTTGTTTGTGTACTACTACGACACAACAATTTTGCGCGTAATTGTACCACGTTAAGTATAGTCACATCAAATTTTTTGCGACATACGAACAAAGACATAAAGTGTAATGGACAAATGACTGTTCTAGAAGTTCAATGCTATTTTTGAATTATGTGAACAAAATAATGATTTTACGGTCTAAGTATGATGTTATATTTAGATGTGCGGAATAGAGCTGAGCATTTGTTTAAATATAACTAATTAAATATTTACATGAGAAATACTAAATAAAAGGGGGTGAAATAAAATATAAATATTTAGAATTCTCGAAAATTCTTACCGTGTGGCAGGGATGTTTAGATAGCTATGTACATGATATAATTTAAGATATTTTTAACAAAAAACAAAAACCGACTTCAACCCTATCAAATTTTTTTAATAAGCATAAGAAAAAAATGGAAATAAGTGTGATCCAAACGGCATACCTGTAAACGTTTTTTTGAGTTTTGTGTATTTTTTTAAAAGGGGCTCGACACATTTCGATATAAATTTAATGGGACCATCTGTAAAGTATTACCTATCGAACAAAAAAAGAATTTATTAAATCGGTCCAGGCGTCTTTGAGAAATGGGAACATACATAAAAAAAAATAAAGATTACGACGAATTGTAAACCTCCTCCTTTTTTTGAAGTCGGTTAAAAATACATAACATGTAATGATTGCTGCATACAACATATTTATTAGCTATGAATATATATTATCTATAAAATATATATGTATTTGGTTGCTTAAATGTTTTATTTTTTATTGTATCTCTTTATGTTTTACACCCACCAGTAAAACTCTCCATACCCAAAGGTTGACTGATAAGTAGATAGAGTTTATATTTGTAGCGTATTGTATTTGTAGAGAGAGAGTAAAGAAATAAAATTCTAGTTCATCTAATTTTATAGGTTTTATATGATAATTAAAGATTTATATACTAGGGGACTAACCGCGATTAATTTTGAGATTCTATTTTTTCTTTTTCTGTAAATAATAGTTCCTGTTCAATGAATAGGTTCTTACGATAAAAAGCTGAAAAATGTGTTCAACTACTCTTGTAGTACAAACAACATCCCAATCCCAATCCCAACTTATATTATAAATGCGAAAGTGAGTTTGTTTGTTTGATTATTAATTTGTTAGTTTGTTTGTTACGCTTTCACGCTGTATAGCTACTGAACCGATCATCATGAAATTTTGCATACACATAGACATAGGTTAGGGTACCGAGAAGGACATCCAAATCCTATTCTAATCCTCACTAATATTATAATTGCGAAAGTGAGTTTATTTGTTTGTTACGCTTTCACGCCGACTCTACTGAACCGATCATCATGAAATTTTGCATACACATAGGTTAGGGTACTGAGAAGGACATAGGCTATATACCACGCGGGCGAAGCCGCGGGTAACAGCTAGTTTTACATAAAACTATTTTTTTAAACGATAAGCCATTATTTAGTGATTTAGCCTTGGTAAAGGAAGTACGTAGATTGCGTATTTAAAAATAAACAGAAAAAATCTTCTATTTACTTAAAACATGGGTCTTATTTAAAGAACATGGCACTACTAAATAATTATAACTACCAAAACATAACTAGAATACTTTCAAGTAGTACTCGTACCGGAACTAATGCGTCCACGGCAAAATTACTGTTTACTTGCATATTAGAGTAATTACCATTCATTAGAAATTTCTATTACTGTTACCTACTCTGTGGGACTACGACTTAATTTTCATCAAATTGTTAGTTATATACTCTATTATAGTATATTATATTATAACTCAGCCCGTCAATATGAAGAACTTCGAAAAATATTGTAATTCCCACAATAATATTCAGCCGGAAAATAGTTTTTTTTTTTTAATTTCATTATTTACTTAGGTATATGCATGACAGCTTTATAAATAAATAAATAAATATATACGGACAAATCACACAGATTGAGCTAGCCCCAAAGTAAGTTCGAGACTTGTGTTATGGGATACTAACTCAACGATACTATATTTTATAATAGATACATATATAGATAAACATCCAAGACCCAGGTCAATCTGAAAAAGATCATTTTCCATCTTGACCTGCGACCTCCGTGTCGCAGGCAGGCGTGTTGACCGCTGCGCCACGGACGGCGCCAGTTATAGTTATTGTTTGTTATGTATTGTTTGCCCTATCCAGTAACTACTAAAAATACCTTCCCCTTTTCAATCTATTCCAAAGTCACGATATCAATTTCCAAGAGCATCCCATTGTGCATGTCTCATGACTTCGATTAGCGTCAATCGAGTAATTAAACCTTTGTTCGAGATAACGTAAGGCAAGTACGTGCTGTCATCGGCTTTCCGGTTCCGGGTTCGAATCCCGTGCGAGGACGCGCTGTTGATATGCAGGTATGGAAAATATCTAGCGAAAAATTACTATTTCGGTCTCATCATCGTCAGGTTTCTTTTAGGAGGTATTCCTCGTAGCGCAACCATTTTGAAGCGCAATTAAATTATTCCTCGGAGCGCACCTTTCAGTTGCGCTCACGATAGGAATTTTTGAAGCGCTTGTAACTTTTGAATAGAGCTGGGAGCTAACTGAAACTATCAATAACTAGTAGTGCCCGTTCTTTTTTGAAATTTGGGTGCGCTTCGTAAAAAAAATAATATTTTAAATTGCTATCGTGAGCGCAACTAAAAGGTGCGCTCCAAGGAATAATTTAGTTGCGCTTCAAAATGATTGCGCTATATAATACCTCTCTTTACCTAATACCTCTCTTTTAGTCTCCATTCTAGGAGCACGACCCTCATGTATATTATGCAGAGCAATCAGATGATTTGGCCTACACTCTCTACGCTGGCCAGATGGGTTGGAGAGGTCTCTATGATGTTTATTAGCTTTGTTTAGCTTGTGTTTCCTAAGTCACCTTCTACGACATCCTCGGGAAGGCTTGAAGTGATCCTATTCTACTTTGTTGGGAACCACACTGCATCCTTTATACAAATTAAAAATTATAGCCAAT
Organism: Rhodophaea formosa; assembly: GCA_963082605.1. Classification (NCBI taxonomy): domain Eukaryota; kingdom Metazoa; phylum Arthropoda; class Insecta; order Lepidoptera; family Pyralidae; genus Rhodophaea; species Rhodophaea formosa. The sequence goes on along the minus strand of OY720228.1, from coordinate 4,661,100 downwards.
CTAAACATACTTACAACTTAATTAAATGGTTTTTAAATCGATTCGGACGGTAGCATTACAATGCTCGGTATATTATTCAAATTGTAGTTGGTAACACACTTAGGGCGCAGACCTAAGACTCGTCCTACCTGTAGCGAATTCTTTTTCATCACATATTTTCAATTTGAATAATACAACTTAATAATCAGGACAGACCGTTTCATAAGTATTTGAACTTTCTGTACTTTTATTACTTTTTGGTAAGTATAATATCTTAATCTTATTAGCCGCAACTAAAAGGTTCCACATAAAAGTGTATATCAACGTGTATAATGGGCGATTGACGTAAAACTATTGTTTGTTATCCGACTGGGTAAGGGGAATTATGTTTCCCACGCTACTGACGTGCTTTCTTTATGGAGTTATTTGTTTGTTTTCTCGTGAAGAACCTACCTTAGTAGTACATACATACATGACATACATACTACTGCTGTGTGGTTTAGGTAGAAGTAAAGACAGAGTAGAATAGGACACTCCAAGTCTTTCCGTGGATGTCGTAGAAGGCGACTTGGAAGCTAAACAAAGCTTGTAACATCAAAAAGACTTCTCCAACCCGTCTGGCAAGCGTGGAGAGTAGGCTAAATCCTCTGAATGCTCTGGCTTATGCTAATGGCTCGGTAGTACAGAGAGGGTCGTGGTCGTGCTGCTGCTGTGGAGATTAACAAAGGTTGAAATCTATCCGACAATTCTTGCCGCCTATGGTCACGATTCCTTATTATATATCAACTAATATTTAGATACTAGCAATTTTCCCGCGATTCGTCCACCTTAATCATAGCCTATGTCACACGCAGATAAATTAGCTATCTATTGGAGAAAGAATTTTGAAACTCGTTAGAGTATTTTTGGAGAAGCAATTTTCCCGCGATTCGTCCACGGAAATTAGAGCCTATGACACCCGAGATAAATTAGCTTTCTATAGGTGAAGAATTTTGAAAATCGGTCCAGTAGTTTTGGAGACTATTCAGCAACAAACAAACAATCAAATCTTTCCTTTTTATAACATTAACTTTGATGAAATGTATATAACATTATCCACGTAATAGCATTATTCCGAGGGCGGTCTAGACCAAGGGAAGGTCGGCATATGTCCTCGCACTAGCCTGCAGTGCCCTTGGAAACTGCGTACTGCTGCATTTTCATACTATTACAATTCTCTTCAAGTTGTTTCTTGAAGCTTCCATTCACGAATGGCGCCAATTTCTTACGTTACATGTGTGGTACGAATTTAACATATGAAAGAGTTCTTTTTATGCCATAGGACGGCAAACGAGCAAGCGGGTCACCTGATGGTATTTTTTTTTTTTATGTCAGACGACGGCAAACGAGCAAGCGGGTCACCTGATGGTAAGTGATCACCGCTGCCCATGGACTAATGTAACACCAGGGGTCTGACAAGAGCATTGCCGGCCTTTTAAGAGAGCATAGACTCGTTTTTCGAAGGTTCCAATGTCGTACTGATCTAGGAATACCGCCGCAGGAAGTTGATCCCACATTTCAGTCGTACGTGCATTTGAAAAGGCCAGTCAAAATCGACATCAAACATAACAAATTAAATACCTATTACAACTTTCCAGTAAGATCTTTAGTTTCGTTGACACGGGCCCGGACAGAAAACTATCCCAAAATGTGCCAAATTTTTGTGAAAAAAAGACATAAATAAATAAATAAATATATACGGACAAATCACACAGATTGAGCTAGCCCCAAAGTAAGTTCTTAAGTAAGACTTGTGTTATGGGATACTAACTCAACGATACTATACTTTATAACAAATACATATATAGATAAACATCCAAGACCCAGATCAATCTGAAAAAGATCATTTTCCATCTTGACCTGACCGGGGAACGAACCCGGGACCATCCGTGTCGCAGGCTGGCGTGTTGACCGCTGCGCCACGGCGCTCGTCAAATGGTTTTTGACAAGCTCTATAACTATACGTCACAGCGAGTTCAAATTATACTCAAGCGGTTGATAATGGCGCCGTGTGGTTCCCGGCAGAGTAGAATAGGACCACTCCAAGTCATCCCGTGGATGTCGTAAAAAGCGACTAAGGAAAAACAAGCTAAACAAAGCTTATAAACATCATAGAGACCTCTCCAACCCGTCTGGCCAGCGTGGAGAGTGTAGGCCAAATCCTCTGACTACTCAAGCTAATATATGGCTCTGGTAGTACAGAGAGGGTCGTGCTCCTGCAGTGGAGACTAGAAAGACCTGATGATGATGATGATGATGGTTGATAATTTAGTGTATTTCATAAAAGCATACCACTAAGATCACATCGTTAAGATATTTTTTTCGTTTCGGGCCCCCCAGGAGTGGCACAGGGTTAAGAAAGTTGCAAATTCGGGTGTAGATTATTCTTAGTGGTCTCTACAATATACAAAAAAAACCGTTACATATGCGTTTGCAATGTTTGCACTTTTTATATTGACTGGCTTAGAATTTCGAACAGGGAATATGTTCGGAAAATTGCATGCTATATCTATAAATATCGATGTGTGCGTGAGCAAGTCTAAACAAGTTTCGGAATAAAGTTGCTGTGGCATTCGAAAAGACAGACATGACAAATCCATAAGGGTTTGTTTTTAGCCATTCGACTACGAATCCTTTAAAAAAGTCTAGGGTGTTTAGGTTCGCCTTACAAGTAACTTTCCTTTCTAATGGGAAATTATTCGAAAATAACTATCAAATTTTAGTTCTAAGAAAGGAAAATTACTTGTCTATAACTTATTATTTTATAATCTTTTTCTATAAATATATAACAGATAATGGCGTAAATTTTTACGAATGTACGAGTATCATATCATCGGAATATTAATAAACCATAATGCTACTCGTGTTATACACTGATAAATTTAATACGACAGCTTTAGATAAAGTTATATGATATAAAATAAAAATCGTATAGAATTCACACCCACGTTAAAAGGAAGACGAGTGTTGTTTTAAGAGAATATGTATTAAGTATTTGTGAAGTACAGTTTCAAAATTATTACAGAAGTAGGCTTGTGTAGTCTACCTGTGACACGGTAGTTGGTGTCCTTCCAAATACCCTTGACAATGTGTATGCAAAAATTCATGTTGATCGTTTCTCGACTTAATTAAAGCGTGAAACAGAAACAAGTAAACACACAAACACATTGTATACCTTTCAACAACAACACATAAAATTTAAATATTGTCAAATTAGCATAAGAAATGTTAACAATTATTGCACCTGTTTTTAAGAATTGGTTATATATTTATCTTACAAGTATTTGTATATTGCAAATCTTGAGAACTTAAGGCCATACCTTCGTGAATTTTTCGAGGTCCATAAGAAATACATTCTTTGAAAGAGAACTAAGTTATTGTTTCGTTAGGCCCTATATACTATTTTTTACTATTTTAACTATTTTTTGAACTAACCACTGGACCCTGAAAAATGTATGTATAGATATAGTTAATGTTCGACCAACTTGTGTTCTTCTGTATTCTCGTTATTTTGTGATAAGTATAATTTAATTCATTAGGATAATTGTGATTTATTGTTTTAATCACCAAATATTGTTTATCGATTGATTCACTCGGCAACAAAATTATTATTTTTGGCTTTTGTCCCATAGTATTTAAGTGTTTTATAATCTCTGGGGTGCTATAGATAATCCTTGTATTAATATTTATTTATATAGGTATATTTTTCGGGTTTTTTATTAATAAATAATATTTCCAGTACCTATAAAGCAAATAATTAAATTGCGTGTAACCCAAATATTACCAGAATATCCAAGGATGTTATCAAAGCCACGATTTTCCTGGACTACTGAAATGTAAATCTCCGTGTTTGCTGTTTGGCCGCAGTTTGGCATACTTTGGATATTTCAGTTTAAAATCACTGATAATACCATGATTGCAACAAGATAAGCATACTGAGCGTCCACATCCACAATACCACAAATTACGAAGAGGATACAATCACAGTATTTACACCATCGAGTAAAGTGTGCAGATATCAATACATGGGTCGTTGGTTCCCTTGGGATTATTAACGAACTAAAATAAAATTTAAATCCACCTTATTAAACTGTTTTATAGATATATGAGTTTTGCCATGGTTGTTTTAACTTGCCTGTGGTGTGTGACGAATTTTTAGCAGAATGGATTTCAAGTGTCTTTTTACATTAATTTTATTCTATTCTTTTTTTTAAATAAGTTATTTGTTAATCATAAAATAGTGTTTTCCTTTAGTATTTACCCTTCTTTAAGGCCCGTATGGCCAGCCCGACGGCCACGGCCCTAGACGATGCTACCGCCAGCCAGTCCAATGAATCGACGACGTTGGCGGAACTAGTTGAGTGCAGTGAATGCTCCCAGCCACGTTTTTTCAAGGGACAGAGAGGTCTACGCATCCATCAAAGTAGATGCCATAGAGGGCTGCAGGTGGAAGGCAATAGAGCTATTGCCGATTTCGGTACTATACCATATATACAAAGTTCTGAGGCCTCCGCCAGCAGCCCTTTATGGCAACATTTAAACAAATTGAAAAAGAGCCTACCCATGCTAAAAAGGATACCTCGCGGAGCTAGGCGATGCGTAGCAAGCTCTCTGTCCTCTGCTATTAAAGAAGTAGTGGAAAAAAATGAAAGAAATAGCTGGGAGAGCTTGCTGACGTTTAGCTATAAAACTCTAAACGTCAGTCAAGATAAAGGCGGGTCCCTTACACAAAAGATAAAAGACAATTGCTCCCCAAATCCTAGGCCAGTTTTGGACAATATCCAGAGAAAAAAATTACAACCTTACAAAATTTCAAAAAAAATTGAAGCGAAATTCGATGATGGGGACATAAAGGGAGCTGCCAATCTCCTTTTTTCAACCGACGTCGTAGCCCCTAGCACACCCGAAACCTATAACGCCCTTTTGATGAAACATCCTCCTTCATCAGCTTCATCGCGCCTGCCGGATGCCCCCGGCCCTTCGGAACCTATACCGGTGGCCACGCCTGAAGATGTGCGAGCTGCGATCATGTCCTTTAAGAAGGGTTCTGCTGGTGGTCTTGATGGCCTGACGCCACAGCACTTAAAAGACCTGATATGTGGCATCAACGGTGAAGTCGGTACGGCGCTTTTGGAGGACTTGACGCGGCTCGTAAATTTAATGCTATCGGGAAAGGTTTGTGATCAAATAGTGGATGTCCTATATGGGGCAAACCTTTGTGCTCTCCGGAAGAAGGACGGCGGCATTCGCCCTATTGCCGTAGGCAATACCATCCGCCGCGTCGTTTCAAAGATATGTTGCAGACACTCTTTACCTGTTTTGGAGCAAGAGTTCCAGCCAACGCAACTAGGTTTTGGAACCAAGGGGGGCTGCGAGGCCGCAGTACATGCGGCCCGCACCTTCCTTACGCGTGGCGGAGGTGAGGTACTTTTGAAGGTGGATGTTAAAAATGCATTCAACTCAGTAGACCGCGGAGCTCTGCTGACACAGATTAAAAACTCAATACCAGGTGTGTTTCCTTATCTGTGGCAATGCTATAGTAAGCCAACGTGCCTGGTATATGATGGTCAATTAATTAATTCGGCAGTCGGCTGTCAGCAGGGTGACCCCCTGGGACCGGCAATTTTCAGTTTGGCTATCCACCCTATTATAAAAGATTTGGCTTCTAAATTCAACGTGTGGTACTTAGATGACGGTACTTTAGGAGGAAATGCTTCGTCAGTCCTTTCAGACCTAGAAAAAATTATAAAATATTTCGGTGATATTGGGCTTGAATTAAATTTTAACAAATGCGAACTATATTTCTGTAGGGATTTGCCCCAACAGATAAGGGACGAACTAAATTCTAAATTTTGCGTTTTGGCCCCGAACATCAAAATCATTGACGACCAGTCACTTCGCCTCCTGGGGGCACCGGTGCTGGAAGATGCTTTTACAAAATTTATAGAAGACCAGATGATGTTTTTTAATGAATCTTCCAGCCGTCTAGGCGACATCAACCCACATATGGCCTACACGATTATAAAATTCTGTATGTTTGTACCCAAGACCACCTACACGCTTCGGTGTACTCCGTTATGGGCTCACACACAACTTCTATCCAAACTAGATAGTATCGTCAGGGAAACTATCACTAAAATATTTAATTGTTTCCTTGATGACAGGAATTGGGACCAAGCCTCTTTACCCATTCGTCATGGTGGTCTAGGTATTAGAAAAATTTCAGATATAGCACTCCCAGCTTTTCTGTCGTCGGTTAATGGTACATATAACCTCATCGGTAAAATTTTAGACCCGTCTTTTAGCGACGTAGAGGTTACTGGCCTGACCGACGCCAGAGATGCTTGGTGTAGTGCAGCCGGTCCGATTAGTCATCCGCCCTTGAACCTGGCTTCTCAGCGGCAATGGGATGAGCCGCTCTGCGTAAGAGCCAGGAATATTTTACTTGAGTCTTCTAATAGCGATGCAGAGCGGTCCCGTCTCCTAGCTAGCTGTGAGCCAGAGTCGGGTTACTGGCTGAATGCTATCCCTTCAGCAAACGTAGGAACTCTCCTTGAGAGGACTACGTTTACCTTGGCGGCGAGTCTTCGTCTAGGGGTCAAAACAATTGAGCCCCATCGCTGTCGATGCGGAGGAAATGTCGATTCTCTGGGTCACCACGGCCTGTCCTGCCGCCGCAGCGCAGGACGCTTTTCCCGTCATGCCGCTTTAAATGATGTCATCCGTCGGGCCCTTGCCTCCACTGGTGTGCCAGCAGTGCTTGAACCTACTGGCATTACTCGAGATGATGGCAAGAGACCCGACGGCATGACACTCATTCCATGGAAAAACGGGCGATCGCTTGTATGGGATGCCACGTGCGTGGATACTGTGGCTCCATCCCACTTACAAGCGACCGCTCGAACAGCGGGAGCAGCTGCAGCAGCGGCGGAGGTTATTAAAAGGCGCAAATATGCATCGTTAGGGGAACCTTACATATTTGTGCCTTTTGCCGTGGAGACCTTGGGGCCTTGGGGTGTGGAGGCCAGAAAGATTTTCAAAGAGATCTCCGCACGCCTAATCGACGTTTCTGGTGATCTAAGGGCTGGTGCGCATTTTGGCCAAAGATTAAGTTTGGCCATTCAGCGTGGAAATGCCGCCAGCCTTCTTGGCACCCTGCCCGCTGATCGTAGCGATCTGAGCTCAATTTTTTATATAATTTAGTGTTTTTTATCTTTTGTCTAGGTTACTATAGTTTTAGTTTAGTTCATAGTCTTTATTATTTATTCATACATTTTGTTTTTATCAGTTAAGTCTATTGAAAATTATCGAGTTGAACTTTGAACAATGTAAAACTTTTTTTTTGTTTTTGCTTGTGTGGTGTTTTACAGTAGCAAAAAAAATAGGATGCAAAATGAGAACTGTTCTTACTAAAAACATTTTTTTTATATAAACAAATCTTGTAGGCAAATAGGCACACGGTTCACCTGATGGAAAGCGTTTAAATATTTTCAAGCCCTTTTGGGGCACGTCATGAATATTTGACTAAGCCAACCGATACACGACTTAACTAATATTTTGCAGGAGCATACGATATGTAGAAGTAGCAGTGAAGTACTTAGATATTTCGCATGAAAAAATTACCAATATAATTGTATGAAAAAAAACCGGCCATGTGTGAGTCAAACTCACGCAATGAGGGTTCCGTACAATATGCTTCGTGAACACACACACAATGTGCAAAAATGTTTTATTCAATTGACTAGCGCTATCTAGTGGTGTTTTAGTGAACTATTTCCCTAGGTAAACTTATTATAGTGAGTTTACCACTTTATTTTCAACTGATAGAATTCTTATTATTTTTCCTGTAATCTTCAAGCAATAAACTACATATTGTAATTTTTTGGAAATTTTGGGCCCAGTAGTTTCGGAGATCAGGGGGGGGGGGGGGGGGGGGAATGGTCAAATTTTGCCTTCTTTCGTGAATAAAATCAAAAGTATTGATTTTTCCCGAACAAAAAAAAAATTTTTTTGAGATCTTCATAACAAGCCCTTTCATTTGATATAATAACACGGTAAGGTTTGCAAACCTTTTTTTTAACATTTTATATTTGGACCCCCTAAACTGATCCTTATTTTAAAAAAATATATATTTACTATGCACATCCGTGTTTGGGTCATAGGTTTACACCACCTTACCAAATTTCACCTAATTTGGTTCAGTAGATTCGGAGAAAATCAACTGTGACAGACGGACGGACAGACAGACGCTCGAGTGATCCTATAAGGGTTCCGTTTTTCATTTTTTGTACGGAACCCTACGTGAAACAAGCTCAAAACATACAAGTCCGCCCCGGCTTTGCCCGTTGAACATACCTAGCCTATGACACTCAGGGCTAACATAACTATCCAACGGTGAAAGAATTTTTGAAATGAGATTAGCGCTTTCTCCCAAACAAACTCTATAGTTTTATATATTAGTACCTATAGAAGTATACATTAATAGTCATGAAATATTTATTGATCCTCAAGAAAAATAATCGTATTGATTGCATTGCCAATAGCGCAATAAAATATACTAAGTCATATAACTTTTCTCTTGCGGTAGTATATCTGCAGTTTATGAGTCTCATGAATGTAAATTGATAAGTCTATAAAATAATCATGATGATTATAATTCTTCGCGATAATGATCTAGTGGTTTTTAAAAACCTTACCCGCCCTTCGCGGAAAACTCGCTGGTTCATACCCGCCCGGCCTGATACATACATACTATCACGTCTTTTTCCCTTGCGGGGTAGACAGAGCCCAGGTCTATAATACCTCTATAATACAGACGAGCTCCGTGGCGCAGCGGTCATCACGCCTGCCTGCGACACGGATGGTCCCGGGTTCGATCTCCGGTCAGGTCAAGATGGAAAATGATCTTTTTCAGATTGACCTGGGTCTTGGATGTTTATCTATATATGTATTTGTTATAAAATATAGTTTCGTTGAGTTAGTATCCCATAACACAAGTCTTTCATTAGAACTTACTTTGGGGCTAGATCAATCTGTGTGCTTTGTCCGTATATATTTATTTATTTACCTAAAGGTGACTTTTAGCATGTTGGTAGGCTTTTAGGTGGACTTAATGGAATCAAAACGGTGATGGGTTGCTAGTCACATCGATATTTAATCCCGATCTGATACGCTTGGTTAATACCTAAATTTTGGGAATAAATAAGTACCTAATAGTCACTTATTTTGAATCCCCTTGGGTATTAAAATCGGGGATCCAGTCCAAGTAGTGGTTTGGTGTGGTTGGCCAGCAGAGTAGAACAGCACCACTCCAAGTCTTCCCGTGGATGTCATAGAAGGCGACTTAAGGGTGGCACAAGCTAAACAAAACTTATAAACATCAAAGAGACCTCTCCAACTTATCTGACTAGCGTGGAGAGAGAATTCCATCCTCTCACTGCTAATATACGGCTCTGGTAGAACAGAGAAGGTCGTGCTCCTGCAGTGGAGACTAAAGAAGACGAATACCGATCTGAAGATCAATTTACATAGTGTGTGAAGTCCATTTTCAACCGGTCGTATTAGAATTCCTTGGAGGAGGCCTATGTCCAGCAGTGGACTTCTTTGTGGCTGAGATGATGATGATGATACTCAGTAGACATATCTATGTAGTAGTTCCAAGATTAGCTAAAATTGACGTTTGGAAAACGCGCTGTGCATTTTTTTGCCGCTTCTGCACTCCGCTTGAAAGCGGCATTAAACTTAGCTATAAGTAGATCACTACTTTGATTCCGTTCTCACCTACAAGCCCACCAACATGCAAAACGTTGCTTTGAGGTTTTACAGACGGGCTCTGTCAAACCCGCAAAGGGAAAAAGACATGAGAGCATGTATGTTTAGGTAAATTACGGACGACAACAATTTTCAGTTGTAAAATAAAATATCACAAAATATGTGTTCAAAGAAATCTGTATTAAATTAACGATTGAATCTTGGTAAAGGTAGGTAGGTACGTTGGAAAATATGGAATATGTCGAGGTTAAACGTAAGATTTACACTTGTAGTTATGTACTAGCTGGCACGGCGAACTTCGACCCGCTAATATTTAAATATTGTTTTTCTTGATATTTCCGTTCCCCACCTACAAGCCCACCAACATGGTAAAGTGGCCTTTAGGTTTTATCGACTTGGGCTCTATTTACCCCGCACGGAACAAGACGTGGTTGTATGTATGTATGTTGATATTTCCTGATGTTTTAAAAGTTATCCTGCCATAAATTTTATACTGAAAATCAGTTCAGTCGTTCTTGGGTTTATAATACTTAAACTAGCAGTTACCCGCGGCTTCGCCCGCGTAATTTATAGCCTATGTCCTTCTCGGTACCCTAACCTATATGTATGCAAAATTTCATGATGATCGGTTCAGTAGATACGGCGTGAAAGCGTAACAAACAAACAAACAAATAAACAAACAAACAAACAAACTCACTTTCACATTTATAATATTAGTTGGGATTGGGATGGTGTAACTAACCGGACTTTGTTTTATATATAAAGATACTGTTATTTTCATCGAATAATATATCATATTACCTAGAACAAATATGTATTTAATCTTACATAACAAAACTATTTCAGTTTTTGATTAATCGAGTTAATTAGCGTCCCGATCAGGTACACATCAGGACGCGTCCCCAGACCCCGACGACGACATCTCGATGACGACGTTGTTTGTTGAATTCAATCCTAACTAATATTATAAATGCGAAAGTGAGTTTGTTTGTTTGTTACGCTTTCACGCCGTATCTACTAAACCGATCATCATGAAATTTTGCATAAACATAGGTGAGGGTACCGAGAAGGACATAGGCTATATATTACGCGGGCGAAGCCGCGGGTAACAGCTAGTAAATAATAAACTAAACTTGGTTAGTGCTGCTTAGAGCACTACTTAAATATGTTTCACACCTTGTACCTAGTACCTTTATCTAACAAAATAAATGCCGTGTGGTTCCCGGCAGAGTAGAATAGGACCACTCCAAGTCTTCCCGTGAATGTCGTAGAAGGCGGAAACACAAGCTTAACAAAGCTTGTAAACATCAAAGAATCCTCTCCAATCCGTCTGGCCAGCGTGGTGAGTGTAGGTCAAATCCTCTGACTGCTCTGGCTAATATATGGCTCTTACGTCTTCCTACGTTGCCTTCTACGACGTCCACGGAAAGATTTTTAGTAGACATATATTCTACTCTGCCGAACCACACGAAGTAATAAAAGAAATTTTATTGAAATGTGTAACAATCGCGAAAATATTAAGAATCAGTGTTGGACACCAAGTTGTCAAGTTACCAAATAGGCCTGCTCTGTCGGTATGTTTATTAAGACAGTAAATAACATGCATGAATAATATTATAGAGTGCACTCGTGTGTCAAATGCAAACATAAGTTGTAAAAATATTTACATTCACCGCATTTTTATTGTTAACAAACAACAACTTCCATGCTGGTCTGGGAGAAAAGAAAAGAGTAGAATGTACCAGCTGCTTCTCTCGCGCTGTTCGTAAAAACCGATCGAAGGAATGGGCGTCAGGAATCATGATCATGAATCATCTATTTTTATTCCGTTCTCACCTACAAGTCTACCAACAAGCTAAACGTGGCCTTAAGGTGTTACAGACCTGGGCTCTGTCTACCCCGCAAGGGAAAAAGACGTGACAGTATGTATATATATATAAGTATGTTTATGTATATATATATACATATATATATCGGAGGGACTATGGAGTCGAGTTGATTGTTGTTTGAATAACATTTAAGTTACTTATTAGAAGATATCTGTTGTATTATATTTTAAATACTTTCTAAATTCTAAATATAATTTAATTCGATTTTTAACACGGTCAGCATAGAGTCGAACTAAGTTCAAAAAGTTATTATTATATCCAATCTGAGCAGAGGATATACCCCGAGCGGGGTCAGGCGCCATCTTGACTTTTACAGTTGTTACCATGGAGATTTTCAGTATGACGTTTAAACAAACTGTCGTATGGTGGTTGTTGGGAGATATAAGAGCGATAGCGTGCGATCGAGGTGGATCGTTGGAGAGTTGTTCGATGGGTACCCTGAACTCGCTGCTCGTACTTAATATTTAAATGTTAATTGTGTTATTGTTTAGTATACCTACTTAATTAAAATTATAAGAAGTGAAGTAATCTTGTTTTGTGCTCGCATTTCACCCAAATGACGCCCACTAAGTCCAAGATCACCCATGATATCGAAGATGATACCCTTTCTCCGACATCAGAAGCGGGGCCGATGCAGGCACAAAACGTGAACGAACCAACTGGGACAAATGTTGGCTGCATGCTTTGTTTGAGGCGGATCAAAATAGTATGCGATTACTTGTGGAGGCACTAAGCAACCCGTCGGCCGGCGAGGACAAGACGATAATTGTTATTGCCTAAATTTTATCCTGAAAATGCAAACACTGATGCGCGAGCTTGGCTAGCAACGGCGGATATCTGCTTTTCGGACCAAAATCTATAGGGAAGTAAACTTATTCTTATAGGTACTTATTAAAGCAATGAAAGGTAAAGCGGCGACATGTTTTTTTTCGGATAGCATTTCCCAATGTGAAATGGGTCAAATTCAATGATTTTTTTTCTTTCTCGCTTCAATACGTTAGACATGTTTTGCAGCTACTGTCTTAAATATTTTTACTAGTAAACCAAATGAAGGCGAGTGTCTTATTACCGCATATGCAAGCCATTTAATTACTTGATATGACTATTATTTGACACGAATTGAACCACGGTTTCAACGCAACATCTTCTCTGAAGAAATAGCTACGCGCTGTAAAATGCTACGTAAACTCGTGGCATTTTTCTTCTTATGGCAAGAGAAGTTATCAAGACATCAAATGTCCAAGATTTAGTTCTTTTCCTACTAAACGTTTTTCTTGAGGAAAACTTGTTCATAAATCTTTTGAATGTTTCAGCGGCCCACATGTCAAGCAACAAACAACTTCGACCCCTGATCACCAGGATGCAGCCGTGGCTACGAAAGCCTGTGACCTGTCACAAGTGTGCTGATGAAGGCCACGTGGCATCACGATGCTTGAAAACTTGGCCACTCAATAAGCCAGTTCTAGCAACGTGAAACGAGTTGACGTATGCGGTGCGAAACCTGTCACAGGGGTAAATACACAATGCGGTGAGGAATTTTCATTTTGTTTCGATTCCGGCGTTTATTGTTCTTTAATTAAAGAAAGTGTCTCTGACAGATTTATTTGTTGTTGAGTGATAAAACGCTCTCGTAACTTTGACTGGTGTAGGAAAGTCTAGTGTATTGTGCGACTGACAGATTTTGGCAAATCATTATTTTTTTATTTTAGTTAGTTTTAGTTTAATATAGTAATGATTGATGATAAGATGACTATGATGTTAGGTGTTGTCTATACTTATATTTTGTGTTAATAAAAATGAATATTTTAAAAAGAGATTATCGAATTCCGGCTGCAATGCCAAAAAAGACTGAAACAGAAGATCTTCTCCTACCGATAATGTTATCATGAGTTTTCCTGTGTTCCAGTGGCAGTGGTTATTCCATCACTGCCGATCCCAAGACAAGATCGTAGAGCTAGTCACAGCAACCTTTTTTTTTCACGCAGGTTGTCATAAACATAAATGAAGTTCTTCACATCTATCATAGTTTCAAACAATTTTCTGCTTTGGTAACTTCTCCTATTAATGTTTAATTTAATCATCACAACAACAAAAAAAAAATTACAACAAGCAGTTTCGTGATCTACACTACGCCCCACATTTATACCTGTTGTAGGTATACGCAAGAGATACCGACGAGATTATTTAAAATCTGGTCGTGGCTGGTCTACTATAAGAGGACATTATAAAGTCGTTGAAGTACTAAGCGGTGACAGGATCATGTAAAAAGCTATAATTGTAATCGTACATATAATTACTCCAGAGAACGCTTTCGTTCACTCCCCCACAGTCCTATGTCCCTGTGCTGGATCCATGCTTGTCTGACAATAATAATGGCTTTGACTACATTATACTCTCTAGACAGCGTCATGCCTTTATTTCAAGAATTAAAAAACTGCCCTATTTTTCAATGCTTGTGTGCGTGACAGTTTTGTGTTAGCATACCCGTCCTGTTTATTAATGCCATCAAAATCCGTCAAATTAGTAGCTATGTGTTTGCATCATAGAATATGCGTTGGACTCAATTTTTTTTTCTACGCTTTTAGGCTAATACCGTCTTATTATAAAAAAAACGGCAAAAATAGGTTTAAACCTGTTCTACCTCAGTTTGGACTTGTGATGAATCAAGTATTGTTTAGGAAATTAAACTTTGTTTCAATATAAAAAGTGAACTAAGTCACGATCGAATTAGATCTGAGACGATCCCCCGAAAACATATTTCATTCGTTCATTCATTCAATCATTCCACTACATCGTTCCAATCTTCATGATAATTGTAATAATTTTTTTAAATTTGTTGATTGAAATAGAATAAAACTTAAAAATAATAAAATTGAAATGATGAAAGATGATTATTTTTGTTATAAAATGATATATTCAAAGGTTTGATTACATAAATCATACTTTTTACCTGCAAATATTTTTTCACGTAACTGTTGGTAACCTTAAAACCCTGAAACGGAACGGATCTGAGCGCGCGTAACAAATTGTATTTTTTCCAAAGAAACCAAATAGTAACCTCGGTCCTCGAACATTGTTTTATATTAGATTGTAAAAAAGTAAATTTTTCAAATTTATTGAATTAAAGGAGCCGTGGTCGTGTATACAAAAAGTATTGTTTTGTAGATGCTGATAAGAATCGCCGATAATTATGTTGAAACTAACCTCAAAGTTTGTTTACGATGGTGAAATGTTTAATAAATCAATGGTTTCAGGTGTCCAAGCATGGTTTTCTAGTTGTTGTGAAATAAAAAGGACAATAATAGTGTTGAAAGTGATAAAATAATATTTTTACGACATGTAAATCTTCAAATCATTAAATAATTTAACGTGATATTTGTGATAGTTTTACTGCTTTCTTTGTATTTATTAAGTATTCGCTCATTGTAAAATAAGTAAGTTTCGAGTTTTCACGTAGATTCTAGCATCAACATATACTTTTGTAGTAAAAAAATCTATTTGTTAGTTACAAAATGAGTTAGTATTGAAGTTAAACTAGTGAAATGCTGGTTTATCTTTTGACCTAGGATCATGTATGACTTGAGCCATACACCTTTTTTTATAATACGATTTTCCTTTGTACTTGACTTGAGAACCGACTTAGAGATGGTTTAATAGTTAGTCCGCTTTTTATAATAAGATGGGAGTCTATGTAGGCTTTATAAAATCTTAGAATGATGGTTGGTTTTTTTTTGATTTTTTTTTTGTTGTCGTAGCAATCTATATTTTGCATGTCGATATGTCACCAAATGAGGTAGTTTAAAAAAAACGCGTCACGTAAACGATACGTAACATACCTACACTAACGGCGTGGTGGCTGTTTAGTCAAAGTCAAAGATTGTCATAGGAATTGTATATTTGTACCTATCTCTATTTGAAAAAAAATTTTTTCTTAATGTAAATTTTTTTTATTTACGCAAAATTTAAAACTACTAGCACTCTTCAGCACTGTTAAGGTGTAGTTAAACTATCTTAAGGATGAGGTGACCATTTGTGTAGTTAAAATATGATTAAGTAAGATACGTAAGTTGAGCATAGTATTCACTCATAGGCGAGGTGGCCATGAGTTGAAACTTATACGGTAAGAGGCGTGGTGGCCATAATTTAAGAATACTCACTCATAGGCGAGGTGGCCATGAGTTGAGAATTATCCAGTAAAAGGCGAGGTGGCCATAATTTAAGAATACTCACTCATAGGCGAGGTGGCCATGAGTTGAGAATTATCCGGTACGAGGTGAGGTGGCCATAAATTAAGAATACTCACTCATAGGCGAGGTGGCCATGAGTTGAGAATTATTCGGTAAGAGGCGAGGTGGCCATAATTTAAGACTACTCACTCATAGGCGAGGTGGCCATGAGTTGAGAGTTATCCGGTAAGAGGCGAGGTGGCCATAAATTAAGAATACTCACTCATAGGCGAGGTGGCCATGAGTAGAGAATTACCCGATAAGAGGCGAGGTGGCCATAAATTAAGAATACTCACTCATAGGCGAGGTGGCCATGAGTAGAGAGTTATCCGGTAAGAGGCGAGTTGGCCATAAACTAATAATATTCACTCAGAGGCGAGGTGGCCATGAGTTGACAATATTATTTTACTAGAGGCGTGTGAATAATAGGTAGAAAATAATATTACTAATTGCTTAGTCAGGAGTGGCCGAACTATGTCATATAGATCACAATTTTTTTTTCCAGATTACAATGATGCGTGCCCTTCAACATCACACGAGGACGTGTGATTTATCAGGATGGCCGTATCGGAGGGACTATGGAGTCGAGTTGATTGTTGTTTGAATAACATTTAAGTTACTTATTAGAAGATATCTGTTGTATTATATTTTAAATACTTTCTAAATTCTAAATATAATTTAATTCGATTTTTAACACGGTCAGCATAGAGTCGAACTAAGTTCAAAAAGTTATTATTATATCCAATCTGAGCAGAGGATATACCCCGAGCGGGGTCAGGCGCCATCTTGACTTTTACAGTTGTTACCATGGAGATTTTCAGTATGACGTTTAAACAAACTGTCGTATGGTGGTTGTTGGGAGATATAAGAGCGATAGCGTGCGATCGAGGTGGATCGTTGGAGAGTTGTTCGATGGGTACCCTGAACTCGCTGCTCGTACTTAATATTTAAATGTTAATTGTGTTATTGTTTAGTATACCTACTTAATTAAAATTATAAGAAGTGAAGTAATCTTGTTTTGTGCTCGCATTTCACCCAAATGACGCCCACTAAGTCCAAGATCACCCATGATATCGAAGATGATACCCTTTCTCCGACATATATATATATATATGTATATATATATATATATAATATATATATATATATATATATATATATATATATATATATATATATATATATACATCTTGAAGGACATGTTGCGTCCTACATGGCGTTATTTACCGATGATGCTGCGTCCCACTGACTTTGTGCGTCCGGAATACGGACGCAAGATTGACCGACCCTCATTTTTAGCCCAAGGGTCCCTTATGATCATTAGAATGCAAGGGCGAAAAATTGGCATGGACGTAATTCCATCACTACAATGCCTTTTAGCGTATAATATAGTTCCGCCATCGTCCGACTGAAATTTGGAGGGCGCTAGTGTTCAGCGTATAATTTACTACGTATACTTTCAGTTTACTTCACCGATCTTATCATGTCCATTGAATATCGTACTTTATTTGTAAAGTTTTTATCATGTTTTCGTGACAGCAATCTTGCGTCTCTTAAATGTCCTTAAACGGGCGCTAGATACGGTGTCTCACTCAGGGGCCTATTTGGGGTTCACGAGGGACGCATGGCACGGGGCGCGGGGCGGCGGGCTTCAGCGCGCTCGCGTGCCGTAGTTTGGTGCAAGGATTCTTAAATTGGCAAACCGTAAGTACTTACTTTTTACTTCTTAAATGAAAATTATGACACGATTTATCTTATTATAATACCTAAAACATCTAGCTAGTTAGTACCTACTTACATTTAAACATGTTGTCTGTTTATATTATTTTTTCTTGATTTTGTTCGCTTTTAGGTCGAGGGTATTTAAAATTTTTATACAAATATATATCTGTTTTGTTTTCAGAGAGACAGGAAGAAAAAGAAAACCAACCAGAAACCTTACATGAGGTACCTACGTATGTTTTAACTTAGATAAAACACGACTTACGTACACACATTTTTTTTACATACTTACCTGTCCAACTCCGGAGTTACCTGTTTACCGGCCTTACCAGCCTGTGCCTCTGAGCTTACCTGTTTATACATACTTACCAATCCGTCTCTGATTTACCTACGTAGACGTACTTACCTATCCAATTTTGAATTTACCTGTTCACATCAGCCTGTGTTGGTTCGAGTTTTTCCCAGCTGAATACCTAATAGCTACTGCTGGCTATTCATTAACTTTACATTAGTCGCTCTTAAAAAAAGAAAAAAGTACCTATGATGTCTCGTTTATCTTCAATTTCTTCTTTTAGTGTTGTTAATCATGAATTTTATTGTATGTAACTCTGTTTACAGGAATTATCTGATTCAAAATCTGGTTCAATATCTGACTTTTCTGCGACATGTTCTAATTACACTCCAACGAGACCGGGGAGAGAGAGTCCGGGGATAGGTAATTTTGATGTTCAGCAAGGGATAGACAACATTTATATCACTAATCAAGTTGTTACCTTCATATTAACGAAGCAACAATAGTAAAGTGCAACAAAATATAATAAGCTTTTTTTTTGTTGCAGATCCGTTCTGATGATTCTTTTCTTTGAATTTGGAACTTCGAATAATTTTACGTCATTAGAATGTGTTTCGAACTTCGATTCATCGGTCAAGGAGCCTATTTTTTATTTTTTTATTTCATATCATCATGTCACCTTACAGACTAGCCAATACATAACATGAGAAAAATATAGTACCTATCATATTAATTACATTTGCTTTACATAGCCTCTTATTTGTTACAAAGATATGTCATTACTGCTCTATCAAATTTGGCCAATGTAAATTGAAATAGATCTATATCTCGGGACACTTCATTCATTATTTTTATAGCCCGCGTCATTTGAGCGTATTCTAATAATTATGTTCTAGCAGTGGGGACCCTGAACAATCTCGTTCGTATTTCCTATCGCAGCCTTTGGTTTGGCACTACTAAACTAAGTGATTTCAGTATCGCCATGTTAGTCAACTTTCCTCGAAATACCCTGAACACGTATCTTACCAACGCCATATTTCGTCGCACCTCCAACCTGTCGTATCCGACCATTCCTAGTACGAATAGGGATGGATACATGAGCGGGTAGAAAGGATACACGCCATACTGCCTGAATTACCTTTTTAGAAATTTCTATTATGTGGTCTCGAAATGTAAGGTCTTGCGCTATTATTACTCCAAGATCCCGTAAACTGTCGACTCGAAGTATTTCTTCTCCCTCTATACTGTATCTATATACTGTAGGTTGATTGGATTTCGTGCATGTCATTACTTTACATTTTGCCGTGTTGAATTCCATTTTATTTACTCGAACCCATTCCACCACTCGGTTGATGTCTTCTTGTAATTGATGGCAATCTTTTAGTTCCTTCACAGCCATGAACAGTTTCAAATCATCTGCAAAAAGTAGACAACGCGCATGCTTCACCACCGCTGGGAGGTTGTTTATCATTAGAATGAATAACAACGGACCTAAGTTACTGCCTTGGCTGACTCCTGTCAATGTGGCATACGGCTCTGAGGTGTAGCCTGCATATTCTACGTATTGTTTCCTTTTGCGTAAATAACTTGCAAAGAATTTCAGCAGTTTTGGAGTAACTGTGACATTAGAACATCATTGTCCACCCAATCGAAAGCTTTCTTACAATCAAAGCTTGACACGTCTACTTGTGCACCCGGCTTTGCATCCAATGCTGGTGTAGTGTAATTCATGAATGCCATGAGATTTGAGTTCGTGCTACGTCCTGGGCGGAAACCATGTTGAGCCTCGCTTAAGTGTGGTTCTACTTGGGGGGCAATACTGGTACTTAATGCTGTCTCAAACACCTTTGAAAATGTAGACAATACTGTTGCTGGTCGGTGCCCACTAACCTCTGTTCCTAGTCCGCCTTTTAGCACCGGTGCTACTCGTGACATCTTCCATCCCTCTGGGTACTTACTCGTCTTCAAACAAAGGTTAAAAATGAAGTATAATGGGCGTGCCAATACTGCTATGCAATCTTTAACCACGTACGGGGTATTCCATCTGGGCTTACGGATTGTTTGTTTTTCAGGCGTTCGATTCCTTCGGTAACTTCCTTTAACGATATTTGGTCTACGTGTACTCTTCTTCCTAATTCTGGTGATTCCAAGACTGCCATTTCGAGATCCAATTTAGGCACTACTTTCCCATATACTGACATAAAATAGTTTGCGAATTCTTTGGCACACTCCTTTTTTGTCAGTGTTTCACCATTTAAGGTAATATGAGTTTTGTTCCTACTGGCCCGCTTCTCTTTTACTCACTTCCAGAAGGATTTTGGCTCTTTCCTCAGTTGCTCCACTTTCTGATTCTGGTATTTTGCAAACTGTTCTTTGATTTGGTATTTACAGTTGATCGGTAATATGCAAATTTTTGGTATTCTTCCTGGGATTTGCTTTTTTTGTATGCTTTCTGCCATTTTTCTTTTTCTTTTAAGTTCTCTTTTATTTCCGGTGTGTACCATTCTGGATAAACATATTTGCTGTTGGACTGTTTATCCTTTGACCTGGGTACACAGTTGTCTAAAATCTCGTATATTTTGCGGTATAGAAAGTCATAAGCCTCCTGTACATTTTTCTTTTCGTATAGTGGAGTCCAGTCAGCTGTAGCCAAGGTCGCATACAATAAGAGAAAGTCTGCTTTTTTGAAATTCCACCTTAGTTGTGTTTCCTGTGCTTGCCTTCCTCTTTTATGTGACTAATTTCGCTATATGTAATTAATCTTAATTACTTATAGCGAAATTAGTCACATAAGCGGTTCGCCATGTAGTGTTTTGTTTCAAATATTTTTACTTTGTTAATGCTACCAATGTTTAAGATACTTATAATTATGTTTGAATTGATGATTAATACCCGGTTTCTGAGGTCCGTATCAGCTGTTTATTTATTCCATAACTTTATCTGATGTTTAGCGGTCATTAAACTTTGTTTAAAAACAATTTTACTGACATAACTGCAATTACATAAGCAAATGCCTTTAAAAGCATTTTAAACAAAGGACTTAATAAAAAATTAAAAAGGTTGTATGTTTATCGAATTAATAATTAATGAAGAGATATCTAACAGCATCAGAAACCGGGCATGAGACATTTAGTTGTAGCCACTGATTTATTTTAATTATGATATAAAAATACATGTTCCGTTGTAATGAAGACTGATTGATGTTCATAATTAAGTTTATTTTGTTATAAGGCAAAGGCAGAGCCCATTTATGTTTCATTCTTTAATATAACTAAAATTGTTAAAACGTCAGTTAAAATGTTTTGATTTTTATGTTTAGGTACCCATTTTTTTTTACAAAATTTTAAGTTGAAAGAGAAGTTGCAGATGGAGTTTATGAGAGAGGACAATATTGAGTTGATAAAAACCCAACTGATTTCTTTTAATTATAATATAAAAAAAATACATGTTCCATTGTAATGAAGACTGATTGATGTTCATCATTCAGTTTATTTTATTACTAGGCAAGGCAGAGAAAAATGTTTATTATTATGTCAATGTTAAATTGCATTGATTTGTTTATTGAAAAGTTATTATGTTCAGATACACATTTTTTGTAAAAATTAAAATAAAACATTAAATGTTTTATATTACGATATGCCTTTTAATCCGTATATTTACTTGCATAAATATGACTAGGTACTATTATATTATTCGTATCATGAAACTTCCTCTACTACTCACATGTTCACACCAGCCTGTGCCTCTGAGCTTACCTGTTTATACATACTTACCTGTCCAACTCCGAACTTACCTGTTCACACCAGCCTGTGCCTCTGAGCTTACCTGTTTATACATACATACCTGTCCAACTCCGAACTTACCTGTTCACACCAGCCTGTGCCTCTGAGCTTACCTGTTTATACATACTTACCTGTCCAACTCCGAACTTACCTGTTCACACCAGCCTGTGCCTCTGAGCTTACCTGTTTATACATATTTACCTGTCCAACTCCGGACTTACCTGTCCACAACAGCCTGTGCCTCTGAGCTTACCTGTTTATACATACAAACTTACCTGTCACTCGTCAAAAATTATTATATTGCTTTTTAAGATTTTTTGACCATCAAAGTGAAAATACCTACGCATAGGTATTGTCACTTTTGTATGCTAACTATTAATTATTTACTTATTATCTGTGCCTGGAGTCATTATAAACCCTTATATAGGTGGAAGCCTCTTGGCTGATAAGCTGGATACAATAATTCAAAAACAGTATTCGGAACCAATCTGAATTCAATAGTAGATGGATGTCATTTAGTTATTATAATCATTATGATATATGCAGAGCATTATACGGAATTGATTTAAACATACAGTTGGATGGAGGCGGGAATGTCCATGCAGTGTTTTAAACGTATACGGAGATATTCAGTGTGCAAGAAACATTTAAGAGTGAACGGACGCACTAATTTAGTTATTCGGAACCAATCTGAATTTAATAGTAGATGGATGTAATTTAGCTATTATAATCATATGATATATGCAGAGCATTATACGGAATTGATTTAAACATACATTCGGATGGAGGCGGGAATGTGCATGCAGTGTTTAGTAGGTATACGCAGGTATTCAGTGTGCAAGAAAGATTTAAGAGTGAACGGACGCACCAATTCAGCTAGAAATATTTAATTTGAATATCACCATTTAACGTTTAAATGAAATTTGACGTCGACTACTGATATGATACTGATTAAAACATCTTACATACGCATTGAAAACATTAAAAATCTCACTAAATTCAGTGGACGCCGCAGGGTGGTAGTTTGTAAAGACGCAAGAAGTCCTTCGCGATTTATATATATATATATATATATATGTATATATATAACATACAACAGCACCTCGACGAAGATAGTAGAAATTATCAGCAAAAAAAAAATTCGATACATTTTTTTCTTTTCGCAAAGAATTTTTTTACATAAAAAAGGAAAGTTCCGAAAAGAAATTAGCCTTCTTGGAATGTTTAAGTCGCAAAAAATAATGACATGTATGTACTTAAATAGATTTACTATTACATGATCGAACTGGCTGATTAAATTTTAGATAAATTCATTTTATTTCAGGCAGAAAACAACTATAACAATAAATAAATAAATATGTACGGACAAATCACACACATTAAGCTAGCCCCAAAGTAAGTTCTTAAGTAAGACTTGTGTTATGGGATACTAACTCAACGATACAATATTTTATAACAAATACATATTTAGATAAACATCCAAGACCCAGGACAATCTGAAAAAGATCATTTTTCATCTTGACCTGACCGGGGATCGAACCCGGGACCTTCCGTGTCACAGGCCGGCGTGTTGACCGCTGCGCCACGGAGCTCGTCAATCGACATCGATCGTCAACAATCTTAGATCATTTAAGACTTAAGAGTCCCACGTAAAGCCGCAATTCCATACAAACGTAGTTTCGTTTTAGTTTTACAACAGTTAAGCCAATCTCAACCAAATTACGTACATACCAGATAAGGCATATTGATGTTTATAATCAGATTTCAATTTTAAAAACAACACCTATACAAAATTACAGCGAGTTGAAGTTTCGTATCGAAAACTTGTACTCGCTGTAATTTTGTATAGGTTGAGATTGGCTTAACTGTTGTAAAACTAAAACAAAACTACGTTTGTATGGGATTGCGGCTTTACGTGGGACTCTTGAATGATCTGAGATAACAAGCCATATTTTGTCCCGACAAAAAATGATGACGTGTCCATACTTAAATATCGATTTACTAGTACATGATCAAAATGGCTGATAAAATTTTAGATAAATGCATGATTTCAAGCAAAAAACAACTTTATCAAGCATTATCCCTTTGAATTATTTAAGTCACTGAAAATAATGACGTTTCAATACCAAAATAAATTTACCATTAAAACATGATCAAACTGAGAGCTATGCCGATCGAATTTTAGATAAATTCCTTTGATATCTAGCAAAAAACAACGTTATCAAGGCATTTATCCCTAATCAATTATTATAACTAGGTAGGTGTCGTTCAATCTAATCTGAAAATCGGCAGGGATTGTGACAAAAAACATGAGTCTTGCTCACGTGTTCAACGATGTGATGTGTTGATTTTGATAATGATTAGATATTAATAATATTTTCTCATCATTATCAAAATCAAGATTTGTTCGGTGTCATTGTTTGGAACAAAACGAACATAATGTATTTTTTTTTGCGGGAATGATTGAAATGATTGCTATTGCCTTTTCCATTTCCCACACTAGTGAAAACCCAAATAGTACGCAGGCTGCCTCACGATTTTTTTAACCCCCGGCGCAAAAACAGAGCTGTCATATATTTTACCGCTCTGTGTGTGTGTCTGTCTGTAGTACCATAAGTAGCTCTAAAACGGTTGAAATTATATTAATGCGATATTTTTTTAGTAAAAAGCAAATCTCTTGGAGATGGTTCACAGACGTGTTTTATGAAAATCAGTTCAGTCGTTAACAAGATGGAGGAATTTCCGTATCAGGGGTTGCTCCAAAACCTTTGATTTTATATTTTCATGTTTCCTCAACGGAAGTGATCGATGACCGTACTTGAGTTGACTTGGATCAGAATGGGCAACAAACTCAGAGAGTCTTATTCACCTCGAACGTAAAGGTACTACTTAGATACTTATCACAATGATAAACCTCCAATACCCATGTCTCTGTGGTCCAGTGGGTAAGGCGTTTGCTTTGTTGACCCGGGGGTCGTGGGTTCAAATCCCACGGGAAGCATACTTTGTTAGGTTGTTTCCAGTTTGGTTAGGACATTGCAGGCATGAATCACCTGATTGTCTGATAAGAAAGATGATTCCGTGCTTCGGGACACGTTAAGCCGGTGGTCTCGGCTGCTATTTGGTAGTCGTTACAGGAACCACGTCAGAGGCCGAGAGGCGGTTCCGAAGAACTCTGACACCAGGGTGTGCATGGTCGACTGACCGTGTCACCTACACGAAATGATGATGATGACCCAGGTCAATCTGAAATACATCGTTTGAATTGGGATCAAACCCAGGACCATCCAATTCGAAGGCACCTGCGATAACAGAGATCATTACGCTCACATACACAAAAACTCGGAAAACTTGAGCAATCGTATAAAAAGAAGCCTAATCATTGGAATTAGTTCCAAATAAATCAATAAAAGATATAATCTTTATACTCCAAATGTTATCGTTGTTTAAAATGTACGAATGCCATGTTTTGTACACAAATGGTTGTTTTTACCGGTTACGGGCAATCGGGTTAATGGCATAATAATGAACTTCTATTTTAGATTATAACTGGTTTCCTGATAGCACGTTGATAAAGGACATTGACCTATATAATGTGTGAAATTTAACTATTAAAGGTTTATCGACAATTTTTTATTGAAGTAAAAACATCTTTAGTGGCGCTGTGCACTTTTTGTAATGGTGAATAAATGTCAAACTCGCGGCCGGTCACGTGACCGATAGATTCGTCATGTGGAAAATTCGCAAGACGGCGCAGGGTGCTTGCGCGAATGTGCATGTGTTTGTGTTACAGCGTGCTACGCACATCCATGAATGGTGACTGCTGTTAGGCAAGGTATTAAATTATGAGTGATAGTAATTAGGTTTTCACTTCTGCCGGCACTCCTGGAGTGCAACCCGTTGTTTTTTTTTCATCATCATCATCTCAGCCCATCATCCGCCGACTGCTGAGCAAAGGCCTCTCTTAGTTTCTGCCATCAGTCCCGATCCAGTGCAGATCTTATCCAGGAGTTACCTACGACTTTGACTATATCGTACCCATTTTTTATTTATTTTAACATTTTTCGCTCACCTTAATTAAAGTACAACTAAGTCGAAGTACAATGACTAAAGAGTCCCACGTAAAGCCGAAATCCCATACAAACGTAGTTTGGTTATAGTTTTACAACAGTTAAGCCAATCTCAACCAAATTTCGTACATACGACCGGATAAGGCATATTGATTTCACAAAATTACAGCGAGTAGAAGTTTCGTATCGAAAACTTCTACTCGCTGTAATTTGGTATAGGTATTTTTTTAAAATTGAAATCTGATTATAAACATCAGTATGCCTTATCCCGTCGTATGTACGAAATTTGGTTGAGATTGGCTTAACTGTTGTAAAACTAAAACCAAACTACGTTTGTATGGGGTTTCGGCTTTACGTGGGACGAAGGGGAAGGTGAGGCTGGTGTGTTGTTTAGTGATGAAGTATAAAATAATTCATCATCATCATCATTAGGTCTGTTTTAGTCTCCACTGCAAGAGCTTGACCCTCTCTGAACTACTAGAGCTAGAGCAATCAGAAGATTTGGCTCTCTACTCTCACTCTCTTAAGTCTCCTTCTACGTCATCCACGGGTAGACTTGGAGACAGTTGGAGTGGTCCTATTCTACGCTGCCGGGAACCACACGGCGGTAAAATTATTCAAAGGAAATTTTTCGCGTACTTAATTACTCTACCGATTGTTATTTCTTCTTATTTGTCCAGACGCATTTTGTATATCATTTCTTTTTAACGTTTGTTATTAAATACTTCTGATGTGCAATAAAATGTTTAATAAATAAATAAGTACATTTGTATTTATTTACATAGTTCGTCCTCCGTGGCACATTGGTTAACATGCTAGCCTGCTTTTAGGTTCGGTTTCAGGTTTGATTCCGATGCAAATATTTGCACTTTTTAGGTAGTTATTTATTTGTCTTCGGTTCTGAAGCTCTCCAAAACAAAGGTTAAAGCTTCTAGCAAACAGCCGGCCGTATGTCTCTCCTTGTATTTCTATAGTAAATGTAAAAATTTAATGGAAAAAATATGATGGGTGCTAGCCGCATTGCCTATTGACATGATGCCATAGATTTAGGCCATTTCCTCGGGCGGGTCCTTATGATGCACGGGAAGACAAATTTCTCTATATTCACAAACAATTACAATCCCGGGATACTCAAAAGTAGAATAAATGGGTATCTCTTGGATAGGCATGTAACATAGTCTTCATCGTCACTTACCTTCAGGTGAGATGGGAGGCAAATGCCTTAAAAGAGAAACAGCTGGAAAGTTCCGTCCATTTTACGTCTTTCTTATCTCCCAGACCAAAATAAGGAGAAAATAATAATAGACGTGCTCATAATATGGCGACGAAAATAGCACCAAACGGCACAAATATTTATATGCAAAGTGACATTTACATCTTGTCTTTCTTGTGTCGAATTTTATTATGAATATTTATAGGCAAAGGCGGTAAAATGTATAGAATTGATATTTACAATACCAATATACATTCGTGTTTCAATAAACCTATAATTTTTTAAAAAAAATTAAATTTACTTTTTAATATACAATAAATTATATTAGTCACAGTATTGATAAAAAGCCCCTTGAAAATATTTTACTTAAACGCTTTATCATTTTAGTCATATTATTGTTAGAAGAAAATTTTAGATAGCAATTACTATCTAATTAAGAGAAAATTTGATATCTTTCTCTTTCTCAGTCAGCGTATCTTGTCATAATTAGAGTTTGATGAGAAAGAAAAGATGTTGCTTATATTATCATAATTATAATTCTTAGGCACCTTGTACACCTTCACGATCTCAACGATTGGCAACAATGCAAGTGTAATTTATTATCAATTTATTTGAAACTTTATAACAAACATGTAATTGCTTCATCTACCAGTCAACTTAAAGATAATGCCGAAAATTAAATAGAAGTAAGTGCAAAATTATTACTAAAAGAGCGATTTAAAAAAAAATGTTTATATGATTTATTTATTATGCTCATTGCAGCCTCATTGTGGTCCAGCCCATCTAATACACGAGATGCCGACATCAAGAAGGCGCGGTCTACTCCTCTATGCAATCACATATTACCTCAAGACAAAGTTAGGTAAAATGGGAGGGCAAATGTCATATTTCGCGGCGTGTACCAAAATGTTTATTTAAATAACATGACGAAGAAAACACGAAGCCACTAAATACCTGCAAAATAGAGTCACGTTTTTTTTGTGTCTCCTTAAATACTTTGTTTAAACGTGTACGTCTGGGGCTGTTCTAGTATTACGTCAACAGCGAGGGGGGAGGGAGGCAGGCTTGGCTTATTTTTGATGACCTTGTTAGATGATAATGACGTCAGCATAATTTCCCAATATAAATGTAAAATTTTTTTGTAAACAACATAGAAGTAGGCATACTCTGATTTTTTAACTCTATGGTAAAAATTATTCCAAGTTTTACGCATGCCAGTGGCTTCTCTTTCTTTTGCTAAGGGTGGGTAAGCGTAAAATTGCACGTGTAAAGCAACCCCGAGCTTGATCTCTACTGGGATGTGTGACCACAAGTGGCATAAAATATCTCAAGCCTCTCGATTCTTCGGAAGGCACGTCAAGCCGTTTGTCCCGGCTCTCATCACTAATGACAGAAAAGCAAGGGGAAAAATGTTAACATGGAAAAAATAAAATTTACCGAATTTTCCCGTAGTTTTTAGAGTGAAGGACCAACCAACACCTTGAGGTCGCAGCTTATACCCTTTAGCTTATAGCTCTGTTTGAGCGGGCCGCAGGGGCCTCATATAAAATAGCGGTGAAATAGGTATTGCTCAACTGAGAGAGAGTTCAGGCAAGAAATTAGAATGCCGAGAAGTAGGTTCCTACAGGGGAGCATTCGATATACTTATATTCTTATTTAACATTTACAAGACCGTTATTATTTGTAAAATACAGATTTTGGATATATTTAAATCATAATTAATCCCATTCCAATCCCGAATACTGATACTATAAATGCGAAAGTGAGTTTGTATATATTGTTTGTTTGCTAACCTCTTTACACTTTATTTACTGAATCAATCTTCTTGATATGTGGCACACTCGTTGATAATACTACGGAGAAGAACACAGGCTATATATCACGCGGGCGAAGCCGCGAGCAAAAGCTAGTAAACAATAATTCTCCAGACAGAGTGCCTAAAGCAAGAATAGAGATATCAGATGATGAGAAAAGGCTGTGAACCTGTGACAAAGAATTTGAAAATTGATTTTGTAATTTAGTTTTGATTGATAAATGAAGTAAAGCAACATGGAGCTCCGTCGCACAGAGGTCAACATGCCTGCCTGCGACACGGAGGTCTCGGGTTCGATCCCCGGCCAGGTCAAGATGGAAAACGATCTTTTTCAGATTGGCCTGGGTCTTGGATGTTTATCTATATTAATATATTATTAAATATAGTATCGTCGAGTTAGTATCCCATGACACAAGTTCTCAACTTACTGTGGGATATGTCCCTATATATTTATATTTATTTATATCATTAAGGAAACATGCCGCTTCGTTACATCTGTACATCCTTTCTGAAAAACTGTAAATATTATTATGAAAAAATATAATGGCGAAATTTTGATCGATTTGAACCCTGAAAGGTTTTATTCAGCCCGTTGATATGAACAACTTTACCAAACAATAATTTTGTATAATAAACCAATTACTTTCTTGTCTTGCGCTGAAATGACGCAGCCATAGCAAAAGATAATATCATATCGGTTATTAACACATATAAATCAATCCTTTCTTTAATAGCATTTCAATTTAATTTTCGTCATTAAGAGTCGCCTGGACGCGCATGTCTCCATACAAAAGGAAAAAGGGAATTGTGGCAATATTTGTCAATATTGGGGCAAGATTAAGCATCCAATCAATTAATCTCATTATAATCTACGTACGTTTCTATACAGTTTGGTTAGATTATCAATAGTTTGAGAATTAAACGCCTCTCAAGATACATACATACATATTATCACGCCTCTTTCCCATAGGGGTAGGCAGAAACTATGGATTTCCACTTGCTACGATCCTTACAAACCTCTTTCGCTTCTCAAGATTTCCATACAAATTTGAAAAGGCTTGTAATTCCGAAACCATTGGTTTTTTAACCAAGCTGTATAGGAACGTGCGTAGATTATAATGAGATTAATTGATTAAATGCTTAATTTTACTCCATGATTATCAAATATTGCCACAATTCCCTTTTTCCGTTTGTATGGAGACATGCGCGTCCAGGCGACTCTTAAGTAAATACTGTAACGGGATTGAATAGGGTTTCGTGCTGAAAGGATAACACACTGATTCTACACACACACACTTCTAATATTCGCTTTTGGAATAACCTCATCTTGGGTAACTTTGAATTTCATTATTAAAAAGTATTTATGTATTTTTTTTTATAAATACTATAAGAAAGAATTTTGCAATAATACACAAACATGTCATTGAATTTATTTTTATCGTATGTAAAAAATAGTTCAAATGTCGAAAACAAAACGAAATTCAAAGATATCCAAGATGACTGTACATCAAAAGCATTTCAAAATCTTAATGAAACCTCCTTGCTACAATACCTAGTAACTCAAAAACGATAACCAAGTAATTTTTACTTTTGCAATTATAATTACTTTGTATTGTACTTATCAATTTGTTACTAGCCTTTCAACAACATTGAGCAATAATTGTTGTATTCCTATCTAAGTCATGTCGATTCTTTGATAAGATTACGAACAATACCTCTGTCTAGCTTCAAATAAATGAAATAAATATATACGGACAAATCACACAGATTGAGCTAGCCCCAAAGTAAGTTCCGAGACTTGTGTTATGGGATACTTATTCAACGATACTATCTTTTATTACAAATACATATATGGATAAACATCCAAGACCCAGGTCAATCTGAAAAAGATCATTTAATTTTCCATCTTGCCCTAACCGGGGATTGAACCCGGGACCAACCGTGTCGCAGCGCAGGCCGGCGTGTTGACCGCTGCGCCATGGAGCTCGTAAAATCGATAAATTGGAGACAACTATACTAGCATTTGAGAAAAAAATGTCGTAAATCAACATTAATTGTTCTTGTTTAGCACCTGTGCCTTCTCATACAAATGAGGTTTTTATGAGTATTTCTAAGAAATGAGATCTAATAATAGCGAGATTACTGCACTGGCCGAAATTCTCAAATAATACCTATATATGATTTAATTTTAAGATGTCTTATACGCCATAAGATGTCTGATAAGATTTAAAACAAACAGCTATTTAAGCGAGGTATATAATTATGATATTATTGATTTCATTATTTTAAATATTTTTGAAACATAAATATTTTGTTGCGATCATGAAATAAAAAATAAAGTAGAGCCAAGATATTGATATTATTTTTATCCACATCCACTGTACACATCCGACGCACATGGAATTGAACAAAAACATGCATCTCTAAACTACTTTACATCCAAACATGCAAATAAAAAATTTAAATACTCACTTGCTGCTGCTCTTTGACTGGTTTCCTTAATTACTAATATCACAGGATTTTATAAGACTTATACTAAATACACGCACTATACACTGTAGACGTAGAAAAAAAATATACACAATATTTACACTGGCAAGTCTTTTTCTTTTTAATTACATTCCCACTCAAGTTCGTTTTTCAAATTATTTTTTTATTTCATCCAGTTACATTTTTGGTCGCGCCAAATAGTACGACATCGAGTTCGAATTTCGAATTGAGGCACAGACGGCACGGCAGGTGCGTTCTTGAGCGCAACCACGAGCAAACTGTCATTTCAGGTAACCGTCCCATGGTTTTAATATCAGGTGGACAACAAAATCAGTGATGATAACGATAAGGATACAAAGAAGTTCTTAGTCAGCAACAGACGGGGGTGCTCCAATGATGGGATGGGGGAAAGGACCGGTTATTCCCGGTCAATGTTCGCACGCCGTGTGAACTTCGCATTATTTTTTTGGGTTTGAATTCCGAACACTTTTTTCATTGATATTTTATTTTGGAGCGCGGAAGATGGGCTTTATGCATTGATTGAAAATACGAAACCGGTTGTACAGAAATAAATACGTCTAAGCTTCGATTGGATATTTTTGGTTTATTTTTGTGTCGGGCCAATCTTTCTTTTTTGTGTTACGACTGCGGTGTGGCTCGCCCTCTTCATACCGTGTAATAAAACAAAGATAAGTAATCAAGTAAAGCAAAACTATTGCCCAATACTTCTGCTTTTACAAATTAATCTTATTTAATAAGATAACGTTAAGGTAGATCAGATCCCTCCAAAAACATAAATGTAAAAAAGGGAGCCAAGTTCATGGTGTGGTTGTCGACTACACCTACAAAAGTATTATGGTTCAAATTAGTACCACCTGATATGTCTATGAATCTTAACATTTGACCTGGCTAGTTCTTTTACCAACAAAATAAATCAAAGAAATTAGAATAATAAAACCTCAATAAAAAATGTGGTTGCTATTGAACTTGCGATTTTTTAAATTCACGCTCTAAACATGAAAATGTAAATTTTTTCTTCAGTATACTCGTACAAGCCTTGGAGAAAAAAATATCGGTTGCTCGTTTTGTCGTGAACATTTTCGATAATTCATTAGGTACCTATACGTACTACGACGGAACAGACCATTTATTTTTCTCGATTTAAGGCCGCACACTAGGCACAGTAGCGACGCCAATCATTTTATTCCTAAAACTTTACAAATATAAAGAAGTTCAAGAATGTAAATCATATAAGCCTTAGTAAATAACCTGAAGTATTTTTGGAATCATGTTTAATATTATCAGAATCAGTGAGAATTATGAGAATCAGATCACGTTTTCTCTTAATGACTGATGCTCATTATATTAAAAAATAATAATACTTCAAATAATACCAAAAATACTTCAAGTTATTTACTAGTGCTTATATGATTTACATTCTTGAATTTCTTTCTATTTGTAAAGTATAGGAATAAAATGATTGGCATCGCTACTGTGCCTAGTGTGCCCCCTTAAGACTTGGTCACAGAACAAAAGTTGTTTGTTTTCATGTTGAGAATGTGAATTTAAATCATCACTTATTCAATACAGCATTTGTATAAACAATGGGCTATTTTCCTAAATATAATTAGTCCGTTAGTTAGATTATCAAAAAACATTTGACACGTATTTTTCTTTTGTCAATCAAACACAAAATGACAAAGATATAGCCCGTTAAATTTGTGTGTGACGTCACTCGCCAGTACACTTTTTAGTGGCCTGTGACTTAGGGCCTGTGATGTCACAAGCTCATGAACTTTGACACGCTTTATCTTTGACATTTATTGTTTAATTAACGAAAGAAAAAAATACGTGTCCAATATTTTTTGATTGTCTCACTGATGGTCCAATTTTATTATTAATATTTTGACCCATGAAAATAGCCTAATGCGTACCTATAATATAAAGATGATAAGTTAATTGGCCTAGGCTAGTATATGGCTCTGGTAATACAGAGATGGTCGTGCTCCTGCAGTTGAGACTAAAAAGACCTGATGATGATGATGAAGTTAATTGGCCAAATATGACTGGTATGTGAAAACTAGAAAATGAATCTATTATATCTGTCCTAATGCAAAGAAAAAAAAGAATTACTTAAACATAAAATGTCAAATTCCAGCAGTATGCGTTGTCTAATTTATTTTTCAATACATTTGCTAATAATACGGTTCTTATGACATCGAAATCTGTATGTGTAATAAAATCCTTTCTTAGCGAATGCCTACGTCATATTAACTAACTGCATGGTTTGAGCTATGAGTTGATAGATCATTCAGTAATGGTTACCTTTTATATTATACATGGTGAAATTTTGATCGTTCTGGACCCTTAAAGGGGTGATTCAGCCCGTCGATATGAACCATTTTTCCTATGGGACCAATGCTGGAAACTCAAATTTTATTTCGATATTTTCATACAAAAGTGTTCAGCCGCCCGGGCAATTTGTATAGGAATGTCGAATTTTTTTACGAATTAACAGCATTTGTCCCATAGGAAAAGTTGTTTATATTGACAGGCTGAATCACCCCTTTAAAGGTCCGGAACGATCAAAATTTCGCCATGTATATACCTTCAGAAGATTTAGCTAAATGCAATCAAAGAAACTACCTGGACCTGGGCCCGCTTGCCCCAAGCATCCAAAACTGGGGCCACCATCCAACTATCGCCATACTTCTTTCCTGACAAGTCCGATTATATATTTGAAAGTAATAACCATGATTCTGTAGATAAGTTAATGCTTTGACGTCATGAAGCGAAAATTGTGTCACGATTAATTAAGATTATCCGAACAAAAAAATCAAGGAAAATAGAACGATTTAGAATGATTTATATATCATTCTGTCTCTATTAAGGTAATTTGTAGCTGACAAAAGACGGCGACAGCAAACGACGTGTCGCTCTGAAATGACGCAGCGACTCGTCGTCTGCGGTCGAACGACGTGTCGTCGGGCGACTTGTCGCTATCTATATAAATATAATAAATATTGTTGAATTAGTATTTTACAACACAAGTTCACAACTCACAGCTCAGAAATGCTTTCTTTTATACAAGTGATTTTTTTTAACAGAAGATATTTTTTTTACAGCAGATTCAGTACCTGATGCCGAACTACTTTCCATAAAAATATTTTGAGAAAAACCCAAAAATATTATTTCGCCTTCCCATACAAATTGGTCATCAGCTACATTGACAATTAGCTGATCGGACTTATGTACTTTGCAGTAATTCTCTATAAATACTTTGTAGTCGACAGCCGACAGCGACATCAAATGACGTGTCGCTCTGTCATGCATGACGCAGCGACCGAAACTAGCGACACGCGTTATTTAATTCTTGTTCTTCGAAATAAGAACAACTTGAAAAAATCTACCTAAGTACTTCCTTAGTAAATTACTTGTAGTATTTTTAGTAGAACTTTTCATCGACATCAGTATTTCAGATTGAGAGAACTACTCATTACCGCCAAAAGTGGCCGCTTTTGGCGGTAATGCGTAGTTCTCTTGATTTACCAAATGCAAAATAATGAAAAGCAATACAAAAAATACTAGAAGTCATTTACTAGTGAAGTACTTTCGTCGTTTTTGTCAATTTGATCTTATTTAGTAGTCAAAGAAATAAAACCAATGGTGGCGCTAGTTGGCTGGTGTAAGCGCCTTAACTAAAGTTATAAGGTTGTAACTACTTATAGAAAAAATAATACTACTACAGAATAAAAGTGTGTGATTCCCGGCAGAGAAGAATAGGACCACTATAAGTCATCCCGTGGATGTCGCAAAAGGCGTCTTAGGAAATAAGCTAAACAAAACTGACAAACATCAAAAAAACCTCTCCAACCCGTCTGGCCAGCGTGGAGAGTGTAGGCCAAATACTCTGACTGCTCTCGCTAATATTTGGCTTGGGTAGTACAGTTAGGGTCATGTTCATGCAGTAGTGACCAAAAAGTCTTGATGATGATAGAATATATACTCGTAGTATCGTTGAATAAAATTAATTTATTACGGTTTTATCGCGTTTATTACATTATTTATACACCTATCGTTTCGAACACTTTACAGTGTTCGTGGTCGCAGGTAGACTGATAAATGGTAAATTAATTTTATTGAAACGTGTGACAATCGCGAAAACATTAGTAGTCAATAGTCGTTGAGTAAGTATCCGACAACACAAATTAACAACCCCTAGTGAGGTTAGCACAATTTGCATGAATCGTCTATATAAATTGTGTGATTTTTTAACAGTAGCCCAACTTTAGCAGATGTACCTAATACTGAACTTCATTCCAGAAAAACTTTTTGGGAAGAGCAAAAAGTACAATTTTGTATTCCCATACAAATTGGCGGATCGCCTGATCGGGGTGTGGGAAGGAGATTATTTCGTCATATTTCACTTAATGTTTTTGTTGTAATAAGTTTAGCATACAGTACTGAACCTGTTGTAAAAATTAGTATTGTAAAAATTCTATTTGTATTTAGGGTACTTGGAAAAGCACCCTTATCCTTCAAACCATCAAACAAGCCAGTCAAAATAAACAACTTTAAAGCCAGTAAAAAAAAGTTTTTTCGAGATCCCAGCATTGGTCTCATTGGAAAAGTATTAGCTCCAACATCATACTTAAGATGATTGGAGATAGGTTGGATTGTCCTTACTTGCGGCATTGCTGCGACAAACATGTTGTGCCGTAGCCATGCCGGTGAGACAATTCTAATTTCGTCTCTTCTATTATTTTATTAATTTTTAGCATTAAATTCTGACATTTATTGATGTAATTCCAAATTTTAATTTTGACAAATTATTCATCAATGTAATGAATTTTTTTTATCTGTTATTTAATTCTCGAAATATGAACCTGGAATCGTTGTCTGAAATAATGAATATTATTATTATATTTATTAATTATGACAGGCTGGTTTGATGGTTTTAAGGATAAGGGTTTTTTTACCATTACCCTGTACATAAATGTATTTTGGTATATATTTATTACAATTCTTTTTTGGTGTAATTACTATCATAGTTAACAAATACTTTTCATTGCCGACAAATTCGCAGCCATAAACTAGTAATACTTGTAAGTATGTTATGGATGGCATATCCCGTACAAAAACCTTGTGCCCAGTGAGTTATTAAAGGAAAACGATGTTAATTAAAATGTATTAAAACACTAGATATAACTCTTCAAGTGACATTATAAATTAAGTACTATTTACATATACCTAACAAGGATGTTGCCAGCATTCAAATTAGGGGAGGGGGACGGCAGGAAGCTGGTGATAGGGGGGAAGGGAGCATTACATCATCATCTTTAGGTCTTTTTTAGTCTCCACTACAGCAGCACGACCCTCTCTATCCTACCAGAGCCATATATTATATTAGGCAGAGCATAACATGTTTCACGGTAGATATTATTGAAACTAAGTAATGCCTTCTAAACAGAGCATCTATAAGAGTCTATAATAATGATTTTGGGTTCCGTAGCCAAAGGGTGCCAACGGGATCCTATTACTAACTAGACTGTACTTTTGAAAATAATCATTTGAATGATATCAAAAACAGTAAATCTTTTGTTGCTACATCATCATCATCAGGTCTATGTTAGTCTCCACTGCAGGAGCACAACCTCTCTGTACGCCATATATTAGGCAGAGCAGTCAGAGGATTTGGCAAATACTCTCCACGCTGCCCAGACGGGTTGGAGAGGTCTCTTTGATGTTTATAAGCTTTGTTTAGCTGGTGTTTTTTAAATCGCCTTCTACGGCGTCCACGGGAAGACTTGGAGTGGTCCTATTCTACTCTGCCGGGAACCACACGGCATCAAATAAATAAAGGGAGGCCTAAGAAATCATCATGACATACAACTTACCGGGCTGCCTGAACACATTTAAAAGGAATGTCAAGTTTTTTTTTTAATTTCTAGCAAACCGTTAGACCCAGTTGAAACGTTGATCTTATTAACGGGCTGAGTCGCCCCTCTAGGGATCGGACTGGGTTTCATTATCATATTATATACTAGCAGCCCTACATGTATTATACCTTAAAACCGTCCTCGTAAATCACTCTATCTATTGGTGAAAACCCCATGAAAATCCGAGCAGTGGTATTTGAGTTCATCGCAAACAGATAGACAGACGCGGCGGCGTACTTTGTTTTATAATATGTTAGTGATATTTAAGCGTCTTTGATGTAGAGACACAGCACAGTTCCGTTACAGCATTAGGTATTGTATCACCTTAAGATCTCTTATCTTGTTGCTAAGTTCATCCAACACAATGGTCATCTGAAACTTTCAGGCGTAGTTTATTTCCATATCAACAAACCATAAGTAACGAAACTGAATTCACATTGGAGGAGTGGACTGAGCGAGTCTAATAGATTTTTTTAATATGCTGCGCTGGATATGCGCTGCCTCGTGAAAGACCGCGTGTGAAACTCCTTAATAAAGTTGTTCCGAAATGGGCGGTGGCAGCACTGGAGCGTCGGGTCTATGATATGCCTACAATGTACGTTGTGTTTCGATCGATGTATGCAACTATGTATGTGCGTGGTTCCCGGGGTATAAAGACCACTCCAAGTCTTCCCGTGTATGTCGTGTAAGACGACTTAGGAAACACAAGCTAAACAAAGCTGAGAGTTCTTGGCGGGAATTTTAGCGGACTACACGGTGTCTGTTTCGGATTGTTTCGCAAATTGATTCTAGTTGACTTTATAATGTGAAATTTGTGTTATTTGGTGTTATAAATGCCCATATTTAAGATGTGTAGAATAACGAAAGTAGACTGTCATTGTGCGGCTGTAGTGAGATTTAGCGGGCTGTTGGTTGTCTGCCTTGCTGCGTCGTCAATGATGAAACCAGTAGATTCGCGAAGAGTTGTCGCCAGGGGCTCCGTGAAAACAACGAAATGAATAACACCATCATTTCGTTAGCAACAAACAAGAAAAACTCGCCACCTGGCGAAATAAATGAAGAAAGGCTCTAAAGGACTTGTATCCAGGGCCGTAAAACAATACTAAAAAAAAAGAGACCCGTCTGGCTAGTGTGGTTACAGAAAGGTTTCTTCTCTTGCAGTGGAGCCTAAAAAAGATCTGATCAACTAAAGTATTGAACGGGAATTTTGCGAAGTAGACGTGGCGGCGACTCGACGTGGAGCGGCATCAAATCGTCATTCTTACTTGCCATTTCACTCGCCTATCACTCTACGAATCTATAGTTATCTTCCACGAGGTGGTCGAGTGATTATAGTGTCAAGTTTAGTAATCACAATTTAAAAGATAAATTTATGTTTGTAGTTATACTAACTTAAATTTACAGCTAGTTTTACAGGTATTTGTTATGCAAGCAGCTTCTTCGAAAATTATGAATGACACAATAACTCGTAAAATCTTATTAGCCGATTATATCAACCTTTTCAAGGTTCTTTACCAAAAAGTTGTAACGATGCTGCATAATGCTAAAAATCTGTAGCTTTTGAACACTGATTAATAATATAAACATACCTACGTCCAATTAAATAATAATTACTTAAATTATGAAATGACGTAAAAAAGTGCCTGAAATCTTTAAATCTTTATACCTTCACGCTGCATGTTGCTTTTTATCTCATTTCTCAATCAACGTCATCCTCACTTTTTAACCGACTTCAAAAAAAGGAGGAGGTTTACAATTCGTCGTAATCTTTTTTTTTTTTTTATGTATGTTCCCCGATTTCTCGGAGACGCCTGGACTGATTTAAGAAATTCTGGTAGGTAATAGGTAATACTTTACAGATGGTCCCATTGAATTTTTATCGAAATGTGTCGAGCGCTTTTTGAAAAAGTACACAAAAACCAAAAAAAAGTTTACAGGTATGCCGTTTGGATCACACTTTATTTCCATTTCTTTCTTATGCTTTTAAAAAAAAATTATAGGGTTGAAGTCGGTTTTTGTTTTTTGTTAAAAATATCTTAAATTATATTAATTACAAACTTAATTTCAAATTCCAATTTCAAAATCTTTACAGCCCTTCCTCAACATCTGACACACTTCACAAACTAAGCAGAAAATATTATTAGTCATAGATTTAAAAAAAATACATACCTACTTCTATGCTATTACAAGACTCACTCTATCCATCCAACCTTTACATGTAGTGTAGATTTTCTACAGAATTATCTATTGTTATTGTGAAAAATTTAATTACTATCTGCATGTTTATACAAATAAGAACAGTCTTGTAATGAGTGAAACGGTAAATAGTATATTTTACAGGTATTTTTATGGCATTCACAATGTATTCTGATATATTCTTATCAAATTAAGAAATAATGTATCGGAATATCCTGCCCCTAGCTGCTCCCTAGCCCCTTTTACTGCTTACTTAATTTTGAATAACTCCGGGTCCTCTATAAAAGAGCTGGGTGGGTGAGCTGGGAGTTTGGGACCTCACACACAATCTTTCACTATATCTTTCACCTTCACTTATTGGACACTTGGCTAGCCATGGAAGCAACATTAAACATGTGGATCATCAATCAATCGATCATCAATCAATTTATTCTAGAACTATTGCAGGGGACCGTGCACCTTTGAATTGATTAATTAAATATTTCAATGAACTTTACATGTCTAGATCTGTTTCTATAGTCTCTGACTTTTAAAAATAAATTATTTTAAATTTAAATAGATTACATTGTAATTGTCATAGATTTGTTTTATAGTTTACTAGCTTTTGGCTGCGAATTCGTTCGTGGAATTATACTTTCTTTTAGCGCTCGCCTACGATACTCCACGCGGACGGAGTCGCGGGCATAAGCTAGTAAGAAATAGGTATATGGATAACGGATTTACAGCGATCTATTTTCAAGTTAATCAACTTACTGTACTCTGTAAATATCCATTATGGAATTGTTTGTCGTCTTTGTTTTTTTTATACGCGAGCCAAGTCGCGGACTAAAAGCTAGGGTAATACACAAGTAATACACAATAACTATTTAAAATTCATAGCAATGTAACCTCAACAATAAATATCGAAATGTTAGCGTGAGGTAAATCCCTGTATGTCACGCATACATTGCCGGTTTTCCTCCTAACCTACATGCAGTGCATGACAATATGTAGGTAAGTAATAGATGTCGGTTTTATATGGACTCCCCCGCTATACAATGGGTACTAAAACCACGAAAGCATCATAAAAAGAATCATCGGAAGAACCGTACAATCATCTTTGGTACACGACAGATCAGCTGTCAGGAAATGTTCCTCCTCCAATAAAATTCAGCAATAAATAAATAAATATATACGGACAAATCACACAGATTGAGCAAGTCCCAAAGTAAGTTCTTAAGTAAGACTTGTGTTATGGGATACTAACTCAACGATACAATATTTTATAACAAATACATATATAGCTAAACATCCAAGACGCAGGTCAATCTGAAAAAGATCATTTTTCATCTTGACCTGACCGGGGATCGAACCCGGGACCATCCGTGTGGCAATCGCAGGCAGGCGTGTTGACCGCTGCGCCACGGAGCTCGTCAATGATACTGCAGTAACTAAAGAAACATTTCAAAAAGTGTGTAATAAACATTACATAAAATACTACTAATAATATGGTAATATAAATAACAATATGAATAACGTT
Organism: Rhodophaea formosa; assembly: GCA_963082605.1. Lineage (NCBI taxonomy): Eukaryota > Metazoa > Arthropoda > Insecta > Lepidoptera > Pyralidae > Rhodophaea > Rhodophaea formosa. The sequence goes on along the minus strand of OY720228.1, from coordinate 4,620,160 downwards.
AAAAAGATGACAATTATTTGGAAACAAAAAACTATGTTTATGGCAACAAAAAACCACTATATTGATATTAAATTGAGTTCTAGAATGCTATAATAGCCATTCAGGATTCGCTAATTACTTTGACATATTTTTTTTACTTCTATCCCAATTATAACATTATTTAGACACCTATCATATCACTTTACAGTGTTCATGTTCGCGGGTAGACTAAATTGACATCCCATCCCATCCCAACTAATATTATAAATGTGAAAGTGAGTTTGTTTGTTTGTTACGCTTTCACGCCGTAACTACTGAACCGATCATCATGTAATTTTGCATACACATAGACATAGGGTAGGGTACTGAAAAGGACATAGGCTATATATGTCGTGGTGTCGGAAGGTTATAAGGTAATTTTATTAAAATGTGTACCTAACCATTAAGAAAACATTAGTTAACATTATAAACTATTCTCAAAAACCCACAACAAACCGACAATCATCAATCATCAAAATCTAATAAATAAATAAATATATACGGACAAATCACACAGATTGAGCTAGCCCCAAAGATTATATTGTCTTTGCCCAAGGTAAGTTCTTATGTAAGACTTGTGTTATGGGATACTAACTCAACGATAGCATATTTTATAACAAATACATATATAGATAAACATCCAAGACCCAGGTCAATCTGAAAAAGATCGTTTTTCATTTTGACCTGACCGGGGATCGAACCCGGGACCATCCGTGTCGCAGCCTGGCGTGTTGACAGCTGCGCCACGGAGCTCGTCAAATAATTAAATCATCTTAATTAAAGTTCTACAAGATAGTCATAAAATTTGGAATAATGTACTTTCTATATAGTATTTGTTTCCCTCCGTGGTAATACTATGCATACATTATTAAAATACGTAACAACGGGTTACTCACGTAAATAGTCAGTGAGTGCGTATATTGGGACGACACCGTGCGCGGGTCTCAATTCACATTCGCCCTGAGGAAGACCTCCGGACGAGGTTGAAACGTGTCGGCCTGTAGCTGACTATTTACGTGAGTAACCCGTTGTTACGTATTTTAATAATGTCTTTATCTCACGTTAGTTTTCATCAAAAAAAACTATACATACATCCAAGATACTAACCTCCACTCTATCTATTACGGGGTGGACAGAAAGACCATGCAGTCTCATGACCACGGAGACGAGCTCCGTGGCGCAGCGGTCAACACGCATGACTGCGACACGGATCGTCCCGGGTTCGATCCCCGGTCAGGTCAAGATGGAAAATGATCTTTTTCAGATTGACCTGGGTCTTGGATGTTTATTTATCTATATCAGGATTTATTATAAAATATAGTATCGTTGAGTTAATATCCCATAACACAAGTCTCGAACTTACTTTAGGGCTAGCTCAATCTGTATGATTTGTCCGTATATATTAAATAAATAAATAAATTATTTATTTATATTTATTTATTCATTGTAAGGCGATTAAAAAAAGGAGTTGCTACCGCAGTAGCTTCGAAATTGATTTGTTAGACCTTGTAGTGTCTCAAAGGTAAGTGCTTTTAATTTTAAATAATTGATATTTTCTTTAAAATCAAAATAATGTTATTTGTCAAAATTAATCTCTCTTTAACCTCCGAGGTACAAGTGGCTTTAAGCGGGGTTCGAACCGGGACCATGCATGGGAAGCGCTTAGAATGTTTCACAGAAATTGTACCTATGTCTATTTGCGCGCGCTTTTGTTATATTATACACTAGCAGCCCTCCCCGGCTGCGCACGAGCATGTATAATACCTATAAACCCTCCTTACGAATCACTCTATCTATTGCTAAAAACCACATGAAAATATGTGCAGTAGTTTTAACAGCTTTGGTTTTAAAACAGACTGACGCGGCGGAGAACTTTGTTTTATAAGGCGTAGTGATGATAGTGATTGTATGGTGGTAAGTAACCCTTGATTTACGATTTCGACTCGCATTTAGCCGGTTTTATCATCAGACACATTAAAATGATTTAGGCGTCATTAGCTATGCTATAGTTCGACCTTGTAAATCTTTGAGAACGTGGAGAATAGGTAATTCGCGTTCAAAATCATGTTCTTGCTGCAAGTTCACGACATGGACACGGAACAATGGGTACACCTATGATTCATAATAAACGTGTGTTAAATTAGCCTGGGTCTTGAATGTGTATCTATTAGCGCAAAACCTCAGAAACCTCAACTTATTTTTGTGATACAAGAATTATTTAAATTATAAAATTTAAGTATCGCGATGGTCCAGTGGGTGTGAGCTCTATGAGCGCTTACGTATGTTAAGCAGGTGCAGTCCCTGCTTGGATGGGTGACCGCAAGTGGCATAAAAATATCTCGAGTTCCTCCGTGCTTCGGAAGGCACGTTAAGCCGTTGGTCCCGGCTGTCATCGTTGATGGCAGTCGTTAAGCTATGTCAGATGCCTTAAGGCAGCTTGAAAAATCTGACACCAGTGTTGGCCACTTACACATACGAAAAACAAACAAACGAACAAAGTATCGCGATTATTAACGAAGAAATTATTTACATATGTTGCAAATTGAAAGGTTTGCCGCTTCGCTTCTGGATCAAACACGGTGTAATTAAAATATTATTTATAGTTAAAATTTGATTCCTATTTTTATTTGTGGAATCGATTCTACTCTAAATTCTGAAAAAACTAATTTCAGGTCTAGCTTTTTTTCGTTAACACGTTGTATATGCTAAATCGTATCTTATGGCGCAAAGTATAAGGAGGGCTGACCCCAAATGAAATGGGAACAATAGTCATGGAAGATGAAGAAGAAGAAGAAGGTGGAATTAAGAAACTCGCATTTATACATACATACATGAACTCTGATAAATTTTCTACCTCTGTATCATTTCACAAGTAAGTCTACGCTGGGGACGTGCTGGGGACTAGATAATTTTAGTTGTATCTCTCGTAGTGCCTTGTGTTTATAAAAACTTTTTAACAAATAAATTAGACCGTCGAAATAAAATGAAAAGCAAAAATCAATCCCACGTTTTTTCCAAATTAATATTGGACCAACTTTGGAGTATAATACCCTTTCCAATAAAAACAAGAATTTTCAAAATCATACTACTTTGTAAAAAGATTATGCGTTTACATTAAAAAATACGCAATGACTTGAGAACCTCTTAGGCCAGTCAAAAAGTGTCAAACATTGCAAACGCGCATGTATCGCCGATTTTTATTGTACACTAAGAATAGCGTACACCCAAGTTTGCAACTTTCTTAACCCTGTGCTACTCTTGGGGGGGCTGAAAGTATGGGACTTTTTTCAGTTTTTACGAAAATACTTTTTCGGGTATCTTTGTGGTATGCTTTTATAAAATGCACTAAATTATCTAGAGCCGTGTGGTTCCCGGCAGAGTAGAATAGGACCACTCCAAGTCATCCCGTGGATGTCGTAAAAGGCGACTAAGGAAATACAAGCTAAACAAAGTTTATAAACATCAAAGAGACCTCTCCAACCCGTCTGGCCAGCGTGGAGAGTGTAGGCCAAATCCTCTGACTATTCAAGCTAATATATGGCTCTGGTAGTACAGAGAGGGTCGTGCTCCTGCAATGGAGACTAAAAAGACCTGATGATGATTGAAATGAAATATCTACATAGTATAGTCTGTTTCTCTACTGTTAAAAAACTTAGTGAGGTAAAATTACACTCATTTGAAAGCTTATATAGTCTTCTTTCTTTTATTTTACTTCAACTTTCCTGTAAGATCTTTAGTTAGGTACGGGCCCGGAACACAAAACTGCCCCAAATTGTGCCAAATTTGGGGAAAAATGGGCATGGTTTGACTAGGTATGACTAAATAACTATAAGTCACAGAGAATTCAAATTATACTCAAACGTTAGATAATTTAGTGCGTTTCATAAAAGCATACTACAAAGGTACCCAAAAAAAGCATCCTTAAGGTAGTTTTTTCGTAAAAACTGATAAAAGTCCCATACTTTCGGGGCCCCCAGGAGTAGCACAGGGTTAAGAAAGTTGCAAACTTGTGTGTAGACTATTCTAAGTGGTCTTTACAATATATAAAAAAAATCGCCGATACATGCGCCTTTGCAATGTTTACGTCGATATTGACAGGGATATCTCCGTTTTTCGTCGTTTAAAATCAGGAGTTCCAATGTAGCTCGCGAGTGACGTGACATTCTTTGCTCTGTGATTAAAAACATCAACTCTTTTTGAGCACTACTCTTAAGCGGGCACCGGGGCACCCTAGGCACAGTAGCAACGCCAATCATTTTATTCCTAATACTTTACAAATAGAAAGAAATTCAAGAATGTAAATCATATAAGCACTAGTAAATAACCTGAAGTATTTTTGGAATCATGTTTTATTATAATGAGAATCAGTCATTAAGAGAAAACGTGATTACCGCCAAAAATGGCCGTTTTTGGCTGTAATCTGATTCTCATAATTCTCACTGATTCTGATAATATTAAACATGATTCCAAAAACACTTCAGGTTATTTACTAGTGCTTATATGATTTACATTCTTGAATTTCTTTCTATTTGTAAAGTGTTAGGAATAAAATGATTGGCGTCGCTACTGTGCCAAGTGTGCGGCCTTAAAATGCTAAAAGTAGTGTTTGTTTAAGTAGCACATAAACAAAACTACAAAAGTAAATCAAAATAACTAAATTGCATTATCTGTATAAAACAATAAAATAACTTCAAATGAAACTAGAACATGGATAAGGGATTACAATAAATATAACCAGCCAAGTGCGAGCCGGATTCAAACACAAAGGTTCTGTATCGTTCGATACTTACTGCAAAAAACGTTTCTTCTATAGCCCCGTTTTTTTGTAAAAAAAATTAAGAATTATTTTATTTATATATTAAGCTTTAAAATATACAGTCTTATTTAATACTAGCAGTTACCCGCGACTTCGTCCGCGGTGACTTCAGGTTTGGAATGCGGGGATTATAAAATATGACGCTACAAAGCGGTAAACTAAAAATATACCCCGATTTACCCCCTTAGAGGTTTAATTTCGGGAAACTATTAAAAATGTTACTCATTATTTTTGCCGTTTTCAATTCACACGAAATTTCATACAAATATGTCCAAGGAATAAAAAGTTTCATATAAACTTTAATCCTCTATTTCACCCCCTTAGGGGATGACTTTTGAAAAATCCTTTCTTAGTGGATGCTTACGTCATAAAAGGAATACGTGAGCAAAATTTCAAATTTCTAGCTCTAAGGGTTTGGCCTGCGCGTGATCTTTGATAATTACCCATTTTTTTAAGTATTAAAATGAATATAGTATGTTATCCTTAATATATAGACATATGCCATCGCGGACACAATTCCACCATACATTGTTTTGTTATATCTCAAAGGGTTTAGACAGCGTTTTCGTTAAAAGCTCCCAAACGGCTCATTTTTTTACGACACCTCCAACAAATATCGTTGGTATATACATAAATGTATACAAAAACTTAACAAACTATATACTTAAACCTTCCTCGAGAACCACGCTATCCATTGGAGAAAACCGCATGAAAATCGGTTCGGTAGTTTTGGAGTTTATCGCGAACAGACAGACAGACAGACAGACAGACAGACGCGGCGGGGGACTTTGTTTTATAATATGTAGTGAAGTGATAGTGATTGACGGGATGAGAGACGGCGGAGGCTTTGTAAGAGGGTCTCGTAATCCCTTTGGCACGCTTTGAAAGGGCCGGAACCCTAAAAAACAATAAAATCAAAACAAATATAGATTTAATTTGTGTCATGGATATACACTCAAGATAGTGAGGATAAGAAAAACACTTCAGTTTATCGATTCTGTGCCTATTGTTGAACTTGAGATATAAGTAGATATTTCTTTACCCACAGACTGATATTGTCTTTCTTTGTTATATCAGGAACTAGCAATTTGCCCGCGACTGCGTCTGCGGAAATGATAGCCGCAGATAAATATGCTTTCTATACCTGAAAGAATTTTTAAAATCTGCGCAGTAGTTTCGGAGCCTATTAAATGCAAACAAACAATCAAATCTCTCCTCTTTATAATATTAGTATAGATAATCGAATCAAACCCGGGACCATCCGTATCCGTGTCGCAGGCAGGCGTGTTTACCGCTGCGCCATGGAGCTCGTAAATTATAAGTATATTCATGAATTAGTTTGAAGGCTTATTTAAGGCCTCATAGAACATAATGTTTACTGGGCGCGAGTGACATTACATCAGGGGCGTCATTTTCAGGACTTGCCCGCCTCCTGAAATCCAAACTAATATTATAAATGCGAAAGTGAGTTTGTTTGTTTGTTTGTTACGCTTTCACGCCGTATCTACTAAACGGATCATCATGAAATTTTGCATACACATAGATTAGGGTACTGAGAAGGACATAGGCGATAAATCACGCGGGCGAAGCCGCGGGTAACAGCTAGTTGGTATATATATCAGAGGCTGGTATTCCCAATTTATTACGTAAGCAGTGAAAGGGGGTGGGGGGGGGTCTAGGCATTGCTTATTTTTGATGACATGGGGGACGGGGGCTTGACGTGGTGGTGGCATGAGCAACATTTGCTTAATACACTAACATTGTTTGTGAAAATGATACCAATGTTTACGTAAGCATAAGGGGAGGGGGGAAGAACTCTTCTTAGTCTGCTGAAAACAGGGGGGGAGGGGGTTAAAATAGCTATTTTTATGCTTGCGTAATACTTGAATCGCCCCATATGAGTGACAATAACAAATTTTCTTCGATAAAGACTTCCGACAATAGATATTTTCTACGTGTCCATCAAGAATCAAGATTTTATTTGATTATGTCGAGGTACATCTGTATCAAATATCACAATACGTTTTTCTCGTTTTCGTTTCGTTTATCTCAATACGTGTGTTACATCACGTATTGAGATAAACGAACAATATTGGATAAGCTTATTTCATATATAGGTACGTTAGGTAGGTAGGTATATCGTGATAGGCACCAACGAAACGGTTGCAAACTTCACTCGGAACTTCGCTTTCCACATATTTGGAGAGATAAAAAAAAAAGTCAAGAAATAAAAATAACAGAAAAAAATAAAAAGATTTGGATACCAGAAACAAGTTAAATTTGTTTGCATTAACATGTAAGTACCTAATATGAATCCGCTTTCCACCACAGAACACAGAAAACATTCTGTGTTCTGTGACTTTCCACCTTTACGCCCACTAACTCGCTAAACGTAGCCTTTACGTCTTATGACCCTTCGCTCTGTCTACCATGCAAAGGAAAAAGACTTGATAATATGTACTTATTTCTATGCCGTGTGGTTCCCGGCAGAGTAGAATAAGACCACTCCAAGTCTTCCCGTGGATGTCGTAGATGGCGACTTGGGAAACTCAATCTAAACAAAGCTTATAAACATCAAAGAGAACTCTCCAACCCGTCTGGCTAGCGTGGAGAGTGTAGCCCAAATCCTCCGACTGTTCTGGCTAATATATGGCTCTGGTAGTACAGAGAGGGTCATGCTCCTGCAGTGGAGACTAAAAAGACCTGATGAAGATGATGATATCTATAAACGTGTGATTACAAATATTTCGAATATCGGCCGGAGTCATAAAATCCAGGTCAACAAAGTCGCAGGTATCAACTTACTAAAAACTAAGTACCTAGATATTAATAAAGCTTAAGAGTCGCCTGGAAGCGCATGTCTCCATAAAAACGGAAAAAGGGAATTGTGACAATATTTGATAATTTTGGAGTAAAATTAAGCATTTAATCAATTAATCTCATTATAATCTACGTACGTTCCTATACAGCTTGGTTAAAATACCAATGGTTTGAGAATTACAAGCCTTTTTATATTTGTTTGGAAATCTTGAGAGGCGTATAATTCTAACTGATAATTTAACCAAACTGTATAGGAACGTAGATTATAAGATGCTTAATTTTACTCCAAAATTATCAAATATTGCCACAATTCCCTTTTTCTGTTTGTATGGAGACATGCGCGTCCAGGCGACCCTTAACTAGAAAACTTTTAAGAAATTGAGAACATTTTTGTACCAATATTCCTCAAAATTTAAATAAAATTATTTTAATACGGTTTTTATCGCGTTTATTACATTATTTATACACCTAACGTTTCGAGCACTTTACAGTGTTCGTGGTCGCAGGTAGACTAAGTTGACATTTGTCTAATATTTTAAAAGAACTGCAAAATCTACCGCCTGAAATATTTATTGATAACGTTCCGGATGTACGCAGTATTGGCTCACGGTGTCTGAAGGTCTTGCAGTCTTCTGCTTAGCTTGAGATTTGATTAAATTGATGACTGGATCCCAAGCTGGTGGTAACTGCCAACCATCCTCTCTATTGAAATTAGGATGTTTTTTAATTTCAATAGCCTCACGAAGCATTCTTGGAATGTATCTGTTTTCTTTTGCAAGGACTTGAGGATTATCAAAACGCATATAATGGTTGGGTTTGTCTAGGGCATGTTCACAGACTGCAGACTTCGTTGAGCGCCTATGCTTCATGTCAGCAATATGTTCTTTTATACGGGTACCGATGCTTCTCTTTGTTTGCCCAATGTATGATAAACCACACTCACAGTCAATTTTGTAAACTCCAGCATCTTGTAATGGGATATTAGATTTGACAGGTCTTAAAAGTTGGTTTATTTTCTTGTGCGGCTTGTAATAGGTCTTGATTGAAGCACGCTTAAGTATATTACCAATTTTGTCTGTGACTCCCTTTACATATGGTAAGATGGCAGGAAAGCGATCAACTGTGTGAGGCTTTGGGCGGCTTCTGTGATGTGTTTTTGGGAGGTTGAGGTTGTTGCTTCTTAAAACCGATTTTACTCGTTGAAGCTCCTCCTTGAGGTGGTGGGTGTCACAGATGCCATGTGCTCCCTGAAACAAAGATTTACCAACGGTAGCCAACTGACATGGATGATGATGGGATTTGCCATTGAGATATTTGTCGTTATGGGTAGGCTTTCTATACACAGTATGACTAATAGTATTATCAGGATTTCTAATTATTAAAATGTCAAGAAAAGCTAATGAATTATTTGTCTCAGTTTCTAAGGTGAATTTAATTTTGTTATTAATTGAATTAAGATGGTTTAGTAATATAGATACTTGAGTTTTTGGGAGAACAACGAAAGTATCATCTACGTACCGTTTGAACATCTTCGGCATAGCCAGGGTGGATGAAAGAGCCTTCTCCTCAAGGTCTTCCATAAATATATCGGCGACAATGGGGGAGACTGGTGACCCCATGGCAACACCGTCGATTTGTAGGTAAAATTTATTCTCCCAGAAAAGGTAGCCTGATGTTAAGCAGTGCTCAAGCAACTCTGCATATTCTTGAGGTTGTGTACAATCGCGAAAACATTAGAAAACATTAATATTCCTCAAAGTTAAGTTTAGACTTTAACGCTAAGCGATTTTCAAGTCGTAATCTTTCCATAATACATTTTTCCTCAACATTTTCCTCCGATGTTCATAAAATTGTTGTTATGTGCGGCAAAGCCAAATTTGACATGTCTCAGAGGGAAACACATCTTCAATATGGTGATTCGTGTCCCTTATTAGACTATGGCCTGATTGGCGTACGAATTGGTAGAGCTTATACGCATAAAATATAATACTTAAACAAGTATTCAACGTATTAATGAAAAAGTGTTTTTTTTTTTGTTTTTATTTGTTTTTCGTGTGAACAAGTGTTGTTGGAAAAAGCGTATAATCTGAAATTAGTTTGTTCAGAATTGAGAGTAGAATTAAAAAAAAAACAAAAATCGGGGTCAAATTTAAACAAAAAAAAAATGTTTTAATTACGCCGTGTTTGATCATTACTTTACTCCATCATGCGGTGGCACGCGAAGCGGCAACGTCGCCCTAGATCAGGCGTAATTACCACAGAACACAGAAAGACATTCTGTGTTCTGTGGTAATTACCATTGACTTTTTAATTTGCAACAAACATAAGAAAACGAAAAAAGCTATTTTCGTAAATAATCCGCGATAATGAAATTTAATAATTTTTATAAAAAATGCAAAACCTTAAGACTTACTTTATATTAACAATAAAGTAAGTCTTAAGGTTTTGCATTTTTTCATTAACACGTTGTATAGCGACATGTTTCTGTGATAGCGACATATCACACAAATTGAGCCAGCCCTATACACAAAGTTGTGAACTTGTGTCGACTAACTCAACGCTAAATAGGTATATGCTAAAATAAAATAGAATACACTTGTTTAGATAAACATCTATGTAAGACCCAGGCGAATCTCAAAAATATCAATTTCCATCTAGACCTGCCCAGGATCGAACCTGGAACCGCTCGTATCGCAAGCTAGCGTGTTGACCACTGCGCCACGGAGATCTTCATGCCAGGCAACTCCCTCCAGGCATGATTCCCACTATGATTGGTGACAACAGCAAAAGGTTTTTGTCACCTTATGTTTATTGTCACACCTGACCTGAAGGTTGAGCTAACCTATCTACTTAATAAACTTACATTAAATCATCATCATCATCATCATCAGGTCTTTCTAGTCTCCACTGCAGGAGCACGACCTTCTCTGTACTACCAGAGCCATATACTAGCCTGAGTAGTCAGAGGATTTGGCCTACACTCTCCAAGCTGGCCAGACGGGTTGGAGAGGTATCTTTGATGTTAATAAGCTTTGTTTAGCTTGTGTTTCCTTAGTCGCCTTTTACGACATCCACGGGATGACTTGGAGTGGTCCTATTCTACTCTGCCGGGAACCACACGGCCTAACACATTAAATAAAAATCCAAAATTAAGTCTTTATCACAGACAATGTTATTATATGCGTATAAAAATTTATAATGCTATTCCAAATGATATGAAGACCTTACCAAGCATTTAATTCAGGAATTGAATGTTGAATTACACACAAAAAAATATTGAACAATATTGCCCTATTGGCTTAAAGATAAATGTTTCTACTCTGTGTCCAACATATTTCAGAATTCTGACTGATGACGTGATTGATGAAATTAAATGATAATATTTGACGATAATTGAATGTATTAATATTGTGTTACAAACATTTTGGTAAAATTTATAAATGAATATCTATTATATATTTGCATGCCAAAATTGGTAAAATCTGTGTCCTGTTTGTATACCTCTAACATGTCTGTAACCATATTTTAGCAAACAACTGTCTATGTCTACATATATATGAAAATCGATTCTTTAGGAAGGAGTAGCCTCCAAAAAATTAATTATAGATTTCCTAGCATTTTCCTGTTATTTTTCTTCCCCTCAAGGTCCACTTATCGATCTACACACAGCTACTTGTAAGTCAAGGCTCTCAGTGAATTCCCGCACTTATCGGCCATAGATATACACGTTCTTTATTAATACAGAATTAATATACATGCATAGTTAGTTACTAGTGAAGCTAATATCCTAATCCTAACTAATATTATAAATGCGAAAGTGAGTTTGTTTGTTACGCTTTCACGTTGTACCTACTGAACCGATCATCATGAAATTTGGCATACCAATAGGTTAGTGTACCGAGAAGGACATAGGCTATATATCACGCGGGCAAAGCCGCGGGTTACAGCTAGTACTAAATAAGTTTGAAATATAGGTTAATAAACCTTCTATGACGCATGAAATGGATACTAACACGTGTATTGCAGATTTGTCAGTCTGTTTTATTTATTTGCTATTAGTGCATTTATGCATTGCACACTCATTGCAGTTTTTCGCGATTCATCAAAATCAACCTGTCGCACTTCTTCTATCTATTCTATCTTTCAGCCAGCCCCCGTAGCATGGCTCCCGCGACGCCGTTTATATCGCGCGATAAATATCTACTTCTCGCTCTTCAGTATTGCGAAAAACAAGATGGCGATAGTCGATAAACGTTGTCGCGCGTGCCATGCTACGGGAGCAGGGACTGCTGGACATAGACCTTCTTCACACTTCTTTTACGACTTCATAATAAAAGAGGTTCTCAATGTCTCAATAGTTCATCTGTAAAGTGAAATCTTGCAACTCAATTTTGAATATGGCTTAACTGATTGAGTTGAAAGATTATGTATACTTAGTTACTTTTGTTAGTCGGATATTATGGTACCATAGACCTGATCTGATGATGGAGTCGGGAGGTGGCCTTAGGCATTTGTGAAGTAAAGAAGGTAAACTCAGTGTTTGTACTCATTTGAATTATCTTGACAAGTAGGTAGTTACACTACAAGTGTTGGTTTAATGCTCTAAGACTACAGTAGTATAAAAAGCGCGTCACAAAAATATTTTTTTTGAAAAAACTTATTCGACTATTGTGACCTCATGACTCCCTTACGATTGTGACCAATAAGTTTTATTTTATTTTATCAAATCTTTTTTATTTAAAAAATGTAATGGGAGATTCGCACGCCACGCCATTCAAATACGAAATGTATTTACTTTTAATAAAGGTCCAATTTGCTTTGTTTCATGTACACGTGATACGACGTACACATACATGCGCTCCAAAAAAACTCCGCGCGTAAACGGTGTAAATATCCATAGTAGCAAAGATAATATTAGGTACCTACCTACTCACTGAACAACTTTTACAAGAGAACCACAAAATACAAAAAAAAACGCAACGTGTATGTCACGTATGTTGAATGATAAAAATAACTAGCTACACAAAGTAACCAATAATTTCAACATTAGTAACAAGAGGTAGCGTGGCCGAGCGGTCTAAGGCGCTGGTTTAAGGCACCAGTCTCTTCGGAGGCGTGGGTTCGAATCCCACCGCTGCCAGAAACTTTTTGTTCTGTAAGATTTTTTTTTTAATTAAAAAAATGTTGTTTAATTTTTAAAAAACGTTAATATTTTACCTGCCCTTATATCGCATTTATGCAACGTTTACGACTCACTTTAGAAAGAAAAGCAACGTTGTTTGTTTTATCGATTTTGAGCCTAATTTTTATCCAAATACGTAGATAATGAATTTATGGACATGAACATAAGTATTTTAGTAGAGTGAGAAAAAATCTATTTCACTTCATTTAATATTTTTAAATTAGTATAAAGTACTTAAACAAAAAATAGCAACCATCACACAATTCTATTTTGCTATTAAATTTTGATAGGGGCTTTCCGGTCTAACGCATTGCATCGCAACTTTATATCAACAAATAACAAAATCGAATAATATGAGAGAGTACCGAACTTCTAACACTAATTTATTTGTTTTTAGTAAGTATTTTAATTACTAGTTAAATTCAGTCGATTCATGTCTACCTAATAGACTAAAATAGGTACCTATATAATGGTATTAAAATTGTCCACCTGATATTTTTCTTCTTCATCACAGAACTTGTAAGAAAAATCGAATGAGACCACGTGGCATTCGGCAAGGACCAATAGCCACGCTTTTTTTATTTTTTTACATTGTTATGATACTGGCATGAATAAAATAGAGTTAAATTAAATTTAAAAAATAAATAAATCCAATCTATGAATGTGCAATTCGAAATAAAACTCTACACACGACATCCACTATCACTTGCTTCTAAAAGCACACTTTGCATTGCACTTGAAAATAATATTGCACTACTCTACACCATCTAATTCACTATTTCGTAACATTGCTCCGGTTTGCACTCACCATCACATGGTAGAAATAGTTAGTCGTCCGCGCACTAAAAAAGCTGACGTCAAACTGAAGTCTAGTACGGATTTTCGGAGACACGAACATTCGATTTTTTGAAAACAGCTGAGACCAGCTCTAGAAGAACCGTCTTCATAAACAAACTAATCCACGCTTAAGGTCAAGCGGACTGGATGTCATACATCTTCAGTCAAAGGTCACTGTCGCGTGGAAGTATGAAAATAAAACTGATTATTTTTTCACAATAACAGCATAAGCCTTCAACAAATTGGATTATTGGCGATTTAATATGAGAGTATTCAAGGCATTATTTAATTAAATAGAAAACCGACGCCATTTTAAGCGATGGCAGCGCGAAAATTCGTGCGTACTGCGCATGCGTCGTCTTAAGGGCAAGGGTTATGGACTCTGTCTGGATTTCTAGACTTTTTACGACCTATCCCGGGCAAACCGTCTGTAATTATTTTCAGAAAATATCTAGTAGCTATTCAGTTTCAAAGTTCTGCGTACCTAGTCGAATTTATTTTCCAGTAAGTAGGTTACTGAGGTATTTTTATCAAAACTTCAAAAATTTTACCTATGATTTTACAATAACCATTTAGGTACTTAATTACGCGATATAAGCATTTTAAATAGGTCTCCAGTAACACAAACTTATCACTGCTAATGAAAGAACATTTTTTAAAAAAATATTTTTTATTATATTATAACCATACTAAAACCAAACCTAGGTAAAAATTTTAGGTATTATATTTGGCCCATCTGAGATACTCGGACATCTCAAGTTTCCTTTCTGATTCATTTCACTCCATTACTAACTTAATTCAAACTTTAGGGAAAAAAACTTGTCAGACGATCATCTACATAGTTTATTCAATTGCCCTTAATGCGTTGGCAAGTTGTCAAAATCTCTGGGAAATAAACAAGCTGATACCTACACTACATCAATACTTATACTATAAAGAGGAAAGATTTTATTGTTCGTTTGTTTGTTTGCATTGAATAGGCTACGAAACTACTGAACCGATTTTCAAAATTTCACCTAGACAGCTACTTTATCTGCGGGTGACATCCCATCCCAAATAATCCCAATCCCAACTAATATTATAAATGTGAAGTGAGTTTGTTTGTTTGTTTATTTGTTCGTTTGCTTGTTTGATACGCTTTCACGCCGTATCTAATGAACCGTTCATCATGAAATTTTGCATACACATAGGCTAGGGTACCGAGAAGGACATAGGCTATATATTACGCGGGCGAAGCCGCGGGTAACAGCTAGTTATACCTAAATGCGAAAGTGAGTTTGTTTATTTTTTCGTTTGTTTGTTTGTTTGTTACGCTTTCACGCCTTATCTACTGAACCGATCATCATGCAATTTTGCATACACATAGGTTAGGGTACCGAGAAGGACATAGGCTATAAATTACGCGGGCGAAGCCGCGGGTAACAGCTAGTAGGCTATAATTTACGCGGGCGAAGACGCGGGAAGTTGCTAGTATATTATAAATATTATAAATGATTATAAAGACGAAAGTACTTTCTTATTCCCAATCCATCCAAGCAAATAGCAACCCAAATACATTTCCTGCTCCCCCAGTCCAACAAACTCCTACCCTTCCTTCGCTTTAAAAACGGTTTTGATGGGCAGCAGCGTCGGAACCGATATTAGCCAAACAAACTGCGCTTTCCAACCTGTTGCCAAGCGTGGTATGGTAAACCCTCCAATGATGAAATTTTTTGAGAGAGGGACGCAATTTAGCAGAGGACTTTTTGTGTCTATTATGAATAGCAGACCCCGGGCTTTAACGCACTGTGAGCTCTCAGCTCAGCTGAGCTCAGCAAAGAAATAAGTGGTGTAGAAAATGATAACAAAAACTTACCATAATTTAACTAGCTATTTGGGCCCTATTTAGCTAGTTAAAAAAAATGGGTGCTGGGCAAAAGCCTCCCTTTTCGTTCTCCACCTAGTTCTATCCAGTGCCCTGTATTGCCAATCCTCATTAAATGCGCACAACTGGTCTTTTCATCACATTTTTGGCTTCCCTCTGGAACGCTTGCCATCAGTAGGAACCCATTTAAAACTTACCATAGGATTTTCTTTTTTCACCTGACTGAAAAGTAATCTGCTTTTTTTTTATACAACTAAGTTGGCAAACAGGCATACGGCTCAGCTGATGGAAAGCGGTTACCGTAGCCTATCCTAGAGGGAGGGAGAAAAAAAACAAAGTGTGTAACAGCTGATTCTCTTCCCGCCAAGATGTCGGTCGAGTCACCGAGTCGAGGCGAGACGGACAAATACTTTTTGCCTATGACAAGAAAAAAATATTTTTAAGATTTTGAAGTTTTTGCCGAACAATTAGATTTTTTTTTTTTTTCAAACTCTATAGTCTATGTATATTAGTTTCGAATACAACTTTTTAGTAGGTAAGTACTATCAATACAAATGAAAAAAAATCAGCCCACTTTGTTATTTATACTTACCTATCTCAGAAAATCATGCAATAAACGCACCCTGTTTCGTAGCTTGGGCGGCGAGGGTGACACCCAATAAAAAATATTCGTATCAGGGAGACCACTGTTGGGGACTACTGGGCACACCTACCTATAATGACATATTGATATTACATATTGATATATGAAATATTACATGCACAGACATCAACGATAAATTTAGCCCTCTGCTCTGACTAACTGCCTCGTAAATTAGGCGACAGACAGGATTTATGGAGCCCTCGTAGTCATAACTATAAGTAAGTAAGGGCAAAAATTCAATAGAAAAATAGCATGTCTTTTTTAAATACGTATTATAGTCAATCCGGCATATTTGTATATCATATTCTACCTCTCAAACTGAATCCACAGAGTAAGGAATTGCAATGTAGCGAGCGACGAGACATTTTTTGCTCTGTGCAAATCACAGATAAATATTTTAGTTACTAACTTAATCTAACCTTATTTTTATAACTCGGTTAATTAGCCTACAGACGCTCTAATGGTGTGCTCAGATAATCGTTGCACCTAAAGCCTTCACGGAGAGAATTTGCTGTGCCTTTCATTTCCATAGTTTACGCAAGTGGGCAAATCGAGTGTTAATAAGTAGGTCAAGAATTGTAATTGTACCGTTTGAAAGGCTGGGCTCAATGAATTATGCAAGAGATGCGATCTACCTTTTCTTGATTTTGACTTCCGTTTATAAACTCGAGACACTTTTTAACCCGCGAAAAAAGATAGGGGTGTTCTAATAAAACTGCTCATCCCGCGCAGATCGTAAAGATTATAAAGTGTATGGTTGTCGATATATAGACTCATTTCTTTGCCATATAAAACACAACGTCTAAGTAAGATAGAAAGCTTTCTTAGCGCCAGCCAGGCACAGTGAATCGAAGGCTGCGGGCACGGCAACTCTGGCGGTCACCGGATATACTAGCAGTGCGTTTTCCATACAAATGTATTTCTCTATTTTCTCGCTGAAAACTGCTTCTAGAGGCACAATTCTTTTTACATACAATCTATTATTAAAATAGGTATGTCCCTATGTTTTATTTTTTTCTAAAAACCTGCTTAAAAGAAAAAAAATTACAAAAACAGTTTTTTTTTTTGAAAAATTAAAAAAAAGGGGCATTCCTATTTTAGTATTAGATTTTATGAAAAAAGAATTGTGGCTCTAGAATCAGTTTTCAGCGAGAAAATAGAGAAATACATTTGTATGGAAACCATATTGAAAAAATACTGCTAGTATACGCTCTTAATGTTAGCAAGGAGACTCCACTCAATAGAGTCTCCTGTCTGGGGTAAGTAAGTAAGTAGTCACGTCACAAAGCGACAAATGGTACGGAGGCCGTGTTGCTCGAAGCAAATAGCATATGACTGTAAGATCAAATGCTTCCGGTGGAATGACGTAAAAATTAAAACGAAAGGAAACTACGTAAAATAAGATAAAAACTTTTAGAAAGTTTAAAAACACACATTGACCACATTAATTTTTGCAAAGACAATAGAATATGCACGTACTGATATTCTAAGATCAAAAACAGAATGTTTTGCCCACGCTGTTGTCATGTCATGTCATGCCATCTTCGAGCAACACGGCTTTTCCGTATGCTCGAAGCATGCCATGTACAGCCACCTCGTGGCGGGCTGTAGTACGATTTACTTGGCGGGCTGGTGCCGTGGGCTGGTGCTTGTCCGCCTTGCTGCGTCGTCTTTGATGAAACCAGTGGATTCGCGAAGAATTATTGCCAGGGGGCTTCATCATTTCGTTGATAGATAATAATATTTAACTTGCCTACTAGCAAAATAAATGAAGAAAGGCTGTAACAGTCTCGTATCCATGACCTTACAACATTTAAAAAAACCACTATGACAGAAGACAGCCGAGTTATGCGTGACAGCCATGACAGACTGTCAAATAATTCAAAACCAGTGTTGCCATTTTAGAGACTTTTTCGTTAAATCTAGGGAAATTTGGCAGTCTTCAAGGAGTTATTTTTCCAATAAATACAAAAAATATTAAGCGACTTTTTGCTATTTTTTGGCAATTGCTGGATGGTATCATCAAATAATTTTTGCGGTAACGTTATTTCTTTTACATAGCAATAAAACTTAAAAACAAATAACTGTTTCGTTATTTCGAGTACTGACGCGAATTTCTGATAGTGTGCGGGGCCTAGTACAAAATGTTTGGAAAACACGCCTTCCGCCATTTCTTACAGAAAAAATTCTGACGTCCGGCTGAGGTGCCATCCGGCGGGCATCAGAAACGGACGACCCGTTAGAATTTTTCTAACAGTGTGCGGGAGATAATACAAAATGTATGCAGCGAGTGCCTTCCGGCGAGCGTCAGAATTGTTCTAACAGAAATTTCTGATAATATGCGGCCGCTCTTTTTACAAACGTCACTTTTTTATGTGGATCTAGGGAGCTTCAAGTTTTTAAATGGCAACACAGTTCAAGTCAAACTTCAAAATAAATGAATGTAGAACAAACAACTCTCGCATCGTAACGGCTGCTATTTTCTAAAAATATTAATTTCGGACAAAATAAGCCACATGCATACTGACAAACAAGAAAAGTAAATAGCAATGGATACAAAGAAGCCCCAGAATAATCAAAAGAACAGTAAGTATCATTGTTTTCTTAAAATAATTCAATATTTACACTACTCGTTCGGTGTATTTCAACTGGACTTCTTTTTCAGAATATTTGAAGCTTTCCTTGAAGAAAAATAGGCTTAAAAATGACCAAGAATTGAAGAAGATGAATCGCAGTTCCGATGTCATTATTCTTGACGAATCTTTTGATAGATTACAATCTGAAATAAATAAAAACGTAAGTACCTTCCATTTTGATTTTAAAACATAATTTATATTACCTATCTTATTGGTAAAGTAGTCTTAAAAATTATTAAAATATTGATTTTTTTGTTGAAAGAAATTCGTCATGAAATTAAACATTATCTGGCCTTTAAATTATTTGAGATTTCCATGTATTTGTACGAGCTTTTGTTTTCTGTTTTATGACCTATTTGGTACCTACTGTATTGCATTTAAACCCTTAAAACTAGAGTTAGAATTGAAGCCAATATTAATTCACTGCATGAGCATCCTAAACTTTCTGCCAGCCAATCTCTAACTCAAAAGTTTATGCTGGAAATATACATTCACAGTTAATTTTCCTTGACAATTTACATTTTTGAACATTCATTTTAAGGTAGCTAAAAATTTGAATAACTATTATTCTAGAATAGCTAATATCAAAAACGTTTTATATAATTTCACATCTCAACTACTTATCCGATTATGATAAAAATTTGCAACGACACTGTCAGGGGTATGGGAAAGGAGACAGGGTACTTATGGTAGAAAAAGAAACAGGTCCTGAGACATTTATGTGAGTGTAGCCACATGCAGCCAGGCTAAAGCCAGTTGATATATTTTGGCCATCATTTACTTCGACGCAAATATGACACTTCAAATTTATATCACAGAGAAGGCACATCTGCATTCAAGAGAGTGCTGTGTGGGTTTAAGCTGTTTTACAGAATTCAAAGGTGTTAACCTCTAGTATGCTGATGTGAAGATCCACGTAAAAATGCATTATTTAACTATTGTGTCTGGTATTCTGGTATACAAGAGGTAAACCCCTGAATCTTAATGATAATCTAGAATCGCAGACTTTCTTTGTCTTGCTAGGTTATCTAAACAGTGCCAATACAAGACTTTAGAACTGTTTTAGTTAAGATGCATCTAAAATGCCTTTGAGTTTTGGGTAATAGACTGCTATTTCATGATATTCATTTGACTTTACAGGCACATTCTTCCCCTAGGATATACTCCCCAATAGTGATAAATGACTCCTGTGACTTATCAGACGAAAGTTTACCCAAAGTGGTAGTTGACAAGAAGGAACCTAGCAAAAATGGCAATGTAAGTACCTCATTACAGCATTACGAGACTATTAATATTTTTTTATTCTTAGAACTTTGTTAACTGCCTTGTCCTTTCATAGAATCATGTCTCCCTCCCTTTCTCTTTTCTTAACTCAAAGACATAAAGGGTTATTGGAAAAACAACCTTCTTCTTCATAACATTAAACCAGCCCGTCGAGATGAACAACTTATCCTATTTAAAAAATAAAAAATATTTACGGACAAATCACACAGATTGAGCTAGCCCCAAAGTAAGTTCGAGACTTGTGTTATGGGATACTAACTCAACGATACTATATTTTATAATAAATACTTATATAGATAAACATTCAAGACCCAGGTCAATCTGAAAAAGATCATTTTCCATCTCGACCTGACGGAGGATCGAACCTGGGACCATCCGTGTCGCAGGCCGGCG
The DNA here is from genome assembly GCA_963082605.1 of Rhodophaea formosa. Lineage (NCBI taxonomy): Eukaryota > Metazoa > Arthropoda > Insecta > Lepidoptera > Pyralidae > Rhodophaea > Rhodophaea formosa. The sequence continues at coordinate 4,599,667 of OY720228.1, read as the reverse complement.
TGTTGACCGCTGCGCCACGGAGCTCGACTACACAACAACTTATCCTATGTCACCAATGCTAACCTAAACCTATGTCGAACTTACTTTGGAGCTAGCTCAATCTGTGTGATTTGTCCGTATATATTTATTTATCTTCAAATCAATCCTAAGCAAGAGTAACGCTAGGGATAAAAAATGCACAAGACAAAATACAAGAGACATTTGTATGAAAATGTCTGAATTTTATTGAGATCCCAATCCCAGCATTGGTCCCATAGCAAAAGTTGTTTATTTTGAGGCTGGTTTTCACCGCATACCCTATATTGGAAACTTTACATTTTATATTAATTTCACAATGTATAAAAAAATTACATTGCAGGTGTCCTTCAACAGTTCCGTAGGAGAAATGTCTATAACAGAGCCGAAGGATTCCAGACCAAGTATTGGTGGTTGGTCTCCAGCACAAAACATCATAAGAGCCACTCCCAAATACGAAACCGTCCCCTCCACACCCAAGGATGTAGCCAATGAATCCTTCGAGCAGTGTTCTATTAAAAAAATTCAACATTCACAGAAAAAGTTACTAGATGACCTCTATGGTGAGGCGTGGAAATCTATTCCTACACTTTTCAAAACCATAAAACAGAACTACTCCAATTTTAACGGTATAACAAAGAAATTGCATTTCGATGATGAGGATAGCGATAAAGAAAATATTAGACAAGATTTGAAGAAGAATCGAGAGTTATATTTAACGGGCTCAGATGCCAAACGGAAAGGAATTACGTTTGATTCGGAAAAGAAATGCAAGAAAAAGTTGTATACAGAAAAAAATCCGGTTACTCCTATACCAAGCACAAAACCGAAGACGAAAATTGTAAATAGTACTACGAAGAAAATTAAAGCTATGTCTGTGACTGAGTTGGTGGCTACCATGAAGAATGATGTTGACGATTTGGTGAAAGAAGTGGAGAAAGTGTCTATGGATGTGCCGAAGAAGAAAATTAATGTTTGTTTGACTCCTGATAGTAGCATAAAGAAATTGAGTTTCATTGGGTCTTTGGCTGGTGAGTAATCATGGCAGTGTGTTTGAAGATCATTTTTCATCTGCTGCATTTTCTTTTATTTTATTTGAATAACTCATCGTCAGTAGTCTCCAATGCAGGAGCACGACCCTCATTGTACTACCAGAGCCATACAAGCCAAAGCAGTCAGAGGATTTGGCCTACACTCTCCATGCTGGCCAGGCGGGTTGGAGAGGTCTCTTTGATGTTTATTAGCTTTTTTTAGCTTGTGTTTCCTAAATCGCTTTCTACGACATCCACGGGAAGACTTGAAGTGGTCCTATTCTACTATGCCGGGAACCACACGTCAGTTGAACAATTATGTTAGCGAAATAGTTAACTGACGCGTAACACGTCTGCTATTTACGACGTAACGTCGGGAGGGTCGGGTATTTACGACTATTCATCCCCTCTTAAGAGCGTATACTAGGAGTATTTTTTCAATATGGTTTCCATACAAATGTATTTCTCTATTTTCTCGCTGAAAACTGATTCTAGAGCCACAATTCTTTTTTCATAAAATCTAGTACTACAATAGGAATGCCCCTATTTTTAATTTTTTCCAAAAAACTGTTTTTGTATAATTTTTTTTTCTTTTAAAGAGGGCTTTAAGTAAAAATAAAACATAGGGACATACCTATTTTAGTAATAGATTGTATGTAAAAAGAATTGTGCCTCTAGAAGTAGGTTTCAGCGAGAAAATAGAGAAATACATTAGTATGGAAAACGCACTGCTAGTATACCCTCTTAAGCTATGACAGATGCCAGGCAGCTTAAAAAATCGAACACCAATGTTGGCCACTGACACACATGGAAAACAAAAAAACAGCGTAAATAGAAATAAAATCGGCCAAGTGCGAGTCGGGCTCGCTCATGAATGGTTCCGTTCCTATATCTATACGACATTAGACTGTCGAGCAAAAACTGCAAAATGTCATGTTTGTTGTTTGGAAGCCTCCTTAAGGCGCTCTTATTTAACACTAAGGGCCACCCAACAATTAAAATCATTAAATCCTAAAATATATCGAATTTTAAAAATCTAACAAGTACGAAACTACTTAATTACTTGTACTATTTTTTGTTCATTACAAGTAATTTACTAGTGCCATGTTTAGAGAGAAAAATCGTCAAAAGTGGCCACTTTTGGCGTTAAACTGTTTTTCTCTGAATTTATCAAACGAATATTAGTGGAAATGGATACCAAAATTCTACAGGTAAGTTACTATTTAGGTACTTGTTAGATTGTTAAAATTTGATATAATTTAGGATTAAAAGAATTAATTGCTAGGTGGCGCTAGTGTTACTATAAGAGCGCCTTAAATATTTATTTTATTAAATCTTTTTCCCAAAAAATCATATAATGATGGTTACTTTACTTTTTATGTACTGAATCCTTTAATTATATTTTCAGACAATGTCCCAACATGGCGGTGTCATCCCGAGGCCTTTCAATACAGGGACAACTACAAGTCCACCCGGGAACAGTTGACGAGACGATTGTACGTAGAATTTAATAAGGAAGTGTTCGACAACGCTTTGGAAGAAGATATGCCGATATTGTGGGACGGCAAACTCAGGAGCACTGCTGGGTATGTCTTATTATCTATGAATAAGTACTTTTTTTTTGGAAAGACTATGTAACTAGCTCCAAGTGAGCTTTTGCTACTTCACCGGAAATTTTGAGTTGAGTGCCCTCAACCTGTAAGGCGAACATCACCAAAGGGGCACCCAGGAGGGACGAAACTCGGCTTTGGGCGTTGCTTGGGTGCGCAAGGCTTGGAAAGACAGCAAACTCTCATATGCCTGATGGGTCACGATTTGCATGCATAGCCTGAAGGGCCGAACTGAGAAACAATGGCAAAGCCTTTAGACAGCAGCAACTCTATGTTGTGGGCTATGTTATTAATAATTCCTTTTTTTTGGATAAATTGTGTATTGTACTAGTACTTATAATGTAGGTATTTGTTGTTTCTATTAAATAAAAATAAAATAAAACTCATCTTTGCCTTATGGGCTGAAAGATACGGAGTACTTATTACTTATTCGTAGCTTATTATTTATTATATTAAAAATAATTGGTTAAGTTCGAGTCGGACTCGCGCACAAAGGGTTCCGTACCATTATCTATACTACATTAGACCATCGAGCAAAAACAGTAAATAAATCATGTTTGTTGTATTGGAGCCCCTCTTAAATATTGATTATATAATGTTTTTAGTATTTGTTGTTATAGCGGCAACAGAAACACATTATTTGTAAAAATTTTCAACAGTCTAGCTATCACAGTTCATGAGATACAACCTGGTGACAGACAGCTGGACGAATAGTGAAGTCTCGTGTCCCTGTCCGATCCTCAAAGGGGCGATTAAGCCCATAAATTGAAGATCTCGTTTGTGATCTCTTTTATAGTCTTTGATATTTTTTGTTCTCAGAACCACAACCAACCGCCTGATAAAGAACTCCAAAGGGGACCGAAGACGAACCTCGAGCATAAAGCTGTCCACAAAAGTGGTTGATGGGCCCCAGAGGTTGAGAGATACGTTGATACACGAGCTATGCCATGCTGCTACGTGGTTGATTGATGGAGAGTTGAGGGCTGGTCACGGGCCTTTGTGGAAGAAATGGTAAGTAACCTCTTTTTTGTGTCATACAACGGCAAACGAGCAAGCAGGTCGCCTGATGGTAAGTGATCATCACTGCCCATGGACAACTGCAACACCAGGGGTTTCACAGGAGCGTTGCCGGCTTTTCATTTTTCCCTCCCAAACGGGAGAGGCGATGGACTCTCTCACTCACCGAACGCATCGTAGCAGCGGTAAAGCTACTAATTCAACTTACTTTGAGGGTTAGCTCAAACTGTGTGATTTGACCAAATATATAAATATTTATTTATTTATACCGGATAGTGGGCGTTAGCATTCTAAGCGATTTAGCATGTTAAACAACCTTGAGCGCAGTTCCCACTTGAATAGGTGACCGCAAGTAGCATAAAAAATCTCGAGCTCCTCTAGGGAAGGCAGGTTAAGCCGTTGGTACCGGCTGACATTAATCATCATTGTTGGTTGTCGTTAAGCTATACCAGATGCGTTTAGGCAGCTTGAAAAATGTGACACCAGTGTTGGCCACTACCAAAAACAAACACAAACCATTAGATATTATAATTCTACAGGAATAGATGTCTCTTTCGAAGGCATGCGCTCTGGAAAGCTTAGTTTCAAAAAGTCACCGTTAGATGGCAGGAGATCCACTGCTATATAAGTATAACTAGGCTAATCCGAATATGTTTAAGAGCGTAGACTAGCAGTATTTTTCCAATATGGTTTCCATACAAATGTATTTCTCTATTTTCTCGCTGAAAACTATTCTTGAGCCACAATTATTTTTTCATAAAATCTAGTACTAAAATAGGAATGCCCCTATTTTTTATTTTTTCCAAAAGAACTGTTTTTGTACAATTTTTTTTTATAAACAGGTTTTTTGAAAAAAAAAACAAAACATAGGGACATACCTTTTTTAGTAATAAATTGTATGTAAAAAGAATTGTGCCTCTAGAAGCAGTTTTCAGCGAGAAAATAGAGACATACATTTGTATGGAAAACGCACTGCTAGTATACCCTCTTAAGCGTAAATAGCACGCATTCATGTAAAAGATAAAAATATAATTTGAAAAATGCAATAATCGAAAAATCTTTATTATAGTATGTTGTATTAAGAAATCTTTTAAATTTCGTCGCACGTTAAGCCGTTGGTCCCGGTTGCCATCTGGTAGTCGTTAAAGGAACCACGTCAGAGGCCGAGGGGCGGTTCCGAAGAACTCTGACACCAGGGTGTGCATGGTCGAATGATTGTGTCACCTACACGAAATGATGATGATGATTGTATTAATAAGTGTGCTAACTGAGAGGTCACTCTCAGCTGAGACCAAGTCGTTTTGTTATATTGGGGTTTTGCCCTAAGTTGGGGACGCTCGCTCGCTCCTGTTTTGGTCACAAGGAAACCTAACGAACCTAACCTAAAGTCTGTGGCCATATTGTTTTGTTATATTGGAGGTTTTGCCCAAAGTCCTGCCTGTCCCTCTGCTGACTTAGTAATATCATGTACGCCTGAAATTTATTCAACCGTATTATTATTTCCCTTTTCAAAATGTGTTTACTTTATAGTTCAATAGTTTTAAAGGTTATTTTAGAGTTTCATTAATAAAAATGATTTCAGTTTCAACTATTCCTAAAAAAAATATTTGTTTTTATTCTGATATTAAAATAGCAGCCCCTATTATTGTAACCTAATCTGTGAATAACGCCATGGGCTATGTTTTCAACAATTCTGTGTTATATATAAGCTTCTAACATGTTCATATAATGTAGCTGTTTGTTATTCCTAATAAACAAATAAATAAATAAATTCCGTCTATTATTTCCAGGGCGACGCACGCACTGCGCAAGTTTCCTGAGCTGGGCGAGATTTCCAGGTGCCACGACATGCAGATACATTTCAAGTATAGCTACAAATGCACCAAGTGTGGCTACAGGTTCGGCATTCATTATTATTCACACTATAGTAGTGGTTTTCTAGTGGTCATGTGTACAGGATAGATGCCGAATATGTGGCAAAAAGAATGGCTCCTTTGAAGGTAGAGGGAAGTAGAGGATGCGCATTTACGTTGTCAGGTATTTTATTGTATATATGTCGCAGTCATCTGGTTGAATCTGCTATTTGATTGAATGACTAGCGCGTTCATTGAGTGGCAACATTTAATTAAATGACTAAAGGACAAATCGTCAAGTTGTTGAATGTAACGTTCAACGTCTTGACTGAATGAACGTCATTTAGCGAAGTCGTTGAATCTTAGCCGACTTTGTAATGTTTGGTGTTAGCATGATTTCCTACTCTACTTAATCTTATATTTTTGCAAATTATTCTTAGTTTTTAAAGTAGCCAGCGGCGGCGTAATAATAGGTAAATCCATGCTGTCATACTATTTTATTACAAATATCGCACTTTAAAGTAAATTGTATCAAAAAAAATATTAACACAGTGCTATTTGTGCCAGCTGTTTGACGCCATATTTGTTTTGGTGACTTCTAGCGCCGTAGTGGAAAAAAAATGAACTAAATTTGAATCACCTGACTAATTTATGTCCGCTCTGTTCAAATGGCTATGTTACAACCCGCTACCTAGTTGGACGTTGAGTGACGCTCGTTTAATCAACGTTCGGCCTAGTCATTCAATTAAATGTCGCCATTCAATGAACGCGCTAGTCATTCAACCAAATAGCACATTCAACCAGCGGGCCTATTCACTAAAATTGATAAGCACGGTGGCTATCAAAGCTCGGTTGACAACTCGAATTTGATAGTCACGGTGGCTAGCATGAAATTGGCATTCCGTAACTGTTTTCACGGTAGTGGCTATCGACATAAATGAAGTGGCTTTGAATATGTTCAAGTTGGCAGCTCTTTTTTTCTGTCGACATTATCATAGAGTAAATTGAGATGCTATTCTCAAAATTTCAACTCAGGGGTACTATTTTTGAACGTGTGACACTCGTCTTCGAAAGATTTTTGTATGGAAAATCGTTCAAAGACGTGTGCCACGCGTTCAAAAATAATACCTCTGTTTTACCACTAGCGGCGGCCACATAGAAATTTTTGCGAGTACATCAAATCATCTTTTATTTCTTTAGTTGCATAATGCATAGTGTTATGAAGAGTTTTTATTTGACAGAAATATATATAGGTACTATTTTGCAGCTTGGCGCTCCATATAATTTCTACAAGTAAAATGTTCTCTCGCGAGATTGTATGGAGCTTTTGTGGATTAATTTTGTTATAGTATTATGAGAATATGATTGTATAGATTAGGTACTGTAAGTATCTAGAAGAGAGACATTAAATTTAAATACTCTATACTATCATTCTCCTACTAAAAGGACCTCAGAATATTAGGAAAAAGAGCTGTACAGGCGAGGATCGGCTGTTTCTGTCTCTACTAATTCCCAAATCAACTCTCACGACACACACCTCCTAGTCGCAGGGACACAAAATCATGATGTTGACTGAACTTTTTAGGTTAGGTTTAATGATGAAGGATTTAAAATTTAAAGTAGTCATATTGTATTATTAGGTACCTATATTATAAATATAGTAGGCGAACACGGTCAGATTTACCTTTAATGCAGAAAAAGCAAAAGAATAATTGCCTCTAACCTATAACACTGAGAAAAAAAAAATTGAAAATATCTTCGTAAGGACTTACATATATACCTACACAAAAAAAACCGCATGAGAGGAAGAGGAGTGTCTGACCACAAATCCCCTCGCCAATTCCAATAACTTAAGTCAAACCAACTTAAAACATTCTTAAAATACAAACTAACCTCAAAACCAAAATTTTACGAATATTTTAGCAACCATGTGTCTTCGAAGGGGTAGGTTGGTTAAGGAGACTTTAAATTTTATTTGGGAGACTTATATTTTAGAGACAATATTTGTTATTTATAAAACCGATGATAAACATACAAAAAGAAAAAGTTCCTCATTTTACGGTAACTTGTTCAGCTGTATCGTTTTCGTAAAAAGGATGGCTCCGTTTGGTTAACCTACTAAACGCAATAGTAGTTACTTCTCTACATTTAAACAAAGACTTGCAGCATCTTTACTTTGGCGTATAATAGTGTGTATCAATAAAACACTGCTCTTGACCCGTTGCTATGAAAAGCTGTTTGATAGATCAAGTGAAGATCGATTTGATAGCCACTTCAGTTACAGAATGCCGTCTATAGGTTATCGATACGGAAACAAATGTCAAAATGATGGTGGAGTTGCTATCATGGAGATGACGTCATTTCGGTTGGACACTGACGATAGTGAATACAAAATTTGAATTCTGACAGCCGTTTGATGTCAACTTATTAGTTTCATAGCCATCGACACTTGTCATTCGAGTTAGTAAATAGGCCCGCAGATGACTGCGACATATACACTCACTCTGAGGTTTTTCGTTAAAAATATAACATAGAGTGCACGTTATTTTTCTAGTCTTTTCAAGTACTTGGAAGGGACTTAATCCATTGTATCATAATAAAAAATCTACAGGTATATATGTCTCATCCGGAGGCTCCAGCTCTGGCAAGCTAAGTTTCAAAATGTCAGCTTAGATAATATTAGGTCCACTGCTAGTTAAGGGGGCACACTAGGCACAGTAGCGACGCCTATCATTTTATTCCTAATACTTAACAAATAGAAAGAAATGAAAGAATGTAAATCATATAAGCACTAGTAAATAACCTGAAGTATTTTTGGAATCATGTTTAATATTATCAGAATCAGTGAGAATTATGAGAATCAGATTACCGCCAAAAACGGCCGTTTTTGGCGGTAATCTGAATCTCGAACCGGGACCAACGGCCTACCGTGCCTTCCGAAGCACGGAGGAGCTCGACATATTATGCCACTTGCGGTCACCCATTCAAGTGGGGACTGCTTGTGGGGTTGCTTAACATGCGTAAGCGCTAATAATTTGTAATTATTATGTACCATTATACCATTAAGTTTTGATTCTTACCATAATCTTACCTTTCCAGCATACCGCGCCACTCAAAGTCCATAGACATCACGAAGAAATGCTGCGGATACTGCCGCGGCACCTTCGAAGTCATTCTCAACAAGAAAACCAAGGAAGGTGTGGTCGTTTCCACCCCCGCACGAAAGGGGGGGCCTAATGACTTCGCCAAGTATGTGAAAGAGAACTACGGGGTGGTCAAAGACGGTATTAAAAGTCATGCGGAAGTCATGAAGGTGCTTGGAGAACAGTTCTCGGCCAGGAAGAAGTTGGGGACTCCTCTTTGATAGTGGTATTCTTCTGGCAGTAGTTAATTTTTCATTCAAACTGCTGCTGTACCGCACTGTGTAATCGCCCATGATGGCCGAATATGGCAGTTGATTTTTTACATTCATTCAATTGCAATTGCAACTAATTGGGCTATAGTTGAGCTCCGGGAGCCTAGCTGTTGCGAGGCCTTATAGCAGTGACTTCTCTATGCACCAATGGGCCCCTAGTCATTGCTGGGCTTACAATCAGTGACTACGCTGGGTCGTGGGGCCCCTAGCCGCTGCAGGGCTCATAAGCCATTACTACTCTTTAAGGAAGAAACTAGCCCTGACCTCCTGGAAATCTATCTAGGTTTCCATGGTGTTTTCCATCACCTAGGTACTAGTATGTACTAGAAGCTTGTTTTTAGTATTTCAAAGGGACATAAGCCGCTGGATTTTGCTAGTGTTACTTAATGGCAGTCGATTAACTGTCTCTAAAGTCACTACTTACTTTAATTTGGTCATCAGCAAGCAATATATGACAAACAAGTTGACTAATGGGGCTTCTTAGTATGTCGCGACCAAAACAAACGTATGACGATGTATGAGAGTGTACACGGAAACGACATTTTTATATTGAAGTTTTTTCAGGAAATTATGCCTTTGAGGCATTTGCCTTTTAGGTTGAGGCATAATTTCCTTAAGACTCATATTTGCATCCATAAATACGAACAACTTTGGAAGGTAAAAAGAAAAGAAACTATTTTCAAAAAATATTGTTATTAAGAAACTCTCTGAAAACTCTTCTTGGAGTTCTGTTAAGAGTTGTTCATATTTATATTCTTAGTTCTTTAAACCTCTATAGATGTAACCTCTTGCAATTAACTATATGTTCCGTGACTTGTTTTAATAAGTTTGTATAGAAGTATTAATTTAAGAACTTGAATTTTAGATTGTATATTCATATTTGGAAGATAAGTATACTAGCTATGTGATTCGAGAATAATATTATGTTCAGTAAATGAATTTGAGACCATTGTACAGGTTACAATAAAATGTATAGTAATTTTACATGCATTTATTTAAATGTGAAATTAATTTGTATAATCGCTTGTGTACATAAATTTGTTTACACACTTATACTAGACTAGGTATTTTTTCCTACACAAGAGCCTTTTTGATGATATTGTGTTTAGAACTGTGTGAAAAGTAATGTCTTTAACTGCTCGTAACTTTTTAAAAACTTGCAGAAGTATTTTCAAGTTTATAATTCACTAAAAGGCATTTATTTTCTTTGCACAATAAATCCAAATTTGTCCACTTTATATAGGCGTGTTGGATATAATTGGCGGCAGCATATTGTAATCATCATCATCAGGTCTTTGTAGTCTCCACTGCAGGAGCACGACCCTCTCTGTACTACCAGAGCCATATATAGCCTGAGTAGTCAGAGGATTTGGCCTACATTCTCCACGCTGGCCAGACGGGTTGGAGAAGTCTCTTTGATGTTAATAAGTAATATATATAATAATAATATATAAATATATATTTATATTGTAATAGTTTTATGAAATTCTAATTTTGATACTTTTAGCAAAATCTTTTGGGATATTGAAACTGTTTAGCAATTTATGATAACTGTATACATTAATTTGTATTATGACTTATTTCGTGACTTGGTAAGTTGCTAGCTTGTTTTCGTAGTGCCTTAGTAATTTGTAAATAATTTGTACAGAGTTGTGATTAATATAATTTAGATTATATATTTCTATGTTTCATAAAATACATTTTTTATTCACTTTCTGTCTAATAAGTTTCGTTATATTGCGGTGACATTTTGCGAAAACCACATTTTACCTTTACTATGGTAACTTAAGGATGCACTAGTCCGGAACTAGAACTCGTCAGCGCACGTGGCTAATTTGCGTGCTATTTCGCTGAGAAAGGGATAGACTCAGTTTGGAACAGTGCGGAACTATTCACACCGATGTATAAGCACATCGAAACTACAGTCTAGTGTTAAACACAAATATTGTTGAAAATCTAAATCTTCGTCGTCTAAAAATTCGCGAGTATGCGTTTGGGAGAAGTGTTCTTGTGATAAAAAAACTGAATGTTTTATTTAAAAGTAAAGTTATTAATTTTTTTTAATAACTTAACTATGCTTGTATGAATTTTGTTTTAGAGATTTTATACTCCTTCCGGTATTTAATTGTGCCCAAAGTTGCGTTAAAATTACGTGTTGAAATTGAGGCTCATAACTTTTAAAGTACTAATAATTTTACAATTATGATTCCCTACAAGCATAGATAACGACAATAAAAATCGATAGAATTAAAGACTTTAAACAGATGATACCGAACAACGGAGTCATCACACTACAGAATTTGTATGGCGAAACACCTGACTAGCGTACCCTTAAGAGTCGCCTGGAAGCGCATGTCTACATACAAACGAAAAAAGGGAATTGTGGCAATATTTGATAATTTTGGAGTAAAATTTAGCATCCAATCAATTAATCTCATTATAAGCTACGTACGGTACGTTCCTATACAGTTTGGTTAAATTATCAAATGTTTGAGAATTATACGCCTCTCAAGATTTCCATACAAATTTGAAAAGGCTTGTAATTCTCAAACCATTGGTATTTTAACCAAGCTGTATAGGAACGTACGTAGATTATAATGATATTAATTGATTAAATGACTAAGTTTACTCCAACATTATTAAATACTGCCACAATTCCCTTTTTCCGTTTGTATGGAGACATGTGCTTCCAGGCGACTCTTAAAGTAACCATACTATGCTATGTCAGATGCTTTGAAATCCAGCTTGAAAAATCTGACACCAGTGTGACACACACACGAGACAAACAAACAAATTGAAACAGAGATGACGTCAGCAATATCCTCCAAAACAAATGTTCACATATTTCGTGAAAGTAGTACCAATGTTTCCAGAAGCTTGTGGGAAAGGATTTAAAGGGCAAATAGGGCGTGTCAAGGAAACATCACATTTAATACAGTTTTTTATCTATATGTAGGTGTCAATTTCATTTTGTTAAATCATACAGTCTTGGAAATATTAAAAAAATTATAAATTACAACGAATCGAACGCATACGCCCTTTCAAACCGGGTACTTTATAGTAACCCCATAATTATGTACAAGTCTTAACGTAAAAAAATAAAATTAAAAAAGTGGCATTCGTATGGGACGTCCATACTTACATAGGAATTATATTTATTTACATTTATAGGACAAATATTCCTTTTAACAGTACAACGCCACGAAAATGAAATCACACAATCTCCGAACAATGATGGTATTTTTTTTATTATAAATATTCTTAGTATTTCACTAATTTATACAATTATTTTCTATCTATTGTGAAGTGCCAACATTTATTACGCGATATCATATTTTTTTCAACAATATTGTTGTACGATACACACAGTCATACAATGAAGGTGGTTTAAAAATAATTTACTTATGGCAGCACTGAAAAGTCAGGGACACTATTTTTGATACCGTCTATTCGAAAACGAATGATATTTGTATGGAAAAACTGCTCTTCTGAAGTCTTACTTTCAAAAATAGTACCCCTGGTGGTAAGCTATTGTTATCGTATAATAACATTCAACAACAATAGCTGTTAAACGGTTATCCAATAACAGCTTGTTTGACTTTATATTCAAGTGCTGTCAAAACCCCTAATTTTCAGCTGTAACCACATCGATAGGAAGGCGATTAAGTATATTGCGTTATAGACTAATGCCATAAAAGTAAAAGTTTCAAGCCCCAAATAAAAAACAGTTCACATAAGCTCCATAGCAAACAAAATTACAAGTATCGATCAGACACATGAAAAAAAAAATATCTTAAATATCTATGGTATTGATATAGAAGGCGCTGCTTGCTTCGGATGTCGACAGAGTAAAAAATCCTACGCCCGTGTGGCGTTTGGTAATCCAGTTTATAAATATTTTACTCTCTGTCGGCAGTATACGGTACAGTACATTGGATTTAATTTTATTATTATTTATAGGTTAAATAACATGGCTTTAGTCGATAGCGCAAGGTAAACTGAGACGCGATCAATAAAAAAATCGATATTAAAAAATATGGCAGGATGTGTCCGTGATATTGTTGACTAGGCAGATATGCTTTAACGAAAATATTTTTGTGTTATCATACAAAATCCTATGGTGGTAACGTTGTGTGTAGGATAATATTAAGCAGCAATATATCAGTTCTATACTATATATGTATGACACAAACTAATACTTGGAGCAACGCAACATGGCATAAAAAATACCTAATTTTTTAAAAAGAGATGGATAGTACAGTTCGAAAATAAAAACATTAAATTACTCAAAAAAATTCCACAAAGTTTTCTATTCTATTTTTAAGACTGTCCTTCGGCACAAAAATGGTTTTAGAACTGGCATTTGATTTTGTTGAAATAACAATGCATTGTATCGTTGGATATTGTAGGCAGATGATGCTTAATTAATAAACACAACATTTCGGATAAATATTTTTTATAAAATTCAATGGACTTACAAAACAGTGAGAGGGAAATATAAAAATTCACTATAAAAGATTTTCACATCATATTAGTCAGATAACATTTTTATCTGAAATCAAAATAGGCCTAAAGTGAGACAATGCTTACTTTATCTGATATCTTAAATTACATATGGACAGATTTGTTTCAAACAAAATCATTATATAGATATCACATACAGTTAAATCGTTAACATATTAAATATATGGGATAATTATATTTTACATTTAACATGATGTATTGATTACTATATCTATAATATAAATGGCAATATTTAAGATGTGACCGTCAATTTACTTTGTTATTTTAATCTAAGTTTAAAAGTTTTTTTTTGCACTTTAAAATCTGCAATCCCTCTGATTAATTAATTGATAAATTGAGGAATCCAACTCGTGTTCCTCGGTAAAAATAGTTATCGTTCATATACACAAATTAAAAAATTACGATACAAATTGGCTTGACGATTTATTCTACTATTTTACATTTATCCGATACACAATTTATTAAGATAACAGTCCAATGTTATATTATTTATATTTGTATTTAATGAATTTGGCATCTCCCTGATGTATCTGGCAATAGCCCAGATCAAAATCTAAGTCTATACTTTTGTTACAATAACTTGATATATTACAAGCTATTTAACGACATTTACTGCTTATTTATGTAATATTTAGTCTCATTTATGTTTCAAATGAAATGGCGTTATAATAAGACGGCGACACTTATTTTTACACACTAAAACTAAACGTGGCTATGTACAAGAGGCCGTAATGATCAATATTCTTAAATATCGTGTTTATGCCTAACTATACATTTACAATATACATGATTAGACGTGCAACGTCGAAAGCATAGTCATAGTTTACGTATTCAAAGGCTAAGTAATTGCTGGTGAAGCAATCGCGCCTTTATATCAAAAGCTAAGATCTGCCGCGCGCGACAGTGTTATAGTAAATCAAGTTTGCGAGGGACCGTCTTCTAACGGCCGAAACCTCACAAAGCCGTTTTGAGCAACCAACATACTATTCCCATCTGTCTCATTAGGGTTCACCTCATCCTGAGGTTGAGAGTACGATGCCTCGTAACTACAGTTCCTAGGAGCAGGCTGTGGAGTTCCACCGAGAGCATTGGGATAATTCCTATCGTTAGGGTCTTCTGTAAACCCGTACAAGTCCGTAGACTTTGGTCGGTCAGAGAACCCGTTGCCTTTACCACGCTTCTGACTACCACTTGAATTGACCATGGAAGTTGACGGAGAGTTACGACGTTGAGAGTTTCTCACTTGCTGACAAGGACCTACGCCGAAACTTCTGTTAGGGTTCAAAGTCTGGATACCAGAGGCATGGTAGGACGCGTTTTCGGTATTGTAATTACCGTATTCGTCCGGCAAATGCGGCTGGTGGTAATGATGCTCCATGGAACCATCGTAACCCAAAGTCATGCAATTCTGTGAGATCTTATTCTTTGTTCTGTGCTTCTTTCGCGGGTTGCTATTTGTTCTAGAAGATACTCTGTCATATGACATGTGTTTGAAGTTGTGTGAACTGCGGTTTGATCCGCCGTTGTAGTTCTGGTTCTTAATATCTCTGATAAAATCACTGTTACTGGGATATTGTATGACATTGTACTCATGATCCATTGGATCGTCGCCCTGAAGAGACTGAATAGCAGGATCGCAGTTGGAATAATGGTCATCTGATACTGATTCTATGCCATTATATCCAACCATGTTGGGGTGATGTTTGATCAAATGATTGGTCACACCTTGGCTCGAAGTCGCGTTACTTGATTCGGTAGTCGAGCTGCTATGGCCAGCATTTGCTATAGAACTATGTGCGGAATAGTTTTCCGTGCCGGAATTATTGTCACAATTTCCAGTCAGCGTATTTAATTGGAACCTCTGGTGGTCAATTGGAGCACAGCATTGGTCTGGTATGGCGGGATGATGTCCAGCACTTTCGTAAATAGGTTTCCCTGTCCTGTGCGTGTACGTATGAAGGTTAGTGTTAGTGCTGCATATCGTTGGATAGTCGGATTCAAACTGATCATTGCTCGAACCAGCAGCACAAGGGAACAAACCTAAACCAGAGAGTTTGTTTCCGTCAGCTTTCTCCTGCTGTAAGGACGCTACAATACTGACCTTTAAACTGATAACCCATGAGATCAGAGCTATTATCGTAATCTCTATGAATCTCAGCGCCGACTGGTAGCCCCACTGCAACCAATCCAACTTCGCCATGTTAACCTGGTTTATCCCGAAAATGCCAAATATTTGCAATATCGCCATCAGAATAAAAAGCAACGCCGTCGCTAAATTGATCTGTATAGCTTGATACAAATTCTGGAAACCGTTCACGTATGTGTGACTCTTCTTCTTAAGAACAGACTTGAGCATTTTATATACATAGAGGTAGCACAGCCCCAAAGTGAGGCATGCCATGATAAATATTATTTGACAAGTTAGACCTAGTACCCTTTTTTCAACCCCACTTGGAGTTCTATAAATTGTATTACTATTCTCAAAGATATGCAACATTAAACACGATAATATGTGTAGGATACCGCCCACTATGATTGTTCTCGCGCGGAACAAGAAGGAGCAACACGTATTCTTAAAGTTAATACTAGTGGTTAGGAGGAACAACGTGGTGCTAGCGAACGCTATGCTCAAGAAAATGTCTGGCACATGAAGCAAGATCTCGTTAAAGAAAATCGGTAACGAGCTGTTAATATTATAAGGATCGTAACACATGTAGAAGATCCTCATTAGACACACAGACACCAAGATCAAATGTAAAATGATAAAATAGTACTGCGTGAACAAATGCGTGAATCTATTGTAGAAAAATATCTTAAATATAGAATATACGGCTAATATTGTAAACATAACTGTCGCTAAGTAAATGTGTACGTTCCACGCGAACGGCCAGCTAACGCCAGGCCTCTGAACAGGGCCATTATTCTTAGGATCCTGTTTCAAGATCTTCTTATCGGAATTTACGTTCGCTAAATTGTGGTATCTCTCCGTAGACATTTCTGGGTCCCGCAATTCAAAGCCGATGGTCGTAGCCGGCGTATAACTATCATCTCTTCTGCTATCGTTCTTATTATCCTTATTAGTAGAATATTGGAGATTTCTTCTCGTATTTGTTTCACCATTTTGATCAATTATGAGAGGCCTATCTAAATTGTTCATTTCTGGGTCTAAAACCGCTAGCACTGATCCTTCAGTGGACATGTCCCTACTCGTGTCACTGAGAGTCACTCCAGCATCTTTGGTGACATAAATGTCACTCTTCGAGGTTCTTTCTTGGTTGTGCTGAGGCTTGGCTGTGACCGTCCTCAGCAAGACATCTGGAATATCTTCTTTCCTGCCATTGGAGCCGGATAGTATCCTTGATATAGTCGGGATATTCAGCGAGTGTGGCACGGTGAAGTTCGCTTGGTCGGTCCCGTGTTTCACATCGTCCAATTCTTCAGGCTGAAACGAGAAAAGTTACGTCAATTAGACAAAGTGTTGTAATCGAAATAATTTCATATTCTCCCAATGGAATCAAAATTTGGCGGAGAAAAACATTTCTAATTACATAATAAGACTTCTTTAAAAGTTCCCGACACATAATTTGAGTTGGCTGCGGACTTTGTTTGCGTGGTGCTAAGGGAATAGTTACCTTGTGGCTTGGGGTGTTGAGTGCTTTTTTCTTCTGTGGCTCGATGCCTGCTGGGGGGAGCGGCGGTGCGGGGGGCGGCGCCGGTACTTGAGGTGAGGACGTCTCCTGGAATTATTGGGAATTTTGGGTGTTTCAAGTGCTTCGATTAGGACGCCTTGGCGTCGAGGGCGCGATTTGCCGAATATTTTTACATATTGAATAGATATGAGGTAGGAAGTCGAAAACAAGCTCTGATTCTTCATAGTACGATATGTTTTTCCACAATAAGTTCAGTAATATATACTTTGGGAATTTGATATAAGAAAAGTGATTGTTGTGAGCCAAATAGATTTCTATACTTACTTCTACAGTGCGACTGTAAAGTAAAGCATTGAATAGAAGGATTGTTTCTAAATTTGACCTTTTAAAAATGTAGGGAACTATTAATTAAATTTTAAAGTTCTTTGGTCATCAAAACCGGTTCTATAATTTTTGAGATTTACCGCAACATCGTCCGCGTAAATTATAGTCTATGTCACCCGCAGATAAATTAGCTTTATATAGGTGGAAGAATCTTAAAAATCGGTTTAGTAGTTCCGGAGCCTATTCAATGCTAACAAACAATTATATATTTTCTCTTTATAATATTAGTATTAAAATAAATGCTTGCAAGGACTAGATTTCCGGCGAACTATTACTTTTAGTTAATTTTACGAAGCTTAATAACGTGAATTGTTCAAAACATTCCCCAATAGCCGAAATTTAATACAGTATTTGATAAACACGGTAAGTGCCCAAGGAGAGGATCAATTGAGGATTGAAATTCCGAAATTGAGTAGACATTATCATAACGGTTGCCCGCCGAAGTCTTCAATATTAATAGCATTTTAATCAATACGAGTGTCAATTTTCATCAGCAAAGTCGCCTTTTAACTGTTTAATAGCTTCTAAAATTTATGAGGAAATTTGATGACATAAATAACCAGTCGCCTTAAAAATAAAAGAATTCTTTTCTTACTTTCTTATACAAGTGTAGGTTCTGTATTTGTTAAAAAAAACCGGCCAAGTGTGAGTCAAACTCGCGCAATGAGGGTTCCGTACAATATGCTTCGTGAATACACACACAATGTGCAAAAATGTTTTATTCAATTGACTAGCGCTATCTAGTGGTGTTTTAGTGAACTATTTCCCTAGGTGAACTTATTATAGTGAGTTTACCACTTTATTTTCAACTGATAGAATTCTTATTATTTTTCCTGTAATCTTCAAGCAATGTAATTTTTTCGATAACATTTGATATATAACACGGTAAGGTTTACAAAACTTTTTTTAACATTTAATTTCTATTTGGGGGGTCCAAATTATTAAATGTTAAAAAAAGTTCTTTTTGGATATTCATTTTCTATTTGGATATTTACTTTGCACATCCGTGTTTGGTTTACGCCATCTTACCAAATTTCATTTAATTTGGTTCAGTAGATTCGGAGAAAATCGACTGTGACAGACGGACGGACGGACAGACAGACGCACGAGTGATCCTATAAGGGTTCCGTTTGTCATTTTTTGTACGGAACCCTAAAAATGAGGAGTTTACCAAGAAGTGTATGATGATCTTATATATGTGCGGATATATTGTAAGATAGGTACAAAGCATAACTTACTGTAAACAGGCTTTGAAGAGAGTAGTGCTCCCATAATTTATTTTGCTCCTAAATCAGATCAAATCAAAAAATCTAATTGTACTTCACTTAAAATTAACATGACGTATTTTTTTTTTGTATTACTTTTCATCAATACTAATTTCAAAGTAATAATATGTACTATTTTTTGGAAAGATTTATTTTGCATTGAATAGGCTCCGAAATTATAGGATTTTCAAAATTCTTTCACCAAGAAAGCTAATTATATTTGCGGGTGACATACTCGTATGTTTAAAAGCACTAAAAAGCGCCCGAAGTCGTCGTCGACATGGTACGCGGGTCTCAATTCACATTCGCCCTGAGGAAGACCTCCGGAGGAGATCGAAACATGTCGGCCATTAGCTGACTACGTAAGTAACCCGTAGTTACGTATTTTAATAATGTCTATATCTCACGTTAGTTATAATAATCCTAATCCTTACTAATATTATAAATGCGAAAGTGTTTGTTACGCTTTCACGCCGTATATACTGAACCGATCATCGTGAAATTTTGCATACACATAGGTCAGGGTACTGAGAAGGATTATAGGCTATATATCACGCGTGCAACACAGCTAGTGCCAACTAATATTATAAATGCGAAAGTGAGTTTGTTTGTTTGTTACGCTTTCACGCCCAACCTACTGAACCGATCATTATGAAATTTTGCATACACTTAGGTTAGGGTATTGAGAAGGACATAGGCCATATATCACGCGGGCGAAGCCGCGGGTAACAGCTAGTAATTCATAATTACATCCTTCTTAAACTATAATATTATTATATTTCAGCTTACCTGTCCAGGAGGCCGGATCGGGATCCTCTCGTGGCCCGGGCCGAGGGAGGGCGGGGGGATGGGCCGCCGGTTGAGGTAGTTGTTCCCGTCCGTGTTTGTGCCTGTGGGAAAATATTTGATATTATCTCTTACGTAACTGGGTCGCCTACTTAACATAGGTTCACTAACAAAATGAACCGAAACTATATGACCGAGACTAGGTTATTATATTTCTTTGAAAGCTTTAAGCTTACAAACAGACAGGGACAGTCGTGTCTCTTCTATGCTGGTTTGGGGAAAAGGAAAAATAACGTACGTTAGAATATAGGATATGTCTAAAGAAGAGATAAATTCGTCTTATAATATTCTAGGCTAGAAACTATGGGACAGAACTATAGGATATTTTTCTACAATATGTTAATAAAACCCCTAGATTTCAAGGTTCTTTCAAGGTTCAGCCCTTCAATATGAACAACTTTTTCTATGGGACTAATCCTTTAAATTAGAAAAATAATCAACATTTTCATACATATTCCCGGCCGATAGAACACTTTTATGGGAATGTCAATATTTTCTCCCAGCTTTATTCCTTGAGGAAAAGTTGGTCATATTGACGGGCTGAGTCGCCCACTAAAGGGTAATTAACATATTGTATAATACATGCCTTTTCTTAATGTTTATGTGTAAGTGGTCAACACTATGTCAGATTTTCAAGCATAACATGCCTTCCGAAGCGCGGAGTATACAAAAATAAGACCCATTAACCCAAGCGGTACCCTACATACATCATAAGCATTGCATCGTACCCTATAGTAAAAAATATGACTTCAACAACTAAAAAGTCATATTATTTTCAATAATTCATTCACAATTTAAGAATATGATCAACAATAAACAACCTCGCGAAACTCCCCCATCCGCAACCCTCGACAAATGAAGTTTTCGTCTGACAATAGACACACTAACCCACTGACCTTCGCTTCATCTAAATTCAAATGAAGGTTGTCTATGGGGACTCCTAAACGGAACCTTTTTACTTTGAAACATCAAATCTTTCGCCTTGTACCGTACATTTTTATGTAATTTATAAGTTTATGTCTGTTAAAAAGAACCTAGGTATATAATGTTTGTTGTTTGTTTTTCGTATGTGTAAGTGGCCAACACTGGTGTCAGATTTTTCAAGCTGCCTTAAGGCATCTGACATAGCTTTACGACTGCCATCAACGATGACAGCCGGGACCAACGGCTTAACGTGCCTTCTGAAGCACGGAGGAGCTCGAGATATTTTATGCCACTTGCGGGCACCCATCCAAGTAGGGACTGCACCAGGGGTTGCTTAACATACGTAAGCGCTCACAGAGCTAACACCCACTGGACCATCTACATAATAATTTTCTTCAAGTAAAATGAAAATACGAATGTACTGCCAAAAAATACAGCTTGTGAAAAATGTATACACAGAAGTGTCGGTTTTTTTCGTAACGGTGTCGCGAAAACAATGGTTTTTTTTTTAATTCACAAGATTTATGATAATCGTCCAAAAAGCTTGATTTTACATACATTTTTTTTGTCGTACCTATTAATACTGAAGCGAAATCCACAATAATGTAGGGTGTCCAGCTTTTCTACCTAAATATCCGGCCAAACTGGCTGGTCTGTCCGTCAATTAGTTTCGGCGACCTGGAAACCCTAGTCCCAACGCTAATTTGTGATGATTACCTATGCACCCACTTGCTTGCTTGCTTGACAAAAGTTGAATATTCTAAGAGAAGCAAATATTATGTTCTGTGTTTTATATTTTCTCTCCCGCTACAAAAGAAAAACTTACATTACATATATAGGTACGTTCATCACGCATCTTTATGTATTACTGGGTAGATAGTGCCTAAGACCACAAGACCGAAAAGCGATGTTTAGGGTAATGGGCGGATGGACGCTTGGTAGTCCCAAAATTTTTGGCCTGATTCCTTACATTTTCTTTCATTCCCTTAGCCGACTTTTACGTTCTGCGCGGGAACAGAAGCAGCTGGTACATTCTAGTTTTTTTTTTCTCCCGGCCCAGAATGCAGAAATCTATTTATATATAAAAGGCTACGAATCAGTAATAAGTTTATTCGTAGATAGTAGACACTTGAAATTTGGTACAGGGGATCCTTTCATGTATTCACGTGTAAGTGAAAAAGAAGGGATGTTCAGAAATTCAACCCCTAAGTGGGTAAAATCGTGGGGAGGAGTTTTATGCGGATAAAGTGGCGTGATAATTGCTGGGCAAGAATAAAAAGTTCTTCTTACCTCTAAGTGTTGGCTTATCAGCGAATGGGTTCCTGTACTCTGGCGGCAGAGGGGGAGTGAAGAAGGCGCGGCCGGGGGGAGCGTACGAGGGCACCGCGCCCCCTCCCCCCACGCCGGCCAGCAAGGACGCCCCGTGGTGCTGCGGTGGCCTGTGGACAAAAGAAAATATGGTATTTAGAGAATCTGAGTTACCTAGTAAATATTGTATTAAAGAAACACTTTGAATTTAGAAAAATATTCATTTGTTGAAAAACAGCACTTTTACAAACGTGGAAAATTAGAATCATAAATGAAAGTAAGAAATCAAAACTGTATTCTATACTAATATTATAAAGAGGTAAGCTTTGATTGTTTGTTTGCATCAAATAGGCTCCGAAACTCCTGGACCGATTTTCATAATTCTTTCACCTATAGAAAGTTTAATTACCTGTCGGTGACTTAGGCTATAATTTGTGCGGGGAAAGTTATCATCATCATAAGGCTTTTTAGTCTCCACTGCAGGAGCGCGACCCTCTGTACTACCAGAGTCATATATTAGCCAGAGCAATCAGAGGATTCAGCCTACCCTCTTCACGCTGGCCAGACAGGTTGGAGAGGTCTCTTTGACGTTTGAGAGCTTTGTTTAGCTTCTGTTTCCTACGTCATCCACGGAAAGACTTGGAGTAGTCCTATTCTACTCTGCCGGGAACCACACGGCATGTCAAATTATAGCAAGATAGAGTCAGCGATTTAAAAACTTGTAATAGCGATTAATTAATAGAATATTTGCATTTGTCATAGTTTCGAAGTTCAATTCAATCCGTCCAAGAATACCGAAAATATCGTCAAACCGATGGAGAGCTTAAACTTTATTATTAGTTGACCGGCAATGGATATGGGTGAACTTTCTCTTACGCGGTTGCGAACAAACGAGACCCAGATTAGTTTCATGCGGTGTATTTCCCATTTGCGGTGACATCTAGTGTAGTTATTACTAAGATTTTAATGATGTTCTGGTATCGATCGATGCCAAATGCCAATTACTCTGCCGTGAAACACACAGCGGAGGCGATTCTCAGTGCTGGCAAATTCATTGTAGTAACACCAGTGTCAAATATTTCAAGCTAATACTTAAGAGTCCCTCATAAAGCCGCAATCCCATACAAACATAGTTTCGTTTTAGTTTTATACAGTTAAGCCAATCTCAACCAAATTTCGTACATACGACCGGATAAGGCATATTGATGTTTATAATCAGATTTCAATTTTAAAAATAATACCTATACAAAATTACAGCGAGTTGAAGTTTCGTATCGAAAATTGTACTCGCTGTAATTTTGTATCGGTATTGTTTTTAAAATTAAAACCTAAGTATAAACATCAATATGCCTTATCCGGTCGTATGTGCGAAATTTGGTTGAGATTGGCTTAACTGTTGTAAAACAAAAACGAAACTACGTTTGTATGGGATTGCGGCTTTACATGGGACTCTTAATCTGCTAGAGAAAAGGTGTACTTTTCACAGAATTATTAGTAGAATGTTCAGAACGGAAATTAGCAATGTCCCCAGCAATATGACGTCCCCGCACCTCTCCCCGTGCTAAGGAGTTCGGTTTCGAAAAACAGGGTTAACTGCTATTCTCAGTCGCAGGTTACCCGCCGTATAAGAGTTTGGTAGTACTAGAATTCATACTGCGGTGTCGTCCCTGATAGTACACTCACACACAGACATGTGCAACGGATGTAAAGTTTCGTTTGCAGTAGTTTGAGGCATGAATATCATTCCGCATGTACGTATTCACGTGCCTTACCTGTGGTTAAGTTAACATCCGTTGCACATGTCTGTGTGTGAGTGTAGGGACATTCGGGACGACACCGCAGTATGAATTCTAGTACTACCAAACTATTTCGGCTTGGCTACTTATTCCGAGTCGGAATAAGTAGCCAAGCCGAAATAGAATATCACAATCATGAACATTTTCTAATCAATTCAGTACGGTAAGGTACTGAATTGGTATATCTTGGTATCGTTAAAAATTTTTCGTCATTTTGAGTACTATTTATTTCCTTATTGGTGGATACATTGCCTCAGAAGGCCTCAGTACATGATGATACTATGTACAATGTGTAGCTTTCCTTTCCTGATTAACTAAGCATTGTTTTATAAATAAATACGTCTAGTTAGTCCGATAGTACCAACAACTATTTGAGTCTAACCACGTCCCATTCTGAAACGAGGTATAAAATTTCAATAATACCACGGATTGGCATGCCTCCCTCGTGGACTGCGTTTGGAATCTAGCATGTATGCGGGGCATGTAACATGATTGTGTTTATGTATAGCGACACGAGAATGTGGCCGCGGAATAGCGAAGGTATAGAAGTGTCATCACAATCCCCCCTTCCCCTCTGGGGAGGGAAAAATAAAGGCCGGCAACGCTCTTGTAACACTGGTTTCAGTAGTTCATGGGCAGCGGTGATCACTTACCATCAGGTGACCCGCTTGCTCGTTTGCCGTCTTACGTCATAAAAAAAAACAACTCGTCTTATTAAGGCAACGGGAGACCCTAAAGTTGGCTATTATTTCGCTCAACGAATCAACGTGGCTATAGAACGCGGTTATGCTGGCAGCCTTTTGCATGTTACCATGTTGAAGAGTTGCAAGATTTTTTCTTCTGTTAATTTAAGCTAAAAAATCAGTGACTACGCTAGCGGATGGCTCTTTTTTATTTATTTTCTATGAAAAATCGACTTTCCGGTGTCTAATAGAGCTAAAATTTTACATGTGTCTAGGTATAGTAATTTGATGGCAATGCAATTAATTGATGTCAACAAACTGGTCTGATGATAGGATGCAAATCCTCAACGCTGTGTAGCTCCGTCACCAAATTTCGCAGAACTAATTGACGGCAAAAGCTATTCCTTAAATTATTATTTAAGTATCTACTTTACTGCTATAAAACTTTAATTCTCGCCTTCACTTTCCAGCCGAAGGAATTTCCCAAAAGCAAAAGAAACTGCTCGTTCGATTGGAAACGAAATGAGATTTAACAATTTTGGAATTGATGTATCTCTTTTAGAAACGTCATATTTTGTTATTATTCCTTTCACGACAAAATGTTACGAAAAAGAGTTATAATCCAGAATAGTTTCAGTGTCTCCTGATTATAAAGTTTTATGCAAGAAGATCTTTTTAAACTGTAAAACAACTGTCACGAGTTCTTCTTTTGTGTTATTTTTATATTGTTATGTGGGCAGCGTGTGTAAATTGATTTAGAATTAAATTTTGTATGCGTATTTATTAGACATCAAAGTTTATAGAGCTGTCATGATTTCTCAAAATTAGAAGTATAGCCCGCTTCCAAAGCGGAGTGCGGAAGAAGCGACAACAAACTGCACAGCGCATTTTCGCCAACCGACGTTAACTCACAACAAAAGAGTTTGAGTTAGCTACCGTAAATAGGTCTGTGTCGTTTCAAATTTCAAAAGTCATCGTCATCTGAGCGTATTTTTGTATGCATCCATAAGCGGGAAAGCTTCAAAAGATCGGGATTACGAATAGATTTAAAAAGAAAATCGTCTTATTCCTACTTCTATGGGGTTAACGCTACCTGTTACTCACGTCATTGTTTTTACTTGTTCGAGATGCCAGCATTGATAGGAAACGTAGTTCATATTAACGGGGTGGTCGAGTATATAATGATAAACGCTGTATAAGTATAGTTCACAACTTACTTTGTGGCTAGCTCAATTTGTGGGGTATCTTCTTCTTTCTTTACAGGTCTTTTTTAGTCTCCACTGCAGGAGCACGACCCTGTCTGTACTGCCAGAGCCATATTATAGCCAGAACAGTCAGAGGATTTGGCCTACACTCTCCACGCTGGCCACACGGGTTGGAGAGGTTTATTTGATGTTTATAAGCTTTGTTTAGCTTGTGTTCCCTAAGTCGCCTTCTACGACATCCACGGGCAGAGTTGGAGTGGTCCCATTCTACTCTGCCGAGAACCACACGGGTTATGGCTTGTGGGGTATGTCCTTATATATTTATTTACATTAAATAAAGGTTTAAAACCTTGAAATTAAATTTTCCCAGACCGTACAAAAACGGGCAATAAAACGCCCAATCCGGGTCAATCTGCGATATCAATCGCGTCATTAATCTTCGCAAAAACGGGCGACGCCGCGCGCCGTTCTTGTTAACCGATAAATTCAAATGCTAACTGATTTTTATCAGCTTTTCCTCAAATGTCGCCGACCTTACGTCAGTCAGGTTTCTTTTGTTGGTTAACTTTTTCAATTTGAAATTAATCGTTCAGCCTATTTAGCTTTTTTTAATCTGCTTTTGTGGTCTTTAAGGGACAAGAAGTAACTGGCGAATCTTTCCTTTTTCTCCTAGGCTAGTCTAAGATTAAGCTTGGACTAGTCTCCGTGTAGTTCCCGGCAGAGTAGAATAGGACCAATCCAAGTCATCCCGTGGATGTCGTAAAAGGCGACTAAGGAAACACAAGCTAAACAAAGCTTAGAAACATCAAAGATACCTCTCCAACCCGTCTGGCCAGCGTGGAGAGTGTAGGCCAAATCCTCTGATTACTCAGGCTAGTATATGGCTCTGGTAGTACAGAGAGGTTCGTGCTCCTGCAGTGGAGACTAGAAAGACCTGATGATGATAGTCTTAAGGGCCCGCACTAGGCACACCGACGCCAATAGTTTTATTCCTAATACTTTAGAAATAGAATTAAAATTCAAGAATATAAGTAATATAAGCCTTAGTAAATAACCTGAAGTATTTTTAGAATCATGTTTAATTCTTTGAGAAATTTCTGATTACCGCCTAAAACGGCCGTTTTTGGCGTTAATCAATAGTTCTCTCAGAGTAGGTATTCTTCAAGACTACTCCAACCTAATTAGGAGAATACCTAATCCTGTTGTCTCTTTTCTCCTAGAGTAGATTAGTTAAAAAGGTTTGCCAGAAGCTTCTTGTCCCGTATAGATCGTAAGAGTCGATTCATAAAACGAGCGAAATCTTGAGAATCGAGTGAATAGGCTAGTAGTCCATCCCTACTTTAATTATCATCTCGACCCATAACATTCACATCACTCCAGTGTTAGCCACTTACACACACGAAAAACAAACAACTAAATGCGCTAAGGACAACAGACCAAGGCAGGGAATTAAAACCTAGGTGCCGTATTAAAATAATACGCCATATCTTCGGTCAGTGGTACAATAACTTCATTAATCACTACATATTATACGAGTAACTACGCCTCGACTGTCTGTCTGTCTGTTAAGGATAAACTCATAACCTACTGTATAAGAAAGTTTTATAATATGTACATGCATACGCAGCCAAGAAGGGCTGCTAGTTATAAATATATCTCCGAAACAAATGCATAAAATAGTAAATTCGGTAAAGAATAGGATATCCGGATATAGATATGGCAGAAACACGCTATCTTCCTTCTGGACAATCGGTTAAAACTCGTGCAGATTTTTATCACTCAGTTTTTCAAATGTCGACGACCTATTACGCGACCAACGCGAATTGAACTCCCATTTGTATAGAAATCGCGAAATACCGGAGGTCTGTTATCTTGCTAGCAGTCTGGTATGGAAATGACAAAAATTGGCAATATGCCATGCTCTATTCAGTTTATTTTCTGTACTCCAACCGCATCTTAATGATCTCCCTTTTGCAAAATAAAACACGACTCTGGCCGGTTTTAACGAGCCGCCATTTTGTATTAATATCGCTAATTGGGTATATATTCGTATTGATACTATAAAGATAAAATTACAGGAATAATGTCAAAAATTGTGTACGAGTAAAGAGGAAGCTTCCGCTACTTGATCATAGATGGCGCTACAAGGCGCATATGAATTAAAGTTAAGTACTTTTATGACTGTCAAGAAAAAACCAAGTAACTTTTTATGTAGATATAGTTACTATTTAGAACTAAAATTATTTTTGCCTCAACTATCTGTTGTTAGTATTTGTATTTATTAAAATAAAAATATATTCAACAGACTCGGCACAACTTGTATAACAGCTACTCGCCGCTAGATGGCAACTCTGTTCAATTCACTCGATGTCATTTTTATTAGAAAAATATAGTTATTTTTTTAGTTCTTTTATGATTTGCTCTTATGTAATGCAAGCTCGTCCTCGCAGTTTCGAACTTAATAAAAACCCAACGACAGTAGTTCCTCTTGAAATTAATGGAAAGGTGCTCCTTAGCATCCCTGAAACTGTGATGGCAAAATTTTATGATGAACCGTTCTATGAACACAATTTCAGGGATTAATTTTATAGAGATAAGCAACATTTTCATACAATTTGCTTTTGTATAGGAAATTCAAATTTATTTTCGAATTATTTGCATTACTCCCATAGAAAATGATGTTCATATTTGTCGAGGAGAATTAACACGCTGTATATATTATATTGTGTTAGCCGTGTTAATATTGTGTTCCCGGCAGAGTAGAATAGGACCATTCCAAGTCTACCCGTGGATGTCGTAGAAGGCGACTTAGGAAACATAGCTATTTATTCAAAGCTTATAAACATCAAAGAGACCTCCCCAACCCGTCTGGCCAGCGTGGAGAGTGTAAGCCATATCCTCTGACTGCTCCGGATCTGGTAGTACAGAGAGGGTTATGCTCCTGCAGTGGAGACTAAAAAAGACTTGATGATAATATTGTGTTAGCAAAGATAAAAATATATTTAATTCAGACACATTGGGTTCGCACAAAGGGCCACGCCTCGCTAATATGACACAGGAAATTGGTGGCAGGGACACACCTGTCGGCGGCTATTGTGACGTACCTACTAATAATATTATTACGAAAACAGCGTTTGTGTATATAAACAAAATACAGAAAAGCTCATTTTGAGATTTAATGTATGGTTTAATTTCAATAAAATTTTATTAACATATACATAAATTGTAAACGTGCCGTGTGGTTCCCGGCAGAGTAGAATAGGACCACTTCAAGTCATCCCGTGGATGTCGTAAAAGGCGACTAAGGAAACACAAGCTAAACAAAGCTTATTAACATCAAAGAAACCTCTCCAACCCGTCTGGCCAGCGTGGAGAGTGTAGGCCTCTGACTACTCAGGCTAGTACATGGCTCTGGTAGTACAGAGAGGGTCGTGCTCCTGCAGTGGAGACTGGAAAGACCTGATGATGATGATGATGATATTGCGTGCCAATGGCCTCACAGCCAACGATGCCGAAGATCGTGCGAAGTGGAGAAGAAAAAGCCGGAAAGCGGACCCCGGGCTCCAAAGCACTCCAGCTGAGGATGCAACCGGGAAAACGCTCAGATGAGAGAGAGAGAGAGAGAGATGATGATGATGATACATAAACTAAATCCCATAAATTCGCACAACATTAAAATCCTTTCCGTACTCCGAAGTGTATGATAAATGCAAACTTTTGAGAGTGATATATTCCTCCCGCCCTCTCGTGTCGGAGCTTCCTAGTGCGAATTTCCTTTTCAAAGACCGGACTCCAGGAACAGTTTTATACCTAATGGTGCTTCCACACTGCTGTGAAAAATGTTTACTAACATTATCTTACATGATAAAAATACATAACAACGTAAAAATAAAAAAACTATTACAACTAATATTGATTATAAATATGCCTGACTAATACCTTTATGGCGTAATGAGTTCACACACTAGCGCCACCCAGCAATTAATTCTATCTTCTGAGACGTTTTTTTTTTAAATCTATGATTCTATAAGTCCTAAATCATATCAAATTTAAAAAATCTAATATCTGAATGCCCTAGTAAATACAAGTATTATTGCTCCAAGTTTTCACTATTTTTATTTGATGTGAAAGTGGCCACTTTGGCGGTAAAAATTCGTTCACTTAAACTTAGATTGTAATATCTATGAAAAGTAACAAAAAAATACTACAAGTAATTTACTAGGGCAATCATAAATTTGATTTTATTTAGGAGTAAATTAATTAATTGCTCGGTGGCGCTAGTGTGTGAACTCACTTCGCCTTAAAACAAAAATTAACAATAAGTTATTTTATTTGAATGTAAGAAAATGTTTGTTAATCATTTTTAACAGCAGTGTGGGAGCACCATAACTACCAACCCTCCCCGGTTGTGCCCTGTATTATTCCTATAAACCCTCCTCATGAATCACTTAATAATATAGGTGAAGTCACATAAAAATCATATCATTGAAACTAACGTGAGATAAATACATTATATTTAAAAACGGGTCACTCACATGTCACCTTGTCGGGATTGCCGACTATAGTTTCGGACTCATTAGGACTAGAGTACCTTACGTATATTATTAAGGGCCCGGGATACGTAGGCGTCGCGCACCCCAAACTCGCCTTGAAAACGGACTCCTGATGAGTCCGAAACTATAGTCGGCAATCCCGACAAAGTAGCACGTGAGTGACCCGTTTTTAAATATTACATAAAAATCAGTTCAGTAGTTTTTGCGTTCATCGCGAACAGACAAACAGACGGGCGGAGGACTTTGTTTTATAATATGTAGTGACTAGCCATTTTCCAGAAACTTCGTCCACGTAAATTATAGCCTATGTCACCCCGGCAGAGAAATTAGCTTCCTATGGGTGAAAGAATTTTGAAAATCGGTCCAGGAGTTTCGGAGCCTATTCAATGCAAACAATAAACGGTCAGGTCAAGATGAAAAATGATCTTTTTCAGATTGACCTGGGTCTTGGATGTTTATCTATATATGTATTTGTTATAAAATATAGTATCGTTGAGTTAGTATCCCATAACACAAGTCTTATTAAGAACTTACTTTGGGGCTTTCAATCTGTGTGATTTACCCGTATATTTATATAGGTATATTTCAGAGAGGGTCGTGCTCCTGCAGTGGAGACTAGAAAAACCTGATGTTGATGATGATGATGAGGTATATTTCATCAAATCTTTCCTGTTTATAATATTCGTTTAGATAAATAATTCAACCAAGCCAGTTGGTGGTGGGTTCTTCTATACTGGTCTTGAAGAACAGGAAAAAACGTTGAACGTTGCTGCTTCTCTTGCCGCGCAGATCGTAAAAGCCGAGGGAATGGGCGAAAATCTGAGAAATTAATCTTTTAAATGTCTTAACAGATTTGGGCACTTCGGTTATCATTATTATACTGCAGCATAGGTTAAATCTCTTTGTCAGGTCAGTCTTGTTTTAATTTTCGTTTAAAAATGTTGTTTTTCTTAAATCTTATTATGAACTCGGTTTAAGAGACGTCTTATTTGTTTTCGTTCTCAGAAATTCCTTTCTATTTCACCCTCAGGAGCCGATTACCTCAGGTTAATTTTACGCAAATTAAATAAAAATACATTGGACGCTTTCTTTAATTAAATTGTCTGGGACACACGTTGGCTAAGTAACTCAGTGCAATATCAGATGATGGAATAGTAAGATGAGATGGAACGAAGCGTTTTAGTTTCAGTCTCCAAACAAAAGACTTGTATTATAATTTTCTATATATTGCAACTTATCATCATCAGGTCTTTTTAGTCTCCACTGCAGGAGCACGACCCTCTCTGTACTACCAGAGACATATATTAGCCAGTGCAGTCAAAGGATTTGGCCTACACTCTCCACAGTATAGGCAAAGACAATATAATGTATAGGTAAGTTCGAGAATATAGCAAGATTACAGATTTTATATTTATTGAAGTATAGACGAGCGAGGAGCTCTACATCACTTCATATTATCTCTCTGTCTGTCTGTTCGCGATAAAAAAAAAGGAAAGAAAGAAAAAGACAATAAGGAATAAATATAAGTAATCATATAAAGCCCTTAGGGCGAGTAGGCGACCAAAACTGTTGAAAAGAGTTTCTTTCGGCGTTTCTTCTCTGCAGTGGTCGGTTCCGAAACGCTAGTAGTCTGTAGCTTTTGAACAATTAATAAATACATATTATCTGATAAGATAATTTTAAATATGATATGACATGAAAAAGTGCCTGCAAAGGCCTTTTTTCTGAATAAACGTTTTGATTTTGATTTGATTTTTAAAATTCCCAAAAACTACAGCACAGATTTTCATGCGGTTTTCACTACCAGATAGAGTGATTCACGAGGAAGGTTTTAAGGTATAATACATGCCCGGGCGCAGCCGGGTAGGGCTGCTAGTTTAATATATACCGGGGTCGGGTAGGAGAGCACATGAGTTTAAGAGAGGTTTTATTATTTCCTATATTTAAACTTATATAAAATTAAACATTTTAAGCATACCAGGCACAAAAAATTCCTCTGATTCGAGATACTTTTCAAACAAAAAAATCGGTTCATCCATGCGAGAACAACGAAGCTACAGACACATGCAAAACGTTTTCAACTTTAGCTTTGTTAAATTTAATTCTAGACACAGGCAATGAAGAGTTAAATTGATTGCATACTTCTAGAAAGTATCAAGTTTCGCTGCGTTTACCATCTCGAATTTTACAACTATGCCCATACAGTCTTCGCATATTTTCTTAAAGTATTTGCCTCAGTCGCTGTACCTATAGATGTAGGAATAACCAGGATATACCTCTATAGCTGTGAAATAACAAAAGCATGCAAAATTCTCACGACACTCACGCGCACATTGCGGCTACTATTATTGAAAGTTGACATACAAATACATAATAAAATGTCTGCTACAATGACATGTTTCAACCTTTGTCGATGCCGCCGAAGTTCAAAGCCGCTTTTCCGCAAACGAAATATTAAACTCATTCAAATTACGAGTAGAAAGTACCTACTTCCACTGCACATAAATGCACATGTCATGTAAAGTAAGTAAGCATTACTTTGGGCATTCCCCATGCGCCATGTCCATATTATTCTTAGGTCCGTGGCTGTATCATAATTTATCTAAAATGCCATTGTTCAAACAATGCGTGGTTATTTAATATATGTTATGTATGCTTTCGCTTGCGAGTCCAATGCTCGGGAATCATATTTTTTATGAATTTGAAAGGTTTAAACGTCAATATATACATAACATATTGACGAGTAAGTTTTTTAACGAAAACTATCAAAGTACTTTCGATGCACATACGTGGATGCAATATGCAAGTAGCGTCACTTTAGGCATATTCCGCGCCATGTCCATATTAATCTCAGGTCCATGGCTGTACTCTTTAATAAGGACAATGTATGCTCAGTCCACATATCTAGTTTTTAAGGTTATGTTGGTTAATAATTGTAAGTTGACGCAGATTGGAGAAAATGCGCTGTGCAGTTTGTTGCCGCATCTTCTGCACTCCGCTTTGGAAGCGGCGTTTAACTTAGCCAGAAGTAATTACTGACGACAACAAATTTAGCTAGCCCCAAAGTAAGTTCGAGACTTGTGTTATGGGATTCTAACACAACGATACTATGTTTTATTACAAATACATATGTATAGATAAACATCCAAGACCCAGGTCAATCTGAAAAAGTTCATTTTTCATCTTGACCTGACCGGGGATCAAACCACCGGGACCACCCGTGTCGCAGGCAGGCGTGTTGACCGCTGCACCATGGAGCTCATCATAACTAGTAGAGTAGAAGATAAAATATAACTGTAAATCTGCTGTAATAATACGAAATTAGCACTTAAAAATTTAAATATTTAATCCTGACGTAATCATACTCGCGGGATTCATGTCAATGTTTTGACAGGCCCGTATTAATGTTTCAATCATCCTTAGGGGTTGAAAACGTCGTTAGGGGTTAAAAACGTACCACCCGTCTCCTGTGACGTGCATCGTTAATATATTGTTTCTGTTTTATTTTAAGGGACGCATATGCGAAATTCTTGGGGTTACATTGAGATGTTTTCATTAGAAGTGACTTTTATGATTTAAATCAGCTCTTTAAATTATTATTTTGCTTCATATTATAACCATTTTATACTTCGATATTATAACTTTTTATTTATTTAGGTAGGTGCAAGCTTATTTTTTGTTAGCTAAGTTTTTGATTCGGGTAAATACATAAAATTGTACTTATACATTTTAAGCTAATAAAAAAACTTAGTTTTTACTTGAAGGAGAACATAAGTTCAAACATCCATCCTCACAACTTTCACATTTTTAATGTACGAATCTAGACGAGATAATATAAATGGATAATTTACTAAAAATAGTTTAAAAAAAAACTTGCCTTTCGTCTTGCGATGATCACAAACAAATACAAGAGGGTTATTTTACGTTTTTTCAAACAACTTTGTAATTTGGATACATATGCCAAAAACGAATATTAACAGAAGTTAAGACCCTTACGAAGTTGAATATAAAGACATATTTATTACACGGGTTAATAAGTATGTATGTGAGTTTCTTTATTCCACCATTACTAGTAAACGCTTCAAGGGAATTGCAAATGCGTATATTTGCGTATTGTGCATAGTTAGAATCCTTAAAACCGAGTGTTACGGACCCTAAGGCCAAGTCGAGTCTTTATTTAACAAAAGCGCACATTCTCATTGTCGTCTCCATGCATTAAAGCTCGTATTGTTTATTTTTATTGTGCACAGACGCGAAAATCTTTTAGGCGCAGAGACAGATTTAATGGTTTTAACTGGCGGTGTTTTTGTGAATTTCTCTTATTTATTGTTTTGCGAGTTGCGAAGTAAACAGTATGTGCAAAGCCGTTGAAGCGGCCAAATGTTTTTGCCGATATAAGACATATTTTATCTTTTTGTTGAAGTAAGAATGAATTTATGGTTATTTTGATTGCCGAAATCTTACAGTATGAGAAAAAGTAATAAAAATATAAATACACATAAGGTTTAGGTAGTGTTGTTTTATGTTTGTTTACTAACAATGTTGCTGTGACTTCGACGACGCAAATTATAGCCTATGTCACCCGTAGATAAATAAGCTTTCTATAGATGAAAGAATGTTGAAAATCAGTCCAGTAGTTTCGGAGCCAATTCAATGCAAATAAACAATCAAATATTTCCTCTTTATAAAATTAGTATAGAAAAAAGAACCGCCTTTTAAACACCAACTTTTTGTGTACCAAAAGCTTTTCCAGAATTTAACGAATACTTTTTTAAAATTGGTTCAGCCACACGCTAGACAATCGCGGACAAGCATAATATATATATGATATATGCATAATATATATATAAACATATGGGTCAAACTGAGAAACTCCTTTTGAGAAGTCGGTTAAAAACGGATCTAAATAGTGTTGGGTTGCGGCATCACCTTTTGACAGAAATTCGCTCATTCCCTCGATCGGCTTTTACGATAAATGCGGAAAAGAATTTTTTTAATAAGTAGGAGTAATTAAGTCGCTAAATTGCGTATCAAAAGATTTTAGAGATACTAAAGTTAAACGTTCCCTAGAACAGTTTAATTTCTTTCGCAAGTCCTTCCTTTCATTATCTTGCTGATTACCGAAACTTTAGAATTACCATCTAAATACCGTGATTTCGCGGGTTGCTGAAGTTTTAATAAACTACGTGACTTTAGCTCGAGGATAAGTCTTTTTCGAGTTAAACTGTGGTTAGTTATGCAAACTTGAGCCACGAACCGTGGTCGTAATGTGGTGAGAAACGAAGTGATGATGATATTTTAACAAGTGGATTATTTCTTTTGATAGTTTACGTCCGCCATATTTAGTTTATGCTGACGTCACATAGCCTAGACACTCCGAGGAAGAATGCGAATGTAATGACACCTCACACTTCAAAATCGGTCAAGCCGTTTAGGCTACAGGAAGCAACAATGAAACAGACATACATTAATAAATATTTACATATTCGCGATAAACATTTACCTCCTTAAACGTGTACCGTCCCCTAAGCTACGTGTAAACTTAGTTCAACTAATAAAGAATTTTTGCAATGTGACTGTTTCTGAGATGTTCGCTGAAAAACATAGTACTGTAGGGTTCGGGAAATAAACGAACGTCGTTTTATAAAAGAAATCTTTTTTATTTCTAAATTAAATAATTTAAAAAACAGTGCAGAGCGCGTGAGTCGTCAATGGTCGTATATCTCCGTCTGTTCGTTCGTTTCACTCATTCGTTCTCAGCTCATTCCTTCCTTTCATTCGGTCATATCTGCGTTCCAATCCTTACTGATGCGTTCCTACAGTACCTATAATATGTAAGTCTTTATCAGCTTCTAAATATATTTGTGTCAAATTTCATAGGTGTCTGTATGTATATTTCTATATTTGTCAGCGAATGTTTGTCAAGACCGTGCAATTGTCACACGCATCCCGTATGTGAGTGAGAAAAAATCAAAAAACCCCTTTTTTGTTGAAAACAGTTAAAAAATAAGTTCTCTGTTGCATAGAACTCGTTCAACTTAACTGTGGTTAGTTATGCTAATCTCGACTCCACGATTCACGATTTCGTGTTAATTCCTCGCATAATTTTGTAACCAGATACTTTTGTAACGACGCGACGCCATCTTTCTTTTTGAGACCAGTAATATGAAGTACTAAGTATGTGGGCCGTATTTTGTTTCCGTCTTTTTAAAACATTCGCGCTTCAAAAAAAGTGCGGGGTAGACAGAGTCCAAGGTCATAAGACCCAGAGGCCAAATTTAGAGAGTTATACATACTATAACGTCTTTTTCCCGTGCAGGGTAGACAGAGCCCAGGTCTGTAAAAGCTTAAAGGCCACGTTTAGCATGTTGGTGGGCTTGTAGGTGAAAACGGAATCAAAATAGTGATGATTCCTGATGCCCATTCCCTCGATCGGGTTTTACGATCTGCGCGGGAAGAGAAGCAGTTGTTACATTCTACGTTTTTTCTTTTCTCCCAGACCAGCGTGGAAGTTAAAGAGTTATTGGGCGTAAAAAGGTGGAAAACGTGATCAAAATAATAAATAGTTGCTAGCCACATCGCCTATTAACATGATTTTTAAGGTTTTCACCTCCTCCCTTGACCTGCTTTAACAGTCTGCGCGGGAAGAATATCAACTGGGTCTGCTTTTTTATTTTCTCCCAAACCTCAGCATGGAGGATAAAAAAATTATATAAATATATACATATATTATATTTGAGTTAGTATCCTACGGCACAAAATCACAACTTACCGTGGGGCAAGCTCAATTTTTTTGATTTTTCCCTGTATATTTTTTTATTTATTATTTACATTCATGATATAAAAAGCTTGCCGCAAAAATGAAATTTTCGAAAACGACCCGTTTTAATCACAATATCGTGAGTCACATCAATCCAGATCAAGTTACAGACTATAAAAATATATTTGCGAAAATTCACCTGTATCGTATTTCACGATAAAGTGGTCCGATACGCCGTTTAAAAATGAGAAACATGTACAATTTGTTATGAGATTGCGATCGCGCTGTAATTTGGACATCACGGGTAAATATACTTTCGACAAGCTTTATTTTAACGAGTGACGACCTCTGGCGCAGTGGTTAAAGCGCTGTAACACCTAATAATAATAGCAGGGACGGAAATATCAATACTTTGATGGTATCGATACTAACGAGATATTAATAAAAATATCGATATTGTAGGTATTAGTATTTTTGCATTTACTTTATGCATAAAAATATGTATTATTTTATTTATATGTGAACTAATATTTTTATACTTTTAAGGGTATCGATATTTTATTTAATAAAAATCATTTTTTCCAAGTTGTCAGTTCACTGCACGCGTCACACGCTCGTCTGTCCATATCATATGTACGAAAAGGAAAGCAATAGTTATCTATGGGTAGTGTTGTTGTCGAATATATTGGTATTAAATTAAAGTGATAGTTCAAAGTATTAATACTGAATACTAATTTATTTAACTACTTAGATATGCATAAAAAGGTATCAATACTTCTTGTGGTATCGATATAAGTCCCTGATTATAATAGTACGTAATGGTAATCGCGCGATAATAGTACGTACTGGTAATGAAATAAGGTTAAAAGTGGTGATGCCGGTAGGCGATCTCAGTTCGAACCCGTATCTGTCATTTCGGCCGCTTTTTGTCGGTTTTAATTTAATAATTCCTTAATTATAACCAAATATTGTAATATTTTTAGGTATCCATTTTGCTCAGTAAGTTTTACTTTTTATAGATGTAAAAAAAATTGTAGCTGAAAATATCAAGTAATTCGCGACGAAACCTTTTCTTGATATAGCTTTTTGCTATTTTATTATCCTAGGTTTTAAATATTTTTTTGAAAATATATTGATGTAATAATTTATTTTGATCTTTGAACTGTACTTCAAATATTCTGATATCTATGGTACTTCATATTTTTTTCATGCTAGTATTCTATGAAAAATAAGGCTAACAGCGCGACGAAAAAATAGACGTTTTACGGCAACACGTGAATTACCGCGCCTTAAGAGAACTACTGATTACCGCCAAAAACGGTGTAGTGTGCTAAGTGTGGGCCCTTAAGCCTATATAATTCTTATCCTAAATTTCTGAAAAGATTTATGAAGTACCGTTCGAATCTATCCCGAGTGACACAGGAAATAGGATTTATTGTAATTCGTCTTTTTATTTTTCTTTCGAAAAATTTTTAAGAATTTTCGGTGTTGGTCTTTACGCAAAAATTGTTCATCAATGATGAAAGTACTAGTTTGATCCCAAATTACACTTGCTTCGCACAAACACAATCAAATAATAATATTTGATTCCACAATGTGTTTGTACCAAAATGATATTATTCGCGTATCATCACATTTCTAATATATTTTATCCTAAAAGCGAATATAATCGAATCTGCTTTCATATAAATGCATTTATCCTACGCCCGAGGGAGGCTCAAAAAT
This sequence comes from Rhodophaea formosa, assembly GCA_963082605.1. Taxonomy (NCBI): domain Eukaryota; kingdom Metazoa; phylum Arthropoda; class Insecta; order Lepidoptera; family Pyralidae; genus Rhodophaea; species Rhodophaea formosa. The sequence goes on along the minus strand of OY720228.1, from coordinate 4,561,103 downwards.
CATATTATATTTCACGAATATAATATTATAATATTTTTCGTAATAACAGAGGATTTAGGCGATATAAATGGAGCCTTTTGCTAGTTTTTCAGAATAATATATAATTGCTTTGATACAAAGATCAGAGGGTTTGTGATTTTATTTCTAGAAACATTTTTGTATGCGTAAATGTATTAAGTATATTTTTACAAGCTTTCAACTTGCAACGTTAGTTTGTTTGGCTGTTAAGTAAAGTAATATATAATAAAATATAATATGTTACATATTATCTAAACATATAACGTACACTTTATTATCTGTAACCACATATGTCAAAATGTATAATCGTCGTCGTTACAAATATAATTGAAAAGTAGCATTATTACAAAAAAAAAACTAGGCTGTTTTTTTTTACGGCTATCATATTATTTTTTGATAACGTTACATACAACGCTATGCACTCCGGGGCAAAAAATACGAATCTATGGATACCTCACGCTTTTAACATCAGTCCAGCAGTTTATTCTACAACAAACAACGATGGAACAGACATACTTACGTACATACGCGCGAAAAACATTACCCTGTCTCTTAATGGGTCTGTTGGCTAAAAATACAATAGAGGAAGCCATGGATTTGATAAATTCCGTTTAACTAATTCTCTACAAAGCTTATTACGGAAACGTAGAAGGACTAGAATCAATCAGAATTTCAACAGCCCAAGTTATTTCAATTATGATACAAACAAAAGTTGATATTCAAATAAGGCGTAGACGTAATGATGAAGTTCGCTCCGACTGCCCCATTTAAAGTTGGACCAAAGTCTGAGCACAAAATATAGAAAGTTGTAGAAGTTTAGCCTGTACTGCAACAATTGGATGTAAGCAATCTGGTTTGTAAGTTTAGAAATGACCGGTGGAAGCGTCTGTAATTTATTTGAAAGCACATTACTCGCATGTTCTCTAAGTCAGTATAAATATCGGCACAAATCTTGAAAAAAAATGTTGGTAGTTTACTCACACGAGAAAACAAACAATTACGACTCAAAAGAAGAAGTGTGAGAAAACTCTCAAACCTGAGTAATCTGATACTAGTAACAAGTAACGATATTGCATCGCCTATATATCTGTTGGTTTTATTTACCTATTTGTTGATAAACAAAACCAACGTAGTGCTTTATTTTCTGTTACAATGCAAAATCTTGGGATTGAAATGCAGTGTTCGTTATATGACAGATTACTTCCACCGCTTCTTACAAACTTCTTCTTACCAGCCGGCCGGCATGTGTCATGTAAGGTCAGCGAAAAACTGAGTCGTATACTTGTAATATATTCGCATCTACTTTCTTTATTCTTTATCTTATTTCAACTGTTATCATTTTATTGATTCGCGTGTAACAAAACCCCGCAGTAAGTTGTGAACGTGTGTGTAACGTATACTTACTTACTTAACGATAAAATATTTTATAATAGATACTTATATAGATAAATATCCAAGTCAATCTGAAATCGTTTTCCATCATGACCTGGCCGAGGATCAAACCCGAGATCTCGCGTGTCGCAGGCTGGCGTTTTAACCAGTGCGCCACGAAGGCTGTCAATAATGTTACACCATTTAATGGCTTATTAAATTAAATTATGCATTTGTCTCCCATCTCACCTGATGGTACGTCACTTCCGTTTTTCTTTAATTTGCCGTGTGAACCTTCGACAGCGGTGATTGATCGAAGAAAAGCAAAGTAAAGAAAAATGCTGAATTTTCTTTGTTAAGTTCGATTCGGGTCAGCGGATTATTTTGTTTATGAGCTCTGCTCGTGGGTTTGTTCGTGAAATACATTAAATGTTTATTGTTTTAAGACTTTTTCTCAGAAATTTCCTAAGTACTTAGGCATTCGCTTTTCTTAGATATTTCGTAAGAAGAGTTTAACCGTCTTATGTTTATTTCTTTTTAGGGTTCCGTAGTGAACTAGGAACCCTTATAGTTTCGCCATGTCTGTCTGTCTGTCTGTCTGTCTGTCCGTCCGCGATTTTACTCAGAGACTATAAGTACTAGAAAGCTGTAATTTGGTATGAGTATGTATATTAATCATGGCAAAAAAGTCGTAGAAAAAAATCATGAAAAAAAATTTTTTTTTGGGTAGCTCCCATACAAGTAAAATGGGGGAGTAATTTTTTTTTCTCTACTTACCCATCGTGTGGGGTATCGTTAAAAAGGTCTTTGAAAAATATTGTGAGGTTGAGAACACCATTTTTCGATTTAGGGATCCATTTCTGAAATATTTTTTAGCGTTTAAATTTTTGTTAGAGGTACGTGTCCCCCCCCTCTATCTGCTAAACGGTTATATATGGATACGTGAAAAAAATTACAGCAGTAGTATATATACTGAAGTTGAAAGGAAAACTATCAGAGCTGGATACTAAGTGCAAACTAAAAAGTTATAGGCAACCAACTTAGAAAATGTACTGGAAAATGTAAAATTTCATACAATCTTTATTGTTAGATGTTTTTGGTCGTTAAACTGTGAGGCGCGAGTGTAAACAGTTGAACTCAAAGTTGTCATTCGCAACTACGGAACCCTATACTGCGCGTGGCCCGACACGCACTTGGCCGGTTTTTTAATTAAGAAGGTACATATAAACATGACTTTCTTTTGGCAATTTTTTTTTATTTCTTTATTTATATATATATATGGCAGCCGTTACTGCATGATCTATCAACACACAGGTCAAACGACTTAACATATTGCGCCGTTTGGCACACAGATAGTTTATATAACTTAAGCATTCGCTAAAAAAAGACTTTCCTAAATTCACCCCTTTAGAAGCTTGAAACGGGTGCCCGTAGTTTTTATTTAAAACAAGCGAATCCGCGAACAAAACCTTCATAAAATTGGGAACGAAACTTACGAGTACCTTATGCCATGTGACCAGTAGCGACGCCAATAATTTTATTCCTAATACTTTACAAATAGAAAGAAATTCAAGAATGTAAATCATATAAGCCTTAGTAAATAGCCTTAAGTATTCTTGGAATCATCGTCATATTATTAGAACCAGTGAGAATTATGAGAATCAGATTAATCTGATTCTCATAATTCTCACTGGTTTGGTTTGGCGTTAACGCCAAAAACGGCCGTTTTTGGCGGTAATCACTATTTCTCTTAATGACTGATTCTCATAATAGTAAAACATGATTCCAAAAATACTTCAGGTTATTTACTAAGGCTTATATGATTTACATTCTTGAATTTCTTTCTATTTGTAAATTATTAGGAATAAAATTATTGGCGTCGCTACTGTGCCTAGTGTGGGGCCTTAAGCAAAAAATTTCATATTTTAAATAAAGTATATAAAATAAATTATATATTTATTTAAGGCCAGTCGTAGGTCTTAATCTATACAAATATTATAAAGAGAAAAGATTTGATTATTTGTTTGCATAGAATAGGCTCCGAAACTACCTGACTGATTTTCAAAATTCTTTCACCTATAGAAAGCTAATTAATCTGCGGATGACATCCTAATCCTAACTAATATTATAAATGCGAAAGTGAGTTTGTTTGTTTGTTACGCTTTCACGCTGTATCAACTGAACCGATCCTCATGAAATTTTGCATACACATAGGTTAGCGTACTAATAAGGACATAGGCTATGTATTACGCGGGCGAAGCCGCGGGTAACAGCTAGTAGGCTATAATACGCTATACGCTGACGAAGTCGCGGTAAAAGCGCTAGTTTGTAAAATGAATTTTGTCCTTACAATACTTGGAAATAAATTCCGAAAAGTGAAGAATTTTATAATAACGGTGCCTCTTAGAAAACGTTTAATAATTTTGAGATGAATGGATGCTATTTGTTATAAGATGTTAATCTGTATCAATTTGTCTGCCTTGTGAAATTATGATAAAAAACGTCTGCGTAAACTTATTTCTTTTACTTTTGACTTTGATTTCGTGCCAAATTTAATCGTTTCATTTCATATTTATGATTCGATGCTGCGTTAAGGTTATTTCTTATTTCAAATTTACTTTTGATATGATTTCCAGTAGAAGTACAGAGATTTCCTTTTCTTATTGCTTAAAATTAAATTACGTCCTGCACTATATAAAATTTAACTTAAAACTTAATTCAGACAGTAACTTTTAATATTTTACTGTAACAATAAAAACGATCACATTCCTACCAGAAGTCATAGGTACCCATGGACCTAGGAATAATATGGACCCGGCATTAGACACATCAAAAGTGAAGCATAACTTACGTCACATCAAGTCACATGTGTGCAGCATGTATTTGACATTTGGGAAATTTGACATTTCGTTCGACCGGGGAAAAGTGTAGGGATTTTTGTGCCGATGTGTGCGTGCGCTAGTGTCGCGACACGAGTGTAGGGATTTTTATGTGCGTCACTGTTACATTTTCCAAGGGCATATCCTGATTATTCTTAGATCCATGTAGGTACCTACAAAAAAGCGGCAAATTCGTTTACCAAAATCACGTTTGAAACTTCACACGGTTTAGGAAAAAAAAAGCTATATTATTAAGAAAATAACAGTCGGCACTCAAAATTACTAGCCATGAGAGTCCCGAACGTAAATTGGACAGATTGTCGGTCTAACAGACCCGTAGTTTTTGTAAGGAGGGTTACTTTCTCATGTGTACTTAACCCTCTTTTTGCTACGAAGCTATCAGGTCCCAGGATGATTGGGATTATAAAAAAACATACGATAGATGCCATTCGTTCGAAATTTGTATAAATGGATTGGATTTTTAGATAAAATTATTAAGGGTGATTTCGAAAAAAAAATGGTTTGCTTAGGTGGTCCTTTGCATACTCCCGACAAAGGTGCAAGTTCAAATCCTGTCCGCGTAGATTTTATTCACATATCTACTTTCTTAATTTAAAAAGAATATGTATTTTTTTGCTTAACAAAGTAAGTATTACATTGTAAGAGTTTACAGCAGGTATATAATCATCATCATCAGGTCTTTTTTAGTCTTCACTTGCAGAGCACAACCTTCTTTGTACTGCCAGAGCCATATATTAGCCAGAGCAGTCAGATGATTTGGCCTACACTCTCCACGCTGGCCAGACGAGTTGGAGAGATCTCTAGATCTCTAGAGTTATAAGCTTTGTTTAGCTTGTGTTTCCTAGGTCGCCTTCTACGACACCCAAGGGAAGACTTGGAATGGTCATATTCTATTCTGCTGAGAACCACACGGCCATAATATAATTAAAATTAACCCGTCTTTGTGAGAGAAGTTTTAAAACTTGGATTACAGGTCACCAGGATCTTAACACTAAAAAAAAATATCATCTTTCTTTTATGATATTAATATATTAAATTGTCTAGGCTTGACTGACGATAACATACATCACATCTATGTTTATTTTGCGTAAATAATGAAAAGTGTTTGAAAAACTCAAAGCGAAAATGAGTCTGAAAATTATGCGATTGTGAGCAATTCGTAGTTTGAAATTACAGAAGAAAATATTATATATAAAAAGCAACCTTCACAATAAAAAATATAAGTTACTCGAGCGGGAGCTTTTTAGAAACATCATAAAACATTATCATCATCATTCACATCCTAATTATCGCTAATCTTCAAAGATAAGAACTTTATGCGTTTACGGTACAAATTAAATCGCGCGGAAGGAATCGAACCCACGGTATTTAGGTTTACTGCCCATAGCGGTTTACGGTTACCATTTCATTCGGAGTTTAGAACGCCATTTTGCAAACAGATGATATTACAATGGCACGATAAAATATTCTTCTTTATTAAAATTACAGCTAGAAATATGATTTTAGGCTTTTTGAAAAAAAAAAATCACAGAAACTTTTTATTTAATAAAAATTTTTCTTTTATTATTTTCTTTTACTATTTAATAACTATCACAATACATTGATTTATAATATTGCATTAGGTCAAGGCACGATTATACCTTTCAATGTGTTAAGTGAGCGATTATTTAAATTTACTGAACATGAAACCGAAAAACTTTTGTTCTGTGAACATGTCTGAAATCGGTAATGGTACGGAACCCTTTATGCACAAGTCCGACTCGCACTTGGCAGATTATTTAAAAAGCCATTTACTACGAAAGCATCAGCAGACATCCAACTAATATTGTAAATGCGATTGTGAGTTTGTTTGTTTGTTTATTTGTTTGTTTGTTACGCTTTCACGCCGTATCTACTGAACCGATCATCATGAAATTTTGCATACACATAGGTTAGGGTACTGAGAAGGACATAGGCTATAAATCACGCGGGCGAAGCCGCGGGTAACAGCTAGTATTAAATATGTCTGCTGATACTTTGAACGTGTGCGTTGAACATAAAATGATTTTTTTTTCCATTTTCAGCCTGGAATATAAGTAACTTACTATGTGATAAAAAGCTTGGTACATGAAAACGCCATTGAGACTACGCCGCTAGAAACTTTCCAATTAAACCAAATGAGTCATCAAACTCAACTAAAAGTGGCGTTAGTGCGAAGGGCAGAATAAGCGAGTCGCTCTGGGATCTTCGTCGCAGGGGGCTTCTAATTGTCAACAATTGCTTTTGTGAGAAAATATAACCTCTTTTCTGGCTAAGGTAAAAAGCCGCTTTTTGAACAAACAACACTGAAGGAATTCCTTTTTGTTAAACAACTTCAGTTTTTAGAGCTTTTACAAGACTATTTTCAATAATATTGATGAGTAAACACTGGTTTAAACTATTGAAACTAAAGATATAACACATACTTTTAGCTAGAAAAAGCAGGTAAGAGTTTGGACTTCTGTGAATCTACTTATTTTGTAGAGGAGTAGGTGCACAATATAGCAGGTCATATGCTTAGTAATCGTGCATATTCAGCCTAATTATTCCTTGCTCAAGTAAAGCCTAGTAAACCACATCCGCCACTTACCAATTAACTAATAATAATGGCAAAATAACCTATATGTCAGCAAGTTAATCCAAAATGCCTCTGCCTGTTGGATCTATATTCCCACGCAAGCCTTCACAGGACCAAGGTAACTGTGACCCGTGCCTCCAAAGGAAAAATAAAAAAAAATAAGTCTGGCGGAGTTTCATTTAGTTCTGTAGCCCCGGGCTACTGGAAGGCCGCCCCTGTCGACCATACAGTCATAATCATGAAGTAATCGAGCCTTCCTTGATTAGCGCAATTAATGCCCGGGTGCAGTGAAATAAAATTTTAATGCAAATTACTTGCGGGAGCGTCTTTAATAATATTTAAAAACTTTTTAAATTGACTCTCTAATTACACTGGCCAGTTTTGGTGCACAGTTACTTTGCATTTTTTATAAGGTTTTTATATTACTAGGAAATTAAAATAAGTTGTAAGGGCGTCCTTCAAATATTAAAGTGGCTGTATGAAAGTGCAGTATATTTAAAATGGCTAGAGTCACTGCTGGATGAAGTTTTCCATTGTATGGTAAATATTCAACATTTCAGAATCAAAGTATAAACTACTGAAAGAACAATAACTGGGGCCTTCAGTATCACAATTAAACTCTTCATTGCAGCATAAAATACGGAGACGACCACGCTGGCATAACAAAAAATTATTCACATATATGATGACAAAGTTGAATGTGAATAATTAAGTGCAAAGATAGATAGATCTACTCAACATACAAAAATAAAATAGAGTAGAGTCGGTGTAGTGAGCCGAAAGGTTCGTTGCCAGAAGGGCCTGTCCTGGGTGCAAGTCACCTGGGACCGCCCGCCGGGCGGGCACTAGTAATCGGAGCTAATCTTACTCTACGCACTCTATTACGGTGGTGAGGGCGACAGGGTCTGAGGCTGAGGATATCAGCGTCGAACATTAGTATGAATTGGTGGGCAAAGATGTCCACAATTAGGCAAATATGAAAATGTTGAAACTTACCGAAGCTTATAGTAAGTGGGGTTGCTGTTGGTTTTAAGGATATCAGCAGCATTAAATTATTGGGCAAAGATGTTCACAGTTGGGCAAAGACGAAAAAGTAGAAACTTACCATACCAAGGCTTATGATATGTGGCATTATGATAAGTGGGGTTCTTGTTGGTTTTAAGGATATCAGCGTCAAACAAAACTATGTATTGTCAGGCAAAGATGTCCACTTTGGGCAAGGATGAAAAATGTAAAAACTTACCGGGGCTTATGATAAGTGGGGTTGCTGTTGGTCTTGAGGATATCAGCGTTGGGCACGGACGTGGGCAACGCATGTTCTTTCTCCAGCTCACTCTCATAGCTCTCTAGCGGAACGTGCTTGCCCGGCAGGGGATCGGCTGTAACAAACGAATACATATTTAGAAACTTTAAAAAAAATTATGTATCGACATAAGACAATATACCATCATTTTTATTTTATCGATATAAATTATTCGGTAATGTGTATATATATATATATATATATATATATATATATATATATATATATCAAATCACAAACAACAATCGGACAAATCACACAGATTGAGCTAGCCCCAAAGTAATTTCTAATTAAAGACTTGTGTTATGGGATACTAATTCAACGATACTATATTTTATAACAAAAACATATATGACCGATCGCAACAAACGAGTTGTAGTCGGATTATTTTAATATACAATTTTGTTTATTGAGGAATAGTTAACAAATACATTAGGTATTTACAGTGTTGTTAAAATATCGTTTTAGTCATTTTCTTCTAAATTAATAAAAAAAAATGTATTTCATCCTAATTATATCTATTGTGTTTATTACTTTAAACAATAACCACTTTACTCAGATTTTCTGTTGATTTTTTTAACTTGCTTCGCTCTAACTCTATTAATCCTAATCCTAACTAATATAATAAATGCGAAAGTGGGTTTGTTTGTTTCGCTTTTACGCCCTATCTACTAAATCGTCATCATGAAATTTTGCAAACACATAGGGTACTGAGAAGAACATAGGCTAAATATCACATATTATTTGTATATAATCGTTAGTTCATAATTATATTATCAAACATCAAAGCCACAACTCATCGTGCAACTCACCAAAACTTTCACCGTTATATTTATAAAACCTCCTTAAATATATTGTCCCTTGTTAAAATTATGTATATGACTTGAACAAACACCAAAAGTTAATTAAACTATGGCGCTGTACCGCCGCGTTCACATAAAAAACGCCGCCAAACATTAATCAAAGTGCTCAGTGGAGTGGCCTGGCCACTTATATCATGTTGGTATTGCCCCTTATCGTGAATACGAGTGTGTGGTGCCTCTTAGTTTTCGAGTGTGGTAAAAAGGAATAAGTGCAAAATATTTTTTTTTGAAAAATCGTAAAAAAAAAATTGGGTAAAAATATTATATGGTGGATTTTTAAACAAAAATAAAGTTTCCAACACAAATACATAAATTTTTAAATGGGCGTTATTTTTATTATTTTAATTTACATTTAGTATTTGTTTTTAAAGCGTCAGTAGATGTAGAAATTTCAAGTCTATATATTCCGGTTTAATAGATTTAGCCCTCGGACAGACGGACAGACAGTGGAGGCTTAGTAATAAGGTACCTTTTTACGGATGGCAAGGTGTTAGTACTCTTACTCGGTAAATGAAAAATTAATGAAGAATGTGACCAGATTTTTTGGGCCAATATTATTTGATCGTTATTATTTTATATTGTTATTATTATACATGCGCAAATTCATAATGTATTATTATTCGAATAAATATGTCCTCTTGTTAGCTTCCAAGAAAAAATCACTATGTAGTACTAATAATATTTAATCCCAAGGTTATTAAAATATAAAGCACCAGCACATTATCTTCATAATTTGCCCTAAACTGTTAAAATCATTTTCCTACTCCTTACTACGAATAAAATTGCAAAATTAATTATGTAGCCTCAACGAAATATAAATAATCCTTATTACACTATGTTTATTTAACAAACGACGAAGCTTCCTTTTCAGAGAAGATTACACAAACATAGGCGACGTTAAGAACCCAGTAGAAGTTATTACACAATTCACGAGCAAGAAAATCTTTCCAAAATACTAAGCATGAGCGTATACAACAGGGGTTTCGGGAGCCCGGGTAAAAGTTAAGACTTCTTAAAGAAAACCGACCAGCTGATCGGTAAATTTGTATACGAGGTCCATTTTTAATTAAATAAATAAATAAATATATACGGACAAATCACACAGATTGAGCTAGCCCCAAAGTAAGTTCTAATGAAAGACTTGTGTTATGGGATACTAACTCAACGATACTATATTTTATAACAAATACATATATAGATAAACATCCAAGACCCAGGTCAATCTGAAAAAGATCGTTTTCCATCTTGACCTGACCGGGGATCGAACCCGGGACCATCCGAGTCGCAGGCAGGCGTGATGACCGCTGCGCCACGGAGCTCGTCAAAATTATTTAAATACAGCCAGAATCGATGTTATTTATTAACGTATTGCTTTGTTCCTGTAGTTTTAAATAAATGTTTTACGGACATCACTCGCATATTTAAAGGTTGCGATTTTGCAGACTTAATTGCGTCGTGCTATAATCTTTATATAATTTTGAAATAACTGAAGGTAAGGACCCCATACAAGGCTATAAATACGGCCATGCTTCCAAGTATGACAACAAATATAATAAAATGTCACATACTCGGTTTTCACTGTCGAGTATCACAATATTATGTTGGGATTTTGGCAGAGCACAATAACATCGTCCTAAGTACATCATTGTATTGTTTACAATAACCAGAAAATATATCCGTGTATTTGGTTTATATTGGACGAGTGATAAGAGTGTGAGAGTACAATTAACTTATTTTTCTGCGAATAAATTCATGACCATTCAAGGTCAAAAATGACTCAGTGTGAACTATTTAGTCGAGGAACTATAAATTCAGCACATTGTAAAATGTATTATTTCCTTCTAGATACAAGTATTTTTTAAACTTTTCGCTGAATATAATGTTTTAAAGGAAGAATAAGATAATATGTATATGAAAGTGGACAAATTATCGACAGATTTCAGATTCACATTTATTGCAAGTCACATATTAAGCCATACATAAAATAGTGCATTAGTGGCCTAATTAGTGTTTCGGAAGGCACGTTAGCTGTTGGTCCCGGCTGTCATCGTTGATGGCAGTCGTTAAGCTATGTCAGATGCCTTTAGGCAGCTTGAAACATCTGACACCAGTTTTGGCCACTTACACATACGAAAAACAACAAACAAGAGTGGCCTAACAACTAACAACCTACGAAGCTACTCTTGTAATCTCAGTCTCGTATCACTAAAAGTCCAGTAAATGATATCGACCATTAACTCGCAACTTCACTCCCCTTTTCCAATCGCCCACTGTAACCCATCCTACGGTTACGTAAACATAACATGTAAACAGTAATTCAAGAGTAATTCCGTTTAAGAAATACGACTATGTACGCCTGTTAGCATTACATAATGCGAACGGTTAACAGACTTTCCCAAAGGCTTAAACGTATAGAAACAGCGATATGGGTCATGAGAGGCTGGGTATAAACATGAAGATTTATTATTTTAATAATGGTTAACTTTATGAAAATGTTTAATAATAGATGGAGTATTCAAGTGAAGAAATATTATGAACTAAAAATTATATTATAACTAGCTTTCGCCAGCGGCTCGGCTCGCGTTTAAAAGCCTATGTCCTTCTCCGTACTCCAGACAACGTGTATGTAAAATTTCATCATGATCGGTTCAGTAGATAGCGCGTGAAAGCGTTACAATACAAAACTCACTTTCGCATTTATAATATTAGTTGGGATGGGATTATAAATGTGTTGTAAAAACGCCAAATATTTTGATATATTTCGCGTGTCTATGTATACTAAATTGACATTTACTACACAGGTAAAAATAATGTGTTGAATAATAATAGTATTGATATTTCGAAGATGCCCTTTCTACAAATGCACAAAGCCACCAATGTTTAAATTGTTGATTTCCCCGTAAAACGAGTAAATTTGTCCATTAGCAATAATGTTGTGTCCGTAGAATATAAGAGAAGAATATCGGTTTTTCAAATTCTGTGTTTCTCCAAGGATTCCCGCGCAGAAACTTCTGTGTAATAAGTTTTTACCAGCCAGTATCATATCTGGAAAAGAATTCTCTTTTCAAACTAACAGTAAACGTGTTCCATTAGCGTTTACTTTTATAATTAATATTTTTATCAAAGAAATCGTAACATGAATCTTGCTGGCCAGCATCACGTCTCGGAATTCAAACTTTCATGTAGTGTGTGGTCTTTTAGAAGAATATTTTTAATCAAAGGAAATGTAACACGAATCAGCCAGTATCATGTCTCGAAAATCTTATGTTTGCGCTTCTCACAGGCTATCAAATTCAAAGTTCACTAGAACGCGATAAAACGGCATTGTTCTTAAAATGGCGCCGATAGAGACGAATAATGAGACTACGGAAGTGTCACCTCTGTTCGTGCGTGTCGTTAAGAAACACTAGTGTCAGATTTTTCAAGCTGCATTTAGGATATTATGCAGTTAAATATTTTTAGGCACTAAACGTTTTAGGCAACTAAAAGCTCGCACATTCATTTTAGGGAACTCGAAGACGGTTTAATTGCAATAGGAATTTAGGAATGGTGATATCTCAGACATGCGGCAATAAATTCAATTTTATTAAAATTCAGTTACTACAATTTATTAGCCACAGCAAAATTTGAGGGCCCGTCGAATTTTAAGTAAAAAATGTTACTGAATCTACTAGCATATTCATTTAGAGTCCAAAAAGACAACTTTATTTCTTAATAAAATATAACAGATCTTGATGACATCGGAAGTAACATAAATCTAACTTTACTGCTTCCAAAGCGCTAATGAAGAAGAAGTGGTCTTGTATAACCTCCTTATTTTGCCCCGATAGTGTTTTGTTACTAGTACGTGTAAGTTTATCGCCGTACTCTTTGTTCGCGACCCACTTTTGAGATTTTGACGTTTCTAGCGCTCCAGAGTGAAAGCGCGTTCATTTTTTATGACAGCTGATGTGTGCAGTCTATTTTCTTTATGTCTGTGGTCATTTTTTGTACGTGTTACGGCCGGTATTTCGCTCCTGCTCCGCGGGCGGTTGTCATGGCTAATAGGTTGCTTGACACGCAATATTCTTGTACTAATAAAACAGACAAGCTTATGGCCTGTTTGTTTATATGAAAAGTTAGACCACCAGCCAAATTTTTGAGGTATTAAGTTACTTGTGAATTGATAGACAGGTTTTGAGAACTGTTCACGTTTGTGACATTGTAATTAGCGATGATTTATATAGATGGCTCTCTGCGAAGTTAAATTCTTTATTTAAACTTTATTTTTTAACTTCATAACGACAATATTATGTAGTATTAGTATTCAGATCTTTATGACCTGTTGAATAGGTGTTATATGTCGAACATCTTACATATTAGGCGTTGCTTGGTCAGTGCTAGACTATTGAATACTAATATCAATGCGGCTAAAGACATCGCCAGACATACAAAGGAAGTAGATTTTTATTTGTAACTAGCTGGCACCCGCAGCCCCGCTGGCGTTGGTGTCGCTCCCACGGGAACAGTGCTTTTTTTCTGGGACGAAAGATAGCCTATGTCCTTTTCCTTACTCCAGACAACGTGTGTGCAAAATTTCATGATGGTCGGTTCAGTAGCTAGGGCGTAAAAGCCGTAAAAACAAACAAAGTTATTCTCTCGCTGTAACCGTAAGTGTTTAAAATCTCCTCATTTTTCGTTTGTCTGCTTAATCTTGTGTATATGTGTATTGTCCTATTTCTCATAATCATTTGCTAGGTAATTGTGTATTTATGTATGATATAGTTATGTTATATATGTAGTCTATTTTATTTATTTTATATTTTATTTCATATATATTTACAATACAATTGTCTTATGATTTTGGTTAATTTTATTTGTATAGCTGCGCCACCTGTTCTCGTACAGTCTTAGTTCTTTCCTAATATTAAGGTTGCCTGTAAAAGATTGCGTAAGCGATAAGGCCGCTCTTGTACGATTTTATTTGTTTTAAGAGCGTATACTAGCAGTATTTTTTCAATATGGTTTCCATACAAATGTATTTCTCTATTTTCTCGCTGAAAACTGATTCTAGAGCCACAATTCTTTTTTTCATAAAATCTAGTACTAAAATAGGAATGCCCCTATTTTTTGTTTTTTCCAAAAAAACTGTTTTTGTACAATTTTTTTTTCTTTTAAACAGGTTTTTAGAAAAAAATAATACATAGGGACATACCTATTTTAGTAATAGATTGTTTGTAAAAAGAATTGTGTCTCTAGATGCAGTTTTCAGCAAGAAAATAGAGAAATACATTTGTATGGAAAACGCACTGCTAGTATACCCTCTTAAGTATTTTTGTTATATCTGTATTGGTGCAATAAAGAATTATTATTATTATAAAGTCACTTTCTCATTTATAATATTAGTTAGATTTGGGATTGGAATATCTTCTACAGGACAGATCTAATTAACTATTGTAATACTTCTAGTTATTCAAAATACGGAATACATAAACACATTCGGCTCTTAGCTTTTTAGAAAATATCAGTTAAAAGTCAAATTCACCGAAAAGCTGCAGGTTAAAAAGCTTAAGGCTTTTGTTGCCTGCTAGTGATTCACAAAAGATATTTGTTATTTTAAAACGTTACGTTCTTTCGCGTTTCCATTTTAAAGATAAGTTTTTGGTTAGAAGTCTAGGGGTTCAGTAGGGGTTTGCTTTAGATCATTTTGCAAATTGATTTTAGTGGACTATACAATACAAAATTGGTGTAGTTTGGTGTTACAAACGCTCGAGCTCATGAACAATATGTGTAATAAGTAGTTAAAGTAGACTGTCATATGGACTCGTATAGATTTGACACTAGAAGCTCCCGTAAAGCAATGAAAGGGCCAACGCATCTGTGATTGCTACTTGTTAATTGTATTCCGTACAACACCGATACTTTGTATCTCATAAACTGGACATTGGCAGAACCCCCGAAACCTCGATGGAAGACATAAAATAAAAAAATATAAAAGTCCCAACTAATATAATAAATGCGAAAGTGAGTTTGTATATTTGTTTGCTTGTTACGCTTTTACACCCTATCTACTGAACCGATCATCATGAAATTTTACATACACATAGGTTAGGGTACTGAGAAGGACATAGGCTATATATCACGCGGGCGAAGCCGTGGGTAACAGCTAGTTAAATATATATACGGACAAATCACACAAATTGAGCTAGCCCCAAAGTAAGTACTTAAGTAAGACTTGTGTTATGGGATACTAATCTCAACGATACTATATTTTATAATAGATACTTATATAGATGAACATCCAAGACCCAGGTCAATTTTAAAAAGATCATTTACCATCTTGACCTGACCGGGGATCGAAACCGGGACCATCCGTGTCACAGGCAGGCGTATTGACCGCTGCGCCACGGAGCTCCTCATCTATTGAACCAATCATTTTGAAATTTGGCATACACATAGGTTAGGGTTCTGAGAAGGACATTGGGACTTTTCACTTCAAAAAAAGTACTGTTTCCGTGGTATTTGCGGTCAACGACTCGGCAAAATTAACGCGAGCGAAGCTAGTAGTATATAGTAGTAGTAGAATGGTTTGTAATTGATCATAACCCTGAGTTGTCGAGTCATTTGGCAATAGATGGACATTTCGACGCCTCACGAGCCTCAGCACCTAAAGCCCAATGACACTTGAATCACGACTCCAATTTATTAGGAAACTAACAAAAAACTGGAATAAAAACTTACTAAATAGGAAATAGAATTCTAAACAGGTATCATTCTAAGATATTGATAAAATCTTTTTAATACATATATTTTTTGCGCTTATTTGCCAGTAAATGATACGCTACTACCTGTTATTCTTCGAGCTAAAATAGGATTTAGGCAAATCTATTTTTTACGTTTTATCCGAACTAAACATCATTATTAAATATAATAATACATATTATGATGCTTAATTCGTTTGAGAAACAAATTTGACCATTTTTTTATTCATGTCTGTAATCATAGCATCAAATTTAAATACTGAGAATAACGGTCGGAGCACAAATAATAAATCTACAAATGCGACTCATCATACCATCTACGCATTCTAAGCGTTTGTTGCTAATACAAAGACTTCTTTGATTATAGACAAATATTTATAGGGACACAAATTGAACTAGCCCCACAGTAAGTTCACAAGTAAACTAACTCAACGATACTATATTATGTAATATGTAGGTACATTATATAAATAAACATCCAAGACCCTGGTCAATCTGACAAAGATAAATTTTCATTCCGATCTGGCCGAGAATCGAACCCGGGACCCCTATGTCGCAGGCTGGCGTGTTGATCACTGCGCTACGGAGGATGTCGCGAATTTTGAAGTGTTGTATTCTGTAGACATATAATTTGTGGCCGAAGCGAAAAAAGCTCACGAGCTTCCTGCAGTCAGGAGGCTGTCATTAGATTAGTTTTACGGTTGCGAACTTGTGACTCAGTTCCAATCTCAATCGTCGGCAGGTAGAGTTTTTTGACGCTCATTTTTTATTGAGCCAAGAAGGTTGTGAAGATTTTATTAAGTTTGCAAGATGGATCGGTTTTACAGGTTATTTTGAAGTAGAGAAACAATTTAATAAGACCTTCATTAAACGCTCCCTACATTTTTAAATATCAGATGTAAAAATAACTCAGGTCATATTAAAAATTATGACGAAGCTAAAGCTTATTAAAAAAGTGCTGGAACTTTTTATGTGAATTTATCAGTCAACGACGCACGAAACGGGCCCTGTTCCAAAGTTGTCACTACCCGGTGGAGGAGTGGACCTAAGGGCCTTAGGCTCTGTCTAAACGTAATGGAAAACGACGTGACTATTTTCAACAATTACTAGTAATTGCAATTTCTTCTTTCCCACACTTTGCCAAAACTTGGTATTTATGCAACACTGTGTTCAAAATATAAAATAGAAAACAAATTTGATATTCACAAAGCAAAAGTAATTAAGTCTACCGTTCTACCCACGTGGTATAATAAGTATAGGTCTTCGTATATTAGATTTCACAAAAGCGAAGCCGTGAACAAAAACCCGTTCTAAATAAAAGAAGACAGCCCTAAAACCTTCGAAAAATTTCCGAATCATATCACAATAATGCTCTCTCTCTTCTTTTAATATGTAAAACAAGAGATAGCTATAGTTTAGGATTCTTTTTGTTAACCGAATAATGGGCAGAGGGTTCTTCTTAATAGTCTCGGGGATACCGACTACCTGCTTGCTCTATTTTTTTAACTTTTTGTTTTATAGTCTCTGGATATTCGCAGTTTTTGTATTGTGAGAAAAATTGTACGGCGAAACTTGTTAATTTTATTTTAACGCTTTTAATCGGTTTACGTATAAAATATGGTTATTATGTATTTGAGTTTGTCAGTGTACGAAATATTCATAATTTAAAATATATCGTGTAAATAAGTAACATTGCCATATTCTCGAATATACCTATCATACTGAACAACTTTCCCTAAGGAACATGGATCGAAATATGAAAAAAATGGGTTCCTCATACAAAACTGCAAATTAGTTGATAAATTTACACGGTGAATATCTCGCCGTAATAGCAGCGAATACTTTTCTTTTTACTTTTATTTTAAATATACGTAGACATGATGCGTTATAAATAAGTTTCTAAATTGTTAATCGAGTTTTGGCAAACGAGATGTCGTTGTCTTGTCGGCTTTTACCTATTTCCGATAATATCTTTAAAAACATCCCACGTAGAATAATTTTAGAAAAGCATATAGAATTTACGTCATATCTCTATCCATAGACACTTTTTTATATATTTTTTTTTTTTTTTTTGAGATATAGTATATTTCAAAATCAGCTAACTTTTTTATTCATATAAACACTTTGAAAACAAAGTTATTTCTGCCGACAAAAATTATAGTGGTATTTTGGTTCGGTTTAGGTAATCGGTACGTTAAGTGGACGCTCGAAGCTTTGCTTGCTACTACGGAACCTACATGGGCATGTACGACTCGCACTTGGCCACTTTTATTTATTTCTACACTAGCTGTTGCCCGCGTGATATATAGCCTATGTCCGTCTCCGTAGCATTATCAACGCACATGCCTAATTTCAAAAAGATTGATTCAGTAGATAAAGCGTGAAGATGCAACAAACAAATATACAAACTCACTTTCGCATTTGTAATATTACTTAGTTAGGAAGTTAGGATAAGGATAGTTAGAATTCACCTTAAATCTCGATCACTTCAATCCCCAAACTGATATATGTACATACTAGCGACCCGCCCCGGCTTCGCACGGGTGCAATGCTGATACTAAATACACTCAAAAAAACTGTGAACGTTGTATATAAAAACATAGTGGCCCGCTCCGGCTTCGCACGGGTATGACATATGTCACTGAAAAAATGATTAAAATAGATCTAGTAGTTTGGATTAATAATAATAAATATATACGGACAAATCACACAAATTGAGCTAGCCCCAAAGTAAGTTCTTAAGTAAGACTTGTGTTATGGGATACTAACTCAACGGTACTATATTTTATAACAAATACATATATAGATAAACATCCAAGACCCAGGTCAATCTGAAAAGGATCATTTTTCATCTTGACCTGACCGGGGATCGAACCCGGGACCTTCCGTGTCACAGGCCGGCGTGTTGACCGCTGCGCCACGGAGCTCGTTATTCATTACTGCCCGTGGCCCGCACGTGTTAAATTTGGAGTAAAACAATTTCCCTTTCCCTAATATCATGAAGATTTCCTGCTGTCTTTGAAATATCTAAATTCGTACACTACATTTTTACTTATTTACTCTTGTTTGTTTAAAATCTTTATTGTACAAAACATAAAATGATCATAACAAAACTACATTTAGAAGCCGTACAAACGGTTGACTTATCCCAAGAGGGATCTCTTCCAGTCAACCAGTTTGACAAAGGATAAAATTAACTACAATGTAGTAATGATACCGAAAAAAAAACTTTTCCGGCTTCATCAATAGGCAATTGCCTATTATCAAGAGTTCTGTCATAGGCAACAATCACTCAACACAGCACCAAGTTATCACTAAAAACGTCATAAAAAAGTTAAAATCCGTTAGTATACCAACATGACTGTTTCACATTGACTCATGAGCAAAAACGGAACACTTCAATTAGAACGAGTTCTTCAATTGACGTACGTTAGTTCATTATTAACTCGGAATTGATTTGTCTCGAAAAAAAGGGAAGTTAGCTTTTTATGCTGTTTTTTGACCGGAGAACATGTGGTGGGCTTTTGATCAATATAGTTTCATTCACGAAGTAAGGATATGAAGTTCGAGAAGAAAAACTTATATAAAATATTACATACATCATATTATCACGTTTTATCTCTTGCGGGGTAGACAGCGTGTTAGTAGGCGTAAAGGTGGAAAGCGGAGTCAAAATAGTGATGGGTTGCTAGCCGCATCGCCTATCAACGTGATTTCTTAGCCCAATCCTTTGACCGTCTTTTACGGCATGTACTCGGGAAATCCAGCATAGCTAGCTGTTTCCCGCAGCTTCATCCGCGTGGGTTTTCGGTTTTATCATATAGTCTTGTTTAAAAAGTTGCCAATGTCCTTTCTTAGGATCTGGACTATCTGTGTACCAAACTTAATTTAAATCAGTTCAGTAGTTTTGGCGTGAAAGCGATACTGACAGAGTTACTTTCGCGTTTATAATATTCATATTGAAATCATAATCTCAGCCACAAGAAGTCCACTGCTGGACATAGGCCTCCCCTAAGGATTTCCAATACGACCGGTTGGAAGCGGCCTGCATCCAGCGCCATCCTGCGACCTTTGTCAGGTCGTCCGACCACCTGGTCGGTGGGTGTCCAATGCTGCGCTATATAGATAATTAATACCAAGCAATCGCTAGTCCTATCTAATAAAATAAACAAATACAAATATCTCAACTATTCAGAATAAATTATCACAAAGAGTAATTCAGAAAATGTCGTAAACATTAATAAACTAACATTTTCAGTTTTTCTTTCTCCTTCAAAAAATATTTCGACTAACGCCAGGCGACATCGCTGGTCGTAATAATAAACTTTCAAATACCTAGACTTACTAAAATTAATGATCCCGAAGAATTATTCCCTGAATGTTATTAAAAGTTATACTCCCGTGCAAATATTAAACAAAGCGGAGTAATAAATCAAGGATCCTCAATTATTGGTGCCCAGGGTCTTATAAAGGCCAAGCGTGTGATACAATGGCAGTTATAAAGTATTTAGAATACGGAAGAATAACTCAATGGCAGTTATAAAGTATTTAGAATACGAAGGAATAACTCAAATTCGTCATCACTGCTTCAGCCTTATGAATGACACAGATTAAGCTTATCTGTCTCAAGTAAGATCATGAGAAAGATATAGCCATCATAAGCTTCTCATCTCTCAACCAATCTTATTTCCGTTGCATCGCAGCTCTGTGATATTGCTGGCCCCGTAGCATGGCATGCGCGACAACGAAACTAAATGGCGATCTTGTTTTTCGCAATACTGAAGAGCGTGAAGTAGATAGTTTTTCGCGCGATAAAACGGCGTTGCGGGAGCCATGCTACGGGGGCTGATCCTAGAACTTACGTCACTTGACCCAATACGTATGACAGAATAAGCGTTAGGAGAAACTATGTAAAATAAATGTTTATATTTAATTGATTTGATGTAATTAAAAACGATATTTGATGATACCACATTTTTATACGAGTTTTACACTTACTGGAAATAAAAACTCAAGCTGAATAATTATGCAAAATCCCTGTATGAATGGGTAACCATGAGGTGAACTTCTAAATAAAAATAAAACATCGTTGCTCTTAGTGTACAACTTATGGTTACAAATTGTTTGTATATTATAATCAAGTTGAGATCGACGCAATTCCCATAAAATGTCACCATCCAATAAGATTTAAGTCTAAACCCTCTTTGACTTACGCTGTTAACATTTAATCACATAATGTTGAAATTGATTTTTTCAAGCAGGTAAAGTGTCACATCTGTACAATTTTCAATTTGAGATAACATTATTAGAAGTTTGCGAATTTTAGCTCTCCTGCCCATATTTATGCCACACCTATTTGATTACTACAGAGTATAAAATAAAGTACAATTATACTGTGAATCATTATTATTTATTCTGTGATAGATAATGCCACAGATTACGTAATACATAATATTTTATATCACATGCCCGCTCAGAATAAAAAGTTGGTCAGCTCGGTACAATACCGATTAGGGCAAATGACTCAACATGAGTCACAACTTGTGATTGTGACAAATAGACCTACCTTCTTTGAATGGGTACTTTTTGAACTGTACTTTTTACGAAATATCCGCAACAAATATTAATTCGAGCTTACTTCCAAAGTGACGAGATGACGGCAATGACAGGATTTAGTTCCCCATTGCCAAAACATCCTTGTAGCACTGTATCATAAAATGAAATTCGTTGAATGAAATGTTCGTAGGTAATTGAAATATCTGACGCGAGTGTTGGTAAAGAAAAAGAGTGCCTATTCCAGCAAAATATAATGATGGCTCAATTTTTATTCCGACCCCAACTCCCTATAATCTTGCCCGATACATCAGAGCGAAGTACATCACTCGGAAACCGATCGGAAGCATTAAATATTCTAAAAACGTTTTTACGAAACTCATAATTTTTTCGATGGACTGGATAACGTTCGGAACGTGTCGTTTGTTCGAATTTCGCCAATTTTCTATACTTTGTACGTCTCAGTGGCTTTTAGGAGACACTTAAGGTCGCTTGAACATCAAAGTGAACGTAATGTTACTTAGGCGTGGGCGTATTTACCGTAAAGCGAAAAGGTTAAGACCCAACGCACTAAGTCACGGAAAGGCATTAGGAGAGTATGTCACCTAGAAGCCGTGATTTGGAAGCGATCTAGAAAGAACTAAGGAGCGTTAAAGTAGTGGACTTGTTATATTTAATATCCTAAGGAGGTACGGTTTGGGTCACTGCTTACTAAAAGGTCCCTACAACATATACGGACACGAAAATAGCTCTCAGATCCGTTCCAATAAAGATTGAAAATTAACATTTCTATCAGTTCCTACAGCTTACTTTTCTGTGTGTACAGCCATTTAGTGGCAACTACAACAACATATGCAACAACCACAAATCGCTGTTTCCGGTAGACGGTTTTTTTTTAAAGCAACCTAAAACAAGTTTTGGGCAATCAAATCTTATTGACTAAATAAAAGGGAACCGTTCTCGACTGACTAATCTATCAACACAGCTCAAACTACCTAACGGATTGCGCTAAAATTTGGCATACATAGTTATCACTTCGTAGGCTTTCTCTAAGAAAAGATTCGTCAAAATTAACCTACCGAAGGAGGTGAAATGAGGATCCAAATTTTGTATGTAACGCGAGGGAAGCCGTAGATAAAATATATAAACTTTATGATATTAGTGATTTCCAATTAATAAGGGGCAAAGAATATTCGGCCCCGGGTCTTCAAATTTAAAACTACGCCGCTGCTTAAAGGTAATACAGCTTAGTACCTGGAAACGGATAGAGCTGAGACTAAGTACTTGTTCATAAAGTTATAGCTGAACAGTTACGTAAGTGCAAAATTATCTACTTTAAGGTGTGTGTGTCTACGTTAACTACTAAATATAGGTAGTTAGACGCACCCACTAAGAAACTGACAGCTTTAATATATATTCCCAAGACTGACCTTTGAATGATGATCGCAATTTCAAATAATTATAGTAACATTATATGTAAAGCTAGCAATTTCCCGCGACTTCGTCCGCGTAAAACTTCACCTCTTTAGGTGAATTTTATTGCGACCTTAGGAATACGAACGTGATGTACCTGCAGGAAGTGTTTAAATATTGTTAACTTAGCAAGACACGTACATCACGTAAGAATATACACGTATTCCTAAATCAGCGATCTCCCCTACCAATGCGATACCTATGTATATTTCCTTAGTATATAAGTTACGAGTAGCATTTCTAATAAATCATCACTTATCCTGGTATCGATCTCAATGGTTTAACTTACACACTCGCCATAATTGGTGACCCCGACGTGATCACCCGACGTGATCTAACCGACGTGATCAAGCCGTCGTGATGTAGTCTGACATGATGGATACGCGCCTCAACACCGAAGACCCAGACGACGTAAGCCTGAAGAACGGAAAAACCAACGTGCACATTTTCACTGGCTTCCCACAAGCGGGTCTCACCGGTTTGAAAATCCAAGAGGCACTCCGGCAGTAACCAGAACCACAAGGACAACAAGGACCATCAAAAATGGCTCCAACCACGTTGAAAAAAGGAATCAACACCGGCTCACACGATTCATTGATCGAATCCTGCACCATGGCTGAACGGTCATAAAACAGGAGGCACAGGAACTACCAGGCAACCACAATGGACAACCCCGAGGCAAAGAAAAATCCGCGCAATATCAGCGCAACCGCAAGCTCTAGCCGTCAACTTCAAGAAAAAGAAGAGAGCGCATGCACAGAGATATAACAGAGGATCAACGAAATTATTAAATACAATAGAAACAATTACGCAACGTGAACAGCTGATATCTATATGATGACGCATTTGACGTCACAAATTGCATCACTTCACATGGAAACAACAACGAACGAAAGTGCAACTGCAACAAATAATTGAACGATGTCAAGATCGCAAGGCCGCAGATGGCCGTATGTTGTTCAAAAAAGGCGTAATGAGAAATAATATAAATATTTGCCTATTATTTGAATAAGAATTTGTTTGGCAACAAAGAATCTTGCACCGCATTTCGTGATATCATTAAGTTCTAATGCCTAATTGCTACCGACTTACACAGTGGTATATATTTCATGGCAAACAAGGACAATAAATTGATAACTTTGAAGCCTGCAAGCAAAAGAGCGAACAACTTTAAGATGGAACAGCGATCAACATATTGACAAGAAAACATTAAAGTAAAATGACGATCACAGAAGCACTACTCTGAACTGAAAATTACGTCTCTCAAGATGCAGCAAATGGTTCACAGCAAGCAGTCTCAAGAGCAAGCCAGCAAACGGGTCATACTCCAGGGCCACAGCAGCCGACGCACCGAGCTCCTGGTCCTAAGCACCCAAAATGTTTATTTTCGACAATTATAGCGTCCGACACAGCCGCCGAGCTCACGACTAGAATTTTATAGAGTGGCCACTCTTCAGCGGAGCATTTCGGCAGGACTTCCATCGGCGCTAGTCGACATCGCTCTCTACAGTCTCACAAAAGACTACGAGCAAGCAGAAATTATCTCCCGACTCACTGGGATTGAAGCAACTGGCAAGTGAAAACGTATCTCTACGAGAAGCTCAGACTGTCATCAAGACCATATTGAGAACATAAGAGATATTTCAATATCTACCAACTATAAGGAAGAAATACCCATACACAGGGTCAATGTCAATGCATAAACGCATAATTTGCCGCGCAGAAATATTTGCCTACACAGCGTTTTTCAGCACGTGCACTATGCATATTTGCATTCGCTACAGTTTTTACATTTTTGTTAATTTATTGTTGTTACAGTTTATGAATTTTTCGTTAATTTTATTGTTAATTGTTTTTATTTTTCACAAAAGGGGGAGTACTATTGCGACCTTAGGAATACGAACGTGATGTACCTGCAGGAAGTGTTTAAATATTGTTAACTTAGCAAGACACGTACATCACGTAAGAATATACACGTATTCCTAAATCAGCGATCTCCCCTACCAATGCGATACCTATGTATATTTCCTTAGTATATAAGTTACGAGTAGCATTTCTAATAAATCATCACTTATCCTGGTATCGATCTCAATGGTTTAACTTACACACTCGCCATAAATTTCACCTTTCGTAGTGCTCATTCAGGTACATCAGCGACCAAATTTTTGTACCAAATTTCAAGTGTCTATGAACAGTAGTATCATACGGCTGTGCGTTGATATATAAGTGAGTGAGAAAAAATAGATAAAAATTAAGTAAAATATGAATTGTAGTTTTAGACCTAATAACAATCTTCACTATATTGATGTTTCATTAATGAAAGAATAATAACTAGTGGAGAAGCATAGATTTTTTTATTAGACAATCAAAAAGCTTGTTAAATATAATAACAACCGTAATATTGATATTTCCACATACTTGCTAATACTCGAACGTAATGATATTACTTTTCCGATGTAATACAAATATCATATCAGAGTTAACTCGGGAACCATTCAGAGATAAAAATAAAGAAATCTTCTTAATAGCGAAACGCTGTTGAGAGTAGGATAACATTGGAAGTGGGGCGGAATGGAAGCTTATAATGCTGCCAAGTTACTATTATACAAGTAATATAAAACTTATAGTATAGCCGCAGTTCTGTTGACAAAGGAACTGAAAAGACTTTGGGATATTTGAACTTTATTAAATCTAATAGTTCTAGAAGCCCTGTGGCTCCCAGCAAAGTAGAATAAGACAACTCCAAGTCTTCTCAAAGTCAAAGTCAATCATTTTATTCATCGTGAGATATTTCAATTTTAATAGCCGTGTGGTTCCCGGCAGAGAAGAATAGGACCACTCCAAATCTTCCCGTGGATGTCGTAAAAGGCGACTTAGGAAACTCAAGCTAAACAAAGCTATAAACATCAAATAGACCTCTCCAACCCGTCTGGCCAGCGTGGAGAGTGTAGGCTTAATCCTCTGACTGCTCTGGCAGTACAGAGAGGGTCGTGCTCCTGCAGTGGAGACTAATAAAGACCTGATGATGATGATGATGATGAAGATATTTCAATATCATATAGTGAACGTCAATTTTTTTCATAATTACAATTAGTTTACAAAAATATATTATTGTTGACGTCAATAATTTACTTACGGCTAAGTTTACACCGCTTTCAAGACGGAGTGCAGAAGTTCTTTCCGTGGATATCGTAGAAGGCGTCTTAGGAACCACACGCTAAACAAAGCTTATAAATATCAAGGAGTCCTCTCCAACCCGTATGGCTGGCATGGAGAGTGTAGGCCAAATCTTTTGACTGCTCTGAATAATGTATGGCTCTGGTAGCACAGAGGGGGTCATGCTCCTGCAGTGGACACTAAAAAGACCTAATGATGATGACTAGGTTTGTAAGTAACTCACTAACGCGAAAAACCTTGCTCTTACTGAATTCCACCTTGTAACAATTTCACCTGCCGTCAAAATTCCGAATACGTAAATACGCTCCAAATCTCCGTAAGAAATATTTACTGCATTAAATATGAAATCCTCTCGATACCAAATAACATACTTACAGGAATATCAATTCGTTGCTGCTGCCAACATTCGTATTACGATTTAATATTTCAGCGCCCTCCAAACTTCCCCCACAGGGCAGAGGAGATATTGTGTAGATACCAAGGGGTTACTGATGCAGCGATGTTAATGCTCTGACAACGCGACGACATGTTCATCCATCGGCACATTATAGTTATCTAACTAACTATCGTCCGTCACACACTACACTAACAGTAGCTTTATTAAGACCTATAAAGCATCTAAAGACGACTGGATTTGCAGTAACAACAGAGGAGAATTAATATTGATATTTAAAAGGTGAAAGAAAAGTTGCACGGGTTGCTCGCTGTCTTAGTTTGCAAAATGTATCGTATGTAGACTTGCACAGATTGCACAGATAATCAGTCAATGTAGCTTTACATGGTAAATGACAATGTTCTCATTATTAAAATACGTAACAACGGGTTACTCAAGTAAATAGTCAGCTACTGGCCGACATGTTTTAACCTCATCCGGAGGTCTTCCTCAGGGCGAATGTGAATTGAGACGAGCGCACGGTGTGCACGCGTGGCGCAAGGCCAGTAGCTGATTATTTACGTGAGTAACCCGTTGTTACGTATTTTAATAATGTCTTTATCTCACGTTAGTTTTAATCAAAAAAGACAATGTTCTCGCTTAATGAACGTAATTTCGGGTGGATGGTAAGGTTGTCACTGATATAACTAAATTATTCCAAAAATATTACAACTGAGTGTGCAAAAGAAGAGCATAATGAACAACCTTACATGTTTTTTCGGCGACTTTTGATCCTACATGGTTAAAAAAGAGAAAAAATACTAACAACGACTAGACGTCTAAACAAATTAACACAAAACAGTTTTAATCAACCAGTGATATAAGAAGTTATAAACCAAAAATTGTATCCCTTTCTAAGGGGTGGCTAATGCATTATTATACCTAGATAATTGTTTATTTGCATAAATGTAGGTAAATACATGATACAGATAGTAGGATCAGTATACAAGTGCCAATACATTTTGCCTGTGAAAAGGCGTATAGCAAAACTATGTAGCTTAGTATCTACAAGAATTTCTCCTCTAAACTCTCAGTATCCGTGGAAATTCCCTCACGTTAATTTTCTTGACGATTGAGAAAAATAACCTTTTATTAATAGTCCTTTGTTATCAGTTGTTTAAGAGCTTTTGGTGAAAATGAATCGGGGAGAAAAACAAAGTGACCTTGCTTACATCTGACCTATTCAAAAAGCGTCTGCAAAAGATATAAAAAATGATATAAAATATAAATTTTATATTGGTTAAATTGTTAGACACACAAATATTTAATAAAATACTTCTTTTCTAATTAAATGAGCTCATAAGTATCTTTCTTACCTATATACGAAAATCTAATAATTATGTTTTTAATAAGTAGGTATAAGTTGTTATTATGCTCCAAATAAAATAACATTTGAAAGCAGAAACACAACAATAGTTTAAAGCTCTTCCTTTTGTAAAATCGATCAAAACGGGTCAAGAAAATCCATTCCACCCTTGCGGCAATCTCATGGCCACACGACGGCCGACGCAAACTCCCAAACGATCGCTTGATACAATAGTTCAAAGCTCTTCCTTCTGTAAAATCGATCGAAACGGGTCAAGAAATACTATCCACCCGTGCGGTAATCTCATGGCCACACGACAGCCAACGCAAACTCCCAAACGATCGCTTGATACAATAGTTTAAAGCTCTTCCTTCTGTAAAATCGATCGAAACGGGTCAAGAAAGACTATCCGCCCTTGCGGTAATCTCATGGCCACACGACGGTCGACGCCAACTCCCAAACGATCGCTTGATACCCGGAAACGCCTATTACTGACAAGTTCGCTGCAAACTTCGTCAAATTGTTGATAACCCCTGATATCGGGTGTGTAGGACGCATTTACCCTTCTATTCTATAGTGTTGGGAGCACTTGATATAGTCGATAGATTTATCGATTTCATCTTTAATCTAACGTCAGATAGAAAGCCGTCAAATCACTGGCAAATAATTATCTTACAATAGTATGGAATTCTTATTTGCGATTCAAAATAGCTTACTATACTGGTACGTCTATTTAAATACGATACACCAGAATCGTAGAATCCTAATTCTAACTAACCCAATCTTAACTAATATTATAAATGCAAAAGTGAGTTTGTATATTTGTTTGTTTGTTTTTTACCTCTTCACGCTTTATTTACAGAACCAATCTTCTTAAAATTTGGCATACACGCTGATAGTGTGCTACGGAGATGGACAAAGGCTAAATATCATACGAGGAAGCCGCATGCCAGCTAGTCCTGTCATAAGTCGCAACAGTTGAGATGGGCAGGTGCAAAGTGCGAGCAAATGGGTCTCAACACAACCAAGGATGCCGAAGACAGTGCAAAGTGGAGGAGAAAAGGCCGGAAAGCGGACCCCAGGCTCCGAAGCGTACCATCGGAGGAAGCAACCGGGAACACGCTCTGATGAGAGAGAGAGAGAGTTGAAATGGGCATATCACCTGGAGCGTTTTTATTCGTGCAAAATTAGAATTACAGATTCGTAAAAAATAAAGGAAATCTGAAAGAAAACATCCGATAAATTGTTAAAGGAAGTAAACATTGATCAAAGCAAAGTTAATCAAAGTTTTCGTTCAATAAATTTAAACGATATAAGCCTCTTTATTGAAGATTTTTTTCATTAAAAAGAACCGCTGTACTGTAAAAATTTAGCGAAATAAGGTAACTCAATTGAGACGGTAATAAATGATAAGAAAAAATATTGTGACCAGGTTTATTTATTACTAGCAATTCTTCCGCGACTTCGTCCGCGTAAATTATAGCCTACGTCACTGACAGATAAATTAACTTTCTATTGGTGCAAGAATTTTGAGAATCCGTCCAGTAGAGAAAGTTTTCCATTTTGACGGACTGCGTCGCCCCTTAAAGTGATCGTGCTAATAAAAAGTGTTAGCGAATATCGAGCTCAGATGAACTATTATATCCGAGAATGTAATCGAGGACACTCTCAGATGAAAAGGAGGGAGAAAATGTGTATATCGGAGAAATATTCTAATTTCAGAGATTCCAATCCCAATGTGAACTACCAAGTTTGCTTAACAAACGTAAGCCGTAATAATGCGTACATCTCAGTAATTGAGTTTCACTTCCTAGGCTCTGTCTATCTCGTGAGGAACAAAGAACATTTCGTGGTGTTTTTGTAATACCTACATCAGTTATCGATAAAACTAGCTAAGCTTAATTCCACCTTTTAATGCCTAAACTGATTTAGATGTGTAAGGCATCGTTCTTCTTTTTCTTCTGTTTTATAAAATGGCTTCCAACGAGATTTCACTGATTCTGCTAATGTCCAGTAAATTGAGATAGGTACTAAGTATCGATGTTGTACGGTAAAGTTGTAACAAGCAGATAGCATCAAAGATGGCGTATGTTCTTTGATACCTCGTGGTCGGGAGCTTATGGCGACAAGTCTATACGAGTCCATATAACAGTCCACTTTGACTATTTCACAAATTGTTCCATGAGCACGAGCATTTATAACGCCAAACTTCACCAATTTCATATTAAAAAGTCCACCAAAATCAATTTGCAAAATCGTCCAAGGTAGACCCCAACTGCACCCCTTGACTTCCCACCACAATAACCTAAGGCATCGTTAGAAACCTTGCTTTATTCTGAGTGACAAGACTAATTTTTTTGATATACATAATTTATCGATAAAACAAGCCCCATCCCTAGCCAACATTCGCAGAACCGTCTTTTTGCTAACATTTCATTAGTCGCCTTGTACGAACTTTTGTGATTAGAACACCGACGGCGTCTTTACACTGACAAACGCAAATGACTTGGCATTTGACAATGGCATTAAGAAAACCTTCTTGAACGTAGTTTAAATGTTCCATTGTGTTTACAATACTGCTTTAAAAAAAGTGTTATGTTTCATATTTCATGCATGTAATAGTCGCCGAAAGTCCATATAGAATTTGCTTAAAAGTCCGTGTGTTACAACGGATACTATTTTTAAAAATGTCAGCATTATCAATCTAATACATGGGGCATAAGGTTTATGATATTTCTAAATATAAATGCCTTCCTAACCAATACAATCGATTTTAATCTTTATGTATTATGGCCTTTGTAGATGACAGTACATAATGATTAATTTTACCAACCTCTTAAGGCCCCACACTAGGCATACTAGCGACGCCAATCATCAGTAATTCTATTAATCACTGATTCTCATAATATTAAAACATGACTCAAAAAATACTTCAGGTTATTTACTAAGGCTTATATGATTTACATTCTTGAATGTCTTTCTTTTTATATACACTAAACAAGTGGGATAAGGTAAAGGAAGAAGAAGAATGTCTTTCTTTTTATAAAGTATTAGGAATCAAATAATTGGCGTCGCTAGTCTAGTCTAGCTAGTCGTGGTGTGCCTAGTGTGGGCCCTTAACGCCTGAACTGATTTAGATGTGAAGGCGACGTTAGAACATTACTTTATTCTAAAGGACATGGCTATCATTTTTTCGATTTAATTTTTTGTTGTTTGTAAATAATTTATCGATAATACTAGCGTAATCCCTAGCTAACATTCGCAGAGCTGTCTTTAGCTAAGATTTCATTAGTCGCCTTGTACGAACTTTTGTGATTAAAACACTAACGACATCTTTTGAAGTATTCACTGACAAAAGCAAATGGCTTGGCATTTGCCAATGGCATTTTAAGGGGAAGCAAGAATTTTCGGCGTCCAGTTCTGCCTCCATTTAAACGAAATCGGGGATATAACAAATTTTTTTGGTTCTACGACGCCCCAGATAACCCTTAAAACTGTTTTTTTGAACTACTGTTTTTTGAATTACTATGATTCGCAAATTATAAATGAAATCCAGTGCAGTGGCAATAATTATTTATACTTAATTATCGTTAATACGATACAAACAAAGACCAAATGCAATTTTAGCGGGAGATTCTTGTTGTGGTGAAAATATTCAAAAAAAGAATCTGCTTTTATAATGTCGTCGTTTACAATTACGCTTAGTGGCCAGTTAGAATTTTATTGTGCATTGTTTCTAAACTCTTTATAAATAATCCCGAACAACTGTTTATAATTTAAAGTGAGAACATCAGAGTTTTCGTAACAGCCAGTTTCGGTGAAAACACTAAGATTTCATTTAAAACACGTTGTCTTTTAACTGACAAACGCAATGACATGGCATTTTAAGAAAAGCATGTTTTTGGGATCCAGATCTGTTCCCACTTGAAATGAATCATTTGAAAAAAAAACGGATAAATCATTTAAAATTTTGGTCTGGCAAGCCCAGCAGGCCAATTTGCTAACTCGGTGTACAACAATTTGATTGTCACTTTAGCATCCATTACAGTTTTCATATCTTAAATAAAAAAGTCATTTATACCGAAGCCGTAATGAATATTAAAGTTACCATGAAAATTATGTACACCGTAGTTGTCAAAAGTTAGCAAATAGGCCTGCTGGTCCTGGCAAGGTCTGGCGAACCCTTAGGTGACGAAGACCTAAGCCTTCACTGCCCTTCTGTGACAAAGCGACGTATTTTGATGACCTTCTGTTCTGTCTCGAACAGGTCACGTAGTATATGGGTACGTTCTCTGTACCGTTAAGTTAGATTCTAACATAACGGTTTGTCTTATCGTTTAACAGTTAGACGATAAGACAAACATGTTCTGAATTCTGTACCCTGAGGCTTTCTCAGTTCCGTAATCAAATGAGACGTAAATCTGTACCTATCTGTATCCTGTCATTCTCTCCTCTACCCCATCATAACAAATTCTCCGAAATTCATCTTCACGTAACACGAAAACGATGTTAATAATGTCTGATATGATATTGTAAGGTCCATTTTACACTACATTCTAAAGTCTGATTATAGACTTTGCTACCAAGTTGGGAAATTAAAAATATGCATACCTCTCTAACATTAACATATCTTTTTTAAACATGGAAGTTAAGAATTTCATTTGTTGCTAATATTTACTGATACCTTTTACAATATGAATTTTTTTTTTTTTTGGTGTACTTACAATAGAATACTTAAAAAAATTTACTCGCAGATTAAATTTATGTATAAATAAGTAGATATGTCTACGAGTGACTTAATATTCTCACTTTAAGCTGGACAAGTTGAACATTTGGTAGACTAACGCCCAAATACTCAAAGGCGTCTAAACTAATAAAGATCTTAAATCTCTTTTGTCATTGTCTAGATAACCTAGCACGGCAAAGACAGTCTGAATTCAAGAATATTCGGGGGTAAAGAAATTCGCAAGTCATAAAAAATATCATATATGCCTCTTTTCTCTATTATTTTGAAATAGGCAAATATTTATAAAGTATATTTAACAATGTATAATAAATATACACAGCTCTTAATGGACTTATCGACCGCTGCTGTGAAGGATAAACGTTGTGGTGGAGGTAAATAAATTGTCTTGTGTGAAAAGGGCCTTACCATATTAATCACACGTCGGGAAAGGGTAAATAATATTACAAATAATGTGCTCAATCATAATACGTTATTTCGCCCTATTTGCCTTGTTCTTTCGTTGACAATTACATATTTGATTTGTTTTTTTTTTCTAATTTCCGAAAACTATATTTTATGTTGTATAACTTTTTTTATTTAATTTATATTGCCCTACTGCTAGGCCTATTTTTATGATTGGTAAATCTTTTTAGTCTCCACTGGAGAAGCATGACACTCTCTGTACTACCAGAGACATTATATTAGCCAGAGCAGTCAGAGGTTTTGGCCTACAATCTCCACGCTGGCCAGACGGGTTGGAGAGGTCTCTTTGATGTTCATAAGCTTTGTTTAACTTGTGGTCTTTAAGTTGCCTTCTACGACATACACGGAAAGAATTGGAGTGGTCCTATTCTACTCTGCCGGGAACCACACGGCGGTAAAAAAAAATAGGGTGAATTTAAATCTCTGATCTTGAATAACTAACTCAGACCGGCCGATCGGTGAAATGACTATGTTAATTGATTATGGTTTTGGTTTCTGGTTTTTTTTTTAATGATTTATACCAAACGGCACTGGACTCCGTGAAATTCATGTATCCCCCTCTAAAATAAATACTCGAACATACTTCGGTGCCATACTTTAAAGCGTCCTACTTTAAAATACCATTAGGGAACTCCCAATCCCTTCCTCACTTCATAACTGGGATCACCATAACTTATTTTGTTCCCCCAAAACTATTTTTAGATGAGGAAGTGTTTTAGGGATCCTTTCTGAGATGTTAATATTGAACCTTTAAAGTGACGTATTTTGTAATCTCACTGTGGCTACAAGTTTGACACATAGAAAATTATGTAAAATAAATTATAAAAATGGAAGATTTTTTTTTCATGGGAATGGGAATGTAATGATTTTAAGGTTTTAGGTTTAAACGGTTTCTTTTTATTTTATGCGGATTTCATCTACATGCTAAAGTTTACTAGTACTTAAATGTTTATATGTTATTTATACCTATCCGTGTGGTACTGGTAGAGAAATATATATTCCTCAATTAACACAATAACTAGTAATATTGATATTTGTATCAAAATTAAAAGTCAAATAAAATGATCATCATCATCATCATCAGGTCTTTTTTAGTCTCCACTGCAGGAGCATGACCCTCTCTGTCTACCAGAGCTATATATTAGCCACAGCAGTCAGAATATTTGACCTACACTCTCCACGCTGGCCAGACGGGTTGGAGAGGTCTCTTTATTGTTTATAAGCTTTGTTGAGCTTGTGTTCCCTAAGTCGCCTTCTACGACATCCACGGGAAGACTTGGAGTGGTTCTATTCTACTCTACCGGAAACCACACGGCACAAATTTTTGATGATTAAAATGATTATGATACTTAAAAATAGTACAGAATAAACCAAAGGCGAATGCAGCTCAAGTTTTTGAAGATCAAGTATTTTTTCGTAAGCCTTCGTTGAGATTTCTGAAATATTCCGCGCCACGCCTAACTTACGCTAGTATTGGTTATATTATAAAGGTGCGGAACCATTATAATGAAATCCAGGTCAATCATGCCTGCCTTTTGAAGACAAAGTGTTTTTTTAAGTGCTTGTTCGTAAAATATTCCACCAAACTTAAAACTTGTTTTTGTAACATTTTAAAATACTGCGGGTCAGTAGCTTGAAATAAGTTCATTTATGTACGACCAAACAATGTGTTTCAATTATAATGTTAAATTTCAGAAATAATTAAAAATACATGCATAAATACGTATTATCTCGTCTTTATCCCTTGCGGGGCAGACAGAGCCCAAGGACATAAAGCCCAAAGGCCACGTTTAGCGTGTTAGTGGGCGTTAAGGCGGAAAGCGAAATTAAAATAGTGATGGGTTCGTATCGTATTGACGTGATTCTTCTTAGATTTTCGGACAATTCCTTAGCCAGCTTTATTTTATCTTAAAGAAAGGCAGATGGTATATTATATGTTTATCCTTTTCTCCCGAATCAGCATGAAAAAGTTAAAATGATATTAATATTCATGCTGAACCATCGATAAGCAACCCGGCTCAAATCCTCTTTGGAAGATGGAGTGTTTTTTCTTAAGTGGTTGTTAAAATATTCCACACCACGCCAAACTTATAGCTTCCTTTAGTAAAATTTTAAAATACTGCGGGTCAGCAGCTCTGGAATAAGTTCTTTTATGACCAAAGACCAGGACATTTTTGACATGTGTTAAATGTCTAAAAAAAGTTATAATAATATTGATATCCATAAATTGGACGGAACCATCGATAAGCAACCCGGCTCAAGCCCTCCTGTTTTTAGAAGAGGAAGTGTTTTTTCTTAAGTGGTTGTTAAAATATTCCACACCACGCCAAACTTAAGCTTGTTTTGGTTCATTTTGAAAGTAGGTTTCCGATCTTTAGCGCTGCGTTACGTCGGGAATTTTTATTTGCTTTTTGATCTCTTTAGGATTTATGATACTAGGGTTTATGCTGCGACCTCGATCTTGCGAAATCTTATGAGCTGAGGGGAATAAATATGATTTAGCAATTTGCTCTCAAGTTTTGGGTGAATTTATTTTGTGTCTAACATGTAAGAAACGCGATTTTTCATTAAGGAAATAAAGTTTATAAGGGTTTTTTGTAATAAGCAGCTTTAGCACTAGCGTTGAAAATTCCGAAAGAAACAAATTGTATTTTTCAGGGAACAAACCATATTTGGTTTTTTACCGTTTTATTCGATTTTGCCTTGAAATATTCCGGGAATATACCATCGGAAGTTTTCATGTTTTTTATCAATAAAACGGAAAAAAAACGGGAAATTGTGAAAGAAACGGAAAAGTATTGATGTTTTTGATGATGGTCCAACGACAAAATCCTTTCCACCTGTCTTGGGGGTGTGAAATTGTTTACTGGTGGCCAAATTATGTCGTTGGACCATCATCAAAAACATCAATCACCGTTTCTTCTAAAGTTTCCCGTTTTTTTCCGTTTTATTGATAAAAAACATGAAAAATTCCATATTTATTTTTCTTGAAACGTTCGAATGTAACTTGGAAAAAAACTAACGACTATGAAAAAAAAACGGGGAATTTTCCCGCATTTTTCAACGCTAGGCAGCACTGAGCCGTCATGTCCGGTATGCTGTGATTGGGCCACAATGTGTCAATTGTGTCATTGGATAATATTTGAAAAGCAGCAACGTTTTCAAATATTATCCAATGAAAACCGCTTATCACCTAGTCAGTTTAGTTCTTTTATTTCTGAGTGTCTCGCTAACAATGATGGTAAGTAGTTTTTTAAGCTTCCATTAATATTAGAGATACGATTAATATGTATGAATATCAAACAATGATAAAAAAAGGCAGGAGTTGTGTCATATAGAGTGATAAAGAGAATGACTGACAACCGAAAGACGTGGAGAGCTCTTCACTAACAGCAGGAAAACAGTTGCTTAATTTCATTATAACATACAACGACGCATTCATCATCATCATAAGGCTCTTTTTTTAGTTTCCACTACAGGAGCCAGGCCTTTCTTACCAGAGCCATATTTTAGCCAGAACAGTCAAAGGATTTGGCCTGCACTCTCCACGCTGGCCGGGTTGGAGAGGTCTCTTTGGTGTTTATAAGCTTCGTTCAGCTTGTGTTTCCTAAGTTGTCATCCATGATGTCCAAGGGAAGACTTGGAGTGGTCCTATTCTACTCTGCGGGGAACCACACGGCTACGTCGCATTTAATTCCAAGTTTAATATTTTCTCACATAACCATCTCGTTGAGCCACCCCGTAAATACCCTACACCACATAATAGCCTAAGGATCCAATAGCAGCCAATTCGAACTTGCAAATACATTGTAAGTTTGGCGAATTAAAGTTACAAACTCAAACATCATTTCGTCTCAGCACAGTCCTATTTGCAAAACTTCCAAAGCTCGAAAGCGCTTTAACAGCGACTCGCAGGGTTGCTAGATTGAGTTGCTTTTCGGAATCGTGGGAAAAAATATACCAAACATTGAGGAAAATATAAAAAAAAAAAAATTTCAAGCTGGAGTCCTTAAACAACGTGAAAAATCTTTTAATATAAAAAGAAACTTCAACCAAATTACAAAAACTACTTTTTCGAAATGGGACCGAAATAAAACTTTCAAATAAAACAAGAATTTTCTTTTAAAATTAATATAAATCTGCTTTTGAAACATTTCAGCACACTTGATTTGGCAAAATGGCATTATGATGAGTTTTTAAAGAAATATCAAAACACAAGTGCCCCGCCAAAAAAATTATAGCCTACGTCACTCGGTCAGTTGTAAGAAATCATTATCCATTAAGTAATTTACAAGTAATCTATACTAATATTATAGAGAAAAAAGATTAGATTTTTTTGCATTGAGTAGGCAATTTTGAAAATTGGTCCTGTAACTAGTTTCGGAAACTAGTTACAGGAGCAATTTTCAAAATTCGTTCACCTATAGAAAGCTTATTTATTTGCGGGTGATATAGGCTAAAATTTACGCGGGCCGAAGTCGCGGGGAAAGTGCTAGTGTTGGAATAAATAAATCAAATACATGAAATCTTTTAAAAAAATCTCCTTGTTTGGGCATTGGGTTAAAAATATCTTGATTATGAGGTAAGTTATGCCCGAATAAAGCAACCCTATCGCCTTGCAATTCATTTCAGATCACAGTATATTATATGGCAGCAAAACAAAGATATTAAACTCAGCAGTTTGGAAAATTTCGGCGAAACTGTGTGCGTTTGTCAACGACCAAAACGTTTATTGTTAAGGCGATTGTAAAATGCGATGGTGTTATTTTCAGCGCTTTCAAGCTGCGAATTTATTGTTAAAAATAAAAGCTTTTTAGTATAAGAAACCTTTTTGAACTGTTGCTTTGACGTTTTATTGTTAAAATGTAAAATACGGGTCACTCATGTGTGAATTCAGCTGCAGGCCGACATGTTAACGACAGAACCGAATTTGATTTAATTTCAAACCTGTTTTTAATAATAAAAAACCGCATCCAAAGCGGTTCAGCCATTTGAGAACTAAAGCGCTTTAGGCAGACATAGACACACACCCACACAGAGCGGTCAAACTTATACCACTCCTTTTGTAACGGGGGTCAAAAACAGCCTGCCCGATTTTTCAGCCAATCAATTCGCAATTATTTTTCATTTATTATACAAATGTTGATAAAAAATTAGCCGTGTGGTTCCCGGCAGAGTAGAATAGGACAACTCCAAGTCTTCCCGTGGATGTCGTAGGCGGCGACTTTGGAAACGCAAGCTAAACAAAGCTTATAAACATCAAAGAGACCTCTCCAACCCGTCTATACAGCGAGGAGAGCGCAGGCCAAATCCTCTGGCTGCTTTGGCCATATGGCTCTTGCATGTCTGTGGGCTCTGGTAAGTACAGAGAGGGTCGTGCCCCAGCAGGAGAGACTAATAAAGAGCTGATGATGATGATGATTAAAAATACATTTAATTCTTTAAACAGCTCAGTCAAGAAGCGATTTAGGTCGAATCTTCTATACTAATATTATTTCTGCCGTTTCTCGATGTAAATTAGTGTTTTGGAACGAAGATACTATTGTTTTGACTGCGTACTCGTGTTATTTGAGACAATGTTTACTTAGCTCGAGAAACATCAGATTTACTGGCTACACAAATGCATGTTATTTCTTGTTACTTTTGAATTGCTGGATACTTATTTTTACACTAAAGCCCATTAAGGAAGGCCTTTAAAGGCCTGGAAGCACATGTCTCCATACAAACGGAAAAAGGGAATTGTGGCAATATTTGATAATTTTGGAGTAAAATTAAGCATTTAATCAATTAATCTCAATACAATCTACGTACGTTCCTATACAGCTTGGTTTAAATACCAATGGTTCGAGAATTACAAGCCTTTTTTAGGGTTTCGTAGTAAACTAGGAACCCTTATAGTTTTGCCATGTCTGTCTGTCTGTCTGTCCGTCCGCGGTTTTACTCAGAGACTATAAGTACTAGAAAGCTGAAATTTGGTATGGGTATATTAATCATGTCAAAAAAGTGGTAGAAGAAAATGTTGAAAAAAAAATTTTGAAAAAAATTTAGGGTAGCTCCCATACAAGTAAAGAAGGAGTGATATTTTTTTTTTCTATACAAACCCATCGTGTTGGGTATTTTTAGATAGGTCTTTAAAAAATATTGTGAGGTTGAGAACACCATTTTTCGATTTAGGGATCTGTTTCCGAAATATTTGGTTTTAAAGTGCAATTTTTTGTTAGAGGTATGTGTCTCCCCCTCTATCTACTAAACGGTAATATATGGATACGTGCTTTACTCCAAAATTATCAAATATTGCCACAATTCCCTTTTTCCGTTCGTATGGAGACTGCGGGTAACAGCTAGTCAATAATGTATTGAACAATTGGAAGAATCTTTGTTTATTTGTTTGTTTGTTACGCTTTCACGCCCAACCTACTGAACCGATCATCATGAAATTTTGCATACACATAGGTTAGGATACCGAGAAGGACATAGGCTATAGGTACATTACGCGGGCGACGCCGCGGGTAACAGCTAGTAAAATATTCAGTTAAAGCTATTTTCTAAAAGACCAACAGTTTTACTGTATTGAATATCAATGCCAACGAATATTATAAACGCGAAAGTGAGTTTGTTTGTTTAGCCTTCACGGCGCAACTACTGAACCGATTGTCATGAAATTTTGCCCACACGTTCTCTAGACTATGGAAAAGGTCATAACCTGCCATTAATTCTGGAGAAAAGTATTGTTCCCAAGGGATAGACACAAACGCGAGCAAAAGCTAGTTGAATAAAAAATATAAAATACGATTTCCATACTTATCGAATCTCATGCGGCATCTAGCATAATTACAGATCTGTGGTTATAATCAATAATGTATAGAACAGTTGAAAGAATATTCGCCTCAATGAAAAATAGAAAGCTCGACTTTTACCGCCTAAATAGAACGAGGCATGATTTAATTAGAACGAAGAGAAAAAGCTTATCAGCCATTACCATCGGTCGAGTGAATAACTGAATCATATTCTGTAGCTTTTGTTTTTTTTTTTTGGACTGCGCTTGACCTGGCTATTAAATTTGGCACGTCTTTAGCTTTGATGAGATAGACATTTCAACTGTCTGCCTGACGCGTCTAAATCACTATTAGAAAGAGTTTCTTTCGGTGTTTTCTTCGGTGCTTTCTAGTAGCTTTTGAATAATAATTTACTAACTAATCGCAGTGGCTCTGTGAGTTGTACACATAGCGAATCTGTTTTAAATAAATAAATAAATATATACGGACAAATCACACATATTGAGCTTGCCCCAAAGTAAGTTTATTTATTTTTATTTATTATTATAGACAACATACAGATTAACAGACACATATCCAAAACATCTGCATGCTAGACGATGAAACGAACGAACTGAATGAAAGTTCTTAAGTAAGACTTGTGTTATGTTATGGGATACTAACTCAACGATACTATATTTTATAACAAATACATATATAGATAAACATCCAAGACCCAGGACAATCTGAAAAAGATCATTTTTCATCTTGACCTGACCGGGGATCGAACCCGGGACCTTCCGTGTCACAGTGTTGACCGCTGCG
Organism: Rhodophaea formosa; assembly: GCA_963082605.1. Classification (NCBI taxonomy): domain Eukaryota; kingdom Metazoa; phylum Arthropoda; class Insecta; order Lepidoptera; family Pyralidae; genus Rhodophaea; species Rhodophaea formosa. Next base: position 4,520,581 of record OY720228.1, on the reverse strand, counting down.
CCACGGAGCTCGTTATAAACTTCTTCAAAAAGAGGAGGTTGTCAATTAGTTTTTATTTGGAGTCGAAGTGGTGGTAGCTTGCTCATTTTATTCATGGCTGTTCACACATGCTACTTAGTAGCACGTACTGAGTAGTGCTAGTAAGCACGAAAGCATGATACTGAGTAGCATGTCCATCCGTAGGTACCTTTATTCATTACAAGCCGTTGCCCGCGGCTTCGCCCGCATGATTATAGCCTAGTTCCTTCTCAATATCCTAACCTATGTGTATGCAAAATTTCATGATGATCGGTTCAGTAGATAGGGCGTGAAAGCGTAACAAACAAACAAACTCACTTTCGCATTTATAACTATATAATATAGTTAGGAAAGCCCAAAAATATTTAAAAACCGTTCGAAAAATTGAGTTCTACTTATCTTTTTGTGACGTATTAAACAGTTTGAGAGTTTCATCACTTTATTCGTCTGAATTCTTAAACAGTTTTCAATATATTGTCACGAGAGTGGGTTGGGGATAGGAAAGAAAAGGCCGATCTTATGAAAATGCCTTTATTTAAGTGCCAAACGTGTATACACAGCACTCACTCACACGCGGAACTGACGCGGCACTGTACACTCGCACGGAACTGTCACTTGCGCGGAACTGTCACTTGTGCGGAACTGTCACTTGCGCAGAACTGTCACTCGCGTGGAACTGTCGCTCACGCGGAACTGTCACTTGCACGGAACTGTCACTCGCGCAGAACTGTCACTTGCGCGGTACTATCACTGCACTGTTCACTTCACTTTTCACTTCACTTACTACTCACTGTTTTTCCTTTTTCTTCTTATTTCCTCTTTCTTCTTCGGATTCCACTTTTCAACTAACTGCCTCACGCCGCGCCTAGTACTGCTTATATACCCCCCGAATGCGAACAAAATCGCATCATGGATGTTCTAAATTCAAACCATAAATTTTCTATCGCCTTCTCTTTCTTTCCCTTCCATTTGGTCTGGGACAATCTAGAAATTTCTTCCAGTATCCCCTTCTCTCTCACACATCTTCTGTCCTGTATTTTCACTTCTATTTAATCTAGAATAGCCTAGAAAATTCTTTTAAACTTACAAAACAGAGTAACGTGGGCTGTGATTCGAACCGGGGTCTTCCGGTTCTTAGCCCAACGCCTAGACCGTTAGGCCAGAGATGTTCTGACGTCAATGTTGAAATTTCCCTTTAGATTAATTCTTTTTCATTCGAATTCATGACGTTGACATTGTCATTCAGCGTGCTACGCGACACTGCCCCCTCCCAAGACATGATCGTCCCGATCATCATTGCTTCCATAAAAACGTGCCAAACGGTCCACATGAACTATTTTTAAGGGACTGCGAGGGGTACGCTGAATCCGGAATGTAACGTCGTTGATCTTGGTGATTATCTTATAAGGTCCTTCCCAGCTTGGTTGTAGCTTCGGGGACTTCCCTTTTCGTCTAACTGGATTATGAAGCCAGACCAGGGTTCCTTCTTGGAAACTAAAACCGTTAGCTTTACGATCGTAGCGGGTCTTCATTCGTTCACTAGCTTTATATCCAGCCTCTCTAATTTGTCCATAAACGTCAATCATCTTAGTCCGTAGATCATTAGCGTAGTCAGTTATCCCTTTTGGGGTATCTGGCGGACAACCCGCTAATAGATCAGCTGGCAATCTCAGTTCTCTTCCAAAATTTGCATACGCTGGAGTAACTGCAGTAGTCTCATGTACCGCAGTCCTATAAGACATGAGGAATAGCGCAATATACTCGTCCCAGTTCTTCTGATGGCTATCCACTACTTTTGCCAGATGCCGTTCCAACGTTTGGTTGAATCTCTCCACCATTCCATCAGATTGCGGATGATATGGCGTCGTTCGAGTCTTATGAATTCCCAGGATTTCACAGACTTCTCTGAATACTTGTGACTCAAAGTTTCGTCCCTGATCACTGTGCATCTCCAATGGCACACCAAATCTGCAGAATACTTCAGTCACAAGCTTTGTTGCTACGGTCGTAGCCTCCTGGTTAGGTAGTGCAAACGCTTCTGGCCATTTCGTGAAATAATCCATAACCACCAAAATGTAGCGGTTGCCAGCATTCGTGATTGGAAACGGTCCGGCTATGTCAAGAGCCACCCGTTCCCAAGGTGCCCCAACGTTATACAACCTCATGGCTCCTCTGCTTCTAGTTTGGGGTCCCTTTACACCTGCACAACTCGTGCATTTACGACACCAGTCTTCTACATCATCTCGACAGTGCAACCAGTAAAAACGTTCTTTTATTTTTGTGAGAGTTCTTCTTATTCCCAGATGTCCTCCTGAAGAACCATCATGATAAGTCTTCAGAATTTCGTTAATCTTTGCCCTGGGAACGACCAATTGCAGGTGGCAATCTTTCTCTTGAGGACTTTCCCATTTGCGGCAAAGTAATCCATCGTGCAGCACCAGGCTGTCCCATTGCGCCCAAAGACTCTTTGTAGCCGTACTGTATTTGGCCACTTCTGACCATTTGGGTTTAGCAGTTCCACTTCTTAGCCAGTTCAAGAGTGGTTGCAAGTCTTTATCTTCTTCCTGAGCCTTTTTCATAGCATCGTTGCTCCAATTGTCATCTATGGAATCAGTTCGGATCAGCCTAATTTTTACGTGCTCCTTCTGTTCCTGCCGATTGCAATGTTTACAGTCCTTCGAGCAAGGTCTTCGGGACAGGGCATCTGCGTTGCCATGACTCTTTCCTCCTCGATGTTCGATTTCAAATTCATACTCCTGGAGTTGCTCAATCCACCTGGCAACTTGTCCTTCAGGATTTTTAAATTCCAATAACCATTTTAATGCAGCGTGATCAGTTCTTACCAAAAATTTGCGACCTAGCAAATATTTCTTAAAATGTTGCAATGTTTTTACCACGGCTAATAATTCTCTGCGAGTAACACAGTAATTTCTCTCTGGTTTTGATAGAGACTTGCTGAAATAGGCGATCACAACTTCCTGATCACTTCTCTGCTGGGATAAAACACCACCAATACCGGTGTTACTCGCGTCAGCGTCCACAGTGAAACTGTGCTTCGTGTCAGGATATCCGAGGATAGGAGTTTCACATAAGCGCTTTTTAAGTTCCTGGAAAGCTTGCTCACAATCTTCATCCCAAGAAAATGCTCGTTTCTCTTCGGTCAACCGATGTAACGGCTTAGCAATATCAGAAAATCCTTTTACAAAACGACGGTAATAAGAGCATAGACCCAAGAATGCTCTTACCTGAGTTTTATCTGTCGGCGTTGGCCAATCTTCAACTGCACTTATTTTAGATGGGTCAGTGGCGATACCTTGTTCCGATATAATGTGACCCAAGTAGGTGACTTGACGTTGAAAGAATGAGCATTTCTTTGGACTTAGCTTCAAATTTGCACCCCGTAGTTTTGAGAATACACTTTCCAGTTTCTGGAGATGATCGTCAAAATCTCGCCCCATTATGATGATGTCATCTAAATAGACCAAGCAGGTTTCTCCAAGCATACCTGCTAGCACGTGCTCCATCAATCTCTCAAATGTAGCGGGCGCATTGCAAAGTCCAAATGGCATTGTTTTGAATTGCCATAAACCCTTACCCGTTGAAAACGCAGTCTTCTCTTTATCTTTGGGATCCAAATCTACTTGCCAATACCCGCTTTTTAAATCAAGAGTAGAGAACCAAGTCATGCCACAAAGTGAATCTAAAGTGTCATTGATTCTGGGGAGCGGATAACTGTCCTTCTTAGTTACGTCATTAAGACGCCGATAGTCCACGCAGAACCTAGTCGATCCATCCTTTTTTTTAACTAATACCACCGGAGAGCACCATGGGCTTGATGAAGGTTCTATCACACCGTTTTTCTTCATCTCCTGTATCATGTCTTCAACTTCTTGCTCGCGGGCAAAAGGAACACGTCTTGGCCTCTGCCGAATGGGTACTGTGTCGCCAGTATCAATTTTATGTTTCACCAAATCGGTTCTGCCAATATCCCCATCATTTTTCGAGAACAAATCAGAATATCTCAATAAGAAATTCCTTGCTTTAATTAATTGCAATTTAGTTAGATTATCTTTGCAACCCTCCAGAAGCTTTGTTACATTTTCTTCCTGATTTGTGACTCTCCGCTTTTGTCCCTCTTCACACTTCCTTAACCAGGCTATCTCCTCACAGTTTCCAATAACCGTTCCTTTTCGTAGTGTGTGCTCCACGTCATGAGGATTAAAAACAGGTACCAACGCAACTTGATTACTTCCAACGAGGGTTCTGGCGGGAATCCACGTTGTATCTGAGACTTCTCTTTCTATAATGGCACATCTCCGCGGACTTATTCCATTATTAGGTGGTAGCATAACAGGAACCACCGTCTGGGATCTCGGATTAAGGATAGTGTCCCTCAAACATAACACCTTGCCGAAATTTCCACCTTTCATAGGAATTTCATCATTTCCATGTTTTAGGACACCATTTTTCAAGTCAATATTGCACTGATGATTTTGCAGGAAGTCCAAACCAATAATGCATTCATCGGAGATGTCTGCGATAATCACTTTTTGCCAATAAAGTGTTGCCCCAATCTTGATGGCCACAATTTTCTCTCCGTGAGATGGAATATGTTGACCAGTAGCAGTTATTAATGTGAGGTTTCTATTTGCCTGAACACACCGACCTCCAATATCCTTAAGTTTCTGGTTGCTGATAACCGTCCGTGAGGATCCAGTGTCTAATGTTAACTGACATGGTTTTCCGTTGATTAGACCGTCAATCACTAAGGTGTTTCCATCACTTGTCTGCTTCACAAGAATTTCTAGGGGTTTGCTGTTTCCAGCCGGCGCCCACCCCGCAGCCTTACCCTTTTCTTGTTTCACCTCTGACTGTTCCGATGTTGAAACCGCCACATCCACCTGACGTTGGAAAGTTGCACGTTCTCGTTTCGAGCAAGTGCTTCGAATATGACCCCGTTCGCCACACCCATAGCACATCGGGTCGTAGGTTCGTTGTCTGCTGTTTTCCGTGACTACGACCTCCCGAAGCCTGGGAGTTCGTGAGTCATGACGCACCGCTTCTACTTCCAAAGCGTGAGCTACTGCTTCCTTCAAGGTAGTGTGGTGATCTAGTCGCACAGCCGCCCTGACTTCAGGATCCCGTATTCCGTCGATGAATACCTGCAACAGCATCTCCTCCACGACGGATGGTGACGACTGATATGCCTTGCGCACCAGTCTTTCCACTTCAATGAACCACTGTTGAATAGTCTCGCTACTCCGCTGACAACGATCCTTCAATTGCGCCCTGTATACATGTTCGAGGTGACTGTCGCCGTATCTTGCTTCAAGAGCATCCATGAGTTCATCATAGGTGACCTCCTTCTTTCCGGCGCCTAGTGCTTCCAATACAGATAGAGCGTCATCTCGAAGCGCTAAGGTCAATGCAGACTTCGCCTCCTGTTCATCCCAACGGCTGGCCTGTTTGACTGTCTCCAGCTGCAACTTAAAGGCAGCCCAGGATGATTTGCCGTCGTAGGGCGGAACCTTTAAATTTTTAGTAAAAGGGGTTATCACAGGGCTAGCGACAGGGCCACCTGCTTTCAGAAGTTTGACTTCTCTATCCAGCTGTTGAAGCGTCCCCCTTACTTCTGCAACTTCCTTCTCGAAGTCCTCCATTCGAGCGGCATTAGTTTGAACCGCAGCCAAAACGTCTTTGGAAAAGACCTGAAGCTGGCGTGCTTGCTCCTCCCGGTGGAGCGCTTGCTCTTCCTGCAATGCACGCAGTTGCTCCTCTTGGCGACGCGCTTGCTCCTCCTGGCGGCGCGCTTGCTCTTGCATCATTACAGTCATTTGCTGTAGGAGCGCGCCCATATCCGGTATAGCAACTGGTGAGGCGGCTGGTGTTGCAGTTGCAGCGCTTCCAGGATTGGACTCCTCGAGTAGCTGTTCCTCTGCCGCTGCAGCTCCTGCTCGGGTGGTTACCCCTTTTTCGTTTCTGGGCACGATTGGCATCTTTCCTATCCCACTTCTGACACCAATTGTCACGAGAGTGGGTTGGGGATAGGAAAGAAAAGGCCGATCTTATGAAAATGCCTTTATTTAAGTGCCAAACGTGTATACACAGCACTCACTCACACGCGGAACTGACGCGGCACTGTACACTCGCACGGAACTGTCACTTGCGCGGAACTGTCACTTGTGCGGAACTGTCACTTGCGCAGAACTGTCACTCGCGTGGAACTGTCGCTCACGCGGAACTGTCACTTGCACGGAACTGTCACTCGCGCAGAACTGTCACTTGCGCGGTACTATCACTGCACTGTTCACTTCACTTTTCACTTCACTTACTACTCACTGTTTTTCCTTTTTCTTCTTATTTCCTCTTTCTTCTTCGGATTCCACTTTTCAACTAACTGCCTCACGCCGCGCCTAGTACTGCTTATATACCCCCCGAATGCGAACAAAATCGCATCATGGATGTTCTAAATTCAAACCATAAATTTTCTATCGCCTTCTCTTTCTTTCCCTTCCATTTGGTCTGGGACAATCTAGAAATTTCTTCCAGTATCCCCTTCTCTCTCACACATCTTCTGTCCTGTATTTTCACTTCTATTTAATCTAGAATAGCCTAGAAAATTCTTTTAAACTTACAAAACAGAGTAACGTGGGCTGTGATTCGAACCGGGGTCTTCCGGTTCTTAGCCCAACGCCTAGACCGTTAGGCCAGAGATGTTCTGACGTCAATGTTGAAATTTCCCTTTAGATGAATTCTTTTTCATTCGAATTCATGACGTTGACATTGTCATTCAGCGTGCTACGCGACAATATATATTAATAAAAGAGACGTTTCACTTTTATACTTTTTTGACACTTCAAAGTTAAACGTTTTCGATACGAGTATACCGTTATAAATAAAATAAAGTTAGATTACTCGTAAATACTTTATTGGATACATATAAGTGCAACAAAAATTTTTTATAACACTTTCGAACTGATCCACATTTTTTTATCCAGCTCCATCTTCCAATGACTAAATTTGTCTCTTCAATTTTTCCTAATGACACTCTTAAGGCGCTCTTATAGTAACACTAGCGCCACCCAACAATTCATTCTTTTAATCCTAAAAAATATCGAATTTTAAAAATCTAACAAGTACATAACTATTAAATTACTTGTAGTATTTTTTGTTTATCACAAGTAATTCATACCATTCTCTACAGAGAGCAAGTGATAAGTTTTTTTTTAATCAAAAATAGCCATCATGTACCTAAACAGGATTTACGAGTATACCAATTTCATACACGTGCCTCAAAAACATCAAACATACGGTCTCATACAACATAAACGAACAATCTTCCTAAATATTTAGTACTTCATTTACCTCTCCATTTTTAGATCGGTATTACGAGCTTTAGCTAATAGAGTTGCCCTTAAAAAGCTGCGGTAGCTTACACGGAAACCATTGTGTGAATTTTTGATGTTCGTTTATGAATATGGTTAAATATAAAACGGTTATTTGACAGCCTGTGTGTTGTTGTTGTGTGGTTCCCGGCAGAGTAGAATAAGACCACTCCAAGTCTTCCCGTGGATGTCATAGAAGCCGAATTACGTCACAAGCTAAACTAAGCTTTTAAAATCAAAGAGACCTCTCGTGGAGGTTTCGAATAAACATTAAAAATACTTCACCGCACAATATTCGCATCTTTATGAGCTAAATTTCGATGTATTCATAGTAGTGTGATGAAAATATAATATTTTTTGTAACCAAATACCTCTATAAACCTGTTTTTCATTTTTTTGTAAAAAACAGAAAATATAATAATAAAAAAATATTTTTTTTATTGCCATTTATGTCCCACTGCTGGGCAAAAGCCTCCCCTTTCTGTTTCCAATTTGAATCCAAATAAAATATAAATAATAATAAATATATACGGACAAATCACACAGATTGAGCTCAAAGTAAGTTCGAGACTTGTGTTATGGGATACTAACTCAACGATAGAATGTTTTATAGCAAATACATATATAGATAAACATCCAAGACCCAGGTCAATCTGAAAAAGGTCGGTTTTCAATTTGACCTGGCCGGGGATCGAACCTGGGACCATCCGTGTCGCAGCCTGGCATGATGACCGCTGCGCCAGGGAGCTCGACGTTATATATAAATAAAGATAAGCCTGAGGGTGAAAGGTATTTATTGAATATACCGCAAACAAGCACGCTTATTTTAAGGCCGCACCCTAGGCACAGTAGCGACGCCAAAAATACCTTAAGTTATTTACTAGTGCTTATATGATTTACATTCTTGAATTTCTTTCTATTTGTAAAGTATTAAGAATAAAATGATTGGCGTCACTGTGCCTAGGGTGTCCCCTTGGTAGCATGCTTGAAACTAGCATTCCGAGTCTAATAATTAGTGTCAGAATCAATTAAAACTGAATACAGAATCAGATAAAGAACTCACCGCAATAGTCAAACTAAAACATAATTATCGTACGCCAGGTTTTTGACAGCTAATGATATTAAACCTCTAACCAAACTAATATCGAAATTAACCCAACTTAATAAACATTGGATGGTATGGATATTATTTCTGCTCTAATTTGGCATTAATGCTATTTTCTACGAAATCTCAAACACATATTTGTTGCCAAACTATCCTCCATTTCAAGAATAAAATTATATTTATGTGTTATTAGTATTATTTATGTATTATATTAATATTTTTCGTACAATAATTATACATACTAGCTTGCTTCTGAGTCTGACAATCCAACAGGAATGTTAATTTTTTCCGGGATAATAAATAAAATGTTATTCAAATAGCTATCACCTACCCCTAAGCGAAATTTGATGGAATTTATTTCAGCGGTGTCCGCGTAATTGAGTAACTAACATCTAAACTTTCGAATTTATAATATTAGTAGAACAGGATAGGACTAGAAATTTTCCCGTGACTTCATCCGCGTTAATTATGGCTTAAACACTGGCAGATAAATTATTTTTCTAAAGGTGAAAGAATTTTGATAATCGGTCCAGTAGTGTCGGAGCCTATTCAAAGCAAACAAACAAACATCTTTCCTCTTCATAATATTAGTATAGAAAACTGACCAGAAAATTCTAAGCAGTACCAATCTGTATGCCTTTAGTGTTTCTGACAGCTCATAATGAATGGAGCTCAAAACAAAACCGAAATAGTGTGCGGTTTGTTTATGGTTTACGTTTATGCTCCAACGATGGACATAGACAACACATGCTTACACATGGGGAGGGCGTTGCTTTATGCCCATTTTATTAGTTTTTAGAACGCATTACTTTTTAACCGGTAATTTTAAAATGAGATGTCTATTTTTCGATGCGTGTTTGTTATTGTATAACTACAGTCAGATATTTTAATATTTTTGTTTTACTCTTGATTAGTATTATATTTGTTTAGTTTTTGTTTTAAACTAACAATAATAAAGTAAATCCTTATATTTATTTACCGTTTTATATTTAACTATATTTAAAAGTTCTGCGGTATGATGTAATTAAATGCCGAAACACAGTTTCATTCGCTTTAGTCGGTATCACCGAGCATATGTAGTTTACCGTAAAGGCTTCTGTAATAGGCTGAAACTTAATTATATACAACAACGGTTCACTCACGGGCTATTTGTCGGGATTGCCGACTATAGTATGTAATCCACCGCCGCGCGTCCCGCACTCGCCTTAAAAATGGGCCCCTGACGTGTCCGAAACTATAGTCAGCAATCCCGACAAAAAGCACGTGAGTGACCCGTTGTTATATATAAGGCTGAAACTTGTCGGCGATACCTACCAAAATACGTTATGGAAACCGCTTGTTCTGATATTTAATCTTTGAATATGTTGCTATATATGTTTATAATCTCTTCATAATATGTATGATATTTGACACTCCTCCAATTTTCGTAGAAATTTAGTTATAAACAAAAAACAAAGAGAAATTAGGTTATTCACAGAAAAAGGTAAACCGAAAAATGTGTCGAATTAAACGAAAAATTTCGCGAATTCCATGTTAACACTGTTTATTTATTTGCCAGAATTTCGTGGAAAAGATATATTTGGCTTTGATTAAAAAATATATTAATAGGCTCATATAAATAGGCTATACAATCAGGGTTAGGAGATTGATTGATCTGTTAGTTAAGGTATATGATAAGTATGTGATATATAAGCAACCTCAGCCTCTTTATCCATTCGCATATTAAAAATGGGAAAGTGACTCTGTCTGTCTGCTCGCATTCACGGCAAAACAACTGAACCGATTTAAATGAACTTTGGTATACAGATAATCTAAAGCTTAGGAGTCTTTTTCAGTACGTTTTCCATACAAATGTATTCCTGTATTTTCTCGCTGTAAACTGCATCTAGAGGCACAATTCTTTTTTCATAAAATCTGCGACACGGGGGTCCCGGGTTCGATCCCCGGTCAGGTCATGATGGAAAACGATCTTTTTCAGATTGATCTGGGTCTTGGATGTTTATCTATATGTGTATTTGTTATAAAATATAGTATCGTTGAGTTAGTATCCCATAACACAAGTCTTTCTTAAGAACTTACTTTGGGGCTAGCTCAATCTGTGTGATTTGTCCGTATATATTTATATTTATATTTTATATTTATAGTTCTAAAATAGGTATTCTTATTTTTTTCTAAAAACCTGTTTTTTCTAAAGAAAGCTAGTTTACAACATACGATATAATGAGATCTTTGTTTCGTATGAAGCTTTAAACAATGAACCGACATTGATAAATTTGTTGATGAAAATTTGTTTGAGACCCAGGGCAGGACCAAGGTACTTTTCTGAGGGATCTACGTACAAGAGCGAAGTCACAGGCACTAGTCGGAAATAGTTTTCTATAGACTAAAACATCAACATATAGTTGGTCATAACTTCCAAAGAAGAACAATAAAACTCATTTAAATAAAGAAATAATATATGGAAAAAATCCATAGGCTACCTAATCGGTAAGGCGTTAGACGTAAACTGTCTTAGTTATTATTAAAACGAGGACTAACTTTAGAACCTGGTTTAAACCATTACTCGGCCAAAATAAGACGGCTATTATCATTTTGACGTTTTCTCAGCTGTCATTATCGTCGTTTTAGTCGGGTAATGGTTTAAACCAGGTACTAAAGTTAGTCCTCGTGTTTGTTGTTTTTCGTATGTGTAAGTTGCCAACACTGGTGTCAGATTTTTCAAGCTGCCTTAAGGCATCTGACATAGCTTAACGACTGCCATCAACGATGACAGCCGGGACCAACGGCTTAACGCGCCTTCCGAAGCACGGAGGAGCTCGAGATATTTTTATGCCACTTGCGGTCACCCATCCAAGCAGGAACTGCACCAGGGGTTGCTTAACATAAGTAAGCGCTCATAGAGCTCACACCCACTGGACCATCGGGCTCCTCGTTTTATAATAAGACGGACAGAGTCTAAAAACTTCTGGTTCAAATCCTGCCCTCGTGGAATGTTTTCTCAAATCCAATTTTTTAAATTTTTTTTGCCTTTTATGTCCCACAGCTGGGCAAAAGCCTCCCCTTTCTGTTTCCAATTTGACCTGTCTTTTGCTATCTCTTTCCAATCTTCATCGAAACCAAACAAATCATCCTGCCATCTGGTCTTAGGTTTACCTCTTGATCGTTTTCCGTCAGTAGGGACCCATTAAGTAGTTTTTTGAACCCATCTTTCTTGAATATTAACACGCTTTTATTAGCTTTACTTGTAACTAACTATGTATGTAAGAAAATCTTGGAATCTTAATTTGACCTACTTCCCGGTCTTCGATTAGGATGAAATTTTGCACACGCTCTGAGTTCTGATGACAATACATGACTAGCGCAGTAACGTCAATTACAAAGCGTGTTTTTTAGTTTTTTAAAACTATTATATTATTTATTTTAATAAGAGTATAATCAAAATAGCATTGTGAATGCAAAGTAACATGAATAAAATAAGAATAAAAATCTTCATTTCTCGATCACCGGGAAAGGTTTCAGTGGATATTATAAAATAATACACTTTCTTGGAAAAAGCATTTCTTTAGTCACAACGTTTAGCCTCGGAAAAACACTGCCCTACAGGGAATTCAAAGAATTGTTTCTCTGATAATTCTTGTATTTTTTACTGAGTATTTATTAAAATGAGTCTTATAAAAAGTGAAGCCACCATTTGCAATTGTTTATGTGGGGTGTATTTCAATTCGTACAATTATATTATACTAGCAGCCCTGGCTGCGCCCGGGCATGTACTTATTATACCTATAAACCTACCTCATTAATCACTCTATCTATTGGTGAAAACCACATGAAAATCTGAGCAGAAATTTCTGGGTTTATCGCGAACAGACAGACAGACGGACGCGGTGAAGGACTTTTTTTATAATATTTTGAAGCGTTATCTAGGGCATCACGGATTTTTTAAAATGAAATTTCCATTTTTTTAAGTGATTTTATTTCAAATGTAGTAAGTAGTTTCTCCCGAATAAAAAAAATGTGCGTTCGAAAAGTTGAAAAAAAACGAATGTATACGTTTGTATTAAAATCAATAAACGTTCATTAGAAAATAACTATGGTATGTACAATGATAAATAAAAAACCATACTATCTTTTATCTATTAAAGCATAATATTTTATATAGAAAAGAACCAGAAACAACGAAGATATTATTAAGTCCACATCCAAGGATTCTGATATTAAGGCTTTGTCCACAAAGAAGGCGAAATCTTTTGACGTATTTGATGTATGGCCCGTTTCTCCGGAATGGATCTTTTGTTATATGTTTATTGTTTATAGGGTTTGTTTATGGGATAACAAGACAGAATGTAGGTTAAAATGTGTGCTGAGTGGTCTGGGGCACTCTCTGTACACATTTTCTATACGACATGTCTGTATTTTTTAGTAATGTTTACGCACATATCATACGAAAGCCCTTCAGGCGAGGTGACCAATATTGTTAAAAAGAGTTTTTTTCGGTGTTTCGTTTCTGCAGTGGTCGGTTCCAAAACGCTATGTAGTTTTAGAACTATTAATTAAATTAGAATTATTTAAAATATTACTTCTACCTATGAAATTGGCGTTTTTTTTTCCGCTTGCCATTTTTTGCCCAATGACAATAACTTTCAAAAATGCATATAATTCATTTTACTCGAAATTCTCTATAGAAAACGCCAATTTCACAGGTAAGAAAAAATATCATTCATATTGGGGATATTATATTAACGATGTGAAAAAGTGCCTGAAAAGGCCAATTTTCTGAATAAACAATAGACGCAAATTTAATACTGCAAAATTTCATTTTAATAGATTGCATGATAATATCTAATTTAGGAAATAATGGGATTATGTAAAAACGCAAATTCCTGAAATTACCGTACTTAAATATAAACCGCACACATATTTAACTGGATTCCACGAATAAATATTGGAAAATAATTCTGAATTTAAAGGGAATTGTAGCAATATCTACATTTTATATAATACCATTCATTATAAACATGTACACAATTATGCAGTTAAAAGTGAAAAAAAAGCGTATTACACGTACATAGTTCCGCTACTCGATAAGAGATGGCGCTACGCGTTACAGCGAAGCGCGCCTCATACATTTCGTCGAGGTAACTAATTTCTTATTCTAAAGCGGTTTATTCCCAGAATTACTTGAATCATTGTTTTAGTGTTTCTGGTGAATCTGATATAAATAACAAATGAGTTTAGGTAACCACTGGGAAGTAACTTGTATCTATTATGGAAACATATTTATTCATAACTTACTTTAATACATATGTATGAATTTTATTTTTGTTCAAAAGCAGGTATATGTTTTGTGTATAATATTGTGCCATTGTTGATGTGCAAGTAATTATTCGATGGAATTCTTGCTCAAGTTATATCCTAGGTTTCTCAGGGCAAGCCGATAGCCGAGTGACTTAGGCTAGCCTGGGTACGTAAAAATAAATTCCTAATCGAGTTAAATAAACTCATTTTTGTCATATCCTTTCTCACGGAACGACCAATCAAGAATTACAAAAAAAGTAAGTAAGTACCCAAGGAATGTAGAAAAGGGAACATTAATTACCGCCCTTAAAAGGTAATCACTTATTGAGTGACTAAAGTACCATTTGAAAGACAAACTTAAGGGCCTACTTAAGTTGAGAACTAATTTAATTCATTGATCAAATTTCGTCGCTAAAGGTTTTGGGAAAATACGCACTGAATGTAGTAAAAGCTTCTATTGAATACTTGAATAAGTCGAAGGTTGCTGTTTTTTAGGGTTCCGTAGTAAACTAGGAACCCTTATAGTGTCGCCATGTCTGTCTGTCTGTCTGTCCGTCCGCGGTTTTACTCAGAGACTATATGTACTAGAAAGCTGTAATTTGGTATGAATGTGTATATTAATCATGGCAAAAAAGTCGTAGAAAAAAACCTTGAAAAAATATTTTTTTTTGGGTAGCTCCCATACAAGTAAAGTGGGGGAGTAATTTTTTTTTCTCTATTTACCCATCGTGTGGGGTATCGTTAAAAAGGTCTGTCAAAAATATTGTGAGGTTAAGAACACCATTTTTCGATTTAGGGATCCGTTTCCGAAATATTTGGTTTTAAAGTGCAAAATTTTGTTAGAGGTACGTGTCCCCCCCCCCTCTATCTGCTAAACGGTTATATATGGATACGTGAAAAAAATTACAGCAATAGTATATATACTGAAGTTGAAAGGAAAACTATCAGAGCTGGGTACTAAGAGCAAACTAAAAAGTTATAGGCAACCAACTTATAAAATGTACTGGAAAATGTAAAATTTCATACAATCTTCATTGTTAGATGTTTTTGGTCGTTAGACTGTGAGGTGTGAGTGTAAACAGTGTGAACTCAAAGTTGTCATTCGCAACTACGGAACCCTACACTGCGCGTGGCCCGACACGCACTTGGCCGGTTTTTATTTATTTTTATTACTTATTAAAGCTAGAGTCTATGACATACTTGCCTGAGGGTCGAGATTTATTCACTAAAACATAACCCCTTTTAAAACTTAGTCGGGTAAAGTTAACGTGCCACTAGGGCACGAATTTTTAGAGTTTTAAGATTGTTTTTATTACGTAATTTAATATCAAGTTTATTTAAGTTTTTTCAATTATTATTTGATAGTAGTTTTTTACGTCTGCAGTTTCAGTCATCATCATCAGGTCATTTTAGTCTCCACTGCAGGAGCACGACCCTCTCTGTACTACCAGATCCGTATATCAGCCAGAGCAGTCAGAGGATTTGGCCTACACTCTCCACGCTGGCTTTGAGACGGATTGGAGAGGTCTCTTTGATGTTTATAAGCTTTGTTTAGCTTGTGTTTCCTAAGTCGCCTTCTAAGACATCCACGGGAAGACTTGGAGTGGTCCTATTCTACTCTGCCGGGGACCACACTTGGTAATTTAAATATATATTGATATAAATGGACACTGATGTGTTTATCTCCCATTAACGCTACAAGTAAGAAACAGAAATGCTTAGAGTAAGTTTTAAGTTTTTCCATGATCGTACGTCATTTTATTTACATATCTAAGATATTTGTCTCTCGTCATTATTAGGCTATGATGTTCATAAAACAAAACAAATCAAAGATAGTCAACAGTAACCCACATAAATGAACAGTAACCATAACTCTCCATCTAAGGCAGTCGGATAAATTAGATTGCAGATTACGAATAGCATCAATAAATTCAATAATACAATTTAAATGTTTTTGTGAAAAGTTATTGAGGCATGACAACGCCATCTCATTTTAAGGTCGAGCGAAATTGCCACAAAAACTAAATAGAGCATCATATTTTACGTAGAGGTGGTACTGAAATATCAGAACCAATACCGCAAACATAATATGAGCGCTGCAGAACATAATACAAATATATTAGGTTATATGATATCCGAAGAACGCGTTCCCGAAGAACCGTCAAGAACTCCAAAATATCGTATCGGTGAACCGGCTCCGTTACTGCGTTCCGCGCCCGTTCGCGTTCCGCATCCGTTCGCGTTCTAACTACAACGAAACCTAAAAAATTAAAAATTGACACATCTCTTATGTTCTTAATGCATTTTATATTGATAGGTAGATGTATAATGCCTCAAAAAAATAATATCGCCTGCAAAATCCCAGCCTGTTCTTCACCGTTCTTGGAGAACGTTTAACGGAACATAATATCGGATAACAAATATATTCGATAACATGGTTCTTGATATTTGACCCTAATATAACACCTCTAATTTTACGGTTATTTTTATTAGCGTATGAATTTAATTAGTAAATGGTAAATTATTTTTATTCCCCATCGTCACTTTTAGTGTTGAAACTTGTTTAATTAATAAAATTTATGCAACATACGAGGTTATTTTGAAAAGGGGTGCACTGTGGAGTGTGCGCCAAGTTATATTAAAAAGTATTAATTTGAAATATTTAATTTTTGCTTTTATTTGGTACTAGCTGTTACCCGCGGTTTCGCCCGCGTTATATAAAGCATATGTCCTACTCCTGTGTATGCAAAATTTCATTATGATCGGTTATTATTATTATTATTATTATTTATTATAAACATTAATTATACAATTTTCATGTTGCAATAGACGTGCAAAAACCTTAAAAAGATTTGTCCGCACATCTAATTTGACTCATCTTTACATTGTACATTAAAACTAAACTAAAATCTACATAAACTTAACGTATCAACAAAAATCCAATACCTATCTATTAAGTATATTCTATCTACGATCTGATTTATCGCAAGCTGCAACTCACTTGACATACCTACCGTATGACAATACCAACTTTTAAAATTCAAACGAGTGAGACGAGACGCATCCAAGACAAAGCGTGAATGCTGCTGTGGCTGTGTGTGTGTGTGCGCCTCGTAATAACCAGTTTCGTTCGTCGGAGTCGTGCATACAAAAGATTGTCAATAGGTGAGTGCAAAGTGTTGACAAGATGTTTATTAACTACAGGTTGATTCATTGGAGCAAATAGTGTTTTAATGTGTACTTGATATTTTCAAAGTAATTTTATCTTTTATTTCATTCGGCAATTCGTTTATTAACTGGGGAATAACATATTCAAGTCGTCTTTTCCCGTAAAGGTTATTGAAGGTGGGAAGAAATAATATTTTTTTATTTTTTGATCTTTTCTTGTTGCTAAAATGTTTTGGTTTTTGTAATTCTTTATTGAAATAATGTTCTTTTAATAATATATATTTAATTTTATTTTGAATTGGCATTACCTTACAATAAGAAAACAAATCATAGTAGTTGTCTTTATATTTATGTTTTATTTTTATGGGTACTACAGTTTTAAGAAGCCTTATTTGGAGATGTAATATTAAATCCAAGTGGGTTTTAAAGGTACGTCCATAACTTATCACACCATAATCGATTATCGGTTCGGCCAATGTTTTATATAGCAATAAACGAATTGAAAACGATACTTTATTTTTTAATAAAACAAATTTTGCCAATATCGTACGTAGTTTATTACAAACACTATTTATATGTTCTTTCCAGC
Source organism: Rhodophaea formosa (assembly GCA_963082605.1). Classification (NCBI taxonomy): domain Eukaryota; kingdom Metazoa; phylum Arthropoda; class Insecta; order Lepidoptera; family Pyralidae; genus Rhodophaea; species Rhodophaea formosa. The sequence continues at coordinate 4,503,021 of OY720228.1, read as the reverse complement.
TGATCCGACTATCAATATACAATCCAAGATATTTGTGATTATCAACCTGTTCTATTTGTGGACAACTACAGCTAAGAGAATCATTATTATTGTGAAGACAAGAATGAACATGTGCTTTTAAAGATAAGTGTATGTTTTTTCGGTTTTGGCTTGAACTTATATACATAAACTTTGTTTTGTTCGCGTTCAGCACTAGTCCCATATCGTGAGACCATTTACAAAGCAATGTAAAATCTTCTTGAAGTCTCTCAAGTCCCCGTAGCATGGCACGCGCGACAATGTTTATCGACAATCGCCATCTTGTTTTTCGCAATACTGAAGAGCGAGAAGTAGATAGTTTATCGCGCGATATAAACGGCGTCGCGGGAGCCATGCTACGGGGGCAGGGCTTTATTTATATCATGATCTGCTGTCATCAGACAGGTTTAATAGATAGGGTGTGAAATCGTAACAAACAAACTTACTTAGATTAGGATTAGGATAGCAAAGTTTAGCTTTGTTACCTGTGTGTCCAGTAAGAACTTATATACCTATTTATATCTTAAAGTCCGGACATGGTTCACCAATTTGACCAATTTCACAAAAAATCGTTTTAGTTGACCCAATATTGAATCCACATAAATGAACAAACAATCATTAATAATATCAGTAGTATTAGATTATGTAGTACTATTGTAGTTCCCTAATTATGATATAGTAATACCTAACTGATCTACCTTTCTGCGTGCAACAACAATTGCCTCAAAACATTACCTTTCCTAATCATATCATCCTCCCCTCGAGACAGCGTAAATCTTATTGCGTCCTGCGCACCCAGCAGATAACTGAGACTGACTAATCTCATCAACTTAGTAAGGTGAAGCAGTAATGGTACGCGACAGTTCGCATGGTGCTTATGGTTTTTTGTGTAAGCAAAATATTGTATATTTTGTCTTTGGCCTTTGTCTACGGGGCCACCAGTCGTAAGCAATTTTTAAATTGCGAATGTTGGTTGGGTCCTTGCAAAGATGGATAACTTATTCGCCAAGTCTCGTCGAATTAGTGTAATTTTACAAGAAAAAGGAAAAGAAAAAAATTGTCCATTTTTTTCATTGTCTCTTAAAGTTTTTCTTTCTAATAGCTTTATGTGTGGTTATTTATGATAAATAAAAAATATGTTAAATTTTAGACAGCCATCAGTGCCATGACAAATTAAATTTAGCTATTTCTTTGTGAATGCTGTCAAAATCTCGAGGAAGCATTAGAAAACTAATTCTTTCAAAATTCATTCATATTTTCAATAGTTCCTTCAAATTTTAAAACTGTTTTAGAAAGTCTAGATGGCGTGTCAAATAGAATTACGTAGACGTGACCGACCATCACGATCGGAGTGGGTTCGAAGCCGGCTGGACTTTTATTTTTACACGAATTCGTGGCTCCCGAAGAATGGACTATAAAAATTGGTTATTGAACGAGCTGAGATACTGATCTCGTCTATGGTAGTTGGAGCTCACTCGCTTCGTAATTTTCATTTGCCTTTCATGTTCTTGTTAATAGATTCCACAGGAATTGGATTGCATTTCATTTGGAATCGTCAGGTTTCAATGTTATTATGTAATTTGTGGTGACATTTTTGTTTAACCATTTTTTATAGAAGATTATGTTAATTGGACTAAAATGTGAATTATGCAAAAGTTGATTAGCTACAACACAACACAATTCTAAAAACAGTTTCCGAAAACACAATTGATAATTCTAAGAAACGATGCCTGAAAATTCATAAGTCGATAATAATAAGAACAAGACCGGACGAACTTTTTCTATTCATAATATCGTTAAATTTTAACAAAGTTATAAATCAAATTTGAGCTGCCAAAACTAAGGGAAATTCTAACTTGCTCAACTCAGCATGATTGTCGAGTAGTAAACGGTACTAAATTGAATAATCCCGAAACTTGTTTCCAATTTAAAGTTTAGAATTTGATAGGTATTCTAGATTTCCGATCTAAGCCCAATTTAGACTTTCTGAAGAGCAATTTCTTCGCAATAACGGTTTTTTCTTTCTTGTCAAATTTTAATTTCTAACTCACTAGTGTTAATCAATTCTCCTTTATCTTTATTCTACTTGTTATTTTTCCATCAGAGCGTGTTGTTACTATTAATAGTTTTTTTTAAAGCTCCGCCAGCACGAATTCAATTAATTTTATGATAGATTAAGGGCCTGTACCCACCAATTATTTATGTTTTTACACTGTTACACACCTATAAAACCTGAGGCATTCATTAATTTTGATTTTGGATCATCAGTCAGTGATCTAATCGTTGTAAGTTTAACTAATTATTTCATGTTTTGGAAGTGTTTACTCGTCTCTTTGTGTTTAATAACACTAGGATTTTTTATGGACGATTTCATGCGAGTAATTTTACTTTTCTTCCTATCATTTTCGATTACATATATTCCATATATGATTACTTCTCTATAATTTCTTCTTCAGATTATTGTTTAGAATGCAAATTTTCTGTCAATTTAGTTATTATCGTGCCAAGATATTTTACATAATCATCCTTTGCTACTAAAGTTTTTAATATTTCAGATAGCACAAGTTCAAACGCCAATGTTATCTTTATACCAGACAGACGAATTCTCGCAAAATAAAGCTCCGTTATAGTAGAAACATTATTATTAAGTATCATAAAACCGGTGTTATATCCAGTGTTATCCAAATTATGATAACGAACACGTGTATTTTAAACTAAAATAGGTATTGTCGAGCTTATTTCCAGCTAAAGAATTTCTACGGCGCCGGGTATTTTAAAAATGGCTTCACTCCTTTCCGCTTTAATGTTATATCCTCTACAATTTAGATTTATTTCGTCGTTTGGGGTGGGAGCTGCACTAATTGACGAGATGCCCCGTGCATCGACACTTAAGTCACATTTAGTTGAATTTGTGGCAGGGCACGCCAGTTTAAACGTTTAGTTTATGGCTTGGAATGGACACGTTGTGTTCGATTTTTTATTTCTACTTCTTCGTTTTTGTTTTAGGATTATTTAGGACCAGTATCAATTTTACAGATTTCTTTCACACAATCATAAAAAAGAAGTGTTCCTATATTTCCCTGCCACTTATTTGCTTTTTGTTGACTTACTTCTTTTACGTAATTTTAATTTAAGCTGTCTAAAAAGCTGCTCAATATAATAATAATTTTAAAAATAATATAACTTTCATTCATCTTAAATAGGTGTTCCTTCACTTTGTTTTCTGTCTTCATTTTAAACAATTTTTACTTTTATTGAGTCGGCATTGCATTATTCTTGCATGGGTACAAATAATAAAAGTAACTGTTCTCTTTGATGGCAGATACTTTCACATCATGATTTATTGTTCCCACCCGCTCGATATCCTCATTCTTGCATCACATTTCAATTTATCGCTGCACTTAGACCTACGACCATAATTACTCAGCCTCAATGAGAGAGTACACCATTCAATAAATCTTTCTGATAACCAGCAATTATCTTACGAACCGGCAATTATAACGGCAAAATTAATAAGTTCCACTTACCTAAAACTACCAATATGAAACACAAACTAATGTACAAGATCATCAGGAATCTTTGGTAACTAATAAACTAATAATATCACACGAATATTCGACAATCATCTACTTGATTGTCGAAATTTTATATCACAGTACACATCACTAGCTAAACAATTTCGGCCGCAGAGCGATCCCATCGGCTCATCACTACATTACGAGTACAATTTTTTGTAGAGTAGAATGCATTCGAACTTTTTCTTCACTGCACAAAGTTTCGGTCATCGTACGCTGACGATGCGAACGCAATCCAATGCACTTCCCATCACAGTTCACAAAACTTTTGCGATGCAAATCGATTTTAGTTCACTTTAAATTGTTTAACAGTTAGACTGACGATAGTTTCGGATGGACGAGCGACGTAGGTCCGTCGTCGTCGGTCGTCGGGACGCAACTGAAGTGAAGTTGCTCGGGATTGGTGAAGAATGCGCCGCGCATGGTTGCCACACCGTCCGTGCTCGGGCCGCTCTTCGGCCGAAAACGAGTGGCGTGCTTGAGCTTGCAATTTAAAATAATCCTTGCGCCTATCGAACTTGGCCGCCTAACATAACCAGAATCAGGTAGTCGTGCATTGTGAGTGCCGTCGCCCCCAGACTTGCCCGCTTCGTTTTCATAAACATAAGTACGCATCTCTGCTTTTGGAATACAATCCTGATCGTCCGTCTCTTTCTGACAAACTTTCGAATAAAAAAAAACAGGTAAACGCCGAGCCTATGGTGTTCAATGGCCGGTATTACAAATGTAGCGTTTTCGAAACATGGTATCTGATACGAGATACTTTTTGCTTCGAACTTCCAATTTAACGCATTTTAATAAAATGGAGAACGTACGGTAGATATTACGCAAAGGAATGTTTTATTTAAAAATCTGCTTATGTTACTTTCCGAGTTTGCCGCTTGTTAAAAGGTAAGTAGGAATTTGCCAGTTCGGAACAAGAAATGATTAAAGTTACTGTCAAGTAGAAAAGTACTTCTAATAATTTGCTCGTACCTTAAAATACCATCGCATTTTAGTTCTTATTTTAGTTTATGCTATAGAGATTTCAATCTAAAAGACTCATCAGCATTATCATAAAATTTTTTACGTTATTTTATCGGATTCCTAAAATCTTTAGAACGGCAATCCTATTAAGATTACATGGTCAGAGTATCAAATTTTAAAAACACACCCCCAACGTAGCTGGCCGAATATGTAAAAAGAAGAAAAAAATTAAAAAGAAGTCGTTAAGGTTAACCATTAACATTTTCGGCCAGTGTTTTTATATTTTTTTAAACATCTCTTAAGTAAGGGGAAGAAGGTTGTAATTCGAGTGTTGTTTTAAATTTCAAAGTTTAGGATAACAATAAATTTCGCCAGCGACAGTGCGACGTTATAAATGTGCCTGGAAGTTGGGTTCACCTCAGCGATTCTTTAAAACAATCCAACGAACAACAGCATAAGAATGTCAACATCCTATTTGTCATACTTTGGAAGATAAATAATGCATTAAACATTGTAGCGTTTGTTTACGATGCTAGGGGAATATATGTTTATTTGTTCTATATGGTTTTACTTGCAAATTTTTGGGTTTGATTTCCAGTTAAGTCCATGATTATATTGTTGATTTAAGTACAGTGGGCCACATAGAAAAGTATACTATCCCCATACTATTTGTACTACTATACGAGTATCATTTCGCCGTGTGGTTCCCGGCAGAGTAGAATAGGACCACTCCAAGTCGTCCCGTGGATGTCGTAAAAGGCGACTAAGGAAACACAAGCTAAACAAAGCTTATTAACATCAAAGAGACCTTTTCAACCCGTCTGGCCAGCGTGGAGAGTGTAGGCCAAATCCTCTGACTACTCAGGCTAGTATATAGCTCTGGTAGTACAGAGAGGGACGTGCTCCTGCAGTGGAGACTAGAAAGACCTGATGATGACGAGTATAATTGGAGGTATAGCTTTCTATGTGGCTCACTGTATTAAAGAATTTATTAGGCTTTAGTGTAAGGAGTATTCTCCGACGATTGATTATTACGCCTTTGGAATACCTTAACCTTTATCTTTGTCTTTTATGCACATCCTTTTGATAATACCAATATTAAAAAGTGACTCTGTTTTAATAGAGTTCATCGCGTTTACACGTGAAGGACGTACGGACATTCACACATTTACATTTATAAAGTTAATAAATACCGTATTCAATTATCTCGTCGTCACATTTAAATTCCATGATCAATATTAGAGACAACTTGGCTCTTTTCAACTCGTTTGGTTATTTTATAATTAAAATAAATCCTAGTTGATTTCATATTTATACTAACAGTTATATTTATGAACAATCCATTATCGTAATTAGCAATTTTTTAATTAAAGTCGGTTAGACAACTAGTCGTGCTCCTGCAATGGAGACTAGAAAGACCTGATGATGATGATGATGATGATGATGAGACAACTAGTATATTTTTAAATTGTTTGCTTTTTAAAAAATAAATAACACCTGATTGGTTTGGTTCGGTATTTTTTTTGCAATTAAGTATATTTATGAAAAATCTATCATCGTAATTGTAATTACAGTTGAGTTGTAGGTTTCTAACTAAAGAAAATGTATATTTTTTTACAAAGTAACCAACTTTGGTGAGTTTATAAAAAAAATACATTTACTTTTTCTCGCAAAAATTATCAATTATCTTATCAACGTATAATTTTTTCATTTTCATTCGTATAAAATAGATGAGATGCGATCATTTTAATTTGGCTTAGCCAAAAATGTAAATCACAATTTGAATTCCATCTTTTTCGAAGCTGTATTTGTTCCGTGAAATGTCCCGGAAAATCGGTTTCGTTTAGGCGAATTAGCTTGACCGTGAATTAACTGTTTTGACGTTTTTCATGATGAATACATTATAATGTATTACTGTTATCTATATTCTATCATCATCATCATCATCATCAGGTCTTTCTAGTCTCCACTGCAGGAGCACGACCCTCTCTGTACTACCAGAGCCATATAGGTACTAGCCTGAGTAGTCAGAGGATTTGACCTACACTCTCCACGCTGGCCAGACGGGTTGGAGAGGTCTCTTTGATGTGAATAAGCTTTGTTTAGCTTGTGTATATTCTATACTTTTATACTAATATATAAAGCTAACGAGTTTGTTTGTTTGGTTGAACGCGATAATCTCAGCATCTACTGGCCCGATTTCAAAAACTCTTTTACCGTTGGATAGGTACGTTACTCTGAGTGCCATAGGCTAGGTATGTATCAGGAGCGAAGCCGGGGCGGACTGCTAATGTATGATAAATAAAATATAGCAGTAAAATAAATCCAAATTTTAATTCCAACCAAAATTTGACTAGAATTAGTGTTGATTGGTTAAACCGGCCTCCGTGGCTCACGAGTTTTTTCAGATTGGCCTGGGTGTTGGATGTTTATCTATATGTATAAGTATTCTATCCTAATCCTTATCCTTACTAATATTATAAATGCAAAAGTGAGTTTGTTTGTTTGTTACGCTTTCACGTCTTATCTATTGAACCGATCATCATGAAATTTTGCATACACATAGGTGAGGTTACTGAGAAGGACATAGGCTATATATCATTCGTGCGAAGCCGCGGGTAACAGCTAGTATATTATAATTTTTTTATGGTTGAGGTAGTATCCTATAACACAAGTTCAATACTCACTGTGGGGCTGACTTTATTTGTGTGACTCCCTATATATTTACTACCTATTATTTATTTAATAAGTCCTATACATATTAATGAATGTTTGCGACTTTGGTTGCTCCTAAAAAGATATGTATCATACATGTCTTTTTAGGAGCATACATGATGTATGTATGAGAATAAAAAAAAAAAACTAGTCGATATAAAAGATAAAGAAGAAGCCCGATACCTTAAAAGTATAAAATAGGCAGTTACAAATAGTCCTATAAAACCCTAATCCCTCTAATCGGTTTTTCAATCCACCATCATTACTCTCCACCTTTAAAATTGAGGTTAAACATATCAAATTATTTTTATATTTACAACCTTTGCTATTCAGGTAAGTATCTCCAAATTATAGAACGTACCCTAGGGACCTCTTAATAGTCCCCAGCTCCAAATGTCACAAGCATTAGACAAGACAGGGACATAATGGCAGGTAACAACAGCCCTACAAATTGAAAAGCGGTCGCATAATTTTTGAGGACCGTAAAATTTGTCCGTCACGGTTGGTGTTTCTATTTCTTCGTAACTCTATGAGTACCACATTTCCCTTTTTATTCGCCTTAGTGGCTTGAAGTATCTGACAATATTTATTATTTTTCAAACTGCGTACGGAATACATACTCATTATTAAAGGTTTTTTTGACGACATTTTCAAACATCAAACCAGTCTTTTTTTCCAACGATATTTTACTTCATGAGTAGTAGATAATGGTTAATATACCGTGCGGCAGCTAGATTGCTATACAAACTTAGAAGTAGACATCGAACCACTTAAGATTTGGACATCTGAAGTTTTTACCCAAAGACCATTTAACTGTGCGTCTGCACAGTCAACATCAAGCGAGGGTGCTCGAACCCAGGGTACATTCATCATCATCATCATCATCAGCCTATAATCGTCCACTGCTGGACATAGGCCTCCCCAATTGCACGCCATCGAGATCTATCTTCGGCTGCTCGCATCCAGCTTCTGCCAGCGATCTTGCGCAAATCGTCACTCCGTCAGGGGTACATTACATAAATTAAATAACAACTGGCAATGATTAGCTTGGCTACAAATTGTTAATCAGTCTATAATTATAAAGCCATAAAATTAGCCGTCCCGGGTGGTGCGTCTATTTCATCGTATCTCTATGGTTACGGCTTTTTATTGTAAAGGTGTTTTTATAGTACACGACGCATTGCTTATGAGCCGGGTACGTGTTATATACATAACTAGCAGCCCACCCCGGCTGCGTCCGGGCATGTATTATACCTAAAAACTTTCTCATATATCACTCTATCTATTGGTGAAAACCATATAAAAATCCGTGCAGTAGTTTTTGAGTTTTTCGCGAACAGACAGACAAAGCGGAATAAATAATAAATAATAAATATATACGGACAAATCACACAGATTGCGCTAGCCCCATAGTAAGTTCTAATGAAAGACTTGTGTTATGGGATACTAACTCAACGATACTATATTTTATAACAAATACATATATAGATAAACATCCAAGACCCAAGTCAATCTGAAAAAGATCGTTTTCCATATTGACCTGACCGGGGATCGAACCCGGGACCATCCGTGTCGCAGGCAGGCGTGATGACCGCTGCGCCACGGAGCTCGTCAAAGCGGAGGACTTTGTTTTATAATATGTAGTGATAATATACACATTAATTCACTTGCGAACATTCCAGAAATTTGAACATTTCCTCACTATATTTTCCTTCATGGCTGCGATATGATTAGACAGAAATTGAAAATAGGTCACAAAGTTTTAAAGCCGTAACAAAGCCGTCACGGATTGTGAGTCTATTTCTTCGTAACTCTACGGCGATGGCAATGAACCAAGAGTTATTAAGATATTAATTTTTGCTTGAATAAATGCAGTTCATGGCGCCGAATTTGGGTTACCGTTGTTTTTAATTACCGAAGATAGACAAAAAACAAGTTCGTTAAAAACAAGTTATTTTATGACGAGCATCGTTGGTTTATTTTGTGTTTTACTTTGTACTTGTCAATATAAAATAAGGATTTCCAAAATGGCTGGTTGGAAGTGGCCTGCATCCTACATTTCCCTGCGATCTTGGTCAGGTCGTCCGATCACCTAGTCGGTGGGTGTCCGACGCTGCCCAAAGGCTACAATGGGACCTTTTCACTGAAACTCTAATGTCCGTCTATTGAACTGTAATAGTAAGAGACTTGTAATTGTATAGAATCTATATCTATTGCCGCTTTATAACACCTAAAAATAAAAACAAAATAAAATTAATAGTTAAGATATATGTAGTTGCTGTTTTTCTACACACCTGTCCAAAAAAATAATAATACGAATGTAAAAGATCATGTAACGTTTTTGCCTCGCAAAATGTCTGAACAGCAGACCTATTTGCTAACTTTTGACAGCTACGGAGTACATCATTTTCATGGTAACTTCAATATTCATTACGGTTTCGGTATGAATGACTATTTTTATTTTAGATATGAAAACCGTAATGGACGCTAAAGTGACTATGAAATCGTACACCGAGTAAGCAAGTCGGCCTGCTGATTATGGAAATGATCTGGAAGTATGAAGTTTTCGTTATTCTTATAAGTATATTAAAATTTCTAACGTCACGACGCGGATGACATTGACTATTTATTTTTTTCGTAGAAAGCTTGTACCATTTGAGGCTTTTGAAGTAACTAGCATAAGAAATTCTTGTTAACGACAGCCAGTTAGCCTTTTGAGGGGCAGTAGACGCAGATAGAAGTAAAAAAAAATTAATGTGTCTCGTTTAGTGTTTGTCAACAAGCTTGTGAATATTATATATAGTAAGTATTGTTTTAGATATTTTGTTACTTTTCGTGATTATTCCATTACAGCAGATGTTACTTTTCATACCTGAAACAAATGAAAAATCAATTAGTCAATAAATAAAAAAATATCTTAAAAATTATGCAGTTCCGAAATGATTGTGTGCCATGAGTCCTAAGAAAATCTATTCAGGAATTCGTCTGCGGCTTTGAATGAGTTCTGGAAGAATGAAAAACGTCGTATGATGCTCGTACTCAGTCAGCTGACTTTTATTGTCATCGGTTAATATAAGCACGATATCGACGATGATATCCAGCTTACTGTACTTGCATCAAAAAGTACTATAAAATCGACCAAAAAAAGTATAATTAAACAAACGTACATTAATTTAATCCTGACATATTAATATAAAATTCGCCTCTTGATTAAACCCGCAAAGATTAAGAGTACTTACGCTGTCAAAAATGAAAACCGAAATCAAAAAGGCTTTTAATTTAAGCTCGCAAGATAAATGACCTGTTTATTTTTAACAATACACTATTTCATTTGACACACCTGCCGTGCTTATTTAAATATTAAAATAAGTTTGTAAACATACAGCGTGGAATTCGGCAAGTTATTTTCGACACCAAACAAGAAGTATTATAAAAAAATTGAAAAAAAAATCTGATTGCCGTTTATGACAGTTTACGTCGGCCTGATTTTTTTTTCTAACGTTAACATAGCCAATGACATTACGGAGACGAAACCAAATCTAGTGACACCTCACACTTCAAAATCGGTCAAGCTGTTCATGCTACAGGAGGCAACAATAAAACAGACATACTTACATTATTATACATACATAGAAATCAAAACATGCAACCATACATACGAACGAAATACATTACCCTCCTTCTGGGTTGGTCAGTCGGATAAAAATAATCTTATTTTTGCAATGTTATTACATAAGCAGACAGTTCGTGAGAAACTCTAATAACATAAATTGTCTAAAAATCTAAACCAATATTAAACAAGAGTATTACATAAAATGTTCGATTTATCATTTTAATACAATAATCCAATAATTTCAACGTATACTGTGATATCAACTCATTATTTTAGGAGGCTTTCGCTGAGCGAAATAAAAACTGATTTTTAGTACAGCTAGATCCGATATTGGAGATAACTTCGACCAGAATATTATATGATACGAAACGATTCAAGAATACAGGTTTAATCTAATAAGTTTAAAGAATTTACTGGCTTATGGCTAAATTCTTAAAGTACAGGGATCGGCAGTGCAAATGTAATAAGTTTCGTGGGTTATTTATTAATTAATTGATATATTTTTGTTCATTTTTATACAAATTAACATGGGGATCAGAATCCCAAAGAGAACATAGACTGCAAGAAAAAAAGGTGAAAAATTAAATAAAAATATTGGCTATTAAATTTTACTATTCCTAGCTCTGTATATACTGCAAAAGAATGAATATATACTGATAAATCACACAAATTAAGTTAGCCCCAAAGTTCGAGACTTGTGTAATGGGATAGTAACTCAACGATACTATATTTTATAATAGATACTCAAATTGATAAACATCAATTAGACGTGGTAAATAACAGGACGGATGACTTGTCTCGTTTTCACAATAGTTGGAGGGAGATGGCACGAGACAGAGAAAGATGGAAACAAAAAGCTTTTGCCCAGCGGTGGGACCTAAATAGCTAAAAAAAAACAGTATCTCTATAACATAATCCATGCCGTTCCCGCCACAATTCTTCTCCCGTGATTTTATAATCGTTATATCAACCCCTGACAATCGAAATCCGTAATTATTCCATGATTATCACACTTGCGTAATATTTGACAACTGTATGATATTCTTTTGTTATGTACCAAAAGAATTTAAAATATATAAATGAATAAATAAATACAAACAAATCCCGTAGATTAGGGTTAGTTGGAGAGTTCATACTAAAATATGGACCCAACTTTTCTTTTTATTTTCTCATAATATGGTGGATACATAGTAGTAAATAAACTTGTTGCGCCATCTATGTACCATTGTTATAACAAATCGTACCACATAGGAGTTAAGACCACATGGTATAGTTAAAAACCATACGTACGATACACCAACTATTTAACACACGAAACTCGTAAACAACATGTCTATTAAAAAGTAAAGTGAGAATGATCTCACCCATTCATTGCTGACTGACGTAAAAACAAGATTATTTGTGTTATTTGGGATAATATAAACTTCGCCTCATGTTTTCTTTCCCAACCATGGACCTAGGAATAATATGGACCAGGCGCTAAGGCCGTGTCATGTGACGCCAACTTGTTTGTTACGTTATACACCGTGTAAATAGGTTCAACATACCCTGACAGGGTTGACTAAGACCGTCAATATGAACAACTTTTCATATTGGGACCAATGCTGGGAACTCGATTTTTTTTTACTTTCCCATAATACTTGTCCGGGCGGCTGAACACTTTTTTATTAACATACCGATTGTTTTTTGTTCGCAGCATTGATTCATATGTTGTTCATATTAACGGGCTAACTCACCCCTATATCGAGGGTCAATTACCAACCCTTTAACTGAAATTTCATGCATATCGAATATCAATGAGTGATTGAGCCCGTGTCGAGACTCTAGACGCGTCGCTTGGGTGCTACCATTTCAACAAATTTCATACGACAAGCGTGTCAGAGGGCGGTGCCGTTTCTTGAGGTTTTGGGTTTCCAGGTTATTGTACAAATGCAAAAATCTGCTATTTGCTATAGGTTACTTCAGAATCTTGTTACAACATTTTGACTGTAATTATGATACCATATCACAGCACATTTTGTCATGTTTACGTTTTTTTGAGCTCGAAATGACAAGCCGATAATGCGACTCTCGCCTACTAGTCGGGCGCGGGCTGACACGCGGTTTATTACTGCCGTCTCAAGTAATTCTGCGCGATAGCAAAATTCCGTGCACTGTGGCGTCCTCTAAAACAGCCTAACTGATTATTCTTAGCTTCATGTTCCCAACAAACTTCGTATTCATCTTTCGGGTCCTTAAATCTGTATAACGAAGGGTGTTGACATCTTGTTTAGAGTGATTTATACAAGCAATCTCTTGCGACTCCGCCTGAGTATGTTTTGCGTATTTTGTAAAGAAAGAAAAGCCCTCGAGGGACATAGAGTTTGTCTCTAAAAAGAGGCTTTTTCGTTGCGAAAAATGAAAGTGCTTTTTAGTTGGATTTGCGTAGTTCGCGATTTACTGAAATACAGTCACGTTTTTACCTTCTAAAATACAGAAGGTTTGCAAGAACCTATACCTCCATGGTGCAGTAGTTAAAACACCCGCCTGCAACACAAGTGGCACCGGGTTCGATCCCACGCCAGGTCATAATGGAAAACAACTTTTTCAAAGCCTAAGTCTTGGATGTTTATCTATCCTTCAAGACATCAAACCAACACATCAAAATGAACAAATTTTTCATTAGGACCCCTTTATTTTTGATTTCCCAGCATTGATCCCATAGGAAAAGTTGCACATTTTGACGAGCTGATTTGATCGTTTGAAGGATAAAAGTGTTCACACTAACACCCAGTATAAGTATATATTACTAGCTTCCGTCCGCAGTTCCGCTCGCGTTAGTGTCAATCCCTCAGGAACAGTTCTTTTCTCCGGGCTAAAACGTGGCCTGTGTCCTTCTCCGTAGTCCAGACAACGTGTATGCAAAATTTCATGATGATCGGTTCAGTAGATAGGGCGTGAAAGCTTAACAAACTCACTTTCGCATTTATAATATTAGATGGGATAAAATCCTAATCCTAACTAATATTATAAATGCCAAAGTGAGTTTGTTTGTTTGTTTATTTGTTTGTTTGTTTGTTACGCTTTCACGCCGAATCTACTGAACCGATCATCATGAAATTTTGCATACACATAGGTTAGTGTACTGAGAAGGACATAGGCTATATACCACGCGGGCGAAGCCGCGGGTAACAGCTAGTACAGTATAAAATAAATACTATTTACAGAACTTACACGAGAACAACTACATACAAAGAAACTTTACCTCTTTATTCTACTTTAAGACAACATACGACCGACTGCAGACAAAAGAGCGTTATGTTAAGTCATTACTATCTTAGAAGGAGCATACAGAATTATTCACTTTTATGAAGGCAATAAAAGACAATGTTATTTCTCATAAAAAGCCGTGGAGGAAGTAGGTCACTGGTCTGGATTTAGGTAGTAAAAAGCACTATTAATTAGCCGTATTTGTATGATACATTGTAGTTATATTGTATTTTTTATAGTGATCACTTATTAAGAAAATAGAATTTTGTTTCTTTTTCGTGTGTGCTTGGCGTTTGGCCAACACTAGTGTCAGATTTTTGAGTTGTCTAAAGGCATCTGAAATAGCTTTACTACTGCCATCAATCAATAGATGAGTCGGGACTATCGGCTTAACGTGCCCTCCAAAGCACGGCGGAGCTCGAGATATTTTTATGTCACCCATCGAAGTGGGGACTGTGCCTTGGGTTGCTTAACATGCGAATGCGCTGGGCATTACTCACGCCCGTTGGGCCATCGGGCTGCTCAGAAAATAGATTATACATATCAATGAAAAGGAATACCATAACCATAAAACCAAAACACTACCTCTTACTTTACTAGAAGTTACCAGATATAACTTTTTTTTTCAATTATTATATATTTTTATTAAATATTTTCATTCAGACAGAATTTTTATTCAATAAGTACAGATTAAGGCGTAAAAGAATAAAATTATACGTGGTCCTAATTTCGAAAATGTAAGGCTCTTAAAACTATGATTCTAAAATAGATACGCACGAGTTCTTATTTTTCGTTCTAGCCAGAGATTTCTACTGTGATAAAGTAATTTTATTAAACAATATGTTAAAAATCAACATTTTCAAACAAATTCCCAGGCCGGCTGAACACTTTTACAGAATTTAATTCTTTTTTCGAATTTCCAGCATTTGTTCCGTAGGAAAAGTTGTTCATATTGACGGACTGAGACATCCCTTTAAGAATCGGATAGGCTTTCACTAACATATTGTACCTATAACCATAGTTTTTTTTTTATTTATTTATTAAACTTATTGAGCCCATAGAGCTACAGTAGGTGGACTTAATGCTAAGAGCATTCTCTCCCAGTCAACCTTGAGAAGAAAAACAGATAAGAAGTAGGTGATAAAGTATGAACCAAATTTAAAATATATTTACAGTACTAATTTAGGAGGGAAGGAAAATTATATACATATATATCCATACATAAATATATACTACCAGTAATCAATATACAATATAGTTTATTGTGTAGATAGACAATGGTGCAACCCGTTTAGCGTAGGAGGATACTATCGCTACCTTGTACATACATATACATATGTGCACGTTCGTGTCAGCACAGGAAACAATAGTGCTAACATTCGCAACATGAAGTGGCTTGCAGTTTCCAGGATACAATGCACCCACCCCTGCACCCACCCACTGGGTCCAAAAATAATCTACATTACGTAGAAAACAAACTCACTATAGACAATAGACAGTTATTTTGGTCGCTACAGCGAATAATGCTCTTTGTAAACAGGATACAGGCGAAAATATCCGCTGAAAACCGGTTTTAGCTGGTCAGATGGAAATTTTAAAGCTGAGTGCTATTGTTTGTTCTAATTTCTTTTTATACAAATTTTTGGCGAGCTCCGTGGCGCAGCGGTCAACACGATAGCCTGCGACTGGGGTCCCGGGTTCGATCCCCGGTCAGGTCAAGATGGAAAAAGATCTTTTTCATATTGACTTGGGTCTTGGATGTTTATCTATATAAGTATATATTATAATAGCTGGCTTATGAGCTGGCTCAATTAGTGTGATATGTCCATATATATTTATTTATAATTTGTTTGTTTTTCGTGTAAGTGGCCAATACTAGTGTCGGATTGATTGCAATCTAATGATGGCAAGCGAAAATATGACTGATATTATTATGCTAATTGTGTTACTCATCCCTACTGGGATGGGTACCTATTAAAATGCGTAAGCACTAAGAATGGTTACGCCCACTGGGCTATCAAGCTCTTCAACGTAGTTTTAAGTTATTTTGTGTACGATAAATAATGTATAGTACTTGCCGCAAATATTTTGCATAAAGTTTCAACTAAAGTATTGAAGCAATAAGCATAAATAAGGAATACTTTTTGTTTCAGTGTCAAGACGGATGAGTAATCACAGAAAAATACAAATGAATGACTAGTTTATTGTAATTCATACATAATAATTACAGTTTCTCGTATGAATGATTAATTGCAGAAAATTTATATTTTTAATGCAATTCATACAAGATATTTTAAATGTTTATGAGTTTTTTATTAACTTTCAACATGACGATAAATCATCCAAGATAAAGTAAAAAGTGATACTGTTAATCTGTATGTTAGAATGCTTTAATGTCACGATGTCTCAAAATTCTGACGCTGGTTTTATCAACTAGCTATTACGAATATTATCTTCTCAATTTCACATAAGTATTAATGATTCGCCGTCTGGTTCCCGGCAGAGTAGAATAGGACCACTCCAAGTCATCCCGTGGATGTCGTAAAAAGCGACTAAGGAAACACAGCTAAACAAAGCTTATTAACATCAAAGAGACCTCTCCAACCCGCCTGGCCAGCGTGGAGAGTGTAGGCCAAATCCTTTGACTACTCAGGCCAGTATATGGCTCTGGTAGTACAGAGAGGGTCGTGCTCCTGCAGTGGAGACTAGAAGGACCTGATGATGATGAAGATTTATGATAGGCGATACAAATCCTTTGAAAACGATTGGAAGCGTGGAGAGTGTAGGCCAAATCCTCTGACTACTCTGGCTAATATATGGCCCTGGCAGTACAGGGAGGGTTATGCTCCTGCAGTGGAGACTAAAAAAGACCTGATGATGATGATAATGAAAGAAATTTCAAACTTATATGTCCAAGAATCCTAACAGAGCACTTTCGCATAACATAGTTCTTCTACAATCAAGACGAACGAAATATCGTATATTAAAAAGAACACAGTCTTTATGGCTGGAGAGCGTGTAAACGAAACAGACGTACACACACCTTCTTTAGACAGAGTCGGGTAACAAACAGTTATCCCAGACGAACGAAATATCGCATATTAAAAAGTACCCAGTCTTTATGGCAGGAGCGTGTAAACGAAACAGACGTACACACACCTCCTTTTGACGTAGTCGGATAACAAACAGTTATCCCTAACATATCATTTGTCAATACAATGAACTCATTATTGCAATTATTTATTTAATTCGTGTAATTATTACACTTAATTGCACAAAATAAACACATTTTCTGTCAGCAGGCTATTTTACAAGAAAACCAACAATTGTTTCCTCAAAACTTACACACGTCAAATTTTTCTAAGAAAAATACATTGTATTGAGTACTTGTACAGTCAACAAATCGTGAACTTAATTTGAGCTTATTTTTGCAAGTTATGTACGCATATTTTTTGGCCGGTTAGGTTAATTTTATTATAAAAAATGTATAGCTTTTATTCATGTACCCACCTAACTTGCTGTTTTGTGTACTTATAGACAATAAAATAAAATAAAAATAAAATAAATCTATAATTTATTTTTTAAGCATTCCTTTAAAAGACGTTTAGTTTGAGATTTTTAGGAATTGATTACGTCTTTTAAAGGAATGCTAAAAAAATAAGTTATATAAGGATCTAGTAGTTTCGGAGCATATTCAAAGTAAATAAACAAACAATCAAATCGTTCCTCTCCTTTGTTTTGTTTTTTCGTTTTTTCGTGTGTGTAAGTGGCCAACACTGGTGTCAGATTTTTCAAGCTGCCTTAAGGCATCTGACATAGCTTAACGACTGCCATCAACGATGACAGCCGGGACCAACGGCTTAACGTGCCTTCCGAAGCACGGAGGAGCTCGAGATATTTTATGCCACTTGCGGTCACCCATCCAAGTAGGGACTGCACCAGGGGTTGCTTAACATACGTAAGCGCTCATAGAGCTCGCACCCACTGGACCATCGGGCTCCTCTCCTAAAGTATGAGTCTTTACTCATCCTCCGATCCGATAGATCCGTTTTCAAAATTCTTTCACCTATAGAAGGCTAATTTTTTTACGGGTCACATAGGCCCAAATAATTTTAAGAAAAAAGAAACTAAAATTTCCATACATATTTACCGGCCGGCTGAATATTTTTGTAATGAAATATAATATTGGGTTTCCACTATTGTTCCCATAGGAAAAGTTGTTTATATCGACGGACTGAATCACCCCTTTAATAGTCCAAATCGCTCAAAATTTCACCATGTATACCATACTTGCATACCAAATATCTTTGCGGACCGTACATAATCATAGGCACCCTACACACGCGCGACCCGCAATCTGCAACCCGGCTCGATTAAACACACGCGAGCATGTGGTCGCCCGCACACCTGCGACTTCTATTAAAAAGTGTAGCGAAATAAATAACTATGAACTATTGCATTCTCAAACCCTCGAAGGGATGCGATTTATTGAAATAATTTTAGGGGAAAGAATAAACTGGTCAGGGAGAAATGAAAAAGTTAGAATGTATCAGTACAGCTGCTTCTCGCACAGGGCGTAAAAGCGAATTGAGGAACAGGAAGAAGTTTGAAGAACCATATCATTAGACGTCGCGGCTAGCAACTAATCACTATTTTGATTCCCTTTATCTCGTAATTCATCCACCATCTTGACGAGTGCTTAGTTAGAAAAAAAACGTAAAAACAATACACATAATATATACAAATGTGTAACCTTGCCATCTGAACAATTTTCCGTGATAATCTAAAGACGCCTTCTCTTATAATTTTATATTTCTGTACCAAATCTCAGGTAGGACCGTAAACAGCTAAGTGTTACGTCCATTCACGCCACAGTATACCTGCAGGCGGCCTACACACTAGCGATTACCGACACGCAAGCCATGTGCCGTGCACACACCTGCGATGTGACGTAGAATGTCGTTTTCGCAAAATGAATCCTTATTAAAATCGGTCAGTTTAGTAAAATGACATTTCCGTAAATGGTCACTTTCGCGAAATGCCACTGAAATGAAAGAATTTATGTACCAAATCTCCTCAGGTAAAACCGTAAAGCACCTTTTATTGATTTGTGCGAAAATCAGTTTACTTTAATAAGACATTTATGGGTTTTTTGGTGGGAAGTCAAGGGGTACAGTTGAAGTTTGCCTTAGACAATTTTGCAAATTGATTTTAGTGGACTTTATAATATGAAATTGGTGTAGTTTGGTGTTGTAAATGCTCGTGCTCCAGAACAATTTGTGAAATAGTTAAAGTGGACAGTTGAATGGACTCGTATAGATTTGTCGCCAAAATCTCCCACGAGGCTGCCAAAGAACATACGCCATTTTTGATGCCACATACCGTACAACACCGATACTTAGTATCTCATTATACTGGACATTAGCAGAATCACTGAAATCTCGGTGGAAGCCATAATTAAAAAGAAGGAAGAAGACATTTATGAAATAAAGTGATGCTCGCGCTAACGCGTAATAGATTGCCAACCTCATATAAAAATTATTGGACCAAATTAAGGTAGGCGAATGTATGGCGCTGCAGAGTTGCTTTTTACTGGATACTAGATGGCGGTAATCTGCCTTAGCTTAAACTTACTAAAACTAGGGTGCAATTTTAAAAAATCATGCCAAAAATATTGTTCTAATTTTTAAAAAGATATATTTTATGTTTAATATGGTAGATACAACGAGTGGCACCACCTATGTGAGGCTGTGAGAATAAATCGTACGATTAAGGTGTTGGGACCACATAGAGGTTCTGAGTTTGAATCCCAGTGTGAGTAAAATCTTGATAATAACAAGTATTTGTATGCGATTCTGGAGCATGCGACTGTTAATATGTTGCCAAATGTGTCATAAAATATAAGCCAGTTCCGAACACGCATCACAACTGAGAATGTCATGCACGCTTAATATGATGACATTTTGCGTAGGAGCGTTATGCGTCCGTCACACACAACTCACATACCTGCAATGGCGCTTGTCAGTCAAACCATTGGAAGGGTTATTTTACAGAAGGTCGTTATTTCTGAGGTAAATGCGTGTCAAAAGCTGACTTGATGAATAATTTTTGAATTTAATCAACGGGGCAGGTAGAGGGTATAAGTGCCGTGAAATTAAATAAATGGACTTCAAAGGAGGGCATAAAGGCTTAAAAAATGTAAGGCATACATTAAAAGTTCGAGTTATATACAAATATTTTTCTGCTCTTGCATCGATACGAAGACCTCCCTAGTGGCGACTTGTTGACTCAACCAAACAAGAAATAAAAACGTTAAGGTCTATGTTTAACACGCTTTTATTAGCGTCACTTTTAACTAACTATGTTCGTAAGAAAATCTTGGAACCTTAATTTGACCCACTCCCCGGTCTTCGATTAGGATGAAATTTTGCACACGCTCTGAGTTCTGATGACAATACATGACTAGCTAAGAAAGTTCATTACAAAGCGTGTTTTTTAGTTTTTTTTAACTATTATTATTTTTTCATCAAATATAATTTAAAATGTCTTAAACTTACAAGAGTTCAAGCATTTTACATTCGTTAAGCTCAATAGAGTCAAAAATAATGTTGGCTGATTGGCTCTAAGTTATCCATCTTCTTCTTCTTATTTAAGAGCTTTGTAGCTCTTGTCGATGGAGTAGATAAGTTATCCATAATTGTTATAATTTTGTTTGTTTGTATAACCACTAGCAATTTTCTTGGGACTTCGTCCGCATAAATTAAAGCCTATGGCATTTGCAGATAATTTAGCTTTCTACAGGTGAAAGAAATTCGAAAATCGGTCGAGTAGTTTTGGAGCCTATGCAAAGCAAAATACAAAGAATAAAATTTTCCTCTTTATAATGTTAGTATAGATTAGTATAAATATATATGTACTTAGATAATTCTTCAAACTATTTTCCCGATGGTACAGTGGGTGTGAGCTCTATGAGCGCTTACGTATGTTAAGCAACCCCTGGTGCAGTCCCTACTTGGATGGGTGACCGCAAGTGGCATAAAAATATCTCGAGCTCCTCCGTGCTTCGGAAGGCACGTTAAGCCGTTGGTCCCGGCTGTCATCGTTGATGGCAGTCGTTAAGCTATGTCAGATGCCTTAAGGCAGCTTGAAAAATCTGACACCAGTTGGCCACTTACACATACGTAAAAAAAATGAACTACTTCTTACAGTTTAAAGTATGAACGTGAATTTTCACTTAGCATTTTTGCCAAAAGTGGCCGTTTTTGAAAAAAAAAAGCATTGAAAAGCGTCAGGTTCTTACTTTAAATTGTAAATAGTAGTTCATATAGTTTGAAAGGTTATTTAGGCCTCCTAAAACAAAATTTCTGTTTTCTTTCGAATGGGGGGCAGCACTAGGCCCCAAAAGTACATGTTTAATTTACAACTGCCCCGAAACTGTCATACATTTAACAGAATACTGAGAAAGGCATTAATCCGCAGGTAATTGAGACAACTTATCAAAGAGATGAACTGGCATTCGGCTAAATCACCAGGTGGCAGGCGCGTATCCAGGGCGGGGCGATGACCCTGGAACTATATTTAGTTTCACGCAAAAAAATATATATTCAAAACTTCTCGGCCCCGTTTTTAGCAAATAACTCGACAATCAACAATTATTTTTTTACAATATGCATTATATGTGTTTACTTGGTTTTTAATTGGTTTCACTGAATTTTATTCATTAACTTTTGTGAAAAGATTTTGTGGTTTTTAATGTTTTCGCGATTGTTACACATTTAAATATAATTACGTTTAATACGGTTTTATCGCGTTAATTACATTATTTCTACACCTAACGATAATTTAAACTTTACCGGCGACCACGAAAACTGTAAAGTGTTCGACACAATAGATGTATAAATAATGTAATAAACGCGATAAAACCGTATTAAAATTAATTTTATTTAAAACGATTTAGATTGAGGTAGCTTTTGGTTTGGAACAGAATAAGTTTAGATTTTTTTACGATGGTTTTCAGAATTCTTCTTCTTATCGAGTCGAAATGGTTGCGAACTATTAATTAAATATCTTTTGACCAGTATTTGGCAACGCTAATTGCCCTAGCGTTGGCCTCATTAAGGTCCTGTACGGTGCAAATAGTGGGGCAGAAGGATATGAGGTAGGTATCCATATAATTATTTTGAAATTATCGTAACGGCTATACGTAACGGTAATAAAGTGTTATTTTCATATAAAATATCGCACAAATTAAAAACAAATCGCAGCAAGCTGTCTCGGTTGTGGATTTCAGGTACCAAGTTGAATTAAGAGGTCATTGAACCTTGATGTAACACGATGTTTTACTTTGGTGTTTAAAAAATCGATTCAGATGATATTTCAAATTTTTCTCGAAAACCACTGGATGGATTTTTAGCCATAATTATAATAACACCACGAGTATATGGTACGACACATATTACGCACATGTTTGTAGAACAGAACGTTGTTTATCAATATTATTTTTTTATCACATAGAATCAAAAATATTGCTCCCCCTAAACGGGACCCTGGACCCAGCCCAGTCAGGCGGCAGGTGCGTCCAATGTTGGCTATTACCCGATGTAATGATTTATACTCGGACAGCACCCGGGTACATCTGATGACGGTAGCTAGATGGATTTGTTGGAGTTTGTGTTTCATCTATATTTGTAGATATTTCACTTGACTGTCTCTGAAGATAAACTTTCATTGTATCCTTTATTTCGAAGGGCAAGATGATACAGTGGACGTGATCATTATTAACGTTTCCGCATGTTAAGCAACCCTGGGCGCAGTTCCCACTTGGATGGGTGACCGCAAGTGCATAAAATATCTGGAGCTCCTCTGTGCTTAGAAAGGCACTTTAAGCCATTAGCCCGGCTGTCATCATCTGATACGAGTGTAGGCCTAGGATGTAGGATACACACGAAAAACAAACAAACAAAACAGTCTACTTTATTCGACTAAAGATTATCTTGTTAACTTACTTGGTTTTTAACCGACTTCAAAAAAGGAGGTTCTCAATTCGTCTGTATGTTTTTTCACTTAAGAGAAGTACACAGGAGAGAAGTAATAAAAATGACAGAGGAAAGGGAGGAATGGAAAAATCTCCACCGAAAAAAGCTCAGCTTTTTGATTTGATGACGATGATGTTTTTTCTGAGAAAAAATATAATGCGGCAAATCCAATCGAATACCTATAACTCATAAGTACTTCTGAAGTTACCCCAAAAATGTGTGAATATAAAGCATCGAGCTCAATGGTAGCACCTCGGAAATTTATCAAAAGTCTGTGTTTATACAATTTTGGGGCGACAATGTTCAAATCACAGATGATAAAAGAGCGGTACAGTCGGCTCAGACGACGCTAAAAAGAGTAGACGGAGCGCGGTGAATGTATAAATGAAAAAATATTTTTTGCCACAACACTTAAAGTAATTTGTATAAAATTAGTAATTAATGCACAAAACGTATGAAATGAATAAAGTAAAAATAAAACTACTTTGAACTTGTTAAATATACCTATATTTACCAGCAATTACTTTTGATTTGGAATTGTCTTTACACTACTTGTAAGATTCTCAAAAAAATACTGGAAAGTTTGTCAAATACATACAGTGCCCAAAGTTTCAGTTCTCGTGGAAGGTGCGACCATGCGAGGACCACGCCTGCTACATGTTTTATTTAAAACAATTTTCCAGATTTTATTCAAGATGTACCTCAAAAAATTAACTTAAATGCAAACAGTCTGCAGAAAAATACTGTAATAGAAGGAATCAGCGTGGCGTCTTTACTTTTGACGGGGGTAGAGTCAGCAGCATTGGACATTATTAGTAAGGTTATCGTGTTTGATCAATAAGTTCCTACATTGCTATGTATTTTACTTTGCTTATATATGCGCTAAATGTACACTTTTTGCCTGCCCTGTGGTTCCCGGCAGAGTAGAATAGGACCACTCCAAGTCATCCCGTGGATGTCGTAAAAGGCGACTAAGGAAAAACAAGCTAAACAAAGCTTATTAACATCAAAGAGACCTCTCCAACCCGTCTGGCCAGCGTGGAGAGTGTAGGCCAAATCCTCTGACTACTCAGGCTAGTATATGGCTCTGGTAGTACAGAGAGGGTCGTGCTCCTGCTGTGGAGACTAGAAAGACCTGATGATGATGATGTACACTTTTTCATTTTATTTCAGTGTACTCTATAAGTATGTGAAGTGCTTATACTATTCCTCGGTGCGGCGTCTTCATTTCTGTCGGGGGTAGAGTCGGCAGAATTTGCTTTCGAGTTCATTAGCAAGGGTCCGGTTATCGTGTTTGAACAGAGCCGATTTGGAATTCGCCCCTGTAGCGTTTTTGGACAAAAACCCGCGGTAGTTTGATCGTGGGGTTAACGAACTACACGGCTACATTGTACGAGTAATCGTCAAAACTTACGAACACGAGACACACTGTACATATATAGCTAAAGTAATAACAAGTCAGTTGACAGTTGTTAAAGTTGCATTTTTATTCCACGGTTTTTTCATTAATCAGTGTTTTAAGAAACCTACATTAAATAAACTTTCTGAATATTGAATGATATTTATAAATGTTTGTAGATACGTTTATTCTTTATAATAAACCGCCTATTTGATGAAAAGAAGAGCCCATTCACAAAATTTCGAAAACTTGTCTTTTAACTATTTTCTGCGTTTAATTAAATATTTTTAGTTGCGATCAAAGAAAATTATGATCAAAATGTTTCATATTGATTTTATAATCCCAATCCCAACTAATATTATAAATGCGATAGTGAGTTTGTTTGTTTGCTACGCTTTTACGCCGTATCTACTGAACCAATTATCATGAAATTTTGCATACACATAAGTTAGGGTACTGAGAAGGACATAGGCTATATATCACGCGAGCGAAGCCGCGGGTAACAGCTAGTTTTATATACTTTAGTAATGAATTATGATTTCGGCACTTCGTAAGGTACGTTAAGCCGTACATAAGATTGCAGCCGCTAAGTTATGCCAAATATTTTATCGGACTTGAATAAAAAAACCAGTCTGCCATTTTTTGAAACAAGGAATTATAAATATTTCTTTGGTTAACATTTCTCGGCCACTGAACATCTGAAGACAACTTCGCAAATGTCCCAAATACTCATTTTCCTTTTAAAACAAAAATGCTTAATAGAAAATAAAGTGACAACTTGTCATAAGTCGTAATCTTAGTGTTACAAGTCAGAGCAGAAAAAGGGGAACAATTTTAAAAGCGTTTACATCTAAATACAAAAAGTCGTATTTTTTTACAACCAATGATGATATAATAAGGAAGATACGATAAATATTGAGACGCTCAAACTCAGACATCTATCGTAATTTTGTAGAGCGCTGTCTGTTTCATTTCTATACATACACATACAGTATACATACATACTATCAGGTCTTTTTCCCTTGCGGGGTATACAGAGCCCATTCTATAAAACCTTACGGCTGCGATTAGCATGTTGGGCTTTTAGGTGAAGAACGGAATCAAAATAGTGATGGGTTGCTAGCCGCATCGCCTATTTACATGATTCCTCCGGTATTCTAGTACATACATGGGACCCAACGGAAGACCAGCATTGGCTTTATAAGTTGGGACCTTTTTGAAGACGTACAGTGTCAATCAGTTGTGTTCTTTGTACAATGCTTTATAGAACATACGAGTAAATACTGTGTGTTCTTCAAATAAATCATTCATTCATTCATTCATTCTACGTCCTTTCCTTTCTCCCAGACCAGCGTGGAAGATTCATTCCTATACATCTTATATAATCTATCCTGCTCTTACAAAAACGAAGTGTCGTTCTATGGAGGTTTTTACTTTAAATCTTTGGCTACGCCTTGGTTTCCGACGTTTGAAGGGCGAAACGGAAAAATAGGAAACCCTTTGCTTAAAGTAAATTGAGGAAAACCACTCTATCTCTTTTACTTCACTAATTATACGATGAATCATTGTTTTCTTGTTTTTTTTGTGGCAGAAAAAACGATCTCTCCTAGCTCTAAGTTGGTTTATTCTACACTTTTGTTAAAATATCGTAAAGCTTTATGAATCCAAGATTAGTCCCATAGGAAAACTTGTTCATATTGATGGGCTGAGTTGCCCCCTATAGGTTAGAAAGACATTTACAAGATTTAACGAATTAAATACGTAATAAAATTCCTTCAATACAATGAATATATTTTCTCGATCCATGATTATACATATAAAAAAATGGAAATTTGTTATTAATTGGTATGCGTAAGATTTTAAATAGTTTTGCCTCTTTTTGCTATTTTCCTACTTTGTGCATTTACATTACACAAGAACATATTACTTAACATATATTTTATACATGTTTTTAAGACAATGCTGTACTGATATACATACTCCTATTAAATTAAGAAATAAGACATGGGGAAAAATTCCACGCGGTCAAGATTTGAACCAGCGAACCGCCTTAACATATTATTTTATGATATCAGACAGTACAAAACCTATAAATATTCTTCACTTTTTATCCTCTGTAGGCGCCCGTTCAACGAAACGAGTATTTCAAAGCCCAAGAAGTAGCAAAACGTTTCAAGAAAAAACAATCAATCATTCCAAATGTATTCATTGATTAAACCCATGAATCTTTCAGTACAGTCTTAAATCTGTAGCCATGGGTAAGAGAGAGATAGCATGCGGTAATTCGAGTCTCGAAAAAATAAAACAGTTTACCCTTATTTCGGATTGAAAACAAACAATCCTTGCATTTCATTTCGTTCATTCAGATCTGATACAATTAGGGTTGTCGATCAAACAATAATTGATACAGTCGGAAATATTAGGTAGAATTGGAGTTATACTGACTCGTTTAATATTACAAAAATCAAAGATAGACTCATCACGCCAAAACAAAATTTAAAAAAAAATTATAATTATCACCAGATCTTTTTTAGGCTTCACTGCAGGAGCACGACCCTCTCTGTACTATTTGAGCAGTTAGAGGATTTGGCCTACACTATTTACGTTAAGAACCTTCGTTTAGCTTGCGTTTCCTAAGTCGCCTTCTACGACATCCGCGGGAAGACTTGGACTGGTCCTATTCTATGCCGGGAACCACACGCGAGGCATATTATGATAATCAGTTGTATAGAAGGAAAATATGGAAAGGAAAGATGTATCACAAGAGATAGCTTCTGACAGGAGGAAATGGAAGAAACTAACATTCTGTGCTGACCCCACATTGAAATAAGTTGTACGTAGAAGAGGATTGTGACAATCCGTTGGTACATACTACATTCAGTTGCAATTTTTTTTGTAGTAATTTCGGAATAGGTCCATTCAAGGCAATGCATTGTTTTATTTATTTGCTTGGCAAGTTTTTACTAGAAAACTTGACAATTGATATGATTCACGGAAAAGAAAAGTGCCTTAAAAATTAGCTTTAGCTGATAATTAAAAAAGGTTATTCAAAAAAGTTTATAAAGTCGGAAACAACTTTTATTACACGCTAATCGTGAATATTTAAAAGCAAAATGACATAAAAATCAAATCAGTCACAACATAACCGGAACATTTTTCGCATCGCTTCTAAAACTAATCTGCATAGCTGGCGGCAAACTAAGTTAAAACTGCCATGAAATATTTCACATTCGGCTATAAATATTACCTAAAATTATATTACTAGCACTGAGTTGACCGCTATAGAACTGACAATCCGTTTATTTTCATTGGGAGTACCACTATAAATTGTTGATGATGAAAATAATAAAACTATGTACTCAATTGACAAATTTTATCGTATTCGGTTATGAAGTCATAATCATTATTTTAAGCGTATGAAATTTAGAAATCGACTTGGCGTACGCTTTACCAAGAGCTTGTTGCATTTTTTTTTAAACATACTCCTTTAGCCACATTCAGACGCATTCCCTACGCGCGCGGTTTTGGCGCGCTATGGCTATTTGAGATTTATGCTCATTACGGTAAACAATTTTAAAATCTTTAACGCGCAATAAGATCTAAAATATTTTTTACATAAGTAGCATAGAATTTAAATTAGCGTAGTAATCGCGACCGTCTGAAAGCGCCCCAATTAACTACAAAGTAATCTATTTATTGCTTGTATAAAGGTAATTTATTACTTGCAATCATACACGTATTGCAACTAACAACCTATAATGCTGTCCTAGCTCTGTGCCATTTCTCAAACTATCGAAATTGACAGTTCCTGTAATTTATTTCAATGGTGACTAGGCGGAATTTGGAATCAACCACTTAATTTAATTTTGAATACGTCGACATCCCTGAATACGTAATCGGCAGGGTTGAACTACATGAAATATGTAAAAACCGTGTTACTCACGAACACTTACCAACTCAGCTATTAGCCGATATAATGCAAAATACATACCTACTGTTAAAAATATTTGGATAATGCAATTTTATTTTCTTAATTCCCCGACAGTGGAGTAAAAATTTCTCATATTAATTAGTTTTTTGCATATGCTAACGCCTATGAATAAAAATAATTGATTTGGGATGAATATAATTGTATAAAAATATTGTACACGAAATGATGATCATTGTATTGTATACGGTCTAAAATGTATAAGTTATAATAGAATAATCATTTAAAAGATGAAGGATAGTAGCGATGTATAATAAAGTACATAGCTTCTTAAATTAAATTCCTAAATGATTTCCGAATGTTTTAACAGGACTTTTAAATAAAATTCTTTCACAATTGGCAACCCTAGCCTCAGTAGTGAACGGAATCAAATGAACGAATGGTAGGTTTTATCTGAGTATTTTTAAAGCCGTTACTCGAAACTCATTTCGGTTCCACTGTTTATCGACCATTTTGGTTAATACTGGTGCAATTCATTTGTTTTGTTAGTTGATTCGAGCGAAAAGTTGTGTTTTAAACCCTAAAACACGAAACATTTGAAAAAAAAAACGATTTTCCTTAATAAACATTCTAATTGCATTTTTATCCCTCACGGAGTAGACAGAGCCTGATACCATAAAACCTAAAAGCCAATTTCAGTGTCATGATTTGTTTTTCGTGCTATTATAGTAATCGGTTTAAAGCACTCGGCTTCACCTTGTACCTATAAACATCCGTACTTGCAGCAAAATGTACTATTCTGAACTCGAAAACCGAATGAATCACGTAAAATAGATGTTATCGAAACCATAAATTATTTTCTAAATTAACAGTTTCGATTCCAAAACTAACACAACTTGCTGTTTTTGCCCCAAAATCGCGTTAATACTGTTGAAAACCGTTGAAAATACCAACCCTTAGTAACAACCCTCAAAATGCTAGTGACTAATTTAATTATCTAATCTTTTAATTTCCAATCAAAAATGAACTTTAATACTATGGTATGAAGAGTGTATGTATTAGATTTGATTTTAGGAATATAGATAATGAAACTTGATTGATTGTTTGTGAGTAAGTTCGTTAACAAAAGTGTAAAATCAGCAAATCATTGCACGGGGTGTAAAGGACCGAAGTTGAGTGGGGTAGGGTTGACCAAAATCAGTCAACAAGGGGTGACCATATGGCGTTTGGAAACCGAATTTACTGTAAAAACATTTAATTAGTAACTTGGATTAAACTATCAATTGGATTATACAAATTTTAAAAATATACACTCGAATTTCAAAGGCGCATGTTTTATTCGACTGTCTCATTCAGAAGGACAATGTTTTACATGCGTGAGTATGTAAATGAGTATGTATGTGAGTATGTCTGTTCCATTGTTGCTTCCTGTAGCCTAATCGGTTTAACCGATTTCGAAGTGTAAGGTGTTATTAGATTCGTATTCTTCCCCGGAGTGTCTTAGGCTGTATTAAAAAATCAATATCGCGGTCGTAAACGCAACTGGTTTTGTAAGTTGCCTCCGTGGTCCAGTGGTTAAGGCGTTTGCCTTGTTGACCCGGGGGTCGTGGGTTCGATTCCCACGGGAAGCATACTTTATTAAGTTGTTTCCAGTTTGGCTAAGACATTGCAGGCATGAATCACCTGATTGTCTGATAAGAAAGATGATTCCGTGCTTCGAAAGGCACGTTAAGCCGGTGGTCCCGGCTGCCATCTGGTAGTCGTTAAAGGATCCACGTCAGAGGCCGAGAGGCGGTTCCGAAGAACTCTGACACCAGGGTGTGCATGGTCGACTGACCGTGTCACCTACTCGAAATGATGATGATGATGATGATTTATCTACCAACCTACTTTTAACTAAGTATGCATGCATATTGCATATATTTTTCAAAATTATCACAGGCACAGACGCCACATATAAAGAACTAATAGACTTCATTTTAAATGTGATAGTGTCCCGAAAATTAATAAATGATAACTTACCTTTGGATCCTTGTGAAAGTCATGAAAAGAGAAAAACATATTTGAAATACGTGATAAAATAAAATTATTTTAATAAAGTATGCTGTCTTCATTTGTATGATGATTCGCCTGGGCCCGGGTTCCGCTACTATGACGGCATTTATGCTGTAATATGATTTGGCGAAAGTTTTTAGAGCCGGCTTCTTGCTTAAGGCCAACCCTTCTAGAGAAGTACAGAATCGCAGACAAATGACTGTGATAATAAAGTATAAGGCCTTACCCGCACTGGGAATCGAACCCGGTGCCTAGGAGTCGCAGGCTTGCGTATAAACCACTGCGATTGTATTATTTTTTAAAATATTTTAGTAAGTAATTTTTGCAGAACTAAAAATTATGTTCAAGCCAATGAGATTAGGCCAAATGGCGAACATCCAAATCAGTTAAAATAAATATAAAATAAATATATACGGATAAATCACACAGATTGAGCTAGCCCCAAAGTAAGTTCGAGACTTGTGTTATGGGATACTAACTCAACGATTCTATATTTTATAATAAATACTTATATAGATAAACATCCAAGACCCAGGTCAATCTGAAAAAGATCATTTTCCATCTTGACCTGACCGGGGATCAAACCCGGGACCATCCGTGTCGCAGGCAGGCGTGTTGACCACTGCGCCACGGCGCTCGTCAAGCACAAGAAGATTTATTTCTAAACCTACATGTATATATAAAAAGATACTACTACTACACACGAAATCCAGGTAAGCACATTCACTCCAGAACAGCCTAAAAAAACATAGCCACTAAAAAATAAAAGTCCGCCGTAAAAAGTCCGCATATAAAGCATCCCTTTCCCAAATTAAGCATTCATCCTGCCATTTGCGTCTTAAGAGGAAGACATCATTCCAGACATCTCAAGACCATTTACATAATAGTCCTGTTTAACCTTTGACACAAAAAGAAGGTTCATTTGGATACTTATTTTTTATTTAATCTATTTTATCCAACTGCTGGGCAAAGGTCTCCCTCATTTCCTTCCATGACTTCCAGGGCAGTAGCGCAAATCGTCACTCTATGGTGTAAATACTTAAATCATGGAAAATAAAACAAATAAAATACCTAGTATACAAATTAAACGTTTAACCGTATGCAAGTTTAAAGTTTTATTTCAAAGCAATTTATTTTTAACTTCGATAAATGTTCTGTGGAAATGGTTATTCGATATTACGGACTGAATAATAATGAACGCGAGTTTTGCGCTTTCACGCCCATCCTACTGAACCGATCATCATGAAATTTTGCATACTTATAGTTTAGAGTACTGAGAAGGACATAGGCGCGCGAATCACGCGGGCGAAGCCGCGGGTAATAGCTAGTTTTCAATAACTGTAGGAATCACCTTTTGGTTTGTGACGTAGCGAACTACACCGTCGCCCGTCACAAACGCACACGCGCGCGCGCCTACCGTAGGCATGAATCGTTGATGTCACCGGCAGCGATAAGCGACGCACACTAGCGCAGCCCGTCCCTATATAAACGCAGAGCGGACCGTCATTAGGCAGCATTCTCTCGACGAACGAGAGAGTGCGAGCCACAGTCGGCCGGGGCGTATTGCCTGGAAGATTGTGGATTTGGTCGGGAGGGCTTACAGTCGGCCGGGGCGGATTCCCTGGAAGATTGTAATTCCCTTTTGCGTCGTCCGGGGCGGATTTCCTGGAAGATTGCAATTTCCCAACCACCGTCGGCCGGGGCGTGTTTCCTGGTAGATGTTGGTTGCCCGACCATCCGTCCGGGTGGAGTTACTGTCGGCCGGGGCCCTTCCTGGAAGAACGTAACTTTCCACCCCCCGTAGGTTCCCGTGGGAATCACCAGTCGGCCGGGGCCTTTCCTGGAAGAAGGGTGATTTCCCTATTCTCCGTGGGGGATTACGGTCGGCCGGGGCCTTTTCCTGGAAGAACGTAATTTCCTCACCCCCGTAGGTTCCCGTTGGAATCACCGTCGGCCGGGGCCTGTCCTGGTCGATCTGGTGTTTTCCTCATACCGTGTCGTTGTCTAAGACAACCCCCGTATCTAGAACCGTAGGCATCCTGACGAGCTACCGAGCTATCACACCCCCCGATCTTTCGCGCCACCTGCGCATGTTACCGTAGCCGTGTACCGTACCGCGCGTGCCCTCAGCACGCACCCCGCGCTTTGTGCATCCGTATAAGCACTCCGCGCCCCGTGGGATATCACATCCCTTCCGTTGGTTGTTCGTCCAAGCTGAGTTGGTCGTCCAACCCCCGTTTATCACCCGCGCCATCGTTGAGAGTCTACTCCATCGCGAACGCGCGTAGTGACCCCGTATACCGCTCTGCTATTGCCTGATAATAGTTTGAGTCCGTAGCCCTTTGATTTATAATTTGTCGCTTATCGCTGTTGTTTGTAAATTGTAAGATATAAACTGCGCCACCTCTCCCGTCTCTGAAGGAGCAAGGGATTTTGTTGTTTAAACCCGTTACTTAATAAGTTAGATTAATCCTAGATTAAGTGTTTATCTTTGTGGAAATGAATAATAAACTTGTATTTTGTTTGTAGAGATAGTTTCCTTCAAACTCCCAATCAGGACACCTCTTTAGACACAGACCTTCAGTCGACCCTTCAGGTGACCAAGGTCTTTAATGCTGACAGTAGCACCCCGTGGTTCGACTCCACGCATTTGCTACATCACATTTGGCGCCCAACGTAAAAAACTCACTTTAGGTTTATTTAGAGTCTACATAAGACCCACTGCGGCCAAACATCGCATTTGGCACCCAACTGGAAAACCCACTTCAGGTAGATTTAGAGGGGTCCAGACTTGGGGCTAATCGATCCGCCGTATTGGCCTACCTAAATAGACTTTGTCCGGGAGAAATTGTTAGTTCATTGGGAGTTTATTAGGCTTAGAAGAATCTGGTAAAATTGATATGAAAAAAAAAATACCTTTTCTTCGTATAGCCATTTCCTTATGTAGTTATTTTTAATCAGATAAATACTACATTATACGAAAGATAAGCACAAATTATTATAATCAAAGTGTAAAAATCAAATATAGGATCCCTATCCTCACATCGCGTAAAATAAATAAATCTAACCGTAAAATAAGTTCGCAGCTCGTCAGGACTTATCCGTAAAAATTAGATAAAATAATATAAATAAGGTAGATTACCAAAATCACCGCGAAATCTAAAAATATTTACGTAAAATAAATATTAGAGTTAGGTAAGCTACAAGATAAGCTAGGCACCAATGCCAACCTCGTGGATTTACGGATTGAAAAAAGAAGATTTGATAAGGGAACTAAAAGACAGAGGCGCAACAACGGTCGATAAAACAGTCGAAGAGTTGAGAAAATAAGTCGCCCAAATAATTAAAGAAACCGAAGAGAAACAAGCACGCAGAAGTGAAGATATTAGAATAGAAGGCGAAGAATACAAAGAAACTGAAACGTCCAAAATGGAGGACACAAAAGAGCTGCAAAACATGGAGAAAATATTCACGAAATGGAACGTGAGTTTCGACACGACTGGAGACGCGGTGGAGTTCCTAGAACGGATAGACGAACTTATAAATACAGTAACGAAAAACCGAAACGAACTCCTGCAATTTGTACCAAAACTTCTAAAAGGAAAAGCATCGTTGTGGCATAGAAACAACAGCCAAAATTGGGAAACATGGAGAGATTTTGAGGACGACTTCAAATTGTTCTATTTTCCAAGAAATTACGAGGCGAACCTCCTCAGCCGCATTGCAACAAGGAGACAATGGCCAAATGAAAGATTTATTGAATATTTGACGCAAATGCAAACCCTCATTAGGAGATATGGCAAAATGACGGAAACCGAATCAACCGAAATGATATACAACAACTTGAACCCGAAATACAAATATTATATCAAAAGGCAAGATTTTAGAAATATAAGAGAATTAATAGCGTTGGCTGGCGATTTTGAAAATATAAAAATTGAGGAAGACAGGGTAAGGAATTACCAAAACCGAGAATATCGTTATAATAATAGTCAATTTGGGCAAGATAACACAAACGTAAACCAAAGTCAAAAACCGAAACAAACAATCAACCGTCCGCAGTCCACATTCGGCAAACCCCGCACAGAAGCACATCCCGGCAGAAAAATTCACCCATATTATGATGAAAAAACCCATTGTTGGAATTGTGGAAAGCCCAACCACGCTGCGCGAGAATGCAAGGCCCAGAAACAATTATTTTGTAGTGGATGCGGCATGATGGGAATCTTAAGTAAAAATTGTTGTAGAGGAAATAAAAAAGAGGCTTTTACCGTAAGACAAGAAATGCAGGAAGATAATAGAATCTTCGCACCGGTAAAACTAAATTCAATTGAATATAACGCACTAATAGATACAGGTTCTACGTGTACATATATAAATAGCCACGTCTGGGAAAGTTGCAAACAACAAGTAAATAAATTTAAGGATAACATAGAAACAGAAGTTATATTGGCAGATGGTTCCAGGATACAGCTAAGTCAGTGCATGACTATAGACATAGAAGTCAACGGCAACAAAGTTAAACATGAAGTATTCCTCCTCCCCAATACCACTCACATTATTTTGGGAATGGATTTATTGCAACGTTGTGGCTATACAAGCACCTGGCAGAAACCAAAAACCGATTTGATAGATAATACCTCAACCACCGAACAAAAGCCACTCCCAGAACCTGAAAATGTTGTTGCCTTGCAAATAATACCACCACCGAAGAAACCCGATGCCTACAAATCCCTTCTGATACTTTCTCCGTCACCGGTTATCAACAAACCGAAATTCCTACAACCAAGACAGCAAGATTTAGCTGAAAGTACAATTCAGTCTCCGGCAGCATCAGGGCAAAGTTTTAACAAAAAGTTAGGTAAGCACACCCATTCACCGCCAACCGCTTCAACAAAGCCTTACCTGCAAACCGCAATAAAAAAATCAGCGTCAGCACCAGGTTCCGCCCAGAAAAAAGGGCACACAACAGTGCTGATGCCATCGATGAATATCCGTCAACTAAAACCGAGACAGGCGAAACAGCCATCTAACCCGAAAACAGTTTCAGCCAGTTCTTACCGAAAATTGCCAATGAAAGGCCACAGAAAAAATAGAAAACCGCAGAGCACTATACGAGTCCCAGACACACCGAACCCGTCTCCAGCAAATTGTACAGCAGCTACAGCTATAGAAAGGCTTCCAAAAAAGAAAAGGCGAGGCAGAAAGCGCTCTCATGGTAGCAAGCGAGGAGCGTTTAGGCTGCCCGACTACAAACCGTCTGTTAAGAAGAAATAGTTAAGAAATATTGAGTTCGATAAAGTTAGTTAAGTAAAACCAGAATAGATAATTTTTGGTACCGATTTTTGTCTTTTTAGAGCCAGCAAAGGCTGAGAGTTTGTATTAAGTACGTTCCTATTAAGTAATTTATGATTATGATTTACTTTACGAACTTTTAAAGACAATATAGTTTGTTTATGTCAAGTTTCCTTTTGGCCGGAGCAGGAATATTGTTTTTTATGAGTTATTTTTTCTGTTGCAAAAATATTTTGTAAATATAATATTTTGTAAAATTAAGTAAATCTATGTTGCTTTTAAAAATTTAAGCGAGTGAGAAGTTTTCTTTATAATATGCAACAGGGAAAATTATCCGTTGATTTAATTGGTTTTCTTTATTCCCATTCATTTTTTCGTTCCGTTTATATAATGTTTTGTTGTAATCAAGCTTACTGGAAAATTAGCTAGTGTTGAATTTGAACCTTTACCAGTAGATCCTGTAATAAAACCGTCAGATATGAGTATATTACTCTTTTTTTTGGTCAAATAAGTAACTATGTGATCCAGTACATGTTTATAAAAAAATATGGGGGATGATAGAGAACCCAGTAAAGAGGTTATGAGAAATAACTATGAATAAAATTATGAAACTATGAAAAAAAAGAGTTAAGAGTAAGTTATTCTCCATGACATATTGTACCGTTATCTATGTATAATACCACTACAGTACTAGTAGTTCATGTTATTAAAGGAGTGACTATAAGATTTTAAAAGCCACATCCCACCGATAATATTTTTTCTGATTAATTTTTCTTTTTGTTGAGTCCCTATCAATACAAAGCTGAAACCGAGTTAACTTCATTATAATCTGGTCTGTCCAGTTATTAAAGTAACTACCCCATCCTTTCAATAGCAAAGCTGGTCTCATTAAAAAGTAAAATTTTAAAGGCGCAGCAAATCAAAGAGAGATTGTTTTTTTTTTTAAGAACAGATCAGAGATTGTAACCCTTGATTTTGTTGTATTAATATGGCGATTTTTCCCCCAGGTAAAAATCTCCAGAGGAGGGAGGAGAGTGTGACGTAGCGAACTACACCGTCGCCCGTCACAAACGCACACGCGCGCGCGCCTACCGTAGGCATGAATCGTTGATGTCACCGGCAGCGATAAGCGACGCACACTAGCGCAGCCCGTCCCTATATAAACGCAGAGCGGACCGTCATTAGGCAGCATTCTCTCGACGAACGAGAGAGTGCGAGCCACAGTCGGCCGGGGCGTATTGCCTGGAAGATTGTGGATTTGGTCGGGAGGGCTTACAGTCGGCCGGGGCGGATTCCCTGGAAGATTGTAATTCCCTTTTGCGTCGTCCGGGGCGGATTTCCTGGAAGATTGCAATTTCCCAACCACCGTCGGCCGGGGCGTGTTTCCTGGTAGATGTTGGTTGCCCGACCATCCGTCCGGGTGGAGTTACTGTCGGCCGGGGCCCTTCCTGGAAGAACGTAACTTTCCACCCCCCGTAGGTTCCCGTGGGAATCACCAGTCGGCCGGGGCCTTTCCTGGAAGAAGGGTGATTTCCCTATTCTCCGTGGGGGATTACGGTCGGCCGGGGCCTTTTCCTGGAAGAACGTAATTTCCTCACCCCCGTAGGTTCCCGTTGGAATCACCGTCGGCCGGGGCCTGTCCTGGTCGATCTGGTGTTTTCCTCATACCGTGTCGTTGTCTAAGACAACCCCCGTATCTAGAACCGTAGGCATCCTGACGAGCTACCGAGCTATCACACCCCCCGATCTTTCGCGCCACCTGCGCATGTTACCGTAGCCGTGTACCGTACCGCGCGTGCCCTCAGCACGCACCCCGCGCTTTGTGCATCCGTATAAGCACTCCGCGCCCCGTGGGATATCACATCCCTTCCGTTGGTTGTTCGTCCAAGCTGAGTTGGTCGTCCAACCCCCGTTTATCACCCGCGCCATCGTTGAGAGTCTACTCCATCGCGAACGCGCGTAGTGACCCCGTATACCGCTCTGCTATTGCCTGATAATAGTTTGAGTCCGTAGCCCTTTGATTTATAATTTGTCGCTTATCGCTGTTGTTTGTAAATTGTAAGATATAAACTGCGCCACCTCTCCCGTCTCTGAAGGAGCAAGGGATTTTGTTGTTTAAACCCGTTACTTAATAAGTTAGATTAATCCTAGATTAAGTGTTTATCTTTGTGGAAATGAATAATAAACTTGTATTTTGTTTGTAGAGATAGTTTCCTTCAAACTCCCAATCAGGACACCTCTTTAGACACAGACCTTCAGTCGACCCTTCAGGTGACCAAGGTCTTTAATGCTGACAGTAGCACCCCGTGGTTCGACTCCACGCATTTGCTACATCACAGGTTTTTAGGGTTCCGTAGTAAACAAGGAACCCTTATAGTTTCGCCATGTCTGTCTGTCTGTCTGTCTGTCTGTCCGTCCGCGGTTTTACGCAGAGACTATAAGTACTAGAAAGCTGTAATTTGGTATGGGTATGTATATTAATCATGGCAAAAAAGTCGTAGAATAAAATCTTGAAAAAAAATTTTTTTTAGGGTAGCTCCCATACAAGTAAAGTGAGTGAGTAATTTTTTTTTCTCTATTTACCTATTGTGTGGGGTATCGTTAAATAGGTCTTTCAAAAATATTGTGAGGTTGAGAACACCATTTTTTGATTAAGGGCTCCGTTTCCGAAATATTTGGTTTTAAAGTGCGAATTTTTGTTAGAGGTAAGTGTCCCCCCCCTCTATCTGCTAAATGGTTATATATAGATACGTGAAAAAAATTACAGCAGTAGCATATATACTGAAGTTGAAAGGAAAACTATCAGAGCTGAGTAGTAAGTACAAACTAAAAAGTTATAGGCAACCAACTTATAAACTGTAAAATTTCATACTATTTTCATTGTTAGATGTTTTTGGTCGTTAAACTGTAAGGTGCGAGTGTGAATAGTGTGAACTCAAAGTTGTCATTCGCAACTATGGAACCCTACACTGCGCGTGGCCCGACACTCACTTGGCCGGTTTTTACTTCGTTGAGTCAGACCAGAAAAAATCCATAAATATTTTAAAAACCAGCCAGTGACAAATGAAAAGAAAGTTTTGCAAATGTATTGGCATGTGTGCGAGTTCTAAATTTAAAATGACTAATAGCAGACAATGCAATGAGAACGCGCTGGCATGTAATCTGAGAAGCTCGAAGTAGATGGCGCCAGTGAACTTGGAGGTCATACTATCTGTCAAACTCAATTGATTTTCAAGGAAATATTGTGTTTTCAAGAAAATAAGCATCGCTTTTGTAAAAGTAAAATGCCCCAGTGTTGTGTTGTGCCTCTATGCTCATCGAGAACATCGGGACACAGGTTTCCCAAAGATAATCATCTGAGAAAAAAGTGGATTACAGCTATAAGAAGATATAAATATACACCAACAAGCAATGCACGAATCTGCAATAAACATTTTGTCCCAACAGATTATGTGATGCCTCTGGATTCTATGTTAGAAAGTCGTAAGTTGTATTAATTTGCAATGTATGTTAGAAAGTCGTAAGTTGTATTAATTTGCAATGTTAAATATAAATAACATTTCACAGGCTTGATATCTTTTATCTATCTAATCTAACATATCCTCATTTAGTTTTGAACTCAATTTTTGTTTGTTTTTCAGCAAAACCTAGGCTCAAGAAGGATGCCATACCTAGTCAGTTCAGCTGGACCAAACAAGAAAAAGTGTTAGCAAAGCAAAGAGAAGAACGTGCTGCAAAACGGGCACAGAAGAAGCAATCCTTAAATTTGTCATCTACGTCTGATGAACCAAAGCCTAATGCACCTGAACCATGCAATGAGATTGAAATACAGATGACGTTAACAGAAGCAGAGGAAGATAAACAGAAAAAAGTCATGAAATGTGATTCATCAACTATGACAAGCACTCCGCTTAACTCATTTTGTATTGAAAACTTGCAAGCGGAGTCAAAAGTAGCTGAACTCAAATTCTATACAGGGTTTGATAGTTTTGAACACTTTTGGCTTGTTTTCAATATCTTAGGACCTGCTGTAAATCACCTTTTGTATTATCCATCTGGATGTGTAATGAGTGTCCGTGTCTTAACACCAGCCAATGAATTTCTACTTACTGTTGTAAAGCTTAGGCGCAATATGATTAATAAAGAACTAGCATTTAAATTTGATATCAGCGAGCCATTAGTTAGCCGTATATTTATCACTTGGATCAACTTTCTTTATTGTCAGTTTAAGGAACTTAATATCTGGGTACCATTTCAAACTGCGAACCAAAATGCTAAGTTCAAAGGCCGTAAATGTACAAGCACAGTAATAATAGACTGCACTGAAATCAAAATAGACCAACCCAAAAATCCAGTGTCCCAGCAACTCACCTATTCAACATACAAATCTTGTAATACGTTGAAAGTATTAGTTGGTATTTCTAGTATGGGTAGTATAACTTTTGTATCTGATAGTTACGGAGGTTCTATAAGTGATAGATGTTTATTTGAAAAATGTGGTTTGTACAATTTATTAGAAAGGAATGACATAGTATTAGCAGATCGAGGTTTTAATATACAAGACATTTTAGCCTCTAAAGATGTAACTGTTAACATACCAGAATTTTTGAAAAAAAAGTCTGGGCAGCTCGAACCTGAGCAACTTTGCCGTTCTAAAATATTATCATCAAATCGAATACATGTGGAAAGGATTATTGGTTTGGGCAAAACATATCGTATACTTACCTATTTATCAAGCAATTTGGTTCCATTGGGAAGTAGAATAGTTTTTGTTTGCTTTATGTTAGCAAATTTTCGTAATAATATTATGGATGGAGGTAAGAAAATAAAAAAATGAAGTTATTTTCAGCATCTA
The DNA here is from genome assembly GCA_963082605.1 of Rhodophaea formosa. Lineage (NCBI taxonomy): Eukaryota > Metazoa > Arthropoda > Insecta > Lepidoptera > Pyralidae > Rhodophaea > Rhodophaea formosa. Next base: position 4,462,318 of record OY720228.1, on the reverse strand, counting down.
TTTCAGATATTGCTCATGACCATGACCTACTAGAAACATACTTTGTTAACATACTTAACATACTTAAATTAAATGTTAAATTAAATGTTATTAAATGTTTGTTATTTAATAAATCGAGCTCAGAGTGGTTAACACAACCACCCTGAGCTCGGGTTTCTTGCTCAATATGTAAGATGTTGGTGTATGTAAGATGTAAGGTGCTGGTTTCAACTAATATAGGTACTTATCGACTAAACCGTTTTTAACCTCCCAAAGAAAACGGTTCAGTGAATAAGTACCTAAATTACTTAACTAAATTACAACGAAATATATTTATAACATATGTTGCCACAAGACACTACACTTTGTCCGAGCTACTTTTTGTAATTTTGTTTTAAAATAAGAGCAATTGTTTAACAAAAAAGCGAAAACGGCTGAAAAAACGCTCTGCGCGTTCTTAATAAATAACTAGGCTTTACTTATCGACCAAAGTATTTCTCAGCTAGAGCTGGTAGCAAATATTTTTCAAAAAATTCTTTTGCTTTTGGTAGTATTTCATTTTTTATTACATTAACATCTTTTGTAATAGAAACACATTTATAATCCTTTTTTGTCCAGATGACAAAATCGCAGAACTCACGGTCTGTGACATACATTTCGGTTTGCACTTGATAAAAATAATTAGAGGTATGTTTCAAAGAAAGTTCATTATTCTTCATTTCCAAATATGGTACAGTATCACAATTTATAACAGAGTCCTTTATTGAATAGGGACACTTAACTTCCAAAACAGTTAATGATTGCACAAGTCCATCTGGAGACGCAGCTACATAAGGATGATCCAATGAGACAAAAAGCCCACAGTTTACAACCTTATTAGTTGTTGCCTCCTCATATGCACGGATAGCCTTTTTCTCACATTGCTTGCCCCAGTTAGTTGCCGGTGAGCGAAAAGATTTTGGTTCAATGATAGAATCCACCAATGATTTGATATTCTTCCTGTCTGTCATGTGAATGATGGTACCGATGATGGATGCTGTTACCCGCATTGACCGTTGTTGAAACCAGGTAACACAACCACTCTGAGCTCGCGTTTCTTGCTCAATATGTAAGATGTCTTCTTTTGTGACCTGTATGCGATTTATTATCATTTGGTGCATAATTGAAGTGGGTAAATAGTCATGGTCATGAGCAATGTCTGGAATAGATGCTGGAGCAAACATACCATTAATACACAAAACCCTCTTCCTGCTTGCAGTGTAGTTTATGACACTGTTCTTAACATTATCATTAAAATTCGGCATATTCCTATACTGTTGAGGTCGTGGATCATAACACAAATTTCTCATTTGTTTCTTTTGTACACTGTACAGAAGAATGTTAAAATTAATTTGTTCTGCCTTTTTTGGGGAAATATCTAGTTTGCTTTTTTTAGGCATATGCCAAACCTGTTTTTGGTCCGTAACAGTTTGTTTCACACACAATTTTTTGTTCTCTCTCAGGTTCAATAAAGCATAGCAAACAACAGCGACATGTTTACACACAGCTCTAAACCCTTTGCCAGCAATGCATTCGCATGATGTTTCGACAATACTTCCATCAATTGAAAGAACCAGTTTTACATAATAAGTTAGGGCTTTGGTCATTTCACTGTTCACTTGTGCTCGGTAAAAATAATATTCATTATTTTTTGATTCCACCACGGCTAACAGAAAATTATTTTGCATCATGTTGTAACCTTTTCTGTGGACGGCTGCACACATGCTCATGCCTTCTTCCAGTTTATATACATTTAAAAAATAGTTATTTAAGTGAACAATATCTATAGGAGGCACGTTTGATGACTGTTGGAGAGAAGAGAATTCTTCATTTGGTGGCCACAGAATGTTTGATAATGGTTCTGCTACTAGATTCTCCACAGCATTATATAGAAAATTATTGTTCCGGTCATATGCAGCCAATCTGTAACAAATAATAATATAAAATTTAATACCATATATTGTAAAAAGCTTTTAAACTCCAAATCATAATGCCAATATTGTTGAGGTTATAAATCGTGCCACATTCAAAAGTTCACCTGTGCGTAGTACCTGGCACACTTCTCTGTTGATTAGCCAGACCAGACGTATACCTGTTTCTACCTTTGATACATATTATTATACAAAATCTTCAATTGGTGAAAGTACTTAGTGGAAAGTGGCACGCTAGCTCTCGGACAAAAAAGGAGAAATTATGAAGGCTTACCTTTCAATAAGGTCTTCTTTTTTTCCAGTTAATCTTGCATTTCTTCGTCTTAATTCTTTTTTTAATTCACAAACAGTCCAAGATCCGTATTTTTCTGCCATAATGAATAATTCAACAGAAACAAACAAACCACCATACAACGATATAAGGAGCTGTCAAAATGAATGACCTCCAAACACACAGGCGCCAACTAGCGGGAGAAAAAGCGGACATAGCCGCCAATTCCATTTTTGAAAATCGCGTTAATGTTGCTTCGTTTCTTTTAGTACTTATTAATATCTAGATGCTTTAAGTGTATTTTTTCTTTAGTATTTCAAAATTCAATTTGTAAGGGTTGTTCCAGTAGTTAGTAGTGGCATAGGTACTATATTTCTCTTGTAGCTTACGCCGTAAATACGTGGAGAAATCAAACAAGTAATTGGAGCAAATTTTGAAACGGAAAGAGTTTCCTAACCCATATTACGAAGAGGATCACACGCCTTTATGGCTCTTTGGTCCAATGGTTAAGGCGTTTGCTTTACTGACCCGGGGGTCGTGGGTTCGATTCCCACGGGAAGCATACTTTGTTAAGTTGTTTCCAGTTTGGTTAGGACAATGCAGGCATGAATCACCTGATTGTCTGATAAGAAAGATGATTCCGTGCTTCGGAAGGCACGTTAAGCCGTTGGTCCCGGCTGCCGTCTGGTAGTCGTTAAAGGAACCACGTCAGAGGCCGAGAGGCGGTTCCGCAGAACTCTGACACCAGGGTGTGCATGGTCGACTGACCGTGTCACCTACTCGAAATGATGATGATGACGCCTTTATCGATTACTAACAATAGCTTATCTTATAAAATATTTCTAACTTCCATGCTGGTTTGGAAGAAAAGAAAAAACATAGAATATACCAGCTGCTTTTCTTCCCGCGCAGGCCGTAAAAGCCGGTCAAGAGATTGGGCGAGAATCTGAGGAATCTCATTAATGGGCGTTGCGACAACATCACTATTTTGACTCTGCTTTCCATCTTTATGTCCACTACGATGCTAAATGTGGCCTTTGGGTCTTATGACCTTGGGCTCTGTCTACCCCGCGAGGGATAAAGACGTGATAGTTTGTATAAAACATTTTAGGTCTGACTAGTTTTAAAACTACAAATATTAAAAGATAGAGAATTTATAATAGAAGCCGAATACGCGATCAAAATATTCCATGTCAACAAACAAATATCAAAAGCGATGAAATTACAACAAGTACGAATTCCTAAACTCACCCGGGACCAAAATGCCCTTAACAGTTTTCATCAAAGCCTCCCCCGAAAACTGCTAAACCTGAAGGAAATAGGCGTGGATAGTCGACCATCACTGCCGAACTTCAAATTTGCTCAACACACCCCCGAACACTTAGATCCTTAACCTGGATGCTGCGTTTGGTACGGATTAGTACTAAACTAAATAATAACAATCTCAACTAATATTATATGTAAATGCGAAAGTGAGTTTGTTTGATTGTAACGCTTTCACGTCGTATCTACTGAACCGATCATCATAAAATTTTGCATACACGTTGATAATGGTACAGACATAGGCTATAAATCACGCGAGCGGAAGTAATAAATAATTGAAAAATAAATCATTCATTGTATCCAAAAAGTTATTTTTAAGTTACAACATTAATACGAGTACCTCTGGGTTTCACACTAGGATTCCCTGTGTTGTGAGTATCCAGTCTCTTCCGTGATGTTATATAAACCAAATCCTCAGAAAGATTTCAAAACTTTAAGCTACGCAAGAATTAGTAGGATTCTGCTTTTAAATTTATTAAAATGCTTAGACTAGGTACTTATTTATTTATTTGTACTAGTCGAGCTCCGTGGCGCAGTGGTCAACACGCCAGCCTGCGACACGGAGGTTCGATCCCCGGCCAGGTCAAGATGGAAAACGATCTTTTTCAGATTGGCCTGGGTCTTGGATGTTTATCTATATAAGTATATATTATAAAATTATAAAATATAGTATCGTTGAGTTAGTATCCCACGACACAAGTTCACAAGTTACTGTGGGGCTAGCTCAATTTGTGTGATGAGTCCCTGTATATTTATTTATTATTATTTATTGTTACTATAGGCGAACTTTTTTATCTATACTTAGTTATATTTTTGAGAGATTTAAAAAATATTTTACTAATAAAAAGCCACATTATTAAAGAGTGACACAAAGTTAAAATTCAGGCAGACGAATTCGTGGAAATAGCTTGTATCGAGAGAGTCTTATATAGAGACGCGTCATATATATGCGTGAGAAAAAGTAATTTAAAATTAGTGCGATCTATATACTTGCTACGTTTAAATGTTTTGCTATAAATTCAGACATCCGCTAAAGTTATAAACATTGTACATTTATGGTTTCCGATAGGAATATATCCTAGATTATAACGGTCATGAAGGAAGTATTACTTACTTTAATATTGCAAAAATACTTTTTATTAAACTGTCCTCAAGGCAGCGACGTCTTACAAAACTTGCAAAATAATCTCAGCATGATAATAATCGCTACATTAAACCGTGACTTCAAGTTTCACTTAACACAAGGACCAGTAGGTACTTGTTACAAATTACTGGGGTAGTAACAAGCGTTACTAGAGTGTTTAATTAAATTAAGACTAATCTTTGCAATAAGTACCTTAACTGTGGCGAATAACCGCACAAAAAGCGTTAGGTTAGGACTGTCAAATAAGAAGTGTATTGTTTTTCAAGTTCACGTATGCATGTATGTATGAAAGTTTATTTAATTTACTAATGAGTTTTATGCCTCGACGGATTTGGGCATTTGGGGTTTCATAGAATTCCGAGTAATATATATTTTGCCTAAAATCGTAGTGACTTTTATGTTTTTCAAGAAGTTTTGATTAACGATAACGATACTGAAAATTGGAATAAAGAATACCTATAAATTTGCGTATATGTTATTCTTTCAAGAGTGAACTACTAAACCGATAATCGTGATTACAATAGGACGGACAAACATTCACAGATGTATAGAAAAGAATAACTTACTCGTAAAATTAATATTCTTAGATGTAAAATCGACAAAAACGTTTGAACCGTCACTTCGTTTGATACTGAATCAAATGTATTGGCCATTAGTAACTAAGCCACAAGTTGTTACTGGCCTCACAAGTCATCTGAACGAGGCACTAAGATATAACCCGAGGGACCTCCTGACTCCGTTCAAATATTTGACTTGAGCTCCTTAAAATGGACCACATTGTCTACGATTGAAATGATACCAAGTTCAGACGTTTTGGATCCGCCCAAAATAGAATTGATTCTCTAATGAGTTTTGTTGGGTGCGTCCCAAGTCCCAAACCTTGGTAAACTTTTTTTTAATCGTTGAGGACACTTCACTATCACTATATATATTATAAAACAAAGTCCTCCGCCGCGTCTGTCTGTCTGTCTGTTCGCGATAAACTCAAAAACTACTCCACGATTTTCATGCGGTTTTCACCAATAGATAGAGTGATTCACGAGGAAGGTTTTAAGGTATAATGCCCGGGCGCAGCCGGGTAGGGCTGCTAGTTAATTATATATTAAGTTTGGCCAGAGTTAATTGGGAAAGTCCATGTGAAAATTATGATTTTTCTGATAATGTTATCAAAAGAAGTCCTATATAAAAGTAGGTAGGTAGTAAAAATGTAAGGAATCATAACAATGGTCGATGCGGCTAGCGACCCATCTGCAATGATTTCTCTTCTAACTACTAAACGTGGGCTTTTAAGTTTTAGTCTCTATCTATCCCCCGTAAGGAATAAATTAAGTTTCGAATAAAATATTGTATAATACTCTTATTAATTCGGCTTAAAAGGTGAATTCTGCAAAAAGGCCGTATTTCATCTAAAGATCGCATCTCATCTGCTTAAGTACGAATCTTTTACCTATCAAATGGCTGTTGCTATCCGTAAAACCGTTGGTAGTTAACTGCCTCAGAATATGTTACTATTGGTTTTCGAAAATTATATCGCATATGTTTCGATATGACATAAAACTTCTTCATTTTTACCCGACTGATCCACCCAGAACGAGGGTTATGTTTTTCGCGCGTATGTTTGTATGTATGTCTACGTCTACGTATATACGTCTGTTCCATTGTCGTCTCCTGTAGCGTAAACCGATTGACCGATTTCGTAGTATAAGGTTTGATTAGATTTGTATTCTTCCCCGGAGTGTCATAGGCAATGTTATGTCAGCAAACGATCAATATGGCAGACGTAACCTGTCAAAAATGGTAGTTGGGTTTTTTTATGGACTTGGTTTTTTTTTGCCTGGTGAAGTTGTGTCCCACTGCTGTGCAAGGCCTCCACTGAACGCTCCAGTCATCTCTATCCTGCGCTATATCTGGCCACCCAAGTGTAAATCTATTCATATACTCACACCATCTGTCAAGCTCCGTGGCGCAGCGGTCAACACGCTAGCCTGCGACAGGGGGGTCCCGGGTTCGATCCCCGGCCAGGTCACTATGGAAAAACATCTTTTTCATATTGACCTGGGTCTTGAATGTTTATCTATATAAGTATATATATATTATAAAATATAGTTGAGTTGAGTTGAGTTAGTATCCTGCGACACAAGTTCACAACTTACTGTGGGGCTAGCTCAATTTGTGTGATATGTCCCTATATATTTATTTATTTTATCTCCTTTTTGGTCAGCCTCTTCCACGGCGGCCGTCCGGTGGCCCAGAGAGTGGGAAGTTTTGCCAACTTGTCACTTAGATGAAATTAGACGATAAATTTAATATTCTTTCTTGCTGCAGAATACAGAAGTAAATAAACTGAAATGTCATTAAGAAAACATAATATTTGCAACATTTATAAACAGTTTTTATTAGATCAACTCACCCCGCCGTCAATTTATCGAATCACGCCTTTTCGATTCGATTTTGAATTTAATAGTCGAACGCCGTTGAAATCGAAGTTGCAATATTCGAAAATCGAATTCTAAAATGATTCCTCGGCTTGGTGCCCACTTCGATTAACATGCGGTTTTCGGTTTTGCTGTGAGTGAAAATGCAAAATCGCTTACGATAACTTACAACCCTAATAAAAATGTCTCTAATTATGAATCTTTAGTATTACGAAGCCCTAAATTTGATCATAAATGTAGATTTGACGGCTTTTGAGCGACCAAAATCAAAATACATTAAGGCAAGACATACGAGTACATACGCTAAGAAAAGGAACGGTCCAAAAATTGATCCTTGCCATACGCCGATTTAATATTATATCGCTTTGATTTGATGTTATTTATATCCATAGCTTGAAACGGGCCGGGTGGCTGATATCCAAGGATTTGATTACCCGCTATACAATTATGACATTTGAAATTCCCATACAAAAAATGCTGATTTTTTTAAATCTCCAGCTTTATAGCCCAACTAGCTGTTACTAGCAGCTTCACCCGCGTAATATATGCTTCTCAGTACCCTAACCTGTGTGTATGCAAAATTTCATGATGATCTCGTTCGTCGTCTCGTCGAAAATTTCATGATGATTATTAGTAGATACGGCGTGAAAGCGTAACAAACAAACAACTCACTTTCGTATTTATAATATTAGTAAGGATAAGAATAAGAAAAAAATTTTCATATCGACAGACTGAATCATCCCTTTACCGGTACAAAATGATCAAAATTTCGCCAATTATGATGATATAGAGATGTTACATATCCTTACCTGTCTGGTATTTTCGAAGGTAATTTGGCCTGGAAAACCCATAGTAGTGGCCTGAGGGCTGTGTAACAAATCTCCTTAATATGCTAAGCTAAGCCGATTGCCGTTTTTGCCTCACATCGCATTAACTTTTTCAGATACATCCATGCTGGCTGTTAGTGGATTTTTAACGGCGTTAGTTTTTCCATTTCATGCATTTGCAATTTCGTATGCAGTATCGTTTAATGTTGATTTTCAACTTCAAAAAACGGGAGATTACAATAATAATTCCACTGTATGTTTTTGAGATTTAGTCCACAAAAATTTGCCATGTCTGTCTGTATGTCACAGCCATTTTATTCCAAAACTACAGTTGAAACTTAGTAGGTTACCTACTTCTTTCTTTTTTTTATATGTGTGCTCTTAACATATGAAACTGAATTTCGAAAAAAATTTTCATCGTATATACATGTGGGTGTCCATAAATACCTAGGTCTTTTAAAGTAAAATTGAGGTTCTTAAAACCATTTTTTCTCAAAGTTAATTGTTTTCGAAAATAAGCACTTCCAAAGTGGTACAATGTGTAACTGTAACTTCCAAAATAAGAGAGTATAAAATTATGCTTAACTCTACTGGCTTTTGATTCATACTTCCATACTATCCATACTTCCTACTAATATTATAAATGCTTTTACTAAAGCATCTGTCTCTCTTGCCTTCACGCCAAAACTACTAAACCGATTTCAAAGAAATTCGGTACACAGATAGTATACACCATGAGAAAGGACATTGGCTACTTTTTAACAACTCACTATTCCACGCGGACGAAGTGGCGGGCACGGCTAGTCCCATCTATCTCAACTTATATTATAAATGCGAAAGTGAGTTTGTTTATTTGTTTGTTTGTTACGCTTTCACGCCGTATCTACTGAACCGATCATCATGAAATTTTGCATACACATAGATTAGGGTACTGAAAAGGACATAGGCTATAAATCACGCGGGCGAAGCCGCGGGTAACAGCTAGTTATAAATAAAGATGAAAGTGCTTTTTGTAACGTATCTACAAGTACCGAAGATTGCAAATGCATAATTTAGTATTTTAAGAAAATTAATAGCTTCAAAGTTAGTCCATTATTTATTAATTTTAATTACGAATTCAGAACTTAAGATAAAGCTAATAACTTTAACAACTAGTTATTTTATAGTAATTCGAGTATTTTTTCGAAGTAATTTTCTTTAACTATACTCTGTGGTGTTAAATTCAACTACAGTTTGGAAATTTTTCTATAATGAAGCAAACCACCTTGGAATAACACTTCTAATTGAGTCTTTTCACGAATATAGTAAGAGCCAGCAAGGGTGTCAAATTATGTAAACAATTTTTTTTTCTAAAAAGATTGACCAATAGGTTGAGTAATTTAAATTTTAATTAAAGTTTCCGCTAAGACCGCTAGAGCAATCAGAATATTTAGTCTACAGTCTCCACGTTGGCCAGACGGGTTTGAGAGTTTTCTTAAATGTTTATTAGCTGTGTTTAGCTCGTGTTTCCTAAGTCGCCTTTTACGACATCCTTGGGAGGACTTGGAGTGGTTTTATATTATATTCTGCCGAGAACCACACGGCTATTCTACTCTGCCGAGAACCACACGGCATTATTAACGGCACGGTGAATATTCTATATTCTATAGTAAATAGTTACTATCGAATTGTTAAGAAAGATAAAATTTCTTAGTATAAACTTTTTTTAAAGTTTATGTTATGAGTCACCTTATTTCTTAATCTGTATATCTTAGTCATTAAAAAATATTTGTAATAATTGTTTACATAATTTGACACACATGCTGGGATGCTGCCTAGGAATATTTGAATACCAAATAATATCAACCAAAAACATGAACATTTCATAATTGTTTCGCGCAGCTCTAAAAAGAGCAAGAAATAGAAAGAAAGAAAAATAATTTATTCGGAGCCACACAGTAATACATTCAGTTTAGTGTAATTACATTTTTATGTTCTGTAGAGTGAGGCACCAAAAAGGGGCCAATCAGCATAAGGCAGTGATGCAACTGACATCACGCCGCTGGTCTTCCGTGACACCTTTTAAAAGAGAATTAGAGCGCTGCTGGACATACTACTGGTATAAATCAGGGTTTAAGAGAAATGTCGTTTACATTTTTTTCACCCATCTTTGGCTTGAGCTATAGAGAACTTTTCTAGTTATAGTAATTAATATATTAAACGACTTACTAAGGTGAAACAACTTATTTGAAATACTCTTTTATTTGAGTTAGGTCCAATTAAAATTATCGAAATTGACGATATCGATTTTTTGTTTGATATTAAGATTTCGTTTAATTCATCTACAATACCTTTCATCATCAGTCAGCCGCAAGAAGTCCACTGCTGGATATAGGTCATAGGCTTCGTTTTACCTCCCTCAAGGATTATTAATATGACCGGTTGGAAGCGGCCTGCGTCCAGCGTCTTCTTGCTACTTTGGTCAGGTCGTCCGACCATCTGGTCCATCTAACGCTGCGCTTGCCGATACGTGGTCGCCATTTGAGAACCTATCTGCCTCTTCAGCCAGCGATTCAGCGCGATATGTGCCCCGACCACTGCCACTTCAAAGAGCTGATTCGATGAGCTATGTGACCCTTATTAATATCTTTAAATATGTATCAAATGAGAAATATTTATATTTCTTTTTTGTAAAAATAATCTTTAGCTTTAAAACATGACTCAATGCATTTATCAGACCGATTTCTAGTTATCAACGGTCAACTCGTCGTGTTCGTCAACTTTGAATTTCAAGAACTATATCGTGCAAGTGCGATACTAACTCGCGGCACGAGGGTTCCTTATAAAAAATATTTTTGTTATCTATATCACTTAGATTGTATTGGAAAACCTTAGGATAGGCATACGTCAAGCAGTGGACTTCTTGTGGCTAAGATGATGATGATATCATGTCTACGCCCGGCTCCCTTGGCCAGGCTGGGGATGCTGGTGGTAGATGGTGCCACCCGGTGACTCGCCGTCGCCGCCGCTCCGCCGCCTCGTGGAACCAGGCTGCACCCCGTCCAACCCAATCCTCGACTCTCAAGCCCCTGGGATATATTCCAACGAATAAAACTACTGAATTTGGATAAAAGGGAATACTTATTTACGCTGCATACGCAGCCAAAAACACACAATTTAAGATCAACTGTTATTATTTGTTCTTTCAGGGGCAATTAATATAGTCTATATCTATTTCGGTTCAACAATGGACCCCTGTGACATAATTGAGGAGAATATAAACGTTATTTTCTTTTGTTTTTCTTATTGATAAATACTAAAGACCTTTTTTTTTAATTTATGAGTAATACACACTAAGGCAAAACATCACATCTCTGTCAAATAAGGTTTTGGAACCGTTATAAATAGTACATTAAATTATGATGAACGGTAAGTTGGATATTATAGTCGAGGTGTTTATAGGCCTTTTTAAAGTGTTTATAGAGCCGTGTGGTTCCCGGCAGAGTAGAATAGGACCACTCTAAGTCTTCCCGTGGATGTCGTAGAAGGCGACTTAGGAAACCCAAGCTATACAAAGCTTATAAACATCAAAGAGACCTCTCCAACCCGTCTGGCCAGCGTGAAGAGTGTAGGCCAAAATTCTCTGACTGCTCAGGCTAATATAGCTTTGGTGGTACAGAGATGGTCGTGCTTCTGCAGTGGAGACTAAAAAAGACCGGATGTTTATAAACTTCGTTTAGCTTGTGTTTCCTAAGTCGCCTTCTACGACATCTACGGGAAGACTTGGAGTGGTCCTATTCTACTCTGCAGGGAACCACACGGCATATTACTACTATGCGTGGAGACTATTAATAGGGTCCTATTATCAACGTTTTAAGTACGGAACCCTAAAAACCAGCCGGGCGTTGTCGATAAAAAGTTATCTGTATAAATATTTAACAAGGCGTGTCGGTTTAGGAGTTTGTTTCGAAGTTTGCTAAGGCTGCGGCATGCGGCTTTTTACCGCCAGGAAGGGTTCGGAACGAAAATATTTTGATATACCTACCTACCTATTTATTTTAACCGACTTCGGAAAGAAGGTTTTATCTTTTATCTACGGACAAATCACACAAATCGAGCTACATACATACATATTATCACGAAGACGTAGATAGAGTCCAAGTTCATAAAACCAGCCATAGTCAGTGGCAGTTAAGGTGGAAAGCAGAATCAAAAGAGTGATGGGTTGCTAGCTGCATCGCGTATAACGTGATTCCTTTTTAGATTTTCGATCCGTACGCATGTAATATTGTCAGGATTGCACGGTTTTACAATACAGCGTGTGAATGATCCTCGATATTTCCTTTAAGGGGTGACTCATACCGTAAATATGATCAATTTCTCCTATAGGACCAACCAATGCTAGGTACTCAAAAATTTGGTCCGACTTTTGCCTTTCGGCTACCCTAGAAACGGGAAAAATGTTACCCTTACCTAAATTAATGTGGCATTGATCCCCAATTTCCCGTCTCTATAAAATTATATTCCAAGTTTTGGTTCGCTAACAAACAAAACCTGACCCCTCCTTCATAGCTCAGCAGTAGGCTAAAAGTTTGACTCAACAAAGAAAATACGTAACAACAATATTCGCCCCGGGCGATCAGAGTTTGCGGGGCGCCGGGGGATTTGAGGGGGTATCCCGGAGTACGCCCTAATCCTGTTATGGTTATCCCCTTAATCCCGCGATACTCGATCTACTTAAGTAATACTTATTGCTATGATTGTTGTAATTCTACTTTCTGTGGAACACAAAAATGTTCCAAGTTACATAGGCAAGAGAATTTGTGTACGGAGAAGGACTGTCCTTCTCCGTAAAAAAATAGCTTATGTCCTTCAAGTACATAAGCTATTTTTTATCCCGGAGAGAAGTACTGTTCCCGAGGGATCGACACTAACGCGAGCGGAGTCGTGGGAGAAAGTTAGAAGGTTATGTTTTTATTCCAAGGCAGGAGAGCGTTTCTTTTTTGAAGGGCTGTGCCCTTAAACAGCCTTGATAATATTAGGGAGAGACTAGCCACTGACTTTCTTATCTACTAGGTCCAAAACCACACGGCAAGGCTTCATATCATCATTATTTCATGTAGGTGACGCGGTCAGTTGACCATGCACACCCTGGTGTCAGAGTTCTTCGGAACCGCCTCTCGGCCTCTGACGTAGTTCTTTTAACGACTACTAGATGGCAGCCGGGACCAACGTCTTAACGTGACTTCCGAAGCACGGAATCATCTTTCTAATCAGACAATCAGGTGATTCATGCCTGCAATGTCCAAAGTATGCTTCCCGTGGGAATCGAACCCACGACCCCCGGGGCAACAAGGCAAACGCCTTAACCACTGGACCACGGAGGCTGTTTAATTACCGGAGTTCAATGTGAATAGTTGATAATGCAAACATGTATGACCCAGAAGAATAAATATAAATAACATTTCAAATAAATTTTCAAAAACTGTTCATTACATAACGGCCCTTTACGGAAAATCGAAATATTCCGACAATTTTAAATAAAGGCATCGGCGTTTCGATGTTACACCCGGGAAACATGAAAATATTTTCCGTTAACGACGAAAAACATTATTTAAGACTAGCAATTTTGCCCGCGACTTCGCCCGCGTCGTGCGTGACACGTTTGCAGCATTGGTATTTGCGTCACTGTAACTTTTATAAGGGACCTGTCCTGATTACTCTTAGATCTATGAAGTTGATCTTCCACGCTGGTCTGGGAGGAAAGAAAAAATGTAGAATGTACCTGCTGCTTCTCTTCCCGCACAGATAAAAGCCGATCGAGGGAATGGGAGGAAGACATCATCTCAATAGTCGATGCGGCTCGCGACCTATCAGTATTTTAATTCCGTTCTCCTCCTACAGCACCAATATGCTAAACGTGGCCTTTAGGTTTTATAGATCTGGGCTCTGTCTATACCGCAAGGGAAAATGACGTGATAGTGTGTACTATGAAGTTGCTTTTCAACAAAATTAACATGAACAGTTATTTCGACTCAAAATGCTTGAGGCATATTTAAAGTTTTGCACTTCTAGCCAGAAGAACTCGTAAACATTTTGAATTGTATCTAAATTACAAAATATATGGTTGTTTGAACGATGGTTCAGGGAATTTAAAATTGTTATTGGAAACTGTTCAACATAGTTCTGCTTTTTTCGAATTTGGAAATGAATAATACCGTTGTATATACTTAACCCGTTTATGGGTAATTCGATATACTTATTTCAGCCATTGACGTACCTGGAACAAAAAAAATACTTAAATTAATTCAACACGCAAAAGTGAAATGGAGTAGGCAGAGACAAAGGTCGAGGAGACAAATAGATTTATTTAAAAATTTATTTTAGATTTTTTTTTTTATAAAGGAGGGACATATCACACAAATCGAGCTAGCCCCACTTTAAGTTGTAAACTTGTGTCGCAGGATACTAATCCAAGACCCAGGTCATTCTGAAAAAGATCGTTTTTTATCATGACCTGACCAGGGATCGAACCCGGGACCCCCGTGTCGCAGGCTGGCGTGTTGACCGCTGCGCCACGGAGCTCGAGCTCGAGATGAAAAACGACAATCGGAATTACTAATGACTAAATTGCTAATAACAAAATCCGAGACTGCGTGGGTATATTTATTTGGGATATCTATACGCTTTAACTTGACTTGTAATCCCATCGCCATAAACTTTTGCATGTGCTTTCTCAAAGGTACAGAAAAGCTAATGGAAAGGAAGGTATAAGGTACCTTTCATACCACAAATACCTTTCCGGAGGGATTAACTGTAACGCGAGCGAAGTCGCGATTTAAGCTAGCTTATAGTTATCCCCAAATTGTAGTGGTTTACTCATTGTTTATATTTCATAGCTCCTTCAGCCCAACATAAAAAACTTTAAAAAATTAAGTAAGATAGAAAATATCCTAAATTCCTAAATTCAACAGTACCTCCACTCAATTTCAATTTAACCCTCAAAAAGCCTCCAGAAACAAATCACAGAAAGGACCGCAAATTTCGTCTCATTGTCCCCCGGTCTAAGTGGGAGTGAAGTGTATTAATTGCGTTAATTTTCAGTTTATTTTCGAAATGATCACGCATTTGTGCCTTAAATGGGCATTTAATACCCCTTTTGGGTAGCCGAAGGGTTATTTTGAATTTATTTGTCAAGTCTCTAGCGATTTATAAGGTGTTTGGTTAATTATACTAATTTATTCGCCTTTCTTTATTTTAAGATATTTATCTTTCATAATTTGTTTTGAAATTTAACAATGGTCACGCAACCAGTAACACGCTCTGGACGCAAGGATATCTATTCTAATCCTAATCCTAACTAATATTATAAATGCGAAAGTGAGTTTGTTTGTTACGCTTTCACGCCCAACTTACTGAACCGATCATCATGAAATGTTGCATACACATAGGTTAGGGTACTGAGAAGGACATAGGCTGCCACTACCACGCCACGCGGGCGAAGCTGCGGGTAAAAGCTAGTAATATTATAAAGAGGAAAGATTTTATTGCTTTTTGTTTGTTTGCATTAAATAGGCTTCGAAACTATTAGACCATTTTCAAAATTCTTTTAACTATGGATAGCTAATTTATCTGCGGGTGACATAGGCTATAACTTACGCGGACGAAGTAGCGGGAAAATAGCTAGCACAGTTTATACTGTGCTAGTGTGCTATTTTACTGCTGTCTGTTTTTAGGGTACCGCAGTAAACAAGGAACCCTTATAGTTTCACCATGTCTGTCTGTCTGTGTGTCTGTCTGTCTGTCCGTCCGCGGTTTTACTCAGAGACTATAAGTACTAGAAAGCTGTTATTTGGTATGGGTATGTATATTAATCATGGCAAAAAAGGGGTAGAAAAATTTTTTTTTAGGTTAGCTCCCATACAAGTAAAGTGGAGGAGTATTTTTTTTCTCTACTTACCCATCGTGAGGGGTAGCGTTAAATAGGTCTTTAAAAACTATAGTTAGGTTGAGAACACCATTTTTCGATTTAGGGATCCGTTTCCGAAATATTTGGTTTTAAAGTGCAAATTTTTGTTAGAGGTAAGTGTCCCCCTCTATCTGCTAAACGGTTATATATGGATACGTGAAAAAAATTACAGCAGTAGTATACATACTGAAGTTGAAAGGAAAACTATCCGAGCTGAGTACTAAGTACAAACTAAAAAGTTATAGGCAACCAACTTATAAAATGTACTCGAAAATGTAAAATTTCATATAATTTTTATTGTTTGATGTTTTTGGTCGGTAAACTGTGAGGTGCGAGTGTGAACAGTGTGAACTCAAAGTTGTCATTCGCAACTACGGAAACCTACACTGCGCGTGGCCCGACATGCACTTGGCCGGTTTTTTTTTCTACGGTGTAAAAATAAAAAAAATACATTATTACGCCTTTTTTTTGTAAGAGCCTAAGACCATAAGACCCAAATAACGTCAAAAGTAAATAAAACATTCTTCAAGAATTTTCATCCTTTTAGGGCGCCGGTCAAAAATACCAACCTCAAAAGAATGACGATATTAAGGGCTTACAATTTATCGACTTAACTTTTAAGGCTTCCAACATGAAAGGTTAAATTCTACTCGTTAAGTACATGGATCCAATTTGCTAAATTGACGAAGACCCGCATCATTAGTGGACAGTTTGTCAATCCGATTATAATCGGCTTTTTTGGAAACTTATGATTTAAGTCGATTAGGGTTACGCTTATTTTAGTTTTTTTTTTTTGATAGGCTACCTTCCACGCTGTTCTGAAAGAAAAGATAGAACGTAGAATGTACCAGCTGCTTCTCTTCCCGCGCAGATCGTAAAAGACGATCGAGGGAATGCGCGCGAGGAATCATGTGAATGAGCGATGCGGCTAGCAACCCATTAAGGTGGCACACTAGGCACAGTAGCGACGCCAATCATTTTATTCCTAATACTTTACAAATAACAAGAATATCAAGAATGTAAATCATATAAGCACTAGTAAATAACTTGAAGTATTTTTGGAATCATGTTTTAATATTATGAGAATAAGTCATTTAAGAGAAAACGTGATTACCGCCAAAAACGGCCGTTTTTGGCGGTAATCTGATTCTCATAATTCTCACTGATTCTGATAATATTAAACATGATTCCAAAAATACTTCAGGTTATTTACTATTGCTTGATGATTTACATTCTTGAATTTCTTTCTATTTGTAAGTATTAGAAATAAAATGATTGGCGTCGCTACTGTGCCTAGTGTGCCCCTTAATATTTAGATTCCGTGCCCACCAACACGCTAAACGTGGCCTTTGGGTTTATTAGACCTGGGCTCTTCTTTCTCGCAAGGGAAAAAGACGTGATAGTATGTATATATGTAAATAGGCCACGATCTTTATTAAGGGGTCCATAGCAGGGATTGTTGCTGACGCAGATTACTTAAAATTGTCGTGTGGTTCCCGGCAGAGTAGAATAGGACCACTCCAAGTCATCCCGTGGATGTCGTAAAAGGCGACTAAGGAAACACAAGCTTAACAAAGCTTATTAACATCAAAGAGACCTCTCCAACCCGTCTGGCCAGCGTGGAGAGTGTAGGCCAAATCCTCTGACTACTCAGGCTAGTAATGGCTCCGGTAGTACAGAGAGGGTCGTGCTCCTGCAGTGGAGACTAGAAAGACCTGATGATGATGATGATTACTTAAAATCCGCGGATGCGGATGAAGAAGCACACCCTAATTTTTTTAAAAATTGCGACGTCTCCAATTTTAATTGTTTTTGTTTTTCGTCATTAAATAACGCGATAGGTCACGGTCACAATTTAGGGGTCCGTAGCAGGGATGTTACGGTTGCAGATTACTTAACATTCACAGATGCAGATTTAGATGTAGAAGTCCCGCACACGGGACACCTTGATCGGTCTCTTAAGTCAAAGCCTAGAGGCTTATAGACCTTACGGGCCCATACTGCAAATAATAAGGCAAACTGCATAATACTCATAACTTTTTCCATATAACTTGCTTATCGCAAATGTAAAGTGGCGCCGACCTTATTTTCACAAGAATTAGCGAAACAATGTATCTATCTAACCATTGTTATCACTTCTTCAGAAGCGACCGCCATAGTGCAATTTTATCATATAATCACTTTAAAATTTAACTATGAGCCTAATGTACTTAAGTAGTTAAGACGTATCTTATCAGAAGTCTACATTCTTCTCGCCGTGTGAATCAGGACGGGTCATTTGCCCCATTTATTACAAAATTTACTGATAATGTTCGAGCGATAAAAATTCTACCATTACATATCCAGAATAACTTGACACCTTCTTGAAAACGATTTGTATACAATAAGGGATCATAATTTACTGGTCATATGTCCAATAAAAGTAGACACTTAAGTAACTGGAATTTTGTTCCTGATTGGGGATCATTTTGAATTGGCACTAAAGTGACCAATATAAGTTGACACTTGAAAAGTAGACTTTCGAAGCCAATCGGAGGTCACAATGATTGGAAGAATGTATGAGTCATGTATGAAATGAGGCACATTGTGAATCATTTTACTTTGAATACGAAAGGTGTTAATATTGACCACAAAGTATTGAATTGATTCTTTGGAAACTAACAATAGACATTTTAGAATGTGGTTGAAGTGATATTTTTGTTTTTTATTTGACCTGAAGTCGTCATTCTTACTCATTCCGGCTCTGTCAAAAGGGGAGTTATGTACGAGTATTATTAAAAGAATAACTAAAATAATAACTACCACCTACGTGTAATCTGGGTCTTTAGTCGTTTCGCACCACAAGCGATTCGGACCGCGGTGCGAATCGCCCAAGAGCCCTTTTTGAATGAGTTCTTTCGCACCGCAGTCGTCAAAGCGGTGCGAATGGCTTAAGGTATCTTTTGGAATGGGTCGATTCGGACCACGGGGCGAAACGATACTCTTACTAGCCTAACAAGCAACTAAGGTGTTTGCTTAGATGTTACAAAATTACAACCAGTACCTAGTAAAACGGTTAATTTTACGAATAAATAAATATAAATATATACGGACAAATCACACAAATTGAGCCAGCCCCAAAGTAAGTTCATAAGTAAGACTTGTGTTATGGGATACTAACTTAACGATACCATATTTATAACAAATGACCGGGGATCGAACCCTGGACCATCCGTGTCGCAGGCTGGCGTGTTGACCGCTGCGCCGTAAGTATTGTTTTTTATATCACAGGCAAGCGGGTCACCTGATGGTATGAATGTATGTTATTAATTAAATTTACAATGAGACGTTTAAGGCGAAGTGAGTTCACACACTAGCGCCACCCACCATTAATTCGTTTACTACTAAATCAAATCAAATTTAAAAAATCTAATAGTTGATTGCCCTAGTCAATTACTTGTAGTTAATACTACACATTACAATTTTTGTTACTTTTCATAGATATTACAATCTTAGTTTAAGAGAACGAATTATTACCGCCCAAATTGGCCACTTTTGGTGGTAAAAATGAAATTAACTACAAGTAATTTACAAGGGTATTCAGCTATAAGATTTTTTAAATTTGATATGATTTAGGACTTATAGAATTAATTGCTGGGTGGCGCTAGTGTGTGAACTCTCTACGCCTTAATATGGTGAAATCTGTTACAAACTGAGTCAATAAACCTATGACAGGAAAATAGTGAGTTGCATAAATATTAAATGCGTATTCGTATTTTCATCTACAAAATAGCTAATTACTTACATAAGTTGTGTTGGGTCATAGAGATAAATAATTATGTTCTAAAACAGCTATTACACGACCCGATATTCATCTGTGAATTCTTTAAGAGAATAATAACATTATTCTAACAGAAAAGATTTCAATTTCTGAATAAACATATTTTCTTTTTGTAAAATTTTATTTCTTGCGGAATTATATAATGTAACTGAATTAGAGAATATTTCTATATTTGACTGCGGCAGTAGTAATATATTTTTGTGGCAGGTATTTCTATGTATTTCACTAACTAGAGTAACAAGTCAGCCACTTTACTCAATTTGTACCTGACCTAACGGCACAGTATTGTGTCGCCAGTTCGCGGGGAAGAGGGCACCTCCCCCCTCGTCTCTCGCCACGCGAGTTTCACCCGTGCGGCCCCTCAGTTGCCCGCCGTCCTTGCCGTTGGACGCACGTTCATCGATACGCGGAATCTGTGTAATATCCTGTTCTATTTATAATGGCAGAAAATGAGCCACTACGAAGGCAATGCTTCGTAATAGACCCACAAGCGCGCGAGATGGCGTACCGAATCTTAAAAATGTGTATCGAAGAAAAAAATAACCGCGCATTGAACATCCATGTTGACAAGGCTTGGAAGCGTGCGGTTCAATATACAGGACTTTCCTATAATACTTTAAGTACAATTTTAAAAGAAGGCGATGAGAATAATGGAAAATTCGTTGTTGCTGGTTCCAGAAAAGACAAACCGTCAGGCAGAAGGAACGTATTAGATGTTGACGATTTTGACCGACACGCCGTTCACCGATGTATCGAAGAATTTTATTTGGAAAAGAGATCTGTGCCGTATATTCCTTCTCTACAGCAAGTGTTCAAAGAGAAATTTGCATTTCCATGGGGAAAAACTACACTTAAAAAGATGCTGACTCAGATGGGTTACTATTGTAAGCAAACTCGGCACGTTGCTGAAAACCCAACAATTGTTTCTGCACGGAAACAATACTTAGAGAAGATTCGAGAATACAGACAAAGAGGTAGGAATATTTTTTATATCGACGAAACGTGGTTTGACCTCAACGTACCGTTTAAAAAGTACTGGAGACTGGCATTAGAGAATGCTATCATGACAGACGTAACTGCAAAAGATCGGCTGGTTCTAATCCACGCGGGATCTAAAGATGGTTTTTTAAAAGGAGCGCAATGGCTGTTCGAAGTCGGGGTTACCCAGGGAGAGTACCAAGTTCAGATGAGCAAAGAAAACTTCGAGTTGTGGGTCAGAAAATTACTCATTGCCAAACTGCCTCCACGAAGCGTTGTCGTTATGGATTCTGCATCGTATCACAACGAGTTACTTAATGACATCCCAACAAGGCATAGTTCGAAGGAGGAAATGTATACGTGGTTGATGAATAATTCTGATTATTCCATATCCATCGACAATATTAATGATATAGACAAAGATACGCTTTATGGTATGATTGATGTGAGTACCTCAAATTATACTCCAAAGTACAAGATAGATCACATTTTAAACCTTAGCGGCCATGATGTATTAAGGCTGCCCCCTAACATGGCTCCTGAATTTAGTCCTATCATGTTAGCTTGGGAGAAAATAGCGAGGTTTGTGAAAGAGAAATTGGCAGCCATTGAGTCCAGTAACAAGCAGTTAAAATTTCTGAATGTAAAGGCATTACAACTAGTTGTTGAATCGTCGATATCTCTTTTGAAAGATGAAGATTGGCGAGAATTTGACCAGAAAGTCATATTTATGGAGGAAGTCTATTGGGTCAGAGATAGTAAGATGGAACTAGCAATGACACAGATAAGACTAAATGTTAATTTAGAGACTAACTCTATATCTAATACATCGGATGAGTCTAGTGATGAATAAAGACCTTAATAATGGCGGAAAATATCGTAAGGTTGACATCATTCAGTGATAGCAGAGGCATGTAGGATATATTGTACTGTTTATCTATACTTTCGTGGGCAGAGGTGTTGTGGCTGTCTATAGCTCGAGTTGCTTCTGAGCGCTTTTGAGAGTGGAAGAATATTAAATAATTATAATTATTTGATTTTTGTTAACTCTTTCTTTAATTTTTATGATTCGCCTATTTTATAATTAAGTTATTGGTATGCAATAAAATGTTTATTATTACCATGATATAGATTTTCAATTTAAACCACATTTCTTTTCCTTCCTTTGTAATAAACTTTTTTTAAATGAAAGCCGTGTGGTTCCCGGCAGAGAAGAATAGGACCACTCCAAATCTTCCCGTGGATGTCGTAAAAGGCGACTTAGGAAACTAAAGCTAAACAAAGCTTATAAACATCAAAGAGACCTCTCCAACCCGTCTGGCCAGCGTGGAGAGTGTAGGCCAAATCCTCTTACTGCTCTGGCAGTACAGAGAGGGTCGTGCTCCTGCAGTGGAGACTAATAAAGACCTGATGATGATGAAATGATATATATAAAATTTTCAAACAAGTACGTTCGTTAGGTTTCCTTATCACCAGAACATCGCAACGGAGCGAGCGAGCGTTCCTAACTTACGGCGAAATCCCAATATAACAAAACGACTTAGCCTAAGAAGAAGGTTAGGCACATTTTCCCGTCACTCGCAATAGTTGCTTACTTTGTATCCTCGCTAAATTCAGTACTTTGGACTCTTTAATTTTAAATTTACAGTCACTCGTTTAATGCTATACGTTCTTAAATACGAATTTGATAAACAAGTTCCCATATCGTATCTCTGTGTCCTTTGGCAATTTCATCTCGAAATGACACAATTAACCAATCGCTTCCTTACTCTCCACCGTGTGGATCCCGGCAGAGTAGAATAGGACCACTATAAGTCTTCCCGTGGATGTTGTAGAAGGCTACTTAGGAAAAACAAGCTAAACAAAGCTTATAAATATCTATATGCCCTTTCTAACCGTCTGGCCAGAGAGCAGGCCTAATCCTTTGACTCCTCTGGCTAATATATGGCTCTGGTAGTACAGAAAGGGTCGTGCTCCTGCTATGCCAAGACAGCAGTCTCCAGGCTGGCCAGACGAGTTGGAGAAGTATCTTTGATGTTTGTAAGCCTTTGTTTAGCTTATTTTTCCTAAGTCACCTTTTAAAACATCCACGGGAAGACTTGGACTGTTCCTATTCTACTCTGCTGGGAACCACACGGCGGGTTACTTATGTCATAGTATCTACAGACATAGTATGTACTAGAATAAATATAAATAAAAAAATATCAGTAGCCATTGTTTTTGTAGCAAGATAATCGCATGAGAGTTAGTAAGAGGCTACTCTCTCTCTCACTCATCTGAGCGTTATCCCGGTCTGGTAGCACCCTCAACTGGAGTGCTTTGGACCCGGTCCGCTTTCCAGCTCTTTCTTCTTCATTTCGCACGGTCTTCTGCATCCTTGGTTGTGAGGTCATTGGCACGCATATCCTCCCAAATGTCATCAAGCCAGCATTTCTGAGTAACAGTGTTACTCTTTGGAAAAAGATAGTCGCAATGTGTAACACTGCTACACAGAAAATGATCTTTTCAGATTGACCTGGGTCTTGGATGTTTATCTATATAAGTATCTATTATAAAATATAGTATCGTTGAGTTAGTATCCCATAACACAAGAACTCGAACTTACTTTGGGGCTAGCTTAATCTGTGTGATTTGTCCGTATATATTTATTTATTCAATTTTGACAAGCTTTTTCGATGATTTCATAAAACAACCTTGAATACATGGGAGGACGTATTTCTCATTCAATTCCCCAAAAACAAAGCGAAAACGTACATTTCCATACAGTCTTCATATTCGCGAAATAAAATCACTTATTCAAGTACTCAAGTTTATAGCCAGTCAGATTGATAGACATTCCTTGTTCACGAAAACAATTCCATAAAAGTAAGAGTTTATGAGAAAAACAAGTACATTCAATCAAATTCTCAGTTAGTATGACGTTGGGTTTGCGAGGGAATAAAAAAAAACATATTTATTCGTATAAGGTACTGCGTGCTCAAGTTGCGATACCAAAGATGTGCTATGCTATGTGCGAAATGCGAAGTAGAGAAGTTAAATTCTCGAAAACTTGGATAGCGGTATGAATGTGAAGTTATTTGCTCAGAATATCTTATTTTTTTCTTTCAAGCACGAAAATTATTGAATATTTACCGCTAGTTTCAGAGACGATTTTGTAGGGAAAAAAGATTTCAACCGACGGAAAAAGGGAGAGGGGAGGAGAGGATCACGCATAACTTTTTACAGAGTAGTTCGATTTTGATAATTCTTCTTGTATGGGAAAAAGTAAGTCCTGAATTAGGTTCCATTTAAATTTGGAAAGAAAAATTGAAATCTAAGGGTCGTAATACAGGACTGATTGATTTTTGCTTTTTAGTTTATTTCGGCGGTTATTTTTTTTTTTTTTGTTTTATTTAT
The DNA here is from genome assembly GCA_963082605.1 of Rhodophaea formosa. Lineage (NCBI taxonomy): Eukaryota > Metazoa > Arthropoda > Insecta > Lepidoptera > Pyralidae > Rhodophaea > Rhodophaea formosa. Next base: position 4,438,227 of record OY720228.1, on the reverse strand, counting down.
TCGTACATTCTTCACTAGGTCAACTGTCACAGCTCGGTCTGGATATGTAAGGCAAAATCATGAAATGTACATAAATATGCCCAGTATGGGCCTACATACGAAGAGGAAATGGTTGTGAGCAAGTTGAAGTTTCCTGCGACAGGGAGAAATCCTTGTGACAGACAAGCCGGAAATCAGAAATAGACAGGTTGTCACTAGTCAAATCATATAGGTAGAACCTATTTCAGTTTTCTGCCTACTAAAATTATACACTCTGACACGGGACTTCCATGAAAAAATCCCATTTACTGAGACCCTGATTCGCGCAGGCTCGGATTCGCGCACCAAGCATTTCATACAAATTTTTGATATCTACACGGATATAAAATTTTAACTTTAAATCATAGTAACAGCGTCATGCATGACATATATACTTCTTTGATCTTTTGAAATACGCAACCCTAAAATAAGTACATTGCAATACAAAGTCTAGTCTATTAACGCAAACAAAACTCGCTTAGACTAAAAAGTAGATAAATCTTCGTCTAGTGGGATTCCATAGAGTACAGACAGTGGAGCCTAGAGCCGGGAGAATTGGGCCGAAAAGTATGCAGAGTATAGAAATGGCGCCGACCTAGATATGTGTGGCGGGCAAAATACTAAGTTAGGCCGTTAAAGATTGGCTTTTGTACTTGATTCGACTCGAAAGAATCCTTCAGCACCTTGATGTTCTATAGGTTTAGGATTTTTAAACTGTAGTAATAGAACGTAACAATTGGACCTGATTTCTAATGATAGCAACTAGCGATAACAGCTTAAAATGCCTTCCGAGCAGGTTTAAAAACTAGTGAAATAGTTAATAATCGTCACACGTTATTAATAACGTGTAATCATGTTATTTAATTGAAACAATAGTTTTCTTTACCGGTAGTAGGTGATGGTTTAGAAAATGTTAAACCATTTATGAGTAAGACTGATGTCGGCATGTAGCTGTTTTTTTACATCTAACAACTTTAGAGTAACTTTAGATTAACTTAATTACATTTACTATGTGCGCTTTGTAGCCAAGGTATAGGGTGAAAGGACCCTTCGTCCCTTTAAATTCTGTCTACTACTGCATACCATTCGTGATGCCAAATTGGCAGTTCAGGCAGCTTCTACCTGTTTCAACATTTTCTGAATCTACAAACTTAAGATGGATTCGTATAGTGTCTCGCAGATGGTTGAATGATGATAAAGCTTGTGGTATGTGTCTGCTTTTGAACAATAGTTAATAACAAACATAAGACTTATTATAATTTTAAATGTAATTTGCGTGCAAAAGTGCTTGCAAGGTCCTATTTTCTGAGTACACGTTTTAAATTTTGCATTGAATTTTGGTTTGCATCGCATGGCCACCACCGCCAGGTGATTGCATGATTTAGAGTTATATACTGGCTAACACTTCTACACCATTTTTGTTTTGTGCTAGAGACTGTGTGAGCCGGCAATTACTTAGGGTGTCTGGAGAGTAGGTGAAGCGGCTTCTACTGAGGACACGACTCAGATGGGATTCTTGCGAAATGTTTGCCCAATAAGTGGGATATATTTCGGTGATTTAGAAGATCTATAATTTGTACTTTATATAATTTTCACTACAGGACTTACTGCGTTTAGTAAAATTTGTTTAGTCATAATAGTTATTTATGCAACTATGCATAATCAGGGGTATTAAAACAAACTTTTGTGTGAACAAAAATCCTGGAACTCGCGTCATCGTCACTGCAGCGAACGCTTTGTACTTTTTGGTGTTTTGTTTATTCTATAAGTCACTTAGTTTTCACTTCTATCGGCAGTCCTCAAAGTCTGACCCGCATTTTTTTTATTACCTTATCGCAAAAATGTGGAGAAACGACGTGAATTTGAATGACCTATAAAGATTTTTTAAGTGACCTGTTTTTATACATTAATGTATTTATCTCAAGATAGTTACAATGATATAACAATCCTTTCTTACCAAATAATTCAAACAGTGTCGGTATCAAAATCAGATACCACAGACTTGAACCCGAATGCCAAATATCAAGCTAGGTAGACAATTTGCGGTGGACAGACTGCAATGTCTGTACCGCAAGCGTAGTCGGCTGTCGTCGCTTGTATTACAAGTAAACGACGCTGGAGGCTAAATTGGATATTGAGATATTCACATCACATCATCGCCAGGTCTTTATTAGTCTCCACTGCAGGAGCACGACCCTCTCTGTACTACCAGAGCCATATATCAGCCAGAGCAGTCACAGGATTTGGCCTATACTCTCCACGCTGGCCAGGTTGGAGAAGTCTCTTTGATGTTTATAAGCTTTATTTAGCTTGTTTTCTTAGTCACCTTCTACGATAACCACGGGAAGACTGGGAGAGGTCCTATTCCTACTCTGCCGAAAACCACACGGCTTGTGCATATTATATATTTAATCTGTAAGTTTGCCTGAAACCGTGCTGAGATATACTTTTCCTCTTAGTCGCTTCGTATGACATCTATAAAATACTAGCTGTTACCCGCAGCTTCGCCCGCGTGATATATAGCCTATGTCCTTCTTTGTACCTTAACCTGTGTATGCAAAATTTCATGATGATCGGTTCCCTACATACGGCGTGAAAGCGTAACAAACAAACGAATAAACAAACTCACTTACGCATTTATAATATTAGTTAGGAAGTTAGGAAAGACACTATTCTTAGCCCAAAACTACACGACAAAGGAAGGATAATCAAACAATATTGCGATCAAATCCCACAGAATGGAACCCGAATACTAAGCTAGATATCAAGCTAGGTAGACAATTTGCGGTGACCTGACTGCAACGTCTGAACCGCAAGCGAAGCCGGCTGTCGTCGCTTATATTACAAGTAAACGAGATCGGACATTCATGAATCAATTGACTTGGTCTCGGCTAAAGACAGCTTTTCTGTCTTCCCTCCCAGAGTAAATAAATAAGTGTGCCAGAGCGTGTTCCCAATTGCATCCTCAGCTATGTGCTTTTGAACCCGGGGTCCGCTGTAAAAACTGTTAGTTTATAGAACATATATAATTGGAAGAGAACCATATTACTAGAAAAGTACTGAATATGAAAGTTACTGGAAACCAGAATAGAGGCAGGCCAAAGAAAAGATGGATGGAATGTGTGAAAGAGGATATGGGGAAAAAGAAGGTAACGAAGGAGATGGCTCAAGATAGAGCAAAGGAAGAAACTTACATGCTGTCCCGACCCCATATAAAGTGGGATAAGGTGAGCAAAAAGAAGAAGAAGACTACACAGTATGATATGCAGGCCTAAGAAAGGTTCAGGTCCGATATATGGCGTATCCAACCCTTTCCTAGCCAGCTCATCGGCCGACTCATTGCCCTCAACCGGGCACCCAAACCAGACTCAGACTGTTGTGCCTGCCCAGTTGATTTAAGGCATTCACACTGTCCAAGACCAATCTAGAATCGATTCTGTCGGAGTTAAGTGCCATGAGAGTGGCCAGGCTGTCACTTAGAATATAGATGTGGTGATTTTTATTTTATTTATTACGTACTATTAAGGTTAAATGGAAATACTTTTACAAAATAAACAATAACAGGGCTATTTTTTCATACTTCAAAATACATCAGTTACCCAGCTGCCTCTGGCTCTTAGAAGCATCCTGTATTTTACAAAGTACAACATAGGCTACAAATAAACCGCTCTTTAGCTACCTATTATCTCCGAAGTCTGTTTTTAACTGCGCCCATTGACAACATAAACACTTCACTAACGATTGTGTAGTTCCCGTAAACAAGTCTGTATCATGAAATAACGAGCGATCAGAACGATAGAATAGAATATTCTTTATTGCACGAAATAAAACAAAAAAGAAACAATGTTGGTACTGAAGTGAAACACAGGCTAGCTAGTTGAGAACTGTTTATTTGACTCACGGGGGTATATTTTAAAATCACATCAAGGTTCCGTCGTAACTTAATAATAAGTATACTACATCTTTCTCTTTTCCATGAAAATTAAACAAATTGAAATAAACAAAATTAAAATCTGACAAGTAAGCAGTATACTTGTATAACACGGTTAATCAATTCATAGTACAGGTACAGCGGCGGACTTTTCGCATACAATACCTATAAACGGCAAAATATTGATGGGTTTTGACCCTATAAGAGGTCATTTAGCCCTTATAGGGTATATCCATATCCATCAATATAAATTGTCCGGGCAACTGAATATTTTTGTATGGACATGTCAAAAAAACATTGAGATCCCAGCATTGGTGCCATAGGAAAAGTGGTTCAAATCGAGGGACTGAATCACACATTACAGGGTTCAAAGCGATCAATATTTCATCTGGTAGAATATCTTTTGATCCTCCAACATAGTACCTAATAAAAGAGTTGTCTTGATGGATCACTCACTTTACAAAATATTTTATTTAGTTTAGACTTTTTAGATCGACCCCTCATAAAGTTAATCTATAGACCCTTCCGTAAAACCCGAGTTTCCTTTCAACATTACTCATGAGGAATCTGATATAACTACGAGTATATATCACAAAAGAAATTCTGAAAAAAAAATTTATTGCTCTTATTCTTTTTAAGGGTCCCTCTATTCATTTCAGTCAAAAATACTAAATGTACAGACAAAATATTTTTACTGTTTTATTATATGTATAGATTTGGCAATGTTTGATAAAATAATGTCATTTAATCCAATTTCGCAGCCCTTATGATAAGGGGATCACCGCAGAACGACGGGAATGCAACCGGGTAAATTCCGAGAAAAGGAAAATGTTTAGCACTTTATGATTTTGGATCTGCTTTAAAATTATAAGTACAATATATCCTATGTTCTTATACTCACACTTAACGAGGTGACTATTCTGTAGCCTTTTTAATGGGGCCTGAACCTTATTACCGCTGTTACAGACAGACTTTAAACTAACATTTTAACGGAACATTTAACAGTAATGAAGATCCTGTAAAATACAAGAATGTTAGCTGGTTTGTTGTTCTAACTTTGTTTATTAGTATTTTCATACTTGTATCTAAAATAGCTATTAATATAATGTATGTAGGTAAAAGTATAATAGCAGTTTTGGGAATAATGCAATTCTTGTGAAAGAAAGTACAGTTCAAACTGTAATAATAATACGTAAACTCTCATGCAGTTAAATAATTTAAACAGACTGAAATTGATCGATATTCCCTCAATAAATACTTGGATCAAAACAGTTTAATTTAGCTGTCAGTGCTGATATCTCGCGCATATTTGAATAGTATGACAGATTTTACAATCCCTTTCTAACAAGGTTTTTATATTGAAATATCATTGAAAGATCACTCCTGGTCTCGGGCAAAGACTGAGTAAACAAATTGAATATTTACACAAATCTTAAAACAAGCTCGAAACAGATGAATCTCGAACGGAATTCATTATCGTGCACTCATTGCCACCGACAATAGGCAGAAACTGCAAAATCATATCCTCCATAAATCATTACAGGCACTCAGGCCCTCACTTCAGTCTTACCAAATTATTCACACAGCAAGCCGTCTCTATAAATCGATAACTCATTCCATATTCTCATTTTAAATCACCCCCTTTGAACCTAGACGTCTGCACGACGTCTTGGATGGCACAATAGTGATAATGAAACATGCATTACAAGCGCTTTTGTGTTCCCCCACCACTCGTTGAGCGCCATTCTTTTTAATAAGATTTTGAATTTAGAATGCGCCTTGATTTTTTTGTACGTGGTAAGTATTTGGGTTGGTGAATTATTATTTTTTAGAAGGAGTGTTTTGTCAGAAACTATTTTGTTTTATTCTTGTATTGATATTTCGATTATCTACCTACCTAAACATGGGGTAAACTGAACAGGCTAAGTTTTAAAAGCGATAACAGCTAGGTAGACTTTAAACACCAAAAAATACTTACTTTCTATAAATATACCTACATTTTCTTATTTTTTAACCCATTTTAAACAGAAATTTCAGCAAGTCATGTGTAAGTTTATAGTAGCTGAAAACCGTAATTTTCTCAAAACACGATTTTATTTTTATATCGTTTCGGTTTTGCTTAATCTTGTTTAAACATTCTTATCTCTAGATGTCGAATGGGACCCAGGTGGCCTAGCGATTAGGATAACTACTGGAATAGGGGTTCGAATCCCTCAAACGCATGTTTGTTTGAACAGGATAGTTTAGGGTGACGATGTTTATGTGTGGGTGTTATTTGTTTATTTAAGGCAACCTTTTTTATTAAGGGGGAACACTAGGCACAGTAGCGACGCCAATCATTTTATTCCTAATACTTTACAAATAGAAAGGAATTCAAGAATATAAACAATACAAGCCTTAGTAAATAACCTGAAGTATTTTTTTAATCATGTTTATTACTATCGGAATCAGTGAGAATTATGAGAATCTGATTACCGCCAAAAACGGCCGTTTTTGGCGGTTATCACTTTTTCTCTCAATTACTGATTCTCATAATATCAAAACATGATTCCAAAAATACTTCAGGTTATTTACTAAGGCTTGTATTGTTTATATTCTTGAATTCCTTTCTATTTGTAAAGTATTAGGAATAAAATGATTGGCGTCGCTACTGTGCCTAGTGTTCCCCCTTAAGGTAAGGGTCTTAGCGACAAAAACCCTTCAATAAATAAACGTCCCTCGTATTCGATACTTTTAATCGATTATGAAAAAGGCCGATTATGCGTTACTTAAAAAAAATAACGGCCAAGTGTAAGTTGTTGTCTCACGTTAAGGATTCCGTTGAATAATGTAAAGATTCTTTTTCTTATTTTGCGAAGCTCTTAGACAATATTTAACTAGCTATTATTACTCGCCACTTTGCCCGCATTCTTGTCTATGCAACCAAGTTTTGGAATAAAAAGTATTCTGTATGTCAGTTCAGGAAAGAGTCTAAACTACTGTTAAATCGCGTTAGAGTAACGAAGATAGATAACCTACACAAATTAGAAATGTTAACATTCAATTAAATATTTATTATATTTTTTTTGTGTCATACATATAACCGTAAATTATCTATACCTACCGTTCGAAATAAATAATCCTACAATACAGATCGACAAAAAAATCGAACCCCCGTTTCGGCCCTTCGGGTACGAATCCCTTAAAAACCGTTATGCAAAATAGAAAAAAGTTCATAACATTAACGGCTCATAAAGTCAAAATATATCGATACTATCAATATGAAATTCATAACCCTTGTCGGCATAAATGTTGTAAATAATTTAAATTTGCCGTCATTTTTTTGTCGGCCAACAAAGGTAGGCGGAGACAAAGGCCTTAATATGAATTCTTCAAAGTTTGTCGGGCTAAAAAAGAGACGTTTGGGATATTAGTCCACTAAAAGCTATAAAATATATAATACATACTCAAAATGTTTAATGAAGAAGGCCTTGAAATAAATTCTTCAAAGTTCGTCGGGCTAAAAAAGAGACGTTTGGGAAGTAGGTCCAGTAAAAGCCGTGATAATAAAATATAAAATAAATTAAAAATTAACAAAAAGCTTTAATGATGAAGGTCTTGATATTAATTCTTTAAGGTTTGTCAAGCTATAAAAAAGACGTTTGGGAAGCAGATCCAGTCAAAGCTTCGATAAAATATAAAATAAATTAAAACTTAACCAAAATGTTTAATGAAGAAGGCCTTGGTATAAACTCTTCCAAGTTTGTCGGGCTAAAAAAGAGACGTTTGGAATGAAGGTCCAGTAAAAGCTTTAAAAAAATATAAAATGAAAGAAACTTAACCAAAATGTTTAATGAAGAAGGCCTTCATATAATTTTTTCAAAGTTTAATGGGATAAAAGAGAGACATTTGGGAAGTAGTGCCAGTGGAAGCTATTAGGAAATATAAAATAAAACAAAATTAACAAAAAATGTTTAATGAAAAAGACCCTGATATGAATTCCTCAAAGTTTGTCGGGCTAAAAAAGAGACGTTTGGGTTGTGGGGTCCATAGGAAACTATGAGAAATTTATAATTAAAAAGTTGCATGATTTACAGAATATTTTATATTCAAATCTTAAACTTTCATCAATAAAAGTTAAGCATAATAATTACCGAAACAAAAAAGATTTTATAAATTCCGCACTCTGCCATATCAAAAATTTATACCACAAATTTTGGATTAGTACAGTTTATTGAAATTGACATTGACATACTGTGCCGACCTCACATAAAAAGTGGGATAAGGTAAAGGAAGAAGAAGACAGTTTATTGAAATTTGTCAAAGACTAGGTGATACTTACACCAGGATTCTGATACGTCATTTATATATTGGTTCTATTAGCCAAAAGAATTTAAAGTCTCCGTTATTTAAACACCAATAAGAAAGCCTCACGTACAACAACTAGCAAATCGGTATCTTTGTTCATATATTTAAATAAATATAAATTATCTTAATATGCTTCCTGTGAGGCTAGCTAAATCAGTTGAATTTGTTCCTATATACCTATGTTTGTTTTTCGTATGTGTAAGTGGCCAACACTAGTGTCAGATTTTTCAAGCTGCCTTAAGCCATCTGACATAGCTTAACGACTGACATCAATAATGACAGCCGGGACCAACGGCTTAACGTGCCTTCCGAAGCCTAAAGACCTTTTTCCTCGCTTATTATCGCTTTTACTGTGCCCATATCTTATCAACGCAGAATCTTCTTTATCCCTATGTCAACAGGGAATTTCAGCCTGATACAACCTCATAAACTATGGAAAAATTAATTATGGCTCCAAAGGAATATTTAATGGGGACCCTTTTTTATCGTTTCGGCTCCCGAGTCTTTATAATGTGGACGTCTGTCCATCTTTTGTCTTTATCTAAGGAATTTAATTAAAAAAGATGTGATGTGAATGAATTTTTTGTTTTGTTGATGAGTGTGGTTGATAAAGGACCTGTGACGAGTCAACATTGTATCTACAAGTTATTTTTGTGTCTTTTTATTGTTCTGTGTCTGTTACAAGGCTAGAATGTACTAGCTGTATCTTCTCTTGCGTAGATTGGGATTGCTGTCATCAAGTCTTTTTTAGTCTCCACTGCAGGAGCACGACCCTCTCTGTACTACCAGGGCTATAATTAGACAGAGCAGTCAGAGTATTTGGCCTACACTCTCCACGCTGGCCAAACGGGTTGGAGATCTTTGATGTTAATAAGCTTTATTTAACTTTTGTTTCCTAAGTCGCCTTCTACGATATCCACGGGAGGAGTTGGAGAGGTCGTATTCTACTCTGCCGGAAACCGTACGGATTGATTGAAGTAAATTTATTTATTATATAGGATTACTTTTATATATTTTCAACATGGCTCTGCTACGGTCATCATGATGATGATGATGATGATGGGATGGTGACATGATAAAGACTTTCGCATTTATAATATTAGTTAGATAATTATCATTATCTAACTAATATTATAAATGCGAAAGTAAGTTTGTTTGTTTGTTACGCTTTCACACCTTACCTCCTGAACCGGTCATCATGAAATTTTAGTTAGGGTACTGTGATGGATATAGGATATAGGCTTTATATCATACGACCGTAAACGAAGTAACAGCTAGTTATTAATAAAATGAATCAATCAAAATAATAGCCTAGATGTAGGCTGGGCTCACCATCTCGTTAAAGGTAGACTTTTGGTAGAGTGCTTTCTGTTATATTCTTTTTCTTAAAGTTTATGGGTAACATGAACAAAAAACATTTCATGACATTCTGGCTTCCCCATTATCTGAGGAAGCCAGAAGGCTGTCACAATTGTATCTAGCTATCTCTATATTGTGAAGTTAAAATTATGCTTTAAATTATAATGGAATAGACTTAGTTATTGTATAATCTACGGGGGTGACATATCACTGTGTGACAAAACCCCTTTTAAATAAATAAAGAAAAAAAATGAAATAAGGGTAAAAAAAATGAACAAAAAAAATATATAATAATTAAAATGCGTCTTGTTAAAGAAGAAAAGTGCAAAATACTTGTTTTTCGAGGTATTTACTAAAAACCGGGGTTGAAAACTTTTGAATGTTTAGCTGGCTCTTATAAGCTCGGGTCAAGCTCCGTGGCGCAGCGGTCAACACGCTAGCCTGCGACACGGGGGTCCCGGGTTCGATCCCCGGTCAGGTCAAGATGGAAAAAGATCTTTTTCATATTGACCTGGGTCTTGGATGTTTATCTATATAAGTATATATTATAAAATATAGTATCGTTGAGTTAGTATCCTGCGACACAAGTTCACAACTTACTGTGGGGCTAGCTCAATTTGTGTGATATGTCCCTATATATTTATTTATTTATTATTTATAAAAGACCTTCGAAAAAACGAAGGAGGTTCGTAAGTCGACGCGTGTATTTTTTTGTGTGTAACTCTCGTACAGAGTAAGTAATTTTTTTATTAGAACGTAGTTACCGTTGGCTTTTCCTTTTAAAAATTATAAAGGACCATTTATGCGTATACCCACGCACAATTGGTCCTATATAAATTTAAAAAAAAAGTCTAACCCTAACTGAAGTACAACAGAAGACGATTTTTTGCTTTTCAGCGTATTTTAGCGTTTTAATTTTTGTTAAAAAGTTTTTACTGTAGAATGCCTTCTGTTTTTCAACTTTTTCCATTATACTATTTTTACGACTTTGCCGTTTTAGCAGCAAGAATCATTAACAGGTGGAAACGGAAATACAAAAACGTATTGAGTTTATAATGGGCTTAAGAAGCTTAGGTATTAAGGTCATGCTGTACTTAAAGTTAGCGTCGTACATCGTGACTAACATCATTAATGAATCAGTAATATCGCTATCTATCGGCCAAGGTCTGCCATTGTGTGTATGTTTGTGTTGCAATCATGCATCACGCCTACGAGCATCACGCTTATAAATAAGTAATTATTTAAAAGCTTCGTTTCATAAATTATTGATATCGCTGTAATGAACGACACCTCCGTATACGCAACGCACTTAAAATTAATTTAAGATCCTGATTATTTTATTGTTAGTTCTGTTTATATATATATATATCGTATTTTTTAATTCATCGTGTCAAGGGATTACTTACGGAGTAGACAGAGCTAAGAGCTATAAGACCCAAAGTACGTATAACGCTATGCTATGATGGACCTCTGAACCTAATTTGGGATGTAAATATGTCGAATACGGATTCGACATATTTACATCCCAAATTAGGTTCAGATGTAATTCACCTTATCGAGTGCAACTTTGTCCTCAGTCTATTCCTATCTGTTTTCTAAAATCTATTGGCTGTGTTGGCCGCTTACTCACACAAAACCACTTTTGTACGCCCATGACGAATTTTTTTCCTGAATTATTTTTGTTCAGGACAAGTTTAGGTATAGTGGGCTGAGACACCCTTTCAATGTTGAGGGTTAAATTAACCCCGTTAATCAGCCTCAGCTGCCGACATTTTCTAAAGTTGTAAAATACAAACTTTCATACTTCCAAAATTATTAAAATTGTCAAAATCACGAACAAATATTAATTTCATGGTGTTGACAATTTTATTTATGACTTGACAATTAGGCCCCATCCTAAGCCCGCACAGAGCAATCTCCGACAGTCTGGTGTCATGGGATGTGAATCAAAATCCGACTACGTAATAAGGCATGCGGTTTAGGGCACGTAGACGAGATACTGTTTTGGACATTTTACTCAATTATTGTATAATCAAAGATCTACTTCATCGATTGATTGTGTGTGATTTGACCATATAATTTATTAGGTCCTTACCTGTAAAATTGGCGTTTTATATACAGAATTTCGAGCAAACTGAATTTTTCATACTAACGTTTTTAATATTATTTCGGGTTTGATTAATTGAACAAAAATTAAATTTTGCATTATTTACTAGCTGTTGCCCGCGACTCCGCCCGCTTGATATTTGTCTGCCTATATCCTTCTCAGTAGCCTAACCTATGTGTATGCAAAATTTCATGATGATCGGTTCAGTAGATAGGGCGTGAAAGCGCAACAAACGAACAAACTCACTTTCGCATTTATGATATTAGTTGGGATTGGGATATTGACTTCATTGAGGCATATGCATGCTCTCCTTTCTTGGTAATAACTTATATTGAAACATCGGGGTATTGATCCTAAATACCTTTGTTCCATTCCCCCAGTACTACTACCCTTCCCTCGCTTGAGAAACGGTTTAGATGTGCAGCAGCGTCGGAACCGATATAATCCAAACGAACTGCGCTCACAAGTTTTTTTTTTACTTTAGTTTACATAACACATAGAAAAATGTAAACAGTTTCTTCTTACAGATTGGTCACAAAAAACATAATATCTGCTATACTTTTATAAGTGCTGAGAGCAAAACAAGTTTAAAACACCCAAATAAGTGTAACAAGGATAATTCTGTAACAGATTTAATGTGTTATGAATATGTATCCTTTATTATGGCGTTTTTGAGTCCCTGCTTAGAAATACTTAGAATCAAGTAAAAGATTAAGTATAAGCTCAAAAGTTTCATTTCTGCTGAGATTATAATAAGATTTACTTATGAGGTATTTTATTGCCAAAGTGTAACTATACAAACAAAAGTAATTAATGAACTAAAATAAGTAATTCGGAGTTTGAGTAAACAAGAAAGTAGTAAATTAAGGCTGGAAAACATATATTTCTTTTTTTGGTACTGTTGCATTAGATGGCTACAACGATTATGAACGATTCGATACGAGCTCCGTGGCGCAGCGGTCATTACGCCTGCCTGCGACACGGATGGTGCCGGGTTCGATCCCCAGTCAGGTCAAGATAGAAAACGATCTTTTTCAGATTGACCTGGGTCTTGGATGTTTATCTATATATATGTATTTTGTTATAAAATATAGTATCGTTGAGTTAGTATCCCATAACACAAGTCTTTCATAAGAACTTACTTTGGGGCTAGCTCAATCTGTGTGATTTGTCCGTATATATTAAAAAAAATATATACTTATAAAAGAAATATTCTTCCACGCTGGTCTGAGAGAAAAGAGACTACGTAGAATGTACCAGCAGCTTCTCTTCCTACGTTGATCGTAAAAGCCGATCGAGAGAATGGGCGTGTGGAATCATGTCAATAGGCGCTGCGGCTAGCAACCCATCACTATTTTGATTCCTTTCTTCACCTACCAGCCCACTAACATGCTAATCGTGGCCTTTAGGTATCATAGACCTGCCCCCCAATTTATTTACTCGGATGACAGGTGTCGATGCCTATCAATCTAGAATTTGCTGTTACAATGCGGTTTTTGTATTCCAAATAAAAATTTCGAGCAAGCAAAAGCCGCATTGTAACTGTAATTTCTAGATTGATAGGCATCGACACCTGTCATCCGAGTTAGTAAATAAGGGGGCTGGGCTCTGTATACCCCGCAAAGGAAAAGACGAGATAGTATTTATGTAAGTTTTTTTACTAAACAAAGACAAAACGCGTTATATTATATTAAACATTTGTCCTCGAAGTAGTTGGTGCATGAAATTGACTAGTATTGGCAAAGCGTCAAATACACGTCAAGGAAAAATATTGTTCTTAAGCCGGGAGCAATGTATGGGGACATCTTTCTTGCGGCATTTGTATTATTCTTATGTTATTCCAAATTATTTTATTGGTTTTTTCTTAGGAGATGTAAGAAGTACCCGAAACCGAAGAGCATGCATGGGGAGAGTGATGAGTTTAGATGAAGCTAGAGGGATTTGTCAGAATCGTAGCAAGTGGAGATCCATAGTCTCTGCCTATCTATGGGAAAAAGGCGTGATAATATGTATGTATGTATGTTTTTCTTAAACAGACCAGATGGATTGATTTAGATTCTTTCTCTGTTTTAATCCACGCTTTGAGTTTTTTTTTAACTACAGGTTTTCTGAAGATTGAGCATTTCACAGTTTTATTTAAGTAGAAAACGTAGAGATCTCGTACAAAGCGACCTTAATGAGTAAGCTATACTCAAGGTAGATTGAGTCAGGCGAGCGGCCGACCATAGAAACTTTACTAGAGCTCCGTGACGCAGCGGTCAACACGCCAGCCTGCGACACGGGGGTCCTGGGTTCGATCCCCGGTCAGATCATGATGGAAAACGATCTTTTTCAGAATGACCTGGGTCTTGGATGTTTATCTATATAAGTATATATTATAAAATATAGTATCGTTGAGTTAGTATCCTGCGACACAAGTTCACAACTTACTGTGGGGCTAGCTCAATTTGTGTGATATGTCCCTATATATTTATTTATAGAAACTTTACTAAATTACTTATAGTGCTTACTTTATTGTTATAAGTTAATATGGTAATTTAATACTTTTTATTTCTAGTGGAACTTAGGATCCTATAAGCATCACAACATCTGAGAATACAATCAGCAACACACTCAAGAGAAAGCCCGTCTTTTGCAAAGTGCTTTACTAAGTAGTCCCAACAAATATTATAAATGCGAAAGTGAGTTTGTTTTTTTGTTTATTTGTTTGTTTGTTACGCTTTCACGCCGTATCTTCTGAACCGATCAACATAAAATTTTGCATACACATAGGTTAGGATACCGAGAAGGACATCCCAATCCCAATTCCAATCCTATCCCAATTCCAATTCCAATCCCATCCCAATCCCAACTAATATTATAAATGCGAAAGTGAGTTTGTTTATTTGTTTGTTTGTTACGCTTTCACGCCGTATCTGCTGAACCGATCATCATGAAATTTTGCATACACATAGGTTAGGGTACCGAGAAGGACATAGGCTTTATATTACGCGGGCGAAGCCGCGGGTAACAGCTAGTAATTTTATAAATCCTTTCGGTAGCCTATACGTAGGCTAATGACATTCGGCTGATATATGAATTTGCTGTGGAAAGATGCGACTATTTGTATGATTTTTAGCAATTGATATGAACCCGTTGAAATATTTCTCTTTTTGGACCCTTCAAGGAGTTGAATCACTCCTAGCACGATGATTTGAACAACTTTTCGTATGGAACCAATGCTAGGATATCAATTTCTTTTTTGACATTTCCAAAATATTCATTATTAACTGGAACTAAAGCCACAGCAAAAAGAAGTCAATAGATGAACGTCACAACAACAAACAAGCTATTAAACATCTCTAAATCCTGCCATAAATCAGCGACAAATTAGTCGCTCGACTGCCGCGCCCAGTAATTGGGCACGTTCACTCATTTGCATTGGCCGCCCGATTGATTCTCGCTATATTTCGGGCAAATTGCTATGCGGTTAGGTGATTTGTATGAAAATCTTCTTATTCACTCCCAAATTGTTAAGTCGGAACTGAAAATTCTGTAGTTTAATTACACGTTGCCAAAATATCGGACCACGATGTCCGAAACGCCATAGGAAAGGGAAAACCCGATTGAATAAATAGTACACCTATTATCACCTACACACACACACAACTTGCTAGCTCGCTCAACTCAATTGCTAGCTCATGAATGACAATTTGCTAGCTCATGAATGACTTACTGTGTAAATGACGCCTTACATTTCCATCCACCCCTTGATCTGTTTTTAATATTTGCTCCAAATGAATGCATTAGGTACATTTTTTTTGTGATGCAATAAATGCATTTTACTTTTCAATCACTATCACTACATATGATAAAACAAAGTCCTCCGCCGCGTCTGTCTGTCTGTCTGTCTGTCTGTCTGTTCGCGATAAACTCAAAAACTACTCCACGGATTTTTATACTGTTTTCACCAATAGATAGAGTGATTCACGAGGAAGGTTTTAAGGTATAATACATGCCCGGGCGCAGCCGGGTAGGGCTGCTGGTACCTATTAATTTCCTTAGGAGCCGTTGACGTGGTCATTATTAGCGCTTGCGCATGAAAAACAACCCCAGGCGTGATCTTGATAGGTGACCACCCATCCCAGTAAAGATCGCGTTAGGGTTACTTAGGGTACAAGAGGTACCAAAAAATTTTAGGTTCATACATAAGTATTTCGTGCACATTAAGCCATTGGTATCGGCTGTCATTGTCTGATGACAATTATTAGGCTATGTCAGATACCTTCAGGAAGCTTGAAGGCGCCGCCCTATGGTCCAATGGGTGTGAGCTCTATGAGCGCTTACGTATGTTAAGCAACCCCTGGTGCAGTCCCTACTTGGATGGGTGACCGCAAGTGGCATAAAAATATCTCGAGCTCCTCCGTGCTTCGGAAGGCACGTTAAGCTGTTCGTCCCGGCTGTCATCGTTGATGGCAGTCGTTATGCTATGTCAGATGCCTTAAGGCAGCTTGAAAAATCTGACACCAGTGTTGGCCACTTACATATACGAAAAATAACAAACAAGGAAGCTTGAAGGATCTGAACTAGTGTTGGCCACTTACACACAATTATCATATAAGCCACAAGAAGTCCACAGTTGGACATAGGCCTCCCTCACGGATTTCCAACGTGACCGGTTGGAAGCGCCCAAATTAATATAATTTTCATACAAAATAAAATGATAAAACACATTTTGTAATATAGTACTTATATATGAAAGAAAATATGCAATGCAGACGAAATCCATTAAATATTCATACAAACGACTGCAGCCACCCTCAAGTTCCCGAGACACAAAGAATCAGACTAACAAGCCGGACAATGAAATGTTAATCAGTCAATCAGACTGTCCAAACCGCGTTTGATCGGCGCGACTAGGGTGACCATATCTCACGATTTGTCCTGAGATTTTAGGATAAATAAATAAATAATACGGACAAATCACACAAATGGAGCTAGCCTCAAAATAAGTTCGAGACTTGTGTTATGGGATACTAACTCAACGATACTATATTTTATAATCCATCCATCCATCCATCAGGTCTTTTTTAGTCTCCACTGCAGGAGCACGACCCTCTCTGTTCTACCACAGCAATATATTAGCCAGAGTAGCCAGAGGATTTGGCCTACACTCTCTACGCTGGCCAGACGGGTTGGAGAGATCTTTTTGATGTTTGTAAGCTTTGTTTAGCTTGTGTTTCCTAAGTCGCCTTTTACGACATCCACGGGAAGACTTGGAGTGGTCCTATTCTACTATGCCGGGAACCTGTTAGACTAGCAAAGAGGTATGTTAGTCTGATGTGCCAAAAAGACAAAGGAGTTTGTTATTTTATGAACATTTTCTAATTTCAAGTTCCTCTTGTCAATACTTTTGTTGTCATATATTTTTCGTTGTCAAATGAATAAAAGAAATATTTCTATCTAAATATTTCATTTAACTATAATTCAACCATAATGTAAACTGTGCACTTAAAGTAATTAGTGCCACCAGGTAAGGCACTAATAGGTTATAGACCCGCATTCGATAATTATGGATGATAACGAGAAAGAGAGAGGAACTGCATCTGGCAGTCCAGGGAGCAGTTTGCCATCAGTTGAAAAGTTGGACGGCAATTCGAATTATGCAACGTGGAAATTTCTCATGGAATTATACCTGATTCATGATGATTTGTGGGAATACACACATATAACTCCAGATGCTTGCGACGTTTCTGGTACAAGGCGCGACCAGAGAGCACGGGCCAAGATCTGTTTGATGGTAAGACCCCATTGCTTGGTGCATGTCCGAAGTGCAAAAACGGCGAAGGAAGCTTGGGAAGCTTTAAAGAATGCCTTTGAAGATAAGGGTTTGAACAACCGTTGCCGGCTTTTAACAAAATTAGTGAGCATGAGGCTCGAAAAGTTTTCAACGATTCGTGAATATGTGACATCTGTTTTAGCAACGTCACAGGAGCTGTTGGATATTGGGAAGGAGGTTGATGACGAGCTCCTAGCAGCTCTACTTCTTCAAGGCCTTACTCCAGAATTTCAACCAATGAGACTGGCCATAGAGAACAGCAATATTAATTTAACTACCGACTATGTGAAAACAAAGCTTTTTCAAATGGAAGATACCTACTCAGCTAGTACCAGTGAGCAGCAAACTTCAACATCAGCACTGTTATCTAATAAGCATAAGGGCAAGAGTGCACCTAAGAAGAAGACCAGAAGGGTCAAGTGTTTTATTTGCGACGGTCCTCACAAAGCATATGACTGTCCTGAGAATCCAAAGCAGAAGAAGGAGGCGCTGCAGGCCTACGCGCTTGGTACAGCAGTAAAACCAAATACTGATGATTGGATTATTGACTCCGGGGCGTCTACACATATGACCAATCGCAAATCATGGTTTAAGGACTTAAAGAAAACTTCTAAACCTTTGAGAGTGACTTGTGCTGACGGTAATGAGTTGTTGGGTGAAAGCGAAGGTATGGTAGTTTGCGAATCAATAGATTTAACAATCAGTAATGTTACATATGTTCCTAGATTAGCTTCTAATTTACTAAGTGTGAATGCTATTACGAAAAAAGGACATATAGTGGTATTTTCAGAAAAGGGTTGTGACATCTTTAAGAGTAATGAGTGTGAGGTTAAAGGAAAGGCTGTAGTGAAAGGTGTGGAAGAACGAGGCATTTATAAAATCAAGTGCTGTTCACAGGGTTCTGCGCTTTCATCAGCAACTGCAGGTGACCAGCTGATGCTGTGGCATCGGAGGATGGGGCACCTTGGTATGAAAAACCTGAAATTACTTAGAGATAAGATGGCAACAGGGGTAAGTTTTCCTGACACTTTAACTAAACTTGAGTGTATACCTTGCATCCTGGGAAAACAAACAAAGCAACCTTTTAAGAAGAATAGTGCGACGAGAAGCACTGAGGTACTAGGTTTGGTACATTCTGACGTATGTGGACCTATGGAGGTACCGTCTGTCAGCAAGTTTCGATATTTTTTAACGTTTATTGACGATTTTACTCGCAAAACCTTTGTATATTTTTTGAAACAAAAGAGTGATGTTTTCGAAAAATTTATGGAGTTTAAGGAGTTTGCGGAAAATCAAAGCGGAAAGAAGCTGAAGATTCTTCGCAGTGATAATGGGACGGAATTCGTCAACAAACGTTTCGATGATTATTTGAAAAAATGCGGAATTCAGCACCAGTTGACAGTTGATTTTACTCCGGAACAGAACGGGGTCGCTGAGAGAGCGAATCGTACGGTTAACGAGAAAGCTAGGAGTATGCTGCAAGATTCTGGTCTGGATAAGCGGTTTTGGGCAGAGGCTGTCCATCATGCAGTTTTTTTGAAAAATCGTTCACCAACGATAGCGGTGAAAAATGTAACACCTGAAGAAAAATGGTCAAAGAGAAAATGTGATCTCAGCACAATTAAGGTCTTTGGGTGCAAAGCTTTTATGCATATTCCTAAAGAAAAGAGAAAAAAGTGGGATGCTAAAGGCAGAGAACTAATCTTCACAGGCTTCTGTGATAACTCCAAAGCCTATAGATTAGTCGACCCTACTTCTGGTGCAGTATTTAAGGCAAGAAACGTTGTGTTCTTAGAGAGCCAAATGAGTGACAAGAGTTCAAAAATCAAAGAGAATCAAGAGGTGATTATTAATCTAAGTGAAGATTGTGAAATGAACCAACCGTCACATCAAAGCCTTGTAGAGACTGAGAGCAGACAGTCAACACATTCATCTGGACGAGTTGAAAGAGAAATTTCAACTGATTCTGATCATGTTTCAGGGGATAATATTCTTAGAGAAGATAACAATCCTCGAGTGGAACACGAGATTAGGAACGTGGGATCTGATGTTCGTACAGAAGATCAAAATGAGCCAGATGTAGACTCTGATACAGCAGAGTTTGAAGACTGTGACTCAGTTTCAACAGTGGCTGAGCAAATTGAGGAAGATTTTCAAGATAGGCCACGGAGGTATCCCCTAAGAAACCGAAAGCCTACTCAGTTTCCAGATTACATACTGTATCAGGCCAGTGAATCGGAACAGGATCCTAGTACGATTCATGAAGCACTGTCAAGGAGTGACAGTAAGGAGTGGAAAGTAGCCATTCAAGAAGAATTGAGTGCAATCAAGAAAAACAAGACTTGGGTTTTAGTCAAACGACCGGAACGATGTAATGTCGTTGATTCTAAATGGATATTTAAAATCAAAGACGAAGGGGAGGGAAAGAAGCGTTATAAGGCTCGTCTTGTGGCCCGAGGTTTCAGTCAAAGATATGGAGTTGACTATGACGAGACTTTCTCCCCGGTTGTAAGACACAGTTCGCTAAGAACACTTTTAGCGTTAGCAGCTACTTATTGCCTCAATATTGACCAAATGGACGTGAAAACGGCGTTCCTCAACGGAGAGTTGTCAGAGACTGTATATATGAAGCAACCAGAAGGCTTTGAGGAAAAGAGTTCGGAGTACGTTTGTTTATTAAAACGCTCACTGTATGGATTAAAGCAAGCTCCTAGAGCATGGAACACTAAGTTGAACAAAGAGTTGTTACAACTGGCGTTTAAAAGATCCAAGAATGAACCTTGTGTTTATATAAAGTCAAATGGGAAGAAGCTGATTATACTTGCAGTTTATGTAGATGACATTCTCATTCTGTGGAATGACAAAGAGGAATTACAGAATCTTAAACAAGATTTGATGAGGAAGTTTGAGATGAAGGATCTCGGTCGCGCAAAATTCCTTCTGGGAATCCGCATCACTCAAAGCGACACTTCAATCAAAATCGACCAAGAGAGTTATGTCGATAAGATGCTTAAAAACTTTGGTATGGTTGACTGCAAGGTTGCATCAACGCCATCTGTGCCTGGACAGAAACTGGAAAAACCAGGATCAACACACAGACTTGATTCTAATATACCATACCAAAATTTAATTGGTTCATTAATGTATTTAGCTGTCTGCACGAGACCAGACATAGCGTATACTGTGAACTATCTGAGCCAGTTCAACACCTGCTTTACTGAGGAGCACTGGACAGCAGCGAAACGAGTGCTACGATTCTTAAAAGGAACCAAGAGTCATGGACTTTTCTATAGCAAAACGGACAGAAAAGGATTAATTGGCTACGCAGATGCAAGTCATGCTACATCCTTTGACAGAAAGTCGTACACTGGATTGGTTTTCCTGTGGAAAGGAGGAGCAATTTGCTGGGAAAGCAAAAAGCAGAAGACAGTAGCACTATCCACTGCTGAAGCAGAATATGTTGCCATCTCGGAAGCAGCCCGAGAAGCAATATTTTTAAAACGTTTTGTTGCTGAGCTTACTGGAGAACAGGAGAAGCAACTGACTATCTACTGTGATAGCCAGTCAGCAATAGCCATTGCACAGAATCCTGTGCACCACCAACGCACAAAGCATATTGATGTGCGTCACCACTATGTAAGAGAAGCATGTGAAGGTGGGCATGTGAGGTTAGAGTACGTAGAGACCGGGCGAATGGTCGCGGATGTACTCACTAAACCCCTCTTAAAGGGTAAATTCCAGATGTGTGCAAGAAGTATGGGTCTGGAGGAATGAAATTAAGGAGGAGTGTTAGACTAGCAAAGAGGTATGTTAGTCTGATGTGCCAAAAAGACAAAGGAGTTTGTTATTTTATGAACATTTTCTAATTTCAAGTTCCTCTTGTCAATACTTTTGTTGTCATATATTTTTCGTTGTCAAATGAATAAAAGAAATATTTCTATCTAAATATTTCATTTAACTATAATTCAACCATAATGTAAACTGTGCACTTAAAGTAATTAGTGCCACCAGGTAAGGCACTAATAGAACCACACGGCTATATTTTATAATAGATACTTATAAAGATACACATCCAAGACCCAGGTCAATCTGAAAAAGATCATTTTCCATCTTGACCTGACCGGGGATTGAACCCGGGACCATCCGTGGCGCAGGCAGGCGTGTGCGCTACATTACAGAGGTCGTCAATATATTTGGTTCTCAGGATTGCGGCCGAATTTTGCAAAACTCAGGAAATATCAGGACTTTAGGATTTTCAATAAACTATGATTAAACTCCACGATGAACCTAATGTTATACCACAGTACACACTGTGCATCGACTCGCGCGATGTTCCCAGCCAACATAAAGTTTGATTCGGACTATAATAAAACGTTAAACGATACTAAAACGACTTTCTTTTAAATTGTTTAGCACCTTTGAGAGAAAATTCTCAAACTACATCAAAATCTCAGGATTTTTCAACTTTTCCCGTACTTTTGATATTAACATCTGGTAACCCTAGCCGCGACTAGTCGGAAATGCGATTATCCGCAGTCGCAGCGTTGCCTTATTTGCGAAGTGTAATTGTGAATTACAGCTGATTGGACTGTGTAGGGAGTAAGGAAATTTTGAATAGATTGGGCTAGGGTTAAAGCATCGCGCTTGCAATTGCTAGTGGAGGAATAAAGAAACTCACAAACAATCAATACGTATATATATTAACATACAACATCATCATCAGGTCTTTTTTGGTCTCCACTGCAGGAGCATTAGTACCCTCTGACTGCTGTGGATATTACATGGGGTAGTACAACCCCATATAATAATCACAGCAGTCAGAGGACTTGGCCTTCACTCTCCACGCTGGTCAGACTCTCTGTGATGTGTATAAGCTTTGTTTAGCTTATGTTCCCTAAGTCGCCGTCTACGACATCCGCAGAAAGGCTTAAAGTGAACCTATTTTACTCTGACGGGAATCACACGACATTTTATCATACACTCTAGAGGTGTTACTAATATATCAGAACCGATACCGCGAACATAATATGAGCGCTGCAGAACATAATATAAATATATTAGGTTATGTGATATCCGAAGAACGCGTTCCCGAAGAACCGTCAAGAACAGTTAATATCCAAAGTATCGTATCGGTGAGGTGAACCGACTGCGTTACTGCGTTTCGCGCCCGTTCGCGTTCCGCATCCGTTCGCGTCCTAAATACGACGATACGAAACGAAATTAACTAAACCTTGATGTAAAATGCCTCAAAAAATAATATCGCCTGCAAAATCCCAGCCTGTTCTTCACCGTTCTTGGAGAACGTTTAACGGAACATAATATCGGTAAACTAATATATTCGATAACATGGTTCTTGATATCTGACCCTAATATAACACCTTTAATACACTCATCCATAAACTCAAAAAGAATACACCCCAATTTTTGCAGTCGTGTAAAAACATAACCCTCGTTCTGAGGCAGGCGGGTAAAAATGCTGTTTACCAAGACGATTTCCGAGAAACATGATTGCATCCACTTTAATATATTTCTCACATCTGTGCACTGAATAATATGCACTAGATTGCATGCTATCGGATATACGTTGCAATCGTTGCATTTCGTGAACTTCCGGTGTTCAGCAGGAATATATTAAAAAATATATTTACAAGTTGTTATTTTTTTATGTTCATCGGATACTATGCAATTGGATATTTGCATATGGGATGCATTAAGGTCTATTTTTCAAAGCGCTATTGGATATTTTCGGCGATATTGCAAATTTCGACTAGTCTACTGTATTAAAGGAAGAAAAACATTACGTGTGTTTGTTTGTAATCGATAAAATTTATTACTCCACCAACCTTTTTAAAAAACCGGCCAAGTGCGTGTTGGGCCACGCGCAGTATAGGGTTCCGTAGTTGCGAATGACAACTTTGAGTTCACACTGTTTACACTCGCACCTCACAGTTTAACGACCAAAAACATCTAACAATAAAGATTGTATAAAATTTTACATTTTTCAGTACATTTTATAAGTTGGTTGCCTATAACTTTTTAGTTTGCACTTAGTACCCAGCTCTGATAGTTTTCCTTTCAACTTCAGTATATATACTACTGCTGTAATTTTTTTCACGTATCCATATATAACCGTTTAGCAGATAGAGGGGGGGGACACGTACCTCTAACAAAATTTTGCACTTTAAAACCAAATATTTCGGAAACGGATCCCTAAATCGCAAAATGGTGTTCTCAACCTCACAATATTTTTCAAAGACCTTTTTAATGATACCCCACACGATGGGTTAATAGAGAAAAAAAAAATACTCCTCCACTTTACTTGTATGGGAGCTACCCAAAAAAAAAATTTTTTTCAAGATTTTATTCTACGACTTTTTTGCCATGATTAATATACACACTCATACCAAATTACAGCTTTCTAGTACTTATAGTCTCTGAGTAAAACCGCGGACGGACAGACAGACAGACAGACAGACAGACAGACAGACAGACATGGCGAAACTATAAGGGTTCCTAGTTTACTACGGAACCCTAAAAAGGACATATTGAAAGTTATGTATTTTATGGTACATGTGGGTGACATAGGCTAAAATTCATGATAGGAGTCGCAATAAAACAGCCAGTGGAGATATTTTTATAGATGTTTTTTGCATTCACAATGCTTAAAGACGCTGGCCGCCCCCCTTTTTCCCATATTTTATTACTCGACTAGCAGTCTTCCCCGCCTTTGCCCGTGGTACATGTATAGCCTATGGTACTCAGGGATAACGTAGTTATCCGAGGGTGAAGAAATTTTTGAAATCGGTCTAGTAGTTCCTGAGATTAGCACTGTCAAACAAACAAGCAAACTCTTCAGCTTTATTATATTAGTATGGAAATAGAATAGATTTAACAAAAGCTAGTAAAGTATTAAATTTATATATCAGCACATCGTTTGTTTGTTTAGTTTGTCGTGTGTGTAAGTGGCCAACGCTGGTGTCAGATTTTTCAAGCACGTACAAGTAAATGAAGTAGATGAAATCCGCACTGCATTATTTGACCTAAATTGGATTGAAATAAATGCAAACGCAACAGATATTTTAATTCTGACCCTAATGACCGTCATTATCCTCGGATGCTCCTATCATAAAATAAACATACAACAGAAGATAGACTTTATTATAGTATCCTCTTTGATTATTTATGGTCAGTATCCTACGACATAAGTTCACAACTGTAGGGCTAGTTAAATTTATGTAATTTGTTCCTATATATTTATTACAAAGTGTGTTCCACTACATTCTTTTCCCTGGACATGCAATTACGAAGAGCTCAATGGCCCAGTAGGTTTAAACATTATAAGCGCTCTCGCATGTTTACCCCGAGCGCAGTCCCCACTTGGATGGGTGACCGCAAAAAAATGTATCTCGAGTCCCTCCGCGCTTGGAAGGCATGTTAAGCCGTTGGTCCCGGCTGTCATAATAGGGAGTATGCACGTAATTTTTTTATTTGCTTCCTCCTCGCGTCGTTATCCTCATTACTGAGGGTCGTGATTCCCTTGTTGTGAGGTGATCATCTTTCGGACAGTTGCGCGCCATTTGTTCCTCTCTTTGGCCGAATGAAGAGCGTCGTGTAGGTTGGTCTCCAGGGTAGTTCGGATCTGGCCTCTTGGTCTATTGCCATCAACCTTTCCGGTAACCATGAGTTGCTCGAGGTTATTCCCACCTTTTCTGGCGATATGACCAAAGAAATCCAGCACTTTTTGCAGGCAGATAGAAGAGAGTCGGGTCTTTACTTTTAGTTGTTGCAGGATAGACGCATTTGTACGGAAAGCCGTCCATGGAATTTGAAGCATTTTCCTCCAGCACCACATCTCAAAAGCATCGATGCGGGCGCGGTCAGCTTTCTTTAGCGTCCAAGTCTCGGCTCCGTAGCTGAATATGGAGAACACCAAGGTCTTTACTAAATTCATTTTGGTTTTGCGGGAGATGTTTCGATCTCTCCATATTCCTTGCAGTTAGGTCATCGCATTTTTAGCCATCCCTATGCGTCTTCTGATCCCTATGCGTTTATTTGCTTAGTATAATCCTTAATAACCACAGTAAAAAAATATAAAAGAACTTTTAAAATATCTTAATTAACGACGAAGATGTGAAACTTTAAAGTTTAAATAAGAAAGAGAAGTCCGATATGGACTAGTGACGTCATAGTCTATGTCATGCATACATTTGCCATATAAAATAGTGTTTTTGCGAGTGAGATAGACATATTTTCGTAAAATCATTTTATCTCGTTCGCTTTTTAACCAAATTTTATTCTGTTTTCACTTTCAGTACTTTACTATTGAATATTTTTAGATAAACTGATAAGATAACAGATATACTTTTCATGCATATTCCCTATTGATGGCAGTCGTAAAGCTCTGTAAGATGCTTCAAGGCAGCTTAAAAACTGACATCAGTGTTGGCTACTTACACACACGAAAACAAAACAAGCATGCAAATTTTCTTTCATATAATAAATCAGATGGCGTAGGGCCCCAGTCCACTATTTAGAATGGCTTAGGTATAGCGTGAAGATATAAATAAGGGAATTATTAAAATTACAATAGCGTGTATAGATTAGCGTGGCCAAATATTAGCCAAAAGAAAATAAAAGTTAAACATTTCAACTTGACAAGACGAAAAAAGAACAAAGTCTATTTGGTTAAACTTAGTTACACGAAATTTGTCATAACATAACGGAGTTATCATAACAGACGTCATTAGCGTAGCAAATGTTGGTGATTGTTCTGTAATACCTTTACTTTATACTACAAACGTGCATCGGATGCACTGGATTGCAGATATCGAATGCAATCATGTCATATTTATTCAGATTTTTTCATAAGTATTGATAATAAAGTAATATAGGAGGAATAATAAAACACCCTACTCTACTCTTCCATGTTGGTTTTGGAGAAAAGGAAAAGTATAGAATGTACCAGCTGCTTGATGTCTTTCCGAGCAGACCGTAAGGGTCAGTTAAGGGATACGGCTAAGGAATCACGGTAATGCGATGCGGCTAGCAACCCATCCCTATTTTGATTCCGCTTTCCACCTTAACGCCCACTTACACGCTAAACGTGGCGTTTAGGTTTTATGACCTTGGGTTGTGTCTACCCCGCAAGGGATAAAGACGATAATATGGATGTATGTTAACAAAATACCTGGTATGCCCATATCGAGAGAAGAGATGCCTAAAGCGCCGTAGAACTTTCTCTGTTTTAACCTTAGTTATTGACTTGGACAGAATGCTTATTATGCTTACGAGCTCCGTGGCGCAGCGGTCAACACGCCTGCCTGCGACACGGAAGGTCCTGGGTTCGATCCCCGGTCAGGTTAAGATGGAAAATGATCTTTTTCAGATTGACCTGGGTCTTGGATGTTTAGTTAGTATCTCATAACACAAGTCTCGAACTTACTTTGGGGCTAGCTCAATCTGTGTGATTTGCCCGTATATATATATTTATTTATTTATTAAGTCTGCTAATTGTAAAAAAATATTTTAGTACACTAAAGATTTTTTGAAAGCCAGTTCAACGGCATATCTTACATTGGTTTTTCCAAGAATAGGTTTTCGCCGAAGACCTTAATTACATCAACTTCACCAAAGGGCCTCTGCATGCTGGTTCTATTTACCACGCAAGCCTTCCAAAAGACTCAAAAGTAGATACAAAAATTATAAGTCGTAGAAAAAGATCTGCACTCACTTTAAAAATAAGTGAGAATTTAATTTTTTTTTCTACGGATCAGATTAAGCATGTGTAGTTTTTATAAACAAGTTAATTATAAAACCTGTTATCAAACTACGGATCTGTCCCAATTCCTTTATTTGGTTATCTCGACATCGATCTTAATGTTGCTATAACGACTAAAATTAAATGCTAGGAAAACGAGGCATCTGCAGAAAAAAGTCAAGTTAAAAATAATATAGCTGAGTAGAAAATTTTATCTGTTCTGTGCATCATAATCATCAGGTGTTTTGTAGTTTCTACTGCAGGAGCATGACCCTCTCTGTACCACCAGAGCCATATATTAGCCAGAACAATCAGAGAATTTGGCCAACACTCTCTTCGCTGGCCAGACGGGTTGGAGAGGTCTTTTTGATATTAATAGGAGAAAGACATATAATAAATAGATCGTTTATTTTTCTCTCCAAATACTCACTAGGTTACACAAGGTTTGCATCACAGTTTGCATGGCAGCATATTACCTAAAATAAGTGGAGAGAACTGGTGCCTGAGATAGGTAGGTTAGACCCACCTGTATTACAGGTCACCAGGCTCATTCCGCCCTTATGATAGATATTATGGTACAACGGGACACAGGCACGTAACGTGCGAGCAATAAAGAGGGAGGAAGAGAAAGCTATACTAATTTATTTTAGTATGATGGACTATCAGCTATTAAAAATGTTAAGATCAATTAATATCTTAAGACGGGCGTAGATATACGTAATGTGGAGGTGTAGGTGATTGTGTAGTGTTTAAAGAGTAAGTGTAAAATATGTAAGTATAAGGTTTGTGAAGCTGAACAGCTTGTATTAAAATAAAAGATAGAACAGATTCCCGTGCATGTCGTAGAAGGTGACTTAGGAAACACAAGCTTAACAGCAAAACTTATTAAAGAGACCTCTCCAACCCGTCTGGCCATCGCGAGAATGTAGGCCAAATCCTCTGACTGTTCTGGCTAATATATGGCTCTAGTAGTACAGAGAGTCTCGTGCTCCTGCGGTGGAGACCTAAAAGAAAACCTGATGATGATGATGATCAATCTGATCATCAATCTGAAGTTTACAGATATGCGTTCGTTACAAAAACATTGGCTTTTGCTTTTACACAAAAGTACAGTACCCAGCAAAAATCTGCGGGACTGCGGGACATTCCACTGAAATTCATAACTATAAAAAACGCCGCATCCGATCATAAGTTACACTTACAAGCAAAATGTTCCCCGGTGCGTCGCATACACTATTTCCGACTTTCGCTTCATTATAGTCCCGGAGAATACAGTTATTTTTTCAGAATATCTAATAATTGTTTCATCATCATCATCACCAGGTCCTTGTAAGTCTCCACTGCAGGAGCACGACCCTCTCTGCACTTCCCAAGCCATATATATTATATATCATACATATAGCCAGAGCTGTCAAAGGATTTGGCCTACACTCTCCACGCTGGCCAGACGGGTTGGAGAGGTCTCTTTGATGTTTATAAGTTTTGTTTAGCTTGTTTCCTAAGTCGCCTTCTACGACATCCACGGGAAGACCTGGAGTGGTTCTATTCTACTCTGCCGGGAACCACACGGCTACTATATATAATAATTACTACTATATATATATAATAATTGTTTGGATACTCTTTATTGCACACGACACAAAAATATAATTTAACTAGTTTAAGATACAGTTTTAATGAAGTACAAGTGCGGACTTATCCCTGAAGGGATTTCTTCCAGTTAACCAAGTAGCTCAAAGTGTTTGTCTGTTTAACGTCCCATCAGACATAAAGAAGGCTTCACAACTTCAAAAAAAAATACAAGGTCTTGCAGTTCGGAAGTGCCGGCAGAAGTGAAAACTTGAATATTAACGTTGTTTTTCGATCAGGTCACGTGTCCGTCTTACGAATTTTCAGTCCGACGAATCTGTCGGTCACGTGACCTGTCGCGAGTTTAACATATTTTCTCCATCACAAAAAGTAAAGCGCTTCCATCACAGCGCTGCTAAAGAAGTTTTCACTTAAAATAAAAAATAAGTAAAAAGAAAGTGAAACATACTGTTTCACCTGGACTATTTAGAGCGGCAAATGTAAAGAATTCTAATACGAGAGCGTCGCTGTTACCTATCTGACTATTTATTTTGCTGTTAAAACTTTTTGCTCCGATTGACTGAAATGTTCAAAAATTTTAAGGATTATGGCTTAGAGCCTTTTAAGTTGTGGAAACACTTAAGTTCTAAATCAAAAAGAAGATTATTTAGTATTCATGACAGAGTTCCTTGTAATTTTATTAGAATGTTATCTGTTTCTAATCAAGTAATTACATTATTATATACAAAGCATGTTTTTAGGGTTCCGTACTTCAAAAGGTAAAAGTAATCCTTCAAGATACACTCTGCTCTTTAGTAATGTATGGTAGATTGCACTTGTCCAGATTTTTTATCGTGCAAGGATCTAAGAAAAATCAAGATAGGCCCCTAAGAAACGTAACAGAGACCCAAATACCAATACGCGTACTAAACAATGCTTGCGCTAACATTGACATCAAATAAATATGCAATATTTCATATTAGAGATTTGATTGTTTGTATGCATTGAATAAGCTTCGGAACTACTGGACCCATTTTCAAAATTGTTTCACCTATCGAAAGCTAATTTACCTACGGGTGACATAAGCTGTAATTTACGCGGACGGAGTCGCGGTAAAATTGCTAGTGTAACATAAAAAAGTTAGCGTCACTTGTGACGTCCGCACCCAGTCTATATTATTTTTAAGTTCAAAGAGCTGGTTAAGTGTCATCAGTTAACATGGTTAAGTGACAAAGAGATGTTCTCTAGGTGGTCTCCAGGTGATCGAAGCATCCAGATGCTTCATTCACAGACATTAGAATTATTCGTAATTGATTAACAAACTCATCAGCAACGTCTATAAACTTAAAACCACCAAATTTTATTGCGTGTTCCACAAATTTTATTGTTAACTTAATTATTTTACCAAACAAGCTTTTGATGTAAGCTTTGTCACCAGCTGCCACGAGAAATGTTAGTAAAAAATGTAAGAAAGGGACGCGTGATGTTGCATCTCTTTCTGGCATAGTAGAAAGGATGTCAGGATGGAATGAAAATTTATGACAGCCATTTTGAAAGCCGACGGCCTCTTGATCAAGTTAGCATAGAGTTATATGTTTAATTTGTGTCGTTTAAGATGTTATAGCTATATATGGCTATCGTTAATGTTGTTAATACTTTATTGTTTTATGTCATGTTCTGAATAGCGGTGTTACTTAACAGATACAGATTGCCAAGATCAGTCGCCTTAGTAACTTTACAATATACTTATGTAAAATAAAAAATGTTAAATATTTTTCGTTTTTATGTGGTACATGTTTCTGTACAGAAATAAAATTCAAGATCCTTTGGAAGATATTTTTTTATCTCTATTGTAAGTTCATCCGTTAACGATTTTTTAAACCTATATTTGAACTGTTTTAGTGAATTTTTTTCCTATTTATTAACAGACAAATAATTGTTATTAAATTTATTATGAATTAACTTACTTATGGCAAAGGAATCTAATCTACTGATAGAAAAAAAAGAGAATTTACGTTAGCTTTAATTAAATGTGAATGAAAGGAAGAAACTCCTTTTTTGATATCGGGCAGAAATATGACTGTATTGCACCAAGAAATGGCCTGAGCTCGATAGCCTAGTGGGTGCAAACATTATAGTAGCTTGCTTATGAAATGAAATGAAATATTATTTATTGTAGAACACAAAAACTAAAAGAGAAAAAAAAAACAAAAAACAGTACTAAATTGAGCATTGTGCACTACAAAAGGTGGCGGCTCAGTGTTACGCTGAACAAAAAGATGGCCAGCCCTGATTTTCAGCCGTCACCTATAGTGACATCAGCGACGCACCAATGCCAGTAGCGCCTAACACAATAAAACATACATAACCATGGATCTAAGAATAAATAACACAATATTATACAAAACGACACAAAAACAAAAACAATCAAGAATAACATAAAACCATTAAACCTCTACACGATCCAGCGTGCCATAGACTAACCAAAAAAAATTTTTTTTTTCTATGCTCTCGTCTATGTTCCCCCGGAAACTCCTTAATTCTTTCTAACCTAAAAATGACGTACTGCCACATTAAATTGCCACCCTGGACGCGGTTATCACAGGGATGCATAAGTAGATGTAGCATAAAAGGAACTTGAGATCAAGTTCCTTCGTATTTCGGAAGACACTTTCTTGGTCTGCGTAATCAGTCCCAGCTGTCATTGTGAGATAGAAGTCGTACTACTACATTAGACTATTTAAGGCAGCCTTAAAATTTAACACGAGTGTTGTCCACTTACACGAAAAATAAAAACAAGAAATAAATTTATGGATAAATTTTCGCTCAATTAAAGCGTAAAAGAATCAAAAAGTGGACATTACAATATGGACTACAAAGCGGACTATTTAAATAACCGTATACAACAATTAATAGTTTGAGAAACACTGATCTATGCTGATCTTTTGTAGTAAAATGTATGTCAGTAATTTAAAAAACCGGTTTCCAGTAAACAAACATCAATTAATCATTACAAGTACTGGTAAAACTTGATTCTGTACTTGAACTAAGTTTTTTGATTGTTTCATCAGTTTGTTTTGTGAACGGAAATTCACATTGCAATTATCTTTAGTTTATTAATTCAATGGCAACCAGTTTTTGTTTCTCATGAATGGTATAATTTTGGAAGATCTTTATACCTATCGATAAAAAAACAGCTTCCCAAATATGTTCACGGACTTAATGTATGTTCGTCATCATGATGTATTGCTTAACTTGTTATAAAAATAAAACTAAAATCCCGCATAAGATTTGCTCTCTATTTCGGCAAAAAAAAAGAGTGACGGCCGAATATCCGGTTTCAGATGGTCACTAAAAATCCCTTATGTGTATATCAAAACAAAAAAATCTAATAAATAACATAAATTAGCAAAAAGGGTATGTGTATGTGTCACTCTCTAATAAGTAGTCAACCAATAGCCATGTTTAAATTAAGGAGGGTATTGTTCAACTGAAAAAAAAAACACTATTCCTGAATGTGTTAGAATTACAATAATTAACGAGAGCGGAGTCTCGAATCGTGAAAAAAATAAAATATTGAAATAATGTTATTATTAATTGGAAGATTATCTAACCTAAATTTTGTAACTTATTTATTTTAATTGTTAACTTATTCACATTTCATTTAGATTATATAACAGTGTATGACTTTTATTATTTCCACAAAATGTTGCTTTTGGAATAAATGAATATGTCAATCCTATCTTAACGTCTCAAGAGTATAACTATAGATATATACATATTATAAATATCTTGATTTTATTGTCATCAACATCATATTCATAATGCATTGTAATTGTTTTTCTTATTTATTTTATAAAACAGATGCTATCTAAAAATAAAATTGCTCATACGTGTCTTCTTCACTTAAATAACTCAATTATTTTTTTAATAATAATTACTCTCTTGGCGTTGAAATTGTTTATTAGTAATTCTATTTCTAAAACGAGTCACATATGTAATAATGGGACTGCAATTATTATACATGTAGTAGATGTATAATAAATAAAACACATTAAGCTCGCAACAAGAATGACTGTTAGAACTCAACAAATGAATTAAAATAAATAAATCACTTTACTTAACCCTCAGTACAGAAAGCGTCAAAAATCCGGAAACAAAAGATGTAATAAATCTTTACATTTACGACACTGACTGTCCCTAAATGGTCCTTTATAAAGTAATTACTGTTAATGTGTACTATTCAAAGTATTATTGGGTGTTAGGGTACCTTCTGAGAATTTTGAAGCCTTTGTTTTCTGTGGTGTTACTGTTTTCGAAATAATGGTAAAGTTTTTGGTTTTCTCTCAATGAATGAAGGGTATTTACGATTTTAAACTGTATTGAATGGGATGTAAGTTTAATTTTGGTTAGCGATTTAAGGGTTGGCATTGTTCTTTTTTAATTTAAAAGTGTGTAATGTTTTTTCAGTAGTGATAAAATGGGGAATGTCCAAAAAATTCATTTTTACGTCACCATTTTTAAATGTTTTTGATATTTAGTTTTATTAATGAGAAACATTGATAATCTCTTCGGACGAAGTCTTCGGATAATTAGGATAGAACTTCAGGTACCGTTAAATCTCTAATTCATTGACATTTAAAAACAGATATCTTCTACTACGAATAAGTAATATCTTCTCAAAACCATTGCGATTTTTTTGAATGGGAAAATAATTATGAATCAATAATTTGACATTTTGCTATTTAAATTTTACCTATTTAACATTTCAATGATGACATAATTTTTTTCCAATTCAATTTTTATCATGACATTTAATTAAAACAATGCACACTCAGTCCACATATATATAAGTAGTTTATAAGGTCTAACTAGAATTGTGAGTTGACGTCGCTTGGAGAAAATGCGCTGTGCAGTTTGTTGCCGCTTCTTCTGCACTCCGCCTTGGAAGCGGCCTAAACTTAGCCATAAGTAATTATTGACGTCAACAAAATTTTTTTGTTGTAAAAATTGTAAACACAAATATGACAATTAATAAGTGTTCAAAGAAACCTATATTAAATAAACGATTGAATTTGAATTTGAATTTGAATTTGAAGATAAAGATAAAATTATTTGTTTTCAGGAAAATAATATTTAAACACTTAGCTATTGTTACTTGGTGTGATATTAAGATTCCAATGATACTTCAGCCATCAAAATCTGTTGAGGCATTAAGCATTAGTTAAGCCGTTCGTCCCGGCTGCCATCTGGTAGTCGTTAAAGGAACCACGTCAGAGGCCGAGAAGCGGTTCCGAAGAACTCTGACACCGGGGTGTGCATGGTCGACTGACCGTGTCACCTACACGAAATGATGATAATGAGGCATTTAGGAGCCATGGTAAAATTTTGGTCTACTGTGCAGCTCATAGGGTCAGGCCACTCAAATATCTAAACCGGATTCGAACCAACGGCTTCTCAACCGTTTGACCACAATTTTTAACGTTTTAAAACAGGACACAGTACACAGTACCCTTTTTACTTTAACCCTGCGATGCCAGACAAGTGCGCCACCGTGGCGACACCCGATACGGGAGCTTTGACCAGCTGTGAAGGGTTAAGTCTGTCAGGGGTAGGTTTTTTTGCTATGCCTTTTTTAATAGAATGACATGTGTAGGTGTTAATTTTTGCAAAAATATGTAGTATGGGTGAATAAACTAATGTTGTTTTTCGTATGTGTAAGTGGCCAACACTGGTGTCAGATTTTTTCAAGCTGCCTTAAGGCATCTGACATAGCTTAAGGACTGCCATCAACGATGACAGCCGGGACCAACGGCTTAACGTGCCTTCCGAAGCACGGAGGAGCTCGAGATATTTTTATGCCACTTGCGGTCACCCATCCAAGTAGGGACTGCACCAGGGGTTGCTTAACATATGTAAGCGCTCATAGAGCTCACACCCACTGGACCATCGGGCTCCTCATAAACTAATGAACTTCACGATATGGACTAAAGGGGATTTCATGAAGGCTCCAAGTCCTATATACATAGATAATTTTAAAGTGTTTTCCCTTGCAGGGTAGACAGAGTCCAGGTCTATGAAAGCTAAAGGCCATGTTCAGTATGTTGGTGAGCTTGTAGTTGGAAAACGTCCATCTCATCCCAACTATTAAGTCCTAACTAATATTATAAATGCGAAAGTGAGTTTGTTTGTTACGCTTTCACGCCCTTTCTACTAAACCGATCATCATGAAATTTTGCATACACATAGGTTAGAGTACTAAGAAGGACATAGGCTATATATAACGCAGGCGAAGCCGCGGGTAACAGCTAGTCCTAACTAATAATATCATAAATGTAAAAGTGAATTTGTTTGTTACGCTTTCACGCCCTTTACACTGAACCGATCATCATGAAATTTTGCATACACGTTATCTGGAGTACGGAGACAGACATAGGCTCTCTTTTATCCCGTAGAAAAGTACCGTTCCCCAAGGGGATCACGAGACACTACCGCGAACGGAGCTGCGGGCAAAAGCCTGTTATACAATCCTAATCCTAACTAATATTATAAATGCGAAAGTGAGTTTGTTTGTTTGTTACGCTTTCACGCCGTATCTACTGAACCGATCATCATGAAATTTTGCATACACGTAGGTTAGGGTACTGAGAAGGACATAGACTATAAATCACCTAGTAACAGCTAGTATGTTAATAAAATCCTGTCTGATATTTAATGCGGCGACTTAACCCGTCAATATGAATAACTTTTCATAAGATTAAAGCTGGAAATTCGAAAAAAAAAAGTCCAATACAAAAATGTTCAACCTGATGAACTTGTATGAATCTAATAATGACTGGGCAATCTGTATGAAAATGTT
This sequence comes from Rhodophaea formosa, assembly GCA_963082605.1. Taxonomy (NCBI): domain Eukaryota; kingdom Metazoa; phylum Arthropoda; class Insecta; order Lepidoptera; family Pyralidae; genus Rhodophaea; species Rhodophaea formosa. The sequence goes on along the minus strand of OY720228.1, from coordinate 4,402,462 downwards.
AAAATTCAAATTCATTCTTCGAGCCATTTTCTTCACCAAATGCAGCTTCAATAATTGCTCAGGAAGGCGGAAATTCAACCAAAAAAGTCCCCTAACATCAAAAATACCGCGAGTATTTACACAACGCACATGAGGTGACAACATCTTGCCAAAATTAAGTCCGTACCCAAAATACGATTTCCACACTTTTTGCCACCAAACCATAGGCCCTCAACCTTTTTTTTGACTCTTATAGACAACTTTTTGATAGCTGTCAAGAACAGATCGAAAGGTGTACTGGATTCAGAAAATGTCATGTTCGATCTGCTGCCCCAATTTTAATGAATTATTTGAAAGAAAACAAAGATATTATGTAACATTTAGTTCCGCGAGGCCCTAGAAACTATTTTTTGAAGCACAGTTTACAAGTTTATTTTCGATATCTTGCCGTTTTCTTTCAAATGATTTAATTCAAATTACTGCATCACTGGACCCCGAACAATTAATATATTCCTTAAACGAATTCTTTTTACCAAACTGCCTATAAGAGTTTTGTTTTCGTGTGTATCCTGTATGTTTGCATATTTCTTATCTGCCAAACTTGATGAATATTTACTAATAAAGTAACGGTAGGTTCGTCTCGAAAACCCCAGGTGCCCTAAGATATGTGTTTAAATAAAGTTTGCTACTTTGTTCTTCTGTGAAATAAACACAAACAATATTTGTTTCTGTTAAATTTCAGCATTTCATAAAATCTTTTAAGGACCCTTTATAACGGAGAAAGAGAACAATATTTATTAATTAAATAATATTATTTATCGATACTATTAAAATATGTGCGGCAAGCCGAATTCGATAGTTTCCGAGGTTGTTTCATTACTTATTTCATTATGTCGTATAATGTCCTATCACATTTCAAAGACAATCAACAATTTTCTGCAATGTTAAGTACTGTCATTAAAACCTATTTAGTCCACTTTGAAAACCACTGTACAAAACCATGACAGATTCAGATTACCTATTTGAAATTAAAATCGCATTTATTCCGTCAAAGATACGGTTTAAAATAATTTGCCGTAAATTGAGAACAGCATAAAACTCGCTAAAATTTTAAAAGAAATTGATCTTTAGCGTAACGAGCTAAAGTTTAAAGTCGATTGGAGAGTGAAATAGTTGTGATCGCGTAACGGGAAAGGTCTTATCTGGGATTAAGTGGGGTCTACTGGGATTTTTTCGTTAGAAACACGATACTTTGTGTAAAACGTGTTGATTTACGGAACGTCGCGTGTAATTGGTAACGTTCGGGATTTGGGATCGAGGTATCAAAACCTGTTTTCTCTTTTTTTTACTATTTTACATCGGCTTTGGGTCTCTTTGTTATTTAATTTTGTTTTTGTTACTAAATTTACAAAAGAATTTCTATTAGCTTAAACACCGACATAGTTCAGACGATCAGCTCAATGAAACGGCAGTGGGCGAGGTACGTAGGGTGAAAAATCAATGGCTGATAGGACAAATAGTTCTCGAATAGCTTATGTCATACCACTAAATACAGCGTTGGATACTGACCGACAGGATTTTGAAGAACTAAATCGTAGAATGTTTGTAAAAATACATGTTTATTACGTTCAATTCCTGCGGAGTAGATAGAGCCGTCCTATACCTTTCGATTTTATTAAAAATACAATATAGGGATCCCTACTTGTGTCCTTTTTCGCGTAGAACATGACCTCGAGGTCTTATACAGGGGTTTTAACCACCTAAAGGCCTTGTTCAGCGTGAAAAGAGGGCAAAAAATGAATTCCAAAATAATAAATAAATATAAATATATACGGACAAATCACACAGATTGAGCTAGCCCCAAAGTAAGTTCTAATGAAAGACTTGTGTTATGGGATACTAACTCAACGATACTATATTTTATAACAAATACATATATAGATAAACATCCAAGACCCAGGTCAATCTGAAAAAGATCGTTTTCCATCTTGACCTGACCGGGGATCGAACCCGGGACCATCCGTGTCGCAGGCAGGCGTGATGACCGCTGCGCCACGGAGCTCGTCAAAAAATAGGTAAAATAAGGTCGCGAGCCTAAAAAACAAACTACTGAAATTCAAACCGACGACCTTGCGGTCACAGGCAAATAACATAACAAGCATTTCAAACGTTGAAACTACTAATCTCTATAACCGAATCCAACACGCATGTCCCGAAATTAACGCAAACAAATCTGATTCAATTACACAAACACTACCCTCCGCAAACTCGGTTAAACCCTCGAGACCTAAACTAAATGATACAAGGCTTGTCCCCGGAATTGCGTTATTGCTCGAAAGCCTCGGTTTAATTAATTTGTCTGACCCGGGATAGAACCCGCACCTCTGACTTAAACGATATTTGGAGCATCTCTTACTGTGTACAAAATTAAATGTCATCTAAGATTCATATGACCGTCAATCGTCTCTTAGGAGCGATGTTCTTAGGACCCAGTGGGCGTGAGCATAGCACTTTTGCATGTAAAGCAACCCTGGACGCAATTCCTACTTAGATGGGTGACCGTAGAAGCCCAATGGTCTACTTATTGGACGTGTGCAATATTAGCACTTCTGCAAGTAAAGTAACCCTGGGCGCAAACCCTTAGGACCCCCATGGGCCAGTCATAGTTCAGTGGGCGTGAGCATTATTAGCACTTCTGCATGGAAAGCAACCCTGGGCGCTGTCCCCACTTGGATTGGTGACCACAAGGCGCATTAAAATAACTGGATCTCCTCCGCGCTTTGGAAGACACTTTTAACCGTTGATCTTGGCTATAGTCGGCAGTTGCCTTTACGCAGCTTGAGAAATCTAATACCAGTGTTGGCCACTTACACACCCGAAAAACAAACAACATCGTCTCGATATTTGGAGCACGTCTTACTGTGTACAAAATTGAATGCCATCTAAGATTCATATGACCGTCAATCGTCTCTTAGGAGCCCGATAGCCCAGTGGGCGTGAGCATAGCACTTTTGCATGTAAAGCAACCCTGGACGCAATTCCTACTTGGATGGATGACCGTAGGAGCCCAATGGTCTATTGGACGTGTGCACTATTAGCACTTCTGCATAGAAAGCAACCCTGGGCGCAATTCACAATCGGATGGGTAACCGTAAGAGCACGAAGGCCTAGTGGGCGTGAGCATTATTAGCACTTCTGCAAGTAAAGTAACCCTGGGCGCAATTCACAATTGGATGGGTGACCCTTAGGACCCCCATGGGCCAGTCATAGTTCAGTGGGCGTGAGCATATTAGCACTTCTGCATGGAAAGCAACCCTTGGATTGGTGACCACAAGGCGCATTAAAATAACTGGATCTCCTCCGCGCTTTGGAAGACACTTTTAACCGTTGATCTTGGCTATAGTCGGCAGTTGCCTTTACGCAGCTTGAGAAATCTAATACCAGTGTTGGCCACTTACACACCCGAAAAACAAACAACATCGTCTCTGATTGAAACGATATTTGGAGCACGTCTTACTGTGTACAAAATTAAATGCCATCTAAGATTCATATGACCGTCAATCGTCTCTTAGGAGCCCGATAGCCCAGTGGGCGTGAGCATAGCACTTTTGCATGTAAAGCAACCCTGGACGCAATTCCTACTTGGATGGATGAACGTAGAAGCCCAATGGCCTATTGGACGTGTGCACTATTAGCACTTCTGCATGGAAAGCAACCCTGGGCGCAATTCACAATCGGATGGGTAACCGTAGAGCACTAAGGCCCAGTGGGCGTGAGCATTATTAGCACTTCTGCAAGTAAAGTAACCCTGGGCGCAATTCACAATCGGATGGGTGACCCTTAGGACCCCGATGGGCCAGTCATAGTTCAGTGGGCGTGAGCATTATTATTCGGAAGTGCTTTAGCACCATAGACCACATACATACGCTGCGGCAGGTTATACAGAAGACCGAGGAGTATAACCGGCCAATATGCTTGGCGTTTGTGGACTATGAAAAAGCCTTCGATTCCATAGAGATATGGGCTGTGCTTCAGTCCCTCCAGAGATGCCGCATTGATCACCGATACATCGAAGCGCTGAAGAGTCTGTACAGGAACGCCACGATGTCAGTCCGAATCCAGGACCAGAGCTCTGAGCCCATCCAATTGCAGCGAGGCGTAAGACAAGGAGACGTTATCTCTCCAAAATTGTTTACCGCTGCATTGGAAGATTGTTTCAAGCTACTGGATTGGGAAGGACTCGGTATCAATATTAACGGCGAGTATCTTACTAATCTTCGGTTTGCTGATGATGTGGTGATAATGGCGGAGTCACTGGAGGAGCTGAATCCTATGCTCGGTGATCTCGACAGAGTTTCTCGACAGGTAGGTCTCAAAATGAACATGGACAAGACAAAAATAATGTCGAATGTCCATGTCGCACCTTACCCAGTTGTCGTTGGAAGCTCTGCACTCGAAGTTGTCGACGAGTACGTATACCTGGGACATACAATTCAATTGGGTAGGTCCAACTTCGAGAAAGAGGTCACTCGTCGAATCCAACTCGGGTGGGCGGCGTTCGGGAAACTGCGTCACATCTTCTCGTCCAACATTCCTCAGTGCCTGAAGACAAAAGTCTTCGAACAGTGCGTGTTGCCAGTGATGACTTATGGATCCGAGACGTGGTCGTTCACAATGGGACTAATTAGACGGCTCAGAGTGACTCAACGTGCAATGGAGCGAGCTATGCTGGGAGTTTCACTGCGCGATAGAATCAGAAATGAGGACATCCGCAGCAGAACCAAAGTAACAGACATAGCTCGCAGGATTGCTCGTTTGAAGTGGCAATGGGCTGGACATATAGCCCGGAGGACAGATGGCCGTTGGGGCATTAAAGTCCTGGAGTGGCGGCCACGAATAGGGAAGCGCAGTGTGGGACGACCCCCGACCAGGTGGACGGACGACCTTATTAGGGTCGCCGGGAGGCGGTGGACTCAATATGCACAGGATCGCAATTTGTGGCGATTTATGGGGGAGGCCTATGTCCAGCAGTGGACGTCACTGGCTGATAGATAGAGCATTATTAGCACTTCTGCATGGAAAGCAACCCTGGGCGCTGTCCCCACTTGGATTGGTGACCACAAGGCGCATTAAAATAACTTGATCTCCTCCGCGCATTGGTAGACACTTTTAACCGTTGATCTTGGCTGTCATCCACCATTGACGGCAGTTGCCTTTACGCAGCTTGAGAAATCTGATAGGTACCAGTGTTGGCCACTTACACACCCGAAAAACAAACAACATCGTCGCGATATTTGGAGCACGTCTTACTGTGTACAAAATTAAATCCGTCTGACGATTTATATGACCGTCAATCGTCTTTTAGGAGCCCGATAGCCCAGTGGGCGTCAGCATTATTAGCACTTCTGCAAAAGTGGCCATTTTTGGCGTTGGCCGGTATTTCTCTTTACGTTGACGAGCTCCGCGGCGCAGCGGTCCACAAGCCTGCCTGCGACACGGATGGTCCCGGGTTCGATTTCCGGTCAGGTCAAGATGTAAAATGATCTTTTTCAGATTGCCCTGGGTCTTGGATGTCTATCTATATAAGTATCTATTATAAAATATAGTATCGTTAAGTTAGTATCCCATAACACAAGTCTCGATCTTACTTTGGGGCTAGCTCAATCTCTATATATAAAATATTTATTTATTTATTCTCTTAGTTTATCAAACGAATATTAATGAAAAGTAATACTAAAATACTACAAGTAATTTAGTAGTTATATTCATGATGGTTTTTTAATTCGATATCATTTAGGATTACAAGTATTAATTGCTAGGTGGCTAGTATTGCTATCTAAAAGAAAAAGTCAAGAAAGTCTTAGAAAATTCAACACGCATAAAACATAGTCTTTCTGCACTTGTCTATCATGGTGTCGGGTGTCACATCTAGTTAGCGTACACTGCCGCAGCCGTGCACATTGTTCGTGTAAACAAGTTCATGTGTCGCACGCCACGTCGCCTCTAGCTATTGTTTATGTATTACGTACGATCTATTCTATTTATGTATGCGAAGATTTTAAGTTTATAATTAAGAGAGGTTCGGATAGTAGTTTAGAATAACGGTCTAGATTAAACCCGTATCCATTTTACCTACGAATATAAACCCGTATAAATAATCTAGTCTTATGAGATACGTTTATCCTGTATTTGGCCGGATAACAACATCGAATAACGAAACTAAAAAACAACTTAAAACACTATAGCATCCCGTTACAAATGTTTTTGTTATCTTACTGGTTAATGTAAAAATTAATGCGAGGAGCGGGAAATCCTAATTTCTAATCCTTACTAATAAAGTGAGTTTGTTTGTTTATTTATTTATTTGTTTGTTTGTTACGCTTTCACGCCGTATCTACTGAACCGATTATCATGAAATTTTGCATACACATAAGTTAGGGTACTTACTGAGAAGGACATAGGTTAAAAACCACGCGGGCAGAGCCGCGGGTAACATCTAGTAACTATATAAAAATTACTTGCTCTGACGGAAAAGAAGTGTAATGATACTGAATAAAACTGAATCCTCTAACTTGTTTTTTTAGACATATCAATTGAACACTCAAAGTAACCACGTCAGAGGCCGAGAGGCGGTGCCGAAGAACTCTGACACCAGGGTGTGCATGGTCGACTGACCGTGTCACCTTCACGAAATGATGAATGAATGAAATGAATGATAATGGAACACTACTTTCTTCTGTCTATTATAGTTTCGGTGATGAAAAACATCATTAGAAGTTTCTAATGCCAGCCAAAAGAGGGACAAAATATTTTAATACTCAAGCCATCCCTACGAATAGAAGAAGCTAAAATAATAACTGTGAGCGTTTTCTCAACGCAATTTATTTTATACATTACATTAACAAGAGCCTATGCATTATTATTAATTCTGAGCCTATGCCTTAAATATTGATCGATTTCTCCCAAAGCTAATTATAGGAGTCACCGAATAACCATATCGTGTGTTATTCGTTTAATATAATTCGAATCATCATCAGGTCCCTCGCAGTCTACACTGCTGAAGCACGACCCTCTCTGTACTTCCGGAGCCATATACTAGCTAAAGCAGACTGACGATTCGGCCGTTCGGCCTATACTCTCCACGCTGGCCAGACGGGTTAGTGGGAAGGTTTCTTTGACCTTTGTTTATCTTTTGTTTCCCAAGTCGCTTCTTCGACATCCACGGGAAGATTTGGAGTGGTCCTATTCTACTCTGCCGGGAACCACACTGCTATTTAATTAATTCGAATATCTGGAATGTATTGCCTGTATGTATTGAAATCTTTCGCAACAGTGTCAAATAAATCCTGTAATGACTGCACATGCACTTATGCACATGTCCTAGTTGCATTGCAACGTGTAAATAAATCAGTCTGTTCTCAAGTCACATCGAATTAGCGACAACGTACAGGGTGTGACGTAAAGCAAGTCACTGGAGCGAAAACTCGCTCGATGAAAACCGACTGATATTATAATCTGAGAAAGTTTGGATCTTTATGATTTTGAATGATTTTAGCTGCACAAAAATTACTTAACCAAAATTTGGATTTGGACTATAGAAAATCCAGGAACATGTCCTATTACAAAATTCTTTTTAGGTTTCTCGGGGACAAAAGCAAGTTCTCCTTGGGATTTCATGTATTTTTACGTTTTTACTTTGAATTTGTCAAAATAATGGAACCCGGGCTTCGTTGCTCCAAATATAAGACCACAACTGAAAGAACGTTTGAGGAAAATAAGTATGTATAGGTACTAGGTATTCGTTGCGTTGCTTATCACCTTTATGCCCACTACGATGCTAATTGTGGTATTTGGAGCTTATGACCTTGTGCACCATCTACCCCGCAAGGGATAAGGACGTGATAGTATGCATGCCTTAAATTCTTATGTAAATATTATAAAACTTATAATAGTGTACCTGCGTCGCTGTGCATTTATAATCAAAAACACCAAAAACAAATTTTCTATATTCACTATTCGATCTACTGACCGTCTATAATTCCCATCCTGTATAGCCCTCCAGGTGATCGATCCGGCTAAGTGACCTCGTTCCGACGTCCATTGTCACCGAGAATTTTTTGTAACGCACGCTCTTACAAGATTAATACACGTGGCCGAAGATAGATGGGTGCTGACGACATCTGGACTCCTAAAAAATAAGTGGTCGTAATTGGGGGCCGATGACTGGCTTGTTGAGGTAAACGTTAGTGGAGGGGAGATGTTTGGTGTGTAAGGAAAATTATCGGGAAAATAATTAGGGATTGGATTTTGGGAAGCTTTTTGGGGAAAATGGCAGTTGGGTTTGTCTTATGTGTTGCTATGAGGATTCAATACATACGTATAAACTATTTAATATACATAATACAACACATACGTATTCCTTTATGAACAGCAGAAAGGTGTCTGCGAAGGCGCGTCTGGCCGTCCATAATGGTGTGCTGTTGCCAAGTCTGATGTATGGAAGTGAAAGTTGGGTATGGCAGAAAAAGGATGAAAGTAGAATAAATGCTGTTGAAATGCGAGCGCTAAGAATGTGTTGTAAGTTTGACAGATCGTTTGAGAAATGATGTTATAAGGGAACGATGTGAAGTGAAAGACAGTATAGTGACAAAAATTGAGAAAGGAATGTTGAGATGGTTTGGACATGTAGAGAGGATGGATGAAAGGAGACTTACGAAAGGTATATATACAGCAGATGTGGTTGGGACAGTTGGTCAGGGCCGGCCTCGACGAACGTATCGTGACCAAATTACGAACGTTCCTGCAAAAGGAGAAGTAAGGAGTACCCGAAACCGGCGAGCATGCATGAAAAGAGTAATGAATGTAGATGAAGCGAAAGAGGTTTGTAAGGATCGTAGCAAGTGGAGATCCATAGTCTCTGCCTACCCCTATGGGAGAGAGGCGTGTGTATGTATGTATGTATAAACTATCACGTCTTTTCCTAGCTGGTCAGACAGAGTTCACCAGGCTTAAAATAGGAGAGGTTCAAAATGAATTCAAAATAGTGATGGGTTGTAGTATTAGGATTATCATCATCATCAGGTTTTTTTTTAGTCTCCACTGCAGGAGGTTGACCCTCTCTGTACTACCAGAGAGGGTCAACCTCCTGCAGGTACTCCTCCTACCATATATATTAGCCAAAGCAGTCAGAGGATTTGGCCACGCTGGCCAGACTGGTTGGAGAGGTCTCTTTGGTGTTTTCAAGCGTTGTTTAGCTTGTGTTTCCTAAGTCGCCTTCTACGACATCCATGGGAAGACTTGAAGTGGTCCTATTCTATTCAGCCGGAGACCACACGGCACATTTGGATTATAAAATAAAGTAAATATATATTTTTACCTCAGACGGGCTAAACAATATTAACAAGTGATCGCCATATTAATAATAATAATGAATATGAAAATCATACGAACTCGACATCAAACACCGTAATAAGTTTGCAACATTCTACTAAAGTAACTCACAGCGTCATTCTAAACGTTCTGTGAAGCGGCAACTATTGTGAGGAATATTGGCACGACAGCACAAACTAGCGAAAGTTAAGAATTATAGCTTCGTGCAGAATGAGTGACAAATATACTGTAACTACGTTGATATTTTTCACTGTGCTGTGATTGTGGGAACTATTGTAAGGCATACTAAGTATTACGTATTTCCACACCAACACTAAGAAATAAAGCTTCGTACGAAATGTGTAATATTCTACTAAAGTAACTCACGGCGTCATTCTCAATGTCCTGTAAAGCGGCAACTATTGTGAGGAATATTGGCACGACAGCACAAACTAGCGATGGTTGAGAAATAAAGCTTCGTGCAAAATGTGTAATATTCCACTAAGTAACTACGTTGGTATTTTTCACTTTCCTGTGAAGAGGAATACTAAGCATCAGGTATTTCCACAGCAGCACTAAGGAATAAAGGTTCGTACGAAATGTGTAATATTCTACTAACGAAACTCACGGCGTCATTCTCAATGTCCTGTGAAGCGGCAACTATTGTGAGGAATGTTGGCACGATAGCACAAACCAGCGAAGGATGAGAAATAAAGCTTTGTGCAAAATGTGTAATATTCCACTAAGTAACGACGTTGGTATTATTCACTTTCCTGTGAAGAGGAATCCTAAGCATCAGGTATTTCCACAGCAGCACTAAGAAATATACCTTCGTACGAAATGTGTAATATTCTACTAAAGTAACTCACGGCGTCATTCTCAATGTCCTGTGAATCGGCAACTATTGTGAGGAATATTGGCACGACAGCACAAACCAGCGACGGTTGAAAAAGAAAGCTTCGTGCAAAATGTGTTATAACATTCCACTAAGTAACTAACGATGGCGTATTGATTTGTTATTTATTATTGATGGTTTATTAATATTATAAATCAGAAAATTATTAAATTTTCAATTTACAGTACTTATAATATGAACATTTTGGTATAGATGTAAACATGATGTTCTGTCCTCAATTACTCAATCCTTTTGGCATTGATTTTGATACGTTAATACTAAAATAAGAATTATAAAAATAATATAACCTACTTATTAAATTGCTATCGCCACATCAAAATACCACATGGGCTAAAAATGATGCAGCAAAATTCTCTACTAGTTTATGTTACATCTGTGCAAGTGTATATCTGTGTTTCCCTTACGTTGTGATGGTCCTCGTCTCACAATTCACATGTTCTAAGAAATCTGCTTGCATAGAATCTGTGCGTCGTGTCGGTCTATACAAATATTACGACGCTGGTTTATTTGGCTGAACTGACGTTTAACATAATCTTTTGTATTTTTCTTCGATGTTTGTAATTTAAATTTAAATGTGTAAATGTTTTAATTTATGTAATTATATATAATATGTTAAGTTTTATGTGAATTTCAAACACAATTTGTAAATTGTTAATGAATAAATTGATTGATTGATTGATTCAGATGGTAATCTGACCTCCTAATATTCAAAATTATATTTAACTAGCAGTTACCCGCGACTTCGTCCGCGGTGACTTCAGGTTTGGAATGCGGGGATTATAAAATATGACGCTACAAAGCGGTAAACTAAACATATACCCCGATTTACCCCCTTAGAGGTTTAATTTCGGGAAACTATTAAAAATGTTACTCATTATTTTTGTCGTTCTCAATTCACATGAAATTTCATACAAATATGTCCAAGGAATAAAAAGTTTTAAGTGAGTTATAAGAGGAATACGTGAGCAAAATTTCAAATTCTTGCTCTAAGGGTTTGGCCTGCGCGTGATCTTTGATAATTGCCCATTTTTTAAAGTATTATAATGAATATAGTATGTTATCCTTAATATATAGACATATGCCATTACGGACTTTTCAGTAGACCTAAATAAGATACACAATTCCACCATACATTGTTTTGTTATATCTCAAAGGGTTTAGACAGCGTTTTCGTTGAAAGCTCCCAAACGGCCCATTTTTTTACGACACCTTCAACAAATATCGTTGGTATATACAAAAATGTATACAAAAACTTAACAAACTATATACTAAAACCTTCCTCGAGAACCACGCTATCTATTGGAGAAAACCGCATGAAAATCGGTTCGCTAGTTTGGGAGTTTATCGCGAACAGACAGACAGACAGACAGACAGACGCGGCGGGGGACTTTGTTTTATAATATGTAGTGATAGTGACTAATGAAAATCTTAACCGTTCCCGGCAGAGTAGAATAGGACCACTCGAAGTCTTCCCGTGGATGTCATAGCAGACAACTTAGGAAACACAGGCTAAACAAAGCTTATAAACATCAAAGAGGCCTCTTCAACCTGTCTGGCCAGCGTGGATGATGTAGGCCAAATCCTCTGTCTGCTTTGGCTAGTATATGGCTCTGATAATACAGAGAGGGTCGTGCTCCTGCAGTGGAGACTAAAAAAAGAACTGATGATGATGATGATAGTAATCTAACCTCCAAATATTCAAAATAATATTCACTCATGACAATCTTAAGTCTCAGCCTGACTTTGTCTACTAGTTTATCAAGACAGTGACAGGATAAGACTAAAGAAAGATTATAGTTAAATGCGTTAAGTATTCTAACTAATAATACAAATGAGAAAGTGAGTTTGTTTATTTGTTGGTTACGCCTTGCCTTCTGAACTGAAGATCATGAAATTTATGCAAACGCGTCGTCTAGGGTACACAGAAGGACATAGGCTACCTCGTTTTCGGAAAAAGGCAATGTTCCCGCGGGCGAAGGCTAGCATGTTATATTGGTGGCTTAAAGATAATTTACCTTATTCTAATACGAATACTATTACATGCTAAATTTCATCAAAACAGTTAGATTCATTTTTAGATTGTTATTACAAGTAAATACGAGAATTGCTTCTTTAATATAATGAGATGAATAACTACATACAAATGAACTGGCACCTTCCCCGTCTATGCATTACCATATCGGAATAAATTTCTCGCATCCCTTACCTGCAAACAAACAAGAGGACATTCAATAAACGTATATAATTTATTATAAACATCAAAAATATCAACCAAGAACAAAAAGACCCACCGGCCTTTACGTATGACCATAAAAAGTTATCTCTCGAAAAAGCCTTTCGGGTTAAACAAATGAATTTGTTAATATCATCGAACGACATTTAAAAAACAAATATGGCCGAGATATGGTAATTTGGTCGTAAAAAAAGTCCAAAATGTCGGTACCCCGTCGTCTCCTCTTTGAACCATTTTCTCGGATTATAACATAAAGAAAGGACACAGAAGGATAACCTCATGCGTATATAAATACTTGTTTATATGTTTCTTTTTCGTGTGTGTAAGAGGCCAACTCTGGTGTCAGATTTTTCAAACTGCTTAAAGGTATCTGACATAGCTTAACGACTGCCATCGACGATGACAACCGGGACCAAGGGCTATAAAATTTATTATTAGCAATCTTAACAAAGAATACAATGGTTTGTAATTTTCACCAGTAACTTAATGAGTATACAAATATTATCTGTTGTTTGTATGCATTAGTAAGTATCAATCACGCCGAGTGGGTATAGTGTTTCTTGAAGCATTTATAAGTAGGGATAAGTGAGATAAGGTGAATAATCGCATTAATCTTTTGAATGTTAAGTTAAATTAACATTGACTAAATTATCGAGAAACACCCACAAAATATTTAAGAAAAATTATCTAAAGAACTATTACTAAGAAAAATGTCGTTGAGAATTTTGTATAAGTGTAAGGCGTTTTTCTGAGTTTAAATTCAAAGTCTTCCATTCGGTCCCTTCCTTATTTGTCTACGCCAAATTAACATTATTACATTTATAATAAATAGGTAGAATATTTTAATCCTGCCAAAACCATACACTCTCTCTATCACACACACAATTTATCCTTCCCTTTCACACCCAAGCCCAGTCCAAATAAAGATGGCGCCCTAATGCAAATTCCGCTCGCGCGCTCGTAAAAAGAAAATCAAATTATAGTGAAAAATGATAACTACTTGTGTGAACTCTTTTCGGTGATTAAAGTGTCAGTGCCGAACTCCAAAAAAAACCCCCCAGTGTTCGAGCTAGGTGGACTCCGTGACCGCGTGTGCAAAGGTTTGTCCCTCAGGCGGTCTGGCTATCATTATTATTATACCTATGTAAGTCAAATATTTTTCAATATTTATGAATTTCGTGAATGACTAGGTTCCAATGACCTTTAAAAAAAGACTCAGTAGAAAACATCTAACATAGATGTCTCCACATTCTATTATTGTAGGAATACCCATTTTTTATTTATTTTAAAATTATAATAGTCTTTCTATCTATCAGCCAGGGACGTCCACAGCTGGACAAAGGCCTCCACAAATTGAGATCGCCACAAATTGAGGTCTTGTGCATCTTGAGATTAACACCCAAAAATATATGCACCATTGCAACGACTGTCTGTTCTATGCAGTTTATATTTTACACCTATTCAGCGTCACAGCGTGATAATATTTATTCGTGTGTTTAATTTTAAAAACGTATACAGCGTAATTTAAATTAGTTGTGGAGGTTAAGGAACGACCTCATGGACTTTATCGTAATTTAAATATGACAAATATGGTTGTAAAAAATGGGTTGGACTAAAAAACTTGGATTGATTGTCGCCTATTCAATTCTCTCATCTCATCCTCCGAAGGGCATCTCTCATCACTTTTCTCAATTCTCTCATCTACAGAAGGCTTTGAAGTGTCTTTAACAACATGTTAGGTTATTTTTTAGGACCTTACTACTATATTTTATAATAGATACTTATATAGAAAAACATCCAAGACCCAAAGCAAAAGATCGTTTTCCATCGTGACCTGACCGGGTATCGAAACCGGGACCGTATCGCAGGCTGGCGTGTTAACTGCTGCGCCACGGAGGGTATAGGGAATTGGGGTGGCAACTGCTTACTTACTGCTTAACGCTACCGTAAGCTATTTTCCACACTTAGGCCGCCTATTTGGGCCCATTGTGTGTGAACAGAAGGTGTCAAATTTTCGGTCTTCTGCTGATAGGAGATCCCAGATCTCCTTTCTACAAACTGGATGGTAACTGTCACGAGTGACGCTGTTTACCATGTTCCTAAACAAACTATCAACTGTATGTCATTTAATCAGACTTATTTATTTTATTTTTTTACCGACCGACGCCAAAACTTACGTTCGTATTTATTAACTTTAAACATTAAAGTTTAAAACGCCATCTTGTAAAGCCATTAAAGTTAATCTCTTAAACCAGTCAGGAATATAAAAAATACCCTGCCGCCAGAAGTAACCATTTTCCATTAATATCAGTGCCACAACAGACTGAATCTTAAACCTGTTCCCGAGGTGGAAGTATTCCTGGAATGATGCGTTCCCGCTTGGCCCATGGGCCTAGGAATATTATGGACTATACTTTGTTGTGACTATATATATGACTAGGATATACTGAACTGAGTTTCTTTCGGCGTATTCTTCTCAGCAGTGGTCTTTCGGAAACGCTAGTAGTTTTTCACTTTTGCAAATATAAAAAAAAAAAAGAAAGATATGACGTTCAAAAATCCTAAATTTGAATAGAAACTATTCATTTCATTTCATTTTAGGAATATTATGGATTATAATATTTTCGTTAATATACAGTAGAGCCACGCTACCGGTGAAATTCACTTTTGCCATGTGGTCTCAACGCCTTAATCGTACGATTTGTTCTCAGAGACTCGCATAGATTGCGCCACTCGTTGCTACACAACATTGTATCGACCGTATTATGAGAATATAAAAACATGATTCACAAAATATATCTTATTAAAAATCAAAACAATATTTTAGGCATAATATTTTTAAATGACACCGTATATTTAGTAAGTTAAAGGCTAACGCAGGTTACCGCCATCTAGTACCGAGTAGCAAGCAACTCTTCTGCGCCATACATTCGCCTGCTTTTCGCGACCTTAACCACTTTGGACCAAATCCAATATTTTTGTATGAGGTGGGCAGTCTCTACGTTAGTATTATATTGTCTTTTCCATGAGGGGCCCGCTTGCTCGTTTGCCGACCTATGTCAATTTATACAAAATGAGGCCCGGGCGTGGAGGGCCTTAAAAGTGTCGACAACTTGTTACTGAATCACACCTTGATAGGTTGAAGACGATAAAAATTTCGCCATTGTATTTACCCGTGTGGAAGTAGACCAAACGGGATTCAACCCCGAAGAATCTTTTGTTTGAAGTTCGCTCATTTCAGGAATGATTCAGAGAAAATTTACATTTTAGACATTTTTATGATAATCGTCGAGCTTAAAAGCCCTGCTTAACACCCACAGATTCTGTTGTGAATTTGAACTTTAATGTTTAAGAGATGTACTGACTATTCGGACGAGCTGACTATCAGGCAATAAAACAGTCGTTCACTTTTCAACCGACTGTCGAGGAGCCTGATGGCCTAGTGGGCGTGAAAATTATTAGGGTTTTTGTTTATTTCATCATCAGGTCTTTTTTGTCTCCACTGCAGGTGTCTATACTGCCAAAGCAGTCAGGGGATTTGGCATACACAGGGGATAATGAGGAGCCCGATGGTCCTGTGGGTGTGAGCTCTATGAGCGCTTACGTATGTTAAGCAACCCCGGGTGCAGTCCCTACTTGAATAGATGACCGCAAGTGGTAATTTAAAATAAAATAAAGTAGTGCCTTTGCTATTGTATTTTTTTTTGTTTTACAAAAAATGTGATATACCTACCGGCCTGATAAACAAACGATTTTTGCATTATTTTTTTTTTCTAATAGTCGCCCTTTCAGAACTATTACGCTAATAGAGCAATGCCTTGGCTGATTAGTTACTCGATTAGTAAGCATTTTATTTTATTTACAGACTAGCAATTTTACCATGACTTCATCCGCGTAAATTAAAGCCTATGTAATCATCATCATCATCAGGTTCTTGTAAGTCTCCACTGCAGGAGCACGACCCTCTCTGCACTTCCCAAGCCATATATATAATGTATCATACATATAGCCATAGCTGTTAGAGGATTTGGCCTACACTCTCCACGCTGGCCAGATGGGTTGGAGAGGTCTCTTTGATGTTTATAAGCTTTGTTTAGCTTGTTTCCTAAGTCGCCTTCTACGACATCCACGGGAAGACTTGGAGTGGTTCTCTTCTACTCGGCCGGGAACCACACGGCTATCCTATGCCTATGTCACCCGCAGATAATTTAACTTTTTATAGGTGAAATAATTTTGAAAATTGGTTCAGTAGTTTTGGAGCCTATTCATTTCAAACAAACAATCAAATATTCCCTCTTTATAATATTAGTATAGACATAAAATAGTCGGCTAGACAGTCAAGCTCATTGTCGGCACATCTCTAATGTTGACATAAATTAGGTATGGCAGACGATGATTTCCATATTCATTATTATTTTATACCATTTTGATAACGCCCAGACTGTTAATGTTGATAACTAATGGAGGCTTTAAAGGGATGCTTTTTGTCGCAAAGAGTAATTTTCATATGGTTTTGCACTTTATTTTAGTAAAACAATTAATTTGTTGTCAGAATAAAAAAGGTGAAGTAAAGTAAGTAAGAAAAGTAAAGTGCGTAGCAAAATATAAATATCTGTGGTGCGTAGTTCTTTCTTCCTTTTTTAATTATGGCTTCCACCGAGATTTCAGTGATTCTGCCAATGTTTAGTATAATGAGATACTAAGTATCGGTGTTGTACGGTATGTGGCATCAAAGATGGCGTATGTTCTTTGGCAGCCTTGTGGGAGATTTTGGCGACAAATCTATACGAGTCCATTGAACAGTCTACTTTAACTATTTCACAAATTGTTCTCGAGCACGAGCATTTATAACACCAAACTACACCAATTTCATATTATAAAGTCCACTTAAATCAATTTGCAAAATTGTATAAGGCAAACGACAACTGAACCCCTTGACTTCCCACCTAAAACTTCAGGTGCGTAGTTGTTTTGGTAATAAAGTAACAGTCAAATAAGAGATAATTATAATTTCTCTTTTGTTTTAAAATTAACCTATGCGTAATTTTAATAAACGTAGATTTTGTTTGACGAAAACTTTCCTCTATTATTGTTGTAATAACGTATCAATCAATATTTTATTACAACAATAATAGAGGATAGAGGATTTTGAATAACTGTGGCTTCCATATTAAAAACACCAGTCAAAAGTGTTGTATTGCGATACTGTCTAGCAGTGATTATTCGCTGAGTGTTTAGCAAAAATTTCGACTGATAAATCTAAAGAGTAAATAAAACCATAACGGAAAATGCGCGCGCACTTATACGCATCGCGTAGTTATTATCCGCTCTGACAATATCCAATTGCTTCTAGTTTACGCAGATCAAATAACTAGTGTTTAGAATTCCTAATTTTGTAAAGTATTCCTAAAGTTGTTTTCCTTCACTAATTAAGTAGTTTGTATAATATTGCAAGATGTTAAGTGACAGGACTAAAGTGACTTACGGTATGAAAACTAGACTTGAGGGATTTGTTTGCATGCTTCGAAATAATGCTGATGCTAGTGAATGCATTGCAGGTGGATTGGCCACTGCAATGGCATTCAATCAAAGTTGCATAGATGCTACTTTAATAACCAAAGGGTCTCCTCACAACCCGTTTAGTTTTCGCTAGTAGCAGTATAAATTGAGCGAAATTCCGAGTTTTCTGTAAGAGTGTATAACACAAAACGTCACTCGAATAGCGCACACATAGTATGTGTGACGGTATTAGCCACTCTATTGTACTCTCTGTATACTGTGTAATATTGTGCCAAGATCTCAAAGCGACTAACAGTATGACAACTATACCTAGGGGATTTGTTTGTGTGTTTCGAAATAGTACTAATGCACTGAAGGTAGATTGGGCACTGCAGTGGCATTCAAAGTTGCGTAACACTGCAGTCAAATCATAAAATCTCTTATGGACCTCTGTGTCTCTTTAACAAAGATCGGTATGAGTGAAGTATATGTTAGTTGAAAAGCGCACACATTTTATGCGTGGCGGTATTATCCACTCTATTGTGTATACTAACTAACAGTATGACAACTTAACCTAAGGGATTTGTTTGTGTGCTTCGAAATACGAGGATGCTATGGAATGCACTGCAAGTGGATTGGACACTACAGTTGCATAGACAGTTCGGTAATTACCAAAGAGTTCCCTTACAACCCGTTTTGGTGACTCTTTAGCAATCATAGATAGTAGTGGAATATATTTAGCGAAACTTGAATGATTTATAAGAGTGTATAACACAATACATTATTCGAAAAGCGTGGCGGTATTATCCACTCTATTGTGTATACTGTGTAATATTGTGCCAAGAACTAGACCTGAGGAAGTTGTTTGTGTGCTTTGAAATAGTACTGATGCTATGGAATGGACTGTAGGTGGATTGGGCACTGCAGTGGCATTTAAAGTTGCATAGTATAACTGTAGTCGTAAAACAGTTTTTTTTTTCACCATCATCATTTCAGTCGCATGATGTCGAGAACTCCGCTGTAATATACTTCGCTCAAACTAGTGAATCCTAGAATCTCTTAAAATTTTCAAACATTTCTTAAAAAAATTCTTCCTATTAAGAGAAATTCTTGGATAAAAACTGGTCTGTTTGTTATTGAGTATTTCGAGAAAAGAACCTAAAACACCCATAACAATCGAGTTATTGAGGCAGATACTATGAATCTCAACTTGCTACGAACATTACAAACTTCTCTCGCTTACTTCTAGATGTCACTTCATGCATCTATTACAATGTCATTACTTATCATGTCATTGTCATCATCATCATCATTATGTTTATTTTAGTCTCCATTGCAGGAGCACGACCCTCTTTGTCAATTGGGGAGGCCTACGTCCAGCAGTGGACAAGTTTAGGCTGATGATGATCCTCTTTGTACTAGCAGACCCTTTTATTAACCAGATCAGTCAGAGGATTTGGCCTACACTCTCCACACTGGCCTGATGGGTTGGAGAGGCCTCTTTAATGTTTATAAGCATTATTTAGCTTGTGTTGCCTAAATCACCTTCTACGACATCCACGGGAAGATTTGGAGTATTTTGGAGTGGTCCTTTTCTATTCAGCCGGACACCACACGACTTCCCCACAAAAATATTTTAATTATATTGTACAGTAAAAATATAACTAAAAGAATCGGTAATACGATTCTAAAAACATTTTAAACAAACGAAGCAAACCTAATAATACTTAGTCGATAGTAAAAAGAAACTAATTTACTAAAAAAGAGCGTAATTATCCATTAGAATCTTCACAAATAGACTAAAAGTTTTTACAAAATGACTACTCTTGTCTGCATTAGTCATCAGACAATTAGTGTTTTAAGTTTATTCTTGCTGTGTCCTGCAATTAACATCTTTTTGGGCAAATTATTAATGAAATATTGCGTTTTTACTTTTACTTCTATAGAAGGTCATGGGTAAATAAATATCTGTTTTAAAATGTTTTAAAATCCGCGCCACTGTTTTGAAATCCGTGGCGCAGTAGGTTTGTTACCCATCATGGTCGTTTTGAAATTTTGAATACCTGTATTTACTTCCCTTTCAATCAAATGAGGGCAAACACGATACATTTTTCTTCTTTGCTGAAGCCACCTTCCTAAATCATCACCACATCAGGTGAATAGGTATATTGCATTGATATCCAACCTTCATCCGACATATATAAGTGCAAATTTTTTTCTAAAAGCGCTGTATTATGCGACACTAACGCCAATATTTTTTTTTAAATCCTAAATCATATCAAATTTATAAAAACTATCATGTGCATAACTAGTCACTTACTTGCAGTTTTTCGGCTGGTGTTTCTTTGCACTAGGAAGTAACTAGCAGTAATACAAAAATACAACAAGTAAGCCAAGTGTTGCATACCATAGCATCTTAAGAGTCCCACGTAAAGCCGCAATCCCATACCAATGTAGTTTCGTTTTAGTTTTACAACAGTTAAGCCAATCTCAAGTACAAGTTTTCGATATGAAACTTCAAATCGCTGTAATTTTGTATAGGTATTGTTTTTAAAATTGAAATCTGATTATAAACATCAATATGCCTTATCCGGTCGTATGTACGGAATTTGGTTGAGATTGGCTTAACTGTTGTAAAACTAAAACGAAACTATGTTTGTATGGGATTGCGGCTTTACGTGGGACCCTAAGGATAAGTGCTTCAAAATTGAGGTGCAATATCTGACCCGAACAAACAAGAAACATACTCTGTAAGTTTAAATTAAAATAATGCAAAGTCTTTTCTTAAAATCTTTGTGACCCCACTCCATTCTTATTGGACCTAAGTAGTTAATTTCGCTAGAAAATCTGTAAGAGATACCTATTTTATTAGTCATGCTCCGCAGATTGCTTTAAGACTAATACTAACAATTAGGTTTAATTTATTTTTGTCTTTTATTTGATGTCATTTGAAAGGTCCTAAGGTTAATTTGTGAATTAAAATGTCTAGTGGCCAGACCTACGTATTTTATTACGTTTTCTAGACTTTCTTTACTTGTACTCAAGACTTTTTATTTGAAAGCATTTTTTTCTTTTTTTTTTGCAGTTTTATTTGCGTCAATAATAGCGACATAGGCTACATAACTCGATGATAATGTAGCTTTTTAGGGTTCCGTAGTAAACTAGGAACGCTTATAGTTGCGCCATGTCTGTCTGTCCGTCTGTCTGCGGTTTTACTCAGAGACTATAAATACTAGAAAGCTGTAATTTGGTATAGGTAGGTATGTATATAAATCATACCAAAAAAGTGGTAGAAAAAAATCTTAACAAAATTTTTTTTAGGATAGCTCCCATACCAGTAAAGAGGGAGTTATATTTTTTTTCTTTACAAAGCCATCGTGTTGGGTATTGTTAAACAGGTTTTTAAAAATATTGTGAGGTTAGAACATTTTTTGATTTAGGGATCCATTTCCGAAATATTTGGTTTTAAAGCAAATTTTTGTTAGAGGTAAGTGTCCCTCCCCCCCCCCCCCCCCCCATCTGGTAAACGGTTATATATGGATACGTGAAAAAAATACTTTATATATTATACTTTACTGAAATTGAAAGGAAAACTATCAGAGCTGAGTATTTAGTACGAAGTAAAAAGTTATATACAACCAACTTATTAAATGTACTCGAAAATGTAAAATTTCATACAATTATCATTGTTAGATGTTTTTGGTCGTTAAACTGTGAGGTGCGAGTGTGAACTCAAAGTTGTCATTCGCAACTACGGAACCCTGCACTGCGCGTGGCCCGACACGCACTTGGCCGGCTTTTTATAGGTGAAAGAACGGTTCACTTGTTTTTGAGCTTATCCATTACAAAGAAACACAAAATCAAATCTATTTCTTTATTAATAAAGGCTCAATCTCACGGCTTGAATACACGTTATTAAGTTTAATTGTAAGTACAGCTTTTGATACAATATTAATAAAATATTTTCTGCTACAAATTTAACAATGGATTTAATTATTAACTCTTTTTGTGTCAGAGTTTAACAAGTTTAAATTTCAGTGAATAATATCTTGTAATTATTAATTAATTTAAATATCGTTGTGTCAAAGTCAAATATGGCGACATTAATTATTATGTATTAAATATTTAACAAAATATATGACTTGTTAAAATTGAAAAAATGTGATGAAAAAGAATTTGCCACAGGTAGGATTCGAACCACGAGTCTTAGGTCTGCGCCCTAAGTGTGAGAGAATGCGAGACGCGGTGATTCGAAGTCACGGTTACGAGTAACACACTTAGGGCGCAGACCTAAGACTCGTGGGTTCGAATTCTACCTGTGGTGAATTATTTTTCATCACATATTTTCAACTTTAATAATATAACGAGCATTGTAATGCTATTTAAAAACCATTTATATGGCTTGTTGTTAACCTATGTCAGATAACTTAGCTTAAAAATTTAATGACGTCGACAAACATCAATGAGGATTTATAAGCTTCATCGTCATCATCACGTCTTTTTTAGTCTTTACTGCAGGAGCCTGACCCTCTATGCACTACCAGAGTCATGTATTAGCCAGAGTAGTCAGAGGATTTCGCCTACACTCTCCACGCTGGCCGGATCGGCGAGGTCTCTTTGATGTTTATAAGCTTTGTTTAGCTTGTGCTACCTAAGTAACCTTCTACAACATCCACAGGAAGACTTAGAGTCCTATTCTACTCTGCCGGGAACCACACGGCACTAAAATTTACTATTCTAAGAATAGGGAATATGCATGAAAAAAATTTCTGTTATCTTACCAGTTTATCCAAAAATATCCAATAGTAATATTATAATAGTAAAAAAATCCATAAGTATTGAAGGTGAAAACAGAATAAAATTTGGTTGAAAAACGAACGAGATAAAACGATTTTACGAAAATATGTCTATCTCACTCGCGAAAACACTATTTTATATGGCAAATGTATGCATGACATAGTATATGACGTCACTAGTCCATATCGGACTTCTCTTTCTTATTTAAACTTTAAAGTTTCACATCTTCGTCGTTAATTAAGATATTTTAAAAGTTCTTTCATATTTTTTTACTGTGGTAATTAAGGATTATACTAAGCAAATAAAAAAATTACGTGCATACTCCCTATTAGGTACTATAACTTAATCTGAATGATAGATCTCCCAATAAGTTATTCATGGAGACAAGCCGATGGCAATTAGGCCTAAACCAACAGACGTAGATAGGCAGTTCGATTCCATTATAATACATGATTTGTTTATGTAGGACCGGCTGAGGTTACCAATCTCTTCTAGAGATGTTGTTTCTTGAAATTCAAGTCTGAAGTTACCCCTACCAAATACATTATAATACTAACGTAACAGACTGCCAACCTTATACACAAAAATATTGGACTAAATTAACGTAGGCGAATGTATACTTAGTTGCTTTCCACTCGATAGTAGATGGCTATTCTAATTGTTAATAAGATATATTTTGTTAATAATTCTTTTATATTCTCATGGTACGGTAGGCACAATGTTGTGTAGAAACGAACGGCGCCATCTATGTGAGTCTGTGAGAATAAATCGTACGATTAGAGGGTTGGGAATGAGCTAAACTAAAATTTAGCATAGCGAATTATAGGTATAAGACTAAATTATTTTCTTGGAAATCAATTCTATTTTTCCACTGGATTTCACTTAGCCAACTTCTTTAATAGAATCCGAAATGCAATTTAATTTTGACGAGTCTTTAAACAAACTTTGAATTACCCATAAAACAGAAATGGAAACGCATAAAATGGCGACCAATGGTAAAACGAACAAAACCTTTAATTGAGCTCTACTATTTCAACACATTCGCTTTTATTCGCATTAAAAAGTAACTCGAAACCGACCGTAAAATATTAAGCATAATGGCTTATTATTCGTTCCACCGTGTAATCTTTCAAAGCTTAATATTTTCGAAATTAACAATATAATTGGGTACTCGTTCGGGATCGCACAATGCCTTCAGACATCTGGAACGCAAAAAAGGGCGGATATAGCAAACTGGGTTCAATAGAGACGCATGTCCCAAAGGCATATTGAATAACCCTCCAAAATGACTCCCAGACACTTTAACTTTCACACCAAAATTACCTTTACTCCCATAACTATAAAATCTAAAATTGTTTGAATAGGAAATTGAGATATGTCTTTAGGACTATTCTACAATGGTTGCATCTGAACATCCCTTACAAACGCATTCATACAATCGGTCCAGTGGAATAACGACGTAACTTTCCCAATTTGCAATTTAGAACTTTATGTTAATAGTTCGAAGTGTTACTTGAATTTGAAAGAAAAGTCCCCTTTGTGACTAGTTCAGCGTATAATTAGAGTTACAAAATAGCTAGGTAAATATATTATTAGCTGGATTTGACTTTGTTGTATGTTACGCCTCTGTATTTTACAGTTGTTACTAGGGTTTAGGGGTAAACTTTCCCGGAATTCTGTGGTATCTCCGCTACAGCAATGAAAATCTAAACCGGCTCCTGAAGCCAAATCACATCGTCCAAGTGCGAGTCGGATTCACGCATGAAGAGATCCTTACCATTATTTATACAAAATTGAACTATTGAGCACAAAAGCAAGTTTGTTTTTGTTTTAGAGGAGTCTAGCTGACGACTCGGGACACTAAATATTTGGATACGCTGTCCGAATTGACACTTCATAATTTTAATATTTTTCACTGTCAATTCGGACACCATCAAATTATAAAAGCCGTAGTAATGTAAGTACATATTTTATTCGGTTTTTATAATTAGTATTTGTTGTCGGTGGAGTGATGATTTGCGCAAGATGGCTGGTAGAAGCTGGATGCGAGCAGCCGAAGATAGATATCGATGGCGTGCAATTGGGGAGGCGAGTATAGGCTGATGATGATGATTTGTTGTCATGGCGGCTACAGTAAACATACCTACATCTGTGAAAATATTAACTGTCTAGGTATCACGGCTTATGAGATATAGCCTGGTGACAGACAGACGGACATCGAAATCTCGTGAATAGGGCCCGATTTTACCCTTTGGGTACGGAACACTAAAATAGAAAAATTACTATTTATTCGGAAACTTCAGTACACGAATACGACTCAAACACTTGACCGGTTTTTTCCCGTATTTAGACTAACAAGAGCTGGCAACCCTAGCTATTACACTAATGTTAGACGCAAACTAATACAATGTTGCTTTTAGTTTCGTCTACACATCTGTTAAAAACTTTTGTTGAATCCTTAACATGGTTAGTTTACACCTTTCACAATAACATGTTGGAACATTATAATAAACTATAAATTTAAAAGGAAAGGAGTAACAAGTGTGTTTGTTTGAAAAATATAAACTTGTGCTGTCGTCACCGATATTTCCTTAAAGGGGTGACTCGACCCTTCAAACTGAACAACATTTCCTTTAGGACCAATGCTAGGAACGTGAAGACTATAGACCGGGCACGGGGAAGTCACAAGTGACGCTAATTTTACTTTACATGTGTGTAGAATAGACGACTTCTACTATTTTATGTCATCATCAACAGGTCTTTTTTGTCTCCACTGCAGGAGCACGACCCTCTCTGTACTACCAGAGCAGTCAGAGGATTTGGCCTACACGCTAGCCAGGGTTGGAGAGGTCTCTTTGATGTTTGTAAGCTTAGTCTAGCTTGTGTTTTCTAAGTCGTTTACTACGACATCCACGGGAAGACTTGGAGTGGTCTTATTCTACTCTGCCGGGAACCACATTACATTATGTGCTTGGTACATATTAGTCTTAATAGGGTATAAAGGTAAAAAACTTTATAAATGAACTTGCGATAGATATTGGACAGCGGATCAGTGATTTTTGTGGGAGGTCCAAAGATTTGCGGAGTTTAGTGAACATGTATAAATTACATATGATGTTAAAGTTTCTTTTTAATGTGACTAAAACACTTGTATTTCTATCTACTTATTAGTTATATTGTGAAATCTAATAAGAATATTTATTTTTACTTTTTATTTTATTTTAAGTTAGTTTTATTGTTAGAATAGTTAGTTTTAATTTTATTTATCTGATCTATGTAAAACTTCTTAGATAATAATATAAACATATTAGAATATTTATTCAAACATAAAGGTTTTTTTTGTTAAAGAAACAAACCTAAGTACACTCTTATTAGGATTGCCGATTTTGCATAAAAATATTCAAAAAATTCGCTGACATTTTACATTGTATCAACTTCCGTCATTCCTGAAACATTATTTGTGAAATATTTTCAGTACTTTGTAGCCTCCAAATATAATTTTATACTTTATCGGGCTGAAACAAAACGTGCAAAATGTTAACGGACAATGCTATTGAAATTTCTGGACAGCGAAAATAATTTCCATTTTTTTCGACAATAAATTCATAACTGTAGTAGGGTCTAAAATGGGGTTAAGGCACTCTTATAGTAACACTAGCGCCACCCAGCAATTAATTCTTTTGATCCTAAATTACATCGAATTTTAAAAATCTAACAAGTACATAACTAGTAAGTTACTTGCAGTATTTTGGTATTCATTTTGACTAATATTCGCTTGACAAATTAAGATAAAAAAGTGGCCACTTTTGGCGTTAACCGATTTTTCTCATTTTATGAATGAATGAATTATTTATTTTCAAGCAACATAGACTCAATATATGTTAGTTAACAACTTATAAACTAGCACTAGTAAATTACTTGTAATAAACAAAAAATACTACAAGTTATTTACTAGTTTTGTACTTGTTAGATTTTTTAAATTCGATATAATTTATGATTTAAAGAATTTAATTGCTGGGTGGCGCTAGTGTTACTATAAGAGCGCCTTAAGCGGCATTTTAAAACTTCACAATCGCAAATCAATCATCTTAAGAAATTTATATTCCCAATCCCAACTAATATTATAAATGCGAAAGTGAGTTTGTTTGTTTTTTACGCTTTCACCCCGTATCACTGAACCGGTCATCATTAAATTTTGCATACACATAGGTTAGGGTACCGAAAATGACATATATAACGCGGGCGAAGCCGCGGGTAACAGCCAGTTCTGTACATAAAAGGTGAAAATTTGTATACATACACACATATTATAACGTCTGTATTCCTTGCGGGTAAACAGAGCCCGAAGCCCATAAAACCTAAAGACCACGTTTAGTGTGTTAGTGGGCGTCATGGTGAAATGGAATGGAATCAAAATAGTGATGGGATGCTAATCCATCCATCCATCAGGTCTTTTTTAGTCTCCACTGCAGGAGCACGACCCTATCTGTACTACCACAGCAATATATTAGCCAGAGTAGTCAAGAGGATTTGGCCTACACTCTCCACGCTGGCCAGACGGGTTGGAGAGGTCTTTTTGATGTTTGTAAGCTTTGTTTAGCTTGTGTTTTCTAAGTCGCCTTTTACGACATCCACGGGAAGACTTGGAGTGGTCCTATTCTACTCTGCCGAGAACCACACGGCATGGGATGCTAACCGTATCGCCTATTGACGAGATTCCTTAGCCCAATCTTTTGATCGGCTTTTACGGTCTACGCAGGAATAAAAGTAGCTGGTATTTTCTATGTTTTTTCTTTTCTTCCAAACCATGCTGGTTTGGAAGAGTATACTTTAATATAATAAGAGGCTTATCGAGGTATCACGTGACCAAAGGGCTGGCAATTACTTGGCACAAAGGATAAGCATTGCCATCCAACGTGGCAATGCTGCCAGCCTTTTGGGCACGTTACCGCGAGGTGATGGTTTGCAGGGACTATATAATTTGTCAATATTTTAATTAATTTTAAGTAGTTTTAATTATTATTACATTAGGTAATTTTAAATTTTTACATAATAAAACAAATGAAAAATAAAAATAATAAAAATAATAATAAGAATATCTTAAAATTCTGTGTATATATGAAATTGAAAGTTTGTATGTAGAATATTAAAGACTGACGCTAATTACGCGCATAAAGTTGCGGAAGAGGCTGGTATAATATAAAATACATACATTCTAATATAAAACAGTTAGTAGGTGTTCCTAAAGGATAAATATAAAATCAGCATCCTTAAATATCTCCTATACCAATAAGACCGATAATAAATTCTAATTAGGAAGACAATAATGACTACTTCAAATAATTTTGTAAAACAATAAATATAAGTGACCTTGAATCTGGCAAAATAAACAATAAGGGTATTTTGCCGATGCTTAATAAGCGAATAATATTTGAAGCTAATTAAGACGCTATAAGAGTGCCCAAGAGGTTCTAAAAAGGGTAGAAGAAAAAAGGCACATTTTGAAGGCCATTGAAAATAGAAGAGGAAAGATGGTGGGACACCTATTGCGGCACGACGACTTGGCCAAGAATATAATAGAAGGAAAAATAGAAGGTAAAAGGGGACCGGGAAGGCCGAGACACACCTTCATGAAACAAATAAAAGAAAAAGTTAATGTTACTACTTACAGAGAAGTGAAACAACTGACGGAAGAAAGAGAGAAATGGAAGAAGCTCCACCGACAAGAGCCCAGCTCTTAAATCTGATGATGATGATGAAGAGTGCCAAAGAGGGATTTTCATTTATTTAAAGAATGAACCATTGAACTCATTAATGCACCTTCTTGTTTAATATCATTTTCAATGTGATGTGTCAGTGGCCAATACCGCTAATATTGACTATTTATCGTTACGATTTTTAATAAGATATAGTATAGTATTAATTCTAAATTTAAAAGCAATCTTCTTCTTCTTCACCTTTTCCCACTTTATGTGGGGTCGGCACAGCATGTCAGTTTCTTCTACTTCACTCGCTGGTCATACTCTCTGTTACACATTCCTTACACATGTCCTCTCTTACGCATTCTATCCATCTTTTCTTTGGTCTTCCCTTATTTCTACGACCTCTAACTTCTATTCCAAATATTCTTTTCGTTACATGATTTTCATTCTTCGTTATAACATTGCCATACCAACCTAACCTAACATTCAAAATTAAAAAGCAAACACCAACTCAAAAACCGTATATGTGTTTTAAACGAGCTGACCAATGTCGATCAAATATCAAGGACATTGTCGATTACAAAAAAGATAAGTGGACCACACTTCAGCCGTGTGGTTCTCGGCAGAGTAGAATAGGACCGCTCCAAGTCTTCCCGTGGATGTCGTAAAAGGCGACTTAGGAAACACAAGCTAAACAAAGCTTATTAACATCAAAGAGACCTCTCCAACCCGTCTGGCCAGCGTGGAGAGTGTAGGCCTCCTCTGACTACTCTGGCTAATATATTGCTGTGGTAGTACAGAAAGGGTCGTGCTCCTACAGTGGAGACTAAAAAAGGACCTGATGGATGGATGGATAGATGGATCACACATACACCCTCAGACAGCTAGAGTTGCGCTCCAACTATACATAGATGGCGCTACATGCTAAATTTAATAGTTATTCATATTACATTCGAATAATCTAATATCTAAAATCAAATCAAAATACTGACGTTTCATTAGCAAATATCAATCTCATTCTAAATCGATAGTCATATACACTACCTTTATAGTAACATCAAATGAATATGTCATGCGAACAAAGGTGATCTGAAACGTACTAATTACTGCGAACACGAACTGAACTCGCCTGGAGCGAACAGGATACGTCAAAATGGCGACGTCAATTCTCTTTCACAAACTGAATTACATATCAAATGATAATATTAAAACTTACGCGAGATAAATTCATTATGAAAACACGGCTTTACTCACGTTTTATTACTAAAGTAAAAAAGTTAGTAATAAAACGTGAGTAAAGCCGTGTTTTCATAATGAACATATCAAATGGTTTAGAGATCGACCCAGCAGACGAACGAAATCAATGATCATGGTGGTAACATCTTAGGCATGTCCACGAAGTTTCACACACAGAGATGGCGTTACGTGATATATTTAATAGATATTTATTTTATTATTTTTTATTAATATTACATTCGAATAATCTTATAAGTAAAATCAAATCATAATACTGACATTTCATTAGCAAATATCAATCTCATACTAAATCGATAGGCAGTGTGTGTGACTATCGATTTAGTATGAGTATTTATTCATTTGATGTGACTTTAATAGTAACATCAAATGAATATGTCATGCGAAAAAAGGTGCGAGCTCGCCTGAAGCGAACAGGATACGTCAAAATGGAGACGTCAGTTCTGATTAACAGACTAACTGAATTCCATTTATCAAATTATGATTACGTATGTTACATAAAATACTTGTATAGAAACTTAATTAAAGAAAACTCAAAACCTAAGAAAACAATGAAAAGCATCAAATGGTTTAGAGGTCGATCGAGCAGACGAACGAATCAATGGTCACGTGATTATCGAGTTACCTCCAATACAAAATGAGCAATCGGCTGATCGACTTTCTATGGGAAGTCAAAATTTTATTATTTCACCTTTTCGTTACACACTGTACAGGTATGAATTATGAAATATCTTTCATAATTCATACCTGTATCGTTGAGTTAGCATCCATTATGTCGATAGTCACACACACCACCTTTATAGTAACATCATTTCATAAATGAGTATGTCATGCGAACACAGGTGATCTGAAACGTACTAATTACTGCGAACACAAACTGAGCTCGCCTGAAGCGAACAGGATACGTCAAAATGGAGACGTCAGTTCTGATTAACAGACTAACTGAATTCCATTTATCAAATTATGATTACGTATGTTACATAAAATACTTGTATAGAAACTTAATTAAAGAAAACTCAAAACCTAAGAAAACAATGAAAAGCATCAAATGGTTTAGAGGTCGATCGAGCAGACGAACGAATCAATGGTCACGTGATTATCGAGTTACCTCCAATACAAAATGAGCAATCGGCTGATCGACTTTCTATGGGAAGTCAAAATTTTATTATTTCCCCTTTTCGTTACACACTGTACAGGTATGAATTATGAAATATCTTTCATAATTCATACCTGTATCGTTGAGTTAGCATCCATTATGTCGATAGTCACACACACCACCTTTATAGTAACATCATTTCATAAATGAATATGTCATGCGAACACAGGTGATCTGAAACGTACTAATTACTGCGAACATAAACTGAGCTCGCCTGAAGCGAACAGGATACGTCAAAATGGCGACGTCAATTCTCATGAACAGACTGAATTACATATCAAATGGTTTACTGATCGATCGAGCAGACAAACGAAATCAGTGATTACGACATTAAAGAGTTACCTCCCATAAAAAATGAGCAATGAGCTGATCAAAATCAAAATTTTAAATTTATTATTTCGCCATTTCGTTACACACTATACAGGGTGGAATCGAATTCGTTAGGATACGCAAAAAAAATTACACGTAAAATCATTTCCGGCGTCAACATTAAATCGCTGGTTGTGTATCGGTCTAAAGTCACTTGTTTTGCGTAAATTTCACCGACCGATTAATTTAATATTGTTTAAATGAATTAATTTTTCGGTGTTTTTGGAAATTCAGGCCTGTTTTAATTTTTGGTTTTTATCTAAAGTAATAGCCTCTTTTTGAGGTAGTTATTGAGTTTTAAAAAACACCTGTATAATAATTAATTAATAATAATTAATTATTATACAGATAATTAATTATTAGTTTAAAAAACTAAAAAACACGCTTTTGGCCCGCTAGTCATGTATTTTCATCAGAACTCAGGGCGTGTGCAAAACTTCATCCTAATCGAAACCCGGGAAGTGGGTCAAATTAAGGTTCCAAGATTTTCTTACATACAAGTGAAGCTAATAAAATCGTGTTAAAAATAAAGTATCATTGACTTGGTGTCCTATGACACAAGTTCACAACTTGCTGCAAGGCTAGCATAACTTGTATGATTTTCCCTTTATAAAATTCATCCTCGTACATGTAGTTAAATGTGTACCCGATATCCTACAGTCAATAGCAAGTCATTTGATTATACGATAGGCGATTTGAAACGTACTTAATCTATTGCTTTAGACTGATCCCGCCCTGAGCAAAATAGGAAACTTACGTGGAACTCATTAACAGACGGACTTACGAATCATGCGGTTACCGGCTTTGGCGGACAATGACGTCATTTGGGAGTCGGGTGAGCTTTAGAATAGCTCAGCACGGATTTGTCATTTCGATTTAGATATTGATAAAGATGGCAATCCTTGGTGGAGCCCTGTGTCCAGCGTTGGACTTGCGGCTGAGACGATGATGATATGATTTCTACAATCTTATCAATAAGCCGAACGTATTCTAAAACACCGCTATTCGATTCCCAGTTATTACACCGACGCGGTTTCGCTGCGCCCTGCGGTTTCGACCCATTCCTGATTTACGGTTAATCTGATTTGGGCGCAATTTTATTAGCGTTTATATCATACGTGACGTCATTAAGGTAATTTTTCACAGTGATTTTTGGTTCGTGGATATGATTAACTTGATATTTTTGATATCAGGTTGCAGTGATTGGTTTAATTTTTGATTTATGTTCAGTTGAATTTTTATTTAAAATCGATTCAAGGTTGGTTTTTCCGATTTTTGATTTGAGAAGTTGATTGTTCAATTTGGTAGTAAATTCCATCCACCATTATTTTTGTACCCAATCATTAGTAATAATCGTAATGTGTAATAGGTATATAAATACTAGGTAGTTGGTACAAAATACAAGGCTTTATGAAAATACTCGAAATTGTCCTTAATGAGCAGTATTCCTTCCGGGAGGCGCTTAGTGAGTACTGTGTAATGTGTACTAGAATATGAATTCTAGGTAGTTGGTATAAAATACGAGGTTTGATCTAAATACTCGAAACAAAACTGTTCTTAATGCGCAGTAATCCTTCCGGACGGCGCTTAGTGAGTAATGTGTAAGAAAGTGCAGCCTCACGACAAGGCAGCCCTATTCTGAAGTCTTTATAAGAATTTTCTATTATTTCTTCATAGTCGCTTCGTAATGTTATATTTAGTAGTATATGCGATGACATAGTGAATATAAAAATAGAAACTACTTTTAGGAAACAATGGGTACGGTTAGTGTTAGATGGCCATAATTTGGATAGGTACGTTCTCCCCGAGTGCCATAGGGCAGACTGCTAGTACCATATATAGCGACAAAACATACAAGTTGAGCTACCCCCCAGCACACTATAAGTATCTGTTAAGAGTCGCCTGGAAGCGCATGTCTCCATACAAACGGTAAAAGGGAATTGTGGCAATATTTGATAATTTGGGAGTAAAATTAATCATTTAATCAATTGATCTCATTATAATCTACGTACGTTCCTATACAGCTTGGTTAAAATAACAATGGTTTGAGAATTACAAGCCTTTTCAAATTTGTATGGAAATCTTGAGAGGCGTATAATTCTCAAACATTTGATAATTTAACCAAACTGTATAGAAACGTACGTAGATTATAATGAGATAAATTGATTGGATGCTTAATTTTGCCCTAAAATTATCAAATATTGCCACAATTCCCTTTTTCCGTTTGTATGGAGACATGCGCGTCCAGGCGACTCTTAAGTAGTGAACTATTAGTTCATCGTAGGATAATAGCTTAGCGATACTATATTGTATCCTAACTAATATTATAAATCCGAAAGTGAGTTTGTTTGCTAGTTTTCACGCCCTATCTAGTGGTCCGACCATCATGAAATTTTTCATACACATAGGTTAGGGTACTGACAAGGACATAGGCTATAAACCACGCGGGCGAAGCCGCGGGTATCAGCTAGTCAAAGATATTTATATAAATCCTAATCCTAACTATCCTAATCCTAACTAATAAATGCGAAAGAGAGTTTGTTTGTTTGTTGCGTTTTCATGCTGTATCTACTGAACCGATCGTCATGAAATATTGCATAGCCATAGGTTAGGGTACTGAGAAGGACTTAAGCTATAAATCACGCGGGTGAAGCCGCGAGTAACACTGTTATTTATATAAATAAATATCCAAGACCCAGGTCAATCTCACGCCAGTTAACCACTGCGCCACGGAGATCGTCATTATTTTCATTATTTTTCTCATAAATAAAGTCTACGTAAATTTCCAATTTCTTAAATATTCAGTAATTTGTCTTCAAATAAAAAATTCCAATATAACCACTATCCATCAGTCTGAGTTCAAAAATCCTAAAGAATATTGTTTATAATCCATCATTTGTGTTTTATTGGTTTTTCACTAATTGGAAACTTATACAAAATATCGAATGGCTAAGAGTGATTGTGATTAAATGTATTTCGATACTCAGTTATTTTAATTCTATCAATAAAGTTAATTGAATCAAATCAGTCTACATGAAACGAGTCAATACATTCGGTTATAATAATTTGAAGAGAAAAGGAGATTAATAAGTCCAAAAATGGGCTACAATTGGCTGATAATCATGATGATGATGATTTTTCTGGACTAGTTGATGTCGGCCACTAATCCTTCACACAAAGTTCTATCAGTTTTAACAGTTATTCCTGTCTTAATATGACATCATGTATGTATGTGTTGTGTGTACAAGATAAAATACAGATTATTGGACTTAAGGGGTGGTTCAGTCCGCTGATTTGAACAACTTATCATTAAGAGACCAATGCCGGTATCTCATTTTTTCGTATTTCCATGCAATGTCTCCATGAAATGTCAATTTTATGTTAATTTTTTATCCAGTTTCCAGTAATTATCCCATTGGAAAAGTTGGTTATATTAACGGGCTGATCGCAAATATAAGGGTCCAAAACGACCAATATTTAAAAAAATAAAAACGAAAATTACAATAGTGATAGGTTGCTAGTTACCTTGCCTGTATATTTGTCCTGATATTTCACCCATTCCCTCGACCGGGTTTTACGATCGGCGCGGGAAGGGTAGTCAAATGGTGCATTCTACCTGTTTTGCTTTTCTCACACGGAAGACTCTTCACATTAAATACACTAAAAAGTCATATTTTTACATATTTTTGAAGCATTCTTTTTCATTTTAATTGCAAAGCCTGTGATAGGACCCTTTTACCCCTTTAATAAATGAGGGTCCATAAAACCAAAGCAATATCGCGACGCAATTCAGAATAAGAACATAAACATTAGAAGATAAAAGCAAAAAAAGGCGTCGAAAGAA
Source organism: Rhodophaea formosa (assembly GCA_963082605.1). Lineage (NCBI taxonomy): Eukaryota > Metazoa > Arthropoda > Insecta > Lepidoptera > Pyralidae > Rhodophaea > Rhodophaea formosa. Next base: position 4,367,344 of record OY720228.1, on the reverse strand, counting down.
TAAGAAATTGTGTTTTATTCAGAGGCACCCATTTCACTGTCAGCGGGAAAGTGTGGGCGGAGGGCGGGGCAGACCGTGGCTGTGTATTTGGCTAATTTAGCATCTGTGGAATGCCTTTAGGCAGCTGGTATCAAAGTTCGTATAGAATGACGGGTTTATATTAATTCCATGAAAAAAGGGGTTTTCATCAAAAAAAAGGAGGTTATCAATTCGACCTGTTTTCGATTTTGTCGATTTTTTATTATTATATATCTATTCCTATAGATTTATAGTCATCATCATTATCAGGTCTTTTTTAGTCTCCACTGCAGGAGCACGACCCTCTCTGTACTACTAGAGCCTTATATTAGCCAGAGCAATCAGAGGGTTTGGCCAACTACACTCTCCTGGCCAGATGAGTTGGAGTGGTGTCTTTGATGTTTGTAAGCCTTGTTTAGCTTGTGTTTCCTAAGTTGCCTTTTACGACATCCAAGGGAAGACAGAGAGTGATCAGTACTCTGCCGGGAATCACGGCTACATTTATAGTAATGTAGGCTACATAAAAGCTGTAATAAAGAACCTGGTTCCCAAAACAAACTTCGCTTCTTCGGACTTCGTGTTTATTTCCATTTGGAAGTCTTAATCAAAGGCAAGACAAACTTTCAGTCTTACACCTCAGCATTTCCAAAGAAGTTTATCTTTTAGCCGCGAAATATCAATGAAGGAATCTAGACGGCGAGATTTCTTAGTTAGTCTAGGAGACATGATGCCTACTGCTACCTACTGCCATCTTATGATGACTTTTAAAACTAAGATGAGGTATCTATTCCTGTAGATTAATAGTTATGTAGGCCAAATAACTGCCGTGTGGTCCCCGGCTTAGTAGAATAGGACCACTCCAAGTCTTCCCGTGCATGTCGTAGAAGGCAACTTAGGAAACCTAAGCGAAACAAAGCTTATAAACATCAAAGAGACCTCTCCAATCCGTCTGGTCAGCGAGGAGAGTGTAGGCCACTCTGACTGCTCTGGCTAATATATACCTCTGATAGTACAGAAAGGGTCGAGTTCCAGCAGTGGAGACTGAAAAATTCCTGATGATAATGATGATTGCCAATACTTGCCAGAGCGCGCGCTTCACGATGAGATATCTATTCCTGTAGAATATAGTAATATAGGCTAAATAAAAGCCTGTAATAAAGAACCTGGTTTCCAAAACAAACTTCACTTCTTCGGACTTCGTGTTTATTTCCATTTGCAGTGAAGTCTTAATCAAAGGCATTTCCCAAGAAGTTTGTCTTTTAGCCACGAAATATCAATGAAGTAATCTAGACGGCGAGATTTCTTAGTTAGTCTACGAGAGAGAACTGAAGAATATGCCACCTGTTTCTTTTTTCTTATTTTTTTTTATTTTTTTTAATAAATAAATAAATAAATATATAGGACATATCACACAAATTAAGCTAGCCCCACAGGAAGTTGTGAACTTGTGTCGCTGGATACTAACTCAACGATACTATATTTTATAATATATAATTATAGAAATAAACATCCAAGACCCAGGTCACTCTGAAAAAGATAGTTTTCCATCATGACCTGACCGGGGATCGAACCCGGGACCCCCGTGTCGCAGGCTGGCGTGGTAACCACTGCGCCACGGAGCTCGTCAAGTCGTCTTATGAATCTAGCAATTTTCCAAACTTTACCTCATTAGGGGTTGAATTTCTAAAAATCCGTTCTTAGTATTCACTTACATCATAAAAGGGTACCCCTGACTATACTAGAAGTGTTTGATAGGATGTGCCAAAACAAAGTTTCCTCGAATAAGAAAAATTAAATAGTACGACTGCCCCAAAAAAATATAGCCAGAGTGGTCATCACATCCATTTATAATATTATCAAAATTAAAACGTTTACTTAGAACATAGGCCTTCACAGGCGCTTTTTCACTTCAAATCACATTTAAACTATCTTATTATGTTATCTATTAATTATTACTTACCTTCCATGCTAGTTTGGGAGAAAGGAAAAAACATAGAATATAAATCTAAGGCATCACATCAATAGCGTTCGATGCGCGCTCGGAAACGGACGCGCTCCGCAATAAGAACGAAATATAATTTTCGAGTTCGCGCGGCTTTGGCTGCTGCCGCCTTGCTGTCATCATGAGTTCCAAAAAACTCGTGGTGAACGAGTTGCTAGCGTTCCTGCAACACAAGCTGGATTCCATCGATGAAGTCAGTGCTATTCAGATTTGCACTTCGTCTTTTTCGGAGGCCGAGATTAGCAGTGCTAAGTCGCTGCTTTACACGTCGCTCAACATGATCGAAAGGATGCCTTCACGAAGAAGAGACGAAAAGGGTGCACGAAGCCTTCAAGACATCATTAGTCTTATGAAGGTTACCGATCCTGATGATATGCCGTCATTCGTAGCTCTGGATCTCAAGAAGGTCCCTCCGGTTAGCTGGGATCACGTGGACGTAACCGGGCTGCTCAAGGAGATAAGCTCTCTAAAAGCAAGCCTGGCTGCAGTGCAGTTGAAGATGGAGGCTTCTGAAACCACCATCAGTGAGCTGCGTACCGAAGTCGTGGCTTTACGTTCCACGATTTCGATAAGTGGGTCACAAGAGGCCGCCAACGTGAACACGCGCCGCGGTGCATTCAATGTTTCGCACTCAAGTTTCGAGTCAGCGAAATTTGACTCCCCGCCGGCCGCAGTCCCTGCAAGCGCTACGTCAGCGCCCCCCGCACGTCATGCGTCACCGCGGTCTCCCGTGATCGCCGTGGCGTCGAAGCAAGGTACGTCGACCCCTCGGCGTGTGTATGCTGATGCTGCAAGCCGACCCCCTGTTAAAATGCAGCTACCTAAAGCCGATGGAGGAAACCGGAAACAACAAGAACAAGTTCCGACGCTGCTCCCTCCACCAATACCGCTACGAGGACAGACAGACGAAGAAGGCTTTACCAAAGTAGAGCGAAAACGTAGAAAGCCCCTTTGTCGGAATCAACGCGGTACCGCTCCGACGGGACCTAACCATTTGCTGCGTCCTGAGATCCCGACAACGCAGCTTTATGTGTCCCGCTTGTTTTACTCCACCAAGGTCGCAGATGTTGTGAAGTACGTGTGCAAGAAGATCAACGTCACGTTGAGGGTCGATAAGCTGGAGTCGCGCCATGAAGTGAACTTTGCATCGTTTGTGGTGCGAGTACCTACAGAGCGCTGGGCGACCCTCGCGAATGCTGACTTCTGGCCGATAGGTGTTGTGTTCCGGCGATTCCGAGGAAGGCTACGCGACACCCCGTCATCAAAGAACACACCGATGCCTTAGTGTGTTAATATGCTTTGTATATTTTTTTTTAATATGGGCCTGCGTTGCCCGATACAAATAAGTAAATAAATAAAATAAATAAAAAAAATAGGCGATGCGGCTAGCAACCCATCACTATTTTGATTCCGCTTTCCACCTTAACGCCCACTATGATGCTAAAAGTGGCCAAGTCTTATGACTTTCGGCTCTGTCTACCCCAATAGGAATAAAGACGTGATAATATGTATCCTGCGCAATAACTTGGACACTAAAACTTTGTGAAGTGCCGAAAGAAGAAAAGAAGCTATTAGTTGCGGAGAGGAAAATCCTCCGTAAAATCCTGGGACCAACGCAAAGGGAAGATGGGACTTGGAGAGCCCGAAAAAACCAAGAAATTGAAGACCTAGTGTCTGAACCAAACATTATGGGTGAAATAAAATCATCTCGTCTCCGGTGGTTCGGACACGTGGAGAGAATGGGAGAGGATCCAGCTGTAAAGAGTGCTTACTCGGGTAGACCGAATGGCCGTCGACCGGTCGGCCGTCCTAGGTACCGCTGGTGTGACGAGATCATGAAGGACCTACAGAGCCTCGGAGTATGCGACTGGCAAAGGCTGGCACATGACCGCAAGATATGGCGCCTTCTAGTATCGGAGGCCAAGACCCACTTTGGGTCGCTGCGCCATTGCAGTAAGTAATATGTATGTAAATATGTATTAATTATTGTTCAAAAGCTACAGACTACTAGCGTTACGGAACCGACCATTCCAGAGAAGAAACGTAGAAGGAAACTCTTTTTAACGGTACCAAATGGTCATCTACTCGCCTGAGTTGAAGAGGTGAAGCCTCGCACGTTTATGATTTTTTTTCTTTCTTTTTTTTCATCTGTTTTCATGTTACGATATCGTTATACGATTTATTATTTTTGGGACATGTTTATGTTTACTATCGGATACGCAATTATAAAAACAACATAGCATATGTATTTTTTTTTGTAAAGCAGGGTAATAAACCTACATTTCTCCGTTATGTTAAAGCAATTGATCATACAAGGGCGAAATATGTACGAGACATAATTTCGTATTACATATTTATAGAACAATAATCCGATTGTCCAACTACCTGTGTCGTCGCTGAGTCCATTCTATCATTACGAGGGTCGTGTTTTTGTGCAAAATATAGACAGCTAAGAAGCATAGCCATTGCTTTATTAAAAGCTTCATCTTTTTACTTAAACAGTCGCTGCCAAAAAAAGGAAAAAGCTAGTAAATACTTAATTTAAATAATAATACACATTCATTTCATTCAACAAGTTGATTTCAAAAATAAGGCACGTTCTATATTTAAATGTAGGCACTACAAAACTATAAAGCGACAGTGAGGGTTTTCTAATTTCGTTTAATAACATATGACACAAAAACATTATGTATATGATGCAAGTTCGGTAAGTTGGATATTATAGATGAGGTTTTAAAGTAACGAAGCGATAAACCGTAACTATACAAAGCCAGCTTACTGAGACCGCACAAAATAGGAAATTTTTCAATAAATTTGCCATTCATAAATTTAGCTCTCATGATTGGTGTGAAACTGTAAAGAAAAAGTCCATAAAATATAACATTACAATCCAAGTTTCGATGTCAAAAAGACTGTATTAAAAGCATGTATTGAAAAGTATTATCAAATCTGCCGAATAAAGTGAGTGCCCATTAGTTCCAATTCAAACCATCTTGTGGAAGTATTAAATAAGGTATTCTTCTGTATCTTAGCTATTTAATGATTGTGTTGTGGCTTTGCGTCGCGTTTGCCCAACGGCGCAATTTTAGACAATACTGCCCATTGATTGTCTGTATGTATTCTGGTTCGTTTAGTTTCAGAAACCTGGCGAGCTAGACATATACAATCTCAAATATACAGGTAGTCACATCTTGTCGAGGTAAGTTTTTTTTTGTAATTTTATAACCATCTTGTCGAGATAGGAATTTATTTTTTATATTTTTGAAATTTTTGCTGGTAACAGAGTAAATGTTGTTCGTAATAATGCGTCAAAAATCCCCAAATATTTTTAATGGACAATAAGTCACATTTGATCGATGTTTTGTTTGTTGCTAGACCCTTTGACATTGGACCGTATGAAACTAAGTTTATCTTACCATATTTCCTTTCATTTAGGGTTCTGGCGCATTTCGTAGTGTATATCCTTACCTGCGAACAAAAATGTCACAAATTAACTATATCTCCGTTGGTATATATGTATTTATTATTTTTTACTTTTAATCGATCAACACATTTACATATTAACACGACCACGCATCATGTTACAGTGCAACATCATCATCCTCCTTACCTTATCCCATTATCTGGGGTCGGCGCAGTATGTCTTATCTTTCCATGTTTCTCTATTTCCCGTCATACTCACTTCCACTCCCGCCACCCTCATGTCCTGCCTTACACATTCTATCCATCTCTATTTTGGTCTCCCCCTTCCTCGGTTTCCACTTACTTCCATGCTCAGTGCTTTTCTTGTTATATGCTCATCATGTTACAGTTACATCATGTTACATATCATGTTACAATGCAACGTCGTATGAAAATTCAAATTCAAGTTTTTTCTTCGAATACTGTGTAATAAGGGTTCTTGTGACTGAAAAGTGGCGGCAGCACTAAGGCGTCGGGTCCCAATAACTGTTATTGGGCAACAATGTATCAGTAATTGCTGCTTGTAAAATTATCCTATGACAGCTACAGGCCTGCGTGGCATTTGGCCACGCAGGCCTTTGACTGCTCTGCCTAATATATGGCTCTGGCAGTACAGAGGGGTTCGTGCTCCTGCAGTGGAGATTTAAAATAACCTGATGATGGTGATGATAATTACAGGCGGTTCATCGGATCCTACGACTAAAAGCTGCCATATGGTGGTAAGTGGTAAGCCGTGTGCGGTTCCCGGCAGAGTAGAATAGGACCACTCCAAGTCTTCCCGTGGATATCGTAGAAGGCGACTGAGGAAACAAGCTAAACAAAGCATGAAAACATCAAGATACCTCTCCAACCCGTCTGGCCAGCGTGGAGAGTGTAGGCCAAATCCTCTGACTGCTCTGGCTAATATAGCTTTGGTAGTACAGAGAGGATCGTGCTCCAGCAGTGGAGATATGAAAAGATCTGATGATGATGATGATGGTGGTAAGCATTTCAGTAAACCCACACAGTAGTTGTGGTAGAGTCACGCTACCGGTGAAATTCACTTTTGCTAGTAGCATGAATGGACCGGCTCGTCCGGGGAAGTACCACACTCAAAGAAAACCGACGTTTGAGTAATAGCTTCACCGCTGCTATGCTTCGTTCGGTGAGTTAGAGAGCCGGTGGCCCATTCTCTCCCCTCTGGGAGGGAAAAATATAAGGCAACACTCTTGTCGCACCCCTGGTGTTGTAGTTGTCCATTGGCAGAGGTGATCACTTACCATCAGGTGACTTTGAGGAGCCCGATGGTCCAGTGGGTGTGAGCTCTATGAGCGCTTACGTATGTTAAGCAACCCCTGGTGCAGTCCCTACTTGGATGGGTGACCGCAAGTGGCATAAAAGTATCTCGAGCTCCTCCGTGCTTCGGAAGGCACGTTAAGCCGTTGGTCCCGGCTGTCATCGTTGATGGCAGTCGTTAAGCTATGTCAGATGCCTTAAGGCAGCTTGAAAAATCTGACACCAGTGTTGGCCACTTACACATACGAAAAACAAAAAAAAAACTGGTGACCCGCATGCTCGTTTGCCGTCCTATGACATAAAATAACCATCATTTAGTAACTTGTCTAAATACCGACTAATTATATTCGGGTGTACGAAGCTGTAGTAACTTTAAGCTTTTCTATAATAAATTGAACGTCCTACACACGATTAAATTTATCAAATTAACAGCGTAGGACAAACCTTTTTATAGAAAAGCGAAAATTTAAGGATTTCTTGCCTTTTTAAAAATAACTTTTAATACTGTTCTGTCGCGTTATTGACGAGCTCCGTGGCGCAGCGGTCAACGCCAAGCCAACAAGCCTGTGACACGGATGGTCCCGGGTTCGATCCCCGGTCAGGTCAAGAAGAAAAATGGTCTTTTTCAGATTGACCTAGGTCTTGGATGTTTATCTGTATTTGTTATAAAATATAGTATCGTTGAGTTAGTATCCCATAACACAAGTCTTATTTAAGAACTTCGGGGCTAGCTCAATCTGTGTGATTTGTCCGTATATATTTATTTATTATTTATTTATTTATTTATCACATAATTTATACACCTAACCCATCGTGTTGGGTATGTTAAATAGGTCCTTAAAAATATTGTGACGTAACAAACAACTTATAAATAGCTTTATTAGCAAAAAAAGACCATTGTTTTTCCAAAAATGTTACAATCAAACACATAAATCTCTGAGCTGTCAGCAGAAAATATATATATTCTAGCATTTAGCCCACAGTATTTATGTCTAGATACAATTACATTTCTTATTAATGAATTCCAAGTACTCTGCTTACGATATGTACTCGTCGATTTTAATTAAATTACTGGTATTTCATTAGCAGAGGATAAATAAAATTATTTTCTTATAAATATTACTGCGATATTTTACAAATTTTTGCCCGTATAGCGAACATTTAAAGAAGCAAACAGTCAATAACATACAGCATTTTTTAGGGTTCCGTGCCAAAATGATAATAATTGAACCGCAATAGGAAGAGACTTGAAATTTTCACAGAAAGTGTACTTCAATTGCCGCTTAAACAACATGTAATAAAATAAGGTCCATACTAAAAACGTGATTTCGTCGTTTTTTGTTGTCAAATAAGTATTATGTGGTACGGAACCCTATCTATATGATTCTGACTCACACTTGGGCGGTTATATTATTTTAAGACCTTAAGAGTCCCACGTAAAGCCGAAATCCCATACAAACGTAGTTTGGTTTTAGTTTTACAACAGTCAAGCCAATCTCAACCTAATTTCGTACATACGACCGGATAAGGCATATTGATGTTTACAATTAAATTTCAATTTTAAAAACAATATTATACAAAATTACAGCGAGTAGAAGTTTTGTATCGAAAACTTCTACTATCTCTCAAACTTCTAAAATCTACTCAAATAACCCACAGGTTCGTAACAAGTTTTTTTATAACAGCAGATTATGTAAGAACTCGATCACCGGGGCGGGCCGTCAGTGTCCCGGTGACCGCCCGGACGGCCCGTGAAGGCCTTCCAATTTTTACTTACCGATGTATGATCGACACTACAATTGCCCGTCAATTACCGACAAATTTTGACGACCATAGATTACACTGACACCAATTTCCCCGTAAGTGTGAACACACATCCCGGACGTCCCGAACGGCCCGCAGTCCGGCTGGCCCTGACCCGAAAATGTGTGAACAGCGCTTTAGCCACCATATACAAAGGTTCTAGGCAATGTCACTAGAAGATTCACTAAAGTGAGACCCCTCTAGACACAAGCTAAATTTCATATGAGCTAGCTTTTCACCGTCCAACGTGTTGATGAACACTACTTAAGTGTCTATCACGAAAATGACGTCACGTACAGTATGAACGTGACACACAGTCTGGACGTTCAAATAGATTGAAGTCATCCAGTGCACAGTTATTGACAAACTACTCAGCTAACCGGGAGGATCTGGGTTCCATTCTAGGAATATATATACGTTTCACGTTCTTGGCCCAGAATTAATCTACCTTCTCCGGCCTTTGGTTATTCTTCAGCTTTTATGCAAAAAATCATGCCAGACAGATATTCTTTAACTTTTTACTTCAATTACCCGACAATCACCGACAAATTTTTGACGAACAAAGATAACACGGGCACCAATTTCCCCGTAAGTGTGAACACAGATCCCGAACGGCCCGGCTCTGAAGGAACACGAAGCTCGCGGAGCCCGGGTGGCCTTAACACGAAAATGTGTGAACAGCGCTTTAACCACCTTATACATAGATTATAGGCAATGTCACTAGAGGATTCACTAAAGTCAGATCCCTAAAGACACAAGCTAAATTTCATAAGAGCTAGCTTTTCATCGTCCAACGTGTTGACAAACACTGCTAAAGTGTCTATCACGAAAATGACGTCACGTACAGTATGAACGTGACACACAGTCTGGCCATTCAAATAGATTGAAGTCATCCAGTGCACTGTGGTTGACAAACTACTCAGCTATCCGGGGCGATCTAGGTTCCATTCCAAGAATAGACCTAGAATTCCAATCCCAACGAAAGTATAAGTGTGTATATTCCTTGCCTTTGCCTTTCATTCCGAACTACTGTTCCCATGGGATTTACGATAAACGACTCGGCAAATTTTTATGGAAAAAAATATATGCGAGCGAAGCCGCGGGTAAAAGCTGATAAAGTATATATATTTAGAACAATTTTTCAGTGTTCAAACTGTCTTCATCATTGTCAAAGCGTATTCCCGTTTGCTTCTCGGGGCTTAGAGATATTTACTTTAGAGTCCAACTCCGACTGAGAGCGACTGCCGCCTAACCTCCGCAACCCAAACGGTAGACCAGAACAAATAATAGGATAGGTTTAAAAGCTAGATTCTTTGAGCCAAACAAATTAATGTGTCTTCCGAAGCAAGGAATCATTTTTCTTTTCGGATGATAGATGCCTACAATATCCTAACTAGACTGGAATCGACTTTCATCAAGTGTTCTTACCATTGGGATTTGGACCCACAACCTCCGAATCATTAGTAAAACGCCTTGCCAACTGCATTCAACGACTGCATTTGACGAGCGCCGTGGCGCAGCGGTCAACACGCCTGCCTGCGACACGGATGGTCCCGGGTTCGATCCCCGGTCAGGTCAAGATGGAAAATGATCTTTTTCAGATTGACCTGGGTCTTGGATGTTTATCTATATATGCATTTGTTATAAAGTATAGTATCGTTGAGTTAGTATCCCATAATACAAGTCTTACTTAAGAACTTACTTTGGGGCTAGCTCAATCTGTGTGATTTGTCCGTATATATTTATTTATATTAATTCAAACAATCTTTATAAAAAATTTCATCTAAATAAACAGCGTAATTGCGCATTTATAATAGTATAGTTGCACTAGCAGTTTTATATTGGTAAAGGATTAACACAAGACTCGCCGCATAAGCCCGTAATATCAATAAAAACAATTATTAAAATCCTCATAATATGATAACGATTAAACCATATTGACACTTTTTACGACATATTGCATTCCATAAATTAAAGCCTTATTGGTCCCCGTCTTCCTCGTTATTTACTTATCCAATTTAAAAATGCTTTTACGGACTCGCCGGTGTTTTAAAACGCATTTCTGCCCATAAACTTAAGCTTTTTACGAGTCACAGACAAACAGGTAAACTTTAAAAATAAAGCCTCTGAAATAGCGCACGAGAACAGTAAAATTAAATACCATGAATCGTGAAGTTAATTTAAGTCTCCTCCCTATAGCCGCGTTATATTGCTCATCAAAATCTCTTGTTATTATGCGTTTGTGTTTCTAGTCAGGTTAATTTTCTCAAAAAATTCAACTAGCAACGTATGTTTCTGTAGGTTACATTTTGCAACATCATTTTCAATAGCGGTCAACACGCCTGCCTGCGACACGGATGGTTCCGGGTTCGATCCCCGGTCAGGTCAAGATGGAAAATGATCTTTTTCAGATTGACCTGGGTCTTGGATGTTTATCTATATAAATATGTATCTATTATAAAATATAGTATCGTTGAGTTAGTATCCCATAACACAAGTCACGAACTTACTTTGGGGCTAGCTCAATCTGTGTGATTTGTCCGTGTATATGTCGCAGGGATTTTGTCAAAAACGTGACATTATAATTTCTCTAGTGAAATTATAATTACACTGATTTTTGTCAATAACGTCTGGTTCGTATAATTTCACGGGCTCTTTTCAGTGTGATTGTAATTTCACTGGGCCGCAATAGTGATATTATAATAAATCTAGGTTTATTATGAGTTGCGTTTGTGGTAGGAGCCCCGCGTGTTCTGATTGGTCAATTTGTTATTAATTTATTCGAAAGATTCTATTTCTTATGTCATTTAAATTACTTGCTCAATTATGTATCCTACCAACTTTTTTAAGTAACATATTTTGACAAAAAGTACATATTATTCATTTATTATTATTAATTAAGCTTTATTCAAAAATTGACTCAAATGTTACTACCAGTATTAAGTACTATTAAGATTATAGTTATTAAAGTTGTGATTTGATTAGTAAGCGTTATAACTTTTTAAGCTTTATAATTTAAAAAAAAATTCTAAAATCTATTTTTTATTTCCTAACTCTATGTTTAGTACTTGTTGGTCAGGTGGTAACGAATGAGGACCAATCAGCGATCACTCTGATAATCTAACGGCTTTCTTAAACCAGTGTTTTTGTCAAAATATCACTGCCTTACAATTTTACTGCATCGGTGTAGTGAAATTATAATGGTACTGAAACTAGCCCGCTAAATTGTAAATAATACAAACGATTGACAATAATTTGTGTAATTATAAGGTCACTAGTGAAATTATAATATCACGACTTTTATAATATCCCTGCAACATATATTCATTTAATAGTTATCACAAAACGGGTTATTCCGTATTCATCCCACGTATTCTCATCCCACTTGTGACTGAGTAAGGGAGAGAGAAAGATAGATTATAAAGTTATTGAGCTCATATGCTTATGAACTTGTCACTGCTGAATGACCCAGTCACAAATGTAATTGAATAAGATTATTAAAATGTGTTTTTTTCTATGGTATAGGACGCCAAACAAGCAAGCGGGTCACCTGATGGTAAGTGATCTCCGCTGCCCATGGACAACTGCAGCACCAGGGATGTGTCAAGAGCGTTGCCGGCCTTTTAGGAGAACATCGTGCATCGTTTTTTGAAGGTTCCAATGTCATATCGATCTGGGAATACCGCCGCAGAAAGTTGATTCCACAGTTCGGTCGTACGTGGCAGAAAGTTTGTTCTGAAACGTACAGTGGTTGACTGCCAGTTATCCAGGTGGTTTGTCATGAAAGTGTGTGGAAAGGCCTATTTCCTGAATAGTTTTTGATTTGATTTTGTATTTTTGATTATCCTGTGAAATCGCTAAAGCTTGTCACATGAAATACTTTTTGATAAATCATTTTGCAGACTTATATTTGTCACGCAACTGTGTCGAATTTCATTTATTGCTTTAAATACATTTTAAGAAAGTTTTCCGTTCATTTTGCAGTTCTTATAGAAGTTGTTATCGTTAGTGTGTACTATCACACGCATCCTTTGAATATGAATATCTAAAATATTACACAGAGTTTGCGCGGTTCTAAAATAATATACTTGTTAGTAGACTAAGTACTTGTCGTAGAAGTCGACTAAAAAAACACAAGCTAAACAAAGCTCTAAACGTCACCTCTCCAACCTGTCTGGCCAGCGTGGAGAGTGTAGGCCAAATCCTCTGACTGCCCTGGCTAATATTGGGCTCTGGTAGTACAGAGAGGGTCGTGCTCCTGCAGTGGAGACTAACAAAGACCTGTAGATGATGATGTTAGTAGTCTACAAAATCTATATATTATATATATTTTATTATATATATAAAACAAAGACGGGTTTGTTACAACACTTATAACTCGAGATCTGCTGAACCAATTTTCATGGTTATTGATTCGTTGAATTTGTCTCCGCCCCGAATAGCAGAATACATCTTAAAAACGATGAAAACTCAATATGTGTAATGAATACTTAATCATTTTAATAAATAAAGTTTATAAAAGATATCGCATAACGCCTGCATTACAAGGGACCGACCGGAACAAATACGCCTATTTGGTGAAAGCTTTCCCCAAAACTATTTACATATTTTTTTATACATTTCAAAAATCTGATTGAAAATTTCATACTTTTACGTTTAGTGTTTATTTTATGCCGATCAAATCGAAATGACTGTGGCCGCTATTATTACTTTTTTAATCTGTGCCGCTATAGTACCATTGCAGTGCAATATAATTTCATGGTAAATCGCGAGAGGGTCAAAATCAATGGGCTGTCTAATATTATTATATTACTTATATTATATACTGGACCATCGGGCTCCTAAAGTAATATATGTTCAAACAATGGTTTGAATAGATATTACTTTAGGAGCCCGATGGTCCAGTGAGCGTGAGCATTATTAGCGCTTACGCATGTAAAGCAACCCCGGGTGCAGTCCCTACTTGGATGGGTGCCCGCAAGTGGCATAAAAATATCTCAAGCTCCTCCTTGCTTCAGGTGTCATCATTACTGCCAGTCGTTAAGAGTCGCCAGGAAGCGCATGTCTCCATACAAACGGAAAAGGGAATTGTGGCAATATTTGATAATTTTAAGGCAAAATTAAGCATACAATCAATTAAACTTACAATCAAACAGTTTCAAGATTTCCATACAAATTTGAAAAGGCTTGTAATTCTCAAACCATGTTATTTTAACCAAACTGTACAGGAACGTACGTAGATTATAATGAGATTAATTGAATAATTTTACTCCAAAATTATCAAATATTGCCACAATCCCCTTTTACCGTTTGTATGGAGACATGCGCTTCCAGGCGACTCTTAAGCTATGTCAGATGCTTAGGCAACTTGAAAAGTTCTGATATCAGTATTGGGCACTTACACATACGAAAAACAAACAAACAAAGACATTACTTTTAACTATGACTGAGACACGACCATCGAACACTAATGCGAATATCTCTTCATCATCAGGTTTTTTTAGCCTCCACTGCAGGAGCACGACCCTCTTACGAATATCTCTTCAACGCCATATTATTATTTTTGGACCCCGTGGCCTCCTGCGTCACGGGTGGACCTGGATTTGATTTCCAGCCAGGTGATGGATCTTTTTCAGATGGGCCTGGGTCTTGGATGTTTATCTAGGTATATAAGTATCAGTAAAGGTAGCCAAAAAGGATCTGCAAATATAGTACAAAACAGACAAGATTTCTAGTCGGAGCCCTAACGAATTTTGTAAATATCAGTCACCTCTTATATCATTATGGTGCTCCCACACTGCTGTTAGGAAATGTTTACAAACATTTTCTAACACTATAACATTTACTTACAAATGTTATAAATTGTTACATTTTGTTAGAAAATGTTAGATGTTACAAGTGCTCCTACACTGACGGAAAATGTTTACTAACATTTTATAACATTTTTGGCTCGCAGTTTGGTTTTGCGTTCTGAGGTGTCTACATGAAATGTTTTATTTTGTTATAAAATGTTAGCTAACAATTTTGTTAAAAATGTTTACTAACATTGTCTAACATGAAAACATTTTATAACATGAAAACATTTTATAACATTTGTGATCAAATGTTTACTAACATTAGTTAACACTTTCTAACAGCAGTGTGGGAGCACCATTACAACTAACGTTAGATAAAGACATTATAGTTTTGTTTTGTTTTTCGTGTGTGTAAGTGGCCAATATTATATATAACAAAGGGTCACTTCACGTGCTTTTTGTCGGAAACTATAAACTATAGTCGGAAATCCCGACAAATAGCACATTGAGTGACCCATTGTTATATATTGTACTAGCTGTTACCCGCGGCTTCGACCGCGTAATATATAGCCTATGTCCTTCTTGGTACCCTAACCTATGTGTATGCACAATTTCATGATGATCGGTTCAGTAGATACGGCGTGAAAGCGTAAGAAACAAACAAACAAACAAACTCACTTTCGCATTTATAATATTAGTTAGGATTAGGATTATTTATTAAGGCCTCCCTCCACTTCTTCCTTTCAGTCCGGTTCTTAAATATAATGTCGTTATATAATACAGTCACAGTACGTTTTTTTCAACCCAACCGAAATTATTTTCAAAGACAGTGTGTCCCAAAATCACCAGCCAAAATTCACGCTCGTCCCTACAAATTGCTCAGTAGCTAACTGCAATATATTGCAGCCAGCAGGGACAAAGGGCCCCCAAAAACCCCCTGTTTGTTTAGAACCTAAATCAACTGAGGTTTATTCGTCCATTGTTTATTTTTCATTACAACATGTGTGCGTATTGTTGTATATTAAAATTTGAAGATGCCGAAATCTTGCAATGGGCACTTGGACCCCTGCTGGCGTTTTGAGGGTTAATTGTGGGGGATTCGTATTCATACGTTGGTAGATAAATACTATGCATTGTGGAATATTTATATGCTTTTATGTAATAGATAAAACAATCCCTTGTTTTTATTTTCATAATCCCATTAATTTGGCAATTTTTGCAATTTCCTTAAGAGTCGCCTGGAAGCGCATGTCTCCATACAAACGGAAAAAGGGAATTGTGGCAATATTTGATAATTTTGGGAGTAAAATTAATCATTTAATCAATTAATCTTATTATAGTCTACGTACGTCCCTATACAGCTTGGTTAAAATACCAATGGTTTGAGTATAACACGCCTTTTCAAATTTGTATGGAAATCTTGACAGGCGTATAATTCTCAAACATTTGATAATTTAACCAAACTGTATAGGAACGTACGTAGATTATAATTGACATTTATCTGTATTTGTGCTCTTCACGTGTTTGCTATCTAATGTGAATAACTATACACTCACTGCGGGTTTTGTTATTAATTAATTTATTTTGTTTAATGCTGCCTTTCATTGTTGTATTTTTAACTTTTATATTAAAATTGACGTGGCAATTTTACGTGGCAGTACGTCATTTTTAGGTTAGTAAGAAAGAATCAAAGAGTTTCCGGGGGAACATAGACGAGAGCATAGAGAAAAAAAAATTTTGCTTTGTCTATGGCACGCTGGATCGTGTAGAGGTTTAATGGTTTTATGTTATTCTAATTGTTTTTGTGTCGTTTTGTATAATATTGTGTTATGTATTCTTAACTGAGATTCTTATCCATGGTTATTTATGTATGTCATATGTGTTATTGTGTTAGGCGCTACTGGCATTGGTGCGTCGTTGATGTCACTATAGGTGACGGCTGAAAATCAGTGCTGGCCATCTTTTTGTTCAGCGTAACACTGAGCCGCCACCTTTTGTAGTGCACAATGCTTAATTTTGTACTGTTTTTTGTTTGTTTTTCTCTTTTAGTTTTTGTGTTCTACAATAAATAATATTTCATTTCATTTCATTTCATATAATGAGATTAATTGATTGGATGCTTAATTTTGCCCTATGATTATCAAATATTGCCACTATTCCCTTTTTCCGTTTATATGGAGACATGCGCTTCCAGGCGACTCTTAAGTCCCTGTTTTTTTTTATAAAAGACAAGGATAAACAAAATCACACTCGCATTTATAACATTAATGTACTCTGACTTGATACCCCACTCTTTATTTAAGTGATGATATACATATTATTTAATTTTTTATAGTTCACACCATAAAAGGTTAAATTACGAATGATCAGCAAAGGTTTGCAAGTAAATAAAATCACGTAGCTTCTTTTCGCCGTAAAAGACAGATAAACAAAATCACACTCGCATCTATATAAATAATAAATAAAATAAATAAATATATACGGACAAATCACACAGATTGAGCTAGCCCCAAAGTAAGTTCTAATGAAAGACTTGTGTTATGGGATACTAACTCAACGATACTATATTTTATAACAAATACATATATAGATAAACATCCAAGACCCAGGTCAATCTGAAAAAGATCGTTTTCCATCTTGACCTGACCGGGGATCGAACCCGGGACCATCCGTGTCGCAGGCAGGCGTGTTGACCGCTGCGCCACGGAGCTCGTCTATAACATTAATGGATTTTGATTTGACGCATCGATACCCCAGTTATTAATAAGTTTGCCACTCACACGACCGCAATCGATGCTGACAAAACCATTGGGGGACAAAAACTGGGGTCCTCATATTTTATTGAGGTATTGTTTGTGAAATAATTACTGGGTAAGCCCCGGCTTTATGTGAAATACCATTTACTCGATTCATTAATTTGGTATGCATCAATTAGTGATGTTAACTTATGCAGTTATGGGTTATCGATTTTGTCAGTTAAATTTAAGTGCTTCCGATTTTGGGCAAACTCATTGAAAGCTACTTCAAGTTAATTTTTTTATAAGAAAAATATTAGGGTCGTGCTAAGTCATATCAATCTTAATCTCTATTAATATTATGACGAGGAAATATTTGATTGTTTGTTTGCATTGAATAGGCTCCGAAACTACAGGACCGAATTCAAAATTTTTATTTAATTATTTTTGTCAAAAAATTGTGTCCAACCAAACCCGTAGTCATCCACGGGATGACTTGGAGTGGTCTCTCTATTCTACTCTGCCGGGAACTACACGGCGGAGAGTGTAGGCCAAATCCTCTGACTACTCAGGCTCTGGTAGTACAGAGAGGGTCGTGCTCCTGCAGTGGAGACTAGAAAGATCTGATGATGATGATGATGAAACCCGTAGTCGATCACACAAACACATACCTCCCAATTTGACGGATTTTGATGGCATTAATTAAAAGGACGCGTGTGCTAGTACACAAAGCTGTCACGCACACAAGCATTGAAATATTGACCAGATTTTTTATTATTCAAATAAAGGCATGACGGTGTCTACAGAGTATATAGTCAAAGTCTCAAGCATGCCAATCGCGCATCAAGAAGTTTTCACTTCAAAAAAATATAGGTCGGTAATTTCATCGAGTCCAATATTATCGTTCCCACAAATCCTATCTCGCGGGGTAGGAATCCGCTTCCATCCAGTTTTACGCCCCTATCCAAACAGCCATGTGCGTAAAGTTTTCATAGCAGATGCTCCACAATATTTGAGGACGTTTTTATTTAGTTTTCATTTTCCGCGCCAGCAACGAACTGATAACAGTTGTTATAACTCGTTATTTTTATAGCTGCTTTTTTATTGTCTTACACTGTGTGGTTCTTTTTTGTTCACTGATCATTTAGGGGGCGTGAAATAAACTAAGGGACGAGTTTGTGATGAGAAGTCAAGGGGTACGGTTGAAGTTTGCCTTAGACAATTTTGCAAATTGATTTTAGTGGACTTTATATTTATTATAATAGGACATTGGTGTAGTTCGGTGTTATAAATGCTCGTGCTCATGAACAATTTGTGAAATAGTTAAAGTGGACTGATAAATGGACTCTTTAAATTTGCCACCAGAAGCTCCCACGAGGCATCAAAGAGCACGCCATCTTTGATGCTACTTGAAAAAACTATACCGTTCAACACCGATACTTAGTATCTCATTATACTGGACATTGGCAGAATCACTGAAATCTCGATGGAAGCCATAATATAAAAAAGAAGAAGAACTAAGGGATTTAGTTTTACGTATAGATAATTTAAGTTTTTTTTTAAATTGTACATATTCTTATTAAATTAAGAAATTAGATATGGGAAAAAAGATTTCTTCCCAAACGCGGGTAGGATTCGAGAACCTGCATCTTAGTCTTTGTACGACTAATGCTAAATTACTACCAATTAGGCCACCGCGCTTCGATGGTACACTTAAAATTTTTACACCATATATCATTCCTCTTATACGCGTTAGGAATAACGTCACATGTATTGTATTTAACAGCATTGTGAATGCATAAAAAAGGCCTAAGTATGGTGGTTTTTAACATACATGGCGAAATTTTGATCGTTCCGGACCATTAAAGGGGTGATTCAGCCTGTCAATATAAACAGCCTTTCCTTTGGGACAAATGCTGTAAACTCGAAAAAAAATTTCGACATTCCTATACAAATTGCCCGGGCGGCTGAACACTTTTGTATGAAAATGTCGAAATAAAATTTGAGTTTCCAGCATTGGTCCCATAGGAAAAATGGTTCATATCGACGGGCTGAATCACCCCTTTAAGGGTCCAGAACGATCAAAATTTCGCCGTGTATATTCAACAAAATTTACAATTAGGTACATAATAAGGGAAAATTTATACAAATCTATCAGAAAAATAGCCCCAAAATTACTGGACCGTGCTGGCCCCAAACCATTTATCAAGTGGCAACTGACTCGAAATGAACAATAGTCTATCAAATTATTGCACAGGGTTCAAATGTTTCCAGATCAATGAATATTGCATTACTTGCTTTATTAATTCATGGTGTTTCGTGTTGGAAACGGATATTGGAAAATAAATGCTCACGGGAATGATATAGGCCTCCCCAATTGCACGCCATCGAGATCTATCTTCGGCTGCTCGCATCCAGCTCCTACCAGCCATCCTGCGCAAATCGTCACTCCACCGCGCCAGAGGACGTCCTACACTACGTTTGCCGAGACGCGGTCTCCACTCAATAACTCAAACTCTGCCTATGTCCAGCAGTGGACGAGT
The DNA here is from genome assembly GCA_963082605.1 of Rhodophaea formosa. Taxonomy (NCBI): domain Eukaryota; kingdom Metazoa; phylum Arthropoda; class Insecta; order Lepidoptera; family Pyralidae; genus Rhodophaea; species Rhodophaea formosa. The sequence continues at coordinate 4,347,711 of OY720228.1, read as the reverse complement.
ATAGGCTGATGATGGATGATGGATGATGATGGGAATGATATTCGTATGAAAAATCTTTGTTGTGTTTGTTAATATTTTCACTTAATTATTCCCGTAATACAGTGTATAAGTTTAGCAATGATATTAAAAAAGAACTTTTATACAAGGTGTTGAGCTGGTTCGGCAAATTGTATGTATATATATACAAAAATTCACCAAAGTGCGAGTTGAGCTCGCCCATGAAGGGTTCCGTAGAAGCAAGCTTAGATTAGCTAAAAACCTCTATAATTTTTGGCAAGATAACTTTGTTTTTATAGTGTTTGTATGAATGACAAAGTTATTTTTGCGGTTTATTAAAAAGTGCTATATTTTATTAAGTTGGTTTTAGTAATTAGCTCTGATAGTTTTCCTTTGAACTTCGTTATATATACTACTGCTGTATTTTTTTCACGTATCCATATAGAACGGTTTATTAGATAGAGGGGGGGACACTTACCTCTCACAGAAATTTGCACTTTAAAACCAAATATTTCAGAAACGGATCCCTAAATCAAAAAATGGTTTTTAACCTCATAATATTTTTTAAAGACCTATTTAACAATACCCCACACGATGGGTTAATGGAGAAAATAAAAAATTACCTCTACTTTACTTGTATGGAAGCTTGATTGCTATGAAGGCCAAAAAAAAATTCTTTTCAAAATTTTTTCTACCACTTTTTTGCCATGATTAATATACATACTCATACCAAATTACAGCTTTCTAGTACTTTTATAGTCTCTGAGTAAAACCGCGGATGGCCAGGCAGACGGACAGACAGACAGACATGGCGAAACTATAAGGGTTCCTTGTTTACTACGGAACCCTAAAAGATCAACCTTTCCTAAACTATTTATTGATTTTAGACGTTACAACGTCACAAATTATCTCAATCACCGGGCATGACGCAGGTGCGTATGCTTAACAAAATGGCAAAATTAACCACCAGTTAGTTTAACCGTTTGGTTAGGGCGAGTGAGGGTGAGGGCGTTTAAGGTTATTAAGTTTACACGGTAGCCACATTCCATCAGGTTGACCGTAAGCTAGATGTTGACATGTGGTCCCAACGTCTTAGGGTAGGTTTTGTTTCTACAATGGTACATAGATGGCGTCATAGGTTTCTACACTATATAATAAATAAATATGGACAAACACACAGATTGAGCTAGCCCCAAAGTGAGTTCGAGACTTGTGTTACGGGATACTAACTCAACGATACTATATTTTACAATAAATACTTATATAAATAAACATCCAATAATTACACATATTATGAGAAAATAAAAACAATCATCATCAGGTCCCTTTTAGTCTCCACTGCAGGAGCACTACCCTCTCTATACTATAGAGCCATATTTTTGCCAGAGCAGTCAGAGGATTTGGCCTACACTCTCCTAGCTGGCCAGACGGGTTGGGGAGGAAATAAAAGCAATAATCCATTAATAATATTATAAAGCTACATAGTTTATTTGGTAAAAAGCGTTAATCTCGCAAACGAAAAAAAAAATTTTTTCGCGTTTGAATAGGTACGTTATCCCAGAGTGCCATAGGCTATGTATGTACCACGGACGTAGTCGAGGCGGACTGCTAGTGATAAATATTTTTGCTATTCGTACGTATAAGGCGAGTCCAGAGTATGTGAAATTAATAAGTTTTAATGTCGTAATGAACCAAATTCAAAATTAAAAACGTTAATATCATTAAAACTAACGTGAGATAAAGACATTATATATAACAATTCGATCCGGAACACCAGTTCGGGATCCACCGCCGCGCGTCCCGCACTCACCTTGAAAATGGGCTCCTGACGAGTCCGAAACTATAGTCGGCAATCCCGACAAATAGCACGTGAGTGACCCGTTGTTATATATAAAGTTCAAAACGTTTATTCACAATATAGGCCCGTGCAGGCACTTTTTCATGTTAAATCACATTAGAATTATTATATTCAGTATTATGTTGCATTTAATAATTATTGTTCAAAAGCTACAGAATACTAGCGTTTTGAAACCGAGCTCTGTAGAGAAGAAACGCCGAAAGAAACTCTTTTCAACAGTAACCCTACGCAAAACACTCTTTATCCAAATAACTTAGATGACTAGACTGATCCCTTTACAACAAAACGCTGGCAAATTCTCTATTTTCATACAAAAATAGCCGCGTAATTTCAAGGCAGAACCTAGTACTTTACACAAATGTACAATGAATACCCTACAAAGGGTACAAAAGGCCCAGACCGCAAAATACCTTAAAGATGCTAAGAAAAAACCTCGATAATCGACCCGCAACCCACTCGCTAGCTAGCTAGGGTTACCACAGACTCGATTTTGTGAAAGGATGGAATAGAAGGGTATAAGGTTAAGTGGTGTACCGGTGTACATACTTGTTATTTGATTAACTTTTACTATGAGACTTACGTCTGAAATACTGGCAATTTTACCCACTATAATTAGCTCTCTATAGGAGAATAGAAAGAATTTTGAAAACGGTCGAGTACTTTCGGAGCCTATTCATTGCAAACTTGCTAGTTTATAAAATTAAGGGCGGTTCACACCACCAGCGAGCGAGCGAGGCGAGCAAGGCAAGTAAGGCGACATTCGTCATTTGAGAACCTTTCTGTCCCATCGGCCATCGCTTCTATCTACGAAGGGGTCCCAACCACTAAATCGTACAATTTTTTATCACAGACTCACATAGATGGCGCCACTAGCTGCGGCACAACATTGTATCTACCATATTATGAGAGTATAAAAGCATTATTCACGAAATAAATCTTATTAAAAAATAGAACAATGAACAATATTTATTTTTAAAATTATAACCTAGTTTTAGTAAGTTTAGGTTAACGCGGATTACCCCATCTAGTAGCGAGTGGAAAACAACTCTGCAGCGCCATACATTTGCCGGCTTTAATTTGGTCCAATATTTTTGTATGAGGTTGGCAGTCTTACGTTAGTATTATATTTATTTCTTTGTTTCTTCTTTTAAATTATGGCTTTCACCGAGATTCAGTGATTCTGCCAATGTCCTGTATAATGATATACTAAGTATCGGTGTTGTACAGTATATGTGGCATCAAATATGGCGTAAGTTCTTTGGTAGCCTCGTGGGAGCTTCTGATGACAAATCTATACGAGTCCATTTAACAGTCTACTTTAACTATTTTACAAATTGTTTTCGAGCACGCGCATTTATAACACCAAACTACACCAATTTCATATTATAAAGTCCACTTAAATCAATTTCCAAAATCGTCTAAGGCAAACGACATCTGTACCCCTTGACTTCACACCAAAAAAGAAAAAATATTAGTATTATATTGTCTTTGGTTCTACGCACTGTCACACCCAAATACTGTCACATTCACAGAATGGTTATTACCATTAATATTGACAGCCCTGTCACTGAAGAACATAATTACAGCCATACGTATAATTTGACGACGTAAAATTACGAACAGACTACATTTCATGGTAATTTACCATATGTACCGCTTCGCACGTTTAAGTGATAGTTGTGGTAATATTCCACCATTAGGCTGGCGACTCACTGATGTTTACGAGCGGATTAAGAAAACAATAAAACGCTAACATTGCACTTTTTGCTGTTCATATGTTGAGGTTATCGCATAAACCATTTGGTTTGAAAGGTTTTGGAGAAAAGACAAAAAGTAGAATGTACTAGCAGCTTCGTTTCCCTAGTAAACCATAAAGGAATCTGCGAAAACCCTAAAGAACCAAGTCAATAGACGATGCCGCTAACAGGAGTTACAGCGCATCACTATTTCGTTCCATTTTGCATGTTTTCAACAATGTAGTAATCGAAATGTAAAAAAATATGCTATCACCGCTAATGATGCTTTTAACACAAGACAAAGAATTCTACTTACATAACTTTTTCTTAGTCTTTTTATATTCGTGAAACAATTCGTTTAAGAATCTTAGAACGCTATCAAACAAACCAATTCTCAAACGACTGGCGACAAACGCTTTTAAACACAACAATGTATCGCTGAAAAACTGATTCAAAAGCATTTATGAAACTTTTATATATTAGTAACTACCCACACGCACGTTCACACTATTTTATTTTATAGAAAGCACGTCAAAGCATGTTACAGTTCAGTGTTAAGCTACATTGTCATAGTTGTTTGTGAAGCTTTAATAAGCATGCTATTTTATTTATGAAAGAAGTTAAAATTCAAAGCAACAAGCTTGCAACCTTATATATTGACAAGAAGATGAACATAACGTTTTTAACGACTTGGTCTAATAATGAAGAACTATTTAACTCTTTGTAACTCCGTTGCAAATCTGTGCATAATAAATTCGTACACAATAAAACATGTACCATTATAATAAAAAATATCATATTATGGTCTCAGGATACGTTGGTCATGTGACTTTCTAGGACCTAGTCAGTATAAACGACCAAGAATTAAAAGCAACGGGAAGAAAGAGAAGATTTTTTTTTCCAACTATGGGACACAAATCGCTTACAAAATTTAGGTACGAAACTTTTTACACTAAAATTAAAATCCCTATATTGGCCGCTTTGGGTTATTTTATCAAGCAACACCTTTCAGAAATAAGGTTCCGTAGAAATTCCACGATCGAACAATCGACGATCAAAGGAATATCTTTTCGATACAAGAAGTGCTCAAGATAAGATTCTTACACAATGAGACTAATGGTTCCGCGCGGCGTTACGCGCTCATTTCCCTAAAAACTTGAACAATGGTACTTATTACAGAAAGTAGGCAATCAATTATGTAATATAACAATGGTTTGCTTGGTTTAAGGCCTGTCGTACACTAAAGATATTACGTCTTTATACTAACAGATCGGGTATACGGCGCAGATACGGCGCAAGCGTGAGACACTTTTTAAGCCTTATTGCCATATTCAAAATATCCAGCATTGCGAGAAAAACTTAGTCCTTCTTTAGCTACCGCAAAATGCCACGTGCAGACAGAGGAGGCGTCTTAGCCGTTTATTGCCGCTTCTTACGCTCTCCGTTTCATAATCGGCAATAAACTTAGCTATAAGAAAATTACTGACGTCAACAATTTTCAGTTGTGAAATGAAAAACGTACGACACTTAATAAGTATGAGTATTTTAAGAAACCTATTACTAAACAAACCTATTATAAAAAAGAAAAACCCAAATTAAAATTTCATTTCGTTAATAATACGCAGCGCAACGCCCGTGTGGCGTCGGCTACACTCTCACTTCATCGTCACAGGACACTTAGCGGAAGATCAGAGAAGGTGGTTTTTAGCGAGTGTGACCCGTAATGCCTTTAATTTAATTTTTTAATGTACGTGTGCGTGATAGCTTTGTGTTCGTTCACGCGTCAGTTAATGGCATCAAAATACGTAGCTATGTGTTTGCATCATAGGCTATGGGTTGGACACATTTTTTTTTCTTCGTTTTAAACGAATAGAATATATCTAGGCTGTATATAATCTAACACGGGTACAACCGGGAAAACGCTCGTATGAGACGGGTCAACCTCGAACGTATAGTGAGCGACCGCCCTTAATATCTGACTATTACGCTGTGATATTCAATTGAATTGAATTGTACTCCATTCGAAATTTACCAATTAATTAGTAACTATGGAATTATGGCGTCGCTTTGTTCCGATTCCATTGTCAATTGTAATTCCTATCAGGAAATGATTGGAAAAGGGATTTCGAATTAACAAATAAAGAAACTTGTTGCTGATTTCTATTGAGTTTGCTTTTGCCGTTTGATTTCGTAACTTTGTTTCGAGTTAATTTTATTCTCACTAACAATAATTTAATTCTGTACTGTTCTAAATAATTGATCAAAAGAGAACCAATATTGTTGAGTGAGTTTATTTCGGTGTTCTGTGATCGTACTGAAGTGATAGATACTAAGAACATTTAAATTTAACGATTGATACAAATAAGTAAGTGTAAATATGCATTATTCTTAATACATAGAGGGACATGATTCAAGAGATTGGGGTTGAAAAACAGCGTTACTCAAAGCTGTTTTTCATCATGTCGGTGGGTGAAAAACCTAAAAATTCCAACATTTCGCTGCTCCATACTAAAACAAGCCAAGGCAGTCTAATCACATAGATAACCTGGGTGGGTGAAAATCTTAGGAATCATGTCAGTAAGCGACGCGGCTAGCAACCCAGCACTATTTTGATTCAATTTTCCAACTATCTCCAGCACGCTCAATGTAGCCTTTATCTTGATAAGGTTCTTTTTTGTGATATAGGACGGCAAACGAGCAAGCGGGTCACCTGATGGTAAGTGATTACCGCTGCCCATGGACAACTGCAACCCCAGGGGTGTGTCAAAAGCATTGATATCAATCTACCCGTTGATGACGTAGTAACCAACGAGCAAAAAGCGGTTTTATAATTATCCTAAGACCAATTTTCAATAGACTTAAAGTGAACTCATGAGCGCTTATAAGCCCGGAAAAGGGCCCACTTTATTAGTGTTTTCAGTTTTTTAACAGTCTAATAGTTACCCTCATGGAATTCAACTCACGATTGTACCAGCCGTGTAGTGGCATTTTGTAAAACCGTACAATCCTACGAAATCTATTATTAGTCTCATATAAAACTAAACTAGATTGTTATGCATTTCACAACTCTTCTATAAGTTCTTACTCATTCATTTCGTTCAGTCAATTATTCAGTTATCAGTATTGGAAGTTTTACACGCTCCGTGTACATAATAGTGAAAACTTTATTAAAATCCTTACTAATAATTTTCGGACATTAATAAGGTAAGTTATATGATATTTTTCAGTATGTTCGTTATTTCCATCGGTAGTTCCATATTTAAGTATGGGAACTCGTATTTTTCGAGCAACATACCAAGTTTCTGGTGAAAATTTTAAAGCCCCTCTTAAAATAAGCATTTATACATACGTATTAATTATTTTAAAATAACAAAATGTTCCCTATTAGTAATTTTCGGTAGCCATTTTTAGGTTTGCATTTCGAAGTGTTTTACTATACCACTATTGATAAACTTGGTTCTATAACGTCTCATAGTCACTACATTTATTCGCCATATTTTTATCATTTGGGGATCCGTGGTGAAATAAGAAAAACGTTAAATATACAACCTATTATTGAAATAACACCTGTAGGTCGTATGTGTGTTCATGAATATAAGCAGTTATGTATTTAGTGTCGATTTGTGTAAGTACTTAATTATGTTTTTGAATTAATGCGCTTTTTCTTATGTTTTCGCGAGCTCGAGCAATGGTTATTTTTTTAGATATCGACCGGTTTTTGACCAAAAAAGATTACCGTTTATTAAAAAAATTAAAGTGGCCTTGGATTGTAACACATTTTGTACTGTCAGACAAATGCTACGGCTGTGGTCATGAAGTCTCTAAAGACAAGCCATTACATTTTATTATGAATCAAAAATTTATAATATCACTTGTTAATCAAGATAATTTTTGGTGTGAAAACTGTTCTATTTATACAGTTTATAATCACTTCCCAACTGATGAATGTGAAATTTGTCAGAATCAAGAAAGTCAGATTTAAAACAAAGTGTCATAAGCATCAACTGAGTGTAAGTTTAACTTTTGTAATATAGTATGTCTTCTATTTTTGCAATTTTTTCCGCACGTCCGCTCACTCTGAACACTCTGAAAACGTGACAGTGGCATGTGCGGAGAGTGCGAGGTGCAGAGGAATCAAACCTTGACTATTTAAGTTGAAGCGCGTTGAGGGCGACCGATATGTATGGAACAGCTGTTTTTTTTCTGAGTTACAACATTGACTTCGTAGTAAAAGTCGTTCATATCCATGACCATGATACAAATTATCTCCAGATGTATACCGGATAAATAAAATTTTAATAAATATTATAATTAATTAAAACACTACATTACAACTCACCTACAACAAACGGAGCCACAGGTACTTTACAAATATTACACAATAGGGGCCAAAATTGATATCTAGAACTTCTGAAAACTGGTAATCCATCGACATTAACATTAAGAAATATTTCATCATGGATGGACACGGGACACAAATCAAAAATAGTAGTTAAACATTTTATCAAGCCATTATGCCAATATTGACCTGGTGCTGAAACACTAAGGGACAAGTTTTCTTTATTAGTATGAAGAAGCATTCGAGCATCTTTTGGTAGAGCATTGTTTGTTCGCTTATTTAAAATTTCTAGTAATGAATTTATAGCTGCATGTGGTATATTGAATAGCAAAGCCCATTTTTTATATTTTCTCGAAGCTCATTATTTTTGTTACTATCTGAAGTATGTTCTTCAACGTCACTTTCACTCTCACTTGATGAATGAACACAAAATTTTTCTTCTGTATTTGAATCGTAGTTAAATATACTATTAATTTATGCGGAACCCTCGCCCGGTTTTGTGACTTGAACTTCAACCGGCTTAAGATCAGAACGTGTCCCTTTTACCATTTCTTGATAGGTTTTTTGTATTTTTCTTTTATAGTGACCACTTCTTTTAAATCTGTTCCATTTATTTAAATCCATTTTAGAAAATAAATTTAGTAACAATGTAGTAGCAAGAAATCACAATCAAAATTGCCTACACAATATGTCGTTGCAAGGGTAAATAATCTTATAATGACTTTACCAACGAATCAAAAAGTGTTTTCTTGACAATAACAGCATTGAACATAACTCAAATAAAACCGTTACGCTTATAATATCATGTGGCAAGTATGTTATTAGAAAAAGTAGTATCGCTGTGAGTGCTTATAAGCTCGCATTAAACTAGATTCAATTACGACTTACAAATGCTTTAATAAAACTACTTTATTTGTAACGGACTCAAATATTGTACTTATTAGCGCTTATAAAACTAAGTAACAAGTGTAAATGGAATAAAGTGTATTTACACTTACGCAGCTTTAACAGGAGATGCGGGTTCATAGTAGCCTAATAACCAATCATTGAAAGCGCTTACAAGTGCCACTTATAAGAACCTTCATTCTTAAGTCTGATTGCTCTTACTAAAAGCTTTTACAAGATGGTGCGGCTTATAATTGTCTATATACATGGTATTATAAGCGCTTAAAAGTCTTATTATCAGGATAATCATGACCAAATACTAAATAGCATTTTCCGAGGCGCATATAAGAGTAATTGCGAACGCCAAAATCAATATAAGAATCTAATAAGTGTCCTATTCCTATAACATATGTGTCCTAAGACAATTTTGCTTGTTGTATGTGTATTTAAAATAACTACGAACTACGTCCCCATTTTTGGGTTATCCAAAGGGTGCTAAAGAGAACCTATAACTAAGCCTCAGGTGTCCGTAAATCCGTCACAGGAAATAGGAAGAACCGAAATAGGAAGTAACTTGAAATTGTTGCACAGAATCTGTGTAACTATTATTAGTATCGTACTTTTAAAATCTTATTTTCACTTAAAGAGGTCCTTGAGTTTCATAACGAAAATAAAATAAACATTAGATTTTCTGGGTCATTCCTAAATAAACCGAGAGTACAAAGGAATAAATATCGATGATACTTCCACACCGAAGATCTTATCTATTCAAATTTTTTATACAACTGTTTTCGAATAATTTCGTATTGTTATGAAGATTCAGTGGGCCACGGTGGGTGGAAATTGTCGCAAAAAAGATACAATATTTAAGAAACTATACACTTATCGTTTGTAAAACCCAACATAAGTTTATATTTAATAGTATTTTTCAATGCATTTAATAATAAATGATAATAATAATATTTCTTTATTTCACTTCACAAGTTAATTTGACCAAACTATATATAGGTATAATACTCACATTAGGATAACCTTTATGAGAGTTAATACAATAAAAGGAAAAACAAACAACCTAAAATATAACTTATAACTAAACAATTGGCCATAATTATACGCACAATGTACATAAGTTGCATATAAGTGCTCAATGAAATTAAAATTAGTATAGCTACTATATATTCGCAACATGCAATATCAACAATGGAAACGTAGAAGTTAAATAAATAAAGTATACAAAGTTACTTACTAGTACCTATTCACCAATAATTTCACTTTTAAAATTTTGCCACTGATTTACAAACTTGCACATTCACAGCAATAAAACAATATTGATTTGTTATTAATACGGTTCTTATGACTTTTTTACACCAATTACAAATGTCTCAATTATGTTATGGTTATCGAAAATGTATGGTAATAATATAGTATTGAAAAACGACACATGATGCTCGTACGTAACATTTCAACTATAATATCCAGCTTACCATACTTGCATTCGAATGTCATTAAAATGGCAGAAAGCCAGCCATCACAAAGTAACGCTTTTTTCTATAGTATGTTATTGTTTATATTATTACTTACTTACTTACTTATTAATAACACTTAAATAGCAATGTATCTCATAAAGGCCTGCGTTGGACACTGACCAATATCGGAAAATGTAGCCGATTAGTGCATCTAGGTTATCTGCCGATATTAGGCAGACCGCCAAAGCCACGCTATTATACTACCAGAGGCTGTACCGTTAGCATCCGCCATATTACTACATATTATAAAACAAAGTCCTCCGCCACGTCTGTCTGTCTGTTCGCGATAAACTCAAAAACTGCACTGATTTTCATGTGGTTCTCACCAACAGTATAGTATAGTAAATGAGAAACGAAAACTAATGAAATAAAAACCGGCCAAGTGCGTGTCAGGCCACGCGCAGTGTAGGGTTCCGTAGTTGCGAATGACAACTTTGAGTTCACACTATTCACACTCGCACCTTACAGTTTAACGACCAAAAACATCTAACAATGAAAATAGTATGAAATTTTACGGTTTTTAAGTTGGTTGCCTATAACTTTTTAGTTTGTACTTAGTACTCAGCTCTGATAGTTTTCCTTTCTTTTCAGTATATATACTACTGCTGTTATTTCTTTCACGTATCTATATATAACTGTTTAGCAGATAGAGGGGGGGGGGGACACTTACCTCTAACAAAAATTCGCACTTTAAAACCAAATATTTCGAAAACGGATCCCTAAATCGAAAAAGGAGAGGGAAAGGTAGACTAAGGACTTGGATGAAATAAAGAAAAAGGCAGGCGTTGTGGCGTATAAAGAGACATGAAGTGTACTCCACGTGCAAGAACACACTTCTTACATTTATTTCTTTTCGTATTCTATCTATACTAAAAGAAATAAATGTAGCTTAAAGACTAATTATACGAATGTAAATGATTTATTTAATATTTTTCTGATTCACGTTAAGCCGCTTAATCCGATTAAAAGCACAATCAAATAAAAGCTCAGCTCTTAACGACGCCAATTGGATTGTGAGCTTTTTGCGATTCATATTCGCAAAGCCGATAATCGCTTGTATCATTTGTGATAATATAATCCTTTGACGCCATTTTGTTTTGACACATTTTCAGTTATATTTGTTTTAGAAAATTGTGTTAAAGCGGGTTAGTTATTATTTTTAGAGTTTCGCACCTTTTAAAAGTAAAAATAAACCCTCATATGGCTACTTGTTTATCAGTTCCTCTGTTTATCCTACTGTCCGTCTCTTGACGGACTGAGATCTTCCCTTTATCTCAGACTAGCTGCTACCCGCGGGTCCACCCGCGTGATATATAGCCTATTTCTCAGTACCCTAACCTATGTGTATGCAAAATTTCATGATGATGGGTTCAGTAGATACGGCGTGAAAGCGTAACAAACAAACAAACTCACTTTCGTATTTATAATATTAATAGTTAGGAAATTAGGATATGCTTGGAAGTACAAAAATAATATTGAATTTTGTGGTCCCTCAAAGCTGTCAAAAAATCAGACTGCTATTAAAACGCTTATAACTGTATTTTTTTTTGTCATTAACAATGGTATCAAAACCTATACTTCCCGGTGACTAAGAAAAGTTAAATTTGGCACGAGGTAAGGTATATGTATTATATACGAAAAAACCCAAAAATAACTTACACATGGACGTTTGCTAATCTAGCTTTGATTTTTGCCGCGACATCATCCAATTAGTCCTTATTCAACACTAATTAGCACTATTTGTTGAAATTTTGGGAATTTTAAAATTTTAGCCCATTTAAAATTACAATTTCAATTACATTCCAATGTTAGCCCGATACTATCACGTTTCGTTTCACATATATATGTTAATCATTTTTTGATATCTGTCTTTTCATAAAAACATTTTCAGCAGGCTGTGAAAAAGAACATATTAAATAAAAGCTTTCACTTGATTTACTGAAATCTATTCATATACCTAAGGATAAAGACGCAATTCAGTATCAAAGTCAGTAACTCAAAAGGACCGAAACTTAATCAAATATTTACCTTCAGAATCGAACCTAAGACGTTCCCCACAAAAGCAGATGGGTCCACCCACGTGCCCTGAAATATTCAGAGCGGCCGGGTTAGGTTTATGTGCCGACCGTACCACAATGCGTTTTAGAGACATTGTCGTCAATATAGTGACTCATGGAGGCAGATCCTTTACGGTTGATTGGATGGAGTTAAGTCTGAAAATACTAGCTTACCCACATATCACATTACCAGCTGTGGTCAGCGGCTTTGCCTGTAAGAAATCGTATTGTTCTTCATACAAACCACTCTCTTTTTCGTCTATCATTCATTCATTTAACCTTTCTTCAGATATCCCACGAAAAATTGCTCATAATAAAAACTTGTGATAGGTATATTGGCTTCTATAAAAAAACTGAAATTTATTCGTGTACCTAAGTTTTAGTTGTAATTCAGTGTCAATTTAAGCCAAAAGGACCGAAACTTAATCAAATATTTACCTTCAGAATCGAACCTAAGACGTTCCCCACAAAAGCAGATGGGTCCACCCACGTGCCCTGAAATATTCAGAGCGGCCGAGTTAGGTTTATGTGCCGACCGTACCACAATGCGTTTTAGAGACATTGTCGTCAATATAGTGACTCGTGGAGGCAGATCCTTTACGGCTGATTGAATGGAGTTAAGTCTGAAAATACTAGCTGACCCACATATCACATACCAGCTGTGGCATGCAGCTTTGCACGCAAGAAATTCTGTTGATGGTTATTCATTCTAACTTCTCTCGTTTTCACCTGTCATTCATTCATTTAACCGTCCTTAGAATAAACATTTCCACGAAATGATTGCTCATATTAAAAACTTGTGACATATTGGCTTATTTCAATATTGAGCTAGCCCCATAATAAGTTCTTAAGATAAACATCCAAGACCAAGAATAATCTGAAAAAGATCGTTTTCCATCATTACCTGACTGGGGATCGAATACGGAGATCGTCTGAAAATACCAGCTGTGGCCAGAAACTTGCACGCAAGAAGTCGTGTTATGGTTCTTTAAAGAAACCACTCTCTTATTCCTCTGTCATGCGAGCAGTGACCGGTAGCTTTGTAGCCCGGGAAGTTGAATGATTAAAGGGGCACGGCCCAGATGAGTTAGGACAGACCTTCATTATAAGTGATTCATCTGCTTGTCAAGACAAATCGAATGAGCCTAAACACGATCGGTTCATCTTATATAGTTTAGAAGTGCCAACGGTCACCTTTCGACTCCATCACAAATGAATAACATATGTAGGTACAAAAAATTGAGCTCTACCGGTAATTAAAAGTGTTTAAAATTTAGTTGCAAGATATGATCCTCACAGACAACAAACGTATTGTACAATACAATTCAACACGAGAATCCTTTATTAGAGTAAAAGAGAAAAAAAATACAATTTACACGAAAATATACAACAAAAGGCGGCCTTATCTATTCCAGGCAACAGTTTAAGGAAAACGAAAATAACAACTAATAAAAATAGGTGACGTGAAAAGCTTGTAATGTAATTTTCAACATAACTTGTTCTTTTTTGGAATTATGCTATCTCAGAACACTCAACTATGAGCGTCCCGTACGTTTTAATCACCGAGTCTTAATCACCTGCCTCCATATTCAAAATGGCACCGAAGAAAGAAGAAACAGGCCACGAATATTCTTTAAAACCGGTATTCCGACCCACATGTGCTCTGATTGCTCCACACTCCGTCGATATCCACGATCTGGGAGTTTTGGATATGGCATTTCTTGTTTCGAAAATACGGAGTATATTGCTCGAATTTTTCGAAATTCGAAGGTTCGGATTCGTTTCAAGTAGACCAAGGTCGAAGGAAGGCGCTAGATGCAGGTCAGTTCTAACTGGTCGTATTGGATATCCCTGGGGGAGGCCTATGTTCAGCAGTGGACTTCTTGCTGAGATGATGATGATGATGATGAACGGTTACTTAATACTACACTGCGCTCACTAAAGTGGTAGATGAGGGAAATAAGTCCTCTAGACTGAAATGAGATTAGGCGAATCACGTATGTCATATGATGCCTGAACGATGGTCAGGTTCAGTAACTAAATGGGTTTCTTACTGATGGAAAACGTTGAGGTAACCAAAGTCAAAAATAAGATGGAAAGTCGATTTGTGTGCTTTTGGTGAGTAATAGCAAGGTATGGCACTAGATAGGAAATGGAGGAAAGCAAGAGCAAGCTTTTGCCCAGCAGTGTGATATATAAAGCGTGTAACATGACCCTCGACGCACCCTTAAAGGGGTCACTCAGCCCGTCAATATGAACAAATTGCTTAATCATTTGTTTATTTGTTTTTTTATTTTTCATGTTTGATAAGTCTTTGGAGTTTGTTACTGTCTATAATATTTTCATAACGTTTCACGATTTGTAACGATTTTTCTTTTCTTCGCCTATGTATTGAATTTTATGCCGTAAGCAATTATTTTATACTGTAAATCGTTTTCGGCTACCACAGGACAGGCATTGTTACCTAGCGTGGAGCCAACAGTAACTCTGTTCAAAATTTGTACCTATTTGTTTGCAACACTTTAAAAACTGTAAAAACTGTTTTGTTTAAATAAAGATATTATTTATTATTATTATTTATTATTTATCATCATCATTTCGTGTAGGTGACACGGTTAGTCGACCATGCACACCCTGGTGTCAGAGTTCTTCGGAACCGCCTCTCGGTCGGCCTCTGACGTAGATCCTTTAACGACTACCAGATGGCAGCCGGGACCACAAATTGTTTAGACGGCTGAATACTTTTGTATGACAATGTCGAAAAATTTGCCAGCATTGATCCCATAGCAAAAGTAGTTCATATTGACGAGCTGAGTCACCTTTTAAGGGTATGTCAAGGGTTTTGTTACGCGCTGTATAGATAGAAAAAGAAATCGACGCAATATTTAATACATACATACATACTATCACGTCTTTATCCCTTGCGGGGTAGACAGAGCCCGAGGTCATAGAACCTACAGGCCACGTTTAGCGTCATAGTAGGCGTAAAGGTGGAAAGTGGAATCAAAATAGTGATGGGGTGCTAGCCGCATCACCTATTAATGTGATTCCTTAGATTTTCACCCGATCCCTTGACCGGCTTTTACGGTCTGCGCGGGAAGAAAAGCAGCTGGTATATTCTTTGTTTTTTCTTTTCTCCCAAACCAGCATAGAAGAGATATTTAATACCACATCTAAATATTCACTCATCCATGCCTCTACTAAGGATTCCTTTGGATGTTTGCCCTATTGTGCTCTCGTCGGCAAATAGTAGGTCTTGGAGTCGGATTGGAACGAAAAAAAGGCGCTTTGTGGTATAAGTATTGGAAAGAACGATTTACCGCACAATGGCTGACACTTCCACAGTGTGGTGTTGAACTGTTGACCAATAGCTGCTTTGTGGTGTATTATGTGGAAAGGCTGGTAAAATATATGTTTGTATTATTCTTTTCTTATGTTTTCGCGATTGACATTTGTCTAGTATTTTATAAGAACTTATAAAATACTAGACAAATGTCAACTTAGTCTACCTGCGACCACGAACACTGTAAAGTGCTCGAAACGTTAGGTGTATAAATAATGTAATAAACGCGATAAAAACCGTATTAAAATAATTTTATTTAAATTTGTATTATTCGTTGTCACTTTTTATTTAGTTTTACCTTGCCGTTGTCTCTGTATTTGTCAATGATGTCTCGATTGCTAAATAGGATTCGTTTTTTTTTTCGTCAGAACTAGAGATATCATTAATGATCAGTATGAAGTACTACCCGTTTGCGTCTCGAACTTCTCCCAAACCATCCGAGCGCGAAGCATCCCAAATACTTTTGTCCCGTTCCCCCAGTCCAACAATGTCCAGCACTATTCTCGCTTAAAAAACAGTTTCAATGGGCAGCAGCGTTAGAACCGAGATGAGCCAAACAAGCTGCGCTCACCAACCCGTCTGCCAAGAGTGGTGAGTATAAGTATGTATGATGGAAATCCGTGTGGGAGGCCCATGTTTAGCAGTGGATTTCTTGCGACTGAGACGACAAAACGATTTAAGTATTTCGTTGTAAAATGAAAGCAATGGAACGCTATAATTATTCCGATTGTATTCGCGTCCAGACGGCAGAAACAACGAGATTACGAACAAAACGCTCCGTCCTGTTAACTAGACAAATGGCGTTACACGGAATGAGAACCGTCGTTTTCATAAATTTATTCCAGGAACTATCCCGGAATCATTTTATGAAAACGACGAATCGTATAAACAAATCTTCTTTGAAATTTTCGTAATTCTCAAAATAATCTTCAATAACGTTGTTGTTTTTCGTGTTTGTTAGTAGCCAACACTGGTGTCAGAGTTCTCAAGCTGCATTACGGCATATGTCATAGCACCAATGATGATAGCCGGGATCAACGGCCTTAATATGCTTTCCGAATCACGGAGGAGCTGGAAATATTTTTATGCCACTTGCGGTCACCCATCCCACTTTGGAAGTCACTTTCCAAAGTGAACCCTTATTTCCAAAATGACAGTTTGGAAAGGGCCTGCATCCAGCGTTTCCTTGAAACCTGGGTCAGGTCGTCACACCACCTAATAAGTAAGTTAAACATTTAAGGAAATACAAAAAAGTACTTTTATATAATATTGCTTTAGTGCTGCTCAATAAAACATGAGAAGCCGATTTAAGACGTCATACCGGATCTAAACACTGATTTACCATCGCAAATACACTAGTAAATAGCAATCAAGATAAGCAACACGTGAATGACCGTACGCAACCAGTATCAACATGGTTCTCCACGGAACAGCCGTCTGTTAGTGCAATGGAATTATCAGCAATAATTTTCATGTTTATTCTGGATATTTCAAGCGGAAAAGAAGTTGGAGAAAAAGCGACTGAAGCGTGCCAAAATTACGCTCAAACTATGCTCGAATGCCGGAATATACTACATCCTGAAGCAAGAGTAAGGGTTCCTATTGATTATCTCCTATATCCACACATGGTCTTGATCGGATTTAGAAATGATATAACAAAACGATCAGCATGGAAGTGCGGAGGTTCTTTGATAAGTGAGACTTGGGTTCTAACGGCTGCTCACTGCGCAAGCGACCCTATTGAAGGACCAGCCAGCGTCATGAGGATCGGAACAGCTACTTTTGAATTCGATGAAGTCGATGATCTAGCTCAAGAAAGAGATGTTGCTGAAATAATAACACATCCAGATTTTCAACCTCCATCTAAGTATAATGATTTAGCTTTAATGAAAGCTGGTCCCAACTTTATGCTGTCAAGGGATATAAGGATAGCGTGTCTTCAACTTGATGATGATATTGGAACTGTTAATCTAACTGCAATAGGATTTGGAGTGACATCGGCTGGTGATAGCTTTGGAAGTCAAACGTTGATGAGTGTTGATATGGATATAGTGGACAATTCTATTTGTAATAGGTCTATGAAGGCTTTGATTAAGAAGAAGATTTTGGCTAAAGGAATAGTTGAAGATCAACTTTGTGCTGGTGATTATGAACATGGTGGTAAGGATACGTGTCAAGGGGATTCAGGTGGACCATTACAGGTTATGGATGAAAGAGTGGACTGTATACGGACGTTTCCTTTACATAAAATAGTGGGGGTGACGTCGTTTGGAAGGGATTGTGGGAGGAAGTGGGCTCCTGGAGTATATACTCGGGTTTCGAGGTACATCGGATGGATTGAGAGTATTGTTTGGCCATAGAGATGTTCAAATTAATATTTAAGAATTAGTAATACAAATATTATATACCTGAAGATTAGGTTATTTAAAAATTTATTCTTTTATTTTATTTGCTTGGTAACTTTTTTAGCTGCTCGGTCTAAAATTAGGTATTTTTTTTAATCAAAAGAAGCAGGTAAGAAATGTAACTACTAACTAAGTGGTCTGGGCAGCTTACCGTACATAATTACATTTCGTTTCTTGGATTTGCATTTAGATATTTAGTATTAAATCTACATATATGCAGTTTCTACTTAGATTTATCGTGGGATTTTAAAAGTTATACAATAAATATCGGTGCTCCTGCAGTGGAGACTAAATAAGACCTGATGATGATGATATATGTATACATTTCACATCATATGTTTGAACTTTCTGATATTTTTGTTTTCGGTGTGTCTAAGTGGCCAAAACTAAAAAATATAATATTTACACGCTGTCATAAAATTATAGCTTGAGTCACTAAGAAAGATGAAATATTCTAACGATACCCCAAATGCAAAAATCTGACCAATTAGTGATTACAGCAACTCCCATGCATACGTACAAACAAACATACAACAACTCCTTCGACAATACACTGCTGTTTTGGCTTTATTTATTTTCTAAATATTTCTCTCTTAAATTACTAGCCGAAGGCAGATCATAATATACTTTACCCTTCCTGGACATCCTTTACTAATATCCGGAGTGATATTTGTACTTGTATGACATGACAGCATAAACCATTAGTCAAATTAGTCATATCAGGGTTAACACACCACAGAACATAAAAGATAAAGGGCAAATCTCCACTTACCATCCTGAGATACGAGTACATTCGCGTATAAAGGATAACGCCACTCACCTGAAACAAAAAGAGCTTTTTAAGTTCTTATGCCAATGGGCGTAGCCAGGATTACATTAAAAAAATAAAAAAGTCTATTTTCCCAACAATCTTAAAGTTAGCTAAGATACAAGTGTTGCAGGCGTTCATAAGTAACCGCTTGTCATCAGCAGGGCCATATGACTGTTTGCTTTCTTAGTTGTGGAAAAAAAACTCATACTAATATTATGGATTCGAAATTTACACCGTTTGTCGGTATATGTCTGTCTGTTGCCTTTTCACGGTTCAAACACTGACACGATGTCGATGAAATTTGATGTAAATATAGGCCCGAAAAAGGACATACCTTTTATCCTGAGAATTAAGGTACTAGTCAAACGCTTCGACAATTCCTTGTGGTGTGGAATGAACTGCCTGCGTCTATATTCCCAGACAAGTACAGTCCCGGGACATTCAAAATTAGAATAAATGGGTATCTCTTGGATAGGCATGTAACATCCTCGTCTTCAGCGTCACTTACCATCAGGTGAGATGGAAGACAAACGCCTAATTCAATAATTAATAAAAAAAAGAACTGAAACTACATTATGCGAGCAAAGCTGTGAGCGAAACCTTGTATATACACAGTGGAATATGAATTTACTTTTTGGTAATTTTCCTATGAATTGAATGGGTGACTAAATATTTCTATGGATATGTCAAAAATTGAGAACTTAGCATTGGTCTCATAGGAAAAGTTGTTCAATTTGACGTACTGAATGACTCCTTAAAGTGTTCATAAAGATCAATATTTCACCGGTTTTATATAAGATTCTGAACAACTAACGTCTAAGCAGCATGGTAGGGAGAAGCAGGGGAAAGAACGAGATAAGGAAACTTATTATGTGATTGACAGTGTTGTAGACTGTATCTATAAAAATAAACAACTCCATCTGGAGAATCTATTGTCTTTTTCAAGCATACCCTAAGGAATAAAAACTAAAATAAAATAGAAAGCCTATCTAAAATAGAGTTCTCAAAAGCCCTCCCCGTGCCCGTACATGGCTACGGTCAAGCTTATGTCGATGTGCTTGCCGCAGGGACGTGTAAAAAACAATGTTGTAAAGGGGAATTCGTTATTTCTGTGAGGTCGTTGAATTCAGTTGGAAATGGACGTACAAAAAGTTTATTTTGCCTAAAAATATACAAAATACTTATTGTACTTTTCTTCATCATCATCAGGTCTCTTATAGTCTCCACTGCAGGAGCACGACCCTCTCTGTACCATAACCAGAGCCATATGCAGCCGGAGCAGTCACGGCCTCTGCGTGACTGCTCTAGCATAATCCTCGTGACTCACGAGGATTATGCATACACTCTCCACTCTAGCCAGACGGGTTGGAGAGGTCTCTATGATATTTATAAGTGTTATTTAGCTTTCCATGACTTTGTCCGCGTAAAAAATAGACTTTGTCACCCACAGACAAATAACCTTTCTATGGGTGAAAGAGTTTTGAAAATCGGTCCAGTAGTTTCAGAGCTTATTGTCGAGCTCCGTGGCGCAGTGGTTACCACGCCAGCCTGCGACATGGAGGTCCCGGGTTCGATCCCCGGTCAGGTCATGATGGAAAACGATCTTTTTCATATTGACCTGGGTCTTGGATGTTTATCTATATAAGTATATATTATAAAATATAGTATCGTTGAGTTTGTATCCTACGACACAAGTTCACAACTTACTGTGGGGTATGTCCCTATATATTTATTTATTTATTTAATCCAAACAAACAATCAAATCTTTCCTTTTTATATTATTAGTATATATGATTTATAGCCTTATATTCAGGAAACATTACAAAATATTTTCCCATAATAATATAGAGAAATTTTAAATGTCACATGTTCCGGAGTTTTAATATGCGCCGACATATTTATATTTTCGTGTCGGAATGCGACCTAAATATGTTGATGGTGTTTTGAAACACCTTGTATTTTTCGTGATAAGCATGTTGTGAGTTTTAATAGCTTTTTATTTATGTTACGTGTTTGGTATAGACAAAGACAATATAATACTTACGTATAGACTGCCATTGTCATACAAAAATATTGGACCAAATTAGGGTGGCGAAAAGTAGGCGAATGTATAGCGCTGCAGAGTTGTATGCTACTCGCTAATAGATGGCGGTAATCTGCTTTAGCTTAAATTTACTGAAACTAGGGTGTTATTTTAAAATATTATGCCTAAAACATTGTTCTAATTTATAAAAAGACTAGCTGTTACCCGCGGCTTTGCCCGCGTGATATATAAGCCTATGTCCTTCTCAGTACCCTAACCTACGTGTATGCAAAATTTCATGATGATCGGTTCAGTAGCCACGGCGTGAAAGCGTAACAAACAAATAAATAAACAAACAAACTCACTTTCGCATTTATAATATTAGTTAGGATATGGTTAGTGAATAATGCAATATATTCTCATAATATGGTAGATACAATGTTGTGTAGCAACGAGAAGCGCCATCTATGTGAGTCTGTGAGAACAAATCGTACGATTAATGGGTTGGGACCACATGCTATAGGATATTTCATCATCATCATTCGGTCTTTTTTAATCTCCACTGCAGGAGCACGACCCTCTCTGTACTACCAGAGCCATATATTAACCCAGAGCAGTCAGAGGATGTGGCCTACACTATCCACGCTGGCCAGACGGGTTGGAGAGGTAAAGGATACGTCGTTCTCATTAATTCAATATTCATCATCATCATCATCAACAGGTCTTTGTTAGTCTCCACTGCAGGAGCACGACCCACTCTGTACTACCAGAGCCATGTATTAGGCAGGGCAGTCAGAGGATTTGGCCTACACTCTCCACGCAGGCGACACGGGTTGGAGAGGATTCAATATTGTTGTCTGTATGTCTAGACTAATATTATAAAGCTGAAGATTTTGTCTGTTTGATTGGTTGAACGCGCTAATTTTAGGAACTACTGGACTGATATCAAAAATTATTCCATCGCTGGATAGCTACGGTACGTTATCCCTGAGTGTCATAGGCTAGGTTTGTACCACGGGCGAAGACGGGCGGAGTGCTAGTATATATGTATGTAGTAATGTAGACGTTGATATTACTTGTATTTTTTTAAGTAATATATTTTTAGCGGCAAGTTCTTACTTATTAAGCTTATTAAGCATACATTTATTCTGTGAGTAACTTATTGCCTTACATAATTATTCTTATGTATCATAATTTAATGTAATTACTAAGTTATTTATGTTCACGTTTTTTTTTCATAATAAAATTAATAAAATGCTAATAAAGATGTCATAATCTGCCCCCGTAGCATGGCACGCGCGATAACGTTTATCGAGTATCGCCATCTTGTTTTACGCAATACTGAAGAGCGAGAAGTAGATAGTTTATCGCGCGATATAAACGGCGTCGCGGGAGCCATGCTACGGGGGCAGGTCTTTTGTAGTCTTCACTACAGTGGCACAACCCTCCCAGTACTGCGAGAGTCATATATTAGCCAGAGCAGTCAGAGGATTTGGCCTACGCTCTCCACGCTCGCCAGTCGGGATGAAGAGGTATTTTTCATGTTTATAAGCTTAGTTTGTGTTTCCTTAGTCACCATCTACACATCCAGGAGAAGACTTGAACTGGTCGTATTCTAGTCTGCCGGGAACCACACGGCATTTTTATTGCACTTACACAGAAAGAAACAGATACAATACAAAAAAATAAATAAACAACGGCTAACTTATCCCATGAAGGGATCTCTTCCAGTGAACTGGCAAGTAATGAGAGGAATGTTAAATATTTATTAATTTTGGAAGAAGTACAAAGAACGGTCGATAATAGGACATGTCAGTCAGATTTTACAACAATCGTAAACAAAAAAGCCTTCAGAATATCTTGAGTTTTTTCCAGAAGCTTAAAAAAAGCGACACATGTGTTGGCCACTAATGCACAAAAAGTTACTACGTGATATAACAAATAATAATTACGTGTAGAAAATCATAAACACACCTGCAGTGAGCCAAGATTATGTGGTCGGATACGAGACTACGACGCCTGGCCGCTTATCCGCTAAATCCTGGGCTTAGAGCTGCAGCTTCTTTGATAGAGGGCAGCGGAGAGGTAGCGATAACGGTAATGTAAAGTATTGCTTAAGATTGCAAATGATAATTTGAATAAGCCCATTATGCTTGCTCATGTGATATCATATTTTATACCTTGGTGTTTTATATGCATTCACAATGCTATTCTGATATATTCGTACTATTGTAAAATAAGATATGGGAAAACAATCCACGACGGCAGGATTTGTTGTACGATTAACGCATTATTTATTAGGCCAACGCGCTTCATATCCTATGCGTCTACATGTAATATAATTTCTGACTTAATTTAAAACTAAGGGCATAAAATATCACTTTTTTTTGAGTACTCTACTAACTCGTTTTACTGGAAATTCTTAAGGAATATTATATGAATATACCTTTAGCGTAAACGAAAAATCAATCATGTAGATAATCGGTGAAACCGTAACAAAACAGCAACAAAAAACAAACTCACTTTCTCGTTTATGATTTTAGTTCCTAAGGAAACAACAATAAATGTTATGAAAATAGGAAAATTATTTAGCGTATTACAAAATAAATATTGTAAGCAGAAACATAGCTTGCGCTATTATTTCAACATTCATTTTGACACGTGAAACATATAAACGATACCGTCTACAGCTACCGAAAGAAACAAAAATAAAGTAAATGTTATGAAATAGGAAAAAGACTAACCATATAGTGTTATTATTGTAAGCAGAAGCGACATTGCTTTTCCAATCATTTGAACATCTTTTTGACATGTGAAACATGTAACGATACTGATTACAGCTATCAACAAGGCCGAAGCCCGAGGGATGATATCAAGCATATCGCGGCTGCCTCTCCTCTGCTTATTTTTTATCCCACTGATGCCTTACATGTGAAATAATATTACATTATTTTATAACATTATAAAGTAATTCTTTTTTGTACATTTTAATGCTCCTGAAGTTTTTCTTTTGTTCGAAGAGGGTAGTTCACTAATACACAAGTATTCTTTAAAACATGTGTAAGCATACACAATAATCTATACCAAAATTATAGAGAGGAAAGGTTTGATTATATGTTTCTATTAAATATGCTCAAAGAATTTTGAAAATTCTTTGAGCATTACTGGACCGATTTTCAAAATTCATTCACCGATAGAAAGCTAATTCATCTGGGAGTGGGATAGGCTATAATTTACGAGGAGGAAGTCGCGGGAAAATTGCTAGTTCATTAATAAATACATTTAAGCAAGTAACACACATAAGTCATTAACTTTTGATTATATCGTTAAGGATGTAAATGTAATCTTTATTACCGAGGTTAAGTATTTCTTACTTTATTAAGTATTCTTCATAGCAGTGGTCGTTCCGAAAAACTAGTAGTTTGTAGTTTTTCAAATATAAAAAAGAAATAATCTTGCTTTCATCAAAATAAATACTAGAACTCAAAATAAAATAATTAAATGTGACATTCCATCAACATCACAATTGAATGAGTTAACTAACTCGCAAAACTTGGAATTGCACAAAGATTAAAAAGCAAGTCTTCCCTTTGTAATTCAGAACTTATGAGAAATAAGCTATTTAAGTTAGAACTAAGTTTAAAAGTCATCTTATAACACAAAAAACACAATTTGGAACTTACACGAACGAAATGCGTAATATTCATTTAAACTTTCGCTAGGGAGGACTCCGAAGACGGATTTAAGATGAAAAAAATGCATGTTCTAAGTGGGATACTTCACAGCATTGAAAAATATGATCATCATCATCAGGTCTTTTTTTGTCTCCACTGAAAGAGCACTAACCTCTCTGTACTACCAGAGCCATATATTAGCCAGAGCAGTCAGAGGAATTGGCCGACACTCTCCACGCTGGCCAGACGGGTTGGAGGGATTTCTTTGATGTTTATAAGCTTTGTTTAGCTTGTGTTTCCTAAGTCGCCTTCTACGACATCCACGGGAAGACATGGGTGGTCCTTTTCTGCTCTGCCGGGAACCACAAGGCACATTTAAAAAATATATAGCGTGTATATTGACCCTTGAAATTCCCAGGTGACTCAGTCCGTCAATATGAACAACTTTTCCTATGAGACCTATGTTGGGAACTCAATATTTTTTTCTACTTTCCCATTGCAATTGCCCGGGCGGCTGAACACTATGAAAATGTCGATTCGAATTGTCAAATCATAGGGAGAATTGTTTATGTTGACGGGCTGAGCCACCCTTTTATAGATGTCGCAGGGATTTTGTCAAAAACGTGACATTATAATTTCTCTAGTGAAATAATAATTACACTGATTATTGTCAACAACGTCTGGTTCGTATAATTTCACGGGCTCTTTTCAGAGTTATTGTAATTTCACTGGGCCGCAATAGTGTTATTATAATAAATCTAGGTTTATGAGTTGCGTTTGTGGTGGGAGCCTCGCGTGTTCTGATTGATCAATCGAGTTAATAAGCCATTTGCAAAACAATAGTTGTAAACATTGGAGCGTGTTTATTTTTTAAATATCAGTTTATTATTAATTTTTAGTGTTTTATGAGGTTTTTACGTGATTATTTAAGTCAATATCTTCATAATGACCATTTGGAAGTGTTTCAATCGTCAGATACGTCAAATTCAAGTGGAAGCAAGTGTGAATATGTGGTGCGAAAAGATTTTAATAAATTAAATAAAATAAAATATTTTCTAAAATCTGTTTTTTATTTCCTAACTCTATGTTACTTGTTGGTCAGGTGGTAACAAATACGGACCAATCAGCGATCGCTCTGATAATCTAACGGCTTTCTTAAACCAGTGTTTTTGTCAAACTATCACTGCCTTACAATTTCACTGCATCGGTCTAGTGAAATTATAATGGTACTGAAACTAGCCCGTTAAATTGTAAGTAATACAAATGATTGACAATAATCAGTGTAATTATAATGTAACTAGTGAAATTTTAATATCACGACTTTTATAATATCCCTGCAACATAGACATTAAGAGTCGCCTGGACGCGCATGTCGCCATACAAACGGAAAAAAGGAATTGTGGCAATATTTAATAATTTTAGGGCGAAATTATCCATGCAATCAATTAATCTCATTGTAATCTACGTACGTTCCTATACAGTTTGGTTTTCACGCCGAATCTTCTGAACCGATATTCATGAAATTTTGCATACACATAGGTGAGGGTACTGTGAAGAACATAGGCTATATTTCAAGCGGGCGAAGCCGCGGGTAACAGCTAGTTATATAATAAAAATATACACCGGCAGTGAAAACTTGAACAATTACGTGTGTATTTTTTGAATTGTCGGAAAATTTTATATTGTGCAGGTACTAGCGGTGTCGCGAGTTCGATGGTTTTTTCCCATCTCAAAAATCACGAGATGATGTAGATGTCCTACTATGAACACGCTCTCGCCGTAAGCTTTAAGAATCTAGCCCCTTTTATCAAGGACAATTTCGGTCCATTTTTTATAATTGCCAATCTGCCCGAGGCAGACAGACGTCCACCGGAACGATTAGAAAAATTGAGGAATTTAATTATTTTTACACAACGCCCGCGGTCGGATATCGGACTTTTTTTATTGTCATTTTTACAAACTTTTTTTCGACAATATTGGAAAGATATCGAGTTGACAGCTGCGTTTTTAGAAATATGATATTTTTGTTGAAAAAGTTCCGGGGGATGGAGTTGATGAAAATTGAATAAAACGTGTATTTGGAGAAGAGAAGAGAAGTAGCAAAAATGTAATACCTTGATGCCCAAAAAGAAACTAATTTTTTTTATGAAGTATTATAACGCGCTGTTCACACATTTCCGGTCGGGGAAAGTCGATTCAATACGACTTGTATGAAGTTGATCACACATTTCAAGGCCGGGCCGTCAGTGTCCCGGTGGCCTGGACGCCCCGTCAGAGCCATCCGATTTTTGACTCCGGGGCCCGGGGACTGCATTTCCTGTGTTATTGTACAACTTTTGTGCAAAAAACCATTGGTAGACTGGTAGACCTGTGACAGACATTGTGTGACCGACACTACAATTGCCTATTGCGACAAATTTTGACAAACAAAGATTGTACTTACACCGATTGTCCATCAGGAAGGCCCTGACCCGAAAATGTGTGAGCATCGACATTAATACTTCTTTTATATAAGCAAAAAGAATAGTGTAAAAAAGAAATATCTTTTGTTTTTTTGCTTTATATGAGTATATATAAACATAGTTTAAAAAGAAGCGTTTAATCAAACGAAGTGCTCTACTAACAAAAAAAAGGTTGTATTGAGAATAAAATCAATCATTTTAAACTCACTGAATCCTGTAATCCACGATATACGTTTTCGACATAAGATTATACAAATGATAAAATAAAGAAAATTGAAATGGGGGATTGGGACAAAGACCAAAAGGTGACAAAATATACGATTCGCGAAATGTATGCTCTAAATTGTCTAATTTTGTATCTTTACCCAATAACAGTGAAAACATTATAATATAACATGTAATTTAAACATATTTGTAATCCTTGAAGTGTCATAAAAACTATTCTTAACAAGCAAATAGTCTTTGAACACTTATTAATTGTCATACATGTGTTTACAATTTTAACAACAAAAAACTTTTGTTGACGTCAATTATTTACAAACGATTTTGTTTTGTATTTAGACGATAACTGTTAACAATTATATTGTTAAATGGAAATCAGATTACTATTTATATTGGACCTAACAGCTCAGTGCTGCCACCAAGTGTTCCCTTAACCCTCATTAGGCTGTAATAGTACATTATGATACAAGTACGGTAAGCTGGATGTTATAGTCGAGGTGTTTAGAGTTTACATTTGCGATTACCATAAACTTAAACAAGATTGCAGTTCAGCAAATAAGGAATTTCTAAAAGTTAGGAACTAAAGTAGTTTGTAAAAATCTAAATATATAAAACTCAAAGGTGACTGACTGACTGACATAGTGATCTATCAACGCACAGCCCAAACCACTGGACGGATCGGGCTGAAATTTGGCATGCAGGTAGATGTTATGATGTAGGCATCCGCTAAGAAAGGATTTTGATCAATTCTACTTCTTAACGCGAGCGAAGCCGCGGGCTAAAGCTAGTACATTTATAATAATCAGGTACATTTACTGAGGTTTATTTTCTTCAAACATGTACATTGATAACCTTCTCCTTTTCGAAGTCGGGTAAAAAAATCACATCTCATGAATCAGAAAAAAGTTTTCATGCTGAACTTAAAACTCTTTGCTCGGATTCTATGAAGAAGTTTAAATTTTGCATCTGTGGCATTAGGCTATTGAGCGGTTGTGATTGGTGTTAAAAAGCACTTGTGCCGTAAATACATCATTACGATACAGATTTCGATGTCATAAGAACCGAATTATTAGCAAATGTATTAACAATATATTTTCAACAGACATTTTGCGAACAGTACGTTCTGCGCCTATACCCTCTTAAGCAGTATTAGGTTATCAAGACCCTAGACTAGAAAAATTCGTAAAGTGATAGCTTTAAGTAGATCGTTTGATCTCACAATTTGATTGAGAGGATTCCAAAACTATCTTTATTTTTATTAAGCATTTTGTTTTCATTTTGTAAAATTTTCATTTTCGCTCGCATTAAGATGCTTTGATGAGCCAACTAGCCCTATCCATCATTTTATTTATTTTACTCCTAAATCAGTTCAAATTGTAAATATTGAATTCTGTACTTCGATAGTAAATTATTAGTAATCAGTACTTTTGGTTTTATTTTTCGTCAACAGCAAGTTCCGTTTATCCCAGCCTCTTAAAACATGTCGTAAGTTCAAACTATTCAAGCTATACTATTCAAACTATAATCTATTATCGGTCTCATTATCATCATCATCAGGTCTTTTTTGGGAATCACTGCAAGGGCACGACCCTCTCTGTACTACCAGAGCTATATATTAGCCAGAGCAGTCACAGGATTTGGCTTACACTCTTTATATTGGCCAGACGGGTTGGGTAGGTCTCTTTGATGTTTATAAGCTTTTTTAGCTTGTGTCTCCTAGGTCGCCTTCTACAACATCCACGGGAACCAAGTCTTCCCGTGGATGTTGTAGAAGACGACATATTCTATTCTACCAAGAACCACACGGCAAAGACGAGATAGTATGTATATATAAGCATAGTGAAGGTTGGAACATTTTGGCAACACACTCCTCGCAAATTTTCCAAACGACCCTGGAACTTGGAACACGTGTAGGGCACCCGCATACTTCAACGTGCGATCTAATAGAATTCTGATAGAATTCCCGAAGATCAAGTGCTAATGAAATAACTCGGTTTAATCACCCGGCTATTGTCCGTTTTCGCCCGGGTGCTTGTGCTGTACTATGGGTTCTCACATTCTTGGGATCGAAAACTCGAATCTTTTCCTTCTTCGAGATTACCCCTGTTTATGAGTACTTAATATTGCTCTTTCTGTGCATTGTTTGATTATCAGATGTTGATGAACTGGATTGCGTTAGCAGAAGGAAACCTAGTAGTGGGTTATGCAAAGCTTATTATGAAACACAATCTCGTGTCCAAATTGACAGTAGAGTTTTCTCATTTGATCAATCAATTTAATGCATTATGGAAATACTTTAATGCAGTTTAAATCAATCACCTCCTTGTTTCTACATTTTTCTTTGTTTTAGTATGACTTTTCTTGTCTAAAATAATATTGTTTCATTTGAGATGGACACCACGTTTCAAGAAAAAATACAGATAGTAAGGAAATTAATTTATACTTTTGTAATTTTAGTGAACTTAAATAAAGGCTTAAAGGATTTCGGAATAAAGGCTGCGAAATTAAAGTGGCATTGGGCGGGTTATGTTTGCCTATGCACTCTGAAAAATGAAATGGGCTCACACCTCAACAATTTGGGTTCCAACGGAAGGACGAGAGGCGGTTCCGCAAAACTCTAACACCAGGGTGTGCATGGTCGACTGACCGTGTCACCTACACGAAATGATGATGATGATGAACGGAAGGACATAGGAAAAGAGGAGGACCTAAGACGAGGTGGTCGGATGATCTACGGGCATTCGACAAGCTTTGGAAGGAAAAGGTCAAAGACAGAGATCAGTGGAGGGAAAGAGGGGAGGCCTATGCCCAGCAGTGGTACACATACGGCTATAAAAAAGAAAAAAAAGGGTACTTACACGTTTTGAAATGATTGTCTGAATTGTGTGAAAATGAAAGAGTAAAAACACCATTGAAATACAGACACCTATATTTTTTTTATACAACTATGTGTGCAATATACGGCCTACCTGATACCGGAAAACAGTAACCTATGGACGCGTGCAACACCAGGGGTGCCTGCCTCTCGCGCGTTGACGATCCTGAAGCAACCTTCTTACGTCCTTTTTGAAAATCCCCATACTTTTAGTCTCTCGGGAAAACCATAACAGGGAGTTCATTCCATAACTTTAGCGTACATGGACCTACCACTGTATCAGTCAGCCTCCAATTTTTGTTCGTGACTCATGGTATCGAGTTCCAGGATTAGGGGTTTGCCCGAAGAAGGCAACCGAATTGTCTTGCAAATCCAACTTTTTCAATCAACCGCAGTTGTTCATCGACTCCTTTTAAATTCTATGGCAACGTATTGAACTATCTCAGACTGTACTTGACAATAGGAATAAATTAATTAATTTATAGGAATAAACCACACAAAGCGTTAGTGTGTTGATATACACAAATTTGAAAAGAAATGGTCGGAGATAGCGCAGAAAAGAGAGGAGTGGAAGAAAATGGGGGAGACCTTTGCCCAGCAGTGGGACAGCATAGGTAAGTTAAAAAAAGCACACAAATTAAGCTAGCCCCACAGTAAAATTGTGAGGTCGTGTCGTTGGAACTGACTCAACGATACTATATTTTATGATAGATAATAAAAAATCCAAGAGCCAGAAGAATCTGAGCATCAGAGAATTTTTGTACTATTTACCTTATTTACTTTCAGCTGAAGAAGAAGAGTTTGTGGGAAGACCACATACTATAATGTTTGAGTTTTAAACAAACAAACAAGATACTATACTGTCCTGGTATACCGAATTAGCACATTTACATCGAGTGGTGCTACTCTGCTACTTGGTTGAATTGTAACATACGAGTAGATTGCTATCAAATTCTAAGAGTTGAAATTCACCGATATCAAATTTTTCGATGTAACTCAAAATATTTCAAAAACAAAATATTACAAAGCTCTTAATAATCTTATGTAATGTTATCACCGCTTACCAGTTCAGAGGTTCGAGTCCCAAGTGACCAACAATAGCATTCGCTAATTAAATTTGCATATTTAATCCGATCCCTGTAGACTTAGTATGACCTTTTGGCGTCCAATCCACTTGACCAGATGCTGAGTTGGACTTGCGGTTATAATCATCAAAAGTATAGAAGTGGAGCCCATAATGTATCGACGCTAATTGAATGTACAATATTTTGACCAAATTGACTCAATTAGTGTAACGTTCATCGCGCGTGTATGTAAGTATGTCTATTTCATTGTTGTGAACGGCTATAGCAGTTATAACAATAAAACTTCTATTGTGTCTCTTTTACTGTCCTGTGATGTTTTATGAAGTGTGAGTGGTCATTAGTCAAAAGCGGCATAAGGGTTTTTTTTCTTCAATAATGGAACTTTTTCACCCACTGCAGTTATCTACACTTTGATTAAGAGAGTATACTAGCAGTGCGTTTTCCATAAAATGTATTTCTCTATTTTCACGCTGAAAACTGCTTCTAGAGGCACAATTCTTTTTACATACAATCTATTACTAAAATAGGTATGCTCCTATGTTTTATTTTTTCTAAAAACCTGTTTAAAAGAAAAAAAAATGTACAAATACAGTTTTTTTTGGAAAAAATAAAAAATAGAGGCATTCCTATTATAGTACTAGATTTTATGAAAAAAGAATTGTGGCTCTAGAATCAGTTTTCAGCGAGAAAAAAGAGAAATACATTTGTATGGAAACCATATTGAAAGAATACTGCTAGTATACGCTCTTAACAATTGTACTAATGGTTCCTAGTTTACTACGGAACCCTAAAAAGCACGAAATGTCGCTCGCGCCCAGGGGCGACAGTCACATTCCCATGCTCTATACTATCTACGTACCCTACAATCTGTTAATTATATTTTGGGTAAATTTCTATGGGAGTTTGTTTTTAATATGTATTCCAAAAGGAATAATTTTTGATGACGACGATTATGTAAATTGCAAATATTGTCAACACGTATTCATCCTCACTCTCTTTAATTTGTGCTTGCGGTTCGTAAGGCTAAGGTCTATTCGTACTTTTGTGTAAGTTACGGATTAGTTTAATGTTTAATTAAATATTGGGACCTAGGATTATCTGAATAAAGCTGTAATAACTTGCACTTTCAACGCTGATACTGATAAATTTAATACAAGTTAGCTTAAGGCCGCACACTAGGCACAGTAGCGACGCCAATCATTTTATTCCTAATACTTTACAAATAGAAAGAAATTCAAGAATGTAAATCATATAAGCACTAGTAAATAACCAGAAGTATTTTTGGAATCATGTTTAATATTATCAGAATCAGTGAGAATTATGAGAATCAGATTACCGCCAAAAACGGCCGTTTATGGCGGTAATCACGTTTTCTTTTAATGACTGATTCTCATAATACTAAAACATGATTCCAAAAATATTTCAAGTTATTTGCTAGTGCATATATGACATTTACATTCTTGAATTTCTTTCTATTTGTAAAGTATTAGGAATAAAATGATTGGCGTCGCTACTATGCCTAGGGTGCCCCCTTAATAGGCTTTGCTTGAAGGGTTTTGTACATTATGACATTTTGATTTTGTATTTTCCTGTTTTTTTCTACTATTTCTTTATTTTTCTACTTTTAGTCACCGCTGCAAACCGCAAACAAGCATGCTTATTTTAAGCACGTGTGGAAGTGGTGTGCAGGTCTTATGCGGGACACAAGCATGCGCATTAATAGCATTAAGTATTTTATGACATAGGACGGCAAACGAGAAAAAGGTTTACCTGATGGTAAGTGATAACCGCTGCCCAAGGACAACTGCAACACCAGGGGTGTTACAAGAGCGTTGCTGGCCTTTATTTTTCCCTCCCCAGAGTAGAAGGTGGGATACTCCTCCGGCTCTCTCACTCACTGAACGAAGCATAGAAGCGGTAAAGCTACTCAAACTTCAGTTTTCTTTGAGTGTGGTACTTCCCCGGACGAGTCGAAACGTTCATACTACTAGCAAAAGTTAATTTTACCGGTAGCGTGGCTCTACCGCAACTATGTATGCTCAAAACTGGCATGTGTATCTGTACCTTTACTTCTTGGCATATTCCCGTAGAGGAGAAATATGAATTAACCGGCAGAGTAGAATAGAACCACTCCAAGTCATTCCGTGGATGTCGTAAAAGGCGACTAAGGAAAAACAAAGCTTATTAAAATCAAAGAGATGAGAAAAAAAATGAGAGTGTAGTCCAAATCCTCTGACTACTCCGGCTAGTATATGGCTCTGGTAGTACAGAGAGGATCGAGCTCCTGCAGTGGAGACTACAAAGACCTGATGATGATATTCTGAATATTTCAGATATCTATCTCCTAAGTTTCTAATTACCTAAATGGCCGAAACACATTGTGCTCTATCTGCCATAACCTTTTGTTGTATTACAAAAGCTATTATAAGATGAAAAAGCTCCATCGCCTACGCACTCTTCAAGTTTCGTTATTTCTATTGTGTTCAAGAATACTGAAAGTCGTTATGGAATACCTTAGGGCACCTTTTTCTGTTACCTTCGTTATTCCACGTATTAAAGGACAAGACAAGGTAAGTACATTGGAGGGTACGCATGTAACCTCATTAAAAATTGGCCAAGTGCGTGTCAGGCTACGCGCAGAGTAGGCTCCGTAATTGCTACGATCATTTATAAGTAGGTTGACTATAGCTCTTTGTCTTGTAGTCCCATCTTAGCTGTGACAATTAAAATCTTAACTCCGTTATACGTATATGATTCTACCCTGAATTTTGAAAGAAAGAAAGAAAAATATTTTATTTGGAGCCACACACAAAAAATACATTCCATTTAACTGTACATCTGTATCCTAAAGAGTGAGGCGCCAAAAGGGGCCACTCAGCATAAGGCAGTAATGCAACTGACATCACGCCGCTGATCTTTCGATTTTTAGCTGATTTTGCTCTTGACTCCAACAGAAAATACCATTTCGAGGCTAACTATATCACAAAAATTTTCCCAATGGAAAATTGTGCAAGGATTGTATATTAAATGAATTGTATTTTTAAACCCACCCACAGCCTACGAGAAAAATATATTTATTCCTACTTACATGTATGGTAGGATCCTTTAAAATTTAAATATGTTGACGAGCTCCGTGGCGCAGCGGTCAACACGCCTACCTGCGACACGGATGGTCTCGGGTTCGATCCCCGGTCAGGTCAACATGGAAAATGATCTTTTTCAGATTGACCTGGGTCTTGGATGTTTATCTATATAAGTATCTATTATAAAATATAGTATCGTTGAATTAGTATCCCATAACACAAGTCTCGAACTTACTTTGGGGCTAGCTCAATCTGTGTGATTTGTCCGTATATTTATTTATTTATTATGTTCATAAATATTATATCCTAAATTACAGTTTACTTTTAATTACTTATAGTTTCCGAGCTAAATCACGGACCGACAGACGGAAGGACATGGCGAAATTATAAGGGTGTTTGTGTACTACGGAACCTTAAATAAAAGGCAAGTCACTTTAAGTTACATGTGCAAGAGACCCTAAAAGTGGCATAGTAGGCTCAGACGTTTCTTTATTTATTATCTAGCGGCCTCCCCGGCTGCACCCGGGTATATACTATACTCATATCACTCTATCTATCTAGGTGAAACCCGCATAAAATTTTGTATTTATCGCGGACAGACTTTGTTCTTTAAAATGAGTGGTTTTAGTGATTTCTTATGTCAAGTCGTTTAACATTTAATTATATAAGTAATAGTACTTTATGTAACTGTTAAGTAATAAGGGTCCTTGAAATACGAATGTGGGTTTATGAAACGAGCCGCAGGCGAGTTTCATAATAAGATCACATGAGTATTTTAAGGACTAATTACGAACAGTTGCATACATAAAAGTACGTACAATATTACCTAGACGCAATATAATTGTTGTTATAAATGTGATTGACGTAATGACCCCTATTAATTGACATTTCTGATAGCGTTATAGACATTTTATAGAGTGTGAGTAGATAAAAAAATATAATTAAATCTGTATGCGTTTGGTCGCGTTTGAAATAACGCTATTGGCAAACTATACTGATAACGACTATCCGTTAAAACGCTGGAGCAATGAATTTAATAAACAATTTAGCTGAGCCGGCCGCGGCCAAACCACTGGGTTTGAATGCGACATCGATTGGCTAGGGTTGTCAATTGTACATACATCCAACTAATATTATGAATACGACAGAGACTTGGTTTGTTCCGCTTTCCCGCCATATTTACTAAACCGATCATCATGAAATTGCATAAAGTTAGTCTAGAGTACGGAGAGGGGCGTAGGCTACTTTCATCTCGGATAAAGGCACTGTTCTCGAGGGGTCAACACTAACGCAAGCGAAGCCGCGGGGAAGTTAGCAATATAATAATCTAATAAAAACTGTATTTGTCGTATTGCGTTTGAAATAACGCTGTTGGCAAACTGTACTGATAACGAATATCCGTTAAAACGCTAAAGCAATGAATTTAATAAACAATTTAGCTGAGCCGGCCGCGGCCATACCACTGAGTTTGAATGCGACATCGATTGGCTAGGGTTGTCAATCGTACATACATTCATCCAACTAATATTATAAATGCGCAAGTGAGTTTGTTTGTTACGCTTTCCCGCTATATCCACTAGACCGATCATCATAAAATTTTGCATACACTTAGGTTAGGGTACTGACAAGGACATAGGCTATATATCAAGCGGACGAAGTCGCGGGCAACAGCTAGTAAATATTATAGGACATAGGCTAGTAAATAATATAAATGCGAAAGTGAGTTTGTTTGTTACGCTTTCACGCCCTATCTACTGAGCCGAACATCATGAAATTTTGCATACACGTTGCCTGATAAAAGGTGGCCTATGTCCTTCTCCGTACTCCATCAGGCAACGTGTATGCAAAATTTCATGATGATCGGTTCAGTAGATCTACTACTAAATGCTTTACCGGATTTGAACGTATGTGTATCGCTTAAATCATTATACCCTCTTAAGTGACATAAGCAAAGCATTGAAAGAAAAGTATTTTAATTCTTTAGAATAAAATAAATGTTATAAATACGTAAACAAATAAAAAACACACACACACATACAAACCATTTGCCCATTATTACCCACTAGCTGTTACCCGCGGCTTCACTCGCGTGATACATAGCCTTTGTCCTTCTCAGTACCCTAACCTATGTGTATGCAAAATTTCATGATGATCGGTTCAGTAGATACGGCGTGAAAGCGTAACAAACAAACAAATAAACAAACAAACTCACTTTCGCATCTATAATATTAGTTGAGAAGTTGGGATTGGGATAGTTGGGATACATGCTAAATAGCATAGATTTTGGGTCTTATTACCTTAAGCTCTGCCTACCCCGTAAGGAATGAAGACGTATTAATATGTATGAATGTAGTAAAAGAAAAAAATATATGTGTCAGCCCTAGCAATAACAGAGCAAAATGCACAATCTCTGTAATAGGCCAAATCGGATAACAATCGGATTAATTTATAAAGCTGCGTGAAAGCTCTCATCATTATTAGAAGCCTTTTAGAAGCTTACTAAAGCTTCTATCCTGTCGATCGGGGCATATAAAGTGGTCTAAAGCTAATTTTAGATAAGTATAAGTAAGAAAACAAAAGTATAAAATATGCACATTGTATGTGAATTGTTTTATATGGCATATTTTGTAAAAAAAAACAATAGACATTTTCTACCTATTGCGGTTCAACAGATATGTATAGCCCTGTGAAAAACGGACGGACAGCGGAAGCTCAGTATAGTATCCCGATTTCCCCTTTGCATACGGAACTATTCAAAACGTCAATTTTCTGTGAGAGTGTGATACTTCCCAGGACGAGCCAGCCCATTCATGCTACTAGCTGTATTTCGCCGGTAGCTTGGCTTTACCAGAACTAAACTTAAAACCATTAGGCTAAAACTAACAGAAAAGGCGCGGGCTTTAGATACGGCGCAGACATTGTGATAGTATTTTAATCCCTATTGTCGTACTCAAAACGACGCAAAATGTCACATGCAGGCAGAAGAAGCGTCATTTTTTTTCTTGCGATTTTAGCCGTTTTGTATACGATGATGAAGCCTAAAATCCTATAACACTGTCCCACATCTGCACCGTATCTGCGGCGTGCCTTCGCCGTACGCCTTTTCTGTGTTTTATACCTAAGATGTAAAACGCACAGAAAAGGCGTACGGTGAAGGCACGGTGCAGATGTGGGACACAATAATAGGATTTTAGGCATTTCTTGAAGCCTTATTTTCATAAAAAATACGATCTATATCGCAAGAAAATATTGACGCATCCTCTTGCTGTTGCTGCCCGGAATATTGCGATAGCCAGCGACTTAATTTTTTCTCGCGATTTTGGTCGTTTTGACTATAACAATAAGGCTTAAAATTCTATCACAGTATTCCATGCCTGTGCCTTATTTGCGCCTTATGCCTTCTCTGTTAGTTGTAAGTCTTAGGTTGCATTTAGCAACGGCGTGTGTCACATCCAGCAAACAAACTAATAAAATAAAATATTATACAAACTTCACCAGAATTAAAATATCCGCAATCAGAAGCGGAGTGCAAAATCTATTAAAGGATTAAACCGGTTTT
Organism: Rhodophaea formosa; assembly: GCA_963082605.1. NCBI lineage: Eukaryota > Metazoa > Arthropoda > Insecta > Lepidoptera > Pyralidae > Rhodophaea > Rhodophaea formosa. Next base: position 4,309,771 of record OY720228.1, on the reverse strand, counting down.
TACGTTTCCCAATAAAAATGGCGTTTCCATCGAAATCATGGCAAACAAATGCGATGTGGCGCCGATAGTTTTAATAAAAGCCTTTTATCGGTTTAATCCGCGTAAGCTTTCTATAAATGAAAGCTCCGGTATATGACCATTTTGCAGTATTGAAATTATTTACAAAACATATGCAATTATACATACATACATATTATCACGTCTTTATACCTTGTGGGGTAGACAAGAGCCCAGGAGAAAACCCAAAATTAAGCCACGTTTAGCATGTTAGTTGGCTTAAAGGTGTTAAGCGAAATTGAAATAGTGATCCTTAGTAAGTGGGCATGAGATTTTATGCCCTATCCCTTGACCGGCGCCTCCGGTCTGCACGGGAAGAAAAGCACCTAGTATATTCTATGTTTTTTCTTTAAATATTTTTTTTTTAAATATATACGGACAAATCACACAGATTGAGCTAGCCCCAAAGTAAGTTCTATAGTAAGACTTGTGTTATGGGTTACTAACTCAACGATACTATATTTTATAATAAATACATATATTATATAGATAAACATCCAAGACCCAGGTCAATCTGAAAAAGATTATTTTTCATTTTTTCCTCCCAAACCAGCAAACACCTTAATAATATGTTACTCAGCCCGTGAAAATGAACCACTTTTCCATTGTGAATAATGCAAGAAATTAAAAAAAAATCGTTCCTTTAAAAATTAGGCAAAGTTTTATTTACATACCAGCAGCTCTTCCCGACTGCGTGTGCATGAATTATACTTATAAACCTTCCTCATGAATCACTCTATATATTGGTGAAAACCACATAAAAATGCGTGCAGTAGTTTTTTTACTTTATCGCAAACAGACAGACAGACTTTGTTTTATAATATGAGTAATTATAAATAGTGTTGCTAATATGACTTTCTTTTACATATATATAAAAAAAGATAAAAGATTCTGTTACGTGATTAGTAAGTGTGAAACATTGATGGATAATTTAAGCTTTTGCATTACTTCAGAGTTCTCATCGAGTGACGAAAATGGATCTAGAATAAAAGCAAAATCGTTTTAAAATAGGATTTTCTCGAATCGAATCGGTTTTTATGTCAGATTGAATATTAAAGGCTTTTTGGCGCAGCCGCCAGAATATTTGTTGGGGATAACATTACGCCATTTTGGAATCAATTCGTAGTTTTAGATAACACTTATTGGAAAGCTTTTGTAAAAAAGAGTTTTTGATTTAAATGTTCGAAATAGACTTATTACCTAATAAATTCTTTTAAAATAATTAGTCACTCTAAGAATTATATTTCTGTTTTCTAAGGAATCACATTGATAGGCTTTGCGGCTAGCAACCCAGAATTATTTTGATTCCGCTTTCCACCTTTACGCCCACTATGATGCTAAAAGTGGCCAAGTCTTATGACTTTCGGCTCTGTCTACCCCACTAGGGATAAAGACGTGATAATGTGTATGTATGTATAATTCGTTTGATAGAAAAAAACTTCTCCAACATTTTTCAATAATCTACCAGACGGACTAACTATTTTAAAAAGTATTTATTGAGGAGACAAGCCTATCCTCCTGCACTGTCTTTTTGTAGCCTGTGGTAAAAGACGTAATTTACCTATCCATCCAACTAATGACATCATCAAATTACTACGACAATAAGATTTGAAGGTCTTCTTCTTCTGTTTTATATTATGGTTTCCACCGAGATTTCAGTGATTCTGCCAATGTCCAGTATTATGAGATACTAAGTATCGGTTTTGTACGGTAAAGATTTTCAAGTAGCATCAAAGATGGCGTATGCTCTTTGATGCCTCGTGGGAGCTGCTGGTGGCAAATCTATACGAGCCCATTTATCAGTCCACTTTAACTATTTCACAAATTGTTCATGAGCACGAGCTCATGAACAATTTACTACAACACAAACTACTATTTCATATTATAAAGTCCACTAAAATCATTTTGCAAAATTGTCTAAGGCAAACTTCAACTTCCCCTTGACTTCCCATAACAAACTTGATTTGACGGTAATTTTATCTTCACCTGGAATGTAGCCTTACAAGTATTAGAAGCGACGCGCATACAATAACTCAACAACACGTGTGACTGACGTCCGCAGTGATCGATGCGTTTGTCAGTTTCACTGTTCTGTGGAACAACTAATTCGATTTTGTTACAGATTTTTTACCAACTTACGGTGAGGTTTTCTCATAAATATAGGTAATTATCCCAAACTGTTTTTTTGTAGTCTATGGTCAAAGTACCTAATTTAACTAATATCCTCATCAAATGACAAATACATATTTTGAAAACTGTTTGTTTTTTTTTATATCGTCAGGTGATTTTCAATTCTAAAACGTCACATCCTGAACTCCATGAGACAAATAGATAACTCAGCAATAAGACTTGAAGGCCATTATATCTTCACCTGGGATGTAGCCTTTTTAAAGTATTAGAAACGGCGCGCATACAATAAAACAGCGAGACTTCTGCAGGAGCACGACCCTCTCTGTACTACCAGAGCAATATATTAGCGTAGTTAGAGGATTTGGCCTACACTCTCCACGCTGGCCAGACGGGTTGGAGAGATCTTTTTGATGTTTATCAGCTTTGTTAGTTTGTGTTACCTAAGGCGCCTTCTACGACATCCACGGGATGACATGGAGTGGTCCTATTCTACTCTGCCGGGAATCACACTGCATTGTCGAACGTACATGAATGGAAATGATTTCCCTAACAAAACGGATATCCTTTGAGGCGCCAAGCAAATGTTTTTGTGAAACCCGAACGGTCGCGAATCGTTCATTCCATTCGTTCAAATCGTTCAATTTGCTGTGAACTAGTTTGGATAGCGATAATATGTATCTATATATTGTACGGTATAGTGTTGTTGAAATTCAGAGATAAATAAAAAGTAAACTGAACTCTATATTTTCAGGCTGGTTTGGGAGAGAAGAAAAGCGAAGAATGTAACAGCTGCTCAATTTCCCGAAGCCAATCGAGGGAACAGGTGTAAATTTTAGCAATCATGTCATGTCATAGAAACCAATCTATTTTATTCCATTTTTATACTTACATGGGCATGCAGGTGTAAAAAAAATACTTTATACAAATTGCTCGACCGGCTGAACACTTTTAGTATGAGAATGTCAATTTCCATCATTAGTCTCATCGGAAAAGTAGTTAATATTATTATGTTATTTATTAATATTGTTTTTAATGTAATTATTTATTAATATAATTCAATATAATGTGTAATTTAATATAATGCGATGATTGTGCAGAGTTGACATGTAACGAATGTTATGAAGATAATCAATAAACAATAGTAAACTCCCACCCGGTGCAGACCTCCCCTGGGCAACCTGGAAATCCCTGAACCGACTCCGAGCTGGAGTTGGGAGATGTCGAGAAAACAGGGTCAGGTGGGGTTTTTCTACAAACAATTTGTGTGACTGCGGTGCCGATCAAACCATGTCTCACCTTTTGTCGTGCCCAAACTGTCCCACTATTTGCACCGTACAGGACCTTAATGAGGCGAACGATAGGGCAATTAGCGTTGCCAAATACTGGTCAAAAGATATTTAATATAATAGTATTGCAACCATTTCGACTCGATAAGAAGAAGAAGAAATAACAACTCACAAACTTACATTTAAACAAATGAGTACACATGACATTTAAAGCATAACACTCCATTTCCGGCAATTGTGTAAGAATACAGTCCAAACAAAATACCGATACAAAACTGCACTAAAATAAAACAAAATGCCATTAACATCAAAAATTCGCGACGCACGCAAACTTATAAAAACGCGTTTTGTGAAACAAAGGGGCAATATTGGGCCTTCAAAAAAATAAGGCGGGCTGCTCACGTCCCCGACTTAATATTTCAAGGCGCGTGACCTCCCGTGACAGGGGTCGGGATGGCAAATTAAGGAGAGAACAGAATCGCCAACAATTACATTAACGATCTTAACAAACGCAAAAGAGTATAAAGGAAGCATTAATGTAAGGATAATCGTGATCGTAGGATGATTTGTATGTATTTTAACACGACATATTAGTATCTATTGACACAGTACTTAACTGTATGTATATCAATACTGATGAGGAGATTTTAGAATTAGGAGATCTATCGGCCCCCGTGGAATAATTATTTTAACACACCGACCTGCTTTATTGGCTACGGAATAGTTCCCGGCGGCGTGGGCAATGAATTTTATTTCATTTTTACAGGTAACTTGCCTGCGGTGCAGGAGATACACAAGGTATGTTGGTGTCAGGTAGGCAGTGGGCCGTGAAAACTTTCGCAAATCATATTAAAACATGAATGGGGCCAGGAATAACGCTCGTTATATGATAAGAGATACTGATACAAAACGAGCAAGTACTTTTGAAAACGAAAGCCACCAAATTAAATTTGTCAATGTATCACTGTCAAATACTTTGGCTAGATTTTAGAGGGGACAAAAAACGATATAAAGAAGAAGTTATATTATTTTCGGTCCCCTCTAAAATCTAGACAAAATAATTTGCAAACATTTTTTTTTTACCATACCGAAAAACAGACGTGATATCGCATTACTTCACCAGTTATTCTTCTGATCCCTCCTTGTTTTATGACGGGAAACTATGTTTGGGATATTTTGTAAAAAACACGATGGATGTAACCTTGTAGTGTAGTTTAAGAGGGTTTATTTGGACATTTTACACGTCCACATAATTTTGTATTTTGTCACAATAAACACTGATAACAAACAAACAACCATAGGTCGTAATATCCTGCTATTATTGCAAAGTGAAGACTGAAGAGAAGATATTTGTTTCTCATTGACACAGAAGTTACTACTGAATGGAATTTGATGAAATTTTATATTATTTTTTTTATGACTTTTTTTTGCGTGTTAATGTATTATAGCACTGGTCTGAGATTTTTCAAGCTGCCTAAAGTAATCTGACTTGAATCTGAATGATGACAACCGGGACCAAAGAAACAATCAATCGCTTCGATGGCCGTCTGTCTATAAAGACTTTAGGACCTCGTCGAGGAATCAAATCAAGATCTGGAATCATGATGTTTGGCAAGACTCAAAGTTATGCATGTTATAAATCAACACTACTACCACCACTGTACTTCAAAGATGGTGACTTTCCTCGGCGGAACTATTATAGTATTATTTGTCACTTAAGTTAAACTTAAGAGAATAGTCGGGTAGACCGAATGGTCGTCGACCGGCCGGCCATCCTAGGTGCCGCTGGTGTGACAAAATCATGAAAGTGCCTACCTCGTGGAGTTTGCGATTGACAAAGGCTGGCATATAGCGACTTTTAGTGTCAGAGGCCAAGATCGACTTTGGGTTGTTGCACCATTTTAGTAATATGTTAAAAGTAAAGAAAACGTATTACAAAAAAAAAACCAGCCAAGGCCCAAGTGTGAGTCAAACTCGCGCAATGAGGGTTACGTACAATATGCTTCGTGAACACACACACAATGTGCAAAAAATGTTTTATTCAATTGACTAGCGCTATCTAGTGGTGTTTTAGTGAACTATTTCCCTAGATGAACTTATTATTGTGAGTTTACCACTTTATTTTCAAGTGATAGAATTCTTATTATTTTTCCTGTAATCTTCAAGCAATGAACTATATATTGTAATTTTTTCGAAATTTAAGGCCCAGTAGTTTTGGAGATCAGGGGGGGGGGGTGGGGAATGGTCAAATTATGCCTTCTTTCGTGAATAAAATCAAAAGTATTGATTTTTCCCGAACAAAAAAAATATTTTTGAGATCCTCATAGCAAGCCTTTCATTTGATACATAACACGGTAAGGTTTGCAAAACTTTTTTTCATCATTTTCTATTTGGACCCCGTCCAATTTTTTCGTGTTTGGGTCATGGGTTTACACCATCTTACCAAATTTCGTTTAATTTGGTTCAGTAGATTCGGAGAAAATCGACTGTGACAGACGGACGGACGGACAGACAGACGCACGAGTGATCCTATAAGGGTTCCGTTTATCATTTTTTGTACGGAACCCAAAAAAGTAGCTAATATTATGCGGAACTGTCGGTGCACTCTAGCAAAAGGTAAAGACTTTGGCAAAATCACGACTTGGCTTGCACAGTTCCGAACGGCCGTTGCCAAAATATAATATGATTGGACGGACATCTGCTTTGTTTCGGTTCTCGCTCTGATTGCTGTTTATTTTGGATTTGTTTGGTCGCTTTTTGTGCTTGCCAAATAGCATCACGTCTTTATTCCTTATAGGGTAGATAGAGCCGAGCCAGCTTACATGCTGTCCCGACCCCACATAAAGTGGGATAAGGTGAGGAAGAAGAAGAAGGGTAGATAGAGCCTAAGGCCAAAGGGCCAAAAGGCTAAGCATGTGGATGGGCTTGAGGATGGAATACGGAATCAAAATAGTGATGGGTTACTTAGATTTGCATCTATTCCCTTGACCGGTTTCTACGGTCTGCGCGGGAAGAGAATAAGCTGGTACATTCTTCATTTTTACTTTTCTCCCAGACCAACATGGATGGAATCCAAACACTACAATAGTTTTCGTTTGGTCGTTTTTCGTGTGTGTAAGTGGCCAACACTAGTGTCAGATTTTTGATGCTGCCTAAGTCATCTGACATAGCTTAATGACTACCATCACTGATGACAGCCGGGACCAGTGGCTTAAGAGTCGCCTGCACCCGTAGCATGGCGCCCGCTACGCCGTTTATATCGCGCGATAAACTATCTTCATCTCGTTCTTTGATATTGCCAAAAACAAGATGGCGATAGTCGATAAACGTTGTCGCGCGTGCCATGCTACGGGGGCTGGAAGCGCATGTCTCCATACAAACGGAAAAAGGGAATTGTGGCAACATTTGATCATTTTAGGGCAAAATTAAGCATCCAATCATTAATCTCATTATAATCTACGTACGTTCCTATACAGTTTGGTTAAATTATCAAATGTTTCTCAAGATTTCCATACAAATTTTAAAAGGCTTGTAATTCTCAAACCATTGGTATTTTAACCAAGCTGTACAGGAACGTACGTAGATTATAATGAGATTAATTGATTAAATTTTTAATTTTACTCCATAATTATCAAATATTGCCACAATTCCCTTTTTCCGTTTGTATGGAGACATGCGCTTCCAGGCGACTCTTACCTTGCCTTCGGAAGCACGGAGGAGTTCGAGATATTTTTACGGTAATTGCGGTCACCCATCCAAGTGGTGCCTATGCCCGAGGATTGCTTTACAGGCCAACGGGGTCCTCAATACCACTAAGGCCACAAAGATCGCACTCAGAGGTACAGGTAGAGCCGGGCGAATTTGAACCCGTAATCTAGTTATGGGTCTTCCTCTTAGATCACTTAGCCACTAACTAGCTAAAGAGTAAGTACTAATATGTGTTATACCAAACACAAATGGTTTCAGTCATGTTTTGTCGGAAATGCCCACAAGTTTATGTGTTTTAAACACTTTTACAGGACGAATGTCAAGGACGCCGCATCACGACCGGCCTTAGAACCTTTTTCTTTCACATTTCGCAGTAGATGACTTTCCACCTTTCTCATAGACCCTGATCGCAACCCATAAACCTCCAATTATTTTGTTCCTAAGAAACAGGAAAATGATCAAACAATTAATATCGCAATCGATACTGTTATTCGATAGACTCCGATTGGAAATATAATTTGTGAAGACTGACAATTGAGGTAAAGGAGGTCGGGGCTCAAGTAGCTACGAACTCTTTGATGGAAATTGGTAAGATGTGAATATAGATTTTTGAGGTCAGGTCAAGGGCATTCGAATGACTTACTTCGTGTTTGATTATAGATCCAGAAGAGAAGGTTTGGGGGCGCAGCCCCCTGCTAATCAATAGGACAATTAAACTGATATTTTTAAAACTATTTAAAAATCTATTTAAAGGTCCGTGCCCCCCAAAATCCCCCTTTTTAAGAGCTTTGACTCTGACATGTACTAACATGTCAGAGTCAAAGCTCTTAAAAAGGGGGATTTTGGGGGGCACGGACCTCAACTAACCACCCCTTCACTTATTAACAAATGTTATCAAACATATTTTTAATCAGCCAGATCATTATCTAGAGAGAGAATGCTCTAGCATTAAGTCCGCCTTTTGTAACAAATTTTAAATTTGAATCAATAAAGTTTAATAAATAAAATAAATATCCAAAGCCAAATTCATATTTGTATTCTTCAGGATATTAAAATCTATTTAGGTTACTTTCCAATAATAGAATTAAGGAATTTGATACGAAGCAAATAATAGAGCGACTACACAATATATTTTGTATGGAACCCCCATTGCTCGAGTTCGATGCGCAATTGGCCGGATTTTGTATCGTAGATTGGTCACCAAAGATAGCTTAGTCATCAAGGCTAGGAGCTAATTAACACCGTGGCGCTTAGCTCACACCTAATCTCTGTACCATGAAGACGCCGTACTCGTCACGTGGCACGATTGCTTTTAAATGTTTGTTTCTTGGAGTAGGGCACGTCTACCTCAGTTTATATAAGTCTATGGTGTAAATTAATTTCTTTAACTCCGATACTTCGTATTGCTGAAGTTACATCGATAATATGTTACCGCTTCGAAACGTACCAACCGATACTCGTTCCGAGCCAAACGTTAATTAATTTCAAAGTCTTGTTATCCAATACTGTTCCGTGCAATGTTACCCAGTGATATTTTCACAATACCTGTTCCAGACATACCTGATCCAAACACAAAAACTTTGATTAAAACTGCACTACTTCCGATTGTAATTACTTTATTTTATTTTAGATTACCGATGTTGTATGTATATATGTGTGTGTGTGTGTAATGTGCTTCTGAGATTTTTTTCATTGAAATAATTGCGTTGTATTTTTGATTACTAAACATAAAACTTAATTTGCTTATGGAAAAAGTTCGTCTTTATTATTTATATTACGGTTAACTGGTCGATACGTCAATATTAACTTATAAATGGAATAGTCTTGCATCTCTTTCCGTGCAGCCCGTAAAAGCCGGCCGAGGGAATCGGCAAAAATCTAAGAAATCATATCAATAGGTGATGCAGCTAGCAACTAAGCACTATTTAATTGCTGTTTGTCACCTTTACGCCCGCTAACACGCTCAACTTGGTCTATGGTCTTATGAATCTAGGGTCTGTCTATCTGTGTTGAAGGCATGAGAATATGTATGTATGTTCATAATAATATTATAAAGAGGAATTGCAATGGTTATTTGTTTGCATTTAAACTATTGAACCTATATTAAAAAATTTCCGCCATCCCAATCCCATCTCATCCGAACTAATATTATAAATGCGAAAGTGAGTTTTTTTTCTTACGCTTTTAAGCCCTTTCTACTAAACCAAGCATCATGAAATTTTGCATACACGTTTTCTGGAGTACGGAGAAGGACATAGGCTACCTTTCATCTCGGAGACAAGTATTGTTCCCGAGGGATCGACACTTACGCGAACGGAGCCGCGGGCGAAAGCTAATTTATCTGCGGGTGGCATAGTCTATAATTTACGCGCACGAAGTCGCAGGAAAATCGCTAGTATTCTATTAAAAATGGAGTCAATATTTCCACAGATAAAAAATCTGGTGGGTGTATACATGTTCATCCACAGCCACAACAATTTCGTTGTTTTCCAGCAAACGAAAGCCGTTTCATAGAATCCGTTTCGATTTCCTATTTTCCCGTCAACAGTTTTTGTTTCGTCTATATCCTGTTGTTTTGTAAGCGGAAATAGAAATGACGTATGAAATGTGTCAGTGACGTCATTTTGGAGTGACTTTGATTTATCCTGCGTATAAATTACAAAATGTTATTTATAACGATCAAAAATTATTATTATAAACTCTTCTTAATCTTTGATAATGAATAACTCACAAATGACTTGGTTATGTTATGGTAACTAAAGGACTGCAGGCCTATTTGCTAACTTTTCACAGCTACGGTGTACACCATTTTTATGGAAACTCCAATATTCATTACGGCTTCGGTATGAATGACTATTTTTATTTAAGATATGAAAACCGTAATAGATGCTAAAGTGACAATCAAATCGTTGTACACCGAGTTAGCAAATCGGCCTGCTGGTCGTTGGTCATTTTGTTTCACTGGAGATAAGAAATTGCTATCTAAAGAAGCAATTCTGCTAACCTTTTAGGTAACATCGTTATAGTTATATTACAAAATAGAAAGATTTAATTGTTTGATAGCATTAAATAGGCTCGGATGATAGGCTGTAATTTATGCGGACGAAGTCGCGCTAATTTGCTAGTATTTTATATACCTATATTTGCCCAATCCGTCGATCGGTTTTCACGAAAGGATAAGGAACAAACAAACCAGTAAACAAAGTCACTTCACATTTATAATATTAGTTGGGATTTGCCCATATACATATACCCATATATATATAAATACTTATACATAGTCCTTCAGGCACGTAGGGACCAAAACTGGACTGAGTTTCTTTCTGCGTATCTTTCTCAGCAATTGGGTCTTTCCGAAACAGTAGCAATTTCCCAATTTGCGAAATTAAAAAAAATATGCCTTTCAAAAAGCGATACATGATATCCAAATTGGAATAAAATTTCATTTTCCAATCCGTCAATCGGTTTTCTTGAAAGGATAAGCGATATACAATTTTTTTTACCCAGCCTAGAAAGGAAGAACAGAGTAAATAAATACCGTATTTTATTTATCCTAATACCTGGTTCCTTCATAAAGATAAAGACCTATTTTCATTCTTGGCCATCCAATGACATTTGCAGAGTACTGCTGTATAGACTGGTCCTATCTGCTCGGCACAAAGTCAAAGGAAGGTAAAACAGATTTGCATCATTGTAATCCCGCAAACAGCGTTAGCACAGCTGGGTAACAGGAAAATGTGGTCTGTATTACTACTTTCCGAGTGTTTAATAGCCCTATATTTATAGGGGCGACTCAACCCGTGAATATGTTACACATTTCAGAAAAATATTGACCCAAAGGGAGGCAAATGAACAAAGTAAAAATTATACTAAGAGTCGATTCAGCCCTTAAATATAAATATATAAAATATCTTTTTTTTTTATCAATGCGGGTGTCAAAACATCTTTCTCATACACTAGTTAAAAGGACTGGACATTTTGTAAAAATAATTTAAGAATCTCGATTTTTTTTTAGATGTGAGTGTGCCGCAACGATACCAAAAGGTTGTAGCTCAGCGCTACGTTTGCTCGCAGAACAGTTTCAAATAAAAAACAAATATTTTCTAAAGAAATTCATAAATCACGAAGTGTATGAGATAACAAAAACCTCCTCTTTTTTTGAAATCAGCCTAAAACAAGCGTGGACCAAGAGAAATACAACCATGAAACTAAATTCAATGCAGCTCTTAACCGTACAGACTACAGTCGTATCTAGTCAGACAAAGTCAAAGGAAGATATAAACAGATTTGATTCATTGGGTTCGCAAACTAACCGTTTGCACCTAACTGAGTAACAAGTTGCGAATTCGGACAACAGAATTAGTAATATTGTGATGCAAATGTGACCACATTTACATAGAGCTGTAACCATGTTTGCTGCAAATACTGATTGGGTTATTGATTTAGTTCTGTTACACGTTTGCTGACAAGTGACAATAAATTTGTCGATCTGTAAAACTATACTATTGATCTTTATAAAATAAGAAGATAGATGTAGATTGAGGCCCATTAGAAATACTGAAAGGTTTAAGTAGATTAGAATCACATCTGTCGATATGTAAAACTTTACATAGATCTTTTTAAAATAGGAAGATAGGAATAGATCGAGGAACATGAGAAGTACTCAAAGCTAGGTTTAAACAGATTCGAATCATCGAGTTGGCAAACTAACCGTTTGCACCTAACTGAGTAACAAGTTGCGAATTCGGACAACAGAATTAGTAATATTGTGATGCAAATGTGGCCACATTTACATAGTGGTGTAACCATGTTTGCTGCAAATACTGATTGGGTTATTGATTTAGTTCTGTTACACGTTTGCTGAAATGTGACAATACATCTATCGATATGTAAAACTATACATAGATCTATATAAAAATAGAAAGAGCGATGCATAATAGCTCGAGGACCATTAGAAGTAGTCAAAAGAAAATATAAATAGGCCAGAATTATCGAGTTCGCAAACTAACCGTTTGCACCTAACTGAGTAACAAGTTGCGAATTCGGACAACAGAATTAGTAATATTGTGATGCAAATGTGGCTGCATTTACATAGTGGTGTAACGATGTTTGCTGCAGTGTGCGGAAAACGCTGATTGGGTTATTGGTTTAGTCGTGTTGCACGTGCACGTTTGCTGTGATAAATCATTTATGGATATCTAAAACTATACAAACATACATACATATCATCACGCCTCTTTCACATGGGGGAAGGCAGGGACCAAGGACCTCGAGGTTTGTAAGATTAGTAGATATAAACCGATTTGATTCATTGGGTTCGCAAACTAACTGTTTTCACCTAACTGAGTAACAAGTTGCGAATTTGGACAACAGAATTAGTAATATTGTTATGCAAATGTGGCCACATTTAGATAGAGCTGTAACCATGTTTGCTGCAAATACTGATTGGGTTATTAATTTAGTCGTGTTACACGTTTGCTGACAAGAGACAACACATCTATCGATATGTAAAACTATACACAGATCTTTATAAAAATAGAAGAGCGATGCATAATAGCTCGAGGACCATTAGAAGTAGTCAAAAGAAAATATAAATAGATCAGAATTATCGAGTTTGCAAACTAACCGTTTGCACCTAACTGCGTAACAAGTTGCGAATTCGGACAACAAAATTAGTAATATTGTGATGCAAATGTGGCCGCATTTACATACTGGTGTAACGATGTTTGCTGCAGTGTGCGGAAAATGCTGATTACCCAAACCAATTGGTTTAGTCGTGTTTCGAATTCAATGAACATATATATAGGTATAGTGATAAATACAAGAAGATTTTCATACATTAGGTAACAACTAGAAGCATATAGGTAGATCAAAAATATTTCGAGCTGTTGCTATGTAATGTTAGTAGACAAAAAGGACTTAATCGGGTTTTGAAAACCGTTCAAACTCATTCGGGTACGTTAACTCGGTTACGACTAAAACTTAAAAAGCGTTGCTCGTTGCTACAAGGTGGTGTGATATCCAGCCTTCCAAGCCAGCCGGGCAAGTTCGATGAGAAATTGCAAAACGAATGGTATGTGTATATTTGAATTTAAGGTCCGTTCGTGCATAATTCTTTAACTAGCTATCTTATGAATAGGGTTTGTTTAGCTTCGGTGTGAGAGTCAGGCTAAAAAATCGATAGGAATTCGCTAAACGGATTGCATTTTAAAATGACAGTGGTATATATATTTTTTTCGTATTTGGCTTTAAAGCTTTCAGTCCACGTGTTTGAATTTCAGGATTATTCGTGCGTAAGTCTATGCCTTGATTATTTACGAACTGGGTTTGTTCTCCTCCATGCTGGTGTGGGCTTCGAGCAACACGGCCTCCGTACCGGACGGAGGGAGTGGCCAAAGCGACAATTTACTATGACAATTTTTCTGGCGTTTTTTGCGGGGGGAAATGTGCACACAAGTTTAGTTCCGCACACCTACATACAAAACTTAAACTGTCACTTGATAGTAATTATGACATTGCACAAAAAATGACATAAAAAAGAAAAAATAATTTGTGTACAGATGAGTCACACACAACTAACACATAGACATGCATATGCCTAATTTTGGCTTGTACCTTGACAGAGGGGAATGCAGCGTATGGCTACTCCCTTCCGTGTTGCTCGAAGGGTGTGGGAGAAAAGGAAAAACTTAGAATGTTCCAGCTGCTTCTTTTCCCGCGCAGGCCGTAGAAACCGGCCGAGGGAATGGGCGCAAAATGTAAGGAACCTGGTAAGCAGGTGGTACGGCTAGCAACCCATTACTATTATGATTCCGTATTCCATCTTTAAGCCGATCAACATGCTAAACGTGGCCTTTTGGTCTTATGGCCTTAGGCTCTGTCTACCCCGTAAGGAATAAAACGTGATACTATGATATATTATATGTATGTATGTATGTATGTATGTATGTATGTATGGGCTTGTTAAACTTCGGTGTGAGAGACAGGCTAATAAATTTGATGGGAATCGCAAAACGGATAGCGTTTCAGAACGAAATAGATTGGAAATAATCGCCAATTCTGAATTCGGTAATTACGAGCTGCAGTAGATTACATTCCTATGAGCTACCGAATGATACTAAATTCATATCGAACTGGAATTTAGATTGATCTGTGAGATTGATGGTAAAATATTATCCAAAATATGAGTTTATTTTTAAATATAATTTTGTAATACTTATGACTCCATCTGCTTTCATACCCTTGAAACTTTGTAACGTTTAAAAAAGAAACATTAAAACCTACAAATATAGTATCATTCACATATGTAATATTATAAAATATTTATATGTATTATACTCCAGCCCGTCTGGCCAGCGTGGAGAGTGTAGGCCAAATCCTCTGACTACTCTGGCTAAAATATGTTGCTATAGGTACTTCCATCCTTTTTTTTTAGTCTCCACTGCAGGAGCACGACCCACTCTGTACTACCACAGCAATATATTAGCCAGAGTAGGCAGAGGGTTTGGCCTACACTCTCCACGCTGGCCAGACGGGTTGGAGAGGTCTTTTTGATGTTTTTAAGCTTTGTTTAGCTTGTGTTTCCTTAGTCGCCTTTTACGACATCCACGGGAAGACTTGGAGTGGTCCTATTCTACTCTGCCGGGAACCACACGGCTTTTTTATGGTTCTGGTAGTATAGAGAGGATCATGCTTCTGTAGTGGAGAGTAAAAAGGACCTGGTAATGATAAAAATGATGATGTATTATAGGTAGTAGAATACCACAACGGACAGGTATCGTAATGGAACTATTTCATGAATATATGTTTGTAGAAACATGAGAACAAAGAATTAATATAAATTTGAAGGTTCTCGAAAGCAACCATGTACCGGCAAGCGCAGCGTTGGACACCCACCGACCAGGTGGTTGGATAATGATAAAGGTTGCAGGAAGGCGCTGGATGCAGGCCGCTTCCAACCGGTCGAATTGGAAATCCTTACGGGAGGCCTATGACCAGCTAGACCTCTTGCAGCTAAGATGATGACACATTTGAAAAAATATAATAACACAATTTAATAAAATATTAATACTTACAGACTAACTTTTGAAGGATACTAACCATCACTGTCACAAAAAATAGGGCGACAGGCTGTATCTAATATCTACGTTTCTCGACCTCTTTCAAAATCGGATTAAAACCGCTGAGTCCTTCAAAAACTGCAGACTATTCAATACATTTCTGCATCGCGCTGACATTTTGAAAGAATTCAAAACGGCCACGTTTCAAATTTTATTTGGAGCGCGTCCTCAAATCCAAGCCGGGCAAACCCGGAGTATCAAACAGATAAAACATACGGACTGAAACTACTTCGAAAAACGCTGCGTTTCTTACGCTTCTGTAAAGAAGAACATAAATAATACACTTATGTAAAGCTTAGCTAGCTATTGACACGAAGCCCCTACGTGACGTCGTTCTCGCTAATCGAGTCTTTAGAATGCCCTTTAAATTCATAGAGTAAGAATGAACGCTTTTATAGATTAAATATGTTTCCTGAAGTAAAATAAGTATTTTACTTCATGAAACAAGTCAGTTTTTTCAACTTCTGTGTAAGAAATAGCTTCAATATTTTTAGATCTTGAATTTTTGGTGCAAGTTACGATAAAACAAATATGTATATGAATGACAAATTAAATACCCATATTCATGTGTCTTACTAAGCAATTAGTTTATACCTAAGAATGCAAACATAAAAGAAAAAGTATGTATTTTATTAAAAAGCATCCAATATGCGAATTATATGCCATATGTTTTGGTGTTAAGTAAACACAGAGTAAAACGCTGCGCCTACATCCCACAGAGCGTTTTCGAATAATAATCGTTCAATATTTCAAATTCCATTTTTTGGCACTATATTTTATGCATAACTTGCATATTTACATGAAATAAACGATTTAAAACATTACGAAAGATATATTATCTATATATAATAAGAGTAGAGAAATTTGGAAATACTGGCGGGCTTCTATTTTATATGAAATGCGTTTACATTTCGAGATTAACTTTGATTTTGCGCTGAAGAACCACCTATGTATGAGATCGCATGTTGTATATATCTGTCTCTACAATTTAAATAACAACAAATACTAGTTTAATTATAATCTAAAAATAATAATACTCAAAGGATAGGCCTCTAAGAAACATAACAGTGACGGAAATAGCAATGCAAACGTGTAGGAACACAAGCTCGCGTACACATTGACACTAAATAAGCATGTAATATTTCCAAAATTTTCCCCCGTTCGAAATTCAAACTCGTGCAAATGTTAAAATTGTACGTTAAAAGGTCCATTTTATTATAAGTTTAGTAAAATTATAATTAGTTGCTTGATGGCAGCAAAAAGGTAACAGCAAGGCTACTTTTGTATAAAGATAGTAGAAAGTCATTCAAACACAGGCAGGTCTAGCGACAAATTTTGACATTCATGCATACATTAATGTATGAATATTGAATAGTGCGGATTGGTACGACATCGTGCGCGCGTCTCATCTCAATTCACATTCGCCCTGAGGAAGACCTCCGGATGAGGTCGAAACATGTCGGTCAGTAGCTGACTATTTACGAGAGTAACCCTTACGTATTTTGATAATGTGAATAAGGTTACATTTGTATTTTATGATAACGCATTTTAGTCATGGTACTAACTAAAACAGATAGGTACCGAAGAAGTGGCACTGCAAAATTTCTTTCAAGATTAAAGATCATCCGCCAGCGAACGTTCAGAATTCCAAATTTAAACTTGAAAATTGAAAACAACAAGTTTTGAGGTTATTTATGGTGGCAACTTCCGAGTTTCCAATTTTATTTGCGCTCTTTAACGCCCAGCAGTGGCTGTGGTAAGATGGGAACAAATTGAAGTTCGTGCTTGGATACTGTTATATTGGGGAGTCCTTATCTTAAGCGATATTATGCGAAGGTGAGATTTGTTTTTTATTACAATTGCTGGGATTGTTAGTAGAAAGACTTTCTACCGCTGTGGTTCAGATCTGCGGTCAACCATGATATCAAAGGTATTGAAAAGTACATAAAGTAAAGTAAAGCAAGTAACTAGCACAAGATAAAAGGTGTAATTGTTTTAAATAGGCCTTGTGTTTTAACTATTGTCAGTGATCAATCCTCGTTTATACCCTAAAGTATCGAGTGTCCAATCATCCAGTTTTGCTTATTAGAACGATTATTTTAGTTCATCATAATGATTACTTCTTTTAATCAGAAACTATTGGATGAAATTTGATGAAATTTTAAGTGTTATATAATTTAAAATAGGACGAAGTCGCGGTAAACAGCTAGTATAACCGTAAAAGTAAGTTTAACCCCTGCACTAAACACGTGGAACAAGGAACATTCCTCACACCGAGTCGGTGCAGCGTCGAAATTGAATTTACGCGGGGCAAGCCTAACGAACGACCCGCTGTTTGAACTCCGAACTGTCGACGTAAAAGAACCCAGTGTTTACTATATTATCTGCGCTGTCCGCTGTGGCGCGAAAAAGAATTGCGTTATCTGTTATTTTGTCTTTGGAACACTGTTACAATTTTGTCTTGCGCGCCAAATAGTTCGTTTGAAATTTTATTTTTATTTAGATATTTATTATTGTGTATTATTTATGACTTTCATACTTATTTACGTATGAATATAATATGGGTATAATATAACTATATTACGGGTAAGTTATTAATTCTGCTTTCGGCAATCATTATGCAATGCCGCTACAATAGTCTTCTCTTTCGACAGTAACATCTTATTAGACTGACTAATACTCGCTTACCACATTTTTATGATTTACCTACTCGCAATTTTTTGGTCTTCACCCGCGTAAATTACAGCCGGTGCTAACCACAGCTAAATTAGCTTTTTATAAGTGAAAGAATTATGTAAATTGGTCTAATAGTTTCGGTGTCTATTCAATGCAAACAAACAGACAATCAAATCTTACCTCTTTCTAATATTGGTATAGATGAGAGTACGAAACCGCGGCAAGGCAAACAGCAAGTATAACCGTAAAAGTAAGTTTAACCCTGCACTAAATACGTGGAACAAGGAACATTCCTCACACCGAGTCGGTACAGCGTCGAAATTGAATTTACGCTGGGCAAGCCTAACGAACGACCCGCTGTTTGAACTCCGAACTGTCGACGTAAAAGAACCCAGTGTTTACTATATTATCTGCGCTTTGGCGCGAAAAAGAATTGCGTTATCTGTTATTTTGTCTTTGGAACACTGTTCCAATTTTGTCTTGCGCGCCAAATAATTCGTTAGGAATATTATCTTTATTTTTGCTTAGATGCTTATTTATTATTGTGAATTATTTATGTCCATATTATTTTTTTTACGTGGACTTAAAAAATGAAAACGTGTGTAATATAAAAATAAGTACGGGTAAGTTATTTATTATGCTTTCTTTCGACCGAGACGTCATAATAGACAGACTTGTTACTGGCATGCCACATTTTCATTTCATGATTTACCTACTATAAATTTTCCTGCGTCTTCACCAGCGTAAATTATAGTCCGTGTTACCCGCAGATAAATTATCTTTCTACGTATAATTGAAATAATTTTGTAAATCGGTCTAGTCGTTTCGGAGCCAATGCAAACAAATAAACAATATATTTTTTTCCCCTTTGATATAATATAAATATAGATAAGAGTACGAAATCGTGGTAAGCAGCTTGTATAACCGTAAAAGTAAGTTTAACCTCTGCACTAAACACGTGGAACAAGGAACATTCCTCACACCGAGTCGGTGCAGCGTCGAAATTGCATTTACGCGGGGCAAGCCTAACGAACGACCCGCTGTTTGAACTCCGAATTGTCGACGTAAAAGAACCCAGTGTTTACTATATTATCTGCGCTGTGGCGCGAAAAAGAATTGCGTTATCTGTTATTTTGTCTTTGGAACACAGTTCCATTTTTGTTTTGCGCGCCAAATAATTCGTAAGGAATTTTACCTTTATTTTTGCTTAGATGCTTATTTATTATTGTGGATTATTTAAGACTTTAATATTTATAAGTATTTACGTGGACCTGAATAATAAAGACTAGTCCTAACTAATATCCTCACTAATATTATAAATGCGAAAGTGAGTTTGTTTGTTTATTACGCTTTCACGCCCAACCTACTGAACCGATCCTCATGAAATTTTGCATACACATAGGTTAGGGTACTGAGAAGGACAAAGGTTATATAGCGCGCGGGCGAAGCCGCGGGTAACAGCTAGTATAATATAAAATAAGTAGGGGAAGTTATTTATTTTCCTTTTGGCAATAACTACGCAATGCCGCGACAGTAAAATAAAACCGCATTTGAAACGATTTCGCTTGAAGGGTTTTGTATCATTATATGGTGTTTATTTTTTTACTTTTTTTTTTCTGTTTTCGTGTTACAATTTCATACATATCTGCATCATCTATCCATATAAACTTTTGAAATTATAATATAAGTAAGAAATCAATTCTGACTAGTATTATTAATTTTAATATTAGTAAGAAGAACGATTATCCAATAATAAATTAAAAACTCTTGACTTTCGTTATTCCATCTTCGCGACCAAACAGCTAGAGGTGCTTAAGCGCTAATAAAATTGGAAACTCTGAAGTTGCCACCATAAATAACCTCACAACTTATTGTTTTCAATTTTCAAGTTTTAAATTTGGAATTCCGAACGCTGTTGGCGGGTAATCTTTTATCTCGAATGAAAATATTTGTTGACTGCCAGTCAGTTCGTTATCTGGTTTTGGTTTCAACACTAGGTTTACAAGAGGACCCATCCATACACATGGTATACAAAAGTGCATGTGAAACTCACTCTTAATTTCTTTTTTGTCGATTGCAGTTTAAAAATAAACTAAGTTCTTTTTCAAAAGTAACATTTTAGAGATACTTTTTTGTACAATGATAACATTGTGTAAAAATATTTAATTTATTTAACGTTTCATAATTGCTCATCATCAGATGGGCTCTTTCACTTTTTGATAATGTATGAATAATGCTCTGTCATTAGATTACTTTACGTACCACAAAAAAATCCTTAACCTTGTTCTTAACATTTAAATGCTGATATAGACACATACAAAAAAAATACGTTTTGACAATATTACTTAAAAAACTGGCCAAGTGCGTGTCGGGCCACGCGCAGTGTAGGGTTCCGTAGTTGCGAATGACAATAATGTTTTCTTATGTATTTAAATGCGAATGACAACTTTGAGTTCACACTGTTCACACTCGCACATCACAGTTTAGCGACCAAAAACATGTAACAATGAAAATGGTATGAAATTTTACAGTTTATAAGTTGGTTGCCTATAACTTTTTAGTTTGTACTTAGTACTCAGCTCTGATAGTTTTCCTTTCAACTTCAGTATATATACTACTGCTTTTTTCACGTGTCTATATATAACCGTTTAGCAGATAGAGGGGGCACTTACGTCTAACAAAAATTCGCACTTTAAAACCAAATATTTCGGAAACGGATCCCTAAATCGAAAAATGGTGTTCTCAACCTAACAATATTTTTTAAAGACCTATCTAATAATACCCAACACGATGGGTTTGTATAGAAAAAAAAAAATATTACCTCCTCTTTACTTGTATGGGAGCTACCCTAAAAAAAAATTTTTTTCAAGATTTTCTTCTACCACTTTTTTGACATGATACCAATACCCATACCAAATTTCAGCTCTCTAGTACTTATAGTCTCTGAGTAAAACCGCGGACGGACAGACAGACAGACAGACATGGCGAAACTATAAGGTACTAGTTTACTACGGAACCCTAAAAACTGACAATCTCTTTTTATTAGAGTTAAAAATACTCGTAAATACCTCCTTTCAAATAAGAGCCCTTTTCAAATAAAATGTAGACTTTATTTCGAGCATTTGCATTTCTCTGTCCATTTCCTTTGCAAAACGTGGTAAGAAGCGGTCACTAATTAGAAGCGACTTGTTCATAAAATAAACTAAAATAAAAAGTAAGAAAATCGAATTTGAACATCGAAATCGGACTACGGGTGTGCTCATCGATTCGCAATTCGATAAAGAAAAAAAATATTATGACCGGTGATCGAAATCAGTGGAATATATTTACCTAAACTTAAGAGGCTTAATATTCTTAAGGCAATAAACGCGTTGGATGACGTAAAAATCATGGCTGAGGAACATAAGGGAGGGGACCGGAATTGTCAGACTTGAACAACTGTTTCGCGTGGCGATGGATATAGAGCAGAGCAGTCAGAGAATTTGGCCTCCACACTCCATGCTGGCCAGACGGGTTGGAGAGGTCACAGCACAGAATAACAAAGCTTATAAATCAAAGATACCTCTGACTGCTCTGGCTAATATATGGTTTTGGTAGTATAAAGAGGGTCATGCTCTTGTATTGAGGTCTTTTAGTCTCCACTGCATGCAGTGGAGACTAAAAGACCTGCTGATGATGATGATGATTTTTGGTTTATTAATAAATAATAATGCCTCTCTGAACGTCTTGATAAACCATTTAAATATTTCTCTACATGTGCCCAAAACTATTTTTTCGTTATAGCGGGCCATATCCAAAAGCAGCTATAGGAAAGACAATATTCTTTTATACCCCAATGTAGCCTCCGATAAATAAAAGCCACCAGCCATTCCCAGTCACATTTGCAACCAATAAGGCCCATAGCGTTCGAAATTCCTAATATTAGTTTCCTAAACTATCGTTTTCGCGTCGACTTTAACCCCGCACCGAGCGACTCATAAATATAACCATCCCATCCGTTTGCATTCATCCATTGCAGTTATTCTTCTATTGGGAGCGTACACAAACGTTGTTAAGCGGTGATGTATAGCATGCAAGGTTAAGATTCGCGAAGGATTTGTGTATATTGGATGGATTTCGAGATAGGATTGATTCATGATCACAAATTACCTTCGGATGTTGTTTGGCGCATCTCCTTGGACTAAACACGGCCGGTTAAGGTAGAGCTCTATCCCATAGTGAAATACATTGAATTTTTGGTTGTAAAAGGGTTGTGGTAGGTCAAGTTACGTTGGTTTTGAGAAACTAGACGTGTGTCCAGGAATTACTTGCGTCGTATCGGGGATTTCTTACGATCCCTGTAGTAGTATGAATGGGCCTTTGTTCTGCTTAGCAATAAATCCATCAAGTGTTTAGTTCCAGTTGATTCCGTCCCGGGTGTATACGGTTTCAAAACGTGCATTCGTTTTATTTGATAGAAACTTTGCAAGGAAGATAAATTTTTGAAATGTTGCTAGGGATATTTCTTTTGAGCTTATGTTGTAAAGGAAAGATGGTACTTCGAACCATTAAGCATTACCTACTAATATTATTACCTATTTTTATGATAATGCAATAAGTAAGTACAAGCTTGATTAATTTTCACATAGGTATGTATTTTTCTGAGCTTTTGGAACTGTCCGGTCAAATAAATTAAATAAATAAAAAAAGAAAAGATGGCTTGCCGAAACTGTCAAATTTCAATACAGTAAAAATTGTACGATGATGTTTTTTTTCTTTTTAGTTTAATTATATTAATTTTTTCCATGTATTCTGTACTTAACTATATTTTTTATTCTCCCAAATAAAGTATATCTTTATCTTTTTTTTTATGATAATTTAATCGGGAACGCGTTTGTGTAAACACAACATTACAGGACTATTTTTTTCTGTATCTATGGTCACATTAACACTTCCAAAAACTTTTATACAAACCATTGGAAGTGAATATGATGTAAATATCAATAATATCGTTAATTGTCTTTTAATGCCATTTACTCTCATGTAATTAAATAATTATTTCCTACTTTTATTTTAAAGTAGTTGAAGGCGTGCTCAAGCAACGGCCGTGTCGCGACGACCTTGATACTCACCCTGAAGATGGCCATCTGAATTGGCCGAAACCCGGTCGGCAATACCGACTAAATATAACGTGAGTGCAACCGTTTTTAATAATAATAGTTGAAGGCGGTTTTCGATTAATTAAAAAAAATATTTAATTTATAAATAAAACAAAAAGTCTCGGAATGCGGGAATCGAACCCATCGCCATAAACTTGGAGATAATCGACTTACACCAAACACTCGACAGCTGTTAATTATATCGTTAATCGCTTCTCGATTAACATTACTTGTAATTCAAATCGATTTGAGATACGATGCCACTAAGACGTAAAATAAATAAGAAATAAAACCGGCAAAGAGCGAGTCAGACTCGCGCACTGAAGGTACAGTACAAAAAATATATTTCTTCAAAGTTTTAATCACAAATTTACAGTATTGAAATTTTTTGGTTAATTTGTTCTTTAATACCTTCATGACAAATTTAATGACCCACGGGTAAGGGGCAGTACCCTATAGGCTTTGATTTTCGAGGGCTATAGGGCAATTTTTTATTTGCCACATTGACCGTCATTTCTTTAGTTGTTAATTAAGATATTTTATTTTTTCACCAATATACTTACTAAACATTTTCACGCGGCTACATCTACTACAATACAAGGGTAAATTACAGCCTACGTCACGGGCAAATAAATAAGCTATCTATAGGTGACAGAATTTAGAAACGAGGTCCAGTAGTTTCGGAGCCTACTTAATGCAAACAAACAAACAATAAATTCTTTCCTCTTTATAATATTAGTATAGAGGATACGTCCAAGGAGGTCCAAGGCCTTGACAATAAGGTTCACCTTTTAGGGACAAAACTCTAAAAGTAGACCTACTCGAGAAGAAAAATAATTTTAAATACTTAAAACAAACTATCCCGTTATTATCCCAGTGAAAAACTAAACCAAAAATGGTAAATCATCAGAAAACAAAACTCAATACAATCGCGAACATAAAACCAACAAGCCAGGTCGCAGTGCAGGCGTCGACGAATCGACAAAAGTACAAATAAAGTAACTTAAGACTCGAGAAAATTAAGTCCTATAGACTGTACCGGGCAAACACAATCAAGAGCGGAAATGCCCGACTGTACTTCAAAAAATTCTCCATTGCGACGAAAAAATCCAATACTTTATCCATTGCCGCATTTCATCCACAAGAAATCCACATTTTTATCAAAAACAGCAATGTTCGTCGAATAGGGTGAATGCGTCAATACATGAAGGCAACCAGTAGTGGGACAAGTATAGGAACGGGATCTAATAAGAAGGTGAGAACAATGTGTATGAAATTTTTGAGCTGCAGCGCCAAGTATGTTCGATTTTGAGTGGGTGCACCTTATGATAGAATGCTTTTAACGTTGTTATATGTCTAACAATGGGTCGTTAGAATTCTTTCAATACTTGTTCATTATATTGTCAACAACGTAGAATAGTAGTTTCGGATTCAATAATCAATGAATGAGTGTTAATAGTATAGCTTTTCATTTTAAGAACATTATAGACTCATTAGGATATATTGTGTCCATCAATCAACGATGTGATGTCAAAGATATCGTAAATTTTTTAAAATAAAATGCTTTTGTTTAGTGATGAAATATTGAGTATCAAATTGGTCTTACCCTAAAATGTCAACTTACTTTGATTTTACTTTTAAAAATTTAAGTTCGTGGACTACCTACTTGAAATTGCAGTTTTAAATAAACCATCAGTCTGCCAAAATCCCGATCCGTTTAAACTTTACGAGCTTTAGTAACAAGCATTCAAACATACGAAATTTCATATTTTTATTATTAGTAGAATACTAAACACACCAAACGTCGCTCTACAGATTTTTAATACCAACATATCTATTAATATCAAATATTTGTGGGCGACAATATTTATTACGTTACCATCAAAATAAATAAGCGCCATTACCCTAGCGTTATTGAAACAGAGTGCATTTGTCATTTGAATTTATATGCGTTACACTGTATTCAAATTTGGAACCTTTCTTTGAGTTTCGACGCCTACGTAGATATGTGAGGTCGTAAACAGGGTTCGAATTGAAACGCATAAAATATAAGGTTACTAAAATTTGTACGCAAAACGTTTTTGGTAATAATCATTTGGCATTTTATACTTGGATTGTCAAAGACACTTGCTAAACCTATTTGTATTTATGTAGTATGAATGTAATGCCTATTCAATTGTTGCGCTCTTTAGCCTAAATGGCTACACCGATTTTGAAGTGTGATTCATTAGATTCGTATTATTCCCTGGAGTGTCAAAGTCTACGTAAAATCACCAAAAAATCAACATGGCCGGCGCAAACTGTTAAAAATGGCAGTCGAGTTTTTTTTCAATGCCACTAATTAATCAATCTTGTTAGATACTGAAGGAAATTAAAAATTCTGTAACTAGTTAGTGTGTGTAACATTTGAGAGCTAGACTCTCGTCGGTGTCATGATCTGGAAATAGACGCACACCTCTTTTATTTTTGTATGAATAATCGATTCCCAATGTTGCCTCCATTTTACGCTCTAGTGTAAACTGCACCAGTGTGCAGATTTCCTCATGATGTTTTCCCTCACCGAAAGAAACTAAGGTCAGCGAAAAACAGAAGTACCTATATGAGTGAAATTATACAACAAATTCAGGTAAGAACGAATCGGGCGTGGTTCAAACCCGGGACCTTGCGACCTTATACCACTCAACCAGAAAGCATTTAAATGTGACAAAAAAGTCTTGAGAAAGTAAACTAAAAATATTGATTTTAATACCTACTCAATATTCAAATCTATATTATCATGATTAACTGACTCATGTCAGTTAATCAAACTGGAAATACATAGTTACTAATTATTTCTCTTACCTATGAATTTCTCGTTAATACCTGCCTTTAGCAAGAGCTTGACAACAGACAACGTTCTATATTAAACAGATTATGTTAAGCGATATTATGCTATTGAACATGCTTCCAAGAATACAGAAATACTGTCATAATAATATAGTCTAGTCTGTGGAGACAGTATTGTTAAGGTATCTAATACTTATGTTTTTCTGATGCCCAGGGCTGTTTACTGCTTACCTGTAACAAAGAAAATAAAATAGTTAATAACATGTTGACATGAATACAATATTTTCAATAAATAACAGCTTCAAAAGTCGGCTTATAACATTATCTCATACGTAATAAATAGTATGAAGTCGGGGAAAAAGTAATATTGTATGTGTAAAATTATTATAAAATATCTTTGGTCATGGTATACCTAGCTGAGCGAACAAAATTAAAGATTTATGAAGAAAGGTATAAAATGTTATACTGCTGTTTTTCATAATTTATAAATTGAAACTGTATCTATTAAACGAAAATAAAATTTACACTTTTTAAAGTTTCTTAAAAATGGGAAATAATTGTAATTTGATGTTTATGAACGGACATACTGCAGTCCCAGTAAAAATAGCACAAAATTTCAAGTGATTTCTGTCTGAGAATATTGTCAAAGTTACAGCTCTTTTGTATGAACGGATAAAATCTTCGTACAAAATACGAAAAAAACTTTTTCCCCGACCTAAAATTATATAAGATATATTTCAGTAACGATGAAAACCTCATATGTAATATATCTTTAATATGAGCTACTTTTTGCTCAAGGCCCCGCAACATTTATCAACATACTCGCGTGTTATACAGGGTGATCTATTACTCGTCCAGCGGGCCCACGATAAATACTGCCCACACGCACGTTATTTATCATCTCGAACACCCTGTATTACCTGTACAGAGGTGATAGATTAATCAGAATGTATTTAATGGTTTGCTGATTATTTGTTTACATTTTTTTTTATACAAGTAATGGTACAAAAAATACACCAAATCTCGTGTGTAATTTATAATAATAATTCATATTTCGCTTTATAACTAGAATACAATTCACTAATTGCAATATATAACACTGTGAAACATACATACATATTATCACGCTTTATCCCTAATGGGCAGCCGTGTGGTTCCCGGCAAAGTAGAATGGGACCACTCCTAGTCTTCCCGTGGATGTCGTAGAAGGCGACTTAGGAATTACATAAGCTAAACAAAGCTCATAAACATCACAGACACCTCTCCAACCAGTCTGGCCAGCGTGGAGAGTGTAGGCCAAATCCTCTGACTACTCACTCAGGCTAGTATATGGCTCTGGTAGTACAGAGAGGGTCGTGCTCCTGCAGTGGAGACTAGAAAGACCTGATGATGACTAATATAACTGCTTTTTAGAGCTCAATAGCCAGGAGATGATATGTAGATCCCTGTTCTTCTACCGTTAATATGGATTGTGGATAGCACCTCTTTCCTGGATAAAAATATTGTCATTTTTCTTCTTTCAGTAGTAAAAAGCGGAAAAAAGAAATATATATGTTGTGGTTGAATCATCGACTAAATGTCGTACATGTTGAATAATTAATTCTAGTCTCGTTCAATATGCGCCGTCATAAATTGTGAACTCAATTAGCTGAAATGATTTATTGAGTAAGATACAATATACTGTGTGCTACTAATATTACTGCTTTTTAGAGCTCAATAGCCTGGAAATGTTATGTAGATCCCTGTTCTTCTAGCGTTAATATGGATTGTGGATAGCACCTCTTTCCTAAATAAAAATATTGTCCTTTTTCTAAAAAGCAGACCTGTTTGTTGTTTTGTGTAGATGATTACTAAATGTCCCACATGTTCAATAATTAATTCTAGTCTCGTTTAATATGCGCCGTCATAAATTGTGAACTCAATTAACTGAACTGATTTATTGAGCTAGATACAAATTACTGTGTGCTACTAATATTTACTTAAGTTTGGAGCTCAATAGCCCAGGAAATGCTACTCTTTTAGCTGGACTAACGGTCTTTTTACTACAATTGCATTAAAGTGCAGTTCGCTAGCGTTGATATAGATCCCTCTTCTGCTGGCATTAATATCCCTCGTGGATAACCCTTCTTTACTGGATAAAAATATTCTTTTCTTTTTTTTTCTTCAGTAGTTACGAGGTTAAAGCATTACAAATAAATAAATGATAAGTTATGTTGTATTTGAAGCAACAACCAAATGTCGTATATGTTCATTAATTCATTCTAGTGTCGTTCAATATGCGTCGTCATAAATTGTGAACTCAATTACCAGAGCTGATTTATTGGCCTAGTACAATATATCGTATACTATGTTGATATTGTGTTAACTGCTGTTTTTGTGGCTCGATCGCCTCGCAAATAGTACCAACAAAAGATTGTACTGTGTTTTTATGTATATTACAATGTTATTGTTTTTGTAATATTTTCCTATTCTTTATTTTATTTAGCTCATATTAATTAAGTTGCCGTGTGGTTCCCGATAGAGTAGGATATCTAAGTCGTTATGTTGTAGTTGAAGCAACAACTGAATGTCGTACATGCTCATTAATTCATTCTAGTCTCGTTCAATATGCATCGTCATAAATTGTGAACTCAATTACCAGAGCTGATTTATTGGACTAGTACAATATATCGTATACTATGTTGATATTGTGTTTACCTACTGCTGTTTTTGGAGATCCATCGCCTAGTAAACTTGTATCGACAAAATCTATTGTTTTGAATGTGTTAACTAAGACTGTTCTAATAATCATTCGCCTTAATTTCGTCTGATAATTTTTTTTATATTTTCCACATCTTCAACGTTGATATAGATTCCTGTTCTACTAGCGTTAATATAGATCCCTCGTGGATAGCACTTCCTTATTAGATAAAAGATATTCTGTCCTTTTCCTTCCTTCAGCAGTTACAACGAGTATGGCGTAACAAAAAATAAATATTAAGTAGTTATGTTGTATTTGAAGCAACAACCAAATGTCATTAATTCATTCTAGTCTCGTTCAGTATGCGTCGTCATAAATTGTGAACTCAATTACCAGAGCTGATTTATTGGACTAGTACAATATATCGTATACTATGTTGATATTGTGTTTACCTACTGCTGTTTTTGGAGATCCATCGCCTAGTAAACTTGTATCGACAAAATCTATTGTTTTGAATGTGTTAACTAAGACTGTTCTAATAATCATTCGCTGTAATTTCCTCTGATTATTTTTTTTCGGATTTTCCACTTCTTCTTCACTGTTGATATAGATTCCTGTTCTACTAGCGTTAATATAGATCCCTCGTGGATTGCACTTCCTTATTTGATAAAAGATATTCTGTCCTTTTCCTTCCTTCAGTAGTTACAATGTATGGCGCAACAAAAAATAAATATTAAGTAGTTATGTTGTATTTGAAGCAACAACCAAATGTCATTAATTCATTCTAGTCTCGTTCAATATGCGTCGTCATAAATTGTGAACTCAATTACCAGAGCTGATTTATTGGCCTAGTACAATATATCGTATAATGTTGATATAGTATTTACTGCTGTTTTTGTAGCTCAATCGCCTAACAAACTCGTATCGAGAAAAGCTATTGTTTTGTATGTATGATGTTATTGTTAACTAAGACTGCTGTAATAATAATTTTTCGTAATTTCCTCTGATTGATATTTCCATATTTTCCTCATTTTATAATAAAAAAATATTTTATTAAGCTATTGAAACGCATTTTTATATAATGAAATAGTCGGTTACGAAAACCCAAAGAGCCAATCAAAAAACCCACTCAAAAGCTACGAAAAAAAGCTTTCTCCAAAATATATTTAATTCAAGACCTTTGTATCAGATTTTTTTATACTTATGTGACTAAAATAGAAAAAGACTTAAGAAGACCTTATTATCGACTAAATAACATGTTAGTAAATAGCTTAACATCTTCAAATTACTTCACTTAATATTGTTACCGAAGTTAATATCACGTGACAAGATATATTACATTCTGCCACAAGCACTAGATAAATAATCGCCTAGAACAGTGTTACTCAAAGTGGTCTATATCAATATCCATGATTCTAACCAAAGGGCGTAAAAAGATTCAGGGTCAGCGACGCGCGAATGGCATCCATGGTGTTGCAGCCGTCTTTGCCTACTCAGTATATAAAAAGCTATCCAAGGTTCTGATCATCAACATCAGGTCTATTTTCGTCTCCACTGAAAGAGAATGTTCCTCTTTGTATTACTATTACAAGAGTCATATATGAGCCAGAGCAGTCAGAGGATTTAGCCTACTCTACACGCTGGCTATACGGTTGGAGAGTTATAACGGCATGGTTCTGATAGCGAAAAACAATAGTAGGGTGTCAACGGGGTGCGTAAAGGGGTAAATAGACTAGTATGTGGTCCTATAACAACTTACTCTCGTATGATTCATATCCTTTCTCCTCTTTAACTTTCATGTTTTGTGGAAAATAATTCTTTGATTTACCCATTCCTTTTAATGATGTTGTTAGTATGCCATTTTATTTTAATAATTGAGACTTATATACAAAAAAATATTAGAAATTATATTCAAACGCCCTAAGGTCTAAGTTCAACTACTTCATTTATTGTAAAAGTAAATATGTAGAGGTCTTATAGTCTATAACACCTCTTCATATTAATATTTTTCTGGCCCTGTTTATCCCGCAAGGGAAAAAGACATGACAAGTATGTATGTTTAAATATGTAATTGTTTAGAAAATAAAACATCCACTTGTAAGTAGACGGCATGAATGCCCATGTTTGAGAACCTCTGATCTAGAATTCTAGACTCAGCCTCAGGTCTGTCTGAATTTTTTATGGTCTAAATAGCTTAGACACATTTAGCTGAGTAACAAGACAGCTGACATTTCTGTTTCGGTGATAATACAATTCCACAGCGGGTTTATTTAGAAACTGACGAGAACGAGATAAAGTTATAAATTTTATAATAAATGTACAAATAAAACGTTACGAAATAAAAAAAATAATTATTCTGGAAAGAAAGAGAGGTTCAGGGAGACCATGGTAAAGTTTTGGTGTCCAACTAAAAGAAGGCTGGTGTCATGTCGTTTCAAGAACTGAAGTATAAATAAATATATACGGACGAATCACACAGATTGAGCTAGCCCCAAACTAAGTTCTTAAGAAGGACTTGTGTTATGGGATACTAACTCAACAATACTATATTTTATAACAAATACATATATAGATAAACATCTAAGACCCAGGTCAATCTGAAAAAGATCGTTTTCCATCATGACCTGACCGGGGATCGAACTCGGGACCCCCGTGTCGCAGGCTGGCGTGGTAACTGCTGCGCCACGGAGCTCGTCATCGAAGTATAAAGCCGAAGATAGAGAAGGTTGGTGCATATTCTATCGACAAGAGCTACAAAGGTCTTATATAAGAAGACAGAAGAAATTCTAGAAGAAGTGTCAACACGCCGGCCTGCGGCACGGATGGTCCCGGGTTCGATCCCCGGTCAGGTCGAGACGGAAAATGATCTTTTTCAAATTGACCTGGGTCTTGGATGTTTATCTAGACGAAATTTTTTTTTTTAAATCTATGCTCATCTATATATGTATTTGTAGTAAAATATAGTATCGTTGAGTTAGTATCCCATACCACAAGTCTTGAACTTACTTTGGGGCTAGCTCAATCTGTGTGACTTGTCCGTATATATTTATTTATTTAAGTACTCGGGAAAACAACCCACGCGGGCTGAATTTGAACCGGCGGCAATCAAATGTTCCCATAGCTTATTTGTATATTTTAATAAGAGTTAAATCAGAATAGATTTGTGAATGCATAAAAACACCTATGAAATATTCTAGAAATAGTACTGAAAGGAAATCAAATGCATTTCATACAACGCAGAGTTTATCTTCACATGATAAATTATCAGCGTTTTATTCATATTATAAGTCTTTACTTTCCACTATCAACATGAAAAAGACGAAAGCAAAAATAATTTTGTTGAGAATACTAGCCGATAGTGAAAACATCAAAAAATTTATAGACGTTAAAAGATTCGAGTCCGAGCAAAAACTGCGCTAAAATCGGTGCCGAAAATATCCGTGTTCCTTTCTTTACGGCTCGGTGTTGCCATATTTTCGGCTTCATATAGCCCGAATTGACAACATTACGTGATTGGGAGAATCAAAAACTGCGGCCGAAATCTGTGCGCCACAATATTCACAGTTTATCGGGAACGGAGAACTCCATTGATAAAAATAAAACGGTGTACAAAAAAATAACTTAAAAGCTTGTTGTGTACACATTATCACATTGTTGTCATAAAATGACGTTCAAAAAGTGATACATGTCATCCAAAAAGAAAAATTTTTTTTTTATTTTATTTTATTTTCATTTCAACCTCGTATCATCACTCTCTTGTCTCAATAAGTAACGGAGATCTAGGTCCTCTCAGACTGAACGACTGACTGATTGTCCGAAAAGCTTTAGACAACTGCACGGCAGCGTATGCACCAAAACTGTGCTGACGAGAATGCATTGCAATGCTTTCAAACTCTTTGACTGCCTTTACCAAAGTCAAGGCAGTAAAAATATATACAGCAAATGTATGAAACGATGTACAGCAAAAATACGCAGCGGTTTCTTTTCAGAGTGACATTGTGAAGAGACAATATCACAATTAGTTTTGATCACTATTGGCTACTTGACAAAAAAATTTTTCGTGTCGCTATGTAAAGACCTGTCAAAAATAAACACAATAGTGACCGAAATACATTTCTAAACAAAAAACTCTTTCAGATATAGAAGTTTTAAAGACACATATTTTTAGACGTGAAAACGCACTGCTGAAATGCCTACATATTTGGGACGTCACAACTTTGTATTTTGTATGGGCGGCGTGAGAACTTTGTTTGGTAGCTATACGAAATATTACGTTTGTGGTAATGGTTTCATAATAAAAGTTGCTATAAATTGAGCGGACTACAATACAGTATAATTGTAATTTAAGATTTTCATACTTATAAAAACCGGCCAAGTGCGTGTCGGGCCACGCGCAGTGTAGGGTTCCGTAGTTGCGAATGACAACTTTGAGTTCACACTATTCACACTCGCACCTTACAGTTTAACGACCAAAAACATCTAACAATGAAAATAGTATGAAATTTTACAGTTTATAAGTTGGTTGCCTATAACTTTTTAGTTTGTACTTACTACTCAGCTCTGATAGTTTTCCTTTCAACTTCAGTATATATGCTACTGCTGTAATTTTTTTCACGTATCTATATATAACCGTTTAGCAGATAGAGGGGGGGGACACTTACCTCTAACAAAAATTCGCACTTTAAAACCAAATATTTCGGAAACGGAGCCCTTAATCAAAAAATGGTGTTCTCAACCTCACAATATTTTTGAAAGACCTATTTAACGATACCCCACACAATAGGTAAATAGAGAAAAAAAAATTACTCCCTCACTTTACTTGTATGGGAGCTACCCTAAAAAAAATTTTTTTTCAAGATTTTATTCTACCACTTTTTTGCCATGATTAATATACATACCCATACCAAATTACAGCTTTCTAGTACTTATAGTCTCTGCGTAAAACCGCGGACGGACAGACAGACAGACAGACAGACAGACAGACAGACAGACATGGCGAAACTATAAGGGTTCCTTGTTTACTACGGAACCCTAAAAATGGTCCTATTCACCCAACTTTAAAGAAGCTTTAAGATCACTTAACGAATCGATATCAAATTAAAAGTGTTTTTTATAGTGTTTTTAGATGGAAATTAGTACCATTGTAAACAAATTTTATATAATCTTAACATTAGGCAAATACCGAATTTCATAAAAGCGGGGCTGGAAAAGGATGCGATACTATGGACCTTTTTCGTCACACACATTCAGTCTACAAATCGTACGTTTGAGTTGTTCTTCTGTGTTATTTGTATTTGTAGTCGCGGGTACACGATGGTTTATCGCTGGCTGCATAAATAGGCACTTACGACGCGATCAATTGTTCGTTCTGTTTATGTTCGCAAATGTTCGGGTTTGCTCGTTTATGATCTAAGCCTAGTGCTCAAAGCAAATTTTTTCACTTGAAATTATATTACATGGCGAAATTTTGATCGCATCTATAAGACCAATGCTGCAACAAAAAAAAAAAAACACTTTTATGTCTATATAAAAATATTCAGCCGCACGGTCAATTTGTATGAGACTGTCAATTTATTGAGTATAGTTGAGTATTTTTGAGTATATTTGAGTTTCCAGCTTTGGTATTATAAGAAAAGTTGTTCATTTCGAAGGGCTGAACAACCCCTGTAAGGGTTAAAAACAAAGAAACTAGGCATCCATGGCAATTTCTTCCAACTTCAATTAAACTATTTTGTTCCACAGCTGGGCAAAGGTCTCTCCCATTTCCTTCCACTTGTCCCTATTATTGCGGTCTCTGATCAGTTATGCCGGAATGCCGCAGTGTCATCCCTCCAAGGCTTTTGAGGCCTGCCCCTACGATGCCGACCACCTTCAAGTCCACTGAGTTACCCAATTCGCCCTTAACTAAAATCAAAAAAAGTCTGAAGAAAAAATAATAAACTAAAAATGTGATACTGAAAGGGCTAAACGCTATTTATAAAAAAGACAAACTTAAATGGATCCTTTTGTTACTAATTGCAAGTCAGAAGCCAAAGCTTCGTCGATAAACTTCTTGGCTCCATACCAGAAAGCCTTAGTTAAGAAAATAGAGCAAAAATCGAATGTTCACAGATGATATATACGATGGCTGTATGGATTTATGTCTCTGCCATGTTTTGGGGGTATAATTGTCATCTGATTTAGTTTAAATTGTTCCTAACAACTAACGAGACTATTACCTATGACTAGAACTTAATTTATTTCTTTTTCTATTTACAAGTTTCGTTATACATAGAATTCTTCCGGAATAGCCAACTGCTTGAATGTAATGCCGTTAGTTAAGATATATTTAAATTTCATACAAAATGCCAAAAAAAAAAACGATGTCTGCTTCTTTTCCCGCACTTTCCGTATGCTTCTCGCCGTACAAGTACATATATCTACATGTTCTCGCCCCAACCAATGCATGCAAACGAGTTGCAACACAAGCTTACGCACACATCGAAATATTTTTTCATTCTTTTTTTTCTTTTCAAATGTGCCTTCGTTCGAAATTGAAACCAACTTAAGGCTTCCCCGGTCCTATTCCATTAAATATTATTGGTAGGTCCAATCCGTATACATTTCTTTACTCTTAAAGTGTCTAAAACGTGCGTGTGTACACAGTTTTAGGTCTCGACAACCGTGTTCACTCCCTCGGGACATTTGCATAGAATGTCGCAGTTCTTACACAAACAAACTTGGACAGTTTTTTACAAATAGAGGAAACTTTATGACGGGGATCGGGATCGGCGTGTGGCGTAAGCGGGTTTTGGATTTTAAAAGTAATAAGAGCTATGTGTATTTTTTTGCACATCACACATATCGATCTAGCCCCACATCGAGATGTGAACTTGTGTCATAGAATACTATCTCAACGATACTTTACTTTAAAACAGAAACTTATTTATATGCACAATCAAATTAATTTGTGTGCTTCCGCCACCAGTTAGTTCATACAAACTATTGCTGGCCAGCGCTACTACTCAAAGATTTAAAAAAATCTCCTACTACTACTACTAATGCATGCGACCCTTGCCGATGTTGCTGCATCCGTTGAGGCTGCAGCAGCATCGGCCATCGTGCTCATTACACCTGTTTCGCCTCTACATGAGGCATCTTCAAGCAATTAACCTACGAGATGTTGATCGATCGAACGCCAAGCAACGAATGATTACGATTAGCCGTATGGCTCCCGGCAGAGTAGAATAAGACCACGCCAAGTCTTCCCGTGGATGTCGTAAAAGGCGATTTAGGAATCACAAGCTAAACAAAGCTTATAAACATCAAAGATACCTCTCCAACACGTCTGGTCAGCGTGTAGGCCAAATCCTCTGACTTCTCTGGCTAATATATGACTCTGGTGGTACAGAGAGGGTCGTGCTCCTGCAGTAGAGACTAAAAAAGACCTAAAGATGATGATAATTAATGATTACGAACGATTAGCGGCAAAAAAGATGCTGCCCAACACCCCGTAAGAAGAAAAAATGAGATAGACTTTCCACTTCTATAACGATTCTCATAAACAACAACATTAAGTACGGCTGAATAGAGCGTAGTTTCAAAACCCTTTAACATATCGCATTCTACAAATCATTGAGTTTAAATACGTTTCTCACATGTATTGGATGGTTTAAAAGTGCATAAAATGTTTGAGTACGTCGTAAAATATAGTGAGCGAGCAAAGAGATTGGAACTTAGTTTGTAGCTATGGGCGTACACTCTCGCTCAAAATTTCCCAAGTTTTACAAGATATTCTCTATGAAAAATAGACTTTTATAAAAATAAATCGACGTCTCAAATATTTGTACAAACCAAGCAATTATAATATGTAAAAGAGATTTTTTTTAGTTTAATATTCACAGCATTGAGTAGTTCAGTAAAAACAAGAGCATTTAAATAAATAAAATTCGTTTTGTTAAGGGGCTAGGATGAGCAAATCTAGCTCCAACTAGCAATGTTTTTTCTAAGGGGCTGAGCCAATCGACTCAGCAATTTATTCTTTTACTCCTAAAACAGATCAAATAAAAAAAATAATTCTTTAATTTACTAGCAAATTACTTATAGTATTTTTGGTGTTACTTTTGATCATTTTGTTTCATGATTGTCATCATATTTTTTTTGCTTTGTTCAGTACAATCAAATTACTTGCAAAGCAAAACAAAAAAAAATATTAGGAAGAAAAGGACAGAATAGACAAACCCTTCCTTTTTACAGAGTAGACAGAACCTAAGGTCAAAAGACTAAAAGGCCACAGTTACCGATTCACTGGGCGAATAGATAGCATCAAGATTCTGGTGATCGAGAATAGTAAAAGTGATGGTTTTATTTATTTATACTTTATTGCACGACTAAAAAAATAGTGTACAACAGGAAGGACTTAATGCCATATAGCATTCTCTGCCAGTTTGCTAACCCTATCGCCTATTGATTCATCATTCATTAGATTTTCACTTATTACCACTCACGGTTTCAACAGTCTGCACGGTCAAAGCAACTGGTATCTACGTTTTTTCTATACGATAAAAAAACATTGTGAACTACACAATGTAGCAGTCGCTAATCTTCTACGTTTTTTATATATGATGAAAAAAAACATTGTGTACACGATGTAGCAGTCGAAAACTATTCTCCAATACAGCATTGACCGTCCGTTATCAGCGGACCCAAACGCAATGACCGTATGATCGCTAGCCCGCATGTGGCATGGCAGTTATTTATTCATTCATTAGATTTTCACTAATAACCACTACTGGTTTCAACAGTCTGCGCGGTATAAGCAACTGTATACCAGTATTCTACGTTTTTTCTATATGATAAAAAAAAACCGGCCAAGTGCGTGTCGGGCCACGCGCAGTGTAGGGTTCCGTAGTTGCGAATGACAACTTTGAGTTCACACTATTCACACTCGCACCTTACAGTTTAACGACCAAAAACATTTAACAATGAAAATAGTATGAAATTTTACAGTTTATAAGTTGGTTACCTATAACTTTTTAGTTTGTACTTAGTACTCAGCATTGATAGTTTTCCTTTCAACTTCAGTATATATACTACTGCTCTAATTTTTTTCACATATCTATATACAACCGTTTAGCAGATAGAGGGGGGACAGTTACCTCTAACAAAAATTCGCACTTTAAAACCAAATATTTCAGAAACGGATCCCTAAATCGAAAAATGGTGTTCTCAACCTTACAATATTTTTGAAAGACCTATTTAACGATACCCCACACGATGGGTAAATAGAGAAAAAAAAATACTCCCCCACTATACTTGTATGGGAGCTACCCTAAAAATAATTTTTTTTCAAGATTTTATTCTACCACTTTTTTGCCATGATTAATATACATACCCATACCAAATTACAGCTTTCTAGTAATTATAGTCTCTGCGTAAAACCGCGGACGGACAGACAGACAGACATGGCGAAACTATAAGGGTTCCTTGTTTACTACGGACTAAAAACATTGAGAACTGTTCTCCAATACAGTATTGACCGTCCGTTATCACCGGACCCAAACGCGATGACCGTATAATGCGCTTATCAGAATCATCTTCGATTCTGTTTAATTTTCCGCACCGTTTCACCATTTTATAGGGTTATGGCTATTTAGTTCTTGAGAGTTGCTTCGTATTTCACTAGGTTTCACCCGCGACTTCGATCGCTGGATATTTTAAACTCCAAAGGAAATAGAAGAGTGATTTAGGTTTCTTTTACTCATTTATGTAATGTTTTTAAAGTTAATATATATACATATATTAGTAGGTTTCTCGAGGAGCCCGATGGTCCAGTGGGTGTAAGCTCTGTGAGCGCTTACGTATGTTAAGCAACCCCTGGTGCAGTCCCTACTTGTATGGGTGACCGCAAGTGGCATAAAAATATCTCAAGCTCCTCGTGCTTCGGAAGGCACGTTAAGCCGTTGGTCCCGGCTGTCATCATTGATGTTAGTCGTTAAGCTATGTCAGATGCCTTAAGGCAGCTTGAAAAATCTGACACCAGTGTTGGCCACTTACACATACGAAAAACAAAAACAAGTAGGTTTCTCTATTCTTTACTCTGTTATATAAAGATAGGAAGTAGGTTTCTCTATTCTTTACTCTGTTATATAAAGGTAGGATCCTCAAGGCACATCAAGGGACATCATCATCATCAGGTCTATTTTAGACTCCACTGTAGGAGCACGCACGACCCTCTCAGTACTACCAGAGCCATATACAAAAGCAGTTTGAAGATTTGGCCTACAAACTCCACGCTGGCCAGACGGGTTGGAGAGGTCTTTTTGTTATTTATAAACTTTGACTAGCTTGTTTTGCCTAAGTCGCCTTCTACGACATCCACGGCAAGTCTTGGAGTAGTCCTATTCTACTCTGCCGGGAACTACACGACTTACACATACACGGCCCCGAAGAACACAGGCTATAAATGTTTGGAAGGGCAGTCGTGTTTTTACTTATTTAAATAATAAAGGATGTAATATATTCGTGATCAACTACCGATGTATAGCGTGGGTTTATATTATATTGCATTTATATTGCATTGTCATCAGACAGTTCCAACTTATACATACATACATACATATAAGTATCCAAAATATCAACACAATTGAAAATTCTGTGAAAAGATGGCGGTATATTAAATGAAAAAAAATTGTTTCAATGTACATAAATATGAGAATACGATCGTTCGAATTCGAAAAAAGATAATTCATTTACACCGATATCAAAACAATGTAGTAATCGATACAGCTCATATAATTTGGTAATATATTCCCTGAATCCGTGTGCCGAAATTCCAATAAATTTATTCGTTAAAAATACTTATATCTTTCATTACAATGTTGTTCTTTGTTAAGAACAGACAGGCACGCAAGGCCCTCTGAGCTTTAAGACATAACTCCTTTGAGGAGTTTGTTTAAAAGTGGTCGGTTTCGCAATATGAAAATAAGAAAGCTCTATAAAAAAACCGGCCAAGTGCGTGTCGGGCCACGCGCAGTGTAGGGTTCCGTAGTTGCGAATGACAACTTTGAGTTCACACTATTCACACTCGCACCTTACAGTTTAACGACCAAAAACATCTAACAATGAAAATAGTATGAAATTTTACAGTTTATAAGTTGGTTGCCTATAACTTTTTAGTTTGTACTTACTACTCAGCTCTGATAGTTTTCCTTTCAACTTCAGTATATATGCTACTGCTGTAATTTTTTTCACGTATCTATATATAACCGTTTAGCAGATAGAGGGGGGGACACTTACCTCTAACAAAAATTCGCACTTTAAAACCAAATATTTCGGAAACGGAGCCCTTAATCAAAAAATGGTGTTCTCAACCTCACAATATTTTTGAAAGACCTATTTAACGATACCCCACACAATAGGTAAATAGAGAAAAAAAAATTACTCCCTCACTTTACTTGTATGGGAGCTACCATAAAAAAAAATTTTTTTCAAGATTTTATTCTACCACTTTTTTGCCATGATTAATATACATACCCATACCAAATTACAGCTTTCTAGTACTTATAGTCTCTGCGTAAAACCGCGGACGGACAGACAGACAGACAGACAGACAGACAGACAGACAGACATGGCGAAACTATAAGGGTTCCTTGTTTACTACGGAACCCTAAAAAGGCTCTAGCGGGCCGCGTGGTTCTCGGCTGAGTAGAATAGGACCACTCCATGTCTTCCCGTGAATGTCGTAGTGGGCGACTTAGGGAATTATAAATATCAAAGAGACCTCTCCAACTCGTCTGGCCAGCGTGAAGAGTGTAGGTCAAACCCTCTAACTGCTATGGTTCTGGTAGTACAAAGAGGGTTGTGGTCCTGCAGTAACTAAAAAAGACCTGGTGATGATGACATATATATCTCTAACGTAATACTGTTTTTGAATACATTGGACACAAGCATCACAACAGATGATACAACCGAGACCACTCTCAGAGATGTTTCTGTATAAACACAATAAGCGTTGAAACCTCCAACGCGTCCACATATCTCGAAACTCACAACTTCTTATCTACTTCTCATCATTAATTTAAGGCGCGGTTCCCTGGCGCAGTTCGTCCGTCGCTCGGCGATAACGAGTCGGAGACGCTTCGTCATCTGCGGCCACTCGCGGTTTGGACCCTCGCCAGGGCACGGAATGCTTGCGAGTTAAGATGTGATTTTGCTATCGCGATTGGCGAATAATCTTAGACTTTGTTGTGTGTAAATGCAATTTATTGTTCTGTTTTAAATAAAAGGTTCGTGCTAAGCCTCTTTCTTATTAATAATTACGTAAATGCGCCTTTTACGAACGTAAACCTGTTTACGAATCTCATTGGGTAGCCTCTAAGCAGCAGACAAATACCTGATTATACATATGTATGTTGTAGTATTTTTCTGCACTAGGAATTGACTCCAAATAGCGTATTAATCACTGCGCCACACAGTCCTCCCATTGTAATAAACACCTCGCTTTTATTTACAACCTATAAATCGCGCGTTTCAGTCGTGTCGGCGAGACCTCACCCTAACCTCTGTCGACGCGTAATGGATACATTTAACAAGTCGGAATTTATGCAAGAGTCCTAACATAAATTCGCAGCGACTGCAAAACGCGATCGCACCACTAATTTTAATGTCCACCGTATTTTTAGTGCCAAATTTGGGTGATAAAGAGTTCGGTCTGCTCAGCCTGAATTATCACGTTTATCATTTTAACTGCAAAGTAATCCTAGCTTATACCTAAATGCAAAAGTTTTTGTTTATTTCATCATTAGGTCTTTTTTTCTCCACTGCAGGTGTCTATACTGCCAAAGCAGTCAGGGGATTTGGCATACACAGGGGATAATAACATAGATTGAGCTAGCCCCACAGCAAGTTAAGAAGTTGTTCTTGTACAGACCATGTAAAATACTATGCTTCGTGTAACAGACGGACAATGTTAAAAAGTCAACTCAACAATAATGAAAAAAACTATTATAGGTATAATGTATATTGAATTTAAAGAGACGCCGTTTCAAGTATAATTTGTGAATTTAATTATTCCTTAAGTTTAGTTTCGCTTCGCTGGACTCAGAACGAGCTCAATTCAATGTTCCAGAAAATAAATTAATACTTCGAGCAATGGGTTTAAATATTAAAGGATAATTTTAAACAATACCATTGAAATTAAAGCTTTTAATGGTTAAGGCCCTACACTAGGCAAAAAAGCGACGCCTATAATTTTATTCCTAATACTGTACAATGATAAAGAAATTCAAGAATGTAAATCATATAAGCCTTAGTATAAATAACCTGAAGTATTTTTGGAACCATGATTTAATATTATGAGAATCAGTCATTAAGAGAATTACTGATTACCGCCAAAAACGGCCGTTTTTGTTTAATCAATGATATTAAAATGTATTTCCAAAAATACTTCAGGTTATTTACTAAGGCTTATATGATTTACATTCTTGTACTTCTTTCTATTTGTAAAGTATTAGGAATAAAATTATTGGCGTCGCTAGTGGTGTAGACTCACTTATAAAAAAACTGTACAGTTCTGACAATATACAGTGAAACCTTCCATGGGGTGCAATGGGGTGACTCAGACCATCAATATGTACAACTTTGCCTATGGGACCAATTCTGGGAACTAGAAAATTTTATGAACATGTCGAAATATTTTTTGAGTATTGACCCCATAGTGTTCATGTTGACTGGATGAGTCACTGTTTTAAGGTTATGTCAAAGGTCAATTTTCTCGCTGTATAGGTGTTGAATTAATAACCTCCTTTTTCGAAAATTGGACAACTGCTCCTAGTCAAGACCCATGGTCCAATCGTCCAATTAATTGGTACGAGCACTTGTACCACTGCCCCGGGCTCCTTTTTTTGAACTCCAATAATAATGTCTTTTATATTTCAGTTGGATAATATAACAGGATTAATATTTCATGAAAACAGCTATACGTTGTATCTTTCGGTAGTTCCCTAATTAACTGTCTCCTTTAATTACAACTTAATATATCTACGCTTACGCAATAAGCAGACAAAATTACTTCGTTAGGTACTTCATAATCATTAGTCACGACTTAATTACTGGATTCCAGGAATAGACACTATTACAAGGCTACTTCAACATTATGGATGGAGAAGCTTGAAGGATATTTTTAGTGAAGACATTGAAAAACCACCAAAAAAGAAATCTTATTTGTTGTAGGGAGTCCTTCTTAATCATCATCATCATCATCAGGTCTTTCTAGTCTCCACTGCAGGAGCACGACCCTCTCTGTACTACCAGAGCCATATACTAACCTGAGTAGTCAGAGGATTTGGCCTACTCTCTCCACGCTGGCCAGACGGGTTGGAGAGGTATCTTTGATGTTAATAAGCTTAATGTTGTTAAGCTAACTAATTTTATTTTTATTTCATTTAAAGTGAATATACAACAAAACATTTTATGAAAATTTTAAGAATCTAGCTGAAGCCGTTATGATAATCGAGCTCGGCAGAAGAATGACGATTATTGTATGGTAGCCCCCCTAAACATTTCTTACATACATAATACATTCATATTATCACGTCTTTATCCCTTGCGGGGTAGACAGAGCCCATGGTCGTAAAACCCAAAGGCCACGTTTAGCGTGTTTGTGGGTGTTAAGGAGGAAAGCGGAATCAAAATAGTGATGAGTTGCTAGCCGCATCGACTATAACTTGGTTCCGTAGATTTTCGCCCAATCCCTTGACCGGCTTTTACGGTCTGCGCAGGAAGAAAAGCAGCTGGTATATTCTATGTTTTTCCTTTTCTCCCAAACCAGCATGGAATTTATTATTTTATTTTATTATATTATTATATTCTGTTTTTATTATTTGTTGTTATAGAAGCAACAAAAAAACATCATCTTGAAATATATTTTCAAATTAGACGCCCTTTTTAAGGACTCCATGTTTCTCTCGTTTTGTTTGTACCTACTAAGTCATTTACTAAACACTTTTCCAGTCCAAACAGTCCACATACCCTCGGCTAAGGGTACACTCGGCCTCATATGAGCAAATTAATGTAACGCCCAGGAAACCAATTTTTAGGCCGACGCTGCGGTTCCCGCTGACATGTGACGAGGGCCCGTTGTTGAGTTTACAAACATACACACAGACGCGAAGTTCCGACAGCTTGAGTGTTTGATGTGTGATTACTTTCGTGGGCTATTTTCTACACTTTTTTTATCTGCCTGTAAAGCTTTTATCTGAATCATAATGTCAATGTCAATGTCATGTCAATGAATCAGAATGTCAGCCTCATCATAACTTAGACGTAGGAGTTTGTGCTGGGAAGTCAAGGGGTTCAGTTGTCGTTTGCCTTATACAATTTTGCAAATTGATTTTAGTGGACTTTATAATATGAAATTGGTATAGTTTGGTGTTATAAATGCTCGTACTCGTGAACAATTTGTGAAATAGTTAAAGTGGACTGTTATATGGACTCGTATAGACTTGTCACCATAACCTCCCGACCACGAGGCATCAAAGAACATACGCCATCTTTGATGCTACTTGGAAAAACTTTACCAACTTTACAACACCGATACTTAGCATCTCATTATACTGGACATTGGCAGAATCACTGAAATTTCGGTGGAAGCCATAATATGAAACAGAAGAAGAAGAAGAACTTAGACGTACATCGTATAAACTGCAACAGTCAAATACTCACGAAATTATATTTATAAACTGGTCACTCACGTGCTACTTAGTCGGGATTGCCGACTATAGTTTCGGACTCATCAGGAGTCCATTTTCAAGGCGAGTTCGGGATGCGCGACGCCGAAGTATCCCGGACCCACGAAATTATAGCTGTCAGTGACGGATGAATTCATTAACAGGAGACGTAAACCGACTTTCATTGACCTTCGCGCACTAATTTGAATAAGTTTGCTACGATACCGAGAGCTTTAACTATGTTAAATTCACTAACTGAAAGCATTGACGTGTTAAATTGTTCCTTGGAGAAATTCACGATTA
Organism: Rhodophaea formosa; assembly: GCA_963082605.1. Taxonomy (NCBI): domain Eukaryota; kingdom Metazoa; phylum Arthropoda; class Insecta; order Lepidoptera; family Pyralidae; genus Rhodophaea; species Rhodophaea formosa. The sequence goes on along the minus strand of OY720228.1, from coordinate 4,265,140 downwards.
TGACATTATTGTGTGTACCTAAATTGAATTATGTTATAGCGTAGTTGCATTAGGTTAAGCCTGTAATACCACGCTGTATTGTGGTTAAATAAATAAATAAAACTAAATAAATAAATTGTGTGTGCATAGAAGGTGAACATTTTTCGGTATTTGCATATAGGAAATCCCATTCTCTGTACTTTTTGGATAACCTTTTGTCAGATGTGTTTGGGCAGCTTTGTAAATATTACATTATTGGTAACCCTTAAGAGGGTATACTAGCAGTGCGTTTTCCATACAAATGTAGCTCTCTATTTTCTCGCTGAAAACTGCTTCTAGAGGCACAATTCTTTTTACATACAATCTATTACTAAAATAGGTATGTCCCAATGTTTTATTTTTTTCTAAAAACTTCTTTAAAAGAAAAAAAATTGTACAAAACAGTTTTTTTTGGAAAAAAATAAAAAATAGGGGCATTCCTATTTTAGTACTAGATTTTATGAAAAAAGAATTGTGGCTCTAGAATCAGTTCTCAGCGAGAAAATAGAGAAATACATTTGTATGGAAACCATATTGAAAAAATACTGCTAGTATACGCTCTTAACCTCTAATATACTAGAAAAGGAGAAGACGAATTACTGAATATATCAAGCAGTTAAAAGTTTGAGGGCTTTCTAATTCATATTCATTAAGACAACCATCTGGAACAAATCACCATCAAATTATATCACATAATACGATTTCATACCTATTTAACTGTATACTATATTTTCTTACGAACTTGCATACTGTTTTTTTTACTTAGGTGTAAAAATCAGTATGTAAGTAATTTTTTTTTTTACAACTTTTCGAATATTTAACGTTTTATGACAAAAGAATATGATAAAAAGAAGTGAGAATGTACGTCCCATCCGTGTGTCCGCCCGCGCGTTAGTTCATCTGAAAACCGCGGCGTCGGTTTTTGCACACCAATAAATTATGTGAGGTATTGTCTTCGGATGCCTATCTCCATCTCCAGGGTCCGTTTCGTCGAGTTGCGATTTATACTTCATTGTAGGAGAATTTAAAGGCTACACCTAACTGCTGGGATATTAACGCACTTTTAAATCGATCGGCTTTTTGTGTTTCATTATGTCATCTTTCTTTGAATATAACTGCAAACAGTTATCTTCAAAGTAGAATGAAAATTCAATGCCGTAACCGGCATAGAATGAAACAATTATCGTTGTATACTTTTACGGCTAAGACTTAACTCTGTTGACAATATGTTCTATAATTATGTCTGTTTCCAGTTATATTCCTGAATTAGGTTCACCATATACATTACAAACGTAGCAAGAAAAAGTACTCTTATCTTCCATGGAAATTCAGTACGTAACTGTGTTTGTATCGGAGATACGAAATATATTTTCATAGTTGAAAATAAAAATTACAAAGGTTATTTTATGTTTAAATTATCTTTTTGAAAGGTTATTTCATTATCTTTTTAAAAGTTTATATTATAATTTTGTTTTTTAAATATTATTAATCTGTAATGATGAATATTTTGCCATGCAGGACACAGTTCATAGGACAATCATTAATTCCTTATCCGAGCAGTACCCAGTAGCATCTTTCAATTAGTGAAAATACGAGACGATAAAACATTAAACGACTTAATTGAATGTAACTATGGAAATGACGAAATATAAAAAACGCAAGCGATTTAATTACTTAATATACGCCGTGATGTGTTGGTGGCCTTATCGGCCATTGTAAGAGTATTTAACGTTTAAATTACTGAACTCATAGCTTTGGGTTAATAAATAAAGGCTTTTGTAAGAATTATCTTGAGTGATTTATTAAACAAGTTTTGGGATATGGAAGTGGGAATCTTCATATCTTTAAGACAATCTTGTGTTGTTTGATTTCACCATAAATGATATTTTTTTTTAGGAATTCAGATACAGTCTAGTATTACCTACATTTTCATTCTTTACCTGCATTAATTTCCAAACAGCCTCCATGGTCCAGTGGTTAAGGCGTTTGCCTTGTTGACCCGGGGTCGTGGGTTTGATTTCCACGGGAAGCATACTTTGTTAAGTTGTTTCCAGTTTGGTTAGGACATTGCAGGCATAAATCACCTGATTATCTGATTAGAAAGATTATTCCGTACTTCGGAAGGCACGTTAAGCCGGTGGTCCCGGCTGCCATCTGGTAGTCGTTAAAGGAACCACGTCAGAGGCCGATGGCGGTTTCGAAACACCCTGACACCAGGGTGTGCATGGTCGACTGACCGTGTCACCTACACGAAATGATGATGATTCCTTACGGAGTAGGCAAAGACATTTAGAAAATCTAAAAGTTAAGGCTTACATTCATGTTCAGCTTTTCGAGATTTAATCAAATGGTATATATACTCTCATTTTGGACAGCTACAGTGGCAAGGTGGTTAACACGCCAGTCTGCTTCCCAAACACTGATTTCGATTCCCGGCGTAGGCAAATCCCATCCATTTTCACAGGTATTTCTCAGCAGTTCTGGTGGCGGGCAGGCCGCCGGCCGTAAAAACTACACTAAATTATATTACAGCATGATTATATGCTGTCCTATTAACGTACTCGCGTTTTATTACATATTTACCCGACTGACTCACCCAGGAGAGACTAAAGTACGTCTGATCCATTGTCGCTTTATATAAGATAAACGACTTGATCGATTTTGAACTGTGTGGTGTTATTAGAACCGTATTCTTCCCCGGAGTGTCATAGGCTATGTAACGTCAGCGAAAAATCAATACGGCGGACGTAAATTTGCAAAAACAAAAAAACAGGTGATTTTTTTTTATAAAAACTTCTTAACACACAGTAAAAAAATCATACAATGTATCCGACCGAAGCAAAGTAACAGGGAACAAATACTTCCGTTTTATTTCCGAATTTGTCTCAAAATACACTAAAACAGTGGTATACACGCGCGGATAGGGATAAACGACGCGTCTCCTAAAACATAGAACACAGAACTGATACAAAGCTAGATGAACTTACTAAAATCACCAAGACAATATAATAATGATTTCAATTAAAACGTATTTGGTTACAACTACCTCGATGTAGTGATTATTAGTCCCTAAAATTAAGTAGATATAAAGGAATAAATGTTAGTTTTATTTTAGAGTTTGTCTCAAAATACACTAATACAGTGGTATACACGCGTGTATAGAACACGGAACTGATACAAAGCTAGATTAACTTACTAAAATCACCAAGACAATATAATAATGATTTCAATTAAAACGTATTTGGTTACAACTACCTCGATGTAGTGATTATTAGTCCCTAAAATTAAGTAGATATAAAGGAATAAATGTTAGTTTTATTTTAGAGTTTGTCTCAAAATACACTAATACAGTGGTATACACGCGTGTATAGAACACGGAACTGATACGAAGCTAGATTAACTTACTAAAATCACCAAGACAATATAATAGTGATTTCAATTAAAACGTATTTGGTTACAACTACCTCGATGTAGTGATTATTAGTCCCTAAAATCACTACATATTATAAAACAAAGTCCTCCGCCGCGTCTGTCTGTCTGTCTGTCTGTCTGTTCGCGATAAACTCAAAAACTACTCCGCGGATTTTCATACGGTTTTCACTAATAGATAGAGTGATTCACGAGGAAGGTTTTAAGGTATAATACATGCCCGGGCGCAGCCGGGTAGGGCTGCTAGTTAAGTAGATATAAAGGAATAAATGTTATTTTTATTTTAGAGTTTGTCTCAAAATACACTAATACAGTGGTATACACGCGTGTATAGGGATAAACGACGCGTCTCCTATAACTATAAAATTGATAAAAAGCTAAATGAACCAATTAAAATTACCGAGACAATATATTATAATAGTGATTTCATTTATAGCTTTATTTCACACACACTGTAGCGAGACTGACTGTTGAAACCTAAGGGCCTAATGTCAGCAGCGGGCGGAAAAGGGCTGAGATGATGATGATGATGGTGGGATAAATAAACTCATATACGAACATGAACTGGCCAGTCGTGTAAAAAACAGGCAAACAAATTCCAAAAATATCTTTATCAAATCCTGATTAAATTGATAGTCAAAGATAGATTGTATATATATATATTCATTTTATATATACAGACTCACGTCAAGTTCGAAGATGGTCTTCCAAATGGGTAACGGTGTAGTTTTGTTGTACTTTAACTTTCACATTTGTAATCAAGTGTACGTACTGGAAATGTGTTGGTAAAATAAAAGACTTTATTATTATATTTATTTATTAAGAGGGTCCACTTCTAGGTAGCCTAGAATTATATCCGCGTTTCGGAGACATTATTATCCGGCGCAGTTTGAGTGCGACGAATGATATTGCAAGCACAATGCTGTTATAAAGGTTTAAGGCCGCCCGAGGGCTTGCGATTTTCATAACTTCAGCGCCTTTTTATGGTCGCAATTTAATAATCTCAGACTGTGAGAGGTGTTAAAAGATTCACGCGTAAACCGCTAAGCGATTCGATGCATGAAAATAAAATTATCATTAAATAATACTAGATTTAATAAATATGACGATACTGAGCCAAAAGGAATGATCTGATTAAATATTGCAGTTAAATTATTGAATCTGGGCTCAAATGATTGAAAATCACGTTCGCAAATGTCAATTTTAAATTTAATTTCTAAAAATATTCTTACATGAGTTACACGCCTCAATTTTGTTACACACCCGATAGCCACTTTTCACCGGAGACGTTTTCGAAAAATTATGCGGAAGACGTCATGTGTTCCAACCGACCATAATGATCATGGCCCAATGATCTACATATGTCTAAATTCAATTGGCTGCGATTAATTTTCATTTATCCTTCAACAAAATTTTAAATTGTGCTTTCACATATTTTTTAAATTCAACTAAATTTGCATTAGTGTAATCTTATGGCTAGTTTTATTTTTAATTGATTGAATTCAAAGTATTTATTGCCATTATATAATCCAACTTGTAACTGAGATTTGTATGCCAAATGACGCAGCATAAGACAGTACTTATAACACCATCACCATGCATACCTACGTCAGACAAAATAAATGAACCAGAGTAAAATAAAAAATCGCTCGACTGTAGCCGCCCTTAGCCAAGTGATGCTGTTGCACCGGGACACTGAGTTGTTGTTTTGCGTCTCGGGCGTTTAAACGAGATTTTTCTTCATTTTTAATGAGTACTGGATAAATTATTCGATATTTCTATAAAAGCTCTTGCTTGGAGAAATCACTCGCAGATTTCTTTTCTAGTTTTGATTTTTGCTTTATAAACGCTTCCGCATGTTAAGCAACCCCGGGCGCAGTCCCCAATTGGATGGGTGATCGCAAGTGGCATAAAAATATCTCGTGCTCCTTCGTGCTTCGGGAGGCAAGTTAAGCCGTATTTAGTAAAAATACCTTAACAGTATCCCAATCTCAATCCCAACTAATATTTTAAATGCGAAAGTGAGTTTGTTTGATGTTTGTTTGTTATGCTTTTAGCCGTATCTACGGAACCGATAATCATGAAATTTTGCATACGCGTTGTCTAGAGTACAGAGAAGGACATTGGCCACCTTTCATCCCGGAGAAAGGTACTGTTCTCGAGGAATCGATCATAACGCGGGCGGAGCCGCGGGCAAAAGATAGTGGGACATATTTAAAACACAATTAACTAGCTCCTATCTCGTAATGGGTCTGGAATCCTATTAGAGGCCGTTACCAGCTATTTAATAGGTAGCAAGTAGACACGTATTTTGAGAACGACATTTACACCAATGTGTAACTTTTTGTGTTCTTGCCATGAGTTTAGAGCACTTTGAGCCGTTTTTATATTTGAAAAATATGCCGTGTGGTTCCTGGCAGAGTAGAATAGGACCACTCCAAGTCTTTCCGTGGATGTTGCAGAAGGTGACATACAAGCTAAACAAATCTTATAAACATTAAAGAGACCCCGCCGTCTGGCTAGTGTGGAACGTGTAGGCCAAATCCTCTGATTTGCCTAATATACTCAGGCAATACAGAGAGGGTCGTGCTCCTGCAGTGGAGACTAAAAAAGACTTGATGATGATGATGAAAAAAAATATATCATCGGCACAGAAACATACCTAGAAAATGTCGTAGGTACTTAATAAAATGTAAACAATCTTGAAAAGTCTATTTCTTGAAATATACACTGAATTGGTAAACTGTAAGGATTTGGATTTAAATAATGTTTTTTCAATAAATAACTTATAAACTAAAGAACCATAGACGATAAACTTCTGATTGTAGATGTGTAACCGCGCTGTAAGTTGTTCAACACATTCCCGACCACGTAAACTTGCAGCGAATGCAATCGGCCGACCGATGCACCAATATTTGCATTCTCGACTTGGCGACGACATAAAGAGGGTACAGAATTTACTACAACTACATATCAGCATTGCTGTATGGCGGCAGAGTGAAATAGGACCACTCCAAGTTTTTCCGTGGATGTCGTAGAAGGCGACTTAGGAAACACAAGCTAAACCAAGCTTATAAACATTAAAGAGACCCCGCCGTCTGGCCAGTGTGGAACGTGTAGGCCAAATCCTCTGATTTGTTTAATATACTCTGGCAGTACGTAGGGTCGTGCTCCTGCAGTGGAGACTAAAGAAGACCTGACGATGATAAACTTCTGATTGTAGATGTGCAACCGCGCTATAAGTTGTTCAACACATTCCCGACCACGTAAACTTGCAGCGAATGCAATCGGCCGACCGATGCACCAATATTTGCATTCTCGACTTGGCGACGACATAAGGACGGTACAGAATTGACTACAAGTATCAGTAAACGTAATCAGGCCCTTATGTTTTTACATGTTTTTGTGTACTTCTATTTTATATTTGTTATGTTGCAATAGGAATTTGAATTGTATTGAGTCTGGAGGGTGCTGAATGCCAAGGGTACAAATGGAGACAAGGAAATTGTCTCTTTAATTTTGCCAAGTGATCTACAGTTGTCCTACTCTTATTGCTAACTCTCTACGCCTATCTCTTCTTATACAAACAGCTTTTTAGGTTAATTTTGAATCGTTTCTACCCTTTTGTTGTGTCATGGAAATTTTACACTATAAAAAGTCATAACATCGTTTGAAATATATGTGATACGGACCCTTTTCCGCCTTAATATCAGTAGATAATATTTATTTTTCTTTTAGTATGAAAATTGCTGTGTTATGTGTTACTCGGACGCAATATTATACTGCTTGAAAATATTAATAAAGTTAAATATTCTGCTCGAATTCTTTTTATGTCCAAAACTAAACATTGCTAGTTATTTAAGTGATTTAGAAATCAATTCTTCACGAATCAAAGCTCGCAATAAAACTTGTAATCAATCTGCATACATACAAGAAGTTATCGATCTGTATTCTCCTTAATTTGGATCGTGCATGGGTGTCTCAGTCGCATGCGATTGGATAAATAGAAAATAACTTGTGGATTTAGCATTGAGGTAGAAAAGTGGTTTTGTTTTTACTGTTGTAAACCTAGTCGAGTTGTTCTGATCAAACTCGGTCGAGATTCTTACAAACCTCTTTTGCTTCGCCTACGTCTATCACTCTTTTCACGCATGCTCGGTTTTGGGTACTCTTGACTCGCCCCTTGAAAAAAAAACTTCCTCAATATGATGGTCACTATGCCCATATATAACTTCCAGCAGTGACTAACATAATTTTATACCTACCCATGTTTTCAATGGCCACAAAGCGGTCAGTTCCGCTGCCGCATCATTTTCATGGCCGTTATTACTCGCTCAAATAAGAAATTACATAAAAATTCTCTATTTTCTAAACATATCTGGTTTGAAAGGTTCTTAAATTTTCTTCTTATAACCACCCTAAAGCTTTGACACATCTACCAAATCTTTATGAGCATAATGCATAATAATATACATACAGGGTGTATATGCATAGCCTTCTGGCATAAATAAATCATCTATGCGTATACAGGATGTATATGTGTGTGACAGAGACCAATACAATTTTATACCTACACATGTTTTCAATTAAGCGGCCACAAAGTGGTCAGTCCCGCATTATTTCGGGTCTGCTGGCCGTAATCGGTCCAAATTAAATGCTATTTCTATTTGCCGGTATAGTATTTCCGATAGTTTGACAATTGTGACCCAAAGGGTCAGATTAATGGTATAGGTTCGAGCTTATTAACACAGACCTGTAACATTAATAATAATAACGTTTATTTTCACCATAAGTCAAGATGACAAAGTATATAAAAGAAATTGTTACAAATAGATGGTATGGTGGGTTGACGCCTGAACTAGGATAGTTCCTGTATCTCAGGTTGCCAACCCTCCACCCCATAAAATAGTTACATTTTTACAATAAAAGGTTTTTGTTTTTGTTTTGTTACGAGACTATGTTAGCATATAACTTTTTTCAAGTCATCTAGTGTGAATGTGAGAGTTGCCCCTTTAAGGCCCCACACTAGGCACACTAGCGACGCCAATAATTTTATTCCTGATACTTTACAAAAAGAAAAAAATTCAAGAATATAAATCATATAAGCCTTAGTAAATAACCTGTATTTTTGGAAACACGTTTAAATATCATTGATTAAAGTCATTAAGAGAATTACTGATTACCACCAAAAACGGCCGTTTTTGGCAGTAATCAGTAATTCTCTTAATGACTGATTGACGGCCTTGAGGATCTGACAGGGTTTTTAAACATACTGAATATCCAATCCACTATGAAAAAAAAAACTTTCTTGTTTCATACATGTTGAGGTACTGCGATGGTAGTAAAATTTTACAAAGTGATAAATTAGTTGTGTTGTGTGGAACTAAGAAAAACAAAAGAAGTCCGGCTATCCTGATGTCAGAATGGCCACTTTCTTTACACGTCACTTTACTGCGAGTCGAGGTATGAGTACTTTCATTATTTACACATTGGTATTTTCAAAACATCAAATATCTCTGTTGGTCCAGACGTTCTCAACTTCTGACGCTTATGAAAAAGTAAACGATCTATCCTGGACCCATTCTTGTGGAACTTCTCAAAGTGGAGCTGAGTCAATTAGGTAATACTTATTTATGTTGTTTGTTGTTGTTTTTCGTGTGTGTAAGTGGCCAACACTGGTGTCAAATTTTTCAAGCTGCCTTATGGCATCTGACATAGCTTAACGACTGCCATCAACGATGATAGCCGGGATCAACGGCTTAACGTGCCTTCCGAACCACGGAGGAGCTCGAAATATTTTTATGCCATTTGCGGTCACCCATCCAAGTGGAGACTGCGCCCGGGGTTGCTTTACATGCGACAGTGCTTATAAAGCTTACACCCACTAGGCCATCGGGCTCTTACTTATTAATGTAATAAATAAAACTAATTTATTAGCTACTTATAGTTTCCAGCACCAACAAGTAACATTAACTGTGCGCTGTATTTATGATTGTTAAAGCACAATAATTTCCTGATTAACAAACATAGACAGTATCCAGCTTCGCCATCATTTCAGAAAACGGTTCCCGCGCGCGCCCAGTTGAACCTAATATTGTGTACTGCGCATCGACTCACGCGATTTTCCGAGCGCATAAAGTTTGATTCGGACTGTACTTAGATTAATAATTGGTCTCCGCACGCTACGACTAGATACCGTCGGCGTACCTGAAAAATGCGGCAACAAACACTACGCCGTATTCGGCGTACCCGCGCCAGTGACGTCACAAGCGTTAAGAGAGGTAGACGTCAAGATAATATTTTTATAATTTTTGTTTGAAACCTTAGCATAATGCCGGTTTGTGTAGTCAAACTGTGTAAAAATAATACTACAAGAAACAAGAAAAATATTAGCATCACATACCATCAGTAAGTATTGTATGAATCGTCATAAACACAGTAAAATAATATAACCCTAAAATTGGCGCGGAGTACCGCTTTGTGACACACTACAATATTGAGTTGCCGCATTCAGAAACCTGTTTTTTCTTCATAGCGCGGTATCTAGTCGTAGCGCGCGGCGACCAATTATTAATCTAAGGGACTGTAGTATAAATTTATGTAGTTTTCGTTTCCACGACCGTCGTCGTCGTCGTCAGGTCATTTTTAGTCTCCACTGCAGGAGCACGACCCTCTGTACTATTAGAGCCATGTATTAGCCAGAGCAGTCAGATTATTTGGCCTACACTCTCCACGCTGGCCAGACGGGTTGGAGAGGAAGTTACATTAATTGTGCGCTGTATTTATTATCGTTAAAGCACAATAATTTCCTGTTGATTAACAAACATAGACAATATCAAGCGTCGCCATCATTTCAAAAAACCCTCATCGCAGCAGTTCTAAAGTTGGATGGATCTTTGCCACACTCACCATGCGTAGCAGACGGGTTGGTGAGGACAGTTTGTTTGGCTTATTTCGGTTTTGACGCTGCTGCCCATTAAAACCGTTTCCTAAGGAAGGAATCATACTTCCATCTGATTTCCTCTGAAACGCTTTCCATCAGTGGGAACCCATTCAGTCATTGAACGTGCCCATCTTTCAGGCATCATACGACACATGTGACCCGCCCAGTCCCATTTCAACCTAGCAGACTTCTTTCTCACATCTACCTCTTTAGTAATATCGTTAAAGCACAATAATTTCCTGTTGATTAACAAACATAGACAATATCAGGCGTCGCCACAGGACGCGACTAGTGTGCCTTAATTAATTTTGGCGCCCCGCGGTGCAGTTTCGGTTTTTGCTGCAGTTTGTGATAATTATTCATGATGTTATTGCCTGTTAACGGTTTATGAGACAATAACTGTGCCCGCGGCTTCGTCCGCGTGGGAAAAAGGAGACTATCTGTGTTACCGATTTCATTAAAATCGGTTCTGTAGTTTTGGCGTAAAAGCGAGACAAACAGCTGTCTGTTTGTCTCGCTTTTACTATTACAGTAATAACCTGGTCAATAAAATAATACAATTGCCATACCAAAACGCTAACAACCCCTTTTTGACCCCGTCATGGGCTAAATATTAGAAAACGTTGACTCAAATTAATTGTAATATTTACCACCATAGATATCAGAATATTTACTTTTACTACTCATAAATAGCGGTGGCTATCTAAATAATACGTTTTATGTACTAAATAATAATAGTACCCCCTATTTGTACTTAAAGGGTTGATTTTACCTACTAAAACTTTAATTTAAGTTCAATTTAGTATCAACCCAAGACGATCATTACCAAGAGCTTTATAAGAATGTTTATAGAGAATAACACCTATAGAAACTTACACAGCATTTTTATTAAGAGTCGCCTGGAAGCGCATGTCTCCATACAAACGGAAAAAGGGAATTGTGGCAATATTTGATAATTTTAGGGCAAAATTAAGCATCCAATCAATTAATCTCATTATAATCTACGTACGTCCCTATACAGTTTGGTTAAATTATCAAATGTTTGAGAATTATACGCCTCTCAAGATTTCCATACAAATTTGAAAAGGCTTGTAATTCTCAAACCATTGGTATTTAAACCAAGCTGTATAGGAACGTACGTAGATTATAATGAGATTAATTGATTAAATGCTTAATTTTACTCCAAAATTATTAAATATTGCTACAATTTCCTTTTTCCGTTTGTATGGAGACATGCGCCTCCAGGCGACTCAATAAACAACACGTATGCTACTCATAAACGAATAGCAAAGGCTAAGTTCTGTTTATCCCTATGGTTGACTGGGAGAGAATGCTCATAGCATTAAGTCCGCTAATTGTAACAAGTTTTACTTTGGTACAATAAAGTTCTAATAAGTATACGGCCTAAAAAAATGAGGCACAAAAACATCCGCTTTTATTTATTTATTTATTTAAACTTCATTGCACATATATAAAAATACATATTACAAAAGGCGGACTTAATGCCCTTTGTTTGTTTTTTTGTTTGTTTTTCGTATGTGTAAGTGGCCAACACTGGTGTCAGATTTTTCAAGCTGCTTATGGGAATCTGACATAGCTTAACGACTGCCATCAACGATGACAGTCGGGACAAACGGCTTAACGTGCCTTCCGAAGCACGGAGGAGCTCGAGATATTTTTATGCCACTTGCGGTCACCCATCCAAGTAGGGACTGCACCAGGGGTTGCTTAACATACGTAAGCGCTTATAGAGCTCACACCACTGGACCATCGGGCTCCTAAACTTAATGCCATAAGGCATTCTCTCCCAGTCAAACCTTTAGACCAAACAGAGAGTTTAAAATGGGTGGTGCAATAAAGTGCCTAAAGGGTTCCAGATATTTTTAACCCAGGTATAAAAACTAACACAAAACTAAATGTATACTTATTAAAAAATATAATATGTATACATACATACATAAATAAATAAATTTATCATATATAAATATTTTTTTTTGACAAATCACACAGATTGAGTTAGCCCCAAAGTAAGTTCGAGACTTGTGTTATGGGATACTAACTCAACGATACTATATTTTATAATAGAAGATACATATATAGATAAACATCCAAGACCCAGGTCAATCTGAAAAAGATCATTTTCCATCTTGACCTGACCGGGGTCGAACCCGGGACCTCCGTGTCACAGGCAGGCGTGTTGACCGCTGCGCCACGGAGCTCGTCTAGCTTACCACAGGTCTGTGGCTTTTACTTTATTATTTTCTTTTTTACTTTATCTTGCCCTGCATGTCCTACCACCTGTACACACGAGGACCTATACAATGCTACCAATAACGCTATTTCAGTAGCAGAGTTTTGGTCAACACAAATATAAAATTTTTTTTTGCATTTCCATGCATGGGAAGCCCCCTGAATTTTTTTAATATTAAAATCGTGAATTCGTTCACAAAATACATGTACTTCCAAGTTTCAAATCTGTAGTCTCAATAGTATCGGAATTTTTCGTCCGTTCCGTTCCGTCCGTTCCGTTTTTCCGTTCCGTTTTTTTTTGCCATTTGGCTACGGAACCCTAAAAATCAATAGTTTTCAAAACCAGTTAATGCACTACTTTGTTTTACTAATCCAGGAGGTAAATCTAAAATTTCTTGCCGTTTACTTCCAAACCCACGCAGTTTAAAATTTTAATTTCAATGCCCTTCTTCTGGCCCCTAGCGGTAAAATTTTAAAATTCACATATTGTATTTTATTTTTTATATTCCAAGGGCTTAAATATAAAACTTCATGTCTCTCATTTTAAAAATGACGAAGTTTCATACAAACTATCATATCATATATTAATTTACCCGAGTCAATACGCTAAGAAGAAGAAGAAGCATATGGTCTAAGTAGCAAGCACCCATTGAATACGGAACCCTACAAACACCGTGCGAAAACCATTCGGTAGTTTCTCATTATATTGTAAAACTCATAATAACTTTCAACAATCGTTGGAAAATTAATGTAAGAAGCGATTTAACCAAGAAACTGGTTAAAAAGTAATTAGGTACTAAAATATAAAACTAAGTTTTATATATTTATGTTTAATTTCCTGTAGGTACACTTAACTTGTAATATATAGTCAATTATACAATAAAAATTATTTCTAAATCCGCGCCTGGCACTATATACACACTCAATTGACGAGCTCTGTGGCGCAGCGGTTACCACGCCAGACTGCGACACGGGGGTCCCGGGTTCGATCCCCGGTCAGGTCATGATGGAAAACGATCTTTTTCAGATTGACCTGGGTCTTGGATGTTTATCTATATATGTATTTGTTATTAAATATAGTATCGTTGAGTTAGTATCCCATAACACAAGTCTTTCTTAGGAACTTACTTTGGGGCTAGCTCAATCTGTGTGATTTGTCCGTATATATTTATTTATTTATTTTTATTTAATTACAATAAAATCTACAGGAAAATAAATATAGTGGGGCTAAGATCAAATCACAGATTTACAAAAATCCTACTTCTGTGGATTAAATATACATGCAATTAATGAAATTTTAGTGACAATTTTATTACTTATAAGGTAGACATAGCCTAAGGCCGCGTTTTTTAGGATTCCGTGGCCGAATGGCAACATACTGAACCATAATATACAAGAAAATATATTATTTCGCGGTGACATTTTGCGAAAGTGTCAATCTGCGTCACACGAAAATAAAACTACCGATACAGAGTTATTTTCCATTTATATTAATTATTATATATAATATTTGTCCGTTTGTATGGAGACATGCACGTTCACCGCCCTCTTAACATAAAACAGGAAAGTAAAAGTATAATTTTATTTTTATGAAACAAAGTTACCTTAGCTGTCTAGTTTTGCGATGTTTTTGGTGTTTTAGAAGTAACCCTGTATATCCCTCTTAAGTATTATAAAGTGTGTTGCACTTTAGTGTTTCGAGACAGTAATTAAATGGGTGGATTAACTTTAGATAGTTAACAGCATAAACATCAACGTTTGTGTTACTACTTTTAATGTTAACTTTTTTTTTATTATTTTATTTCCCTGTTGAATTTTAACATCTCTACGTGCAGCACACAGGCGCGTCCGTGTCGCGTTCTGCTTTCGTATGAACGAAACATAGACTTACAAAAATCAGGACAGGACAATAAAATACTGAAAAATGATATTTAATATAGTGAGTTATGTCAGAACTCGTAGAACTAACGTTGTTAGTTATCTATTCTTGCGAATTTATTATTCTTTTACAAGTAACCCTGTATATCCTTCTTAAGTATTATAAAGTATGTTGCACTTTAGTTCTGAGACAGTCGTTACTCTGGCAGACTCATTAAATTACTAGATTAGAAAACTTATTCCTTTAGTAGCACTAAAAGAACCTAATTTATTTAAGTTAATGAGTGGATTAACTTAGCAAAAGTCGAGCTTTGATATTTTTAAATCCACGGATTTGTTTTATTATTTCAGCTAACTAATGGTTTATCAAGCCAGGCTTACTTAGATGAAAATAAAAAAAAAATACGTATATAATCTCTTGTTTTCAGTATACGAACGAAAAACATTAGTTATTTTTTTAGAAATGGTCAAACGTTAAAGGGGCAAATAGGATCACGTTGAATAATAAATGGACATTCGACGAAATAGTTAATCTTGTAATAGGATACGCGAGAAATAAACGCTGCGTGATTGTTCTAACCTTCACTTTCCAAAATAAGCATAAAACTCGTTATAAAAAAATGCAAATCTACAAAATTCAACCAAAAAAATCTGGAAAAAAAGGAAAATTCCCACGATCACAAACGTCAAATCTGAAACGAAATAAGGCAACATACACATTACGGGCATACAGCAGCCATCGCGGCGTATCCTTAAGTCGGCTTGTAATTGGATAATCAAATGAGCGCGCCGCCGCGTGATAGTTCTTAAAATTCACATACATACATAACTTCACTTTTCGAAATAACTATAATATAAAGCTCTTACTAAAGAAAAATGCAAATGTACAAAATTCAACCAAAAAAATCTGGAAAATAAGGAAAATTCCCACGATCATAAACGTCAAATCTGAAACGAAATAAGGCAACATACACATTACGGGCATACGGCAGCCATCGCGGCGTATCCTCAAGTCGGCTCGTAATTGGATACGCGAGAAATGAGCGCGCCGCGGCGCCGCGTGATTGTTCGGGGCCTTTTTAATAACACCCGCACTGTGTGTACCGGGCCTTATAACGCCTAGATAAGGCATGTTATGATGAGATTCTTAGTAAGGCTAGTATGTTATCTTAACATAAGCCAATTTATATCCTTCCGAGGCGCTTTTAACTGAAGTTACTTATCCGCAGTCTAATTCACCCTATAAGTCGATTTTAAAGCCGTTCGAACAACGAATCGTTTGTTCCCTATTTTAAAACCCCACACCCCCGCTTATCATCTAATATCTCTAATGATACAAATATAATTAAATTTTTAAAAATTAAAAGTAATTTGTCAGTTAAAATATAATAAATAAATAATAAAAAAAAGATATAATAAAAAGAAAGTTGTCAGAGAAAATATAAAATCATTCCCATTACGTCCCGTCATATTTAATGATTTGTTACAGACACATTTCAACTAATTCTGTGGGTGAAATATTTCATGTGGCAACAACAACGATTCGAGTGCTTTAGAATTGGACCCCTCAACCAAAAAATAGTGTCATGTATTATTTTGAGAAAAATCTAGTTGCCATAAAATATGTTTCTTCGCACTGTCTTAAAATCTTCAGTGATGAAGTGGCACATAGAGAAGAAGAATAAAATAATCCTGTCTGCTTTGAATCATATATATCCGAGACATTGACTTTGTCTTAGCTCCTTATGTTGTACATATTGTTATTTAGTTATACATACATAAAATAATTTATAAATATCTCTTATGCTGATTTGGAAGTAAAGGAAAACATAGAATATTCCCGCGCAGACCGTAAAAGCCGGTCAAGGAATTGGGCAAAAATCTAAGGAACCACGTCAAAAGGCGATGCGGCTAGCAACCAATCACTATTTTGATTCCGCTTGCCACCTTAACGCCTCCTTACATACTAAACGTGACCTTTGGGTTTTAAGAACTTGGGGTATGTCTGCCCCGCAAGGAATAAAGACGTTATAATATATATGGGTGCCGTGTGGTGGCAGAGTAGAATAGGGCCACTCCAAGACTCCCCGTGGATGTCGTAGAGGTCGACTAAGGAAACACAAGCTTAACAAAGCTATAAATATCAAAGATACCTCTCCAACCCGTCTGGCCAGCGTGGAGAGTGTAGGCCAAATCCTCTTACTACCCTGGCTAATATATGTGCAGTGGAGACTAACAAAGACCTGTTGATGATTGATTGATTTATGAATATGTATAAGAACAAAAAATAATCATTAAAATTCATGGGATTAGAATTTGTGGGATGAGTACGAAATAACCCAAGTCAACTTGTCGTTGGCGAACAAGTTTTAAAGTTAATGAACACTAACCTCCACTTAACAAAATAACTAACAGCCTATATAAAGAATCTTTAGAAACCCGAGTATATTTACATTCGAGATTTGAATTTGAATTGCGAACTTAAACACAACTTAATCTTAAAGGTACTTAACAAAGCGTGACGCATGTTATGTTTGTCTCAGCTTGTTTACGTGTAAGTTAAGACGAAAATACATTAAGCTGTCTGTCTGTATGTTAATGTAATCAAGGGTATAACTTGACAGTCTGTTGAATACTTCTGCTTTAATAATGTAAGCTTTTTTTACAAATTTGATACAAATGTATTAATTTAAAAAAATCTTAAAAGATGTATTTTGATTATTTATTCCTATTTTTTTTTAATACATAGGGCGGCGAATGACCAAGCTGGTAACAATATCGAGCAAAAACGGCAACAAAATCACGTGTATTGTATGGGAACCTTAAATATTTATTTTATTCTTTCTAAACATCATCTGTGAAAATTTCAACTGTCTAGTTATCACGGTTATGAATACAGCCTGGTGACCGACAAAAAGACAGACGGACATTGAAGTCTCCTGGATAGGGTCCCGTTTTTTCCCTTTGGGAACGAAACCCTAAAAAGAATAAATACTTTTTTTATTAAAGGGTCGATATCAACCAGTGAAATTGGCACTGAATTCCGTATTTTGTCATTTCTAGCAAAATCTATGCCAGTGTTGTGGCCTATCCGTGAGTTTTTATTGGCCCCAGCATAGTTGGATTCGGCCATTGCTGTTTCGCTATCCTCGGTTAAACTTGTCTATAACCGAGGGATAAAAATTGGCGAACATGTTATAACAGTCGATTTGATGTTTTCCAGATATTTTTCTTAGTGTTTTTACGACTGTTTTGGTATTACGTAAGGATAAAAATTTAAAGATCTTTTTTCGGAAGAAGCTTATGTCCTTATTTCTCCTCTTTCTGAGAGCTTTACCAAACAAACACATACAGACAGATACACACACATAGCGGTCAAACTTATACATACTACTCCTCTATATGCGTCGGAGGTTAAAAGTAAAATCTTGAAAAAAGTCAAGTACAATTGACAATCATGAAAGAATATCCCAATCCTAATCCTAACTATTAATATAATAAATGCCATAGTGAGTTTGTTTGTTTGTTACGCTTACACGCCCTATCTACTGAACAAATCATCATGAAATTTTGCATAAACATAGGTTAGGCGGGCGAAGCCGCGGGTAACAGCTAGTATTTCAATAAAATGTTATTTTGTATAAGTATTCAGTGACAAAATATTTATTTCAATTAAACTTTTAATAAAATTTATACCTTTTACATATTCACACGAAAAAAACGATAAGACGACAACATAAAATAACTAAATATTATATATCCATAACGCTTCATCTAAAACATTACTCTCAATTTACACACGGGACATCTAAAAAATACGAAAATATATGAAAACACATTAAACAACATTAAGACATAAAAATCCTAACAAATCTCAATAAAGCGAATCATAGACAGACATAAATAACCTAATTTACGTTAAACATAAAATATGGAATTCCAATTTATTCTCAGTGACATTTTCGATGAGTTGAAACGAATCTCTATGACATTAAATTTACATATTCTTATAAACTTTTTCGTTTGTAGATAACAAGATCTTGTCTGCGACATTACTTAAATTTTTTATGAATAATGTAATTCTAATTTAAAAGCTATCTTGGTTGAGGCTTTCAAGTTATTAGTTGCTGAAAATGCTTTTAGTATAAAGACTGAACTTCTCCATCTCGTCTGGCCAGCGTGGAGAATGTAGGCCAAATCCTCTGACTGCTCTACTGGATAATATACCTATGGCTCAGGTTATGCAGAGAGGGTCGTGCTCCTGCACTGGACCTAAAAGACCTGATGATGATGATGATAGACTTATAAAGAAGTCAGATTTTGTGTTTGATTGTAATGTATAACCGAAAAAACTTCTTTCACCAATAAAAAGCAACATTATGTTGTCAAGTTTTCGCGACTGTTACACATTTAAATAAAATTATTTTAATACGGTTTTATCGCGTTTATTACATTATTTATACACCTAACGTTTCGAGCACTTTACAGTGTTCGTGGTTATAAGAACTGCAAGATCTACCGCCTAAAACATTTATTGATAACGTTCCGGATGTACACAGTATTAGGTCACGGTGTCTGAAGGTCTTGCAGTCTTCTGCTTAGCTTGAAATGTGGTTAAATTGATGACTGGATCCCAAGCTGGTGGTAACTGCCAACCATCCTCTCTATTGAAAAAAGGAAGTTTTTTAATTTCAATAGCCTCACGAAGCATTCTTGGGATGTATCTGTTTTCTTTTGCAAGGGCTTGAGGATTATCAAAACGCATATAATGGTTAGGTTTGTCTAAGGCATGTTCACAGACATTATCAGTGTGTAACATAAGCTATACTACATAAAAAAAAAAGTAGCGAGGCGCGAGCAGTCTCGCCCATGATGGGTTCCGTGGTAGCAAGCATGGATTAGCCAAAATACTACTATAATTTTTCACGAGCATAAATTACTTTTTAGGGTTCCGTAGTAAACAAGGAACCCTTATAGTTTCGCCATGTCTGTCTGTCTGTCCATCCGCGGTTTTACTCAGAGACTATAAGTACTAGAAAGCTGAAATTTGGTGTGGGTATGTATATTAATCATGTCAAAAAAGTGGTATAAAAAATAGGTATAAAAAAATGTTATAGGCAACCAACTTATAAAATGTACTCGAAAATGTAAAATTTCATACATTTTTATTGTTACATGTTTTTGGTCGTTCAACTGTGAGATGCGAGTGTGAACAGTGTGAACTGAAAGTTGTCTTTCGCAACTACGGAACCCTACACTGCGCGTGGCCCGACACGCACTTGGCCGGTTTTTTCTTCTTAGTGTTTGTATGAATGAAAAAGCGGTTTAGGTAAATGGGCTATATTTAAAAAACTTCTGACTATATCTCATTTAAACCACACACAACCCGTTGAAAGTGCTCATTGTCATCAAAGATAATGCCTGGTGTTTTTGAGACCTTGGTCTGGTTGAAGATCAAAGGATTCTAACGATACCCTAGAAGAAAGAAAGAAAATCTTTATTCGGCAAAACAGATAACAACAAACAAAAACAGCAATTCTTAGCAAATTAAAATAAAATGGATCTGTTAAGGCATTTTAATGTTACGGTGGTAAAAACATCTCCTAAAAATCTTTGAAGTTACTCGCCTTTTTTGCAGTCTTATTATTATCACTACGTCAAATAAGACACTATAACAGATGATATATATATACGAGAACATTTGTCCAAAGCAACGGTGAATGGCTACATCACACAACTTTATAGTGCAATAAAGAGATTTGATCTGTCGGTCGGTCCGTAATTTCCTAAGTGTTGTGTACGACCTACAATATGATGTGTTTTACCCTCAAAGCAAGGCAGTTTCCACGAAATTCGTGTAAGATTTAATTCACTATCTTTATTCCTTATGGAAAAGGTAACTATATAATATTATAATACCTATGTAGTAAATAGTAGTCCCACACTAAGTATCAGTCAGTGTCTGTCCTGTAGTAGCCATTATAAATAAACAAAAAATATTTATTTCTTATGTTATCGCGATTTTTACACATTTAAATAAAATTATTTTAATACGGTTTTTATGGCGTTTATTACATTATTTATACACCTAACGTTTTGATACAGAGGATGGTTGGCAGTTACCACCAGCTTGGAATCCAGTCATCAATTTAATCAAATCTCAAGCTAAGCAGAAGACTGCAAGACCTTCAGACACCGTGAGCCAATACTGCGTACATCCGGAACGTTATCAATAAATATTTTAGGCGGTAGATTTTGCAGTTCTTATAAAATACTAGATAAATGTCAACTTAGTCTACCTGCGACCACGAACACTGTAAAGTGCTCGAAACGTTAGGTGTATAAATAATGTAATAAACGCGATAAAAATCGCATTAAAATAATTTTATTTAAATATTTATTTGTTAAGTTCGAAGTTGTGGGGAACAAGGCTAGTATTTTTTTAAAGTCGTTTCTATGTATAAAAATCTGGTGGAATAAAAACCATAAAATAATAATCTTCTTTCAGTCTAGCTATTATTTTTAAAATTTACGAACTACGCTTCATCTTAATATAACAAAAACATTTATTTTACAAATTACTTATATGTAAATGAACGTAATTTTAGAACTAAGAATTTCGTATTAACCCAAAAGATGGTTTGGTACACAAAAGTATAATTTTATTCATTAAAGATTCATATCTTGTAACAACAGTGTATCAGACTAAATGAAAATTCGATTGTCTGCCACAACATTATGAGTGTGTGATAGTTTATCTTAAAATTAGAATTGTTAGTGTCTTAATATTAAGAATAAATAAAGATTTGAATTCGGCGCGCAAAATCATGAATGGTATAAAAATTATTCGCCTATGATTTGTCTTCGTAAAATTATGCGTAATAATCAGTGACATTTCTCTCTTCATTGACAAATCATGTCATAGATAAAAAGGGATGGGTTTTTTTGGTGGGAAGTCAAGGGGTTCAGTTGTCGTTTTTACTTATACAATTTTGCAAATTGATATAATTGGACTTTATAATATGAAATTGTGTAGTTTGGTGTTATAAATGCTCGTGCTCGAGAACAATTTGTGAAATAGTTAAAGTAGACTGTTAAATGGACTCGTATAGATTTGTCGCCAAAATGTCCCACGATGCTGCCAAAGAACATACGCCATCTTTGATGCCACATACCGTACAACACCGATACTTGGTATCTGATTATACTGGACATTGGCAGAATCACTGAAATCTCGGTGGAAGCCATAATTAAAAAGAAGAAAGAAAGAAAAAGGGATGTTTCTAATTGTCTCCACCTATACATGCAAGCTATCATTTATCTTATCACGTTAGGTGCATTTGGTTCTTCTTCTTCGGTTTTAGAATATGGCTTCCACCGAGATTTCAGTGATTCTGCCAATGTCCAGTAAATTGAGATACTAACTATAGGTGTTGTACGGAAATGTTTTAACAAGTAGCATCAAAGATGGCGTATGTTCTTTGATGCCTCGTGGGAGCTTCAGGTGACAAATCTATACGAGTCCACATAATAGTCTACTTTAACTATTTCACAAATTGTTCATGAGCACGAGCATTTATAACACCAAACTACACCAATTTCATATTATAAAGTCCACAAAAAATCAATTTGCAAAATCATTTAAGGCAAACCCCAACTGCACCCCTAGACTTCCCACCACAAACTCCCCGTGCATTTGGTTGTTATTACAACAATGAACAGCATTTATTGATTAGCTGTCAACACACGACTATTTATAGTTGGTTGAGTTCCATTTTCAGCGGGCTGATACGATATCCATTGAACGTGAAATGTTATAATTAATAATGATAGATTTAAATAATTATTTACCACTATTACCCATGAAATTTGTTTAAAATTTTATATGCGCCGACTCAAAACCAAGAACAACTAATATCCTTACATCCTTGATCTCTCCTTTTTTGAAAAGCTTTTATTGTTGTAGCAAAATAAAAATACTGTATTTAGTATATTGTATTTGATAATTGTTATGTTAAATTACATAAATCATTAAATAGGGTTATGCGAAATTGATCAAATCAAAATTATATCAAATGATCGACACTAATGGCATCTAAAACAAATCAGGATATTACTAATATATTTGTTAAACTCTTTTATATCTATTGAGTGTCATGAGTAAACAGTTTCAGTATTATTTATATTTTATCTGATTTAACAGTCAGTCTGTATAAAAGGGGTACAATTTGAATGCTCATCAAAAAAGTTTTTAAACCCTGAGACTAAAGCGCAGGGCACATAGAAAAGGCGTAACACGCGGACAGGGCGCAGACAAGGCGCGGCGCCGTCGCGACTTTTGAAAACACATAGAAAAGACGAGGCACAGACGCGCGAGTCCCGGCGCCCGCGCCTCACCCTTCCTCCGTCCGCTCGCGCCCTTGCCCCGTCCGTTCTGTGTGTTTTACCATAGGGCGCAGACCCGTCGCAGACGAGTAAGCGTCGTGTCTGCGCCCTGTCTTTTCTGTGTTTTGGGTCGCGACGCCTCTATACATTTTGTATGAAAAAGACGCGGAGGAGACATATGTCTGCGTCCCGCCCTACGTCTTTTCTATATGTCCTTCGCTTAAGAACCAAGTAAAATATATTAACTTTATATAAATTAAACCCACTCTATGCCCAAGGGCCTAAAGTACAACGTTCTAATTCTATGTTTTTTATTTACATGTATAAAAAAGGTATGTTATTTGCCTCTGTTTCGGTTTCCATGATCACTTCTCAAATCGCCGTCGTAGCTGAAACACACCTTCCAATATAATTAAAAGGATTACTACATAATTTAGGTGTGGATTTTAATATAATATATCATATACTATATTAAAATCCTGAATCGGGTGTTTTTCTGATATACTCGTAACCTACTTGTGAAAGTTGTGAAGATAGGATTTACTCGGTTAACTACACAATACTCTGAAACAAGATAGCGTTTGTAAATCCACGACATACATATGTTAACACAAGTACGCTATATTACGTCGCATTACACTATATTAAGGACATCAGGATCCAGGTGGAAGTATCCAATTTACCCTGACCCATCATGACGAAAATTTCCACTGGATTTTGAGGAAACTGAGTGGATTTGGAGGTCTCGGCTGAATGGTCGGGGAGGGAGAGGAAATAGGCACATAAGGGATGGTTAAGTACATGTCGCAGTTCTGGTTTATATTAAATTTGCATTTATATTATATTTTACATTTATAATAGAGATAAGAACCATATGCATACCTATATTATCAGATCAAGATATATTAAAAGAGCACTAAACTCTGTAAATTCATTTCATTCAACCACTGACATGTTTTTTTTTTCTTTAGACAGACTGAACATATATGTTAGGTAATTTTCATAGAAACTGTAAAAAGTCTATATGTCACATCGAAAATGTCATTGTTGGTTATTGTTGCTATTCGCATTGACGCTAATTCCGTAAAAATATAAATTTTACCGATTTATTTGACTAATATATTAATGGGTTTGTATTTTAAACACCTACCACAAAACCTATCACAAAACCTTGAATTGTAGGAAAACTGTGTTTTTCTTAAAATTGTATTACTAAATCGGGATTTGACATTTCTTGATGTTTACAAGTTTGTCATTCAGGACTTGCGAGATTTTAGCATGCCATAAACCTAACATGATGTATTTGCTTCCTTATCATATATCTGTGTTTTTTCAGGTTTCTTTAGACAAGTGCACTACTTAAGTTTGACATTCGGCCAGTCAATATCGACACGAAAAGTGTCAAACATTGCAAACGCGCATGTACTTGCATTTTTATGTCGATATTGACTGGGCTACAAACCGATGAGCGAATAACAGTTCTGTGAAAAAAAAAACTTTTATTTAACTTTACATCGATTCACTCTAAGTGGAAATTACGCTAGTACGAACCACTAAAGTTCGATATAATACAAAAAAATAATAAATAATGGCAAAAATTTTCAGCTCAAAATAAATCAACCGCCTAGCAAAACTATTTCTTAACAAAAAAAAACGCAACTCACTCAAAAAACCCCAAATAGTCTTTCAATAGATCCGACCCCAAATTTCCGAGCACACATTAAAAAACTGCAATTTTTATGCAAAGCAACCAACCACGAAAGACCCCTAACACACCCCATTTCAACCCCTTTAAGATGAAAAGAGGGTTCTTATTATGCTGGCAAATTCTCTACCACTCAAACGCTACAACTGTCTAGAAAGATATGGTAACTGAATTTAAGAATAAATTACAGTTAGTTCTTTGTTCTTATTAGTTCGTGTCAAGATTACCTCCGAGGTTTGCTTTATACTGTCTCAGTTTATACAGTTTTTATTTGAAGAGTTAAAAGCTGTAGTAAAACTCTAGGGATATACCTTCAGGTGTCCTGAAATACTAAATTTGCCGAGACGATTTAAAATGTGTCGTGTGTCGTAGATGATGTCAGCTTTTGTTTGTTGTTGTTGTTGTTGTTGTTGAAAATTAAATGATAATCGTTTTGTTTTTTTAAGTTATTAATTTTTTTCGAAGTCATTGGTAGACTTTTCTTTCTTGAATTACTTGGATTTCTCGCTAACTTAACTTCTACTTCGATATATACATATTTCATAGATAAGTAAAATGTACTTATCTATAAAAATATGTTACGTCTTAATCCCTTACGGGGTAGACAGGGCCAAGGCTATGAGACCTGCAGGCCACGTTTAGCACGTTAGTGGGCGTATAAGTAAACAAATATTGGAAACGTAAAGGAGACCGTTGGCTCATTATTAGCTCTAATGAGTACTAAGCAATCCATTGTGCAGTCACTGCTATGGGTGCCTAGAAGTGGCATAAAATATATCTCTATAATGTTATAGAGACTTCCAAGCATGGATTAGATAGACTTAGATATGTATCTAAACCTCCTCCATGCTTGGAGATACGTAAAGTTGTTGTGCTATCTTTGCAGTTGAGCTTGGATTTAATCATTCGATGGTAGTCATTGAGATACATGTATATGAAGCATTAAGGCAGTTTAAAACATCTGCCATCAGTGCTGGCCATTTACAGTCACGAATATCAAACAAAGAAACACTCAGAGGACAGTGTTGAAAACTCTACTCTGTCGTATACAGGGTTATTCTTCAGACCAGTCGGTGAGTCAGTTTGGCCGGCTTCCGGTTCATTTGTCGCGAAATAGAGAGTCATCGTGTAATGACCGTCTTTCAGTGTTCAGTATTTCTGATACAGATAAGACTTTCGATATTTTTTGCTGTCTCTGATGATCGTTAGTGATGTCGGTTGAAATGTTACTAAGGAAATTTAGTTAATTTTTGGGACAAGCTTTTTTCATGACGCCAAACGAACAAGCGGGTCTCCTGATGGTAAGTGATCGCTGCTGTTCGTGGACAACTGCTACACCAGGGGTGTTACAAAAGCGTTGCCGGCCTTTAATTTCTCTCCCCACAGGTGAAGGGGTATGGGCCTCAGGCTCTCTCTATCACCGAACGAAGCATAGAAGCGGTAAAGCTACAACTCAAACGTCGATTTTCTATAACAGTGCGGTACTTCCCCGGACGAGCCGGCCTATTCGTGCTACTAGCAAAAGTGCTGGTAGCGTGGCTCTATCAATCCAAGCTTTAATGAAAGTTTTCTGAAATGCTCACCATCAGATTGCACGCCTAAGCGTAGACCTCGATAAGCCGCTGTCATTGGATAATATTTGACAAGCAGCAACAATTGAATCATTGTGGCCCAATCACAGCTTACCGGACCCGACGCTTCAGTGCTGACGCCGCTTATTTCAGAACACCTTCATTGAGAGAGAGCTCCAACTATAAAATTTTATAGTTCTGTTATGATAATGCTCTGTTATGAGTAATTTTGTATTTATGAAATAAAATAAAGGTCTGTAATTTAATTTAATTTGCCATGGAAAGTTGGTCAGTAAGTCAGTATCATTGCATGTATAATCTTAGACATTATATAAGTACAGAAAGTCTAAAACTGGCAGTTCTAAAAAAAACCAGTTCAAGATAAATCAGTGCATCCAAAGTGCTCACGAAAAGAAAACATAAACAACAGCTTTCCCCTTGACCTTTAACGTTGCTTCACCAGGGTCGGACTGGGTATTTATATATACGTTTTGCGCCCGCGCCCTAGACAACGCGACTACGCGGGCCCACTATCTCTATAATAAACGCGAAAGTAACTTTGTATTGCTGTCATTGCTACATACTTCTACGCAAAATGAAACTTGGTATGAAGAGAGTTTGTGACCCGGAAAAGGGTACTGTGCCCGAGGGATATACATTCATGCAAGCGGAACCGAGGTCCAAAACTAGTTATATACCAAAACTCATTGTTCTATTTTTGATATAAACAAGCTACCCAAGGCGAGCTGGCGTAGGGTAGACAGCCGATTGTAAAACTTATATATCTTATGTTATAACATAAATATACGTAGTATTTTCTCGTTAACCAGCATATTTCAATAATAGCATCCTGGGCCTAAACGCACTACAGCTAAAAAATAACTAGATTCACGCTGGATGCATAGAAAAGACCTTTGCCAAATCATGTTAAAACATTAATATACGAATTATTTACTCGTAAACAAACGTGTAAGATAAGAGCAGATCTCGGGCCTAAACGTACCACAGCTAAGGACATAACTAGAATCACGCTAGATGCAAAGAAAATGAACCTACTTATCAGCTGGTACAGTGTTTAGACTTGCAAGGCCTTACAAAAAAGTACCCCCTTGAAATATCATAAATATACCCACCCGGGCCCTTCCCAGCTAGTCCGGCCCTGTACCTCACAACATATTGTTCTTTTCAACACTGATATATCTCTATTTCGAATATCACAGCGTATATATTCAAATATTATAAATATAATTCCACGTGGGCCCTACCCAACTAGTCCGGCCCTGTACCTCACAACATATTGTTCTTTTCGACACTGATATATCTCTATCTCGACTATCACAGCGTATATATTCAAATACTATAAATATAATTCCACGTGGGCCCTTCCCAATTAGTCCGGCCCTGTACCTCACAATATATTGTTCTTTTCAACACTGATATATCTCTATCTCGACTATCACAGCGTATATATTCAAATACTATAAATATAATTCCACGTGGGCCCTTCCCAATTAGTCCGGCCCTGTACCTCACAACATATTGTTCTTTTCAACACTGATATATCTCTATCTCGACTATCACAGCGTATATATTCAAATACTATAAATATAATTCCACGTGGGCCCTTCCCAACTAGTCCGGCCCTGTACCTCACAACATATTGTTCTTTTCGACACTGATATATCTCTATTTCGACTATCACCGCTTTAATTCTAATAATATAAATATAATTCCACGTGGGCCCTTCCCAACTAGTCCGGCCCTGTACCTCACAACATATTGTTCTTTTCGACACTGATATATCTCTATGTCGACTATCACCGCGTAAATCGTCCGACGATTATATCCATACGTGATTTAACTCCACAACAACTTATACCTTTAATTCTCGCAACGTTTTTTTGTACAAAACTTTTCGAATTTGGACCTTACACCTTTGGACAAAAGGATGTTGAAAATGTATAAAAAATATTTGTCATTGATGGTATTCTGTCGACGATCGAGATTTTATGACGCTGTGTAAATATAGAATTAAATGTCGTTTGTCGGTCTGTGTGTTGGTGATAAATATTTAATGTTGAAGCGTTAAGAACTATTGCGTTGATGTTAAAATTAAGATAAATGTTTCATATGTACAAGCATACAACTTTTTTATTTTGTTAAGTGTAGTTGGCTTTGTTATTGAGTAACATGTATTTTGTATTAGCTCAAAAATATGGAAGATGTAATTGATTATGATTTGCATAAATAATGTTATAACAAATTATTAACTACCTAACTTTAACGTTTGGCGGTACTCGAGCAAGCGGCAACGTCGTTCTAGATCGAGCGTAAGTACCATACACTTTTTAATTTGCAACAAACCAAAGAAAATAAAAACAAGCTCATTCACATACATACTATCAAGTATTTTTCCCTTGCGGGGTAAACAGAGCCCAGGTCTGTAAAACCTTAAGGCCACGTCTAGCATGTTAGCTAATATCTTTGTAAATAATCCGCGAAAATTAAATTTAATAATTGAAATAATAATTATAAGCCTATGGAGCGGAGTATCGTGGGTGTTAAACTAACTGATTGGATTAGAAACACTACACTGCGCGCCAACACAAAAGTCACGGATATCGGAATAAAGGCAGCGAAATTAAAGTGGAATTGGGCGGGTCATCTTTGCCACACATCTGTTCACATCTCAACAATTTGGGTTCCAACGGACGGACATAAGAAGAGAAGAACATATAAGACGAGGTGGTCCGATGGCTTCGGCATTCGACAACCTTTGGAAAGAAAAAAGTCAAAGACAGAGATGACAGAGAGGAAGGAGGGGAGGCCTTTACCCAGCAGTGTGATAGATACGGCTAGCAAAAAAATTATAATAAAAATAAGTTGAGGTGTCTGAGGTTGAGCATAGTCCTTCAGGCATGTAGGGACCAAAACTGCACTGAGTTTTTTTCGGCGTATTCAGTGGTCTTTCCGAAAAGCTAGTAGCTTTTCGATTTTGCAAATTTAAAAAAATATTATGTTCAAAAAGCGACACATGATATCCAAATTTGAATAAAATTTCATTTCATTTCATTTCATTTGAGTGCTTTTTCATTTACACGTTGTATAGGCGTTGAGCAGGCTGATACGATATCCATAAGGGCCCAGCCCGCTAAAATTAACCGCTTTTCTTATAGAACCAATACTTACACGAAAAACAATTCCTTCAATAGTGTTTAGCCGGCTCGGCAATATGTAAGAAAGTCGTTTTTTTTCCAAGCTGGTCTAGGAGAAAAGAAAAAACGTAGAATGTACCAGCTGCTTCTCTTCCCGCGCATTATTTATTCTCAGTATTTCATTAGCTCTTTAGTCACCTCTTACGATATCCAACGAAAAAGTCTTTGAGGTTCTAAGACTAAAACCACACGGCACATGCACAACGAATAATGGCCTTTTTTCGAAGCCACCTAGTCGTAAAACATTTCTTTTTAAAAACGGAAAAGCGTCAAAGCGAAAATTCGTTTTTCTTCGCAATGAATTGAGCGAACCGAATTTCGGTTTCGTCGATATGCACAATTGTTTCTTTTACCTTTTCCTCCGAACAGTTTCACAGCTAGGCAAATGAACAAACCTTGCTAATGTTAAATAAACGAATTCTTCATTCTATAGCTATACACACTGGCGCCTTCCCATCTCAGGGGATCAGTTGCTAAAGCCGGGTCAGCTGCTGAAGGCGCTGAGGTCGCCAAGCGGCGCAAATATGCCTGCTTGAATGCAGATTACATATTTGTACCGTTTGGTGTGGAAAAATTTGGACCGTGGGTCCTAGTGCGAGAGCTTTCTATAAAGAGATTGCCCCTCGCCTGATCGCCGTCGCTCGTGACAAGAAGGCTGGCTGTTTTTTCGCGCAAAGGATAAGCGTCGCAATCTAGCGTGGCAATGCAGCCAGCGTCCTTGCCAACATGCCACATGGGCATGAATTTTTAGATTTATAAGTTTATTTTATTATGTTAAAGTAGTTTAGTTTATTAGTTTAATTTATACATAGCATTTTATTTATCACATGTATACATGTATCACTTTTATTTATCACATGTATATATATACCATTATTATTTTCTAATAGACATATATATAGTATAACTAAAGAAAAAAAAATCTATAGCTTGAAACCAACTTCTAAGTTTAGAGAGATACGTTCAACATAACTTCAATAATTATTTTTAACAAAAGACGTAACTTAGGGACCACAAGCTAAACAAAGCTTATTTACATCAAATCCTCTGACTGCTCTGGCTAATATATACTCGTACCTATCTCTAGTAGCACAGACAGAGAGGGTCGTGCTCCTGCAGTGGAGAGTAAAAAAGACGAAGAAGAAACGGTGATGATGTGATGATGATGATGGAACCCACAACTCGCAAAAGAATAAAATAGAAACAAGTTTAACCTAACGGCATCCGTGTACACAATTTTTGCTTTCCCTCAATTTTTCGAGGATCCCTTTATAAGAACCTGACTTGGTGACCATGGGACGACTCAGGGTGTGCAATATTTTAGACAAAACAAGAATTTCTTAAATCGGTCTCCTGGACCGATTTAAGAAATTCTTGTTTTGTCTTCGAGATTTTGGAGAACATATATAAAAAAATCCGACGAATTGAGATTTCGCGGATAGCGTGGCTCTGCCACACACAACTAACTAAAGGTTTAAAATTGTTTATAAATAAATATATACGGACAAATCACACAGATTGAGCTAGCCCCAAAGTAAGTTCTAATGAAAGACTTGTGTTATGGGATACTAACTCAACGATACTATATTTTATAACAAATACATATATAGATAAACATCCAAGACCCAGGTCAATCTGAAAAAGATCATTTTCCATCTTGACCTGACCGGGGATCGAACCCGGGACCATCCGTGTCGCAGGCAGGCGTGATGACCGCTGCACCACGGAGCTCGTCAATTACTTTATTAAAGTTTATTAATAAGACATACAAGAAGATAATAATAACAAGTCGTATTATAAAGGTTCCTTTCATTCGTTACGGAATGCCAAAACCTCGAATTTTAAAGCAGAACCAATAGCGCCTAGAATATAATAAAACCCGTTGAATCGAGATATTCCGGATACATAATGAATGCGGATCCCGGGCTCAGATGTATTCTTTTGATATTTAAATCATCGACTAATGAAATGAACCCGGGGTATTCCTGTTTCAGGTTAGGTGTTATATTGATTTCGCTTCAGAGGGAATTTTAAAATTTCCCGTTAGGGCCGTAGCACACTTTGGTGTTCGTGTGTGTTTTTAGAGGAGCTCGATGGTCCAGTGGGTGTGAGCTCTATGAGCGCTTACATATGTTAAGCAACCCCTGGTGCAGTCCCTACTTGGATGGGTGACCGCAAAGTGGCATAAAAATTTCTCGAGCTCCTCCGTGCTTCGGAAGGCACGTTAAGCCGTTGGTCCCGGCTGTCATCGTTGATGGCAGTCGTTAAACTATGTCAGATGCCTTAAGGCAGCTTGAAAAATCGGACACCAGTGTTGGCCACTTACACATACGAAAAATAAACAAACGTGTGTGATTTTGTGAAAGTATGTTAGATTAAGGTTAACAAACTCGTACATACCTACTTATTATCAAGTCTCAACACTTAACTTCCACGCTGGTCTGGGAGTAAAGAAAAAACATAGGATGTACCAGCTGCTTCTCTTTCCGCGCAGATCGTAAAAACCGATTGAGGGAATGGGCGAAAATCTTAAGAATCATGGCAATAGGCGATGCGGCTAGCAACCCATCACTATTTTGATTCCGTTTTCGACATCGACGCCCACCACGATGCTAAACGTGGCCTTAGGTCTTATAGACCTGGGCTCTGTCTACCCCGCAAGGGATAAAAACATACATGGAAACGAAACTAATTTTTTTTTTCTTCAAACCTATTCATGCGGGGTGTTTATAGATAGTAATAGATAGGTCTATAGAACCAGTTTTACTCAAAGTCAACAGTTTGAAAGACAGGCACTTCCAATATGGTAAAAAGTGTTCAGTGTCCAGTTTAAAGTGATACAAAGTATCGTTATTGCACGGCTTACAAATAACAGGGAGCAATCAAAGACGGCGTAGGTCATTGCTTTATGGGAGCTTCTAGTTACAAGTCTATACGAGTCCATATAGGTAGTCAGCCGTGGTTAAAACAAAAGTCGTGTATTTGATATATCCCTTAACCCTACCCTTTTGCTGCAGTTGAGTTGTGGTTTTTGCTTTTCATATTTTAGGGATCCGTATCTGGTGGAGGGGGAAATTGGTATGCGTATGATGTTAACTTTGATCCGGTGGTTAAAGGAATGTTAGGGTAAGTGCGTGCATACTTAATGAAAGAAAATAGCTTTTGTCTGTTTGTTAGGTAACTATGTGACGGATTTGATGCGGTTTTGACTATCCTTTCGAGGATTAGTTGGGGAAAATTTAAGGAACCCTTGATAATTTCCAGAGTTCAAATTTTGAAATAAATTTAAAAGTAATTTAAAATCCTTTTTTTTTCAATTATGTATTTTCTATTTTTAATTCAGTTTTCAACATGATATTTACTTAGGTAATTATTTACAAAATACATTTGACTAAAACTAACTAAAAACTAAAACTTAACTAAAAATAAATAAAACTATTAAATAAATACCGAACTAGATAAATGAAAAAAAAAAGCTATAAATAAAAAATGTCCCGCAGTTTGTTGTCACACGAAAGGGTACCCAAAATGCTGGCAGCATTGCCACGTTGGATGGCAATGGTTCTGTCCAAGAAAATTGCCAGCCTTCTGGTTATTTAAAATACTAGTATCTACTTAAAAATAAATTAAAAATAAAATAAGGCTTGCGGAAATATATAATATAACGATGTTTGTAACAAATTGGCTCTCGTAATACAGAGAGGGTCATGCTCCTACAGTGGAGACAAAAAAAGACAGGATTGTTTGTTTGTTTTTCGTATGTGTAAGTGGCCAACACTAGTGTCAGATTTATCAAGCTGCCTTAAGGCATCTGACATAGCTTAACGACAGCCATCAACGATGACAGCCGGGACCAACGGCTTCACGTGCCTTCCGAAGCACGGAGGAGCTCGAGATATTTTTATGCCACTTGCGGTCACCCATCCAAGTAGGGACTGCACCAGGGGTTGCTTAACATACGTAAGCGCTCATAGAGCTCACACCCACTGGACCATCGGGCTCCTCCAAAAGACAGGATGATAACGAAGTAAGATTTTTATTTCTTAGTTACGCCTCAACCAATCAAAGATTTGGCTGATTAACATACAGCATATTTTTTCAACACAATGAAGTTCCTAAAATAGTTAATAAGGTAAGGCGTATTCAAAACATTAATTTCATGAAACCTCTCAATCATAATGATAAAATAAATATACAAAAATAAACAAATAAGGAGAAAGTCCCACTCGTCTTGTTTTCTCGGAATACTCCAAATCGGCAAATAACAGGATTTGCTCGTACTGAAGTACGTTCTCGAGATATATCGTATGAAACAAACACACATGAATAAGTTAAGATGACTTTATTAAATAGGCAAGGGTGAGTCGTTTTAAAATTAAACCATGCAAGTAAAGTAAAAACAGCAAAAATATTCGGGTTCGATCCCCGGTCAGGTCAAGATGGAAAATGATCTTTTTCAGATTGACCTGGGTCTTGGATGTTTATTTATCTATATATGTATCTATTATAAAATATAGTATCTTTGAGTTAGTATCCCATAACACAAGTCTCGAACTTACTTTGGGGCTAGCTCAATCTGTGTGATTTGTCCGTATATATATTTATATAAATATCACGTTTGTTGTCCCCTTCAGTATTGTATTATTTTGATTCTTTATTTATATTTAAAGTGAATATACAACTAAATATTCTGTAAATATTTAAAAAGTCTACCTGCTGCCGTTTTTAATATCAAGCAAAAACAAGCAAAAAAAAATTACGTTTGTTGTGTGGGAGCTCCATTTAATTTTTTATATTCTGTTTTTAGTGTATGTTGTTAAAACGGCTGAGCGGCTACAGAAATTCATTATCTGTGCAAATATCCTAGTGACCGACAGACAGACTTACAGACGGACATCTAAGTCTCAGTAATAAGGGATCCAATTTTTACCTTTTGGGTACGGAACCCTAAAAAACTAAAACTTTATACATTTATATACTTCCCATTTATATACTTTCCCATAAAAATTTAACCAGTTGATTGGTAAATATGGATGTGCTAACCAATTTTTTTTAAATTTTCAACGCCATTTTTTTTCAGAATTACCCTTTATTACAATATTATTGAGCAAGAAAAATATTCAAATAATGTTATACAGAGCTATTCTATTGAAAAATACCTTTCACAACAAAAGGATCTTTGGAGAAACTTAATTGAACCCTGAAAAATTGTAAGCAATAAGCGTGATATTTTTCAATGAATTTTCTTGTTATTTGCTAGGAATTTCGAAGGAATCACGTTTTCAATTAGAGAGGAATCAAAAGCATTACTTGTTAACTTTGTTATTAATTCAAGTAAGTAATAGTACACACAGATGGAGCTTTTTTTGATACTTTCTTCAAAACTACTCGATAGATAGCCCGTCGATATGAACAAGTTTTCTTACTTATGAGGTTAATGACCTATTTTTTTACATCCTCATATAAATTGACCGGCCGCCGTGTGGTTCCCGGCAGAGTAGAATAGGACCACTCAGTCATCCCGTGGATGTCGTAAAAGGCGACTAAGGAAACACAAGCTAAACAAAGCTTATTAACATCAAAGAGACCTCTCCAACCCGTCTGGCCAGCGTGGAGGGTGTAGGCCAAATCCTCTGACTACTCAGGCTTGTATATGGCTCTGGTAGTACAGAGAGGGTCATGCTCCTGCAGTGGAGACTAGAAAGACCTAATGATGATAAATTGACCGGATAGTTTTATATGGAAATGTAAAAAAAATGAATTTCCCGTTTTGGTCCTACAGGAAATGTTGTTTAAGTCGATGGGCTGAATCACTTCTTAAAGGGTTCCAAAACGTTCAATCACTCTCACAATCACCTTATACATCTCTCTTTACACTTTACACTTGCCATTGACAGATTCATCATGATCATCAGGTTTTTTTTAGTCTCCACTGCAGTAGCATAACCCTCTATGTACTACCAGAGCCATATACATGGCGAAATTTTGATCGTTCTGGACCCTTAAAGGGGTGATTCAGCCCGTCGATATGAACCATTTTTCCTATGGGACCAATGCTGGAAACTCCAATTTTATTTCGACATTTTCATACAAAGTGTTCAGCCGCCCGGGCAATTTGTATAGGAATGTCGAAATTTTTTTCGAGTTTACAGCATTTGTCCCATAGGAAAAGTTGTTTATATTGACAGGCTGAATCACCCCTTTAATGGTCCGGAACGATCAAAATTTCGCCTTGTATAGCCAGCGCGGGCAGAGGATTTGGCTTAAACTCTGCACGCTGGCTAGTTGGGTTGGAGAGGTCTCTTTGATGTTTATAAGCTTTGTTTAACTAGTGTTGCCTAGGTAGCCTTCTACGACATCCACGGGAAGACTTGGAGTGGTCCTATTCTACTCTGCCAGAAACAACACGGCATATTAGATTTAGTTTAGATTAAGTTTTAATAGTTAAAAATTAGGTAGAATAACCTAATTTTTAAATACGTGCCACGAAACCAATCTTTGTTCAATATACATACATACATACTATCATGTCTATATACCTTGCGGGGTAGACAGAGCTCAAGGTCATAAGACCCAAAGGCCACATTATGCATCGTAGTGGGCGTTAAGGCTCAAATTCGTTCAATGTAGCCCAAGCCTAGTAGACTAGTACTCACAATATGATTATTTTCATATTTTCATATCCCCATTGTCCGGTTCCACTTACCTGAAACAAAAGAAAGAAATTATATTCGACAAATTAATTATGACTGAGTTTGCAGAATATTTAATTAACGGACATGCAAACAAAATGCTTTTTGTGTGGAAAATAACTAGAAAACTGTTGTTGTCTTCACAAATGCGTTTTAGCGGAAACAATAATAAAAATATATACGGACAAAACACACAGATTGAGCTAGCTCCA
This sequence comes from Rhodophaea formosa, assembly GCA_963082605.1. Taxonomy (NCBI): domain Eukaryota; kingdom Metazoa; phylum Arthropoda; class Insecta; order Lepidoptera; family Pyralidae; genus Rhodophaea; species Rhodophaea formosa. Next base: position 4,228,842 of record OY720228.1, on the reverse strand, counting down.
AAGTAAGTTCGAGACTACACAATTAAACAACTTAACAAGTTGTGTAATTGTCACACATCATCATTTGATGATCAGAGGAGCCTGATGGTCCAGTGGGCGTGAGTATTATAAGGCTTACACATGTTAAGCAACCCCGAGTGCAGTCCCCACTTGGTTGGATGACCGCAAGTGGCATATAATATCTCAAGCTCTATCTGTAACGTTTCTTACATGCAGTTCCTAGAGTTACTTAACATATGTAAGCTACTGGGAGAAAGAAAAAGGCTGCCTACATTTACCACATACGAATTTCCGGCAAATATTACAATTTCTGTAAGCTAAACTTTAATTTTCTTACAGCAATGTAAGGTACCAGAAAATTATATCCAAAATAGCGTAAAATTTAAGTGAAAACCATGGCTTTTTAACTTGGATTAAAAGCGGGACATATGAAAAGTTATGTAACTAGGATTGCGCGGGACGTGTCGTATGGAAATACGGACGTGAGGTCCGACATTAACGCGAGCGGGCCGTAGCACGAACACGAGCGTAGCGTTTTCAGTCCAGCTTTTAAATATCTTAAGAAGCCGGCGGACCGCCCGCTCAAATCGAATTTGAGGCGAGCGCCTAAGTTTGTTGGACATATCGCTATCTCATTCATCGTGAGCGGGCCGACGCCGACGGCTAACCATGCGCCGCGCCCCGCACTCTCCGCGCGATAGTGAGAATGTGTGCGTGCGTTCCTTCATCGAAGACGTGCAAAATCGACATAGTTTTTTGGGCTGTAGATTTCGAAAATGACGTCTGTTTTGGAATTCAAGATGGCGGACCCGATTTGTCAAATAAAATGGACATGGGTGTCGTTGTATAGGTTTTTTGGGGTGTAGATTTCGAAAATGACGTCAGTTTTGGAATCCAAGATGGCGGACACGATTTGTCAAATAAAATCGACATGGGTGTCGTTGTATAGGTTTTTTGGGGTGTAGATTTCGAAAATGACGTCAGTTTTGGAATCCAAGATGGCGGACACGATTTGTCTAATAAAATCGACATGGGTATCGTTGTACTGGTTTTTCGGGGTGTAGATTTCGAAAATGACGTTAGTTTTGGAATTCAAGATGGCGGACCCGATTTGTCTAATAAAATCGACATGGGTGTCGTTGTATAGGTTATTCGGGGTGTAGATTTCGAAAATGACGTCAGTTTTGGAATCCAAGATGGCGGACCCGATTTGTCAAATAAAATCGATATGGGTATCGTTGTATAGGTTTTTTGGGGTGTAGATTTCGAAAATGACGTCAGTTTTAGAATCCAAGATGGCGGACACGATTTGTCAAATAAAATCGACATGGGTATCGTTGTATAGGTTTTTCGGGGTGTAGATTTTGAAAATGACGTCAGTTTTGGAATCCAAGATGGCGGACCCAATTTGTCAAATAAAATCGACATGGCTGTCTTTCTTTCTTCTTTTTAATTATGGCTTCCACCGAGATTTCAGTGATTCTGCTAATGTCCAGTATAATGAGATACCAAGTATCGGTGTTGTACGGTATGTGGCATCAAAGATGGCGTATGTTCTTTGGCAGCCTCGTGGGAGACTTTGGCGACAAATCTATACGAGTCCATTTAACAGTCTACTTAACTATTTCACAAATTATTCTCGAGCACGAGCATTTATAACACCAAACTACACCAATTTCATATCATAAAGTCCACTTAAATCAATTTGCAAAATTGTATAAGGAAAACGACAACTGAACCCCTTGACTTCCCACCAAAAACTTGCCAAAAACCGCCATCTTGGATTCCAAAACTGATGTCATTTTCGAAATCTACACCCCGAAAAACCTGTACAACGATACCCATGTCGATTTTATTTGACAAATCGGGTCCGCCATCTTGGATTCCAAAACTGACGTCATTTTCGAAATCTACACCCCGAAAAACCTATACAACGACACCTATGTCGATTTTATTTGACAAATCGGGCCCGCCATCTTGGATTCCAAAACTGACGTCATTTTCGAAATCTACACCCCGAAAAACCTATACAACGGTACCCATGTCGATTTTGCATAAAAAGTCGCAGCCGCCATCTTGGATTCCAAAACTGACGTTATTTTCGAAATCTACACCCCGAAAAACCTATACAACGACACCCATGTCGATTTTATTTGACAAATCGGGACCGCCATTTTGGATTTCAAACTAACGTCATTTTCGAAATCTACACCCTGAAAAGGCTATGAAACTTCCAAAAAGATTTTCCATGAAAAGTCGCGTCTTCCATTACGGATTTCAACAATGACGTCACTATGGTGAAGTACACCCCAAAAAGAAAAAAAAAAGATTCGAGTAATATTCTAAAATTTCTTCAGATAAAAATATGTACCTACTTACTGTGTGATACATCCCACACTTCGAAGTCCATTATCGAGAATTCGAAAACAAAAATAAACTACAACAGTTTATTGAAATAATCAAAAGAACAACGACGGCACCAACGCACACACACATTCGAACTGTGTCTATTAGTGTCTACGCATGCGTATCGTACCCCCCCCCCCCCCCCCCCGCACAGCCGCCGCGTCCGCCCCGTGCGAGAGGAAACAGCTAGATGGCTGTTCAAAATTTCTCACTAATTTGAGCGTATTTGTGAATACCAAAAATGATGAATGAAAATTGATTATATTTTAATTTTCTTTCAGACATTGCGTAACTAGACAATATAAGGTGTGTTTCTATTATAATTACATAATGATTGGTTTAGGTTTTAATACAAAACAAATAGGCGGAAAATATGTCGATAATGTCGTAAAAATGAACGAAATTAAAACGCAAATATATGAAAGTACGTTAATATTTTGAAAAAAAAAAAATTTAACAGGAACATAGATAAATACTGTCTTAATACAAATAATAGCATATTTGTGTTGAAATATGCTCGAACTAAAAATTATTTTGGTAGTAAATTTGTATGGGAAATTCATGGGTCGCCGGCTTCTTAACTACTGATATTCCCTAGATCGGACCGAATGGAAAAAATGGAGGGAGGCCTTTTCCCAGCTGTGGGACAGTTAATGGCTCGAAATGAACTACTGATATTATAAAGTACTAGATGTTACCCGCGGCTTCACCCGCGTAATTTATAGCCTATGTTCTTCTCGGTACCCTAACCTATGTGTATGCAAAATTTCATGATGATCGGTTCAGTAGATACGGCGTGAAAGCGTAACAAACAAACAAATAAACAAACAAACTCACTTTCGCATTTATAATATTAGTTAGGATTAGGATTATCTGGTAGTCGTTAAAGGAACCACGTCAGAGGCCGAGAGGCGGTTCCGAAGAACTCTGATACCAGGGTGTGCATGGTCGACTAACCGTGTCACCTACTCGAATGATGATGATGATGATATTATAAAGAGAAAAGATTTGTTTGTTTTTTTGCATGAATAAGCTCCGAAACTACGAGACCGATTTTCAAAATTCTTATAAAACAAATTCATTTGCGATTGACATAGGCTATATTTTACGCGGACGAAGTCACGGGAAAATTGGTAACTGTCCTAGTAGACGACATCTTAACAGAAATTTATCGTGGGTGGGCTATAGCGTACATAATGTAAGGGTACTCCTTACATTATCGATCAAGTAGGTATATAAAAAGTACGAAAAATTTTGCTTACAATTAAAACCGGTAGCTTATAAGTCTTTTATCTTATTTTGTTTATGGCAAAAGACGGCAGACGAACAAGCGGGTCGTGATGGTAAGTGATCACCTCTGCCCATGGACAAATGCAACACCAGGGGTGTTACAGGAAAGTATCATATCCTTTTTCATCATAAAAAAACAACTGGTCCTACTCCTGGAGTACCGGAAATCACTTATAATTTAAAAAAACCTTTCCTAAGAGCAGTCACCATTCATGGATGTGCGTTTCTGGCTGTAACACAAACCCACACGCACATTCGCGCAAGCGCCATGCGCCGTCTTACGAATTTTCGGTCTGACTAATATGTAGGTCACGTGACCTGTCGCGAGTTGAACATTTTTTTTCCCGTTACAAAAAGTGCACAGCGCCGCTAAAGAAGTTTTCACTTCAAAAAGGAGCCCGATGGTCCAGTAGGTGTGAGCTCTATGAGCGCTTACGTATGTTAAGACCCCCTTGGTGCAGTCCCTACTTGGATGGGTGACCGCAAGTGGCATAAAAATATCTCGAGCTCCTCCGTGCTTCGGAAGCACGTTAAGCCGTTGGTCCCGGCTGTCATCGTTGATGGCAGTCGTTGAGCTATGTCAGATGCCTTAGGACAGCTTGAAAAATCTGACACCAGTGTTGGCCACTTACACATACGAAAAACAAACAAAAAAAACTTCAAAAAAACTACATGTTTATTTACCGGCATCACGGCTATCTGAACATTTATCGTTTTAACAATTCCGCTTCAGCTTATGTAACATATCCGCCCCCTACAATGGGGTTTCAATGCATGAGATCGGATTTAAATTTCAAAGGGTGTGGCCTGAAACCGGAGCAGTGCTTATTTTGACATGTTACCTATTTATTTTTCAGCGGCCCTTTGATTTATTCCGGAAGGGTGTTTTGGGCGACATATTGAAAATTTACCATTTTGTACATTTGAGAATATATGAGGGAGATTTTATTAGGGGAGTTAGATGTATATTTTTAAAACGTACGAATAGAAACATGCTTCCTTGTTCGTAATTACCTGTATTCTGCGGTGTTATAAAACCTTTATTGCATAATAATTTAAAACAGACAGACAGACATGGCGAAACTATAAGGGTTCCTTGTTTACTACGGAACCCTAAAAAAGACTTCTTTATTTTTGTTGTGTCAGTTGTGATCTGTTTGTGTGTTAATTAAGATAGAAATATAAAAAGTGTAATTTATATGGTTATAATACACGCAATATTAATTCCATATGAACTTTGTATTATGTTTGTTGTCGGTTTTCTATATATCTGTTTTCTATATTCTATCCGTCTTATTATAAAAAGCGGACTAACTATTAAACCATCTCTAAGTCGGTTCTCAAGTCAAGTACAAAGGAAAATCGTATTATAAAAAAATGTTTATCGCTTAAGTCATACATAATCCTAGGTCAAAAGATAAACCAGCATTTCACTAGTTTAACTCCAGTACAAACTCATTTTGTAACTAACAAATAGGGTTTTTTTACTACAAAAGTATATGTTGATGCTAAAATCTACGTGAAAACTTGATACTTACTTATTTTACAATGAGCGAATACTTAATAAATACAAAGAAAGCAGTGAAACTATCACAAATATCACATAAAATTATTTAATGATTTGAAGATTTACATGTCGTAAATATATTATATTATCACTTTCAACACTATTATTGTCATTTTTATTTCACAACAACTAAAAAACCATGCTTGGACACCTAAAACCATGGATTTATTAAACATTTCACAATCGTAAACAAACTTTGAGGTTAATTACAACATAATTATCGGCGATCCTTTTCAGCATCTACAAAACAATACTTTTTATACACACGACCGCGGCTCCTTTAATTCAATAAATATGAATATTTACTTTTTACAATCTAATATAAAACAATTTTCGAGGTTACTAAAAATCCGATTTGTTACGCGCGCTCAGTTACGTTCCGTTTCAGGTTTTTAAGGTTACCAACAGTTAAGTAAAAAAAAATTTGCAGGTAAAAAGTATGATTTATGTAATCAAACCTTTAAATATATCATTTTATAACAAAAATATACATCTTTCATCATATCAATTTTATTATTTTTAAATTTTATACTATATCAATCAACAAATATTAAAAAATAATTACGATTATCATGAAGATCGGAACGATGTAGTGGAATGATTGAATGAATGAACGAATGAAATATGTTTTCGGGGGATCGTCTCAGATCTAAGTCGATCGTGACTTAGTTCACTTTTTATAATGAAGCGAAGTTTAATTTCCTAAACTATACTTGATTCATCACAAGTCCGAACTAAGGTAGAACAGGTTTAAACCTATTTTTGCCGTTTTTTTATAATAAGACGGTATATGTCTGGTGCCGTTAACAAAGTTACTTTCTATCCATCTCCAAGAATGATGAGGGTGAAGGTAAACTCAAGTATACGTAATGTTAGGTACTGCATACACGAGCGACAGGATTATAAGTTAAGTAACCAGTGTCAGATTTTCAAGCTGTCTTTAGGCAACTGACATAAGGCCTGCCATATGATGAAGACAGATTAATAATGATGAAGCTTATAGAGCTTCAAAGCTGAAGATGAGAGCGGAAACCTTAATGACAGAAATAATGCACTTAATAAACTTTACACTTTAAACATGCAACGTATACCTTGACCCTCGAAATTCCTGAAATCAAAATTAACAGCTTTTCCTTTGGGACCGAAGCTGGTAATTAAAAAAAAAAAAAATCCTTCCATATTTATTAAATAAAGAAAATAAGAAATGGAGAAAAAATTCCACGCGGGCAGGACTTGAACCTGCGTCTAGATCTCAGTACGATCTATGCGTTGCCAATTACGCCACCGCGCTTCAAGCCCCGGCGCCGAATTTCTCCACCATATCCCATTCCTCTTACACGCATCTAGGCTTGCGTCACCCAACACAACTACCCCACTTTTACAAGTGCGGTATTTGATTTAAACTCATTTTTCAAGGCGCCGGGGCTTGAAGCGCGGTGGCGTAATTGGCAACGCATAGATCGTACTGAGATCTAGACGCAGGTTCAAGTCCTGCCCGCGTGGAATTTTTTCTCCATTTCTTATTTTCTTTATTTAATAAATAAGGTAAAATAGCATTGTGAATGCAAAATAAAATCCCATATAAAGTATTGTATGGCTTCCTACACATTAGTTGATTTCCAAATTCATTGCAAAATGAGTTTAAATCAAATACCGCACTTGTAAAAGTGGGGTAGTTGTGTTGGGTGACGCAAGCCTAGATGCGTGAAAGAGGAATGGGATATGGTGGAGAAATTCGGCGCCGGGGCTTGAAGCGCGGTGGCGTAATTGGCAACGCATAGATCGTACTGAGATCTAGACGCAGGTTCAAGTCCTGCCCCCGTGGAATTTTTTCTCCATTTCTTATTTTCTTTATTTAATAAATAAGGTAAAATAGCATTGTGAATGCAAAATAAAATCCCATATAAAGTAAATCCTTCCATAATAAAAGTGTTTGGCCAGATCGGCCATATGTATGAAAATGACAATTTTTGAGTTCCAGTCGCATAGTAAAAGTTGGTAATTTTTACGGGATGAGTCACCCCTTCAAGGTTATATAATTCACACGCTGTAAACATTATTTTGAAAAGTTGCAAAAAATCCCGACTTGACAGTTTAACTTAGCTAAATAATTTTTCGAGTTCTCTGCGGGAATTTTAGCGGACTACACGGTGTCTGTTTTGGATTGTTTCGCAAATTGATTCTAGTGGACTTTATAATGTGAAATTGGTGTTATTTTGTGTTATAAAGTTATAAATGCCCATATTTATGAACAATGTGCAGAATAACTAAAATAGACTGTCATTGTGCGGCTGTAGTGAGATTTACATAGCGGGCTGGTGGTTGTCCGCCTTGCTGCGTCGTCAATGATGAAACCAGTGGATTCGCGAAGAACGAATTACACAATCATTTCGTTGACAACCAAGAAGAATAACTCGCCAAGTGGCGAAATAAATGAAGAAAGGCTCTTAAGGACTTGTATCCAGGGCCGTAAATAAATACTTAAAAAAGAAAAAAATTTTCGCCGATGCTACGAGTACATAGCCTATGACGCTTCGGGGAAGAATACGAATCTAATGACACCTAACACTTCAAATTCGGTCAGGCCGTTAAGGCTAAAGGAGGCCACAATGGAACAAACATACTTACATACATATATAAGCTCTTTGTTTTTCTTTTATTTTGAATCCTCAATAGATACATTCAGTATTACTTTTCATCTTTTTGTAAGTTGTAATTTTATTGAAAAATAATTGTTTTTGTCAGTACTTTTATATATAACATCAGATAACTTAAGAGGCGGGGCCTGATGACTTGCAGTACATGCTATAAACCTAGTGGAAGCATCAGCTCCCACAAACTAGTAGTTGTTTTAGTACTGAAAGTGATTTAAATATCAGCCTGTAAAACGCCTGTAAGAACCTTGTTTGTTAAGAGAAATAAACATTATTATTATTTTATTACTAGCTGTTACCCGCGGGTTCGCCTGCGTAATATATAGCCTATGTCCTTCTCGGTACCCTAACCTATGTGTATGCAAAATTTCATGATGATCGGTTCAGTAGATACGACGTGAAAGCGTAACAAACAAACTCACTTTCGCATTTATAATATTAGTTGGGATTGGGATGGGATTATATACGAGTAGATACAACAAGCGAAAAACATTACCCTCCTGCTGTGTCTGCTGTTGGGTAAAAATAACTTATATTTAGTTATTTATATTAACTGAGGAGCCCGATGGCCCAGTGGTTTTGAGCATAACTAGCGCTTACTGCTTAGTAGCTTAATAGTGCTTAGGGTGACCGCAAGTGGCGGTAAATGTCTCGAGCACATCATGCTGGGCTATCTAGGCTGTCATCATTGATGGCAGTCGTCAAGCTATGTTAAATGCCTTTAGGCAGCTTGAAAACTCTGACACCAGTGTTGGCCACTTACACACACGAAAAACAAACAAACAATACTATTAACTAGTATTTTTCTTCATCCCCCGTAATGAGAAACGACCCTTAAGACGGTCCCGTCACGCGCTATCTCATCAAAGCTCCCAAAAGTTTAACTACTACCGATGTCGGAGGTCCGATTTCCACGAAACTTTAAGCTCTGGCCATAGTTGTAAGTTTAAAATCATTTGACTGGCGTTGCTTTAAGTTTGAGTGATATGGACTTACAGTTTATCGACTTTGGTAATATGAGTAATAGGGGGAAGTTACGTAGAAGGGTTTTTGTGAAAGCTCGATTTACTTATAGGGATAGACGGACAAAGACGTCCAAGATATCAAGCGTGGCATATTTTGACACTAACAATTTTCCCGCGACTTCGTCCGCGTAAATTATAGCCTATGTCAACCGCGGATAAATTGGCTTTCTATAGGTGAAAGAATTTCGAAAATCAGTCCAGTCATTTCGAAGCTTTTGCAATGCAAACAAAGAAACAATCAAACCTTTCCTTTTTATATTAAATTTAATAGATAAAATCAATTTCTCTACGAAAACGAATAAAATGAGCTAGCTCCACAGTAAGTTGCGAACTTGTGACAGGATAATAACTTTTGGAGGATAGAAATCATCGCTTAGGCGCAAGTTTTTTTTTACCCTACACCTATTTCATTTTACCAATAGTAGATTACTACTCATTACTCATAACTTTTAATATTAACAGGACGTAACACAAACCTTTTATTAACTTTTTTACTCGCTGTGACCGCGATGGATCTCCATAGATGGCTGGTAACTCCCTAGAAAGATCAGCGGACAAAACAGGGATGGGTTGCTAACCGCATCGCCTATTGACGCCATTCGCCCAATCTCTTAACCGGCTAACGAAATAATGGTACAAAATACATGTTTTAAACCTCCGGCAATATCCACTAAACGGGGGCCTCTTCTGTCTTCACTGTTATTCTAAGTTCGCAACTGTATTAGATACAACGGGGAATCTTGATTGTACGGATTTCGAGTTAGGTATAGTGATTTATATATCTATCCACGCGTTTGAATTCAAAGATTTTATTCAGAAAATAGGCCTGTTCGGGCTCTTTTTTACGTCATTTCATAATTTAAATAATTCTAATTTACTTAGAAATATGTTGATATTATTAATTAGTGTTCAAAAACTACAGAGTACTAGCGTTTCGGAACCGACCACAGCAGAGAAGAAACGCCGGAAGAAACTCTTTTACTTTTCTTACAGTATTGGTCGCCTAGAGCTCTGTATATTTTCCTTTTTTCTTTTTCCATTCTTTTTTTTAATATCATAGAAATACAATTTCAAAATACATAATTTTGTTGTCATATGTTTGAATCTGTTTACCGTCCCATACGAGAACTTATAGAAATATCATTAATGCGAAAGTGAGTTTGTAGGTCTGTTCATTCGTTAGCTTCTACGCTCTTACTACTGGACCGATTAGCATGAAATGTTATATTATACACATTGTTTAGAGATAGGGAGAAGGATATACTCTATCTTTTATTTCGAACATCCATACTGTTCCCAAGAAGACGACATTTAACACCAGTAGAGCCGCGGGCGTAAGCTACTAAATTATTTTTAGAGCCATATAAACAGAGCCTAAAGTAATACACGAATAGTGGAAGAAAAAGTTAAAACAATCTAGCTATGTGGCCTAGGCTAGGATCTCAAGTGTCTTCACTCTCCTGAGCTCGTATGTATAGTAGATATTACGCAACAGGGAACCAGACACTATCCATGGATTGTACGGATTTAGAGTTAGAGGGATTCGGATGTCTGTTCGCCCGTTTGAATCTAGTTTAACGTCTCGAGTAGTCTCAAACAAGTAGTTGGAGAAATGCAACATAAATATTTCTTTGGTCTACTTCATGAACGAAATAATGGTACAAAATACATGTTGCATAGTGCATAGTCTTAGTTGTGGTAGAGCCACGCTACCGGCAATAATCACTTCAGCTGGTAGCATGAATGGGCCGGCTCGTCCGGGGAAGTACCACACTCTCACAGAAAATCGACGTTTGAGTAGTAGTTTTACAGCTTCTATGCTTCGTTCGGTGAGTGAGAGAGCCGGAGGCCCATCCCCCCTCCCCTCTGGGGAGGGAAAACAAAAGGCCGGCAACGCTCTTGTCATACCCCTGGTGTAACATTAGTCCATGGGCAGCGGTGATCACTTACCATCAGGTGACCCGCTTGCTCGTTTGCCGTCCTCTGACATAAAAAAAAAAAAAAAAAAAAAAAAAAATGAACTTCGAAAAGATAATTTTATACACTCCTCAGCAGGTTTAAACTTCTCTTACTATTTCTTAATTTCAGTGATACCACGAGTGCCTTTGAATCGCAGGATCCCAGGTTCGATCCCCGGTTAGATCAAGATGGAAACATTTTTTTCAGAGTGGCCCGGGTCTTGTATGTTTATTTATAAACAGTGTAAGGGTCGTGCTCCTGCAGTGGAGACTAAAAAGCCTGATGATGATGATGATGAAAATCTTAACTTGCTATATTTTCGGGCTTACCTCTACTGATCATACTGAACAACTTTAACTATGGAACATGGGTCGATATAAAAACAAACTTTAGGTTCCCTAATAATGATTGCTAATGTTTTCGCGATTGTTACACATTTAAATAAAACTTTTGAATATCCCTTGAAAAATGATAAGATTTGTAGGGGGAATAAGGTCACTGACATAGCTCAGCAGATTAGCTCTTTGAAGTGGCAGTGGACGGGGCAAATAGCGCATAGAACCGATGGCTGATGAGGCAAGAAGCCACCAAGTGCAATGTAGGACACCCACCGACCAGTTGGTTGGATAAGCTGACCAAGGCCTCTGCCTACTGGTCGTATCAGTAGTAGACTTGATGCGGCTGAGAGGATAATAAGGATTCTTAACATCATATTATGATTCCGAATTCCGACAATGAATCCGTTAAATTTTTCCTGAAGGATTGATAATTATTATTCCACGACGACGATATTAATACACACGAAAATATGTATTAGCTGTTAGTACACATGCTATTTTATATAGGTTATTAACAAAACACATTACACAAAACACAACACTCATTCTACCAAGTCGGTACGCTATCTTCTGTTACAAATGACGTCAATTTGTCACGGAGATTTGCAAAATTGTGCCTCGCCCAGAGCTGACAGCTCCCAGCCTAATTACTGGGGTCTATGTGTCTACTGTTTTGTATGAATGAATTACGTCTTCATCCCTTGCGGGGTAGACAACATTTAGAGTTTCTTTTTTCACAAACAGTTGGCTTCTTTTGTGTAGCATATAGAACATACAATTAATAGGTAAGTTAAAGAATTGAAAAAAAAATTAATAGAACGTGTTAACCTTGTCAAACTCCTTGATATATGATTATTTTTTGTAATATTCTCTAAAATATGCTTCGAGCAACACGGCCTTTCGTACTGGAAGGGAGTAGCCATACGCTGCGTTCCCCTCTGTCAAGGTACAAGCCAAATTAGGCATATACATGTCTATGTGTTAGTTGTGTGTGACTCATCTGTACACAAATTATTGTTTCTTTTTTGTGACAATGTCATAATTACTATCAAGTGACAGTTTAAGTTTTGTATGTAGGTGTGCGAAACTAAACTTGTGTGCACATTTCCCCCCGCAAAAAACGCCAGAAAAATTGTAATAGTAAATTGTCGCTTTGCCCACTCCCTCCATTCGGTACGGAGGCCGTGTTGCTCGAAGACAATATGCCAATAAAACTATCCTCGATCCTTAAACACAAATAAAATTAAAAATCAACATTTTCATACAAACTGCCCGGCCGACTGAGACTTTAGTATGAGAATGTAATTCTTTTTCGAACTTCCAGCCTTATTCTACAGGAAATGTTATTCATGCCTAGACGCATCAGACGTGGCTTAATAACTGCCATCAAAGATAATAGCCGGGACCAACGGCTTAAAGTGCCTTCCGAAGCACAGAGGAGCTCAATACTTCTATGCCACTTGCGGTCAATCCAAGTGGAGACTGCACTCGGGGCTGCTTAACATGTAAGCGCTAATAACGCTCATGCCCATTGGGCCATTTCATGCATCGAAAGTCCGAAACCTTATGACTTTGCCGTGTTCAGATAAAAACGAATCGTCAATAATAAGCCATTTTCCAATATAAGCTACACAAAGCTTCACCATATAAAATATAAACCAGGTGTTCCAAGGCAGGCCAATCGCCATCATTATCGTTGAAGCAATCATCATTAAATTTACACCTGCAGTACACTCAGTTTAACACCTTAATTATATGAAAATAAAGCTCAAATTAGAGTTGGCAAGTCAATGTGCATTTGCGTTCGGATACACAGCTCTATAATGCGTTCGGTTTTAGAATATTATCTGCAATAATTTTAACAGAAAATGAATAAAGGCTAAATATGGGTGTGAATTTCATCAGATCATCAACGTCGCTAGGGCGTTATTGAGATGCGAAAGTCGATAGCGCGAACAACGGTGGCGCGAAGAACACGCGCGATATGAAAGCGCATGAAAGAACATTGGTGCTATTTTAACTAATCTTGAGCGAAACCTCTCCGTTTCAAAAATATTTATAAATTTCTTATATTTTTTCTTATTATCAAATACAAAGTATAGTTTGTAAGTTACTTAACTGACTATAAAATTCAAAACCATGGCATTGTACGGAACCCTCACCACGCGAAGTCAACTCGCACTTGGCCGATTTTTATTTACCAACATGAAACACCCCGCTCAACGTAAACAGTCTAGTTATACGTAGCATCATGGTCCTAGCCTCTGTCTATCTCGTACGAGGGACAGAAGACGACGGAGCCGCGACTAAAAGCTACGGACGTTATTTTTTATGTGAAACGGAAAGGCACTTGGCAGTAAAACCGACATCGTGACGTCACAAGGCATGACGCTCACTTTTGTCGTCACGCCATATCCTATCCCAATCTCAACTAATATAATAACTGCCAAAATGAGGTTGTTTGTTTGTTACGCGTTCCCGCCTTATATACTCATCATCATGAAATTTTACATAAACGTAGTCTGAAGTACGGGGAAAGACATAGGCTGCCTTTCATCCGAAAAGTACTGTTCCCGGGGGAACTCATCGACATTTTTACACAAGCTAGTTTTTGATATTGCACTCACATTTAAGGCCGCACACTAGGCACGGTAGCGACGCCAATCATTTTATTCCTAATACTTTACAAATAGAAAGAAATTCAAGAATGTAAATCATATAAGCTTTAGTATATAAATAACCTAAAGTACTTTTGGAATCATGTTTAATATTATCAGAATCAGTTAGAATTATGAGAATCAGATTAAGATAGAGAAAACGTGATTACCGCCAATAACGGCCGTTTTTAGCGGTAATCACGTTTTCTCTTAGTGACTGATTCTCATAATATTAAAACATGATTACAAAAATAATTCAAGTTATTTACTACTTAGTGCTTATATGATTTACATTCTTGAATTTTTTTTTTTTTTTTTTTTATGTCATAGGACGGCAAACGAGCAAGTGGGTCACCTGATGGGAAGTGATCACCGCTGCCCATGGACAACTGCAACACCAGAGGTGTCACAGGAGCGTTGCCGGCCTTTTATTTTTCTCTCCCCAGAGGGGAGAGGGAGATGGGCCTCCGGCTCTCTCACTCACCGAACGAAGCATAGTAGCGGTAAAGCTACTACTCAAACGTCGATTTTCTGTGAGAGTGTGGTACTTCCCCGGACGAGCCGGCCCATTCATGCTACTAGCAAAATGATTTTCGCCGGTAGCGAGGCTCTACCACAACAAAAATTTCTTTCTATTTGTAAAGTATTAGGAAAAAAAATGATTGGCGTCGCTAATGTGCCTAGTGTGCCCCCTTAAGGGGTTTGAATCAGCCAACTAGCGCTACCCGGCAATTTATTTCTTTAATAACTAAATCGTATAATCTTGTCGTATTTTTGGTGTAACTTACCATCCATATCGTCATTTCAAATAAAGACCAACCCCTCTATTTACTAACTGGGATGACAGGTGTCGATGCCTAATAGTCTAGGATTTGCTTTTACAATGCAGTTCTTGTATTCCAAATAAAAAGTTCAAGCAAGCAACATCCGCATTGTAACAGTAAATTCTAGATTGATAGGCATCGACACCTGTCATCCGAGTTAGTAAATAAATAGGAGGGCTGGCATAGATTAAAAAAAATGAGAGTATTCTTACTTCTATGAGGGCTGGGCTTTGTCATGTGGTCTCAACGCCTTAATTGTACGATTTGTTCTCAGAGACTCGCATAGATGGCGCCACTCAAACTTACACGACATTATATCTACCGTATTATGAGAATATAACAACATGATTCACAAAATATATCTTATTAGAAATCAAAACAATATTTTAGGCATAATAATTTAAAATGACACCGTATATGCTAACGCAGATTACCGCCATCTAGTATCGAGAAGCAAGCAACTTTCCTGCGCCATACATTCGCCTGCTTTTCGCAACCTTAATTTGGTCCAACATTTTTGTATGAGGTGGGCAGTCTATTACGTTAGTATTATATTGTCTTTGACACTCGATACCCGATACTAGATGGCGGTAATCTGCGTTAGCCTTTAACTTACTAAATATACGGTGTCATTTTAAAATATTATGCCTAAAATATTGTTTTGATTTTTAATAAGATATATTTTGTGAATCATGTTTTTATATTCTCATAATACGGTAGATACAATGTTATGTATTTTCGAGTGACGCCAACTATGCGAGTCTCTGAGAACAATTCATACGATTAAGGCGTTGAGACCACATGATATTGTCTTTGGCTTTGTCTAACCTAACCAGCAAGGGAAAAAGACCGGATAGTATTTTTGATCATACTAGGTATAACACGCGGCGTATAAGTTGAACTAAGTGTGAGCGAGACACACCTATATTAATCAGTGGCAATGTATTGCGGTGTCCTACTCACACTTAGTTCAACTTATTTGCCGGGCACTATACAGTCTGAAGCAAACTTTATGATGGTTAGGATTATTAGCTGCGAGCTGCGCAGTACGCGCCCCGCCTCCCCGCGCGCATTCCGCTGAACCTAATTTTGTGTACAACGCATCGACTCGCGCGATGTTCCAAGCCGCCATTAAAATTGATTCGGACTGTACTCGAACTGTTCATGCTACACAGTTAACTTTAATAACTATTTTGCTTTGTTTTCCCACGTTGTTGGTCTGTCTAATACCTTAGACTAGCAATTATTTGTTCGAAGCTAGTAATTTTGTTTGTCCTAGACAAAGCGAGTTAGCAAGTAGGTGAAGTAGGTAAACTATTCAGTTAACTGCTAAACGGTTAAACCGTTCTTGGGGTTTGACTTCTTGTGTTACAACTAAAGGTAAACTTTTTGTTGCAAAATTTGAACTCTTTGCCATCATTTTTAAATTTAGGAATCCACTAGAATGCAATTCAATAAATGTGGCCTTTGGTACTTATGGCCTCAGGCTCTGTCTACTAGAGGAATAAAGACGTGATAATATATATTTTTTTAATCGGTTTCTCGACTCGGGAAGCGAATAAGATACGATAAATATAAAATAAATATTTTAAATGCAGTTTTTTCTTCTTGTCTACTATATATATAACTAGCTGTTACCCGCGGCTTCGCCCGCGTAATATATAGCCTATGTCCTTCTTGGTACCCTAACCTATGTGTATGCAAAATTTCATGATGATCGGTTCAGTAGATACGACGTGAAAGCGTAACAAACAAACAATCAAACAAACTCACTTTCGCATTTATAATATTAGTTGGGATTGGGACTAGCAATTATCTCGTAAATTGTAGCCTATGTCGCCTACAGATTCTTGGATTTTTTAGATTAAATTAGCTACAGGTAGTTGAAAGAATTTTGGATGATCAATCCTCTAGTTTCGGAGCCTATTTAATGCAAACTTACAATCAAATCTTCTCTCTTTATAATATTAGTATTGTTACTCGTAGCGTAGAATCCACCATTGTATCACATCATACAGGAAGCACTTCCTTTGATCATAGGCAAGGCATCCTACTAAGTTTTCAATATCCTTTGCTAAATTGCAATCTTCAATTTCAATAAGCATATGAAAGAGTTGCGCATACACTAACGACTTTGTCAGGACGTATTTTATATAGGAAATTATTATCTAAAGTACAATCATGGCTACCCAACGTCTTCAGTGTATTACTAGGGAATTTCTGGGATAAAAAAATAACATTTTGCTGGTTATGCTCATAATGAATATCTAATTGTTATTTATCAATAATGTCTTAAATCTATGTTTGTTTTGGCGCGTGTATAAGTGGACAACGCTGGTGTCAGATTTTTCAAGCTGCCTAAAGGCATCTGACATAGTTTAACGACTGTCATCAATGATGAAAGCCGAGACCAACGGCTTAACATGCCTTCCGATGCATGGAAGAGCCTTGCGGTCAGCCATCCAAGTGGAAACTGCGCCTGGGGTTACTTCACATGCGTAAGCGCTAATAATGCTCACGCCTACTGAGTCATCGGGCTCCTCATTCTTTATCTATGTGAATATTTGTAATCAAATAATCACATTTATAACATGAATCAGAATACTAAATGTACACTATACATCTTATAAATAATACACAATGTATGTATTACAAATCGTTTATTTCACAGTATTTAATCTCTTCAAGTGATCAATTTTAGAATACGAGTAACAATTTTTAAAAGAAACAAACATGAAAATACTATGAGAACATTTAAAATATACTTGTAACAGACACGAACAAAAAATAATCTTGAACTAAACTACTTCATCGTCGCTTACAACAGGAACATCCGAATCTTCATAGCGATCGGTACTTTTGAAAGAATTGGTAACAATTTCATCCCAAATTTGGTCGACAATCACATCCCTGTTGTACAACCTATCAATCTCTTCGTGTATATTCTCGAAAAACTTCCCAATTATGTTCTTAGCTATGTTAAATTGATAACTCAACACATCTTTCAATTTTTCCGTCCACTGTTCTTTTTCTTCGGGGAATTCTTCCTTAGCAAGTTCTGTTTTTATGAACTCAGCTAACGGCGTTGCTGGAGTCAATTTCTCGATATGTTTCGGTAGCCTTAATACCTTATGACCTCTTACTTCTAACAAGTTGTCAGCTTTGTAAGAGTTTTTTTTCACTTTGGCAAATCGTTGAGACAAGCTGTACAATTCATATTTAGACATATCAATGTCATAAGGCACATTGTTAGCATCAAGGAAATCCATCAATTCACACTTCAGACTATTTAAAGTCGGTTGTGCGTTTATCAATTTGCAGTGATGAGGAGCATTGTTAAATATTATGACGCTAGGCTCATAAAGGACTGGCAAAAGAGTATCCATGATCCAATCCTCAAATGTTTCTTCATTTAAATCATCAATACACTCAACAGCAGTAACACCGCTTTCAGATAAAGCATAGAATATAAAAATCTTTTCAATTAGAGTATAATCCTCCGGAATTTACCATTCCAGGGTGTCGTATGCATTTAGATAAGCAAGAGACTTCGAATTTGTATGGTATACCACATTCTCATCGACATAGTAAATGGGAAGACTCTTTTTGTACTCAACGAGTTTGCTCAAGTAGTTGTATCGTTCATAATACATTAATGGCTTTTCAATAAGAACTAAAGTCCCGTTTCCGGGGTTTTTCCATACAAATCCCATTTCAATAAGCATTTTCCTAAAGCTTGTTATATCCATGTATGGTGGAATTTTCTCTTTTAGATTTGCATACAAGTTTTTCGTGGTAGGTAAACATCTCAATTGCAAACAAAACAATGAATATGCCACTAACACTACCGATCGATCGACAGTATCAAGCTTCATATTTTGATGATCATCCTTTTCTATTATTTGTAACGATCGAGGGCTTAAACCGGTTAATTTTGAAGCGATCTGTATGCGATCCATTGATCGATTCTGTTTACATATATTTCGTAAAAAATCAAGATTTTGCTGTACTTTTCGCTTTAGGCGACACAAGAATCTCATAGTTTCCGTGTTATACGTATCTGAGTCCGTTTGTGCACTTGAAGTACCTGGAGCGTCCACCATTTTGTTTTACCGCTCTTCTGAATTTAAATTGTGGAACACTACTCCATCCGGCGACGTCACACTGCTGCGTAAAAACGCTTCAAACTGACGAAGTTTAACGAATACAACATAACCATCGCGCAACCGAACATGCTGTCATATTCTCTCGTATCAAGAGTGAGTGAAACAGATATACTAAAGTCATCGCACCCGAAGCGGCGGCGCTTAGTTGCCGTGCGCGTAAACACCACGCGCTATATGAAAGCGCATGAAAGAACATTGGTGCTATTTTAACTAATCTTGAGCGAAACCTCTCCGTTTCAAAAATATTTATAAATTTCTTATATTTTTTCTTATTATCAAATACAAAGTATAGTTTGTAAGTTACTTAACTGACTATAAAATTCAAAACCATGGCATTGTACGGAACCCTCACCACGCGAAGTCAACTCGCACTTGGCCGATTTTTATTTACCAACATGAAACACCCCGCTCAACGTAAACAGTCTAGTTATACGTAGCATCATGGTCCTAGCCTCTGTCTATCTCGTACGAGGGACAGAAGACGACGGAGCCGCGACTAAAAGCTACGGACGTTATTTTTTATGTGAAACGGAAAGGCACTTGGCAGTAAAACCGACATCGTGACGTCACAAGGCATGACGCTCACTTTTGTCGTCACGCCATATCCTATCCCAATCTCAACTAATATTATAACTGCCAAAATGAGGTTGTTTGTTTGTGACACGTTCCCGCCCTATCATCATGAAATTTTCCTATTCCCCACTCATCATCGTGAAATTTTACATAAACGTAGTCTGAAGTACGGGGAAAGACATAGGCTGCCTTTCATCCGAAAAGTACTGTTCCCGGGGGAACTCATCGACATTTTTACACAAGCTAGTTTTTGATATTGCACTCACATTTAAGGCCGCACACTAGGCACGGTAGCGACGCCAATCATTTTATTCCTAATACTTTACAAATAGAAAGAAATTCAAGAATATAAATCATATAATCACTAGTAATTAACCTAAAGTATTTTTGGAATCATGTTTAATATTATCAGAATCAGTTAGAATTATGAGAATCAGATTACCGCCAAAAACGGCCCTTTTTGGCGGTAATCACGTTTTCTCTTAGTGACTGATTCTCATAATATTAAAACATGATTCCAAAACTACTTCAAGTTATTTACTACTTAGTGCTTATATGATTTACATTCTTGAATTTCTTTCTATTTGTAAAGTATTAGGAAAAAAATGATTGGCGTCGCTACTGTGCCTAGTGTGCCCCCTTAAGGGGTTTGAATCAGCTAACTTGCACTACCCGTCAACTTATTTCTGTAACAACTAAATCGTATAATCTTGTCGTATTTTTGGTGTAACTTTCCATCGATATCGTCATTTCAAATAAAGACCAGCCCCCCCTATTTAGTAACTGGGATGACGGGTGTCGATGCCTAATAGTCTAGGATTTGCTGTTACAATGCGGTTATTGTATTCAAAATAAAAAGTTTAAGCAAGCAACTACCGCATTGTAACCGTAAATTCTTGATTGATAGGCATCGACACCTGTCATCCAAGTTAGTCAATAAATAGGAGGGCTGGCATAGGTTAAAAAAAAATGAGAGTATTCCTACTTCTATGAGGGCTGGGCTTTGTCATGTGGTCTCATCGCCTTAATTGTACGATTAACGATTTGTTCTCAGAGACTCGCATAGATGGCGCCATTCAAAACTACACAACATTATATCTACCGTATTATGAGAATATAACAACATATATCTTATTAAAAATCAAAACAATATTTTAGGCATAATAATTTAAAATGACACCGTATATTTTAGTAAGTTAAAGGCTAACGCAGATTACCGCCATCTAGTATCGAGTAGCAAGCAACTTTCCTGCGCCATACATTCGCCTGCTTTTCGCAACCTTAATTTGGTCCAATATTTTTGTATGAGGTGGGCAGTCTATTACGTTAGTATTATATTGTCTTTGGCTTTGTCTAACCAGCAAGGGAAAAAGACCGGATAGTATTTTTGATCATACTAGGTACAGTCTGAAGCAAACTTTATGGTAGTTAGGATTATTAGCTGCGAGCTGCGCAGTACGCGCCCCGCCTCCCCGCGCGCATTGCGCTGAACCTAATTTTGTGTACTGCGCATCGACTCGCGCGATGATCCGAGCCGCCATAAAAATTTATTTGGACTGTACTCGAACTGTTCTTCACTGAATGCTACACAGTTTACTTTAATAACTATTTTGCTTTGTTTTCCCACGTTGTTGGTCTGTCTAATACTTAGACTAGCAATTATTTGTTCGAAGCTAGTAATTTTGTTTGTCCTAGACAAAGCGAGTTAGCAAGTAGGTGAAGTAGGTAAACTATTCAGTTAACTGCTAAACGGTTAAACCGTTCTTGGGGCTTGACTTCTTGTGTTACAACTAAAGGTAAACTTTTTGTTGCAAAATTTGAACTCTTTGCCATCATTTTTAAATTTAGGAATCCACTAGAATGCAATTCAATAAATGTGGCCTTTGGTACTTATGGCCTCAGGCTCTGTCTACTCCGCAAGGAATAAAGACGTGATAATATGTATTTTTTTTATCGGTTTCTCGACTCGAGAAGCGAATAAGATACGATAAATATAAAATAAATATTTTAAATGCAGTTTTTTCTTCTTGTCTTCTTCTTCTTAGCGTTTCGATGGCAAAAACATTAAATTGTCGCAGCCCAGAAATTAGCCACCCCAATCGCGTTGTCGGTGGCATCCATTAGGTCCTGCTGCGTGCAGTTGTTCGGGCACGCAGAGCACGAGGTCAGGTGGGCCATTGTTTGCAACGCACCACACAAACAGCTCAAGTCTGTGCCATCAGAAAACCTCCATCTGGACATATTTTCTTTGCTCCGACCGACCTGTGTCCGAAGTCTATTGTCTAGTGTCTTCTTGTCTACTATATATATATAACTAGCTGTTACCCGCGGCTTCGCCCGCGTAATATATAGCCTATGTCCTTCTTGGTACCCTAACCTATGTGTATGCAAAATTTCATGATGATCGGTTCAGTAGATACGACGTGAAAGCGTAACAAACAAACAATCAAACAAACTCACTTTCACATTTATAATATTAGTTGAGATTGGGACTAGCAATTATCTCGTAAATTGTAGCCTATGTCGCCTACAGATTCTTGGATTTTTTAGATTAAATTAGCTACAGGTAGTTGAAAGAATTTTGGATGATCAATCCTCTAGTTTCGGAGCCTATTTAATGCAAACTTACAATCAAATCTTCTCTCTTTATAATATTAGTATTGTTACTCGTAGCGTAGAATCCACCATTGTATCACATCATACAGGAAGCACTTCCTTTGATCATAGGCAAGGCATCCTACTAAGTTTTCAATATCCTTTGCTAAATTGCAATCTTCAATTTCAATAAGCATATGAAAGAGTTGCGCATACACTAACGACTTTGTCAGGACGTATTTTATATAGGAAATTATTATCTAAAGTACAATCATGGCTACCCAACGTCTTCAGTGTATTACTAGGGAATTTCTGGGATAAAAAAATAACATTTTGCTGGTTATGCTCATAATGAATATCTAATTGTTATTTATCAATAATGTCTTAAATCTATGTTTGTTTTGGCGCGTGTATAAGTGGACAACGCTGGTGTCAGATTTTTCAAGCTGCCTAAAGGCATCTGACATAGTTTAACGACTGTCATCAATGATGAAAGCCGAGACCAACGGCTTAACATGCCTTCCGATGCATGGAAGAGCCTTGCGGTCAGCCATCCAAGTGGAAACTGCGCCTGGGGTTACTTCACATGCGTAAGCGCTAATAATGCTCACGCCTACTGAGTCATCGGGCTCCTCATTCTTTATCTATGTGAATATTTGTAATCAAATAATCACATTTATAACATGAATCAGAATACTAAATGTACACTATACATCTTATAAATAATACACAATGTATGTATTACAAATCGTTTATTTCACAGTATTTAATCTCTTCAAGTGATCAATTTTAGAATACGAGTAACAATTTTTAAAAGAAACAAACATGAAAATACTATGAGAACATTTAAAATATACTTGTAACAGACACGAACAAAAAATAATCTTGAACTAAACTACTTCATCGTCGCTTACAACAGGAACATCCGAATCTTCATAGCGATCGGTACTTTTGAAAGAATTGGTAACAATTTCATCCCAAATTTGGTCGACAATCACATCCCTGTTGTACAACCTATCAATCTCTTCGTGTATATTCTCGAAAAACTTCCCAATTATGTTCTTAGCTATGTTAAATTGATAACTCAACACATCTTTCAATTTTTCCGTCCACTGTTCTTTTTCTTCGGGGAATTCTTCCTTAGCAAGTTCTGTTTTTATGAACTCAGCTAACGGCGTTGCTGGAGTCAATTTCTCGATATGTTTCGGTAGCCTTAATACCTTATGACCTCTTACTTCTAACAAGTTGTCAGCTTTGTAAGAGTTTTTTTTCACTTTGGCAAATCGTTGAGACAAGCTGTACAATTCATATTTAGACATATCAATGTCATAAGGCACATTGTTAGCATCAAGGAAATCCATCAATTCACACTTCAGACTATTTAAAGTCGGTTGTGCGTTTATCAATTTGCAGTGATGAGGAGCATTGTTAAATATTATGACGCTAGGCTCATAAAGGACTGGCAAAAGAGTATCCATGATCCAATCCTCAAATGTTTCTTCATTTAAATCATCAATACACTCAACAGCAGTAACACCGCTTTCAGATAAAGCATAGAATATAAAAATCTTTTCAATTAGAGTATAATCCTCCGGAATTTACCATTCCAGGGTGTCGTATGCATTTAGATAAGCAAGAGACTTCGAATTTGTATGGTATACCACATTCTCATCGACATAGTAAATGGGAAGACTCTTTTTGTACTCAACGAGTTTGCTCAAGTAGTTGTATCGTTCATAATACATTAATGGCTTTTCAATAAGAACTAAAGTCCCGTTTCCGGGGTTTTTCCATACAAATCCCATTTCAATAAGCATTTTCCTAAAGCTTGTTATATCCATGTATGGTGGAATTTTCTCTTTTAGATTTGCATACAAGTTTTTCGTGGTAGGTAAACATCTCAATTGCAAACAAAACAATGAATATGCCACTAACACTACCGATCGATCGACAGTATCAAGCTTCATATTTTGATGATCATCCTTTTCTATTATTTGTAACGATCGAGGGCTTAAACCGGTTAATTTTGAAGCGATCTGTATGCGATCCATTGATCGATTCTGTTTACATATATTTCGTAAAAAATCAAGATTTTGCTGTACTTTTCGCTTTAGGCGACACAAGAATCTCATAGTTTCCGTGTTATACGTATCTGAGTCCGTTTGTGCACTTGAAGTACCTGGAGCGTCCACCATTTTGTTTTACCGCTCTTCTGAATTTAAATTGTGGAACACTACTCCATCCGGCGACGTCACACTGCTGCGTAAAAACGCTTCAAACTGACGAAGTTTAACGAATACAACATAACCATCGCGCAACCGAACATGCTGTCATATTCTCTCGTATCAAGAGTGAGTGAAACAGATATACTAAAGTCATCGCACCCGAAGCGGCGGCGCTTAGTTGCCGTGCGCGTAAACACCACGCGCTATATGAAAGCGCATGAAAGAACATTGGTGCTATTTTAACTAATCTTGAGCGAAACCTCTCCGTTTCAAAAATATTTATAAATTTCTTATATTTTTTCTTATTATCAAATACAAAGTATAGTTTGTAAGTTACTTAACTGACTATAAAATTCAAAACCATGGCATTGTACGGAACCCTCACCACGCGAAGTCAACTCGCACTTGGCCGATTTTTATTTACCAACATGAAACACCCCGCTCAACGTAAACAGTCTAGTTATACGTAGCATCATGGTCCTAGCCTCTGTCTATCTCGTACGAGGGACAGAAGACGACGGAGCCGCGACTAAAAGCTACGGACGTTATTTTTTATGTGAAACGGAAAGGCACTTGGCAGTAAAACCGACATCGTGACGTCACAAGGCATGACGCTCACTTTTGTCGTCACGCCATATCCTATCCCAATCTCAACTAATATTATAACTGCCAAAATGAGGTTGTTTGTTTGTGACACGTTCCCGCCCTATCATCATGAAATTTTCCTATTCCCCACTCATCATCGTGAAATTTTACATAAACGTAGTCTGAAGTACGGGGAAAGACATAGGCTGCCTTTCATCCGAAAAGTACTGTTCCCGGGGGAACTCATCGACATTTTTACACAAGCTAGTTTTTGATATTGCACTCACATTTAAGGCCGCACACTAGGCACGGTAGCGACGCCAATCATTTTATTCCTAATACTTTACAAATAGAAAGAAATTCAAGAATATAAATCATATAATCACTAGTAATTAACCTAAAGTATTTTTGGAATCATGTTTAATATTATCAGAATCAGTTAGAATTATGAGAATCAGATTACCGCCAAAAACGGCCCTTTTTGGCGGTAATCACGTTTTCTCTTAGTGACTGATTCTCATAATATTAAAACATGATTCCAAAACTACTTCAAGTTATTTACTACTTAGTGCTTATATGATTTACATTCTTGAATTTCTTTCTATTTGTAAAGTATTAGGAAAAAAATGATTGGCGTCGCTACTGTGCCTAGTGTGCCCCCTTAAGGGGTTTGAATCAGCTAACTTGCACTACCCGTCAACTTATTTCTGTAACAACTAAATCGTATAATCTTGTCGTATTTTTGGTGTAACTTTCCATCGATATCGTCATTTCAAATAAAGACCAGCCCCCCCTATTTAGTAACTGGGATGACGGGTGTCGATGCCTAATAGTCTAGGATTTGCTGTTACAATGCGGTTATTGTATTCAAAATAAAAAGTTTAAGCAAGCAACTACCGCATTGTAACCGTAAATTCTTGATTGATAGGCATCGACACCTGTCATCCAAGTTAGTCAATAAATAGGAGGGCTGGCATAGGTTAAAAAAAAATGAGAGTATTCCTACTTCTATGAGGGCTGGGCTTTGTCATGTGGTCTCATCGCCTTAATTGTACGATTAACGATTTGTTCTCAGAGACTCGCATAGATGGCGCCATTCAAAACTACACAACATTATATCTACCGTATTATGAGAATATAACAACATATATCTTATTAAAAATCAAAACAATATTTTAGGCATAATAATTTAAAATGACACCGTATATTTTAGTAAGTTAAAGGCTAACGCAGATTACCGCCATCTAGTATCGAGTAGCAAGCAACTTTCCTGCGCCATACATTCGCCTGCTTTTCGCAACCTTAATTTGGTCCAATATTTTTGTATGAGGTGGGCAGTCTATTACGTTAGTATTATATTGTCTTTGGCTTTGTCTAACCAGCAAGGGAAAAAGACCGGATAGTATTTTTGATCATACTAGGTACAGTCTGAAGCAAACTTTATGGTAGTTAGGATTATTAGCTGCGAGCTGCGCAGTACGCGCCCCGCCTCCCCGCGCGCATTGCGCTGAACCTAATTTTGTGTACTGCGCATCGACTCGCGCGATGATCCGAGCCGCCATAAAAATTTATTTGGACTGTACTCGAACTGTTCTTCACTGAATGCTACACAGTTTACTTTAATAACTATTTTGCTTTGTTTTCCCACGTTGTTGGTCTGTCTAATACTTAGACTAGCAATTATTTGTTCGAAGCTAGTAATTTTGTTTGTCCTAGACAAAGCGAGTTAGCAAGTAGGTGAAGTAGGTAAACTATTCAGTTAACTGCTAAACGGTTAAACCGTTCTTGGGGCTTGACTTCTTGTGTTACAACTAAAGGTAAACTTTTTGTTGCAAAATTTGAACTCTTTGCCATCATTTTTAAATTTAGGAATCCACTAGAATGCAATTCAATAAATGTGGCCTTTGGTACTTATGGCCTCAGGCTCTGTCTACTCCGCAAGGAATAAAGACGTGATAATATGTATTTTTTTTATCGGTTTCTCGACTCGAGAAGCGAATAAGATACGATAAATATAAAATAAATATTTTAAATGCAGTTTTTTCTTCTTGTCTTCTTCTTCTTAGCGTTTCGATGGCAAAAACATTAAATTGTCGCAGCCCAGAAATTAGCCACCCCAATCGCGTTGTCGGTGGCATCCATTAGGTCCTGCTGCGTGCAGTTGTTCGGGCACGCAGAGCACGAGGTCAGGTGGGCCATTGTTTGCAACGCACCACACAAACAGCTCAAGTCTGTGCCATCAGAAAACCTCCATCTGGACATATTTTCTTTGCTCCGACCGACCTGTGTCCGAAGTCTATTGTCTAGTGTCTTCTTGTCTACTATATATATATAACTAGCTGTTACCCGCGGCTTCGCCCGCGTAATATATAGCCTATGTCCTTCTTGGTACCCTAACCTATGTGTATGCAAAATTTCATGATGATCGGTTCAGTAGATACGACGTGAAAGCGTAACAAACAAACAATCAAACAAACTCACTTTCACATTTATAATATTAGTTGAGATTGGGACTAGCAATTATCTCGTAAATTGTAGCCTATGTCGCCTACAGATTCTTGGATTTTTTAGATTAAATTAGCTACAGGTAGTTGAAAGAATTTTGGATGATCAATCCTCTAGTTTCGGAGCCTATTTAATGCAAACTTACAATCAAATCTTCTCTCTTTATAATATTAGTATTGTTACTCGTAGCGTAGAATCCACCATTGTATCACATCATACAGGAAGCACTTCCTTTGATCATAGGCAAGGCATCCTACTAAGTTTTCAATATCCTTTGCTAAATTGCAATCTTCAATTTCAATAAGCATATGAAAGAGTTGCGCATACACTAACGACTTTGTCAGGACGTATTTTATATAGGAAATTATTATCTAAAGTACAATCATGGCTACCCAACGTCTTCAGTGTATTACTAGGGAATTTCTGGGATAAAAAAATAACATTTTGCTGGTTATGCTCATAATGAATATCTAATTGTTATTTATCAATAATGTCTTAAATCTATGTTTGTTTTGGCGCGTGTATAAGTGGACAACGCTGGTGTCAGATTTTTCAAGCTGCCTAAAGGCATCTGACATAGTTTAACGACTGTCATCAATGATGAAAGCCGAGACCAACGGCTTAACATGCCTTCCGATGCATGGAAGAGCCTTGCGGTCAGCCATCCAAGTGGAAACTGCGCCTGGGGTTACTTCACATGCGTAAGCGCTAATAATGCTCACGCCTACTGAGTCATCGGGCTCCTCATTCTTTATCTATGTGAATATTTGTAATCAAATAATCACATTTATAACATGAATCAGAATACTAAATGTACACTATACATCTTATAAATAATACACAATGTATGTATTACAAATCGTTTATTTCACAGTATTTAATCTCTTCAAGTGATCAATTTTAGAATACGAGTAACAATTTTTAAAAGAAACAAACATGAAAATACTATGAGAACATTTAAAATATACTTGTAACAGACACGAACAAAAAATAATCTTGAACTAAACTACTTCATCGTCGCTTACAACAGGAACATCCGAATCTTCATAGCGATCGGTACTTTTGAAAGAATTGGTAACAATTTCATCCCAAATTTGGTCGACAATCACATCCCTGTTGTACAACCTATCAATCTCTTCGTGTATATTCTCGAAAAACTTCCCAATTATGTTCTTAGCTATGTTAAATTGATAACTCAACACATCTTTCAATTTTTCCGTCCACTGTTCTTTTTCTTCGGGGAATTCTTCCTTAGCAAGTTCTGTTTTTATGAACTCAGCTAACGGCGTTGCTGGAGTCAATTTCTCGATATGTTTCGGTAGTCTTAATACCTTATGACCTCTTACTTCTAACAAGTTGTCAGCTTTGTAAGCGTTTTTTTTCACTTTGGCAAATCGTTGAGATAAGCTGTACAATTCATATTTAGACATATCAATGTCATAAGGCACATTGTTAGCATCAAGGAAATCCATCAATTCACACTTCAGACTATTTAAAGTCGGTTGTGCGTTTATCAATTTGCAGTGATGAGGAGCATTGTTAAATATTATGACGCTAGGCTCATGAAGGACTGGCAAAAGAGTATCCATGATCCAATCCTCAAATGTTTTTTCATTTAAATCATCAATACACTCAACAGCAGTAACACCGCTTTCAGATAAAGCATAGAATATAAAAATCTTTTCAATTAGAGTATAATCCTCCGGAATTTCCCATTCCAGGGTGTCGTATGCATTTAGATAAGCAAGAGACTTCGAATTTGTATGGTATACCACATTCTCATCGACATAGTAAATGGGAAGACTCTTTTTGTACTCAACGAGTTTGCTCAAGTA
The DNA here is from genome assembly GCA_963082605.1 of Rhodophaea formosa. Lineage (NCBI taxonomy): Eukaryota > Metazoa > Arthropoda > Insecta > Lepidoptera > Pyralidae > Rhodophaea > Rhodophaea formosa. The sequence goes on along the minus strand of OY720228.1, from coordinate 4,199,638 downwards.
GTTGTATCGTTCATAATACATTAATGGCTTTTCAATAAGAACTAAAGTCCCGTTTCCGGGGTTTTTCCATACAAATCCCATTTCAATAAGCATTTTCCTGAAGCTTGTTATATCCATGTATGGTGGAATTTTCTCTTTTAGATTTGCATACAGGTTTTTCGTGGTAGGTAAACATCTCAATTGCAAACAAAACAATGAATATGCCACTAACACTACCGATCGATCGACAGTATCAAGCTTCATATTTTGATGATCATCCTTTTCTATTATTTGTAACGATCGAGGGCTTAAACCGGTTAATTTTGAAGCGATCTGTATGCGATCCATTGATCGATTCTGTTTACATATATTTCGTAAAAAATCAAGATTTTGCTGTACTTTTCGCTTTAGGCGACACAAGAATCTCATAGTTTCCGTGTTATACGTATCTGAGTCCGTTTGTGCACTTGAAGTACCTGGAGCGTCCACCATTTTGTTTTACCGCTCTTCTGAATTTAAATTGTGGAACACTACTCCATCCGGCGACGTCACACTGCTGCGTAAAAACGCTTCAAACTGACGAAGTTTAACGAATACAACATAAGCATCGCGCAACCGAACATGCTGTCCTATTCTCTCGTATCAAGAGTGAGTGAAACAGATATACTAAAGTCATCGCACCCGAAGCGGCGGCGCTTAGTTGCCGTGCGTGTAAACACCACGCGCTAGATAACAGTGCGCGCTTTACGTTAATTCAACATTGAATTTAATGATGTAGAAAACGAATGATGTTGTAATAAAACTGTAATAAGAAATATGTAGTTAGAATTGTTGAAATATATTTTTACGTACACTGGCCTTCTTTTGATAAGTAGGAAATGTGACTATCTAATCTACCTACTATCTAACGTATCAAAGGTAAGCTCATCAACAATTATTAAGTAGGTACATAGTTCTTTTAATTAAATTTTCAGTTAGTCATTATACTAAATTACAATTATTGAAATAAAAATTTATTATATTCCAAAATGTAATGGGAAATATGATTAATATAAATAGATATATTTTTATAAATGAATGACATCTAAAAATATTTATATACATGTCGGAGTGACAACACAGTGGTGCCATGGACCTGCGTACTTTCCTACAAGACCACGACGCCATCTGTCGATTTAAGTTTGTACTTGTCACAACGGTACCAATGTGGCGCCACCTGTTATTGTATTTAGACACTGTAATATTTGAAAACGTCAAGCGGTTGCTTGGGTAAGGTCGATACAGCGATGGCATGTGGAGGGGGACGCGGTAGGCGGAACCGAGCGTCCATTTTGAAGACAGTATGATTTTGGAGAGCGAATGGTGCGCCACGCTGTATCGAACTTGCCGCGTTTTCAAAAGTAATCCGTTGCTATCTGCGTAATCAACCATTAAATAGTTGACTAATTATTGTGATTACTTAATACAGTGTATGATCGTTAATCTGTTTGTATTATTTCGAGCAACCACCATGTCAGGGTCGCATAACATCAAAGATTTGCTGACCGTCTCGGACCTCTCTCCGATATCAGAATTGGGATCGTAGATCACGCCACACATGAGAAAAATTGCGAAGTGAATGAGAAAAACTGTGTCGAAGATGTTCGTGCTTCAAATAGTGGCAGAAATAATGACAAATGCTGCTTGAGCAGCAAAACCGAAATTTTCAAATGTTATTTTTCGAAATGCAACATCAACACATGCACGAGCTGATATAAGCATTGAAGACTCGAAGTACACAACACAAAATGTGGTTGTGAATAAAAACACTGTGAAGAAAATGGTCACATTGTGGATGTGAATAAAAACATTGTAAAGAAAATGGTCACATTGCATTGCATAATACTTTACGAATCCTGGTACCAGTAGTTTAGTAGCAGAGGCAACGAAGCGATAGCAGCAGCGCAAGCGCGGCGGTTACTCAGCAGCAATGACGTGTTAACAGCTGCGAGGTTTAAGATTCGGGTGAACAGCCACAATAATCCGGTGAGTCGTAAACATTTTATTTTGGTTCTGGGCTGAGTGTTCTTAAATGTTAACAAGGCATATCATCACAATTCACTGGTTAATTGTCGTATCTCACTATACATATCACCTGTGTAAGTGCCTATATCGGCACTTTTAATGTTTCTGATACTGAACAAATTCCGTTTTGATCGACAAAATGTCATTTTATTTTAACTTTCTACCGGACACTTGTTTAAAAATGACGTTAGCAGAATACTTACATTCTATTTGAAAAAAAAAAATGTATCAAAATTTACCTTAAAAATTGTTAAAACTAAGTTTATAAAATAATTTTATGATTTACCCGCATTCTATTGTATGATAAAAAAAAAACCATAGTTACTAGGCCAATTTTGGGGCTAAATCTTTTCGTAAATTATTGACATTGTATGACTTGCAAAATCAGAAATCAGTGTTTGAGCAGTAGTATTTTTAAAAGTGAGGGAATTCAATGTATTCCCGGGTTCGATACCCGTCCGGAATTTTAAACCACTTTGGTAAGTGTTTAAATTAGACTTCGATTTAGGAGCAAAATACGCGTTAATGTAAGAGAGTATTTCCAGTTAGTTTAGAAATAGAGTTTGGCTTAGTGAATTAATAATTTGAATTCATTAGTCGGTACCTCTCCAGCCCATCTGGCCAGCGTGGAGGGTGTAGACCAAATCCTCTGATTGCGCGAGATAGATATGGCTCTGTTAGCACAGAAAAGATCGTGCTACTGCAGTGGAGACTAAATGAAAAATAAAAACTTGATGAAGATAATATGATTAGGCGGCATTACTGGGCAGTACAGTGGTATCTTGCCTAGTAGCATAGGTCATAGAGTCACAGTCTGATTCGAGATTCCCACGGGGAAGTCAATAAAATAACTATTGACTCCAAATGCGATACCAGGAGTGTGTATGACTATAAATTGTTCAAAATTATTCTCTTATGAAAGTAGTAAATTGTAGCTTAATGGTATGGGACCTCAGTAATCTTAGTTGTTAGATATGAAATAGGTTTGATTATGCTGTAGAAGTAAACTACGGAGGCAAAGGAGATTCTCAAGGGCTCCAGATCATCAAGTTCCTCTTGAGTGTGATTTTGAAGTTGAAACGGTTGAAAGTACTATGAGCTTTAGTCACCACGACACACATAGACAACAGCAGCCGAAGGACCGAGCTGTGAATTTTGGAGTAAAGGGAGACCGACTGTACTGTGTCTCGAGACCGAAGGACTGTGTCTCCCCATGTTACTGGAAACCGAAGGACCGCGTTTCCCAATTGATAGTTGACAGGTTGTTAACCTGAGTTTGCCAGAAACCGATGGACGGGTCTCATGGTGAAAGTTTTGTTTGGGTATGTGTGTCGTGCGTGCGCGGTGGTGATTATTGTTTTCTTTATTTTGATTGGGGAATTGAATACTTGATGATTTGAGCTTCTTTACTTTGTGAAGAAATGAGTTAAATCTTAAGACAACAACCTATAACGAGAATTGTGACTAGAAGTCTTTAAATTCTATTTTTAGTCAGCATGGGCCCGAGTGTCACTGTTCACTATTAGTGATGATGCAGTGTTCACTATGAGAAAAGAGAAATCTTGATGCTGGCTATTGTTGCTTTTACTGTTTGTCATGAGAGTGGGTTGGGGATAGGAAAGAAAAGGCCGATCTTATGAAAATGCCTTTATTTAAGTGCCAAACGTGTACACACATCACTCACTCACACGCGGAACTGACGCGGCACTGTACACTCGCACGGAAATGTCACTTGCGCGGAACTGTCACTCGCGTGGAACTGTCGCTCACGCGGAACTGTCACCTGCGCAGAACTGTCACTTGCACGGTACTATCACTGCACTGTTCACTTCACTTACTACTCACTGTTTTTCCTTATTTTTTTCTTCTTTCCTCTTTCTTCTTCGGATTCCACTTTTCAACTAACTGGCCTAACGCCACGCCTAGTACTGCTTATATACCCCCCGAATTCAAAAAAAAAAAACGCATCATCGATGTTCTAAATTCAAACCATAAATTTTCTATCGCCTTCTCTTTCTTTCCCTTCCATTTGGTCTGTAACAATCCAGAAATTTCTTAAAGTAACCCCTTCTCTCTCACACATCTTCAGTCCTGTATTTTCACTTCCATTTAATCTAGAATATCCTAGAAAATTCTTTTAAACTTACAAAACAGAGTAACGTGGGTTGAGATTCGAACCGGTGTCACCCGATTGCCAGCCCAACGCCTAGATCGTTAGGCCAGAGATGTTCTGACGTCAAAGTTGAAATTTACCTTTAGATGAATTCTTTTTCATTCGAATTCATGACGTTGACATTGTCATTCAGCGTGCTACGCGACATGTTTAATGGTTTGATGTAAGGTGGCTAAAATAGCACAATTTCTAAGTTTAAAAGAAATTTCTGTCAGGTAGGCTGAGCCAAGCCTAAGTTACGTTTTGCTCCATATTTGTGTTTGAATGTTCCAGATGCAACCAAGGGCTCCCACAACGATGAATAGCAGACTTTGACGACCCTAGCTAATCCCTGGATCAACAATAACAGTCACCGACCGCCAGCTGGGAATCTACAGTCGCGCGAGAACGAATGGACGTCTGTGACGTGAGCTCGCCTACTGGAACACTGACACTCTGGTGAGCAGAATCTGTTTTGTTCTGATTTTGAAGCCACTTTTCATAAAGGGGTACATAAGATGTAGCTTTAAAATTAAGCAGTAAAGCGAATTTAAGATATCGCGTTAGTAAAACTGTCGATCAATAACTGAGCAATGAGAGATTTTTGGTTTGCGGTGATTTTGTTCTTCTAAAAAAAAACGAGAAAAGAAATCAATCAAAGGTCGATCCCATACAAGGGTCCATTTAAGGTCACAGAAGTGTTGGATGGGGACCTTTACATTTTAAAGGCACTCAAAAATATGCACATGACAGACTTAGGAAAATGCCTGACAGTGACCACCTAAATGGCATTGACTCAGACAGTGACTCGGACAATAACCATAAACTTAATGATCAAATAACTATGGCTAATACAGATGGGGTTGGACTATTTTCTTGCTCTTAAATCTGAAGTAAGCAAAACTCATAGCCGTTCCTTTGTGTTGGTGTTGATTGTTGGAATGAGTGTCTTTGGCTCAGACTACTTGCACCTCCAGTTATTCGTAGGTGTAGGCGTAAAATCGGGCCTGATTTCCCGTCGCAGTTCGGCCACGACTGTGAGTGGCGTGCGTTTGGCTTGGTGGTGTAAGTGGTCGCTGAAATCGCTGGTTGGAGGCGATGAGTTTTATGTGAGTTGGATATTGGAGGGAGATATCCATCTAATGTGTGTGTGGAAGTTGCTGGATGGAGGCAACTGATACGAAGTTAGAGCACTGTACACTCATGTGATATTGAGATGAATTTGTGATAAATTGACAGTATTGGAGATTTGAGTTTTGCTTAGTAATGGTTTCATTATTTCCTTGCTTTATGACAAAAAAATGTTATTTGGTCACTTGTAATGAAGTAATTAACGATAGTGTTTCCGCCTGACCTTGTGGTCAGGAAGGCCGAGTGGAAAAGGATTACTGTTCCCATTCTTTTGTCCACAGATACCTCCCACGAGGACGTGTGAGACATCAGAATGGCCGTGTCGGAGTGACAACACAGTGGTGCCATGGACCTGCGTACTTTCCTACAAGACCACGACGCCATCTGTCGATTTAAGTTTGTACTTGTCACAACGGTACCAATGTGGCGCCACCTGTTATTGTATTTAGACACTGTAATATTTGAAAACGTCAAGCGGTTGCTTGGGTAAGGTCGATACAGCGATGGCATGTGGAGGGGGACGCGGTAGGCGGAACCGAGCGTCCATTTTGAAGACAGTATGATTTTGGAGAGCGAATGGTGCGCCACGCTGTATCGAACTTGCCGCGTTTTCAAAAGTAATCCGTTGCTATCTGCGTAATCAACCATTAAATAGTTGACTAATTATTGTGATTACTTAATACAGTGTATGATCGTTAATCTGTTTGTATTATTTCGAGCAACCACCATGTCAGGGTCGCATAACATCAAAGATTTGCTGACCGTCTCGGACCTCTCTCCGATATACATATGATTCAGATTGCCCCACTGATAATATGAGCCTATTACCTACGTAGAATGATAAAGAACGCACAGTATTTTAGCGCATGACAACAAACATGGCGGCACGGCGATGCGATGCGAGCCGGTGACCTTCCCGCGCGCCCCCCGCCCCCCGCGCCTCGTCTCCCGCCCGCTCCCGCGTACATCGCAGTTTTATCGTGGCGTAGCAAGGAAAAGGACTTAAATAATAGTGTTTTTGCATTCTCATTATTATTGTTATACTATTACCTACTATTGATTGGCATATTATTTTACAGGAATTTTTAGGTAAGTATAGGTAGGTACCAGTTGATTTCAATAACTTGTTTTGTGTTATAATCAAGAGATCAGATATTCTACAGTTATTTACCTAAACTTAGGTAGGTACAAATTATAGATTTGAAGAATATTCCATTATCTTTTGAGTTCCGTATACTAAAATTGTGTCATATTAAAATGTATTGTATTAGTTACGTAAAATAAAGCTAAATTGGATTTGTTTATGTGAATATTAGGTAAAAAGTGGTATGGCCCCTTTATGTTACGCAGTTCCTCGAAATTTAGGTAAATATGCACTAAAATATTCAATCCTTAGTATTAATATAAATAAGCGTTCTCGATTCAACTGCCTTCGTGGTCCAGTGGTTAAGGCGTTTGCCTTGTTGACCCGGGAGTCGTGGGTTCGATTCCCACGGAAAGCAAACTTTGTTAAGTTTTTTCCAGTTTGGTTAGGACATTGCAGGCATGAATCACCTGATTGTCTGATAAGAAAGATGATTCCGTGCTTCGGAAGGCACGTTAAGCCGGTGGTCCCGGCTGCCATCTGGTAGTCGTTAAAGGAACCACGTCAGAGGCCGAGAGGCGGTTCCGCAGAACTCTGACACCAGGGTGTGCATGATCGACTGACCGTGTCACCTACACGAAATGATGATGACTAGCAGTCCGACCGGCTTTGCCCGTGGTACAGTCGCCTGCAGAGAAATCTGACCCTACCTACGACAGACCCTACCCTACGCACAGGCGACTGTACATATATCTCGCTTATGACCTCAGTTATTGCTCTGAGCTTATGGCACTCAAGTTAATTCTGTGACTCAGGTATACCTATAACGTTAGGTTTGTTATATACCTGAGTGCCAACGGTAATAAAATATTTGAAATCGGTCCTTTAGTTCCTGATATTAGCGCGTTCAACTAAACAAACTTTTCAGCTTAATAGTAGTAAAGATAAAGATTTTAATAATAGTTGATGTAAGTCAGTTTTAATTATTGTTTCCTTTCATATGAATAACTAGCTGTTACCCGCGGCTTCGCCCGCGTGATTTATAGCCTATGTCCTTCTCAGTACCCTACCCTATGTGTATGCAAAATTTCATGATGATCGGTTCAGTAGATACAGCGTGAAAGCGTAACAAACAAACAAATAAACTCACTTTCGCATTTATAATATTAGTTAGGATTATTAAATAAATAAACATTAACAAAAATATTAGTAAAGATTAACCGGGTCTTGTTTTTTTTTTACCTTAACTGCATTTAAAATGAAGGGCAGGCCAACTCAACTGTTGCTTTGTTTGCAAAATATTTAAACTAATATTTTTTTAGGATTTCATCATGTTCGTCGTCCGTGAAGAAGACAGACTCGCCGATATAAGAAGAAAAACAAAAATTATCAACACTATCATATTTAAATGTGGACTCATAGCGAACAACCCAGAAGAATTGGCTAACCCGCTAGCTGCAACCGTGTTCCTTACAAACCAATCAAGGAAAATCATTGAAGAAGCCTTGAAGGACCCTAAAACTAGAGAACGGAAAAGCTTAATAGAAAGTTATCAAGATCTGAAGAGTAAAGTCGCAAAATCTAGCATACTCAGGTGTAATATCCATGACATTTTATATGAAAATTATGTTAACAAGAGACATGTATTTAAACTACAAGATGTATATTCTGAACTGAAAAAGTTTAATGTGATTGAGAATCAATTGCATATTCTTAAGAGCAGGGGCTATATTTGGAAGAGGCTGCGTGGGGATAAATGTATTCTAGTTGAAGATCCTGAAGTGCAAGCGAAAAGGATGAAATATCTGCTTGACATGAAGAAATTTCGGGAAGACAATAGGACTTTCGTACATGTAGAAGAAAAGGTAATATCTCTTTAAAACTTCTCTGATTTTTATGCCGGGTGGTTCCCGGCATAGTAGAATATGACCACTTGTCTTCCCGTGGATGTCGTAGAAGGAGCCTTAGGTAACACAAGTTAACAAAGGTTATAAACATCAAAAAGACCTCTCCAACCTTGGAAATTGTAAGCCAAATCTTCTGACTAATGCATAGATGGCTCTAGTAGTACAGAGAGGGTCGTGCTCCTGCAGTGGAGACTAAAAAAAGACCTGATGAAGATGTTTATCTTTTACACTTTTTAGGTGTACTTAAAACCAAGAGCTTTATGTACTAGTCAACCCACTGGTGGTGTTGAAAAAGGAGAATTTGGAAGTTGGTTCAAAAAATTAGTACGTCAAATAAAACTAAGTGTCGTAGCAGGCCGCTTCCAACCGGTCATAGTGGTAATCCTTGGGGGAGGCCTATGTCCAGCAGTGGACTTCTTGCGGCTGAAATGTTGATGATGATGAATTATTCCATGACAAAAAAAAGCTTACTACTTGATACAGCGCTAGCTCGATCTATGTGATTTTTCCCTAGCTGATTGCTTTTAATAAACCGAGAATAACCAGTTTACTCAGAACGAGCATCATACGATGTTTTTCAATACATTTGCAATATAAATTGAGCAGTTGTAGTTCGTGTAAAGAACAGGGCCTGGTCCTCAAATAGGTACAATATTACGATCTGATATTATAAGGACCATATCAAAAGCAAATGTATTGAAAAAAGGCATTAAGTAATTCCTTTCTGAAAGTAAAACTGTTATGAAAAGTCGATATTTATTTTTTACCATATCAATTTTGCTGATTAAAGTTTCTTGACCTTCTTCTTCTTTAAGTGCCACTCCATTACTGGAGGTAATGATTATGATGGTACTCCATTTCTTGACCAATGAATGATAATCAATGGGCATGTTGACAATTTTTTTTTTCATGTTGCTATGTAAAGACCTGCCAAAAATAAACACAATAGTGACAGAAATACATTTCTAAACAAAATACTCTTTCAGTTATAAAAGTTTTAAAGACATGTTTTTAGACGTGAAAACGCGCCGCTGAAATGCCTACATATTTGTGACGTCACAAGCTTGTATTTTGTATGGGTGGCGTGAGAACTTTGTTTGGTATCTATACGAAATATTTCGTTTATGGTAATGGTTTCATAATAAAAGTTGCTGTAAATTTTGCAGACTAAAATACAGTATAATTGTAATTAAAGATTTTCATACTTTAAAAAATGGTCCTGTTCACCCAACTTTAAAAAAGGTTTAAGATCACTTAACGAATCGATATCAAATTAAAAGTGTTCTTTATAGTGTTTTTAGATAGAAATTAGTCTCATTAGCGACAAATTTTATATAATCTTAACATTAGGCAACTACCGTATTGTCAACATTATATTTTTTAAAATAGTGTTCAATTATCTCATACCTTCATAAATATGTTTTAAAGCAATTACTGTTTCAGGCGATTCCTGCTGACGCCGCAACCTTAACCGAATTCCAAAACAATTACCACTCTCCACAGTCCGGTACATATGAGTACATAAAAATCGCCTTATCACCTCAGATGGGTGTTATAGCTTTCTCCATCCATACGACCCCAGAAACCTTCACTGAATGGCTCAAAAAAGAAGTCAGTCCACATCTCAAAAAATCATTCGTGCTAGTAATGGATGAGAAGACGATTAAAGAATCTCCTGTTAACCAACCTCCGAATCCAGAGGCTAAAAAGGAAGACATGGTATATTGGCTCGAGCGTAACAACATTCCTTGTTCATCTACTATGCATAGAGCAGAACTATACGAACTTATTGATTTATATAAAGATAAAGTAAGTGGTGAAAAGACTTTCACCGATGAAGTGTTTAAAGCAAATGGTGTAGAAGTACTGAAAAGACCTGATGGATGGCCAATGTTAAATTACTTACAGTCTGTTTGGGGTATTATAGACATATGGAACCCTACTCAAGAGCGAGAAGTTGCTGATGTTGTGAAAAAAAGAATAGAGATGGTCATGAATACGAGGGATCTGGTGAAATTCCAACAATACGATAATGATTTGGAGGCAATAGAAACAGAATTGTACGAGAAAGATATGGAGCTAGAAGAGGTTACAGATAAATTGTTCACTATGGCCAGGGATGTTGATATCCCTGATGTTGGTTTGACTAATTATTGGGAATTAAAAGGAAATGATCTGGAGAAGTATGTGACAATGATGTCTGGTGCTTTGGACCAGAATAAAAAATAAGCGTTTGAAGTAAAATGTGATTATCACATGCTCTGAATTGAATAAGTTACAATGAATGATTGTGAATATTGTCTTTTGAAATAATAAATAATGTTTTTCAACACCTTTTGAATTATTTTTATTTTATATCCGGTTTCGGTTTTATCACACATAATTTATCGGGGCCCCCGGGCAACTCCCCGGACTCCGGTTTCCAAAGACCCTCAGGTAAGGATGTTACCGGGAACCAAGGACTTTATATATTAGAAGGACTGAATAGGTATACCATACACCCATACTGACTTTTGGCATAAAAAAAACCGAAATACTCGTACTAGGTTGATACTACTGAGGAGCCCGATGGTCCAGTGGGTGTGAGCTCTATGAGCGCTTACGTATGTGAAGCAACCCCTGGTGCAGTCCCTACTTGGATGGGTGACCGCAAGTGGCATAAAAATATCTCGAGCTCTTCCGTGCTTCGGAAAGCACGTTAAGCCGTTGATCCCGGCTGTCATCGTGATGGCAGTCGTTAAGCTATGTCAGATGCCTTAAGGCAGCTTAAAAAATCTGACACCACTGTTGGCCACTTACACATACGAAAAACAAACAAACTACAGGTTGATGTCATGCTCGCACATATTACAATCGTATATGTTACCAGCAATCTACATAATCCAGGTATTATATACAATGCCTAGACTATATATAGAATGCTCTGGGCAGTTAGGCAATGTACGAAATATTATGAATATGACGAGCTCCGTGGCGCAGCGGTCAACACGCCAGCCTGCGACACGGGGGTCCCGGGTTCGATCCCCGGTCAGGTCATGATGGAAAACGATCTTTTTCAGATTGACCTGGGTCTTGGATGTTTATCTGTATATGTATTTGTTATAAAATATAGTATCGTTGAGTTAGTATCCCATAACACAAGTCTTTCTTAAGAACTTACTTTGGGGCTAGCTCAATCTGTGTGATTTGTCCGTATATATTTATTATTATTAATATTAATATTTATTGTATGCGTAGGGAAAAAGACGTGATAGTATGGAGAGGGTCGTGCTCCTGCAGTGGAGACTATGAAAGGATCACTAAAATCGATCCATAACTGACTGAGTAATCGCGTTACAAACATATAAAAAAAACATACAGACGCATTGAGAACCTCCTCCTTATTTGAAGTCGGTTAACAAGACCTTGATCCGATTTTACAAATTAACAATACTAGTATCTCACAATATTTATTAATTATTATCCAAAAAAGCTTTTTGAACCTGTGATTAATGATTTCAAGTCCTGGTTCATATTACTTTGCATACAGACTCGTAAATCTTTCTTTAGTTGTTCGCTCCATTATTAAATTATCTATATATCTATCTGTTTTCTATGTTTTTTGTTTTTACTACGTTAAAATCCAAATGTTGTAAATTCCAGTTCAGTTTGGGAGTGGATCATTGTTATCAATTAATAGCAGTTACAAATGAAATGCAATCCAAGCAATTTCTCCCGGTGAAATATTAGAAAATGCAATTAAAAGCTAACCACAAAGCTCTCGAAACTAAATTAATTGAATCCTGACCTCGCCGTGCAAAACTACACGCGAAACTAATTCCAAAATGGACTCTATTATCAAAACCATAGAAGTCAACTAAAACACAGCTGAATTCAATATTCGCGGTTCGATTAGGACTTTTTAATCGAGTAATCTACCTCTATTCAAAACGCATCTCTATTTTCGTATGCATAAAGATCAATTTGAGTTAGCTAACTCTTTAACACTTTCGTTCTTTTTGTGGCACATTGAAATTACTGGTGTCTGAAATGTATAATTGAATTTAAACCCTTTATAAGGCGTGTTGAAGTCTATTTTCGCTTGTTTTGTGTATAGATGTTATCCGCCCGTAGCATGGCTTGCGCGATAGTTACCTATCGCGGGGCGTTACTAATTTAAATGGTCGCCGTTTTTATCTAAGTAGCGAGCATGGGTTGACAGTGCGATACAATTTGTCCCGTGGATAAATTTTAAACTACGTGTTAAATTGGCATTGCCATAATATTGAATAAAAAGTATTTACATATGACAACACCGAATCGGTAAATAGTGCTGTCCATTTTTCTTTAAATTTTTGACGTTCATCTCTCTTATTGTCTATGATTTTGCCCATAACTTGTCAAAATATTTTCAAAACATTTATTTACGTTTGAAGATTTTACAGAGTTTTTATAAGAAAATGAGTAAATCTGCTTATAAAACAGAAGAATTATAATGTGGAATTTAAGTGAAGAGTATTTCGTGTATCAATCAAATGCCAATACTTCGTAGATAAAAGTGTTTCAGTGTATGAAGTAACAATGTGAATTATTGGATGAGAGCCCGTGAAATTTTCACCAACTGTGAATTAACAGGCCTATTGGGCATTCAAAAAGGCAACTCCAGGGTGGAAGTCAAGACTATACTACATGACCACCTGACAAAACTTTAGATCAATGGAAACTGTAAGTAAAATAATGCATAGGTACATTTACTCGTATTTTTTATGATATCGTAACTTGTCAAAGTAAACAGTACCTAGATTCAATTCCTTGACTTGAGATTGAATACTAAAAGACAATTTTTTTAATCTCCATTAGGTATAATGTTTACAGTGAATCAGTTTTTTACAAAGTAAAAAATAACCTATAGCATAATTTTTTAAGGCTAATGCCGGTTTGTATATTATGTTATTATATGGATTGTAAATGTTTTCTTCCAGACATGGCGAAATTTCAAGAAAAAACTCTTGAGGAAAGGGAGCTTGGTTCACTGGGCCGGGGAGAAAACTGGCAATACTAGTTCGTCCCAAGTTAGCACAAAAGTTGCTGTTGCATGATGTTCAGCTCAGCATCATGGAAAAGAATAAGCCTTCCGATCTAATTCCAAGGAAACCTAAACTGGCATTAATGTAAGTACATACTAGGGTTTAAGTGAGACAGAAGACTGTTAGGTTAAAATCAGGGGTGTCATCTTCAATTGCCTGTCCGGTGCTTGCGGTTATGTTGAATCAAACCCAACTTATCCAAACAAAAAGCATACTAAATACTTGTATCATGTTCATCCAATCAAACTAACCACCCTTCCCTCGCTTGAAAAACGGTATCAATGGGTAGCAGCACTGTAACTAATATGTGGATCTCAGCAGAGTAGAATTGGACCACTTAAATAAAGCTTACATAAGCATCAAAGAGCTGCTCTGGCTAATATGGCTCTAGTTGTACAGAGATGGTCGTGCTTCTGCAGTGGAGACTAAGAAAGACTTGATAATGATGATGATGTTGTAACTGATACAAGCCAAACAGTCTGGGCTCACTAACCCATTTGCCATGTATGGTGGGTATTGCAAAACCATCCTAATGACGGAAATCCTTGGAGGAGGCCTACGTCTTGCAGTGGACTACTGCAAAAATACTGATAGCGCTTGTATGCTTAAAACTGCACATACTGCACAATAGGTTCCACATGCAGTTGGAGTAGCAGGCTAAAAATAGGTATTTTCCTTAATCTTTATGTATTGTATGACTGAATGATATTTATTATTATATTATTTTAATTTATTTTATATTTTCAGAGTTGCAAGTCTCCTCCATGGACTGCTGCTATTGGACCAGCAGTACCTGATGCTAGTAGTGTAACTCGAGCAAACATCTTTATTTATAGAAAATCAGCTGAGCCAAGCCCGCACAAGAAGTTTTAAATGATTTGTAGTTATGTCTAAATGTACCTCAAGATTTGTTTATGTAATATAAAAGATTAAATGCTGTGCATGCATTAAAAATAAAAATATGTTGAGTTAATGAGTTCTTTTAATACTTATAGTAATAGAGAAATCACATACCTACCAAATAAATAATTCTCCAGCTTACTACGTTATCCTAACTTAAGGCGTTTCTGATAGAGACCCGATGGGTGACGGCCAAGGGAGCGTAAGCATTATCAGCGCTTACGCACGTTAAGCAACCCTGAGCGCAGTCCCCATGGGGATGGGTGACCGTAAGCGGCATAAAATATCTCGAACTCCTCGATACCTCGGAAGGCCAGTTAAGCCGTTGGTTCCGGCTTGATAGCCGGAACCAAAGCACGAGGCTAACTATCAAGAACTTAGTCTCGAACAAACACAAGAACTAAAGATTCGTGGATAAAAGCATTTTTTTTGAGCAAAATTTCATCAAGCAACACAATTTTTCCAGGTTCATCCTCAGCTGTGATACTTCTTGTTGTTAGAGTCTGCTTGTATGATAGCATTCATGCTGTAATAAAATTTGGCAAAGTTTTTACAGCCGGCCGCCTGCCTGGTGTCCCCTCCTTACTTTTGTCATTTCGTTCTTCTTCAGTAGTTAAAAGTGTAAAAGGGCAACAAACCGACAAACTCACTTTTGATTTTTGCGTGTAAGTGGCCAACAGTGTTAAATATTGAAGCTGCCTAAAGGTATCTAACGTAGCTTTACGACTACCATCAATCATTGATGGTAGTCGTTAAGCTAGCTGAAGAAGAACGAAATGACGAAAGTAAGGAGGGGACACCAGGCAGGCGGCCGGCTGTAAAAACTTTGCCAAATTTTATTACAGCATGAATGCTATCACAGTATTCTGATATCTATGAATGCTATCATACAAGCAGACTCTAACAACAAGAAGTATCACAACTGAGGATGAACCTGGAAAAATGTGTTGATTGATGAAATTATATTAATATTTTGCTCAAAAAAAATGCTTTTATCCACGAATCTTTAGTTCTTGTGTTTGTTCGAGACTAAGTTCTTGATAGTTAGCCTCGTGCTTTAGTAATTTATTCGCTAAAAACGATTATTTTATTCAATTTAATTTTTATCTGGGTCTTGGAAATCGCCGATAAATTTAAACCAAAGAACTGTCAAAAGTAGACAATTTGTCTTCAAAATATGGCAGCCATCTTGTAGCCATGCTCGCACTTTAGATACGAATCGCGGCGAACGATAAAATGACAGGTCGATTTCAATATTTATACCCGTGGAGTAAACCCATGCTCGCAACGACAGGTAACGCGGGAAGTGCGATAAAAAAGTAGCATAAAACCGTTGTCGCGCTAGCCATGCTACCCGTGCTGTGTGGTGTTTATACCGGGCGATTTCCACAACTATTGAAAAGAATTTAAATACGAATAATAATTTTAATATCACCTCCGACCATCTAACCATAAACGTAATACATGGAATTATCTGAAGGTACCAATAAACTTGAGCCCAAAGTTGAATAATGTTTTAGTGATTGTTTCGCACTTAAATTACTTTAAATAAAAGCTATATTTAAAGTAATGTAAGTGTGTGTATAGTAAGTTTCAATCCCGTCTATTACTAATAGTCTCGTTTAGACATACCTACACACACAACCCAAAAGTCAGCGTTAGCCGTAAGTAAATTACTAACGTCAATAATTTTCAGTTGTAAATGATATACTATATATCAGTATATAATAAATATCAGTTGTAAATGATATAATATACGGTAACAATTTTAATTGAATTTGTCGTTCAGTGTAACAAGACCCAGAGAATCGTTCCCGCAGGTACCAAGCTTTTTAATTAACCGACTTACAACGTATCGGTGGCGTTCGAATCCTTACATCCGATTAAGGGAACAGAAGTTCCTTTAATTAGGCACAATTTAACACGGTGCTTAGCGTTCTTTTGAACCAGGTGGAGTAGAATTTCTTAGAATGAAGCTGAATTGAAAGAGAAACTTTTGTTACCGAGTATTTTTAAGACCTTTTTTCATCATCATTTCAGCCGCAAGAAGTCCACTGCTGGACATAGACGTCTCCCAATGATTTCCAAAATGACCGGTTGGAAGCGGCCTGCATCCAGCGCCTTCCTGCGACCTTGTTTAGGTCGTCTGACCACCTAGTCGGTGGGCGCCCGACGCTGCGCTTGCCGGTACGTGGTCGCCATTCGAGAACCCTTCTGCCCCATCGGCCATCGGTTCTTCGCGCTATGTGCCCCGCCCACTGCCACTTCAAAGAGCTAATCCGCTGAGCTATGTCGGTGACCTTCGTTCTTCTACGGATCTCCTCGTTTCTGATTCGATCTCGCAGAGAAACACCGAGCATAGCCCTCTCCATAGCTATTTGAGCGACATTGAGCTTTCATCAAAATCATATTTTTTAATTTCAAAAGCCTCACGATGCATTCTTCGAATGTATCTGTTTTCTTTTGCAAGGACTTGAGGATTCTCAAAACGCATTGGTTGGGTTTGCCTAGGGCATGTTCACAGACTGCAGACAGAAAACAGATACATTCCAAGAGTGCTTCGTGAGGCTATTGAAATTAAAAAAACATCCTAATTCAATAGAGAGGATGGTTGGCAGTTACCACCAGTTTGGGATCCGGTCATCAATTTAATCAAAGCTCAAGCTAAGCAGAACACTGCAAGACCTTCAGACACCGTAAGCCAATACTGCGTACATCCGGAACGTTATCAATAAATATTTTATGCGGCAGATTTTGCAGTTCTTATAAAATATTAGACAAATATGTCAACTTACTCTACCTGCGACCACGAACACTGAAAAGTGTTCGAAACCTTAGGTGAATAAATAATGTAATAAACGCGATAAAAACCGTATTAAAAGAATTTTATGTAAATCATACTTTACAGGATACAATATAGTATTAGCTAGCATTTTCTTAAGGCGCTCCTATAGTAACACTAGCGCCACCCAGCAATTAATTCCTTTAATCTTAAATTATATCGAATTATGAAAATCTAACAAGTACATAACTAGTAGTATTTTTGTTTTCATTTTCACTAATATTCGTTTGATAAAACAAGAGAAAAACAGGTTAACGCCAAAAGTGGCCACTATTGGCGTTAACTGATTTTTCTCTGTAAATATGGCACTAGTAAATTACTTGTAATAAACAAAAAATACTTTAAGTAATTTAGTAGTTTTGTACTTGTTAGATTTTTAAAATTCGATACCATTTACTAGTGTTAAGCCTTAACGAGTCATCCGCATAAATTATAGCGGATGTCACCCGAAGATTGATTAGGCTTTTTATAGGTGAAATAATTTTGGAAATTGGCGCAGTAGTTTCGGAGCCTATTCAATGAAAACAAGGAAACAACCAAATCTTTTTCCTCTTTATAATATTAGCATAGATTCATGATCAGAAGCTACATACTACTAGAGTTTCGGAACTTCTGCGGAGAAGAAACGAAGATCTGAAGAATCTGAACTCCTCATTCAATTTGGCATATCATTTAAAATACAGTCTAGGTGAAAAAAAAAAGTTTTTTTGGGTATGTGGTCATTCTAATATTACGTAAGCAGTGAAAGGGGGTGGGGGTATAGGCTTGTATGGGGGGTATACTTGGTGACGACATAAGCAACATTTTACAAAATACACTGCCATTTTATTGAAAATGATACCAATTTTACGTAACCTTAGAGAGAGGAGCCGTGTGGTTCCCGGCAGAGTAGAATAAGACCACTCCAAGTCATCCCGTGGATGTCGTAAAAGGCGACTAAGGAAACACAAGCTAAACAAAGCTTATTAACATCAAAGAGACCTCTCCAACCCGTCTGGCTAGCGTGGAGAGTGTAGGCCAAATCCTCTGACTGCTCAGGCTAGTAGGCTCTGGTAGTACAGAGAGGGCAGTGGAGACTAGAAAGACCTGATGATGATGATGATGATGAGAGAGAGGAGGAAGGAACGTTTTACTTTCGCTGACAAGAGGGGGGAGGGGGTTGAAATAGCTATTTTTCTGCTTACATAATACTTGAATGGAAACAATCCCTGATGTGAAACAAATATGAATTTTGATTGATTTTGATTTTGATAGGCGAACCCAGCGACTCTAGGTTAGATCTGGGGTTATCGCGATTATAATATATAGATAGATAAATAAATACATAGAAAAAATCACACCAATTAAGTTAGCCCCAAAGTAACTTCGAGACTTGTGTTATAGGATACTAACTCAACGATACAATATTTTGTTATAAATACATATATAGATAAATATCCAAGATTCAGGTCAATCTGTCAAAGATCTTTTCCATCTTGACCTGACCGGGGATCGAACCTGGGACCTCCCATATCCCGGGACCACTGCGCCACGGAGGTCGTCAAATATAATTTGTTTCCCTGAAGGCGTGTCCCTTGCAACGTTCTACATTGTTAAGGCAATTTCCTGAAGTTACTAACTTTATTATTGGGGCTGATAAGTAGATTGAGGCGTGTCAGTTCAGTTAAGTGTTAGCGACGAGTTGTTAGTAACAAGTTGACTAAACACTGACCCCAGGAGTATAGTTCAAGTTAACCACCCTTTAATTGAGTGCAAAATGTAAGTGAAATCGGTAAGATGACCTACTGGTGAGACTCAACAGCAAATTCTTTTTATGGTAAAGGATTTATTTTTCTTGGTCCCATGTTGCCCCATAGTTATAATTTAAAATTTTGTGCTACGAAATCCTAGACAACTTTAATCTATTTTATGTGACTATAATTTACGCGTCCGTGCCTCCGTGGTCCAGTGGTTAAGGCGTTCGCCTTGTTGACCCGAGGGTCGTGGGTTCGATTCCCACGGGAAGCATACTTTGTTAAGTTGTTTCCAGTTTGGTTAGGACATTGCAGGCATGAATCACCTGATTGTCTGATAAGAAAGAAGATTCCGTGCTTCGGAAGGCACGTTAAGCCGGTGGTCCCGGCTGCCATCTGGTAGTCGTTAAAAGAACCACGTCAGAGGCCGAGAGGCGGTTCCGCAAAACTCTGACACCAGGGTGTGCATGGTCGACTGACCGTGTCACCTACACGAAATGATGATGACGCGAATGAAGTCGCGGAAAAATTGCTATCATCATCATCATATATTTAAGAACCTTGTTCTTGTCGGTGGAGTATTTTCCATTTTTCCCTATCCTGCGCTATCTCTTTGACCTCTCTGTACGACACGACTTTTGCCTTCTCTTTTATTTCGTCTGTGAATGCTCTCCTCCTTTTCTCATTTAAAATGCGAGGCACTTGACGCTCTGCCAAAGTTCAAATTTTACTTTTAAAACCATCTTTCAGGGTCTCGATTTTCGGCATTCTCATGCAAAAATGCCAATTGGGCTATTTTTATGAAAAAAAAAATTCAAGAGTATTGCAACAATCAACGGTTTCCTGTGAAAACAACTTTTTTTCGTTCTTTTTATGCTTAGCTAGCTGTTACCCGCGGCTCAGCCCGTGATATATAGGCTATGTCCTTCTCAGTACCCTAACCTATGTGTATGCAAAATTTCATGATGATCGGTTCATTGTATTGTTTTAAAACAAAAGCCGAAGAATAGCTAAGAAGAGATGGATGTACTGTATAAAGTATAGAAAGGTGAGGTGTATGAAGGCCATTGACAGACAAATTTGACGAGACTCCGACCGCAATACCTTCCACATTGATAACTAACGAAATAGATAATAGTGCATGTATAGGGGCCTCCACGAGGCGCATTCTGGAAGTACCTGGACACGGTAACGCAGTGTTAAGGCTGACCAATCTAAGGATGTGGCGTAAGCGCCACAATGGTAAATTCCCCCGATGGCCACATCACCACCGTAAAGCCGTTGATGTGGCCACTTACTGGGCACACCTCATTTAATTTAATTATTTGCCATTGACACGAGAGAAAAAGAAGAAGAAGGAAATGGATTGAACAGTGACTGAACATCTTTCATACTCGTAAGTACAGGATTTATCAAAACTAAATCCACTTATATGAATTTCATTGCGAAAGTATGTCCTTTCAATGTGCTTTGTCTCGCTGCGACCGCGATGGATGTAACTCCATTGTAACGTCACCAAAAACAAAAATAATAAATAAATTGATCTATTTGCATTTCGGTGATCATGAAGGTCGAAATACAGCATGCAACTTGACCCTCGACATAACCTCAAAAAGGTAACTCAGCCCGTCAATATGAACAACTTTTGCTATGGGATCAATGCTGAGAACTAAATTACGATATCCCACGGGAATATCGACTGTCTAATTACACATTGTATAGTCTGTATCTCGATTACTTGTGCAATATAGTTAAGTAATCTATCTACGCTTATTATTTAATGAAAGAGTAGAATTATTTACTGGTTTTTATGCTTAACTAGCTGTTACCCGCGGCTCAGCCCGTGATATATAGGCTATGTCCTTCTCAGTAGCCTAACCTATGTGTATGCAAAATTTCATGATGATCGGTTCAGTACATTGGGCGTGGAAGTGTAACAAACAAACAAATAAACAAACAAACTCACTTTCGCATTTATTAGTTGGGATTGGGATTGGTTAGCAAAACCAGAGTTTGGGATTTGTCCGATCCATTTCTTAGAATATCTGTGACCTAACTTAGTAATTAGTTCATATGCTATAAATGTACTGATTAGCTTCGTGTAATGAAGGATACATATTTGAAAGCCTAATTAGACTATGCCTTAATAAGGTATAACCTAAGACAGAAACAAAGTCACCTTTAATATGCGATTTCGTTAGCCGAATGCCCCAAAACGGTATACGAGATACCGTAGTCCGTATGTCACAGCCATTCTATGACTATACGATGTTTATAAAAAGAAATTAAACGATTAACTCCCCTTGCATGAAACAGAAAGTAAAAAAAATATCATACCTATACGTGAGCAGTGTCCAATGTAAAATAGATAGGTCTTAAAAATGACATTGAGATTTCTAAAACCATTTTTTCAAAATCAATCGCTTGAGAGATAGGATAAAATATGTGTGCTAACTCAATATGTTTAATTTGTCCCTGTATATGTATTTATTTACTCACACACTATAAAACATTTATAACGATGTCAAAAATTGAATTTTAATAAAAACTACTTTTAAACTTTCGCGTTGCATGATTATTAAATGCAATGTCGGGAATTAACGCGAAAACATACCTACCGTTTTTCTCCAGACGTTTCGGCCGGGTTACACCGACCGTGGTCACTGAATGACTCCATCACCGGTCATCCAGTGACCACGGTCGGTGTAACCCGGCCGAAACGTCTGGAGAAAAACGGTATGTTTTCGCGTTAATTCCCGACATTGCATTGAATTTTAATAATTGTCATTACCTCAATCAATCACATTTATAATAACAATTAAATTGTCTCTGGCCGTAGGTAATATTGTACGTATTTTCATAACGACATCGTTTTTCGATTAAATAATGACTTTCAAATTTCGAATACGTTTGAAAAGGAAACTTGGTCAAATTTTTGAAAATAGAACTACGTCGCTAAGCGAGGTCGTCCAATGCCTCGACATAAATTTGATTTGCCGCCATTGCAAAATAGGTAGATTTATTTGTAATTAAAAAGTGAATAATAGTGTATCGAAAAAGTGATAATAGTGAACCAAAAAAGTAATGAGGAAGCACGTATGTACACTACACGAAATTCTCTACGGGGCAGCGAACATATCAACAACTCGTTTCTAGATAAGTCAAGAATTAAGTACATATGAAAAAATTTTTAGAACAGTTTCTGAAACATTATAGACGTTTTATAGTGTGTTTGTAGATGAAGTATTGTATGTAACTGTTCGTAATTAGTCCTTAAAATACTCATGTGATCCTATTATGAAACTCGCCTGCGGCTCGTTTCGTAAACCCACATTCGTATTTTAAGAACCCTCATTACTTAACAGATACATAAAGTACTATTATTATTTCTTGTACAGGGATGCTGTAATACATACTATATCTAACGTAGACAGTAATTGTAGGTAGCGAACCCTGTTCAGCCTGCAGCAATAGGCTGATCAAAGCTTCAGTGTCTACATGTATATGTGTATGTTGTATGTGTAGTACATTGTCAGCATGTTAACATTACCTCTAACTACGGATATGGCTAAGCGCTATGAATGGATGACACTACTATAGACATACTTATGTACTGGTAATGGACGTCTGAAGTACATTTGACTAGTAATATTATTTAACCCATAATTGCATGAATTGGATTTAAAAAAATGTTATTTAATAGTTACCCTAATTCAAAAACTTTGAGAAAAGTAAAAATAAGTTTTAGTTTTGGTTTGTCCTAAAAAGAGCAGGAAAAAATATTTAAAAAAGTGCTCCATTTAATAATTTAGCTTTATATGAATCATTAGATTTCATTCTTTTGGGATACGATAATTCATATATTTTAATTTTTACGATTACAATATCAAGAAAAAAAGTTTTTTTTTTATTTTATCAAAAAACGTTGAGTTTCCGAGAATGGAGTCATTTTCGCTGAAACGTAGGGATAGTTCAGCATACTGACGTACCGAAAGCGGAGGCTTATTAATAGGGTTTGGCACCCTTTCACCTCCTCAATTGACAACACGAAAGGTAGTTTCAGTAAAGTTAAAGTTTAAATTCCAATATAATCAAGTTTAAGTAAAGCAGTTACGCTTAACCAGTTCAAGCCCAGTTAGCATCAGCTCCCAGTTGTTCACTGATTACGTTAACAAATTAGACTACATGTTGGCCGGTCCCATGAGATTACTCTATGCCTTACCAGGTATGTGGAACTCGATCGAATCGAGTCGACTCGATGTGAGTCGTCTCGACTCGATGTGAGTCGACTCCATGTGAGTTCGACATTTGTTTTGTTGACACTATTGGCACCACCCATCATTTTATTAATTTTTACTTGAAATCAAAATGAAATACCGAACTGTGTGCTTCAGTAAAACAAAATTTGTAGTATTTTGGTATTATTTTTCATCCAATTTTAAATTAAGAGGACTACTCATTATCGCCACTTTCAAGTGTTTACCTATTGATGTTCAAAAGATACATTCCATGATAGACGGACGGAAAGCGGAGGATTAATAATAGGGTCCCGTTGGCACCCTCTTATTAAGCCTCCTAATTTGATACAATTGGTACGAACGGTGATTTCAGTAAGTAAAAATAAAAGTTGCAGTCAAATTCCAAAATAATCTTTGTTTATAAGTCGCCTCCTACGACATCCACGGGAAGACTTGCAGTGGTCCTATTCTACTCTGCCGGGAACCACACGGCGAATAAAGCCAACGAAACATTGGTGCCACACACTCCCCCTTCATTAAAAAGGCGAGTTGTGTATTTGTTTCAAACATGTGGGATTTATTCCACATGTTTGAAACAAACGAAAGTCGGACTAAAACCAAATTTTTTGAATATCTTTTCTATCTGTCTGTCTGTATATATTATTACGTTTATCTCCGTTGGACGGATAAATATTGGACGGATTTGAATGAAACTTTTTTTGCTACATAGTTTTTAAGCCTTAGAAATGAATTTATTTTGAGCATTTTTTGTTGAGGTATTTAAATTGAAGATTTGGAACACCTGACGCAGAACCATAATGGTCCAGGTAAACTATAGGAAATATAAAAACGGTGACTTAAGAGTGGTCCTATTCCACTCGGTCGGGAACCACACGGTATGTTAATAAAGCCAACGAAACACATTGGTGCCACACACTCCCCCTTCATTAAAAACGCGAGTTGTGTGTTTGTTTCAAACATGTGGGATAAACACGAAAGTCGGCCTAAAACCAAAATCCCTGGAAGGGGTTTGCTCACGAGGTAGGGTTGTCAAACATTTATTAATGCTGTATATAAACAATCTAATCTTTTTTCTTCCAAATATATGTATACTAATACATATTATGAAGATTAAATTGTTTGAAATTAGTTCCCAAACTACTTGACCGATTTTCAAAATTATTTCACCTATTTAAAGCTAATTTATCTGCGGGTGATAAAGCCTATCATTTACGCGGGCGAAGTCACGTTAAAATTGCTGGTAAATAAATAATATAGAATTTATTGCCAATTCAAAAACTTAAGTATTTAAAACAATGACCACATATTCGAGCCTAGATTTATATATTTAGTGTTGCAGCTGCCTTATGAAATTAGTTTATTTTTATTTACTTATTGACCAAATAAGTAAGGAAGACCCAGAATTCAGTTGCGTACAGTTACAGCGTACTTCATTGGTTTCGTATTTTTTTTCTTTAAAGACTGTATTAAAATAGCCGTTAAAAAAAGTATGATCAAATCAATTCTATGACTAAAACATTTCGCAAAATAAAGATAAAATATTAGTATAAGGAATAAAAGGGCATAAAAATATGACGTTGAAAACGCGATTCACGTGTTTGATTGAATTGACCGCGTCTACGAAAATTACGAGAGATACAGAATCCATTTAAACTTGCCAGCCCTACGCTCAACCCTCAAATGCAGCCAGAAAAAATAACATTATACAATATTTCCTCCCTTTCTTAATAACCGCACGGTAACCGAGATTTATTCTGTGTAATATCGCGACTGTAGGGTTGAAAGTAATATAGGGTTGTGGTCTAGAAGACCCTGAATCTATTTATTAGTCAGGAACTAGCTTTTGCCCGCGAATCCGCCCGCGTTTCTATTAAATCCCCAGAAACTTCGCAAACAATTTCAGAAAGGATTTTTTAACATAAATTACGGTACTTAATTAATTTATAATCATCAGGTCTAGTCTCCACTGCAGGAGCACGACCCTCTCTGTACTACCATAGCCATATATTAACCAGAGCAGTCAGAGGATTTGGCCTACTCTCCACGTTGGCCAGACGGGTTGGAAAGGTATCTTTGATGTAGGAAAGCTTTGTTTAGCATGTGTTTCCTAAGTCGCCTCCTACGACATCCACGGGAAGACTTGGAGCGCTCCTAATCTACTCTGCCGGGAACCATACGGCAAATTACGGAATTATAAGGTGACAAACATAAAAAAATACCATAAAACCGAAGTGAGAACATTCTCAGTTGGTCAAGTAGGTTAATAATTAAAAAACAATACTTAAGCGCAACAATGACACAGCATAAATAGAACTGATGATAAAAAAGGTAAATATGTACCGTTAAACTTCGAGTAAAAAATATACTACTTAATTGAAGGCTATTCATTAGAAAGCCACATCGAAAAGCTAACAAACCAACCGTCACGCAATCACAACGGCCCAATCGTTAACTGTCAACGCGAACTGTCAAAAGTGACAGCTGTCAACGAGCCATTCTGGCCTAATCGTAGGGCGTCATCGTTTATGGTAACGTGTACTAATAAGGCTGTACGGGCGAAGATTTCTTCGGCATTCAGAGTATCTAAAAATAGAATATTTTAATTCTAAATAAATTCTAATATTATAAATGCGAAAGTTTATTTGTTTGTTTGTTACGCTTTCACGCCCAACCTACTGAACAGATCATCATGAAATTTTGCATACATATAGGTTAGGGTACTGAGAACCTAGTTAGTTTACATAGGCTATATATAACGAGGGCGAAGCCGCGGGTAACAGCTCGTTTCTGATAAGTTTGTTAATACGTTTTGTAATACTTAGGTACTCGCCTTGTCTACAAAATCATCATTAAATTTTATTTTATTGCTGCCAGTGTTACAGAAAGTACTACTTAATGGCATTCTAATGTAGTAGTTTTGAGCACATGATACGTGTGAACAGCCATGTATAAAAAACCGGCCAAGTGCATGTCGTAGTGCAGGGCTCCGTAGTTGCGAATGACAACTTTGAGTTCACACTATTCACACTCGCACCTTACAGTTTAACGACCTAAAACATCAAACAATGAAATTTTACAGTTTATAAGTTGGTTGCCTATAAGTTTTACCTTTTTAGTTTGTACTTAGTACTCAGCTCTGATAGTTTTCCTTTAAACTTCAGTATATTTACTACTGTTGTAATTTTTTTTACGTATCTATATATAACCGTTTAGCAGATAACACTTACCTCTAACAAAAATTCGCACTTTAAAACCAAATATTTCGGAAACGGATCCTTAAATCGAAAAATGGTATTCTCTACCTCACAATATTTTTTAAAGACCTATTTAACGATACCCCACACGATGGGTAAATAGAGAAAAAAAATTACTCCCCCACTTTACTTGTATGGGAGCTACCTAACCTAAAAAAATTTTTTTTTCATGTTTTTATTCTACCACTTTTTTGCCATGATTAATATACATACCCATACCAAATTACAGCTTTCTAGTACTTATAGTCTCTGCATAAAACCACGGACGGACAGACAGACAGACAGACATGGCGAAACTATAAGGGTTCCTTGTTTACTATGAAACCCTAAAAATTAGCTTGCTACTTAGTAGAATGCTCTCATATCTAACACGGGTTCATTTCTGAGCATGTCACCTGAGCAAGGGTGGAAGGGGGAAGGGTATTTAATGAGCTAACCGCAATTTAGCATGCTTATTTTGAGCACGTGTGTGCAAGTCGTGTGCGGACACGAGCAAGCTTATAAGCATACTCAAAAGTAGCATGTGTATCCGTAGCTTTTTAGGGTATTTTTGGGCAAATGTTGGGGGAAAAAAATTACATTCCCATACAAAGTGATGGAGCGGCTGATTATTTTTGTATGGAAATCATCATCATCATCTCAGCCACAAGAAGTCCACTGCTGGACATAGGCCTCCCCTAAGGATTTCCAATATGACCGGTTAGAAGCGGCCTGCAATATATTGTATGGAAATGTCTGTTTGTTTTTCTAGTTATCATTGGTCCCATAGGAATAGTTGATCATATTGACGGACTGAATCACCCTTTAAAGGTCTTGAACGATAAAAACTTCACCATGTATACAGAGTGTAACATGACTGTCGACATACCCTTAAAGGGGTAAGCCAGCTCTTCAATATGAACAACTTTTGCTATGTGATCAATGCTGGGAACTCGAAAAACTTTTTCGACAATTTCATACAAAAAAAAAATTGCCGCCCGGGTGAATACATACATCCTATAACGTCTTTCTTCCTTCCGGGGTAGACAGTGCCTAGGTCTGTAAAACCTTGAGGTCACGTTTAGCATGTTGGTGGGCTTGTAGGTGAGAACGGAATCAAAACAGTGATGGGTTGCAAGCCGCGTCGTATAGACATGATTCCTGATGCCCATTGACTTGATCGACTTTTACGATCTGCGAGGGAAGAGAAGCAGCTGGTACATTCTACGTGTTTTCTTTTCTCCCAGACCAGCATGGAAGTGAAATCGCCCGGGTGAACATTTTTTGGAGGTCCCAGCGTTGACCCCATGGGAAAAATTGTTCATATTGACGGTATCACTCACCCCTTTAAGGATATGTCGAGGGTCATGTAACACTTTGTATACCATAGTGCTCGTTAAGCCTTACAGTAGCTACAGTAATTAACTAAGTTACGTCTGTCTATCCGTCGAGGCATGGCAGTGATTACGACTGAACTAATTCGCACGTGTAATTGACTGATTGTTATTGTACTGATTGACGCCATTTTGTATGAATTAACCATGTGGACTCAGTCGGATATTCGATGTAAAGGAAAGGATATTAAATAAATAAATAAATATATACGGACAAATCACACAGATTGAGCTAGCCCCAAAGTAAGTTCGAGACTTGTATTATGGGATACTAACTCATCGATACTATATTTTATAATAGATACATATATAAATAAACATCCAAGACCCAGGTCAATCTGAAAAAGATCATTTTCTATCTTGACCTGACCGGGGATCGAACCCGGGACCTCCGTGTCGCAGGCAGGCGTGTTGACCGCTGCGCCACGGAGCTCGACATTGTTATTCATTCAAGACATTCATACATACACAATAATCCCGTCTGCGCCATGCTGATTGCATAACTGATGGTATTAGAGAAAACTTAGAAGAAACCAGCTGATTATAAGACTCCCGCGAAGATCGTCAAAGCCACTTTTATCTTTATGCTGTGTAGGGAAAGGTACTAAAGTAGAGCGCCTAAGAGACTCCTGAGATTTGTTGTGGTAGAGCCTCGCTACCGGCGAAAATCACTTTTGCTAGGAGCATGAATGGGCCGGCTCGTCCGGGGAAGTACCACACTCTCACAGAAAATCGACGTTTGAGTAGTAGCTTTACCGCTACTATGCTTCGTTCGGTGAGTGAGAGAGCCGGAGGCCCATCTCCCTCTCCCCTCTGGGGAGAGAAAAATAAAAGGCCGGCAACGCTCCTGTGACACCTCTGGTGTTGCAGTTGTCCATGGACAGCGGTGATCACTTCCCATCAGGTGACCCACTTGCTCGTTTGCCGTCCTATGACATGAAAAAAAAAAAAAAAAAAAAGATACTCGTCTCTTGACCAGCTTTTACTTCTTCCTATCGAGATTTTAAGTACTTTGTATATAGCTCCAAGTGAGCTTCCGCTTCTTCACCGAACTTTGACACTGAAGAGCCCGATGGTCCAGTGGGTGTGAGCTCTATGAGCGCTTACGTATGTTAAGCAACCTCTAGTGCAGTCTCTACTTGGATGGGTGACCGCAAGTGGCATAAAAATATCTCGTGCTCCTCCGTGCTTCGGAAGGCACGTTAAGCCGTTGGTCCCGGCTGTCATCATTGATGTCAGTCATTAATAGCTATGTCAGATGCCTTAAGGCAGCTTGAAAAATCTGACACCAGTGTTGGCCACTAACAATGTGTCTTAAAAATGTACGAAAAACAAACAAACAACCGGACTTTTGAGGTGACGGCATAGTGCCCTCAACCTTGCGAACATTAGCAAAGGAAGAAAGACCAAGAAGACGGATTTGGGTGTTTGCCTGTCTGTGCAAGGCTTAGAAAGACAGCCTTAGCGGAACAGCAACTCCCATTCTTTGCCATATGACCCAAAGCAAGCTTGCCAGAAGGGCCTATCCTAGGTGCAAGTCTCCCGGGACCGCCGGGCGGTCACCAGTAATCGGAGCTAATCCTTCTCACTACACACTCTATTCCGGTGGCGAATCGGAGGGTGGGATTCCCCTGGCTACTCAAAGCCGGAGATGGATCGGACAGCGTCTAGTCGAGTGGTAATGGTACACCTAGTAAATATTCTGATATCTATGAATGGTACCATTAATATTTTCTCACTGAGCGCCCTCTCATTGACTCCGTAAAGATCATGAACTCTGCAGGTAGCTAAAGCACGACAGAAGATAAGCCATGGACTGTTTGGTGTCGCAGTCACATAAATTGGTGATATACATATTAGATAACAATTTTAATTAATTCTTTCCTGATTCAAATATTGTTTTGTATTTTTGAACATGATTCCAACATTGTTTCGTATTTCGGCACAATCATATCAAATACTCAAACAAAAATGTTATAGTCTTAACACCTCTTTCAAATTATATTTTGAATGTCTATTCTCTTCACAAATGAATAATTCCGAAACCAAAACAACTGTAACAGACGCAGGTGTTTTACAAATTATCATATACAAGTAGCAAACAATAACAAAGCTTAAATTCTAATACGAAACATGCGTAACTCAAAATAATTCGCGTTTATTCTGCAAACTTTCGCCTTAGCGAATTCGTTGGACCCAAAATAATGTATATCATTACGATGATGTAAATGACAGGAGCGGACATTTAAATTTCTCAGCTTCATTTATTGTGCAGGTTTGGGCAGATCTGGCCAATTGCTTTTTTTGCAGATCTTGGCCGGCAATTTTAGTTTAATATGCTGGTCTAGAAAATATAAAACAAAGATTGAAATAGCTCGGTAAATTTCGAAGAATAAAGTAATATCCGACGCTTATAAGAGTTAAGAAATTTTTTTTTTAGGGTAACTCCCATACTTGTAAAGTGGGGGAGTAGTTTTTTTTCTCTATTTACCCATCGTGTGGGGTATCGTTAAATAGGTCTTTAAAAAATATTGTGAGGTTGAGAACACCACTTTTCGATTTAGGGATCCGTTTCCGAAATATTTGGTCGGCGATGCAAATTTTTGTTAGACGTACGTGTCCCCCCCCCCTCTATCTGCTAAACGGTAATATATGGATACGTGAAAAAAATTACAGCAGTAGTATATATACTGAAGTTGAAAGGAAAACTATCAGAGCTGAGTACTAAGTACAAACTCAAAAGTTATAGGTAACCAACTTATAAAATGTACTCGAAAATGTAAAATTTCATACAATTTTGATTATTTAATGTTTTTGGTCGGTAAACTGTGAGGTGTGAGTGTGAACAGTGTGAACTTAATTAATGTTGTCTTTCGCAACTACGGAACCCTATACTGCGCGTGGCCCGACACGCACTTGGCCGGTTTTTTTTAAATATTTAAACAGTTTCTACGCGAAAATAAGGTTTGTCATTTATACGTATAACTATAACAAAATGTGATGATATTAGCTCATTTTCTTTCTTTGTCGACTGCATTTCTTTCTTATCTCAATGGACACAAACGTTGAACAGGTGACGTCACGCGTCTTCCCAACAAATGGGACTCCAGCACGCAATAATTAAGATTAATACTCTTACTCGCTTATATTTAGATTAAGTAGCTATTTTTGAAGTTATGTCAATCACCTCGTATTTAGTCTACGGGTTCATCATCATCATCATCATTATCAGGTCCTTTCATGTCTCCACTTCAGGAGCACTACCCTCTCTGTACTACCAAGCTATATTGGACAGAGCAGGGAGAGGAATCGGCATATACTCTCCACGCTGGCCAGTTGGGTTCGAGGTCTCTTTGATGTTTTTAAAT
Source organism: Rhodophaea formosa (assembly GCA_963082605.1). NCBI lineage: Eukaryota > Metazoa > Arthropoda > Insecta > Lepidoptera > Pyralidae > Rhodophaea > Rhodophaea formosa. Next base: position 4,168,526 of record OY720228.1, on the reverse strand, counting down.
TTAGTTTAGCTTGAGTTTCCTAAGTCGCCTTCTACGACATCCACGGGAAGACTTGGTGGTCCTATTCTACTCTGCCGGGAACTACACGGCTACGTCACCTGTTCTATGTTCTGTCATTTGCTTCAACACCTATAAGTACATATGAAACCAGTACCAAATAAGTACAAAAAGTGTAATTTGCAACTGAAATTTCAGTTTTACCTTTACCAGAATTGTATCTCACGTAACAGTCTTATCACAGCCATGCGATTTACCCAGCGTCACCTGCTATCATCATCATCAGGTCTCCACTGTAGCAGCATGACCCTCTCTGTTACTACCAGGGCCTTATATCAGCCAGAGCAGTCAGAGGATTCGGCCTTCACTCTCCACACTGGCCAGTCGGGTTGGAGATCACTTTGATGTTTATGAACTTTGTTTAGTATGTGTTTCCTAGGTCGCCTTACACGACTTTCACGGGAAGACTTGGTGGTCCTATTCTACTCTGCCGGGAACGACACGGCTACGTCACCTGTGTAGGGCGGTAGGTGCTTTCATTTGCCTCAATAACTTCAAGTACATATGAAACTTAATTTAAGTTTAATATGCAACTGAAATTTCAGTTTTCCCTATACAGCATCCAGAAACCGTTGTATCCCACGTAACAGTCTTATCACAGCCATGCGATCTCACCGGGCGTCACCTGCTATATGTGCTGTCATTTGCTTCAACACCTCCAATTTTTATTATTACGCCGTGTTGCCGTGTCAATGATATTTTTTTCAAGTGGATGTGGCATGTTAATATTTTAAAAGGGCACAAATTAAGCTTTAAAAGCTAATAGTTGTGTAATTGCTTCGATTTACGAATTGAACTATTGATAGTTTTGAAATCTAAGAAAAAATTGTTTATATCGATGGGCTGAATCACTTACAGCCACACCTCAAAATGTGACAAGCCGTTTAGGCAACAGTAGGCGACAATTAAACAGACAGATACAAAAGTACATTACGGCGGGGCACATAGCGCGTAGAACCGATGGCCGATGGGGCAGAAAGGTTCTTGAATGGTAAACACGTACCGGCAAGCGCAGCGTTGGACATCCACCGACCGGGGTAGGACGACCTGATAAAGGTCGCAGGAAGGCGCTGGATGCAGCCCGCTTCCAACCGGTCACATTGGAAATGCTTGGGGTAAGCCTATGTCCAGCAGTGGACTTTCTGTGGCTGAGGTGATGATAATAATGATGATACATACATACGAAAAACAATACCGTCGTTAGGGTAGATCACTCGGGTAAAAATAAAACGGAAAACCACATCCAAGTTTTCTACATCCGCCATGTTGTTAAGGGTGGGTGTGTGCGCAATTTAAACGATAAGATCTCGGGTCGACACAAGCCTTAAATAATTCAAACAAAATCCCGCAACGGTATCTGCGATTACAAATACTTTCTCATGCTGGAAAAATGCTCCTTTTTGGTTTAGGCTAATTTGCACAGTAATTGAATTACACTGTAGACAATGTGTAAGTAAAATTAAAAAGCAGTGTGGTTCCCGTCACAGTAGAATAGGACTCGTTCAAGTCTTCCCGTGGATGTCGTACAAGGCGACTTAGGATACACAAGCAATAGTTGTTGATGAGAATGAAATTACCTGGAACAAAAAGAAAAAAAATATTAGATATGTTTGTGTGGTTCCCTCCAGACAGAGTAGATTAGGAACACTCCAAGTGTTCTCGTGGATGTCGTAGAAGGCAACTTAGGAAACACAATCTGAAGCTTAAAAACATCAAAGAGACCTCTCCAACACGTTTGCCAGCGTGGAAAGTGTAGGCCAAATGCTCTGACTGCTATGGCTCTGGTATTACAGAGAGGATCGTCCTCCTGCAGTGGGGACCTGATGATGATATGTTTGAAGTTTGCTTAATGTCTAACTAGCAATTTTGTCACGACTTCTTCCGCGTGAACTTTTCTATGGGGCCAATTGTGGAAACAAAAAAAAATAAACCAATTCCATATAAAAAAGTTGTGATAGCATCACTTGTGAGTCGCCTGGACGCGCATGTCTTCATACAAACGGAAAAGGGGAATTGTGGCAATATTTGATAATTTTATGGCAAAATTAAGCATCCAATCAATTAATCTCATTATAATCTACGTACGTTCCTAAACAGTTTGGTTAAATTATTAAATTTTTGAGAATTATACGCCTTTCAAGATTTCCATACAAATTTGAAAAGGCTTGTAATTCTCAAACCATTGGTATTTTAACCAAGCTGTATTGGAACGTACGGAGATTGTAATGAGATTAATTGATTAAATGCTTAATTTACTCCAAAACTATCAAATATTGCCACAATTCCCTTTTTCCGTTTGTATGGAGACATGCGCTTCCAGGCGACTCTTAAGTATTTTGATTTAAAGTTGCTCTAACCCTTTAATCTGAGACACGTGTAAATAACAAACGACTTCTTAAGGGGGAACAGTAGGCACAGTAGCGACGCCAATCATTTTATTCCTAATACTTTACAAATAGAAAGAAATTCAAGAATATAAACAATACAAGCCTTAGTAAATAACTTGAAGTATTTTTGGAATCATGTTTTGATATTATGAGAATCAGTCATTGAGAGAAAAAGTGATAACCGCCAAAAACGGCCGTTTTTGGCGGTAATCAGATTCTCATAATTCTCACTGATTCCGATAGTAATAAACATGATTCAAAAAATACTTCAGGTTATTTACTAAGGCTTGTATTGTTTATATTCTTGAATTCCTTTCTATTTGTAAAGTATTAGGAATAAAATGATTGGCGTCGCTACTGTGCCTACTGTTCCCCCTTAAGCATCCTCACCGGTAACAGCACGTGTGACTGCGGCGACGTCCAGTCAATGAGCCATCTTTTAACGTGCCCGAAATGCCCCGTTCACTGAACACAAAAAGACCTCGAGGAGGCAAATGACCCGGCTGTTGCTGTGGCCGTATACTGGTCAAAATTATTGTAAATTAATAAATAAAAAAGCAGACATTACGACTCGAGAAGAAGAAGACGCATCCTTTATTTTTAAACACCCCGTAATAGACGTAACGAGTGCCTTCTCAACTCGACAGTAACAAACTGTCAGATTTAAGGATAACGGATCGCGTGAAACAACCTTAATTAAGTAATGGGCGTTTTACACAGAGCCAGTAGCCGGGACAGGCCAGTGAGTCTATCATGAGCCAGTAATTTCTATATGTTGGTTAGTTAGCGACCTCTGGCTTAATGTTTCCTTTTACATATGTAATTCAACGTCTTATAGTCATTTTTAATCACGAGTTGATCAACGTAATTTGTAACCTATGTGGCATTTTAATGTGTCAACTAGAGCATAGTAAATTTTCATAATAAATAATGCAAAATTTTTTGCGTGAAGGATATACAAACATCTTCACATCCACACAAACTTTCACTTTATACTATCCTTAGAACTAGGATTACAACCACACCTTATAATTTGAATTTGCTCTCATAGATACATATATTTTAATATATCAGAATTATGTCTGCTTAAAAGGCCTATAAAAAACATTAAAGTAAGACCATTAAATCAACACAAAATCTATGTGTGGATCCTAAACAATCTATGTAAGAAAAAATGTATTATCATACAAGCAACAGACCAGGACAAGTCTATTATGATTCCACACACTGGCCTACTTCCTTAAGGTAATAAGGTGACACTTACACAGGGTCCAAAATTGCAACCCACTGGCAATAACCGAGGACACCCTGTAGGTCGTCACTGGCAAATTGTTCCGAGCTAATTATTAGGCCTCTCGCTGAGAAAGGCGGAAGCGGGAGCGGCGGCGGGCGCGTATTTGAGAAAGACAAGAATTTGAGTTCTAAGAATAACTCAAATTCTTGTCTTTCTCAAATACGCGATAAATAATAAGATATGAAATCACCATTGAAACTATCGTAAAAAAAAACTAAAACGGTTCCACTTCTCTCGTTAAAGCAAAAATGTTCAAAATTAACTTTTTAATCTTAGTTCTGAGTATCCGTTCTCCTTCTTCTTTTTGTGTCGGTGGCAAACCGTTATTTTAATCATTTTATTGTGCCGAAAATTCTTCATTCACAATGGTGGCTTTTGTAGACTCCGCAGCTAGTCCACGAAGTCTACCAATGCCTAGGTAAATCTTGCGTGAGACAGTTTTTTTATATTAATAGATCAAGGTTAGCCAAAACATACATAAGTACAATTTAAGTTCTGAAAATGAGTTGACCTTGAGAAGTCGAGAGTAATGCACAACTACGTTAGTACTATTATTAATTCTGTGGCACAACCTCAAATGCGCCGCGTTATGAGGCGAACAATGTAACCTATGACACATTAAAAGATGGGCACGTTGAATATCCTAATGGGTTTCAATGGACAGCGTTCAAGTGGGAAGCCAGAAATGAGATAGACAGGCGATTTGTGTGCTTTTAATGACAATGGCAAGAAAAGGCACTGGATAGGTTTAGGTCGATAACGGAAGGGGTGGATATTGCCCAGCAGTGGGACATAAATAGCAAATATTTTACGTATTATCGTTGGAGTCTACAATTAAGTTCTTTTTTTGGTAGCGTATTTTGTTTTTACAGGCATAAGTGGAAGATTAGCTGAAATAATATTGATGTTGAAGTAAGAACAAAGCTCTGACGGATAAATCGTTTGTTCAGTATTGTATCGTTAGCATCAGCATAGGTGATCAATACAATATCTTCTTTAATAATAAAGACATCCGCTTCCGCCACTATAGCCGCAGCCGACATTTAAGCACCACCCTAATTGGGGTGCATTAAACGCTTATGCCCATATAAAATGATTTACACGCAGGCCGTGCCCGAAGGGGGATCACAGGCTTACGTACGTTTATAAAACTTCTGCCTCCAGGAATTAGCTATTTTTGTATAAATTATACTTTTTTTTAGATGAGATTATATATGATTTAGATTTTGCTTGCCTTTCCGTCGTGTTTTTATCGAGATTCCAGTTCGTATTTGCCAGTTTATCTTTCTTTGAACGAAGTCTAGGCTCAGGCTAGTCGAATGACGAGTCGCTACCAGAATTATTTATTCTAGTTGCCTTAATTTGAAGGCTATGTATGCTTCGGGGACCAGATTGAATAGTAGTAAGAATCAGTTTATAAATATCGATTTGTCAATCTATCGACTTTACTTCTGCTTCTATTATGAATCTATTCTACACGTCATTATTTTTTTTTATTTGATATATTGTTATATATTAAATAGCAGATGTGGGGACCTGAAAGATGGGCAAAATTGGCTACATTTTGGATGCCGGGTGGTCGTCGCAGAAGAGGCAGAGCAAGGTCGCGATGGCGGGGCTATCTGGTCAAATTTTCAATAAACTGGCAAAATACCGCAGCAGACAGGGACGAGTGGAATAAAGGGAGGAACCCTTTGCCCTGCAGCGGGACAGTACACCTACTAAACTGTATTTATCATCTTTTACTTTATAACTGCATTTATCATCTTGCAATACGTTCCCAACGAATATTTGCTTTGCCTGTTCCTATTGCATAAAATAGAGAATTGGTAAGGATATGTGTCTTTATTCCTTACGGGGCGGACAGAGCTTCCTCTCATTCTGCGATTTTTGTTCTCTTCCAATCCATCATGGAAAGAATTTCATTTTAGACCGTACCTTTATACCGTTATTTTACGATGGATATATAGACAATAGATACGGTATCTATTGTAATTCAGTCTGAACACTATCATATCATTGACTGACCGCCCGCTGCTTAACGTGCGTGATTGAGGAAATTAGCAGTCACAGGGAGACCGTACAGTAAAACACGCTACCCCCCATACGTCACCGGCGTACTCACACTGATGACTCCCATTTGGCTCGTATACTACAAATAAAAATAGTGTAGAAGAAAAACTTCTCCTATCAGTGACAGCTGCTTCCAGTGACAATCTGCTGTAGCTCAATAACCCCAGGGTATGTCGTGGGGTATAACTGTGGTTATACACATACTCTTAACTCATGCGAAAGGTGACTCAATCCGTCAATATAAACTACTTTTCCTATGGAATAAATGCTGAGGATCTCAATTTTTTTCGACTTCTCATTCAAAAGTGTTCAGCCGCCCAGGCCATTACTATGGGAATGATTATGAGAAAAAAATCGAGTTCCTATAGTAAAAGTTGTTCATAATGATGGAATAGCCGCTTCCAACCGGTCGTATTGGAAATACTTGTGGGAGGCCTATGTCCAGCAGTGGACTTCCTGTGGCTGAGATGATGATGATGAATGATGGAATGTGTGACCTCTTTAAGGGAGTGTCAAAAAGTCAAGATACACGCTGTTTACTGTAGTGTACCATTCCCTGGTGGAAATATTTTCGCAAGTTTTTTTTTGCACTAGTCTTGGATGTTAGAAATGTATGTAAGTATGTGCACATAAGGTAATGAAGTGAACCCCCGAGCTCCGAAGCACTCCAGTTGAAGATGCAGTCAGAAGACGCTTAAATGAGAGTGAATAGGGAACTCTTTGATTTGATTAGCTTGTGTTTCCTAAGTCGCCTACGACATCGACGGGAAGACTTGGGTTAGTCCTATTCTACTCTGCCGGGAACGGCTAGATCATTCTGTACTCTCGCTATATTGTAGTAATTCGGCCGCGCGTTTTTCTTTTCAATTTACGGCCCACGCCGAGGCTCTCCACGACGGCAATTAATGCCTCCTATTATTTACCGTGCACCTTTGTTGCGGAGAAAAGAGTGCGGATCAATCTCATTGGGTAAAATTACGACGACTTTTGCTCGAGTTTCGAAAGTAATTGCCAGTTCTATACACGTTTTCTTTAGACTTTTTTGAAGTAAAATATCGTAGAAGGCGGTACACAAGCAGTCAAGATCCGAGACTTGTTTAAACGAATTTGTTTCTAGAATATTCTGAGCCATGTCAGGGATGTTATCCTCAGTCCTCAACTGCATGTCCAGTAGTTGCAGGTAAGGCATCTTGTATGCGCGCCCGGCATCCAAAGCTGCTACTTTTGTTATCCCCAATGCATCCGGGAAGTAACATCAAAAATAACTTTATCCCTGGGAGTACGCAGAAACTTTTAAGAGAATCAGTGCGACGATCCTTACACATTTCTTTTAATTACTCATACGAAATACAACCGGACCAACGCCATAAGACTTTCCGAAGCATGAGCTCTGTCAAGAAACACTTCAAAAGGAAATTAATATAAAGACTGTCCTTACTGCCTGGCGAAGTCTTTAAATGTAGGTTGAACATTTTGAAGGAGAGATATCCACCAGCGTCTGTCATCCCGCTATCAGAGCATCTCCCTCCTGGCCAAGATCTACTTTGGCAGACAACGAAGTCCTTAAACAGACTCCGGACTCAAGTCGGCCGAAGTAAGGAGAATATGAAAAGATGGGGTTACAGTTCAGAAATCTCTTGTCCGTTTGGTGCTACTCCTCAGACTATGGCACATCTGTCTTGCCCTGATTGGCCTATCACCTGCACACGCGAAGACCTTTACAATGCTACTGATAACGCTGTGTCAGTAGCAAAGTTCTGGTCAACACAAATATAATACGCCCGAGAAGACACGCCAAAAAGGGAACTCTTGTTCTAAATCCTAAATACTTTACGTTTTTGAACAAAGTATAAAATATTACCTCAGAGGAGCTTTAAGACTTTGTAAAGACTTGGCAAGACTTGGATATAAACTAGAGGAACGTCAAAATATGTCGCCAGCGAAATGCCGACCTTAGAAAGGGCACCTCTTTCCTTGTCACGGGGATATTAAAAAGGGTGCTAGATCTCAGGGATTAGTAAGGAAGATTCCTGTTGATGCGGCATTTATTGAGCAAGAACTTTTTACCGTCTGTAATCAAGAGTATTGAGGAGGACAATTAAAAGAAGATACTTATGTTTCTTTGTAATGGATACACTCAAAAAGTACTAGACTGACTTTAAATTATATAATAATTCATTTACTTATGTAAAGCTACATTATCAAAGAGAACAGTATATATTTTTTTCAAGAAAATAGTGACCCTTACAAAACTTGCAGTAATGTAACCCAAGGTAATCATAATTTGCTTAGTAAAGTAATTATTGGCGAGCGCTGAAAACTATTTATCTCTGGAATATAAACGTGTTCTCTGTTATATCCTCACCTGAGATACAACAAAACCCGGGGTCCGAGCACGGGGGTTGGGCTCGGTGACAAGTCTTTATCAGCGAGTCCATATAACAGTCTCCTTTAACTATTTCACGCATTGTTCATAAACATGAGTATTTACAACAACAATCTACACCAATTTCATATTATAAAGTCCACTAGAATTAACTTGCAAAATCATCAAAGGCAAACCCCAACTTAACCCCTTGACTTCCCACCAAAAACTGCGTGATTGTATTTTATTGATCTAAAATTTTACTAACAAAGTTGTAAACCAACAAATATTTAAGATACATTGAGCTTGTACAGAATTTTACTTTGGGACAAGAGTCTTCGACCTTACCTTCTTTAATTGTAATCTCAAAATCATATTCATCATCCACACCTTCTAACCTCCATGGCAGCCACAGAGCGTCGCTCTGCCGGCAGTAATAAACCTGGTTTGGGACTGCGAAGACACCCGACTACTTATTCAAACATTTTTATACCGACTATGAAGGCTTTTTGCAAGGCGAGATTAATGAATGTTCGCGATTCAAGTGTTTTAAGAAGTGGGATTGCTTGTTTTTATCCGTCTTTAACTGAAGCCCTAAGGCTTAGCCTGTTAGGCTCGCACATCTCTGGAGGAACCATCGAATTAGGATGTTTTCAACAGAGATTTGCAAGGATTCTCGCTCACAACCCACCTGTATATATTCTGCAAGACACATCTGTCACTACGCAAAGCGAGGGATGTATTTTTCAAGAACAATAGAATATCAACGTCGTCTAACTCAGCACAGCTCTGATGGACTTGGCTTAGCAGAGCAAGGTTTTTGTACGTAAAAACAAGCGAAAGATGTGTTGGGACGTGGGAGAGATGTGTTGCGTGGGATGCGTGCGAAGGATATGTTGCAAAGGATGTGTGCGAGGGATGTATGCGAGGGATGTGTGCGAGGGATGTGTGCGAGGGATTTGTGCGACAGATGTGGAACCATTGACCTACTCCTCATCTGAGCTTTTTACCAGCTGCATTCTCATCTATGGTTCGTCAGACTGAGCCCCGGGTCTTCCTTATTGTCATCATCATCATCAGGTCTTGTTTAGTCTCCACTGCAGGAGCACGACCCTCTCTGTACTATCAGAGCCATATATTAGCCAGAGCAGACAGAGGATTTGGCCTACACTTTCCGCGCTGGCCCGACGGGTTAGAGAGTTCTCTTTGATATTTATAAGCTTTGTTGGCTTGCGTTTCCTAAGTCGCCTTCTACGACATCCACGGGATGACTTGGAGTGGTCCTATTCTACTCTGCCGGGAACCACACGGTAATTCTTGTTAATTATTGTCAGCACGGAAATAATTCATTTCACGCTGTAATATGATTTTGCAATATTTTTACAACTATCCTGACGCTAATTCTTCTTGATTAGCTCCAGAACCGCAGATAAATACGAGATAATATCTTTTACAAAGATTCGCCTGCGCTGGAAACCGAATCTGGAACCCGTCGTATCAGGCTGTTATGTTAACCACTGCGCCACGATGACATCATCACTATCACTACATATTGTATTATAAAACAAAGTCCTCCGCCGCGTCTGTCTGTCTATCTGTCTTTTCGTGATAAACTCAAAAACTACTGCACGTATATTCATGCGGTTTTTACCAATAGATAGAGTAATTCATGAGGAATGTTTATAAGTATTATTCATTCCCGGGCACAGCCGGGGAGGGCTGCTAGTCTATACTGAAACTATAAAAAGAAGATTTAATTGTTTGTTTGCATTGAAGAGGCTCTGAAACTACTGGACCGATTTTCAAAATTAAAGCTCATTTATCTGCGGGTGACATAGGCTATAATTTACACAGACAAAGTCGCAGGAACATTGCTAGTACGAAAATAAATCGATAGTACCGGTAGACTTACGTCACAAGGTCACAAGCCGCCTGGCCCCTTACAGCTGTAGAGATTATGTCCCCAGCCCCTCCAAAGACAAGTGGCAAACACAAGATGCAGTACATCGGTACCAGCGTCTTTATTAATCGCCAGTACGAGTGCTCTCAACTCGATTCGAGTCGATGCGTAATCGATTCTCCGATTCGACGCCTCTTCAGAAGTAGCTTAAAATGGAGTTCTGACAAGCCAAAGATTTGGTTTTCGTGTGTGTCCGTGATCTTGACTAAGATATTTTAAGTTGCCTAAAGTCAATAGGAATGTTTCCAAAAATACATATCTCCTTCTTGATTCACTCCAGAAAATACATGTGTATTGCCTGCGCTTGGACTTAAACACGGAGACCGTCATGTAGCAGGCTGGCATGTTAACCACTGCACCACGCGAAGACATCATAAGTAATTATAGCGATAATATTGATAGACTTTCGTGACAAGCCGCTTGTCTCCCATCACAGCTATAGAGGTTATGTCCCCATTTCCCCAACCCCTCCAAGACGAGTGGCAAACACAAGATGCAGTACATCGATACAAGCGTCTTCATTAATCGCCAGTTCGAGTGCCCTCGACTCGATTCGAGTCGATGCGTAATCGATTCTCCGATCCGACGCCTCTTCAAAAGTAGCTTCGAATTTGTGTTCTGAAAAGCCAACGGTTAGGTTTTCGTGTGTGTACGTGATCATGACTAAGATATTTTAGGCTGCCTAAAGCCAATAGGATGTTTCCAGAAATATCTCCTTCTTGATTCACTTCAGAACCATAGAAAAATACATGTGTGTATTGCCTACGCTGGGAATCGGAAACGGAGACCCTTATGTAGCAGGCTGGCATGTTAACCACTGCACCACGCGAAGACATCATAAGTAATTATAGCGATAATATTGATAGACTTTCGTGACAACCCGCCTGGCTTACAGTTGTATAGGTTATGTCCTCAACCCTCCAAAGACGAGTGGCAAACACAAGATGCAGTACATCGGTACAAGCGTCTTCATTAATCGCCAGTTCAAGTGCTCTCGACTCGATTCGAGTCGATGCCGAATCGATTCTCCGATCCGACGCCTCTTCAAAAGTAGCTTCGAATTTGTGTTCTGAAAAGCCAACGGTTAGGTTTTCGTGTGTGTACGTGATCATGATTATGATATTTTAAGCTTTCTAAAGCCACGAGGAATGTTTCCAAAAATATAATTTTAAAATAATTAGTCCGCCTTGTAGAATATCGAAAAATTTCGTCACAAGCCGCCTGACTGAGAGGTCACAGCTGTAGAGGTTATGTCCTCGACCCCTCCAAGACGAGTGGCAAACACAAGATGCAGTACATCGGTATAAGCGTCTTCATTAATCGCTAGTTCGAGTGCTCTCGGCTCGATTCGAGCCGATGCGTAATCGATTCTCCGATCCGACGCCTCTTCAGAAGTAGCTTCGAATTTGTGTTCTGACAAGCCAACGGTTAGGTTTTCGTGTGTGTACGTGATCATGACTAAGATATTTTAAGCTGCCTTAAGCCAATAGGAATGTTTCCAAAAATATAATTTTTAAATAATTAGTCCGTCCTATAGAATATCGAAAAATTTCGTCGCAAGCCGCCTGACTGAGGTGTCACAGCTGTATAGGTTATGTCCTCAACCACTTCAAAGACAAGTGGCAAACACAAGATGCAGTACATCGGCACAAGCGTCTTCATTAATCGCCAGTTCGAGTGCCCTCGACTCGATTCGAGTCGATGCGTAATCGATTCTCCGATCCGACGCCTCTTCAAAAGTAGCTTCGAATTTGTGTTCTGACAAGCCTAGCGGTTTGGTATATGTGTGTGTGTGTACGTGATCATGATTATGATATTTTAAGTTTTCTAAAGCCACGAGGAATGTTTCCAAAAATATAATTTTAAAATAATTAGTCCGCCTTGTAGAATATCGAAAAATTTCGTCACAAGGCGCCTGACTGAGAGGTCACAGCTGTAGAGGTTATGTTCTCAACCCTCCAAAGACGAGTGGCAAACACAAGATGCAGTACATCGGTACAAGCGTCTTCATTAATCGCCAGTTCGAGTGCTCTCGACTCGATTCGACTCGATGCGTAATCGATTCTCCGATCCGACGCCTCTTCAAAAGTAGCTTCGAATTTGTGTTCTGACAAGCCAACGGTTAGGTTTTCGTGTGTGCATGTGATCATGGCAAAGATATGCTGCCTAAAGCCAATAGGAATGTTTGCAAAAATATATTTTTTTAAATGATTAGTCCGTTTTCCTTTTATCAAAATTAAAGTGCCGCATGTCGTCACTGACCGATACGTTTTCTAAACAGATCATCATCATCATCAGGTCCTTCTAGTCTCCACCGCAGGAGCACGACCCTCTCTGTACTACCAGAGCCATATACCAGCCTGAGTAGTCAGAGGATTTGGCCTACAAATATTGGCCTATTTCTAAACCGATACACTCATGCATTTTGATGCGCTTAATTTTTATGATCTTTTGTTTGATTGAAAAGAGAAAAATAAGTCTTAGATACGTATTTTATCTTTTAACTTTTTAAAAAAGATTTTTTAGGATACATCTCTAACTTAGCTTTACTAAAATCTAAGGATGACTTGGTAAAGCACGGAGGAGTTTGAGATGGTGTATGTAACATAAGGAGCCAAAAATCTGAGATAAATAGTATCATAGTGACTTGTTACGTGGATATTAAAAGTGTTATTAAAGGTTAAAAGATCTATATTTCTATACCAACTAATATTATAAAGACGTAAGATTTGTTTGCTTGAATTGGATGAACTCCGAAACTTGTTTGTTTTTCGTATGTGTACGTGGCCAACACTGGTTGATTCACACAACTCCGAAACTGCTTGATTGATTTTCAAGATTCTTTCACCTCATCATCAGGTCTTTCTAGTCTCCACTGCAGGAGCACGACCCTCTCTGTACTACCAGAGCCATATACTAGCCTGAGTAGTCAGAGGATTTGGCCTACACTCTCCACGCTGGCCAGACGGGTTGGAGAGGTATCTTTGATGTTAATAAGCTTTGTTTAGCTTGTGTTTCCTTTCACGACTTTCGCCTTTTACAACATCCACGGGATGACTTCTTTCACCTATAGAAAGCTAATTTATCTGCGGATGATATAGGCTATAAAGTACGCGGACGAAGTCGCGGTAAAATTACTTCTATATGATAAATAAAAATAGATACACAATAAAACATTTCAATTTTAATAATTGAAATGTTTGCGACGAGGCGCAGCGGTCAACACGCCCGCCTGCGACACGGATGATCCCGGGTTCGATCCCCGGTCAGGTCAAGAAGGAAAATGGTCTTTTTCAGATTGCCCTGGGTCTTGGATGTTTATCTATATAAGTACCTATCTATTATAAAATATAGTATCGTTGAGTTAGTTTCCCATAACACAAGTTTCGAACTTACTTTGGGGCTAGCTCAATCTGTGCGATTTGTCCATATATATTTAAAAAAAAGACACAAAGGCCGCTTAAATATGATTTCGCCTTTCAGTCCCACCCTACATATTAACTATAGTAACTAGTTATACTATAGTTTATATACAGGATGTAACTGAAACAGAGGGAACAAAAGTTCATCACGAAGCCGACTATAGTCGTAAGAGTTTCGATTCGGAGTTACTCTTTGTTATCATTTCTCTTCATAGCTCTGAGCCTGCTATGAATAATTCAAGCAGTGAACGTTTTTCTCCCTGGCCTCCCGGACTGTGTGCGTTGTGTTAGCTGAACCACAACACAAGTCACACTAACAACACAAATAAACATGATTTGAAGACAACAACAACAAAGACATTAGTGTTCTGGAAAGAAAGAGAGACGGCCTTTGTTCCTTCATCTTCCTCACTTCCTGTTTTACCTTTGCGAAACGACAGGGTACCTAATACACTTTTAACTTTTTATTTACAATTATTCAAGCAGTGATGCTTGAAGCATCGTCATTCAAGCAGTATACACTGTTTGAATATTTTTTTCTTGGCGTGCTGTTATGTGTACTTTGTATTTACACGATCTTATTTTTGTATACAAGTAAGTTAACAAAATAATCCAACGCATATATTATTTCCTCACATGAACCAACAAAGTATAAAGTTCTCGTAAGCCATATTGATTTTAAAAAAATCGTATTTTTTTTTCAAATCTGATCTTATTAAATCGGGTAAAATTTTATCTAAATGGGAAGATGCTATTTTGTATCCGAAAAGGAGAAAACTGAAGATGTAAGGAATGGCATGAAGATTAACTAGAAAGACACCACATGCTCTGCATTCTATGCTATTAAAATAAAACTACTTATTGTTTATGGCCCCACCAATCTGACGCACACAGCCAGTCGGGGGTCAAATTTTGTTTTTTCCTGCGAATAGTTAACCGGCGGCGTAGCCAAAAAAACCTTACCTCTTATTTTTCAACTTCTTTTCACTAAATTACAGCATTATCATTCAATGAATGGATTCAAGGCTTTGAATTATTTATCAATGTCGCTCTCATAATAGAAAAATCAGACATTTGAGTCCAACTTGGAAAATAAGTTGCTTTTGAATTTTTAATCTTGTTGTTGATCAAAATGTTTTGACTGTAAGTTAAGGACTGATGGGCTATGTGGACAATTGACAACATCAGCCATTTCGAGGGTCTGTGTTCAATTTGTATTCGTTAAATCAATTTTAATTTTGATTTGGCGATTCCACATCGCATTATTTATTTTGTTATAATATATTTGTTATTATTATCTATCCTACTAATATTACATACATACTATTACGTCTTTATCTCTTACGGGGTAAACAGAGCCTAAGGTCATTAGACCGAAAGTCCACGTTTAGCATGTTGATGGGCTTAACGATAGAATACTCACCGAATAGACTCAAAATAGTGATGGTTTGCTAGCTACACCGCCTGTTTATGCATGATTTCTTAAATTGCACTCATTCCCAATTCTACTAATATCAAGTAATGATATAAAAATTGTAACAGTTTAAAAGGAGGATAAACTCTGATGGATTTTCATAACAATATGAAGTAACGTTTCCTATGGGATTAACAGTGGTACCTAATTCGAAAATTAAATTACCTTCCCATATAAAAGTGTTCAGCCGCCCGGGCAATGCGGAACTTGCGCACAATTTTTTTCATTATCCTATGAAAAGAGCTCTCAAAAATAGAAATAACAGTGAAAAAATCATCTCGATAACCCAAAAACTCTTTAAGATATAAGGGTTTGAAAATTCCAATTTTTCGTCTCGGTCTAAACGTCCCTAAGAAAAAACAACTGACTAGTGACGTCACTCCTTCAGCAATTTGTATGCGTGTCGTGAGGACTTTGTTTGTCAGCTATGTTAAATATTACGTTTAGGGAAATGGCTCCATAACAAAAATTTATATAAATTTTAAGAGCTATTTCATAGTAATATAGAATTTTTAAAATTTTCATGTTTTTGAAACGGACTTTTCTAACCAATCTTAACCAAAGTTAATGTATCGATATCGGACTGAAAGTGTCCTTCAGATTTTTTCAGCTAGATGCTTATATAATCAGAAATAGTTTTCAAAATGTAATATCATGCAAGTACCCCATTTATATGGAAATGTTGAAGTTTTTAAAGAATTTCCACCATTAATCCCATAGGAAATGTTGTTCATATTGACGGGCTGAGTCGCCCCTTCAAGGATCGGACAGAGTTTTATTAACATCCTAATCCTAACTAATTATTAACTATTAACTAAATAAATTATGTAATTATTAATAAGTGGTGGTAAAAAGTACCAAAAAGAACGTAGCTTATTACAAATAACTACTTTTAAAAAGCTCTTCAAAAGTCTCATTTCGTGCCTACGTCGTTCACAACAGTCACTCTGATAGATTCTCGATTCGCTGGGTCGAAAATCGGCAAAGGAAGTTAAATATAGACATGTTAGAAATGGCAATATTTTTGTATAATTTAAAACTATAAAAATTATTTTGTTGTCTGGCAACATCGCTAGCGCTCTCTCTCTTGTCTTTTTGCTCAACTATGTAACGTGTGTCTGTGCAATATATTTTATCTAAAGTTTATTAATCGTAGTTATTTCACCACCCCTCGCACTGCTGCTGTTCCATCCATTGGTCTATATTTAACTTCCTTTGCCGATTTTCGACCCAGCGAATCGAGAATCTATCAAAATGACTGTTGTGAACGACGTAGGCACGAAATGAGACTTGTTCCGAGAAATGGCTTGAAGATCTAGTGATCTTCAAGCCATTTCAAGCCATTTTGACGAGCTCCGTGGCGCAGCGGTCAACACGCCGGTCTGTGACACGGATGGTCCCGGGTTCGATTCCCGGTCAGGTCAAGATGAAAAATGATCTTTTTCAGATTGACCTGGGTCTTGGATGTTTATCTATATATGTATTTGTTATAAAATATAGTATCGTTGAGTTAGTATCCCATAACACAAGTCTTACATAAGAACTTACTTTGGGGCTAGCTCAATCTGTGTGATATGTCCGTATATATTTATTTATTTATTTATTTATTTCTCGGAACAATTCATTTAGTTTCAATAAACGTGGCTTGATCGGCTTCTACACTATCTCTTTTTAGGTTATTTATACTGATATTATACAGAGAAAAGATTTTATTGTTTTCTTTGTTTGCATTGAAGATATTGGACCGATTTTCAAAATTATTTTATCTATAGATACTTATTTATGTGCGAGTGACACAGGCTATAATTAACGCGGACCGGGTCGCTCAAAAATTGCTAGTCCTAACTAATCCTAATCCTTACTATCCTAATCCTTACTCCTAAACTAATATTATAAATACGAAAGTGAGTTTGTTTATTTATTTGTTTGTTACGCTTTCACGCCGTATCCGAGGAGCCCGATGGTCCAGTGGGTGTGAGCTCTAAGAGCGCTTACATATGTTAAGCAACCCCTGGTGCAGTCCCTACTTGGATGGGTGACCGCAAGTGGCATAAAAATATCTCGAGCTCCTCCGTGCTTCGGAAGGCACGTTAAGCCGTTGGTCCCGGCTGTCATCGTTAATGGCAGTCATTAAGCTATGTCAGATGCCTTAAGGCAGCTTGAAAAATCTGACACCAGTGTTGGCCACTTACACATACGAAAAACAACAAACAAACGCCGTATCTACAAAACCGATCTTCATGAAATTTTGCGTACACATAGGTTAGGATACTGAGAACGACATAGGCTATATATCACGCGGGCGGAGCCGCGGGTAACAGCTAGTAGGCTATATATCACGCGGGCGAAGCCGCGGGTAACAGCAAGCATCATATAATATTTACAATGTACGGCTTTCGCTCGCGGTTATTCCTTGGATAGAAATTACCGCGAGCAAAACCTAAATAAAACTGTTGAAATTATTTATTTCAAGAACAAATAAAATTTTAGTGTTGATATTAATTTCACTTACAAACATTTTTTTTTCTTTAACTTCTTCTTCTTCTGTTTTATATTATGGCTTCCACCGAGATTTCAGTGATTCTGCCAATGTCCAGTATAATGAGATACCTACTAACTATCGGTGTTGTACGGTAAAGTTTTTTCAAGTAGCATCAAAGATGGCGTATGTTCTTTGACGCCTCGTGGCAGCTTGGGGCGGCAAATCTATACGAGTCCATTTATCAGTCCACTTTAACTATTTCACAAATAGTTCATGAGCACGAGCATTTATAACACCAAACTACACCAATTTCATATTATGAAGTCCACTAAAATCAATTTGCAAAATTGTCTAAGGCAAACTTCAACTGTACCCCTTGACTTCCCACCACAAACTCCTTCCTTTAACTTAAATATACACTAAGTAAAAATAAAAAAAGTATAGATATAATGCACGTATATTATCTGCTCTGATGTAGTCGACCTATTAATATCAATTATTTTGAGATTATCACCTTGCGCTCCCTATTAATCATTATTTTTCTGGTTTACGGACGGAAAAAAACATCCATTAAAAGTTTTTATGGGTTCATTAATAACTCATATTAATTGCAGTTTTAAGTTTGTTAATCGCAGTCCCTATTTCATGTTAAAACTACGTCTTTCTAAGACTTTCTTTAATGCATTACTAATTTTAAGTGATGTTTACAAGGTTTTATTTTGTTTTAAACTCCTGACATAAAAATAGAGGTTATAAGTTTGACCGCTATGAGTGATTATGTTTCTGTATTATGTCGCAGTCATCTGGTTGAATCTGCTATTTGATTAAATGACTAGCGCGTTCATTAAATGACCACGTTTAATTGAATGACTAAAGGACCACTCGTCAAGTCGTTGAATGTAACGTTCAACGTCTTGACTGAATGAATTTCATTTAGCGAAGTCGTTGAATCTTAGCCGTCTTTGTAATATTTGGTGGTAGCATGATTTCAAAAGCTTTATCTAATCTTATATTTTTGCAAATTTTTCTTAGATTTTAAAGTAGCCGGCGGCGGCGTGATAATAGCTAAATCCATAATGTCATACTATTTTATTTCAAATAACGCAATTTTATGTAAATTTAATCGAAAAAAATATCAACACTGTGCCATCTATGCGAGCTGTTTGCCGCCATATTTGTTTTGGTGACTACTAGCGCCGGAGTGGTAAAAAAATGAACTAAATTTGAATCACCTGACTGATTTTATGTCCGCTCTGTTCAAAGGGCTATGTTACAAGTTTACAACCCGCTAACTAGTCGGACGTTGAGCGACGCTTGTTCAATCAACGTTCGGCCAAGTCATTCAATTAAACGTGGTCATTCAATGAACGCGCAAGTCATTCAATCAAATAGCAGATTCAACCAGATGACTGCGACATATACAGTAGATCTTAAATGGTTGAACCGATTTATATGCGGTTTTTTCCTTCCCATTAAAATTAAAAAAAAAATGTTTCAATGAAAATCCACGACTTTCATCTAAGTCGTGAATTTTCATTGGAAGAAATCAGAATGAAAACGGCGAATATGTGGTTTAAATTTTTTTTAAATTTTCATTTGAATTCCAAAATTACGTAAAACCATTTGAGTTTTCTTAGCCTTTTTCGAGTATGTTTGTTCATAATGAGAAAAAAGTTTGTATAAGTATATCTTCCGTTACAATTTAGATTTAACTGTGTTTCATATTACGTTGGTTGGAGCTGTGCTTAATTAACTATTTATTTTCCTCAGCAGATTTAACAACCTCAAGTTTTTGTTTATACTTGGCAACGTATCATAAGATGCGGTAAGTGTATGAATAAGCAATGTATGACGAGCAATCTCCTTGACGTTTAAGTGAATAGGGCTGGCACGTAAAAGAAAATATAAAAATCATTTATTGCCTAGCTAACTTTTAGAATCAAAATATATCTGATTAAATCAAAATATTTAATTAAACTACATCAGACTAAATAAATAATGAGATTTATTTTAATAATAAAAAATATTTGAGTATAAATAAATTTATAAATATAAAAAAAAACTATAACTCACTGACTAAACTAGTCCCAAAGTAAGATGTGAACTTGTGTCACAGGATACTAACGCAACGATATTATATTTTATAGTAAATACTTATACAGATACATACTGCGCCGTGTGGTTCCCGGCAGAGTAGAATAGGACCACTCCAAGTCATCCCGTGAATGTCGTAAAAGGTGACTAAGGAAACACAAGCTAAACAAAGCTTATAAACATCAAAGAGACCTCTCCAACCCGTCTGGCCAGCGTGGAGAGTGTAGGCCAAATCCTCTGACTACTCAAGCTAATATATTATATGGCTATGGTAGTACAGAGAAGGTCGTGCTCCTGCAGTGGAGACTAGAAAGACCTGATGATGATGATGATGATATAGATACACATCCAAGATCCAGGCCAATCGCAAAATATCGTTTTCCCTCATGACCTGACCGGGGATCGAACACAGGACCATTCGTGTCGCAGGCTGGCTTGTAGTATCCTCCACGAAATGTATCTTTTCTCTGGGATTAATGATCTTCTCCGGGGTCTCGAATTGCCCTTATAACAAAATTTCATCCAACTCGGTTTAGAGGTTAAAGCGTAAAGACGTCACAGACACAAATAAAGTAATTTATTAGCAATTTATGTTATAAAAATAATTAGTTGATAGTTAGAATAATATTTATCATATGTATTTTCATATTGTATGTCAATAAATTGCTAAATATAGGAGTGACGTAAAAAAAAAGTTACATTCGCATTTTTAAAATTAGTAGGGATTTTAAACTCCCATCAAAGCGGTTTATCAATTAAATGTTTAGGCTCCTTTTGAGAACCCCGTGGCTATCTAAAAGACACCTAAGATTTATTCACATAGCACTAGTCAACCTTTTTTAATTTAATGCTATATTTTCTTAAATACTGCACAAAATAAAATGCTTTTATGTGTAATTTATTAATGTGCTGAGTAGAAAAGCCAATGCTTTGTTTGTTTTTATTACAAATCAAATACAGCTAAACTTTTAATTTAATACAACTGGGGTTAATTTATAAAAACACACACGCAAAAAACTTGAAAACGTTGTTACAATTAATTAATATTCGTTTGTTCTTTTTCTATATTTCAGCTACAGATATAAATTAAAGTTGCTGCATAAGCAGATAAAAAAAAATTTGCACAAAGCATTTTATATTTTGTTTAACTTAATCTAATTTTGTATTTATTAGCAATTGTATTTAATGAAGATACTTGTGATTCAGATCGCTTTTTTATGTAAAATCTGAAAATTCGATCGTTAGATAAGAAAGTTTAAAGTTACGGTGTTTTTACGCATACTAAGCAACCCCGGGTGCAGTCCCCACTTAGATGGGTGACCGCAATTGACATAAAAAATACCTCAAACTCCTCTGTTCTTCGGAAGGTAAGGTCAGCCGTTGGTCCCGGCTGTCATCATTGATGGTAGTCGTTAAGCTATGACAGATGCCTGAGTTGGCCATTTACGCACATTCGAATAAGTTCTCGATAGCCCCTGGGCAACCGGAAGAACTGTGGTGATTCGGGACCCGGGGTCCGGAAACGAGTGACGGCGAATCAATCATTATTTCCATATCATTTCTGGATTCAACAATCTGCAAGGGATAAGCTGGCTTATTCTTTTGCAAAAGCGTCAAAAAAGTTTTAATGAAGTGCTTTTTTTCAACCGACTTAAACAAGGACAACTATAAAACAAGGGCTAACTTTATCCGGCCAAACATTGTCAACATTTAGTAAGTGTCATAGTCAATTTGTTTTGGTTGGATAATGGTTTATACTAGGTATTAGAGCTTTGACTATATATTCTCTAGACACTGTCATGCCTTTATTTCAATGATTAAAAACAAGCCAATTTTTCAATGCTGGTGTGTCTAGCAGTGGATTATGGATTTGCAACATTTTGTTCAAAATTCATCATCCCGCATCACCGGTCATAGTCAATTTGTTTTGGTTGGATAATGGCTTAAACAAAAGCACTTAAGGGGGAACACTAGGCACAGTAGCGACGCCAATCATTTTATTCCTAATACTTTACAAATAGAAAGAAATTCAAGAATATAAACAATACAAGCCTTAGTAAATAACCTGAAGTATTTTTGGAATCATGTTTTGATATTATGAGAATCAGTCATTGAGAGAAAAAGTGATAACCGCCAAAAACGGCCGTTTTTGGCGGTAGTAATAAACATGATTCAAAAAATACTTCAGGTTATTTACTAAGGCTTGTATTGTTTATATTCTTGAATTCCTTTCTATTTGTAAAGTATTAGGAATAAAATGATCGGCGTCGCTACTGTGCCTATTGTTCCCCCTTAAATACCTAGTTTAAGCCATTATATATAAGACGGTTTTTTTTGTCTTACAGTTTGAGGGCACTCTGCTCTTACCTCAAAAATCCGGTGAAGTAGCGAAGTCTCATTTGGAGCAAGCTACGTAGTCCATTAAAAAAAAAAAAAATAAGACGGTTTTTATTTAAATCAAGTCAGATCTGAGGCAGCCCTCGTTTAATTACATCGAAGTATTTGTTGACAAACTGTCGTTGAATATATAAAAGAACCCGCGGGAAATTACTTGTTCAGCATCGTGCTTAGATATTAAGATTTCCTCAGATCAAAGGAAAGAGGTGTACTTACATGCGACGGTGCTCAGAGGGACCACACGTGCGGTAAGGTATTTTCGTTTAAAAAGGTTAAATTATTAATGTATGTAGTATGAGCAATTTTCATCGATCGTTAAAATAAACATGTTCCAAAAATAATAAATCTATGTATATTAAAATTGTAACATGAAAACAGAAACAAAAAAAACCGGCCAAGTGTGAGTCAAACTCGCGCAATGAGGGTTCCGTACAATATGCTTCGTGAACACACACACAATGTGCAAAAATGTTTTATTTAATTGACTAGCGCTATCTAGTGGTGTTTTAGTGAACTATTTCCCTAGGTGAACTTATTATAGTTAGTTTACCACTTTATTTTCAACTGATAGAATTCTTATTATTTTTCATGTAATTCTTCAAGCAATAAACTATATATTGTAATTTTTTCGAAATTTTAGGCCAGTAGTAGGCCCGGAGATCAGGGGGGTCAAATTTTGCCTTCTTTCGTGAATAAAATCAAAAGTATTGATTTATCCCGAACAAAAAAAAAAATATTTTTGAGATCCTCATAACAAGCCCTTTCATTTGATATATTACACGGTAAGGTTTGCAAAACTTTTTTTTAACATTTTCTATTTG
The DNA here is from genome assembly GCA_963082605.1 of Rhodophaea formosa. NCBI lineage: Eukaryota > Metazoa > Arthropoda > Insecta > Lepidoptera > Pyralidae > Rhodophaea > Rhodophaea formosa. The sequence continues at coordinate 4,145,700 of OY720228.1, read as the reverse complement.
GACCCCCTAAACTGACCCTTACTTTAAAAAATATATATTTACTTTGCACATCCGTGTTTGGGTCATAGGTTTACACCATCTTACCAAATTTCATTTAATTTGGTTCAGTAGATTCGGAGAAAATCGACTGTGACAGACGGACGGACGGACAGACAGACGCTCGAGTGATCCTATAAGGGTTCCGTTTTTCATTTTTTGTACGGAACCCTAAAAAGAAAGAAAAAGAAAAGAAAGAAAAAGACAATAAGGAATAAATATTCGTAATCATATAAAGCCCTTTAGGCGAGTAGGCGACCAAAACTGTTGATAAGAGTTTCTTTCGGCGTTTCTTCTCTGCAGTCGTCGGTTCCGAAACTCTAGTATTCTGTAGCTTTTGAACAATTAATAAATACATATTATCTAATAAGATAATTTTAAATATGATATGACGTGAAAAAGTGCCTGCAAAGGCCTATTTTCTGAATGAACGTTTTGTTTATTTTTTTCAGTCACCACGAAAAATTTAAGACGGTATTTTTTTTAAATACTCTCTTTTATTATAAAACAAGGACTAACTTTATCCGGCCAAAGATTGTCAACATTTATTACTTTGTCATTTGAAAAAATGTTCATACTGACGGGCTGAGTCACCCCTTTAAGGGTCAATTCGCACGCTTTATATATATCTTCTGATATCTTTAATCTTCAAAAACATCCCACAAATACATGAAACATTGTCCTTACGTGAGGGAAATTCAGCAGCTGAATTATTGACTAGTCGTCTCCCCGGCTCCGCTCGCACGAACGAGAAAAATGTGCATACAGAAATACTACGTGATCTTTTAAATCCCTCAAAGTTTTAGATTTTCCGCTGCAAGGATTTATTTGAAACTTCAAATACGTCTTTCTATATTTTTCGTATGTATTTTTGGCAACAAACAGACAGTTAAATGATTAAACATATAGTGACTTATACACAGATTGCGCTAGCTCCAAACTAAGTTTGAGACTTGTGTGATGAGATACTAACTCAGCGATACTATATTTTATTACGAATGCATATATTGATAAACAATGCTTCCCGACAAAGTAGAATAGAACACTCCAAGTCTTCCTGTGGACGTCGTAGAAGGCAACTTAGGAAACACAAGCTAAACAAAGCTTATAAACATCAAAGAGACCTCTCTAACCCGTCTGGCCAGCGTGGAGAGTGTAGGCCAAATCCTCTAACTCTAACGGCCGAATATGCTTAACGACTAACTTCTAGCGAAGTTGGTCGCCATTTGAGAAACATTTTGTTACTTTGCGCCTCGCCCAGTGCTACTTCAATGTCCTAATTTGACGAGCTTAGCAATAAATTTTCCTTTCTATGTATGATTGCGATGTATTTATGAATGAAATTAAAACACGTTATTCACATTTTTTGGTTCAAATAATTCAAATTTTAGATTTTCCATTGCAATGTTAATATCTGAAACTGAAAATTGTCCCAGGGTAGTAGTAAACAGTGACGGAGATAGATAGTTAATGCTCCTAATGGCTGTCCACGGGAATAAATCTTTGGTAGTAGAAAATCACGTTCATCCCTTGGGTTATACACAAAAGCTTAAAATGAATAGATCTTTGTAAATGAAATCATCCCTTAGTTGATACACAGAAGCTTATGCCAAAAAAAGTTAAAAAGTCTTTGTGCATGAAAGTAGGGTTAAAAGAAGGCAATACTTTAATTCCACTGCAGAACTGGTATTACTTGCCACCAGACCAAAACATTTTCGTGTAAATAATCCTCTACCTAAGGAAGGCTGGCGTAAGAAAATCGATCAGGTGGTTATAAACTTTGCCAAATCAAATCACAACAGACACGGGTTCCGACGACTAACAGTTGAGAGTCTGATAGAAAAAGTTGTTCATCTTGAGGAGCTGATGTGATGGTTTGGGGGATAACGGAGTTTACACTCATCATCATCATTTCGTGTAGATGACACGGTCAGTCGACCATGCACACCCTGGTGTCAGAGTTCTTCGGAACCGCCTCTCGGCCTCTGACGTGGTTCCTTTAACGACTACCAGATGGCAGCCGGACCACCGGCTTAACGTGCCTTCCGAAGCACGGAATCATCTTTCTTATCAGACAATCAGGTGATTCATGCCTGCAATGTCCTAACCAAACTGGAAACAACTTAACAAAGTATGCTTCCCGTGGGAATCGAACCCACGACCCCCGGGTCAACAAGGCAAACGCCTTAACCACTGGACCACGGAGGCAGTTACACTAACAACTTTAAATTTTGTAGCAGTATTGGACCTTTATTCAAATGTATCCTAAAACCACTATGTAGCTGATTTTCTCAGTGCAATTTTTAACCTCAGTGACAAATAAAAAATATCTTAATAGGTACCCGATCTACAAACAAAAACGTTTTGAATACAACAATATTAATTAAAACCCAAATTAAACTGATAATTTTCGCCGCGTCGGTACCTTTAACAATGCCTGCAATAACAATATAACTTTACAATATTATCGTCAAGAGTACGTTATATCCAAGTACCTTAGTACCAATTAATTTGTGCGAAACAAACCTTTGAATTTAAAGAGCCTTTAATGGTCTCTAGAATAATGCCATTCACAAATGTAAGAGTGTTTGTTGAATCGAATCGTGCCACTTGTGGAGCAGGTTGATTCACCATTCTTAATAATTAATTTTTGGAGACTTTTATGGTAATAATAGCCTTATTTACTTTACAAAATCGGTCACGTGCGAGTTGGACTCGCGCACGGAGGGTTCCGTTCCATTATCTATACAACATTAGAAGACTATCGAGCCAAAATGGCAAAAAATCACGTTTGTTGTGTGAGAGCCCCTTAAATATTTATTTTATTATGTTATTAGTATTGATAGTTACAACGGCTACAGAAACACATCATCTCTGAAAATTTGAACTGTCTAGCTATCACGGTCTATTAGAATAGATGGTGACAGACGGACAGACAGACAGATGGACAACGAAGTGTCGTGAATAGGGCCTCGTTTTTAGCCTTCAGGTACGGAACCCCTCGGTAAGTTGCGGTTCTGTATTTGTGTGGGACACGTAAGATATGTAATTGTTCGACAGCTATACATACCTATTCAATATAGCGTTTATTTATTCTAATGGTCTTTTAACAAAAGTTGTTTTATATTAAAAGGGATATGTTGTAGTAGGTAATAGTATTTTGTTTAAATTTTTCATACTTTTAAAATGGACTTCGCCAACTAAATTTAAAGGGTCATTAAGCGTGTTTAACGAATCGATATCATCGATCATTGAAAGTTTGCTCTTACAGTTTTTTCAGATTTTGATATAACAAGAAACATTTTTTAAAATCTGAAGACAATTAATAATCCCAGTCAGCCGCAACTATTTTTTTAATTTTAAGATTTCAAACTTTTATGTATTAGGTTTCTTCGAACACTTATTAATTATCATATTTCATTTCATACGAAACTCAAGCTAAACCAAGCTTATAAACATTAAAGAGACCTCTCCTTCCGGTCAGCGTGGAGAGTGTAGGCCTAATCCTTTGATTGTTCTGGCTAATATATTTCTCTGGTAGTATAAAGAGGGTCGTGCTCCTGCAGTGATTGGAGACTAAAAAAAACTCGATAATAAAATATATAAAATTACCATCGGCTGGTTTTCGCTTACGTACATACATATTATCACGTCTTTATCAGTGGGGTAGACAGAGCCGAAAGTCATAAGACTTGGCCACTTTTAGCATCATAGTGGGCGTAAAGGTGGAAAGCTTTCGCATTGATAATATTTGACAGATTAACACCCAACATGGTGGTCAATTATTAGCCGCAAATCCCGAATTATCAACACATCGCAGGTCATGCATTACCAATGTATCAATCAGGATTACTGGTAAGCCGCCTACTGAGAGTAATTACCGATCAAAAGGGTTTCATATATTATTAGTTGCGAAAATCCCATCTTTTCTGATAATATCATCATCATCATCTCAGCCACAAGAAGTCCACTGCTGGACATAGGCCTCCCCTAAGGATTTCCAATACGACCGGTTGGAAGCGGCCTGCATCCAGCGCCTTCCTGCGACCTTTATCAGGTCGTCTGACCACCTGGTCGGTGGGTGACCAACGCTGCGCTTGCCGGTACGTGGTCGCCATTCGAGAACCCTACCGCCCCATCGGCCATGCGCTATGTGCCCCGCCCACTGCCACTTCAAAGAGCTAATCCGCTGAGCTATGTCGGTGACCTTCGTTCTTCTACGGATCTCCTCGTTTCTGATTCGATCTCGCAGAGAAACACCGAGCATAGCCCTCTCCATAGCTCTTTGAGCGACCTTAAGCTTTCTTATGAGGCCCATAGTAGGGACCACGTTTCGGACCCGTAAGTCATCACTGGTAACACACATTGGTCGAAGACTTTCGACTTAAGGCACTGAGGTATTTTGGACGAGAAGACACTGCGGAGCTTCCCGAACGCTGCCCAGCCGAGTCGGATTCGACGAAAGACCTCGTCCTTGAAACTGGAGCTTCCGACCTGGATCAATTGACCCAAGTAGATGTACTGCTCTTCAGGTTCAAGGGTGAAGTTTCCAACAATAACTGGTGAAGGCGCAACATTCTGATAATATACTTTTATATATTACTAGCAGCCCTACCCGGCTGCACCCGGGCATGTATTATACCTTAAAACCTTCCTCGTGAATCACTCTATCTATTGGTGAAAACCGTATGAAAATCCGTGGAGTAGTTTTTGAGTTTATCGCGAACAGACAGACAGACAGACAGACGCGGCGGAGGACTTTGTTTTATAATATGTAGTGATATCATAGATATTATAATTCTACGGGAATAGACGTCTCATCTAAAGACAAGTGTTTTGAAACGAATACAGTCCGAATAAAACCTTATGGCGGCTCCGAACATCGCGCGAGGCCATGCGCAGTACACAATATTAGGGTCAGCGGGGCGCGCGCGGGGAGGCGGGGCGCGTACTGCGCAGCTCGCAGCTAATACTCGAGCCGCCATAAAGTATGATTCAGACTGTACAAAGCTAATAACAAATATAAATAAATATATAGGGACAAATCACACAGATTGAGCTAGCCCCAAAGTAAGTTCGAGACTTGTGTTATGGGACACTAACTCAACGATACTATATTTTATAATAGACTAGCAGTTACCCGCGACTTCGTCCGCGGTGACTTCAGGCTTGGAATGCGGGGATTATAAAATATGACGCTACAAATGAGCAACCCTTAAAGATTCGTGTTTTTCTAAAGCTACTTTTACTAATGTTGTGTTATACTTTCTTATGTCTCTTCTGATACATCGTTTGACTTCCTTATCTAATATTCTATACTCTTGACTTCTGATAGTTTTTTGTGTTCTTTGTTGAATCAATGTTTGTGTATGTTGTGAAAGTTTGTTATGTTTGCATTTATCTCTTTTTATTTTCTTACTACTACTCTTAGGGCGGATTCGACCAAACTAGTTTAAAATTTATCCCGAGAATAAATGGCAAAATACTCTAGAGTAACTCGATTTTGCGTTTTACCAATTACTAATCCAAGAGTAAGATGTCTATTCCAGAGTAAGACACTACACCGCCAAATTTCTAGGGATAGTAACGTTATCTGGGAGTATTTTAATGGCGGACTGTAACCAGCTGTTTTATGATTTGACATCTGCAGGGCCTTTCTGTGCCACATGCTGCCGCGTGGTACAATTGTAGGTACCTGGATTTTGTTTTTGCTTGATGTGTGAATATTTGTGGGCGTGTTGATTGGTTGACCAGACATTTTGTTTTCATTATGGATCGTTTGAGAAATTTAAAATTATGATTTGGATAGTCAAAATGAATGTGCCAAGGCGTCCTAGATGGATTAAAGAAAGAAACAATAACTTGAAGATTGTGATGACCACGATTTTGCTATAACGTTTCGTTTATCCAAGGCACCCCTTTTTATGCTTGCTATCAATTTTCCACCAGGCTGCCTATTTACTAACTCAGCTGACAGGTGTCGATGCCTATTAATCTAGAATTTATACTGTTACAATGCGATTTTTGTATTTCAAATAAAAAGATCGAGCAAGCAAAACCCGCATTGAAATCCTAGATTAATAGGCATCGAAACCTGTCATCCAAGTTAGTAAATAGGCAAGCAGGTCCAACAAGAGTATTTTATCGCCAGGAAGCCAATTCGGGCTGCGTTATCGTTTTTCACTCATTTTAAAATTCAAATTATTGGCAGGTACGATACGCCAACAAGCAGAAAAGCATAAAATTGAAATTATAAAACATAACTTTCAAATGACATGACAATGAACACCACAGAACTACAAATACTACAATTATTAATCTGAGATGAACACTGAGATTTGACATTTATCTCATGCTAAATTAAAATGGTCTCCGCAAACCAAGTCAATCTATGGGAAGAGTATTATACGGATTTTTGTCGGGTTATACATTCACTCACCATTCATTCCTCAACCGTAGAATAATAATGCCAAGGATAACTTACTCCAGGAATTAACTGGTAAAACGTCAACGAAGTTACTCGAGATTAAATTCAAAGATTAAAATAATCCCAAGAATAGTTACACTGGTGTAACTTGATGTTTGGTCGAATCCACCCTTAATTGCATTAACAATGTTGTTGTATTGGCTGTCCATATCTTCTGTTTTCTCATTTTCTTATAATTGGAACTGATTGGAGAGTTCTATTTTAATTTGGTTTGCGTTGTTAAGAAGGGTTCCTAGACTGATGTTTAGATGCTAAAAAGGTTAGCTCGATGTATCCTAAAATCAAATTTCACTTTTGCTCTGAGTGGCCGGTGCTCAGAAGTAAACTTAATTTTATTTATTACACTAACGTCTTTTATGATTTGTTTGTCAGTGGAGAGAAAGAAATCTTTTTCGTTTTTTACATTTGGATTTGGTCCAACCCACGTCCAACGTCTTAGGACATAAAAAAAATATGTGTGTGTAAATTGATCCTAGCCCGTCAATATGAACAACATTTTCTTAGAGGATCAATATCATATTTTTTTTCGATTTTTTTTTTACAAATGTGTCCCGCTGCCCATGCCATGAGTATAAGTCAAACGTTCACATTGACGGTCCGCGTATGTGTAGGGTTGTACGTACATAATCACTACATATTATAAAACAAAGTCTTCTGTTTGTTCGCAATAAACTAAAAAACTACTGTACGTATTTTCATGTGGTTTCCACGAATAGATAGGTGATTTATGAGGAAGATTTATAGATATTTATAATAATTGCCGGGGCGTAGCGGGGAAGGGCTGCTAGTAATATACAGGTGTTTTTTTAATTCATTGGCATCCTTTTAAGACTATACCCATGATTGAAAAAAATTAAGACTACTTTCGAGTAAATTTAAATGACATATTTTACAAACTTAAGAATAACTCAATAACTACTTCAAACGCTTTGAAAAAGCTATTAATTTAGATAAAAACACCAAAAATGAAAACAGGACTGAATTTCCAAAAAACACCGAAAAATTAATTCATTTAAACAGTATTTAATCAATTGGTCGGTGACATTTTCGCAAAACAAGTGACTTTAGACCGGTACGGAGGCCGTGTTGCTCGAAGCTTTAGACCGATACACAGCCAGCGATTTAATGTTGACGCAAGAAATGGTTTTATGTGTAACTAGCTGTTACCCGCACTTCGCCCGCGTAATATATATCCCATGTCCTTCTCGGTACCCTAACCTATGTGTATGCAAAATTTCATGATGATCGGTTCAGTAGATACGGCGTGAAAGCGTAACAAATAAACAAACAAACATACTCACTTTCGCATTTATAATATTAGTTGGGAAGGGATTTTTTCGATTCCACTCTGTATAATAAAAACATATACACAAATATAAAGATCATTTAGCAGTTGGACATTCATCTGATTATTTTAATAAAACCTCTTCAGTACAATTAATTAGTTAATTGAATATCTGCGCGCAAGTCTAAGAATTACTCTTAGCTATTCTTGCTGTTTTACATAAACTACGAGGTAGATCCATTAAATTAATTATCTACATTTGCTAATACACGCTAAAACATTCCACACCATTGATAACCAAGTGAATAGACAACACAACGTCTACTTCTTTAATCGAGCCTTGGAAAGATTTTATGATGGACTCTTGTCCAGCAAAAAACTATTACAATATGTTGCCCCTTTAAATTCGAAGTAAATACTATATATTTGAATATCGTATTTCTTTAAGTAATTAAAAATAATTGACTTTATCAAGACAACAAATAATAAAAAGAAAATAAAAGACTGGCTTTGTTTCTATTTTAGAACCTCTCTCTTTCAAAAAAACGAAATCAAAATAAAGCTTAATCAATTAGTTATTTATATCACGTTGTTAAGACTCCACATTTGAACCATAGATAGAGTTAGTTTTTATATGCAAATTTTGAAGCTTCGGACATTGTATATTATAAGAAGGATTTTCATCTTTGACTCCGAAGTTTGCAAGGAACTTGTTGTCTATTCTAAGTAGCTCTGCGTTCGACACCCATTAAGGCTTAGCAAACTGGTATCAAGATCATCTAATATGTAAATTAATCTCTGTGTGTATCTGTTTCTGATTTATAATTAATATAGAAGGATTTGTACGTTTGCAAAATTATATTTCATATGTACGTACTACGTTACAAACGGATGTGTACGATGATAATTTTATTTATGATGAATGTAACAAGTCGTAAAATATAATTAATATCTATGTATTTTAATATCTATGTATTTTTTATCAAATATTTCAAATTCATAAAAAGTTTATCTTTAAAAGAAGAACATACGTAAAGGGTAAACATTTAACTGTTGTATTTAATTAGTTCATTTGTACAAAGTTTTCGTTTTTAATTGAAAAAATATGGATCTATGAATTTCAAATTATCTAAGAATAAAATTTGTTTTTATGTAGAGACACAAGAATTAATATTCAAACTCTTCAGTTTTTAAGACAACGTGATAGGGTATAAAATGGAATAAATTGTGCGATGGCGAGATGAAACCGACAAACTCCACAAAATTTGAAAAATCTACCTCTAGACCAGAGTGGAGAGACTGCAAACTCCACTGCTGGGCAAAAGTCTCCACTTTTGCCCAGCAGTGGGACATTAAATGGCTGAAATAGAATAATGTTCATGATTGTACTTATTTTTTTATTTTTTTTTTATTGGTCAGACTAGTCACATTCCTATTCACAATTCACAATCTTCTAAATTATATCAAACACCGACTCACGCGCACTGGGTCGCGGCGGAGGGGTCATTAAGGCACGCAATTCGGTTCATGCCTCGAATAAGTATTGCCTTAATTGTCGATTGTCAGGAGAGTCGAGACGAAGCGGAAGCGGAAGCATTAGCGATTTGAGATATCAAAATAAGTTGTACATTCTTCGATATCTTTAAATTGAGAGTTGAATGTGTACATTATAAAAAAATCTTTTATTCTTGCCTTGCTTTCGTACAGTGACAGACGGAACTAATAATTTGATTGCACGGAAAAAATCTTGTAGAATCAAATAAAATGACACGTTAATAGGCAGAAAAACCAACAAGATTTATACAAAACACACTTTTATTTCTTTCGCAGCATCAAACGGGGATTTCTTTCGCATTTGTAAAGTCTTATCTGTTAATTATTTATTTGTTTCTTTTTGGAATTCGGATTATCAATAGTTTCAAAGAATCAAACTCTTATTCAAAAAAAAAATAGGCCTTGGAAGCACTTTTTCACATTTAAAATTATCGTATTAAATTACATGTTGTTCAAAAGCTACAAGACTAGTATTTTGGTACTTTATTTTTTAATATTTGGCATTTGCTACGAAATTCTTCATCCGCTTTTGCCCCGCCTATGCTGTATGTCAGAGGCTTTAAGTCATGATTGCTTCACTTTTGTTGCACTAATTTTGTGGTAGTGATTTTGTTCACCGTAACTCATAGCAGGCAAATTACTGATATGCGGTCAGCCTTTCTTTTGATTTCCAAAGACCAAATTAATTTCCTCCAAGATATAAATGACACGTTGTCATTGTACTGTTTATTTATTTTGACGATTCTCTGGCATTCGTGACTGGTTTGCAGTTTCAAAGGCATTTGTAAAGTTGAACAAATAACAAGCTTTTAAAATAAAAATACGATTGGTTTGCCGAAAAATATGTCGCCTGTATCACTTTTAATGGTGCAAAGTTTCTAATAATAGTTACGTCCAATTCTATCGAGCCATAAGGAGCATGGTGGAATAAAGAATCTTACATACATAAATACTTACATACACGAAGTATTAAAACAAAACATTTCTTTTTCGACAATAGCGGAAAATAACTTTTGTCTCCTAATTCTTCAGCAAGGACGAGATAAACCAGAAAAATATTCATAGCATTTTGACAAAAATGTTCTTTTATAACATCTCTGGAAATAATAATAATTTCAGCACATGTATAAATTATAGTTTTCATATCTAACTTCCGTCTATCGAACTAACAAATTTACGATTCGATAGATCGAATATTTTAGGTGATGCCTGACAAAACGCAGGCCTTTTTACTTGATGTCCATTTAGTAAGATATCATTATTCAGATTATCGATGACATTATCGATGCATAATCAATTCATTTGTGGACTGAAGTTTTTTTTATATAAAGCTATTGAAATAAAGTCATATAAATTCTTATACCAAAGGCCTCGTGAATAACAGTGGTACATTAGACATTCCCACACAAACTCCCAAAAATCGTCATTAGCAGTAATTTTACAGATAATTTGGGCATACCCTGCTATTTACGTCCCATTGTTTGTATAATTACGTCACGGGTGCTAAACTTTTAGTACACAACTCAAAAAGAACCTTAACACCAGGGTTTAAAACACAATATCATTTGCCGAATCCTTCCGCGTTATTACTTGTGATGAAAGAACAGAATTATACCGTAGTACAAAGAAAATAAGGTACAGTTTTAAACAGCAACTTGTATGGTTAAAAACAGTAGCTAAGACGGTTATTTTTATAAGAATGCGTTTAGTACCTTTAGGTGGTGTTTAAATGAAGTCATTATAATAACCAGGTATTTCTCGCGACTTCCTGTAAGGACCACTATCATGGTTCGTCATCTGTTATCATTAAGGAATTTAAGTAAGAAATTGGAATTTGACGAGCTCCGTGGCGCAGCGGTCATCACGCCTGCCTGCGACACGGATGGTCCCGGGTTCGATCCCCGGTCAGGTCAAGATGGAAAACGATCTTTTTCAGATTGACCTGGGTCTTGGATGTTTATCTATATATGTATTTGTTATAAAATATAGTATCGTTGAGTTAGTATCCCATAACACAAGTCTTTCATAAGAACTTACTTTGGGGCTAGCTCAATCTGTGTGATTTGTCCGTATATATTTATTTATTTATTTATTTATTATTTAAATTACATACAGCGAACCGATAGCCGATAGGGCAGAAAGATTCTTGAATGGCGCCCACGTACCGGCAAGCGCAGCGTTGGACATCCACCGACCATGGTCGGACGACCTGATAAAGGTCGCAGGAAGGCGCTGGATGCAGGCCGCTTCCAACCCGTCGTATAAGAAATCATTTGGGGGGGGGGGGGAAGCTAAGTCCAGCAGTGAACTTTTAGTGGCTGAGATGATGGTGACAGTGAATGGTCACTCTGAGAAAATGGCAGATGCAAACTTGTCGAAATATCAGACTAAACTCAAAACTTATCGTAGTTTAGTCCCGTAGTGAATACACCTAATACATACAGTTAATAGAATCTCCTCCTTTAATGTATTCGGTATTAAAAATCTAATGGGTCTGGTGTTACGGCCACTTTAAGTATAACTTATCTTTTCTTCAAAGTCTTCTTCATTAGGATAAATCATGTGCATTTACCTGTAACAAAGAAAACATATAATAGACACATTTACTTAATTTTGAAGCATTTATCCTGAATCAAGTTAATATTTTGTGTTCGTATGTAAGTCAGATGATGGTGCAAATTTATTGTAAACTAGCAGCCCTACCCGGCTGCGCCCAGGCATGTATTATACCTTAAAACCTTCCTCGTGAATCACTCTATCTATTGGTGAAAACCGTATGAAAATCCGTGGAGTAGTTTTTGAGTTTATCGCGAACAGACAGACAGACGCGGCGGAGGACTTTATTTTATAATATGTAGTGATAAGCATTTATAAATTTCTAGATTTGTCATCAGAAGCTCGCATGAGGCAATGAAAGAAGCTACGCCATCTTTGATTGCTACTTGTTAAAGCTGTATACCGTATCCGATTTGCTAACTCGGTGTACAACGATTTGTTTGTCACTTTAGCATCCATTACGGTTTTCATATCTTATATAAAAATAGTCATTCATACCGAAGCCGTAATGAATCTTGAGGTTACCATGAAAATGATGTACACCGTAGCCAGTGTTGCCATATATACGGATTTGTCCGTATCTATACGGAATTTTGATCATCAAACCGGACTAAGAAAGAATACGGATTTTTATACGGAATTCTCAAGAAACTGCTAACAGTATATTTTTTTTATATTTTAAAGAATTTTTTTTTAAATAACACGGATGTTTGCATATTTTTATTATTTATTTATTCCAGTGCATCTGTTTGATGGGTTTTCTCATCTATTTTTTGAATAAAAACGATGTTACAAACTGAGTTAATCACGAAGACTATCAATGGCTATTATATATCAAGGTGTTATTAGCTGGAAAGTAGTGTTACAAGCTAGATATTGATTCTAATATGATTGCAAAAAAGATTAAGGATATTTTTAAATTGAATATGATACATCAAAACATATCGATTAAATACCAGTATTTTTTTACCAGTTTACTTTTTGTAAACTTTTTCCTCAAAATTGTTCATAAAACTGTTCTAAATTATGTCAATCAAAGATACGATGAGTTTAAATTTTTGTTTATATACGGATTTTATTAGAAACTTCCCATACGGATTTCATACGGATTTTGGAAATTGAAATTACGGATTACTGGTTTTAAAATCTGGCAACACTGACCGTAGCTGTCAAAAGTTAGCAAATCGGCCTGCTGGACATTGGCAGAATCACGGAAATGTCGGTGGAAGCCATATTATAAATCGAAAGAAGGAGAAGAATTGATAAGCTCAATTTTTTTAAAGTCAGTTAAAACTTTTTAGAAGTAGGTTAAAAAATATTTTTCCCGCTCAATAGCGGTCCGCTGTACAGTCGGCAAAATAGGCCACACGCGCTAACTGGGTTATGCCTAGCCTAACTGTACTAAAGTTAGTTTTTTTATATATTTATTTAGGTACGAGCATATACCTATTCTGTCATGTAAAAAATCGACTTTAACCAAACTTCCGATCTAAATTTAATGATAGTATGCGATATAATAAATGACAGACTTGTGAACAGCAAACATATAGAAAAAAACATGAATTGATAAGCTACCTCATTTTTATGTCAGTTTAAATCTTTTTTTGAAGTAGGTTAAGAGCGTATCCTAGCAGTATGTTTTCATACAAATGTATTCCTCTATTTTCTCGCTGAAAACTGCTTCTAGAGGCACAATTCTTTTTTCATAAAATCTAGTACTAAAATAGGTATGGCCTGCTTTTATTTTCAAAAAAACTGCTTAGAAATTTTATTTAGAAAAACATTTTTTTAGAAAATAAAAACATAGTGCCATACCTATTTTAGTATTGCAGTAAAAAATAGTGCTAGGATACGCCTTTAAAAATAATTTCCTCGCTCAATAGTGGTTCGTTGTGCAGTTGGCAAAATAGGCCACACGCGCTAACTAGGTTATTCTAGCCTGACTGTATTAAAGTCAAACCTTGTTAACTTTACTGTGAGCTTTTTAACACATCTTACTATCTCTGTGGCGTGGAAGTTAACACGTCAGTGTGCCACATGAGAGACAAATACAAGTACAATACAAATATCTTAATTGTACCATAGTTACAAAAAAATACAAAGAATATAATTAACAAAGAAAGCATGGCAAGCTCCGTGGCGCAGCGGTCAACACGCCAGAGATCAAACACGGATAGTACCGGGTTTGATCTCTGGTCAGGTCAAGATGGAATGATCTTTTTCAGATTGACCTGGGCCTTGGATGTTTATATATATATATATGTGGATTTGTTATTAAATATAGTATCGTTGAGTTAGTATCCCATAACATAGTCGCGAACTTTAGGGAGGATATGCGTGCCAATGGCCTCACAGCCAAGGATGCCGAAGATCGTGCGAAGTGGAGAAGAAAAAGCCGGAAAGCGGACCCCGGGCTCCAAAGCACTCCAGCTGAGGATGCAACCGGGAAAACGCTCAGATGAGAGAGAGAGAACATAGTCGCGAACTTACTTTGAGGCTAGCTCAATCAGTGTGATTTGTATATTTATTTATTTATTAGTGATAGCCGCGGCTATAACTACTCTGCCGGGCTAGTGAAAGCCATATGCTTTCACTAGCCCGGCAGAGTAGAATAGGACCACTTCAAGTCTTCCCGTGCATGTCATAGAAGGCGATTTAGGAAACACAAGCTAATCAAAGCTTTTAAACATCAAATATACTTCCAAGAGAAGAGACTCTATCAAGCATCTGTCATCACTTATCCCATATATATTTCATCAAAGAAACTACTTCTCTACTTAATATCGAGCTCAAAAAGACAAAATATAAAACTATAACAATTGTCAACTCCAGACGCGGTGTACCCTCCTTTTTTTAACCCTCAGCTGCGTTTGACGGCTCGCATCGGGTTCTAGGGCTGTCGCTTTTGAGAAAACGAGAAATAATTTCTCAATTTTTTTTTTTGATTAAACACTATTTCAATCCATACTCCATACTATAATATAAATGCGAAAGTAACTGTCTCGTTTTCACGCCAAAGCTACAGAACCGATTTCAATAAAATTTGGTGCACAGATAGTCTAGAGCCTCAAAAAGGATATAGGCTACTTTTTAATTCGAAAAAAATATTGTGCGATACTACCGAAACCCACGCGGACAAAGTCGCGGAAAAAGCTAGTTCTTACTTTACAAAGCTTCCAATATTTAGATATTGGAATTCATAATTGTGACCTGTGGATATATGGCATCAACTTAGCTTCATTTATCTTACAGTCTTAGTAAAGTATGCATCTGCTTACGTTTACGTTGCTTAGTGATGACAGAGCAACTCCTACGCCATAAACCGCCTTCCCAGACTTCCTGTGTCATTTAATATCATACATTCGTTTTGGTCTAACATAAAATAACAACAAGCTATGGATGAAGCTGAAAGATGTCAGGAGTTGACTATGTACTTGAGCAACCTGTAAATATCGCATATTTATACATATTAGCGTCCTTGATATTGTATCTTTAAATAACATTCAGAATATTTCCAGCAATTTTAGAAATACTGAAAAACCCGCCTCTTAAGTCGGCCTAAACTTCATGTTTCCGGTTTCTATAATTAAAAAATCTGCTTAATCGGCGATCGGATTACACGCCACATGCCCCGCCCAATGCCACTTTAAAGCGCTAATCCGCTAAACTATGTCGGTGACCTTTATTCTCCAACAAATCTCCTCGTTTCCGATTCGATTAGATGATTTTAATTCGAAGCCCGAACATGAACTAGGGGTCAAACCCGGGGTGGACAGCCCTAGGCCTCACTGACCCACATTTGTCATTGTAGGGTTGAAATCGGCCGCGATACGGGCTTTTATTAATTTTTTGGCCGGTTATTTCCACGTTCCGTACGGCTTAACTTTTTAATTTTTGAATCAAACGTTGTTTGTATATTTTTTTAGTAAAGAAATATACGTTCATACACTCACATTTTACTAAGAAAATTCCCTTGCGGAGTAGACCGAGCCCCGGTGCTTAAAACCTTAAGGCCACGTTTACCATGTTGGTGCCTTTGTAGGTGCGAACAGAATCAAAATAGTAATGGGTTGCTAGCCGCATCGCCTAGCGACATGATTCCTGACGTCCATTCTCTCGATCGGCTTTTACGATCTGGTATATTGTAAGTTTTATCTTTTCTCCCAGACCAGCATGGAAGCCACAGATTACCCCCAGTGGGGGTAATCTGTGACGGAAGCTTACTAAGAAAATATAAACCTTATAACATCGCTTTTGGAGTGTTTGAGACAAACCTTTAGACCACGTATCGGCAAGCGCAGCGTTGGACACCCACCGACCAGGTGGTCGGATGACCTGACCAAGGTCGCAAGAAGGCGTTGGATGCAAGCCATTTCCAACAGGTCATATTGGAAATCCTTGGGAGATGTCCTTGGGGATTGTTCTTGAGGCCAATGTCCACTTGTGGACTTCTTGCAGCTACAATGATGATGATGACGACTAAATCGTAACTTTTACAATCGCTCTTATTGTTTAATCATGAAATATCATCAGCTGTGACATTGCTAAGTAATGCGTTAAAAGAATCTAAAAAAATACTTTTTTTAATCAGGTACGAAAACGGAGCACCTCCTTTTTATGAATCGGTCAAAATTCATACTTGAATAGAAATAAAGTGATGGAAATTATGGATCCTCAAAACTCAATATCTTTAGGAAATGGCCCTTTTTACACTCTTTTAGAACTTCCGGCGACTTTTATATCGGAGACATCAATAGAATGCTAATGCCTCGTCGGCGAAGATTGACATTTTATGGCGCTCTGATTATTATGAAGATGTTACAAAATGCTTTGGAATTTTGAAAAAATATTATTAGGTAAGGTTGGAGAGTATAGGCCAAATCCTGGGACTACTCAGGCTAGTATATGGCTCTGGTGGTACAGAGAGGGTCGTGCTCCTGCAGTGGAGAAAGACCTGATGATGATGATGAGGTAAAATAAAAGAACGACAAAATATGTCTCTCTGATGTTAAAGATCCATCTTTGAATTTGCTGTGGAAGGCAAAGGGTTCAGGTGGGGTATGTCTTAGTAGCCGTGTAGTTCCCGGCAGAGTAAAATAGGACCACTCCAAGTCATCCCGTCGATGTCGTAAAAGGCGACTAAGGAAACACAAGCTAAACAAAGCTTATTAACATCAAAGATACCTCTTCAACCCGTCTGGCCAGCGTGGAGAGTGTAGGCCAAATCCTCTGACTACTCAGGCTAGTATATGGCTCTGGTAGTACAGAGAGGGTCGTGCTCCTGCAGTGGAGACTAGAAAGACCTGATGATGATGATGATGATGGGATATGTCTTAGATAATTTTACAAATTGATTTTAGTGAACTTTATAATATGACATTGGTGCAGTTTGCGGTTATAAAATGCTCGTCCTCATAAACATTGTATGAAATAGTTAAACAGACTGTCATATGGACTCGTATAGATTTGTCCCAGAAGCTCCCATAAAGCAATCAAAGGACCTTCTCCATTTTTAGGGTTCCGTAGTAAACTAGGAACCCTTATAGTTTCGCCATGTCTGTCTGTCTGTATGTCTGTCCATCCGCGGTTTTACTCAGAGACTATAAGTACAAGAAAGCTGTAATTTGGTATGGATATGTATATTAATCATGGCAAAAAAGTTGTAGAAATTAATCTAGAAAAAAAAAATTTTTGGGTAGCTCCAATACACGTAAAGAGGGAGTTTTTTTTTTTTTTAATACAAACCCATTGTGTTGTATATCGTTATATAGGTCTTTAAAAAATATTATGAAGTTGAGAACACCATTTTTCGATTTAGGGATCTGTTTCCGAAATATTTGGTTTTAATGCGCAAATTGTTAGAGGTAAGTGTCCCTCCCCCTCTATCTGCTAAACGGTTATATATGGATACGTGAAAAAAATTACAGCAGTAGTATATATACTGAAGTTGAAAGGAAAACTATCAGAGCTGAGTACTAAGTACAAACTAAAAACTCATAGGCAACCAACTTATAAAATGTACTCGAAAATGAAAAATTTCATACAATTTTCATTGTTAGATGTTTTTGGTCGTTAAACTGTACCTCAGTGAACTTAGCATAACAACTGTCAGCATATCAAAGTTTGAAAGAAGTTCTATTCGCATCCAGGTGAGTTCTATAGTTCCTGATACATTTCGAAAATAGTTCTATAATATTTCATGAAAAATTTTTTTTTTTAAAAATGATATGCTAACTTCCCGTAGCATATCAATTTCCGGAAAATTGAAAGTAAACAATGAAAACTGAAGCTTCGGGGCAAGAAAAAGAGTTCCTGATGTATTAAAAACATAGTTCTACTATATTAAAGCAAATAAAAAATTTTAAAGTTTGGACTTACATTGATGATTTTCTAATTTAATATTATTTTAAATTCAGATTTTTTTTTATTCCAATGGATTATTTTCTACCTATGGACCCTTGAACTCCTTGGTTTTATACACTTCACGTATCTCTCTATATGGCTTAATCAAAGTCCAGAGTAAAACGCTACACTTGGCCTCAGCATATCATAGCCGAATATAAGCAATCATGGAAAAGTATAAAACTTTAAAGAACTAAAAAAAAAAATTGTTGTCCTACCTTAGGACCCCGGAACTCCTTAGTTTTATATACTTCAAGTATCTATCTAAATAGCTCAATCAAAGTCTAGAGTCGAACTCTACACATGGCCTCAGCATATCATGGCCGATTATAAGCAGTCATAGAAAAGTATTAAACTTTCAAAAAAAATTAAAAAATTAATGTGCTACCGAAGGACCCCGGAACTCCTTGGTTTTATATACTTCAAGTATCTATCTAAATACTTCAATCAAAGTCTAAAATCGAACTCTACACATGGCCTCAGCATATCATAGCCGAATATAAGCAGTCATAGAAAAGTATAAAACTTTAAAAAAAATTAAAAAATTGTTGTGCTACCGAAGGACCCCGGAACTCCTTGGTTTTATACACTTCAAGGACCTTTCAATATGGTTCAATCCCAGTTAAGAGTAGAGCTCTACAAATGGCCTCAGCATATCATGGCCGAATATAAGCAGTCATAGAAAAGTATTAAACTATCAAAAAAATTTAAAAAATTGTTATGCTACCGTAGTACCCCGGAACTCCTTGGTTTTATATACTTCAAGGACCTTTCAATTTGGCTCAATCAAAGTTCAGAGTAGAACTCTACAAATGGCCTCAGCAGAGCATAGGCGAATATAAGCAATCATGGATAAATATAAAACATTTAAGAATTAAAAAAAAATTGTTGTCCTACCTTAGGACCCCGGAACTCCCTAATTTTATACACTTCAAGTATCTATCTAAATAGCTCAATCAAAGTCTAGAGTCGAACTCTACACATGGCCTCAGCATATCATGGCCGATTATAAGCAGTCATAGAAAAGTATTAAACTTTCAAAAAAATTTAAAAAATTGTTATGCTACCGTAGTACCCCGGAACTCCTTGGTTTTATATACTTCAAGGACCTTTCAATTTGGCTCAATCAAAGTTCAGAGTAGAACTCTACAAATGGCCTCAGCATAGCATAGGCGAATATAAGCAATCATGGATAAATATAAAACATTTAAGAATTAAAAAAAAATTGTTGTCCTACCTTAGGACCCCGGAACTCCCTAATTTTATACACTTCAAGTATCTATCTAAATAGCTCAATCAAAGTCTAGAGTCGAACTCTACACATGGCCTCAGCATATCATGGCCGATTATAAGCAGTCATAGAAAAGTATTAAACTTTCAAAAAAATTTAAAAAATTGTTGTGCTACCGAAGGACCCCGGAACTCCTTGGTTTTATACACTTCAAGGATCTATCTAAATAGCTCAATCAAAGTCTAGAGTCGAACTCTACACATGGCCTCAGCATATCATAGCCGAATATTAGCAGTCATAGAAAAGTATAAAACTAAAAAAAAAAAATTAAAAATTTGTTGTGCTACCGAAGGACCCCGGAACTCCTTGGTTTTATACACTTCAAGTATTTATCTAAATAGCTTAATCAAAGTCTAGAGTCGAACTCTACACATGGCCTCAGCATATCATAGCCGAATATAAGCAGTCATAGAAAAGTATAAAACGTTAAAAAAAATTAAAAAATTGTTGTGCTACCTAAGGACCCCGGAACTCCCCGGTTTAATACACTTCATGTATCTCTCTATATGGCTTAATCAAAGTCCAGAGTAAAACTCTACACTTGGCCTCAGCATATCATAGCCGAATATAAGCAATCATGGAATAGTATAAAACTTTAAGGAACTAAAAAAAAATTGTTGTCCTACCTTAGGACCCCGGAACTCCTTAGTTTTATATACTTCAAGTATCTATCTAAATAGCTCAATCAAAGTCTGGAGTCGAACTCTACACATGGCCTCAGCATATCATGGCCGATTATAAGCAGTCATAGAAAAGTATTAAACATTCAAAAAAATTTAAAAAATTAATGTGCTACCGAAGGACCCCGGAACTCCTTGGTTTTATACACTTCAAGTATCTATCTAAATACCTCAATCAAAGTCTAAAATCGAACTCTACACATGGCCTCAGCATATCATAGCCGAATATAAGCAATCATGGAAAAGTATAAAACTTTTAAGAACTAAAAAAAATTGTTGTTCTACCTTAGGACCCCAGAACTCCTTAGTTTTATACACTTCAAGTATCTATCCAAATAGCTCAATCAAAGTCTAGAGTCGAACTCTACACATGGCCTCAGCATATCATGGCCGATTATAAGCAGTCATAGAAAAGTATTAAACTTTCAAGAAAATTTAAAAAATTGTTGTGCTACCGAAGGACCCCGGAACTCCTTGGTTTTATACACTTCAAGGACCTTTCAATATGGCTCAATCAAAGTTCAGAGAAGAACTCTACAAATGGCCTCAGCATAGCATAGGCGAATATAAGCAATCATGGAAAAGTATAAAACTTTTAAGAATGAAAAAAAAATTGTTGTCCTACCTTAGGACCCCGGAACTCCTTGGTTTTATACACTTCAAGTATCTATCTAAATAGCTCAATCAAAGTCTAGAGTCGAACTCTACACATGGCCTCAGCATATCATAGCCGAATATTAGCAGTCATAGAAAAGTATAAAACTATAAAAAAAAAATTAAAAATTTGTTGTGCTACCGAAGGACCCCGGAACTCCTTGGTTTTATACACTTCAAGATTTATCTAAATAGCTTAATCAAAGTCTAGAGTCGAACTCTACACATGGCCTCAGCATATCATAGCCGAATATAAGCAGTCATAGAAAAGTATAAAACGTTAAAAAAATTTAAAAAATATTTGTGCTACCTAAGGACCCCGGAACTCCCCGGTTTTATACACTTCATGTATCTCTCTATATGGCTTAATCAAAGTCCAGAGTAAAACTCTACACTTGGCCTCAGCATATCATAGCCGAATATAAGCAATCATGGAAAAGTATAAAACTATAAAGAACTAAAAAAAAAATTGTTGTCCTACCTTAGGACCCCGGAACTCCTTAGTTTTATATACTTCAAGTATCTATCTAAATAGCTCAATCAAAGTCTAGAGTCGAACTCTACACATGGCCTCAGCATATCATGGCCGATTATAAGCAGTCATAGAAAAGTATAAAACTTTCAAAAAAATTAAAAAAATTAATGTGCTACCGAAGGACCCCGGAACTCCTTGGTTTTATACACTTCAAGTATCTATCTAAATACCTCAATCAAAGTCTAAAATCGAACTCTACACATGGCCTCAGCATATCATAGCCGAATATAAGCAGTCATAGAAAAGTATAAAACTTTAAAAAAAATTAAAAAAATTGTTGTGCTACCGAAGGACCCCGGAACTCCCCGGTTTTATACACTTCAAGGACCTTTCAATATGGTTTAATCCCAATTAAGAGCAGAGCTCTACAAATGGCCTCAGCATATCATGGCCGAATATAAGCAGTCATAGAAAAGTATTAAACTATCAAAAAAATTTAAAAAATTGTTGTGCTACCGAAGGACCCCGGAACTCCTTGGTTTTACACACTTCAAGGACCTTTCAATTTGGCTCAATCAAAGTTCAGAGCAGAACTCTACAAATGGCCTCAGCATAGCATAGGCGAATATAAGCAATCATGGATCAATATAAAACTTTTGAGAATTAAAAAAAAAATTGTTGTCCTACCTAAGGACCCCGGAACTCCTTGGTTTTATACACTTCAAGGACCTTTCAATTTGGCTCAATCAAAGTTCAGAGTAGAACTCTACACATGGCCTCAGCATATCATGGCCGAATATAAGCAGTCATAAAAAAGTATTAAAATTTCAAAAAAAATTAAAAAATTTTGTTGTTCTACCGTAGGACCCCGGAACTCCTTGGTTTTATACACTTCAAGGACCTTTCAATATGGTTCAATCCCAGTTCAGAGTAGAACTCTACAAATGGCCTCAGCATATCATAGCCGAATATAAGCAATCATGGAAAAGTATAAAACTTTAAGAATGAAAAAAAAATTGTTGTCCTACCTAAGGACCCCGGAACTCCTTGGTTTTATACACTTCAAGGACCTTTCAATTTGGCTCAATCAAAGTTCAGAGTAGAACTCTACACATGGCCTCAGCATATCATGGCCGAATATAAGCAGTCATAAAAAAGTATTAAAATTTCAAAAAAAATTAAAAAATTGTTGTTCTACCGTAGGACCCCGGAACTCCTTGGTTTTATACACTTCAAGGACCTTTCAATATGGTTCAATCCCAGTTCAGAGTAGAACTCTACAAATGGCCTCAGCATATCATAGCCGAATATAAGCAATCATGGAAAAGTATAAAACTTTTAAGACCTAAAAAAAAAATTGTTGTCCTACCTTAGGACCCCGGAACTCCTTAGTTTTATACACTTCAAGTATCTATCTAAATAGCTCAATCAAAGTCTAGAGGCGAACTCTACACATGGCCTCAGCATATCATGGCCGAATATTAGCAGTCATAGAAAAGTATAAAACTTTAAAAAATTGTTGTGCTACCGAAGGACCCCAGAACTCCTTGGTTTCATACACTTCAATGACCTTTCAATATGGCTCAATCAAAGTTCAGAGTAGAACTCTACAAATGGCCTCAGCATATCATAGCCGAATATAAGCAATCATGGAAAAGTATAAAACGTTTAAGAACTAAAAAAAAATGTTGTCCTACCTTAGGACCCCGGAACTCCTTAGTTTTATAAACTTCAAGTATCTTTCTTAATAGCTCAATCAAAGTCTAGAGTCGAACTCTACACATGGCCTCAGCATATCATGGCCGAATATAAGCAGTCATAGAAAAGTATTAAAATTTCAAAAACATTTAAAAAATTGTTGTTCTACCGTAGGACCCCGGAACTCCTTGGTTTTATACACTTCAAGGACCTTTCAATATGGTTCAATCCCAGTTCAGAGTAGAACTCTACAAATGGCCTCAGCATAGCATAGGCGAATATAAGCAATCATGGAAAAGTATAAAACTTTTAAGACCTAAAAAAAAAATTGTTGTCCTACCTTAGGACCCCGGAACTCCTTAGTTTTATACACTTCAAGTATCTATCTAAATAGCTCAATCAAAGTCTAGAGGCGAACTCTACACATGGCCTCAGCATATCGTGGCCGAATATTAGCAGTCATAGAAAAGTATAAAACTTTAAAAAATTGTTGTGCTACCGAAGGACCCCAGAACTCCTTGGTTTCATACACTTCAAGGACCTTTCAATATGGTTCAATCCCAGTTCAGAGTAGAACTCTACAAATGGCCTCAGCATATCATAGCCGAATATAAGCAATCATGGAAAAGTATAAAACTTTTAAGACCTAAAAAAAAAATTGTTGTCCTACCTTAGGACCCCGGAACTCCTTAGTTTTATACACTTCAAGTATCTATCTAAATAGCTCAATCAAAGTCTAGAGTCGAACTCTACACATGGCCTCAGCATATCATGGCCGATTATAAGCAGTCATAGAAAAGTATTAAACTTTCAAAAAAATTTTAAAAATTAATGTGCTACCGAAGGACCCTGGAACTCCTTGGTTTTATACACTTCAAGGACCTTTCAATATGGCTCAATCAAAGTTCAGAGTAGAACTCTACAAATGGCCTCAGCATAGCATAGGTGAATATAAGCAATCATGGAAAAGTATAAAACTTTTAAGAACTAAAAAAGAAATTGTTGTCCTACCTTAGGACCCCAGAACTCCTTAGTTTTATATACTTCAAGTATCTATCTAAATAGCTCAATCAAAGTCTAGAGTCGAACTCTACACATGGCCTCAGCATATCATGGCCGAATATGTGCAGTCATAGAAAAGTATTAAACTTTCAAAAAAAATTAAAAAATTGTTGTGCTACCGAAGGACCCCGGATCTCCTTGGTTTCATATACTTCAAGGGCCTTTCAATATGGCTCAATCAAAGTTCAGAGTAGAACTCTACAAATACTCTCAGCATATCATAGCCGAATATAAGCAATCATGGAAAAGTATAAAACTTTTAAGACCTAAAAAAAAATTGTTGTCCTACCTTAAGACCCCGGAACTCCTTAGTTTTATACACTTCAAGTATCTATCTAAATAGCTCAATCAAAGTCTAGAGGCGAACTCTACACATGGCCTCAGCATATCATGGCCGAATATTAGCAGTCATAGAAAAGTATAAAACTTAAAAAAATTGTTGTGCTACCGAAGGACCCCAGAACTCCTTGGTTTCATACACTTCAAGGACCTTTCAATATGGCTCAATCAAAGTTCAGAGTAGAGCTCTACAAATGGCCTCAGCATATAATAGCCGAATATAAGCAATCATGGAAAAGTAAAAAACTTTTAAGAACTAAAAAAGAAATTGTTGTCCTACCTTAGGACCCCAGAACTCCTTAGTTTTATATACTTCAAGTATCTATCTAAATAGCTCAATCAAAGTCTAGAGTCGAACTCTACACATGGCCTCAGCATATCATGGCCGAATATAATGGCTTATATTCGGCCATGATATGCTGAGGCCATTTGTAGAGTTCTACTCTGAACTGGGATTGAACCATATTAAAAGGTCCTTGAAGTGTATAAAACCGGGGAGTTCCGGGGCCCTTAGGTAGCACAACAATTTTTTAATTTTTTTTAAAAGTTTAATACTTTTCTATGACTATATTCGGCTATGATATGCTGAGGCCATGTGTAGAGTTTGATTCTAGACTTTGATTGAGCTATTTAGATAGATACTTGAAGTGTATAAAACCAAGGAGTTCCGAGGTCCTTCGGTAGCTCAACAATTTTTTAATTTTTTTTGAAAGTTTATTACTTTTCTATGACTGCTTATAATCGGCCATGATATGCTGAGGCCATGTGTAGAGTTCGACTCTAGACTTTGATTGAGCTATTTAGAAAGATGCTTGAAGTGTATAAAACCAAGGAGTTCCGGGGTCCTTCGGTAGCACAACAATTTTTTGAATTTTTTTGATAGTTTATTACTTTTCTATGACTGCTTATATTCGGCCATGATATGCTGAGGCCATTTGTAGAGCTCTACTCTTAACAGGGATTGAACCATATTGATAGGTCCTTGAAGTGTATAAAAACAAGGAGTTCCGGGGTCCTTCGGTAGCACAACAATTTTTTAATTTTGTTTAAAAGTTTTATACTTTTCTATGACTGCTTATATTCGGCTATGATATGCTGAGGCCATGTGTAGAGTTTGACTCTAGACTTTGATTGAGCTATTTAGATAGATACTTGAACTGTATAAAACCAAGGAGTTTTGAGGTCTTTCGGTAGCACAACAATTTTTTTTTTTTTTTTTGAAAGTTTATGACTTTTCTATGACTGCTTATAATCGGCCATGATATGCTGAGGCCATTTGTAGAGTTCTACTCTTAACTAGGATTGAACCATATTGAAAGGTCCTTGAAGTGTATAAAACCAAGGAGTTCCGGGGTCCTTCGGTAGCACAACAATTTTTTAAAGTTTTATACTTTTCTATGACTGCTTATATTCGGCCATGATATGCTGAGGCCATTTGTAGAGTTCTACTCTTAACTAGGATTGAACCATATTGAAAGGTCCTTGAAGTGTATAAAACCGGGGAGTTCCAGGGTCCTTAGGTAGCACAACACATTTTTAATTTTTTTTTAAGTTTTATACTTTTCTATGACTGCTTATATTCGGCTATGATATGCTGAGGCCATGTGTAGAGTTTGACTCTAGACTTTGATTGAGCTATTTAGATAGACACTTGAAGTGTATAAAACCAAGGAGTTCCGAGGTCCTTCGGTAGCACAACAATTTTTTAATTTTTTTTGAAAGTTTATTACTTTTCTATGACTGCTTATAATCTGCCATGATATGCTGAGGCCATGTGTAGAGTTCGACTCTAGACTTTGATTGAACTATTTAGATAGATACTTGAAGTATATAAAACTAAAGAGTTCCGGGGTCCTAAGGTAGGACAACAATTTTTTTTAGTTCTTAAAAGTTTTATACTTTTCCATGATTGCTTATATTCGGCTACGATATGCTGAGGCCATTTGTAGAGTTATACTCTGAACTTTGATTGAGCCATATTGAAAGGTCCTTGAAGTGTATGAAACCAAGGAGTTCCGGGGTCCTTCGGTAGCACAACAATTTTTTAAAGTTTTATACTTTTCTATGACTGCTAATATTCGGCCATGATATGTTGAGGCCATGTGTAGAGTTCGACTCTAGACTTTGATTGAGCTATTTAGAAAGATACTTGAAGTGTTTAAAACCAAGGAGTTCCGGGGTCCTTCGGTAGCGCAACAATTTTTTAATTTTTTTTGAAAGTTTAATACTTTTCTATGACTGCTTATAATCGGCCATGATATGCTGAGGCCATGTGTAGAGTTCGACTCTAGACTTTGATTGAGCTATTTACATAGATACTTGAAGTGTATAAAACTAAGAAGTTCCGGGGTCCTAAGGTAGGACAACAATTATTTTTAGTTCTTAAAAGTTTTCTACTTTTCCATGATTGCTTATATTCGGCTATGATATGCTGAGGCCATTTGTAGAGTTCTACTCTGAACTGGGATTGAACCATATTGAAAGGTCCTTGAAGTGTATAAAACCGGGGAGTTCCGGGGTCCTTAGGTAGCACAACAATTTTTTTTTTTTTTTATAATCTATGACTGCTTATATTCGGCTATGATATGCTGAGGCCATGTGTAGAGTTCGACTCTAGACTTTGGTTGAGCTATTTAGATAGATACTTGAAGTGTATAAAACCAAGGAGTTCCGGGGTCCTTCGGTAGCACAACAATTTTTTAATTTTTTTTTAAAGTTTTATACTTTTCTATGATTGCTTATATTTGCCTATGCTATGCTGAGGCCATTTGTAGAGTTCTACTCTTAACTAGGATTGAACCACATTGAAAGGTCCTTAAAGTGTATAAAACCGGGGAGTTCCGGGGTCCTTAGGTAGCACAACAATTTTTTAATTTTTTTTAACGTTTTATACTTTTCTATGACTGCTTATATTCGGCTATGATATGCTGAGGCCATGTGTAGAGTTCGACTCTAGACTTTGATTGAGCTTTTTAGATAGATACTTGAAGTTTATAAAACTAAGGAATTCCGGGGTCCTAAGGTAGGACAACAATTTTTTTTTAATTCTTAAAAGTTTTATATTTATCCATGATTGCTTATATTCGCCTATGCTATGCTGAGGCCATTTGTAGAGTTCTACTCTGAACTTTGATTGAGCCAAATTGAAAGGTCCTTGAAGTGTATAAAACCAAGGAGTTCCAGGGTCCTTCGGTAGCACAACAATTTTTAAATTTTCTTGAAAGTTTAATACTTTTCTATGACTGCTTATAATCGGCCATGATATGCTGAGGCGATGTGTAGAGTTCGAGTCTAGACTTTGATTGAGCTATTTAGATAGATACTTGAAGTGTATAAAATTAGGGAGTTCCGGGGTCCTAAGGTAGGACAACAATTTTTTTTTAATTCTTAAAAGTTTTATATTTATCCATGATTGCTTATATTCGCCTATGCTATGCTGAGGCCATTTGTAGAGTTCTGCTCTGAACTTTGATTGAGCCAAATTGAAAGGTCGTTGAAGTATATAAAACCAAGGAGTTCCGGGGTCCTTCGGTAGCACAACAATTTTTTAAATTTTTTTGATAGTTTAATACTTTTCTATGACTGCTTATATTCGGCCATGATATGCTGAGGCCATTTGTAGAGCTCTACTCTTAACTGGGATTGAACCATATTGAAAGGTCCTTGAAGTGTATAAAACCAAGGAGTTCCGGGGTCCTTCGGTAGCACAACA
Organism: Rhodophaea formosa; assembly: GCA_963082605.1. Classification (NCBI taxonomy): domain Eukaryota; kingdom Metazoa; phylum Arthropoda; class Insecta; order Lepidoptera; family Pyralidae; genus Rhodophaea; species Rhodophaea formosa. The sequence goes on along the minus strand of OY720228.1, from coordinate 4,117,469 downwards.
ATTTTTTAATTTTTTTTGAAAGTTTAATACTTTTCTATGACTGCTTATATTCGGCTATGATATGCTGAGGCCATGTGTAGAGTTCGACCCTAGACTTTGATTGAGCTATTTAGATAGATACTTGAAGTATATAAAACTAAGGAGTTCCGGGGTCCTAAGGTAGGACAACAATTTTTTTTTTAGTTCTTTAAAGTTTTATACTTTTCCATGATTGCTTATATTCGGCTATGATATGCTGAGGCCTAGTGTAGAGTTTTACTCTGGACTTTGATTAAGCCATATAGAGAGATACATGAAGTGTATAAAACCAAGGAGTTCAAGGGTCCATAGGTAGAAAATAATCCATTGGAATAAAAAAAAATCTGAATTTAAAATAATATTAAATTAGTAAATCATCAATGTAAGTCCAAACTTTAAAAATTTTTATTTGCTTTAATATAGTAGAACTATGTTTTTCATACATCAGGAACTCTTTTTCTTGCCCCGAAGCTTCAGTTTTCATTGTTTACTTTCAATTTTCCGGAAATTGATATGCTACGGGAAGTTAGCATATCATTTTAAAAAAAAAAAATTTTTTCATGAAATATTATAGAACTATTTTCGAAATGTATCAGGAACTATAGAACTCACCTGGATGCGAATAGAACTCCTTTCAAACTTTGATATGCTGACAGTTGTTATGCTAAGTTCACAGACATTTAAACTGTGGGGTAAGAGTATAAACAGTGTTAACTCAAAGTTGTCAACTACGGAACCCTACACTGCGCGTGGCCCGACACGCACTTGGCCGGTTTTTTTTATTGTTACTAGTTAACCATATACCGTACAACACCGATACATTGTGGCTTTTTAAACTGGACATTGGCATTACCGAAACGTCGGTGGTGATAAAAAATATAGAATAGACTATGTCGCCATTCGAGATCCTGGAGAACGTCATTACAGATCATTACCTTCTCCAGCAGGCAAGCGCAGCATTGGACCCCACTAAAGGTTGTCAGACGACCTGACCAAGGTCGTAAGAAAACGCTAGCCGCTTCCAACCCGACATTTTGGAAATCCCTAGCAGAGGCAATGTCCAGCGGTAAATTTCTTGGAGCTACAATATTGGTGATGATTGATAGGAAGCGTATGCTATGTACCATATGTCTTGGATGTTTATCTATACATATGTGTATTTATTATAAAATACAGTACCGTTGAGTTAGTATCCCATAACACAAGTCTCGAACTTACTTGGGGCTAGCTCAATCTGTGTGATTTGTCCGTATATACAATATGTGTTTATTATCTTAAATGAATACATCAGTAAGTCGCGTTAGAACGACGGCCTACCTTCTTGTCTCCCAATCTCAGTTTAACACCAAGCTATAGATATAGTCTCCTAACTATCAAACTGCTGTAGAGACACTAAAATAAACGATTTATATTGGAAAATGCATGCACAATACAATACAAAACCAGCAATTGTCATACTAACTAGAATTATTGTGGCACGGGCATCGAACCTAACACAGTTGTGAACGGCTGGCGCGGAGCCAAAGTTTTGAGATATGGGCTTGTGGCGTCGTCGCGTTCTCTCTTTTTTACTCTATCCGGATGTTGAGTAAGTATGGCGGATGAAGAGCATCTTCATGTACATTTTTTATGTTCTTCTGATGTAAGTAATCACCGTTGCCCATGAACAACTGCAACACCAGGGATGTTACAGCGATGCCGGCCTTTATTTTTCCCTCCCCAGAGAGGAAAAGGGGATGGGTCTCCAGATCTCTCACTCACCGAATGAAGCATAGAAGCGGTAAAGCTACTACTCAAACGTCGATTTTCTGTGAATACACACACATGGGTCATGGTTACATAGTATCTTCATGCGTGGATTTTAGAGTAGCGCTTATACGCGTATACTAGATGTTAGTATGAACTCTTATCCTTCAAACGACCAAACAAGCTCGTCAAAATGAAAAGTTTTTGAACTATGGAACCAAAGCTGGGAAATAAAAAAAACAAGATTTTTATCGAAACAGAAGTAATATTGCGAAAAAGAGAAGCAAAGCGATTATTTTAATATGACGTTTCATTGGTAAATCGCTATTGCAAACGGGCAAACACTTGTACTCCATTACGCGGTATTTTAATCATCATCATCATCAGGTCTTATTGTAGTTTCTACTGCAGGAGCATGACCCTCTCTGTGCTACTAAAGCTATATTTATATATGTGCCAGAGCAGTCAGAGGATTTAGCCTGCAATCCCCATGCTGGCCACGCGAGTTGGACAGGTCTCTTTGATGTTTCTAAGCTTTGTTTAGCTTGTGTTTCCTAAGTCGCCTTCTACGACATCCACGGGAAGACTTGGAGTGGTCCTATTGTACTATGCCGGGAACCACACGGCACGGAAATTGGCAGTCTGAACGTTGTATTAAATTGTCATCGATCTCGCCCAGAAATCTTTACTCATGCCCCCAGAAATGCAAGATATATATCAAGCTCTCCAGTTCAGAATTGGATATATTGTCTGCGAATCCCTTTTTATCGCGGACAAAACGGCGTTTTTTGTACTTTTACCAATTTTTTATTTTTTTAATATAAAGATTATGTTATGACTACCGTGTGGCTTCCATGTACTACTAGCCGTGTGGTTTTCGGCAGAGTAGAATATGACCATTCCAAGTCTTCCCGTGGATGTCAATTAGAAACAACAAACAAAGCTTATAAACATCAAAGAGACCTTTCCAACCCGTCTGGCCAGCGTGGAGATTGTAGGCCAAATCCTCTGACTGCTCTGGCTAACACAGGCTCTGGTAGTACAGAGATGGTCGTGTTCCTGCAGTGGAGACTAAAAAGCCCTGATGATAATGATGATGATGAAACAAACATTCAAATCTTTCCTCTTTATAATATTAATACCTATCTTAGAGTCGAGCTCCGTGGCGCAGCGGTCAACACGCCTGCCTGCGACACGGAGGTCCCGGGTTCGATCCCCGGTCAGGTCAAGATGGAAAATGATCTTTTTCAGATTGACCTGGGTCTTGGATGTTTATCTATATAATAAGTATCTATTATAAAATATAGTATCGTTGAGGTAGTATCCCATAACACAAGTCTTCTTAAGAACTTACTTTGGGGCTGGCTCAATCTGTGTGATTTGTCCGTATATATTTGTCTATTTATTAGAGTATCCAAATTAACTATGATACTCAAAGATACCTATGTATAGATTGCACTGATTTTCCCCCTCACGATATCCTTCAATAAATATCATTCAATAACAAATAAAGGGACTGGCCATCAACACCTCTGTCAAATTGACGTCAAATGATATCGAAGATCAAAGCGATTGGAAATCACTTCCGACGCGGGTGGTCTGTACGCGCCTTTACGATGTGACATCCTGAATTAATATATTGACAGCACATTTAATTTTATCTATATAATTATATAATTGTAATTTAAGATTTTCATACTTTTAAAAATGGTCCTATTCACCCAACTTTAAAGAAGCTTTAAGAACACTTAACGAATCGATATCAAATTAAAAGTGTTTTTTATAGTGTTTTTAGATAGAAATGAGTATCATTAGAAGCAAATTTTATATAATCTTAACATTAGGCAAATACCGAATTCATGATATGACTATATACATAATTATCACGTCTTTATCCCTTGCAGGGTAGACAGAGCCCAAGGCCACGTTTAGCGTGTTAGTGGGCGTTAAGGTGGAAAGCGGAATCAAAATAGTGATGGGTTGCTAGCCGCATCGCCTTATACAAGATTCCTTAAATTTCCGCCCAATCCTTTGTCCGGTTTTTACAGTCTAAGCACGAAAGAAAAGCAGCTGGTAAAATCTATAATATTAATCTATACAGATAAAAGGACTGGCCATCAATACCTTTGTAAATTGACGTCAAATGATATCGGAGATCAAAGCAATCGGAAATCACTTCCGACGCGGGAGGTCTGTACGCGCCTTTACGATGTGACATCCTGAATTAATATATTGACAGCACATTTAATTTTATTCGTTTCAGTTCATGACATGAATACATACAAACATATGAAACACGTCTTTATCCCTTGCGGATCCCAAATGATCGTTGTCGGACTGTTACTCCCGTTCACATTTATGACAATAAAATAAACCACCATACCTTGGCGTAATAGGGCTGGCAAAATGACACGGACCCCTGACCCAAAAGGGCCCCGGCGCAAGAGGCTACGAGCTCAAAAATATTTTTTACATTTATTTATAAGTTCTGCTTAAAATCCAAAGTGAGACAACTAAACACCACAATACAATTTCAAGTAATCTTTAAGCATTTCAACCAACCTAAACAAAAAGTAGTTGATTAATTTTTCCCATCAAAAGAATTTGCCACGGGCCCCAGATGGTATAGTTACGCCACTGCCACCATATTTTCCCAAAAACCATAAATCATAATGTAAGTGAAATAAGTCAATGATAATTGCCAAGCTATTGACGTCAGGCCTTTGTCACTCCGCCGTCACAATAAAACGATAACATCGATTGACGCCAGTTACGACTTCCGGGCGCGGTCTGTTCGCACCTCGATACATTTTGATGACTTCTGCTGTTTGCTATGATTATTTTGTACAGTTAATGAGGGACGGGTTGGATTGGATTCTTAAGTCAGTGGGTATACTATTTTTTTTAATTTTGCGCTTTTACATTATCGTCATCAACAGGTCATTGTTAGTCACTGCAGGAGTACGACCCTCTCTGTACTACCAGAACCACATATTAGCCAGGGCAGACAAAGGATTTGGCCTACACTCTCCACGCTGGCCAGACGGGTTGGAGAGGTCTATGATGTTTATAGCTTTGTTTAGTTTGTGTTTCCTTAGTCGACTTACATCATATTTATTAATATTAACGGGACAGCTAGTCTTGCTACGACCATGATGGATGTTACTCCATGAAAAAAACTCAGCGGAAACTTGACTGCTTGGATGACTTCTGCTGTTCTGTTTGTTTTTTTGATTCTTACGAGACTGGACCCAGAAAGAGGGTAATATTTTCTTATGTATATACAGCGTGTTGCCAAACTATAGCTATATATGACTCCACCGTCACACACAATAACACGATAACATCGATTGACGCCAGTTATGACTTCCGGGCGCGGTGTGTTCGCACCTTTATACATTTTGAAAACTTCTGCTGTTTTGCCAGTTTTTTTTTAAATATTTATTTTATTACTTTGTATCCAAAATGAGGACTGTTATTATTATGGCGACATGTATATCAATACTTAATATATTAAGCTGACGTGTTTGTTTGTTTGGTTGAACGCGATAATTTCAGGATCTACTGGACCGATTTCAAAAATTCTTTCGCCGTTGGGTAGATACGTTATCCCTGAGTGCCATAGGCTTGGTATGTAAGTACCACGGGCGAAGCCGGGGCCGGGTGCTAGTTAGAAACTAAAACGAAGGTTAAATGTTAATATGGTTTTTATTTCCTTTTTTTCTGTCTCTCTTTTGTCTGTCTATGGCATCGGAGCTCTAAAACGAAGGAACCGATTACGATGCGGTTATTTTACTCGACATATTTTAATCAAATTCGGTTCAGCGTTAACAAGATGGACAGATTTTTATGTCCCTTTATCCACCATAAGCATCATAGATTAGAAATAGTAAAAAACAATAACCCTCTCATACTAAACCAAAAATACGACCCCTATTTTAACTTTGTACAGAAATTTCGACCGCGATTGGAAAAGCCAAACATTTTTGATTTACGGGAAAAGTGCGGACCACGTTTTAGCCGAATTGTTATTGCTTTTTGCTTAATTAGTACGAGTACAGCGGGTAACCGCAATGCTTTCTATAAAAGAATTGTTTTGTTTTGTTTTTGTTCACTTTGAAAGCCGAAATCTCTGCCGGATATCGGACACAATAGTTTTAAAAGTCATCATCATCATTAGGTTGTTTAGGAGTCACCTGGAAGCGCATGTCTCCATACAAACGTAAAAAGGGAATTGTGGCAATATTTGATAAGTTTAGGGCCAAATTTAAGCATCCAATTAATTAATCTCATTATAATCTACGTACGTTCCTATACAGTTTGGTTAAATTATCAAATGTTTGAGAATTATACGCCTCTCAAGATTTCCATACAAATTTAAAAAGGCTTGTAATTCTCAAACCATTGGTATTTTAACCAAGCTGTATAGGAACGTACGTAGATTATAATGAGATTAATTGATTAAATGCTTAATTTTACTCAAAAATTATCAAATATTGCCACAATTCCCTTTTTCCGTTTGTATGGAGACATGCGCTTCCAGGCGACTCTTAAGTCTTAATCTATCCGATCTCTCAGTCTCAACAATCATCATCCGATCTCAGTTTGTCTCCACTGCAGGAGCACGACCCTCTCTATACTACCAGAGCCATATATTAGCCAGAGCAGTCAGAGGATTTGGCCTACACTCTCCACGCTGGCAAGAGGTCTCTTTGATGTTTATAAGCTTTGTTTAGCTTGTGTTACCTAAGTACCCTCTACAATAACCACGGGAAGACTCCACTCCAAGTCTTCCTGTGGTGCCTATTCTATTCTGCCGGGAACCACACGGCATTAAAATACTTTCTCACTAGATTGCGATGATGCAAGTGCTAAATACCCAAATACTCTTTTTTTTAAGCCGGTTAAAAATCTTAGGCATATCGATAGCATCAAACAAATATTTGTCTTAAAGTTGAGTCAACCAAACATATTTCCATTCAATTCACCAACATTCGACAATCTATTTCAAAGGTTTATGCGTACGACACATCAAGACAAATCCACGGGTTCAATATTTATCATTTTCCTTCACCGGAAATACGAAACAAAATTGCCTCATAAAGGCGTCTTCACACGAGACGAGTGACGTCCCCGATATTGTTCGAGAAAAAAGGACTTAGATTCAAAGATTCAAAACGTTTATTCAGAAAATAGCAAAAATTGCAGGCACTTATTCACGTCAAATCACATTTAAATTATCTTATCAAGTATTATGCATTTACTAATAAAGAAAGGAGATGTAAGAAGTACCCGAAACCGAAGGGCATGCATGGGGAGAGTGATGAGTGTAGATGAAGCTAGAGTAATATGTCAGGATCGTAGCAAGTGGAGATCCATAGTCTCTGCCTACCCCTATGGGAAAAAGGCGTGATTATATGTATATATGTATTTATGTATGTATGTATGTATGTATTATGCATTTACTAATTATTGTTCAAAAGTTACAGACTTCTAGCATTTTGGAACCGACCACTGCAGAGAAGAAATGCCGAAAGAAACTATTTTCAACAGTATAGGTCGCCTACTCGCCTGAAGGGCTTTGTATGATTAATGATTATATTATATTTCTTTCTTTTTTACTTTACGATCGACGATTACTTTTTTTTACGATCGAGTGAGCAAATTACAAAAACAACAGAACATGAAGGAGTCTCAAAGAGGCCGACCAGACCAGTCTTAGCATATTAGTCTCTAAGTTTGTCTGCTTCAGAACCGCAGTCAAACTGTTTGTTCTTAATCCCGTCCTTTATCTTTAATTAATTTAATATTTTCTTGTAATTAACTTCACGTCTCGGGCGGGTCACGTCTGCCGTATGCACCAGGAAAGATGGGCCCATATCGCTACCTTTTGGAATTACGCGCGCCCGGCCTCCCCGAGCTGCTACTTTCTAATCCCTAATTCTTCCGAGCAAGTAGCATCCCATTTCCCTCTATCCCTCCCCCCCCCCCCCAGCCCAATAAACTCCTACCCCTCCCTCGCTTAAAACGGTTTCGATGGGCAGCAGCATCGGAACAGAGATAAGCCAAATAAGCTGCGCTCACCAACCCGTCTGCCAAGCGTGGTGAGTATGGCAAAACCCCCTCTATGGAAAATCCTTGGGGGAGGCCTATGTCCAGCAGTGGACTTCTTGCGGCTGAAGTGATGAAGTTTCTCAATAAGCCAGTGGAAATACGCATTGCTGCTAGTGCATGTTTAGGTTGTTGTGCAGAATTGTTACTTGTAAATCAACGATTATAATATAGCCGTAATCGTAATCTTTTGCAACGGTTTTGATACCTTTATTTTAATTTAGTATTTATATTAATTTTCTATTCTAATCATAATCTATCCTATCCTTACTTTCTCATCCCAACTATCCTAACTATACCCTAATCCTAACTATATCCTAATCCTAACTAATATTATAAATGCGAAAGTGAGTTTATTTGTTTGTTACGCCACGCCGAATCTACTGAACCGATTATCATGAAATTTTGCATACACATAGGTTAGGGTACCGAGAAGGACATAGGCTATATATTACGCGGGCAAAGCCGCGGGTAATAGCTAGTCAATATTATAAATGCGAAAGTGAGTTTGTTTGTTACGCTGTCACGCCCTGTCTACTGAACCGATGATCATGACATTTTGCATACACATAGGTTTGGTTACTAGAAGGACATAGGCTATATATCACGGGAGCGAAGCTGCGTGTAACAGCTATTCAATATTAATCACTTTGTTAACTGAAAATACGAAAAGAACACTCCCAAATTATGTGTGACGTCACCGATATTGTTCAAAGATAGAATAAAAGAGTCCCGATTTCCCCCGAGTCTTCACACGTTGTAAACGAATTTCGTCGAACCTAGTACAGGCCTTTTATTTTCGTGATCCCGTGGATGTGAAATCACTGTGACGGGAACAGGTATCCGATGCTTTTAATGGAATAGGGGTAGGAAAAGTGGATCCAGTCTGTTCCGATAGGGTTCTTCTTTACGATAGATATAACAATTCTGTATAAAAAAGGATGAAGACTCCTATCCCTACTACTACGTATTTAATTGTTCGAAGTACTTTCTTAATATAATCGTGCCTTTACATCATACCTTAAGGGCGCACACTAGGCACAGTAGCGACGCCAATCATTTTAATCTTAATACTTTTCAAATAGAAAGAAATTCAAGAATATAAATCATATAAGCACTAGTAATTAATCTGAAGTATTTTTAGAATCATGTTTAATTATCAGAATCAGTGAGAATTATGAGAATCAGATTACCGCCAAAAAACGGCCGTTTTTGTCGGTAATGACGTTTTCTCTTAATGACTGATTCTCATAATATTAAAACATGATTCCAAAAATATTTCAAGTCATTTACTAGTGCTTATATGATTTACATTCTTGAATTTCTTTCTATTTGTAAAGTATTAGGAATAAAATGATTGGCCACCTACTGTGCCTAGGGTGCGCCCTTAAAAGTGATTTTTTCATATTGATGACATTTTATTACCTTGCAAGTGTATTTTCAGCTAAGAACTGTTAAGGATGTTAGAAACAATTGCTGCTTGTAAGGTGCTAGATAGATCGAAAATGCCATATATGTACATTGTCAATGGTACTCTAGTACGTCTAATTCTTTTTTAATTGCTATTAAAAGACCTGCCAAAAATAAACACAATAGTGACAGAAATACATTTCTAAACAAAAAACTCTTTCAGATATAAAAGTTTTAAAGACACATGTTTTTAGACGTTCATTTTTAGACGTGAAAACGCGCCTCTGAAATGCCTACATATTTGTGACGTCACAAGCTTGTATTTTGTATGGGTGGCGTGAGAACTTTGTTTGGTAGCTATACGAAATATTTCGTTTATGGTTATGGTTTCATAATAAAAGTTGCTATAAATTTAACGGACTACAATACACTATAATTATAATTTAACATTCTCATACTTTAGAAAATGGGCCTATTCACCGAACTTTAAAGAAGCTTTAAGATCACTTAACGAATCTATATCAAATTTAAAGTGTTCTATATAGTGTTTTTAGATAGAAATTAATATGATTGGAAACAAATTTTATATAATCTTAACATTAGGCAAGTACCGTATTGTAACGTGTTTTGTATGCTTTACTTTTTATTTACAATAATTATCTCTACATAACAAAATGCTCCTGATTATCATTTTCCTCCACCGAAAATACGCAAAAAAGCATACGTACTCCCAAAATAAAGTGTGACGTCACCGATATTGTTCAAAGATAGCAGATAGAATAAAAGAGTCCCGATTTCCCCTGAGTCCACACACGTTGTAAACGAATTTCGTCGAACCTAGTACAGGCCTTTTATTTTCGTGATCCCGTGGAAGCGAAATCACTGTGACGGGAACAGGTATGTGATACCTGTGATGGAATAGGAGTAGGAAAAGTGGATCCAATCTATTGCAATAGTGTTACGAGGTTTAAGGTTTAGAGAGACGAACAGGAGTAGTACAGAAAATGGCGAACTGTTTGTTTTATTTGTCGAGTGTGTTAGTGGCCAGCTATCAGATTTTTAATACATACATACATCATCATCATCAGGTCTTTTTAGCAGCACGCAGGAGCACGATCCTCTCTGTACTACCAGACCTTTATATTAGCCTGAGCAGTTTTTTTTAAATTGCCTAAATTAATGTGATATAGCTTACCTGCTAAGTATACTAAATGCTGAATGTGTCAAAATATATCAGAATATTCAACATGATCATTGTAGTTTTTGGGTTCCGTACCCATAGGGTCAATCGTATGACTGAACTGACTCTATCTAGCCCGCAATACTATTGGACGAGAATTTTATCTTTATAGAGTTTAAGAAAAAGCTCGTAGACTAGACACAGTTCAATAATATCGTCTTAAAGTAATAAATCCATGTTACGTACAGACAGCAAAATAAGCGCAAAAAGTTAGCACCTCAGATTTATCACCGAGAGGTGTTTTTGCCGACCGTATCTAATGTTAGCGCTTCAAGATTATGTAACCATTGTTTTTCTTGTAGTAGGTGATAAATTTAAGAAAATATTTTCGAATAAAATGCGAATATAAGTTTAGTAGTATTATTTATCGGTTACTTTTTACCTCAATTAATAAGATTGGTCTCATGACCAGAGGGCTGGCTTATATTTTGGACAAAAGATTAGCATTGCCATACAACGTGGCAATGCTGCCAGCCTTCTGGGCACGCTACCACGGGGTAACGAGCTGCCAGGCCTATTTTATTTGTAAATAGTAGTTTTAGTTTAACTTTTTTTTTTCTGTAAAAATAATGTGTACACAAATTAAATAAAAAAGGAATCTTGCTTTCTGTAAAAAAAAAAAAAAATTAATAAGAATATCATTTGGCGTCGATTTTTAATTGACAAATGCGTTTTTTTTTAAACGGTACCTTTTTATTATTTCAACCAGTATTATCATTCGGGGAAAAAAGAACACACTACACTGAGCATAAGTACTACGTGCTTCTTTATTTTTCTTGTAGTAGGCGAGTAAAATTTATGAAAATATTTTCGAAGCTGCAAATATAAGTTTAGTAGTATTATTTCTCGGTTTCTATTCCACCCCAAATAAATAACATTTGGCGTCGATGTAATAGTACATTACTGCAGAGGCCGGAAAGTAAGGGATTGCCGGACGAGTATAGTTTTCAAGGCCGAGCGTCAGCGAGGCCTTGACAATAGTTACGAGTCCGGCAATCCCTTTCCCGCCGAGGAAAGTATAGAGATTTTCTCAATAAATGTGAGGAAATTTAACTTAAAGTTACACATAAACTTACATGCCTTAAATATTTCCCCTTACTAGGTATTTGCCGGTAGTAATTTTTCCACTTTCAAGTTTCAAATTAGGCGAAGTAGGTACTTAAAATCCATTGCAGTGTTGCTTTCATCACTAAAACTCATTTTGAACCGTTTCATTTCGAATAAATAACCAACTTTGCACATATTTACCGAAAACAATCAATGTCAATCAATTACTGCAAAGCGTTAATCACAAACTACGAAGAAGATACTATTACTAGGCGTTAATCACTACGGGTATAGTGAAAATAACAGATCTCCCGAGTTTTTAATTTTTTTATTTTCAGTTGTCAATTCCAGCAAAGGAAACAATGCCCATAGAGCCCAGTCATATTTTTCACAAAAAATTTAATAGATCATAGATTATTGTTTTCTTCTCTCGCAACGAAAATTAAGCATATTTTCGTATGATCACATATCGATATTTTAATGAAATTGTAGTTATATTCACGTATTATATGCATTTTTTAAAAATGCAGTGGTAGTAAACTGGCTGTATGACAAGTGACATAATTTACGTTACATAGATTAATTAAAAAGTTTTGAGCAGCGGCCGGGAAGTAATTTTCATACTTATTTCCTGGCCTAGGCCGGCAATGCGATGAATGAGCCAAGAATTACAAACTTCCGGTCTTCTTTTTACTACAGTAATGCCTACATTTCCGAGCATGTTTGAGAAAAATTAATTAAAGCGTTTTTTTTTTTTTGTGACGGTACCTTTTTATAATTTCAACCAGTATTATCATTCGAGGAAAAAAGGAACACACTACACAGAGAACAAGTACTTCTTTATTTTTCTTGTAGTGGGTGAGAAATGTATGAAAGCATTTACGTTATTTCTCGGTTTTCTTCACCCCAAATAATAAGAATGAAATTAGACTATTTAAAATGTATAGAGGAGTTAAGCTTATTTTGATAGGTTTCCTAATTCTTATCTATTTATTGTTTTTTACTCGTATTTTTCGAGCTCTTTGAAGTGGCAGTGGGCGAGGCACTGAGCGCGAAAAACCGATGCTCGTTGAGGCAGAAAGGTTCTTGAATGGCAACCAGACTACGTACCGGCAAACGCAGCGTTGGACACCCGCTGACCAGCCCCCCTATTTACTAACTCGGATGACAGGTGTCGATGCCTATCAATCTAGAATTTACTGTTACAATGCGGGTTTTGCTTGCTCGAACTTTTTAATTGAAATACAAAAACCGCATTGTAACAGTAAATTCTTGATTGATAGGCATCGACACCTGTCGACATCCGAGTTAGTAAATAGGCCGGCAGGTGGTCGGACGACTTGACCAAGGTCTCGCTGTAATGGCGCTGGGTGCAGGCCGCTTTAAAACGGTCAAATAGAAAATCTTTTTTTTTATTTATTATGATGTACCTAATTAAGAAAAAAAACAGTGAATACTCGACACAGATAAAGAATTGATATTTCTGAGCATGTTTTTCAATAAATCTACTCAAAGAAATACTCTTTACGCTATTAAAATAAATACTCAGTAATACCTCTCAGAGATCGCTTTGAGAACGTAAAAACAACAAAGTAATTTATAGTCGGGGAGCCAACTGCAGTAAGATAATTAGCTTTGCCGTGTGTTGTGAAGGGGAATAAACAAAGTAGTCTAAGCTACTACTGTAATTCGATAAATAGCTTAAGAATTTGCTGAGTTGTAGTGAAGAAAATAAGTATTTGTGTCATTTAAGAATTTACTCGTCTGAGTTTATTTGGACAAGTATTTTAAGCAGGGTAACTGGCTGGTCTTTTTTTAGGATATTTTTATGTTAAGATACTGATACTGTAACTGTGTGACCATCAATGAAATTGCGCGTTTATTATTATTAATACACCTAACGTTTCGAACGCTTTACAGTGTTCGTGATCGCAGGTGGCAGCACCGTCAACTGAGGTATTTTTAACATCACCTGTCAAAATCCAAGCATCTGGGGAAATAATCGATTCCGGTAGCCCAAATTGTGGCCATATCCTAAAAATGTTTCGTCAAGCCGTTTCATCATCATCATCATCAACAGCCTTCTGCATCCCACTGCTGGGTATAGGCCTCTCTCAATGCATGCCATCCATTTCGATCTTGTGCCTTACGTAGCCAGTTTCGACCTGCGATTTTCCTAACATCATCAATCCACCTAGCTCTCGGACGACCTACGCTTCACTCATTTATTCTGTTTCAATTTCTTATTACTATAAATTAAAAAAAAATCGGAACAAAAAATCGGAAAAATTTAATCTTTGTCTATTTAACATACCTTTTTTCCTAAAGGCAGCTTCAAAATCTAACACATGTCACAGTTTTGGCCACTAAGACAAAAAGAAGTGGTTACCATTAGTAAGAGCCATTCAAATTCAAAAAGATTCAGAAAAGCGCTTTGTATCGGTAAATGTTGATTTTCCCTGTTTGCCTCTAGAGAGACAAATATACATCGACTTTGAAAGATGCAAATAAAACAGAGTTCTTTTGTAAAATCGTCGTTGTTTAGCTCGAATTTCTCTGTGGCTTAGTGGTCATCATAAAGGTCCTGGAGGTCACGGGTTCAGGGAAGAATACTAATCGAATGACACCTCACACCTTGTTTCATGCCGTGTTGTTCCCGGCAGAGTAGAATAGTGACTCCACTGACATAGTAGACTTCCGTAGATGTCGTAGACGGCGACTTAAGAAACACAAGCTAAACAAAGCTTATAAACATCAAAGAGACCTCTTCAACCTATCTGGCCAGCGTGGAGAGTGTACGCCAAATACTCTGACTGCTCTGGCTATAGGCTCTGGTAATACAGAGAGGGTCATGTTCCTGCAGTGGAGAGTTAAAAGACCTGATGATGATGATGACACCTCACACTTCAAAATCAGTCAAGCTACAGGATTTGCAATGGAACAGAAATACTAACATACAAACATATTTACATTGACGTTACGTAACGACGGGTTACTCACGTAAATAGTCAGCTACTGGCCGACATGTTTCAACCTCATCCGAAATTTGACATACACCACCACCCTTTTTCTAGGTGGGTTAGTCAGGTAACCGGGATTATCTAGTGCGATTGAATAAAGTATGAATAAATTTCCGAAAAGCGAAAGAGATATTTAATTGTAAGGACCCCTATTTGCCGGTCGGGTACCTCCGGAGCACAGATTTCAGTTCTGCGCTGTTACCTCCCAACGGGTTTATAAACTGGCCGCCTCTGCTGAATTTTAAAATCTGTAAAAAATGCCCCTTTACCTAGATTTCAAAAAGTGGAAGACACGACACTTTTTCCACTAAAGCTTGATGTCCGAGAGAAAAAATATCGTTATGATTATTATGTAACTGATATTGCTATAACTATATATTAATAGTATATAAAACTACCTTTGGAATACAGCCTTTACCTTTACCTAGATTTCAAAAGTGCTTAAAGCTTTATGTACGAGAGATGAAATGTCATTATGATTATGTAACCTTAACTAAAATAAATGCATTTTACCTAAAATCATTCTCAAGTCTCTTTGTATCACTGTCTAGATAATCTAGCAAGACAAAAACAGTCTGAAATTTAAGATTCTCATTACTTAACATTATTTTGAATATTCGGGGGTTTATACTACTTAAAACTACCAAAATTCATTTTCATATCCAAAGTTTATATCAAACGTGTTAATAAACTGGCCGCCTTGAAATCTGTACAAAATAGTTTTGAAAGATAGAAGAAGCGGCGCAACGTTAAATGACTGAATGAGGAGTGAGAGATGCGACTTCCCAAAGAATTAATAGACCGGCGGCCTCTGCGGATTGTTAAAATCTGTATAAAATACATAAGAGTGTATCCTATCCTGACAGCAGTTTCACTCACTTATTAGGTAAGTGGTTGATAAATAAATATATACGGACAAAGCACACAAATTGAGCTAGCTAACTTAAGTTCGAGACTCGTGTTTTGGGATACTAACTCAACGATACTATATTAAATTTTATAATAGATACTTATGTATATAAACATCTAAGACCCAGGTCAATCTGAAAAAGATAATTTTCCATCTTGACCTGACCGGGATCGAACCCGCGTGTTGACCGCTGCGGCACGTAGCTCGTCAATGATGTTGATTGCTACAATATTAATTTATTCTAAGCCTCAAAATATGAAAGATTTCCGCATTCCAGAATAAATAAATAAAGACTCTACTTTCGTACAATGTCAAATTTATGGACAGTGATTTACATTTAAAAACATATAACCTTTATGTTCCTTGTTACGTAGTTTGAAACAAATTGCTAAACCCAAAACTCCTACTTTTCATTGAGAGTTTCAGCGGTTAATTACTAAGTTGACAAACGATAGCAAATATTTTTAATTTGAGTACTTTTTAAATATTTATCTTCAAATGAATTTCGTCCGAGAGCCCGCTCTAGATCTTCTTAATTACGGTCATAAAAAAGTTACATCTTTTTTACATTTGTATCTGTCTGTGGTAGTTAAAATTAATTCTTTTCTCTACTTAGTGATGAAAAAAATATATGTTTGTGAATAAGCGTTTTTGATTCTATAGTTTTCTTGTAGCTTTATTTTTTCATATTCAATACGATTATATGTGTTGGTAATAAATAAATAAATAAATATAAGCGGACAAATCACACAGATTGAGCAAGCCCTAAAGTAAGTTCGAGACTTGTGTTATGGGATACTAACTCAACGATACTATATTTTATAATAGATACTTATATAGATAAACATCCAAGAGCCAGGTCAATCTAAAAAAGATCATATTTCATCTTGACCTGAACGGCGATCGAACCCGGGACCATCCGTGTCGTAGGCAGGCGTGTTGACCGCTGCGCCACGGAGCTCGTTTAATTCCGTAAATAAAGATTTTATTTACGGAAATAAGGTTTCGAATTTAAATCTTATTTTACAGTGAAAGGGTGATGACTCCGTTGTTCGGTATCGTCTGTTTAAAGTTTATAATTCTATCGATTTGTCTTTTCGTTATCTATGCTTGGATGGAATCATAATTGTAAAATTAAAACTAACTTATATAAACTAAGAATTAGCTGCTCCATACATTTTGGATCTCTCAGTATTAAAGTACATCAACAGTGAAATATAAAAATAATAAACCAGACAAGGTGTAAGTTGCACACGAGAATTAAGGCCTCTTAAAAAAAATCGAGAAGCTTTACTTAGTGTTTTCGCCAAAAGTAGCTGTTTTTGACAAATATACTAAGAAAAGCTCTCATATAGTTTAAAAGGCTATCTGTCGCTTCGCAGAACAAAATTTTTAAATGAAATGAAATGAGCTTTATTGCTTTAAACATGGTAACAAATGGTGTTGTAGAATTAAAATGTAGTTAGGAATCACATGTTTAGTCAACATTGACATGCAATAGACACAAATTTGTTAATTATGACAAATATAAATCTATGTACATATTATGTCAAATTTTTAATGGAATTAATATACTGAATACACAACATTTTAATTATTTGTCATATTTAATGAGAATTTTGTAAATATTCTTGTACACTGTAGAAACATTTATAAACAAGCCAGTTGTATAGTTGCCGCTTAAATTTAGACTTTGGCAAGAGTTTTATTTGTTTTGGCAATTTATTATAGAGTTTCACAGCCATTGGGTAGCAACTTACACTATACAAAGTTGTTTTCATAATTGGGATTACTAGTTTTTCCGGAAAGCGTCTGTTATTTTTACTAGGTACGTCATCTTGTCGAATAAACAATTGTGGAATTAATTATATCTTCCTTTTTTTTCTAATATAATGGTCCCCGAAAACTTCATGCTTCCCCTTAGGGGTTTGGGCTGCATATTCACTAAGCAAAGATTTACCAAAAATTTTACCGCGTGTAAAACCACGGGCAAAAGATAGTCATCAATAAATTGCACTAAGAACAAAAGCACCCGCATATGATAATACAGACAAACAGACAATACAAGGCTAGGGTCATGTCTAAGATTCGAACCCGAGACATCTCAAGCAGATAAACGTCAAAGGGGTCGTACCTGTCATGAACATACAAACAAACTTACTAATAATTAATTCTATTCACTTCTTTGACAAGCGATTTTGAACGTTACTTCAATATAAATAAGATAAAATTTTGCTTGTACTTAAAAGACATACAGGGTGTTTTGTTTAATAAACATTTAATTGAAGATGTCAATGTGATTGAGCTGTCATATAGAAGTGTAATGTGATGATTAATTTCTCTGACAGATCTTGTCTTGTCAATAGGCGCTAATATTATATCGAATTCTTTTGTTTATTTTGTCAATTAATGCTTCGAGCACTATGAGACATACGCTGAAAACTCGAAAAATAATAATTTTTTTACATTCTATTGAGCCGGCCGAACACATTCGTGCGAAAATGACGATTTTTTTGTATTTTTTGTCTCTAGTAAAGTTCTTGATTTTGACGGGCTAAGTCACCCAAGTACAGAGGTAAATTTACACCTAGGTACGTTAGTACTACTATTAATTCTGTGACCCAGTTAAAACGTAGTCTTAACTTACCATTACTTTTTGAGTAAGTATTCTATAGACACTGGATATACGTAAAATCATCTTACCTGAAATAAATAAAATGAGCAAATTAGTAAATGTTCTCAACAAAAAAATAAAACGTTCATAAAATAATCATCCAGTTAGAGAGATATTAACAACTAGCTTTTGCCCGCGGCTTCGCTCGCGTTAAGAAGTAGAATTGTTCAAAATCCTTTCTTAGCGGATGCCTACGTCATAACATCTACCTGCATGCCAAATTTCAGCCCGATCCGTCCTGTGGTTTGGGCTGTGCGTTGATAGATCACTATGTCAGTCAGTCAGTCACCTTTGAGTTATATATATTTAGATATATCAGATAACAAATCTACTACAATCAAATCAATTTACAAATTTTGATAAAATGTTTGTTTTCAAATTGGACCATGTGGATGGATATCTGGTCGATCTGGTCAAGATTTTAGGGAGGAGATGAAGGAGAAAGAGAAGAATGGCGTGCATTACTAGAGGCCTTCACTAAGGGTAAAAATGTGCTGAAGAAGAAGAATTCGATGTGAAAGAATACGTATTCCGAACACCATAATTCGACAACGTTGATGAGTTACGGTCATGATCCTTATGGAACTGGGCAGATGGAGTGATGGCAGGTAGGACAAGGAATCAACCGAATACTGGGCTCAATATTAACTTATACATACATACATATTCACTATATTTTTCAACACGATGGGTTTGTATAGAAAAAAAATATTACTCCCCCTTTTACTTGTATGGGAGCTACCCTAAAAAAAATTTCAAGATTTTTATCTACCACTTTTTTGGCATGACTAATATACATATCCATACCAAATTACAGCTTTCTAGTACTTATAGTCTCTGAGTAAAACCGCGGACGGACAGACAGACAGATAGACAGACATGGCGAAACTATAAGGGTTCCTAGTTTACTACGGAACCCTAAAATTGAGCTGAAAAAGAAGAATATGTATTCCGAACACCACAATTCGATAACGTTGAGGAGTTACGGTCATGAAACTTATGGAACTGGGCAGATGGAGTGATGGCAGGTAGGACAAGGAATCAACCGAATAGTGGGCTCAATATTAACTAATACATACTTACATACATATTATCAAGTGTATATCCCTTGCGGGGTAGATAGAGCCCAAGATAATAAAATCCAAAGGCCACGTTTAGCATGTGTGGGTTAAGATGGACAGCGGAATCAAAGTACTGATGAGCTGGTAGCCGCATAGCTTATAATTCCTTAGATTTTCTCCCAATCCCTTGACCGGCTCTAACGGTCTGCGTTGGAAGAAAAGCAGCTGGTATATTATGTTTTTTTTTGTCCCCAAACCAGCATGGAGGAGACTATGTTTTACTAAATTCAGTATCCCAACACAAATCACAGCTTCTGATCGATACAAAACAATATTTTCCACAGTCGGTTAAGCCGGCAATTTCTGGAAAAATCCAGTTCAAACCGCTCGGGTATTACGTGGTGACGTCATCCCGCAATCTTGCCCCGCCATGCGCCTGCTTTTTTTTTAACTGTATTTATAGTTTGCTAGTTTCGGGCGATTCGTTATTTCCTTTTTTAGAGCTCAAAATTTATTGCTTAAATTCCCTCCTGAATTCTTATTGGTCCAATTTGTTGCTCGCTTTTTAGTTTGCGACCTGTTTCCGGTTTTAAAATGTTCTTTACTGTGTAACCTACCCTTTGCGCCCGATAATTTGTAGTGATTTCATTTACACAAATAACGAATTCCAGCTAGGCTTGAGGAGCACCAGTCTACTTTTACACTGTCTAAGATTTCAAAATGCAGTCTTCAACAATATTTTTTGTAAAAATATGATGTGTGTTAGCTCCAGATAAATTTCAAAGCAACCGATTGTTTCGAAACTTTGCATACTCAGTTTTGTTGGCTAAGTATTAATTTTCTGTAACTTTAAAATGAACAAATGATATTTCTTTCTTTTGAGCTTATTAAGCTTACAATCAGATTATCAATATTAAAGCATTTAAAACACTAATATCTGACTCCCAATCTCGCTTCGCAACGGTTATTAAAAACAATATTTTTTAAGCTCATCCCGAATAAGTATATGTGCATATAGTACATATGTATATATATGTACTATATGCACATATGTATATACATAAGTATATATGTACATTTCGCTTTTGTGATTGCTCGATTCGGTAAACGTTTATTTTTATTTATTTGCATTAATAAATATCGAGGTTTGTATGGTTGATAAATTAATTCAGCTTATAAAACATCGGCCAATTACGAGTCAGACTTGCGCACAAAGGGTTTCGTACCATTTAGCTGTACAACATTACACTATCAAGCAAAAAGGCCAATAACTCAAGTTTTTTTATGGGTATAAAGGAAAGGTATTGATTAAAAGATACCCATCATAAAATTACCTTATACCTAGGTGAAAAAGTCCAAAAACAATGATTATTTAATATACATATTGCCCCATATGACTGAGAGAATAACTCCACAAGTCGCTTATAAACTATAAACAATCACTTAACACCTTCTAAACTAAACTAAATATACCTTCCACACCTTTCAAATAAATAATCTCGATGAAAAAAACAGTTCTTAAGAAATCATTACGTACAGAAAAGCGCCGTTATTTTTCGTGTGTCTGCTGCGATATTTCTCGCGAACACATGTTCGGGGCGGAGAAGATGTTGCCAGTGTTACAAATTACAGTGGATGCAGAACTGTCTCCATTGCCAATGTGCGCATTAGATCATAGCGTAGTAACCAACACGGAGTGAAGATTTACCCTTAAGGCGCTCCTATAGTAATACTAGCGCCACCCAGCAATTAGTTCTTTTAATCCTAAATTATACCAAATTTTAAAAATTTAACATGTACATAACTAGTAAATTACTTGTAGTATTTTTGTATTCATTTTCACTAATATTCATTTGATAAAATAAGAGAAAAACAGGTTAACGCCAAAAGTGGCCACTTTTGGCGTTAACCTGTTTTTCTCTTTAAATATGGCACTAGTAAATTACTTGAAATAAACAAAAAATACTTTAAGTAATTTAGTAGTTTTGTACTTGTTATATTTTCAAAATTCGATACAATTTATGATTTAAGGAATTTAATTGCTGGGTGGCGCTAGTGTTACTATAAGAGCAACCTTGCGCTACTTGCAACTATAAGAGCGCCTTAACCAAATTAGTTATCACAGTAGTGATCCACAAAACGTCACATAAACAATACTGCAAAGATACAGGTTTTATACAGGTGTGACTTCATCTGCGTATTTACTATTTGGTTATATAGTGTAAATAGCTCATACATCTCACAAGTACTCACAACACTGCAAGATTAATAAAAAATTAATCGTAAATAGATAACAGTCATATTTATTAGTAACGATGTGTCTCTGTCTTTTTATCGCACGCAGTTCTAGTATTTTCAAATATCTTTTCGTTACTGCTCACATCAAATAAACGACAACGTCATTACGGCAGTGAGTGGCTTTCCTAACGGCCATGTAATATAACTCTTACAGCCCAATGTCTTTACTCTCATCATCATTTCGAGTAGGTGATACGGTCAGTCAACCATGCACACCCTGGCCTCTGACGTGGTTCCTTTAACGACTACCAGATGGCAGCCGGGACCACCGGCTTAACGTGTCTTTACTCTTAGTTAACTGTACGGTAGTATGCGATGAGGTAGATACCATATTTTTCCATGTTGGTTTGATTCTGCTCTCTACCTTTACACCCACTAACACATTGAACGTGACGTTTGGGCTTTAATGACCTTGGGCTCTGTCTACCCAGCGGGGGATGGAGACGTGATCGTGATGGTATGTAAGTGTGCATGTTTATTCTCAGAAGGGAAGGGAAAAATCTTTTCATTAGTAGCGCCTGGTAAATAGCTTCAGTGTCTAATTTATATAAAAATATACTTATAATTGACGGGTTATCATTCTATGCCCTAGTTAATTTGTACATGTTGCCTGTATATTATCTGTGCACGCCCCCTGTCAGCCATCTTGGCCGATGGACCTTCGGAGATAGTTTTGTAGATTATAATATGAATATTTTGTGTTTATTATCGCCAAGAAGAAAAATCCAACTGCAGATTCTTTTGACCGTACAATTAAAAATTAAAGATGGTTTGATATTACATTATATCCAAATAAATTGAGCTTCATGAAATTATTAACTAGCAACCCATAGAAACCGTTTTTTAAGCGTGGGAGGAGGAGTTGAAGAAAGGGTAGGAGTTTGTTGGACTGGAGGAACAGGTTAGAAGTATTTTGAATGCTATTCGGATATATTGGCGATAAAAAAGTGGGACTGAAGGCGGGGCACGCGTACCCGATGCCGCCTACAACCACTGGACAGAAAGCCGGTGCTGAAACTCCTGGCCATGACGAAGGAAACCCGATCCATTGTATACATTTGTTAATTTTTTTATAAAACTGGCAAGGCCTATAATTATTAAAAACAGGCAGTTGATGATGAAACCCCTGACCATGAAGAAGGAAACTGATGCATTCTTTTTATTTTTAATTTTTTCATAAAAATGGCCAGGTCTATAATTATTAAGAAGTCTGTATCATACAAAGATCACACGCCTCACAAAAACTCCCCACCATCACGAAATCTTAACACTTCGCCAATAAGAGATAGTTGTACGAAACTTAGTTATAATGAAAAATGTTCGCAACTCACAAACGGTGTTCGTCCGTAACTTTATATTGCAATTTTGTCGTACAATATGGAACTTGAAATTGATTTTCTGACCGCCATATTGTTGGTAGTGTTGCCATCAATCTTGCGGCACGTAATATTTTGTTAAGCTTTGTGAGAAGATAAAGATTACACAGTGTGAATCTGTAACACTGCCATACATATTCTCTAATGTACCTATAATGATCATACTGAATAACTTTACTCAAGATAACTTATCCAAATTTTGAAAATGGGTTCAACACTGCCAATCAGCTGATCAATTTAGAATGTAAAGTCCATTTCTTTTTCATATTTCGACCTAGGTATGTTCTATTTTTAACAGACTTCAAAAAGGAGGAGTTTCTCAATTCGACTGTATGTTTTTTTTTTGTATGTATGTTACGCGATTACTCTCAATTATGGATCGATTTTAGTAATTCTTTTTTTGTTCGATAGGTAATGCTCCAGAGGTGGTGGTGGTGAGCACTTTTAGAAAAAATCATCAAAAACAAAAAAATTGTACAAGTATGCCGTTTGGTTTAATTTTATTTCTGTTTAATTCTTTCGCGAATCAAGACAAGTTGATGACGACGTTGTTCCTCTATTTAGATTGAACTACCACACCCATTTACGTATAGGGTTGAAGTCGGTTTTACTTTTTTGTTAAAAATAATTATCTATGAAAATTGTTCAGTATAATATGATTGGTTAATAATAATACTATAAGATAAGTTAAGTAGATCAATATGAGCAACTTTCATCATGGGACCAACCCGAAATTCCGAAATAAAATCTTTGTTTTTTTCTTTAGGCACAAAAGATGTTTTTATGGGTACCTGTACCCTGTACAAAAATCCAAATGTTTGTATTATGGGCATAACAAAGTGAAAATAGTTGAACAAGGGAATTTTTAGGGGGATATTATTTTGCGTATATGTTAGAATACATTTTATTCATTACTATACATGGCGAAATTTTGATCGTTCCAGACCATTAAAGGGGTGATTCAGCCCTTCAATATAAACAACTTTTCCTGTGGGACAAATGCTGTAAACTCGAAAAAAATTTCGACATTCCTATACAAATTGCCCGCGCGGCTGAACACTTTTGTATGAAAATGTCGAAATAAAATTTGAGTTTCCAGCATTGGTCCCATAGGAAAAATGGTTCATATCGACGGGCTGTATCACCCCTTTAAGGGTCTAGAACGATCAAAATTTCGCAAAGGCTGATTTTGAACCTATAAACTATATTAAAATCTCGGAATCAGAATCCCTAATGTAATACAGAATCGAAAGAAAAAACGGTGAAAATCGAAAAATAAAATCAGACTTCCCATAGAAATTCGCCCAGCTGATTTGTCGACTCGCAATTTTTTACGTTTTAGTCCTTATTTTTCTTACAATTCTGTATTCTATTTGGGATTCTGATCCCGAGACTGTAATAGAGTTCATAGGTTCAAAATCAGTATTATAAGAAATACGAAGCCAAATATATAAAACAGCCAACCATTCACCATCTAAATATATATAAATAAATAAATATATACGGACAAATCACACAGATTGAGCTAGTCCCAAAGTAAGTTCGAGACTTGTGTTATGGGATACTAACTCAACGATACTATATTTTATAATAGATACTTATATAGATAAACATCCAAGACCCAGGTCAATCTGAAAAAGATCATTTTCCATCTTGACCTGACCGGGGATCGAACCCGGGACCATCCGTGTCGCAGGCAGGCGTGTTGACCGCTGCGCCACGGAGCTCAAAGGTGACTGACTGACTGACATAGTGATCTATCAACGCACAGCCCAAACCACTAGACGGATCGGGCTGAAATTTGGCATGCAGGTAGATGTTATGATGTAGGCATCCGCTAAGAAAGGATTTTGAACAATTCTACTTCTTAAGAGCGTATACTAGCAGTATTTTTTCAATATGGTTTCCATACAAATGTATTTCTCTATTATATAGAGAATATAATAGAGAAATACATTTGTATGGAAACCATTATTATTTACCATAACCATTAAATAGAGAAAATAGAGAAATACATTTGTATGGAAAACGCACTGCTAGTATACCCTCTTAACGCGAGTAAAGCCGCGGGCAAAAGCTAGTATATTATAAGATGCATACATATGGCTGCACAATAATCTATCGCAAGCACCTCGTTAAATGCATACGCTCCAAGTGGCTTAAGTAAATTGCATCCATGCATGAGAACTGTAGCTCGCGATGTATCATATCAGATATATACATGTAAATATGTGTATATGACATATCTTGATACGTATAGATGTATACATCTTCCATTCTAGTTTGGGAGAAAAGAAAAAACATAGAATAAACCAGCTTCTTCCCGCGCAGACCGTAAAAGCCGGTCAAGGGATCGAAAATTAGACGATGCGGCTAGCAATCAATCACTATTTTGATTCCACTTTCCACCTTAACGCCCACTAAACGCTAAACGTGGCCTTTAGGTTTTATGGACTTGGGCTCTGTCTACCCCGCAAGGAATAAAGACATGACATATGTATTATGTATGCGTGTATATGACATACAGCGAGACGTCTAGATGTATCCGAAGACCATAATATCCAAAGGGTCTTGCCTTATCACCCTTAATGAAGAGGAGCCAGATGGCCCAGTGGTTGTGAGCATTATTGGCGCTTACGCTTGTAAAGCATCCCCGGGCGCAGTCCCCACGGCTGCCATCACTGATGGCAGTCGTTAAGCTATGTCAGATGCCTTTAGGCAGCTTGAAAAACCTGATACCAGTGGTGGCCACTTACACACACGAAAAACAAACACACGAACACCCTTAATGAAATACATATTGTATACCGTATCGCCGTGTGTTTCTCGGCAGAGTAGAATAGGACCACTCCAAGTCATTCCGTGAATGTCGTAAAAGGCGACTAAGGAAATACAAGCTAAACAAAGCTTATTACCATCAAAGAGACCTCTCCAACCCGTCTAGCCAGCGTGGAGAGTGAAGGCCAAATCCTCTGACTACTCAGGCTAGAAAGACCTGATGATGATGATGATGATGATACCGTATCTCATATCATCATCAGGTCTTTCTATATCTCCACTACAGGATCACGACTCTCACTAAAATTCTAGAGGTATATATTAGTCAGAGTAACCCAGATTAGTCAGAGGATTGGGCCTACACTCTCCACGTTGGCCAGACGGGTTGGAGAGGTCGCTTTGATGTTTATAAGCATTGTTTTGGTTGTGTTTCCTAATTCGCCTTCTACGATATCCACGGGAAGACTTGGAGTGGTCCTATTCTACTCTGGAACCACACGGCTACATGTTACATTGACATTTATTACGTAGCAACTAAATAGATAACAAATGGATGTCTTATGCAACTGCAGTTCGATGACCAGTTAACGAATACTAATGTTCGAGCTCAGGGAATTAAAAGGTCATTTTTTATGATCAAGCAGAATGTCACTTCGCTGTGATGTTTTGTCTAATAGAAGGTTGGCCTGGATTTGTTAATATCGGAAATTGATGTGGGATTAAACAGGCACTGTACTACTTAGCCGTGTGGTTCCCGGTAGAGTAGAATAGGACCACTCCAAGTCTTTCCGTGGATGTCGTAGCGGCTTAGGAAACACAAACTAAACAAAGCTTATAAACATCAAAGAGACCTCTCCAACCCGTCCGGCCAGCGTGGAGAGTGTAGGCAAAATCCTCTGACTGCTCTGGCTAATACATAGCTCTGGTGGTACAGAGAGGGTCGTGCTCCTGCAGTGGAAACTAAAAAAGACATGATGATGCACGGAATGGCAGCTGCCCGCCAAAACGGCTTACAAAGCTCTAGTTACACCCCAGGTGCAACACCAGGGGTGTAACTAGAGCATTGTAAGTAGTTGTTCATGGGCAGCGGTGATCACTTACCATCGCGCGCCCAAAAAAATGTTTTCAATATAGAAGAATTTCATTTAATATGAAAAATATTACGAAATTAAACTATAGGTCGCCATGCCCCTTCGTTCCGGTATATAATGAGCCCTAAACTGGGCCCATAACCTAAGAATTAGCCTAGATACGGCAATTATTTGGAATGAGTTGCAACTTTGTATGGATTCTTACTTTGAGTTAGTATCCCATAAAACAAGTCTCGAACTTACTTTGGCTTAATCTGTGTGATTTGTCAGTTTTTATTTATTTATTTAAAACCGGCCAAGTGCGTGTCGGGCCACGCGCAGTGTAGGGTTCCGTAGTTGCGAATGACAACTTTGAGTTCATACTATTCACACTCGCACCTTACAGTTTAACGACCAAACACATCTAACAATGAAAATAGTATGAAATTTTACAGTTTATAAATTGGTTGCCTATAACTTTTTAGTTTTACTACTCAGCTCTGATAGTTTTCCTTTAAACTTCAGTATATATGCTACTGCTGTAATTTTTTTCACGTATCTATATATAACCGTTTAGCAGATAGAGGGGGGGGACACTTACCTCTAACAAAAATTCGCACTTTAAAACCAAAAATTTCAGAAACGGATCCCTAAATCGAAAAATGGTGTTCTCAACCTCACAATATTTTTGAAAGACCTATTTAACGATACCCCACACAATAGGTAAATAGAGAAAAAAAAATCACTCCCTCACTTTACTTGTATGGGAGCTACCTTAAAAAAAAATTTTTTTCAAGATTTTATTCTACCACTTTTTTGCCATGATTAATATACATACCCATACCAAATTACAGCTTTCTAGTACTTATAGTCTCTGCGTAAAACCGCGGACGGACAGACAGACAGACAGACAGACAGACATGGCGAAACTATAAGGGTTCCTTGTTTACTACGGAACCCTAAAAAGGCTGTATCAGAGCAAGTGTGGTAATGCGCCTTAGTAGAGCATAAAATTAACATGGAATAAATTCATCTAAGGTATACATGCATTAATTGTTTTGGCACATGTGAAGAAAATTGTATTAAACCTTTTGGGCCCATAACCTTAGCCCACAGACGTCTCGTCTATTGTCTCACTTTAATGTAGCAAAATATTTAACCACTTCCAGAACATTTTATTAATTGCACCTTGCATATAAATGGCAATGCCTTCAATAAAAATTGAACATAAAACAATACTCGCTACTTGTGCAACGCTGACCTGCCGCCATTTCGTGAATGGCGCCATTTTGATTGAGTGACGCACGTTGACACCAGAGTCAAGGATGTTGTCAGTCGATTTGACGTTTTATCCTTTGTTGAGTTTTGTGGTGGGAAGTCAAGGGGTGCAGTTGAGGTTTGCCTTGGACGATTTTTCAAATTGATTTTAGTGGACTTTATAATATGTAATTGGTGTAGTTTGGTGTTATAAATGCTCGTGCTCATGAACAATTTGTGAAATAGTTAAAGTGAACTGATAAATGGACTCGTATAGATTTGCCGCCCCAAGCTGCCACGAGGCATCAAAGAACATACGCCATCTTTGATGCTACTTGGAAAAACTTTACCGTACAACACCGATACTTAGTATCTCATTATACTGGACATTGGCAGAATCACTGAAATTTCGGTGGAAGCCATAATATAAAACAGAAGAAGAAGACGTTTTATCCTAGAGACCTGACTATTTCTTTTATAACCCTTCTTTTTAAACATTGCACATAAGCCGACGGACGTGATAATAAAGTATACGGTGATTGTTTTGGATTGTTGTGCAAATCGTTTCTAGTAAGTATATTTTTTTAATGACATAGGACGGAAAACTAGCAAGCGGGTCACCTGATGGTAAGTGATCACCGCCGCCTATGGACTAATGCTACATCAGGGGTGTGACAAGAGCCTCGCCGGCCTTTTATTTTTTATTAGGGGGGGGTGGGCCCGCGGCTCTCTCACTAAGTCGCCTTCTACGACATTCACGCGAAGACTGGGTGTGGTCTATTGGAATAGAAGCTCTGCTGGGAAGCACATGACTACCTGTACATAAAATATTCATAAAGCTCTATGTCTGCAGTTCTATTCTTCGAAACTTCAGAAGTGGTCGTTCATTATGCATATTTACTCACATTTAATTACCATCGCTTAGTATTGAAAGATGGGACTTTTAATACCCCGATAATAAACGGTAAAGAAGCTTTATGGTTAATATTTACAGCTTTCGCTGCAATATTTCACAATCGTATAAATCTTGGTATTTCACAGCATCCTGTACGACTGGATCTAATTACTAAAGGTTACGGGTTCACATCGGTCGAGTAAGTTGGCGAGTGGATAGTGATAATTTATTCACATAAAATAGAATACATAGGATCTTAAATAATAAACATGTCCTTAATCTTGTTGTTTATAGGTAACAAGCATGTGAAATTAATAAACAGGTTAATTATTATAATAAGAATTTAATTAAAGTTAAAAAAAACATGAACCACGCACGATGTCAACATTTAGTTAATTTACAATTTAATTTGATTTTAGTAATGATATCGATACTGGCCGGTATAGTTGGTTACATTTTTTTTATTGCAGTATGTTATTCAAGTTCACATATTTGCTTCTAATTATGTTGTAAGTTTACGTAAAGAGGTAGTAAAATAGGTAAGTGCTTTTGGAAGCGTTTAGGATCGTCTGTTAATAGATGATTATTATTTATTTTCTTTAACACAGCTTGAATGTGAGACATGAGAGCAAAATAAAACGGGTAGAAGAAAGCTTTTTATTGATTGACAATGCACTAATTCGTATCATACAAAATGACACAATATAAACGTTTTGTACGTTTATTATTCTTGCATGAAAAAGGAGAATTGGAAAAACGGTCTAATGCAAGTACAGATTAGGTGTTATACTAAAAGCACAGTCCCTAATTACAAAGGTTCTATAAAGTTTTATTGGTGATACAACCGATCGGCTACTCGCCTCACCCAGTAAACTCGCTCAATATGAACTTGGTCTTAGTGTTTGGATGCTGTTAGGTAATTTTAGGTGAGGCCGTCGCTATAGCAACCGGTAATCCTAGGGTCACACGAGACTTCTGGCCATCGATGAAGTAAATTACAAGAAACGACAATTCCAATAAACATGTATTTGGATAAGCACATAGACATTTTAAAAAATACAAATCGATGAAAAGTTGAAAACTGTCACAGGCATTTTAATTTTATTTATTGAATATTTGTTTGTCACAGTCACACGTTTATGTCATTAAAACGATAAAATAGCTTAGGGCAGTTAGAATACTTTTTGGTTATTTCTCATGATACTAATATAAGCAAACAAAAACCGATATACATTTCAATTTCTTGTATTGTATAAAAAATAACTACTGAATTCCGTTTTAGAGATTAGCACTAAACCGTGTAATATATGAAGTCAGTATTTTTTTTACAGAAAAGTATAATGGCGCTTAGCGTTCAATTTTAATTTTAAGCTTAACTTTTTTCCTACACAAATTAAAATTTATGTAGTACTTAACTAATTTAGCCCTATATAAATTTTAATCTTTACATTTGCTACGAGTAATAAATAAAATAAAACCTATTTTAGTAATCTATTATAATCTATTTAAGTATCCATTATTGCTTTAATGCAACGTCGTCTCCATATAATTTGTAGCTCAATGGCCATACACTATAGACCTATGATTTAGTGACTACCTCAGTGCTTTATTGTATAGCCTAGAGTCTCTAGAGTGCCTATAGTCGTTAGTCAAGATTAAAATATGTTGGATGAAAAGATCGTAGCAGCTTTGTGAAATATATGGTATAAGATTTCTTTTTAAAGCTATTTCAACACTGTTATTTACGTTTTAGCTTTTTAAAAGAAAATCACTTTCTGAAAAATATAAAAATTACAATAATATATTATAAAAATAAAATATCCTTTTTGTCACATGTCTTCAATTTATATGCTAAGTAACAAAATTTGAACGCGGTTCCATGCGCGTGGAAATCTCAGGAACCTAATTTCATAATAAAAATAAGTTTAATAAATCCGTCAAGTACTTTAAGTACCTTTATATTAAGTCAAGACTCAGTCTTATTTCTATATAAATGATCGTAAGAGACATTAAAACTCACAGACTAACAAATATTGTCATACGCATACACATCACATTATTATATAGATAGGATAAGGCGAGCCGAAAGCGAAGCGCGAGCAAAGTGTTAACGTTTCGCGTTCGTATATCCGTCTGTCTGATGTCCGGCTGTTTTCCTTCATCATCATCATCATCTCAGCCACAAGAAGTCCTCTGCTGGACATAGGCCTACTTCACGAGAATAGGTGAGAAATGCGACCATTTAAGGAAAACAAGTGGACGGACGACCTGATAAAGGTCGCAGGAAGGCGCTGGATGCAGGCCGCTTTCAACCGGTCATATTGGAAATCCTTAGGGGACTAAGGATTTCCTTATAGGATCCTTATCCCCTAAGGACTTCCAATATGACCGGTTGAAAGCGGCCTGCATCCAGCGCCTTCCTGCGACCTTTATCAGGTCGTCCGTCCACTTGTTTTCCTTAAATGGTCGCATTTCTCACCTATTCTCGTGAAATTGTTTGTGTGATCAGATTCTATAAAATTATTGTTATGGTCAACACAATTAAAAAAAAATTAACGAATTATCTGTGAAATGAATCGCGAGGTCTACAGATCAGAAAGCCACACGTATATTTTTTTATAGAGTAGTAGTAATTTTTTTAGCAGTTTGTCCCGTATTATCCTCGGAACATTTGATTCGTAACACACTTTCAAGTCCCCTTAGAAAACGTATTTTAATAGGAACTACACCAACGTCTATTCAAATGAGTTTACAAAATTCTCTTACAAGATAATCCCAAATCTGTACGTATAGGGCACACCTCATATCCTTACAAATGATTCGAAATTGTGGAAGATGGATGACAAGGTGCGGCTTACGTGGCCCACACGGGTACAGACAGCAAAACAATAATGCTATTTTTAAATTTAAAAGTTTGACGGAACATTTGTCGAAATTATAATTTTTTGTCATAATATGTAACAATGGGTAAATCACGTAAATAGTCAGCTACTGACCGACATGTTTCGACCTCATTCAGAGGTCTCTTCTCTACACCAAGGCTTTGTCGGCGACAAATCCGTGGCGCAGCGGTCAACACGCCTGCCTGCGACACAGGAGGTCCCGGGTTCGATCCCCGGTCAGGTCAAGATGGAAAATCTTTTTCAGATTGACCTGGGTCTTGGATGTTCATCTATATATGTATCTATAATAAAATATAGTATCATTGAGTTAGTATCCCATAACACAAGTCTCGAACTTACTTTGGGGCTAGCTAAATCTGTGTCTTGTCCAAAAAAAAAAAAACCGGCCAAGTGCGTGTCGGGCCACGCGCAGTGTAGGGTTCCGTAGTTGCGAATGACAACTTTGAGTTCACACTGTTTACGAAATTAAAATTATGAAATTTTACATTTTCCAGTACATTTTATAAGTAGGTTGCAACTTTTTAGTTTGCACTTAGTACCTCGTTCTGATAGTTTTCCTTTCAACTTCAGTATATATACCTCTGCTGCAATTTTTTTCACGTATCCATATATAACCGTTTAGCAGATAGAGGGGGGGGGGGGGGACACACACGTACCTCTAACAAAATTTTGCACTTTAAAACCAAATATTTCGAAAACGGATCCCTAAATCGAAAAATAGTGTTCTCAACCTCACAATATTTTTCAAAGACCTTTTTAACGATACCCCCACACGAAGGGTAAATAGAGAAAAAAAATACTCCCCCAGTTTACTTGAATGGGAGCTACCAAAAAAAAATTTTTTTTCAAGATTTTATTCTACGACTTTTTTGCCATGATTAATATACACACTCATACTAAATTACAGCTTTCTAGTACTTATAGTCTCTGAGTAAAACCGCGGACGGACAGACAGACAGACATGGCGAAACTATAAGGTTTCCTAGTTTACTACGGAACCCTAAAAAACGGGTGTCTACACAGACCACCAGCCCCTACTTACTGTGACCTGGCATGAATTATACTGATAAACTTTCCTCATGAATCACTAAATCTTTTGGTCAATCGGTGCAATAGTTTTTGAGTTTATCGCGAGAGATAGATGGACTGTTTGTTGAAAGTTAAAGCTATATTTAATTTTTTTATTAAAAAACCTGACCTATGAAGAGCCCGATGGCCCAATGGGCGGGAGCATTATTTGCGCTTCCGCATGTTAAGCAACCCCGGGCCCAGTCCCCACTTGGATGGGTGACCGCAAGTGGCATAAAAATATCTCGAGCTCCTCCTTGCTTCGGAAGGCTCGCTAATCCATTGGTCCCGGTTGTCATCATTGATCGTTTAGCTATGTCGCATTGCTTGCTTGCCAGCTTAAAAAATCAGACACCAGTGTTGGCCACTTACACAAACGAAACACAAAACAACTATATCTTTTGATGAAATCCGTACTTCGATGAACTATACCAACTAGATATCGCGTTACGTACAAAATCGAAGCAAAATTCTGTCCGCTTGAATGTAGCTATAAAACCGTTTTAAGTTCAACGTATTCTCGACCATAGCTCGTGATAATAAAGTCGCAATTCTATTATTCCAAACTAAACAAAATAAGAGCTCACCGTCTGGAGTGCGCTCTTATTTGCCGAGCCGCTTTTCTTGCGCCGACCTGATATCTAGTTGCTATTGTAGATCGAAGAAGCCGTATGACAATTCAAGCAGTAGTTTTTGAGTACATCGCGACAGACAGACAGACTTTGTTTGTTGATAGTTAAAGATTTATTTTAAAATTTTATTCAAAATCCTGACATGCCGACCATACATTACACTCTGCAGCGAAAGCGGATATCCGCCGGAAAGGGAGTTCAACTCGCAATCTTCTTTGATACAGAAAAAAATGATTTTATAAGTTACCGCCGTGGCATCCACCTCAAATGGATTTTAAATCTATTTATCATCTCGCGACTTTCTCGTACTTTTTCTTAAGTTATTTAAGTTGGAGACTGATAAATGATGTGTTTTCGTTACGTTTCGTCGTTTCTTTTGGTATCTGGAGGGTGCTTTATTCAAGCTATACAGTCGAGAGAGCAAAAAACCGGCTAAGGACGAATCGAATTCCAACATTTAGGAATTTTAGGGATTCGTATGCAAATAGGGCAACCAAACGCTATTATTTTCACTGATGTTATTATGATATTTTATTAATTCAATGATGTTCACTGCATGTCTAAAGACGTAACATCAAAACTTTAATAGGGAATATGCATGAAAAAATATGTGTTAATTTACCAATTTATCCAAAAATATCCAATAGTAAAGTACTGACAGTGTAAACAGAATAAAATATGGTTGTAAAACGAACGAGATAAAATGATTTTACGAAAATATATCTATCTCAATCGCGAAAACACAATTTTATATGGCAAATGTATAGACTTCATGACGTCTTCTCTTTCTGATTTAAACTTTAAAGTATCACATCTTCGTCGCTAATTAAGATATTTTAAAAGTTCTTTCACATTTTTAATTGTGGTTATTAGGGATTATACTAAGCAAATAAAAAAATTACGTGCACGTCGGAAACAAATGGGTCTCAAGACCTCTAATACAAAAAGAGTCAACGAAACAAGAAAAGCGATGGTCTCATATGAAATTTAATGTGTTTGTTACCCGATCACGAAAAAAACTATTCAACCAATTGAAATTGGATTCAAATGGGGAACCTATAAGTGACTTTAAACAATTTGTAAAAAAAGACGTACTCCCTAGTTTGTCATTCGATCTTATTGCGGGCTCTAACTTATTAGAGCCACATTAAAGTTTACATTTCTCAAGATATAGCAAAACACTAAAAAAAAAAAACGAAAAATAAACCAACAACTATAAGGCGCCAAGAAAAATTCAGTAAATCCTTACAGAAAACACCAAAACCCCTATTTTTCCAACAAAAACACAGCTTTTTATCAAAGCTCGAATTAATTAAGCAATAGATTCTATTAAGATAAATTTTAATGAACAAAAGGACTTTATCAAAGAGCTGAAAATATATTTAAGGGAGTTTTTAAGGGTTGAATTCGGAGACAAGGGGTAGTTAGTTAATTGAGAAATTAACTCCTTTTTGTTGTGAAAAAGTGCCTGCCTACTAATCAAGCGGAGTTTGTGAATTAAGATTTAACTTTACATTTTTGTAAATGGAGGGGAGGTCTATAATATTATAGCTCAAGTAGGCCCCTTATTTATATAGTAGGCTGGATTATACACGGTGAAATCATCAGGCACGTAGGGACAAATCATAATACTTAACTGAGTTTCTTTCGGCGTATTCTTCTCAGCAGTGGTCTTTCCAAAACGCTAATAGTTTTTCTATTAAAAAAAAAAACAATATTTAATACAAGAAAGATATATAACGTGATACCATGAGATCCAAAATTTGTATTGAGTATTTTCGGAGATCGGGTTGGGAGGGGGGATGAATCTCTTCTTGAATCATAAGATTACACCATCCTACCATTGATTTTGGCTCAGTAGTTTCGGAAAGTATTGTGACAGACGGACGGACAGACAAACAGAGGCACAAGTGACCATCCAATAACGATTCCGGTTTTTCAATTTTTGTACGGAACCCTTAAAAACGTTACAATCCAAGTTCCGATGTCGTAAGGAACGTTATAAATAGCAAATGTTTGTTTTTCTTTTGTGTAAGTGGCCAACGCTGGTGGCAGATTTTTCAAGCTGCCTAACGGCATCTGATTTAGCTTAACGACAGCTATTCATGATAGCAGCCGGTCCCAACGGCTTAACGTGCCTTCCGAAGCACGGAGGAGCTCGAGACATTTTCATGCCACTCGCGGTCACCCATCCAAGTGGGGACTCCGCCCAGAGTTGCTTAACATGCGGAAGCGCTAATATTTTTTATCCGCTAGTTCATCTATTAAAAACAAATAAAATTAATATTCTTAGTATTTTCGTAACTACCCATCACACATTAACACATAGCGAATGTAGCCATATCTAATCTTTTTGCCACGATCTCACTAATTCTACTCAGATCCGCTTGTCAATCACGCATTATTATAATGCGATTATATGTGCACATTACATTACTCAACCTTGCGGTGTTGGGTAATGATTATTGCGAAAGTGACGACTGATGTTAGATTTGCTCGTGAGAAATAATTTTTAACTAGTTTTGAACCGCGGATTCGCTCTCGAAATACGGTAGTTGCCTAATGTTAAAATTATATACAATTTGTTTCTTATGATACTAATTTCTATCTAAAAACACTATAAAGAACATTTTTAATTTGATATCGATTCATTAAGTGATCTTGAAGCTTCTTTAAAGTTTGGTAAATAGGACCATTTTTAAAAGTATGAAAATCTTTAATTGCAATTATACTCTATTGTAGTCCGCTAAATTTATAGCAACTTTTATTATGAAACCATAACCACAAAGGAAATATTTCGTATAGCTACCAAACAAAGTTCTCACGCCACCCATACAAAATACAAGCTTGTGACGTCACAAAGATGTAGGCATTTCAGTGGCGCGTTTTCACGTCTAAAAACATGTGTCTTTAAAACTTTTATACCTGAAAGAGTTTTTTCTTTAGAAATGTATTTCTGTCACTATTGTTTTATTATTATTTTTTGCAGGTCTATACATAGCAACACGAAAAAAATTTTAGTCAACATGCCCATTGTACATCCCTTGGAAATACATATTTATCTTTTAGCCAGGGACGTCCATTGCTGGTCATAGGCCTCCCCCATAGTTCGCCACAAATTTCGGTGTGATGACCTCATAAAGGTCTCCGGGAGTCGGTGAACTCGACATGCAAAAGACTGAACTACATATATGTAGTATAAAATATAGTATGGTTGAGTAAGTATGTATGATGAGGATCATCAGGTCTTTTTAGTCTCCACTGCAGGAGACAAACCCATCTATTAGCCAGAGTCATCATCATCATCATCATCAGGTCTTTCTAGTCTCCACTGCAGGGGCACGACCCTCTCTGTACTACCAGAGCCATATACTAGCCTGAGTAGTCAGAGGATTTGGCCTACACTCTCCACGCTGGCCAGACGGGTTGGAGAGGTCTCTTTGATGTTATTAAGCTTTGTTTAGCTTGTGTTTTCTTAGTCGCCTTTTACGACATCCACGAGATGACTTGGAGTGGTCCTATTCTACTCTGCCGGGAATCACACGGCGACCTCATCTCTTCATGGGTTGCCTACATAAATTCTCAACTCAGTGTGGGCTAGCACAATTTGTGTCATTTGTTCCTATATGTATTTATGTTTATTTATTTTAATATAACAGATCGTTTGTCCGGAAGGACATGTACCCTATGTCTTTCCCCGATTCACAAAGTATCTCCATAGATAATTTTATCAAAATTGGTTCAGTGCGTCAATAAACAGACAGATCAGCTAAGTTTCGCATTAAAATATTGGTATGGAATAACTGTTTCTACCGTTTAGTTCCCGGCAGAGTAGAAAGGGACTACTCCAAGTCTTCCCGATAGAGAAGCAAGCTCGGTTGAAGAGAATATGTGCAAATGACATTACTTCATCTTTCAGTGTTGCGTAATCTTACAATTGCTAATTCACGTGTGATATTTGATTCGTTAGAACTTATTTTTAATGAGGTGTAATAAAATAAGTAGTTAGTTCAATTAATTTCAAAACGATGAGTGATTTGAACATTTTATGTACTATTGGGTAACAACTATCATCTGTATATCTATACTATCATCGTGTAACACGTTAACATAATTTGTGGTTACACGGCCTTCTGCCAGATTATCGGGTTTAAGTAAATCTTCAGTATTTTTAAGATACTATCAGTAATTTATTTCGTAATGGAATCTTTAGTCCATATCAATATTATAATGCGAAAGTTAGCTGATCTGTCTGTTTAATGACGCTTTAACCACTGAACCGATTTTGATAAAATTCCGTATGGATACTTTGAGGGCCGAGAAAGGACATAGTTTACTTGTCATCCCGGAAAAAATTAAGTAAATCTTCACTATTTTTAAGATAGTATCACTAAGTAATTTATTTCGTAATATAATCTTATGTTCGAAACGAAAAAATTGTGTGTGTGCGAGAGCTGTCGCATAGTTATACTAATTAAAACCTTATTGGCTGGAACAGTTACTAATACTAATGAATCAGTATTTTTGAAAACAAATAGTAAGTGTTACTCTTTTTAACAAAGAAAAGCAGAGTTCAAAACATTTTTTATAATAACGGGTCACTCAAGTGCTATTTATTGGGATTGCCGACTATAGTTTCGGACTCGTCCCGAGGAGCCCATTATTTAAGGCGAGTTCGAGACTCACCGCCGTGCGTTCCGCACTCGCCTTGACAATAGGCTCCTGACGAGTCCAAAACTATAGTCAGCCATCCCGAAAAATAACACTTAAGAGACCCGTTGTTATATATATCTTCATTCACGTTTTACTATATAGTATACTGTCTATACGCCGTCATGCCTTTATTTCAATGATTAAAAAACTGGCCAATTTTTCACTGCTTGTGTGCGTGACAACTTTATGTTAGCACACGCATCCTGTCAATGAATACCATCAAAATACGTCAAATTGGTAGCTATGTGTTTGCATCATTGGTTTGTGTTTCGTCCTTCTCGGTACCCTAACCTATGTATATGCAAAATTTCATGATGATCGGTTCAGTGGATACGGCGTGAAAGCGTAACAAACAAATAAACAAACAAACTCATTTTCGCATTTATAATATTAGTTGGGATCAAAATCCGTCAAATTGGTAGCTATGTGTTTGCATCATTGACTATGGTTTGGACTCAATTTTTTATTTAAGAACCCGCGGCTTCTCCTGCGTAATGTATAGCCTATGTCCTTCTCGGTATCCTAACCTATGTGTATGCAAAATTTCTAGATGGCCGGATGAGCAGATACGGCGTAAAAGCGTAACAAACAAACAAACAAATAAATAAACAAACTCACTTGGGATGAGTTCAAACACTGGATTCGGATACTGGCAAAGTCCCTAGTAACAGGATCCGATAGCAATTCGTATATAGATGAAGAAAAATGAAAACTATGGCAGTAGTTGCAATCTCGGCTAATCCCAGCGGTATGAGAACAATAAACTAGTTGTGTTTCCATCCATTGGTTATTATTGGACGCCGACTGGTGCATTGACTGCGTAGGACCTCCATGAGATGGGATTTTAAAGGACATTCTCTTATTATTTGTACAGTATTATTTGTACTTACCATCGGATGAGATGGGAGACAAATGCCTAATTCAATAATTAATAAAAAACCGGCCAAGTGTGAGTCAAACTCGCGCAATAAGGGTTCCGTACAATATGCTTCGTGAACACACACACAATGTGCAAATATGTTTTATTCAATTGACTAGCGCTATCTAGTGGTGTTTTAGTGAACTATTTCCCTAGGTGAACTTATTATAGTGAGTTTACTACTTTATTTTTAACTGATTGAATTCTTATTATTTTTCCTGTAATCTTCAAGCAATAAACTATATATATGGTCAAATTTTGCCTTCTTTCGTGAATAAAATCAAAAGTATTGATTTTTCCCGAACAAAAAAAAATTTTTTTGAGATCCTCATAACAAGCCCTTTCATTTGATATATAACACAGTAAGGTTTGCAAAACTTTGTTTCATCATTTTCTATTTGGACCCCCTAAACTGACCCTTATTTAAAAAAAATATATATTTACTTTGCACATCCGTGTTTGGGTCATAGGTTTACACCATCTTACCAAATTTCATTTAATTTGGTTCAGTACATTCGGAGAAAATCGACTGTGACAGACGGACGGACGGACAGACAGACGCTCGAGTGATCCTATAAGGGTTCCGTTTTTCATTTTTTGTACGGAACCCTAAAAACAGTCCGTATCAAACTTTATGGCAGCTCGAATATTGGCTGCGAGCTGCGCAGTACGCGCCCCGCCTCCCCGCGCGCCATCATCATTCAGGTCTTTCTAGTCTCCACTGCAGGAGCACGACCCTCTCTGTACTACCAGAGCCATATACTAGCCTGAGTAGTGAGAGGATTTGGCCTACACTCTCCACGCTGGCCAGACGGGTTGGAGAGGTCTCTTTGATGTTGATAAGCTTTGTTTAGCTTGTGTTTCCTTAGTCGCCTTTTACACCATCCACGGGATGACTTGGAGTGGTCCTATTCTACTCTGCCGGGAACCACACGGCAAACCTTATATTGTGTATTATGCATCGACTCACGCGATGCACCGAGCCGCAATAAAAT
Organism: Rhodophaea formosa; assembly: GCA_963082605.1. Taxonomy (NCBI): domain Eukaryota; kingdom Metazoa; phylum Arthropoda; class Insecta; order Lepidoptera; family Pyralidae; genus Rhodophaea; species Rhodophaea formosa. The sequence goes on along the minus strand of OY720228.1, from coordinate 4,077,328 downwards.
TTGATACGGACTGTACTTAGGTAAATTTTTCATACTGGTTTAACACGCTGAGCAAGGGAATGGGCGAATACCAACTCCACCACTATAAGAAAACATGCAATAAATAGTGTATTTGGGGCCTATTTTCCTATTATCAAAACAAAAGTAACATGATATTTTTAACGGTACCAATTTATGATTCGATTACCCATCAAACTTGAAACTTCAATTTTTCTAAACAAAAAATGCCTATTCACGAAACAAAACCACCTTATCATATGCTTTGTTAAAAATCTATTAAACGCGTTTCCTGCTTACGATAAAGAAAAAAAAAATAGTTTGTGGTGCATGACCAGCTTGGGCGCCCCACTGCTAGGGTCACCACCGGTTTGTACTGGTAACTTCAATATTCATTACGGCTTCGGTATAAATGACTATTTTTATTTAAGATATGAAAACCGTAATGGATGCTAAAGTGACAATCAAATCGTTGTACACCGAGTTAGCAAATCGGCCTGCTAGATATGTGCGGACTTTTCAAAGTTTCGGTAGAAATTCAAGGCGTTTTCTAAAAGTTTTGCAACCTTCAATCATATGCAGGTATGCACATACTTAAAAAGATTTTTCTTATGCGTTCTAACACTACTATTATCAGAGTTTTAAAACTGCCTAAATAAATAAATAAATAAAAATCACACAGCACACATTAAATTAACCATTAAATTACATAATATGAGGTTACAATTATTATATTAGATTACATTACATTATTATTATATTAGATTATATTACATTTCATGTCATATAATCTAAAATGCAACTGTCATACCTTAAAAGGTAGAAAGGAATCATTAAATTTACTCCGTAGTTCGTCTGTCCCATTATTAATAGATAGAATAAGAAAAGTTAATATAGGCACGCACATATTCTTAATCAATATTTTATAATATAGGTAAAGAACTAGTAAGTTTTAGTATTTCTAAAAAGCCTGACTATGCTAAATTTCAACATGGTTCCCAACGGAAGACCAGCAGTGGTCTGCTAGCCAGCAAGAGTTGGGAAAATTCTTTCGTACTGTAAAATCGCTCGTGTTGTTTTCTTCTTTGTTTCATGTTATGTATGGTGTTTTTGTTTTCAAATAAACTTTTCATTCACTTCTAAAACGTAATAATAAGAAGAAAAAGAAACTTGTACCACTTGGAAGTGGTAACCCTACTTACGGCACGACTCTCAGTCACGGGCCAGCTTCATTATGATGTTATTTTCAATCATAACTATAAACAGGTATTGTTCGGGTAACTGTACTTTAGAGAGCGCACACTTGCGCCGCGTTTAATCGTGGAGTTTGAAAAAGAATAAAGCTAATCATAGCACAAAAATAACTTAAATTATAGCTTAAGCCGTCAAGCCGTCAATATAATAACTTATGTAATAATTATTTATTACTTTGACAATTTATTCCTGTTACCCAAAGGTAGCCTGCCACAGACTTTTTATTAAAAAAGAAGAAATCACTGAGTTTTAACTGGAGTGGTATGACGCGCGTTGAGCTGAAATTTAGTTCAATCTATTACCAAAGCATAATATGTAGGTATATGAGTAAATCATTTCCTGACAAGCATTTGGATTTCTTTCAACACTGGTTAAATAATTAAAATATCGAATTTCCTTGCCATTTATTTTAACACTCGTTTTCAAACGGTAATTTTTAATCAGACATCTTCCATTGTCAATATGTACACGCGAGGACCTACACAATGCTACTGATAACGCTATATCAGTAGCAGAGTTTTAGTCAACACAAATATAATTTGCCCGAGTCGATACGCTAAGAAGAAGATTGTCAATATTATAAGGCTCAATTTATATAAACTAAGTAAATCTATCGCAAATGAGCGATTTTAGGACCTGATAAAAAATACCTTTGCAATTATCATAGATCAAAACAAATAATAATCGCAATTGTGCGCACACCATGAAACTACAAATGGTAGCAAAAATAACGGAATAGAGAATTCGATTCCGATATTGAATGTCAGATTGAGGGCCACTCAGAGAGGCATTTCTCCTAAATTAGGCTAAGTTTGTATAACAATTTCACTCCAAGAATGTTTCCAATATATTTGTCTTGACACAAGTCTCGAACTTAATTTGGGGCTAGCTCGATCTGTGTGATTTTTCCGTATATATTTATTTATTTATTTATTTATTGAGGGCCACTCAGAGAGACATTTCAAGTAAATTATAAATTAATTTATTAATTAATATTCCAGCATTTGTTCCATAGGAAAAGTTGTTCATACTGACGAACTGAGTCACCCATGTAAGGGTATTTCGATGGTGAATTTACACACTGTTTATGTTGCCGACTATGGTTTCTAGCCCAAACTACTACCTTACCAATCTTTTCAATGAATATCGTAAGGTAATGATACATCTCCTATGACATAGATTCCTGTGAAATGATTTGGCAATTTTTTTACAGCTGGCTGCCTGTTGCCAATCCTTGGGTGGCATTAAGCTTTGATACTATAAAGTAACATGTGTGTCCCGCGTCCAGTAACAACACAAAAGCAACAGGAATAAACTGATGAGATAATGTAAACCGTGAAAGACGATCCCCATACTTTTGTTTTAACTTAAAACAATCTATTGAGATAAACTTTAATCTCATTCGTAAGCGGGCGCAGAATTAAATTCTTCTACACAAAACTCTTCTAAGGGCGTAGCCAGGTAAGGCAAGGGGGTTCCTAGCCCCTTTGAAGAAAGACGTGATTACTAGAAATGTTAACAACCCGTTCTTTGTTTTAACTCTTGAAACGATTTGTGAAGATCTTAGATTATTTCTGTTGAAAATAAAACTAGTTACGGATGTACCTATATTTGTTTTCATTTTAAGTAATGTAAGTAAAAATAATAAGAACGAAAAATAGGACATTAAAAAAAATACATGTGTCCAATTTGTTTAAAAATCTTTGACATTTGCCTTTTTTGACCTGACTAATTGAAAATTGTTTGCACCTCATACATTCTGATGTTTTTTCGCTGAATCCATTTAACAGAATCTTGGGTGAATATAAATCCCTAATTTTTTACCCGGCTGAGCCACGCAGAAAGAGATTAGAAGAAAGAAAGAAAGAATACACGGCAGTCGGGTTTTTTATTTTTTTAAATAATGCAACTTGTCAAGTAACATGTCCCATAATTGTGCAGCACCTTAGGTAGATTTTTGGTGTTACTTCGCCCCCCGTAACATAATCCTGGCTCCACCGCTGAAATCTTCGTATTCGTCTGGAAACAGACGAGCAAACTTGGGAGCTTCGTTGCATCTTAGCGTGTATAGGGGGCTTATTAGCATGAGCGGAGCGATTTCAATGTGTAGTAATTCCAGTAAGTATTCAATAAGATGAGTTGATATGTGTGTGCTGAGTAATATAAATACATGGAAGCAAAGTGATACATTATAATTAAATTAAAAAATAAGATATGCAGAAAAAAATAACACGCGAACAGGATTCGAACTGCGTTTTAGTTTTTAGCGGTGGCCTTATTCGTAACTCGTAAGGCGTTAGTGGTAAAATGACTTACACGCGCTTCAATTCCTGCTCGCAGGGATTTATTTCCCATATCTGTTTCTTAATTTAATAAGTGTACATTAAAACACAGCGCATAAAATTTACCTTACAAACGTGATTTTGCAAACTTAGCGAAGACTGTCATGTTGCCTCTACTTTTTTCATTTGTATGAATTTAGATCTACAATTTTGTGCATTTGAACCGCCTAAAGATGTCGAGTTCTCTTCTGATTTTTTTGAAATACAAATTGATGGCAACGGTGCTTATTTGACTGACTTGAAATAGTGTTGAAACCTGAATATGAAAAAAGTTTCCTTGAATAAAAAACGCCTTTTTCTTCACCTTGACCTCTCCTTTTTAGAACTATCGTAAGTCACGTAGGTAAATCGTGATTTCTTCCAGTCTCACTTGTACGGTTGTTGTTTTATTTTGCTGTATTTAACTCGGAAACTACGGATACCGTCCTATTATTATTATGTATATGGAGAAACAAAAATATTTTTGGAAATTTAAAGTTTTTAGGTTCAGTAGCATCGGTTGTGCGTGTCATATTAATCTGTCCAGCAGTTCTTGAGTTAGACCCCTAAATAGTGTAACTAACTCTACTTTTTGTGAGTGCCGTGTGGTTCCCGGCAGAGTAGAATAGGACCACTCCAAATCTTCCCGTGGATGTCGTATAAGGCGACTTAGGAAACGCAAGCTAAACAAAGCTTATAAACATCAAAGTAACCTCTCCAACCCGTCTGGCCAGCGTGGAGAGTCTAGGCCAAATCCTCTGACTGCTCAGGCTAAAATATGGCTTTGGTAGTACAGAGAGGGTCGTGCTCCTGCAGTGGAGACTAGAAAGACCTGATGATGAACTCTACTTTTTGTTTCACGAAAATAATGACTTTCACCCGCGGTTCCGCTTGCGTTAGTATCCTACTGCCTCCGTGGTCCAGTGCTTAAGGCGTTTGCTTTAATGACCCGGAAGTCGTGGGTTCGATTCCCTCGGGAAGCATACTTTGTTAAGTTGTTTCCAGTTTGGTTAGGACATTGCAGGCATGAATTACCTGATTGTCTGATAACAAAGATGATTCCGTGCTTCGGAAGGCACGTTAAGCCGGTGGTCCCGGCTGCCATCTGGTAGTCGTTAAAGGAACCACGTCAGAGGCCGAGAGGCGGTTCCGAAGAACTCTGACACCAGGGTGTGCAAGGTCGATTGACCGTGTCACCTACACGAAATGATGATGATGAGTATCGATCCTTCGGTAACTATACTTTTCTCAGGGATGGTAAGTAGCCTATGTCCTGCACTATGCAACGATGCAAAATTTCACGATGATCGGTTTAGTAGATAGGGCGTAAAAGCGTAACAAACAAACTCTATTTCGCATTTATAATATTAGTTGAAACAAGATCTGTTTTAGGTACCATAGCCAATCGAAGAGGAAGTATGCTAGGACACCTGTTGCGACACGACCAGTTTATGAAAACTATTATAGAATGCAAAAAAGAAAGAAGAAGAGGGAGAGGACAGCTCAGGCACAGTAACATCAAAGAAATAAAGGAAAAAGTGGGAAGTGTATCATACCAGGGTGTTTTAAGAGATTGGCAGAGGATAGAGACAGATGACTCCACCGACAAGAACTTAGCTCTTAAATTTTGATGATGATGAATATTAGTTGGGATTAATGTTGAATAGAAAGTTGATTTAATTGAAGAAAGGTCTTACTCACTTAAATGGTTTTTTAAATAGCAACTTTCTATTTATCTGATATGAATGAAGTAGAATACCACACTACTAAATAGTGGGTAGTATTGAAGAAATACGCATGCTTTGAATGCGTTATACCCTACGGGGTAATATGTGATGAGAGAATTCGACGCGGTGATTCGAAGTCACGGTGGTGTAGTTGGTAACACACTTAGGGCGCAGACATAAGACTCGTGGTTCGAATCCTACCTGTGGCGAATTCTTTTTCATCACATATTTTCAATTTTAATAATATACCAAGCATTGTTAAAAAACCATTTAAAAGCAAATTCTTTAACAGTCACGATTTAAAGCTACGAACGCATGTTTTCGTGGTAATACCCTTGCAATTTTCACACGTGCAAAAACAGGAGCTTGAAAAATAGCTGTGAATGACCTCGCCTGTCACGCGGTAATGGGCCTTATGTATATGACGGTAAGGACAATGCGGTGTTGCAAACTCCATTAGTGGCGTATCGAATTCTCTATGATGGGGCTCGGAGGTACGAAGGTGATTAGGTGGGATATGGTAGATTTGAGGACTATGATTAATGCTTCTTGGGTGGAATAAAAAAGTGGCCAGGTGTGAATCAGACTCGCCCAAGGTTTCGTTGTAAAAAATGTGCTATATTTAAAACTGCGGACTATATCTCACATTTTTTTAAAATTTTTCTTTTTCATATTTTAATGTTAAGAGTTTTTTGCCATTCAGTTACGGAGCCCTAAAAAGGTATGACAGGGGCAGACAGACAGTCAGCTTTTAAAAAACTTTGTTGGTTTGTACTTCTAAGTGACCAAAACCATTTTCATATTTTTTTTCAAATTGTCGGCGTCTCTAAAAATACTTAATGATGGTCCATCAGCTACAAGTACCTCCGAAGTGTATGTTACATGCAGCCATAACAGTGGTCCACACCTTGGACCCCGGAGCTCAAAGCTGAGGATGAAACCGGGAAATGTTAAGTACTTATTAGTCACTTAACTACTATCAGTTTATCTTTTTGTATTTTTAAATGGCTTGCAAAACAAATGCAGCTCATGTATTAATATACCTAACATTGCCGCATCCAAAATAATTACTCTTCTACTCTATGGTCTACCATTAAGCCGTACCTTTGATGGACCTGCATCACAAATTAAAGTAAATACGGAATTAACATTTCATACGGTGTGCGCTTTGCAAAGCGACTCGGTGTGCGCTTTGCAAAGCGACTAGTTTTAATTTCTGTCAAAGAACTGTTTAGTTACGGATTTAAAGTTTGCTTAGAGAAACAAATATTTGCTAAGAATACATAATATTGCAATTCTGGCACTGCAGATAAAATTCGAATAAATGGCCAAATCTATGGCTCTGGTAGTACAGAGAGGGTCATGCTCCTACAGTGGAGTCCAAAAAGACCTGATAATATTCGATACTACTGAATTATAGGCCAATCACAATTTTACTAGTTTATTGCAACACATAACAGTCCGCCACGGCTTTGCCCGTGAAACATACCTGGCTTATGGCACTCAGACTCAGGGATAACGTACCTATCGAACGGTGAAAGAATTGTTGAAATTGGTCCAGCAGTACCTGAGATTAGCGCGTTCAACCAAACAAACAAAGTCTTCAGATTTATAATATTCGTATGGATAAAATCAAATACCAGACTTGTGATATCATGTATATGTCTTATGAGACGGCAGCCTAAATGAGTGAATATATTCCAGTCGCAGAAGTTAGTGCTTAGCTTACGGATATGCCTAGTGAAGTCAAATTTTATTAAAGGTGGCAAGGTGGAAATTACAAAAGTGTATATTGAAATACATGGTAAGCGTATTTTTTTTATAAAAATATTCTTAAATCACTTTTTTTAAAGATATATAGCAAATCACACATATTGAGTTAGCCCCAAAGTAAGTTCGAGACTTGTGTTATGGGATACTAACTCAACAATACTATATTTTATAATAGACACGTACTCGTATATACATAAACATCCAAGACCCAGGTTAATCTGAAAAACCGGCCAAGTGTGAGTCAAACTCGCGCAATGAGGGTTCCGTACAATATGCTTCGTGAACACACACACAATGTGCAAAAAATGTTTTATTCAATTGACTAGCGCCATCTAGTGGTGTTTTAGTGAACTATTTCCCTAGATGAACTTATTATTGTGAGTTTACCACTTAATTTTCAAGTGATAGAATTCTTATTATTTTTCCTGTAATCTTCAAGGAATGAACTATATTTTGTAATTTTTTCAAAATTTTCGGCTTAGTAGTTTCGGAGATCAGGGGGGGGGGGAATGGTCAATTTTTGCCTTCTTTCGTGAATAAAATCAAAAGTATTGATTTTACCCGAACAAAAGAAAATATTTTTGAGATCCTCATAATGAGCCCTTTCATTTGATATATGACACAGTAAGGTTTGCAAAACTTTCTTTTTTAAAAATCTTTATGCACTTTGCACATCCGTGTTTGGGTCATAGGATTACACTATCTTACCAAATTTCATCTAATTTGGTTCAGTAGATTCGGAGAAAATCGGCTGTGACAGACGGACGGACGGACAGACAGACGCTCGAGTGATCCTATAAGGGTTCCGTTTTTCAACTTTTGTACGGAACCCTAAAAAGATCATTTTCCATCTTGACCTGACCGGGGATCGAACCCGGGACCATGTGTGTCGAAGGCGTGTGAATTGTATAGTGCAAGTTTTATACTGAACAAGAGCTATCTTTCTCAACTTACTTTATTTTACATCTGCATTGGTCAACTCAGGTCGTGATCACCGACCAGCTTATATTAGCCATGCAATAATTGATGCTATTATAACAACAACAATCATAAAATAAAGCCCACTTTAAAGCCACTGTTAAATTAATGCTTTTTGATTTAGATACGGAACTGAACTTTGTTGTTAGTGAATTAGTGTCGAAAAAACAACAAAACTCACAATTTTCTTAGTAATAAAAAAATGCGCATTGGGACATCGTGCGCGCGTCTAGAATCACATTCGCCTTGAGGAAGACCTCCGGATGACGTCGAAACATGTCAGCCAGTAGCCGACTATTTATAAGAGTAACCATATGTGTTGACCCATAGAAAAAGTTGTTAATGATGACGAGATAAGACGACCCTTTAAAGGAATTTCGAGGGTACATATTACACGCTGTTCTTGTAATAATATCACATTACTTAAATTAATTGATCCATACAAAATTAATTGATCCACATAAAATTTCAAATCGCTCTTTGAAAAGATACTTTACATTTGCATCAAAGCTAGAAATTCAGAATTTCTCGGCGTCTCAAGTCCTTAAGGCTGGCTCTTCAACTGAGGGTTTTGGTCTGATATATAATGACAGCCTCCGTGGCGTAGTGGATAACCCGCCAACCTATGACAGGATCAATTTCCAGCAAGGTCATGATGGAAAAATATCTTTTTCAGATTGGCCGAGGTCTAGTATGTATTATAAAATATAGTATCGTTTAGTTAGTAAGTCTCCTATGACACAACTACTATGGGGCTAGCTCAATCTATGTGATTTGATCATATATATTTATTTCTTCACTTCTTCACCTTCTTCTCAGATGATTCTTATGTCCCTTACTTTAGAGGCTTCCGTCCGGTCCACTGCATCGTAGGGCCGGGACGTTAGGATTTCGAGCATAATAATTGTGGCTCTTCAACTAAGGGTTTTAATCTGATAATGACAACCTCCGTGGCGTAGTGGATAACCCGCCAACCTGTGACAGGATCGATATCGAGCAAGGTCATGAAGCAAAAAATACAAGAAAGAAAAGATGACGTTCCAAAATTTGAATAAATACAATTCTACCACCATTTAATTTCTACGCTAATAAAAATATTTGAATATGAATTCTTAAGAGGACACCAGAATGTTTTTTAAAATTCTCATTGAATGCATTTTAATTTTCATTTCATTACGTTGCTTGTATTAATTATAAATTAAGCACCAATACAAAAGCATCACTCAATCTGACTTCACAGACAAGTTTATATAGCTTTTAATAAAAAAAAGTAAATATTTTATCAATTTACCAAAGAATCCTTTGAATATCTTTGATACAAAATAATTACCAACTGAATGCAAACTTGCTGATTGCTTTCTTTAAGACTTCTATAAATGGTTTTCTTTGCAGTTCTGTCATAGTCAAAGAGACCACTGCAAAATATCAATGGTCATCTCAAAACGGTAAACGTGGCTTTTGGGACTTAAACCTTTTGCTTTTAATGTAAGGTTTATTAAAGTTATCTTCTACTCTACCCAAAGGTTGGCTGGAAGAAATTGCTTAGCAATAAGCCCGCCTCTGTGTCATTATATTTTGTAACCATATTCCTTTGTACGTTGTTTCAATTATCGCAATAAAGGTATTTTGTATTGTATTGTAAGGTATGATTACGCGATTATATTTTTGTGTATTTCTTTTTGTGCCAAAACTAAATCGACAAAAGGAGCGTTACGTTGGAGTTTATTTAACTAAGGGTGCATGTATGTGCTCGTACTCGTATGTGCATTTTTATTTCAGTTTGGATGTGTTAAGTATGGTTAGGATCCTTGCCTAATCAGTTATCACGAAGGAAATATGCTTTAAATAGTTAAGCAATGTAGTGTTGCTTATATACAACCGAAATAGGAGTTTTCTTCGCAGCTTTTTTATTAGTTTTCAGTAACTGTAAACAAAAACGGATCTGATCAAAATTTAAATGAACCTTAAAAATGTGCCATGGGATCCTGCGCTACAATGCAAAGTATAGACGTTTTCATTGATAGTTTATTTGCCATTCGCTGTATTGAAGACGATAATCAATTCATTTTCAAAGACTTTTCACCTGAAAATGTTTAAAAATGTATTTTCTAATCCCCTGAAGACATAATCATTATTCATTTGCTTAAGAATACTTTAGATTAATCAGATTTTTATTCTCTTTTGCAATTTTTGATAAGTGACTTTAAAATGTTTTTGCATTATCAATAATAAAATACCATAGTAAAATTACTTTTAATACAATTTTACAGCGTTTGTTATATTATTTATATACTTACCTAACGTTTCGAACACTTTACAGCGTTCATGTTCGCAGGTAGACTAAGTTGACATTTGTCTATTTTCTATTAAATAAAAGAACAAGTCACCTTTAATAAAATTACTTTCATACGGTTTAATAGCGTTTATTACATTATTTATTCAACTAACGCTTCGAACACTTCACAGTGTTCATGTTCACAGGTAGACCTAAGTTGACATTTGTTTTTTTTTTTTCTATGAAATAATAGACCAAGTGATCTTTAATTAAAATTACTTTAAATACAATTTTATCGCGTTACATACCTAACCTCACCTAACAATTCAAAGTGTTCATTTTCGCAAATAGACTTAGACTGAGTCAGATAAAGTGCCTCTATGTATGACTCAAACCTAAGCCTTCGCTGGAGATCCTCTTGTCGAACCTACGCTGTAGACCGCACTGATTTGAAACTCCGAGAATTCTACATTTCTATCTTTGACATAGAAAATTTGAAGTATTTTATCAAGACGAATTTAAATTTTATAGGGATCAAAGAGCTTAGTTTTTTTTATATAAACTACTATAAGTGTTACAGTGGATCAGTGGGCGTATGCGTTATTACCGCTTATGCTTGTAAAGCAACCCTGGGTCACCACAGTAATGGATGCCCACGAGAGGGATAAAATATCTCGAGCTCAGACCGCTTCGAAAGATATTAAACCCTTGGTCACAATTCTCATCATTGACATGATTTTTCCATTCATGACAGTCGTAAGCTATTCCAGATGGCTTGAGGCAGCTTAGGAATCTAACTAATGTTGGCTACTTACACACACAAAGCATAATATTTTGATTTAGCTTTCCTTTACGCCCACTGACACGCTAAACGACCTTTGTGTTTTATGACCTTGGGACTCGCAATGGACAAAGACGTAATAATATGTATGTCTGACTGCTCTGGCTTATATATGGCTCTGGTAGAACAGAGAGGGTCGTGCTCCTGCAGTGGAGACTTAAAAAGTCCTGATGATGATTAGGTAAGTATGTAACCTAATATTGACAAAACCTTTGCGTCTACCATATCTAGCACAACAAAGAAATATAAAACGAATATCCCACAGTTCCGACTTCCGAACGAAACGATACATAAACAAAACGAACGGATGCCGCATTCGGGATATTTCCAGTCGCAAGAAATTGTCGAATTTCACCGAATTTCGCGGAATTTCACACTTAATTTCACCTCTCGCCGCTGCATGTTTTCCCAGTTGCATTCCTGAAAAATGTGCATCGTAACCATGTCGGTTGGCGAAGACTTTTTGGCCTGTTTTGCTGACTTGGAAATGGCAAAGTTTGGGTGACATGTTTTAAGCGCTGTTCACATTTACGCGTCAGGGCCTTTCAGCCTCCGGGCCGACCTTTTCCGTTTTCTCGTCAGGGCCGGATCAGGTTTCGTTCACGTTCACACATATTAGGAAAATCGATGTAATCTTTGTTTGGAAAAAAATTTCAGTAATTATCGGGCAATTGTAATGTCCGTGTCCGTTTTCCCATCGGGGCTGGGCCAGGTTTTGTACACAATCAGGAAAATCGATGTCACTGTTATCTTTGTTAATCAAATTGAGCAATTGTAGTGTTACAGGATGTCGGCCATAGATCTGTCTGGCTACGGTTTTTTGCACAAAAAATGTACAAGAACACAAGAAATGTCATCCCCGAAGGTAAAAATCGGCAGGCCCTGACGGGGCGTCCGGGCAGTCGCCGGTACATCTACGGCACAGAATAAACCTAAACGGTGTGATCGATTTCGTACAAATCGAATGGTATCGATTTTCCACGATCGGGCCGGATCGGTGAAAATGTGATGTCAGTGGAGGAAATGTGTGAACAGCGATTTAGACTGGGACTAAGTACGATAAGTTGATCGGAGAGTTTTAGTTTACTTCTAAAAATAAATACAGGTTGATATCTTGGAGGCTTTTTGCAAACTTTTATTTTCCTGCCCTGTTCGTTTGTTTGTCTGTGAGGAGCAAATCTTGCAACTAAATTTTGAAGCACTTATCCTTAACTTAATCAATTGAGTTAAAATTTTGTGAGTTAAATTAGATTTTTCTAGTTAAGCACTTTATTTAAATATATGTGTCATTTACAAATCCCTAAAAATTTTAAAATAATTTTGAGATGTTTATACTCGGTAAAATCCTTATTTTCCAACAAATATCATTATTTAAGGTACAATTGTCACTCAGTTAGTTTTCTAGGAAGGCCGGAATGTCTGTATAAGGCTTTTAAGGGATGAGTCTGGGTTCAGGTTATATAGTTGATATTCGTTTAAGTGGGCCTAAGTGAAAACAGAGTTTCACAGGGACTTTACCGGTATTTGAGTAGAATCTGTTTTGCAAGTAAAAAAACCGGCCAAGTGTGAGTCAAACTCGCGCAATGAGGGTTCCGTACAATATGCTTCGTGAACACACACACAATGTGCAAAACTGTTTTATTCAATTGACTAGCGCTATCTAGTGGTGTTTTAGTGAACTATTTCTCTAGGTGAACATATTACAGTGAGTTCACCACTTTATTTTCAACTGATAGAATTCTTATTATTTTTCCTGTAATCTTCAAGCAATAAACTATATATTGTAATTTTTTCGAAATTTTAGGCCCAGTAGTTTCGGAGATCAGGGGGGGGAATGGTCAAATTTTGCCTTCTTTCGTGAATAAAATCAAAAGTATTGATTTTTCCCGAACAAAAAAAAATATTTTTGAGATCCTCATAACAAGCCTTTTCATTTGATATATAACACGGTAAGGTTTGGAAAACTTTTTTTTAACATTTTATAATTGGACCCCCTAAACTAACCATTATTTTAAAAAAATATATATTTGCTTTGCACATTCGTGTTTGGGTCATAGGTTTGCACCATCTTACCAAATTTCATTTAATTTGGTTCAGTAGATTCGGAGAAAATCGACTGTGACAGACGGACGGACGGACAGACAGACGCTCGAGTGATCCTATAAGGGTTCCGTTTTTCATTTTTTGTACGGAACCCTAAAAAGAAAGTAAATGTTACATTTTAAATCTTCTTAAAAATATGTGCGGGTTCTTAAGTGTTAATAGCTGTTACAGCAATAAGTTATCGCATCGCAATCGCTATTAATCGCATAACTTTGCGACAGCTCACGCACACACACACACACACACACACACATCATCAAGTCTTTATCCCTTATGGGCTAGGCAGAGCCCATGGTCAAAAACCCAAAGCCACGTTTAGCGTATTAGTGGGCGATAAGGTGGAAAGTGGAATCAAAATAGTGATGGGTTGCTAGCCGCATCGCCTTAAACGTGATTCCTCAGATATTAGCCCGCACTTTTTTCGTTACTTTGTCTACTCTGTAAAGGACTCTGTTATTTTGGTCTATGATGTTAATCTATATGTATTTGTTATAAACTATATCAAATACAGATAGATTCTTCTAAGAGATCTTTGAGTTAGTATCCCATAACACAAGTCTCGAACTTACTTTGGGGCGAACTCAATCTGTGTCATTTGTCCGTATATATTTATTTATTTTGTCATTTTCTTTCGGAATCGTTACGTCTATGTAAGTAAAGTTACCATTATCGCCCTAGAGCGTAACGATACCGTTTCGCAACACGACGTAAATTTAATTGGCTTAAGGCATAGGTAACGACGCACTGAAGTAAATAACTTAATTGTTCCGAACATGTTCCAAAGTTATGTCAGTTGTAAACACGATTTAAGTTGCAATTTTGGATTCCGTAAACAAGGTTACGTGAGCGACATTCTGACATAGGTAAGCAAATTGAAATAAATAATTGATTCTGTGTGGTTCCCGGCAGAGTAGAATAGGATCACTCCAAGTCTTCCCGTGGATGTCGTAGAAGGTGACTTAGGAAACACTAGCTTAACAAAGCTTATAAACATCAAAGATACTTCTCCAACCCGTCAGGAGGCTCTGGCCAGCTTGTCCGTGAGAGTCCTGCTCCTGCAGTGAAGACGATAAAGACTTGATGATGATGATGATGAATAAATGTGAAAGGAAGATTGTCTGTTTGTTAACATTTCACGCTTCGTCTATTTAGATCACCACGTAGATCATTGTTGGTTTAGTACGTACGCATTATTAGCGATAGCGATTACGTATGTCAAGCAACCACGACATAGTTTCCACTTTGATGGGTGATCACAAGTGGCATGGAAATCTCTAGTTCCTTAGTGTTTTGGAAGGCACTACTTACCATAAATGTTTATATTTACGCGAGTGAAGGTGTTGGCAAAAGCTTGTATTTTATAAGTGTACTTGCACAGAAACATGGAAAAACCGATGTTATGTGAAAGTGTTTTAAAATAACCTAATTTCCCCAACATCCTTCAATAAAGTATCCTATAACAAACAATGACTTGCGGATCTCCGAAATAGCATGCGGAACCCGCAACCTATTTAAACTTGAGCCACAAAATAAAGTCTACGGAAGCGTCATTCACACTTCACTGCTTAATACCGTACAAAAAACGAGGTTTTTATAAGTTTCGCCAGTGTTTGTGTGTCGTGGGATGGCGCGTGATGCCTCGTAAGGTGACGGCTGAAAATCAGTGCTGCACTAGGGTCCCCAGTAAGTAGTCCAGCGTAACACTGAGCCATCACCTTTTGTGACACTGTGGGCACATGTTTTAGCTGTATTGTCTTGTGTTCTTCTTCTTCTTCTATCGAGTCGTAGAATGGCAATATTTGTACATATTAAATATGTTTTAACCAGCGCTTTGCAACTATGATTGCCCGTTCGTTTGCCTCATTGAGATCCTGCATAGTGCAAGAAGTTTGGTTTTCTGGGCACACCAAAAGGTGATCCATAGACTGGACAGCACCGCAGTCGCATTCAGTATTGCTGGAATCGCATTCAGTATTGTAAACCAGCTCTTACCTTGTCTTGTGTTGTTGTTGTGTCACAATAAATATTTTTTTCTTTTTTTTTTCATTTCTTAAGAGTTGTACATCTGATTGGGACATTGTAGACGCCGATCGGAAAAACAGACAGATGTATTATTTGTGAAATGAAATGAAATTTTATTCAAATTTGAATGACATATATAGCCCATGTGACTCTGTGTAACGTAGCTACTTTATGATATTAGAAAATATGGCATACCATCTTTCTAATATTATAGATTTAAATCTCAAAAATGATGAAGGTTCTTAGCAAAAGCTAGCTTCTATATGCATTTTTATTTACATAATATTTAATGTAGTTTTTTTCACAAAATTATCACACAACCTTAAGAATTGCTACCCTAAGACGTCATAAATAAATAAATATATAACATATCACACAAATTGAGCTAGCCCCACAGTAAGTTGTGAACTTGTGTCGCAGGATACTAACTCAACGATACTATATTTTATAATATATATACTTATATAGATAAACATCCAAGACCCAGGTCAATCTGAAAAAGATCGTTTCCCATCATGACCTGACCGGGGATCGAACCCGGGACCCCCGTGTCGCAGGCTGGCGTGGTGACCACTGCGCCACGGAGCGTCATACTACCCTTTAGTAGCTTTTTCTAAGCGTTGAATCCTAGAAGATTATGTGAGTCACATTTTAGGTACAAGGTAAATAATTTTGGGTACAAAGGTTGTCCAATTTTTGAAGGTTTTCTCTTAGTCCCGTAGTACAACAGTTTACAGTAAAGTATAGTTGCTTGTCTTTTGGAGAGTCGCATCTGCAGTTATCTAATTTATGGTTCAACTTTATACGTCCATCAATGTCTGCCCGCAACTATTTGTCAAATGCGGATTTCACCCGGTTTACCCGGCTTTTATCCACTTTACCCGGGTAAAACCGGCTCTGCCCGTTTTGTATCGAGCGATTGAATTTGAGATGCCTAATTCGACACACTTAGTACGATGGATGGTCCTTTGAAACAAGGTATTTCAATACGAAAATCATTCGGTAGAAATTCTGTATGCATAGACCGTTTCTGTATAGATTCACAAAGCATTCACTTTCAGACAAACAATATTTTGAAATATATCTAGCTATTTTTTTAACAGAAGAATAAACGGAAGAGGTTCTGATGTCCACCCGTATATTTTTTATGAGACCACACTTAACATTACAGTTTATTTCGATGGTTAAATTTTTTAGTCAAAAAGTTTTTATTGATATCCATGATCCATCTTTGATTCGATGGCCTTAATGACTTGGTCTTATGATGTTTGTACTTACTAATTGTAGCAAATACTTAAGTTTTCATTTCTAACTTAGTTTATTTTTAAAGTATAATGTGTAGATGAATAAATAATGTTTACCTATAAACTCACTCATTATTTATTTATTTTATAATTTCCGTAAGTGAACTATATTGTACTTTCGAGTACCAAATGGACCCCGGAGTCGAAAGCGTCCTACCTAAAGATGCAAACGAGAGGCTTTACGGAGCTAACAGTGTTCGAAATAACATAAAATTGGAACACATGTTTTTTGAGAAATTTTGCTATGATACGTAAAAGCATCGAGCGGATTATGACATTTTCCTATAGAAAATTCAATTACCATCACTAAATTTTCGCCAAGATTCATCACTAACAAAAAGTTGAATATAATTACATAACCGAATCAAAGATAAAATCAATATTATTAGCAATTCACTTAGCGCAAACAAACGACTGGTGCGACACGACAAAAAAGTCGCGACCATAAATAACGACTGCGATTTATCGCATACAAGTCGCCGGGTCGCGTCGTCAGTTATTTTCAAGCTAAAGAGCGTTGGCAGATTTGTTATTTAAACAAATGAGAGTTACATACTGGTTTGCTTACACATGATTCTAAGCTATTATTGCAATTCAATTAAAATTAAAAACACGATTATTACATGTTAATCGATAAAAACTTAACGGAAATAACTAAATAGAAGGTTCGCGCTTAATCCTATAAATATGTGTTAGTGCGAAAATTTAAAATGAACGACGATTTTCCTAAAAAAAATATACGATATCATTTACGATAATAGGCTTCCAACATTTTGAGGTTAAATACCTACACACATGTACCCTGAAAATTCTAGACATCCTTTTATAGCAAAAATATTAGCAGTGCCTTGGATTTCTCCTTCGTTTGGGGCTCCAGAGAGTAAGATTAGCACAAAAAATCATAGGAAGCCGAAGTTTGCCCACAGCAATACAAACGAAATAAAAATATATTTAGTCATTCGATGTTGATTCTATCTAAATCTATTCAGACATTTGGAAGTTATGTGTAAGGAGGATGCAAACATACAAAACGCTTAAAACCACCACCACCCCTCGATGAGTAAAAGAGGGTTACTCATAAAAAAATAGTAAAACTATTGCTCACAAAATAAACAATAGTTTAGTTTCAAGAAAATTATACGGAGCAGAAACAATTCGCATTAGAATACTTCAGCAGCAGCAATCGCAACTGCCGATTGATGTTTTCATCGTTGCGTTTTATTTGTCGCAAGTGTGAATGCCGACTTTGCGGGCAGTTTAGTCGTAGGCGTGTCGCGTGGTCTACGCACATTAATCGTGCGGTTTAAATTTAAACCACAAAACAAAGTGTACAGAAATAAAGCGCGTGTTTGGATTCTGATTTGACAAGTATTTTAACAGACTTCAACATTTTAAATTGTGTACTTTCTCGACGATTACAAAGAGCCTGAAAAAACTATAAACTCAGATGTGTGAGTCGGGTCGGTTCCTAGTTCCTATATCGGGTCATCAATCATCCTATAGGATCCTAATGTATGCAGTAAATATCAGACATTTCAAATATTATTTCTATTCGAAATTGACATGATAAAATCTTGTTTTAGATAAAATAAGATACTAAAATATTTAAAAGAAATTTACCTCAACAAGGCTTTTTTTAAATCACGACTTTCTTGTCTAAATATTATTATGTATCTTTCTATATATTTTTCTAACGATATTTACCACACACATGAAAATCTGTACGCAGGAGTTATGGTGGAATATAGAAACTGACATAAGCCGAATTCAAAAATGATGTTACCGTTACTGTTAGAGACTAAAATAATATAAATATAAATGTTCAGCGACAAAGCACACAGATGTAGCTAGCCCCATATTTAGTTAAGAGCTTGTGTCGCAGGATACTAACTCAACGACAGGTGCTATATTTTATAGTAGCTAATCAGAAAAAGATCGTTTTCCATCATGACCTGGCCGGGGATCGAACTCAAGAACCCTTGTTGCTGGCATGTTAACCACTGCGCCACGGAGGCTGTCAAATGTCAATTTAACATCTGTAGCACGGAATATAAAAAACAGGTTCAGTAGTAGGAAGTTTAACCTCCGTGCCTCCGATGTTCTGTGCTTAAAACGCTTTGTAAGCTTGAATTCCGTCGTCGGTATTTGGGTTCGATTCCGCAGCCGATCATATATCGCTGTGTCATAATATATCGTCGTAGGCAAATGTATGGCTAGATAGGTAAATGGAGCGGATTTCGATTTCCAGAGAATTCGGTTATTTGATGACCTGACCTGTTTCAGTTACCTTTACATAAACTCGTACTAGCTTTCGACTGCGGCTCCGCTCGCGTTATTGCCGTTCTCTCGGGATCAGTACTTTTCTCCGGGATGAAAGGTAGCCGGTCTCCGGGAAGTAAAACCGCAGACGGACAGACAGACAGGCATAGCTAAACTATAAGGTTTGCGTGCAGTCTACGGAACCCTAAAATATATTTATTATTATTATAAATCTTAGAATAGGACCGTAGAAGAGGACTAAGGAAACACAAGCTAAACAAAAGTTATAAACATTCAAGAGATCTCACCAACCCGTCTGACAAGCTTGGAGAGTGTAGGCGAAATCCTCAACTGCTCTGGCTATATATGACTCTGGCAGTACAGAGAGGCTACTGCAGTGGATATTAACAAAAACCTGATGATGATGATGATTATAAATATAATTGTTGTAATGATAGTCGTTTGGCTAGTTGCTGAAATAATTATAGATTTTTATGGTGGATGGCAAGGGGAAGCCGGGTGCTTATAATAAACCGACGACTACGAGTATAATAGCCAGCTTACTGAATGCGAGCATCATACGACGTTTTTCTATACATTTGCGAGTACCATTAAATAAATAGAGCAACCGAAGATAGATCTCGATGGCGTGCAATTGGGGAAGCCTTTGTCCAGCAGTGGACTAGTATAGGCTGATGATGAAATAGAGCAATTGTGATTGGTAAAGACAAAGAGCCTAGTCCGTAAAATACAACATTACGATCGTAGTTTCAATATCAATTTTTTTTTTTTTTATGTCATAGGACGGCAATCGAGCAAGCGGGTCACCTGATGGGAAGTGATCACCGCTGCCCATGGACAACTGCAACACCAGAGGTGTCACAGGAGCGTTGCCGGCCTTTTATTTTTCTCTCCCCAGAGGGGAGAGGGCGATGGGCCTCCGGCTCTCTCACTCACCGAACGAAGCATAGTAGCGGTAAAGCTACTACTCAAACGTCGATTTTCTGTGAGAGTGTGGTACTTCCCCGGACGTGCCGGCCCATTCATGCTACTAGCAAAATGATTTCGCCGGTAGCGAGGCTCTACCACAACTAAATATAATAAATATATTGAATATAGCAAATATATTGAAAACTCCTTTATTACTGTATCTCAAACACTTACAAATATCTTATAAGTTCCTTGTAGTCGTTAAAAACATAAGCTAGCGTGGAGTGGTCCCCCAGTAGGGCTGTAAGGACCCTGAAGACGTCTGAGAGGCTCACAAGTGCAGCCTGTCACACACGAGAGCCTTGTTTAGGAGTATTGGTGAGTTAGATAGACATATAGACATGAAGGGTTGAGTGAGCGTATTTCGATTACCGATCTTTTTGTTATAGCTACAATCTGGCTTCGAAAAGTTATTTTTATAAAGATATCGAAATGAATAGGGAGTATATTTCGTTTTAAAACATATTTTGAGTTGAAAATCATGTGTCTTCAAATTTTCCCGCCGCTTCAAAGGTGTGAATGCCTATGTCACCCGCAGATAAATTAGCTATCTGTAGGTGAAAGAATTTAAAAAATCGGTCCGTTCCTTTTGGAGCCAATTCAATGCAAACAAACTAACAATTTAATCTTACCTCTTTATAATATATGATAAGAGGATGATATGAGGCATCAACATCAAGTCTATGAAAAAGCATATTTTTGTACAAAACTAAACTACACAACAATAATTATACATAAAAGTTTTACAAATTTGAAACTTTTAAGAGCCCCGGCACAAAAAAAAATAATTAGTTAAAAGTTATAATACGTCTTAGCATCATTGTTGTATAACCTTTCAAATAAAAACAATACCTATACAAAATTACAGCGAGTAGAAGTAACTAATATAGTATCGAAAACTTCTACACGCTGTAATTTTGTATAGGTATTGTTTTTAAAATTGAAATCTGATTATAAACATCAATATGCCTTATCCGGTCGTATGTACGAAATTTGGTTGAGATTGGCTTAACTGTTGTAAAACTAAAACCAAATTACGTTTGTATGGGATTTCGGCTTTACGTGGGACTCTTAAATCGGTATTCGTTGAAGAGCTACAGAACCACAGTCAGACACACACCCACAGCAGCCAAACTACACGCCTCATTATAGCGCCTAGGTCAAAAATAGCTACAGCGAAATATTAAAAGTAATCAATTTCAAATAAACTCTGGCAGGAATCGCCCAATAAATTCGTGTCAATATTAATTCAGTGCCCAATTACAGCCAAATACCTGGAATTTCAGCATTCATACACGATTTACCGGCTTCGAACATACCTGAAATGAACAAACACAAATATTTTAAATATTGCACAATGATATTCAAAATGTATTAACGCATTTTCGAAATATCGTTCATTACCACATTCATAACATTCGTTACATGACAACTTTGAACAATCTCTGCATTATATTGAATTTAATTTCATTAATACATGACAATAATTTCATATCATAACATATTACAATATTATTTATACGTACAGGATTAAAAGTATGTTGGCATCATACTCGTATCAGAAATTATATCAAATGTATTCGACATAATTTCTCTTTAATTTCTCAAATCAATGAAACAGTTTTTAAGCTTCTAAATAATCCCAATCCCAATCCAAATTTGTTTATTTGTTTGTTTGTTACGCTTTCACGCCGTATCTACTGAATCGATCATCATGAAATTTTGCATACACATAGGCCAGTGTACCGAGAAGGACATAGGCTATATATCAAATCCCAAATCCTTTGTCTGCTCTGGCTAATATCTGGCTGTGGTACTACATAGACAGACGTGCTCCTGCAGTGTTAAAAAAAGACCTGATGATGATGGTAAAAAGAAACCAGATGTTTTATGGTCAATACCTTAAAACATCTCATCGAAATTCCCGTAGTCGTTTATGTGTGAAAGAGTAACAAACGTCCCAACAATTCACCCATCCATCTTCAACAACTGTCCCATTTGTAATATTAGCAAGGATAAGATTAAATAGTTTAAAAAAATTGCATTAGACACTTGGTAGGCGTAAGGATTCTATTGAGATTCTATATAAAAATAATCCCTACATACATACACACATATTATCACGCCTCTTTCCCATAGGGGTAGACATAGACTAAGGACTTCCACTTGCTACGATCCTTACAAACCTCTTTCGCTTCATCCACATTCATTACATAACCCCTACAAAGGCTAATATTAAGCGGCCCCCGGGTACTGAAGTATTTCAGCTTAGGATGCAACTCGAAAAACTGTCAAATAAGAGAAAAAGAATATTTGTAAGTCTATCTCTGAAGACAAACTGCGTCCAATTTTCGCGTTAAATCATCAAATCTTCTTTAATACAAATAATTCCTTACGCCCGCCTGAAATCCCTATTTTTCGGGAGTCCAAGACGGGGGGAGGCGCCCCCCGCCCCCCTTTCTGCTGAAATAAATTAGCATGCGTAGATTGAATTGTCAACCAAGTTTCGTAGTCCAAATGTTAATTTCGTCCGGAAGCAACTTTGTTTTTCCAATTTCATTGTTAATTTTGTAAGGCAAATAAACATTGAATGTTTATGAGACTGGAAACTTTGAATTAATAAATTATTTCTTGTGAATATATTCTTCAACTTCCATTCTGAATTAAAAGCATAGTGTGCATCATATATTTTTTAAGTCTAGGAAACTCTGTTCGAACCTGAAAGGGGCGACTCAGCCCATCATGACAATACGATAAGTCAATTTTGTCAATGCTCGAATTACAATTAACTTAACTATTACAAAAAATAGATGACACATAAAACGCGTCGAGTTCCGTCTTTTACTAAATAATTTTTGAAGATGTGACATACTTACATACTAACATTTTATCACCTCTTTGTCCTAGTCATAAAACCCTAAGGCCACGTTTAGCGTTTTAGTGGGTATTAAGGTGGAAGGCCGAATCAAAATAGTGATAGTTTGCTAGCCGCATTGCTAACATTTTTGCCCATTCCCTAGACCGGCTTTTACGGTCTGCGCGAGAAGAAAAACAGCTGGTATATCCTATGTTTTTCCTTTTCTCTCAAACCAGCATGGAAGGTTTGAGGTTATGTGTGTGAACTTATCAAAATAGTGAATAAAAAAAAATATAAGCTACAAACCGCGGGGCGCGGTCCGACCCGTAATTCGGAGCGGTGATGGCCGATAGAATTGCAAAACTCAATCTTGGGACTCGATGCCGGACGCCTCGTTGCGTGTGAGGCATACCAAGAGATATAAATACCTATAGTTTTCACGAAACTTCAAAATGGAGAATAAACATAATTTTTTGATTAAAACTAACGTGAGATGTTAACATTACTAATATGTAAAATACGGGTCACTCACGTATGAAGTCAGCTACAGGCCGACATGTTTCAACCTCATCCGGAGGTCTTCCTCAGGGCGAATGTGAACCGAGACGCGCGCACGAAATCGTCCCAGTCCGCACTGACAGTGACAGTGCGGACATGTACGAACATGTCGGCCTGTAGCTGACTTCATACGTGAGTGACCCGTATTTTACATATTAATAAACATAATTGTTAAAGTAAGGAAAGTGATTTTCCTTTTTTTAAATTGACTGATCAAAGGGTAGTGTATTTCGCGCGTGTCTATGTATTAACAAGTATGAATGCAGTTAATTTATTTGTATGTCATTTCTTTTGTCGCTTCCTGTAGCCTAAACTGTTTTTTTAATCGTTACAAAAAAACCCATTAAATATAGCTTCGAAAACTGTTTAGGAATTTAGATAAAGTATCATATTGGCAAAATACTATATTATCATATTTTTTAGAATCCATCGCAACACAATTAACCAAATATTGTTATACTTAACTTCATTCATCCGAACAATAAAGTAATTACCCGAATTTCCAATTATACAGATTCATACGACATAACGAACCAATATGAATGTAATGAAATTTAATGAAATCACTATTGAACAGAAAATTAAAAATGATTTACATGAAATTGTAAAATCATATAACTATTCGAAAAGTATTCAACATTATTATAACGAAACTGTTACCGTTAGTTTCGGACCAGTCATAGTCATGTAAAGGTCCAGCTTTTGCCCGCAACTTTCTCCGCGAAAGAAAATGATTCTTCAGGTACACTATGCCTTCTTCCATGCTTGTCCACGAGAAAGTTAAGACACTAAAAGAGCTTATAACAGCAACAAAATAACAGTCAAAACCCAATTGATATTCTAACAGAATCGAATTAGGTCGTGTTGTGCTACAACTTAACCCCCCAATGGACAGTAAACCCTCCTCTACTCGGTCGTTTTGACCGCTAGTGTTTTAATGGAAAAACGACTAATAATCCGCCAGTAACTTCGAGCAACACGGAAGGGAGTAGCCATACGCTGCATTCCCCTCTGTCAAGGTACAAGCCAAAATTAGGCATATGCATGTCTATGTGTTAGTTGTGTGTGACTCATCTGTACACAAATTATTTTTTCTTTTTATGTCATTTTTTGTGCCAATGTCATAATTACTATCAAGTGACAGTTTAAGTTTTGTATGTAGGTGTGCGGAACTAAACTTGTGTGCACATTTCCCCCCGCAAAAAACGCCAGAAAAATTGTCATAGTAAATTGTCGCTTTGCCCACTCCCTCCGTCCGGTACGGAGGCCGTGTTGCTCGAAGGCCAGTAAGGGATAAAACAATATTAACAGGTGCTTTATATAATGTTTAAAATAACATACACCAAAAACTACACTAGAATATCACGATTTAAAATATATAGTATTTCTTTTATGTACATATTCCTAAATAGATATATACGTTAGAATAATAATTAACAAAATTATACCCTTATAACGATAACATAACCGTCAAAAAGCGTATAAGAGCTACAAATAACAGTTTAAACACAATTGCTATTCTAACAGAATCGAATTAGGTCGTGTTGTGCCACAACTTAACCCCCAAACGGGCAGTAAACCCTCCTCTATTCGGTCGTTTTGACCGCTAGTGTTTTTATGCACCTGGTGGTCGGATTAACACGTTATTTGTGGATTAACGGCTAATAACAGGTTAGATGCGAAAATTAGTTTGTAACTTAGTGTTTTTGTGGAGTTTAGTCTAATGCTTTATAATTTCCAACCTAGAAGGTACACCATTGCAATTTAATTAAGTTTAAAAGTGTTTATCTACTTACACACGATAAAACATCTATAACGATATCAGAAATTGACTATTAAAATGTGTCGTTATGTTAATTACATTTATAATAACAATTAAATTGTCTCTGGCCGTAGGTAATATTGTACGTATTTTCATTACTACGACAGCGTTTTTCGATTGAAAAAGACTTTCAAATTTCGAATACCTGCGTTTGAAAAGGAATGTTGGTCAAATTTTTGAAAATAGAACTACGTCGCTGAGCGAGGTCGTCCACTGCCTCGACATGAGTTTGATTTGCCGCCATTGCGAAATAGGTAGATTTATTTGTAATTAAAAGTGAATAATAGTGTATCGAAAAAGTGATAATAGTGAATCAAAAGAGAAACGAAAGTGATGAGGAAGCAGGTATGTACACTACACAAAATTCTCTACGGGGCAGCGAACATATCAACACCTCGTCGCTAGATAAGTCAAGAATGAAGTACATATGAAAAAGTTTTTAGAACAGTTTCTGAAACATTATAGACGCTTTATAGTGTGTTTGTAGATAAAGCATGTATGCAACTGTTCGTACTCACTCCTTAAAATACTCTTGTGAATATGACCACATTCGGAATTTTTCGAATTGAATTGAATTGAATTAAGAGCGTATACTAGCAGTATTTTTTCAATATGGTTTCAATACAAATGTATTTCTCTATTTTCTCGCTGAAAACTGATTCTAGAGCCACAATTCTTTTTTCATAAAATCTAGTACTAAAATAGGAATGCCCCTATTTTTTATTTTTTCGAAAAAAACTGTTTTTGTACAAATTTTTTCTTTTAAACAGGTTTTTAGAAAAAAAAGTAAAACATAGGGACATACCTATTTTAGTAATAGATTGTATGTAAAAAGAATTGTGCCTCTAGAAGCAGTTTTCAGCGAGAAAATAGAGAAATACATTTGTATGGAAAACGCACTGCTAGTATACCCTCTTAAGGACCCTCATTACTTAACAGTTACATAAAGTACTATTACACGATGACTATTGTTAAGTTTAGCGAGGATCACTTACCATAGTTTGCCGTCCAGAATCCTCAAAAAAAATTGTTGGTGACTTTACTTAAAGTTGTTCATATTAATGAATACAGTGACCCCATTCCGATTACTTTTTTCAACTAACGTGTATTCGCAATGCGGAACTTGCACACTATTTTTTTCATTGTCCTATGAAAACAGCTCTCAAAAAAAAAATAACAGTGAAAAAATCATCTTAATAACCCAAAAACTCTTAGAGATATATGGGTTTGAAAATTCCAATTTTTCGTCTCGGCCTAAACGTCCCTAAGAAAAAACAACTGACTAGTGACGTCACTCCTTTAGCAATTTGTATGTGTGTTGTGAGGACTTTGTGTGTCAGCTATGTTAAATATTGCGTTTAGGGAAATGGCTTCATAACAAAAATTGCTGCAAATTTAAAGAGCTATTTCATAATAATATAAGATTTTTAAAATTTTCATATTTTTGAAACGGACTTTTCTAACCAATCTTAACCAAAGTTAATGTATCGATATCGGACTGAAAGTGTCCTTAACAGATTTTTCCAGCTAGATGCTTATATAAGCAGAAATAATTTTCAAAATGTACTCTTCGTGCAAGTTCCCCATTACAACAAACGTTCTAGGATCCGATTAGTGATCTCCAAAAAGGTCAAGTGTCCGAATTGTACGGAACTTATAAGGAAAAAGGCTTTTTGTACGAACTTTTCCGCCATTATGGTTTACCCTTTAATTCTGAAAGGGATGGATTAGGGTGGGGATACAATCATGTATGAGATCGATTGTAGCCGTCAAGTCATGGGTAGAAAATCGTGCGAAAAGACAATCTTGAACACTTGGATTTTTTTGCTTGAATGTTTTAGAAACAACCCCTTCCCTTAGATTATATAAAGCCAAGATAGACTCTATTACGACTCTATCACGATTTAGACGAGCTCCATGGCGCAGCGGTCAACACGCCAGGCTGCGACACGGATGGTCCCGGGTTCGATTCCCGGTCAGGTAAAAATGAAAAACAATCTTTTTCAGATTGACCTGGGTCTTGGATGTTTATCTATATATGTATTTGTTATAAAATATTCTATCGTTGAGTTAGTATCCCATAACACAAGTCCCAAACTTACTTTGGGGCTAGCTCAATCGGTGTGATTTGTCCGTATATATTTATTTATTTATTTTATTACAATAAAAGCGTAGAAAAAACTTGTGTCCAACTCATCCCAACTAATATTATTAATGCGAAAGTGAGTTTGTTTGTTTGTTTGTTACGCATTCACACCGTATCTACTGAACCAATCATCATGAAATTTTGCATACACATAGGTTAGGGTACCAAGAAGGACATAGGCTATATATTACGCGGGCGAAGCCGCGGGTTACAGCTAGTAGGCTATAAAACTAGTATTATACATATAATGCACACACACACAGCTACCAATTGAACGGTTTTGATGGCAATAATTGACGCCGTGTGGTTCCCGGCAGAGTAGAATAGGACCACTCCAATTCATCCCGTGGATGTCGTAAAAGGCGACTAAGGAAACACAAGCTAAACAAAGCTTACTAACATCAAAGAGACCTCTCCAACCTGTCTGGCCAGCGTGGAGAGTGTAGGCCAAATCCTCTGACTTCTCAGGCTAGTATATGGCTCTGGTAGTACGAGACTAGAAAGACCTGATGATGAATTGACAGGATGCGTGTGCTAACACAAAGCTGTCACGCACACAAGCATTAAAAATTGGATAGTTTTTAAATCATTGAAATAAAGGCATGACGGCGCCTAGAGAGCATATAGTCGAAGCCCTTTCCATGCTGGTTTAGTAGATAGGTAGGAAAGATAAACAAATATACCAGCTGCTTCCCGCGCAGGCCGTAGGAACCCGCCGAGGGAATGGACGCAAATCTAAGGAATCATGTAAATAGGAGGTGCGGCTAGCAATCCATTTCTACTATGATTCCGTACTTCATCTTCAGCTGGTACATTCTACGTTTTTTCTTTTCTCTCAGACCAGCATGGAAGAATAACCTCTTAAAATATTAAACAATACATCATTGCATGATAACACCGATAACACAACGTATCGATCTGACATTTCACCCCATTTATTAGGGTTCCGTAGTAAACTAGGAACCCTTATAGTTTCGCCATGTCTGTCTGTCTGTCTGTCTGTCTGTCTGTCTGTCTGTCTGTCTGTCCGTCCGCGGTTTTACTCAGAGACCATAAGTACTAGAAAGCTGTAATTTGGTATGAATATGTATATTAATCATGGCAAAAAAGTCGTAGAAAAAAATCTTAAAAAAAAATTTTTTTTGGGTAGCTCCCATACAAGTAAAGTGGGGGAGTCATTTTTTTTTCTCTATTTACCCATCTTGTGGGGTATCGTTAAAAAGGTCTTTGAAAAATATTGTGAGGTTGAGAACACCATTTTTCGATTTAGGGATCCGTTTCCGAAATATTTGGTTTTAAAGTGCAAATTTTTGTTAGAGGTACGTGTCCCCCCCCCTCTATCTCCTAAACGGTTATATATAGATACGTGAAAGAAATTACAGCAGTAGTATATATACTGAAGTTGAAAGGAAAACTATCAGAGCTAAGTACTAAGTACAAACTAAAAAGTTATAGGCAACCAACTTATAAAATGTACTGGAAAATGTAAAATTTCATACAATCTTTATTGTTAGATGTTTTTGGTCGTTAAACTGTGAGGTGCGAGTGTAAACAGTGTGTACTCAAAGTTGTCATTCGCAACTACGGAACCCTATACTGCGCGTGGCCCGACACGCACTTGGCCGGTTTTATTTAACAAAATCACCCGCCAGGCAAAATGGCATAACCAACTAAATATGAGTTTTCACGGGGGAATTTTTATTATGTCAAAAACATAAACTTTTACGAGGTCGCGGCGTAAGGCGGCATTTTCACCGAACAATATCAAAATTTAAGGTAGGCTGTTACAGTTTTGTACTGAAATATTTTCGTTCAGAAATTGTTTTAGATAAGTAAGGCTTTCGATATAAAAATCAATTAACTGAATTTCAATTAGATTCGATTGATAGATCGTGCGTGTTGTATAGAGTAGTATAATGGCTCTTTATATGAAACATATCAATAGGTGATGGGGCTAGCAACCAATCACTTTTTTAATTAGGTTTACCACCTTTATGTCCGCTATGTGGCCATCGGTTCTTAAAGCCGTAAGCTCTGTCAACCCCGTTAGGGACTAAGATATTATGTATGTCGTTATACTAGAAAAACGCTCTTCGTCGAAAAACTGCATGTAAGCTGCAATAAATCAGAAATCATTTTTTGGTTTTCATAAACACAAAAACATGCATAAATTAAGTATATTCGTAGACATACATAAGGAACAAATAGACATACAGCACAGTTTCAAAATACGAACAATAATTAATTATTAGTAATTCAAACAGGAGCGGTAAAAAGCCCCACCGTGACGCCAGTTGTCACGTGATTCCAAAACGCTAGAATGCATAATTTCGCGGTTAGGTAGCTTCGGCGGCGGCTAATTTCGCTTTGTTTGTTTATAAATAGAACTGCTTTAAATTAAATTTGAAAATGAGTCTCCCAGTTTCGCAGCTTATTCGCGTAATGAAACCTACAATAAAAAAAGAATATACGTGCGTCTCACCGGCAAATGGACCCGAGGCATCCATTAGAGGGTACAACCAATAAGTAATATACTCAGTACACAGTTCATCTATACTAATATTATATAGAGGAAAATTTTGATTGTTTGTTTGCATTGAATAGGCTCTGTCACTACTAGATGAGGAGCCCGATGGTCCAGTGGGTGTGAGTTCTATGAGCGCTTACGTATGTTAAGCAACCCCTGGTGCAGCCCTACTTGGATGGGTGACCGCAAGTGGCATAAAAATATCTTGAGCTCCTCCGTGCTTCGGAAGGCACGTTAAGCCGTTGGTCCCGGCTGTCATCGTTGATGGCAGTCGTTAAGCTATGTCAGATGCCTTAAGGCAGCTTGAAAAATCTGACACCAGTGTTGGCCTTGGCCACTCACACATACGAAAAACAAACAAACACTACTAGATCGATTTTGAAAATTCTTTCACCTCCAAAGGAAAGCCATTCGATCTGCCGGACGAAATCGCGGAGAAATTGCTAGTACAAAATATTTTTTAGAGAGTAGTATAAATAAGAGGGGCTTTCGATGGGGAAGTATGTTGAAACATTTTTAGGTCTAAGATCCAAGGATTCAAAGTGTATTCAGAAAATAGGCCTTTTCTCTTCTTCACGTCATTACATTAATAATATTATTATATTAATAATCTAATTTACACGTCATTATATTAATAATCTAATTTTAAATAACCTTAATTTCTGAGCATTCATTATCATTGAATAGTTTCACACACTTTGATAGGAGGTTCCAAATTTCCAATCATGCAGATACCGCGTCTATAACTAGGGAAAAGATGAGAATATAAAAAGTACCTATTTTTTGTCAGTAGGGTAAACAAAAAATCGTCTAAAATTATTTTTTACCAATAAAAATCTAGATTATCAGCGTATAACGTAGGGCATAATTTACACAAGTGTCAGGAAAAAGCTTCTTCTTCTTCTGTTTTATAATATGGCTTCCACCGAGATTTCAGTGATTTTGCCAATGTCCAGTAAATTGAGATACCAAGTATCGGTGTTGTATGTACGGTAAAGTTTTAACAAACAAGTAGCATCAAAGATGGCGTATGTTCTTTGATGCCTCGTGGAAGCAGGAAAAACCTATTTTTGTACAAAGTAATGTCAAGAAAGGAAGCCATAAGGCAAAAAAATAACCTTAATGTTTCACAGGCCGCCATTTCAACCCTTAAATTTTGCATAAAAAACCCAACTTAAGTAAATGGGTATAGGAGTCGTGGCGGCGACATGCGATATTTGAATGTACAAGGCTCTTCACACACTATACGGTAGCAATGCGGTTGTAACCAGTTTTACCAAGTGATCTCAACACACACTTCAGAACACATTCAATCATTGGCCGTCCCTCTGACAGGTATTCCGCCACTTCAAAAAAATTTCGAAATACTGGATAAAAAAATTAAATATTATTTTTAACCTGTTCACAAAATATCACGAGAATCTGAAGAGGTAAAGGAGAACAGCTGACAGACATACGTTTTTTTGCAAAAGCTGAATAAGAGATATTTCGCGCTAGCTCGTTCAAAAAAATTGTTAATTTAGCCAAAATTTTTAATTAGGTATAAGCTATGGGTAGGATCCTGCCCTTAGAGTATCAATATAACTAATCCTGCCAGATTTGAACCGAGAATCCTTTGGTTAAACAAAGCTCAGCTGGACCAAACGAATCGCTGCTACTTTACCTTACTAGCCTTCACCCGCGGCTCCACTCGCGGTAATGTTGATTCCTCGGGAATAGCACTTTTCTTGTATGCAAAATTTCATAATATTGGTTCAGTAGATAGGGCGTGAAAGCGTAACAAACAAACAAACTATATTCGCATTAATATTATTAGTTGGGATAGTTGGAACTATGGGACCCACGTGATTTATAGTCTATGTCCTTCTCTGTAGCATTATCAACATTGGGACTGTGGGACCCACATGATTTATAGCCCATAGGCTAAAAATCATAATGCTACAGAGAAGGACATATCCTTCTGTGTAGCATTATCAACGTGTATAGGTACCAAATTTCAAGAAGATTGGTTCTGTAGATAGAACGTGAAAAGGTAACAAACAAATATACAATCTCACTTTCGCATTTATATTATTAGTTAGGATTAGGACAATATCATCATCCCTACGATTATACATAGGTATATGGGGTACTTGTATACAATGATTATGATAATATCATATTATGTTACGCATTATTTTGTTATCTAAGTACAAAATGTTACTATATTGTAACTAGTATGTCCGTTTCTTGTTTCTATATTATTACTAGTAGAGATTTGTTAATGACTGTATATAACTAAGGTTTTAGCTATAAAGTTATTGTAGTCAATAATCTTCCAAACAAGTAAATATACATTTTCATTCCAGATATTGCACACATTCCGGAAAATGTGCGAAACACCTTACTTTCCCTTTCCCTAGATGATTGTAGGCGACATTGTCAAATTGGCCAGTTATTTCGCTTTCTGTTTACAGGAACCACTCGAGTATGTATGTTATGTGGCAAGATTTTAGTAACACTTTTTTATGGACACTTCATACAATAGGATACAATACAAGAACATTTATTTGCACCAAAAGAAACAATAAAATAAATAAAATTGGCACAAAAATTTGGTTTTTTGAGGTGCATTGTCACATTTCTTGTTGGTGCGGATTGGGGTTAAATAATAGTGATAGGTCGCTAGCCGCATGAAGAGAAGTAGCTGGAATACTCAATGTTTCATTACTTTTAGACCAGCATGGAAAATACGAAAAACGAGAATTTTAGTCGCCACTGCAGGAGCACGACCCTCTCTGTACTACCAGAGCCATGTATTGAGCCAGAGCAGTCAGAGGATTTGGCCTACACACTCCACGCTGGCCAGACGGGTGAGACAGTTCACTGTGATGTTTATAAGCTTTGTTTAGCTTGTGTTTCCTAAGTCGCCTTGTACGACATCCATGGGAAGAGTTGCAGTGGTCCTATTCTGCCGGGAACCATACGTTAAAAAGGTGAAGAAAGTCCTGGAAAATACGAAAAATCGCCTTTTTGATCGCTTTTTCAAGATGGCTGACTGTGTCATCGTCAAATTAGGCGTACCGTTCCGTTTGAGGCACTCTCCTAAGTACACAGCATCCTAAGGTCTTTTGTAGTCTCCACTGCAGGAGCAAAAACGTGGAAATAGTCCTGGAAAATACGAAAACACGTCTTTTTGATCGCATTTTCAAGATGGCTGACTATGTCATCGTCAAATTAGGCGTACCGTTCCGTTTCAGGCATTCTCCAAAGTACACGATAGGAGTTAATTAAGTTTCACGGTGTTTGGTTACGGCGTCATTTTAAAGGTATCTTTCTAACTGTTAATTAATTTTATTTGGGGTTAAATTAATTAATTTTATGATCTAACAGGGATTTCTTGGAACTGGAAGTATATTGGGAAAATGACGACAAAAATTTTAAAATTTCTTTATAGGTTTTTAGTCATCACTTCATTTACACATGTAAACATTCGAACATCGGGCCATTCGAACCAGAAGCAAATTTTACCAAGATTTAGAGTATACAAATAAAAAGCTTACCTACAATTATAATGACATTTCAAAGGTGGATTAGATACACACAAGACAAGAAGAGATGGAAGGAGCTGGGAGAGACCTTTGTCCAAAATTGGACTGCTAATGGCTGACAATGATGATTACTGAATATAATTCGAAAGATTGGACATATTGCTGTCCAATGTCATAAAAACTACTAAACCAATTTCAACGAATCTAGACTTCTCAGTATCTTACCTTATACACAGGATGTTTCTTGGCTATATGATTTTAAGCTTTCGCGGTCACAATCACTATTATGTTTACTACGGGACTTACCGCGATTATTTTTTAGTTCTGTCTGATATTTCGACAACATTGCAGCTGCCATTTTCACAGACTGACTGAAGAGACTGCGGTGGTGTATGTAGTCGAAATATCAGACAGAACTCAAAAATAATCGCGGTAAGTCCTGTAGTGAACATAATAGTGTTTATCGGCTACATTAACTATATAAACGAGAACAAAGTCACTGGCAAAAGTTGGCCACAAATACTGCCAGAGTATTTAATGTGTGACATATTTCCTTTAAATGGTTATGCGATATACATGTTACATATATTCCTCCGCCGTGACGTTCCCGGCAGAGTAGAATAGGGCCACTCCAAGTCTTCCCGTGGATGTCGTAGAAGGCGACTTAGGAAGTACTAGCTAAACAAAGCTTATGAACATCAAAGAGACCTCTCCAACCCGTCACGCCAGCGTGGAGAGTGTAGGCCAAATCCTCTGACTGCTCTGGCTAATTATGGCTCTAGTAGTACAGAGAGGGTCATGCTCCTGCAGTGGAGACTAAAAAAGACCTGATGATGATGATGATGACGATGATATATTCATATTTAATTTTTATTTTGTAGTCTCTGTAAATCATATCATCAGTCATAATACTTCGTTTCAGTAACTCATTAAGTTCTAAATATAATGATGTCACACGAATCTGACCTATTTAACTGACTGTGGTCATCGTTAACCACGAGTTAAAAAAACTACATTGTAATTCAATCATTGTGTCCTAAATTCTTGACTTGTTCCATTGACAGAAATAGAAATGGACAACGCACAGTAGTATTTTTTATCTTATACTGAAATATAAAGATAAGCAAATCGGTGTCATAACTAAAAATGTTCACTGATACAAAAAAGATATGACAGTGCACACTGTCACATCATTTTCCCTTGCGAGGTAGACAGAGCCGAGGTCTATATGACCACGTTTGGCTTGGAGGTGGGCGTGGAGATGGAAAATAGAATCAAATAGTGATGGGTTATATATTATAGCCGCATCGCCTCTTTTCTTTACTCCCAAACCAGCTTGGAAGTATTTTTGGTTAAATTTTGTAAAAGTGAATTGATATTGCTTTCTGTTTATCTTTCTGGCAGAAAAGTATTACACTTGCTTATTGCAATAAAGTAAAAATAATAACAAAAGTTTTTGCTGTTGATTATAATACCTATTTGACAATCAAACAATCAAGCTCACGTGATCTAAACGAAAATTCCGAGAGATTTAGGCACAGAAACAGGTTGTTGACGTGGTAAATAGTTCTAATTTTTGCGTTTGTAACAAAGTAGAAGTCAGAGAACTGTCTTCCTTGTTGAACACAGCATATGGCAGCATATTTTATGTCGTCCATTGTCATTTATTAATTAGAAAAAAATAAAAGAAAAATAATACGAGTACAAATGCTTTGTCAATTCAAATAGTTGGTCAATGACTCATATGACGTATTTATGAATGACTATGCTTTGTTTTATTACTAGTATATTACTCCCTCGAGTAACCGACACCGCAGAAGGAGGTTAATGTGTTTTGTTCCAAACAAATAATGGTAGTTGTTTAATTATTACTCGTGTCGTAAATTTGAACGTGAGCATGTTAAGTTCTTGTGATGACGAAACACAGAAATAGATTTGTTTTTGACGATAATTAACCTAGTTTCTAAACATGACTTAATTCCAACTGAGTAATTTATCTACCAATAGGTACATAACAATTTTTTTCGGCATGAAAACTAAAATATATTGAAAACGACGAATGTTTAAAACGTAATATTGTCGTCTGTCGTCTCGTAGCTCCCGAAGTAAGTAAGAGGAAAGCCTCTTACTTACTTCGGGAGCTACGACCCTTAATATGGAAGAAGATTGTAGAGGAGGTCTTGGCCTCCTCTACAATCTTCTTCCATATATTCCATGTTTTCTTGCCTAGTCTCTTCAGGACCTCCTACAAACAATCCTTCCACCAATTTCTAGGTCTTCCTTGGGGTCTTTCTTCTTTACTTCAAATAAATTCAAAAAGGAAAAATGAATTTGTTCTCTCATTTGTTGATAGGCTATCAAAACGTTCGGCAATCATTGCTGCGATTAACAGTTGATTGCTGTTTAACTTGCAAAAGCTCTTGAGAGTTTTCCATCCAACGCAGCAATATATGGTGAACTGGCGAGATGATATAAGTATGGTGCTGTGCCATGCTAGTTTGGGAGAAAGGGAAAACATAGAATATACCAGCTGCTTTATTTCCCGTTCAGACCGTAAAAGCCGGTCAAAGAAATGGGCATAAATCTAAGGATTCACATCAATAGGCGATGCGGCTAGCAACCCATCACTATCTTGATTCCGCTTTCCACTTTTACGCCCACTATGATGCTAAATGTGTCCGGGTCTTATGACCTTCGGCTCTGTCTACCCCAATAGGGATAAAGACGTGATAATATGTATGTTTATGAATATAATATCCTTTCTAGCAAAAACGAGAACATGTTGGTATTATCTTTCACGTGTCCACGAAGTTATATACAAACTAAAGTTACCCTCCAACTATTCACAGATGGCGTGACTTGAGTTATACTTATTTAATAATTTAAGATATTTTTAACAAAAAACATAAACTGACTTCAATCCTATCATTTTTTTTAATAAAAATAAAATGGAAATTAGTGTACTCCGAACGGCATCCCTGTAAAATTTTTTTTGGTTTTTGTGTATTTTTTCAAAAAACGCTACACTCATTTAATGGGACCATCTGTAAAGTATTACCTATCGAACAAAAAAGAATTTCTTTAATCGTACCAGGCGTCTTCGAGAAATCGGGGAACATACATAAAATAAAAAAAAAAAACATTACGACGAATTGAGAACCTGCTCCTTTTTTTGAAGTCGGTTAAAAAACATAAATATATACGTCTACTAAACATACGTAAACGAAAAAAATAGCCCTCCTTTCCTAACTTTGCGTAAAATCCGGAAAATAAACAAAGGAAGCCAAACCCATTTTTATTAATAAAATCTCTGAACGAATGACTTGCGAATTCATTCATTCACTTAATCTAATTAATGCCTTAGATTAATGAACCAGGAATGACATGCATTTTAAGACCTTATATTTTTATCATTCATTTGTTTATCAGTAATTTTTAATTATAATCAGTTAATGGTAAGGGGTATTTGTTTTGTTTTGGGTGCTAGTTTATAACCTCTGACTTAAAAAAATAATACACAATTATAAGTTTAAACGCTATGTGTGTCTGGGTCTGTCTTTGTCACCGGAGCACTGGAATAAGTGAACCGATTTGGATTCAGTTTTATTTATTTGAAAGCAGGTTTCTTGGTGATGTTACATGAGACATGTTTTATCAAAATCGGTTATGCCATTAATAAAATAAATCTTGATTGTTTGATTTTTCAGATTGATCTGGGTCTTGGATGTTTATCTATATAAGTATCTATTATAAAAATATGGTATCGTTGAGTTAGTATCCTATAACACAAATCTTGAACTTACTTATGGGGCTAGCTCAATCAGTGTGATTTGTCCGTATATATTTATTTATTAACAAGGTGGAGGGATTTTCGTGGCGGGGATTTCCGCTTCTAACGGGCTATCAGCAATAGGGCCTTGCAAACGCTATTAGTCCTAGACAGGGGCCTTGCAAAGATCAATCAACTCACAACGGTTAAAGCATTCACACACTCTGTTTACTCAGCCAAAGCAAAGAATACATACACTACTCGAAAAAAAACGACACTAAGCATGTGTGCACTTAAAATCGCTTGCGGCTATGTGTGGGTGTCTGGACGTGTGCGGGGGCAGCGAGAGGCGCGCGGGGCATGAACGGACCGCCACGGAACTGACTTGGTTGTATTTGCGTGGGCTGTCGCTGTGTGTCTGCGACCGAGGGTTGCCTGTGCTGTGTTTGTGTCTCTCGCGCGTCTCGCATCGCAGGCACGAAGTGAGTAGTGAGTGACTGCCTGCGCGTTGTCAACCCTAGCGCCTACACGCCCGGCTCAAGGTCACCGGTGCTCGAACTCTCACGTACTGGGTGTGTCGCCACTGTGGCCAGAGCTAATGATGTAATACTGCATTTGAAGGAGTATAAAGAGAAGCAGAGAAAGCCAGGAGCAGCGCTAAGCAAGAATAGGTCGATGGGAGCGTCCTTAACAAAGTTTGAAGCAAATTTACGACTCTTCCTACTCGGGATAAATTGGATTATTGTCTCCTTAATGTAGAATCTCGCTATTGGCCTGTGGTCCAAGTTCTAAGAGACTAGCAATTATCCTGCAACTTTGTTTGCGTAAATATAGATTAGGTCACCCGCAGATAAATAAGTTTTCTATAGGTAAAAGAATTTTGTAAATCGGTCCAGTAGTTTCGGAGCTTTTTCAATGCAAATAAACGATCAAATCTTTATATAATATTATATATTATTATTATTATATATAAAATAATTTACTCTTTTCTCGGTGTCTTCACGGTGCGGGGGATCCACGCAGGTACGTTAAAATAACCAAAAAAGTCAGTCTTTCAATTTATGATGGTAAAAAGAATGGCCTGACGCCAACTTAACATCCATCATCATATCAACATCATGGACAATCTCGAAATTTTTACTTCAACTTTAGTCATCTCGTTTTATCCTAATCCTGTACTAATTATTATTATTATTATAAATTCGAAAGTGAATTTGTTTGTTTGTAACGCTTTCACGCCCTATCTGCAGAACGGATCATCAGGAAATTTTGCATAAACATAGGTCAGGGTACTGGGAATGATATAGGCTATATTTACGCGGGTGGAACCGCGGGTAACAGACATAAAAATAAATAGAAGCTTAATTCCAGCAGGCCTCTTTGCCTACTGGAATTAAGCTTCTCCTAACGAGCTCCGTGGCGCAGCGGTCAACATGCCTGCCTGCGACACGGATGGTCCCGGGTTCGATTCCCGGTCAGGTCAAGATGGAAAATGATCTTTTTCAGATTGACCTGCCTGGGTCTTGGATGTTTATCTATATAAGTATCTATTATAAAATATAGTATCGTTGAGTTAGTATCCCATAACACAAGTCTCGAACTTACTTTGGGGTTAGCTCAATCTATGTGATTTGTCCGTATATATTTAAAAAAAAAATTACTTTAACTACGGCGTACAACATTTTTATAGTAATTTCAACTTCCATTACAGTTTACAATCATCTTGAAATCTTGAGGCGAAAGTCGATCACTTGCACCACAATATTAGGGATTTTGATCCGAAGGAATCTTGAGACAATCTTTAAGGGCCCCTCGTAATTCTCGAACAGTAACAAACATTCCTACTCTTGTAACCTTGCTACTTATTGTTTATTGTTTGTACCCTTCTGACCAATATCCCACTGGTATCTTGATATCCTATTTCCTCTATAGACTGTCTTGAATTACTTTGTATTTTGAATTTCATACAGATTGAAATACTTTGTAATTGCAATTCGAGTTAAATTATTGTTGAAATTAAATTAAATGGAATTTTATTCAAATTTGAATAACATGTCGATCTCTTTTTGAACGTCTTATTTTTTTTTATACTTGAAATTCTACAAACTACTTCCAGGTTGATGTGGAAGAAAACAAAATAACGTAGAATGTACCAGCTGCTTCTCTTCCCACACAGATCGTAAAAGCCGATCGAGGGAATGGCCGTCAGGAATCATTTCAATAGGCGATACGGATAGGTATCTTTGACTTAGACTTTTGACTACAGACCTGAGCTCTATCTATCCCGCAAGGGAAAAAGACGTGATAGTATGTATGTATGTATAAACTTTTAGGAAGAGTAACTCCCATCTGCCCCGGCTGTGACCGACCACTGCTAAGAAGAATAGACCAAAAGAAACTCTGTCCAGTATTGTCAGAAGGGCTACTATGGTTTACATAAATATTACAATAAATAAATAAATGTATACGGACAAATCACACAGATTGAGCTAGCTCCAAAGTAAGTTCTTAAGTAAGACTTGTATTATGGGATAACTCAACGATACTATATTTTATAACAAATACATATATAGATAAACATCCAAGACCTAGGTCAATCAGGAAAAGATCATTTTCCATCTTAACCTGACCGGGGTTCGAACCCGGGACCATCCGTGTTGCAGACTGGCGTGTTGACCGCTACGCCACGGAGCTCGTCAACACAATGTGTAGCATTTTAAAATTATTGATGATGTATAGGATAGGTTTAAACAAACGCTAGTTGGCCACAACTAATTGTGCCTTCCGAACTTCGAGCAACACGGCTTCTGTAACGGAAGGCGTGTTGCTCGAAGCTTCCGAAGCATAGAATCGTCTTTATATTATCTAAAATAACAATCTCTCAGTATGCTTCCCAGTGGAATTTGAACCCTCGACTTCCGGGTCATTAAGCAAACGCATCGAACACTGGAACACTGAGGAGCCCGATGGTCCAGTGGGTGTGAGCTCTATGAGCGCTTACGTATGTTAAGCAACCTCGGGTGCAGTCCCTACTTGGATGGGTGACCGCAAGTGGCATAAAAATATCTCGAGCTCCTCCGTGCTTCGGAAGGCACCTTAAGCCGTTGGTCCCGGCTGTCATCGTTGGTGGCAGTCGTTAAGCTATGTCAGATGCCTTAAGGCAGCTTGATAAATCTGACACCAGTGTTGGCCACTTACACATACGAAAAACAAACAACTGGAACACAGAGGCAGGCAGCCAATGGTGGGGTATGGAACTAACCACTTAACCATTATCTAAAAGACGAGGAGATAACACTACTTCTGTTATTAGTATTCAGGTGAAAAGCTTCAAATTAATCGAAGCATTAAATCCCACAAAACAAACTTCCGCATTATATTAAGCTTTGAACTGAAACTATTACTATAATAATTTAGTCAAGAACTTAGTTTAAAATACCCTAGCGTTATTATAATTGATAGAATCTGCCTTAGTCTGATAACGACTAAGCCTAGGGTTACCATGCGAAGCATTAAAATACCAGGACATTAAATTTTAACAGTTCAAAATACTAGAACATTCGTGTACCAGGACAAGAAGTTTATTTAGATAAAGTCTATTTAATAATTACATATATTTAAAATGTTAATACATTCAACAACAAATCTGACAGGTTATACATACATACTTAATGTCACGTCTATTTGCCTTGCGGGGTAGATACAGGCAAGGTACACAAAACCTAGAGGACACGTGCATGTCGGCGAGCTTGTATTATTATTTATTGCATGTTGAACGGAATTAAAATAGTGATGACTTGCTAGTCGCTACGCCTATTGACATGATTCCTCAGATATTCGCCCATTCCCTCGATCGGTTTTTAGAATTTGTGCGAGAAGAGATGCACCTGGTACTTTCTACATTTTTTCTTTTCTTCCAGACCGACAAGGACAGCATAAAAAAAAATCAAGTCCCAGAAAAACCAAAAAATTTGGTCACCCTAGTTAAAGTTAGTGATTCATTAGATAAACTCTGATAAACTGGTTAAGTATAACTTTAAGAAGCCTTCAGTTCGGATTATAGTGGCTGGATATATTTTAATAGCTTATCTCATGAGGGGTTATCAGGAAGTAAAAAAATCTAATATAATTATTTCATCTCTTTTTTTTTACGTAAATAATGAGTTAATACAAGCAGATACGCTGTTATATTGT
Organism: Rhodophaea formosa; assembly: GCA_963082605.1. NCBI lineage: Eukaryota > Metazoa > Arthropoda > Insecta > Lepidoptera > Pyralidae > Rhodophaea > Rhodophaea formosa. Next base: position 4,036,081 of record OY720228.1, on the reverse strand, counting down.
TTGTGATGAGTATACTCAAAAACTACTGGGCTAACTTCTAGAATATTTTCACCAATTGACAGCTACAATATCTGCGGTTGACAAGGTTTATATGATTTACGCAGACGAAGTCGCGGGAAAATTTCTTATATTTGATATAGACACACATTCTAAACCCAAGCTTATCTGAAAAATATCTGTATTAATTACGTAGAAAAAGTTACAAAAATCAGCAAATTGGACGGAACAGCGCAAACAATTTACAAGTCCTGGATAAAACCAAGAAAATTGGTCACCCTAGTCTAAGTTAAAGATAGTGATTCATTAGATAAACTCTGTAAACTGGTTAAGTATAACTTTAAGAAGCCTTCAGTTCGGATTATAGGGGCTGGCGTAATATTTTAATAGCTTATCTCGTGAGGAGATATCAGGAAGAAAGAAATCTGATGTAGTTACTTCCTTCTCTTTTTACGTAAATCCTTAGAAGCTTAATAGAAGCAGATGTGTGCTAGGCCAATGTTATTAAAAGAGCTCCGTGGCGCAGCGGTCAACACGCCAGGCTGCGACACGGATGGTGCCGGGTTCGATCCCCAGTCAGGTCAAAATGAAAAACGATCTTTTTCAGATTGACCTGGGTCTTGGATGTTTATTTATATATGTATTTGTTATAAAATATTCTATCGTTGAGTTAGTATCCCATAACACAAGTCTTGAACTTACTTTGGGGCTAGCTCAATCTGTGTGATTTGTCCGTATATATTTATTTATTTAAAGATTTGTGTGGTGGTATGTTTGTTTGTGTAGAATATGCTCAAAAACTACTGGACCCACTTTAAAAATTCAATAGTCAAATTTGTGATCCATTTATTACAAATGGGCTAGTTTAACTACTTAGAACTTAATCTTATGAAAATCAATAGAAATAATTTCTCAAACAAATTATTTTTCGAACTAACATTCATTATAGAATGCGAGACCTAGGACATATGACTTTATAGCATCCAAAATTAGTAAATTCAATTATTAAAGCAATTCATATTATGGAACAAAAGCGTTATGATTCTAGATAGGTAAATCAAAATTACGGGTATTAGAACATTATAGATTCTGATACTTCTAGCAAACTTGTTATGGATTATGACATTCGAACAAAAAAGTTTAGGAGACGTAGTGGAGTACCGCTAGACGCTTTTAAATATTTCATTTTCCAAATAACGTAATCGAAGCTTAAAGTTAAATGGACAAACAAACATACTTACACTCTTCAAGATGACAGATAAAAATTGAGTGCCACTTAAGACTGGTGACAATTGTTGTACACTGATTGTGTATGTTGAAGAATGCTCACGTCAATTGGATTGACTCTGCAACCGGTTCTCAAACTTTAGAATACGGGCATTATTATTTTAAAAAAGTTTTTTTTAATGGTTTGAATGGGTTGTTTAACGATGGGTTGCTGGGGCACTGAAGTAAAACGTCTCATTCGAGAGATAGGCCACCGAATATAAGAGAGAACTGGTGACTCCCGCTCCCGACCCCCGAAACAAGCCAGAGCGAAATAGCCATAGCGATCCAGCGTGGAAATGCTGCCAGCGTATCGGTTACCTTTGCACAAAAAGCGACCAGTGGTGGGCTATAATTGTTTTATTTGTTTATTTTTTACCTGTGTTTATTTTATATTATTAACGTGTGACTTTAATTTGATTTATTAGATCATTACATTAATTAAAATGGTTTGAATGCGTTTATAATAATAATACATTTTTATTTCTTATTTCTCCACAATAAACAAAAAATAAACTAGCTGTACAGAATTAGTAGTAGTATTTAGTACTAGTAGTTGGAAAGGAGTACTATTTCGTACTGGAAAACAATCAATTCCGGAGAACTGGTGCCCGTGCTAGGCTCTGAAGATCATGTGTTTACTTCTATTTTGCCTGATGCAACTATGAGGTCGAGGGTGATACAAGCAAAATAATGCCTATTGAAAGTTTTGTTTGCAGGGGATATGTTCTATCACTTAACTATCCTTGTGAACCTTAATTGGCACTCAAATAAATATAAATAAATAAATATATACGGACAAATCACACAGATTGAGCTAGCCCCAAAGTAAGTTAGAGACTTGTGTTAATAAGTAAGTAAGATACTAACTCTACGATACAATATTTTACTACAAATACATGTATAGATAAACATCCAAGACCCAGGTCAATCTTCCATCTTGACCTAACCGGGAATCGAACTCAGGACCTTCCGTGTCGCAGGCAGGCGTGTTGACCGCTGCGCCACGAAGCTCGTCAAATAATGATAGTAATTTTACTGCAGTAATTGTAAAAGTAAAAAAATATAGGTACTCTTAGGTAACGGAAATATTGGACGTTTTTGTTGATTTTTGTACATGCTATAAAATTATATAATAACAAAGAAGTTTCCAACGGTACTTCAACATTTCTTCGGTATTCGCAGAAGTTATTCCTACTCATGTGTATAATTGCCTGAAGCTTCATTACAAAATAATTTTCATAACACCAGTTTGGGCGCCACCGTCTCCACCGCGCTCTGATTGGTTCAAATTGTCGACCAGTGTCAACTCGTCACAACTAATCGACGGAGTTCGACAGCCTTTTACTGACGGGCTGGACGTTGAAAAATTGTCTTTTTAGTCTGTTTTGACGACTTGTTTGATTTGTAAGGTTAAGAGGGGAAAGCTATATAGGAATTTAGTAGGTCAAGGCTAGTTTATGTTTTGCTTTAGAGGTGCCAAGGGCGGTTTTATCTCTCGTAATACAGGATTCTTTGAAAAGTCATTAAGAGGGCCCTTCTCCGACCGACTATCGTCAACGCGAGCATAGTCGAAAAGCTTGTTCTGTGCAACGCAATGTCAGATAAAGAGGCAAAGCGAAAAGAGTTGCCCTCGTCTCCCGCACACCTCTTATTGCCACATGGTAACAAGCTAGTGAGTACACGAAGAACGAAAAATAGTGTGCGGAAATTTCATTAAACTTGTTTCAAGAAATACGTGTTTATTAGTAAGTCAACTCACAAGTTTATGAAAAAAACGTGGTACATCTAGAATCTCCATTACATTTGCAAGGTTTCTAAATAAATATTTTCTTTACTGTTACAATTAATGAGTACATTATAAACGCCCAAAGTTCACACAAAATTTGTGCAATAAAGCGGATTTTTGGAGGCTAATACTGAAGTTGTTTCCCCAAATTTAGATTTTTCGTTTTGATAGAAACCTAGATATAGTGCACAAGATACCTATTAGTTGAAAAGATTTAAAGAAAGATTTGTTACACCGCCATAATCACGTACGAGCGTTTGTATGAAAAGATAGACGGGTTGGCCGCCCTTAAGGTGCTTATATCAGCCAAAAGAAAGAATTTACGTCACAGTACTTCGATAGTAAATTACTTTTAGTATTTTTGATATTTATGATTGTCCGAAAGTTGATCAATTAACTCGAAAATTTATCAATTTACTGTTCTTGCTATTTTCCGGCGACATAAATATTAGGATGATGAAGTATAGAATATTTAAGAGGATGTTCAGTTACAAAGCTCACCCCATACAGGTTTAACTAGTGCGGTTATAGTCTTTGATCTAAATCGCGGACAGACAGACGGACATAGCGGAATTATAAGGGTATCTTGTTTACTACGGAACTGGTACGGACTGTTTCATCATCAGGTCCTTGATAGTCTCCACTGCAGGAGCACGACCCTCTCTGTACTACCACAGCCATATACTAGCCTGAGTAGTCAGAGGATTTGGCCTACACTCTCCACGCTGGCCGGACCAGAGTTGGAGAGGTCTCTTTGATGTTTATGAGCTTTGTATAGCTTGTGTTTCCTAAGTCGCCTTCTACGACATCCACGGGAAGACTTGGAGTGGTCCTATTCTACTCTGCCGGGAACCACACGGCATAATAAGTGAATAATTATAAGTGACAGTATTTAAGTTTTCACTTCTGCCGGCACTCCGGGAGCGTTAAGTTTGTAAGTGTTTTAAGTTTAAGTGAACTTTATGTTTTTTTTAAATACAAATAGATTTTATATCGTCAAAAAGTCTGTTGAATCAGTTTTTTTACCTAAGTTACAAATCTAAATACCGTTGTTTGCCCACGCAAATGTTTTTCTAATCACGTATCATCGTTCCTACTAATTAATTTCGGTCATATGGACCCATTAACGGTTATACAGCTTTCGAAGAGCGTGGGCGGGTTAACGACTCCGTTTATGGGTTTGCTCGGAATGAGTAAACATAAAGTTTAAGACGTTCTCGTATTGTCAATATATTATATGCTAGCTAGACACTTGGCTTTACTTGCTATTTTTACAAGACCAATCCTCCGCCGTGAGGTTCCCGGTAGAGTAGATTTATTTAATTTTTAATTTATTTATTTTATTTAATATTATTTACATTGTTCAGCATTACAGTTTACACTAATGCGCTGGACAACTTAAAATATGGAAACAAATTCATACCTCTCTTTCACAAAACAATAAAAATTCATTCTTCAATCGTGCAAACCCATCAGCAAACAGATCACAGTCACTGCCACGCTCTGATGCCACAAAAGCATTGAGTTCTGCCAGTCCGCGTAAAAGGGGCGACTGTTTGTCAGATTTGGTTCGCGCCTCTGGTACCGCAAGCAACTTAGGACGCCGACTACGCAAATAATTATTGGGAACAAAAAGTTTACACAGTCGAGAGACTAGTTCGATACAGTCAGAGTCACCGCGAAGGCAACGACTGACAAATTGCATGAGCTGCCAATTACGTCGCGTACTTAAATAATTGTAACCCAAAGTACCCAAAAGCAATTTAGTTGGGTATAAAGATAACTCAACTCCAAGTCTTCCCGTGGATGTCGTAGAAGGCGACTTAGGAAACACAAGCTAAACTAAGCTTATAAATATCATAGAGTCCTCTCAAAACCCGTCTGGCCCGCGTGGAGAGTGTAGGTCAAATCCTCTGACTGCTCTGGCTAATCTATAACTCTAGAAGTACAGATAGTTGCGTGCTCCTGCACTGGAGACTAAAAAAGCCCCAATGCTGATGAGAAAACATAAGTTAAAGACGTTCTCGTATTGTCAATATATTATATGCTTGCTTGGCGCTTTACTTGTTACGTTCTTACAATACTAAATCAATATTAGAGCTTAAGAGACGCCTGGACGCGCATGTCTCCATACAAACGGAAAAAGGGAATTGTGGCAATATTTCATAATTTTGGAGTAAAATTAAGCATTTAATCAATTAATCTGATCGATGCCTATCTATCTAGGATTTGCAGTTACAATGCGTTTTTTTGTATTTCAAATAAAAAGTTCAAGCAAACAAAACCCGCATTGTAACAGTAAATTTTAAATTGATAGGCATCGACACCTGTCATCCGAGTTAGTAAATACGGGCAGAACTCCTTAGTACGCGATTGAGGGGTACTCTTCTTACAAAATGATTAAATAGGTATTAGAATAATTATTTTTAAAAACTAAAACTAAACCGACTTCAACCCTATACGTAAATGTATAAACTGGAACTTAAAATTGAGTTTTAGTGGGTGTGGTAGTTGAATCAAAATAGAGAAACATCGTCGTCATCAACTTGTCTTGATTTGCGAAAGAATTAAACAGTTATAAAATTAAAACGGCATACTTGTACAATGATTTTTGTTTTTTTTTTTTTTTTCTTAAAGCACAGGATACATTTCGTTAAAAAATTATACTGTTTTGACTGAGCTTTAAAGGTGGTCCGCCTAGAGGAGTAACGTTCTCGTCATCATCGTCTTGATTCGCATAAGAATAAAATACAAATAAGTTTAAACCGAACGGCATACTCGTATAAATCGTAATCGTATCGTAAAACCTGAAAATTTTTACAAATATTGAAAGTATTGCTGATTGCGAAAGATTACAGGATGACATCGACCGAGTCGTAGAGTGGGGTCGGGTTAATAAACTTCACTTTAACGTAGAGAAATGCAGTATCATTACTTATAGCAGATCGCATCAGCAAATACAACACGCATACATTATGGATGGATCAGTTATACCTCGAGTCACAAAAATTCGTGATTTGGGTGTATTAATGACGGCGAGCTTGACATTTGGAGACCACATTGTAAATGTCTGTAAAACCGCTTATAGAGCTCTTGGTTTCATCTTGCGGCAGGCCAGCGAATTTAAAAGTACTACAGCGGCTCGTACATTGTACAATACGCTCGTACGAAGCAAACTTGAGAGCGGAGTTATAATATGGAGTCCACACGAAGCTAAATATATTCAAATGATCGAAAAAATTCAAAATAAATTTACTCGTTTTTTGTATTTGAAAGAATATAAGGTATATCCATACTTTCCTTTAATGTATCCTACTGCTTTCGTTATAGGAATGGTAGGTTATTATAGTTTAGAAACGAGACGAAATGTTGCATTATTAAAATATATTTTCAAAATTTTATCAGGTATAAACAGCAACAGTCAAATACTCGCGAAATTATCGCTGTCAGTGCCGGATGAATTCATTAACAGGAGACGTAAACCGCCTTTCTTTGACGTGCCTCCTTCGCGCACTAACCTGAAAAAGTTTGCTCCGATACCGAGAGCTTTAAACATGTTAAATTCACTAACTGAAAGCATTGACATGTTAAATTGTTCCTTGGAGAAATTCACAAGTATGACATTATTGTATGTACCTAAATTGAATTATGTTATAGCGTAGTTGCATTAGGTTAAGCCTGTAATAACACGCTGTATTGTTGTTAAAAAATAAATAAAAAAAAATAAATAAAATAAGTTTTATAGGTTTGTGTTTATTTTTGAAAAAAGTGCTCTATGTTACAAAATTTTTTGGGACCACCTAAGAAGCATTGCCTATCGAACAAAATAAGAATCACTAAAATCGATCCATAACTGACTGAGTAATCGCGTAACATACATACAAGAAAAAAACATACAGACGAGACAGAATTGAGAACCTCCTCTTTTTTGAAGTCGGTTAAAAAGAATCTATAATGCAGAACTAATGTACCAAAAAAATGTTCGCGACAACACTCGAGTTAGAAACATCCAAGTTCGGTTACTGATTGAAATATATCGATATCATTTCCTAAACGATCGATATAAAAGTTAATCGCAAAATTAGGCTAATTTTTATAATTTATTATTTTATGATTTGTCATTAAGTTTGTTTAGTGATAGGATGGTATCGATATTTTTTTTATCGAAAGAGATTCATTCAGGCCAGTATGGAAGATTTGGGATCAGGCAAAAATATTTTGCTTTTGCAGGTGACGTAGGCTATAATTTACACAGAATAACTTGCGGGAAAATTGCCAGTAATATTATTGTAAAGAGAAAAGATTTAATTGTTTGTTTGCATTGAATAGGCTCCGAAACAATTGGTTCGTTTTAAAAAAAATATTTCGCCAATAGGTAGCTTTATCTGTGGCTATAATTTACGCTCCCATGCTGGTCTGGGAGAAAAGAAACGTGAATGTACCAGCTGCTTCTCTTCCCGCGCAGATCATAAAAGTCGATCGAGGGAATGGGCATCAGGTATCACGTATATAGGCGGCTAGCAACCCATCACTTTTTTGATTCCGTTCTCACCTACAAGCCCACCAACATGCTAAACGTGGCCTCAAGGTTTTACAGACCTAGGCTCTGTCTACACCGTAAGGGAAAAAGACGTGATAGTATGATAGATAGTATAATTTACGCGAACATAAATATTGCTAGTAATAGATAGTATTCAAGACCCATCATAATCATGCATGTGATTCATACTTTAAATTTTTCGATAAATATTTTAGTAACAACGTTATCTTCTTTACTTTCTAATGGAATAATAAAATTCCTACGATAAAATATAAAAAAATATCGGCCGCATTCTTTGAATACATTCGAGAAAACAAAGTTAAATAAAACCAGTGTGATTCACAATATTCTCAGTAACACTATACAGGTAAAGTTTCGAAAAGAATCGAGTCTTATGGTGCGCAGATTTTTAAACTTAAAAGAAACACTAGCTTTCAACTTATAAGAAACACCACTAGCTTTTTAACTTATAAGAAACACTTCAGTGGCTCACCTTGTTGACTATTAATGCAGTTTGAAGAGCTCTTGAACTTCGTATGAAGAACAAGTGAAGTCAAAAACAAAGACGGCCTTCACTAAATGTGTTTTTTTTTTCATTTCCTCACGTTTTATAGAGTAGATAAGTTGATGCAATAACCTATTTTGCTCGAGACAACGGTGATGAGTTAAGTGGTTCATATGAGTGTTAGTTAAATTAAATTACTTTTATACGGTTTAATCGCGTTCGTTTATTACATTATTTATACACCTAACGTTTCGAACACTTTACAGTGTTCATCTTCGTGTTTCGATAAACCTCATGTCCTCGCAAAAGAAAACAGCAACATTTCTAGAATTAGTACTTCGGAAGGCTATTGCACTAAAACATCCTTATTTCAACAGAAACGATGGTTGATAAATCAAAAATCGAGGTAACATTCGCCAACCTTATAACTATTTATAAAAATAAAAGCAATGTATGTAAAAATATCGCTTTTAAAATTAGAATCTAATAGTAATGTCTGCTTACAATAAAAGTCAAGCCAAACTACGTGACGTAAATATTGGCTTAAAATAGATAATACGGTAAAATGCGCTCAGTCTTATCTTTTAAACGTGGTGTAGCAGGAATGAATTTATTATTTCTGCTCGAAGCTGCATTTTACTTACTGGAAATTGAGTGGAACGGCACATTATCGTTTTCCGTGACGCTATTATGAGAGTATTTGAAATTTTCTGGATAGTTTTAAAGCTATTTTTATATATAAAAATTGACTAAGGTGACGCGACTATGTAGTAACATAGTCGCGTCACCTTAGTCAATTTTTTGGAGGAATTGATTGAGGGATGATATGAAAAGAGTCTTAACTATCTATGACTATGACTTCTAGAACACCAACATCTCTTTCTCATTTTTTTATATTTGTATAATCGACATTCTACTAGCGTTTCGGAGAGATCTCTGCTAGTAACAATATAATTGCGGGTAGTAGTAGTCTATGGAAGAGAAAAGGGTTGGTTTTCCTTTATGATATAGAAAACGAGCAACCCGTATCATCTGATGGTAAGTGATCGCCGCTGCCTGCACAACTGCAACACCAAGGGTGTGACAAGAGCGTTGCCGGTCTTTTGAGAGAACATAGACTTATTTATTTAAGTTTCCAATATTGGTATCGGCAAAGTTCATGCAACCTTGTAGAAACTGCATGCATATTATTTACTACCAGTCAACATGCATAATAGTTACTACCAGTCAACTTTGTCGACGACAAATCTATCGAGGGATCGAGCCTCCTGGTTACTAGATAAGCGCGGGTCGCAGTCTGTACAAGCGGGAGGGGTTGATCGGCAAAATTAACGCGAACAAGTACATACTGTACTGCCACATGCATATAAGTTATTACACGTCAACTTTGGCTATGACAAATCTATCGAAGGATCGGGCGATCGTCTAGTAACCAGATAAGCACGAATTGCTGTCTGTGGAGGCCGGAAGGGAAGCCATCGGCAAAGTTAATGCAACCTAGAGGAAGAAATTTTACTATCACGTGCATAATGTGCATGACGAGCTCCATGGCGCAGCGGTCAACACGCCAGGCTGTGACACGGATGGTCCCGGGTTGGATCCCCGGTCAGGTCAAAATGAAAAACGATCTTTTTCAGATTGACCTGGGTCTTGGATGTTTATCTATATATATATATATATATATAAACACTACTTTGGGCACTTAATGCATCCAGCAGCGATCTTGAACATTGTAGACTCCACCTTTAACCCGGAATAACTTTGCTCCTGTTGTAGGTATTTAGTTCGGAGTCGAATATATTGCATCTTATGATAATTTCTGACCGACATATTCGTTAATATACCTTTATACTCGACAAAATTTTTGCTCAACTTTCGAAAGAAGTTTGATCCGTAACGGTCAATTTTTTTACTCTCGTTATTACTTTATGACTCCACGTTTTATTCAACACTTGAACTTTGGTGCCTCCTTTTTATACTTTCTGGCAAATATATATTTACCTTAATTTCAAAACTTATTTCATCCGTAATATACAGTTCATAATGTCTAGTTGGTACTTTCTGTCTCCGCGTTTTATTCAAAACTTGTACTTTGATGACTCCATTTTATATTATTTATTTATTGAATTTGCCCGGCTAATTTTATATTCGTAAAGATTGTAACTTATAAGATCCACGTCCTATACAAAGTGGAAGGGACTTACCCGTAGTAAATCGAACCACGGGCTATACTAGATCACGTTAGTATAATGCAATTAAAATAACAGTCAAAAACAATTTAAAAAAATCGACTTTCCCATTCAAATCGCCCGGGCGGCTGCACACTTTTGTATGGAAATGCCGAAAATCATTTTTATTTTTTGGCTTTGATTTCAATTTCATTATACTATAATGATCTCAAACCCCCTTCTATTGAGCTTCGAATGTGGCATGAGTTTTCACAATATAACAGATTGTTATTTAGTTTAATAGGCGAGTTTACGCCCCCCCGAACCCCCTTCTTCTATTAACTTTTAAATGAAGTATGTGCTTTGAAAACATTAAAGATTGTTTTATTTTTTTATTGGCGGGGGCTAAGCCCCCTGAACCCCCTTCAACAATTGGTCTTTGAATATGTCGTGTTTTTTAAAATGTTGGTATTTTTGTCTAATTTAAAACGTCTTTTGTTAAGCTTTGAAAATTGTATAAGCTTTTAAACATAACATATTGTTTTTTTGTTTGACAAGCGGGTTTAACTACACCCAGTAACTCCCTTTTTCTATTGACCCTTGAATATGGCATGTGCTATTTGCTGATATATCTATTTTTGGGTGCCATCGTTTGAAACACGCTTTAATGTCAGATTCTCATCAATAGATTTTGCGTCGCTAGCCTTTTACTGTTTACACGCAAATTATTGCTACAGTACTATGTTACTGCAGTAAAAAAAATTCGTGCCTGCTTCAGCGTATGAATGTGGTCTGTAGACCACATCCATACGCTGCGGCGGATTTTACAGGAGACCAAGGAGTATAGCGGATCACTATGGTTAGCGTTTTTGGACTACGAGAAAGCCTTTGATTCGATCAAAACATAGGGCGTGCTTCAGTCTCTTCTGCGGTGTCGTGTTGACCATTGGTATATCGAAGTGTTGAAGTGTCAACACAACATCAACGCCACCATGTCAATCTGAGTACAAGAGCAGAGTATACAATCTATTCCACTGCAGAGAGGGGTTAGACAGGGAGACGTCATTTCTCCGAAACTGTTTACCGCTGCTTTGGAAGATGCTTTCAAGCTCCTGGAATGGAAAGGACTTGGCATAATATCTATGTTGAGTACTTATATCCCTCACCTTTGGTTTGCCTATGATATCGTTGTCATAGCGGAATCGCTGGAGGACTTAAGTACCATGCTCAATGGCCTCGATGAGGTTTCTCAACTGGACCTTAAGATGACCCTATGGTCCAACATGGATATTCGCCATGATCTTCGTTTTATCTATATAAAACAAAGATCATGTCGGACATCCATGTTGCGCCAACACCGGTTTATGTAGGGAACTTTATCCTTAAAGTTGTAGACCAATATGTCAATTAATCCAGCTTTTAAGGATGAGGTCTTTCGACGAATCCGACTTGGCTGGGCAGCGTTTAGGAAGGTCCGCAGTGTCTTCTCGTCCAAAATACCTCAGTGCAAGTCTTCGACCAATGTGTGTTACTAGTGATGACTTACGGGTCCAAAATGTGGTCCCTTACTATGGGTCACATAAGAAAGCTCAAGCGCGCAAAGAGCTATGTTGAGAGCTATGCTCGGTGTTTATCTACGAAACCGAATCAGATATAAGGAACTCCGTAGAAAAATTAAAGTCTCCGACATAGCTCAGAGGATTAGCTCCTCAAAAAGGCAGTAGGCGGAGCACATAGCGCGTTGAACCGATGGCCGATGGGGGAAAAAGGTTGTTGAATGGCGACCACATACCGGTAAGCGCAGCGTCGGACACCCATCGACTAGGTGGTCGGACGTCCTGACCAAGGTCGCAGGCAAATGCTGGATGCAAGCCGCTTCTAACCGGTCATTTTGGAAATCCTTAGGAGATGCCTATGTCCAGCAGTGGACTTCCTGCGGCTGAAATGATGATGATGATAATGACAAAAGTGCTTGTTAAAACAAATCAAATGAGTCCAAATTCGACGAGCGTATCTTATTTCGTTAAGTAGTGTCCAACTATCTGACTCAGCTACATGATACCATGATATTCCATTGTCACCGAAGATATGAGATACGTGTTCTTTTAACGAGCCCATACACGACGGCTATCTTGTTTAGTTCAGTCAAAAGTTTCTAATATAATTATTTTTAAAATAAGTAAAACCGACTTCAATCCTATACGTAAATGGGTGTGGTAGTTGAATCAAAATAGAGAAACAACGTCGTCATGAACTTGTCTTGATTCACGAAAGAATTAAACAGAAATAAAATTAAACCAAATGGCAAACTTGTACAATTTTTGTTGATTTTTTTCTAAAAGCACTGGATACATTTCGATAAAAAAATTATAGGATCACTTTTGAAGTTCAGGCAAAACAGAGAAGAAACTTTCTCATTAATTTGTCTTGATTCGCATAAGAATAAAAGACGAATAAGTTTAAACCAACCAAGTTTGAGTCTTTAACAATTTTTTGAGTTTTTGTAATTTTTTTCAAAAAGTGCTCAATACATTGCGACAAAAATTTTATGGGACTTCTGGAGCATTACCTATCGAACAAAAAAAGAATCACTAAAATCGATTAGTAACTGTAATCGCGTAACATATACACCAAAAAAATACATACAGACGAACTGATAACCTCCTCCTTTTTTGAAGTCAGTTAAAAGGGACATATTTGTACATTTTTTTTTGGTTTTTGTTATTTTTTCTAAAAGCATTGTATACATTTCGATAACTGAAGTTTTTGTAATTTTTTTCAAAAAGTGCCCAATACAATGCAATAAACATTTTATGAGACCACTTCTGGAGCATTACCTATCGAACAAAAAAAGAATCACTGTAATCGATCCATAACTGACTGAGGAATCGCGTAACAAACATACAAAAAAACATACAGACGAATTGAGAACCTCCTTTTCTGAAGTCGGTTAAAAACTAATGAACACCAACTTAAATAGTTATGAAGCAAAACTTACACGCCGTGCCAGCAGCCGGCAGGAGCCAATCATAGGTACCGACAGAAATTGTGTGCTCTGATTGGCCCATTTGAATCGGAGCAAGAAGTGTTAGAAAGCTGAAAAGGTGGATTTGTATAAAAATTGCCTTATTCTTATTATTACTCGCGTCAACACTTATGACTCCGAAAGGAGTCATATGTTCACGAGAAAACGGCAATGGAGTCAAAAAATCAAACCGGAGTAAGAAATGAAAACGGAGTAATTAAGTGCTGCTCATACGGCACGTTTGAGCCAGGAAGTGCCCATGGGGCCCATATATATGTATTTGTTATAAAATATTCTATCGTTGAGTTAGTATCCCATAACACAGGTCTCGAACTTACTTTGAGGCTAGCTCAATCTGTGTGATTTGTCCGTATATATTTATTTATTTATAAAGGTTATATGTGTATATATTCGACTTGATTTGCTTTTAGAAATGAAATTTAAAAAAAACTTTGTTTCCATCTTAATAATAACTTTAATTTGAAAGCTGCACAAAGCCAGCAAGTTTCCCCACACTTATACAGACTATAAAAAAAAAAAACCGCAACTGGAACTGGAAAAATTCCCGACCACCCCACAAAACGTCGAGAAATACGAATTCCAGAGATGGTTTAAATTTATACAACGAATTTGATATTCAAATTGAAATGGGATGTCACACCACACGCGTAGCCTGTCCGTTATACAATTATACAGCCTATATACAGCTATTCACAGGAAAAACGTGATGAGAGCAAAAAGCGGCGAAAAATTAACAGAATATTACGTGACTTTTATTTGTCAGGGCTACCAGATTTTAGAACGACCGTTGGACCCTCGTTGTGGGTTTTAATGTAACCTCACATATTTTTTGGCCAAGCTTATCTAATATGACGCGAATTTGGATTCACAGGGGGTAATTCAGCCAGATGATATAAACAACTTTGCCTATGAGACCAATGCTAAAAACTGAAATAAAAAATCGATATTCTTACACAAATTGACTGGGCGGCTTAATATTTTTATAAGGAAATGTCAATTTTTGCCGACTAGTTTCGGTCTGTTGCAAAGACCATCATCAGGGCAAGGCGAGTGTTAGCAGTGGCGACCTAACATTCCGAACGAAACTAGTCAGCGATACCGAATGAATACGTCAGTAAAAAACTTAATTCTGTTATGAAATTATGTGACGTAAGCTTTAATAGTTTTAACTAATACAATATTGAGACATTATTTATTTGAATAGAAAAAGCGAATAAGATTAAGGCCTTTGGTTATAGAAATGTAATAATACGTTCAAATTATGTATTTTATAAATTTCTGTAACCAACATTTAATAACAAGAATATATTTTTCCAGACCTATGACAACCCTATTTTAGCACAAGCAAAAACGACAAGAGATCTTTATTATTCATTATTATTTGAGTTCTTTTCGCGAATTTTTCATTTTGTCATCAGAATGTTTCCGTTTTGACTCGGCAGTTCTACAATACCTCTAATTTGGAATACAAATTCTGTTGCTTCCTCGCTTGCATTTTAATAGCTCTTGATGGAACTTACTCGGAAAAACGAACCTCTATTTTATATACAAATATTATCACGCCAACTCGAATTTGCAAGAAAATGTTTCGGAACCTTTTCATGCAAACAAACAATCAAACAAATATTTTCTCTTAATAATGTTAATAAAAAAACGCGAAACCTGATATTATATTAGTTTGCTCAGAATCGAGAGTAAATCCATTGCACAAATAAAAAGATAGGATCAAATTAAAAAAAATATATTTTAACTACACCGTGTTAGATCATTCCTTAACTCTGTCTTAACGTGACCGCAAGGGGCATAAAAATATCTCGAGCTCCTCCGTCCTTCGGAAGGCACGTTAAGCCGTTGGTCCCGGCTGTCATCATTGATGTCAGTCGTTAAGCTATGTCAGATGCCTTAAGGCAGCTTGAAAAATCTGACACCAGTGTTGGCCACTTACACATACGAAAAACAAAACAAAACTTAAGGGGGAACAGTAGGCACAGTAGCGACGCCAATCATTTTATTCCTAATACTTTACAAATAGAAAGAAATTCAAGAATATAAACAATACAAGTCTTAGTAAATAACCTGAAGTATTTTTGGAATCATGTTTTGATATTATGAGAATCAGTCATTGAGAGAAAAAGTGATAACCGCCAAAAACGGCCGTTTTTGGCGGTAATCAGATTCTCATAATTCTCACTGATTCCGATAGTAATAAACATGATTCAAAAAATACTTCAGGTTATTTACTAAGGCTTGTATTGTTTATATTTTTGAATTCCTTTCTATTTGTAAAGTATTAGGAATAAAATGATTGGCGTCGCTACTGTGCCTACTGTTCCCCCTTAACTCTATCATGCGGCGGCACGCGAAGCGGCACCGTCGCCCTGGACCGCGAGTCCATAGACTTTTTAATTTGCAACACACACAAGAAAACGGAGAAGAGGCATCTCTGAAATCAGCATGATAGTAACCAGTTGACTGCTTAATCATCATCGAGGACAAGTTGGGTCTATAACTTATTTCAATCCCAATGATCTACAAAACAAAAAGATTATTATTGATAGGTCATACTACAAAGATTTTTTTCAAATGTGTTGATTTGAGTTGTTCCTTGTTTTTAACCCCCGACGCAAAAAGAAAGGGGTGTTTTAAGTTTAGCGTGTTTGTTTATGTATCTGTCTTTGGTATCGTAGCTCCCAAACGGATGAACCGACTTTCGTTTGGTTTTTTTGTGTCATAGATAATTTTATCCCGAGTGCTCTTTCTTAGCCATGTTTCAAAAAAATGTGAGTCGGAAGGTTTATAAAATTTTTAATTTGCTTTTTTTAAACAATATCTTTAACTTACTATTTTGTAATACGATGCGTACCTAATGCATTTATCAAAAAATATCGCAAAGGTAAGAAAACAATTTCCGAAAAACCGTCAATTCAGATTTTCGTTCCAAATACCTGTTTATCCTGTAAAACGGCTTGCGCCTATAAATAAATGTCGGTAAATGTCGGTAAAGTCCCGAAATTGGGATAATCCCTGCTCAATGATAAAGATATCGGATTTTGCGTTTCTATGGATACTTTATATCTAATTTTGATGTGCAAAGATAAATTTGGGTTGATGAGATGTGATCAACATCATTATTTTGTTTATTAATCACATGCTCATAATATTATATAGATTACTAGAAATGTTTCCCTCAACTTAGTTCGCTTAACACATATATAGTAAGTAGATGGACCACCTACTTCACTCACTTAGGGGCTGAATTTACTCTTTCTGAAAAAATCTCTTGAAAAAATCTTTCTTCATCATCACCTTGGTGACACGGTCAGTCGACCATGCACACCCTGGTGTCAGAGTCCTTCGGAACTGCTTCTCGGCCTCTGACGTGGTTCCTTTAACGACTCCCCGATGGCAGCCGGTACCAACGGCTTAACGTGCCTTCCGAAGCACGGAATCATCTTTCTTATCAGACAATCAGGTGATTCATGCCTGCAATGTCCTAACCAAACTGGAAACAACTTAACAAAGTATGCTTCCCGTGGGAATCGAACCCACGACCCCCGTGTCAACAAGGCAAACGCCTTAACCACTGGATCACGGAGGTTCTTAAAAGAAATAAAATGAGGGGTGGCGCTAGTTGGTTGATTTAAGCCCCTTAATTTCCTAACATGTATGATCAGTTTTTGATACCGGCGACTCTTCTATATCTTGATATATATCTATATCTTGAATACTTGCCATAACACTTTTGCCAATACACTAAACTTATTTTTGGCACTAAGACATCTAAAAATAGAAATAGTAACCTAAATCATGGAGCTAATTCCTAGCTTCACCAATTTTATAGTGTTAAGACAGATTTATTTTTTCCCTCCTTCTTGGCAAAGATGGCCGAAGAGATTTGAAGTCTAATGGATTAATGCAGTTTTCATATCTACAGAAAATCTTTCCAGATGAAATGCAGTTTAAATTTAAGTTTACTGATAGAATTACGTTCCTCAAGTACATATTTTTAATGACGAAAATTATAGACACGATTCTATCGATAATTCTTTGTGAATCAGGGTACAACACTATGCCTTTGTTTTAACTCACAAAAATATTGAAAAGGTAGTTAAATAACAACAATCATGTGGCAAAATCTATAAGCCATTTATATTGTACGACACGTTAAAGAAAGAGACACTCAAAAACATAACCTTTAAGTTAGTCGCAGTCGGTAAAAATTACTATAAATAAGTGTGATAAGCAGGGACTTTTCCGGCATCCATTGCTTTAAACATTATTTTACATTTCTGCTTAAAAAAAAAAAACAAAGAAAATGTAACACTTACAATCTGTTTTCAAAAATACCGGTTCATAAGTGTTAAGAACTGTCCTAGCCATTAAGGTAACATTGGCATAACAAACTGTGTATGCACACAAATAGAAAAATGTAAAAACAGTATTCTAACAGGATGGTTACAGAAAATATTTTATATGTTACACTTTTATAAGTGTTAACAGTAAAATAGTTTCAAAAACATCCAAACGAGTGTTACAGGATTAATTCTGTAACAGATATAATATGTTACCTTTATATGTGTAACCTTTATTATGCTGTCTTAAGGTCCCTGGTAAAAAGACCAAACACCGATAAGCCTGCATCAAATATCTATTAATAGGAAGGTACATACCCCTATACTAATGTAAATATCATCCAATAATGTCAGGGACGAGACCCAGTCAACGCGTATGATGTATCCAATAAAGCTATGATAACAAACACGGAGGATAAGCAAACAATACCAATATCTTATCATGTCCAATATTAATACCCTTATAAGCCAGCCGAGTTATACGACTTGTTGATACAAGATATGAGTAGGATCGTCTACATGGCTGCGACAGGAGTGCGATCTTAGGCGTAAAACTGACACGGATGGCATTGATACAGCGCAGACAGGGAATATTGTGATATGATTTTGAGCCTTATTGTCATATTGAAAACGATCATAATCGCGAGAAAAACGTTCTCGCAAGCAATAAGTGTTACAGGATTAATTCTGTAACAGATTTAATTTGTTACCCTTATGAATGTGTTTTCTCTATTATGGTGTTTTAGGTCAAAATTAAAAACAGATAAGCCTGCATCAAATATCTATTAATAGGAAGGTACATACCCCTATATTAATGTAAATATCATCCAATAATGTCAGGGACGAGACCCAGTCAACGCGTATGATGTATCCAATAAAGCTATGATAACAAACACGGAGGATAAGCCAACAATACCAATCTCTTATCATGTCCAATATTAATACCCTAAGCCAGCCGAGTTATACGACTTGTTGATACAAGATATGAGTAGGATCGTTTACATGGCTGCGACAGGAGTGCGATCTTAGCGTTTCGATAGCCTACAGAAGGAGGGTAATGTTTTTCGCATTTATTTATATTTGTATGTGTGCATGTCTGTTTCATTGTTAACTCATGTAGCTGAAACGCCTTGACTGATTTAAAAGTGTGAGGTCTTTGATTTGAATTCTTCCCCAGAGTGCTATAGGTTATGACTTCGTCAGATCGGCCAAAATCAAAATGGCAAAAAAAACTCAGGCAGGCGAGTTTTTTTTATGCAACTTGCTTAAATGATTTTTAACTTGATTTTATTTATAATCATAATTAATTAAAACTCGTGGCCTAGTCGTCATCATACCAGGCTTTCAATCTAGAGATTCGATCCCTGGCCTGGTCGAGATGGAAATTGATGATTTTCAGATGGGACAGAGATAGATTTTTGGATTTCAATCAACAAATTTTGATCGCTTTGGACCCTAAAAACAGCATTTTCTATGGGACCATGCTAAAAACAAAAAAAAAGATATTGATAGTCGCGTACAAATTTATCGAGCGGCTGAATATTTTTATACGGTAGTATTTTTTTTTTTACTTAAGCTTATTTTATATACCTTAGAGACCTTCTAATTTTACTTATGTATAAAAGCTTGAGAAGATGAAAACACGTTTCAGTGAAAACGCGGGCTAAAGGTCAAAGTCATAACATGTCAGAATATCCTTCACGAAACTTCGAAGTAACGAAGTTTCGAGATATGAGCGACTTATATTTGTTACATCGCCTGTCCAACGAGACGGGGGCTGTCATCCTGACATTTGATGGATTGAAGAGTAACGACGTCCCAAAATCCAGTTGGGCTCTAAATTTCTAGACTTAAAGAGAAATAAATGTTGGTGAAACAGAAAGGAAATGAGACGAATTTGACATTACTGTTCCAATAATTAAAATATAAACTAAAATATATACGAACAAATCACACAGCTTGAGCTAGCCCCAAAGTAAGTTCTTAAGTTAGACTTGTGTTATGGGATACTAACTCAACGACACTTTATTTATAACAAATACATATATAGATAAACATCCAAGACCCAGGTCAATTTGAAAAAGATCATTTTTCATCTTGACCTGACCGGGGATCGAACCCGGGACCATCCGTGTCACAGGCGTGTTGACCGCTGCGCCACGGAGCTCGTCATGTAATTACATGTACAGTGGGCCACATAGTAAAGGATACATACATAAATACTATCACGTCTTTCTCCCTTGCAGGGTAGACAGAGCCCAGGTCTGTAAAACCTACGTTACGTTTAGCATGTTGATGGTCTTGTAGGTCAGAACGGAAAGTACACCACCAATAAAACTCGTAAGTAAAAATGATATGGGGATTAGCCTTTTCTATGTGGACCACTAGACGTGGATCTTGGGTATAATATAGTACAATGTGTTCCTGACACCCTGTCGGATCCTCAAAGGAGCGACTAAGCCCGCCAATGTGTACAACTTTTCCTATGGGAATCATGTTGGAAATTAAAAAAAAAACAACATTTTCATACAAATGGCCCGGCTGCTTGAACACTTTTATATTAAGAATATTTTTTTTTTCAAATTTCCATCGTTAGCCCCATAGGAAAATTTGTTCATATAGACGGGCTGAGTCGCCCCTTTAAGGATCCGACAGGGCTACAGGGACACATCATATATTATATTGTTTTATGTGTTGAGTTCTGATTCTCTGCAAACAGAAATCAGGAACGAGATTCGAAACTAGCCAGTTGTTGAATAACTCCGTTCTATCGATCAATTCTATCGACATTTCAACGCACATCACTAAGGTTGTCGAACCCACTATGCTAATAAAGGTTGATTTGCATGAAACAAATCGCCAGCCAACAATTATTGTTATGGTCACCAATTAAAGTAAACGACCACCAGAGCGGCATTTTTAAAGACTTTTTTATATTAATCAAGTAATCGATGGAGTAGCAATAAATCTTTCAAATATTTTTTTAACATTAGAATTTTGGTACAACTGTCTCACGAAATATTAACTCCATCATCATTCGGACTTTTTAAATCTTCACTTGCTGGACTTCACAGCATGGATGGATGGCGGAAACGAAGAGAGGCCTATGCTCAGCAGTGGGCGGAAGATGGGTTGACATGACGTGGTCTTTTTTCCTCTGCGCTCTAGATGTTAGTTCCTGGGCACTTTTTTGCAATATGCTGGTAGTAGAAAATGCACTATGCACTAATACATACATATATACATATAACGAAAAGTTAACTCACATGCTGCTAAAACATTATATCAAAATGTTAAGCAACCACGGGCGCAGTCCCCACTTGGATGAGTGACCGCAAGTGGCATAAAATATCTGAGCTTCGGAAGGCAAATCAAGCTGTTGCTCCCAGCTGTCATCATTGATGGCAGTCGTTAAGCTATGTCAGATGCCTTAAGGGGGCTTAAAAATCTGGCACCAGTGCTGGCCACTTACACAAACGAAAAACAAACAAACAAATAAATAAGGACAGAGTATAGAATTTCAATCCACAAAATAAACAGTTAAGGTCGAGTCGCCACTCAAGATTTATCCCCGAGAGATAGCAATCAGAGAATCACATTATCTTCAATGCGTTAAGCTTGTTCCTGAGTGAGATATGTAAACTAATGAATATATAGAAGAATCACCTTTGTCTACTATGGGCTAGGCATGGCATGGGCTATGCGGCCAGCAACCCATCACTATTTTCATTCCGTTCTCCACATAAAAGTCCACCATGTTTTGCAGCAATTTGGGATTGAGATGCCATCGCCCTAATTCTAGAATAAGAACTCTATTTTATGTTCCATTAGCCAGAACTAGAAATACATTTTTATATCGCGTTTGCCATAAATACAACACCTCCTATAATGATCTCGATATTTTTTCGACATCCATAGCTTTTTATAAAAAAAGTTTAAAGTCAACAATGTAACTGGATTTTTTGTTTTCTTCTGTGTATTGTATTAGATTAAGATTTATTTTATCAAAGCTTTCTGTTCTGTTCGATAGTTTGTATAAGTTATCTGAGGAAACTTAATTGGTTTAAGTATTATTTTTATTTCATGTACTTTGTTAAACTATTATAACTTTATGTTTCCCTAATATAAATAAATAAATGTTGGTGGGCATTTAGGTAGAGAACGGCTAATCGCGGCCGTAAGGTTTTATAGACCTGGGCTCTGTCTATTCCGTCTAAAAAGCTCAGGTCTATAAAGGTAGGCATAGGTACATATACATATACCTATGCCTACACACGACTTACTTCATACAACGCTATGTCTGAATCAATTCACTTACTTGCTTGCTTAGCATGGAACCATTACTTCTGTGGACTCTGAAAAGCAACAGACGTGATGGTCTATTACGCAAGATTTACCCCCGAGAAATAGCAATTAGAAAATCACATTATCTTCAATGCGTTAAGCTTGTTCCTGAGTGAGATATGTAAACTGTGTATTACAGTAGTAGTTGGTCAATAGTCTTTTTACCAGCAACCAATTTAGATAAATCTTTTTTTTTCGTAGTAACTAGGTTCTAAATCTTCTAATTGAAGATTTTCGAAACCGAAAGTAAATAAAAACCTCGTTTAATATTATTTCAGGTCATATTGTACGAAATGCAAAATCTGTGCCTTTTTTATTTTCACGAGAGATAAGTAGCTGATAAACTTAGATAGTAATCGCAATTTATTTCGCAGATAACGCACCAAGGAGATAGTGTTAAAAGGTTCTACAGTTTTAATTGTAGCGGACATTTTGTTTAGATCATTTTAAGATTGTTACTTTAAAATCACTGTTCGAAGTAACTTAGGTAGGCTACATACCAGCTTTGGCCAGAGCAGTCAAAAGATTTGGCCTACACTCTCCACTATACTGCTCTGGCCAAAATAATGGCTTTGGCAGTACAGAGAGGGTCGTGCTCCTGCAGTGGAGACTAACAAAGACCTGATGATGATGATGATACCAGCTTGATCGACATGACCTTTTCAACTGCGCTTGAAATGTTATCATGTCGTCTAAATAACAAATTTTCCATGCTGGTCTGGGAGAAAAAAAAAATACGTAAAATGTACCACACAGGCCCTAGAAACTGGCTGAGGGAATGGGAGCAAAATCGAAGGAATCATGTATACAGGCGGTCTGGATAGCAACCCACGCGATAAAGAGGTGAAACTATGTATTTTTGTAAATAACAAATAAGAAGGAATTTATTGTCGTTATTTGGACGACATTAATAAATAAATATATACGGACATGATGATGAATGAATGATTCGGAAACGGATCCATAAATCGAAAAATGTTGCTCTCAACCTCACAATATTTTTAAAGACCTATTTAACGATACCCCACACGATGGGTAAGTAGAGAAAAAAAATACTCCCCCGCTTTACTTGTATGGGAATTACCCTAAAAAAAATTTTTTTCAAGATTTTTTCCTGCCACTTCTTTGGCATGATTAATATATATACTTATACCAAATTACAGCTTTCTAGTACTTATAGTCTCTGAGTAAAACGCCGGACGGACAGACAGACAGACAGACATGACGAAACTATAAAAACGGCAAAAAAGCATGTGTATTGTATGTGACGTATATAAAAAATGTTGATAACATATGTATAAAACTGTGTATTTTTAAAATAATGATATTTTTTTTAGTTTGTCTCTGATACACCAATAAATTATTCAGACTTAAACAAATTTCGTAAGGGTTAACTATCGAAACATCATTTCAATTTGTATCTTCGTTTTAATATGAATACATACTATCCCGTCATTTTCCCTTGCGGGGTAGACAGAGCCCAGGTCTATAGAACCTAAAGGCCACGTTTAGCTTGATGGTGGGCTCGTAGGTAATGTAGGAGGAGAACGGGATCAAAATAGAGATGGGTTGCTAGCCGCATCGCCTATTGACATGATTCCTCAAGCCGATTCCCTCGATCGGCTTTTACGATTTACGCGGTAAGAAAAGCAGCTGGCTCATTCTAAGTTTTTTCTTTTCACCCAGACCAGCGTGGAAGAGATAAGAAGACCAAATAAACACGATTATTGAAAATATAATATATGACATCGATATGAATATATTTCATCTCAAGCAGTGGGCGACTATTATGATAGCCTTCATAATTTACCGATAACCATCTAATAATTTAAGCTTTCGACATCACTACTAAACTGAACTAAGATTCATCAAAATTGCATAAATTATAAAATTAATTACTGCCCAGTGTCTCTACCGTTTGTTACAAGATCTTTGATGTGAGAATAACGTTGGAGGTGACTTCCTAAGTTATATTGTGAACGCCAAGATGAGTTTGTTATGCTTTCAAACCCTATCTACTGAATAGAGGTGTTATATTAGGGTCAGATATCAAGAACCATGTTATCGAATATATTAGTTTACCGATATTATGTTCCGTTAAACGTTCTCCAAGAACGGTGAAGAACAGGCTGGGATTTTGCAGGCGATATTATTTTTTGAGGCATTTTACATCAACGTTTAGTTAATTTCGTTTCGTATCGTCGTAGTTAGGACGCGAACGGATGTGAAACGCGAACGGGCGCGGAACGCAGTAACGCAGCCGATTCACCGATACGATACTTTGGATATTAACTGTTCTTGACGGTTCTTCGGGAACGCGTTCTTCGGATATCACATAACCTAATATATTTGTATTATGTTCTGCAGCACTCATATTATGTTCGCGGTATCGGTTCTGATATATCAGTAACACCTCCACTACTGAACCAATAAACAAAAAAATTTTGCATAGGTACACGTTGTCTGGAGTACGGAAAAGGATAAGGCAGGGAGTCTTGGTCCCAGAAAAAGTATAGTTCCTGAGGTATTGACACTAACGCGAGCGGTAACGCGGGGAAAACTAGCTAAGATAGAAATTAATAATCTTTCTCTTATCTGAGCGTTTTTATTTTGGATAGAGTACATATTTTATAAATAAATCCGGATAGGATTCATTTGAAATCCGTTTGATGAAAATCTAGATTCCTATTTCACCTCAGGTTCATACAAGCTCATGTTGATACTCACCTTCATACAAGCAGAGTAATTTTATGCTTAATTCTACTACAAGCGAAACTTTAAGGAACATACTAATACTTCTTCTTCTTATTTAAGAGCCAGGCTCTTGTCGGTAGATTTCCATTCTGTAGAATATAGTATTCTGTGCCTTCACGCAAAAAGTACTAGACATATTTTCATACAATTTAGAATGTCATCCCTATTTGGGGAAATGCAAGTATAATATAACATTTTATAACAAAATATTCTTGAATCATTGTAGAGACTTTAAACTATTAAATATTTTGAATTAATATGCATATACCGTATGTGGCGGGACAGGTACGCTATCAGACAGATTTATGCTGGCAATTTTGGTCTTTATGCGAAAACATTACGGACTATATTTGCGTACATAATTTCCGAGAATGGGATAAATTTAGACTGTAGTGTACCCTCTGTAGGATTAGGGTTGTCATCTTGGAAAAAGTCAACATTTTATTTTTTAATTACTTGTCTCTCTGTTATTTGAAGCCGTTTCCGGTTACATCCTCAGCTGTGTAGCATTAGAGCTCGGGTTTCACAAAAATTAAAAAACAACCTTTATTTTGGGTTACAGGACTCAGGTATCAGTATTTGGCCACCTATGTCAGCGTACCTACTAGTAAAAAAAAAACTATTTAATTGGAACCAAAAAGTTTACACTCAATCAGGAGAGTGTGTTTGTAATATATTGTATCGCCTCATATTATGAAGTCGGTCAGACATGCAAGATATCATTAGATGTCTTGAGAACCTGACTGTCTTTGGTGGTTCAAGATTAGAGAAAATGTTAAAGTATCAAAATAAATTACTGAACAATAAAGACGAGTTAAACACATACGGAAATAAATTTTGATTAGGTATATAAAACAGACATAAAAATATACTTTAAAAAATTGAATGATATTCCTAAGTCATAAGGATAAGTCCACCATCTGTTAGGGATTTAAAACTAGTTTTTGTAATAATGTATTTTGTAAAATAAAGATTTTAAACAAACGAACAAGCATATTTTTTAGTAAATCGTGAAGTGACAACCCTACACAACTAGCTATATTTACGAGCGACACACTAGTGGTCGCTTCAGGCATATAACGATATACTAAACATAGAGTAACGATCATTTAATATGCATATATTTTGTGGAACTATATTTTAAGATAAAGCTTTTCAACGCCCACCCACTGATCAAGAAAACAGGCGAGTTACCAGTTATTATTGTGAATGAGAATAAAGTAAAAAATTTAATTATAACGTAATAAAAAAATATTTTTGACAAAAATCAAAAACCGACGTCAATCCTATAAAAAAGTGTGCAAACTGGAACTTAAAAGTAGAAATAATAATTAATTACGAGGAACCAAGCGCAATAAACAAAAATATTGATAATTTCATACTTATTTACAATTTAAAATCAGTTTTTAATTGGGGTACCATACCAGCCAATACACATGTTTGCCTTCGTCGCATACAAAAATATTTTACATTTATCACAGTCTCAAAAATATTATTCAAACCAAACGCTAGTTCTATGCCCAAAGGTAGTATATTCTAAAAAGATTTATCATTTGACCATAACATATCATCGCATATGAACCGCAGCCGAGTGAAATATGTAGAAAAATATGCCCAAACGGGTGATATATTCGCCCAATATCGAATATTTTGAATATTCGCAGTATTAAAACTCACACAAAACATTCGTACAAAACAACAATGGGACGAAAAGCGACAGCTTCCATACTGACGTCTACTAGGGTGACCTGATAGTTGGGGAATTCGGGATTGTCCCACGTCCACGTTTACCGAATTTGGCAGTAATATCCCGGAATTACTCAATGTTATGAGAGACATGTTTGTCAACCAAAAACATCATGGATTTCTAGAGTCCCATATTTTAATGAGCCGGGCAATATACGCCAAGATTACCGCTACATAGAAAGATGGATAAAAAATCCTCTACTGAACATAGAAAGAAAATAACATACAAATCAAATAATTAAGAAGCAATTATTTTCCCCTTTTTGGTCATTAAATCACCAAGTGAGTATAGCCCTATTTCCTATCTAATTCCTAATTTCCTAACTTTTTCTAACTAATATTATAAATGCGAAAGTGAGTTTGTTTGTTACGCTTTCACGCCGTATCTACTGAACCGATCATCATAAAATTTTGCATACACATAGGCTAGGGTACTGAGAAGAATATAGGCTATATATCACGCGGGCAGAGCCGCGGGTAACAGCTAGTTATAAATAAAGTATTAAAAAAAAATCTTAAACCACGAAATTGATCGTATGTGCTAATGTGAAATAAATTTTGAATTATATTTATCATAAATTTCCGACTCTATATTGCCTGTACTCATGTAAGTATAACTTTGATGACTAAATATCAAAATAAGGAGATTAATTTTGATCAAAGCAAAGAGAGGCGAAGAAGAGCTAAGACATACAAATTAAAGGTAAAGTTAATGTCGTGACTACAAAGAGGTCAAAGTGATGGCCGAACACAGGCTGACATTGAACATGATAACCTGACTATATCCCACTGACAACAAAACTCTTAAATTAAAGAGAGAGAGATTAATGACCACCCGCTACGGATCATTTATTAATACCTAATTCAATTAAAAGACCGCTCATTCTGGCATTGTCCCATATTTATCATGATATTTGGCAGCCCTATTCTCTAAACACAATTTAGGGGAAACAGGGGTAATATGGGACAGCGCTCACTCGAGCAAAGTCGTAAATCAATAACGCAATATTAAATAAAATTCCCCACTATATATCATACGAACCTCCTCGTTCTATAGAAAAAACGCCAGTTTTGGCGGGCCTCCGCACCCTCCCACGTCGTGCCGAAAAGTGGCGATATAGGGGGAACCATTCGAAGTCTGTAGGTCAGGGTATATCGGTCGGTCATATGTCAGTAAGGA
Source organism: Rhodophaea formosa (assembly GCA_963082605.1). Lineage (NCBI taxonomy): Eukaryota > Metazoa > Arthropoda > Insecta > Lepidoptera > Pyralidae > Rhodophaea > Rhodophaea formosa. Next base: position 4,008,394 of record OY720228.1, on the reverse strand, counting down.
CTAATGCTTATTTAATACGAAAACTTATTGTGCTCATTGCAAGGCGATTGAACGTTTAGAAATTATAATTTATTGCAATAAAGGGCGACTCTCAAAGTGGCTATATAGAACTGGACATATTTAGTTGGTAAAATATGCAGACATTTCGTATATTGTTGCTAGCTTGTAGCCGTAAAAGTACCTCGGATGCCTTAAAACAGCTTGAAATAAATCGTGTGTATGATATATCTATACGATATATATATTAATACAATAAACAACTTATTTGAATAATAAAATTATATTTTTTAATCTTATAAGTCTGTTCCGAACATGCTATTTTCACATTTTAAAAAGAGTTTAAGCATTCAAGATGTGATACCAGTTGTTATAGATCTTTTATTACTAAGATTAAATAAGATGTACTTTGGACATTATAGGAGTTCATTTGAACTATGAAATATAAAGTGATATTTTAGCAAAAGTAAAGGTATTTTTTGTTTTCTAAGTGGCCACACGCAACAAGTTTGTATATCAACACAATTTTCTTTTGTTGTTCAGTTAGACTGATAGACCAAAAATATATTATCATTTATTGAATAACCCATTATATAATATTGATACTTTATTGGACATAAATGTCAAATTGTCGAAAACGATTTGTATGTCTGTCAATGGCGCAATATAATGTAAATAGAACCGAGTGCGGTGGGATAATTGCGTAGTTATGCATAATAACTGTGAATCATAGATTACAAGTCCTTGTTCATTAAGTAACTATTTTATTAGACGTGTCTCGTATTTATTAACTGGCGGTCGTGCGAGACACTCCCAAAGAATATAATTAACTATAAAATATATATACATATAGGAACAAATTACACATACTAGGTGTGTTTATTTTTGGCTGGTCTTTACATAGCAACACGAAATTTTTTTTGTTAACATGCATATTGTCCATAAAACTAGAATATCATATGCCTATCGACAAATAGTTCGGTTTTTACCGTCTATGAGTTGGACACCATTTTTCTACGCTTTTAGGCGAAAAGAATCTATCTAGAATTTATACTCTAAAAAATTTCCATCTTTTCATACAAAAGTATTCAGCCACCAAGGCAATTAGTTTGGGAAAGTAAAAAAAAAATGAGTTTCTAGCATTGGTCCCATAGTAAAAGTTGTTCATATTGACGGTCTGAGTCACCCATTTAAGGTTATGTCGAGGGTCATATAACACTATGTACGGTATACTCTAAGTACAAGACATACGACGCAAGAAAATAACAAATTCCCCGCTATTACCGTCTCCGTTTCTCCGCATACATTAAACCTATCTCACAAACACCAGCTTAAACAACAAACCTGATCTATTCCCATTCAGAGCCCAATCTAGCCAATAAGCCGCTCCGGGCAAAATTAATTCGCTGCCCCTTACGCTAACACTTTTTGCCTAAAATGGGAAGTTCGGTACTATAATATTGTTTGAATTGTATAATTTTTACATTATGTGTTATTATCTAACCGGCCTTCTGTAAAAGCCTTTAAGGGGCAACCGAGCACGCCAAAATGAACAACTTTTCCTATGGAGCCATTCTGTGCACAGGATTTTTTTCGAAATTTATTTAGAATTGCCTAACGGCATGAACGTCTTTTGATACAAATATCAAAAAAGTCGACTCACCAGCGTTGAAACTAATGCATAGAGCAATGTCAAGAACAAATTTATACGCGGCATGTTTGTCTGTAAAATAATTTATCAGTCAATGTTAATGCTTTCACCATCATCATGAACCTGTTTCCACTTAGAGTTGCGCGAATTTTCCAAGGAACATCATTAGATAAATGTGAGATGAGCACATCTCTTAGAAATATCCGTCTAAAGATTTACAACCACTGACTACACAAAGACCCACCATTGTAAAATAAATTTGGTATTAAACTTTTACTTATTTATTAATTAATTTAACTTTATACACATACAAGTGTAATGGCGGACTTTTCTCTCTAAGAGACAAAAATGAGGACGCCATGAAACCGCCCGGTACACAACTTTGTCGCCCCTTCATTAATACTGCTCCGGGCATTTTCCCAGCTGATAGATCAGGCCCTATCCCTACCTGCCGAGAGAACGTGTCAACACAATATGGCGCCCGAAAGTAATAGGCCAATACGCCTAATCTCGATCAGCCGGGATCTGGGTGAAATTTGGTCTCATTGAACACCGCTTTGCCCCCCTAATACAGTGACAAAAGGTCGATTTTGTAACACAATATTGCTGTAACGAGTAGCTATTCGTCAAGTGTGCCTTTACCCCCGCTTCACTCACGGATCTTTAGAATTCAACGAGAGTTTTCGTGAGTAACCCGTTGTTATGTATTAATTTATACTATTATGACTTGTTTTTTTTATAAGTATATATAAGTATACGGACAAATCACACAGATTGAGCTAGCCCCAAATCAAGTTCGAGACTTGTGTTATGGGATACTAACTCAACGATAGAATATTTTATAACAAATACATATATAGATAAACATCCAAGACCCAGGTCAATCTGAAAAAGATCGTTTTTCATTTTGACCTGACCGGGGATCGAACCCGGGACCATTCGTGTCGCAGCCTGGCGTGTTGACCGCTGCGCCACGGAGCTCGTCGCTCGTCGTTATATTAATAACTAGCTGCCCTCCCCGGCTGCGACCGGGTATGAATTATATAATTATATAAACCTTCCTCATGACTCATCTATATATTGGTGAAAACCGCATGAAAATCCGTGCAGTAGTTTTTGAGTTTATCGCGAACAGACAGACGCGGTAGAGGACTTTGTTGTATAACATGTAGTGATAGTGATGATATTTTATAATATGTTAGTGATAAGGGTCATAAGAGAAAATATTAGGCAAATGTCTACTGAGTCTACCTACTTAGTAAACACTGTAAAGTGTTCGAAACGTTAAGTGTATAAATAATGTAACGAAGGCGATAAAACCGTGTTTAAAGTAATTTTATTTAAATAAGGGTCATGTTAAAAAAAATTAGGGTCCTGTATCCAAAGAGACCTACTTACTAAGCCTCCGCTGTCCGTCTGCCACAGGAATTTACCTTATTAACCGTAATAGTTAGAATTAAATAAAAGATAAAACTTAAAGGGGATACAAACATTTTTCGTGGTCCAGTGCAGCAACCCTTTGAAATAAATTATAAGAAAAAAAATAGATCAATTCAAATTTGGTTCTGCTAGGCCCTAGATAACTCTTCGAACTATTTTTGAACTTATATTAACAGTTTTAATTGTGAATGTAAAGCTTAGAATATTCGTTAAAAGTTTCAGTTTTTGACAATAAGGCTAAGAAAAGCTGTAATCTTATGTATTATGGTTGAATATATCATACTACGAGACTGATTTTCAAAATTCTATCACCTATTGAGAGCTAATTTATCTGTCGGTGACATAGGCTATAATTTACGCCGACGAAGACGCGGGAAAATTTCTAGTGTTTTAATAAATGTACAATCTCAACAACACTCCAATACCGTATTGAAAACCGAGAAATCTTGGTGAAATCCATAAAGCTCTGGACTGAAAGCTCTCCAAGCTTTGTTCCCGTGTGTCCCATATATCGTAAGAAAGCACAAACGTGATGTATACCTCCCGGAGGTGACGTATGTAAGTCATATACTTGAGATATAGCGCGCGGCGGAAACGAGTGTGGTGTGAATTATTTTGTGTTCATTGTATTCTAGAGCATATATTCAATTATATGGTTATTAATACATAATGCCGTGTGATTCCCGGCAGAGTAGAATAGGACCTCTGTATAGATGTCACATGATAACTTCATGCTGCATCTTGCTTTTCACCTCATTTCTCAATCACCATCACCCTGTCCACTTTTAACTTCACTTCTTCTAAGTCTTCCCGTGGATGTCGTAGACGGCGACTCAGGATACACAAGCTAAATAACGCGTATAAACACTAAAGTGACCTCTCCAACCCGTCTGGCCAACAGAATAATATTATCAGAATAATACTAGGTGTAGACGAAACCCTCTGGCTGATCTTTTGTAGTATTTTTGGCTCTTACTTTATATGTAAATATTTATATAGTTTAATCCTTATGTAAATACACAAATTTTGATTCAATGAACTTTGTAAGTTTAGCCATCCCAAATACCTTTTTTCCTAACGCGCATTCTCCCAGACCATCTTGAAAGACCCATGTTTCTCTTAAAATAACAAGACTGAATACTTAAAATGTTTTGTTAACTTGTGAGCTTTATTGTTATCACTATTTAACTTTGGCTTGGGAAGATAACCTTACCCTACTTCTAGAAATTAACACAGAGAGGTAACAAAAAGATAATTCCTCACTTCAATTATCTCTCCAGCCACCGGATATTCAATTATGTTTTAATCGGGAATTTATATAATTACTCGAACCGCCCCGGGGTTCGCTTTGTAACTGTACTTCTCAAAAAAGGCCCATCTACCAGATATTAAAGGGGCCTTTTTCATCTTTACACGCAGCTGTGGGTGTGACAGAGCCTGAACAGCAAGATACTCATATTTAAGACTATATAAATAAAAAGCAATTTTCCCGCGTAATTATGTCACCTATGTCACCCGCAGATAAATTAGCTTTCTATAGGTGAAAGAATTTTGAAAAACGGCCCAGTGTTTCGGAGCCTATTCAATAATAAGTAAGTATAGAAATATGGATGACGAGTAAAATGAAATTCGAAGTTGATTCGGATTAAAATTCATTGGGACGCCCCCGACCAATATAAACTTAAATGGAATAAATAGACTAGACAAAGACACGTCAAACTAAACTAACAACATTATCAGTAATATTCGTGTATTTCACGTGTCAAAACTGCGCGATAAGTTTGTGACAGGCGAACACAGATCCGAGACGTAGCGAAATAATGTGAAGCAACAGTGCATTAGTTTCAGAGCAATATATTTAGAATATAATGAAATTTTTAATACATTTGCTATTAATACGGTCCTTATATCATCGAAACTTGGATTGTAATATTGTATTTTAAGGACTTAGCCGTGTGGTTCCCGGCAGAGAATAATAGGACCACTTCAAATCTTCCCGTGGATGTCGTAAAAGGCGACTTAGCAAACTCAAACTAAACAAAGCTTATAAACATCAAAGAGACCTCTCCAACCCGTTTGGCCAGCGTGGAGAGTGTAGGCCAAATCCTCTGACTGCTCTGGCAGTACAGAGAGGGTCGTGCTCATGCAGTGGAGACTCACAAAGACCTGAAGATGATGATGATGATTTTACGGACTAGGCCCTTTACACCAATCATAATTGCACATAGACACTTCAAACTTTAACAACATTATCAGTAATGTTCGTGTATTTCACGTGTCAAAACTGCGCGATAAGTTTGTGACAGGAGAACACAGATCCAAGACGTAGCGGAATAATGTGAAGCAACAGTGCATTAGTTTCACAGCGAGATATTTAGAATATAAAGTCAAATTAATGCAAATTATGATTAAAGTGGGTAAGTCCTTATTGTCAATTACTATGAAAAATTACAAGGGTAAAAAAACAGCCTCGTATGTGTTCTTCCGCCATTTAGGGCTGTTTTTGATTTTTAAGAACTAGCTTAGTTTTTCAATAAATCTTAGCAATGTCTCTTCGACGTTTCAGTATTATCATCATCAGGTCATTTTAGTATCTATTGCAGGAGCACGACCCTTTTTTTCCTCCTACGAGTATAAAAGCTAAAACTATATCAAAACAAGTTAACACATTGAGAGTAAGAACTCCTCTTCTTTTAAATAAATAAACATTCTAAAAGAGATACTTGTATCCAGTTTTGAATTGTTACACATTCAGGAAAAAGTTCTAAATTTAACAGCCAGCAATTGTATTACTTTTATGGGAATATCTTAATTTTTTTTTAGTACATTCATTGTTTGAAAGCCACCACACGTACTACACTTATTGAGTTTCATAACACATCAACATTACTTATTTGATTGTTACATAAGGCAGTAGAAGTCATACAATTCAATAGGTTTGTTTACGAGTAAAGGCCGCCAAATTATCATGTTCCCTTACGGAATCTTCAAAAGCACATGAGCGCTCACTTGGGGAAGCCGTAGAATCGAACCCGTTACCCAACAGACATTACGTTAAAAGCCATATGTAAACATATGAGCGTTGCGTATCCAGAATTTGTACATGGAGGTAAAATTCAATGGAGTTTGTATTTCAGATTTACATGATAAACCCAGCGGAGTAAGAGTCAAGGAAAAACTACAACAAGAAAATGAAGTTAATATTTAAAAAGCCACAAAACTTTCCCTAATATGACGTCATCTTCGTGTGCACTCGTTGCTGTTTTTAAATATATATAGAATATAAATATGCGTGTGTAAGTACTAAATTTAAGAAACGAATTATAAAAAGATATGTAACTCAATGTAATCTATGTTTATTTATCTATGTTTAAATGTATTCGTAAAGAAATACACTGACGTCACAAAACGCGAAATATATTTTATCGAACACAGTTCGTTGTTCTTCATTCTGTTAAGATTCTGGTATATCGGCAACATTACTTATTGATCATATACCTATAATCCTTCGACATGGTTTTGAATTAAGCCAACCAAAAACAAAGCGAAATGAAAAAAGAAACATAAAAAAATACCAAATCTTTGACTTCAAAGAATAAGATATTCCTTCGTACCTCCGCACTCACCAATTGTTTGATACGGGGGAAACAGAAAAATGTATATCTGTATTGATATGCGAAGGAATTCGTACCGGGGCGGTTCCCTCGGGATTCCGGGATAAAGTGGGAAGGTGTATTGGCGAAATAAACTTTTCCTATTCTTTGTGTTTTTGTAGGCTTTCTTTACATTAGCTGACATTGCTTTTACATATTTGTCAATAGCCATGCTTTGGGTATGGCATGCAAGATGTTAAGGGTAGGCACCGTTCTCCCTCAGACACTCAGCCCGTCAAAATGACTTACTTTGGGACTTATGCTGGGAACTCGAAAAAAAAACGTTTTTATACTTGGCAAAAGTGTTGTACCGGCCGTGCAATTCGTTTAAAGATCTTGATTATTTTTGAGTTCTTAAGATTGGTTTCTTAGGAAAAGTTGTTCATTTTCGATGGTTTGAGAGATTGTTACTTACTTGTTGAAACTGTAAAGTGCTTTAAAATCGCACCCAGAACCGAGTTGACGCGGGTACGATACCCAGCTTCTTATATGTGTATCTAGTTCAAATTTACCGGGCGTTTGAGGCGAGGACGGAGTATCCTCAAACTGTATAGGCATCATCGGCCATCGATTCTGCACGCTATTTACTAGTGTTTTTCATAATTGATGTCAGTGAATGGCAGCAGAGCTACAATTGATACATTTAGGCACTTCAAAATCTGGCATCAGTCATCATAATCATCAGGACTTTGTCTGTCTCCACTGCAGAGCAGTCAGAGGATTTGGCCTACACTCTCCCCGTTAGCCAGACGGGTTAGAGAGGTCTCTTTAGATGTTTAAAAGCTTTGTTTAGCTTGTGTTACCTCAGTCACTTTCTACAACATCCACGGGAGACTTAAAGTGGTCCAATTCTACCGGGTACCAGGGAACCATACCGCTAAGTCATCATCTGAACAGTTATTTGAAAAGAAAATGCTCGAAAATTGAGTCGTAAAATACATAGAAGATACCTCGAAATAAACGATATTCCTATATCCTCCCAAGCACTTGGGATTATAAGTAAATAATTGTCGGGAACTATTAATTGTGTTGTCTAGAACTATTAGCAGAACCATCCTTCATTCGATGCCCGAGCCCAGGGGATCATCTCGCGCCGTTATATTTGCGATACTTTATCGATAAGGACGTTTCCATATATTTTAATATACTAACTTCTTTACTGACCTGACAACCGATTAAATGGTTGTTTCAATACTTTCAATTTACTTTTTAAAAATTAAACAATCACTTGATTGTATTAAATAAATTTCGGCTGAGGAATTTGTTTTGGGTTCGGCAAGTTTCGGCCTACCACCTAGATAGCTAACAGTCATCCACCGTAATTTTTATAAGAAGTTTCCTCTGTCACGTACTGCCTCCGTGGTCCAGTGGTTAAGGCGTTTGCTTTGATGACTCGGGGGTCGTGGGTTCGATTCCCACGGGAAGCATACTTTGTTAAGTTGTTTCCAGTTTGGTTAGGACATTGCAAGCATGAATCACCTGATTGTCTGATAAGAAAGATGATTCCGTGCTTCGGAAGGCACGTTAAGCCGGTGGTCCCGGCTGCCATCTGGTAGTCGTTAAAGGAACCACGTCAGAGGCCGAGAGGCGGTTCCGAAGAACTCTGACACCAGGGTGTGCAAGGTTGATATTGACCGTGTCACCTACACGAAATGATGATGATCTGCCACGTACTACCGAACTGTTAGGTATCAACTTCCTGCGACGGTATTCCCGAATCTTTGCGATATTGTTGTGTTGCAGTTGTCCATGGGCAGCAGTGATCACTTACTATCAGACCCACTTGCTCGTTTGCCGTCCCACATGATTAAAAAATCGGATGGCAAAGCAATATAACGATGTTTACAACCTGGTCTTACGAAGGATCTTAACGCTCCGTAAACAATTTCACGGTACTATCACAGTAAAAGGTCTAAACTGTTTTTAAAGCTCTAGGCAGAATTCATACGTCTAATAACTTCCCGGAATAGCTTCAAGTCAAATCAAGTTTTAGAGCGGGCAGATGTGGGGAGATCTGGCAGAGCGCCCGATGCATCACTGGCCTTGCCAAATGTCCCGACTGACCGAAACCCGAATTATTTCATTGTTTACTTATATGACGACATTTCGGTATTCAATTACATACATATAGTGAGATAGGCAGTAAGTAACAAATTATAAATGAGCGGCTACTAACATTTGAAAGCGTTCCAGTAGTCGTTTTATTGTTTCCGTCACAGTTTCTGTCTGTCACTGTTGTCTGTTAGCCGAACTATAACAGTATCTATATTACAGTTTCTTCTTTTGAACTTAAACCTGCGGGGATTCCTACAAATAGACAAATATCTAGGTACCTGCCTTCATATCAAATTTTTCGTGTTTACATTATACTTCACATTTTTACGTTAATGGATCTTATCTAATACAACGACGAACAGGGAAACTAGCATGTCTAATAAATGTCTTTATAGCTTCAAGTCAAATCAAGTTTTAGAGCGGGCAGATGTGGGGAGTTCTGGCAGAGCGCCCGGTGCATCACCAGCCTTGCCAAATATCCCGACTGACCGACACCCGATTCATTTTATTATTTGCTTATGAGAGAATGGACGGATCGGAATCGTGTCAACCCGTATCAACCCATTATTAAAATACCTAATTTATTAAAAATAATTTAAAAAAAACTAAAAAACTCGCTTTCAGCATGCTACTCATGTATTGTCATCAGAACTCATAGCGTGTGCAAAATTTCATCCTAATCGAAGGCCGGGAAGTGGGTCAAATTAAGAATCCTAGATTTTCTTACATACAAGTGAAGGTAATAAAAGCGTGTTAATAGTGTCAAACCGACAATTTTAATAATGATTTCCTCCTATACTTCCTAAAGTTTTGTCTACTCTCTACTTCCCAAAAATCCTTATCCCTATCCTCCCCTACTGGACCTAATTAGTAGCTCTTTTTAATTTCACAAATAACTGCATGCGGCATATGTTTTGATTTAAACCACGTATACCTTGAATGTTTTTTATTCGTTTTAACTAGTTTTAAATTGTTGTATATATCTAAAATGTTCATGGAACTGGGCGGGACATGTCTGGCGAATGCAGCCAGACAGGTGGGCAAAATTAACATCCGTTTGGCAACTCAATAGCCGCCATAGTAGGGGTAGACCCTCAACAAGATGGCGGGACGATATGGACAAGTTCTTGCCTGGCTGGCAAATGATAGCAGCGGACAGAGACGTGTGGTAAAGTAAGGGAGAGGCCTTTGCCCAGCAGTGGGACGTAGCAACAAAAGGCTAAGATTTTTTTTTATCTAAAATGTATCTTTCCGGATATGGGCATAAACAATCTTACACAGTTTTATACTTTAACGGTTGTTAACGTTCGATAAAAATTATATTAATTTCATACAAATTGCCCGGCCGGTGAACACTTGTGTAAGAATGTAAATTTTTTTATTTCGTTCATTAATCCATAGGAAAAGCTGTTTTGACGGACTGATTAACAATCCGACAGTTTTATTAACATAATGTACCTACACAATGGAATCCGAAGTCATATCATCATCATCATCATCAGGTCTTTCTAGTCTCCACTGCAGGAGCACGACCCTCTCTGTACTACCAGAGCCATATACTAGCCTGAGTAGTCAGAGGATTTGGCCTACACTCTCCACGCTGGCCAGATGGGTTGGAGAGGTCTCTTTGATGTTAATAAGCTTTGTTTAGCTTGTGTTTCCTTAGTCGCCTTTTACGACACCCACAGGATGACTTGGAGTAGTCCTATTCTACTCTGCCGGGAACCACACGGCAATCATCAAATCAATTTTATTCCTTTGTATTATTTTATCTTATTAATTATCTTTATTGTTATTTATTGTCATGGATTATTTAATTATTGTGTGTCAATTTCTTTTTTGTACTGTATTTTCAACACAAATAATTTCGTACTGAAATAAATAAATGAAAAATGAAATCATATAGGTGCAAAGTCATAATACGCCAAAATTTACCTTACACCAACATTAGCTGAGCAAATAATATAACTTCCAAGTTGTGCAAATACGAGATAACTTAGAATACAACACAGTATTCCATATGATATAGAGAGTCCCATGTGAGCGATATGGAGGAAAATCATTAATCTTGTTAAAAAGTTATTGTGTATTGGAAAAAAAACATTGTTTTCTACTTCTACACGCGTCTGCGTATTATTTCTTATTCTTATTATGTTATTGCCCTTGGGGACATTGATGAATAATATAGTGATATTAAACTTACTAACTTCTTTATTGACTTATTAGTTTAATATGTTTTCGTATTTGAGGGGTCAAGTGCTACCCCCATTTGACCCCAAACGGAGATCATCATCAGGACTTTTTTAGTCTCCACTGCAGGAGCACGACCCTCTCTGTACCACAGTACCACTAGAGCTCCGTGGCGCAGCGGTCAACACGCCTGCCTGCGACACGGATGGTCCCGGGTTCGATCCCCTGTCAGGTCAAGATGGTAATAGATCTTCTTCTGACCTGGGCCTTGGATGTTTATCTATATATGTAATAAAATATAGTATCGTTGAGTTAGTATCCCGTAACACAAGTCTCGAACTTACTTTGGGGCTAGCTCAATCTGTGTGATTTGTCTATATATATATATTTATTTATTATATGTTAGCCAGAGCAGACAGAGGATTTGGCCTACACTCTCCACGCTGGCCAGACGGGTTGGAGAGGTCTCTTTGATGTTTATAAGCTTTGCTTAGCTTGTGTTTCCTAAGTCGCCTTCTACGACATCCACGGGAAGACTTGGAGTGGTCCTATTCTACTCTGCCGGAAACCACGCGGTTCAACGGTTCAAAACGATAAATATTACACCGGGTAGATGAGACGTGACAAACAATGAATGTTGTAAGTTAACTTTTCTATCAAAACATCTTCCCTCTCCTTCTAACAGCAATTCCCTCTCCGTCTGGAATCTATTCCTCATTTGGGATACATCACGTACTTTGCAGATGTGGGATATTGAACACGTGGTTACAGCTGTAATTTGTGATATTGGAGCTAGTATATTGCGAGGCATATCTCAAAAAGTTATATTCGGTAAATATACGATATAACATTTTTAGTTATTTCCTTGTGATATTTAAGGGCCCACACTGGGCACACTAGTGACGCCAATAATTTTATTCTTAATACTTTACAAATAGAAAGAAATTCAAGAATGTAAATCATATAAGCCTAAGTAAATAACCTGAAGTATTTTTGGAATCATGTTTTAATATTATCAGAATCAGTGTGAATGATAAGAATCAGATTACCGCCAAAAACGGCCGTTTTCGGCGGTAATCACTAATTCTATTAATGACTGATTCTCATAATATTAAAACATGATTCCAAAAATACTTCAGGTTATTTACTAAGGCTTATATGATTTACATTCTTTAATTTCTTTATATTTGTAAAGTATTAGAAATAAAATTATTGGCGTCGCTAGTGTGCCTAGTGTGGGCCCTTAAAAGTCACAAGGAAATAATTAAAAATGTAATATCGTATATTTACCGAATATAACTTTTTGAGATCTTAAGGTGGTAACACAGCAGTTATATAACGTTATAAAACAATGTGTAATACATTAACATTCTTGAAAATGTATGATGTTAGAGAATGATCGTTGTTGCATATTGTTTTATAACGTTATATAACTGCTGTGTGGGAGCACCCTTTTAAACATTACCGTACAAATGCCGAGTCGTTTATCGCAAGTCCTAGGAGATCAGTACTTTTTCCGAATGAAAACCCTCATAAAAAAGAAAGAAATAAACAAACATACAAATATAAAAACTTACTTTCGCATTTATAATATTAGTTGGGATAGTATATAGGATGTTAGGGTGAACACCGGTGTTTACCTAAACACCTAGCAAATAGGTAGGTCCTCGGACTGCTCTGGCAGTACAGGGAGGGTCGTGCTCCTGCAGTGGAGACTAATAAAGACCTGATGATGATGATGATGATGATGATAGGTAGGTTATTGTAAATGAAATAAAAAACTTTAAAACTAGAAGAATAAATATAAGTAAATCGCCAAATTAACGAATAAAATCGCCAATAAAACTTACTTTGATAAATATTATGAAGATTTCCAATATAAAGTAGGGTCCGGCACTTCGCATGAATAAAGATTGAAGTCATTTCTCATTCGGAGGCATAATACTTATGGGGCTAGTTGTAAATTATGTTATATGGCCTTCTTAACGCACGCCATTTACACTCTTATTACTGAGCCTTAAGGGTCAATTTAGTGTAAAGGTTTGGGCAATAAATGATTAAGATGCTAGATTTTGTTGGCAGCTACTCGGACTTCTTTGGAAAAAGTATTTTAATGATTTTAAACTATTTCAATGGAGAATGCTATTCAATCTAGATAGCAAATACGAGTAGTATCGGTATGGGATAATTGTTTGTTTGTTTTTCGTATGTGTAAGTGGCCAACACTGGTGTCAGATTTTTCAAGCTGCCTTAAGGCATCTGACATAGCTTAACGACTGCCATCAACAATGACAGCCGGGACCAACGGCTTAACGTGCCTTCCGAAGCACGGAGGAGCTCGAGATATTTTTATGCCACTTGCGGTCACCCATTCAAGTAGGGACTGCACCAGGAGTTGCTTAACATACGTAAGCGCTCATAGAGATAACATGAGATTAACATGGGATAATTTAATAGTTTTAATGTAGAAAAGGTTTTTAAAAGCTGTTTGAGCAATAACTGTAATAAATTTAGTCTACACATGTTCAATCTCAACAGTCCCATATCTTTAAATTGAACGTGTGTAGGCTTTTAAAAACCTTTTTAAAAGCCTCGCACATATAAAACTGATCTCTTTCCGATACTTTTCGAAATCTATACTAATATTATAAAGCTGAAGAAGAATTTTGTTTGTTAGCTTTAACGCGCTAATATCAGGAACTACTGGACCGATTTAAAAAATCTTTTACCGTTGGATAGGTACGTTATCCGTGAGTGCCATAGGCTATGTATGTACCGAGGGCGATGTATGTGTGGAAACCGGTGCTAGTATTGAATAGAACCTTTGAAAGTGGCTTATTTCTATACTCTTCGTAATGACTAAGAATAGGCAAGATTCAGTGTGGACATGCACAAAATTACTAATACTTGTCCAGGCGACCGTTAAGATGTGATAGCCTGATGATCCCCTATCCTCATCATCATCATTCTCAGGTCTTTTTAGTCTTTATTGCTGGAGCATGACCCTCTCTGTTCTACCAGAGGTTGAAGAGGTATTTTGATGTTTATACGCTTTGTTTAGCTTATGTGTCCTTAGTCGCTTTCTACGAAATCCACACGGCTACAAAACCTTTAAAAATGACTAATTACTTATAATGACTATATATAATCGTCGCAATGACCTAAGAATAGGCAAGATCCAGCATGGACATGTACAATTTGTACAAAATCAGAACAATAATTGCTAATACTTGTCCAGACGACCGTTAAGATGTCGTAATTGCGGCCACAAAGGAGTAAATGGCTCGAAAAATTACTTACTATTGTACAGGCGCGCCGCGGGGGGCCTATTGCCAAAGTCGAGCGAACAGCGAAAGTGATCGTAATCATATATTTGTGGAGGCAATCCTTCAAAGCTGGTCTGGGAGAATAGAAAATATTACGGATGTTGGCAAACTGTCAACGTCGAATGTGCTCACTTGTCGTGGCTTTACTCTCTCTATTTTGTATAATATCTTTGGTATATGAAACAATGATTTCATTAATTCGAGGTTGGAATCTTGCGGGTCCCTTGTATTTTTTTATAACTGTTCGGTCGACCTGAACTAAGTATAACTAACTATATAAAACGTGACACAAAATTGACAACGTAAACAAATATTATTTATTTATTTAATGATTTCATTACAATCAAGTAATAGGTGTATATACAGCTCTGTCTCAACTTTGCACATACTTCTGTGCAAAGTTGAGACAGAGCTGTAGATAAAATCTTTAATTATATATAAAATTAATGATTAATAAACTAAAAAATTATATACACAAAAATTTTAAGGTGTAATTAGATTTCGAGCCACTTTACTATTGTCCTTCGGACTGCTCTCCAGAATAGACCCCTCGATTTAAAATTGTTAATTGTGCGAATAGCAATTTACAGTGATCGATATGCTACGCATTTACAAGAGTTAATAGTAGTCTTAAGATTTATATACTTGTTTTATGTATTCGAAGATGGAAATTTAAATTGTGGTTTACCTTCTTAATCTTATGTTACTTATAAATTTTTATCGTTTTGGACCATTAAACAGTGTGGTTCCCGGCAGAGTAGAATAGGACCATTCCAAGTCTTCTCGTGGATGTCGTAAAAGGCGAATTAGGAAACACAAGCTAAAAAAGCTTACAAACATCAAAAAGACCTCTCCAACCCGTCTGGCCAGCGTGGAGAGTGTAGGCCAAATCCTCTGACTACCATGGCTAATATATTGCTGTGGTAGTACAGAGAGGGTCGTGCTCCTGCATTGGAGACTAAAAAGACCTGATGGATGGATGGATGGACTTTTAAATTTATATTTCCATATATCATTATCATCTTCCTCGCATTTTCCCGTTCGGGGTCGGCTCTGTATGCCAAAATCCTCCATTTCTTCTTGTAATAACCCATATTCACATTTGCCCCCATTCCTCTCATATCCCGACTAATACACTTTAAATAATAATAAAACAATTGCATACACTTATTGATTAGCAAGGTATTTAAAAATAATAACGGACTTGAATTTGACATAGTGGGCCACATACAAAACTATAACCTCACAAACACTCGTATCATAGTACAAATAGTATGAGGATAATATACTATTCCTAAGACCGGTTTTTATCTGAGAAACTATAATATTATTTTTCAATACATTTGCTAATAATACGGTTCTTATGACATCGAAATCTGTATCGTAATGATGTATTTTACGGCACTTGTGCTTTTTACTTTACACCAATCACAACCGCTCAATAGCCCAATACCACAGATGCAAAATTTAAACATTTTCATAGAATCCGGAGTTGGTAGTTCCTAGTTTCAAGTTCAGCATGAAAACTTTTTTCTGATTCGTGAGATGTGATTTGTTAACCGACTTCGAAAAGGAGAAGGTTATCAATGTACTTTTTTGGAGAAAATAAACCTGAGTAAATGTACCTGATTATTAAAAATGTATTTTTACAAACTGCTTTAGTTTCTAACTTTTATAATTCAATCCTGTTTTAGTTTAAGGTAATCGCAAATGTATTGAAAAACATCGTATGATACTCGTACGGTAATAAGCTGTCTATTATAGTCGTCGGTTTATTATAAGCACTCGGCTTCGCCTCGTGCCTATAAACACCTCGACTATCATATCCAGCTTACCGTACTTGTATCATACTGTACTATTAGTGGGAAGTCGAGTAAAAACACTGTCATTAAACATGCTATCTACCAAACAATCACAAATCCACGAAGATTTATGTTACATACCTTTTAGCCTAACACGATTTTCGTGTACCGCTAAATGTGTGACACGCGTATGACTTATGTGACACGGTGACACGTGTCCGTGTCCATGTTGTCACTATAATGACTAAGCCTTGGGTGAAAATTCAAATACTAGGCTACAATTTCTAACCTAGCTCTTCTACCTTAATAATAACAGACTTGAATAAGATACAGTGGATGACACAGATAAGTATACCCTCAAAACACTCGTATAGCATAGGAAATACCCATAGCATAGGAAAATATATTACTCTATATGGCCTTTTTTTGTATATTTGAGACTATAGCATTATTTTCATTATTTTGAGTGTAGGCCAAATCCTCTGACTGCTCTGGCTAATATATGGCTCTGGTAGTACAGAGAGGGTCGAGCTCCTGCAGTGGAGACTAAAAAAGACCTGATGATGATGATAACATTATTTTAGTGAGAACTCAAGTAAAAACACCGACATTAAACAAATACTATCTACCAAACAATCACAAATCCACGAAGATTTATGTGACATACCTTTTAGCTAACACGGTTTTCGTGTACCGCCAAGTGTGTGACACGCGTATGACTTATGTGACATGGTGACATATGTCCGTGTCTATGTTGTCACTATAATGACCAAGCCTTTGGTAAAAGTTCAAATACTAGGCCAAAATTACGATCTAGTTTTTCTACCAATATAAGAGGTATAGTAGCCAAAGTAGTGCAACGGTTTTATAATGAGGGTCTTAAAAGGTGAGTGGCGCAGGTAGCGATATGAGCGAGCGAAGCGAGCGAATATCAGTAATAGAGGCGCCACGAGCCTTTTAAGACTTAATTATAAACCGTTGCATACAATATTTTTTCTACGACTTTCAAAAAATGCAAAACTATTAAAACATAAATTTTGAGTTTGACAACTAAGTCGCGGGAAATGTAAATATGACAAAATTATGTGTCTATGGTTACCTTCTTTTTTTAATTGATATTCGCTTGAGTCTTAAAAAAAAAACTTCTTTTGCAATCACGAAATCTAGGTTTAATAGTCTGTGGCTGCTAGCCGTATCGTAATAGCGACATTATAGTGCGGCTGTGCCGTACTGTTATGGAGAATAGAGTATAGACTTATTATGGATGTTCTTATGTTTGTGTTCTTAATCATATAAATGACAGATAAAAGTACAGGAGTAGAAAAATATAATAACAGACTTGAATTAGGTACAATGGACGACATGAAAAAGTATAGCGACGCTAATATTTTATTCCTAATACTTAACAAATAGAAAGCAATTCAAGAATGTAAATCATATAAGCACTAGTAAATAACTTGAAGTATTTTTGGAATCATGTTTTATTATTAAGAGAATCAGTCATGAAGAGAAAACGTGATTACCGCCAAAAACGGCCGTTTTCGGCGGTAATCTGATTCTCATAATTCTCACTGATTCTGATAATATTAAACATGATTACAAAAATACTTCAGGTTATTTACTAGTGCTTATATGATTTACATTCTTGAATTTCTTTCTATTTGTAAAGTATTAGGAATAAAATGATTGGCGTCGCTACTGTGCCTAGTGTGCCCCCTTAAAAACACTCGTATAAATAGTAGCAATAGTATAGGGATAGTATATTTTTCTGTGTGGTCCATTCATGGATCTAAGAATAATCAGGATATGCCCTTGGAAAATGTAACAGTGACGCACATAAAAATCCCTACACTCGTGTCGCGACACTAGCGCACGCACACATCGGCACAAAAATCCCTACACTTTTCCCCGGTCGAACGAAATGTCAAATTTCCCAAATGTCAAATACATGCTGCACACATGTGACTTGATGTGACGTAAGTTATGCTTCACTTTTGATGTGTCTAATGCCGGGTCCATATTATTCCTAGGTCCATGGGTCCATTGTACCTACCTACTTCTTAAATTGTAAATATTTCCAGCACATAGGTAAAATAAATATTTTTTAATCTTATACAATTTTTGTAATATCTGCGTTAGGTTCCAGGTGGTTCTCTTCATAGAATATTTGTTCATAGAAATATGATAATAATTTTTTTCAGTAATACATACCATGGATTCTCATACCGACATTAAAATATTGCCAAGTAGTGCAAAATCACCCTGTTTATATAGACTTGAACATTTTTTGTGTTGAATAAGAATCCATCAAGCCTTGTCTTCGGAAGTCTGTCATATAAAATCGATTAGCTAATAGACACCGTTAGGTGAGTAGAAGTACTCATAAAACACCTATAAATGACCATAAAGAAGCTTTATCTTAACGAAATATTCCCATCAGTACTAGGGAGTGTCTTGGAAAATATCCGTTTAAAAACTTATAGGATTTTCCACCTTATTCACAATTACACAAGAATCAATATCCTGTACCACGATTTCCGATAAAACTTCATTGTATTGTCAAAGAATTTTGAACTTTAAACTGAAAACATAAAGCATAAAATTGTACGGCTGTAATTGATAAGGCGCTAGGTGTTGAGTAGTTGCATGATTGAATGCGTCAGGTTAAGGGTCGAGATTCGACCTCCAGGTCCCTTTCACTCGGTAATATTTACGTAACAACTGATATACCTTGTAACTTTGTTGTATTTATTAGGTATTGACATCCCTTTATGAAGAATTTAAGAAGGTAAGTACACAGGTACAAGAAATAACTTAAAGATCTACTTATGGAAAACGTTCCACAGGTGAGCGAAAATAAGATGGAGAGACGACTTGTGGTCATTTGATGAGAAATGGCAAGATATGGCACTGAATAGGATACGGTGGAAAATGGAGGGGGAAGCTTTTGCCCTGCAGTGGTACATAAATATCTAGAAAAATCTACCTCTTCCATGAACTTTGTACCGATTTCTTCACCTTTCAGATCGTAAAAACCGGCCGAGGCGAGTGATTAGGCAAAATTTAACGAATAATTTTAATAGTTGATGCGGCTAGTAACCGATCACTATTTTTTTTTCGCGTTCCACCTATACGCCCACTAATAAGCTAAACTTAACCTTTGAGTTTTTCGACCTGAGGCTCTGTGTACCCCCGTAAGGCCCCGTGAGTTTAGTCCGGACCTTTAAAAACAAGTAGAAGGAACAAGTGCCAGTAGTAACTTTTGGCATTGGAAGACTCAATGATTCCATTTCACTTAGGGTGACCAACTGACATACTTTTTATAAAAAGTATGCTCTCTAATGTAAGCTTTATTGGAGTTAATATCATAGATTCTTTAAGGGCGGCCAACCCGTCTATCTTTTCATATCAACGCTCGTACGTGATTATGGCGGTGTAACAAATCTTTCTTTAAAGCTTTTCAACTAATAGATACCTATTAGGTGTGTGCACTATATCTAGGTTTCTATCAAAAAGAGAAATCAAAATTTGAAGAAACAACTTCAGTTTTAGCTTCCAAAAATCCATTATGTGAACTTTGGGCGTTTATAATGTACTCGTTAATTGTAATAGTAAAGAAAATATTTATTTAGAAACCTTGCAAATGTAATGGAGATTCTAGATATACGTTTTTTTCATAAATTTGTAAGGCTTACTAATAAACACGTATTTCTTGAAACAAGTTTAATGGAATTTCCGCACACTATTTTTCGTTCAATGTCTTCGCGTACTTACTAGCTTGTTACCATGTGGCAGTAAGAGGTGTGCAGGAGACGAGGGCAAGGGGCTCTTTTCGCTTTGCCTCCTTATATGACATTGCGCTGAACGGAACAAGCTTTTTGACCATGCTCGCGTTGACGATAGTCGGTCGGGGAAGGGCCCTCTTAAGGGTTCTACGGAGAAAACGCTTACAATATAGATATAAAAAAAAATAAACAACAGATAAAATGGCAATCTAGACATCCCATTTAGGCATTTGAATCAATACAAAAATTAAAACAAATACGACATGCAACCTTTGCTGTGACAGACAGACGGACAGACGTTTCGTGTGTGTAATTTGACAGGCGTAAAAGATTGGCCGTCATGTGGGGATCTAATGTAATTTTTTGATTGTTCTATTCTGCGGTTTGGTCGACCATTATGTTAAGAATGAAACGGTTGGTTGGTTTTCGTGTGTGCAAATGGCTTTGGTGCTAGATTTTCAAGCTGTCATATTACAAATAATAATCCCAATCCCAACTATATTATATTATATATTTTATATAAATAATATTATAAATGCGAAAGTAAGTTTGTTTGTTTGTTTATTTGTTTGTTACGCTTTCACGCCGTATCAACTGAACCGATCATCATGAAATTTTGGATACACATAGGTTAGGGTACCGAGAAGGACATAGGCTATATATTACGCGGGCGAAGCCGCGGGTAACCGCTAGTAATATAATAAAGCTGAAAAGTTCGTTTGTTTGAACAAGCTATTCTCAGGAACTACTGAACCGATTTCAAAAATTCTTTCACCGTTGGATAGATACGTTATCTCTGAGTGCCATAGACTAGGTAATGTACCACGAGCGACGCCAGGTGGACTGATAGTGTATAAGTAAAGCGAGCCAGGGCTCGTAACTTGTTATAACAATAAATATAGCTTTGTTATGTGGGTTTCATAAGTGACAAATAAGTTCAATAGAATAATTATATTTTAATGAGATAGAAGTTTTTTCCAAAGAATAAAAAACAAGAATGTAATGCCGTACGTGATACGGAAGGGTGTAACGATTCTAATATAATAATATATAGGTATACCATACGTCCAAATCCATTGATAACAAAGAAACTCACATAAATACTTTTAAACAACTGCCAAAAAAAGAGTGTATTGTTTTTCGAATTCATGCATGCAATTTCTATTTTTTTTTGCCAGGACAATCAAGGTTTTATACAAACAAACAAAGAATAACATTTAAAAAGTACCTACATACATACATACTATCACGTCTTTATCCCTTGCGGGGTAGACAGAGCCCAAGGTCCTAAAACCTAC
This sequence comes from Rhodophaea formosa, assembly GCA_963082605.1. Taxonomy (NCBI): domain Eukaryota; kingdom Metazoa; phylum Arthropoda; class Insecta; order Lepidoptera; family Pyralidae; genus Rhodophaea; species Rhodophaea formosa. Next base: position 3,987,197 of record OY720228.1, on the reverse strand, counting down.
AGGCCACGTTTAGCATCGTAGTGGGCGTAAAGGTGGAAAGCGGAATCAAAATCGTGATGGGTTGCTAGCCGCATTGCCTATCAATATGATTCCTTAGATTCTCGCCCAATCCCTTGACCGGCTTTTACGGTCTGCGCGGGAAGAAAAGCAGCTGGTATATTGTATGTTTTTTCTTTTTTCCCAAACCAGCATGGCATATGCAATAAAAAAATTGAATGGCAAAACTTTTTACATCAGTTATAGCAAAAATTAGCCTCCATGAACTTACAATCGATTTATAAAAGCAAAACATCAAGCAACAATCATCAACATAAAAATTAGGCAACTCGTATCACTTACAAAAAGCGATTAGACAATAAACATATCGATTCTAATCTCTGACCTTTAGTAATGATTCCGAATACTCGAATCGCGAATCGATTGCGTATTGTAGTCTGGGAGGTGAGTGAGTGAATGTACTACCATTTTGCAACCACATAAATATACATTGTGGCGTGTGGTTTCCGGCAGAATAGAATAGAACTACTTCAAGTCTTCCCGTGGATGTCATAGGAGGCTACTTAGGGAACATAAGCTAAATAAAGCTTATAAACATCAAAGATACCTCTCCAACGAGTCTGGCCAGCGTGGAGAGTGGAGGCCAAAGCCTGCTTATCCGGCTAATATATGGCTCTGGTAGTACAGAGAGGGTCGTGCTCCTACAGTGGGGACTTAAACAGACCTGATAATGATGATGAAGTATACATTCAATATCATGATTTTTTTTAGTGTAGGATAAGGATGAGAGTCAATTGGCAATTTATTTATAGTCTCTACCGTCTATCAACAACTTGTCATTCACTGAGCTTCAATAACACTTTATTTCTGAATGAAAGGGAAAAAAGATAATATTTATTTCCGTACGCGTGTCAATATTGTGTATCATTTCGGTAGTAAAGGCAAGAAACCTTAATAAACAAACCATCTGAATTAGGCATTTGTCGTAAAAATAGCAAAGCGATTGATCAGAGAAAAGAACCGGCCAAGTGTGAGTCAAACTCGCGCAATGAGGGTTCCGTATAATATGCTTCGTGTACACATACACAATGTGCAAAAATGTTTTATTCAATTGACTAGCGCTATCTAGTGGTGTTTTAGTGAACTACTCGTATGTCCCTAGATGGACTTATTATAGTGAGTTTACCACTTTATTTTCAAGTGATAGAATTCTTATTATTTTTCCTGTAATCTTCAAGGAATGAACTACATTTTGTAATTTTTTCAAAATTTTCGGCCCAGTAGTTTCGGAGCTCAGGTGGTGGTCAATTTTTGCCTTCTTTCGTGAATAAAATCAAAAGTATTGATTTTACCCGAACAAAAAAAAAATTTTGAGATCCTCATAATGCGCCCTTTCATTTGATATATGACACACCAAAATCTTTATTTACTTCGCACATCCGTGTTGGGGTCATAGGATTACACCATCTCACCAAATTTCACCTAATTTGGTTCAGTAGATTCGGAGAAAATCGGCTGTGACAGACGGACGGACGGACAGACAGACGCACGAGTGATCCTATAAGGGTTCCGTTTTACAATTTTTGTACGGAACCCTAAAAACAAACAGTTTAGAAGTAAATAAAATAATTTATCGAGATTGGTAAATATAAACATATTGAATATTAGTTTCGTATAAAAAGTGCAGGTATTAAGCTAATAAAACAGCAGTATATTATGAAACTGCAAATAATAATCTTATTTTAAAAATCAATCTGAGTGATCTGTCCGTATATATTATTAATATAGGGTATTTATTAAAAAAATATTAAAATACTTGACTTCGAATTACATTTTGACTAGCAGCTCTCCCCGGCTGTTCCCGAGTATGTATCATACCTATAAACCTTCCTCATGAATCACTCTATCTATTGGAGAAAATCACATGAATACCCGTGCAGTAGTTTTGAAATTATCGCGAACAATAGACAGATGCGGCGGAGGACTTTGATTTGTAATATGCCACTACTTATTATAACTGTGTCTACATAATATACACAGTGTACATACTCAATCATCGCCATCAAATCAAGACAAATCTAAAGATAACGAGCTAGGTTCCATCAATTCCTTTGGTTAAAAAGTGACAGAATATACACAACAGAAAAACATAACCCCCCTAAAGGTAGTCGTGAACAAGCCTTTAAAAATTGATTGCCTTATTTTGTCGCTAGCCTCTCCGACTAGAATTTGTTGTGAAATTGACCCCTGATCTGTGGCATAATGTTGTGTGAATCGTAACTGGTCAGTCTTTAATGGTAATAAGTAACTTTCTAGTATTGTGTCATTTCCTTTTTTTATAAGTGTGATGAGCTCGAGAAAAATTAAAAAATTATGTACTTTACAAGTTGTTTCCGTTACAGACGTGTGAAAATTATTGCCAAATGCTTGAATGTTTATTGCAATTAAAGACGTTAACTATTCGACCCGGTTTCAACATTAGGTAACTAATTATTATTTTTTCATGTAGTAAAGGTCCCCAAATAATTGCAATAAATTTTGAATCTCTTTCATTTTTTTCCACACATCAGCTAACTAAGAAAAAAAAATGCAGTGGATTCTTATTCTATCATCAAAATAGTGCCTGAATAATGTGTATATTTAGAAAACCATATTTTATTCATAAAGTTTCCGATATATTTTAGTCTACTACAGACCGAATATGTGCAACTGAACTCCAATACTGCTATGTATTCAATATTGATCCTATCCTAACTAATATTATAAATGCGGAAGTGAGTTTGTTTTTTACTCTCTCACGCTCAACCTACTGAACTGATCATCATGAAATTTTGCAAACACATACGTTAGGGTACTGAGGACATAGGCTATATCACGCGGGCGAAGCTGAGGATAACAGCTAGTGGTTATTATACAACAGCATAAATGAAAGATTACAGTCCCAACATAAAACTACACGTCGCTCCTTTGACTTTAAGAGTTGTCAAAGATAATAAAACTGCAACAGCTTTAATTAAGCAAAGCTTTTCGAAAAAATCGTTCCTATTGACGAACACTTACCTCCAAGCTTATGAAAAAGGAATACACAAAATTAATTTAACTGTAGTACCGTGCTTGCATTTAAAAGAACCTTTAAAACGAAGGTCGTACAACCCCAGGTGGCAATTGAGTTTAAACTATTCTAGAAACAGTTCACTTTTATTTTTAAATTCAATTATGAACCTGTGAGAGGTGAACGATACCCTAGGGGAGAAGTAGTGTTTAATTTTAACGATATGGCAGCGGGCATGTTTAGAAAACGAATTGGAATATGTTTCATCTTGGTGGCAATGTCGAAATTGTACACGACAATGCTGATTGTTTATACTGTATGTTTATATATGTACTTCTATTCGTGTATGTTGATGATGGATGAGTTACTTGTTCAAGACTATTATCGTGTTAAGTTTAATCTAAAGTTATCCTTCAACACGAAGAAGTACAGCCAACATTAAAAATCTGACCTATTTATTATATTCATCGACTTATAAATATAAAATAATTTAACAGAAATAGTTTTTAAAATCCAATTCGAATACAAGATATTTAGTACGCATCTTTAATTACCGAAGACAATTATTTACTAGAGCTCACACAAACACCACAAGTACAGATCATTTTAGAACTTCCGCCCGCGGCTCCGCTCGCGTTAGTGTCGATCCCTCGGGAACAGTCCTTTTCTCCGGGAAGAAAGGTGGCATATATCCTTCTACTTACGCCCGATGGTCCAGTGGGTGTTAGCTCTATGAGCGCTTACGTATGTTAAGCAACCCCTGGTGCAGTCCCTACTTGGATGGGTGACCGCAAGTGGCATAAAAATATCTCGAGCTCCTCCGTGCTTCGGAAGGCACGTTAAGCCGTTGGTCCCGGTTGTCATCGTTGATGGCAGTCGTTAAGCTATGTCAGATGCCTTAAGGCAGCTTGAAAAATCTGACACCAGTGTTGGCCACTTACACATACGAAAAAAAAAAAAAAACTTACTCCAGACAACGTTTATGCAAAATTTCATGAAAATCGATTCAGTAGATAGGGCATGAAAATGTATCAAACAAATAAATTCAATTTCGATTTTATAATATAAAAGGTGGTATAGATAAGACTCATATCATATCAGGCCAGTCTGAAAATTTTCGTTTTCCATCATGTCCTGACTGGGAATCAAACCTGAGACCACTCGTGTTGGGGGCTGGCGTGTTGACCACGTTTTGGGACATATTGATGTTAGAATTTAGAATCCTATAAAAATGTAAATTCATATCTCGTTCATAATTTTAACAATATGCACTCCAAAAATAATTTAGCAATCAGATTTTTAAATCGATAAAAAGTTCTCACAGCGCGGTATCGGACAACAATTGTACTGGCCCCGCCCACACCTGTCCCATTGTTGGGCTTATCTCAGATCGTGGAGATTAAACTTATCGGTTTTGTAAATGGATGGGGTAATATTTTGTTTTTAAACACCTTGTTGCAGGCGGCCATAGCCTGCAACATGTTGCCTGTTTAAAAACAAAACAGGTATAGCATGGCAGGTAAAAAAAACCGGCCAAGTGCGTGTCGGGCCACGCACAGTGTAGGGTTCCGTAGTTGCGAATGACAACTTTGATTTCACACTGTTTACACTCGCACCTCACAGTTTAATGACCAAAAACATCTAACAATGAAGATTGTATGAAATTTTACATTTCCAGTACATTTTATAAGTTGGTTGCCTATACCTTTTTAGTTTGCACTTAGTTCCCAGCTCTGATAGTTTTCCTTTCAACTTCAGTATATATACTACTGCTGTAATTTTTTTCACGTATCCATATATAACCGTTTAGCATATAGAGGGGAGGGACACGTACCTCTAACAAAATTTTGCACTTTGAAACCAAATATTTCGGAAACGGATCCCTAAATCGAAAAATGGTGTCCTCAACCTCACAATATTTTTCAAAGACCTTTTTAACGATACCCTACACGATGGGTAAGTAGAGAAAAAAAATACTCCTCCACTTTACTTGTATGGGAGCTACCAAAAAAAAATTTTTTTTTGCCATGATTAATATACACACTCATACCAAATTACAGCTTTCTAGTACTTATAGTCTCTGAGTAAAACCGCGGACGGACAGAGAGACAAACAGACAGACAGACATGGCGAAACTATAAGGGTTCCTAGTTTACTACGGAACCCTAAAAATGTTACCTACCATGCTATACCAGATGAGCCTTATGCATGATTATTCTTTATTGTAACATCACGTCTTTTTTTCCTTTGACGAGGCAGGCAGAGCCCAGACTGATATCACCTAGGCCATGTTTGGTATGTAAGGGGTCGTGTACATGGAAAACGCAATTGGGATCGTGGTGGATTGCTTGCTAGGCGCATCCCTAGTGACATGATTTTCACCCATTGCCATGATCGGTATTTGCGGTCTGCAAAAAAGGAAGCAGTTAGTACTTTTCTTTCTTTTTTTCTACCAGACCAGTGCGGTAGATCTGAGCTGTGCAATTAAACAGTTGGATTGGAGCAAATATTGCAAAGAAATCTTCAACTGGCCTCTGAGCAAGTTGGACCATATTATGAATTCCAAAAGACCATTTTTAACTCACGAATAATCTGTAAATGTGTCATATTCAACGCTTATACATCCTAAACCCACGCAATCGCTACTTAGTGCGCATATAAAGTATTTTTTTAAGTGTAACACCTTTTATATGGCTGTGTTGTGTCTAGCGGCGTAATAGTCGAGGGATACACATTGAAGATTTTCTAGCGACTAGTCGCAGATATTTTTATCGCAGTCGCAAATGGGTATGCTTCATTGTTCATGTTAAAATAGAGTGATTATGAACCCCCTTAGAAATATTTTGATGTTGGTACACGATTCCTAAATTAATATACATAAAACATACACAAAAAATATAACCTAAAACCTTTGGGCTGGTCAATTCGATAGGCAAATATTTTTTTTATTAATTCTTTTACCTTATTTTTTTATGCGGCGAATGAAGCCACCCGCGACGCACCAAAAGCAGTTTCTCCTAGATTTTTTTGCAGAAAAAATACAATGTAAGAAGCGTCCACAAAATACGCAAGGAGGGTTTGTGACAGTCAGGAAGGGGGCTGTAAATACTTTGCCAAATCATTTTACATCAAGTACATTGTTAAGGTGTATTATGTATATTGCTTAGTCTGAATAGCTATTCAGACTGTATAAAATATTATTTTAATAGTTATAAGCTAAGCCCGGAGGCTTCATGATCACATGATGATACAACGAAAAAAAATGCAATTGTGTTACAAAGAAAGAATATATTTTATTGTCTTTTTTAAATATTAAAAAATTCATACGAAGGTTTAAAAATGATTATTAAAACTCTGTGACATGTACATCATTGTTACATCTGAGAGGATCAACAAATATATTTAGTCGCAGAGCGATTTAAATTTTTATCGTCAGTGCGACAGCGTTCAAGCGTGAGCGCCACGAACACCCGCTAAATTTCTTAATACTTTGACCTTACTACAGCTTGAGATCGAGCGTTTGTGCTGAACACTTTCCCATTTTCACCAGCCACTCCAATATTATGAAACACGAGATTAAAACAAGGCCGGCAACGCTCTTTTCACACCCCTGGTATTGCAGTTGTCCATGTGCAGCCGTGATCACTTACCATCAGGTGAACCGTTCGCTCATTTGCCGTCCATATTATTAGGACTACATTTGCTAATAACACCTATCCTGATATCGAGTAAGGCATATAAAATCGTACCAGACCGCGACTAGTCGCAAGCGTGTGCGACTAAACGCCATCTCACGTACACCAGCTACATTCTTTGACACTTTAACCTCACTGCAGCCTCAGATAGAACATCTGTGTCAAACACGACCGTATTGCCGCCGGGCACTCGAATATTATGAAATATGAATACTAAACTGAAGATTTGACTATACATTTCAAGTTTAGACCACGCCTGAATTCGGGAGCATATGGGTAAATTGTAGAAGAAAGCAAGATTTCACAAATATGAATGTTATACTGAAGATTTTGATTATACAACGTGTTAATGAAAAAGCGCATTAACCTAAAATTAGTTTGTTCAGAATCGAGATTAGAATCGATTCCACAAATAAAAAATAGGGGTAAAATTTTAACAAAAAAATATTTTTATTACGCCGTGTTTGATCATTTACTTAACTCTATTAACTCTATTACCTATATAAAATATAGTATCGATGAGTTAGTATCCCACGACGCAAGTTCACAACTTTCTGTGGGCCTAGCTCAGTTTGTGTGACCTACGGATTTGACCCTATACAAGGTACACCTACAACTATTACTAAAGCGTTTACGACTGAACCGATCGTCATGAAATTTTGCAAACACGTTGTCTAGGGTACGGAGAAACAGGATCCTCGAAGGCCGTCGAAGCTAAACCTATGAACCTGTAATCACATGGTATATTGTTGTAGAATTTAATTACGCCCGGCTTGTCGTAATCCATGCAGCCATAATGCTGTGATTGGCCATAGATGTGTAATAAAATAGATACGCTTTATTTGAACCCAAGTTTATAGCCAATTACTTATCAATAAATCAAAGTTCATGATTTTTTTTAAATATAGTGTTGTAAGATAAAGCCATAGTTCGTAATTTAAAATAAAATATGTTGTTCGATGTTTTATAACTTCTGCTCATCTTTTCATCTACGTGAACAATCCCGAAAAGAAAACAGAACTAAATATTTCCTAATGTTATGCTTACCAGAACCCAAAAGGAGAATTAAAAATAAAAACATATTAAGATTACTTCATGCTTTTATTAAAATGCCACTTGTATTGTTATTGTTTCATTGAAAAATAAAAAACGTAAAACTAACGTTTTTGAATTCGTTATGTTCTTGATCATATTACATCGGTTCAAAAATGAAAGAAGACATTTTAAATATGCCATATCCTTCCTCAAGCAACATCAATGACTCGCTTCGTACGGTATCAAAGTATGGCTTTGTCGTGGACTGTACTGATATTAAATTTCTTGCAAATACATCGGCGCACGTATCCTGTGATATCGTGAATTTAGTTTACAATAAATATAAAATATATACGGACAAATTATAAATATATACGGACAAATCACACAGATTGAGCTAGCCCCAAAGTAAGTTCTTAAGCAAGACTTGTGTTATGGGATATTAACTCAACGATACTATATTTTACAACAACTAACACATACACTAACTCACTAACAAATACATATATAGATAAACATGCAAGACCCAGGTCAATCTGAAAAAGATCATTTTCCATCTTGACCTGACCGGGGATCGAACCCGGGACCATCCGTGTCGCATGCAGGCGTGTTGACCGCTGCGCCACGGAGCTCGTCAAACAAGTCAACAGAATTTGCAAAAATAAATATTTTGTTTGCTTTTAACTTCTGTTTGTCTTTTTATCTGCGTAAATAGTCCCTATAAACAATCCTAACAACCAAATGCTTGTATTTTAAAGCCACTTGTTTTCTTAATTTTATTTAATAAATCGAACTTTTACTAAGGTTTTTTAATTCACCATGTTCTTGATAGTATTACATCGTTTCAAAAATTGAAATCTTTCATTTCAACCGATGAAAAAACCGAACAGATAATCAAGTCGACGCTTTTAATGTTTTTATATGTATGACCACGCATTATGTATGACCTTGCATAACTTTTAACAGAGTAATCCGATTCAGATAATTCTTTTTTTCGTTACAAACCCCGAAGTTGGTCCCATATTTTGGAAAATAAATCCAACCCTTAGGGTAGAAAGATAGGGGATGATGATACTGTGATATCGTGAATTTAGTTTACAAGTTGGCTAACAGTTTGCGAAATTTTCTTTGCCTTGTGATATTGGTTTACACGAATGGCTTTTTATTGTAAGGAAATAAAAACATATTATGATAACTTCATGCTTCTATTAAAACGCCACTTGCATTCTTACTGTGTTATTAAAAACATTTTAAAATATTCACCATGTTCTTGATTCTAATCAAAACTGAAAAAAGATATTTTAAATATGCCGTATACTTTCTCGTGGAACATCAATATCACGTTTCATACGGTATCACGTATGGAAAGTATATACCTCGAAGTTGGTCCCATATTTTGGAAAATAAATCCAACCCTTAGGGTAGAAAGATGGGGATAATTTGAGAGAGATATATTTTATTATTAAAACTTAAAGTGTGAATTATACCACTATGAGAGTGACTGGAAAGAGAAGGCTAGGGACAGAGACACTTGGAGAAATAAAGGGGAGGCTTTTGCCCAGCAGTGGGACATAATAAGCTAATTAAAAAAAAAGTGCATATGCCATATCTTCCTCGAGTAACCTCAATGACACGCTTCGTACGGTATCAAAGTATGGCTTTGTCGTGGACTGTACTGATATTAAATTTCTTGCAAATACATCGGCGCACGTATCCTGCCTGTGATATCGTGAATTTAGTTTACAAGTTGGCTAACAGTTTGCGAAATTTGCATTGCCTTTCTGATATTGGTTTACATGAATATTAGCTTTTCATTTCTTTGTGTCAAGTTTCTTCCAGATACATAAAATGATGAGGAAATAAGTACATTATGGTGCAAGTACGTAGTAGGAGTAGTAATGTTATGGTCGAGTTGTTAATAGAGGCGAAGCCGAGTGCTTATAGGTTTTAGTAATTGTAGTTTTTACTTATATTATTTCTTAGCTTTTTTGCAAATTAATCATTTTATCACAAATGTAAAAGTTTGTGTGGAAGTGAGCATGTTTCTTGCTCTCTGCATCTTTCTGCATTTTAACGAAGTGGCATCACTAGTAGTAAAGCTTCAGAGATTACTGCTAATTACCGCTGCTTATCCTAGGAGATTTGACGAGGTTACTGGTTTTGACACAGAGCGACTGCTGTCTGACCTCTGCAACCCAAAGTTTCGCTTTTTAACGAATATTTTCAATGCTATGAAAGAATAGCGCATGAAAATTTTAAAACATACATAGGTCGGCATATGCCTTCTGATGTTAAACTGACTACAGAGAGAAGATGTACTTTCCCGTACTAATCAAAACAAAGGGTAATACTAGGTGTACTGACAGCTTAAAAACATTAATAAATAAATAAATATATACGGACAAATCACACAGATTGAGCCCCAAAGCCCAAAGTAAGCTCGAGACTTGTGTTATGGGATACTAACTCAACGATACTATATTTTATAATAGATACATAAATAGATAAACATCCAAGACCCAGGTCAATCTGAAAAAAATCATTTTCCATCCCGACCTGACCGGGGATCGAACCCGGGACCATCCGTGTCGCAGGCAGGCGCGTTGACCGCTGCTCAACGGAGCTCGTCTATTCCACACATTCCCCTCTATCTAGGGCAGTTGGGTAAATCTTTTACTAAAAACCGCAATGTCATTCAAGAAAACGATTGCATTCTTGATATTAAATTAAAAATGGCATCAATTAGAAACTCGAAGTCAATGCACAAACTATAGAAGGTTCAAAAGAATAGCTCATGTAATAGGTAAGGTTGATTACTATGTATTTTTTTTTTAATTAATAAATTAATAATATTTTGATCTTTTGCTTCTTTTATGACGGTGAAATATTAAGATAAAAAATTAACTGTTAAAATGAATGGAAAAAGTGTTTTTTTTTTAAAAATGGTCCTTACAAAATGGAAAGTGTTTAAAAAAGACACTGAGCGCCAAGAAACATCTATAAATTATAAATCAAAAAAACTGACTTCAATCAAAAACATAATTCAAGATGAAATTGCAACTGTTGTCTTAGTTACACTAAAGATGATAATATTAATACTTTGTAATTTTTTTCAACAATGCCTGCTAGTAATAAATAACAAGTTCACTGTCAAAAGCATCAAATATGCGAGTGCGAGTTATGCAGCGTAAATAAATATTCCACTCCTATCATATCCTGGGGACTAACGAGCGTTTGACGCGAGCAGGCATTCCGGATCCACGTGGCGGCAGAACGGCGGCGACAAGGCTTTAGACGGCTGCAGTCAGCATGCCTGGCCTGCCACGGCCAGGCATGCTGACTGCAGCCGTCTAAAGCCGGGCGTCGGGCGTTGTCAATGAATAGGGATAATCTCTGCAGTCGGAATAGCAGAGATATAACAATTACCAATATGTTAATATTTACACTTTAACCAGTTGATGTGATGGTGTGATGCGACACATCTGTACTCTCGTTATTTTAACTTGGGTACAGTGCATCCATTGTTAAACCACTGTTAAACCGAGATAGTATCGCGACCTCAATTGGACGCCAAATTTCATTATGAAAAGGTCAAATTGTATTAGTGAGAGTACTTAAAGTTGGGACGTAGGCAATTTCGTATAGACGTACAATAACTAGGGCATATACACCAAATTTATATGGAAAAGTATCACTTATCTTCCATCCATAATATCACAATAAAGCTTTTTTCAAAAATACCTACTTTAGTCAAACTACTTACTGAACCGACTTACATGAAATTATAGGACCAATCGGAAAAAATCATATCGGTTCACCAATGATGGAGTTATGAGGTAGGTAATGAACTTTAAATAAAACCAAACCGAATACTTGAGAACCTACTTTTTGAAGTCGGTCAAAAATACAGTTTTTTTTAAATTACCTTCTATTAGGCCTCACGGTCGATAAGACAGTAAGGCAGTCATTTTACTGGATATTTTCGTGATATTAAGAAAATCTCACTTACCTGAAACAAAAAATAAATAAATTTATTAATTTAATTCTCCCATTACTTTCCTAGAAATAAATATTAAACAAACAGATAAACAAAACATTCAATTTGAAAGTTAGAATTAAATAACTTAAACAATTTAAGATTAATGAAATTTTAATGTCAAAACTTCAACTTTGTTGAATGTCGAGCTAAAAGTATTTGATATGGAGTTTAGAGGTAAGGAAAACAATCTTATTATACCTACACATTGAAAAATGTTTTGTATTTTTTATTTTGTTTATAAATAAACTTATAAAGATATAGCCCGTTAAAATTCTGTGTGATATCACAGTTAGCTACACTTTTAAGCAAACTCTAACGTCTCAAGCCCCCACTCATGAGCTTTGACACGCCTTATCTTAATCATTTATTGTGTAATTAACTTAAAAAAAAATACGTGTCTTATATTAATAAAGGAAAAAATGGGAAGTGTATCATACCAGGGTATTAAGAGATTGCCGGAGGATAGAGACAGATGGAGGGAGCTCCACCGACAAGAACTTAGCTCTTAAATTTTGATGATGATGAATATTTTTTGATTATATCACTGACGGATCTAGAAAAATAGACTATTATCTTCATACCCTCTTGCAACATTAGCGCTATCCTGGCAAGGTTTTACACTACAATTTCTCCCATACACAAGGCTGTTTTTCATACCTCTATACTCCGGAGTATTTTAACATCGTTATTGTTTCTACAAATTAAAGTTTTGATAACTGCGAACTATAACATCTGTTTTACTAAAACGTAATAATTAAACAAATGTTAACGTTGTTTTGATATCTACAGGTCTCTAAATGGCCATTCTGTCAACGGGTATTATAATTCGAATTCTAGCAACTATTCTAAGCAACTAGTTACTAAAACAATAGTGTACAAGGTACACATACGAGTAGTTTCTGAACTAATAATACTGACGAATTTACACTATCGCTAGTTCAATTTATGGCATGTATTATATAGGATTTTAGTGTGAACAGTATCCTCCTTTTAACCAACAAACCAGCCCGTCAAAATGAACAACTTTTTCTATGGGAATAATGCTGGTAACTTAAAAAAATGTAGTCATTTCCATACAAAAGTGTTCGGCCGGCCCGGCAATTTGTATGAAACTGTTGAAAAAATTTTGTGTTCCCAGCATTGGTTCTAAAGGAAAAGTTGTGCATTTTGACGGGCTGGTTTGTTGGTTCAAAGGATAACACTGTTCATACTAACACCCTGTGTGTATATACATATATATATATATATATATATATATATATATATATATATATATATATATATATATAACCAAGAACCTTTCTCTTGAATCACTGTTTCTATTAAACAAACCGCATCTAAATCCGTTGCGTAGAAAGATAAATAAAAAAAATAATACATAAATATATACGGACAAATCACACAAATTAAGTTAGCCCCAAAGTAAGTTCGAGACTTGTGTTATGGGATACTAACTCAACGATACTATCCCAACTAATATTATAAATGCGAAAGTGAGTTTTTTGTTAGTTTATTTGTTTGTTACGCTTTCACGCCGTATCCACTGAATCGATCATCATGAAATTTTGCATACACATAGGCTAGGGTACCGAGAAGGACATAGGCTATAAATTACGCGGGCGAAGCTGCGGGTAACAGCTAGTATTTTATAATAGATACTTATATAGATAAACATCCAAGACCCAGGTCAATCTGAAAAATATCATTTTCCATCTTGACCTGACTGGGGATCGAACCAGAGACCATCCGTGTCGCAGGCAGGCGTGTTGACCGCTCCGCCACGGAGCTCGTCCCTAGAAAGATCTAAGCTTACATACTGTAGCGTTACGACCCGCGGTGCCGATTGGACCCGAAGTCGCAACGCCAACAAATTACAATAAATGGGAAATATGCAAAATTGTAGCGTTACGACCCTCAGTGCCGATTGGACCCGAAGTCGCAACGCTAACAAATTACAAAAAGGGGAAAATTGGGAACTACAGGCAAATAAAATAACGCCAAAAATAAGTAGGCGACTAATGGCTCTCAGGCGGGGAATCGAACCCCGGACTGTGAGAACATGCAAACCAAATAATACCTACCAAAAATGAGTGACTAATGGCTCTCCAGCGGGGAGTCGAACCCCGGACTGTGACTACAGGCAAACCAAACAAGACCAAAAATAGGTGGGCGACTAAGGCTTTTTTGAATTTTGAAAATAAACTATAACCAAAGATGGCCGTCTCTATGACAAAATTATTTGTCACGGAGACGGCTGGAAATCAAAATACAAAAACGGAAAATTTTAATACAAACGGAAAAGAGTACAAAAGAAAAATAACAAAACACACTAAAATACAAATAAAAGAAAAAGATTATCGCGGAGTGCGGCGGCGGAGCGGCGCACAACGTCAGCAGCCGCGCTTCTCTTCGACGAGCGCGGCGACGTCCAGCTGATGGGATAGCGCACAACGTCAGCAGAACCTCCCGCTGACGAGCGTGGCGACGCCCATGACGGGACCACGACGACGCGCGGCAGCGGCGGACTCTCTCTGTCGAGAAGCGCAGACACTAACGTCTGTTGTGGCCGGGACGACACACGGCGACAGTGGGGTTCCTAACCCCAGCCACGACGTGATCCAGCACACCCCCACGGCCCGGTCACAGGCCCGGACAACTGCTTCCGATGGTGGCACACGTAACCGAAAAAAACCAGTCTGTGTGTTACGGCACAAAATAAAACACGGGAAAAACCGACACACTTTTACTTTAATTATACTTCACATAAAGAAAAAAAACTCCAATGCACTATACATGCAAACACCTCAAAGAACCAAAACCGAATGCCACGAAAAAATAGCCGAAATCTTTACATGTCAAATCAAATTTTGAATTTTGAAATTTATATTTTTCTTAACATATTCACATCAACCAGTAAAAAAATATTAAGGTAACAATTAAAAAAAAGGTTATATTTAAAAAAAATGTGGCTAGCATCGCCACAATATCCCCTTTCTTGAAAAAAAATTAAAGTAGAGGAACAAAAAGTAAAAGATAATGGAACTGAACGAACTACTCTACAAGAAATGAACCCAAGTAAATTTAAAAAAACTGCCGCTAATCCAAAAGCCCTTGAGCGCAAATCCCTAGAAGATGAGGATGAGTGAGATGTATACATTAAACAAAGGAACAAAAGGATGTGCATGTGCTCTAAGAAACAACAAACAAAACAAAATTAAAATTTGACAATGTCCTTGACATGAAAATTACCACGTTTTCCGGTAGTCACATCTTCCAGGACAAAAACATTGCTACCTAGAGGCTGGACTACCTTTGACTTAACAAACCTAGGGGCTAATTTCGAGCTGAATAAATTGTCAGCCACAGACCTGGCGAAGTTCCTCCGCCAAACCATGTCACCGACCTGTAATGTAATGTCCCGTCTATTAACGTTGTGGTACCTTGCATTTCTTTCAAATGCCAAGGCAAGACTGTCAGACACTTTGGTGAAGACATCAACTAGCGAAAACAAATTGTGTGCCAGATCCTCTCTAGGTGCAACGCCTCCGGGGGAAATGTTTGAGAGTCTGTGTTCGCTTGGGTCAATCACCAGCTCACGACCGAACATAAGGAAATTAGGAGAATACCCTGTTGCCAAATTGCAAGAAGAATTTAGGTATAACTGAATCTGAGGTAACACTGTAGGCCAAGCAGTCTGTTCGTCGCGTACCAAAATTGATAGGCACGTGACTACTGTCTGATTATAGCGTTCTACAGTGTTAACTTGTGGGGTGTAAAAAGGTGTGAAATGTGTCTTTGGGACAGCGTAAGATCTCAAAAAGTCACGAAAATGGTTACTGCGAAAAATAGTAGCATTGTCGCATAGTATCACTAAAGGTATACCAAATTTCAAAAAAATATCTTTTTCTAAAAACCTAGTAATTGTTTGAGCACGGGGATTACCTAAAGGAAACAACCAGCAATATTTGGTAAAAACGTCTACAACACTAAGTATATGCTTATATCCGTATGAAGCTCTTGGAAATGGGCCTATTAAATCTAAAGAAAGCATCTGCATGGGAGCATTCACAGGTTTTGGGGTAGAAATAGTACCCGCGGGTTGAAGATTAGACCATTTATAGGCTTTACAAGTCTCACAATTTTCTAATTGTGATACGATATCCCTATACATATTGGGCCAAAAATAATGAACCCTCAACTTTGCATAAGTTTTAGCGACGCCAGGGTGAATTGAACCAAATGAATCATGTGCTTCAGAAATAGCTGAAGTGCGTTTTTCCAAAGGTAAAACTATTTTCCAAGAAGAAGTCTCCGATAATAAATCACGAGATGGAATGTGTCTCATTAGGACATTTTCCCTAAGAATATAACCAGGGAATAAGCGAGGATTATCTAAGACACCACTAAAAACACGTCTATACCAGGAGTCATTAGTTTGTTGTAAACCAGCATTGTAAGATATTAAACCAATTTCCATACGAGATAAGGCATCGGGTACAACATTAAGCTGTCCCTTGCGATGAATAATATCAAAAGTGTATTGCGATATTAAAGTTGCCCATCTGGCCAATCTTCCAGAGGGATTATCCAAAGTTAAAAGCCATTTCAGGCTTATATGATCAGTAATGATAGAAAACTTCATACCATCAATATAGCCTCTAAAATGTTTGATTGAATCTAATACTGCTAACAATTCGCGCTCAGTAGTACTATAGTTTCTCTCAACGCGAGATAGAAGGCGGGAATAGTATGCAATTGGGTGTTCGACATCATCTATAATTTGGGTCAACACAGAACCTATCCCGACTGACGAAGCATCACATTGAAGGACAAAGGGTTTTGAAAAATCAGGGCAAGACATAATAGGCGTTGAAGTTAATGCCTGTTTAAGGGAATTGAATGCCTTACCGGCATCACACGACCATTCAATGGGATCAGAGCCTTTGGTAGCCCACAAGTTAACACTGTAGAACGCTATAATCAGACAGTAGTCACGTGCCTATCAATTTTGGTACGCGACGAACAGACTGCTTGGCCTACAGTGTTACCTCAGATTCAGTTATACCTAAATTCTTCTTGCAATTTGGCAACAGGGTATTCTCCTAATTTCCTTATGTTCGGTCGTGAGCTGGTGATTGACCCAAGCGAACACAGACTCTCAAACATTTCCCCCGGAGGCGTTGCACCTAGAGAGGATCTGGCACACAATTTGTTTTCGCTAGTTGATGTCTTCACCAAAGTGTCTGACAGTCTTGCCTTGGCATTTGAAAGAAATGCAAGGTACCACAACGTTAATAGACGGGACATTACATTACAGGTCGGTGACATGGTTTGGCGGAGGAACTTCGCCAGGTCTGTGGCTGACAATTTATTCAGCTCGAAATTAGCCCCTAGGTTTGTTAAGTCAAAGGTAGTCCAGCCTCTAGGTAGCAATGTTTTTGTCCTGGAAGATGTGACTACCGGAAAACGTGGTAATTTTCATGTCAAGGACATTGTCAAATTTTAATTTTGTTTTGTTTGTTGTTTCTTAGAGCACATGCACATCCTTTTGTTCCTTTGTTTAATGTATACATCTCACTCATCCTCATCTTCTAGGGATTTGCGCTCAAGGGCTTTTGGATTAGCGGCAGTTTTTTTAAATTTACTTGGGTTCATTTCTTGTAGAGTAGTTCGTTCAGTTCCATTATCTTTTACTTTTTGTTCCTCTACTTTAATTTTTTTTCAAGAAAGGGGATATTGTGGCGATGCTAGCCACATTTTTTTTAAATATAACCTTTTTTTTAATTGTTACCTTAATATTTTTTTTACTGGTTGATGTGAATATGTTAAGAAAAATATAAATTTCAAAATTCAAAATTTGATTTGACATGTAAAGATTTCGGCTATTTTTTCGTGGCATTCTGTTTTGGTTCTTTGAGGTGTTTGCATGTCCTATAGTGCATTGGAGTTTTTTTTCTTTATGTGAAGTATAATTAAAGTAAAAGTGTGTCGGTTTTTCCCGTGTTTTATTTTGTGCCGTAACACACAGACTGGTTTTTTTCGGTTACGTGTGCCACCATCGGAAGCAGTTGTCCGGGCCTGCGACCGGGCCGTGGGGGTGTGCTGGATCACGTCGTGGCTGGGGTTAGGAACCCCACTGTCGCCGTGTGTCGTCCCGGCCACAACAGACGATAGTGTCTGCGCTTCTCGACAGAGAGAGTCCGCCGCTGCCGCGCGTCGTCGTGGTCCCGTCGGCTGGGCGTCGCCACGCTCGTCAGCGGGAGGTTCTGCTGACGTTGTGCGCCATCCCATCAGCTGGACGTCGCCGCGCTCGTCGACGAGAAGCGCGGCTGCTGACGTTGTGCGCCGCTCCGCCGCTGCACTCCGCGATAATCTTTTTCTTTTATTTGTATTTTAGTGTTTTGTTATTTTTCTTTTGTACTCTTTTCCGTTTGTATTAAAATTTTCCGTTTTTGTATTTTGATTTCCAGCCGTCTCCGTGACAAATAATTTTGTCATAGAGACGGCCATCTTTGGTTATAGTTTATTTTCAAAATTCAAAAAACGGAAAATTTTAATACAAACGGAAAAGAGTACAAAAGAAAAATAACAAAACACTAAAATACAAATAAAAGAAAAAGATTATCGCGGAGTGCAGCGGCGGAGCGGCGCACAACGTCAGCAGCCGCGCTTCTCGTCGACGAGCGCGGCGACGTCCAGCTGATGGGATGGCGCACAACGTCAGCAGAACCTCCCGCTGACGAGCGTGGCGACGCCCAGCCGACGGGACCACGACGACGCGCGGCAGCGGCGGACTCTCTCTGTCGAGAAGCGCAGACACTATCGTCTGTTGTGGCCGGGACGACACACGGCGACAGTGGGGTTCCTAACCCCAGCCACGACGTGATCCAGCACACCCCCACGGCCCGGTCGCAGGCCCGGACAACTGCTTCCGATGGTGGCACACGTAACCGAAAAAAACCAGTCTGTGTGTTACGGCACAAAATAAAACACGGGAAAAACCGACACACTTTTACTTTAATTATACTTCACATAAAGAAAAAAAACTCCAATGCACTATAGGACATGCAAACACCTCAAAGAACCAAAACAGAATGCCACGAAAAAATAGCCGAAATCTTTACATGTCAAATCAAATTTTGAATTTTGAAATTTATATTTTTCTTAACATATTCACATCAACCAGTAAAAAAAAATATTAAGGTAACAATTAAAAAAAAGGTTATATTTAAAAAAAATGTGGCTAGCATCGCCACAATATCCCCTTTCTTGAAAAAAAATTAAAGTAGAGGAACAAAAAGTAAAAGATAATGGAACTGAACGAACTACTCTACAAGAAATGAACCCAAGTAAATTTAAAAAAAAAAGGTTATATTTAAAAAAAATGTGGCTAGCATCGCCACAATCAAAAATTGTAGCGTTACGACCCGCGGTGCCGATTGGACCCGAAGTCGCAACGCCAACAAATTACAATAAATGGGAAATATGCAAAATTGTAGCGTTACGACCCTCGGTGCCGATTGGACCCGAAGTCGCAACGCTAACAAATTACAAAAAGGGGAAAATTGGGAACTACAGGCAAATAAAATAACGCCAAAAATAAGTAGGCGACTAATGGCTCTCAGGCGGGGAATCGAACCCCGGACTGTGAGAACAGGCAAACCAAATAATACCTACCAATTGTGGCGATGCTAGCCACATTTTTTTTAAATATAACCTTTTTTTTAATTGTTACCTTAATATTTTTTTTACTGGTTGATGTGAATATGTTAAGAAAAATATAAATTTCAAAATTCAAAATTTGATTTGACATGTAAAGATTTCGGCTATTTTTTCGTGGCATTCTGTTTTGGTTCTTTGAGGTGTTTGCATGTCCTATAGTGCATTGGAGTTTTTTTTCTTTATGTGAAGTATAATTAAAGTAAAAGTGTGTCGGTTTTTCCCGTGTTTTATTTTGTGCCGTAACACACAGACTGGTTTTTTTCGGTTACGTGTGCCACCATCGGAAGCAGTTGTCCGGGCCTGCGACCGGGCCGTGGGGGTGTGCTGGATCACGTCGTGGCTGGGGTTAGGAACCCCACTGTCGCCGTGTGTCGTCCCGGCCACAACAGACGATAGTGTCTGCGCTTCTCGACAGAGAGAGTCCGCCGCTGCCGCGCGTCGTCGTGGTCCCGTCGGCTGGGCGTCGCCACGCTCGTCAGCGGGAGGTTCTGCTGACGTTGTGCGCCATCCCATCAGCTGGACGTCGCCGCGCTCGTCGACGAGAAGCGCGGCTGCTGACGTTGTGCGCCGCTCCGCCGCTGCACTCCGCGATAATCTTTTTCTTTTATTTGTATTTTAGTGTTTTGTTATTTTTCTTTTGTACTCTTTTCCGTTTGTATTAAAATTTTCCGTTTTTGTATTTTGATTTCCAGCCGTCTCCGTGACAAATAATTTTGTCATAGAGACGGCCATCTTTGGTTATAGTTTATTTTCAAAATTCAAAAAGCCTTAGTCGCCCACCTATTTTTGGTCTTGTTTGGTTTGCCTGTAGTCACAGTCCGGGGTTCGACTCCCCGCTGGAGAGCCATTAGTCACTCATTTTTGGTAGGTATTATTTGGTTTGCCTGTTCTCACAGTCCGGGGTTCGATTCCCCGCCTGAGAGCCATTAGTCGCCTACTTATTTTTGGCGTTATTTTATTTGCCTGTAGTTCCCAATTTTCCCCTTTTTGTAATTTGTTAGCGTTGCGACTTCGGGTCCAATCGGCACCGAGGGTCGTAACGCTACAATTTTGCATATTTCCCATTTATTGTAATTTGTTGGCGTTGCGACTTCGGGTCCAATCGGCACCGCGGGTCGTAACGCTACAATTTTTGGCGCCCGAACAAAATTAACCCTGCTTTTCTTCTTTTTTTTTTTTTTTTTTTTTTTTTTTTTTTCCAAAACGCGGTGGGTTCCGTAGTCCGGAATAATGTCCCGTTCTGTCCCAAATTTGACTCGGCTAGGGTCAAGTGGGTCCCGTAGCAATGATGATTTCGTCACACTGTCTGTGGCATCATCCTCATCTAGGTTGCAACCTCCTTGCTCTCTTTCTCCCCATCACACGCTCCCTCCAATACAAGTTTTTACTCAATGTAGTAAAGACTTTAACCTCTCATCATGGAATATCCGCTATGATGGCAAAACTTGCGTTAGAGATTTTTTCCTCCGCTTAGAGGAGTATATGGTGGCAAGAAATAAATCTCAGGACCTAGTCTTATCTCGACTGCACGAGATCCTTTCTGGAACTCCTTTAGACCTTTTCCGTTCTTTAAGAAATAAGATCTCTTCTTGGGACGGCCTTAAAGAATATTTTTTCAATCATTTTGACACCCCTAACTTCGAGTTTGAGACCGAGCGTCTGCTTCGAAACAAGAAGCAGACCGCTAATCAGTCTGTGTCCGAATTTATTATTTCTATTGATGCTTTGAATTCTAAGTTAGCTCGTCCGATACCCGAAGACTCTCTGGTCCATATCATAAAGCACAATATGCATCCAGACTACATCCCATGTTTAGCTGCTACACCAATTTTTGATTTGCAAACTCTGATTAGCGTTGCAAAGAATTTTGAATCATTTCCTCGGACATCTAGATCCCCATCAAAAAATATTTCTGCAATAGAATCTCAACCCCCGTTATGTTTAAAGTGTCATGCTTCGGGGCACTCTTATAAAAATTGCCCTAAGGTACCCGGGAGGATATGTTTTCGTTGTCAAACCCCTGACACGTTAACGGCCTTTTGCCCGAATTGTAATAAAAAAACCCCGAAGGATCTTAGTCCCAATCAGTCTTCCTGGCCGCAACTTTCTACGGTCATACCTTCGAAATCAACAGATGCTAGACCTTTCATCACTGTGTCCATAGGTAGACGCCAAATGACTTGTTTACTGGATTCAGGTGCACAAGTGTCTTTACTTGGAGGTAGTACTTACGGCTCTTTTTTGGACCATTATTCTCTGTCTCCCCCTACATCCTCTTCTTGTGTCACCACTATCGATGGCACGCCTATTTCTGTTTTGGGGAACATTTTATTACCTGTTTATTTTAAAGGTCTTCAGCATTATTTAAACTTTATTGTTGTACCTTCTTTTTCTTCTCAAGTCGTTTTAGGTATAGATTTTTGGAGTAAATTTGGTCTTCTGAGTCCTTTTTTGGAGTTTTTGCATACGGACATTCCTTCGCCAATTCGAGACCCTTCCCCATCTATTTCGCATTCGTCTGACGCAATTGCTCAGGTGAATTATATTCGGCCTCGTAACACTTTAACCCCCGAGCAAGAGTCCCAACTTCAAAAGGTTATCAACCGGTTTGAAGAGATTTCTTCGGACAAGGTTGGGTTAGGAAAAACTAACCTTCTTAAGCATCAGATAGTCACCACAGGTCCTCCAATCAAGCAACGGTATTATCCTTTGTCACCAGCTAAAATGGAGGTTCTGAATAAGGAAGTTGATAGTATGCTTGAGAAAGGAGTTATCAGACCCTCGCATTCTCCGTGGTCTAGCCCAGTGGTTATGGTAACCAAGAAGGATGGCTCCTGTCGCTTCTGTGTAGATTCTAGGAAGCTGAATAGTGTTACTGTTGGAGATAGTTATCCGCTACCTCGCATACAAACCATTTTAGACAACCTCAAAGGTGCTAAATATCTGACAACTTTAGATTTTAGTAGTGCTTTTTGGCAGATTGAGTTAGCTGATGACAGCAGTTGTCAAAAAACTGCGTTTGTTGTGCCTGGTAGAGGGCTTTTCGAATTCCGGCGCATGCCTTTTGGGATAACTAACGCGGCATCTGAGATGCAGCGCCTTACGGATTTACTAATAAATCATCAATTTGATGATCACGTGTTTGGGTACATTGATGACCTTGTGATCGTTTCCCCTAATTTTGAACATCATATTGATTTACTAAATAAAGTATTTGAAAGGCTAAAAGATGCTGGTCTGACACTTAATATAAAGAAGTGTCAATTTTGTAAAGATAGCTTAAGATACTTGGGCTATATCGTTGATTCGCAAGGACTCCATGCTGACCCTGAAAAGGTTGAAAGCATTAGGAACTTTCCGGTTCCTGACACTGCCAAAAAGCTACGAGGCTTTATTGGTTTGGCATCTTATTACCGGAGATTTGTTAAGGATTTTTCCTCAATAATAGCACCACTGACAGCTTTAATTGGTAAAAAGAAAGGCTCTGATCCCATTGAATGGTCGTGTGATGCCGGTAAGGCATTCAATTCCCTTAAACAGGCATTAACTTCAACGCCTATTATGTCTTGCCCTGATTTTTCAAAACCCTTTGTCCTTCAATGTGATGCTTCGTCAGTCGGGATAGGTTCTGTGTTGACCCAAATTATAGATGATGTCGAACACCCAATTGCATACTATTCCCGCCTTCTATCTCGCGTTGAGAGAAACTATAGTACTACTGAGCGCGAATTGTTAGCAGTATTAGATTCAATCAAACATTTTAGAGGCTATATTGATGGTATGAAGTTTTCTATCATTACTGATCATATAAGCCTGAAATGGCTTTTAACTTTGGATAATCCCTCTGGAAGATTGGCCAGATGGGCAACTTTAATATCGCAATACACTTTTGATATTATTCATCGCAAGGGACAGCTTAATGTTGTACCCGATGCCTTATCTCGTATGGAAATTGGTTTAATATCTTACAATGCTGGTTTACAACAAACTAATGACTCCTGGTATAGACGTGTTTTTAGTGGTGTCTTAGATAATCCTCGCTTATTCCCTGGTTATATTCTTAGGGAAAATGTCCTAATGAGACACATTCCATCTCGTGATTTATTATCGGAGACTTCTTCTTGGAAAATAGTTTTACCTTTGGAAAAACGCACTTCAGCTATTTCTGAAGCACATGATTCATTTGGTTCAATTCACCCTGGCGTCGCTAAAACTTATGCAAAGTTGAGGGTTCGTTATTTTTGGCCCAATATGTATAGGGATATCGTATCACAATTAGAAAATTGTGAGACTTGTAAAGCCTATAAATGGTCTAATCTTCAACCCGCGGGTACTATTTCTACCCCAAAACCTGTGAATGCTCCCATGCAGATGCTTTCTTTAGATTTAATAGGCCCATTTCCAAGAGCTTCATACGGATATAAGCATATACTTAGTGTTGTAGACGTTTTTACCAAATATTGCTGGTTGTTTCCTTTAGGTAATCCCCGTGCTCAAACAATTACTAGGTTTTTAGAAAAAGATATTTTTTTGAAATTTGGTATACCTTTAGTGATACTATGCGACAATGCTACTATTTTTCGCAGTAACCATTTTCGTGACTTTTTGAGATCTTACGCTGTCCCAAAGACACATTTCACACCTTTTTACACCCCACAAGTTAACACTGTAGAACGCTATAATCAGACAGTAGTCACGTGCCTATCAATTTTGGTACGCGACGAACAGACTGCTTGGCCTACAGTGTTACCTCAGATTCAGTTATACCTAAATTCTTCTTGCAATTTGGCAACAGGGTATTCTCCTAATTTCCTTATGTTCGGTCGTGAGCTGGTGATTGACCCAAGCGAACACAGACTCTCAAACATTTCCCCCGGAGGCGTTGCACCTAGAGAGGATCTGGCACACAATTTGTTTTCGCTAGTTGATGTCTTCACCAAAGTGTCTGACAGTCTTGCCTTGGCATTTGAAAGAAATGCAAGGTACCACAACGTTAATAGACGGGACATTACATTACAGGTCGGTGACATGGTTTGGCGGAGGAACTTCGCCAGGTCTGTGGCTGACAATTTATTCAGCTCGAAATTAGCCCCTAGGTTTGTTAAGTCAAAGGTAGTCCAGCCTCTAGGTAGCAATGTTTTTGTCCTGGAAGATGTGACTACCGGAAAACGTGGTAATTTTCATGTCAAGGACATTGTCAAATTTTAATTTTGTTTTGTTTGTTGTTTCTTAGAGCACATGCACATCCTTTTGTTCCTTTGTTTAATGTATACATCTCACTCATCCTCATCTTCTAGGGATTTGCGCTCAAGGGCTTTTGGATTAGCGGCAGTTTTTTTAAATTTACTTGGGTTCATTTCTTGTAGAGTAGTTCGTTCAGTTCCATTATCTTTTACTTTTTGTTCCTCTACTTTAATTTTTTTTCAAGAAAGGGGATATTGTGGCGATGCTAGCCACATTTTTTTTAAATATAACCTTTTTTTTAATTGTTACCTTAATATTTTTTTTACTGGTTGATGTGAATATGTTAAGAAAAATATAAATTTAACAATTAAAAAAAAGGTTATATTTAAAAAAAATGTGGCTAGCATCGCCACAATATCCCCTTTCTGGCTTCCCTTTCTTGGCAATTTGGCAAATTTATGGCTGGGGTTAGGAACCCCACTGTCGCCGTGTGTCGTCCCGGCCACAACAGACGTTAGTGTCTGCGCTTCTCGACAGAGAGAGTCCGCCGCTGCCGCGCGTCGTCGTGGTCCCGTCATGGGCGTCGCCACGCTCGTCAGCGGGAGGTTCTGCTGACGTTGTGCGCTATCCCATCAGCTGGACGTCGCCGCGCTCGTCGAAGAGAAGCGCGGCTGCTGACGTTGTGCGCCGCTCCGCCGCCGCACTCCGCGATAATCTTTTTCTTTTATTTGTATTTTAGTGTGTTTTGTTATTTTTCTTTTGTACTCTTTTCCGTTTGTATTAAAATTTTCCGTTTTTGTATTTTGATTTCCAGCCGTCTCCGTGACAAATAATTTTGTCATAGAGACGGCCATCTTTGGTTATAGTTTATTTTCAAAATTCAAAAAAGCCTTAGTCGCCCACCTATTTTTGGTCTTGTTTGGTTTGCCTGTAGTCACAGTCCGGGGTTCGACTCCCCGCTGGAGAGCCATTAGTCACTCATTTTTGGTAGGTATTATTTGGTTTGCATGTTCTCACAGTCCGGGGTTCGATTCCCCGCCTGAGAGCCATTAGTCGCCTACTTATTTTTGGCGTTATTTTATTTGCCTGTAGTTCCCAATTTTCCCCTTTTTGTAATTTGTTAGCGTTGCGACTTCGGGTCCAATCGGCACTGAGGGTCGTAACGCTACAATTTTGCATATTTCCCATTTATTGTAATTTGTTGGCGTTGCGACTTCGGGTCCAATCGGCACCGCGGGTCGTAACGCTACAATTTTTTGGCGCCCGAACAGGGACCACGACGACGCGCGGCAGCGGCGGACTCTCTCTGTCGAGAAGCGCAGACACTAACGTCTGTTGTGGCCGGGACGACACACGGCGACAGTGGGGTTCCTAACCCCAGCCACGACGTGATCCAGCACACCCCCACGGCCCGGTCACAGGCCCGGACAACTGCTTCCGATGGTGGCACACGTAACCGAAAAAAACCAGTCTGTGTGTTACGGCACAAAATAAAACACGGGAAAAACCGACACACTTTTACTTTAATTATACTTCACATAAAGAAAAAAAACTCCAATGCACTATACATGCAAACACCTCAAAGAACCAAAACCGAATGCCACGAAAAAATAGTAGCATTGTCGCATAGTATCACTAAAGGTATACCAAATTTCAAAAAAATATCTTTTTCTAAAAACCTAGTAATTGTTTGAGCACGGGGATTACCTAAAGGAAACAACCAGCAATATTTGGTAAAAACGTCTACAACACTAAGTATATGCTTATATCCGTATGAAGCTCTTGGAAATGGGCCTATTAAATCTAAAGAAAGCATCTGCATGGGAGCATTCACAGGTTTTGGGGTAGAAATAGTACCCGCGGGTTGAAGATTAGACCATTTATAGGCTTTACAAGTCTCACAATTTTCTAATTGTGATACGATATCCCTATACATATTGGGCCAAAAATAATGAACCCTCAACTTTGCATAAGTTTTAGCGACGCCAGGGTGAATTGAACCAAATGAATCATGTGCTTCAGAAATAGCTGAAGTGCGTTTTTCCAAAGGTAAAACTATTTTCCAAGAAGAAGTCTCCGATAATAAATCACGAGATGGAATGTGTCTCATTAGGACATTTTCCCTAAGAATATAACCAGGGAATAAGCGAGGATTATCTAAGACACCACTAAAAACACGTCTATACCAGGAGTCATTAGTTTGTTGTAAACCAGCATTGTAAGATATTAAACCAATTTCCATACGAGATAAGGCATCGGGTACAACATTAAGCTGTCCCTTGCGATGAATAATATCAAAAGTGTATTGCGATATTAAAGTTGCCCATCTGGCCAATCTTCCAGAGGGATTATCCAAAGTTAAAAGCCATTTCAGGCTTATATGATCAGTAATGATAGAAAACTTCATACCATCAATATAGCCTCTAAAATGTTTGATTGAATCTAATACTGCTAACAATTCGCGCTCAGTAGTACTATAGTTTCTCTCAACGCGAGATAGAAGGCGGGAATAGTATGCAATTGGGTGTTCGACATCATCTATAATTTGGGTCAACACAGAACCTATCCCGACTGACGAAGCATCACATTGAAGGACAAAGGGTTTTGAAAAATCAGGGCAAGACATAATAGGCGTTGAAGTTAATGCCTGTTTAAGGGAATTGAATGCCTTACCGGCATCACACGACCATTCAATGGGATCAGAGCCTTTCTTTTTACCAATTAAAGCTGTCAGTGGTGCTATTATAGAGGAAAAATCCTTAACAAATCTCCGGTAATAAGATGCCAAACCAATAAAGCCTCGTAGCTTTTTGGCAGTGTCAGGAACCGGAAAGTTCCTAATGCTTTCAACCTTTTCAGGGTCAGCATGGAGTCCTTGCGAATCAACGATATAGCCCAAGTATCTTAAGCTATCTTTACAAAATTGACACTTCTTTATATTAAGTGTCAGACCAGCATCTTTTAGCCTTTCAAATACTTTATTTAGTAAATCAATATGATGTTCAAAATTAGGGGAAACGATCACAAGGTCATCAATGTACCCAAACACGTGATCATCAAATTGATGATTTATTAGTAAATCCGTAAGGCGCTGCATCTCAGATGCCGCGTTAGTTATCCCAAAAGGCATGCGCCGGAATTCGAAAAGCCCTCTACCAGGCACAACAAACGCAGTTTTTTGACAACTGCTGTCATCAGCTAACTCAATCTGCCAAAAAGCACTACTAAAATCTAAAGTTGTCAGATATTTAGCACCTTTGAGGTTGTCTAAAATGGTTTGTATGCGAGGTAGCGGATAACTATCTCCAACAGTAACACTATTCAGCTTCCTAGAATCTACACAGAAGCGACAGGAGCCATCCTTCTTGGTTACCATAACCACTGGGCTAGACCACGGAGAATGCGAGGGTCTGATAACTCCTTTCTCAAGCATACTATCAACTTCCTTATTCAGAACCTCCATTTTAGCTGGTGACAAAGGATAATACCGTTGCTTGATTGGAGGACCTGTGGTGACTATCTGATGCTTAAGAAGGTTAGTTTTTCCTAACCCAACCTTGTTCGAAGAAATCTCTTCAAACCGGTTGATAACCTTTTGAAGTTGGGACTCTTGCTCGGGGGTTAAAGTGTTACGAGGCCGAATATAATTCACCTGAGCAATTGCGTCAGACGAATGCGAAATAGATGGGGAAGGGTCTCGAATTGGCGAAGGAATGTCCGTATGCAAAAACTCCAAAAAAGGACTCAGAAGACCAAATTTACTCCAAAAATCTATACCTAAAACGACTTGAGAAGAAAAAGAAGGTACAACAATAAAGTTTAAATAATGCTGAAGACCTTTAAAATAAACAGGTAATAAAATGTTCCCCAAAACAGAAATAGGCGTGCCATCGATAGTGGTGACACAAGAAGAGGATGTAGGGGGAGACAGAGAATAATGGTCCAAAAATGAGCCGTAAGTACTACCTCCAAGTAAAGACACTTGTGCACCTGAATCCAGTAAACAAGTCATTTGGCGTCCACCTATGGACACAGTGATGAAAGGTCTAGCATCTGTTGATTTCGAAGGTATGACCGTAGAAAGTTGCGGCCAGGAAGACTGATTGGGACTAAGATCCTTCGGGGTTTTTTTATTACAATTCGGGCAAAAGGCCGTTAACGTGTCAGGGGTTTGACAACGAAAACATATCCTCCCGGGTACCTTAGGGCAATTTTTATAAGAGTGCCCCGAAGCATGACACTTTAAACATAACGGGGGTTGAGATTCTATTGCAGAAATATTTTTTGATGGGGATCTAGATGTCCGAGAAAATGATTCAAAATTCTTTGCAACGCTAATCAGAGTTTGCAAATCAAAAATTGGTGTAGCAGCTAAACATGGGATGTAGTCTGGATGCATATTGTGCTTTATGATATGGACCAGAGAGTCTTCGGGTATCGGACGAGCTAACTTAGAATTCAAAGCATCAATAGAAATAATAAATTCGGACACAGACTGATTAGCGGTCTGCTTCTTGTTTCGAAGCAGACGCTCGGTCTCAAACTCGAAGTTAGGGGTGTCAAAATGATTGAAAAAATATTCTTTAAGGCCGTCCCAAGAAGAGATCTTATTTCTTAAGGAACGGAAAAGGTCTAAAGGAGTTCCAGAAAGGATCTCGTGCAGTCGAGATAAGACTAGGTCCTGAGATTTATTTCTTGCCACCATATACTCCTCTAAGCGGAGGAAAAAATCTCTAACGCAAGTTTTGCCATCATAGCGGATATTCCATGATGAGAGGTTAAAGTCTTTACTACATTGAGTAAAAACTTGTATTGGAGGGAGCGTGTGATGGGGAGAAAGAGAGCAAGGAGGTTGCAACCTAGATGAGGATGATGCCACAGACAGTGTGACGAAATCATCATTGCTACGGGACCCACTTGACCCTAGCCGAGTCAAATTTGGGACAGAACGGGACATTATTCCGGACTACGGAACCCACCGCGTTTTGGAAAAAAAAAAAAAAAAAAAGAAGAAAAGCAGGGTTAATTTTGTTCGGGCGCCAAAAATTGTAGCGTTACGACCCGCGGTGCCGATTGGACCCGAAGTCGCAACGCCAACAAATTACAATAAATGGGAAATATGCAAAATTGTAGCGTTACGACCCTCAGTGCCGATTGGACCCGAAGTCGCAACGCTAACAAATTACAAAAAGGGGAAAATTGGGAACTACAGGCAAATAAAATAACGCCAAAAATAAGTAGGCGACTAATGGCTCTCAGGCGGGGAATCGAACCCCGGACTGTGAGAACATGCAAACCAAATAATACCTACCAAAAATGAGTGACTAATGGCTCTCCAGCGGGGAGTCGAACCCCGGACTGTGACTACAGGCAAACCAAACAAGACCAAAAATAGGTGGGCGACTAAGGTTTTTTTGTATTTTGAAAATAAACTATAACCAAAGATGGCCGTCTCTATGACAAAATTATTTGTCACGGAGACGGCTGGAAATCAAAATACAAAAACGGAAAATTTTAATACAAACGGAAAAGAGTACAAAAGAAAAATAACAAAACACACTAAAATACAAATAAAAGAAAAAGATTATCGCGGAGTGCGGCGGCGGAGCGGCGCACAACGTCAGCAGCCGCGCTTCTCTTCGACGAGCGCGGCGACGTCCAGCTGATGGGATAGCGCACAACGTCAGCAGAACCTCCCGCTGACGAGCGTGGCGACGCCCATGACGGGACCACGACGACGCGCGGCAGCGGCGGACTCTCTCTGTCGAGAAGCGCAGACACTAACGTCTGTTGTGGCCGGGACGACACACGGCGACAGTGGGGTTCCTAACCCCAGCCACGACGTGATCCAGCACACCCCCACGGCCCGGTCACAGGCCCGGACAACTGCTTCCGATGGTGGCACACGTAACCGAAAAAAACCAGTCTGTGTGTTACGGCACAAAATAAAACACGGGAAAAACCGACACACTTTTACTTTAATTATACTTCACATAAAGAAAAAAAACTCCAATGCACTATACATGCAAACACCTCAAAGAACCAAAACCGAATGCCACGAAAAAATAGCCGAAATCTTTACATGTCAAATCAAATTTTGAATTTTGAAATTTATATTTTTCTTAACATATTCACATCAACCAGTAAAAAAATATTAAGGTAACAATTAAAAAAAAGGTTATATTTAAAAAAAATGTGGCTAGCATCGCCACAATACATAGAGAAGGACAGACACACAGCGGGCAGCGACTTGATTGTCTATGTAGTGTAAGTGATAGTGAATAGTAATGGTCTTCGACCATACGTTTCGTGGTTATTTTACACAACTAGTTCTCAAAACAATAGTGCACAAGGTTGTATAGGACGCCCATACACATGTGTTACTGACCTAATAATACCGACGACAATTTGGACGTCTCCAGATAGTATCGATCATGTAACTATTGTCTATTGTCTTCGACAGATATCATTTTAGCTATGTTCGTCCGACAAGACATTGTTTGTTTTATTTTAATGATAGTTAAATATGACCTCTACCTTTTTTTCTAAGACAATGTCTCAGAAAAATCTCCGAGTCAAAAATCAAAAAATCTCAGAAAAAACCCAGGGATTCTAATTCCATCATTTCATGGGTTCATTCATCATAAAAATATTATCAGGTTGTTTACAATCACATGTATCTCTCAACCTTTGATTTAGTTATGAGTATAAGACGAGCTTAACGATACCTTAACTGTGGGAATCCATCTAAGTTATTAAGAAATTCACAAACGTGAAGAACAAGACAAGAAGGAAGGGAGGCCTTTGCCCAGCAGTGGGACATAATAATATAGGGCTAGCAAAAAAAAAAACAAGATACGCGCGAAACACACAATCCGTTTTGACTATCGGGTAATAAGAGAAAAGTATTTTTCAATACATTTGCTAATAATACGGTTCTTATAACATCTAAATCTGTATCGTAATCAGTGGCGGCTCGTGACTTCAAGGAGTGGTGGTTCACCTGCTTACCTACTGTCTCTCAAAAGCAAAACGACCTATTGAAATGCCGTGCGTTCGTCAATTATTTGTAGTCGACTGCCCCTATGCACCTACTTAATAATATTTGTACAGTATACATAATCAGTTACTCTAGGTACAATTCTTGTTAATATTAATGCATATTGTAAAACCATTTCTGTATAAAAAGTATCACTTACTTATGTACCTACATGCAGTGAAATATCTCATCATCTTGACTTACCATTGGTTTAGTGAGAGGAGCTGCGCGCTAATGAATATTCTAATAACTAGGTAGGTACTTAACTAATTCAGGTTGAGCACGAGAAGATAGTTTCAAAAAACAGATTAGGCGGCATACCGCCTAAATAAGCCATAGCCTATTTTCTTTTTTAGTTCTTGTTCAAATAATCCCATTAACAACACACTTTGAAGCCACTTTCAACCACTACACTTTGAAGCACACACAAAGTAGAAAACCATAACTATGAATAATTATTGGGTAATTTCGCGCGCGTTATCTATCACACCGTGTCACAGGTGCGAAATAAAACAAACAAACTGATTTGAGTAAAGGTCAAGGACACGCCGTCGCAACAAAAATCTTCAACGAGCGAGCGAGACACCCCGGGCGATGCCGCCCGAGCGAGCCCGTTCGGGAGTATTCGGGACTCGTGCGGCGATCCGATTTTTCAATTTTTCTCATACATTGAGTACGGATCATCTTCCGTTTCACCTGCCGGAGCATTTCTGTCTCATTCCATATAGTTTCTATGGAGACGCTTCGTGCGCACTTTGAAAGCGCTCGCCCAATTTTTGGTTTAGCTAAAATGAGTCTTAAATTTTAGGTAATAAAGATCAAGCTTGTTTGAAAATATTTTCTTTTTCAGTGTGTAATTAGTTACATACTTTTGGATAAATAATAATTGTTTCGAAAAAAAAATAGGGAAATACATAAAAATCTGGTAGTGCAGTGCACGAGTGCACTGAAGGAGCGGCCGCCACTGATCGTAATGATGTATTTTACGGCACTTGTGCTTTTTACTTTTCACCAATCACAACCGCTCAATAGCCCAATGCCACAGATGCAAAATTTAAACATTTTCATAGGTTCCGAGCAAAGAGTTTCAAGTCCAGCATGAAAACTTTTTTCTGATTCGTGAGATGTGATTTTTTAACCGACTTCGAAAAGGAGAAGGTTATCAATGTACTTTTTTGGGGAAAATAAACCTGAGTAAATGTACCTGATTATTATAAATGTATTTTTACAAACTGCTTTAGTTCCTAACTTTTATAAATTCCTTATTTGCTGAACTTCAATCTTGTTTTAGTTTAAGGTAATCGCAAATGTATTGAAAAACGTCGTATGATACTCGTACGGTAAGCTGTCTATTATAGTCGTCGGTTTATTATAGGCACGAGGCGAAGCCGGTAAACACCTCGACTATAATATCCAGCTTACCGTACTTGAATCATAATGTACTATTATGCTGTAGAAAACTTCCGGGGCTATGCCTGCATCACGAATTATGAACTCTCCCACAGTGGCTAGTAAAAAATAAAAGCCTCTCAGTCTGTACAGTAAATCGGAATGCAGTAAAACGAAAAGGGCTACGTGAGCTGACTGCAGCGCTATAAAGCTGGCTCGAAGGACCTATATTTGAGACTGAAAAATATTTACTAGCAGTACTTTTTTTCTGTAATATCTAATCATTTTTCTTTATTTTGAATACAAACACACGAATGATTTTCCCGCGACTTCGATTGCGTAAATTATTTTGGAGGGTATATCCCGCTGCTTTATGTGATTTTACAATATTTATTAAATTAGCCCACATGATTTATAAAAAAAATATTTGTGTGTTTGTTTGTATAGGATAAACTCAAATAATTTACGCGGACGAAATTACTGAAAAATGTATGGAAAATAGAGTCGCATACCGAAATATTGAGATTCTCATACTGGGTAGTAAAAAAAATTAAAACCTTTTAGTCCGACCAGATTTTTGGAATGCAGTAAAACGAAGGCCCGATTTGAAGGCTACGTGAGCCGACTGCAGCGCTATAAATCCGGCTCGAAGGACCAAGATTTCAGACTTTGGGAAATATTTAGTTTTTACTGGCAGTTACTTTATTTCGTAAATTCGTCTTTGTCGAATCAATTCCCTATAATTCGAATACAAACAATAGAATCATTTCTCTTAATTTATATCTTCCCTCTTAGACGAGGGACGAGATCGTATATTATATTGTTAGCTATATCCCACTGTTTTACATCTTTTACAAGCTTTTATTTAACTATATTGCCGAAAAGATTAATACGAAATTGATTGATTGTGTGTTTGTTTGTAATAAATAAAGACAAATAATTTACGCGGATAAAATTATGGGAAATCTAGTAAAAAATAGAGCCGTACTACAAAATATTGCCTTTGCATTGAGCCTCAATTAGAAAATCAATATTTTGTATTTAGTTAAAAATTCAAAACCTTTTAGTACGAACAATAAATCGAAATGCAGTAAAACGAAGGCCCAGTTTTAAGGCTACGTGAGCCGACTGCAGCGTTATAAAGCCTGGAAAGAGCTGAGATTTTAGGCTTCCGGAAAATATTTATTTAGGTACAAGGGTTCGGTGACAATAATACTGAAATGCGACCTGTAAATTTAAATTAAATTATGTAACAAGGGGATATTGTCTAGCCCAAGGCTAGGGCAAGGGGCTATATCAACCAAGTTGAAATGAGAAAATGGTATATAATAATGAAATAATGACAAAAACAATACAAAATTAATTAAAACAGCGTTTAGGGACGTTTTTCTAATTCTAACCAACACTTTTTGATAGACAACGTGATGCGGTACGGCAACCTCACAGTAACGAGTTTCTGTGTGAACTGAGCTTCAAAGCTTCAGAAATTGGTAGTACGGTGGTGCCCACTTTATATAATAGTCTATGACATTACGAGTGAATCTGCGGGCGAAAGCTATGTAACTTATTTAAAAAAGATCTTTAACCAAGGCCTGCACGCGAACGTAGCCTCGGGCAAAGCTAATAAACTTTCTGCTCTATTCATCCCTTAGTAAATTAATTCTATTATAAAGTACAAAAACTCTACAAAAGACTTCGGCTCAGACGCGCCTCAATTTTCTCTTTCTGCGTATCCTCAACAACTAGGTTGGTATTCATAGGGTTGACAGGCATTTTAAGTGAATAGCCGGACAGAGCAGCCTGTCCGGAAATTCGAACAAAAAGTCCGGAGACCCTTAATATTAGTCAAATCATATAACAAGACTTTTTTAAGTAAATAGAGCCTAGCACCTAGCCTAGAACCTTAGCAGAGTTAATAAACTTTTTTCCTCTATTCATCTCTTAGTAAATTAATTCTCCTCATAAAGTACAAAAACTCCACTAAAGACTTCGGCTCAGAGGCGCCTCAATTTTCTCTTTCCGCAAATCTTCAGACACGAACTAGGGTTGACAGGTATTTTAAGTGAAAAGCCGGTTAGACCAACCAGTCTGGATATTTGAATAAAAAGGCCACTTAGTTATACCAGAAAATTTGGTAAGGTAAGAGACTATTGATTTTAAATCTTAGCGATTTTTTTGGAAATTTGCTATTTTTGCTATTGTGCTAAATTTAAAGGCCTAACAAGTCTGACAGTCCGGACTCCTACTAATTTGTCCGGACTAGCAATAAAAACAGTCGTGACTGTATCGGGTTCTCTCGGGCCGGACAACTGACAACCCTATATTCAGATTATCCTCCTTTCTATAAGGTATTAAACACAATGAAACGTTATTTTCTTTGATGCAGTGACAACATACAACAGTTTTAAACATGAAGTATGGGTAACAAACATCCTAACTAAAATTATAAATGCGAAAGTGAGTTTAAATAAATAAATATATACGGACAATTCACACAGATTGAGCTAGCCCCAAAGTAAGTTCTTAAGCAAGACTTGTGTTATTGGATACTAACTCAACGATACTATATTTTATAACAAATACATATATAGATAAACATCCAAGACCCAGGTCAATCTGAAAAAGATCATTTTTCATCTTGACCTGACTGGGGATCGAACCAGGGACAATCCGTGTCGCAGGCAGGCGTGTTGACCGCTGCGCCACGGAGCTCGTGTTGTTTGTTACGCTTTCACGCCGTATCTACTGAACCGATCATCATGAAATTTTGCATAGGTTAGGGTATTGAGATGGACGTAGTCTATATGTTGCAGTCATCTGGTTGAAACTGCTATTTGATTGAATGACTAGCGTGTTCATTGAATGACCACGTTTAATTGAATGACTAGGCCGAACGTTGATTAAACAAGCGTCGCTCATCGTCCAACTAGTTAGCGGATTGTAACATAGCCCTTTGAAAATAGCGGACATAGAATCAGTCAGGTGATTCAAATTTATATCACGATTTATATGACTGCGACATATATATCACGCAGGCGAAGCTGCGGGTATCAGCCAATAATATTATATTTACTTGTTTCCCATACTTATTTTTCATTTATTTAACCTCATACACGACACCGTGTACCCGAAACCTCCTTGAAAAGAATGAATGTGGATGAAGCCATAGTGGTTTGTAAGGATCGTAGCAAGTGGAGAGTCTCTGCCTACCCTTAAGGATAATATGTATGTCTGTACAATGATAATGGCTTTTTCTGCCAGGCAGCCAACAAATTACTAACAACAGTAGCGTAACAATAGGGTGGCAGGGCTGGCAAAATGCCACGGGCCCCCGACCCAAAAGGGCCCCGGCCCTAGAGGCCACGAGCTCAAAAATATTTTTTTTACATTGTACCTGAGTATTTCATTTTATTTGAAAAGTACATTTTTATAAGTTCTGCTTAAAGTGTGTCTGACAATCTGACAAAGTGAGACAACTAAAGATTATAATACAATTTCAAGTCATCATTTCGTGTAGGTGACACGGTCAGTCGACCATGCACACCCTGGTGTCAGAGTTCTGCGGAACCGCCTCTTGGCCTCTGACGTGGTTCCTTTTACGACCACCAGATGGCAGCCGGGACCACCGGCTTAACGTGCCTTCCGAAGCACGGAATCATCTTTCTTATCAGACAATCAGGTGATTCATGCCTGCAATGTCCTTACCAAACTGGAAACAACTTAACAAAGTATGCTTCCCGTGGGAATCGAACCCACGACCCCCGGGTCAACAAGGCAAACGCCTTAACCACTGGACCACGGAGGCAGTTAATTTCAAGTTAATCGTTAAGCATTTCAACCAACCTAAACCAAAAGATGATTATGCATTTTCTCATCAAAAGAATTTGCCACGGGCCCCAGATGGTATAGCTACGCCACTGAACTTCAGTGGCTCAGACGGACACTTTGAATATAGAGGTACTATCAACTTAACACACCCTACATCTACATAAAAGGTTTACGTAAATGGCATGTAAACGAAGGAATAGTTAATGATCAAAAGCGGCAATAAACATGACTTATTTCAACCATATGCATTTTCATTGCGAAGTTTCTCGGAGATATTTAAATAGACGTTAAGAGGATATGACTCATGACAAGACTTGCCGTGTGGTTCCCGGCAGACTAAAATAAGACCACTGCAAGTCTTCCCCAAGGAGTCGTAGAAGGCGACTTAGGAAACACAAGTTTAACAGAGCTTTTAAACATCAAAGAGACCTCTCTAACCCGTTTGGCCCTGGCTAATATGTA
Organism: Rhodophaea formosa; assembly: GCA_963082605.1. NCBI lineage: Eukaryota > Metazoa > Arthropoda > Insecta > Lepidoptera > Pyralidae > Rhodophaea > Rhodophaea formosa. The sequence goes on along the minus strand of OY720228.1, from coordinate 3,949,755 downwards.
TTTCTGGTAGACCAGAGAGGGTTGTGCTCCGCAGTGGAGACTAAGAAAGACCTATTTAAGGGCGACATGGGGATAGTTTATCGCGCGATATAAACGGCTTCACTGGCGTTATGCTAAGGGTGTAGATGAAGGTTTATTTGGTGTCCGGTTACGGCTGGCCGTAAAATCTTTGCTGAATCTTACGACACAAATGCTGTTATAATAGTAAACCACGGGTTCTAACGCCTCCTAGCTGAGAATGCAAAGGGGGAACGCTTAAATAATGATAATAGGCGTATAAAATGAAGTTAAATTATCTTCCCAGTAAATTTAGAGCGAATAACTTTTCAAAACATTACAGCAGTATAAGAAAAAAAAAAATATGATGATGAGGAAACTCGACCACGTATTTGTAGAATATAAATAAATAGGCAGACTTTGGACCGTGTATTTGCTTTAATAAAACTTCTTCACTAAATAGAACTAACGAAAAAAGATAAATTAAAAGAATTATTTATTTTTAGAAGTTTGTGAGAATGTAAACTACCACTTTTCAAAAGAAAACTTCTGCAAGTCTTCTTCTTCGGCTCTGTATGTCAACGCTTTCCAAAGTTTTCTGAAAATTAATCTACTTCTTATATGTTCTCTATCGTTGTCTATTCTTTCTACTATTTGAAAAATAAACAACAACGAAACGACTACTGGTATGTCCTCTTAAGGCGATTGCGGCATACCTATTTAAAATGAGTAAAGCGCATTGCAAACTGCGTTATTTGCATGGACACCGTTAGCATTGCGAATGCGAGGAAAACCACAGCACGGCATTAGTCATGAAATGCGTCTCGAAATCACAATGAGCATGTTTTTAAAACAATGTGAACATTTCTTGGAAATATGGCGAGGTTATTCATTAAGGAGTGACAATAGATCGCCGGTCGTCCCAACGCGATTTCTAATGTGACTATGTTTGTAATGTGTAATTCGACGAGCTCCGTGGCGCAGCGGTCAACACGCCTGCCTGCGACACGGATGGTCCCGGGTTCGATCCCCGGTCAGGTCAAAATGGAAATTTATCTTTTTCAGATTGACCTGGGTCTTGGATGTTTATCTATATAAGTATCTATTATAAAATTAAGTATCGTTGAGTTAGTATCCCATAACACAAGTCTCAAACTTACTTTGGGGCTAGCTCAATCTGTGTGATTTGTCCGTATATACATATTTATACTGAAAAAAAATGTATAAGATAGTGTTTGGATTCTATGTACACTAACAGTCCGCCCCGGCTTCACCCGTGATACATACCCAGCCTATGGTACTCAGGGATAACGTACCTATCAAACGGTGAATGATTTTTTAAAAACGGTCAAGACGTTCCTGTGATTAGCGCGTTCAAGTAAGCAAACAAACTCGGTAGCTTTATATATTAGTATAGATGATGCGCATTTATATTGCTATAATACTGTGTTGCTATTTCTATTTTTCTTTTTTAGGGTTCCGTAGTAAACTAGGAACCCTTATAGTTTCGCCATGTCTGTCTGTCTGTCTGTCCGTCCTCGGTTTTACTCAGAGACTATAAGTACTAGAAACCTGAAATTTTGTGGTAGAAGAAAATCTTAAGAAATTATTTTTTTTTTGTGTAGCTCCCATACAAGTAAAGAGGGAGTAATATTTGTAATGAATCCGTTTCCGAAATATTTAGTTTTAAAGTGCAAATTTTCGTTAGAGGTAAGTGTGTGTAGGCTGTAAAAAGTATATCAGATTTTAACTCCCTTACGTTAAGCCGGTGGTCCCGGCTGCCATCTGGTAGTCGTTAAAGGAACCACGTCAGAGGCCAAGAGGCGGTTCCGAAAAACTCTGACACCAGGGTGTGCATAGTCGACTGACCGTGTCACCTACACGAAATGATGATGATGAACTCCCTTATTATATCTGACATAGCATCATTTCGTGTAGGTTCCGAAAAACTCTGACACCAGGGTGTGCATAGTCGACTGACCGTGTCACCTACACGAAATGATGATGATGAACTCCCTTATTATATCTGACATAGCATCATAATTGTCACAAAAAAGGTCATTGCCTTTCGAAAGTACGATATTGATATCGTTACTGATGACTCTCACCAGTTCTTTTTTATCTTTAGTTAATATGTAAAATATGGGTCACTCACGTATGAAGTCAGCTACAGGCCGACAAGTTTCAACCTCATCCGGAGGTCTTCCTTAGGACGAATGTGAACCGAGACGCACGCACGAAGTCGTCCCAGTCCGCACTGGCAGCTGACTTCATACGTGAGTTACCCGTATTTTACATATTAATAATGTTAACATCTCACGTTACTTTTATTTTTAGGTTCGCAAACTAGTTGTTACAACGTATAAACTATTTTTTTATAAAAAAAAAAAACATTTGCAACAACCTACTATGAGCGAACACAGAATGCACATAATATTTTGATTCAAGATTCAATCGTTTATATAATATAGGGATCTTTGAACACTTATTAATTTGTCATAATTTGTGTTTACTATATAATATTACTTATGGCTAAGTTTAGGCCGCTTCCAAAGCGGAGTGCAGAAGAAGCGGCAACAAACTGCACAGCGCATTTTCTCCAAGCGACGTCAACTCACAACTCTTAGTTAGACCTTATAAACTACTTATATACATATATGTGGACTGAGTGTGCATTGTTTTAATTAAATGTCGTGATAAAAATTGAATTGGAAAAAAAATTATGTCATCATTGAAATGTTAGATAGGTAAAATTGAAATAGCAAAATGTCATATTTTAAAGTATTTTTTTCCCGCACAAATACCTTTTTTCTGTTTTCTGACTTTTACCACTGAATACTAAACCGTCAACCAATATTTTATTCGACTAAAAACCTTAGAATTCCCCTTTTTACCACAACGCTTAGTCACGTACATTTTTTCTACCCGATACAGGGACCAATTAATTAGAGTTTAAGAGAAACGTGCCTTATCTCCTGCGGGCGTGCAAACAGATATACAAACATACTGTGTGGTGTAACCACGGTTTTGTTAGGCAAATCTTGTCTGCGAGGTGTTTTAGGGCTCCGTAATCAAACGGCAAAAAAACGGAACCCATATAGTGGAGAAACTACTGAGTTGAGACTTGGTAGGTATATTTATACACAAAATTAAAAAAATTAAACATTAAGGAGTGGTCTCCTCATACATAGAACTTAAAACGTAGAGATTATAAGCTTATTAATAGACCTGAAACTATTTTTTTTTAGTAATGACATTGAGGCTCCTTGAACCCTTATACGATTTTTTTTCTTTTTCGTGGACACATCATCCTGCTAAACAAAGGAGGCTAGGTTCGTATTTAGCACGAGCAAATAGCTAATTATACTTAATTTTTACAATTAGGTATATGTCTGCAGTCCTTAAGCTGCCAAAGGATAGCGTAAGGCAGGCAGTCGGCTGAAGTAATTTTACCAATCATATGACAGCCTAATAGCTGACCTTGGGTTCCGACATAAACCAGCAAAGGATGCATTTTATTTTGAAAAACCTTTGTATAAAACTATTTAGCAAAGAATCGTGTGAACAAACCCGTTTATTTTCACATACCGCCGCCAACAAAAGTGCTAAGCGTACAATTAGCGCACTCACAGGTTTTCGAATTTAGAACGTGAGCACTAACGACTACCGTGTTATGTTTTCGAAAGAATTTTCTTTGTTATTATACTTTTGACTGAAACTATGCTTAATACATTTGTGAATCAAATTATATTGAGCATTGAAATGCGGATACATATATTTTTTAATAAGAATCATAATGATGATGATCATGATACGATCATCATCAGGTCTTTTTTAGTTTCCACAGGAGGAGCACGACCCTCTCTGTACTACTAGAGCCACATAGCCAGAACAGCTAGAGGATTTGGCCTACACTCTCCACGCTGGCCAGACGGGTTGGAGAGGTCTCATTGGTGTTAATAAGCTTCGTTTACCTTGTGTTCCCCAATCCACTTGTAGAAGATTTGGAGTGTTCCCATTCTATTCTACCGGGAACCACATGGCAAAGAAAGAAAAGATATGATGACGCAGAAAGATATGATGAAAGATAACTGTATGGAAATGCAATGTTTCCATCTGTTCTCAAACTGGACCGTTAATCAGTCGTGTCGCTGTCACGTCTGCGTGCGAGCGTGACCCACGCAGGATTATTCTGATCCAAGCAAAATTTCTGAACCATTGTTCGAATGGGTTTTCCGCATGGTCGCACGAGACGAGACCACTCTGTTTCAAAGACGTATACATAACATCAAGTTTGACTGGACTCCATAGGGACCCATTGGTACCTTAAGACCCCAGTAAATCCCATTGGGAACCATGGGTCTCATTGTATCCCATTCGGTACTCACTAAGTTAAGCAAGATTTACCAAGACATACCAAATCGAATATTCTCAGAATAAAATAAAAATATATTCACACAGTTCAAAAATACTTTAAGGCGCTGTAATTCACGAACTGCCGTAAAACGTCTATTTTTTCGTCGCGCAGTTAGCCTTATTTTTCATGGAATACTAGCATGAAAAAAATATGAAGTACAGTTCAAAGATCAAAATAAATGATTACATCAAAATATAAAAAAAAAATATTTAGAACCTAGGAAAATAAAACGGCAAAAATCTATATCCAGAAAAGGTTTCGTCGCGAATTACTTGATATTTTCAGCGATAACTACCATTTTTTAGGGTTCCGTAGTAAACTAGGAACCCTTATAGTTTCGCCATGTCTGTCTGTCTGTCTGTCTGTCTGTCTGTCTGTCTGTCTGTCTGTCTGTCTGTCTGTCTGTCCGTCTGTCTGTCTGTCTGTCTGTCCGTCCGCGGTTTTACTCAGAGACTATAAGTACTAGAAAGCTGTAATTTGGTATGGGTATGTATATTAATCATGGCAAAAAAGTGGTAGAATAAAACCATGAAAAAAAATTTTTTTTCGGGTAGCTCCCATACAAGTAAAGTGGGGGAGTAATTTTTTTTTCTCTACTTACCCATCGTGTGGGGTATCGTTAAGTAGGTCTTTCAAAAATATTGTGAGGTTGAGAACACCATTTTTCGATTTAGGGATCCTCTTCCGAAATATTTGGTTTTAAAGTGCAAATTTTTGTTAGAGGTACGTGTCCCCCCCCTCTATCTGCTAAACGGTTATATATAGAAACGTGAAAAAAATTACAGCAGTAGTACATATACTGAAGTTGAAAGAAAAACTATCAGAGGTGGGTACTAAGTACAAACTAAAAAGTTATAGGCAACCAACTTATAAAATGTATTGGAAAATGTAAAATTTCATACAATCTTTATTGTTAGATGTAAACTGTGAGGTGCGAGTGTAAACAGTGTGAACTCAAAGTTGTCATTCGCAACTACGGAACCCTATACTGCGCGTGGCCCGACACGCACTTGGCCGGTTTTTTTTTACATCTATAAAAAGTAAAACTTACTGAGCAAAATGGATACCCAAAAATATTACAATATTTGGTTATAATTAAGGAATTATTAAATTAAAACTGACAAAAAGCGGCCGAAATGTCAGACACGGGTTCGAACTGAGATCGCCTACCGGCATCGCCACTTTTAACCTTATTTCATTACCAGTACGTACTATTATCGCGAGCTCCGTGGCGAAGCGGTCAACACGCTAGCCTGCGACACGGGGGTCCCGGGTTCGATCCCCGGTCAGGTCACTATGGAAAAGATCTTTTTCATATTGACCTGGGTCTTGGATGTTTATCTATATAAGTATATATTATAACATATTGTATCGTTGAGTTAGTATCCTGCAACACAAGTTCACAACTTACTGTGGGGCTAACTAATAATAATAATTGTACGTAATAGCTACTATTACGTACAATTATTATTAGGTGTTACAGCGCCTTAAAACAGAACTATTCGCTGATGAATACGAACCGATTGCTGACGTCACAACGAGTGGTGGATCGATTCTACAAGTTCAAAATTTGAGCCCCAGAGTCATTTCGGTCTGATCTACCAAACGGTTCCATTGTCAATGGCTCTTCAGCCCCGCACCCCGAACCCCGCTTCCCGCGATTGTACAGATGTTATTATTATGTTGGCTTTTGTGTTGAAGTTGTGGTCGAGCCACGCTACCGGCGAAAATCACTTTTGCTGGTAGCATTTATGGGCCGGCTCGTCCGGGGAAGTACCACACTCTCACGGAAAATCGACGTTTGAGTAGTAGCTTTACAGCTTCTATGCTTCGTTCGGTGAGTGAGAGCGCCGAAGGCCCATCCCCTATGGGGAGGGAAAAATAAAAGGCCGGCAACGCTCTTGTCATACCCCTGGTGTTACATTAGTCCATGGGCAGCGGTGATCACTAACCATCAGGTGACCGCTTGCTCGTTTGCCGTCCTATGACATAAAAAAACGGTGAAATTTTAAAAATGGTTCCCATGATGTACCAAACAGTTCCATTAAATGGCTCTTAAACCCCGCACCCCGAACCCCGCATCCCGCGATCGTGCAGATGTTATTTTATGTTGCCTTTTGTGTTGAAGACTTGAGGCAAGGAGCAGGGATGTGACGGTCGCTCGGGCGCTTCTTACTAGAGACGCCTTTTCAACACATATCATTCCTTGTGACTTTCGAATACTCATCATGCTTAGTTAGGCCTTAGGCTAAGTGAGCGTAATACGACGCAAAGCAACCCCTGGTGCAGTCCCTACTTGGATGGGTGACCACAAGTGGCATAAAAATATCTCGACCTACTCCGTGCTTCTGAAGTCCCGTTCGGAAGTTGGTCCCGGCTGTCATCATTGATGGAAGTCGTTAAGTTATGTCAGATTCCTTTCGGCAGCTTGAAAAATCTGACACTAGTGTTGGCCACTTACACACACGAAAAACAAAACAAACACATGTCATACCTACGAAACGAGAGGCTGTACCATTTATTGCGGTTTTGGGTTTCTAAGTAATTGTAGAAATGCAATCATCTGCTATTTTCTACTTTGTTGTAATTCATAGGTTACATCAGAATTTTATCTATGAACATTTTGACTATGATTGGCATGTTGACTAAAAAATTTTTCGTGTTGCTATGTAAAGCCCTGCCGAAAATAAACACAATAGTGACGGTAATACATTTCTAAGCAAAAAACTCTGTCAGATATAAAAATTTTAAAGACATGTTTTTAGACGTGAAAACGCACTGCAGGTTTGCCTACATATTTGTGACGTCACAACTTTGTATTTTATATGGGTGGCGTGAGAACTTTGTTTGGTAAATATACGAAATATTTCGTTTGTGGTAATTGTTTCATAATAAAAGTTGCTATAAATTTAGCGGACAACAATACAGTATAACGGAAATTAAAGATTTTCATACTTTTAAAAATGGTCCTATTCACCCAACTTTAAAGAAGCTTTAACATCACCTAAAGAATCGATATCAAATAAAAAGTGTTCGTTACGGTGTTTTTAGATAGAAATTAGTAAGTATAATTGGAAACAAATCCCAACTAATATTATAAATGCGAAAGTGAGTATGTTTGTTTGTTTGTTACGCTTTCACGCCGTATCTACTGAACCGATCATCATGAAATTTTGCATACACATAGGTTAGGGTACCGAGAAGGACATAGGCTATATTATTACACGGGCGAAGCCGCGGGTTTATATAATTTTAACATTAGGCAACTACCGAATTATGATACCATATCACATCACATTGGGGCATTTTTAATGATTTTTTAGCACGAACTGACAGGCCGAGTATGCAACTGTCGCCTACTACCTGGGCGCGGATTGGCACGCGGTATTATTATTACTGTCGTCTCTAGTAGAGCGTGAGCGACATTCCAATGTTGAGGTAACATTCGGAAACAATGTTATCGACTGTTGCGGGACGGTGCGAGCTAGATAGATGGAGACGCGGCATATGTGTAAAAGGGATAGAAAGAGAGACACGCCACGCTATTTGTGTCACCCCACCCAAGGTCGGCGCGAGTAACAATAACGAATAGGACACACCTATCTCTGTCGCGATTTAAATAGATTGCCAAACTTTGTCTGGTAGGTATCTAGATTAGATAGATACATTTATATTCCTATCTCGATAAAAAATTTTTTTTACTAAAATTATCAAATTTACGCTTAGTTGTTATGAATGTGAATAAATATGAATAACAATCAGACTTTTCATATGAAGTCTGTTACAAAACGGAATAATTTGACACTTTCCCCAAGTGTTTAAACTTTCAAGCCGGATCAGTACGCCGTTTTTATTTGTTTATTTAGGAAAACCAACAATATTTACAATAACAGGTGTTCACGAATATACTGAAAGTTAAGTTGTATAGATACTTTGCGTTAATTATAAAACTATTATGTATGTTATTACTAGCAATTTTTCCGCGACTATGCCCGCGTAAATTATAGCCTATGTCACAAGATAAATAATCTATCTATAGATGAAAGTACTTTGATAAACGGTCCAAAAGATTTGGATTCTATTCAATTCAAACAAACAAACAATAAAATCTTATCTTATCTTAATATTAGTATAGAAGTAAAGTTAAAGTTTATTTTTAGCGTCGAGTATTTTGTTTGTATACATAAACGATTACATTGTTACTCAGTGTGTACTAAACCCGACGGCTCAATTCTATATTCGTCGGGCGCGAGTTCGCGAAAGACGAGCACCCCTCCCCACGTCTCTTTCTCGCACGGCTTGCAGCGTAGCGGCTTCTCACCCCGAGTTACCCCTCAGTTCACCGCCGCCAGTCGTTAACGCTCGACGCGCGTAAATCAATACGCGGCATCAGTGTAATATCACAGTGGCAATGCCTGTACGTGAGAGTTCAGACGTGTAAGCGCTAAGTTGACAACGCGAAGGTTATCAGTCACTTCGTGCCTGCGGTGCGAGACGTGCGAAAGACAAAACAATAACAGACAGCCCTCGACCAAGCCAGTTCCGTGGCGGGCCATTCTTCTCCTGCGCGCCTCTTGCTGCCCCCGCACGCGACTAGACACCACGCATAACCGCAAGCGTAATTTTCTTAGTGTATATTTGTTTTGGTAATATCGTGTTCTTTTTTCACTATGTCAGGAGCAGAGCCACCACGAAATCGAGGCTTAATAATACCCGCACAAACACGCGAGATGGCGCGCCTAGTCTTGAAGATGTGCAACAAAGAAAAGTATACCCACCCATTAAACATCGATATTGATAAGCCTTTGAAGCGTGCCGCTCAATATACAGGACTTTCCATAAAAACTTTAAGAAGCATTTTAAAAGAAGGCGACGAGAGTAACGGGAAATTTTCTTCTACTGGTACTACTAAAAGCAAACCGTCAGGCATAGAAGAGGTATTTGATATAGACGATTTTGACCGACACTCCGTACACCGATGTATAGAAATGTTTTATTTGGAAAAGAGATCTGTACCGTACCTTTCGTCTCTACATCAAGTTTTCAAAGAGAAATTTGCATTTCCATGGCAAAGAACTACACTCAAAAAGATGCTAACTAAGATGGGTTATAGTAAGCAGTTCCGGAACATAGCTGAGAATCCATCAATTGCTTCCGCACGGAAACAATACTTAGAGAAGATTCGGGAATACAGACAAAGAGGTAGGAATATTTTTTATGTCGACGAAACGTGGTTTGACCTCAACGTACCGTTTAAAAAGTACTGGAGACTGGCATTAGAGAATGCTATCATGACAGACGTAACTGCTGAAGATCGGCTGGTTCTAATCCACGCGGGATCCAAAGATGGTTTTTTGAAAGGAGCACAATGGCTGTTCGAAGTCGGGGTTACCCAGGGAGAGTACCAAGTTCAGATGAGTAAAGAAAACTTCGAGTTGTGGGTCACACAATTACTGATTGCAAAACTGCCTCCTCGTAGCGTTGTCGTTATGGATTCTGCATCGTATCACAACGAGTTACTTAATGACGTCCCAACAAGCAATAGTTCGAAGGAGGAAATGTATACGTGGTTGATGAATAATACTGATTATACCATGCCCATCGAGAATATCCATGATATAGACAAAGAGATACTTTATAATATGATTGATGTGAGTAAGTCAGATAAAACTACAAAGTACAAGATAGATCACATTTTAAACTGTAGCGGTCATGATGTATTAAGGCTGCCTCTTCACATGGCTCCTGAATTTAGTCCTATTATGTTTGCTTGGGAAAAAATAGCAGGGTTTGTTAAAGAGAAAATGAAATCCATCGAGTCTAGTAACAAACAGCTTAAATATCTGAATATTAAGGCATTACAACTAGTTGTTGAATCGTCGATATCTCTTTTGAAAGACAGTGATTGGCGAGAATTTGACCAAAAAGTCAAGACTATGGAGGAAGTATATTGGATCAGAGATAGGAAGATGGAACAAGCTATGAAACAGATTAATCCAGATGATTTAGAGGGTAATTCTGACAGTGACAAATCGGATGAGTTTTATGATGAATAAAAACCTTAATAATGGCAGAAGGAATCGATAGGTTGACATCATGTAGTAAAATTTATAAATACGTCCTAATTACTCGTTTCCGAAAAAAGCTACACTAGGCAAATGCAGAGGTGTTGTTGCTGTCAAACTGCTAGGAGTGAAATGAATATAAGATATTTATTATTACTTAGATTATATTAGCCGGCATCTATCTAAAATTTCTATGTATCGATGATTTTATAATTAAGTCACACACAGAAAAGGAATAAAAATTTTACTAATGATACAGATGTTTTATTGAAACCTCATATTCCTTAATCCTCTTTAATAGACCTTTCGTAAATGGATTACATGTTTCTTTTTAACCATATCTTATTCCTTTATTGAATAGGAGTATACAGTATACTCCTATTCAAGAAGGAGGTAAAAAATGATTAAAGGGCTTCTCAGTATACCTTTAAAATAACACTGCGAAATCTGTAAAAAACCTTATCAAAAAATCGAAATGTTTCTTCGTAGAATGTTACTTTATATTATTGTTGACTAGCTGTTACCCGCGGCTTCGCCCGCGTCATATATAGCCTATGTCCTTCTCGGTACCCTAATTTATGTGTATGCAAAATTTCATGATGATCGGTTTAGTAGATACGGCGTGAAAGCGTAACAAACAAACAAACTCACTTTTGCATTTAAAATATTTGTTGGGATTGGGACACGACACAAGTTAGGAACTTCCTGTCGCTAGCTCAATCTGTGTCTTTTGTAGCTATACTTAGTAAATTAATTATTTTAATTGCAATTTTTTGTCTGGCCAGCGTGGAGAGTGTAGGCCAAATACTCTGACTGCTCTGGCTAATGTATGGCTCTGGTAGTACAGAGAGGGTCGTGTTCATGCGGTGGAGACTAAAAAAGACCGGATGATGATAATTACAATTTTTGCGTATTTGCCCAGTCGATGAGATGGTTGCTATTCCGTTTCGTTTGAACTACTACCTTCACGCACAAAATTTGAAAATTAATTTTTTTTAAAACAAAATCAGACTTCAAAATTAATGTTTTGTACATGTAGGTTGAGGTCGGAAACAAAAAGTGGCAAATAAAAAAAAACTACTCTAAACTTACATGTCCAAAGAAATTTTTGCGTTGAAATTATTCTTATCAGCATCTTACCTGTAAAAAGAAACATTATTTTTAAAAATATGCAAATATTTGTTTAAAAAGTTTCATTATAAAATAACAACTTCTTCCCTAAATATTAGCTCTGCCATTAGTTAAGTTTAAAACTGCTATTAGAAATCAATTACTTAAAAAGGCATACTATTGTATTAATGATTACCTTAAAGATAAATCCACATGGGAGTAATAATATTATTGTTAATGAATATATGTGCATCAATAATTAATTAATTTTACAAATTGTTATAAATAAAGCATAGCCCTTCAGGCAAGTAGGGACCAAAACTGGACCGAGTTTCTTTCGGCGTATTTTTACAGCAGTGGTCTTTCCGAAACGTTAGTAGTTTTCAATTTTGCAAATTTAAGAAAAAAAAATGACGTTTCAAAAGCGATACATGATATCCAAATTTGAATAAAATATCATTTCATTCCCCTTTTTGACAGTTGACGTCCACCATATTATTTTTTTGCTGACGTCAATGATGATGATGATGAAAAAAAACAATTAATTAACGTGACACTCCGACGAAGAATTGAATGAGGAGTTTTCAGAGAGAAATTAAAAAACAAAAAACTTTGAGTTCGCAAGATGGCGTTGATAAAAAGGCAAGTGTCAGTGCCATGGATGACAAAATTATAAAGTGACTTTATTTTTTAACTATGGCCTCATTTGACACTTGACTTGCATTCACGCCATCTAGTGATGAAAATAGTTATCATTATTTTTTCTTAAATGTCACTTTGAAAACCCCTCATTGAATTCCACCTCACACTTCAAAATCGGTCAAGCAGTTGAGGCTTCAGGAGGCAAAATAGAAGAGACATACTTACATACATTTATACGCGTGAAAGACATTACCCTCCCTTTGGGTGAGTCAGTAAGATAAAAAATAAGTACGTGTCTGTCACTCGCTCAACGGCTTTCGTTGAGAGAGTGACACACGCACTATCATCATGACGACTTTTGAAAAAGAAACTTAAGAAAAAAAACCGGCCAAATGTGAGTCAAACTCGCGCAATGAGGGTTCCGTACAATATGCTTCGTGAACACACACACAATGTGCAAAAAATGTTTTATTCAATTGACTAGCGCCATCTAGTGGTGTTTTAGTGAACTATTTCCCTAGATGAACTTATTATTGTGAGTTTACCACTTAATTTTCAAGTGATAGAATTCTTATTATTTTTCCTGTAATCTTCAAGGAATGAACTAGATTTTGTAATTTTTTCAAAATTTTCGGCTCAGTAGCTTCGGAGATCAGGGGGGGGGGGAATGGTCAATTTTGGCCTTCTTTCGTGAATAAAATCAAAAGTATTGATTTTACCCGAACAAAAAAAAAATATTTTTGAGATCCTCATAATGAGCCCTTTCATTTGATATATGACACAGTAAGGTTTGCAGAACTTTTTTTTTTAATTTCGTAATTGGGCCCCTCAAAATGAAGTTTATTACAAAAAAATCTTTATTTACTAAGCACATCCGTGTTTGGGTCATTGGATTACACTATCTTACCAAATTTCATCTAATTTGGTTCAGTACATTCAGAGAAAATCGGCTGTGACAGACGGACGGACGGACAGACAGACGCTCGAGTGATCCTATAAGGGTTCCGTTTTTCAACTTTTGTACGGAACCCTAAAAAGGAAAAAATTGTACAAAGTCAGTTTAAAAAAAAACATTACTCTAGAACAGAAAGCTCCCGATAGAACATGAGTAATATTAGCGCGCTTTATGAGCTGCGATGTGTATATTTTTGCGAAATTGCACTTCCCAGCTTTCTCGTGTTTATAGTGAGCTTTAGCGCACAATTTATTGTACTGCGCTTTTATTATTTCGTTCTTAGAATTGGATGTATTGTTTGCTTCATTTTTAACAGGAACAGCTGATTGTTCGCTTTTGAAACAGTAGCTTAGTGTTAAATTTTATTGTATTAGCTACGTAGAGCTTTTCTTGCAATTTCAGATTTAATTATAATTAACACTTTCCAGGATAATTCTGCAATAGACGTGATTTTTTTGTTATTTCTATTGTGTCTGTGTCCATGAAATAGCTGACTTCAATGCAAGAAAGAGAGAAAGAGGAGCCCGGTGGTCCAGTGGGTGTGAGCTCTGTTTGCGTTTGGTGTGAGCGCTTACGTATGTTAAGCAACCCCTGGTGCAGTCCCTACTTGGATGGGTGACCACAAGTGGCATAAAAATATCTCGAGCTCCTCCGTGCTTCGGAAGGCACGTTAAGCCTTTGGTCCCGGCTGTCATCGTTGATGGCAGTCGTTAAGCTATGTCAGATACCCTAAGGCAGCTTAAAAAATCTGACACCAGTGTTGGCCACTTACACATACGAAAAACAAAACAATGCAAGAAAAAATAGGCAAGTGCACAATTTACGTATACTGCACTTTTATTATTTCGTTGTTAGAATTGTATGTATTGTTTGCTTTCTTTTTTAACAGCAACAGCTGATTGTTCGTTTTATTTGAAAAAGTAGCTTAGTATTAAATTTAATTGTTTTAGCTACTTGGAGGTTTTTTTGCAATTTCAGATTTAATTATTGTTTTAACTATTTCCGGGACACTTTAGCTATAAACATGATTTTGTTGTTATTTATATTATGGTTCAGTGTCAGTGAATGAGATGATTCCACGGAATAGGGGATTTTCAAGGCAAGAGTGTTCCCGGCAGAGTAGAATAAAACCACTCCAAGTCTTCTCGTGGATGTCGTAGAAGGCGGCTTAGGAATCACAAGCTAAACAAAGATTATAAACATGAAAGACACCTCTCCAAGCCTGGCCAGAGTGGAGAGTAGAGGTGAAGTCCTCTGACTGCTTTGGCACTGGTAGTAAAGAAAGGGTCGTATTCCTGTAGTGGAGACTAAAAATACCTGATAAAGGTAAGAGTGAATAGGGATTATTTGCATTTGCGTGTATTACCCTAGACGTCAATGCACTGATATAGATTCAGTAGAATTAAAAACGACTCTCCTCAACACTTATATCCGTAGCACTGTTCTGAAAACAATTCAAAACCGTGTTCCGCTGTGTAAAAGTGCAATAAAGTGCCGTCTCGAACCGAGGACCGCTGGAATTGAGGCTGCAATATTAAGCACCGCTCCTACCCTGGAGTTAGTGTTTGTAGGTTACAGACAAATTGATTTTCGTCTACGCCACAGAGCACGGAATGTTTAAAATTCCATACGAAAAATAATGGGACATGTAAATACAGTATAAAGGTTAGTCTTTACATTCTGGAGGAATAAAATTTGATTTCCATGATGCCGATCAATGAGACAAGCTGAAGAAGTAAAAAGGTTAATAAACAACATTTGATTGCATTTCTACAATTAACTTTAAAACCTAATATCTCAATAAACGGTACCACCCCTAACATGCTTGTTTCGCATGAAATGTGTCGAAAACGCGTCTCTAGTATCGCGCGAGCGACCGTCACATTTCAAACATTTTTTAATATGACCACCTCAACATTGTTCTTCTATTTATTGTTATTGATCATCATCATATCGTTTTAGTCTCCACTGCAGGAGCACGACTCTCTCTGTACCAGAGCAATACATTAGGCAGAGCAGTCAGAGGAAATTTGCCTACAATCTCGACCCTGAGACGGGTTGAAGAGGTCTCTTTGATGTTTATAGGCTTTGTTTAGGTTGAGTTCCCTAAGTCGCCTTCAACGACATCCACGGGAAGACTTGGAGTGGTCTTATTCTACTCTGCCGGGAATCACACGGCATCGTTGTTATTGAAAATTTGTTATTCAGTCTTCTTTCTTTTCTTTACTTATTCTCATTCATTGCTCTGTGGTCATGTAGGAGTTGTTGCATTCTCATTTTTCTAGAGAACGAAGAATTTATACCCGTCATGTTGACAGGTTTATTACACGACAGGCAAAAGAAGAGTGTATTGTTTTCGAGTTCATGTCGGTATGTAAGTAAGTTTGTTTATCCCGCCGTAAATGTTTAATGCCTCAACAGATCCGGATGTGATCCACCCAACCTAATGGCAACGAATACATTTTTTTACGAAAAAGTCATATTCTTTTTTAAAGTAGACATTTTTTTTTGCACATATCACACAAATTGAGCTAGCCCCACAGTAAGTTGTTAACTTGTGTCGCAGGATACTAACTCAACGATTCTATATTTTATAATATATACTTATAGGTATAGATAAACATCAGACAGGTTTTATTGATTTTATTTCTTCACTAACAATTTTCCCGCGACTTCGTCCGCGTAAATTATAGCCTTGGTTACCCGCAGATATAATTAGCTTTCCATAGGTGAAAGAAAGACGAGCTCCGTGGCGCAGCGGTCAACACGCCTGCCTGCGACACGGAGGTCCCGGGTTCGATCCCCGGTCAGGTCAAGATGGAAAACGATCTTTTTCAGATTGACCTGGGTCTTGGATGTTTATCTATATAAGTATGTATTATAAAATATAGTATCGTTGAGTTTAGTATCCCATAACACAAGTCTCGAACTTACTTTGGGGCTAGCTCAATCTGTGTGATGTGTCCGTATATATAAAAAAAAAAATGAAAATCTGTCCAGTGGGTTCGGAGCCAAACAAAGAATTAAATTTTACTCTTTATAATCATCATCAGGTGTTTCTAGTCTCCACTGCAGGAGCACGACCCTCTCTGTACTACCAGAGACATATGTTAGCCAGGGCAGTCAGAGGATTTGGCCTACACTCTCCACGCTGGCCAGACGGGTTGGCGGTTGGAGGTCTCGTTGATGTTATAAGCTTTGTTTAGCTTGTGTTTCCTGAGTCGCCTTCTACGACATCCACGGGAAGACTTGGAGTGCTCCTATTCTACTCTGCCGAGAACCACACGGCGAATATAGTATAGTATATATAAGTATAGTATCTCGGGTTAGTGTACTCAAAAGAAGTGGAGAACAAAATTATTACATTTTCTTCTCCTCTCTCTTTCTCTCTCTCTCTCTTATCTAACCGCAAACCCATTGGCACTCTCAGTATTAGTGCTTGAACGCGGGTTCCGCTATTATGACAGCTTTCAGAGTCATGTAATTCGGCATTTGTTTTTACTGCTAGCTGCCGGCCTAACGCCGAACTTCCACGTGTAGCTCCCAACTGAGACAAATTATAAAGAATAACTGTAATAAAGAAGTATTACTACTTTTGCTTCCACTGGAGAAACCGAACCTGAGGAGCCCGATGCGATGGTCCAGTGGGTGTGAGCTCTATGAGCGCTTACGTATGTTAAGCAACCCCTGGTGCAGTCCCTACTTGGATGGGTGACCGCAAGTGGCATAAAATATCTCGAGCTCCTCCGTACTTCGGAAGGCACGTTAAGCCGTTGGTCCCGGCTGTCATCGTTGATGGCAGTCGTTAAGCTATGTCAGATGCTTTAAGGCAGCTTGAAAAATCTGACACCAGTGTTGGCCACACATACGAAAAACAAACAAAAACCGAACCTAAAGGTCGTCATGAACAGGCTGCTGTGTTCACCACTATGCCACGAAGGTAAATGGCCAATATAATTAGTTCAGTTTCTTTTGCACGAAAAACAACGGAATTCGGCCAATTTAATAAGGAGGTTTCATGTTTGCCATAATAAGTGTTCAAAATAAGTAAAATAGTGTCAAACAAAACAGGCCTGCAACATTTTAACCTGCTAGTTTATTAGTCGCATAAAATACCACCACAGTCAACGTAAAACTCAATTTCCACAGAAATAACTATAAACCACGCAATCACTTTTATCTACAATTTATGAGTGAAAAAATATTTTCATCCTAAAAAGAGGTCGACCAATAAATCTGTCTTTTAAAAAATAAATGATAGTTATTACAACTTATCAATAAATAACGGTTACGTTCTAAATTTAAAATATCGAAGGCAGTATAGCTGTCGTTAAAAACGGTCTCGTTATTTTGGTAACGTTATCGTTAACCGCTACTGCTATAAATAACGTTTCATTGTAGCGACGACGCCGTTGTAATTTGGTGTGACATCATGATGGT
Source organism: Rhodophaea formosa (assembly GCA_963082605.1). Classification (NCBI taxonomy): domain Eukaryota; kingdom Metazoa; phylum Arthropoda; class Insecta; order Lepidoptera; family Pyralidae; genus Rhodophaea; species Rhodophaea formosa. The sequence continues at coordinate 3,932,129 of OY720228.1, read as the reverse complement.
ATCGCACAGTGGATGTATAGTCTGTTTTATCTGAGATGAAACTTACGAAAATCGCGCTTTAGAATTTAATTTAAAGAGGAAGTCGTTCCTTACATAAATACTTTCGAAATTTAGTTGAAGTTTATAAAATAAACACTGGCTTTCAAAAAACAAGATGAGTTTGGAAACCCAACACAAAGCAAACTATTTACCCCTCATTCGAAAACATAACGCCCTCTTTATTTATCACTAGCTGTTACCTGCGGCTTCGCCCGCGTGATATAGCCTATGTCCTTCTCAGTACCCTAACCTATGTGTATTCATAATTTCTCGATGATCGGTTCAGTAGATAGGGCGTGAAAGCGTAACAAACAAACACACTCACTTTCACATTTATAATATTAGTTAGGATAATATTCTTAACTGGGACAGAGTCAAACAATAAAAAAAAATGTGTTACAGTAACTATACTTAACTCATGAATAAATTAATAAAAGAATAAATTATACGTACATTGCACAACAAAACAAAATAAAATTTATCGACTTAAACTATAAAACGAACAAAACAAAAGTTGATTTTTGGATAATTAAATATTTTTCATCTTAGCGTATTGATTCGGTCGAATTAAATATATTTGTGTTGTCACTTCTAATATTATAAAGAGGTAAGATTGAGGTTAATGTTTATAATTTTTATAATTACCAAAGTCGTAAGCAAGTTAGCAACTTTTATTTTTAACAACGAAGCTGGTACAGTTCGCGAGGCCTAAGCTGAGCTTTGCATTTGTGTAAGTGCACATAGATAGTGTAGGTGTGACATCGGCTTATAGCGCGGCGCATCTCCGACGCGCACCTGTCACACTTCACCCTTGTACTGGTAGCAGTGTGACGTATATTTAATTCTTAATATTTTGTTCTTGTGTCCGATTTATTAGTGAAATGGCTGCAAACAAACGTAAACGAAGAATACGAAACCCTTTAAATAGCCATGTAATAGAAATATTTTGTAATTTAAACAGTTATTTTAAAAACATGAACGATAAAGACGTGTCAAGTGTCAAATTTATTTTTAAGAGTTTTTGGTCTGACTCTACTTTTGGTGATTACTCACAAAAATGCAGAGCTCAGCTTACGCCTTCCGGACTGTACTAGTGTTTTAAAAAGCCTATAAATTCCCGGTAAAATTATAACTATGTTTTAGCGATCGCATGATATTAAAATAAAATCATCGTTGCAATTTTTTTACAGGCTTATTACTAGCAATTGCAATATTCTGTTTATGATGACCTTTTACTGTTAAAATAATTAAAATGCATTTCTCTAAGACCACTGCTTTTCAAAGTGGGGACTTACTTGTTACTTAGCAGTGAGGTTCCCGGTAGAGTAGGAAAGGACCACTCCTAGAGTAGAATAGGATCACTCCAAGTCTTCCCGTGGATGTCGTAGAAGGCGAGGTAACACAAGCTAAACAAAGCTTGTGAACATTAAAGAGACCTATCTAACCCGTCTGGCCAGCTTGGAGAGAGTGGGCCAAATCCTCTGACTGCTCTGGCTAATATAGCTCTGGAAGTACAGAGAGGGTCGTGCTCCTTCAGGCATAGGCCTGAAGGAGCACGACCCTCTCTGGGCATAGGCCCAGCAATGGACTTCTTGCGGCTAAGAGGATAAAATCGTATCGCAAAATTTAAAAAAAAATAATTTTTTTTTCTTACATTTTTGTTGCTTTACAGAAATAGTTTGAATACCTGTGCCTTAGATATTTCGTGTAAACTGTAGAAACGGTTAGCTACTAAACATTAATTTCTCTAAAGCTATAAAGTGGATTATTTACGTTGTGATTACTTACACTGCCGGGCGTAATTTGCTTCAAGATTTGTTTCCAATTTATATTCAACTTTCCTGTAAAACCTATCTGCAGATCGATAAAAAATCCTCCATTCCTGATTTTATTACGCTGGTAATTTTACTGGTTTAAAACTGCAATCAAAGTTAATAAAGTGCGGCTTTAGCTATGGGGCTGGGTGTAGAGTGGACCCGGGCGTTGGGGTTTGGGGGCGTCTAAAGCTGAGTGCTGCTCACGACGTCAGCAAAGTGCTTGCTTCGCTCGCCAAGAAGCGTTCCACAAACGTTATTTATATGAACTCTTAATTTTTATTATTTGTTGTAAAATACAGCGGTATTTCAGACACGGCATTTACAATAAATATTTATAACTACCTGTTAACGTTTTTGAGTTACAGTAGAGTAATTTTACTGGCTAAATTACACCATAAAGTAATAAAAAGGGGCTTACGCTATGCTGGTCGTGTGGCGAGCAAGGACGAAAAGTATTGGAAGCAGATATTCTTAGGGGGAGCACTGTTTTAGGGTTTCAGAAATCTTTAATGGTCTAGTACCATAACGTCAATATTAATAAATGGAATACACACCACAACCCAAAACCCAAATGCATTAACTTCATGTCGTAATCCAGTTTTTAAACATTGTTGTACATATTCTAATTTAAATGCTTGCCGATAACGCAACCGTCGAATATGTATCTACTTGGCAGGATTGGCGCCAAAAGTACTGATTGCCCCGGGCGCCTAATGAGCTAAATCCATCGCTGGTCATAAAGCGTATTTCAAGTGTTTCGGAACGCAAACTGAGAAACACGTGATTTTAAAACTGAGCTCAAATAAATCTAATTACTAAAGTAATCCTTGTACCGTAGCCCGGATGACGCAGATAAGATTATTTGTTGGTTTTCGTGGTGTGTGAGTGGCCACAATGTTGGACACTTAATAGGTGTCAGTTTTTTCAATCTGCTAAAGGCATCTGACATAGCTTAACGACTGCCATCAATAATGACAGCCGAAAGCAACGGCTTAACGTGCCTTTCGAAGCACGGAGGAGCTCGAGATATTTTTATGCCTCTTGCGTTCAACCATCCAAGTGTGACTGAGCCCGGGGTTGCTCGCTATAGGTAATTTTAAATTTTAGGGTTAGGTATTACCATCCTTCCTGGCCGGGAGCGCCATGAAACGGATTGCCCCGGGCGCTTAATGTGCTAGATCCATCGCTGGTAATAAAGCGTATTTATACAAGTGTTTCGGAACGCAAACTGAGGAACACGCGATTTTAAAACTGAGCTTCAATAAACCTAATTACAAAAGTAATCCTTGTACCGTAGCCCGGATGACTATCACACCGATGAGACATAAACAACTAAACATAATCATCCTAATCCTAACTAATATTATAGAGGAGCCCGATGGCCTAGTGGGCGTGAGCGTTATAAGCGCTTCCACAGGGTAAGCAACCCCGGGCGCAGTCCAAGTGGCATCAAAATATCTCGAGCTCCTCCGTGCTTCGGAAGGCACGTTAAGCCGTTTGGTCCTGGCTGTCATCATTGATGGCAGTCGTTAAGCTATGTCAGATGCCTTTAGGCATCTTAATAAATCTGACACCAGTGTTGGCCACTTACACACACGAAAAACAACAAAAACAAACAAAAACTAATATTATAAATGCGAAAGTGAGTTTGACTGTTTGTTTGTTTGTTACGCTTTCGCGCCGTATCTACTGAACATGGAATTTTTTTATCATCATCATTTCGTGTAGGTGACACGGTCAATCGACCATGTGTGCATGGTCGATTGCCTGGTGTCAGAGTTCTTCGGAACCGCCTCTCGGCCTCTGACAATCAATTTATATTATATTTATTTTCATTTTAATTTGCAAACACATAGGTTTGGGTATTGAGAAGGACATAGGCTATATATCACGCGGGTAACAGCTAGTATTCTAATAATTTAAAAGGGTTTTTTTGCATTCACAATGCTATTTTCATATATTCTTATTAAATTAAGAAATAAGATATGGACAATAACTCCACGCGAACACCGTATAAAGAAGTCAAAGTTTTTTCTTTTTTGTTAGTTTTTCAAGTCTGATAAGTTTTTTATATTAAAGGGCTGAGTCGCCCCTTTGAGGATCGGACAGGGTTTTATTAACATACTGTATAGAATTTATAATGTCATCATCATCATCTCAGCCTCACGAAGTCCACTGCTGGACATAGGCCTCCCCTAAGGATTTCCAATACGACCGGTTGCAAGCGACCTGCATCCAGCGCCTTCCTGCGACCTTTATCTGCCCGTATTTACTAACTCGGATGACAGGTGTCGATGCCTATCAATCTAGGATTTGCTGTTACAATGCGGGTTTTGTATTCCAAATAAAAAGTTCGAGCAAACAAAACCCGCTTTGTAACAGTAAATTTTTAATTGATAGGCATCGACACCTGTCATCCGAGTTAGTAAATACGGGCAGGTCTTCCGACCACCTGATCGGTGGGTGTCCATCGCTACGCTTGCTGGTACGTGGTCGCCATTCAAGTCCCTTTTCAATACCAAACACATTAAGTATAATATATAATAAAATATTGTAATATATCACACAATTTTTTTGGTCGAAGTTTATAAAGTTTCTACGTAACGGTGTAACAGTGTTAGCACGAAAAAAACCGCATTTTACGATCGGCCCAGTTCCACCGCACTCGCACATTAAAACAGCTCAGAGTACCCGCCGGTTATTTTGAACTTTTACCAGCTATTTTAAATAATACTACACGAGTTGCGGGGTTATTAAATAATTTTACAAGAGTTTGTAAAAATACTGGAAGACTTGAGGTTGAGCACATTTTAACGGATTACATTTTCACTCAATATTCTTTTTCGAACTTTCGCGCTTTAAAGATATTTATGAATATTAACAGTACTTGGCACGAACCTTTTATTTATTTTTACACAATTTCTCAAAAAGAAGAATGTACAGCTTCAATGTACAAATTGAATTTGCATTGATTGAATGTACAAATTCAATCCATGATTCATAAACAAAATTCGGTCAAATCCTGTTAAATACTTTAAGGGGTGACTCATTCCGTCAAAATGATCAATTTTTCTTTGGGACTAAAGTAGGGATTTTGAAAAAAAAAATTGGCATTTCCCATATAAGAATGTCCCTGTTCAGCCGAATACGTACAAATGTTCTTTGTTTTATTTTCTTTCGTGTTGAGGTTTTTGAACAATCAAGTAATTACATACGTACATTCAATGACTCTAATGACACACCCCACACTGCAAAAACCTTGAAGCCATTTGGCGCACCAAAAGTGTGCAGACATACATAAATAAATACAAACATACATACGCGCGAGAAACATTACCCTCCATCTGGGTGGGTTAGTCGGGGAAGAATCCTCAAACAAAATACATTATCATCATCAGGTCTTTGTTAGTCTCCTCTGCAGCAGCACGACCCTCCTACCAGAGCCATATAGCCAGAGCAGTCAGAGGATTTGGCCTACACTCTCCACGCTGGCCAGACGGGTTGGAGAGGTCTCTTTGTTGTTTATAAGCTTTGTTTAGCTCGTGTTTCCCAAGTCGCTTTCTACAACATCCCCGTGAAGACTTGGAGTGGTCCTATGCTACTCTGCCGGGAAACACACGGCTTAAACAAAATACATAGCTGGGATTTTAAACGCTATGTAAATAAAATATACAGCGATTAAAACCCCGTCTATCAATGAGTACGACCATCTGTTGCTGCTATCTTTATCACGAATTATATAATTAAATCAAGCAAACAGTTTATTCAGTGGAAAATCCTTTTAATTAATTAATGACGTCCTAAATTCATAAATTTTAAAGGACCGTTAGGAAAGCATCCAATGGGAAGTTAGCTATGAACGGTAGTGTTTATCGATAGTATTTGAGCTGTTATTTCTAACTTATTTGCAATTATTTTAGAAAACTTATAGGCCAGTCAATATCGACACAAAAAAGTGCCAATTTTTTATATACTTATTTAAGAAACCACTACGAATATTCTACAGCCAAGTTTGCAATTTTCTTAACCCAGTTCTACTCCTGTCTAAGTCTCTACCTGCTTCAAAAGACTTTTTTTGTTTTATGATATATGACGGCAAACAAGCAAGCGGATAACCTGATGGTAAGTAATCACCGCCGCCCATAGACACTTCAACACCAGGGAGTAGATAGGGCTCTGTGGCAGATGGACGAACGGACATCGGAGGCTTTGGGTACGGAAACCTAAAATGGTTTAAAATGATAGATATCAAGTTACAATACACTAAAGTAATAAAGTACTTGGAATAATACTGCCGGTCGTGCTTATAAAGAATCTACGAGCTCCGTGGCGCAGCGGTCAACACGCCTGCCTGCGACACGGATGGTCCCGGGTTCGATCCCCGGTCAGGTCAAGATGGAAAATGATCTTTTTCAGATTGACCTGGGTCTTGGATGTTTATCTATATAAGTATCTTTTATAAAATATAGTATCGTTGAGTTAGTATCCCATAACACAAGTCTCGAACTTACTTTGGGGCTAGCTCAATCTGTGTGATTTGTCCGTATATATTTATATTTATTTATAATTATAACCAGTTCAATCGAAACAAAAAAATCATGATTGTTTGAAAGTTTTTAAATGCCATAATTTCTATACGCTTGCTATCCGGATGTTGAAATTGGATATTTATGATCACTAATGAAGTGCCTCCATAGATACTCATCATCATCATCATTTCGTGTAGGTGACACGGTCGACCTTGCACACCCTGGTGTCAGAGTTCTTCGGAACCGCCTCTCAGCCTCTGACTGGTGGTTCCTTTAACGACTACCAGATGGCAGCCGGGACCACCGGCTTAACGTGCCTTCCGAAGCACGGAATCATCTTACTTATCAGACAATCAGGTGATTCATGCCTGCATATGTCCTAACCAAACTGTAAACAACTTAACAAAGTATGCTTCCCGTGGGAATCGAACCACGACCCCGGGTCAACAAAGCGAACGCCTTAACCACTGGACCACGGAGGCAGTACCATAGATACTAGTCGCCAAACACTGTCTTATTACATAATAAAATTGCGTTGGGACGTCGGTCTGTACACATGCTACTATAGCACGGACGAAGCTGGAGAGGACTGCTAGAATAAAAATAACGCGTCGTATCTTGTAAAATATAGCTTTAAAACAGAGTGGACGCTAAGCTCAAAATGGCAGTAATTAAATTTGGGGATCATTGTAATCAGAAAATAGGAGATAGTATCGATGCCTTCCGGCTGATAAATGTTTTGGGGTTCATCTTGTTTTGATTATTTGGTTTATTTTTTATTAAATTCAAAGGACTGAGACGAAAGCAAAGAATGTTCTAGCGTGTACGATATTTATGTAGTTTATTATTATAGTTTATTTCATTTATTGTTTTTCTTTTCTTTAAATTTTTCTAACTTTGCACCACCACATCAATTCTCATCATCACCGAGTTGGTTAACTGGCAAAAAACCATTGGCTTTAAGTCCGCCTTTACACTGTATCCCAATCCCAATTCCATCCCAATCCCAACTAATATTATAAATGCGAAAGTGAGTTTGTTTGTTTTTTTGTTTGTTTGTTACGCTTTCACGCCATATCTACAGAACCGATCATCATGAAATTTTGAATACACATAGGTTAGGGTACCGAGAAGGACATAGGCTATATATGACGCGGGCGAAGCTGCGGGTAACAGCAAGTTGTGTATAAAGTTAAATAAATAAATAAGAAATCTTTACGACTTAATAGCATGAATGCTAAAGTTTGTTTGTAACGCCTTCACACAATAACCCCTGATTACGCATTCCATACAAACTTTAGCACTTATAATACTAGCTGTTACCCGTGGCTTCACCCGCGTGATATAGCCCATGTCCTTCTCAGTACCCTAACCTATGTGTCTGCAAAATTTCATGACGTCGAGCCCCGTGGCGCAGCGATCAACGTGCCTGCCTGCAACACGGATGGTCCTGGGTTCGATCCCCGGTCAGGTCAAAATGATCTGTTTCAGATTGTCCTGGGCTTTGGATGTTTATCTATATAAGTATCTATTATAAAAATATAGTATCGTTGAGTTACTATCCCATTATACAAGTTTCGAACCTACTTTGGGTCTAGCTCAATCTGTGTGATTTGTCCGTCATCATCATCATCATCAGGTCTTTCCAGTCTCCACTGCAGGAGCACGACCCTCTCTGTACTACCAGAGCCATTTATTAGCTTGAGTAGCCAGAGGATTTGTCCGTATATATATTTATTATTTTTTATGATGAAGATTGGGCGTAAAGGGTAATAAAAAACAAACTCACTTTCGCATTTATAATATAAGTTAGGATCAGGATAGGACAGTTAGGATTAAGCTCAGAGGACTGAGAAGATATCTGAACGACTTAATAGCATGAATGGGAAAGTTTGTTTGTTTATAACGATTTCACACTAGACCTCCTCATTATGCATTCCATACAAAACTTTCACATTTATAATATTAGTAGGATAGGATGTCTTCAGCAAATCTGAGTCTAGGACCTAAATCCCGATACATTGCGCATTTGACTCGAATCTCATCACTCGGTGTGACACGAGTACAGTTAACTCCGAAATTACATACCTTCATATTTATTACTTTCCTTTGAGGAGCACGATGGTCCAGTGGGTGTGAGCTCTATGAGCGCTTACGTATGTTAAGCAACCCCTGGTGCAGTCCCTACTTGGATGGGTGACCGCAAGTGGCATAAAAATATCTCGAGCTCCGTTGGTCCCGGCTTTCATCGTTGATGGCAATCGTTAAGCTATGTCAGATGCCTTAAGGCAGCTTGAAAAATCTGACACCAGTGTTGGCCACTTACACATACGAAAAACAACAAAACAACTTTCCTTTGGCTGCTATTTTCTTTGGCCGACTGGAAGAGATCCTTTTTAGGATAACTCTACCATTTGTACGTTCTATTATTTTTTTATTAGTAAGAAAGGAAAATAATTTATTGATACTTCTTTATTTATTTAATATTCTAGTGTGTGTTCTCCGTTTTGTGCAATAAAGACTTTCAAACGAACAAACAAGTTATCTTCTTCTTGCTCGTCTTATCTCTATTTGGGATTCTAATTGTAATACTGTGTTGTGACTCAACGCATAGAAAAATTGCCTAAAATGAATTTAGGCAATTTTTTAATTTTCATTGGTGCTGGTGCTGTGAAACCAGAGAAGATCTCTCAGCGTGCCCCGGTAAAAGCCTTACCGGAGACCTTTACTTTACTCAAAACATATTACAGCAGGAAAATTATAAAGTAACGTACTATTTTATAATCATCATCATCATCATTTTCTAATGTACTCGCAATTGTTACATATTTAAATAAAATATACAACGTACTGTCATAATATTCGACCCCGGGCTCCGATTATCTGAAAACCGGATACACGCTCAGAAAAGGGGGGAAATTTTTGCAGCTTAGTGTACTTGGGTCCTACACCATGTGATCGCGTTACGTGTTAAATTGAAGAGAGATTGCTTCGAACGCAACCCAACACGTGTGGCCGACTCTTACACCGGTATGTAATGTAAGCATTTTACAAGAAAAATGTCCGCTATTTATATGATGCTTTTCTTGCTATTTCTATAAAATGATGTTTGTGTTTTGGTTTTAAACGTAGAAAACTCAATTATTATGCTTTGTAAGATCTAACGTTGAGTAATAATGACAATAAATAAACAGATGCTTAAAAAAATATACGGCTGCTCTTATGGCGTTAAAGACAGCTAAGTGTCGATTTTAGAAACTGTTATACATATTTTAAGATTATAACGCCGTGTGGTTTCCGGCAGAGTAGAATAGGACCACTCCAAGTCATCTCGCGGATGTCGTAAAAGGCGACTAAGGAAATACAAGCTAAACAAAGCTTATAAACATCAAAGAGACCTCTCCAACCCGTCTGGCCAGCGTGGAGAGTGAAGGCCAAATCCTCTGACTACTCAAGCTAATAAATGGCTCTGGTAGTACAGAGAGGGTCGTGCTCCTGCAGTGGAGACTGGAAAGACCTGATGATGATGATGATGATGATGATATTTTAAGAAACGTCATAGTACCACGAGTAAGTAAATAGGAACACAATTAAGAAAAAAGGAGTAACTAACTATAAGAAACCTAATTTTAAACAAAAGAAAGGAAATGTGCCTTGACTTGGCTTTTAAATGACATAATAGTTTGCGACTGTTGTGAATGTTACATTCCATAAACGAACAGCAAGAATCTTTTAGGATATTTGGTATTCATTCCTTAGTATTCCTATAAATATGGAAGCTATTTGTACTCCTTTACTTTTCTCTTTTGTAATATCTATGAACAATAAAACAGATTTAACATTGGAAATGATCAAGTTACCAATGGCGGTTCCAAAGTAATAACTTAAAACAAATTTTCATAACTAAAATTTATATTTTGTACATAAGAATTTCTAGTTAATATATTAAACAAAATACTTACAACCGAAATAGTAACCCCCTCCCTATTTCAAGTCGGTTAAAAAGTAGCTAAAGTATAACAAAAATATTTAGCTTGAAGGAAATATCTGACATAGTGTTACACTTCTATGTAACAGTCACCCATCTAATGCGTTTCATTATGTGTGAACGAAAATTTGATACATCTCTTGCGTGATACCTGGCCTTAACGCGTTTGATCAAACCTGTGATTTACGCGGAAATTGTAATAGCCAATTCTATTTCCAATTGCTATGACGCTACTCCCATTTGATCCCAGATTTTGTACCTATTTCCACACAACTGACGCATCATGACTCTTTTTTTATATTAAGTCAACTACCAACCAGTTTTTATAAAAAAAAGTGGCAATTTAGCTTTGATCTATTATCCTAGGAATGAAATTTAGCTACTCATATTTTGTCCTTTACCTATTCTAAATTTTATCTCAATTGTTAGACCATTTTCCTAACAATAACTGTTCGTTTAAAGTCATCTGATAATATTATTATTACCTGATAAAGATTAGGAATACTGTTTTGAATGGTAACATACAATATTCCATATCCTTTTTTTAATTCGCCTCTGCTCACACAAAAAATTCGTCGTCAGTGATGATAACTGTAACAAAGAAGAAAGTCCCACTTCTAGGGAGGTCTCACTAGGGGCTATTGAGAGTAACCCCTTCGGTGTAATACGCGGCCAGGTTATTTAGAGGGTGCTTATTGATTTACTTGCGTAAAAGTCAATTTGTTGATGGAATTTTTAATGTGTGTCAAAACTTGGAAATTGGGAAAAGTGACGTGGATAAGTAATTTTGCGAGGTTATTTCGCTCGGATGTAACGTGGTTATTTTGTATTTTAAGTGTATTTTGTTTAGGGAAAACAATGTTCCTTATTTTCTCCTTCCTTGTCGGTTTAAGAGTTAAGCGGAGAGTTCAGGCGCTTCTCCTATGCTCTTAGCCAATGATTTCACAACGAAGGATGCCAAAGACCGACCGAAGTTTTTGTTTTTCGTGTGTGTACTTGGCCAATACTGGTGTCAGATTTTTTCTAGCAGCCTAAAGTTATCGTACATAGCTTAACGACTGCCATCAATAAGGACAGCCGGGACCAAAAGCATATCGTGCCTGCCGGAGCACGGAGGAGATATTTTTATGCCTCTCGGTCACCTATCCTAGTGGGGACGGCACCGCGGGTTGCTTAACATCAGGCGCTAACAGTGCTCACACCCTCTGGGCCATCGAAGAGGAGAAGGAAATACCGGAAAGCGGACCCCGGGCGCCGAATCACTACAGCTGAGGATGCAACCGGGCGATATTTTAAAACCCTGTCAAATCCATAAAGGGGCAACTCAGCCCACCAATGTCAACTTCTCTATGGGACTAATGCTGAAAATTCAGAATTTGGCTTAAAAGTACGAAATATTTCCCAAATAAAACAGAAAGTCGTTTTAGAGTTAGACGTAAGTAGGTCATTTTGCGTATGGCCACAATTTAGCCCCAAGTTAGGACTTTTTCATTGAGATGTAATTAGTCGGGCGAGTGCACTCGGCATGATTTACCGACCCACCACGCGTCGCTGGCGATGCCAACGGACCGCCGGAAAAACGTGATTAACCTATGTTTTTTTGTACAATAAAAAAATTAAATAAATAAATACATACATACTATCACGTTTTTTCCCTTACGCGGTAGACAGAGCCCAAGGTCATAAAGCTTTACCACGTTTAGCGAGACAACAACAAACAAACAAACAAAAACAAACACCACGTTTAGCGAGACGTAAAAGTGGAATCAAAATAGTGATGGGTTGCTAGACGCAACGTATATAACGTGATTCCTTCGATATTTGCCCAATCCCTTGACCGGTTTTTGCGGCCTGCGCGGGGAGAAAAGCAGCTGGTATATCTATGTTTTTCCTTTTCTCCCAAATAGAGACAAATCACACAATTTGGGCAAAGCCCCACAGTTTGAATGAACGTATGTCGTAGAATACTACCTCAATGATACCATACAAACTTTTCAATGGAACTACGAGTAATGTGCGTGGCGAAGCGGTCAACACGCTAGCCTGCGACACGGGTGTCCCGGGTTCGATCCCCGGTCAGGTCAAGATGGAAAAAGATCTTTTTCATCTTAACCTGGGTCTTGGATGTTCATCTTTATAAGTATATGTTATAAAATATAGTATCGTTGAGTTAGTATCCTGCGACACAAGTTCACAACTTACTGTGGGGCTAGCTCAATTTGTGTAATATGTCCCTATATATTTATATATATTTAAAAAAAAAATTTAAAATTTAAATGCAGGAAATCCAAAAGTACAAATTTGTTCAGCCGGCCGGGCAATTTGTATGAAAATGGAAATGGGACCAGTAATCGAACTGCAAGTTTCATTATAGACCAAGATCCAAATTAATGTACGGGGAATGAACCTTAAATTTAATTTTTCTTATTATAGTTTAGAGCCCCGTGGCGTTTTAATTGTCGAGCTCCGTGGCGCAGCGGTCAACACGCTAGCCTGCGACACGGGGGTCCCGGGTTCGATCCCCGGTCAGGTCAAGATGGAAAAAGATCTTTTTCATATTGACCTGGGTCTTGGATGTTTATCTATATAAGTATATATTATAAAATATAGTATCGTTGAGTTAGTATCCTGCGACACAAGTTCACAACTTACTGTGGGGCTAGCTCAATTTGTGTGATATGTCCCTATATATTTATTTATTTATTTATTTTATTTAGAACAATGGGCCCGGTTTAATCTCAATTAGATCCCGAACAGGGATTTTCCAGACATTTACAGCGCAAAATTGCATTTTATGGAAAGGCCTTATCATGCTTATAATACTGTATTATAGTGGTCTGCAGGCCTATTTGCTAACTTTTGACAACTACGGTGTACATCCCTTTCATGGTAATTAATATTCATTACGGCTTCTGTATGAATGACTTTTTTTATTTCAGATATGAAAACCGTAATGGATGATAAGTGACAATCAAATCGTTGTACACCGAGTTAGCAAATCGGCCTGCAGGTATTATTTTGCTGCAAATCAATGACATTTTATTCAAATTTTGATATCATGCATCTCTTTTTGAACGTTATATTATTTTATTCCTTTTTAAATATTTGCCAAAACGACTAACCTAGCGTTTCGGAAAGACCACTGCTAAGAAGAATACGTCGAAAGAAACTCAGTCCAGTTTTTGTCCCTACGTGCCAGAACGGCTATGCTTTCACAGTTATACATGGTTGATGATTGTAGATTCTCTCTTGTGTCTCCGAAAGTGTTAACATGTGTGAGCTACCATAGCGTTCTATGCAATTTTACTCCTGCGTCTGTGTGTAAAGCAAATCGTAGTTGAAATCTAACGTTGATGTCCACAGAGGTGTGGCAAACTGTCGCGGAAACAATTAAAACTCCGACTATTGACAAATTGGCCGGCTTGAACTTTGAGTTCGGGTTATACTCTCTGTCCTGATCGTGTTTCGCGGCAGAGTAGAATAGGGCCCCTCCAAGTCTTCCCGTGGATGTAGCAGAAGGCGATTTAGAAAACACAAGCTAAACAAAGCTTATAAACATCAAAAATACCCCTCCAACCGGTCTAGCAAGCGTGGAGGGTATAGGCCAAATCCTCTGACTGCTTTGGCTAATATATGGCTCTAATAGCACAGAGAAGGTAACTTTCCTGCATTGGAGACTTAAAAAAGACCTGATAATGATGATGATACTGTTTGTGTCTCGTGCAGCCTGTCCTGGGATAGAGTAAGTGCAGAGTTCACTCTAGGATGGTATATACAGTTGCTGGCGAAACAGAGGATGCGGCCCCAAAAAGCCCCATGTATGCCTGTGCCCGTACTCACGAGACGCAGCTGATAAGGCAAAAGATGAGAGTTGCTGCTCTCTTAGAATTTTATCATTGATTCTCAGTTTGGCCTTTTATGCTAAGCATGCAATCGCGGCCTATTAGGCATATTTGAGTTTGCTGCTTCTCCGAACCTGCGCTCACAGGCAACGCCCAAAACCTAGGTTCGTCTGAGGGACGTTTGCTGCCTATACAGATGAGGGGCATTCTGTTCCGCCTCATACGTCAGTGAAGTAATAAAAGCTCATTCGGAGCTAGCCACATAGTCTATTAATTAAAAAAACGCGGGTCTCGCCGCTGCAAGATAAGTACTCGCCTTAAAAATGGGCTTCTGACAATACCTTAACTATAGTCAGTAATACTGACGAAATAGCACGTAAATGACCACTTTTATGCATAATGTCTTTATCTTACCTTAGTTTTATTAAATGAGCAACGAAAAATCTGAAAATATGCGACGATTTGAGACTTATTTATAGCCATTTAACAATTCCCAGTTTAAAAACTCTCGCGATCGCGGAAGTGACATCCACAGAAATGGGGGAAATGACATGCACACAGGAACTGTTGCGGGATCAATTAAAACTCCGACTATTGACGAATTGGCCGGGCTCCAACTTCGCGTCCGCGCGAATTTAAGGGTACGTTCCCATTGGAGCGGGATGTACGGAGCTGAGCTGAGACTTGGAAAATTTACTAATAACATTGATCAAAATACACATATCAACTTAACTCCGGTTCAGCGGAAACAGTATAAGCGGAGCTGAGAAGAATTAGATTATTATGTATGGGATGCGGAGTTAAGCAGGCCAAAGCGAAGATGTACGAGGCACAGCAGTGTTTCTGCGTATGCGACGCAAAGACTTGCCTAGCGGAGTGTAGCTGTGTGAGGTTCCACTAAATTCCAATACGTTGGGCCCGGCCCAGCTTCTGAAATCTATACAGCTTAGATCAGCTCTGCTTCATTGGGAACGCACCCTTACGGTGGTGCGAATGTTATGGTGGTGCCAAATAAGAGTGTCGTGTTACGTTTCACTTTTCAGCGACTCCTGGAAATTCGCGTTTATTTCTCGTATTCGGAATGAATGAATAATTTTAGTTCAAATTGTTTTTTAACCGTCTACGAAGTTTCTTCGTCATTTGAGTGGACATGTCTGAATTTATCTACGTATGGAATACTTAAATTCTGCCGACATTTTAAACTTTTCATGCATTAGGTACCCCATCTTAAAATATGAAAATTTTTTTGAAAGTTTATAACTGACTGAGCCGAAAGTACGTTTGTACTAAATCTCGTTGTTGTGAGATGTTCTGCAGAAATATTTATCGAGGAGTTTATAAGGAAAAAAGATATATGTAGGAAAAAAGATAAAAGTAGTATGTAGAATGTACTTACGCGAATTTTTTGGGGTGGGGTGGTCTTGTGTAATCAATTTCTCTATAATATACATGGCGAAATTTTGATCGTTCCGGACCATTAAAGGGGTGATTCAGCCTGTCAATATAAACAACTTTTCCTATGGGACAAATGCTGCAAACTCGAAAAAAAATTCGACATTCCTATACAATTTGCCCGGGCGGCTGAACACTTTTGTATGAAAATGTCGAAATAAAATTTGAGTTTCCAGCATTAATCCCATAGGAAAAATGGTTCATATCGACGGGCTGAATCACCCCTTTAAGGGTCCAGAACGATCAAAATTTCGAGATGTTGCCGAGCCATGTATAAACATATTGTAAATGCAAAAGTGTGTTTTATAGTTGTTTGTTAGATTCAAGCTTTTATTCATGAACCGATTAATTATCCGAAAAGAAAGATGATTCCGTCCGTGCTTTGGAAAGCACGCTGAGTTGTAAGTTCTTAACGCCATCTAGCGTTTATCCTTTAACTGCTTCTGATTTACTCTTTGGATTGCGGGGGGGGGGGGGGGGGGGTCATACGGTAGTGTCTCTGTGTAAAACACTAGTAACCTCATTTAAATAAAATTATTTTAATACGGTTTTTATCGCGTTTATTACATTATTTATACACTTATGTATTAAAATAATTTTATTTAAATGTGTAACAATCGCGAAAACATAAGAAAACACTAGTAACCTCGCTAAAAGTCTGGATTGAGTTTCTTTCGGCGTCTTCTTCTCACCAGTGGTCATTACGAAACGCTAGTAGCTTTTCGATTTTGCATATTAAAAATTAAAAATAATAAAGTAAAAAATATGACGTTCAAAAAGAGATGCAATTATCCAATTTTGAATAAAAATCTTTGACTTTGACTTGACTTTAATCACCTTCAATAGGAAGCGGACCTCGCGCTCTGGAGCATTACCCCTGAGAATGCAACCAGGTACACGCTACGATGATGATGATTGTAATATAAAAAAAACCGGCCAAGTGTGAGTCAAACTCGCGCAATGAGGGTTCCGTACAATATGCTTCGTGAACACACACACAATGTGCAAAAATGTTTTATTCAATTGACTAGCGCCATCTAGTGGTGTTTTAGTGAACTATTTCCCTAGATGAACTTATTATTGTGAGTTTACCACTTAATTTTCAAGTGATAGAATTCTTATTATTTTTCCTGTAATCTTCAAGGAATGAACTATATTTTGTAATTTTTTCAAAATTTTCGGCCCAGTAGTTTCGGAGATCAGGGGGGGGGAATGGTCAATTTTTGCCTTCTTTCGTGAATAAAATCAAAAGTATTGATTTTACCCGAACAAAAAAAAATATTTTTGAGATCCTCATAATGAGCCCTTTCATTTGATATATGACACAGTAAGGTTTGCAAAACTTTTTTTTTTAATTTTGTAATTGGGCCCCTCAAAATGACCCTTATTTCAAAAAAATCTTTATTTATTTTGCACAACCGTGTTTGGGTCATAGGATTACACTATCTTACCAAATTTTATCTAATTTGGTTCAGTAGATTCGGAGAAAATCGGCTGTGACAGACGGACGGACGGACAGACAGACGCTCGAGTGATCCTATAAGGGTTCCGTTTTTCAACTTTTGTACGGAACCCTAAAAAATAATAATACTAGACAAATATCAACTTAGTCTACGGAGTTCTTGGCGGGAATTTAAGCGGGCTACACGGTGTTTGTTTTGGATTGTTGTGCAAATTGTTTCTAGTGGACTTTATAATGTGAAATCGGTGTAGTTTAGTGTTATGAAAGCCCATGTCAAGGAACAATGTGTGGGATAACTAAAATAAACAGTCAGTGTGCAGCTGTAGTGAGATTTACATAGCGGGCTGGTGGTTGTCCGCCTTGCCGCGTTGGCTATGATTGAACCAGTGGGTTCGCGAAGGATTGTCGCCAGGGGGGGGGCTCCATTGAATCAACGAAATGAATTTACACCATCATTTCGTTGATAACAAGAAAACTCGAAAAAGCGCGGGAAGTTTTTTACTTGATACTGGCTAAATACGTAATGCGTGAAAGCCATAACACAACACAAAAAAAAAAACTTAGTCTACCTGTGACAAAGAACACTGTCAAGTGCTCGAAACGTTGGGTGTATAAATAATTTAATCAACGCGATAAAACCGTATTAAACTTAATTTTATTTTTAGGACCTTTTAACCTGAAAAATTGCTGTTTCCGTGAGATCCTGATTCACGCGAACGAAACTCCGGAAAAACGCTTATCTTAGTTAACAAAAGCTAACAATATTCCCAGCAAACCAATTACAAAACGTCAAAAGTGTCACAAAAGTGATTTTTTCGCGACGTCAACATAACTCCCGGCGATGTAGCGTCACAAACAATCCGTCATTTCGTAGCTGACCCACATCCAATCGTCCACATAAATTCCGACAATTACTCAAATGTTCTGGCTGCCGGATGGGTTTGAAGCTTTCAAATATGAACTGTTTCTATTGTTTTTCTAGTGTGTGTGTGGCCAACATTATTGTCAGATTTTTTAAGTTGCTTTACCTCTCACCAAATAAGGACGCAATCTAGTGTTTGTCCTATAATTGTATCTGATCTACCTTTTGAATTGCGGAGGTCAAACAGCAGTGGCTCAGGGTTAAAACCAGGAACCTCGTCAAATCATTTGGAATAGAAAGCGGACCCGGGCTCTGAAGTGTTGAGGATGCAACCAGGAATACGCTCTGATGACGACTGTACTCATGGAAGGAAGGAAGGGTTTGAAGCTTTCAAATATGAATTATTACTTTTCGTTTGTCTAGTGTGTGTCGCCAACATTTTGTCAGATATTCTTAGCTGCCTAAAAGTATCTGATATAACCCAACAACTGTCAGTTAATGAGGAGAGAACCAGCGGCCAGACGTGCCTTTTGCAGCACGGAGAAACTCAAGTAATTTAAGTAATTGTGGTCATACCGTCTGAGGTAGCATAATATTCATTATACAATCCCAACAAATAGTATAAATGCTAAAGTGCCTTTGTTTGTTTGTTACGCTTTCACGCCCTGTCTACTGAAGCTATCAACATGAAATTTCGCATGATGTTTCTGAAGTACGGAGAAAGACATAGGCTGCCTTACATCCCTGATAAAAGTACTGCTCCCGAGGGATAGACCGCGGGCGAAAGCTATCACTATCACTATATATTGTATAATAAATTCCTCCGCCGCGTCTGTCTGTCTGTTCGCGATAAAATCATAAACTGCTGCACGAACTTTCATGCGGTTTTCAGCAAAAGAGTAAGTCATGAGGAAGGTTTATAAGTATAATATATGTCCAGGCGCAGCCCTCCGTGATGGCTGCTAGTTTTCAATAAAAATATGTTATCCTAACTAATATCATAAATGCAAAAGTAAGTTAGTTGGTTGTTTGCTACGCTTTCACGCTTTATCTACTAAACCGATCATCATGAATTTTTGCTTACTGAAGACGTTTAAAAAATATTTTTCCTATATTTAGTGTGTCTGTTGTAATCGGCGGGTAAAATGGGCTCATGGGGACGAAATCGTGAGAAAACAGCTATCCTAATCCTAACTAATAATATAAATGCGAAATTTGTTTGTTACGCTTTCACGTTCTACCTACTGAACCGATTATCATAAAATTTGGCATACACATAGGTAAGGGTACTGAGAAGTACAAAGGCTATATATTACGAGGGCGAAGCCGCGGGTAACAGCTAGTATCGGTATTAATTCAGGCGGCATAAATTCCCTCGACTGTGGACATTACTGTATCCGCGTCGCGTTCGCGACATAATACTAATTGTCTGATGTTGCAGGCACTGATTTATGTGAACAGCTTGTTTGATAAGTGCCTAGTGTTTTCAGTTACATCGGTGTTTCTCTGCGAGATCGAATCAGAAACGAGGAGACCCATAGAAGAACAAAGGTCATCCACTGAGCGGTCTCAGCGGATTAGCTCTTTGAAGTGGCAATGGGCGGGCACATTGTGCGAAGTACTGATGGCCGATGGAGCAGAAGGGTTCTGGAATAGCGACCACGTACCGCCTAGCGCATCGTTAGACACGACCAAGTGGTCGGACGACCTGATAAAGGTCGCAGGAAGGCGCTGGATGCAGGCCGCTTCCAACCGGTCGTATTGGAAATCCTTGGGGGAGGCCTATGTCTTTGCCAAAGACTTCTTGCGGCTAAAATGATGATGCAGTTATTTCCCTATATATTCAGGCGTCATAAATTCCCTCGACTGTGGACATTACTGTATCCGCGTCGCGTTCGCGACATAATACTAATTGTCTGATGTTGCAGGCACTGATTTATGTAAACAGCTTGCTTGATGAAATTGCCTAGTGGTTTCAGTTGCATCCTGGGCTATGTTTTTATGACATTAATTGATTGGTATGTCTCATTTTTACGGCCGACTCTTTAAATATCAAATTTGACTAATTTCCCCGCTATTTCGTTGTTGTCCGCGTAATTTATAGTCTATACCTGTTTTTCCAAGACTGTTAATTATGGCCCATTTTACTAGCTAATAATGTAACATAAAACTTAAAGGAAAAAGATTTAATCTTCATTAATTTTTAAGTTTATTCATTTCACATATATCTCGGAGAAAATATTTTGCCTCAAATTGCTTTTACTAATAAATGATTTAATAAATTAAACCTTTTTCTAATTTGGTAAAAAAATCGCTCGTTCGAATCGATTTGTAATCCCCGCAACGACTCCTTGTTTATTTTGTTCCTCCTCAAATCTTTGTTCCATCATTTCGTTTGCCTTAAATATTCTGTTTACGCGAAATCCCCTCAAAAGAAATAAAGAAAATGGGAATGTAATAAAAAATCCAATACTGAACATTCCGGTATTCAATCCTGAACACTCGCTGTCATTCGCAAGAGTAAAAAAAAAGTAAAAAAAAAAATACAATTTCCATGTAAGATTAATCTTTCAGACGACGTCACCGGTTCTTTTCAGCCTCACGTACGCGTGTATGCAAAGTATACCCAGCTTTTTGGGGTGTGGTGCAAGTGATACGAGACGCGTTTAGCTTTGTAAAATGCCGAAATGGCTTTGTACTCGTAATAAAGAATCAAGAATAAAGTACGGTTTTTACGTATTAAAATAGAATTAATAATATTAAAACTTACGCGAGATAATTTCATTATGAAAACACGGCTTTACTCACGTTTTATTACGTCGGATCTGCCGACTAGTTTCGGTCTGTTACGAAGACCATCATTGGGGCGAGTGAAAGGGGTGGCGACACGACGGTTACGCTTCCCTCAAAGCACTGAGGGCCGCCTCACGCGTCGTCGCCCGCGCCGCTGCCCGCGCTGCGCGGCTCGAAACGATGACCGGTGGAGGGGATGCCAAAAAACCAGAGGATGTTGCCTGTGGTGTGTCTTCATCGTTTTGTGAGTCCGTTGTTCAACAACGGACGTAAAAAACGTGAGTAAAGCCGTGTTTTCATAATAAAATAGAATTGATATTATTTTTATAAAAGGCAACCGTTACTGACTGATCTATCAAACCATTTGACGGATCACATTTAGAAATTTGGCACGCAAATAGTTATGATGTAGGCATTCGCAAAGAATGGATTAACTAAAGTTATACTTCAGGTTATTTACTAAGGCTTTATGATTTACATTCTTGAATTTCTTTCTATTTGTAGAGTATTAGGAATAAAATTATTGGCGTCCTTAATGTGCCTAGTGTGGGGCCTAAATGATGCAATCCGCTCTCCGCGTCAGTGCCCGCTCCCGCCGTATCTCTTGCCTTGCGCCTCAATCCCAGCCTATGAGGGTCGTTTAAGTATTCACGTCCCCACCTGGAAGTGACTGCAGCCTGAAGGGCGTATTGTGACGCCTAGACAGACGCACCGCCTTTATTATATATAGGTATGTGTACTCTGAAACTGTCTGGATAGATTAACAAGGCAAGGCTTTGTGCGTTTTGAATTGAAACACACCGAAACCGAACTGCGCATATTATATTATATACTAGCAGTTACCCACGACTTCGTCCGCGGTGACTTCAGGTTTGGAATGCGGGGATTATTAAATATGACGCTACAAAGCGGTAAACTAAACATATACCCCGATTTATATACCCCCTTAGAGGTTAAATTTCGGGAAACTATTAAAAATGTTACTCATTATTTTTGCCGTTCTCAATTCACACGAAATTTCATACAAATATGTCCAAGGAATAAAAAGTTTCATATAAACTTTAATCCTCTATTTCACCCCCTTAGGGGATGACATTTGAAAAATCCTTCCTTAGTGGATGCTTACGTCATAAGAGGAATACGTGAGCAAAATTTCAAATTTCTAACTAAGGGTTTGGCCTGCGCGTGATCTTTGATAATTGCCCATTTTTTAAAGTATTAAAATGAATATAGTATGTTATCCTTAATATATAGACATATGTCATCGCGGACTTTTCTGTAGACCTAAATAAGATACACAATTCCACCATACATTGTTTTGTTATATCTCAAAGGGTTTAGACAGCGTTTTCGTTGAAAGCTCCCAAACGGCTCATTTTTTTACGACACCTCTAACAAATATCGTTGGTATATACAAAAATGTATACAAAAACTTAACAAACAATATACTAAAACCTTCCTCGAGAACCACGCTATCCATTGGAGAAAACTGCATTAAAATCGGTTCGGTAGTTTTGGAGTTTATCGCGAACAGACAGACAGACAGACAGACGCGGCGGGGGACTTTGTTTTATAATATGTTAGTGAAGGTTGCTTATGTTATGTATATGACTTATGAGAAAATTGTGGAGCTCCGTGGCGCAGCGGTCAACACGCCAGCCTGCGACACGGGGGTCCCAGGTTCGATCCCCGGTCAGGTCATGATGGAAAACGATCTTTTTCAAAAACATAGTATCGTTGAGTTAGTATCCTGCGACACAAGTTCACAACTTACTGTGGGGCTGGCTCAATTTGTGTGATATGTCCCTATATATTTATATTTATTATCTCTTCACGCCCTTCCACGGTCGTCTAGGAGTAAAGGAAAAACATAAAATGCGCAACTGCTTGTCTTCCCGTGTAGGTCGTAAGAGATCCAGGGAATGGGCAAAGAATCATAGCAATAGGCGATGCGGCTAGCAACCCATCACTATTTTGATTCCATTTTCCATCTGCACGCCCACCACCATGCTAAACGTGGATTTAGTTCTTTGAGACCTGGGCTCTGTCTACCCCGCAAGGAAAAAAGACGTGACAGTATATATGTATGAAGAGGTATATTTGAGGTTAACACTCCAGCCTGTGACACAAGGTATTCCAGGTTTGAAACCCCGCCAGATCATGACGGAAAATGATCTTCTACAGATTGGCCGGGGTTTTTAATATTTATCTATGTATTATAAAATAGTGCATCATTGAGTTAGTATCTTAGGGAAAACGTTGCAACTTACTGTGGGGCTAGCTTAACTTGTGTGATTCTGTATATGCAAGAAACTGCCTCCGTGGTCCAGTGGTTAAGGCGTTTGCTTTGTTGACCCGGGGGTCGTGGGTTCGTATCCCACGGGAAGCATACTTTGTTAAGTTGTTTTCAGTTTGGTTAGGACATTGCAGGCATGAATCACCTGATTGTCTGATAAGAAAGATGATTCCGTGCTTCGGAAGGCACGTT
Organism: Rhodophaea formosa; assembly: GCA_963082605.1. Taxonomy (NCBI): domain Eukaryota; kingdom Metazoa; phylum Arthropoda; class Insecta; order Lepidoptera; family Pyralidae; genus Rhodophaea; species Rhodophaea formosa. The sequence continues at coordinate 3,908,857 of OY720228.1, read as the reverse complement.
AAGCCGGTGGTCCCGGCTGCCATCTGGTAGTCGTTAAAGGAACCACGGCAGAGGCAGAGAGGCGGTTCCGAAGAACTCTGACACCAGGGTGTACATGTCGATTGACCGTGTCACCTACACGAAATGATGATGATGCAAAGAATGGAAAACAATTTTTTGGAGCCCTATAGATTAAGATTACGAAAGTTTAGACACATAAAAAAATGATGCTGATAGCTTGAACCAGTTTTAAGTTTATGGGAATGCAGTTCAGCGATAAAAAAATCGATTAAAGCGACGATAAGTCAAACACTGCTGTTTGCGTTACAAAATGGCTTCCCAGAAGCGAGTGGGCGTCAAAATGGCGTAGGGCTGGCTAAACGTCTTTTTCTAAAAGTCACGTAACGCTTAAATCGCATGCTCAAGTAACGCCTATGCAATTAATTCTTAGGAAATACTTAGGCCGAGTAGACTTGCTACATTTTTGGAGGTTTGACAAATGTTTTTCTACGTCGTCGATTTTTTGTAAACAAGTTAGTCGCAATGCGCGAAATAACATATATATTATCACGTCTTTATGCCTTGCGGGGTAGACAGAGGCCAAGGTAATAAGACCCCAAGGCCACGTTGAGCGTGTTATTGGGCGTAAAGGTGGAATATATGTATAGTGGAATATTGTAATCCTATCCTAACTAATATTATAAATGCGAAAGTGAGTTTGTTTGTTTGTTTGTTACGCTTTCACGCTCCATCTACTGAACCGATCATCATGAAATTTTGCATACACATAGGTACGGGTACTGAGAAGGACATAGGCTATAAACCACGTGGGCGAAGCCGCGGGTAACAGCTAGTATGTAATAAATTTTAAAAAATGCATCGTCATATTTTCGCGTAGCATTGCAAATACCTTCGTTTTTACCTTTCAAATAAGCACGTTTTATTATTAAGACAGAGCCCATGTCTATAAAACCTAAAGACCACGTTTAGCATGTAGGTGAAAAAGCGCAATCAAAATAGTGATGGGTTGCTAGCCGCATCGCCTATTGACGTGATTCCCTACATTTTCACCCTACTTCTGAACCTATCATCATAAAACTTTTCATACACATAGGTTAGGGTACTGAGAAGGACATAGGCTATATATCACGCGGGCGAAGCCGCGGGTAACATCTAGTATAAAATAAAGTAATGTTTTGTACAACCCTAATAAAGAGTCGTGAGTGACAAACATAAACACTTATCATGTTTGTCTGTGTGTCCGTCGATACGCCGAAAGCATTGTTTGTTTAGTGACCACTGTCAGATCATTTCTCAGAAACCGTGGTGACTACTGACTAATATTAGCATAAACAGAAATGGTATCATTTCTAAAATGACATCTATACTAATATTATAAAGCTAGTTTGTTTGTTTGAACGCACTAATCTTAGGAAATACTAGATCGATAAAAAAAAAACACTGTTGGATAGGTACGGTAAAGTGGCATCATATTTACTTGTCTTTGAAAATATCAAGCGTCTCTACGGTCCAATAGATACTTTGCAACGGACGGATGGACGAACACCGGAGTCTTAGTAATAAGGTCCCGTTTTTACCCTTTGGGCACGAAACCCTTAAAACACAAGCAATGATTTTATATAGTTACGTACAATGGGCCACATAGAAAAGTAAACCTCCGACAACACTCGTATAAGTACACCAACAGTTTAGGGATACTATACTTTCCTCTCTCTCTTCCATGTTGGTGTGTGAGAAAGGAATATACCAGCTGTTTTTCTTTCCGCACAAACCGTAAAAGCTGGACAAGGGATTGAGCGGAAATCTAAGGAATCAAGTAAATAGGCGATGCGGCTAGCAACCCATTACTGTTTTGATTATGCTTTCAACTTTTACGCGCGCTAATACGCTAAACGTGGCCCTTCGGTTCTATGACCTTGAGCTCTGTCTACCCCGCAAAGGATAAAGACGTGACAATATCCCAACTAATTATAAAAGCGAAAGTGAGTTTGTTTGTTTCTTTATTTGTTTGTTTGTAACGTTTTCACGTTGTACCTACTGAACCGATCATCATGAAATTTGGAATACACATAGGTTAGGGTACTGAGAAGGACATCCTAATCCTAACTAATATTATAAATGCGAAAGTGAGTTTGTTTATTTGTTTGTTACGCTTTCACGCCGTATCTACTGAACCGATCGTCATGAAATTTTGCATAGGTTAGGGCATCGAGAATGACATAGGCTATAAATTACGCGGGCGAATTCGCGGGTGACAGCTAGTAGGCTATATATAACGCAGGCGAAGCCGCGCGTTACAGCTAGTGTACGTATACTTATCTTTGTGTGCCACTGTACCTTGTTCCATATGAACAACTTTCTTCCCCTGATTACGAACTACATGTATAAAGAAACTACGAGTAGATGACTGATCAAGTTCCGAAAGATTCTTCACAAAGGACTAAAAAGTTTGTTTCCTTGTCGGAAAACGTATAACTTCCTAATTACGAGGCTCATTCATGTTTCTTAGGGTGTGGACTCAGAGTGGGATAATAGCGGGACGAACAATGGGCATGTTGACTAAAATTTTTTTCATGTTGCTATGTAAAGACCTGCCAAAAATAAACACAATAGTGACAGAAATACATTTCTAAACAAAAAACTCTTCCAGTTATAAAAGTTTTAAAGACACATGTTTTTAGACGTAAATTTTTAGACGTGAAAACGCGCTGCTGAAATGCCTACATATTTGTGACGTCACAAGCTTGTATTATGTATGGGTGGCGTGAGAACTTTGTTTGGTAGCTATACGAAATATTTCGTTTATGGTAATGGTTTCATAATAAAAGTTGCTATAAATTTTGCAAACTAAAATACAGTATAATTGTAATTAAAGATTTTCATACTTTAAAAAATGGTCCTATTCACCCAACTTTAAAAAAGCTTTAAGATCACTTAACGAATCGATATCAAATTAAATGTGTTCTTTATAGTGTTTTTAGATAGAAATGAGTCTCATTAGAAACAAATTTTATATAATCTTAACATTAGGCAACTACCGTATTGTTCAATAGTCATGTTGAATGGGTCTCAGATTTTAAAAATGTTTTATATTATTGCAAAGACTGTCTAAAATGACTTTACAAATACGCTTTCAATTTTATATCGATTCGTTTACCACGCTTAATGATCTTTTAAAGTTGGTTGGGAAAGTCCATTTTAAAAGTATGAAAATATTAAACGGGACACTATGATAAGAATTTTAAGCCTTATTGTCATACTCAAAACGACGAATTTCGCAAGGAAAATTCGATGCCTCCTCTAACTGCACGTGGCATCTCACGAGAGCTAGCCGCTAAGTGTTTTCTCGCGATTGAGTATAACAATATGGCTTAAAATTTTTATTCTTAATCCTATTAGTGTCCCACACCTGCACTGTATCTGCGCTGCGCCTTATGCTTTCTCTGTTGGTTTTATGCCTTATTCTTCAACGGAGAATAAAAAAGTATTTGGTACACTATTCATTTTTCACGAGCAAAATTTTAAAAAGAACTTACAATGTCAAGTCGATTATCGTATCCGTGTGCCTTAAGGGGGAACAGTAGGCACAGTAGCGACGCCAATCATTTTATTCCTAATACTTTACAAATAGAAAGAAATTCAAGAATATAAACAATACAAGCCTTAGTAAATAACTTGAAGTATTTTTGGAATCATGTTTTGATATTATGAGAATCAGTCATTGAGAGAAAAAGTGATAACCGCCAAAAACGGCCGTTTTTGGCGGTAATCAGATTCTCATAATTCTCACTGATTCCGATAGTAATAAACATGATTCAAAAAATACTTCAGGTTATTTACTAAGGCTTGTATTGTTTATATTCTTGAATTCCTTTCTATTTGTAAAGTATTAGGAATAAAATGATTGGCGTCGCTACTGTGCCTACTGTTCCCCCTTAACGTTTAACTTACCTGAAAAAAAAGAAAGAAGAAATTTAACACAACATATAAAAAACAAGAAAATACAGCAACATACATGTTAATGACTCGTCCTTTGAGGAGTAGGCAAAGAGCTAAGAAGAAAACATGACACAAGATGCCTAATGATAGAGCGAGATTGACTTAAGAATATTAAATTACACAAAAACATTCTGCGTGAATTTTAAAAGGGCTTATAAATAGGTATCCTGCACTGCCGTAAAATGTATGCTGGCTTTATAAGGGCATAGAACACGCGTCAATTGAGTTTAAGAACGTATACTAGCAGTATTTTTTCAATATGTATTCCATACAAATGTATTTCTCTATTTTATCGCTGAAAACTGATTCCAGAGCCACAATTCTTTTTTCATAAAATCTAGTACTAAAATAGGAATGCCTCTATTTTTTATTTTTTCGAAAAAAACTGTTTTTGTCCAATTTTTTTTTCTTTTTAACTAGTTTTTAGAAAAAAATAAAACATAGAGACATACCTTTTTAAGTAATAGATTGTATGTAAAAAGAATTGTGCCTCTAGAAGCAGTTTTCAGCGAGAAAATTGAGAAATACATTTGTATGGAAAACGCACTGCTAGTATACCCTTTTAAGTCGCTACCAATACAATTTCATAACTTATTATTTTTAATCATCATATCGTCCATCCAGAATTTGCCTATGGTCTCTATTGTCAAGAGCAACCATAAGGCAGTCGGTCGTCTGATATTAGTAATAGTTCCAATCTTCTTCGTAATAAGTGCTATACTGCTAAATGGATATAAAAAAAGAAAAAAGATAAAATAGGAGCCCGATGGTCCAGTGGGTGTGAGCTCTATGAGCGCTTACGTATGTTAAGCAACCCCTGGTGCAGTCCCTACTTGGATGGGTGGCCGCAAGTGGCATAAGAATATCTCGAGCTCCTCCGTGCTTCGGAAGGCACGTTTAGCCGTTGGTCCCGGCTGTCATCGTTGATGGCAGTCGTTAAGCTATGTCAGATGCCTTAAGGCAGCTTGAAAAATCTGACACCAGTGTTAGCCACTTACACATACGATAAACAAACAAACTGCTAAATCTCCTTAATTTACAGATAAGAAAGGTTTTATTTAATCTTATGGACATGCAATTTGATTTAAATTATTTTCGTAACTTTGAATTCCGCAAAGAAACGCCTGAATCAATCCCAAATCCTACGGAATCAAGATCTTTTTCCCGCCTCCGCTTATCAATATAAAAGTGGCCAACTACCCCGGCCTTTTATAAAATAACTTGGCCGAAAACTTCGTCACTCGCTAAGATAAATAGTGACTAGTTATTTGGTGTCTAATGGATCCTTTTATTCGTTCCCGGGGGCATTGTGCTGATTAACCGCTAAGTTTGTTGTTCTGTTTTTTACGTAAATACTACCAAAAATAAGCTGTAATCAAAACTTACAGAAATGTGAAACGCTAGATGTTATTTTGTACTATGTGGTTTCAGTACCGTGCTCTATGGATATAGAATGTCTAGATAAAAAACAATAAAGAGTTTACTAACAACTTTTCGCTAGGAAAATTAAAAAAAAAAAACCTTTTTTTTATTTATTTTGCGAAACAACCTTGAACAGCTTGATATGAAGCATGTGATGAGCTATATCTTTATTAATATCGAGTCGAGCTCCGTGGCGCAGTGGTCAACACGCCAGCCTGCGACACGGAGGTCCCCGGTTCGATCCCCGGCCAGGTCAAGATGGAAAACTATCTTTTTCAAATTGGCCTGGGTCTTGGATGTTTATCTATATAAGTATGTTATAAAATATAGTATCGTTGAGTTAGTATCCCACGACACAAGTTCACAACTTACTGTGGGGCTAAGCTCAATTTGTGAGATATGTCCCTATATATTTATTTATTTATAATATTATAATGAAGAAAGATTAGATTATTTGTTATATAGAATGCTAATTTATCTGGTCCTCCGCCGCGTCTGTCTACCGGTCTGTTCGCTATGAACTCAAAAACAACTGTACAGATTTCCATGTGGTTTTTACCAATTGAGTGATTCATGAATGTGTATAGTAATAATACATGCCCGGACGCAGCCCGGGAGGGCCGCTAGTGAGGTATGGAATAGTCAAAAGCGCGATATCTCATATCGCCACAAACGGAGAAAGCGGGCAATATTTTGAAAAGCAAACAGGGACATTTGATTGCCAAAGTTTTTCTCCGAAATAAAAACCTATCGGATTGACGCTGGATATTATATTTGGTGTTGTGGTTCTGTATAAAAATTGTAAAATGTAAGTCACCATTTTTTTTGTTACTAGCACTCGGTATGTCATGTCATAGTATGTCATAGGCTATGTATTTACCACGGGCGATAGCCTATGACACTCAGGGATAACGTATATATTCAACGGTGAAGGAATTTTTGAAATCGGTTCAGTAGTTCCTGAGATTAGCGCATTCAAACAAACAAACAAACTATTTTGCTTTCTGATATTGTATAGATTATTTTCTCTGGTATTTATACTATCCTAATTTCAATAGAAGCTCTTGCAGTCTTGTGCTTGGCTTAAGATTTAAAGAAAGTGATGACTGGATCCCAAACTGGTAGTAACTGCAGTCTTCAATTTAATTAAATCTTAAGAGTCATCTAGACGCGCATGTCTCCATACAAACGTAAAAAGGGAATTGTGGAAATATTTGGTAATTTTAGGGCAAAATTAAGCATCCAATCAATTAATTTCATTATAATCTACGTACGTTCTGATACAGTTTGGTTAAATTATCAAATGTTTGAGAATTATAGGCCTTTCAAGATTTCCATACAAACTAATTCCAAACATACTTGTAATGTAATTCTCAAACCATTGGTATTTTAACCAAGCTGTATAGGAACGTACGTAGTATTATAATGAGATTAAATGATTAATTTTACTCCAAAATATCAAATATTGCCACAATTCCCTTTTTTTTTGCTTGTATGGAGACAATGCGCTTCCAGGCGACTCTTAAGCTAGGCAGAAGACTGTAAGACCTTCAGACACTGTGAGCCAATACTACGTAGGTAGTTCAGAAACGTTATCAATAAATATTTTAGGCGATAGTTATTCTTCATCATCAGGTCTTTGTTAGTCTCCACTGCAGGAGCACGACCCTCTCCGTACTACCAGAGCTGTATATTAGCCACAGCAGTCAGAGGATTTGGCCTGCACTCTCCACGCTGGCCAGACGGGTTGGACAGGTCTCTTGATGTTTATAAGCTTTGTTAAGCTTGTGTTTCCTAAGTCGCCTTGCACGACATCCACGGCAAGACTTGGAGTGGTCCTATTCTACTCTGCCGGGAACCACACGGCTTAGTTCTTATAAAATAATAGACAAATCTTAACTTAGAATACCTGCGACCACGAACAGTAGTGTTCGAAAAGTTAGGTGTGTAAAACTTTACTAATATTATAATTCGACGAGCTCCGTGGCGCAGCAGTCAACACGCCGGCCTGTGACACGGATGGTCCCGGGTCCGATCCCCGGTCAGGTCAAGATGAAAAACGATCTTTTTCAGATTGACCTGGGTCTTGGATGTTTATCTATATATGTATTTGTTATAAAATATAGTATCGTTGAGTTAGTATCCCATAACACAAGTCTTATTAAGAACTTACTTTGAGGCTAGCTCAATCTGTGTGATATGTCCGTATATATTTATTTATTATTATTTATTTATCCCAATCCCAACTAATATTATAAATGCAAAAGTGAGTTTGTTTATTTATTTGTTTGTTTGTTTGTTACGCATTCACACCGTATCTACTGAACCGATCATCATGAAATGTTGCATACACATAGGTTAGGGTATCGAAAAGGACATAGGCTATATATTACGCGGGCGAAGCCGCTGGTAACAGCTAGTTATTTATAAATCCGAAAGTGAGTTTGTTTGTTTATTACGCTTTCACGCCCTATCTGCTAAACCGATCTTCATGAAATTTTGCATACATATACGTTGCTTGGAGTACGTAGAAGGACAAAGGCAGGTAGCCTTTGTCCTTCTACGTACCTATCCCGAAGAAAAGAAACGCGAGCGGAGCCGCCGGCGGAAGCTAGTAAACGCGATAAAATTGTTTTAAAAGCCTTTGGCAACGAACGCGTAAGCAAGTGGTTTTCTGAACCCTCAGTGGAACTACGGACCCCTAACTACGCCGGAACAGTTGTATTTTTGTAGGCAAAGGCTTTCATATGCGGCCAGTTTCATATAGCGAGCATTTTTCTTCTTATTTTGGAGGTAGTGTTTTAAAGGAACCAACACGTTGGATTTTATTGGGCTACGATTTTTCTGTTTTTAGTCGACGCAATATTTTGATGTGTACATTTATTGCTTCGCTTTGGCAGTATAAATAGAGGATGGTATTAGTTTCTCCATTCTTCTTCTTCTTTTCGTGTCGGTGGCAAACCATTTATTTTTAATTTATATTTTTTGCTCCCAAAATGCAGCCACTTGGATGGCGTTAGTATATGCTATCATCAGATCGTCCAATGTACAAGAGCAGGAGCACAAAGAGCAAGACAACAAGTGGGACATTGTTTGGGGGAGTCCACATTTCTCTATTTGAAAATGGCAAAAGCAGGTGATATTAAGTACTTTCTTTTTTTTTAAATCATTACTATCTAAGCTTACACATTCAAAGGATAATCATCTGTCAAGAGCATGCTCACAATCGTTAGAGGGTGAAGCGAGTCCTCACAATTTTGACTACAGCCCCAACTTCCCCTTTCGCCCCATAACACTCAGGAACGCCATTAAAGAAACAACCCTCCGAATATAGGTAGATAAAGATACCTATAGGGAAAGGCATCGGTTTGGAGTTTGCTGGACTATTTTGACTTTTACTAGCCTTTCAACCACTATATTATGTATAAACTTCTTTATACTACAAGTATTACCCGTGCCGGGAATCGAATCTGCGTCCTCGTGTTGCAGGCTATGGCGTGTCAACTACTAGGTACGTCTCGGATACCGTCTCCCTGATCAGCTTACATTGTACAATTAGAAACGTTAAGATTTGGACCATATCCAAAATCGAAAATTACCTAGTCGCTAAAACCTGACTAACATACAAACTCCACAATTCAGTTCATGCGTTATCTATTTACATACAAACCCACGATACGGCTAGACAATAGCCTATATATCACGACAAATTTATTCAACTTGACATCGTCGCGGCCATTTGCATTCAGTATTCTGAATACGTCCTTTATGGGAAAGTATTGTTTTAGCCTTAGATTATATAATGCCTAGATAGTCTCTTTTAGTCTAAAAACGTAGAAAAAAATAGTGTCAAACTCATTGTCTCTCATGCACACACATAACCACCAATTTGACATTCATTGACAGGACGCGTGGAGTAACTGACGATTCGGACAATAAATATTCGGCCAGGCTGACCGAATTGACTCTTGATCTCACTGACAATTCGGACACCATCAAATTTTTATAGCCGTTTAGTACAGTCAGATGAAAAAATGTGCTGCTGTCACGCACACAAGCATTGCAAAAATTGGCCAGTTTTTAAATCATTAAAATAGAGCGTGACGGTTTATATTATGGAATATATAGTTTTTAGCTAAACCCTTTGACTATATACCCTCTAGACACCGCCCTGCCTTTATTTCAATGATTTAAAAACTGACCATGTTTTCAATGCTTGTGTGCGTGACAGTATTGTGTTAGCACACGCGTCCTGTCAATTAATGCCATCAAAATGCAGCGTGTCATGCATGTATGAGTCATAATCAATCAATCAATCATCATCATCTTTATTGTGGATCATAGGTTAGTTTACAGAAGCTGGAGTTACATGTTGAGAATAAGTTACACTATGTCCTACCGCTAGTGTTTACAATAGTTAATATGAAATAATTATAATTGAATTTATTATTGAATCAGTATTAATTAACATCCATTTTTTCCTCAATTACATTTACATTTTTTATTTTATTACATTTACATAAGCACTCCTGCACTGTGATGCGGTTTATCTTTATAATCGTTTGCTTAATTGAAAAAAGAAAATATACGTATTATTTTTCGATAATCTATAAGGCGGACCAATTATATAATTTTATTTTTTAAATTTGCCCATGCTGTGCTGTAATAGATTTAAGGTGTAACCTTTTTTAATGTGTATCCTTCATTATGTTTTTGAGTCCCTGTTTCAAAATGCCAACAGACGTCCTGTTATTTTGCCGCCTTTGATTACTGCACCTCTGTGACAAACAAATGGGAGTTTCGGCGTCAAAGCTCAGAGCTAAGCTTTTACTAATGAAGGCTTTGCAGCTCGGATGCAGGTCACGCGCTTTGATTGTGCTTATGGCTATAATAAGTTCCTTTGTAATTTTAGCTTTAAATAACACGGAAAAAGACGTGATAGTATGTATGTTTTAAAAGCTGTAACTAATTCTAAAAAAAAAAATTCTGGGTAATAAATACATTTACATTTTCATTAAAAAAAACTGCAGCTCCTTGGCCTTTGTTGCGGTTATTTTTTTCGTTTTTATTTCTCTTAAATCTTATTTAAGTATTAATCGTATTCTAGGAACTTCAAACACTACGTTTTACCCGAATATATGTTAATTTGTTCACTAACGCACTCGTAAACAGCACTCTACAACGAAAATGCAACGTGAGTTTTCGGAAAGTCGAATTACAACTATTACAGGGCTGCCAAAATGATATTTCAGAAATAGGCCTTATTATCCGGTTTTACATGCTAATCACGTCTATATCCCTACGGGGTAGACAGAGCCTAAGAGCAAAGACACAAAGGCCACAACATCTAAGACCCAGGTCAATCTAAAAAACATCGTTTTCCATCATGCCAAAACAGCAAAAGCCAATCACTTCGATCATAAAAAGGAGACTATGTTTTCTTAAAAGGCCGGCAACGCTCTTGTCACACTCTTAGTGTTGCAGTTGTACATGGGCAGCGGTGATCAGTCGATCATTTACCATCAGGTGACCCGCTTGCTCGTTTGCCGTCCTATCATCATCATCATCTTGGTTATTTTTTTGTCTCCACTGTGAGCACAGGAGCACGACCCTCTCTGTTCTACTAGAGCTAGAGCAATTAGAGGATTTGGCCTACACTCTCTACGCTATCTAGGCGATTTGGAGGAGGATAAATGATGTTTATAAGCTTTGTTTACCTTGTCTCCTTTTACGACATCTACGGGAAAACTTGGAGTGGTCCTAAAAAAAACTTAGTTATGCCAACCCTAGGTCACTTGCTACAACAACAGTGGTTCCCAAAATGGCGACCGTTAACTCGCAATGAACTAACTGCTAATTTATCTGGCGGATAACAAGCGATATACGAGCTTCAGTGTTTAGTTTCTGAGCACTATTACTAAAAGCTTCCCCTAGCTGGATTACTGTATATAACTTCTAAGCTTTTGATGTGTGCGACTTATTTTTGTAATTTTAGTATTATTAAAAGTATATATGTTTTATAAAATATCATTAAGATAGAGTACCCCCCGACACGTTTACAACTTGCCTTAGAGCTAGCTCCATATTTGTGATTTGTCCATATTTATTATTACACATAGATTGCATCAACATAATATTGCATATGCAATAGCCATTTTGTTGATTTTTATACTTCATGACGAATTTTCGGAAGCCATTAATCCTAAAATTTTAACAGTTGGATGGATTAGTACGGATGGATGATTCATTGTTTCTCTTTCACAAAGAAACTCTTAGACGATTTTTTTCAATCTTTAATTCTATCATGGAGCGATGGAGAGAAGTGTGTTTGGTGTCACTAGATTGGATAGAGTGCCAAACATCGAACTTCGCTCTAAAACGTGCATCGTTGATGTTGGACATAAAGCCGCAAAATTGAAATGGAATTGGGCGGGCCATGTATGCCGAATGAATCTGGATCGATGGGCCGCTTTAGCTACGAAGTGGACTCCTGAGGATGGTTACAGGAAGCGTGGTAGGCCTAGGAAGCGTTGGTGTGATGGATGATATACACAAATTTGAAAAGAAATGGTCGGAGATAGCGCAGAAAAGAGAGGAGTGGAAGAAAATGGGGGAGACCTTTGCCCAGCAGTGGGACATAGGTTAGGTAAAAAAAAAATCTATCATACACCTTAATAGCACGCATGATATTATTTATTTAACAGAGGTTTAAAATTAATGAAATACATATACCAGTTTCTCGTTAATAAATCTGAATATCACATAGGCTTTAAATTACTCAAAGATGTCACGAGAAAAAGCCAGTTAACACTCAAATTATAAAACAACGTCCTCCGCCCCATCCGTCTAAAATTTCTTTGCGATATATTTAAAAATGATGAACAAATTTTCATGCAGTTTTCACTAATAGTGTTCATGAGGAAAGTTTATAAGTATGATACATGCCCTGACGCAGCCGGGGGGGAATACTAATTGTACTAAATAAGACATATAACTACAGATAAATACAGCAACAAAAATCATTGCTCTTATTACGGTCACCTTCGCACTCAATTTTCTTTTCATAATTTTACACATAAATAATAATACAAAGAAGAAATCATCCACCACATGAAAATATCAGCAATTTCACGTATTTTAAACCTCCAAGTGCAGATAAAAGAGGGGTCCGAATAGAAATTATTTCACCAATAGAATTCCCGAGAAAGAAAGCGTTAAGGGATTCATAGCCAGTGGTTTTTGTGAAAAAGCGCCTCGAATGCCATTCGGGCGCGACGGGTGTGCGCGTCATCTATGGACAGTTTGGGACACACTGGTATGTCGTTTGGAACGTAACAATTTATGTGTGAAACATACAATTTTTTTATCCATACATATAACAAAACAATAATATATAAAATATTATACAAATACTTGTTAAGTTTTTAAATTTTAATCGAATAAATATTTTTTTATGAGAGTTTTTGACAGACGGAAAAAGAAACAGAGGAAGACCCAGAACAAGATGGTCGGATGAATTATACTACTATGAGAGTGACTGGAAAGAGAAGGCTAGGGACAGAAACACTTGGAGAAATAAAGGGGAGGCTTTTGCCCAGCAGTAGGGCATAATAAGCTAATAAAAAAAAAAAGTTTTTGAAATAGATTTTCTCCCACGGTGACGAGAGGTATTTTCGAGAGCAGCTGTCAAAATCCACTAATCATGTTTATGGGGTTACATAACAAAAGTATAATCAATATATTAGTACGTAGTACATATATTTCCATGGGTTACATATAGGTACATTTTTCAAGGTACAGTGCTGCCAATATAAAAAAGAAATTAATAAAATACCGCAAGTTTTTTTTTTCAAAGCCACAGTCATCATCAGGTCTTTCTAGTCTCCACTGCAGGAGCACGACCCTCTCTGTACTACCAGAGCCATATACTAGCCTGACTAGTCAGAGGATTTGGCCTACACTCTCCACGCTGGCCAGACGGGTGGGAGAGGTCTCGTTGATGTTAATAAGCTTTGTTTAGCTTGTGTTTCCTTAGTCGCCTTTTACGACATCCACGGGATGACTTGGAGTGGTCCTATTCTACTCTGCCGGGAACCACACGGCTAAACGGAACTAAGTATATACTTTTATCAAAATACATACAAGCCGGCTTGATAGACGTTGTTCTGTCTAACGAACTGTAAACTTGCTTGTATATGCACAATGAAACTGCCCATTAGCTCCAATTATTTTATTCCTTAATTATCTCCGTGTCCGTGTATAGTCCGTTATCTCCTGTCACAAACGTCCTTTTCGACTTTACAACACTGAATGAATCAATCCGCCGACCGTTCCCTTCCCTACACCACCGATGGTGTTGCCTGATATCAACATTAATTAAAAGAAATATAATAATTTATAAATATAGCCTTTTTGACTCGAAAAGAAGAAGAAGAAAGAAAATATTAAAATGTTTGTGATAAACTATAACAATATATAAAATAATTCATAAAAATTATGGTCGGCTTACAGAACTGTCACGCGCTCGAACTAATAAATACGCGAAGGTTGTAAAATTAGTCGTAAAACGTTTTCAAACAATACTTTATATGGGATTTTATTTTGCATTCACAATGCTATTTTACCTTATTTATTAACGGTGACGCAAGCCTAGATGCGTGTAAAAGGAATGGGATATGGTGGAGAAATTCGGCGCCGGGGCTTGAAGCGCGGTGGCGTAATTGGCAACGCATAGATCGTACTGAGATCTAGACGCAGGTTCAAGTCCTGCCCGCGTGGAATTTTTTCTCCGTTTTCAAACAAGTTGCAATATTTAAAAAAATCCCGAATGCCGTTTTTGACAGTACATCCATTTGATTGTTTGCTGATGCTTCATAGCATATGATGACACTCCGGGAAAGAGTACGAATCTAATGAGACCTAACACTTAAAAATCAGTCAAGCCGTTTAGGCTACAGGAGTTCACAATGGACTAGACAGACATACTAACCCGCGAAAACATTACCCTCTCTCTGGGTGAGTCAGTCGGGTAAAACTGCTCCGACTATTTTACAGCAGTTGCGTGTTTGAGAGTTCACGCGTAGGCAGTTCGTAATACACGACATCATCATCATCATCATCAGGTCTTTATTAGTCTCCACTGCAGGAGCACGACCCTCTCTGTACTGCCAGAGCAGTAAGAGGATTTGGCCTACACTCTCCACGCTGGCCAGACGGATTGGAGAGGTCTTTTTGATGTTTATAAGCTTTGTTTAGCTTTAGTTTCCTACGTCGCCTTTTACGACATCCACGGAATGATTTGGCCACTCCAAATCATTCCGTGGATATCGTAAAAGGCGTTCTATTCTTCTCTGCCGGGAAATACACGACAACGCCTAGTGATTTTCTTAATCATCATCAATTCGGCGTACCGTATCTTTTTTTGTACAACTTAGTTGGCAAACAGGCATACGGTGAGAGTAACCCCTGATGGAGAGCAATTAACGTAACCTATAGACGCCTCCAACACCAGGGGTACCACTCACCCGTTGCCGACCCCGAAGAAAGTTCATTCCATAACTTTAGCGTACTTATACGGACGAAAGTTCCTTTCAAAACGTACTGTACTCTGACACCAGTAAGTGCATGGTCGACTGACCGTGTCACCTGCACGAAATGATGATGATGAACGTACTGTACACAACTGGACTTCCAAAATCTATTGACAGTAGCCAACATTCAGCATATTCCAAAGACTTTGGTCCGGTCAGATCCTAAACTTTTCTGGAAGTGGTTGTCATTAAGCTTTTAAGCCATAAAAAGAGCAAATTTCCAATTATTGACCATAACATATAGCACTTGTCAACCCTATTGTTGGCCCTTCTCTGTTTCGCATTAGTCATTTAGACCGTTACCAACATTCCACTTTTCTTAGGGACCTCATCCTAAACTTTTCAATAAGTAGTTGTCATAAAGCCTTTTAGCCATAATAGTGGAAAATATCCTTCAAATAAAAAACTATACCCATATCCAATACTTAACCATACATAGCACTTGTCAACCCTATTGTTGGCCTTTCTCTATTTCGCATCGGTCATTTAGACCGTGTGTATAAAAAGGTTTAAGATACCCTTTTTTGTGAAATTAGATTGCACCCTTTCCTATACGGAACCCTTTACTTTATTCCTTGGAGTCCCTATTTATCCGTGAATAGTGTCGGGCTGGACGGGTGAATTGTGAAAGTAATTAAGTTTCGCGGGACAATAAGGGGTTAAAAACGGAGTGTAGGACAAGGGGTGTCGCTGACGCGATATTATAATTATGTGGACTCAAAGTTTGTGATAAATTTATGTGGAAGTTAGTGATAAATGGTGTCCGAAACATGCCAAAAGTTTATTGCGTTAATGTGCTGAACTATGAGCAGAAGGGACTGTATTCTTATTTATTCGTTTACTATATACATATTTCTTATTTATAACATTCATATATATATATATACATATTATCACGTCTTTATCCCTTGCGGGGTAGACAAGGTCCAAGATCATAAAATCCTAACGCCACGTTTAGCGTATTATCATCATCATCATCAGATCGTTTTTAGTCTCCAGTACAGAAGCACGACCCGCTCTGAACTACCAGAGCCATATACTTGCCAGAGCAGTCAGAAGATTTGGCCTACACTCTCCACGCTGGCCAGACGGATTGGAGAGGTCTTTGATCTTTATAAGCTTTGTATAGCTTGTGTTTCCTAAGTCGCCTTCTACGACATCCACGGGAAGACTGGGACCACTCCCAGTCTTCCCGTGGATGTACCTATTCTACTCTGCCGGGAACCACACGGCGTATTATATTTTTGCCTAATCCTTGACCTGCTTTTACGGTCTGCACGGGAAGAAAGCAGCTGGTATATTCCATGTTTTTCCTTTTCTTCCAAATCAGCTTGGAAGAATTTATTTATAAAGCATTGAATAGGTATTTTTGTGTAATTTATGAATGAGTAAAATAAGTTTTTATACACATACAAACACAATTAAATTTTTTTTTGCTGTCGACGCATGATGGATGTATTTTGGCTTATCTATCATCATCATCATCATGATGATGATGATGCTTGCTACTACGGAATCCTTTATAGGCGAGTCCAAATCGTACTTGGATAATTTTAAATTAAAAAGCTTATTCATGCACATGGATCTAAGAATAATCAGGACATGCCCTTGGAAAATGTAACAGTGACGCATATAAAAATCCCTACACTCGTGTCGCGACACTAGCGCACGCACACATCGGCACAAAAATCCCTACACTTTTCCCCGGTCGAACGAAATGTCAAATTTCTCAAATGTCAAATACATGCTGCACACATGTGACTTGATGTAACGTAAGTTATGCTTCACTTTTGATGTGTCTAATGCCGGGTCCATATTATTCCTAGGTCCATGTTCATGCACTAGCAGAATCAGGTAACAGTCTGGAAAAACTACACATATTGAAGACTTCAATCCCAGCTACTCAAACTTTAAAAAGATAGACCCAACTACAGGTATCAACTCACAACGCCACTCGAATTTCGACTTTAACACGTTACAAGACAGTTTATATTTGTGTAAATCCACCAAATTCAATATACCCAAGTATTCTTGTTGAAAATTTAATCCAGTCGCATAAAAAGAGCAGATCCCACTCATCCCTGGTGTTGCCAGCGGATAAAGTCTATAGTGATTTTTGTTATTTTGTGCCAACGTGTGTTCCATAAACATCTTGTTTGTTTAAAAATCTTTATCGCACAAAATTAAGAACATACATTATAATATTAATATACAAGAAAGATAATGATCATATGGTGGAATAATCTTAAAAGGCATCTTCCATTCGGCCAGTAGTAAGATGTGTAACATATTTTCTGTTGCTTTCCTGCTAATGTGGGAGTGATGACTGGAAATGGGACGGAAGTGTGTGAATGGGAATGGGAGAAGCCGGGCTGTTACGTGGTACGCAGCATATATGCGACTACTTTAAGTGTCGCTCTGTTATTTTTTTGCTTGGCAAACCAGAGACGACCGACATAATAGAAATATACGAGTAGATACCTGTAACACTATTGGTTGTCATCCCAATTAGCAAGAACCCTAAGCTTTAGTTCTACAATGGTACTAAAAGTGTTGATTTATGATTTTTTCAACAATTTGTGATGGCACCGGCCTGGCGATTCGTGATTCGGTGTTAATTATTTTTCAAAGTGCAAAATTGACAAATACTCTATTACGGTACAGTACATATATATCTACATATTTTGATTTAACGTTATGATAGCATAAATTAACAGGGGACATTTACTTTAATAAAAATAAAGTGCGGGCGAAAGCCAAATAAAATTGCATAACATTTGGGAAACGCTACGTTGGCAACACTGGTTTTCGAGGATCTTGACATTTCAATCAGACTCCCGCACACCTTTATGCAAATGTCTCAAGGGACGATTCTATAATCTCACAGCGATTTTGTATATTGATAAGATGATGGGGTGTTTGTAAATATTTAGTCGTAATGGTGTTTTTTACAAGGATTTAAGTACAAAATATATTTTTTTATTTGTCTCCATATAATAATATGGCTCTGGTAGTACAGAGAGGGTCGTGCTCCTGCAGTGGAGACTTCTTCTTCTTCTTTTCGAGTCGTAATGTCCTACTTTATAGTACATTTGCCCAGTATGCGGCTAAGGCCACTGCCCGGTCATTTGCCTCCTCCAGATCCCTTTGTGTGCAGTGAGTATAGGGCCCCTAAAAAGACCTGTTGATTGATGATTTGTCTCCATAAGTAAGTGAGTTATGATTTTAATTATGTGTATGTGTTAGAATCCTACACTGGTGACATTTTTTGTGGATATGTAGAAGAAATTAATAACGATGATAATCTATGCGTTGTGCAGTTTGTTGCCGCTTCTTCTGCACTCCGCTTTGGAAGCGTTCTTAACATAGCCATAAGTAAATTACTGACGTCAACAATTTTCAGTTATATGCTCCGTCATACCTTTATTTCAATAATTTAAAAACTGGCTAATATTGCTTTGTGTTAGCACGTGCGTCATGTCAACTTATTTCATCAAATCTTTAGCTATGCTATATTTTGTTTTAATAATGGTTTTTACAAGGCTTTAAGGTTATTTTTTTTTTTATTTTGTCTTACGGAACTGGCGAGTTTGATCAAGTGTATGTGTAAGAATACTACACTGGTGTTACTGTTTGTGGATATCTAGTAGAACAGAACGACGATGCTGTATATTTAATATGCACTCGCTTGGAGAAAATGCGCCGTGCAGTTCGTTGCCGCTTAGTCATGAAATGACTGAAGTCAACAATTTTCAGTTGTAAAATAAAATATCACTGTTCAAAGAAGTATTAGTAATAACTTAATCTTTTAAAAAAATAGGGTGTATTGGCTTCTTCTTGATAAGCCCGCTCCATCTAAGGCCATATCTTTGCCTCCACACTAGATGCTTTGAGTATACAATCTCTAGACTCCTTCATGCCTGGCCAATATATCAATGCTTGTGTACGTGACAACTTATTTCATCAAAGCGGTAGCTATGTATTTGCATTAAAGTCAATGAGTTGGATACCATTCTTTACTACGCTTATAGTCTAATAAAAGCTATATAGTCTTTATATTATATTATCTAAGGCTATATTTTGGTCAAGAGTTAATCCAATTTAAATTGAAAAAAAATGTTCACAACAATTCGGAGCACAGAACTTATAACAAGCAATTATATCTCGTACTAAACGAATTTGTAACAAGCGGGTAAAGTTTGGGTAAAGCGATGTAAACCCAATTTGTCAACGGGATAACCAAAATTCGTTTAAATCTGAAGACCAATGGGATTGTTGACTAAACATTTTTTCGTGTTGCTATGTAAAGACCTGCCAAAAATAAACACAATACTGACAGAAATACATTTCTAAACAAAAATCTCTTTCAGATATAAAAGTTTTAAAGACGCATGTTTTTAGACGTTAATTTTTAGACGTGAAAACGCGCCTCTGAAATGCCTACATATTTGTGACGGCACAAGCTTGTATTTTGTATGGGTGGCGTGAGAACTTAGTTTGGTAGCTATACGAAATATTCCGTTTGTGGTTATGGTTTCATAATAAAAGTTGCTATAAATTTAACGGACTACAATACAGTATAATTATAATTAAACATTTTCATACTTTAGAAAATGGTCCTTTTCACCGAACTTTAAAGAAGATTTAAGATCTCTAACGAATCTATATCAAATTAAAAGTGTTCTTCATAGTGTATTTAGATAGAAATTAGTATGATTGGAAACAAATTTTATATTATCTTAACATTAGGTATGGCATTGTCGTCTAGTACTCAAGTGTCCAGAAGGCAGCTTAGGACACAAGCTGAACAAAGCTTATAAACAACAAAGAGAAGTCTTCAACCCGTCTGGAGAGCGTGGAGAGTCTAAGCCAAATCCTCTGACCACTATCTCGAGCTCCTCCGTGCTTCGGAAGGCACGTTAAACCGTTGGTCCCGGCTGTCATCGTTGATGGCAGTCGTTAAGCTATGTCAGATGCCTTAGGGCAGCTTGAAAAATCTGACACCAGTGATGGCCACTTATACATACGAAAAAGAAAGAAAGACAGTGGCTAATGTATGCCTCTGGTGGTAAAGAGAGGGTCATGCTCCTGCAGTTGAACTAAAGACCTGATGATGATGATGACTCTATTGTCTTCAGTACATGCATCTCATTAACATGTGAAACATATTTGAACGATGACTTTTTTGTTTTCGATTTTTGAATATATATACAATGTGTACTATACAATAGAAATTATGATTCATCATCATCATCAGGTCTCTTATAGTCTCCACTGCAGGAGCTCGACCCTCTCTTGATGATTGATTTTATATAATTAAACTAGCAGCCCTACCCGGCTGCGCCCGGGCATGTATTATACCTTAAAACCTTCCTCGTGAATCACTCTATCTATTGGTGAAAACCGTATGAAAATCCGTGGAGTAGTTTTTGAGTTTATCGCGAACAGACAGACAGACAGACGCGGCGGAGGACTTTGTTTTATAATATGTAGTGATTAAACAAATACACTTAAACTTGTTGTGAATGTTAATTTTATTTTAACTTACACATGGCACTTAAGGCGCTCTTATAGTAACACTAGCGCCACCCAGCTATTCAATTCCTTAAATCATAAATAGTATCGAATTTTAAAAATCTAACAAGTACATAACTACTAAATTACATAAAGTATTTTTTGTATATTACAAGTGATTTACTAGTGCCATATTTTTCTCTTATTTTATCAAACGAATATTAGTGAAAATGAATACAAAAATACTACAAGTAATTTACTAGTTATGTACTTGTTATATTTTTTTATAATAATCCTAAATTCGATATAATTTAGGATTAAAAGAATTAATTGCTGGGTGGCGCTAGTGTTACTATAGGAGCGCCTTAACGAAGAATCGGGAGCTGCAACTTACCTGAAACAAATAAAAAATGATTTTTTAGTATATTTTCTACTGGTAACGTCTCTCTATCTATCTATCTATAATTTAAGAACTGTGTTCTTGTCGGTGGAGTACTCTCCATGTCTCTCGGTTCTAAGCCATTCTCTTGATAACTGGTAACGTATTGAAACCAAAAACAAAGAACCACGACGTAGATGCACCCTTGTCCTTTGAATTTCACCTAATAATGGTCAATTCTTTCTTTCTTTCTTACTTCTTTTAAATTATGGCTTCCACCGAGATTTCAGTGATTCTGCCAATGTCCAGTATAATGAGATACTGAGTATCGGTGTTGTACGGTATGGGGCATCGAACAAAGATGGCGTAAGTTCTTTGGTAGCCTCGTGGGAGCTTCTGATGACAAATCTATACGAGTCCATTTAACAGTCTACTTTAACTATTTCACAAATTGTTATCAAGCACAAGCATTTATAACACCAAACTACACCAATTTCATATAATAAAATCCAGTTAAATCAATTTGCAAAATCGTCTAAGGCAAATGACAAATGTACCCCTTGACTTCCCACCAAAAAACCCACCCTTGTGTTGTTGTCACTTCTTGTAATGTGTGTAGGCGATACTCGAGGTCTGATCATTGTCTATGCGTTTTCCCTGTCAATGTCACGATTGTCACTTGTTCTCTCTTCCCGGCAAAATAAATGGTTGAAGCAACACTGTTGTCTTATTCTGCAAGATATCCAAGAAATCCTGTGACCTGGAGTGCAGTATTCTTCCTTCTTGTCCGTCTCTCTGTGTAGTAAGGTTAAATACGTGAAACTTTACTGAGTTTCTTTCGGCGTATTCTTCTCAGCAGAGGTCGTTCCGAAACGCTAAGAGGTTGTCAATTGTACAAATATAAAAAAATAGATGACATGTTATCCAATTTGAATAAAATCTCATAAGGTTTTGAGGAGAAGCCATAATTTTTAGTACAATGTGCACCAAAATTACGACTTTTCAAATCCTTGACGTAATAATACGAGTACCAAAAGTTTCTCAGAACGGCGAGCCTGGACACATCTGCTTTCGGATTGAAAACTCCAAGTCTTGGAGTTTTCTATTGCCTATTAAGAGTTAAACTTGGAACGGACGATGGTTCAAACTTTAAACCCTTGTCAACAACACTTTATCCTTTCTTCCTTCTGGCACAAGCAAATATATTTGCTTAAAAGAAGGTTCCAACCACTGCTATCATAAAAATGTACCAATTTGCCGAAATAAAACATTTTTATTTTTTATTTTTTTATTTATTTTTGTTCTGAACTTGTTCCCGGTTGCATCCATAGCTGTGACGCTTGTGAAACCCGGGATCCGATATTTTGACAGATTATATACCATAGTTCTCCATAGTCTAATAATAATGTCTAATAGTCTTCCATGCTGGTTTGGGAGAAAAGAAAAAACATAGAATATACTGCTTTTCTTTCCACGCAGACCGTAAAAGCCGGTCAAGGGATTGCGCTAAGGAATCTCGTAAATATGCGATGCGATTTGCAACTCATCACTATTTTGATTTCGCTTTCCACCATTCCACCACTTTAGGTTTTATGACTATAGGCTCTGTCTACCCCGCAAGGGCTAAAGACTTGATAATATGTATACCATATTAAATTTTGTTAAGTTTGTTTCGGCCAGCCGCCTGCCTTACGCTAACCCTCCTGGGAAGTTCGGAGTTTTCTACTGCCTATAACTAGTTTAACTTACCGAAGATTCAAACTTTTAAGCTATGTTAACAAAAAATATTAACCTACTTATAAATAATAAATAAATAAATATATAGGAACATATCACACAAATTGAGCTAGCCCCACAGTAAGTTGTGAACTTGTGTCGCAGGATACTAACTCAACGATACTATATTTTATAATATATACTTATATAGATAAACATCCAAGACCCAGGTCAATATGAAAAAGATCTTTTTCCATCTTAACCTGACCGGGGATCGAACCCGGGACCCCCGTATGTATTATTATGTATTACTAGACGACTATATAACGAATAGTTAGTATTCAAAGTTTTCGTTTCGTCTCCTTAACTAATAAATGAATCAATTTTCATACAAAAAACTTGGTCGTACAAAGACTAAGACGCCGCAGTTATCATATTTCTTAATTTATTCTATAGTATAGAATAAATAAGAAATATTAAAAAAAAATCCAAATTCCCTCATCTACCGAATAATAATTTATCTGCGGGTAACATTAGGATATAATTTACGCGCACTAAGTCGCGGGAAAATTGCTAACAAGAATATATCAGATAGAATTGTGAATGCTTAAAAAACACACATAATAATATCCATTTACAAGAGCCAAATACAAAGCAAAGCGAAAGCCAGAAGTTATTTCATAAAAATATCCCAAATTTACTTCGAAAAACCACTTATTGAATTTCTTTACAACTCAAACACCCACTCAAAAGTTTATGCCGTTCGTACAAACGAACTAACCGACAAAAATCCGAAACATTTCCACATAACTTCAAGTTGGGCGGCCCACTGAACTGTGAAATGGTACTAGACCAAATATAGGGTGGCATTGATAACATACTCGTACTTTGTAGACGCAACGTAGGATGTAATATGTAAAGTCTGATTTTTTGTGTTTTTCTTACCATATAAAACTACAAGTTGGGCGCCCACTGACATGTGAAATGGTACTAGACCAAATAAAGGGTAGCATTGATAACATACTGTGTAGACGAAACGTAGCATGTAATAAATAAAATGTCTGGTTTTTTGTTTCTTTTTAACCACTAAACTTCGAGTTGGGCGGCACACTAAACTGTGAAATGGTACTAGACCAAATATATTGATAACATGCTTTGGAGACGAAACGTAGCATGTAATGTAGCGTCTGTTTTTCTAGTGTTCGTCTATGGCAGCTGTTAAATAGGTGGAGGTATGGTCAATCTTCTCATTCCGTGCGGAATTTGTAAAAGTCAATCAACGGGATGGGAGTAAACTTGAGAATTATTATAGACTAGCAGTCCGCCCCGGCTTCGCACGTGGTTCATATAATTTTTCTCTCGGTAAGAACCATCCTTGTACTTCAAGGAATATTCTAAAAAAGAATTTGCGAAATCGGTTCAGCTGCTCTCGAGATTTGCGCTTAGCAACACATTAAGCGATTATTTTTTTATATTATAGAGGAGATAATCGACGTGCTATTGACCAATGCCCGTTTGTACTCGCGATCTTGTTATTGTAAAGGTTGGTAAAGGGAGGTGGAAGGCTGGCTCCGTGGCGCAGCGGTCATCACGCCTGCCTGCGACACGGATGGTCCCGGGTTCGATCCCCGGTCAGGTCAAAATGGAAAACGATCTTTTTCAGATTGACCTGGGTCTTGGATGTTTATCTATATATGTATTTGTTATAAAATATAGTATCGTTGAGTTAGTATCCCATAACACAAGTCTTTCTTAAGAAATTACTTGGGGCTAGCTCAATCTGTATGATTTGTCCGTATATATTTATTTATTTATATCTATCAGACTATACGATACGCCCCGAAGCGTCTCCGTCTAAAGTCGTCTTCCATGCTCTAATGAAAGACTATTAGGCATTTATTATGCTATTTTGTTTACACAAATTTACTTATTGTATGATTTTAAAATTAAACATCACAATGGTGTTTTGCATTATTTTTGCCTAACGTCTCTTTCTTGGGTTACTACGAACAAAAACCTGTGCCTCTAGGTAAGTGCTGTAGCGTGTAAAGCTTAACGTCATGAAAACAACCATACTTTGCACTTTACATAATAGCTCTCTTTTTGTCTTCTCTATTTGTTAGTTGGTCAATGGCGACCGTACACGCAAACTTGTGTTATAAATCACTTGAAAATCGTGAGGACCCTTTTAATGGTACTTTTGATACATTGAAGTGGGTTATTGCGCCGGAAAATGTAATTTTTGAGCTTTATTCCCTGATTTGTTCAAGGGAAGATATCTTTACCGTGATATTAAGAAACTATCATTCTTTTTTACGAGTTATTCCGGTTCGATTCAACAAACCGATGAACTTGATATTATTATTTTTTCCGACTGCCCATAAAAGAAGTTCAATGATTTTTGCCATGTATATATGCACGTAAGTTTCTTTATTCGACTAAACTAAGGATATGTAGGGTACCATTGTACTCCTTTCGTCATCCCAAACTATCTTCGGATTTGACGAGCTCCGTGGCGCAGCGGTCAACACGCCGGCCTGCGACACGGATGGTCCCGGGTTCGATCCCCGGTCAGGTCAAGATGGAAAATGATCTTTTTCAGATTGACCTGGGTCTTGGATATTTATCTATATAAGTATTCTATTATAAAATATATATTGAGTTAGTATCTCATATCACAAGTCTCGAACTTACTTTGGGGCTAGCTTAATCTGTGTGATTTGTCCGTATATATTTATTTATTATTAATTTTTGGAAAGGCAGGTAACTAAGCGTGTGAAAATAGTTAATTATAAGTACCTATTAAGTAAGTACTTATTATCTATTATGTGAAAATTACTACCTGCCAATACATCAAGTACGCGACTGTTGTCATTTTATTCATTTTTTTTAGCTATTTAGGTCCCACTGCTGGGCAAAAACCTCCCCTTTATGTTTCCACCTTTCTCTATCTCGTGCCATCTCTCTCCAACCCTTGTCAAAACGAGACAAGTCATCCGCCCATCTCGTTCTAGGTTTGCCCCTTGATCGCCTCCCGTCAGTAGGTATCCATGAGGTAGTTTTATAAGCCCATCTTTCTGGCATACGCAAATAAAATATTCTGCTCTTTCTATAGTAAATATTTAAAAAATAAAGTAAAAAAAAAGTAAAGTATTCAAAGAAATTAATTTCAGTCAAGACCAATCTTAGAATGGTCCTTAATTCCGTAATACCAACACTATTGTTTCCCGGGACAATCACAAATTACCGTAATTACAGAAGGTAAGTATAAGAATTGAATTAACGTTTTATCAGTAGAATTCATTATAAATGATTTTCTGTATTCAAATCATGCGATTTAATTTTAAAAAGATGATAAACAATTTGTTAACTGTTTCACTTTTCGCGTAAGTTAACCTTTACACAGTTTAAACTGAGCAAAATACGCAAAAAACATGCACTACGACATATAAAGCCTAACATGTACTGATAATTGAATGATACATCTTAACTGATTTGCTAGCATGTTTACTTTTTAAAAGAGGAGTGTGTTGAATGAATCTTGTTTGAAACGCCAGTAATCAATTAATATTGAAGATTATTATGAAGATAAACAAAAGTATACGCGTCGTTTAGTCAACACATTTTCAAGTTCTACGAGGATTTCGTTGTTGGGGTAAGTAGTTTACTGCTCAGCGCACCTCTAGATTCGCCTCTTCCCTTTTAACGCGAAACGTTAAGGAATGGAATTTCCTCCCAGCGTCACTATTTCCCGGCTCGCACCATTTAGATTTTTTTTTATAGACAAGAGTGAATAGGCACATTATTCAAGTTTGCGTGTACCACTCTATACCTCATCGTCGCTTCCCATCAGGCAAGATGGAGGTCAAACAAAACAGATTAGTGTTTTCCAAAAGTGTACATTGTTTCTTTGGTGCAATAAAGAATTTTTCATTCATTCATTCAAACGCACTCAAAGGATGTATGATAAAGTGCCAATTCTGTACCCTCGCTATTTTCCGCCACAACATTGCAACTCGATATGCTTTCAAATGGTTTTATAACTTAATTCTCTTATTGTTCTTTTTAATTGCCAATGTTGTGAACATGAAAGCCTTTGAATGGCTTTTAATAACGTTGAAACAATGTGGATTTAAACTGCACTTTGAAATGAAAGTATTTTTTTTGAGATGATTAGCGACTCCGTGCCTACAGGCGAATGGTAAAATCAAAAAGGCTTTTTTATTTGTGTTTTCTTATGTTTTCGCGATTGTTACACATTTAAATAAAATTACCCGAAACCGGCGAGCATGCATGAAAAAAGTAATGAATGTAGATGAAGCGAAAAAGGTTTGTAAGGATCGTAGCAAGTGGAGATCCATAGTCTCTGCCTACCCCTATGGGAGAGAGGCGTGATGATATGTATGTATGTGTATTTTAATACGGTTTTTATCGCGTTTATTACATTATTTTTACACCTAACGTTTCGAGCATTTTACAGTGTTCGTGGTCGCAGGTTGGCATTTGTCTAGTATTTTATAAGAACTGCAAAATCTACCGCCTAAAATATTTATTGATAACGTTCCGGATGTACGCAGTACTACCTGCGACCACGAACACTGTAAAGTGCTCGAAACGTTAGGTGTATAAATAATGTAAGAAACGCGATAAAAACCGTATTAAAATAATTTTATTTAAAGGCTTTTTTATTTATTCAGTTTAGGCTACTCTTTAGTTAGATCCATATATAATGGTCTTTTAAAATACCAACACTATTGTTTATCGACGCAATCACAAATTACCATAATTAAAGAAGGTTTGTATAAGAAGTAACTTAAGACGATAGGCTATCTGTAAATTTTCATACTAAAAAAGCGATAACGCTCCCCACGCCTTAAACTTAGTCCAATTTCGATATTTTTTTTATACAGTATTGATATACATTGGCTATATTTTAGGGCAAAAAGCCTGCGTTTAGGAAGCGAGCAGGATTGATGGCTGCATCACTCAGGTCAGACGGTTAGCGACGCACGCACTACGTAACACTATTTCTATGGCTATAAGCGGGCAATAGCCTTTTTATTCTTAACCAGCAGCCCTCCTCGGCTGCGCCCGGGCATGTATTATATGGCGAGTGCGTAAATTAAACCATTGAGACTGATACCAGGAATAAAGTGAAGTCTTTATTAGAAACGCTAACTTATATACTAAGGAAATAAATATATATATCGCATTGGTAGGGAAGATCGCTGATTTAGGAATACGTGTATATTCTTACGTGATGTACGTGTCTCGCTAAATTAACAATATTTAAACACTTCCTGCAGGTACATCACGTTCGTATTCCTAAGGTCGCAATAGTACTCCCCCTTTTGTAAAAAATAAAAACAATTAACAATAAAATTAACGAAAAATTCATAAACTGTAACAACAATAAAATAACAAAAATGTAAAAACTGTAGCGAACGCAAATATACTAAATATATCCATCAATTGCATAGTGCACGTGCTGAAAAACGCTGTGTAGGCAAATATTTCTGCGCGGCAAATTATGCGTTTATGCATTGACATTGACCCTGTGAATCGTTTTTTTTTTCTTATACATAGTTGGTAGATATTGCAAACTTCTTATATCTCTTAATATACATCTTGTCAATATGGTCTTGATGTGCAGTCTGAGCTTCTCGTATAGATACGTTTTCACTTGCCAGTTGTTTCAATCCCAGTGAGTCGGGAGATAATTTCTGCTTGCTCGTAGTCTTTTGTGAGACTGTAGAGAGCGATGTCGACTAGCGCCGATGGAAGTCCTGCCGAAATGCTCCGCTGAAGAGTGGCCACTCTATAAAATTCTAGTCGTGAGCTCGGCGGCTGTGTCGGACGCTATAATTGTCGAAAATAAACATTTTGGGTGCTTAGGACCAGGAGCTCGGTGCGTCGGCTGCTGTGGCCCTGGAGTATGACTCGTTTGCTGGCTTGCTCTTGAGACTGCTTGCTGTGAACCATTTGCTGCATCTTGAGAGACGTAATTTTCAGTTCAGAGTAGTGCTTCTGTGATCGTCATTTTACTTTAATGTTTTCTTGTCAATATGTTGATCGCTGTTCCATCTTAAAGTTGTTCGCTCTTTTGCTTGCAGGCTTCAAAGTTATCAATTTATTGTCCTTGTTTGCCATGAAATATATACCACTGTGTAAGTCGGTAGCAATTAGGCATTAGAACTTAATGATATCACGAAATGCGGTGCAAGATTCTTTGTTGCCAAACAAATTCTTATTCAAATAATAGGCAAATATTTATATTATTTCTCATTACGCCTTTTTTGAACAACATACGGCCATCTGCGGCCTTGCGATCTTGACATCGTTCAATTATTTGTTGCAGTTGCACTTTCGTTCGTTGTTGTTTCCATGTGAAGTGATGCAATTTGTGACGTCAAATGCGTCATCATATAGATATCAGCTGTTCACGTTGCGTAATTGTTTCTATTGTATTTAATAATTTCGTTGATCCTCTGTTATATCTCTGTGCATGCGCTCTCTTCTTTTTCTTGAAGTTGACGGCTAGAGCTTGCGGTTGCGCTGATATTGCGCGGATTTTTCTTTGCCTCGGGGTTGTCCATTGTGGTTGCCTGGTAGTTCCTGTGCCTCCTGTTTTATGACCGTTCAGCCATGGTGCAGGATTCGATCAATGAATCGTGTGAGCCGGTGTTGATTCCTTTTTTCAACGTGGTTGGAGCCATTTTTGATGGTCCTTGTTGTCCTTGTGGTTCTGGTTACTGCCGGAGTGCCTCTTGGATTTTCAAACCGGTGAGACCCGCTTGTGGGAAGCCAGTGAAAATGTGCACGTTGGTTTTTCCGTTCTTCAGGCTTACGTCGTCTGGGTCTTCGGTGTTGAGGCGCGTATCCATCATGTCAGACTACATCACGACGGCTTGATCACGTCGGACGTCACCAATTATGGCGAGTGCGTAAATTAAACCATTGAGACTGATACCAGGAATAAAGTGAAGTCTTTATTAGAAACGCTAACTTATATACTAAGGAAATAAATATATATATCGCATTGGTAGGGAAGATCGCTGATTTAGGAATACGTGTATATTCTTACGTGATGTACGTGTCTCGCTAAATTAACAATATTTAAACACTTCCTGCAGGTACATCACGTTCGTATTCCTAAGGTCGCAATATATTATACCTATAAACCTTCCTTATGAATCAACTATCTATTGGTGAAAACCACATGAAAATCCATGCAGTAGTAAACAGACAGACGGACGCGGCGGAGAACTTTGTTTTATAATAAGTAGTGTTTTATAATATGCAGTTATGTAGTGATAATGTTTTCAGTCGAGACTAATCTTAGTATCAACACTATTGTTTCCCGACACAATCACAAATTACTATA
This sequence comes from Rhodophaea formosa, assembly GCA_963082605.1. NCBI lineage: Eukaryota > Metazoa > Arthropoda > Insecta > Lepidoptera > Pyralidae > Rhodophaea > Rhodophaea formosa. Next base: position 3,878,853 of record OY720228.1, on the reverse strand, counting down.
ATTACAGAAGATAGATAAGAAGTGACTTAACGCTTTATTAATTAACTTCACATATTCGAACCATGCGACTAAATTTAAAAGGATGAAGATAAGCAAATTGATTACTTTTCACTTTTCGCGTAAGTTTATACATAAGAGTCACAAGTAATGCTGAAAATTACTGCACTGTGAGAAACATAGGCTATATTTTAGGGCAAAAAGCCTGCGTTTAAGAAGCGAGCAGGATTGATGGCTGCATCACTCAGGTCAGACGGTTAGCGACGCACGCACTACGTAACACTATTTCTATGGCTATGAGAGAGCAAACGCTTAGCGGTGATTTGTTATATACAATTGCATACGTTACATTGATCTGCTAACTTATTTTGGAAGTGAAATAATTACAATACTAGAGAATTTTCGTATAGAATTGCAGGAAAAAGTAAGTAGAAATATTTAAAAACACAATTTTTGAAAGCATTTTTTGAAAAAATAATTAACCTGACTGCCGTTTTAGACAGTATACGTCGGCCATATTGATTTTATACTGAAGTTAATAGCATAACACTTCAAGAAAAATACCTATGTATCTATTGACGCGTCACACTTCTAAATCGGTCGAGCTGTTTAAGGTACAGGAGGCAGCAATGGAATACACATACTTACATACATGCATGGATACTTAGAAACACATATACACGGTTAAATATTGATTGTTTTAGACCCTTTAAGAGGCGATTCAGCCAGTAAATTTGAACAACTTTAGCCTCGGGATCAATGCTAGGAAATCAGAAAAAAATTTACATGCTTACACAAATTGATCGCACGATCTTTTTTGTATAGAAACAGAGAAGCCTTCAAGAAATTAAAGATATTATTTTTTTATTTAAATTGATGGAATAGACAATATTTGTGTTTGATTAACGATAAAAAATTACTATCTGAGAACAATTTTCAAGAAAATCGTACAATTTTTACCTTTTGCATACCGAACTGATGGTAAACTCAAATTCTTCATTGTTTACACAGTCTTAAAGATAAAACGAAAAGCAAAATGTTAAGACTGACAAATATTTTGTTTCGAGTCCCAGTTATTTGCCGGCCTTTGGGATCAGGAATGTTAAATAAATATTTGTAATATTTCACGGTTTGCCAAATATTTCTTTTGTCATTTCGATATTTGGGGCTTTAACTATATACTCTCTAGACACCGTCATGCCTTTATTTAAATAATAATCATCATCATCATCATCAGGTCTTTCTAGTCTCCACTGCAGGAGCACGACCCTCTCTGTACTACCAGAGCCATATACTAGCCTGAGTAGTCAGAAGATTTGGCCTACACTCTCCACGCTGGCCAGACGGGTTGGAGAGGTCTCTTTGATGTTAATAAGCTTTGTTTAGTTTGTGTTTCCTTAGTATAAATAATAAAAACTGGCCAAATTTTAATGCTTGTGTGCGTGACAGCTTTGTGTTATCACACGCGTCCTGTCGTGTGTGTGTGTGTGTGTGTGTGTGTGCGCGACCGACTATGAGTTGGATGGATACTGGTTTTTTCTACGCTTTTAGTCTAATAGAATATATCTAAGATCTACATAATCCAAGATTTGGGGTTGCTTTGTGCCATCGTGCTTCTTTTATTTATTATTCTTCCCATACATAAAAGTGATTGATTGATGATTTTTGTGTGTGTAAGTGGCTGACACTGGTGATAGATTTTTCAAGCTGAGACATCTGACTTAGTTAAACGACTGCTATCAATGATGACAGCCATGTCCAACGGCTCAATGTGCATTCCGAAGTACGGGAGAGCTCTATCTATTTTTATGCCACTTGCGATTTCCCACTTTTTGAGGATTTGGCCTACACTCTCCACGCTGGTCAGACAGGTTGGAGAAGTCTCTTTGATGTTTCTTAGCTTTGTTTAGCTTGTGTTTCCTAAGTCGCCTTCTAGGACGTTAACGGAAAGACTTGGAGTGATCCCATTCTGCTCTGCCACACTCCGCTTGTATGTAGCTTCATACCTGTCATTCGGTTGAATTAATGAAACCTATTCGATTCCTTTTACGTATGTCTAATGGACATCACAATACGTAATGGACGAAGGGGGCAAATCAATTGTATCGAATTGAAAGAAACGAATTGCCCAACAGCCCAGTGCAGTCATACGACGCCCGACGTGGATGTATGGCAGGCTAGACTGAGGGCGAATTGGGAATAGTGATCGATACTACTTAATTACGGTTGAGGATATAAAACAATATTGCTGAGTGACATTATGCTTACGAAATAGACATTAATCCTCACAATTTTCTTTATATTAAAAATACTGTAAGTAAATTAATACCGAAGTACTGACAAAGATTTTGTGTAATTTTCTTTTTTTAGGAAAATAATAAAATTATAGGTAGTTTCGCTCATCTAAGCCTCGCCGTGTTGTGCCCGGAAGAATAGAATAAGACCACTCCAAGTCTTCCCGTGGATGGACTTAGGAAACACAAGCTAAACAAAGCTTATAAACTTCCTTCAACAAAAAACCTCTCCAACCCGCCTGGCCAACATGGAGAGTGTGGGCCAAATCCTCTGACTGCCTTGGCAAAAACATTTGGTCCTGGTAGTACAGAGAGGGTCGTGCTTTTGCAGTGGTGACTAAAAAAGACCTGATGATGATGATGATGAAGCCTCGTATGGGGTAGACAAATGACCTATGGTCAGCCAACAATAATTGGGCAGTCAAAATCTAACTAATTAACAACAATAACGCAATCAACAATAAAATTCGAATACAACAGTATAGCGAATTTAACTGAACGAAAACTCAGTACCGTGGGAACCAACAATGTGGAGCACTGTAATTGTTTTCAACTCTATAACTAAACCAATAAAGTTCAAATTTTGATACAATTGCACTTTCTCTAACTAGGGAAACATTGCCCTGAATAGCGGTACCAGACATTGCATTTCGTTGTAGTATATGATTTTAAACTTTTGCCGTCACTATTACTAGGTTGTATTGCAGTTCTCGTCATAGGGGGTTAAACTAGTAGCCGTGTGGTTCCCGGCAGAGTAGAATAGGACCACTCCAAGTCTTCCCGTGGATGCCGTAGAAGGCGACTTAGGGAACACAAGCTAAACGAAGCTTATTAATATCAAAGAGACCACTCCAACCGGTCTGGCCAAGCGTGGAGATTATGGGACAAATCTTTTGACTACTCTGGCTATATATATGACTCTGGTAGTACAGAGACCTGATCTGAGCTGTCGGTTTTTTACACAGATGAACAATTAACATCGACAATAAACATCAGGTCTTATAGCTATAGGCTCTGTCTATCCGCAGTGAATATAGACGTGTTTCGTAAGTAAGTGTGTACATTATTGTTCCAGTAGGCACAAACAAGCGGAATACAGAGTCTACGCATATACTTGAACAAGCACTTTATTTAGAGATGGCTTCATGGACAATTCGGAACTGGATCAGGAGTTACATCCGATACCAGGATGTTGTATTGTAATACAACGCAAAAAATATTATAAATCCACGCCTACGTATCATTGCAAAATTGTGCAGGGTGACCGGAGATTTACACTAAAATTCTTAACTAGCAATTTTCCCGCGATTTCGTCCTCATACATAATAGCCTATGTCAACCGCTGATAATTCAACGTTCTATAAGCAAAATTATTTGGAAAATAGGTCTAGTAATTTCGGAACCTATTTAATGCAAATAAACAATCAAAACTGTATAGTTTACCTTGCTTTGCAATGTTCTTCAAACCTCTTTCGCTTCGCCTACAACCATCACTCTTCGCATACACGCTCTACAAGTTCGGTACATTTGTAATTTTTAATAGGTATTCTTTATTCCATTAAATAAAGCAAATTCAAGAGTTGACCACGCTTGGAGTTGTAACAAATGCAAGGGTTAATACTCCGTTTGTTCATCGGACCTTCAAGCTCTTTCGATCAAGCCTCCAACTATTGATCGACTATATCTCCATGTTATAAGAGGAGTGATGCAGGTCTATGGTTCCGATCCAGCCGTTACCCATCTCTAGTACTACTACTTATACGTAAGGACTTGTTTGTAACAAGTCCTCGAGCAACTCCTTTTAAGTAAGGCAGCGGTTATGTTAATATTCAAAGATGCTGTCGATAAGAGGGCACAAATTTATGCAGTTTCAGTGTAGAGGTCCTTTATTTTATGGTTGTAGAGTATCCTTATCTTGGAGCAAGAAAGTGAGGTTAAGCTTTTTGAATTATTTTATTTTTACCCTTATATGTTGAATGAAACCTTCTTTTTTTGTTGATTGGTATGACATTTTATTTTTAACTTTTTGCGTTTCTTTTTACTATGTGATGGCAAAAGCGTGGACGCTAAACTTGGAATTAAGAGGAAAAGAAAGGAAAAGCTGAAATTCGATAATGCAGTAAGAAGTCACAGCTGGTTATGGAGATTTCTGGTTACAAAATTATATTATATAATATTACAGTTTCAATTTGTAAATATAAAATTTACATTAGTTGAAAAAAACATAAAATATTTATTCAGTTGTCGGTTTTTTACCAAAGCTACACCTTAAATTATCGTATTCAAATTCTCACCGCGGTATCCTGATATATTTCATGAAATTTTATATCCCCACGCTGAAAAACGCTCCCGCTTCGCTTATCAACATACAAGGAGCCCACCGCTGAGCGTTTTCTCATTTATCTCATTCAAATTCTAGTTTGGCCCATCTAATGGTTCTACATCACCGCGTTTTTCGGATCGCGGTTTGATGTGGCGAGCCGTGACACTTCGGATCCTGGATCTAGGTCATGGACTGCCTAATGCCCAAAAGAGTTTAGAAGTGTAAAATCTGGCATTTAGTACAATTTCAGTTAGGGTTCCGTAGTAAACTAGAAACCCTTATAGTTTCGCCATGTCTGTTTGTCCGCCCGCGGTTTTACTCATAGACTATAAGTACCAGAAAGCTGTAATTTGGTGTGGGTATGTATATTAGTCATGCCAAAAAAGTGGTAGATAAAAATCTTGAAAAAAAAAATGTTTTTTAGGTTAGCTCTCATACAAGTAAAGTGGAAGAGTATTTTTTTTTCTCTACTTACCCATCGTATGGGGTATCGTTAAATAGGTCTTTAAAAATGATTGTGAGGTTGAGAACACCATTTTTCGATTTAGGGATCCGTTTCAGAAATATTTGGTTTTAAAGTGCAAATTTTTGTTAGAGATACGTGTCCCCCCCCCCCCCCCCCCTCTATCTGCTAAATGGTTACATATGGATACGTGAAAAAAATTACAGTAGTAGTATATATACTGAAGTTGAAAGGAAAACTATCAGAGCTGAGTACTAAGTACAAACTAAAAAGTTATAGGCAACCACCTTATAAAATGTACTCGAAAATGTAAAATTCCATACAATTTTCATTGTTAGATGTTTTTGGTCGTTAAACTGTGAGGTGCGAGTGTGAACAATGTGAACTCAAAGTTGTCATTCGCAACTACGGAACCCTATACTGCGCGTGGCCCGACACGAACTTGGCCGGTTTTTAAAAAATACTCAACAAGAACAAACAACAACAAAACAAGTTCTTAAATATATGATGAAGATGATAGTGTACCAGTACCAGTCGACTTTCAACAAAAGTAACGCGATGTAATGTAAAGTCATTTTCCATGCTGGCAAGACGGGTTGGAGAGGTCTCTTTGATGTTAGCTTTCTTTTGCTTGTTCTTCCTAAGTCGCCTTCTACGACATCCACGAGAAGACTTGGAGTGATCCTATTCTACGCAGCCGGGAACCAAACGGCAACAAAATTACATTCCACGTCGTTATTCTTGACGGGGTTGGCAAACCTTAAGACCACGTTCAACGTGATGGTGGCTATGTAGGTGGGACAGGGAATCAAAGTTAGTGACGGGTGGCTAGCTGCATCGCCTACAATTATGAATTCTGACGATGATCGGTCTTTGCGGGAAGAGAAGCAGCTGGTACAGTCGGGGGCAGATAAACCTGACCCTCTACGATTTAAAAACTGTACATTCTATTAAAATCAAGAAATCGCCACTGGTAGGATTCTAATAATATTCCGAGCATAGTAAAGCTATTTAAAAACCATTTAATTGTACATTATATGTTTTTATGACTTTCAAACCAGTATAGAAGAAATAAAGTGGGAAGGCAGATCCTCAATACCCGACATACTTTCACAGTAATAACAAACATAGGAAGGATGGCTCGTGAGGTCGAGAGCAATATAATTTTACAGTTAGCTACAATCTGAGGTGGGTTTCTGGGGCACGTAATGTTTTGCAATTGGTTGAACTGTTCTCTTTATTCCATATTTGATGGTACGTATGGCTTTTATTTAGTATACTCTACTATACAACGTGTTAATGAATAAGCGCAAAACTTCTTAGGTGGTGATTGTGCTTATTGATATGAACAATTTTTACTATGGGGCCGACTCTGCAACTCTACAAAAAAATAAAACAGCTAATCCATATATTCTGGTCGAGTAGGTATTGACAATTTGTATGAAACAGCAGAGTTTTTTTTCGAGTTGCAGAGTCGGCCCCATAGTAAAAATTATTCATATTCATTACCACAATCTCCACCTAAGAGGTTTTGCGCTTATTCATTAACACGTTGTATATTGGTAGTACATATGTTAGTGACGTGTGTCGTCACGCACTACGTAAAACTTCGTAGCTATGAGAGAAGTGTGTCGTCACCACACCACAATGTGTACGTGTTAACAAATTCCCATTGCAGTTTCAGAATAGTTACGCGTGAGAATTCCCAAATTATGCACTCTTGACATTGTTGTCAGCAACATGCAGGCGATCTAGCGGTTACCATAGTATGAACTATTGACTGACATTTACCTGACATTCTATAAACTTGAAGACGTGAATAAGTTCGGAGCTCTTGGTGGGAAGTCAATGGGTTCAGTTCGGGTTTGTTTTAGAGGATTTTGCAAATTGATTTTAGTAGACTTTTTAATATGAATGGATAAGGTCGAAGCATGTCGACCACAAGCTGACTATTTACGTTATTAAATGAGCTCACAAAATGTTGCAGAGTGAATATGCCTTTAAAGAAGGCCATGCCAGAATTGTTGTCTGAAAAATTGTATGTAGGCATTTAGGTAATTTCATTTTTTCCAGCTATTTTAGGTCATAAATTGTATAATTTACGTGGAACTTTTAAATGGACCCGAGCTCGAAAACATATTTATTAAATAAAGAAAATAAGAAATGGTGAAAAAATTCCACGCGGGCAGGACTTGTAAAAGTTGTAAAAGTGGGATAGTTGTGTTGGGTGACGCAAGCCTAGATGCGTGTAAGAGGAATGGGATATGGTGGAGAAATTCGGCGCCGGGGCTTGAAGCGCGGTGGCGTAATTGGCAACGCATAGATCGTACTGAGATCTAGACGCAGGTTCAAGTCCTGCCCGCGTGGAATTTTTTCACCATTTCTTATTTTCTTTATTTAATAAATAAGGTAAAATAGCATTGTGAATGCAAAATAAATCCCATATAAACTCGAGCACATATCTTAAAGCAAAGGACCCAAATGTCTAAACATAACTCCAAAAGATTCCTACCAACTTAGATAATCCCATTCCCGAGCAGTTTCCAGAAATCTATGCAGATTTCTGGAATATGTATTCCAGATAGCTGAGACTTGTACGGTAATGACTAAAACGATTCATAGCGATCCATTACCGGTTTATTTCGAAATATTAGTTAAATGAGTGTTTTCCAATGGTTTTGACCGACTTTAAAGAAGGACATCAATTAGACACCAATGTTGAGCAAATCACAAAGATTGAGCTAGCCCCACAGTAAGTTTTAAACTGGTGTCGTACGTACGATACTGACGCAACGATACTGTGTGTAATAATATATATTTGCAATACATTACATTCGCTAATAATACGGATCTTATGACATCGAAATCTGTATCGTAATGATGTATTTTACGGCACTTGTGCTTTTTGCTTTACACCAATCACAACCGCTCAATATTCCAATGCCACAGATGAAAAATTTAAACATTTTCATAGAATCCGAGCAAAGAGTTTCAAGTTCAGCATGAAAACTTTTTTCTGATTTGTGAGAGGTGATTTTTAACCGAATTCGAAAAGTAAAAGGTTATCAATGTACTTTTTGGAGAAAATAAACCTGAGTTAATGTACCTGATCATAATAAATGTATTTTTACAAACTGCTTTAGTTCCTCTAACTTTTATAAATTCTGATGTACTTCAATCTTGTTTTAGTTTAAGGTTGAAATGTAATGCAAATGTATTGAAAAACGTCGTATGATACTCGTACGGTAAGCTGTATATTATAGTCGTCGGTTTATTATAAGCACTCGGCTTCGCCTCGTGCCTATAAACACCTCGACTATAATATCGAGCTTACCGTACTTGTATCATAATGTACTATTATAATCATAATCATCCAAGTGTCGCAGGCTGGCGTGATAACCACTGCGCCACGGAGGCTGTCTGAGAGTAACTAAATGTCTTTACATAGGTAACTTGTAATTCCACATAATGCCTGCCAACTCGGATAATACCATTCCCGAGCAGTTTCCAGAAATCTACATATTCTAGATATCTGAGACTTGTACGGTAATGACTGAAACGATTCATAGCGATCCATTGCTGGTTTATTTAATTTTATTAGTTAAAATTAGTTGTTTTTTTTATGGCATATGACGGCAAACGAGGAAACGGGTCACTTGATGGTAAGTGATCACCGCTGCCCATGGACTAATGCAACACTAGGTGAGTGAAAAGAGCGTTGCCAGCCTTTTATTTTTCCTTCCCCAGATGGGAGAGGGAGATGGGTACGAAACTCCGAAAAACGTTAGGATCAAAAAGAAGTAGTGGCCATCTCATACTATCATACTTCTCTAGATCTCTAGAAAGCATATCGGCCTCCGGCTCTCTCACTCACCGAACGAAGCGTAGAAGAGGTAAGGTCAACTCAAACGTCGATTTTCTGTGAGAGTGTGGTAATTCTCGGACAAGCCGGCCTATTTGTGCTACTAGCAAAAGTGATTTTAGCCGGGAGCGTGGCTCTATCACAATTTAAAACCTAGGACTATACCTACTAAGGAATAGTGCAAGTCCCATCAAACTCAGCCTTGTATACGCTGGGACCTTACCAGACTTATAAGAGAGAGGGTGCCACCGTGCTCGATAAGATCGTATCTAGTGTTTATAGACTGTTAAAAATATATTTTCTTATAATTAAACCTCGAAGTAGGCAAAAACCTAAAGCTGATAGTCAGCGAAGTGCACAAGTGTTATCTTGACTATAAAACAATAAAAATAAAAACAATAATAACTGGACTAAAACATGTAAACAAACGAAACTTTTGTGTGCGTAATGCGAACAAAATAATACAAAAAAAAAAGCTGTGACTGTGATTAAAAACTAGAAAATTAACAAAACTTGTGAAGTGTAAATTGTGCCCAAAATAATAAATTATTTAGATTGTGTCATCATCATCAAAATTTAAGAGCTAAGCTCTTGTCGGTGATATATATATATATGCTGTCTTCTCTTAGATTGTGTCGGTGCTCATAAATTAAAAGTGCTGGGTAGCACACATGTGTGATACTTATAACTATTTACTGTACCAACTTTGTAACCATATTTTAAGCAAATAAAATTCTGATTCTGATTCAGACAAATTAGCGACCCACTAAGGTCAAAAATTATAGTGATACAAAATCAATTTTAATGATTTTCTTACTTATAAGTATAAAGTAAATTAATATAAAGTAAATTTTAGCACCCAAGACTCCGAGTTAATGCTTGGCGACCCTTTTGAGAAAAAAATGATGAAGGAAATTAGAGGCGATGTGTAAAAATATATAAATAACTCAGATAAAAATTCTAAGATAAGCTTTTGGAATGCCCCATCATCATTCATCCAGAAATGATCTTTGAACCTGGACCCTTTCCTATCATGTGTAAAATTAGCAACATCATTGCAAGGGCCAAGGGACGACGAACGAGCTCCGTGGCGCAGCGGTCAACACGCCAGCCTGCGACACGGGGGTCCCGGGTTCGATCCCCGGTCAGGTCATGATGGAAAACGATCTTTTTCAGATTGACCTGGGTCTTGGATGTTTATCTATATAAGTATATATTATAAAATATAGTATCGTTGAGTTAGTATCCTGCGACACAAGTTCACAACTTACTGTGGGGCTAGCTCAATTCGTGTGATATGTCCCTATATATTTATTTATTTATTTAAATGTAAATGTTCTCATCCATGCTGGTTTGAGAGAAAAGGAACAACATATAATATATCAGTGGTTTATTCCCGCGCAGACCGTAAAAGCCGGTCAAGGGATTGGGCGAAAATGAAACGAATCACGTTATAGACGACACGGCTAGCAACCCATCACTATTACGCTTTCCACATTAACGCCCACTAACACGCTAAACGTGGCCTTTGGGTTTTTATCCTTGGGCTCTGTCTACTCCGTAAGGCATAAAGACGTGATAATCTTTATGTATGTATGATCATCCATATTGTAAGAAAAGAAAAAAACAGAATGTGCTGCTGCTCTTCTTCCCTCGAAGCACAAAATTAATAATATAAAATAACAATATAAGTAAGGAATAAATATTTATGTATGTAGGTATAAAAAGGACGCTAGGCTGAAATGGGACTGGGCGGGACACATATATCGGATGATGCCTGAAAGATGGGCACGTTCAATTACTGAATGAAGTTCCCACTGATGGAAGGCGGCACAGAGGGAAGCCGAGGGTTAGATGGAAGGATGACTTATGTGCGTTCGACCATGAGTGGCAGGTTACGGCGCTGGATAGGACAAGGTGGAAAACGGAGGGGGAGGCTTTTGCCCAGCAGTGGGACACAAATAGCTAAGAAAAAAAAATATTTAAAAGAAATGCTCAAAAAACATATTTCTTAAATGGAGTCCTTAATTTTTAATTCAATTATTGATCGATTTTTGATGTCACAGTGGTAATAGGCAATAGATATATACACATTCTGTAAAAGTTTTAAGTTTCCATCTATTACGGTTCACTAGATATAGCCCTGTGATGGATAGACGGTTGGACGGACAACGAATGCTTAGTAATAGGGTCCTGAATTGTAGATTTCGGTACGGAACCATAAAAAACACTATCCACATTTAATTGACTCCAGTAAATCATCAAGAAATGAGGAAGAGAATCCCAAGACAAATTTGGGTCATCACTCTTGCAAGATAAAAAACGCTTTCATGGCTAGCCATTAGGACTGTACTTAGTGCTTTTGTTTATGAAATAACTGCTCTTGTCTACAAATTAACAGATACAAGCATTGTTTAAAATAATAATAACATCTTACTAATAAAATACATAAAAACCATAATTTATATCCGTATCCTAATCCTAATCCTATCCTAACTAATCCTAATCCTAACTAATATTATAAATGTGAAAGTGAGTTTGTTTGTTTGTTACGCTTTCACGCCAAATCTACTGAACCGATCATCATGAAATTTTGCATATAAATAGGTTAGGGTACCGAGAAGGACATAGGCTATATATATCGCGGGCGAAGCCGCGGGTAACAGCTAGTTATCTATTACTACATGACTATCGAATAAAAACGTCAAAAAATATAGAGTTGAATCGGACCTTAAATATTTATTTTATTTCGATTTAATTATTTTTTTTAAAGTAAATATTATGTGACTATTTTAAGAGCCTAGCTGTTGCCGATATTAATATCGTACGATACTAATTAGTTCCTCTATTTATATTATATTTGTGTATTGTTTACTGTTAAATGTTGGTCCAATTAAGCGTTCATTCATTCATACGATAAACGGCGAAAAAACCACGCTTGTTGTATGGGCCCCCCTTAAATGTTTATTTTATTCTGTTTTTACTATTAAATAAAAAGTAAAATTAAACCTTTTCATAACCCCCCGACTCTTGAATGAATTAAATAAATAAATATATACGGACAAATCACACAGATTGAGCTACCCCCAAAGTAAGTTCTTAAGTAAGACATGTGTTATGGGATACTAACTCAACGATACTATATTTTATAACAAATACATATAAATAAACATCCAAGACCCAGGTCAATCTGAAAACGAACCCGGTACCACACGTGTCACAGTGTTGAATTGAATTGAAGTATCACGGTTCCAAATATCGAATCAATCGAACATTAGGAACTTAGATTTACAAACGACTGAACAGATTTTCATGAAACTTGACTAAGAACACTCGGGATAAAATAATCTATGACACTAAAAAAACTAAACGAATATCGTTATCCGTTTGAGATCTATGACACCACAGACCGATACACAGTTAAACAGACAGGTACGTTAAACTTATAACACCCCTTTCTTTTTGCGTCGGGGGTTAAAAATGAAGTCCATTCTTCGAGCTTAGAATCTCGTAAAGCAATGGTTCTATCGCATGAGCTTTCCCCCCACTTTTAAAAGACTGGCATAACTAAATATTTAAATTTAAATATTTAAGTATATACGCACAAATCACACAGATTGAGCTGTAAGTTCGAGAGTAAGTTCGAGACTTGTGTTATGGGATACTAACTCAACGATACTATATTTTATAATAGATACTTATATAGATAAACATCCAAGACCCAGGTCAATCTGAAAAAGATCATTTTCCATCTTGACCTGACCGGGAATCGAACCCGGGACCATCCGTGTCGCAGGCAGGCGTGTTGACTGCTGCGCCACGGAGCTCGTCAGCTATACGTATATATAACTCAACGTAAAGCTATTATATGCTCTTTGGTAAAGTTTTCCAAATTCTTTGCGACTGCACTGAAAGCACCGCAAGTAAAGCCGAAGTGTCACAAAGACCACCTGACTGTAATTGCTTGAGATCCTTAATTAATAAGGGTCTCAAGTCTCAACTTCCTAACTTTGATCCATCCATCCAGTTTTGCCAACTTTCCCCGAGATTTCTCGTGCCTTTGAATTCTTACGACAAGAACTTACATCGTAAAATCTTCGACTATATACTGTCTAGACTCCGTCATGCATGCCTTTATTTCATCGTTTTAAGTTGGGACGCTCGATCGCCCCTGTTTTGGTCGCAAGTAAACTTAACCCTCCCTTTGTGGCCATATTGGCGGCTTTGCCCATAGTCGCCCTCTCTGCATTTCTAATTGATCACTTCGTAATTTCGTTGCAAGCCTTAAATTTTGATCGTACGTATTATTATTCCCCTACGAAATGTACAGGAATGTCTTTATCCGCGTTTTATTACAAGATGGTAAAATTCTCTTACATGCTTGTAAAAGATTTATCACAGATGACTCTTTTCTTTCTTTCTTTTTAATTATGGCTTCCACCGAGATTTCAGTGATTCTGCCAATGTCCAGTATAACGAGATACCAAGTATCGGTGTTGTACGGTATGTGGCATCAAAGATGGCGTATGTTCTTTGGCAGCCTCGTGGGAGATTTTGGCGACAAATCTATACGAGTCCATTCAACAGTCTACTTTAACTATTTCACAAATCGTTCTCGAGCACGAGCATTTATAACACCAAACTACACCAATTTCATATGATAAAGTCCACTTAAATCAATTTGCAAAATTGTATAAGTCAAACGACAACTGAACCCCTTGACTTCCCACCAAAAACTCAGATGTCGACTCTAGTAACTAAAACGTCAATGTCTAATGACATAAGTCAAAAGTTTCAAGTAATGACACGGTCGCAATCGCATTGTCGAAAGGCGCTCGTTTCAAAGGATTTTGACCCTTTTGATTAACAATCACAAAAGGAAGAACATTGACAATGGCACTGCAGAAAAGTTTAAAGTTTCCGACTCTTACGCGACAGCCTAAAAATGGAGATGCCATGTTTTCAGAGTTCATAGTAAGTAGTACGTAAAATGTATAGCTGCTTCTCGTCCCGTGCAGGTCGTAAAAGCCAATCGAGGGAATGGGCGTAAGGAATCATGTCAATAGGATATGTCCGCAATACCTATTATATAGGTAAATGTATCGGTTGCTACCTATCACTAGTTATTTTGTTTCCGTTCTCCAACTACAAGCCCACCAAGATGCTCAACGTGGCCTTTGGATATTATGATTTTAGGTTCTGTCTACCTCGTAAGGGATAAAGACGTGATAATATGTATGTATGTAAGTAGGTATTCTAGTTCGTAGTAAGAATTCCGAGTATCGGTTTTTTATATATGATTTTAAGCTTTCGCGGTCACAATCACTATTATGTTCACTACGGGACTTACCGCGATTATTTTTGAGTTCTGTCTGTATTTCGACAACATTGCAGCTGCCATTTTCACAGACTAACTGAAGAGACTGCGGTGGTGGATGTTGAGCTGTCAAGGGAAACCGTATCGGTCTACCCTCTTAAGAAACTTAAGAACTCAAAAATAATCGCGGTAAGTCCTGTAGTGAACATAATAGTATTCCGAGTGACACAGGCAACTATTTATATATTTTAGTGCAGTGGTCTTTTAATTCCTAATTAAAAACTTATCATCAAACGCACTGTACCTTGAGTCGAGTATGGAATTACGGATATGTGAAATGAAATTATGTAATTTAAAACGAAGTTTCTTTTCGTGGTGGCACTTATTATTATCATCATCATCATCATCATCAGGTCTTTTAAAGTCTCCACTGCAGGAGCACGACCCTCTCTGTACTTTCAGAGCCATATATAAGTATAAGCCTGAGCAGTCAGAGGATTTGGCCTACACTCTCCACGCTGGCCAGACGGGTTGGAGAGGTCTCTGAGGTTTATAAGCGTTGTATAGCTTGAGTTTCCTAAGTCGCCTTCTACGACATCCACGGGAAGACTTGGAGTGGTCCTATTCTACTCTGCCGAGAACCACACGGCGGTCATCATCATCAGCAGGAACTTTTTGTCTTCACTGCAGGAGCACGACCCTCTCTGAACTACCAGAGCCATATATTAGCCAGAGCAGTCAGAAGATTTGGCATACACTCTCCACGCTGGCTGGGTTGGAAAGATTTTGTTTATTATTATATATGATACAAATAATTCGACAACGCTTTCATGAAAATCAAATTCGTCGAAAACGTCTTGAAGAACTTTCCCTAGATTTTCGTTTCTTCCTTATCCCTCGAGAAGGTCTTATGTCAAACTTTGCCGAGCACTTTACAGTGCTCGTGGTCGCACCACGAGCACTGTAAAGTGCTCGAAACGTTAGGTGTATAAATAATGTAATAAACGCGATAAAAACCGTATTAAAATAATTTTATTTGAATGTGTAACAATCGCGAAAACATTATATATTTTTGTCTATCCCTTATCCCTTCTATAATAGACCAAAGTTCCAAAACTAAATAAGGAAACTAAATTCTTACCTCCATCTTCCGGAATATTAAGCAGCTTCTTCGCCCCAGGACTCGGCCCTCGCACAGCCGAGAGCGCTCGCTGTAGCGTCTCACTCATCGGCTTACCGCCAGCACATTGGCCGAACACTACCACTAACACCAAACACCACAGAATACACGGCACTTTCACTCTCTTCCACGAAGAATCCTGCTTCCCCATCGATGATGCAAAGTTCGCCATTTTGATGTGTGTTGGCTCAGGCAACGTCGCTACATTTTATTGAGCCATCGTGACATCTGCAAAGAAGAAAAAGTAGGAGTTAGAAATGACCAGTTCAAAAACATTAAATTTCTTTTGGTGTGTGCTACTATTACTCGGAGTTGTGAAGAGCTGAATGGTCAGGGTCATCCTAACTGACTGTCTGATGGTTGTAAGTATTGCAACGGGTAACTATAAGCGCCTTTCTGAGCTGCTAATTTTTCATCCCCACCTCATCCGAGCAAGTAGCATCCCAATACTTGTCGAGCTCCGTGGCGCAGTGGTCATCACGCCAGCCTGCGACACGGAGGTCCCGGGTTCGATCCCCGGCCAGGTCAAGGTGGAAAACGATCTTTTTCAGATTGGCCTGGGTCTTGGATGTTTATCTATTTAAGTATATATTATAAAATATAGTATCGTTGAGTTAGTATCCCACGACACAAGTTCAAAACTTACTGTCGGGCTAGCTCAATTTGTGTGATATGTCCCTATATATTTATTTATTTAATAACCTTTATCCCGTTCCCACCTTTTCCTATGAGACCAATGCTGGGCAATTCAGAAAAATTTACTTTCTCAAATAATTTGCCGGGCGCGCCGAACATTTTTGCATGAAAGAAAATGACGATTTTGTTTTCGAGTTTTCCTAAAGGAAAATTTGTTCATTTTGTTTGATGGTTAGAGGTTCAGAAGCGTTTGATGGTTTGAAGAATAAGAGTATAATTTTACCCTAACACCCTGTATAAAAAAGTTTAGGCTTGCCGCCATTAGAGATTATCTTGCCGTTTGCTGTCACGGCATACCAGTTGACAAAACTGCCTTGACGTTCCAACTGATTTAAAAATATATATATATATATATAAAACCAATTAAATAGTCATAAATATATACGGACAAATCACACAGATTGAGCTAGCCCCAAAGTAAGTTCTTATGAAAGACTTGTGTTATGGGATACTAACTCAACGATACTATATTTTATAACAAATACATATATAGATAAACATCCAAGACCCAGGTCAATCTGAAAGAGATCATTTTCCATCTTGACCTGACCGGGGATCGAACCCGGGACTTCCGTGTCGCAGGCAGGCGTGTTGACCGCTGCGCCACGGAGCTCGACAAAAGTCATGAAATTCTACTTCTCGTCAAAGAATTATTCAAGCAATTTACTGCCTACATCAACTTGCGTTTATAAAAATTGAAGCGTAGTGAAATACTTGAATTTTAAACTTGAAATGGGGCAAAAACTTCGGAATGAAAAGAAGGCCCCAAATCGGGTTTTGAAGTCTTTACAACGAGATTCCGGGCAAGTCCAAGGAGTTTAGAAAGTTTAGACTTTACAAAAGATATATTGGAGATATAATTAAGTAACAATATTAAAACTAACTTATATAAACTAAGAATTAAACCTACCTATAAAATAAAACTACTTATAAATAAAACCTATCTATAAATAAAATTTTGTTGAAATTAATAAACTACAAAATAATAACTTTTTTATTTTATATTTTATTAATTTCAACAAAAAAATGCTTCTGGTTTATCAATGGCTCCACATTAGGCAACATGCCTATCTTGTGGCAGCCGTAAGTATTTAACAATAAAGAACACTAAATACCAGCCGGCTATAAAATTGTAAACATAATGAAAACCTTATACTTATAAAGTATGTACAAAGTTTTCTATAGCAACTTTGTTTCTCTTAAAGAAACTTCGGGCTTCGTTACCACTTATGTTAAAAATATATAATAGCTCTACATCGACCTTAAAGACAAGTCAAGCCGTTGGTCTTGGCAGTTTTATTAAAATATCAGCTAACTATGTCAGATGTCATAGATAACTTCTTCTTCTTCCTTTACCTTATCCCACTTTTTTATGTGGGGTCGGCACAGTATGTTAGCTCTCTCCACCTTGATCTATCATCTACCATAGCCTTTGTCACTCCCCTTCTGTTCATACTCTCCTTGACACCATCGATCCATCGTTTCTTAGGTCTTCCTCTGTTCCGCGTACCATCTACTTTCAAATCTAATGCCTTTCTTGTGATATGAGTTTCTTCTCTCCTCATCACATGTCCATGCAAGTGGCATAAAAATATCTCGAGCTCCTCCGTGCTTCGGAAGGCACGTTAAGCCGGTGGTCCCGGCTGTCATCGTTGATGGCAGTCGTTAAGCTATGTCAAATGCCTTAAGGCAGCTTGAAAAATCTGACACCAGTGTTGGCCACTTACACATACGAAAAACAACAAACAAACAAACAAACAACATGTCCATACCAACTCAGTCTATGACTATGGAGCTTTTCTGTTGTCATGATAACTGAAAAACCTAATACTAGTATCAAGCACTTCAAACATGAAAAACGAACATTCAGTTACGGAAGTAAACAAAAAAAATATAAATATGTGCCTCGTAAGCTGGTGAAGTAGACCACCATTTTTTCTC
Source organism: Rhodophaea formosa (assembly GCA_963082605.1). Taxonomy (NCBI): domain Eukaryota; kingdom Metazoa; phylum Arthropoda; class Insecta; order Lepidoptera; family Pyralidae; genus Rhodophaea; species Rhodophaea formosa. The sequence goes on along the minus strand of OY720228.1, from coordinate 3,860,780 downwards.
ACCAAGAAACACTGGTTTTGTAGCACTGTAGTTGTCGAAATGATTTAAGAAGTCTTTAATACCTTATACATCCCAATTTGTCCAGGGATTTAGAAGCTGTGCAAAAATAAAGAAACTTTGTCCTTTGTCGGGCAATAGCGTAAAACCTTGTTTATAGCTTATGCCAATCGAACTCCATTTTATTTCCAAGCTCATGGACGAAACAAACTTTTCTGTAAATTTTTAATCTGTGCCAAGATGTGGAGATTTCGAAACACACAAGAATCCAAAGTTGGAACTTTTAACTCGCATTCCTGAATTATTCACGCAGTTTGTTTAATTTGTTCAAAGTTCATACAATTTTAACAACATCTCAAGTTAGTGAATAACGAAAGGAATATTAAACATTCGCACTTACTTAAAATTTAAAATAAGTTTTTGCCCGCGGCTTCGCTCATTTTAAAGTAGGCTCTTGTTTGGAATAAAAAACCGGCCAAGTGCGAGTCGGGCCACGCGCAGTGTAGGGTTCCGTAGTTGCAAATGACATCTTTGAGTTCACACTGTTTACACTCGCACCTTACAGTTAAACGACCAAAAACATCTAACAATGAAAATTGTATGAAATTTTACATTTTCGAGTACATTTTATAAGTTGGTTGCCTATAACTTTTTAGTTTGTACTTAGAACTCAGCTCTGATAGTTTTCCTTTCAACTTCAGTACCTCTAACAAAAATTTGCACTTTAAAACTAAATATTTCGGAAACGGATCCCTAAATCGAAAAGTGGTGTTCTCAACCTAACAATATTTTTTAAAGACCTATTCCACACGATGGGTAAGTAGCGAAAAAAAATTACTCCCCCACTTTAGTTGTATGGGAGCTAGTTTACTACGGAACCCTAAAAAGGCCGATTTTAAAGAAAGGACTTGTTGAGAGAATGTATGAGGAACCGGATAGATCATGTAAAATTAGGAAGAGCCTTAAATTAGGAGTTTAATAAAGCAAACAAGGTTTAAAGGTAAATTTTGGTAAAATACGGAATTACGTCTTTCTTTAGTCTCGACTGCGGAAGCACGACCCTCTCTGTACTACCAGAGCCATTATTAGCCAGAGCAGTCAGAGGATTTGGCCTACATTCTCCATGCTGGCCAGACAGCTTGGGGAGTCCACTTTGATGAGTATGAGCTTTGCTTCTTCTTCTTCTTTTCGTGTCGATGGCTCAAAATGTCTAAAAAATCCTATATTTTATCCTTCCAGTATGTTGCAACAGCCACGCCACTTGCTGAGGCGTAGTTGAGGTCGTACTTTTTGCAGGTAGTGGAGCACATGGGGCACGACATGAGGTGTGTCATGGTTTGGTTTCTTTCACCACATCCACACTGAACGTTATTTAGCTTTGCTTAGCTTGTGTTTCCTAAGTCGCCTTCTACGATATCCACGGGAAGACATGGAGTGGTCCTATTCTACTCTGCCGGGAACCATAAAGCATCTTATTGAAGTATATTGCCTGAAAAAGACCGTTATGCTCGGACCTTGCTCCGAGCCGACACAAGCTAAGTCATTCCTTTACCATATATGTAAATCTAGTTTTCGTAATAAATATATCGCCATTTCTCTTTTTAATTAAGTAAGAAGGTACGTGTAAACGTAAGATTTAATTTTGGCAATAAATATTCCTTTATTATTTATTTGTTGCCAATTGAAATGTGTCGCATCTATTTTATATATTATCATCATCCTTTGCTTCTACTTAAGCGAAAGCTCTCCTAATGAATATTGAGACGTTCTTTTTGACGATTTCTATCTCGGTTTGATTGTCTCGCCTAAGTTTCCTTATTTTCCTTGAAGGGTCATTCCACTCTGATCTTGCTTCCTGTTATATCTTAATTAAACCACCTCAGTTTATTAATGAGATATTTAATTTTAAGAGCACTTCGCAAGACACGGTTACACGCGCCATGACATCAGAAAGCGAAAAAAAGAGTACGAGGGAGCCAGATGTAATATTTTGTGATATAATCGTATTTTAGTGATGTGACCGCACTCACACTTCTGATAAGTCAAAAGGTAAAATTATTCTTCCAAAGGCAACGTGAATCCGATAAGTATCTACGATACCCCATTAATTGATAATGCCATAGTTGTGATGAATATTTGCACTCAAACGAATCCACTAAACAGATCGCGAAAAAATTTGGCGTACAAGTAGTTAGACTCAGACATTCGGTAAACCCATTTACTAAAATTATAGCTTACTGGATGTCATGAATCACATGATCCTTGAGGAGAAGAAGCGAAAACGAACAGTGTTTCGGCTCAGATAATCAAAATCCTAATGCTAGCCATCTGGATCAAACTAAAAGCTCTTGGCTCAGATAATGCGAGTGGAAATACCCTTGTGAAACGATTGAAGCGTTCCGGTTCAACGACTCAGATATCCTAATGATGGCCATCTGAATCAAACAAAGAGCTCGTGGATCACATGATGCAAGTGGAGATTCCCTACTTAAGCGATCAAAGTGTTTCGGCTCAGCGACTCAGAATCCTAATGATAGCCATCTCGAACTGAAAATAACACGATTGGATAGCTTTATCTGTCAGTGATTTGGATTGATTAGGAATGCGATTTAAATTCAGCTATTTCTGCGTAAAGAATTGAAACTGAAATTATTTAGGTTGACACTAACTAAACAGCGCTAGAAAGTCGGATGTTTTGTTTGTTTTTCGTATGTGTAAGTGGCCAACACCGGTGTCAGATTTTTCAAGCTGCCTTAAGGCATCTGACATAGCTTAACGACTGCCATTATCGTCAATGGTCATCGTTGACAGCCGGGACCAACGGCTTAACGTGCCTTCCGAAGCACGGAGGAGCTCGAGATATTTTTATGCCACTTGCGGTCACCCATCCAAGTAGGGACTGCACCAGGGGTTGCTTAACATATGTAAGCGCTCTTAGAGCTCACACCCACTGGACCATCGGGCTCCTCTCAGAAAGTCGGATATAATTATGTGTGTGATGGCCACTACTTTTTAATCCAAAGGTTTTTCGAGGTTACGTACCCAAAGGCTAAAAATGAGACCTTATGAAAAACGGCAGAGACTTCGAATGTTTATCCGTCTGTCTGTCACCAGGCTCATAAATCGTGATAACTAGACAATTGAAATTTTTACGGATGACGTATTTCTATTGCTGCTATAACAACAAATATTAAAACAGAATGAATCAATATTCAAGGGGAGCTCCCATACAGCAAACGTATTTTTTTCGCTTTGTTAAGATAATGGTACAGAACCCTTAGTGCGCGAGCCAGACTTGCACTTGGCCGATTTTTGAAAACATTCAAGTCGATCACTCGTTTATCATCAACCAGGTCTCTTTTTAGTCTCCACTGCTAGTAAGACCCTCGCTGTACTACCAGAGCCATATATTGGCCAGAGCAGAGATTAGGCCTACACTTTCCACGCTGGCCAGACGGGTTGGAGAGGCCTCTTTGATGTTTATCAGCTTTTTTTAGCTTGTGTCCGCGGGAAGACTTGGAGTGGTCCTATTCAACTCTGCCGGGAACAACACGGCACAGTGAGTGTCGTTAAAAAGCCATAATATCCCCACAAATTATTTAAAAATACAAAATAAACTGCATTTTACAACATAACCCATATTTTTAGCAATAAAATCACTCGGCAATACCATCGGAAGTGCCAACACGGACGAAAATAGAAATATAACGTAACAGATGTTCTGTAGGGGAAGTATTCAATTTAATAAAATGTTGAAATTTCGAGCTGCCTCGGAAACCTTATAAGAACTTATTATATTACTATTTGACGAGCTCCGAGGCGCAGCGGTCAACACGCTTGCTTGGGCACGGGTGGTCCCGAGTTCGATCCCCGGTTAGGTCAAGGTGAGAAATGATCTTTTTCTGATTGCCCTGGGCCTTGGATGTGTATCTCGTATATTTGTAATAAAATATAGTATCGTTGAGTTAGTATCCCATAACACAAGTCACGAACTTACTTTGGGGCTAGCTCAATCTGTGTGATTTGTCCGTATATATTTATATTTATTTATTTACATATGTTTACACCACTGCTCTAAAAGAAATTTATGTTTTTTTAATCTACTTATTAGCCTGCGATTTCGTCTGCATAGTATTAATTAGGCTTTTCCAAGTCATCAGTGTGATTTGTCCCAATATATTTATTTAGTTATAGGTAGCAATTTTCCCTCGACTTCGCGTAAAACTTCAACTCTATATTTCACCCCCTTAGGGGTTGAATTTCTAAAAATCATATCAGACCTAGATAACAGCTGCTCAGTGTATGTTTGTTTGTTTCCACTTCTCCGTAACTCAATCAGTAGCTATTTAGTTAATTTGTCGTTCGGTGAGCTTCCAAATGTAATTATTCTGGTCTATTTGCTGATTATAATGTTGTCACATTGACTAATTGATCTATATAATTTGATATGGATATAGGCATTTAAGTACTTATTCTATCTTCTGTAGATAAAAGGCAACTGTTTTTACCTATATGACTTCATCATGAACTGCCTCCGTTAAGGTGTTTGCCTTGTTGACCCGGGGGTCGTGGGTTCGATTCCCAAAGGAAGCATACTTTGTTAAGTTGATTCCAGTTTGGCTAGGACATTGCAGGCATGAATCACCTGTTTGTGTGATAAGAAAGATGATCCCGTGCTTCGGAAGGCACGTTAAGCCGGTGCTCCCGGCTGCCATCTAGTAGTCGTTAAAGGAACCACGTTAGAGGTCGAGAGGCGATTCCGAAGAACTCTGACACTAGGGTGTGCATGGTCGACTGACCGTGTCACCTACACGAAATGATGATGATGATGACTTCATCATGGTGTCTTTATAAAGAGCAAAGTGAGTTCTATCGATTCCAATCCGCAGAATTTTTAAATTCATGCTAAGCTATTCTAAAGCACACCCAAATGTGCAGTAAAGTGTAATAAACAAAAATAAATATTATGGCGAAGGCTTTCGACGTAAAGGATTATCCAAAATTCATCTCCTGAGAAGAGTATAACTATACTTAATGTTTTCTTATGTTTTCGCGATTGTTACGCATTTAAATAAAATTATTTTAATACGGTTTTTATCGCGTTTATTACATTATTTATACACCTAACGTTTCGAGCACTGTGTCTGAAGGTCTTGCAGTCTTCTGCTTAGCTGAGCAATTTAATCAAATCTCAAGCTAAGCAGAAGACTGCAAGACCTTCAGACACCGTGAGCCAATACTGCGTACATCCGGAACGTTATCAATAAATATTTTAGGCGGTAGATTTTGCAGTTCTTATAAAATACTAGACAAATGTCAACTTAGTCTACCTGCGACCACAAACACTGTAAAGTGCTCGAAACGTCAGGTGTATAAATAATGTAATAAACGCGATAAAAACCGTATAAAAATAATTTTATTTAAATAACTATACTTTACAAAAATTGCCAATACTTAACTACTTGCCTTTCGTGTCATGTGTTTAAGTGGCCAACGATGTTGTCAGATTTTTGAAGCCTACCTAAAGGCATCTGACACAGCTTAACGACTGCAATCAATGATGCTGACGGTGGTGGGAAGTCAAGGGGTGCAGTTGGGGTCTGCCTTGGACGATTTTGCAAATTGATTTTGGTGGACTTTAAAATATGAATTAGGTGTAGTTTGGTGTTATAAATGCTCGTGCTCATGAATAATTTGTGAAATAGTTTAAGTGGACTGTTATAGGGACTCGTATAGACTTGTCACCATAAGCTCCCACGAGGCATCAAAGAACATACGCCATCTTTAAGGCTACTTGTTACAACTTTACCGTAGGTACAACACCGATACTTAGTATCTCAATTTAATGGACACTGGCAGAATCACTGAAATCTCCGTGGAAGCCATATTATAAAACAGAAGAAGAAGAAGAATGATGCTGACAGCCAGGACCAACGGCAGTTTTCATATATCTTTATAACAAGCTTTTATACATAAATACATTGCATGTTTTGTAAAATGAAAATTTTTTGATGAATAAATAATTTTGAATTTTTGAATTGAATTTTGAATGTATTATCACGTCTTTTTCCCTTGAGGGGTAGACAGAACCCATGGTCATAAAACCCAAAGGCCATGTTTAGCGTGTTAGTGGGCGTTAAGGTGAAAAGCAGAATCAGAATTGTGATGGGTTGCTAGCCGCATCGTCAATTGACGTGATTCCTTAAAATTTCCTTTGACCGGCTTTTATGGTCTTTGCGGGAAGAAACGCAGCTAGTTCCTATATTCTATGTTTTTCCTTGTCTCCAAAACCAGCATGGAAGCTTTTATTCAGTCTGTAAAGAACTTGCAAAGGCAAAGCAAAGGAGCCCTGTGAAATTATCTCCTTTAGTTTATGAAATCCTATTGCCACCTTCTGACTGCAGCATCAGACCGCCGTTCTGAATCCATATTATTACACTTTCATCATATAAGTGGGCAAAACTTTAGCTTAAATCGAACGACAGAAAGTGGTTCTAACTTAGTTTCCAAGATTTGACGCACACAGAAGAACAGACGAGTTAAATAAAGCTTGTCATGTATAAAAAAAGTATATTTGTCAGATTTGCTTTCATCATTTAGTGTATTTTGTTTTATTCCATAAATTCTTGAATAAACAAAAGAGTTATTTCACAGCATAATAACAACACAACTTAAGTACACTCTTATAATATTCATACAAATAATATATACACAAAGGAATAATATCTGAATACTGCTACCAAACAACTGAGTAGAAATCGAAACTTTTTTTACTACTTTCTAAACTAGGGACGCCAACATAACCTCAAAGATTCCAACCTACCTCAAAACAATCCGTATTAGTGCAATCCAAAAGACACTACACACAATCACTGAATAAAAATCACAACACTATTCCACACACAAATTCGAATTTAGAACACTTTTGAACAAGCAAAATAACTTTTATCCCAGAATTAACGGGAGCATCTCATCACGGACGAACGCAACTAAAACTAACCTAAAAGTGCGTTCCGTTCGAAATTCGAACATAAAAATTTGACCGCTTATACACCATTTCAAGGGAACACGCTCCGTATCATACTTCAATCACAAGCGACTTAAATCTCTACTACATTGTAATAAGGATGAAATTAGTTTTTGTTTTCAATCAACTGTTTATACGGAGAAACGGAACGCAGTAGTCTTTTGTATTCGATTTTCTACCTGCCCTCTCGTCCTTTTTTAGGGTCCCGACATTCCGTGTTAATCTTAGAACCTTATTCTTATAGACATAAAGTAAATAATCGCATGGCAATATGAACATTTATTTTTGCTAGCTATTGCAACGCCTACGGCTGCTTTTTCTATTATGCAGTTAGCAAATGCGGTTGATGTGCATTCTATACTAATAATTCTGGGAATATTTGAGATAGCAATGCCGTCTCGTACTGAGAAATGCATATCTAAAACGTAGTTCGATAAACAGATGTTTAGCTAAGTAATCAGAAGTAATTTTATAATTCTAGCAATTCCTTTGCGTGGCATGATATTATTTACAACTAACGAAGTTAAAATAGTCCAAACGAATTTCATGCTATTTTTATATCTTATTGCCGATTTTTGGTGATTATATCGTATAGATTTGTCACCAGAAGCTTCTAGAAAGCAATCAATGGACTTCGGTGCCATCTTTGATTGCTACTTGTTAAAAATGTATACGGTAAGACACTGATACTTTGTATATTTCTTAAAACTGGACATAAGAAGAATTTCCGAAATCTCGGTGGAAGCTTCGGAATAATAAGGTCGAAGCCATATAATAAAAAATACATAAGTATATATTGTTTTTATCCCTTGCGGGGTAGACAGAGCCCAAGGTCCTAAAACCTAAAGGCCACGTTTAGCTTGTTAGTGTGCGTTAAGGTAGAAAGCGGAATCAAAATAGTGATGAGTTGCTAGCCGCATCGCCTATTGACGTGATTCCTTAGCCCAATCCCTTGACCGTCTTTTACGGTCTGCGCTGGGAGAAAAGCAGCTGGTATATTATTTGTGCTTCCTTTTCTCCTAAACCAGCATGGAAGAGGAATACTCACACACATTATCACGTCTTTCTCCCTTGAGGGATACACAGAGCCCAGGACTGTAAGAGGAAAAAAATAGAATACCTACAATAAAAGTAATTTGCCACTCTAAAAATCGTAATGTAATTTTCTACAGCTATATTGAGTGTAGAGGTAGCGTCAGCAACAATGTAGCCGGCTAACTTTAATAGGGTAAAACTAATCTCACTCGCGTCATGATATTGCAATTTTGTGCACACAAAATTGCTCGATGGTCGATGGCTATTGTAATTTGGTAGTTTTATATACTATAGCCTTGTATAGTTAGCCATGTAGTTCCCTGCAGAGTACAATAGGACTTAGAAAACTCAAGCTAAACAAAGCTTATCAAAGAGACCTCTTGAATCCGTCTGGCCAGCGTGCAAAGTGTAGGCCAAATCCTCTGACCGCGCTGGCTAGTATATGGCTCTGTTAGAACAGAGAGGGTCGTGCTCCGGCAGTGGAGGCTTAAAAAGACCTGATTATGAATTAGCCAATGTTAAAATCGTAATGTAACTTTCTAGCCGATGTTTTTTTCAGCTATTTTGAGAGCAGAGGTAGCGTCAGCAACAATGTAGCCGGCTAACTTTAATAGGGTAAATCTAATCTCACTCGCATCATGATATTGCAATTTGTGCACACAAAGTTGCTCGATGGCCGATGGCTATTGTAATTTGGTAGTTTTATACTATAGCCTTGTATAGGCAGCCGGTGGTGTAGTTCTCGGCAGAGTAGATTAGGACCACTCCAAGTCTTTTCGTGGATGTCGTAGACGGCGACTTAGGAAACACAAGCTAAAGAAAGCTTATAAACATCAAACAGATCTCTCCAATCCGTGTTCAGCTTGGAGAGTGTAGGCCAAAGCCTCTGACTGCGCTGGCTAATATATGGCTCTGGTAGTACAGAGAGGGTCGTGCTCTTGCAGTGGAGACTTAAAAAGACCTGATGATGATGATGAATTTGCCAATGTAATAATCGTTATGTATTTTTCTACAGGGCGGAAGGGTTCTCGAATGGCGACCACGTACCGGCAAACACAGCGTTGGACACCCACCGACCAGGTAGTCAGACGACCTGATAAAGGTTGCAGGAAGGCGCTGGATGCAAGCCGCTTCTAACCGTCATATTAGAAATCCTTAGGGGAGGCCTATGTCCAGCAGTGGACTTCTTGTGGCTGAGATGATGATGAATTTTCTACAGTCTGTGTTTTCTACAGATATATGAGTGTAGAGGTAGCGTCAGCTACAATGTAGCCGGCTAACTTTAATAGGGTAAAACTAATCCCACTGGCGTCATGACATTGCAATTTGTGCACACAAAGTTGCTCGATGGTCGATGGCTATTATAATTTGGTGGTTTTATATACTACCAGCTGTTACCCGCGGCTTCGCCCGCGTGACTTATAGCGCATGTCCTTCTCAGTATCCTAACCTATATGTGTGCAAAATTTCATGATGATCGGTTCAGTAGATAGGGCGTGAAAGCGTAACAAACGAATAAACGCAAACTCACTTTCACATTTATAACATTAGTTAGGATTAGGATTAGGACTAACTTTAGCCCGCGGCTTCGCTTGCGATAGTGACGATTTCTCGGGAACAGTACTCTTCTCCGGTATGAATGGTAAATAGCCTATGTCCTTCTCCGTGCTCGGGACAACGTGTAGTATTTAAAATTCCATGATGCATAGATAGGGCGTGAAAGCGTAACAAAAAAAACACTTTCGCATATATGACATACTAGCTGTTGCCCGCGGCTCGCTCGTGTGTTATATAGCCTATGTCCTTCTCCGTAGAATTATCAACGTGAACACCTTGCCCAGCGGGAAGATCTTTCCTATAAAGGAAAGATATGTATGTATTGTATATATACATTATGCGAAATGAAACGACACTTAAGCATGTGTGCACGTAGCCTGAGCAATCAGAGGATTTGGCCTACGCTCTCCACGATAGCTAGACGGGTTGGAGAGGTCTCTTTGATGTTTATAAGTTGTTTAGCTTGTGTTTCCTAAGTCGCCTTCTACGACATCCACGGGAAGACTTGGAGTAGTCCTATTCTACTCTGCCTGGAACCACACGGCTCAGTATTTTATAAAAGCATTTCCTATTCAGACCTATGATCGTAGTTCATGACATGCTAAACAGGTGAAGTTGGAAACATATCAGTATGTAGTACGAAAATTGTTTACCGAAAGCCTGAGGTAATGCAGCCTTCATACGCTAGTGAAGAACAAAAACAACTTCGGTTAATAAAAAGGCTGGATACAGTCGTCTAGAAAATTTTACGAAAGTTAACATAAACTTTCTACGAAACAAGCAAAACCCGACTAACGCCTGTAGCATACAGCGGCGAAACCGCGAAACGTTGTCTAGTATGATTTTGTTTGGTGCGCGTCACACCGCAAGCGTTTCGCGGTTTCGCCAATGTTTCGTTCCGGAACGCTTCCGTTTCGCATTCGCGGCGGTGTGCTACAGGCGTTAAACATTCATTCGAGAGGACGGCCTGCAGTAGGTACAGATTGTTGTTATCTGTCGTGTGTGTAAGCGGCCAACACTGATGTCAGTTTTCAAACTGCCTAAAGGCATCTGACATAGCTTAACGACTGCCATCAATCATGACAGCCGGAACTAACGGCTTAACGTGCTTTCCGAAGCACGGAGGAGCTCAAGATATTTTTATGCCTCTTGCGGTCACCCATCCAAGTGCCCCCTGCGTCCGGTGTTGCTTAACATGCGGAAGCGCTAATAATGCTCCACTAGGCCATCAGGTTCTCCAATAGTAGGTACAACAGATGATTTAGTAAAATATAATTATTATTTAGTTTTAGCACGATAATTAATACCCTAATTAGTATTAGATATCGAAAATTATTTAGATTTCAATTAAGGCCGCACACTAGGCACAGTAACGACGCCAATCATTTTATTCCTCGTTTTCTCTTAATGACTGATTCTGATAATATTAAACATGATTCCAAAAATACTTCAGGTTATTTACTTGTGCTTATATGATTTACATTCTTGAATTTCTTTCTATTTGTAAAGTATTAGGAATAAAATGGTTGGCGTCGCTACTGTGCCTAGGGTGCCCCCTTAACATACACAAAGGCTATATTACATACATTTAGTTGATTAGGTCGGGGACAAAATAATTTCGTATTTTGTATTAGTAAAGTTATGTTAAAACATCTTCATTTATGTCTTTTGTACCTGGCTGGATTTGTAACGATGAAAAAGGTACAATGTTAAAAAAAAGGTACCACTATCCCTCCATTGTTAGGGTTCCGTATCTAAAGGGTAAAAACGAGACCCTATTGATGATGTGTGTCGGTCTGTCACCAGGCTGTATCGCATAAATCATGAAAGACACTTAAAATTTTCACAGATGGTATATTTCTGTTGCCGCTATAACAACAAGTAGTTCAGAACCCCTAAAAAGAGTATACTTCGTACTTCGTATATACGCAGTCGACTGTACCACTATCTTTCCCAAAACATATTTACATATTTATGCAGCTCTAACCGCCTGAATAAGTAACCAGCGTACAAGTACATACGAGATGCGAATAGTGTATGCTGATAACAACATCGGATGGGATAGGGTTCATATTCATTCAGCTATCTTAATCATCATCTTTTGAAAGCTTATATTCAGTATTCGCTGGGACCTCTCCAACTCGTTTGGCCAGCGTGGAGAGTGTAGGCCAAAATTCTCTGACTGCTCTGGCTAATATATGGCTCTGGTAGTACAGAGAGGGTCGTGATCGTCGTGTCGAGATGATGATTCGCCTATTTCGAGCTTGCCGTGTGGTTTCCGTTAGAGTAGAATAGGACCACTCCAAGTCTTCCCGTGGATGTAGTAGAACACAAGCTAAACAAAGTTTATGCATCAAAGAGATCTCTCTAACCCGTGTGTTCAGCGTGGAGAGTGTAGGCCAAATCCTGTGACTGTTCTAATATGTGGCTCTAGTAGTTCAGTTTAAAATTGTTTGATATTTTGCTGACGTCATTCTTGAACAGCCTCCTAAACCGATATTAGTCGGCGATTCCAACCAATTAAACGTGGCCAAAACCATAATCACGGTAAAGAAAAGAAAAAAACAGAATTACAAGCTTTGTCATCTGTTTTTTTTTTCTGTCAGACTAGCAAACTAGTTATAGAACATACATACATATTATCACGTCTATATCCCATGCGGGGAAGACAGAGCCCAAGGTCATAAAACCTAAAGATCATGCTTAACGTGTTACTGGGATTAAGGTGGAAAGCGAAATCAAAAGAGCGATGGGTTGCTAGCCGCATCGCCCCTTGACGTGATTCTACATATAGACTCACGGTATGCGCGGGGAGAAAAACAGCTGGTATATTCTTTGTTATTACATTTCTTCGAAACCAGAGAAAGATTGAAAATCGGTTGCGTTGTTTCGGAGCCTAACCAATGCAAACCAACTAGTTATAGAATTCATGAATTTTAATTCAAAATAGTGTTCCCAACAACATAATCTGCCGTTGTGGAGAAACAGTCAGACATGGAACAATCTGGCTGAGACGTTTAAAAGCTTAAGCTTAAGTAAATTATAGCCTATGACATCTGCAGATAAATGAGTCATCTATAAGTAAAAGAATTTGAAAATCAGTGCAGTAGAGAGAGCCTAAACAAACAAAGTTGTTATAGAATTCATAGAATTCATGAAAATTAATTCAGAGTAGTTTTCCAAACAACATATTCAGCAGTTGCGGAGAAACAGTCAGACAATGCATGCGGAACAAGCTGGCTGAGACGTTAAAAGGCTTAAGCTCGAGTAAAATATAGCCTATGCCACCCGCAGGTAAAGTAGCTTTCTATAGGTGAAAGAATTACGAAAATCGTTCCAGTAGTTTCGGAGTCTATCCAATGAATACAAACAAACTAGTTATAGAATGAGTGTTTTCTGAAATGCTCACCACAACGTGGCACCACTGAGGCATTGACCACGATAAAAGGTAAAAATGTATTTTATTTCTCCATAACAGTACATGGTTTAACATTAATAGAAATTACAATTTGACATAAGCCAAGACTGTAAGGAGACTGGAGCCTGTTTTAGGCAAGGCCTGTATCACAGTGCTCCAGGGCTCTCACGCCTGGTTGTACAACATGCGTAGGTACATACAACGTGGTATTTAATACATCTGAAAACTTAAATTACTAAAATTATAAAATATTAAAAGTTAAACGATAAGCTGCTGTCATTAGGGTTATATTTGACAAGCAACAACAACTGACACGAATGACCCAATCACAGTTTACCGGACCTAATGCTTCAGTGCAGCCGCTGCTAATTTCAGTACACCCTCATTCATGAAAATTAATGCAGAATAATGTTCTCAACAACATAATGAGTAGTTGCGGAGAAACAGTAAGACATACATTCGGAACAAGCTGGCTGAGACGTTTAAAGGCTTCATAATTCAAACAGAGCTCGGTTACACAACGTTTGCAATTTACTGTTTAATAACCGCTTTTACACCGATACGAACATGGTAGAAACTCAACCGTTCATTTGATATAGGTTTTTTTGAACACTTGTAAATTATCATAATTGAGTTCACAATTTTCACAGCAAAACAAAATTGTTGACGTTACGTACATAGAACATAATCATATTTATTGCCAACACGTAGTAATTTGAAAAGATAAACAGACTTCAATTTTTCCTCATAACTTGAAACATACACACTTATCTTAAAAAACTGCTAAATTGATTTAAATGCGACTTGCACTTCCTAAGTAGGACTTTACCAAATTCAACTGAAACAGAATTACTGACAACCAACATTTACTTTTAGAAATATGCGCGGACTAACTATAAATATACAAACATACACTAATAAAACAGGCTGGTATAGAATTCATGAAAATTAATGCAAAATAGTCCTAACAACAAAATGAATAGTTGCAGAGAAACAGTAAGACATACATTCGGAACAAGCTGGCTGAGACGTTTAAAGGCTTCATAATTCAAACGGAGCTCGGTAACACAACGTTTGTAATTTACTGTTAAGTGACCGCTTTTACACCGATACGAACATGATAAAATAGAATCATATTTATGCCCCATGTGGTTCTCGGCAGAATAAAATAGGACCTCTTTTAAGTGTTCCCGTGAATGTCGTAAAAGGCGACTAAGGAAACTCAAGGTTAACAAAGTTTATAAACATGGAAGAGACCTCTCCAACCCGTCTGTCCAGCGTAGAGAGTATAGGCAAAATCCTCTGACTGCTCTGGCTGATATATGGTAGTACTAAAAAAAAAGACCTAATGATGATGAGGCTTACCATACTTCGTGGTTTGACCGGGACCATAATAAAGAAACTAAATGTATTCAGTAGAGATGTAGGTCTTTTTCGATATCAATATACATCGAACAAAGAAAATCAAAATCACATTACACTCCGGTGTAACAGCCACCAATGTTTGTAGTAGAACCGTCGGATTAAGAAGTTGCTTTTTCGAGTGGCGAACAAACAGAGAACGTACACAGATGCAAATCCACTGGCCCTCGCTATTTTATAGGTAAATTGAGTTCTGCTAATGGATATTTACTGTATTTTAACCGTGAAAGTTTAAAAAGTTACAAAAAAAAAGATTACGTTACACTTCGGTGTAACAGCCACCAATGTTGTAGTAGAACCGTAGGATTCATCTGACATAGATTAACGACTGCCATCAACGATGACATCCGGGACCAACGGCTTAACGTGCCTAACGAAGCACGGAGGAGCTCGAGATATTTTTATGCCACTTGCGGTCACCCATCCAAATAGGGACTGCACCAGGGGTTGCATAACATATGTAAGCGCTCATAGAGCTCACACATCCTCAATTCGAGTGGCGAACAAACAGAGAACTTTAACACAGATGCAAATCCACTGGCCCTCGCTATTTTATTGGTACATTGAGTTTTGCTAATGGATATTTACTGTATTTTACCCGTGAAAGTTAAAAAAGTTACAAAAAAAAAATAACAAAAGATTACGTTACACTTCGGTGTAACAGCCACCAATGTTTGTAGTAGAACCGTCGGATTAAGAAGTTGCTTTTTCGAGTGCCGAACAAACAGAGAACGTACACAGATGCAAATCCACTGGCCCTCGCTATTTTATGGGTAAATTGAGTTCTGCTAATGGATATTTACTGTATTTGATGAGTGTTTGATTAGATTTCAAGGTAGGGAGCAAAGTCGAGTGAATACGTAGATCTGAATTGTCTGCAGCCAAAATAGGGTTGTTTAGCGTTTGGGATTGAAGGGGGAGTCTGGTGATTTTAGGGGAAGTATTCGTTTCTTTCAATGCTTGTTTGGGAGAAAAGAAAAGAATATAGGTAGAATATACCAGCTGATTTTCTATTCCGCAAACTGTAGAAGCCGGTTTTGGGATTGGGCGAAGGAAACACTAGGCTAGCAACCTATTTCTATTTTGATTCCGCTTGCACTAATACGCTAAACGTAAGTTTCATTACCACGGACAGTGATTACATTTAAATTTTGCTTTTTTTTTTTAAATAAAACCTCATTGTTTTTATTGACATCAAAATCAACCAGTCTTTGTGCCTAAAAGTTTTTTTTTGTGTGTACCTCACAAAAAACAAGATGAAAATAATGTGTAAATAGAATAAAAAGTAAACCTCGTTAAATACCTACGAAAAAGTTGCGTTTCTTTACCTTTTAATATTCATACATTTAGTGCCATTTGGACAACCTTGTTTTTAAAAATATGTGTGAATTCGTGTGGCTCTAGTGACATCACATAACTAGATTATGGATTGGCTCAATTCCAGCTAATCAATAGAAATGTACTATGTCGTCTCCGTAGTAGGGTTGTAAAAGCAACCAAATGATACAAACTCTAAAATTTTGGCAAAAAGCTTATAATATTTCAATAATATCAAAATAAATTATTATTGAAAATGAGGGGAGGCGCTTGTTGGCTGATCTTAGCCATTTATAGAAACGTTTTGAATCTTTGAATCAATCCAAAGATCGTTGGCATCAAACAGTCGTTCAGAAAATTAAGCTTTACCTAATTTACACTTTTTTTTTTTCTTGTTGTTATGCGCCAAATTTCTCTACCATACAAAAGACCATGACTTTACTTGAATGAATACTTTGTTTAGCAAGATGCATCACAGCTCAAACCCTAAGCTCAAACCAAGACAACACCACTAATTTTCTAGTAAAGATTAGTGCACAAAGCTGCCAAGCATGAGCTTAATTCGTCGCCTACACTATCCAGAAGTTCCACCTAGGCTAGCCAGACAAATTAGATAACATTCGACCTGGATCTAGAAATCTAGATGCGATCTATCGTTCAAGCTATTTAGTAATATTGCTTTGATTGTTTTTCGTATGTGTAAGTGGCCAACACTGGTGTTACATTTTTCAAGCTGCTTAAAGGCAACAAACAACAAAAAGTAATATCGTGCGTGGTCAGCAACGCTGGGCACCTTTATTCGCATAATATTAGATTCTCAAAACATCAGATTCTTACAATATTGGATAAGGTAAAACATTTTGATTTGTATGTAATTCGTCGCCTTAACAATTCAGAAATCTAGATAAATAATAATAAATAAATAAATATAATAAATAAATATATATATACTGACAAATCACACAGATTGAGTTAGCCCCAAAGTAAGTTCGAGACTTGTGTTATGGGATGTAAGTCAACGATACTATATTTTATAATAAATACTTATATAGATAAACATCCAAGACCCAGGTCAATCTGAAAAAGATCATTTTTCATCTTGACCTGACCGGGGATCGAACCCGGGACCTTCCGTGTCGCAGGCAGGCGTGTTGACCGCTGCGCCACGGAGCTCGTCTAGATGCGATCATACAATGAACATATTTATCATAATCTTCATCAAAATTGACATCCTTCTATATTCCACTGCTGGGATAGGCCTCTCTCAAAGCATGCTATCCACCGCGTGACCTTACGAAACCAGTTTCGACCTGCGATTTGTCTAATTCTTTATATATTAGTAAAACTTATTGTAATTTATCTGATTAGATAAAACTTGGCTGAGATACGTAAACCTAGATGTGGTCCCCACCTATCTTTTCACCCGTGCAGCAATCGAGTATACCTGTGAACAAATGAGGATAATCGCAGAATGAAAACTAATAATGTAGATAAACCCTCTTCTTAATCCTAATCCTAACTAATATTATAAATGCGAAAGTGAGTTTGTTTGTTACGCTTTCACGCCGTACTGAACCGATCATCATGAAATTTTGCATACACATAGGTTAGGGTGCCGAGAAGGACATAGGCTATATATAACGTGGGTGAAGCCGCGGGTAACAGCTAGTATAAAATAAATAACCCAGGCCAATCTAAAAAGGGTCGTTTTTTATCATGAGCTGACCGGGGATCGAATCCAGGATCGAAACAACGCAGGCTGGCGTGTCCACCATGCGCCACTGAGTTTTCATGCTTCTACTGATTATAACTAACGTTATTAATATGTAAAATACGGGTCACTCACGTATGAAGTCAGCTACAGGCCGACATGTTTCAACCTCATCCGGAGGTCTTCCTCAGGGCGAATGTGAACCGAGACGTGCGCACGAAGTCGTCCCAGTCCGCACTGTATAACTAACGTGTGGAGCCCGATGGTCCAGTGGGTGTGAGCTCTATGAGTGCTTACGTTTGTTAAGCAACCCTTGGTGCAGTCCCTACTTGGATGGGTGACCGCAAGTGGCATAAAAATATCTCGAGCTCCTCCGTGCTTCGGAAGGCACGTTAAGCCGTTGGTCCCGGCTGTCATCGTTGATGGCAGTCGTTAAGCTATGTCAGATGCCTTAAGGCAGCTTGAAAAATCTGACACCAGTGTTGGCCACTTACACATACGAAAACCAACTAAAGTGTGATATACAGGATGTTAGTCACCGTTGTACCCGAAAGAATCAAATCAGCCTGTTAAAATAAACAACTTTCCTTACCATCACAACCCAGGGAACTCGACACTTTTCATACAAATTGCCGGACCAGACATTTGTTTAATTTTTTTTTCCCAGTATTTGTCCCATAGGAAAAGTTGTGTGTCGCCGTGTGGTTCCCGGCAGAGTAGAATAGGACTCCAAAACTTCCCGTGGCTGTCGTAGAAGGCGACTCAGGATACACAAGCTGACCAAAGCTTTTAAACATCAAAAAGACCTCTCCAACCCGTCTGGCCAGCGTGGAGAGTGTAGGCCAAATCTTCTGACTGCTCTGGCTAATACATGGCTCTGGTAGTACAGAGAGGGTCGTGCTCCTGCAGTGGAGACTAAAAGACCTGATGATGATGATGAAAAGTTGTGTAATTTTACGACCTGATTTGATGGGACAACGGTGTTTACCCTAACATCCAGTATATTTAAATTATTTTGAATTTAAACCCAAAAATACTCGAGGTATCCTACAGCGAGAGATAGGGAGCGAGGAGCCCGATGGTCCAGTGGGTGTGAGCTCTATGAGCGCTTACGTATGTAAAGCAACCTCTGGTGCAGTCCCTACTTGGATGGGTGACCGCAAGTGGCATAAAAATATCTCGAGCTCCTCCGTGCTTCGGAAGGCACGTTAAGCCGTTGGTCCCGGCTGTCATCGTTGATGGCAGTCGTTAAGCTATGTCAGATGCCTTAAGGCAGCTTGAAAAATCTGACACCAGTGTTGGCCACTTACACATACGAAAAACAAACAAAACAAACAAACAAGCGAGAGATAAAACGAAAACAATTTGAATGGCACGCCATACCTATTGCTGATTTGTGGCGCAATTGCAGCGTTCAGTTTGCGCAAAACGGTGCAATAAAAACCGGCCAAGCGCGAGTGGGACACACTCACTGAGATTTCCGACCCATTTTAAGGAAAAACATATTTCTCTTATGTTGACTTGTATGGAATGTCTATATCATGAAATACATGCTGAGTGAAATATGTATCTATATCTAAATCTTAAGAGTCGCCTGGACGCGCATGTCTCCATACAAACGGAAAAAGGGATTTGTGGCAACATTTGATAATTTTAGGGCAAAATTAAGCATCCAATCAATTAATCTTATTTTAATCTACGTACGTTCCTATACAGTTTGGTTAAATTATCAAATGTTTGAGAATTATACGCCTCTCAAGATTTCCATACAAATTTGAAAAGGCTTGTAATTCTCAAACCATTGGTATTTTAACCAAGCTGTTTAGGAACGTACGAAGATTATAATGAAATTAATTAATTAAATGCTTAATTTCACTCCAAAATTATTAAATATTGCCACAATTCCTTTTTTCCGTTTGTATGGAGACATGCGCTTCCAGGCGACTCTTAATGTTATCTTAACTATTATTATAAATGCGAAAATGAGTTAGTTTGTTACGTTTTCACGCTATCTACTGGAACGATCATCATGAAATTTAGCATACTCATAAGTTAGGGTACTGAGAGGGACATAGGCTATATATCATGCGGGCGAAGCCGCGGGTAACAGCTAGTCTATGTATATAAATGTTTTTCACTGAGTGAGATGATTGTTAGAATGGTAGAAAACCTTGGTGTGCGAGTCCAACTCGCTCATAACCAAATATATAAGCTTACTAAACTTGTTTGTTGATGCGTTTAATAAAATGTGATGATGTAAATGATACCTTATATGAATCGGTAGGAAAAAGAAATAAAGACGTGACATACAAAATCGGTACCAATGAAAATAAAAATTAACCTCCAAACATTCGTGGCTCTTACGCCAAAACCTCCAGACAGATTTGTGTCACTATAGTTCAGTAAAACGCGGACAAAACGATCATAATAAAATGTGAATTTAAGGACTGTACAGTCACAGTATAATTTATAAATATTGTGAGTTCATTCACAAAATATGGCAATCACAGAAGTGCTTTTTGCTATATTAGACACTTTTTTAGGGTTCCGTAGTAAACAAGGAACCCTTATAGTTTCGCCATGTCTGTCTGTCTGTCTGTCTGTCTGTCCGTCCGCGGTTTTACGCAGAGACTATAAGTACTAGAAAGCTGTAATTTGGTATGGGTATGTATATTAATCATGGCAAAAAAGTAGTAGAATAAAAAATTGAAAAAAAAATTTTTTTAGGGTAGATCTAATACAAGTAAAGTGGGGGAGTAATTTTTTTTTCTCTATTTACCCATCGTGTGGGGTATCGTTAAATAGGTCTTTCAAAAATATTGTAAGGTTGACAACACTATTTTTTGATTTAGGGATCCGTTTCCGAAATATTTGGTTTTAAAGTGCGAATTTTTGTTAGAGGTAAGTGTCCCCCCCCCCCTCTATCTGCTAAACGGTTATATATGGATACGTGAAAAAAATTACAGCAGTAGTATATATTCTGAAGTTGAAAGGAAAACTATCAGAGCCGAGTACTAACTACAAACTAAAAAGTTATAGCCAACCAACTTATAAACTGTAAAATTTCATACTATTTTCATTGTTAGATGTTTTTGGTCGTTAAACTGTAAGGTGCGAGTGTGAATAGTGTGAACTCAAAGTTGTCATTCGCAACTACGGAACCCTACACTGCGCGTGGCCCGACACGCACTTGGCCGGTTTTTATGTAGTACGACGGCAAACGAGCAATCGTGTCGCCTGATGGTAAGTGATCACCGCTGCCCATGGACAACTGTAACACAAGGGATGCGACAAGAGCGTTGCCGGCCTTTTATTTTTCCTTCCCCAGAGGGCCTCCAGCTCTCCCACTCACCTAATGAAGCATAGAAGCACTCTGTGAGTGTGGTACTTCATGCTACAAGCAAAAGTGAATTTCGCCGGTAGCGTAGCTCTATCACACCCACACTGTTTAAACTGTGCAACTTCTGTACCCTCATTAATATTTGTTTCAACGGTCGAGGTGGATGACTGAACTTTTCAAGGGTCATTTGGTTTTAAGCACCGTATAATGTCTTATTAGTTTGGTCATTGTTTAGCAACGTATTGTTCTCAGCAGTAAAGACGGCACATAATGTTATTTAGTGTCTTTAATGGCTTCTGACTATATATATACAAATTTTATTGCTAATTGCTATTTGAGGACCGTTTAAATGAAGTGCAATACTATAAGGGCTGGTGCACCTATAAGAGAGAAAAATGCTTTAATCTCATCATCAAGTCTTTTTTAGTCTCCACTGCAGGAACACGACCCTTTCTGTAATACCCGAGCCTTGAATTAGCCAGACCAGTCAGAGGATTTGGCTAACACTCTCCACGCAGGCCAGATGGGTTGGAGAGGTCTCATTGATGTTTATAAGCTTTGTTCAGCTTGTGTTTCCTAAGTCACCTTCTACGACATCAACGGGAAGTCTTGGAGTGGTTCTACTTTACTCTGCAAGAAACCACACGGCGTAAACGATCAATATTTCACCGTATATCATATCACTTGAGCTATCCCCACAGTAAGTTGGGAACTTGTATCGTGGAATACTACTAAACGATACTATACTTTACTAATATTTGACCACGGCTTCCCTCACGTTCAATACACTTAGGACCCTTTTTTTACACACTTAGGGGATAAATATTGTAAAATCCTTTCTTAGCGAATGCCTACGACCTTTACAATGCTATTAATAACGCTGTATTAATGGCAAAGCTATGGTTAACCCAAATATAATTTACTCGGGTCGACACGCTAAGAAGAAAAAGAATCTTGGTTCCCAATACTATCGCAATCTGTTAAGTGGATTGGTAAACAAGAATTTTTCTCTGTCTACTCCGTTAACGACAAAGAAGTGAACAATATCTTGGCACATCCATTATCTCGACATCCCCGAATCATCTAGCTCAGCGCGACTCCTAATGAAACTACACTCGCTTAACTGAATAACGAATTTGTCCAGTGTCGGCGATATTTGCAACAGACATACACACGTGTCGGCCCATAGAGCTCAAAATTCGGTGAGTTGCAACGAAGTTGGTAAGTTTTGGGTTAGGATTTTGGATTTATTATGCACCCTTCGTCCCGTTTGTTTGCAGTTTTAAAAATGCTAACTAGGCAACAAGAGGCTGTAATGGCTCAGTGGCCTAAGAGCGCAACTCATAAGCGAAAGGTCCCAGATTCGAAACCCACTAGACTCGACCTGTACCTCAGAGTTTGTAACCCGATCTATCACAAGTTACGTCATTTTCATCGACAGCTACCTTCTTCGTGTGAAGTAAGACGCCGTGAGCAAACCTGCACAGTAGTGGATTTTTCGAGGAGCCCGATGGTCCAGTGGGTGTGAGCTCTATGAGCGCTTACGTATGTTAAGCAACCCCTGGTGCAGTCCCTACTTGGATGGGTGACCGCAAGTGGCATAAAAATATCTCGAGCTCCTCCGTGCTTCGGAAGGCACGTTAAGCCGTTGGTCCCGGCTGTCATCGTTGATGGCAGTCGTTAAGCTATGTCAGATGCCCTTAGGCAGCTTGAAAAATCTGACACCAGTGTTGGCCACTTACACATACGAAAAACAAAACAAAACAGTGGATTTTTCATCATCAAGCTAAATATGCCGTGTGATTCCCAGCAGAGTAGAACAAAACCACTCCAATTCATCCCATGGATGCTGTATAATGACAGTGTAGTGTAGTACTGCAGCGGAGAGTAAGAAAGACCTGATGATGAAACTTAATATGGCATTTAAAGCTTTCGACCCAAGTCTCTGTCCATCCCGTATGGGATAAAGATGTGACGCGTTGAAACTTGCAACAGACAAACAAACTACTAGTAGGGCGAGCTAAGAGCGTCATCCTAAGATGGGATTTGGAGCTTATTATTCACCCCTTGTCTGGATTGTTTATAGATTTTAAAATGGTAGTGAAGACTCGAGATTTCATTTTAATTGACTGTCTGGCGAATAAATACATACGACTCTACTATATATGCTTTAGGTAAAATCATTCTAAGTCTGCACAGAGGATTTGGCCTACACTCTCCTCGCTGGCCAGACGGGTTGAAAAGGTCTCTTTGAAACATCAATAAACATATCAGCTTTGTTTGGCTTGTGTTTCCTAAGTCGCCTTCTACGACATCCACGTGAAAACTTGGAGAGGTCCTATTCTACTCTGCTGGGAACCACACGGCCAAAGCTTTGTGTATTCGAGCATAACTGACGTATGATATAAAAACTGCGTCATTAGTCTAATTACCCATACTAACATAGATAAGTGCATCATTACCGACTTAAAAACTCCCGCACCCCATGCACATAATAATGAGTTTGCATACAAGCTTACAAACATCAAAAAGACCTCTTCAACCCGTCTGGCCAGCGTGGAGAGTGTAGGCCAAATCCTCTGACTACTCTGGCTAATATATTGCTGTGGAAGTACAGAGAGGGCGTGCTCCTGCAGTGGAGACTAAAAAGACCTGATGGATGGATGGATACAATTGAATCAGGCTAGTATATGGCTCTGGTAGTACAGACTCTGTACTACGAGAGCCATATACTAGAAGCTTATAAACATCAAAGAGACCTTTCCAACCCGTTTGGCCAGCGTGAAGAGGCCAAATCCTTTTACTGCTCTGTCTAATAATGCCCTGGCTAAGTTTGTTATTCCGAAATAAAATAAAATAAAAAAATATAAAGCTCTGGTAGTACAGAGAGGGTCGTGCTCCTGCAGTGGAGACTAGAAAGACCTGATGATGATCATGATGATACAATTGAATCATCATGTCTTTTTTTCTCCCCACTGTAGATGCACGACCCTCTCTGTACTACCAGAGCTATATATATTTTTTTTTTTATTTCGGAATAACAAACCTAGCCAGAGCATTATTAGCCAGAGCAGTCAGAGGATTTGGCCTCTTCACGCTGGCCAAACGGGTTGGAAAGGTCTCTTGATGTTTATAAGCTTTGTGTAGCTTGTGTTTCTACGACATCCACGGGAAAACTTGTAGAGGTCCTATTCTACTGGCAACCACACGCCATTGGTCTATCGAACTTTAAATTACCTTACTAACATAGATAAGTGCATCATTACCGACTAAAAACTCCCGCACCCCATGCACATAATAATGAGTTCGCATACAAATGAATGCACTCTGGCAATCGGATAAAAGTAATTGAATCCCTGTGTTGATGCAAATGCTCGCCCTAGGGCTTATTTGTATCCTGCTCAAGCCCTTTTGTTTTAAACGTACTTCCGTAGTTAAATTAAAGAAGTTTTTTTCGAGGAGGGTAGTTGGAGACGATTTTGCAATCAGTTTTTTGCTAGCTTTATTTTATTATAAACTAGCTGACCCGGCGAACTTTTTTTTTTTTTTTCTTTTACGGACAAATCACACAGATTGAGCTAGCCCCAAAGTAAGTTCGAGACTTGTGTTATGGGATACTAACTCAACGATACTATATTTTATAATAGATTACTTATATAGATAAACATCCAAGACCCAGGTCAATCTGAAAAAGATCATTTTCCATCTTGACCTGTCCGGGGATCGAACCCGGGACCTCCGTGTCGCAGGCAAGCGTGTTGACCGCTGCGCCACGGAGCTCGACAACTTCGTACCGCCTAACAGTCAATGATTAAGTATTTATTACACATATCGAGTTTTCATTGTTTTTAAGATGTATTCTGCTATTCGGGGCGGAGACAAATCCAACGAATCAATAACAATGAAAATTGGTTCAGCAGATCTCGAGTTATGTGTTGTAACAAACCCGTCTTTGGTTTATATATCAAAATTTGAATAACTTGGCAATATTTAAATGATGCGATAAGAATCTATAGAATAGACAAACGCCAGAAAACAAAATACAGAATTTTGACCAACTGCTTAGTGAATTTGTATGAGATTCTATTTATTTTTTAATTTTCACCCCTTTTTCTTAACGGTTTACATTTTATAATGAATTCTAATTCTGACAATAAAATATAGCTAGTAGTCTAGAATCACCCGGTACATCCATATTCATATAAAATTGACAAATCCCTACCGGATCCTAGGGGAGACTCAGCCCGTCAGTATGAACAACTTTCCTTTGATTCATTTTTTCCAATATCTTGCAAAATTTGGAAAAAAGCTTATTACTGTCATCATTGGCTTCACGAGCCTTCCAAGGTACGGAAAGCTCAATATTTTATGCCAATTACAGTACCCATCCAAGTGTAGATCTCGCCCGGGGTTGCTCACTATGCGTTAGCTAATAATACTCACGCGCACTGGGCCATTAGGCTCCCCAATCCCTTCATCGTCATCATCATCAACAGGTCTTTGTTAGTCTCCACTGTAGGAGCACGACCCTCTCTGTACTACCAGAGCCATATATTAGCCAAGGCAGTCAGAGAATTTGGCCTACACTCTCCACGAAGGCCAGACGGGTTGGAGAGGTCCAATCCCTTCAAGGTACCTGAATTCTATGACCACGATATAGGTTTGTCAAGTCAAAACTGAGTAGTATGTAGATTAGGGATCCGTCACATTTCAATTGTCCCTCGCAGCTGGTCCCCGATAAATATTCAGGAGATATCCGGGTAAATATTTTAAGCCACTTGTGGTCATATTTTAAGCCACTTGCGGTCACACATCCAAGTGTTGACCACGCCGGGGGTTGCTTAACATGCGTTACCTAATAATGCTAACGCCCACTGGGCCATCAGCCTCCCCAATCCCTTCAGGATACCAGGATTGCATGAGCACGATGTAGGTTTGTCAAGTCAAAATTGAGCAGTATGTAGATTAGGGATCAGTCACATTTCAATTGTCCCTCACAGCTGGTTCCCGATGAATATTCAGGAAATATCCAGGTGAATATTTTAAGCCACTTGCGGTCACCCATCTAAGTGTGGACCACGCCTAGGGTTGCTTAACATGCGTGAGCGCGAAAACTCTCGCCCACTGAGCTATCGGGGCCCGGACCCCGATAGCTCAGTGGGCGAGAGCTTTCGCTTTGTTAAATACCAGGATTCTATAAGTACGATGTAGGATTGTCAAGTCAAAACTGAGTAGTATGTAGATAAGGGATCCGTCACATTTCAATTGTCCCTCGCAGCTGGTTCCCGATAAATATTTAAGAGATATACGGGTGAATATTTTAAGCCACTTGCGGTCACCCATCCAAGTGTTGACCACACCCGGGGTTGCTTAACATGCGTTACCTAATACTATTCACGCCTACTGGGCCATCATGCTCCCCAATCCCTTCAAGATACCAGGATTCTATAAGCACGATGTAGGTTTGTCAAGTCAAACTGAGTAGTATGTAGATTAGGGATCCGTCACATTTCAATTGTCCCTCACAGCTGGTTCCCGATAAATATTCAGGAGTTATCCGGGTGTCCGGGTTTGAGCCGCGACGTGTAGTTTATGGAAATCCGGATGATATTGGACAACATGCCCGAATATTTGACTGATGTCTTCACAATGTGCGTGGTTTAAATCGTAGTTCCAATAGAATTGATTCTTTATATTTCGATAACATTGAAGCTGTCATCTTTTTTCTTTCTTCTTTTTAAATATGGCTTCCACCGAGATTTCAGAGATTCTGCCAATGTCCAGTATAATGAGATACTTAGTATCGGTGTTGTACGGTATGTGGCATCAAAGATGGCGTATGTTCTTTGGCAGCCTCGTGGGAGTTTTTGGCGACAAATCTATACGAGTCCATTTAACAGTCTACCTTAACTATTTCACAAATTGTTCTTGAGCACGAGCATTTATAACACCAAACTACACCAATTTCATATTATAACGTCCACTTAAATCAATTTGCAAAATTATATAAGGCAAACGACAACTGAACCCCTTGACTTCCCACCAAAAAACTCTGTCATCTTTTTAAGATGGCGACATTATTGTACAATCTTTTCTTCTACCACTACCTTTGTAACTTAACGTGTGTCTATGCAATATATTTAATGTTAAAAGTCAAAGATTTTTATTCCAAATGGGAAACGTGTATCTCTTTTTAGGGTTCCGTACAAAAATTGAAAAACGGAACCCTTATAGGATCACTCGTGCGTCTGTCTGTCCGTCCGTCCGTCTGTCACAGCCGATTTTCTCCGAATCTACTGAACCAAATTAGGTGAAATTTGGGAAGATGGTGTATTCCTATGACCCAAACACGGATGTGCAAAGTAAATAAGGATTTTTTTGAAATAAGAGTTATTTTCAGGGGCCCAATTACAAAATTTTAAAAGAAAGTTTTGCAAACCTTACTGTGTCATATATCAAATGAAAGGGCTCATTATGAGGATGTCAAAAATATTTTTTTTTGTTCGGGTAAAATCAATACTTTTGATTTTATTCACGAAAGAAGGCAAAAATTGACCATTCCCCCCCCCCCCCCCCCCCTGATCTCCGAACTACTGGGCCGAAAATTTTGAAAAAATTACATAATATACTTCATTCCTTGAAGATTACAGGAAAAATAATAAGAATTCTATCACTTGAAAATAAAGTGGTAAACTCACTATAATAAGTTCATCTAGGGAAATAGTTCACTAAAACACCACTAGATGGCGCTAGTCAATTGAATAAAACATATTTTTTGCACATTGTTACGGAACCCTCATTGCGCGAGTTTGACTCACACTTGGCCGGGTTTTTAAAAGGTCATACCAGTATTGACGAGCTCCGTGGCGCAGCGGTCAACACGCCGGCCTGCGACACGGATGGTCCCGGGTTCGATCCCCGGTCAGGTCAAGATGGAAAATGATCTTTTTCAGATTGACCTGGGTCTTGGATGTTTATCTAGATATGTATTTGTTATAAAATATAGTATCGTTGAGTTAGTATCCCATGACACAAGTCTTTCTTAAGAACTTACTTGGGGCTAGCTCAATCTGTGTGGTTTGTCCGTATATATTTATTTATTTATTAGTATTGTTCGCCGTGTAGTTCCCGGCAGAGTAGAATAGGACCACTCCAAGTCATCCCGAGGATGTCGTAAAATACGACTTAGGAAACGCAAGCTAAACAAAGCTTATTAACATCAAATATACCTCTCCAACCCGTCTGGCCAGCGTGGAGAGTGTAGGCCAAATCCTCTGACTGCTCAGGCTAGTATATGGCTCTAGTAGTGCAGAGAGGGTCGTGCTCCTGCAGTGGAGACTTTTTTTTTTTTTTTATGTCAGGGGACGGCAAACTAGCAAGCGGGTCACCTGATGGTAAGTGATCACCGCTGCCCATGGACTAATGTAACACCAGGGGTATGACAAGAGCGTTGCCGGCCTTTTGTTTTCCCTCTCCAGAGGGGAGGGGGGATGGGCCTCCGGCTCTCTCACTCACCGAACGAAGCATAGAAGCTGTAAAACTGCTACTCAAACGTCGATTTTTTGTGAGAGTGTGGTACTTCCCCGGACGAGCCGGCCCATTCATGCTACCAGCTGAAGTGATTTTCGCCGGTATCGTGGCTCTACCACAAGGTAAAAAGACCTGATGATGATGATGAATGCTATCTTACTACTAGCACTCCGCTCCGGCTTCGTCCGTGGTACGACTACACTCTCCACGCCGGCCAGACGGGTTGGGGAGCTCTTCTTGATGTTTATCAGCTTTGTTTAGCTTGTGTGTCATAAGATAACATTATAAGAAAAATGACATTTGTAGTTATGTTACTCATACCGCTAAAAGTGGTACAAATACTAGTTGCACAATTTCTAGCTCAAATTTCAGTCTAAACTTAGTTTCAGAAGCAGCGCTAAACACTCCGCTGTGTATTAATCATGTACACTCTACTTCAAAAACTTAACAAGCTCACTTTCGAAACTCGCCCCAAGCTGCATTGTACGAAGTTAGGAGAAACTTCGTAATCGGGTGAGTTGGGTTAATTTATTTGCTAAACATTATCTTGGGATGGAAAGGTCATGAGCATAAAAGAAAAAAATATCTATACAAATCATCATCATCATCAGGTCTTTTTTGGTTTCCAATGCAGGAGCACGACCATCTCTGTACTACCAGAGCCGCATTAGCCAGGGCAGTCAGAAGATTTGGCCTACACTCTCCACGCTGGCCAGACGGGTTGGAGAGGTCCAGACGGGTAGGAGATCTATACTAATACTAACTATATAACTAAATACCACCTTACTATAGCGACTCACCGAAACCCAGATAAACCCTGCGAGGTTTTCGTGGTTCGGTAGCAATAAGTGTACCGGTATTTTTTAAGAATTTGAAATAAATGATTTAAAAAAATAAAACAAAACTACTACTAATTTTATAAAGAGGGAAGATTTAATTGTTTGTTTGTATTGAATAAGCTCCAAAACTACAAAACCTATTTTCAAAATTCATTCACTTATACCTAGAAAGCTTATTTATTTGCAGGTGACATAGGCTATAATAAACGCGGACAAAGTCGCGAACGCGAACGTAAACGGGCTAATGTCAAGAATTACTGGACACATTTCAAAAATTCTTTCACCGATGAATGGGTAGGATATCCCTCAGTGCCATAGGCTAGGATGTATGTACCACGGACGAAAACGGGACGAACTGCTCGTGTATTATATTACCATATCAAGATCATCAAACATTGCGCTATATCTCTTTCAGTTAATTGAGATAATAAAATAAATAATAAATATATACGGACAAATCACACAGATTGAGCCAGCCCCAAAGTAAGTTCTTAAGTAAGACTTGTGTTATGGGATGCTACCTCAACGATACTATATTTTATAATAGATACTTATTATATAGATAAACATCCAAGACCCAGGTCAATCTGAAAAAGATCATTTTCAATCTTGACCTGACCGGGGATCGAACCCGGGACCTCCGTGTCGCAGGCAGGCGTGTTGACCGCTGCGCCACGGAGCTCGACCTGAGATAGATCAAGCATATTTGTTTTAGACTTTTCACTCTCTTATTTCAAAAGTTAGAGGGACACACACACTTACACTCTCACATTTTACCACTTTGAAAGTTCCTATCCTTGGTGCAGTTAGAAGAAGCCAAATGGCATCATCATCATTTCGTGTAGGTGACACGGTCAGTCGACCATGCACACCCTGGTGTCAGAGTTCTTCGGAACCGCCTCTCAGCCTCTTACGTGGTTCCTTTGACGACTACCAAATGGCAGCCGGGACCAACGGCTTAACGTGCCTTCCGAAGCACGGAATCATCTTTCTTATCAGACAATCAGGTGACTCAAGCCTGCATTGTCCTAACCAAACTGGAAACAACTTAACAAAGTATGCTTCCCGTGGGAATCGAACCCACGACCCCCGGGTCGGTAAAGCAAACGCCTTAACCACTGGACCACAGAGGCAGAGACCAAATGGCATGACAGGAAATGTGTGATAGAATGAAGATATCCTCATAACTTAATATGAATGACATAATAAAATGAAAAAAAAAATCTTCCTTGAAGTAAAAGCCGTATAATAAACTTACATGATACATAATTAATAACCCTGTACCAAGTTACAACTTGATCGAATGAAAAGCTCTCCGTTGAAGACATTGATCGATTGGTTCTTCGAGCCTGAGCCACATCACCAACTTTCATAATACACCTTGAAAAATCCTTAAACTTTAATTCTAAGCCTTATTTCAACGACATAAAGAATGTGAGGAAACGATTTTTGATTTCATTGCCTGTAAAATAAACTTTGTTGACAAACTTAAAATTGCAGTTTGAATATAAATTGTTATTCGATTATAAAACCAGTTCTCATGTTAATAGGGACGCAGGAAATAAAAGAATGGGCTGAATAATATTTGTGTGGTATTTTAAAGGTGAAATTACTATTATATGCATGTATGCGGTCTTGTGTTTAAGAATTTAAATAGGAAAGGCAAGAATAATGTGTAAAGTTATTAATTTAGCTTTATCGGGATAATGCTATGGAGTGGGAAAGAGGTCCTTGACCGAAACAAACGGAAGATCTTCCCTATGTAGTCCATTGGAAAGTGTACTTCCAAAGAGCCGTACCGCACCGACAATGTTGCGTCAGAGGTTGCCGATACACGTACATACGAACCGTTATCAATGAACATTGACAACACAACAACATCATAGTGCTTAAAAATAATAGACTAATGTCAACTTATTCTATCTGAATATTCTGAATACTGTAAAGTGCTCGATTCGTTAACTGTTTATCCTAATCCTAACTTCCTATCCTATCCTAATCCTATCCTAACTAATATTATAAATGCGAAAGTGAGTTTGTTTGTTAGTTTGTTACGCTGTGACGCCGTATCTACTGAACCGATCATCATGAAATTTTGCAAACACATAGGTAAGGGTACCGAGAAGGACATAGGCTATATATTACGCGAACGAAGCCGCGGGTAACAGCTAGTAATGCAATCAACGCGACAAAACCGTATTAAAAGTAATTTTATTTATTGATGTGCACCCTTATTGAGGGGAACGCTCCTAATTTCCATTCTGAATGTTAGTACTTATTTTAATACTACCAGTCCGTCCCGGCTTCGCCCATTGTATAAACCTAGCCTATGACACTCAGGGATAACGTACTCATCCAACGGTGAAAGAATTTTTGAAATCGATTTAATTGTCCCCGAGATTAGCGCGTTCAAACAAACAAACACTTCAGCTTAATAATTTCAGTAAAGAAGTAACTAGTGGTAACATCTGACACCTATTTAGCGTGCCTTCGAAAGTATGTTCACACACTAGTGAGACAAACAATGTGCGGGTTTCTTCGCTAGTTTCCTTTAATTACACGGCCATATCCGAGTCCGGCCTGTCTATAGACTCCTAATGTTCTTTCGCTGTATCTATGATGACATAATCTCATAAACATTATAGTTAACTGTTTTTTTCTCTATTAATAGTGATCTTAAATAGTAAAGAGTTTTATGGGGCCATAAAACCTGTTCCTCAACGCGACGCTGCCAAAATAAATATTCAGTGGTTTTGTGGTGGTTTGATGGACTGTTACGAAATAGTATGATGGGAAATGTGGCACTATTATTTTATTATGTACATTCTACCATCTCGTCCAACAAGAAATTCATCCCGATAACTTCACCAAGTTATGAAGAGACCGATCTAGCGTAGGTTCGTGCACATGCGTAAGTTGAGAAAAAACTACGGCACATAGTTTTTGGGCTGATGAAGAAGAAGAAGAACAGAAGTAGCCCAATAAACTTTTTTTGATAGGCCTTCTGTGCTTCCGAAGACCTTCAGGGAGATCGTAATATCTTCAGCAGGGCCATCACTGCTAATAACGCTTCAGATGTGGCGAAATTCAATTCTTTTGCTGGTAGCATGAATGGGCCGGCTCATCCGGATAATACCACAGTCTTACAGAAAATCGACCTTTGAGTAGTAACTTTACCGCTTCTATGCTAAGTTCGGTGAGTGAGAGAGCCGAAAGCTCATCCCCCCTCCCATGGGGAGAGCAAAATAAAAGGCTGCAAATAGCAAAAGACAAAGCTGTTGTCACAACCCTGGTGTTGCAGATGTCCATGGGCGGCGGAGATCACTTACCATCAGGCGACCCGCTTGCTCGTTTGCCGTTCTATAACATAAAAAAAACGCACACGAATTTGTTGCGGCCGGTGGCAGAACTGTGTACCAGCAAGCTCAACGTTGGACATCCTACCTATATCTTTGTTGTTTTATGGCTGCTTGTTTTTTTTTTTACTTTTTACAGAAATAATATTATCAATTCTTCCTCTGGTAGGTATAATTTTAATCCTTCTCTCATTAGTGTGCAGAGGTAGCTCTGGAGCCCGATTAAAGAATCATCCGTATGACTTCCACCACTCTAATAACGTAATAACTCGAATCACTATTTATTCACATGTCAATATTATGAGAACGTTTAATTTTTGTATACGTTAATTTGACATATAAATGCTTTGTGTCGGTTTTGCCATTCAAATTACTCTTATAATTATAATAGCGTTAATGCAGAAAAAATAAGAATTACTTCAGTAAACATGACGTAGACTTTAAAAAAAAAAACTGGTAGCGAATCGAGCAATAGAAGTAAACGTAATTCGATTACTTTTTTTTGTTACAGTCTAACAACAGTTCTCCTTTTTAAGGTCTTGACGTTATATTTTAGAATTTAAAAACATACTCTAGAGATATGCATTTCAAAAAGGGGCAATCAAAGATTCGATTACAAAACTTTGATGACCGAATGCTTTTTTAGGACGGTTTACCCGTACAGAGCGATATATGAGTTTAATGCGGAAAATAAGCTCATTTAGAAAAACGTTAGTTTAAAAATAATTACTCACGTATGAATACTTTCGAATGGATCAGAAATCAACTCCCTGGCCGACTTGGCTTGCATCCAGCGCATTTGGCGAGGATACCCTGATATCTGTTTACATTAAACCAGGCCATTATCTGTACGTACTTGCAGTTTTTTTAAACATATGTGTTAGTGTGTTGTAAGTCGAGTTTTAGGCTTTTCGCTCTTTAAATGAGCATAATCCCAACTAATGTTATAAATGCGAAAGTGAGTTTGTATATTTGTTTGTTATTCTTCACGCTTATCGCTTTATCTACTGAACCAATCTCCTTGAAATTGGCATATACACAGATTAGGGTACACAGAAGGACATAGTGTCCCCTTCATCCCGGAAAAAGTACTTTTCCCGTGGGATTTGCGATAAACGACTCGCAAATCTAGCAAAATTAAAGGCGAAATTTTTTTTTCGTCTCGCCTACCCTTAAACACTGTCATTAAATGCAAGCAAAGTGGGCTGGATGGTCGCTATTACGACCGCGGGCTATAAGATTTCATACAAAATTCATTAAACCTGAGAGCGCATAAAGTATTTTTTTTTTGATTTAATAGCGCACTATACCACGCACAAGTGTCAAATCTTCTACATCCAAAAAGTTTTCTAGTCGAATATTCAAATTTGGAATTGCTAGTGAACCCGATAAAAAAAACATTTGACCTATACTGCGAGATTCTTGTCCTTAATTCAAATTTGGAATTGTAATGGCCGTGGTGGCTGGCTGTTTGTATTCATCTATCTTTGACTTCCACTTTTTGGATAAAACATTTTCATTATCTGTGGAATCCTCAGATACATTTTCTGCTCACTTCAGTTTGCCGCTACTTACTTTTAGGCAAAATATTTATAAGTAATCGTAATGTTTATTCATTTGCATTAAATACATTTCCTATGATAAATTGATAGATGGTCAATAATGTTGATATAAATAATATAATGAGCCAGCTTGCAGACGCACAAATATTAATTTTCAAGGTAAACTATATCATACTATACAACTTCAACCAATATAATATGAAAAATATATTTTTTTACTCTACTATTTACTCGGTGAGATGAAAGACATTGTGTGTATCACGGCCGGTATAAGAGATTACAAACTCTGACTGGCGTAATGTCTTCTATCGCCCTTGCTACACAATGTACTATTTTATGTCAGTTCGGCAAACGAGCAAGCAGGTCACCTGATGGTAAGTGATTACCGCTGCCCATGGACAACTGCAACACCAGGGGTGTCACAGGAGCTTTGCCGGCCTTTTATTTTTCCCT
Organism: Rhodophaea formosa; assembly: GCA_963082605.1. Classification (NCBI taxonomy): domain Eukaryota; kingdom Metazoa; phylum Arthropoda; class Insecta; order Lepidoptera; family Pyralidae; genus Rhodophaea; species Rhodophaea formosa. The sequence continues at coordinate 3,826,216 of OY720228.1, read as the reverse complement.
CCCCAGAGGGGAGAGGGAGATGGGCCTCCGTCTCTCTCACTCACCGAACGAAGCATAGCAGCGGTAAAGCTACTACTCAAACGTCGATTATCTGTGAGAGTGTGGTACTATTGCTAGTAATATTTATTTATCCTTTCAAAACTATCCGGTGTAACGTTGCGACTTTGATCACCACAAATATTTACTATTTTTTTGGGTGAGGAATAACTTTTAAATTAACTGACCGCAACAACATACAATGAATTTTCAATAAAGACTTAATTCCAGTGCGGGCGATAACATCTTAATAGCATCCTTTAGGGGCTGTCAGGAGCTGGATACTGGCCAGCGAACAACGCGGTTATAAGGGGTGGTCTTTAAACATACTAGTAGTCTGTAGCTTTTGAACAATTAATAAATACATATATCTAATGAGATAATTTTAAATATGATATGACGTGAAAAAGTGCCTGCAAAGGCTTATTTTCTGAATAATGATTGATTTTACTGCTCGTAAATGTGAAACGTTTTGAACAACTACTAGTTCACAGTAATGGTCAACATACTACAAAGTCATTTGTAGTGATAAAAATCCAGTATCCAGCTTCTGACAGCTCTTAAAGGATGATATTAAGATGTTATCGCCCTCACTGGAATTAAGTCTTTATTGATAATTCATAATAAATTGTTGCGGTTATTTAATATAAAAGTAATTCTTCACCCAAAATTTAATTAAAGGTTAGTGTTGTGGTCATCCAAGTCGCAACGTTACATCGGATACTTTTGAAAGGATACATTAATATTACTAGCAAATTTTCCGCAGCTTTGTCCGCGTAAGTAAGCCTATGTCACACGCCAATAATTTAGCTTTCTATAGCTGAAAGAATTTTGAAAATAGTTCCTGCAGTTTCGGAGCCTATTCAATGCAAACAAAAAAAGAAACAATGAAATTTCTTTCCTCTTGTTACGGGCTCTTAGCCCTATCCTTATACCTAAAGTTCCCACGGAATCAACAGACATTGCGAAACCATTAAGAAGAACATATGAATCACCGTGGAAACTGCTGACACGAAGCCACCTGCATGTGAAGCCACCCTGGGAGCTTCTTCGGACAAGTAGAGCAAGTCGAGAGTCGAAACGATCACCACGCATCGCGTGACTCCTTGCTGATCAATCGCTGATCGTTAGAGTAAGTCTCTGGTCAATCGCTGATCACTAGTTCTTAAGTTTTCTTTACTATTGGGTTTTTAAAAACCTCCGCCGACGTTCCGTTGACGTATCTGGCGCAGTCGTGGCGGATAGTTCAAATCGCGTGCGTTTCCCACTTCGAAATAGTGCGTGATCTAGCCGAATCGTCGGCAAGGTGGACTATTCCATAAAGAACCTACAAAATAACGGCGTCGCGAAGGTTAACGCGAGTGAATGGTGAAAGCTTCGTTCGTGGTCATCTAAAAATCGATGGTACAGCCCGAGCAGACTACCATGATCTCTATGTGAGTAGCTTTATATACAATTCTATTGTTAATTGCTATTCCCTTCCAAATAAGTGCAGAAACCCCTATTTTAACTCTAGATTAGTTTAGGAAAATCCAACTTTGATTTTTCATTATAAAGTTATAGTTTTATCATTAAAATTAATTTTTATAAAATATAGTTAGTGCACATTTCTTTTTATCCAGTGTTAGAAATTATCATTCAAAATTTTTCGCCCAGAAAGAGACCGTAATATAAGACCCAATAACAGGGCTTATATTCGCGATAATTTTAGACAATCCCGCTTTCACAGGGAACTGTTAGAATCATTAATAGAGGAGCCTTTTGAGGAAGAGTCAGATATGACGAGCGAAAATAGCCAGCAGGTAGTCATGCAGGTCGTAGACAGGGCAGACCAGATTTGGAAAGCCTTACGCAATGTTCCTGAATTTGACGGCAGTCCTAGTGTTCTTATCAGATTTTTAAGTATTTGTGATCAGCTGATAGTGAAGTATATTGATTCAGCACCCGGTAACGAATTAAATAATTCAATTTTATTAAATGGAATTTTAAACAAGGTAAAAGGCAATGCATCGAAAACATTAATTACAAATGGTATTCCAACGGACTGGAACGGTATACGACAATCTTTAATTAACAGCTTTTCGGATCATAGAGATGAACCGGCGTTATATACTGACTTATCCATGTTATCTCAAGGTACCGACACCCCTCACATTTTTTATGAACGTGTGCAGCACTTGTTAAGTACCATCATGGCATATGTAGAATTGCACGAAACTATCCCTACTACCGTTGCAGCTAAACGGGAGCTCTATTCTAAATTAGCCCTCAAAACTTACACCCGCGGCTTAAGAGAGCCTATAGGTTCCCGTGTTAGATGTATGCGGCCTGATACATTACTTAAAGCTTTAGAGTACGCGCAAGATGAATTAAATGTCATGTACATGCAAAATAAAGTTGGAGCGCCTAGCTCATCCCGGTATCAACCCCTTCGCAATTTTAACCCAAAACCTTTGAGTTTCTCGCAAAATAACATTCCTCAATTAAATCAAAATAACCAGCCTATAACAACTCCTTATCAGAATAATTTCCCTCCAAATAATTTGCCTCAGAATCAAGGAAACAACCCTTCTAGATACACCCCCAACTCAAATTCTAATTTTAGGCCTAATCAGCCAGGCCCATCGAGAACTCAACAAATGATGAGAGCCATGCCTTCCAACGTATCCACAGGATTTAAAATTCCTCCTAGACCATTTAATAGACCAATTCAACAAAACTACCCTGTCCCTATGAGTGGCATCAGTCACCCAGTTGCAAGACAGCTACCACCGACTCCACAGGGGCAGTTGAATATTAATGAATATGAACCTATCTTTGACAATGATTACTGTGACTATGACCCTTACTACTATCCGGTAGGAAATGACGACTTTTATTCTGACACTTACAATCATGGCGATCCTGAGGAATATTCTGAAAACGCTGCATGCAATGAGGAGGCAAATTTTCCTCTGGATTTAGATGCGAACCACCCCAAATAGAATTAAATTTACAATTAAATAGAAACTTACCCTTTGTCTATATTGCAAACCCCCCATTAAAACTATTAATAGATACAGGAGCAAACCAATCCTTTATCAGCCCCGAAGCAGTGCAGGACTATTTTCCAAACATCCCCTTAAACTACGACCCTTTCGTGGTTACAAATATTCATGCAAGAACATACAATGAGTTTTCTATTACACTTCCTTGCTTCCCCGAATTTAATGATAACAACCCCATCAAATTATTTGTCTATAGATTTCATCAGTATTTTGATGGATTGATTGGCCTTGATTTATTAGAACAGTGGCAAGCTAAACTGGACTTTAAAAATCATATAATAAGAACTACATTTGCTGAAAATCCCATACTTATGCACAGTCCTGTAAATGTCAACTTATTTCAAACTGTAATACCCGCGAAGTCATCTCATGTAACAAAAATTCCTGTCACGGTGGACAACGGGGATATCTTTATAAATGGCCAAACTATAGCCAACTGCAACATTAATGAATGCGTTTCCACTTCAGAAAATGGCCAGGCCTATATGGAAATTATTAATCCCTCAGATGAAGATATAACCATCTCCTTAAATACACCAATTCACGCGGAAATTTTTCACGAAGAAACTTTACCTAGACTGACTGATGTACACCGTATGGACAACCGATTCCGAGAAATTTTATCACGATTACGCACTCAACACCTTAACTCAGAGGAGAATGGAAATTTATTAAAATTAGTTGAAGAATACTCGGACATTTTCTATTTAGAGGGTGAACCACTTACCTTTACGAATAAAATCAAACACCGTATTTTAACCACTGATGAGGTTCCAGTACATAGCAAAACATATAGAGACCCGTACATTCACAGACAAGAAGTTAAAAACCAGGTTCAAAAAATGCTAGAACAAGGAATCATCAGACCTTCAACGTCCGCTTGGAGTGCCCCGATCTGGATCGTGCCCAAAAAAGCAGATGCTTCAGGCAGAACCAAGTGGAGACTGGTAGTTGACTTTAGGAAACTTAACGAAAAAACTATAGATGACCGATACCCGATACCCAACATTACGGACATACTTGACAAACTTGGAAAATGCCAATACTTTAGTACTTTAGACCTGACAAGCGGATTCTACCAGGTAGAAATGGACCCTAGGGACATCCACAAGACTGGCTTCAGCGTAGCTGATGGAAACGGTCACTACGAATTCTTACGCATGCCTATGGGCCTCAAGAATAGCCCTTGTACGTTCCAACGGGTCATGGACAATGTACTTAGAGGCCTCCAACATGTCATTTGTGTGGTGTACCAAGATGATATCCTTGTGTTTTCTACGTCACTCCAAGAACACATAGTAAACCTGCGTAAAATTTTTGACAGACTCCGGGAATCAAATTTTAAAGTGCAACTAGACAAATCAGAATTTTTAAGACATGAAACTGCCTATTTAGGTCACGTAATAACTCCTGAAGGAATAAAACCAAACCCTGATAAAATTAACGCAATCTTAAAATTTCCCATCCCTAAAACTACCAAACAAATAAAAGGATTTTTAGGTCTACTAGGCTATTATCGGCGTTTCATTCCTGACTTTGCACGTTTGACTAAACCACTGACTTCATGCTTAAAGAAAGGCGCAAAAATAAACCTTACAGATGAATATACAAGGTGCTTCGAACACTGTAAGACACTGCTTGTTAACGACCCCATATTACAATACCCAGACTTCACAAAAGACTTTATACTCACCACTGACGCATCAAACGTTGCACTCGGTGCAATTTTATCCCAAGGAACTGTAGGATCTGACAGACCCATTGCGTATGCCTCTCGTACGTTAAATTCTAGTGAACTAAATTACTCAACTATCGAGAAGGAACTACTTGCGATAGTTTGGGCGGTCAAGTACTTTAGACCGTATTTATTTGGTCGCAAATTTAAAATCATTACCGATCATAAGCCCTTGCAATGGCTTATGAACACAAAAGAACCCAATTCACGCCTTACTAGGTGGCGACTTAAACTATCAGAATACGACTACACTATTATCTACAAAAAGGGCAAATCTAACACTAACGCAGACGCCCTAAGTCGCATAGAAATCTATAATGAGGAAGTTGTCAGTTTGAGCTCAAGCATCAGTGTAGTAGACCTATCTAGCTCATCTGAATCCACAATCACTGCTCCTGATGACAGACCTATCATCAGTCAGTCATCTACAGACACGGCACCCTCCCTCAGACCTTTGAACAGCCCTTGTCCTACACACGACGCTCAAGGTGATTTACAACATTTAACTTGTGACGCGACCATACACACCTCTCATGAACACCCTGTTTTAAGTATACCCATTACCGAAGATCCATTAAATAAATATAAAAGGCAACTAATAATTAAAATTACCAATAAATCAATACTTAGCAAGCCAAAAACTATCACCCCGTTTGAATCGTATAGGAGAACAGTCGTGGAAATATCAGAAGCCAATCTGGAAGAAGAAATCATATCGATCGTCAAAAAACATATAGACCCAAAATTACATACTGCTATTCTAGTTGAGCCCTTGGATAAAATGTATACGATCGTTCCTATCCTTCAGCGTACCTTCAAAAATTCAGCACTGAAACTTACCTTAGTCAAGCGCGAATTACAAAATATTACCGATTATTTAAATCAGCAAGATATCATTTCCAAATATCACACCGGAAAAACTAACCATAGAGGTATAAATGAAACTCACCTATCACTTTCCCAAAGATACTATTGGCCTAAATTAAAAGATAGTATACAACTTTTTATTAATAACTGTGCAATATGTAACAGCGCTAAATATGATCGCGATCCTGTACGTCAAGAATTTCAAATTGTCCCTCCACCTTCAAAACCTTTCCAAATAATGCATGCGGATATCCTCACAATAGAACAAGATAAATATCTAACTGTAATTGATTCATTCTCTAAATACGCACAGGCATACCGCATCCCAGATTGCACAGCCCCCAATATAGTTAAAACCTTAACATACTTTAGCACTCATCACGGGTTTCCATTAACACTCGTTACTGATAATGGCACAGAGTTCACCAACCAAATCATGGCAGAGTTTCTTAAGTTACATAAAATAAAACATCATACTACGGCTGCATACGCATCAAATGAAAACGGAATGATCGAGCGTTTCCATTCCACTCTTCTCGAGCATTTGCGTCTCCTAAAATTACAACACAAAAATGAACCCACACCCAGTTTAGTTCCATATGCATTGATAGCTTACAACAGTTCAGTTCACAGTTTAACTAAATGTCGACCTTACGAACTAATAAACGGACACTTTGACCCTAGAGACCCAACCGACTTAGACCTGACAGAACGACTAATGCAACAATATTTAAATGAACATCGTGATAGAATGGAAACAGTGTACCTCATTGTCCAAGACTCAGCACTATCTTCCCGAGAAGCGATAATGACGAGACGTAACCTTGACCGTGAACCTGTAACACAATACAAGGAAGGTCAAGAGATATTCATTAAGAACCCAGCAGCTAATAGGAAAAAACTTGCCCCACGGTACACTGGCGATAAAGTAGTTACCAACCTACCTATTCACCTTTACACCTCGCGTAGACGCGGTCGAGTCGCCAAAGCTAGACTAAAACGATCAAAGAAAACTAATCCCATCCCGTTGTTGCAGGATCCTGATACTAACATCGACCCTGGCTCTAGCCCAGCCCAACCTTCTACCAGCAAGAACCATCCGACTTGACGACTTATCAAACGGCCCTGGACTATTACCTTTCAAATTAGGAAAAACTAAGCTTATATCCCACGACCATATTTTTCTTCAACAAATCGACATAGGACACATTAAAGAACAAACTGACTCCTTAAAAACACAACTGACAGACGTATCCAATAAAGTACCCAATAAAATATTCAATTATTTTAGGCAACAAATATTGTACTTATTTAACCGACTTGACAAAATCTCGTTACAACTCGAAACGTTTGAACCCAAACGGGCAAAGCGTGGTCTCGTAGATCCATTAGGGACATTTATTAAAAGTATAACCGGTAACCTTGACCATAACGATGCGATAAGATTTGAAAACGCGTTAAAACTACTTCAGAAAAATGATCAAGAGATTGCTGTTAACCTGAACAAACATATCAGCTTAAACAAAGAAATGATCTTTCAACAAAACCAAATTTTAACCAATCTAAGTCAAAATCAGGAAAAATTGCAAAAATTAGTACTTTCTTTATACAATCTTAGCAGCAACAGCAATGACATATTTCATTTCATGCAACTGTCTCACATTTTCGGTATAATTAGTGAAAATGTGCAAGACTTATCATTAGAAATATTTAAGTTAGGAGATATACTAGCACTTTCTCACGTTAATATTGTGCACCACTCCATTTTAACTAGTAAGGAGATAATTAATATGATAAGCAAACTAAAAACCTTATATGGTCAAGATAGGATATTAGACGTAGAAGTAAGGTATTATTATAGTCTTATTCGGCTAGGATCTTATTACACAGATAATAAGATAGTATTAGTTCTCAAATTTCCAATCACATCTTCTGTCTCATACGACTTATATCGCTTATGTCCAGTTCCTAATCGCAAATCTGAAGTTATCCTACCGCCCTTTCCTTACATAGCAATTAACTCTAAAGAATTTGTATACATGGAGGCAGAATGCCCGAAGTCCGACTCTTGGTATGTCTGCGAAGAAAAAATAAGTCATCAAACCCGCACCCAATATGACTGTGTGCATCAACTAATATGTCGCCAAGAAGAAGATTCGCAGTGCACACCTACTACAGTCGCGCTTACTAAAGAAGCCCTGTTAGAATTGGACAGTCAACACTACATTATATCTTTTCCTAAAAATACAAAGGTTCTACTGTCCTGCGAACAGGAAGAACATCGTATGCTGAATGGCAGCTATTATGTGACGATTCCCCAAAACTGTAACATCAAGACTCCAGAATTCTCTATTGTCAACATAGACAACAAACTGCGAGGTCATGCACTTGAGCTTATGCAAACACCTGAAATTAACCCTTACTTTGAAGAAAGCCGTCTACCTCGCTTCAATTTAACTACAATAGATTTGAATAAACTACACAATATCCAAAATCAGGTCTTGGCGCAATCCGGAGTTGAACTTGATACTTTCAATTTCTCAAGTTTATACCACACAACTGTACCTGTGTACGGAATCTTATTGTTCAGTGCGGGCGTACTCATCATATTCTATGTGCGCCATCGACGAAACAACTTACTAACGAAATGTGATGCGGCAACCTCATCTTCAGACCTATCCCTAGAGGAAAGAAAAGCCGCAACATTCGCCTTAAAAATTGGCAAATAGTTGCTATGCTAAGAGGGGAGGTGTTACGGGCTCTTAGCCCTATCCTTATACCTAAAGTTCCCACGGAATCAACAGACATTGCGAAACCATTAAGAAGAACATATGAATCACCGTGGAAACTGCTGACACGAAGCCACCTGCATGTGAAGCCACCCTGGGAGCTTCTTCGGACAAGTAGAGCAAGTCGAGAGTCGAAACGATCACCACGCATCGCGTGACTCCTTGCTGATCAATCGCTGATCGTTAGAGTAAGTCTCTGGTCAATCGCTGATCACTAGTTCTTAAGTTTTCTTTACTATTGGGTTTTTAAAAACCTCCGCCGACGTTCCGTTGACGTATCTCTCTTCATAATATTTGCACAGATAAAACAAACCATCACAAAAATCATTCCTCTCCATAATACTAGTCTAGCTAGATTTAGTAAAACTAGCTAGACTACACCAACACCTTGTATATAATTGATATACATGGCGAAATTTTGATCGCTTTGGTTGATTGATTTGGTTGATGAATTTAAGGGGTGATTCAGCCCGTCGATATGAACCATTTTTCCTATGGGACCAATGCTGGAAACTCAAATTTTATGTCGACATTTTCATACAAAAGTGTTCAGCCGCCCGGGCAATTTGTATAGGAATGTCGAAATTTTTTTCGAGTTTACAGCATTTGTCCCATAGGAAAAGTTGTTTATATTGACAGGCTGAATCACCCCTTTAATGGTCCGGAACGATCAAAATTTCGCCATGTATAGATATTTCTAGAACAGACTGGTGCGGTTCTCAAACCCACCCTCAGTAAGTAAGGGCTAGAAATAGTCTACATAGCCCCAAATAGGAACAAGATAAAGCCATTACGGCCACTGACCACTGATAGGTTACGTAATAGGTAGCAGTATTTTTATCCATTCCATCGAAAATGTAAATACACACCACATTTCAACTTCCTCAGTCACCTTTATTCAAACATTTTTTTGCTTTACTTACTTTCATAGTAAGTAAAAAAAGTATATTTGACACAATTTAAAATTTCATTGGTTGTTATTGATGCAATTTGCAGTGATGCACATTCCGTAAATCAAATATTTCACTGATTTAGTTAATATATTACTCAGAAAAACTAATTGTAAAAAAACTGTTTTTCTTTCATTTGTTTTTACTGAATACAGATTTGAAATATCACATTGTTCACAAGTTAGGCATTTGGGACTAGGAGATTTTAGTTAGAGTGCTAATTAAGCTGATACAAAATGTAAAATTAACTCACATGTAGTATCTGCTATATGTAATATCTGTGGTCCTTAAGTTTTTAAGAGCAGAGAGGAGAGACCGAAAACGCTTAGCTTTCAGAGACATCTATTTTTCAATAAGTGTAAAAAAATAGGCCTAGTGCGATTCAGACACAGTATCAACAAAAATATTTCATCTGTGAAAAATTCAACAATCTAGCTTCTGGTTTATGAGATACAGCCTGGTAACAGACAGACGGACATCGAAGTCTCAGTAATAGTATCCCGTTTTCACCCTTTGGGTATTAAACCCTGAAAAGGTCAGGTGTAAAAAAGCTGCTGAATTAGACACTTCCAAACAGTAGAAGATTGCAAATCGCGGGCTTACCGATATACAAATCTATTCAAGAACAACCTAACTAAATTGCTTCTGAATTGTAAGTTGTTAACAACAACTAACCAAACTAAGTTGCGGGTAGAGAGTACTGTCTCAATAATCTTTCAAGAACAACCTCGAACATTGAATTATTTCGAAGCAGACAGGGTTAATCGAAATTATTGGGTGTTTTGGATCTAGGTTCACACCCCGTTGAGAATTAATTTAGGTATCCTATGTCCTCTGTGGAAATCTATAAAGCGTCTTAGTACCCATATTAGTAACTTTCGATCCAACCTAAATAAATGGGGGTACTCCTCTACCTCTGTGTGTAAATGAGGCTATCGGGACTACACAATAACTCACCTGCTGGTCTGCCTCCTGTCCCTCACCACCTGCACTAGAGAAAACCTAAATAAGGCAGCTCAAGCTCAAGAAGTGGCCAAATACTACACAAATATTATTTCAATGTAGATCATTGACTCAATCATCATCATCAGGTCTTTTTTAGTCTCCACGTTGGCCAGACGGGTCGGAGAGGTATCTTTGATGTTCTTAAGCATTGTTTTAGCTTGTGTTTCCTCAGTCGCTTTTAACGATATCCACGGGAAGATTTGGAGAAGTCCTATTCTTCTCTGTCGGGAACCACACGGCTACTAGCAATATGCTAGTGTTTCACTAATCTATTCAAGAACAACATACGAAATTGGATTCGTAAGCGGAGAGAGTTAATCGTATTTCTTGCAGTTGCAATGAATTTAATTCTGGAGACGTAACGATAAAATCTAAATAGCTGGGACGGGATGAAACTAGAAGGGTAATGTTGCATGGAGACGACGAGCTGACATCAAGCGATACTAGAACTAACAACATTCCTGAAAATCATGGGCAACCCCCTTATGAATATGCTTTCATCTAATTCAATTTACAAATTTGGACAAAACAGATTATAATACACAATGATGACGATATAACGTTACAACATAAAGTGCACGTAAGCTTTCGGGATAAAAACTATTATTATGTTTTTCCATAGGTTTAATTTAACTTTCTTCAAGCAAAAGCGTGAAAAGAAAAGAGGGATATACAACATATAGATAGATATATAGTTATTTTCGCATTTATAATATTAAGTATCGTATTATTGACTGATTAGATTTAATTCCCTCTTCCTCTCATCTAAGCGCTTTCCCGTCTCTATTTATGTTTTAAACAACGGCTAAGGAAAGATATATCAATTTTGATTTACTCTGTAAAAGTAATGCGTGGTTATACATAAAAATAAAATACGCGTCGACTTGTAAACCTCCTTCGTTCTTTCTTTTATTGAAAAACAAGAACTGACATTGGGGACAAATTCAGGAAAACATTCTTTTAGGTTTGTAATTTGGCCCGCGAAACAAAACACGCTAGAACGAAATGGACTTTAATGTCGCTTCCTGTCATTTGTTTCTACGGCGCTCATCTGGATAACCGCCAAATGGTACAGACATTGTAGGTTCGTACGTTTGTACAAAACGTTATAAATAAGGGACAATGCAGCTGATTCATGTACCTCGCTGAACGACTGAGTGTGTGAACCAAGCATTAGTGGAAATATTTGTTGCTTCTCAAAACAACAGATAAACCATTTTTCTTCTTCTTACTACAGCCCGAATCAAACTTTATGGTGTAGCTCGGATATAAGCTACAAGTTGCGCAGTAGGCGCCCCGCCACCCCGCGCGCGCCCCGCTTAACCTAAATATTGGTTATTGCGCATCGAAACGCGCGATGTTCCGACCCCCGCTAAAATTTGTTTCGGTCTGTACTTTGGTATATTTTTCCTCTAACTTCCATGCTGATCTATGTGAAATAAAACCAGCTTAGTGTCGGGGCACGCGCAGTGTAGGGTTCTATAGTAGTGGTACGTCATTTTATTACTTGGTCGACCATAATTCATTGATTAGTGAAACCTTTTAACTTCGTTACAAATAAATAATAAATATCATTTTTTTATTATTTATTTGTAACGAAGTTAAAAGGCTATCACAGCTATATAGGTTTCACTAAATTATTAACCTAATTCAAATAGCTATCACCCTGTTTTTTTTTCTTTATGAACCTCCACCGTTTCTTCGTTTGTTGAAAAATATGAATTTACATTTGAAACAAAATCAGGAAAACATTCTTTTAGGTTTGTAATTTGGCCCGCGAAACAAAACACGCTAGAACGAAATGGACTTTAATGTCGCTTCCTGTCATTTGTTTCTACGGCGCTCATCTGGATAACCGCCAAATGGTACAGACATTGTAGGTTTGTACGTTTGTACAAAACGTTATAAATAAGGGACAATGCAGCTGATTCATGTACCTCGCTGAACGACTGAGTGTGTGAACCAAGCATTAGTGGAAATATTTATGTATTATCACGTCTTAATTCCTAACTGGGTAGACACAGCCAAAGGTTATAAGACTCAAAGGCCCCAGTTCTCATCGTAGTGGTTTACTGCTACTCAAAACAACAGATAAACCATTTTTCTTCTTCTTACTACTTCGGTTTGGTATGTCGAGTGGTTTCCGGATTCCCGGCAGAGTAGAACAGGACCACTTCAAGTCTTCCAGTGGATGTCGTAGAAGGCGACTTAGGAAACACAAGCCAAACACAGCTTTTAATCAAAGAGACCTCTCCAATCAAGCTGGGCAGCGTGGAGAGTGTAGGCCAGATCCTCTAACTACTCTGGCTACTATAGCTCTGGCAGTAAAGAGAGGGTCGTGCTCCTGCAGTGGAGACTAAAAAAGACCTGATGATGATGATGATGACTGACGGTATATTTTTTATTTTACGATTCTGGTCTATGAGAAAAACATCATCAAAATGGGTGGGCCACGCCCAGTATAGGTTTCTTAGTCGCCATATTATTAGTAAGTCTTACAAAGATGGTCGTGCTCAGGAATATATTGTATCCGTTTTGTTAAATGAGAATTTATATTAATAAAAACCGCCGCGAATCTCGTTCTGTAGAAATAATTTAACTAATCATTATAATTGACAGTTGTCCGTATCTTATCGCCGGCACACTGCGCTTTTGCGCGAATTTACATCCTACAACATTGTAACCAAGTATCAAGTTAACTTATTATTGAACGTGTAACTTACAGTATTTTGTGGAGCCCGGTGGTCCAGACGGTGTGAGCTCTGTGAGCGCTTACGTATGTTAAGCAACCCCTGGTGCAGTCCCTACTTGGATGGGTGACCGCAAGTGGCATAAAAATATCTCGAGCTCCTCCGTGCTTCGGAAGGCACGTTAAGCCGTTGGTCCCGGCTGTCATCGTTGATGGCAGTCGTTAAGCTATGTCAGATGCCTAAGGCAGCTTGAAAAATCTGACACCAGTGTTGGCCACTTACACATACGAAAAACAAAACAAAAACAAAACAAATAACAGTATTTTGTGGCCTGATATGCGTATAAGGTAACGGGCGATATGCATCTTTAGAACTATTCATAATGAGTACGCAATAATGCTTATTCAAATCACGCATACTCGCACAATCCGCCGTGTGGTTCCCGGCAGAGTAGAATAGGACCACTCGAGGCCATCTCAAGCTAAACAAAGCTTATAAACATCTAAGAGACCTCTTCAACCCGTCTGGCCAGCGTGGAAAGTGTACGCTAAATCTTCTGACTGCTCTGGCTAATATATGGCTCTGGTAGTACTGAGAGGGTCATGCTCCTGCAGTGGAGACTAAAAAGACCTGATGATGATGACGATAGTGAAAATGCTTATTAAAATAACGCAAACTCACACAATGTGAATACTTTTGTACATTAAACGATAAATAATGACTACCTCAGTCAAGGATTGAATACAGAACTGTAGAAATAACTCAACTGGTGGTGTATAATTGACAGCCGTCCGTACCTTATCGCAAGACAAGCTGCTCTTTAACGCGGATTTACATCCGCAACATTGTAACCATGTTTATAAACTTACTAGCTGTGCCCGCCACTTCGTCCGCGTGGTAAAAGTAGCCTAAGCCCGGTCTCAGGCTCTAGACTATCTGTTTACTAAATTTCATTTTAATCGGTACAGTAGTTTTGGTGTTAAAGCGAGACAAAACGACAGACAGAGTTACTTTCGCATTTATAAAATAAGTATGGATTATTGAAAGTGGAACTAAAATTTTTGTGACCAGGTAAACTCTTGGTTATCCTAGCGGTCCGAGTAAATCCTTCTTCGTATGCACCGCGAGATGTAAGACGTGATCAAGGATCAAATTTGGAGTTTGAAATAATGCTTATAAATAATGATTACCTCAGTCAAGGATTACGTTCATTTAGTCCACCATTTGTACAATTTAGTTCTAATTTGTGCAAAGTTTAAATAAATAAAATGAATGATTCAATACAGAGGTGTAGAAATAACTCAACTGGTCGTGTATAATTGACAGCCCTCCGTACCTTATCGCGAGACAAGCTGCTCTTTAACGCGGATTTACATCCGCAACACAAAGCAAGTAACTTAACTCCGCAAAGTAACTTAGTTTGAAGCAAACATATTAGTGGCCGTGTAACTATCATTATTTTTGGGGCCAGGTAAACTCTTGGTTTTCCTAGAGGTTCGTATGAATCCTTATATGTACATACTCTCAAGGAGTGGATCAAGGATTAAATTTTGAGTACGCAAAAATGCTTATTATAATAACGCACACGCACACACCAATGGATTTTTGCTCACAAACCGATTTCGATCATATATATATATACGTGATCGAAGTTAAACGATAAATAATGATTACTTCGGTCAAGGATTGAATACAGAACTGCAAAAATAACTCGAGTAGTCGTGTATAATTGACAGCCGTCCGTATCTTATCGCGAGACAAGCTGCTCTTTAACGCGGATTTACATCCGCAACATTGTAACATCCACTGGAACGCAGATCTCCTTTCTCAATATGTGTATGTGTGCCTTTACTAATATTATAAAGAGGAATGATTTAATTGTTTGTTTTGGTATTTTATTCGTTATCTCAAAAGCTAGAACCATAGACCTTAATAAATCTACACCTACCTACACTCTCTATATAAAAATATAGAGTAACGGTTGTTTGTTTGAATTGAGAAAAATTTGATTACATATATACGTACATATTATCACGTCTTTATCCCTTGCGGGGTAGACAGAGCCCAAAGTCATGAAACTCAAAGGCCACGTTTAGCGTGTTAGTATTCTATGTTTTTCCTGTTCTCCCAAACCAGCATGGAAGCCAAAGATTTGATTGTTTACTTGAATAGAAAAGGCTCTAAAACTACAGGACCGATTTCCAATATTATTTTACCTACAGAAAGCTACTTTATCTGCGGGTGACATAGGCTATAGTTTACACAGACGAAGTCGCGGAAAATTTGCTAGTTGTAAATTAAAAGGCGGTAACTTCGCAATTATACAGCACTTTTTCCAAACAAGCATATCTCAAAATAATGTAAAGAAACTCACGCTTTTCAAATATCCCTTGTTTGTTTTCGTGTGTATAATATAGCTTTTCAAAAACTCCATTTATATGATCTGCAATATAACCGGTCCTCTTAATAACCCCAAAATATAACCTTATAATTCACCAACCTTTATTAAATATTCATAAACATTTAAAACACACATAAAAAAAAGCATAAACAATTGTCTCTGCCCACCCCACAGCGCAGCGTGAAGCCGTCAAAAGTTTACGACGTACGTGCCCGCAAGCAAACACACATGTTTTATGGAGCTAATTATAAAAATGTCTGGGTTTATTTTAAAGCACTAAGAGTTTCGGCTGATTGTTTCATTCCATCTGTCTGTCAGGTAAGGCAAATCGTTTTGTTTAAATTTAATTTTGAAGTCGGATTTAAATTATGCAACGATACATGCATCTCTCATTGAACAAGTTTAAATAATTTAATGTTTTATTTTTTTGTGGCTTGACTTGTATTATCCCAATCAGTTTCTCTTTCCGGGCAGGTCCTAAAAGCTAGGGTATGGGTAAATAGCCCATAGATAATCTAAGTCTATAGTTAAAATAATAAATTGCCTACAATACATAAGGTAAATATCTGTAAAAAATTGTGTTAGAATTTCTCTGGTTGGCTCTTTTGCCGTACTACATCATAAAAATACCTACATACATACCATCACGTCTTTTTCCCTTGCAGGGTAGACAGAGCCCAGGTCTATAAAACTTAAAGGCCACATTTAGCATGTTGGTGGGCTTGTAGGTGGAGAACGGAATCAAAATAGTGATGGGTTGCTAGCCGCATCACCTATTGACATGATTCCTCACGCCCATTCCCTCGATCGGCTTTTACGATCTGCGCGGGAAAAGAAGCCGCTGGTACATTCTACGTTTTTTTCTATTCTCCCAGATCAGCGTGGACATCATATTAAATAAACAAATATTCATTGATCAATTTCAATAGGCGATGCGGATAGCAATCCGTAGCAAATTCTTCTCTTATTTACCTTCTTCTCCAGCCTCTATCAACCCACTGTTGGGTATAGGCCTCCTCACTGACACACCATTCCTCCCTGTCTTGGGCTCTTTGCATCTACCTACATATCCAGTTACTACCTACTACTACTACCTACCTACCTACAGTAAATGTGACCAAAGCCATGTTGTCGTAGGCTCAGTCTACATGACGACTAAAGTATGTATTAGAATATCATCATCATTTCGTGTAGGTGAAACGGTCAATCGACCATGCACACCCTAGTGTCATAGTTCTTCGGAACCGCCTCTCGGCCTCTGACGTGGTTCCTTTAACGACTACCAGATGGCCGGGACCAACGGCGTAACGTGCCTTCCGAAGCACGGAATCATCCATCTTATAAGACAGTCTGGTGATTCAGGCCTGCAATGTCACAACCAAATTGGAAACAACAAAGTATGCTTCCCGTGGGAATCGAAGCCACGACCTCCGGGTCAACAAGGCAAACGCCTTAACCACTGGACCACAGAGGCTGTATAAGAATAAAGTATCCATGCTGACACCGACAATATCACTCTTTGCGTTGATAATAAAAATTAAAATCTCCGTAGCTCAACCTGAAAATTGCTAGCTAAGCTAAGGCTCAGGCAACAAAGGCGGTATCACCGTATCCTTTAGAAGGTTAATAGTACCGCGACCGCCTGTTGCCAGCCATCTTATTTTTGTCGCGTACTGAAGGGTTAACTAGGGATGTGACGTTGAAAAGAAATATCGATGAATACTATCGATGAACAGATTGATTAGGTGTGATTGTAACTTTAAGGGTAGGGTTGAACGCGGAAATAATTCCGTATTTTATCGAAGAAGTCAACAGAGAATTCGTTCTCACTGGTGGCAGACTATTGGGGCTTCCTTAGGGCGGGCTGAGGAACTATATATTGTTAGCCCTTCTATGGTTACCAGACCTAGTGGACACCATGCCTAGGGTTGGAAATGATCAGGTAGTATCAATGGAACCTACTATTATAGCTTTAATATTCCCTGTGGACACTTCGTAATCTTAAGTGTTAAATTATTAGAATAAACAAGAAAAATATTGTTCTTCTTTTACCTGAAATTCTTGGACTACATTACAGAATAAGTATCGTGGCCGCATAAGTTTTGTAATGGGCAATGATTTCAAATCCTTTGCGGGCAATGATTTCAAAACTTTTGTTTATTTGCAGCCAAATATTGTCAAGTAATAATATTTTTTAGAACTAACAGTTTTTAATTATTACATAAACGTTATTTCTATGTATGTATTTGTTTTAATTAGCAATTGTTGTCAATTCATGAAACCTTGCCTGGTAGACAACTTTTTATCTATGTATACCTCTAGATCTATTTCTTTATCTTCATGTTAATATATTCATTTAAATATTAATTAAGAGTTTATTCTTGTCCAATATCCGTAAATAAGACTCTGTAATAAGTCAAAAAAAGGTTATCATGTCTGTAAGTTACATAGCAAGTTCCCACGGTAACAAATAAATATAAGTCTCGCAAACAATCTCATTAGTAGAGGTTTAGCGCCGTTTAACACTTGGCAATCACAGTGGTTGTAAAAAAGTTATTGTCAACGTGCGGGTGGACAATGTAGTTCAACTTACGACCAGAGTGTCATGTTTTTTTTGGTTTTACAAAAAAAAATCGTAATATTTTGTAACACATACGATAGATGGTTCTCATATGTTTGTTTGTTTTTTGCGTGATTGAGTTAGGTAAAAAAATACAATTATGAAGACTAAAGTTGGTTTACAGGAATGTGACATTTCAAAACTACAAGTATCCTTAGTTGAATAATTCTTTTGAATTTAAAGGCAAGCTCTGATTTACGAGGCATAATTTTAAATTCGTTATTATTTCAGGTCGCCGAAGGTAATATACTCGTACGGTTGTTGTAACGAAATGCAAAAGCTAGTATGTAATACAGTGTGTAAACATTTTCGGTAGAACAACATACTTGAAGCCCGTCAAAACAAATATCATTCATTCTTAAGTGTTAATTAATTGAGAGTGCGTTATTTGCAATATTCTCCGAAAACTCTAGAAATAAGTTGTAACCAATAAGTAGAAACATATTTATTTTCCTTGGACACGGTACACTAATTTTGACGACCAATTACATTAAATGTGAGTAAAATAATCAAAGTTTGCGGAAAACTACCAGTACCGTACATTTCTGTCAATTTTGCTGTGGCCAAGCAAAATCATGTCTGTTTCGCACTAAACTTTTATTGGACGTGAATCACTCTCTTTATTGGCCGATCACGTTAAAAGGCGGAATAGTATTAGCTCGCGAATGTCCACCCAAATAGTTTTATTTATAGTTCTTGATATATGATATGACACATTTAAGGCTCTTTCGTATGTGATATGACGAATTTATAAATGCTCCTTCGGTCGGTTTTTAGAATTTAAACTAAAATATGCATATATTTAATGATAATGAAATACTACCGTATACATATTTTTTTTCCAAGGAGTAAAATACAACTGCCAGAGATATTATAGCTCACGCCACTTGGGATAAAATAAGTATTCTTACGATACGACAATGCATGCAATACAATGAATGATTTAAGTACCTACGCGATGCTTGCTTGTTTCTCTTATGTGTAAATTAATTGGAAAGTAGCAGTCCACCCGGCTTTACCCGCGGTACATACATAGCCTATGTCACTCTGGGATAACGTGCCTATTTAATGGTGAAAAAAATTATCTGTTGTTGAATATAGCGAACAAAAGACTATTTCAAAAAATGCTTACATGTCTAAAACTAAGTTAATAATCTAAGTACCAGCATTTGCATAATTCCTGCAACTATAACATTATTTGATAGATAGTAGATTTATGAAAAACATTTTGGCTATAGTTAGTTTTGAACGTAATCTCAAGAACAGTTCAATTAAATATTCATGGCCATAATTTCTATTTCAACTCATTTCATAGTAAATCACATAAAAAAAGTGCAAACAAATAATTCACAATCCATTTCAATTTAATCTATATCATATCGTGAACACAAACATTTTTCAATAAACTAAGCTATCACTGAACATCGTCATAAAACATTTTATTACCGATATCGATAAAATTTCCCATCCTTAAATGCTAGGCGACTGTGCATGACACAAGGATATTGTTCAAGATTGCATATTCCGCAAGCTTTTGTCCGACACATAATCGATAATTTAAAAGCACATCACTAGACGTCTGTTCATAGCACCTTTGTGGTGATGTTTATAGATATCTTCCATAGGTACTTTACAGTTTGAAACATATCCTAGCTTAGATTTTAAGTTTGTAACATACATACATATTATCATTATTTTGTTAAGTACTAGCAATTTAAGCGCGACTTCGTCCGCGTATAGGCTGATAAATTAGCTTTAAGGAAAAAGAAGTTTAGAAAACGGTGCAGTAATTTCGGAGCCTATTGGTATAGAAGTATCTATACTCACCAATCTATAGATTGGTGAGGTAGTTGTGACCTACCGGACGGTAGGTGGAAAATAGAATCAAAATAGTCGTTTCGTCGCGTTCAGTCAAATTTGCAATTAGTCAAATTCATGATTGGTTGCTGTTAGCCGCGTCGCCAGTTCCCTTAGCCGGCTTCTATGCGGTCGGTCGGTCTACGCGGGAAGAGAAGTAAGTAGGTGATACAAAACACTTTTTTCTCCCAAACCAGCGTGGAAGTAAAAAGTATATTTGTACCGTCTTGTGATGGTCGTGTACTGACAAGGTTTATACCTTTTTCTTGTCACTATCACTAATCCATGTCCTTATTCCTCTTATCCTATCTTACATAGTATATAATGAAGTCGCTTCCGCTGTCTGTTCGCTTTGATCTTTTAAACTACTCAATATAACTTAAATGCTGTTTTCAGCAATAGACAGAGTGATTAATGAGTAAGGTTTATATAAGCATAATACATCCCCAGGCGCGATCAGGGAGGGCTTTTATAAATAAAAGTCCTTCGATGCATCTGTCTGTAAACTCAAAAACTATTCTAAGGCTTTTCATGAAGTTTTTACCAATAGATAGGAGTCATACATGTGAAAGGTCTATAAGTATAATATATGCCCGAGGGCAGCCGGGGAGGGTTGCTCTATATATCTATAAATTAAAGGATTTAATGATGAACAAAATTATTAAACAAAGTGTCTGAGATATTTTTAGAAAACCAATTACGTCACAGACTAGGATTTATTTTCTAAGAAGAGAGGAATTCTTAACGTTCACTAAATATCTCCTTTTAGCCTTCATCTTTTTTAAAAGGAAATGTTACGTAACTGTTAATTTTGGTTACACCGTGAGGAAGCAAAATATCGACATATCGACAAATCGCGACATCACTAGCACTTCGACACCTCTGTTATTTTACTGTGAGAATTAATTCACTTGTTAAGTTTTGGCTACAAGGTTTAAGCAGGGTGCATGGTGGAGATTTCTGGCGTGGAATAAAACTACTCAGTATCTTACTATTGATTTCATCAATGCGCCTTTAGGAGGAAATAGGTAATTTCTCATGGAAAAACATACCCCAGTTAGGCTAGTGTAAGGCAGGCAGCCGACCTTAAACACTTTGCCATATTTTTTTTATTGGCTTATTATGGCCCACAACTGGGCAAAAGCCTCCCGACTCGAGCTCTTAGGGTTCTGTACCATTATCTGTACATTAGACTGTCGGGCAAATCGTTAATTTTATTCAGTTTTTAGTATTTGGTGTTATAGCGGCATAAGAAACACATCATCTGTAAAGATTTCAACTGTGAAGCTATCACTGCTTATGAGATTCAACCTGGTGACAGACAGACAGACATCGAAGTCCCGTTAATAGGTTCCCGTTTTTACCTTTCGGGTACGGAACCCTAAAACTAGATTTAATATTATTTAGGGTTAAAGAAATAAATTGCTGGATGACGCTAGTTTCGCTTACCACTGCCCTTTTAAAACCCATTTAATTCAGATGAAACTAGAAGATTGATATCAACATCAGGTTTTTCTAGTCTCCACTGCAGGGGCACGTCCCTCTCTGTACTACCAGAGCCATATATTAGCCAGAACAATCAGAGAAATTGGCCTACACTCTCCACGCTGGCAAGGCCGGTTGGAGAAGATTGATACTTGCAGACTAATTCAGGGAATAAGTGGAGTAAGATGCGGTAGCAATCTATTTTATTCATTAAACTAAAAACGCTGATAAACTACATAAAACTTTCCAAACAAAGTTTTCCGTAACATCGGTCTTCCGCACACAATTAATTTCGGCAACACCGTGTCGAAGCGAACTATCGACATATCGGGACATCACTAAACGTCGACACCTCCGTTGTTAAACTCTGCTAATTGGGTCACATGTGTAGAGTTGACTAGAAGATGGATAATGCAGATTAATTCAGGGAATAAGTGGAGTAAGATGCGGTAGCAATCTATTTTATTTATTCAACATAAAATGCTGATGAAGAAGATAAAACACTCAAAACTAAGTTTTCCGTAACATCGGTCATTAATTGTGGGCGGAAGGCACACAATTAATTTCGGCAACACCGTGTCGAAGCGAACTATCGACATATCGGGACATCACTAAGCGTCGACACCTCCGTTGTTTAACTCTGCTAATTGGGTCACATGTGTAGGGTTGACTAGAAGATTGATACTTACTTGCAGACTAATTCAGGGAATAGATGGAGTAAGATTTGGTAGCAATCTAATTAATTTATTAATAGGTAATGATAATAGTAAATAAATATATACGGACATATCACTTAGATTGTGCCAGCCCCAAAATAAGTTCGAGATTAGTGTTATGGGATCTAACTCAACGATAATATGAAGAAGAAGAAGAAAAAATGTTTATTTGATATTGCACAAACATGGTACCTATACAGTGATTACAACTTGTCAGCAAATATCTGTGCCTATAACAAAATGGCCTCCTCTCAGCATTAGTTGTGGCCTTCTGACCAAAACTCTGGTCTACCTAGGTCTTCTATATATTATTATATAGAAATACATATAGAGATAAACGTCCAAGACCCAGTTCAATCTAAAAAAAATTACTTGACCGAGGATCGAACCCGGAACTATCCGAGTCTTAGGCAGGTGTTGACCACTGCGCCAAGGAACTCGTCATTATAACGATTATTGATGTTACGGGACTAACGGGACTGACGGTTGCGATTAATTTTGAGTTTCGCCTTATATTTCGGAAATAATGCAGCTGCTCGCGTACCCGATGTAAACCGGCCTCCCGAGCTGCTATTTTCTTATCCCCAATCCATCAAAGGATCTCCAAAGTGGGCAAGGAGTATCCTAAATACCTTTATCCCCGTTCCCCCTGTCGAACTAACTGCTACCTTTTCTTTGGATATAAAACGTTTTCGATGGACAGCAGCGTCGAACCAAGATAAGCCAAACAACTCGTCTGCCAAGCGAAGTGAGTAGGCTAAGACCCCCAAGGCCTATGTCCAGCAGTGGGCTTCTTGCGGCTGAGATGTTGATGATGATGAACAATGTGTTATTTATGTAGACATAGTCGTGGGAAATCGACAAGTCTAAAATATCTATAATATTTTTTTTTATTAGCCTATTTGAGTGTCCCACTGCTGGGCAAAGGCCTCCCCTTTTCGTCTCCAGAGATCCCTATCAAGAGCGGTAGTTTGCCAACCACTCATATATAATAATATTAGTAAGAGGAAATATTTAATTCTTTGTTAGTTTGTCCGCTGTCAGAAAAATACATTGGTCAGGATCAGTACGGGTTCAGACAAAATAAAGGAACTAGAGAAGCAATTTTGGCACTGAAACTAATTATTGATAGACGCTTAGATTTAGGTATTAATACACACATAGGATATATAGATTTAGAAAAAGCTTTTGATAAGGTGGATTGGAAGATCATGATGGATGTACTAAAGGAAGCTGGATTAGATTTTAAAGATAGGAGAATTATTTACGAACTTTACAAGGAACAAGAAACCGTGATAGAGGTAGGAGACGAAACACAGCATGCAATAATTAAACAAGGCGTAAGACAAGGATGCCCACTATCACCATTAATATTTAATATATACATAGAAAAAGTAATAAGGAAAATACAGGAGTCCGATATAGGAGGAATTAAAGTCAACGGAGAAAAAATATTTTTTATTCGTTTTGCAGACGATATTGCAGCTCTGGGTAATACAAAGCAAGATATAGAACAATTACTGCAACTTATGGACAAAACATTTCAAGAATTTGGCCTAAAAATCAATAAATCTAAAACAAAAACTATGATTACATACAAAACATTAGAAGTCAGAGATCCCGTATACCTTAATGGAACACCTATTGAGCAGGTAGATAAGTTTAAATATTTAGGAAGTACACTTACAGCAGACTCCAGAAATTCAACTGAGATTAAAACTAGAATCGCAATAGCAAAAAAGGCTTACAATAATAAAAAGCAACTATTTACATCAAAGATATCTAGAAAATTAAGAAAACGTCTAATAAAAACCTATATCTGGAGCATAGCTTTATACGGATGTGAAACGTGGACGCTCACACAGAAGGATAGTGAAAGGCTTGCTGCCTTTGAAATGTGGTGCTGGAGAAGGATGGAAAAAATCAGTTGGACAGAACGAAAAAGTAATGAAGAGGTGCTAGAAATTGTAGAAGAGAAAAGAAGACTGATAAACGAAATAGAGAATAGGAGAGGTAGGATGATTGGTCACTTGATACGACATGATGCCTTCTTTAAAAACATACTGGAGGGTAAGGTAAAAGGAAAGAAAGGTCCAGGGAGACCAAGGAAAAGTTTTGTTGACCAACTAAAGAAGAAGGCTGGTGTCATGTCGTATCAAGAACTAAAGTCTAAAGCGGAAGATAGAGAAGTTTGGCGCATACTCCATCGACAAGAGCTATAAAGCTCTTAAATAAGAAGAAGAAGTTAGTTTGCATTAAGGCGTAGTGAGTTCACACACTAGCGCCACCCAGCAATTAATACTACAAGTCCGAAACCAAATCAAATTAAAAAAATCTAATAGTAGTATAATTGGTACAAAATTTCACTATTTTTAATTTGATGACGAATTATTACCGCCAAAAGTGGCCACTTTCCGGGGTAAAAATTCGTTCTCTTAAACTTCGATTGTAATATCTATGAAAAGTAACAAAAAGAATACAACAAGTAATTTACTAGGGCAATCAGCTATTAAATTTTTGAAAATTGATTTGATTTAGCAGTAAATGAATTAATTGCTGGGTGGCGCTAGTGTGTGAACTCACTTCGCCTTAAATGGGTTCCGAAACTGTAAGACCGATTTTCAAATTCTTACATCGACAGAAAGCTAATTTATCTGTAAGTGACATAGGCTATAATTAAGACGGGCGCAGTCACGGGAAAATAACTAGTAAAAATAAACAAGCCAATTTCACCACAAAATAGCGCACGCTCGTTCAATGTTTTTAACCCGCTTTTTCGCCCGGCAATGTTTACCTATGGCGGTGTTATTTGGGTTAATCGATATCGATTAGTTCGTTTGCGCAACACTAGTGTTGACTAACACCCTTTTATTGCCTACCAGCTTTCGTGTGTGACTTTGCTCGCGTTGACGTAGTTCCTCATTATCATTATCAGGTCTTTGTTAGTCTCTACAGCAGGAGCACGACCCTCTCTGTACTACCAGAGCCATATAATAGCCAGAGCAGTCAGAAGATTTGGCCTATACTCTCCACGCTGGCCAGACGGGTGGAGAGCTCTCTTTGATCTTGTGATTCCTAAGTCGCCTTCTACGACATCCACGGGTAGACTTGGATTAGTCATTCTACACTGCCGGGAACCACACGGCGCATGGTTCCTCATGGATCTCTCTATATATTGCTGAAATCAGCATAAAAATTCGTTGAGTACTTTAAAAAATCTGAGCGAACAGTCAGCGGATTTCATTTTATACTATGTAGGAAGGATATGGATAAGAAGGGCTTTTCTGAGCCTTAGATTATATAATGCCTAGATAGACTCTTATTAGCCTAAAAGCGTAGAAAAAAATAGGTTCCAACCCATTGTCTGTCGTGCACACATCCAGCCCCCGTAGCATGGCACGCGCGACTACGTTTATCGACTATCGCCATCTTGTTTTTCGCAATACTGAAGAGCGAGAAGTAGATAGTTTATCGCGCGATATAAACGGCGTCGCGGGAGCCATGCTACGGGGGGCAGCTACCAATTTGACAGATTTTGGGGGCATTAATTGACAGGATGCGCGTGCTAACACAAAGCTGTCACGCACACAAGCATTGAAACATTGTCATCAGGTCTTGTTTAGTCTCCACTGCAGGAGCACGACCCTCTCTGACTACCAGAGCCATATATTAGCCAGAGCAGTCAGTTGATTTGGCCTTCCCGACGCTGGCCAGACGGGTTGGAGAGGTATTTTTGATGTTTGAAAGCTTTGTTTAGCTTGTGTTCCCTTAGTCGCCTTTTACGACATCCGCGGGAGGACTTGGAGTGGTCCTATTCTACTCTGCCGAGAACCACACATTGGCCAGTAAGCATTGAAATAAAGGAATGATGGTGTATGGAGTATGAAGTCAAAGTTATAAGTCTATATTTAGCTAACAAAATAATTCAACATACCACACTAAAACAACATACTTATGTTGTTAGAAGTCCAAAGTGGAACTAGGTTAATATCAGTGCCAAAAGCTAAATTCGTTGTCAAAGTTCGGGCTCGAGCTTTTGCCGTGATTTTAACGAGATGGCCAAACAAACATACGAGTAGAGAATATCTCATGAGGGTTTTCTAAATTTCATCATCATCATCATTACAGCCGCAAGTAGGAGCTTACGTATGTTAAGCAACCCCGGGCGCAGTCCCCACTTTGATGGGTTCAACTGTCTAGCTATCACGGTTTATAAGATACAGCCTTGTGACAGGCAGACAGACATCGAAGTCTCCTGAATAGGGTCCCGTGTTTACCCTTCGGTATGGAACCCTACGAGTGTTTACGAGAGATACTAGTGGATAATCAAAAGGAATGGCATTTGTCTGTTTGTCAACAAAGAAGTTTCTTCGCAATTACTCCCTTACTTTAAACATTTACGGATCTTAAAAAACCATAAACCGATCTGAACGGATGTAAATAACCATAAGCAGTAAACCACCGCGTGTGGTCGCCCTAACGTTTAAAGTTACGAGCGACCGTGTGTCGGCGGCTTTATTTTACAGCTGATTGGCGATTAAAAATGTATTTATAGGGGTTTTATGGTGAACTAGCTGTTACCCGCGGCTTCGCCCGCGTGATATATTGCCTTTATGCAAAATTTTAATGATGATCAGTTCAGTAGATAAAGCGTGAAAGCGTAACAAACAAACAAACTCACTTTCGCATTTATAATATTTAATATTATACTTAGGATAGTTAGGATTAGGATGTATAATAACATAGTGTTTTCTTATGTTTTCGCGATTGTTACACA
The DNA here is from genome assembly GCA_963082605.1 of Rhodophaea formosa. Lineage (NCBI taxonomy): Eukaryota > Metazoa > Arthropoda > Insecta > Lepidoptera > Pyralidae > Rhodophaea > Rhodophaea formosa. The sequence continues at coordinate 3,799,241 of OY720228.1, read as the reverse complement.
TTTAAATAAAATTATTTTAATACGGTTTTTATCGCGTTTATCGTTAGGTGTATAAATAATGTAATAAACGCGATAAAAACCTTATTAAAATAATTTTATTTAAATGTATAATAACAGTTGGCAAGGCACGAGGCACATAGCCCGTAGAACCGATGGCCGAATCGGGCTTAAAGGTTCTCGAATGGCGACCACCTACCGGCAAGTGCAGCGTTTGACACCCATCGACCAGGTGATCGGACGACCTGACCAAAGGCGCAGGATGCAAGCCAATGATGATGATTGCTGTCGAATTTATGTGTTTACTAGCTTTTAAATAAAATTATTTTAATACGGTTTTTATCGCGTTCATTACATTATATAAACACCTAACGTTTCGAGCACTTCTAGTCTACCTGCGACCACAAACACTGTAAAGTGCTCGAAACGTTAGGTGTTTATATAATGTAATAAACGCGATAAAAACCGTATTAAAATAATTTTATTTAAATGTGTAACAATCGCGAAAACATAAGAAAACATTATGTTTACTAGCTGTTGCTCGCGGATTCGCCCGCCTCAGATGGACATAGGATAAATAGCCAGTACCCTAACCTATGTGTATGCAAAATTTCATGATATCGTTCAGTAGAACGGTCATGAAAGTATAACAAACAAACAAACTCACTTTCGCATTCATAATATTAAGTTAGGAAAGTTAAGATTAGGATTTATTCCGGGCTAATGTAAATAAATAAACATAAATACATATATATCTGGCAGTACAGAGAGGGTCGTGCTCCAGCAGTGGAGACTAATAAAAAGACCTGATGATGATGATGATGATGACATATATATCTAAGGACAAATCATACAGATTGAGCTAGCCTCACAGTAATTTGAACATGTGTCGAAGGAAGTTGGCTGGCGTGATAACCACTGCGCAACGGAGCTCTTCAATATCGTAATCCTAACTAATATTATAAATGCGAATGTGAGTTTGTTTTTTTGTTTCTTACGCTTTTACGTCCTATCTAATGAACCGATCATTGTGAAATTTTGCATACATATAGTTTAGGGTTCTGAGAAGGATATAGGCTATATATTACACGGGCAAAGCCATGAGTAACAGCTAGTAGAATATAAAAATGCATACTTGGATACGCACATACGATTTTTTGAATGGAATTGTTTGTACATTAAATAATATATGCATAACTCTGTACTTATTTTTTCAGCTGTAAAACCACTTTTAATTTGCCTCAAGTACGTATAAATAATTAATTTTCCGCATTCAAAAGTACCCTCCCCTATCTTCACATTCGTCAAAGACCCAAGAAAACATCCCACCAAACGTATTACATTTTCAGCAATACTAATTAAAGCCATTTGTAATTGATTTAAGCCGGCCGTGAAATTAACTGGGCCTCCGTAATTACAGAAACATTCCGTTAAGAGATACTTCAAAACGTACTCCTCACGCTCGCCATAGATTTAACATTCTTATAGAGATGGCAAAGTCAGTATTATAGGTATATATTCCCTGCGTATGAATTGAGCGTTACTTGTCGTCATATCGATAAAAATAATAATATTACAATATGTACCTAGAGTTTATCCCCCGTCACTCGTTTTAACTTGTAAGCTTAATTAGTAATCAACACGGCTGCCCGCGATACAGGCCTGTGCCTAGTGCGGGAGACACTGTAAATATGTGCTGTAATACGAGTAATTCTTCAGAAAATAAATAAATAATTTTGTTTGTTTTGTAATATTACAATGCATCTTTGTATTATGTTCCTAGGTTCTGTTTAATGTCTATGTACTAAAAGTAGCATAGATATACTCGTAGGAACTTCATGCATTCCTCATTCCTCCTCTCGCTCGCCAGAGACTTAACATGTGTTAATTATTAATTAAATGCTGCAAGTCAAATGTGATCAAACTGATCAATATCCCCGTGTCTCAATGATAGTGAAACTTTTACATAACAATGCGGTGAAATGATGTCCAGGAGCTTATCAGATTATAAAGAACTTCACACCTCTTATTTGTCAAATTCAGCTTTTTCAGTACAGATTGGTTCACAGTAACAGCTTTTTTGACTATTCTTGTTCAGTACGCATTATGCTTTGATCTAAAAATATTCAGTCCTGTCTAAACCTTCCTATATCTATGTAAATTTTAATTACGCACTTCCCAGCACCAAAGGTGATTTATGTTCGCGAGGTAAGAAAGCTACACGCATTTTTAAATTATTTGTTTATTATTTTCATTACGTTTGTTTTATTAACGCGATCTGTACTTATTGCGTTTTCTTTTATTGAGCAAGTGGGTCACCTGCAGGCTTATTTGCTAACTTTTTACTACGGTCAAATACAATATAATACTAACGTAATAGACTGCCCACCTCATACAAAAATATTGGACCAAATTAAGGTTGCGAAAAGCAGGCAAATGTATGGCGCAAGAGAGTTGCTTGCTACTCGACACTAGATGGCGGTAATCTGCGTTAGCCTTTAACTTACTAAATATACGGTGTCATTTTAAAATATTATGCCTAAAATATTGTTTTGATTTTTAATAAGATATATTTCGTATATCATGTTTTTATATTCTCATAATACGGTAGATACAATGTTGTGTAATTTCGAGTGATGCCATCTATGCGAGTCTCTGAGAACAAATCGTACGATTAAGGCGTTGAGACCACATGCTACGGTGTACCACGTTTTGATGGTAACTTTAACATCCATCACAGCTTTCATATTATTGCCTTTTTTTAAGATATATCAACGGCAAGCGCAGCGTTAGAAACCCACGGACTAGGTGGTCGGACGACTTGATAAAAGTCGCAGGAAGGCGCTGGATGCAGGCCGCTGCCAACCGGTCGTATTGGAAATCCTTGTGGCTTATGTCCAGAAGTGGACTTCTTGTGGCTGAGATAATGATGTTGTAGTGACCATCAAAACGATGTACACCGTAGTTGTCAAAAGCTAGCAAATTAAACTGCTAATCGTCAGTGATAAGCACTGCCCATCAACAACTGCAACTGCTGCGATTCAGTAAGTAATCCAAAATCTATATATTATAATTAATGATTTTTATTTCAATTCAAGTATATGATTACTAATAATTATCCTAATTAAAAAGTGACTTAAAAATACTTAAAAGGAAAATAATATTGAAACTAAAACTAAAATAAATAATAATAATTTGATTTAAAACCAAAGATCAAAATCAAGGTTTCGTCCGTGTGGCAAAGTGCCAAGAACACTGGCTGCATTCCCCCGCTGTACAGCAATTCCGATTCTCTGTGCGAGGAATGAGCCAGCCCTCTTGTCACCAGCGGCGACAACCAGCCTGGGAGCTAAAACCTTATTATTTTTAGTTTATCTAACTTGATATCGCAGGTTTTGGCACACGTACAGATTCAACTAATTAGATACCAAATTGAAAACTTTATATGAATGTTAGACTTACGGCAAACGGAAATTAAGTTGTTCATTTATAATTGTGAATCGTGTAGTTTGCAACTGTCCCAAGACAAAAAACTTGAGATGTTACCTGAAACAAACGAAAAATAAATATTAGGAAGTAAAATAACAATAATAATCTTATTAGAATGACGAGCTCCGTAGCGCAGCGGTCAACACGCCTGCTACTCGGATGGTCCCGGGTTCGATCTATGGTCAGGTCAATATAGAAAATGATCTTTTTCAGATTGACCTGGGTCTTTCTTGGATTTATCTGTATAAGTTATTATCAAATATAGTATCGTTGAGTTAGTATCCCATAACACAAGCCTCGAACTTACTTTGGGGCTAGCTCAATCTGTGTGAATTGTCCGTATAAATTTATTATTTTATGGAATATTAGGGAAAATCGTAAAAACCGATCGTATTTGGACGTATGTCAGACGATTCATATCATCATATAAATATTTATATGATGATGTATATACACAGCCACAAGAAGTCCACTATTGGACACTGACCGTATAGTCTACATACGTCTCGCTCTAGGATTTCCAAGACAAAAATAAAAAAATTAAAAAAAAAAATTAAGTAAATACTTGCGTTCAGCGATTTTTATGAACTCGCGAACGCGTCCAAATTACGCTGGTGTTCACCGTTTAACTTTTTGTATTTTTTAAACAAATCATTCGTAATAATAATAATTGGGACAAAGACGTGATTTCATACAATGCCAAGATAAATAGGTTGAAACATCTGCAGTCCCAACTTAAAGATATCTCAAAATTTATTCAACTCACTCGTATCTATTAACAACTTTATAAACTTAAAAACACTTTTCCAACTTGTTTGCAAATATCAAACGCTTATATTTGTATTGTGCCAAGTTACCAACTTCTCAAACTTGATATTTTAAGTTAATTTTCATGCTTAGTCAAGTTAACTCGTAGACTGAGATCCCAGTCTTGCCTATGCTACGTCATACAAGCAGACCTGTAATATAAAGAATATAATCGTAACTGAAGTGAAGAAGATATTAGTACTCTCCATTCTAGACACCGACTCCTTAAAATATGAGACCAAATATTTATTAAAAATATAGATCCCTACATACACCAACGTTAGTAAAAGAGTAGTGGACTAAATTTGAACTTTGTCCTTACTTTGTCCGTCTAATATTTTATTATCCTTATCTTGCATAAATGATCTAAATCACTACATATTATAAAACAAAGTCCTCCGCCGCGTCTGTCTGTCTGTTCGCGATAAACTCAAAAACTACTCCGCGGATTTTCATACGGTTTTCACCAATAGATAGAGTGATTCACGAGGAAGGTTTTAAGGTATAATATATGCCCGGGCGCAGCCGGGTAGGACTGCTAGTATAAAATAATTTAAGCTTTTACATTATTATATATTTACGGTATTATCAAAATACTTTGTTGTTTTTGCGTGAACGCGAGTAACAAAAATCCAAAATCTTTATTTTTCGAGTAAAATCATCACGCAAACAGTTTATAATAGTCATGGGAGCTTTCTGCCTTTTAACACTATAATGCCATCAGCTCTGTATCTAACATTTCTCCAAATATCCTTTTCCGTGTGTTAGTGCGGACTGAGAATCGAGCCGAGCGAAAGCTTTGCTCATCCTCATGCAATCCAGCTTTGCTTGGATGACGTAGGGAAGGCCGGCTTTTGATCTTAGCCTTGAAGTTACAACTAACTTGAAGTTTTGAAGTTTACATGTGAAAGATGCGAAGTCGCTCTACAGGTGCGATAAGGCGAATTAATTTTGTATGAAAATATCGCAGTAACTTAGTCGTTAAGGAATATTTTAGTAAAAGACAACCCCAACTTGATTACACACATTATGGCTAACAGAACGTATTCTTTTTGAAGAATAGCTACCATATTTTGAGGAATGCTCCGTTTATTTTTTGTGCAGATGTTGATATTTGCCCTCCTCTTTCTCCTCATCTGAGCATCTTTTTTAATACAATAGCCTTGAGTTCAGTACTCCTAAAGCATGTAAGTAATTCATGATGTAGTAAGACTTGCATCTTGCATTTTTACAGTTGACTGGAGCCAGACGCCACTCCTTGAGTATCTCACGAACCCTATGTATTAAACCGTGATATAGACTCAGCTTTTTTTTGTGAGTCACTTGTGTGCGTTCGACCCGAAGAGGTCTAGGATGAAACACACAACAACATTTTTTTTTATTGCCTTATAATAAAATACAATGATTATACATATACATTATATGAACATTTTATATTATTCTACGGTAACTGATTCTGTGTGCCTTCGGGCAAAGGCCACACGAATTTTAGTACAAAGAAAAAATATAGGGACAAATCACACTAGCCTCAGCGTATGTTGGGAACTTGTATCGAAGGCTAGGTATTAAGTCAACGATACTTTATTTTATAATAGATACTTATACAGATAAACATCCAAGACGTAGACCAGTATGAAAAAAAACTTTCCATCATTACCTGCCCCCCTATTTACTAACTCGGATGACAGGTGTCGATGTCTATCAATCTAGAATTTACAATTACAATGCTGGTTTTGCTTGCTCGAACTTTATATTTGAAATACAAAAACCGCATTGTAACAGCAAATCCTAGAGTGACAGGCATCGACACCTGTCATTCGAGTTAGTAAATAGGCCGGCTGGCCGGGGATCGAACCCGAGCCCCCTATGTCTCAGGCTGGCGTGTTAAGAACTGTGCCACGCGAATAAAAAAAAATGCCTATTCACTTTTGCCTTATCTCAAGAGCCACCGACACATACCTGTGTAAAGTATAATCAAACCTAGAACCCTTAGGGCCGATTTAAACCACTGCGGTATTTTGAGCTACTTTCCATCTTAACGGACGTTATATGGGAACCCAAGGGACACGTTTAGCGTGTGAGTGGACTGGACACTAACACGCTAAACGTGTCCCTTGGGTTTTACGACCTTGGGCTCTGTCTACCCCGCAAGGGATAAAGGCATGATAGCATGTTATGTATTTTGAGCAATGCCCGTTCTCCGTCAAACACAGACCATTCTATCCGGCAATAGTAAAAAATACCAGTCTATTTGATTTCCGTTTGACTCTAAAAACGAACATAGGCGTTGTCCTTTGTCCTCTGTGTGGGACCCGAAGTCTGTGCGTCGGCTTAATAGAAGAGGTGGCCATTCGATCATTTAGTACAGTCGGTGCAGCAAATATGTGTTTTCCTGACCAGTTAACGAAATAGGCAATTAATACGATAAAAATATATGTTAACCAGGACCAAGCGATTAATATGAGCATTATTAACAATGCCCGAGCATTATGAATAATGCTTAGACCTATCGGGCTAAGTTTTAGATTAATTACTATTATATTTATCACAGTGCAAGCTCATTATTATATTTGTCCATAACATAAATACATCAAACTAGCAAGCATCAATAAACATTTTTAAGGCATAAGACAATATAAACAAAACTTTATTTTAAAATATGTATGGTTTAAGAAATCAACTAGAAATAATTATTTTTTTACGTTTTACCATGTGGTTAAAAACGCACAGGATTGGCTGAAGCAAAAGTGACGACACCTGCTTGTAAACAGTTGTCAGTCGAAGTATAATTTGAGAGCTCCAACAGGACTTGCTTGATTGACGTCATGACAACACGTGATGGTCAAAAAGAGTTTTTTATTGCCAATGGGCTACTTTCCTAAAAAAAATATTTACGTTAGATTATCAAAAAAACATTTGACAAGTGTTTTCATCTTTTGTAAATCAAACAAAAAATGACTAAGATATAGTCCGTTAAAATTCCGTGTGACGTCACTGGCTAGTACACTTTTTAGTTTTTTTTAAATTAATTATTGAATTAGGCATTTGTCTCCCATCTCACCTGATGGTATTATGACGACGAAGACAAGGATGTTACATGCCTATCCAAGAGATACCCATTATAGTGAACTGTGATGTCACACGCCCCCACTAATGCACTTTGACGCGCTTTATCTTTGGCATTTATTGTATAATTGACGAAAAAAAATACATGTCCAATATATTTCAATTGTCTAACTGACGGTCTAATTTTATTTGAATTATTTTGACCCGAAACTAGCCTATTTCAAACAGAAAGGAGTGGGTTCTAAACTTGCCCCGGGTGTCGGATTGATCGCACAACTATCTCCTCCATGCATTGGTAGATACGTAAAGCCGTTGGTCTGATAATTGGACGGTATGCTCTTGTATTACTTGAAATGTTTAAATTTTGGTTTTCGCCAAACATCAGATCATCAGACAGAATGACTTTTTATCTCACGAAGTGAATACCGGTGACTGTACCAATTAAAATGCCAAGGCTTTTGTTTTGTCGCCGCTTTAAGACGCTCAAAAAGGGATTTTTATTGCCAATTTTGAACAGAACGGAGTGGGTTTCAAACTTGACAAATGTCGGAATTGATCACACAACTACCTTCTGCAAGTATTGGGAGACACGTCAAGCCTTAGGTCTATTTATTAGAGGACAGCTAATAAGCTGTGTCAAATGCCTTAAGAGTCGCCTGGAAGCGCATGTCTCCATACAAACGCAAAAAGGGAATTGTGGCAATATTTGATAATTTAGGAGTAAAATTAAGCATTTAATCAATTAATCTCATTAAAATCTACATACGTTCCTATACAGCTTGGTCAAAATACCAATGGTTTGAGAATTACAAGCCTTTTCAAATTTGTATGGAAATCTTGAGAGGCGTATAATTATCAAACATTTGATAATTTAACCAAACTTTATAAGATCGTACGTAGATTATAATGAGACTAATTGATTGGATGCTTAATTTTGCCCTAAAATTATCAAATGTTGCCACAATTCCCTTTTTCCGTTTGTATGGAGACATGCGCTTCCAGGCGACTCTTAAGGCAGTTTCACTACATATTATAAAACAAAGTCCTCTGCCGCGTCTGTCTGTCTGTCTGTTCGCGATAAACTCAAAAACTACTCCACGGATTTTCATACGGTTTTCACCAATAGATAGAGTAATTCACGAGGAAGGTTTTAAGGTATAAAACATGCCCGGGCGCAGCCGGGTAGGGCTGCTAGTGAAGTATAAGACAACAGTGTTGACCACTTACACACTTTTTTCTTCGTGGTACGAACGGCGGACTGTACCAATTATAACGGCGCGGTTTTTGTTTTGTCACCGCTTTGAGAGACGATGCTCAAAAAGGGCTTTTTATTGCCAATTCTGGACAGAACGGAACGGTTTCAAATTTACCTTCCAAAATTTACCTTCCTCATGCATTGAAAGACACGTTAAGCCGTTGGCCTAATTATTAGGGGACAGCTGTTAAGCTGTGTCAGATGCTTTAAGGCGCTATTATAGTAACACTAGCGCCACCCAGCAATTAAATTCAAATGGTATCGAATTTTAAAAATATAACAAGCACAAAGCTACTAAATTGCTTATAGTATTTTTGTATATTACAAGTAATTTACTAGTGCCATATTTAAAGAGAAAAATCGATTAACGCCAAAAGTGGCCACTTTTGGTGTTAATCTGTTTTTCTCTTAGTTTATCAAACGAATATTAGTGGAAATGAATACCAAAATACTACAAGTAATTTACTAGTTATGTACTTATTAGATTTTTAAAATTCGATATAATTTAGGAATAAAAGAATTAATTGCTGGGTTGCGCTAGTGTTACTATAGGAGCGCCTTAAGGCCACTTGACATATTAGACAACAGTGTTGACCACTAACACCCATTTTCCTCGCAGTAAACTGTGGACTGTACCAATTAAAACGGCGCGGCTTTTGTTTTGTCGCCGCTTTGAGAGACGATGCTCAAAAAGGGCTTTTTATTGCCAATTCTGAACAGAACCGAGTGGGTTTCAAACTTGACCCGGGTGTCGGAAATCTATTCAAGTATTTTGAAATATTATTTTAGACTTTTAGCGTTTTATTTGTAGAGTAATTTGAGAAAAAAAAATAGATAAATTGTGTCTATTAATCTTTTATTCTTTTTTAAACTTTCGCGCTTCAAACACATAATTATTAATATTAACAGGACTTAGCACGAACCTTTTACTTATTTATTTTCGCTGACGTTTCTATGGAGTTACATCCATCGTGGTCGCAGCGAGACTGGAGTACGGCGGTGTCATCTTGTGGTGGTGGGAGCACTTGCACTAATAATGTCACTACCCACAACTAGTTTTATATTTTCGTATTAGTGTTTTGTTTTTAAAATCGATTAAATGCATATGTCCCTTATGTTGCCTGATGGAAAACAATGATAATCTTTTATGGGACAATCAGAAACAAAGTTTGGAAAGACCTCGTTTAGTACAATGGCGGCCTTAAAGACGGAAAATCAGGATTAGTAACAAGCTTGCAATATTAATTTTTAGGGTTCCGTACCCAAAGGGTAAAAACGGGAGCCTATTACTAAGACTTTGCTGTCCGTCCGTCTGTCAGCAGGCCGTATCTCAAGAACCGTAATAGCTAACCAGTTAAAATTTTCACAGATTTTGTATTTCTGTTGCCGTTATAACAACAAATACTAAGAACAAAATAATAATAATTAAGGGGGGCTGATCCATTTTTATAGAGGCCTATTCAATTCAAACAAACAAACAATCAAATTTTACTTCTCTATAATATGAGTAAAGATATAGATTATAATTTATAATATAGTTACAGGTTTATAGTTTAACCCCAAGTTTAATATGCCCATCAGGTCCTTCAAAAGCTGATATTGTGTATGAGTGGTCAGTAATTTATTCAGGATGTCCGAAACTGACTATTGAAAGAGTATAAACCATCACAGTCCATCAATAGTCTTTCAATAACCGCAAATGACCGCTTTGAACCGGTTTTGACCGGCGTAATCGAAATGTAAGCGGAATTGGAATTCTGGTCGTAATGTGGTTTAATTTTGCTGGAACTATTTGAAAAGATGGAATAAAGGGTAAGAAGGTTTTACTTATTACGTTCATGAATATTATAACGACCTACGTGGCGCAGCGGTTACCACGCCAAACTGTGACACGAGTGATCGGACCCGGGTTTGATCCCCAGTCAGGTCATGATGAAAAACGATTTTTTTCAGATTGACCTGGGTCTTGAATATTTATAATATCTATCATAAACCATAATATCATTGAGTCAGTATCCTACGGATCAAGGTCGAGAGAGCTGACATACTGTGCCAACCGAACATAAAAAAGTGGAATAAAGTAAAAGAAGAAGAATTATCCTACAACTTAGTTCACAACTTACTGTGATAGCTCAATTTGTATGATTTGTCCCTATAAATAAAAAAAAACCGGCCAAGTGTGAGTCAAACTTGCGCAATGAGGGTTCCGTTCCGTACAATATGCTTCGTGAACACACACACAATGTGCAAAAAATATGTTTTATTCAATTGACTAGCGCCATCTAGTGGTGTTTTAGTGAACTATTTCCCTAGTTGAACTTATTATAGTGAGTTTACAACTTAATTTTCAAGTGATAGAATTCTTATTACTTTTCCTGTGATCTTCAAGGAATGAACTATATTTTGTAATTTTTTCAAAATTTTCGGCCCAGTTGTTTCGGAGATCAGGGGGGGGGGGGGGGGGAATGGTCATTTTTTGCCTTCTTTCGTGAATAAAATCGAAAGTATAGATTTTACCCGAACAAAAAAAAAATATTTTTGTGATCCTCATAATGAGCCCTTTCATTTGATATATGACACAGTAAGGTTTGCAAAACTTTCATTTAAAATTTTGTAATTGGGCCCCTGAAAATGACCCTTATTTCAAAAAAATCTTTATTTACTTTGCTCATCCGTGTTTGGGTCATAGGATTACACCATCTTACCAAATTTCACCTAATTTGGTTCAGTAGATTCGGAGAAAATCGGCTGTGACAGACGGACGGACGGACAGAGAGACGCCCGAGTGATCCTATAAGGGTTCCGTTTTTCAATTTTTGTACGGAACCCTAAAAAAATACCCAAGTTGAAACAGATATAGAAGCTCGATCAATAAGGTTCCCATGTTCTGCCTATTGGATCATAAGTCTGCACGTTCGGAATTAGCTCCGTGCATGAATATTAAAGTGAAATGTTGATGTGGACGCAGTCACACTACAGCGTTATTTCTACCTCTAGCATTCTCACCTAAATGAGACATCAATGTATTTGCAGGCTTTAAGGGGGCACACTAGGCACAGTAGCGACGCCAATCATTTTATTCCTAATACTTTACAAATAGAAAGAAATTTAAGAATGTGAATCATATAAGCACTAGTAAATAACTTGAAGTATTTTTGGAATCATGTTTTAATATTATGAGAATCAGTCATTAAGAAAAAACGTGATTACCGCCAAAAACGGCCGTTTTTGGCGGTAATCTGATTCTCATAATTCTCACTGATTCTGATAATATTAAACATGATTCGAAAATCACGTTATTTACTAGTGCTTGTATGATTTACATTCTTGAATTTCTTTCTATTTGTAATGTATTAGGAATAAAATGATTGGCGTCGCTACTGTGCTTAGTGTGCGGCCTTAAGTGTGCCTCTTTTATGAAATTAAATACGGTTCAAAGACGAGTGGTGACACGTTCAAAAATAGTACCACAGGGAATGTTACAGTCGCTCACCTGCTGCTACAGACGCCTTTTTAACACATTTTATATGAAAGAAGCGTGTCACGGGAAGGTACCGTTTATTGAACTTTTGGGTTTCAAGGTAGAAATGCAAAAATCTGCCATTTCATATTGACTTGTGATAAAGATTTACATCAGAATTTTGTTTATTAACCTTTTTAGTGTAATTGTGTTGTTACTTTTTCGTTTCTAGTATATCGCGGGCGATACTCCGAGCTCTGTGATCATTTCCACCTATATTTTTTTTTTATTTAAGTAAGAATGCTAGTCTTATCTAAATGAAATAAAAAATAAATGTATGCGAACAAATCACACAGATTGAGCTAGCCCCAACGTGAGTTCGAGACTTGTGTTATGGGATACTAACTCAACGATACTTTATTCATAGTATAAATGCAGCGGTTCTTTTACACTTCGGTGTAAATGCAGTCTAATTTAAATCGGCACCGACGTGCATCAAATGCGAAGCACTTTGCATACTTGTGTTCGACGATGACTGACCTGTTGATTATGTGTTTTTAGACACATTTGAGCATTTCATTTCATCATGATTGCATTTTCAGCTGAGGTGAATCGATATCCTAGCTCCAATGTTCATTGCAGCATTCTAGTTTATGCTATTCATACCACATTAGGACCACTAAAAGTCTTCCCATAGTGTCTTAGAAGGTTACTTAGGAAACACAAGCTTAACAAAGCTTATAAACATCTAAGAGACCTCTCCAATTTGTCTGGTCATGGCAATATATGACTCGAGTGGTGAACAGAGGGCCATGCTCCTTCAGTGGATACTAAATAAGACCTGTTGATTATGTGTTTTTAGACACATTTGAACATTTTATTTCTTCATGATTGCATTTTCAGAGGTGCTTCGATATCGAAGGTCCACTGTTCATTAGAGCATAGTTTTTTATACAGACTGATTTTTTACCCCCTGACTATATTTTAGTCTCGGAATCAGAATTCCAAATAAAACACAGAATTGCAAGAAAATCGGTCGATCAGCTGGGCGAATTGCTATGGAGAGACTGATTTTTTTAAACATTATTTACCATTTTTTCTTGTAATTCTGTATTCCATTTCGGATTCTGATTCCGAGACTTAACTATAGTCTGGGGATAAAAAATCGGACTGTATAATACTATTCATGCCAGCTCTTGCCGTGTAGTTTCCCAACAGAGTGAAATAGGACCATTCCATGACTTCCCGTGGAAAGCGATTCAGGAAACACAGGCTAAACAGAGCCCATGGACAACTGCAACACCAAGGTTGTGTAAGCCTACTAAATAAATGTAATGATATACTGACTAATTAAATATGAAAAACCATATACTCTGATACATATCTGCAGATAATAATATTTGTATTGACTAAAGGAACAAATGATTAGTAAGCAATAATTATATTTTAAGAGCATGCATCCTTTTTATTGTCTGCATAAGACTGGCCACTAATAATCAGCGTCACAAAAGAAATAGCTAAAAAAGGAAAGACAGAATGTTGGATGGTCGATTGAAAAAGGCTAAATGGTGGATATTAATAATCTCAGAATAGATATTAATATAGCTAATTTTGTTAGTTAATTCCTTAATAAAGTGGAATAAATATAAATATTATTTATTATTTCGTCCTGTACATTGAGTAAGACAATAGTTGTGACAAGAGCGTAACCGGACTTTCATTTTCCCTCCCAGTGGGGAGACGGATTGGCCTTCGACTTGTATCTAATTTGTCTAAACTTTGGAATTACTATTTATACTTGTATCAGGAATTGTCGTATTTATTTATAAGATGAAATCATCGATCTTTTTCGAAAAAGTTTTGGTCTGTTGGTCTCATCGAATGTCCCGACAGTGATTCACTGTAATCAAATGCAGTGAACAAGAAAACGAATGGTGACTCAGTTTCTTGAAACAATGCAGTCATTCTTTCGATATGTGTCAATCTTATAGCAACTTCAGTCCCCTTCGCTATCGATGATTCAATGAGCTTTTTATTTGTATTTTTTACATCTTTTATGTACCTTGCCCTTGTAGTTTGTATGTCTGAAAGGCATTTTTTTTTACAAATGCGTATCCCATCCCAACTAATATTATAATGGTACAGTGAGTTTGTATATTTGTTGCTTGTGTTTGTTGTTTTTAACCCTTAACGCTTATCTGACATCTTCTTTAAATTTGGCACCCATAAGTTAGGGTACAGAGAATCTCTCTCATTCCGTGGGAATACGATAAACGACTCAGCAAATTTATGCAGCAAAATCATAAGCGAGCGAAATTGCAGTTAAAAAATTTTTAGTAAATAATTGTTATTCAAACTAACTTTATGATATACTAGCCGTTAGTCGCGGCTCCACCCGCGTGATATATAGCCTATGTCCTTCTCAGTACCCAAACCTATGTGTATTCAAAATTTCATGATGATCGGTTCAGCAGATACGACGTGAAAGCGTAACAAACAAAAAAAACAAACAAACTCACTTTCGCATATTTATAATACTAGCTGTTACCCGCGGCTTCGCCCGCGTAATTTATAGCCTATGTCCTTCTCGGTACCCTAACCTATGTGTATGCAAAATTTCATGATGATCGGTTCAGCAGATACGACGTGAAAACGTAACAAACAAACAAACAACCTCACTTTCGCATGTATAACATTAATAAGTTAGGATAAAGTAACTTTTGCTAGCGAAAAAATGATAGTGATATTTTGGCTAATCTGAGCTTGTTACCACGGAACCCTTCATGGGCATGTCAGACTCTCACTTTGCCGATTTTTTAAAAATTCGGATGTTCTATTCCGTGTACTAGTATCATAATCCTACTAACGTATATTAAAAATGCGACAGAGAGTTTGTATATTTGTTTGTTACCTCTTCCTCTTTATCTACTGAACAAATCTTCTTGAAATTTATACATACACATAGGCACATACATACACACACTACGAAGGACATAAGGTCCTTTCATCCCAGAGTAAAAGTACTGTTTCCTTGGAAATTACGATAAACAAATTTATACTCGGCAATATAGTAGCAAAAAATATACGGCAACATTATATGCAAGCGAAGCCGCGGGTACAAACTAGTCGAAGAATAAAGTGTTCTCTCAGTAACTGAAATATTTGTTCATTGTTCATCATTTTTAATCCCATCCCAATCCCAACTAATATTATAAATGCGAAAGTGAGTTTGTTTATTTATTTGTTTGTTCTACGCCGTATCTACAGAACCGATCATTATGAAATTTTGCATACACATAGGTTAGGGTACTGAAAAAGACATAAGCTATAATATCACGCGGGCGGAGCCGAAGATAACTACTAGTTGATAATAATTTACGAAGCACATGAACTTACTTTATTACCCGGTCAGTCATCAACCCCTTTCATTTGTAATTCAGAAACTACCCTTTGTGAACCAGACAGACGCCTTTTTGTCGAAGTCCGAACTTAATTGGCGAGCAAACAATTCGTTTGGAAGTTTCTTTGACTCTTAATTTGTTGTTGTTTGTGTTGTTTTCATTGTCATACAATGTAGGACTGTTTATCGAAACAGCTCTAAGTTAGCTAAATTTAAATGGCAGAGGATAGAGACAGATGGAGGGAGCTCCAATAGGGTTGCCAACCGTACTATAATATATAGTACCGTACAATATTTCGGGACTCCGTAGCCAGGCTACCGGCGAAAATCACTTTTGCTGGTAGCATGAATGGGCCGGCTCGTTCGGGGAAGTACCACACTCTCACAGAAAATCGATGTTTGAGTATTAGCTTTACAGCTTCTATGCTTCGTTCGGTGAGTGAGAGCGCCGGAGGCCTATCCCCCCTCCCTCTGGAGAGGGAAAAATAAAAGGCCGGCAACGCTTTTGTCATACCCCTGGTGTTACATTAGTCCATGGGCAGCGGTGATCACTTACCATCAGGTGACCCGCTTGCTCGTTTGCCGTCCTATGACAAAAAAAAAATAAAAAAAAAAATATACTGTTTAAGAAATATATAGTACGCGAAAATACTATATTTCAGTAAAAAAGATCAATCAGCTTCGCTCTTAAATTTTGTTGGTGATTATGACACTGATCTTCAATTTTTCTATACTATACCAATCATTATATTTAAAAACGGGTCACTCACGTGCTACTTTGTCGGGATTGCCGACTATAGGACTCCTGATGAGTTCGAAACTATAGTCGGCAATCCCGACAAAGTAGCACGTGAGTGACCCG
This sequence comes from Rhodophaea formosa, assembly GCA_963082605.1. Classification (NCBI taxonomy): domain Eukaryota; kingdom Metazoa; phylum Arthropoda; class Insecta; order Lepidoptera; family Pyralidae; genus Rhodophaea; species Rhodophaea formosa. Next base: position 3,782,905 of record OY720228.1, on the reverse strand, counting down.
TTTTTAAATATAATGTATTTATCTCACGTTAGTTTCAATGATATAACTATACCAATCGTTTAAATGCGTAATGCCTAAACAGATTTGAATGTGCGAGGTATCGTTAGTATCGTTGCTTCACCCCGAACACAGAGGAAATTATCTTGAACTGTGTTAGTGGGTATTTATTTACATCTTCGTATGATGCCAGTGGCTAACACTATAGCGAAATTGTACAAGCTACCTATATAAATCTATCATCCGGAGTTACATAACTAGCTAACCCGTAGGATAAAGCTACTATTATCCACGAAATAAAAAGCCGGCCAAGTGCGTGTCAGGCCACGCGCAGTGTAGGGTTCCGTAGTTGCGAATCACAACTTTGATTTCACACCGTTCACACTCGCACCTCACAGTTTAACGACCAAAAATATGTTACAATGAAAATGTATGAAATTTTACATTTTCGAGTACATTTTATAAGTATATATAAGTTGCCTATAACTTTTTAGTTTGTACTTAGTACTCAGCTCTGTTAGTTTTCCTTTCAACTTCAGTATATATACTACTGCTGTATTTTTTTTTCACGTATCCATATATAACCGTTTAGTAGATAGAGGGGGGGGACACTTGCGTCTAACAAAAATTTGTACTTTAAAACCACATATTTCGGAAACGGATCCCTAAATCGAAAAAAGGTGTTCTCAACTTCACAATATTTTTTAAAGACCTATCTAACAATAGCCAACACGATGGGTTTATATAGAAAAAAAAATATTACTCCCTCTTTACTTGTATGGGAGCTACACTAAAAAAATTTTTTTTCAAGATTTTCTTTTACCACTTTTTTGCCATGACTAATATACATACCCATACCAAATTTCAGCTTTCTAGTACTTATAGTCTCTGAGTAAAACCGCGGACGGACAGACAGACAGACAGACATGGCGAAACTATAAGGGTTCCTAGTTTACTACTGAACCCTAAAAAGGGAAATATTATATTTGTTCAATAGTCAAATAGACTATTTGCCGTTGAGATTTCAATAGAAAAATCAACAATCGTTGAGCCGCCATATTTTTATGACGACCGATAAGTATACGGTTACCCTACAACTTATTACAACAAAACAAACGAATTTGAACCTTAATTCTACGAGGTTAATGTCTCAAAAGCTGTAGGTCGTAAACTTGTGGATTTGTATGAAATATGAGATGTTTGTACAAGAGCTTATTTTGAGAAGCTATTGGTTTTTAGAAATAGAACAGATGTGTTTGATAAGCTTTTGTGTTTAATTATTCTTTGTACTGATAATTGATATACATCCGGTGTCGTTAATGAAAATGATTGAAATCTGTATTCCACTTGAAGAGATCTAGGTCAACAGATAGGCAAACACAAACAACAGATGGTACTATTTTTTGATGGTATAAAAGGGACTTGTTAAGAGTCGCCTGGACGCGCATGTCTCCATACAAACGAAGGCAATATTTGATAATTTTAGGGCAAAATTAAGCATCCAATCAATTAATCTTATTATAATCTACGTACGTTCCTATACAGTTTGGTTAAATTATCAAATGTTTGAGAATTATACGCCTCTCAAGATTTCCATACAAATTTAAAAAGGCTTGTAATTCTCAACCATTGGTATTTTAACCAAGCTGTATAGGAACGTACGTAGATTATAATGAGATTAATTGATTAAATGCTTAATTTTCCTCCAAAATTATCAAATATTGCCACAATTCCCTTTTTCCGTTTGTATGGAGACATGCGCTTCCAGGCGACTCTTAAGCCATTTTTAGGGTTCCGTAGTAAACTAGGAACCCTTATAGTTTCGCCATGTCTGTCTGTCTGTCTGTCTGTCTGTCTGTCTATCCGTCCGCGGTTTTACTCAGAGACTATAAGTACTAGAAAGCTGTAATTTGGTATGAGTATGTATATTAATCATGGCAAAAAAGTCGTAGAAAAAAATCTTGAAAAAAAATTTTATTTTGGGTAGCTCCCATACAAGTAAAGTGGGGGAGTAATTTTTTTTTCTCTATTTACCCATCGTGTGGGGTATCGTTAAAAAGGTCTTTGAAAAATATTGTGAGGTTGAGAACACCATTTTTCGATTTACTGATCCGTTTCCGAAATATTTGGTTTTAAAGTGCAAATTTTTGTTAGAGGTACGTGTCCCCCCCCTCTATCTGCTAAACGGTTATATATGGATACGTGAAAAAAATTATAGCAATAGTATATATACTGAAGTTGAAAGGAAAACTATCAGAGCTGGGTACTAAGTGCGAACTAAAAAGTTATAGGCAACCAACTTATAAAATGTACTGGAAAATGTAAAATTTCATACAATCTTTATTGTTAGATGTTTTTGGTTGTTAAACTGTGAGGTGCGAGTGAAAACAGTGTGAACTCAAAGTTGTCATTCGCAACTACGGAACCCTATACTGCGCGTGGCCCGACACGCACTTGGCCGGTTTTTTTAAATTGTATATTAAGATATACTTTTATAACTGGTCTTGTCAAGCAAAATTTTAAGTAGCATTAAGATAAAGATTAGATCATAAATTGAAAGTGTTCATAATAGTATTTATTTTTAGGTTATATAGGTATTTTTATAGCAACATTTGAAATAAGTTTTACATAATCTTATCATTAAATCGATACCGTATCGCACGTGTCCCGTTGGTCCCGGCTGTCATCATTGATGGCAGTCGTTAAGCTGTGTCAGATGCCTTTAGGCAGCTTGAAAATCTGTGGTGGAAAAGTGTTGGCCACTAACACACTCGAAAAACAAACAAAAAACCGATATTCCGGATAAATATCTACAGATTTTATGTTTCCGTTAACACAGATTTTATTTTTAACATCACGGACCAATAATAATTTAGTCTGTAAAGCGCGTAGGAATAAGCCGTAACATAGCAGTGACGTCATTATAAAGTTTATGACGTCACAAACTGAGTGGCAAATCGTCGAGTAATAAGGAGCTGGAGAACGTGCGTGCTTCGCTTTCGAATGTAATGCATGATATAAGCGTATGTTCTTAGTCATGAGCGAAGCGAAGAGCGATAGCGATTAAGTATAATGGGGCAGGCCTATGCGCAGCAGTGAGCATGATAATGACGGTATCCAAGAAAATATACCACACTTTTTCTGAAGCGATTACCGAAAGAACAATGAGATATTGGAACGATAACAAACTTTGTTACGAGAATATTGTAAGATGTCAGTATAGCTAGCGACCTAATCTCGTGTGAGGATTTTGAATGAGAAGACTTCACTTTTGGGTTGAAATACTTTTAATTTATATGGGTTTTATTGACAAAGCAAGTTTTAATAAATTGTGATAAGGCGACGAGGCAACTGTGCTTACTAGACCAGCACAGAATAGAATGATGCTGGAGGCTGGGGCCTAGTCTTATATCCAGAGATAAGGACGGAGCAAGGTGGTGGCGATAGTAACGGTCGTAAAATATTTTATCATCACCATATTAACCACCTTGATATTTACAAAGTATAAACTTTTGCTTGTAACACAATTAAACCTAACAAAACGGTACCTATCTTAGACTTGGAACTCGCTTATAAAACAGTTCTTCATCTTCATCTCTTATCTCATCGTCACATGCTGTTAGTTCAAGTACAAGTCAGCTAACAGATAAGTCAATGGAAAGGCCCTATATATGAATATAGAGCCTATCCGTTAGTTTATAAACAGACCCATACTTGTAATAGCAGAATACTAAACACAGAAACTATTGGCACAAACACCGAGAGCTATTTCATTTCATTTCATTTATTTATTTCAGTACAAAATTATTTGTGTTGAAAATACAGTACAAAAAAGAAATTGACACACAATAATTAAATATTCTCGACAATAAATAACAATAAAGATAATTAATAAGATTAAATAATACAAAAGAATACAATTAATAAAATAAAAAACATCAAAATAGCACAAATTAGTCCAATCATGTCACACAAACAACTAAATCAAGAATTCCTGTAGTGAATAATAACACTTGTCAAGTAAAAATGCCTTAAGCTTATTCTTAAATTCTGCTTTATATAATAATGATTTATTATATAAAGCAGAATTTAAGAAGTCTCAAGATAGACAGCATTAGAACTCTTTGGTTTATTATCTCTCGTAAGTACGCCTCAAATTGCAAGATATACGAAACCACAGTTCATATACACAACCAAAAAGCGGAAACAAGGAGATACCAGACGGTTAAGACATCTATACACTCAGCTCAAGAAGTCGCTTTTCGACCATCACTATATCCGCATCACAAATCTAAGAGAATTTACCCACGATGCGGACGTATGTCATCGCTCCACCATACTGGCTTACGGGATTTGGGACCAGTTCAAGCTGGATTCCTGTGATATTGTTGATGACTTGTATATTACATCATAACTTAAGTATGTCTGTCTCACTCTCTCATTTAAGGCATTATGTATGACTGCATGTAATCCCAACTTCCCACAACGAATATATTATGAATGCGAAAATCAGTTTGTTTGTTTATTTGTTTGCTTGTTTGCTACGCCGTCGCCCACTGAACCGATCATCATGAAATTTTGCATACACGTTGTCTAGATTACGAAACAGCCTCCGTGGTCCAGTGGTTACGGTGTTTGCCTGTTGACCCGGGGGCGGTGGTTCGATTCCCACGGGAAGCATACTTTGTTAAGTTGTTTCCAGTTTGTTTAGGACATTGCGGGCATGAATCACCTGATTGTCTGATAAGAAAGATGATTCCGTGCTTCGGAAGACACGTTAAGCCGTTGGTCCCGCCTGCCATCTGGTAGTCGTTAAAGGAACCACGTCAGAGGCCGAGAGGCGGTTCCGAAGAACTCTGACACCAGGGTGTACATTGTCGACTGACCGTGTCACCTACTCGAAATGATGATGAGAGTACGGATAAGGACATAGGCTACCTTTCATTCCCAACGCGAGCGGAGCCACGGGCAAAACTAGTTTATAATATTCTAGCTTGTAACGATGAGGAACATGGTAATAAAAGAATATGCACCCTCAAAAAAAAGGTGAAAACTACAAAAACAATAGGTGAGCCTCCCACCCATGCAAATTCACCAGTCAGTTAATCATAATTTCTATAAGAAGTCCAATTTTTTAACCTTTATTTCTTACATTAGGGATTCTGCTTACATCATTAGAATACAGCGAGGTTTTTCGGAATCATCCTGTATATGCATACATACGCGCGAGAAACATTATCATCAGGTCTCTTTTAGCCTCCACTGCAGGAGCACGACCATCTGTGTACTACCAGAGCCATATTAGCCAGAGCAGACAGAGGATTTGGCCGTCAATCTCCACGCTGGCCAGACGGGTTTAAGAGATCTTTGATGTATAAGCCACCATATGATAGAAGTAGACTTAAGAAAATACAATAAAAAACAATTTTCGGCACTGTTGGTCTTTTTTTAGAAAATAAGTTTTATATTGTTATTTTGTTTGAATGACTGTTTGTTGCCATAAAATAAATTAAAAAAAAATGTTTCTTAAGTCGACTTCTACGACATCCACAAGAAGACTTGGAGTGGTACTACCCTACTCTGCCGGGAACCAAGCGGCACAGAGCAATACAAAAACAGCCCCTCCAAAAAAAATCCTATAAAAAAATGCTCTTTTCAAAAGCTGTTGGGTAAAAAGCTCAAACCAGCTGTGCATACAACATACAAGCGTATCTGTATCGAAGCTGAGGGTTGATCAATTAGTATTCCATTCACGACAGTCTTCGACGCTCCCAATCATATTTGTTTTGTTGGACGAGATCACAGAGCAGGAAAGTTCGATCATGACCTACTAGAGACAATAATAATAATAATAATCATCATCATCATTTCGTGTAGGTGACACGGTCAGTCGATCATAATAATAATCAATAATCCAGCATTAAGTCCACCCATATTTCAGCCCCATAGCCCATTAATTTCCCTTTTTCTAGTAGTCCCACCTCTGGCTAAAACCTGTTCGAGGACATATCACTCATTGGTATTTACAGGAATGGGTTCTGGCTGGAGACCTACATTACATCAACTTCTTCAAAGGTCCTCTACGTGTTGGATCTATATCCCCACGCAAGCCTTCCAAAGGACCGGGGTAACACCCGTGAGTCTCAAAGAGATACAAATAATAATAACAACGCGTGTCATCCCACCATAGATATCAGAATATTTGCATCCCACGCTCGACTTGTAGGCGAAAGTCGCGTTCTCGGCCTGGCACTTCGTGTAACTTTTTAATCTTACAAAGTTATCAACATTCGAATTTAAACTTATCGGGATATTTACCGTGATTATTGTGGCTTTTTTGAGTTTTCGATATTTCGTGCTTAAAAACACTTAAAATCCCCCAATGTGCTGCGATATAGTACTTATCATACATAATTACAGTTAAAAAGATTGATAAACAAAATTCTGAAGTAACCTTTGACACAAGTAAAAAATTGGATTTTTGCATTTCCACAATACTTTGAAGCCATCCATATTAGAAATTCCATGCTATAAAAAGGTTTTGCTAAATTTCACGAGCGGCCGCCTGCCTGATGCCCAACCCTCCTTGGGTATGCATTCGTTGCAGGTGTTATGTTAGTGATTTCATCCTTTAGTCGCCAGCGACACCCGAAGGAAGAGATAACAATACTTTGAAGCCCAAAACGTCAATAAGCGGTACCGCCCCCTGACACGCTTGTTTCGTAAAAAATGTGTTCAGAAGGCGTCTCTAGTAGCAACAAAAGTATACCAAAGTTGGTGGGAAGTCAAGGGGTACAGTTGGGGTTTGCCTTAGACGATTTTGCAAATTGATTTAAGTGCACTTTATAATATAAAATTGCTGTCGTTTGGTGTTATAAATGCTCGTGCTCATGAACAATTTGTAAAATATTAAAGTAGACTGTTATATGGACTCGTATACATTTGTCATTCGCTCTCACGAGGTTACCAAAGCACATACGCCATCTTTGATGCCACATACTTAAACAAATACCGTTCAATAGCGATACAGTATCTCACTAAACTGGACATTGGTACCGGGCGCAGTCCCCACTTGGATGGGTGACCGCATGTGGCATAATAAAATATCTCGAGCTCCTCCGTGCTTCGGAAGGCCTGTTAAGCCGTCGGTCCCGGCAGTCGTTAACCTATGTCAGATGCCTTAAGGCAGCTTGAAAAATCTGAAACCAGTGTTGGCCACTTACACACACGAAAAACTAACTAATTGAAATCCCGGTGAAAGCCATAATATAAAAGAAGAGACCACTACCGAAAAACGGCTTGTACGGATTTTAGGGCATAGAACACACGTCAATTGAGTTTGAATTTGTGGCCCCCAATAGAAACTTAAACGGAATTGTATGACATTTTTTTAATTTTCACCCTCACTCCATTATTTGTCTATGATCTTTATTGCCTAGAGAAAACATAAGGCAGAAGGTCGTCTGATACTAGTATAGTATCTTCTTCGTAGTTTGCGCAAGAGACAGTGACATTTCCTGTTCTGTGGACGCCACGCAGAGGGCAGCAGTGTGCACAAATAATTATCTCTATGATACTAGGGGTGATTTTAATCAATAAGAACTGCTGAGAACAATGATCATGAAAAATCGAAATACATTTTAGATCGGAAAGTTTGTCCCCGTCTAAAAAGAGATATATATTAACGTGTCTGTGGAAATATTGCGTTTATGGCAATGTTGTGTATCATTAAAACGTAATCCTCCTTGACTCCCAACAGCCTCCGTGGTCCAGTGGTTAAGGCGTTTGCCTTGTTGACCCGGGGGTCGTGGGTTCGATTCCCACGGGAAGCACTTTGTTAAGTTGTGTCCAGTTTGGTTAGGACACTGCAGGCATGAATCACCTGATCGTCTGATAAGAAAGATGATTCCGTGCTTAGGGCACGTTAGGCCGTTGGCCCTGGCTGCCATCTGGTAATCGTTAAAGGAACTACGTCAGAGGCCGAGAGGAGAGGAAGATACCTATATAATATATAAGACGTATTGGATTCTTGCAGTAGGTAATCTACCATACGAAATGATAATGACTGGTATTATAAATGAAAAAGAAACTCTGTTTTAGGGTTCCGTACAAAGGGTTAAAAGGGACCCTATTTACGGGACTTCACTGTCCGCCCGTCTGTCTGTCTGTCCGTCTGTCACCAGGCTGTCTCAAGAAATTTTCACAGATAATGTATCTCCCATACAACAGATAAATTTTTTTTTTTCGTCTTTTGCTCGAAAATTTTGTTGCCAATTGTCAATCATAGTTTCTCAAACTCGCACTTGGATACTATTTTAAAATTACTAAAGATGGCAGTAACTGTGTAATGAAGCTTTAGTACCCGGATATACCCTCCCCATTTCTCAGAAACCACTCCAACAGAATAACAAATTAAGTGTACACAAAACTACAATACCAGCACCAAAATTAGCAATTGTACGATACAATCTATCGTACAATTCTCACGCACAATATTTGTTCATTTGACGTACGATACGGTTCCGTACGCTTTTGGAATATTAAGCGACGGGGAATAGATAAATTAAATCACTGTGATTTCGTATTAAATGACGCTAGCGGGAAAAACGTTATTTTTTGGTCCTCTCGGAAATAGTTTAAGAACAGTGGACCACATAGGAAAGTATACTATCTCCATACTATTGGTATGGGGATAGTATACTTCAGGGGTTGAAAACGGTAAAGGTATAAGGGTATGGTACCGGTATAAAATTACGATACACCTTAGATTTAAAGGTAGAACCAAATCGGTTGACAATTACGGTTGTGATACAGCTAAATATAAATAATGGTATTTATACATTTACGATATTGTAATGTATCGATACCTTTATAATGACTGGTTCCTTAACTGAAATATTTTCAGTACCGAAAAAATGATGCGACTAAAAACATTGAGGCGAATCCTCAGCGGTAAAATTCAATGAAAACCTGTATTTCATAATTCCAATATCGAAAAAAATAACGATACCTCAATATTACAAAACCAAAATCGTACAGGTAACTTTTCTATATGGTATGGTAATTTGAAGGTACCGTTATTCTAAGGTATCGAAATATAAAGGTATGACGTCATACCGCTTACCGATTTGACCGTATTTTTTTCGGTTATTCAATCCCTGGTATACTTTTATATAGACCCGGCTGCCATCTGGTAGTCGTTAAAGGTACCACGTCAGGGGCCGAGAGGCGGTTTCGAAGAACTTTGACACCAGGGTGTGCAAGGTCGAATGACCGTGCCACCTACACGAAATGATGATGATGATGACTATTGGTACTATTGCACTAGTAGTATTGGTGGTATACTTATCTATGTAGCCCACCGTACTACTCCACGCTGGTATGGGAAAAAAGAAACCACGTAGAATGTACCAGCCATTGTAAAAGCCGGTCGAGGGAATGGGCGAATATCTAAGGAATCATGTCTATTTTGAGTCTGTTCTCCACCTACATGCTATGTCCAACAGTGGTCTTCTTAAGGCTGTGATGATGATGATGCAGGATAATAGAAACGAATGCGACGACCTTCGTGGCGCAGTGGTTAACACACCAACCTGCGACACGTGGGGTTCCGGGTTCGATCCCCGGCCAGGTCATGACAGAAAACGATTTTTTTCAGATTGGCCTGGGTCTTGGATGTTTATCTATATAAGAATGTATTGCAAAATATACTATAGTACAGTTAGTATCCAACGACACAAGTTTACAACTTACTGTAGGGCTAGCTCAATTTGTGTGATCTGTCCGTTTACACATATATATATATATATATACACCAACAATTAATAAAATCGTCCATGACCTTCCCTGACGCGAGTCAAGAATAAAACCCAGTTCAAGCTCACATAATGATTGTCCTGTGAAAATACTTTGTTTCAAAAAGTTAAAATATAAAAGACATACAACTTAAGTGTTTTTTTACAAATAACCATCAAACCAGAGAATGTCCCAAGGCATTAAGTCCACCTTTTGTGCATTTTAAAAGCAGCAATTAACATTGAATACATGTGTTATATACATAACTGCTGTGTGGGAGTACCTTAATATAAAATTGGTGTAATTTGGTGTTATAAATGCTCGTGCTCATAAACAATTTGTAAAATAGTTAAGAGGGTATACTAGCAGTGCGTTTTCCATACAAATGTATTTCTCTATTTTCTCGCTGAAAACTGCTTCTAGAGGCACAATTCTTTTTACATACAATCTATTACTAAAATAGGCATGTCCCTATGTTTTATTTTTTTCTAAAAACCTGTTGAAAAGAAAAAGAATTTGTGCAAAAACAATTTTTTTGGAAAAAATAATAAATAGAGGCATTCCTATTTTAGTACTAGATATTATGAAAAAAGAATTGTGGCTCTAGAATCAGTTTTCAGCGAGAAAATAGAGAAATACATTTGTATGGAAACCATATTGAAAAAACACTGCTAGTATACGCTCTTAAAGTAGACTGTTATATGGACTCGTATACATTTGTCATTCGCTCTCACGAGGTTACCAAAGCACATACGCCATCTTTGATGCCACATACAAAACCCAGTTCAAGCTCACATAATGATTGTCCTGTGAAAATACTTTGTTTCAAAAAGTTAAAGTATAAAAGACATACAACTTAAGTGTGTTTTACGAATAACCATCAAACCAGAGAATGCCCCAAGGCTAAGTCCACCTTTTGTGCATTTTCAAAACAGGAATTAACATTGAATACAAGTGTTATATACATAACTGCTCTGTGGGAGTACCTTAATATAAAATTGGTGTAATTTGGTGTTATATATGCTCGTGCTCATAAACAATTTGTAAAATAGTTAAAGAAGACTGTTATATGGACTCGTATACATTTGTCATTCGCTCTCACGAGGTTACCAAAGCACATACGCCATCTTTGATGCCACATACAAAACCCAGTTCAAGCTCACATAATGATTGTCCTGTGAAAATACTTTGTTTCAAAAAGTTAAAGTATAAAAGACATACAACTTAAGTGTGTTTTACGAATAACCATCAAACCAGAGAATGCCCCAAGGCTAAGTCCACCTTTTGTGCATTTTCAAAACAGGAATTAACATTGAATACAAGTGTTATATACATAACTGCTCTGTGGGAGTACCTTAATATAAAATTGGTGTAATTTGGTGTTATATATGCTCGTGCTCATAAACAATTTGTAAAATAGTTAAAGAAGACTGTTATATGGACTCGTATACATTTGTCATTCGCTCTCACGAGGTTACCAAAGCACATACGCCATCTTTGATGCCACATACAAAACCCAGTTCAAGCTCACATAATGATTGTCCTGTGAAAATACTTTGTTTCAAAAAGTTAAAGTATAAAAGACATACAACTTAAGTGTGTTTTACGAATAACCATCAAACCAGAGAATGCCCCAAGGCTAAGTCCACCTTTTGTGCATTTTCAAAACAGGAATTAACATTGAATACAAGTGTTATATACATAACTGCTCTGTGGGAGTACCTTAATATAAAATTGGTGTAATTTGGTGTTATATATGCTCGTGCTCATAAACAATTTGTAAAATAGTTAAAGAAGACTGTTATATGGACTCGTATACATTTGTCATTCGCTCTCACGAGGTTACCAAAGCACATACGCCATCTTTGATGCCACATACAAAACCCAGTTAAGCTCACATAATGATTGTCCTGTGAAAATACTTTGTTTCAAAAAGTTAAAATATAATAGACATACAACTTAAGTGTGTTTTACGAATAACCATCAAACCAGAGAATGCCCCAAGGCATTAAGTCCACCTTTTGTGCATTTTAAAAGCAGCAATTAACATTGAATACATAAATGAAATGCCCTAAGCCGACGGGTCAAGCTCTCTTTGACAAAAGCGTATGCAATAAAACGTTTAATATAAAAAAAAAAAAATTTTGAGTCATGTAACTGTTTGTGCTGACGCATCGTTACAAAATATACAATTTTAAAGGAAAATGAAAAAGAGGTAAGGGTCGGCACTCTTTAACTATATTATTAGCAGTGCCCTTAACTTCGTCCGCGTGAAAAAAAGTAGCCTATGTCCTAGGACCTCTAGAAAAGTAGAACTGTCCTAGACGTACCAAATTTCGTAAGTAGAAAAAAGTAGTTTTGGCGTGAAAGACTGACAAACAGAGTTACTTTTGCATTTATAATATTAGTATAGATTATAAAGAAGAAATATTAGATTGTTTGTTCTTTGAATTGATTAGACGCCGAAACTCCTGAACCAATTTTCAAAATTCTGTCAACTAAAAAAGCTAACTTATCTGCGGGTGACTTAGGCTATACGCGGACGAAATCGCGGAAAATTGCTAGTTATTAATAAAGAAGAAACAAATTCATGGCGAAATTTTTATCGATAAGGATACTTAAAGGGGTGTTTCATCCCGTCAATAGAACAACATTTCCTATAAGACCAATGCTGAAAACTCAAAATAAAATGACCTTCTTATACATATTGACCGGGGTGGCTGAATATTGTTGTATGGAAATGATTTCGTTTTCATTTTACAGCATTGGTCCAATAGGAAAAGTTGTTCATATTGACATGCTGAATGACCCCTTTAAGGGTCGTTAACGATAAATATTTCGCCACGTATAAGCGACGGGTGCGCATTTTCTCATATTAACTTTTTAAGTCTTATTATCAGTAGTCAAATAGACCTTAAGAGGTTATACTAGCAGTGTGTTTTCCATACAAATGTATTTCTCTATTTTCTCGCTGAAAACTACTTCTAGAGGCACAATTCTTTTTACATACAATCTATTACTAAAATAGGTATGTTTTATTTTTTTCTAAAAACCTGGTTAAAAGAAAAAGAAATTGTACAAAAAAAGTTTTTTTGGAAAACATAAAAAATAGGGGCATTCCTATTTCAGTACTAGATTTTATGGAAAAAGAATTGTGGCTCTAGAATCAGTTTTCAGCGAGAAAATAGAGAAACACATTTGTATGGAAACCATATTGAAAAAAATACTACTAGTACCTTTACGCTCTTAACGAGGCAAATGACCGGGCAGTGGCAGTTGCAAGTTACTGGTCATGGCAAATATAAAACTAGCCATCTAAAACTCGAAAGAGGAATAAGTAGTCAGATTCTTTTTTCATACAATTTTACATCCTAAATATCATCACTCTTCACATTTTTTGTTAAATGATCGTAATTCTTATTTTCTCTTCCATGCTGGTTTGGGAGAAAAGAAAAAACATAGAATATACCAGCTGCTTTTCTTCCCGCGCAGACCGTAAAAGCCGGTCAAGGGATTGGGTGAAAATCTAAGGAATCACATTGATAGGCGATGCGGCTAGCAACCCATCACTATTTTGACTCCGCTTTCCACCTTTACGCCCACTACGATGCTAAACGTGGCCTGTAGGTTTTATGACCTTGGGCTCTGTCTACCCTGCAAGGGATAAAGACGTGATAGTATAGTATGTAATTCATAATATCGCAATTCATACATAATGAAGAGTGATTAATATGAACACAAATAGGTGTGTAGTAGTGAAAAAATAATAGGAATACAATTTTTATGAAAGTCAATGTGGGCCTATTACCGACTGCATGCAACGGACAGCCCTGTTTCCACAATAAAGTACAATCGCATACAAAATAACTTTAACTTTATTACAACTAACCGGTGTTAAGTTACACCCAGATAAATAATGATAGGAGTTTAACGTCGATCGTAAATGAGCAGGATTTATATGGGACACGGAATACGACTGTACTTCTTAATTGACAGTAAAAACTTTGGAGATACCGTATAGCTAAAGATCCCGGGCATGCATACCTACGTCATTTTATAAAAGCTGGTTCAAAGTGTTCAGTACAGCGTCAGCAGCGTTGTACATGATTTATATACGGGATACAACTGTGCTCGATTGACAGTAAAAACTTTGGAGGTACCGTATAGCTAAAGATCCCAGGTCTGCCTCCCTACATCATTTTTTAAAACCTGGTTCAAACATACATAGCTGCGGTTTTTTGGAAGTTAAGAGCAGCGTCAGCAGCGTCGTACAGGATTAATATGGGGCGCGAGATACGACTGTACTTCTTAATTGACAGTAAAAAACTTTGGAGATATCGTATAGCTGAAGATCCCAGGTCTGCCGCCCCACGTCATTATATAAAAACTGTTTTAAACAAACATTATTGTTTTTCGTCTGTGTAAGTAGCCAATACTCCTTTTTTATGCCTTTGACGAGCTCCGCAGCGCAGCGGTCAACACGGATGGTCCCGGGTTCGATCCCCGGTCAGGTCATGATGAAACATAATCTTTTTCAGATTGACCTGGATCTTGGATGTATATCTATACATGTATTTGTAATAAAATTATCTAGAACTTGAACTTATCAAAGCTATTTTACTTAATTTATTCAGTTTAGAATTGCGACAGTAACTTACAAAGTTGCACAAAACAGTTCTCGGGAGCTTTTAGTGCTAGTTGCTAGTTAGTGAATCCTTTTGTCCCATACACACGTTCTGCGATAGCGCAGATAATGAAACATCCCTGCAGTCCCTCTTTACAAAGTTCTAGGTTGTCAATGCTGGCATTGAAGAAAAGGGAAACATAAAATATATCCTGGTATAATATATGCTTTTCTTCCCGCGTACACCGTTAAAGTCGGTCAAATCTAACGAATCACGTTATAGGCGATGCGGCTAGCAACCCATCACTCGATCAATTCACTTTTTTTCATAAATTATTGAACGGCGTTTTCTGATCTATCAATACACAGGTCGCATCACTTAAGGCGAAGTGAGTTCACACACTAGCGCCACCCAGTAATTAATTCATTTACTCCTAAATCAGATCAAATTTAAACAATCTAATAGCTGATTGCCCTAGTAAATAACTTGTAGTATTATTTTTGTTACTTTTCATAGATATTACAATCCAAGTTTAAGAGAACGAATTTTTAATTTTTCGTTCCCTTAATCGAATTAAAAATAGTGAAAACTTGTACCAATAATCATCATCATCATCAGGTCTTTTTAGTCTCCACTGCAGGAGCACGACCCTCTCTGTACTACCAGAGCCATATATAAGCTTGAGTAGTCAGAGGATTTGGCCTACACTCTCCACTGTACCAATAATACTACAAGTAATTTACTAGGGCATTGAGCTATAATTTTTTTTAAATTTGATATGTTTAGTACTTATAGAATTAATTGCTGGGTGGCGCTACTGTGTGAACTCACCTCGCCTTAACGGATTGCGCTGATATTTGACACGTAGATAGTTATTATGACGTAGGAATTTGCTTAGAAGGGATTTTCCAAAATTCACCCCCTAAGGAAGTGAAACAGGGGTCTAAGGTTTGTATTCCATACGAAGCCGCGGGAAAAAGCTCATAATCAGGTAAAACAAGCTTTTTTTGTCAAAAAGAATAGTATCTCATTTACAAATTAACAATCTTTTAATGTTCTTAGGATATCAAAAGCAAAAAATTATACTCTTGAATAAATCCGGGATATTTTTTCATAAATCATCCCTTAAGATTTATATTATTAGTGAAGACACTAATTAAGAAATAAGGGTTGTTTTGTTAATTAAATTGTGCCTTTGAAATTGGGGAACCGTATTCTTGATCAGGCGAATGCGAAGCGTGAACTTCCGTTTTAATTCATAAAAATTCTTGGAACTAGTAAAATGTTATGTGTAAGGCACGTACGAGGCTCGTAGTGAACGTAGTGTGTGGCAGAACTGAGTTTCTTTCGGCGTATTCTTCTCAGGAGTGGTCTTTCCTAAAGCTAGCTAAATTTTACGATTTACATGACAAAACACAAAAAAAATAACGTAAACGTTCAAAAAGTGATACATGAAATCCAAATTTTGAAACTATTCATTTCTCATCTTTTCTAATTTTCAGTTTCAGCAAAAAATACTTTCAAATGAACGGCTGTCATCAGAATCCGGGTTGGCCACAGAGGTAGACTTACTCATTATATTTAACTACTAACAGTCATCCAGTGACCACGGTCGGTGTAACCCGGCCGAAACGTCTGGAGAAAAACGATATGTTTTCGCGTTAATTCGCGACATTGCATTTAATACTCATTATATTTATTCAAGATTTCGGGACCAGGATACCTATTATCACAAAGAAGGAAAGCGGTGCATTTCCGAAAATCACCATAAACCCCTTTCATCAGTCTCCATAAAGGAGAGACAATAATCCAGCCGGACCCAACGGGTCATTCTCGGTAATACAGGATATATCGGATACGCTTTATGCGAATATCGGGCAGAAATGGTGCGATTTCCATTTGGGGTTTAAGTTTATAGTGTATCTGTCTATTGCAGTATCTAACATAATAGCAAATTTCCCGCGGCTTTGTCTACGTGAATTATAGCTCATGTCAGCCGAAGCTTTATAAGCTTTATATAGGTGTTGGAATTTTAAAAAAACAGTCCAGTGGTTACGGAGTCTATTTAATGTAAACGAACAACAAATATATCCTCTTTATAATGTTACTATAGATTTCGGGACTTGGTTTTATATCTATTATCACAAACGTAGAGAAAAGAGGTGCATTTCCGAAAATCACCATAAACCCCTTACATCAGTCCCATAAAGGAGAGACAATAATCCAGCCAGACTCAACGGGTCATTCTCGGTAATACAGGATATATCGGATACGCTTTATGCGAGTGTCGGCCGATAATGTTGCGATTTCCATACGAGGTTTAGCTTTAAGGGAGTTGCTTATAGTGTATCTGTCTATTCAAATTTAATTGATGATGGATCTCGTGGCCCAGCAATAATAGGGAATATGCATGAAAAAAATATCTGTTAACTTACCAGTTTATCCAAAAATATTCAATAGTAAAGTATTGAATGTGAAAACAGAATAAAATTTGGTTGAAAAACGAACGAGATAAAATGATTTTACGAAAATATGTCTATCTCACTCGCGAAAACACTATTTTATATGGCAAATGTATGCATGACATAGACTATGACGTCGCTAGTCCATATCGGACTTCTCTTTCTTATTTAAACTTTAAAGTTTCACATCTTCGTCGTTAATTAAGATATTTCAAAAGTTCTTTCTTTTTTTTTACTGTTGTTATTAAGGATTATACTAAGCAAATAAAAAAATTACTTGCATACTCCCTATTCCTAAACAACCAATGCTGAAATTTATTTACATACATACTATCACGTCTTTTTCCCTTACGGGATAGACAGAGCCTAGGTCTGTAAATCCTTGAAGCCACGTTTAGCATGTTGGTGGGCTTGTAGGTGAGAACGGAATCAAAACAGAGATGGGTTGCTAGCCGCATCGCCTATAGACATGATTCCTGATGCCCATTCCTTCGGTCGACTTTTAGGATCTGCGCGGGAAGAGAAGCAGCTGGTACATTCTACGTTTTTTCTTTTCTCCCAGAACAACGTGGAAGATGGAAGAAATTTATTTAATTTTAATTTCAAATAGGTACTAATTGCCCGGGCGGCTGAACACTCTTGTTTGAAAAATTAGTTTTTTTTTATTTCCTATCATTGATCAAATAGGATAAGTTGTTCATATTTACGGGCTGAGTCACCCCTTTAAGGTAATCATCATCATCATCATCATCATCAGGTCTTTTAGTCCACTGCAGGAGCATGAGCCTCTATGTACTACCAGAGCCATATATTAGCCAGAGCAGTCAGAGGATTTGGCCTACACTCTCCACGCTGGCCAGACGGGTTGGAGGCCCTTTAAGGAAATGTGGAAGGACAATTTATACGCTGTTAAACAGAATAATATAACTGGACAAAAACAGTATTAAATTAATTTTATTTCAATGTGTAACAATCGCGAAAACATTGGAAAACATTGGGTAAAGAAGCGTACAGGATTCATTTCAATTTGCACAAATTGCCCTTAAAACAACGCAAAATAGTTCCCGCTAAAGGCAAAATAAAGCTATGGTACATGGACGAACCGCATTTATGTGGAACCGGTTTAAACTGCTTTCAACCGGATTAACCGGGTCACACACATAATAGATTCACCGGACGCTTTAGAAAACTAGACTGGAATATATTTTATTTCCCGATGAATAGGAATTTCGTATGTCCGGATTATTTTAGTATTTTTTTTTTTGCAGAATATGTGAATAAAAGCAAACAAAACTATATTTGGTTCAAACTTAATAATATGCTGTCATATAAGTGAAATGCCGTGGACGTTGGAATGCCGTGTGGTTCCCGGCAGAGTAGAATAGGACCACTCCAAGTCTTCCCGTGGATGTCATAGAAGGCGACTTAGGAAACACAAGCTAAGCAAAGCTTATAAACATCAAAGAGACCTCTCTAACCCGGCTGGCCAGCATGGAGAGTGTAGGCCAAATCCTCTAACTTCTCTGGCATTTATTTAGCTCCGGTAGTACAGAGAGGGTCAAGCTCCTGCAGTGGAAACTACAAAGACCTGATGATGATGATGATCATGATGAATAGTGGACCTCGGGTTCGCTTTCGGACTTTTTCGGGATGTACGGTACGATCCTTAGTTTTTCATAAACACAATATTTTAATACTTATGCGTTAGCCCTTAAAAATAAGTCGAGACTACACGGACGACCCGTTGAAATATAACCGTCATGAATGCGCCGGTATAAACTGCTTTCAACCGGATTAACCGGGTCACACAAAATAAATTTCACGGGTCGCTTTAGAAAACTGGAATATATTTTATTGCCCGATGAACTATGAATAGGAGTTTGCTTCGGTCCAAATATTTGTAGTAATTTTAAAAACCGGCCGTTTAGGGTTCCGAAGTTACGAATGACAACTTTGAGTTCACACTGTTCACACTCGCACCTCACAGTTCAACGACCAAAAACATCTAACAATGAAAATTGTATGAAATTTTACATTTTCCAGTACATTTTATGAGTTGATTGCCTATGTTGTTGATATGCCTAAATAATTGATGGTGATGATGATGATTTTAGTTAACTTATTACCCCATTATTCATAAAAATTACCAATCGCTTATTAAACCTATTTTAGTTAAAATATGTTTTGTCTCGTTCTTTCAATGTCAAACATTAGTGGGATGAAGACTAAAGATATTTTAACTAAAATAGATTAAAGGAGCGTTTGTTAATTTTTATGAATAAGAGGGTTAACCTACAAATAAAAACCTTAAAATATACATACGTTTTACTTCTGAAAAGTACATGTATACAAATCCAAACACGTTTTTTTTCACAATAATATTTTGATTAAACGGACTTCCTTATCCGGTGTTCTCCATAAAGGCTTATCCGGATCAGGGGTTCTCAGCCAACTCGGACTAAGCATGTAATCCTGAGCACCTGGTTATTAAATCGTATAATATTTGAATGCGTTTGTAAGGGGTGCGTATTGTTTGATATAATAACAAATTATATATTTTCATTTCAATAAAGTTCAAAAGATATAATGTTTACTTGATATAATTATTACTGTTTATATTCTTGAAAGCTATAATAATCATGAAGTATTCAATTCGAAAACCATAAACTCATTTATTATAACGTTTATGAACACTAAACATCACCTGTCATA
Organism: Rhodophaea formosa; assembly: GCA_963082605.1. Taxonomy (NCBI): domain Eukaryota; kingdom Metazoa; phylum Arthropoda; class Insecta; order Lepidoptera; family Pyralidae; genus Rhodophaea; species Rhodophaea formosa. The sequence continues at coordinate 3,763,314 of OY720228.1, read as the reverse complement.
CAACTCGTTCAGTATACATGCCATAAAATATAACAATCAAAACAAATACTATTTAAAATATATATCAATAAAAATCTAAATCAATCAAATTGATTGTGACAATCGAGCGAGCGACGACCTTAGGTGCGATAGTGACTGGTTTGGATACGCAACTTGGTAACAAAAGGTAGGTTAGGTTATGGTTAGACATAGACCACCATATGAGCGAGCGAGCGAAGCGAGCGAGCAACGACTGGGCGCAAAAGTGACTGGTAACAGAAGGTAGGTTAGGTTATGGTTAGACATAGACCACCACATGAGCGAGCGAGCGAAGCGAGCGAGCGACGACTGGGTACGAAAGCGACTGGTAACAGAAGGTAGGTTAAGTTATGGTTACACATAGACCAGCATATGAGCAAGCGAGCGAAGCGAGCAAGCGACGACTGGGTGCGAAAACGACTTGGTAACAGAAGGTAGGTTAGGTTATGGTTACACATAGACCACCATATGAGCGAGCGAGCGAAGCGAGCGAGCGACGACTGGGTGCGAAAGCGACTGGTAACAGAAGGTAGGTTAGGTTATGGTTACTCATAGACCAGCGTATGAGCGAGCGAGCGAAGCGAGCGAGCGACGACTGGGTGCGAAAGCGACTTGGTAACAGAAGGTAGGTTAGGTTATGGTTACACATAGACCACCATATGAGCGAGCGAGCGAAGCGAGCGAGCGACGACTGGGTGCGAAAGCGACTGGTAACAGAAGGTAGGTTAGGTTATGGTTACCCATAGACCACCATATAAGCGAGCGAGCGACGACTGGGTGCGAAAGCGACTTAGTTACAAAACTTAGATTAGGATCTTCTATCACTTTATTTGTATTACCAATGAATCTTATGCTTAATAATAATGTATTACCAATGAATCTTATGCTTAATAATAAGTATATATTACGTTTATTATACGTAACAACAAAACGATTTGTTAAATTTTATTACGATAAAACTGTATATGAAAGGTTTGTTATGTTGAATAATTGTTATAACAAAAGATTTTATTTTTTTCAAAATTATTTCTTCCGAATTTTATCTTGATTGATAATTATACTAACCAAAATTATATATTTCGTTGGTATTGATCTTAAAACATATATATTTTGTGTTTATATGTTATATTACTTACCCGTTTGTAAGTGTATGAGTATGCAACATCTGTAATTTTCGTAAGTTACAGGTGTTATAAAGGTTAGGACTACTTTTTTAATTCTAAGTATGTCTTTGACTGATATTTATTTTAAGCAAATTCATAAAGACAAATTTTTATAACTCTGCTCGGCAAGATTTTAATCATTAGATCAGCTAAACGTAGAGTAGCACTTACTTATAAATAAAAAATGTCAGCAGAAGTAGTTAAGCTTAAAATTCAGTTGCAACATTTGAGCAAACGTACTTACATAATCAAGTTAAATAAAAGTTCCTAATCATCATCATTTCGTGTAGGTGACACGGTCAGTCGACCATGCACACCCTGGTGTCAGAATTCTTCGAAACCGCCTCTCGGCCTCTGACGAGGTTCCTTTAACGACTACCAGATGGCAGCCTATCACTATTAAAGTTCCTAATAAAAAGATCTTTATATTTTATCTTTATGTATTCATATAACAGTAAATATATCTCTTCATAAATCCGCAAACCTTCATTGAACAATAATATTTTGCCCGAAAAGAGTTTCTTACCGGGTGTTCTCCATAAAGGCTTATCCGGATCAGAGGTTCCCAGTACCCGGGCCGTGCGTGATCCTAAGCACCCGGGTATTAAACCTCTCTTTGTGCGATACCCGGATGATATTTGAATGCCTTTATATAAAGGATACAATTGTCCGATTACGTCTTTGGTACAGTGGTACAGCAATAGTTAACAAATTCGGGCTAAATTTTGGAAACAAAAATATAGATGCGTTTAATGTAGTATTTTATATTGTTTTACGGCCCTAAATACGAGTCTTGTATGGCCTTTTATTGTTGTTAATCATGGAAATGACAAATTCAAACTCAACTCAAACTATGTTTACTTAAGGCCCCACACAAGGCACACGAGCGACGCCAATAGTTTTATTCCTAATACTTTACAAATAGAACGAAATTCAAGAATGTAAATCATATACGCCTTAGTAAATAAACTGAAGTATTTTTGGAATCATGTTTCATATTTTAAGAATCAGTGAGAATTATGAAAATCAGATTACCGCCAAAAACGGCCGTTTTTGGCGGTAATCACTATTCCTATTACTGAATGATTCTCATCATATTAAAACATAAATCAATTAAATCAGTTAATTAAACTAATAGCTTCTTGAGACATTCAAGCTCATAAGAATTCCTTACCTAAGCATAGTCAAAATGCTGATAATCTTTTTGTAGTTATAATTTTATGAGCTTCAACCAATGGGTAAACATAAAAGAATTACACAATAGCCTATTGTTGGAAAGAGCAATGCACGTGTTTTGTAAAGGGATGAAGGAAACATAATATTTTATAGAGGGTCATTATAGTTAAGAGGGTGACGCACTTAAGGCGCTGTACATATTAACACTAGTGCCGCCCTGCCATTAATTCATTTAATCATAAATTACATTGAATCAGAAACTGTCTAGACTGTTGTCCCAACGCGATTTCTTATGTATAGATAAATATAAATAAATAAATATATACGGACAAATCACACAGATTGAGCTAGCCCCAAAGTAAGTTCGAGACTTGTGTTATGAGATACTAACTCAACGACACTACATTTTATAATAGATACTTATATTGATAAACATCCCAGACCCAGGTCAATCTGAAAAAGATCATCCTCCATCTTGACTTGACCGGGGATCGAACCCGGGACCATCCGTGTCGCAGTCAGGCGTGTTGGCCGCTGCGCCACGGAGCTCGTCATAGATAGTGTTTGGAAACTATTATGTTCGCTATTGAAGTTTATATATATGGATAGGCACTTCAATAGCGAACATAAATGTCCCATTTCTTACATCCGTATCATACAATACAAATTTGGTATTTTTAAGTTTAAAAAAATATAGAGATATATTTCGCTTGATTGGGTTAAAATTCTGTATAAGCACTGTCGGCAGAATCGTTCTGAATAGTTTTGACAAATTTTTGTAATGGTTTAGAAATTTATTAGTGCGTTATTAAAAGAGAAATACAATGGCGGTAACAAAAGTTCCCTTAATTTGAAATGATGATTTCATGAAAAGCATTACCAAAAATACTGCGAGTAATTCAATAGCGACTACTGAATTAGATTTCTTCAATTTTATCTAGTTAGGTTAGTTTTTATATGTTTTATATATACGGACAAATCACACAGATTGAGTTAGCCCCAAAGTAATTTCGAAACTTGTGTTAAGGGATACTAACTCATCGATACTTATTACAAATACATATATAGATAAACATCCAAGACCCAGGTCAATCTGAAAAAGATCATTTTCCATCTTGACCTGACCGGGGATCGAACCCGGGACCATCCGTGTCGCAGGCCGGCGTGTTAACCGCTGCGCCACGGAGCTCGTCACGAGTTAGGTAGAGCCACGAGCCACGGAGTTAGGTAGGAGTAAAAGAAAAAAATATTTTGTGGCGCTCGTTGGCTGATGTAAGCCTCTTAAGAAGGCGCATCGGATAGGTCACCGCACCCCAACACCTTATTGGCAGGTAGACAATATCCCCTTCCGACTTAATATTAATTTTGAATAGTCATTGTTTAAGACATCAGAAACTGTCTATTGATATAAAGCTTTTGTTTTTATTGAACACGTCCGTGATCGATACGAATATTATAAAAAGGATAAATTAATTTTTTGGTTTGTTTGCATTGAATGGACTCCGAAACCACAAGACCGATTTAAAAAAAATGGTTATCCAATCTTCGGGTAACATAGGCTATAATTTACGTGGATGAAGGCGCGGGAAAATTGCTAGTAGCTTTTATCACCGTATGAGTATGTCTGTAGCATTGAAGCCGTCTAAGAAGTTAAGAGTCCCACGTAAAGCCACAATCCCATACAAACCCATACAAAATTACAGCGAGTTGAAGTTTCGTATCGAAAACTTGTACTCGCTGTAATTTTGTATAGGTATTGTTTTTAAAATTTAAATCTGATTATAAACATCAATATGCCTTATCCGGTCGTATGTACGAAATTTGGTTGAGATTGGCTTGACTGTTGTAAAACTGAAACGAAACTACGTATGGGATTGCGGCTTTACGTGGGACTCTTAAGGGGGCGCACTAGGCACAGTAGCGACGCCAATCATTTTATACCTTATTCTTTACAAATAGAAAAAAATTCAAGAATGTACATCATATAAGCCTTAGTAAATATCCTGAAGTATTTTTGGAATAAAATGAAAAATAAATGGAAGGTATAGTTTAATAGGTATTATAGACTGATCATGCTTCATAATATGTTCATCATCATCATTTCGTGTAGGTGACACGGTCAATCGACCATGCGCACCCTGGTGTCAGAGTTCTTCGTTCTGTTATAATATGTTATTTCGCCTTTTTGTTTTACACTGTAGCTATATTTAATGAAAATTTTAACAAAAAAATTGGTTTTGGATTCCAATAACATTTAGAATAACCAGGATCAGTAATTTTGTGTTTATAAATGCATTTTCAACGGCAACTCTAATGCTTCGATAGGAATGCAATATTGTGTATTCGACATGTAGGATCGAAGTGCGGTGGCGTAATTGGTAAGACATAAGTCGTACGAAGATAAGAGACGGTTTTCGATGGAATCCTACCCTTGTGATTTTCCCATATCTTAATTTATAAGAGCAAACCAGGGTTGGGGGAGGGGAGGAACATTTTTTAAATTCATTGTCGTTTTGTGTTCACTCTACGTGCGACGCTGGGGTGGTTTTAATAATATTAATCATATTTTCGCTTTATTTATAATAACACAAAGCAAAGGCTTAAAAACTTTGCCGCAACGGTTTCTACCTAAATAGAAATTTGTAATTAGTATTTTATCTTCATAGTTGGAAACATACGGGCGTTAATGCGATATTAACAGCATTAATTTCAGTTTATTATAAATGTGTCACTATTTCACTAACTTGTAGGATTAAATACGCATATAGGATAAGATATTTCACTGAATATATCTAAATATATTTCACATCTTAAATTTAAGTCCGTATGTTCCAGTAAACGTAGTTTTGACTATCCCTGGCAGAAAATACTCACTTTTCTAACAACTTGTGCAAAGTTTTCCCTCTCTGAATAAGTAGCTTCAGTTCTTTGAACGTTGGCGCAAGGTAGGCCTAGTATATGTCATCAGCATCAGGTCGTTTTTAGTCTCCACTGCAGGAACATGACCCTCTCTATACTGCCAGAGCCATTAGCCAGAGCAGTCAGAGGATTTGGCCTGCCATCTTCACACTGGTCAGATAGGTTGGAGAGGACTTTCTGATCTCGTTTATAAGCTTTATTAAGCTTGTGTTTCCTAAGTCGCCTTCTACGACACCCACGGGAAGACAAAGAGTGGTACTATTGTACGCTGCCGGAAACTACACGCATTAGATATCATTAGCAAAAACACGGCATCAGATATCATTAGCGAAAAACTTCTGGTGATTCTCGCGTCAGAACCGCGCAGAATTTAAGTCCGTACGTACCAGTAAGCGGTCAGAGTAGTTCCAACCATCCCTGGTAGAAAATACTCACTTTTCTAGCAACTTGTGCAAAGTTTTCCCTCTCTTAATAGCTTCAGGTCTTTGACCGTTGGTTTAACAATAGTATGAATATCAGACATTATTTGCAAAAAACTCAAGGTGATCTCGAGTCAGAGCCACGCAGAATTTTAGTCCGTATGTATCAGTTAGCGATCATATTACTTCTGACCAACCTTGTTAGAAAATATCCCTTTCCAGCAATTTATGCTTACCTTCCGCTCTCTGCATATCTTCAGGTCTTTGCACGTTGATGATAGGTTTTACAGTAGTATGAATATAAGATATCATTAGCAAAAAACTTTTGGTGATCTCGCATCAGTACCGCCCAGAATTTAAGTCCGTATGTTGCAGTAAGCGGTCAGGGTAGTTCCCGACCATCCCTGGGTAGAAAATACTCACTTTTCTAGTAACTTGTGCAAAGTTTCCCCTCTCTGAATAGCTCAGGTCTTTGAACGGTTAACTCTGAGTATAAACGTTATATTGCCTTGAATAAATGGACGCCGATTTGTTTGAAACATTTTTCTGTTTCAAATTAGTTCGGAGTTTTACCTGGAACAAAAGGGAAATTGCATATGAGTATACTTTATTTGACAGTTTGAATTCATAACATTTTGTTTATTGTTACCAAAAATTGTAAGAAAATGTAATGTAAACAATAAAATATTATGAAGAGTTATATAGGGCTTCGCTTCAAAAACAAAATTTTCTCTCTCTTTTTTCTCTTTTAATCTCCATTTTTTTACGCATTTAAGTAATATCTCCCTTTCTTTCAAATAATGTATTTCTATCGGGGACAGCACTGGGCTCCGAAAAATCCATGAATGACCTTAAATTGTTGCTGTTTGGTTCTCGGCAGAGCAGAATAGGACCACTGCAAGTCTTCCCGTGGATGTCGTAGAAACAAAAACATAAAAACGTAAACATCAAAGTGACCTCTCCAACCCGTCTGGCCAGCGTGGAGAGTGTAGGCCAAATCCTCTGACTGGCTAATATATGGCTCTGGTAATACAGAGAGGGTCGTGCTCCTGCGGTGGAGACTAGGAGGACCTGATGATGATGATGACCTAAATTTTTTGGTAGTCATATCCTTTCGATTGATAGTATATATTCATAAAACAAAGGAAAACACATGAAGTGAAAAACATAAACTCCTCCTTTTCGGTTAAAAAAACGGAAACGTTATAGAATCATCAAAGAAAAAAAAATATGTCTGTCTGTCTGTCCGTTTGTCACAGCCATTTTCATGGGCGAGTCCGACTCGCACTTGGCCACTTTTTTAAACTAATTTCTTTAAAAATATTAGGCGATATGAACAATCAGATATGCAAAGAGGCTCGAAACCGTAGCCAAGGCTGTAAATATCTGCGATCAGTGATTTTGAAGAACGGGCGGCGGAATCAGAAATAAAGGACTCCGTAAGTCGATACGTTGGCAATACACACGGCTGGCTATCACACCGAAACGAATGTAGATTCTTTAGTTATCAGTTGTTCTTGAGTGTAAGTGGCTTAACATATTACGGAAAAGTAAATAGCTATAGCAGTTATAACAGTAAAACTTAAATTGTGTCTCGTTTAGTGTCCATGCGTTAAATTATCAGGAGTGCCACATAAATTTTTTTTGGCGAGGTATTTACATAAATTAGTTTTTTTGACAAATAATTTCTAAAAATGTTTTAGGTGATCCGAGCAACAGATATGCAAAGAGACTTGGAACAGTAACCAAGGTCGTAAATATCTACGATCAGTAAATCAGAAATTAAGGACTCTGTAAGTCGATATGTTGCCAATAAATACAGCTGGCTGTCCCACCGAGACAAATTAAGGTCACTTCGTTGTCTTTTTTCATGTGTGTAAGCGTCTAAAACTTGTATCAAATTTTAACTTATGACAAGTTACACTAATTTAGCTAGCCCAACAGTAAGTGAACTTATGTCGTAGGATGCAATCTCAACGATGCCATATTTTATAACAGATATTTGCATTAAACATCCAAGACCCAGGCCAATGTGACACAGATCATTTTCCATCATGACTTAACCGGAGATCGAACCTGGGCCCACCCGTGTCACAGACTGGCGTGTTTACCACTGCGCCACGGATGCCGAAAGGAATCTACTTTAAGACAACGGATGGATGAGTGTGCCTTCTACTAGAGAGGAGTTCGCAATATTACTTATGCTACTTTTGGTCGTCAATCCAAGTTATAACCATGTTTGAGGTTGCTTATCATGAATAAATGCTAATGAATATGAAGCGATGTTGAAGAAAACCCGTCGCAATTACAAATAACATACTGTAAATCGATAAAGCTGCCGTGTGGTTTCCGGCAGAGTAGAGTAGGACCACTCCAAGTCTTTCCGTGGATATCGTAGAAGGTGACTTCGGAAACGCAAGCTAAACAAAGCTTATAAACATCAAAGAGACCTCTCCAACCCGTCTGGCCAGCGTGGAGAGTGTAGGCCAAATACTCTGACTGTTACGTCTATTATATGGCTCAGGTAGTACAGAGAGTGTCGTGATCCAGCAGTGGAGACAAAGACCTGATTATGATGAAGATGTGATCCTCGCGAGGTCTGAAGCTTTCAGAACTTCTAGTTAAACGTATGTATATTCGAAACATTCCAAATTCTCACGGTTTTCCACACGTGATAATTAATATAATTATGTTTAGTATATATAAATAATATAAATATATACGGACAAATCACACAGATTGAGCTAGCCCCAAAGTAAGTTCTTATGTAAGACTTGTGTTATGGGATACTAACTCAACGATACTATATTTTATAACAAATACATATATAGATAAACATCCAAGACCCAGGTCAATCTGAAAAAGATCGTTTTTCATCTTGACCTGACCGGGGATCGAACCCGGGACCATCCGTGTCACAGGCCGGCGGGTTGACCGCTGCGCCACGGAGCTTATCAATTGACAATTATATTAAACAGTAATACAACTTTAATTGAAATTGAAAACACGAAACACGTGGGACTCAATTTCTAAGTTAGGAATGTAATTAATTATTTATAAAATTCAATATTTTAGTTTTAGTGCTGTTATTTTTAATTTAAAGTTAGTGGCTGCTTATTTTTTATTCATGTAAGTTTGTTTAGAAAGAAATAATTTCTAAATTATGTTTTTATCCTTCACGAAATTTTTTCACTTATAATATTAAAAGGTTTACATATTTATTCGTATAGAAAATAAACATTTTATTTACATATTACTAGCTTTTCCCGCGATTTTATTCTTGTATAGCTTATGTTAGTCGCTGATAATGTTGCTCGGTTCAGGTGAAACAGTTTTTCAAAATTGGTTTCGTCTCGTCGCCCTCTCCGCCGCCAGAAGTCCACGGCTGGACAGGACATGGGCCTTCCCTAAGTATTTCCATCATACGGGGTTTTGTCATACTCACCAAGCTTAATAGACGGGTTGGTGAGCTTTATATGAATATTAATTGCAAACAAACAAACATACAATCAGACCATCAAATCTTTCCTGCTTCAATAGTTTAGGTAATCATTATTTAAAAAAGTTGCTATTAAAATTAATAAAGTTGTATATGACGAGCTCGGCTCAGCGGTCAACACGCCTGCCTGCGACACAGATGGTCCCGCGTTCCATACCCAGTCGGGTCAAGATGGATAATGATCTTTTTCAGATTAACCTAGGTCTTGGATGTTTATCTATATATATTATAAAATATAGTATCAGTACTAATCTACCAAAAGTTTGTCACAAGAAATATTTCTGGGACTAAATGTTCAAGAAATTTGGCAGACCAGTCGACTCTTTATTATGATTGACATCCACAATCACAGCTGTTAAGAGTCGCCTGGACGCGCATGTCTCCATACAAACGGAAAAAGGGAATTGTGGCAATATTTGATAATTTTGGAATAAAATTAAGCATCCAATCAATTAATCTCATTATAATCTACGTACGTTCCTATACAGTTTGGTTGAATTATTAATACATTGAGAATTATACGCCTCTCAAGATTTCCATACAAATTTAAAAAGGCTTGTAATTCTCAAACCATTGGTATTTTAACCAAGCTGTATAGGAACGTACGTTGATTATAATGAGATTAATTGATTAAATGCTTAATTTTACTCCATAATTATCAAATATTGCCACAATTCCCTTTTTCCGTTTGTATGGAGACATGCGCGTCCAGGCGACTCTTAAACCGTAAAACGTTTAAAAGTTTTTTTGCACATGTTACTTTGATGTACCTATGCCGCCTGCAATTAAGAGCGATTTGACACTTGGGAAGAATAAAGACATTTTCACACTGAGTGGCATCTTCTTCTTAGCGTGTCGATGGTACGTTTATTATTAAATTAAATTTTGTCGCTCCAATAAAGAGCTACCTGAGTACCCGTATCGTTTGCCACAAGTAGATCGTCCCTCGTGCAGGTGTTTGGGCACTCGGGGCATGTGAGTAGGTGCGCCATAGTTTGAGAAGAGAAACTACACCGGCAGACATTTTGCGATGAGTCAATCATTCCCCATCTGGCAAGGTTATACTTGCAACGGCCTACTTGTGTTCGGAGCCTGTTAAGGGACTTCCAAAAGGGGCAAGGCAAGTTAATCAATCAAGTCAAGTCATGTCGCTTTTTTTGGTACACCCAAAAAGCGGCATGTCATTTTATGAAAACGCTTGCAGAAGGCTTAGAGTGACTACAAAATATAGTAAAGGATATGGACAAAATAAAACGCAAGGGGATCCAGCGGGGGCACATAATCATCGTCATGTCTTTTTTCACTGCAGAAGCACCCTCTCCTCTCTGTACTACCAGAGACATATATTAGCCAGAGCAGGCAAAGGATTAGGTTAGAGTTCTCTTTGATTTTTAGAAGCTTTGTTTAGCTTATGTTTTGTAGTTGTGGTAGAGCCACGCTACCGGCAAAAATCACTTTTGCTAGTAGCATGAATGGGTCGGCTCGTCCGGGGAAGTACCACACTCTCCCAGAAAATCGACGTTTGAGTAGTAGCTTTACAACTTCTATGCTTCGTCCGGTGAGTGAGAGCGCCGAATGCCCATCTCTGGGGAGGGAAAAATAAAAGGCCGGCAACGCTCTTGTCACACCCCTGGTGTTACATTGGCACACACATCACAGCGGTGATCACTTACCACCAGGTCACCCGCTTGCTCGTTTGGCATCCTATGACATTAAAAAAAAGTTGTGGTAGAGCCACGCTATCGGCAAAAATCACTTTTGCTAGTAGCATAAATGGGTCTCCTCGCCCGGGGAAGTACCACACTCTCGCAGAAAATAGACGTTTGAGTAGTAGCTTTACAGCTTCTATGCTTCGTTCGGAGAGTGAGAGCGCCGGAGGCCCATCTCGCCGCAGAGGGGTCTGGGGAGGGAAAAATAAAAGGCTGGCAACGCTCTTGTCATACCCCTGGTGTTACATTAGTCCATGGGCAGCGGTGATCACTTACCATCAGGTGACCCGCTTGCTCGTTTGGCGTCCTATTACATTAATAAAAAATGTTTCCTAAGTCGCCTTCTACGATATCCACGGGAAGACTAGGAGTAGTCCTATTCTACACTGCCGGGAACCACACGGCTGGGCACATAATATCTTAAAGCTAATCAAAAAGAGAAAAAATATCCTCTCTATTAAACAAAATGTTAGGGTAATCACCGTTGTCACTCAAACCATCAAATCAGCCCTTCAAAATGAACAACTTTTCCTATGAAACCAATCTGGGAAGTCGAATAAAACGACATTTTCATGCTAAAGTGTTCGGTTGGCACCGAAATTTGTATTAAAAATGTTGAAATTTCTTCGAGTTTTCCATAAGAAAAGTTGTTTATATTGTCAAATCAGCCCGTCAAAATGAACAACTTTTCCTATGAAACCAATGCTGGGAAGTCGAATAAAACGACATTTTCATACTAAAGTGTTCGGCTGGCCCCGCAATTTGTATGAAAAATGTTGAAATTTCTTCGAGTTTCCCATAAGAAAAGTTGTTTATATTGACGGGCTGATTAGTTTCATGATATATATATAGATAGAGTTTTAAGAATAATGGTGAATACCCTAATATCCTGTACAGAGTGCATTTTTCTCAATTTGTTTTATTGTTACCGTAGCGGGAGCAAGGTGGTATGCTCGACCGCCACAAAGGGAGATCTTCCCGCTGGGCAAGGTGTACGCCCAGGGACCCGTACGGCTCCGACTGAGTTCTGTCGGAGGTGTTACTTATGTCTCCATTCGCAGAAACTTTGTTTGCGAGTTTCAGGATTGTGGAGCGCCATCTTGTGAGAAGTTTTGTTGTTATTTTGCTGTCTCTTTATATTCACAGTTGGGTGTTTTCGTGTTAGTTCTTGTGGCGAATGTAGAGGTCGCCACAGTTACTAAAGGGGGTTTGCTTAGGTTGGATGGTGTTGCTTTTGACTGACCACATTTTGTTTTAAAAAAATATATATGAGAATAGGAGTTCATAAAAGTTAAGATGCAATCATATAAGTATTTACAAAATGCATTAAAAACATAGACAACGTGATGAGTTATGACATCGTGGAAATCTAAAAAAAAATACGAAACATTTCAAAAAATATACTTGGGTATTCTTAGCGTAGTTAGAAACGTACTGGTTGTCACAATAAAATGCCAGTCGTTAAGCTATGTCAGATACCTAGCAGCTTATAAAAACAATAGCGTGGGCCACTTATGCACACTACAAATATCTTTAAATTTATCGAAATCATATCGGTAAAAACTGTCCATAAGGTTGCTAATGTGAGATCGAGTCTTTAAATTCTGACAACTGACTTAATTGATTTAATTGATGCTTTGAACATGTGAATCTGTGGTTCAATTAGATTCGGGTATTGTTGAGTTTGCGGTATGAAAAATTATGCTCTGACGTTGCTCAAAGTATTTTTAACCGACTTCAAAAACGGATGAGGTTCCAAATTCGACTGTATGTTCTTTGTGCCGTGTGTTTCTGTGCCGTGTGGTTCTTGGCAGAGTAGAATAAGACCACTCCAAGTCTTCCCGTAGATATCAGAAGGCGACTTAGGAAACATAATCTAAACAAAGCTTATTAACATCAAAGAGACCTCTCCAACCCATCTGGCCAGCGTGGAGAGTGTAGGCCAAATCCTCTGACTACTCAGGCTAGTATATGACTCTGGTGGTTCGGAGAGGATCGTGCTCCTGCAGTGGAGACTGGAAGACCTGATGATGATGATGATGATGACATGTGAATCTGTGGCTCAATTAGATTCGGGTATTGTCGAGTTTGCGGTATGAAAAATTATGTTCTGACGTTGCTCAAAGTATTTTTAACCGACTTCAAAAACGGATGAGGTTCCAAATTCGACTGTATGTTCTTTGTGCCGTGTGTTTCTGTGCCGTGTGGTTCTCGGCACAGTAGAATACCATTCCAAGTCTTCCCGAAGATATCAGAAGGTGACTTAGGAAACACAAGCTAAACAAAGCTTATAAATAAATATAAATATATACGGACAAATCACACAGATTGAGCTAGCCCCAAAGTAAGTTCGAGACTTGTGTTATGGTATACTAACTCAACGATACTATATTTTATAATAGATACTTATATAGATAAACATCCAAGACCCAGAAATCTTGACCTGACCGGGAATCGAATCCGGGACCATCTGTGTCGCAGGCAGGCGTGTTGACCGCTGCGCCACGGAGCTCGTCAAAGAGAGCTCTGCAACCCGCTGGCCAGCGTGGAGAGCGTAGGCCAAACCCTCTGACTGCTCCAGCTAATAAATGGCTCTGGTAGTACTGAGAACAGCTCTTGCAGTGGATACTAAAAAAGACCTGATGATGGTATACGATATTCGCAACGGTGTAAACGCAGCCTTTTAAATAACGTCCGGACGCGATACTCGATTCTTAATCTCGATCCGTCCATCGCATCGAAAATCGATTAACGGAATTCGAAATTCGAAATGCGCGTCCCTTTTCAGAAATTCGTTAAGTTATTTTTTCCATGGTCGATTCCCCAATCGTTACGCGATAAGGCCTGAAAATTATTAATATTTCAAAAGCAGATATAGCGTATTTCGAGGTGGACAGAGGCCGAAATCCCATGTCGCTTTGACTAGCTTTGAGATTCACGTAGTATCAGCAAAAAAATATAGCCAAAGTCACTAGGCTGATGTGAGGAAAGGATTCAATCCATCTAGCTATGCTTAGGGTAGGTATGATTAATTGACTATAAAAAATTTTAATCCCATACAAATTGACCGGGCTGCTGAATCCCAATCCCAGCTAATCCTAACTAATATTATAAATGCGAAGTGAGTTTGTTTGTTTGTTACGCTTTCACGCCGTATATATCTACAGATCCGATCATCATGAAACTTGGCATACACACAGGTGAGGGTACTGAGAAGGACATAGGGTTATATACCACGCGAGCAAAGCCGCGGGTAACAGCTAGTATTATAAATGCGAAAGTGAGTTTGTTTTGTTTGTTACGCTTTAACGCCCTATCTAATGAACTAACCATGAACTTTTGCATACATGTTGTCTGGACTACAGATAAGGACAAAGGCTACCTTTCAACCAGGAGAAAAGCACTGTTCCCGAGGGATCGACACTAACGCGAGCGGAGCCGTGGGCCAAACCTTGTATTTTAATATTTATTATTTTTTTATAGCCAGCATAGGTCCCAAAGGAAAAGTGACGAGAGGCGGAGTCATTCTATAAAGCGATAAAAATTTGGCCATGTATATCAACTTGTACAGTTCAAAATTCGCATCATTTCTGTAAAATCACCGACCGTATAAATTAAAGACGATCGAATCACTAAATTGACGACCGATACTCTCGTAATTTGTGGACTGATAATTACAAATGATTATATGGTGCGATTATTACGGACGAACGGGTTTCGGCACGTAGTTTTGGGTAAAAAATATGCGTTTAATACTAGGTGTTCCGTACCAAATTCGTAGAAGGCGACTTGGGAAGCACAACCTACAGGAAGCTTATAAACATCAAACATACCTCTCCACCCCGTCTGGCCAGCGTGAAGAGTGTAGGCCTATTTCCCTGACTGCTCTGGCTAATATATAGCACAGGTTAGTACAGAAAGGGTCGTGCTCTTGCAGTAAGACTAAAAAAGATCTGATGATGGTAAAAATGTTCAGCAGCCCTGCCAATTTGTACGGGATAATATTTTTTTTTAGTATCATTAAAATTTTGCCATGTATATCTTGTCTCGTTCAAAATTCGCATAATTTCTGTAAAATCACCGACCGTATAAATTAAAGTCGATCGAATCACTAAATTGACGACCGATACTCTCGTAATTTGTGGTCTCATAATTACAAATGATTATATGGTGCGATTACTATGGACGAACGGGTTTCGGCACGTAGTTTAGGGTAAAAAATATGCCTTTAACACTAAGTGTTCCCTACCAAATTCGTACAATTTCTTGTCTTAAGAAACTTAGTAAATTTAAAACTCTAAGACCGCCGTGTGGTTCCCGGCAGAGTAGAAAAGGACAAATGCAAGTCTTCCAGTGGTCGTCGTAGAAGGCGGCTTAGGAAACACAAGCTAAACAAAGCTTATAAACATCAAACAGATCTCTTCAAGATTTTCCCTCTTCTTCCCGTCTCAGCGTGGAGAGTGTAGACCAAATCCCCTGACTGCTCTGGCTAATATATGGCTCTGGTTACTACAGAGAGGGTCGTGCTCTTGCAGTAAGACTAAAAAAGCTTGTGACTAAAGAACAAAACATTAAGTTCTTGATATGTCTACTGAGTATGATTTTCAAATGATACAGCAGAATGATTAGGTAAGTTATGGGACTTTTAATAATGTCTCTCCCGCAAGTACTATTACGGAACACAAAAAAATTAAATGTAAGTTATTTAAGAGCGTATACTAGCAGTATTTTTTCAATATGGTTTCCATACAAATGTATTTCTCTATTTTCTCGCTGCAAACTGATTCTAGAGCCACAATTCTTTTTTCATAAAATCTAGTACTAAAATAGGAATGCCCCTATGTTTTATTTTTTTCAAAAAAACTGTTTTTGTACAATTTTTTTTCTTTTAAACAGGTTTCTAGAAAAAAATAAAACATAGGGACATACCTATTATAGTAATAGATTTTATGTAAAAGAATTGTGCGTCTAGAAGCAGTTTTCAGCGAGAAAATAGAGAAATACATTTGTATGGAAAACGCACTGCTAGTATACCCTCTTAAGGCAGTGGTATGAGACATGATATGACGTATACCTTATCTTCATTCGAATCTATTAAATTACTTACATGCTGGTTTCGAAGAAAAGAAAAGACATAGAATATATCTGCTGCTTATCTACCCGCGCAGACTGTAAAAGCCGGTCAAGGGATTGGGCAAAAATATGAGGAATCACATCAATAGGCGATGCGGCTAGCAACCCATCACTATTTTGATTCCGCTTTCCACCTTAACGCCCACTACGATGCTAAACGTGGCGTTTGGTTTTTATGACCTTGGGCTCTGTCTACCCTGCAAGGGAAAAGACGTGATAGCATGTATGTATAAAAAACATTTATCATCTATTTAAATATCATCATCATCAGGTCCCTTTAAGTCTCCACTGCAGGATCACGACCCTCTCTGTACTACCAGAGCAGTCAGAGTATTTGGCGTACACTCTCCACGCTAGCCAGACGGGTTGGAGATGTCTCTTTAATGTTTATAAGCTTTGTTTAGCTTGTATTTCCTAAGTTGCCTTCTACGACATCTACGGGAAGACTTGGAGTGGTCCTCTTCTACTCTGCCGGAAACTACACGACTTAAATATAAATGACATAAATGCGGAACTTGCACACTATTTTTTTCGTTGTCCTATGAAAAGAGCTCAAAAATAGAAATAACCGTGAAAAAATCATCTTGATAACCCAAAAACTCTTTGAGATATAAGGGTTTGACAATTCCAGTTTTTCGTCTCGGCCTAAACGTCCCTAAGAAAAAACAACTGACTAGTGACGTCACTCCTTTAGCGATTTGTATGCGTGTTGTGAGGACTTTGTTTGTCAGCTATGTTAAATATTGCGTTTAGGGAAATGGCTTCATAACAATAATTCATTTAAATTTATAGCAATTATATATTTATTCTATTTCATAGTAATATAAGATTTTTGAAATTTTCATATTTTTGAAACGGACTTTTCTAACCAATCTTAACCAAAGTTAATGTATCGATATCGGACTAAAAGTGTCCTTAACAGATTTTTCCAGCTAGATGCTTATATAATCAGAAATAGTTTTCAAAACATATTCTTCATGCAAGCTCCCCATTAATGGAGTAAATCATCCGGTGCATCGACACCTGAGTCCCGCGCATTTCATTTATAACATGCACTCGGGTTTTAAATGAAAACCATCATGGCCGTTTTAAATGAAAATCGTCATGGCGGATATCGAATAATGAACTGCGGGAATTATTGGACTTATATGTGTTTTCAATTGACTTTAGTTCAACTGCTATAAAATAAGGGTTATGTTTTCTAGTAAATACATATATTCATACTTTTCCCTTGCGGGGTAGACAGAGCCCAGGTCTATAACACTTAACGCCACTTTAGCATGGTGGTGGACGTGGAGATGGAAAACGGAATCAAAATAGTGATAGTTTGCTACCCGCATCGCCAACTACCACGATTCCTTAGATTTCGCCCATTCCCTCAATCGGCTTTTACGATCTGCACGTGAAGAAAAGCAACTGGTACATTCTTTGTTTCCTCTATACTAATCCAGCGTGGAAGTGTTGTATGCTAGAATTTTTATTTAAAAAAAAGTGAAAACGTTTAACTTGTTCTCTTGTAATGCATATTAGCACTAATGAAGCACTTTATCGGGTTTTACGATTTCTATCATAAAAAGCGGGCAATATAGGCTATAATTTACGCGGGCTAAGTTGTGGATAACAACTATTATTTATCAATTTTAAAAGAAAAAAAAAACGGCCAAGTGTGAGTCAAACTCACTCGCGCAATGAGGGTTCCGTACAATATGCTTCGTGAACACACACACAATGTGCAAAAAATATGTTTTAATTAATTGACTAGCGCCATCTAGTGGTGTTTTAGTGAACTATTTCCCTAGATGAACTTATTATAGTGAGTTTACCACTTAATTTTCAAGTGATAGAATTCTTATTATTTTTCCTGTAATCTTCAAGGAATGAACTATATTTTGTATTTTTTTCCAAATTTTCAGCCCAGTAGTTTCGGAGATCAGGGGGGGGGGGGGGGGGGAATGGTCAAATTTTGCCTTCTTTCGTGAATAAAATCAAAAGTATTGATTTTACCCGAACAAAAAAATATATTTTTGAGATCCTCATAATGAGCCCTTTCATTTGATATATGACAAAGTAAGGTTTGCAAAACTTTATTTTAAAATTTTGTAATTGGCCCCCTGAAAATGACCCTTATTTCAAAAAAAATCTTTATTTACTTTGCACATCCGTATTTGGGTCATAGGATTACACCATCTTAACAAATTTCACCTAATTTGGTTCAGTAGATTCGGAGAAAATCGGCTGTGACAGACGGACGGACGGACAGACAGACGCCCGAGTGATCCTATAAGGGTTCCGTTTTTCAATTTTTGTACGGAACCCTAATAAATAATATATAAACGATATCTTTTTTTGCAATCGTCCTTTTCATATTATACTTAATACAGGCTAAATAAATTAACAAATTAAAATAAAAATTGAAACCTATATATTTATAAATAAAAAAGGCCGGGTGGTAGACTAAGTTGACATTTGTCTATCTGCGACCACGAACTCTGAAAAGCGTTCGAAACGTTAGGTGTATAAATAATGTAATAAACGCCATAAAAACCGTATTTAAATAATTTTATTTAAATGTGTAACCATCGCGAAAATATAAGAAAACATTATAAATTAGCTACCTGTAGGTAAAAGAATTTTAAAAATAGGTTTAGTAGTTTCGGCTGAAAATCAGTGCTGGCCATCTTTTTGTTCAGCGTAACACTGAGCCGCCACCTTTTGTAGTGCACAATGCTTAATTTTGTACTGTTTTTTGTTTGTTTTTCTCGTTTAGTTTTTGTGTTCTACAATAAATAATATTTCATTTCATTTTAATATTTCATTTCGGAGCCTACTCAATGTAAACAAACAATCAAACTTTCATATTCTTAATATTAGTATAGACTACTTCGTTTTAAAACAATATTTGTACAATAATCTGATTCAATAACTCCCTAATACCTTACAAATAACTTGAGAATTATCGTAGGTTTCCATTATCCACTACAATCTAATAATAACACAATTTTCTTCATAGAAAAACAATATTTTTAGAATACTCGCTCACGCAAAGGTAATATTTTTTGCAAATAAGATTCTGTATTCGCATTCACTTGTTACTTTACAGGCCCTTCGTGCCGAACTCAAATCATTTGATTTAGAAATAACTTGTCATAAAAGAAGTTAACAGTATTTTTAGCTCTTGTAATCAAAAATTTGCAATCGAGCTAATTTTTATATTCTGACCTGCAGGCCGATTTGCTAACTCGGTGTACAACGATTTGATTGTCACTTTAGCATCCATTACGGTTTTCATATCTTAATTAAAAATAGCCATTCATACCGAAGCCGTAATGAATATTGAAGTTACCATGAAAATGATGTGCACCGTAGCTGTTAAAAGTTAGCAAATAGGCATGCAGCAGGCCGATTTGCTAACTCGGTGTACAACGATTTGATTGTCACTTTAGCATCCATTACGGTTTTCATATCTTAATTAAAAATAGCCATTCATACCGAAGCCGTAATGAATATTGAAGTTACCATGAAAATGATGTACACCGTAGTTGTCAAAAGTTAGCAAATAGTCCTGCAGATGGCAAAGCCATTTTACACCGAAACATTTAAACTACACAGTTGAAACAACGTAGAGTAAACGGCTTTTAGATTAGAGATTATCATCATTATCATCATCATCATCATCAACAGGTCTTTGTTAGTCTCCACTGCAGAAGCACGACCCTCTCTGTACTACCAGAGCCATATATTAGCTCGAGTAGTCAGAGGATTTGGCCTACACTCTCCACGCTGGCCAGACAGGAGAGGTCTTTTTGATGTTTATAAGCTTTGTTTAGCTTGTGTTTCCTAAGTCGCCTTCTACGACATCCACCGGATGACTTGGAGAGGTCCTATTCTACTCTGCCGGGAACCACACGGCATAACTGATTCCCATACATTAAACTACAACAAACAATATTTTTTCTTCTTCCCAATACGTCCATAGATAGGTCTTAAAAAAACATTTTTACTCAAAGTCCACAGATATCAGAATATTTACGTCAAAATCAATCGTTTGATAGATAGACACTTCGGTAAACTGTTTGTCGTTTCACTTACTAAACGTAACTTTATATTTTACATAAAATGGGTTTGCTCTTGACCATCATCTAGCCCAGAGGCAAAGATATGGCCTAAGATGAAGCGAGCTTACCCAGAAGACGCCTATTCACTCTATTTTTAAAAAGATCAGGTTATATAAATAAATAATAAATGAATGATGACGAGAGGCGCACTTTGTAGAATTAGGCTTTGTCTGCTCCGTAAATAAATCTAGAAGCAGAAGACTGCAAGACCTTCAGACACCGTGAGCCAATACTGCGTACATCCGGAACGTTATCAATAAATATTTTAGGCGGTAGATTTTGCAGTTCTTATAAAATACTAGACAAATCTACCTGCGACCACGAACACTGTAAAGTGCTCGAAACGTTAGGTGTATAAATAATGTAATAAACGCGATAAAAACCGTATTAAAATAATTTTATTTAAATGTGTAACAATCGCGAAAACATAAGAAAACATTAAATCTAGAAGGCTCAAATCTCAGCTCACAGGAATAAAATAAGACTTAATTCCTCAAATACGGACAAAATGGACGAATAACATAAAATATGCGTTTACATTTCAAAAATATACATACATACACCTTTTTCCCATAAGGGTAGGCAGAGACTATGGATCTACACTTGTTACAATCCTGACAAATCCCTCTAGCTTCATCTCACATTCTCCCTATGCATGCTCTTCGGTTTCGGGTACTTCTTACATCTCCTTTCTTAAGAACGTCAGCAATCTGATCGCAGTACGTTCAGTACATTATTTTAAAAATATAGGATACGTAATACCGAAGGATATCCGACCATATATCTAGCAATACATTTTAATACGGGAATCGTCTGTAAATCAGGTTTCCGATATAAAACTGCACAAACGCACACAATACTACATAAATATCATACAATGACAGTTTATCGTTGACGTACAGGGACGTAGTTCGGTTTTGATTTAAAATTTTGTATAAATCATTTCAAACAATTGCTTATTTGATAAAAATGCTTGGAAATATTTTGTTTATTGTAAATGGTATCAATTCAATTACTGTAAAATTATTTCCATTTTGCAAAAAACAATAACAAAGACATAACATTATTCTGTCCTCATTAGTATAATATTTATAGTGTTTAATTATAAGTAGTTTATGTTATTAGAATATTATTAAACATTTATGTACGCATATGCTCAGGCTTATTGTCTAATACATAAAAGTAATAGTTGTATTCGCAATAAAATAAAAATTAATAATAAATGACGTACAAAAAAGGCTAATATTCTTATTTGAATAAAAAGTTACTTTGGCTTTGACAATATTGTTGTTTTCGTGTAATAGTGACGTGTGTCATATTTTATAACCTATTTATCTTAATTGGGCATAAATCCTTTTATTTCCGACCAACTAGAGATCATTTATTGTTAGTAACACACAAATCTTAACAAAAACTAATGTTAGTACACAAAAATAAATAATAATAATAAAAACACAAGGCACAGAAACATCACACCTGTGCGTTTCTCAGTATGTGAATCATTGAGCAATGATTCACATACCGAAAATCGAGACGTGACGCAAACAGCTTTAGAATACTATTGGAGCTGGCCCGAAGTCTGCTAGCCAGGGATGCGCACCTTTTGCGCACAGTAGTGTAGAAACAATCCACTCGCGCTTCGGTGAACATCCCCGACGCACTGCAGCGTCGAGACAACCCCAACAACACCCTGAGAGCATCATTGTACTGGACCCGTAGGGCGCCAAATTGCTTCTTCGTATATTGCACCCATAGGCTGCTCGTGTAGAACGATGTGCAGTATGCTCTAAAAAGAGTTATTTTAACTTGTCTTGAACAACGAGCAAACCTACGGGCTATCATATTTGCACGCATCGATAGCGCCCTACGCTCCCTTTCAATGTCAGTATTGTCTTTCAAATCGGAAGTCAACCAGTGTCCGAGATACTTGAATTTATAAACCCTTTGCAATGGTGTCTCATTCAATTTTATAGTTGGAATGGTATCCGGGCACTTCCTTCCGCTTCGAAAAACCATACATACACTCTTCTTATCATTATATAACAAGCCATGTCTGGTGGCGTATCGCTCACATACACTCAACAACTTGTCGAGACCACAGGCAGAGGCACTCAGAAGGGCCATGTCGTCCGCGTAACTAATGTTGTTGAGACATACGTCATCAATATGGCAGCCGACATGCAAGCTACTGAGCTCCTCAACCAACGCATTCACGTACAGGTTGAAGAGTTTAGGCGAAGACAGCCCACCCTGCCTCACTCCGCACTCCAACCTATATGGCTCTGAGAAAGCATTCGACCACTTTACGACATTTACCTGATGAAGATACCAGAACTTAAACAAGTTACACAGCTCTGGTGGCACTTTCATTTCATCTAATTTCTGCCACAAAATGTCATAAGAAACCAGATCGAACGCCTTCGACAGATCCAGAAAGCAGCCATACACTGGGGTGTTTCGCTCAGCATAGTACCTGACAGTCTGCTTCAAACACAAAATTGCGGACTCTGTGGAAAGACCAGGTCTGAAACCAAACTGGTTGTCATGTAATATTATGTAATTGTCCAGTTGTTTATTAAGCAGACTGTCAAGAACCTTTGCCACTACTGTAGCCAAAGAGATGGGCCTGTAATTTGCCTTATCACTAGTATCTCCTGTTTTGTTCATAACTATTGGAACCACCACAGTTTTCATCATTTCAGAGGGCAAGTAAGAATGGGACATACACATTGCAAAGAGCATATTGAGTACCCTCGGCAGGTGCGGCCCAGCATGTTGTAGATGTTCAATACTCAGCCCGTCATGGCCAGGAGACTTGCCCCTGCACATACTCTTAATAATTTTATCAACATCGTCTGTAGTGAAACGGGTATAAATCTCCTGCCCACACGGGCCAGGATCACATTTCGACTGTGGTGGCCCCAAGGGAGATTTAACAGAGAAATGCTCTTTAAACATATCAGCTATATCAGAGGGTTCACACAAACCGTCGACGCTCACAGGAAGTTTTGGCTTTGAACCAAGTTTATTTGTTGCTTTCCAAAAGCCCTTGAAGTCATGATTTTTGTGGTGTGATGCAATTATGTCCATTTTAAGCTGCTCTTCGTGATTTTGACACCACTTTAAACGGGACTTAAAAATTTTACGGCTTTCAACCATATCATCATAAACACGACCATTACTAGGTTTATTATAAAGCAGCCAAATATGATGTTTACACTTAGCCTCCCTGTGAGCTTCGCTTACATGTCTGTTCCACCCGACAACTGGCTTTCTTTTAGGTTTCACAAAACATTGCGTGCAGGTGGCAGAAGCAGCCTCACTCAAGACACATATTATGTCTTTATAAAGCTTTTCCATGAAAGTTTTGTGATTATCATTATCACATAAAACATTACAACAACTTAGGAGTTCATCAGAACAACCGATTAAGGTTAGTTTTTCATTACATATTTTCGTGTACATCTCAATTTGATCTAACTTCCTTTCACCCCATAAGATGTTATTTTTAACAGGTTTTTGTGAAGTAGGTAAGTGATTATAAATAAAATTTATATTTAAATTACACTCCATCACTAAAGGAAAGTGATCCGACCAACATACATCATACATAACATAGGTATCACAAACTGATTGCAGAACTGAGGCAGAGACCACACAGTGATCGAGCCAACTCCGTGACCCATGTGATTCACTCACAAAGGTATATGTACCTGATGATATACCTAGTTTATCAACATCCACGCAGGTCCAGTGTTCCTCACTACAGAAAGCTGACAGTTCTGCATAAAAAGTTTTTGTAGGATGTGCATTAAAATCCCCCAATATATACACTGATTCAGCACTTTCATTATTGATAATGGCACTCACCCAACTTAGTGTGTCCGTGAACTCTGACAGGTTGTTCGGGTCCTCAAAAGGCATGTACACATTAAAAACAAACACTGACCTCGCTTCCAACGATATTTTAATAGCACACACGCGAGGATTATTGCACTGCACTATTGACACGTTTTGAAATACGCGCTTATTCCACAGCAAGGCGATACCACCATATGGTCGCCCACGCAGCAAGCCGGCACCCGTATCTACCGCCGACATCCCGGTACATCCAAAGTCGTCGTGGATGTTGTCTAAAAAAGCTATATCTGATGGCAACAGCCACGTTTCTTGCAAAGCAATTATTGCCGATATGTTACATAATTGTCTTATATAGTCAACAGAACGCTTAACGTTTTTGCAGTTGAATGTAACCATTTTAATTGTGCTTATCATTTAAGTTCTGTGTTGCGACCGTCAGCGTTCCTATGCTTATAATGCACAAAGCGCCGGAAAACAATTCCCTGTGGCCAAAGTTCATCATTCAGGAACAATGGCAGTTTAATCTCAGAAACAAAGAATTTATAGGCATTGTAATTCTTGTCCTTCTTAGACGCAATTTTCTCAAGTTTCACAGTTTCCTGAGTTTTATTCTGTATGTACTCCATGATGTCTTGTTCCGTGGTTTCCTTGTGTACTCTCGTAATAAACATAGGTACTCTGGCCTCAGCAGCCCTGAACTTTCCCATCCATTTTGGGGTGGTAGGGATCTACCTCCTAGTGGTCCACCCTGGGCAACGTAGTCATTGCTTTTACAATGACGACGGCTGAAGATCCCTCAAAGCAGGTGGTAGGCCCAACGCATTCGCATCGGGCCGCCTGGCTTGCTACCACCTTCCTGCCGAAGACCACCGCCAAGCGATTTAGCGTTCCGGTGGCGCGCGGGAGTGCCAGTGCCTTTGGAGGACGGAAGGGGTCAGCTGCGCTGCTGGGAATCGATCTAGATATTGGGCGACACTGTGTTGGGTAACTCAAACCGGATGCTAGCGGGATCCCAAGCACGGTCTTTAGCCGTAGGCCGACCGCCGGTAGTAGGGGGCCCAAGTAGCACACTAGCCATGTACAAAAGGCTGCCCCACACAACGGTGAATAATCCCGATATGGTCCATCGTGCCAGTTGGCGACTGGAAGGGAGGACCCGGTGGTCATGCTCGGGGGGGTTGGGGCGTCCCCGCAGCTTCCGGATTGGGCTCCCCATCGAGCAGTTTAGTCCATATTCTGTTTCATTGAATTACCTGGTGGCGCCTCGACGTTTTTCTGCTCCTCCACGTCAAACACTCCAAAAAAATGCAAAAACAGTTAAAGAGAAATAAGGTTAAAAAAACGGCTGCACTTCCTCCCAAAAAAAGTGCACCTCACTAACATCCGAGGATTGCACTCAAACCTTGATCCAGTCCACCACCACCTCGAGACTGAGAGGCCGCACCTGTTTTTTCTCACGGAGACGCAGATTGCAACACCGTCGGACGCGACATACCTCAACTACCCAGGGTATTCCCTTGATTCCACATTTAAGAAACATGCTGGGGTCTGTGTGTATGTCCGTGATGACATTTGTTATCGGCGTCTTCGTTGCTTTGAAGATTCTGGTTTTTCTGCAATCTGGCTTCTGGTGGATACGGGTGAAGATAAAACCGTCTACGCCTGTATCTATCGTTCGCACACCGGTGATCAGGAGACAACACGTCTATTTGACTACCTCATAGAAATGGCAGACAAAGCAGACAAAGCCCAACAAAGGTTTCCTTCGGCGGAACTAATTTTTCTGGGGGACTTTAATGCCCATCATAGAGAATGGCTGTTCCCGTTCCAGAAAACTGACCATGCTGGAAGAGAGGCGCGCAAGTTTGCACTATCGCTAGATCTCTCCCAGCTTGTGCAAGGGCCAACGAGGGTACCTGATGTTGATGGACATGAACCCAATTGCCTTGATCTTCTGCTAACAACAGATCCAGACAGACACTCAGTGGCGGTCTCTGCCCCACTGGGCACGTCTGACCACTGTCTGGTGAAGTCCATATCGACTAGCTCTCCTCCTGATTACAGCCCTAGAGGAACTAGAAGAGTATGGCGATATGAATCAGCAGACTGGGATGAGATGCGGCATTTCTTTGCGTCTTATCCTTGGCGTCAAATGTGCTTTGCATCGAACGACCCTTCCCTTGTAGCTGACTCGATCACAGATGTGATACGGCAGGGAATGGAATTTTTCATTCCATTCTCCGACATTCCGCTCGGTCACAGAGCCCGGCCTTGGTACAATACGGACTGTGCACGTGCAGAAGCACTAAAAGAGTCTGCCTACCAGGCTTGGGTCCAAGCTCGTGATCGCGGAATTCGTACCGGGAGGGTTCGTTCGAAGAAAAGGGCATTCAACAAGGCCGCCAAGACTTGCAAACGGGTGATCCGCAAAGCTCGTTTCGACCATATTAGTCGCGTAGGGTCCAGATTAGCATCTTACCCTCCGGGCAGTAAGCAGTTCTGGTCCTTATCGAAATGCGTCGAAACAAACTTCTGCCGTCCCATGTTACCACCCTTGCAGAAGTCTGACGGATCTCTGGCTCACTCCGCTGTAGAAAAGGCTAACCTCTTTGCCTCTCTATTTGCGAGCAATTCACGTCTAGACACTGGCACCGTTCAACCACCTACTATACCTCGCTGTGACCCAACGATGCCGGAGGTCTCTATACATAACAAAGAGGTACGAAGAGTACTTAATAGTCTTGACGTGAATAAAGCTAATGGTCCTGACGGCATACCTGCTAGAGTCCTTAGATATTGTGGACCAGAGTTGTCTCCTGTACTAACACGACTATTCCGCCAGTCACTTAACACAAACACCGTACCTAAATCGTGGAAACTTGCCAACGTACAACCGGTGCCCAAAAAGGGTAACCGTGCTGACCCCAGTAATTATAGACCTATCGCCATTACCTCCATACTCTGTAAGGTTATGGAGAGAGTGCTTAACAACAAGCTGCTGACATACTTAGAAAGCAATGATCTACTCAGTGATCGCCAATATGGCTTTCGCCAGGGTCGATCCACTGGTGATCTATTAGTTTATGTCACGCACTGTTGGGGTGAGGCCATCGAGAAACACGGCGAAGCTCTGGTAGTGTCACTCGACATCTCGAAGGCTTATGATAGGGTTTGGCATGCAAGTCTGCTAAGCAAGCTTCCTTCGTACGGTATCTCCACAGGCCTTTGTAGCTGGATCTCTGACTTCTTGAGTGAACGGTCAATCCGAGTAGTCATTGATGGCTGCTCCTCAGACCTCATGGCTATTGACGCTGGTGTACCTCAAGGGTCGGTTCTCTCCGCGACTCTTTTCCTGCTACATATAAACGACATGCTGTTACCTGGAGTCGTCGCTTACGCAGATGATAGTACAGTCATGGAGAGATATTTGACCAGTGCTAAGGCTAGCGGAGCTGAAGTTTGTTCAGAGAGGCAGGCCATGGTAGAGCGAGTAAATTCGACCTTAAGCTCTGTCTCCCAATGGGGTGACAGAAATATGGTTAGTTTCAATGCCACCAAAACACAAGCGTGTTTGTTTACCGCAAAAAGGAGTCCTTTTAACATGACTCCTACTTTCCGAGGTGTTTCTTTACCTGTAAAGAATGAGCTAGAACTTCTTGGCATGAAGTTGTCTTCTGACCTCAACTTCGGCACTTCTATCGAAACCAAAGCTCAAACGGCGGCCAAAAAGCTGGGCATCCTAAACAAGGTAAGGCGATACTTTACTCCAAGACAGCTCCTCACGCTTTATACGGCGCAGGTCCGGTCATGCATGGAGTATTGCAGCCACCTTTGGGATGGCTCAGCCAAATATCAACTTGCTGCACTGGAATCGGTGGATCGCAGAGCCAGGAAGCTAATTAGTGACAAAAATCTTGTAAAGGATAAACTGCAGAGTCTTGGTCACAGACGCAAAGTCGCCAGCCTGTGTGTCTTTTACAGGATATTTTTCGGAGAGTGTGCTCAAGAGCTGCATGAGCTCATACCGCCTTCCCCTTTCTTCTATCGGACGTTTAGACGCACCGCTGGGTGCCATCCTTACCTGGTTGAAATTCCTAGTATTCGTACCAAGCGCTTCTCCTCATCGTTTATTATGCGCACAGCTAGGGATTGGAACGCATTGCCTGCGTCTGTATTTCCGAGTGCATATAACCTCAATCTTTTTAAAAATAGAGTGAATAGGCTTCTTCTGGGTAAGCTCGCTTCATCTTAGGCCATATCTTTGCCTTTGGGCTAGATGATGGTCAAGAGCAAACCCATTTAATATAAAAAAAAAAAAAAAAAAAAAAAAAAAAAAAAAAATGCTCTCAGTGCAGGCGCCCGTTTTGCCCAAATACCTATAATTTATCTTGCGTTTTTTACGTTGTACTTGTTTCCAACCAACCTCAGGCAAAGCTGAGTCTATCAATGTTTGAGGGCTTGACAGATCATCGTTGACTTTGACAGGTGGCGAATGTGTCTTATTTTGACATTGATTATTTGATTGTTGCGAAACGCATTGATCCACCGTGACAGCTGAGCGCTGCGCCGTCGCCGACACCGATCCCTGCGCCCCGCAACCCTCGCCTGACGATGAAGTCTCTTTCGTATGACTCACATTTTTCGAAATAAAATCGCAACGGACATTTAACTTAGGAGTATTATCCTTTGATGGAGAACTACATCTATGCTTTGATGAAGATAGCGGGCTCGTCAAAATATTGCTGTCACCAATTTGTATGTGATTGCTATTATTTGCAATTGTCGTATCGAAATGCGAAAATCCCATGGGACCACTGTCCATATTGTACGCGGCTGCACCTCTATTTAGATTCACATTCATATCACGATATTTTGGAGATGAGTGACCTGACTTCGACTTTAAGGCTTGTACCTCCCTCTTTACTTCATCAAGCTGCTCAACAGAGACATAACTGTTTTCAACGGCGCTTATTTTTGTTTTAACCAGCACAAGATCTTTAAGAAGTTTTGTGACGTCTAGGTGGTCAAAGGTCACCGGAGGGAGTTTGTCTAGGTCGTGGGCGACGAACACTGGCATTAATTCCCGACTAACACTTTTGTACAGGGCTATGATATCTTCTAAATCTCGATTTTCCTTTCCTTTCTTCATTCTCTTAATTTTACGCCGCTCCGTGGGTAGTGAGTCAAAAAGTAACGATTTAGACCGCATAATTTGGTCACTATCGAACGCAGATACACATATTTTGACAAGGGTGTCCTCATCAATCACTGAGATTTTGTTTTGCACAAATGATAATAACTCGTCAATCACAATATTGCAGGTATTGCACTTCACGATCGTAGCCATTTTGCTCGCGTAAAAACAGCTGTTGCGACCGACGAAACACGCATCCGCCCGACCGACACCGTCAGATGCGCGCGCGCGACTTCTAACCTTTGGGTTATTTTGTACTTACCCCTTGCCTTACTCACCCACACGGAAGAAGGATATTATTATTTATTTATTTTTTAGCCTGTTTGTGTGCCCCACTGCTGGGCAAAGGCCTTCCCTTTCTGCTTCCACAGGCTCCTGTTGAGGGCTACAGTCCGCCAATCCCAATTTTGTGCGTCCAGATCATCACGCCACCTTCTCCTAGGTCTACCTCGTCCCCTGCGGCCATCCGGTATCCACATAGTAGCCGTTCTTGCCCACCTGTCTTGTGGCATGCGGCAGACGTGTCCCGCCCAGTCCCACTTCAGCTGTGCTGACGGCACACCGACATCCTTTATCTGAGTTTTAAGGATATTATAACCTACTTAATTTTGAACAATATATTTTAATTTTATATTACCATCTTATAATAGCATTAAATACTTTACGTACAGAGACAATGCTGCAAAGTTTGGATAAAATCTAAAAGTATTTTAAACATGCATCTCATTATATTGCCTCATTTTCCTTGCAAAAAGAATGTCAGCAAGATATTTCATAATAAAAGAGATAACATTTTCATTTAATGCAAAATTTCGTTACCTTTTACCCTTTTTAAAATAAATTGTTTCTTCTCAGCATAAAAACTTTGAAAGCTTTTCAAAGAAATATTTTATCTAATAAATAATTTAAGTAAGTAATGGCTTACATTTGTGAAAATAACTCATTGCAGTTTCAACTTCAGAGAAAAAATAGTTTTACGACATGCTTGATCAACAATTACAAAAAATACCGTTGATAAATATTTATTTTATAAGGCTGTCTTTAGTACGAAGATGTTGAATACGTGTGTATGCGAGTAAATTATATAGTTTTTTTTCCGCCAAAGGATTTAATAAAAAACCGGCCAAGTGCATGTCGGGCCACGCGCAGTGTAGGGTTCCGTAGTTGCGAATGACAACTTTGAGTTCACACTATTCACACTCGCAATTACAGTTTAACGACCAAAAACATTTAACAATGAAAATAGTATGAAATTTTACAGTTTATAAGTTGGTTGGTAACTTTTTAGTTTGTACTTAGTACCCAGCTTTGATAGTTTTCCTTTCAACTTCAGTAAATATACTACTGCTGTAATTTTTTTCACGTATCTATATATAACCGTTTAGGAGATAGAGGGGGGGGACACGTACCTCTAACAAAAATTTGCACTTTAAAACCAAATATTTCGGAAACGGATCCCTAAATCGAAAAATGGTGTTCTCAACCTCACAATATTTTTCAAAGACCTTTTTAACGATACCCCACAAGATGGGTAAGTAGAGAAAAAAAATGACTCCCCCACTTTACTTGTATGGGAGCTACCCAAAAAAAAATTTTTTTTCAAGATTTTTTTCTACGACTTTTTTGCCATGATTAATATACATACTCATACTAAATTACAGCTTTCTAGTACTTATGGTCTCTGACCATAAGACAGACAGACAGACAGACAGACAGACAGACAGACATGGCGAAACTATAAGGGTTCCTAGTTTACTACGGAACCCTAAAAAGAGTTTAATGGGATAAAATGTTTTATCTGTATATTTTAACTATTATGAAATCCTAATCCTAACTTCCTAACTAATATTATAAAATTTTTAATCACATATTTTCAATTTCAATAATATATCGAGCATTGTAATGCTATTTAAAAACCACGTAATATTATAAATGCGAAAGTGAGTTTGTTTGTCTGTTACGCTTTCACGCCGTATCTACTTAGTATTGAGAAGGACATAGGATCTCATATAGAAATCACGCGGGCGAAGCCGCGGGTAACAGCTAGTTGGATAGTAAAATGGAATAAGATTGCAGGCCATCTACTATAAAAATATTCTATTCGCTTAATGTCTATATTTGGATAATATTTCTATACGCATCACTATTCTACTCTCCTTTTGTAGGAAGCCCGAAGCGACATTTCCGAATAAAGGGACCAACATTTTTCAATTAACGACATAAAAGTAACATCAAATTGATGTCCTTTCATCCCCTCAAATCCAAGACTAATACAATATAATGTGAAAAGGGTTAACGATGTTCCAATACGCAACTTGACATGACAGTTATTGAGTTATTTTCAACCGCAAATAAATGTTCGGGCCTTAATCCAACCCTGTCCAATAAACGAACTCGAATCGAACCATATAGAAATTAGGCTCAGTGCACACTACTTTTTGTTTAGAAGACAAAACATAGAAAAAATTACAAAATGAATATTTTTTCATATTCTATTAATGACGTGTTTTTTTTTTAAATAGAAAAAAGAACATTTCAGTAAGGACGATTTTTTCAATTCATTTTTTAATTTTTATTTTCAGCCGCAAATAAATGTTCGGTCCTTAATCCGGTCCTGTCCAATAAACGAAGTCGAACCGAACCATGTAGAACTAAGGCTCAGTGCACAATTATTTTTGTTTAGATGAGAAGACATAGGGGAAATGACAAAATGAATATTGTTTCATATTCTATTAATGAAGTATTCTTTGAAAATTATTTTGCTGCTCTTTTTTCAAGTTTTTTTTTCTTTTTTTAATTTTTATTACATTAAGAAATAAGATATGGGAAAAATTGCTGATTTGAACTGCTTCTTAGACTAGTAATTTTTTCAATTAAAGTTTAAGGCGCTTACACCAGCCAACTAGCGCCACCCTTGGTTTTATTTCTTTTATTGCTAAATAAGATCAAATTGACAAAATCGACGTAAGTACTTCACTAGTAAATGTCTTGTAGTATTTTTTGTATTCATTATTTTGCATTTGGTAATTCAAGAATTCAAGAGAACTAATGAATAGTTCTCTTAATTTGAAATG
The DNA here is from genome assembly GCA_963082605.1 of Rhodophaea formosa. Taxonomy (NCBI): domain Eukaryota; kingdom Metazoa; phylum Arthropoda; class Insecta; order Lepidoptera; family Pyralidae; genus Rhodophaea; species Rhodophaea formosa. The sequence continues at coordinate 3,731,034 of OY720228.1, read as the reverse complement.
CTGATGTCGATGAAAAGTTCTACTAAAAATACTACAAGTAATTTACTAAGGAAGTACTTACGTAGATTTTTTCAATTTGTTCTGTTTTCGGAGAACAAGAATTAAATAATGGGTGTCGCTAGTTTCGGTGATGTACGCCTCTTAATACCGAGCATTATAATTATCTAACACGTCAAAATCGGTCAAGCCGTTCAGACTGCGGCAACGGAACAGACATACTTAAATACATGCAATACACTTATACACAGACGCGCGCAAAACATTACCCATCTTCTGGGTGGCTCAGTCAGTCAAACTAAAAATTCTTCTCGTATTCAGAACAAGTCTATACACGAAAGACGGTACAAGAGCATGTGGAAACATTACTAATATTCTGCTCAGTCGGTCAAAAACTCTTCTCCTTGTATTAAGCACAGACTAAACGAAATTCTCGATACAAGGACATGTGGAGAGCCCCTTAAGACAAAACAAAAGGGATTCTTGATCGGATTAATGTCTCAGGATAGTAGGTTCGATTCCCGCACATAAAATACGGCAGAATAAAGTTATTGGCGGAACTTGAACGTTTGGTTTACCGCTGACATAAGAAGGATTGAGCTTAGATTCTGTAAAGTGCCTTTTATATGATACAGATGATACAATGATATTATATGAAATTGTATATCACATGACATATTAATCATAACTCAAACTTGTAATTAGATATTTAAAATAATAAATAAATAAATATATAGGGACATATCACACAAATTGAGCTAGCCCCACAGTAAGTTGTGAACTTGTGTCGTGGATACCAACTCAACGATACTATATTTTATAACATATACTTATATAGATAAACATCCAAGACCCAGGCCAATTTGAAAAAGATCGTTTTCCATCTTGACCTGGCCGGGGATCGAACCCGGGACCTCCGTGTCGCAGGCTGGCGTGTTAACCACTGCGCCACTATAATATTGTCAATTTAGATTATTTAATAAATTAAAACACTCAAGAAAACTGTCAGTTATAATTATATATTTTGTAAAATTTAAATTTAATTTTGAATTATTCTTGTTCTTATAATTATGCTTTCTATTTCATATACTACGGACAAATTGTACTCTATACTGAAGGTGGGCGTTGACATCTGCGACACAGTTTAATAACTTCTGCAGGTGTCGTCATCGTTTCGAATGTTATTGTAATCAAATTCATGTTCCTAAATAAAGATTTTTCATTTTTCATTTTCAATGAAAGGTAAAATAAAGTAAAAGTATATCGATGCGACATTGGAACTTTCAAAGCTAGTAGACGAAATTCGCATACTCGACCTGTCAGTTCGTGCTCAAAAAAACGTAAAAATGCCCCAATGTGCTGTGGCATGGTATCATAATACCTTCGAGCAACACGGCTTCACGGAAGGCGTGTTGCTCGAAGCATAATACGGATGATGATTTTTTTTTCGTTGTTATATGGAAACTCCTCCCAAAAAAAAAGACACATTCGCGAAAAAAACGCTATGCTTAACCAAAAACTCTCTTAGATATTACAGTTTTAATAGCACATTTTTGGGCGATACCAATACGCTCCCCAGAAAATGGAAGTGAATCGTGACGTTACTGTTTAGTAAAATGTATAGGACGTTTGAGTAACTTGTTCGACAGGTATATTAAATTAAAAAAGTTGCTTTATATTTAGAGGAATATATAATGGTAATATTTATTTTTACTTTTTTCATACTTTCAAAATGGACTTGCTCAACCAACTTTAAAAGGTTATTTAGCATGGGAAACGAATCGATATCAAATCGAAAGTGTACTTTTATAGCTTTTTTAGACACATTATGATATAATATGAAACATTTTTAAGAATCTGAAGATGCAGTCATCATGCCTATTACAGTAAAATGATAATATACAAAATTCTGAAGTGACCTTCATATACCACAAGTACCGTTGTAGAAAATATAATAATATAATAATAATAAACTTGTTTATTTCCTCATTTTCTTAAAACTAGGATTAAGGCTAGGTAGACTTAAAATCTTTATGGAGAGGCTAGATCCTGAAATAGGTACAAGTGTACCTGTGCTACAGGTAGCTAGCCCCCCCCTTCGGAAATCATGTCTGATTTACAAATAAAATTCTTAAGCCAGGTACTTTACAGAAGTAAGGATAGACTAATGTACTAGATTGGGATCGATCAAACAGCAAAAAATATGTAAGAAGGAAAATAATTGAGTGTTTGTGAAAGGTTGTATGTATGTGGGAGCTGAGAGTGTATATTTGTGAAATGAATAGGTGTATAAATGTTACTGTGGAGTGTATCTGGTGTTTTATTATCGATGAGGTAAAAGTCGGGTAAGGGAGGTTGTAGAAAATAGCAGATTTTTGCATTCATACTGTTACCTTGAAACCCAACACCCCAACAAATATTACCGCCCTCTGACACGCTTGTTCATTCACTAAATGATATTGAAATATCTTATGATGAATAAAATGATTGACTTTGACTTATGCAATGTGTTGAAAATGCATCTTTAGTAGCACGCCAGCGACAGTCACATTTCATGGTCCGAGCCTTCTGTGCGCCAACCAATTACAATGATCCTTGATTCCCTTTTTAACCGACTCCAAAAAAAGGTAGCACGCCAACGACAGTTACATTTCATGGTCCGTGCCTTCTGTGCGCCAACCAATTACAATGTTCCTTGATCCCCTTTTTAACCGACTTCAAAGAAAGGAGGAGGTTCTCAATTCATCGTAACGTATTTTTTATGTATGGCCCCCGATTTCTCGAAGACGCCTTGACCGATTTAAAAAATTCTTTTTTTGTTCGATAGGTGACAGATTATCCCATTAAATTTTTATCGAAATGTGAGGTGAGCTTTTTGAAAAAAAAAACACAAAAACAAAATGAATATTTACATGTATGCCGTTCGGATTACACTCATTTCCATTTTTTTCTTATACTTATTAATTGATAGGCTTGAAGTCGGTTTTTGTTTTCTGTTAAAAAAATCTTAAATTATTTAATCACAAACCGATGAGGATACGGACAGATTCCCCAACGTTTTTGTATTCATGTTACAAATCATCATCATCATCAGGTCTTTCTAGTCTCCACTGCAGGAGCACGACCCTCTCTGTACTACCAGAGCCATATATATGCTTGAGTAGTCAGAGGATTAGGCCTACACTCTCCACGCTGGCCAGACGGGTTGGAGAGGTCTCTTTGATGTTTAGAAGCTTTGTTTAGCTTGTTTTTCCTTAGTCGCTTTTTACGACATCCACGAGATGACTTGGAGTGGTCGTATTCTACTCTGCCGGGAACCACACGTTACATGTTACAAATAAACACCTATTTCTCGGTTGTACTCAGTAACTCTATGTATTATTGCATCTCTATTCAAGAGAGTTTGTAAAACCCTGAATAGCTCGACATTTTCGTAAAAGCAAGACATCAGCTTGCCTTCAGTGAAAATACACGACAGTGCAACGGCTATTTGACTAAGCCACTTTGCTGGAAGTTTTGTGGTACAAGTAAAAATTATAGCGATTTGAGTATACAAAATACAAATACAAAATCTCTTTATTGCGGAACACAGGTTACAAAAGATGTTATTATAAAATGGGCGTCACTGTGGAGTACACAAAAGACGTACAATAATTATTAGTCATAAAATTCTAGTCACAAACAATAAAATTCCAAATTCAACAATACGTTACAAATTAAATTTAATACTTAATTAAATTCAAAAATAAAATAAAATATACTTATGTCAACTTATCATTTAAATAGTCTTCTACGCTATAATAGCTCTTCTAATGTATGATGATGAGTATGATCTCCGCAGTGTAAAAGATACCCCTCCAACCCGTTTGGCTAGCGTGGAGAGTGCAGGTCAAATCCTCCAATTGCTCGGTCTAATATAACTGTGGCTCTGGTAGTAGAAGGCCGTGCTCCTGTAATGGATACTAAAAAAGACCTGATGATGAGTATGATGTCCCGACAACTCAGAATGTACAGGATGTACAAGAGAATGTACAGGAGGTATATAACAGTGCCACGGCTATTTGAGTAAGCTACTTTGCTGGAGTTTTGTGGTACAAGTGAATGATCCGTCGTGTGGTTCCTGGCAGAGTAGAATAGGATCACTCCAAGTCTTCCCGTGGATGTCGTAGAAGGACGACTAAGGAAACACAAGCTAAACGAAGCTTATAAACATCAAAGAGATCTCTCCAACTCGTTTAGTCTGCGTGGAACGTGTTACCCAAATCCTTTGTTTGTTCATGCTCCTACAGTGGAGACTAAAACAGACCTGATGATGATGAGTATGATCTCCTAACAACTGAGAAATATAGTTACTAATAAAAGGTCATTTGACCCTCGAAATACCCTGAACAACTTTTTCTATGGGATCAATGCTGCGAACTCATTTCTCCAGCTAAACATGTAATGTTAACTTTAATAATATCTTTAAAATAATATATTAAGTATGTTGTAATTTAAACTTGTAGGGTTATTACTTACTATATTCATATAATATAATATAATAAAAAGTATTAGTCAAAAAGCTTATTATCATAGATAGTATAATGATAATGTTCATCATCATCATCATCAGGTCTTTCTAGTCTCCACTGCAGGAGCACGACCCTCTCTGTACTACCAGAGCCATATACTAGCCTGAGTAGTCAGAGGATTTGGCGTACACTCTCCACGCTGGCCAGACGGGTTGGAGAGGTCTCTTTGATGTTATTAAGCTTTGTTTAGCTTGTGTTTCCTTAGTCGCCTTTTACGACATCCACGGGATGACACGGCATTGCCGGGAACCATACGGCTCCCTACTGATAATGTTACTAAGATAAAATTTAAATGTGCGGCGAATTCGGAAAACGCTTTAAGTTTATAACTTGACTTTCTGAACCGGATCGCTTTACTAGAACTAAATATTATGCCAGGAATCGGTAATGTACACTTTATGCTTTAAATCGACTTCGAAACCCATAGAGCATTAGACTGTTTGTTTTTCGCAGCATAAGTTTGAATAAAAAGCGATAACTTTGGTCTTATCTTTAAAATATCTTACACTTGCGGTCCGCCCCGGCTTCGCCCGTGCCATACCATACCTAGCCTAAGGCACTCAAGGATAACGTACCGATCCAACTGTGTAAGAATTTTGTTAGAGGTTGGTCCAGTAGTTCCTGGGATTATTAAAATGATTCCAAAAATGCGAGTTGAAGTTTCGTATCGAAAACTTGTACACGCTGTAATTTTGTATAGGGATTGTTTTTAAAATTGAAATCATTATAAACATCAATATGCCTTATCCGGTAGTATGTACGAAATTAGGTTGAGATTGGCTTAACTGTTGTAAAACTAAAAGTACGTTTGTATGGGATTGCGGCTTTACGTGGGACTCTTAAATAAACATTTTAAGTTCAAGTTTCCCACAGCGAAAAACCCATTTCGAATAAAATATAACTTTTTCCACAAAAATCCGTTTCTAATATACGTTATGTCCTTTAAAAAAACCCAACATTCTCCAGAGGTCCTTCAGTGTCGGATGACATCATTAAAATTTTAATTAAAATCGTGGCATCATGATTTTTATAATACCCTCCTTAGTAATTATTTACTTCATTTTGGTTAGTTATGATAATGAAAGGAGTTTCTAGAAGGTTCTTATGATTTTTTAAAATCTATGGTGTTTATGATATATTTAAGCGGTGAAAAAAGGCACAATCAAAGCCTTAGATGATTTTACACGAGCTCCGTGGCGCAGCGGTCAACACGCCTGCCTGCGACACGGAGGTCCCGGGTTCGATCCCCGGTCAGGTCAAGATGGAAAATGATCTTTTTCAGATTGACCTGGGTCTTGGATGTTTATCTATATATGTATTTGTTATAAAATATAGTATCGTTGAGTTAGTATCCCATAACACAAGTCTCGAACTTACTTTGAGGCTAGCTCAATCTGTGTGATTTGTCCGTATATATTTATTTTATTTATTTTTTATTTCGCATATTTTATTTTATTTTTATTTTTATTTTATTTATTAACAAAATTGTACAGCATTACAGTTATACCAAAGCACTGCACAACTTAACCTAGGACTACGGATTCATCCATCCTTTTCACAAAATATTAACAATTTATTCATCAAATGTACAAACCCATCAGCAAAAATATCACATTCCCTTCCTTTTAATGATGCCAGGAATTCGTTGAGTTCAGAAAGACCTCGCAAAAGAGGGGACTTTGCACGAGCGATTGTGTTTGAGGGAGGTATTGCAAGTAGCCTGTGTCGGCGAGCACGCAAGTAGTTGTTTGGTGCAAATAGTCTTAAAACGCACGACACAAGCTCCGGACAATCCGATTCACCTCGGAGACACCGACTGACAAATATAAGTAACTGCCATTTTCGGCGTACCCGTAACGAATTATAACCCAAACTACCCAACAAAAATTGGGTTGGATACAAAAATGGGTAGTAACTATAAAATTTCTTATATAAGAATCTCAAAAATGCTTTCTGTACCTTCTCGACAGTAAGAATATATGTAGCCTCATGTGGGCTCCAAATTTTGGAACTAGTTTCTAGTTTGCTCCGTACAAGAGCTGAGTATAATAATTTTATTACATTTACATTAATAAAGTCCCTGCAGTTGCGTACCACAAAGCCAAGCTGTCTAAAGCAACTTGATGCTAGCTTTTGCACGTGATCATGGAAGTTCAGCTTCGGATCAAAAATAACTCCCAAGTCCTTAACTGAAAAAACACGAGTTATGTCACTAGAGCCTAAAGAATACTGAAAATAAGACGGATTTCTCGCTCGGGTAAAAGTCATGACACAACATTTGACATTATTGAATAGAAGTTTATTTCTTATACTCCAATTGAAAACGGCATCGATGTCGGCCTGTAGCCGGTGATGATCCGAAGCGTCATTGATGTCCAAAATAATCTTCAGATCATCAGCAAAGAGGAGACATTTAGCATGCCGTAAGACTTGTGGAAGATCATTAATCATCAGCAGAAACAAAAGAGGTCCAAGCACGGAACCCTGGCTGACTCCAGAACGAGTATTATATGGTTCAGATTCAAAGCAACCATGACGAACAAACTGTTTACGGTTTCGTAAATAGTCAGCAAAAAATTTAACAAGCTTTGGAGAAAAGCCAAGTAAAGACAGTTTCCCCAAAAGAATGTCGTTATCGACACGATCGAAGGCTTTTTCGAAATCGAAATAAATGACATCCACCTGCGCACCCTTATCCATACAAGACGAGATAATGTCGACAAGAGTCAGCAAATTGGTATCGACTGAGCGACTGCTCCTGAAGCCGTGCTGAGCGTCATGGAGGTATGGTTTAACTTGCTGGCTAATTTTGCTATGAAGAATAGTTTCCTTAAGCTTTGGGAGTGCTGATAAGTTAGCTATGGGGCGGTGGAGTTCCACTGCAAGAACATTGCTGGATTTTGGGATCGGGGTGACACGACTCAATTTCCAGAGAGACGGATAAGTACCCGTATTTAAACACACATTAAACAAGAAAGAAATAGGCTCAATTAAAAAATCTTTGCATGCCTTTAACACAAAGGCCGGGACGCTGTCAGGACCGATTCCAACAGGTTTGAGTTGTTTTAAACCATTCAGGACGTCATCATGCGACACACTGACTATGTTTATGTACGCAGCGGAAGGAGTGACTTCGTGTGTTTGAACTACATTTGCATCTAACAAAGGTGAATCAGGTAGGAAAACATTGGAGAAAAATTGTGCAAAGGCATTCGCGGCTCCCTGACCTATATGGTCAGTACCACCATAGCTAACACATGGTTCAAAGCCCCCTTTTGACTTCAAATTAGATATATGCTGCCAAAATAATCTAGGATTGCTATTTAAACTATATTCGACATTATGCCTATATGCGTCATATGCTGCGGTGATACGCGATTTTATGCTCGATCGGAGATCACTAAACGCCTTATAAACAGTGCGGTTATTGGTAGTTTTCCACTTTCGATGAAGGACAGATTTCACTTTAAGATCCTTAATAATATCAGCGGTAAACCAAACTGGATACCGCCTAGCTCCTGCCGATGATCTAACTTTCCTAGGTATACACAGGTCAAAAATACCGTAAATTATATTATAGAAATTATTTACAGCTTCTTCAGTGGTTTGAGCTTGGTAAACAGACAGCCACGATACTTCAGAGATATATTTATAGAGCATATCATAGTTACCTTTAGGGAAGTTCCAATCCCGGCTAGCCACTATATTGCTAGGCGGTAGTTTATGGACGGTGAGATTCTTTTTAATTGAAACTGTTAACGATAGGGGCGGATGATATGCATCCTGGAGAGCCACCAATCCCTCATCCGATAATTTTACTGTGGCTGAAGTTTCAAAGAATTCTGGCACCAATACGACATCTAATTTCCCTCCATGCGAATTAAAAACATTATTCATATCTTTCATACAACAAACACTTAGGAAATAACAATAGTAATTTTTGATGTTTTCTGAAGAGCTGTTAAGATTAAGGTCACCAGTAATAACAATAAGACCTTTCAGATCATTGATCTTGCTTTCAACATTACAAAAAAAGGACATATATACATCGTCTTTAGAACTAGGAGGAATATAGAATACACATAAAGTTAAATTGACACCACGCACTTTACATGAAACCCATAGGTCCTCACCACTTTTAGAATCAAGCTCAACTCTTCGATACAAGGTAATTCCTGGCCGAGCTGCAACCAAGACCCCACCGCCACACCCAACGCGATCACGTCGCATGACACTCCAACCGCCAGACTGAAGCTCTGCGTCGTACACCGTAGAATCAAGGTTGGTCTCTGTGACGGTCACGAAGTCATGTTCCAGGAGATGTAGGTTTTCTCGCCAAAACCGCAACTTTGTTTTAAGGCCACGAACATTTTGGTATATAATTTGGAGTGAGGTTCGAGAAGAAAGGGATCCTGAGTCCGTACAGGTGCTAGGAAGACTGCCTCTGGGCTTGGACACGAGGCCTCTGCTCCCGTATGGCACGAAAGTTAACCCAAGGTTTAAACTTAGCATTTACAGGCCATAGGTTCGGAGAAAAACAATCATCATAGTACTTCTCCAGTACTCCAATCTTGTATGACTTGTAGTCACCCCTCGCGGTGAGCTCGTGTATAGTACAAGCTCCGTCAGGGCAGATCTGATTGACGTAATCACGAACATCATCAAGGTCTGATGCCATGTTCCATAAGTGAAGGTACTTTCTACATTCTGCAGCTTTCAATGTGGTCACACCTGGACCCGCGGTACCTGTGACTGAACGCCGTGTCCTTCGACTTACAACATTCCAGCGATGCTGACCCTGGTCCTCCTCAGTTTTGTCAATCACGTTTTCGACACCTTCATCCTCCAAAACAGGGGCAGAAATAATAGTAGCAGCAACTGACTTACAGAAATGTTCGCCCGCGGTTTCCTGAGCTCGAGCGTGCACTATGCCGTGACTAGTGCTAGCACGCTGGGTATCTAAGTTGCGCTTTTTCTTTGATGATTTGTTGGACCCTTTGGCGGTACGCAGTCCAGTAATGTTAACTCCAGCATTGCTGGTTTTAGTTACAATTGACGTAGGCACAGCACAAGATTCGGCACCCACTGAACCAGCTTTATCAAGGGATTTCGCTGCATTATTCACAGGAGAAACAGAACAAGGTAAATGCATAGACGAGTCCACAACTAATAACCGTTTTTCGCATTCCTCCATCTTTGCCTGGCAAAACTTTACTGCATCAACAGCCTCTTGTAGGCGACTAGTCAAGACGGATACATCCACACGAAGTTGGCGAACCTCCAGCATGACATCAGAAATAGAATATATTTCACTTACATTAAGGTCAACTGGGGGAGGTTTTCTTCTCAACGTGATATTTGGCTCAACACCTCTCTTAGCGGCACTCACCGGTGTACTGTCATTTTGACCACCCTTTTTAGCTGAGCACAGGCATTCCGGACAGGTCCAATTTGTTTGCTGGTCAATATCCAAGTTAAATACATTAAGGCATTGAGAGTGGTAGCACTTAAGGCAATGATCATTTACACACCTAAGGTAGGCATCACATCCTTCGATAGCCGCACGGCACGCAGAACAATCCATTTCAACAGCAGCTTCAATATTCGGTTGCAATATCTGAACAGCTCCGCACTCCAAACAATTCGTCGTACGGAGACGATAGATACCTATAGCACCTCAGTAGCCGGCTCGATGTCGATGAATCACAGCAGCGGCGATAGCGCGGGTTGTCGTAGGTCAGGGCAGACAACGAAAACGGAAATTTTTAAAGATGTTTTTGCTTCCAGTTTAGTTAATATAAAACTAAATTAAAAAATTATTGCGCAATAATGCCACCAACTATTCAAACTTCAGTATTTACACTATTCAAATTAGGAATTCGCGGAAAAACATAGCAAAGTAAGTATTTCAACACACAGCAAATCAAACAAGATGTTAGCCGTTTGACGGTACGGACCGAATTTGAATATATTTAGTGGAGTTTATAATATGAAATTGGTGTAGTTTGTAGCTCGTGCCCCTTGACAAATGTGAAATTGTTAAAGTAGACTGGCATATGGGCTCGCATAGATTTGTCACAGAAGCTCCAACGACGCAATCAAAGCACTTACACCATCTTTTATTGCTACTTGTTAAAACTGTAGCGAACAATACCGATATTTTGTATTCATTAAACTGGACATTGGCAGAATCACTGAACTTTGGTAGAAGCCATAATGATGAGTAGAAGTAGTACCCGACAGAAATGAGGAGCCCGATGGTCCAGTAGTGTGTGACCTCTATGAGCGCTTACGTATGCTAAGCAACCCCTGGTGAAGTCCCCACTTGGATGGATAACCGCAAGTGGCATAAAAATATCTCGAGCTCCTCCGTGCTTCGGAAGGCACGTTAAGCCGTTGGTCCCGGCTGCCATCGTTGATGGCAGTCGTTAAGCTATGTCAGGTGCCTTAAGGCAGCTTGAAAAATCTGACACCAATGTTGGCCACTTACACATACGAAAAGCAAACAAACGATAATGTAAAACAGAAGAAGAACCTCCTACTTGTAGTCGGTGAAAACGCCAGGTTGTTGTTAAATATTTTGTCATAAAACAAGTAATTAATAATAAATAAAACTACTGATTCTACAAAAAGCTTTACTAAACAAAAAATATACGAAAAATATTTCCAACATTATTCCAAAACAAAAAATCTCCACAAACAAACTACAATTAAATTTACCTCCTCGCTGAAAACTATCAAATTTCATAAGGACAATTTTATTTAACACGAAACCGGCGAGGGTTTCAATCAGTGCGGGTCCGGAAGACCCCTAATAATATTGCAGGGGTTCCGTCCAGCGAAATTCATTCAGACGGGTGTCCGAAAACGATGTTAAGATACTGTTGGTTTTGGAGTGTGGTGTAAATTACAAGAGGAGACGTTGACTGATTTTCATTAAGTATGTTCTTTAAATGAGTAAAATATATTATAGATATTTAGACAGGGAGAAATCACACAAATTGAGCTAGCCCCACACTAAGCTTGTCGTAGGATACTAACAATGATCTAATATTTTATAAAAGACTAGCTGTTACGCGCGGCTTCGCCTGCGTGATTTATAGCCCATGTCCTTCTCAGTACCCTTTCCTATGTGTATGCAAAATTTCATGATGATCGGTTCAGTTGATACGGCGTGAAAGCGTGACAAACAAACTCACTTTCACATTTATAATATTAGTTGGGACTAGCAGCCCTCCCCGGTTGCACCCGGGCATAAAAGATACCTATAAATCTTCCTCATGAATCCCTCTATATATTGGTGAAAATTCCATGAAAATCCCTACAGTCGTTTTTGAGTTTATTGCGAACAGACAAACAGACAGACGCGACGGAGGACTCTGTTTTATAATTATGTAGTGATAGTGATATAATATAGATAAACTTCCAAGACCCAGGCCAATCTGAAAAGATCGTTTGCATCATAAAGAGTGATACCTCTTCAACCCGTGGCCAACGCGGAGAGTGTAGGTCAAATCCTCTGACTGCTCTGGCTAATTAGTACAGGGAGGGTCGTGATCCTGCAGTGGACACTAAAAAACACCTGATGATGATACGCGTTAATCTTCCGCCTTAAAGTGTGTCCCAGGATGACAGAATTGGAACAGCTCTCCAGATTTGAGGCTCGCTGTCGGGTTTGGATTAATGTTGCTCTATTTGATCTGTCCGGTCATGCGATTAAATACAAAATGGAGTCAAAGATAAATACATGAGAATACGTTAGCCTTGACAGCCCACGGGAAAAATATTGTGAAAATATTAAATATTCTTATATATTATTAAACTAGCAGCCCTACCTGGCTGCGCCCGGACATGTATTATACCTTAAAACCTTCCTCGTGAATCACTCTATCTATTGGTGAAAACCGTATGAAAATCCGTGCAGTAGTTTTTGAGTTTATCGCGAACAGACAGACAGACAGACAGACGCGGCAGAGGACTTTGTTTTATAATATGTAGTGATATGTATATTTTGTAAAAACACATCGGCCAAGTTCGAGTCGGACTCGTGCACGAGGATTCTGTACTATTATATGTACAACATTAGACAATAGAGCAAAAACGGGAAAAAAAATTAAACAGTCTACTTTTGCCGTCTTCTATTTGGGATCGCTCTGTATGTCAACTCCGTCCACTTTTTCTTGTAATTAAACAAAAACATATTTATATGTACGAATGTTCCTTTGACCAATCTGGCTAGCAGTAATTGGCAAGAGCTTCGTTGTAACTTAATTCGTTCACAAATCTAATCATATTCGGCTCTGAAACAGACAGGTTTTATTACGCAATTTATTCTGATATAAATGTTAGTGTATTTCACAGACCAGTATTTTATGCTAGGTCATAATTTTTTGATTAAAACTAACCTTAGAAACTAACATTATTAATATGTATGACGAGCTCCGTGGCGCAGCGGTCATCACGCCTGCCTGCGACACGGAAGGTCCCGGGTTCGATCCCCGGTCAGGTCAAGATGGAAAACGATCTTTGTCAGATTGAGCTGGGTCTTGGATGTTTATCTATATATGTATTTGTTATAAAATATAGTATCTTTGAGTTAGTAATCCCATAACACAAGTCTTTCATAAGAACTTACTTTGGGGCTAGCTCAATCTGTGTGATTTGTCTTGTCCGTATATATTTATATTTATTTATGTATAATACGAGTCACTCACGTAGTAATTCAGCTACAGGCAGAACGATGTTTACATAGAATAGAGTTTCCCAGTACATGTAAAAGGCCGTGTGGTTTCTGGCAAATTAGAATAGGACTCTAAGTCTTCCCGTGGATGTCGTAGAAGGCGACAAAGACACATCAAAGAGACCTCTCCAACCCTTCTGGCCAGCGTGGAGATTATAGGCCAAATCCATTAACTGCTATGGCTAATATATGGCTTGTCAAGTCTTTTGTCTTGATGGAGAGTTCTCTTTGATGTTTAGGGTGTTTCCTAAGTCACTCCTACGATATCCACGGGAAGACTTGGAGTGGTCCTCTACTCTGCCGGGAACATATGCTTATATATTAGATAAGTAAGTACGTGCTTCAATTATTTAGTAGAGATAGATTGGTTTTAACTTCTGTCTCTCTTTCGTTTCTACTTAAAAAAGCATTAGGTACTTGTATAAATAACGCTGAACCTGTCTGTCTGCCGACCCGGATCAACCCGTCCGATACCCGGGTAATGCGGGCGATCCCGTCGCGGTCCAAGTGTGCGAGTGGCCTAATTTGTGGTAGATGCCAATTAATTGTCAAATTTTGGTTTACTACGCTGTTTTTCGCGTGTATAAGTAGCTAAAACTGTTATTTTTCAAGCTGTCTAAATGTATCAGACATATAAGTATATATTAAGTCTTAATTCTTCAAGACCTAAATCAAGCCCTTGCGCGGTCGCCAGTTGACCACAAGTGGCATAAAAATATCTCGGGCTCTTATGTAGTTGTAGCTGTTGGTCCTGGCTGTCATGATTGATGGCAATCGTAAAGCTATGTTAGATGTCTTGATGCAGCTTGAAAAATCTGACACCAGTGTTGGCCACTTACACCAAAAACAAGAAAATCTTTAGTAGAGACAGAGTGGTTTTTAACTTTTACTCCCTAAATATCTTACCTACTTAAAAAAGGATTACTTGTAAAAAATAACGCTTAACCTGTCTGTCTGCCGACCCGGATCAGCCCCGCCCGATACCCGGGTAATGCGGGCGATCCCGTCGCGGTCCAAGTGTGCGCGTGGCCTAATTTGTGGTAGATGTCTATAATAGAAAACATTTAATCTATTCTAACAATAAAATTAAAAATGCTTAAAAATACAAATCACTTAGTCCCTCCAGCCGCTCACACCTGGGCCCAGAAGGCTGGCAGCATTGCCAAATTGCATGTCCATAAAGTCTATTAAGTGTATTTTAAGTGTCGATTTCGGTTTAGTTACTAGATTTTTTGCGTGTATGCGTCGCCAACACTAATAGCATATTTTTAAAGGTGTCTTTAAGTACCTGACGTAGCTTAACGTCTATCATCAAACTATGACAAGAATCAAGGTTTAAATGTGACATTTGAATTAAGGAGGAATTTGAGATACCTATTTATTTGCAACTTGTGGTCACCCACTACAGTGGCAACCACGCCCGCTGTTGCTCGACACGCGTAAACGCTAATGATGCGATAACTACCGGACCATAAAGATCCATCTTCTCTGTCTGAATCTGTGGAAATGTGTTTAAGTAACAAACTATCTTTTTCTACCTATAATAGTATTAATGAGATTGTTTGACTTATTACTTTTTAGGTTAATTTTTTTGTTCTTTTTTTTTTATTTCGAAAATAAACAGTACAAATATTTCAAAAAGTACGTGTATGAGATGTATCATAATATGTACGTGCGCCCACTGGTCCATCGAGCTTCGAGAGGAACTGAATGAAAACTAAAAAGCTAAACTTGTCTGTCTGCCGACCCGGATCAATCCGATACCAGAATAATCCGGGCGATCCCGTCGCGGTCAAAGTCGGCGCGCGGCCAATTTGTGGCACATGTCTAATTGATTGTATTTTAATAGTTGATTTGCAACTACACAGATAAGAACTATTGCTTTATTTAAATTAATACTCGCCTTCAGAGCATAACTTTTTAGGTAGATTTCAGAAAAATAATCTTTTTTACACACCATATCCAATAGAATGAAGTAATGAATAAATATCGTTATTGCTTGAAATATGGTACAAAATAGGAAACATCTTTGATGTGACTCTCATTCATACAGAAAAGGAGTTAAATAAGATAGATCAGTAAGGTAATGAAATAAAGCCGAACAAAATTATTCGAAAATAGACAAGAGCATACAAGAAGAACGTTCGTTTTATGCACAACTGCTATAAAATGAGTTCTAGGTGTTGAGATTTTATTTATAATTAATAAATAAATAAATAATAATAAATAGCTGAATTTGTCTGTCTGCCGACCCGGATCAATCCGATACCCGAGTAATCCGGGCGATCCCGTCGCGGTCAAAGTCGGCGCGCGGCCTAATTTGTGGCACATGTCTAATTGATTGTATTCTAATTGTGGATTTGCAACTACGCAGATAAGACCTATTTTGATTGTTTAGCAACAAGATTTTTGTGAATGTCCAAATCATCTATCGTATTTTCGTCGTCCCCACATCACTTGACCTATAGAACTTTTAATGTAGATTTAAGAAAATTTATTTTAACTCCATAAAATAATGTGTATAGGGTTTATATTTGTAGGTATGCATGTTAGTGACTTTCTTCCACCTATGAGCTTCAATTTCCTTTATAAATCTGGGTGTATGAGGAATATCATAATAAGGACATACGCTTCCATCCAGCTTTAAGACAAACTAAACAAAAACTAAAAAACTATAGCTGTCTATCTGCCGACCCGGATCAATCCCGATACCCGAGTAATCCGGGCGATCCCGTCGCGGTCAAAGTCGGAGCGCGCCCTAATTTGTGGTACATGTCTAATTGATTGTATTCTAATTGTTGATTTGAGACTACACAGATAAAAACTATTTTGATTGTGTTGTGATAAGCTTTAGATGTTTATGTCTATTCGTCTTCAAAGTATATGATCTACAAAACCTTTTATCGACATACCTTTTGTCGAGCTCCGTGGCGCAGCGGTCAACACGCTAGCTTGCGACACGGGGGTCACGGGTTCGATCCCCGGCCAGGTCAAGATGGAAAAAGATCTTTTTCATATTGACCTGGGTCTTGGATGTTTATCTGTATTAGTATATATTATAAAATATAATATCGTTGAGTTAGTATCCTGCGACACAAGTTCACAACTTACTGTGGGGCTAGCTCAATTTGTGTGATATGTCCCTATATATTTATTTATTATTTTATGCAGATTTTAGGAAAATAATATTTTTACACACAATATAGAATGCATGAATCTTTGTCACGAGACCACCCGTTTCGCAGGCAGGCGTGTTGACCGCTGCGCCACCGAGCTCGTCAAATTGTCAAATGTATTTCTATGTGGCTTCGAATAAATTATTTTTCTTAGTTTCTTTTATATGGCTATTATGAATAATGATAATGAAGTTTATACAAGGCTACAGGGCCGGTGATCAACGTCGGGTGCTAAGCCTCGACTTACGATGCTGATGGATGGCGGCATGCAAGAGTGACACATAAATTAGGTTTAAGAGATTTAACATTGATTTGTTTGTGTAGTTTCGATATTTTCGTAATTAGACATTGGAAATATAAAAAGTAGTAAGTAAGTGATAATAAGACGATTACATGGCCATGGAGTCGTTACTGCTATTCCACACGAAGAAATTCAAAATCTTTATGATTGCTTCATTCGGTTTTAGATTTCAGGTGAAAAAGCTCTTTACGGTATAAAAAATCAGAACTTGTGCATCCTCGGCTGACCTACGCAATACCAGCTTTAAATGAGTTTTCTTTTAGTGTAAAGTTAAGTATATCAATATTCTTTTTTTTTCTTCTTATTCTGAATCTGCAATAAGCAATGCTGCGATTTAAGCAGGTTTGTTTCATTCTTTGTGTCTTGAATATTTTGGAAAACTTTTTAATTTGGTCTTGCACAAACTTGTCATTACTGAAAACCGCGGCAGGAGCTGTAACTAATTAATTTATTGAGCTGCAGCACACTTCTAGCATCTACCGGTAGGTAAACATCCAAACACTAACATATAGGACGTTACCAAATGAAGTTTGAGTGCAAAAAAAAATCGTGCATAAGTAACTCTTACTTAAACCCTCCTAACTAAACTCCGTGGTAGAACTGTTACTTTTTGCCGACAATTTCAACACCAGACGTGTGAGAGATACTAAGTTGATACAACCGCTTAAATTTTTAATAATATTTGATTGTCTAAACGTTAGATCGATAACACCTAAACACGAACATTGAGTACGTTATCAAGTAAAGTTTGACTACAAAAATAATAATAATAATAACAAAATCATGCGTGAGTCACTCTTACTTAAACCCTCCTCACTATAACTCCGCGGCATAAGTGTAACTTTTGGCCGATAATTCCAACAGAAGACGTGGGTGAACTAAGTTGATACAACCACTTGAATATCATTGGCTGTTCTTGAAGGTGTATTTTCATACCTGAAACAATAAAACATTCTATGAGCATCTACATCAATTTCTTCTTCCTCTTCTTCTTCAGGTCTTTTTTAGTCTCCACTGCAGGAGCACGACCCTCTATACTAGCAGAGCCATATATTAGCCAAAGCTGTCAGAGGACTTGACCTACACTCTCCACGCTGGGACGGGTTGGAGAGGTCCCTTGATGGGTATAAGCTTTGTTTAGCATGTTTTTCCTAAGTCGCCTTCTACGACATCCACGGAAGACTTGGAGTGGTCCTATTCTACTCTGCTGGGAACCACACGGCTTCATACACTACATCAATTTAAACTAATATTATACTATGCTAGACTGGAAGAAAAGAAAAAACCGGCCAAGTGCGTGTCGGGCCACGCGCAGTGTAGGGTTCCGTAGTTGCGAATGACAACTTTGAGTTCACACTGTTTGCACTCGCACCTCACAGTTTAACGACCAAAAACATGTAACAATGAAGATTGTATGAAAGTTTACATTTTCCAGTACATTTTAAAAGTTGGTTGCCTATAACTTTTTAGTTTGCACTTAATACCCAGCTCTAATAGTTTTCCTTTCAACTTTAGTATATATGCTATTGCTGTAATTTTTTTCACGTATCCATATATAACCGTTTAGCAGATAGAGGGGGGGACACGTACCTCTAACAAAAAATTGCACTTTAAAACCAAATATTTTGGAAACGGATCCCTAAATCGAAAAATGGTTTTCTGAACCTCATAATATTTTTTAAAGACCTTTTTAACGATACCCCACACGATGGGTAAGTAGAGAAAAAAAAATACTCCTCCAAATTACTTGTATGGGAGCTACCCAAAAAAAATTTTTTTTTCAATAATTTTTTCTACCACTTTTTTGCCATGATTAATATACCTACATACCCATACCAAATAACAGCTTTCTAGTACTTATAGTCTCTTAAGTAAAACCGCGGACGGACAGACATACAGACAGACAGACATGGCGAAACTATAAGGGTTCCTAGTTTTACTACGGAACCCTAAAAACGTATGATGTGCTGCTTGTGCTCGCGCAGACTATAAAAGCCGGTCGAGGGAATAGGCCAAAATCTAAGAAAGCACATCAATACGCGATGCGGCTAGCAACCCATCAGTATTTTGACTTCATTTTCCACCAATACGATGAAGACGTGATACATAGTAATGTATGAATTATAATGACAGTGTTTGTGTCCATTTGTTTGTAATGGATAAACTCAAGAACTAAGGGACCGATTTTAAAAATTCTTTCAGAGCAGTTAGAGGATTTGGCCTACACCCTCCACGCTGGCCAGACGGGTTGGAGAGGTCTCTTTGATGTTTATAAGCTATGTTTAGCTTGTGTTTCATAATTTGCCTTCTACGACATCCACGCGAAGAATTGGAGTGGTCCTATTCTACTCTGCCGGGAACCACACGGCACCCAACTATCCTAACTTTCCAACTAATATTATAAATGCGAAAGTGAGTTAGTTTGTTTGTTACACTATAACGACGTAACAACAGAACCGATCATCATGAAATTTTTTGGACATTGTTTGGAGTACTGTGAAGGACATAGGCTACCTTTCATCCCGAGGAAAGTACTGTTCCCGAGGGATCGACATTAACGCGGGCGGATCCGCGGGTGAAAAGTCCTTAACATATAAAAGCGAATACTTACAAAAACAAGCTTACTTAACGAATAGAACATTTAATAAGAAAAAGATCAGGCATTGTAAGAATATCGTTGAAAAACAAAACCTTCCTTTGACTTGGTAGATAAAAAACTCATTACTTTCTACAAAACAATCTACTTTTATTCCCTCCCATCATATCACTGAGGGGCAACAGTGCCTTTTGTAAACATCTTTATTTAATTAAATTCCCTATTTCATAATTGACTTCCCCAAGTGATAATTCCCTCCCTAGGGATTTCTTTAGTTCGAGTTAATGATATATTCAAGAGGGGTTTCGACATTGAGGTAAATAGAAATAGATGAAATAAGAACGTCACGTCTTTATACGACACGTGATCTCTTGTGAATAGAACTTTAGCGAAAATCAAAACAACAGAGATCACTAGATTACAGCTATGAAAATACGCAGTGTTACCAACAACATCAAATTTCATTACATCACAAATCTGTTCACATTTTAAATCTTTTAGGCTATTTTTAATTTACTTTTAAATAATAAAATGAGTGAAGGTACTGAAAAAATAAGTAAGTGATTAGATAATTATAGTGTTAGAGCATTATATGACCCGACTATTTTAGTTATAGCCATCATCATCGGTGACAGCCACCGGCTGGCAGGCTGGCAGTCTGAAAGTCGCTAAACAGACTTCAAGCTGGGTTTTTCTTACAACAACATGTGCAGCTGCGGCGCTATTGAGACGATAGCCCATCTGATGGACTGCCCTAGCTGCCCCTGGTACTGTAGTAGACCTAATTAAGGCCAACGTCTGTGCTGTGAAGGAGGAGGAAATGTTACTGGACCTACCTAATATCCATTAGTACCTAATATCCCTTTAGGCACATAATGACAACTTCATCAAATTGTCCACTATATCAAAATGTACACTATCGTTCCAAACCCTCTCTTCGTCTTCGCTGTAAATGTACGATAAGTGTTTTATAGCATATCAACAAATGTGTTGTCCATCCCTCAGTAGCTCAACGCGTTCAGTTCAATTTGAGGCGATTAGTTTCTATTGAGTTTGTGCTAGCACGAGGTTCGACTGACGTTTCAAGTAGCATTCAACTCATTCCTAGATCGTTTTCGAGCTGTTAGGATTTCGAAATACTTCTCTATTTTATAAACTGCTTTAACTATGAACTCCCTATTTTCCGAGATGCCTTAATTTCAATTATTAAAAGAAATGGCCAATTTTTCAATGCTTGTGTGCGTATTACACAGAGCTATCTTTTTCCATGCTACACCGTGTGGTTTCCCGCAGAGTAGAATAGGACGTCTCCAAGTCTTACCGTGGATGTCGTAGAAAGCGACTGAGAGAACACAAGCTTAATAAATTGTATAAATATCAAAGAGACCTCTCCAACCCGTCTGGCCAGCGTGGAGAGAGTAAACCAAATCTGCTGACTGTTCTGGCTAATATATAACTCTGGTAGTACAGAGAGGGTCGTGCTCCTGCTGTGTAGCCTAAAAAAGACCTTATGATGATAATGTATCAAATGGTCCACAATCTAACCCTCTCTTCGTCTTTGCTGTAAATGTATAATAAAGTGTGTTGTAGCACATCAACAAATGTGTTGTCTATCACCCAGTAGCTCAACGCGTTCAGTTCAGTTTGAAACGATTAGTTTCTATTGAGTTTGTGCTAGCACGAGGGGCGAATGACGTTTCAAGTAGCATTCAACTGATTCCTAGATCGTTTTCGAGCTGTTAGGATCTCGAAATAGTTCGCTATTTTATATAAGCTGCTTTGGCTATATACACTCTGGACATAGTCATGATTAAAAAAAACTTCAATGCCTGTGTGTATCTTTATCCTTAACTGAGCTTCCCTGCTGCGCCCGCTTATATGAAAGTATGTCTCTCTAATCGAAAACTTTAACAGCCACACCTGCCCGACGGCATTCTTCCTTAGGTAGCTCCACCACAGACAAAATACTCACGACTTGAGTGACATCACTCACTCATCAATTCGGCCAGGATTTGAATAGGAGCTCGTGTACCAAGGCTGGCGTGTTAACTGTCATGAGAAGCAATAAGAAGGCCAGTAATTCTTTTATTTTTATTTTTATTTTATTTTATTTTATTCAGGACAACAAACAATTGTACAATGGATATTTACAAAGTACTGTAAGTTCATTAACAAGTAGATCGCTGTACAATCAGCTACGTTATCCACATATTACTTATTAATAGTAGAGGTGTGATACTAAGTAAAACAGAACCACAAATCTAAGACTTAGACTACTTATACAAAATTAATCTATACAAATTTCGTATAATTTCTTTTTATAAGAAGACAGAGACAATAGAAACAAATCTAGACTTGTAAAGTATTCATTGTAAGATTTCATTAATCGATTCAAAGGTACACGTTCACCAGCATTAGTTCTTGAAAAAATTGGATCAAACAAACGGAAAGTAAGAGCATTGCACGAGCGACCACATCGAGTGGGCACTCGGTAGTATAATTTATTGTGTAAGTCATTGCAGTCAAACAAATTATGGCAAATTTTATATAATATCATTTGATCCAAAACAACCTTCTTTTCTTTAACGAATCGAGACCAAATTTACTTAATAATGCATCGTAAGATAATTTATTTCGATAACACTTAAAATATATAACACGTAAAAATTTTCGCTGTACCATTTCAATGCGATCATTATATTTGTCATAAAATGGGTTCCATATGACTGTTGCATACTCGAGTTGGGATCGAATGAGGGATCTGAAAAGAATTAAATAAGAAGAAGGCAGTCTAAAAGAAACACAGGCCCTTATAACAAAACCGTATAGTTGATAGGCTTTATTAACTACGAAGTCTATATGTGCGTCAAAGTGTAATTTAGAGTCCATTAGCAAACCCAGATCCTTTATAATTGTAACTTGGTTTAAAGGAACATTACATAAGCTGTATTGATAATTAATAACATTTATTTTCTTAGTAAAAGTTATGCTTTTGCATTTTGGAATATTTAAATGTAGTTTGTTCTTAATACAATAGTCAGATAGTCTATTAAGATCCACCTGAAGCTTTAAACAGTCGTCATAATTATCAATATTTAAATACAGTTTTAGGTCATCTGCATATAAAAGAAAGTTAGCATTACGGAAACAATTTCCAATGTCATTTATATATAAAACAAACAGAAGCGGACCCAAAATAGACCCTTGCGGCACTCCTGAACTAACTGTGATAGGATCTGAAGTGAAGCCATTAACAACCACTCTCTGTGTTCTATTTTCGACGTAGGATGCAAACCAGCACAGAAGATTCCCTCTTATACCGTTATAAGCTAACTTTTCTAGAAGTAATAAATGATCTAACTTGTCAAAGGCTTTGCAAAAATCTGTGTAGATAGAATCCACTTGTCTACGATTGTCCATACTTTCAAACAAAAAAATTGTATAAATCAAAAGATTACTAATTGTCGATCTATTTTTAACAAAGCCATGTTGATTAGGAATAATTATTTGATGCAGAACAGGGTAAATACTGTCATGAATTAACCTTTCCAAAACCTTAGCCAAAGCACACAACAATGAAATACCTCTATAATTTATAACATCATTTCTAGAACCACTTTTAAAAACAGGGGTAACGTTAGCTTTTTTCCAAATCTGTGGCACTATGCCATTTTGCAGACTTTTATTAAATAATATACTTACAGGCTTGTTTATAGACTGAGCAGTTAGCTTAAGGAACAGTGGAGGTACTCCATCAGGCCCAGGTCCTTTGGTAATATCTAATGCCATTAGTTCCTTGGTAACATCCTCCAAAGATACAAAAACATCAGTGATCACTTCACTTTTCGGATTCACAGAAGGAAGTTTTTGAAAATCAAATTCGTTTAGTTTACTTTCTTCAAACACCGATCCGAAAAAGTTTGAAAAAAGATTGCATATAGTATTTGGATCATCTGAACGTTCGTCGCTGTATACCATTGAGTAAGGAATGCCTGAATTACTTTTGCGACTATTGACGAATTTCCAGAATTTATTTATATCCTTACGCAGTCCTTTTTCTATAGATTCTATATAAATTTGTGACGTAGCGAACTACACCGTCGCCCGTCACAAACGCACACGCGCGCGCGCCTACCGTAGGCATGAATCGTTGATGTCACCGGCAGCGATAAGCACTCCACGCATTTGCTACATCACAAATTTTATAACACTCTTTAGATAAAATTTTGAATTTATACCTATAATCCGAGAATTCTTTATAGTCTAGTTTATTGCCAAATTTTTTCCACCTGACCCATGCTCTCTGCTTATTTTTAAATATATGTATAAGTGGTCTCGAAAACCAGATGGGATAGTGACCTGTTTTCATGGGACGTTGGGGGACATGGTTTTTAATAATGGCGTAAATTTTCTCATAAAAAAGACTTACGGCGTGCTCCATTGACAAACCCGATAACAGTGAATCCCAATCAATTTCCTTAATACATAAATTTATTGATTCATAATCACCTTCCACAAAAGAAAACCTATGTGTTGGAGAGCGAGCCATAGGTTTGCATGGTAAGCATAACTCGAGAGAGGCAAAAAAAGGAGGATGTAAGTTGTCAATAGGGACTAATGGGTCAGGCGTTGGTTCGCATAAACAATACTCTTTATTAGTAATGAAAAGGTCCAGAGTGCGGCCCTGTACGTTTTTCAAATTACTATATTGAAATCCACCAATTCTTGATAAAAAGTTTACAAAATATTTATCTTTCGCCTCCTTGTAAGTTGAAGGCGATGGTAAGAAATTTGCTTTATCAGTGGGTTCCCAGACAAGACGAGGCAAGTTAAAGTCACCGACAATACAAAAAGCATCAGTGCTATTACATAATATTTCTTCCTGGAGAGCGTCAAAGAAAGTCTGGTAAGTAATTCTTCTTCGTAATCGAAGTACATTCAATCACAAATAATACAAATATCAACGGATGCAGTCGTGACGCACTCAGATTTATCTGTCCGATTGTACCTCGAGATATATCGATAACTGTACCTCGTATCTGACTGAGGCTGCCGAGTCCTACGGCTATTAAAACATTGTAATATGATAAAGATTGAAGCAGGTTTAAGGTTCGGTTCCGTACCCAAGGAGTAAAAACGGAACCCAAAATTTAGTAACTTCTCATCCATATCATCATTTGTAAATGATGATAAACGCCAAAAACGGCTGTTTTAGGCGGTAATCACTAGTTCTCTTAATGACTGATTCACATAATATTAAAACATGATTCCAAAAAATACTTTAGGTTATTTACTAAGGCATAGATGATTTACATTCTTGAATTTCTTTCTATTTATAAAGTATTAGGAATAAAATTATTGGCGTCGCTAGTGTGCCTAGTGTGGGCCCTTAAACTACTCATTACGGCCAAAATTGGCCGCTTTTGGCGGTAATGAGTAGATCTCTTAATTTACCAAATGAAATATAATGAAAATACCAACAAGTATTTATTTTTTTAAATTAACTGACCCTTATTTTTTCTACTGACTGATACACACTTAACTCTTTATCTCAAAAACTATTGTATCGATTTTGATCAAACTTGCACTGTTCCCTAACTTGGATTATCCCTAGTTCAAATAAAAGAGAAATAAAATGTAAAATGGGGGATGGCGTTAATTGACTGATCTTAACCCCTTAAAATAACATCTTAGTCACGAGTCTACCATAGAGCACAGAATGCTGCTCGCGCTACAAGTAAGTAGAAAATAGCAAATTTTTGCATTTCTAAAATTACCTTGACTAAAACCTCAATACAAAATATGTGGAATTGGCGTATCTAGTAGCGCCCTAGTCTCATTCACTGCTCTGTGAAACAAACTCTTCTACGAGTAAACATTTAAGATCCTGATGGAATGTCTTGAAATCACGACCCAAGCGCAGTCGGTTCCGCTCAAAGCCTCTACAAATATTTGTGCCCCTGGAACGCGTGATCTACAAGTACATCTAAACGAATTGGAGGCTGCGCCGGCGCCGTGTCACTGACACCGAACGTATGGCACGGTTGTGTTCACAGGAGGAGCGGGCGACGAAAGCGGGAGCGATCTTTTTACGCCACTATGGTATATCGTAACTATTCACTCAATAACTTATAAACATACACATGAACTTGAAAATAAATGTAAACTTAATACTAACAGTTAATCCTACCTACAAATATAATCCCTGAATCAATATACCCAGAAGACTAGAAAGAATAAACATTGATACGTTGAATGACAATGCTTATTATTTGAGCAAAATAGTTACCAGCCCTTTGGTAATTCGACACCTCGCCTTCTGCTCATAAACATGAATAGTTATTTATTAATATTTTTCAGCTTTTTTTCGCAACCTACCAAATGATCCAGAACCTTAAAGAACCACGCCGCACCTATGGTCTTCTCGAAATACCGTTAAAAACTTAGCAAGTGTTAGGTTCAAGAAAGACAGGAGGCAGCGAGCTCAGGTCAGACGCTTCTAAAAACCTATTGTTACAGTCCTATATCCACCGCGCCCACAAGATGAACATGTTTTCTATTCACGAGCAATTCCTTTTGTAGAAATTCGTTGCGAAAACTCAATGCTGTCAATAAGTGAATACATAGGACTTCTCTGGTAAGGTACCGCAAGATTTATTTTTATTTTTTTACTTTTGGCACTTATTTATTTATGCAAATAGTCACTATCACTACATATTATAAAACAAAGTCCTCCGCGGCGTCTGTCTGTCTGTCTGTTCGCGATAAACTCAAAAACTGCTTAACGAGCAAAACATAGCGGTATTTTATCATCTGTATTATTGTACCTATGTTTCACAAATAAATGATTGATTGATCAGATTTCCAGGGTAGTAGGGTCGAATCTAGCCTGGTCAAGGTGAACAACGATCTCTCCCGCACTGTTCTATTTATCTTTGTATCTATTGTAAATTATGGAATCGTTGGATTAGTATTCCATCATGCAGGTTCCAAACTTTGGGACAAGCGCAAACCACATAATCTACATTGAATGGTTTGCCATTATATGTCCCATATAGATTACATTTTCCGCTTTCGCTTATGCTGTGTGACGTAACCCTGGGCAGACGTCTTCGAACGAGTTGAACCAACCGGTCGGCACGGACAATCGTAGCTGTGTGCGTGTTTCCATTTGTTTAATGCTACATTGTCGATTGAACTCTATGGATTTTGTAGTATACAATATGTTAGTAAAACCCTCAGCTTGTCAATACGAACAACTTTTGATGATGTCTAATGCAGAAAATTAGATTAAAAAATAATCATTTTCATACACATTGCCGGCTGAACACAAGTAATGCAAGAAAAATAATTCAACAAGAACAAAGTTCTTAAATGTATGATGATGATATTAGAATTAGTCACTTAGGAAAGTTGTTCATATTGACAGGCTGACTCGCCCCTATAAGGATTGGACAGGGATTTTTAACATATTAGTGGTTATTAGCTTTTGCAATCATTGTATTTAGTAGCGTCCATGTAAATTAGGGACTTTCGTACAATGAACTTAAAAATTGATATGTGATATCTGTGGTGACTGACCCGGTCAATTCAGACAAATTTCCCACTGTATTCAAAACAAAGATCATCGTAAATTAAATTATTAAATATTTTTTTTATTACTAGCTTTTGCCCGCGGCTTTGCTCGCGTTAAGAAGTAGAATTGATCAAAATCCTTTCTTAGCGGAGGCCTACATCATAACATCTACCTGCATGCCAAATTTCAGCCCGATCCGTCCAGTGGTTTGGGCTGAACACAATCATTATGTAGATCATTATGTCAGTCAGTCAGTCACCTTTGAGTTATATATATTTAGATTTATTTATTATTAAATTATTGCCCACGAAGAAATTGAAGCCGAAAGGCCGGAATTGTGTTGAACACAATAGAAAGAAATCCATTATATTTAAATAAAATAATGGTTTGCCGGTTGTGTGAGTGGGTGTGTACGTCTTTATTATTTTCACGACGGAAAATTAATGCAAATCATTTCAAAGTTTCGTCTGATAATTCGCATTATTGCAACACGCAGCGATATTGATCGTAAAAGTTTAAAATGTTGTACCTCTCGGTTAAAAGTAGAGTTCTTTGATCTCTTCACCATCACTGTACTGTTCATTATTATATTCTAAAAATGGCGTAAAATACATACGTTATCTAAGATACAGGTGAACAAATTATGATGTTCTATTATTATGATTTCTAGATTACGGATAAAGATGCCTCATGGATAGATACTACAAAAAGGAGGTGATTTGTGACGACTTAATGAAGAAAATTATAGAATGGAAATGGTGAAAGGAAATCCTACATATTCCAGGCATTGCCACATAAAACAAATAAAGGAGGAAGTGGAAGCGGTTTTATACCAAGAAGTCAAAAAGCTGACAGGGGATAGAGAGAAACGGAGGAAGCTCCACGGACAAGAACGAGCTTTCAAGATGCTAAACTTCCTTGTTTATACTTATGAGATATAAGGGACTAAATAATAATCCTACTGAGCTTGGCCGTGTGGCTCCCGGCAGAGTAGAATGGGACCACTCTAAGGCTTCCCGTGGATGTCGTAAAAGGCGACTTAAGGAACACAAACTTAACAAAGCTTAGAACCATCAAAGAGATCTCTCCAACCCGTCTGGCCAGCGTGGAGAGCGTAGGCCAAATCCTCTGACTGCTCTGGCTATTATGTGGCTCTGGTAGTGCAAAGGGGGTCCTGCTCCTATAGTGGAGACTAAAAAAGACCTGATGATGATGATGATGAGTCCTACTGACATATAAAATCTGACAATAGACTGAACAGGCCGGAAACTAGTCGATGGACCGGCAACAACGAACCCTATCTGACAGAAAGTCACGTTTAGAGAAACGTCCAATTACTCCGTGCCTAAGATACTTTTAAGATAATGTAGTCTGGCCGCGCGGGAATCGAACCTGTTCCTTTTAATCTGCGAACAACATTAATATTTAGAGATCACGATACCTTGCGGTGAGGTAACCGCTATACAGATGGGATGATTGGAGGTAAAGTTCGAGATATAAGCGGCAGCGGAAACAAAATCCCAACTAATATTATAAATGCGGAAATGAGTTTGTTACGGTTTAACGCTCTATCTACTGAATGCGATCATCATGAAATTTTGTGTAAACGTTGTCTGGAGTATGGTGAAGGACATAGGCTACCTTTGATCCCGGAGAAAAGTTTTGTTCCCGAGGGCCGTGGCCGAAAGCTATTTATTACATATTTTAAGCATGATCGAGGCGCAAACATTCAATTGTTTGAACTGAAAAGCTCTTCCGTATTTTAGAATATTCATTGCCACACAAAATACCAGAAATTTTTATTTTTTTGAAATGCTTACTTACTACAGAGATTTTTTTAAGGGCCCAGAAGCTTTCTCTATTGATTTCCTCAGTGACAATACTAACAAAGAGAGATATATTGCTAACACTGACAGACTTTAGGAACATAGCGAAACCGGAAAATACAAATAAATATAGCCAATTTGCTGAAAACTCACAAAACACTTAACTGATTTCAAAGGCCACATTATTAACAATAATTGCCACGAATAAACAATTATAAATATGGTTTTACATTGTTTATAACTGATACACAGTGGTTAAAACTAATATTACAAAATGTACCAAAAGTAATTTAATCTTAATAACCAAAGAAAACAAGAAAAACACAAACATTTTCTCTCAAGATCAACAATCAAAAGCTGTATGAAGTCAGCTACAGGCCGACATGTTTCAACCTCATCCGGAGGTCTTCCTCAGGGCGAATGTGAACCGAGACGCGCGCACGAAGTCGTCCCAGTCCGCACTGACGTTAGCGCGCGGCATCTTCGGCGGCGCGGGCGGTGCGGGCGGCCCGGTCCGCGGCCCGCTGGGCGCGCCGTGACAGTACGGACGTTGGTGGGGGTAGCTGATCTTCTGCTTCAGGGATTCCCGTAGATGTACTGGGATCTCCTACTCTGTCTATATCATCATCTGAGGCGGCCGGTGATCGCGCCTTTATGTGAAAAGAGCTCACTGTGTCCGGCTCTGTAAGCTGAACATGGCTTATACTATCCAACCCTTGAATAACCGGTTTCCAGGTGGCGGGTAAGCTCCAGCCTACATCGCGATTGAAATTGGGACGTCTGCTAATTTCAAGTGCTTCTCGTATTTTACGAGGGATAAAGCCTTTCTCTCTGGCTAAAACTTTGGCCTTGTCAAAGCGGATGTAATGTGTGACGTCCGATTCCAATGCATGCTCAGCGATGGCTGACCCGTTGCTGTCCAGTTTCTTCAGACTTCGGATGTGCTCATGCAGCCTAGTGGACACATTTCGTCCCGTCTCTCCCACGTAGCTCTTTCCACAGTCGCAGGGAACTTCATAAACACCGGGAACGTTCAAAGGAGCGATCCTTTGAACGTTCCCGGTGTTTTCGTTCGTCCGTTGGGGAACGCACAAGCTGTCTAATTTTTGCAAAGGGTCGGAATATTGTCTTGATGTCAAATTTACAACGTATAATTTTACCGATTTTATCTGTTACTCCCTTTACAAACGGCAAATATAATAGAGCTCTGTTAGCCGAAGTTAATTGTACGTTCTCGTTAGAACTTAATCGTAGACTCTGTCTCCACTTATATCCGTTGCTTTCCAGGACTGTTTTTACGTGTGCTAGCTCAGACTCTAGGTATTGCGGGTCACACTGTCGCTTTGACAAGACCAATGTTTTAGCCAGAGAGAAAGGCTTTATCCCTCGTAAAATACGAGAAGCACTTGAAATTAGCAGACGTCCCAATTTCAATCGCGATGTAGGCTGGAGCTTACCCGCCACCTGGAAGCCGGTTATTCAAGGGTTGGATAGTATAAGCCATGTTCAGCTTACAGAGCCGGACACAGTGAGCTCTTTTCACATAAAGGCGCGATCACCGGCCGCCTCAGATGATGATATAGACAGAGTAGGAGATCCCAGTACATCTACGGGAATCCCTGAAGCAGAAGATCAGCTACCCCCACCAACGTCCGTACTGTCACGGCGCGCCCAGCGGGCCGCGGACCGGGCCGCCCGCACCGCCCGCGCCGCCGAAGATGCCGCGCGCTAACGTCAGTGCGGACTGGGACGACTTCGTGCGCGCGTCTCGGTTCACATTCACCCTGAGGAAGACCTCCGGATGAGGTTGAAACATGTCGGCCTGTAGCTGACTTCATACGTGAGTGACCCGTATTTTACATATTAACAATGTTAACATCTCACGTTAGTTTTAATCAAAAAATCAAAAGCTGATATTGGTTATGGATAGTGGAAAATCAGTTAAAAAAAACATGTGATAAAAACGCCGATTGAGACACTCCGCATTCCAACTCTATTTATTGTCAGTGTATTTTGAAATCGCTGTAAGTGACACCACACCCGATCCAGACCATACGTTCCTAGGCCCGTTTTTAGCCGTAGGCTCAGTGATTATCTTGGATAGCGGGATAGGGAAACTAGTTCGAGACTGTTATGGTGTGGAATGAACAATGCGAAAGGGATGTAAGGTTAAAGAACTTATTGTCTGCAGGGCATTGTCTTTTAGATATTAATTTACGAAATATCTAAATGATCTTCCATTTTTTGAGCTAGATGGTAGTGTAAGTTGACATATGTCTTAACTTAGTCTACGACAACAAACACTGTAAATTGTTCGAAACGTTAGGTGTATAAATAATGTGAGAAACGCGATAAATCCGTATGAAAGTAAATGTGTACCAATAGCGAAAACATATGAAAACATTAAGAATAAATAATTGCAGTTTAGTCCGGCAGAGGAGAAAAGGACCACCTCCGAGTCATCCCGTGGATGTCGTAGAAGGCGACTTAGGGAACACAAGCTAAACAAAAACCTTTCCAACCCGTCAGGCCAGCGTGGAGAGTGTAGGCCAAATCCTCTGACTACGCTGGCTAATATACGGCTCTGGTAGTACAGAGGGGGTCATGCTACTGCAGTGGAGACTAAAAAAGACTTGATGATGAACTGCAGATCTTATATTCAGGACTCGAAATTTGGAAATTTACAAATTTGCAAAATTAGTTTGAATGTAGCAAGAAGGATTAGATTCTTTCTGAAATTTATTTTGGTTGAATACGGAAGAAGTATCAATATCAATCAAGTATAGCTTATCCAGCTGTCAAGTTTGGACGCGGATAGCTTAGCCGCAGCTATAAGACGGGCTTAAGTCCGCCAGGGATGAACTTAGGCAAATAAACCTCTGAAAAGTTTTACCAAGTTTACTTGGTTTATAAAATCCGTAACAAGTACAAGTTTTGTTGGTGTATAAAACAGCGAACCGATACAAGTACCAAACGACGATTTTTAATACTTAAAATGTTTTTCAATGGATTCTTTGTGCGATGTACATAGTCGTATTTTAATACGTTTGCTCAAAATTAAAACTTAAAAGTTTTTACTAATAAAAATAACCGGTTAAAATAACTTATTATCATTTAGTATAAAAGAGGAATTTCAGTTTGTTCG
This sequence comes from Rhodophaea formosa, assembly GCA_963082605.1. Lineage (NCBI taxonomy): Eukaryota > Metazoa > Arthropoda > Insecta > Lepidoptera > Pyralidae > Rhodophaea > Rhodophaea formosa. Next base: position 3,699,106 of record OY720228.1, on the reverse strand, counting down.
TTTGTAGCTCTCTACCATTGTTATACTAAGACACTACTTAAAACATGAGTTCTTGGGATTAAATAATTATTTTTTGGGTCGGTTTCCGTTGTTTTGTAGACCTTCCTCTATTGATTCTAATGATTGTTGCTTGTTTGTTGTAGTTAAAAAAAAAACCGTTTTAACGCTTATACAAAATGAGAAAAATGTCTTTAGTTTGCCTGTGTATTTTGAGGAAAAACAAACTTGTTTATATGTAATACCAAAATAATATTAAAGTAGAAATTAATAACCACATTTCGCGAGAAGTCCTTAGTTGCAAATCTCACTAGCAAATATTCTGTAAGGTCTAACAGAACAGCTGTGGCGTATACGTACATTAATTAAAACGTTATTAGAATTTAGATTGGATCTCTGAAACTGAACGATATTTATTATCAGAATAATTTTAGTTGACCCCAATACCCCTAAAGCCGGCCCTGGTCGTCAACCTGTCTTACACGTCATTCTGTAAGGAGCTCTGATTCATAGATACCAGCCAATAATATGAGGATATTGGAAATGTAAAATTAACCTTAAGACAAAGACAATACGTTTCTGAATGAAATGAAAGTTGAAGATGATTAAATAACAAATATTAAAGTAAGTATTGGTATCATTTCCAAAGAATTTAGATCGTTATTAAAAAGTACCTATGTTAGTACCGTCTTTGTTTAATTTGAAATTATAACGTACACAAATATCTAATTTCTTAAAGAAGTAGCAATGTTTAAAAATGAAAAGCCTTTTTGATAGTCTACGTCTGTCATTGTTTTTTTTTTTTTTGTTGACAATGCGATCATAACATTCTAGGAAAGAATAGGAATCTAATGACACCTCACGCCACAAAATTGGTCAAGCCATTTAGGCTACAGAAGGCGGCAATGGAACAGACAAACTTACATATATGCAATTTATGGTTCACTATCCGAACGCATAACTTTTTATGGTATGAAAGTTGTTACGCATAAAAATATTTCGCATAAAGGTATGTTACGCCTAAAATTTGTATGGAAAATTTATGCGTTACATACCTTTATGCGAAATGTATTCATGCGAAACAACTTTTAAACCAAAAAAAGTTATGCGTTCGGATAGTGAACCGCAATTTATACATCGTCATCAACAGGTCTTAGTCTCCTCTGCAGGGCACGAACCTATCTGAACTACCAGAGCCATATATTAGCCAGGGTAGACAAAGGATTTGGCCTACACTCTCCACGCTGGCCAGACTGGCACAGACGGGTTGGAGAGTGTATTATACGTATGGGTGAAAAACATTACCTTCCTTCTGAGTGAGACAGTCGGCTAACAAACATACGAGGTGTACCTAGTTAAAAACTTTACCTTCCCGCAAATAATCTCAAGACTTTTTTCGTGAAATTGGCCATTAAAACGCACCCCTATTACGGGATATGACGTAGCAGAACTTGAGGGTACATTAGGGAAGTAGGGCAACGTAGGGGATGATAAAGCTCGCCTTAACGCGTCAGAAGTGCTTGCACTTAATAATGTGTGTTTAGCATGTTTTTTTACGGTGAGAGATCTTGAATAAAAGAAGTAATAAAAAAAACAAGCGACATTTTTGTCCTAATGACTGATACACTCTTAACTCTCTACCTCAAAATGTACTGACCGATTTTGATGAAACTTGCATTGGTCCTGGGGGACACTTACCTCTTACAAAAATTCGCACTTTAAAACCAAATATTTCTGAAAAGGATCCCTAAATCGAATAATGGTGTTCTCAACCTCACAATATTTTTTAAAGACCTATTTAACGATACCCCACACGATGGGTAAATAGAGAAAAAAAAATTACTCCCCCACTCTACTTGTATGGGAGCTACCCTAAAAAAAATTTTTTTGATTTTTTTCTACCACTTTTTTGGCATGATTAATATACATACCCATACCAAATTACAGCTTTCTAGTACTTATAGTCTCTGCGTAAAACCGCGGACGGACAGACAGGCAGACATGGCGAAACTATAAGGGGCTAAAAAGGAGAACCCATCTGTATGTCTGTAATATTGCCAAAATGGCACGGTTTTTTTATGTATATTAGTCCATCATCATCATCAGTCCTTTTTACTTCTCCACTGCTGGAGCACGCTCCTCTCTGTACTACCAAATCTATATAAGCCAGAGCAGTCAGAGGATTTGGCCTACACTCTCCACGCATATATTAGTCCATATTAGCTTCCAAACATGTGTGCCAAATAGGGTGTATGCACGTAATTTTTTTATTTACTTAATAACCACAGTAAAAAAATATGAAAGAACTTTTAAAATATCTTAATTAACGACGAAGATGTGAAACTTTGAAGTTTGAATAAGAAAGAGAAGTCCGATATGGACTAGTGACGTCATAGTCTATGTCATGCATACATTTGCCATACAAAATAGTGTTTTCGCGAGTGAGATAGACATATTTTCGTAAAATCATTTTATTTCGTTCGTTTTTCAACCAAATTTTATTCTGTTTTCACTTTCAGTACTTTACTATTGAATATTTTTGGATAAACTGGTAAGATAACAGATATTTTTTTCATGCATATTCCCTATTGAATATGTTTGCCGCATATCGTAAAAAATAAAAGTCTAACTTAGGGGACAGTTTAGGTTTCTCCAAAAGCCGTTCAGTGATTTTTGTGATAAAGAGATTGCGTTGCATTTTTAAACATATACAACAGGCTCAATGAACAATGAGTAAAAAGTTAAAGTGGACTGACATATGGACTCGTTATATATATATATATATTAATAGATTTGTCACCATAAGCTCGCATAAAGCCTACGCCATCTTTGATGATAACTGCACAGCACCGATACTTTATATCTCTTTAAACTGGACATTGGCAGAATCACTGAAATCTCGGTGGAAGCAATTAAATAAAAATAGGACAGAGAGAACCATGCGATCTGGCATCAAAGCAAACGAGTCAGTTTTAGTGAAAATACTTCGTCCTCAAAAAACCCAGCCGAAGCAGCAACCAGAAGTCACAAATCTCTTGAAATCACAACAATTAACTGTGCTTCCGTCGGGCCGGGTTCGATTACCGGCCGATGTCACGCCCACATGTACATTAAGTGTCCCTCAAGGATGTCGCCATTACAAATTCAAATAAGCTAAGCCGATCGACGGTCGAATTCCTCAAAGATTATGGGAATAGAAGAGACAATTGTTATACTATTTACTTGATAGCATTATTTAGTATTAGCAATTTACCCGCGTCTTCGTCCGCGTAAATTATAGCCTATGTCACCCGCAAATAGATAAGCTTTCTATGGGTGAAAGAATTTTGAAAATCGGTCCAGTAAATTTGGAGGAAACTAATAATCCAATATTTTCTCCTAACATATTATTATAGTATAGATAAATAAAAAAAAATGTGTCGATATATAAAAAGACTCGTGTGAAAAGCCCAACCACGACTCACATTGATTGATGGCAAAGTCAAAACACAAAGATTTTCATTTAAAAATGGATATCTTTATTTTTTTTTTGATCAACTTGTCGTGAAAGACCTTGATAAGTCGAAAGACAAAATGCAACACTGCCACATCTCATGCAAAAGCATACCCAATATAGAGAGCATGAACAATAAAATAGCATGCTGTTGCACGGACGACGCGGGAAGGGAATTCCATTCTTTCGTGGTTCGCACAATGAATGAGGAGGTTAATCTAGAGGTGCGATGAGCAAGAATATCTGTACTTCTGGCATGGACCTAGGAATAATATGGACCCGGCATTAGACACATCAAAAGTGAAGCATAACTTACGTCACATCAAGTCACATGTGTGCAGCATGTATTTGACATTTCGTTCGACCGGGGAAAAGTGTAGGGATTTTTGTGCCGATGTGTGCGTGCGTTAGTGTCGCGACACGAGTGTTGGGATTTTTATGTGCGTCACTGTTACATTTTCCAAGGGCATATCCTGATTATTCTTAGATCCATGACTTCTGGCTACTCTTTGCACATCGTCAAGGGATCGAATTCAATGGCGATGTTAATAGAAATTATGTATAGCGCCGAGGAATTAACAAGACAAATTTACATATCATTGGAGTCTTAACGCATGTGGGTATCTAAGTATGATTTATAAATATTATAATGCATCTTTGTAATACTTGCTAGCATTATTTGTTTCTGGTTGTCAACATTATTTTACTTTTTAAATACTTGAAAGATATTCCGTCCGTCGCAGACGATGCCGATCTCGTTACCTTTATACATAAAAATTAATATCGTATACACAGTCACACTCATTCAACTTTTTTTTTCATGGAAAGTATAAGAGTTACAGTTTTTCTAAAAAGACAGAAAAATAAAGCAGTTACAAGCCTTAATTGTAAAATTTCTACACTTGTAAGAGAGTTTAAACAGTCTATTTACAGACCAAAGTATGTCAAATTTTGGAGTGACATGTCCCACCACTCACAATGGAATGTTTGACCCGTAATGTAATGAAATTTTTGTACGTAATTTTAAGCAAAAAATATTTTTGAAAACTTTCAAAATTGCCAGAAGTCATGGAAGTTTTCAGGAATACTTCCAGGAAACATTCCACCTCTATCGTCAACAATAAAAGCTCACACATTTTCATTATCAATTTGTTTTTCGTATGTGTAAGTGGCCAACACTGGTGTCAGATTTTTCAAGCTGCCTTAAGGCATCTGACAGAGCTTAACGACTGCCATCAATGATGACAACCGGGACCAACGGCTTAACGAACCTTCTGAAGCACGGAGGAGCTCGAGATATTTTTATGCCACTTGCGGTCACCCATCCAAGTAGGAACTGCTCCAGGGGTTGCTTAACATACGTAAGCGCTCATAGAGCTCACACCAACTGGACCATCGGGCTCCTCTGATACCTACTCTTACGTTGAAAATGTAATATGTCAGGCTACCCGCTTTTGTTATCAAAAGGTTACACTTTAAAAAATATCATCATCATGTCTTCTTCCGCTGGTGTGGGAGAACAGAAAAAAACGTGGAATGTACCAGCTCCTTTTCTTCTCGCCCAGATCGTAAAAGCCGATCGAGGGAATGGGCGTAAGGAATCATGTCAATAGGCGATGCGGCTAGCAACCCATCGCTATTTTTTTCCGTTCTTCACCAAGCCCACCTGAGCTCTGTCTATTCCGGAAAGAAAAAAGACGTGATAGTATGTATGTAATACGTCAGGCAAATGTTACCGCCTAAACTACCTGCTTTAGTTATCAAAGTTTACACCTTAAAAAAGTATCATCATAAGTCCCGTAAATTCGGTGCTTACCATACGTTACCGCGTTCGTAAATGTGATGTGTAAGAGCGCTGATAAATTCCACATAAATTATCGGCAGGTACACGGTGTAATGGCGGAGTGCCGGATTATTTATCGACAACGCGTGAGCTTCGATTGGGAGAGACTTTAGTTATAAGCGCAAGCGGGTGGCATATACATGGTGAAATTTTGATCGTTTTGGACCCTTAAAGGGGTGATTCAGCCCGTCGATATGAACCATTTTTCCTATGGGACCAATCCTGGAAACTCAAATTTTATTTCGACATTTTCATACAAAAGTGTTCAGCCGCCCGGGCAATTTGTATAGGAATGTCGAATTTTTTTTCGAGTTTACAGCATTTGTCCCATAGGAAAAATGGTTCATATCGACGGGCTGAATCACCCCTTAAGGGTCCAGAACGATCAAAATTTCGCCATGTATAAAAGCCAAAGACTTACTTTTTCTGTATCTGATCCTTTTTAAAAAAAAATCGAGTTTCCATCATTGAACCTGTAGGAAACGTTTTCCATATTGACGGTTTGAGTCACCTCACCCCTTTAAGAAGATTTCCCATCCCTTAAACATAGTCCAATTTCAATATTTTTTTTACATAATATTGATTAATTGGAGAAGTAGGGCTGTACGTTTTGATATTCAAGATATATTGCTTACAACAAAAGTTATGAGCATCTAAGTAAATATCCATATTATTGACATAAAAAATACCCGGGGCATTTTAATTTATTTAAATTAATTGAAACAGAACAATAAAAAAGAAAAACGGTTAGCCCTAGATTAAGGTGTGCTCAATCGAATGACACCAAAATTTCCTCATTTCGTAAAGATTTAGGGGAGTGGAAGAGTTATCGCTTTTTGTATGAAAATTACAGGTAGTCGATCCTCTTAAGAGTATAGCGGGTGTCATGATACACATGTCATTAATACATATCACATTACTTTTATAACCACTAGGATTTGGTATTGTTAAAACTCTTACACATCCTGACTATTTGATAATTTTCAAACATTTAAAAAAATTCAGCCTCTTCTGATTTATCATCATCATCAGATAGGCTACGTAATAGGCGAAGATGATAGGCTGAATAAATATCGCTATCGCTGATCAATAAGTCCTCACCGCCTATAACGACGTCGGCCAAGGCACTGTTCGTAACGACTGTATTGATACACATTAATTACCTCTAATACATGCGCCGTGCATGGCGGTGCATTAGTGCAGCTAAAGTTCCTTCAGTATGGATTTTTGTTACCCGATTACCTGAGTTATTTTTGTCGTAGTTCTCACGATAAGTACTATCAGCAAAAAGTAATTCTGAAACTTTTAGAAAACAATATTTTCATCTCGGAAAAATAATACTTACCAAATGAAAATTAAAAAAAACACTAAGTAAAACTAAATAAAATGGAGTACCCAAATTTAAAACTGTTATTTAGACATATGGGATAATCTTACAATGATCAATAAAAAAATGGGCAGTTTTATTTTTTGTGGTGGGTAATAAATTGGAGCAACATAAACAGTAGTAATTAAATTAATACTTGGGCGCTTTATAGTAAGCGGTACATCACTTTGAATCACAGATTAGAAGGAAGACAAAGTCTATTTAAAACTTCCTTACACGTCTCTGGTTGACTGGAGATAATTAAAAAGAGAAATGGTAACTTTACAGTCAGTGGCGGCTCGTGACTTCAAGGAGTGGTGGTTCACCTGCTTACCTATACTGTCTCTCAAAAGCAAAACGACCTATTGAAATGCCGTACGTTCGTCAATTATTTGTAGTCGACTGCCCCTATGCACCTACTTAATAATATTTGTACATACATAATCAGTTACTCTAGGTACAATTCTTGTTAATATTAATGCATGTTGTAAAACCATTTCTTTATAAAAAGTATCAAGTACTTATGTACATGCAGTGAAATATCTCATCATCTTGACTTACCATTGGTTTAGTGAGAGGAGCTGCGCGCTAATGAATATTCTAATAGGTACTTAACTAATTCAGGTTGAAAAGCACGAGAAGATGGTTTCAAAAAACAGATTAGGCGGCATACCGCCTAAATAAGCCATAGCCTATTTTCTTTTTTAGTTTTTGTTTAAATAATCCCATTAACAACACACTTTGAAGCCACTTTCACCCACTACACTTTGTAGCACACACAAAGTAGAAAACCATAACTATGAATAATTATTGGGTAATTTCGCGCGCGTTATCTATCACACCGTGTCACAGGTGCGAAATGGTCAAGGACACGCCTTCGCATCAAAAATCTTCAACGAGCGAGCGAGACACCCCGGCCGATGCCGCCCGAGCGAGCCCGTTCGGGAGTAGGTATTCGGGACTCGTGCGCCGACCCGATTTTTCAATTTTTCTCATACATTGAGTACGGATCATCTTCCGTTTCACCTGCCGGAGCATTTCTGTCTCATTCCATATAGTTTCTATGGAGACGCTTCGTGCGCACTTTGAAAGCGCTCGCCCAATTTTTGGTTTAGCTAAAATGAGTCTTAAATTTTAAGTTATAAAGATCAAGCTTGTTTGAAAATATTTTCTTCTTCAGTGTGTAATTAAAGTTACATACTTTTGGATAAATAATAATTGTGTCGAAAAAAAAATTGGGAAATACATAAAAATCTGGTAGTGCAGTGCACGAGTGCACTGAAGGAGCGGCCGCCACTGTTTACAGTAACGCCAAGTAATAATAATCTTAACTTTTACATTATAAGCATGCATACTATTACGCCTTTTTCCCTTGCGGTGTAGACAGAGCCCAGGTTTGTAAAACCTTAAGGCCACAGTAAGCATGTAGGTGGGCTTGTAGATGAAAACGGAATCAAAATAATGATGGGTTGCTAGCCGCATCGACTATTAAGTTTATTTTGTTTTAAGTTTTAAAGAAACTTAATGACTTTTTTTAAATTAGTACTTTAGAACAAAACATGTCACTTAGACGTAAAATAAGTGAAAATGCTGATTTAGAAAAAGTAACTTTATTCTAAATACGACAGTTACTCGGGCACCATTACTTTGGATGTTTGTAACTCGATTATGCAAAACCAAGTATATTATCATTATATTCGAGTGGACTTTGCTAATGTTCATGCCATACTCAATCCTTCGATGATGAACGCTCAAAGATTCGCCATTATAATATAATAAAGGTAAATATTGTAACCAATAATATAACGAGGAAAAAACAGAATCCAACTTCCCCAAATATTTTCTAAATAAGCCGCACAAAAAACTCCTAATAGCCAATCATATCCAGATAATAAGTACCTTATTATTTGTTATCATGTCTCCAAAAATGAACGTCAAATTATTTTATACTAGTTTGCCTGCGGCTTTATCCGAAAACACATTTTTTTTTCTCAAATAAATCTCAATCATTTAAAAAAAATTAAAACATAAAGGAAAGGATAAAAACGAAATCATACATTGAAGTTTCAAACTGTAAATTTTATATAGATCATGGCTTTAAAACTAAACAAAAATTAATTTAATTATAAACAACGATTGGTTTTTAAATCGAATAAATAAACTATTGAGAATACTTTGTATTAAAACAATCAAATCGGGTGAGTAGTATACATGATAGATGATCAAAAATCAAGACAAACAAACCAGATTTGATGAAGAGATAATCATATTTATTATAACGATCAATTCACAGAAAAAGTTCGATATTAAAAACAGTAATAACTTTTAAACACAGCGACGTTTCGGCATAACGACGTCGTTATAAGAGTAAAATACCTATCTACATCGATCAACACAATAAACGTAGCCTATACGTATTATGGACCATAGCTCTGTCTACCTTGTAATAGATGTAAACGTGATTACAATATTTGTTAAATATCACTTCGATTTCCTTTATTTATTATATATTTATTTTATTGATTATTTATTTAGTTTACCAAACGAAAATAATAGTATCATTTAATCACCACTAAACTCGCAGAAATATTCCGAAGATGTATCAAATGACAGTAATAACATATCATTTGCATACAACGACATTGCGGCGTAACGACGTCGTTATGAGAGAAAAAATATTTGTAATATAGCCAGAAAACGAATTGACTTCGAAGTAATAAGACTGAGAATTATTAAAATAAAAATTATGGCACTTGTCAACTGTAATAAAATAATTTTTATTCTTTAACTACTGTACAATAATGAGACTGATAGACTAGTTGGTGTGGACTTTATTAACGCTTAAGCATGTTAAGCAAACCCGGGCACGGTCCCCAATGAGATAGGTGACCACACGGGGCATAAAAATATCTTAAGCTCTTCGATGCTTTGGAAAGCACGTTAAGGCATTCCTGGTTGTCATCTAGATTACAATCTAGCTATTTCAGATGCCTTCAGGCAGATTTTCTGACACCAGTGTCTTTCTTCAAACCAAACTTCAACCTTTCCATAAATAATATACTACTTAAAACTTATTAACACTGAAAACTTGCAGCTTAAAATTAATTTTGTTTCGACACCCCTGCCGGTAAGCTGCAGCTTTCATAAGCCCAGTTTTAAGCTATTTTGCGGTAAAGCATTGTGTGACCAAAGTTTGTTTCAAAAACGGGACATAGGTTTTAGAAGATAAATTTACAGTGAAATTAAATATTTCTAGTTACATGCTGGTCTGGGAGATAATAAGTAACAATAAACAATATTTTTCACAAGAAACTTTAAAAAAACACGTTTTATATTTCTTGTTTTTGTCGCAAAAGACAGACATTCTGTAAAAATGTCTCTTCGTATCTCGGTTCAAACGATACTCCTTTGTTTCGGACGGATCGACAGTGTAATCTTAGAAATAGGGTCCCATTTTTACCAGTTGCCGTGAGGTTACCGGCCGAGTATAATACGGCCACTCAAATCTTCCCGTGGATGTCGTAGAAGGCGCCTTAGGAAACACAAGCCAAGCAAAGCATATTGCATACATCAAAGAGACCTCTCCAACCCATCTGGCCAGCATGGAGAGTGTAGGCCAAGTCCTCTGACTGCTCTGGCTAATATATAGCTCTGGTAGTACAGGGAGGGCCGTGTTCCTGCAGTGGGAAAGTGAAAAGGACCTGGTGATGGTTTACCCGTTGGGTGCGGAGCCCTAAAATTTAGCCAATCCCTGTCCCGAAGATCTGTCTCCGGTATACCCTTACAAAGCTTCTGGTGTAAGTCAAGGTAGCACGCTAGGACCGACTCAATTTCTACTAATGGTCAATGATTTACCCGAAGTTGTAAGCGAGGTAGAATGCTTAATGTTTGCTGATGACCTCAAACTTTTTATAAGCGTCAACGGTAGTGAGGATTGCGTGGCGCTGCAACGGGATATCGACAAGGTGGTGGAATGGGGTAATCAAAACTCTCTTGAATTTAATATTGATAAGTGCAAAACTATTACATTCACGCGATCGCACTCCCCCATAACTTACTCCTACAAGATTGCTGATACTACCATGCAGCGTGTCACTCAAATACGTGACCTGGGCTTACTTCTTGATACTAATTTGACCATGAATGATCACATTACTGAGCTCAGTAAGCGTGCATATAAGGCCCTAGGTTTTGTTATGAGGCAATCGTATCAATTTAGAGATCAGGATGCCATCATGACCTTATATTTCTCCTTTGTTCGCAGTATTTTAGAGTATAATTCCATAGTATGGGATCCGCACGAGGAAAAGTACAAATTAATGCTCGAACGTGTTCAGCGGAGATTTGCTCGAGCATTGTATAAAAAAATGTATGGGTATTATCCCTATTTGTATCCATCTTTATTTGTATCCGGCATGGTAAATTTATATACGTTGGAAGTGAGGCGCAAATGTGGCTTACTTATTCACTATTATTTGCTTCTAAATGGCAAGATAAATAACCCACTTGCTTTATCACGGTGCAGTTTCTACACTCCGTGTGTATTCAGGCAGTTACGTAACAGGCCGCTGTTCGCGCCGGCCGCTGTAAGTTCGGACACCGCTAAGTACGCGCCCACTTGCCAAGCCGTTACATTACTCAACGCCTTGATTGCTCATATGCCAATTGACATTTTCTATGATAATTTAAAGATTTTTGTTAATATGTGTATTTCTTATTTGTGTAAGTAGTTAGTTGATACTAGTGTACCTGGCTCACGTGCACGTGTTGGGAAACTGTAAGTGCACTGAGTAATTATAAACAATAAAGAATAAAGAATAAAGAATATGGGCCTATCCCGGCAAAATTAAAACGTTTGGTCACGTTAGTAATGTACTTTCTATCTGTTTCATATTTTGTTGAGAGCTAATGTAACATCAAAGAGCTTTGTTTAATATTTTAAGCTCATGATGTGAGGTCCGAAAACCTGGATTTTTAAATTATTTCGTTTAGTTTTGATGTTTGAGAGTTCTTCTAAGCTGGTCTGGGAAAAATGCTGTACCTAGCAGATTAAGGCTCTGCACTTCAGCGTTCAATTTAAATAACTCTTTCCGATATGATGGCTTCTTTTTATTTGTTTTATTTATTTATCAAACAATGTTCTTTTAGGGACAGATAACTGACCTTAAAATCAAAATCTGTTTGAATGGGGGTTAGGTTTATCTGCTCTGCAGGCCTATTTGCTATCTTTTGACAGCAACGGTGTACATCATTTTCATGGTAACTTCAATATTCATTGCGGCTTCGGTATGAATGACTAGTTTTATTTAAGATATGAAAACCGTAATGGATGCTAAAGTGATCATCAAATCGTTGTACACCGAGTTAGCTAATCGGCCTGCTAGACTATTTTGTTAATAAATTAAATTGTTAAATCAAATAAATTCTTTATTTATACATTCCAGCGTGTTAAATACCCACCTACAACTTAATTCCCTTCAAGGCATGACTCAGTTCATCTATATGATTAACTTTTCTTATAGGACAAATGGTGGAAACTCAAAACAAAAAACAGGCCAAGTGCGTGTCGGGCCACGCGCAGTGTAGGGTTCCGTAGTTGCGAATGACAACTTTGAGTTCACACTATTCACACTCGCACCTTACAGTTTAGCGACCAAAAACATCTAACAATGAAAATAGTATGAAATTTTACAGTTTATAAGTTGGTTGCCTATAACTTTTTAGTTTGTACTTAGTACTCAGCTCTGATAGTTTTCCTTTAAACTTCAGTATATATACTACTGCTGTAATTTTTTTCACGTATCTATATATAACCGTTTAGCAGATAGAGGGGGGGGACACTTACCTCTAACAAAAATTCGCACTTTAAAACCAAATATTTCGGAAACGGATCCCTAAATCGGAAAATGATGTTCTCAACCTCATAATATTTTTGAAAGACCTATTAAACGATACCCCACACGATGGGTAAATAGAGAAAAAAAAATTACTCTCCCAATTTACTTGTATGGGAGCTACCCTAAAAAAAATTTTTTTTCATGTTTTTATTCTACCACTTTTTTGCCATAGTTAATATACATATCCATACCAAATTACAGCTTTCTAGTACTTATAGTCTCTGCGTAAAACCGCGGACGGACAGACAGACAGACAGACAGACATGGCGAAACTATAAGGGTTCCTTGTTTACTACGGAACCCTAAAAAGTGTATGAAATGTACAGTAGCGACACCAATCGTTTTAATCCTAATACTTTACAAATAGAAAGAAATTCAAGAATGTAAATCATATAAGCACTAGTAAATAACCTGAAGTATTTTTGGAATCATGTTTAAAATTATCAGAATCAGTGAGAATTATGAGAATCAGATTACCGCCAAAAACGGCCGTTTTTGGCGGTAACCACTATTTCTCTGAATGGCTGATTCTCATTATATTAAAACATGATTCCAAAAATACTTTAGGTTATTTACTAAGGCTTATATGATTTACATTCTTGAATTTCTTTCTATTTGTAAAGTATTAGGAATAAAATGATTGGCGTCGCTAGTGTGCCTAGTGTGGGGCCTTAAGATACAAGCAAGCATTGGTCCCATGAAAAAAGTGGTTCCTAAAGAGCTGTATCATCCTTTTTTAAGAGTTAGAAACTATTAATATTTTAAGGTTTTTTTTAGCTTCCACTACAGATGTTAGTTATACACTTAAGTACTTTTCCACTGTTGACCTTTACTTTTGTCATCGTCACAATGTTATTCTTTAAAATGTTAATGCTAATTGCTAATGCATTTATAAAATCCTAGCATGTGTGATTTTGATTTGATTTCATTACTTTCTATAAAAAAAAAATTAGTTTTTATTCTGATATTAAAATAGCAGCCCCTATTATTGTAACCTAATCTGTGAATAACGCCATGGGCTTTGTTATCAACAATTCTGTGTTATATATAAGCTCCTAACATGTTCATATAATGTAGCTGTTTGTTATTCCTAATAAACAAATAAATAAATAAATAGAAACATGACCCTTCCTGCACTACCAGAACCATATATTAGCCACAGCAGTCAGAGGATTTGGTCTACACTCTCCACGCTGGGCAGACGGGTTGGAGAGGTCTCTTTGATTCAAAGATTCAAAACGTTTATTCAGAAAATAGGCCCTTGCAGGCACTTTTTCACGTCAAATCACATTTAAAATTTTCTTATTAAGTATTATGCATTTACTCATTATTGTTCAAAAGCTACAGACTACTAGCATTTCGGAACCGACCACTGCAGAGAAGAAATGCTGAAAGAAACTCTTTTCAACAGTATAGGTCGCCTACTCGCCTGAACGGCTTTGTATGATTAATGATTATATTATATTTCTTTCTTTTTTACTTTTCTTTTTTTTCATCTGTTTTCATTTTACAATATTATTATACATTCATTATTTTTGGAACATGTTTATGTTTACGATCGAGTGATTAATTATATAATTGTCGAGCTCCGTGGCGCAGCGGTCAACACGCTAGCCTGCGACACGGGGGTCCCGGGTTCGATCCCCGGTCAGGTCAAGATGGAAAAAGATCTTTTTCATATTGACCTGGGTCTTGGATGTTTATCTATATAAGTATATATTATAAAATATAGTATCGTTGAGTTAGTATCCTGCGACACAAGTTCACAACTTACTGTGGGGCTAGCTCAATTTGTGTGATATGTCCCTATATATTTATATTTATATTAAATCACAATTAATGATGTTTATAAGTTTCATTTTATTGTGTTTCCTGAGTTTTATTAAATAACTGCTAGATAAAATATAATGCAGTGCCATGACAGCGGCCGCAGCGTCGACAACTTTTAGTGCTCGTATTAAGCTGATTAACCCTTAATGCAAATTGAAAGCGCGGTCGGGGCGACCAAAATTCATACGATGACATCATTAAACTATCTCTACCAAAATTGAGCTCGAGGCACCAGCGGGTGCACTTATTTATTAGCTTTTAAGTATTTTGGTCGGTCGGGACGAACAAAATTCATATAATGATATACCCGGTAAAATATTCATAGTTTTGTATCTTTAAGGGATGATTCAACCCGTCGATTTCAACAACTTTTCCTTTGGGACCAATGCTGGGAACTCTTCTTTTGACATTTTCATACAAAAATATGCAGTCGCCCGGTCACTTTGTATGGGAATGATAAAAAAATTAAGCTTCCAACATTGGTCCCATAGGAAAGTTGTTCAAGTAGACGGGCTGAACCACCCTTTTAAAGATCATTTTTATCGGACATTCAATTATATGAACCAAAAATAAGTTCGATGGGGGTTAGGTAAATCATTATAAGTTTTAATTGAAAAATCTGACACTGGTGCTGGCCACTTACACAAACAAAAATCAACAACAACAGTTTTAGTCAGCGTATTTTACCAACTGTAAGCGAGATAAATACTTAGATTTAGGCATCAAGCATGTAGGAACAACTTTTAGCGCTCATATTAAATTGAAAGCGCGGTCGGGGCGACCAAAATTCATACTATACGAGTAACATTATTAAACTATCTCTACCAAAAATGAGCTCGAGGCACCAACGGGTTGAGCATTTACGTATTTTGAACAACTTTGACCGTAATACACATTTAGGAATCATATTTACATATTTTTATCCAATTAGGGTTTTCGAAATTGATTTTTCCCCCAGGTGGCGGCACTGTGTCGAGATATATTTTTGACAGCTGCTGTCAAAATCCACCAATAATGTTCAATCACCAATTTTATGAGTGGTTGATTTTGACAGCTCGACCTCTCGACACAATGCCGCCACCTGGGGGAAAATCAATTCTAAAAACTCCCATTGCTGATTGAATGCTGTTGTACAAAAATGTTTTCGGGATGCCAGAAATGGTCTCAAATGAAAATTTGTTGTTTATGAAGCTAGCAAGCTTCTTTACCTTTCTGGTTCTACGAGGTTCTTGGTGTTTTATAATTAACCTGTATACAACCTACATATATCGTGAAAACATTACCCTCCTTTCTTTATGCAGTCGAGTAAAAAGCTTTAAATCTTGTCTCATTTTTTTTCACCTTAAACGACTGTTAATTCTCAGTAATGTTTAAAATAACTTTACTGTAATTGCCTGTTTTAGTAGGGATTACGATATCACGGTTCAGTGTTTCCCAAAATGAAAATAACTTATGGCTCCGCATGAGGAATACCATCTTTAGAACAAGGGCTCTCTATGTTGGTCTAAGAAAATAAGTTTGATCTCGGAAGCAGTATTGCTAATAAGTCACAAAATTAGAAAAATAAACATAACTAAATCTCCATAGTTTACAAGTGTTTTTATGCATTCACAATGCAATTTAATAAGAATATAACTAAAGCTTTCACACAAATTGATCGATTAGCTGTATAATTATAGGAAGGCATTTTTACTATCGTTTTTTAGCAATTCAGGAACTCTGACTCCTAGCTTTAAATATAGTAAGCGGGTACATAATCGGCCAGCACTTGTAAAATAGCAACCGTACCCGACTGCACCAAGGAATGTATTATACTTAAGCTTGCTCATGAATCACTCTATCTTTTATATCATTAAAACTAACGTGAGATAAAGACATTATATATAACAACGGGTCACTCACGACCGTTGACCCGTTGTTATATATAACACTCTATCTTTTGTTGAAATTTGTAATATAATCCGTTGAGTAGTTCAAAAGATCTAAGCGAACAAACCGCGGAAGCGGCAAGAAATGCTGGCTTGAAGTTGTTAAGAAGGATATGCGTGCCAATGGTCAAGCAAGAATACTAAAGACCGTGCGAAGTGGAGAAGAAAAAGCCGGAAAGCGGACCCCGGGCCCCGAAGCACTTCGGACGTTCAGAGGAAAGAAGGATAGGAATAAAAAAAAGGAAGGAAAGATGTTAGGATAAGGAAGAATAATGATTGATAAAATCTGACAGTTTGAGAACCAAAGCCGACATAAAACGGATTAAAAGCTCCGTTATGCCAAAATAAGGATTATTTTGATTTAGTCGTTCGCTTAACAAGTTCGGCTTAAATTGAGCAGTTCTGCGAACAAGGCCAAGGCCGAGTTATCACAACAAGACAGATTATACAGGGAGGCCAAATAACAGATATACACTTTACTTTTATATATGAAATATAATACTTGCTTATACCCGCAGCTTCACCTGCGTGATATGTAGGCTGTGTCCTTCTAAGTACCCTAACCTATGTGTATGCAAATTTTCAGGATGATATTTTTTTTTTGGACTTATCACACAAATTGAGCTTGCCCTACAATAAGTTGTGAAATTGTGTCGCAGGATACTAACTCAACGATACTATATTTTATAATATATGCTTATATATATGCTTATATAGGGTAGGATGATTGGTCACTTGATACGACATGATGCCTTCTTTAAAAACATACTGGAGGGTAAGGTAAAAGGAAAGAAAGGTCCAGGGAGACCAAGGAAAAGTTTTGTTGACCAACTAAAGAAGAAGACTGGTGTCATGTCGTATCAAGAACTAAAGTCTAAAGCAGAAGATAGAGAAGTTTGGCGCATACTCCATCGACAAGAGCTATAAAGCTCTTAAATAAGAAGAAGAATGCTTATAAACATCCAAGACCCAGGTCAATCTGAAAAAGATCGTTTTCCATCATGACCTCACCGGGGATCGAACCCGGGACCCCCGTGTCGCAGGCTGGCGTGTTGACCACTACGCCACGGAGCTCGTCAAGTCGGGATCGGTTCTGTAGAAGGGGCATGAAAGCGTAACCAATAAACAAACTAAATCACTTTCGCATTTATAATATTAGTTAGGATATGATTAGGACAGTTAGGATTAGGATATATATAAAAATAGTTATTTGTTACCGGCAGCACAGAATTAATAATAGTACTAACGTACAGAACGGAAACTCGCAGCGTCCCTCACAACCTAGCTTCCCCGCGCCTCACCCCCGTTAATAAGTGGGCTTTACTGGCATTCAAACAGGGTTAGCTTCGCACGTTTCGCCGGCAGTTAAACACGCAAAAGTAAAACCTTTTTATCACATTTTCACAAAGTTCCTACGTTATCTAAGTGACTGTGTGTCAAATATTTTGTTTTTATTGCTGAAGATTAATTGGCCTGTTAGCATAGATACGTCCTTTTAGATAGCCCTACAGAAAAAAAAACAAAAGCTGTTAAATCAGGCGAACTTGGTGGCCAATCAATGTCTCCGGTTTTGGAAATTAATCGATCGGGAATCGTTCTTTTTTAAGGCTCTATTGTGACTCGTGCCGTGTGAGCACACAGCCGCAAATGCGGAACGGAACACTGGCGGAATCGCGAAACGCTGCTGTATGAGTCCGCTCCGGTTTCGTTCCGTTTGAGCTAGCCCCACCACAGTAAGTTTTAAACTTGTGTCGAAGGATACTAACTCAACGATTATTACTACATACATATTATCACGTCTTTAACCGTTTCGGGGTAGACAGAGCCCAAGTCTATGACGAGCTCCGTGGCGCAGCGGTCAACACGCCTGCCTGTGACACGGATGGTCCCGGGTTCGATTCCCGGTCAGGTCAAGATGGAAAAAGATCTTTTTCAGATTAACTCGGGTCTTGGATGTTTATCTATATAAGTATCTATTATAAAATATAGTATCGTTGAGTTAGTATCCCATAACACAAGTCTCGAACATACTTTGGGGCTAGCTCAATCTGTGTGATTTGTCCGTATATATTTATTTATTTATTTATAAAACCCAAAGGCCACGTTTAGCATGTTAGTAGGCGTTAAGGTGGAAAGGGGAATTAAAATAGTGATGGATTGCTAGCCGCATCGCCTATAACGTGACTCCTTAGATTTTCGCCCAATCCCTTTACTGGCTTTTACGGTCTGCGCGGGAAGAAAAGCAGCTGGTATATTTTTTTTTTAGGGTTCCGTACAAAAGTTGAAAAACGGAACCCTTATAGGATCACTCGAGCGTCTGTCTGTCCGTCCGTCCGTCTGTCACAGCTGATTTTCTCCGAATCTACTGAACCAAAATAGATGAAATTTGGTAAGATAGTGTAATCCTATGACCCAAACACGGATGTGAAAAGTAAATAAAGATTTTTTTGAAATAAGGGTCATTTTCAGGGGCCCAATTACAAAATTTTAAAAGAAAGTTTTGCAAACCTTACTGTGTCATATATCAAATGAAAGGGCTCATTATGAGGATCACAAAATATTTTTTTTCTTTCGGGTAAAATCAATACTTTTGATTTTATTCACGAAAGAAGGCAAAAATTGACCATTCCCCCCCTGATCTCCGAAACTACTGGGCCGAAAATTTTGAAAAAAATACAAAATATAGTTCATTCCTTGAAGATTACAGGAAAAATAACAAGAATTCTATCACTTGAAAATTAAGTAGTAAACTCACAATAATAAGTTCATCTAGGAAAATAGTTCACTAAAACACCACTAGATGGCGCTAGTCAATTGAATAAAATATTTTTGCACATTGGTTGTGTGTTCACGAAGCATATTGTACGGAACCCTCATTGCGCGAGTTTGACTCACACTTGGCCGGTTTTTTTCTCCTAAACCAGCATGGAAGAGTACATGTACTGAGTACATAGATGTATTTAGTTAACGCATAGATTAACTAAATACATGCGAAGTTAGCTAAACACGGTCCAGCGCGGAAATTCACTGGCCACACTAATGCTAATGCAACTTAGTGCACAATGAAATTTTGGGAAGTTTAGACCTAGAGAATATGGAAATGGTCTCACAATAAATTAACAAATAGATATGGACCAAATTCACAGATTGAGCTAGCCCCACAGTAAGTTGTGTATTTGTGTCGTAGGAACTCAACGATAGATACATACATACATACATATTATCACGTCTTTTTCCCTTGCGGGGTAGACTGAGCCCAGGTCTATAAAACCTAGAGGCCATTTTTAGCATGTTAGTAGGCTTGTAGGTGGAGAACGGAATCAAAATAGTGATGGGTCACTAGCCGCATCACTTATTGACATGATTCCTCATGCTCATTCCCTCGATCGGCTTTTACGATCTTCGCGGGAAGAGAAGCAGCTGGCACATTCAACGTTTATTTCTTTTCTCCCAGACCAGCGTGGGAGTGCATTCACAACATAACAAGTTAACGCTCATCATCATCGTCATTTCGTGTAGGTGACACGGTCAGTCGACCATGCACACCCTGGTGTCAGAGTTCTTCGGAACCGCCCCTCGGCCTCTGACGTGGTTCCTTTAACGACTACCAGATGGCAGCCGGGACCACCGGCTTAACGTGCCTTCCGAAGCACGGAATCATCTTTCTTATCAGACAATCAGGTGATTCATGCCAGCAATGTCCTAACCAAACTGGAAATAACTTAACAAAGTATGCTTCCCGTGGGAATCGAACCCACGACCCTCGGGTCAACAAGGCAAACGCCTTAACCACTGGACCAGGGAGGCAGTTAACGCTTAGATTATTTTTTTTTGACGAGCTCCGTGGCGGAGCGGTCATCACGCCTGCCTGCGACATGGATGGTCCCGGGTTCGTTCCCCGGTCAGGTCAAGATGGAAAACGATCTTTTTCAGATTGACCTGGGTCTTGGATGTTTATCTATATATGTATTTGTTATAAAATATAGTATCGTTGAGTTAGTATCCCATAACACAAGTCTTTCATAAGAACTTACTTTGGGGCTAGCTCAATCTGTGTGATTTGTCCGTATATATTTATTTATATTTATTTATTTATTAACTAAATACATGCGTAGTTAGTTAAAATAAAGAATGGGATAGTTGGCCAGGGTCGACCTCGTCGAACGTACTGCGATCAAATTGCTGACGTTCTTAAGAAAGGAGATGTAAGAAGTACCCGAAACCGAAGAGCATGCATGGGGAGAGTGATGAGTTTAGATGAAGCTAGAGGGATTTGTCAGGATCGTAGCAAGTGGAGATCCATAGTCTCTGCCTACCCCTATGGGAAATAGGCGTGATAATATGTATGTATGTATGTATGTATATAAGTTAAACAAAAATTTTTAGTTAATTAAATTCACTGGCCACACTCATGCTAATGCAACTTAGTGCACAATTGTGCAGTTGAAATTTTGGGCCGTTTAGACCTATTTAAAAAACCGGGCAAGTGCGTGTTAGGCCACGCGCAGTGTAGGGTTCCGTAGTTGCGAAAGACAACTTTGAGTTCACACTGCTTAAACTCGCACCTCACAGTTTAACGACCAAAAACATCTAACAATAAAAATTGTATGAAATTTTACATTTTCCAGTACATTTTATAAGTTGATTGCCTATAACTTTTTAGTTTGCACTTAGTACTCAGCTCTGATAGTTTTCCTTTCAACTTCAGTATATATACTACTGCTGTAATTTTTTTCACGTATCTATATATAACCGTTTAGCAGATAGAGACTCACAAACACATACCTCTAACAAAAATTTGCATATCGGAAACGAATCCCTAAATCGAAAAACCGGCCAAGTGCGTGTCGGGCCACGCGCAGTGTAGGGTTCCGTAGTTGCGAATGACAACTTTGACTTCACACTATTCACACTCGCACCTTAATATAACTCCCACTTTACTTGTATGGGAGATACACTAAAAAAAATTTTTTTTCTAGATTTTTTTCTACTTCTTTTTTGCCAAATTACCAAATTACAGCTTTCTAGTACTTATAGTCTCTGAGTAAAACCGCGGACGGACAGACAGACAGACATGGCGAAACTATAAGGGTTCCTTGTTTACTACGGAACCCTAAAAAGAGAAATGCTCTCACAACAAACCGGAGACTGTGGGACGGAGACTAAAACGGGCAAGCGGACCCCGGACCCGAAGCGTTATGAATGAAAAAATGAAAATAAATAGAATAGATTAAAAATAAAACTATAACGCTTGTCGCTTGAAGTGATTCCTTTCAGCTAACCTTTGGTTAGTTAGTAGTATAGTTGGGGATTGGTGAAGTGTAGCGAAAAAATGTATACTTAAAATTGCATGTTTAACCGTCGCTTCCAACCCCCTTCCGTCATGTCAAAGTGCACATTAGGACGCTATCTATTTAATAAAAGAATAAAAAAACATTGACATTCGCATAACACCAGAAAAATTGGGACAGATATATTTTTTCATTGTTTATTGAGCTAGTTTGCTCTTTAAATATTTAAACAATCATAACTAGTTTATGACGTTACTCTACAAATACTTAAATATTCGTCGCAATTTTATTGTTTCATATTATAATACTTTTCAAACGGGATATAAACAATATATCCTGCGGGATTAGGCCAGCATTAGCACTGTTAAATAATGCACTAAAACTAGACGCCCCGCTCATAAAATAGGGAACATACAGATAGATAAGCCATTTTTTTAAGTGAAAAAATATCTTAAATCATAGTATCGTTAATTTATCGCAACGAAACGAGTCTCCTTTGTTTTTCATTTAAAGCTGACTTTAGTTTTTTTTTTCAGAAAACTGATCAACCTTACGCAAAGGAATAAATTGAAGGCAGGATAAGAAAGCAGTGACGTTATTAAATTTGCTAATAAAAACGCTTATTTAAATAATATTACCGTATTTTTCAAATTAAAGCGTTCTTAGCACTCAGATATATGTCATTCCACCGGGAATCAAAACCGCGACCTCCAGAGTGTGAGCCGAGCGCTCCCACCACTACACCATGGAGGCAATGACTCCTACGAGGTTATTCAACAAATGAGTAACAAATGAGTGGGGTCTGCTTCTCACTGCTGCATGCCAACACCCATTGCTATGTGTGTATCCTTATGAATATTGTGTATGAATTTAATTATTTATTTGATTGGAATTTGTAATATTATGGGTTTGGTTGTCTGAAATAAAGAATTATTATTATTTTTATTATTCAACGCCTATATCATCACTATCACTACATGGCATACAAAACAAAGTCTTCCTATTAGTTAGTGATATGCTCAAAAACTACTGAACGGAGGGGTTTTCTTTCACCAATAGATATAATGATTCATTAGGAAGGTTTATAAAGTATAATACATGCCCGGGCGCCGCCAGAGTAAGCTGCTAGTCATTGCTAAATACAATACAATACAATACAAATTCTTTGTTGCACCATTAATTAAAAATACAAAATAAAAGAACCTACACAATATAAAAATTGTACAACAGGCAGTATTATTATCAAAGTGCATTTATTTTAATGTGTGCGTAAAAGTGTTTCTTTTGTACTTCTCTATTTTGTGTGCATACGCCCCACCCGCCTACATTGCATGCAAATTGCCAAGTTTTGCGAAAGTAATTAATGCAAGTGTGAGCACTTAGCAGAGGAAAATAATTGCTATCATAATGACGTCAGCTTTGTCTTTTCAAGGATTTGCGATGATGGATTGTGTAGGTTAAATATTTAATAGACTAATTTCGCTAGGAGCTGGGATCTCGTAAATATGTATTTAAATATCTCATGGCAATGAACTATTTAACCGATTTTAGGACTTACTCCTAGATACAAATTTCTGACCGTGGCAGAAAATCTGAATTAATTTTGTTAGTTAACAATGGTCTCAAGGATATCGAAAACCGTGCGAAGTAGAGAAGAAAAAGCCGGAAAGTAGACCCCGGGTCCTGATCTGAAGCATTCCAGCTGAGGATGCAACCAGGAATTTCAGATTCAGATTTCAAATTTTATTTAATACAGGTTTCTTTAAACAATTAATAATTGTCATACCGTAAAGTGGGGCTAATTGGAAAAATTATTTCTTAAAAACGGCTTAACGAAAACAAAAGTTGGTCTACCAAAAGAGACAATTATTTTCCGGATAGTTCCTACAACTTTCTCGATATTACTTCCATAACTTTACATTTTTTGTGAATAGATATAAAGATATATATTTTTTAATCGTCTGTTCCAAATATAGCCTTGATGGGGTTATTTGATATCCGACATCATTGCTTCAGATATTTTTATTTTTTGAACTGTATTCAAATAGAACCCGTCATACGATATTTGGAAAAGATAAAGGGAATGATACTGTGTTAAGTTTTTCTCTATTTCACTTTTTTCCGTGACGTTAAAAGTATTAAAATAACCGTTGAATATTTATGCATAACGATAGTCTATCACAATTTTGGGGCTATTTGGTACCTCATATTAAACATTAGATGTGTTGTTACAAAACATGCAGCAATATTTGGAATATTTAAGGCGAAGTTGTTTTGGTCTCTCAACAACAAAAAAAAGAGTATGTAGGTAGGTACCTACCTAAGTTTAGCCTGATACCTTCAGGGAGACTTATAATTATAATTTATCTTATTAAAATAAAACATTTTTTAAGTTCAATCATTTTATTTTGTCGAGCTCCGTGGCGCAGTGGTCAACACGCCAGCCTGCGACACGGAGGTCCCGGGTTCGATCCCCGGCCAGGTCAAGATGGAAAACGATCTTTTTCAGATTGGCCTGGGTCTTGGATGTTTATCTATATAAGTATATATATTATAAAATATAGTATCGTTGAGTTGGTATCCCACGACACAAGTTCACAACTTACTGTGGGGCTAACTGAATTTGTGTGATATGTCCCTATATATTTATTTATTATTATTTATTTATTATTTTGGAAACATATTGCAAAATAAGAATAAAGAAATAGACGTATTTTTTATTAGGTAGTTTGTTTTGTACTAAGTAATTATTTATTAGAATTGAAAAAATGTGTGTCAAAACACCTAATCAATTAACTGAAGTAGAAAATACTGGATGTAAATTTAACGTCGACATTCCCTTGAAGGGGCTACTCAGCCCATCTATATGAACAACTTTTCCTATGGGACCAATGCTGGGAGCTCTAATTTTTTTTTTATCATATCCTACTAGCTGTTATCCGCGGCTTCACCCACGTGTTCCATGATAACTGCCATCGAAATTATTTTTTCCTGTGGGAATAAGATGTTTTTCCGGGATAAAATATCTCAAAAAAAAATCATGTCAATCCGTTTGTTACTTTCGACGTCAAAGGCCAAACAAACAAGCACACTTTTACATTTATAATAGCTATTAGTATGGATACAGTCTATCGGGAAAAACCTAGTAATTTATCAGTTTTATCACTTAAACTTAATATTAGGTACCTATTAATATAAAAAATACAAAGGTATGTATGTACCTTTAATAATTGATTGACTTTTACAAACAACTTACCCTTAATTGAGTTAAAATCAGCATTTGGGGCTATTTGAAACAATGAATAAACTACACAATAATAATTAAACAAGCTTCACGGGGGCTATTTAAAACTTTTTTCCAATTAGCCCCAAAACAGAAACCAAAAAGCCCCAAACAGAAAAACCGAAAATACATGGCCTACAGTATACGATAGAAAAAAACAAATTGAAGCACTGAAATGCTGATGAAACACACTACATCATAGTTTATTTCACACTTTACATACCTTTATAGACGTAGAGTACCAGATGAAAGTTCAAGGACCACAGATTACAGTATATTTTAAATTTTTTTTCATTATTTTATCTGTTGAACTTTTACCGCCCGTAACGTCAAATAACAGGGTTTGACATTGACATGAAATGTCATAGTTTTGCCTAGTTTTAAAATATATTTCGTACTATTACCAGATGAAAAAATATCCATGACCAAATCTTTTATTTCTTTAAATTCCAAATTACCCCGTGATATCAAGTAGCCCCACTTTACGGTACTTGAAATCACAATTTTCACAACCGAAAAAAATATGACTTTAATAAAATTATTAACGTCATATTTTTTTCGATTGTGAAATATATATGGTTAGGATGTAAATGCATATGGCTAAGTTTACTCCGCTTCCAAAGCGGAGTGCACAAGAAACGGTTTCAATCTGCAGAGCGCATTTTCTCTAAGCGTCGTTAACTCATAATTTTAGTTGAACATAGAAATAACTTGTGTATACTGAATTATGCGTGTCTAATTAAATATCATGACCAAAATTTAATCAGAAAAAGATTATGTCATAATTTTATGCTCGACTATCCGTTTATGTATAAAAATAATATTATTTTTTAAGTACCATACACGAAAAAACACAACAGGCAAAAACCAAACAGTTTTAAAAATTGCCCAACAAAACGTATTAACCCCGCGAACGCGTATCAATCAACTGCAGTGGACAGTCGTGACCATCGATACTTATGACTCGCAAGCTCACCACGCAACGTGCGGGGTAGACAGAGTCCAAGTCTATAAAACCTTAAGGCCACGTTTAGCGTATTAGTAGGCTTGTAGGTGGAATGCGGAATCAAAATAGTGATAGGTTGCTAGCCGCAACGCCTATTGCCATTATTTCTCACGCTCATTCCCTCGATCGGTTTTTACGATCTGCGCGGGAAAAGAAGCAGCTGGCACATTATGCGTTTTTGCTTTTATCCAAGACCAGCGTTGAAGGTTTGGTTTGGTTTGGACTGTTGAATCGGTAATTTATTGCCACACTAGCTGTTACCCGCGGCTTCGCCCGCTTGATATACAGCCTGTGTCCTTCTCAGTACCCTAACCTATGCGTATGCAATATTTCATGATAAAAGGGCGTGAAAGCGTAGGAAACCAACAAAAAAACAAACTCACTTACGCATTGTTAACATTAGTCATGATAACAGTCAGTCCATGTGTAATAAATACATTATTGTAAACAAAAGAATTAATCACAACTTTAAATTGTCGAGCTCCGTGGCGCAGCGGTCAACACGCTAGCCTGCGACACGGGGATCCCGGGTTCGATCCCCGGTCAGGTCAAGATGGAAAAAGATCTTGTTCATATTGACCTGGGTCTTGGATGTTTATCTATATAAGTATATATCATAAAATATAGTATCGTTGAGTTAGTATCCTGCGACACAAGTTCACAACTTACAGTGGGGCTAGCTCAATTTGTGTGATATGTCCCTATATATTTATTTATTTATTTATTATTTATTTTAAATATGTTTAAATATAAAATTTCCAAACAAAATGTATTAAACCCGCGAACACGTATCAATCAACTGCAGTGGACAGTCGTGACCATCGATACTTTATTTAATGACTCGCAAGCTCACCACGCAACGTGTTGATTTTTCACTGATTTCGTTACCACGTAATGATGTGGAATTTTCAGTTAAATGAGCATAGTAACTCCGTGTGGTTCCCGGCAGAGTAGAATAGGACCACTCCACGTCATCCCGTGGATGTCGTAAAAGGCGACTAAGGAAACACAAGCTAAACAAAGCTTATTAACATCAACGAGACCTCTCCAACCCGTCTGGCCAGCGTGGAGAGTGTAGGCCAAATCCTCTGACTACTCAGGCTAGTATATGGCTCTGGTAGTACAGAGAGGGTCGTGCTCCTGCAGTGGAGACTAGAAAGATCTGATGATGATGATGATGAGTAACTCAAATTATATATAATGAAGTTATGATCATCTTTTCAATTAACGTTACGACCCGGCCCGACCACTCAAACACTTATGAGAATACGGGTTATGACTTCATTCGTCGCAGTTTTAGTGCGTGACACGTCGTGTCGCGTGCGACGTGTTATAGCGGCAACAGAAATACACAATCGGTGAAAATTTCAACTGTCTAGCTATTACGGTTCTTGAGATACAGCCTGGTTACAGACGGACAGACGGATGTTAAGCGAAGCCTTATTAATAGGGTCCCGTTTTTCCCTTTGGGTACGGAACCCTTAAAAGTATTTAACAATTCAACTCTTAGGAGATGAAATAAGGAGGTGAAGTTTAAATAGACGAAGTCTCGGGAAAATCACTAGTGTCCAATAATACGTACAATCAATACATTGTACGTAATATTGGACACTAGTGATTTTCCCGATGTAAACAAAACATATTCAAAACTGGAACGAGTCCGGCGGGATGCACAAAATAACGAAAAATTTGCACATCAATTTAAGCAGTTATGAAATCATTGAAAAATTAACGCGGTGCACGACGATCGATGTGTGTTTAATATGTTGTCAACAGACTGACATGACATAACACTAAAGTAACTCTTTCACCGATTTTTCTTTCATAAACAAGCCTATCAACCTAGTATATATGTCGCAGTCATCTGGTTGAATCTGCTATTTGATTTAATGGCTAGCGCGTTCATTGAATGACCACGTTTAATTGAATGACTAGGCCGAACGTTGAACAAATAAGCGTCGCTCAACGTCCAACTAGTTAGCGGATTGTAACATAGCCCTTTGAAAAGAGTGGACATAGAATCAGTCAGGTGATTCAAATTTAGTTCATTTTTGTCCCACTGCGGCGAATATGGCGTCAAACAGCTCGAACAGATGGCACGATTACGTGACTACGACGTACTTAAAATGCGTTATTTGTAATAAAATAGTATGACATTATGGATTTACCTATTATAACGCCGCCGCCGGCTACTTTAAAAACTAAGAAAAATTTAATCATGGTACCACCAAATATTACAAAGTCGGCTAAGATTCAACGACTTCGCTAAATGACATTCATTCAGTCAAGACGTTGAACGTTACATTCAACGACTTGACGAGCTGTCCTTCAGTCATTCAATTGAACGTTGCGTCGCCATTCAATGAACGCGCTAGTCATTCAATCAAATAGCAAATTCAACCAGACGACTGCGACATATATAATCTATAATACTATATCTCTTAAGCGGTACTAGTGTACCGCTTGAGATATAGTATTTTTAATTTAAGGTCATGATAGAAAACGATCTTTGTTAATATTGCGTAAAATGTAATGGAAACAAAACATATTCAAAACTGGAGCGAGTCCGGCGGGATGACCAAAATAACGGAAAATTTGCACATCATTAAGCAGTAATGAAATCATTGAAAAATTAACGCGTTGCGCTCGATCGATGTGTGTTCGCGGTTTTAAAATATTGTTTATTTTCCATCCACATCAGCAACATAAGCTACTCGTAACTATAGTTAAAGGAAATCTGTGGCACTATAAGCATGGCATAAGCTTTGACTATAAACTCTCTAGACACCGTCATGCCCTTCTTTCAATGATTTAAAAACTGGCCAATACGGTAGTTGCCTTATGTTAAGATTATATAAAATTTGTTTCTAATGAGACTAATTTCTATCTAAAAACACTATAAAGAACACTTTTAATTTGATATCGATTCGTTAAGTGATCTTAAAGCTTCTTTAAAGTTGGGTGAATAGGACCATTTTTTAAAGTATGAAAATCTTTAATTACAACTATACTGTATTTTAGTCTGCAAAATTTATAGTAACTTTTATTATGAAACCATTACCATAAACGAAATATTTCGTATAGCTACCAAACAAAGTTCTCACGCCACCCATACAAAATACAAGCTTGTGACGTCACAAATATGTAGGCGTTTCAGCGGCGCGTTTTCACGTCTAAAAATTTACGTCTAAAAACATGTGTCTTTAAAACTTTTATAACTGAAAGAGTTTTTTGTTTAGAAATGTATTTCTGTCACTATTGTGTTTATTTTTGGCTGGTCTTTACATAGCAACATGAAAAAAATTTTAGTCAACATGCCCATTTTTCCAATGCTTGCGTGCGTGACAGCTTTGTGTTAGCAGACGCGTCCTGTCAATTAATGACATCATCATCATCAGGTCCCTACCACTCCCCACTGCAGGAGCGCGACCCTCTCTGTACTGCCAGCAGTAAGAGGATTTGGCCTACACTCTCCACGCTGGCCAGACGGGTTGGAGAGGTCTCTTTGATGTTTATAAGGTTTGTTTAGCTTTAGTTTCCTAAGTCGCCTTTTACGACATCCACGGGAAGATTTGGAGTGGTCCTATTCTACTCTGCCGGGAACCACACGGCATTGAATTAATGACATCAAAATCCGTCAAATTTGTAGCGATGTACGAGTATGTGCATATTGTGCATGATAGACTTTGGTTTGAACACTATTTTTTTTCTACGCTTTTTGGCTAATAGAGTCTATCTAGGTTTTATATTATCTAAGGGCATAAGTACATTATTACATACTATATTAAAGTAAAGGTGAACACAGGGCAGGGTTGTTGTGGAGGAGTGGCGTCTGAACTAAGAGTCCTAAGAACCTGTTTTACACAGATTTACTGAACAACCATTAAGCAGTAATGAAATCATTGAAAAATTAACGCGTTGCGCGGCGATCGATTCGGTTTTAAAATATTGTTTATTTTTCATCCACAACATTTAAACTTTATTTATTTTTTATGTAGTGGTCTTAATTTAGTTAACTTTATTTTGATATTGTGGTCTTGAATTTTGTCATTACAATTCGGCGTCAAGAGAGTATATAGTCAAAGAATGGTACCTATCACTTTTAAGTTTTATCTTTTTATATTTAGGGTTCTGTATGGGGTCCCAAAGGGTAAAAACGGGAGCTTATTCACGATACTTGGTGCAACTGGTAGTAGCAAGCAACGTAGTTACCATTATTCATACTAAGTCAGGATTGAACTTTAATTTTTATTTTAATCAAAAGCCTCACAAAATATAATTTGCTTTTTGTTTTATTGTATGTATTGCAATTATGTAGTTATCGATTAATTCTGTGTAATTTTGGTAATCGTACATGATTTAGTTAACTTTATTTTGGTATTGTGGCCTTGAATTTTGTCATCACAATTCGGCGTCAAGAGAGTATATAGTCAAAGAATGGTACCTATCACTTTTAAGTTTTATCAGTGTTATAGCAGAACACGGCGGGCTAAGACTGCTAAGAGCGTTCGCGTGTTCGTTCGTGTCTGGAAGACAGTCAGACACGCCTCAGTCCCACAGGTGATAACCTCTGAAGTAAGGGAACGTAGCCATTGCATGACCTGTTTAGAGGGAAGAGGGGGTCTTCAAAATACCACGCTTTGTTCAGAGGGGGGTTTCACTTAGGTCTTCACGTAGTCAATGTTTTCTAAGAAAATTTCGCGCTTCTAGGGTTCCCAAAGGGTAAAAACGGGAGCCTATTTTCACGATACTCGATGCAACTGGACGTAGTTACCATTATGCATACTAACTCAAGATTGAACTTTAATTTTTAGGGTTCCGTTGTAAACAAGAAACCCTTATAGTTTCGCCATGTCTGTCTGTCTGTCTGTCCGTCCGCGGTTTTACGCAGAGACTATAAGTATTAGAAAGCTGAAATTTGGTATGGATATGTACATTAATCATGGCAAAAAAGTAGTAGAAAAAACCCTTGAAAAAAATTTTTTTTTAGGGTAGCTCCCATACTAGTAAAGTGGGGGAGTATTTCTTTTTCTCTATTTACCCATCGTGTGGGGTATCGTTAAATAGGTCTTTAAAAAATATTGTGAGGTTGAGAACACCACTTTTCGATTTAGGGATCCGTTTCCGAAATATTTGGTTTTAAAGTGCAAATTTTTGTTAGACGTACGTGTCCCCCCCTCTATCTGCTAAACGGTAATATATGGATACGTGAAAAAAATTACAGCAGTAGTATATATACTGAAGTCGAAAGAAAAACTATCAGAGCTGAGTACTAAGTACAAACTCAAAAGTTATAGGTAACCAACTTATAAAATGTACTCGAAAATGTAAAATTTCATACAATTTTGATTATTTGATGTTTTTGGTCGGTAAACTGTGAGGTGTGAGTGTGAACAGTATGAACTTAAAGTTGTCTTTCGCAACTACGGAACCCTACACTGCGCGTGGCCCAACACGCACTTGGCCGGTTTTTATTTTAATCAAAAACCTCACAAAATTAACCTTGTTTTTTGTTTTATTGTATTGCAATTATGTAGTTATCGAGTAATTCTGTGTAATTTTGGCAATCATACAACGGGATTCTCCTTTGCAAATATTTTTAAAAAGAAACCTTTTAAAACCCGTGTCAAAGTGTTCTGTAATCCGTTAAAAATATGTTCCAACTCTTGTACAATTACTTAATATCGTAACTCGTGTAGTATTACCTATTTAAAATAGCTGGTAAAAGTTCAAAATAACCGGCGGGTACTCTGAGCTTTTTAATGTATTAGTGCGGTGGAACTGGGCCGATCGTAAAATGCGTTTTTTTTTTGTGCTAACACTGTTACACCGTTACGTAGAAACTTTTAAACCTCCTACCCAAAAGAGATGTAATGTGGGGGTAAAAAAAAACGGTTTCGATGGACAGCAGCGTCGGAACCGATTTAAGCTGCAACTGCGCTCACCAACCCGCTTGCCAAACATGGCGAGTTCGGCAAAACCCCTACTATGATGGAAATCCTTGTAAGAGGCCTATGTCCAGCAGTGGCCTTCATGCGGCTGGAATGATGTGGGGATTATTATATGACTTCTTTATTCAACCAAAACTAATAATATGTAACAGATTTACCTCCCAATTTTCAACTCTGTAGTCTGTGTAATTTCGGAATAAAATAGCTGTGACGGACAAACAGACATGACGAATTTAAAGGATTCCATTATTTCCCATTCGGGTACAGAACCCTAAAAACGAGATATCATTTAAAAAGTAGGGGGCAGCTCTGGTACCCGAAAATTCATTTATCATCTTATCATGACCTTCAGTTTTTATGGCCCTAGGCTCTTACTACCCCGTAAGGGATAAAGAACGTTATTATAATGTATGTACAGCTGTTAAAGTTCTTTTTTAGGGTTCCGTTGTAAACAAGGAACCCAAAAGAAAATATTTGGTTTTAAAGTGCAAATTTTTGTTAGAGGTAAGTGTCCCCCCTCCCTCTATCTGCTAAACGGTTATATATGGACACGTGAAAAAAATTACAGCAATAGTATATATACTGAAGTTGAAAAGAAAACTATCAGAACTGAGTACTAAGTGCAAACTAATAAGTTATAGGCAAACAACTTATAAAATGTACTGGAAAATGTAAAATTTCATACTTGGCCGGTTTTTTTTATCTTATCGGTCCGTGCTTAGGAAGTTACGTTAAGCAGTCGACGTTAAGCTATGCCAAATGCCTTTATCTATCAATGTATATATCAGCCAGGGACGTCCACAGCTGGACATAGGCCTCCCCCCATAGATCGCCGCAAATTGCGGTCTAGTGCAAACCAAGTCCTGGAGTAGTGGCCATGAACAGGGAAGCGTAGCGTGGGACGAGAATCCTCTGACTGCTCTGGCTAATGTGTGGGGTCGTACTGAGAGGGTCGTGCTCCTGCAGTGGAGACTAAGGATGAACGAATGATGATAACGTCATGGATCTAAGAGCATTTTAGGGGTCCGTAGTAAACAAGGAACCCTTATAGTTTCGCCATGTCTGTCTGTCTGTCCGTCCGCGGTTTTACTCAGAGACTATAAGTACTAGAAAGCTGTAATTTGGTATGGGTATGTATGGCAAAAAAGAGGTAGAAAAAATCTTGAAAAAAAATTTTTTTGGGTTGCTCCCATACAAGTAAAGTGGGGGAGTATTTTTTTTTTCTATACTTACCTATCGTGTGGGGTATCGTTAAATGGGTCTTTAAAAAATATTGTGAGGTCGAGAACACCATTTGTCGATTTAGGGATCCGTTTCCGAAATATTTGGTTTTAAAGTGCAAACTTTTGTTAGAGGTAAGTGTCCCCCCCTCTATCTGCTAAACGGTCATATATGGATACGTGAAAAAAATTACAGCAGTAGTACATATACTGAAGTTGAAAGGCAAAAATGTAAAATTTCATACAATTTTCATTGTTAGATGTTTTTAGTCGTTAAACTGTGAGGTGCGAGTGTGAACTTAAAGTTGTCATTCGCAACTGCGGAACCCTACACTGCGCGTGGCCCGACACGTACTTAGCCGATTTTTAGTTCTTGTGTCCAGTAATAACTCGGCATCCATCAAAACTTGCATTTTGGCTAACGGTGCTTGTGTCAGCGTATATTTTAATGGCTCGCAGTTAGCCATATTGCATGTCATTGTGTGTTGAAGTTTCGAAATTTTTTGAGAATCACTTAAGTCATAAGCGGACGGACACTGAATAGATACTATGACTAATCTAATTTCGAAAGTCGTCGTAGCGCAGTGGTTATTAATTCTGCCTGTGACACGAGGCTCATGGGTTTGATCCCCGGACTGGTCGATATCATCACTAAATATTATAAAACAAAGACCTATGACGCGTCTGTCTGTTTGCGATAAACTAAAAAAAGAACTGCGCGTGCGATTTTCATGTGGTTTTCACCAATAGATAGAGTGATTCATAAGGAAGGTTTATAGGTATAATTTACTCTCACAGTAAGTCGTTTTTTTTTTGTAGTTTTTTATTGTAGTAAACGATGGTCCAGTGGTTAAGCGGTTGCCTTGTTGACCCGGGGGTCGTGGGTTCGATTCCCCGGGAAGTATACTTTGTTAAGTTGTTTCCAGTTTGATTAGGACATTGCAGACATGAATCACCTGATTGTCTGATAAGAAAGATGATTCCGTGCTTCGGAAGGCACGTAAAGCCGTTGGTCCCGGCTGCCATCTGGTAGTCGCTAAAGGAACCACGTCAGAGGCCGAGAGGCGGTTCCGAAGAACTCTGATACCATGGTGTGCATGGTCGACTGACCGTGTCACCTACACGACATTGATGATGATGATGATGAGTAGTAAAATTTCTGACTAGTCTCAACTAACATTTTAGAAATGTTGCTTTGCATTCACAATGCTATTTTGATTATACTCTTATTTAAATAAAGAAATCAGATATGGGAAAAAAATCCACGGGGGCAGGATGTGAACCGACATGTACATAGTCAAAGTCTAC
The DNA here is from genome assembly GCA_963082605.1 of Rhodophaea formosa. Taxonomy (NCBI): domain Eukaryota; kingdom Metazoa; phylum Arthropoda; class Insecta; order Lepidoptera; family Pyralidae; genus Rhodophaea; species Rhodophaea formosa. The sequence continues at coordinate 3,664,693 of OY720228.1, read as the reverse complement.
TAGCTAAACAAAGCTTTTAAACATCAAAAAGACCTCTCCAACCCGTCTGGCCAGCGTGGAGAGTGTAGGCAAAATCTTCTTATTGCTCTGGCTAATTACTTATATAATGGCTCTTGTGATCAGAGAGGGTCGTGCTCCTGCAGTGAAGGATAAAAAAGACCTGATGATGATGATGATGATGTTCATAGTCTAAAGACTGCCGGTTCAAATCCTGCCCGCGATGAATTTCTTCCCACATCTTATTTATATATTTAAAAAACCGGCCAAGTGTGAGTCAAACTCGCGCAATGAGGGTTCCGTACAATATGCTTCGTGAACACACACACAATGTGCAAAAAATGTTTTATTCAATTGACTAGCGCCATCTAGTGGTGTTTTAGTGAACTATTTCCCTAGATGAACTTATTATTGTGAGTTTACCACTTAATTTTCAAGTGATAGAATTCTTATTATTTTTCCTGTAATTTTCAAGGAATGAACTATATTTTGTAATTTTTTCATAATTTTCGGCTTAGTAGTTTCGGAGATCAGGGGGGGGGAATGGTCAATTTTTGCCTTCTTTCGTGAATAAAATCAAAAGTATTGATTTTACCCGAAAAAAAGAAAATATTTTTGAGATCCTCATAATGAGCCCTTTCATTTGATATATGACACAGTAAGGTTTGCAAAACTTTTTTTTTAAATTTTGTAATTGGGCCCCTCAAAATGACCCTTATTTCAAAAAAATCTTTATGCACTTTGCACATCCGTGTTTGGGTCATAGGATTACACTATCTTACCAAATTTCATCTAATTTGGTTCAGTAGATTCGGAGAAAATCGGCTGTGACAGACGGACGGACGGACAGACAGACGCTCGAGTGATCCTATAAGGGTTCCGTTTTTCAACTTTTGTACGGAACCCTAAAAAGCAAAAAAATAATATTTGAGTAACATACATTACACCTAAAAATAAACACTCAAACTCAGTCAAAGATATTACTCCGAATCGTACCTGGCTCAAATGTACCCATTACGCTAGCCGCATTTCCTCTTTGTATCGCAATGGATATTCTTTGAGTCAGGTACCAACCGGAGCGGTCGTCATAACCTCGATCCCTTAAGCGGCGCCCTATCTCACTGACAAAGCGTTTCGCTTCTTGTCACCATGGGCCAGCCGTTTCCACGGCGATTAGAACAAAATTGCTTTTATTTAATAAAACGGAATATTTTGAACATTTCTGTCCAGCCGACCCAGGTGTACGTACCGTGTCGTCAACGACTCAAGGTAGGACGCCGCATAAGTGCTTACACATTTTTTTTTAAATAATTGTCTCAGCTAACCTCTCATACCTTGGACCTTCGAACAGGTCCGGGAAGATGGAGATTAATAGCACCACGCAGCCTCTCACTAACTCTAATGCGATTATCTTGTTACAAAAACAATGGCCACTCACATTTTTTTATTTATATTTATTCACGTCTGTAGATACTATGACATTAGTTAACCTTGTGGTTCCCGGCGGAGTAGAATATAAATAAATATATACGGACAAATCACACAGATTGAGTTAGCCCCAAAGTAAGTTCGAGACTTGTGTTATGGGATACTGTAGGATTTTGGTATCCTGATTGTGCCCAGTGCAGTGGACTGTAGGGGTTGATATATTATGGGGGTTGATCCAAGTAAAACTGCAGCGAACAACTTTCACACGTCTATTCAGTTAAAGCACAAAAGGAAGAGAGAGATACATCACATTGGCAGTGTTGCCATACGTAATACAATAAAAAGAAAAACATATTTTTGGATTCGAGGCATTTTGCCTAGATTTGATGTTACATGTTGGGTTTCCCCACAGATACTAACTCAACGATACTATATTTTATAATAGATACTTATATAGATAAACATTCAAGACCCAGGTCAATCTGAAAAAGATCATTTTTCCATCAGATACTATGACATTAGTTAAGTAACCCGCCGAATGGTTCCCGGCGGAGTAGAATAGGACCACTTATGATAAGCTAAACAAAGCTTATTAACAGGAGAGTGCTGCCTTTGCAGTGCAGGAGCACGACTTTGCTTGTTTTTATACGAGAGCCATATATAAGCCAGAGCAGCTAAAGGATTTGGCCTACACTCTCCACGCTGGCCAGACGGGTTTGGAGAAGTCTCTTAGATGTTTATAAGCTTTGGTTTGCTTGTGTTTCCAAAGTCGCCATCTACGACATCCACGGGAAGACTTGGAGTGCTCCTATTCTACTCTTCCGGGAACCACACGACGGATAGTGTTGTGAATGGGCTGTATAAATAAAGAAAATGGTATGAAAACACATATTAAAATATAAATATACAAATAGTGAAATAGGCTTTCTCTCAGACGTTTTCTTTATTGACTTAAATCAAAATTTGAAAAATATACAAAATTCAATATAAAAGTATTTATAAAAAGCTAAAGAGTTTGCAACAGATTAAGGAAGGGATTGGTTAATTATGTCATTTTGAGATGTATGTAATTTCCGAAGGACACAGAGATATTATGGTATATTGTTTATTAAATACGTATTTAAGAATGTATAGCATTAAACGAGTGTTGGTAAATTTAAAATTAATGATTCCAAAGTAATGAATTCGTCGAAGATACAAAGTGAGCAACTAATTGCGACTGACGAGAAAATAAATAAATAATAATAAATATATACGGACAAATCCACAGATAGAGCTAGCCCCAAAGTAAGTTCGAGACTTGTGTTATGATGGGATACTAACTCACCGATACCATATTTTATATTAAAATTATATAGATAAACATCTAAGGCCCAGGCCAATGAATCTGAAAAAGATCTTTTTCCATCTTGACCTGACCGGGGATCGAACACGGGACTATCCGTGTCGCAGGCAGGCGTGTTGACCGCTGCGCCTCGGAGTTCGTCGTCTGTGCCTAACCTGCCCTCTTACACCAAGTTTTTTTTTTTATATTGAGAGTTTCGCCGTAAGTTGGGAAAGATTAAATTTAGGTTTTGGTGACAAGGAAAATTAACGAACGTACTGGTTTAATTTTTTTTATGTATTTCATTTCAAATACGTTTACACACACGCTAGTTTCACAAATGAAGGAAGGGAAATGAGGTTTTAATTGAAAATCTATATTTTGGTAATAATAAACTTTTATTGCATACCAACGACTTAGTTATAAAACAGGCGAGTCATAAGAATTAAAGAAATATTCGGGTTGACATCATCATCATCAGCTTTCCATAACCCACTGCTGGGCATAAGCCTCCCTTTGTCTACGCCATCCTTCTCTACTTCGGGTTGACACAATCAAGTAATTATAAGTATTTAATATAATTGCACTCTCATATGCACACAGAAGCAACTTGAGCTATTGACAGCCACAAAACCTCTGCCCACGAAAGTATAGACAAACAGTACAAATTATTATATCTCCATGCCTCTGCCTCTGTTTGTGACGAGCCTGATTTTTTTTTAATACATCTGTCACTGAATAATGTCAACCTAACGTTCCTTTCCGTCATTATAAAAGTCTTTATTCATCGCTAGACTCATCCGATATATTAGAGACAGAGTTCTCAGTCTCTGAATTAATATGAGGTTTTATCTGTGTCATTGCTAGTTCCATCTTACTATCTCTGACCCAATAAACTTCCTCCATAGATACAACTTTCTGATCAAATTCTCGCCAATCTTCGTCTTTCAAAAGAGATATCGACGATTCAACAACTAGTTGTAATGCCTTTACATTCAGAAATTTTAACTGCTTGTTACTAGACTTAATGGCTGCCAATTTCTCTTTCACAAACTCCGCTATTTTCTCCCAAGCTAACATTATAGGACTAAATTCAGGAGCCATGTGAGGGGGCAGCCTTAAAACATCATGGCCGCTAAGGTTTAAAATGTGATCTATCTTGTACTTTGGAGTATAATTTGAGGTACTCACATCAATCATACCATAAAGTGTATCTTTGTCTACATCATTAATATTGTCGATGGATATGGAATAATCAGAATTATTCATCAACCACGTATACATTTCCTCCTTCGAACTATTCCTTGTTGGGATGTCATTAAGTAACTCGTTGTGATACGATGCAGAATCCATAACGACAACGCTACGAGGAGGCAGTTTTGCAATCAGTAATTATGTGACCCACAACTCGAAGTTTTCTTTACTCATCTGAACTTGGTACTCTCCCTGGGTAACCCCGACTTCGAACAGCCATTGTGCTCCTTTCAAAAAACCATCTTTGGATCCCGCGTGGATTAGAACCAGCCGATCTTTAGCAGTTACGTCTGTCATGATAGAATTCTCTAATGCCAGTCTCCAGTACTTTTTAAACGGTACGTTGAGGTCAAACCACGTTTCGTCGACATAAAAAATATTCCTACCTCTTTGTCTGTATTCTCGAATCTTCTCTAAGTATTGTTTCCGTGCAGAAACAATTGTTGGGTTTTCAGCAACGTGACGAGTTTGCTTACTATAGTAACCCATCTGAGTCAGCATCTTTCTGAGTGTAGTTCTTCCCCATGGAAATGCAAATTTCTCTTTGAAAACTTGCTGTAGAGAAGGTACATACGGAACAGTACTCTTTTCTAAATAAAATTCTTCTATACATCGGTGAACGGCGTGTCGGTCAAAATCGTCTACATGTAATACGTTTCTTCTGCCTAACGGTTTGGCTTTTCTAGTAGCAGCAACAGCAAATTTTCCATTATTCTCATCGCCTTCTTTTAAAATTATACTTAATGTATTATGGGATAGTCCTGTATATTGAACTGCACGCTTCCAAGCCTTATCAACATGGATGTTCAATGCGCGGTTATTCTTTTCTTCGATACACATCTTCAAGACTCGGTACGCCATCTCGCGCGCTTGTGGTTCTATTACGAAGCATTGCCTTCGTGGTGGCTCTGTTTCTGCCATTATAAATAGAACACGATATTACACTGATTCCAATCGATGAACATGCGTCCAGCTTCAAGGACGGCGGGCGACTGAGGGAGGGGCCGCGCGAGTGAAGCACGCTCGAGACGAGGGGGGAGGTGCCCCTCCTTCCCGCGCGCTCACGCACGACACAATCCAGTGCCGTTAGGTCAGGTACCCATTGAGTAAAGTGGCTGACTTGTTACTCTAGTTAGTTAATACATAGAAAAACCTGCCTCAAAGATATATTAACACTGCCGCAGTCAAATCTAGAAATATTCTTTAATTCAGTTGCATAATACCGCAAGAAATAAAATATGATTGAAAGAAAATATATTAATTCAGAAATTGAAATCTTTTATCTGTCAAAGATTGAAATCTGTTAAAGAATTCAAAGATGAATATTGGGTCATGTAATAGCCGTTTTAGAACGTAAGTAAAAATCTCTGTGACTCAACACGACTGATGTATGAGATTAGCTATTTTGTAGATAAAAATGTTCAAATACGCTTGACAAAATTAATATTTATGGAACTCACTATTTTCCTGTTATACGAAAATCAACGTAGTTTTTAATAGACTCCACCATATTTAACGTCTCATTGTTAATATGATTGATAACATACATATATAAAAAGTTTTTATGCCTGTATGTTAATAAATATAATCGCAAATGTGTTTTTATTAAAAACACATTTGCTTTGACATTAAATCATTCTTTTTATTCCAAAAGTGAATTATATTTTTAGCGAAAGAGAAATTCCAATGCACACATAAACACGTGCAAATTTCGTGATCTATTTATCTCGCTAGTCATAACTCGGTGTGTCCAATTCCTTATCGCTTGGCGCGCCTACCCGTGTCTCCCCGCGCGTGGCACGTCACATATCTCTATCTCGTTCACACATATGCCGCGTCTCGTTCTACCTCCCTCGCACCCACGCGCCATCTCTCTCGGCATAGCAGGCAAGCACAAAGATGCACACATGCAAATAGTCACTAGCGACTCGCGCGCATTTTATTATTAACTACTTACTAAATTAAATGGTTTTTAAATAGCATTACAATGCTCGGTATATTATTAAATTTGAAAATAAGTGATATATTTTCAATTTTAATAACTACTGCTAGGTCAATTAGTTAATTTACGAAGTTCGAAAATTAATCCTAATCCAAGCCTTTACTTCCTAACTAATATATATATATATTTTTTAATTAGGTACTTATACAATAACACTAATTACTTATTTTGATTATTTAGGCTACAATAATGAGACATCCTAGTTCTCGTCTACATACCCAAGTAAATAATTAAAAAATATTAGTAAACGATGCTATTAACTAATGTAGGTGCTTCCACATCCACACCTAACGCGGAATTAAAACCCAAATTTACGTTAACCCAAACTGGTTAAGTACCCGAATTATACTTGTCTTTCGTTATACGATAGACATGTAAAATATGTTATTGTTGACGTCAATAATTTACTTACGGCTAAGTTTACACCGCTTCCAAGGCGGAGTGTAGAAGAAGCGGCAACAAACTGCACAGCGCATTTTCTCCAAATGACGTCAACTTACAATCTACGACATACCTACTTAAAATTGCTTAAGTGGACTCGAGCTTACATTGTCATGTCATGAATTAAAATTGAATCCTAATTCTAACTAATGTTATAAATGCGAAAGTGAGTTTGTTTGTTTATTTTTTTAAACAATTTCAATACTGTCCTTTATTTAATCAAAATGTTAAGAAAATGTGTAATTTTTCTTAACACAACTTTACAAATATATAAATTAGTCATAAATTCCAGCCCGAATCGTACCCGGCTCAAAGGTTCCCATTACTGCAGCGGTTTCCATTACGCCGTGTGGTTCCCGGGCCGGGAACCAGTAATCCCGGCGTGTGTTCCGTGAGGATCACTCCAAGTCATACCGTGGATGTCGTAAAAGGCGACTAAGGAAACACAAGCTAAACAAAGTGGAGAGTGTAGGCCAAATCCTCTGACTACTCAGGCTAGTATATGGCTCTGGTAGTACAGAGAGGCTCGTGCTCCTGCAGTAGAGACTAGAAAGACCTGGTGATGATGACTGCAGCAGCATTACCCATTTGAATAGTCCACCTTTACGCCCACTACGATGCTAAACGTGGCCTGTGGGTTTTATTTATAACCTTGGGCTCTGTCTACCCCGCAAGGGATCAAGACGTGATAGTATGTATGTATGTATAAGAGTGGACCACAGGCTCGTTTCTTAGCCGCAAAATGCAACCAATAAAACGCTCAGATGAGAGAGACATAATGTACGCCATTTTGTTCCATTTTACCCAGTTTCAAGTTCCACAATATTATAATATAGTTGCCGATGTTTTTGCGAATGCTAATTTAAATCCTACGTCTTGTAGCTGTAAGGAATTATTATTGCTGTTTCCTTACACTTCAGCTGCTCGTGTGGTAAAAGTTTAAAGCGTACGGCGTTTTTCGTTAACATTTGATAAACCCTGATAAATTTTACGGATAAAATTTGAGCATTTTACAAAAAAGTAAATATTATAAAAAAAATTTTTTATGCAAAAACAAAAACCGACTTCAAACCTATAACATAACTGTTCAAATTCAAACTAAAAAGTAGGAAATAATTATATTATTGCTAAAAACCAAGATATTGATACTTTCATATCTACTTATTTACAATTTTTTTATTTGGAGTCAGGGACTGATTTTGATGAAATTTTAAAGGGTCTATTTCGAAAGTGTTGTCAATCGGTTCATAAATGTAAGCATTATGAAGTCACAAAAATTAAAAAAGTTAAAACAATCATTACAGTCAAATGAGAACATTCTTTGTTTTTAGAGTTCCGTAGCCGAAAGGAAAAAAAACGGAACCTTATATATTCCTCATGTCTGTCTGTCTGTCTGTCTGTCCGTATGTTCAGCTTATCTATATAAGTATCTATTACAAAAAAATATTGTATCGTTGAGTTAGTATCCCATACACTCGAACCATACCACAAGCCTCGAACTTACTTTGGGGCTAGCTCAATCTGTGTGATATGCCCGTATATACATTTATTTAGCTATATTATTGCATGGCAGTTTGTAGAAATTTTTTTTTACCATATTTCTCTCTTCCGCTATCAGCTTATGACATGTCCCGCACCCCCACCCTAACAAGACCGGGCGACGCAAATTATACTAATTAGAAGCATTTGCGTGTTGAAAAGACGGTGCAAACAAAAGCGGGATAGAGCTAAAATATTTAGTTGCGGTGCGCTGTTCCAGGGGCCATCTTGCCGGTAATAATAGCTTAAGAGCTTAATAGTTGCTGGAGTTGTGTTTAAAGACCTTTAAAGGGGATATAGATAAAGAATTTTAAAGAACCTCGATGCAATTATAATGTGTTGTCTTTTTTTAGCGCGTCTTAAAGATGATTTCTCTTTTTACCCGACAGATACCATCAAGATGGAAGGTAATGTTCTTGGCGCGTATGTAAGTAATTTTATGTATGAATGTAAGTACGTCTGTACCATTGTTGCTTCGTGTAGGCTTGACCGATTTCGAAATGTGAGGTCTCTTACTATCTTCGTATTCTTTCTAGGATTGTAGGCTATGTAACATCAGCAAAAAAACAATATGGCCCACAAAAATGGCGGCTAGGTTTTTTTTTTAAATACAATATAAATCTACTCTTCGCGTAGTGTATATATTCTTTGTCTAAGCCTTTAATAAAATCTATCTAGTAATTTTCATTAGTCGTTAAAATACTTTAATACCTACGTAAAGGATGAACTCACAATCAAACAAACACGCCTTCATATTTATTAGTAAGGATTAGGTGTAATATCTTCCCTACTTTAGCTTAGTAGCTACTTCACGAAGCACCCCAAGTACTCCCCTCGATAAATTAATCACTACACGGATAATATTACATCGTTTATTATTAGGTAGAAACCGATACACGTTTAAATTGTAGAATTAGTACGCTCGAATAACTTAATCCCCAATCAAGGAAGATTATAAAATATTTTGTTAAAACGGTCTTAAAAAAATAAAAAAAACCGGCCAAGTGCGTGTCGGGCCACGCGCAGTGTAGGGTTCCGTAGTAGCGAATGACAACTTTGAGTTCACACTCATCACACTTGCACCTCACAGTTTAACGACCAAAAACGTCTAACAATGAAAATTGTATGAAATTTTACATATTCCAGTACATTTTATAAGTTGGTTGCCTATAACTGTTTAGTTTGCACTTAGTACTCGGCTCTGATAGTTTTCCTTTCAACTTCAGAATATATACTACTGCTGTTATTTTTTTCACGTATCCATATATAACCGTTTAGCAGATAGAGGGGGGGGGGACACTTACCTCTGACAAAAATTTGCACTTTAAAACCAAATATTTCGGAAACGGATCCCTAAATCAAAAAATAGTGTTGTCAACCACACAATATTTTGAAAGACCTTTTTAACGATACCCCACACGATGGGTAAATAGAGAAAAAAAATAATCCCCCACTTTACTTGTATGGGCGATACCCTAAAAAAATTTTTTTTTTCTAAATTTCTTCTACGAATTTTTTGCCATGATTAATAAACATATCCATACCAAATTACAGCTTTCTAGTACTGATAGTCTCTGAGTAAAACCGCGGACGGACAGACAGACAGACATGGCGAAACTATAAGGGTTCCTAGTTTACTACGGAACCCTAAAAAGGAGCAAGTTTAGCATGACACCTAAAGCTTTGTACCCGATCATTTCATAAGACAAGTCGCTTACGGAATGGTTTTTGTATTTTTATTATAGCATATCTTCCATGCTGGTTTGGGGAAAAAGAAAAAAATAGAATGTACCGGCTGCTTTTCTTCCCGCGCAGACCGTAAAAGCCGGTCAAGGGACTGGGAGAAAATCTAAAGAATCACGTTATAGGCGATGCGGCTAGCAACCCATCACTACAATTTTAATTTCATTTTTTACCATAAAATGTCCACTAACACGCTGAACGTGACCTTTGAGTTTTATGACGTTGGGTTCTGTCTACCCCGCCGCAAGGGATAAAGGCGTGATAATATGCCATACTTGGCCATGACACTGCCGTGTGACTGTCCTTCCGCCGACCGAAATATTATTTTTAATAAAGCGGATGCCTTTTATTATCCCGTAACACTACACCTCTGGTTCAACTTGTTCCGACTGACAGATGGGAACCCGAACTCTCATTAAATAAGGCTTCACAGAAAACCCTTTGTTCATTTATCGTAAACAACCAACCTTTTTTACAACAGTATGTTTTTTATTATAATTTATAATAGTAATAATAGGTATGCCAACAGCATACATTTGCTTATATCATATACATCTAAATATAATACTGATATGGTTACAATGATAACACAGCAATCATAAGACGTTGTTAATTTATAATTTATTACCAAACTTTCTAGTTCTATGTACATAAATAAAATATTGCCAAACTATTAAGTACTTTTACTGCTAAGCAGTTTATTGGCAAACGCAACAAACAGAAAGTCTTAGGTTTACATATAGGAAATCATTGGGGTGATTTTGCAAACACTTGAAGTAAGTCCAAAATAAATCACAAAGATAAGCTAGATATATATGATATCTAATTGGTACTTAACTATCATCACCAGCCTATACTTGTCCACGGCTGGACATAGGCCTCCCCAATTTCACGCCATCGATTAATGAAAGTTTTATCGTCACAACATTCTGCTTCTGCATTGTAAAATTACATTTTTCACCCCGAAAATTACTTTTTCACCCCAAAATAAAAAGTGCAGTTTTGAACAAACAAATACCAACCACAGCGAAACTTCGACTATAATTAAGCTAGCCAAATTTATGTCTACCTTCCCCTATTTCAGCCATAATTCCTATGCACCCCTCCCCTAATTTAATGAAACATCCCCTTTTTATTTTGGTAATTTCATATTTATTGTCGGGCGTCATGTCGACGAGTTTTTGGATGTTTTGGGGTTCCGTACCTCAAAGAGGTAGCCTTGATGCGCCATTCGATTGTCCGTCTGTCAGGCAAAGTCCTTTAACTCTGTTATGTATCATTAAAATTAATCCTAATCCTAACTAATATTATAAATGCGATAGTGAGTTTGTTACACTTTCACGCCCTATTTACTGAACCGATCATCATGAAATTTTGCATACACATAGGTTAGGGTACAGAGAAGAATATAGGCTATATATCAAGCAAAAATACAAATGTTGTTATTTATAACTAAAATAAATAAATTTTTGTTTGGAATCCACGGTGCGCAAATACGACCCGCACTTGGCCGTTGTTTTTTTAAGCTAAGCCCTGCAATTTCGCAAATAACATTAAATTAATGATTAGCTATTTTTTACGAGTCGCCCTTAAGTGTAAACAAGGGGTGGGTGTATTGAGTTTTCATTTATTTTGAAAATGAAAATAATAATGTTTTTCGAAAAGCCAAGCGATATATGAATAGCTTTACGTAACATTCAAATCATTATATTTAAACATGACGCGATGTTCGTTCATAGGTTGAATACTTATAATTGTAATTTGTATGGGAAAGTCGAAAAGTTTTTTTGTGTTCCAAAATTTGGTCTCTTGGGAAAAGTGGTTCGTATTGACACAATACTCCATACATTCTTTTTTTTTACGGACGAATCACACAGATTGAGCTAGCCCCAAAGTAGGTTCGAGACTTGTGTTATGGGATACTAACTCAACGATACTATATTTTATAATAGATACTTATATAGATAAACATCCAAGACCCAGGTCAATCTGAAAAAGATCATTTTCCACCATCCGTGTCGCAGGCAGGCGTGTTGACCGCTGCGCCACGGAGCTCGTCACATACTATCACATCTTTTTGCCTTGCGGGGTAGACAGAGCCCAGGTGTGTAAAACCTTAAGGCCACGTTTAGCATATTGGTGGGCTTGTAGGTGAGAATGGAATCAAAGTAGTGATGGGTTGCTGGCCGCATCGCCTATATACATAATTCCTGCCGTGGCGCAGCGGTCAACACGCCAGCCTGCGACACGGGGGTCCCGGGCTCGATCCCCGGTCAGGTCATGGTGGAAAACGATCTTTTTCAGAATGACCTGGGTCTTGGATGTTTATCTATATAAGTATACGTCATAAAATATAGTATCGTTGAGTTAGTATCCTGCGACACAAGTTCACAACTTACTGTGGGGCTAGCTCAATTTGTGTGATATGTCCCTATATATTTAATTATTTATTATTTATTTTCTCGCTCGGCTTTTACGATCTGCGTGGGAAGAGAAGCAGCTGGTACATTCTACGTTTTTTCTTTGCTCCCAGACCAGCGTGGAAGGACACCTACTTTAAAATGAGTAAAAATGAAACAACACACTAAGCCCCATCCATAACTTAGAAGCGAAACGCCCAAAACACGTAATAACGAAAACACAAAACCTCAACATGGGAAGCTCGAAACTTCAAGTTATGACCGTGGATGCTAAGCCCCTGACCCTAGCGCCACAGCATACATAGGACAGAAGATCAACTACATTGAATTAGTATTCTAATCCTACAAGTATCTGGGTCGAGTACTATGGATTGGAAATAACAGTTCAAGTTTGTCAGACTTATGTAGATACATATGAATTTCTTTCTCGACTTTTATAATTGTTTTTTCATACTATGACCGTGGATGCTAAGCCCCTGACCCTAGCGCCACAGCATACATAGGACAGAAGATCAACTACATTGAATTAGTATTCTAATCCTACAATTATCTGGGTCGAGTACTATGGATTGGAAATAACAGTTCAAGTTTGTCAGACTTATGTAGATACATATGAATTTCTTTCTCGACTTTTATAATTGTTTTTTCATACTATGACCGTGGATGCTAAGCCCCTGACCCTAGCGCCACAGCATACATAGGACAGAAGATCAACTACATTGAATTAGTATTCTAATCCTACAATTATCTGGGTCGAGTACTATGGATTGGAAATAACAGTTCAAGTTTGTCAGACTTATGTAGATACATATGAATTTCTTTCTCGACTTTTATAATTGTTTTTTCATACTAACATATTCAAAGAATAATATCGACAATAAAATAAATATAAGTAAGTAAAACGACCTGTATTATTAAATAAGTGAATGTATGCTTTTTAAATAAATAAGATAGATAGTAAAACGTAACTAACTTAAAACTAAAACTTTATTTTACATTTTGTAAAGTTGACCTTCTACTTCTACTACATTTTCTTCTCTGAACGTAGACATTTGAATAATGTTATTACAAAAATTACGGTAATTTGCGCCCCTTTTAAATGAACATATTTTTTATTCAAACATTTTTACACTGGCAAATGTTTGCAATAGTAATCAAATAAACATAACATGGAAAAATTAAATATGCATGGTTATTATAGCGGTTTTTTATTATTCTTTTTCATTTATACACCTACCATAAAACACCCTTAGCATAAACTGGTGGTGGCAAACTGGAAATGCCACTTACTTACAAGGTTCCGAGTACAAATTTGTTCTGTTGGTTCACGGGAGCCATGTGGTTCTCGGCAGAGTAGAATAGGACCACTCCAAGTCTTCCCGTGGATGTCGTAGAAGGCGAGTTTTACGACTAGCCTAGTAAACTATTCGATTTACTACCCACTGAAAATAACTTTACGTTATATATATATATATATCAACAGGTCACTCACGTGCTATTTGTCGGGATTGCCGACTATAGTTTCGGACTCGTCAGGTTACGTTACTATTATTAAAAACGGTTGCACTCACGTTATATGTATTTAGTCGGTATTCAGTCAGTCAGTGCTCAAGGAACGGCCGTGTCGCGACGACCTTGATACTCGCCCTGAAGATGGCCATCTGAATTGGCCGAAACCCGGTCGGCAATACCGACTAAATATAACGTGAGTGCAACCGTTTTTAATAATAATAATTATGTCTCGCGTAACATTTTAATTTAACCTTACGTTACGTTTACCAGAGCGCGTGTCTCTGGAAGCGACATCCATTCCTGTAGAATTACAATATCTATGACTACATATTATCACAATTGAATGCTAATGTCATAAACGAAGGCATCCCTATGTAATCCTATCCTCTTAACATTATTTTAAAATAGTAAGCCCTTGCTTACGACACTGCATTCATTTCTATGCAAATAAGTGTAAGAGCTTTGCAACGAGAATATATTTAAACAAACAAGATTGGGCGAGTCATTTCGTAATATTCACCTTCGTCCAAAATTTAAGAGTTAGGCTCTGAAGAGGCATGATTATAATTATTTATTTTTAGCCATCATGTGTCCCACTGCTGGGCAAAGGTCTCCCTCCACTTCTTCCATTCAGTCCGGTGTTACGTTGCGGTTAGCGTAACAATTATAATTAGTTTTCTAATATTAACTCTACATTTATAGGGTCTGTTGCCGTATGGTTCCCGGCAGAGAAGAATAGGGCCACTTCAAGTCTTCCCGTGGATGTCGTAGAAGGCGACTCAGGATACACAAGCTAAACAAAGCTTTTAAACATAAAATAAACCTCTCCAACCCGTCTAGCCAGCGTGGAGATTGTAGTCAATCCTCTGACTGCTCTGGCTAATAATGGGTCAGGTAGTACAGAGAGGGTCGTAAGTAGCATCTTAAATATCTTTATCCCGTTCTCCCGGTCCACGAAACTCCTACCCTTTCGTTGCTTAAAAAACTGTTTTGTTAGGCGGCAGCTTCGGAACCGATATAAGCGAAGCAAACTGCGCTCACCAACCCTTTGCCAAGCGTGGTAGGTATGACAAAACCCCCCCTACGATGAAAATCCTTGGGTGAGGCACAGGCCTCACAGGTCCAGCGGTAGATTTTTTTAGGCAGAGATGTAAGTCAAAAAAAGACAAAAATTGAAGATTTTCATTCAAATACAATTTTTGAATGTCGAATTTTTCGTGATGATGATAATGGGTAGAGAATAAGTGTTTCAAAATTAACTTGCAAGATTGGTCCCTCACAAACAGACAAACTAATAGGGCTATTTAAATTAAGCTCTTTACATAGGTAATACTCAAAAAAGGTCGCGATCAAAAGAAAACTCATTATAATCAGAATAAGCGACCTCATTAAAGTTCGGTTAGAATTACCTGGGCCTAATCTCGAAGCTCGTTAAAAACTTCCAACTTTTTTGGAGTCTTACCTGAAAAAAAAAACAATATTAAGCTTTGGAAGATTATGCTCAAATTTTCGAGGGAAAATGTTGAAGAGTCTTTTTAAACATTTATTTTTATTTGTACAACATACTGGCCTCAATAAATAAAGAAGATAGCATCATTACAGGCTGACAGTGACAGCCTCCGTGGCGTAGCAGTTAAAACGCGAGCCTGCGACGCGCGGGTCCCGGGTTCGATCCCGGGCTAGGATATGATGGGAAACGATATTTTTCATATTGGCGTGGGTCTTGGATGTTTAGTTTTATAAGGATTGGATGTTTTTCTATATAATTCAAACAAATAACCGGGCGAATGAATAGTTTCGACGAGCTCCGTGGCGCAGCGGTCAACACGCTAGGCTGCGACACGGATGGTCCCGGGTTCGATCCCCGGTCAGGTCAAGATGAAAAACAATCTTTTTCAGATTGACCTGGGTCTTGGATGTTTATTTATATATGTATTTGTTATAAAATATTCTATCGTTGAGTTAGTATCCCATAACACAAGTCTCGAACTTACTTTGGGGCCTAGCTCTATCTGTGTGATTTGTCCGTATATATTTATTTATTTAAGAGTAAAAAGAAAATTGACTTCCTTGCATTGGTCTCAAAGGAAAAGTTGATCAAATTGACGGACACCCCATAACGATCAATTATACCGTTGATGAAACTGATTTGAATGTGTGGAGATACATTCAAATCTGTTCAGGCTTTTACAAGTAATGGAATAAAGAATCCCGCATTCAAACTAACTAATAAGTACACGAAATCTAAACACATTTCATTATACTCCTTTTTTATAGGTAATCGTATAAAAATATCAATTTAAAGTAATAAATTATACATTCAATAAATAAAAAAGACGTTTTACGAGAAATATTTTATTCACAAGTCAGTTACACCTATTTTCGAAAAACTACAACAAAGAGGATGAAAGATGTGAAATAGTCGTCATAAATAGCGTCCGCTCGCATCGGCGGGCAGCGAAAGACTGACATGATTTGTGTGTTTTGACAGCCAGCGACATCTAGCGTGATGGACGTGGTGTGGGTTTCCTAGAGTTTGTTGACAGCGAGTTGATTAACTCAGCGTTTGTTGACTAACATCAAGGGTTTGTAGTATTTGTGTCGTTGTTATTGGACTAGGTTTGTGTCAAATAGTTCAAAGCAAGTAAGTTGAAAATTTTAACTCCACCTCTCGTACTTTTGAGCAATCATTTTATAATGTGTAAATCATCGTTCGCCCAAACAAAACGAAAATTTAAATTGATAACATCAAATAGGATAAAGATATAATAAAATAGCCATCATAAATAGCGTCCGCTCGCATCGGCGGGCAGCAAGAGACTGACATGATTTGTGTGTTTTGACAGCCAGCGCCATCTAGCCTGATGGACGCGGGTTCCCTGGAGTTTGTTGACAGCGAGTGGATTAACTCAGCGTTTGTTGACTAACTTCAAGGATTTGTAGATTCTGTGTCGTTGTTATTGGACTAGGTTCGTGTCAAATAGGTCAGAGCAAGTAAGTTGAAAGTTTTATTAAATAGATTTCCCCTCTCATTCTATTGAGGAGTGATTTTAGAATTTTTAAAAATGGTTCGCCCGTGTCTTTTAGAAAAATTTAACCGATAAAAATAATAATTTTTTAGTAAAAATGATATTTTCATTCAAGGAACAAACTTTACAAATGTTTACAAAAACCTAATTAATAAAAATTATAATCTATTTATTTACAAATAAAGGCCGGGTAGATTGCCCCGTGGTTATTGTTATCTCTACTATCTTAAATATTTATCACATTTTAACTTACTTTTTTGCCGTGTGGTTCCCGGTAGAGTAGAATAGGACCACTCCAAGTCTCCCCGTGGATGTCGTAAAAGGTGACTTAGGAAACACAGACTAAACAAAGCGTATAAACATCAAAGAGACCAACCCGTCTGGCCAGCGCGGAAAGTGTAGGCCAAATCCTCTGACTGATGTAGCTAGTATATGGCTCTGATAGTACAGAAAGGGTCGTGCTCCTTCTGTGGAGACTAAAAAGACCTGATGATAATGATGAACTTACTTTGGCTGTATAATACTTATTTGACAACTTGTACTGAAAAGATGAGTACTTACATATTACCCTACAAAAAATAAGCTGTGAGGGAATAGATTTTAAATATTCTTTTTATCCCTAAAATATGGCAAATTTCAGAATTCACTCACTAAATTTCGAGGCGAAGACCTTTTAATAAAATATCCTGCTTGTCAAGGACACTCAAATTTAGGCTATGTTTATGTTGAAGAGATACGGCGCTCAAGGACTTCTAAATCACGAACTAGTAGTAGCGGATTTAGTACTTGAATGTACTCGAAAACCTACAATATGTAACCTAAAAATAATGTATATTTTGACGAGCTCCGTGGCGCAGCGGTCAACACGCCAGCCTGCGACACGGGGGTCCCGGGTTCGATCCCCGGTCAGGTCATGATGGAATAACGATCTTTTTCAGAATGACCTGGGTCTTGGATGTTTATTTATTTCAAGTATATATTATAAAATATAGTATCGTTGAGTGAGTATCCTGCAACACAAGTTCACAACTTACTGCGGGGCTAGCTCAATTTGTGTGACATGTCCCTATATATATATATATATATATATATATAATATATATATTTATGTAACCATTATACCCGCTCCACACTCTCGTCGAGAGGTTTCGTTCCCGGTATTCGCCGAAACAAGACGAGATCGAGAACTGCTCACTACACTCTCGCTTAGCGCAGTTGTCTGTTCGAGGACGTTGAAACGAAACTGCTGCGGCAATATAGCATTATGTCTTGTAGCGTATTATACTTCTTACAACGAGAAAAATAATTACTAAAAGGCGTGCCACCATGGAGACTACACGAATATAGCCGAGACTTGCCGAATACTCTCGTATTCGCCTCCACACTCTCGTATTCGCCTATTCTCGTGTAGTTTTGCCGAGAGTGTGGAGCGGGCTTTACACCTCAACTTATTTAACTTCAATGTCCTAAAAATAACTTAACTGTAAGTCCGTAACTGTAACATTGGGTCCGTGGGGTCCATCAGCTCATAAGCTTTTTAGTTTCTTGGCTAAAAAGCTTATTGAGGTATCCCGTGACCATAGGGCTGGAAGCTACCTAGCTCAGCGTATAAGCATTGCCATTCAATTCGGCAATGCTGCCAGCCTTTTGGGCACGATGCCCAGGGGTGAGCAGCTGGAGGGACTGTATGATTTGTATTTTTAGGCTTTTAATTTTATTTTTAGTTAGGTAGTTTTATTGTTAGAATAGTTTAAATACAATGAATTGTTATTAACTGTAAGTGACGAACGATTTATGCACGAGCTCCGTGGCGCAGCGGTCTACATGCCGGCCTGTGACACGGTAAGTCTCGGGTTCGATCCCGGTCAGGTCAAAATGAAAAATGACCTTTTTCAGATTGACCTGGGTCTTGGATGTTTATCTATATATGTATTTGTTATAAAATATAGTATCGTTGAGTTAGTATCCCATAACACAAGTCTTATTTATGAACTTACTTTGGGGCTAACTCTATCTGTGTGATTTGTCCGTATATATTTATTTATTTATTATCTAGTTTATGACGTCCACTACGCAAATAAACTAATAACGCAAATACGCTCCGCTCGACGCTACTCGTCAAAAAAACCATAGTGTTACACGTTTGAACCGACGTAACACGATTTAGTGTGTATCCAGGGCTCATAAAACGCTACCCGACGCTTCCTTGTAATATTATCTCATCCAAGCCCGCTCCACGCTCCGCCCAACGCTCCGCGTTTACAAAACCACAGCTTTACACGTTTTAACCGACGTAACACGATTTAGTGGGTATCCAGGGCTCATAAACCGCTACCCGACGCTCCCTCGGGATATTATTTCGTGCAAGCCCGCTCCACGCTCCGCCCAACGCTCCGCGTTTACAAAACCACAGCCTTACACGTTTTAACCGACGTAACACGATTTAGTGCGTATCCAGGGCTCATAAAACGCTACCCGACGCTCCCTCGGGATATTATTTCGTGCAAGCCCGCTCCACGCTCCGCCCAACGCTCCGCGTTTACAAAACCACAGCCTTACACGTTTTAACCGACGTAACACGATTTAGTGGGTATCCAGGGCTCATAAAACGCTACCTGACGCTTCCTAGTAGTATTATCTCATCCAAGCCCGCTCCGCGCTCCGCCCAACGCTCCGCGTTTACAAAACCACAGCTTTACACGTTTTAACCGACGTAACACGATTTAGTGCGTATCCAGGGCTCATAAAACGCTACCCGACGCTCCCTCGGGATATGATCTCGTCCTACTAATTTACGTCGCCAAATAGGAGACAGAAATTTAAAATTACCTATTTATAGTGTAAGAAATATTAGTCTGTAAAAATCATTTTATCTTCTTCCGAAAAAGAATTATGTTTTTTTTTCGAGGTCTAGTTGGTATCTTCTACGTGAGTTTTTTTTAATACCATCACTGAGCACCATTCATGGAGATATATTTACTAAGTTCCGTAGCACCATTATAAATTCGGTATCTGACAGACTGTCGAAATGGCAACTGTTATGATTATTTATTTAGGTAAATTAACAGGTTACAATCATCAAATAATGCACAAATGTCTTCAGATTTCTAAATGAACAGCGAAAAGTTACTTAGTCATAAAATGGTGATTGTGAAATAATCTTTTAATTCCCAACCCCACCCAACTAATATCTATTATAAATGAGAATGTGAGTTCGTTTGTTACGCTTTCACGTTCTACCTACTTATCACCAATCATCATGAAATTTGGCAAACACATAGGTTAGGGTACTGAGAAGGACATAGGCTACATATCACGTGGGCGAAGCCGCGGGTAACAGCTAGTTTAAAATAAAATATGGAAAAACATTCACGAGCAGGATTTTTCGCATATCTTATATCTTGATTTATTAAGAGTCCCACGTAAAGCCGCAATCATATCGTACTATAATCGTACAAGTTTTCGATACAAAACTTCAACTCGCTGTAATTTTGTATAGGTATTGTTTTTAAAATTGAAATCTGATTATAAACGTCAATATGCCTTAGCCGGTCGTATGTACGAAATTTGGTTGAGATTGGTTTAACTGTTGTAAAACTAAAACGAAACTACGTTTGTATGGGATTGCGGCTTTACGTGGGACTCTTAAGAGTATATCAGAATATGAGCTAGAGTTGGGAGATGTCGAGAAAACAGGGTCAGGTGGGGTTTCTCTACCAACAATTTGTGTGACTGCGGTGCCGATCAGACCATGTCTCACCTTTTGTCGTGCCCAAACTGCCCCACTATTTGCACCGTACAGGACCTTAATGAGGCCAACGAGCGTTGCCAAATACTGGTCAAAAGATATTTAATGGTATGCAACTATTTCGACTTGATAAGAAGAAGAGTGTATCAAAATGGAACTGTTAATGCATGAAAAATACCTATAAAATTGTGATTGCGAAAGCTTAAAATGTTATATCAATAACAGTTTACTTTCAAAACTTATTTCAAAATGGAAACTTATGCTCACAAGTCTCAAGTAATCTTTTGGGGTTGTATTTTCAATCAGATGAAAACATCTTCAATTATATAACAGTTAGACTTATTAATCAAACAATCAAATATACGACTTCAAAATCTTTTGAAGGTTGTCCAAAACTTTGGTAGACTTGCGAACTTCAACGTCTTCAAATAGTTGGCTATGGTTACAGATTTCAATTTGTAAAGGCCGATTTGGTTAGGGCTGTCGAAAGTTCGGAATAATCTGATTTTTTATGCAACTAGGTTCGCAAACAGGCATACGGACCACATGATGGAAAGCGGTGATGGACGCCTGGATCACCAAGAGTGCCAGTCGCGCGTTGCCGACCCTAGAATTTTTTTCACGTCCATATTAAAAACCCCCTGCTGAAGTCTCTCGGGAAAACCATGGTAGAGAGTTTCTAATAATATTGCAATTATTACAAATTTACTTTTTATAAGGTTTTATCGCGTTTATTACATGATTTATGCATCTAACGTTTCAAACACTTTTCAGTGTTCATGATAGCAGTAGACTAAGTTGACGTTTGTCTATTATTTTATAAGAACTATGCAAAAACTACTGCCTAAAATATTTATTGATATCCTTCAGCCACCATCTTCCAATACTGCGTACATCCGGAACGTTATCAATTAAGTCCTTAAATCCGTAATGATCATTATAGTTTATCGATAGGTAGCTTTTGATTCCGTCGCGTGTTTTAACCAAATTTGAGCAATCTTTTGACGACGTTGATTTAGAATTTTGATTATTTTTCAGCTTCTACTTTCTACCCACCGCAGATCTTAATATATAATACAAATTGTAACTTGATACTTCGACGGGTACCTAAGATAAAATCGGCTTAGTGAGATTCGGACAACATTAGACTAACGAGCAAAAATTCACGTTTGTTGGTTGGGAAAGGCCTAGCTATAACGGTTTATGAGATACAGACTGATGACAGACGGACGGTCGGGTGCACAGTGAAGTCTCGTGAATAGGGTCCCATTTTTACCTTGATTGACACGGAAAACTGAATAATCCCTTAAGAGTACTTTAGATCGAAGATAAAATAAAAACATCTGATCTAGAATTTAAAACTCAAATTTTCAACGAGGCAACCCTAAGTTTTCCCGTCGCTAAACTTGCCCCATAAAGTAGTGTTCACACTGTTAGCGCCTCGTTACCTCGAAACTGTTGAAAGACGAATGTATGTACTTCAAACATATTGGCGACGACCGACTGATGTACTCTCAATAGCGACACGTATTTATGACCTTATTAAACGGCTTTCTTAAAATAAACACGGCATTGCGCAGTTATATATTTAACACAACGTTATAGACCATCTCTTTCTAAAGCAGCAGCGTTCCGAGGAGGGTTGACGTCTGCTAGTTGGCCGGTCGTAAAACTTTATCCAAGTTAAATCACCGCGTGGTTCCCGGCAGTGTAGAATAAGACCTGGCCTGGAGGATTTGGCCTACACTCTCCACGCTGGACGGGTTGGAGAGGTGTCTTTGATTCTTAAATCTGAAAATGTGTTATTTTAGTTTACTAAAAAGAAGCCTTAAATTACTTAGAATCATGGTAATTCTCTATATTTAAAAAAACGCCAATGAATCCAAAAAAAAAAATACTGTATATTCGAAGACTTATTTCTACGATATTGGATTCGCGCGCAGTCATGTGTACCCTCGTATGTTGTATGCAAACGACAGTCAGTGTATCCAATATTGTGTTATCCATTTTGTATGGGTTTTCCATAGTTTTGCTGCCAACTGTCTGGAAAAATCTGTCACCGGAATATAGATTAAATATAAATAAACATATGAGGAGTTCGTGGTAGTAGTCAAGGGGTACAGTTGAAGTTTGCCTTAGACATTTTTGCAAATTGATTTTAGTGGACTTTATAATATGAAATTGGTGTAGTTTGGTGTTATAAATGCTCGTGCTCATGAACAATTTGTGAAATAGTTAAAGTGGACTGATAAATGGACTCGTATAGATTTGCCGCCAGAAGCTCCCACGAGGCATCAAAGAACATACGCCATCTTTGATGCTACTTTGAAAAACTTTACCGTACAACACCGATACTTAGTATCTCATTATACTGAACATTGGCAGAATCACTGAAAATTCGGTGGAAGCCATAATATAAAACAGAAGAAAAAGAAATAAATATATACGGACAAATCACACAGTTTGAGCTAGCCAAGTAAATTAGCTAGTTACTGCTTTCTAAAGATGAATTTGTAACTAGGCTTGCTATGTAGATATATCGGAACAAATAATTCTTTTTTACAAACTTGCAATAAATAAATAAAAAATACTACATAATGATGCAAGTGTAGGCTGAATATTAGAGTCAAGGTGTAGAAACTTGAAAGGCGCGAGGCGAAGCCGAGTACTTATAATAATTCGAAACTATAATTGTCAGTTCACTGAGTACGAGCATTATACGGTGTTTTTGAATACATTTGCAAAAATAAGTGTAGAGTAAATAGGCCTAGTCCGTAGAATACAACATTACGATCCAAGTTTTGATTACGGTATTTATACCGAATTAATAGCAAATAAAATATTCAATACCACAAAAACACCTCGCATATTTCATTCAACTGCCTAAAATACCAGTCACTCGGCGCCTTCCTATAAAAATAAACAACTCAATGGACAAAAGGGAGTGTTATGTATTCTGTGGAGTGCCAAAAGTGGCGACTGCTGATCCATTTCTTAATGTTGACTTAACGGCGTATTTGGTAAGGTATGGTCCTATTGAGGGCGATATCATTTCCTTAATATTAATTCAATGGTGATTGTCAACGCCGAAGGGAAAGGCGTGAAGCGATGGCCCGATGACCTCGACGTTTTCCAACGGACGGACCATACATAAACGTTTTAATCCCTTGCGGGGTAGACAGAGCCAAAGATCATAAGACCCGCCACATTTAGAAAGTGGGCGTTAAGGTGGGAAGCAGACTCAAAATAAAGTATTTCATAAGAAGCTATAAATTATGTAAAGAAATTGTTCAGGGGTTCGCAACATTTGGATGAAATAAAAAATAACATTGTTGTTTTTTGCGTAAAAAAAAACCAAAGAAGAGATGGTTAGAAATATTTTTCCATAAAGAATGGAGGGAGTTTGTAGGTGAAGTGATTATTTGGCAACGTAAAAAATGTTTTGCCCTGCATTGAGACTCAATAGCTAAAAAAAAATTATAGCAAAAACTGTTACAGAAACTTCATTATAAATCAGTAAGACTCAATAGCTAATAAAAAAAAAACTTAAAGCAAAATCTGCTACAGAAACTTTATATATCTCAGAAATGCACCAAATGTTTACATTCACGGAGCCGGACTCGTTCCTGTACCAAAAAACATTGAGCGACAACGTTTTTATCGTAAAAATATAACCCGACTAATTAGAATTGGTCTTTAGTTTCGTATTACCCGTATAGTAATTTAAGACAATTGTATTTGGTTAACTCATAATATTGTCGCTAGGTAACTCCAACTCAGTAGAAGTTTAAATAAATAAATTAAATAAATATAAATATATACGGACAAATCACTCAGATTGAGCTAGCCCCAAAGTAAGTTCTAATGAAAGACTTGTGTTATGGGATACTAACTCAACGATACTATATTTTATAACAAATACATATATAGATAAACATCCAAGACCCAGGTCAATCTGAAAAAGATCATCCACATTCCATCTTGACCTGACCGGGGATCGAACCCGGGACCCCCGTGTCGCAGGTTGGCGTGGTAATCGCTGCGCCACGGAGCTCGTCAAAGGAATAGAATAGGAATAGTTTTATACACTGTCTCGCGCACACCGTGTGGTAGGGATGCACGTCATTAACGGCCATTACCGTTAGTGCGGCCGTGTGTAACGGACGTGTCCTTGCGTGCATAGTGTGCATTATTATCTAGCCAGTGCATTGTGAGTAACCGGAGTATACTACAGTTCCTATTCCGAATTTCACCATCATCATTTTGCCACACTCACCACCTTTGACAGCTCGGTTCCGACGCTGCTGTCCATCGAAACTTCTTTGCTTAACAAAGGAAGAATAGTAATAATTTTTATTTTTATCATGACATTAAATTAAAACAATGCACACTCATCCACATATATATAAGTAGTTTATAAGGTCTAACTAGAATTGTGAGTTGACGTCGCTTGGAGAAAATGCGCTGTGAAAAAATATAGTATCGTTGGGTTAGTATCCCATAACACAAGTCTTTCTTAAGAACTTACTTTGGGGCTAGCTCAATCTGTGTGATTTGTCCGTATATATATATTTATATATAAAAAAAAAGACCCCCTTGCTCTTACTAATAAGAAGAAGGCTAAAGATGGCATAAGAATAATACAAATGCAAAAAAAGGTGTGTATTGTTTTTTGAGTTCATGTACGTGTACATATGTACGTAAATTACTTTATTTGTTTCATCAGAACTCCTAAATGCTTTCCGTTAATAAGTTGTAGTTAAGTTCTAAGTCCGTGTTATTTTTACGAATTTCGTTTTTTCTTTTTCCTCTTGACAAATAAATGAATCATCTTTATAATCTGATTTCCAAAAGCTTCGGTTACAGCAAAAAACACATGTAACAGGTCCTTTTAGGTAGAACAGTTAAAATTTATAAGTAGTTTAAAAATACTAAAATACGCGCACAATGACACCCCATAACAAACTTCACAAACAACCACACCCTGTAGAACACTCATTAATAAAATGGGGGGCCGTGAAATATTTTATTTGGCCCCCAGTCAATGATCCATAACTTTTTTATGGTTGTAATGCTAATAGAGATGTAAGGTATTAGAAACTTAAAGTTATTGTATGAAGGGGATCAAGTTATACGAGTATGTTTAGGACTCTGTCTATCCCGTAAAAGTGAATTATGATGCAAGTACAGTAAGCTGAATGTCATAATCTCAGGTGTTAATTATGATAAACCGATGACAATGATATTCAGCTCACTAACTACGAGTATCATACGACGTTTATAAATAAATTTGCGCAAACCATAAAATAAATTGTGATAAGTGTAAAAAAGGACCTAGTACATATTAGCAAAATATTACGATCTAAGTTTTAGTGTCACAAGCACCGTATTAATAGTAAAAAGCCTAGTCCGTCAAATGCATAGAAAAGGCAGCTTAATACATTTACAGTACAAGCTGTAGTTGACTTGCAACTACAGCTGTACTGTAAGTGCGGTATGGTTCCCGGCATAGTAAAATAAGACCACTCCAAATCTTCACGTGGAGGTCGTAGAAGGCGACTTAGGAAACACAAGCTAAACAAAGCATCAAAGAGACCTCTCCAACCCAGCTGGCCAGCGTGGAGAGTGTAGGCCAAAGCCTAGTGTAGGCTAATATATGACTCTGGTAATACAGAGAGGGTCGTCCTCCTGCAGTTGAGACTAAAAAGGACCTGATGATGATGATAATGACAAGCTGTTAACACTTTCTGGGACACTCCTGTCTGTAGAAGAAAACTTAAATAATTGGTTCTATTGTGTTTGGTACAGAGTCCATGAATTAGTTTTATGTTAAAAAAATATTTAGTGATAATATTAAAATTACTGAATACATCCCAAAAACAAAGTAAATTATAATCACGTTTAGTTAGTATCCTATGACACTAATTTAGCAATTAATGAAATTGCAATTTTTATTAATTATACGACACTAATTTATTTCCATCCATCCATCCATCAGGTCTTTTTTAGTCTCCACTGCAGGAGCACGACCCTCTCTGTACTACCACAGCAATATATTAGCCAGAGTAGTCAGAGGATTTGGCCTACACTCTCCACGCTGGCCAGACGGGTTAGAGAGGTCTTTTTGATGTTTGTAAGCTTTGTTTAGCTTGTGTTTCCTAAGTCGCCTTTTACGAAATCCACGGGAAGACTTGGAGTGGTCCTATTCTACTCTGCCGGATACCACACGGCATAGTAGTACTAATTTATTTACTTTAATTAAACTTACAGTGGGGCTAGCTCAATTTGTGTGACCCTGATTTATTTATTATAAATCTAATTTTATTGTTTTTTGATTAAAACTAACGAGAGATGTTAACATTATTAATATGTAAAATACGGGTCACTCACGTATGAAGTCAGCTACAGGCCGACATGTTTCAACCTCATCCGGAGGTCTTCCTCAGGGCGAATGTGAACCGAGACGCGCGCACGAAGTCGTCCCAGTCCGCACTGTGCACCGCACAGGCAAAGCCTAATTAAATTAATCTAACATCCAAATACCAGATTATATCCACCTCAAAGTTTCCAACTAACTGGAATTACTATTAATATTAGTTGCTGTTAAATGTTTAGATTCTCAATTAGTTGAACAACGAAACCCAATTATTAAACATGTTTGATCCCATTTAATACTACTAATATTAATTAAGTAGATGTTTAAATGAGGGACTAAATCCTCATTCACGTAGAAAGAAAATATTTTGACAAGTTTGAGGTAGATGACTTAAAACAAAATTATATACTTTTCAGGTTACTGAGGTAGGAACACGGACGGAGTTGCACTTATCCAAAAATATAAAAAAATATTCGACTGCCGTTTTCGACAGTTCACGCCCGCCATAATGACTTTTTGCTGTCGTTACATAGCCTATGTCGTTCGGGGGAAGTATACGAATCTTTGGCAACTCATAGTTTAAATCGGAGAAGCCGTTAAGGCTTCAGGAGGCAACAATGGGACAGACATACTTAAATATATACACGCGAAAAACATTACCCTCCTTCTGAGGGTGGGCCAGTCAGGTAAAAGCGCTTTTTCTGAGACTGTATAGCAAGCGTCTTAATTGATGCATAATATGTAAGGTGTTAATATTTGGAAGAGTGCTGATTGGTACCCATGAAAATAATACCGGAACCCTAGAACCAAAAAACCGGCCAAGTGTGTGTCGGGCCACGCGCAGTGTAGGGTTCCGTAGTTACGAATGACAACTTTGAGTTCACACTGTTCACACTCGCACCTCACAGTTTAACGACCAAAAACATCTAACAATGAAAATTGTATGAAACTTTACATTTTCGAGTACATTTTATAAGTTGGTTGCCTATAACTTTTTAGTTTGCACTTACGAGTAGTACTTAGCTCTGATAGTTTTCCTTTCAACTTCAGTATATATACTACTGCTGAATTTTTTTTTACGTATCCATATATAACCGTTTAGCAGATAGAGGGGGGGACACTTATCTCTAACAAAAATTTGCACTTTAAAACCAAATATTTCGGAAACGGATCCCTAAATCGAAAAATGGTGTTCTCAACCTCACAATATTTTTCAAGACCTATTTAACGATACCCTACATGATGGGTAAGTAGAGAAAACAAAATACTCCGCCACTTTACTTGTATGAGCTACCCTAAAAAAATTGTTTTTCAAGATTTCTGACGTATCTAAACCTCTTTTAATCTCTTGTGAGAGTGACCTCACTAAAATTATATGACTCATTTTGTTAATATATAAGTTATGTGTTTGCATGTATCGACCGTCTTTATGCATAAACAATATATTTATAGAATCGTTTTTCTGTAATAAATACCTTACTGTATCGCGACAAGCTCGTGCAAAAGTTTACAATAGCTTAAATAATTTCTTAGTCAAAAGAATACTAATGAGTGTTTGTAAGCATAGTTATCTCGTTTATTTTTCAAAATTATTTCTGCGTCGTTGGTGGTACGCCCATTTCTTATTTTCAATTCTAGTAAAATATATTAATAATGATTGACAAAAGTGAACTGTCTGTATATTACCAAAATACGAGAGGACTACGGACTAAGTCCGAGTCTTTCTTACGAGAAGTTTTGAACAATGATTTCGATATAATATGCATTACCGAATCATGGTTAAACGACTCATTTTATAACTCTGAATACTTTGATTCCCGTTATGATGTCTTTCGGTGTGATCGTAACGCTGCTGTGACGGGGTGCGAGCTCGGCGGAGGGGTGATGGTTGCGGTGCGCCGCGAGCTGTGCGCGGCTGTTCGCCCGCAGTGGGCCGCCCCGCCGCCGGCTGACGAGCTGTGGCTGAGCGTCCCGTTGCGCGACCGTACCCGCCCGCGCCCCACTGCCTCGCCCGCGCCTGCCCCGACCGGCTGCCCCGCCGCCGTCTCGCACCCAATGCACCTTTACTTAGTGTGTACTTATATTCCTCACTCTCCTACGCATGAGCGCACACTTACATCTTTTTATGACAGAGTTTCTGACCTGGTACATTCGTATCCGAATGATATTTTTCTAGTACTTGGGGACTTCAACGTGAGTAAAGCTGTTTGGCACCCAGAAATCGATGCAGGTGGTATGTTAGCACAAAGAAACAGTGATTGCTTAACTTCCTTAACCATTGATTTTATGAGCTTTTCTCTGCTACACCAGTACAATAAGGAATTTAATATTAACAATAGGCTGCTTGATTTAATCTTTAGTAACAAATTCTGTTCAGTAACGAAATCAAATAGACCATTAGTACAAGAGGACCTAAATCACAAAGCTTTAAATATTTATCTGCCATCTTGCTCACCTCTCAATAACTTGGAAAATAATAATTCAACCAAAAAATTATTTTATAAGGCGGATTATTCTTCCATTAATCATGAACTAAAATCACTAGACTGGTCCTCTATTTTCTCTTCCTTAAATGACGTTAATTCTGCCGTTACCTATTTTTATAATATTTTGAATAGTTTAATTGATAAATATGTCCCCACAGGCAACTTATGTAACAACAGCAAACATCCACCTTGGTATACAAAGCCACTAGTTAAAATCTCTAATGAAAAACAAAAATATCACCGAAAATGGAAAACCTATGGTAACATCGCGGATTATAGAATTTTCTCTTTATTAAGAAAACGATTACGGAAATTAGAACAGGAACAGTATGCTAAGTATATAACTTTGTCTGAAGATCGCATTATGCAAAATCCTAATTATTTTTGGACGTATGTCAAATCAAAAAAGCAGCTTTCAGAAACCCCAAATATCATGTACAACAGTGTTACTGACAACAATCCAATTACATCAGGTAAAGACATATGCGAGTCTTTCAACGCATATTTTCAATCAGTATTTGTTGAAACAAACAATCAACCACCATTAAATCTATCCAATCTACGTGAAAAAGATTGCCCTTCGCCTTTAATAAATTCAGTTAATATTGACAAAGAAGACATTCTCTATGAGCTTAAACATATCAATTTACATAAAAGTGCAGGACCTGATGGCATACCTTCTATTTTCATCTCTAAATGTGCTGACACTTTATTAACACCCTTATATCTCATTTTCAAAATGTCACTGGAATCTGGTATTTTCCCAGACAAATGGAAGAAAGCGCTCGTCACTCCTATTCCTAAAAACGAACGACGTGAATTAATTTCAGAACATAGACCAATCGCTAAGTTAAATAAATTCGGCAAAATTTTAGAAAAAATTGTTACAAAACAACTGTCCTATGCTCTAAAAAATGTTATTTCAGTAAACCAACATGGTTTCCTCAAACACAGAAGTGTTGACACCAATATGCTGACTTTTGTGGATTTCCTACAAAATGCTATGGATAAAGGCACTCAGGTAGATGTTGTGTACACTGATTTCTCCAAGGCATTTGATAAAATACAACATAATTTACTTACAAAGAAGCTATGGAGAGTCGGTGTACATGGCAATCTGCTCAGATGGCTGGATTCATACATAAGAAACCGTAGCCAAGCTGTATGTATGAAAGGATACTGTTCTAGCTTCTTACCTGTACCTTCTGGCGTGCCGCAAGGCTCACATTTAGGCCCGGTTTTATTTTCATTATATATTAATGATATAGACCAAGCTCTCACTAATACAAACCAATTAATCTATGCTGACGATACAAAACTGTTTAGAGTAGTCACTAACATTAACGATTGCCACAAAATTCAACAAGATCTCAACGCCTTAAGTAAGTATTGTGATGATAATCAGTTGTTTCTTAATGTAGAAAAATGCAAAGTAATAACATACACCCGTAAAAAGCGTCCAATCAAACAATTATATTCCATTAATAATATTCCCGTGGATAGGGTTGAATCGATTCGTGATCTAGGCATCGTGATGGATAGTGAACTATCATTTAAGTGTCATTACGACCATATCACGCGTAAAGCGTTTAAAAATTTAGGTTTTATCAATAGAGTTACTAAACCTTTCAAAAACAGTCATGCTCTTAAAATCCTTTATTTCAGTTTTGTCAGATCAATTTTAGACTTTTGCAGTATTGTGTGGAATCCCTATTATCAAATTGATATTGATGCAATAGAGCGAGTTCAGAGGAAATTTATAAAAATTCTTAATTATAGAAATTATGATCTGAATATAACATATAGAGATTCTCTTAAACAACATAAACTTACTTCACTACAAGACCGTAGAACTCAATTCGATATAACATTTTTATATAAGATTATTAATAACTTTGTTGATTCTCCTACTCTTCTCTCAAAAATTAACTTCATCGTAAGAGCTCGACTTCCGGTTCGTCCCTCTCGTCGCCTTAATATATTAGTACCACCAACATTGCGCAAAAACTATACTCGAAACAATTTCTTTTATCGATGCCTGACTAAGTACAATAATAGTTTCTCAGACATTGATATTTTTTCAAATTCATTGTCAACTACCAAAAATAAAATTCTAGCAAAGCTATTATATTAAGTAATATATTATTACTATTATAACAGAGTAGTTATGTTCTTATAGTTATTATATTCGCACTTTTGCATTTTTATCCTTTTAAAAAATAATGTTTTTTTTTCCTGAGGTCAAATGATGCATGTTCTCTTATAAATATTCATTGAAATGTGTGTGCATCATTGGTATAAGCAATGTATTTATTTTATTGTTGTTATAAATCTTGTCAACACAATTATAGCTTATAGATAATATTTTATATTCAGCTTCGGCACTATTTTGTCTATTATATAACATCGATTGTTCTAGCAATGTATTTTTGTATGACTGTTTGTGCCAAAATAAAGAGAAAAAAAAAAAAAAAAAAAAAATTTTTTCTACCACTTTTTTGCCATATAATTAATATACATACCCATACCAAATTACACCTTTCTAGTACTTAAAGTCTCTGAGTAAAACCGCGGACGGACAGACTGACAGACATGGCCAAACTATAAGGTTCCTTGTTTACTACGGAACCCTAAAAACTACATTTGTACAGTTGCAGCCGAGGATACGCACGAATAGAGCCAAGAGATGTAGAAGTTAATCTGGATTCTTACTTAATTCTACGACTGCAGCCACGAAAAACATAACTACTTTAAATAAAGTCAGTGAAACTAAAATAATTCGATCACTATCAGAATTCACAAACCCTATCGGATTATAAATAAAGTCATAAATCGCGAATTAATGGCCATAGGGTGCAATGGCGCGTGCACTACATGCACAAATTAATGAGAGTGTGCATGTTAAGTATGATTTTGAAGGTAAATAACTGTAACAGTAACCGTCGTATATCAAAAATAATTTTATTTCGTTGCATAATTTAAAATATGTTGCCGCTTCTTGTGCATTCCGCTTTGAGAGCGGTGTAAAGTTAGCTGTAAGTAAGTTATTAACGTTAACAATAATATAACATTAAAAACATATTTTAATGAAAATTGACGGGCACCAAATGATTTTGAAATATCTTACGACGAACAAAATAACTGACTATTGACCATAAATTCCTGAACCAAATAAGTTTCCAATAAGCATCCTTGATGTTAAGATACATTTTTATTTTGTTTTTCAATGTTATATTTCCTTTGATGTAGGTTAAATAGAATATTATTACGTATGATGTTATTATTCAGTAAAATATTTAGTTATAGGATAATATTATGCCTTCTGTATAAGAAAATTAAACAGTAATCACTAACTAATGCCCAGTTCTTTGAAGTTTAGGTATGCGCCTTGCGTTTTCCAGTGGTTAAGGCTATTGCCTTGTTGCCCCGGGGGCCGTGGGTTCGATTCCCACGGGAAGCATACTTTGTTAAGTTGTTTCCAGTTTGGTTAGGAAATTGCAGGCATGAATCACCTGATTGTCTGATAAGAAAGATGATTCCGTGCTTCGGAAGGCACGTTAAGCCGGTGGTCCCGGTTGCCATCTGGTAGTCTTAAAGGAACCACGTCAGAGGCCAAGAGGCGGTTCCGAAGAACTCTGACACCAGGGTGTGCATGGTCGACTGACCGTGTCACCTACACGAAATGATGATGATGAAGGGATGTTTCTGCATTCCTTTTATTTTGTTCTCCAGGGTTCAATGCACAGGGGTTCGATTCCAAAAGTTTTTAATTAGGAAATGTGTTTGAATGTGTTCTATGATTTATGTGCGTGTAACTGCAATTAAGTTTTTAAGTCGTTACTTTTAATTATTAAAAAAAGTTATTTATGACGTCACGTGTTAAGTTATTTTTGAGG
Source organism: Rhodophaea formosa (assembly GCA_963082605.1). Taxonomy (NCBI): domain Eukaryota; kingdom Metazoa; phylum Arthropoda; class Insecta; order Lepidoptera; family Pyralidae; genus Rhodophaea; species Rhodophaea formosa. Next base: position 3,631,498 of record OY720228.1, on the reverse strand, counting down.
GACTACGCTAAACTGCATTAAATAAATTTTTATATGTTTACGTTTTGTGCAAAGTTAAATATTATTCACAAATCTGATTCTTTAATTGGGATGAGATTTTTTTTGAAGTTCCTAGCACTGAACCAAGCAGTACACAAACGAACACAATGTAAAAATTGTTTATGATTAAGTAAATAAATCCTAACTAATATTATAAATGCAAAAGTGAGTTTGTTTGTTACGCTTTCACGCCGTATCTACTGAACCGATTATCATGAAATTTTGCATACACATAGGTTAGGGTACCGAGAAGGACATAGGCTATGAATTACGCGGGCGAAGCCGCGGGTAACAGCTAGTAATAAATAAATAAACATATAACTAGTAATAAATAAATATACATATAGGCTAAAATCATAACCCGCGCTGCGGCTTCGCTGTAGTCTGGTAAAAAGTACTCTTTTCTTCATCAGAGCTTTTTAAGTCTCCACGAGCGAGCCCTCCCCCTCGGGCGTGAGACGCGACGTTGCAAGTGCAGTGGAGAGATTCAAGCAATCCCATGATGAGAAGCACCTACTCTATGGACAAACTCCACCACCCTCACGTCTTAAAAGTAGAAGCAGCTTTCTTAGGCAGCCCTATATTATACATCCTTAAGAAGCTTCAAACGCGCGACACAGTGGAAAAATAAATACCCGTCTACCTCTTCCGAACTTCCTCCTGAAGAGAAACTCCCACCAGGAAGCGATCTCCCCTAGGCAGTTTGGAAGTCCCTCAACAGACTCCGAGCTGGTGTAGGGAGATGCCAAGAAAACCGAGTAAGGTGGGGTTTCTCCAATAATTACCTCTGTGACTGTGGCGCCATCCAGACTATGGCTCACCTAACGACGTGTCCTAATTGTCCCTCCACATGCAGTATTAAAGACCTAAATGAAGCAAATGACAAAGGTATCGCTGTGGCCAACTACTGGTTAAAATCAATATGATTTTTAAACAAATATACATATCGACTCGAAAAGAAGAAGTCTCCACGGCAGGAACACGACCCTCTTGGTACTACCAGAGCCATGTAGTAGCCAGAGCAGTCAGAGGATTTGGCCTGCACTCTACACGCCGGCCAGACGGGTTTGAGAGGTCACTTTAATGTTTACAAGCTTTGTTTAGCTTGTCGCCTTCTACGACATCCACGGGAAGACTTGAAGTGGTCTTCTACTCTGTCGGGAACTACATGGCTCTTTTTATTTCCTAGGTTAAAATATCTTCGAATACATAAGAAGCCATCAAAGAGCAATTTACTGGTTCTTAGAGAACTCTAATCGTAACGCCATTGTGTAAAACGAAACGTGTTACTTAACATTACCTATGTGAAACGGAACGCTTTTGACTCGAGTTTAATTGCAGTTAGGCCTAGTTCGCACAGGGCTAGTGAATCAGTTGAGTAGTAGGATATCCCTAGGCCAGCGTAATTGCTAAGCCGTCACCTTTTGTTATACTTATAAAACTGATTTAGGTAAAGTAATTAAATCTTATCCTTATCTTTCTTATTAATATTATGAACCTGAAGAGTTTGTTTGTTTGGTTGAACGTGATAATCTTAGAAACCGGTCCGACTTCAATTTTTTTTTGACCATTTGAACAGGTATGTTGCCCCTGAGTGCCTGCGGTATGTTGCCCCTGCCCCTGATAGGCTATGCATGTACCACGGGCGAAGCCGGGGCGGACTGCTATTTATTATCATCATCATCATCATCATTAGGTCTTTATTAGTCTCCACTGCAGGAGCACGACCCTCTCTGTACTGCCAGAGCAGTCAGAGCTATTTATTATAAAGTTTCGTTTTAATTGTGTGCATAAGTGTTGCAATAAATGTAATTTTATTTTAGCGTGTATTTTAGTATCGAAACACTATTCACTGTCAAAAAATCATTCGCACTGGTCGAGTACAATTCACAAGTAAAGCAGCCACTTATAAGCTTGAATAAAACGACCCGTTCTGAGTTGTTTAGTCGGTGGTGATTTAGTGGGCAGTGACGGTGGTGAGAGACGCCACTCGTCACTTAAATTCTTACAAATCTACTTGATTAATGTTGGTATTGGGTTGGGATACAGCGAGTCACTAAATACTCGCTACTCGACTAAAACACTAACCATGTGTGAACTAGGCTTTCGGTACCGAAGTTCGAGTATTGCATGTTTTGAAAGGGATACGGTTGACTGTATCAGTAGTATTAAGTAAAGACGGTGACACAAGTGCTCAGATATTTTTAAAGGTGCTATAAAGGTATCTAATTCAGCCGTGTGGTTCCCGGCAGAGTAGAATAGGTCCACTCCAAATCTTCCCGTGGATGTCGTAAAAAGAGACTAAGGAAGCTAGCTAAGCAAAGCTTATAAAAATCAAAGAGACCTGTCCAACCTGTCTGGCCAGCGTGGAGAGTGTCATCATCATCAGGTCTTTTTTAGTCTCCACTGCAGGAGCATGCATTTGGCCAAGACTCTCCACGCTTACTACTTGAAGAGTGTAGACCAAATCTTCTGGGTCAGAAGATTCAGACAGATCAGTCAGAAGTTCTGAGTACTCTGGCATATATATGGCTCTGGCCGTACAGGAAGGCCGTGCTCCTGCAGTGGAGACTAACTAAGACCTGATAATGATGATTATGACGTATCTAATAAATAATAAGAAATAAATGAAATATATTAAACTTGGCTCTTATTTCCTTATTGATGTATTTGAAGGGATTTCTTATGCCAAAGTTATGCCAGAGACGACGTAAACCTTCAAAAACAATTTTGTGACCGACTGTACTCCCAAAACTAAAATGTGTTGCTGAAATTCGAATATGAGAGAAGTTTTGCTTTAAGTGTGGCGGATTCCGGAATTATATCATTTCTGTGTAATTATTTCGTGGAAATCTGGAAGTTTCCTTATGAAGTTACTGCGTCTTTGCTAGTTTCTATCTTTGTGTTGACGTTTATTATTTTCAACTAGCTGTATCCGGTTTATTTTACTTTGTTCTTTATTAAAACCTCGGGATTAAAAAAAATGTCTCAAGTTTAAAACTATTTTATTTTTAAATAAAAATATTTCCATTAGGTAAATTCCTGTCTAGTTATACTAGATGAAATTATTTAGCAGATTACCATAAAGAAGTAATACAAAGTATATAATCTTTATTCCGAGTTTTTAATAAAGTAAGAAAAGTACAAATTCCAAATACGGAAGACCAGCGTTGTGGTTCAGCCACAACCTTCGAGCAACACGGCCTCCGTACCGGGCCACAACATATGGTGAGCGGAGGCCATTTTGGTATAAACATATACTTAGTTGTATTTTTTTTCTGCATCTTTCTAGTTGTTATATTTATCAATTTATGTTTTATACCAAATAAACGATTTTCTATCTTTCAAATTATAATTTTTTCAATCATTTCTTACTTTGCGGTGTTTCACAAAAAAAAAATTTGCGTATTTTGTTAATATTATTCTATTTATCATTTGGTTACGCCTTTAAAAACATTACTTTATGTAGTTTAATTTTTGATAACTATATTATGTATTTCTTGACTGGCAAACTTGTAAATATTTTAATTAATTTTTAGTAGTTTTAATTATTATTATTTTTGCAATAAACTTAAAAATCCAAACATTGGTTCAAACTAAATATCGAAACAAAAGCAAAAAGTTAAAATATAAATAAAAAGTTAACCCGTTAAACTTTCGGTCATTTAAAACAACATTGTGCATAATTGTCGTTTCTGGGTCCGTTTCGCCCGAACGTAAATTAAAATGAGTAACAGACGCGACGCTTTATATATGTGAAGACAGTTCAAAATGCCTACAAAAATAATGGTTACCTTGAAATTATAAAAAAGAGATATTTTATTCTCATTTCATTATGAAGAAAACCTAAAGCTTTAGTTAAAATTTCTTTGAAGTGCGTATATTACAAAAATTCTTTACATCCAAGCATTTTACCAGTTGCGTCTAGAGCTATGTATCGAAGCCCGAGGGACAGCATTCATGGTGGAATATGATTCTGCGAAAGTTTTATAGCGGGCTGCTCGCTTGACACTAATTTTTATAATGTATCTCTCTCTATAACCGCTAGTATTCGCCTACGCCGGGAAGTGAACCCGGTGCCCTTCGCATCGCAGACTAGCGTGTTAAGTATTTTACGAATATGTAATTAGTTTATTTAATTAATGATTTAATCTACTGTTTTGATGAGTTAATGCACTTTTCGTACTTCTCTTCAAAGTTATTGATGACTGTGCCGTGTGATTTTACTCTGCCGGGAAGCAGTGTTAAATAGGGCAACTCCAAGCCTTCCCGTGAATGTCGTAGAAGGCCACTTAAAAAATACTAGCCAAACAAAGCTTATCAACATCAAAGAGACCTCTCCAACCCATCTGGCCAGCGTGGAGAGTATAGGTCAAATCTTCTGACTGCTCTGGCTTATATAATGGCTCTGGACTAACCAGAGCCATAAGTATTTTTTAGTCTTCACTGCAGGAGCACGACCCTCTCTGTTAGTACAGAAGATAAAAATTACCTGATGATGATGATTGATGTCTACAATGAGTTTGAATATTCATCTGTTTCCTTCTATATTCTGTAACAGAGCCTCGGGCTTCCGATTACAATGAGCCAAGGACGGTGTACTCAATTATTACTTCTGCTCCCAAATGTCCCAAATTATACGTTGTCAGGAGAAACGGATACAGAAACGTCTTTGTCCCTTGCGGAGTTGACAGGTTCAAGCTGCGAGAGCTAGAGGGCACTTTTTATATGATTTTATTTAATTTGCGACGTATGTACCTTGCTTGTAGGTGTTTTTTGGGTCAAATCTCAACCCAACCCACTTTTAAAGCAGTTATCTTTAACACATTGAGCTAAGTCGGATGACAATACAATATTGTGGAGTCTATGAGCTGTTCTTATCATACATGCTTATTTTAAAGATATAAATTCTGTAAGGTGATAAATTGATGGGTTGGATTAAATATAGTTGATTTTCTCCTTTGCCAAGCATGTAAATAATTGCTTGTAGGTATTTAAAAATGTTTTTTACCATGAATTTATTCTAAATACGTCAAAATCTTATTTACAGGTTTGCAAAAAAATACCGTATTTTCAAGAAAAAGGGACTTTACCTTCGCTTGTCTGCACCAAAAAGAAATGGTTATGTTTTAAAGCTATCCTTCCTTGTTATTCATGTGAAAAATTTCAAACCGAAACGACACTTAAGGCCCGATAATCGCTCACTTCACAATACATGTTAAAACGCCGGATAATCGATTACAAGTCACGTCATCGGATACTTATCGATACATCGCTTCGGGGCTACAAGTGAGCGACGAGAAAATTGCTTCTTTTGGAAGCCAATTTCTGACGATTTTATTATTTTACTTGATAACTGCCACTTACCACAGCACATTTTTTAAAATCTTTACTTTAAGATACAATAAGATATATAAAGAATGTAAGATTTGGCTTGCCAAAGATAGTAGCCATATGAAAAAATAGGTCAGATTGCCCATGATGGGCTAGAATTGTGACCTCCACAGAGCAAGGAATTTAAATGGAGCTCGCGTGCTACGAGATAAATTGAAATCCTTGCTCTGTGGCGTCCACGTCCCAGTTAGCGCAGCGGCAAACATTCATTTGTCGTCCGACCACCTGGTGGGTCCAGGTGGTTGGACGACGAATGTTCAAGAAGACGCTGGATACAGGCCGCTTCCAAACGTAGATATACAATACGACCAGTTTCAACCTCAGCAAAATAAGTCCACTGCTAGACTTCTTGTAACTAAAAAATATTTAGTAATATTCAAATATCAGTATTGTTGTAACAGGGAATACGTTTTCAAGTAACTCAAGAGTAAAATGTCAACCGTAGTAAGTTCAATCCGAAAACGCCACTTAATGCGGTGTAATCGCTCACTTCACAGTACATGTTAAAACACCGGATAATCGATTACAAGTCACGTCATCGGATACTTATCGATACATCGCTTCGGGGGTAAAAGTTCACAAGGAGATAAATAAATAAATAAAATAAATAAATATTTGGGGACATATCACACAAATTGAGCTAGCCCCACAGTAAGTTGTGAACTTGTGTCGTGGGATACTAACTCAACGAGATACTATATTTTATAATTTATACTTATATACCTGAAAGATGGGCAAAATCGGCTACATTTTGGATGCCGGATGGTCGTCGCAGTAGAGGCAGACCAAGGTCGAGATGGCGGGACGACCTGGACAAATTTTCAATAGACTGGCTAAATATCGCAGCAAACAGGGACGAGTGGAAAAATAGGGGGGAGGCCTTTGCCCAGCAGTGGGACAGTACACCTACAGGCTGATAAAAAAAAATACTTATATAGATAAATATCCAAGACCCAGGTTAATTTGAAAAAGATAATTTTCCATCTTGACCTGACCGGGGATCGAACCCAGGACCTCCGTGTCGCACTCTGGCGTGTTGACCACTGCGCCACGGAGCTCGACAAATAAATGTTCCTTTTGGAAGGCATTTTTTGATGATTTGACATTTAAATTATTCAAATATATATATACTTATATGTATGCATACGTGCGAAAAACATTACCTTCCTTCTGGGGGGTCAGTGAGGTAAAAATATATTTTTATCGAGTTTATAGTTTACTTTGATGATGATCACTTAGAATTAGACTATCACTGAGAATGATAACCTTGAAAATATATAAAAATTACCAGCATTCAACAAGAAAGACACTTACGACAAAAACGGCAACCGTAGCAATAACCAGAAAACGCCACTTAAGGCACTGTAATCGCTCACTTCACAATACATGTTAAAACGCCGGATAATCGATTACCAGTCACGTCATCGGATACTTATCGATACATCGCTTCGGGGCTACAAGTGAGCGACGAGAAAATTTCTTCTTTCTGAGCCAATTTTTGACGATTTTATCGTTTTACTTGACAACTGCAGTTATGGTGGTCCCACACTGTCATGTCGTTACAAAATGTTAATTATACAAAATGAAAGTAAACATTTTGTTAGCCAACATTTGGTACATGGGTTTTTGGTGGGAAGTCAAGGGGTTGAGTTGTCGTTTGCCTTATACAATTTTGCAAATTGATTTAAGTGGACTTTATAATATGAAATTGGTGTAGTTTGGTGTTATAAATGCTCGTGCTCGAAAACAATTTGTGAAATAGTTAAAGTAGACTGTTAAATGGACTCGTATAATATTGTCGCCAAAAGCTCCCACGAGGCTGCCAAAGAACATACGCCATGTTTGATGCCACATACCGTACAACACCGATACTTAGTATCTCATTATACTGGACATTGGCAGAATCACTGAAATCTCGGTGGAAGCCATAATTAAAAAGAAGTAAAAGAAGAAGAACATTTAATACATACATACATATTTTCACGTTTTATTCCCTAATGGGGTAGACAGAACTAACTGGTATAAGACCAAAGACCACAATAAGCGTGTTGGTTGGGCGTATAGTTGGAAAAATGGAATACAAATAGTGATGGCTATGTGCTAGTGATGCTGCATCGCCTATTGCCATGATTCCTTAAATTTGATTCCATTCCCTCAATCTTTCCCAAACATTGGATCACAATGTTATAATATGGTATCATTACAGGTAATGTTGTTAGTTAGTAAACATTTCTTAAGAAAATTAGTTATCATAGGGTCTTTTTTAGACTCCACTAATGGAGCACGACCCCGTTTGTACTACGAGAGCTACATAAAACTTCGACTGACATTTTCTGTTTACAAGAAGGTGACGTCAATTTTGCTTCAGCCAACAGAATAATCCCGTTTGTTCCAGTCACACGGTCAATCGTGAAAATTTAATTAAGAAATTTATACAAGTTTTTAAAAAGTTATACTTTTTAGACTAAAGTATTGGTTAAATTGGTTTAAAAAACAGTTGCTGATAATTTATAATAAATAAAAAAAAAACTAGTTTAAACGAACTAGTAACAGGGCAAGTTGAATAAAAGTTTGCAAAAAGACGTACACTTCAAGACCTAACCAATAGAATATTTTATACAGCAGTGTGTACTCGCGGACAAATTTATTGGGTCATCGTAAACCTTATTCCGATATATTGGTCGTTTGACTCGAATTTATTTTACAACCCTGCCTTTATGTGTAAAGGATGCTTTATTGAATTGAGCGGTAAGTCTTCAATTCTTTACTTAAATGCTTCTTCTATGCTGGTTTGGGAGGAACGGAAAAACGTAGAATGTACCAGCTGAATATCTAAGGAATGTCAATAGGCGATGCAGCTAGCAATTCGTCGCTATTTTGGCTCCTTTTACCACCTATACACTCATCATCATCATCAATTACGTGTCATGTCAGGGGTTACACCCCACTTGGATGTTTAAGTAAAGACAAAAGATTTATTGTTTGTTTGTTTACATTTAATAGGTTGCGAAATTTTTGGAACAATTTTCAAAATTGTTTCACCTGTAGAAAGCTAATTTATCTGCAAGTGATATAGGGTATAATTTACGTGGAGGAAGTCGTGGGAAAATTGTTATTTAATTGCAAAAAAAAAAACACTTAAAATAATTCTTCATAATTATATTAAAAGATAGTGGCGCGAGTAAAGAACGTTAGAAAAATTATAAAGATATTTTCCGGATTCCTGTAAATACTGAATAAGATTTTCATGGAAAATAAAATTTTGAAATCCGTCCTGTAATTTTTTAGTTTATCCATTACAAACATAAATACAATCAAATCTTTCTTCTTATAATATTAGTGTGGTTCCCGGCATAGTAGAATAGGACCACTCCAAGTCTTCCCGTGGATGTCGTAGATGGCGACTTAGGAGGCAAGCTATACAAAGTTCATAAACATCAAAGAGACCTCTCCAACCCGTCTGGCCAGCGTGGAGAGTGTAGGCCAAATCCTCTTCCTGCTCTGGCTAATACCTATGGCTCTGGTAGTACAGAGAGGGTCGTGCTCCTGCAGTGGAGACTATCAAAGACCTGATGATGATGATGATGAATATTAGAAGATAGTAGTGCGAGGTAGGAGCAGTCGCTAGTAAAACTATAAAATATATATTCCGGATTCTTTCAACAGTTCAATAAATACCCCACGCCCCGAACTCGCCACCAAGCAGGTAATAAATTAGTATCCCCTAAATTGAGGGGGTGAAATTCACAGATTTATCGCCCTAGCTTAATGGATAACGCGATGGAGAAAGCTTGTCTGACGTCTTAAGCTTTTGTAAGTCCCATAAGCTGCAGTATACGTTGCAAATTAATAACTCCTTAATTGAGAACTAGCATCCCTCCCGGGCTGCACCCGGTCATGAGTCATACCTAAACACCTTCCTCATTAATCACTCTATGTTGAAAACCACATGAAAATCCGTGCAATAGTTTTTGAGTTTATCGCGAACAGACAGACGTAGCAGAGGACTTTGTTTTATAATATGTGATGTGTAGTAATAGTGATATGTAGTAATAGTGATATGTAGTAATAGTGATATGTAGTAATAGTGATATGTAGTGAAGAGATGTGTTTGTTCATATATGTATTCATATTATCACGTATTTATCCCTTGCGGGGTAGACAGAGCCCAAGGTCATTAAACATTAAAAGGCCACGTTTAGCGTATTAGTGGACGTTAAGGTGAAAAGCGCAATCAAAATAGTGATGGGTTGCTAGCTGCATCGCCTATCAACGTGATTCCTTAGCCCAAGCCCTTGATCGGCTTTTACGGTCTGCGCAGGAAGAAAAGCAACTGGTATTCTGTGTTTTTCCTTTACTTCCAAACTAGCATTTGGAACAGTTTGTTATAAATTGCTATCACTACTATATAGGATATTAGAATAAACATTGTTATCCCTAAAACCAATAGACTAGTCTAGTTTCGAGCCGCGCAGCGCGGGCAGCGGCGCGGGCGGCGACGCGCGAGGCGGCCCTCAGTGTTTTGAGGGAAGCGTAACCGTCGTGACGCCACCCCTTTCACTCGCCCCGATGATGGTCTTCGTAACAGACCGAAACTAGTCGGCGGATCCGACGTAATAAAACGTGAGTAAAGCCGTGTTTTCATAATGAATAGACTAGTCATTATCATCATCATCAGGTCTTTATAAGTCTCCATTGCAGGAGCACGACCCTCTCTGTCACAGAGCAGTCAGAGGATTTGGCCTACACTCTCCACGCTGACCAGACGGGTTGAAGAGGTGATAGACTAGTATCCTAAAAAAATATAAGTAGTCCGTCTATTAGATAGTAGAAAAATATTGGACACCTAATTTTCTTCTTGTTAATCAAACAAAAAATAACAAAGATGTCAGTGAACTCACTGTTTGCTAAAAAGTGTAACAAAAATGTGAAGTGTCTTTTTTTCCGAAATGAAAGTTATCCTATGTCCTTTTCAGTACCCTAAGCTATCTGTATGCAAAATTTCGAGAAGATTGGTTCAGTACATATAGCATAAAGAGGTAACATAACAAATAAATTAGTCTTCATCATGAATCACCATGCTTTGCTGAGAACTGTTATAAAATCCGTTGAGTAATTTAAAAGATCTAAGCAAACGAAGCACATAGGCTGTAAGTTACGCGAACGAAGTCGTAGATAAACCTCGTTTCTTTATATTCACACTAAATTAAACTTCCGTACAAAACATATGTAAATTAACGCCTTAACACACAGCAATACATGTCGCTACGAATTCCGAGTCAATATGCTTCGTGTGCCAAATCGAGTAAGGAACGGTGCAATAGGCCATCCTGTCGTGTATGGATTTAAGAATGTTAACCGGATAACTTTACGAAGTTAAAGGCTTCGTGCGATGAAGAAACACAAGCTAAACTTCAAAGAATTTATAATAGCTTATAAACATCAAAGATACCTCTCCAGCCAGTCTGGCCAGCGTGAAGAGGGTAAATTCTCTACGAGGCAGCGAACATAATCAACAATTTTTTTGCCAGATAAGTCGAGAATTAAGTGCATATTAAAAAGTTTATGGAACAGTTTCTGAAACATTATAGATCCTTTAGTGTTTGCAGATAAAGTATTGTATGCAACTGTTCGTAATTAGTCCTTAAAATACTCATGTGATCTTATTATGTAACTCACCTGCGGCTCGTTTCATAAACCCACATTCGTGTTTCATGGAGTTTCTTACTAACAGTTACATAAAGTACTAATATTCACGGAAATTCCTAACTTCCGTTTAAGACATATGTAAATTAACGTCTTAGCACACAGCAATACATGTCGCTACGAATTCCGAGTCAATATGCTTCGTGTGCCAAATCGAGTAAGGAACGGTGAAATGGGCCATCTCGTGTATGGATTTTGGTATTTTAACCGGAGAAATTTACGGAGTTAAAGGTTTCAAGCCTCATAAGTTATAAGAAATAAAAATGTATTACTTTCTTCCTTCTGAAAAGCGAAAAAATAAAAGACCAGCAACGCTTTTGTCACACCACTGGTGTTGCAGTTGTCCATGGGCAGCGGTGATTACTTACCATCAGGCGACCCGCTTGATCGTTTGAAGTCCCTTGCCATAAAAAAAAAATAATCAATATTTTTTTATTATATTATACTATAAGTGTTCTAATACAGCCGTGGTTCGATTTATAACGCACTAGCAGCCCTACCCGGCTGCGCCCGGGCATGTATTATACCTTAAAACTTTCCTCGTGAATCACTCTATCTATTGGTGAAAAGCGCATAAAAATCCGTGCAGTAGTTTTTGAGTTTATCGCGAACAGACAAACAGACAGACGCGGCGGAGGACTTTGTTTTACAATATGTAGTGATATGTCTTTAAAACGTTATCAGTATCACTACATATTATAAAACCTCCGCCGTGTATGTATGTTCGCGACAAACTCAAAAACCACTGCGCGGATTTTAATGCGGTTTTACTGATTCATGAGTAAAGTTCTTAAGAGTCGCCTGGACGCGCATGTCTCCATACAAACGGAAAAAGGGAATTGTGGCAATATTTGATAATTTTGGAGTAAAATTAAGCATTTAATCAATTAATCTCATTATAATCTACGTACGTTCCTATACAGTTTTTGTTAAATTATCAATAGTTATTATACTATAGACAGCTCAATTCCCGGACGATACCCGACAAATACCCCATACGCCACATTCACGATTTTACTAACTCACTTTCAGGTTGCAAAGTCTTTTCAACCATTGACTTGGTAAAAGCGTATAACCAAATTCCAGTGGCTCAGGAGGATATTCCTAAGACGGCTATTTGTACCCCCTTTGGACTCTTCGAATTCCCATTTATGACTTTTGGTCTGAGGAACGCCGGCCAGACTTTTCAGAGATTCGTGGATGAGATGACCCGCGGCCTCGATTACTGTTTCCCTTATTTAGATGACTTTTTAATCTTTTCTAAGAGTGAATCTGAGCACGAGGGTCATCTCCGTCAAATTTTCACACGAATGAGAGAGTACGGTATGCTTATTAACACTGCCAAATGCGTTTTTGGTCAGCCCGAAGTGTCGTTTCTTGGCTATAGTATCTCTCAATCGGGTGCTGAACCTCTGAAAAGTAAGGTTCAGGCTATAACTGACTTCCCAATACCGAAAACCGTAAAGCAACTCAGGAGGTTCTTGGGCATGATCAACTTTTATAGAAGGTTTTTACCAAACTCTGCCCATGATCAAGCTCCCTTGAATGCACTGCTTACTGGTTCGGTTAAAGGTTCAGATCCGGTTGACATAAGTGGTGATTCGTTGAGTGCCTTCGAAGCCTGCAAAGAAAGCCTTAAAAATGCAGCCCTGCTAGCACACCCAGACCCTCAAGCCAAACTATCTCTGACTACAGATGCATCAGACGTAGCAATCGGCGCGGTCTTGCAGCAGTACAAAGACAACAGCTGGCAGCCCCTCGCATTCTTTTCGCGCAAGTTGAGCCCATCGCAACAAAAATACTCAACTTACGATAGAGAGCTCCTTGCTATTTACGAAAGTATCAAATACTTTAGATACATGCTAGAGGCGCGCCACTTTTCTATATATACCGACCACAAGCCGCTATGCTATGCCTTCCACGAAAGAAAGAGTAACTGCTCACCTCGTCAGTACAGGCATTTAGATTATATCTCGCAATTTACGACAGATATTCGTCATGTGGCCGGGAAAGATAACGTGGTAGCAGATACTCTTTCCCGCGTGGAAGAACTGCAGAAGCCTATCGATTTAGAAACCCTGGCCAATTCCCAAATTACAGACCCGGAACTTACCCAACTACTCCAAGGCGATACATCCCTTCGTCTGGAAAAGATGGCGATTCCTGGCAGTCGTTCATTATTGTACTGCGACGTTGGTACGCCGACTCCCAGACCTTTCGTCACAAAACAGTTCCGTCAACAGGTTTTTAACAGTCTACACTGTTTTAGTCATCCCGGAGCGAACGCTAGCGCCAAATTAGTTGCTCAAAGATATGTTTGGCCGTCAATGAGGAAAGATTGCCGCGAGTGGTCTAAGGCATGTTTGGCTTGCCAACGTGCCAAGGTAAATCGACACGTCTCATCCCCTTTAGGTACGTTAGATTTGCCGAAGGCACGCTTCAAATATGTCCACCTAGACTTAATCGGTCCACTCCCTCCATCTGCTGGTTATAGGTATTGTTTGACAGCAGTCGATCGCTTCACGCGATGGCCTGAAGTTGTTCCTATTATCGACATTACAGCAGAATCCGTGGCCAAAGCCTTCATATCTGGCTGGATATCCCGGTACGGATGCCCTACAGACATTGTCACCGACCGTGGAAAACAATTCGAGTCGGCTTTATTTCAGCAGCTAGCCAAACTAATAGGTTTTAAGCACCGGAAAACCAGTTCTTACCACCCGCAGTGCAATGGTTTAGTTGAGCGATTTCATCGCCAGCTAAAAACAGCCATTACCTGTCATGGTGACTTAAACTGGACAGAAAACCTACCGTTAGTCTTGCTTGGTATACGTAATGCAATTAAAGAGGACTTAAATGCTACTCCAGCAGAATTACTGTATGGAGAGACATTACGAATGCCGGGTGAATTTTTTGGTGACAAGTCTCCTTGTCACACCAGTGACATTCGTGAATTTTCCACTCGGATGCATTCATTTGTCGCTAAATTACAACCCGTCCCCACTTCACATCATCAAAAAGACAAAGTCTTTATATATAAAGATCTGGCAACGTCTAGCCACGTTTTTGTCAGAGATGACACCGTCCGTGGCACCTTCCGACCGGCGTATACCGGTCCATATGAAGTGGTGGAGAGAGGTCTTAAAACATTTAGGTTAAAAATAAAACAGAAAAATGTCACAGTATCGATAGATCGATTAAAACCGGCCTACGTACTGAACGACAAACTAACTGTTCCTAATAACACAGTTCCTTGTAGTAATAATACCCCACCAAAAAGTCTTATACACGACAAAACTATTGAAAAAACTGAAAACACCACTCCTACCCCAATTATTAAAACAACCCGTTCGGGACGTCGGGTTAGGTTCCCGGATTTTTATCGCCCGTAGGCACGGTCTTCGGAGGGGAGTGATGTGGGTAACTCACATACTTATTACAATTTCTATTACTACACTACTATGTTCTACACCTATTTATTCTAATATATTTAATTTCCTTATACAAAACAAATAAAACATTATTTTATATATATTACGTAACATTCTTACCTTATATACTATTTACAAATATATTATATTTCCTAACTAAATACCTATTAAATACGACATACATAATATTTATCTATTTACATACATCACACTTTATAACTCACCTAAAATACCATACACTACTTACCGTGTCGTCCGCGGGTCGAGATATTGTGGAGACGCATATTTTCTGTTGACGCGTAATCCCTACTCGTTCTTAAACAATGCCCATGCGCACAAACTACAAACGGCCGGCGAATCAGTCGAGACCTACCGATGAAGCGCGAAGCCCGTGTCGCTTGAACGCAGTTACTTACGTAACCACTAACGCCGCGCGTAGCTTGTTACCTATCGCCGCTTGTGCTTGCTTTATTTTCACTACTTTATTCTTCTCTGTTCTATCTACTTCCTTCTGACTTTTGTGCTTGTGAGTGTATCCTCAATATACGAGTTTTGCCTACTACGGACTTTATCATTGAAGCCTACTCCTGCACACAACTCAACATTGGTGAGCTACTTATTTACTTCCACCAAAAGTATAATACATGCCCGGGCGCAGTCGGGGAGAGCTACTTGTATAAGTTTTAAGGATATAGTCTATAAAAATATTTTTTCAGCCGATTGAACAATACAAATACATAGAAGTCAAAAACCAACCGCAGTAGCTTTAACATCCAATGCGCTTTCCAAATTATTATTTTAGAAACATTGATACTAAAACTGCATTGGGTATTAAAATAGCTATAGTACACGCACGGTTTAAATACAAGTGTTTTGTATGAAAATATATTCAGAGAGACGTTTATCGAAACGGTACATCGTAAAACTAAACGGTAAACTACGATATCGCGAGATATAAAATATACAGTAAAGATGAGCGATATCGTTTTTCCATTATGTGTATGAGATCTTGCAAATATAGTAAAAAATCTTAGGGCGGCAAAGTAAACTTGGGGCTTAAGAGCAAGTATATGATTTTCGTAAAATTTTAGCAGGGCGCTAACTTTTATTTGACTGGTTGAATCCCGAACCATTATGAGGTAAACAATCACTATCACTACATATTATAAAACATTGCATTGGCGTTATTTGCAAGGGAACGTCAAACTTAAAATAAATACTGTTCATCATATGCACTTCAAAAGAAAATATTTCAGACTCGCTATGCATAAAAATGTGCACTGAAAAGAAACCTAACCTTAATAAGGTTACCGCAGAAAACGCGCTCTATTTGCAGCGAAATCTAGTCGAGATCCGGCTGAAAGCGGCTGAAACTGGTTTTATCCGCCTAGGCAGTAAATATTGAGAGTATAGACGCATAGCTTGATCATGCAGTTACCTCCTTTTTAAACCCCGACTATAAGAGGGATCTTTTAAGTTCACGCTGTAGTCTGTCTGTGTGTGTAGCCACTAATTGGATGTACAGATTTGAATGCTATTTTTTTTATTACCATATTTAGCGGGCTAAGATAGGAAACATGTATTTTAGTGTCGCATTGTATATAGCAAAAACTACCTTGATTAGGTTAACGCAAAAACACGCTTTATTTGAAGCAAAATCTAATCGGGATCCGGCTGAAAGTGCCTGAAACTGGTTATATCCGCCTAGACAGTACCCTAATGACTAAAAACCGAGAGTATAGACACATAGCTTGATCATGCACTTACTTAACTTTTAAACCCTGACCATAAGATGGGATAGTGTTTAAAAGCATTGCTCGATGATGCTCTTCCTTTTAAAACCCCAACCAAAAGGTATATCTTAAAGTTTCCTCATTAGGCTGCCTGTTTGTGTGTATGATATATACGGCATAAAACACACAGGAAGAAACGATGCAGGCGCGGGATGATAGGAGTTTAAGCCTAGGTAATTGTCAGACTGAAAACGCCTCCGCTGCACACACGTGGCATCATAGTGATTTTTCTCGCTATACTGGTCTTTTGAAGTATGACAATAAGGCTTAAAATCATACAACAGTGTTCCGTATCTGCAACGTATTTGCGCCGCGCGCCTTCTCAGTTGCCACATTTACACGTAGCCTTATTGGGCAGGGAAGTGAGCAGGGAAGTGGGAAGCGTGTATTTTGTAGGTTATTTGCGCTGTCGCTGCCGCTGCCGCTGCCCGGCGCTCCCTCGATTGTCGGTTTTTCACGCGGAAGGCAAAGGACGAGCTGGTGTTTACAGACATTATTGCGAATTGATAAATAAAGAAGTATGAAGACTGAGTGTGAAGAACTGAGAAGTATTTAGGGAAATATTTCCGACAGGAGCAGTGGCAGTGGCTGAGTGGAAATGTGGGATTCGTTTTACGCTTAAGGTATATATCTGTAACGTCAGTACTTTGTATCGTAGTGAAGTGCCTTCGCAAAACCAACCGTCGCGTCGCGTTGTATTTGACGGCGGAGAATGAAACTCTAAAGCGTTAGAACAATTTCAAAGAAGACTTGGTAATTACCATTGGTAATTGCGTAATTACGCCGCCCTATATTCTCGTGACATACAGATTGGGAGAATAACCAGTAATGGTGTTGTTTTTATATTTCTTATCGAGTTTGTTAGTGATTTAAAGTAAATTATTACCAATTGCTCTCTATTTCTATAATACTAGAAATTTCCAAGTATTTTACATATATATTAATATAATACTAGAAAGTTTAAGTAGTATAGTGCGTATCTAAATACTTACTATAATTCTCAGAGAATTTACCCCGCAAAAAGCATATAGAACGCTTCTTTTCGGTAGCTATGCGTATCGATCACTGATGGATACGCAAAGTCTCTGATGGACCATCAGAGAGGCTTATGTAAAGATGCTGAACTAAAGATTATAAGGTATCTATCTGTAACGTCAATACTTTGTATCCTAGTGAAGTGCCTTCGCAAAACCAACCGTCGCGTCGCGTTGTATTTGACGGCGGAGAATGAAACTCTAAAGCGTTATAACAATTTCAAAGAAGACTTGGTAATTACGCCGCCCTATATTCTTGTGACATACAGATTGAAAGAATAACTAGCACTTATGTGAAATCTTTTTTTGGTTTCCAGGATGCTAGTGGCTAAAAGTAAGTGACCAATTGTTATCCACGTCCACTGTGTATTTACCCACGCGTGATTGAATGACTGCAGTTCATACCTGAAACAAAAATAAAAAAATATTTAAATTAACAGAACATTTATATTACCAGGACGCCCTTGAATGTAAAGTGACGTAAAATTATAAACAATAGCAATTTTCATCACCATCATCACGTCTTTTTTAGTCTTTACTGCAGGAGCATGACCCTCTCTGTACTACCAGAGCAGTCAGAGGATTTGGCATTCACTCTCCAAGCTGGCCAGACGGGTCAGAGAGGTCTCTTTGAAGTTTATAAGCTTTGTATAGCTTGTATTTCCTAAGTGGTCTTTTATGTCATTCACGGGAAGACTTAGAGTGGTCCTATTCTACTCTGCCGGGAACCACACGGCTAGTTTAATTGACGCTTTTTTTAGTCCGTATATTCACTACCACAGTACAGTGGGCCACATAGAAATAGATGGGCATGTGGTCCCAACCCAACCCCTTAATCGTACAATGTGTTCTCACAGACTCACATAGATGGCGCCACTCGTTGCTACACAACATTGTATCTACCGTATTATGAGAATATAAAAGCATTACTTACAAAATATATCTTATTAAAAATTAGAACTATTTTATTAGTACCAAAATTCCACCCTAGTTTTAGTAAGTTCAGGCTAACGCAGATTACCGCCATCTAGTAACGAGTAGAAAGCAACTCTCCAGCGCCATACATTCGCCTACCTTAATTTGGTCCAATATTTTTGTATGAGGTTTGAAGTATACTACGTTATTATTATATTGTCTTTGGTATGGGGGTTGGGGATAGTATACTGTTATATGTGGCCCACTGTATATGTTCACTGAATTATGTAGCCCACTGTATATGTTCACTGAATTATGTATCAAAGTGTATCGAAAAGGGCTTTTATCAAAACAGCAAATTGTCCCTATCTTCAACCATCTTAAAAGGGCCCATTGTGCACAGGCAATTGAAGAAGTCCTTACTGTCTGTGCGTGCGTTTTATTATTCCGTCGCAACTTTCTGAGACGAGCTTGTTAAATGGTTGAACTTAAAAGCTTTTCTAGAAAAAATAACATCAACATAATACGAGGGTATTCCCGGTTATATCATCAGCGGTAAACACTTCGAGAGATATTATTTACTGGCTACACAAATAGGGTGTATGCACGTAAATTTTTTATTTGCTTAGTATAATCCTTAATAACCACAGTAAAAAAATATGAAAGAAATTTTAAAATATCTTAATTAACGACGAAGATGTGAAACTTTAAAGTTTAAATAAGAAAGAGAAGTCCGATATGGACTAGTGACGTCATAGTCTATGTCATGCGTACATTTGCCATATAAAATAGTGTTTTCGCGAGTGAGATAGACATATTTTCGTAAAATCATTTTTTCTCGTTCGTTTTTCAACCAAATTTTATTCTGTTTTCACTTTCAGTACTTTACTTTTGAATATTTTTGGATAAACTGGTAAGATAACAGATATTTTTTCATGCATATTCCCTATTGGTTGAAGAATTTATACACTGGGGTATTTTGGACGAGAAGACACTGCGGAGCTTCCCGAACGTTGCCCGAAAGATCTCGACCTTGAAAGTGGACCGATATCCTTCCGAGCTGGATCAATTGACCCAAGTAAATGTCCTAATCCCTACCCCAACCCTAATCTTTAAGTTCAGAGTGAGTTCACAGAAGCTAGCAAAAGTCAGAAATCAGCAGTTAGCTAGGCGCAAGAAGTCGAAGAACTTCTTGCGCCTAAAATGATGATTACGAGATAATGTAAAAAAAAAATATTTTTAGGACTCTTCTACTACCCAACAGGCAAACAAATCATGGAAGTTTGTTTAAAAATAAATAAATATATAGGGATTAATAAAACACATAGGTTGAGCTAGCCCCACAGTAAGTTATGAACTTGTGTCGTGGGAACGAAATAAAACGAAAATCTAACTCAACCATATTATATTTTACAAGATACTTAAATAGATAAACATCTAAGACCCAGGCCAACCGAAACAAAATCGTTGGATATCATGACCTGTTGGGATCAAACCCTGGTCCTCTCGTGTCGCTTCTTGTCGTGTTAACTACTGCACTATGGATGCCATGATGATGAGATAATATAATATAATGGGCATGTTGACTAAAATTTTTTTCATGTTGCTATGTAAAGACCTGCCATAAATAAACACAATAGAGACAGAAATACATTTCTAAACAAAAAACTCTTTCAATTATAAAAGTTTTAAAGACACATGTTTTTAGACGTAAATTTTTAGACGTGAAAACGCGCTGCTGAAATGCCTACATATTTGTGACGTCATAAGCTTGTATTTTGTATGGGTGGCGTGAGAACTTTGTTTGGTAGCTATACGAAATATTTCGTTTATGGTAATGGTTTCATAATAAAAGTTGCTATAAATTTTGCAGACTAAAATACAGTATAATTGTAATTAAAGATTTTCATACTTTAAAAAATGGTCCTATTCACCCAACTTTAAAAAAGCTTTAAGATCACTTAACGAATCGATATCAAATTAAATGTGTTCTTTATAGTGTTTTTAGATAGAAATGAGTCTCACTAGAAACAAATTTTATATAATCTTAACATTAGGCAACTACCGTATTTTCTTGAGAAATCATGTCCTATCCCACAGGCAAACCAAACGTGGGTAGCTTGTTTGAGAGAAACACAAACTGCACTGGTTTTGCAGTTCCCCATTTAATAGACCCATTAAGATGGAATCTTGTATTACAAACGCATTTCGTACCCGCCGTTTTCACGTTATCACGACTTGCTTTGTTATTGCCCATTCTGCCCGATGTTGGGCCATCATCTTATTGTATGAAAGAAGTTATTAATGCTTTCTCAACAGAGTTCAGTGCTAAACCTATAAAAAATTGTAAGAAATCGAAGACATAATTCCAAATTTAAAATTATCTTTTCGCCACCAGTGCTTCCGCCACCAGAAGCACTGGTGGCGGAAGCACACAAATTAATTTTTATTATTTTACTACTAAATAAGATAATTTTTTATTAATTTTTGAATTAGACATTTGTCTCCCATCTCACCTGATGGTAAGTGGCGATGAATACGAGGATATTATATGCCTATCCAAGAGATACCTTTTGAATGTCCCGGGACTGTACTTGTCTGGGAAAAATTAAGGCCCCACACTAGGCACACTAGCGACGCCAATCGTTTTATTCCTAATACTTTACAAATAGAAAGAACTTAAAGAATGTAAATCATATAAACCTTAGTAAATAACCAGAAGTATTTTTGGAATCATGTTTTAATATTATGAGAATCACAGTCATTAAGACGTGTTTGGCGGTAATCTGATTCTCATAATTCTGAGTGATTCTGATAATATTAAACATGATTCCAAAAATACTTCAGGTTATTTACTTAGGCTACGACTGATTTACATTCTTGAATTTATTTCTATTTGTAAAGTATTAGGAATAAAATTATTGGCATCGCTAGTGTGCCTAGTGTGGGGCCTTAACAAATCTTTGTCAGACAGTACTTTGGTAGTACAAAATTAGGCCAGGTGTCGTTCTTAGACTTTGATGATGAATAGAGTAGGTTATAAATAATAAATATCTTCAAAATCATTATCCAGTAAATAAATATATAATCAGAAATCGGAATCTCAGCAAAATACTCTGTGCTGACAATCGCAATATTCTACCCTAACACCATAAAAAACAATCACCAAATTCAATATCGGCAAGCCATTATCAATCAATTGCAACTTCAGTAAACCGACAATCATTTTTCAACTATTGGATTCGCTTTTCATGTCTTATCTCCTGATCTAAAACTAACATAATGGTTCAAATTCGCGGGGTGAATCGGGTAACGCTGTGGGCGAGTTGGTAGATCACATTGGTCGAGTTTTAGGACGTGGAGCCGTTGGAGCTTTAGCCAGCGACGAGTGTTTGATATTTGGCACGTAATATGACGATACTGTAACATGAAAACAGATGAAAAAAAAGAAAGAAATATAATCATACCAAGCCCTTCAGAGGCGAAGGCAACCAATAAATTGGTCGCACTTCGCCCAAAGAAACTCTTTTCAAAAGAAAAGAGTTTCTTTGGGAATTTCATTTCTGCAGTTGTTGGTTCTGAAACGCTATTAGTAGTCTGTAACTTTTAACAATAATAAAAAGAATACTCACTTAAACATTTATAGATGTGATTTGACGTGAAAAACTGACGGTAAGGGCCCGTTTGCTGAATAAATATTTTGAATTTTGTTATATGATGGATGAGTGAGTTGAAAATTCAAACTGGTTTCATAGATCATCAAATCAAATTCATCAAGTTTTAGGAGAAAGAGGCCAGCATCAGCGACGAGTCAATGATATTTGAAATGAAATGTTATTTCATTTATGTATATTATAAGTTAATCACGCGACAAAAGCTCTGAAATAAGCTCAATTTCAAATAAATACTGACTCTCTCACTACATACATTACATACATACAAGTTTGAAGAGCAAAAAGAGAAAAGGAGTGCCGAAAGTTACAGTTGTATTCTGCATTAACAAATGAACAACGTGCAAAGATTAGCGTATGCATACTATGCATGCTCGACCGTTTAGAGACCTTTTAGTTTGACCGTTGCTTTGTAATATTTAATGAAACATTTGGCTAGCTAGAGGCGTAGAGTTCGGAGCGGTAAAATTATTAACAATGTGGGCAATCTAGCCAAGTCTTTTGAGACTCTGATGTCTTTAGGTTAATAGGACCTCATCATGATCTTTTTAGTCTCCACTGCTGGAGTATGACCCTCTCTGTACTACCAGAGCCATATATTAGCCAGGGCAGTCAGAGGATTTGCCCTACACTCTCCACGCTAGTCAGTTGTGTTGGAGAGGTCTCTTTTACGTTTATAAGCTTTGTTTAGCTTGTGTTTCCTAAGTCGCCTTTTACGACAACCACGGGAAGGCTTGGAGTGCGGAAGTGTGGAATAGGACCTAGAAGGCCTCTTCTCATTATGCCTAACTGCCTCCGTGGTCCAGTGGTTAAGGCGTTAGCCTTGTTGACCCGGGGGTTGTGGTTCGATTCCCACGGGAAGCATACTTTGTTAAGTTGTTTCCAGTTTGGTTAGGACATTGCAGGCATGAATCACCTGATTGTCTGATAATAAAGATGATTCCGTGCTTCGGAAGGCACGTTAAGCCGGTGGTCCCGGCTGCCATTTGGTAGTCGTCAAAGGAACCACGTCAGACGCCGAGAGGCGGTTCCGAAGAACTCTGACACCAGGGTGTGCATGGTCGACTGACCATGTCACCTACTCGAAATGATGATGATGATTTTTTTTACCGTTATTTACTTACTAGTTGGCTCATGAGAAAAATAACCACGCAACAAATAAATTTTTAGAGAGAAATTCATCCACAAATGGGTCTGTCACTTTTATAATACTATCTCAAAATGTGTCTGAAATATTATTTTATTAATATTAATTTACTCTAATTGGTTGAGATTTATCAGTCACCGATTATTTGTATTTCAGAGTTTCTTGGCCCTAAAATTTAAATTCTCCTCTAACTGCTTTGGCCAATATATGGCGCTGGTAGTATAGTGAGGGTACTCTGCGAGCGTACTCCTGAAGTCGAGACTAAAAGACCTGGGGGGCTACCATAACCTCTTATAGCAGTATTATTTTAATATTACTTTTGAAATTCGTACCATGATGTATACAAAACAATATTACTTTAATGTTGTGTTTACTAGCAATTTTGATGACGTCAGAGCAAATCATTCATTCAATTTGGTACCATGAGCCGCTTTTTGACAGTTAGCAATATTGTTTTTATGTCAAATTTAGCGATCATTAAAAAGTTACTCGAGCGCGGCAAAAACAAAACTTTTTTCCATAGGATTGTGATAATTTCAGTGGACTGGCTCAGATAAATAATTACTAAGTATTTTTTTTTGTGAAATTGGTGTTGACACCCATTGTTGCGTATCGAAAAGTAAGTTTACGGTTTCAAATACTTACGTTTCTGAGATTTTTTGGTAAAGTTAAAAAGACTATCTACTAGAGGACTCCGGTTTCGTTCTATGAAAAACACGTAAAATGGGCAAGAAAGCGTAAGGATTTTGTAGGAACTCAAGAGTACGAAAAGAAGATACTTATTTCCAGCTTCTTCTCAATTACCCTTTACTTACTTATAATTATATTTATATACTTATTTGTATTTTCCACATATTATGTATCGCTTTCTTTTTCCGTCATGTTGTACACTTGTGCATTCATTGTAAATAATTTCGTCCGTGATTTTGTGTTCATACAAAAATATCTCGCACATTCCTACCTATTTTACACATTTCGTGAGACCGGAGTCTAGTCAGCTTGAAGGATAACGCAATTTTGTGATTTTAGTGTCTAATGAATATGAGATATTAGAATACCTTGAAGAAGAAGACGAACACGAGCTAGCTACTAGGTCGAAGCAAGACGCTAAAGATCGTCATAGACGGTTACGGGATGAATGCGATCCCTTTCAGATTTACACTGAAGATCAATTTCGCAAGGGTTATCGTCTAACCAAACAGCTGGCAAGAGATCTCTGCGAAGAGATCCGACCATTCGTCAAAACACCAAAAAAATTAACTGATCTCTCAGTGGAGACAAAGGTAAGCCTAGCAAAACAGTAAGTAAGTACTTTTACAAAAAAGATTGTGATAATTTGTATGTCATTAGTCCTATCACTGTTACAGGTTTTAACTGCATTGTCTTTTTATGCCACTGGGTCATATCAAAGACCAACTGGCAGTATAGAAGGGCATTTTGTGGCACAGCAGACTGTGTCCACAATTATAAACGAGATTACAAACTGCCTGAATACGCCACATTTCAGGCAAAAATATATTGCTTTTCCTGTCAATGACGAAGAAAGAAACAAAATTAAAACAATGTAAGTAAAATCCATTTACTACTTAATATACCTAGGTAGGAATCTATGCAATATTCTTATTTTCCAATATGTACTTATTTATAATCTAACCCGTTTTTTGACCTCTCTTACCTCCGGACCTCTTATAGATTCGTTACGTCTGTCTGTCTGTATGTCACAGTCATTTTATTCCGAAGATAAGTATTAAAACTTTCACGCTGGTCTGAGAGTAAAGAAAAAAATATAGAATGTATCAGCTGCTTCTCTTCCCGCCCAAATTGTAAAAGCCGATCGAGGGAATGGGCTATAATGGCAATAGGCGATGCGGCTAGCAACCCATCGCTATTTTGATTCTGTATTTACCCCGCAAAAGGGAAACGTCGTGACAGTATGTATGTATGTATTAAAACTACACTGTTGAAACTTTGTAGGTTGAATTATGTACTTGCCGGCTGGACCGCTTTACGATTTTTATAAAAAAGTAAAGATATTGAAAAGATTAAGTGGAAATAAACTTACATGGAACTGAAATTAAAAATATTTTTTCCATCAAACCTATACTTGGGTCATTGAAAATGATATTGAGTATCCTCAAACCATTTTTCTCAAAGTCAATCGTTTGAATGTGTGTGCCCCACCCCCTACACTCTAACTTCTGAATTATGAGTGAAATATCTAAAAGAACATCTGCTGTAGATATCAATAAACACTTTCATCGGAAATGTTTGAACGAGATACATTTAGCAGTTTTTGAGATAGGTACAGCACATATCCTAAGCCGCAAACTTTGCCATTCATACAAGCACTATGAAAAGCAAAGTAATTTTTGCTGCCAAAAAAGGTAATGGTATTTTGGGTAATCTATGCTTGGCGTATGACAGCACCCACCAGGGGCGAGTCCGACTCGCATTTGACCACAAAATACTTAGCCGCATAGATATAAGATACCTACATTATTTCCCCAAAAATTTGACCTATATACTTATGAGGTAAATGTATATTTTGTTCCAGGTTTAACAACAAGTTTCATATTCCTGGAGTATTAGGATGTATTGATGGCACACACGTTGCTATTGTACGTCCTAATAACAATGAAGATAGATATTTTTGCAGAAAGGATTACCATTCATTAAATGTTCAATTGGTTAGTTAAAAGTTATATTATTATAATTTTATCCCTCATGCGAATTCCATAAATAGGAACATGCAAGGAAATTCCTAAGTGAAAAAATTGTTCCTCAAAGGAAGATATAGATCTAAGGCCATAAAAGAATACAATTGTGAATATGCATATGTGCTATCGTCCCGCGCAAATCGTAACAGCAGATCGAAGAAATGGGAAAAAATTAAAGAATGGTGTCATGTTGCATGTCAATTATCACATGTCCTTCATAAAGTTTTTTTTATTATTTATTACACCTGCCTTTCAATACACATGTATACAGGGTGTGAACGACATTTACGTGATCACGGGCTTTACTAGATCATTACTATGATGAATTATATTAAAATAAATCTAACAGTCAAATTACCATTACCATAGTACATTCCCAAACATTGCGTGCACACGTTTGTGTGGAAATGTCGTAAAAGTTTTTGTTCTTATTTTTATTCATTTACACTAAAGTCATATGAACCCAACCTCTTAATCGTACGATTTGTTCTCACAGGCGCTTACGAGAAAATAAAAACACTATATTCACGAAATAATTAAATTAAAAAAAAAACAATATATTCGGAAAATATTTATAAATTTTATCTCAGTTTTAGCAAGTTTAGGCTAACACGGACTAACGCCATCTATCGCCTACCATTATAATTTGATCCAATATTTTTGTATGAGGTTTGCTACACAGTGGTCAAGTAAAGCCAGCGCCTCAATTAATGTCATGTCCTTTACACGTTTTATATAAATGTGTCATGTGTAAAACACAGGCTGTTTCTTAAAAACCTAGTAATATTTTAAACTTGGAATCAGAATCCCTAATAAAGTAAAGACCCACAAGAAAAAGGTGAAAAGGATTCTGATTCCGTCATTAAAATATTGCCAGGTTGCTTAGAATCTTCCTGTATTGGATATAACAATAATAAATAAAACAAATTAAATTTAGAAAAACAATTTTAATAAAGTAAACCATAAGGTTTGAGCTAGGATCAGTGATTGTGTGGGTAGCCTGAATACAAATGACTATATACATTTACTTAAATAATAACAATCATCAATATAATATACTTGCAATGAGTTATTATATATTACTAATCAGTCATTTTCATTTCAGATATGTGATGCAAACATGCAAATTTTAAATGTAGATGCTAGCCATGGTGGTGCAAGTCATGACTCTTTCATATGGTCAAGCCATCCTTTAAAAGACTACATGGAACAACTCAGTAGTAATGAGAATGTATGGTTTCTTGGTAAGTAAAATTTTTTGTGGCATTCATTTGCAGTTGATTAAAATATTTGTCTTGTGTAGGTTCACAATAGAAGTTTAGTTGACTTAAGAAAAATAATTGTCATTTTTTATTTACAGGTGATTCAGGATATCCTTTAAGGCCATACATGATGACCCCTATCCTGAATGCACCACCGAATACACCAGAGGCACACTATACCCATTTACATGTTCGCACCAGAAACATTATAGAGCGTACAATTGGTCTTTTAAAATCACGTTTTCGCTGCTTGCTGTTGCATAGGCGGCTACACTATGAACCCAAAGTAGCAGGCTCAATTGTAAATGCGTGTGTCGTATTGCACAACATGTGTATTAGGGCAAAATTACCACCAGAGGTCCTATCCAGGGAGGAACAACAGGAATTAGCACAATTATTAGCTCAAGAAGCACAATTGTTGCCAATATATGCTACACATAGTAGTACTCCAGTGGCAGAAAACCGGCGTGGCAACATGGCACTCCAGCAGGGCGTAGCCATAAGGAATGCTCTTACTCAGCGGCTCTGGCAACGGCGTTGAACAAAATGCTAAAAAGAAAAAAAAATATAGTTCTAAGAAGATTATTTCAATACAAGTTTTACAACTTATCCCAGTTTATATTCTTTTATTCTAATCTAACCCTACTTTATGAAAAATATGACTACTCATATTATAAAGAGGAAATATTAGACTGTGTATTTGTATGTCTGCTTGTAATGTATAAGTTCAATAACTACTTAAAATATTTTCACCAATAGAAAGCTTCATTTTCAATAAGAAACATGCTACTGTCTATCAGATATTACTAGTAAGTAATAGCTAGCAACTAATATAAAATGCTAGAAATAGTTACTGGTATTAATCAAGAAACTTTATCTCAAGTAAATAGCTTCTATTAATTGAACATGCATGTTTATTCTAATTTATATTTTTAAGATAGGTTATGTCCATAATTATTCTTCATCAGGTCTCTTTTAGTCTCCACTGCAGGAGCATGACCCTCTCTGCACTACCAGAGCTATATATATACCTATTAGAAAAGCCGTCAGAGGATTTGGCCTACACTCTCCACGCTGGCCAGAAGGGTTGGAGAGGTCTCTTTGATGTTTATAAGCTTTGTTTAGCTTGTGTTTCCTAAGTCGCCTTCTACGACATCCACGGGAAGACTTGGAATGGTTCTATTCTACTCTGCCGGGAACCACATGGCAAATTACCACCATAAATTAGGTATTAATCCCAACTTAATATTATAAATGCAAAGTTGAGTTTGTATTATTTGTTTGTTACCTCTTCACACTTTATCTACTGAATCAATCTTCTTGAAATTTGACCACTTAGGTTAGGTTACAGTGAACAAGGACATAGGGTACCTTTCATTCCAGAAAAAATACTATTCCCATAGGATTTGTGATGAACAACTCGGCAAATTCATACAGAAAACAAAATTATGTGCCGGGGATGCCGTAAAATCTAGCTATATTAATAAATCAAAAATAATGTAATAATACTGTTATGAATGAATGTTTTTATTACCCTTTAATATCCTGTAAATCTCTTTGAATTGACAGTATGGCATTGGCTATTACTGCTAGGCTTTGCTGCACACCCTCCATAGCAGCACTACTGCGCATAGCAGCCTCTGTCCTCTCTCGTGCTGATTCCACCAGTAAACGCCTAGCATCCTCCCGGGATATTAAAGAGCGGCGGTTGCGGCGTCGATTAGTAGGCGGGGAAGGTACTGTTGCCGGCTCCTCTGCTGGACTATCTAATTCATCTACTGTAGGTGCTACTAGTACAACTTCCTCCCTTTCACTCTCCTCCAACAATGGGCTTTGTGGAAACTCTTGTTGAAGAGAAGGTTCCACCAAAATGGACTGAGACACTGGGGTGTCCGTCCCAAGTGTAGTTGCTGTCTGAAATAAATAATGAAAATGACTATGATATCAAAACAAACAACAAATTTTTAGCTTTTTCATCTGACCCAGTTCTTTTTTAACCTCTAAACCCCCGCGCGTTTTGATCGCGATTAAATTCAATGTGGTTCATCTAAGAATTCACTTCTGCTTTTCACTATAATGGTGACAAAAAGCAAGTTAGGCTGCTTACTTAAGTCAAAGCATGATCTGAGGCCTTCTGCTAGATTCAGAAATGAATCTATTCACATATCTCTTTTATTCTCCTGCTAATAATTATTTATTTAGGTACCTATTTCTCTATTCTCCAATAATAATACCAGGCTTCCTTCAATTGTATCTCTAGTTGATTGGCAGTTGTGGCAGTCACAGCGTATATTGCAGAGGGCATGATACACTATTAAAGACCTAAGTATAAACGAATACAAACAAGATAAAGAACGAATAGATTGTGAAAATGAAGCCAGCAAAACGAATGTAATGTATGCTAACCTACCAATGGATACAATAATCAAATTCGTGTTGCCTGCCCTTTATTTGACGAGTATGTAGGTATAATGAAAATAGTGTTATGACAGGCATAGGGTGTCTGAAAGGTTTGTAATAATTACTTCTTACATTATTCAAGAATATATTTGTATCGTGTAAACAAGTGAGATACCAACCAGTAACCATGAACTTCGATTTACAACACTAATTTTCGCACATAGCACGTTATAATGACACACGAAAAAACCTAATAACGCTTTCACTACCTATTAAATATATTTCACAATATTACATTATCACCAAAATAAAAAGTTAATTATAAATGAAGCTAAATAACCGTATTGAAATGACATGACATTCGAGCTTCAGTGTTGCCTGATGCCTCTCACAAACTATATTGGGATCCAAATGCCTCCTGCCTGTGCTCTGCCACTGTCTTTCTACTACACAATAATGAAATTTGTATCTAACTTTTATATATAAACACTATTAATTTTGTTTTTATCATATACCTAAATATCTAAGATATCAATTAATTTTATTTCATTTTACCTCCGGAAATGGATCCACACGTACACCAGCCAGGCCTTGTCCAAAATCTTCCCCCAAAATTTGGAGGAATTTTTGTTCAATTTCTGTAAGAGGTGGCTCAGTCGAAGGTCCTCCTCCAGTTCGCCGCATGGAGGCATGTATAGAAGCATTTCTTTTTTTCAGTTTCGCTTTTAAATCCACCCAATACTAAAACAGACAAGTATTTTAAGATAAGCATGAATTTCCGATATAATGTATCATAAGTTTAAAGTCTGCTTATTGTCTGTTATAATCATCATCCATAATAATGGATTTAAATAACCTTGGACCACGTTTTTCCATCTTTATAAGCACCATCTCCTTGTGCGTTGAGCACTTCTGCGATTTCCCTCCATTTTGCAACTGAGTATTCTTTTGCTTGTAGTGAACGGTTGAATGCAGTTGCTATTTCTCTGTGAGAATTCAAGAATTCCCACAGAATTTCCAGTTGGCGCATTGATACTCGACGGTTTCTATGACTGAAAAACAATTATTTACAATTCAGGGTGTATTGAGGAATAAGTACCTACATTAAGTAGTCCTACAAATAAGATTCACAGTTTACTTATACACGTAGGTGCTTATCATAAAAAATGTTCAACGCAGAGAATAATTTGAACTTACTTGTTATTAGCCATAGTTACGGTTAAAAATAAATTTCTAACAAAATAAATAAAGTTTTAAATAATCGCGCAAACTTGATGACTTACCAGTCTTGTTTTGAAGTTCCACATCATGCTTGCAAACACAGTTTGATGTAAAATCACATTTAAAATCCCAGTTTATTATTTATTTAATTAAAATTTAGTACGCGAAATGACATTTTAAATATGTGTGTTACTTTTAAAATTTTCTAATATAAAGTATTAATTAATATAATTGTTTCAGAACTTATACGAAGGCAATTTAGTGCATCAATCGGAACACCGTGTAAGAAAGAGATGGAGCTATACGAAATGTATATCGGGGTTTCACCCTCACAATCGTGAAGAAACATACATTTAATTCGTTCTTTCCCACCACTAAGCAGGAATAAAACAATCTTGTTTTAAAAGTTCATGGTACGATTTGAAACAATATTATAATAAGCTTGAAACAAAACGGAGCGAAACCATGATGATTTTGTAAAAGTTCATGGTAGGCCCCCTGATGATAAAAATTTGAAAGAATATATCTGCCAAACTTACATTTGATGATGAAAAAAACTAGCACAATGTGAACCCTGTCAATGCCTCAAATTCGGGGCGAATCGGGCAAACGATGGTCGTCAAGATAACCGGGGTGAAATGAACAAGGGAAAATAAGTCATTAATAGAAATAACATGATATCAGTTGTGAGGATCAGCAACAAGATTGTTGTGGCGATAAGGGCAAACATAGAAACGGAGTCTCACTCCCCAATAGTTAAAATTGGGGTGCAATTGTGTTTGAGCAGGCTTGCGACTTTTCGCTGCGTTTTGACGCAATTCGATCATATTTTGTTTTTTCTACTCTAAATATCCGTAGTAAAAAATATTTTTCTCGTATACTTTCATTTCATCCTCGTTTACAAGATTTCGCACATTAAATACTTAAATCATTTTATATACCTATTTACAAGCTATGCTTGACGTAGCTATCAAGCTATTAAATCCTACTCCTAACTAAATTATAAATGCGAAAGTGAGTTTACTTGTTTGTTACGCTTTTACGCCAAATCTACAGAACCTATCATCATGAAATTTTGCATAACCATAGGTTAGGGTGCTGAGAAGGACATAGGCTATATATCACGCGGATGAAGTCGCGGGTTTATCGTTCGCAGGAATTATCTTTAACTAGCTGTTAGTTAAAGATAATTATAAAGTAGGCGTGCATTTTTATTGTAAATGTTCATTTTCATGATTAAAATAAAAGCGTAGAAAGTAATTGTTAAAAAGTCGCAAGTCTACGCAGCCATAATAATAAAAGGCAAACATTACCGCTGTACATTAAGTAACATTTAATTAAAGAATGTTATCACTAAATCACTTTATTAATGGACCTTAATTTTCTATAGGTGTAAAGAAAACGAGCGATTATATATTATTTTAAGGGGTGAACAAATAAATTAACTACTAATAGAAACAATATGGTAATGTTATAATTTGTAGCATGCTTTGGTTTTTAATGACTCTGTTGACTTTTGTAAATTAGTATTTCTATACTTAGGTAAAAAAAAATATTTGTGGTGGTTTTCAAAAAACAAATTACTATGACAGGGGTTTCATTACGGAGAAAAGTATTGTTCTCGAAGGATCGACATTAACGCGATCGAAATTAATATTCCACGATGCGGATTCCGTCGATGAAGGATAAAATTTGTATTTGTGTTACTTAAATAAATAAATAAATACTTGTTTTCCGATGAGTAGACATCGATTCTTGCGGTTTTGTAGATATAAAAAGGTTGTATGCAAAACGGACTCGCACTTCACTCGGCTCTATATATTTTGAGCGTCACATCAATGAAATCTAAACATAAAATAATATATAACTAATATAAATGAAACAATACTGTACGGGGAAGGTTGTTTGTGCTTTCATTATTTGTTTCAGCCCTCTTATAGACAGAGCCACGAACAAATGGCGCTCAGTAATAAGGTTTAAAATATATAAACATCCGTCATCATCACATATAATAACACTAAACATTTTAACAGATCAATAAATTCGACCATTTCAACGTTACCCCTTATCGGTGCCGATTGGCCCTCAATTTGTACAAACAATAACGTTTTGACGGGTCCAAACGAGTCGTGCATAGTATGGATCATGTGTCAATCGAGAATTTAGTGTAATCAATTGTTTGAGTAGGGTCGGCGATCGGTACGTTTATGATAGATTGAATGCGACATGTGTTAATTTATGTTAAGGACTATTACTACTTTAACGCGCGTTTTTCGTGGTAGAGCCACGCTACGGGCAAATTTCACTTTTACTAGTAGCATGAACGGGCTGGCTCGTCCGGGGAAGTACCACACTCTCACAGAAAATCAACGTACAAGTAGTAGCTTTACCGCTTTATGCTTCGTTCAGTGAGTGAGAGAGTCGGAGGCCCATCCCCAAATAAGAAAAATAAAGGCCGGCAACGCTCTTGTAACACCCCTGGAGTTGCAGTTGTCTATGGGCAGCGGTGATCACTTACCATCAGGTGACCCGCTTGCTCGTTTGCCGTCCTTTGACACAACAAAAACGCAGTAATGTCGACTGTCTCATCTAAGAGTTCTTCTGTGATCCTCAACTGTGAAACGTCGAAACCCGGGGTCCAATAACTTTACTAATATCATAAAACTGAAGAGTTTGTTTGTTTAGTTGAACACGCTAATCTAAGAAATTACTGGACCGATTTCAAAAAAACTTTCACCGTTGGAACTAATCCTATGGCACTCAGGGATAACGTACCTCATGTTATTCCTGAGTGCCTTAGGCTTAGTATGTACCACGGACGAAGTCAGGGCGGACTAGCTAGTTATGAATAAAGTGTTGTCATATCAAATAGTAAATAATGCCGTGTGGGTCCTAGCAGAGTAGAATAGGACCACTCCAAGTCTTCCCGTGGGTGTCGTAGAAACAAGCTTAACAAAGCTTATAAACATCAAAGACACCTCTAAAACCCGTCTGGCCTACGTGGAGAGTGTAAGCCAAATCCCCTGACTGCTCTGGCTAATATATGGCTCTGGTAGTACAGAGGAGGTCATGCTCCTGCAGTGGAGACCAAAAAAGACCTGATGTTGTGATGGCGATGTTATTAAATAGCAATTGGTACTGTTATTAACACCAATTTAAAACATCTCCAATTAACATTATTCCAACAAATTTCAAACATCAATGAAAAGTCGATTATACAATTAAAAACCCGAACAATTCCCGGCCGTTAGGGGAATATTGCGCGTCCCTAATTCTGTATGCATAAAAGATTTGGGCGAACTGGGAATTTTCACAGGTTTGTAATTTTTTTATGCTGGGATTTTAACTTCATTATTTTTTTACAGACCAAATTGAGGCCGAATATATACGTTCATCATCATCATCATCATTTCGTGTAGGTGACACAGTCAGTCGACCATGCACACCCTGGTGCCAGAGTTCTTCGGAACCGCCTCTCGGCCTCTGACGTGTTTCCTTTAACGACTACCAGATGGCAGCTGGGACCAACGGCTTAACGTGCCTTCCGAAGCACGGAATCATCTTTCTTATCAGACAATTAGGTGATTCATGCCTGCAATGTCCTAACCAAACTGGAAACAACTTAACAAAGTATGTTTCCCGTGTGAATCGAACCACGACCCCCGTGTCAACTAGGCAAACGCCTTAACCACTGGACCACGAAGGAAGTTAATATATACGTGTCCTAGACGCGTCCTACGGGATCTGCTATTATAACAACATACATGTTGTTAAATACGATTTGGCAAAGTTAAAGAGCTTATAAGTAGAAACCGGCGCGACGAGCTCCGTGGCGCAGCGGTCAACACGCCTGCCTGCGACACGGATGATCCCGGGTTCGATCCCCGGTCAGGTCAAGATGGAAAAATCATCTTTTCAGATTGACTGAGAAAGCGTAGAAAAAAGTAGTATCCAACCCACAGTCGGTCGCGCACACACACACAGCTACCAATTTGACGGAGTTTGAGGGCATAAATTGACAGAACGCGTGTGATAACACAAAGCTGTCACGCACACAAGCATTGAAAAATTCTAAAGCTCACCCAGGTTGCTCCTCGACCAGTGACATATAAAAAAAAATTAATAATGACGTTATGACGTGGTTATGACTGACAATAGTGAGTTTTTGGCCACTTTACTATGCAATTCTTAAGTTTTCTAATGCGGTGGCAGATTCTAAACACCTGCTTCAGTATAATACAATAGCAACAGCCTGGCTGAAATAACGATTCTTAGTATTTGCTTTAATAAATGGATTAAAAAGCAGATGTGTTGTTTGTTTTAACAAGTTTACCCTTAAATATGATTAAAGTTATTATTGCAGGACTTTGGATCTGACAGTAATGATAAATTTGGTATGTGGATCTGGCAGCCCTTGATCCCTTGTTAATTAAAATATATTTAAATTTTCAACATAAGTAGGCGTATTCTCTTTATGAAAAGCAATGAAAGTAATTCAAGTGTAGCTGTAAACATTGTGTGTGGTATAAGGCATAAACTAACAGCGACATTGCCAGATTAATATGGGTGAATATCTTTTTGAAAGTCCAAATCTTGTTGTGGTGATCAACGAACATGACTTAACGTTGAGCACTTGCTAAATATCAATACCCACCAAATAAGATGACTTTAAGCTGTTAATTCCAATCCGTAAGCCTTTGCCCCTAAGCCGTTGCCTGTAAGTATTCGTGATAAGGCAGTTTGCGTATTTTCCTCGTTTTTAAAATGTCATGATCTTATACGACCAGACGACTTTATAAAGATTAGAAGGAACAATTGGAGGTAGAAGAGGTAAAGGAAGGCCAAGTAAGGTATTCACAGACGAAATAAAAGAGAAGGCAACAGTCGTGTCGCACAAAGACGTTAAAGAGATAGCGGAATATTGGAAAAGATAGAAAATACTCCACCGACAAAAACCAAAGTGCTTAAATATATGCCGATGAAGATGTGATGTGTATGATTTCGTTTCCTCAGAAACGCTTTATTGCATATCAAATGTGCAATATAGCGTTTCTGTTCTACTCGCCCGCTACCTTGACTTGGACCACAGAAAGCCTGCCTCAAGGCGCAGGACCGTCCAGGGTAATTCGATTCGGATAGATGTTACAAAGACCCACTCAACTTCCGTCGCTAACCAGTTTACTATGAAACTGAAAAATGAATAGGAAAGTGGTCTACTGTCCCGTTAATGTGCTTTAAGATTTATGAGGGATATTTTGCATTTTTCTTTCAAGTTTCATGCTCAACTAAGGAGAGCCACAAAGAGACTTGGCGACCAGAACTGGCAGAAAATACAGGAAGTTAGGATAAACACCGCTGTGCCTCAAACCGTCGAATTAGCCCGTCAAAATGAACAACTTTTCCTACTCGACCAATTATAGGAATTATAGGAAAGGTAGAACATCTTTCAATGAGAATGTCGTTTTTTTCGAGTTGTCATCAATGGAAAAGTTGTTCATATTGACTATCACAGCAAAGTAGGGTTTACAAGTCCAAGAGTTATAGTCGACCACCAATTGTGCAACTACGGAACCCTACACTGTGCGTAGCCCGACACGCTATTGGGCCGGTTTTTTTTTGGAAGAATAGTCTTATATTATCATGGACTCCTTGTATTTCAGCACAATGTTATTTCATCGCTTGTTTCCGGCTCTCGAACCAACATTTTCAACTGCAATTTATCTCGGACTCTCACTGCACTTTTCTTTAGCTACGTGCGAGTTTTACAAACGATACACGTCGGGGAGCATCTACTTTTAACACTAACATGTGGACGTTTTCTAAAAAGTTTTGACGTTTATAGCTAGTTCTACACTATGTTTTCCGAGTTTTGAAGGGGCAATTCGGCCTAACAATATGAACAAATTTTTCAACAGGACTAGAAATGGAAAAAAAATCCCCATTTCCATAAAAAAAGTCGGCCAGCTCAAAACTATGCGGAATTTTTGTAAATTTCCAGCTTCAGTCCTTTGGAAAAGTTGTTCATATTGTTAGGCCGAGTGTTGTTAGGTAACGGTTAGTGAATAATAGTTAAACATAGTTTTAGTTCACTCCTTTTTCATATTCTGAATATCTTTGTAAAGATTATTTTTAAAGATACTTAAGACAATCTTGCATTTTTATATATCAAAAGTAAATGAACGAAAATCCAAATATGCCACGGAAATTATCACACATAACACAACTCGTAAGTTGCATAGTTCCATATCTTCATTGACATGACACGTCCCCCGGTCCGTCTGTAAGCACAGTTGTGCCCTACTTTTTCGCTGGAGACAGGACTTTGCTCGGAAACAATCAAACTGCCATTCGCGCGAGTTGTCATCAAACTGCTGTTGGGCAGCACTTCCGCCATCTTTATGGCATTTGTCAGTTTTGCAGTTTGTCCCTTCTCAGAATGGGAAGTACAATATTAGAAGAGGGTGTTTGTGGTAATGGTGGAATTAAATGTTTCGAATTAAGAGGTCTGATAACGCAACCTTTAAACGAATGGTTCCAGATCCGATGTGCTCATGTACATACATAATCTACTAACGATTACCCGCAACTTCTTCCGCGTAAATCATAGTCAGCAGATAAATTACAATCCGCAATATAAATCAGTAGCTAAGTATTTATATGAGTTGAGTACCCCGTTGTTACGTATTTTAATGTCTTTATGTTTCACATTGGCCGTGTGGTTACCGACAGAGTAAAATAGGACCACTCCAAATCTTCCCGTGCATGTCAGTAGAAGGCGACTTAGTAAAAACAAGCTAAACGAAGCTTATAAACAGCAAAAAGACCTCTCCAACCCGAAACCCGACTAGACAGAGTGACCAGAGCTGATGTCTTTGGCTAATATGGCTCTGGTAGAGAAAGAGGGTCAAGCTCCTGACTCTTCCCTCATTTGAGCGGTTGTCCGTTTGCATTCTCGGATGAGGTACAACTATTTGCTCAAGCTAGGTATCGAACCCGGTGTCTCTCATGTACGAGTCTCTCTTCGCTTTTCACCTAAGATAACAATGGAATAAACGAAAACTATTCAAAGCAAAAAGTTCTGTATAAAATCCAAAATTCAGGTACGAATTTCAACTTTGATGGTACAAAGGAGATCAATTTATAAAAGTTTGAATACAAAATGTTTTTAAAGTAGCACTAGAAAGAAAGCTGCAAGTAGTGTAGTAAATTCGATTTGTATGGAAGTTTAGCGGGAGCTTTGTCGTGGCGCAAGTTATAAGCGAAGTCTTTTTATTTAACTGACTGCAAAAAATAAAACGCTTATAGAAATTGCTATCAAAAGGGAATTGAGGGATGGATAAAGGTTTTTGAACCAAGCGACAGCCAGGACCCATGCAATGTTGAATAAGGTGAAGGCAGTTAAAAGTCTTAAGCTTGATACTCGTAAGAATATTTACTGGTCATTCAACAACATAAATGCTCTTCTTTTGCAAGAAATTGGCCACTTGGTAGACATCAAAACATAACCCGTTGGATAAAATTTTGTTTATAGGTACTTTACAGTCACAATCTCCATTTTTGTCGATAAATAAGTTATGTATTCTTTGCATTTGTCGACATCTACTCAACGTTTTTTATGTACTACCTCCTATGACTGGCTAAACTATGTGATCTCTGCCTAATGTCAAATCAAGTAAGACCTTAAGGCCCCACACTAGGCACACTAGCGAACGCCAATAATTTTATTCCTAATACTTTACAAATAGAAAAAAATTCAAGAATGTAAATCATATAAGCCTTAATAAATAACCTGAAGTATTTTTGGAATCATGTTTTAATATAATGAGAATTAGTCATTAAGAGAATTACTGATTATACCGCCAAAAACGGCCGTGTTTTGCGGTAATCAGGCGTTCTCTTTGTAAAGTATTAGGAATAAAATTATTGGCGTCGCTAGTGTGCCTAGTGTGGGGCATTTTTCGTCGAAATACTGACAGAGCGTATCTAGCCAGGTGCGGTTACTCCTTTCGTCTTTAGTATGAAGCGAGCAATATTCCTCGCTCTGTGAATCGCTACCTCCTATGCCTTAGAGCGCGGTCACAAAGTTGTCCGACTCGACTGGGCCGATGTTTCATCGCGCACGAACTTTTACACTTTTTGTTACGTGTTTACTGATGTTCGAATTATTCGCAGCTTCGAATTATTCGCATTCGCAGCTACGTTGTTCATAAATTTTCGAAAGGAATCCTTTTGAGCTGCCAGTGGAAATGCTGGTGAAATGATGGGATGGTGTTTTGGCGTCAAAAAGCACAGAACAGAACTTATACGAACTAATGTAAAAGCCCATTTTATATGCATTTTATACAACGATACTTTTTGTTAGAAAGCTGTTTTAAACAGAAAAGTTTCTGTTCGAATTTGAATTGAAATATACAATACATACATACTACCACTTAGACGGGGTAGACAAAGTCTAAAGTCACAAGACCCAAAGGCGACGTTTAGCGCGTAAGTGGACGTAAAGGTGGAAAGCGGAATCAAAATAATGCTGTTTTGCTTGCCAAATTGCCTATTGACGTTATTCCTTATATTTTGCCCAAGTCTTGAGCGGCGTTTACGAAGAAAAGCAGCTGGTTTATTCTGATTTTTTGTTTTTCTCCCAAACCAGCACGAAAGCTACCAAAGTAGAATATAAGCGCATGAAAAATAAATTTATCTTCGAGTTCGGGTAAAATTCTTTAGTAATTCCATCCGACCCGCTCTCCGACCGATCACTATTGGTCGTATTTTTCAACCAAACATAATAATATTTTCTAAGCAGTCTCGAAAATACATGGTATTATTTATTGAAATGATATGAGCTTTGTTGCTTTAAACATGGTAACAAATGGTGTTGTAGAATTAAAATGTAGTTAGGAATCACATCTTTAGTCAACATTGACATGCAATAGACACAAATTTGTTAATTATGTCAAAATATAAATCTATGTACATATTATGTCAAATTTTTAATGGAATTAATATACTGAATACACAAAATTTTAATTATTTGTCATATTTAATGAGAATTTTGTACATATTCTTGTACACATTTATTAACAAGCCAGTAATATTACAAGCCATTGCTGTCCCAATGTTGGGCAAAGGCCTCCTTCTCTCGTTTCCATGTCTGTCGGTCTGTTGCTTTTACTTTCCACTGTGTGTCAAAACTGTCAAGCTCGTTGCACCACCTAGTTCTGGGTCGGACACGTCCCCGTTTGCCATCTGGCTTCCAGTCTGTTACTATCTTAGCCCAGCGATCATCGGGCATTCGAGAGACGTGGTATATTAATTATAATTCAGATTTTAGACTTTTTTGTCGCAATTTGATTTTTGTCGCAGGCTGACAACCACGGAGGACATGAAATATCAATAATGTCTGTCTAGTTTGAATTTCTATATTCAATACACATCTGTCTCAACAAAAACACTTTTTCAATGAAATATCCAATTAGATATACGAGTATCAAATATATGAAAGAAATTTAATCAACGTGCAGAAACAAAATATTTATTATCAAAAATTATTATGCCTTTAGGCGCCATCATATTTGGACACATATCCATTATCGTCCATATTTGATGAACCGGACGCAATATAGTTTTGATATCAAATTGGAATTGTGCTTTTGAATTTTATTGTGTTTGTCAAACGAAAACAAACCTCCATTTTGTTTTCATTCAGTGAACTACGAATCGGGGGCAAACAAAATATTTTATCCATGTTTTGTTTGCGACAACTGTACGCGTTATGTTTGATAAATAATAATAATAAATCTTCTTTATTTGCCACAAAATACAAGGAAAATAAATAAATAATAAATATATGCGGACAAATCACACAGATTGAGCTAGCCCCAAAGAAAGTTCCTTAAGTAAAACTTGTGTTATTATGAGATACTAACTCAACGATACTATATTTTGTAACAAATACATATAGATAAACATCCAAGACAAAAGGGGACTGACAAAGGCTATGGTAGATGATAGATCAAGGTGGAGAGAGCTGACATATACTGTGCCGACCCCACATAAAAAAGTGGGATAAGGTAAAGGAAGAAGAAGAAACATCCAAGACCCAGGTCAATCTGAAAAAGATAATTTTTCATCTTGACCTGACCGGAGATCGAACCCGGGACCATTCGTGACAAGGTGCACACACAATGAATTAATTCAAAGTTTGTTGTTAAACTAAGCAAAACGCAAACAGAACTTTCTTTAGGCAGCTTAAATGGAAGTAGAAGATCTTTCTTCGTTAGAAAGTTTAGACTTAATTTATTTTTTTAAACTTTACGTCGGTCTGTCTGTTTAGATGTGTACTACTATAATGCTCGCTTTT
Source organism: Rhodophaea formosa (assembly GCA_963082605.1). Taxonomy (NCBI): domain Eukaryota; kingdom Metazoa; phylum Arthropoda; class Insecta; order Lepidoptera; family Pyralidae; genus Rhodophaea; species Rhodophaea formosa. Next base: position 3,590,411 of record OY720228.1, on the reverse strand, counting down.
CGTGAGTAAGTGACAACACTGGCGTCATATTTTATGTTTGTTATGGCTTTCACGCATAACGTATTTAGCCAGTATCAAGTAAGAAGTTTCCCGCGCTTTTTCGAGTTTTCTTGTTCTCAACGAAATGATGGTGTGAATAAATTTCGTTGATTCTATGGAGCCCCTGGCGACAATCCTTCACGAATCCACAGGTTTAATCATAGCCCACGGAGCAAGGCGGACAACCACCAGCCCGCTATGTAAATCTCACTACAGCTGCACCATGACTGTCTATTTTAGCTATCCCACACATTGTTCTTGAACATGGGCCTTTATAACACTAAATTACACCGATTTCACATTATAAAGTCCACTAGAAACAATTTGCACAACAATCCAAAAGAAACACCGTGTAGTCCGCTAAAATTCCCGCCAAGAACTCCGTGTCAGATTTTTAAGCTGCCTATAGGCATCTGACGTATAAATAAATAAATATATACGGACAAATCACACAGATTGAGCTAGCCCCAAAGTAAGTTCTTAAGTAAGACTTGTGTAAAGGGATACTAACTCAACGATACTATATTTTATAACAAATAAATATATAGATAAACATCCAAGACCCAGGTCAATCTGAAAAAGATCATTTTTCATCTTGACCTGACCGGGGATCGAACCCGGGACCATCCGTGCCACAGACCGGCGTGTTGACCGCTGCGCCACGGAGCTCGTCTAGTATCGATTTTTTTTTATTATGTTGTTTAGGGAAAGTACAAAAGTTGCTCGGACTGAATCAACCTTTATAGGTGTAAGTACATTTATTTGTATTTTACACTATCAGGTAAATAATTAAATTATACAATATTTATTTGATTTGATTTTGAATATCAGTTTGCTTGTTTGTTTTGCGAGCAAACGTATACTTTTCGTTATTATATGTAGTGTCCCGGATATGAGTAATGAAACAAAAAGTGCATTCATGCTGCATGAATGAATGCACTTTTTGTTTATAATCTGAATTTCATGCAGCATGCATGCACTTCTAGTTTCTTTACTCTTTGTGACACTTCGTATAATTTTTATTTACCTAAATGCATTGAAAATGAGTGCTTCACCAGCAAAATGCACAAAGAAATCTTAACTGAGCTTCGGGGGAGAAGGTGTTGCAAATTTACCATAATTGCATAAATGGATGCAGGCTTATGGGAATACTTTATATTTACCCTTAGCACACTGTATAAGGTACAAGTCAGCAAAATACCTCAGGTTTAATAACATCATCTTCAAAAACAACAGAAAGAAACTTTCAACAACATTATAAGTATCCGGAGGCTCCAATTCTTCGCGAGTTTGGCAGTGACCCGTCTGGGTGACAGCCTTAATTTAAAGTTGGCAGACCCGCCGATTGTAAGTTACTTTTAATGAGTTTTTTGGATTTGCAACTATAACGCATTTTGTTTTCTTAAAATATTTGTCATAACTCATAAGAAAGTAGAGTTATTTTGTATTCGTCCTGAAATAATAGGAAAATATTACTACTACAAGGATAGGGTGTCACACAGAGATATGAGGAGATTGGTCATAGCGAGTGATCTACATGTAGATTAAAAAAGTGGTTTATTTGGTTTCTGTATAATAAAACCCTGATCTCTGTCTGTTTCAAAAAAGCCATAGCTAAACCGGACATTTAATCCCTTTCGGTAAAACAGCCTGTAGATTCCAAACACTAGTATTAGGTGTTATATTACAGGGTGTAAATTCACCCATATTAATGGTCCGGGCGGCTGAATAATATTGTATGAAAATAACGTTTTTTTTTTAAATCCCAGCTTTGATCCCATATGAAAAGTTGTTCATATTGACGGGTTGAGTCACCCCTTTAAGAGTATGTCGAGGGTCAATTCATACGTTGTATAGATTAATATGTCATACATGACTTTTCTCTACAATTTTCTGTAATCCGTAAATTAAATCTATTTAATGTATTTTTTCTAAATTTTCAAAACTTTTTTTTTAACTCTGGATGTTTATTTCTTTTACTTTTAAGAAACTTCCAGCGAAAATGTTATGCATATAAGGAGGGATCCAATTTTTCGCGTGTTTGGTCCGTCCAAGTGACAACCTTAATTTAAAGTTGGCAGACCCGCCGATTATAAGTTCCAAGTGTTACTTTTAATGAGTTTTTGAAGATTTCGAAATATTACTTAATGCATTAGGTCCTGGAATGTGTTAAAAGATATTAAAATGGTCTTGAAGAAAAGTGGACGGAAAGACTAAAACATACATAATCTTACGTCTTTATCCCTTGCGGGGTAGACAAAGCCTAGGATAAAACCGTAAGGCCACGTTTAGCATGTTGGTGGACTTGCAGGTGGAAAACGAAATCAAAATAGTGATACTATGGTGATTGTTAGCTGTATCGCCTAATGACATGATTCTTCAGATATTCGCCCATTGCCTTAATCGGTTTTTGCGATCTGCGCGAGAAGTGAAACAGCTGGTACATAATAAGTATTTTCTTTTCTCCCAACCAGCGTGGAAGATGTGAATGTGTTTAATTCAATTAGGAATGTTTTTAACAGACGGTTGGCGGCAACCCTATCCGTATAAGTATTAAATTTTTTGTGAGTCTAAAAGCACAGAACACAGAAATTCTGTGTTCTGTGTCTAAAAGCGAAAGTTTAGTAAGGAAATATAGTTGTCATAGGGTTAAGATTGCCGATGCTAGATAATCCTGGCTGTATCTTTCGCGGTGAAAAATAAACACGTTCGAAATTTAGAATTGGTAGCATTACCCGCGATCAAAAATTGACAGATTGTCAATCTTTATAGAAATACCGTATCCCATTCTGTGCACATCATATTTTATACTTTATTTAGTTCACAATAGAGTTTATTTTAGAAGTTTCCAGCATTACAATGCATCGGTTGGCATCTGGCTTGCGGCAGATTTGGCATTGTACGAGGATTTAGTCTGCGGATTTGGTCCGATCGCAGGATTGATCTCGCGTCGTTTGTGGACCGGGTAATGTGAATTGTGATTTATTTGTTGCGAGTGAACTACTGCAGACATTGTAAAATTTTATTGTTAGGTACACAACATATTATCTCAAGTCGTCTCCTTGTCGTTTGAATAATTTAAATAATTACGTAGTATGACGGTATATCTGATAATAGTCATGTATGTGCCTCTCCCTTCATGATGCGAACCGCTAACAATAGAATTCTCTCTGTGCGTCACTATTTCTAGACTCTTAAAATTTAGAGACTTTAAAAGCAAGATTAAATAGGTATTATGTTAGTTAGGCTGTACCTACCTATCACTGGGGAGCGGGAATCTAAAATATATATATATAATATATACGGAAAAATCACACAGATAGAGCTAGCCCCAAAGTAATTTCGAGACTTGTTTTATGGGATACTAACTCAACGATACTATATTTTTATGATATATACTTAGAAAAGGGGAGGCCTTTGCCCAGCAGTGGGACACTCAAATAGGCTAATAAAAAGAATAAAAAAAATAAAACTTATGTAGATAAACATCCAAGAACCAGGTCAATCTGAAAAAGATCATTTTCCATCTTGACCTGACTGGGGATCGAACCCCGAGACCATCCGTGTCACAGGCAGGCGTGTCGACCGCTGCGCCACGGAGCTCGTCAAAGCTAAAGAAATGCTGGAAATATGGATGATATACTATCTTAAATGGTTTTTAAATAGCATTACAATGCTCGGTATATTATTAAAATTGAAAATATGTGATGAAAAAGAATTCGTTACAAGTAGGATTCAAACCCACGAGTCTTAGGTCTGCGCCCTAAGTGTGTTACCAACTACACCACCACACACATATGTGATGAGAGAATTCGACGCGGTGATTCGAAGTCACGGTGGTGTAGTTGGTAACACACTTAGGGCGCAGACCTAAGACTCGTGGGTTCGAATCCTACTTGTGGCGAATTCTTTTTCATCACATATTAATATACTATGTTTACCAGTGATCTTATAATCAAGAATGCTGAAGCTCGTGTAGTGATTATATGCTCTTTAGTGCGTAGAAGAAGAAAACAAGAAAGAAACGATCAAGCGGGTCACCTTATGGTAAGTGATCACCGCTGCCCGTGGACAACTGCAACACCAGGGGTTGCAGTTGTTCACGGAGAGTAGCCAGCCTTTTAAGAAAACAGTTTTTTGGAAGTTGATTCCACAGTTCGGTCGTTCCTCAGCTTTTATTCCCAGACAAAACCGACCAGTAATAAAGGTAATAATAATATACAACACAGTAATTTAAAAGGGTCATGTCAAATATTGAGTGTGCGTGCATTTTAAATATGAAGTGTTTGATACTCATATTTCAAAATGCCGCAGATGTTCAAGTTGCAGAGGGTCAGGTTTTATAGTAATCCTCTTATGTTTAGAAGTAGTTAATATAGATAGTTTGTTTGTATTTCTTGTACTATAAAACCAAATATTCAATTCCAAGGAATGTGAATAAATGCTAGCGTGGAGAGTGTAGACCAAATCCTCTGACTAGTCGGCTAGTATATGGCTCTAGTAGTACAGAGAGGGTCGTGCTCCTGCAGTGGAGACTAGAAAGACCTGATGATGATGATGATGATGTGAATAAATGCATCAAAATATTTTTTACTTCCGCAAAGGCTAATTTACACAATGTAATTCAGATCACACATCACGCGATATGAGCGCCGCGATTATCGAGCGTGTGTGGCGAGCCTAACAATTTTTATGGGTGATTTCATTATTAAGAGGATTACATCACCGAAACTAGCGACACTCGTTATTTATTTCTTGTTCTCCGAAATAAGAACAAATGAAAAAAAATCTACGAAGGTACTTCCTTAGTAAATTACTTTAGTATTTTTAGTAGATTTTTTCATCGACATCAGCATTTCAGATTGAGAGAACTATTCATCACCGCCAAAAGTGGCCGCTTTTGGCGGTAATGCGTAGTTCTCTTGATTTACCGAATGCAAAATAATGAAAAGCAATACAAAAAATACTGAAAGTCATTTACTAGTGAAGTACTTACGTCGATTTTGTCAATTTGACCTTATTTGGTAGTAAAAGAAATAAAACCAAGGGTGGCGCTAGTTGGCTGGTGTAAGCGCCTTAAAAGGTATATTTTATAGGTATTTTTATGTTATACTTTTATTAAATTTATGAAAGAAGATATGGGAAAATACCACCCCACGAGGGCAGGATTTGAATCAGCAGTTTTTACTATTTGTACGTGTACAAAGAGCTTAGATTATAATAAGCCTAGATAGACTCTGCCTAAAAGCGTAGAAAAAAACATAGTCTGTAATGCAAACACATAGCTATACCAATTTGAAGGATTTTAACGGCATTAAGGGCCCACACAAGGCACACTAGCGACGCCAATTGTTTTATTCCGAATACTTTAGAAATAGAAAGAAATTCAAGAATGTAAATCATATAAGCCTTAGTAAATAACCTGAAGTATTTTTGGAATCATGTTTAATATTATCAGAGTCAGTGAGAATTATGAGAATCAGATTACCGCCAAAAACGGCCGTTTTTAGCGGTAATCACTATTTCTCTTAATGACTGATTCTCATAATATTAAAACAGGATTCCATAAATACTTTAGGTTATTTACTAAGGCTTATGTGATTTAGATTCTTGAATTTCTTTCTATTTGTCAAATATTAGAAATAAAATTATTGGCGTCGCTAGTGTGCCTAGTGTGGGGCCTTAATTGACAGGACGCGGGCCTTAATTGCTAACTCAAAGCTGTCACGCACACAAGCATTGAAAAAATTGGCCAATAATTGAAATAAAGACATGACTGAGTCTAGAGAGTGTATCAAAAATGAAAGATAAAGAGTAAAAATTATGCTTGTAATGTAAATGTTAATGAAAACTTTGAACGAAAGAAAGTAATTCTTGCTGGCGAAAAATGATAGTGGTATTTTGGCCTATTTATGCTTGCTGCTACGGAACCCTTCATAGGCGAGTCCGACTCGCACTTGGTTAATTTTTCTTATTGAACACCTGCTTAATATAAAATTTGCAAACTGTCGTAAATGAGTCATTCTATACAGCCTGATTTTAAACCTATGAGCTTTATTGAAATCTCGGAATCAGAATGCCTATTGGAATACTGAATTGCAAGAAAAAAGATGTAAATCGTAAAAAAGTTAGACCTCCCAAACGAAGTCACCGATCAGCTGGGCGAATTTCAATGGGAAGTCGAATTTTATTTTTAAGTTTTCACCATTTTTTCTTACATTTCTGTATTCCATTAGAGATTCTAATTTTGACATTTTAATATAGCTCATAGGATCAAAATCAGCCTGTATATTTTATAGCAAGTGGTGAGCATAGTCTTCTAATTAGACCATCTTAATTTATATCTTAAGAGTCGCCTGGACGCGCATGTCTCCATACAAACGGAAAAAGGGAATTGTGGCAATATTTGATAATTTTGGGAGTAAAATTAATTAAGCATCCAATAAATTAATCTCATTATAATCTACGTACGTTCTTATACAGTTAGGTTAAATTATCAATAGTTTGAGAATTATGCGCCTTTCAAGATTTCCATACAAATTTGAAAAGGCTTGTAATTCTCAAACCATTGGTATTTTAACCAAGCTGTATAGGAAGGTACGTAGATTATAATGAGATTAATTGGTTAAATGCTTAATTTTACTCCAAAATGATCAAATATTGCCACAATTCCCTTTTTCCGTTTGTATGGAGACATGCGCTTCCAGGCGACTCTTAAGAAGGTAAATTCCAACTAAAAATACACCTTGAAAAGTCACCACCTTTCCATCCCAGGGTAGTCTCACCTTTCCATATGATTCTATAGGAAAAAGATGAAAAAATAAAATCCGATACTTCGATTTGTATTCCCTTTACCGTTGGGAGCTTCCGTTGTTTTTTTACACTCAGCCTTCCTCCCTTCTAATACGGCGGCGGATGTGTGGTCCAAGTCATAAGTAACTTTCTTCTTCGGCTTTTTGCGTCAATGATTCATATTTTTCTTTACTTCGTAAGCGTGGGATAGTGGGTTTGGGTAGCCTTTTTTCGAATTAAAAAGTAGCGTATGTCATTATTCAGGCTCTTGACTATCTGTGTACAAAGTTGCATTTAAACCGGTTCAGTAGTTTTGGCGTGTAAGCGGGACAGACAGAGTTACTTTCGCTTTTATAATATTAGTATGGATTCATGTAGTATTTGGCTAAAGGGTTTAGCTGTTCTTGTTGTATTGGCTGGCAACTACTGAAAATAAAACCTGATTATAAATTGTAAAAGGGTATGAAAGTATCAATTATTTTGTTGCTTTCCCCTGGTTTCAAATGATTATAATATTATATTCTAATTTTTAGTTCCAGTTTGAAGACGGTTTCTGTTTCTTGTTTAAAAATTTTTTTGAGCATTGAAAATGTTAATAAGTAAATAATTTTATTTTAAGTTAAAATAAATTATAACTTAATATAATTTTAACTTAAAATAAAATTATTTTCTAAAAATTTTAAGGCAGTTACCTGTAACTTGGGCCACAAGTGAAATCGTCCTCGCTCAATGTTTATAGAGGAAAAACTGGGATTCTCCCAACAACGTCCCGACGGTAAATAAGAGCCAAACCGATAGTTCGGATGGACGCGAATTGCGCTAGGATTTTAGATCAAAGGAAAAAGGAAATATGTTACGTACTACTAAGTTATATGCAAAATAGTGGGATTCTCCCAACAACGTCCCGATGGTAATTATGAGCCAAACCGATAGTTCGGATGGACGCGAATTGCGCTAGGATTTTAGATCAAAGGAAAAAGGAAATATGTTACGTACTACTAAGTTATATGCAAAATAGTGGGATTCTCCCAACAACGTCCCGATGGTAATTATGAGCCAAACCGATAGTTCAGATGGACGCGAATTGCGCTAGGATTTTAGATCAAAGGAAAAAGGAAATATGTTACGTACTACTAAGTTATATGCAAAATAGTGGGATTCTCCCAACAACGTCCCGATGGTAATTATGAGCCAAACCGATAGTTCGGATGGACGCGAATTGCGCTAGGATTTTAGATCAAAGGAAAAAGGAAATATGTTACGTACTACTAAGTTATATGCAAAATAGTGGGATTTTCCCAACAACGTCCCGACGGTAAATAAGAGCCAAACCGATAGTTCGGATGGACGCGAATTGCGCTAGGATTTTAGATCAAGGAAAAAAGGAAATGTTTGACGTACTTAACAGTTATTTCATCGACTCTAGTAGTTTAATCTGCGTGGGTGGAAGGCACTCCAACTTTCCTTTTGCTAGCAAGGATTCAATCTTGCTGCCAAAGCGACGCCGTTTTACTAATATTTTGGTTGATTTCTATCATCAAACGTACCTTCACGCTAGACCCTCTACTTTGCTCAATATCTATGTTGCGGATAGACGCGAATTGCGCTAGGGTTTTAGATCAAGGAAATATTGTGATGTACTTTTAAGTGATATTAATAAAATAACATCCCGACGGTAAATGACAATCAGAATGGAACACGCAGCGTCTCCCGCCATATGGCATCCCCGCACCTCTGCCCGACTCTCCGGTGAGTTTGATGTTTTTCAATAACAGGGATAGCTACTGTTGCTTGTCACACGTTACGTACGATAGTTTGAAATCATTCTGCGGTGGCGATCCGGATAGCTTACACACACATTGACGTATGCACAGATATACACTAACATTTAAGTAGTATTAGGGATAAATATTACTCCGTCTTGTATAAAGTGCTTCACCTGTGGCCATCACTAAACAACACCGGCACCTAAAGCGGTCTCTTTCTAATCGCATCCAAAAGCTACAATCGGTGCTACGGTTCGTATATCTCCTTCTTCCTTTCATCGGAGATATAGATGGACGTTTTGTTTGTATGTATACCTATGGCCAAAGCCGTTCGGCGAAAAATGTTGGTTTGGTTTCGGTAAATAGGCAAATAGGCGATCTATAAGTCAAATACCGTAGACTTGGCTTATGTTTCTACTCCTTGGTACCTATCTGATATCTGTTTGTTATTTATTGATAGTACAAAACCTTACTTACTCACCTACATCATCATTATAGTCGTTAAAGGAATCACGTCAGAGGCCGAGAGGCGGTTCCGAAGAACTCTGACACCAGGGCGTGCATGGTCGACTGACCGTGTCACCTACACGAAATGATGATGATCATCCTAACTAATATTATAAAAGCGAAAGTGAGATTGTTTGTTTGTTACGCTAGTAGGGCGATAGCAACATTCCTTGATCTATTATGTCGCCCAATCAATTGGCTGGTAGACTAAAAATTTTTTCGTGTTGCTATGTAAAGAACTGCCAAAAATAAATACAATAGTGACAGTAATACATTTCTAAGCAAAAAACTATTGTCATTTGTGGAAACATCCAAAACTTCTCCACAAGTTAGATGCATTCGTACAAAATTCTCTTTCGTCTATTTTAAATATCGACTTTGATGAACGCATTTGGGACCAAGCCTCCTTGCCAATCAAGTACGGGGGTTTGGGAATCAGAAAAATATCCAATGTAGCACTCCCGGCGTTTTTGTCTTCTGTGCATAGCATTGAAACGTTATTTAAAAAAATATTAAAAAATAACGTTACTTCAGTTTGCTATGCCACAGAGGCCATAGACGCCTGGCATGCTATAATTCCAAATTCAAAATTCCCTGATTTACCGTCATCGCAGAAGCAATGGGATGAGCCGCTGTGCAGAATTGCTCAAGATTATTTAATTCAAACATCTTGTAGTTCTGCAGAGCGCGCTCGCCTGTTGGCTTCAGCGGAATGGGAATCTGGGCTCTGGTTGCAGGCGCTACCATCCGCCAACTTGGGTACGTTGTTGCATGGCGACACTTTTCGCTTTGCAGCAGCACTCCGTTTAGGAGCCCAATGCATAGTCCCCCATCGTTGCCCCTGTGGGGATACCGTGGATGCTTTTGGACATCACGGTCTCTCTTGCTCCAGAAGTGCTGGCCGTTTAGGGCGTCATGCCGCCCTAAATAATATAATTCACCGTGCTCTTGCCAGCATCCACGTTCCTGCCGTTTTAGAACCAAACGGCTTGACACGAGACAATGGCAAGAGACCAGACGGTATGACTCTGGTGCCCTGGAGGTTGGGGCGACCGCTAGTGTGGGACGCTACTTGCGTCGACACATTGGCGCCATCCCATCTTCAGAGCACCAAGTTAAAGGCGGGCACAGCTGCGAATGGAGCAGAAACCCTGAAAAGGTGCAAATATGTAGGTATCGGAGATAACTACATATTTGAGCCTTTTGGGGTAGAAACATTGGGTCCGTGGGGTCCATCAGCCCATAAGCTTTTTAGTTTCTTGGCTAAAAAGCTTATTAAGGTATCCCGTGACCAAAGGGCTGGAAGCTACCTAGCTCAGCGTATAAGCATTGCCATTCAATTTGGCAATGCTGCCAGCCTTTTGGGCACGATGCCCAGGGGTGAGCAGCTGGAGGGATTGTTTGATTTATATTTTTAGGCGTTTAATTTTATTTTTAGTTAGTTTTATTGTTAGAATAGTTAGTTTTAGTTTGGAATTAATTTTAATTGTACGTAATAAAAACAAATAAGGTAAAATAGCATTGTGAATGCAAAATAAAGCAAAAAACTGTGATATAAAAGTTTTAAAGACTCATGTTTTAAGACGTTAATTTTAGACGTGAAAACGCACTGCAGTTTTGCCTTCATATTTGTGACGTCATAACTTTGTATGTTGTATGGGTGGCGTGAGAACTTTGTTTGGTAGCTATACGAAATATTTCGTTTATGGCAATGGTTTCATAATAAAAGTTGCTATGAATTTAGCGGACTACAATACAGTATAATAGAAATGAAAGATTTTTCATACTTTTAAAAATGGTCCTATTCACCCAACTTTGAAGAAGCTTTAACATTACTTAACGAATCGATATCAAATAAAAAGTGTTCTTTATAGTGTTTTTAGATAGAAATTAGTATAATTGGAAACAAATTTTATATAATCTTAACATTAGGCAACTACCGAATTTTGTTGAAGCCTAGTTCGATAATTGACAAAATAAGTTACAAACTTGTTATTAAATTCCCTCAGACGTAGACTTTAATTAGGTTACAATGGGGCTGACATGCCTTCTTCTAGAATAACAGCCCTTTAAAGAAACAGTATAACAAAATTATGTTAAAAAATCATTTTTAACAAAGAGCTTTTATTTAAATTGTCTGAAAAGGACAAAATAATATTTAGATTCAATTAAACAAGTCAATTTAATACCTTACAGAATTTATATTCTTCTTCTTATCGTGTCGATGGCTCAAAATGTCTAAAAAACCCTATTATTGTGAATTACATACTTACATTAAGCTATATTAGCTGGCTGGTAAAGGCATCTGACATAGCTTACGAGTAGCTTAATGTAAGTAACATTAAGCTAACCTAAGTCAGATGCCTTTAGGCGGCTTGAAAATTTTGACACCAGTGTTGGCCACTTAAGAGTCGCCTGGAAGCGCATGTTTTCATACAAACGGAAAAAGGAAATTGTGGCAATATTTGATAATTTTGGAGTAAAATTAAGCATTTAATCAATAAATCTCATAATCTACGTACGTTCCTATACAGCTTGGTTAAAATACCAATGGAATGAGAATTACAAGCCTTTTCAAATTTGTATGGAAATCTTGAGAGGCGTATAATTCTCAAACATTTGATAAATATAAATATATACGGACAATATATACGGACAAAGCACACAGATTGAGCTAGCCCCAAAGTAAGTTCTTAAGAAAGACTTGTGTTATGGGATACTAACTCAACGATACTATATTTTATAACAAATACATATATAGATAAACATCCAAGACCCAGGTCAATCTGAAAAAGATCGTTTTCCATCATGACCTGACCGGGGATCGAACCCGGGACCCCCGCGTCGCAGACTGGCGTGGTAACCGCTGCGCCACGGAGCTCGTCAACAAACTGTATAGGAACGTACGTAGATTATAATGAGATTAATTGATTGGATGCCTTATTTTGCCCTAAACTTATCAAATATTGCCACAATTCCCTTTTTCCGTTTGTATGGAGACATGCGCTTCCAGGCGACTCTTAAACACACGAAAAAAAAAAACAACTTACATTATGATCATCATAATATAAAGTTTATTCTGGTTTATATAAAACATATAGCGATAAGCTTTTATATTATAAATAAGCAATTTTCCCACAATGTCATTTGCGTAAATTATAGCCTATGTAACCTGCAGATAAATTAGTATTCTGTAGGTGAAAGAATTCGAAAATCAGTACAGTTGTTTCAAAGCCTATTCAATGCAAACAAACAAACAAGCAAATATTATATACGTAGATAAAAATTCTGTCAGGTATTTTTATTTTTTTTATTTTATGGTAAGTCATCATCATCATCATCATCAGGTCTTTCTAGTCTCCACTGCAGGAGCACGACCCTCTCTGTACTACCAGAGCCATATACTAGCCTGAGTAGTCAGAGGATTTGGCCTATAGTAAGTATTAAGTTGTTAATGCCGTGTGGTTCTCGGCAGAATAGAATAGGACCACTCCAAGTCTTCCTTTGGATGTCGTATAAGGCGACTTAGGAATCACAAGCTAAACAAAGCTTATGAACATCTACGAGACCTCTCCAACCCGTCTGGCCAGCGTGGAGAGTGCAGACCAAATGATTTGGCCTGCGAGGTCTATACCTAGTAGTACAGAAAGGGTCGTGCTCCTGTAGTGGAGACTAAAAAAGACCTGATAATAATGATTAAGTTAGTAACTTGTTTTAAATCGATCTTAAGTTTATTTTCTCCTTTTCATATCATTATAAAATTCCCTCACAGACAATAAAAATAACATAACAAGTTAAATATTACAACTTGTAAAAACAATCTCACTTTTCTCTTTATAATATTGGTATAAATATATATATAAGATTTAAATAATAACTAATTCGGCAAAAAGCTTCACAACTAGCATAATGCCTAAAATACATTAGCAAATTGGAAATTCATTCAATTTCTGTCTGCCTGAGAACTCATTACTCGTAAATTTCTTTGGCTAAATTAAATTTCGGCCCTTTTCACCGTAATAGAACATACCTTCGTAGGTTGTGAAGATTTTATCGAAATTCCATTTGTAAAATTCGATTTGTTACGCGTAGATAATAGTTTGGGAATTTTGTAGGCCTTTTGTGAGTGACGCATCTCTTATATTAGGTACTAGAAAATTTCCAGCGACTTCATCCGCGTAAAACTACGCCCCCGTAAGGGTTGAATTTCTAAAAATAGTTTCTTGTTAAAAAAAAAACCGGCCAAGTGCGTGTCGGGCCACGCGCAGTATAGGGTTCCGTAGTTGCGAATGACAACTTTGAGTTCACACTGTTTACACTCGCACCTCACAGTTTCACGATCAAAAACATCTAACAATGAAAATTGTATGAAATTTTACATTTTCCAGTACATTTTATAAGTTGGTTGCCTATAACTTTTTAGTTTGCACTTGGTACTCAGCTCTGATAGTTTTCCTTTCAACTTCAGTATATATACTACTGCTCTAATTTGTTTTACGTATCCATATATAACCGTTTAGCAGATAGAGGGGGGGGGGGGGGACACTTACCTCTAACAAAAATTTTCACTTTAAAACCAAATATTTCGGAAACTGATCCCTAAATCAAAAAATTTTGTTCTCAACCTCACAATATTTTTGAAAGACCTTTTTAACGATACCCCACACGATGGGTAAATAGAGAAAAAAAAATACTCCCCCACTTGTATGGAAGCTACCCTAAAAAAAATTTTTTTTTCAAGATTTTTTTCTACGACTTTTTTGCCATGATATATATACATACCCATACCAAATTACAGCTTTCTAGTACTTATAGTCTCTGAGAAAAACCGCGGACGGACAGACATGGCGAAACTATAAGGGTTCCTAGCTTACTACGGAACCCTAAAAAGGAACCAAATTTTAAGTTTTTAGGTACAGTAGTTTCGGCTTGCGTTGATACATAAGTCATCATCAGGTCTTTTTGTAACTCTCCACTGCAGGAGTACGACCCTCTCTGTACTACCAGAGTCATATTTTAGCCAGAGCAGTCAGAGGATTTGACTTACACTCTCCACGCTGGCCAGACGGGTTGGGGGGTTTGATGTTTATAAAATTCAAAAATTCAAAACGTAAATTCAGAAAATAGGCCCTTGCAGGCACTTTTTCACGTCAAATCACATTTAAAATTATTTTTTAAGTATTATGCATTTACTCATTATTGTTCAAAAGCTACAGACTACTAGCATTTCGGAACCGACCACTGCAGAGAAGAAATGCCGAAAGAAACTCTTTTCAACAGTATAGAGCTTTGTTTAGCTTGTGTCCCATAAGTCGCCTACTTCAACATCCACGGAAAGACTTGGAGTAGTCTTATTCTGCCGGGAACCTGTGGTGTGCTGGAGTGGAGACAAAAAAGACCCGATGATGATGATGATGATATAATATAATCTCAACATAAGACCGATACCGTATTATGGTGAAGATATAATATAATCTCAACTTGAGACCTATACCGAAGATAAAAACGACTGAATTCCAAAGCTGAATTCTTTCGTTTTTTTAAATAAATTTAAACGAACAAATACATTTTATTTTCTTTACTGAATGTGAGGGTCATGACTCGACCACATCAGTTGTAGAACTGTCAAATATGAATTCTCCAGCATTCTTCACATCAAAGGAAACGCTTCTAAAAAGTAGCTGTTAAAAATATTTAGAAAAATTTCTTAAATAATTTATAGTCTGATCTGCGGAGATAGGGCAAAACATTCAGTTTTTTTCTTCTTATTATAAAACACAGAGCATGAAATATCGCTCGCATAGATTAAAGAGATATTAGCCGCTTATAAAAAAAATACACTGAAATCTTAGCAGGAATTCTAGTGGGCACGGTGTTTGTTTTACAAAGGATTAAAAATGTGAAGGTTTTAGAGACCTGGGCTCTGTCTACCCCGCAAGGGAAAAAGACGTGATAGTATGTATGTTAAAAATGTGAAATCGCTGTAATTTGGTATTATTAATGCCCATGTTTATTAACAATGTGTGATATAACTAAAATAGACTGTTATACTGCGGCTGGAGTGAGATTTACTTAACTTCTGGTGTTTGTTGTTTTTCGAATGTGTAAGTGGCCAACACTGGTGTCAGATTTTTCAAGCCGCCTAAAGGCATCTGACATAGCTTAACGACTGCCATCAATGATGACAGCCGGGACCAACGGCTTAACGTTACGTGCCTTCCGAAGCACGGAGGAGCTCGAGATATTTCATGCCACTTGCGGTCACCCATCCAAGTAGGGACTGCGCCAGGGGTTGCTTTACATACGTAAGCGCTCATAGAGCTCACACCCACTGGACCATCGGGCTCCTCAAACTTCTGGTGCTTATCTGCCTTGCTGGATCGTCAATGATGGAACCAGAATATTAAATATAAAGAAAAATCACAAAAATTGAACAAGCGCTACAGTAAGTTGTGAACTTGTGTGGTAAGATACTAACTCAACTATATTTTATTTTATAAAAGCTACTTATTAAGATAAACATCCAAGACCCAGGACAATTTGAAGGGTCGTTAGTCGTTTCGCACCACTAGCGATTCGGACCGCGGTGCGAATCACCCAAGCGATCTTTTTGAATGGTTTCTTTCGCACCGCAGACGTTGGAGCGTTGCGAATTGCCCAAGGTATCTTTTGGAATGGGTCGATTCGGCCCACGGGGCGGAACAATCCAATACTCTTTACATTAGTCCGATATATTCGAATTATTTATTTGTACAGACAAAGGCAATATAATACTAACTTAGTACACATAAGAAGAAAAATAGACAATGAAAAAAAAAACTTGCTAGACAGTAAAATATGATTATATTTCAAAAAGTATTAAATTAAAACATAGCATTATCACAGATTGAATCACTATTGACTTGACTCATTCATAAAATATTTGAGCTATTCAAACGCCCGCCGCGGTGTGAAACAACCCATTCAAAAAGAGCTAATGGGCGACTCGCACCGCGGTGCGAAAGAACCCATTCAGAAAGAGCTCTTTGGCGATTCGCACCGCGGTCCTACCCACTAATGACCCAATTTGAAACAGATCGTTTTCTATCATGAACTGACCGGGAATCGAACCCGGGACCAATAGAACTTTGGTCTCACACTCGTTCGGTAAATTGATAAACCTTAATTTACCACCGACGTCCCCTTTAACCTAAATGAACAAACTTTTCCCATGAAAACTATACTGGAATAAGTCTAAAAATGTTTTGTAGTTTTTTTTTGTACAAAAACGTTCAACCCGATCACTTTGTTTGGTAATGTCCAAAAATTTTAGACTTCCCAGCATTGGTCCTATAGAAAAAGTTGTCCACATCTACGGGTTAAACCACCCATTAATGCCGAGGGTATATTTTCATGCTGTAAAGAGACATACGCGATAAAACACAAAGAGCTAAACTTAAACGACATACTTAAAGTTTAAAGCACTGTAACACTGCCATGGGGCATTCAACAAGTATAAACAATTTGAGTCGTGTCATTTGGTCTTCGAGAGCCCCCATAAACCGAACCGATGACCACAGACACGCCCAAACAATAAAGACAAGGGTGACGGAGTATGCGAGTCACAGGCGGAAGCGGTTTCAGTACGTAACCAAATGATATCAAGTTGATACCACACGCACGATGCTATTTATCGTATATCTATTACATCCCCATATATTATGTTAATTAAACCTATTTAAAGACCTCGTAGGGAGAGACTGCGGGAATGCTGGCTTTGAGCTTTTGAAAGACATTACGGCCCTGGTAAATCTGATGCTCGCTGGAGAAGTTGTTGACAGCATCACAGATATTTTATATGGCGCTAACTTATGCGCCCTAAATAAAAAGGACGGCGGCATTAGGCCTATAGCTGTTGGCACTACATACAGACGGCTGACGTCTAAAATATGCTGCAGGGCCATCACAGCCACCCTAAGAGATTACTTTCAACCGTTACAAGTAGGTTTCGGCTCTAAGGGTGGTTGTGAAGCTGCCGTCCACTCATTAAGAGCCTTTTTAAACAATCAGGAGGGACAGGTTCTGCTTAAAGTGGATGTAAAGAATGCATTTAACTCTGTGGACAGGGGCGCCTTGCTGACAGAAGTAAAAAATAAAGTTCCTGTTATTTACAAATATCTTTGGCAATGTTACAGTAAAAATTCTAAATTAATGTATAAAGACAATCTTTTACTTTCTTGTGTTGGATGTCAGCAAGGCGACCCACTCGGGCCGGCAGTGTTCAGCCTCGCTATTCATTCCATCATACAGCAGCTAAATTCTAAATTTAATGCTTGGTATTTGGATGATGGCTGTTTGGTTTCGGATTCACAAACAGTTTTAGACGATCTTCGATTTCTCACTGATAGTTTTCATAAAATTGGTCTTGATCTAAATTTCAGTAAATGTGAATTATTTATTTCAGCCTCCTGTAATAAAAAAGAAAAGATATTGGAAAATTTCAACACAGTTTGCCCAGGTATCAAAATTTTAGACAAAAGTTCACTCCACCTTCTCGGCTCTCCCATATTTGAAGAATCATTTTCTAGCTTTATTGACCTTAAAATTCAAAAATTTCAAAAGGCATCTATTCGTCTTTTGGATATTCAACCACATTTTGCTTATTTTATCATCCGACACTGTCTGTTCGTTCCAAATTTTACCTACAACCTACGTTGTAGCCATTTATGGAAGCATCCGCAACTACTCTACAAATTAGATGCATTTATTCAAAATTCCCTTTCGTCGATATTAAATATTGATTTCAGCAACCGTATCTGGGACCAAGCCTCATTACCTATTAGGTACGGAGGTTTGGGAATCAGGAAAATTTCTAGTGTAGCTCTCCCCGCGTTTCTGTCTTCTGTGCATAGTATTGAAAATCTTTTCAATAAAATGGTTGGAAACAACAATCTTAGCGTCAGCTTTGCAACAGAGGCCAGAGACGCCTGGCGAGCTGTACTTCCAAATTCCAAATTTCCTGATTATCCATCCTCGCAAAGACAATGGGATGGGCCGCTTTGCAAAATTGCTCAAGATAATTTACTCCAGACGTCTAGCAATTCTGTAGAGCGTGCCCGCCTTTTGGCTGTCGCAGAGTGGGAGTCCGGGGTTTGGTTGCAAGCCCTACCATCGGCCAACCTAGGCACACTGCTGCATAGTGACGCCTTCCGTTTGGCAACAGCACTACGTCTAGGTGCAACATGTATAGTCCCTCATCGTTGCCCCTGTGGGGATACCGTCGATAGCTTTGGACACCACGGCCTATCATGCCCCAGGAGTGCCGGCCGTTTAGGGCGTCATGCCGCCCTAAACAATATTATCCACCGCTCTCTTGCCACCATTAACATGCCTGCCGCTTTAGAACCCAGTGGTCTGGTTCGTGATGATGGCAAGAGACCGGATGGAATGACTCTGGTGCCCTGGCGTTTGGGCCGGCCTTTGGTATGGGATGCTACATGCGTCGATACCCTAGCGTCGTACCATCTTCAGGTCACCCAGTCAAAGGCCGGTACAGCAGCAGCCGCGGCAGAAAGCCTCAAGAGGCGCAAATATGTTAGTATTGGGAATAGCTACATATTTGAGCCTTTTGGGGTTGAAACCATGGGTCCGTGGGGTCCATCAGCCCATCGTCTCTTTGACTTTTTGTCAAAGAGGCTTATCGAGGTATCACGTGACCAAAGGGCTGGCAATTACTTGGCACAAAGGATAAGCATTGCCATCCAACGAGGCAATGCTGCCAGCCTTTTGGGCACGTTACCGCGAGGTGATGGTTTGCAGGGACTATATAATTTGTAAATATTTTAATTAATTTAAAGTAGTTTTAATTATTATTAATCATTTAGATACATTGTTATTATAAAATAAAAAATCTCTTATTTCTATATTCTACCCTAAGGGTTTCTATCGTATATATGAAAAGGGGCGTAAATATTAACAACTTTTAGGAATAATGGTAAAAATTTGAAAAAGAAATTGGCAGCATAAGTTCAACCGGGCGGGTAATTTATTATATGAAAATGTTGAAATGATCGACCTTCTTGAGTGTACACTGGTGAATTGACAAAGACAGCTTTGCTCATACTGCCCTTTCACAAGTGTTAAACGTTTGATTAAACTCGTGTTGTAATAAACGGGGACATCAAAATAGTGTAGAAATTCATGTAATATTTTAAAAGGGCCTTCTTTATCTGACTACATTAATTATAGCATGTGGTCTCCACGCCTTAATCGTACGATTTGTTCTCATAGACTCGCATAGATGGCGCCACTCAAAACTACACAACAGTGTATGTACCGTATTATGAGAATATAAAAACATGATTCACAAAATATATCTTATAAAAAATGAAAACAATATTTTAAGCATAATATTTTAAAATGAAACCGTATATTTAGTAAGTTAAAGGCTAACGCAGATTACCGCCATCTAGTATCGAGTAGCAAGCAACTCTCCTGCGCTATACATTCGCCTGTTTTTCGCAACCTTAATTTGGTCCAATATTTTTGTATGAGGTGGGCAGTCTGTTACGTTAGTATTATATTGTCTTTGAATATAGTTATAGTAAGAAGATAACGCAAAGGCTTTCGGTAGCTTAATGTTTGAACTTAAGAGCTGCTTATCAAAGGTGGAGGAATAAGCATGATCATAAGGTCTTTTTTTTAGTCTCCACTGCCGGAAAACGACTGTCTCTGTACTATTAGAGCCATAAAAAGTCAGAGGATTTGACCTACACTCTCCGCGCGGGCCAGACGGGTTTTTAGACAAAACGAAATAATAATTTTATTTTAATTCTAATCTCTTATACCTTACACCATCAGAAAATCCCTAAAAGGTGAACTTTCTTCATAATAGCGGGCCTCCAAAGCAATCATCGGGGACTCCACTCACCTTTAGCGGACAACATTATGGACCGACATTTTTATGTAAAACGCCCGAGACGGATCTATTTTTGGACCGTTTGAGTTGTTTGTTTTAGATCTTCATATTTTTGACTAATCTGTACTAATATTATAAAGAGGAAAGTTTTGATTGTTTGTACTAACTTAAAACGAGTTTTAAAATTCTTTCATCTACAGAAAGCTAATTTATCTGCGGGTGACAAAGGCTATAATTCACGCGGACTAAGACGCGGGAAAATTCCTAGTACCTAATAAAATGATAAAAATTCGTATTTTATAATCAGATTTTCTCGTCAGTCGTCAAACATTATTTAACGTGAATATTTTTTCTGTTTGTATTGACATAACAATTCTTAATCCGTATTTTTTTTTAATTTGCAGCTTTAATCCTAAAGGACAAGTAGTTCAAATAAACGGGCTGAGGCGCCCCTTTGTAAGCAAATTTTTTGTCGATACAAATTCTCATGTTAATTCTACTTAATCGCTTATACCTTGCATCATCAGAAAATCCCTAAAAGGTGAACTTTCTTCATAATAGCGGGCCTCCAAAGCAATCATCGGGGACTCCACTCACCTTTAGCAGACAACATTATGGACTGACATTTTTATGTAAAACGCCCGAGACGGATCTATTTTTGGACATATTGAGTGACTGTTTGTAAAGATTTCTTTTTGTTCCGTTCAAGGAACTTTTTGTTTTAGAACCTCATAATATAAAATTAAAAGTATGGAAATTCGTATTTCATAATACGATATTTTTGTCAGTCTTCAAACGAATATTGTGAGATAGGTATTTAACGTGTTCATTTTTGTCTGTTCTGAGATGACGTAAATCAAACTTTACGATTTATATATTTATTAATCATCATGAGTAATTATATAAAATGTTGAATAATTACTATTTAGTTAGATCTAAGTACTTATCTATCTATCTATCAGCCAGGGACGTCCACTGCTGGACATAGGCCTCGCCGCAATTTGTGGCGATCTATGGGTAGGCCTATGTCCAGATCTAAGTACTTACCCCAATAGAATTCAGGTCAATTGGTGTTCTTTTACATTGGAACTTCAGAAACACATACCTGAAACAAAAAAAATAATAAATCAGTTCTTGTTAGGAAAGCATATATCAGGCTGAAAAAATACATAATTATGTCTCGTTTAGTGCCAGTCAAAGTGTTAATATTATCATCATCACAGTGTTAGAATTTTAAAAATGCAAAAGATGTGCTTAAATCTCTTTTATCGATAACATCAAACTACTTTCACAACCGAAGTCGTGAGCAATTAATTAAAATCTAGATTAATAAATCCGATAGTCCCAAAACATCCTGAGCTTCCATACATTTATAAATTAAAATTAAAAAAGTTAATCTAAGAAATCTAATCGTAACTGGCGTGGGGCACGCCCCGAGTCTATGAGCTGCCCCGCCTATGAAGGTATGGAGGATGTAAGTCATAGGAGATAGCGGTTTTGAGTTTCTAATCTGTAGAACGGACGGGGGAAAGTGTCAATGTGTTTTTGAAGACTAGCCCGTAACATGATCATCATATAGGTATGTAAGAATTCATGCCGGACGAGTACTACCAATGTTTTTCTATCCTCCGCTATCTCCTTAACCTTCTTTTTTTTGAGCCCATAACTTACAACTTTCGAAACTTGATCTAGGTGTAGACAGAGATGGAAAATTGACGGGCGTTTTTTGTAGATACATGTTTGAATCAATTTCTTAGATGATTTTAACGTGAATTTACTAACTGATCAAAAACATTATGATTTATATAAAGATAAATCTGTAACCATCCTTGTGTATTCTCACATCAACTGCCTTATGCCTCCTTCTTAATTAAGGTTCTCTACTGCAGCTTTTGTTTCTCCATTAATACCTAAAGAAAAAACAATTTAAGATGACGTGAAGCCAGCCTCTCTAAATTGTACGAGTATTGTACAGATATTTCAATAAAAAGGTACACTTACTCACTTTTCTATAATGCTGTGTACAAACTCCGATCATTTTTTCCAAGCTACGATTATTTCTCATTATTTGTTTTAGCTAGCTGGCGGGCAAATTTTTGTTAAATAAAAGAAAATTCAGTTTTCTTAAAGAGAAAGAAACTGGGATAAGAATCCTAGACTAACATAATCTTGTGCCTTGGGCCACACGAAATCAGTGTAGCATAAAATATGGTCGAATACTATATCCGCTGGTAATTACAACCGGGACATGTGAACCCATTATATATAGATTAAGGAGGGAACTTATTAAAAAAGATTGTATTGTGAGATAGCTATAAACGATGGAATCAGCGAAAACTGTTATAAGCGTAAGATGTAAGTGAGCATTAAGATATCATGCAATGTATTGCAAGCTGACGTCATATGGATAGCATACGCTTTTTTATTTTATTTAGCAGTTCAACGGCATAAACATAATCATTACATTTAAGCATTTATAAAACTTATTTTTATGTTTACTTCTTTTACAGATGTGCGCAGCTGTCTATATTACTAATCGCTTTTGCACTTAGTTGCCACTTCCTCTGCACTGCACATTAGGAAGCTGCTACATACTTAGATGTTTAAGCCTTTTTTATAAATTTCGTCACACCAATTTAATGATTGTAAAACCCATCCCTCGCCCTTGCCACAAATAGTGTATTTATTCTATAATTTTTTCTTACTTTTTAGGGTTCCGTACAAAAAATGAAAAACGGAATCCTTATAGGATCACTCGAGCGTCTGTCTGTCCGTCCGTCCGTCTGTCACAGTCGATTTTCTCCGAATCTACTGAACCAAATTAAATGAAATTTGGTAAGATGGTGTAAACATATGACCCAAATACGGATGTGCAAAGTAAATTTATATTTTTTTAAAATAAGGGTCAGTTTAGGGGGTCCAAATAGAAAATGTTAAAAAAAAGTTTTGCAAACCTTACCGTGTTACATACTTATCAAATGAAAGGGCTTGTTATGAGGATCACAAAAATATTTTTTTTTGTTCGGGAAAAGTCAATACTTTTGATTTTATTCACGAAAGAAGGCAAAATTTGACCATTCCCCGCCCCCCTGATCTCCGAAACTACTGGGCATAAAATTTCGAAAAAATTACAATATATAGTTCATTGCTTGAAGATTACAGGAAAAATAATCAGAATTCTATCAGTTAAAAATAAAGTGGTAAACTCACTATAATAAGTTCACCTAGGGAAATAGTTCACTAAAACACCACTAGATAGCGCTAGTCAATTGAATAAAACATTTTTGCACATTGTGTGTGTGTTCACCTGTGGTGTTCACAAAGCATATTGTACGGAACCCTCATTGCGCGAGTTTGACTCACACTTGGCCGGTTTTTTACTTTGGCTTTCACTAAAGTTTCGGTGCTACCAATTGTAACACCTAATTTTATGCAAGTGTTGCTTACCATGAGATAGCCTATAAAATTACATTATTTCAAGCTGACTTGACCGTATACGTTCACTGAACTATATCTCATTCCACTTTTCGTATTTTCACGAATCCTTCTATTCCCGGTTTTCTAATAGTTTCACTTTGAATCTAGAAATATTGAATGTTTTGGTCTGTAAGGAAAAGGTAAACATAGTCTTGTTTTGCTGTGTTTGACATCTGACAGAAGTGACAGGTTGACGTTTAGTTTCTGGTAAGTTTGTTGTCTGTGGCGATATTTCTTTGTAATTATTTGGGATTTTAGCTGTTTTATGTTTTGAGTTCTAAAATCATTATAGAAGATATTAAATGGACTTTCTTTTATTCTACGACTATACGTTCTAGATATTAGTAAAAATGTTACGTCGGATTTGTCGTGAACGGTTTGCTGCTGTGTGTATAACGAAACGCAGAAATGGTGCGTTCGGAAGTGTTGCGTTACATTGTTTTGACGTATTGAATTTTTACTTATAATTAAGTAATTGTTTTATATTTAGCCTTTCTTTCTATAAAATAGCAATTAATAGGCTACCCATTAATTGTTTAAATCAAGTTCGCTAACTTACTTAATTTATTTAAAATGTGTTAAGTGGTTGTGTTGTGGTTCATAGTTTTGAGCATATGATTCGAACGTGCTTCGCGTCGTCGGAAGTTAGTTGTAGGAGGAAGTGTCTTTTTCGGGCTGCGCGTGCTGGCGTGCAGGTCCCTGAGAAGTTCTGTGCTGTGGGCTGTCTGTTGTTCTGTTCTGTAAGCTGCTGATTCTGGGATTTGAGGAAGAATCCGAAGGCGGCGTTGCTGCGAGCGTTATTCCTGGTTCCTGTTATTCTGAGATAAAACCGGTGAGTTGAACACGTGTGAGAGCACACCCATGCGTGCGTTTTGGTAGTGATTCGTGTATAATCGTTTTCATTCTCTTACAGTTTCTGGTACTCTTCGGTGTCGGCGTGATCGCCTTGCTGTTGATGGTTTCAACGGTTGCCGTAGTCCAGAAGCGTTTTTCTGCCTCCGTTACAGGTATGCGATAACCTCTTCTACATTTCTATCTTCAGAAACACTCTCCCCACACTTTTAAATAAGTAGGAATTATGTAATCTTTCTGTTAGAACTAAATTCTGTGTAAAAGCTATCCTAAATATAGTTTTATTGTTTGTTACTCACTAATATCTTGTGCTACTAGAGCGATCTCTTTTAGTCACTGTTTACAATATTAGTTTTGTCAAATAGGGACCATGATGCATGGCCTGAGATTGTTTTACGATGGAGACGCTCGGTGCATCCAGCGCCACAAGCGTCCACCATCAATGGTATCATGCCTCTGGTGCGTTGTATTTCTTATTATGATAATCTGAAACTATCTTTTCATTGTAATGGCTAGATCTATTAATTATTCTTAAAATAAGTGTAGTTATTCTGTTAAATGCTGTTCTGGGTGCGACGTCACCGTTAATGTAAAAGTCTGTAACTTCCCCTTATCTTCTGTCTGTAATTAGCTGTACCTAGTTGTAATGCATTATTGTGTACTACTACAGGAGGTGTTTGGCTGAGGTGTTTGGCTGAGGTGTTCGTCTGGAGTGTTTGGCCGAGGTGTTTGGCTGAGGTGTCTGGCTGGTGTCGGTCCGAGGAGTGGGTTCATCGGCTGGCAAGTCGAATCCTTCGTCGGTTGACTTGAGGATTCTTTTTCTTTAATTACGGGGATAAATTTCTTGGTTGAAAGTTTTACCTTTACATAAATACTACTTTCAATACTACTATTCTACTTATCTTTAAGTATTACATAAATTAGTATACTACTTATAACTTCTACTTTAAATAGTATGCTACTTTACCTTAATATAAACGCGTTCTCAAGGGACCAGCCAAACTAGCCAACAACCCTCCCCTTTATTTCTTTATTTTCTCATTGTTGTTATCTTAACTTTAAGATTACGGTTATATCTCTTCACTAAGAGTACCTAAGATGTTATTGTACGACAATAAATAAAACCTCTTGTCATTTAAACCTATTTTTCTTGACTTTTCCCTACTTAGGAGTTTACCCCTCCACCACTTTAAAACTTAAATCAAATTAAAACTTAAACTCTCTTTTTTTTCATAAGTTACATGGCGCCCGAACAGGGACTTTGTTGGTCTAGTGTGCTTTCTCTCTGTCACTGGTCTTTCGCTCAATGACGGATTGGCTGGTCCTTTATACTTATTTTGCTGATAAGTCTGAATAATTGAATTGTACTTCTGTTGCGGTTTAGTAATATTGTGTGAGGTTACTGTGTACACTGTTTCTATACGAATATTGTAATTTATCTTACAATTATAAATTAATTGCGGTAACTTATCTGTTATAATTTAAGTTTGTATCTCAACATGACGGAAGAACGCCCTATTCGTTTTAACGTTTTGAATAAAGATGAGCTCCTTTACGAAGTGGCTATACGTGATGCTGTACCAGAGAAATCTGTTGATTTATTACGTATTCAAATTAGACGCTTGGCTAAAGAGATACCTAGCGATGAGGTGAGTGTGTTTGAAGGTGATGTAGAAGCGGAATTAAAAACTATTACTTCTAAAATTTCTGAATTAGAGGCGATCCTTAATCAGAAAACTCTTTTATTAAAAAGGTTATATCGCATCCAGGCTTTGGGTAACCATATCTTTCATAGGTTGAGTCGTGTAGAGCCTGTTGAGGAAGTGCATGTAACGTTGAAGGAGCAATTAGATGATCGTCTCGTCCTGTTGTTGAAACGAATTGATCAGCTGTATCATTCTTTTAGTAGTAGTTTTGATTTTAAGCCGGCTGTAGATGTAGTTCCTGGGGAGTCTGGTGTGGCTGAAGCTGAATCTGTAGTTGTGAAGTCTGTGGTAACTTGTGATCGTTACTCTTTCGTTCACTCTCTTAATCTTAAATTTAATGGGAAGGACAGTGTACAAGCTTTTCTTCAAAGGATAGAGGAGTTGTGTTTATCTAGGAATATTTCTAAAGAGAAGTTGTTTAATTCTGCAGCTGAATTGTTTTCTGATGAGGCTCTTTCGTGGTATCGTAGTGTAAGCAGTGATGTGAGGGACTGGGAGTCTTTAAAAAACTTATTATTGGAAGAATTTCTGCCTTATGATTACGATCATCGCCTGCTGCAAGAAATTAGATCTAGGAGTCAGGGTCCTGATGAGTCTATTTCGTGTTATATGAATATTATGTTTAATTATTTCTCTCGTTTGCGGATGCCTATTGGAGATGAAGAGAAGTTGAGTATAGTGAAGTTTAATATAAGACCTTCATATTCCATCCCGTTAGCGAACGTTAATATTCAGTCGTGGGCTGAACTTAAAAAATATTGTAGGCAGCTGGAAGCAGCTAAACAGAGGGCTGAATTGTTCACTGAGCCTCCAAAAAATATTCAGAATGCTGTTGCTCCTGACCTTGCGTATAAGTGGAAGTCGAATCGTTCCAGATGTGATGTTGTTTCTAAACCTAGTGATAAGTTTTGCGTACGCTGTCGTGTTCGTGATCATACGTTGCTCGAATGTACGGAGCCTCGTACTATTATTTGTTTCCGTTGTGGTGAGAAAGGTGTAACTGCTGCTAACTGTCTGAAGTGTGCGCCTAAAAGTAAATCTGCACCGGATACAAAAAACGCGTAAAGAAGGGCCGTCGTTTAACTACGCCTGCGGAGTGGCGTGAATGGTGTGATTATGTGCGGGTGTTTTTTCAAAATAATAAACGTAACGTAGCGACGGTCCGCTCAAATATTTGTCGGGACGCTCGTCCTTATTTAAATGTAGAAATTGGTGGTGTTCCTTTTTCTGGGTTGTTAGATTCCGGATCTGAGATTTCTATTGTTGGTGGTTCTGCTGTGGAGTATTTTACTAACCTGGCTGACTTACATCAGCATGATTCTATAGATTCTGTTGTGACTGCGAATGGATCTACCTCTCCAGTCGCTGGATATATGTTTTTGCCTGTTGTGGTAAATGATGTGTTGCGTGTGATTAAGTTTTTTGTGATACCAGGCGTATCCTCGTCTTTATTATTTGGTATCAACTTTTGGAAGGCTTTTCAGGTTGCGCCTGATGTCTTGAGTCTGATGGATCGGAAAGATCTAATAGTTTTTCAAGAACCTGCTGAAGCGGCTGTGTCGCAAATTAATCGTATACACCCTTTCGATGCTTTAACGGAAGAGCAGAAGAAATTGGCGGGTGATGTTTGTAAAATGTTTGAAGATATCTCAGCTGAAAAGAAGGGTTTAGGTAGAACTCATCTGATATCCCATCACATTGATACGGGAGACGCGACTCCTATCAAACAGCGTTATTATGTGATGTCCCCTGATAAACTTCGTGAGTTAAATCGTCAACTAGACGAAATGATTGAACAGGATGTAGTTGAGCCGAGCTGTAGTCCCTGGAACAACCCTATTACCATGGTTCCTAAAGCTAATGGTGAGATGCGTTTTTGCTTGGATAGCAGAAAACTTAATGAGGTTTCGAAACACGATGCCTATCCTCTTCCCTACATCTCTAACATCTTAGATCAACTTCGAGACTCATGTTTCCTTTCTTCTATTGATTTAAAATCTGCGTTTTGGCAGATCCCTCTTACTCCTTCTTCTAAAGAAAAGACCTCGTTTACTATTCCGTCGCGGGGACTTTTCCAATTTAAAGTTATGTGTTATGGTCTGACCTCTGCGCCAGCTACGCAGCAACGACTGATGGATAAACTGTTTGGACCTGAATTTGGAGGGCGTGTATTTATTTATTTGGATGACATTGTCGTGGCTACTAAAACTTTCGAGGAGCATATTGATCTCCTAAAGAGGGTGCTGGAGCGTTTGCGTTCTGCTAATCTGACTGTTAGTTTGTCGAAGTGTTGTCTGTTTCGGAAGCAGTTGAAATACCTTGGGTATGTTGTGGATGATTTAGGATTGAGAACTGACCCGGAGAAGGTGAAAGCCATTACGGATTTTCCCATACCTACTTGCCCCAAAGATGTTAAACGATTTTTAGGGACAGCTTCATACTATAGAAGATTTATTAGAGGGTTTAGTACCATTGCTGCACCTTTAAATGCTCTAACTTCTACTCGGAAAAACCGGCCACCTTTTGTTTGGTCTCCTGAAGCTGAATACGCGTTTCTGCAGCTGAAAAGTGCTTTGACGTCTGCTCCTGTTCTGGCATGTCCTGATTTTTCTCTTCCTTTTATTGTGCACGCTGATGCATCCGATGTTGGTATTGGAGGCATGCTGACTCAGTCTTTTGACGGTGAAGAACATCCAATTGCTTATTATAGTCGTTCGTTGAATCGTGCAGAGCGTAACTATTCTGCTACTGAAAGAGAGGCGTTGGCTGTGGTACAAGTGGTAGAACATTTTAGGCCCTACCTTGAAGGTCCTAAAGCTTTCAAGATTATTACGGATCACGCTAGTTTAAAGTGGTTCCTTAACCTTCGTAATCCTACCGGGCGTTTGGAACGCTGGGGTTGCAGACTTTCTCCCTACAATTTTATTATTGAGCATCGGCGCGGTAAAGAACACATTGTTCCTGATTCTTTATCCCGTTCTGTACCGGTTTCTGTTATAAATGCTGCTGGAACCGATCCTTGGTTTCATAATCTTTATTCTCGTTGTCAGAACAGACCCCAAACCTGTCCTAACTACCAAATAATCGATGG
Organism: Rhodophaea formosa; assembly: GCA_963082605.1. Lineage (NCBI taxonomy): Eukaryota > Metazoa > Arthropoda > Insecta > Lepidoptera > Pyralidae > Rhodophaea > Rhodophaea formosa. The sequence goes on along the minus strand of OY720228.1, from coordinate 3,561,284 downwards.
TATACTTTACCGTTATACTAAGAGTAAGTCTTCGCTAACTGGAGATTTTGATTGGAAGGAAGTCGTACCTTCGAATGAAAGACTACGTCTTATTACTGAGAATCACGATTCTCCTTTAGGTGCTCATTTAGGGACTGAAAAGACGTATAAACGTTTGCGTCTTCGCTATTATTGGCCTGATATGTATAAGGATGTTGATGAGTACGTGTTGAAATGTCAGACATGTAAAGCCTATAAACATCCTAATCAAACTACTCCTGGTTTGTTTGGAAATCCTAAGGTGTGTCGTAGACCATTCCAGTGTATCAGCGTAGATTTAGTTGGCCCACTGCCCAGGTCTCGGCAACAGAATGAATATCTGCTTGTAGTGGTTTGTTGTTTTTCAAAATATGTGTTAATGTTTCCTCTTAGACGTGCGACTGGTAAAGTAGTGGCTCAACGCTTGGAAGACCATGTTTTCTTAGTTCATGGGGTTCCACAAACCGTTATCGTCGATAATGGACCGCAATTTATAGGACGCGATGTGAGAGCGTTGTTTGAAAAGTATAGAATACCACAAATTCATTTCACTCCTACTTATTGTCCTCAAGTAAATACTGTAGAACGGTATAATCGTACTATTGTCACGGCAATAGCTGCACTTGTTGGTACTGATCAACAAAGTTGGGATTCACATCTTTGTGAAATTCAATTTGCTATTAACACTGCTGTGAATGACACTACTACTTTTACCCCTTTTCTGCTTGTTCATGGACGTGAAGCTGTTGTTGATGGTTCTATCTACGGAGATAGTGAGGATATAGATGATATTCTTGTTAGTTGTCGTGCTGACTACCTCGATAAGATAGGCGTGTTGAAGGAAATATTTCTGAAAGTGGATAAAGAACTGAAAAAATCGCACTGGAGGAACGCTAAGTATTACAATAGGCGTAGAAGGGATGTTGAGTTTGTAGAGGATGATATCATTTGGCGCCGGACGCATGTGCGTAGTGATGCTGCGAAACATTTTTCTTATAAATTAGCTCCACGTTTTGAAAAGTGTCGTGTAGTGAAGAAGCTATCTAAATTAGTGTATTTGGTGGAAGACGAGAATGGCAGGAGGAGTGAGTGTCATGTGAAAGACATTAAAGGTTTAGGTTGAATTTTAGTTGGATCGTGATGCTGGGGGCCAGCGTGAATTTTTCTCGTTACCTCGCAAAATTCTGGCGGGTGAGGGGGTACTGTAACACCTAATTTTATGCAAGTGTTGCTTACCATGAGATAGCCTATAAAATTACATTATTTCAAGCTGACTTGACCGTATACGTTCACTGAACTATATCTCATTCCACTTTTCGTATTTTCACGAATCCTTCTATTCCCGGTTTTCTAATAGTTTCACTTTGAATCTAGAAATATTGAATGTTTTGGTCTGTAAGGAAAAGGTAAACATAGTCTTGTTTTGCTGTGTTTGACATCTGACAGAAGTGACAGGTTGACGTTTAGTTTCTGGTAAGTTTGTTGTCTGTGGCGATATTTCTTTGTAATTATTTGGGATTTTAGCTGTTTTATGTTTTGAGTTCTAAAATCATTATAGAAGATATTAAATGGACTTTCTTTTATTCTACGACTATACGTTCTAGATATTAGTAAAAATGTTACGTCGGATTTGTCGTGAACGGTTTGCTGCTGTGTGTATAACGAAACGCAGAAATGGTGCGTTCGGAAGTGTTGCGTTACATTGTTTTGACGTATTGAATTTTTACTTATAATTAAGTAATTGTTTTATATTTAGCCTTTCTTTCTATAAAATAGCAATTAATAGGCTACCCATTAATTGTTTAAGTCAAGTTCGCTAACTTACTTAATTTATTTAAAATGTGTTAAGTGGTTGTGTTGTGGTTCATAGTTTTGAGCATATGATTCGAACGTGCTTCGCGTCGTCGGAAGTTAGTTGTAGGAGGAAGTGTCTTTTTCGGGCTGCGCGTGCTGGCGTGCAGGTCCCTGAGAAGTTCTGTGCTGTGGGCTGTCTGTTGTTCTGTTCTGTAAGCTGCTGATTCTGGGATTTGAGGAAGAATCCGAAGGCGGCGTTGCTGCGAGCGTTATTCCTGGTTCCTGTTATTCTGAGATAAAACCGGTGAGTTGAACACGTGTGAGAGCACACCCATGCGTGCGTTTTGGTAGTGATTCGTGTATAATCGTTTTCATTCTCTTACAGTTTCTGGTACTCTTCGGTGTCGGCGTGATCGCCTTGCTGTTGATGGTTTCAACGGTTGCCGTAGTCCAGAAGCGTTTTTCTGCCTCCGTTACAGGTATGCGATAACCTCTTCTACATTTCTATCTTCAGAAACACTCTCCCCACACTTTTAAATAAGTAGGAATTATGTAATCTTTCTGTTAGAACTAAATTCTGTGTAAAAGCTATCCTAAATATAGTTTTATTGTTTGTTACTCACTAATATCTTGTGCTACTAGAGCGATCTCTTTTAGTCACTGTTTACAATATTAGTTTTGTCAAATAGGGACCATGATGCATGGCCTGAGATTGTTTTACGATGGAGACGCTCGGTGCATCCAGCGCCACAAGCGTCCACCATCAATGGTATCATGCCTCTGGTGCGTTGTATTTCTTATTATGATAATCTGAAACTATCTTTTCATTGTAATGGCTAGATCTATTAATTATTCTTAAAATAAGTGTAGTTATTCTGTTAAATGCTGTTCTGGGTGCGACGTCACCGTTAATGTAAAAGTCTGTAACTTCCCCTTATCTTCTGTCTGTAATTAGCTGTACCTAGTTGTAATGCATTATTGTGTACTACTACAGGAGGTGTTTGGCTGAGGTGTTTGGCTGAGGTGTTCGTCTGGAGTGTTTGGCCGAGGTGTTTGGCTGAGGTGTCTGGCTGGTGTCGGTCCGAGGAGTGGGTTCATCGGCTGGCAAGTCGAATCCTTCGTCGGTTGACTTGAGGATTCTTTTTCTTTAATTACGGGGATAAATTTCTTGGTTGAAAGTTTTACCTTTACATAAATACTACTTTCAATACTACTATTCTACTTATCTTTAAGTATTACATAAATTAGTATACTACTTATAACTTCTACTTTAAATAGTATGCTACTTTACCTTAATATAAACGCGTTCTCAAGGGACCAGCCAAACTAGCCAACAACCCTCCCCTTTATTTCTTTATTTTCTCATTGTTGTTATCTTAACTTTAAGATTACGGTTATATCTCTTCACTAAGAGTACCTAAGATGTTATTGTACGACAATAAATAAAACCTCTTGTCATTTAAACCTATTTTTCTTGACTTTTCCCTACTTAGGAGTTTACCCCTCCACCACTTTAAAACTTAAATCAAATTAAAACTTAAACTCTCTTTTTTTTCATAAGTTACACAATGACCAGTATAATAGAGATGTTACCAAGTAGCAATAAAGAAGGAACCAACCAAGAAATGTCCTTTGATTGCTTTATGGGAGCTTCTGGTTACAAGTCTACGCGAATCTATATGACAGCCTAACTTAACTATTTCACACTTTGGAGTAAGTTGGAGCATTTATAACACCAAACTAAACCAACTTCATATTGTAAAAACCTTATACAGTGTGAACTTTTTCTGATCATTAGACCCACCTTATGTACCATACTCAGATACTTGATGTCTACCAATATAATGTAATAACGCTCAAAAATGAATCATAGAAATACATCGAAAACCTTAATTGCCTGACTCACAAAACATTGAATTAGTTTTTATAAAAATAACTCTAGCTCCCAGTCTAATATCGTCATCAGGCTTGCATTAGTCGCGGAGCTGACTGCTTTAAGACAATGTCGAATACATTAAGATTAGTATGGACGGTGTTATGCAGGAGTTTGGATTTAGTTTCCAGTTATAATGGCTTACTGGTAGCGCATCCAAATATCTTCGTTCTAGTTTCTTGATAGTCATATTGTTTGGGTTTATGTTCGCAATTTCATATCATCGTTGAATTATGCTCTAGTTTCTGTTCAATGAATACAAATTTTGGATGATTATAACAATAGTAAGCAAATATGACTGCCTTTGTGGTCAGTTGCTACTCTGTTAGATGTACCTTTCCATTATTCCATATCAATACTTGTATTCTGTTTTCCTAAGTATTGGTCTACGTTCTAGTGGCACCCAAGGATCGGCAGAAGAAACCAAAAATAAGTTTAAACTTTGTCAACTTGATACCAACTCAAGGATAGGTACAATATTTTATGCTAGGTATAGAAATAGACAAAATATCCGAATATGTGAATGAATTTCAAAAATTTGGCCAACTGCGTGTCAGGATCGGTTCCGTACCGGGAACTAGCCGATAGCCTAGTGGGTGTGAACATTATAAGCGCTTCCGCATGTAAAGTAACCCCGGGCGCAGTCCCCTCTTGGATGGGTTAAGCCGTTGGTCCCGGCTGTCATCATTGATGGCAGTTGTTAAGCGATATTAGATGCCTTAAGGCAGCTTGAAAAATCGGACACCAGTGTTGGCCACTTACACACACGAAAAACAAACAAACAACTGGAAACTTATTTCAAAGCCAAGAATATAACCGCTGTACTAAGTAGGTAGTCAAGAAAAAGTATATAAAAAACATACACAGTCATCATTCGTTCATAGTGTTTTTTCTAATAATTAAAATATACTTAAAGCGAAGCCTCTCGCATAAGTTCATCCAAATCGTAGTTATGCATTTTTCACGGTAGCAAGCATACGGAATAAGTAATTTGTTTAACCACACAGGCCAGCGTTATTATTTGGACACCTATGTTTTGTTTCCCACAATTTGCCTCCATTTTGATTGTGAAACCAACTTAAAAGTTACACCCATAATTTCAATCTTAATCTTTATCTCATAGGTAATAAAGACGAAATTACGGGTACTCAACTTTTTTTTAAATGGTTTATATCTGACAATGACTGATATGTTAAGTTCGTGAACATGAGATATACTAAAGTTAAAGTCTAGGGTTCCGTATGACTGTTCCTAAGTCAGCCCGTCAATCTATATCTATACTAATATTATAAAAAGGAAAGACATGTTTGTTTGTTTGAAATGAACAGGCTCCGAAACTACTGGAGCTATTTTCAAAATTCTTTTACCTATAGAAAGCTTATTTATCTGCGGCTGACATAAGCTTTAATTTACGCGGCCAAAGTCGCGGGAAATTATCAGTATATTATATTCGTTAACCATATATACCATGTTGGATTAACGGTTAGTTGTGGTAGAGCTACGCTACCGGCAAAAATCACTTTAGCTGGTAGCATGAATGGGCCGGCTCGTCTGGGGAAGTACCACACTCTCACAGAAAATCGACGTTTGAGTAGTTAGCTTTGAAACTTCTATGCTTCGTTCGGTGAGTGAGGGCACCGGAGGCCCATCCCCCCTCCCCTCTGGGGAGGGAAAATAAAGGCCGCCAACGCTCTTGTCATACCCCTAGTGTTACATTAGTCCATAGGCAGTGGTGATCACTTACCATCAGGTGACCCGCTTGCTCGTTTGCCGTACTAGGACATTAAAAAAAAGTTATCACATAATGTCTACACTCGACTGCTGATTTGAATTCCTATACTTACGTTAAAATTCATAAAATTTCGCATAGTTTATACACAAATTATATAAGATACGTATGAAAAGTAGTATCTAACGCCGAAATACTTAAAGGCACCATATAATGCATCTTAACTAAAATCGTTCTCAAGTCTCGTTGTGTCACTGTCTAGATAACCTAGCAAGACAGTCTGAGATTTAAGACTGTCATTATTTCAGTTTTTTGAATATTCGGGGGTAAGTCTCTTTCTTTCTTCTTTTAGATTATGTCTTCCGCATGTAAAGCAACCCCGGGCACAGTCCCCATTTGGATGGGTGACCGCAAAGTGGCATATAAATATCTCGACCTCCTCCGTGCTTCGAAAGGCACGTTAAGCCGTTGGTCCCGGCTGCCATCATTGATGGCAGTCGTTAAGCTATGTCAGATGCCTTAAGGCAGCTTGAAAAATCTGACACCAGTGTTGGTATGTAGCATTAAAGATGGCGTATATTCTTTGTTAGCCTTCTGGGAGCTTCTGATGACAAATCTATACGAGTCCATATAACAGTCTACTTTAACTATTTCACAAATTGTTCATGAACACGAGCATTTATAACACCAAACTACACCAATGTCATATTATAAAGTCCACTAAAATCAATTTGCAAAATCGCCTAAGGCAAACGACAACTGTACCCCTTGACTTCCCACCAAAAACTCCAGTAAGTCTCTAATTGTTAATTATCATATTTGATTTGACAACAAAATGTAAGTAACTGTTTACGCATTCATATTCTTCTCAAACGCGGGGGAAGGAGAGACGAAGTGCGGGGGTAGCAGTCAGCTGATCGTCTCCCGCGCCGCCGCCCCGCCGTCGACTTCACTTGCAGACGGACGCAGCCGCGGACATACGCGTAGTGCAATTTTTAATCTGTCCTTGTAAAACTAAATTTGATTATAGTATTTACTAAGCAATATGGGATTAAGAAACGGAACCCTCAGCGTGCAGACGAAACTCACACTTGCCTATTTTTTTACAATAATTAGTACGGAATTTTGAATAACACACTATTATTGTTCCCAACCGGCAATTCAGATAAGTTTTTTGTCCAGTGACTAATCTCTGGTTGGTGATTTGCAATTTTTATGTTTTTACAAGATTATAATTATCTTGAGCTCATCCGTTGTTAATTTAGCACGTTTCACAAAAGGTATACTTCCACGCTGGTCGGGGAGTAAAGAAAAAAAAAAAAAAAACTTCCCGCGCAGATCGTAAAAGCCGATCGAGGGCAGGTCGAAAATCGAAGGAATCATGGCAATAGGCGATGCGGCTAGCGACCCATCTCTATTTGCATTACGTTTTTCATCTTCACGCTATACGATATGCTAAACGTGGATTTAGGTCTTATAGACCTGGGCTCTGTCTACACCGCAAGGGAAAAAGATGAGACAGTATATATGTATGTTACTAAAGGTACAGTCATTTGGTGGAGAATTTTGACGAAGTTAGTCAGAAAGTGGACCCGGGGCTCAAAAGAATAACGGCTAAGGATGCAATCGGGAACACGCAGGTATATGATGGTCAGGGGTGTCACCTCAACTGCCGGTACGCGCGCCCGGCCTCCCGAGCTGCTGCTTCCTGCCATCCACTACTTCTATCTTACACCATCTAGAGATGTCTTAAGGATACCACAGTTTCGGTGGCTTAGTGGTCGCATGCCAACCAGTGACATAAGGACGCCGCGTTCGATTGTTGGCACCGGCCAATAGTTTATCTAAATTATCACAAGTATTTGGTTGCGGTTCTGGAGACACTCAAAGACAAAAGAGCTGGCCTTAAAACTTTTATCATTCAGATATTCTGCGCTCTCATGAGTTCGAGATCCAGAAAAATAACCGTCGCTTGGTTATCCACACCCTAAGAGTTTTCACAGAATTTGCGAAACGTTTTTGTTTTTATTCTCTTCCACATATTTACAAAATAGTTCAAAAACATTGCTTTGTTCGAAACAAATCGCTATTTGAAGCAAAAAGAATTATAAGTACTTGGCTACAATTGTTGGACTATGGTGTAACTGAATCGCTGCTGATTTCGCCCAAATAAAAAAGTACCCTCCCCCTTTCCCCTTCCCTTTTGTGTATGAATTGAGCGTTAGTTTTTTTTAGTATTCGCAAATAATAATATTACAATAATATGTGAATAGTGTTAGTATCCCCCGTGCTCGTCCTATCTGTAAGTTTAATTAGTAACCAACACGGCTGCCCGCGATACAGACCTGTGCCTAGTGCGGGAGCCATTGTAAATGTGTGCTGTAAAAACTGTTCTGGCAAATAAATAATTTTGTAATATGTATTTGTTAGATATCCCGGGCACCAAAACAATAATCACATATAAGGACGCAAACGGGAAAATGCTTGGCGGAAGAGAAATACTTCTAATAAAATAAAGGCTAAATATGATTTAACAAACGCTTTGAAAGCACAATCAATTCACGTAAAACTAAAAAGCCAAGCCATATAACAGCTTGTAAAATCTAAACCGCCATAAACCGCAAATCTATCGGAAACTGCTGAACTTCCGCTGACTTTACTGAAATTTGGTTACGAACTAAAACGCAATAAAACATGTTTGTTCGCCGCATTGACCCGCCGTTAAGTTTGAGGAACATTTCCATATGAGGAATGTCAGAAAAATAATGTTTTTCACTGACATCAACATAAATAGATGGGATATGTCTTCCAGAGACGACAGTCTCAGTGGCACAATGGTTATCACGCCAACCAGCGCCAAGAGGGACGCCGGGTTCGATTTTTCGCGCGATTCTGGAAACACTCAAAGATAGTCCAGCAGAGCACGAATGCTGTCATAAAAGAGAACCCCGCGCTTTAACGACTCACAGCTGAGGAGGACGCAAACGGGAAAAAGAATTGATAGGAGGAGGAGGATTTTCAATAACATAAAGTAAAGAATAATAGGAAGCAAACGGGAAAATGCTTGGCGGAAGAGAAATACTTCCGATACAATAAAGGCTAAATATGATTTCAATTCACGTAAAACTAAAAAGCCAAGTCATATAACAGCTTGTAAAATCTTAACCGCTATAAACCGCAAATCTATCGGAAACTGCTGAACTTCCGCTGACTTTACTGAAATTTGGTTACGAACTAAAACGCAATAAAACATGTTTGTTCACCGCATTGACCCGCCGTTAAGTTTGAGGAACATTTTCATATGGGAAATGTCATAAAAATAATATATTTTTCATTGATAATAATATATTAAGATGGTAGATGTCTTCCAGACACCACAGTCTCGGTGGCGAATGGTTATCACCCTAACCAGCGACAAGAAGGATGTCGGGTTCGATTGTTGGGACCGGCAAATACTTTATCTAAATTTTCACAAGTATTTGGTTGCGGTTCTGGAGACACTCAATGAGTGTTGACGGCAGGCAGCTAGACTTATAACTTTAATCAATCATATTCAAGCACAGGGTGAATGCTGTCATAAAAGCGAACCTCGGGCTCATAGGAATCATATCTGAGGACGCAAACGACAAAATGCTTGGAGGAGGAAAAAGATTTCCAATAAAATAAAGGATAGATATTATTTAACTAACGATTAATTAGGATAATCAAGTGAAGAAAACCTAAAAAGCCAAGTCATATAACAGCTTGTAAAATCTTAACCGCTATAAACCGCAAATCTATCGGAAACTGCTGAACTTCCGCTGACTTTACTGAAATTTGGTTACGAACTAAAAAGCAATAAAACATGTTTGTTCGCCGCATTGACCCGCCGTTAAGTTTGAGGAACATTTCCATATGAGGAATGTCATAAAAATAATGTTTTTTATTGACATCAAACCATCTAGATGGGAGATATCTTCTAGAGATAGTTCTTTGACGTAAAACGAGGTAATTCGATTGACCTGAGTAAGATGACCAAAATCTTAATAATATAGCCATGTTTGGAATTAAGTAGTTAGATATTAATTAATGTATTGTACATTGTACGTATCTATCGCTGAAAATTATCAACTAAGCTACATAAAGGTAATTTATGTCGGCAACACTGGAGGTCTATAATCATTTATGATTTTATGACAGATCAAAATAATTTGTCTGCCGATAGCCTGTCAACTTGTTTCCTTCCTGGAATAAATGATTGTAGCTACACCGACGTCTTATTCCAAAAATAATCAAGTAATTCTGTGACATGAACGTATTCTTCAATAAGCCTTAAAAGTTCTTTGTATAGGTATTACTCACAAGTACCTTAATTCCTTTTTGAAAGCCGATCATTTATGTTACTCTCCAAATCCTCCATGTTTAATCAGAGCTAATAGAGCGAAAACGAGTTCTTTGTTAAATTAGGCGTTAGTTTATTTTTGAGTTAAGTATACTTTTTAGCAATACTTCTGATTTCACCAGCGATGTACAAAATGGTGAAAATGATTTTAAAGTACAAAATTTTAGTAAAATTGTAGAAGAATAAAACAAATACTGTATTTATATTTTTATTTCCTATCTTACAGTTAATTCAACACCAATTTCGCAAAATATTTCAGTTTTGGATTGCTCTTTGCTATCCATTTTAGATAAATGTCAGTGCCGCTTTCGGACCAGTGGGCCCCAATCTTCAGATAGTAAAATTATATCGCTCATTTACGTTTCGTAAGCAATTTTTTATCGTTCCTAATCTACTTAAGTGCGTTATATGTATATTTTATTCGCATTACCTTGTTATTTTTTGAAATAACAAAGCATAATATAACCAAGCGCAGTTAAGAGCTTAATGCATATGGCTCGGGCCATTGTGAGTTTGCTGTGTTAGTTAGTTAATTAAAGTGTTTTTTTTTTTTTTTATATAAAAAAATATTTCTGTTAGCTTTATTTATTAATATAAAAGTTTATGTGCACAACAATTATGCATAAGAAAAAAAAGCATAAAAAATTGTGCAACGGCTCTACTAAATAATATTATATAGGTAATTTATGCCTAAAAAAGTTATAATGCAATAATTCCAAAAAAACCACAGAACAAATTTAACTGTCATTTGTAAATTCCCAATCTGTGAGTAATCATTGAAAAATGTTTACAATCCCATCAGCCCTAAACGTAACAGCGATTAAATCTGCCAATTAGATTTTTAAAATTCGATATAATTTAGGATTAAAAGAATTAATTGCTGGGTGGTGCTAGTGTTACTATAGAAGCGCCTTAAGATTTAATCGCTGTGTCGTTTAGGGCTGATGGGATTATAAACATTTTTAAATGATTGCTGGCTCGCGAATTATCTTACGTCGAGGAGAATTTACTTAACTTTGTTATGTGAGTGTAAAGGAATCGTAAATTCCTTTTATTACGACGCACGTGCATCAGGGGTGTCGAATCGACAGTTTTAATTGCTGTGTCGTTTGGGGCTGATGGGATTGTTAATATTTTTATATGATCGCTGGCTCGCGAATTATCTTACGTCCTGGAACTCGTGGAGAATTTACTTAACTTCGTTAAGAGAGTGTCAAGCAGTCGTAAATTCGTTTTTTACGACGCACGTGCGTCAGGGGTGTCTGATTGAGTCTGAATCATACAAAACCCTTTAGGGTCAATATTTACTCATAGTGACACTAGATGCCCGTAAATAAGTTACGTCAGAAGCCTTTAAAAAGTTAGTAAAATTAATCCCTGCGCGTCTCACTTCTTTCCAACTAAAAGCTAAGTTCTAAGGCTACGACAATTCTATAAAAAATGTTCAAGGTTTAGAGTCGGCCGGATTTACTTAACACGCAGGTCGCCGTAAAGAGAGTGTGAAGCGGTCGTAAATTCTTTTTTTACGACGCACGTGCGTCAGGGTTGTTGAATTGACAGATTTAATCGCGGCGCCGTTTAGGGCTGACGGAATTGTAAACATTTTTGAATGATCGCTGAATCTCGGATTATTCGGGATTTACAAATGACAGTTGAATTTGTTTTGTGGTTTATCTGTTCAGGGTTTATTTTGGACATTCCCTGATCTTCTTTATCTTGATCGACGTCTACGATATATTTCGGAGAGTGAACGGTTGACTGTTTGAAAACAGAGATATTTGTATGGGAAAACTTCTCGTCTTGTGAAGTCAGTCCATAATGTAAGAGCATAGAATTAAAAAAAAAACTGGAAACTACTTAACAAAATATATACGTGGATCCCACGACCGGGTATGATTGGTCAAGGCTGAAAATTGTATTGATTCTTCAAGCGAATTTTTATCACCCTTTTTAGGGTTCCGTAGTAAACAAGGAACCCTTATATTTTATAGTTTCGCCATGTCTGTCTGTCTGTCCGTCCGCGGTTTTACGCAGAGACTATAAGTACTAGAAAGCTGTAATTTGGTATGGGTATGTATATTAATCATGCCAAAAAAGTGGTAGAATAAAATCTTGAAAAAAAATTTTTTTAGGGCAGCTCCCATACAAGTAAAGTGGGGGAGTAATTTTTTTTTCTCTATTTACCCGTCGTGTGGGGTATCGTTAAATAGGTCTTTAAAAAATATTGTGAGGTTGAGAACACCATTTTTCGATTTAGGGATCCATTTCCGAAATATTTGGTTTTAAAGTGCGAATTTTTGTTAGAGGTAAGTGGGACACTTACCTCTAACTGCCCCCCCCCCCCCCCCCTCTATCTGCTAAACGGTTATATATAGATAGGTGAAAAAAATTACAGCAGTAGTATCAAAGTTGAGTACTAAGTACAAACTAAAAAGTTATAGGCAACCAACTTATAAACTGTAAAATTTCATACTATTTTCATAGTTACATGTTTTTGGTTGTTAAACTGTGAGGTGCGAGTGTGAACAGTGTAAACTCAAAGTTGTCATTCGCACTACGTAACCCTACACTGCGCGTGGCCCGACACGCACTTGGCCGGTTTTTTTGTATAAGTTCGTCAAATGTTAATAACTATGTCCTTATCCGCACCCAAGCCGAAATGAATGCAAAATTCCGTATAGGTAGATTAGATCAGCAATAATTGCCACCAATAACTTAATATTTTACTCCTAAATCAGCTCAAATTAGAAATAAAACCCCCAGGGATTGAATAACTGAAAAAATACGGTTTTATCGGTAAGCGGTATGACGTCATTCATACCTTTATATTTCGATACCTTAGAATAATGGTACCTTCAAATTAACTACCTGTAGGATTTTGGTATTGTAATATTGCAGTATCGTTATTTTTTTCGATATTGGAATTATGAAATAAAGGTTTTCATTGAATTTTACCGCCGAGGATTCGCCTCAATGTTCTTCATCGCATAATTTTTTCGGTACTGAAAATATTTCAGTTAAGGTACCAGTAATTATAAAGGTATCGTAACTTAACGATATCGTAAATGTATAAATACCATTATTTATATTTAGCTGTATCACAACCGTAATTGTCAACTGATTTGGTTCTACCTTTAAATCTAAGGTGTATCGTAATTTTATACCGGTACCATACCCTTATACCTTTACCGTTTACAACCCCTGCACTTAACACTTCGCTAATCCAAGCTTGTCAAGTTGGAAAAGCATGACAAACAAACAAACCCCCGTCCTCATTTACAATATTAGTTATGCCATTTAGTTGCACATCTCTTTGATAATTTGGCTGACTGTACATATAGGGTGCGTCATAACTGACATGACATTAATAATTAACTCCTTGCGCATCAGTCAAACCGCGATCATCCTGTATTTCCAAAGCAATATGTCAAACGTAAATCGCTACACGAAATTGTATTGTAATTAAACCCGAAGGGAAATTAGCTGAACAACGCAATATTAGTCCCGGTTGAGGGTTAGACTAGCTGTGCCCGCGACATCGTCCGCGTAGAAAAAAGTATGTCCTTTCTCAGGCTCTAGACTATTTGTGCACAAAATTTCATTAAAAATAATTCAGTAGTTTTGGCGTCAAAGCGAGACAGACAGACTGACGGACAGACAGTGTTACCTTCGCATTTATAAAATTAGCAAGTATATTAAAGATTAGAACCCTTTCCAGACTAGTATAATGAAAAGGTGAGATTTTATGCTTTTTTATATCAAACGTTAATTGTTACACGAAATCGGATTATAATTAAACCCGAAGGGAAATTAGCTGAACAACGCAATATTAGTGCCCCGTTGGGGTTTAGACTAGCTGTGCCAGTGACTTTACCCACGTAGAAAAGTAGTTTATGTCCTTTCTCAGGCTTAAGCCTATCTGTGTACCAAATTTCATTAAAAAATAAAAAAAAAATAAAATAAAATAAAAATGCCATTTATTGCCGTATTTACACATTTAAAGGTAAGTTACCTAAATTACCATTAATTATAATAGGCAAAGGAATGCCTCAGCTTGTGCTGCCTCAGACAGGCGTCTTAGGTAGCGCTGGTTTTCAGGCACCCCTTCTCCCTGAGATGTTATGTTATTAAAAATGATTCAGTAGTTTTGGCGTCAAAGCGAGACAGACAGACTGACGGACAGACAGTGTTACCTTCGCATTTACAAAATTAGTAAGGATAGTAAATATTAGAACCCTTTCCAGACTAGTATCATGAAAAGGTGAGATTTTATGCTTTTTTATATCAAACGTTAATTGTTACACGAAATTGGATTGTAATTAAACCCGAAGGGAAATTAGCTGAACAACGCAATATTAGTGCCCCGTTGGGGTTTAGACTGGCTGTGCCAGTGACTTTACCCACGTAGAAAAGTAGTTTATGTCCTTTCTCAGGCTTAAGCCTATCTGTGTACCAAATTTCATTAAAAAATAAAAAATAAAAAAAATAAAAAAAAAATGCCATTTATTGCCGTATTTACACATTTAAAGGTAAGTTACCTAAATTACCATTAATTATAATAGGCAAAGGAATGCCTCAGCTTGTGCTGCCTCAGACAGGCGTCTTAGGTAGCGCTGGTTTTCAGGCACCCCTTCTCCCTGAGATGTTATGTTATTAAAAATGATTCAGTAGTTTTGGCGTCAAAGCGAGACAGACAGACTGACGGACAGACAGTGTTACCTTCGCATTTAAAAAATTAGTAAGGATAGTAAAGATTAGAACCCTTTCCAGACTAGTATCATGACAAGGTGAGATTTTATGCTTTTTTATATCAAACGTTAATTGTTACACGAAATTGGATTGTAATTAAACCCGAAGGGAAATTAGCTGAACAACGCTATATTAATGCTCCGTTGGGATTAAGACTAGCTGTGCCAGTGACTTTACCCACGTAGAAAAGTAGTTTATGTCCTTTTTTTAGGCTTTAGGCTATCTGTGTACCAAATTTCATCAAAAATGATTCAGTAGTTTTGGCGTAAAAGCGAGACAGACAGACTGACGGACAGACAGTGTTACCTTCACATTTACAAAATTAGTAAGGATAGTAAAGATTAGAACCCTTTCCAGACTAGTATCATGAAGAGGTGAGATTTTATGCTTTTTTATATCAAACGTTAATTGTTACACGAAATTGGATTGTAATTAAACCCGAAGGGAAATTAGCTGAACAACGCTATATTAATGCTCCGTTGGGATTAAGACTAGCTGTGCCAGTGACTTCACCCACGTAGAAAAGTAGTTTATGTCCTTTTTTTAGGCTTTAGGCTATCAATGTACCAAATGTCATTTAAAATTGGTTTAGTAGTTTTGGCGTAAAAGCTAGACAGATAGACTGACGGAAGGCAGAGTTACCTTCGCATTTATAAAATTAGCAAGTATATTAAAGATTAGAACCCTTTCCAGACTTATGAAGAGGTGTGATTTCATGCAAAAAGCATTTCATGCTATATCAAACGTTAATTGTTACACGAAATTGAATTTTAATTAAACCCGAAGGGAATATAGCTGAACAACGCAATATTAGTGCCCCGTCGAGGATAACGGTTATCAATCTAATGTATTGCTATTTTTAGATTAGAACCACTTTAGACCTTCATTTCATTTCGAGCCATTAACTGTCACACTGCTGGGCAAAGGCGTCCCTCCATTTTTTTCATTCGGTCTGTTCTAGAGCTAGATTTTTTAAGTTGTCGTGGAACTTGTCGATTTCGTCTCGCCATCGCATTCTTGGCTTACCTGGTTTTCTTATCTAGACCTTAGATTATATAAAATCTAGACAGACTGTATTGGTCTAAAAGCGTAGAAAAAAATTTTGTCTAACTCATAGACTATGATGCAAACACATAGCAACCGATTTGATGCGTGTGCTAACACAAAGCTGTCACGCACACAAGCATTGAAAAATTGGCCAGTTTTTGGCATTGAAATAAAGACATTACGGAGTCTAGAGAGTATAATATAGTCAAAGTTCTAGACTAATAAATGACAATCTAATTATGAAGAGGTAAGATTTCATGTTTTTTTTTTATATGAAACGTTAATACATACATACATACAATTATCACGTCTTTATCCCTTACGTGGTAGACAGAGCCCAAAGTCATAAAACTCAAAGGCCACGTTTAGCGTGTTGTAGAGTTAAAATAGTGATGGGTTGCTAGCCGCATCGCCATTGAAACGTTAATCGCTACACGAAATTGGATTGTAATTAAACCCGAAGGGAAATTAGCTGAACGCCATATTGGTGCCCCTTTGGGGTTAGCGGATATCAAACTAATCCTACTGATATTATAAATACGAAAGTTTGTATGTTCGAATGTTTGTTACTCAATCACGCCCTAACGACTTGAGGGCTTTAGATGAAATTATGCACACAGATAGTATATACAGATGAACACATAGGCTACTTTTTATCCCAGTAAACTGTTCCCGAGGGATCAACTTAAACGCGAGCGGAGACGCGGACGAAAGCTAGTGTATTGATATATTTAGATTAGAACCATTTCTAAACTAATATTATGAAAACCGGCCAAGTGCGTGTCGGGCCACGCGCAGTGTAGGCTTCCGTAGTTACAAATGACAACTTTGAGTTTACACTGTTCACACTCGCACCTCACAGTTTAACGACCAAAAACATGTAACAATGAAAATGTATGAAATTTTACATTTTTGAGTACATTTTATAAGTTGGTTGCCTATAACTTTTTAGTTTGTACTTGGTATTTAGCTCTGATAGTTTTCCTTTCAACTTCAGTATATGGGTCAATCAACTTTTTCTTGCTCTTGGACAACTACCGTCGGTCCCAGATGAGTTATAAAATTACTAATACGCAAATGACTATTATTAAGATTTATCTAAGAAATATACTAATAAATCAACATACTAGTATAGAAGGATTTAATTTATTATGTTTTTTAACCTTTTTATAATGGTTGTCCGAGTGACAAATGGATAATTTCTGTGTATAGGCTTGTGTCCCTGGTCAACTTTTATCCATTAAACTTGTTACCACCAAAAAAAAGTCCTAAAAGCCAATAAAAATAATATCGTAAAACACACAATTAATATATAAATTGTAAGACGAACAGGATTAATTATTTTTTAAATCTTTTATTCAAATTTTTTTTTGCATATTGCTCTTGTCCCACAAAATCGTTATCGCATAGTGCATCCATCGGACAACCACTCGTTAACTCCAAAACTAACGTAGAGATGGCGCTGAAATAGCAAATATAAAAAGCAACTAAATGGAGTAAACAATGGTAGAAGTAGCTATTTTGTATTTGCCTTGCCCTCCGCGTTAGACGGCCAAACTCAAGCGAACGGAACGGGTGTGTTTATTGATTGTCCCCTGGACTGGCGTAAAAATTACGTAAGTACGACATTTATTAAATTATGTTTTTATTTAGCAGTTGGCGTTTTTTCTAGGCTTTATGTTAACAATGTGATTAGATACAACAAACATTTGCTCTTTAATAGAATGCATAAAATTATAAAAAGTCACTCAGACAACCAGTCTTTCGGACAACCAAATTGGTTGTCCGTGGGACATTCAAAGTTGTCCGTAGGACAATATTACGAAATCATTCTGTTTCATTAGTTTTATTCGACTACGACAGTAACATATTTTATCTTTCGAATGTAAATAAAATAACAAAATCACCTATATGTTTCTATGTGATTTTCAATGATGTTTTTGATGCAAAACTGATGGATTGATTCGTCTTTATACTCATATCAAGTAGAACAAAGAGATAAAGTCGTATTGAACTAAATTAATAAGTTTGAACATTGTTCATACTTTATTTCAGAGTGCTAATTCTTTAAAAAGACAAATCATGGCGCTAAACGGGTCCAACCAGAAAAGGTCAGCCCCCAAGCCCCAGTAAAACAGGAGATAGACTTCATCATATCGACAAGGAGAAAGAGGGAGTGAGAGATACAACGATGTCTCCGTGATAAGCAAGATTAAAATTGGAAGCGGTCACCGCATTGTAAGACGCATCTTGAATATCGATCTCGGACGTAAAAGAACTCGTCTGATGAAGTCTAGTCCCTTAGACCATCTCGCTTATCCCCATAACCAGTACCAAGGCGTCTTTCAACTTGAGCTATAAAAATCGTTTCGATTGCGTTTCTGTGGATAAGCTGAACAACGGATTCGTAGAAGCTGTCCAAGTCCCGCCCCAAAAAGAAACTTCAAAAAATCTCTTCTCAGACCCTAGATATGATGACTGAACGACGATCCATGGCACTGAAGACCTTCGGAAATGCTCTCATTGGCGGCTCAATAAACAGCTCCAAAAATCCTTGCGGCACGATATTCGCTCTTTTAATACGGAAAGTATTAAGGAGACGATAGAGCAGAATAAGCTGTAACGAAAGTGTTCGCAAGACTGGAGTCTATTGGGCAGAGCCGATTATGTAAGCTGAAGACGGAGGAGGCAAAGTGGCATCGACAAAAGCCGAGATGCTGAGAGAGATCGAGAGGTTCTACGGACAGTCGTATACAGCAGTTGCTAAACCCATTATCACCTTTGCTAAAGATCCGAAAGAGCAAAGCTAACCCGACACTTTACCGAAGGCATCCCGGACATCAGCCTGTACGAGATTAGGATTCAAACAGCTTAAAAACAACAAGGCGCCGGGTGAGAACGGAATCACAGCAGAGCATCTGAAAGCGGGTGGAAGCCGGTACTGAATGTCCATCAGTGGCTCTTCAATTCCGTACTGCTCGAGGGCGTGACGCCTGAGGCATGGTACAGGGGCGTGGTAGTGCTGTTCTTCAAAATGGATGACAATACCCTACTGAAGAACTATCGACCCATCACTCTCCTGAGCCACGTTTATAAGCTGTTTTCGAGGGTGATCACGAATCGTTTCGCGAACAGGCTTGATACCTTCCAGCCTTCCGGAAAAGCCGGTTTCCGAAAAGGCTACAGTACCATAGACCACATCATACGCTGTGGCAGGTTATATAAGAGACCAAGGATAATAACGCATAACGCACAACTGTAACCATGGACTATGAGAAAGCCTTTGCTTCGATCGAAACATGCGCCGTGCTTCAGTCTCTCCAGTGGGCTCGCATTGACCATCGGTATATCGAAGTGTTGAAGTGTTTATACAGCAACGCCACAATATCAGTCAGAGTGCAGGAGCAAGGAACGAAGGCTATTCCACTGCAGAGAGGGGTAGACAGGGAGACGTCATTTCTCCGAAACTGTTTACCGCCGCTTTGTAATGCCTTTAAGCTCTTGGAATGGATGGCATTAACATCAATGGCGAGTATATCACTAACCTTCGATTTACTGATGATATCGTTGTCATGGCGGATTCTTTGGAGGACTTGAGTACCATGCTCAATGGCCTCATTGAGGTTTCATTCATCATGTCGAATATCCATGTTGCACCAATACCGGTTTATGTTGGGAATTCTATCCTTGAAGTTGTAGACCAATATGTCTACCTGGGTAAGTAAATCCAGGTTGGAAGTTCCAGCTTCAAGAATGAGGTCTTTTGACGAATCTAACTCGGTTGGGCAGCGTTCGTGAAGCTCCCCAGTGTTTTTTCGTCCGAAATGTCTCAGTGCCTAAGACGAAAATCTATAATCAGTGTGTGTTACCAGTGATGTCTTACGGGTCCGAAACGTGATCCCTAGGGACCACGTTTGAGGTCCATAGTAAGCTTACTATGGGCCTTATAAGAAAGCTCAAGGTCACTCAAAGAGCTATAGATAGGGTTATGTTCTTTATAATAATAATAATAATCCTTTATTTCAGGCAATAATATTGTACCTACAATTACGTACAATATCAGAGGCCCATATCATATATACCTTAGACTAACATACATATAATACAATATAACTTAAAACTAGGTCACACGTTGTGTCGGCGACGTGAGGCGCGGGGCTTCAGCAGGTAACCGTCCTCGGAATTTCCGGTACACGACTCCCTGCGGCCAGAAGTCCTCCTTCATGAAGGTCTCGAGATGTTGGGTCGGCACTCCTACCACAAAGGAACTAAAGTTTACTCTATGGCGAGATGCCAACCGTTCGACCCTCAATGTCAATTTGGATTTCTTCAGCACGTAGGTTACGACGTCTTGAACCGTCGTATTCCAGTGCAGTCGGGACACATACAGTTGCGTACACTTGACCTCTGAACGCAACTGATTGGGTCCAGTCGGTGCGGTGCCAAGATGGTTACGGCTGGCAGGCTTCGTTTTCCTCCGCTTAGCTAAAGTGAAGCCCTCCTTATCGCACTGATCTTTATGTTGACCCGACGTCACAGGCTTGCGAGAGCTTGCCTGTTTATTCCCCTTCAAGGCAGGTCGCTGCGCTGGCGCAGCAACAGGGACGGCGGCTACGGCTGCGTAGGCACGTGTCGGGGTTGACGTGCTCGGCAGTGATGTCAGCTCATTGCGGGGGGAAGAGCGGGCGGCGGGGCGCGGTGTATCGCTTGTGACGACAGCTGATGGCGTTGTGTCCAATTTTGCTGACTCAAAGCTGCATACCGATGTATTCTGCGCTCCGCGACGTGTGTTGACGTTCGCGGCCTCGGGTGACCTACATACCGAATTGTTACCTTTTATTGATAACAATTCGGTACGCAACTCGGTGATCGTATTTTCCGAGGCCTCCAATCTCCACTGCACCTGTGCCAGGCTGGTTTTCAGGGCTGTGATGTCTTTCAGCAGCCTGGTCACATCGACATGATCGAACGAAACCGGGGGCAGTTTCGCTAGATTCGCAGCGCATAGCGCTGGCATGTCGTCCGGATCGGTCACCTTCATCAGGGCGATAACATCCTGGAGACTTCGCTCGCCGTTCTCATCTCTCCGGCGAGATGGCATCTGCGCGGACTTGCCGAGCACCTCATAGAGCAGCACCTTGCCGCTGCAAATCTCCTCCATGCTGAAGTTTGACTTGCAGATCTGCATGATGCTGATCTCGTCCATCGTGTCTATGGCATGATACACGAATGCCAACAGCTCGTTAACTATGACTTGCTTGGAAGCCATAGTGACAAAATCGTGCAGCGGCTAAAGCCGCGCAAATCGCGAATATAAATATTCGAATAGTGCAGTGTGTACTGGGGCGCGTGCGTTACGGATCGCGCATCGCACTGCACTCCACTTTGTTTCTCTGCGAAATCGAATCAGAAACGAGGAGATCTGTAGAAGAACAAACGTCACTGACATAGCTCAGTGGATTAGCTCTTTGAAATGGCAGTGGGCGGGGCACATAGCGCAAAGAACCGATGGGCAGAAATGTTCTGACACCCACCCGACCAGGTGATCGGACGACCTGACCAAGGTCGCAGGGAAGCGCTGGATGCAGACCGCTTCCAATTAGTTATTTTGGAAATCCTTGGGAGAAGCCTATGTCCAGCAGTGGACTTCTTGCGGCTGAAATGATGATGATGATGTTTTATTTTGTTTTTTAACTATAAATCAATGATCCACTTTTCCTTTGGACAACCGAAAATCCACTGGACAACCAAATTGTCCCCATAAAAAGGAGGCAAATTTCACCACTTTTTCTTTTAAAAACTATAAAATTGTTTATTTATTTTTTTATCAATGTATAGAGTTATGTAAAATAAACCCACAGGCTTTGTCGGTTTTGCAATATTGGTAGAATAAAACTATTTTTATGAAACTTTTCATCAACTACAGAAGTTACTGTTGTCCAAGAGACACTATTTCTTAAAATATTTTTAAAGTTATGTGCGCAATAAAGAAAAATATACTAAAAACTTAAAAAACTTACTCAGTTTTACTTTACAAAGTATTTGCTTTAGGATAAAGTACATTTTACTACATAAAAAAAAATATTGAACTAGTTGTCCAGGTGACCGATTTTATTGGACTTCAGTGCGCTTACGAGCCAAAAATCAACAATTTAGATACAAAACTGCTCTGCTCTATGCAGAATCATAAAATTTAATAAATTTTCTAACTTCTGAGGCTTTGAAATTAGTTAAAAGAAATATTTGTAAAAAATATGCAAAAATTGAAAACTGTGCACTAAAAAGTTGATTGACCCATATATACTACTGCTGTAATTTTTTTCACGTATCCATATATAGCCGTTTAGTAGATAGAGGGGGGGGACACTTACCTCTAACAAAATTTTGCACTTTAAAACCAAATATTTTGGAAACGGATACCTAGATCGAAAAATGGTGTTCTCAACCTCACTATATTTTCTAAATACCTATCTAACGATACCCAACACGATGGGTTTGTATAGAAAAAAATATTACTCCCTCTTTACTTGTACGGGAGCTACCCTAAAAAAAATTTTTTTTTCAAGATTTTCTTCTACTACTTTTTTGACATGATTAATATACCTGCCCATACCAAATTTCAGCTCTGTAGGACTTATAGTTTCTGAGTATAATCGCGGACGGACAAACAGACAGACATGGCGAAACTATAAGGGTTCCTAGTTTACTACGGAACCCTAAAAAAGTAAGTAGGTATAAGTAGTAACTAAAGTAAGTAGTGTAAAGGTTTTTGTACAATAAAGTTATTACATAGGTACATTCATGCATCATACATTTGTGTAGCAGTTGATTAACAATACATTTGTAATAGCCCTAACGCGTTGTCGACTGTACATCTATTCATCTACAGCAGCAGTCTGACTGTACCACTAATTAGATACAAGGTAGATACATATCAATTATAACGTATTTGCATATCTGTAATTGCTTTTGCGGTTTGATGATAACTGGTTAATATTTGGTTCGGTATTGTGATGAGTAAGATTAGGTTGTAGCTACTACTGGATTAATTTGATAAGCATCTTAGATGAGACTATCTGAAGTTATTTATTCTTCATCATCATCATTTCAGCCGCAAGAAGTCCAGAGCTGGACATAGGCCTCCTCCAAGGATTCCCAATACGACCGGTTGGAAGCGGCCTGCATCCAGCGCCTTCCTGCGACCTTTATTCTTCATATTATACTATTCTAACAATAAAACTTACTAAAAATAAATTTACATGCCTAAAAATACAAATCTTGCAGATAATATTATTAAGAGGGTATACTAGCAGTGCGTTTTCCATACAAATGTATTTCTCTGTTTTCTCGCTGAAAACTGCTTCTAGAGGCACAATTCTTTTTACATACAATACATAAAATAGGTATGTGTCACATGTTTTATTTTTTTCTAAAAACCTGTTTAAAAGAAAAAAAATTGTACAAAAACAGTTTTTTTTGGAAAATATAAAAAATAGGGGCATTCCAATTTTAGTACTTGATTTTATGAAAAAAAAATTATGGCTCTAGAATCAGTTTTCAGCGAGAAAATAGAGCAATACATTTGTATGGAAACCATATTGAAAAAATACATCTAGTATACGCTCTTAATATGTAAAATACGGGACACTCACGTGTGAAGTCAGCTACAGGCCGACATGTTTCGACCTGATCCAGAGGTCTTCCTTAGGGCGAATGTGAACCGAGACGCGCGCACGAATCCGGCCCAATCCGCACTGCGGATACAGTACACACTGGGACTACTTAGTGCGTACGTGAGTGACCCGTATTTTATATAATACTTTTTATATTAACTATCTCACGTTAGTCTTAATTAAAAAAAATCCAACATAAATAAGGCTTTGCGGGCTAATAATTTTCGTTCTACATTTTCACAGGTATTTGTCTTCGATTTTTGAGCTTCCCAGGAAGGATTAGCGTTAGGCAGGTGGCCGGCCGTCATAACTCTTCTCTCGTCTCCCCTTTAGTGAAGTCGTTTATCATGATCATCATAATCAGCCGTATGAAGTCCACCACTGGATATGAACCTCCTCCAAGGATTTTCATCTTAGGGGTGTTGGGGGGGGGGGGATGTACTATACTCACGAGCTTGGCAGACGGGTTGGTATCCACGCCCATAGAGTCAACGAGCTCCTGCTGGTGATCCAAATGTAGGATTTAACCAAAAGAATAAAGAATACTACTTTCTTATGGTCATTCTAATAATGGTCATCTAACTAAAAAGAGAGCTGGAGGCCGACATCCCTCCTCCCTTCTGAAAAATAATAGGCTGGCAATACAGGCCGGCAATGATAAGAATCACACCCCTGGTGTTGCAGTTGTCCATGGGCAGCGGTGATCACTCACCATCAGGCGACCCGCTTGCGTATGTATGTATGTATGACAAAAAAAAGGATTTAATCAAAAGAATAAAGCAAGTAGTATAATGATGATATCTTAAGCATCTAAATCTGGAAACTGGTGATGCTGATGGAGGATTTTAGCAAATTGGATGAGCCGATCAGTGTACCCGTTGCCCTCATCATCCATTGATTATATCTTGCACCTAATGGAATCCTAACCTTTTTCGCAAATTAAATTTTAAGTTCGATCATCAGATAAGAGAAAAAAGGAGATGAAGTAAGTTGAACCAGATCAAATTGTTGACATAACTTATAACTATAATTGTGTGACCTGAAAATGATGTATTTAATTGCCAGCAAATTTATTTGCTTTTAGTATATATCCGAAATTATGTACATGTGTACCCCGAGAGGTAAAAACGAGTGTAATAAAGGAATGAAAAACAAGGAATCCGTCCACTTGTTATCTATGTCTATGAGAAAAAGGAGCCAGGCTCGTCGGAACTCGACACGCTTGTGCGGTATGTCGAGGAGAAGAAACTGGAAATCATAATAGGGTGTGATGCTAATGCCCACAACGTAATGTGGGGAAGCACCGACACGAACGACAGAGGGGTGAAGTTAGCTGAATACCTGGTAAGCTCACCTTTATTTATTTGTAACAAAGGTAATAAACCTACCTTCGTAACTGCCACGAGGAAGGAGGTCATTGATATTACGGTGGCCTGTAAAAAGGCTTTAAACAAAATTCAAGATTGGCATGTATCGGATGAGATCTCCTTATCAGATCACAGATACATCTGCTTTAGGTACAGGAGCAATAATACTGCCAAACTACAAACTGTTCTTAAAAGAAACCCCAGGCACACTGACTGGGTTTCCTACAGAGAATTGCTAAAGGTCGAATTAGGAGCTCCAGGGTCTAGGCTGAACTCTGTAGTTGACCTGGAACTTGAAGCTCAGCGTATAACAGATGGCATCAAAAATGCTTGGATGGATAGCTGCCCCGAACGTAAACCTAGGATCCTAAAAGATCCTTGGTGGACGCCAGAAGTGGCAAAGATGCGAATGGAGACAAGAAGACTCTTTAATGAAGCTAAAGCCAAAAAGGACTTTAGTGACTATCATAAGGCTCTCACCGAATATAGCAAAGCGGTGAGAAAGGCAAAAAGTTCTGCCTGGAGGAATCAGTGCGAATCTATCAGTGCAATGCCTGAAGGAATGAGACTGGCCAAGGCTATGTCCGTCACAAAGGCAAACCCATTATCGACTGTGAAGGATGAGAATGGTTTGCAAACTGAATCTGGATTAGAAACATTAAAGGTGATGTTTAAAACACACTTCCCTGGGTGTATTGAGACGGATTTGGATCGAGCAGATCAGGCGGATCTAAATCTTGATAATCTTAAATCTTGGGAGGCCAGAACCTTTAAAAGGGACTGGGATATGGCTAAGAAAGTCGTTGATGAACAGAGGCTAAAATGGGCCGTGGGAACCATACAACCATACAAGGCACCTGGCCCAGATGGCATCTACCCAGTTTTATTACAACAAGGAATCTCCATACTGAGTCCTCACCTTTGTAGGCTGTTTAGGGCCTGCATTGCGTTTGGATACATTCCAGAAACATGGAGATTAGTAAAAGTTGCTTTTATCCCGAAACCAGGGAAAGCGACATATGATGAAGCAAAAGCTTTTAGACCCATTAGTCTCCAGTCCTTTGTGTTGAAGACTCTGGAGAAAATGGTGGATAGATACATAAGGGATGGTCCGCTGAAGAAGTATCCACTACATGCAATGCAATGTGCCTATCAGCCGGGCAAGTCTATAGAGACAGCTCTGCATTGGGTAGTAAGTCAGGCTGAAAAGGCATTGGAGAACAAAGAGCTATGTCTGGGAGCCTTCCTTGATGTGGAGGGAGCTTTTGACCAGACCACTTTCGATTCTATTGGCAGAGCGGCTGTAGAGCATGGAATACCAAGAACTCTCTGCAGATGGATAGAAAACATGCTTAAAGGAAGGATAATTCATTCAGAGTTATTAGGAGATGAATTATCGGCGGTAACGACGAAAGGTTGCCCACAAGGAGGAGTCCTATCACCAACTCTTTGGAGTCTAGTGGTAGACTCCCTGATAGTGTCTTTGAATAAAGGCCCGGTCACTGCGGTTGGATACGCGGATGACATAGTAATACTTATCAACGGGAAAGTTCCCGACACGGTGAAAGGGATTATGAATAAAGCTTTAAGGGAGGTACAGGAGTGGTGTACTATGAACCACCTAAGTATCAACCCGAGCAAAACAACAGTTGTCCCTTTCACAAGGCTCCGGAAATTGACGGCCTTGAGCAAACTCAAAATGAATGGCGTTGCGCTCAATTTGTCAAATGAAGTCAAATATCTAGGAGTTACGTTAGACAAAGAACTGACATGGAATACACATGTTAACAATAGTATCATAAAGGCCACTAGAGTATTTGGAATGTGTCGAAATACCTATGGCAAAACATGGGGCCTAAAGCCGTATATACTACGTTGGATATATGAGATGATGGTAAGGCCCATCCTGACCTACGGAGCACTGGTATGGTGGCCGAAGGTAAAACAAGTAACGTGTATTAATGCACTGAAGAAAATACAAAGAATAGCATGTTGTGCTATTACTGGGGCATTCACTACAACACCAACGGCATCTATGGAAATGATCCTTGGGTTGCCACCCTTACATATATATATAAAAGGCGAAGCCTGCAAGGCATTATATAGACTGTCTTCGACTGGTCTGTGGAGCAGGCATGCACCAAGGACAAGGCATACGCAAATTGAGACAACACATGAGCTCGATAGGTTGTTGGACATGGGAAGTGACAAACAGCTTCCCGTATACAACTTCAAGAAGAACTATAGAGTATATATTCCAACAAGAGACGAATGGAAGGAAGAATTTTGCCCTTCTGAACGAGAATGCTCAATCTGGTACACAGATGGCTCCAAGACCATTCATGGAACAGGTGCGGGCATTTTCTCCAAGAATAAACAACTGTTTCAGAGCATGGGCCAGTTTGCAACCGTATTTCAAGCGGAAACATATGCAGTAACTGTCTGTGCTGAATCTAGAGAAAAGGTTAAAAAATCACCATATCTATATTCTAAGTGACAGCCAGGCCACTCTCATGGCACTTAACTCCGACAGAATCGATTCTAGATTGGTCTTGGACGGTGTGAATGCCTTAAATCAACTGGGTAGGCACAACAGTCTGAGACTGGTCTGGGTGCCCGGTCACGTCGGGGTTGAGGGCAATGAGTCGGCCGATGAGCTGGCTAGGAAAGGGTCAGATACACCATACATTGGACCGGAACCTTTCTTAGGCCTATCATACAGCGTAATAACAACTGCAATAAATGCATATGTCGTCAGCAGACACCAAGCCGAATGGAGTAATCTGAGTGGACACGTACACTCCAAGGAGACACTTGGTATCGACAACGCCAGTTGGCACAAAAGGTTCTGTAAATTTAACAGAAAACAGACAAGATTTCTAATGGGAGCCCTGACCGGACACTTCGAAAATAACAGTCATCTCTTCAAATTGAAAATTGTCGGAAGCCCTCTATGTAGGGCATGTGAGGAATCAGAGGAGACGATGAGACACATCTTGTGCTACTGCGACTCTTTGGCTGGTAAGCGTTTGGACCTTTTCGGATCGGCGTATCCTGATCTAGAGGACTACAGGCACTACGCACCAGGTGATATACTGAAGCTTATGCAGTCCTTCTTCGGGAATCACCGTGTGAGTGAGTAAGGCATGGGGTAAGTACAAAATAACCCAAAGGTTAGACGTGCTTCCGATTTATAATCGGCCCCAATGAAGATAAGATAAGATAAGATCTATGTCTTCGTATATGAACGCAATTTTAGTAGAAAGATAGTATTATAAAAGTAAACTCTTTATGATATTTGGATGACCATCCTTCCTGGGAAGCTCAAAAGTCGAAGACAAATACCTGTGAAAATGTAGAACGAAAATTATTAGCCTGCAAAGCCTTATTTATGTTGGATTTTTTTTTATTTAGACTAACGTGAGATACTAATATAAAAAGTATTATATAAAATACGGGTCACTCACGTACGCACTAAGTAGTCCCAGTGTGTACTGTATCCGCAGTGCGTATTGGGCCGAATTTGTGCGCGCGTCTCGGTTCACATTCGCCCTGAGGAAGACCTCTGGATCAGGTCTCGCCCTGAGGAAGACCTCTGGATCAGGTCGAAACATGTCGGCCTGTAGCTGTTTTCACACGTGAGTGTTCCGTATTTTACAAATTAATAATATTATCTGCAAGATTTGTATTTTTAGGCATGTAAATTTATTTTTAGTAAGTTTTATTGTTAGAATAGTATAATCTGAAGAATAAAAGTCGCAAGAAGGCGCTGGATGCAGGCCGCTTCCAACCGGTCGTATTGGAAATCCTTGGAGGAGGCCTATGTCCCGCTCTGGACTTCTTGCGACTGCAATGGTGACGATTAAGAAAAAATAACTTCAGATAATCTCATCTAAGATGCTTATCAAATTAATCCAGTAGTAGCTACAACCTGATCTTACTCATCACAATACCGAACCAAATATTAACCAGTTATCATCAAACCGCAAAAGCAATTACAGATATGCAAATACGTTATAATTGATATGTATCTACTACAAGTTTTAATTTAGATAAATGTTTGAAAAAAGTCTTTAAACAAGAAAATAGTACATTATGATTCAAATTGTTGTTTTTTAAACCACCTATCTTCTTGTTTCTTTTATCAATGTATGGACCTTCGTTAGGCCCTATTTTTTAAACGTCCCTCATTACCGTATTTTTCGCAATATACATGATGGCTTATAGAAATGCGATGAAAATTGTTATTAAATTTTCCAAGGGAAATATTTAGGACGAAATTTTCTTTTGACCAAAGGAATAACTTCCAAAGTATGTTTAGGAATCCGCACGTCAAAAGTAAAATATATCTTTTCGGATCACCTTGTTGTCAATGCCTGTTTGTCAAGACCCTATTTCTCAGGGACGCGTGTAGGTATCAAGTTTTATTCGAACATTTAGGAATCATAAGATTTTTTTAAATGCTAAAAAAAAGTTTGGGGAAAATCCTGCCCCCAAAGACTTTTATCCCATATCTTATCTCCTAATTTAAAAATAGTTCAGGAAAGTAGTGAACAACTTTACTTTGTTACAAAGCTTTTTATTAATAATGTCGGCTTGTTTTGCTGTTTTTGCGACGACAGGTAAACGCTTGAAATATTCACAGAATATTTAGTTGTATATTGATTATAAAAATAAATAATTATATCAAAATAAATAGTTAAGGGGGCTTCCATACAACATGTTTATTGCCGTTTTTGCTCGCTATAATGCTCGCTATAATGTTACGGATCCCTTTGTGTGCGAGCCCGACTAGCACTGGGCTGCTAACACGCTTTTAATAGCTTTACTTGTAACTAATTATGTATGTAAGAAAATCTTGGAATCTTAATTTGACCCACTTCCCGGTCTTCGATTAGGACGAAATTTTGCACGCTCTCTGAGTTCTGATGACAATACATGACTATCTAAGAAACGTCATTACAAAGCGTGTTTTTTAGATTTTTAAAACTATTATTTGTTTATTATATACATACATTGATTAAGCCATGTGTCTTTTCGCAAACAAAGCAACCCCAAATCTACTAACCTAATTTGCGAGGACATCCTACAAAGTTCCTTACATCAAGGACAAAAAGCTTCCACCAATGAAAGCAAGCAATTTGGGATTATATTTGTGCGAATATTTTTTGTGTAGTAAGGTTGTATTTTCTCGATTTTCGATGTGTCTTTACAGTTATATATATAAAAAGCTATTTTCTCGCGACTTCATCTCCGTGAATTATAGCCTATGCCACCCTCAGATAAATTACCTTTCTATCATAGGTGAAAGAATTTTGATCGGTCTAGCAGTTTCGGAGTTTCATTACAAACAAACAAACAATCATATCTTTTATAATATTAGTATAGACAAAGATATTACTTTACTCGATTTTCGACTATAAAAGATAATATAAAATGACCCACCTTTTTATATTACCTTAATTTATATTTATCACATTATTATTTGTATCTCTCTGAGACTCACGGGTGTTACCCCGGTCCTTTGGAAGGCTTGCGTGGGGATATAGATCCAACACGTAGAGGCCCTTTGGAGAAGTTGATGTAATGTTGGTCTCCAGCCAGAACCCATTCCTGGAAATACCAATGAATGATATGTCCTCGAACAGGTTTTGGCCAGAGGTGGGACTATTGCATTAGAAAAAGGGAAATTAATGGGCTATGGGGCTGAAATATGGGTGGACTTAACGCTGGGTTATTGCAAACGGTCGGACACCTGCCATAATCATGATAACTGACTACAATTGGCAATTGTTATCACATTTATTATTAGTTTTTCAAAAAATAAATTTTTGCGTCAAGCTTTTATAATGAGAGATTTTAATTTTACATAAATAGTGTTACCAAGATTAATCAAATGAGCCCAAACACGGTGTGTTTATCTTCTTTAGTTTGAAGTGTCGTACATCTATTCTTTATGTATATTACTTGACACATTTTAAGTATGTGGAGTCAGTAGATTAGCAAAAACAAAGCTTATGAACATCAAAGAGACCTCTCCAACCCGTCTGGTCAACGTTGACAGTGTAGGCCAAATCCTCTGACTGCTCTGGCTATATATATATCAGAGAGGGTCGTGCTGCTGCTGTGGAGACTAAAAAAGACCTGATGATGATGATGATAGGCTATGTGACGTAAGCAAAATTTCAATATAGACGTTCTTTCAAAAAGCACTTATTTTTGGAGTCGGTTTGATTAAATTATGGTATATCCATGCTGTTCTAGGAGTAAAGAAAAAACGTAGAATGTATACATTTACACTTAAATTACACAATACAATTTTATTAACTCTTTAGTAATGTGAGAAGGGATGCAAAATGTTGGTAATGCTCCTCGCATTACCAACATTTTGCATCCCTTCATTACCTTTGATTTTAGCAATATTTATTATAATCATATTTTTTCCAGTTTACACGCATAATGTTCAATTCGTTAAATGTCTAGCGGTCGCAAAACGTGCATTTCGCAGAATGCCAGTTCCCATAATTTTGATTAAAATTTTTGATCAAAATCTGTTAAACTTCGATTTTGAACAGATTTTGATCAAAATCTGTTAAACTTCGTCAAATTTCTTTATAATACAACATGAATTTTAAAACTCTTTATAAATTTATTATAAAAAACAATATAAAAAATTTAAAACACACTGTCAGGAATATTGGAAATTATGGGAACTGACATTCTGCGAATTGGACATTTTGCCAACACTGAACATTCTGCGTCTAATTGCGAAAATGAGAAGACTGTAACACTCAATAAACCAAATACTGTGTTTACACTGCTACAAAATATCAGGCTATACATTTCCAATATGTGCTGGCCGCATATTATACGGAAATTAAATAAATTACGAGACCAGTTTATACTGGAAATGTATAGCTTGATTTGGCACAGTGTGTGTTGGTATGACTGGGCCATGCTCAAAATATTTATAAGAATTGGTAATGCTTCCCGCACCTCTCAATTTAATCTATTGTATTTTATAAATTTGTAATATGCATATGTCGCAGTATGATAAAGCGTAATATAGTTATATCCCTAGGGATATAATTATCTACCGTAACACAGTTATTCATTACTATCTTACTAGGAATATAAATATAATACGGTTCAAGTTTAGTGAAATAATTATAGGAGTGTAATGTAATGCGGGGTTGAAGTTTTAGAACAGCGATATAAAAGTCATGAACTTCAGTTGATATTCTGAAAGATTTGTTACCCATAAATGCAAAAAGTTAAAGGTAAACAAACAAAGGAAATGAAGAGTTATTGCTGAGAGAATATGACCAAAATTATTGCCGTTAGTCTCTCAGCGACAACTTTTCATTTAGTATAGGATAATTGAAAGTTATTTTTGTTAACTGTACTTCATTTCTGGGTACCTAACCAATATTTCAGAATACCAACTAAAGTTCCAATAATATACGATTTTTATTCCGCTTTCCTAAAACTTCTTTCCCTTCGCTCCTTCGCATTACACTGCTACAATTATTTCACTAAACTAGTAATATAATTACATCACTAAACTTGAACCGTATTATTATTATGTTTCTATTAAAGATAGTAGTGAATCGCTTTGGTATTACTATGTTACGGTATATAATTATATCTATAGGGCTCTACCTATATTACAGCATTATCTATTATGATAGATATGTATAGAGTAATATACTTACAGATTTGTGTCGCAGCATACTGCGACAGATTTGTGTCGCAGCATACTGCGACACAAATCTGTAAGTATATTACTCTATACAGCTTATGTAACTATTCTCTAAAATGGTACGCACTTGTTTAGGCACAGGACTAAAACAATCTTTTAAATTCAGTAATTCCCAGGTGTCTGTCTCTTCAACTATAAATGATTTGAAATGTTCACAAAAGTTACTTGTATTTAAAAAAGAACAATAAAAATAAAATTGTGATGAATCTTCCCTTGCTACCATTATTTGGGAAATTTTACAAAATTTTGGAACTGCATCTTCATAGTCATAAATAAGGCAATCACCAATACAATACTTAATACCATTAATTACAAGCCATTTGACATATCCATATACATCCTCACTTTCTACTTCGGTAATTAATCGCTCTCCTTTAACTTTTCCATGTTGTACAACAGGAGTTAAGCCCCGTTTATTAAGAAACCTATAACAACATTTCAATTGGCACTTAACTGCTAGTGACAAAGGCACATTTCGTTGTGTGTTTATGGAATTAGAAACACGTTTCAAATCTAAATGCTTGGCTTCATATTTGAAGGCACTTAATAATATAGGAGGACCAATTTTTTCAATAATATCAGGGTAGTGAACAAGAAAATGGTGTTTAGGTTTTAAAGTATCTCCAAACAGTGAAATATACTGTTCATGATGCTCCAATATCAAATTCTTTAAATGTAGTAACAATTCTGCATTAAATGATTGTGACATCACAATATTGGTTAACTCAAGCAAACATAAATAGTACTTCCAAATGTCATCGCCAGGTGGTACTAGGTCGCCAACAAGAAATTGAAAATTTCTTACAAAACACAACATTTCCGAAGCAGAAAACATTAACGAACCTTTTTCTAAATTATTCTTTGAGACTTGCGGTGGTACATTAGAATATTTAAAGTCATAATATTTGATTCTGTCATTTAGTTGATTTAGGGTGAAATATTTCAGTCCTATTAAAGCGTTTATTATCAGTGCCATGCCATACCGATGTACCCCTTCACATACATCATGCATAACATCACAATATACATTATTATAGACATGAAAGTCACCGATGCCATTCCAAATACAACTTTCTTTAATTCCCCTTTTCTGAATAACATCATCTTGATATTGATCAACTGATCGCTTAGTGCTGATATCACAACTCAACTGAGTCCGACACTGGTCTTTAGTTGAATGGCAAAATCGACAGTAAGACAGAGAAGCAAAACTTTCATTAAATCCTAAAATACTATGGAGACCTAAATTATCTCCAGCAATTACACCTAGAGAAAATCTAACTCTAAATGTTATCTCTTTCACAGTTATATCAATACCATGTTCATGCAAGTATCTTAATTCTTCAATCAAGGAATTAAAAACAGCTGCATTCCCAAATTTATTGCGGTCAGCACTGTAGAAAATCATTGCCAAAAATATATTTTCTAGACGACTGGAATACTCTGGTGGTATACAAGCTATTGATATATACACAGCCCCAATTTTATTACAACCTGCATGACTACCTAACGGATTTCCGGTTTCTAGGTCGTCAAAAAATAACACTAAAGGAACGAATATACTGTTATTATTATCATTCCCATGTAGATTTGTCCAAATTTTGCCCTGTACAAAGTTTCGAAGTGATTCTTTTTCTTTCATTAGGTCAGATTGGTAATTGCTTATCAGCTCATAGATCCCTGGCACTTCTAAAAATAATTTCAAAGTGTGTCTTAATGGTACCATACATAGGTATTTTTCTTTTAATGTCATTATAGAGTTATTAGGCCCAACCATTGCTTTTTTTTGTATTAAACCGACAGAATATAATTCAGGCTTTACATATTTTTTACTACTCTCAAAATATTTTAATCGTTTATATTCACTGTCTACGTGAGAAAAACAAGAAACTAAATTCTCAAAAACTTGTTCATTTAAATTATTACTTAAGAACATGCATCTTAATTGGGATGAAACATTTGCAAATAAACTTTTAACAGAAATTATAAGTTCTTGTGTGAATAATCTAGACAAATTGAGTTTGTCATATAATTCACATACGAAAGAATCTATATAAGATCTCAGTATATCTAAAAAATTATCTGTCCTTACTTCCATAACTACTTTGTCTGGGACTGTGGAGCGCTCAATAGTTTTGAATGTTTGTGATGTTTCAGTGTTATTATTACTGGCACTGAGTACCCCATTATTGGGTACTGCATTATTGACATTGTGTGTGTCATTAGTATTATCAGTGGCTACTGTATTATCGCTATTTACATTTTGTTTATGGGACCGTTTTATATGACTTTTAAGAGAATATTTTTTGTGATACAATCTATTACATGTGCCTATGGGACAGATATAATAATCATTAACATTGTGATAAAATTTCAAATGGAAAGAGTACTTATTAAAATCGTTAAATTGTTTTCCACATTTAGGGCAAATCATTATGAAAATTAAGTAATTGTTTACTTACCAAATATTTTACTTATTTTTAAAATGCCAAATTTAATACATCAGAAATGTAGGGAACCGGGTTGTCATACTCAGTTGTAATGTTGTAGATACATCTCTGAACAATTAACATGATGTGTTCACTTGATTTATTATATTTCGCATTAAAGACCTGATATGATTTAAAAAGTGTATCATAGGCAGATGTTGCAGAGTTAAATGTATATTTTATCTCGTCAATCACTAGGTAAAACTGTTTACAAGTCTGAAGATTTCCAAGTAAAATAAGGTATGGCTGTACAGGTTCCCGTAGTTTCCTCGCTTTTTCTTTTTTCTCTTCAACAGTTTGGTTAATATCTCCAGGATTCTGCAAAAATGTTTCACGTATGTATAAAATTTATTATTATTTAAAATAAGTTACAACTTCGAAATATGAAATGCGTGCTCGCGACAGCGCTGATAATCCTGATAATAATTTGATATAGATTTACTTACGTCAACAATGACCATAATGCTCTCTAAGCATTCCCGTGTTGAGAACTTCTTTTTTTGTGATGAACGTCCTTTTGGTGGAATTAAATGAACCAACAGAGTCAGTTCTGATGGTATTTTGTCATCTGAAATAGAAAATGTCCAAATGCAACTAGATATCACGAAATAAACATTTTTACTGAAATATACAATGTGTTAACGACATCCTCGTTATGAATTCAACCACACGCTCAGACCATCATACTGTAAAACTTTTCCTATCGCCATAGGAAAAGTTTTTCAGTATGATGGTCTGAGCGTGTGGTAGCATTTTGCAAAAAAAAATCATCTGTTTTAAACAGTTCTCGGTACCTAACAGGCGAAAATTGTATAAAACAGCAGATTATTTTTTTCGACTCATTCCATTTGTCTTTAACAAAAGATAACTTTTTAGACATACGAGTGGGACAAACAAAAGTAACAGCTAGTCCCTGGGGAAACCAAATTACAAGTGGTGATAATACTAATGCGCAGACAGACGAAATTTAGGTGTTTGCTTACCATCAGTGTCTAAGCTGCTTAGTGAACTTAATAGGTCTTCTTTGTATTCATCGCTTTTTATTTCTGATTTCTTCAATTCAAATACTTTTTTACAAAACGGTTGCCAATTTTGTCTGAATGTGTCTCCTTTACCAGGGAATAATAAATCAAAATCTTCATTAATCTAAAAAAAATATAAACAATTTATCAAGACCTTAGATTTAGATTAAATTCTTGCCGTGCAAGTGCTTGCATTCCGCCACTGGTATGATCCATAATTTGTTATGATAGCTTATAATTTCCGATAAATGTCCCATGGTGCAACCAATACATTTTCACTCTATATTTTTAGTTTCTTAGTTAGTTAGTACCGGTACATTACTGACACAAAAGATCATTGCAGGAAACTATCATTCTGGATCATTGCAGAATATTGAGTGAAAACGTAATACGTTTGAAATTTTACTGTATTGAGAATTTGAATGACTTGTATACCACACCCATTGAGTTTTTTAACAATAGTTTAGGCGCAAAATGTATAATTCGCAGAATGTACAATATTATCATAAAGTCAAAAGTTACATTTACTATACTGAAAAAGAAAATAGGGTCGGGATTTTTTCAAATATCGCAAAAAATCTTTAAGATCTTCAAATTTCCCTTTTGGTTTTGATTTCAATAACGATAAAAATTTAAAGAATATTTTATCGAAATAAAGCTTATAGTCTTCATAACTTAATAATTGATTTATGTATGATGATATTTGACATTTTGCGAATTGGACATTTTGAAAATTGGTCATTTCGCGTTTTGGACATTTAGCGCCTAAACGCTAACAACGTAGCATTAAATTATATTATCAAGCAGTTAAATAAAGTGTTAATTATTGCAACAAATAACAAAACAGCGCAACAGTTTTCTCAAACCCAATAAACAAAACACATGACAAACATTGCAGGTACCTGTGTGGGAGTGAGGATGCCGTCTATCAAATGGCCCAATAATATTAATTAAAGGTAACTGGTTTATTTCTGTAAAAATAATTCAATGAAGTTAAAAAAAAAATAATAATACATTAATTAAAGCAGTAAGTACTCACGAGTTGCACAGCTTTTGGGCTGTTTAAAATACTCCACTTCTGAATGAACTGTGCAACATTCTCATATTCTTGCTCATGTCTAAATTGGGCCGTAGCTTTCCATTTTGCAACTACTTCATACCAGGGCTCTTGATTGTCTTTTAACCAGTTGAAGTATTCTTGACTTTTTTCTGCTGTGATATCTACAGTTAATAAAATAAACTTTTTATAATACAAGGTAAATCAATACATATCTTCATCATCAATCAATACATTGTATAAACATATGTTCCCCATAAGCTTATGTATCTGTCTATATATACCAATTTCAGAAAATACAAATTTCAATAAATAAAAGGTAAAGTTTATGTATATAAAACATACCCCGGGCGCAGCTGGTGGTGGCCTTTAGTTAAAAATAATATATTATATAGGTTCAGACAAAAAATATTTTGCTGGATTACCTACCACTAAGTGTTTCTATTATTCTTGTTCTTTTAGGTGGCGCATTTTCATTATCATTATTAATTGATGCTTTGCGTTTTCTTTCCCCAGATTGAAATAATAAGTTTCTCACTCTATCTATAAGTTTTCCCTTAGCTGGTACTGATCTTCCACTGTGTGAATCACTTTTTTTAATAGGCCTGGTAAAATATGTACTAGCTGACTCTTGCGGAAAGAGAGTTATTATTTTACCAGATAGCACTGTATAGTCATCATAAGTCAACCGCCTGGAATAATGAAATATAAGTTTTAAAAAACATGATTTTAGATTTAATTGTATCATTTTATCTTTTTAAAATTTTGAATACTGACAGAAGTTAGCCATACAATATTTACCGCATTAGGCGAAATGAGAGATCTTGGCCTAGCTCTAGGACAATACAGAGTAAAAAATATACTGGTTCTATTGTGATTCAGAGTAAACCAGATAAGGTCAGATTGAAGTAATTGCAGTAAAGACTAGCAACTCCGCCTGATAGATATCGATAGTCTAAGCAAATTAATTTTTCTACAGTGAAATAGGCCTACATTACTAGAAAAAGTTCATTGATTTTTATTTTAATCCGTAACTATCCAGCCACAAATATTCATTAGGAAAGTAGTGCCAACCAATACACAATTTTACACACTAATACTATAAACTATGTATGTATATACAAAATTCTAGGTACTCACTTATTAACAATAAAAGTGAACAGGTGTCTGATTATTATATCCGTTAAGCGGTTTCTGCGCTTACTATCTAGGCATCCGTTTGTGCTGTAAAATTGGAGGATACTTTTTCCACACGGAGAAGTTTCCAATAGAGTTTTCAGATCAAAGTCTTGAAATTGGGGTAAAATCAAAACTTCAGACAAACTTATATTAAAGTCTGCATTAATGTCATCTCCAGGAAGCAATATACTGTTACAATCACTTGAGACAGTATCTGTAGTAGCCTGAAAATATTATAATATGTAAGTGATCTTGCAAATTCATAGTGACAGAGTGGTTTTATTGTAGATTGAAGATCAAAGTTTTGCATCCGAAATGTACAATGGGCATAACTCTGACACTAGGGCTAGACTTTTATCATGGGTACATTGTTCAGGAGATTCCATAATGTTTTAAAAGTGTTAAGAAAGTTTCATCATCACCATCATCATCAACTCTTTTCTAATCTCCGCTGCAGGAGCACGACCTTCTCTTTACCACTAGGGACATATATATATTATTCAAAGCAGTCAGAGGATTTGGCCTACACCCTCCACACTGGCCAGACGGGTTGGAGACATGTCATTGATGTTTATTAGTTTGTTTAGCTTATGTTTCCTAAGTCACCTTCTACGACATCCACAGGAAGACTTGGAGTTGTCCTATTCTACTCTGCTGGGAACCACACGGTGTAAGAAGTATAAGAAAGTTTCATACAATACATTACGAAAAACAAATTTATGATAAACACCTGCAAATTATAGAACTAAGTAGTTGCAAAACAAAATAATTTGACTTACCAATCCATCAAGGAAATCGGAAATTTTTTTCTTCAAGTCTATACGCACTCCCATCAAAGGGCAAAGTTCTTTGAGATTTTCCTCCGTGAGAGCACTCAGATGGTTAGGCTCGATCCCATTTTCTGTAAGTAAGACCTAAAGATTACAATAGGCTACCTATCACTGCTAAGGTTTGAAACGCATACACAATAAAAGTATTATAGGTACAAAGTCGCGCCAACAATAAAACAAATCACTGGGCAGGGGCGTAGGTATAGAGATTTATGATTGTTCTAGAATAATTTGACCGAACTATTAGTGAATTAACAATGGCAAGACAGGAAATACGCTAAAGCCTTTGGCAATGACCAATTTGCCAATGTTTTTATTATAATAAAATTTGTTTTGTACCTTCTTACCTGCGTGTTAGTTAGGTACCTACGTACTTTACTAAAAAGAAAATCAACGTTGGTTGAACTCCTTTACAATGAGAGAGCCCCATTCAATGAATTAGGTAAATACCTACATAGGAAACTAAAAGTTAAGAGCTAAAACAAGACATACATTAGAATAGGTACTTACTAGAAAATAACTCTACAACTTCATCTGGCATTTGCCAGGATTTGAGAAGTTGGTCCATTGTTCTTACTTCCTTAGCACAAAAGAATTTGTATCTTTGACACTGCACAAATTGATACCTTATATATACGAAACGAAATACCGGATGAATGTTGGACTGAATGAGAAAATAATATTTTTTTTTTAAACTGCGAAGCACACTGTACGCATACGCAACCAGACACCAAATAAGTAAATGACCGTTAGTAATTAGTTAGGGATGCGCGCCGTGCGCGCGCCACATATGGTAATCGCTATAAATCGATCTCATCGATCGATG
Source organism: Rhodophaea formosa (assembly GCA_963082605.1). Taxonomy (NCBI): domain Eukaryota; kingdom Metazoa; phylum Arthropoda; class Insecta; order Lepidoptera; family Pyralidae; genus Rhodophaea; species Rhodophaea formosa. Next base: position 3,521,428 of record OY720228.1, on the reverse strand, counting down.
ATATTAGATTTTGTCGTGGTTTTGTAGACCAAACCGATTTAATTAAAAAAACCAACGTGAAAACGACCGTGAAAGTATTAATACAGTTTGTATTAATACTTTCACGTTTGCCCTTACCAATTACAAATTCAGTGCCGTCCTGAATTTTGAATATCAAAACTGCACTCTGCTTGTTATCTTGAGATATCAATTGTCACATTTAAATATAAATATCCTATCGTACTAATATTATAAATGCGAAAGTTTGTAAGTATGTTTACTAGGTTGGATGTTTGTTACTCAATCACGCAAAAATGTCTAAACAGATTTGTATGAAATTGTGCACACGGACACACATTTTTTTTTATGGCAGAAGAACGAATATCGACCCGTCACTCTTCCGGTTCCCACAAACATCATGATGAAACGCAACGGAGATGATGAAGGAGTTATTACGAGGTCCACTTCATGGCAAACTACATACTGCTAAATAAACAAGATTAGCATAATGATAGAAGAGAGTTTATTTTGATGTGTCAAATTAATGCTTGTCTTTTGATTAACACTATGTTCAACTTTGGTTATGACTGACACGGAACTCTGTCATCGTATTTAAACTAAGGAGCTTAAGAAATTATTAGAACACCTTAATTTAAACATAAAATATAATGCTCTGGATAGTTTTAAAGCACGTGGTTCAAATTAAACGCGCAATCCTTTGCTTGCTCTGGATTCAACACAAGGCATCCGAGCTAATTAACAATAGCTTTGCTGCCAAAAATTACAAACAAGATTTTCACTTCTAACTTGTTTGTAATATGAGTATATCGACGTTAACATTAATAATATACATGGTAATACCTATGTAGAAAAAAAAACGACAGCTGATATTATATATGATCAAACGAACTTATTAAGTGAAGTTCGATCGATATAATATGAGTGGTTTCATTTAAAGATATAAATTAACGTAATAATGGATTAAGATAATACGATTACTTCTTTGGCCTTCCATGAAATCTCGAGTACTAATGAAAGACTTTTCCCATCACTATTTTCTGAGTATCGTGTATCAGCCTCCTGATTGGCTAATGATTGGCCAACGAGGTTAAAAGGTTTGCAACGGTTTATTCTAGAATATGCATTGAAAATTTTAAAACTCTTGAATGAAGAATTTTAATATCTTGAAATAAGACCAACATCATTTTACAAGAAGAACATTAGCTATTTACAAAAGTCGTTTTATTTTAAACGAAAACCATAACTTTTTCTTTCAAATAACCTTTTTTTTGCTCAAGAAACGAATATAATTTTTTAACCGACTCCCTATTAGATAGAATCGAGGTTGGGTGTTATTTACCCGACTGCGAAAAAAGAGGGTAATGTTTTTCGGGTGTATGTAAGTATGTATGTATAATATAATTCTTTGGCACGCCCTACAGCCTAAATGGATTTTAAGTGTGACTCAGTGCTCGAAGGATAAGATTAGTGTATGATTTCCTAGTCCGGTCGTCATGACGGTGGACGGAGTGTGAGCAAATGTTGAGGAATATAGTCTGACGATTGTTTTAAAAATATTAAGTCGCTGAAATACCTACCTAGATGTCTTTAGACGCCCGTAATGCAAGTAGGTGGTCGCCGCATTGTGTGTCCAATGGACGAACATGCGCTATTTATTAGGAGACTGATATTTAAACAGGACCGAATTTGTTATTAAATGGTTTAATCAACGTAAACAAACTAGTGTTATATAAAGAGAGGAAACTCTTCAAATAAAATAAGATGCGGATTATATATCTGATTTCGTAAAAAAAATTCCTTGGAAAAAAAGGTTTCGAAATAAATATAACTTTGTTTTAAATAGAGACTTTTTCAATATATTGTTCAAGACAATTACTTGATATTGAAATAAAAATATATTCTATGAGGAAAAGAATATATTTTTTACTAAGAGGCCTTTTATCTTCTATCAGAAAAGCAAATTTTCTGTTAAAGAAGATGAAATATCTCGTATCAATTACAAACAGATGTTGAAACAATATTTTTAGATCTCTTTAATGAAATAAAGTGTAATTTCTTCGGAACAATAAACTTTGGTTTCTTGACCGAAGATATGTTATCTTAATATAAAATATTTTGGTCTCGTTCAGTTAAGAGTATCAATATCTGTACGTAAGAAACAACTTTAGACTGAAAATAAAACTCTCTTGAAATGAGCCAATATTTTCAAGAGTATGTATAATCTTGGTGGAAATAAATATCAAAATCTTTTTTTTCCGTGTACATCCGAAGTGAAATCCGGTGAAGGGAATGGGCGATACATTAGGAATCATTTCAGTAGGCGATGCGGCTAGCAACCCATTACTATTTACTATACTATATTTACTATTTTCTATACGCTAAACAGCGGGGCACATAGCGCGAAGAACCGATGGCCGATGGGGCGGAAGGGTTCTCGAATCGACCACGTACCGACAAGCGCAGCGTTGGACACTCACCGACCAGGTGGTCAGACGACCTGATAAAGGTCGCAGGAAGGCGCTGGATGCAGGCCGCTTCTAACCGGTCATATTGGAAATCCTTAGGGGAGGCCTATGTCCAGCAGTGGACTTCTTGTGCCTGAGATGATGATGATACGCTAAACGTGGCCTTTGGGTCTTTTAACCTTTGACTTTTGGTCAATGTACGTACAAACCGTACAGGCTCTGTCTACCCCGAAAGGGAAACAGACGTGATAATATGTATGCATGTATGTTAAACAATGGTAATAACCAGTAATCAGGAAGCACCCTCATGCGGTCGCGAGTCTGAACTGATTAAATATGACAGCATCATTTGTGGCCGCGTTCATTAATACATCCATTATGAGCTTTCACTAATTTTAAACGCTTGCTAAGGTAACTTATGACGAGCTTTTATTATCTTGCAATTTACAGGCAGAGATACTGATCCCATGTCAAAAACTGTAAGTAAAAAAAAACATAAAATAGAAAATCATCCCTATAGTTTTTGAAAAGAAAGAAAGAACAAATGATTTTTCTTAATTTTTGAACCCCCTACGCAGATACTTATTAAAATATAATGTGTGTGTGGTGTAATAACACCCCGAGGGGTGTCATTACACTATTATAAGTTTGATCGCTGTGTGCGTGTGTTTGTCTGAGGCACCGTAGATCTAAAACGGGTGGCCCGTTTGGATTCAGATTTTTCATTTGAGTTGAGTTTCTTGGTTATGGTTCTTAGGCATGTGTTCAGCATGCATACATATTATCACGTCTTTATACCTTACGGGGTAGACAGGGCCCAGGGCCATAAAACCTAAAGGCCACATTTAGCATCTTAGTGAGCGTCAAGGTGAAAAGCAGAACCAAAATAGTGATGGGTTGCTCGCCTATTGATGTGGTTCTTTTCGCCCAATCCCTTGACCGACTGTTACGGAAAAGCAGCTGGTATATTCTATGTTGTTTCTTTTCTCCCACAGCAGCATGGAAGAGCAGCAAGTTTTACATTACTTTTGAGACTTGACAAAATAAATATTGTGCATAAGGGACTATAACATGGCAAATTGTGCAATATCCATATCATGTGATGATGACTAATGTGATGACTCATTGAAGAAAAGCTAAACGCAATGCATCTGTCGCTTGCGTGTGATGTGTAAAATGGTCTAATCCCCCATATTGAAGTAATTGGGGCTTAAGTTCAACGACTGCTCATCATATCTATGTGATCTGAGGATTGTCATGTCGCTACATGCAAACAAAAGAGGATTATTTAAAAAGAAAACAAGACTGACTTTTTGACGACTTAGTTTACATGCGAACATGAACGAACACTGCAAAGTGTTCGAAACGTAAGGTGTATAAATTATTTAACTAACGCTACAAAACCATATTAAAAGTTATTTTAGTTAAATGTGTAGGAATCATGAAAATATTAGAAAAACATGGTGCTTGCTTTTTGTGTGAGGAAGTGGCTAACACTTTTAGGATTTTGCAAGTTATCTCAAGGCAAATTAAATGTTTATGTTTTTCATCATCATCATCATCATCTCAGCCGCAAGAAGTCCACTGCTGGACATAGGCCTCTCCCAATGATTTCCAAAATGACCGGTTGGAAGCGGCCTGCATCCAGCGCCTTGTTCCTGCCGACCTTGTTCTGGTCGTCTGACCACCTAGTCGGTGGGTGCCCTAAGCTGCACTTGCCGGTACGTGGTCGCCATTCAAGAACCCTTCTGCCCCAACGGCCATCGGTTCTTCGCGCTATGTGCCCCGCGCACTGCCACTTCAAAGAGCTAATCCGCTGAGCTATGTCGGTGACCTTTGTTCTTTTACGGATTCTTCTGATTTCTGATTCGATCTCGCAGAGAAACACCGAGCATAGCCCTCTCCATAGCTCTTTGAGCGACCTTGAGCTTTCTTATGAGGCCCATAGTAAGGGACCACGTTTCGGACCCGTAAGTCATCAGTAGTAACACACATTGATTGATTGATTTATGTTTTTGCGATTGTTCAATTAATTGATATTGTAGGCGGTAATTTTGCATAGTTCTTATATTATAACAATAAACAAATGTCAATGAAGTCTACCGTCCATGAATGCTGTAGAGTATTCGAATATTAGGTGTAAAAATAATCCTATCCTATCCTAACTAATACTATTATAAATGCGAAAGTGAGTTTGTTTGTTTCGCTTTCTACTGGACCGATCATCATAAATTTGGCATACTCATAGGTTAGGGTACTGACAAGGACATAGGCTATGGATCACGGGGGCGGAGCCGCGGGTAACAGCTAGTTTATTATAAAGCTGACTTAGTTGTGGGGCTTCCATTAATCCCGTGAAGTGGTTGTGTGTCAATATTTCAACCAAAACCTACTCCTGCCTAGGCATTATGCATTGGTTGTGTAAATGTTTTTTATCTTCTAGTTATTCTGTCATGATTCACTCTAAATATATTAAACGTTTATGAGATCGAGTCTATAAATTGATACACGTAACAGACAAAGCAGTTTGGCTCAAGGTTATACGAGAGTAGCGTGATCGAGTAACATATTCATAAGAGCATTATGACGCCTCGTCCGTCTAGCTTTCAATAAGGCAATGACCGAAACCCGGCTAAAGTCTTGTGTACACGCTTAGAGTAAACGGGCCGTCTTGTGAGTTGGTAAGTACTCTACCTTCTACTCTACCGGTATAAATTGCGGCGGTAGAATTTTAGCAATTAGTAGAGTAGAATGACTAGAGACGTGGGTCTCCATATATATTAATCGTTTATGAGATAGAGTTCTCTGACTGACCTGGCTAATATATGGCTCTGGTAGCACAGAGAGGGTTGTGCTCCTGCAGTGGAGACTAACAAAGACCTGTTGATGATGATGATGAGATCGAGTCGTTTGGCTCAAGGTTATACGAGAGTAGCGTGATCGAGTAACATATTCATAAGAGCATTATGACGCCTCGTCCGTCTAGCTTACAATAAGGCAATGACCGAAAGCCGCGTAAAGTCTTGTGTACACGAGTAGAGTAAACGGTAGAGTAGACAGAAGAGTAAACGGTAGAGTAGACGGTAGAATAGACGGTAGAGTAGACGGTAGAGTAGACAGAAGAGTAAACGGTAAAGTATATGGTCGAACGAAGAAGTGCTTCGGCCTTGAACCTGCCATAGTTTTTGCGGTCGCCTATCAGATGCTTACTATAAGCGCCAAAGCTTCAGGAAAATATTTTAAAAATTTAAGCACACGTACGTATTTGCTTGCGCCGGAATTTGAAGCTAGGGCCTTCCGTGTAGAAGAGAAGCTTATGGCCACTGTGCCACACCACGGGCGTCAAGCTGGTCAGGAAGTATATACCTTTATTATCATCATTATTAAGTCTCTTTTTCGTCTCCACTGCAGAAGCACGACCCTCTAAATAAAATTAATTTAAATACGGTTACCGGTACCGTTTATTACATGCTAACTAATATTATAAAGTGAGTTTGTTTGTTTGTTTGTTACGCTTTCACGCCCAATCTACTAAACAGAAAGGTTAGGGTACTGAGAAGGACAGAGGCTTTATATCATGCGGGCGAAGCCACGGGTAACAGCTAGTTATTTATACACCGAACGTTTCGAGCCGCTTTCTACTACCAAAGCAGTCAGAGGATACCTTTATAATACTCAAAAATGAATGTCCCTCAATATAGTAAGAACACATGAATATATCTACATTAATTTACATAAAGTTGTAATAATAAATCTCTGGCCTTATGTTGAGTAAGCCGCTTATACTTAAAAGGATTGCAGCGAAGCGATATTGTTAAAAGCTACAAGTATGTGCCGCTGACAAATAATAAAATAGATGACATATTTCCAATTTGACGCGATGGAATAATAACGGTTACTTATTTCATACAAACTTAATAAATTTCAAATATAAAGTACTTGTTACTAATATACAAAAAGTGAAATTTTAAAACCTACAGATACCTAAATTTTAAAAGCCGACCGACAATATTATGGATGCTCGATGTTGAATGCCAATGTATATTCAAATCTAATCTAAGGTTTTTGTAACACTGTATAGCAGATAAGATTTTTTCACTTTATTTGTAAAGTTTGTTTAAATAAATAAATTTCTTCTTTGAACCATAACAATAAATGTACATGAATAGTTTAACTTACTAACACTTTATGGGTCGTAAAGCCTGAAATAAAAGATTTTTATTTTATTTTTTACTTTAACTACAACATTTGAGATAATTTTTAGACTTTGTTATCAGGTCGTCGGTTGCAAATATTTTTTGTTTTACGTCCTTAAATACCACATTAAGATATAAAAACTAAACACGTTTCTGTTGTAGAGATCTGATCTGGTCTAGCCTTGCATAGGACCAAAAAGAAATCACAAATGGGCATGGACTATAAGTCCATGCCTTCTTTAAATAAAATAAAAAATATATATACGGACAAATCACACACATTGATCTAGCCCTTAAGTAAGTTCTAGACTTGTGATATGGGACATTTACTCAACGATTCCTTATTTTATTACAAATAAATACATAATAAGATAAACATCCAAGACCCAGGTCAATCTGAAAAAGATCATTTTTCATCTTGACCTGACCGGGGATCTTACTCGAAACCATCCGTGTCGCAGGCCGGCGTGTGGACCACTGCGCCACGCAGCTCGAAGCTTCTATAATGCGTTACCTGAAAACAAACAGACAAATTCATTTACATATTATCTTTAATAATAATCATCATCATCATCATCAGGTCCTTCCAGTCTTCACTGCAAGAGCACGACCCTCTCTGTACTACCAGAGCCATATACTAGCCTGCGAGTAGTCAGAGGATAATAATAAGCAAGTTTTATATTAGTAAGTTTCTTTACAGAAAATGTTTGTCAAAATAATTCGAAAGGTGTATGAAAATTTATTTGCAGCTTAGGTTTGCTATTATTATTACTCTATTTAGTTTGTTGTCTATGCCACGCTTTCACCTATTACTAAATCTCTTATCTCGTTCTTACTGATTCCTACACTATCTCATTAATAAATAGTTCTTCTTGCAAACTCAAGGTATCAACGACTTAAAATTTAGGACAGACTAACCTGTTTAATTGTAATGTTGAGCCTTTATCGTATCTTTATCCTTATCTTTACTAATCCATACGATTCTACATCATCAGGTCTTTGTTAGTCTCCACTGCAGAAGCACGACCCTCTCTGTACTACCAGAACCATATATTAGCCAGAGTAGTCAGAGCCAAATCGCCTACACTTTCCACGCTGGCCAGACGGGTTGGGGAGGTCTCACACAAGGTCTAAGAAACTCAAGCTAAGCGAAGCTTACAAACAGCAAAGAGACCTCTACAATCTACACGATCTATAATATTATATTATAAAAGTAAAAGTAACTCTTTCTGTCTGTTCGTCTGTCTGTCTTGCTTTCACACCAAAACTACGAAACCGATTTAAACCAAATTTGGCACACAGATAGTCTAGCCTGAGAAAGGACAAAGACTACTTTTTTCTACGCGAACGGAGTCGCGGGCACAGCTTATACGAAAAAGGGCGGCACCCGTTAAATACGAAAGCTTATCTATCCTGATGAGCTAATAATTCGAAACCAAACGAGTTTTTGGTAAAAAAGTTAATCTAAAATAAATAAAACAGAAGATGCCAAATAAATACAAAAACAAAACATTCATAATTCTTTAAAATATATCTAATTCATTGGCATCCTTTTAAATATAGACTATACCCATGATTGAAAGTAATTTAAGACAACTTTCGAGTAAATTAAAATTACACATTTTTCAAATTTAAGAAAAACTCAATAACTACCTCAAACATAACCGATACACAACCAGCGATTTAATGACGCAAGAAATGTTATTACGTGTAATTTTTTTTGCATATATATGCTAACGAATTCGATTCCACCCTGTATTAAATATATTATATATATATATATATATATATATATATATAGTGTAAATATATAATATTATACAGCATTTATATATAGCAGCTACAGCAAAGAATGTATACTAAGTTATAAACCTTCCTCAAGAATCACTATCTATTTCTGAAAACTGCATTTAAAACCCGTTGTGTAGTTTAAAAGTGGGCAATGTTTCAGAGAATAGAGACAGACAGACAAGAGCTTATTAAATTTTGATGATGTAGTTTAAAAGATCGAAGCGAACAGACGGCAGCATTTAATACTGTGTAAGGATTACGAGTAATATATTGATACAAAATCCCATATCCTCTCATAATACGCATGGCGTAATTTTGCAAATGTTTGCTCTACGTCTAATTAGTTATTTCCTTTCCCGATTAGTCGGTTCTAATTGCATGTCAGTTATTAATATTACGAAAGACTAAACTACCGAGGGTAGAGAAAATAACTGACTATAATTGGTTGTCAGATTGAGAAAATTCAAGCGACCTGCAGGCTTATTTGCTATCTTTCAACAACTATGGTGTAAAACGAATTGATGGTCACTTCGTCATAAATGAAAGTTTATATTTCCTAAATAAAAATAGTTAAGAATAAAATAGCCGTAATGTATGTTGAAGTGAGGATGCGAAGAGATGCCTAACATCTTGAAATTTGGTAAAATAATTGGGAAGTGTCTATTAAAGAAGAGTTAAATAATGCATTGAATGGGTGGGACATGATAGCCAGAGAGGCAACTTGATGGATATAAATGAAATAAAATAAAATAAAATAGCCATTTATTCCACTACCATTTAACATAGAACATATTCATAGTCATTAAAAAAATGCAAAAGAGGCGACTACTACCTACTTGATGGATATATCCTGTTTTTTTTTAGGTAGCCATAAGCCATCATGTTCTACAGCTGGACAAAGCCTACCTCTTTGTTTCTAACTGTCTCTGCTCTTCGCAATATCCCCCTAGCTCTTTCCAAGTGTCAGGTCATCTATTTCGTGGTAGGTCTTTATCGTCGACTATTCGGAGTCCAGGTTGTGATGACATGGGCCCATCTATCTGGGTACATAATATATGTTTGCATTTTTGCTGTTTTATCTCAAGGGTTGACATGAAGAGTTTTTTCTCTAATCTTTTTAATTTATTGTTCGATACGCTTGAGCCCAGAAGTTCGTTTTGTTTTGTCGGTGACTGTGGCAAGTGACATGTGTAGTGTAAAATTGGGTGTCGAGTGTCTGAAATGTTTATTTCAATTTCAGGTTTTAAAATAATTTTCTGCGGTTGAAGCGACAGCGTAGCTTAAATATAGCCGTTTTACGGCACTGCCCAAAAAGAGGAGTCTAATGCTTTAGGGTTCATATTGTTTGTTCTTGATCAGGTCTTTTTAAGTCTCCACTGCAGGAGCACGACCCTCTCTCTACCACCAGAGCCATTTATTAGCTAGAACAGTCAGAGGATTTGGCCTACACTCTCCACGCTGGCCAGACGGGTTGGAGAGATCTCCATCAGGTCTTTGTTAGTCTCCACTGCAGGAGCACGACCCTCTCTGTACAACCACAGCAATATATTAGCCAGAGTAGTCAGAGCATTTGGCCTACACTCTCCACGCTGGCCAGTGGAGTTGTGGACAGTGGACGGGTTGGAGAGGTCTTTTTGATGTTTGTTAGCTTTTTTTAGCTTGTGTTTCCTAAGTCGCCTTCTACGACATCCACGGGAAGACTTGGATTGGTCCTATTCTACTCTGCCAGGAACCACATGGCAATGCTTTACATCACTAGTTACCACTAAATATTAAGCAAAGTCCTCCGTCGCGTCTGTCTGTCTGTCTGCCAGTTCGCGATAAACGTATAAACTACTGCACGGACATGCCGTTTTCACTAATAGAGAGAGATAGAGTAATTCATGAGGATGGTGTTCAAGTATAATACATGCCCAGGGCGCAGCCGGGGAGAGCTGCTAGTAACTTATAAATGACGCAAATTACTTCCTCCTGCACTAACCAATACTACGTTACTATTATATTATTGACAAGCAGTCCGACCCGGCTTCGTCCGTGGTACAAACCAAGCCTATGGCACGCAGGGGTAACTTCTCTATCCAACTGTTTTTTTTTATCTTTCCAGTTGTTCCAGTGTTAGCGCGTTCAGTCTCTCTTCAGCTTTATAAACTAGTCTAGATGTGCCAATATTTGGTCGTTTAATGTCAACAGAAAACATACTATAACTCAAAAGATTTAAGTATTCTAATAGTCCTCCCCCAAACTCATAACCTACATGTTGGAAGTAACGATAATGAAACCGTCTGTTTGATAGATAGATAATACGTTTATTTTATATGCCACAAATATAATAGAATTTAGCGAGAAGAAGCTCGTTATTTAGGGTGTCAGAAAGCACGGGAAAAGTCCAATAAAGTAAGTAAAGTGGCTTAACCTTTAAGGATAAAGGTCAAGCCACTTTACACAGGAGTGCTGCAAGTATGTTGTCAGTGACGTCCAAAAGTGCAGTAGTGGTCCCATGACTTTGTCGAAAACCTGATTGCATTGTTAGAAGAGCATTAATTGAGTTAACAAATTTAACCAGTTGAGACTGTACGGCCTTCTCAAGGACCTTCGAGAGATACGGCAAAATACAAATTGGTCTAAGATCACTAAACGTAGATGGATTTTTGTTTGCAGATTTAATATGTATTATATTGACGAGCTCCGTGACGCAGCGGTCAACATGCCTGCCTGCGACACGGATAGTCCCGGGTTCGATCCCCGGTCAGGTCAAGATGGAAAATGGTCTTTTTCAGATTGACCTGGGTCTTGGATGTTTATCGATACAAGTATATATCATAAATTATAGTATCGTTTATTTAGGATTTAAAGATTCAAAACGTTTATTCAGAAAATAGGCCCTTGCAGGCACTTTTTCACGTCAAATCACATTTAAAATTATCTTATTAAATATTATGCATTTACTCATTATTGTTTAAAAGCTACAGACTACTAGCATTTCGGAACCGACCGCTGCAGAGAAGAAATGCCGAAAGAAACTCTTTTCAACAGTATAGGTCGCCTACTCGCCTGAAGGGCTTTGTATGATTAATGATTATATTATATTTCTTTCTTTTTTACTTTTCTTTTTTTTTTCATCTGTTTTCATTTTACAATATTATTATACATTCATTATTTTTGGAACATGTTTATGTTTACGATCGAGTGAGCAAATCACAAAAACAACAGAACATGAAGACAAGTCTAAGTAAGTAGTAATCCCATAACACAAGTCTCGAACTTACTTTGGGGCTAGCTCAATCTGTGTGATTTGTCCATATATATTTAATATTTCATTTAAATATATCTAAATTACACTTTTTCGTGTGAAAACAAAACAACCGTAAACAATTTAGCGACTAATTTACACCACGTCGGCACGTACCATCTCAACGCCACTTGTGTCACGAGTTAAATGCAGAACGTCCAAGTCGCAAAATGGAGAAGTTAGAATTTTTCTACCACGTTGGCACTAACTATATCAACGCCACTTGTGACACGAGTTAAATGTAGAATATTCAAATCGCAAAATGAAGAATAAAGAAATTAAGAACACATTTGGTCAGGGGTGTCATTCCCAACTGCTTGTCTCGTATTTGTAAGTGGCATCGGGTACTCGCGTCCGGTCTCTCGAACTGCTACTATATCCCGTGCCCCAGACCAACCTTTCCTAACCTTTCCTCGATAAAAACGGTTTCGATGGGCAGCAGTGTCGGAAACAATATAAGCCAAACAAACTGCGCTCGCCAACTCGTTTGCCCAGCGTGGTCAGTACAGCAAAACCCCCACAATGATGTAAATCTTAGAGGCCTTTGTCCAACAGAGAACTTCTTGCGGTTGAGATGATGATGATAACATACATAGAAAAACGACCATGTACGTTACATAACCAGGTATGCAATTGCGATCTACAGAACTTCAAAAGTTTGCGATCGCGATCTTAATCGATTGGAATATACTTATTTTTAGCATACTAAATACCTATGTTCTTATACCATACATTATGAAAATCATACATCGCAATTTCAAACTTCGAAGTTCCATTAGAAAAGTAATTTTTTTTTCGAAAACTGACAGCTCAACGCAGTGCACATTTTGCGAATTGCTCGGTCTGCGTAAAACCCCTCCATGAGGGCTACACTCAAAGCAAGCATAATTGGACCAGCCTAAACTACCGTACGTGGGCTAAAATTAAACACACATTTCAAAGGAAACAATTATGACAAATATATATTTTAAACATAATAATGGTAAAATTTTAGTATTTTTACCCGACTGATGTACTCAGATGGAAGGTAATGTTTTTCGAGCATGTTATCTAAATACGTACTCTTCTCTTAGTTATGTATGTTAGTATGTCAGTTCCATTGTTATTCTTCCCCGTCATATGCCCGGAGTGGCATAGGCTATGCAACGTCAGCAAAAAATCAATATGGTGGACGTAAACTGTCAAAAACGGCAGCCGGTTTATATAGTTTTTATCAAAGGCTTAGCCTGATTACTTGAAAATAGAACCGTACTCGTAAGATGACTTTTATGATATCGAGAATATTATTTTCGAGCGCTCATCATCATCAAATTTAAGAGCTGAGCTCTTGACGGTGGAGCTTCTTCCATTCCTCTCTTTCTTCCGCCAGTTTTTTCGAGCGCTATTTCTTCAAAATTATGTCCTACAGATTATAGAGACAATTCATTTTTTATTATTACTATAATGTCTAATAATTGCCTCAGAATCGATTTAAATGAAAATAGATATGGAGGTAGTTTCAGGACTGGGGAAAAACATCTAAGCGTACTTTTCAAAAGGAATAAAGAACGTTAGGTTGTAAGCCGCTGGCGAAACCTAAAATTATACAATTCAATTAATAATTTGCTGCATATGATAAATTCAAATCAAAATATAGATGTCAACCACTGCTAGTTTTATTATTTCTAAATTAGAACACGCAATTTAGAATTTGAATTTAAACCCGTCGGAAACGTCACTCACTCACGTATTTTGTTTGTGATTGTTTTGTTTTCAAGTGTTCGTTCATTTTATTTAAATGTTTAGTGTGACACATGACTTGTTCCATTTAATGTTAATTGCGCAAAGTTTAGTTGAATTACTCTATCATCATCATCTTAGCCGCAAGAAGCCCACTACTGAACACAGGTCTTCCCTAAGGATTTCACTTACAACTCTACTATTTGCCCCATTCAGTGTTAAAATACTGGCTTAAAAACTCCCGAATTAAAAACAAAATAGACGTTACAAAACCACGACTACCTACTTCCAAAATTAGAACGCGCCATTTAGAATTAGAATTTAAACATGGCGGAAACGTCACTCGCATATTTTGTGATTATGTAAAACAGTCTTAATCGCGTTAAGAGTCGCTCCACTCAGCTATTACTCGTTGGAAATGTGTTTGACGCGTAATTCCATTATTTTATTGCGCTACAATTGAATTACTTGATGGCAGTCGGGTTTTTGGCGCGAATTTGATTATGCTCATTTTTACGCGGCGTCGTTACGCGCTTTGCTGAAGGCGTTGTAGAATGTAGATGGATTTGGTGATTATCATGAGAATCTGTTAGATGTTCACACATGTTTACAAGTTTTTATTTAAATTGTGTATTAGTAGATTATTTATTTGTGTGAAATAGAAGTTATTTATCGATAGAATGACACTGAAATCTTCATTACATATAATTTGAAATACTTATTAAGTATTCTATGGAGTGTACATAATCCGGATTCCGGTTACTCTTAAATATATAAATTCGAACTTTCAAATTAACTATTTGCAATTTCTTTATTTCATTAAATCAAGGTTAATTTTACAAATTTAAATAATTCATGACTTATCTTCAACTTTTTAAAAGAATGAACATATTCTAGCCAAACATGCCGTATGAGTTGTTAATTTCCCCTGTCTCAAAGACCACAGCCACATTAAATTTTAAATAGGTGTGGTATGTTTATAAGCTAAGCAATAGTAAAAATAAGTACAGTACCACTGCTGCACTAGGTACTGAAATTATTTGAGTTTTCACTCGTCTATAGCAAAGTCAATTAGAGATTTTGGTCAATATGTATCTTTGTTCCTGAAATCTCCTATGAAGTATAATTTGTCATTATCTTGTTTATTCGCTGTTGAATTTTTTCGACGGAAAAATCCTAACGCAGAATACGGTCCTATCTGAAACGACGAAACGAAACACTGTTTCAATTGAAGTCATCAGGTAAATGGAATCTAGCGATTGAATTGAGTAAAAAAGGGAATAATTCTCGAAGGACAACCATATTTTTATGAGTTACAACGTGTGTAATAAAAGGCAAAGAAAGGGGATGAAAAAAAAGATTATCGATACAAACACCATTGGCAGCGATCCACCGTCGCTGAAATATCAGGCTACAATCGAACAGCGTTGGATCCCGTAGTCATCATCATCATCTCATCATCAGGTATTTTTAAGTCTCCACTGCTGGAGCACGATCCTCTCTGTACTACCAGTGCCATATAATTATGAGCCAGAGCAGTGAGAGGATTTGGCCTACACTCTCCACGCTGGCCAGACGGGTTGGAGAGGTCTCTTTGATGTTTAAAAGCTTTGTTTAGCTTGTGTTCCCTAAGGCACCCTCTACGACATCCACGGGAAGACTTGGAGTGGTCCTATTTTATTCTGCCGGGGAGGAGGAGCTCTCTGAGGAGCTTGAAAGCCTAGCACTATAAGCGCTTTCGCATGTTAAGCAACCCCGGGCGTAGTCCCCACTTGGATGGGTGACCGCAAGTGGCATATAAATATCTCGAGCTCCTCCGTGCTTCAGAAGGCACGTTAAGCCGTTGCTCCCGGCTGCCATCATTAATGGCAGTCGTTAAGCTATGTCAGATGCCTAAAGGCAGCCTGAAAAATCTGACACCAGTTTTGGCCACTTACACACACGAAAATCATCACTCTGCCGGGAACCACACGGCTCGCGATCCCGTAGTGTTAAGTTATTATTAAGTTTTCTGGTTTGCTCTTTACTGTGGCTGTTTCGACTTAATGCCTAGAATTGGGTCGCGCAAAGCCGGCGCACAATGAAGCTTGTCTCACAGCGGTTATTTTTAGCCGTTTTAGCTGCATTTCCAAAACAGCTTTGTTTTTCTCTTTTTTGACGGAAACTTTAATAACTTTAGTCTGAACAGTTAATATAACGTTACAGTTACGTTAGTTTATCGCACGTGTTCCTGGTTACATCTTCTGCTATGGTGCTTTAGAGCAAAGACTGTGTCTTGCACTCCTGCTTTTATTAATTTAGTAGCGAATCCTGCAAACAATATATTAAAAACAAAAAAAATATTAAAGGCAAATTTATTAAGATCAAAATTAGTAAAAGTTGTCCTAGTCTAAGCGACAAACTACGCGAATTTTGATGTTTGACAGACCATTTCTATAGGAAAATCACATATTTTTCGAGTTTCCAGCATTGATCCCATAGGAAACGTTCATATTGACGGTCTGAGACACCTCTCTTAGGAAATGTCCACGGTCAATTTCCATACTGTATTAAACCTGAATAAATGGTCATCGAGCACCTCAAAACATGTATCAGCCGTGTCTAACAGTAGCGATAATTTAACTACCGGTCGCCTGCCTGGCGTCAGTCCTTGTAAATGTTTGGAACCGCAGACAATTGTCTGCGGTTCCAAATTCCTTCCAAATCCGAATTTATAATAATAAAGCTAATTAGCTTTAAAAAGCTTACAAGCTTTCCTCGTGCTGCGAATCGAACTTAGAGCCTCTCATGTAGCAGAATTGCGTGTTAACTACTGCGCCACGGAGTTCATCAAGCTGTAAAATGCTCTTGAGTCTATCTTGAGCATTGAAAACTAAATTTAAAGAAGACGTAGGTCTTTGTATGGAAAAGACGCACGCAATTACTATTTTCGACAATAATAACGGAATGGTTTTCCTTTGTCTTTTCTCACACTATTTAATCCTTTACTACGAAAGTAAGATAAAACTTTCAAGCGAATTCTAATGATAATCACTAAATCTATCAACATTCTACAATGCCATCACAAAACGCGCGTAACGACGCAGCGAAAAAATGAGCTTACATAAATTGGCGCCAAAAACCCGACTGCTATCAAGTAATTCAATTGTAGAGCAATAAAATAATGGAATTACGCGTCAAACACATTTCCAACGAGAAATAGCTGAGTGGAGCGACTGTTAACGCGATTAAGACTGTTTTACATAATCACAAAATATGCGAGTGACGTTTCCGCCATGTTTAAATTCTAATTCTAAATTGCGCGTTCTAATTTCAAAGAAGTCGTGGCTTTGTAATGTCTATTTTGTTTTTAATTTCAAGTCTTAATAGCCAGTTGTTTCTTTAATTTAAATCTAAGTTGAATTGAATTACAATCCCATATGTATGTATAGTTTTTTCCTATGGTTTTCCTAAGCCAAGCCAGCGCTCGGCTAGTAAGTAAATTAGTCGAGTAGCGAGTTTTTTAGTAAACACTCGCCACTACTCAAAAATCGTTCGTACTGGTCGAGTACACTCCACGAGTAAATAGTTTAACAACTACTAATAAACCTGACTTAAGCGACCAGTTTGTTCGGACATGTTTAACCGATATGGTGGTGGGAGGCGCTACTCACCAAAAAATAGAGTAAAACTCGGCGAGTCACTAAATTAGTCTGTTCGAGTAAAATATTTGCCGTGTGCAAACTAGGCTTTAATATGAGTAAACATACAAACATATACATAGAATGTATATCCTTTTTCCCTTTGCGGGGTAGATAGAGCCCAGGTCTACAAAACCTTAAGGCCATGTTTAGCATGTTGAGTTACTTACATCAATGGTATAGTCATCTGTCACGAGTCATGTTCACTCCACACTTAGAAATAAAATAAACTTGTAAGTATTATAGTGATTTCTATCTCTATTTCGTTTGATGTTCGTTTATAATTTGAAATCTTTGATATAGATTTTGTCTCAGACACTAGTGGCAAATTTGAAATATTTATTGTTTTCTTTTTCTATAAACGATGCGTTCCATTTTTTTTTTTTTTTTTAGTTAACTAGCTCGTACAAATTACCTCCTATTTCATAAACCAATCACGTTCTATTTCAAAGTATCTTTTCGTTCTTTAATTTTGCTTTGTAGTCGTTAGCCTATTGTGGAAAAAGAGGTATCAGCAATTTTGTAGTTTATTTAGTTACTTGTTAGCTTTATTCCAATATAAACTACAAAAAGTTTATTCCATTAAGTATGGATATTAAAATGAAACGAAGTAGTATCAAGTATCGCTTTCTGTAGGTATTTGTTACCTTTTTACTTCAAGAAATCCTTGAAGCCCGCTTTCTATAAATAATATTGACGATTCGTGGCGCAGCGGTGAACACGGAGTGGTCCCGGGTTTGATCCCCGGTCATGTCAAAATGAAATCTTTTTCAGATTGACCTTGAATTGGTCTTGAATGTTTATTTATAATAAAATGTAGTATCGTTGAGTTAGTATAACACTTTGGGGCTAGCTCAATCCGTCTGATCTGTCTGTGTATATATTTATTTATTATATTTGAAATGGAATCTTGCAATTAGGTAACATAATTATGTCATTACATGAAGTTATTCATGTACGAAGTCGAAACTTGTTAGCCGTCAAATTTCAACCCCTTTTGGAGATTTTCAAGGCAAAAGTAATCGAGACGTACCTAATCGTCCTTAGCCGATGAGTCCTTCAATAAAAGCCTCAACAATTTAGCACTTGAATTTATATTATAATAAATCTACAGCTAGTATTATTTATCTCAAGTGTAGAAGTCTTAATTGAGAGCATTTATCGTCTAAACTTAGTTGAAAATAAATTTTCCCAGCAGGGTTACCAACTGCCACTTCTTAATTCAAATGTGGTTTGCATGAAAAATACGGGTGTTAGATTTTCTTACAGGAAACAATTAAAATGGAAATTTATTTAATTAAATAATTTGTTATAAGAAAAATTCGAGGCAGAGGAATCGCTCTGGTTGTATAGAGAGGGTCGTGCTCCTGCAGTGGAGACTAAAAAAGACCTGATGATGATAATGATAAAACGCAATAAAACCGTAACTTTAATGTAAATTAGGCAGTGGCGTTGATACGTTATCTTTGTTTATCCTGTATGTGGGTGGGGCACATAGCGCGAAGAACCGATGGCCGATGGGGCAGAAAGGTTGTCAAATACGTGATAACGTACCGGAAAGCGCAGCGTTGGACACCCACCGACCAGTTGGTCGGATGCCTTGACTAAGGTCGTAGGAAGGCACTGCATGCAGGCAGCTTCCAACTGGTCGTATTGGAAATCCTTAGGATGCCTATTAGTTAGTGGACTTTTTGCCTTTGAAATGTTGCTAATTGAAGACCCTGTATTCAATTTTATGACGGTACCTAAGTTTTTGTATCGCGAAAAACCAGTCATATAACTTTACTACCCATAAAATGTCCAAAAATTTAGCTGGGAGAGAATGCTATACACAATAAGTCAACCTTTTGTAGCCTTCCTTTTGTACACTTTACACAATAAAGTTTAAATAAATAAATAAAATACGAAGTCGGTGGCAACCCTACACCAGTATCAATCGTGAGTTCAGTTCAGTGGTTGGATCGATTAGAAAATTAACTTGGTTCTCGAATCGTAAGATTTATTAAGCGAATCAAGTTTTATGATAAAGGATTTGTCTATAGCTATGATTAAATTACAAATGGTAATAAAACCCTGTTTGATCCTTTGAGGGTTGAGTTGAATCAAGGATAATAATATTGCCTATCTGCATAAAAAAATATATATTTTATACACACACAACACCAACTTCCTTAAAAAAGTCACTTGAAACAATTTACACATCCTTCGAAATTAGCGGAAACTCAAGTGACATCTTTGTTTGTCTCCCGTTAATCACGGATTGAATATTTAAACGATTCCAAATTCGAAGTTCAAACATTTGTGGAACAATTTACCATTTTCGCGCGTTTTCGCTGCTCGTTGATTTGTCAAGCGGCAATTCGATTTTCAAATATTGACGTTTATGACAATGAGTTTTTTATTAGCCCAGTTATTTTTATACTTTGGGAATTTAATGGTGGAATCTAGGTTATGGTACACAGTGTCAGAGTTATAGAAGTTGTTAGGATCCTTTCCCTGTGAATTTGTCAATATTATGCAATAGTATAACGATAAGTGAAATGTTGATACATGGGACGTGTTTAATCCAACAATGATTATAAATATGACTCGTCGGTTTTTCTCTGGAAGCCCTAAAGTAAGTAATTTTTATTTTGCATCTCAAAGCACAGATTACTAACAGGCTACTTACTACTAAAAGCGTAATAAATTCTACGGAAGTCAAAACATTTCTACTCAAGTAAAAAGTAGTACTTTGTAATATAGGGCATACTAACAATTATTACTATGCTTAAAAGAGAAAAAAATGTTTCTTTAATATCTGCCACTGGCCATTAGCGTAATGTTGAGACTACTCAGGGAAATCATATCGCAGTGCTGTAGCATTGACTTGTTTCCATAGAATTGACTTCTCTCTTGGTTATCTTTTTCCTATAACTAACCCTCCTTCGGCCAACGTATATTCATATATACAACGGATATTACCATCATAATCAATGTACAAAATAGGTAATTAAAAAAAATAACGGGTACAATAAGTATTGAAACTAAGTGATGAAAAAGAACTCGACACAGATAGGATTGGAACTCTTGATCGTATTCTTTCAAGTAAGTTTATACCTAAGTGTCGTGGGTACGACTTCGAATCCCACTAGTGGCAGGTTATTTTTTTAAATATTTTAATAATATACCGAGCATTGTAATGATATTTAAAAAACAATTAATTCGATCACATATTGTTTTTGTATTGTAGAAGAATGGTGATAAAATTTTGTATGTCCACAACATATTAAATTTCGTATTTTACACTAAACATATAAGTGATGTATTTCAAACCCGTTTATGAAAAAGAACTTATTTTCAAAATCTGGGTTTTATAAATTGATTTAGCTACAGCTTAGGAAAATATGGAGGAACATACTTAATTAACTAAGTAACTCTTTTGCAAACTCTTGCTTCACTCTTACTCTCGTCTGCTCTATTCATCACATCTCAATCACAACCTAGCCCTATCGAAGAATGGCGTCTTCGGAATTTCGAAGATACATCTTCGAAATTACTTTAAAGTGCTTCTACTTAATGTTATTTAAATTAAAAGAGTTAAGATTTATTTAAGTATTTTGTTGAACTTTCTATTCGATTTATAATGCTATGTTACATAGTTAATAAGGTTAATTTAGGCATTACATAACTTAGTCTGAAGAGAAAATTGAATAAAATTGCCTAGACATCTTTTTTGTATACAGACTAACACAGTCCACTCCAGCTTCGCCCGTGGTACATACCTAGCCTTTGTCACTCAGGGATGACGTGTCTATCCAACGTGAAAGAATTTTAGAAATCAGTCCAGTAGTTCCTGTCGTTAGCGCGTTCAACCAAACGAAGAAACAAACTAACTCTTTAGCTTTAATATTACATCATTAGAATAGAAGTATAGATGCAGTAGATATCACGTTACAGGAGAGATATCTGATAGGCAAGAAGTGTAAGGTCGTTTAATTACAGGCAGTTTCCCCCAACTTCGTCCGCATTGGTGTTGGATTTATCACACAGCCTATTCAGGGCCACCGGCCCTGGGACCCAGGGTTCCGAAGCCTCTCAGGTGATGATTTGACCGGGAACATGCTAAGATGACAAAGACATCAATAGTTTTTGCAGTATTCGCCCAAAAATGAAGTTTAACTAAAAGCAATTTTCGTCTGACCTCAATAGTTATTGAAAAAAATATAACTATACCCATGTGTAGACGATGTCACTCACTGATAAAGTAGCTTTTTATTTGTAAAAAGAAAATGGTCTAGTAGTTGTAGAGTATAACAAAGACATTTCTTTTTTCCTTTTTAGGGTTCCGTACAAAAGTTGAAAAACGGAACCCTTATATTATAATATTAGTCTAGAATAACCGTCTGATTTGCAGACAATAGGATAGTATCTTTTAAACGTCATATTTTTCTATTGTTTCTATTCTTCGTCACTGTTTTTATATTTTTTTGTGTTTTATAAATTATAAAAAAAATAAAATATCTTTAGTAAATTTCAGTTCCGTGCATCTGAAAATAAATGAAACCTCTCGGTGTGAATTAGAAATAGAAAATACCCAATTTGAAGTAGAACCATCTAAGTGTGAATCTATTTTTTTTTCGATATCTTGAACGCCAGCCAACAGCAGCATCTGCACTTTCAATAAAGAGCCAAGTGATTCCGGAGCTTAGTTTTTTCAACAAAATCTAGTTGAGAGCGGTGGAAATATAAATTTCATTCTTTTATTCTCCATTTCGTTGCGCGATATGAAAATAGGTCAACTCTATTTTTTCTTATCTCTGTGGTCATGACAGCGTTTTAGTTTTAACTCGCATTCTAGCTTATAAATACGGGTAATTCTTTTTTACAAGCTTAGTAATATAATAAGTTACTTGTCCTGTAAGTTAGTCTGTGAGGGTCAAATTTCACAACTAAATTTTTTAAGCACTTAGCTCTACCGACAACACCGTGGCTCTTAAATTTTGATGATGATGATAATGTTCTAAACCGATTGAGTGTGCTTATGTGAATCGGAACCTTTAGTTGTGTAGAAGGGAATCAAAAGTATCCATGGCACAACCAGTTGAGCACAGTGGGGCCGGATCGAATATTCCTTATGGCACAACCAGACCTGCAGGCCTATTTGCTAACTTTTGACAGCTACGGTGTACATCATTTTCATGGCAACTTCAATATTCATTACAGCTTCGGTATGAATGACTATTTTTATTTAAAGTATGAAAATTGTAATGGATGCTAAAGTGACAATCAAATCGTTGTACACCGAGTTAGCAAATCGGCCTGCTGATCTGATGATGGATTAGGAAGGTGTCTAGGAACTTCTAAATTAAAAAGAGAAACCTATCATTGTTTACTTATTGGATTTGTCTCGGCAAGCACTTTTCAGTATGAACTGCTCGTATTAAAAACTTGACGCAAAAAAAAAAAAATGTTGTGCTGACTGAGCTGGCTAATATCTGGCTCTGATAGTAAAGAGAGGGTCGTGCTTTTACAGTGGAGACAAAAAAGAACTAATGATAATGATGTATTATTTTGTAAGTGTAAGGTGGTTTATTATACAACTAGCTGTTACCCGCGGCTTCGCCCGCGTAATTTATAGCCTATGTCCTTCTCGGTACCCTTACCTATGTATATGCAAAATTTCATGATGATCGGTTCAGTAGATACGGCGTGAAAGCGTTACAAACAAACAAACTCACTTTCGCATTTATAATATTAGTTAGGATTGGGATTAGATAATACTTACTACAAACATGCAAAAATCAATACACTCGTGACAGTGCTGTAAAATAATAAAAATGCTAAGACACAAGGTTCAAGGACAAAAACTAAAGCCTCCAAAATAGCTAATAACTTATCCTTATATATATCCTTCAATTACTAAGAATTTATTTATCCATTCATCCGAAGTAATACCAAACCTAATTGTCCCCAAATTCTCTTTCTAATGCCGACTTAATTTCGCCCCAGAAAAAAAAACAATATTTGCTCTTACATAAATTAAGCCGTGTTTCACAAGGATATTATGCAAAGAGAAATAAAAAAGGACAAGGGCGGGCTAATTGTTCGGACAACCGGATGTGACGTACCGGAAAATGGTAAGGAAACACTTGACGGGAGCAGGAAGCCGGGGTAATATTTAATCCGGCATTTTCTAATGTACTTCTCAGTGTTAATACTCACTTAAATCGTCTTAAATTCGACTTAATAATCGCCATGCTTTTATTTTTGAAGTTTATTTTTATGGGACTGGTAATAATGAAATCCGTGGCGACGAGCTCTGTGGCGCAGCGGCCAGGCTGCGACACGGATGGTCTCGGGTTCGATCCCCGGTCAGGTCAAGATGAAAAACGATCTTTTTCAGATTGACCTAGGTCTTGGATGTTTATCTATATATGTATTTGTTATAAAATATTCTATCGTTGAGTTAGTATCCCATAACACAAGTCTCGAACTTACTTTGGGGCTAGCTCAATCTGTGTGATTTGTCCGTAGGTATATATTTATTTATTATTTGTATGTTTGTTTTTCGTGTGTGTAGATGGCTAACACTGATGTCAGATTTTTCTAGCTGTCTGAAGGGATCTGATATAGCTTAACGACTGCCATCAATGATGACAGCCGAGACCAACGGCTTAGCGTGCCTTCCGAAGCACGGAGGAGCTCGAGATATTTTTATGCCACTTGTGGTCACCCATCCAAGTGGGGACTGCGCCTGGGGTTGCAAATTATTGTAATGAGTAATTAAAGTAGCTCCTATATTTAATCAGGAGGCTTTTTTGATCCTGGCTTCTCAGTATAGTCCCATTTTCATTATCGTTCACGAAGAACCTAGCCAGATTAATATTGTTTGCAATATATAAAACGTATGTATGTATGTAAAAAATAATAAAACCAACCAAACAAGTCATCTAATACCAATAATTCTCGTATTTTATTGCCCAAATCAATGTCTCAAAGCATCGGAAATATAAGGAAACTTCTACCAATCTCATACACCCGATCACACATCAAACGTGGCAATGCAGTTCTAAAAGCGACTCTATCACAGAGTTATACGGACGATAGTTTAGTACAAACGTCATCAGGAGGCTGTACCAACACTGATATGATTTTTGTAAGAGTTCACAACGAGCCAAGTCATCTGCGAAGTTTTTGTACTCTCGTACGAAAAGTTCTTCGTATTATGCTCGGTTCTCACCATACGAATCCCATTTTAAAGATTTTTGTAGGATTCCGGAGTGCTATGGCATAAAAGAAGTTCAACCTTAAGTATTTATTGTTTCATCTTTTTTCCAACTGTTACTCCTAGATAAAAAAAAACTCGCTAGGAAACCTGTGCAACACTACTAAGAAAAATTGGTCCGTAAGTTTAATTTTTTTTAATTACCACTTGCGTTTTCTTTAATCTCCACAGATGTGCTCGGAGCACAGTGCTCCAGACTAGACCAGCAAGCAAGACTTTTTGTTCATAAATTACTTTCACTAGATCGACGGAAAATACTGAACAAACACGTTCTATAGAAGTGAATTAGCATCATCATCAGGTCTTATTTTTAGCCTTCACTGCAGGAGCACAACCCGAGCCGTATATTAGTCGAACAGTCAGAGGATTTGGTTAGAAGTAAATCTTATCTTGTAAACCGGGCATTACGTCCCCATACTCCGCAAAGTCGATTGTCAACTCCGTAAGAACACACGAACTCCTAATTAAGCGTTATTTATGATGTTTTAACTAAGTTATAATCAGATTCCACATACGCATTAGCGAATTGCCGCCATCTTGAATTGTATGTCAAAATTCGCGCGCTTTATTTTCTCGACATTTCATTGGATAGGAGGTTTGTACGTTTGTACGTAGTAGGTACATAATAGTACATATTCTCCATGGGCAGGAGAGTCTATAATTGACATATCATCGGCAATCTTTTTCAGTTTTATCGGAGTTAGGAGTTGAGGATATATCCAAGTTTTTTTTAACTCTTTATCAGAATAAAATCAAGATAACATTCGTATGGCTAGACTTCTTGCATTTGCAACAGAAACTTAGATATTTTCCTTAAGATTAATTTATACTTAACACATATATATAACCTAAGCAAAGATAAATGGGATATCATCTAGTAAGTACCTAGTAAGTAAAATCAGTTATTGTATTAATCCATACTGCGAAACCATTAAGAATTATGTATACCTACATAATATCAAGATTGCTATTTTCATATTCTGCCTGATGTTGTATGCAATAAATATTGCATGGCATGGGGGTACAACGCGATATTTGCTACTTTTGACCCTCTTTGCTGCATAAGGGTAGTTTCTATTCATAATAACCCCCAAAATGGCCGGTGTAACACCAAAGGATTATAACCTCTAAAATTAATAGAACAGAGTTGAAATTCGTTTCGTCCGTGGCAGCTACTGTTAGATTTATGTTGCTTATTTCATTTTCACGCGTGAAATGAGCACATATCAAATAAAAAATGCCATTTGCTACTTTATTTCTGTCGGCTTAGGAACTATTTGGTTAAACAAATGATGAAGGGCCGCGGCTGGCAGCGATCTAGGGTTGTCAACAACCTATCTTTTACTTAAATTCTACTGATTTAGATTATTATGTCAGATTCGAAACGGTGTTTTTGAAACGCCTGAAGTGTTATTTTTTAAACTTTCGCGCTTCAAACACAAAATTATAAATATTAACTATAATTATTTATTATTCCGTGCTTCGGAAGGCACGTTAAGCTGGTAGTCCCGGCTGCCATCTGGTAGTCGTTAAAGAGTCCACGTCAGAGGCCGAGAGGCGGTTCCGAAGAACTCTGACACCAGGGTGTGCATGATCGACTGACCGTGTCACCAACACGAAATGATGGTGATGATTATATATATTAACAGGACTTAGCACGAACCGTTTTATTTATTTAAACGTCAGCGGAAAATATAGTTTTTTATAAGTCATGTTAATAAGTTTTAATAATTATGCCTGTGAAGTGATTTGCATACATCTGAGGTAGCCTTGGATTGAAATTCTAATAATTTCATTTAATTTCGTAGTTACGATTTTTGTTCAATTACGGTTTTCTGTTAATTCTTATTATCTATGGGGTGGGGACTACTATTTTATTAGGGTGACAACCCTAGGAACCCTTCTGTGACGTCATAAATTATCTACTTAGGTTTGCATTTGGCGATAAATTGCTTATTTCTTTGTTCACGCGTAAAAAGTGTGTCAACACTTTTTTGATATTGTTACGAGTGAAAAATGTTTGACAATGTGATTTTGGTTTTATTAAAATAATGACAAGCATGAGAGATGAATGTCGGACTTAGTTTTTAGGGTTACGTACCCAAAGGGTAAAAATGGGACCCATGCAAAAGTGCTTATAATAAACCAAATACTATAATATAGCCAGCTTACTGAGTACGAGCACCATACGACGTTTTTCAATACATTTGGCCGACCTTCATACAACCTCTGAGAAAGGCATTGAAACGGCCCATTATTGGGCTGAAAAAATAAAGTAAATCGTACCATCGACACGAAAAGAAGAGCAATTCATTTGCGATTAAGTACTACTCAATAAAGAGAAATTGTATTTAGTGTAAAGAAAATAGTGCTGGTCCGTAAAATATAACACTACGATCCAAGTTTTCGATGTCCGTATTATTGGCAAATTAATTGTTGAAAAATTGGTTTTACACAAACAAGCAACAGTAGTACAATACCTAGTGCATATTTTATAAAGTTTCTCTAATTTGACATGAGTGTGTCTATAAAGCGATATCATCATCATCATCATCAGGTCTTTCTAGTCTCCACTGCAGGAGCACGACCCTCTCTGTACTACCAGAGCCATATATTAGCTTGAGTAGTCAGAGGATTTGGCCTACACTCTCCACGCTGGCCAGACGGGCTGGAGAGGTCTCTTTGATGTTTATAAGCTTTGTTTAGCTTGTGTTTCCTTAGTCGCCTTTTACGACATCCATGGGGTGACTAGGAGTGGTCCTATTCTACTCTGCCGGGAACCACACGACGTAAATAAAGCGATAACAATTAACTAAATAAGAAAGGCTACAAGTATCATTAAATCTCAGATCAGTAAAATTTACGTTCACCGATTTTATCCAAGTACAGTGGGCCAAATAGAAAAGTATACCACCAATCATATTCGTCATATAAAATAGAACCATGGGGATAGTACCAATGCGGAACTTGCACAAAATTCTTGTTATTGTCCTATGAAAAGAGCTCTCAAAAATAGAAATAACAGTGAAAAAATCATCTTGATAACCCAAAAACTCTGTGATATAAGGGTTTGAAAATTCTAATTTTTCGTCTCGGCCTAAACGTCCCTAAGAAAAAACAACTGACTAGTGACGTCATTCCTTTAGCAATTTGAATGCGTGTTGTGAGGACTTTGTTTGTCAGCTATGTTAAATATTGCGTTTAGGGAAATGGTTTCATAACAAAAATTGCTATAAATTTAAAGAGCTACTTCATAGTAATATAAGATTTTTGAAATTTTCATATTTTTGAAACGGACTTTTCTAACCAATCTTAACCAAAGTTAATGTATCGATATCGGACTGAAAGTGTCCTTAACAGATTTTTCCAGCTAGATGCTTATATAATTAGAAATAGTTTTCAAAATGTACTCTTCATGCAAGTTCCCCATAGTTTGCCGTGTGGATCCCGGTAGAGTAAAATAGAACCACTCCAAGTCTTCCCGAGAATGTCGTAGAAGGCGAATTACACAAGCTAAACAAAGCGTATTAACATCAAAGAGACCTCTCCAACCCGTCTGGCCAGCGTGGAGAGTGTAGGCTGCATCCTCTGACTGCTCTGGCTAATATATGGCTCTGGTAGTACAGAGAGGGTCGTGCTCCGGCAGTGGAGACTAAAAAAGACTTGTGATAATGCCATCATTATCATCACAATCCCCATGAATAGTGTGATGTTCTATGTGGCCCACTGTACATTGAGGCGTTTATCTTACCATCGGCTACTCGGATGCCTCTCCGGTAATCTATACGACCCTGTCTGCAGGTCATAGGCCAGAAGATACCGTAAGCTGGATAACTGGGGGACATAACTCTTATTGGAATAGTGTTAAGGTCGAAAATGTCTTATGTATGGATACAGCGGTAGAATTTGTCTTGAAGACAATACTTTTGAGTGCGAGACGTGTTATTAATCGCATATCTTGTGTCGGTTATAGTTAAGTCATTATTGCTTGTATTAATGCTCTGCTCATAGAGCCCAGAGTGCCTCTTCATTCGAACGTATTATCTTTAATTCTATAAATTGAAGGTGGGTTGTATATGTCATGTCTAACTTCATACAGTATTGTGTAATAATATTCAATACAGGTGACAATCAGTCGTTTAAATTGGTGATTTTATAAAAAAGAAATCATGGAACCCGCCAATTTGAATGAAACATTACAGCTACTTAATTCCAACTTCATTAACAAAATTAGTAAAGAATTATGTCCCATTATGTCTCATGAGACAAAAGACTTCTTGTAATGTAGACCAGACAGCTGAAGATATGAACTAGTTACATTTCTAAGAGTTTAAAGATCCAATGCGGAGCTCGACCTATATCGATGATAGATGGATCCATTACTTCTCAATCACTATTCAATCAGAATTCAATCATATTCACGTACCATACAGTTGATTTTTGTTCGAATCCGTGTTGTTTTTGGTTCTGATACTGAATGGAACTTTTGTTCGCCCGTCGGTTGGTTTGTAAGGGATTAGTGGGCCCAGGGGCATTGAAAATGAAAACATGCCTATTAGGGTAGTACATCTGCCCATAGGGGATTGACCTTGTATTTTTAACAGTAATAATATCATTTTATTGATATTAAACGCTGACAACATATTAAGTTGCTGCTGCTATAAAATATTGTTATTAATTTAGTTTTTTAACTTATCATCATCATCAGGTTGTTTTTAAGTCTCCACTGCAGGAGCACGACCCTCTCTGTACCACCAGAGGCGATATGTATTAGCCAGAGCAGTCAGAGGATTTGGCCTACACTCTCCACGCTGGCCAGACTCAACTTATACTAGTATTATATTCTTTATTTATCATGTCAGTCAACTCGATTCTGATAATTAATGTGTAGTCTCGCAAAACATTAACTTATTTTTATTAAATGCAATGTCGGGAATTAACGCGAAATCATACCGTTTTTCTCCAGACGTTTCGGCCGGGTTACACCCGGAGAAAAACGGTATGTTTTCGCGTTATTCCCGACATTGCATTTGATAATCACGCAACGCGAAAGTTTAAAAACATTAACTTGTTTATTAGGTGGCTACCTACGAATAAGTAGCCACACATTTTTGTGTAAAGTGAAAGAATTTTTGAATACCGTCCAGTAATTACTTAGATTAAGGCGTTCAACTAAACAAACTCTTCAACTTTATAATATTGAGTATAGATTTGTAAGACAGATATCCTAGCAGAAAGAGTAGGGTTAGAAATGAGAATTCATTCAGAGTATCATTTATCCCTACTTCCGACGACACAAGATCCAACTTTCTGACACGCAGCAGATGTTCCCGACACTTAGCCGACGAGTTAAAACCACGGTTAAAACTAACTTGTGAAGGGTTCACTAGGCTACTTTCTTGTCATGCGGATCGCACGTATCGAACACGCGTTTCGACATAAATTTCTTGTTACGTTCCGAGCGTCCTAATAACTTTACTAATTTTACGCGCAATGTACTTCAAAGCACATATGGGTTACGGCCTGGCCACGGGACATTCGCCGTGGCGAATTTTCGCGCGGCGCGAACGACGAGTCGACCGGCGAGTGAAACAAGAGAATAATAAATTACCGAGCATGCCACGCGCACCCGCGACCGGCGACGCGACCGACGAATTGTATCAGGCGAATCGCGCGGGCGACCAACGGCGCGGTGGGCGAGTGAAACAAAATTGTGAATTCGTCGGCGCATGCCACGGGGTCGAGGCGGCAGTCGCGGCGAATAGTACAAGGAACAAATGTTTTTAGTCGGTTTTGAATGGATGACGAAATTTTATCGCGGATTAATGAGCTTGGCCAGCTGGCCAAGATAAATTTTAAAATACCTATTATAAAAAAAACATTGTCCGCACTAACTCTTTTCCACCGACTTCAAAAAAGAAGGTTTTAGATTGACCCGTTTGTATTTTACTTTAATTTTAGCTTCTAACCTTCGAGCAACACGGCCTCCGTACCGCTTCTAACACGTGTGCCAAATTTCACTCGTGTTTTTTTTGTATAATTTTAGTTTCTATGTTATCTGCTTGTATCTATGTTTTTGTATGATTTAGTATGTTATTTTATGTTTTTGTCAGTTTTTGTATGTTTTGAATGATTTTGTGTAATTTCGTATGTTTTATATGATTTTGTATGTTTTCGTATATTTTGTAAGTTCATGTATGTTTTTGTATGCTTTGTATGTTTCGTATGATTCGTATGATTTTGTATGTTTGTCCATGCATATCTCGGAACTATAAGTCAGATGTTGAAATTATTTTTTTTGGTAGGTAAGGTACTGCAAGTTTTATCAAAATCGGTTGAGTAGTTTTTGAGATAGATGATATGATAGATATGTATCATCATCATCATCATCATCAGGTCTTTCTAGTCTCCACTGCAGGAGCACGACCCTCTCTGTACTACCAGAGCCATATACTAGCCTGAGTAGTCAGAGGATTTGGCCTACACTCTCCACGCTGTATGTATACATACAGATTATATGTCATCATCATCATCATCATCTCAGCTACAGGAAGTCCACTGCTGGACATAGGCCTCCCCCAAGGATTTCCAATACGACCGGTTAGAAGCGGCCTGCATCCAGCGCCTTCCTGCGACCCTTATCAGGTCGTCCGACCACCTGGTCGGTGGATGTCCAACGCTGCGCTTGCCGGTACGTGGTCGCCATTCGAGAACCTTTCTGCCCCATCGGCCATCGGTTCGTCGCGCTATGTGCCCCGCCCACTGCCACTTCAAAGAGCTAATCCGCTGGGCTATGTCGGTGACCTTCGTTCTTCTACGGATCTCCTCGTTTCTGATTCGATCTCGCAGAGAAACACCGAGCATAGCCCTCTCCATAGCTCTTTGAGCGACCTTGAGCTTTCTTATGAGGCCCATAGTAAGGGACCACGTTTCGGACCCGTAAGTCATCACTGGTAACACACATTGGTCAAAGACTTTCGACTTTAGGCACTGAGGTATTTTGGACGAGAAGACGCTGCGGAGCTTCCCGAACGCTGCCCAGCCGAGTCAGATTCGACGAAAGACCTCATCCTTGAAACTGGAGCTTCCGACCTGGATCAATTGACCCAAGTAGATATACTGCTCTACAGATTCAAGGGTGAAGTTTCCAACAATAACTGGTGAAGGCGCAACATGGACATTCAACATAATTTTCGTCTTGTCCATGTTCATTTTAAGGCCTACTTGTTGAGAAACTTCATTGAGGTCATTGAGCATGGTACTTAGATCCTCCAGCGACTCTGCCATGACGACAATGTCATCAGCAAATCGAAGGTGAGTGATGTACTCGCCGTTGATGTTGATGCCAAGTCCATCCCATTCCAGGAGCTTGAAGGCGTCCTCCATTGCAGCGGTGAACAGTTTCGGAGATATGACGTCTCCCTGTCTCACACCTCTCTGCAATGGAATAGCCCTCGTACTCTGCTCCTGTACTCGGACTGACATTGTGGCGTTGCTGTATAAGCACCTCAACACTTCGATATACCGATGGTCGATACGGCATCGCCGGAGAGACCCAAGCACAGCCCATGTTTCGATCGAATCGAAGGCTTTCTCATAGTCCACAAACGCTAAGCATAGTGGCTGGTTATACTCTTTGGTCTTCTGTATAACCTGCCGCAGCGTATGGATGTGGTCTATGGTACTGTAGCCTTTTCGGAAACCGGCTTGTTCGGGAGGCTGGAAGGCATCGAGCCTGTTTGTGAGACGATTCGTGATTACCCTCGAAAACAGCTTGTAGACGTGGCTCAGGAGCGTGATGGGTCTATAGTTCTTTAGAAGGGTGTTATCACCCTTCTTGAAGAATAGCACCACCACGCCTCTATGCCACGCTTCTGGCGTCACGCCCTCGAGCAGAACGGAATTAAAGAGCCTCTGAAGGACTTTCAGTACCGGCGTTCCGCCCGCTTTCAGAAGCTCTGCTGTGATTCCGTCCTCGCCCGGCGCCTTGCTGTTTTTGAGCTGTTTGAGGGCAATCCTAATCTCGTACAGGCTGATGTCCGGGATGTCTTCGGTATAGTGTCGGGTTAGTTTGGCCCTAGGATCTTTGGCCAAACTTACACTGGGTTTGGCTACTGAGGTATACAGCTGTCCATAAAACCTCTCGATCTCTCCCAACACCTCGGCCTTCGTCGAAACCACGTCGCCGTCCTCCTTCTTCAGCTTAGTCAATCGGCTCTGCCCAATAGACTCCATCCTTGCGAACACTTTGGAGCCCTTGTTTTGCTCTATCGTCTCCTTAATACGCTCGGTATTGAAGGAGCGAATATCGTGTCGCAAGGATTTCTGGATTTGTCTATTGAGCTGCCGATGGACGTCCGCATCTTCGGAGGTCTGCAGCGGCATAGATCGTCGCGTGGCCATCAAATTCAGGGTCTGGGGAGAGATTTTTTGAGGTTTGTGTTTGGGGCGGGACCTAAAAAACTTTGACCCCACCGCCTGGACAGTGTCTACAAACCCGTCGTTTAACTCGTCCACTGTTACACAATCCTTTAGGCAATCGAAGCGATTTGAGAGTTCCAGTTGGAAACTTTCGACATTTTGGATATGGGCCGGTGATGGTCGGAGAGTAGACTTCATCAAGCGAGTCCTCTCTCGTCTGAGATTGATATTCACGATGCCTCTTACGATTCGGTGATCACTACCGA
The DNA here is from genome assembly GCA_963082605.1 of Rhodophaea formosa. NCBI lineage: Eukaryota > Metazoa > Arthropoda > Insecta > Lepidoptera > Pyralidae > Rhodophaea > Rhodophaea formosa. The sequence goes on along the minus strand of OY720228.1, from coordinate 3,488,334 downwards.
TTTTAATCTTATTGATCACAGAGACATCGTTGAATATTTCTCTCCTCGTCGACATGATGAAGTCTATCTCGTTCTTGACAGGAGGTTGGCCCCTTCTGCTGGGGCGCATCCAGGTCCATTTCCTATGAGGCGGCTTCTTGAAGAAAGAGTTCATCGCAAAGAGTCCCTCTTCCTCCAGAAAATCAGCCAGCCTATGACCCCTGTCATTCCGGACTCCATATCCAAATTGTCCCACTCTGGACTCTCCATCGCTCCGCTTGCCAAGTATTGCGTTGAAGTCCCCCATAACAACCGTAAAATAGGTTTCGGAAGTGTGTATGGCCCTACTAATGTCCTCATACACCACTTCCACCTCTTCATCTGAGTGTTACCCGGTCGGCATATATACCTGAACTACCTTCAGCGAGTATCTTTTAGATACTCTGAGTATCAGGTATATTACCCTGCTAGAAACACTTTCGATGGTTATGACGTTGTTGATGAGGGACCTGTGGACGAGAAACCCGACACCATGCTGTGACTTTTTAAAGTCACCCTCCCGGAGATAGAGTAGGTTACCTGACTTGAGGGTTGTCGTGCCCTCTCCCTCTCTTCGGACTTCAGACAACCCCACTATGTCCCACCGTAACCTACTCATTTCCTCTTCCACTTCCTCGACCTTCTCGTCAAGCCTCATTGTGCGGATATTGTGTGTTACCAGGGCCAGTCTTCGTTGGGGGTGGTAGCCGGATCTCTGCCGGAGATTTTTCGCACCCCCTGCCCCGCCGTTACCGTGACCGCTACCGGAGCCAGGAATAGCGGGGCCGCCGGGGACTGGGGGCCTTGGTATATTGTCTATCATGAGGGGATTTTTGCCATACTCACCACGCTTGGCAGACGGGTTGGTGAGCGCAGTTTGTTTGGCTTATCTCGGTTCCGATGCTGCTGCCCATTGAAACCATTTTAAGCGGGGAAAGGGTAGGAGTTTATTGGACTGGGGGAGCGGGATAGGGTATATGGGATGCTACTTGCTCGGAAGGATTGGGATAAGAAAGCAGCAGCTCGGGGAGGCCGGGTGCGCGTACCCGATGCCAAGCGTGCAACCACCGGAGAAGCAGTTGAGCATGACACCCCTGACCTTTATATGTATACGAGATAAAAATTGAAGTCGGTTTTTTTAATAATTTTGTGTCCAATTCTAGTTGAATATTTTCGTTCGATTGTTCTCGAAATAAAATTTTTGGTAGGTACGTTCTATATTTTTTGTACTTCTTATGAATTTTCCATCTGCCTATACTCCGACTTCTATTCAAATCTTGTACTCCACAATCTCTTCCAAATAATATGTCTATAACTAAAAATGTTTTATTTCTTAGCCAAATCGATATAACTTTGTTAAAGACATTAGGCTCTCAGATCTCCGTCTATTCTGGTCGCCGCGGCGAACGCGACTGCCCCGTGGCCTGCAAATCACGCCGCACAATTAGTCGCTTCGCCCGTCGTGCCGTCGTTCGCGTCGCCCGTCCCCGTGGCCAGGCTGTTACAAATGCACGTTGAAGAAAAGAGTCCTAGCAACTGTGAATCAACTTCCGGCGGCGGTATTCCCGAATCAATACGACATTGGAACCTTCAAAAAACGAGTATGTTTTCTTAAAAGGCCGGCTACGCACTTGTCACACTCCTGGTAATCACTTACCATCAGGCGACCAGCTTGCTCGTTTGCCGTCCTATATCATAAACAAGCAATAAGCTCCGTTCGTTCAGTTATAAAAACCCTTACATTGTCGTTACAACTCTTATTAATTATTTATATAAAATCTCAATCCCAACTTCCATTATAAATGCGAAAGATGAGTTTGTTTGTTTGGTACACTTTCACGTTCTATCTACAGTACCGTTCATCATGAAATTTGGCATACACATAGGTTAGTGTACGGAGAAGGACTTAGGCTATATATAACGCGGGCGAAGCCGCGGGTTACAGATAGTATCCCTATAAGCCCTTACCATGTTAGGCCACCCATCGTAGTAGAATTCATGCCTACTTATTTCATCACAAGGTTTTTTTAGTCACCACTGCAGAAGCATGACCCTCTGTAGAGAGCCATATATTAGCCAGAGTAGTCAGAGGATTTGGCTTACACTCTCCACGCTGGCCCGACGGGATGGGTCATTGATGTTTATATAAGCTTTATTTAGCTTGTTCCCTAAGTCACCTTCTACGACATCCACGGGAAGACTAAGGGAGTGGTCCTATTTTACTTACCGGAAACTACTTAGGTACCTATTCCTCTTTATATTCTTTGATTCAAATATAAATTAAATCAAAATTAGCCGATTCTTTTTATCTTCCCGAATGTGATTTCAAACTGATTATTTTAAGTTAACGGAGCCTTTACGATTCTTTATCTTGATAACTTGTTGAGTACGTTGGAAGATATCCAAGTTGGTTCGAAGATTTTATCGAAAAATTCTTTCTGGAGTTGTTTCATCGGTTTTTAATGTGCAATTATTGATATAATTTAGATTAATTAAGAAAAAGTTAACGTCAAAGCAATCGGATTTATTTATTTAAGCCCAAGTTATGCATTAAGAGAAATTATTCTAGCATGACTTATTATAATTGATTACAAGTTTTCTTATTCATCTTACTACGCCTCCACTCTCTTTAAGGTGGATCCCTCAGGAAAACTCTCATTTTTTTCAGGACGTTTTAAGTGTTTTTCGTGTGTGTAAGTGGCCAATACCGGAGTAGGATTTTTAAAGCTGCCTAAAGGCAAATCAACGACTTCACGGGTGCTATTTTTTGCCACTTGCGGTCACCTATCACAACGGAAACGGCGCCCGGAGTTGCTTAACATAAAAATTTATTGGTCCGTGGGTTCCTTTAATACTGTCTCCCTGACATGGGAGATTTTTACCATAAGGGATAATAGAAATCTTAAGTACTTCTAGTGTAAACCCTCGCTCACCTATAGCTAAATAATGACGTCATAATTCCTCAGCATGCACAAGACCGCAATTTGTGGCGATCTTTTGGGGAGGCCTACAAGTGCAGCAGTGGACGTTCCTGGCTGATAGATAGATAGATAGTTACTCAGAACAAATAGTGCCAATAATTAGCCAGTAGCGTTTTTGCATCAAAACATCCTTCCGACGTGTTTTAATGGATAGATCATTTTACAAGTCGTTAATATTTGGGAACGAGGAGTTAACATTAACTCAGTTTCAAGCTCAGTTTGACACACGTCTCGGATTGTTGAATAATGACTACGCATCATTAAAAACAAACGCCCCTGGTTTCTAATTTTAGTTAGTTTAAGGGCCCGCTCACATTAGACTTTTTGGTATTGCGTCTACAGCGCGTTTTAGACCAATAGGCGAATTTAGTTCTTTAGAACAAATAGTGCCAATAATAAGCCAGTACCGTTTTTGCTTCAAGACAGTCCTACGTGTTTTTATGGATACATCATTTTACAAGTCGTTAAACATTTGGGAACGAGGAGTTAACATTAACTCAGTTTCAAGCTCAGTTTGACACACGTCTCGGATTGTTGAATAATGACTACGCATCATTAAAAACAAACGCCCCTGGTTTCTAATTTTAGTTAGTTTAAGGGCCCGCTCACATTAGACTTTTCGTATACTTAGATTTTTTAAATTCATTTTTCGGCGAATTCGTATGCGTAAATTATAGCCAATGCCATTCCCAGATAAATTGGATTTCTACATATAAGGTGAAAGAATTTTGACAATCGGTCCAGAAGTTTCGAAGCCTATTATATAGACAAGCAACCCTCCCTGGCTGAGCTCTGCTGATGTATTATACCTATAAACCTTCCCCACATATCACGCTATCTATTGGTGAAAACCACATGAAATCTGGGCAGTAGTTTTTGAGTTTATCGCGAACAGACAGACAGACGCGGCGTAGGACTTTGTTTCATAATATATATAAAATATGTAATAATTATAAAGTATAGACTAGCAGCCGTAGTTTAAAACAGTAGTAGTAAAAAATACTACTGTACCATTGACATTAAGAGTCGCCTGGACGCTCATGTCTCCATACAAACGGAAATAAGGAATTGTGGCAACATTTGATAATTTAAAGGTAAAATTAAGCATTCAATCAATTAATCTCATTATAATCTACGTACGTTCCTATTCAGCTTGGTTAAATTATCAATAATTTGAGAATTATACGCCTGTCAAGATTTCCATACAAAATCAAAATCAAAACGTTTATTCAGAAAATAGGCCTTTGCAGGCACTTTTTCACGTCATATCATATTTAAAATTATCTCATTAGATATATGTATTTATTAATTGTTCAAAAGCTACAGACTACTAGCGTTTCGGAACCGACCACTGCAGAGAAGAAACGCCGAAAGAAACTCTTATCAACAGTTTTGGTCGCCTACTCGCCTGAAGTGCTTTATATGATTACGAATATTTATTCCTTATTGTCTTTTTCTTTCTTTTCTTTTTTTTTTCTTTATTTGAAAAGACTTATAATTCTCCATTGGTATTATAACCAATACCATACCATTGGTATTTTTACCAAGCTGTATAGGAACGTACGTAGATAATAATGAGATTAATTGATTAAATGCTTAATTTTACTCCAAAATTATCAAATATTGCCACAATTCCTTATTTCCGTCTGTATGGAGACATGCGCGTCCAGGCGACTCTTAAGTGAATATCTTAAACACTTTGCTTTTAATGTGTGACGGGCCTTACAAAGGAATTTGTGGGAAAACGTCGGTTTTGTCGGATTTAGAGGGAGATTAGATCGTTTGATCTCTAGCAGTAGCGTTTAGAAATGGGCAACAACACGATAAGTCTAAACATAGCTTAATCTCAAAACGTATGTAACTTCAAAACCGTTTTTCTTTTACGCCCGCTGCTTTCAAAGGCATACATATCATATTTTTTGGTTAAAATATATTTAGTGGACAAATTCACTTACTAGTTAGCCATTTTCACTTTTCGATTATACTCGTACAAGGACGACCTGCAAATACAATATCTGCCATGTGCTTCCCGGCATAGTAGGATAGGGCCACTCTAAGTCTTCCCGTGGATGTTGTAGAAGGCGACTTAGGAAATACAAGCTATACAAAGCTTAATAACATCAAAGAGACCTCTCCAACCCGCTGATTAGCGTAGAGAGTGTCAAATCCTCTACTTTGGCTAATATATGGCTCTGGTAGTACAGAGAGGGTCGTGCTCCTTCAGTGGATGAAACATCTAAAATACTTTGCTGTAAATGTGTGACGGGCCTTACAAAGGAATTTGTGGGAAAACGTCGGTTTTGTCGGATTTAGAGGGAGATTAGATCCTTTGATCTCTAGCAGTAGCGTTTAGAAATGAGCAACAACACGATAAGTCTAAACATAGCTTAATCTCAAAACGTATGTAACTTCAAAACCGTTTTTCTTTTACGCCCGCTGCTTTCAAAGACATTAAAGAACATACTATGCTTAAGGCTATAATTTTATAACAAAGTCGCGCCAGAAGTGCTAGTTTTTGTATCATCATCATTTCGTGTAGGTGACACGGTCAGTCGACCATGCACACTCTGGTGTCAGAGTTCTTCGGAACCGCCTCTCGGCGTCTGACGCGGTTCCTTTAACGACTACCAGATGGCAGCCGGGACCAACGGCTTAACGTGCCTTCCGAAGCACGGAATCATCTTTCTTATCAGACAATCAGGTGATGCCTGCAATGTCTTAACCAAACTAAAAACATAACAAATATGTTTCCCGTGGGAATCGAACCCACGACCTTCGGGTCAATAAGGCAAACGCCTTCACCAGGGGACCACGGAGAAAAATACTCGGATCAAATATTGAAGCTGAAGCAGTCACGTAAAAAAACAATTCTAAGACTAAAACCTTAGAGTATCAATATTAAATATATTGATACTCTAAGTCTAAAACCAATAATTCTATCTATCCACACAATGAGTCACTTTCAAGTTATTTTTAACTTCAATAAAAACTCCAACAAATATTTTAAGTATGCCCAAAGATAAAAGTAAGTTCTTTACTCTTTTTATTGTTCGAAAAACTTATTTTTTATCTTTTTTCACATTATCGTGGTCATGTTGTTTGCTTTACCGTTTGCTTATCGTTGTTAACGGCTCACACTTGACTAAAATATGTTGAGAACATTGAGAATCATTTGAGTGCCATCTAAAAGTGAAGGGCTTTGAACTAGATGGTACATTTTGAAACAAGTATGTTTCGCTCTTATTGGAATAAAAAATTAAGATATGGGAAAAAATTGCACGCGCGTAGGATTTGAAACGGCAGTCTCACTTTGTATGTAGATTTTTTTTCCTTTGTCTTATTATTCTTTATTTTAATTAAGAGTGAATAAATATATACGGACAAATCACACAGATTGAGCTAGCCCCAAAGTAAGTTCGAGACTTGTGTTATTGATACTAACTCAACGAAATAGAGTAAAATCAAAATAGCATTGTGAAAGCAAAATAACACCTATAAAATAAAGTATGTTTCGTTTTAAGTGTTGGAAGTAAGGTTCTTATTCAAATCTTTAAGATCCCTAACACTTTTCGTGTTTTGTATGAAGATTCTATCCGTCCATACAATATCTTTTCAAAATCTCATACAATCTCTACTTGGCCGATGCGACCAGTTGGAAACAACTTATAGTTAATCGTAGGTCGTTACCGCCAACTTGGAATCTCATCGTCATTGAAGTATTATTTTTAGAACAGACCACGTTGAGCGGTTATTTGAAGATAGTTTTATCTTTCGAACACATAAATTATATTTCTTACTTTTTTCTATACTTTACAAAACAATCAAGAGCATTAACGATAATACATTTTAACCAACAAACAACTAATGAAAATTAGTTACTTAGCTTACTAGGTAAACAATTTTGACTGTTGTACTGGCATATGCCTTGGCCAGTGCAACATTCAAATTGTCTATTTTATTTAAGTACTTTATATACCTATAGTATGGCTAGGTTTGTTCCCAATGCCTAATACTTGTACATATTATTCATTATATGTTTATAAATCTACAATGTGTTTGGTATTGAACTAGCCACATTTAAATAACGTTCCCAACATGAAAACGAACAACTTTTGTTCTATAACCCAGTCTGAAATGGAGAAAATTTAAGAGATTTTCCATTGTCATGTTATTTAAATGCATGGAGCATGTGATAATTATTATCATCTATTTTATTGCGAAAGCAGTATTATGGAATTAATTTAAGGTTTAAATTTCAATTTTTTCAGCAAATTCGAAATTTTAAATTTCCGTCGCTTTTCTGCAACAAAAGAGTTAAGAATTGTGTTGTCTTTGGCACCTAAAAGACACGGGTCAATCAAACATCGAGTGAAATATCTGCTCTACGTCACTGATGTCAATGCTACCATCACCGAATCTCAAAGTTGATTATCTTGACGATTTGTAAGTTTATAACTCACAGTAATCACGTCATCAGGTCGTCATCATCATCACGAATTTGTAATTTGTCGATAAAAGTGTTTGACATTTATGATTAAAACATAATTTATACGATAGATAGTTACGCAGGACAAAGATATTTCAATAAAATAATCAGGATATAAAATCAAAGGTGATTTTAACCAAGATATTATACGTACTTAGATTACGTAATTTTTGGCCTAGTGGCCCAAACCAGTAAGCTAGGTTGCGACACAAGAATCCAGGGTTTGATTCCCGGTGCTTAAGTTATAATACTTATAATGGAAAACGATCTATAACAGATTATAAATATAAAATAAAGTATCGTTGAGTTAGTATCCTACGACACAATCATCATCATCATCATCATCAGGTCTTTTTTAGTCTCCACTGCAGTAGCATGACCCTCTCTGTACTATCAGGGCCGTATATTAGCCAAAGAAGTCAGAGGATTTGGCCTACACTCTCCACGCTGGCCAGACGGGTTGGAGAGGTCACGACACAAGTTCACAACTTATTGTAGGATATATTTATTTATATTACATCTATACAAGACTTTCTATTTTATTTAATGGCTTCTATCGAGGCTTCAGTGATTCTGCCAATATCCAGTTTAAAGAGATGTATCATTGTCGAACGGTAACTATACAGTTTACAAGTATCAATGAACGATGGCGTATGTCCTTTGATAGACTTCGGGTGACAAATCACGAGTCCTTATGACAGTCGTAACTATTTCACACATTGATCATGAGCACGAGCATTTATAACAGCAAACTACGACAATTTCATATGAGTAAGTCCATTAAAATCAATTTTCTACATCATCTAAGGTAAACCCCAACTGAACCTCTTGATTTTGGATAGATCACTTTTTTACGCCTTACAATTTTTCTCTGTTTTTCCTATGATTAACTGGGAGAGAATGTTCATAACATTAAGTCCGCCAATTATAACAAGTGTTTTACCATGGATCATTAATAGTACTTTATAGTGTGTAAGTAGATAAAGTTTATTCATCATCATCATCAGGTCTTTCTAGTCTCCACTGCAGGAGCACGACCCTCTCTGTACTACCAGAGCCATATACTAGCCTGAGTAGTCAGAGGATTTGGCCTACACTCTCTACGCTGGCCAGACGGGTTGGAGAGGTCTCTTTGATGTTAATAAGCGTTGTTTAGCTTGTGTTTCCTTAGTCGCCTTTTACGACATCCACGGGATGACTTGGAGTGGTCCTATTCTACTCTGCCAGGAACCACACGGCACTTATACTAGCCTGAGTAGTCAGAGGATTTGGCCTACACTCTCCACGCTGGCCAGAAGGGTTGGAGAGGTCTCTTTGATGTTAATAAGCTTTGTTTAGCTTGTGTTTCCTAAGTCGCCTTTTACGACATCCACGGGATGACTTGGAGTGGTCCTATTCTACTCTGCCGGGAACCACACTTTAATTAAAGAAATAAATAAACTACCCACCAAAATTCCACAATCATACTTTTACATCGGGTGTCAGAAATCACCTGACAGCATTATTTCACAAACCGCCTATCACTACGGTGAGTCGTAAAGTGTCGGGCCATCCCTCCCCGGCCGTGAGTGAGAGTGCTAGCACAGGTTACCCTTCAACTATCACCGTGATTCAAGGGTATGCCAGATAAGATAAATCAAAACATTTGTTTAGTGTCATTTAGTGTTGTTTGTGTCGTAAACAGTTATGTCAAGTCGATATTTCTAGTGTTTAATTGGTGCTATCGTCATCGATTAGATTTTAAACAGTCCTAGTTTTATCGATACTGATAATATCATTTGGCGTTTAGAGGGTGCTAGCACAGGTTACCCTTCAACTATCATCGTGATTCAAGGGCTGGTCAGATAAGGTAAATCAAAACATTTGTTAAGTGTGGTTTAGTGTTGTTTGTGTCGTAAATAGTGTCAAGTCGATAGGCTTGGTTACGTACGATATTTATAGTGCTCACTTGTCTAGTGCTGTCGACAGCGATTAGATTTTAGTCTGTCTTAGTTATACTTTAACTAATATAATAAAGAAGAAAGACTTGATCGTTTGTTTGCATTAAATAGGCTCCAAAACTACTGGACTTATTTTCGAAATTCTTTCACTATAGAAAGCTAATTTACCTGCGGGTGACAAAGGCTATAATTTACACCAAACAAGTCGCGGGAAAATTTCAAGTTTTTTAATGAATCTTCATTTTAATTGAGTGATTGAGGGATGGCGGTGCCGCTACGTCTCGTGACTCTCGGCCGGATCTTACCCAATCGCCTTCTGAATACGCTGAAATTTTCGGAATCCGATTACATTTAGAAGATGGGTTATGTATTTAGTTCATCCTGTGGTCTGAACGGCTTGATGATGCATGTGGGAAAAGCATTGTATTCTTGCCGTGTGGTTCCCGGCAGAGTAGAATAGGACCTATCCAACCCGTCTGGCCAGCGTGGAAAGTGGAGGCCATATCCTCTGACTGCTCTGGCTCTGGTAGTACAGATAGGGTCATGCTCCTGCATTGGAGACTAAACAAGATCGGGTGATGATGAAAGCATTGTATGGAACTTCTAAGGAAAAGGTGTCGCAGGAATTTTACTTAATCGGGATAGGAAATGTAAAAACAGTTGTTTACACTGTTAAAAACATCGACAAAAGGATGGCAAACAAACAGCACTGCTTGTCCCTTTTCTACAAATATTGACGAAGCCCGACTTCCTGGCACTTAGGCGGGGCGCTCACGACACGGCGCTCTACAGTCGTGTAAAATATTGTTTTAAGCATTATTTAATCGCACTAGGTACCTATATAGATAGGCTGATTTTTAACCTATGAGCTATATTAAAATCTTGGAAGCAGAATCCCTAATGGAATACAGAATTATAAGAAAAAAACCGGCCAAGTGCGTGTCGGGCCACGCGCAGTGTAGGGTTCCGTAGTTACGAATGACAACTTTGAGTTCACACTGTTCACACTCTCACCTTACAGTTTAACGACCAAAAACATCTAACAATGAAAATTGTATAAAATTTTACATTTTCCAGTAAATTTTATAAGTTGGTTGCCTATAACTTTTTAGTTTGCACTTACGAGTAGTACTTAGCTCTGATAGTTCATATCCATATATGACCGTTTAGCAGATAGAGGGGGGGGGGACACACTTACCTCTAACAAAAATTTGCACTCTAAAACCAAATATTTCGGAAACGGATCCCTAAATCGAAAAATGGTGTTCTCAACCTCACAATATTTTTTAAAGGCCTATTTTACGATACCCCACATGATGGGTAAGTATAGAAAAAAAATTACTCCCCCACTTATATAGGAAGGAGCTACAATAGGAGTGTCAAATTCCTTCATTCCGTGGCATCGGGCAATAATGAGTAGTAGTACTGCCCAGATGCCTAAAGGTAGCTTGAAAAGTCTGGCACTAATAAGCTTGCATTACACATGCATTTGCTCGCTAGCTCATAAAATAACCAGGCCTATGTAGTTCAAATCATTTTACTGTTGGCCCGCGTCCAGACAGACGTGCTCCTAATTGCACATGCACGTTTACATTCCTCCAACAAAGTCTATGTTTATCGAGTACAATGCGTCTCGAAGTCTCTAAATCAAGGCTAAAAATCTGGTAGGAGATTCCAACAGCGTCCATCACCCAGCTAACAGAGGATCTCCCTCCTGGCCATGATCTACCTTGGCCGACATGGCATTTAGCATTATAATAATCTACACAAATATTATAAAAAGAAAAAAATATTGTTTATTTGTTTGCATTGTATTTAGGCTTCGAAGCTTCAGGACCGATTTTCAAAATTCTTTCACCTTAAGAAAGCTAATTTGCGGAAGACAGAGGCTATAAAATAATGCTAGTCCTAATCATATCCTAACTTATATTAAAAATGTGAAAGTGAGTTTGTTTTTTACGCTTTCACGCCGAATCTACTGAACCGATCATCATGAAATTTGCATACACTTAGGTTAGGGTACTGAGAAGGACATAGGCTATATACCACGCGGGCGAAGCGGGTAACAGCTAGTAGTTAATAATTAAGTTTTCCTAGGAGCGTGTTCTAGTAGGAGACCAACAACATTCAACTTCTCCTAAGGACCTCTACGCTACGGTTTGGATCCATAACGCGTAATCCGAAAACTTCTTTATAGTTTCAAAGTACCCACAATTATTATTCAGAATACTACAGGAATTTTACAAATTCATTAAAAAACTTAGTTTATATTCTGCGTGATATTAAAACATCTAAGTAATTTCAACAACTTGACTTTGGGAGAACTTTTTCACTTAATATCCGAGCTCAAGTAAATATTAGTTCATAGTTATTGCTTTCCAGGCTTTGGGCGAGAATTTACTTTGGAGTCTCATTTCTGTGGCTTAAGCTGAGATTTGTATAAAGGCTAGACGCGCACCGAGTTTGAGTCTGTCTCTCGTTTGATTGCTTGTACTTTATGTTTGACATCTTTGGAAACAAGACGCACAGACAAATGTGTCAAAATTCTTAAAAGGTAATGGTTAGGCATCACATCAATAGGCAATACGGCAAGCAATCCATCACTATTTTGATTCCAAATTCCACCTTGACACCCACTAACACGCTAAACGTGGTCATTGGATTTTATGACTTTGGGCCCTGTCTACTCCGCGAAGGATTAAGACGTGATTATATGTTGTATGTGTAATAATGAGATTTCCAGGCGCATGTTCTGAGAGGAGACCAACAAGACATCAACTTCTTCAAAGGACCTCTATGCCATGTTTTAGATCCATATCCTTTGACCCGTAATCCGAAAAACTTCTTTATAGGTTAGAAGCACAATTATTATTCAGAAAACTACAAGAATTTACAAATGTATTAAAAACTTTGTTTATATTCTCCGTGATATTAAAAACATCTAGCTTACTTGACTTTGGGAGAACTTTTTTCACTTAATCTCCGACCTCAAGTAAATATTAGTTCATAGTTTATTGCTTTCCAGGCTTTGGGCGAGAATTTACTTTGGAGTCTCATTTCTGTGGCGTTTGATTGCTTGTACTTTATGTTTGACATCATTGGAAATAAGATGCACAGACAAATGTGTCAAAATTCTTAATAGGTAATGGTTAGGCATCACATCAATAGGCAATACGGCAAGCAATCAATCACTATTTTGATTGCAAATTCCACCTTAACACCCACTAACACGCTAAACGTGGTCATTGGGTTTTATGACTTTGGACTCTGTCTACTCCGCGAAGGATTAAGACGTGATTATATGTTGTATGTGTAATAATGAGATTTCCAGGCGCATGTTCTGAGAGGAGACCAACAAGACATCAACTTCTTCAAAGGACCTCTATGCCACGTTTTATAATCCATATCCTTTGACCCGTAATCCGAAAAACTTCTTTATAGGTTAAAAGCACAATTATTATTCAGAACACTATAAGAATTTACAAATGCATTAAAAAACTTTGTTTATATTCTGCGTGATATTAAAAACATCTAGCTTACTTGACTTTGGGAGAACTTTTTCACTTAATCTCCGAGCTCAAGTAAATATTAGTTCATAGTTTATTGCTTTCCAGGCTTTGGGCGAGAATTTACTCTGGAGTCTCATTTCTGTGGCTTATGCAGGGATTTGTATAAAGGCTAGACGAGCGAATCAAACCTCAAAAGACATCTTGCCTACTATACTATCTAAGGCTAGGCTTTAATATTCTAGTTACGCTTAAGTGAATAACTACGTACGTTATCCCCGAGTGCCATTAGGCTATGTTTGTACCACGGGCGAAGCCGGGGCGGACTGCAAATTTTGGATACAACCGATCTGTAGACTCAACTTCCTGCGGCAGTGTTCCCAAATCGATTTTTTTTTTAGAATCTTTTCACTAAAAGTGACGTGAGATATAGACATTATTAAAATCCTAATCCTATCCTATCGTAACTCCTAACTAATATTATAAACGTAAAAGTGAATTTGTTTGTTTGTTACGCTTTCACGTCGTATCTACTGAACACATCATCATGAAATTTTGCGTACACATGGGTTAGGGTACTGAGAAGGACATAGGCTATATATCACGAGGGCGGTGCCGCGGGTAACAGCTAGTAACATATAAAATACGTAACAACAGGTTACTCACGTATAGTCAGCTGCTGGCCGACATGTTTCGACTTCATCCTGAGGTCTTCCTCGGCCAATATGAATCGAGAAGCGTGCACGATGTCGTTTTAAAATATCATTTAATTTAATTGAGGAGCCCTAAGGGTCCAGTGGGTGTGAGCTCTATGAGCGCTTACGAATGTTAAGCAACCCCTGGTGCAGTCCCTACTTGGATGGGTGACCGCAAGTGGCATAAAAATATCTCGAGCTCCTCCGTGCTTCGGAAGGCACGTTAAGCCGTTGGTCCCGGCTGTCATCGTTGATGGCAGTCGTTAAGCTTTGTCAGATGCCTTTAGGCAGCTTGAAAAATCTGACACCACTGTTGGCCACTTACACATACGAAAAACAAACTTAATTTTTTTAGAACTTTCAATTACCTTTTTTATTCGGCAGCCTAAATTGCATGTTTGTAAATTTCTCCATAACCTCGAATCTTCATACCTCACAAAGTACTTACATAAACCTTGAAAACATTACATTCCTATTTTGGGCAATTGAATAAAAAGGCACTTTAATTTGCAACCCGCAAAACAGATAACAAAAAGCTCCAGAATCAATACATCGAAGTTATTGTCCTCACCACGCCGCCACAAAAAGCTCAAGGTGTGGGAAACACCGCACGCGCGTGTATAGGGTTGTCAACTTTTTAATGAGAATAAAGTATTCATCATCATTCAAGACTAGTAGTAGTATTTTTCCAACCGGTCCTATTGGAATTCCTTTGGGGAGGCCTATGTCCAACGGTGGACTTGGCGGCTGAAATGATGAATGTTGAATCATCATCATCATCAGGTCTTGGTAGTCTCACCTGCAGGAGCACGATCCTCTTGTTCTACCAGAGACAATATATTAGCCAGATGAATCAGAGGATTTGGCCTACACTTTCCACGCTGCCAGACGGGTTGCAGAGGTCTCTATGATGTTTATAACTTTGTTTAACTTTTGTTTCCTAAGTCACCTTCAACGACAAAAGTAATTGATTTCTTTTAATTGTATAATTAATAAAATATATAATTGTATTGTATTGTCACAGAATTAATAATAGTACTAACGTAGTATTGTATAAAACATATTTTAGAACTTGTTGTTTACATTTTATACTTTTCTATTTTTTATAATTTATACTTAAATATCAAAACCTATAGCCAATATTTAAAGCATATTTATAATTAAATAAAAAGGAAGCTATATTTTGTCATCCTGTCACATTTCAAACGACCTGCAGCTTTGAACATCAGCAAAGAAAACAATATTTTGTATGCTTAATTATATTTACACGACAAAAAAGTATAATACTGTTTTAACAGTAAGGTTGGCAACCCTACGCATGAGTTCCCAATTTTTTATGAATACCTTCGAACCGTATCTAAGACGCTATAGTTAAGGGCGTTAAAAAGAAACTAATAACCACTATTGGATACAAAATTACACCTCGTATTCACTTTAATAATAAACCAGAGCCGCAGGTACACTTTTTTGTATCATATTTTCGTCTACCCTCAAGTTTTTGGAATGATGTTGTAAATTTTATAGCTTTAATTAACAGGAATTACGGTTAGGGTGAGAAATTTAGTGTTTTTCATGGAATTAGTTAAAAATTGTGCTGATATTTTTTTTTTTTTTTATGTCAGAGGACGGCAAACGAGCAAGCGGGTCACCTGATGGTAAGTGATCACCGCTGCCCATGGACTAATGTAACACCAGGGGTATGACAAGAGCGTTGCCGGCCTTTTGTTTTCCCTCCCCAGAGGGGAGGGGGGATGGGCCTCCGGCTCTCTCACTCACCGAACGAAGCATAGAAGCTGTAAAACTACTACTCAAACGTCGATTTTCTGTGAGAGTGTGGTACTTCCCCGGACGAGCCGGCCCATTCATGCTACCAGCTAAAGTGATTTTTGCCGGTAGCGTGGCTCTACCACAACTAAAAATTGTATAAATCTTGTGCATATACATTTGTATATTATGAAGTCGTCGGTTTATTATCCGTACTAATATTATAATGCGAAAGGAACTTTGTCTTTCATGCAAAAACTGCAAAAAGATAGTCCAGAGCCTTTGAAAGGACGAATTCGCGGGCACAGCTAGTTTTAAATAAACACTTCGAAACAACATCCAGCTTGCCATACTTGCATCATTGTACTAAGTCTTCTTCACCTTTTATTGATACATACCTAAAAGTCTTGTTACAGGACATTAAGTTATTCATAAAAATAAACTTACAGGATAGCCATGGTGATGCCTGCAGTAAAAACATCACATAAGTTAAGAAACCTAAGGTAAAGAACACATTATAAACATTAAAAATTTCAATGTTACATTGTAATTTTAGGCACGATCGCGCTTCGAACAAGAAACGCCGAAAATCTATAAAACGTATTCAAAAAACGTGCGTCTATCCTCCAAAATACTGATATGATACGTACGCGCATCGGCTTTGATAACACGCAAAACGCTCAACTTGAGCTTTGACATGCTAATATCTTTTGTACCAATGATTCCTAAACTGGAGTAGAAAAAATACTACCCATAACCATATAATTATTACAAACCATTGCTATCCCATATGTTGGGCAAACGTTTCCATGTCCGTCGGTCTGTTGCTTTTACTGTTCACTGTTTATCAAAACTGTCAAGCTCGTTGCACCATCTAGTTCTGGGTCGGCCACGTCCCCGTTTGCACAGTAAAGTTTGAAAACCATTGCCTGGCCATCAAATTTAATACTACTCCTGTTCTTTCGGACCGTTTTCCTATGGGAATTTGCATGTGGGGGGAGTTCCTGCAGGGATTTACAGTTTGAAGCGACTTGTTAATAATTTAGGCCGTCCCTAGGAAATTATACCTTCGGTTTAAGTGTCATTTGAACTGTTTGTCACGGCAATGTATTATTTACTGAACATTTTGCTTTTTCACTAGCTTCTTTTGCGTGGTAAATAAAGAAGTAGTATTTTACTTAACTTAATATTACTTAAGTAAGCCGTTGGTCCTGGCTGCCATTTGGTAGTCGTTAAAGAAACCACGTCAGAGGCTGAGAGGCGGTTCCGAAGAACTCTGACACCAGGGTGTGCATGGTCGACTGACCGTGTCACCTACACGAAATGATGAGATGACTTAACAAAAATAAAAAATCTTTTAATCAGCGTAAATTGCTTGCCAAGATTGTACAAGACTTACAAATGAGAACCGATGGGTTTATACCCAATAGTTGGCTTTTTTTCGACTCCATCATCAGAGCGGCTTATTGATTCCATATTTTAGCTTCTTCCTTGTTTCAACTTTATAATCATCATATGTCTTTTCCGGTTGCGTAATCAGCATGTATACTGTGCTATTATTTGGCGAAAGTTTTTATGAAAATTTTGACACATTCAAACGTCAGAAAAATGTTCAAATTTAAAATTTTGTTAACATTCGATAAAATTATAAAAATCACACACCCACACAGACAATAGAACAGGGCAAGTGAAATAAAAAGCTTCAGAAAATCTTGTAAATGTACGTGTTATATAAGTTAAAAATACCTAACTATGCCAAGTAAATCTGCCAGCTGTCTCAGGCACTCGGTTTTCGATTTGAATCCACCGTTTTCCTTCAAGTTTCAATATCAATTGTTTTTCTTAGCGGACTACCCAAGTTAAACAGAAAAAGATCTTAAATACTTTCATTACACGACGGAGTTAAGAAGACGTTCCAATTAACTGAATTTATTTAAACCGCCGCGAAGTTTTTATTGACATTTACCGAGAACTTTTATTGAGCTATAAAAGCTAAGATATTTCTGAAGGCGAGGCGCATACTGATAACTCCTCAGAAAGTTTTATAGTCTATGTTGACTTTACTACTATAACTGAAATTACAGAGAACTCACAATAACTAGTTCTAATAGCCACAATGCCCATTAGGTAAAATTAACATTCCCAATTTTTTTAAAAACAATAAATCTTGTAAGTAGAAATTGTCTAATCTAAGATGGTATGTACAGCATTTTCTACACTAATAAAACAATACACCTATAATTTACCCTCGAATATTCAAAATAATCTTTACAAATGGCATTCTTAAGTCTCGGACTGTGTTTTGCTAGGATATGTAGACAGTGACAGCTTATACATATTACTTATCACCCCCATTTTGATTTTGTCAACAATGAAATCTTGTCATTAGAGATTACCTAATCTTTACAAATGGCATTCTTAAATTTCAGACTGTATTTGTCTTGCTAGGTTATCTACACAGTGCACGAACGAGACTTGAGAACGATTTTAGTTAAGATGCATGGGTATTTGTGTGTTAGTAAAAAAAATTTTTCATGTCTGTGGTTAGTCATCTATCCAGTGTACGACCACCCTTAATCGTTCTATCTCCTGTAAAACTAGGTTCTTGGAAACTTAAAGAAAACGCTCCGAGCATTTTTTTACGATTCTACTAAGACGATATATCATAAAACTATGTTCTACTAGCGCTCTTATAAATGCTACTCATTTCTTTCAACTCTGTAATACAGATTTTTTCATTTCTTTGTTTCAGTGAGTTAGTGTTTTTTTCTTTTTCTTTCTTCTTTTTAATTATGGCTTCCACCGAGATTTCAGTGATTCTGCCAATGTCCAGTATAATGAGATACCAAGTATCGGTGTTGTACGGTATGTGGCATCAAAGATGGCGTATGTTCTTTGGCAGCCTCGTGGGAGATTTTGGCGACAAATCTATACGAGTCCATTCATCAGTCTACTTTAACTATTTCACGAATTGTTTTCGAGCACGAGCATTTATAACACCAAACTACACCAATTTCATATTATAAAGTCCACTTAAATCAATTTGCAAAATTGTATAAGGCAAACGACAACTGAACCCCTTGACTTCCCACCAAAAAACTCCTAGTGTTTTTTTTGTTAGTGATCACCGCTGTCTATGGACAACTGTGACACTAGGGGTGTGACAGGAGCGTTGCCGGCCTTTTATTTTTCCCTGCCCAGAGGGGTGAGGGATTGGGCCTCCGGCTTTCTCAGACACCGAACGAAGCATAGCAGCGGTAAAGCTACTACTAAAACTTCCATTTTCTGTGAGTTGAAGTAATGAGGGCGTTTTGATATAACCAGCACTGAGACATAGGGTCCGGTTAGCTGTGATTGAGCCACAATGTGTCACTTGTTGCTACTTGTCAAATACTATCCAATGACTGTAACATCATCATCAGGTCTTTTTAGTCTCCACTGCAGGAGCACACCCTCTCTGTACTACCAGAGCCATATATAAGCTTGAGTAGTCAGAGCATTTGGCCTACACTCTCCACGCTGGCCAGACGTGTTGGAGAGGTCTCTATGATGTTTATAAGCTTTGTTTAGCTTGTTTTTCCTTTGTCGCTTTTTACGACATCCACGGGATGACTTGGAGTGGTCCTACATCCACGGAATGACTTGGAGTGGTCCTATTCTACTCTGCCGGGAACCACACGGCGCTGACAATGACTGTAACGCCCTTAATCAAATCAAAATCATCAAAAATCAAAACTTTTATTCAGAAAATACGCCTTTGCAGGCACTTTTTCACTTCACATCATATTTAAAATAATCTTATTAGATAAATAATAAATAAATACATAGGGACATATCACACAAATTGAGCTAGCCCCACAGTCACAGGCTAGCGTGTTGACCGCTGCGCCACGGAGCTCGACTGTATTTAATTATCTGTTCAAAAGCTACAGACTACTAGTCTTTCGGAACCGACCACTGCAGGCAAGAAACGCCAAAAGAAACTCTTTCTTAATTTTTATGAAAGTTGTAAAGCGGTTCACAAAAAACCTGCCAAGTTTAACTGTGTAGTCTTAGTAGTTTCGGAATAAAATAGCTGTGACATACGGACAGAATGACATGACCAAAAAAAGTCTTGTACGAGGCATGCCTTTTAAATTTTGTCGTTTGAAGAAAAAAACGGTACTTTAACCTTATACTATTTTAAATTGTTTTACAAAGTATTGACTACGTAGTTTAATACACTTTTCCATTCGCTCGAACCAGTTATTAAAACATTTATTCCGCTCCGAAGTAGGGGTATTCAAAACAGCTGACTTAAAAGCGTCGACTGCTTCTTCACCGAACTGAAACCTTTGACCGCGAAGATTTTACTTAATGCTAAGGAAGGTAAAGAAATCTTTAGGGCTCAGGTCAGGGCTGTATGGAGGATGGTCAAAAATTTCTACGTTTTTCTACTTCAAATACTGAATAGTTTAACGAGCGCTGTGTGAGCTTGCGTTGGCGTGGTGTAGGATGATGCGTCGCTTTGGGTTAGATTTCAGAAGTTTGAGGATGACTTCTGGCAAACATTCTATAGTATAACACTCTGCATTAATTGTTCTACAATCTTCAAGTACAATCGTCGCAACATGACCGGCTTTCGCAACGAACGTGGCCACCATCTTCTTTGAAGTGCTTCGAGAGCGAACAACTTTTGTCGGCTTTGGCTCGTCTTGGGAAGACCCAAACTGTAAATTCTTGTTTGGAATCTGGATTGTAGGCATAGATCCAAGATTCGTCACCACTGATGATGTCGTAGACGTGATTTGACTCACTTCGGTTGAACCTTTGAATAGTTTTCTTACGCCATCTGACGCGGGCCCTCTTATAATCGTCGGATAGCAAATGCGGGAGCCAACGACAAACTGGCTTTCTCATACCAAACGCCACATGCAAGATCTTTTGAATGGTTGTCCCCGAGATGCCTAATAACGCTTCAATCTCTCGATATGTCACATAATGATCTTCGAGAATGAGTTGTCTCTCAGCAATGATGTTTTCTTCAGTGGAAGTAGATTTTAGACGTCCTTCACGAGATTTGTCACTGAAGCTGGTATGTCCACGCTGGAAATCTAAATACCAACGTTCGACAGTCCACAGAGATGGGGCTTTATCATGAAACACAGATATTAGCTCTTCAAAACACTGAAGCCATGTTAGGCCTCTTGTGAAGTTGTACAAAATTATTGCACAGACATTTTCCTTGGTCAGATTGATTTTCGTACTTGACCTGTCAGATTCAAAATGACACAGTAACTAAACAAAAGCATTAATTCTCATACTTTAAATTGTATTGACATTCTAAATTCAATCAAATTTAAATATCGTACAGTTCCACATTCAAAGCTGCCAGTAAAATTGTAAACGACAGAACTTAAAAGGCATGCCTAGTATGACTATGAATACTTCGATGACTATAAGAATTATAATATTAATTTTGGTTACAAAACTGCATATATATATACCTTTTTTTTTTTTCACAATAATATTTTTTTATTTACACATAATTACAAATATAGTTAAACAAATAAAAATATAAATACTTATGATTAAAAAGAAAGAATAATAAAAAACATAAATCTAAACTAAATAAAAAACGGAGCCCAGATCGCTGTCATAACAGGGTAATGTACCCAAGAGACTGGCCGCATTTCCACGTTGAATCGCTAGGCTCAGCCGTTGTCCAAAATGAGCGCCATCCCTTGGGTCCCTGGAGACGTCGATCAGACGTGCCGAGATCTCTCTGTACAATTGACGAGCCTCCGCACCCCATGGCCCCAAAGTCTCCACGGCGAAAGGCACAAATATGTAGGGCTCACCTAGAACCGCATATTTGCGCCTCTTAATCCCTTCTGCAGTTGCTGCAGCTGCACCCGCTCTACGGGAGGTCGCTTGTAGGTGGGATGAAGCTACAGTATCTACACACGTGGCATCCCAAACAAGCGACCGTCCGTTTTTCCAGGGGATGAGTGTCATGCCGTCGGGCCTCTTGCCGTCATCTCGGCTGATACCAGCAGGCTCAAGTACTGCCGGCACACCAGCGGCAGCAAAAGCCCGACGGATGACATCATTTATAGCAGCATGGCGAGAAATACGCCCTGCACTGCGCCGACAGGCTAGACAGTGGTGACCCAGGGGATCAACATCTCCCCCGCAGCGACAGCGATGGGGCTCGTTTGTTCTAGCCCCTAACCGAAGACTTACAGCTAAACTAAATGTAGTTCGCTCCAGAAGAGTTCCTACCGCTGGTGACGCGATGGCGTTCAACCAGAACCCCGATTCTGGCTCACAGCTGGCAAGGAGACGAGACCGCTCCGCATCACTACTAGCACTTTCGAGTAAGTGAACTCGTGACTGTTGGCAGAGCGGCTCGTCCCATTGACGCTGTGAAGCCAGATTCAGGGGAAGACAACTATTCGGACCTGAGCCACTGACACTTGACACTGAGCCAAGCATTTGTGGCCTCGGCCAGGTATATAAGATATCTATTATTAATACATCTATATATCTATCCGTCTGGATCAAGAATAATTTCGTGGTTATTGTTGTTTGTGTTTTTTTTTTCGTGTGTGTAAGTAGCCAACACTGGTGTCAGAATTTTCAAGGTGCCAAGGCATCTGGCAGCTAAACGATTGACGACGACGAAACAGATTTTTTATGCCCTTTGCGGTCACCCATCCAAGTGGGGACTGCGCCCGGAGTTGCTTAACATCCATGAGCGCTAAAAATCCTTACACCCACTGAGACATCGAGCTCTCAACTCATGGTAGACGCTCTGCATATGAGTCACGAAATAAATAAGGCCACAGTCACAAAATCAGTCTCAGTTTACACTCAGCGATAACAGATGTCGGCACAAGCTCTCCGCTGTCGCTTCGTAAACATTTGCTGCAACTCGGTTATGTTTGTTTGTCTGTTTGTGAGTCATTACAGAGTGACTCGGATTTGGGCGAACGCGTTAAGATCAACATTTTGAAGACGTGTACATGTGCTTGGTAGATGGCAGAAGTGTTTTTTGAAACAAGTGCGTGTCGAACCACGTGTAATGTAGGATTTCATAGTTGCACATCATTGTATAAATTATATTTATTTTTAACAGATGATTGTACTATAAATTACTAAATAAACCTAACTAAAAAATATATATATGTCGGAGAAAGGGTAGCATCTTCGATATCATGGGTGATCTTGAGCTTAGTGGGCGTCATTTGGGTGAAATGCGAGCACAAAACAAAATAACTTCACTTCCTATAATTTTAATTAAGTAGGTATACTAAACAATAACACAATTAACATTTAAATATTAAGTACGAGCAGCGAGTTCAGGGTACCCATCGAACAACTCTCCAACGATCCACCTCGATCGCACGCTATCGCTCTTATATCTCCCAACAACCACCATACGACAGTTTGTTTAAACGTCATACTGAAAATCTCCATGGTAACAACTGTAAAAGTCAAGATGGCGCCTGACCCCGCTCGGGGTATATCCTCTGCTCAGATTGGATATAATAATAACTTTTTGAACTTAGTTCGACTCTATGCTGACCGTGTTAAAAATCGAATTAAATTATATTTAGAATTTAGAAAGTATTTAAAATATAATACAACAGATATCTTCTAATAAGTAACTTAAATGTTATTCAAACAACAATCAACTCGACTCCATAGTCCCTCCGATACGGCCATCCTGATAAATCACACGTCCTCGTGTGATGTTGAAGGGCACGCATCATTGTAATCTGGAAAAAAAATTGTGATCTATATGACATAGTTCGGCCACTCCTGACTAAGCAATTAGTAATATTATTTTCTACCTATTATTCACACGCCTCTAGTAAAATAATATTGTCAACTCATGGCCACCTCGCCTCTGAGTGAATATTATTAGTTTATGGCCAACTCGCCTCTTACCGGATAACTCTCTACTCATGGCCACCTCGCCTATGAGTGAGTATTCTTAATTTATGGCCACCTCGCCTCTTATCGGGTAATTCTCTACTCATGGCCACCTCGCCTATGAGTGAGTATTCTTAATTTATGGCCACCTCGCCTCTTACCGGATAACTCTCAACTCATGGCCACCTCGCCTATGAGTGAGTAGTCTTAAATTATGGCCACCTCGCCTCTTACCGAATAATTCTCAACTCATGGCCACCTCGCCTATGAGTGAGTATTCTTAATTTATGGCCACCTCACCTCTTACCGGATAATTCTCAACTCATGGCCACCTCGCCTATGAGTGAGTATTCTTAAATTATGGCCACCTCGCCTTTTACTGGATAATTCTCAACTCATGGCCACCTCGCCTATGAGTGAGTATTCTTAAATTATGGCCACCACGCCTCTTACCGTATAATTTTCAACTCATGGCCACCTCGCCTATGAGTGAATACTATGCTCAACTTACGTATCTTACTTAATCATATTTTAACTACACAAATGGTCACCTCATCCTTAAGATAGTTTAACTACACCTTAACAGTGCTGAAGAGTGCTAGTAGTTTTAAATTTTGCGTAAATAAAAAAAATTTACATTAAGAAAAAAAAATTTTTTTTCAAATAGAGATAGGTACAAATATACAATTCCTATGACAATCTTTGACTTTGACTAAACAGCCACCACGCCGTTAGTGTAGGTATGTTACGTATCGTTTACGTGACGCGTTTTTTTTAAACTACCTCATTTGGTGACATATCGACATGCAAAATATAGATTGGTACGACAACAAAAAAAAAAAAACAAAAAAAAAAACCAACCATCATTCTAAGATTTTATAAAGCCTACATAGACTCCCGTCTTATTATAAAAAGCGGACTAACTATTAAACCATCTCTAAGTCGGTTCTCAAGTCAAGTACAAAGGAAAATCGTATTATAAAAAAAGGTTTATCGCTCAAGTCATACATGATCCTAGGTCAAAAGATAAACCAGCATTTCACTAGTTTAACTTCAATACTAACTCATTTTGTAACTAACAAATAGATTTTTTTTTTACTACAAAAGTATATGTTGATGCTAGAATCTACGTGAAAACTCGAAACTTACTTATTTTACAATGAGCGAATACTTAATAAATACAAAGAAAGCAGTAAAACTATCACAAATATCACGTTAAATTATTTAATGATTTGAAGATTTACATGTCGTAAAAATATTATTTTATCACTTTCAACACTATTATTGTCCTTTTTATTTCACAACAACTAGAAAACCATGCTTGGACACCTGAAACCATTGATTTATTAAACATTTCACCATCGTAAACAAACTTTGAGGTTAGTTTCAACATAATTATCGGCGATTCTTATCAGCATCTACAAAACAATACTTTTTGTATACACGACCACGGCTCCTTTAATTCAA
The DNA here is from genome assembly GCA_963082605.1 of Rhodophaea formosa. Taxonomy (NCBI): domain Eukaryota; kingdom Metazoa; phylum Arthropoda; class Insecta; order Lepidoptera; family Pyralidae; genus Rhodophaea; species Rhodophaea formosa. Next base: position 3,463,557 of record OY720228.1, on the reverse strand, counting down.
TAAATTTGAAAAATTTACTTTTTACAATCTAATATAAAACAATGTTCGAGGACCGAGGTTACTATTTGGTTTCTTTGGAAAAAATACAATTTGTTACGCGCGCTCAGATCCGTTCCGTTTCAGGGTTTTAAGGTTACCAACAGTTACGTGAAAAAATATTTGCAGGTAAAAAGTATGATTTATGTAATCAAACCTTTGAATATATCATTTTATAACAAAAATAATCATCTTTCATCATTTCAATTTTATTATTTTTAAGTTTTATTCTATTTCAATCAACAAATTTAAAAAAATTATTACAATTATCATGAAGATTGGAACGATGTAGTGGAATGATTGAATGAATGAACGAATGAAATATGTTTTCGGGGGATCGTCTCAGATCTAATTCGATCGTGACTTAGTTCACTTTTTATAATGAAGCAAAGTTTAATTTCCTAAACAATACTTGATTCATCACAAGTCCAAACTGAGGTAGAACAGGTTTAAACCTATTTTTGCCGTTTTTTTTAATAAGACGGTATTAGCCTAAAAGCGTAGAAAAAAAAATTGAGTCCAACGCATATTCTATGATGCAAACACATAGCTACTAATTTGACGGATTTTGATGGCATTAATAAACAGGACGGGTATGCTAACACAAAACTGTCACGCACACAAGCATTGAAAAATAGGGCAGTTTTTTAGGGTTCCGTAGTAAACTAGGAACCCTTATAGTTTCGCCATGTCTGTCTGTCTGTCTGTCTGTCTGTCTGTCTGTCTGTCTGTCCGTCCGCGGTTTTACTCAGAGACTAAAAGTACTAGAAAGCTGTAATTTGGTATGGGTATGTATATTAATCATGGCAAAAAAGTCGTAGAAAAAAATCTTGAAAAATAATTTTTTTTTGGGTAGCTCCCATACAAGTAAAATGGGGGAGTAATTTTTTTTTCTCTACTTACCCATCGTGTGGGGTATCGTTAAAAAGGTCTTTAAAAAATATTGTGAGGTTGAGAACACCATTTTTCGATTTAGGGATCCGTTTCCGAAATATTTGGTTTTAAAGTGCAAATTTTTGTTAGAGGTACGTGTCCCCCCCCTCTATCTCCTAAACGGTTATATATAGATACGTGAAAAAAAATACAGCAGTAGTATATATACTGAAGTTGAAAGGAAAACTATCAGAGCTGGGTACTAAGTACAAACTAAAAAGTTATAGGCAACCAACTTATAAAATGTACTGGAAAATGTAAAATTTCATACAATATTTATTGTTAGATGTTTTTGGTCGTTAAACTGTGAGGTGAGAGTGTAAACAGTGTGTACTCAAAGTTGTCATTCGCAACTACGGAACCCTATACTGCGCGTGGCCCGACACGCACTTGGCCGGTTTTTTAATTCTTGAAATAAAGGCATGACGCTGTCTAGAGAGTATAATGTAGTCAAAGCCATTATTATTGTCAGACAAGCATGGATCCAGCACAGGGACATAGGACTGTGGGGGAGTGAACGAAAGCGTTCTCTGGAGTAATTATATGTACGATTACAATTATAGCTTTTTACATGATGCCTGTCACCGCTTAGTACTTCAACGACTTTATAATGTCCTCTTATAGCAGACCAGCCACGACCAGATTTTAAATAATCTCGTCGGTATCTCTTGCGTATACCTACAACAGGTATAAATGTGGGGCGTAGTGTAGATCACGAAACTGCTTGTTGTAATTTTTTTTTGTTGTTGTGATGATTAAATTAAACATTAATAGGAGAAGTTACCAAAGCAGAAAATTGTTTGAAACTATGATAGATGTGAAGAACTTCATTTATGTTTATGACAACCTGCGTGAAAAAAAAAGGTTGCTGTGACTAGCTCTACGATCTTGTCTTGGGATCGGCAGTGATGGAATAACCACTGCCACTGGAACACAGGAAAACTCATGATAACATTATCGGTAGGAGAAGATCTTCTGTTTCAGTCTTTTTTTGGCATTGCAGCCGGAATTCGATAATCTCTTTTTAAAATATTCATTTTTATTAACACAAAATATAAGTATAGACAACACCTAACATCATAGTCATCTTATCATCAATCATTACTATATTAAACTAAAACTAACTAAAATAAAAAAATAATGATTTGCCAAAATCTGTCAGTCGCACAATACACTAGACTTTCCTACACCAGTCAAAGTTACGAGAGCGTTTTATCACTCAACAACAAATAAATCTGTCAGAGACACTTTCTTTAATTAAAGAACAATAAACGCCGGAATCGAAACAAAATGAAAATTCCTCACCGCATTGTGTATTTACCCCTGTGACAGGTTTCGCACCGCATACGTCAACTCGTTTCACGTTGCTAGAACTGGCTTATTGAGTGGCCAAGTTTTCAAGCATCGTGATGCCACGTGCCCTTCATCAGCACACTTGTGACAGGTCACAGGCTTTCGTAGCCACGGCCGCATCCTGGTGATCAGGGGTCGAAGTTGTTTGTTGCTTGACATGTGGGCCGCTGAAACATTCAAAAGATTTATGAACAAGTTTTCCTCAAGAAAAACGTTTAGTAGGAAAAGAACTAAATCTTGGACATTTGATGTCTTGATAACTTTTCTTGCCATAAGAAGAAAAATGCCACGAGTTTACGTTGCATTTTACAGCGCGTAGCTATTTCTTCAGAGAAGATGTTGCGTTGAAACCGTGGTTCAATTCGTGTCAAATAATAGTCATATCAAGTAATTAAATGGCTTGCATATGCGGTAATAAGACACTCGCCTTCATTTGGTTTACTAGTAAAAATATTTAAGACAGTAGCTGCAAAACATGTCTAACGTATTGAAGCGAGAAAGAAAAAAAATCATTGAATTTGACCCATTTCACATTGGGAAATGCTATCCGAAAAAAAACATGTCGCCGCTTTACCTTTCATTGCTTTAATAAGTACCTATAAGAATAAGTTTACTTCCCTGTAGATTTTGGTCCGAAAAGCAGATATCCGCCGTTGCTAGCCAAGCTCGCGCATCAGTGTTTGCATTTTCAGGATGAAATTTAGGCAATAACAATTATCGTCTTGTCCTCGCCGGCCGACGGGTTGCTTAGTGCCTCCACAAGTAATCGCATACTATTTTGATCCGCCTCAAACAAAGCATGCAGCCAACATTTGTCCCAGTTGGTTCGTTCACGTTTTGTGCCTGCATCGGCCCCGCTTCTGATGTCGGAGAAAGGGTAACATCTTCGATATCATGGGTGATCTTGAGCTTAGTGGGCGTCATTTGGGTGAAATGCGAGCACAAAACAAAATAACTTCACTTCCTATAATTTTAATTAAGTAGGTATACTAAACAATAACACAATTAACATTTAAATATTAAGTACGAGCAGCGAGTTCAGGGTACCCATCGAACAACTCTCCAACGATCCACCTCGATCGCACGCTATCGCTCTTATATCTCCCAACAACCACCATACGACAGTTTGTTTAAACGTCATACTGAAAATCTCCATGGTAACAACTGTAAAAGTCAAGATGGCGCCTGACCCCGCTCGGGGTATATCCTCTGCTCAGATTGGATATAATAATAACTTTTTGAACTTAGTTCGACTCTATGCTGACCGTGTTAAAAATCGAATTAAATTATATTTAGAATTTAGAAAGTATTTAAAATATAATACAACAGATATCTTCTAATAAGTAACTTAAATGTTATTCAAACAACAATCAACTCGACTCCATAGTCCCTCCGATATATATATTTACAAATCGTACAGTCCCTCCAGATGCTCACCCCTGGGCATCGTGCCCAAAAGGCTGGCAGCATTGCCAAATTGAATGGCAATGCTGATACGCTGAGCCAGGTAGCTTCCAGCCCTTTGGTCACGGGTTACCTCAATAAGCTTTTTAGCCAGGAAACTAAAAAGCTTATGTGCTGATGGACCCCACGGACCCAACGTTTCTACCCCAAAAGGCTCAAATATGTAGTTACCTCCGATACCTACATATTTGCGTCTTTTAAGGGTTTCTGCTCCAGCAGCAGCTGTGCCTGCCTTTGACTTGGTGCTCTGAAGATGGGATGGCGCCAGTGTGTCGACGCAAGTAGCGTCCCACACTAGCGGTCGCCCCAATTTCCAGGGCACCAGAGTCATTCCGTCTGGTCTCTTGCCATCATCCCGTGTCAAGCCGTTTGGTTCTAAAACCGCAGGAACATGGATGCTGGCAAGAGCACGGTGAATTATATTATTTAGGGCGGCATGTCGCCCTAAACGGCCAGCGCTTCTGGAGCATGAGAGACCGTGATGCCCAAAAGCATCTACGGTATCCCCACAGGGGCAACGATGGGGGACTGTGCATTTTGCCCCTAATCGTAGAGCTGCTGCAAAACGAAAAGTGTCACCATGCAACAGAGTACCCAAGTTGGCAGATGGTAGTGCCTGTAACCAGAGCCCAGATTCCCATTCTGCAGAAGCCAACAGGCGGGCGCGCTCTGCAGAGCCACAAGATGTTTGAAGTAACTTATCTTGGGCAATTCGACAAAGCGGTTCATCCCACTGTTTCTGCAATGACGGAAAATCAGGGAATTTAGAATTTGGAATCAGAGCACGCCAGGCGTCCATGGCCTCTGTGGCATAGCAAATGGAAGAAACGTTATTTGCTAGAATTTTATTAAATAGCGTTTCAATACTATGCACAGAAGACAAAAACGCCGGGAGTGCTACATGTGATATTTTTCTGATACCCAAGCCTCCATACTTGATAGGTAAGGAGGCTTGGTCCCAGATACGTTCACTAAAATCAATATTTAAAATAGACGACAGAGAATTTTGAACGAATGCGTCTAACTTGTGGAGAAGTTGTGGATATTTCCATAGATGACTACAACGGAGATTGTACGTAAAATTTGGAACAAATAAACAATGTCGAATAATAATGTAAGCAAAATGTGATTGTATTTTTAAAAGGCGATCAGAAGCAATCTGAAAATTTTGAATTTTAAGATCAATAAAATGTGAAAATGATTCATCGAAAATAGGAGAGCCAAGAAGGTGGAGTGAGCTTTTATTCAAAATTTTGATTCCTGGACAAACTGCATTAAAATCTTCTAAAACCTTTTCTTTTCCTGCACATGACTCTGAAATAAATAATTCGCATTTACTAAAATTTAGTTCTAGGCCAATATTGTGCTGTTGGTGAGGGCCTGAAAATCGTCTAAGACAGTTTGGGCCCCCGAAATCAAACAGCCATCGTCTAAATACCATGTATTGAATTTAGAATTTAGCTTTTGTATGATAGGGTGAATGGCTAGGCTAAAAATTGCAGGTCCTAGTGGGTCGCCTTGCTGACATCCAACACAAGAAAGTATAAGATTGTCCTTATACAATAATTTAGAATTTTGACTATAACATTGCCAAATATATTTATAAATAGCCGGAACTTTATTTTTGACTTCTGTCAGCAAAACACCCCTATCCACAGAGTTAAAGGCATTTTTTACATCCACCTTCAGCAATACCTCTGCTTCCCGATTATTTAAGAAAGCTCTTAAAGAGTGGACGGCGGCTTCACAACCTCCCTTAGAGCCGAAACCTACTTGATGGGGTTGGAAATAATTTCTAAGGGAGGTTGAAATGGCCTTGTAGCATATTTTTGAGGTGAGACGTCGGTACGATGTCCCAACTGCTATGGGCCTAATGCCACCGTCCTTTTTCTTTAAGGCACATAAATTGGCGCCATAGAGTAGTTCTATGATGCTTGGCAAAACTTCTCCAGCAAGCATCATGTTTACCAGCATCGTAATGTCTTTCAAAAGTTCTGAGCCAGCGTTCCCGCAGTCGCCCCCTATCAAGTCCTTTAAATGTTGGGGAGACAGACCGTCAAGACCGCCAGCCGAACCACTTCTGAAAGACATTATTGCCCCGAGAACATCCTCTTGAGAAGCTGTCAGCGGGCTCTCTGTGGCGTCAGGTGGATCAGGAAGGTTTGGATTACTTGAAGATGGGTGCTTGTCACGCAGAGCAGAAAGAGTTTCTGGGGTATCTGGTGCAATAGCATCGTCGGAGAAAAGAACTCTGGCTGCCCCTCTGATATCACCTTCGCTTATCTTTGATTCTACATATTGGGAAAAGGATCTATTAATTTTTGAATTTTGATTCGAAATGTTTGTTGTTGATATCGACTCATTACAATTATATTTGATTTTGGATGCTAAAGAGTTATGGCCCGCCATATCCTTTTTCCCAACATGTAGTATTCTGTAGGGGAAGGTAAGTAAGTGCTCCCATGTTTCTTGGTTATTGTGAGAAACTACATTTTTTATACATTTAGATAAAGTTTGAGCGACGCAAATGCGGGCGCTCTTGGGAATTCTTTTAACTATTGGTTTCGTAGACTTAAATGTAGAGAGCTGTAGGTGGAAAGGTATTGATGGCACTGAAGTTGGGGTTAGTTGTGGAGTTACCGTAGGATTAGGGCAAAGAGGCCCCCCAGAAGGGTTTTTATGTGCACGAGCTACATGAATTTTTAGGCCTCTTTGCCCTTTAAAGAGACGGGATTGCGAGCACTTATCGCACCGAATTAAATCCTCCAACGATGTTTTTGGTTACGTATCATTGCACGATGAATTCGCACCTTCGCCTTGCAACATTACCTAAAATAAAAATAATAAAAAAAAACAAACACTTTAAAACAAATTAGCACATTTTGTTAAATTTACTTAAAATAAATTAGAAAAAACAGGTAAAAAAAAATGTTCTCTTTTTCTTTTTATATTCGGCCTCAAGAATATTCAATAAGACTCTCGCACTCTTTCTAGCATTTTCAATGTGGATCACAGTCTCATTTTCTTTAATTTGGACACCTCACTGTGCTTTCACCCTGGTGGTCGGCGCAATATCTTGCCATCAAAAAAGGCACCTTGACTCAGTTCACCCACGTAAAGTCTCTCTTGCCTTGAATTTTGTTATAATGTGTCTCTACTGCAACAGCGCGGTGTTACTAATGCCAACACCAATTTCTTAAGGGAATCCGGCGATAATGTCCTCAGAGCACACCATTCTTCGACTTACAAGGCCATCAGAGATCGCTTTCCCAATTTTGCTGAGAGTATTCAGAACACAGAATTTGACACTTTCGAAACTATGTTAAATTGATTATAATTTTGTTTACTAAAACTAGGGTTACTTTATAGCGGCATTTAAATGTAATTTACAGGAAAAACTGATTAATTTTGTACTATTTTTTAATTAAATTGTAAATAAATAAAATTAAAGTGACATATTGACATCTGACTTCTTCTTCTTGAACAAATAAAAAAAAAAATATAATAAATAAATTAAATAAATAAATAATGTATAAATTCAATATATAAGCCTTCGTGTTCTAGTAGCTAAGGCGTTTGCTTTGTTGACCCAGGGGTCGTGGGTTCGATTCCCACGGGAAGCATACTTTGTTAAGTTTCCAGTTTGGTTAGGACATTTTGGGCATGAATCACCTGATTGTCTGATAAGAAAGATGGTTCGGAAGGCACGTTAAGCCGTTGGTCCCGGCTGCCATCTGGTAGTTGTTAAAGGAACCACGTCAGACGCCGAGTGGAGGTTCCAAAGAACTCTGACACCAGGGTGTGTATGGTCGACTGACCGTGTCGCCTACACGAAATGATGATGATTTGATTATATAAATACATCATCATCATCATCAGATCTTTCTAGTCTCCACTGCAGGAGCACGACCCTCTCTGTACTACCAGAGCTATATAATAGCCTGAGTAGTCAGAGGATTTGGCCTACACTCTCCACGCTGGCCAGACAGGTTGGAGAGGTCTCATTGATGTTAATAAGCTTTGTTTAGCTTGTGTTTCCTTAGTCGCCTTTATTATATAAATAAGTCGACTATAATTCTTTGATTATTATACATAACCTATATTATAGCTGTGAGTTTCACGTGTCCTAAATAACCATTTAGCTTCCAGAAGCAGAAGACACTTGACTACAATAAATCAGACAGAATCCCTCCTGCACAGCAGTGGAGTTGAAAAAGAAAGACCTGATGATTATCCTGTTTGCATTTGGCTATGGCATTAATGGCAATGGTAATAAAGGAGGGCGTTCAATTTTAGATAAGATAATCTCTACTTAAATTAACACATAATTAAGTAAATGACATACTTAACTGTATCACGAATACAAAAAACACAACACTACTATTTTGCGCAGACGCAATAACGGATACCCTTTACAAAACAATAATAATATTAATTTCCAAAACGGCAAACATAATTGAAGTTTTATTTAATAGGCCATTCGTTCCGGAAGTATTCCTCCAAATATTCATTAAAAGTAATAGGGGACCGACGGTTCGGTGGTTAAAAGTTACAAGCCCGAAGCCCGAATTCAATTCCCTCGGGCGAAATTTGCCGAACACGAAGTTAGATATGCTGTAAGAGTTTGTTTTCTCAGTTTTTTGTAAGTGTAAGTGGTGAACATTGGTGTCCGATTAAATAGCAGCTTTTGTTTTGAGGTCATTCTTATAAACGCAATATTTAACATCACTACGTATAAATTAAGTCACTTCCCGCTGTCTGTGTATTTACAGATCTTAAAACTACGCAACGGATCGATGCGGTTTTTTTAAATAGATATAATGATTCAAGAGGAAAGTTTATATTTATAATACATACCCGGCCGCAGCGAATAAGTTCTCACAACACGCGTACTAAATTCAACACTAGTGACGTCACTAGTCTTAAAAAATTTCAAGGAAACGTTTAGTTTAGACCGAAACATAAAACGTGATTTTGAGGTTGCAAAGTATAGTTATTTAATTTCTTAAAGAATTTTTGGATTAACTATACATATATTATGTTTCCACTGATGTACGTATTTTTGTGAGGTCTTTCCATAGCACCAGGAATAAAAACTTTTTAACAAAATAATTAAGCACCAAAATTAATAAACTAAAAATAATCTTACATCCCGCGTTTTTTACCCTCAGGGTCGGATTTTATACCAAGTTAATATGGGACTAACGTCGGGGTACATTCATGGCAATAAAAAAGATTTTTTTAAATCAGACTTCTCTGTAAAAAGTTATGCGTGGTTCAATATTTTAAGGCGTGGTCATACGTTAAAAAAATACGCGTCGCCTTGAGAACCTGCTCCGCTTTTTCGTCGGTTTAAAAATGTGTGCATGCACCATTGTTATTTTAAAAACCCATTTTTTTACTTAAATGGTCTATGTTAAAAATGATAATAATAGTTTACCTTTAAGTCCGGGAAAAATTAAATTTACGAGCCATCGAATAGTAAACGATATTAAAGATCGAATCCATTCTCATAACAACACTACGGAACCCTGAACATCGTACATACAAATGGAAAAATTCACACGACACGACGTGGCAAATTTAAAAATGATTCAATCACAGGAAAAAGCTTGTCAGGAAATGTTAACTTAAGTCGAAAATCCTCGACAAATTGTTCGGAATGTTATCGCAAATGTAAGACAAGATACGGAACCACAGGGATTTTTTACCAGCCACTATCTCGTAACAAATCGTGATTACCCGCCCATTTAACAATTAACGCCTTTCTCACGCACCTGATACTAATTGAATTAAAAAATGGTCCCTTTTCAATTTGGCTGGGTTAATTGTTGTCTTAGATTGGGTCCATTAATTGTGGAAGGTTGGGAAGTAAGTCCGTGAGATTATTTGTATTATTTGTTATGACGTTTTGGAGTTATGGTAATTGAAATGCCACTTGGAATTACGGATTACAAGGGTTAATATTAATTTGTTGGTTAATAATTAGCAGTATAGATCTGCCTACCTATTTACTAACTCGTATGACAGGTGTCGATGCCTATCAATCTAGGATTTGCTCTTACAATGCGGTTTTTGTATTTCAAATAAAAAGTTCGAGCAAGCAAAACCCGCATTGTAATTGTAAATTCTAGCTTGATAGGCATCGACACCTGTCATCCGAGTTAGTTAATAGGGGGGCAGGTCCGGCATTGTTTAGGCGTGGTTTATTTAGGTTCACCTCCTATACAGGTTTCTGCTCTCTAGCAGTCTACTGCCTGTAATAACTAAACAAGCAATTTGAAGTACCTACTTAATATTCGCCCTACACATTGTTGTGTCATCATTTTTTGTTTCTTTTAACAAGTAACCCAATATGTAAAATACGGGTTCGTAATGTATTACGACCTCATTCGAAGGCCTTCCTAAGAGCAAATCGTGTTGGGTATGGTGGGGTATGTTGAGCTACGGGTGAGAAGGGAGCTTAGCATGGTGTTATATATTTTTAAGTTGATTCGTGGTGTAACAAATCATATGAAAATGCTTAAAATAGCATGCAGTTCTATGTTTCGAATGGATATGTGGAGAGCCGAAAGCAGCCGCGCCTTTTGGTGGTACCTCATGGGCGGACCAACTTGATGAACAAGTCTCCGCTGGCACGCGCTATACACACTCGTTAACTTGATCGCGGACAGGATACGAGTAGACATCTTCCAGTGTGAATTTACATTATATTTTGCCTATAATATAATAAGTTATGATGTAAATAATTATTAAGTTATGCCTTTCTATTGTATTGGGTATACACCTGTAAAAATAGAATATAGTTAATAAATAAATTTAAAAAAAAATTGTTTTCAGGGTAATTGTTGAATTTGTTTTTATTGTAACAATTAAGCACTGACGTAACATACCCTATGACACCCCTGGAAACATACAAATCTAATGACGCCTCACACTTCAAATTCAACAAGTCGGCCAAGTCGTTTAGGCTATAGAGACGACAATGGATAAAAACAATATACTTACTACTTAACATACAATTAGGGTTGCCAACATTTTTTTGTCTGAATATAGTATTTTTTCAAAAAAGGCTATTAAAAATATAGTACTCTATTTATTAAATAAAGAAAATAAGAAATGGAGAAAAAAATTCCACGCGGGCAGGACTTTAACCTACGTCTAGATCTCAGTACGATCTATTCTTTATTTAATAAATAAGGTAAAATAGCATTGTGAATGCAAAATAAAATCCCATATAAAGTAATATAGTACTCTTAAAAAAAATAAAGTATTTTATTGGAGAAAAATAAATAATAGACTAATTTATAGTTTTGTATTCAATAAATCACAGTCAACATTTAAATTCATAAAAATAAATACTATTGATTTTAATGGGAATTTATGACAGGGACGCGTTCGGTTACTCGCACATGCACATTACGTCGTTGAATGAAAGGCGTATTCAAAAATTGCGGGATCTGTTTCATTTTATTAGTTTGAGTTTTGATAATTAACATTTATGTATTGCACTGAAAATAGTATTTTCGCGTACTAATATATTTCTTCAACAGTATATAGTACAGAGTCCGGAAATATAGTACAATACTATATATTATAGTACGGTTGGCAACCCTACATACAATACGCGTGAATAACATTCTTCTGGGTCCAGTCGGATAAAAAAATCTTACCTATCTAGCCAGCAAAAACAAAAAAATTCCTTTGTCATTCACTGAGCCAAAAAATAAATCAAGGTAAGTAACTAACTACTTAATGTATGATTAAACTATAATAACAATAGCCCACAGAGCAAGAACAGCCACATTGAAATTTCTTGCTCTATGAAATATTCATTCTAACTGGCATATCATCATGTACTGCGTCATTATAAGAACAAGTTATTGTAGAACAATACCGGTCGTGATTCAATCATGTGTAAATCAAGGGAAAGCAGTACGATATGAGTACAATGTGGGTCTTAGTCATGGGCAGCCATGGAGAACCATTGGACGATTAAGGCGATTGAATGCAACATGAAAAGATGTAAATTTAACGTGACTGCATAGTATAGACAAGCCTCCATTTTCCACAGGTAATCAGGTGGCCGATTTGCTAACTCGGTGTACAACGATTTGATTGTCACTTTAGCATCCATTACGGTTTTCATATCTTAAATAAAAATAGCCATTCATACCGAAGCCGTAATGAATATTGAAGTTACCATGAAAATGATGTACACCGTAGCTGTCAAAAGTTAGCAAATAGGCCTGGTGGTGGCTCGTCTGCACGTATACTTCGTAGCTAGCTCTTAATAAGCTTTCGCTACCTCAGCGGACTTTTTAGGTGAGAGCAGAGTGCTCAACTTACCATGAACTTGCAATGACGCACGACAGACTATCATACAACTCGGCGCCTCTGTTCAGAATGTTGCAATACAAAACATAACATAATTATTCCGACTTAGTACGCTGTGGCGCCAAATATGGATTTCAAGTCGACAATAGGTATACTAACAGGGCACAGTGCATACTAATGATGGATTGCAATACGTAGAATTGCAGGTGGTTCAAATGTCAAGACAGGGCGGTTATTATACTACTCCGGACACCGCTCCGGACTGTGGTTGCCTGAACGCCTGCCTAACGCTAAACTGATGAACGAACGAACGTCTCTTCTCGGCCATGTTCTTTGCTTTTCTTTCTGGCAATTTGAGCAAACTTCCATGGTAGTCTGGGAGAAACGAAAAAAAAAAACGTGGGTTACCAGCTCTGCTTCTTTTCCCGCGTAGAATTTTCAAATTTCTAAGTACGTATGCATTTTAAAAGACGATTTAGATTCTGTTTTCCACTTACAGTTTAATAACTACGCTTAACTTGGCTTTTTCGGCCTTGGCCGGTTCTGTCTGCCGCGTAAGAGATAAAGATGTGATAGGTATGTTTGACCAGATTCTCGGTCAAGCTCGTTACGCTTAACTTGGCTTTTTCGGCCTTGGCCGGTTCTGTCTGCCGCGTAAGAGATAAAGATGTGATAGGTATGTTTGACCAGATTCTCGGTCAAGCTCGTTACTGGTTTGGAGACCAGTATAAATAAACCATTTTCAACCTACGCATGCACTTACTTGAGCGTCTTTAAAATAAGATGTTGGGTACTAGTACAATCTGCATTTATTTATCTCGAGTGAATTAAAAAAATATGTTAAAACAATAACAACAAAATGAAATAAAAAGCATTAAAACGAACACCAACAAATGTATTATGATCAATAAAAAATACGTGACAGCAAATGAAATATGTCCGATGCAGCAAAAAATTGTACATTCTGAAACCTGCACGGGAATATATTAAAAAAATTCATCAAAATGCCCACTCATGCAGTAATGGCTGTTATCAGTATTCAACTCCATTTTTCGTAATAATTGGCTTTGGTTGGACTTTGGAATTTCAACTGACTGCCATAGAGGAGTATTTATATTCCATAGGTATGTTGACTCATTAACTATCGCGATTATCTCGACTCATGTTATTACTTATATCATTATAATAAGTTTTCGAGATTCCGTGTGGTTCCCGCCAGAGTGGAAGAGGACCACTTCAAGTCAGTTAGTGTCCAAGTTAGGTTAGGTCCCCGCAGGCTGCTCCGAACCTTCTCGACAGAGAAGGTACCGGGAGCGAGCCGAGCCGAGGCCGCGCCGCAATAAGTGGCCGCCGCGCCGAGCTGTGGAGCGAGAGTAGCAATAGCCGGCAAATGCGGTAGAGGCGTCGACACCGTGGAGTTTAGTGGTTACACCACATAACCGCACGTGGCTTCCCGTAGCCCGTGCGGTATCCGAAGGGATTCTCCACGTTAAAAAAAAAAAGGTTAGGTTAGTTTAACACATAAACATCAAAGATATCTCTCCAACGCGTCTGGCCATCGTGGAGAGTGTAAGGTTTATCTCTCTCTAATCCTCTTACTAATCTGGCTAATATGGCTCTGATAGTAGAGATAGTCGTGCTCTTGTAGTGGAGACTAAAAAAAGATCTGATGATGATGAAGATCAGGAACGTGTCGAAGTGTCAAGTCGAAATTATACTTACTACACTAGGCACTTAATCAACGTAATTTACAATCAATAAAATATTTCAGCAAGATGGCGGCCATGCATCATTGCTAATTAATTATTCATTTGTAAGTCGATACCCGAAATTCACAGCCAATTAGTTACAATATTTATTAATACTTAATTGGACAGTTTTTACTTGCATTGTCGAAATATTGCTGATTTGAGTGATGGTAAGTAATTAATTATTTTGTTGATTTTCGTTTTACTTAATATCGTATTTCATTTGTTTTATGAGCGACAGATAATAATATTACCAATCATACTACATATATGAAATACTAGCTTTACCCGCGACTTCGTCCGTTAGGGTAACCTTTGTTCGAATCAAAAGTAGCGTTATTCCTTTCTCAGGCTCTAGACTATCTGCGTACCAAATTTAATTTAAATCGGTTCAATAGTTTTTGGCGTGAAAGCGAGACAGACAGACAGAGTTCTTTCGCATTTATAATAGTAAGTATGGATAATATGTGAAAGTTTGTAAGGATGTAGGTACTATGTTTGTAACTACATTGGAAAAGTAGTAATTTAGTAGTATCACTACATATTATAAAACAAAGTCCTCCGCCGCGTCTGTCTGTCTGTCTGTCTGTTCGCGATAAACTCAAAAACTACTCCACGGATTTTCATACGGTTTTCACCAATAGATAGAGTGATTCACAAGGAAGGTTTTAAGGTATAATACATGCCCGGGCGCAGCCGGGTAGGGCTGCTAGTTTAGTATATTTCGATGATCTTACGACTATGGCATGGATCAAAGAATAATAAGGAGGAAGTCCGAGTCGACACGCTAACAAAGAAGTAACACTAAGTACAGTCCATCGCGCGAGCCGATGCGCAGTACACAATAATTGTGTAAATTAAATTATTTAAGGTACAGCGGGGCGCGCGCGGGGAGGCGGGGCGCGTACTGCGCAGCCCGCAGCTAATATCAGAGCTGCCATAAAGTTTGATTCGTATTTTGATTTGACTTGAGTTTGTTAACGTATTTAACCTATGTGACAATTTACGCTTACTTTTAAACACTGCAAAAACTAAAGAACTCAAAAGAAACTCAACACTTTATAAGACCTCAGAGTATTTACTACTAAACGAGAAACAAGAATAAACTTTCTAAAGCTTCAGTTCTTCAGAAGACATTCTTTCTCGGATCTTCTCGACTGCAAAGTATTCTTTAGAGCATTCATTTTCTGTAAGAAAATAGATAAGTTAGCATAGATATTATAATTCTACAGGAATAGTCAGATATCTCATCCAGATGCACGCGCTCTGGCAAGCTTAGTTTCAAAAAGTCACAGTTAAATGGCTTAGGTCGACTACTAGGTATGTGACTATAACTACCAATTAGAAACATTCAGATTAAATTTTTATCTATGAAATAAATGCTTACACCGCGTTTATTAAAAAGATAAAAATATAATCTGAGCAAAATGCGTTAGTTAATTGAAAAATACTTTTTATTCATAGTTGTAATAGTTAGCGCCATCTGTGTATACCTAACTAGATTGCAACTACTGTTTGAATAAAACTTCGGGGACGTCATAGATGATACAACCATGACCTTAGCATGTCAGGCTATCATACCGGAGATCCCGAGTTCGATCCCCGGTCAGATCAAGATGGAAAATGATCCTTTTCAGATTGACCTAAGTCGCGGATGGTTATTCTGTATTTTTTATAGAAATCACGTCGGGGCTATCTCAATTTGTGTGATAGGTACTTTGTTAAAAAATGATTAATTTAAAAAATTTGGTCTTCTCATAGGAATTTTGACCATTATTAATATGTAAAATACGGGTCACTCACGTATGAAGTGAGTGACCCGTATTTTACATATTATAATGTTAACATCTCACGTTAGTTTTAATCAAAAGAATTTTGACCAGCTGATTGCCGAGTCTATAATCACTAATTAATCGATTGTTTGTTCTTCGTGTACGTAAGTGGCCAATACTAATGTCAGAATTTTCAAGCTGTCTAAAGGCATTAATTTAATGCTCTAAGGGCATTAAGGCATCTGTCTGACATTGCGCTGGAACCATTAGCACGTAGAAGCTTGAGATAACTATGTTTGTTTATGCCACTTGTGACTGAAATCCCTAAGTTGTCACAACTGCTGCATGCCGAGTCCGCTCATATTCCCGCCAAAACTGCACTTCTGCAGTCGAAACTTACAAAAAAAAGTGATCTGACCATGGAACGAAGAATAATCCAGATATGCCCCTTAGAAACGTACCTACCTACCTAACAGTGACGAAAAAACTAGTAGGTACGTACCTAGTATATCTCCATGGAAAAAACCAATGCATGCAAACGAGTCGCATTGCATTTTTCCCAACATTTACCCCTCCTGTTCGAAATTCAAACACTTACAAATGTTAAATTCGTAGGTATTATATTATATTGTCGCATATATGTAACGTTTAAACATCCTAAGAGCCCGGTCCATTTATTTCTTCGTCCATAATCTTTAGTAGGCCAAACCCTATTGGCCAGGGAATTCAATTCACTGTCTACGACTCCAATAAAGAACGTAAACAAAACAAGTTTGCTACAAAAGCAACCAAATTAATATACTACAATCAACAAAACTATCAAAGAATAGATATAATATATAATATGTACCTAACTACCTACGTACTACAAAAGTACAATAGAATTAATTTTGAATACCGAACACGGACCACGGAGGCTGCGCTAGATCATATCTTGGCAGTTCAACGACCTAAGGATTAAAAAAAATAGTTGACTAAAGCAAGCCGGCTAATAAAACCTACTGATCAAAAACTTGTTCACGAGACGTTAAGTAACACGATTTACATAAATAAATATCGTATTCTTATTGACCTTTTAAATTTAACAGATTTCGTTACCTACTTTTTAATCGGAATTATAAATTTTATAAATTACCATCTACCAAATATTGGTAGGTACCTAAAACTAATAAGTTATTACTGTTCAAATGGTTTAAAGTTACTATATCAATCAAGTAGATTCTACTTGGAAATCAAGAAATGTCAAGAATATTTGTAAGTATGTAGGTACTGGAAACTTGTTGAACCAATACAAAGTTTATTTGAACATGCGCTGTACGCACTAAACAAAGTAAGTTTCTCTAAGTTTACTTCGTCTCAAAAGTTACCTTATGCGATGAATAATGCTGCCCGAAGTCCAGGATCCGCTTTTAAACTCACAATCCACTTCGATTCACAACATTCCATAAAAACACTGACTTAAAACTACTAGCTTCACTCGCACTATCGTTGCCGCACTTTTTTCAGTGAAATTCTACGAGTAACACCGCTAAAGCACACTTTGAACACTGGATAAGTAACTTATAACACTTTATCACTTAGATTTCAGTCAATCGTCACGGTTTGTAAGGTAAAAACTTAAAAAACTCGAAATAAACAATCGGAGCACCGCTCGGCACGCGACGGCCATCTTCCGCCAACGCGAAGTTTGAGGTTATTGCCGCCAGAGGGCACCGTCTGATCGTCACGAAATCACAAAAGATCTTGAAATTCTATATCACTTGGATTCAATGTAATTATTTAATTTTACAGGTTCCAAAAATATTTGCCTTCTTCTCATCATAAAATAAAAAATAATAAGTAAACCTTTTTTAGTGCAAAATAGCTTTCATATTTTACTATGGTAACATCAGTGTGCCATTTAGTGTTATGTGAAACAAAAACTACTAAAATAGTAGAATTAGAGAGTGAAAGTGTATTTCAATTTTAGCAGGTTTTGTATCTGTTTAATTTTTAGTAAACTTACACCAATCAATGCTATCTATTTTCTAGTTCGCTATACATTGATTGATTATTTTGTTGCATAATCAGCTTACAATTTTTTATATAGGTACGTAGGAGAAATAAAAGAATTATGATAGCAATGATTTCTCGAAGTGTGTCAAACTGTTTGACGCATGTTTGTTTATTGTTTGCATTATTCTCGTTTGGTGTAGTTTTATTTACATACAAGTTTATCGCGTAACAATTTTGGTTGTAACGTGATGAGATGTTCATCACCACCTTAAATAAGTGCTAAATAGTAGTAAACACGTGTGAATTGAATGTCCAATTGGAAAAATTAACCTTGGCTGTTCATTCACTAATGTTCTTTCTCCACCACAATTTTTACAGAGTATAAGAACTTAACAAGATAATTAGTGAAGGATATTGAATGAGTAGTCATGCTCACTAAAATGTTCAAACAGGTGGTGGCTTTATGTGTCGGGTCGTTGAGTTCCCTATAATATGGTTGAGCTTAATGATGGCTGACCCACACGTCAACTCGTGAACGGGTGCTGCCAGTGGGGACTGCCCCCCTATTTACTAACTCGGATGACAGGTGTCGATGCCTCATCATCAGGTCTTTCTAGTCTCCACTGCAGGAGCACGACCCTCTCTGTACTACCAGAGCCATATACTAGCCTGAGTAGTCAGAGGATTTGGCCTACACTCTCCACGCTGGCCAGACGGGTTGGAGAGGTCTCTCTGATGTTAATAAGCTTTGTTTAGCTTGTGTTTCCTTAGTCGCCTTTTACGACATCCACGGGATGACTTGGAGTGGTCCTATTCTACTCTGCCGGGAACCACACGGCCTTTTAGATTGATAGGTGTCGATGCCTATCAATCTAAAATTAACTGTTACAATGCGGGTTTTGCTTGCTCGAACTTTTTATTTGGAATATAAAAAGCCGCATTGTAACACCAAATCCTAGATTGATAGGCATCAACACCTGTCATCCGAGTTAGTAAATATCTGAGGCTGGTATGGTCGGCCTCTTTGAGACATTTCATGTTCTGTTGTTTTAACCGACTTCTTGTAATTTGCTCACTCGATCGTAAACATAAACATGTTCCAAAAATAATGAATGTATAATGATATTGTAAAATGAAAAAAGAAAGAAATATAATAAACCATTAATCATACAACGCCCTTCAGGCGAGTAGGCGACCTATACTGTTGAAAAGAATTTCTTTCAGCATTTCTTCTCTGTAGTGGTCAGTTCTGAAATGATAGTAGCCTGGAGCTTTTGAACAATAATGAGTAAATGCATAATAAGATAATTTTAAATGTGATTTGACGTGAAAAAGTGCCTGCAAGGGCCTATTTTCTGAATAAACGTTTTGAATCTTTGAATCTTTTTTTTTTTTTTTCAATCTATTTTTTTCGAGGCTTCAGTACACTTGATGTGACTATGCCAGCCTCATGGGGGACCTCTAGTTAATCTTTGAATCTTTTGAATGCTCATTTTATCATAATATATTATATAGTAGTACTGTTCTAGGTTAGGATGTAAAACGGCACAAATTTTTTTACTTCTGTAAGCACTCAACTTCTATGTCTCCCTCAGTTGGTGGAGGCCAACTTCTGAGTTAGTTTATTTCACTTGTCAACGGCTATTATTGATCAAATAATGAAGTGTCTTAGTACTAGCCATAGTACAGTTTGATGTCCTCTATTGGATGATAAATAGTTCTTTTATGTAGTGAGCTAGCTGTGTGGTTCCCGGCAGAGAACAGTAGGACCACTCCAAGTCTTCCCGTGGATGTTAAAGAAGGCGACATAGGACACTAGCTAAACAAAGTTTAAAATCATCAAAGAGACCTCTCCAACCTGTTTGGCCAGCGTGGAGAGTGTAGACCTAATCCTCTGACTGCTCAAGCTAATATATGGCTCTGGTAGTACAGAGAGGGCCTTGCTCCTGCAGTGGAGACTAAACAAGACCTGATGATATGTAGTAAGTTGTTTCTTTGACCTGGGTACTGGTCGGAAATTGTCTGAAAGATTCTTCTATAATCAATTGTAGATATTACACCATCTTATATCACTATCCTTGGCTCAGAACACTGAGAGCTTAAAGAGCTTTCTACACAGTGGATGAGTGGACTGTTTATTTGAAAAAAAAAAAGTTTATTTCAAAAAGAATTTTACACCTTACACTTCGTGAACATGTAAACAGTTACATATTTGTATTGATGATACAATTTTTTTCACACTAACACAATCAACAATATATTGATTTTGAGTACTAGAGATTCACAACTACATAACAATTTTATCATAGGTATCTAGTGTAATGATTATATATATATTGCAGAGTATAAATGATACACCCAGGTCGCTTTGAGATGCTTATTATATTATTTTACAATTACACACTGTGCCACTTTTACAAGTGCGGTATTTGATTTCAACTCATTTTGCAATGAATTTGGAAATCAACTAATGTGTAGGAAGCCATACAATACTTTATATGGGATTTTATTTTGCATTCACAATGCTATTTTACCTTATTTATTAAATTAAGAAAGTAAGAAATGGAGATAAAAATTTCCTGTCCCCATTGCATAATAAATCATTTGAAATAAAACGGGAAAATTATTTGAAATTTTGTTCGACGATATTCTAGATAACCCTTCAAACTCCTTTATGAACTATGTTACCCGCGGCTTCGCCTGCGTGATATATAGCCTATATCCTTCTCAGTACCCTAACCTATGTGTATGCAATATTTCATGATGATCGGTTCAGTAGAAAGGGCGTGAAAGCGTAACAAACAAACAAATAAACAATCTCACTTTCGCATTTATAATATTAGTTAGGATTTTGTTCGACGAGATTCTAGATAACCCTTCAAACTCCTTTATGAACTATGTTACCCGCGGCTTCGCCTGCGCGATATACAGCCTATATCCTTCTCAGTACCCTAACCTATGTGTAAGCCAAATTTCATGATGATCGGTTCAGTAGATAGGGCGTGAAAGCATAACAAACAAACCAATAAACAAACAAACTCACTTTCGCATTTATAATATTAGTTAGGATAGGATTAGGATTGTCCACATTGTTGAAAGTGAGATATTGAAGTTATTCTTAGCGTTTTTAAGGGTTCCGTACAAAAGTTGAAAAACGGAACCCTTATAGGATCACTCGAGCGTCTGTCTGTCCGTCCGTCCGTCTGTCACAGCCGATTTTCTCCAAATCTACTGAACCAAATTAGATGAAATTTGGTAAGATAGTGTAATCCTATGACCCAAACACGGATGTGCAAAGTAAATAAAGATTTTTTTGAAATAAGGGTCATTTTGGGGGGCCCAATTACAAAATTTTAAAAGAAAATTTTGCAAACCTTACTGTGTCATATATCAAATGAAAGGGCTCATTATGAGGATTTCAAAAATATTTTTTTTTGTTCGGGTAAAATCAATACTTTCGATTTTATTCACGAAAGAAGGCAAAAATTGACCATTCCCCCCCTGATCTCCGAAAATACTGGGCCGAAAATTTTGAAAAAATTACAAAATATAGTTCATTCCCTGAAGATTACAGGAAAAATAATAAGAATTCTATCACTTGAAAATTAAGTGGTAAACTCACAATCATAAGTTCATCTAGGGACATAGTTCACTAAAACACCACTAGATGGCGCTAGTCAATTGAATAAAACATTTTTTGCACATTGTGTGTGTGTTCACGAAGCATATTGTACGGAACCCTCATTGCGCGAGTTTGACTCACACTTGGCCGGTTTTTTTTTAAAAAAATGCCACTTTTGGCAAAAACTCAAAGTAAAACTTCACATGCACACTTTAAACTGTAAACACTCCTAACTAATATTATAAATGCGAAAGTGAGTTAGTTTGTTAAGCTTTCACGCTCTATATACAGAACCGATCATCATGAAATTTGGCATACACATAGGTTAGGGTACTGAGAAGGACATAGGCTATATGTGGCTATATATCACGCGGGCGAAGCCGCGGGTAACGGCTAGTTCATAAAGTAGTTTGAAGGGACATCTAGGGCCTCGTCAAACAAAATTTCAATTGATTTCTCCGTTTTCTTTCAAATGAGAACTGCAGGCCGATTTGCTAACTCGGTGTACAACGGTTTGATTGTCACTTCAGCATCCATTACGGTTTTATTAGTCATTCATACCGAAGTTTATAAAGTTACCATGAAAATGATGTACACCGTAGCTGTCAAAAGTTAGCAAATAGGCCTGCTGAACTCATGTATTCTCTTAAAAAAAAACTATCACAGCTAAGTTAGGGTTCACAAGTCAAAGAGTTATTCGACAAACTTTAAAGTGCAACTACCGGTTTTTCAGTGACAACACAGCTTTGCGGATTTGTAATATTCGGCTCTGTCTACCCCGCGAAGGACATAAACGTGATATACGTATAAGTTAACACACTTCCAGGCCAATTCGTAAACTTTGACAACTTTCAAAAGTCCGATATAAGTTTGAAAATCCATTTCACAGGCGATAGTTTCATAGTTGTGTGAAATATGAAAGTGATACAATAGTTGCAGTCCCGAGGGCGCAGTGCCGAGCGGTTTCCAACTCCATTACACTTTTAATGCTGTTTTCCAATTGGTTATTACAAGTTTGCTGGTCAGGGAGTTGGAAAAGATAGACGTGGATAACTTTTAAAATTATCATCGTCATCAGGTCTTAAGTCTCCACTGCAGGAACATGACCCTCTGTACTGCCAGAGGCATAGACAGAGCAGTCAGAGGATTTGGCCTACACTCTCTACGCTGGCCAGACAGGTTGGAGAGGTCTCTTTGATGTATAGCTGGTGTTCTTAGTCGACTTCTGCTACATACACGGGAAGACTTGGAGTGGTCCTATTCTATTCTGCCGGGAACCACACGGCGGTGCCACATCACTTTTATTGCTGTTTTCCAATTTGCTTATTAAAAGTTTGCTGGTCAGGGAGTAAAAAAAGATAGACGTGGATAACTTTAAAAATTATACACACACGAAAAACAAAGAAGAAAAAAAACGAAAAGAGTTTTGGGAATGGAAGTTAGGGGTCGTAGAAATAGGGGAAGACCAAAGAAAAGGTGGATGGAATGCGTAAGAGAGGACATGTGTAAGAAGTGTGTAACAGAGAATATGACCAGCGATAGAGTGAAGTGGAAGAAACTGACAAGTTGTGCCGACCCCACATAAAGTGGGAAAAAGTGAAGACGAAGAAGAAGAAGAAAAACAAAAATTATCTTGCCGCAAGAAGTCCACTGGATAGGTATATATACATATATTCCTTCGGTTCCGACGCTGCAGCACATCGAAACAGTGTTTTGCCAACTCCATTACACTTTTAATGCTGTTTATTGCCTACAAGTTTGCCGGTTAGAAAAGATAGTGGATAACTTGTAAAATTATACACACATGAAAAACAGCGTTGGACACCCGACCAGGTGGTCGAACGATCTGACCAAGGTCGAAAGGAAACGCTAGATGCAGGCCGCTTCCAACCGGTCATTTTGGTAACCCTTAGGAGAGGCCTTTGTCCAGCTGTGGACTACGGTTGAAATGATGATGATGACGCACGAAAAACTAACAAACATCTTAGCCGCAAGAAGTCCACTGATGGATATAGGCCTCTCCTAAGGGTTAAACATAGATTGGTTTGTTACAGAAAATTTTGAACCCCTTTTATATCAGCATATTTACCATCTTGTGAACCCAAATGGAAAGCCAAATCTCCAGTCCAGTATTTCAAAATGTATCACCGTAAAATCCTTCACTTAAATATTGCTAATGCTAATGGTCAGTCGGGTTTTTTAGATTTTTTAAATTAAATTGCTTGTTAAAATTGCAAAATCGAAAAACTACTAGCGTTTCGTGGAGAGTGTTGGCCAAGTCCTCTGACTGCCCTGGCTAATACATGATTCTGGTAGTACAGCAAGTCGTGCTCCTGCAGTGGAGACTAACAAAGACATGATGACTAGCGTTTCGGAAAAACCACTGCTGAGAACTTTGACGAGCGGTAACGATCAAACGACATTATCTTTGACTTTATACGGCAACAAGATTATTATGAGCTTAAACTCCCGAGTTAAGAGGGCCCTGAACGCGCTTGTTTCCATACAAACGGAAAAAGGGGATTGTGGCAATATTTGATAACTTTCGTGTAAAATGAAGTAGGTATTCAATCAAATAACCACATTATAGTCTACGTAGATTACAATGAGATGAATAAATTGAATGCTAATGCATTAATATTATAGTTTGGTTAAAAATAGTTTGAGAATGAAAAACCTTACAAAATTTGTATAATAAATGTTGAGAGGCTTATAATTCTCAAACCATTGATATTTTAACTAAACTGTATAGAAACTTACGTAGATTATAATGAGATTAATTGATTGAATGCTCAATTTTATACTAAAATTATCAATTATTTCCACAATTCCCTTTGTCCGTTTGTATGGAGACATGCGCGTTTAGGGCCCTCTTAAACTCCCAAGTTAAAAGCCGGCATTATAAATTTCCGAATAGAATGGCTCATAAAACAAGAGATTTTCGCGTATAACGGTCATTAGATGACGTAGCAACTTCTTAAGAGGTCCCGGAAAAGATTTATAATCGAAAATACATTGATTAATAAGAAATAGACATGCAAGTACAATAAAAAAAATATTTTTATTTCCAAAAAACCGTGGGTCGCCGTGGTAACAAGAAATTATACGTGTATGCTGTGGCAAAACGTCCTAAAGCATCGACCTTATGAGAAAGAGAGAGATAGTAAGACAAAGTACTATAGGGCCGGTTCGTAAGTACCACACTCTCACAGAAAATTGATATATGAGTAGCTTTACCGCTGCTATGCTTCGTACGATGAGTAAGAGAGCCGGAGGCCCATCCCCCTCTCCACTCTGGGTAGGAAAAAATAAAAGGTCGACAACACACTTGTCACATCCAGGTGTTGCAGTTCATGGGCGGCGTTGATCACTTTCCAACTGCGACCAGATTGCTCGCCTATGTCATAAAAAAAGGTCTTAGTCCTACAAAGACTAAAGTCGCTGGTTCGAATCCTGCCACGGTGGAATTTTTTCACTTATTTACTATTTTTACTTCTTAGATTAATTTCGAGTATAGTTGTCTACTTCCTAAAATGTCAATGGAACTTTTATACCAGTCTTGCTGGCTACTCCATGGCGATTATGGATGACCTTCACAATCTACATAATGGAGGTATTCTCCACCAATTCAATGGGTTGAATATCGTGATAGCCTAAACTTCCATATACTCGTATATATCATACATGGAAACAGGTGCCATACAAATCTAGGGAAATTCAAAACCAACATTTTCAATAAAAAAAATTGAGCGTTACTGGCTTGGCTTTTAAATAAGTATCACCATCATGCGTTTACGGAGGCGTTGTTTAGTCTGATTATATATATAACTGCTGCCTAACGTTGACGTTTTTTCCGTTGTCGTTTAGTCTGATTATATATATGTCGCAGTCATCTGGTTGAATCTGCTATTTGATTGAATGACTAGCGCGTTCATTGAATGACCACGTTTAATTGAATGACTAGGCCGAACGTTGATTAAACAAGCGTCGCTCAACGTCCAGCTAGTTAGCGGATTGTAACATAGCCCTTTGAAAAGAGCGGACATAGAATCAGTCAGGTGATTCAAATTTAGTTCATTTTTTTCCCAATGCGGCGTTAGTAGTCACCAAAACAAATATGGCGTCAAACAGCTCGAACAGATGATACGGTGATGATGTTTTTTCGATTAAATTTACATAAAAGTGCGTTTTTTGTAATAAAATAGTTTTACATCATGGATTTACCTACTGTTGCGCCGCCGCCGGCTTCTTTAAAAACTAAGACAAATTGCTAAAATATGAGATTAAATGAAGCTTTGGAAATCATGCTACCACCAAATATTACAAAGTCGGCTAAGATTCAACGACTTCGCTAAATGACGTTCATTCAGTCAACATGTTGAACGTTACGTTCAACGACTTGACGAGTTGTCCTTTAGTCATTCAGTTAAACGTGGTCATCAATGAACGCGCTAGTCATTCAATCAAATAGCAGATTCAACCAGATGACTGCGACAACTGCTATCTAACGTTGACGTTTTTTCCGTAGTCGTTGAAAGTCAGCTTGCCAGAGCGTTTGCCAGAGAGCATGCCGTGTGTACGATACCCAGTATATCAAAATCTGTTTTTAAGCAAGCAAAGTATTTAATTTAAGCATAAAGCAACACGCATACATAAATGAACGCTAAAAACATTAGGTACACACCTCTTAGTGCAATTGTGAAAATAATTTCGATACAGAAACTCGAACGAAAACACCTCTGCTTTTCGGAAATTAAAAATTATATCTGTAGGCTTGTCTGTGTGTTGTCTAGACGGCGTTAATCTTGTTAGGCGGGCTTAGGGGACGCGAAATACCTATACTTACATACATATTATCACGTCTTTATCCCTTGCGGGGTAGACAGAGCCCATAGGGCACAAAACCTTCAACCCACGTTTAGTGTTTTAGTGGGCGTTAAGGTGGTTGGTTGGTTAAATACCGTAGCTAAATACCTATACTTACTGCTTCCGTGGGCTATTTTCCACACCTAGGCTGCCTATTCGGGCTCATTGTGTATGACCATGTGTCCATTTTTCGGCCTTCTGTCGGTAAGAGATCCCATTCTCCTTCCTTTTTTGGTTACTTCAGTTGTTTTGCTCGAGCCAACCTGGCTCGAAGAGGAAGCGTAGAACTGCAGAGGGAGTGCTGCAGACCTCACTCATAGTTGCTCGTATACCCAGGAACTCTTCTCTTGTAGATGTCACGCTTGGACATTCCTATATATTAAGGGCCCGCACTAGGTCCACTAGCGAAACCAATAATTTTATTCCTAATACTTTACAAATAAAATTTAACTGAAGAATCTAAGTCATATAAGCCTAAGTAAATAACCTGAAGTATTTTAAGAATCATGTTTTATAATAAAAAGAATCAGTCAGTGATTAAGAGAACTACTGATTACCGCCTTAAACAGCTGTTTTTGGCAGTAATCAGTAGTTCTCTTAAGAGTCGCCTGGAAGCGCATGTCTCCATACAGACGGAAAAAGGGAATTGTGACAATCCTAACTAATATTATAAATGCGAAAGTGAGTTTGTTTGTTTAATTGTTTGTTTGTTTGTTACGCTTTCACACCGAATCTACTGAACCGATCATCATGAAATTTTGCATACACATGGGTTAGGGTACCGAGAAGGACATAGGCTATAAATCACGCGGGCGAAGCCGCGGGTAATAGCTAGTATTTGATAATTTTCGAGTAAAATTAAGCATTTAATCAAATAATCTCATCATAATCTACGTACGTTCCTATACAGCTTGGTTAAAATACCAATGGTTTGAGAATTACAAGCCTTTTTAAATTTGTATGGAAATCTTGAGAGGCGTATTCTCAAACTATTGGTAATTTAACCAAACTGTATAGGAACGTACGTAGATTATAAGAAGATTAATTGATTGGATGCTTAATTTTACTCCAAAATTATCAAATATTGCCACAATTCCCTTTTTTCGTTTGTATGGAGACATGCGCGTCCAGGCGACTCTTAATAAATGATTCTCATAATATTAAAACATGTATCCCAAAATACTTCAGTTTATTTACTAAGGCTTATATTACTTAGATTGTTCAATTTGATTTTATTTGTAAAGTATTAGGAATATGATTATAGGTGTTGCTAGTTGGCCTAGTGCGGGCCCTTGACTGATTTCCAACTTCATTATAAACTGGGTTAAATCAGATAACACTTGTAATAGTGGGGTAGTTATGTTAGAAGCAATAATGCGTATAAGGGGAATAAGATATGGTCATGTGGTCTCAACGCCTTAATCGTACCTACGATTTGTTCTCAGAGACTCGCATAGATGGCGCCTGAAACTACACAACAGTGTAGCTACCGTATTATGAGAATATAAAAACATGAGTCACAAAATATATCTTATTAAAAATCAAAACAATATTTTAGGTATAATATTTTAAAATGACCCCGTATATTTAGTAAGTTAAAGGCTAACGCAGATTACCGCCATCTAGTATCGAGTAGCAAGCAAAGCAACTCTCCTGCGCCATACATTCGCCTGCTTTTCGCAACCTTAATTTGGTCCAATATTTTTGTATGAGGTGGGCAGTCTATAACGTTAGTATTTAGTGTCTTTGATATGGTGGAGAAATTCGACGTGTAGGAAAAGAAACGCGGTGGCGTTAGTACTATTATTAATTCTGTGGCGGTGGCCTAATTGGTAAGGCATTACTCGTACAAAGAGTAAAGGCTGCTGATTCGAATCCTGCCAGCGTGGAAATTTTTTCTATAACTTATTTCTTAATTTATTAAAGTGTTATCGAAATAGCATTGTCATGTAAATTAAAGAAAAAATACCTATAAAATATCAAACTCTTTAGCTTTATATATTACTAGCTGTTACCCGCGGCTTCACCCGCGTGATATATAGCCTGTCCTTCTCAGTTCCCTAACCTAATGCAAAATTTTATGATGATCGGTTCAGTAGATACGTCGTGAAAGCGTAACAAACAAACTCACTTTAGCATTAATAATTTTAGTTGGGATAGTACAGACCAGATATGATTCTGTGTTCAGAATCATCCTGTATTACACTGGACAAACATTTGTTATAAAGTATATTATTGTTGCGAAAAACTCGAAAACTTATAACGAGGTGGAGTAAATAAATTTCGGAGTCTGAACCACAAAATAATGTGAGAAACAGAAGTATATAAATTCAAGTTGCAGTCAGTAAAATTATTCATATTTACAGGGAAATTTTTATCCTTTTTAACCCAGACGCAAAATGAAGTAAAATAGGGTTAAAGAGTGACAAAGTTATTTTTGCGGTTTATGAAAAAGTCATATGCGTAACTTTTTAGTTTTTCTTTCAACTTCGTTATATATATATATAATACTCCTGTAATTTTTTCACGTAATTATTCATATATAACCGTTTCGCAGATAGGCAGATAGAGGGGGGAGACACTTGCCTCTAACAATAATTTGCACTTTAAAACCAAATATTTCGGAAACGGATCTTTAAATCGAAAAATACATGCCTGTGTACAACGTATACTATATAGTTAGAAATCAATTAGCGATGGGTGTGCGTACCCTCTACATAACTCTACAGATGTTCTGTTTGTGTCGAAAACCATTTAGCTTCACAATAATAAAGGCCTCAAACCAACACTCGTTGCCGAAAAAATTAAAAAGTGGGGTTCGCAAGACGTCGTGCCTGTTCATTTTCTATTTTATATCCGAACGCAATGGGCCAAAGTTTAAATTAGACTTATCGTGTTTTCGTATCAGAGTGTGATTCTTGCGAAATACTTTAATTGTTTCCGCAACCTTGATTTTCACGGATATCCTGAGAAATCTTGCTCGAATAAATAAGTTAAAATTCGCGTACTTTACTGAAGAGAAAAGAAAATACTATGTACAATTGTACCGGCTACTTTTTTAGGGCTATACGTAAATTTTATGGCGCCTAGTCTGCCCATTAAAACACTTTAAACTGTAGTTTATAAAATAGTTTCAAGGGATAACCCTTGAAACTATTTTATAAACTACAGTTAACTAGAATAATCTAGTGCCTCGCATAACAAAATTGTTAATAATAGGTAGGTACTCCATTTTCTTTCACATGATTTATTTCAACCTAACTGTTATCTGCGGCTTCGCCCGCATTATATACAGCCCATGTCATTTTCAGTACCCTAGCCTATGTGTTTGCAAAATTTCACGATGATAGATTCAGTAGATGGGGCGTGAAAGCATAACAAATGAACTAACAAACGAACTTACTTACCAGCTTGGGATCCAGTCATCAATTTAATCAACTCTCAAGCTAAGCAGAAGACTGCAAGACCTTCAGACACCGTGAGCCAATACCGCGTTCATCCGGAACGTTATCAATAAATATTTTAGGCGGTAGATTTTGCACTTCTTATAAAATACTAGACAAATGTCAACTTAGTCTACCACGAACACTGTAAAGTGCTCGAAACGTTAGGTGTATAAATAATGTAATAAACGCGATAAAAACCGTATTAAAATATATTTTTTTTAAATGTGTAACAATCGCGAAAATATAAGAAATCATTAAACAAACTTACTTTCAAATTTATAATATTAGGATAAGGATTAAGATTGGACCCCATTAAATTAATTTAGATCGTAGAGGCCGCTGGCTAATAAATGGAAGATATGGCAAGGAACCTATCAGTATTTTGAAAAGGACATTTAGGTATACACAAGAAAAACCAATCAACTTAGAAAATTACAAAGTACAAGGTTCTTTGTGAGCGACATTACAGCTAGTATATGGCTCTGGTAGTACAGAGAGGGTCGTGCTCCAGCAGTGGAGACTAAAAAAAGACCTGATGATGAATTTTGATTGAACTTCTAGTCATCATCAGGTCTTTTTAGTCTCCACTACAGGAGCACGACCCCCTCCGACTACCAGAGTCATATGAATATTAGCTCAGCAGTCAGATGATTTAGCCTACACTCTCCACGCTGGCCAGACGGGTTGGAGAGGTCTCTTCGATGTTTTTAAGCTTTGATTAGCTTGTGTTTCCTAAGTCGCCTTCTACGACATCCACGGGAAGACTTGGAGTGGTCCTATTCTACTCTGCCGGAAACCACACGGCAACTTCTAGTGAAAAGTGAAAAACAGAAATTAAACGCAAAGCAAGTGAAAATAAGCCTCTTGCGTCGTGGTTTGTCTCTACCAAAGAGCATGGCATTTCAATGTAGATTGCGCGCGTAGGACGCGGGCGACGAGACATAGTATCCGTTGCTCTGTGGATAGAAGAGCCCACAGAGCAACGGATACAATGTCTAATAAGAAGATATTATGGTAAGCCTAGTTATTAGTATTTCCTTTTACACTATGCCGGAATATTTTTGTCTCCGGGGACGCGATAACGTGTTAATGACGCGTCAGAGGTGGTTTGTGTGTGGTGCAATTTATAAGACTAAAGAGACTATGTCTGCAGTCTGTGAACATGCCCTAGACAAACCCAACCATTATATGCGTTTTGATAATCCTCAAGTCGTTGCAAAAGAAAACAGATACATTCCAAGAATGCTTCGTGAGGCTATTAAAATTAAAAAAACATCCAAATTTCAATAGGGAGGATGGTTGGCAGTTACCACCAGCTTGGGATCCAGATAACTATTGAGTAGATAACTATTCAGATTTTAGATTTTTCCCGTTTTTTTTTTCACTTGGACCACTACATCTCGACCTTTATGGAAACAAATGACTATATTCGAGCTGCTGGTTTCCAGGCTTTGACAAATGCTGCCACATTACTGATAGACTCAAGACAAAAGAAGAGTAATGCTTACTTAGCTCTTTCTTAGTTATTTATATTAACCAAGATATCTGATACTTTGTTACAATCTACTATCCTATAGAAATAAGTAACATTACTTATACTAACCCAACTCCCTTTTTTAACGTTTGTTAACGTCCGCCATATTGATTTTTTGCTGACATTGTCTTTGACACTCCGGGGAAGGATACGAATCTATGGCACCACATACTCCCAAAATCGGATTAGGCTATAGTGCTCGATATGTATTGTTTTGTTGTTTGTTGCCCCTGTAGCCTAAACCGTTACCAAAGACTAAGACGCTGTTCAAATACTGCCCGCGTGGATCCTATCATCATCATCATGTCCTTGTTAGCCTCCACTGCAGGAGCAAGACCTTCTCTATACTACCAGATTGATATTAGCCAGGGCAGTCAGAGGATTTGGCCTAAACTCTCCAAGCTGGCCAGACGGGTTAGAGAGGTCTCTTTAATGTTTATAGCTTTGTTTAGCTTGTGTTTCCTTAGTCGACTTCTACGACATCCACGGGGAGGTGGATTCAAATTCAAGATTCAATCGTTTATTTAATATAGGTTTCTTTGAACACTTATTAATTGTTATATTTGTATTTACAATTTTTACAACAAAAAAATTTTGTTGACGTCAATAATTACTTATGGCTAAGTTTAGGCCGCTTCCAAAGCGGAGTGCAGAAGAAGCGGCTACAAACTGCACAGCGCATTTTCTCCAAGCGACGTCAGCTCACAATTCTAGTTAGACCTTATAAACTACTTATATATATGTGGACTGAGTGCGGATGTCGTAGAAGTCGACTAAGGAAACACAAGCTAAAGGAGGAGTGGTCCTATTTTACTCTGCCGGGAACCACACGGCATGTCTCCTATTATCTTAATTGAACCAATACTGGAAACTCAAAAATAAAATCATTTTCCAAATAAAATTTGGACAAATTCAAACCGTCTGCCTCGGATATAGTACAGATAGATACAAATTCATAGTTGTTCTTTTATACAAACTTTGTGTAACTTTTTTGAATTCCCAGTATTGGTCTTATAGGAAATGTTATTGATCATCCCTTCAAGATAATGTCAGTAAAGGTCATATATAGAAGCTATAGAAAGGTCATATCTATAGAAGCTCATTAAGCTGACGATGAAATACTTCCGATGAAGTTGTTTTCAAGAGAATATCACAACAAAGTTACAAAGCCAGTATTCCGGGTAAACAGGACGATTCGGGTCCGGTAACGGCGCCGTATTGCTCAGGGCCACCCGGATGAAACCGGACAGCATTGTAGTTTTGTTGTCTTGAATAGCATTGACCTTCGAGCAACACGGAAGGGAGTAGCCATACGCTGCATTCCCCTCTGTCAAGGTACAAGCCAAAATTAGGCATATGCATGTCTATGTGTTAGTTGTGTGTGACTCATCTGTACACAAATTATTTTTTCTTTTTTATGTCATTTTTTGTGACAATGTCATAATTACTATCAAGTGACAGTTTAAGTTTTGTATGTAGGTGTGCGGAACTAAACTTGTGTGCACATTTCCCCCCGCAAAAAACGCCAGAAAAATTGTCATAGTAAATTGTCGCTTTGCCCACTCCCTCCGTCCGGTACGGAGGCCGTGTTGCTCGAAGGCATTGACGGATTGATGTACCTTTTATTGATTTATTATCTACATTCAGCGAAATACATTTTATGTTTTCAACCTATGTTTGTAAGTCTTCGGATGGAATATAAAAAAATGTACTGGCTGTACACGAGACATATGTTAGAAAAAGAGAAACTATACGCAATGGCCGTGTGGTTCCCGGCAGAGTAGAATAGGACCACTCCAGTGGATGTCGTAAAAGGCGACTAAGGAAACACAAGCTAAACAAAGCTTATAAACATCAAAGAGACCTCTCCAACCCGTCTGGCCAGCGTGGAGAGTGTAGGCCAAATCCTCTGACTACCTACTCGAGCTAATATATGGCTCTGGTAGTACAGAGGGGGTCGTGCTCCTGCAGTGGAGACTAGAAAGACCTGTTGATGATACGCAATGGCGGGCATAAAGGGCAAACCCAATGACTTCTACACAATCTGAGGTAGACGAGCCGTACATACCAAATTCTGAAGCGTTCAAAGGGACATAATAGGCATGATGACTGGGTCTTCAGATTCTTAAGAATGTTTCATAATATATCAAAATGTGTCTAAAAAGACTATAAAAGTACACTTTCAATTTGATAACGATTCGTTTACCATGCTAAATAACCTTATAAAGTTGGGTCCATTTTAAAAGTATGAAAAAAGTAAAAATAGTATTACCATTATAAATGCCTCTAAATATAAAGAAACTTTTATTAAAAGACCATTACAATAAACGCAATATTTAATATAGCTGTCGAACAAGTTACTCATACGTCCCATACATTTTACTCAACCGTGACGTCACAATAGAGTAGCATTTTCTGGGGAGCGTTTTGGTATCGCCCAAAAATGTGCTATTAAAACTGTAATATCTAAAAGCGTTTTTTTTTTGCATGGCGTTTTTATCGCGGATGTGTCTTATTTTGGGAGGACTTTCCATATAATAACGAAAAAAATATAGTCATCATCCGTATTAATAACGTTGCGCTTAGTTCATACAAACTTTGTACCGTGAAGATGCCGTCCTCGTCACGTGACACGGTTGCTATTGAATGTCTGTTACTTGGAGTAGGGCACGTCTATCTCAGTTTATATGTATATAAGTCTTTGGGCAAACCGGGCACCGCACTTGCAAGGGCCTCAGGCTCTGGTGCCGTAACTTGCATCTAGCTATCAACGTCTGTGGTCTGTGGAATCAATTCACCTTGTATGGTGCCGGACTTGGTGTTAGGCCCAACACCATACATGAAATGATGTTGCTGCTTGCTGGGTTGAAGGTGGTGGTGTGGAGATACAAGATCACGTCACGGAGATAGTAGTTTATTGTTCTTGCTGGTTACATGGTGATAGCTTGGTGTGACGGATCCTTTCTCGATGGCAGTATCCACGATAGTCTCTCAGAGAGCCATCAATAGTATCTCAATTAGAATGTTAAATAATCAAGTTATTTATATTATAAACGCGCCTAAATTAAAATATATAGCTATATGTATTTCGTATTTCGTATGTGTAAGTGGCCAACACTGGTGTCAGATTTTTCAAGCTGCCTTAAGGCATCTGACATAGCTTAACGACTGCCATCAACGATGACAGCCGGGACCAACGGCTTAACGTGCCTTCCGAAGCACGGAGGAGCTCGAGTTATTTTTATGCCACTTGCGGTCACCCATCCAAGTAGGGACTGCACCAGGGGTTGCTTAACATACGTAAGCGCTCATAGAGCTCACACCCAATGGACCATCGGGCTCCTAATATATAGCTGACACGCGCCCTACATGATGAAGGCCGCGAGTCGCTAAATGTGCGAGGTAAACTCGTACACACCTCTTTCTTCATTTTGCGATCCGCTACAGAATGGTATACCCACCCTGCGTCACTATTTCCTCACTGTTTACTGACACATTCAATTTAGGGATTTTCAAGGTACCACCGTAGACCTCATTGTTGCTTCCAATCAGGCAAGATAGGGATCAAACTCACTCAATTCATACTTCCATACTATCCATACTAATCCATACTAATATTATAAATGCGAAAGTAACTCTGTCTGTCTGTCTGTTTCGCTTTCGCGCCAAAAATACTGAACCGATTTAGATAAAATTTCATACACAGATAGCCTAGAGCCTGAGAAAGGACATAGGCATCTTTTTTCTAATGCGGACGAAGACGCGGACACAGCTAGTTGATTTATAAATAAAATCTGTAAGTGTGGGTTAGTACCAAAGACAATATAATATATCCTACCTTACCTTATAATATATACTACTATACCTATATTATATTGTCTTTGGTTAGTACGAAAGTAAGATCTAAAAGCCGCTATATATAGCAAAATAATCTTGTGTGGGCAGCTAACATCTAAAACATAATTCCATTCCCAGTGTTCCAGGAAGAAAAATAACGCTTTTTCTTCGCATATTTAAGAATGAAATTAAATAATATATTTCGCAAAACAGAAGATAGATTTATATGAGAATACCTCCTCATATATCCAGCAATGTGCTGCCACGCAAAAACAGAAAACATTGGGAGTAATGTGGATACGACAAACTACATTTTTCAATTCATTATTTAATTACTTGATTTTGGAAGTTACATTAAATCAACGATTTTTTCAGGGTCGGCAACGCGCAAGGCACCCCTGGTAACCGCTTTCCATCAGGGCCTATAGTAAAGGCCTATTGCCTGTTTGCCTTCTTAGTTGTATAAAAAAATCGTTTGCATTGCCTGGCCTTTATTATCGCCATAGTTATGTAAAGGCAACTTTTACTATCAACACCAATGTATCATCAACCCTATGTAAAGCAAATAAGCGCAATTGAATTTGATTTGAAATTGAAATGCCAATTTCTGCAACGTTAAAAATAAAGCACAAAAATTCTATGTCTTACCAGTTCTCAAAATATAAAGAGAATTGGAAAGGATGGTACAGTACAGTCATGCGTATTATACCTACCCAGCAGTCAGTCATAGAAAGCTGACGATGACGATGAACGAGAATCGGATGAGAAAAAGCTAGCTGTAGAGGGAAACAACTGGACGATATGGAAGAATTTTTAATAAGCTGAAACGGATATTGCGGTCGCTCGGTCAAATAAACACATTGTAAGTATACAAAATTTCACCTTTTTATTCGTTTGTTTGTGAATAAATAAATATAAGGACAAATCACACAAATTGAGGTTGCCATAAAGTAAGATGTGAACTTCTATCGTAGGATACTAACTCAACGATCATGACCTGACCGGTGATCGAATCCGCATCCTCTCATGTCGCCTCGAGGGTCGAATGGTATGATCAGCTAATAATTATTCCTTCTTTTCTTTAAAATTTACGAGATATTTTATTAAGTAACTGTTCGCACAATTTTTCCGCGACATATCCATATTATTCCAATCGCTCGCACGGCAAGCATTAGCGCCAACTTGATTTAT
Organism: Rhodophaea formosa; assembly: GCA_963082605.1. Lineage (NCBI taxonomy): Eukaryota > Metazoa > Arthropoda > Insecta > Lepidoptera > Pyralidae > Rhodophaea > Rhodophaea formosa. Next base: position 3,427,423 of record OY720228.1, on the reverse strand, counting down.
TCGTCCCAGCGAATTATAACTCATTGTATAATATTTCTTTCCGTTAACAGAATATTAGCGGGAAACGTATCATTTTGTACAACAAAGCCTAGCGTGTAGCCGAATTTTCGCATTTTTGCTTATTACGTTTTGTGTTTCGGAATCTTGATGTATAGTTCCTGCTTACGGAAGTGGTAAATAATGATTATTAAGCAAGTTTTCGGCCTCAGCTTCGCTTGCTTTTTTGAAGATCTCCCTATTTGTTTATTTATTTATTGTGACAAAAACGGTTTTTAACCAATTAGGTGCATTTATCACACATACCTAGTATTTAAACATTTAACCTTGGAACAGTAAGTAGTAACTTATTTTGGATGGGATTTCGTTCTTAGTGCCCCAAAAATGTGAAGGCAAAATTGTATGGTGATCAACTCTTTAGCCATACAATAAGTAACAAGTAGTACCTAATACAGACTCACTTTTACAAATGTTTTCGTATGTTTTCGCGATTGTTACACATTTAAATAAAATTATTTTAATACGGTTTTTATCGCGTTTATTACATTATTTATATACCTAACGTTTCGAGCACTTTACAGTGTTCGTGGTCGCAGGTAGACTAAGTTGACATTTGTCTAGTATTTTATAGGAACTGCAAAATCTACCGCCTAAAATATTTATTGATAACGTTCCGGATGTACGCAGTATTGGCTCACGGTGTCTGAAGGTCTTGCAGTCTTCTGCTTAGCTTCAGATTTGATTAAATTGATGACTGGATCCCAAGCTGGTGGTAACTGCCAAACATCCTCTCTATTGAAATTAGGATGTTTTTTAATTTCAATAGCCTCACGAAGCATTCTTGGAATGTATCTGTTTTCTTTTGCAAGGACTTGAGGATTATCAAAACGCATATAATGGTTGGGTTTGTCTAAGGCATGTTCACAGACTGCAGACTTCGTTGAGCGCCTATGCTTCATGTCAGCAATATGTTCTTTTATACGGGTACCGATGCTTCTCTTTGTTTGCCCAATGTATGATAAACCAGGATAAACCACACTCACAGTAAATTTTATAAACTCCAGCATCTTGTAACGGGATATTAGATTTGACAGGTCTTAAAAGTTGGTTTATTTTCTTGTGCGGCTTGTAGTAGGTCTTGATTGAAGCACGCTTAAGTATATTACCAATTTTGTCCGTGACTCCCTTTACATTTGGTAAGATGGCAGGAAAACGATAAACTGTGTGAGGCTTTGGGCGGCTTCTGTGATGTGTTTTTGGGAGGTTGAGGTTGTTGCTTCTTAAAACCGATTTTACTCGTTGAAGCTCCTCCTTGAGGTGGTGGGTGTCACAGATGCCATGTGCTCTCTGAAACAAAGATTTACCAACGGTAGCCAACTGACATGGATGATGATGGGATTTGCCATTGAGATATTTGTCGTTATGGGTAGGGTTTCTATACACAGTATGACTAATACCTAGTATTATCAGGATTCTGTTTGTCTCAGTGTCTAAGGTGAATTTAATTTTCACTCACTTTTACAATATTATTTCGGCTTTTCTATGATAAACGAAAGAAACAAATTGATACCATAGAGCACAAGACGAATTTTTTTGGTTGAAAAGGAAAAAAATACTGTGCTTTTCGCGCCTAAATTATTTAACCAGCAACAATTTCCTGAAAGAAGTAAATGGTATTGATTTATTGACGCATAATAAACAATGTGTTTCTCATCAAGAAAACGAAAAACATTTTGGCTCAGAGGTATTTAACGTAATATGGAAAAGCTCATAATTGTTTCTAGCATTATTTCTCAAGGTATTAAGTATACCTTGGGGTCATAGACAAAGGTTTATCAAGTACACTTACCTACTTATGTTATAAAACAAAGGTGTTACCTAAAGGTAAGGTTGTACGCTTTTGTGTTGTCTTCGCCACGTGCGATTTTGGGTTATTTTCATTAAAATTATCCAAAATTTCCGCCCAAAAGTTGCCTCATAACCATAACCAACCAACCCACGAACAAAAGGGTCCAACCCCAAAATGAAATTTTTCGGTAACAAGCTGTGACAACGAAAAACGTGGCGGAAGTTCGCTAAAAATCTGCTAAACTCATTCGAACGGTCCTTTTTGGAGACTGGTAAAAAATTCAACCCTCGCCGTTTCAATTAAACATGTTAGCAACTTTTACTGTAAAACACATTACCGGCTTTTGCGCAGTCGGCTATTTACGTGTGACAAAAATAACGCATGCATCTTTTATTTCTCTGTCGTCCGTCGGATAGAGAATAACTTTTGTAAAACTGATTCAGGATTTCCGAGACTTTTATATTTGGGTATGGCAAAGCCATTTTTTTACCTGGCATATATTCGTAGCCTGTCATCAGTAAATGAAAAAGTCATATTTTTAATGGACTTCGTAGAAAAACGCAGCGGTATTAAGTAACTATTCAGTATAAGAGTAGGTATTTACTTTTGCACTGGACAGTAGTGAGTTCTACATTAGTTTTGGAAGCTAAGGTTTGTATTTTTTATATTGTTACTAGCTGTTACCCGCGGCTCCTTCCCGCGTGATATATAGCCTATGTCCTTCTCAGTACCCAAACCTATGTGTATGCAAAATTTCATGATGATCGGTTTAGTAGATACGGCGGGAAAGCGTAACAAATTAACAAACAAACTCGCTTTCGCATTATAATATTAAGGGTACGCTAGTCAGGTGTTTCGCCATACAAATTCTGTAGAGTGATGACTCCGTTGTTCGGTATCGTCTGTTTAAAGTTTTTAAGTCTATCGATCTGTCTTGTCGTTATCTATGCTTGTACGGAATCATAATTGTAAAATTATAAGTATTTTAAAAGTTATGAGTAACAAAACATTCTGTTTCAACACGTAATTTTAACGCAACTTTGGGCACAATTAAATACCGGAAGGAGTATAAAATCTCTGAAACAAAAATCATACAAGCATAGTTTGGTTATTAAAAAAATTAAATAATAAAGTTATTTAAATTTTTCAATTAAAACATTCAGCTGTTTTATCACAAGAACACTTCTCCCAAACGCATACTCGCGAATTTTTAGACGACGAAGATTTAGATTTTCAACAATATTTGTGTTTGCACACACTAGACTGTAGTTCCGATGTGCTTATAAATCGGTGTAAATAGTTCCGCACTGTTCATAACCGAGTCTATCCCTTTCTCAGCGAAATAGCACGCAAATTAGCCACGTGCGCCGACGAGTTCGAGTTCCGGACTAGCGCATCCTTAAGAATGCCATTAGTTAAAATTGTATATGTTAACAGGAAGTTAGGATAGGATTGGATTTATTTTCCTGCGCCTGCTGAATTAAAATAGCAGTGTTGTAAGATTATGTTTTTGATGATTAATTCTTCACTCGATTTTTGGCAGATTACTTTTGTATACGAAATTTAAAATTTTTTTGAAATCCATCGTTCCCATGATAAAAGTTGTTCATATTACAGAAGTAATCCATTGCCGACCTGTATATATGTAATATTTTCAAAATTGCATATCTAGTATTATTTATATGTTAGTTGTATCAGCTTCTGAATATGTGTGCCAAATTTCATGGATGTATGTTTATATGTTTGGGGAATGTCAAAAACTATAAGTCGAAATGTAATCGAATAGGAATATCTATGGTAAACGCAGTGCACCAATTTCGTAGGTACCATCATTCTTTTTTAGTTGGACTAAGTACTTTTTGTCCAACATAGGGAACAGTGCAAGTTTATCAAAATCGGTTTAGTAGTAATAGAAAAAACTCATATTAGTGCCAGCTATTTATTGCTTGGAAAATTATATCACCGTGCTCACAAATTAATCTTAGCCACAGTTTATCTTATAAATCCAATAAAATCAAAAGTTGTAATCGCGACGCCTTCACTTTCCGTTCCGCGCCAAAGCAGTCATGTCAATGTCAAAAAAACTGTATTGCCAAAAGATTGCCAACTTACAAAAATATTGATAAAAGCATCTTAACACATTCCGCCTTATGGCAATTTCTACTATAAATCAATGAAATGTTAACAGTAGTGTATGTGATTTGAAGACTTTGAAACTTTTGACTTCTTTTATTTTATTTATAAGTATTTATAATATACAAGACCTTGCCTCTTGTTAATTATAAATCACATAATATTTTTGAAATAAATAGCTATAAATTCGTGATAGCGTGCATTCAAGTTTAAGTATAAAGTTTGTTATCCACCCCATACCAGCCCATTTAGTGAAACTATTCGAAATAAGACGTTCCATCCAACTCCAATCAGTTGGGGACTTCCAAATTGTTTCTAAAATTAAATCTTGTCCCCTTTCACTAAATAACAATAAAGTCGTGTTTTAATATATCAGATTTAGTTTAACAAAGATCTACACAGTGATTCCCAAAGTGTTCCAGGTGGACCCCCAGGGGTCCAAGGGGGGCTCTCCGGGGTCTATGTTAGGCGTGATAAAAATGGATCGTAAGCGGAGTCCATGAAAATTAATTTGGTTTCGATAGTGAAAAACTTAAATATTAAGTAGCTTGACTTCTTCTATTATTGCACACAGATAATATTTTAAGAAGCTCAGCGACTGTTACTTGTAAAAACTTGCATATTCCATATACAGTACAACAAGTTTCCATTGATAGAGCTTATCTTCCGTTTTTTTCGGGATTTAGAAATAGTCATGTAGTTTCGCAGTCCAACGGATCCAGCAAAATTTTGTAAGTGGTCTATGAAACCAAGTCTTCCCATGGATGTCGCAGAAGGCGACGTAGGAAACACAAGGTAAACAAAGCTTAAAAACATCAAAGAAACCTCTCGAACCCGTCTGGCCAGCGTGGAGAGTGTAGGCCGAATCCTCTGACTGCTCTGGCTTATATATGGCTCTGGTAGTACAGAGGGTCATGCTCCTGCAGTAGAGACTAAATAAGACCTGATGATGATGGTCTTATGAAACAAAAGAGTTTGGGAACCGCTGCCTTAGTATGCGCCTCAGCGAATCTCAAAATTGAGTTTGCGATTATGACTGTTGTTACCCGACTACAGCGAATTCAAAGGGAGGCTAATGATTTTACATACATACTCAGACCGCTCGTCGTCCCAACGCGATTTTATAATGTATATGGAAGATAGTGTTAGGAGACTATTCGAAGTACCTAAATGCATTACGTTGACAAATAACAAATAAATAACGTACAAATATAAATGAATATTTATCTTAATATTCATTTACTTGTATCGTAACAGAACCCGAACCCAGAACCGAAACTAGTCGGCGACGAAATAAACCGTCTGTAAAGCCGGGTTTCCATAATGAATTTATTTCGCGAAGTAATATTATTATCCGGATAAGCCAGTAAAATTATGGCGTATGAAAATTTCAAATATCTATCTAAGAGGAGAGGTTTGATATTTAAATACGTAGCAACGGGTTACTCACGTCAATAGTCAGCTACTGGCCGACATGTTTCAACCTCATCCGGAGGTCTTCCTCAGGGCATGTGGTCTCAACGCCTCATTCGTACGATTTGTTCTCAGAGACTCGCATAGATGGCGCCACTCGAAACTACACAACATTGTATCTACCGTATTATGAGAATATAAAAACATGATTCACAAAATATATCTTATTAAAAATCAAAACAATATTTTAGGCATAATAATTTAAAATGACACCGTATATTTAGTAAGTTAAAGGCTAATGCAGATTACCGCCATCTAGAATCGAGTAGCAAGCAACTCTCCTATGCCATATATTCGCCTGCTTTTCGCAACCTTAATTTAGTCCAATATTTTTGTATGAGGTGGGCAGTCTATTACGTTAGTATTATATTGTCTTTGCTCAGGGCGAATGTGAATCGAGACGCACGCACGATGTCATCCCAATCAGCACTTCAGAGATTTGGTAATTAGTATGTTTATTTGCATTGAACAGGCCCCGAAACTACGGGACCGATTTTCAAAATTTGTTCACCTTTAGAAATCTAATTTATTTTCAGGTGACATAGGCTATAGTAAACGCGGACGGTTTTTCGTTTGATCGTGCCAAAATTCTTTATTAGCACCGGTAGTATTGTTCCAAGTAGCTTAGCCCCATTTTTGTCACAGTTCAAATAAATAAATATATACGGACAAAACACAAATTGAGTTAGCCCCAAAGTAAGTTCGAGACTTGTGTTATGGGATACTAACTCAACGATACTATATTAATAATACATACTTATATAGATAAACATCCAAGACCCAGGTCAATCTGAAAATCAGGGGATCGAACCCGGGACTCGGGACCATCCGTGTCGCAGGCAGTGTTGACGTCGTGTTGACCGCTGCGCCACGGAGCTCGAGCTCGGAGTTTCAAGGCGAATTAGCCAAAACTTGGCTTTAACGATTTGTGGAAACAGCTGGTATACACTCTACGTTTTTCGTTACGTCATGAAAGATATAGGTAAGATTTTAATTGCCATTTTTGTATGTTCCAATTGACCAGTGTTCATATAGCCTTTATAATAATTGTAACACAGCTGTTACATTTATTATTAAGCATACATATATCTGTACAAAGGTAGTGTAAATGTACAGTCAACGCAATGACGTGTGGTTCCCGGCAGAGTAAAACAGCGCCACTCCAAGTCTTCCTGTGGATGTCGGTGACTTAGGGAACACAAGCTAAATTAAAAATGTTATAAACATCAAAGAATCGCTACTCCATCGGGGTCATGACTCCAACGTCTGGCCAGCGTAAAGAGTGTAGGCCAAATCCTCTTACTGCTCTGGCTATATGACTACTGGTAGTACCTACGGAGGGGAAATTAAAAAAGACCTGATGATGATGATGACAGTCAACGCATCACCTTTTAAAATGGTCTAATCCACCCAATTAACAGAATTTTATACTATTAGTATTGATAACGGTGTAAATAGCAATATATATTTAGCATGCTAGATCATATGAACCTTCTTCTCCTTCCATTACCTTATTCTACTTTTCATGTGGAGTCGGCTCAGAATGTCGGCTCCATTTTAATTTGTCGTCTTTCATGATCATTTTCAGATTGACCTGGGTCTTGGATGTTTATCTATATAAGTATCTATTATAAAATATAGTATCGTTGAGTTAGTATCCCATAACACAAGTCTCGAACTTACATTGGGGCTAGCTCAATCTGTGTGATTTGTCCGTATATATTTATTTATAGCCTTTGTCACTCCTTTCATGTTCATACTCTCCTTGACACAATCTATAACATAACATAAACCTTACTCCAGATATATTAGGTTAAGGTTTCGTATAACACACGAGTCACACGACTTTATAATTCTATATGTAATTTCGTAGGTAGCTGTACCTTAGAGAGAAAAATTCGATAACAATAGTTTTAGTTGCTCACGAACAAACATTTATTACTTGGCGATAACAAAATATGACTAGGATCATCACAAAAATATATTTGACTAACATCATGCCAAATACGTATAGTGTACACGTATATTTTTGGGAGGGTCAGTCAAGTAAAAATTGGACATATTATAACAGATTTTCCAAACCAGTTATGACAAGAGTCGCTGCTTATCCTTTAGAAGAATTGGTCGTAGTTCAATATCAGATCTATCTACATTCTGCACTTCATCTTCAATTTCTTGCAAAGTTTTATTTTTCGTCTCCGCTAACACAAAATGCAATTTTGTCAAACACATTTATTATTCCGTAGCCAATAATGCTATAGGTTCCATATATGCCTAAAACTGTAAATTTCATTGATAAAGTAAAAAGTACTATAACAATAAGTCCTGCTAAGCGTGGCCAAGACCTCTATGCTCTAATGGAAATATTTCAACAGCTAGAGTAAAATTTACGGGCACAAAACCTAAATTGATAACAAAGTTCAATAAAAGTAATATAGTAGGCACTAACCACTGCTGTTTTAAGCCAAAAGAATACTTCAATTCCAAAAACTCTGCTATGCTTATAGTATTAAAATAGCTGTTAATAATCCAAACCGAAATACAAGTGTTCATCTATTACAATACCTTATAATAAAATATGATATAGTTAGCCCAGTTATAGTTAACAAGTCACTTGCAATAGAACAGTATGCTGCTATAGTTTGGTCACCTGTCACTGTTATAAAAATTGGCTTAATATTAGCAAAATAAAATTATCTGCCACAAAAGTCTACCATAAACATCAAGAGGGTCGTTATAAGTAAAGCTTTCAAGAAGTCCTTCTCCGAGAAGGTCTTTAAAAATGTTTTTTTTTGTTCTTCTTTATTTTGCCAAGTCCATCCCATTCCAGGAGCTTGAAGACATCCTCCATTGCGGCGGTGAACAGTTTCGGAGATATGATGTCTCCCTGTTTGCCTCTCTGCAGTGGAATAGCCCTCGTACTCTGCTCCTGCACTCGGACTGGCATTGTGGCGTTGCTGTATAAGCACCTCAACACTTTCCTTCCAAAAAACAGTTTATATCAGCGATATGGAGAGCGCTATAATTGGAAAAATTGATAAATGTCTCCATGAGTAATACAGCGACACAGTGTGACATATGAATGCTCCTAATCCTGTAAATAATTTCCTTATTGTAAGAAAATATCCTCTTCTTTTTGGATCAGAGTATTCAGTAATGATGATACCGTTGACGTAGAGCCCTTCTCCTAAACCTCGAATCAACCTGGCTGCAAAAATAGTAGTAACACTATTTGCAAAGGGTAATATTGTCCATGATACTAGATCAAAAGTGACGATGCCTGCGTGCCTATTATTTGGACGAGTGATGACGCGATGAATACTCCAGCAAAGGCACTTAATCCAGGAGCAGATGCTGAAAAAAATGTTTCAACTAAAAATTGTTCAATAAATTTTGAATTTTCTTGAAGTAACAATAAATGACTATTAATATAAGTATTTACATACTTAATCAAAAGAGAAAAGACAAAATAGGCGTGAACAAAAACACAAAAAAATTAAGTAAATATGTCCGCGTGGCATGGTCGCAAAAACGCTGTCTGCGTTTCCCGTCAGCGTTAGATAACTTGCTAATCCATTAGATGAAGAAGCAGCAAGCTTTCCTTATCACTAACAGTGGAGGTAAGCCGTGGGATGCCCTAGTGCGAGTGGCGCCTTTAAAGAGATTGCTCTTTATAGAAGTCACTCTCGCTAGAGCCCCAGGTTTCTAAAGATTTTACCCCAAACGGCACAAATAATCCTCAGCTTTGGCTGCTGCCGAAGACGCTAAGGTAAAAATGCTCTACGGGGTCGACGCATATGGCGTCCGTCATCAGAGCCTTACCACGTTACCAAGGAATCAGCTATATCCCATCAGGCCTCTTGCCATGATCACGTCCTTGAGTTTAGAGGGTATAAGGTACATTTTTGGTGGCAAGGGCCCTTCTGTTGATGTCGTTCAGAGAGCCATGTAGAGGGATTAAGTAATTGGGTGATTCTTGGAAATATGATTCTTGGGTTGATTATCCTGGCATTTTTTAAACATGAAGTTAAAGTAAAACTTTGTATATAATATCAATTATGAACGTAAAAAAATGTATTTTTTTGGTAGGCACTCATTTTGAGCTAAAAACTTCGAAGATATTTCAAGTTCAAATTTCGTGACCAGGACATTCAATACGCATGTCCAGGACAATCAAAATAACATGAAAAAAATAACAGACTTTTATCAAAAGTAATAAAAAATCTTTATTATATTGTACAAAATGTGATTTTTCTTAATTGTTATAATGTTGTTAAGCCTTCATTTCAGCATAGAGAATGGTATCATTTTTAATTCTATTAAATCTGCGTTGCTCTGCTTCTCGCGTTCTACGTTATTTAATAAAGCATTCATCACACAAAAAAAATGCTTGCGTGCGATGTGTCTTGCATATCCATTTGACCCATGCAGGCCTTTATTTAAGAAATTAAAGTTATTAACATTGCCATCTTTATATATTTTAGAAGCCGGTATATTTGTGAGGAAACATCCAGAGCTGTTTATAAAAGCGAATGTAAACAGGAAACACTTGTCAAGAGATCCCACGAAATTACTTTTACCCTGTTCTAGAACAAAATATTTTCAAAAAAATTGTAATTATATGGTTAGAAAAATATATAATAAAATCCCGAAATCAATACGGGAATTACCTTATAATCACTTTAAGACTAGTTTACAAAAATGGCTTTTGGACAAGTGTTTCTACAGTGTTAACGAATTTTTGACATCTAAATAACAATAATATATTGACATTTTAATTTATATTGTAATATTGAAATATTGATGATGATTTTGTAATTAACACATTTTTTACTTACAAAAATTTGCATGCTATTAAAAATAGCTAAATAGGCTTGTTCATACTACAATAATAATTATGTATACCATGTTGAATGTACCCTATTTATCGCAAATAAATAATTTTGATTTTGATTTTTGATTTCGCTTTTTCTAAGTCTTTTCTCTCTACTCTGCTTATTTCGAGGCATTCTAAAACAAAAATTGTTATTGTGTCAAAAGACAATAATATTACTTCAGTTAGTACATCATCAGTTTCCGATCATTCTGTCATCTGGCGTTCGTTCAGAAAATCATATTAGAAGCCCTATGACGGGATAGAAAATCTGACATTAGGGCTTGTGGGGTTGATTGGCCAAACTGATCACACACAAAGATGACAACGCATATTTTTGAAATACATACTCGTAAAGGAGATGATAAATATATACTAATAAATAATGGTGCACACTCATACTCCCGCGGAACTCTTTGAGCTCTAAAGGCATCAGTAACTCAAACGTATTTTTTGTTGTACCCCTCGGGCATCGAACCCGGGACCTCCGGATCTTGAGACTTATGTGCTAAAATATTGACTACGGAGGCTGGTATTGCATTATGTGCCCATTAACGACAAAAAAAGCCATATAAATGTATTAAAAGTAGAATTGATAGTTCAAAATTGATTATCCTGGCTAAAACGCCAGGACAATCAATGCCAGACAAATCAAGAAAAGTTAGATAATTGTCGTTTGCTGCTATTATAGTTTTTCTAGCACTGTACACTGTATAACACAACAATATAAACAATGTTCATGACGTAAACACTATATTACTATAGTTATTACACGAATTTCAAATAAAAAAAATCGAACCACAACAATCAATCACATACAAGAACCAATACCAGGACAATCAAGTACTTACGTCTGTATCCTGAGAATATGGCAGCAGAACGCGCGACCTCTCCCAGTGACACTTCAAGTTAGACCGGTGGATCGTACGGAGGGGGACAGCGAATTACCAAAACGCATGGATAGTGATGTGCTAACGATTTAGTGACGCGCCAGGACAGTCACAGTAAAGGTCTGGACAACAATTCAATCGTCTATTTAGAAAACTATAATAATAATACTAAAGTAACTTATATTTTATGTAAATGTTTATTGTTTATTTGCTACAACGCAAATAAATTTATTGAATATTAAACCATGAAAATAAGGATTGTTTCAACAAAACGGGGGTAAGGACGCGCCATAATAATCAATTTTTAGGTGTTTTGAGTTCTGTTTAGAGCACTTGATTTATTATAATGTTCAATTATTATAGTTTCTAAGTAAGAATAAAGATCAAACATTATTTTAAAAAAGAACTCGCATGTCTAATTCAAGGAAACGGGGGACTTTTTGCCCCGGACAGCCTAAATTCGCACTCTCAGGAAACACCCAATTATGAAATTTTTTTCTTTAAGTTATGCCCATAAATGGCTCATTGAACTGGAAATGCCAATCACATGCTAGACGTTTAAAGGAGAATTATCGCGGATAATACAAAATATGTACTTATTTAGGTACAAAAATTGTATGTCACCATAACTAGATTTGAAGACTGCGCATGCTTCATTAAAAAGATAGAATCAAGCCTATAATGGCCCTTCTACTTCTCCAGCCTGTTAGACAGTGAGGAGCTGTATCCTTTTGTCTATTTTGAGCTAGGTCATAGTTGTTCTCGAGTTGGAAGTTAAGTAAATTCAGTTGACTCTTATAACTTAGCCCTCATCACGTGATAGTTAAGTCTCCAATAATTTGTTAAATTAGGATTAATTAAACTATAAATAGTTATTTTACGTTTGTATTGATATTTTTTCCTTTAACAGCATTGGTCTTAGTTCTATAATTGATTTGTCTACATTTTTCACTTCATCTTCTATGTCTTGCATAGTCCTATCCTTCGTTTCAGGTAGTATGTAATACAATATTACCATACATATTATTATACTGACGCCAAATATGCCGAATGTCCCGTCTAATCCTAAGGATTTTACCATAAAAGGGGTCAGTTTTAGTCCAAATAAATAATTAAACAGAATATTATTTAAACTCGCTACACAGAGTCCTAGGCCTCTACATTCTACTGGATAAATCTCTACTACCAATAAAAAATTTATAGGAACTATTCCCATACTGACTATAAAATTTAATATTAACATTACTGAAGGAACTAACCATGATATAACTAATCCTGTTGAATTTTTAGACTTTAAAAACTCTGCTATGCTTATAACAAAAATAAGTGCAGCCGTTAAAAAACCAAAGAAAAATACAAGAGTTCGTCTTTTAAAACGGCCTATTACAATACTTGATAAAATCAAACTAATGATAGATAAAACATCGCTAAAGATGGAACAATAAGCGGCAACTGATTGATCACCAACAATCATTAAAAATACTTGATTTATAAAGGCTAAATAATAATGTCTTCCACAGAGATCTACAACCATTATTAATATAGTTGATATTAAGGAGGCCTTAAAAAAGTCTTTCTTTATTATTGTCTTTAAAATTGACTTAAATACGTTTTCCTTCTTTTTTATCTTCTCAATTCTCAACATTTGCGCACCCATTAAATTCTCTAGTTCTTCTTGCTTTTCCTTTGAATTTCCATGGAGATATTTGAAATTCCTTTCACAATCTTTGTATCTCCCTCTAAAAGCACAATATGCTGGACTTTCAGGCCAGAAATATGTCAGTATCATGCCTGTTACAAGACAAAGGATAGGAACAATAGATATCTCTCTAAAAGTGTATCTTAGGGCTATGGTGTGACTTAGTAAAGCTCCTACCCCGATACACATTTTTCTTATAGTTGAAGAGTATCCCCTTCGTGTAGGATCCACATATTCACTTATCATTACAGAATTAAAGAACAATCCATCTCCCAGACCTCGAATCAGTCTCGCTGCTAGAATAGCGTTTACACTCTTAGCAAAAGGTAATATGGTCCAAGAAATGAGGTCCAATGTGAGGATGCATAGGTAGGTCAATCTTCTTCCAATGTTTTGCATAAGAGCTGATAGGAAAAATACTCCTATGAATGCCCCTAGTCCAGGAATTGACGCTAAAAATAAAAAAAGTTGGAGATACAAATAACACATGAATGAAAATTACTAATCTGTAGTACTATACAAAGTAAGTATAGTTGATAAAGTTAATTTAAATATTTTGACATGTTATTGTGTGGTTCCCGGCAGAGTAGAATGGGACCACTCCAAGTCTTCCCGTGGATGTCGTAAAAGGCGACTTAGGGAAGCTAAACAGAGCTTTTAAACATCACAGAGACCTCTCCAACCCGTCTGGCCAACGTGGAGAGTGTAGGCTCTGACTGTTCAGGCTAATATATGGCTCTATAGTCAGAGAGGGTCGTGCTCCTGTAGTGGAGACTAAACAAGACCTGATGATGATGATGATGATGATGATGATGACATGTTATTGCAGGAAACATTATGAAAAAATTCTTGTGTTTATTAAAGTAATTAAAGCATTATAGGATGATCGATCTTTTTGAGTTAGTTCAGAATAAAGGCATCTTAGTCTTAGAACAACTCAGTAAGGATTTGCAAATTTATTCTCGGGAGAATTATTATTTTTAAACGATTAAGTTTGAAATGGTTTAGTGTAGACCAAATCCTCTGACTGCTCTGGCTAATATATGGCTGTGGTAGTACAGAGAGGGTCGTGCTCCTGCAGTGGAGACTAACAAAAAAAAATTGTAATTACCGCAATACTGAAAATTGGCTTGAGAAGCCACCTTCTTTCATTGTGAAAGGATGAGTTAAAAAACTTTAATAATAACGAACCTAGTGAAGGCAACACTAGAACTATTTTCACTTACAAAAGGTTCATTTTTAGCGAATCATAGGCTAATACGCCACCAAAGAAGCGGACGAATGCTATTAATAAAAGTACGTACCAATCTGTGAAGCTTGGGCCGGTGTAGCTCGGATGTCAGTCGAGTTTGGGGCCAGTATGACAGAGTTCACGAGACCAGGGAATGAGTAGGACACCCCATCGCAAAGCGAGTGTAGGAACAGACTTAGGATTACCTGGAGCTGTAAAGGAATGAAATTCAATTTAAAATATTTATAGGAAGTGATTATGGAAAACTGCCACGTGGCAGAGTAGAATAGACCCCTGCCAAGTCTTCCCGTAGATGTAGTTGAAGGCGACTTAGGAAACAAAATCAAAACGTTTATTCAGAAAATAGGCCTTTGCAGGCACTTTTTCACGTCATATCATATTTAAATTATCTCATTAGATATATGTATTTATTAATTGTTCAAAAGCTACAGATTACTAGCGTTTCGGAACCGACCACTGCAGAGAAGAAACGCCGAAAGAAACTCTTATCAACAAAACACAAGCTTAACAAAGCTTACAAACATCAAAGAGACGTCTCCAACCCGTCAGTCCAGGAGAGTGTAGGCCAAATCCTCTGACTGCTCTGGGTAATATGGCTCTGGTAGTACAAGAGGGTCGTGTTCTTGCAGTAAAAACTAAAAAGAGATCTGATGACAATGATGATGATGATGGGTACAAAGTTGTGATTTGTAACGCATTCTATGCGCTATTGTTACTTAAAACAAATTGTAGGAATAAGGGGTGGACCACATTATAAGAATCACCTAACTAGTTTTAATCTAGAAGATCGATGAAGTGGTCGAAACGAAGTGAATCGTGTCACCAAGTTTGCTGAAATACTTTGTCGTGGTAATAAGTACAAGTCAAGAACTTAAAAATGGTAATATGTTTAAAAATTAACGACTTGAAATTCTTTGACTGCAATGGAAGACTACAAGGTAAACAAAATATGTACTTTTTTATAATTGTTCATGAAATTTCAGTAAAATAAAGTGTCCCTAAGTATTTCTTTAGATAAGATAAAAACTCTTTATTGCAGAATAATATTAATAGTAGTACATACCAAAAATATTTAACTGTACAAAGGCGGCTTTATCGAGCAATTTCTTACAGGCAACTTTGCTAGGGGATAGGATTTTATTTATCTTATAAACGTACGTTAACATACCTACATAAATACTCAAATACATACGTATATAAATACACACGTATATATTACTAAATATATATTGTATTATACAAACAAACAACTATGTATCTAGTGCATATAAAAAGAAGAGAACAATTTAGACAAATACGAATGATGAAGTTCGAAAAATAGAAAGCCAAGATATATGTTATGATTGTAAAAAGTATAATTTTACTTGATTTTTAAAACTGAGAAGGTTCTACCTAGAAAAAGAAAATCTAATGCACCGAGTGCCACGTTAAAATAAATATATGAAATTTACATCTAAAATGACAACTGGCTTTAAAAAAAAATCTTACTTGTCTCCAAAAATACACGTCTGCCATATTCACTCGTCGATGCTACTGAGTCGAAAATATTCAAATCTTTATTGTAAATAACATATGTTTTTCAGGGTCTTTAATTGAGTTGATGGGTGTACTGGTAACAATAACTTATGAGGAGTATTATAGAATACTAGCTTCCACCCGCGGCTCCGCTCGCGATAATTCCGATCCCTTGGGAACAGTCCTTTTCTCCGGGATAAAAGGTAGCTTATGTTTTTCTCCGTACTCCAGACTACGTGTATGCAAAATTTCATGATGATCGGTTCAGTAGATAGGGCGTGAAAGCGTAACAAACAAACAAACAAACTCCGCGGCTTCGTCGTTATCAGGAGTCCGAATCAGACTTTATGGCGTTTCAGAACATCGCGCGAGTCGATGCGCAGTACACATATATTAAGGCTCGTACATGCGCTAATGACCTTCAGGATATGGGTCGAGTTTTGAACCTTAGTTCCCCATCAGAGTCAGCGGTCAAAAATATTAAATAACAGTAATTAAATATTTAAAAGAAGAATAATCTGTAAAACAAAAATTCCTCGGGAGAGTTTGAAGGTTATTGATTGGTATTGTATCGAACCTATCGAACATAAAAATTGCGTGACTAAGACAAAGAGGTACGTAGTTAATGGATATTTGCAATAAAAATCGTAGTACGCGGTACTTTTTTAAAAAAAAAAAAACTATGATCACACTGTTTACACTTGCACCTAACAGTTAAATGACCAAAAATATCTAACAATGAAAATTGTATGAAATTTTACATTTTCCAGTACAGTTTATAAGTTGGTTGCCTATAACTTTTTAGTTTGTACTTAGTACTCAGCTCTGATAGTTTTCCTTTTAACTTTAGTATACTACTGCTGTAATTTTTTTCACGTACTTATCCATATATAACCGTTTAGCAGATAGAGGGAAGGGGGGGGGGGGGACACTTACCTCCAACAAAAATTTTAACTTTAAAACCAAATATTTCTAACCAGATCCTTAAATCGAAAAATGATGTTCTCAACCTCACAATACTTTTTAAAGACCTTTTAATGATACCCCACATGATGGCTAAGTAGAGAAAAAAAATTACTCCCCCACTTGGGAGCTTCTATTTACTATATATATATATATATATATATATATATATATATATACTTACTTATTTTTTTCTACCACTTTTTTCCATACCAAATTACAGCTTTCTAGAGCTTATAGTCTCTGAGTAAAACCGCGGACGGATAGAAGACAGACAGACAGACAGACAGACAGACATGGCGAAACTATAAGGGTTCCTAGTTTACTACGGAACCCTAAAAACCATTTTTTTGGGGTATTGTGCTTTATGTTTGACCATTTTTATAGAGGTTAAACATAGTCGAAATGGCCAAGGAGCACCCTTAAGTTCAACGGGGCCCGCGCAGGGAGGCGGGGCAGGGAGAGTCGAAAAAAATTTCGACATTCCTATACAAATTGCCCGGGCGGCTGAACACTGTTGTATAAAAATGTCGAAATAAAATTTGAGTTTCCAGCATTGGTCCCATAGGAAAAATGGTTCATATCGACGGGATGAATCACCCCTTTAAGGGTCCAGAACGATCAAAATTTCGCCATGTATACATGAGTTATATACCTAGATGTTTTACCCATACATTCTCACTGATGTACACTACTGCAAGAAATGTCATGTCAGTTTAATAGCCAACATAAAATTCCTTGACTGATAAAAACGTATGGTCCATATTCAACTTTTTAAATAACATACATAAGTACCGATCATTGTATTTCAAAATAAAATTTGATTAAAGTATTTTATTAGGCAAATTGAGATCTTAGATCGCTTGTTTATAGCCGAATTAATTTTACGTCTTACAAGATAAATTTAACGGTTTCAAAGTTACGGAATGATCGTATTCGGATACAGTAATCGGGTTTATCAATCTTTTGGTTCTTGTTTCGTGACTTTGACAAATTAATGCAAATTTAATAAAAGTAAAGTCGTTTCAGTAAGTTATTTGAATAATGGTTTCTTTGTTTTTAACCCCCGTCAACAAATTGGGGTGTTATAAGTTTACAAAGTGCCTGCAAAGGCCTATTTTCTAAATAAACGTTTTGATTTATTTGATTTTTTTTAAGCGTCGCAGTCGCAATTCTCTAGAGTCTGTCGACATTGAAATAATTTGAAACCTTGTCAACCCACACCTGAAGAAACAACGAATAATTATTTTTTTGTTGTGTATGATTCATTTGACGTAGTTTTATTTACAATATATTAGTATCTATTATACTAATTACCTAGTCGACTAGTAGCATTGTGTGATAAATATGCCTGACATGTATTTTTATAAACAAGTAAGTTTTTGAAATTAGTATTGTAAAATTGAACGCTTGGATTGTTTTCCCTTATATTATTTATTTATTTGAATAAGAGTTACGCGCCTACGCGCCCCGCCTCCCTTCGCGGGCCCCGTTGAACTTAAGGGTGCTCCTTGGCCATTTCGACTATGTTTAACCTCTATAAAAATGGTCAAACATAAAGCACAATACCCAAAAAAAACATACATTGTAGAATGGTTTTTAGGGTTCCGTAGTAAACTAGGAACCCTTATAGTTTCGCCATGTCTGTCTGTCTGTCTGTCTGTCGCAGTCTGTAAAACCGCGGACGGATAGACATCCGTCCGCGGTTTTACTCAGAGACTATAAGCTCTAGAAAGCTGTAATTTGGTATGGAAAAAAAGTGGTAGAAAAAAATACGTAAGTATATATATATATATATATATAGTAAATAGTAGCTCCCAAGTGGGGGAGTAATTTTTTTTTCTCTACTTACCCATCATGTGGGGTATCATTAAAAGGTCTTTAAAAAGTATTGTGAGGTTGAGAACATCATTTTTCGATTTAAGGATCCGTTTTAGAAATATTTGGTTTTAAAGTTAAAATTTTAGTTGGAGGTAAGTGTCCCCCCCCCCCCCCTCTATCTGCTAAACGGTTATATATGGATAAGTACGTGAAAAAAATTACAGCAGTAGTATATATACTAAAGTTTAAAGGAAAAAACGTAGAAGGTACTTACCTATTGGCATGGGATGACAGCCGCAAAGAATAACTAGTTCTTACATTTCTTTGTTCTTACCCGACTTATTTGTTTTTCGTATGTGTATGTGGTGGTGTCGGATTTTTCGGGCTGCCTAAAGGCATCTAACATGGCTTAACGACTGCCATCAACGATGGCAGCCGGGAGCAACGGCTTAACGGCAGGAATCACCTGATGGTCTGATAATAAAGATGATTCCGTGCTTCGGAAGGCACGTTGAGCCGTTGGTCCCGGCTGCCATCTGATGGCCATCTGATAGCCATCTGATAGTCGTTAAAAAGGAACCACGTCGGAAGCCAAGAGGCGGTTCCGAGGAACTCTGGCACCAGGGTGTACAAGGTCGACTGACCGTGTCACCTACTCGATATTATGATGAATGGCTTAACGTGCCTTCTGGAGCACTGTTTATGATACATTTGATGCCGCTTTTGTGCTTACCCGATTGACCCATCCAGAAGCGCGGTAGTGTTTTTCGCGTGTATGTATGTAGGTATGTATGTGTCTATGTGTAAAGGTGTGTGTAGATATGTATATAAATATGTCTGTTCTATCTAAGGTCCGTTCATTTGTCACGTCCCTGTTATCTTGACGGCTTGTCCCGTTATTAAGAGTGAGGTGCATTATGTATAGGAGTTGTGTTCTTCCGTCATGGCTTTGTGATGGCGACGGGAAGTTAAGTAAATTGTGATTTTTATTTGTTTACTTTTATTCGATTGTTTGTATTTCTTTTTTTCAATAGTGATACTTAGCTGCTTTATTATAAGTTATATAATTGGTGAAGGGTAGAAATAGGCAAAATAAAATTAAGTTTCAAATGTATTCAAAATTTGCCGTTAAACTGCTGAGCAGTTTGGCAATAATAGTCATATCTCAATAGAATATAAGCTTAAGAATAAATAAAAAAAAAAAAAAACTATCAGAGCTGAGTACTAAGTACAAACTAAAAAGGATTAGGCAACCAACTTATAAACTGTACTGGAAAATGTAAAATTTCATACAATTTTCATTGTTAGATGTTATTGGTCATTTAACTGTTAGGTGCAAGTGTAAACAGTGTGATCATAGTTTTTTTTTTTTAAAAAAAGTACCGCGTACTACGATTTTTATTGCAAATATCCATTAACTACGTACCTCTTTGTCTTAGTCACGCAATTTTTATGTTCGATAGGTTCGATACAATACCAATCAATAACCTTCAAACTCTCCCGAGGATTTTTTGTTTTACAGATTATTCTTCTTTTAAATATTAAATTTCTGTTATTTAATATTTTTGATCGCTGACTTTCTGATGGGGAACTAAGGTTCAAAACTCGGCCCATATCCTGAAGGTCATTAGCGCATGTACGAGCCTTAATATATGTGTACTGCGCATCGACTCGCGCGATGTTCTGAAACGCCATAAAGTCTGATTCGGACTCCTGATAACGACGAAGCCGCGGACTGTGGCCGCGGGGAAAATACTAGTTCCAATCTCATCCCAACTTCACTACATATTATAAAACAAAGTCCTCCGCCGCGTCTGTCTGTCTGTCTGTCTGTCTGTTCGCGATAAACTCAAAAACTACTCCACGGATTTTCATACGGTTTTCACCAATAGATAGAGTGTTTCACGAGGAAGGTTTTAAGGCATAATACATGCCCGGGCGCAGCCGGGTAGGGCTGCTAGTAATATTATAAATGCAAAAGTGAGTTTGTTTGTTACGCTTTCACGCGCTATCTACTGAACCGATCATCATGAAATTTTGCATACACGTAGTCTGGAGTACGGAGAAAAACATAAGCTACCTTTTATCCCGGAGAAAAGGACTGTTCCCAAGGGATCGGAATTATCGCGAGCGGAGCCGCGGGTGGAAGCTAGTATTCTATAATACTCCTCATAAGTTATTGTTACCAGTACACCCATCAACTCAATTAAAGATCCTGAAAAACATATGTTATTTACAATAAAGATTTGAATATTTTCGACTCAGTAGCATCGACGAGTGAATATGGCAGACGTGTATTTTTGGAGACAAGTAAGAATTTTCTTTTGTTGAATTGTTGTCTTCTTTTTATATGCACTAGATACATAGTTGTTTGTTTGTATAATACAATATATATTTAGTAATATATACGTGTGTATTTATATACGTATGTATTTGAGTATTTATGTAGGTATGTTAACGTACGTTTATAAGGTAAATAAAATCCTATCCCCTAGCAAAGTTGCCTGTAAGAAATTGCTCGATAAAGCCGCCTTTGTACACTTAAATATTTTTGGTATTTACTACTATTAATATTATTCTGCAATAAAGAGTTTTTATCTTATCTTATCTAAAGAAATACTTAGGGACACTTTATTTTACTGAAATTTCATGAACAATTATAAAAAAGTACATATTTTGTTTACCTTGTAGTCTTCCACTGCAGTCAAAGAATATCAAGTCGTTAATTTTTAAACATATTACCATTTTTAAGTTCTTGACTTGTACTTATTACCACGACAAAGTATTTCAGCAAACTTGGTGACACGATTCACTTCGTTTCGACCACTTCATCGATCTTCTAGATTAAAACTAGTTAGGTGAATCTTATAATGTGGTCCACATCCCCACCCCTTATTCCTACGATTTGTTTTAAGTAACAATAGCGCATAGAATGCGTTACAAATCACAACTTTGTACCGAAAAATGATGTTCTCAACCTCACAATACTTTTTAAAGAACTTTTAATGATACCCCACATGATGGGTAAGTAGAGAAAAAAAAATTACTCCCCCACTTGGGAGCTACTATTTACTATATATATATATACTTACTAATTTTTTTCTACCACTTTTTTTCCATACCAAATTACAGCTTTCTAGAGCTTATAGTCTCTGAGTAAAACCGCGGACGGATATATTGTATGGCTTCCTACAAATTGATTGATTTTTAACTTCATTGCAGTAGTGCAGCAGATATGTTAGGAGACGCAAGCTAATGCCGTATAGTTTCCGGCAGAGTAGAATAGGACCACTCTAAATCTTCCCGTGGATGTCGTAGAAGGCGACTTAGGATACACAAGCTAAACAAAGCTTACAAACATCAAAGAGACCTCTCCAACTCGTCTGGCCAGCGTGGAGAGTGTAGGCCAAATCTTCTGACTGCTCTGGTTAATTTATGGCTCTAGTAGTAGAGGGTCGTGCTCCTGCAATGGAGACTGTATAAGACCTGCTGATGACGCAAGTTATAATGTGTATGCGAGTAATTGGATATGGTGGAGAAATTCGACGTGTGGGATATGAAGCGCGGTGGTCAAATACGGTAGTTGCCTAATGTTAAGATTATATAAAATTTGTTTCTAATGAGACTAATTTCTATCTAAAAACACTATAAAGAACACTTTTAATTTAATATCGATTCGTTAAGCGATCTTAATAAAGCTTCTTTAAAGTTGGGTGAATAGGACTATTTTTTAAAGTATGAAAATCTTTAATTACCATTATACTGTATTTTAGTCTGCAAAATTTAGAGCAACTTTTATTATGAAACCATTACCATGAACGAAATATTTCGTATAGCTACCAAACAAAGTTCTCACGGCCACCCATACAAAATACAAGCTTGTGACGTCACAAATATGTAGGCATTTCAGCGGCGCGTTTTCACGTCTAAAAATTAACGTCTAAAAACATGTGTCTTTAAAACTTATATAACTGAAAGAGTTTTTTGTTTAGAAATGTATTTCTGTCACGATTGTCTTTATTTTTGGCAGGTCTTTACATAGCAACATGAAAAAAATTTTAGTAACCATGCCCATTGGATATGGTGGAGAAATTCGACGTGTAGGATATGAAGCGCGGTGGTCAAATTGGTAAGGCGTTAGGCGTACTTACTAAGTCGAAAGACTGCCGTTCAGATCTTGCATGCCTGGATTTTTGGCATATCTTAATGTTTTATTTGAATAAGTGTTTAAGACTTAATTAATTATGAATATTTTATAATTGAATGCTTGACTTAATTCAGAATCCTGAAATAACTATACTTCATGGATGATGCATGCATTAGACGATTATTAAAACGAAGCCAAATAAATAGGTTGGTAAATATTGTAAATGAAATGACCATAACATCATAATTTGTCCCCAATTGCAAACAAGTGAACTGCAAACAACGTCCAAGACCCAGGTTACTCTGATCAACATCGTTGTAAATCTTGACCTGACCGGGGGTCGAACCAGGGACCTCGGGTGTGACAACTTGGCGTGTTGATCACTTGGTAATAAAGTAAATATTCGTCATGAAAACAGCTGATAAGGGACTTGTTTAACTGACAATTTTCATGTTTATTCATAGGTGCACTAAAAATAGTCACGATAATTATTGTAAGTACTAGATAAGAAAGTTATTAGGGTGTTACTTATTTAAATATGTTACCCACCAAACCAGATTTCAGGAAAAACTCGTTTGTCCAAAGCGTGTTGAGCTAAACTAGTTTGGCCAAGGACAAATTGATTTTGATTATTATATAAAAATATTTTTGTAGCTTTTTATCTACACCCCGATTACAAGTGATGTCATTTTTGTAAGCCAAGATGGCGTACGCGATTTTTATGAAAAATACATATGGGTATCCCGGTTACCCGGGGTTTTTGGGGTGTGGGTAACGAAAATGTCGTTAGTTTTGGAATCCAAAATGATGAATGTGACTTTGCATGAAAAATCGACATCAACATCGTTTCCTAGGCATTTTGGGTGTAAATCTCAAAAATGACTTTAGTTTTGAAATCCAAGATGGTGGACACTACTTTTCATGAAAAATGGTAAAACTAAGTTTACTGTACTTTAGTGCTCATACTTTTCAACACATTTCATACAAAACTAGTACCGTTTACTGAGATATGTATACCATACCATATCACGGCACATGGGGACATTTTTAATTATTTTTTTAGCACAATCTGACACGCCGTGGAAGCGACGAAATCACACAATGGATGAAATACAATGATATTTCGTTTCAAGTGTGCAGTTACGTTTTCCTGTTAGAATAGAATGTACAATATGAATTAACTTTTAGATTAACGCTTCTATGTGCTTTAACATTTTGCTACTACATACGAATTGACCCTAACAAAACACTATCAAGTTACACAGTAGTATTTTCATTTTAGTTATGGCGAGCAACAGTTTTTAGTATAAACAGTGAAATTTGATGTATTTTAAAGTGCAGTGGTAACATGTCTGAGAAGTACTTTTGTAGACAAGTGAGTAGGTATTGGTTTTATCTAGCTAGTAGTCTGTAGCTTTTGAACAATTTATAAATACATATTATCTAATAAGATAATTTTAAATATGATATGACGTGAAAAAGTGCCTGCAAAGGCCTATTTTCTGAATAAACGTTTTGATTTAGATTTTTTGATTATCATGAGGCTGTTTTAGTTTAAATTTTTGATGAATTTCTGTAAGTACGTAGTAAGTTTTTTAATAGGCAGAGGCTTGTTTATTGTTATTTGATGTTTTTTTAAAATTATATGGGTAAAAATGTCTAAGAAAACTAAATAAATAAAGGTGAACTCGAATTTTACACGAATGTAATCAAACCTTGTAAGTTTTTGACAACGTACCCTTTGTTCGAAAGATATCTTTCGTTATACTGTTAAATATAAGATTACTAGCTTTTACCCGCAGCTTCGCCCGCGTGATATATAGCTTATGTCCTTCTTAGTACCCTAACCTGTGTGTGTGCTAAATATATAATATTTATTTATATTTATTTATTTATATATATATTATATATATTTATATTCGTCCGCGTAAACCTTCACCTCCCTATTTATTAGGGGATTGAATTTCCAAAAATCCTTTCTTAGTGCTCACTTACATTATGAAGGAACCTCTGAACCAAATTTTAAGTTTCTTGGAGGTAGTTTCGGCTGTGCGCTGATAATATAAGTAAGTGAGTCATTCAGTTTTATTTTGTATAAAAAATAAATAAATAGATATCATTTGTAGACCCCACTACATCTCTTTCCCCCAAATAGGTACTAATAAAGATCTTAGGACTGCAGGAGCAGAACCCTTTATGTAATAGGTACCAGAGCCATATATTAGCCAGAGCATTCAGAAGATTTGATCTACAGATTGATCGACAGATTTGATCGAGATCCGTGGCGCAGCGGTCAACACGCCTGCCTGCGACACGGAGGTCCCGGGTTCGATCCCCGGTCAGGTCAAGATAGAAAATGATCTTTTTCAGATTGACCTGGGTCTTGGATGTTTATCTATATAAGTATCTATTATAAAATATAGTATCGTTGAGTTAGTATCCCATAACACAAGTCTCGAACTTACTTTGGGGCTAGATCAATCTGTGTGATTTGTCCGTATATATTAAAAACAAAAACACTCTCTACACGCTGGCCAGACTTGGAGAGGTGTATTTGATGTTCATAAGCTTTGTTTAAGGGGAACACTAGGCACATTAGCGACGCCAATCATTTTATTCCTAATACTTTACAAATAGAAAGGAATTCAAGAATATAAACAATACAAGCCTTAGTAAATAACCTGAAGTATTTTTGGAATCATGTTTTGATATTATGAGAATCAGTCATTGAGAGAAAAAGTGATAACCGCCAAAAACGGCCGTTTTTGGCGGTAATCAGATTCTCATAATTCTCACTGATTCCGATAGTAATAAACATGATTCAAAAAATACTTCAGGTTATTTACTAAGGCTTGTATTGTTTATATTCTTGAATTCCTTTCTATTTGTAAAGTATTAGGAATAAAATGATTGGCGTCGCTACTGTGCCTAGTGTTCCCCCTTAACTTGTATTTCCTAAGTCGCCTTCTACGACATACACGGGAAGACTTGGAGTGGTCCTATTCTACTCTGCCGGGAACCACACGGCTTTACGTCAGCTTTTACAATCCAAGCCTTTAAAAGGATGCGCTAGTTCGGAACTCGAACTCGTCTGCGCACGTGGCTAATTTGCGTGCTATTTCGCTGAGAACAGGGTAGACTTGGTTATGAACAGTGCGGAACTATTTACACCGATGTATAAGCACATCGGAACTACAGTCTAGTGTGTGCAAACACAAATATTGTTGAAAATCTAAATCTTCGGCGTCTAAAAATTTGCGAGTATGCGTTTGGGAGAAGTGTTCTTGTGATAAAACAGCTGAATGTTTTAATTAAAAGTAAAGTTATTAAAATATTTTCAATAATCAAACTATGCTTGTATGAATTTTGTTTTAGAAATTTTATACTCCTTCCGGTATTTAATTGTCCCCAAAGTTGCGTTAAAATGACGTGTTGAAACGGAATGTTTTGAGACTCATAACTTTTAAAGTACTTATAATTTTACAATTATGATTCCATACAAGCATAGATAACGACAAGACAAATCGATGGAATTAAAAATTTTAAACAGACGATACCGAACAACGGAGTCATCACCCTACAGAATTTGTATGGCGAAACACCTGACTTAAAGTGCGATACTCATCGATGCTGCTAAAATATATTTGAGGGTTATATTTGATCAATCAAGCCTTGCACTGTTTCCAATTAAATAATTGATGGTTGAATGAGTTGCTTTAGACCCCTGGGTCATCTGTGATGGATCCTTAAGGGTTCCATGGACTACACTTTAAGACTATCATTAGCTATACCGCTACATGATTTGCCTTTACTAATATGTAAAATACGTTTCACTCACGTTTGAAGTCAGCTTAAGGCCAACATGTTTCGACCTTATCCGGAGGTCTTCCTCGGAGCGAATGTGAACTATGAAGCACGCACGATATCGTCTCAGTTCGCACTCACGTACCCGCTTCTCGGTTCACAGATGAGGTCAAAACATGTCAGCCTGTTGCTGACATCATAAGTGAGTGACCCGTATTTTACATGGAAGTATCTCCCGTTAGTTTTAATCAAAAAATTGATTTGACTTTACCTGCATTTCCAGTTGCTGGTAGCTCTACCGGTGTTCCTGCATTCTCTCTGCGATGGAGTATCCCTGTCGTTCCCGGGAATCGTGAACTCAGTCATCTTGTCTCCAAATTCGACAGGAATCAGAGCTACTCCTTCCCAGGCATCTCAGATTGGTAAGATCAGTTTTATTGCAAAATTTAAACTGATAAAGATACAATAATTAAGGCACTCACAAAAGTTTTGCAACCCCAAACTGTACCTGGCTCAAAGATACCCATAATCTTAACTTTTAAAACAAGATTAGACTAGACCTAGATTAAACTTCAATTTTGAACAAATACCATTTACAAGCGAAAGGCTAGAGAGAAAAAAGACATGGAATGCGTAAATTAGACGTGACTTGCTAGGCTTGGCGGAAATATGGTCAACGATAGAAAGAAATGGAGAGAGTTATCATAAAGAGCCAACTCAAATATAAATTGAAGGAAAAGGTGAGAAAGATTATGTTGATGATGACAATAATAGAATTTTATGTGGTAATCTGGACCCTATTCTAAAAGATTTTGATCTAATAACAATGATTGCAGTTCAGTTGTGTGTTTGAGATCCGATATTTTAATTTAATCGTTACAAGCTTGGACTTTACGACCACGGATGTGGCGCTCTGATGTCATCTTCTCTCACGCCTGTGAACCCATCGGTTTTAGGGCAGACCCTCGTCTCAGTATTGATGAAAAATTACGTTTATAAGATTGAACTTTGTCTTGATACCGGTTGAAAATATGAGGAACTAAAAGGTGTGATTTATGGTAAAGAGGTATTTTAAAATATAGATAAAAGGTCAGTCCCCAAGTCCAAGTTCCTGATTATTTCTTATTCTCCCTATCATTCTCGTTTTTTTCTTTTTCAGCTGCCATTCCTGGTGTGGGTGCATTCATAGGAATATTTTTCCTACCTGCTCTTCTGCAAAACATTGGACGAAGACGAACTTATTTTATTATACTTACATGCGATCTCATTTCGTGGATCATTTTATTATTTGCGAACAGTGTGAACTTTATTCTAGCAGCTAGATTGCTTCGGGGCTTAGGAGATGGAATGTCTGTGAATGGCATAATGATTAGTGAATTTGTGGATCCCACTCGAAGAGGATACTTCTCAACAATAAGGAAAATGTCTCTTGGAGTAGGCGCTTTAGTAAGCCATGCCATGGCGCTAAGTTATACTTTTCGAGAAATATCTATATTTCCTGCTTCATGTCTCTCATTAGGAGTAATATTGACATTCCGCTGGCCAGAGAGTCCAGCTTACAGTGCTTATAGGGGCAGGTTTGAAGAATGTGAGCGAAATTTTGTATATCTCCACGGTAAAACAAAAGAAAAGCGAGATGAACTGGAAAATTTAATGGGCGCGCAAATGTTGAGGATAAAGAAGGCGAAGAAGAACAGAAACTTAATAACGTCAACATTGCAAGCGTTAATTAAGAAGGACTTTCTAAAGGCTGCATTCATAACAACAATACTAATAATGGTCGTAGATCTGTGTGGAAGACATTATTACTTAGCCTTTCTCAACCAAGTATTTTTGATGATCGCTGGCGACCAATCAATCGCTTCGTATTGTTCTATCCTTAGCGATATTTTAACTATTATTGGTTTGATAATATCAAGTTTTGTAGTACGTTACTTTAAAAGACGTACGCTTGTGTTTTTCTTTGGATTTATAACGGCTGCTTTGATATTTGCTATAAGTATAGCAGAGTTCTTGAAATCTAAATATCTTATAGGTTTAACGTTGCCTTGGTTGATTCCTACAATAATGTTGGTATTAAATTTTTTCGTTAACATGGGTGTTGTACCAATAAATTTTATGATTACTTATGAAATTTATCCAGTGGATTGTAGAGGACTTGGTCTTTGTATTTCAAATGGAAGTTTTATTTTTTTTACGTTTTTATTTGGCTATAAAGCTACGCCTTTTATGGTGAAAAATCTAGGGTTAAATGGAACATTTGGAATTTTTAGTGTAAGTATAATTGTGTGCATCGTTATATTGTATTTCATATTGCCAGAAACAAAAGACAGACCGATGCAAGATATAGAAGATGAAGTTAAAAATGTGGATAAATCAATAATTGAACTTAGACCAATGCTGTTGAAGGAAAAATTAGAAATAAACACTTGAAAATTCTTTTGGGTGTTGCCACGCTCATTCAACCACCAGCTTAGAATCTAGTCTATAATTTAATTACATCTCAAGCTTAGCAGCAGACTGTAAGACCTTCAGATACCATGAGCCAATAGTGCGTACACCCAGAACGTTATAAATAAATATTGAAGGCGGTATAACATAATAGACAAATGTCTACATGCGAACATGAACATTGTAAAGTATTCGAAACTTTAGGTGTATATATATAATGGAATAAACGTGATAAAACTGTATCTAAAGTATTTAATTTTATTTAATAGTGAAGGTAACATACGCGAAGACATTTGAAACAGCTGATAAGGAATTCGCAAGTAACCATTTTCGTGTTTCTCTACAGGTCCACAAAAAAAGAAATGAGAATTATTATAATAAATAATAATGTTGATATCAGTATTTACTTATTCAGATACACATTAAAGTAAAGAAAGTTAATTATCAGCAAGCCTAAGTTAAGTAATACTTCATTAGCCGTTATTAAATATTATAAATAAAATCAAATAAAGTTAGTTATCAGTAAGGGTCAATTCATACTGGAGCAGAAAAGTGGAAGGAAGAAATATAAAAAAATATATAATAACAGAGATAAGTACAAATGTATCCCATTTTGAATAAAAACCATGTTGTCGATTGTGTTAGAGTGAAAAAAAATTGTATCAATACAAATATGTAACTGTTTACATGTTCACGAAGTGTAAAGTGTACAATTCTTTTTGAAATAACCTTATTTTATTTTATTTTGTTTACTTAACAAAGCTTTTAAATTCAGAAAGACCATTTCGAAATCAGAGAGTATACAAAAATTCAAAAAATGTAGAAGTCTTTTCAGTTATATTAAGTACCACATGACTGTACTGTTTTATCGTGCTCATATGCAATTTTTCGAACAGAGACGCGCCTTCCGTGGAGATCTCGCGACATTTTTATTTGAGTTGACATATGGGCAGTTATGTTGTTACCTTGGTTGGGCTCACCAACCCGACTGCTTAGCGTGGTGAGTATGGCAAATCCAAATGTAAATTTCGGGAGGCCTGTGTCCAGCAGTGGACTTTTAACGGCTGAGATGATGATGACGCTGTTAGGTTTTCTTTTTTATTCTTTTTATTGAGGTAAACAAACAAAAACACAATAAATACAATTAATAATGTAGTAGGTTAGGGCCACTTGGGGTAATTTTACAATATAAATTAACTTTCACATGAACACTTAGATGCGCAAATATGAAATGACCCTTATAAAACACTGCCTACACTTTACTATGCACTAGCAATTTCATTTTTGTTTGTCCTGTGGCGAGCTATTGTGAAAATTCCTTATTATTTAGTAACATCGTTTGCTAATATGTCTGACAAGCATTTTTGTAGACAAGTGAGTACTTTTTTATTATGAGCATTGTTTTTTTATAATTTCATACAGAAATGGTTCATCATCATCAAACTCATTGTAGCCGCAAGAAGTCCACGGTTGGACATAGGCCTCCTACAAGGATTTCCAATACGACCGGTTGGAAGCGGGCTGCATCCAGCGCCTTTCTGCGGCCTTTATCTGGTCGTCCGTACCTGGTAGGCGTCCAACGCTGCGCTTGCGGGTGTGTGGTCGCCATTCAAGAACCTTTCTGCACCATCGGCCATCGGTTCTTCGCGCTATGTGCCCCGCCCACTGCCACTTCAAAGAGCTAATCCACTGTGGTTGTACGTCTCCTTTATTCGAGTTTTCTGATTGTATTCTCAGCTGTGATGCGTCGGAGCGGAGCCCGGGGTCCGCTCTATCACAGTATTCATGCTGTATTGTGATTTGGCGAAAGTTTATACTGCCGGCTGCTTACCTGTGAAAAAGATGTTCCTATAGCATATAAGATCCCGATCCGTGTCACAGGTTGGGGTGTTAACCACTGCGGAGGCCGTCTATTGTAGGGCATCGGAACCGGTTTTTCCCAGTAAAAAAAAACGAGAATTCCCGGTTCTTGGTGTCACAAAAAGAACCGGTTCTAAAATATCAAAACCTGGTTTTTTCGGTTCTTGCTGTTTTATTGGATTTACAATCACAAGACTCTAGTGATTGTAAGTATGTCATCATCATCATCATCATTGTAACAACCCCATGAAGCCATTAGGAAGTGATAATATTTCCTTTCGGCGTAAATGACAAAAATCAGCAATCAACAAGTGACGTCACTCCTTTAACATTTTGCATGGGTGAGAACTTTATTTCATATGTTAAATATTGCGTTAAAGGAAATGGCCTTATAACAATAGTTTTTACAGACTATATTGATATTAGATTGATGTCGAGCTCCGTGGCGCAGCGGTCAACACGCTAGCCTGCGACACGGGGGTCCCGGGTTCGATCCCCGGTCAGGTCACTATGGAAAAAGATCTTTTTCATATTGACCTGGGTCTTGGATGTTTATCTATATAAGTATATATTATAAAATATAGTTGAGTTAGTATCCTGCGACACAAGTTCACAACTTACTGTGGGGCTAGCTCAATTTGTGTGATATGTCCCTATATATTTATTTATTTATTTAAAAATTGTTATACTGTTTAAAATTACTTTTTCAACCAATTTTAAATAACTTAATGTATGGATATAAAACTCAACGTGTCGTAATTTTCAAAATCGATTCTTCATGCAAGTTCCCCTTTTAATTTAAATGAGTAACAATTGTGAAAACATTACAACACATGTCGTGTGGTTCGCGGCAGAGTAGAATAGGACCACTCCAAGTCTTTCAGTGGATGTCGTAGAAGGTGACTTAGAGAACTCAAACTAAACAAAGCTTATAAGCATCGAAGAGGTCTCTTTGATGTCGATGACGATGGGATGAGAGGTCTCTCCAACCCGCCTGGCCATCGTGAATAGTGTAGGTCTAATCCTCTGAGAACTGGCAGTACAGAAAGAGTCGTGCTTCTGCAGTGGAGATTAAAAAAGAGTTGTTTTTCGTATGTGTAAGTGGCCAACACTGGTGTCAGATTTTTCAAGCTGCCTTAAGGCATCTGACATAGCTTAACGACTGCCATCAACGATGACAGCCGGGACCAACGGCTTAACGTGCCTTCCGAAGCACGGAGGAGCTCGAGATATTTTTATGCCACTTGCGGTCACCCATCCAAGTAGGGACTGCACCTGGGATTGCTTAACATACGTAAGCGCTTATAGAGCTCGCAGCCACTGGACCATCGGGCTCCTCAAAAAAGAGTTGATGATGATAGAAAACATCTTCCTTAATTTCCAGCTCTTGGTTGCCCTGCCGATATTCCTGCATTCTTTCTGCGATGGAGTATCCCTGTCGTTCCCAGGAATCGTGAACTCAGTCATCATGTCTCCAAATTCGACAGGAATCCGAGCTACTCCTTCCCAGGCCTCCCAAATTGGTAAATACAGTTTTTTTTTAATATACTTTAATTGATCCGTGTGGTTCCTGGCAGAGTAAAATAGGACCACTCCAAATCTTCCCGTGGATGTCGCAGAAGGCGACTTAGGAAACACAAGCTAAACAAAGCTCATAAACATCAAAGAATCCTCTCCAACCCATCTGGCTAGCGTGGAGAGTGTAGGCCAATAACCCTCTGACTGCTCTTGCTTAATATAAGGCTCTGGCAGTACGGAGAGGGTCGTGCTCCTGCAGTGTAGACTGAAAAGGACCTGATGATGATGATGAGTAATTTTCAACAGTATGAAAATTTTAAAAATCTGGTATTACTACAATATTGTCTGTGACAACTATTGTTATAATGCAATTTCCTTAAACGCAATATGCAACTTATAAAACAAAGTTCTCACCCATGCAAGATGTCGACCTAGGAAACAAAAGCTAAGCAAAGCTTATAAACATTAAAGATCCTCCCGAGCCCGTCGGTCAGCGTGTGTGTAGTGTGTAGGCTAATTCCTCTGACTGTTCTGGCTAATATATGGCCTTGGTAGTACGTATAGGGTCGTGTTTCAGCAGTGAAGACTAAAAACGACCTGCTCATTATAATGGTGCTACTTTAATTCAATTCTTTTATGTTTAACAAACGCCTCTTGAAAGTGAAAAGCTAGAGAGAAATAAAGACGTGAAATTAGTGAAAAGTCGTGATAGGAGAGGTTAAGGGGAAAATGGTGTACAACAAAAAGACGTAAAGGGACCTGAAATAAAGAGCCGACTACAAATAGAATGTAACGGCGAGGAAGCTAATGTTCTTGATAATGTTAGTGATAATCTGAACCCTACTTTTAAAGATCCTAGTCAATAACTCAATTGCTGCTTTGCTGTTGTTTGTCGGACATCAGATGTTTGATCTCAATCAATATTTATTAATTATTTTACGATGATCTATGTGGCTTAGTGACGTTATTTCTTCGCTCACGATTATGAACCTCTGGATTTTAAGGCAGAATCTCGGCCAGGTCAAGATGAAAATTACATTTTACAGTTTAATACCGGTTGACAACATAAACACTATAGTGTTATTTGAAAATTTATAAAAAAATTAAAGGCTTGTCCCCAAAGTCCCGATTTGCCAATTTATTCTCATAGTCTTGTGTTTTTCTTTTTCAGCTATTATTCCTGGAGTGGGTGCTTTCATAGGAATATTTTTCTTATCAGCTCTTCTGCAAAACATTGGAAGAAGACGAACTTACTGCATTATACTTACATTCGATCTTATTTCCTGGATCACTTTATTATTTGCAAATAGTGTGAACATTATTCTAGCAGCTAGATTGATTCGGGGCTTAGGAGATGGACTGTTTGTTAATGGCATAATGATCACTGAATTTGTGGATCCTAGTCGAAGAGGATACTTCTCAACAATAAGAAAAATGTCTCTAGGAGTAGGCGCTTTGGTAAGCCATGCCATGGCGCTGCGTTATACTTTTCGAGAAATATCTTTATTTCCTGTTTTTAGTCTTTTATTAGGACTAATATTGGTATTCTACTGGCCTGAAAGTCCAACTTACAGTGCTTACAGAGGCAGGTTTGCAGAATGTGAGAGAAATTTTGTTTATCTTCACGGAGAAACCAAAGAAAAGCGATGTGAACTGGAGAATTTAATGGGCGCGCAAATGTTGAGGCTAAAGAAGACAAAGAAGAATGGAAGTGTACTAATATCAACACTGAGAACATTAGTTCGGAAGGATTTTTTGAAGGCCGCATTCATAACAATATTACTAATGATGGTCGTAGATCTGTGTGGAAGACATTATTACTTAGCCTTTATCAACCAAGTATTTTTGATGATTGCTGGCGACCAATCAATTGCTGCGTATTGTTCTATCCTTAGTGATGTTTTAACTATCATTAGTTTGATAATATCAAGCTTTGTAATACGTTGCTTTAAAAGACGTACGCTTGATTTTTTTCTTTGGATTTCTAACTGCCACATTAATTTCTGCTATAAGTGTAGCAGAGTTCTTGAAATCTAAATATTCTATAGGAATAACGTTGCCTTGGTTGATTCCTGCCATAATGTTAGTATTAAATTTTTTCGTTAATATGGGTGTTGCACCTGTAAATTTAATAATTACTGCTGAGATGTATCCAGTAGAATGTAGAGGACTTGGTCTTTGCATTTCAAGTGTTAGTTTTATTTTATTTGCGTATTTATTTGGCTATAAAGTTACGCCTTTTATGGTAAAAAATCTAGGGTTAGACGGAACATTTGGAATTTTTAGTGTTGGTATAATTATATGCATCATAATATTATATTTTATATTGCCTGAAACAAAAGATCGACCGATGCAAGATATCGAAGATGAAGTCAAAAATGTAGATAAATCAATCATTGAACTTAGACCAATGTTGTTGAAAGAAAAATCAGAAATACACACATGATAATAATACAAAGTAATTTTAAGATTTTTATGCTCATAAAATTGGATCCCTAGAATCTATTCCGTTTGACCAAACTCTAGTCTTGAAGAGTCAGTCAGAAGAAGTAAATGTTACAGCAGTTGCTTAATTTGTTTTAAAGGTATTAAATTAAAGTAAAATGAGAACCTCGAATAACAAGTTGACACAAGTAGCACAAGATTTTAAACGTAAATATAAATTAAACATATGTATTCGTTATGTTAATCAAGAAGTCACCTGAAACAATAAAAAAATCAAGAAGTTACTTTTTCATTTCATCCATTTCACATTCAAAGTCACGCAATAGTGATAAAGCTTAATAATTACGACTCAAAAGTTTGCCTGATTGCTGTTTAAACTTGTGAAATTAATTTTTCAAGATTTGGTAGTATAATATAAATTTTGTTAGTACTTTAAGCTCTTTATACAAGATCTCTTTATACAGAATCAATTAAATTTTTAATGAAAATGTTTTTCGCGTGTGTGTATGTAAGTTCCATTGCCATTGCCGGCTCGACCGATTTTGAAGTGTGAGGTGCAAGATTTGTATTCTTCCCCGGAATGTCATATGCTATGTGACGTCAGGAAAAGCAGCAGCAGCAGTTCAGTTCTGTGCTCAACAAGCCAGCGGTTAAGCTACAATATCGTAGGAAGTAGGTCCACCAC
This sequence comes from Rhodophaea formosa, assembly GCA_963082605.1. NCBI lineage: Eukaryota > Metazoa > Arthropoda > Insecta > Lepidoptera > Pyralidae > Rhodophaea > Rhodophaea formosa. The sequence continues at coordinate 3,392,048 of OY720228.1, read as the reverse complement.
GGCGAGTGTATAACTGTGCTTAAGAACTCGAGTATTACATAGGTACTTTCATTAATATATTCAAGCTACTCTTAATACTGAACAAGTATATCAAAATTTACAAGTGGATAATAAATTAATCGCAGAAATATTCGTTTGTCTGTGAAGTTCAAGTGCCTGAAGTTTTAATTACATTGTTTTTATAATACGCCAGGTCAAAGCTTTGTTAGAGGGTTTAAAATTCTCTTTGTGCTTAGCAGGGCCCGCGTAAAAAATGGTCTCAGATAAGTTTTGGGGATTTATGAGCAAATCCAGACAGACGGTCGGGGTTGTATGCTAATACTACTATATAATTTAGGTGCTTGTTCACTGGTCACACAAGGTATTTTTATAGTTTTATTCGGCTAAAATTGTATCATCATCATTATCAGGTCTTTTTAGTCTCCACTGCAGGAGCACGACCCTCTCTGTACTACCAGAGCCATATATAAGCTTGAATAGTCAGAGGATTTGGCCTACACTCTCCACGCTGGCCATACGTGTTGGAGAGGTCTCTATGATGTTTATAAGCTTTGTTTAGCTTGTTTTTCCTTAGTCGCTTTTTACGACATCCACGGGATGACTTGGAGTGGTCCTATTCTACTCTGCCGGGAACCACACGGCGCGACACGGCGAAAATTGTATAATATTCTACAATCTAGACCAGGGGTCATCAATTACTTTTACTACAGGCGAACTGCCCGTGTTCCAAAAATCCGCTGTTTTCAAAAAAAAGGCCGCCCATATAATCTACTCCCCGGCGGCAAACTCCCAGCGGCCGAAAAGTCCTTTGATCTCAAAAGCCACCCAAACATCTATACCCCGATGGCAAACTCCCAGCGGTCCAAAAATCCTCTGTTCTCAAAAAATTGCCGCCTATACATCTCCTCCCCGGCGGCAAACTTCCAGCGGTCAAAAAATCTTCTGATCCCAAAAAAATGCCGCCTATACTTCTCCTCCCCGGCGGCAAACTCCCAGCGATCCAATAATCTTGTGATCTCAAAAAAAATTCCGCCCATTCATCTACTCCCTGGCGGCAAACTTTCAGTGGTCCAAACATCCTCTGATCTCAAAAATATGCCGCCCATACATCTACTCCCCGGATAATATACAACTATAGGAAAAGTTGATCATGTCGGGCTGAGTCATTCTTTAAGGGTATACAATACATATCTACATACATAGTATCACGTCTTTATCCCTTACGCGGTAGACAGAGCCTAAGGTCATAATGTCCAAAGGCCACGTTTAGCATATTGATGGGCGTAAATAGGTAGGCGTGGAAAACTAAATCAAAATAGTGATGGGTTGCTACCCGCATTTCCTATCGATATAATTTCTTAGATTTTGGCCATTGCCTTGTCGCCGGCCAAGGTTCTGCGCGGGAAGACAAGCAGCTGGCTCATCTACGTTTTTTCTTCTCTCCCAGATCAGCATGGAAGAGGTTAAGTGAGTATATATCTGTCGGAGTCATCTGGTTGAATCTGTTATTTGATTGAATGACTAGCGCGTTCCACGTTTAATTGGATGACTAGGCCAAACGTTGATTGAACAAGCGTCGCTCAACGTCCAACTAGTTAGCGGGTTGTAACATAGCCCTTTGAACATAACGGACATAAAATCAATCAGGTGATTCAAATTCAGTTCATTTTTTTACCACTGCGGCGCTAGTAGTCACCAAAACAAATATGGCGTCAAACAGCTCGAACAGATGGCACGATGTTGATATTTTTTTCGATTAAATTTACTCGAAAGTGCGTTATTTGTAATAAAATATTACAAAGTCGGCTAAGATTCAACGACTTCGCTAAATGACATTCATTCAGTCAAGACGTTGAACGTTACATTCAACAACTTGACGAGCTGTCCTTCAGTCATTCAATTGAACGTAGCCATTCAATGAACGCTCTAGTCATTCAATCAAATAGCAAATTCAACCAGATGACCGCGACATATCTATGAGGTTCAATTTACTATACTAAAACTCGGAGGCTTCAGTATGTAACAGCAATCTTCTAGAAGACATAATATTCATAGAGCACACCTCTGAGGTCTCTCCGCCAGTTTAAATGTGATCATGATGTCAGCGGAAAACATACACGTATGACCTGGTTATAGAAACTAGATATGGTTGGATTTATACAAAGTCGCAGAATCGGAATCCGAAATGGAATACAGAATTACAAGAAAAAATGGTGAAACATGCCAAAACATTAGACTTCCCATAGAGCCCGATGGTCCAGTGGGTGTGAGCTCTATGAGCGCTTACATATGTGAAGCAACCCCTGGTGCAGTCCCTACTTGGATGGGTGACCGCAAGTGGCACAAAAATATCTCGAGCTCCTCCGTGCTTCGGAAGGCACGTTAAGCCGTCGGTCCCGGCTGTCATCGTTGATGGCAGTCGTTAAGCTATGTCAGATGCTTTAAGGCAGCTTGAAAAATCTGACACCAGTGTTGGCCACTTACACATACGAAAAACAAACAACAAACATAGAAATTCGCTGCTCTTCTCTCGCTTCCAGCTGATCGGTGAATTTGTATAGGAGGTCTAATTTTATTTCTTTTTTTTGCCTTTTTTCTTGCAATTCTTTGTGTTGCGTTTTATTCGGGATTCTGATTCCGAGACTAAGATATGGTCAGGGAGTAAAAAATCAGTCTGTGTATTAAAGGCAAGCCTAGCTCACTGACTATGCCTATATTAACACACAGCCGAAACATCTGTACCTAGAAACTTGAATCTTGGTACAGGGGTTTCTTTCATGACGAAAGTGAGCATAAAGAAGGGGTTTTCGAAATTTAGCTCCAAAGTGTGTGAAACAGGGGGTTTAAGCAGATGCTTCGTCCCCGTAAAATTTTATACCGGGAGTACCTAAATTAACCTACGACATTCACTTCATCAAAAAGAAAAAATCGTCAGTTCCATACAATAGACTTTGGCCACTCCAGAAAGTTGTTTGAAACTGTCGTATTTTTTCTTGAGTGAGATTTGGTCGTAAAGAAAGAATAGTGAGGGAATGTGGAGAGCAAAGTTACACGGTGTATATGTCGCAGTCATCTGGTTGAATCTGCTATTTGATTGAATGACTAGCGCGTTCATTGAATGACCACGTTTAACTGAATGACTAAAGGACAACTCGTCAAGTTGTTGAATGTAACGTTCAACATGTTGACTGAATGAATGTCATTTAGCGAAGTCTTAATCTTAGCCGACTTTGTAATATTTGGTGGTAGCATGATTTTCAAAGCTTTATTTAATCTCATATTTTTGCATATTGTCTCAGTTTTTAAAGTAGCCGGCGGCGGCGTAATAAGGTAAATCCATGATGTAATACTATTTTATTACAAATAACGCACTTATAAGTAAATTTAATCGAAAAAAATATATCAACACCGTGCCATCTGTTCGAGCTGTTTGACGCCATATTTGTTTTGGTGATTACTAGCGCCGCAGTGGGAAAAAAATGAACTAAATTTGAATCACCTGACTGATTCTATGTCCGCTCTTTTCAAAGGGCTATGTTACAACCCGCTTACTAGTTGGACGTTGAGCGACGCTTGTTTAATCAACGTTCGGTCTAGTCATTCAATTAAACGTGGTCATTCAATGAACGCGCTAGTCATTCATTCAAATAGCAGATTCAATCAGATGACTGCGACATATATATAGCTATGTTGGTCGTGTGGTTCCCGGCAGAGTAAAATAGGACTACTCCAAGCCTCACCCGTGATAGTCGTAGAAGGCGGCTTAGGGAACATAATCTAAACAAAGCTTATAAACTTTAAAAGGGGATCAAGACGTCGACATCGACATCAAGATGAGGAGATCAAGAAGAGGGGTCAAGAGGGGTCTCCCCTCCATCCCGTCTGGCCAGCGTGGAGAATGTTGGCGCCAAATCTTCTGACTGCTCTGGCTAAAATTTGGCTCTGGTAGGTAGACATGTCTAAAAAAGAGATGATGATGATAATGATGAATGCTGTATTGCCAATTTTATTTTTGGTTTGATTGTTTATTTTGCCGACTAAATATTTTTTTTTCTTTTTTATTTCAAGAGTTTACACAAACAAAGACACATCTAGTAAAAGTTTATCCAACAACATACTAGCGAGATCTCTCGCCGTATTTATATGTAAATTTCGGCATGAACTATGCTGCTATCATTCAGTTAATTTTGTTTGCTTATACTGCGTTATATCTTTAAGCCGACATAAATTACTTTTTTGTATATATAATAGGATATTAAATTAGGATTTATCCACCTTGGAGGTTGTAAAGTACATTACTTTTTACACGACTGCTAAAGAGAGGTGTGTGTTTTTGTATTGTTGTATGTATGTACATATACCTATATATGTAAAGGTATCTATTTACATATACCTAAATAAGTAAGGATTCTTACATAAGTAAGGGCTACACTTGAATCCAACAAAAAATTACTCTTTGAGACCTAATACATCACAAATGGAGTCCTAAATCGAAAAATAGTGTCGAAAAACCGATAATATTTTTGAAAGACCTACTTATTCAACTTCTCCCCCAACAAGGGATTGACGAGAAAAAATATACCCCCACAATGTAAAGTGTGGGGGTATATTTTTTCTCGCTGGGAGAAAAAGCTACTTTTCTTCCTGCGTAGACCGTAAAAGCTTGTCAAGAAATCGGGCGAAAATCTAAGAAATAACGTCAATATGCGGCTAGCAACCCATCACAATTTATATTCCACTTTCCACCTTAACACCCACTAACACGTTACACGTGGCATTTGAGTTTTTGGCTCTGTCACCCCGCAAGGAATAAAGACATTATTATTATTTATTTATTAATTTTTATTTTTTTTTCTTCGTAATATAAAATGTGTAGTGTAAAATGTAACAGTGAATATGGATCTTTGTTATCCGAAATAAATGAAATTTTTTATTTTTTTTTTATTTTATTATTATTTGTATGAATGTATGTATGTATGTATGTTTTCATTGTGGAACCCTTAGAAATAATTGTTTCTTACTTTTTTTCACCACTTACGTGAATGATTAATAAGCCTAGTCAAAGCATACCTTCTAGTACTTATACTGAGCTAATACAGTCAGATAGACGGCCAGACACGGCGAATTTTAAGGATTCCCTGTTTACTACGGAACCCTAAAAAGTTGCGTCTCTGTGGAGAGTGGAGCATCTTCGCATTTCTTTGGCATTACCTGTCCATTTCTCATAATTTTCGACACTTGAGAGTCGTAAACTCGAATCGACTTGAGTGACTTGGAGTAGTCTCGGAGTCATTCAGAGAATCCTCAGCCCTCCCTCACCTACTCTCAACGGGAAATATAAGTCATCATTTCGTACTTGTTGACAAGGCCAGGTTTATTCTCTTTATATTTCTTCTTTTATATTATGGCTTCCAACAAAATTTTTGTGATTCTGCCAATGTCCAGTTCAATTGTTTGTTTTGTTGTTTTTCGTATGTGTAAGTGGCCAACACTGGTGTCAGATTTTTCAAGCTGCCTTAAGGCATCTGACATAGCTTAACGACTGCCATCAACGATGACAGCCGGGACCAACGGCTTAACGTGCCTTCCGAAGCACGGAGGAGCTCGAGATATTTTTATGCCACTTGCCGTCACCCATCCAAGTAGGGACTGCCCCGGGGGTTGCTTAACATACGTAAGCGCTCATAGAGCTCACACCCACTGGACCATCGGGCTCCTCAAAGTCCTCCAGTTCAATGAGATACTAAGTATCGGTGTTGTACGGTTTAGTTTTTAACAAGTGGCATTAAACATAGCGTATGTTCTTTAATAGCCTCGTGGGAGCTTCTTGTGACAAATATATGTATACGATATCAATAAAACTATCAACTTGAACTATTTCACAAATTGATCATGAGCACGAGCATTTATAACATCAAACTACACCAATTTCATATTATAAAGTCCACTTAAATCAATTTGCAAAATAGTCCAAGGCAAACACCAACTGCACCCCTTGATTTCCCACCACAAACTGGTTTATTCTCTATAGTATAATTTTTTTTAAAGTTTGTATATATTATTTTGGGACAAGCTTTTACTATAAGCGTTTCATTTGTGTAAATTATAGCCTATGTCATCTACAGATAAATTAGTTTTCTATAGGTGAAAGAATTTAAAAAATCGGTCCCTGCGTTTCGGCGCCTATTCAATCATCATCATCATCATCAGGTCTTTTTAAGTCTCCACTGCAGGAACACGACCCTCTCTGTATTACCAGAGCCATATATTAGCCAGAGCAGTCAGAGGAAATGGCCTACACTCTCCAAGCTGGCTAGAAGGGTTGGAGAGGTACCTATGCCTTTCAATACAACAACTTTCAAAACAAACAATCTAATCTTTCCTTTTTACAATATTAGTATAGATTAGTATAAATAAATAAATAAACCGACTAAGTGTGAGTCAAACTCACGCAATAAGGGTTACGTTATATGAATACCACGAAGATACCGAAAAACGGAAGGAAAGAGGGGAGGCTTCTGCCCAACGGTGGGACATAAAAAGCAAGTAAAAAACAAATATTGCACCTTATTATTCTTAAGGGCGCGCATTCAATCTACGGCGAAATTTCAGTTTTTTGGTGTTTTAGACCGCCTTATTTACGCGTAAATTAACTAAACAAAATAAAATTATTCGTGATTATATAAAGATCAACTCTTTTTTTAGTGCACTGCAACGTAAAATTACCGTTTATAGGTGTTCACTTTTATTACTATGAGGTTTTCGTAACGCCGAATAGCAAAAATGCCGGTTAAAGCTCACTTTGAAATATGAAATAAAAATTAAATCATGTTAATGTAACTAATTTAATATTTTTAGAACGCAGATTATATTGTCTTTTAGTGCACCTCAGAGGAAAATATGATAAATTATTTATCTATATACTGATAAAAATTCGTTAAAAAATGTCATAATTTACGTTTTATAGTGCTGCTTTTCCACGATAAATACTTATTTTTTTCTTTGATATTCTATTTATTACTAATAAACATACTGTTTGCAAGCAGATCTAATTTTTAATTTAATTAATATCCGATGTTTATAATTTTATATGAATTTTTTAAAATCGCCTATAAAACCAAGCGCCCGTGTAGTGACAATTTAGTTCGCGCCAAGCCTTCCTGACGGGTGGACGTATCGCTCGTCGCTCGCCAGTCGACGTCTACAAGGTCATCGATCTACTGTGTGTAGACACGTATAGTGCGACCCGAGCGGGTTGATCGTTTACTAAGTATTAATACTTTTCGATTGTTTTGAGTAACTATTATATGTGTCCATTTTGACTCGCATAAAAATCTTATTCATATTATTTTTTTATATTATTAGGATATAAAATTGTATGAAAACAAAATTCGGACTACTGGTAATAGGAGTTAAAAAAATATGTGAGACAAGGCACGCCCTTATTATGTACAAGGTGACATTAAAACTGGTGAAATTTTCTAGGGCATCGTTTTCGTAGTTTTTGGGGGTGCTCTAATGGATATGACGACATTTTCTTAATCCAAGATGGCGGATGTTAAATGCTATGAAATTTTTGATATGGCTATCGTTATCGAGGTTTTTCGGGGTGCAAATGATGATATGACGTCTATTTTGCAATCAAAGATGGCGGATGTCAAATGGAATGAAATTTTCGATATGAGTATCGTTTTCGAGGTTTTTGGGGGTGCATATAATGAATATGACGTCTTTTTCCGAATCTAAGATGGCGGATGTCAAATGTCATGAAATTTTTGATATGGGTATCGTTTGTAAAGGCTTTGGGAGTGCTCATAATGGATATGATGTCATTTTTGGAATCCAAGATGGCGGATGTCTAATATTATTAAACTTTTGATATAGCTATCGTTTTCGAGGCTTGTTGTTTTTAATGTCATCCTATATACAAAAGACACGAAAGCAATTTACACAGAAATTTGAAAAAAAAAAACTGGTAAAATTTAATTATGTTTCAGTAATGGAAAAGAAACGCAAGAAATACAGTTGAAATTCGTAGATAATCGATCGCCCGTGTGAATTTTGGTTAAATTGTGAAATAAAATGTAGCCTATGTTACTCACCGAATTCTTCACTACCAATATCTAGTACGAGTATGAAGTTTCATCTGATTAGTTCAGTTTAGTTTGTTTTTGCTTGAAAGACGAACAAACACAACTACTAGGGGCAGGAGCTTGTGTGTGTATCTGTCTGATCATAGCTCCCAAATCGACAAAAGATTTAGATTTATTTTTATTTTGTCTGAAGGTGAATAACTATCGGGACTATAAAAGGGCTTAATATTTAAATGGAAAAATAAAAAAGATAGAAATGATTAATACAAGCTTTACAATAATAATATTCACTCATTATTTCTTTTAGGAAGTATATGATGCACTTATATCCGATGTAGAAAAATCAAATGGAGGGGAACAAATAAGTACCCTGGAAAAAACGAATAGTATTGAAGAGCATGATTTGGTTTATAACTACTAGGATTATAAGTACATTGCAAATATCCCAAGCTTTACTAATAGAATTGATAGTTTATTTTATTTCATTACAATTAGAGCCAGCAATACCAACATAAAAGAAACCGGCTTTTAATTAAAAAAAATATTCAAATTGTTGAATTATTTTATCCCTACATTTATTCTACACTTTAATTTTTAGGTCTTATATTATATGTATAATTTGTACCTTATCTATACATATAATAAAACAGTAAAAATATTTTGTCTGTACATTTAGTATTTTTGACTGAAATAGATAGAGGGACACTAAAAAAGAATAATAGAAAGGAAAAATGTTTTTTTAGAATTTCTAAGCTGTCTGCCTGTCTGTCTGTATGTATGATCACGTTTGTCTCCGGAAATATTGGACAGATTCGAATGAAACTTTTTTGCTATATAGCTACTAAACCTAGGCAACATAAATGGTGAAAATGATTTCAATAAATGACGCCTTAGCAAAAGTTATACAACCTGAGGAGCATTCTTTGTTGAGATGTTTAAATTGAAGATTTGGAACACCTGACGCAGAACCATTATAGTCTAGGTAATAAATAGGAAATATAAAAATGACGCCTTAGCAAAAGTTATTCAACTTGATGAGCATTTTTTGTTGAGGTATTTAAATTGAAGATTTAGAACATCTGATACAGAACCATGTCAAATTTTATATCGTCAATTTTACAGAGTCACTCTCCACTGGGATACAGTGCATAAAGTAAGATTAGCTTATATTACTGGTGACCGCCCAGCGGTCCCGGGCCACTCGCAACTAGGATATGCCTTTTGGCAACGTAGCTTTTAGCCCATACGGCAAAACATGAGAGTTTGCTTTCTCTCTAAGCCTTGCACACTTAGGCAACACAAAAAGCCGAAGTCCGTCTCTTTCGAAAGCCCTTTGGATATGTGCGCTTTTTAAGTTGCAGCATGACAGCAGGTCAAATTTACAGATTACGCTTATGTATCGACTTTAGTTCATATTAAGGTATATTAATTCACCGGAGTTATAAAGTCCACGTGAACGAAGTCGCGGGCATCAGCTAGTATCTGATAACATTCATATTTATACAAGTATTGAAATAATGAGTAATTTTAAAATTAATTACGAGTATCAAAATTACTTGTCCGACTACACTCAATCTAGCGCTAACACACACAATGACATCCTGTATAGTTTTACGTCTGTGTGAGTTAATATCGACTCCCGCTCATAGTTTGACTTGCACAAATTTGGCTGCTCGCTCTTAAGAACAGAATCCCCCACCATCGAGGGCGAGGCGAAAGAAAAGTGCCGACTCGTCACTTTCATCCACTCAGCATCAGACGACAGTAATTGCTCATTTGCAAAGAGCTAATCTGTTAACTCAAAAGATTTTTCTCATAAATACAAAATATTGCGCGAAAGTAAAGTAAGTATTTTTTTTTTGACTAATCACACAGAATGAGCTAGCCCCAAAGTAAGTTCTTAAGTAAGACTTGTGTTATGGGATACTAACTCAACGATACTATATTTTATAATAGATACTTATATAGATAAACATCCAAGACCCAGGTCAATCTGAAAAAGATAATTTTTCCATCTTGATCTGACCGGGGATCGAACCCGGGACCCCCGTGTGGCAGGCTAGCGTGTTGACCGCTGCGCCACGGAGCTCGACATTTATAATTATCCTCACTAAGTACATATTATAAAACAAAGTGCTCCGCCACGTGTGTCTGTCTGTTCGCGATAAACTTAAAAAGTATTGCACCTATTCTTTTTTTTGAACAAATCACACAGACTAAGTTAGCCCCAAAGTAAGTTCTTAAGTAAGACTTGTGTTATGGGATACTAACTCAACGATACTATATTTTATAATAGATACTTAATAAACATGCAAGACCCAGGTCAATCCGAAAAAGATAATTTTTCCATCTTGACCTGACCGGGGATCGAACCCGGGACCCCCGTGTGGCAGGCTAGCGTGTTGACTGCTGCGCCACGGAGCTCGACATTTATAATTATCCTCACTAAGTACATATTATAAAACAAAGTGCTCCGCCACGTGTGTCTGTCTGTTCGCGATAAACTAAAAAGGTATTGCACCGATTCTTTTTTTGGACAAATCACACAGACTAAGTTAGCCCCAAAGTTAGTTCTTAAGTAAGACTTTTGTTATGGAATACTAACTCAAAGATACTATATTTTATAAGAAATACATATATAGATAAACATCCAAGACCCAGGTCAATCTGAAAAAGTTCATTTTTCATCTTGACCTGACCGGCGATCGAACCCAGGACCATCCGTGTCACAAGCCGTGTTGACCGCTGCGCCACGGAACTCGTTAAATTTTCATATTTAATTATTGCACTCATGAATCAGATCAAATTATTATTATCAAAAAATCTATTCCGGTAGAAAATAATTTGACACCATAAAAAAATCAATCAATAATCAAATCAAAATGTTAAGGCCATAAAATAATCAAATAATAATTTAAAACATTATAACTGAATTTATTTTTTTTCATAATGGCTGAAACACTCGTATTAACTACTTTTAAAAATAGAATAGAACAATTTTTCTAAACAATAAAAAGTAATCGCAACCACATCGCAACACCTGTTATTTCCCACACGCCCTCGCCCCTGGAGAAAAACAAAAATTCCAACCGCGTCACCGCGTGTCAGCGCTGATAAATGATGGCAAGTCATCCTGTACCTGCTCTGTTAGATAAGCAGCCTCTTAATAGGTTTTTTCAAGAGTTTCCTGTTTCTGAACAGTTTTCTGGAATGGATCACCTGTATTTCTTGTAAATCTGAGTAATTATTTTAAATCCTTCGGGGTATGATATACCAGGTGTCTGGATGTCCAAGGGGTCGATAATAGTACATTCTGATACAAGTACGGTAAGCTGGATATTAAAGACAAGGTGTTTATAGGCATGAGGCGAAGCCGAGTGCTTATAATAAACTGATGAGTCGACTATAAAAGATAGCTTACCGTACGAGTATCATACGACGTTTTTCAATAATTTGCGATAACCACAAACTAACACAAGATTACAGTTCAGCAAATACGAAATTTATAAAAGTTAGGAATTAAAGCAGTTTGTAAAAATACTTTATAATAATCAGGTACATTTACTCAGGTTTATTTTCTCCAAAAAAAGTACATTGATAACCTTCTCCTTTTCGAAGACGGTTAAAAAATCACATCTCACGAATCAGAAAAAAGTTTTCATGCTGCACTTGAAACTCATTGCTAGGATTTTATGAAAAAGTTTAAATTTTACATCTGTGGCTTTGGGCTATTGAGCGGTTGTGATTGGTGACTAGTAATAGTATCTTCTTCGTAGTTTGTGGATTGGTGTAAAGTAAAAAGTTTGCCGTAAATACATCATTACGATACAGATTTCGATGTCGAACCGTATTATTAGCAAATGTATTGAAAATACGTTTACTTTACGGAACTACGTTTATATTTTGTTATTTAAAGTAAGTAAATATACAGCTTGTAACTTGACCCTCGTCATTCCTTTAAAGAGGTGACTCAAGCCGTCAATATGAACAACTTTTTCTATGGGGTCAAAATCGTTTTTTTTTTCGATTTCCCAGGAACTCAAAAAAAAATTTCGACGTACTTATTCAAAAGTGCTTAGTCAGCGGCCCAGGCTTTATCGAGAGGCTTAGATCAGCAAAATTAGCGCCACCTGTACTTTTATTTTTTTACTACTTAATCAGATAATTTTTTTTTATTCTGTACTTACACAAGCTCTCTCGAAATACTTAATAAAATGGTTTGTGTAATCATTTGACAGGCTCCGTGGCGCAGCGGTCAACACGCCTGCCTGCGACACGGATGGTCCCGGGTTCGATCCCTGGTCAGGTCAAGAGGGAAAATGATCTTTTTCAGATTGACCTGGGTCTTGGATGTTTATCTATATAAGTATCTATTATAAAATATAGTATCGTTGAGTTAGTATCCCATTACACAAGTCTCGAACTTACTTTGGGGCTAGCTCAATCTGTGTGGTTTGTCCGTAAAAAAGAAGAACAAAAATAAATCATTCCATTAATAAAAAGTAGTTATATACACGACACAGTTAAAAGCTACTAGACACTTGCTCAATAAAGCTTTTTCATGATAACCATACCTAAGAAAAGGAGAAGATGGTATAATTATTTCTTAAAAGCAAAATCAAAGACCTTTGTATAAAATAATCGATTTGTCGGTTGATATAAGTAAATAGACAAATAAAACATAGCATAAAGTTCTTGATAAAAATTCTGAGAGAGCGCCTAAGAGACGCGACAAATTTTAATTGCAATTTAAGAAGGCCACACGCAAAAGACACTGACAACTAATATCATTGGACATGGTTACAGGATCTACTTTGTGAAAATGCCGTTATTTTCCGTAAAAGGTACATATTTAAATTGCGGGACAATAGTTGTCACATGTCATAAAGAGGGTTGGCCAATCTGGCCGTATGGAGTTTACAAAGGGACGTGTGTAAATACTGGCCATAAAGAAAAAAGGTGGGAATGTAAACAACAAATTTTTAACTTTTTTAATTTGTCTTCAGTTTTATTTTTCACTTACTTTTATTGCAGTAGTTGAAAGAAAAGCAGATTATGCACCTCGCATTAAGTAAGTTATATTGCACACGTACTTTTTAGAGCCCTCGCTAGCGCTCGGGCTCCAAATAATCACTCGTGCAGCAATAACTTACTTTCTGCTCAGTGCGACAATCTACTATTTCTCATTAAGTGGGACGTCACGTTTGTTGAATAGATTTACGATCAATATTATGGTCTGTCATTCTTTAAATATCAAATTTTTTGATATCATACTAATACAGATAAGTTAAGAATAATATTACAGGATCCCGTTTCTGGTGATGAAAGTGAGACCGTTAAAGAGAGGATCTACTTATGCCCATCAGTGGTACACTACAAACTAGAAAAACAAATACTGTTGTGGGTGGTTATTTACTACTTTGGATTATCTTACACTGTCAGTTACGAAGGTACACGAAATTCTCGTTATTTATGTGGAAATTGTAAAGCAGCCGTGTGGTTCCCATAGCAGAGTAGAATAGGACCGCTCCAAGTCTCCCCGTGGTTGTCATAGAAAGCGGCTTAGAAAACACAAGCTAAACAATGCTTATGAACATCAAAGAGACATATCCAACCCGTCTGGCCAGCGTGGAGAGTGTAGGCCAAATTCTCTGACAGCACTGGCTAATAAATGTCTCTGGTAGTACTGTACTATTGAGTCTCTGTAACTGAGAGGGTCATGCTCCTGCAGTGGAGACTAAAAAAGACCTGATGATGATGATGTAAAGCTGCAGTTGCGTGATCTATTTCGTAAGATATCTACGCAGAGGGTATAATTGTAATGAACGCAATTAAGCTGTTTTCTGATGAAGTTAGTCCTTTTTACGAGATATCCTTAACTTGAGAGTTTCGGGCGATTTTTCACAAACTTTTCGCCATTCGAGTTCTTGTAATGAGGGGAAATTGTGGCCTCTTCGGCTTAATTTGGAAATGAGGATGTTTTTACCAGTTTTTTAACATCTTTTTTACGAGTAAATTTTTGAAATAATCCAAAGACATGCTAAAATGAAATTGTTTTCTATACTGCAGTAATTGAAGGTCAGTTCTGTGAACAGCTCACATATTATATTTGACGAGCTCCGTGGCGCAGCGGTCAACACGCCTGCCTGCAACAGGGATGGTCCCGGGTTCGATCCCCGGTCAGGTCAAGATGGAAAATGATCTTTTTCAGATTGACCTGGGTCTTGGATGTTTATCTATATAAGTATCTATTATAAAATATAGTATCGTTGAGTTAGTATACCATAACACAAGTCTCGAACTTACTTTGGGGCTAGCTCAATCTGTGTGATTTGTCCGTATATATTTATTATTATTTATTATATTTATTATGATTTTTACTAGGATGCACCCACGACTTCGTCCGTTATATTCTATGTAACCCGCTGATAATGTAACTTTCTATGGGTGTGAGATTTTGTAAATCGGTCCAGAAATTTCTGAGTTTATCCACTCCAAAAAACAATCTTGCCTACTCTTTGTTGATCGCTTTGATATATACAAAAGTTAAGTACTAAATGGTCAAACTTATTATTTGTTTGTTTTCCGACTGTGTAAGTGGTCAACACTGGTGTCAGATTTTTCAAGCTGCCTTAAGGCATCTGACATAGCTTAACGACTGCCATCAACGATGACAGCCGGGACCAACGGCTTAACGTGCCTTCCAAAGCACGGAGGAGGTGGTCAAAGGTCAAATTTATACAACCTCTTAATGCGTTGGGAGTAAAAAACCATACTAACTTCGGAGAACGGGGAAGAGGCCATAATGCGGGGGACGCTGCAAGTTTTCGTTCTGTACGTTAGAGGTAGGCCCATCTCCTCTGGGAGGAAAAAAATTAAAGGCCGACAACGCTTGTGTCACAGCGCTGGTGTTGCAGTTGTCCATGGGCAGCGGTGATCACTTACCATCAGGCGACAATTCTTGTTTGCCGTCCTATGGCATAAAAAAGGTACTGATATTAATTCTGTGTCAGCCGTGTGGTTCCCGGCAGAGTAGAATAGGACCACTCCAAGTGTTCCTGTATATGTCGTAGAAGGCGACTAAGGAAACACAAGCTAAACAAAGCTTATAAACATCAAAGATACCTCTCTAACCCGTCTGGCCAGCGTGGAGAGTGTAGGCCAAATCCTCTGACTGCTCTGGCTAACATATGGCTCTGGTAGTACAGAGAGGGTTGTGCTCCTGCAGTGGAGTAGTCTTTGTTAGTTCAAAGACTGATGATGATTAATTCTGTGACAAGAATCCGTTCTGAATGTTAGTTAGTACTTATGTATTCTGTGGTAGGGAGCCCTTAAAATAATCCAGTAAAGTTGGGAACAACTAGTCTCCTCGAAATTGTGAATATTCTAGCGTTGTATTCAAAATGGAGTTTACCTGTAATCCAGATTTTCACTTGCAAATGAGAGTTCCATCATTGAGCCTGTCAAATATGCCATCATGTAAACGCTGGATACTGAAGATAGAAGAAAAAAGGAGACTTGGTCTTGAATGAAGATTTGAAGCAAAGCTTGGGATGCTGGTCTTATTGAAAAGAGAAATCTTTTTTTTTGTATATTATCGCTTTATAGGGGTCAGCTCTCATATTTAGTCAGTGCAATTTGACAATCTGCCATTAGTTGCTGGTAACATGCGTATCAACCCTGAAATATAATAAATAGGCGTTGTTGTATTATAACGCAAATATGATTTACTCGTGAAAATAAGAGATGCTTGAAATAAAATAAGACAGGCTTGATGATGAAATCAAGCCTGTCAAATGTGCCGTAGCATAATGTAAACGCTGGATACTCAAAATAGATAAAATAAGGAAATATGATAAAAATAGACAACATATATGGGGCAAGTACCTGTCATAGTTACGTGCAAAAATTGTAACTTAATGCATTTTAATTTTGATACTTGCACGGTTATCGAAAGAGCCTTATTTGTTAGTGATATCAAGACTGGTGTCTCCTTGACGTGAAATATTGTATTTTTACTTTTGCAGTATTATAAGAGTAAAACAGATAATATGAAAGCCTGCTCTTATGGGCGCTTTAAGATATTGCTAGCAATCTGCCAGGATGTTGACTATCAACCATATTAGTAACCACTCAAACGGATAATACCCTAAACATTTCAAAGCAGTTTGATTTATGTAGTTGTTGATTAATTGATTTCGGCGAATCTGCGTCAGTCGTATAACCAACATAATGTGTATATCACATTATCATGGGCTTCAAATCCACTTTGGCTTTTAACGCGATGCCTGCTTGAATTTTTTTTTCCTGATTTGTTGTAAGTGATGCTTAAATCTGTGGTTGCGTTGTTGGTTGCACAACCGACAACTAATGCATTATATTTATACCTGTTAAATGTTATGTTAAGTTGTACCTATGAGTAATCGTTTATTTGTAAAATAAATAAAATAAAATAAAAGGAGTTTCCAACCGATGTTCCACTTCGATATTAAACTTGATGCTAATCATTTTTTTCCTAATTTTTTTATAATGTACTTTACAAATAGAAAGAAATTCAAGAATGTAAATCATATAAGCCTTAGTAAATACCTAAAGTATTTTTGGAATCATGTTTTAATATTATGAGAATCAGTCATTAAGAGAAATAGTGATTTCCGCCAAAAACACCCGTTTTTGGCGGTAATCTGATTCTCATAGTTCTCACTGATTCTGAAAATATTAAAAATGATTCCAAAAATACTTCAGGTTATTTACTAAGGCTTATATGATTTACATTCTTGAATTTCTTTCTATTTGTAAAGTATAAGGAATAAAATGATTGGCGTTGCTACTGTGCCTAGTGTGCGGCCTTACCATATAACATTCTAGTATTCTTTGTTATTATGTCAAGACAAAAAAATAAATGATTTCAATGCGTAAAAATCTCCTTTTATCGCTTATCTCAGTTAAATGCTAACGCCGTCGCCGCACACTGTCGGTTCATAAAATTCAAATTTTATCTATTCGCTAAACACAAACGACTATTTTATTCAAATAACTAATAAACACCAAATAGTTTTTACGCTGTCACAGAATTCTCAACACCTGTGAATTTCGGTGTTATCTAATAAATAAATATATACGGACAAATCACACAGATTGAGCTAGCCCCAAAGTAAGTTCGAAACTTGTGTTATGGGATACTATAACTCAACGATTCTTTATTTTATAACAAATACATATATAGATAAACATCCAAGACCCAGGTCAATCTGAACTGCGTCCGTGGTCCAGTGGTTAAGGCGTTCGTCTTGTTGACCCGGAGGTCGTGGGATCCGCTTTTTTCTTACGTTAAGGATTGTCAAGAATACATGTATTATTAACAAGAAAAAAATATATACCTATGTTTGACATAAAGGGGAGAACACAGAAAAAACTAGTAGACGATGGAGAAAGTAGACCGATTTGGAATTAAACCTACAGCAAATAGACGGATTGGGAAAAACAAATGCACCCATAAGTAAAACAGTGTTTAAATGGGCCGATGAGGAAAGAAGACAGATCGTCTCGGATGGCCTATTTTTAATAACATGATTCATTTTCATTTAATAATTTCTCTTGCCAAGAAAAATTATCTGGAATTCCTTTAATTTACAAGACCGTGATTTTTCAGCTACATTCCCGCGAATTCCCGGATTTCCCGGGAAATCCGCTTCGAATAAAATGAGAATTTATGGGAAGTTAAGCGGGTGTCTGCTCGATATTTCACCAACTGACAAATAGCGCGCCAAGACTGCTTTTCATGCCAGTTAAAAATAAGGATTATCACTTACGCACTGTACGTATTGAACGCAACTTTTATTTTTTTCACTTCAAAAACGCTTGATTAAATGTCACGTTTTTATCGCTTACAGGGATATGGATTGGATTTTGCTAAAAGTTAAGTCGAGATACAACTTAGCAAAAGTCATCAAATTTAAATTAATGAGGAATTTTACAATTTAGGTAATCTTACATCTAAAAAGACGTGCGTTAAAAGCTGTATATTGTTTTAGAGTTTCCGTCTGTGATTCTGTTTTTGTTTGTACGGTAACTTAATTAAATTGAGAGTGTTTAGTGTGTGAATTTAATTTTATCAATCAAATGTAGCTAACATTTGATTAAAATTAACTTTATTACCGAATATGACTTCCATTACTGCAATACCTGATAAGCTTTAACTTTCAGAAAAAAAATTAAGGAATATTTATTAAAAGTTTTGATCACTAAGCCCCGATCATAAATGAAGAGTGCTATAAGTTTCAGTCCAGTTTCATCGTAGTACAAAAACTGGTAGACAGATTCATATCTTTATTTGAGACTAACTTGATAAGATTTAGCGGGCTAAGTTCTTCGCTATAATTATTGAAAGAAGAACCACTCTGAGCAGCCAGGATCAAAAGTAACTAATGAAATATCGCAAGAAGAACATTGATTTTAGGTTCAAATAATTGGTACAGACAAGCAGATCTCATAATTAGCATTTCCGGCTGATCCCGGAAATGCTAATTATGAGATCTGCTAGGGAACCAGGTCTCTTCGGGGTTGGATTTTTTTTTTATTTTGGACTAGTTTTTCAAGCGTTTAACCGCCACAAGTTTCTCGTACAGTGCGTACATTGAACTCTCAAGGAACTGCACAAAATAATGGTCGATCATTAATTACGGAGGAAAACATCCCTCCAGGTGAAAGGGAAATATGTTTGCAATAGATAGGGGAGAGTTATTACGTGCTTGTCCTTCATTATAGCCCATGATAGCGGGGAGGGTTGAAAATACATGTTTTTAGAAGCTATTCTAAATTAAGGGTTGGAAAATTTCTGGTTGAGGATGAAAGAATTACTACGTTAGAACCGTAAGTGGATGGTGAGCTGATATTTGGAATTTTTAACCCCCCTTGGTAAGATTTTAATCTGACTCCTCCCACCCCCTTCAATCTTTTGTGAGATTTTTCTGGGAAAAAATAGTTAGTAAAGTATTTTTTCCCGTAAATTATGGCATCCAATTTAACACAAAAGAATAAGAAACGTAGAGAGAATTAAAAAATACGATTATAAGAATACGCTCGTTGTAATATTCACAGAGAGGGGTGTATTGACATTGAATAGCTTTTAGTTAAAAACATTAAGAAAGTTAATTAATTAAAAAATAACCCTTCTTCATTTCGCCGCTGAAGGTTAGGTATAATTTAGTACTTTCTCTTTTTTGCCTTTTCCTATAGAAAGACATGACAAAATTTTTAACATCAATGAAAAAAAAGGGTTAGTCTTTCAGTTCTACAAAATAACAGAATTGTCGAAAAAGTCATACTTGTTTACTGCTCACTATAACTTAGATCCGAAAAAATAATCGAGGTTTGTTCGTGTATGTAGTTATACGTTTAAAATAAACCTAAATATGTATTCAAAGGTGTATTAATATGAAAGATAATTATTATACTCAGGACTTTAACCTAAAACATTATTTGGATATGAAAATTGCAACTTTATGTAGGTAGATACTTATCTAGCCTTGCACTTGCCTAAAATTTACAAATCTCTACTTAAAATTGACTCGTAATGACTTCACAATCGGCTGTATCTTTGCGAAAGACCTTTGTTCTATAGATATTAAATATAGCATTTTAGCAATGGTTAAGTAAAAAGTATTAATAAATTTCGTAGGTTTCTTTCTAATTTTTTTACCCATTTTGGATTGACTTGCCAAATCAACTTAACAAATATAACATGCTTTGCATACAACATAAAAGAAAAATTTACCTAACAATTATTATACTTTCTAAGTGTTTTATGCATTTATAATGCTATTTTGATTCTCTTATGGCAATAAAGAATTTAGATGTGGGAAAAATTAATGATTGTGAGTGGCCTAATTGGTAAGGCATTACTCGTGCAAAGAGTAAAGACTGCCGGTTCAAATCCTGCCAGCCTGGATTTTTTTCCCGCATCTAATTTCTTTATTTCATTATTACACTAGGCACACGAGCTACGCCAATTGTTTTATTCCGAATACTTTACAAATAGAAAGAAATTCAAGAATGTCAGTCATATAAGCCTTAGTAAATATCCTGAAGTATTTTTGGAATCATGTCTAATATTATCTCAGAGTCAGTGAGAATTATGAGAATCAGATTACTGCCAAAAACGGCTCTTTTTGGCGGTACTCACTATTTCTCTTAATGGTGCCCACACTGCTGTTAAAAATGTTCACAAACATTTTCTAACATGATAAAACTGCGTAATTACGTAAAACTAAAAACCTATTACAACTAATATTGATTATAAATATGAATGATAAATACCTTTAAAAACAAAGTAACAACAATATGTTATTTTATTTGAATCTTACAAAATGTTTGTTAACATTTTTAACAACAGTGTGGGAGCACCATAATGACTGAATCTCATAATATTAAAACATGATCCCAAAAATACTTCAGATTATTTACGTAAGGCTTATATGATTTACATTCTTGAATTTCTTTCTATTTGTAAAGTATTAGAAATAAAATTATTGGCGTCGCTAGTGTGCCTAGTGTGGGGCCTTAAGAGTCTAACAATCATTGTTTACTTACCCACATTTCGTTATCATTACGAATATTATAAAGAGGAAAGATTTCATAGTATTTTTATTTTTTTAATAGGCTCTGAAATTGCAGGACAGATTATCAAAATTTTCTCTTGCTTTGCTATATATTTGTATGGCGTCCGCGTAAGACCAGCGTTGTGGTTCAGCCGCAACATATGCTGAGCGGAGACCATCACTACATCACTACATATTATAAAACAAAGTCCTCCGCCGCGTCTGTCTGTCTGTCTGTCTGTCTGTTCGCGATAAACTCAAAAACTACTCCACGGATTTTCATACGGTTTTCACCAATAGATAGAGTGATTTACGAGGAAGGTTTTAAGGTATAATACATGTCCGGGCGCAGCCGGGTAGGGCTGCTAGTTTTGGTATAAACATAAAGGTATATTTTTTTTCTTTGTATCTTTCTGGTTGTTATATTTATCATTTTATGTTTTATACCAAATAAACGATTTTCTTTCTTTCTTTCTTTCTGTACCTGCCTAAACTAATTTATCTGCAGGTGACATTAGACGCGGACGCAGTCGCGATAAAACTAAGTAACGAAAAACTTAATACTTAATTACGGTTTCGGGCCCTAAACACAGGTTCCTAACTAATATTATAATTGCGGAAGTGAGTTTGTTTGTTTATTTGTTTGTTTGTTACGCTTTCACGCCCTATCTATTGTACCGATCATCATGAAATTGTGCATACACATAGATAAGGGGACCGAGAAGGACCTAGGCTATTTATTACGCAAGCAAAGCCGCGGGTAAAAGCTAGTTTTCCATAATTCATCAACGTAGAAAAAGATCTTCGAAAACTACGTTTATCAGATAATAGATTCCTGAATACCTCAAAAGGTCTGTATGTACGATAATCGCTAGAAACCTTTTTTTGCCAGTGATAAGGCTGTGCACACATAAATACTATTATGTAAATGGCATAGCGCAATATGTTTGTCCTTATCTTAACTCTTGGGCGTCCTGCTTCAGGTGTGTACCGTCAGAAAATAAATTTTCAATTTTCGGAAGTATTTATTCTACCCTTTTTGGTGTGATGCTCTAGGCCTGAATAAAAGGTATAATTATTTTTAACTGTTGGTATTTTATGTGGCATTGCTGCCAAAGCTGCCAAAACGATGGAAATAAGCTCAGACTAAGCACTAAGAATCGACTAAATTAAATATTATGTCAGTGAAACGTGGACATTGGCTAAAAAGGATAGAGAACGCTTGGAAGCTTTTGAAATGTGGTGCTGGAGGCGTATGGAGTGTATAAGTTGGACATAGAAAAAGACGAACGAGGAAGTTTTGGGGATGGTAAATGAAAAAAGAAAACTATTGAAAACGATCGAAATAAGAAGAGGTAGGATGTTTGGCCACCTTATACGACACGACCAATTTATTAAAAATATCATGGAGAGAAGAATCGCCGCAAAGAGGAAAGGAAGACCCCGAAGAACATATTTGGATGAAATAAAGGAAAAGGCAGGAGTTGTGTCGTATAAGGAGATCAAGAGAATGGCTGAGAACCGAGAGACATGGAGAGTACTCCACCGACAAGAACACAGTTCTTAAATTATAGATAGATAGATAGAGACAGAAAGACGATCCTTCCATGCTGGTTTGGGAGAAAAGGAACAACATAGTACATAGAATATACCAGCGATACGTGGCCTTTGGCTTTTATGACCTTGGGACCTATCCCGCTAGGGAAAAAGACGTGATAATATGTACGTGTGTGAGTCATGTGGTTCCCGGCAGAGTAGAATAGGACCACTCCAAGTCCTCCCGTGGATGTCGTAAAAGGTGACTAAGGAAACACAAGCTAAACAAAGCTTTAAAACATCAAAGAAACCTCTCCAAACCGTCTGGCCAGCGTGGAGAGTGTAGGCCAAATCCTCTGACTGCTCTGGCTAATATATGGCTCTGGCAGTCAGAGAGGGTCGTGCTCCTGCAGTGGAGACTAAACAAGACCTGATGACGTGTGAGTCATGAGAAAGCTCTCTAAAAATTCTATTTCAGTTGTCCTAGGTTACTTATATCAGTGTGACCTTTTGGAATAAAGTTTTTAGTTCTCCGATTGTAATTGGTGTGATTCCCTAGAAGTACGACACGCAAGAGTGTTATATTCAACAGCCGAATTATCATGTATTTTGTATGTGCTGGTAAATTTAAAGATAATTTCACCACGCCCTTCAATGTTGGATTGGCTCAGGTTGTTAGTCGTGAGAATTAGGTGTTTGAAGGCGAGGTTTCAAATCTCAAATGAGCAATATTAATTTAATCAAATATTCCAATTTCCTTTTTCGTTATTAAATTTCTACACAACTACGCACTCCTTCATTTAATTTTGAACCTACTTACTTACCTAGATTAAATGCTGCAAGCTAAAGTCAAAACTCAACTCTGTGCTAGACTTTTTATCAACTGTCCTTCTACTCCATGAAGCTCAAAAATTGTTATTTTATGGACACTGACCATTTAATTATTTTTTAAATTTTATACGACATTATTGTTTAGTAAATTAATTGAATTATATAATTTGGAGCTTACATTAATATTTTAAAATTATTTATATCAACATGTTAGTTTTAAGTTGAATTCCGACACGATTTTATAATGTTAGTGGAAATAAAAAATGAAATGACAAAAAACTACTCAGTGCAACAAAAAATGTGTAATTTTCAAACCTTTTTTTCTGTAAAACAACTTTTTATTATAAAAAATTTAAAAAATGAATTTGCTGACACTACCTTTTTCTTACCACTAGCTCTTCTAAGTATATGGTTTTATGTGTGTTTTAGAATTAAATTGTCTTTTCGGCCCAAAAAATTATCTTGTTTTTAGATATAAAATAAAAGTAAACATCTGGTTTTTGTTTCTCCAAATGTTATTCGAAATAAGATTTATAGATACGTTGATGTTCTTAAATAATTCTAGATATGTTGACGTTCTAAAATAAAAAAAGGTTAGTTCTGATGCTTATCGGTGATTTTTCTACCTGGCCAGACGGGTTCGCCACATGAATCCGAAAAACTTCAATTAAATTAATATCCCATTTTGAAATCTCGGAGTTATCAAATTCGAAATAAGGATTTTCGGAAGATTTCCATTTCCGTTACTGATACATCATCATCATCATCTGGTCTTTTTTGTCTCCATTGTAGGAGTACGACCCTCTCTGAACTACCCGAGCCATATTTTTTCCAGAGCAGTCAGAGGATTTGGCCTACACTCTCCACGCTGGCCAGACGGGTAGGAGAGGTCTCTTTGCCGATCTTTATAAGCTTTGTTTAGCTTTTGTTACCTAAGTCGCCTTCTACGACATCCACGGGAAGACTTGGAGTGGTCCTTTTCTACCCTGCCGGGAACGACACAGCTTTTACATTACTGACACATAACATCTGTTATGTTGGTTAAAAAGTGTTGTCCACTAACATATACAGTCTAGATCAAATTAACCTTGCTAAGTTCCTTGTTATGTGTCTAACCGCACTTAACATATCACAGAGATTATGGTTCACCTTACATGACGTATCTCAAAATGATATATGATGTCCCATGATATGTAGTTAGGTTAATTTGGCTATATTCGAACTAATACGGACGTGACACGGACGTAGCTATGATTGGAGTGGGATTAATCCTAGGATGGCCTGCCTTATAATTCTACATATATTCAGTGACTACCTTTCTTTCCCCTTATTCGTGTGCGTAAAATTTCACCCCCCCCCCTTTTTTTTTCACCCCCTTAGGGGTTCAATTCTAAAAATCCTTTCTAAGTGCGTATTTACATCATGAAAGGAACGTAATCATCATCAACATAATCAGGTCTTTTTAGTCTCCACTGCAGGAGCATGGCCGTCTCTGTACTATCAGAGCCATATAGCCAGAGCAGTCAGAGGACTTGACCTATATTCTCCACGCTGACCAGACGGGTTGCAGAGGTAGAAACTAGAGGAACCCCTGCACCAAATTTCAAGTTTCTCAGTGCAGTAGGTTTGGCTACGCGTTGATATATAAGTCACAGGTTTGCCTTTTAAATGTATAGATAATGTGATTAAGATAAGGTTACGCTAAAACTTTGGTCCCTAATTTTGGTTTGAACAATGTTTAATATTTTAATAATATATACGAACAAATCACACGGATTGAGCTAGCCCCAAAGTAAGATCGAGACTTGTGTTATGGGATTCTAACTCAACGATACTATATTTTATAAAAGATACTTAAGTATATAGATAAACATCCAAGACCCAGGTCAATCTGAAAAAGATCATTTTCCATCTTGACCTGACCGGGGATCGAACCCGGGACCATCCGTGTCGCAAGCAGGCGTGTTGACCGCTGCGCCACGGAGCTCGTCGTATTTAACACATCCGGAGATAAGGTTGAAAACTATAGTAAAAAAAAATAAGAAATAAAAGGGACACAACGTAAATAAAACAAAATAAATATGTATTATTGATTTTATTATCTATCCAGAACATAAATTATACATGTAGATCTTAGGTATTATTCAAAACTGTGCTATGCTATATTAATTAGGGTTTAAAAATGCTTGATGGGATATATAGGTATGTACAAACAAATAAAATAAACTTATATACAGAACCACCCACCCATGAAAACTATTTAGTATATCCAAAAAATCCCGTCCTCTGAGTTATAATAAACTATCTTTTGTTCTTCTGATACCTTTAGTAATTCCACCATTTGAAGGTGGCTGCAAAGTTTTTCTAGTCAAAGAAAAAAGCAATATCGTCAACATAATCAAAAATGTGTTTATCAAAAGCGACTCGCTTATGAAAACATAATTGACAGTGGAATTTCACTTTGCTTTGGGATTATGTCACCATCTTCTGATTTCATCTTTTTATGAATTCTGTTACGAACATATCATTCCTACTTTTTAGGGTTCCGTAGTAAACTAGGAACCCTTATAGTTTCGCCATGTCTGTCTGTCTGTCTGTCTGTCTGTCTGTCCGTCCGCGGTTTTACTCAGAGACCATAAGTACTAGAAAGCTGTAATTTGGTATGAGTATGTATATTAATCATGGCAAAAAAGTCGTAGAAAAAAATCTTGAAAAAAAAATTTTTTTTGGGCAGCTCTGATACAAGTAAATTGGGGGAGTCATTTTTTTTTCTCAACTTACCCATCTTGTGGGGTATCGTTAAAAAGGTCTTTGAAAAATATTGTGAGGTTGAGAACACCATTTTTCGATTTAGGGATCCGTTTCCGAAATATTTGGTTTTAAAGTGCAAATTTTTGTTAGAGGTACGTGTCCCCCCTCTCTATCTCCTAAACGGTTATATATAGATACGTGAAAAAAATTACAGCAGTAGTATATATACTGAAGTTGAAAGGAAAACTATCAGAGCTAAGTACTAAGTACAAACTAAAAAGTTATAGGCAACCAACTTATAAAATGTACTGGAAAATGTAAAATTTCATACAATCTTTATTGTTAGATGTTTTTGGTCGTTAAACTGTGAGGTGCGAGTGTAAACAGTGTGTACTCAAAGTTGTCATTCGCAACTACGGAACCCTATACTGCGCGTGGCCCGACACGCACTTGGCCGGTTTTTTATGTATTGTCAATCAATTGCTGGACACGCCAATACAGTACCTGTTTTCAATTAGAGAATATGTATTTATATTTCCTAGTTTTATACAATAAAAAACTCCACAATGTTAATATTGTCAATAATATACCAAAATTGACATGCCATAATAAAGGTTCTGGCTAGACTGAAAATTTTGGCAAGACAGCAGCTGGTATTAAAAGAAAATAAGAGCTGTGAACTATTACCGAATATTTATAAAAGATCTTTATACGTTTCTAATTGCAGCTGATCACGTTCCACGAAAGGTTTACGGGGTATATACAGACAAATTAAGCAAATGTACACGAATGTGACCAGCCAGAGGCAGAAACAATTCAGTATATTCGAAAATTCCGTCCATTGACTCATAATTATCTGCTGCTGTACAGACATTTTCTTTATAACTTCTCCATTTGATTGTGGCCATATAAATAACCCTATTTTGTTTTTCGACACTGTATCATTTAATAAGTTTATCCATGGCGGGGTTGGTTTTGTTTTTCCACTCAAAGAAGACAAGAAAATCGTCAAGATAACCAAAAACATATTTATCAAAAGCGATTCGCGCAAGTACAACAATAATGTTGGAGTATCTTCGCTATGTTTCGGAATTAAATCACTAATCTGTTTTATGAACCAGAAGTGGCATAAAATATTGAAACATATAATTCTTAGTCTCATATTATATTGAACAATAAACAAAAAACTGCTTAATGTTAATATTGCCATTAAGATAGCTGGATACACCACTATAGCACTGAGACCAGCGCCTTCCCTAAGCAACAAAAACGTGATATCTATTTGTGCTCCTTTTTCACATAAAAAGCGTTGATTAACAACTTGTGAATGTTCACGGTAGAGTTTTATGACAGTCCAGGCCGCTGAATATTCTGCCCCATCCGAAAAGATGACATTAGGAGCATAGGTAATGTTGATAGTTGCAAAGGGAGCAAAAATTCCGATCTGTAGGGTACAGTTTTGAACATCATACGGCCAGTTGGCTACCTTGGTGAGGCATGGAGCTTCATGGGTGATCCTTGGTCCGCAGTAAATGAGCCCGATGGCCTCCAATCTGCAAAGGCCGAAGTGGTACCTATATTCGTCGTAATCCACTTCATTTAGTAATTTGATGTCTGGCTCCCAAAATGTGTAGCTATCGTAAACGACATAAGATATTCCCTGGTATTCATCAGAATTCCACTTAAGCCGCTCATCCACCCAAGACATAAACAAGTCGCTGCCAGCTTCGATGTTTTTTTCATCGTCACTTATCATGAAGTACCTTAGAATTACTTGCGTGTAAATATTGACGGTTTTGGTAGGGGCAGTTGCAGGCTGAGTTTTTAAATGGTTCATTAGTTTCTTCTCCCAAGCTTCTTCTGTTGACTGATGAGATATCGGACAGTTTTCGGTTTTGACGATTGGGAAACCACACACGAAAATTAGCGCAAAGACATGCATGTTTGAACAGTGATGTTTTGTGGCAAATAATGATGACGGATGCTAAAATTATTCGTGAAATATAATATGTGTTGGATTATTCTGTTTTTGCGAAAATTCGCGTTGATTTAATGCAAGCCATGTTCAGATTAAAAAATCTGAAATAAGAATTATTTACTATTAAACATTTTAATTGAAGGCTTACATTACATTAAGGCTTACAAGGCCGTATCGCCGTGTGGTTCCCGGCAGAGTAGAATAGGACCACTCCAAGTCATCCCGTGGATGTCGTAAAAGACGAATAAGGAAACACAAGCTAAACAAAGCTTATTAACATCAAATAGACCTCTCCAACCTGTCTGGCCAGCGTGGAGAGTGTAGGCCAAATCCTCTGACTACTCAGACTAGTATATGGCTCTGGTAGTATAGAGAGGGTCGTGCTCCTGCAGTGGAGACTAGAAAGACCTGATGATGATTGGCTAGTCATAGGCCTATGACTAGCAGTGGACTTCTTGCGGCTGAGATGATGATGATGATTTAATGAAGCTTGTTTCTTTAAGCTATGAAACCCGGACTAACAATGATGGCCAAAACAACAATGCCAGGAAAATCTGGTATAAATAATTGTGGAATGAATAAACATTCACTAATAATGTATAACGTTGTTGTTAATTTGTTGGGAATAACAATAACACGGTGAGTAAAGACATTAATTTATTAAATCTATATTTATTTTATCATGACTTATTTTTAAACGACTTCAAAAAAGAAGGAGTTTATCAATTCGGTTGTGATTTTTTCTTCATAGTTGTTACCTCAAAACTCCGACATTTTTGGACTGATATGTAAATTATTATTTTTATTTGAAAACGATATGGTCTTAAATTTCCTTTTTATAAGTACATTTTTACTTCTTGATAAATTAACAATATCACAATGACATTTCATTTTACTTAATGAAAGTTAGGTTTTCCAATCCAGAATAACGCAAGTCCTATCAACCGATTTGATGGGCGTAAAATGGGCGTAAACATTATTGTGTTTCAAACTATAAAGGACTAGTCTACTCACAGAGAAACTAACAGGGTAAGCAAAATAAAAACTTGTAAAATAACAGAACCTGCTACCTACTTCTTTTCCTGCACTGACCGTAGAAGCCAGTCGAGATTGGGCAAAAAGGCGCACGTGTCATCATTATCATCGTCTTTTTTAGCTTCACTGCAGCAAGCAGCATGACCCTCTCTGTTCTACCAGAGTCATATATTAGCCAGAGCAGTCAGAGGATTTGGCCTATACTCTGCACGCTAACTAGACGTCTTGGAAAGGTCTCTTTGACGTTGAGCTTGGGTTTCCTAAGTTGCCTACTAGGACATTCACGGAAAGACTTGAAGCACGTATCACGTGCATTTTCACCTGGCGCCCCTAGGCACACGCCTTGTTTGCCTTAGGAAAAATCCGTCTCTGCCAACGCACAAACTAGTTACTATGACCTATTTATCTAAATGCCATACAACAATGTTAATTTTGATTGACATCCTATCAGTCTATAATTCTGCTGATTAGCATAGATGTCAGTCGTCTCAAATTACACAGAGAGGGCGTACACATCATTGGATTACAGCAGACACGATCACAGTTCATTGACAGCCATGCACGCGTCTGCACTTCTATTACTGTGGGTTTTCCAATTCGTCAGAACTCAAGAGTGCCTTTTCCCTCATCGGACCTTAGAAGAAGCATGGGAAGAACAACTTATAGAGGACTTACGAGATAAACATGGTTCAAAATCTCCACCAAATGACACAGTTACATTGTACTTCCATTTCTTCTTGAAATACTTTTCCATAGACGAAACCACTTTCACAGCGTACAGCTGGCTACTATTATCCTGGAACGATCAAAGATTGAAATGGGATCCATCTGATTACAAAGGTGTTTCCGAAGTGGTCTACAAAAACTACAAATTCTGGGAACCGAGTTTCCAAATGCTGAATGAAGTTGACGATAATGATTTTGAATATCAAATTGGACAGTGCAGATTAGACAAGGACGGTGGCGTCACGTATGTACCAAGGGTCCTACATCAAGCTCCGTGCCATACGAAACTATCAAACTGGCCGTTTGATACTCAGAATTGTACTCTACAGATGGGATTTTTTACTCCAAACGCGAATATCGAAATGGAAAAATTTGAAAAGGTTGCAACTTTGATGGGTGCTGAATATGGAAGTGACTGGACCATACTGAAGGTGTATCAAGAGTATAAGGACATGGCTAACCCGATTACCACCTGCAATAAGGCAAAACAATTACATCTGACATTTTTTATAGAACGAGAAGGCGCAGGACTTGGTGCTATAGTTGTGGTTCCATCAATTCTTTTAACAGTTCTAGCGTTGAGTAGTTTTCTTATGAGTGTTCAAGATAAAATACGGTTAGGTGTATTGAGTTTTAATTTGTTATGCCATTTCTTATTGATCACAGATTTAAGTAAATTAATTCCTGAACATAGTGAAGATTCTCCGACAATTTTGTTTTATCTTCGGGGATCGGTTTTCATAAATATGCTTTTGATTATGTTCACTTTATTTTTAATGCATTTACGTAATAAAACTGATTCGGTACCTGTACGAATTGTTACTGTAAATGATACTGTGTTAAAGAGTAAAGTTAATTTTGTTATTTGGCCAAGGTGGAAGGTCGATATTCCAAAAAAGGCGTCGGAAGATGAACAACTTGTTATTACTCAATGGGCTGATTTTTCGAATATTCTAAATAGTTTTTGTTTCTGGTTGGTCGTTATTGTATATGTATGTTTTATCTGCTTATATATTCCTCGTCCATGTGGTTTTGACGCTGAAGACTCGGAGACGATTTCCCTTTTGGAGACAGTAGATTAATAACTTAACAGCAAATTTGACTGTCGCTCGCGCGCTACGATGAGATTAGTCATTTAGGTTTTAGTGATTCACAATCACTACATATTATAAATCAAAGTACTACGCTGCGTCAGTCTGTATGTACGTAGAGATGGGCCGCGGGAAGAAATGCAGGAAGGTAAAAATGGGAAGGAAAGGGAAGGAAGGGAAGAAATGAATTAATTCCCATTTATACCCGGTATTTTTAATAATACCCGGGTAGAAATTAATTTTGTTAAATTTACTTTAATATTGATACAATATTTTGATTTAGCAGCTTAGTTTAGTAAAATATCGTTCAGAAATAAAAGGCCTTTTAGTTAAATCATGTTTATTCTTTGATATACAAAAAAAAAATAGCAAATATAATGATTTCTATTTTAAACACAGCCGTATTATAAGAATCATTTTCCTTTCTTTTTACTACGTAAGAAATCTAAAATTTAAACATTTATACAACATATTGCTAGTATGCATGGCTTTAATCTACCCTGATCATTGATATATGTTAGTTAAGTAACTATAAGCACATATTTGCAAATAAATTTTAAACTTAAACAAATATTCGTCAAGTATAAGCACATTACTTACTTTATTTATAAAGTACGTTAGTATAACTATAACTGTTTATAAAAATCACAAAAATCAGTCGTATAACTTTAACTGTTTATAAAAATCATAAAAATCACAAAAATCAGTCTTATAATAGTCATATAAAATCAGCATCAAATACTATGTTCGTATCCTAATTGACTCGAGTTTAATAATCACAGTTTGATTGACTTAATAATAACATGAGATACAAAGGTATGTATGTATATATGATAAACATATGTATCCCTACGTGCACTTAAAAATTAACAATTTATAATTTTTAATCATCATTACTGTCAGTTATACTATCACAGTTTAAAAATTCAACTTCAGGTCTACTCGGACCTGGTAAAATATTATATTCTTGCTGCTCTTCTTCAGTGAACACATTGCTTTCATAGTCTTCGCTATCATAAAATAAATCATCATGAGATTCATGTTCCTCAGATTCTTCGTCACTGTAATTGTATTTGTATTTGTTAAGAAGATCCCAGTTATACGACGCAAAGGCTATTTTAGCTGCTCTCTCGGGCATTAATCGATTTCTTTTTCTCGAGTGTATGTGGCCATGTTTGCTAAATGATCGCTCTGTTGCGGCGGATGTACAAGGAGCCGTTAGAATACGAACGGCAATTTTACTAAGAGCTTTAGCAGAACAAAGCCCTTTCCACCATGTTACGGGATTTATAGTATCTACTTTTTCCCATAGAAAGCGGCTCCTCCAAAATCCATCTCTTGCTTTATAATCGGCTATGTCAGATATTACAGAAAATTGAAGTGATTCGGCCATTTGTTCAATAAAACCCATGGCCTCGAGGTCTTCGTTTTCATTTAATTCAACGCCTTGAGTTCTTGGATCCAGAAGATAAGCTGCTAAATGTATAGGTTTTATGCAGTCGATGGTCCTTTTTTCAACTGCATCAAGAATATGTTGTTTGTGTTCGTGACTCAATATATTTATATCAGGCAATATGAATAATAGTTTAGATTTTATATCCTTGAATATCGTATAAACATTGTGAATATTGCATTTGTTGGACTCGAGTTGAAATATGGGACCAGTTGAAGGTTCTAAAATCAATAGGCAATTTTCAATCATAGTCCAAAAATTATCATCTAGAATAGTCGACTTAATTTCTTGTGGCAATTGTGTACTAGTTTCATCAATAGCTAAAGCCAAAAGAGCTGTTTTTGTATTTTTTATACTTCTCAAGGCTGCTACATGACTGCCCCAACGTGTCTTTGCTGGTAATTTTAATGTTTCTCCTGTTTTTTTTTCTTTTATAATTTTCTTTAATGATGCAGTCAAAACTTGGCTCTTTTTGATAGTTTTAATAACATCTACAGATAAATCAATAATTCCATTGATAACATCACATTTTATTATATCGTGAGTCAATAGATTCAGTGTATGAGCGATACAATTGAGAGGAACTATTTGTGGATATTTATTTTTTACAAGTTCAAATGCTTTCTGAAGATTTCTTGCATTGTCGCCAATTAGAGTAACAAACTTGGATTCTCCGTAAGTACGCATGATTTTGATTAGTTCTTCACTGAGATATAAGCTTGTATGTCTATTATCTGTGGTACACAAACTTTCGGCAAAATAAGGTTCGGGGTTTGAAATAATAAAATTAATGATTCCTTCGTTGTTTACATTTGTCCACGCATCACATTGAAGATGTAGATAGCTTGTACTTCTCAAATTTTCGGTGACATCTTTTTTGACTTGGTTGTGTACTTTGTCTAAAAGATTTGTAGACATATATTTCCGCGAAGGTATTGGAAACGAAGGCATACCAAATTTCAAAAAGTCCTTCCACAATGGGTGTTCTCCGATATTTAAAGGTGAACCTGAAATAATTACTGCTTTCGCAAATTTCAGCGTTAGTATTTCAATCTCTTCTTCATTTAATGATCGATAATGTGACGTTGAAGGCCGATTTATATTATCTTTGTCAACCTGTTTATTCAATGAATCATCAATAGAATCCCTTGCCATGGATATGTTGGCGTTAATATCATCAATCAAGCTCCGTTTATTTTGGTTGCTGCTTCCTGGTTCCAGGGTATTAATCTGATGGTTTGGAGTAGTTTCGTCTGGAATCTTAGTAGTTGTAATTGTAACATTTTTTTCGATTTTTGTCTTTATATCAAGTTTTATAATAGCTGGACATTTATCACAGTTTAATAAGTGATTTCCCATTTTAGTTACATTTGGTAACTTATATTTATGATCACAGTAATTACACATTACTGATTTGTCTGGACTTGATCGGTAGTGTTTCCAGACATATTCTTTTCTTTTTCTTCCATTAGGCATTATCTAAAACAAAAATATTATTTTTTGAGAAAACGTGGTTCATTTAATGAAATACTAGTATACATCTTAAAAAAAATATATGTGGTCATATGGATCTATATCTTACACATTTTTCCTTTTTATTTGTATAACAACATAATTAAAGATCTTCACGAAATTATTCAGTTTTTAATTAATCAATAATCATCAACAGATTACAGATCAGGTACCTAGTTACGTAGGGTAGTATTTGTACTAAGGTAGTTCTTTATTATACGATTGCAGTGGCGGTATGCAACAAATAAATCGGTAGAAGAGTAGCTTCAGTCGGCCAAAGACAGCAAAAAGCGCTGTAGCCACTTTTTATTCATGCCAATTTATGATGATGTAAAATGATAAATAAATAAGATGACTACTAAGACAGGAAAAAATATGTTGTTTATTTGGACTGACCGACACTTATGTAGTGTAACCATGTCGTCAAATACTGTCATTCTCTTGAAACGTTTACTTTCTACGTTTTCTTTAGCGGATATATTTAACACTGATTAAAAAAATATGTTGTTCGTTTTTTGTTGTTTACACAACAACAAAACCCTACATATTCCTAAATATTTTCCAAATGAACTAAACAATAAAATTTAGTTTGTACTTACCGATTCTGAAAAGGGACAATGGAAATAATCAAGCCGAGCGCGATCACTTGACGCGTACGCGCACTGGAACCAACTACACAAAATGGCGAGCTAACTGCGAAGCGCGAATTGCGCCCTCCCCGCTTCTCCCCCGTTTCACTCACCGTAATCGAATTGTAGGGAGTATGGTACATTACAAGACATAGAACTCGTAACGTAAGTATCATTCGCCTGTTGTGTACATAAACTCTTGCATTAATAACTTTAATATTTTTAATTAAATATTTAAATTTTACAGTTGAATATATAGAAATAAAAATTAATGCCTTTATAACATGTATTAAATAACACCTTCATTCGATTAAAACATTGTTTTTTAAATAAACTTAAAAATATTCCCATAAATAAAAAGCTTACCATTTCTTCCCGGAAGAAATTGAAATCGGGTGGGTAAAAATGGGTGTAAATGGAAATATTTCCAGAGGTTGGGTTTTTACCGGGTAGGCGCCCATCTCTATATGTACGTGATAAACTCAAAAGCTACTGTACGGTTTTGCATGCGGTTTTCCCCCATAGATAGAGTGATTCATACGGAAGGTTTACATGCTAGGGAGCAGCCTGGGACTGTTAATATTTCATAATTCACTGTCAAGTCCAGTATTATTATTTACTACCATAACCATTACATCCTTGGTGAAAATGATTGATATCTACTACGTTTTTACGCTCCACAATTGTTTACGAGTACATATATTATCTAGATAGCTGAAAAATAGTATCAGTAGACTATGCGGCTAGCAAACCATTATTATTTACATTTCATTTTTCACCTTTCTACCATCACGTTTAACGTAGGGTTTTTGTTTATTTTTGGACTTAATTAATAGCTCTGTCTACTCGTACCTCATAAATGATAAAACTGTGTATAATATGTATATCAAGTACATAAACACCTATATACATAGTAAAATATTAATCGTTTTGGAACTTTTGGACCCTTAGAGTAGTAATTCAGCCACCAGGTACAGGACAAACTCTAGAAACTAAAGTGTAACCGAGGCGCAGCGGTCAACATGCCTGCCTGCGACACGGATGGTCCCGGGTTCGATCCCCGGTCAGGTCAAGATGGAAAATGATCTGTTTCAGATTGACCTGGGTCTTGGATGTTTATCTACGAGTATATGTGCATTTAATGTTTTCTTATGTTTTCGCGATTGTTACACATTTAAATAAAATTATTTTAATACGGTTTTTATCGCGTTTATTACATTATTTATACACCTAACGTTTCGAGCACTTTACAGTGTTCGTGGTCGCAGGTAGACTAAGTTGACATTTGTCTAGTATTTTATAAGAACTGCAAAATCTACCGCCTAAAATATTTATTGATAACGTTCCGGATGTACGCAGTATTGGCTCACGGTGTCTGAAGGTCTTGCAGTCTTCTGCTTAGCTTGAGATTTGATTAAATTGATGACTGGATCCCAAGCTGGTGGTAACTGCCAACCATCCTCTCTATTGAAATTAGGATGTTTTTTAATTTCAATAGCCTCACGAAGCATTCTTGGAATGTATCTGTTTTCTTTTGCAAGGACTTGAGGATTATCAAAACGCATATAGTGGTTGGGTTTGTCTAGGGCATGTTCACAGACTGCAGACTTCGTTGAGCGCCTATGCTTCATGTCAGCAATATGTTCTTTTATACGGGTACCGATGCTTCTCTTTGTTTGCCCAATGTATGATAAACCACACTCACAGTCAATTTTATAAACTCCAGCATCTTGTAACGGGATATTAGATTTGACAGGTCTTAAAAGTTAGTTTATTTTCTTGTGCGGCTTGTAATAGGTCTTGATTGAAGCACGCTTAAGTATATTACCAATTTTGTCTGTAACTCCCTTTACATATGGTAAGATGGCAGGAAAGCGATCAACTGTGTGAGGCTTTGGGCGGCTTCTGTGATGTGTTTTTGGGAGGTTGAGGTTGTTGCTTCTTAAAACCGATTTTACTCGTTGAAGCTCCTCCTTGAGGTGGTGGGTGTCACAGATGCCATGTGCTCTCTGAAACAAAGATTTACCAACGGTAGCCAACTGACATGGATGATGATGGGATTTGCCATTGAGATATTTGTCGTTATGGGTAGGCTTTCTATACACAGTATGACTAATAGTATTATCAGGATTTCTAATTATTAAAATGTCAATTGTTATAAAATATAGTATCGTTGAATTAGTATCCCATAACACAAGTCTTGCTTAAGAACTTACTTTGGGGCTAGCTCAATCTGTGTGATTTGTCCGTAATATTTATTATTGTTTAATTTGTTTTGTACAATATTATTTTATACAATACAATAGTATAACTTTTTCTTTTCTTTATATATACGGACAAATCACACAGAGTGAGCTAGCCCCAAAGTAAGTTCGAATCTTGTGTTATGGGATAGTAACTCAACGTCACGTTTTTACTAACTAGGTTATAAATAATTACAACATCCAAACCAACTGATTGTTTGTTTGTTTTTCGTGTATGTAAGTGGCTTAAGGATTACACGACTAAGTGTGACAACAATTTTATCAATGTTTTGTAATAAAGATACTTTAAAAATTAAAATAACCTTTTCGCTTTTCTTTACTTTACAAGCATTGATTAACGCTAACTCTAACTATTTTTGGATGTATGGATGGATTTTTTACTCTTTTACGGAAAAGCTACCCAGTAAATCTCGTAAAAAATACTCTATGGCGATATCTTCGAGTAGGTCATAGTTAAAGAGATAAATAAAATTTAAAAAGAAATTCTTGGCATCCGCCGACACTGAAGAACCCTCCATCTTGTAAACAGCTGAACCAATTTTGATCAAATATACCTGTTATCTCTATTTACCTTTTCTTGGCCGTTTTTTTGCGGTTAGGGTTAAAAATAATGCGGATAACTCATTTTAAAAAATCTGATACTAGCTGTGTGAGTCTAGAGTTTTTTGACATACACACACAGAATGAGTTAAAAAAAAATCTATGTAGCGGTATTCATCATCATCATCAGGTCTTTTTTAGTCTCCACTGCAGGAGCACGACCCTCTCGTACCTACTATCAAAGCCATATATTAGCCAGAGCAGTCAGAGGATTTGGCTTACACTCTCCACGCTGGTCAGACGGATTGGAGAGGTCTCTTTATGTTTATAAGCTTTGTTTAGCTTGTGATTCCTAAGTCGCCTTCTACGACATCCACGGGAAGACTTGGAGTGGTCCTATTCTACTCTGCCGGGAACCACACGACTAAACATCCACGGGAAGACTTGGAGTGGGTAGTAGCAGTATTATCGACTCAATATTTACTTTTTTGCTAACTATATCTGTGGTAACCTGAAGGAATGTGGAGAGTTTACTAGCTTCGCATGCGACCTCTCCTTGTAATATTGATCCTTTAAGGGGGCACACTAGACACAGTAGCGACGCCAATCATTTTATTCCTGATACTTTACAAAAAGAAAGAAATTCAAGAATGTAAATCATATAAGCACTAGTAAATAACCTGAAGTATTTTTGGAATCATGTTTTAATATTATTAGAATCAGTCATTAAGAGGAAACGTGATTACCGCAAAAAAAGGCCGTTTTTGGCGGTAATCTGATTCTCATAATTCTCACTGATTCTGATAATATTAAATATGATTCCAAAAATACTTCAAGTTATTTACTAGTGCTTATATGATTTACATTCTTGAATTTCTTTCTATTTGTAAAGTATTAGGAATAAAATGATTGGCGTCGCTTCTGTGCCTAGTGTGGGCCCTTAACAACATCAATTTTAGGTCTGTCTTTCTCCGTGACCCAGACAACGCGTATGGAAAACGTCATGATCATGATAATGGGTTCAGTAGTTAAGCATGAAACTACGAATAAGTAAAACAACAATCAAATCCCAATCCCAACTAATATTATAAATGTGAAAGTGAGTTTGTTTGTTTATTTGCTTGTTACGCTTTCACGCCGTATCTACTGAACCGATCATCATGAAATTTTGCATACACATAGGTTAGGGTACCGAGAAGGACATAGGCTATATATTACGCGGGCGAAGCCGCGGGTAACAGCTAGTACTAAATAAATAAATAAAGAAAGAATAATGAATAATGTCTTAATTAGAATATATTATAAAAACGCCACAGAGTAGCAAAATACGTAATTATCCTTTGTTTGTGTTCAGGTACATCATTCAACGCCAACCTGTCGCCACAGAGCAAAAAAAAAATGTTCTATCTCGATGCTAAGGCGGTACATTCACGATAATTTTCCTCAGTAGAATTAATATTTTGAAATTAAAACAATATTTGTTTACATAATACAACTATACAAATAGTTGTATACATACATATATATTAGCCAGGGTAGTCAGAGGAATTGGCCTACACTCTCCACGCTGGCCAGACAGGTTGGAGAGGTCTCTTTGATGTTTATTAGCTTTGTTTAGCTTGCATTTTCTATGTCGCCATCTGCGACATTCACAGGAAGACTTGGAGTGGTCCTATTCTACTCTGCCGGGAACCACTACGGCCATTACTGTTACTTGGGCCGGGTGTGACGCACGTGCCCTTGCGTGTATTATAACATAACCACTCTTGAAATTGCTTACAACCATCTGGTACTCACTGGGCCACCTTCTACACCCTACACCCCAATCACAACCTTTTTCATTCGGAAACGGGTCAAACGAAGAATAATCTAAAGGGTGGTATTTAAACACAAATCAAATAAAATACTTTTTTTATGCAATAATATTCCCAATTCCCATCAAACTTACTGATTGCACAGCAAAATACTCAACTCAAAATATTAGAAAAAGAACTGCAATTTATGTTTGCGACGTACATTTGAACAATTTTATAAATGCACTGCTTTTAATGACTAATGCACATTATACCTATGAACTCTTTTTTATATATAGCTTCTATTTATAAATTACTTACAGCAGTTTATAGGGTTCCGTACAAAAATTGAAAAACGGAACCCTTATAGGATCACTCGTGCGTCTGTCTGTCCGTCCGTCCGTCTGTCACAGCAGATTTTCTCCGAATCTACTGAACCAAATTAGGTGAAATTTGGTAAGATGGTGTAATCCTATGACCCAAACACGGATGTGCAAAGTAAATAAAGATTTTTTTTGAAATAAGGGTCATTTTCAGGGGCCCAATTACAAAATTTTAAAAAAAAAGTTATGCAAACCTTACTGTGTCATATATCAAATGAAAGGGCTCATTATGAGGATCTCAAATATATTTTTTTGTTCGGGTAAAATCAATACTTTTGATTTTATTCACGAAAGAAGGCAAAAATTGACCATTCCCCCCCCCCCCCCCCTGATCTCCGAAACTACTGGGCCGAAAATTTTGAAAAAATTACAAAGTGTAGTTCATTCCTTGAAGATTACAGGAAAAACAATAAGAATTCTATCACTTGAAAATAAAGTGGTAAACTTACTATAATAAGTTCATCTAGGGAAATAGTTCACTAAAACACCACTAGACAGCGCTAGTCAATAGAATAAAACATTTTTGCACATTGTGTGTGTGTACACGAAACATATTGTACGGAACCCTCATTGCGCGAGTTTGACTCACACTTGGTCGGTTTTTATTCTAAATAAAACAGCATTTTATTGGTCATAATCATTTTATTATTTATTAAGTACAACGTTTTTCTTATATATCTAAAAATCAAAATAACGTTTCTGGCGCTTCGGCGGCCGCTGCCGTGGCACGCTCGCTTCGCTCGCTTGCCTCGCGCGTGCTTGGTTCATGTAGAACCTTACGCTCGTTGCTTCGCTCCTCGCAACCTACCTCTACTTTCCGATAACCAGTTCCTTTCTAAAACCATATTCCTAACCTTCAAAGACGATTTTTCGCAAAAGCATGAGTCACAGAGAAAAATTTTTACTAAAAAAGAGGATAGGATCAAATACTATTTTTGTATTTTTTTGTGCAGTCAGTATTTTTGATAGGCATGTAGTATTTTTAAGTAAATACATTTATTTGTATCGCATTATGAGGAAAAAAGTAATGTCATGCTGATGTATATTTTCGAATTTCTGCAGTATTTGTTTGGTTAAACATTTAGTTTATTTGTAGTGAAGAATTTATTTGATGTAAAAAAGCATATAAATGATGAAAATATATTGATATGCGATTATTTATTTGATGTGCAATTAATATTATCCCTAATCTAAATATTATTTAAGAAAATACAAAAACAAACTATTGATAGAGGAGGCAATGTGACTGTTGCTGGGGCGCTACGAGACACGCCTTTCCAACACATTTCATACGAAACAGCATGTCAGGATACTGTTTATTGAGGTTTTAAGTATGTTAAGCAACCCCTGGTGCAGTCTCTACTTGGATGGGTGCCCGCAAGTGGCATAAAAATATCTTGAGCTCCTCCGTGCTTCGGAAGGCACGTTAAGCCGTTGGTCCCGGCTGTCATCGTTGATGGCAGTCGTTAAGCTATGTCAGATGCCTTAAGGCAGCTTGAAAAATCTGACACTAGTGTTGGCCACTTACACATACGTAAAAGAAACATTGAGGTTTTGGGTTTCAAGGTTTTATTGTAATTATGATGATACCATATCACAGCACATTTGGGCATTCTTAGGTTTTTTTTAGCTCGAACTGACAGCCTGTGTTTGCTTTTGCCTGACAGCCGGGTCCGCGGTGACACGCGATATTATTATTTATAACTCTCGTCTCTATAAGCTTTTTTTTATAGTATTAAGCGTGCGACATTCTGTCTTTGTGGATAAACGAATGTCCATCTTTAACCCCTTCCAGTGGAGGCCGGCAAAACAGAATTTTTGTGTTACGCTCGTTTATCAACTGAGTCGCCAGCGCTAGCGATAATGCAGGGTTAAAATAATAGCAAAGACAATATAAAGTAAGTTTATTTTTCGCTTTTGTGTTTATGATATTTATTTGAAATCTTTTCTTTTTTGTAATAAGATTTTTTTTTCCCAAAATGTCGAGGGTCAATTAACACATATGTAGGAGATGTAATAAAAATTTTCATATAAAAAATCGCTTGAATTTTACAGTTAACAAGGTTGGGATTTCTCCCAAAGTTGAGGACGCTTGCTTGCTTCGCTCGCTCGCTCTGTTTTGGTTACAAGGAAACCTAACGAACCTAACCTACCTTTTGTGACCGAATAGATTTTCGTCGTTTTGTTTGTAAAATATTAAAGTGAAATCAGCCCGGCTCCATGTTTTAAAAATGGTTATAAAGAGGAATGTGAGTTCTATTGATTCCCATCCGCAAAATATCTAAATTCGTGCTAAGCTATTCTAAAGCGCACCCTGAAATTCGTGTAGTTTGGTGTTTTAAGTGCTCATACTCAGGAACAATTTGACTTTCTTCTAACTTTTGACGAGACATGTTGCGGGTTCAGTCCTGTAAACTTTTGACGAAGCATGTTGCTAATGATTCTTTGTTGGTTTTTGACGAAGAATGTGGCGGATGACCGTATGTAGTAAATTTTAATAAATATATTTATTTTGAAAAATGGTTAAAGTAAATTGTTAGTTATATGGACTCCTTAGATATACTCTATTAGCCTAAAAGCGTAGAAAAAACCTGTGTCCAACTCATAGTCGGTCGCGCAAACACACAGCTACCAATTTGACGGATTTTGAAGGCACAAATTGACAGTATACTTGGATAACACAAAGCTTCACGCACACAAGCAATGAAAAATTGGCCTGTTTTTTAATCATTGAAATAAAGACAAGATGTTGTTTAGAGAGTATAATAGTCAAAGATAGACTCGTATAGATTTGTCAGCAGCACCCACGAGGCAATCACCTTTGATCAAAGATCGTGTAGATACGCCATCTTTGGTACAACACCGCTACTTTGTATCTCATTCATTAAAGATGATTTGGAGAAAGGGAGCGGAGAGCCTTGTATGTTAGGGCCAATATGATAGTCCGAAGATTTGCTTGCTGTACAAAGCAGGTTAAAGTTACGCAAAGCATTTTGTAACTCTTTGTACACGTGCAGCCTTTGGACACATTAATACCCAAGTAGCATATAGGGCTTTGCGCACTCAGTATAACAATGCCCTTAGAGTAATGTTGGGGATGCGCCGCCCTTGTAGTGCTTCAGGGATGCAGGCGGAAGTTGGAGTTGACAGTCTGTCAGCCAATATAAGAAAGCGCACAGCATCCTTGATTCACCGGGTGCGGGGCAGCGCCAACACACTAGTAGAAACGGTTGCGGCTGGATTGGACGTGGACAGTGCTATTACGCAGCACTGGACTCGCGTTCATCTAGTCAAAGATACGAAGCCGTTAAGAAATTTCGATTTAGATATTGTACTAAAATAGTTTTAAGTTTTCTTTGTTACTTACACTTTATGGGTCGTAAAGCCTGAAATAAAAGATTTTTATTTTACTTTTTATTATTCTAGACATTGGCTGAATTACCGAAATCTTGATGGAAGACATAATCTAAAGCAAAAGAAGAAGAAGAAAGAAATAAGAGGACGTCGCCCAGTCCATTATCATTCTTAGATCCATGGTAAAAGATTGGTTAACCATCCCAACTACAACCATAATAAAAGCAGTCTCATAACTTAAACTAAAATTACTGCGAACGTTTTAAAAATGTTTTCTTAACGCGCACAAGTTTGCAGTTAGTCGACTTTAATATTCCAAGTTTTTACGTCTGTGGAACTTTTACTCGTTTTATTAGTTTTTAGATAAGTTATGTGTTTG
This sequence comes from Rhodophaea formosa, assembly GCA_963082605.1. Taxonomy (NCBI): domain Eukaryota; kingdom Metazoa; phylum Arthropoda; class Insecta; order Lepidoptera; family Pyralidae; genus Rhodophaea; species Rhodophaea formosa. The sequence continues at coordinate 3,349,101 of OY720228.1, read as the reverse complement.
GTAAACTTTTTTCTTTACACGTAAGGTTAGCTTAGCGATTTATTCGGTTTCAATAGTTTTCATTACGGTACCTAATTGTAAGGAATTCTAGGATGAGGGATCTATTAGACGGAGAGCGGTCTCGCGTTCAAGCGTTCGGGAAGCAAAGGCATCTAAGATGCATCCCTTAGATGCAATAAATAACATTGTCGTGACATTTCTAGAGATTTGCGCAATTATTATTATGTCTTTGCTATAAATCTATCTTATTTTTCTTGAGTGCATTTGAACACTACATAAGTGTTCATTATTAATTCAATTTTAAGGTATTCAGCGAAGTTTAAGTGAAGCTTTTGATATATCACATGATGATGATGAATTCGATAAACATATTGAAAATAAACTGCAAGGTCAAATTAATAATTAAGTGCATCAATTATTTTATTATCTTTGATAGTTTGAAATACAATCGTGTTAACGCCCATCATTGCTTTGATAGGACTTGAGTCATATTAAATTTCATGATCAATTCCAACATCCGCACATTATCATCATAATTTGTCACAAAACATTACAATGCACTCAATAATGTACGCATTTGCTCTAATTTTCATGTGTATTTTCCAAGTCGCCAGAACTGAAGACTGCCGGATATCACATCAGTCGGTAGAAGAAACCTGGGAGACAAAACTCATGAACTATTTAAAAACTCAGCCAAAAACGGCTCCTAACCAAACCATCGATGTACACACGCAAATTATCCTAAGATACTTCAGTATGAGTGAAGATGAAGAAAAAATCGAAGCTGCCAGCCACTTTGTTATTTCTTGGTTTGATAAACGATTGACATGGAATTCTAATGAATACCAGGGGATCTCTGAAGTCGTTTACCATAGCTACAAATTCTGGGAGCCAGAGATCGAATTATTAAATGAAGTGGATTATGACGAACATAGGTACTACTACAGCCTTTGCAGATTGGACGCCAGTGGGCTCATTTTCTGCGCACCAAAGCTCACCCATGAAGCTCCATGCCATACCAAGGTATCTAACTGGCCGTATGATGTTCAAAACTGTACCATACGGATTGGAATATTTACTCCATCTGCTACTATCAACGTAACTCGTTCTCCTCATGTCATCTTCTTGGATGGAGCAGAATATTCAGCGGGCTGGACTATCATAAAAGTCTATCGTGAACGTTCACAAGTTGGTTATCATCGCAGTACATGTGAAAAAGGAACACAAATAGATGTAACATTTCTGCTTCAAAGGGAAGGTGCTGGTCTCGGTGCTATATTAGTGTATCCAGGTATTGTATTGGCAATATTAACATTAAGCAGTTGTTTATTTAATGTTCTAGATGATATGAGAAAGGGAATTTTATGTTTCAACTTGTTATGCCATTTCTGGTTCATAAAAGAAATTAGTGACTTAATTCCGAAGCATAGTGCAGATACTCCGACAATTTTGTTCTACTTGCGCGAATCGCTTTTGATAAATATGTTTTTGGTTATGTTGACGATTTTCTTGGCTTCTTTGAGAAGGAACACAAAACCAGCGCCCTCATGGGTTAACATGATAACTGATACAGTGTCGAAAAGTAAAATTAATTTATTTATATGGCCACGTTCAAAGAGTGAAGTTACGAAGAAACTACCATTGGAGCAGAAGATAATATTGAGTCAGTGGACAGAATTTTCGGATACAATTAATAGTTTTTGCCTGTGGCTGCTCGTATTTATATACTTATTCTTAATTTGTCTTTATATACCCCGTAAACCTTTTGTGGAACCCGATCAGCTGAAAAGAGAGTATCTTAAAGATCTGCAATAAGTTATTAAGTAAGTAATTAATCTTTTTTTTCATTGCAATTTTTTTTAGTCCTCCTCCTTGCTTCGTAGTCCTCATCGAGGGTCGTCTATACAAGGCTTTTTGTGTGTACTATGTTCCGCCCTTGACTCTGCTTTGCAGATTGTTTGTCTCTAGCTGACAAAACAAATTATTTAAAAAAAATGCGACAAATTATTAAGTAAGTAATGTCTATTTTATTTTGTTTGTTGCAGTCTTGCGAATATTTTAAGACTAGAACGTTTTTACTTCTCTTTGTAAAAAGAGTGACTACATAGTATTGCTATCAAATTTGTGAAATAAAAGTTTAAAGGTTTTTATTCGTTTGTTTATAAATTGCACCAATTCTATCAAGTGCTAATAAAGAAGTGCATGATTAAAAGTCAGGAGTTATTGTGCATATAACCATACATTTGTTTGCTCAATTTCTTGTGTGTATTTTACATTTTTTATGCTAAAATCTGTGCACAGCCATATAATTAGTATGTTATTGACGAGTTTTATTTAATCAAAATATGACACATTTTCATAATACATTTTTACAAATATTTAGTCAAAAATTCCACCCCGAATCGTACCCGGCTCAAAGGTTCCCATTACTGCAGCGGCATTTCCCCTTTGAATAGCTATGGAAAGCCTTTGAACGGTTGGATACCACATTAGTCGAAAAAAGAAACTTGGGAGCAAAAAAAACAACAAGGAGAATAAGGCTATAACATTGCTCTACCACCCATTGATATGTGCGGATATTTCTCACCAGTAACTTTTATTTTTGCAACAAGAAAGAGAAGTTCAATGAGTTGAGAGAGAGAATGAATTTTGGCAATATTTTATAATTTGGTATAAATTAAGCGTGTAATCAATTAATCTCATTATAATTTACGTACGTTCTTATTCAGCTTGCTTAAAATATCAATGATTTGAGAAATATAAGCCTTTTAAAATTTGTACAGAAATGTTGAGAGGCTTATAATTCTCAAACGATTAATAATTTTACAACGCTGTATAGGAACGCAAGTAGATTATAATGAGATTTATTGATGGAATGCTTAATTTTACTCCAAAATTATCAAATATTAATTCCTTATTTTCGTTTGTATGGAGACATGCGCATCCAGGGCCCTCTTAAGCTTGTTTTTCATTTTTGTATGAATAAACGGTACATTTGAGAATAAACACAGTACTTTATAATCTCCTTGATTGCGACTATCGAAAACAACAAATCGTATAGATGTGCATCAAACTCAGTTTAGTTAATTTTTTATGGACGTAAGCTCAGGCAATTTCCGGCGCTTTCCGGAAGCTCTATTATTGAGTGCTCTGGAAGCACACAACCATTGATTGCACTTAGTCATACATACCTCGGTTGTAACGAATATTTGGATAGTAAAAATGTGGATCCATAATTGCCTTTACAATTAAACATTTTAAGGATACCCGAATTTAAAAAAAACCTCGTGGACTTTAGAATAGTTTCATCATCATCATCAAGTCTTTTAATCTCCACTGCAGGGGCATGACCTTATCTGTACTACCAGAGCCATGTATTAATTAGAGCAATTACAAGTTTTGGTCTAAACTCTCCGCGCTGGCCAAAAAGGTTGGAGAGATGTTTAAAAGCTTTGTTTAGCTTGTGTTTCCTAAGTCGACTTTCACGCCATCCACGGGAAGACTTGGAGTAGTTCTGTTCTACGGTGCCGGAAACCACACGGCAAGTGACGTGTTGTTAATTATGTCATGCTGCAACTTCACCTTTTCAATAGATCATCGATATGATGAATATAAAAATATTTGATTTGTTCAAGACAACTGTTGGATGCGCGCCTTTGTCTGTGCTGTCGGTATTTGATAGTACCAGCCTCATCCCCGAGGAGGGCGCTTGCATCGACAGAGATTTGCGTACCTCGCGACAACGCGCTCGCGCCGCAGTCTGGCTAGCCGCTTGCTCGAGCGTGCACGCTGCGCGCTCGCGAAAAGAGCTTTCACCCGACCAGTATTCGCCCAAAACTCGCTGGAATTCCCGCCCGCGCGCGTACCCACGCTAACCGCTCGCTAAACGAAAAATAACTGAGTGTACGTGATTACTACGAATAAAATCAGCCCGCATTATATACGGCGTGCCTATCTTCGCTCGCATCCATGGGAGACCGTCAGGGATAACAAAAAGGTCAGTGCTTTCTTTTATCGGTGACATAGCAAAGGTACGCCATCTTGTTTCGCCCCCAGCAATTTTTGATTCGCTAACATATTGTTCAAAATTCATCTTCCCGCATCACCAATACCATTATAAAAAGAGTCGTCTTGAACAATGAGTGAGTTTTACCAACTTTCAATGTAAATTCGTACCGGCAATGCGAGATTTTCAGATTACGCTGTAATGTTACGTCGCAGATATTGTTCAAACTCGTAGTTTAGTAACTTAGAATTAGGAACTGGGTTAGTATAGTAATTAGAATAAGGGTTCCTTTTTTTTCATTTTTGTATGCAACCGAATTGACAACACCCTCTTTTTTTAAGGCTGTTAAAATATTTTGGGAGTGTGGCAACTTGAAACTAAACTTGAAACACATTTTCTTCTACATTTACACTGGAATTGGAAAACGTGAAAAATCGCTGAGAGCGTTGACGTCACCGGTCCTGATTAATGATGTTTTGAAAGCGTAATATATAACATTATACACCATACTTCACATTACCTGGAGAAATTAACGTTTTTTCCGACTAAAGCAAAAACTGGTAATGCAATAATTGTTTTTTTCTTTAAATTTCGTATGTATTCATCATCATCAGCCGCAAGAATTCCATTGCTGGACATAGGCCCCTAAGGATTTTCTATACGACCTGCTGAAAGTGGACTGCATCCAGCGTCTTCCTGCGACCTGGTTGGTGGGTCGCATCGCTGCGCTTGCCGGTACGTGGTCGCCATTCTAGGACTTTTCTGCCACATCGGCCATTGGTTTTTCGGTCTTTTAAGTCTGTTAAAACACTTTGAGAGTGAGGCAATTTAAAACACATTTTCTTCTACATTTACACTGGAATGGGAAAACGTGAAAAATCGCTGAGAGCCTGACGACACCGTGTCTGATTAATGATATTTTGAAAGTGTTATACATAACATTATACACCATACTTCACGTTACCTGGAGAAATGAACTTTATAGGACTGAAGCTAAAAAGTGGTAAAGTAATTCATTGTTTTTGTTTGTGTAAGTGTTGGTGACAGACATCTATAAAGAAAACTGCCTAAACGCATCCTCTTCATCATCAGTTTTTTTTGTCCCCCACTACAGGTGCACGACCCTCTATACCAGAGCCATATATTAGCCAGAGCAGTCAAAGGATTGGATCTGGCAAGTGGAGAGGTCTCTTTGATGTCTTAAAGCGTTGTGTAGCTTAAGTTTCCTGAGTCGATGTAACTCGTCGTCTCAGCCGCCAGAAGGCTACTGCTGGACATGGGCCTCCCCAAGGATTTCCATCATAGCGGGGTTTAGCTGTACTCACCACGCTTAGCAGGCGGGTTGGCGAGCGCAGTTTGTTTGGCGTATCTCGGTTCAGAAGCTGCTGCCCATCGAAAGGTAGCCAGTAAAATAAAAATTTTGCACACTTAACGAATTCTGATGTTGAGACATGCTCTGAAATACTCTGAATCTCCCCAAACGAAAGCTCTCTGTTGACCAAATAAATAATTTCCAATCCAACTGATATCATACAGCCTGACATTTAATAATTGCCGCGGCGCATACCCAAATAGCTGCAATTAATAAGGAATTATTCACACGGAATCGTCTGAGTGCGATTCCATGTCGCGCTTGTCAAAACTTGACGTTAGGTGGACTCCCTCTTGAACCTACTTTAGACTTGCTCCATCTTTTGTATTATTGTACAAAAAAATATTGCGTTAGTCTGCCCGCCGGTGGTCAGACGACCTGACCAAGGTTGCAGGAAGGTGCTGGATGCATGCCGCGTCCAACCGGTCGTATTGGAAATCCTTAGGTAAGGGGGTCCAGCAATGGCCCTCTGGCGGCTGAAATGATGATGATGAAGACACATTTGTATAAATTGCGTTTTTTCTGAAGGACTGAGCTAGCTCCCAGTGAGCATTTGCTGCTTCACCGGACTTTTGAGGTGAGAGCAAAGTGCCCTCAACGTGTAAGGCGAACATCACTCTTTGTTTATATTTACATACTTTGCTTAGTATAAGCAACTACCTATTTGTTTCGGGGTCCACTGCACCATCTCCATTTGAAATAAATCATGTAAAAGAAAACGCAGATACTTATCGGATACTTTTTTCTGCGAAACCATAAATAATAAGCCATAACTCTACAAACAATTTTCTACTGTTTACAATTTAAAGTGAGAAATTGAAGCCTTTCATGGCGTTTATGTGCCAAAAACGGCCACTTACGGGGGAAACGCTAATTAAAGATTTACGTAAACACTTTTAACTGTAAACAGTACTTAGTTCCTAAAATAGTTCGAAGTGATCCACATAGAAAAAAAAATTAAATAAATATAAGAGACAAATCACAAATCACACAATTATCGGTTCCATGACGGAACAGTAAAAAAGGGTACTCCTTTTTACTGTTCCGTGGGTTCCATCATGATCATTATCATCCTGCCTGTCCGGAGATCGAAACCAGGCCCCTCGTGTTGCAGGCTGGCCTATAAACTACCGGCCTCGTAGGCTGTCTATGAATAAATGAGCTTTAGGTGGGCGCAATCTCACGGTGACAGCAGGAACAGTCTCATTATTTGTATATCGCACCGTGGAAATGCATTCCCTGCATAAATGCTGCAGGTTTACATTAAATTCTGAATTATGCATGAGTTAATGTAGTGTTGTGTGTCATCATTTTCTATGTTACGCGATGACAGGTTTGTTTAGCCTCTAAGTTTAGTACCTTTTGAACAATTGGGGATGGATGTTACTTTACGTATATGCAACCATCGACTTTACAACCATGTCCGCCGTTTGGTTCCCGGCAGAGTAGAATAGGACCACTCCAAGTCATCCCGTGGATGTCGTAAAAGGCGACTAAGGAAACACAAGCTAAACAAAGCTTATTTAACATCAAAGAGACCTCTCCAACCCGTCTGGCCAGCGTGGAGAGTGTAGGCCAAATCCTCTGACTACTCAGGCTTGTATATGGGTCTGGTAGTACAGAGAGGGTCGTGCTCCTGCAGTGGAGACTAGAAAGACCTGATGATGATGATGAACCATCGACTTTACATTTTTATCATATTATATATTTTATTTTGTAATGCTTACGCCAACTCAAAAATCTAATGTGTACATGTCTGTGAAAATGGTAGCTGCAATGTTGTCGAAATATCAGACAAAACTTAAAAAGAATCGCGGTAAGTCCCGTAGTAACCAAGAAGTTGAAGACCTAGTGTCTGAACCAAACATTGTTGGTGAAATAAAATCATCTCATCTTCGGTGGTTCGGTCACGTGGAGAGAATGGGAGAGGATCGAGCCGTAAAGAGAGCATACTCAGGTAGACCAAATGGCCGTCGACCGGTTGGCCGTCCTAGGTACCGCTGGTGTGACGTGATCATGAAGGACCTACAGAGCCTCGGAGTATGCGACTGGCAAAGGCTGGCACATGACCGCAAGAAATGGCGCCTTCTAGTGTCGGAGGCCAAGATCCACTTTGGGTCGCTGCGCCATTGCAGTATGTAAGTAAAGTCCCGTAGTGAACATAATAGTGATTGTGACCGCGAAAGCTTAAAACCACGTAAGTACTAACCTTTTAGAATGGGAATTCAATACCAACTATAAATAGGTAAATGATATATTTCTGAGGACGAAAGTCAAACGCTAACATCAATTTGCTTCGACCCTGAAACGGATCAGATTCCACGCCGAAAACAACGAGAGTATAGAGATAAAACTAGCTGGTAGTACTTAAGTAGTAGCGTTACTCGTTTGATATTCTGAGATTTCTAAGAATGATTTCCACAAAGAAAAATGTACTCGTAAGTTTTTAGATACAAACTACTTAAATCAGACAAATTAAATGTGCCTTAATTTTTTTGATTCTAATTTAAATCATTTTTCATCGATTCTTGGTTTAGGTGAAGGAAAACACAGCGATAAGTAACATACGGCTGCACCTTAGACTACGCAGCAGTTGCTCAAACATTTTTTAATTACTGGGTAATAATTTAAATGTTTGGCATTATACACCATACACATGAAGATTAAAAGTTATAAACAAAAAAGAGAAACCATTTTTTTTTATATTTGGCAATTAAAATTGGGACAAATAGTTAACTATCTGTCCGTGTCTGTATGTTAATATATTTTTCTCTAATACATATACGTGAGTGCGTAACTCAGCCCGTCAATATGGAACAATTTGGAAAAGTTGTTCATATTTATGGGCTGAGCTACCACTATTGAAGGTCAAGTAACACGCTGTACAATCACACGAGTTTGATTTCTGTTCTTCGCTAGTTTGTGTGAGTCTCCTCGCCAATAATTCCATATAATTCGATGGATGTATTGTAATAGGACGTGTATTGGATCCTGAAATAAATTTGATGAGCCTAATATTGCAGGATCGATTCAGTTGTGTTGAGTCTGATATTGATATTATTATGTTGAAGAAACAACTATTTTTAAAACTATAAAAATATACGATTGTCTGGCAGAAAGAGCTAACTCAACACTAAGTTGTGAACTTGTGTCATGGGATACTAACTCCACGATATAGATTTTTGTGATAGATCCTACTTACATATATAATCCTATTCTACTAATGAAAAAGTATGTATGTAAGGATGTTTGTTACGCAACCACGTGAAAACGGCTGAAGTGATTTTGATGAAATTTTTCACACAGATAGGTTATCACCTAGATTAACACATAGGCTACTTTTTATTGCCGAAAAAGTAACTGTTAGGGATTAGATTTCTGTTCTTCGCTAGTTTGTGTGAGTCTCCTCGCCAATAATTCCATATGATTCGATGGATGTATTGTAATAGGACGTTTATTGGATCCTGAAATAAATTTGATGAACCCAATATTGCAGGATCGATTCCTGAGTAGTGTTTAGGCTGATATTAAGTTATTGAAATGTTGAAGAGACAACTATTTTTTTAAACTATATAAAATACACGACTTTTTTTAAAGTGATGATTCACATTAAGCATGACACACTATGATGAATTTGGTGTCATTCATGATGACACAAAGTTACCATACTAACCCAACGATATAGATATTTTGTAATAGATACTTACACACAACATGTTAATAAAACCCTGACAAATCCTTGTGCCGTGTGGTTCCTGGCGGAGTAGAATAGGACCACTCCAAGTCTTCCCGTGGATGTCGTAGAAGGCGACTTAGGAAATACAAGCTAAACAAAGCTTATAAGTAAATATCAAAGAGACCAGCGTTGAGAGTGTACGTCAAGTCCTCTGACTGCTCTGGCTAAGATATGGCTCTGGTAATACAGAGAGGGTCGCCCGGGAGGAGCCCGATGGTCCAGTGGGTGTGAGCTCTATGAGCGCTTACGTATGTCAAGCAACCCCTGGTGCAGTCCCTACTTGGATGGGTGACCGCAAGTGGCATAAAAATATCTCGAGCTCCTCCGTGCTTCGGAAGGCACGTTAAGCCGTTGGTCCCGGCTGTCATCATTGATGGCAGTCGTTAAGCTATGTCAGATGCCTTAAGGCAGCTTGAAAAATCTGACACCAGTGTTGGCCACTTACACATACGAAAAATAAATAACAGAGAGGGTCGTGCTCCTGCAGTGGAGACCAACAAAGACTTGATGATGATGATGAAAAAATGAAGAAGACCTCATAAATCAGATTTACAAGACTATAAGCCATCCGTCAGTTATTGGAAACGTTAATCAAGCAACAAATTGCTAAATTTATGGATTCGGAATCTTCCGATTGAACTTTGTAATTCGGATCATTAGTTATTTGGGCGATTGAGTTAGACTGTAAACTTATAAAGGAAATCTAATATTGTCAATAGTCAAAAATTTTATTCATCTTAAGATATTTTCAATATCATTTGGTAAACGTCAATTTACATTTACAATTGGTGTACAATGTTATGTTATTGTTGACGTCAATAATTTACTTAAAGCTAAGTTTACACTTTTTTAAATTGGTCCGCGGCCCGCCTAATTGTAAGTTAGAAACAACATTTAAATGGTTATATACCTTACTTTAAGTCCGCACACTAGGCACAGTAGCGACGCCAATCATTTTATTCCTAATACTTTACAAATAGAAAGAAATTCAAGAATGTAAATCATATAAGCCTTAGTAAATAACCTGAAGTATTTTTGGAATCATGTTTAATATTATCAGAATCAGTGAGAATTATGAGAATCAGGTTACCGCCAAAAACGGCCGTTTTTGGCGGTAATCACTATTTCTCTACTGACTGATTAAACTCTTACTTACTTAAGGAAATTATTTCGGTCCGCGGTGCGCTATGTTGCAAGTTAAAAAGAACTCATTTTAATGTTATATACCTTTCTTAGTTTTATAGCTGGCCGTTTGCGTTGTGTTGTGTTGTTGTGTGTGTGTTGCACTTCAAATGGTTTTCATTTCAAACTTCTGGAGCTTAAAAGTTGAAATTAAATGATAAAGTAGGTGTAAGAAAATTTGTCATATAATTATATTACAGGTATTTTTTTCAAGTTGATAAGGTTGCAAAGGCTATAAGTATGTAAGAAAATAAAAAGATACCCCTGAACTTAATTGCCAATGAATATTTTCTGTTCTGAGTTAATTTACATGCAGCATTATTTATTTAAATAAGATAAAGGAAAAAACCACCTAAAAAAACTGCCAACCTGGCTGCTCATTTCTCATTCAATTTAATAAATTCATTTCTTTTAAGTTAAAATTGTATTTCTAATGTAAAATTGTATGGATCGTTGATATCTGAAATAAATGAATTTTAATTTTTTTTAATTTAATAAATATAAAGTTTAGAATACCTACCATTGTGAATGCATAAGAACACCTATACAGATTATGTTTTAGTATTATTCAGATAATTAAACTTATAAACCCCAATCACGAACTTGCAAATAAAATTTTATTTTGCATGAATAATATTATATTTCTGAACTAATTAGACGTAACAACGCATTATGATTATAAATAAAGATGGCGTCATGTTGTGGCTCGTAAAAACGAATGGTTTATAAAAGTATCGAATATCGGCGTAATAACTTATCTTTACTAGATCGTGACCTTTGGGATTGTTCGACAGTACTTTTATTAGATATAAAAAATATTTGTAGCTATATATCTATAAATAAAGGATAATAAGAAATAAAAAAAAAACTTAATCATTTGTGCTGATCGTTGTTCGTGCTCTACCTACTTTAATTTTTTTTCACTGAGGTACTAAAAAAACGTTTTACAAAATAAGCGAATTAAATTGTATAGTTAGATAGTAGCGAAGGCAGTCAGGCCTTCGCAGCTCGGTGGTTAACACGACAGCTTGCTACACGAGCGGCACCGGGTACGGTTCCCAGCTCGGGCAAATACCTATACTACATTTTCACAAGCATTTGTCACCGGTTCTGGAGCTACACAGTATGGAGGATGGAGGCAGGCAGCAAGCCGTGCAAACTTTCGCCAAAATATATTACAGCATGTATTCTGACATAACGGCAGACCCCGGGCTGCAACACACTATAATTGACGATGTTACCGGGAAAAAGACGTATGGTACATTCGATAAAGGCATTGTGTTACTTAAATTAATCACGTTTGGTGTATAGAGCACCCCTTAAATATAAATTTTATTCTGTTTTTGTATTTATTTATTTATTTATTTATTTATTTATTAGGTACACCAACAGTATTTACATACAACATTAAATCTCATCGCTCAAAAAATCTAGTACTTATGCAAACACCAATAATAGGTATACACAACATTTACACTAAATTTCAAATAAGCTAAACAAATTACGTAGTTACAAACAACAATGTGATTTTTTGTTGTTATAGTGGCAACAGAAATACATCATCTGTAAAAATTTCAATTGTCTAGCTATTATGGGTCATGTGATACAGCCTGGTGACAAACGGACGGACGGACAGTGAAGTCTTGTCATGTGGTTCCCGTGGAAAATAAAAATGAAAAAGGGTCGGATAGTATAATAGGTATGGTAGAATAGGATCACTCCAAGTCTTCCCGTGCGAAGTCGTAGAAGGCGGCTTGGAAAACACAAGCTAAACAAAGCTTATAACCATTAAAGACTCTCCAGCCCGTGGGGCGTGTAGCCCAAATTCTCTTGACTCTCAGGCATATATATGGCTCTGGTAGTACTGAGACAGTCCTGTGTGCTCATGCAGTGGAGACTAAAAAAGACCTGATGGTGATAATCATGAAATGGTGTAAACCTTACCTATAGTCACAAATTCAAACCACCCTTAATTACTGTACAACTCGTCTAGAATACATTTATAGAATCGCATTGGCAGGACAAATGCCTTATAACGCCTACCTCCATAGACAAAATAGTTTCGTCTGAGCGGATTCATGTTTATGGTTATATCTCGCTGGACAGATATCTGCGAAATAAAACTCTATTGTTATTATTATCTCAATAGAAAACTATGATGGGGCAAATTTATTTTTAACTAGAATTTAAAAATTTTGTAACTACATGCCAATATTTAATATTAGATATTGGCACTGTAGTTACAAAATTTTTATGCATACGGACAAATCACAAAAAATGAGCTCGTCTCACAGTACGTTGTGAACTTGTATCGTAGAATAGTATCTTAACGATACTACACATTATAATAGATACATAGATAAGCATCCAAGACCCAGGCCAATCTGAAAACTATCATTTTCCATCATGACCTAGCCTAACCTTAGTCGCAGGCTGGCGTGTTAACCATGCGCCACGGAGGTCATAAAATAGGAGCCTATTTCCCTTCGTTGTTTTTATCTCTATCCCTCCTTCACTGTCCGTCCGTCCATCCGTCTGTTTAGTCTATTTGTCACCAGGCTGTGGACTATGATAGCTAGATAGTTGAAATTTTTACATTTTGTATTTTTGTATTAATAAATATTTATTTAGGTATATATTCACTTTAAAAATAAATAACTACATAAAATAAATATCTAAGAGGGGCTCCTATGCCATAACCGTTATTTTACGCCGTTCTTTGTTCGATAGACTAATGTAGTGTGGAAAATGGCACGGAAACCTTGGAGCGCAAGTCCGACTCGTACTTGGCCGATTTGTTACTTTGCCTACATCTGCAGTGTTCATATTCTAATAGCAAGAGCAACCGGAACACTATTCCGAAATTATCAGCATTGCTCCACTTTGGCTACATTTACCACTAGTGCGGCCAAATTTAGAACTTAATTTCGGGACAAAACTGTATTAATTAACTCGTTTTAAGTAGACTTTTTCCTGGGTCAAAATAATTACATTTAACATTAGTGTGTCAGTTACATAATCAAAAAATATTGGACACGTAAGTTTTTCTTCTGTCAATCGAACAATACTTATATGATAAAGATAAAGGTGGGGGCAAAAACTGTACGAAACTATGACGTCACACGGAACTTAAACGAGCTATTTCATTATCATTTTATTGACTGGCGGACTAGTTAATGATACTTATTTTTAGGAATATAGCCTTTTATCATTCACACTTGATAAATAGCATAGCGAATTCTAAGAGCATGTTAAATATGAAAAAATAAAGAAAAGATCGTAAAACAAAAAAGTCCTTCAGGCGAGAAAGCGACCAATAGGTACTTAAGAGCGTAGACTAGCAGTATTTTTTCAATATGGTTTCCATACAAACGTATTTCTTTATTTTCTCGCTGAAAACTGATTCTAGAGCCACAATTATTTTTTCATAAAATCTAGTACTAAAATAGGAATGTCCCTATTTTTTATTTTTTCCAAAAAAACTGTTTTTGTACAATTTTTTTTTCTTATAAACAGGTTTTATGAAAAAAACAAAACATAGGGACATACCTATTTTAGTAATAGATTGTATGTAAAAAGAATTGTGCTTCTAGAAGCAGTTTTCAGCGAGAAAATAGAGAAATACATTTGTATGGAAAACGCACTGCTAGTATACCCTCTTAAGTAAAGAGTTTCATTCAGCGATAATGTTTAAGATACTAAATATTTTTTAACTGTGAATAAGGTGCCTACAAAGGTATTTTTCTGAATATTTTTTTAAATTTAGTTTGAATAACGCAAATAGAACACAAACTCGTAAGACAACAAAATAAAATCTAAATCACCGATTAAATGGTCTAATTTTTTGTTCCATATAAGATACTAATTCCAAGGTAGACTAAATAAATAAAAATAATTTCTTTTTTATAACAATAATGCAATTATTTTTCAAAGAATTAACTATTGCCAGATCATATCAAAATAAGCTTACCCTGAAAACATTACACTCTATTTTAAACAAGTCAAGGGGTGATGGCAATTTGTATTATTTCTTCCACACTTTTCCCTTTTTCTGGCCACCCTAGTTACCACTGCTGCAGTGCTTACCCAAATTAAATTAATAAATACTAGTACATATAAGTGGCTCTAACATGCCTAAAATTACAGAAATGTGTTGGATATTAAGGTAAGTAGTTACATGGAATTATAAAGGGGGGTAGTAACATACGTTTCATTAGCACTTACGCATGTTATGCCGTTCGAGGTTTTAGCATAAATTGGTGACTACAATTGGTTTAAAAATAAATTTAGTCTCATCTTGCGATAGTAGATGCCAGTCGTTCAGCTGAACGTAAAATTCCGAAAACGGTGTTGCTTGTCGGGATTTAAATCCCTAAGAAAATAAACCTGCTAGTAAAAAAAACCGGCCATGTGTAAGGTCAAACTCGCGCAATGAGGGTTCCGTAAAATATGTAAGTAAGTAAGTAAGAAATATGCTTCGTGAACTCTCTCCTTTGTGTGTAATTTCCCCCTGTTTCTGAGCTTTGAATACGACATGTGCTTTAAAAAATAATAAATTGTCCGTTTTTTTCTATTGGGAAACCTCTCTTTGTATTCAGCTTATGTGGTTCTGTTTATGTGGGTACATATAAATAAATTTGAGTGGTGTTATAAGACCTATTCGGGTTATGTGGGTTAAAATATCAGCAAGAGCAACTTTAAAAATAGGTACAGTGGGCCACATAAAAAGTATACCACGAAGAATAGTCGTGCAATTGTAGCAATAGTATCGGGATAGTATCCTTTTCAATGTTCCCACTGTACATTGTGGTTCCGCCATCAAAATGAGAGATGTGTTAAGTTTACAACAATTTGTAACAGCGAACCGCCGAAAGCTGTAAAAGCCCGCTTTCCAAATAAAAACGTGCAGTTTGAAAAGTTGTGGAAGTTAGCGAGACTGCAGAACAGATAAATCTCATTTGTGCCCCCGTGACCGCCTTCTCACTACACTCTATTAGGTTAGTGGGGGTTAAGACATGAGAACAAAGCGGATAGCGGATATTTCGCTTCATTTATTTTTCCAAGTTTGCATCAGTGTCAGTCATTTGTGCTCCTGTGGCCGCCTTCTTACTACACTCTATTAGGTTAGTGAGGTCTAAGGCATGAGAAAAAGCGGGTAACGGATATTCCGCTGGCTGAAATTATAGCCAGCGACGGTGACCGCCTTCTCAATACACCCTATTAAATAAGTAGTAACTAAGACATGAGAGAAAAGCGGTTTGAAACCTTTTTGCAAAATGTAATATAACAAGCATCAACCTGCAACATAACCATTCTCATTCTCTCGAGTTACTTTTTCAGCAGCAGTGACTTTAAATACCACATTTCCAAATAAAAACTTGCAGTTTGAAAAGTTGTGGAAGTTAGAGGGACTGCACAACAGATAAATCTCATTAGAGCCCCGTGCCGTCTTCGCACTACCCTCTATTAGATTAGTGGGGGTTAAAATATATATACGGATAGAGGATATTCCGCAATAAGCCTGTTTCCTTAAATAATGATACATCATCATCATCATCATCAACAGGTCCTTGTTTGTCTCCACTGCAGGAGCACGACCCTCTCTGTACTACCAGAGCCATATTAGCTAGGGCAGACAAAGGATTTGGCCTACACTCTCCACGCTGGCAAGACGGGTTGGAGAGGTCTTTATGATGTTTACAGCTTTGTTTAGCTTGTGTTTCCTTAGTCGACTTCTACGACATCCACGGGTAGACTTGGAGTGGTCCTATTCTACTCTGCCGGGAACCACACGGCATCACAAATAATGATACAACAGGCCGGTAAAAGTGTATCGGGGTTAAGGCATGAGAAAAAAGCGGCTAGCGGATATTCCGCTGGCTAAAATGATAGCCAGCAACTGTGACCGCCTTCTCAGTTCACCTTATTTGATGAGCTGTTAAGAGGAGCAAGACATAAGAGGAAAGTGGTTTGAAACCTCTTTGAAAAAATTTAATACAACTGGCGTCCTGCAACATGACACTGCTTGATTTGAAAACCCGTGTTGTTTTGTTTTGAAACACTTGTTTTCAAATCAAAACGTGCAGGAGGAGAGAAGAATAGGACCACTCCAAGTCTTCCCATGGATATCGTAAAAGGCGACTTAGGATTAGGAAACACACGGTAAACAAGGCTTATAAACAAAAGTCAAAGAGACCTCTCAAACCCATCTGGCTAGCGTGGAGAGTGTATGGCAATATATGGCACTGGTAGTGCAGAGACCATCCTGCAGTGGAGACAATGAAAGACCTGATGGTAGTGGCGGTGATGGTAATATAAAGAAAGGTACTTATACGCTCTTGCTTCAGCCCGTGAATTGAGCCCCAGACCACCTCAAATGAACGCGAGAATAGTTATCCGCTCATCCGAATGCAAAAACTGGCATAAATGAATTAAGATTTTAACTCGGCAGACTTTGCCCCGCAGTCCGGTCGGACTGGGCTTTTGCGGAACCAGTGCTTTTTCGGTTCGTTAGTGACCAAATTGGGCCGAATCTCAGTTAGTCAGTTCGTCACTGAACTTAGTTTATAAACATCAAAGAGACCTCTCCAACCCGTCTGGCCAGCGTGGAAGGTGTATGTCAAATCCTTTATACTGCTTTGGTTAATATATGGCTCTTGTAGTGCAGAGGTCATGCTCCTAGAGTCATTATCATCATCATCAGCCTATACTCGTCCACTGCTGACCTAAACCTCCCCAATTGTACTGCTCGCATCCAGCTTCTGCCAGCCATCTTGCGCAAATCATCACTCCACCGTGTCTGAGGACGTCCTACACTACGTTTACCGAGACGCAGTCTCCACTCAAGAACTCGTTTGCTCCTACAGTGGAGACGTAAAAAGACCTGACGATGAATAAAATAATCCCAACTAATATTATAAATGCAAAAGTGAGTTTGTTTATTTGTTTGTTTGTTACGCTTTCACGCCATATCTACTGAACCGATCATCATGAAGTTTTGCATATACATAGGTTAGGGTACCGAGAAGGACATAGGCTATATATTACGCGGGCGAAGCCGCGGGTAACAGCTAGTAGCATATAAAGAAAAGTACTTATACGCTCTTGCTTCAGCCCGTGAATTGAGCCCCAGACCACCTCAAATGAACGCGAGAATAGTTATCCGCTCGTCCGAATGAGAAAACTGGCATAAATGAATTAAGATTTTAACTCGGCAGACTTTAGCCCGCAGTCCGTTCGGACTGGGCTTTTGCGGAACCACTGCTTTTTCGGTTCGTTAGTGACCAAATTGGGCCGAATCTCAGTTAGTCAGTTTGTCACTGAACTTAGTTTGTACGTGATAGAAACAGAGACCTTTTTACAGGAGACTAACTGATCGCTGCTACGAATAAATGCAAGTGAGAATTTTAATAGGTTATCATACCATCAAAATTCTCCAATATTATATGTGTTATATCAGCTAGTTATACAAACATATATATTATCACCCCTATATCCCATGCGGGGTAGGAACAAGGTCCTTAAACCCAAAGGCCACGTTTAGGGTGCTAGTGATGGGTGCGGCATCGCATCGCCTATAACGCCCAATCCCTTGACCGGCTTTTACGGTCAACGCGGGAAGGAAAGCAACTGGTATATTTTGTTCTTCCTTTCCTGCCAAACCAGCATGGAAGAGCTTGATTTACCACCCGCTAAAAAAAGCCACTTGCCCATGAAGGGTTTTGTAGTAGCAAGCACAGATTACTTATTTAAATAAAATTAATCTGTATCTATGCTTAAATTAGGTACTTAGTGGAAAAGCCTTTTTTTAACGTGGAGAATCCCTTCGGATACCGCGCGGGCTACGGGAAACCACGCGCGGTTATGTGGTGTGGCCACTAAACTCCACGGTGTTTGTGGAAATGCCTAAATTAACTTATTCCTCACAGAATATATCCAGTGTGGCAAATATACTCTTTCTTCTCAATTATTAACTATTATTCGGCAGCCGTTTAATTAAATGGCTAAACGGAGTAGGCTTTCAATTGGATGCCAAATTTAACTTAATTGCTGAGCCGTCAGGCATGTGTGGTTATAATTAACTTTATGGTTAGTGTGGCCGAAAGATTTATTAATTGATTTTCTGGTTTGAGTGATATTTCATTCGAAAATAAAATATTGCTTGGATAAAATCTAGAAAACAAAAGGAGAAACCTTGATCTGAAATAGGAAGGAGATGAAAACAGTAGCGTCTTCTTTCGCTTTATTTTATAATAACTAGCAGCCGTTCCCGGCTGTACCCGGGCATGAATACCAATCTCACCCCTCCCAACTAACATTATTAATGCGAAAGTGAGTTTGTATGTTTGCTTGTTGCCTCTTCACGCTTTATCGCCAATCACTTGACGTACCTACTATTTTTGGTTGTTGATTATTCGATTACCTATATTGTATTCGATTTGGGAGTCCTGTTAGTTAGGGAGGCGAATAGGGGAATTTTCGGCAATACTCGAACGTGGCAGTTTAAGATATGAGAGATACCTTAGACCTAATAGAACAGCCTTGTAAAGTATTTAGCTCTATATGTAGTGACGTGCGCCTAGGATAGACGATCAGATTAGTAAAAAAAATGGATAGTCTGAAATACTCGAGCGTGTCAGATTAAGATATTGGGGGTTGATTTTAGTGTTTAAAGACTAAATTTAACTAATCTGATGATAAGTCCTTGACGCCGCCGAGTTATAGGGTCGCGATCTTGTAAAAAAAAAATCCGGCATTCTCGAGCGCGATTTTTTTATGTTTTATTTTAAAGAATATAATCTAAAACTTACTAAAAATACAAAATCTGCCGGTTTCCGCATGACCGGAAGTGTGGAGGAGCCATTTCGTCTTCCTAAGAACGCGTTCATATAAGTATTCTTAGTATCGATACATTTTACAAAAAAAAGTTTAAATTAACAAAAAAGGTAATTTTATTTTACACAAAAAAGGTCTCTTTATATTTTTGTAAGAAGAAAGAAATGAAAGTTCCAGTGAAGAAGAAGAAGAAGATGAATTGTTTTGAGCAAAAATGTAAAGATCATACATAACAATACAATTATCATCCAATTTTTATATCATTTCATTTTTTATACAATAAATAATACACTTCGTACATTTTCATCTACATTTACGTTGGTTGTATGTATCGCTTTATTGTCTTTCTTAAATTCCCCGTTTTATCAGGGAGAAAGATAGGAAAAATAAAGAAACAGGTGGCCCTTCCCCGACCGACTATCGTCAACGCGAGCATGGTCGAAAAGCTTGTTCCGTCCAGCGCAATGTCAGATAAAGAGGCAAAGCGAAAAGAGCTCCTTGCCCTCGTCTCCCGCACACCTCTTACTGCCACATGGAAACAAGCTAGTGAGTACGCGAAGACATTGAACGAAAAATAGTGTGCGGAAATTTCATTAAACTTGTTTCAAGAAATACGTGTTTATTGGTAAGCCTTACAAGTTTATGAAAAAAACCTTGTACATCTAGACTCTCTATTACATTTGCAAGGTTTCTAAATAAATATTTTCTTTACTGTTACATTTAATGAGTACATTATAAACGCCCAAAGTTCACATAAAAATTGTGCAAAAAAGCGGATTTTTGGAGGCTAATACTGAAGTTTTTTCTCCAAATTTTGATTTTTCGTTTTGATAGAAACCTAGATATAGTGCACAAGATACCTATTAGTGGAAAATCTTTAAAGAAAGATTTGTTACACCGCCATAATCACGTACGAGCGTTTGTATGAAAAGATAGACGGGTTGGCCGCCCTTAGAACCCACCAACATTATTGTCAGATTAAAAAAATATGCTTTCAGGATACCGAGATAAACCTCCCCTATGAAAATCAAACGCGCTCGAGTATTTCAAAAAAACTTTTTTTTTTTGCATTTTCAAATGCCTACCCCCACCACGGAAACCGGCAGATTAGTATACCGTTGTTATCAGAGGCACTTGGGGCATACGTAGTATGAATATCTGACGCGCTCGAGAATGCCCAAGTAACTGTTTTTTTTTAACATTTTTGAAAACCGTAGCCGCCATACCCACCGCTAAAATGGTTTTTGCCATACGAGCTTTTCTTTTCGAAATTATTTTATCTTTCGATTTTGATAGGTCTCAACAGCGCCGTTGAATTACGCCATTTAGCTACCTCGCCTCCCTAACTATATCTGTAGTTAGTTGATTGTTATTTTACGTAATTATTTAATTTAGACTCCTATTACGATACTAAATTGTGCAAAATATCGTTATTTAAGACCTTTTCTCTCTATTGAAGCTATTCCGGGCGGTTTTAGAGATATTCAGCATATTTAGGTAGCCATTCTGAAATAGGTGATTGAAATGGCTGAATTCACTAAGTGTGGCTATGAATCTGTATCTGATCAATTATTAACTGTCATTCGGCTAGCCATTTAATTAAATGACTAAACGGAGTGGGCTTTCAATTGGACGTCAAATTTAATTTAATTGCAGCGGTGACTATCGTTGGTCAGGCTAGCTAAAGGTTTTAATAATAGATTTTATGCATATATGCATGAGGTTGGAAAATAATCGTGGTAAGTATAGGTACCTATTTGGGGAATCATGCCCAAGTGGTTAAAAACCAGGGACTTTACTAGTGTTCGTATATGTAGAGTGTTTTCAACATTGTTTTGCAGGAGCACGACCCCTCTGTACTACCAGAGCCAAGAATAGCCAGGGCAGTCAAGAGGATTTGGCCTACACTCAAAACAACACACATTTAAATAAAATTAATTTTTATTTTTCGACACCTTTGGTTACGGAAAAATTATACAAAAAAGTGCTTCTTCAAAGCTCTGAAGAGGGGGAATCACACACAAAAAGCATATTGTACGGAACCCTCATTGCGCGGGTTTGACTCGCACTTGGCCGGTTTTTCATTAATCTTTATGAAGGACATAAACTAAATTTTTATTAATCACTGTTGCTGGCGATAGTAAATATTAATCTGTACGCATAAAATGGGATAGGGTAAGGAAGAAAATAAGCAGAAAATATTACTCATATTATATTTATAATTCAACATAGGCAGCCATATTCGCCACCCCGCACCTGTTAAAGCCTCGCCGTATTCTGTAATAATTAAGCAAAATTAAAAACTTTGAAAACAACCCACGACACAACATTGTTTTGCACTAATATTGTGGCGCCCCCTAGTGAGTTACAGCCATGACATCTATCTAAGAACATGAACTCATCAAACAAAAACCCGTTATTGAAAACCGCATCAAAATCGGATCATTAGTTTAGAAGATAGGTGGGAACATTACTTTGCACAAACGCACACACAAACAAACATCTCTCACCCAAAACGCATATACCTGCTCCGTTCCGTCGTGGGTAAAAAAAAAAACTAATCAAATCGCATCGGAACCTTTTTGAGGTTTTGTAGAATAAAAAATAGGCATACAGTTCTTAGAAATTATATATCGTTATACAGAGGATTTGGCCTACACTCTCCTCGCTGGTCAGACGGGTTGGAGAGGTCTCTTTGATGATTTTAAGCTTACTTACTAATATCCACGGCAAGATTTGGAGTGGTCCTATTCTACTCTGCCGGGAATCACACGTCACCAGTAATCAGAGCCAGTCCTTCTACGCACTCTATTCCAGTGGCGAGTGCTATGGGGTCGGAGAGTGGGATTCTTGTGACTACTCAGAGCCGAAGAAGGATCGAATTGGGCCTGAGCGAGGTCAATAGGATCCTCTGTGTCCGTAAGTATGTCTTGTTGTCTTTATCTTTTATATATTCTACTACTAAGTATACTATATTTATTAAATAAAGAAAATAAGAAATGGTGAAAAAATTCCACGCGGGCAGGACTCTAACCTGCGTCTTAGATCTCTGTACGATCTATCCGTTGCCAATTACTGGCAATTACGCACCGCGCTTCAGGCCCCGGCGCCGAATTTCTCCACCATATCCCATTCCTCTTACACGCATCAAGGCTTGCGTCACGCATGGATCGTACAGAGATCTAATACGTAGATTCGAGTCTTGCCCGCGTGGAATTTTTTCACCATTTCTTACTTATTTTCTTTATTTAATAAATAAGGTAAAATAGCATTGTGAATGCAAAATAAATCCCATATAAACTACTATACTATACTTTACCTCATATACCCGTCCTCCCCCCATTTCTTGCCCCACCAGTTCAGCAGCAGCCAGTAGTCGGGGGTGTAGCCGACGAGCAACATGGCGTGGTTGAGTTTCCATGGGAAGCAGAATGGATCATCGTATATGCCGTTTCTGTAAAAGTTACCACTTTTAATATTGAAACAGAGGTTTCACTCATGTATTTTTAGTAGAGTTGTCCGTAAAATGGTAAAGCATTAAAAAAGTCTGTATAAAAAATCGCCCAAAAGCGAGTCGGACTCGCGCATAAAGGGTTCCGTACCATTGTCTATACAACATTAGACATGCGAGTAAAATCGCCAAAAAAACATGTTTGTTGTATGGGAGTCCCCTTAAATATTTATTTTATTTTGATTTAATTATTTATTTTTAAAGTGTGCATAAAAATAAATATATTGTGAATGTTTCAAGAGTGTAACTGTTGCCGTTATTAATATCAAGCAAAAAAACGGCAAAAAAATCACGGACGTTGTATGTGAGCCCATCTTAAATATTTATATTATTCTGTTTTCAGTATTGCTGTTTGAGTTACAACCTGGTTGTTGTTTGTTGTTTTTCGTATGTGTAAGTGGCCAACACTGGTGTCAGATTTTTCAAGCTGCCTTAAGGCATCTGACATAGCTTAACGACTGCCATTAACGATGAAAGCCGGGACCAACGGCTTAACGTGCCTTCCGAAGCACGGAGGAGCTCGAGATATTTTTATGCCACTTGCGGTCACCCATCCAAGTAGGGACTGCACCAGGGGTTGCTTAACATATGTAAGCGCTCTTAGAGCTCACACCCACTGGACCATCGGGCTCCTACAACCTGGTGACAAACGGACAAACATCGAGTTCTCGTGTATAGGGTCCAGTTTTTACTCTTTGAGTACAGAACCCTGAAAATGAAAAAGCACGCTTTATATTTGAGTCGATATTGCCACCAACTTTCAGCCAATCCGTTTCATTTTCAAGGTTCAAGTTCAAGCCGCCGTTTCATTGTTTGCTTAGCGTCTCAGCGCTCTGCTCCTTTTTTGAAATCAGAAAAAAAAATCGTAGCATATCGTATTGAACCCATACTCGTACCTGTACAGCTGGAAGATGAACGGAGAGGCATTAACCCCAACGGCCAGGGGGCAAATAGTGGCCAATGCGCGCTCCATGCCCTCCTCGTCGCAAGGAGGCAGTAATACCTATGAACCCATACCTGTACAGCTGGAAGGTGAACGGATAGGCATTAACCCCCACGGCCAAGGGTCCAATAGTGGCCAACGCGCGCTCCATCCTCTCCTCGTCACCAGGAGTCAGCAATATGAACCTATACCTGTACAGCTGGAAGGTGAACGGAGAGGCATTAACCCCCACGGCCAGGGGGCCAATAGTGGCCAACGCGCGCTCCATACCCTCCTCGTCGCCAGGGGGCAGCATCGCCCAGCGTCGGGGACGCACCCTGGCTGCCGCTTGAGCAATGCTGCATCGCCCTTTCTAAAAATAAAATTGTTCTCTTTTATTTTGGGTTCACTGGAAGAAATCCCTTCCTGGGCTAAATCCGCCTTTGTACGTGTTTACTTTTTGAAGAATTGCCTTTTGTTAACTGTATTATTTTTGTGTACAATAAAGAGTTTACAATCAAACAAACAAACAAACAAGTTGACTGGATTGCGATGGCTAGAGATAAAAACAAAAAAAAGGAGGCTTATAACAGTGGGTCGTAGAAAGAAAAGGTCGCAGAAAAGGTGATTTCAAAAATGTCAAGTTAAATTGTACCTAACTTGAGGGGTCTTTGATGACACTCTTGAGGGCAAGGTTCTTACAGGAATTAATGTCATCAGCACGTACCTAAACCCCAGTCATGAAAAATAAGCCAAGCCTAGATCTTTTGCTGCTTACGTCATATTTATATCACAAACACTCTCCATACCACAAGCAATTTTCCTTTTTTTTGTTAAATAGTTTTTAGATTTTTTACTTTGTATTTAACAATAATTGAATTCAGGTCATAAACTAGTTGCCTACAGTACAGGCACTGCTTAGTGTAGGAACTAGAGGTACATGATTTATTTTCATTCATTTTGCTCCCTCTACCAAATGTTTTGTGTTTTATAGATTTATGTGAACTATGTGTGGAGATAAATAAATATTATTATTATTTGGATGACATTCTAGTGGTGTTATGTTAGTCTTCCAAATCAATATCTGCCGCAAATGAAAACCTTATAGTCTCTAACTTATCGTTATGCAGCGCCAGGCTATCATGAGTTTGGAAGAAATCTCTCAATCGCTCGAAGCGTAAGTGTATCATCATCTTCAGGTCTTTTTTAGTCTCCACTGCAAGAGCACGACCCTCTGTGTACTACCAGAGACATATATTAGCCAGAGCAGTTACAGGATTTTGCCTATACTCTCCACGTTGGCCAGAGGGGTTGGATTAGTTACTTTTTGCGCCGCACTACTTTCTCTTTTATTTTTCCTAATGGTTGACTGGGAGAGAATGCTCATAGCATTAAGTCCGCCAATTGTAACAAATTTTTGTTTTTGGTACAATAAAGTTTTTAAATAAATAAAATAAATAAATAAATTAGTCTCTTTGATGTTTATAAGCTTTGTTTAGCTTGTGTTTCCTAAGTCGCCTGCTACGACATCCACGGGAACGGAGTGGTCCTATTCTACTCTGCCGGGAACTACACGGCACTGAGTACATTCTTATCTTAATACGTTGTATATTGTACACGTGTGCCTTCAAAGGCTTAGTCGTGTATGAGAGCCTTTATTCATAGATGTATATTTGGGTCTATAACTCGACGGTTACGTGTCTTTGCTCCGCCTGTTTTTGTTAACAACACAAGTTATTATAATTTATACTAAATAATCTAATTTTATTCCGTTTGTATCACGTTAATCCGTCTAGTCAGTGCGTATATTAAGTTGTAACTAATTTTGCAAAATTTAAATTTTTTGGAATTTAAGACTCGCATATATTGAGAATCGTCTTTTATTTTTCGGCTTGTACGCCTGCGACAGTTTTGCATCTACGGGATCCTCAGTGGGGTCATACACCAATATATCTTACCTTTCCAGTGTATGGGTAATGCGTTTCCATGAGCAGGCCCTCCCTGGCGGCATACCGCAGGGCAGCTCGGAGGGACCCTCCGTCGCAGCCCATGTTGCCGTCCTTCATGCTGCAGTCTACGATTTGTTGTGGACTGAAAAGATATAGCGTTTTAGCCGCGTTAAGGGATTACCCACATCCTCCTAATGTGATCGACATGTGTTTGGTCACCATTTGTCGCTAGACTAGTGGGTTTGTCTAGAGTCTGTGAACATGCTCTAGACAAACCCAACCATTATATGCGTTTTGATAATCCTCAAGGCCTTGCAAAAGAAAACAGATACATTCCAAGAATGCTTCGTGAGGCTATTGAAATTAAAAAAACCGGCCAAGTGTGAGTCAAACTCACGCAATGAGGGTTCCGTACAATATGCTTCGTGAACACACACAATGTGCAAAAAATGTTTTATTCAATTGACTAGCGCCATCTAGTGGTGTTTTAGTGAACTATTTCCCTAGATGAACTTATTATTGTGAGTTTACCACTTAATTTTCAAGTGATAGAATTCTTATTATTTTTCCTGTAATCTTCAAGGAATGAACTATATTTTGTAATTTTTTCAAAATTTTCGGCTCAGTAGTTTCGGAGATCAGGGGGGGGGAATGGTAAATTTTTGCCTTCTTTCGTGAATAAAATCAAAAGTATTGATTTTACCCGAACAAAAAAAAATATTTTTGAGATCCTCATAATGAGCCCTTTCATTTGATATATAACACAGTAAGGTTTGCAAAACTTTTTTTTTTTAATTTTGTAATTGGGCCCCTCAAAAAGACCCTTATTTCAAAAAAATCTTTATTTACTTTGCACATCCGTGTTTGGGTCATAGGATTACACTATCTTACCAAATTTCATCTAATTTGGTTCAGTAGATTCGGAGAAAATCGGCTGTGACAGACGGACGGACGGACAGACAGACGCTCGAGTGATCCTATAAGGGTTCCGTTTTTCAACTTTTGTACGGAACCCTAAAAACATCCTAATTTCAATAGAGAGGATGGTTGGCAGTTACCACCAGCTTGGGATGCAGTCATCAATTTAATCAAATCTCAAGCTAAGCAGAAGACTGCAAGACCTTCAGACACCGTGAGCCAATACTGCGTACATCCGGAACGTTATCAATAAATATTTTAGGCGGTAGATTTTGCAGTTCTTATAAAATACTAGACAAATGTCAACTTAGTCTACCTGCGACCACGAACACTGTAAAGTGCTTGAAACGTTAGGTGTATAAATAATGCAATAAACGCGATAAAAACCGTATTAAAATAATTTTATTTAAATTATATGTATTTGTATATTGCGTATAGCACGTAGAACCGATGGTCCATCGGGCAGAAAGGTTCTCCAATGGCGACTACATACCGGCAAGCGCAGCGTTGAACACCCACCAACCAGCAGGCCTATTTGCTAACTTTTGACAGCTACGGTGTACATCATTTTCATGGTAACTTCGATATTCATTACGGCTTCGGTATGAATGACTATTTTTATTTAAGATATGAAAACCGCAATGGATGCTAAAGCGACAATCAAATCGTTGTACATCGAGTTAGTAAATCGGCCTGCAGATGTTCGGACGACCTTACCAAGGTCACGGAAAGGCGCTGGATGCAGGCCGCTTTCCAACGGTCGTATTGGATGGAAATACTTGAAGGCCAATGTCCAACAGTTGATAATGAACCACCCTATTTTGATTCCATTTTCCGTCTTTCTTTAAGTAAATTATTGACGTCAACAATAACATAACATTGTAAACCAATTGTAAATGTAAATTGACGTTCACCAATTGATATTTAAAATACCTTAAGATGAAAAATTTTATTAATTGACTATTGACATTTACACTACAACCACATTGCTAAACGTGGCTTTAGGTCTAAGAGACCTGGGCTCTGTCTACCCCGCAAGGGAAAAAGACGTGACAGTATGTATGTATTATTAAATTACCTTAGTTCGTTCCACTGTTTATGACGTTTGTACAACTGGGCTTGTAAAGCGTGTGTCACAGCAAAAGCGTAGCAGGCACCGCATTTGAACTGTTCCTCCAGACGAGGCTTGAAGCCTTTGCTGCGCCAGTCTACCTGAAGATAAAAAAGATATCGCAATTAAACCGCAAATGTTAAGTTCCCCAAAACACATTAAACCGGAACATTGATATATAAAACATTGAACTGGGTAATGCAATAATATTTATTTTGTATGATATAAAAATCTAGAACTTATCAAAAGTAGATCAAACCTTGTTTTATGATGTCAGCTATTTACTCCTGTGAGGTTAAGTTTTAACAAGTATAAATACATGGTACCTACCTACAATGCACAGCTATTGACCAATTACATTTAATATGGCAATTAATTAGCCAGAGCAGTTAAAGGATTTGGCCTACGCTCTGTCCACGCTGCTGGCAAGACGGGTTGGAGGTCTCTTTGATGTTTCCTGAGGTATTTACGACTGCTTTGGCTAATATATGGCTTTGGTGGTACAGAGAGGATAAGGATTACTTTAGTACCAACTTAAGTAGGTACCTTTTTAGGAGTCTTCCGGTGAACAACGTTCCTGTATGCAGTTTTGTGGTGATCCTCGGCTGGATCGAAGAGAGGGACGGTGTCGAACAGCTTCAGAATCTTCTTGAAATAGTCTGTTGCGCCCTAAAATAAAATATAAAATTGTACGCATGCAATTATTTTTATATGTGGTTTTTATATATATATATACGGACAAATCACACAGATTGAGCTAGCCCCAAAGTAAGTTCTTAAGTAAGACTTGTGTTATGGGATACTAACTCAACGATACTATATTTTATAACAAATACATATACATATAGATAAACATCCAAGACCCAGGTCAATCTGAAAAAGATCATTTTTCATTTTGACCTGACCGGGAATCGAACCCGGGACCATCCGTGCCACAGGCCGGCGTGTTGACCGCTGCGCCACGGAGCGCGGATGCGCACGCATCCACAATGCTTTTCTGGAATATTCGTATTAAATTAAGGAATAAGATATGGGGAAAAAATCCACGCGGGTAGAGTTACGTCTTATGGTGCTCCCACATTGTTATTAAAAATGTAAAAAAAATCCTAACATGATAAAAATGCATATTAACATGAAAATAAAAAATTATTACAACTAGGTACTATCCAAATTCTTACTAATCCTAACTACTGTGTGAAAGTGAGTGTTATGTAGGTAGTGTAAATATGACCTATGTGGTTAGGATCCGAGTATGAATTAACCAGTCTGAATCAACCTGCCGGCTGTATCATTTGTGTCCCTAAAATATATATCAGTGAGTTGTTTGTTTGTTACGCTTTCACGCCCTATCTAATGAACCGATCATCATGAAATTTTGCATACACATAGGTTAGGGTACTGAGAAGGACATGGGCTATATATCACGCAGGCGAAGCCGCGGGTAACAGCTAGTTGTTTATAAATAAGTATGAATGACAAATACCTTTGAAAACAAAATTATAACAATAAGTTATTTTAATTGAATGTTAGAAAATGTTAAACCTTTTTTTAATGGTACATTAAATTTGCTAAATAGAACTTTTTATCAGCAGTGTGTGAACGCTGCTGTTAAAAATGTTAAGCCCTTAAGCACAAAGGATTAATGCATGTAAGTACCGTGGCGCAGCGGTCAACACGCCTACCTGCGACACGGAGGTCCCGGTTTCGATCCCCGGTCAGGTCAATATGGAAAATGATCTTTTTCAGATTGGCCTGGGCCTTGGATGTTTATCTATATATGTATCTATTATAACATATAGTATCGTTGAGTTAGTATCCCATAACACAAGTCTTAACTTACTTTGGGGCTAGCTCAATCTGTGTGATTTGTCCATATTTATTTATTTATTATTTATTTATTTAGTTACAAGGTATGATAAAGCTAAATACAATGAACGTTACTTACCAAGTCACCAAAATGGTTGAGATGCAACGAATAGCTGACCTCCCCAGCTAAATATCGCCTGTTGTGCTCGACTACCCTGCGGAGATTTTCCCGCCATTTCGACACGGCTGACATTTCGTGGTGAGGCGTGGGATATGCTTTTTTGTACACTGCCTGAAAAAATGATTTACACGACTTTTGTCATCATCAGGTCTTTTTTAGTCTCCACTGCAGGAGCATGACTCTCTGACTACCAGCAAATTTGATTTTTTTTATTTTTTTATTTCAAATATGGCATCGGATACGTGCGCCGGGCCTCCCGAGCTGTTTCTTTATCATCCCCTACCCATCCGAGCAAGTGGCATCCCAAATACCTTTATCCTGTTTCCCCAGTCCAACAAACTCGAATCTCCCTTCCTTACCCTAAAAATGTTTCGATGGACAGCAGCGTCGGACCCGAACCAAAAAAACTGCGCTCACCAACCCTTCTGCCAAGCGTGGTGAGTATTGCAAGACCCCCCATTGGACATAGTGTGAGGAGGTTTATGTCCAACAGTGGACTTCTAGCAGCTCAGATCAAGGGTGTAGCGAGGATTCTATATAGAGAAGGGGGCAGATAAAAAAAATGCTAAACTATATTGTTTTATACGTAGCTTTTTAACATGTGAGTATTTTACATTAGTAGCGGTATGTAGTGAGGTTAATTTTAAACAAAATATAACATTACGAAATAGTTTTATTACTTGAGGAGCAATCTGCGCGGTTCTTCACAAAATCTCTCAGTCCCCCTCTCCCTGTCCTTACCTCGCTACGCCCATAGCTCAGATGATGATGATGGTGATGATTATAATTTACTCTTACCTTGTACTCATGCCAGTGTGTATCAGAAACATTATGATCCAGTAAAAGGCCATCCAAAATATGCCTTTTTATATAATTCGATTCTTCAACAAAATTATCATTTTTCACACACTCACTCACATTCATATATTTTAAAACTTCCCCATACCTCTTATTTTTATCAAAGAAATTCACAGTTTTGTCTACAAAGGCGTCTAATTTATTGTCAAGTAATGTGCATCTTTTATATCGATTACAATTTAAGGAATTTTTGTATTTATTCAATAAGAATTTTATTTTGTTAGTTTCATTAGAAAAACTTGTTGAAACTAAGGATATTTGTAAGAAAATTAACAATATCTTCATCTTGTAGTGTATCTAAGTTATGACTTAAAAATCCTACTGTCTACTTGGTTAATAAAGCAACATTAGCACTTAGTAATTTGATATCCTGATTGTGCATTTTTCATTAGACATTATAGTAGTCATACAAATCATCTCAAATTGCATTTAAACGTTGTGAAATATTAATAACATTGGAATAAGTTAAATGAAGGCTACCGCATTTTTGCTCGCTAGTTGGCGCCACTGTTGAGTGAAGTCTCACAAGTTTTTATTACACACGTGGATACAAAGTTTACATTTCTTTATTTCTTAATTCTCCTGTTCTATCCCAATCCCATCCCAACTAATATTATAAATGCGAAAGCGTGTTTGTTTATTTGTTTCGTCATCGTCATCAGGTCTTTGTAAGTCTCCACTGGACATTAGGCCTACACTCTCCACGCTGGCCAGACGGGTTAGAGAGATTTTTTTGATGTTTATAAGCTTTGTTTAGCTGGTTTTTCCTAAGTCGCCTGCTACGACGTCCACGGGAGGACTTGGAGTGGTCCTATTCTACTCTGCCGGGAACTACACGGCAATTTATTTGTTTGCTACACCATATCTACTGGACCGATCATCATGAAATTTTGCATACACGTTGTCTGAAGTACGGAGAAGGACATAGGCTACTTTTCATCCCGGAGAAAAGTATTGTTCCCGAGGTATCGACACTAACGCGAGTGGAGCCGCGGGCAAAAGCTAGTAGCACATTTAAACTGTATTCCTTTATCTATTACTAGATGCTACCCGCGGCTTCGCCCGCGTAATATAAGTCTATGTCCTTCTCGGTGCCCTAACCTATGTGTATGCAAAGTTTCATGATGATCGGTTCAGTAGATACGGCGTGAAAGCGTAACAAACAAACAAACTCAATTTCGCATTTATAATATTTTAAGTTAGGAAGTTAGGATTAAGATTAGGATAGGATTAGGATTTTATGCGAGCGGTTCTTATATACCTGAAGAAATAATCAAAGAAATAACTCAAATCATTTCGATGAAATTTTGTAGGTTGAGGGTTCTGGGGGCAAAGATAGATGTAGCTCAGTCTCATTTCCTGGAAATTACTTGTTTCCATCTAAATATCATTTTCCAAGATATTTGTCCGGTCGTTTTGGAGATCTCACACTACACTAGCGCCCCTAGCGGAAAATTCAGATGCGATAGCCTTCAAGATCATTCGTTTGTAAGCTGCTTACCCTGGATATATCCTTGAAGAGACAGAACAACTTCTAACCAAGCTGGTTACTCGGAAAAAGTCATGACATTCCCATTTTATACACGCTTTTATTAGCTTCACTTGTAACTATGTATGTAAGAAAATCTTGAAATCTTAATTTGACCCAATTCCCGGTCTTCGATTAGGATGAAAATTTGCACACGCTCTGAGTTGATGACGATAAATGAAAAGCGTGTTTTTTTAGTTTTTTAAACTTTTATCATTACATTTAATATTTTTCATTTGTCTTGTTGTAACATTTGTACGTCTGTTTCATTCATATATAAGGATGCCCACATGCGTCTATACGCGTGAGTTGAAAATTAAACCGATATTTATTTTCGAAAGAAAAATCTTATACAAATTACAATATCAAAAGTAGTCGTGATATACTTAGTGCTATTATTTTCACATATTTCCGCAGGGATTCTCCTAATACGAAATAAAACACAAAATAAATTATACATTTCATATTTATTCAATATTGATACTAAATTCTATAACATAACGGCATCACGTCATACCATTTGATTACTACAGAAACAAAATACCTTTGCCTAAAACTGAAAACCGTCTAAAGCGATCTAGGAACAATACCTAAAATATAATATTTACAAATTATCACAAATAACCGTTCAGATTTGTTTCCAACGCGCAGGTATTTTATGATAAAACGTCACAACTTGTAAAAAAAAATGTTATACACCATTATTTTAAATTCAATACAAAATTTTTAAGAGGTGACTCAGCCCATCAACATGAACAACTTTTGTTATGGGACCAATACTGACAATTCAATATTAATTTTATCTTTCCTTTTAGCTGGACACTTTTGTATGGGTATGTATATTTTTTTGAGTTGTTTGTTTTTCGTATGTGTAAGTGGCCAACACTGGTGTCAGATTTTTCAAGCTGCCTTAAGGCATCTGACATAGCTTAACGACTGCCATCAACGATGACAGCCGGGACCAACGGCTTAACGTGCCTTCCGAAGCACGGAGGAGCTCGAGATATTTTTATGCCACTTGCGGTCACCCATCCAAGCAGGGACTGCACCAGGGGTTGCTTAACATACGTAAGCGCTCATAGAGCTCACATCCACTGGACCATCGGGCTCCGGCAAATTTTTTGAGTTCCCAGCATTGGTCCCATATCAAAAGTTGTTCATGTTGATGGGCTGAGTCACCCCTTAAAGTTTGCGTATTGAATTTAAAATAAGGGTGTATAGATGTCATCATGACCTGTACATTGCTGCTTTGGTAAGAAAACTCGCAAGAGCTTCAGTGAGTTAAACAGCAATATGCAGTCAACCAATACGCTTTGTCGATTGTGTTGTGTGTTATTTGGATGTAACATGAAACTATACAGAGTGTAACGAAATGGCGTGATAATATTTCAGGGATAAGTATGGTCAGTCCATGATATTGAAAAAAAATCCCTATAGGAGAGGAGGAAACTTCGGAAAACGAAAAAAGTCGACTTCCTTCGCATCGATATTTCGATGTATGTCCCCGGTTGTTCAAAATCATGGAATGATTATGCCCCTTGAGTATTATTTCGCTATTTAACTCAAAGAAACCACAGTGATCACGGTAAATATCCCGATATGGTTAATTCTAATTTCGCTATTTTGTTACACACTGTATATGGTTAACTCATAAGGACATTTAGTTTTCTATGAAGATACTTACTCGAATATGCCGTTTTTGTTAAATCATGATTCTAAATATTTCATAGGTCATTTCATTTTAAATATGTAAGAATAATTTTTATTATTCTGAATAGCTTTTGTAACAGAAATTAATATTTCCTTTGCAGATATTCGAAAAATCATATCACAAAGTTACCCGAGTCACGATGTGCGTATGAAACGAGGTAGGTATGATGATTTTAATTAATATACAACAAAACCTGTACAGATTAAATATCTTGCATTTAAAAAATTGATAATATTTAAAAAAATAATTCTCACTAAAAAACAAAAAAAGCCACATACACGAATGAATCGATATAAATGATGTATTCTAAAAATCACAAACAATATAACAAAATAATGATATTCACATTCATTTAGCTTAAATTAAATGATAATTGAATGTCATGATTTAATCGCTATTCACCATCGGCGCCTGCACCTTTCGATCTAGTCATAAAACAATAAATAACTTACAAATAATCTCATTGAAAGATCTATTTTCATGCATAAAAATATAGCATCATAACATTATACAGAATTACATTTTACCGAAAACCATTTAACCGAAAAACATTTTCTTGGAACTCTTTTCACCTCAACATGATAAACCTATTTTCTGAGAATGTTAAGTCCAAATAATTCTGTAGAAAGTTATGAGGTCAAAAATACTAGATCATTTTTAATCGTCACTTAATGAAAAAAACATGGAGTTTATACACGATGAGTCGCGTGAAATATGTAATACATTACACGAAATCGCTACCAGTTCATAATTACACTACAATTTTTCTAAGCCGCTATAACATTAAAATAATATTTACTAAATACGCTCTTAAAATCAGATGAAAAGATTTCAGCACTAATAAAGAAAAATCGTATATCTTTTAAATTCCAACAAAATCACAAAATCAGGAATCCCATTTTGAAACCACGCAACTTTTCCATAAATGCAATAACCGATATAATATATCGATAAAAGGAATACTACTTAAAATCTAACGTTAATATTAGTATACCTAATAATACTTTCATCTAATACCTAAAGCTGACTATGAAGTTTGTTCTTAAAATAGTGATGTAAAAAAAGATATATTTCCTTAGTTCAATTTGTAATGATGGCTCTTTGTAAATGTGATAACTCAGTCCAATCTTACAAAAATAACTAAGTCAACAAAATTATTTTACAATTGTATTCACTATAATTACAGATAAAAAAAAACATACTACTTAAAATATATAATATTTGGCGTACTAAAACATACACATTTTACTTATCAATGATTGAATGAAGTTAACCAGTGCACGATTAAAATGAATAAATTTTATAGGTACAAATAAAATGAAACGTGATTTCAAAATGTTATTCACTATGTTGGCACAAAAGGATATTCATATTGCTTTATAATTAAAAACAATTGAGCGTCCAACACCAAGCATGCGGCTATATTTTAATTTTTTTAGATGTACACAAACACAGGCAAATATGCTTGAGAAATTAAAACAAAAATTAATAATCGTCAACGAATAGTATTAACGAATATAACTACACATTCAAGAAACTGCCACATCATTTTAAGATCTCACCTCGTTTGTCACAGTTCATGTCAGAACTAAAAAATAATTGAACTACATTCCAAAATTCAACTAGATTTTTAACGATGTGTCATCACTGTTAAAATCACTCATTTAAATAGAATTTCAAAATTTAACTAAATATAACGTAGGTTCTTTGAAAGCGTTCTTTTTACATTTTGAATTCTATTATTGTGCGCAAGTCTAGTAATATTTTCCTATGGCTATATGAACAAGATCTTTAATTTCACAGCACGTATAGAATTGGTACAATACAAACTCCTGAGTCTTCAGCACACTAAATGTGGGTTAATTAATAATATTTTGTAAGTTGAAAATAAGGAACTATTTGAATCCGGTGATAAATTAAATCTGACCCCCACATTTGGTGAGCTAAGGATATATTCGAATCAATTTACTAAAATATATTCATTTGTACATAAAGGGAGACAATATACAAAAATAGACTTCACTTGTATACATTTTGAGTTTGATTTGTATCCAAATATCATTATACTGCAATTAAATATTTGGGTATCTAGGCTTAGGAGGTAGATCGAATTCACCGTTGTCGTGGGTTCGATTCCCCGTTCATGCTCTTGAGCTCGGTGTAGGCCCTTCTGGAGAGCAGCTTCACGTCTTCACCCCCTGTCAGAGGGGCGTAGTCTCGCCGTTTCATGTACATCATTACTCTGTAAAAAATAAATAAGACAATAAGTATAACATAGTCCTATAAATTAAGTAATTAAGTTTCAAAAGGATACTCGAATAAACTATTAATTTTATTAGTTCTTAGACACGTTATCTAGATAGCAATTGCACTTAAAATGCAGTAATCTATTATCCTATAAATCGTTGTCTATAGATCTCTTTTCGTCGATATTTATATCAAGACGTTGTTTATGTATTGACGTCCGTTTGAAAGGCCTATAATAAACTAGCTTTTTCCCGCGGCTTCGCTCGCGTTAAAAAGTAGAATTGATCAAAATCTTAGCGGATGCCAACGTCATAACATCTACCTGCATGCCAAATTTCAGCCCGATCCGTCCAGTAGTTTGGGCTGTGCGTTGATAGATCACTATGTCAGTCAATAGTTATAATACAAGTTTAAATGCCAAAATAGTTTGTTTTTTATCGCCATCAAGTTCACATTAGAAAATACAAGTACAAAGAAAATTCTTCTAAGATTTTTGAACTGCTGTACAAGTACAACAATGGATTGGATTGTTTCACTTGCAATTAATGCAACATTTTTGCGATAAAACTACCGGTCTTCTTGGTCATGACATGAATCATGTTCGCATTCAATAATTTGTACTTACTTTCCTATACTAGATACAGGTTGTCTAAAGTGTGTAAGAGAATCTATAATGTATCCCAACTTCCCAACTCATATTATAAATGCGAATGTGAGTTTGTTTGTTTATTTGTTTGTTTGATACGCTTTCACGCCGCATCTGCTGAATCGATCATTATGAAATTTTGCATACACATAGGTTAGGGTACCGAGAAGGACATAGGCTATAAATTACGCGGGCGAAGCCGCGGGTAACAGCTAGTCCTGCATAAAATCACAAATTTTTAAACCTCTACACAATAACAAACATGTATCCATAAATAATATTTACTGGCAGAATGAAAATTTATCTGAAATTACTTTTGGGTGTCAGACAATTCATTTTTATCCTATTTTCAATCAAATCCGCTAACATTAATATTTTATTTAAAAATAATGCAATCAATCTTAATGATAATTTTTTTTATAATCTACTAGCTATTGCCCGCGGCTCCGCTCGCGTTAGTGTCGATCTCTCGGGAACAGCACTTTCTTCCGGGATGAAAGGCAGCCTTTATCCTTCTCCATACTCCAGACAACGTGTACACAAAATTTCATGATGATCGGTTCAGAAGGTAAGGCGTAAAAGCGTAACAAACAAACTCACTTTCCCATTTTTAATATTATTTGGGATGGGATAGTTGGAATGATTGCATTGCTTTTATTTTATGTCTTTCTAACTTATGTACACATTTCAGAAAGACACTGTATAAATTATATTCCTCGAAGCCTTTAAAGATAGCACACGACATGAAAAACAACTTTATCACGAGTTTATTGTTCGCAAAGTAACATGGCACTGTTTGCACTAGTATTAAGAAATGTTATTATGATAAGCAGTGAAAACGTGAAGGTCATTATTTACATTCGCTTTTAACATATAGGATATTTTCTAAGATTTATTTGTAACTTTTCGATGACGACTTACAATTACCTAGAATTTTGTAGAATACATTGCCACTCTACCATTTTAACGTAGCTATTGAACGCACAAATCTAATTACTTATGGTATAATACATTAACTTTGCACATTTAAAGTTAGCAAGGATAAATGAGAGAATAATATCAGATAGCATAATTTAAAAATGTTCATCAAAAATCATTTGACCTAAAAATACATTTCCTTATTTAACCCTTTGTCAGACCTCGCAGGTATAATTTTTTAATTTATTTTGAATCTTATGTAGAGAACAGTAAGTACGTTCAATTTAAAATGGGCATTATCCTTGATAAGGTTAGAACCGTTTCTTAAAAACCATACATGATTATACAGAGTGTGACATGACCCCCGGACATACCCTTAAAGGGGTCATTCAGCCTCAACTTTAGCCATGGGATCAGTGCTGGGAAAGTACATTTTTTTCGACTCTTCTGTATTGAGCCCATTAGAAAAGTTGTTCATATTGTCGGTCCGAGTTGCCCCTTGAAGGGTTTGTTATGAGGGTCATGTTACACTCTGTAAAATATAATAAGGGAAATTTATTTCCATGGTAACTATAAGTTTCCTAGGCACAATATCAATTTGCATTCTATCTATTTTACTTATTTTAATATAATAATACCTGCCCGTGTGGATTTTTTCCCATGTCTATGATTTTAATTTAATAAGAGTATAAAAGAACAGCATTGTAAATGCGTAAAAAATACCTATAAAACAGATTATAGATACCAGCAAGCCTATTTGCTAACTTTTGACAACTACGGTGTACATCATTTTCATGGTAACTTTAATATCGGTATGAATGACTATTTTTATTTATGATATGAAAACCGTAATGGATGCTAAAGTGACAATCAAATCGTTGTACACCGAGTTAGCAAATCGGCCTGCAGGTTTTGATGTAACTTCGATATGGCAATGAAGTGGTGACTTTATCATTAGGATCAAATGCTAAAAATCGTTGCCATATAAAAGTGTTTAGCCAAGTAGGTATTTCGTATGAAAAGGTCGATTTTGTTACAGTTATAGAGCAATTATAATGCTATGTGCTATATCATATTATAAATATTAGGGCCTATGGAAAATCACCACGGAAGTAATAATAATGAATGATTGTAAACAAAAAATCGTGAAGCTAACAGGTTGGAGGTAAACAAGTGACATTTGCAGATCATATGCGCTTTTGTAAATATACAATATTTGCTCGTGACATCTGTTTGTAGACTGATTCTAATGGCTAATAAACTCGCTCATTTTTATTTAAAACTATCAGTCCTGCCCGGCTTCGCCCCTGGTACATACATAGCCTATGCTACTCAGGAATAACGTACGTATTCAACGGTAAAAGAACTTTTGGAATCGGTCCAGTAGTCCCTGAGATTATCGTGTTGAACTTCAGCTTTATATTTTTTTTTATTTAAGCTGGCTAATATATGAACTTTTTGCTCGAATACTCCTTTAAATTGTCATGCTTCAAACACAATCTCTACTAATAATATTTCCATTGAGTAGCCTCCGAAACTACAAGACTAATTTTTAAAATTATTTCTTCCATAGTAAGAATTGATCTGCGGTTGACATGGGCTGTACATAGGCGAGCTCCGTGGCGCAGCGGTCAACACGCCAGCCTGCGACACGGGGGCCCCGGGTTCGATCCCCGGTCAGGTCATGATGGAAAACGATCTTTTTCAGAATGACCTGGGTCTTGGATGTTTATCTATATAAGTATTATGTTATAAAATATAGTATCGTTGAGTTAGTATCCTGCGACACAAGTTCACAACTTACTGTGGGGCTAGCTCAATTTGTGTGATATGTCCCTATATATTTATTTATAATTTACGCAGATGAAATGGCGGGAAAATTGCTGGTTATTAACATTAACAGAACTTACTCCTGTTATATAGACGCAGAACTTTCGCTGTATGAATGTAACTTCATAAAAACGTCAGCGGAAATTAATAAATAAAAGGATAGTCCGGTTAAAATGAATAATTTTGTTTTACTAGTTGTTTAAATGTTATTTTGATTTGTAAATTTATTGGTCATTTATTACTCTGGTAAGTTTATATAAAAATAAGTTCTATTGTTAAATTGTAAAGCCTTACTTTAATTTTGCATATTATTCTTTGTTTTATTGAATTAAAACCGGCCAAGTGCGTAGTTGCGAATGACAACTTTGAGTTCACACTATTCACACTCGCACCTTACAGTTTAACGACCAAAAACATTTAACAATGAAAATAGTATGAAATTTTACAGTTTATAAGTTGGTTGCCTATAACTTTTTAGTTTGTACTTAGTACTCAGCTTTGATAGTTTTCCTTTCAACTTCAGTATATATACTACTGCTGTAATTTTTTTCACGTATCTATATATAACCGTTTAGCAGATAGAGGGGGGGACACTTAGCACTTTAAAACCAAATATTTCGGAAACGGATCCCTAAATCTAAAAATGGTGTTATCAACCTCACAATATTTTTGAAAGACCTATTTGACGATACCCCACACGATGGGTAAATAGAGAAAAAAAAATTACTCCCCCACTTTACTTGTATGGGAGCTACCCTAAAAAAGCTACCCTTTTTTCAAGATTTTATTCTGCCACTTTTTTGCCATGATTAATATACATACCCATACCAAATAACAGCTTTCTAGTACTTATAGTCTCTGCGTAAAACCGCGGACGGACAGACAGACAGACATGGCGAAACTATAAGGGTTCCTTGTTTACTACGGAACCCTAAAAATAGACCCCTTTCAATGTTGTTTACTGGCTTTTTCAATGTAGTTTCCCTAGTGCAGTCATTTGGAAATCCAGAAATGTAAATAGGTATGTCACATACCTAGCCTATTACGTTATGGGCTTTTTTCCTTTTATATGAAATCAAATCAAATGAATTAGATAATATACCGATATGCAATATAACGTCAAAAGCTGATCTTATTCATATGACGCACCTTAAAATATGACGTACATGTTGACTAAGTTGAGCACACAATAAAAATAAGTAAGCAAAATTAAAAATTTTGCAAAAAAACCTACGACACAACATTGATTTGCACTAATATTGTGGCGTCCCCTAGCGAGTTACAGCCATGACACCTGTCTAAGAACATGAACTCATCAAACACAAACCCGTTATTGAAAACCGCATCAAAATCGGATCATTAGTTTAGAAGATAGGTGGAAACATTACTTTGCACAAACAAACAAACTCTCTCACCCTAAACACATATACCTGCTCCGTTCCGTCGTGGGTAATAAGAAAAGCCTTGAGAGTCGCCTGGACGCGCTTGTCTCCATACAAACGGAAAAATGGAATTGTGGCAATATTTGATAATATTGGAGTAAAATTAAGCATCCAATCAATGAATCTTCTTATAATCTACGTACGTTCTTATACAGTTTGGTTAAATTATCAACAGTTTGAGAATTATACGCCTCTCAATATTTCCATACAAATTTAAAAAGGCTTGTAAATCTCAAACCATTGGTATTTTAACCAAGCTGTATAGGAACGTACGTAGATTATAATGAGATTAATTGATTAAATGCTTAATTTTACTCCAAAATTATCAAATATTGTCACAATTCCATTTTTCCGTTTGTATGGAGACATGCACTTCCAGGCGACTCTTAAACGACTTTGCAAATTGATTTCAGTGGGTATAAAATTTATAAAATGAAATTGATGTGGTTTGGTGTTATAAATGCTCGTGCTCATGAACAATTTGTGAAACAGTTAAAGAAGACTGTTACATGGACTCGTATAGATTTGTCACAGAAGCTCCCACGAGGCTATCAAAGAACATACGCCATCTTTGATGCCACTTGTTAAAAACTAGACCATACAACATCGATATTAAGCATAACTAAAATAGCAACAGGACATTGTCAGAATCACTGAAGTCTCAGTGGAAGCCATAATATAAAAGAAGAAAAAAGAAAAACCTTGTGAACCCTTCGTTTAGATTCATACAGTCAAAATTTACCTAAGAAATTCCTTTTATTTACAATACGAACCAATTATATAAAAACTCATAAAATTAATAGCTATCACAAAAACTATTTCAAACAAAGCCGCACATCCGTTAAAATTAAAATGAAAAAAATAATACGCACGCCATGATGTCATTGCGGTTTTATATATACAGGTTGTTGTCAGAAGAGCAATTTTATTTCACAGAGTTTGAACCCACATTTTTAAGTGAGTGTATTTAACAACCAAATTCAGACAGCAAAATAAATATATTCTTACTATTCCAAAGAAAATTCTTTGATTCTAGATACTTAAAACATCTTTTTGTTATTACGTTTATCCAGTGGCGGCTCGTGACTCAAAGACCTGGTGGTGCACATCATAAAACATGCCTAAAATTGTTTGGATAATTCCTAACAGCAGAAATAATTCTCTTATTTAGATAGGCATTTTTCTATTTACTATCTAAGTATAATAATAAGATTGATAAGTAAAACAAAACATAAAAACAGCGAAAGTAAAACACGAACAAATACAAACGTAAGACAATTTACACGAATACTACCTAATCCGAACATATCCGAACGTCGGCGTTCGGCCCGCGTCGGGCCCCGTGCGGCGCACCAGATTTCGCTAAACTTCCATACTAATCTTCCGTCTCACTCGCCAGGCGTTTCGTCGCCTTTTCCATAGCAGCTGTATAGGCGCGTTGCGTGCACTGGGAGCGGGCGCACGGCAAACTATTTTGTCAAGCGAAAATAATACTTATTTTGTTAACGACACGACTGATTATCATTTGACACAAAATTAGTATATTTTTACGTTAAACTGCTTATTTATTTTTTATATCAATGTTATTTTTTAGTATATATTTAAGCTTAAACTGGTAGTGCACCGCACGAGTGCACTTAAGGAGGAGCCGCCACTGCTTTTATCGAATAAAGTTTATATTTAGGTCAATTAAAATGCCTATCAACTG
This sequence comes from Rhodophaea formosa, assembly GCA_963082605.1. Taxonomy (NCBI): domain Eukaryota; kingdom Metazoa; phylum Arthropoda; class Insecta; order Lepidoptera; family Pyralidae; genus Rhodophaea; species Rhodophaea formosa. The sequence continues at coordinate 3,306,684 of OY720228.1, read as the reverse complement.
CACAACTCGAAGTATTAACGGAAAAGAAATAGTTAATAGATTCTATCAAAACACAACTCCCAATAACAGATCTTCAACCACGATAATAAGACAGTAGGTTTGAGTAGGGAAGTGATTGTTGCTTTTAAAATCCATTTTTAAACTTCTTACCGGACGCGTTTTCAAAAAAATTTTGCATTGGAATGGTTAGTAAATTATTTTCAGATATTATTCTCGCGATGTGTAATGAGAACATATTGAGGCAAGTGGCTTTATTGCAGAACTTTATTTATAACTTCGTTTGCGTAAATTATAACTTATGTCACCCGCAGATAAATTAGCATTCAATAGAAAGAATTTTGAATATCAGTCCAGTACTACCGGAGCCTATTTTAATTCAAACAATCAAATCTTTTCTCTTATTTATTATAATATTAGTATAACAGCGCTTTTTATCCCTGCTCATGTGTGGTGTGCTAGATTCACTATTAAAATGGATAAAACCGAAACAAATTACACACAATATAAAAATAAAGGCATAAAAAATCACAACGTCTATAAATAGACATAAAAGCGATTACGCCCGGATAAATTGATTAAATCGCAATTTTAATAGAGCATCCTGTACACGAGTCAAAGGTAAAATAATTGAATCAAAGCGCGGTGGGAACATTGGAGTATTACGCTCAGTCGCAGTGTTGCCGGCTTGCTGGACGGAGGACAAACGGACATACTGATATTTTTAATAACCGTAAGTAAATTAGGTTTAATAATTTCTATTTTTTCGCGATTGTCACACATTTTAATGAAATAAAATTATAAATAATGTGATGAACGCGTTAAAACCGTATTAAATTAATTTTATTTAAATAAATTACGTTTTTTTCCTCACTTAAATTAGGAGTTCATATTTATCATTAGAGGTTTAAAGGATAGAGATTTTATTTATGAGTCATATATTGCGAATTTTTGCGATTTAAATAGTTTTTTTTTTAACTGAGCGTTTAGAAAATTATTACAAAAAATAATATAATAAAAACCACGATATTTGTGAGAACCAAATTAACTACTTTTGTAATTAGAAAAAGTGAAAGTATTTTTTTTTTATATTTTTCTGATATATATTTGCATTTTCCTTTAGTTATTTTCGAAACCTTTATTTTTTATTATTTTCTTAAAACTCAATTCTAATTCATTAATTATCAATTCAGTACTACATATGGCCATCAAATTGACCCTGACTGTAGGTCTTTGTCTCATCAGTGATGATACTCTTGATCCTGTTCATATGAAGTCAATCTTATACACTTCCATTTCAAATTTATCTTTGATTACAAAAAAAAATAAACAAAGTGAAAGAATTCTGCTTTATCATAATTTTTAGGGTTCCGTAGTAAACTAGGAACCCTTATAGTTTCGCCATGTCTGTCTGTCTGTCTGTCCGTCCGCGGTTTTACTCAGAGACTATAAGTACTAGAAAGCTGTAATTTGGTATGAGTGTGTATATTAATCATGGCAAAAAAGTCGTAGAATAAAATCTTGAAAAAAAAATTTTTTTTTGGGTAGCTCCCATACAAGTAATGTCGGGGAGTATTTTTTTTTTCTCTATTTATCCATCGTGTGGGGTATCGTTAAAAAGGTCTTTAAAAAATATTGTGAGGTTGAGAACAACATTTTTCGATTTAGGGATCCGTTCCCGAAATATTTGGTTTTAAAGTGAAAAATTTTGTAAGAGGTACGTGTCCCCCCCCCCTCTATCTGCTAAACGGTTATATATGGATACGTGAAAAAAATTACAGGAGTAGTATATATACTGAAGTTGAAAGGAAAACTATCAGAGCTAGGTACTAAGTGCAAACTAAAAAGTTATAGGCAACCAACTTATGAAATGTACTGGAAAATGTAAAATTTCAAACAATCTTCATTGTTAGATGTTTTTGGTCGTTAAACTGTGAGGTGCGAGTGTAAACAGTGTGAACTCAAAGTTTTCATTCGCAACTACGGAACCCTACACTGCGCGTGGCCCGACACGCACTTGGCCGGTTTTTAATACTTATCTTTTTCTCTCTTACATAAAAATAATATAGTACTGTGTTGTGACAAGATATTTTTTTTTATTTCCACAAACGTTTCTAATGTTATAATATTTTTATCTTTTCAGATTATTCGCTTCGATAATTCTTGTAATATGGTGTAGTTGGTAACGTATTAAGTTTAGTTTTATCTTTAAAATAAATCTATAATTTGGTTGGAGTTTCATTTACAACAATCTAAACAATGCAGTGAAAATCTTATCTTGTACGTTTTTATGGGTTTTATGCATTATTATTTTTACATTTAAGGGGGCACCCTAGGCACAGTACGCCAATCATTTTATTCCTAATACTTTAAAACTAGTAAGAAATTCAAGAATGTAAATCATATAGGCACTAGTAAATAACTTGAAGTATTTTTGGAATCATGTTTTAATAATTATCAGAATCAGTGAGAATTATGAGAATCGGATTACCGCCAAAAACGGCCTTAAGCCGTGTGGTTCCCGGCAGAGTAGAATAGGACCACTTCAAGTCTTCCCGTGGATTTCGTAGAAGGCGACTTAGGAAACCCAAGCTAAACAAAGCTTATAAACATCAAAGAGACCTCTCCAACCCGTCTGGCCAGCATGGAGAGTGTAGGCCAAATCCTCTGACTGCTCTGGCTAATATATGGCTGTGGTAGTGCAGAGAGGGTCGTGCTCCTGCAGTGGAGACTAAAAGAGACCTGATGGATGCATTTACAATGCTATTCTGACTTACACGACCTTTGTATAGAATAAATGCATAATTATTGAAAATCGTTCTGGGGACCGTTTTGCTACCTACTTGTTTCTAATGACAGAAAATGACTTAATTTATGACATAATAACTTAAAGATTGTTGATTGTTGATAACTTTAATAAGGATTGGGCTTGTTTTATAAAAACCTAGAGTACTTTTGAAATGACGAATCACTAATACAACGATGTTTTTTTTTTTCGGAAAAATTCCTGAATTCGATAACTACATTAATGATATACACTATAAAATACAATCAATATGTTAAAATAATATATAAATATGTTAGTTAAACTCTGCCGATCCTTAAAGACGCGACTCAGCTCGTCAGTATGATCAACTTTTCTCTCGAATTAAAGCTGGAAATTCGAAAATAAAATTAACAAAATTGTTCAGCCAACCCTGCAATTTGTAAGAAAATGTAAAAAAAAAAAATCGAATTCGCAGCACTAGCCCCTCAGGAAAAGTTGTTCATATTGACGGGCTGAGTCACCCCTTTTAGGACTGAACATGTTTTCATTAAAATATTGTATATTATAACATATGTTAGTATTTATATACACCCTTCACACAATAAAATATTTATAGACACCTATAACAATAGGGCGATAAAAAAAAGCACTAGACAATACCACCTCGCAAGGTCACAGTATTTTTCACAACCGCCACAGTTGGGTAAACATCGCATGTTCCAAATGAGATAATTTAATCCTTATTCATATTTGTACAGGTGTTATATTAGCATGTAGGCAAATATGACATGGCAGGTGTCAAAATATAGGCGACAGCGGGATTCTACATTTTAGCTATCCATACATCAACATGCTAAAACTGGTCTTTCAGTCTTATGGCCCTAGGCTCTGTCTAGGGCCTAGGGCCTGGCCAGGCTTGTAATTTGCAAATATTCACGTGGTATACAACGATTTGATTGTCACTTTAGCAGCCATTACGGTTTACATACCGTAAACAAAAATAGTCATTCATACCGAAGCCGTAATGAATATTGAAGTTACCATCAAAACGACGTACACCGTAGTTGTCAAAAGTTAGCAAATAGGCCTGCAGGTCTTTTTTAGTCTCCACTGCAGGAGCATGACCCTCTCTGTACTATTAGATAATATATCAGCCAGAGCAGTCAGAGGATTTGGCCTACATTCTCCACGCTGGCCAGACGGGTTGGAGAGGTCTCTTTGATGTTTATAAGCTTTGTCTTAGTTTAGCTTGAGTTTCCTAAGTCACACGACGACCACGGAAAGCCTTATTCTTCTCTGCCGGGAACCACACGGCGACGTATATCACGTGGTATATGACAACGCTATTCGCTTATGCCTTGTCACCGTCATTATGGTACACAATGAAAGGATGTATTCTGCGGGTGACCTTGTCGGCGCGATAATTTGAAATAATTACTAAAGTAGCGCGATATGCGACACATTATTATATTGCGATGAAATATGCCACATATTAGCCGTGTGGTTTCCGGCAGAGTAGAATAGGACCACTCAAGTCTTCCCGTGGATGTTGTAGAAGGTGACTTAGAGAACATAAGCTACACAAAGTTTTTAAATAGCAAAGATACGTTTCCAACCCGTCTCGCCAGCGAGAGAGTGTAGGCCAAATCCTCTGATTGCTCTAGCAGTGGAGTGTAGTGGAGACTAAAAAAGGCCAGATGATGATGATGGGCTGATGAAGATTTTTTTTAATACAATTATGTGGAACGAATGCTGGGAACTAATTATATTTACCTTTCAATAAAAATATTCAGCCGCCCGGTCAATTTGTATGGGAAAATCCATTTTTTTTGGGGTTCGCAGTATTGGTCCCATAGGAAAAGTTGTTCGAATTGACGGGTTGAACCACCCCTTAAAGGGTCCAAAACGATTAATATTTCACCGTGTATAATCTCAACATTCTAGCTAACAAGACAGTATACGTCAGATGCCATACATCTGACGTATATTGTCTATATTATTTAGTGAAATATGAATCGTTTTGGACCCTTTAAGGGGCGATTCAACCCGTCAATTCGAACAACTTTTGCAGAAGGCGGCTTAGAAAAATTGAAACTAGTGCTGAACAGTTCCTTACACGATAAATGTATTTTCATCATCATCATTAACAGGTCTTAGTCTCCACTTTTAAATGTATTTTAAAACGGGAACTTGAAACCACTTTTAAAACAAATTAATTGAACAATTATGCAGTACGAAAAAGGCACAAAATAGACGGAATTTAGCAACATGAGTACCTTCTCATGCTAATATTACTACTAAGACTCAAATTTTATAATGGCTAGGGTAACTACTAAAGTTGAAATGAACTTTCACTAAGTCAATTACTACTTTAATTGACATAACTTTTGTCTGAGACAATAAGTATAAGTATTGATATTTTTAAACATAATACTGGACTTTAAAGTAAGTATAGTACCTTTATTTAAAAATGTAAGTTATTTTTATAAAAAACCGAGCTTCCGCTGCACATAATTTTAATTAAAACAAAGAGATTAAAGGTAAGTGAATATGTTGAAATTGGGGTTTAATGTTACCGAGGTTAAGTGAATGTTCTTATTAATTCTTAAAATATACAATCACAACGTTAAGGAATTAAGATCGGCAGGTTAACTTTTAGAGTATTAAAAATAAACAGTCTTGCTTTCACAAACACTAGAGAAAAAAATTAAATTATATATATATATATATATGTAAATATTTTTGTGACAAGTTTTTATTATGGGAGATTCATAATGTTCAAGACAAACAAAAAGACTAGGAATTAAAACAAAATTCGACAAATGTAATATGTACCTAATCCAAATTGCCGCAACACTTTTGATGAATCTGTATGTGACACTCTTTTTTTTCGAGTCCTTTACATTGGTCTCATGGGAAAAGCTGTACATTTTGACCCTAACACTGAGTAAAGTCACCAAACCCACAGCTAGAAAAAGTAATTCATATGAAGTTTTTTCTACTGACTGTCTCAAAACATCAATTATATTCGCTGCCTGCGTGAAGTTTTACGCGAACGAAGTAGCAGGATAATTCTTAGTGCTATCATATTAGTGAACCCCGGGCTCTGACGCATCACAGCTGACGCAATAAAACACTCAGAAGAAGAATAGTGTTATACTTCATCATCATCAGGTCTTTTTTACTCTCCACTGCAGGAGCACGACCCTCTCTGTACTACCAGTGCCATATATAAGCCTGAGCAGTCAGAGGATTTGGCCTATTCTCTCCACGCTGGCCAGACGGGTTGGAGAGGTATACCGCCTCTATTACAGAAATAAAAGCAACGTCTCAACGGCCATTATATTATAAATCATAAGTTCCTTGTATCCCGCCGTCCCGCGTCTTATCTCATAAACAACGAGATTTATGAACGTTAACGATTCAAGAACGGAACAGGTAACACAAGGTACTTGCATGATATGGATGTATCACTTGACCACAGTCATATCCTTGTGATACAATGATACGTTAGGACAATCATCATCAGATCTTTGTTAGTCTTTACTGCAAGAGCACGACCTTCTATACAACCAGAGCCATATATTAGCCCGAGCAGTCAGAGGATTTGGCCTACACTCTCCACGCTGGCCAGACAGGTTCCATGCAAAGGTCTCTTTGATGTTTATAAGCTTTGTTTAGCTTGTGTTTCCTAAGTCGCTTCTACGACATTAACGGGAAGACTTGGTGTGGTCCTATTCTACTCTGCCGGGAACCACACTGCATTATGTTCAATCAAAAACTATATTTCTTTCTATTCGCACGAATCTTAGTATCAAACTTTGTATTACACTTGTGATAGTGTTGGCATTTTATGTTACGGTGATATCATTGAATGCCATAAATCTGGAGCACATACCGTGACTATCATCAATAAAAAAGTTAATGTAAAATTATAAGGAAATGAACCAAGAAATTGGAAAAATTATCATATTAAAACCATTTTTGAAGCTATAGCCTTAAACCGTGAGCACCACGCATCGGACAGACAGTGGAGAATGGCAACCCTGAGCTGGTCAGGGGTGTCATCCGCAACTGCCAGTCTGGTGGTTGCAAGTAAGGCATCGGGTTCACTTGCAACCATCGCCTTCTCATCCCCAATCCAACCGAGCAAGTAGCATCCGAAATGCTTTTAACCAGTTTCCCTATTCTAACAAACTCCTACCCTTCCCTCGCTTGATCAATCATTTACTGCTTCCTTAATGTACAATACAGGTATTTTAATGAAAATCAGGGTCAAAGGGCCCTGATGGAAGCTATAGGAGAAGTACTACTTTTAAACGGTTTCGACGGCCTGCAGCGTCGGGAACGATATAAACCAAAACGAACCAGTTTGCCAAGCGTGGTGAGTTTAGCAATATCCCCCGAATAATGGAGAAACCCTTGAGGGAGATCTATGTCCAGCTGTGGACTGATAATGATGATGATTATGATGAAACCGTAAGATTATATACCACTAGATAAACCGAGAAGTAATCGTAGGTATAGTTAGAGTTAAAAGCCCTCAATGGCAATAAATTTGAAAATAGTTTGAAAAGTCCCTTTTTATGCAAGGCCTATTACATGAAGGAATTTCTATCTAAGTTTTTAGATTAAGTTTTAGTCAAAACTGTTTATTTTTGTTATATTGATTTACTACTTGTTTGTTATTTTTTATTTTTTGTTTCTAAGTATAGTTTGTGTATTATGTTGTAAAAGTGGTAGTGAAAATTGTTTAATAATTATTAGCAAATACCGTAAGGTTAAATGTAATAGTAAATGTACATTTATGTGAATGAAAAAATATGAATATGAGTAACAAAGTTTTCAACACTGAGTTGCGGTGAAACAGCAAGTTTAAAAATAACCCAGAATGGCCGGACGTGTGTCAGACAATCCTGCGATTATTATAGTGTTCCGTGCGTGCTGGGTCCGGATTGAACTGGTTTATATAACTGAGAAAAGGTAAGAAAAATCTAGAAATGGTTTCAAGTGGGTAATGAAAGGAAACTTTGCTGGAGTTTGTGGGTTTATGGAATTTTCCATGTTTTGTATGTTAGAAGTGCTATAATTAGATGGTTATAGTGTTCCGTGCGTGAGTAATGCGTCCGGAACAAACTTTTGTATGTATAACCGAGAAAAGTTTTGAAAAATCTTTTATAAAACGTGGACTAACTTTAGTACCTGGTTTAAACCATTATCCGGCCAAAATAAGTCAACATTTATTACTTTGACATTTGGTAAGTGTCACTGTCAATTTGTTTTGGTTGAATAATGATTTAAACTAGGTACTAAAGTTAATCCTTGTTTTATAATAAGACGGAATGTGTTCTCGATAATCATAGTGTTGCATGTATAATGGCTTTGATGAATCAATCAAACTGGTTTGTTCAGCTGAGAAAAGGTAAGAAAAATCTAGAAATGGCTTCAAGTGGGTAATGAAAGCAGGGGTTGAAAACGGTAAAGGTATAAGGGTATGGTACCGGTATAAAATTACGATACACCTTAGATTTCAAAGTAGAACCAAATCGGTTGACAATTACGGTTGTGATACAGCTTAATATAAATAATGGTATTTATAAATTTACGATATCGTTATGTATCAATACCTTTATAATTACTGGTACCTTAACTGAAATATTTTCAGAACCGAAAAAATTATGCGACGAAGAACACTGAGGCGAATCTTTGGCGGTAAAATTCATGAAAACCTTTATTTCATAATTCCAATATCGAAAAAAATAACGATACCGCAATATTACAATACCAAAATCATACAGGTACCGTTTCTTTATGGTATGGTAATTTGAAGGTACCATTATTCTAAGGTATCGAAATATAAAGGTATGACGTCATACCGCTTACCGATTTAACCGTATTTTTTTCGGTTAGTCAATCCCTGAATGAAAGGAAACTTTGTTGGAGTTTGTGGGTTTATGGAATTTTCCATGTTTTGTAAATTAGAAGTGCTATTAGATGATTTGATTAGTGTGATCCGGATTAAACTCAGAAATATACATATATATCTACAGGGATAATTCCTGAAAAGAAAATCGTGGTTCCTGCATGAATTTATTAAACTAAGTTCTTTCAATAAAGTTGCAACAGTTATGTTTTGGTCTCAATCATTTTTACACTATTTGACCATTTTGACTCGAAAAAAAGAAGAATATAGTCGTCTCAGAATAAAATATTATGGATAGGTACTAAACATTTTTGAATAAAAATCTTAAAATACGTCTGACCGGGGTAGGGTTCAAAAGATACTTGGCAGCGACATCTCTCTGGATGGCCAGATTTTTTCTTTGATTTTATTTATTAAATAAAGAAAATAAGAAATAGTGAAACAATTCCACGCGGGCAGGACTTGAACTTGCGTCTAGATCTCAATACGATCTATGCGTTGTCTTCTTCTTCTTCTGTTTTATAAAATGGCTTTCACCGAGATTTCAGTGATTCTGCCAATGTCCAGTAAATTGAGATACTAAGTATCGGTGTTGTACTGTAAAGTTGTAACAAGTAGCATCAAAGATGGCGTATGTTCTTTGATGCCTCGTAGTCGGGAGGTTATGCTGACAAGTCTATACGAGTCCATATAACAGTCCACTTTAACTATTTCACAAATTGTTCCATGAGCACGAGCATTTATAACACCAAACTACACGAATTTCATATTATAAAGTCCACCAAAATCAATTTGCAAAATCGTCCAAGGTAGACCCCAACTGCACCCCTTGACTTCCCACCACAAACTACTATGCGTTGTCAATTACGGAAGCGCGGTGGCGTAATTGACAACGCATAGATCGTACCGAGATCCAGACGCAGGTTCAAGTCCTGCCCGCGTGGAATTTTTTCACCATTTCTTATTTTCTTTATTTAATAAATAAGGTAAAATAGCATTGTGAATGCAAAATAAATCCCATATAAACTATTTATTCTTTGAGTCACATAGCTGTCAGTTTTCAGGTAGTATTACCGAAAATGTGTTCCAAAATAGAAAAATTGGGTAAAATATAGTTGTACTTAGCTAAATTAAGATAGAAATGTTGCTTGATTTAAAACTTTCACATTTTGTAGAACTTGATAAAACCTTTTTATATGAATCATAGTATTTTAATTTTAGGCTTATTTTTCTTATTATCCTTTCATTTGTCACTTAATCATATTTATTTGATCGTATTTCCTTTAGCTAAAGGTTGTAATATTATAACATTTGAATCCATTTAATAAAATAATTAAGAATGATATTGAAGGTCTATCATTTCATATTATTTACTTTTTATTTTGTTATAGCCAGTAGTAAAACCTAGTCATTACAGATTTCCTGTTGTTATCCACTGCCAACTTATGATTTCCGTGGAATGACTAACAGGAAAATCATTAATGTGAAAGTATCGCTGCTTGTACATTAGTATAGGCTATAATTATCCAGTAAGTAAAATAATACGTTCGCTCATAAGTAGAGTCTACAAACGGCAAATACATCTAATTAATCCGTACTTGTATACTATCCATCATATTCATCAGGTCATTTAGGTATCCAATGCAGGAGCATGACCCTCTCTGTACTACCAGAGCCATATATAGCCAGAACAGTCAGAGGAGTACACTCTCCACGCTGGCCAGACGTTGGAGAGGTCTCTGTGATATTTATAAGCTTTATTTAGCTTGTGTTTCCTAAGTCGGCATCTACAACATCCACGGGAAGACTTGGAGTGGTCCTTTTCTACTTGTCGGGAACCACACGGCAAGTATACTATCCCATACCAATATTATAAATGCGAAAGTAACTCTGTCTGTCTGTTTCGCTTTCACGCCAAAACTACTGAATCGATTTAAATGAAATTTGGTACCCTGACAGTCCAGAGCCTGAGAAAGAACAACGGCTACTTTTTAATAACTTACTCCTAGCGGACGAATTCGCAGGCACAGCTAGTAATTGATAATTGACGAGCTCCGTTGTGGTCAACACACCAGCCTGCGACGCGAGGGGTCTTGGGTTCGATCCCCAGTCAGGTCATGATGGAAAACTATATTTTTCAGATTGGCCTGGGTCTTTGACGATTATCTATATGTAAGCATCTATTATTAATTTATTACATATAATCGTTAAGTTAGTATTCTGAGACGCAAGTTCACAACTTACTATGGGTCTAGCTCAATATGTGTGATGTGTCCCTATATTTTACTATATTTTTTTTTATTTAACTACTTAAAGAGGTTTTTATTTTGAGTTTAATATTGACTGGTTTTAGTATTTGGTTTGTGAAAGCAAAAGTTTGTTAATACTTTGAATTGATGACGGATCGATTTTTGGTTTTTGAGTCGCAAGGAAAATGTTTTGCCATGACGATGTGAATTAAAGTGAATTCGATTCAACATTGAATATGGTATTTCTTTTAATATGACTATGTTTTGTGATGACTTATGACTGTGATCCTTGTCAAATTATGTAAAACTATTTGGGAAAATCGGAGTTTTCTTATGTTTTCGCGATTGTTACACATTTAAATAAAATTATTTTAATACGGTTCTTATAAAATACTAGACAAATGCCAACTTAGTCTACCTGCGACCACGAACACTGTTAAGTGCTCGAAACGTTAGGTGTATAAATAATTAAACGCGATAAAAAACGTATTAAAATAATTTTATTTCAAATCTGAGTTACTTAACGGGAAAAATTAAATAAGATTATATCATATATATATGGACAAATCACACAGATTGAGCTAGCCCCAAAGTAAGTTCGAGACTTGTGTTATGGGATACTAACTCAATGATACTATATTTTATAATAGATACTTATATAGATATACATCCAAGACCCAGGCCAATCTGAAAAAGATCATTTTTGATCTTGACCTGGCCGGGGATCGAACCCGAGACCCCGTGTCGCAGGCTGGCGTGTTGACCACTGCGCCATGGAGCTCATGTTTATGATGATGAAAACACAACTGACTAATTTATCAACAGAATCAGTAACAAGACCTTTGATCTTATAATTTAATCTTAAAATGTTATTTAGGAGAATATTCTTATTATTTCAACATTTGACTCGAGTTCGCAGTACAGTAGGTTAGAAGTTATATTTTTAACCGGCTGACCTATCTAGAAAAAGGGTAATGTTTTCACGTGTATCTATGTTTGAATATTTAAATAACATACGTACATACTATCACGTCTTTCTCCCTAGCGGGGTAGACAGAACCCAGGTCTGTTAAACCTTTACGCCACGTTTAGCATGTTGGTGGGCTTGAAAGTGAGAATGGAATCAAAATAGTGATGGGCTGCTAGCCGCATCGCCCATTGAGTGAGCTCCGTGGCGCAGCGGTCAACACGCCTGCCTGCGACACGGATAGTCCCGGGTTCGATCCCCGGTCAGGTCAAGATGGAAAATGATCTTTTTCAGATTGACCTGGGTCTTGGATGTTTATCTATATATGTATTTGTTATAAAATATAGTATCGTTGAGTTAGTATCCCATAACACAAGTCTTGCTTAAGAACTTCTTTGGGGCTAGCTAAATCTGTGTGATTTGTCCGTATATATTTATTTATTTATTATTTATTTACTAAAAAATTCTATATCTATCCCAATCCTTACTAACTACTACAAATGCGAAATTTCAGATGTAAGATTTTAAATACTAAATGATATTAAATTTTTAAACGGTAGATAATTTTAATAGGGTGTATGAGAGTAAGATAATTTTTTAAATAATCGAGTGAGTTAAAATTCTAATTTTCCTTATTAAGAGGATGACCACATTTCTCTATCTTCAATTACATAAAATTAAAATTAAACATTGCCCTTGCAGTACGATGATAATTTCAAAGGTCACCACTGTAATTGTAATTAAAATTTTTCTTAATAAATAAGACATTAAAAGCAAGAAATTTATCATGTTTTATTTAATTTTCCTCTACGGATTAAAACAAAATAGGTTTTAAGAATGATAGATAATTATTTATTATGGAGATAATAGTGCCTAAAGATTATTTTCCAAGAGATTTACTGAAAAATCTTACATCAGAATTGAATCTCACTCTGAAATGTCTGATATTAATTTATTTTAAAAACTTATTGAGCCTCATGGACCTAGGAATAATATGGACCCGGCATTAGACACATCAAAAGTGAAGCATAACTTACGTCACATCAAGTCACATGTGTGCAGCATGTATTTGACATTTGGGAAATTTGACATTTCGTTCGACCGGGAAAAAATGTAGGGATTTTTGTGCCGATGTGTGCGTGCGCTAGTGTCGCGACACGAGTGTAGGGATTTTTATGTGCGTCACTGTTACATTTCCCAAGGGCATATCCTGATTATTCTAAGATCCATGTTGAGCCTATACAGAGCTACAGTAGGTGCTAACATGGATCTTAGAATAATCAGGATATGCCCTTGGGAAATGTAACAGTGACGCACATAAAAATCCCTACACTCGTGTCGCGACACTAGCGCACGCACACATCGGCACAAAAATCCCTACATTTTTTCCCGGTCGAACGAAATGTCAAATTTCCCAAATGTCAAATACATGCTGCACACATGTGACTTGATGTGACGTAAGTTATGCTTCACTTTTGATGTGTCTAATGCCGGGTCCATATTATTCCTAGGTCCATGGGTGCTAAATTTCCATATTTTACCGGTCATTTAATTTCTATTGATATTATAACAAATACTCGGTTTTAACTTTATTTTGTTTTGGGAAACCCATTACTATTAATGCCGATTTTTTTTTATGTTCCTACTTTGATATTGTTAATTGCGTGCGTGTTATTGTTAACTTTGACATTGGCAAAATCATCGTTTAGGCTAAAAACGATGGAGCCGTAAACCTAAACAAAGAAAGAAAGAAAGAACATTATCTCGTGGTTATCAGGTAATTTTTTAGTCTCTACTGTAAGAGCACGACCCTCTGTGTAGTGTACTACCAAACCATATAATTGCCAGAGCAGTCAGAGTATTCGGCCTACACTCTCCATGCTGGCGAGACGGGTTGGAGAGGTCTCTCTGATGTTCATAAGATTTGTTTAGCTCTTAGTCACCTTGAGAAGAAAACCGATAAGAAATAGGTAGTGAATTGTGAACGAAATATAAGATATTGTCATATTTACGGTGTAATGTTGGATAAATTTACGAAGTATATGCTTTATTCTCAAATATTAAGGTTTAATATTAAACGTCATATAAAAACGAGTGTTGTATCATGTTTACAAATGAAAAGATGGTACTACATAGATGTCAAAAATATACTTTTTAATAAACACAAGCCAAAATAATTAAGTTATAAAATTGTTATAAATATAAACTAATCGATGATAAATTATCCTACAATATCAAATACTGCTCAGTTTATCACAACACAGTTTTCATAATAAACATCTATATTATAATAATAAAATCACAATACTTTAATTAAGGATTAATATAAATAAATTCAACTAAAATAATTACTCATAAATAATTAAAATATTAGGAGTCACCAAAAAAATAAGAAGGTAACACTGGTATTCACAAAGATATAATATATCAGTGTTTTTGTTATCGATACTATAACGATAGTATTGAAATCACTGGCCATCGATAGTACGAAACTATCGATACCTTCAATAATTTTTGATTATTTCTGTAAGAATTTGCAGTACTATCGACATTATCGGATGCAAAACTATCGATAGTATTTCCATAGTATTGCTCATAAAGCCCTATCGATACTGTCGATAGTGTAGACACCTGCAGGCCGATTTGCTAACTCAGTGTACAACGATTTGATAGTACATCCATTTCGGTTTTCATATCTTAAATAAAAATAGTCATTCATTCCGAAGCCATAATGAATATTGAAGTTACCATAAAAATGATGTACACCGTAGCTGTCAAAAATTAGCAAATAGGCATGCTGGTGATACTATCGATAGACCTATCGATATTCTGAATAGTTTTAGAGCTATCGATAGGAAAGCTATCGATGGTTCCGCAACACTTCTCTAATACTTACTTTTACTTAAAACTATACTTTTTGCCCCCTTTTGGTAACTAAACGAACGTAGGAACCTATTAAAACTAATAAAAGCTTTAGTAAATAATGACCTTAAATATTAAATTGTAAATTCAATTGTACTATTATTGTACACTCCTTAAATACTAAAAAATAAAATTATTACGACAATATTTTGTACTAATTAGCTAAATAAAAATAATGGAATGGTCTTACTTTGCGGGCCTCGTATCAGCTTGTACATTTAAAATATTCAAATGTAAATTGATATCTGAAACAAAAGAAAAATAAAGTTGATTACATTCTAGCTATTGATGGTGCATTTTATGAAATAAAATACTAAAGGTTCATTTTTAATATTTATATTTTTTGCACTTTCAACACAATTCATAATCTTATACGATTTATTAACTCGCGTATTGACTATTTTTTAAAGACCAAGAATAATAAAGCGATCAATTGAAGGTAGAATTATTTCATAAAATTAAACCCCGACTGCGTTTTTGACAGTTTTTTGCTGACATCACATAGCTTTAAAAACTCTGCCAGAGTAGAATATTTAATGAGAATTCACACTTCGAAATCGGTAAATCTCATTATATTCAAATGCAGTAATATTGCTGATTTTTGTATCAGAAGATGTTCAGAAATAGGTAGTGATATTGAGAAGTCCATGGGAGACAATGATCCTACGTTCACTAGATACTTATAAGGTCGGAGAACAAGTCTTTTCGTATTTTAAATGAAGATTTTATCCGTCCATTTAAAAGAGCTGCAACTTCGACTTCAAAATTCTCAGATTCCCCTGAGTCCACGGGCCCCGACCCAAACTCCTCAGCTATTCCTGCAGCTGAGGAGTCTGGCTCGGGGTTTACTACTTAATAAATAACAATAAAATAAAATAAAAGTCGATTTTCCACTCACCTCACCCTAAAGCTCCCGTCGCCAAAGACGCCAACACGACGAGGATCGCCGTGGCGACCCCGCTGGCCCCGACGTGAGCCCCGTACACGGCCCCTGAGTCCACGGGCCCCGACCCAAACTCCTCAGCTGCAGACATGGTTTCTGTCAAATAACCAACCGGTGAGCGCGGGGCGCGGTCGGCTGGTCTTGTTATGGGGTTTGCAACTTTTATTTATTTTTTTAGGCTATATAACAATATGCTAGACTTGGGCTTTTGGTTTTATAGACCTGGCTTTTTCTACCCCACAAGGAGAAAATACGTGATATTATGCATGTATGTAAGAAATATAATTCTTTTTTTTTTTTTTTTTTTTTAATCTTCCATTGTAATAATAAAAATTTGGAAAACAACATGCTAAACGTGGCCTTAAGGTTTTATAGACCTGGGCTCTGCCTACCCCGCAAGGGAAAACACGTGACATTATTTATGTATGTAAGAAATATAATTCATGCATGGTCATTAAAAATTTGGTAAAGATGGTTTGTGCTTTTATCCCTAATTTTGCAACGGCTTTTAAAATGCATTGAAGGCACAAATAGTTATTTTTTTTACTAATTAAACAAACTAGAACGCTAGCCGTATATGTTGACAAATTGAAAAGGGTCGATTTATACATTAACTTTTAACTACTTAGTAAAGTCTTGTCAGAATAACCCAATTTTTGGAAATAAGTTTGATACCATAACAGAATTACTGACTACACCTTTCAATTTGCCTTCATAGTTTTCTGGCTAACTTTGCAAAAATCAAGTCAAGACTTTTTAAAAATCTATGACTGAAAAATCTATGATATGACTTATAAGCAAGAAAATATAACTTGACTACGAATATATTATTTTACCCGTCCAAAACTAAATATACCAATTATACCATCAACTACTCTAAAGAAGCCCATAATATTATTCCATACTCTACTGTTGAAAGTAAAATTAAAATAAAAGAATATAGCGCTAAGAAACCATAAAGCAGACCGTTACCAGAAGAAAATTAAGTTACAAATCCCATAATAAGACCAGAATAGCCCACCACGTCCATGCAGAAAAAAATACATTAATAAAATATACACAGCCAACGATTTCTATTAAAGATAGTAAAGTTCTAGATTTTGATGGACAAAAAAATTTAAGGTCTGTAAATGTACTTAAAATTACAAAAAGAATATAGGTATTAATGTTATAAATAAAAAATAAATAGTCCATCTTATAAAACCGGCAAAGTTAAGACTTAGTTTTTGACCATTAGCCAATTGGCAATGATGGATGAGAAAACGCCTCCACGAGTGTTCACCAATCTTGTCGGATAATGATTCAAACCAAGCATAATTATTTGTACTTGTTTTTAGTAAGACAGATTATGTGTATTAAATACCAAAGGCTTTTAAAAACAAGTTAAATGTTATCGGTAAATTATTTAGGTCGTTGCAATTTCCAATGATAATAATGGCGGCGAAATTATACGAAAAATTTTCTGTAATTACATTTAAATAGATTCAATGCGGGAAAAACTGCATTTATTTTATGAAATTAATACCCTTATTCACAAATATACTTAGTTTTTGTAATAGATTCTGATTAAGTATGATCTTTTTCATAAATGTATTTTATGTATTATTTTTAATTAGTGAATAGAGAACAATAATTATTAATAATAGAGAAATAATAATAGATAAGAAACAAATGATATTTTCTATATAACATATAGTTAGTGTATGTGGTTTTTAGAAGTGTTTAACAGCAAATTAAATTAAATTTGTACAAATGCATTTTTAAAATTAGTTTTATCGAAGACATATGTAGGTTAGGATATTATTAACGGTATAAAAAAAATACGTGCTGTTGAAAGAAAATTAATAAATGTTGGGTTAGAATAGGTTAGAATACACAAATACTTCCTTATTTGATATAACAAGATATGGCCCCTAACTTATCGCATATTATAAGCAGCAAATGAAACTTTTAAGTGCCTAATATAAAAAAAAAACATATAGTGACTAAAAACACGACATCTAAATTTCAATCAATGTGATATTTACCTAAAAGATCTTCCAATACGAATGCATGCAACATTTAACAGTCATATCCATTAAAAATAAAATAAATTCGTACCAAATAAAACTAGGGTCGGTCGCAAAGGAAATTTAGAATATGCTTTGCCGGGCAATAGGCTAGGTTAAAGGGTTTTAAAAAATCCGTAAAAAAACATTAAAATTAGTCATAAGATAGTTTAAAGCAAAGAATAAAAAAAAAATTTCGTCTTTCATGTAAAGATATTGGTCACGTATATATATCATCTTTGGTTTGACAAAAGAAAAAATACGTGCCCAATATTTTTTGATTGTCTGTCTGACGGACGAATCATATTTATATAGGAAACTAGCATATTGACTCGTTTAGCACAGGAAAGTACTATTTTTGAAAAAGCAAGTCCCTACAAAACTAGTCTTTTGGCGACTCACTACTTCAAAAACAGTAATCTACTTAGTTAGTGCAAAAATCTCTTACCGACCGAACTACACCTCTAAGTAATCGCCTACACGAGCGAGATAATCGCGACGAGTCCGCGCTCCTATCTTATATTATTATATATTCTATTCATTAGGCGATACGATTGACATTCGCTCGCACCCAGCCACTCGTCGCATCGCGGTGATATCATCGCCAAGCTAAGGGAATGTATGGAAATAGGTGGCACGACGATAAAATCGTTGCGATTCTCTCGCTCGTGGATGTGATGCCTAAGTACAGTTCGAATCAAAATTTATGGCGGCTTGGATGTTAGCTGCGAGCTGCGCTGTACGCGCCCCGCCTCCCCGCGCGCGCCCCGCTTAAGGGGGAACAGTAGGCACAGTAGCGACGCCAATCATTTAATTCCTAATACTTTACAAATATAAAGGAATTCAAGAATATAAACAATACAAGCCTTAGTAAATAACCTGAAGTATTTTTTGAATCATGTTTATTACTATCGGAATCAGTGAGAATTATGAGAATCTGATTACCGCCAAAAACGGCCGTTTTTGGCGGTTATCACTTTTTCTCTCAATGACTGATTCTCATAATATCAAAACATGATTCCAAAAATACTTCAGGTTATTTACTAAGACTTGTATTGTTTATATTCTTGAATTTCTTTCTATTTGTAAAGTATTAGGAATAAAATGATTGGC
This sequence comes from Rhodophaea formosa, assembly GCA_963082605.1. Classification (NCBI taxonomy): domain Eukaryota; kingdom Metazoa; phylum Arthropoda; class Insecta; order Lepidoptera; family Pyralidae; genus Rhodophaea; species Rhodophaea formosa. The sequence goes on along the minus strand of OY720228.1, from coordinate 3,287,755 downwards.
GTCGCTACTGTGCCTACTGTTCCCCCTTAACCTAATATTGTGTACTGCGCATCGACTCGCGCGATGTTACAAGCCGCTATAAAGTTTGATTCGGACTGTACAACTATTGAAACGTGAATATACATTGATGCACAATCTACGACATGACATTGACATCAAATGAAATGGATGACATACCCATGGGACCGACTTCCACGCAGAGTGAAGTATATGGACAAAAGATGTAGTTAAAGCAAAACAATTGAGGTTACAGTATAAATTGTCTAATCTAGAAATGAACGCCCTTCCAACAACAGTTAATTATCATATAATGCTGCACAAGATCGTCTACAAACCCCTTCCTCTCCCCTTAAAGATTGACATAATTAATTGATGGTTATGTGTAATTTGTATATACATTTTTATTACGTATATAAGTTTATTTAGTATGTGACTGTTAATGGCAAAAATAATAATGGGAGGCGTTCATTTTAAAATAAGATTTTCGGGTCTCGGGGATCTCTTCCACAAATTGGATTTTCGGGTGGCAAAGTTGGGACTTGCTTGAGTATACAGTATAACAGTGATAAATGCGTATTTAATTCGAAAGTTAATGTCCTTCCACCCCTCTTAAAATTTGAAAGGAACCATAGTTCCTCTAAGCAGTAGAGTTGATGTCATCCCACCCCTCTCATATCAAAGACCTTATAAGCAGTAGAAAGAGTTGATTTCCCCCCTCTCATTACAAAGACGCGATAAGCAGCATAGCCCCCTCCCCCCCTGTCATATAAAAGACGCGATAAGCAGCATAGAGAGTTGATATCTTCCTGGTCTCATATCGAAGACGCTATAAGCAGCATAGAGTTGATACCCCCCCCCCCTCTCTCATCAAACTCTCACATCAAAGAAGCCGTAGCCCCCAAGCAGTAGCAGCAAAGCACTTACACCCGTGTCAACCTCAACTGCCTGTCCGGTGGTTGCCTGTATGGCATCGGGTACGCGCCAAGCGTGATGAGTATGGCAAAACCCTCCCATAGATGGAAATCTTTTGGAAAGGCCTATAAATATATGAGGACTTCTCACGGCTGAGGTAATGATGATGATGATGACTCACCTCCATACTGACTGAGCAGCGTCATAATGACTCCATTGGTCCAGCCAAAGCCTGTCTGCACCACGTACTCTCCACCACCGCCCAGGCCGCCGAAGATCGTAGCATCGTACTGCAACAACGTCACTTGGTATTATTCATTATCATCATCAGGTTTTTTATAGTCTTCACTGCAGGAGCACGACCCTCTCTGTACTACCAGAGCCATATATTAGCCAGAGCAGTCAGAGGGTTTGACCTACATTCCCTATACTACGAGACGGGTTGGAGGTTTCGTTGTTTATAAGCTTTGTTTAGCCTGTGTTACCTGAGTACGGGAAGACTTGGAGTGGTTCTGTTCTACTGTGTCGGGAACCACAAGTAAATCTTATAAAAGCGATAATAAATATGATCTCTGGTAGACTGCAGATTTGTTCGGTATTGTTATTATTGCACTGTGGCTCTGGAAGTACAGAGAGGGTCGTGCTCCTGCAGTGGAGACTTAAGAGTCCCACGTAAAGCCGCAATCCCATACAAACGTAGTTTCGTTTTAGTTTTACAACAGTTAAGCCAATCTCAACCAAATTTCGTACATACGACCGGATAAGGCATATTGATGTTTATAATCAGATTTCAATTTTAATACCTATACAAAATTACAGCGAGTTGAAGTTTCGTATCGAAAACTTGTACTCGCTGTAATTTTGTATTGTTTTTAAAATTGAAATCTGATTATAAACATCAATATGCCTTATCCGGTCGTATGTACGCAAATTTGGTTGAGATTGGCTTAACTGTTGTAAAACTAAAACGAAACTACGTTTGTATGGGATTGCGGCTTTACGTGGGACTCTTAAAACACCTGATGGTGATTATGAGTTAAAATAACATACAAAGAACATAGCTACAAAACACCCTAACTCCTAACTAATATTATAAATGCGAAAGTAAGTTTGTTTGTTACGCTTTCACGCCAAATCTACTGAACCGATCATCATGAAATTTCGCATACACATAGGTTAGGGTACTGAGAAGGACTTAGGCTATATATCACGCGGGCGAAGCCGCGGGTAACAGCAAGTATGACATAAAGGTAAACTTAATGGGCAGGTGTTATTGTAGTCCCACTGCTTTGGGTATCGTAGAGTAGTACTACACTGACTTAGATAGATACGAGTAAATAGACACTGACTTACCTTCTCCAACATAGCAGTCTTCTGCTTCCAAACTTCAAAGTTGGACCTGACCCACTTAGTGGCTAGTTCATTGGCCAGTCTCATGGCCACCGGAAGGCCGGTATCAGCCAGGCCAGTGACGAAGATGTGCTGTAGGGGGGGCCAGGCGTTGGGGTAGTCCCACTGCTCGCCGGAGTGCTCGAAAGTGGTGGGGATACCTCCCTCGAAGATGTCCACCTGTAGAACAAATTTCATTAAAGTTAACATTTTGATTGTGGTCTGATTAATTGAAGTACAAAGCACGGTATGACATTTGAGCGAACGCTTTCGTTGAGGTATGCCATGTGGTACAATATTTGAGCGAACGCTCTCATTCAGATATGACATTTAGGGGAACTAGGCTCTCTTCTGCACTCCGCTTTGGAAGCGGCCTAAACTAAGCCATAAGTAATTATTGACGTCAACAAAATTTTTTTGTTGTAAAAATTGTATACACAAATATGACAATTAATAAGTGTTCAAAGAAACCTATATTAAATAAACGATTGAATCTTGAATCTTTTAGAGGAAGCATTATTTTTTCGGGTTCAAGTACTGTCTCCATTTGAAATAAATCATTTGAAAGAAAAAAGGTAATCATTAAAAAAATTTGTTGTGTGAGAAAGTCCTAGCTCTCTCTATTTTATGACTTAATAGTTACGGTTTAAAGTGAGAACCAGATGCTTTCTATCATCATCATCATCATCATCAGGTCTTTCTAGTCTCCACTGCAGGAGCACGACCCTCTCTGTACTACCAGAGCCATATACTAGCCAGAGTAGTCAGAGGATTTGGCCTGATGCTTTCTATGCTAACACTAAATCATGTTCACACTATAAACTGTAAATTCATAAAATAGTATGAAGGGTTATCTAGGAGCTCGCAGAACCTAATTTTAAATGATGTCTCCGTTTTCCGTCTAACGATTTTACGACCCTAAAATTGAAAGAAAGAAAGAAAGAAAATTTGTTTATTTGGTACCCATGAAATACAAAAAGAACAATAACAATTATAAATTACACGCATAGTACCAAAATGGTTTCCGCTCAGCATTTTGTCATGGGGCTACCATGACGCTGATCTTCCGCGAAAGCCATACTTATACTAAACAAAATGTTAAAAGTGATTAATAAACATACAATACAAATTCATGTATCCCTTTATTGAGCAGACGCTCTCGTTCGTCATATAGCTACGCGGTACGAGCTGAGCGAGCACTCTTGCGCTTAAGAGGGTATACTAGCAGTGCGTTTTCCATACAAATGTATTTCTCTATTTTCTCGCTGAAAACTGCTTCTAGAGGCACAATTCTTTTTACATACAATCTATTACTAAAATAGGTATGTCCCTATGTTTTATTTTTTTCTAAAAACCTGTTTAAAAGAAAAAAAAATTGTACAAAAACAGGTTTTTTGGAAAATAAAAAAATAGGGGCATTCCTATTTTAGTATTAGATTTTATGAAAAAAGAATTGTGGCTCTAGAAGCAGTTTTCAGCGAGAAAATAGAGAAATACATTTGTATGGAAACCATATTGAAAAACTACTGCTAGTATACGCTCTTAATCTAAGCTTAAAGATATACCTATATGGTCAATGTCACACCCACCTTAACTTTATCCAGATAATTGATGACTCTGTTCACGAAGTACTCCTTTCTGGACTGGTCGTAGCATCTCGTCCACAGCGGTGCAATATTGCTCGGGTAGAAGTAGTCTCTTGGCCGACCCGACTCCAGGTTGTAATCCAGCCATGCTCCCACGTCTTCATGCCATAACACCTGGAAGATGATATTATTTCAATCAAGCGGGCCTAAGAAGGTTACACTTGGAATAAAAGAGTGTGGTTATTTATTTGAAAAAAGCACTATACAAGCTTTGGCTGCAATCGGGCATTAATGGACTTACGTTCATCCATCAATGCCTCTTTTGCCGGCCGTGGCAGTGATCTCTAATAATATTATAAAGAGGAACGATTTTCAAAATTCTTTCACCTACGCTCATTTATGTCTAATGACATAAGCTATAATTTGCGCGGACAAACTTACCTTCTCGATAGCCTCCATATATCTAGCGTGGACGTCTCTGTAGTAAGCTGGCTTGTCAATACTGCAACCATCGGACAGGCAGTTGAAGATGATACCCCTGATTATTAGTTTGTTACAGCAAAAGTACTGGACCGATTTTTATAATTCTTTCACATATAGAAAGCTAATTTATCTGGGGATGACATAAGCTATAATTTACCTGGACGACAGTACAATTACCTTCTCTATAGCCTCCATATATCTAGCGTGGACGTCTCTGTAGTAGGTCCTCCGCTTTGTCAGTATTCTGCAGCCAAGCGTGGAAGTCGTGCATAAGCTGAGCGTTCCAGCACATCGCGTTCAGGGCCCTAGTAGGATGGGTGACCGCCAATGGCATAAACGCTGGCCAGACGGGTTGGAGAGGTCTCTTTGATGTTCGTAAGCTTTGTTTAGCTTGTGTTTCCTAAGTCGCCTTCTACGACATCCACGGGAAGACTTAGAGTGGTCATATTCTACTCTGCCGGGAACCACACGGTCTACTTGCTGTGCATTAAATAGGCTTTGAAACTACTGGACTGATTTTTAAAATTCTTTCACCTATAGAAAGGTAATTTATCTGGGGATGACATAAGCTATAATTTACCCGGACGACGGTAAATTTACCTTCTTAAAAGCCTCCATATATCCAGCGTCGACGTCTCTGTAGTAGGCCGCTTTGCCAGCATTCTGCAGCCGAGCAATGGAAGTCGCAAAGACTTCTATATAAACTGAGGTAGACGAGCCCTACGTACCAAATTCCGAATCGTTCAAAGGGAGCTAATTAACACCGTTGCGCTTAGCTCACACCTACACTCTGTACCATGAACACGCCGTCCGTGTTTGGGAAGACGTACATGAGCTGTGTGTTCCAGCACATCGCGTTCAGGTCGTAGTAGGATGGGTGACCGCAAATGGCATAAACTATATAAATTACCTTCTCAATTGCCTCCATATATCTGGCGTGGACGTCTCTGTAGTAGGCCGCCTTGTCAGCATTCTGCAGTCGAGCGTGGAAGTCGTGCATGAGCTGAGCGTTCCAGCACATGATGGCGTTGAGGTCCACCGGCACGATGGAACGGGTCTTAAGGTTTGTGAGATTGCCTAGAAACAGAATAACAAAAGATACTTATAATAGGTAATTATATGTCAAACAATACTATACTCTACTAAAATATATGAGTGACGAGCTCCGTGGTGCAGCGGTCACCACGCCGGCCTGCGACACGGATGGTCCCGGGTTCGATCCCGGTCAGGTCAAGATGAAAAATTATCTTTTTCAGATTGACCTGAATATGTATTTGTAATAAAATATAGTATCGTGAGTAAGTATCCCATAACACAAGTCTCGAACTTACTTTGGGGCTGCTCCATCTGTGTGATTTGTCCTTATGTATTTATTTATGTACTGGGAAGGAAATGTCAAAATATTAATGTCCTTGAATAATTCCCTAAGAGAGTTTCGAGCAACTAGTTTGTATATTGCTCTAATAGCGCGTTTCTGCAGAACAAATATAGTGTTGACGTCTGCAGCGTTACCCGATAGTAATATTCCAAAGGAATTGTGTGAATTGTAATCTTTTTTAAATAATGCAGTTAATAGGCCAGTTTTCTGGGTCAAAATATTAATAATAAAATTAGACCGGCAGTCAGACAATCAAAAAAATATTGGACACGTATTTTTTCTTTCGTTATTTAAACAATAAATGTCAAAGATAAAGCGTGTCAAAGTTCATGAGTGGGGGCTTGTGACATCACAGGCCACTAAAAAGTGTACTGGCTAGTGACGTCACACACAATTTGAACGGGCTATATCTTTGTCATTTTTTGTTTGATTGACAAAAGAAAAACACGTGTCAAATGTTTTTTGATAATCTAACTAAACAATCTAAATAATTAATTTTTGATTTCTAATAAATAATTGATTTGAAAATAGGCAATTTCTAAAATATCCAACATACCTTTGTTAGTTCCGTTGAGTATGAACCACCGGGACGAAAAGTCCCAGCCTGACTCCGCAGCAGCTTTCAGCTCAGCGTACAACTCCTCCTTCTTGTCGTGAGTGTCGAAGTGTCTGGAAATATTTTATTTTTCGTTTATACAAGGTGTTTTTGAAAGACCTGACAATTAATGTCAGAATCAAAATCCCTAATAGAATACGCAAAAAAATAACATAAATACATACAATCACGTCTTTATCCCTTGCAGGGTAGACAGAGCCTACGGTCATAAAACTTACAGGCCACGTTTAGCATAGAAGTGGGCGTAAAGGTGGAAAGCGGAATCAATATAGTGATGGGGCGCATCGCCTATCAATGTGATTCCTTAGATTTTCGCCCAATCCCTTGACCGGCTATTACGGTCTGCGCGGGAAGAAAAGGATTGATATTTTCTCCCAAACCAGCATGGAAAAAAAATATTACCAACTAGCTGTTACCCGCGGCTTCTCCCGCGTGATGTATAGCCTATGTTCTTATGCAAAATTTCATGATGATCGGTTTAGTAGATAAGGCGTGAAAGCGTAACAAACAAACAAACAAATAAACTCACTTTCGCATTTATAATATTAGTTGGGAAGTTGGGATTAGCTGCTTAAATGTCTTTGGGAATCATTTATACTAATACTAACTGTTGCCCGCGGCTTCGCCCACGAGATATATAGCCTATGTCCTTCTCCGAAGCATTATCAACGTGTATGCCAAATTTCAAGAAGATTGATTTAGTAGATAAAGTGTGAAGATGTAACAAACAAACAAATATACAAACTCACGTTTGCATTTATAATATTATTGAATAAAACAACTAGATCGATTTTCAAAATTCTTTCACCCCTATGATATTTCTGCAGGTGACATAGGCTATAATTTACTCGGACAAAGTCGGATGGAAAAAATACGTACTTCGCACAGTCAATGTCTTCTTTGTAACTCTCAGGCCTGGGGCCTTGCGATTGGTCAATGAACCTCGATAATTTGTATCTGAAAAAGAACAAGCATAAGTTTGTTATATATGTTTTTATGCAGCTCCGTGGCGCAGCGGTCATCACGCCTGCCTGCGACACGGATGTTCCCGGGTTCTATCCCCGGTCAGGTCAAGATGGAAAAAGATCTTTTTCATACTAACAAGTTCACAACTAACTGTGGGGCTAGCTCAATTTGTGTGATATGTCCCTATATATTTATTATTTATTTATTCATAATGCTATTGCTGTATTCATATATATATGTCGAGCTCCGTGGCGCAGTGGTTAACACGCCAGCCTGCGACACGGAGGTCCCGGGTTCGATCCCCGGCCAGGTCAAGATGGAAAACGATCTTTTTCAAATTGGCCTGGGTCTTGGATGTTTATCTATATAAGTATATGTTATAAAATATCGTATCGTTGAGTTGGTATCCCACGACACAAGTTCACAACTTACTGTGGGGCTAACTCAATTTGTGTGATATGTCCCTATATATTTATTATTTATTTATTCATAATGCTATTCATGCTATGCATAGGGAAAGGTACGATGGGCCTCTGGCTCTCTCACTCACCGAATGAAGCATAGAAGCGGTAAAGCTACTCACACGTCGATTTTCAGTGAGTTTTGCCGGTAGCGTGGTTCTACCACAACTCAAACTTCATTATCATCAACCGGTCTTTGTTAGTCTCCACTGCAAGAGCACGACCCCCTCTGTACTACCAGAGCCAGGGCACTCAGAGGATTTGGCCTACACTCTCCACGCTGGCCAGACGGGTTGGAGAGGTCTTTTTCCTTAGCCGACTTCTACGTCATCCACAGGGAGACTTGGAGTGGTCCTATTATACTCTGCCGGGAACCACTCGGCCGAAACTTACTTATGCCCATTGTGATCTACCTTAACAGTATGGTTAGTGATCCAGAAGTCGAATTCTCTGTCCAGCATGTGTATATAAATATATATATACGGAATAAATATATACGGACAAATCACACAGATTGAGTTAGTCCCAAAGTAAGTTCGTGACTTGTGTTATGGGATACTAACTCAACGATACTATATTTTATAATAGATACTTATATAGCTAAACATCCAAGACCCAGGTCAATCTGAAAAAGATCTTTTTCCATCTTGACCTGACCGGGGATCGAACCCGGGACCATCCGTGTCGCAGGCAGGCGTGTTGACCGGTGCGCCACGGAGCTCGTCAATATGTCGCCTGAGGAGGAACTCTATGTCGTCCATGATGAGCTTCACCATCGGGATGAGGAGTGGGAGTTGAGTTTATACATCTTTAATTAATTATATATATATCTCTGCAAGTTTAAACTTACTTATGCCCATTGTGATCCACCTCAACAGTATGGTTAGTGATCCAGAAGTCGAACTCTCTGTCCAGCGTGTGTATGTGCCGCCTGAGGAACTCTATGTCGTCCATATCGTCCATGATGAGCTTCACCATCGGGATGAGGAGTGGGGGTTGAGATCTGGAAACAAAAGGATAAAATTATAAATAAATAAATATATATACGGACAATCACACAGATTAGGCTAGCCCAAAAGTAAGTTTGAGACTTGTGCCTCAACGATACTATATTTTAAAATAGATACCTACTTATTACGTCCTCACATGAGAACAGTGGGTCACCAGCACAACAAAGCATGATTTGAGGTTGGGTGGTAATCAGTTCCCTATTATGTCCTTGAGGAAGAACATTGGGCATCAGGAGGCATAAACAGCCAAGACAAAATAATAAATTGATTAATAGTCCACAACAATTTATTTTCATGGAAATTTAGAACTTTAGCGACCTTAAATTTTACATCATCATCAGGTCTTTAGACTCCACTGCAGGAGCACGACCTTCTCTGTACTACCAGAACTTTATATTACCCAGAGCAGTCAGAGGATTTGGCTTACATTACACTATTCATGGGTTGGAGAGGTGTCTTTGATGTTTATAAGTTTTGTTTAGCTTGTGTTTCCTAAGTCGCCTTCTACAGCATCCACTAGAAGACTTGGAGTGGTCCTATTCTACTCTGCTGGGAACCACACGACACTACACTATAAATTTACAAGCCTTTATAAAATTCCAATTGAAAAGGAGACCCACCCCATGTGTAACATCAATATATTTAATGTGTAATAATAAGCATAAAAGTCACAGAGAAGGCATACAGCGTAGGCGTTTTTCATATCCAACGACCAGCATCCCTCAAAAAAACTTGTCGCTGCCGCAAAATGCCACGAGCGGGTAGAGGCATCAATTATTTCTTGCGATATTGGTCGTTTTGATCATTACAATCAGGTCTGAAATCCTATCATAGTGTCTTGCCTTCGCCATTTCTGTGAGTTTGATGTCATAGAGAGGCGTCAAATCTTAGATTAGAAAAACTCTACAAAGGGCGTAGCAGGATAGTCTTAAGAATAGTGCCCCAAAATTATATAAATTATGTACAATGTTTACAATTTCACCCACCAATTTACGACATCATAGTTTCGAAGTCCAGAAGGGGTTTTGCTAAGACTATTCCGCTACACTCTTTCATAACATTTTGGTCTTTATAATAACACACCTCATAGCATAATATATTCTGCCTCCATTGGGAATGAAGCCTATCCTCTCTACGATATCTAAGAAGTTGGAGACCATCCCTCGCGCCGTGGACCTCATTTCTGACAGCAGAAGACCTTTCAGGATCCAGTACGAATCCCAGTAGTAAAACTCGCGGAAGCGGCCACCTGGAATAAATAAATGGAGGGAATCAAAAACATTTTATAAAAATACGTAACAACGAGTTACTCGTGTAAATAGTCAGTTACTATAGCTATATCCGAGCCGCCATAATCAATATTAGCTGCGAGGCGAGCGCAGTACGCGCCCCGCTTCCCCGCGCGCGCCCCTCGAACCTAATATTGTGTACTGCGCATCGACTCGCGCGATGTTCCGAGCCGCCATAAAATTTGATTCGGACTGTTACGTCGTGTATTTGAATAATGTAAAAATGAAAAATCTTTTACAGTTACAGTAATACGGTTTTATTGCAAAATTATTAAAAGGATTTTTATTTAAATGTGGTACTTAATCAGCTAAAAGATTGAGGAGCCCCATGGTCTAGTGGGCGTGAGCTTAACTAACGCTTAAGCATGTAAAGCAGCCACGGGCGCAGTCCCCACTCGGATGGGTGACCGAAACTGGGGTTAAAAATATCGAGCTCCTCCGTGTTTCCGTAGCACGATAATCTATTGGTCGGGACCATGACCGGCAGCTGTCATCATTGATGGCAGTCGTTAAGCTATGTCAGATGCCTCTAAGGCAGCTTGAAAAATCTGACACCAATGTTGGCCACTCACACATATGAAAAACTACAGTTGGAAGATTACACAAGTATGGGAGAAAAGAAAAAACACAGAATATAACAGCTGTTTGTCTTCCCGCGCAAACCGTAAAAACCGGTCAAGGGATTGGACAAAAATCTACGGAATCACTTTATAGGCGATGCGGCTAGCAACCCATCACTATTTTGATTCCATTTTCCGCCTCAACGTTCTCTAACGTGGCCTTTGGATTAAATGACCTTCCTCTATCTACCCCGCATAAAAAATATCTCGAGCTCCTCCGTGCTTCGGAAGGCACGTTAAGCCGTTGGTCCCGGCTGTCATCGTTGATGGCAGTCGTTAAGCTATGTCAGATGCCTTAAGGCAGCTTGAAAATCTGATACCAGTGTTGGCCACTTACACATACGAAAAACAAAAACAAACAATCTACCCCGCAATGAATAAAGACGTGATAATATGTATGTATGTAAGATAAGATATACCTACCTGGTACTATGACAGGGTTATCCACATAGATGATGGAATAGAGATCCTGATTGTTTTTGACTTCATCCTTCATCTTCCTGCCGAGCTGCAGCCATAGAGCGTGAAGGTCTAGCGCCCATTGGTGGAGCAGCGGGTCCTTTATCTTTGCGAGAAATGCTGGAACAGAATAATAATAATCATCATCATCAGGTCTTTTTTAGTCTCCTCTGTAGGAGTATGGCCCTCTCTGTACTACCAGAGCCATGTATTAGCTAGAGCAGTCAGAGGATTCGGCCTATACTCTCCGCGCTGGCCAGACGCTTGGAGAGGTATTTTCGATGTTTATCAGCTTTGTTTGGCTTGTATTTCCTAAGTCGCCCTCTACGACACCCACGGGAAGACTTGGAGTGGTCCTATTCTACTCTGCCGGAAACCACACTAAGTTAAATGTAAGGAACAATAGTCTTATTTTTCAATGATTTTGAATATTATGTGTAACGATGCTGCATATTTTTTTCATGCTGCGTGCTGTTATTCATCTCATCTCTCAAGTTTCATCATCCTGCCTACATACAGAAATTATGGTAAAAATATAATCAACAATAATTTTAAAACTAAAAAAAGAAGTGGCTTATTCGGACTCGCCGATAAACGTTACTATACAGGATCATATGGCTACCTTCCGACTCCATCATCAAATCAGGCCTATGGTACCACAATATTGCATTTTCAACCATGTTACAGAAGCACACAAAATTTTAACTCTATCGGTAAAGTTTAACTTCTAAAGACCATCATCTCATATCATCATCATTACTGATAACAAACTAAATTCTATGAAATTTTGAATGATTTTTTGGTAACCTTCCTTTGGTAAAATTTTCATTTTAATACGTAACACTTTTAATGAAATAAATATTAGAACTTAAAAAACACTCGTAACTAAAAATAAAAAGAAATATCTAAAAATATATATCTACAAATCATACAGTACCACCAGTACAATACAAAACTCATAAACATCAAAAAGACCTCTGCAACCCGTTTGGTCAGTGTGGAGAGTGTAGACCAATCCTCTGACTGCTCTGGCTAATATGTGGCTCTGGCAGAACAGAGGAGGTATTCCTCAGGGCGAAAGGGACTGGGGCGCGCGTCTCAGTTCACATTCGCCCTGAGGAAGACCTTCGGATGAGGTTGAAACATGTCGGCCTGTAGCTGACTTCATACGTGAGCGACCCGTATTTTACATATTAATAATGTTAGTAATCTCACGTTAGTTTTAATCAAAAGATAACTATATTGTTTGAGACTTACCAGGATTGTCCTTCCAATCCGTGGGTCGCCATTCCTCGAACTCTGATCCCTCCGGCTCGAAGTTCTGGTTCACAAACTCCTGGATGTCAGCCTTCGTCGGATGGGAATCTGTCCTGAATGATTACCATTATATAATATACGGATTGTGAGTTTGATAGGCCTCACAGAGCAACGAAAGGCTAGTCGCTCACACTCGTGCTTCATTGAAATTGTTTGCTCTGTGACAGGCCCATATATCTATAGTCCATTTGTTTCGGTACTCAAAAAATATAAACTATCTTGATACGTCTTTTAATTGAAATATACACTTTTTAACCAAAACCTTACACTTTACCAATTCAATGTGAAATTAAATGTAATTTCATGAAATCCGGATCAGGTCGAAACATGTCGGCCTGTAGTCGACTTCATACGTGAGTGACCCGTATTTTACATGTATATACGGGTCACTCACGTATGGAGTCGTTTTGAATATGCATACATATTAAAAATGTTGATGTGTTGCCAAGATCACTAGACCGCGAAGGTAAATATTGTTCAATGATATTTAGGTTGATAGATCGGGATTTACTTTGAACATCGGCACGTTTACTAATGTGTGTGCTCTCTTAAATCTCTCTCAATCCAAATAGTAAGAAGGCCATCAGCTAAGGGTACCTTTTTTAAACTCGGTTAAGAATAGACTGGAGTTTGTGGTGGGAAGTCAAGGGGTGCAGTTGGCGTTTGCTTAGACGATTTTGCAAATTGATTTTATAATATGAAATTGGTGAAGTTTGGTGTTATAAATACTCGTGCTCATGAACAATTTGTGAAATAGTTAAAGTAAACTGTTTTATGGACTCGTCACCAGAAGCTCCCACGAGGCATCAAAGAATATACGCCATCTTTGATGCTACTTGTTAAAACTTTACCTTTACAACACCAATACTTAATTTACTGGACATTGGCAGAATCACTAAAATCTCGGTGGAAGCCATAGTATAAAACAGAAGAAGAAGAAGAATAGACGATACGGGTCTTTCCGGTTTCTACCCATTATTTCAACCACATTTTTTTAAATTCCGTTTTCAGCCCTGCTCAAAAAATATTTGATATTTTTTCGAGTCCTACCCAAAATTGATTCCACTTTGGGTTTTTTTTTCTTGATTTAAGCTGATAGCAAAAGAATCCCTTACTAAAAAAAATGCTAAGTTCTAACTGTTAGTACCATATTTTGTTATTCATGCATGTCAAAAGCATGTGTTAACTTTTGATTGAAGAGACAATTTGATCTTTTGTTTACAAACGTCTTGGAATCGTATACAGGGTTGCCCACTTACACTAAGCAAAAGAAACAAGTTGACCCAAGTGACTAGTACCTGTTCATCATCAAGTCAGATCAAGCCTCCCAGACTTGATCTTTTATCAGCGAACGTTAAAATCATACTTATAAATACAGTTTGGCCACTCACACTAACTAAAGAGACAAGTGGACCCAAGTGATTACCTGTTCATCATCTCGTGGAAGTGGTCCATGGCGATCTTCGGAGACAGTTTGATCTTCATATCCACGAACGTCTTGGAGTCATTGTACAGGCCGGCCATCTGGACCGTGTCTAGCAACGGCCCGTGGCAGTAAATTAAACTGGAAAGGAAAAAATAAAAGGTTAACCATCATCATCATCTTCATCGTCATCATCATCATCATCAGGTCTTTTTAATCTCCACTGCAAGAATTATTACCCTCTCTGTAATACCCACAGAACAACAAGTAATACCAGAGTCATATATTAGTCGCCGTGTGGTTCCCGGCAGAGTAGAATAGGACCACTCCAAGTCATCCCGCGGATGTCGTAAAAGGCGACTAAGGAAACAAGCTAAACAAAGCTTATTAACATCAAAGAGACCTCTCCAACCCGTCTGGCCAGCGTGGAGAGTGTAGGCCAAATCCTCTGACTACTCAGGCTAGTATATGGCTCTGTTAGTACAGAGAGGGTCGTGCTCCTGCAGTGGAGACTAGAAAGACCTGATGATGATGATGATGATATTAGTCGGAGCAGTCAGAGAATTTGGCCTACACTCTCCACGCTGGCCAGACGGATTGGAGAGGTCTTTTTGATGCTTTGTTTTGCCTGCGTTTCCTAAGTCGCCTTCTACGACATCTACGGGAAGACTTAAGAGTGGTCCTATTCTACTCTGTCGGGAACCACACGGCTCTTTTCATCTGTACTTTACTTAATATGTATTCTATACAAGGTCAGATACCTCACTTCCTGTACACACGAGGTGGGTCGGTATTATGTCCTTTAAGAGCGTATACTAGCAGTATTTTTTCAATATGGTTTCCATACAAATGTATTTCTCTATTTTCTCGCTGAAAACTGATTCTAGAGCCACAATTCTTTTTTCATAAAATCTAGTACTAAAATAGGAATGCCCCAAATATTTTATTTCTTTTCAAAACAAATGTTTTCGTACAAATTTTTTTTTCTTTTAAACCGGTTTTTAGAAAAAAATAAAACATAGGGACATACCGATTTTAGTAATAGATTTTATGTAAAAAGAATTGTGCCTCTAGAAGCAGTATTCAGCGAGAAAATAGAGAAATACATTTGTATGGAAAACGCACTGCTAGTATACCCTCTTTAGACCTAGGACCTAGGACTAAATAAATAGTCTTTATTAGTCATGACTCAAAAGGTGAAGACAGATGGATTGAATCTCTACAGGTGTGCATATGGCCCCTAAACAATATAAATAAAACTGGCTCGTCAGCCTATTTATTTGCACGCATTGCTTTGAATTGATAATAATGATGTATCGGCGTACTTACTACAATAATAGTATTTATAAATTATAAATTCTTGTGTATAATACAAGGCAACCGTTACTGATCTATCTAATCACGATTGCGTTGAAATTTGGCACGCAAGGTAGTTACTCATATATATGGCATAGGTATTCGCAAAAAAAGTTTTTTTTTCAAAATTCACCCCCTCAGGGGGTGAAAAGGAGTCGGAGTCCAAGTCCAAAGTTTGTATTTAATGCCGGCGAAGCCGCGGGCAAGTTAGAGTGTACTATTTTAGTCACACAATTGTGATGTATGGGGTATTTTTATTAGTTATATGTAGGTAGTTAAGTCGAAATTTGTAAGGTAGGCCGAGCAGCCGTCAGCTCTTGTCTGCGATTATACGTGTTACCGAATGGAAGTGTTTTATTGTGATCCGCCTAAAGTAAACCCTAGACCAGTGCAGAGACCTACATATTCTACAACAATGTGATTTAAATATTAAAATTAAATAAATTTAACGCTAAATGCAAACAAAACAAAATACGCTATCTGTGAATAATCTAATTCATTCCACTTTTATAACAGTTAGACTAAAAATAAATGTGATTGAGTACGCCCTTGACCGGTCTGTGACTAGCTTGGATCTCTAAATAAATTTAACTGAACAATCTGTAAATAAACTCTTCAATATAAGAGGTGAAAGGAAGAAGATGTTCAAGCACTCCAAGGCACAATCTAGGTACGAAGAAGAAACTAACGTACTAGTATCTGACGACCGCCGTATGTTATCAACATCATCATCATCAGGTCTTTTTTAGTCTCCACTGCAGGAGCATGACCCTCTCTGTACTACTAGAGCCATTTTAGCCAGAGCAGTCAGGGGATTTGGCCTACACTCTCCACGCTGGCCAGACGGGTTGAAGAGGGCTCTTTGATGCTTATGAGCTTTGTTTAGTGGTGTGGTTAGTGGTCTTATTCTACTCTGCCGGGAACCACACGGCATGTATGTTATCATTATTATAGAGACTGTATGGGTTGATGAGATGTTGGATAATGTTCTGATAGAATTAAAAGTCACTGAAACGTAAGCACTGAGATGTATTTTTGACACTAAATAATTAAGTGAAATAAATGGAACGCCGTGTGGTTCCCGGCAGAGTAGAATAAGATTACTCCAAATCTCCCCGAGGATGTCGTAGAAGGCGACTTAGGAAACCCAAGCTAAACAAAGCTTATAAACATCAAAGAGACCTCTCCAACCAGTCTTGCCAACGTGGACAGTGTAGGCCAAATCTTCTGACTGCTCTGGCTAATGTGTGGCTGTGGTGTTAGTGCAGGCAGGTTCGTGGAAGTGACAGTGGAAAAATGTATATTATAAATTTTGCCAACTCGGCATTACTGTGTACGGTGCTTGCTCGTACAGAGACCATAGAAAAATATTGGAGTGACGTTTTAAGGGGGCTATATCTACATGAATTTTTGGGGGTCCATGGTTGCCATTTAAAATAAATTATTCGTAAGAAAACAGAAAAATGCGGACTTCACGACTTCGTGCGCGCGTCTCGGTTTACATTCGCCCTGAGGAAGTCCGGATGACGTCGAAACATGTCGACCTATAGCTGACTTTATACGTCGTGAGTGACCCGTTTTTTATGAATAACAGAAAAATTATTTAAAATTGTGTATTGCAGGGTGCTAGATAACCCTTTAAAGTATATTATGAACTACTGTTAACAGTTAAAGTGGGAACATGAAGCTTTAAATAGCGTTTCGACAAAAGTGACCGTTTTTTAAAAAAACGCAAAGAATAGCAAAGAATATTTATGTATATTTGCATTCAATTCAAAATGAGAACGTGAACTTTGAATTGAATGCAAATATTCATAAATATATTTTTTTTAATACATTTGCTAATAATACGGTTCTTATGACATCGAAATCTGTATCGTTATGATGTATTTACGGCACTAGTGCTTTTTACTTTACACACCAATCACAACCGCTAACAGCCCAATGCCACAGATGCAAAATTTTAACTTTTTCTTAGAATCCGAGAGTTTCAAGTTCAGCATGAAAACTTTTTTCTGATTCGTGAGACGTGATTTTTTAACCGACTTCGAAAAGGAAAAGGTTATTAATTTATTTTTTGGACAAAATAAACCTGAGTAAATGTACCTGATTATTATAAAAAAAAATTACAAACTGCTTTAGTTCCTAACTTTTATAAATTCCTTATTTGCTGAATTGCAATCTTCTTTTAGTTTATGGTAATCGCAAATGTATTAAAAAACGTCGAATGATACTCGTACGGTAAGCTATCTATTATAGTCGCCGGTTTATTATAATCACTCGGCTTCGCCTCGTGCCTATAAACACCTCGACTATAATATCCAGCTTGCCGTACTTGTATCATAATGTACTATTTTCTACTACTGTACTGTAATCTGTCATTTAATATGGTCAAGAACACAAACATAAGAACATCCATAATAAAGTCTATACACTCTATTCTTCATAACAGTACGGCACAGCCGTACTATAATGTAGCTATAACGATACGGCTAGCAGCTACAGACTATTAAACCTAGATTTCGTGATTGCAAAAGAAGTTTTTTTGAACTTAATGCATTGCTGCCAACTTAAGAAAAACTTATTTAATATTTTTTTATTATGGCACTTGCATACATGAAAAAAAGACAGAGAGCAAAAAAAGTAACTTACCTATCACAAGTAGGTGGTAAATTGGACCGGTCGGCCCCCACAGCCACCACCAACAACACACTAACTAAACACCACATTTTAGACATCTCACAATCACTAATTCACAATGGCACTATTAACCTAATATCACTCAATAAATACTTAAAACTATATCACTGAAAGTTTTGGTCTTGGAATTTGGACTTTAGGTCGCGTATGTTAAGGTCCAAATTTACGTGTTTAGAAACGTGCTGAGGATCTTCAATGGTTTCCTTCGGAACGGTTGAATGGTCATTTTGTAAGGTATGGCGTGGTACGGGACCCTCGGAGCGGCACGGCAGGTGCCAGGGTGTTATCTGTAAAGAAAAGAAAGAAATTGTTAAATATAGGTCCAGTACAAGATAGAATGGCAATTAGATGTCCAATACCGGCAATGTTTGAAATTGCCATTAAAAAAAAAACTATAAATATCATCATTTTTGTCAATCTTGTCTATCTGTTCCTTACTTTTAAATACACTCATCACTGAAAATGTTTGCTCCTCAATGTAAAATCACAATTCTGAAATAACAATTGGTACAATTTCCAAAATAAAAGTTAACGACTTTACTACTAGCTTTAAAAATATCACATCACGATATGTACTGACAAATGACGAAAGCTTTTGCCAAAACTCTTTCGTCGAACTCAAGGCTACGAGGCTAAAAGCCTCAGTTTAAAAAAAAACGTTTCTCCACAAGCACTGACTATGAACTGAGAACAATTCGTTTGGTTCGTTCGTAGCAATCGCGAAATCACCAACAAGTGTCATCCAGAGGCTATTGTTAACGTTGAGTGCGGTACAAGAGATAAGCTGAAGCGATATTTTCGATATGATTTCAAATATGTGTTGCAAGAAGAAAATGCAAAAGTCATTGTACAGTTACTCATCGTTTAATATATTTTATTTAACGATGATGAAAGTATAAAAATATACCGAATATAAGATTTTTAAAGACTGTGGAGGTCAGACGGCAGTCGCTCTGTGTAAATACCAGTAACCTAGTTTAAACACCTAGGATAGGTAGCGGACCTCGGGCATTGAAGGGTTTACCGCTGAGGATACTAAAAGATAATAAAATTTAAAGACGATGATTCAATTTATGGGCTAGAAAACTTAAAGAGATAAGAGAGAACGAGAAATATAATAAATTTATTTATTTGTCTACCACAGGTTAAAATGTTCTTAAATCTAATAATACATTTACAAGCAAGACTACATAACAAGTGGCAACCAACAAGGAAATGTTAGCTCTAGCAGGAAAACAATTTCACACATGCAAAATTACCACATAATAATTAAGTGCAAAGTGGTGTTGCATTGCATACTGATGACTCATTGTGTTATAAATATGATAATGTTAAACAAACAAATTGTTCTCCATTCCAACGTGGTGTAATTTGAGATTCGTGTTCATTCAACACTTGTTTCTCGCTATTTGCTTACGTATCTTGTTAGTTCAAAGATTAAGGAAAAGTTGATGGTAATTACATGCTTTATGCATGTGTTTATGGCTTTTAAAGATGAGTACATTGTTTTTGTTATGATTCCAACTGTTTATAATGTTTTCACTAAACCATCTAAAAAATAAGATTTTCTTTTTTTATTGTAACTGATTAGAGTGGGCAAATCTGCAAAAGATATGGAAGTTTATGACATCAGCTACAAGGTGCGAAGAATCAAGGTGATATAATTAATAATTGTAGAGCAAATACTACGAAGAAGATTCTATTATAGAGTATCGTGGCTTGTTACAGATTAGCGGCAATGATTAGAACAGTTAACTACGGTCTAATCTGTCTATTTAGTATACTTTACTTTGATATCGTCTAAAATTTAATTATCATTAAAGTATCTTTTAAAATGCTAATGTTTAATAGTAAATTAGCCAAGGACGTTACATTACACGTGGCTAATTTCATTATAAAACGTGATCTCTCCTAACTTGGGGCCAGTGGCGGCCGCTCCTTCAGTGCACTCGTGCACTGCACTACCAGATTTTTATGTATTTCCCAATTTTTTTTCGACACAATTATTATTTATCCAAAAGTATGTAACTTTAATTACACACTGAAGAAGAAAATATTTTCAAACAAGCTTGATCTTTATAACCTAAAATTTAAGACTCATTTTAGCTAAACCAAAAATTGGGCGAGCGCTTTCAAAGTGCGCACGAAGCGTCTCCATAGAAACTATATGGAATGAGACAGAAATGCTCCGGCAGGTGAAACGGAAGATGATCCGTACTCAATGTATGAGAAAAATTGAAAAATCGGGTCGGCGCACGAGTCCCGAATACTCCCGAACGGGCTCGCTCGGGCGGCATCGGCCGGGCGGGGTGTCTCGCTCGCTCGTTGGACTTTTGTTGCGAAGGCGTGTCCTTGACCTTACTCAAATCAGTTTGTTTGTTTTATTTCGCACCTGTGACACGGTGTGATAGATAACGCGCGCGAAATTGCCCAATAATATTCATAGTTATGGTTTTCTACTTTGTGTATGCTTCAAAGTGTAGTGGTTGAAAGTGGCTTCAAAGTGTGTCGATTATTTGAACAAGAACTAAAAATGAAAATAGGCTGTGGGATACCAACAAGGGGTGCTGGTCCCATCTATTCTTCAATGAAACCAGGGATTCTTCTCAATTGTGTATTCGTACTTGTATGGATATAACAGGTGTACAATTAAAGCAAAATAATGCAAGTTAAGTTTGGAGAATCGACACAACAACAATGGCGGAATTTTCTCTCTGTGTCAGCTGTCAGTACTGCCACAATGACAACCAAAAGTAGCGTTCAGAAATGGAATATATAAACGCTACAAGGCTATGGCTTATTTAGGTGGTATGCCGCCTAATCTGTTTTTTGAAACCATCTTCTCGTGCTTTTCAACCTGAATTAGTTAAGTACCTATTAGAATATTCATTAGCGCGCAGCTCCTCTCACTAAACTAATGGTAAGTCAAGATGATGAGATATTTCACTGCATGTACATAAGTACCTGATACTTTTAATACAGAAATGGTTTTACAACATGCATTAATATTAACAAGAATTGTACCTACTTAGAGTAACTGATTATGTATATACAAATATTATTAAGTAGGTGCATAGGGGCAGTCGACTACAAATAATTGACGAACGTACGGCATTTCAATAGGTCGTTTTGCTTTTGAGAGACAGTAGGTAAGCAGGTGAACCACCACTCCTTGAAGTCACGAGCCGCCACTGCTTGGGGCCGTCATCCGTCACATTGGCGACACACAGCTGAGAGTACATGTGACTGCACTGATGGATCATACGATCTATGTGGATTTGTTTGGCGAGCACGAGGTAGATCAAATTGTTGCGCGAGGTTTCAATACACTCCTTATTGAATTTTATTCGGTTTGGGAGAAAGGTTAAGTTTCTTAGTTTAACTAAAATTAGGAGTTGACGTAGCTTGGAGAAAATGCGCTGTGCAGTTTGTAGCCGCTTCGTCTGCACTCCGCTTTGGAAGCGGCCTAAACTTAGCCATAAGTAAATTATTGACGTCAACAATTTTTTGCTGTTGAGAACATTGTAAACACAAGTATGACAATTAATAAGTGTTCAAAGAAACCTATATCAAATAAAAGATGAAATCTTAAATTGGCCAAAGATTATCACTACACGTGGCTAATTTAATTACAAACGTGATCTCTCTTAACTTGGGGCCGTCATCCGTCACATTGTCGACACACAGCTGAGAGTACATGTGACTGCACTGATGGATCATACGATCTATGTGGATTTGTTTGGCGAGCCCGAGGCAGATCAAATTGTTGTCGTGCGAGGTTTTGTGTGATCAAGTTAAGTTTTACAGAACTACCATAAAAGGAGTGTATTGAATTTTTAAGAGTTCATTTAAGTATGTATTCGTATATGAGTTTATTTCATCATCATTTCACATGTTAAAATCTACTGCTAGACATAGGCCTCCCCTAAAGATTTCCAATACGAACGGTTGGAAGCAGCCTGCACATCCAGCGCCTTCCTGCGACCTTTATCAGGTCCTCCAACTACCTGATCTGTTTATAACGATTATCCATGTGGGTTTCTTTATTCCACCATAACATCTAAATGGCTTAACGAGTTATGAGTTACCTGGAACATTGTTAGGATAATGGCAATACATAGAAGGAGAACACTTTTCCTATGGGACCATATCTCGGAAATCTGTATTACTTTACAAAACTGATCAGCCGACCGGTTTTACACGGGAATGTCAAATTTTTTACCCTTAGTCCCACAAAAAAAGTTATTCATAAAGAAACTGACAGTATACGTATGTTACTAACTATACATATTATCTGTGACTGTGTATATGGTGAAAAAAACATGAAAAGTCAAACAGACCGATGCAGACAGTAAAGGTAAACGTCTATAATTACTAACTATACATATTATCTGTGACTGTGTATATGGTGAAAAAAACATGAAAAGTCAAACAGACCGATGCAGACAGTAAAGGTAAACGTCTATAATTACTAACTATACATATTATCTGTGACTGTGTATATGGTGAAAAAAACATGAAAAGTCAAACAGACCGATGCAGACAGTAAAGGTAAACGTCTATAATTACTAACTATACATATTATCTGTGACAGTGTATATGGTGAAAAAAACATGAAAAGTCAAACAGACCGATGCAGACAGTAAAGGTAAACGTCTATAATGTCTTTAAATAAACGCTGATGAGAAATATACATATAGAAACTAATGGTCTATTGTGAGACAACTAGAAAAACATGTATTTATAGAATACAAACTGCAGAACATAAAGAAATCAATGTGTGTGATCTATGCTCTATTTAAGGATAATTAAAGGTATACATATAATAGGTGAAAGTATAAATAAAACCTAAAAAAAAAACAATAACATAAGATGATTTAGCACATCATTGATTTACTATTAACGTATGAAATAATTATTATCTTATTATTATTATAATCATTTTTTTATAAACTATTATTTTTATCTATGAAATAAATGCTAACTAATCAAACCCATAGGAACACAGAATTCATAAATTACTTGATTGAAATCATAGATATTTTAATTGAACCAATCAATACTAAGTAATGGAGAGATGAATAAATGGAAGGAACTAGGAGAGGGCTTTGACCAAAAAGAGGTACAAGAAAATCAAACAGATAGCTAAAGATAGGAAGATTTGGAAGGTACTCTTCCAACAGGACGGGAAAGTAAGAGGAAGAAAGGAAATAGGAGAGGACTTTGACCAAAAAGAGGTACAAGAAAATCAAACAGATAGCTAAAGATAGGAAGATTTGGAAGGTACTCTTCCAACAGGAGTTCAAATTATAAACAAAGAGACCTATAAAATTAATGATCACGCAATACTCTATACGAATATAATACAGAGGAAAGATTTGATTGAAGTTTGTTAGAATTGAACTGGACCGATTATCAAAATTCTTTCACCAGTAAAAAGCGAAGTAATCTGCGGGTGACATAGACTATAATTCATCCGGACAAAGTCGCGGGGAAATTACTAGTAATAAATTACTTATAATATATATTTAATAATAGAAATAACAAATCATTGACAATGTCAGAAAGGAATGGCGAACGTGACCGCGCACAGTCGACGCGGCGTCAGTCCATTTTGCAAAGTACGAAATACAACAAGATGGCCTGCGTCAGAAGGCTCTAAAACTACTGGCTGGATAGATTTTTAAAATTGTTGCACCTCTAAAAAGTGAATTTTCTGCGGGTGACATAGGCTATAATTTACGCGGACAATGTCACGGGGAAATTAGTAGTGAATTGAATTGAATAGGGCTGATAAATCATTAACAAGAACTACGTCAGGAAGGCATGGCGAACGTGACTGCGCTCAGTAGACGCGGCATCAGTCCAATTTGCAAAGTACGAAATACAACAGGATGCCTGCGTCAGAGGGGAGTGCAATAGACCTAGATTGGAGTAATAGCATTCGTGGAATTCGCATGCCTGATACATTAAACAAAACAGAGTAAGAAAATGGAATAAAAGTTAATATTTTTAATAATTGCAACAATGCGACAAATCTTTCACATATTTAGGAGAAAGCATGATTTTTACGGGGTTGTGCTGCTTCTTTTTGAAATAAATCATTTGAAAGAAAACGGAGATATCATTTAAATTTACGAAGCCCAAGATAAAAATTATTATGAACTATTGCTTAAAATTTAAAGTGAGAACGTTAAGCTTTACTTAGCGTTTTTGTCAAAAACTCAAAAACGGCCACTTTTTGGCGATATGGATTTGAGAAAGACTTCCAAGTCATAAATTTTTCAACGCGATATTTTTTTTTAATGAACCGTTATCCATTTCGACGTCGAAGTCGAAGATGGAGCTTATTGCAAAGTAGGTCGATTGTGGAACTATTTCTTGGATAACTGAAATAATATATAACACTGGGATAAGCTTTGTATTTCTAAATCTAGCTATCTCATCTCATCATAAAACTGATCATTTTTTCTGTTTCCTGATACATAATAAAGATTATTACAGACTTAGTAACAAATAGAAAGAACCAAAAAAAAATCTCGGTTAATATTCTGATTTAAACTAATAGTCACAATCACAATAGGTGAGATTTAATGATATCGGAATTGCTTTCCTGACATGAAACGCAGTACCGAACCCACAGAACAGCAAAGTGAGGGCATCCGCCGTTTGATTTACAACTCAATTGACTCAGTCAGCTGTATCAATTGGAAGATTGTCGGTTACCTTCATACAACCTTGGACTGCTGATTTTAGCCAAACATTGAGAAAGGTGCGACGTTTTCTTTCAACTTTATCTACTTTATCTAGATTTTTAGAGTCCAGGCCTACAATTTTTGAACGTATGACTACTCGTCTTCCAACGATTTTTGTATGGAAAAACCGCTCGTTTGCATGGGTATTGATAAAAGTATAAGTTCAGGTCATTATTCCGCCACTATTTGGCCGACGGTAAAATCTCCGAATGGTTTTTTCGCTGATGACAAATTCACCAAATGTTTCACTTTAGGTCGTCGCTCGCTCGCTTCGCGCGCTCATGTGGTCGTCTATGTATATAACCTAATCCAACCTCTGTTAATAATTTGCGTATGCAACCACTCGCTTTCGCAAATAACAGTGAAACAAATATTCGGAGACTTTGTCATCGGCGAAAACAACTTTCAAAGATTTTACGATCGGCCAAATAGTGGCGGCATAATGACCTGGACTTAGACTTTTATCAATACCCATGCAGACAGATAAAAGAAATAGCAATGATTCAGTTCATAGGGGGAGTATCTAAGAAAGGCTTACAGATTTTAAATATTCCATTACATACAAGTAATATTAAAAGTCAAAAAAGCGTCGCTGAGATGACGAACATGAAAAGTAACAGATGCTACTGCGTATTTTTAATACATCCCACGTGGTTCGTAGTAGCCAAAATACTTGGTAACACGATAAGATAAGCTAAACAAATAGACGATCATAAATCAGTACTATCGGATTACACTGAATTAAAATATTAGACACCGGGAAGTAACATGAACTTCAACATTCCAGTTTTATGACATATTGGGATTTTCATTTACAAGGTAAATAAAATTCTCAATATCTATTTGTTAACTATGGAATTAATAAAAATCCCAATGTGTTTGTTAACAATGAAATTATTTACCAAGCAAATCAAATTCCCAACATTTACAACCACAAATTTAATGGCTTTTGGGTTTTGTATATAAAATAATAACGTTAAACTTTTCAATTGGATGCACTACAGGTAAATTAACTCACTACAAAAATTTATAACAAAAGTGATCTTGAATCAGTTTATGTTAAAACAAAAACTGTTAACAAGTAATCATTTTATTCATTGAAATAACTCGGAGATATTCTTTCCCGTTTAGGTATTTGACACACCCATCATCGGTTTGTTAATATTTATATCTTGCTATATTATCACACGATCGTTTGCCTCGTAGGTAGGACAACTCACAAATAGCTCCATTTACGCACATAACGTGACAAACACCAGTATCAGACCACTTTGCCTGTCACGTGACAGCCCCACCTACGGAGGCTAGGCAACGCACGTGCTATGGATCAAGTCCAAGGAAATCACACGGTCACACCCCCTGACGTCACTAGTGTTTTTATGATTTCCTTGGCAGGTGAAATGGAATGATGTGGTGTGACAGGTGAAACTATTCAGATTTGCAATGCTGTGAAGATAAATGACAGAATAATTAAAATTACCTAGTAACAGGAGCATTTGTTATAAATCTAAAGTCCTTTATAAACTAATAACCTCTTAACAGTCCACAGTAAATTAACAGCCATCGCTATACAGCAAACAACGGAGTACGAGAAAAACTAAATTCAAACCATTTATATGATCCAAGGTGGAATTAAGAAAATTACAAGAAGTGATTTGAAGAAAATATTAATTTGAATTCATTACAGTATAGAAGATAGGAAATCGAACACGGAAACTGATGGTCCAACGACAAGACTTTTATCATACCCAAGCTACAAAAGTTGTTCAATTCAAGTAAAGTATGTTATGTTTGCATGTCTATAATAAATAATTACTAATATGCAATCTTAACTACAGTACATTAAACTTAAAACAGATAATTTGCTATGTACTTAGCCATACCTATTTATCTTTACTGGTATTCACATGCTGGTATCTCTGGGGTACATTTACCTGGACGATAAACTAAATCGTGCCATAAATGTCGATATCAGCAACTAGTGCTTCATAAAAATCTTTACATCTGTACACTTTTACAATTCAAATTTTATTTATTGCTTTATTTCGGCTTGTAAATCACGATTTTAACTATTATGGCAACCAATGTCATTACTATTCTTGTTATTATTTATTGGCTCTTTGAAATATTTAATTGTTTCTTTTATTATTATGGCAAGTTTAGCCTTAACCATGGCTTTAAATTTCATGACTGCTTTCAATTTTAATCTGCAAGGTAACATTATGATAGCGTTCTGTTTATCTATGACAACTAGATACTTTTCGCCATGAAAAAGTGACTGTATGACGTCAGTCGTGTGTATTCCGATAACTTGGCTTCCGGTTTTTATATTTCGAAAAATCTTCCCAAAAGTTACAAAGTCATACATTCAGTATAAATTTCAAACGATTTGACTACATCAATAAGCTTATACGTCATGAGCAATTTATTAAAAGAATAATGCAGGGAAATACTGAGGCAAAGAACGGAAAAAGCAGACCAAGGAGCATATTTGGATGAAATAAAGGAAAAGGCAGGAGTAGGGCAGGTAGGGTAAAGGAAAAGGCGGATACGGATATCAAGAAAATGGCTGAGAACCGAGATACATGGAGAGTACTAAACCAACAAGAACACAGTTCTTGAATTATAGATAGATAGTATGATATATTTCAAGTAATAATGGACCAGACTACTGAATCAAATCAATTATGCAATTAGATTCAGTAGCCTGGCCCATTATGAAAAGTCACAAGACTAATTAAATCATCGATATAGCTCTTGTATACTTAGATGGCGTGGCAAGCAGTCAATAACATGTAGTAAACAATATTGAATGAAACGTAGGCGTGGCTTTGACTTTGGTACATGATTAGTACAGTACGTACACAAATAAATACTTTTGGCAACAATACTTGGCACCTGACAGGAATCTTCCGTGACGCGAGTCGAATTTGAGTTTTCAATAATAGCCAGCCGTATTGTCTGCTTTGAACATTTTATGGATAACTAATGAGGAAGCTTTATAATGCATAAAATGAAATGGGAGCTTAGCGCAGCGCGTGAATATTGTTAGTAGATTTCAAAATTCAATAGAATTTTCTCCAAGCCATGCAAAATAGCTGCATTTACTTGTACTTTCGAAAAATGCTAATTATGCCCAACGCCTTGGATTGTTATTGTAATTTATGAATGGTTTTCAACATAAAAATCATATAAAAAAGAAAGAATTTGGTAATTTCTTTGTTAGCTTTGGGTATCTGGGGTTAGGGTGAGATCTCCAATAAAACACAAGATATGACCAATGAAGTCAACGCAAATAAAAAAGAAACAATATTGAAATGAGATTAAAAAATGTGCCCTAAAAGTCAAGCTATATATTAAGGATCAATGAACACAGCGTGTATAGGGAAAAGCGGGAATATTATATAGATAAAATTTACAGGAAAATGAACGAATACATAAATTTCGACATGCTAGTAAAACATAAATTTCGACAACCCAGTCTAATGCCAAGCAGTGAAGGCCACTAATATAGACAATTGTGCATAATCAAGTACTTTCACTCAGCGAGGTTATCAAATTCGCAATGTGAATACGTCATCAATGTAATAACAGTTATACGAACACATTTAATTATCAAGGTCAATATAAACATCTGATTGCTAAAAATAATAATCGTAATGATAAACAAATTGTGCCATTAAAAACGTCGCTTGATGTAGGTAATCTTCTGCTCAAAACAAATCAATACAATCAATTGAGATTTATTTTTTTCTCAAATAAAAACTCATCTTAAAGAAAAACGTATTTTGAATCGCTACATTTAAGATCAGTGATTTGATTGCTAAAAATAAGATTACTCTGCACCGTTGCAACTTTTTCTTTGCATTGTAGAATTATTATAACTATATGTGGTATTGTTATTTAGGCAAATATGTAATAAGTAAGATTATTGAATTTCTCAAGATTATTGACACTTGTTTCAATTTACTGGTCTAAATTATTTTTATATGTATGGTTGAGTTAGTATCCCACAACCCATATTCTCAACTTAGTGTAGGGCTACTTCAATATGTGTGTGACCATGACTTGTTTCTATATTTTTATTTATTTATAATAAAACAAGCTTTAATATAAAGCACGGTCGCGGGACTTCGTCCGCGTGTAGTTCGGTTATATCATACATAGCGTAATGTAGCGTTGGAAATATGTAATTTTTTTGTAAAATCTTCTTCTCTGCTTTGTTTTCGTGCACTTTTTGTGAAATAGTTGTTTTCGTAATCAGCGACCCGATAAACTAAGGCCCACTAAGGGGTTCAATTTTCAAAAAACCTAGGACACGTAATCGTTTATTTCCAATCGTTAACCTACAAACAAAGTTTCAGGCTTCTAGCTCTAAAAAAGACGGACTTCCAAACAAAATTATAACCCCTTTGTCACCCGCTTAGAGAGGGCTCATTTTCAAAAATCCTTTCTTAGCGGATGCTTACGTCATTACAACTTGTGATTGTTGTTTTTAGGGTTCCGTACAAAAGTTGAAAATCGGAACCCTTATAGGATCACTCGAGCGTCTGTCTGTCCGTCCGTCCGTCTGTCACAGCCGATTTTCTCCGAATCTACTGAACCAAATTAGATGAAATTTGGTAAGATAGTGTAATCCTATGACCCAAACACGGATGTGCAAAGTAAATAAAGATTTTTTTGAAATAAGGGGCCCAATTACAAAATTAAAAAAAGAAGTTTTGCAAACCTTACTGTGTCATATATCAAATGAAAGGGCTCATTATGAGGATCTCAAAAATATTTTTTTTTGTTCGGGTAAAATCAATACTTTTGATTTTATTCACGAAAGAAGGCAAAAATTGACCATTCCCCCCCCCCCCCCCCCCCCTGATCTCCGAACCTACTGGGCCGAAAATTTTGAAAAAAAATACAAAATATAGTTCATTCCTTGAAGATTACAGGAAAAATAATAAGAATTCTATCACTTGAAAATTAAGTGGTAAACTCACAATAATAAGTTCATCTAGGGAAATAGTTCACTAAAACACCACTAGATGGCGCTAGTCAATTGAATAAAACATTTTTTGCACATTGTGTGTGTGTTCACGAAGCATATTGTACGGAACCCTCATTGCGCGAGTTTGACTCACACTTGGCCGGTTTTTTTTATAATTAGATTTAACATCATTCTGATTGCCGCACAGTCGAACACTAAACTGCACCGTCATTGTTACACTACACAAACTAACTTATATACAAATACACCTGCGTTTATTATATCCTTACAAATATTAGTCTCGAGTTTTTAAGATTCTTCCATTAGCTATATTACACTTCACGATTTCTAAACTGTTGAGAGTTTTATTCGCGTAATGTAATAAAATAGTAGTCAGAGTCAGACTGCCTAAATACACAGTAGATTTTAAAACAGTCTGAATGACTCATTCTAAATTTTGTGTAGTATACGGTAGTATACTACGCAAAATCGGTTGTAACCGAATATTCAAAATAATCTTAAATAAAGACAACTTTACATCTTAGACTGTCTTTGTATTGCAAGGTTATCCAAACTATGACAGAACAAGACTTGAGAATAATTTTAGTGCCTTTGAGTATTCCGTCAGCCGCAATAACGTGTATCGCTATTTAGCTTTGCAAACTCAATCTCAAAACCAATTTGATAATAATAATTTAACTCAAGCCTAGTTTTGAAGGTGACATTACCATCACGTTCAGAAAAAATGTAACTCAGGCGACTTCCGAAAAGTCAATGAACCTGTGATTGACCGCAGTAGTACTGTCAATAGAACAATACTTTGTAAACAATGCAATTATGTATGTAAAAAAATGTATTTCGATACTTTTAAAATAATAAATAAATAAATATATACGGACAAATCACACAGATTGAGCTAGCCCCAAAGTAAGTTCGAGACTTGTGTTATGGGATACTAACTCAACGATACTATATTTTATAATAGATACATATATAGATAAACATCCAAGACTCAGGTCAATCTGTAAAAGATCATTTTCCATCTTAACCTGACCGGGGATCGAACCCGGGACCTCCGTGTCGCAGGCTGGCGTGTTGACCGCTGCGCCACGGAGCTCGACCTATAAAATATCTAAACTTCATTCCAGGAAAGCCAAACTTGCACTTGCCTGCACATGTAATAATGTCACTTTAGCCAATAGAAAGTAACTAGCTTTTGCCCTCGGCTTTGTTTGCATTTCATTAAAACTTTAGACCCCCATTTCACCTCATTAGGGGACAAATTTCAAAAAATCCTTTCTGCACAAATGACTGCGTCATAATAACTATCTTCGTGCCAAATTTTAGCGCAATCCTTGCGCCATCCGATAAGTGAATTGAGCTGAGTGTTGTTAGATCCGTCTGTAATGGCACCATATTATGTATACAGGAGAAAACAATAGTAATAAAAATATAACTATTATCATCACTACTAATACAGTCACCCTTCACAGATCAACATGCATGTTAGTTCCTTAGACTGTCTGTGATTACGACGTCTGCAATGTCATCGAAGTATATAAAGATTTACCAATCATCATCATCATTTCGTGTAGGTGGCACGGTTAGTCGACCATGCACACCCTGGTGTCAGAGTTCTTCGGAACCGCCTCTCGTCCTCTGACGTAGTTCCTTTAACGACTACCAGATGGCAGCCGGGACCAACGGCTTAACGTGCCTTCCGAAGCACGGAATCATCTTTCTTATCAGACAATCAGGTGATTTATACCTGCAATGTCCTAACCAAACTGGTAACAAATAAATTATCAACAAATCAAGCCAATCTAAGCCTTAATGACTTTCAGTTAGTCCAGCAGTGCCAAATATAAACTGCAACATTGTTCGGTAAATCACCTGTGAGGAGATTGAACTAAATTGCCATAATTTTATCATACATTCAACTTGCGACTGAATGACAACAGGAAGAGCCAAATAAATATTTGTTTAGCACAATAATGAACGCGTGCGCAGCAATTTGTATAGAATTAGCAAAAGTCAATTTTGTCATCTGCATTATAACATGTTTGTCACAAGTTTTTGTCACGAATCATGCTGTTGACAAAATTTTTAACAAGTATGTCGACCTTTTCGATAATTCAAATCAAATCAAATCAAATATCTTTATTGTGGAACACAGGTTACAAAGTTCTTATAGGTATTTAAGCATCACTGTGACCTATCCTAATGGACATACAATAATATAATAGTTGTAAGTTAAAATATTTAAGAAATTAATTATAAAAGTCATATTACATTGAGTATAGTCATAGTACATAACATGCAATAATTTATAAACAAAATTAAAAGTAAATTATGATAATGTCAGGTCAAAATGTCGTTTAAATATTCTTTAAGATTATAGTAACATTTATCAATTAAGAGCAATTTCAGTTTCTTTTTAAATGCTGACATATCTAATTTTTTCGAGACGGATAACGCTTATCGCATTCGAATGAACCACGAACTGGAAGCATTAATGGAGCAGGAAACCATAGTTAGGTTCTGCAAAGCACAGCGTCTGAGATGGGCGGGACATCTGGAAAGAATGCCGGACAACAGGGCTGCCAAAATAATAACCAGATGGAAACCGCAACAAAAGCGACCGAGAGGCAGGCCAAGGAAGCGATGGATCGATTGTGTGGAGGAAGACCTCAGGAAAATGGGGAAGTACACCAACTGGAGAAGGGAGGCGCGTAATCGTGTCAAGTGGAGAAAAACTGTGGAAGAGGCCAAGACCCACAAAGGGTTGTAGCGCCGCTGGAAGAAGAAGAAGAATCTAATTTTTTCAAATTATCTGGCAATTTGTTGTAAATATTAGGCGCCATACCTATTACATTTTTATCCATCATGGCAGTTTTATGTCCTCCCATTATCAACTTAAGTTGGTATTTACTTCTAACATTATTCGATCTCATTCTTGATTCGATGAATTTGGGAAATAAGTGTGGATTTGCTTTTACAAATGTACACAATTCCATGATGTATATACTGGGTAAAGTCAGTAGTTTTAAAGATTTGAAGACAGGTACACAGCTGTCTCTAGAATTCAAACCACACATTGACCTGAGACATCTTTTTTGGGCTTTGAAGACTTTGTCAGTCTCCCGTGAATTACCCCAAAATATTACACCATAACTCAAATGGGGTGAAACCAGGCCATGGTAAGCTACCAAAGCTACTTCTAGTTTAACTTTTCTAGTTAACCTAAACAAAGCATAAGCTGATTTACTTAGTTTCTTACAAACTTCCTCTACATGAGAAGCCCATGTTAAATTTCTATCAAGTGTAAGTCCAAGGAATTTTGTTGTGTGTACTTCTTCTATTGTCTGGTTATTATATTTTATTTCGAGTTTAGGAGGTGGTTTTTTATTAAAAAAATTCATTATTTTAGTTTTATGTAGATTAATTTTCAGATTATTTTGGTCCAGCCATTCTATAATGTCACTCAATGTATTATTTATGTCAATTTCATATCCATTTGGGTCGTCACTTGTTATTATGGCTGTACTATCATCGGCAAACAGTACCATTTTTTGTCTAACATTTTGAGGCAGATCATTAATATAAATCAAAAATAGCAAAGGTCCTAATACACTTCCTTGAGGAACACCAAAATTATTTATTCTATGTTCTGACTTGTAACTTACCTCTTGTTTTGTTTCGGCACAGAGCCTAGAAATTTCTACATACTGGCTTCTGTTATCTAAATATGATTCGATTAAATTAAGCACGTTTCCTCTTATTCCAAATGCATTTAGTTTATTTGTTAATTTTTTTCGATTAACATAATCAAACGCTTGCGTCATGTCAGTATACATTACACAGACTGGTTTCCTTTTATCTACATTTCTCATCACTATGTGAAGTAAATCATAAATTGCCATATTGATAGTTTTATTTTTCCTAAATCCCATTTGTTCGTAACATAAAAGTTTATATTTCGTCAAGTATTTATAAATAGAGTCATATAAGTATTTCTCGAAAACTTTTGTAAAAACTGATCCTAGAGCTACTTGTCTATAGTTGGAAATAATTCGTATGTCTCCTTTTTTATGGAGAGGCTTCACAATTGTAGGTTTCAATCTCTCTGGATAGATACCAGCAGATATACAGATATTTATTAGGTGACATAAATGAGGAGCAATATCTTCACATACAAACTTAACAACCCTTGTAGATATGTCATCATAACCAGTGCTATTTGTATTTTTTAATGACATAATAATCTTAATTACTTCTTCAATCATAATTGGCAACAAAAACATTGATTGTGACTGAATAGAAACATCTACTGTATCATGTAACCGATTTGAAGAATTTATTATTGAATCAATAAAATTTGAGTTGAACGCGTCGGCTATTAATTTGGGATCTGATATTATTTTTCCTTTATATTCAATTTCTGTAATATGGTTCTTAGGCTTATATTTATCATTTATTATTTGCCACGTAGCTTTTGTTTTATTTGGTGCGTTATTAATATAATATGAATTTTTGGCCTTTTGTGTCAAGTTTATTATTTTCTTTAGTTTCTTAGAATAATTAGTCAAAATGTTTTTTGTTTGTCTTGATTGAATTGTTTCTGCAATTGCAGATTTGTAGTGTTGCTGAGAATATTGTCACAAATTTAATGATGGTACACCTATCATCGTTAAGACTACTCTAAAACTAAGACTGGCAGCTGAATTAAGCTAAGTGTACTTGCAAGACCACAAAACCATATTGGCCATATGACAGAAATTGTGTCTTTCTACAGAAAATAATTTATAGTTGTTTCTTGTTTGACTAGACTACACCAATTGAGATATGATGTATCAAAACGACCGCATTAGAATATTACTTAATAAAATACCTGTAAATACATAAATACTTTTCTACATAACATCAAAACTGGTCGTCATAACTGTTTAACATCTAGCAACATTAACATCAAAGCTGTACAGTATCAAAGACAATATAACTCACGTATCCTACGGAACAACAAGTATGGAGCTTCAGATGAAGCCCTTGACTCTAAAAGAAGGTTCTGCATATATTTTTAACTGGTCCAATTCACTACGACCTATACATAGCTATATTACACAACGCCCCACAAGAACAGAGTACGTAGGCGTCGGTAACAGGAAAATTAGATCGAATTAGAGCAATTTGCAAGCCATTTGTCACGTTAATAATACAACGGACAAACATAAGGGACGATACCGGAAAATATTCAGAGATGTTGTAGATCATTGTAGTTACTTCTTTCCTTGTAACCGTTGTAACCTTACTCGGCTAACCACTGCATTTACGCATGTTCGAAATACTTCTAAGAATGGTAATTTACAAACATCATGAGGATTTTAGCTGACCTCTCAGAAGAAACCCTACACGGATCATATTAGCTCCTTAGAAAAGGGACCATTCATAAGCAAGGCTCATGGCATATTGCTGTATAAGAAATTAAATCCTTCAAATAAACTACTTCGGTCCAAACGCTCGCTACTTACGATGAAATAGATTCTTTTCCCCAATATATTTATTTATTTCGGCTACAATTTATGTCTCGGGAAAACGGTAAAGTTGTATTAAAACCTTTGATACTCTAAGATTAAAACCCTTATCCTCTCTCTGCCAAGAAATGCTTGAAACATTTTTTGACATATAACAAACTCCTGTTCACTTAACAAGCAAAACTCGTTCTCTTATGTTTTTCGTTCAATTTATGAGCCGACCACACATTAGAAAGATATAACTCCATCAAAAGATACAACTATATCGTCGTTCGATTGCAATTTGATTAGAAACTTATATATCATTATTACCGCATTGTAGAGTTGTATGTATTGTAGCAAGGAGGAAATTATTGTCTTTGTTTCTTTAAGAAGAAATGGGAGTGTTGACGCTGAAGTCATGCTACGTATCTCATGTGAAGATATGCATGTAATTCTTTAATTATTCTCAAAAAATATAAAAAAGTTAAGTTAGAATCAGTGTTTCCTTTCAGCACGAAACCCTACTCATCCCGTTTACAGTATCATTCCTCTCTACATCAAAACCAGTAGTTAACAAGCTAAAATATCATTATAACCGCAGTGATGATACAAGTATCATGGCTCTCTACATCAAAACCAGTAGCAAGGAAGACGTCACCTTGATCTTAGTGTCCTATTACGCATAAATCCTCATCGTCAGGCAGGAGATCGTGATTGCACGCGGAAAACTACCGGGCTGTATGAAGTGTCAACGATGTTTGTCAATAGAGTTATGTCGTTTTCTTCCATTCTATTGAAGCTACGGAGGAAAATTTTAGAAATATCGAACGTGTAAAAGAAATCTGTAGATGAACTATTTTTAACTATGTCTGATAGATAATAGATGTAAGAGGAATTTTCTAGAATATGGTTTAAAGGGTTTAAAGCTACTTACTTGTTACAATGGGTTTTATAGATCTGAAAGGAAGAAAAAAGAAAGAAGTTCCGCTTTTTATGCCGCAAATCTTGCTAAAAAGATTATTATTTATATATTTTTGAATAACGAAAATCATTACAAATAATAAAGAAATAAATCAAAATAAAATATTGAACTGTTAAAGGGAAAAAGAAATAAAAAGACAACAGAGGTATGTGGCTTTTGACGTATATATGAGTGTGCTATTCTTAATTAAAATTACTCGAATTTAGTATAAGTAATTTAACTAAATTACTTATACTAAATTCCTTAAAACTAAACACTGTAAAATTAACATGTAGTCAAAGAGTTCAATACCACTTCTTCGTGCGAAGACAAAAGATCCTTATTTGCATTAACCACGTATCACGTGAGACAACGTGACAAATTCTAAAACAAGATTTGGAAATAAAGTTTCTGACTGCTACACTTTTAAAAATGGCGTCTTTCACTTCGACGAAATGAAAGCGGGCAAAGATAACTTCCAGAACAAATTTCACAAGATAATCTTTACCGAAAATAAAAGAATTGATCCGGAATATATCACTCAGCATCTTACGAGTTTTCCACTAGTATGTAACAATATATATATATATATATATCGAAGTGTGTGATCGAACCGCGGTGGCAGAATTAGTAACGAAAGTTGTATGAAGCGTCCTTTTATACCCCTAAATGCCTTACCAACTGATTCGAATTCTGCCCGCGTTTTTCCCATACATTATTTCTTAAATTAATAACTATATGCACTAGTAAAATGTAATACTATGGTTTATCATCAGGCATTAACCTGAATAATGCCTTTGTATTTCAACTATAGTTTCTTAATGAACTATGAACTTTTTATTTTTATTTCTAACTGTTGGCCCCGGATCCATGCCGTCAGTCAAATAGTAACCTTCTATTACCTAGTTCAGTTGTAACAGCCAATATAACTAACAGATGTTTATTTTAGAGATTGTTCTTCATGGGATATTAAATCACATAATAGCAATTATTAGGTAGGTACCTATAATCACTACATATTATAAAACAGAGTCCCCCGCCGCGTCTGTCTGTCTGTCTGTCTGTTCGCGATAAACTCCAAAACTACCGAACCGATTTTCATGCGGTTTTCTCCAATGGATAGCGTGGTTCTCGAGGAAGGTTTTAGTATATAGTTTGTTAAATTTTTGTATACATTTTTGTATATACCAACGATATTTGTTGGAGGTGTCGTAAAAAAATGAGCCGTTTGGGAGCTTTAAACGAAAACGCTGTTTAAACCCTTTGGGATATAACAAAACAATGTATGGTGGAATTGTGTATCTTATTTAGGTCTACAGAAAAGTCCGCGATGGCATATGTCTATATATTAAGGATAACATACTATATTCATTTTAATACTTTAAAAAATGGGCAATTATCAAAGATCACGCGCAGGCCAAACCCTTAGAGCTAGAAATTTGAAATTTTCCTTACGTATACCTCTTATGACGTAAGCATCTACTAAGGAAGGATTTTTCAAAAGGGGGTGAAATAGAGGATTAAAGTTTATATGAAACTTTTTATTCCTTGGAAATATTTGTATGAAATTTCGTGTGAATTGAGAACGGCAAAAATAATGAGTAACATTTTCTATAGTTTCCCGAAATTAAACCTCTAAGGGGGTAAATCGGGGTATATGTTTACCGCTTTGTAGCGTCATATTTTATAATCCCCGCATTTCAAACCTGAAGTCACCGCGGACGAAGTCGCGGGTAACTGCTAGTCGTCTATATAATATGTCTATTGTTTTGTCTAACCGCAGTAATAATAGCAATGGTAAAATCGTAACATGCGTCACATAGTGTTCGTAAGGTGTAAATAAGAAAAACAAAATAATATATCTAAGAATTAAAATTTTAATGAGTAAATTTGAATTCAATGTAGCCACAAAGATTTCCATATCATTAATAGTAATAAAAGAATTGACAATCAATAAGAGATAAAAATATTATTACATACAAAACTTCCGTGAAACGAAACGCATAACAAAACATCTCATTTTACAAGCGCACTTACCTAGCAACGCGACAGACGGAAGGCTTGAAAACCGAAGCCGACGCACGTTCAGCAGGAAATTTTAAACTTCGAACCACTGTGATAACGCAGCGTCACGTTCTGTGAAGGTCACACGTGCTTGTCACGGTAAGGAGCAACTATTGTAGTCCGTTCCGTTATACGCAAAAACTACGTTGCAACTAAGTGAACTGTATCTAGATTTTTTATTTCGTTGATTAGAATTATGAGCTGGCTACGGTCAGTATTAGGTACGCCTATAATAACCCCCCATGACACATGCAATATTAAAGTAATGAAAGTGGAACGAAAGCATGGCAGTACCTTTTTTATTCTGTTTTAGGTTTGTTTGAAAAACGGAAAAGAAATCCTAGCCGAACATTATGCTAATAACGTCAAGATCACCTTATCCTACATGAGTATAAAATCGTCAAGACATGGAAAAATAAGCCAAACGCAACAATACTTAAGATACATTCTTACAATCTATTACTTAATAGACACAAGATATGGAAGAATAGGCCAAAAACAATACTTAAAATACATTCTAACAATCTATTACTTATTACTACGAAATTTCCTTTCCACATATATCAACCACCAATCGTAATGCCTTAAGCGTCCTGTGACCCATGGCCATATTAATACCGTTAGGGATGAAAATTTTTATATCGAAGAGCAAGATACAATCAAAGTGTCACTACACGCACAATAACATTTAATAACAATGACACTCTGCTAATCTAAACAAACAACGACAATTATGAAGACAGATCTCTAGACGGTTCCAAAATTATCACAGAGCATTCCAATCCCATCCAATCCAGATTTTTCAAGGTTAGACCAAGACCAAATGATGTCATACGAATTCCTTCTCGACTATGGAAGACTAAAGAAAAAACTGGTCCAGGATATGCACGAATTTGAACAGTTTTTGTTGCAATCAATAATGGAATAGAATTGACCTTTTATTACCACATTCTTATTGAAATTCGACAATGTTCTGATTAAAATCATATATTTTTTATCAGAATATTGTAGATTGTCATTTTTCTCAAGAAACTAATAAAAAGCCTGCTGACAACAACAAAAATATAATTCTAAAATTCTTCAGTTTTGGAATTAGTATACTTCGGAAAAATTAGGGTCATATTAATTCTAAGGTATGCACTAATGGCAACAAGACTCAAAAAGGGCCAACTACAGTGTAGACAAGTTTAGACTTCCATAGATCATTAAGTAAGATGTGAAAATTAGACGACCTCGCAAAATCGCTAAAAGGAACAGCTCGCTCTCAATCAGACATTTTGGAAATCCAAGGTAAAGGTCGTGAGTGTCTACGAAACAGCAGGGTTGGTGTTCAGCCAGCAGTGAAAATAATAAAAATGAGAAGATATAGGATCTTTCAGGGCCAGATTTAAATTTATACAAAATCCAACCCGAGAATATTTGGAAACATCACAAAGGGAACATTGATAATCGTTTAGATTGGATAAACTCTTTACACTATCATTGCATAAACTTAAAAAATTCCGACGGTCTGTAATCAATCAGG
This sequence comes from Rhodophaea formosa, assembly GCA_963082605.1. Taxonomy (NCBI): domain Eukaryota; kingdom Metazoa; phylum Arthropoda; class Insecta; order Lepidoptera; family Pyralidae; genus Rhodophaea; species Rhodophaea formosa. The sequence goes on along the minus strand of OY720228.1, from coordinate 3,247,994 downwards.
ACTGTGATATCTCTCGTGAACGTTATAAATATGCTAGACAGCTTTGTTTATATTTACCGGTTCATCATCATCATCAGGTCTTTTTTTAGTCTCCACTGCAGGAGCACGACCCTCTCTGTATATGGCTATACTAGAGTACTCAGAGGTTTTAGCCTACACCCTCCACGTTGGCCAGACGGATTAGAGAGGTCTCTTTGATGTTTACAAGGTTTGTTATGCTTGTGTTGCCTAACGCCCCTTTACGACATCCACGGGAAGACTTGGAGTGGCCCTATTCTACTCTGCCGAGAACCACACAGCTGATTTTCCGGTAAAGAGATATAAATGCAAAATAAAATGGAAATAATCAAATGAATAAAAGACTAAACAGAATTAACGGCACAGCCGTTTGGATAATATTCAGAGGAGTTGAAAGGCTCAATGATGTGTATACGTATGTATTTTTACTAATATCAGAATGTTTACCAATCTACTGGATACTGGAAATATCGGAAAAGCTCTGGATTTTTTGTTTTTTTTTTTCTTCGAATTCAAATATTTTTCATCCATTAAACTACTTATATTTAATCAAGCTATGCTGCTAGCATTTTCTCGTTATAAAGGTATGCCTTAATATTCTGGTCCATTCGATACAGATTCTAGACTCAAATGAAGTGTATTATGTGATGAATCGCAACATTTCAACAATAGTAGTCTAAGCAGGATGTACCAATTGACTGACATTGATGCTCGACTCCGTGGCGCATTCTGGAAGTATTTTGCACTATAAAATTGATTACGCGAATTACTGCCCAAAATAAGGAGGGGAATAATGCTGAAAGTATACGTGTATTTTACAGTCAGAGTCAGACAACTTGGCAGTGAGAGAGAAAAAGGCTGGAAGCATTTTCTGCTTGTGATTTGAGCATTTTCTGATTAACATTTGGTCTTTTAAATGATTTATTTAATGTTTTTATCATAAGTTCGCAACAGACTCTTGTGCTGGATTCAGGTGGTTTGAATATTCTTAAGAGTCGCCTGGAAACGCATGTCTCCATACAAACGGAAAAAGGGAATCGTGGCAATATTTGATAATTTTGGAGTAAAATTAATCAATTAATCTTATTATAATCTACGTACGTTCCTATACAGCTTGGTTTAAATACCAATGGTTTGAGAATTACAAGCCTTTTCAAATTTGTATGGAAATCTTAAGAGGCGTATAATTCTCAAACATTTGATAATTTAACCAAACTTATAGGAACGTACGTAGATTACAATTAGATTAATTGATTAGATGCTTAATTTTGCCCTAAAATTATCAAATATTGCCACAATTCCCTTTTTCCGTTTGTATGGAGACATGCGCTTCCAGGCGATTCTTAACACAACATTATCCTTATTTTCTTCTCGGTATTACTTGTTTTCGCTTTATTTTCGTGTTGTTTATACAATACAGAATAATAATTTACGAATCGGGTTAAGTTAATTGCAATAAATTTTCTGTTTAATTGTACACCACACAAAGGCAAAGAGCGTCAACGTATTCGTCCACTACTATAATAAATTTGTAAATGGATTTCATTACTTTCAGCATTAAGTTCTTGTTTTCGGTTAAGGCGCTCTTCTCCTGAAATTCGTTTAGGATTTTTTTTTCCTAGTAAGATTACAATGAATTATAAATTTATATCTTAATTTTGATTACGTTATCTAAGGCCGTCGGTCAATAAATCGCAAAACATATGAAATCAATCCGACAGGTTGCAGGAAAACGAGAGGGAATATCGTCATCAGATGTTCTTTATTTTCCACTGCAGGAGCATGACCGTCTCTGTACTACCAGAGACATAATTACTCAGAGCAGTCAGAGAAGTTTGGACTACACTCTCCACGCTGGCCAAACGGGTTGGAGAGGTCTCTTTGATGATGGAAGATGTTACACATCAAAAATATACACAACAAAAAATTTGTAAAACCTTATTATAAAAATTTATAAAAAAGATATAAAAAACTTATTTGCAATTCAACCACAAATATAATTTTGCAAGACCGGTTTTGCTTATGTTTGTGTGACGTTTGACTTGATATAAAAACCGTACAAGGTATATATTTTATAGCAAGCGGAATATGCCTCTTCATTTTTTTTGTTATATTTCTTTTATAGGTAGGCAAATAACTAACTGGTTTCGTACAAGCAAAGACAATATACTTAAGTATAATACTAACGTAGACTGCCCACCTCATACAAAAATATTGAACAAATTAAGGTGGCGAAATGTAGGCGAATGTACGCAGGAGAGTTGCTTGCTAGTCGATACCAAATGGCGGTAATCTGCGTTAGCCTAAACTTCGTAAATATAGGGTGACATTTTAAAATATTGTTCTGATTTTTAATAACATACATTTTGTGAATAATGTTCTCATAATACGGTATTATTCTCATAATACGGTAGATACAATGTTGAGTAGTTACGAGTGGCGCCATCTATTCGAGTCTCTAAGAACAAATCGTTAGATTGGACTGGATCGGCTTTGAGACTACATGCATGGTACAAGTTACTTACTCTGTTTTGTAATAGTTAATCTACGAGTACATAGAGTATTCGTAAGTTAATAAGTTGAAAAATCGAACATCAGTGCTAGTCATTAAAATTCTTAAGAAGTACGTTTAAACATAAGTTATCAAAGAACTTAGCACGAACCCGCTGTTCATAGTTTATACATAATAAATAAGTGCTTATAGACACACGCAGCGCAGTACAACTGCTCAAAAACTTAATTAAGAGATTATCGAGTTAATAGTAATTGTTATCGCGAAGGCTTAAAATCGAATATTTTAGGATGTTTGACGACATAAAATGACATGAAATAAAAGGGGACTACACATACATTAGATGTTATGCAATAGCCGTATAACATCTGTTACCATTAAATAGACTATAAATAAACAAACCCAATAAAAGTCTGATCCAAACGAAAGATTTCATAACGTTAATCCTCGCTCCTTCTTTTTGCACGTGGATTGCCAGCAAGGTTAACTTCATATTTGTATGTTTACGTCACTAGGATTACCCTGGACGAGATTTACCTAATTATGTATACCTGTAACATGACCCTCGACATTTCCTTAAAGGGGTGAGTGACACCGTCAATATGAACAACTTTTCCTATGGGGTCAACGCTGGGAACTCGAAAAAAATTTTTGCTTTCCGATACATTTCACCCGGGCGGCAAATTTTTTTTGTTTTTTTTTAGTTTCCAGCATTAATCACATAGCAAAAGTGGTTCATATTGAAGAGCTGGCTCACCCCTTTAAGGGTATGTCGACAGTCATGTTACACTCTGTATGCAGATAAGTTTTATACTTTTTTTTTACTAGCCGTTTGTGTCCCACTGCTGGGCATGGATGGAAATCTTATTACTTATTCGTAGATGGAAATCCATCCTTTTTTTTTCAGAAAACGTCTCGTTTTCCAACACGAAACAGACGTAAGACCCACGTGCTTAAACGAAGTTCAATGAGAAAGCAATAATAGAATGGTAATAAAAGAACACTAATTAAAATTGTAAGCGAAACCCATCAACTGCGAACTGTATTGGGGACCATTACATTCAATGATTTATAGAGCAATTGTTTCCGTTTTAATCAGAATTTGTTATTTCACCTATTTAGCAGGAAAATAGCCCCACTTATTGGAAAATATTTATTTTCAATATGACTTTAGAGTCTTATTGTAATAAAGAAATTAGATAGATATGGGAAAAAAATCCTAGCGGGCAGGCTTAAACCAGCAGTCTTTACTCTTTGTACGAGTAACGCCTTACCAATTAGGCCTTTAAATAAATAAATATATACGGACAAATCACACAGATTGATCTAGCCCCAAAGTAAGTTCTTAAGAAAGACTTGTATTATGGGATACTAACTCAACGATACTATATTTTATAATAGTTACTTATTTAGATAAACATCCAAGACCCAGATCAATCTGAAAAAGATCATTTTCCATCTTGACCTGACCGGGGATCGAACCCGGGACCATCCGTGTCACAGGCCGGCGTGTTGACCGCTGCGCTACGGAGCTCGTCAGCTTAAGTATGACCTTTAGAAGCGAAGCCACCAATTAGGACTTTAAAAGCAAAATTGTCGTGAAATAAAAATGACAAGTCTCTCCTAATCATGAAGACATCTTATCACATACCCTGTATAGAAACGTATACTGTATGGTATAACATTTTGGAAAAATCATTGTGACGATTGTTGACGAGTTCCGTGGCGCAACGGTCAACACGCCTGCCTGCGACACGGATGGTCCCGGGTTCAGTCCCTGACCGCGGTCAGGTCAAGATGAAAAATTATCTTTTTCAGGAGTCTTGGATGTTTATCTAAAGTATCTATTATAAAATATAGTATCGTTGAGTTAGTATCCCATAGCACAGGTCTCGAACTTACTTGGGGGCTAGCTCAATTTGTGTGACTTGTCCGTACCTATATATTTATTTATTGTGCATTATATTCTGGAAAAGCTAGCTAATTTGTAACTTCAACATACATCACGGCTTTTATATGATTGCCTATTGTAAAGATATTTAAACGATAAACGTTGTACATCGTAGTTTGTGCTAGAAGATAGTTTTTACTTTATTTTATTTTAATTTCAATGGTAAATGCGATAAAAAAATGAAATTGAGATCTGCTCTGACTAATCTCAAGTAGTAAATTGTGCTACAAAACAATGTTTATATTTTATTTTAATGGGAGATAATACTGCAATGTTTTCCCGCCAGAGGGCAGCATTAGCAGAGACAGTAAACAAATGTTTGACATTGACAAGTATGTCAAACTTGCAATAAATTGCCTTTATTTTACATCCGAATACGCAGATTAATTGCATTTTTATATTTTAATACTTATAGGAGTATTTTAAAATCAAATTAATAAAGGATTAATGTATAATTTCACAAATTAATTGCGACTTTGACACTGACATGTACATACTTGTCAGTGTCAAACCTGTTTTACTGTATGTGCTAGTGGCGCACTCTGGCGGCACAGCTTTCAGTAATATCTCCTATTTGAAGGCTAAGTAAATGCAATGCAATGAATAAATGAAATTGAAATCTGGTCTCGGTTATCTCAAATAATTGTGCTTCAAAACAATTTGTTTTTCATTAGCCTATTTGAGTGTCCCACTGCTGGGCAAAGGCCTCCCCTTTTCGTCTCCAGACATCCCTATCAAGAGCGGTAGTTTGCCTGCAATGTTTACATAATTTTAATTTAATTTGAAGAGTATTAGATACAGTGAATAAATAAAATTGAAATCTGGTCTGAATAACCTTAACTAATAAAGCTACAAATCCATGTTTACTTGTTATTTACCGGGTTCGATCCCCGGTCAGGTCAAGATGGAGAAAGTATTTTTCATATTGACCTGGGTCTTGGATGTTTATCTATATAAGTCTATATTATAAAATATAGTATTGTTGAGTTAGTATCCTGCAACACAAGTTCACAACTTACTGTGGTGGGGCTACCTCAATTTGTGTGATATGTCCCTATATATTTATTTATTATTATTTTAATTTATCCTAACTTCCTATCTAATATTATAAATTCGGAAGTGAGTTTGTTTGTTTGTTACGCTTTCACGCCGTATATACTGGACCGATCATCATGAAATTTTGCATACACATAGGTAAGGGTACCGCGAAGGACAAAGGCGTAATAAAGCATATATTACGCGGGCGAAGCCGCGGGTAACAGCTAGTTATTATTATATATTGAATTAAATGCCCTTTAATTTTGAAAATAAAATCATATACAATAATAATCATCTTTAAAACATATCAAAACTGTGTTTGACAAAGTATAAAATATGCATACAATGAGCGGTTTTCTGAAATGAGGAGGCAGCACTGAGCCGTCGGGTCCAGCACGTTATGTTATGGTCAAAAACTTGTCAGTTGTTGCTTGTCAAATATTATCCAGTAACAGCGGCTGAGGAGCCCGATGGTCCAGTGGGTGTGAGCTCTATGAGCGCTTACGTTTGTTAAGCAACCCTTGGTGCAGTCCCTACCTGGATGGGTGACCGCAAGTGGCATAAAAATATCTCGAGCTCCTCCGTGCTTCGGAAGGCACGTTAAGCCGTTGGTCCCGGCTGTCATCGTTGATGGCAGTCGTTAAGCTATGTCAGATGCCTTAAGGCAGCTTGAAAAATCTGACACCAGTGTTGGCCACTTACACATACGAAAAACAAAACAACAAGCGGCTGACCGTGCCGTGTGGTTCTTAGCAGAGTAGGATAGGACCACTCCATGTCTTCCCGTGGATGTCGTATAAGGCGATTAGGAAACACAAGCTAAACAGCTTATAAACATCAAAGCGAGCTCTCCAACCCGTCTGGCCAGCGTGGAGAGTGTAGGCCAAATCATCTGCTCTGGCTAAAATATGGCTCTGGTAGTACAGGGAGGGTCGTGCTTCTGGAGAGGCGACTAACAAAGAACTTGATGATGATGATAGCAACTTATCAGACCCTACGATTCAGTGCTCCCATCTGGCGGCAAGCAACTCAGAAACACTCATTTGTCAAAACGCGGACTAAGGTTAACTATCCAATGACAATGTCAGCTGAACAAACGTCATGCATGCAAATGATAATTTATTTTAGGTTAATATTGGTAACCTTAAGGTAATGGAACATAGTGCTCAATACCAAGCAGTCAAAGCTTATAATAAATTGCCAAATGACATAAAAAATATAGAAAATTTAAAACTTTTTAAGGCGAAATTAAAGACCTATTTATTAAAAAAAAATTATTATTGTGTAGACGATTATTTTAAATGAAATTATTTTGAATGAAAATGTGTATTTATGTAATTTTGACTTAATGTGTAAATGTATATTCAGACAGAACGTAAAAATTGTTATTGAATTAAATTAAATAAAAAAATAATGGCCTACTAATTGTAATGCTAATGCTATACTATGCTGGTTTGGGAGAAAAAGAGAAACATAGAATATACAAGCTGCTTTTCTTCCCACGCAGACCGTAAAAGCCGGTCAAGGGATTTGGCTAAAATTTCAGGAATTTCAGGTTATAGTGTTGCTAGCCACCCTTTTTGATTTCGCTTTCCATCATAATGCCAACTTACACGCTAAACGTGGGTTTTGGGTTTTATGACATTGGGCTCTGTCTACCCCGCAAGGGAGACAGACGTGATAATATGTAATTGTAAGCTATTGTTTTCTTGGGAATGGTTCTGGTCTATAATGGGTTAAGAAGCCAGACTGCAGTCGCTCTGTATAGAAACCAGTAACCAAGTCAAATCACCTAAGATAAGGAGCGGACCTATCCTCTGACTGCTCTGGCAGTACAAAGAGGGTCGTGCTCCTGCAGTGGAGACTAATAAAGACCTGATGATGATGAAGGAGCGGACCCCGGGCTGTGAAGCATTACTGAGGATGCAACCGGGAACACCTCTGATGGTAACTAATGATTGGCCGAAATTACATAACATGACAATAAAAATAAGCTGAAGATAAATGAATTGATATTTCCAGATTTTGACAAAAACAAGCTTGCTTACTTTTCATGTGTAAGTGGTCAACACTTGTGTCAGATTTTTCTAACTTCCTGAGCTGACAAAGCTAAATGACAAAAGACAGCTGCTTTCAAACATAAAAAATAACCTATCAGAGACTATGTTTAGACATTAAAACTAACAAGCTTGCTTGCTTTATGTGTGTAAGTGGCCAAAACTAGTGTCAGGCTTTTCTAGCTTCCTCAGCTAAATGACAAGACAGCTTTTTCAAACTAAAAAATAACCTGTCAGACTAGGTTAAGACTAAACCTAGGCCTGACTTAGTTTGCGTTTTATCAAGGCAGGAAGAACGTAAGTCAAAACCAGTTTTTATTTCATTCAGGTGAATGGTTGTATAATTTTAATGGCACAAAAAGCTGTTTTACAATTAAAAAAATAACCTATCAAAGACTAGGTTTAGACTAAACCTAGGCCTGATTTAGTTTGCGTTTTATCAAGGCAGGAAGAACGTAAGTCAAAACCAGTTTTTATTTCAATCAGGTGAATGGTTGTATAATTTTAATGGCGCAAAAAGGCTAACTCTACACGACCTTTGCTTGTTGCCAACTCTTCATAGACTGCATGTAGGAACGTTGAATATTCATTTACAATATACGTGCATAACATTATAATATTTATAATGGCGCAAGTAAATAATATTGTTTGTTGAAATCAGACCTGTATCTTCGTTTTCATTTCACATGGGTAATAAATTGTGACTTAATATTATTGACGACTGCTGTATGAAGAGCGTATAATGGCGAACAATGGGTAGAGAATTCGTGGGAACAAAAAATCGAAGAACAAAAAACGATTGCTATCTTGGCATAACCTCTGAAAGCGATAACTAAAATCGTACTTAATTGTAAATCCCGAGGTCAAGTTTAAAAAATATATCAACTGTTATTCAAGGGTAGGAACAGGGATAGTTGCCAAATGTTATTTCTGGATGCAAACGATGCTTTAAAAAAGTTATTGAAAACTGATATGGAATTTGCTATCGTTAGCCACTCACCGAGAAATCTGATCGGGTAATCACAACACAACACAAGCACACACAGGTGCAATTTCCTTGATGATAAAATCACGAGCGATTATTCGACACGTCTGCACTGCTCAACAGTCGAGTGACAACTGAATGGATGGACGGCTGTCGGCTGAGTAGCCACCTCGTACGTGAACGCACACAAGTGCAGGTGTTTCGTGTTGTGACGTAGACAGCACACATTGTTTCTATGCGCTATTCGTCAACGTGACTATGACGTTGATGTGAAAAAAGTTGGGACGGGTCCGTCTGTCTCTCATATTCATGATGCTCTTGTCTCTGTCATTGTATTGCAAAAAACGCGCACAATAACTATACTCACAGGTTTTTGGTGGGAAGTCAACGGGAACAGTTGTGATTTTTCAGACGATTTTGCAAGTTGATTTTAGTGGAGTTTATAATATAAAATTAGTGTAGTTTGGTGTTATAAATGCTCGTGCTGAAGAAGAATTTGTGAAATAAGTAGTTAAAGTAGACTGTCATATGGACTCGTATAGATTTGTCATTAGAAGCTCCTACGCACGACGTCTACCAAAGAACATACGCCATCTTTTAAGCCACTTATTAAAAACTATATCGTACAACAACGATATATCTCATTATACTTTACTGACTTCATTGGCAGAATCACTCAAATCTCGGTGGACGCAATAATATTAAAGAAAGAACTCAACTTACGTATTACTTTCACTACGGGACTACCGCAATTAGTTTTTCAGTGTTGTGTGCAAAAACTTGTGTTAAATAATTTAAGATATTTTTAACAAAAAACAAAAACCGACTTCAAACCTATCAATTTTTTTTATAGGCATAAGAAAAAAATGGAAATAAGTGTAATCCAAACGGCATACCGGTATAATTTTTTTGGTTTTTGTTTATTTTTTCAATAAGCGCTCGACACATTTCGATAAAAATTTAATGGGACCATCTGTAAAGTATTACCTATCGAACAAAAAGAAGAATTTCTTAAATCGGTCCAGGCGTCTTCGAGAAATCGGGGAACATACATAAGAAAAAAATAAAGATTACGACGAATTGTAAACCTCCTCCTTTTTTGAAGTCGGGTAAAAAGACAAAGCAAAGAGCACGCAACAGATGCGGTTTCTCAGTCTGTGAAAATGCCAGTTGCATTGCAATGTTGTCAAAATATCAGACGAAACTCAAAACTAATCGCGGTAAGTCCCGTAGTGACAATTCTTCGAAAATTTTCGCGATTGTTACACATTTAAATACGAGTACGATTCAGTACTTTTAATACGGTTCTATCGCTTTTATTATAATAACTATACATACGTATTATTGGCAGAAACAAGTGACTTCTGCAGTTCATACCATTGAACAATCCACTTGAGTGCAGCTTTTATCTCGATTATTTTCTTCAATGAAAACAATGACTTCAATTTATGGATCATATAGATCCATAAATAAAATCACTTATCGGATTTATTGGACATGGACAGGTTTTGTAAATCAATTTCCAAAACGTGGCGTTTAAAAAGTGGCGTCAATTACTTAATCGCAATTTTTTACGTTACATGTGTGTCGCGGTTCGAATTTAACTTTAGGAAGAATTTGAATTTTGAACAGGAGATGTGTAGGAACATTGGATGCTTTTCAAATATCGTGGAGTCCGTGACCTTGTGTTGCGACTCGTTTGCATACATTTGCATTTGCCACTCTGTTACGTTTTTTAGGGGCCTATTCTATTAATTATTCTTAAGAGTCCCACGTAAAGCCGCAATCCCATACAAACGTAGTTTTGTTTTAGTTTTACAACAGTTAAGCTAATCTCAACCAAATTTCGTATACATACGACTGGATAAGGCATATTGATGTTTATAATCAGATTTCAATTTTAAAAACAATACCTATACAAAATTACATCGAGTTGAAGTTTCCTATCGAAAACTTGTACTCGCTGTAATTTTGTATAGGTATTGTTTCTAAAACGTACGTACGTTTGTATGGGATTGCGGCTTTACGTGGGACTCTCAAATCACGGATCAATATCTATAATTCATGAGTAAGAAAACTGTAAATATAAATAAATAAATAAATATATACGGACAAATCACACAGATTGAGCTAGCCCCAAAGTAAGTTCTTATGAAAGACTTGTGATATGGGATACTAACTCAACGATACTAATATTTTATAACAAATACATATATAGATAAACATCCAAGACCCAGGTCAATCTGAAAATGATCGTCTTCCATCTTGACCTGACCGGGGATCGAACCCGGGACCATCCGTGTCGCAGGCAGGCGTGATGACCGCTGCGCCACGGAGCTCGTCTGATATTTATGTTACAGCCAAAAGTATTCATCATCAACAGGTCCTTTTGTAGTCTCCACTGCAGGAGTATGACCTATCTGTACTATCAGAGCCATCAGCCAAGATATGTTAACCAGAGCAGTCAAAGGATCTGGCCTACACTCTCTACGCTGGTCAGACGGGTTGGAAAGTATTCAACTAATATTAAATCTTTTTAGTCATATCCCGATCTCAATCCCAACTAATATTATAATGCGAAAGTGAGTTTGTTTTTTACGCTTTCACGCCCTATCTACTGAACCGATCATCATGAGGATCATAGGGACCAAGTCTGGATTGAGTTTCTTTCGGCGTATTCTTCTCACCAGTGGTCATTACGAAACGCTAGTAGTTTTTGGATTTGCATATTAAAAATTAAAAATAATAAGAAAGTATAAAATATGACGTTCAAAAAGAGATACAATTATCCAATTTTGAATAAAAATCTTTGACTTTGAAATTTTGTATACACGTTGTCTGGAGTACGCAAGAGGACCTATACTACCTTTCATCTCAGAGAAAAGAACTGTTCCCGGGGGATCGAGTCTAACGCGAGCGGAGCTGGGGGCGAAATCTAGTCCATCATAATCTCTAACCACTGACTTCATCATGGGATCATTGGGATCTTCACACAAACAATACTCAATTATGTAATGATGGTATTATTTTTGTGTCATGTGTTGTCTGTCGCCAAGAATTTCGGCCGGAGAATATTTTTACTGTTTGAACGTGACAAAGATTATATTTTGATTTTTATCGATTCAGCCTTGAGTTTCGTATGATATTGTACTATTTGAACATACATCGGTCTGCATATACAGCTGGTGCAGCAAAGAATGGTTAGGCTACTTACTTTTATTTTATGGCTTCCACCGAGATTTCAGTGATTCTGCCAATGTCTAGTATATTGAGATACCGGTCGTACGGTATAGTTACGTATCGGTGTTGTACGCTATAGTTTTAACAAGCAGCATAAGAGATGGCGTATGTTCTTTGGTAGCCTCGTGGGAGCTTCTGCTGTCAAGTCTATACGAGTCCCATACAACAGTCTTTATTTCACAAACTGTTCATAAGCACGAGCTACACCAATTTCATATTATAATATGAAATTGGTGTAGCTCGTCCACTAAAATCAATTTGCAAAATCGTCTAAGGCAAACCCCATCTGCACACCACAAACTCCCTGGTTTTCGTTGAGTAGGTCTCTAAGCTTTCGGTGTCAAAACACGAGTAAAAATTTCATTTTTGATTCAATGGAAACATCAAACCGAAGTTTCAGAACACGTAGCAGAGTAAGTAAGTAAAGTAAGTAAAAAATTTATTTGAGGAACACAAAAAAGATAAAATTTTATAAAAAATAAACAAAAATTTATATCTTGCTTGTGTTCTCAAAATAGGTCCAATTCAGCATATGCTGGTCGTACGGAACTGCCAGCGCTGGTCTTCCATTGGATCCATTGTGACGTCACGGAACAGATTGAACTAACAAAAAACATTTACATTTACAACCAGGGTGCCACTCTTGAACAGGCGATCGCTCAAAAAGAACGATTAAGTCGCCTATTCAAGAATAGCACACTCAACAACAAAAACAATACCAACCACCATAAAACAAAAATTGAAAAAAAAAATGTGTAATTATAAGGCACTGCGCGCTATATACATCGATGAAATCTCCACAACACGGTGCCAACTATCGTCGATAATCGAAGTTTTCATATTCTAAGCTTGATTTTTTTCTTTTTTTTCCGAGCTCCGTGGCGCAGCGGTCAACACGCCTGCCTGCGACACGGATGGTCCCGGGTTCAATCCCCGGACAGGTCAAGATGGAAAATGATCTTTTTCAGATTGACCTGGGTCTTGGATGTTTATCTATATAAGTATCTATTATAAAATATAGTATCGTTGAGTTAGTATCCCATAATACAAGTCTCGAACTTACTTTGGGGCTAGCTCAATATCTGTGTGATTTGTCCGTATATATTTATTTGTCCGTATATATTTATTTATTTATTTATTCCTTGATTGCTTCGACTTTGCTTGATTTGTTTGACTCTGTTTTCTGAAATTGTCACAACTGGGAGTGCTTTCCAAGTTCACTGTTCGTGTACTAGTTCCTTCTTTATTAATGTCAAATACGTAGAGATAGGATTCCTGGTCAAATGTGATTAAAAGTTTCAAATCACTATTAAGCTTAAAAAATATTGACTTAAGTCTTAGTCTACCCATTGTAACTGTTTAAGGCGTGATAAAGTGTTTAAAAAAATATATATCAACCCTTACAGGCTAGGCTTACAGTGCCGTGTGGATCTCGGCAGAGTAGAATAGGACCACTCCAAGTCATCCCGTGGATGTCGTAAAAGGCGACTAAGGAAACACAAGCTAAACAAGGCTTATTAACATCAGAGAGACCTCTCCAACCCGTCTGGCCAGCGTGGAGAGTGTAGGCCAAATCCTCTGACTACTCAGGCTAGTATATGGCTCTGGTTGTACAGAGAGGGTCGTGCTCCTGCAGTGGAGGCTAGAAAGACCTGATGATGATGATGATGATGACAGGCTAGATAAAGTTTCTTTTAAACACATAATTACATAAGATGCCTTTGAGTATTCAGGCGTTACTAGTCATAAGTCGTTTAAGACGACCTGAATAGATGATGAAAGATTAAACCCGTATTAGAAAGAGAAACGCAAGCAGTGCATTCTATTATTGGCCAACCTTGGTATTCGCTATCGTACGATATGCTGACATACATTAAGCATGTTATGTCATTTATAAATTTTTACTTTACCTGCTTTTGAACTAGTTCAATAATAATGAAGACGGATTATAATATTATAAATGCGAAAGTGAGTTTGTTTGTTACGCTTTCACGCCGTATCTACTGAACCGATCATCATGAAATTGCATACACATAGGTTAGGGTACCGAGAAGAAAATAGGCTATATATTACGCGGGCGAAGCCGCGGGTAACAACTAGTAATACATAAAACAGATTGAACTAGTCCCAAGTTCGAGATCTATATTTTATAACAAATAAATATATAGACCGCGCTATGTGCGCAAAACCGATGGCCTATGGGGCAAAAAGGTTCTTGGCAATCACGAACCGGTAAGCGCAGCGTTGGACACCCACCGACCAGCCAGGCCAGAACGACCAGGTGTCGATGCCTATCAATCTAGGTTTTGCTGTTACAGTGCGGTTTTTGTATTCCAAATAAAAAGTTAGAGCAAACAAAACCCGAATTGTAACAGTAAATTTTAGATTGATAGGCATCGACACCTGTCATCCGAGTTAGTAAATAGGGGGGCAGGTGGTGGACGATCTAACCAAGGTTACAGAAAGGCGCTGGAGGCAGGCCGTTTCCAACCAGTCGTATTGGTCCCCCTCCTTGGGAGAGGCATATATGTCCAGCAGTGGACTTCTTACGGCGCTATGATGATAATGATAATGACATATATGGATAAACATCAGATCAATCAAACGACCGATCATCAGAATGTTTAAGCAGAGAATTGCAGCCAGTGTTTTCTCCGAGATGTTTTTATAATGTATGGTTTCATATTCGACCGTAGACATGAGCACAATGGTGCGGTCAATGCCCTTATAATGTACTGTGTTATCACCATCACTATAGCTAGTAGTTAGTCAAACCGCCAATATTCTCAATCACTCTTGACGCCGTAAAACAACTATGTAAACACAGCTGAAATAACTGGGTGGGAAGAATCGACGCAAGCTTTATAACGTTTCCACAGGTGAATACTACCAAAAAATTACATCACTTTTGCTTTATGGCCCATAACAATGAGTAAAACACTTTCACAGAAAATCGAAGAAGCTAATTTTCTTAAAAAAAATTAAAAATATGACTAATTTGGCAGAACGACGTCAAGCCAATGTCTAGCTATAGTATGCGTTCAATTTGTTGAGGCATTTAGAAGGTACGGTGGAATAAAAAAACTCACATGTATATTTACATACATACATGAACTCGAACAAACAGTTTTTAGCAGTCGTGTAAAAAATAATAAACGTGGATTAAATTTAAATGACAAAATAACCGTGCCGACGGTTCAATGATAATTTTTGAATTGATGTCATAAGATAGTTAAGTTTAGAAAAGCTATTATAAAATGTGGTTTATTCTGGAAAGACACAAAGTCTAAACTAAAAATAAATGCTGAATATACAGTTTACCAACTACTAAAGATCAAGACAAAGGTACTGGGATCTGATGGGACTATACATATATGTATAGGTTTAGATAAAACTTGACATTAAGATAGGCCTAGTTTTGATGAAACACTAAAGTTACTCTTTTAACTAGAAAAAAAAGCAAATTTTTATTTATCAGGCATCAATAGTTTAACTCATACGACACGACACTGGGACCTTCAAAAAACGAGTCTTTGTTTTCTTAAACGGCCGGCAACGCTCTTGTCACACCGCTGGTCTTGCAGTTGTCCATGGGCAACGGTGATCTTTTACCCGGTGGGTGACCCGATTGCTCGTTTGCCATCCTATATCTTTAAAAAAGAAGAAGTAGCAATCAAACAGAGTCACGGACTAAAATGAATGTTCATAATAAACCAAACTACCGATAGGTTCACGTATCGTCTTGCATAATAGTCTATTTATAAAACACGTACGGTAATCAGTCAACGTGTCTTCGTTGTAACCAAAATGATGTATGAGGATAACACACAAGATCAATGTCAAAGCCATAGTTTACATGGACGCTGATAGAATTTCTAGCCTTTTCCTGCACTTCCAACGAATATTTGTTGTGTAATGTAGTCAACAGAAACGCTCCATAGTTGGTTTGGACATGTGATGAAGAGAGAAGAAAGTCATATCACCAGAATGGCATTAGATTTGAAAGTGGATGGAAAGATGGATGGATCAAGGAGAATCTGAGCAGGAAGGGAGTGACAAAGGCTATGGTAGACGACAGAACAAAATTGAGAGACCTGACATACTGTGCCGACTTCACACATGAATGTGAAGAACGTCTTTAATTTCATGATGCTGTACATTTTTGCCTAAAGAACATTCACCGTTCAATATTTAAAGACCCAAATAATTTGAGTTATCAGCTAATTTCTCTCCCAATTTTTATAAAAAGTCAAAACATTGTTTTTTAACGGCTTATCTCGAGAAAGATGTTTGGATACGACGTATTGAAGGTTATACATATATAAGGTGCGACGCTGAAAATGAAAATCACTAAGAGATAAAAGTCTGAGCCTCCGTTAATATTTTCATGATTCTCAATCATTGAAATTTACCGGAAAGATCTTTAAGGTCTGATCTGAAATAGGAAGTACTACGTGTGGCGTGGTTTCCGGTCTAGAATAAGACTATTAGGATTCTCAACTCATTGGCTGAGCGTTTGCCAGAGCGCGTATCGACGTAGGTCACGGACATGGAGGCTGCTACGAGTATGAATGTGTCTTTCTGCAAAACTCCGCAAAACAAATCTCCGTGATCATTTTACAGCATGTGTAGAATTAAGAATGTATCGGGGTGCAAACGAGAACGCCATCAGATGTTAAAACCCCTAATAGCAACCGTTCCGAAGAAATACTATTACTAGCATCAGACGACCAACTGCCCTTTATCTTTTCTCTAGGCAATAGGGGCCATAAACAAATATTGGAGTGAGGGTAAGGATAAATAAAAGTAATACTATTGAGTCTGAATATTGGGGGATATTATTTAAAACTTAATTGACCCGTGTTCTATGCCCTAATATCCATACCTATAGTTTTTCTACAGCCAACTTCTTAACAGGAACACATACGTTCGAACCTTGTCACACGTGTGTCAACATCGCTATTGTCTATGTTTGCGCGTCACTTGCTTGTAGACAGCTCGACTCAGGAGTTGACACTAACATGTGGTGGATAGACGTAGAAAAAATAGATGGATATACTGGATTTGAGGCTTTTCTGTTTATATTATCTAATATGATTTATGTCGGCGTGGAAAGTTGATATAGTGTATTCCCGTTGGCCCCATGATTTTCGTCCCATTATGGGACCAACGATAAGTTAAAATTACACGTGTCGTTGCCCACTTTATTTTATTTTTTGTTTTTTTTTACGCGAAAGTGTTATAGCGCTGTTTGTTTTTTTTTTTCGTTTTTGTAAATTTGCATATAAAGTCAATCATTTGAAATTTTAACGTAATGGGGCAAACGGGAATTAATTATTTTATTAAATTCCCGTTAGCCCCATTGACTAGTATTGCGGATGGGACCAACGGGAACAAATTTTAATTATTTTATTAATTTCTCGCTGATCCCATTAATGGTACGACGGGCGATGGGGCCAACGGGAATACACCGTTGATATCATGCTTATTATTTTAACCATAGATATCAGAATAAAACAAACATTTCTTTGACTTTTAATCTACGCATGTGTATTTACTAATTTTACATAATTATATGATTTTATCAAAAATTGTTTAATTTTTAATCATCGTCCATTGTTCCTAAATTTATGATGATCGCTCTATAAACTGATCTAATGATAAAAACTCATTAATGTAGAACATCTGTCTCAAATTTTAGGAAAACAATCAGGATATTTTTGAAATTATCAGCAGGTCCCTGTCTTGAAATTTTTGTCAATTTGCTACAAGAGATACTTTATTTAAAGCTTATCTGCCAGTCAACCAACTGGGTGATGTTGAAAGTTATTGAGGTACTTAATACAAAGATATGAAGCAACAAACAAAATTAATATACTACATTCAAATGTACACGCTAGTAAATAATTATATGATAGACAATACAATTTTTTTTATTACGAACAAACTGACAGACTTTTTAGAAAATGAGCTTTAACTCAAAACTTAAATATCAGACGAGTTTTAGCCTTCTTAATGTCCAGTGGTAGAAGTCATTCCAAAATTTTAGAACGGAGATTAAAAAACTTAAACCCATCGGAGTGGGTTCTTTGGAAACTTTCATTTGCTTTTCTTCTATTTGCTACCGACACTTCAAACTCTTACATCAAAGTGCAATTACTATAACAGCTATCTATAATCCTTTAAGTATCAGATTCTGTATGAAATCTCCCTTATCTACTCGTTTTCTAATCTCTCTATCTTATCTGGCCACGTGACGAGACTCAGATGTTCTGATATACATGGATGATTTTGTAACGTAGTACAGATTGCTTGAAATGTATACTTTTCCATAGATCAGATTGCTCTTTATTTCTCAATCCCTTCTCTTTCTTGATAATAAAAAGACTGGCGTCGTGGCGCAGTGATTAACACGGAAGCTTGCGACACGAAAGCCCAGGTTCGATCCCCAGCCAGGGCACGATAGAAAGAGATCTGTCTTGGATGTTTATCTTTATACTAGCAGACCTCCCCAGCTGCGTTCGGGCATGAATTATACCTATAAACGTTCCTCATTAATGACTCTATCTATTGGTGAAAACCGCATGAAAATCCGCGCAGTAGTTTTTGATAAACTTGCGGACAGACAGACAGTCGCGGCGGAGGACTTTGTTTCATAATAAAATAATAGTGATAATAAGTATCTATTGTAAAATATACTAAGTAAGTATCGTTAGTTAGTATCCGACTACAAAACTTCACAACTTACTGTGGGGCTAGCTCAATCTGTGTGATTCGTCCCGTAACGAAAGAAAAAACACTGTTTACGAAGAACCATTGGAAAAAACTGGTCTACTTCCCTGACTGCCCTAACTAGGTATTTACTTAAGGGACTGGGAAATAGACAAAGACTGTATTGCATAGGAAACTGGTGTAATGAAATACTTAGGCAAAGGTACAATGTTGGCACAGGAGCCGTTAGAAATATAAAATGATAGATGTGTAATGAATATGTGTAGTAAAGAAGTGACTCGATACATTTCAAAATTTGTATTTATATGTAACGCCCACGCAATGTTGCCAGGTGCCGAAAAATATGCGTTTAGTTCACGCTGTGCGTGAACAACCATTGTATTGTGAAATCCGCAAAATGTTTGCATATTTATATAACGTTTACTTATCATTCGTTCATGAGAACGCTAATGTTGAAAATGAATATTAAGAAGATACACTACAGATGATATTTCAGCCTTTGAGTATACGAACGTATATACCTAATGTCATTTGGTTTTTCTTTCTTTCTTTCTTGTTTTAAATTATGGCTTCTCCCGAGATTTCAGTGATTCTGCCAATGTCCCGTATAATGAGATACTAAGTATCGGTGTTGTACGGTATGTGTCATCAAAGATGGCGCATGTTCTTTGGCAGCCTCGTGGGAGATTTTGGCGACAAATCTATACGAGTCCATTTAACAGTCTACTTCAACTATTTCACAAATTGTTCTCGAGCACGAGCATTTTAACACCAAACTACACCAATTTCATATTAAAATTATAAAGTCCACTTAAATCAAATTGCAAAATTGTATAAGGCAAACGACAACTGTACCCCTTAACTTCCCACCAAAAACTCCATTGGATTTTTAAGGAGTGAAGTTCAGTGACGGTGGGGAAAACCCTTAGAGCATTAAACCAACTTAATTCCATGTTGGTTTAAAGTTGGTTTAATGCTCTAAGGGAAAACCACGTGATTTTCCAACATTGAATTCCCGAAAAACAGACGAATGTAATTGTTCAATCTATTCTATCTGCTCTTACGTTCTAGCCACATCTAATTGAGCAAAAACAACAATAAATTCATAAAACTTGTATTAATAATCATTGAATTGACAGCTCAAATTACCGTACAAGAGCATAACAATATTTGCGTTTATATGCGCACTTTATAATATACCGTGACGCAGCGATACATTCGCTACTACTAGGGTTGCCTACCATACTATAATATATAATCATCATCATCAGGTATTTTAAATACCTGATGTTATGATGGTTAGTCTCCACTGCAGGAGCACGACCCTCTCGTGATATATAGCCATGTCCTTATCCGTAGCCTAACCTATGTATATACAAAATTTCATGATGATCGGTTCAGTAGATTAGACGTGAAAGCGTAACAAACAAACAAATAAACAAACCAACTCACTTTCACATTTATAATATTAGTTAGGATAGGATTAGGATAGGATAGGTAGTTAGGATTAGGAATTAGGATTATTAAGACAGTACTATATGTATTCTGACAAGAAAATGCTGTCAACCCTAGCTGCTACCGAGAAATACTTAAGTTTTTATGATGTGTTTTGCGAATCGTTCGTAAATCCGTTTGTAAATGTGCTGACTTTGCCTATCTTTACATTTTTAAAAGTCATTGCAAATAGACGTACTTATTGTCACATCTTTATCCCTTGCGGGGTAGACAAATTGAAAGGTGTAGTCAGTAATTCTGTTATGGTATCAAACTTATTTCCAAAAATTGGGTTATTCTGACAAGACTTTACTAAGTAAAGTAGTTAAAAGTTAATGTATAAATCGACCCTTTTCAATTTGTCAACATATACTATACGGCTAGCGTTCTAGTTTTGTTTAATTAGTAAAAAAAAAGAAGTATTTGTGCCTAATGCATTTTAAAAGCCGTTGCAAAATTAGGGATGAAAGTACACTTTACCAAATTTTTAATGACCATGCATGAATTATATTTCTTACACACATAAATAATGTCACGTGTTTTCCCTTGCGGGGTAGACAGAGCCCAAGGTCATAAAACCTACAGGCCACGTTTAGCGTAATAGGGTGAAAGCGAAATCAATTGCAAATATGTCTAAAGGTAGAAGTATGGATACGGCACTGTACTGTAGATCCATGTAACAATATCCATACCAATTATACAGGATAATTGTCGAGCTCCGTGGCGCAGCGGTCAACACGCTAGCCTGCGATACGGGGGTCCCGGGTTCGATCCCCGGTCAGGTCGCTATGGAAAAAGATCTTTTTCATATTGACCTGGGTCTTGGATGTTTATTTATATAAGTTTATATTATAAAATATAGTATCGTTGAGTTAGTATCCTGCGACACAAGTTCACAACTTACTGTGGGGCTAGCCCAATTTGTGTGATATGTCCCTATATATTTAATTGGGAAAACCCCATATCGATCTAACTATCAAATGAGCCGGTCACAATATACAACTTTTTCTATGGGATCAACGCTGAGAATTTAAAAAAGAAATTCGTTTTTTCTTACAAATTGCCGGGCTGACCGAACATTTTTGTATGAAAATATCGTTTTTTATTTTAAGAAAAAGCAGGTCTGCCGGCCTTACTTTACCTCTGAGTTTGTAGCCCACCCAACCGACACGACTCACGTACGGTTTTTAGTCGACCACGACCATTTTCTGAAGAAGATAAACACAAGACAAAAAGAGATGGAAGGAACTGGGAGAGGTCTAAAAATGGCTACTGGCCTAATGACGATATCCATTTTCTGGTAAAGGAAAACATCGTTAGGCAACCTGTTCACTAGTGAATTTTTCACTTGAATGTGGAGGATTAGGCACTACCAAACCCCTCATTGTTCCTGCCAACAAAAGTCATACAGAATAGTAGCGTTGTATCCAACATTCCTTAATTTTGCAGTCGTGTAAAAAGAAACACGACGATACTAGACGCTAATAATATCGACCATACATAAGGAATTGGGGGGAAGAGTAACAAAAACAAAATTTACCAAGAAATAAAGAGAGGTTAAACCGTAAAGAGAACGAGGGTTTCTCACACACACCTCACTTTAAATTAGAAGAAGAAAAAGAACTAGGTACGTAAAGTATACATGTTCGTTCATTCTTTTTTTACATAACGTGTAATGATGATAAGATGACGATTTGTTAATTGATTAAGTACAGTAACACTTAAAACTACATGTCCCCATTTCAGAAATCATCTTATAATTACCAAACCAAAGAATGTGTCAATAAATCAAATTCATTTATCAATATGACCTTTTAGAGTTGGAATGGCGACACACAACCGCAAATGGCCCTGACAAATATGGCGTCGGCCAAGCCTCTAGAATGCTGGCTTCTGATTGGTCGATAATATCGCGCCTCCTGACGTCATAGACGCCAGCGCACGCGATTAAATGGAAAAACAACAAGCTGTAGCGGTTTTGTATTCATTTTCTGGTCAATTCAGAGATTTTTACTTTCCTTCTCCATCTTTTGTTTACTGCCATTTAAATCTATAGGTGTGATTTGTAGTGTGGTTCCCGGTAGAGTAGAATAGGACCATTCCATTTCTGCCCGTGGATGTCGTAGGCGACTTAGGAAACAAGCTAACACATCAAAGAGACCTATCCAACTCGACTGGCCAGCGTGGAAAGTGTAGGCCAAATCCTCTGACTGCTCTGGCTAATATTCTGGTAGTACAAAGAGAGTCGTGCTCCTGCAGTGCAGACTAACAAAGACCTGCTGATGATGATAACTACTCCTTTGAACTTGTTGCTCGTGTCGTGACCTCCTCAGTAGGTGTGATTCGGAGTCCGTAGGTCAGATATAATTTCAGGATGCTATTTGGTAATATGGCTATAGCTATTCATTAGATTCATATTCCCAGAGTTTCATAGGCTACGTAACGCCAGCAAAAAACAATATGTCGAACGTAAACTGTCAAAAAGGGCAGACGAGTTTTTTATTATAAATAATGAAACTTGTTACTTTCTTAAACTAGTAGAGATACAGATTATCGTCTAGTTCAGAGATGATTTGTAACTGGCTGGACTGGCAAGGGACTCAGTATAAAGCAAGTAACGAAAACTGCTACTACCTGTATGTACCATCTTTACTGTATTGTATTTTATGGCTCAATAAGAAATTATTTAACTGTATCCAAGAAACAACAGCATTATTCACTTGTTTGTGACATTATCACCTGGTATTGCGTCATCACATGCAATAATATTGTAGAAAACTGGTTGAAGTGTTGTTTTTTACTTTATAGGTATTTTAATGTAGCTTCACATAATGCACAATTTGTCATTGACGAGAATATGTAATGGGTGTCAACGAATATCAAATTGTATCGCCCGACGGTAAAAAATATCCCTGAAACTGATAAATATCCTGCTTACGAGGACTATTATTTATTACATGCAAACAATGAGACACATTTTGTGTCGCTGTGACTCGTTGGCTGGTAAGCGGTTGGACCTCTTTGGATCAGCTTATCCTGATCTGGAGGACTACAGGCACTACGCACCAGGTGATATTCTGAAGCTCATGCAGTCCTTCTTCAGGAATCACCGTGTGGGTGAGTAAGGTATGGGGTAAGTACAAAATAACCCAAAGGTTAGACGTGCTTCCGATTTATAATCGGCCCCAATTAAGATAAGATAAGATATTACATGCATATTCACCGTATTGCACTACGCTATAAAATGAAGAAACATATTCAGTAAATAATAAATCATCTTCTTCTTTCGCTTAGCCTTTTCCCATTTACTTGGGGTCGGCTCTCCTAATATGGCGTCGCCAGGAATTTCTATCCTGGGTCGTCAGCGGTGGTATTTGGGCATCTTTCATATCCCTTCTAACAAGTCCCATCCAAGTTAGTATGGGTCTTCCAGGGCCTCTGGGTTGCTCACTCATCTCTAGCACTTTTCTGGTCATGTGCTCAGGTGGTCTTCGCATAACATGGCCGTACCATCTGAGTCGGCATTCAGTCAGTTTGTCCGTTATGGACCTGACCTTGAAGCTGCCACGAATGTGTATGTTCTTGACGTGATCCAGCAATGTAACGCCTCCGGACCATCTGAGCATCCGCATCTCAGCCACGTGGAGTTTGTCTGCTAAGGTTTTCTTTAATGGCCAGCATTCTGCACCGTAGGTCATGGCGGACCGCACCGCTGCTTTGTAGACCCTCCCTTTAGTGCGAACCGGCATCTTTTTATCGCACATTACTCCAGACAGTTCACGCCATTTCAGCCACCCGGTGTTGATGCGGTTGATTACGTCAGCCTCAATTGAGCCGTCATTTTGAATAACTGAGCCCAAGTATTTAAAGCTCGTGACTTCTTTCAAGGGAGTGTCCTGGAGCGTAATAGCACCATTAATTGCGGTTCCGCTAAAGTTGCAATGCATCACCTCGGTCTTTTGGCGGCTAAGCCGTAGCCCACCGTTCTCCAGGGCTATTCTCCATGTTTCCAGCATATTTTGCAGATCTTCTTCATTGTCACTAATAAGGACTATGTCGTCAGCATAGAGAAGATTCCACGGGGGAGGGCGCTGTATATCTGCCGTGAGATAGTCTATAACCAGGTTGAAAAGCAGCGGGCTTAGTACCGACCCTTGATGTACTCCAACGCTGACATGGAACTCGTCGGTCGTTCCTGCTGGGGTTCGCACTTTCGTTGTGACGTCACGGTACATGTCTGTGATTAAGGCGATATAGCATTCTGGGACACCTTTTGCTCGTAGTGTGTGCCAAATGAGTTCTCTGGGTATACGGTCAAATGCTTTTTCCAAGTCTATAAATACCATGTGAAGGTCAACTTTGTTATGTCTCGATTTCTCCATCAGTATTCTTACGACATGAAGGGCATCAGTGGTGGACTTTCCAGCTACAAACCCACATTGGTTTTCTGTAACACTTGTTAGTTCTTGCATCCTTTTGCTGATTACTCGCTCCCATATTTTGAATGTGTGTGAAATGAGCTTAATTGCCCTGTAATTGCTACAAAGTCTGAGATCTCCCTTGTTTTTATAAAATGGCACCAAATAGCTTTTCCTCCATTCATCTGGAATACCCTCTGCGAGAATACGGTTCATAAGGATGGTCAGAAAATGTACTCCCGTCTCACCAAGTCGCTTCCACAAATCTGCTGGAATTTCATCGGGTCCAGTAGCTTTATTGTTGGCCATTGCTTTTATTGCATCATGAACTTCGCCAGGTGTTATACAAGGAATCGGGCCTGCGACAGCAGGTAACTCATTCAGATTTTTGTATGGGAATGTTTCATTAAGTAAATGGGAGTAGTAATTTTTCCATCGGGCTTGGATGTCTTGGTTTGCTGTAAGCAGCTGCCCATTCTCATTTTTTATGTATTTGGTGGTCTTTGTATCCCTTGAGTCATAGTGCCTGCGTTTAGCAATCCGGAAAATTTCCCTGTCATTTATAGCCGTGTCCAATTTTGCGTAGAAATTAGAATCCGCAGATGCTTTAGCTTGAGCGACGGCTTGCTTTGCTAGTTTTTTGGCTTCTTTGTAATGGTCAAGATCTGAATCATTTTTGCTCTCTTGCCATTGCTTGAAACGGGTCTTCTTAACTTCAATTTTTGCCTTCACATCTTCACCCCACCATCGTGTTTCCTTTTTGTCATCCAGAGGGCCTTTAGATATTCCAAGATACTGTTTTGCTTTCTGTGTACAAAACGATTGAAAATTGTTCCACATTTTGTTTACGCTCATAACATTGTCGTCTAGCGATGCAGTACGCAAGTAATCAGTTAGTTCATTGCACAGTTTATCACCCGCATTACTTTCTAATTTATTCCATTTCAGTTTGATATGCCTCTCTTTTACGACTTTGATGGGTTTAGGTGTTACAAATTCTGCTACAAGGATGCGGTGTTGAGTTGTTAATGGTTCACCTGGGATGACTTTGCATTCCTTGAATGTCTTAAGCCTACATCGGTCTGTAAGGATGAAATCGATTTGCGTTTCACATCCTCCACTTCTATATGTAATGAGATGTTTTGAAGGTTTGGTGAAAAATGTGTTGACAATAGCAAGGTCGTGTGTTGCTGCGAATTCTAAGATAGTCTTGCCCTCTTCGTTTAGTTCGCCAAATCCGAGGCCGCCATGCACTCTTTGATATGTAGATGTAGTTGAACCAACATGGCCATTTAGGTCACCTCCTAAGTACTTCGCTTCATCAGTTGGTAAAGAGTGAAGAAAGTCATTAAGTTGATCCCAGAATATTTGTTTTACTGTACATGTACTTCCAGACTGCGGCGCATAGGCACTTACAATATTTACGCAGGGTTGACCGTCTAAAGCAAACTTAATCGCGATAATCCTCTCACTAATTCTGCTTACGTCGACAATCCGGTCTTGAATATCCTTATCGACTGCAATGCCAACGCCATTTTGTTGACTTGTGCCGTAGTAGATGAGTTTGAAATTGCGCCCGATGTTTCTCGATTTAGAGCCCCTCCACTTTGTCTCTTGAATACAACAGATGTTGATGCGTCTACGAAAAAGTACTTCACTTAGCTCGGCACTGCGTCCAGTCATGGATCCCACGTTCCAAGTAGCTATCCTTATTCGTGGTAGGCGAGTTACTCCTGTGACTTTTCCGTCGCTTTGGGGGAACGCCCTAGCATTGATCGCATGTTCTCGATTTTCACCGTCGCTTAGGGGGGACGCCCTAGTATTTACTCTAGTTCTCTTTTTTACCTTTGCCATAGTAGGAGTTGTAGTTTGGCTTAAGTTTTACGGCCGGTTGCCACCTGACGCCAAGACAGTGACCCCTCTTGCTAACTGGGGCTTAAGATGCCGCCGTTGGCTCGCGCTCTTCCGCCGCCATCCTCTGCACGACATCCTGCCTGATGCCGCTGTGCCCTGCCGGCCCGGTATCAGATTATGTCCGAGCGGCCCGTCAGGGCTGCCTGTTGGTCCGCGAGGGGTATTTTATTTCCCCCTAACCCTCTAGCGCCCTTTTCAAAGCACTAGCGAGTACTCCCCTATCCGCCACCGGGGGACGCGTTCTCTAGGGGTAAGGCTCCCCCGAGAATAATAAATCAAAGTAAATAATAAATCATCTATAAACAAATGCTGCTTTCAGTTAATGCCGCCGCCTACTGAATTTCTAATTGCAGAGAAAGTCACTGGCCTCGCATTACTGCGCACGGCGGTGGGTGCAACAATTGCAGTTCTGGAAAAATTGCAATCTATAGGAAGGCCAGCGTGGATACTGTATGCCTGCATGCAGGCTCTGGCTAATATATAGCTCTGGTAGTACAGAGAGGGTCGTGCTACTGCAGTGAAGACTAAAAAAAAGCTGATGATATTTAGGCCCCAACTTGGCCCAAGTCGCACTGAATCTATCCGTTACCGCCTACCCCCTAACCGGCAATTAGAAAGTTACTGGCCTCGCATTACTGCGCACTGCGGTGGGTGCAACAATTGCAGCTCTTGAAAAACTGCAATCAATAGAAAGGCCAGTGTGAAGAGTGTATGCCAAATCCTCTGACTGCTATGGCTCTGGTAGTAAAGAGAGGGTCGTGCTCCTGGAGTGGAGACTAAAAAAGACCTGATGATGACTATTTAGGCCATAACTTGGCCCAAGCCACACTGAAACTATCCACTGCCGCTTATCCCCTAGCCCGGTTATTAGAAAATCACTGTGCCCTGCGGTGGGCGCAACAACTGCAGTTCTGGGAAAACTGCAATCAATAGAGAGGCCAGCTTTGAGACTGTATGCAAACCCTCTAACTGCTTTGGCTAATATATGGCTCTGGTAGTACAGAGAGAGTCGTGCTCCTGCAGTAGTAAAAAATGACCTGATGATGACTATTTAGGCCTAACTTGGCCCAAATCGCACTGAATCTATCCGCTACCGCCTGCCTCCTAACCCGGCAATTAGAAAGTCACTGGCCTCGCATTACTGCGTACTGCGGTGAGTGCAACTGGGTGCAACAATTGCAGTTCTTGGAAAACTGCAATCAATAGAAAGGCTGTTATCAGACGGTTCCAGTTGCGACGGTGTTAGTTTCTGGTCTGAAATGGTCCGGCATTTTTGCATACTTATTGGCCCCCATAAATATTTGAGAGGGCTCACATACAACAAACGTTTTTTAGGCATTTTTTTGATCGATATTCTAATGTTGTATGGATAATGTTCGCCGTGTGCTTCCCAGCAGAGTAGACTAGGACCACTCTAAGTCTTCCAGCGGACGTCGTAGAAGGTGACTCAGGAAACACAAGTTTAACAAAGCCTTAAACATCAAAGAGACCTTTCCAACCCGTCCGGCCTGGCGTAGAGAGTGTAGGCCAAATCCTCTGACTGGTCTGGCTAGTGTATGGCTCAAATAGTACAGAAAGGGGCGTGCTCCTGCAGTGGCGACTAATAAAGACCTGATGGTGATGATAGATATTGGAACGGAAACCTTCGTGCGCGAGTCCCACTCGCACTTGGCCGATTTTCTATATCTACAAAACCATCTACGTTACGATATTTGCACATTGCACAAGATGGATCAAATTGCACAGAACAAAACAAGTTTTTGCTACATCATGGCTAATAATTGGTACAGTGTAACTTGCGCTTATCTAGGACAATTGATTAATGAATGATGCAACATATACTTTTTTATTTTATTTTTAACATACTATGGTCAGAAAACCTGATAAAGGTCGCAGGAAGGCGCTGGATGCAGACCGCTTCTAACCGGTCATATTGGAAATCCTCAGGGGAGGCCTAGTTATGTCCAGCAGTGAAGTTCTTGTGGCTGAGATGATGATGATGAGGATGATAACATTCTATGATACAACATACTTGGTAGTCAAGCAAAGCAAAAAAACTGTGAACACACAGTGAAAACGAATGTGAATACTTAGTGCGTTGAATATAAATACCTATCTTTTATAACGTCCAATTTATTAAATCAAGCGCAATTTTTTTAAAGAAGAAAATTTGACACGCTAGTTTATTTTTGTTAAGTTTTTAATACAATTTTTTAATGAAAAGCTCCTTTGCATGCCACATTAATAACTCTTTTATTGTAAATAAAGACAGCAAGAGGAGCAGCGCACATAAAAACATAATTTTTACTATGATTAAGTACTTAACAAGAAGAACAATATTCATAAAATGAAATAAAAAAATTGTGTGAAAAACTGTCTCAATATGTGTTAATTTCCTTAAATTTTCTATCTTACATTTGTTTAGCTTCAAGGTCACCCTAAAAATGTTTGATTTAAATAGACCTTATAATAAGCTCTATTTAAATCAAGAGCAAGTAAACATTAATACATAAGATCCTTCTATAACTTCACCAACAAGCTTCGAGCAACACGGAAGGGAGTAGCCATACGCTGCATTCCCCTCTGTCAAGGTACAAGCCAAAATTAGGCATATGCATGTCTATGTGTTAGTTGTGTGTGACTCATCTGTACACAAATTATTTTTTCTTTTTTATGTCATTTTTGTGACAATGTCATAATTACTATCAAGTGACAGTTTAAGTTTTGTATGTAGGTGTGCGGAACTAAACTTGTGTGCACATTTCCCCCCGCAAAAAACGCCAGAAAAATTGTCATAGTAAATTGTCGCTTTTCCCACTCCCTCCGTCCGGTACGGAGGCCGTGTTGCTCGAAGCCAACAAGCGATAAAAACCCAACCAGATAAAATAAGGCAACGAACAGAAGTCTCGCTCGTAGCAAAACAACACATTACGGATAAACCTACATCGGAAACATATCAATTAAAATCAGAGTCATATTAGGAAGGAAACATATACTTTTCAATACAAATAAGATCGTCATCTATGATTTTGTTTAGTCATCAATGATGAATATTGTTTTACCAGATGAAACATAATGATTGAGCGAGTCAGAAATAGTTAACTTTACGTTAGACAAGTTTTTTCAACGGGTTTTTTCTTTGTAGGAAGGAAACAAAGACCGAAATTGAAGAAACCTATTTCTTTTCAATAAAATAACATAACCCATTACTGTGAAATATATTAAAATAGATGAAGATGATGAGAAATCGGAAAACATAGGTACATTTAAAAAAAGATTCCGACTAATTGAGAACTTCCTCCTTTTTTGAAGTCGTTTAAAAATGGCAAAATTGAGTACGTTAAAGGGGAAATATATCTTAAATCTTAAATATATAAATATATATATAACTCAAAGGTGACTGACTGACTGACATAGTGATCTATCAACGCACAGCCCAAACCACTGGACGGATCGGGCTGAAATTTGGCATGCAGGTAGATGTTATGACGTAGGCATCCGCTAAGAAAGGATTTTGATCAATTCTACTTCTTAACGCGAGCAAAGCCGCGGGCAAAAGCTAGTATCATCTATAAATCAAAGATCTATATAAATAAACATCTCTAAATAGGCGCTAGAGGCACTAAACCCATCAGTAATTAGGTTATTACTAACAGCAGATGCGGCATCGATCGCCTGTGTACACATTGGCAATTTCCGCCGTCAAGAGCGGTAAACAACTAGACGTATTAGTTTGAACAACTTTAATTTCTTACTTGATGTACGAGGCTCATTACGTTGAAAGTTTGAGGATTTTAGGGGGTCGTCATAATTGACTCGGGAGAAGAAATAAATAACATATACTTATCTTGAAAAATTTAAGAACCTCCAAGTGATTCGTACCTTTCAACGACGTACAGATATCGGAGCCTTAGATAGAACCAAGGCTCCAATATCTGTACGTCGTTATAGGTCTCTGGCGGCACCAGAACTTAATCTTAAAACCAAACATCATCCTAGATTTAAAACAACTTTTGCTATGTGATCAATGCTGGGAGCTCAAAAAAAATCATACAAGAGTGATTTACCTAGAGACTAAATTCGGACATTTTGCGTCATTGACTTGTATTTCTAGATGAATATTCTTAGTCTAGTTTGGTCGCGACTCAATTACCTTACAAACAATACGGATGATGACTAAATTTTTTTTCGTTATTATATGGAAAGTCCTCCCAAAAAAAGACACATCCGCGAAAATAACGCCATGCTAAACCAAAAACTGTCTTAGATATTATCATAGTTTTAATAGCACATTTTTTGGGCGATATCAATACGCTTCCCAGAAAATGCCTATCGTGACGTCACGGTTGAGAAAAATGTACGGGACGTATGAGTAACTTGTTCGACAGCTATATTAAATATTACGTTTATTGTAATGGTCTCATAATAAAAGTTGCTTTATATTTAGAGGCATATACATATAATGGTAATATTTATTTTTACTTTTTTCATACTTTTAAAATGGACTTGCCCAACCAACTTTAAAAGGTTATTTAGCATGGTAAACGAATCGTTATCAAATTGAAAGTTTACTTTTATAGTCTTAGACACATTATGATATATTATGAAACATTCTTAAGAATCTGAAGACCCAGTCATCATGCCTATTTTATCAACTGTCTCCGACCTTGAATATCAATGGGAGGTATCAGAACAAGCTGATTATCAACTGCGTAGAACAACCTGTTATATTGAGATTGGCGTGATGGTATGATAGCGACAATTGCGGTAGCTAGTTAGGCGGAAGTGCTATGGATATTAACGAGACAAAGCACGAACCTTTATTTATTTCTGCTTACGGAGGCTTTCTATGGAGTTAATCTGACGAACTCCGTGGCGCAGCGCCCAACACTACCTGTGACACGGATGGTCCCGAGTTCGATTCCCGGTCAGGTCAGAATGGTCTGGGATGTTTATCTTTATGTGTATTTCATACAAAATATAGTTTCGTTGAGTTAGTATCCCATAAAGCAAGTCTTACTTAAGAACTTACTTTGGGGCTAGCTCAATCTGTGTGATTTGTCCGTATAAATTTAATTTAATCCAAGGCTGTCCAAGTCCCGTGTGACGAAAGGTGTCACACTTTTTTTTTTCAATGGTACTAGTTCCTACTAGTACCATTGAAAAAATCGGTGTCAGTAGTACCATTAATGGTACTTCTCAATGGCACAACTGGTCCGGCGGCGTCCCGTAAGTATTCATAATTATGTTTTTAAAGTTCAAAAAACACCAAGTGTTTTCATTTGATATCATCAGAGCACTAAACTCGCTGCCATCATATTTTTTGTTTTGTCATCCGATTCATATTTGTATGCGAAAACTTAAACTCAAGTGGATACCGGAGAGTCAATCGTGAAGAACAAAGAAAGAAAATTTGATAACAAACCACTAGTACAGGTAAATGTAATAAAAACCATAATGCATATACAGTCTCAACAAATAGTTCTAGAGGAAAACAAACAAATTTGTAACAAAACGTCCAAAACAGCACGTTTATCATATTTATATGCGACATACTATATCGAATCATGATTCATGCTTATCAAAAGACACACCCCGATTTATAAATAGTATCGTATTTATCGATGTAGACTTGCAATTTAGTGAATATGTTGAGACCGACATACCTACTCCAGTTACTCCTGCTACAATTATTAATGGCGGATGGCTTGTTTTAGATTTGTTTTCGGAGTCGAATTAAATAAAGAAACGAACAAATGTAAGAAATACAAATTGTGAGAAAGCAAGATTGAAAGGGAGGACGAAAAGATTAAATAAAATCCAATAATAAAAGTTGAATCCATAGTCACAAATAAACGTCAGGGTGGTTTTATTTATATACTACTAAGTAGGCGGACAGGCAAACGGCGTAGCTGATGGAGAGCGGTCACTGTAGTAGCCTATGGACGCCTGCAATAGCTACTCAAGAATATGACGTTCAAAAAGCAATACATAATATCCAAATTTTAATAAAATTTCATTTCATTTCATTTCGCGCGTTGCCGCCCCTGCAGAAATCTTTTCCTGCCCATTTTAAAGGACCCCACGATCAACGACTTATTCAATTCCGTGGTACTGTGGTAAGAGCTTCATAAAATTTTAGTAGCTATTCAAATATTTTTTTGTATCAGACAGATGCGAAATAAAGAAATGAAACTAAGAATATACTTATAGAAGCTTAGAAGAATACCGTGTATAGCTACTCAAAGTCACCTTTCACACCGCATACGTGCTAAATTCATGTAGCTGATAAGCCTTCTTCCTAAACTAACTATAGGAAAAGAATAAAGAAGGTTACTGCATAGCTACAAGCTATCTGGTGATTATTATGCAAACGAATTCTAACAAAAGGAGATTATAAAATACGCCTTTCCAACCGTATACGGGCAAAATTCTTCAGCATATAGAATTTCTATAGCCATAGAATTTTGCTCGATCTAGCTGATAAGCTCTCATTTCAACTAACTAGGAAAAAAACTAACAGACAGATACCGCATAGCTACAAGCCCAGCTGGGTCGTAAACGTTATGCAAAGAAGCCCTTACAAAACCAGCTTCTCAAAGTCACCTTTCCAACCGCATACGTGCATAAGGTCACGCGCAGCCAATGAGAGCGCGCCGCGGGGAGGCGCGGCGATGACGCATGTCTTACGCAACGTTCGTGCTCTTTGCACGCGCATTTCCACGTAAAATGCTGGTTTATGGAGACTTTGATCCCACATATCACACTTTATTCATTTAACCTGCTTAAATACCGTGTGGTATGGTTCCGGGCAACTTCCGGCGTCGAGCAGAACTACTCTCTATCTCGATAACTGGATTCCAAAGTGCCTCAACTGAGGAGACCTTCAGCATTGGCATGAGATGATGAGAATCAGCAAACTATTAAAAGTAGAGGCTTACATATCCTAGAATTCCTAGACATAGTCACGGTCTTCCAAATTCTGTGTTTTATCATACTAGACTTTTTATAGAATACATTTCCTTATCTCTCCGGATGAAGGAAATTCGGATTTACACCAAAAGGCTCGTAATTTCAACAAAAATAACTGGATTGTAGAAATTACAGGAAAATTCATCGTGAAATGGCGGAAACGCTACAATCAGAATCAGATAATTTTGTTTGAAATGGGATAAAATGTAAATGCTCTAGACCAGACTGTACAAACAAATCGTAGTATCTTTAGAGAGACAATGTAGTTAAAAGATGGCACAAGAAACTAATATTTTTTCATTAAATAGTTACAGATTCAGAGTAACTACAAGGTGTAGGCACCCTAAAAGGGGAATTACATAAAAAATCTGACTCATCGAAATCAATCGTTTTTCAGTACTTTACACTTATCAGTACTTACAGTTTGACGAGCTCCGTGGCGCAGCGGTCAACTGTGACACGGATGGTTCCAGGTTCGATCCCCGGTCAGGTCAAAATGAAAAATGATCTTTTTCAGATTGACTTGGGTCTTAGAAGTTTATCTATATATGTATTTGTTATAAAATATAGTATCGTTGAGTTAATATCCCATAAAACAAGTCTTACTTAAGAACTTACTTTGGGGCTAGCTCAATCTGTGTGATTTGTCCGTATATATTTATTTATATTTACAGCATTACATAATTCTAAATTAATTAAACTAAGCATATAGGTACCTACCCGCGCCGTGTGGTTCCCGGCAGAGTAGAATAGGACCACTCCAAGTCATCCCGTGGATGTCGTAAAAGGCGACTAAGGAAACACAAGCTAAACAAAGCTTATTAATATCAAAGAGACCTCTCCAACCCGTCTGGCCAGCGAGGAGAGTGTAGGCCAAATCCTCTGACTACTCAGGCTAGTATATGGCTCTGGTAGTACAGAGAGGGTCGTGCTCTTGCAGTGGAGACTAGAAAGACCTGATGATGATGATGATGATAGGTACCTAACCTACTTTATTATACGTATCGTTTCTCGAGAATCTTATCGAAAACCAGAAAATTTTATATCCTTGAAGAAAAGGAAGTCAGTCGGTTAAACCTAAGCCTACTTATTTCTACCCAAATATCTCCTATTTTCGAAGATAGCTGCCAAACATGAACTTGCTAGTGCTGTCATATAAGTATAAATCGATTTAATTTTTTTAAATCTATCATCATCATTATTACGTGTAGGTGACACGGTCAGTCGACCATGCACACCCTGGAATCAGAGTTCTTCGGAACCGCCTCTCGGGCCTCGGCCTCTGACGAGGTTCCTTCAACGACTACCAGATGGCAGCCGGGACCACCGGCTTAACGTAACGACTTTTAATCTATGAGTGCTGCCATTTGAAGTAAATTATTTGAAAGAAAACCGAGATATTTACAATTTAAAATTTTGTTTGTTGAGGCTCTAGTGAACTACTATTTAGAGTATTTTATGTGTTTTTATGCACTCACAACTTCGAACAACACAGCCTTCCGTAGTACCACAGAATTAATGGTAGTACGGAGACTATTATTAATTCTGTGGTAGGTACGGAGGCCGTGTTGCTCGAAGACTCACAATGCTTATGCTCCGTCCTTGCTCCGGACTTAACACATAGCTTTTTTTTTAAGTATTCTTTTATGGCCCTGGATACAAGTCCTTTAGAGGCTTTCTGCATTTATTTCGCCAGTTGGCGAGTTATTCTTCTTGGTTGTCAACGAAATGATGGTGTAATTCATTTCGTTGTTTTCACAGACAACTCTTCGCGAATCCACTGGTTGACGACGCAGCAAGGCGGACAACCACCAGCCCGCTATGTAAATCTCACTACAGCCGCACAATGACAGTCAATTTTAGTTATGCTACACATTGTTCATAAATATGGGCAGCTATAACACAAAATAACACCAATTTCACATAATAAAGTCCACTAGAATCAATTTGCGAAACAATCCAAAACAGACACCGTGTAGTCTGCTAAAATTCCCGCCAAGAACTCCTTAACACATACCTAGCTGAGGATTTCCTTTGCCTTGAATTTTTTTAATTTAATTTTTTTTTATTTTAGAGTACTATTTTCAGTAAGAGAGCACGTGAAGCTTTTCTAACCATTTTTGGCAAAAATGCGCAGGACCCCCAATAATTCATGAATGCTCTTCAATCGGTTGCATGCCTGAGCCTTTTTAGGGTTCCGTAGTAAATTAGGAACCCTTATAGTTTCGCCATGTCTGTCTGTCTGTCTGTCTGCGGTTTTACTCAGAAACTATAAGTTTAAGGACTAGAAAGCTGTAATTTGGTATGGGTATGTATATTAAACATGGCAAAAAAGTGGTAGAAAAAAATCTTGAAAAAAATTTTTTTTAGGGTAGCTCCCATACAAGTAAAGTGGGGAGGTATTTTTTTTTTCTCTATTTACCCATCGTGTGGGGTATCGTTAAATAGGTCTTTAAAAAATATTGTGAGGTTGACAGCACCATTTGTCGATTTAGGGATCCGTTTTCGAAATATTTGGTTTTTGGCAAATTTTTGTTAGAGGTAAGTGTCCCCCCCCCCCCCCCCCTCTATCTGCTAAACGGTTATATATGGATACGTGAAAAAAATTACAGCAGTAGTATATATACTGAAGTTGAAAGGAAAACTATCAGAGCTGAGTAATAAGTGCAAACTATAAAGTTATAGGCAACCAACTTCATATAATTTTCATTGTTACATGTCTTTGGTCGTTAAACTGTGAGGTGCGAGTGTGAACAGTGTGAACTCAAAGTTGTCATTCGCAACTACGGAACCCTATACTGCGTGTGGCCCGACACGCACTTGGCCGGTTTTTTGAATCTACATTGAGTTCAACTAACCCAGTTGGTGCCAAATGTGGACGTGACAGACGCAACGTGGTCACTTGCGGACCGGCGACTCAAAAATTATTTCTGCCCTAATTTCTCTAATTTTCGCAGATAAGAAGATGTAACGTGGTTATGCCATGTACATTAATATTTCGATTATTTGAAAGAAATCAAAGATATAATTTAAAATTTTGTTTGGTGAGATTCTTGATAGCCTTCTATTATTCTTATTCAAACAATTTCATGAACAAGAATTTTTGTACTGTAAAATTTTCGTACGAGTATGTGTCCAATAAAGCGTAATTATACATACATATTATCACGTCTTTATCCCTAGTGGGGTAGACAGAGCCGAAGGTCATAAGACCCGGTCACAGTAAAGTCACACGTAAACAGGGGTTGAAAACGGTAAAGGTATCAGGTTATGGTACCGGTATAAAATTACGATTTACCTTAGATTTAAAGGTAGAACCAAATCGGTTGACAATTACGGTTGTGATACAGCTAATTATAAATATGGTATTTATACATTTACGATATCGTTATGTATCGATACCTTTATAATTACTGGTACCTTAACTGAAATATTTTCAGTACCGAAAAAATGATGCGACGAAGAACATGACGGTAAAATTCAATGAAAATCTTTATGTCATAATTCTAATATCGAAAAAAATTACGATACCGCAATATCAGAATACCAAAATCGTACAGGTACCGTTTCTTTATGGTAATTTGAAGGTACGATAATTCTAAGGTATCGAAATATAAAAGTAAGACGTTATACCGTTTACCGATTTAACCGTATTTTTTTCGGTTATTCAATCCCTGCACGTAAAGCGTAAATAATACAACTGTTTACAGTCGTGAAGCTTTTCTTACCATTTTTGCCAAAAATTATCGTTTTTCGAAATGGGTTACATGACAGAACCTTTTAGTATGTGGTGTCATAATGTGGACGTGACCGACGCAACGTGGTCACTTGTGGACCGGTGACTCAAAATGCTTGCAGTGTGCACGGACTAGCTTTTACCTTTATACATAGATATTATTAAGTCTTTATCCCTTGCGGGGTAGACAGAGCCCAAAGTCATAACACTCAAAGGCCAAGGGGGGCACACTAGGCACAGTAGCGACGCCAATCATTTTATTCCTAATACTTTACAAATAGAAAGAAATTCAAGAATATAAACAATATAAGCCTTAGTAAATAACCTGAAGTATTTTTGGAATCATGTTTAATATTATGAGAATCAGTCATTGAGAGAAAAAGTGATAACCGCCAAAAACGGCCGTTTTTGACGCTTATTACGTGATTCCTTAGATGTTCGCCCTATCCCTTGACCGGCTTTTACGGTCTGCGCGGGAAGGAAAGCAGCTGGTATATTCTATGTTCTTCCTTTTCTCCCAAACCAGCATGGAAGAAACCTTAATGTACCTAAATAGGTACATTAAGGTTTTTATAAAATTTAATGTTTTCCGTTCGTAAAAGTTATATTGTATTTGGTAAAAGAGACAACGGAGAGATTAGGTCCGGGAAAAATAGTTTGTTTTTCGTGTGTATAAGTGAGTGGCCTCCGTTCTTCGGAAGGCACGTTAAGCTGTTGGTCCCGGCTGTCATCGTTGATGGCAGTCGTTACGCTATGTCAGATGTCTTTAGGCGACTTGAAAAATCTGACACCAGTGTTGGCCACACACACACACGAAAAACCAGCGAACAAGTCGCCAACAAAATAAAAAATACTTATAATTAAACCTAACTTATCGCAGCAGAACTGGTTTTTACGTCCTGCATTATCCGTCTTCAAGGTTCATCTCAAGGACGGCAAATCACGTGTTGAAGCCCCGGGTGGTTCAAGGTCACGCTAAGCCACTGAAGGGCGGCATAATCAGTGTTGCACACAGGCGCACGAACGACTAGCTGCGGGTATGCTGGAGAAATTATTCATCATCATCTGGTCCTTTACGGTCTCCACTGCCGGAGCATGACTCTCTCTCTGTACTGCTAGAGTCAGTAATATTTAGCCAGAGCAGTCAGAGGATTTGGCCTACACTCTCAACGCTGGCCAGACGGGTTAGACAGGAGAAATAATTATTTGCAAAATTTCAAGTTTGCGAATTAAGTAACTATACTTTTCATCGTTATTACGGGAGGCTACCATCCTTCTAAAGGCCATATACGTGAATTTTTCAGGTCCCAGTGTTATTTAAATTTTTTTAAAAGAAAACGGAATCACTATATCTTAGACAGACCGGCTCATTATTGGGTTAACAGGGTCAATTTACGTTTGGGACGAAATCTTGAGATCATTGCGCCAAATTAATCTAGTAAAGTGATGATCTAATGGATATTTTACGGATTTTATTCATGCATACAAGCAAAGGTATATTTCCTTGGAAATAGTAGGCAGATGCTTAGGGGAGCGAAATTCAAAATGGCGCCAATATCGGCAAATGTGTGACTAATCCGATCGGCCTCGCTCGCCATTTAAGTAGGGCTAGAGCAGTGCAAGCCCATTTGCTAAGATTGCACAAGAGTTTCATTCTTATAAAAAAATAAATAAAGGTACGGATACATTTTACGTGTAAATGCTACGTAGTAGGTACATGTCTCCGTACTTAGTACTAGTTCTGAGTTATTACTTTAATAGCGCGTGTTAACAGCCGAAATAAGTATGCTACCTGCTTAGTAGTATGCTCAAAAATAGCAGGTCGCTTTTTAATGCTACCTGAGCAAGGGGTGGAAGGTAATGTTTTACACCGCAAACAAGTTTGTCTCTGAAGGGATTGGGCGAATCAATCAAAATTATAACGCCTGTAAAGTATGAAGACACTCAGCGAAATATTGGTGTCACAAAAACGCCAGGCGCAAGTTGCCGATCTGAAATCATAATTTAAGTGCAATGCAACATTTTTGCCAGCAGGCAGTTTCGTTACTTCAGAGTTGACGCATAGAAGTCAGTCTAGATTCAGAGGAAAAGGCCACGAAGGTAAATTAAATTGGTTGACCTGAGGCTGAGGAATGTCACACACATTGTACATGGGTACTATGATTTTGGCACCCCTGCAGAATTTTATTTCAGGCTATGTACGGATCTGAAGGCTGCTATATGATCCAGCATACTTTTACAGCTAGCTGCCTACCTGGCGTCAACCCTCCTTTGGTAGCACCTAAACCGCAGACAAAAAACCATAAAACTGGTGTACAAGTAAATACTTGTACTTAGGGCACTGAGTACTGTTACAAACATTACTCAGTGCCCCTCGCAGTCCAGCGCGTTAACAACTATGCGATGGAGGCGGCTTCCTTCAACTTTATCTATATCCATACTAATATTATAAGTATGCAGGTTACCTGGACTGTCTAACCTGTTTACAATTTAACCATTGACTTAATTATCATGAAATGGTCAGGGCTGTCATCGCCGTGGTAGCAGGTTTTGGTTATTTGTTTTTCTTATGAGTAAGTGGCCAAAACAGGGGTTTAATTTTTCAAGCCTTCAATGCTGACAGCCGGGAACAACGGCTTAACATGGTTTCCAAAGCATGGAGGAGCTGGAGATATTCTTATGCCACTTGGAGTTACCTATCCAAGTGGGGACTGGGCCCGAGGTTGCAGGTTATTATCAGATATTTACTCGTATCGTGCTTAGCCTCCGCAGCCTATTATTTAGTAGGCTATGAGTAATAGCAAATGCTTTTACCCATTCATTTTAGTGAAAAGCATCCCAAATCCACAAAACACAATCACTCTTTCCCAAATCCAACAAATTCTATCCTAACCTTCTTCCCTTCCTTTTAGAAATGCTTAATTCTTGTGATGAGCAGCACTATCAGCATCACAAGAAGATAAGGAAACTGCAATCGCTAATGCACTGCCAAGTGTGATGAGTTGGCAATATCCTATCATGGAAAGAAAAAAGGTTAGGAGAGTCCTATGGCCAGCAGGTGGAATTCTTATTCTCATGACTGTAATGATGATGATAGTTAGCACCAACAAGTTCAACATTCCTCTGCAGATTTTTTTGTATTCAAGTAAAATAGTAGTATGAAGAAGATGCATATTAATATAAAGGTAAAGATAACTAGGTAAATGTAATAGAATTAAATTTGAATTTTATTTGGGAACAGTAATTTCAAAGACAATATGTAGCATGTTCTATCATACAAAAGGTAGAATTTTGGCAGTGGTTGGGACAAGGGATATTAAAACATTTTTTTTTTTTCATTTACCATAAAGTCTTCTAAACTCCTTAGCAAAGGGTTAAATTCAAAGAGCCCAACAAAAGCTGAACAGGCTGGACGCTGTCTACTTTGGTCTGACAATACACAACCAAAAAGCCTTTCTGTGTCCAGCTTTATCTGGACACTTGGGAAAACCATAAGCTATGTCGAAACTTACTATTGGACGCATCTTGTACTTATCTATCCCCAAACACTGTCGCAAAAGATTAAAAAAGTACAATTTTTGGTGCACCATCTGGTTTGGGATCCTAGTGTAGCCTTATAGGATCCCAAACCTGTTTGGCGCAACTTCAGTGGACCTTTTAAGTCTACACCGGCCGCTGCGGCGACAATGCGGTATCCGCTCTAAAGGTGGCACAAATTAAGGGATAGTTTCTAGAATGTGGTGTCTTATAAGAGATCCATATAGATTACGCCTGAAACCATAACATTTCAAAAAGATAAATTACATATAAATACTCACCAGTTAAATACTGGCCGAAAACTATGCACACAATCAAATTTCGAACGAAAAGATTCGAATTCGGTGTTGTTTTACCACTAGCCAGCACTCTCGTAATTCCGCGATTTGAAATTCACTGATTTTAACACTAAATAACGAAGAAATAAACTTTGTTAAATACTGATTACGGCGTAAATACAGCCAAATCTTTAACGTAATAAATCGAAATGTTCCGGAATTCGAATCGAAAGACGAAATTATTTTACGCATGCACGCAAAGACAGCTGATGTTGAAGCAAGGATAATTTGTGTTGCCAGTACAGAGTATGCCTGCCAGTTTTAAGTAGGAAGGTAGGAAACTGCCTGTTATGTTTTCTTCACTCTATAAGAGTAGGTATTCCTAGTACTTCCCTACTAATATTTTCAAATGTGTATATTTGTTTGTCGTATCGTTCCGTTTTCATGTCAAGACGGTTGAAACGAATAAAATGAATTTTGGCAATGGATAACTTCTTTTTACTGCGGGCATATGCCACGCAGACAAAGTCGCGGGTAGCCATTGTTTCAAAAAGTAACCTGTGAATCTGTAGGTACTTTAAAAAGATTTGCGAACCAATGGACTTGTTGCAAGTAAGAATGACATCAATACCTACTCAGAATTCGTCATGTTACAGGTAGCTTATGTCTTTTCTAGACTATCATCATCATATCATTTAAGCCGCAGGAAGTCCAGTGCTGGACATAGGCCTCTCCCAAGAATTTCAAAAATTGACCGGTTGGAAGCGGCCTGCATCCAGCCTTTTCCTGTGACCTTGGTCAGGTTGTCCGACCACCTGGGTAGTGGGTGTCGTTGCGCTTGCCGGTACGTGGTCGCCATACAAGAATCTTTCTGTCTTCTTTCCTTCGGTTCTCCACGCTATATGCCCCACCCACTGCTACTTCAAAAAGCTAAACCGCTAAGTTTTGTCGGTGATCTTTGTTCTCCTATGGATCTTCTCGTTTCTGATTCGATCTC
The DNA here is from genome assembly GCA_963082605.1 of Rhodophaea formosa. Taxonomy (NCBI): domain Eukaryota; kingdom Metazoa; phylum Arthropoda; class Insecta; order Lepidoptera; family Pyralidae; genus Rhodophaea; species Rhodophaea formosa. The sequence continues at coordinate 3,206,115 of OY720228.1, read as the reverse complement.
GCAGAGAAACACAGAGCAAAGCCCTTTCTATAAGATTTCTAGACCATACAGTTTCACATTTCTAGACTATCTCTGTATCAAATATAATTTAAATCGGTACAGTTGTTTTGGCGTGAAAGCAAGACAGACAGACAGAGTACCTTTCGTATGTATAATATTAGTATGAATTAAAGTTAATATAATTCTGATCGAAAAAATCTCACATTCCATATACTGGATGAATTTTGATGCGAGCTTTAATTAGATGACAGTCTTTATTGTAGGGATGTTAACGTCTATAAGTTCCTCGAGACGCAAGAGTCGTAATAGTTTTTTGAGAGAACCCAGCATCAACCCAGCAAAGGCCCCTAAATGCACTTGGAGTTAAATTATTTTGTGTGCTTCCGCCACCAGCGGCCACCACTAGTGGCGGAAGCACACAAAATAATTTAACTCAAAGTGCATGTAACTTTGACTTCCAAAAAGTAACGCCTGAATCAATTCAATAGAGCCCTTAAAGCCCGAATGGAGCTTGGCTTAGAAAATATCCACCAATACCGTCGTAGATTCTACCTGCCGAAAAACTACCACCGGTCAATCTGCCCTGGCCAGTTTAGAGGTCTTTAAACAGACTCCGCGCTGGTGTCGGCAGTTGCCAGGAAAACCGAGTCAGGTGGGGTTTATCCAGCAATAGCAATTGCAACTGTGGCACTTCCCAGTCAATGGGCCACCTATTGGTGTCCTGAATGTTCAGCTTCCTGCACTCAAACAGACCTTAACGAGGCAAATGACTGGGCAGTCGCAGTTGCAAGCTACTGGTTAAGGCAAATATAAAACTAGCCATCTACGACTGGAAAGAAGAAGAATTTATAAGTGAAAACGTATCATACAATTCATAAACAATTCTTAAGGTATAGTTAAGTAAATAAAATTCAGAATATATTAAAAGTAAATATATTTTTTTATATTTTTTGTTTGCTGCTTATAAATAACTATTCTACGTTTATAATAAAATAATACTAAAATACAATAAAAAAAACACAATTAATATATACATACATAACTCATAAAAATAAATAAGTACATACATATATTATATTAATTTCAAATACATATTAGAATAATATACATCGCCAATCGGTTATAAATACATATTAAAATTTATATATTGATATACAAATCGATGAAAACGTATTTCAAGCCATAGTCTTTTGTTATTTTATTATGTTGATAGAATTTTACGCAACGCAAGAGATTGGTACTCTGAACTGTTTGATCTGAGCAGCACCATCAACCTTCGGGTTGTCTCCTTGGCGGATCATGTCTCTGTAAGAGACGAACTGCTGGTCGATCTTAGGCCTGCAGATAACCTGTACAGGCTGCACCTGGTAGCTGGAGCCTCGGCAGTGGGACTGGCACGCAGGAACTGGCGCGTTGCTGATGCAAATCTCTCCATGGTTCTCGTAATACTGCACTTGCTGCTGTACTTGACACTCACCACGCTGCTTCAGGTAGCTCCTTGACCTGTATACGTTCTTGGAACCAGCATCTTCTTCGGAAGAAGATGAAGAGGAAGAAGAACGCATGATGTTGCTCCATTCCACGTCTTGACGGAGAATGACAGTGTATTTGTTCTTGGGCTGATAAGCGACTTGCTGGGCCTCTTCTTGGAGTTGCTGCGTCTTAGGGTCACTTTGCTCTTTAAGGGTGTAAGAAGCAGCGTAATGTTGAGGCTTATCAACCATAGTTCCAGTAGGAGTCAGGTAGTCGTAACGTGGAGAACCTGACATGTATCCGCAAATGCCTCTGTTGTTGTTGCGTTCTTCGCTGGAGAGGAGTACAAGGCGTTGACCATCAAACATGACACGGAGACGGTCTTCCTTTATGAACACCATGAGAACACCATCAACTCCGGTGAAGTACTGTACTAGAGGGACCTGTTCCAACTCATCGTAGTACATGGTAAGGTCGCCTTCGGCAACCTTCTTGGCGTTCGTGTTGACTTTCACATTGTATTTCTGGTTGTTACCCTCAGGAACCGACTGGATTTCCATTTCTAAGTGCATACCGTTGCTGGCCCTGGATGGAAAGGAATTTTATTATGAGAATATTAAAGAAAATAATTTATCTAGGAGAATGATATAAACTTAGACACAATTATTAGTGCGGGACTTCCTATACAGTCATCACCTGGTACCTAATTGAAAATTCAGTTTGAAAGTTTAGAATTCCTTGACGATGAAAACTTACTTATAAGCGATGTAAAGCTCCTGCTGCTTCTCGCTGGGCCTTCTGGTGAGGACGGAGAGCTTGTCACCTACATGTCTGCCGTCGTACTGCATTGCCACGTGCCAGGCGGGGCTTAGGCTGTACTGGTAGGTGCGATTGCTAAAGGTCTTCACGGTACTATAGTCGATTGTGCAGAAGGCTGTAAAATAATTAAAATTGATACAGTAACGAAGGTTTCCTAACCACAGAATGTGAATGTGCCTACAAACCCGAGGATATCAAACGAAGAATCTTTAATAACGTCATGATTAAAAATAAACATAAAGTGAAATTAATATATTAGTAATAACTTACGCTGGTATTGTTGCTTGGTGAAGTAGTTGCTCACGCGTTCGTTTGCTCTGAATGGAGTGTAAACGGCCAAAGCTGCAGATGATACCTTGGGAATTGGCACATTCTTAGCACGAACTTCTCCTAATCTGCTGTTCAGAATCATGTTCAGGGTCTTCTCCAAATATGAAATCTTAGCTTCAAAATCTAGTTTGCCATCAGCTGTAACCTTCATTGGGTTAACTTCTGTGTACCAGAAACCCCAATGTTCAAGGATTTTATAGGCCTGGTAGATCATGCTTCTCACGGCTGGGCTTACGTCCTTATAGGCAACTGAAGTCTTGATGTAGTTGGGCGCATGAGCCATAATAATGGCCTTTTGGCAAGCGTCTTGGTACAAGTTATTGCGAGCCATCTCCTCCTGGCAAGTCCTGCCTAATGGATGGGTTTTCAGCTGTTCAACAAATTCATTCGTACGTTCAGCGTATCCTTGGACGTTGATGTTTCCATTTTGTCCGTAAATGATGTTAGCCTCGTATGAGATCTTCATTTCTTTGTTAAGAGCCTCAAGGAAGTTCATGGTCCAAACTTGAGGTTTGACTACCTTTCCGAAACCGTTGATCTGGTTACTGGCAGCTGGCTGCTGAGGTGAGTTTCTAGCAGCAAAGAAAGCGTAGTGAATCTTAGGATCGTTCATACCATTGGCCATAGCGTAAGTGAACACATAGTTAGATTGCTGTGGGCCTTCGAAACTGGCACTCAAGTCTAAGACTTGGGCTTTGGCGGTGTTGATGCCAGAAGACACGCGCTTAACAAGTTGTAGGCGACGACCATCGCTGTTTGGTGTGGCATCCTCAATCTTGGATGGAGCAGAACCTTCTTGTGCGTTTTCTTTCAGATTGTAGTATGTATCTGCAAATTATAAATCATACATTAATAGTTTAAGATATTGAGTTTATACTAAAGATGGAAACAGGGACAATAACATATCTAACTCACCGTAAACAGCAGTAAGAGTAATGCGCTTGTTTTGGCTCTGTTTTGCTAGGTATTTGAAGTTGTAATGAGTTAGAGCGATATCTTTCTGGATTGAAGCGAAGGCAATGCTCGATAGCAAATCGCCAGAATTCCACATATTTGCAACATTCTTGTAGTCCGAGGAATAGGAGTAACCTTGGAATTGGAACACGGTTCCCAGAGCTTGTCCAAACTTGGTGTCAATGTTCGATACCTTATAGGGACGAGTGATAAGTTTGGTGGTTGGATCTTGGGAAATAGTGACCAGGGAATCTTTTTTCTGGCTCGCAGTGTAAGGCCAAACGCTGTAATGTAAGATAGTTTGGTCCTGTTCGGGACGCAGAGGCTCCAAGCTGATCTTGACTTCACCAGATTTCATCTGCAGCTCGAATTTGATAGGGATGTTCACTTGCAGCTTGTTGACGACTCCAGCACTGACGTATTGGTTCGCAAGGGTATCCATGTAACCGAGGCTTCCGTCAAGGTTTCTAGCATAAGTGAAGTAGATGTCCTTAGTGATAGAGGCTGAAGTATCTTGGGTCTTCTCGTTCTGAACCTGTCCCTTGACCTTGCCTTGAATGTGGACAACAGTAGGTTCTTTGTACTTGTAGATGAAAGGCATACCAGTGGCAACAGGGAACATGATAGACACCTGAACTTGGTTGAGAACTTTGGTGTAATGCTTGTCAATACCGCCTTTAAGATCAGCGAAGTATTGCGCGATGGTTCTGGGGAGCTGTTGTAGATCGTAATCACTGATCGCGAAGAATCTTTGCTGGTTCAGAATGTCAACGTAGAAGGAAGCTTCTAATGGCTGCTGGTCGTTGCGCTTGATGTTCAGCTGCTCAGCAATCTTCTCAGGAGAGTATCTCTGGTCGGGTTGAGATTCAACGTGTGACTGGTACATCTTTCTCATATGCTCTTGCACATAATCGCTGAACTGACGAACGCTTGAGAAAGAGGCCGAGATCTGAAATAAAAATAATTGTAAATTATAGGCGACATAGTACCTAACTAATCAAAGTATAAAATTTTATTTAGATCTTCTTAACTGAAACAAAAGAGATATTTGATGTTGCTTGAAGAAATTATTTATTTCCGTTTTGAAATTGTGCCACTTGTTTTTTACCTCTATAAATATGTAATTACGTAGTGATCAAAGGTCAAAAGCAATAGCTCATGCAAAAATTGTGATAGGCAAAACTTTGCTAATATGTTTTATAAGAAAGATATTATTATTTTCCTTTTTTAGTCTGTCGTGTCATAATTCAGAGTATAAAATGGGAAAATGAGATAAGGATTTTTTTTCATTTTTCCTTACCGAGTGAGCGTGGTTCCATAATTTGCTCCTCATTCCATACTTCAGGAAGTTGGGGAACAGGCTGTCGCGACTGCCGGTGTAGGACAGAGCACTCATGATACCCATGTCATACTCATTGCTGTAAAAGTCCTTTAGGTTCTTGCCGGAGTATTGCACTCCCAAATCTTCCTTGGTCAGCATCCATCTTGCAGCATTTGCGGTTCTTGCTCTGCAAAAGTATAATGAAAGTTACAATAGTTTTCATAATTTTTTTTGCCTTATACATGTAAGAAAAAGATACGGTGGAGTAACAGATATTGTTGGAAATTATTTTCATAATCTGGCAACACCGAGAGATTTCCGTCAAAACTGACAGTATTGAAATAGAGGCGCGTGAGAAAGAAAATGAAATTGACCTTTGAAATGAAAATTGATGAGAAAGAAATAAACCATTAATTTTTGAGGCACCTATCAAAATCTAAAGCAGAAAAATATTTAAGAGTCATATATATATAAATATTTTAGAGGTAAGTAAGAAAATCAAATAATATTTACAGATCTAAGTAGCGAGGGCTCTGCAGTTGAGCTGCAGACTCGATGCTGGACTTCAGAGCGGCGCGGACGTGGATAGCGGGGTCGGTGTACGTCATCTGTGCCATCGCCATCATCATGGCGGGGGTAGGTCTGGTCATCAGGAGGTTGTGAATCGCAGCTACTCTGACTTCATAGGGCTCAGCTGTGTTCCTCAGGATCTTGTATAGCACAGTACGGACGAGTTTGTCCTGTTGGTGCGCGAGGACGTCCAGGCTGTTAATCATCTCACGGCGAAGGTATGTCGTCACGGGCTTTTGACCTTCCAAGTAGGGAGCGAACTCTTGCAGAACCTGGCGGTGTCCCAGATTGCCCATAGCTCTTATGTAAACCTGAGCCCTCACGCTGTCGCCTTGCTCAACGGCTTGGCTCAGCTCCTGAGATAGACGAGGCAAGATTTGCTGGTACACGAACGGATCGTGCTTGGGGGCGAGACGGCCGTACATGTGGGTGGGGTAGAAGTTGTGGGCAGATTCGTTGTTGACATGAGCCTGGTTGATCAACCTTGTTGCAGTCAGGAGGGCAGTGCTGTTCAGGTACTCCTGTTGCCTCACGTCGGCGCTCATAGCCAGGTCGAAGAATTGGGTCATAATTTCCTTTGTGGGGTAACGTAGAGACCCGGCAAGACTGGCAATGACTTGCGCTGCTTCCTCTCCTTGGATTTTCTTGGTCTGGACCCAGTTCTTGATCTGCTGGAAGGCTGGGAGGGTACCAGTCTGGGCAATAGCGTCGCGGTAAACCATCCACATGTCAGTCTTGACAATGTTGTTGGAAGACTTAGCGATCTCAATGCTGCGGCTAGTCTGACTCAGTTGGTCGTAGCTCATGGATGCAAGGGTGCGGACCAAGATGTTGAATTTTGACAGAAAGTCACCCTTGGGCATGTTGCTAGGGTTTTGCAGCTGCTGGGCGATGTCTTGAACGAGCTTCTGAACGTTCATTGGGTTCTGTTTCTTATCAGCGCGGGGCTGAGGGCTCATGTACAGAGCAGCGTACGCTGGCTCGTTGTTGGTGGGCATGTCGTCGTTGACGTAGTGTTCTGATGACTCGCTGGAGCTAGAAGAGCTGTCTTTGTCATTGCGCTTCACGACGATCTTATTGATGCTCACGATTTTCTTGACGGAGCGGCGGGCTCTGGGGTTAACGGCGTTCGCTGAAGCGTACTGGTGTTCATCAGACTCGGATGAGGAAGAAGATGAAGAGCTGTCGTGGATGGCTACGGGCTTGTTAGTCATGGAGTACAAGAGGTTGGGTACAACACGACCACTTTCCAATGTAGGCCACGCAGCTTCAGTGTCCTGCTCCAACATCACAAGGTTCATCTGGATGTAACTGAGTACTTCGCCCTTCTGTTTACCGAACATTAGTGGGTTAACTTGAACAGTGCTGGTGGTCTCAACCTTGAACAGAGTCCCCTGCTTGCCGGCAAGGATGCGCGATACAGTAGAGCGTCTTACAAGCTGTTCTTCGTGCGTTTTGTGGGCTGTGCCGGTCCATTCGGAACCTTTAGGCACTCCGAAGTGATATGCGACTCTGTGGTGGCAATGACCGTAGTTCTTGCTCTTGGTGATTTCGATGGGTTCATCGATGGGCTGAACCGCTGTAAGTTCGCGGCGCCATTCACCAGTGACAGGTGAAACAGCGTAAAGGGTCTTACAGTCACCAGTGACGTCAGTTTCCATCTTGCTGAAGAGGCCTTGCTGTGCTTCCTTGTCATATTGGTCATGGGAGTTGTGCATAACTCGATGAGTAGATAAATCTACCTGCAGAGATCCAATAAGACCTTTGAGCAAGTTCTCATGAGACAAAGAGAAGGTGGAAGGCAAGTTGAGGGACAGAATACGTCCTCCTTCGACTGAGATCTCAAAAGGCTGGTCCAGTTTGGGCACTGGTTCGTATTTGAGATCTTGAGGGAGTTCGCGGATGTTGGGGATGTCCTCGTGGAGTAAGGCATGTTGTGGGTTCTCCAGTTTGGCCTGGAGTTGTCCAGGGGCTACGACGCGAATGACGAAGCGCGCTCGGAAGACACTGCCTGAGCTCTGGCCCTCCTCGAGGCGAGCCAGGTTATGGGACACCACGTCGTACCGGTACAGCTTGCCGACTTGCCAGGGCCATTGTGACTGGGTGCTGACGTCTGCCTTGGGGTCGCCTAGAGCGAGGGCGGCTGGAAAAAAATTGGGGCAATATAATAAAAAAGCCTTTATTAAGCCCTGGAAAAATTTATAGCCTATGTTATTAGGGAGGGTTTAAGGATTGTAACGATACCGATACGTCCAAATCAGTTGAGATATTTAGAAGTTATGATGGAATAAAGACACTCAAATGTATAGGTACATACATATAAAACACGAACAACGATACCTAAACTCCTTTTTTTTTCCTTTAGTTACCTATATACATAATATAAGGAGTCCCTAGGCGATAACAGTTGGAACGATTTAAAAGAAACAGAGGACCATCCATAGCTATGACCAATTTTAAATAATTTCTTGTTCTTTTAAAAATTCAGAATTAAATATTTTTACCCCCTTATTCATAAAATTTTACAATTGCTTATTAAACTTAGGTATTTTAGTTAAAATATGTTTTGTCTTTATCCCCCCCTCTAATGTTTGACATTGAAAGAACGAGACAAAATATATTATATATGCTATTATGCTATATGCTAAAATAGGTTCAATAACGATTGTAAAATTGTATGAATAAGGGGGTTAAAAAATATGTTTAAATACTGACACACATAATGTCATAAGTGTTTGTAGATTTTAATGACGCTCTCTAAGAGCTTGGCTCATATTAGATTTTTATTATAAGTATTTTCAACACATTTTTTTAAATTATCGCTATTGTTAAAAGGCAGGGGTTGATGCCACAACTCCTGCCTTTTCCTTTGAACGGAAGGATGTTAAGAGAATGGCTGAGAACCGAGAGACATGGAAAGTACTCCACCGACAAGAACACAGTTCTTTAATTATAGATAGATAGATAAAATTATTTTTACACCTAACGTTTCGAGCACTTTACAGTCTTCGTGGTGGCAGGTAGACTGGTCTACCTGCTGTAATAATATTAAATTAATTTAATTTTAAAGTAAAAACTTCTAAATATAAGTGCGTTGGGCATTATGCGATGGGAAAAAACCGACACCTCTGTAAAAGTATTTCCAGTGCAATACAATATTTCCAGAAGATTATATATTTTCATCGTAATTGCTCAAGTTTTTACACTCCTATCGGCACTTCCGGAGTGCCACAAATTTTTTGTACTTTGTTTTAGGGGGTTTAACGGGTATGTAGTTGCAGATTAAACACAGTACAACTATTGTGACAAAAAATTTGGAGCCATCATTAAGAGTTGACAGCCAGCCTTTTGGACACGTTTCTCAAGGGTGAAAGAGGCTCTAATAATATTATAGATAAAAAGATAAAGATAAAAATATATTTATTTTCTCTATCAATCTAAGATACAAAGTAGAAATACAATTTTTTTTTTTTTTTTTTTAGTTATTATGGTTAGTTCCTATGTATATATATTTATAAGATGTGTGGTTTTTCTTATTATATAAAAGCATAACTTTACTCATCATCATCAGGTCTTTCTAGTCTCCACTGCAGGAGCACGACCCCCTCTGTACTACCAGAGCCATATACTAGCCAGAGTAGTCAGAGGATTTGGCCTACACTCTCCACGCTGGCCAGACGGGTTGGAGAGGTATCTTTGATGTTAATAAGCTTTGTTTAGCTTGTGTTTCCTTAGTCGCCTTTTACGACATCCACGGGATGACTTGGAGTGGTCCTATTCTACTCTGCCGGGAACTACACAGCAAGTGCAAGCACTTGCTGTGTAGTTTACTCACTAAGTTATATTATCAACGCACAGCCGAAACTACCGTACCCAGAAACTTGAAATTTAGTACAGGGGTTCCTTTCATGATGTAAATGAGCTCTTAGAGAGGATTTTTAGAAATTCAACCCTTAAGGGGGTAAAGTTTTACGCGAACGAAGTCGCGGAAAATCTGCTAGTATTCAGTAAAGATTATTTTATTTTTCGAATAAATTTATTTATTGAAAAAAGAAAGAATGGAAGTAAATAATATCAAAAAACTTACCGATAAACGCCGTAAGAACCAAAATCTTCATGATCACCCTCAGAGGAACTTAGGTGTTTCTGGTTCTACGAGAAGTTCACTTCTGAACTCCTGGAATCGAACCCAGCTTATATACTAGACTACACGCGCCTTGTTACATGTAATCCTCGAACTGGTGACCCCCGATGTACTTGCGTAGGATAGATAAGTTACAATGTATTCTGTCAAAGCATAGGTTTTGATGATTCTATGATTTCGTATTACATCGATCGAGCGAGTAATTCCACAAGCGGGCGAAACGAAATGGCTTAAATTTTTGGATTACAATATGCCTTATTTAATTGTGATCATCAGGTCTTTTTAGGGTTCCGTAGTAAACTAGGAACCCTTATAGTTTCGCCATGTCTGTCTGTCTGTCTGTCTGTCTGTCTGTCCGTCCGCGGTTTTACTCAGAGACTATAAGTACTAGAAAGCTGTAATTTTGTATGAGTATGTATATTAATCATGGCAAAAAAGTCGTAGAAAAAAATCTTGAAAAAAAATTTTTTTTTGGGTAGCTCCCATACAAGTAAAGTGGGGGAGTAATTTTTTTTTCTCTACTTACCCATCGTGTGGGGTATCGTTAAAAAGGTTTTTGAAAAATATTGTGAGGTTGAGAACACCATTTTTCGATTTAGGGATCCGTTTCCGAAATATTTGGTTTTAAAGTGAAAATTTTTGTTAGAGGTACGTGTCCCCCCCTCTATCTGCTAAACGGTTATATATGGATACGTGAAAAAAATTACAGCAGTAGTATATATACTGAAGTTGAAAGGAAAACTATCAGAGCTGGGTACTAAGTGCATACTAAAAAGTTATAGGCAACCAACTTATAAAACGTACTGGAAAATGTAAAATTTCATACAATCTTCATTGTTAGATGTTTTTGGTCGTTAAACTGTGAGGTGCGAGTGTAAACAGTGTGAACTCAAAGTTGTCATTCGCAACTACGGAACCCTAAACTGCGCGTGGCCCGACACGCATTTGGCCGCTTTTTTTAAGTTTCCACTGCAGTAGCCTTATCCTCTCTGTACTACCAGAGTCATAGATATAGTATATTAGCCAGGGCAGTCAGAATTTTTGACCTACACTACGCTGGCCAGACAGATTGGAGAGGTCTCCTTGATGTTTATAAGTTTTGTTTAGCTTGTGCTTTTAAATCGCCTACGACGATACGACATCCACAGGAATACTTGGAGTGGTTCTATTCTAGGGAACCTCCGGCACACTTGATAGTTACTAAGTCATATTTTTAAAACTTCGATAAATTTTCATATTCAATTAAAAACTTCTGCCTCAAGTCCTGTTATTTTTATCGACCACTCCCTCACCCGGTGGAGGAAAACATTGCGTGAGTCAACTTGCAGATTAGCGATTTTTTCACTAAGTAGTTTGTGAAAATAAGAAGTAGCAGACCGTGCCATTCTTCCTGCTTAAAATAGTCATTGCGTGTGCGTCTTACCACAAAACTACACCGACCACTAGTAGCATTTATTGTTGGCATTTGCTTGGGCCACATACCTGCAAATGCATACAATTGGCGCGCAGTTTTCGGGTTGGGTGGGCCCAAAACTAATGGCCTACTTGGATTTGAATACGATGACCCAATTTGTAATAGGGCTAATGTACTTAACATCGTTGGCATTTCGTCGGACCAGTTGCAATAAATAAGTTGGTTGGACACTGAAGGGCCATTGGCTGCTGAAAAAAAAATGGGGCCTCTTTGCGGAATTTTAACAGTTACCTTACTCGACCCTACTACCTCCAGGATGTGACTGGTCTACCTCAAGTACCAATCACCCTGTGAAATGCAGTGCACCCCTGACTAGTGTACTACCACGCCGACTCAGTGCGCTGTCACTTACATTTAAATTAAATTTCGACTCTGAAGTATATAGCCAAAAGTAAAAAAATGTTAATAGCGCGTTCTAACATATGCCTTACGCCATCTATTGACTAAATAAATAATTATACATTATTAATACAAAAAAACTCCTTTTAAACCGCAGCTTTGCCGGGTAGTTCCTGGCAAAGAAGAGTAGGACCACTACAAGTTTTTTCGTGGCTAGTAAAAGGCAACTTAGGAAACACAAGCTAAAGAAAGCTTATATATAAATAACAAAGAGACCTCTCCAACCCGTCTGGCCAGCGTGGAGAGTTAAGGCCAAATCCTCTGACTGCTCTGGCTAAAATGGTAGTACAAAGAGGGTTGTGCTCCAGCAGTGGAGATTATAAAAGACCTGATGATGAAACCAGCTTTCGTTGGACAGACTCTAGATGATATCTAATGTAGGTAGGCAAAAGCTAATACAAAGTACATTAGTCACTCGCAGTTTTTTTTTATTTAGTGATCTATACAAACCTACGCGATATTACGTTAGTATTATATTAATTGTCTTTCGAAGGTCTTTCCCTACAAAACTCACCCAACGGTAGAGGTAGCACTAACAGGCCCAATGAAGGATTTTATTAATTGGCCTGATGTTATATCCATAACTGAAATCCCTACAAAAATAACCCAACGGTAGGAGTAGCACTAACAGGCCCAATGAAAGATTTTATTTGTTGGCCCGATGTTGTTACAATAACTTAAATCCTTACAAAAATCACCCAACAGTAGCAATGGTAGTAGTAGGCCTGTTGGTGGCTACCCGTTGGGTAAGTAGTGCACGTTTTTGACAGTGGGCTTATTTTAGGTGGAGGTGGGCGGAGTAACTAACCATCTGCCATTACGTTCCCAACTGTTGGCATATGGAAGCCAACGGAAAATGCTACTAGGGACAAGAGTCTAGCTCTTAAATTTCAGTTTGATATAGTATCATCTGGCCGTATGGTTCCCGGCAGAGTAGAATAGGACCACTCCAAGTCTTCCCGTGGATATCGTAGAAGGTGATTTAAGAAACAAAAGCTAAACAAAGCTTATAAACATCAAAGAGAGCTCTCCAAGCCGTTTTGCCAGCGTGATCTGATGATGATGATGATGATAATATCTCCATCATTTCAGCCCATCTCCCGCCCACTGCTAAGCATAGGTCTTTCTTCGGTTCCGCCATCCGATCAGGTGCTGACCACCAGGCACGACTCGCAACTGTGACTATATCTTCTACCCGTCTCGTAGAAGGACGTCCAATACTTCTTTCACCTATTCTAACCAACCATTCGGTTATTTCCTTGCTTCACCTGCTATCATACCATCTAGCCAGTTCCATTTGAGGTTCATGACCGTATCTCCGATGCATACTTTAGTCTTTTGGCGAATTACGGTGTTTGGTACACGATCTAGGATCTTAATGCCGAGCATGGCTTGCTCCTTGGCTTTCTGTGTGACTCTTTTTTGTTTCTTTTTCGTGTATGTAAGTGGCCAACACAGGTGTCAAACTTTACAACTTTACTTTGCTGCCTATAGACAATGGCATGAATATTTATACACAACGGTATGGATAAGGAAACTCAGATAAGTTCTGGGTCAGGTGAGACAATAGTTCAGCAGGCCGATTTGCTAACTCGGTGTACAACGATTTGATTGTCACTTTAGCATCCATTACAGTTTTCATATCTTAAATAAAAATAGTCATTCATACCGAAGCCGTAATGAATATTAAAGTTACTATGAAAAGGATGTTCACCATAGTTGTCAAAAGTTAGCAAATAGGCCTGCAGGTCTAGGAATAAGTGAAAGAAAGCTTATAAATTTTCACCTTTTTATATTGAGCTTATTTCTAATGAGCATTTGACAGTCCCTGTCATAATCTTCTTAAAACATGTCTTAAAATATACTATTAAGTATAACTAAGAGATCTTAAAATGGAAGAAATGTTCTAGCACTAGTAAAAACGCATAAAAATCAAGTAATTACTTACCTATAAAACATAAAATAACCTATAATCATAGGAGATTCTTTGGAAAGCATGCATTTTGTACACTTTGTTTTAAATATTATCTAAGTATTTATACATATATACTCAAATTTTAATATAACAAAGATCTGTTACATTAATAAAAATATTTGTTATCTGTCCATCCATTTTTATAATGGGTAATTTTCTATATGTATTTTATTATCAAATTGCCTAAAATGTTCATCTTGTAAAAATAAATTATATAAGTACATAAAATAAAATTGGAGCAGTAAAACATCGTACCTACAATTTAATACTAAACTCATGTAGTTTAAAATTGAGCAAATATAGGTGTCTTTTGTAAAATTTTACTCTAAATATTTTAACTTAGCAATAATACTTATTGTGGTTATCATAAAAACTGTGTCAGACACAAGTTTTTAAAATTGAGCACATAATACTTGTATTGAAATAAATTTAATACAATTTTAGGAATTTAAATACGTTAAGTAAATAGGTAGCTTATGCAAGTGATCCAAATAGTGACGTTATTTTGATTGATATAAAATTAAATATCTATGTGAAATAAAAAATTGCACGTCTCTTCTACTTTGGATTCTACTTTGGATTTAACACCTTTCAAAGTATATAGGTATATAGATAGTAAAGTCTAGATATTTTTTGCTTTGTTGAAAAACTTAGACATCGAAAACTTTTTTCGTAACATAGGACACTAAAGCACAGATTTAATAATAGTACTAATTAATGACTCGGAAGTTTAGTTTAGGAGACGATGGTCGCTATCACGCTTTTGTACAAAATTAACGTCATGCAGCTTTTCAATTCAATTTACACGAGTTTTTGAATATTCTCTTATTTAAAAAGAAAAATACATATCTATTTTTTTTATTAATCTATCTGATGGATATAATATATTTTAGTGTTCCTCCGTATTTTTGCAGAATATTTACAATAATATTAAACATTAAAAAAAACTAAGATAACAATTTCTGATTCCTAACCTACAAGCAAGACTAGAGCAATCTCGCCTGATGTTCTTAACTAATGGAAGACTATATTTTGTCTATGTTTTTAAATACACTTGGCCTTTGGGTCTTATAGCCTCAGGCTCTGTCAATGAGCAATAAAACCGTGATAACTAATGTAGGTATGTATTTAAAATACTTATTAAATGCACAAAATGTGTTTAAACTATAAATGTGTTTTAAACACATTGAAACTAAAATAATTGAGCCAATTCATGTCAGTCTTTCATTGAGCTTCAATTTGCTTAAATTAATTAAAATAAGTTTTTGGAAGAACTTTGGTCCCATTGATAATAGGAAGAAGTTTCTAGTACTTATCTTAAACAGTTTAACCCTTACCATTTTTTAAACTTTCACTCGGAAACTGACCAAACTTCCCATAGTATTCAGTCGCCTTAAAAATGTATTTGTCGAAAACTGTATATAGGGTGAAAACTGTATATACTCGTAGGGTGTAAGTTGCGCTGCTTTAAACAAAACATGAGCATAGAATTTTATTTGTCTATCAAGTTTCATTACCTATAAAATGATGCTCTTGCCTAGACCTTCAAACTTCTCTTTACAATCTCTGCGACCTTGGTGCTAGTTTATCCCTGATACATCTCAAATTTGCAGCAGCTTAGAATTACTTTTTCCTTGGTCTCCTGTTTGGTCTTGAAGATGGTAAGGGCCTCCAGAGATAAGGATTTTAACGATGTTACATCTAGGGGTGGAGAGTGCTCTGAAATAAGCGGCGACAGCACTGAAGCGTTGGGTCTGGTAAGCTGTGATTGGGCCACAATATGTCAGTTGTTGCTGCTTGACAAATATTATCCAATGACCGCAGCTTACTGACGTCGACGTCTCAGTGCTGCCCTCTGGTGGTGAGCATCCAAAAAAAACCCTCAGAGACCGACCTATCACGACGTTGCTCTTCACTGGACCCTAACATCTCTTTACAATCTCTGCAACCTTGGTACCGTCAACTTATCCCTGATACATCTCAGTGTTGCTAATTTTGCAGGAGAGCTTGGTACGAGTTGTTCCTGCTCTGGTCTCCTAATTGGTCTTGAAGGTGGTATGCAAGTCCTGGGCACGTTGATGTGGGGATGGGACTTCGCGTGCTTCCTCAGGGATGATGGATCGGTGTAGCGTTTGCCGCAGCCTATGGCACCGCATGCGTATGGTCTCTGAAAGAGGTTGGATTTGGATTAGCTGATTAAGTCATGACTGAGTCGAAGTCGGATTTTCATCTGTGCTGATAAGTTTAATTAGTTTAGCGTCACTATGATTGACGGAGACAAAAATACGTGAATTTTTGGATTGAAAAATCCAAAAATACGTGAATTTTTGGATTTCAAAAAAAAAGCTTATTTAATTGTTAGTATTCAATTTTAAATTTAGGAGAAAAATAATAAAAAAATTTTTTGTTCTTTTTTTCCCAAAAATGTCAATAAAACAAAAATATTGTCAAAAATGAAAGTTCTTATAATTTTTTTTATTCAAATTATTAAATTTATTTTTTCAGATTAGGATAATTTATATTATTAAAAATCTATTTAAATTTTCACTGTTACAATATCCCAAAAAAAGGTTTTTTTTTTCTTTTTTCTAAAATAGGTTGCATATCCGTATCCAGAGAGGTTCAGCCAAAATGTCCCTACGTAGGTTGTAAATTAAAAAATAAATCTAAATGTCATATTGTTTTTTTAAAAACCGTATCATTTTTACATTTTATATTTATTACATTTATTGTTGTATAAATATAATAGTATAAGGTAAATAACTTTTATTTAGTGAGACAAATTTCGGTATGTTGTTTATAAACAACACTGCGCGTTTAATGCTCATATCCAAGATCATTGCAAAAGCCGTTTCTTTACTGTAACTGTTACGGTCCCATAAGACCCCTGATGTATTAATACCGCATTAAATTTCTTTCGAACAACCTCTTTTGTGAAGTCTCTATTAGCCTTAATATCTGTGGTTTGACGTCACAGCAACAAAATAACCGCCCTTCCACAGAATCGAAAAAAAATCTGAAAGTCATGTTTCTTCAATTGTTTTTGTTAATTCAGCAATCGATTTAATATTCTGAGAACATTTCAAGTGTCTATCTGAAACGTTTTAAAAGATACAACCCTGTGACACGTAGTATTATTCTGGTATCTATGCCTGTGACAGACTGACGGATGGATAGCAAAGGTAAAGTACCTAATGGACTTTCATTGGCACACTTTGGGTTCTTAAAAAGCCAATCATTTAGATAGCAAACCCGAACTTACAGCATTGAAATGTGTCCTCTGATGTTTCGCTCTGTCTGAGGAGTTGGAGAACGCTTTCCTGCAGTGTGGCGCTGGGCAGGCGTAGGGTCTTTCTCCAGTGTGGGATCTCATGTGGATCTTCAGGTTTTCCAGACGGGAGAATGCCTTGCCACATCCTGGGTGCTGAAATATTTACATTAAAGATTCATCATCATCATCTGGTATTTTTACCCGACTGACCCACCCAGAAGGAGGGTAATGTTTTTCGAGCCTATGTATGTATGTATGTATATATCTATGTATGTATGTATGTATGTAAATATGTCTGTTCCATTGTTGCATCCTGCAGCCTAAACGGCTGGACGGATTTTGTGGTGTGAGGTGTCAGTAGATTCGGATTCTTCCCCGGAGTGTCATAGGCTATGTGACGTCAAAAAAACAAATATACAGCGGACGTTAACTGGCAAAAACTGGCAAAAAGTTGACCCTTCCTGTAGCCATAATGCCTTGACCAATTTTGAAATACGAGGTCTCTTTAGATTTGTCGCCTTCCCAGGAGAGGTGTGAACCATGTAACGTCAGTTAAAATATATATTTTTGGCTTTAAATGAACAATTTTGCAGGAGTAAATACTAAGTTCCTGTAGCGAGAACTAGATGGCGCTGGAGCAATTTTAAAACGCGCTATTGTTGTTTTTTTCGCTTTTGATTACAAGCGTAGGGAAGAACTTGCCAGGTTTCGCAATTTCACACCCCGAAATACACCCGGCTCTGACGGGAGTCTCAAACGAAACGCTCAAATGCCTTCCACAGACCCTCCCCCTTCTACTTTTGAGCATTTTCTATGCGTGTTTTGTAAATTGCACCTTTCCAGGCGGCTGGAAGGAAGCACTTGTGATCGG
Source organism: Rhodophaea formosa (assembly GCA_963082605.1). NCBI lineage: Eukaryota > Metazoa > Arthropoda > Insecta > Lepidoptera > Pyralidae > Rhodophaea > Rhodophaea formosa. The sequence continues at coordinate 3,188,514 of OY720228.1, read as the reverse complement.
CATCCCCAAGCCACGCAAAGACATAAAAATCCCACATCATATTAGCTTAAAGAGTTTTGGGGAAAATCTATGAGCGGATCCATCTCAAAAGACTCAAGAACGAGCTCCGTGGCAGAGCGGTCAACACGCTGGTTGATCGGCCGATATCGAACCCGGGACCACCCGTGTCGCTGGTCCTGGGTTCGATCTCTGGAGAGGTCAAGATGAAAAATTATCTTTTTCTGATTGTCCTGGGTCTTGGATGTTTATCTATATAAGTATCTACTATTAAATATACTGTTGTCGAGTTAGTATCCCATAACACAAGTCTTGAACTTACTTTGGGGCCAGCTCAATCTGTGTGTTCACGTGAACATGTGACTTCCAGGACATTCACCCAAAAATCTGCAAGCACGAAGAACGCAACGCAAACTAATTTTGACGCAGACAAATATTGTTTTAAATGTGATCAATACACACACTTGTAACAATTTTTTGTATAAATAGATAATGTTTACTTTAATAAATTCTCTTTGGTTCGGACAATCGACTAGTATTATTGTCTGGGATCGACCGATCCACCACCAACCTCCTACTACGGCCAAGACACCCTTAGCCGTCAGTTTACTGATCAGTCTTGTGAGTCTGCTTGACTGGTAGTAGGAAGTCTGGCGTACATTGCACCTCGTACGCCACACCCTTGATCCTTCCGCCTATCCGGCTAATATCTTAGGTCTCACGGTATTAGACTTCCTTGATTTATCTATATACGTATATATTTTTAACTTATGGTTAGGACTAGGGTGTTAGGTGGTTAGGGTGTTAGGTGTTAGGGTTGTTTGTAAGTAACAGTTATCCCTCTATTAATAATTTTCTGTACAGGCAGCTAGCTATTACAGCACAGTACATTACTACTTAGAGACACTTTGAATCAAACTACACATACTCTACAGTCACACATAGAAATAGCTAGTTGTTTGTATATTTGTATAAATTTATATTTATTATTATTTATTTAAGGACTATGTAAAGTACAAAAGTCTCATCTCCGACAAAAAATGTTTGGATTCCAAGCCAAACATGCGTGTGACCATCAATTACGGAGCATATCTATCAAAACACCGCCTTACGGGGCATATCTTCAGATTCCGAACCAGAAATCGTCCCACGGGAGCCCTCTTCTTCAGTATAGCGAATTTTTTGACAAATTCTGACATTTTGGGTTAATTTCCAAGCTGGCAACTTGGGCCTTCCCAACAGTCTCGCGTTTATCATTCGAGACTTCTTGTCGGATAGGACCTTCCACTACAGAGTTGAAGGATGTCTCCAAGACCCCGTCCCATTTGACCCCGTGTTCTTTAAGACGCTGTTCTTTCGCCCCGCCTGAGTTTGCTTTACACATACGATATCCCTAAGATAGCCGACACTACGACGCTTCGACTAGCCGTGTAGTTCCCGGCAGAGTAGAATAGGAGTGGACTTGGAGTGGCCAAGTCATCCCGTGGATGTCGTAAAAGGCGACTAAGGAAACACAAGCTAAACAAACCTTATTAACATCAAAGATACCTCTCCAACCCGTCTGGCCAGCGTGGAGAGTGTAGGTCCTCTGACTGCTCAGGCTAGTATATGGCTCTGGTAGTACAGAGAGGGTCGTGCTCCTGCAGTGTAGACTAGAAAGACCTGATGATGATCCCTAAGACCCCTAATGTAGAGTTGGCTCTATTCGCTGAAGATACAGCTCTCTAATACGTCTCACCACATGAAATCAGTCATTGTGAAACGTCTCCAATCTGCCTTCGACTCACTAGTCTTGTGGTTTAGGAGGTAGCGCATCCAGATTAATTTGAACCCCCACTAGGATTACTCTAGCTGTATGACAAGTCCATTCCCTGGGCTTAAAAGGCTAAATACCTTGGTGTTGTACTCGATAGTCTCATGACTTTCGGTCCCCAAATCTACAAAGTCTGAAACCATGCCGCTTTCAATTAGGCAATGCTAGGATGTCACTTAGAAATAAGTTGACTCTCTATAAGCTTTGCATCTGCCCGATCATGACCTACGACGTAATATCCCATTTGTTTAATCGTTTCATTCACCGCGCCACCGGTAGCCACAAGTACTTACGAATGACGGAACTACTTCGTTACTGAAAGCTCTCCGGCTCTAGAAATAGCCAGAGGAATCCCATTTTACGATCATGCAAATCGCGGCCTATCAGGCGTAAAAAAGTTAGCTACTCTCTAAGCTTTGCGTGCACATGCAACGCCCAAAACCGAGGTCCGTCCCCTCGTGGAGCCCTTCGGTGATGTTCGCCTTACAGGTTGAGGGCACTCTGTCCTCACCGCAAAGGTCCGGTGAAGTGGCAAAAGCTCACTTGGAGCTAGCTACAGCGTGTTAAAAAAAAAAAGAACTCTAATAGTTGAAATTTTTGGCGTTAGCCGGTGTTCCTCTCAATTTATCAAATGAATATAATGAACCAAAATACTACCAGTAATTCACTAGTAATGTACATGATAGATTTCTTTAAATTTAATATGGCTTAGGATTAAAAGAATAACTGGTGGGTGGCGCTAGTGTTGCATACCACAGCGCTGCAACCACAGAATACATCATAGTATAAGGCGCAATAAACATGCAAACATATAAACAACAATGTTCTAAGCGTGACAAAAGGGATAACAAGTTGATTCCGAAAGAAATAAATATTCTTAATTTTTCAGATATTTGAGATGAATCGGTTTAAAATGCTATTAGTCCCATAGATCACATCACTACGCAGCGGTAGGTTATACAGTAGACCAACTATACTTAGCGTCTGTGGACTATGAGAAAACCTTCGATTCAATTGAAACATAGACCGTACTCGTACTTCGGTCTCTCCAGTGATGCCGTATTGATCATCGCTATATCGAAGGGAGACATCATTTCTCTGAAACCGGCGGAGTCATTTCAGGACCATGCTCAATGACCTCAATGAAGTTTCCCAATAAGAAAGATCATGGATAAGACAAAAATTATGTCGAATATTCATGTTGCGTCTTCTCCAATGATTGTTGGAAACTAAACCCTTGAACCTGTAGAGCAGTACATTTACTTAAACGTAAATAAACATGTATTCAGCAAGCTCGAGGTATCGTTTTTCTACTCCAACTACAGTCTGCTGCTAACAGGGTCAATTGATATAGGTAGGAAGCTCCAGTCCAAGGACAAGGTTTTTCAGTGAATCTGACTTTGCTGGGCAGCTTTCTGGAAGCTTCACAGTGTCTTCTCGTCCAAAATACATATTGGCCGAGGACTTTTGACTTTGGGCACTGATGCAAAAAGCTTCGGCTAATATGGTGTTACCAGTGATGATTTACTGTAGATAGAGCCCAGATCTGTAAAACCTTAAGACCACGTTTAACACGTTGATGGGCTTGTAGATGGGAACGAAATCAAAATAGTGATGACTTGCTAGGCGCATCGCTAATTTGACATGATTCCTGACGCCCATTTCGGCGATCAGTTTTTACGATCTGCGCTGGAAGAGAAGCAAGCAGCTGGTACATCCTAAGTTTATTTTTTTCTCAAAGACCAGCATAGAAAAAACGCAAATATTAGTTTGGCAAAATATCTTGGTTTGTTACAGAAAATTTTGAACCCCTTTTATATCAGCAAAATTTACCATCTTGTGAACCCAAACAGAGAGCCGAATCTCCAGTCCAGTATTTCAAAATGTTTCCCCGTAAAATTCCCAGACGTAAAAAGGTATTGCTAATGGTCAGGCGGGTTGTTTAAATTTTTTAATTAAATTACTTGTTTAGTCTACATTTCAGGAGCATGAACCTCTCTGTACCATAATAGGCATTTTGTGCAGCTAATGGACAGCTAATAACCTTATGGGTAACAATGCGGTACTTGCCTAATGTTAAGATTATAAAAAATTTGTTTCCAATCGTACTAATTTCTATCTAATAACACTATAAAGAACACTTTAAAATTGATATAGATTCGTTAAGTGATCTTAAAGCTTCTTTAAAGTTCGGTGAATATGACCATTTTCTAAAGTATGAAAATGTTTTATTATAATTATACTGTATTGTAGTCCGTTAAATTTATAGCAACTTTTATTATGAAACCATAACCACAAACGAAATATTTCGTATAGCTACCAAACAAAGTTCTCACGCCACCCATACAAAATACAAGCTTGTGACGTCACAAATATGTAGGCATTTCAGAGGCGCGTTTTCACGTCTAAAAATTAACGTCTAAAAACATGTGTCTTTAAAACTTTTATATCTGAAAGAGTTTTTTGTTTAGAAATGTATTTCTGTCACTATTGTGTTTATTTTTGGCAGGTCTTTGCATAACAACACGAAAAAAAATTTAGTCAACATGCCCATTAGGTAGAAGAAATACCTGGTCGTAATCAAAATTCTTAATCTTTCAAAGACTTAAAAAGCTATGCTGAGTGCTTTTTGTGGGAAAGGTAGTAAGTATATAAAAATCTTTAAAAAGTCTACAAGCGTAAGCGATTTTTTAAAGATTTTTATTTATTTTGCCATGTATGATTTTTTTGTTTGGGTCAAGTAAAGAAATAACAATATGTGATGAAAATATAATACTTAATGACTGATGGTGAACTCCTCAATAATGAACAGCCACGTGTGCCAATTTTCATAACTGTATGTATATTTATTCATATGTTTATATTGTAACTTGATGACTAAGTAATTCTTTTTAAGGTTAACTTGGTATCCAACATTATTCTGATATCTATGTATCCAGCTTAGGGGCAGTTCAAGTTCTATCGAAAATAATCGAAATCGGTTCAGTAGTTAGGTATGTTTCCTACATTAGAAAAAAAAGTTGGAAACAATAAACCTAAAATCTACCTTCAAATACTTACATGGCATCTATTCGGCTTGTGGCCAGAATGTACCCTCATGTGTATGAGCAGCTTGTACCGCGCGTTGAAAGGGCGTCGTGCGCGTGCGCAGTCCCTCCATAGGCAGCTGAATTCATCTCCTGTAATAATATTGTATTTTATAATGCTAACTGCTACAGAAATTACCACCTATTTTGTAAGAAATCTTGTTGCATTAGTTTTATAATCTGTAATTATATATTTTTAAAGTATCATGGTTTTTAATAAAAAAAATGTTTATGGTATTGAATAATTTTTTATTATTCAATACCATAAACATTTTTTGTGCTTTGGATTTAATTTTTTTTGGATAAAATTTTTATTTTTTGTTGATTGTTAATTTGTATATGCTTCAAAATACATTTGACTGTATGTCACGATAGATCGATTCATCGACCGACATAAGGAAATTGCTTGGAATAATAACAATAAAAAATGTTAAATACCTTTGTAAGTATTGACATGGGCCCTTTCAATATGTTCCACAAGGGTGTTCTGGTTTGGATATCTTTCGTAACAATGTTCCCATACACAGATTCTTTCACCTGCAATTAAATTAAAAAAAAAATTAATAAAATATGGTCAAAGATATATGCATGAGGGGTAAATAGAAATTATTTAGAAATTGTTATTTATTTAGGCAGAATAAATAACAATAGCGATGTCGAAAAAATTAAAATTTAGGAAGAAGAAGAAGAAATAAAAATTATTTACCTTGAGATTTATCTTTTTCTGATTTCCTTTCGGTTTGATAGTGACTTCTATCTTCAACAGTATTTACAACATCATCTTCTGTTTCTAAAGTCAGGCCAAAGTCATCTAAATTTACAAATAAATCTTCTTCATCAAACGTTTCAGAATTTCCATCATAATAACTAGAACTTTGAATATCGCTCTCAATAGATTCTGAAATAGAGACTTTTCTTCCGTTCCTTTCAAAGTTGAACTCTGTGCAACTTGTTGGCGTGTCAGGTAATATGTAGTTTTTGTCTGTTTCAAGATTGTAAAGTACATTATTTGGGTAGCTATAGTGTTCTAAACTATTTATTATAGGTACAGCTGCTCCATTTATTTGAGTACCAAAATTTTGCTGAACATCGCCCTCGATAGTATTATAGATGTTATATCTTTTAGAAAATGCAGTTTCAATAGATGGAAGAATATTTTTTTCATTTGTCATCTTTGTATTAATTTCTTCGTTAAAACCTTCAGGACTTAATCTTTCGCTTTCTTCCCTGCATAATTCATCTATCAACGATTCATCATCAATATATTCATTATTAATGTCACAGCCCTTCTTTTCATGCGTCTTACTATGATTTGACTCTGAATTAAAACTTACATCAAAATCTATACTATCTAAATCTAATAACACCTCTTTCATATTCTGTTCATCGATATTATTATCAATAACTTGATCAGTAATTTCGAAATCTGCTGTGTTGCTTTGAATATTATTCCAATTATCCAAAACTTCAAAATCAAAGCTTTCTTCAACGCCATATTTAAAAGTATCTTTTTTCTTGTTCCCATTTTCTAATTCTAAATTAAATTGCGTCATATAGTAAGCGTGTAGATCAGTAACAGTATTGTCTCTCTCTTGAAATAGTTCGTCTTCATCGTAGGTAGGCATTATATCGTAGTCGGCCATATTGGCAAGTTCATTTACCTACAAAAGTTCAGTAGTCTTAGGTGCTTATTGACATGTGGTGTTGGCTGTTGTTGCGCATGTGGTTTTGCTATTATTATAAAAATAAACTTTCTCCGCGTCTCATCACGCGTGGCTCCAGCATCTGCGAATTATAAATTTAATCGTTTTTTAGTCTTATTATTACGAGGACACGTGTTACTGTTGTTGCTATATTACGGTTGAGGAGGAAGCTTTTTTTTGTAATTTTGCGGATGTGGCAAGCCAATGTGCCGTTTTGCTAAAAATATTTTTTATTTTTGTCATTACGCAAATTATTTTTAGAATCAAAAATATGCCTAAGTAATTTAGATCATAGGATTAATATGATTTTTATGATCATAAAGCTTATTTTTGATAAGTAAATGTAAGTGCAACGATCACTTCAACTACTTAACATTCGAAGGATCCATTAAGCTAATGAAAAAAGTTTTTGAATGTATTGACAGTCTTACTTTCACTCTATGAGTCTAGTTGCATGAAAACCATTCGCAAATAATAATACTTCAATTATACAGCATACAAATTGACCCTCGATTCACCCTTAAAGGGGTGTCTCAGTCCGTCAACATGAACAACTTTTCCTATCGGATCAAAGTCAACTCAAAAAACTTTTGTCATTTTCATCCAAAAGTGTTCAGTCGCCCGGTATGGGAAAGTAAAAAAGAACTCGAGTTCCCAGCATGGTCCCATAGGCAAAGTTGTCCATATTGACCGTCTAAGTCACCCCTAAAAGTAAATGTCAATTTACACGATTTATATGTTTCTGGAAGTACCACTGAACATGAGATTATTAGTACGAAATAAAAATGATATAAAGTATTTGAAGATCTAAAAAACATTTTTAGAAGGCACAGTGTATGTAAGGCAAATATTTGAGATAGTTAATTCACTTCAAATGAAATAAATATTTATTTGCTATGAATTGATATATTGGGTCCTAACCTATGAAATTGGCGTTTGTTCCCGCTTGCCATTTTGTTCCTAATGACAATAATTTTCAGGTTATCACATTTTTTTTATTTAATCTTGAAAATAGCCTATATTATTAACATTCTGCACGCGTTAAAATATTTGTTTTTGTGAATTTAATTATTGGTAAATGCTCATGGAAAGAACTCGTTTCAGGTTTGCCAGTTTTAATCAAAAATGTAGCCATATTTCTATGATTTTTCTAGCTTTTTGTAAATTTTAGAGTGTCTAAATAATATAGTTGAAGAAAAATAGTTAAAACAGTAATTTCGAAAATAAATTGACATAGTTTGAATATAAAATTTTAAAAAAAATATACAAATAGCGGTTGGCAAAATTTATTATTTGTACGAACTTTTTTTAGTAAAAATGGAATATCTAATAATTTTAAAATGTTTCATATTATTTACTACGGTCCTTTAGAATGGAATTTAAATATTGCGTTCACAAAAACAAGTTAAACTTAATTAATGTTACTATATAGCAATCAAAATTCAGTTATATTAAATTTATCATAATATCTTCAAATCTGTCTGATTCAAATGAAAAAATTGAAAGTATGAATTTAATATGCTATTGTAAAATTGATAAATACATAAAAGATATCATTAATTAAAAACATAGATGTGATAACATCTAAATACTGAAATACTAAAAATCAATTAATAAATTTAGAAAAATCTCTATGTTAAAAAATAGAAATATCCCGCCATATACCTACTTGATTCCCCAAATCAGGAATGAGTGATAAATTCAAATTATAAATTTACAAATAAATTTCAAAGTAAAAAAAATTAAAATATCTCACCATATAATCCAATAGGAATCTTGTACGCACAGAAATTTTTCTAAGTCACAAAAATGGCGCGAACTGTCGATTCACTAAAATAGGGTTGTGCACAACCGCTTCGATTAGTAGCCGAACCAGGAATAATACAAGAGTTTACCACTCATCCAGGGATAGAAAAAAACCTTACTCGAACTACACATGTGCTACGAATCACCCAACACACATTTGCTATCCAAAAATACTCTTATTCAACCTTATTCTGAAGGCTATAGAGTCTGAATTGTAGTTTCGGGAATAATTTCAGGTTTCTGTGGTAAGTTTGTAAGATTTACTGTCTTTTGGCGCCATACATTATCCATTTAAAGGAGTTTTTACTGAATCATTGTGTCATTTTAATTTTTATGGAAGAAATTACTTTTGTGATTCATTTAAAAGGGTTAGGTATACTTATAGAAAACATTTTTATTTTATTAAATTTTTTTCACTGTTTCAGGAAGATGGTAAATAAATCAAAACATGTTTTCAGATGTTTCAGCAAAAACTGCTGTCGAATTTTTTTAACGGACCTAGAATTTGGGCCATGCCTGTGCGCGCAATGCTTGGAGATTCAGAAAACTCTCATATTACTGATGGGTTGCGATTTTATGCATAGTCTGAAGAGCTGTCCTTAAAAAATGTTGGCAGAGTCGCAACTCATGTATTGCCGTATCGGCCGAAAGGTACATTGCCAGAAAGACCTTTCGTGGGCAAAAGTCACCCTGGCTCTGGGCAGTCATCAGTGTTCGTAGTTAATCCTCTACGCACTCATACATTCCGATAGTGTCTGGAGTGTAGGATTCCTCTGGCTATTTGGACGGAGTTGGGGTCTGAATTGTTATTGAAGATAATGACGATTGAGTAAGAGATTCTATGTATGAAATAAAAAATAAACGCTATAATTATTTTCCGGCAATGAAGTTTGTTCCAATTTAGTGTAGATTTATTCAAGAAATTTTGATAGGCAGGATAGATATTTGCAAAAAATCAAGACTTGTAGGTACTTAATGATTAAGGAATGTGGTGTATACTTTAGACAAAGCTATAAATGAAACTTGGCCAAACTTGCCACATTCCTTCCTCGTTCGCTTGTCACGAAACAAATGGCGATGATTAGTTACGTAGGTAGATATTTCCAGACATTTCAGTAGGTATTCTCGTAACAAACCTATGATTCATACACTACAATCGCATTTTGCTGTGACAAAGAACGGGACTAAATTTTTAGGGGCTTTTGTCGATGTTTTAGGGTTCCGTTGCTGAAGGGTAAAAACGGGTCGCTTTTCACGAGACTTCACTGTGCGTCCGTCTCTCATCACATCAGGCTGTATCTCTTGAACCGTGATAGCTAAGACAGTGGAAATTTTCATATAAAGGGCTCCCATACAACAAACGTGGTTGTTTTCCCGTTTTTAGGGTTCCGTAGTAAACAAGGAACTTTTATAGTTTCGCCATGTCTGTCTATCTGTCCGTCCCCGGTTTTACTCAGAGACTATAAGCACTAGAAAGCTGTAATTTGGTATGAGTATGTATATTAATCATGCCAAAAAAACCGGCCAAGTGCGTGTCGGGCCACGCGCAGTGTAGGGTTCCGTAGTTGCGAATGACAACTTTGAGTTCACACTCACACCTCACAGTTTAACGACCATAAATATCTAACAATGAAAGTTGTATGAAATTACTTTATATGGGATTTTATTTTGCATTTACAATGCTATTTTACCTTATTTATTAAATAAAGAAAATAAGAAAAAATTCCACGCGGGCAGGACTTGAACCTGCGTCTAGATCTCAGTACGATCTAAGCGTTGCCAATTACGCCACCGCGCTTCAAGCCCCGGCGCCGAATTTCTCCACCATATCCCATTCCTCTTACACGCATCTAGGCTTGCGTCACCCGTTTCTGAAATATTTGGTTTTAAAGTTCAAATTTTTGTTAGAGGCAAGTGTCCCCACCTCTATCTGCTAAACGGTTATATATGGATACGTGAAAAAAAGTACAAGAGTATTACATATAACGAAGTTGAAAGGAAAACTATCAGAGCTGAGTACTAAGTACAAACTGAAAAGTTATAGCACTTTTTCATAAACCGCAAAAAAAAAACCTATGAAAAACAAAGTTATCTTTGCTGGCAAAAAATTATAGAGGTTTTGGCTAATCTAAGCTTTCTACTACGGAACCCTTTATGGGCGAGCCCGACTAGCACTTGGGTAATTTCGCTGTTAGTAACGGCAACAAGTAAACGCGTGATTTTTTCACTTTAAAAATAAATAGGTAATTAAATTAAAATGAAATATTTAGAAGTTCATCATCATTTCGTGTAGGTGACACGGTCAGTCGACCATTCACACCCTGGTGTCAGAGTTCTGCGGAACCGTCTCTCGCTTCCCGTGGGAATCGAACCCATGACCTCCGGGTCAACACGGCAAACGACTAAACCACTGGACCACGGAGGCTGTTAGAAGTTAACAAGGAGGTATGCAACGAACGTGTTCTTTTTGCTATTTATTATTATATGCTATTATACCAAACGCAAAATATTGCGTTTGGTAAATTAAGAGAACTACTCATTACCGGCAAAGGTGGCCGCTTTTGGCGGTAACGAGTATTTCTCTTAAGGGGGCACACTAGGCACAGTAGCGACGCCAAACATTTTATTCTAATACTTTACAAATAGAAAGAATCATAGTTCTCACTCAGAGATCATATAATTCTCATTTATATTCTGATAATATTAAACACGATTCCAAAAATACTTCAGGTTATTTACTAGTGCTTATATGATTTACATTCTTGAATTTCTGTCTATTTGTAAATTATTAGGAATAAAATTATTGGCGGGGAGTTTGTGGTGGGAAGTACAGGGGTACAGTTGAAGTTTGCCTTAGACAATTTTGCAAATTGATTTTAGTGGACTTTATAATATGAAATTGGTGTAGTTTGGTGTTATAAATGCTCGTGCTCATGAACAATTTGTGAAATAGTTAAAGTGAACTGATAAATGGACTCGTATAGATTTGCCGCCTCAAGCTGCCACGAGGCATCAAAGAACATACGCCATCTTTGATGCTACTTGGAAAAACTTTACCGTACAACACCGATACTTAGTATCTCATTATACTGGACATTGGCAGAATCACTGAAATTTCGGTGGAAGCCATAATATGAAACAGAAGAAGAAGAAATTATTGGCGTCGCTACTGTGCCTAGTGTGCCCCCTTAATTTGAAAGTATGATATTTATGAAAAGTTATACTTAAAATACTACAAGTAATTTACTACCGAAGTCCTGACATAGACTGTTTCATTCTGATCTTATTTACAAAAATAAAATAACGGGTGTCGATAGTTCGCTGATGTAAGCCTCTCAATCATTATGAGTAGGTAGTAGTCTAGATCTTAGTTTCAATAAATACTTAATATCTAATAAATTAACTTCGCTATCTGTCATACAAAGTAGCAGTCGCGGGATCAACAAACGACCAATGACCGTGGATTAGCACGTGTTGATCTCACAAGTAAATAAGATAATACAAGATTAAGTTTCAAACTAAAACGTGAGTTATATTTCTGGGTTTTTGGGATATTTCGGGAGTGAGTATACATTTATACCCACTTCCGTAAAACATAAATATTTATATTTATATAGGTTATAAATGGTAAAAGGTAAAACCTTGTACCATATTTGTATGTCTCGGTGCAATAAATTATATTTACATGTACATAAAATGCCTATCTTTTATTTGATGCCAAAGACAATAAGGTGCTTATTCGAAAAATCGCAATTTATGTCAGCCTAGATCAAGACGCACCTAAAGTGTATTATTATAAGTCAAGTTATACGTTTGTATGTTTAGGAGATACAAGTTAATAAACATACAGCTATACATACATTTAATACGTATTATAACTAGAACAGACCTGTGACAAAACTAGATCTACCTACGTATTAAGTATTGCCATCTTAGACCTTGTCCGTCCCGTACAACAGTTTAAGTTTACAAGAGACACCTACCGTAAACATCTAACACGAAATCCAGATAAAAATAAACATAAAAACCATCACAAAAACTTGTAGAAAGCACTTGCTGAGTTTATTTTTTTAATTAAAAAAAAGTTAACGGGTGCAAAGCCATTACGAGAGACAGCCCTTTCGTGACGACTCATTTGTTGAAAAAGTGCTGAAGATTTTATTTTTATTGCAGTCGTAAAATGTATGAAAAATATGGGCTTGTTTTTGATATTCACGAATATAATTAGTATATTTATGTATTTTGTCTCATCTGCAAAAGGGGACAATTATCAAGAAACACATAATCACTACGGGACTTAGTAAGTGCCGTATTACGAAAGATTTGATTGTTTGTTTGTTTGCATTGAATAGGTTCCGAAATTACTGGACCAATTTTTAAAATTCTTTCGCTAGAAATATGCAGAATGTAAAGTGTGGGCGACAATACAGAACCTTGTGGAACCTAGCATTTATAAGCTTGACCTGCGAACATGTACCGGCAACAACGACTTTGTTGCTCTGACTAATAAAAAGCTGGCGATCTAACCACACAGCCATTAGAGTTACTTAGTCGATAAAATGATAATTTTCGATATATGTGCCGTCATGTATCCTATGCCAGACCCTATCGAAGGCCTAGCTATGTCGAAGCTAGTAACCAGTGGTAAGTATCGCAAGTGTCTTTGAATTGCAGGGTTCAAAGTTTTGATCTCTGGCCAGGTCAAAATGGAAAAGGTTGTTCAAATCTAGGGGACAGTGTTTAATTTTTGAGTTTATTTCTTTTAAGATTTCTTTTTTTACTGTTTTTTTTCAGGTTTCTGCTTTGAATAATTTTTTTTTTTCATTTATTTCTTTAGGACCACAAACAGGTTTACAATAGCGATCTTATAACTAATACATGTATTATTAAATATTCCAATTGTAGACCCAACATCGTCGGCCACATCGTAACTGATACTTATTATAAAGTGTACAAAGCCAATCCAGAAATATCGAGAACAATATATTATATAAATGATGGATGACAGAGACATAACTGCGAAAGATCCCACATTAGAAAAGATCTTTTAGCTTTTTGTTTAAAGGCTTCTAGAAATAGAAATATTTTTATTTGCCACAAAAAAAAACACGTACATAGATACATGTATGAGAAAAAGTATACATGATATGAAAAAAGGTATAATGGTAGCAAAGCAAACAGAACCTACAAGTATTAAATATTTCGGTAGTTATTATTACATGAATATGTAGGTACCTATTACGTTTACTAGCGATCCCCACACTAGGTCAGGCCTGTCTCGTGGAACCTTAAGAGGTTGGAATAACAGAACAGTGCTTAGTTTGAAAAAAAAAATGGTAAGGTAAATAAAGGTAAGTATAAATCAAGCAAGTGTTACATATTTTGTGAGAAATTACATTAATTATAATTATAAATTTGTCTTTTTCCTTAACCATAGTTTTACAAGATAACTTGATAATGTACCATAGTATTACTTAATTGTATTGTGATTTATTGTTTGATTCACTATGCTAAATATATTTCTTGTTCTATTATCTAGCTCTCGCCTGCAGCTCCGCTCGCGTTAGTATCGATTCCTCGGAAACAGTACTATTTTCCGGGATGAAAGGTATATGTCCGTCTCCGTGTAGACAACATTTATGCAAAATTTCATGATGATCGGTACAATAGATAGGGTGTAATCGTAACAAACAAACTCAATTTCGCATTTAGGTATAATATTAGTTGGGAATCCAAAGATAGACACGTGGCCTACAGCTCAGAGCCTCTAGTTTGATATAGAATCATCGAGTAAACATGGGTGAAGGTTGACCTCTCAACTCTTAGACCAATAAGCGATCAGACCTTCGCTGATACATTGTAGCTATCAGGGGGTAACAACCGCTGGACGGCCCACGTGTGGACTGTAGACCGCGATTAGAAATATATACTAAGGACTCCGTGAGACCTTAATTAAACATATACATGTGTTATTACATGTCTCAGGTCATATGGAAACTAAACAAATTTAAATTGTTGCTATCGGACTCGAGTAAGGTCATTTTTGAAACCACTACTTGGTATCCGTGAAGGAAAACTTTGATTTCCTTTGTGGTACGGTGGTTTTAAGGTGTTTGTCTAATGACCCGAAAGTTCAAATCCCACTGGAAAGCGTATTTTGTAAAAGCTTTTTTTTTGTAATTTCCGAAAAAAAAAACTTTTTTTATGCATTCTTTAAACCACGAGAGTTTTCCGGATATCTGTTCATCTACTTTCAAAATTATATTTCGTTATAATCATCATCATAATCATCATCAGATCTTTTTTAGTCTGCACAACAAAAGCACGACCCTCTCTGTACTACCAGGGCCATATATTAGCCAGATCAGTCAGAGGATTTAGCCCACACTCTCCACGCTGGCCAGACGGGTTGCAAAGGACTCTGATGTTTAGAAGCGTTGTTTTGCTTGTGTTTCCTAAATCGCCTTCTTCAACTCCACGGGAGGACTTGGGGTGGTACTATTCTACACCACCGGAAACCACACGGCAAATTTATTTCTTCAATAAACATTTTATTTATTGGTTGCATTTTTTATCGGAAGTTGTTGTTTATGGTGACTGACTTAATTAAAGGGTTATCTGAGTGTAACGTGAAGTGTAGAGTTTGGTGGTTGTCGGCCGTGTGGTTCCCGGCAGAGTAGAATAGGACCAATCCAAGTCTTCCCGTGGGTGTCGTAGAAGGCGACTAAGGAAACTCAAGCTAGACAAAGCTTATAAACATCAAAGAGACCTCTCTAACCCGTCTGGTCAGCGTGGAGAGTAAAGGCCAAATCCTCTGACTGTTTTGGCTAATATATGGCTCAGTTTAGAGAGGGTCGTGCAGTGGAGAATAAAAAACCTGCCAAGTGCGTGTTGGGCCACGCGCAGTGTAGGGTTCTGTAGTTGCGAAAGACAACTTTCAGTTCACACTGTTCACACTCGCACCTCACAGTTTGACGACCAAAAACATGTAACAATGAAAATGTATGAAATTTTACATTTTCGAGTATATTTTATAAGTTGGTTGCCTGTAACTTTTTTGTTTGTACTAAATACTTAACTCTGATAGTTTTCCTTTCAACTTCACACTACTGCTGCAATTTTTTTACACACTTACCTCTAACAAAAATTTGCACTTTAAAACCAAATATTTCGGAAATGGATCCCTAAATCAAAAAATGGTGTCCTCAACCTCACAATATTTTATAAAGACCTATCTAACAATACACAACACGATGGGTTTGTATAGAAAAAAAAATATTACTCACTCTTTACTTGTATGGGAGCTACCATAAAAAAATTTTTTTTTCAAGATTTTCTTCTACCACTTTTTTGACATGATTAATATACATACCCATACCAAATTTCAGCTTTCTAGTACTTATAGTCTCTGAGTAAAACCGCGGACGGACAGACAGACAGACAGACATGGCGAAACTATAAGGGTTCCTAGTTTACTACGGAACCCTAAAAAAGACGATGATGATGAATTTCTTTGTTGTCTTAATTCATACCGTTGAATCTATTCTTTTTTGAAGAAGTATACATCTTTCTGTACTTAGTAGATAATATTTCATCTTATCTCAGAAATTAATCTGTCAATCGCTTTTCTACATATAGGAATGGGTTCTCTATGCAGTATGCACGTGTCCCACAAGTGGGGAGCAAGTGTTCCTCACAAAAAGAAAGAGTCGCGCGTGCATTCATTAAACGCAATGCACTTTTTAATAACCGTCGTTGCGTTCGCGTAAACAATTATTTGAGACCAACGGACGTGCAGATTTAATGGCCAGAAATAAAAAGAAATCCAGACTTACATATTAATATTATAAATGCAAAAGTAACTCTGTTTGTCTGTTTCACGTCTGTTTTTGTTACACAGAAAATCTAGAGCCTTAGGAAGGACATAGGCTCCGTGGCGCAGCGGTCAACACGCCTGCCTGCGACACGGATGGTCCCGGGTTCGATCTCCGGTCAGGTCAAGATGGAAAATGATCGAAAAAAGACTGTGTGATAAAACCGCAACCAACGCGAACGAAGTCGTGGGATCTTAATAATACAGCGAGTAATAAATAATGCAATGTTAATCTAGGCACGGGAGGTTTTGGTAAGAATTTTAAAGACATTTTCGCAAAATACAGTTTCAAACTATTTTTTTAATGGTCTCTCCCATTTAAAATTGATCCAAACTCACACATAGCAGTTATACTTATAACATCCCTCTTTTGCGTTGGAGGTTAAAACCACTGCAATAAACATATAAATTAATATGACAACACTTTATGTTAAAAATTAGCTCCGGTTACTGATGACAGCCCGGGGCGGTCCCAGGTGACTTGCACCCAGGATAGACTATTCTGGCAACGTAGCCTATGTTTTGGGCAATACGGTAAAACATGAGAGTTGCTGCTCTCAAAAAGGTTTTAGCCATAGTATCTTAGTTCGGTCTTTCAGGCTATGTATCGGTGCTCATCACGCACGCATATAAGAGTCTGCTGTCTCTTCAAGCCTTGCTCACACAGGCAACGCCCAAGCCGAGGTCCGTTCCTTCTGGGGATCCCACCTGACAGCCTTTAGTGATGGTTGCTGATATAGGTTGAGGGCACTTTGTCTTCGCTTGAAACGTCTTGTGAAGTAGCGAAAGTTCATTTAGAGCTAACGACATTAGTCCATCCATTAAACAAAGATTTTGTGTAAAACGTTAAATAATCGCCGTGTGGTTCCGGCAGAGTAGAATAGGACCACTCCAAGTCTTCCCTTAGATGTCGTAGAAGTCGACTAAGGAAACACAAGCTAAACAAAGCTATAAACATCAAATAGACCTCTCCAACCCATCTGGCCAGCGTGGAGAGTGTAGGCCAAATCCTCTGACTGCCCTGGCTAATATAATGCTCTGGTAGTACAGAGAGAGTCGTGCTCCTGCAGTGGAGACTGATAAAGACCTGTTGATGATAATGATGATGTTAAATAATTTTCGAAAATGACGATAATATTCAAACCACCTCAAAAAGGAAAAATTACTGATGTCTTCTTAAATGACATCAACATTTTGCCAAAAAAAAAATTCATCAAATTTTATCTTAATGAATTACCTCGAAAGTCATTAACTTTTTTCACCGCCTGACCTAGATATGCAAGAGCATAATAATACAAAGTGCCAAAAGTTTTTGCGATACGTACTAATAGACGCACATGTTGATAATGTATTGTTTTACGTTTATATCTGGGACAAGATGTGGACGCGAGAAATGCTTACACTTGTTGCAAGATTGTGGCTCTCAAACTTTAAGATTTCTTGTTATAACTTATTTTTGTTTTCTGACGGTGAAATATGATTAATGATGAGCTATTCTGTTGTACATATATTTCCTTATTGTTCCATTTAATTTATTTTATTCTATGACCACCATTGAGTTTTCTGCTTCTACCAGTCCAGTTTAAAAAGATACAAAGTGTTGGTGTTACCAGTTTTAACAAATAGCAATAAAAAATGGCATACTCAATTGATTGCTTTATGGGAAATTCTGGTAACAAATCTATACGAGTCCATTCACTTTAACTATTTATTTATTTATTTAACTTTATACACAATACAGTGTAAAGGCGGACTTAAAGCCAATGGCTTTTTCTGCCAGTCAACCAACTGGGTGATGATGACAATTGATGGGATTTCACATTTTGATCATGAGCACGAGCGTTTATAACACCAAATTACACCAATTTCATATATTATAAAGTCCACTAAAATAAATTTGCAAAATCATTTAAAGCAAACCCTTACTGAACCCGTTACTTCCCACCAAAAACTTTATGTTAAGCTTTTGTTGTAGTATTTTATTTGTCATAACTCTCATCTATATATAGCTACGCACCATTATGCCATGCCATCAGTGTTACTCGTATTTTATGTACTTTGATGGACAATTTACTAAAATTTGCAAGCCTTAATTGTTTCATCAGCATCATTCATAATTTCAGCCGCAAGAATTCCACTGCTCTTCTCTCTCATCATCATTTCCAAAATGATCATTTGGAAGCGGCCTGCATCCAGCTTTTCTTTGCAACCTTGGTCAGGTCCTCCGACCATCTGATCGGTGCGCGTCCGATGCTGCGCTTGCCAGTAGCCAGTAAACGAAATTATTTATTTTCCTTAAATAAAAACAATAGAAAAGCTTCAGCAAGTTTGACAAACTGTGAACATCGCGGTGGTATACAAAATTAACACACTCGTGCGGTTCAGTGCTGGCCAACCGCGGGTTGGTCTATACTTTTATTCTTTTAATATACTTATCTATATTCTATATATAAGTAGTAAAAACGCAGAAATTTAGTGTGTCATATTTCTTAAAGATTTCTAATGGATAATTGTCCACGTGGCTAAAAAAGTAGCTGGCTTGGGTGTGCTAGACGCATTTCTCCAGAGATATCAGAATATTACATCTCTGTGCATGTCTGACGATTTCTGGATAAAAAAAGTTAGTGACTGGTGGGCCAAAAGATGTGGCAAACCAAAAACAGGGCGGTGCAATGAGCTTAATAATTACAACAAAGAATGGAGTATGACATACAGCAGACAGACCAAAGTAGAAAGGAGAAAAAAATAGGGCTTTGATAAGTGTTGGGACTGGTTAATATATTGGGGATATATTTTCTACATTTTGGAATCTACATTTTAATATTCTTTACCTCGCTTAAGAGAAGTATAGTGCGCAAGTGACTTTAATTATTTTCACTTGATCGTTGCAATTTTATGTAAATACTCAACATACCTACATTT
This sequence comes from Rhodophaea formosa, assembly GCA_963082605.1. NCBI lineage: Eukaryota > Metazoa > Arthropoda > Insecta > Lepidoptera > Pyralidae > Rhodophaea > Rhodophaea formosa. The sequence goes on along the minus strand of OY720228.1, from coordinate 3,169,314 downwards.
GTAAAAGTAGCAGGACTGAATTATATAAAAGAATACAATTTGTAAGTTGTATTCAATCTAATCAAGTATATAAAAATATTGGAATAAATAATTAAAAAATAACACTAAGTACTTAATAATGTCCAAAAATGTATAGAAAACATAAATTAAGAACTCCTCAAAAAGACATAAGTGTTCCTTTTATTAAGAGAACGCGAGTAGAGTCGCTAGGAAAGCTGGTGTAGATACTATAAAAATAGAAAGTGAGCGGGCCGCGGCTTGAAACCACACTAGAACTTAAAAAGTAAGAACGCGCGCACATGTTGAAAAACAGAAATAAATACAATATCAGTAATTGTGCCACACTCCGGGCACATGGAATCGAGTATAAATAAACTTTCTTTGAACTAACTGTTTACAAAAAACGAGATAATTGTTAATACTTGAAAAGCTTTATCAACGTTTCAATGTTTATATTTCAGCGTGTAAGGGTAACTGATTAATTATTCTTTGGCTTCGAGTATTACGAAAGGAGAATATCAGCTATATTTAACTTTAACCCCATCCCCCCTTTAGCAAAAGTAAGAAAAGCTCTTAAAATGTTACTATTTATTTATTCGTATGGCAAATTTTAACAATCGTTCAAAACAATTACAATTTTACAGTGATAGTATTAGTTGCTGAATCCATTGAATATCTTATGAATAATTTCACACTTTGCTACACTTATGCTCTCTATATTGAGTTGGCAGATTCGGGTCATAGGCCCTATGTCTGTGGTCTGAGAGCTCTGAAAAGAGCTTTTTTGATTGGTTTTGGACATCTTTATTTCTGATGTTGATGAACGATTGTGGTGCTGTGAGATCGTAAATATCGACAGGTACAGCAGCCAGGTTTGTTGCTCGTTTAGCGCCACCCGGGGGACACGTGTAAGGTGTTAGTGGTAGTTCCTACGGAATGTTAAAAATGTTACATAAACATTGGTATAATTTTTTATAAATAAAAAGTTTATTTTTGGAAATGTCCATCAATAGTTTTTTCAGCGCTCGACGAGTATGATTGTTGGAATTGTAATGTCACTGCAATCCAGTTCCAACAATCATGATTAATCATAGTCGGCCTCTTGTAACCAATTTTTGGTCAAATGCCTCTCGCAGTCCTATTAACTCTTCTTCACTTGTGTGTATCTTCTTCATGGTTATGAAGGCAGGTTTGCCAGCCTCCTTTTAGATCTCATTCTCCTTCCTTCTAGGGGTATTTTGTTAATGATAGGCTGGTTTATTATTAAAATAGTTTATGAAACTTTCACTAGTACAAAACGCGTTTGACAAAGACATGGAAAACACACTCGAGTTGATAATGGCGGGTGACGACTGACAATTGACAAGTACTCTCTTCTTCTTCTTCTGCTTTATAAAATGGCTTCCACCGAGATTTCAGTGATTCTGCCAATGTCCAGTAAATTGAGATACTAAGTATCGGTGTTGTACGGTAAAGTTGTAACAAGTAGCATCAAAGATGGCGTATGTTCTTTGATGCCTCGTGGTCGGGAGGTTATGGTGACAAGTCTATACGAGTCCATATAACAGTCCACTTTAACTATTTCACAAAGTCACGAGCATGAGCATTTATAACACCAAACTACACCAATCTCATATTATAAAGTCCACCAAAATCAATTTGCAAAATCGTCCAAGGTAGACCCCAACTGCACCCCTTGACTTCCCACCACAAACTCAAGTACTCTCTATGTGCCGGCAAAATATTTGGCCCCGCTTCACAGCCAGCCAATCAGCGCAAAGAACACAAAACATTACTTTTTATGGTAGCGAATTTACGCTAAAAAGGCATGGCCGGATGCACAGACTAATAATATGTATAGACACACATTTGGCCGACACCTAGAGCAATAAAACAATAGAGCAAACACGAGACTTCATGTATCGGTAACATATTCCTTCTATAGCATGGATCTAGGAATAATATAGGAATATGTACCGGACGCGGGGAAGTTTTTACGTTACATTTTTGCGGCACAGGTAAGTAGGTGCTAATTTAACATTTAAAAGAGTTTAGACTACCTCAAGAAGTCAACATGAAAAATAATCTTTTTAGATTGACCTGGGTCTTGGATGTTTATCTAGTTAATATTTATCAGTAATAAAGTAAAGTCGAGCTCAGTGGCGCTGCGGTCATCACGCCTGCCTGCGATACGAATGGTCCTGGGTTCGATCCCCGGTCAGGTCAAGATGGAAAACGATCTTTTTCAGATTGACCTGGGTTTTGGATGTTTATCTATATATGTATTTGTTATAAAAATATAGTATCGTTGAGTTAGTATCCCATAACAAGTCTTACATAAAAACTTACTTTGGGGCTAGCTCATATATATATATATTATATTTATTTATTTATCATCATCATCATTCGAGTAGATGACGCAGTCAGTCGACCATGCTCACTCACCCTGGTGTCAGAGTTCTTCAGAACCGCCTCTCGGCCTTTGACGTGGTTCCTTTACCGACTACCAGATGGCAGCCGGGACCAACAGCTTCACGTGCATTCCGAAGCAGGAAATCATCTTTATTATCAAGACAATCACGTGATTCATGCCTGCAATGTCCTAACCAAACTAGAAACAACTTAACAAAGTATGCTTCTTGTGGGAATCGAACCCACCACCCCCGGGTCAACAGGCAAACGCCTTAACCACTGGACCACGGAGGCTGTTTAAAAATAAAGTATAGTATCGTTGAGTAAGTATAACAAGTCTCGAACTTACTTTGGGGCTAACTCAGTCTGTGTGATTTGTCCGTATACAAGGGTAAACTTAAGAAAAAAAAATGCATGCTGCTTAATTAATATCGATATATGCGTGAGCTTGTGTCGTGACAAATTTGCATGCATTGATATTTGCGTCACTGTTATGTTTCTTAATTGCTAAAAATAAACAAACATCACGCCATTCTAGGATATCTAAACGCGCATCTGACGCAACCAAAAAAACCTTTCTCACGTATGACAACCAAATCATTGCCATGTGTAACTATTACTCATCTCATTTCTATAAAAAAGCAACGAAAATATCCTAAAAACTCGTTTGAGAATACTAAATAACCCCTAAACCTTCCATTTCAAATCGAAATGACACTTTTACGAAAAAAATCTTAACCCATTCGTGGACATGTGCGTGGAAGGAAAAAAAAGGGTTTTTTTCGTGAGTTCAGTAACCAGATATGGATTAAAAATACAGTTATTTTAGATTTTTTGTCGGTTCAGTGGTTTTGTAGTCGCGTACAGTTGAGTTATAATTAAGAGCCACATGTCAGTAAGTGATTAGGGCTGGAATATTACTGGTTCTATTGTATCGATAAACCTAAAAGAAATATTAAATCAAAATTTCAAGCAGATTTTTGTTTTGTTTTTTTTTTTGGTTTAGTTATTAGAAGTCAATAAATGGAATTTATATTTAAAGGTAAAGAATACGTAGGGATAATTTTTATTCACCTTTAAATATTGTGATACAAAAATAGCTTTAATTGTATAAATATAAACATACACCCACGAGTAACGCAAAGATTTTAAATAAGTAGCCTGCATATTTTTTCTAAATTATCTAGTAATTACTCTACTTATTAGGTACAACAAATGTTGATTTAGTATCTCCTTGAGTCAAATGAATCAAATGTTTTTTTTTAACTTTTTTTCAGTTACCCTTGACAGTTCTCAGTGCTTTCCAGTCAGTCTATGAAGATGACAGCTGAAATGTACCAGAAAAGTTGTGACAATACTACAGAAACTTTGATTAACAATAAATGTACAGAAAGTGTCGCCGTGTGGTTCCCGGCAGAGTAGAATAGGACCACTTCAAGTCTTCCCGTGGATGTCGTAGAAGGCGACTTAGGAAACGCAGGCTAAACAAAGCTTTATAAACATCAAAAAGTCCTCTCCAACCCGTCTAGCCAGCGTGGAGAGAGTAGGCCAAATCCTCTGACTGCTCTGGCTAATACGCCTCTGGTAGTGCAGAGAGGGTCTTGCTTCTGCAGTGGAGACTAAAAAAAGACCTGATGATGTACAGAAAGTATACGATAGCTATCGATAAAGTAGCACAGCCCTAGCGCACTTGGCTCGTCTCATAAATCAACCTAGCGCGCGTCGTATCGATAGCAGCATGCTTTTGTAATAACATTTTTTATCGGCGTTATTATTATTTCAAAGAAACACAATTGTTATGTACTTGTAAGATTTTAACCATGCATACCGACAAACAGTCTACATTGACTGCCTTCTTGAAGTCATTAAACGCCGCGAGGAGTTCGATGGCCCAGTGGTCGTGAGAATTATTAGCGCTTACGCATGTTAAGCAAACCCGGGCGCAGTCCCCACTTGGATGGGCGACCGCAAGTGGCATAAAAATATATCAAGCTACTCCATCCAGGCTGTCATCACAACATTGATTGTAGCATTGATACCATAGAAAAAGTTATAAATATTGACGGGCTGAGTCACCCCTTTAAGAGGATCGACTACCTGTAATTTTCATACAAAAAGCGATAACTCTTCCACCCTGCTAAACCGTTACGAAATGAGAAAATTTTGGTGTCATTTGATTTAGCACACCTTAATCTAGGGCTGACCGTCTTTCATTTTTATTGATTCGGTTTAAATTAATTTAAATAAAATGCCACGGGTATTTTTTTTTTTTTATGTAAATTATATGGATATCTACTTAGATGCTCATAACTTTTGTTGTAAGCAATATATCTTAAATATCAAAACGTACAGCCCTACTTCTCCAATTTCTCAATAATGTGTAAAAAAGTATTGAAATTGGACTATGTTTAAAGGGAAGTTTAGTATGAAAATATACAGGTAGTCATCTTCTTAAGGCGAGGTGAGTTCACACACTAGCGCCACCCAGCAATTAATTCATTTACACCTAAATCAAATCAAATTAAAAAATCTAATAGCTGATATCCCTAGTAAATTATTTGTTGTATTCTTTTTATTACTTTCATAGATATTACAATTTAATTTTAAGAGAACGAATTTTTACTTTAATTCATCAAATTAAAAATAGTGAAAACTTGTACCAACAATACTACAAGTAATTCACTAAGGTATTTAGCTATTAGACTTTTTAAATTTGATATGATTTAGGACTTATAGAATTAATTGCTAGGTGCCGCTAGTGTGTGAACTCACCTCGCCTTAAGGGTGTGTCGAGAGTCAGTTTATACGCTGTATAGTTATTTAAAAGAACATTGTAAAACATATAGTATTACTAGCTGCCTGCCGCTTTGCCCGGGTGTTTTATATGTCTTTCTCAGTAACCTAACCTATGTGGATGCAAAATTTCATCATGAATGGTTCAGAAGATAGGGCGTGAAAGCGTAACAAACAAACAATCAAACTCACTTTCGCATTTATAATATTAAGTTAGGATTGAAAAAAACTTGGAAAAAATACTGCATATTTATTTTTAACTAGCTGAAACCCGCGGCTTCGCCCGCGTAATAAATAGCCTATGTCCTTCTCCGTACCCTAACCTATGTGTATGCAAAATTTCATGATGATCGATTCAGTAGATACGGCGTGAAAGCGTAACGAACAAACAATCAAACTCACTTTCGCATTTATAATATTAGTTGGGATTATTATTATTCAACGACGTGGCAAATCAATAAATATCTAGGGGCAAATCACAGATTAAGCAAGCCCCAAAGTAAATTAGCAAAATTGTGTTGCGGGATATAAACTTAACGATAGGATATTATATTAATACTAGCTGTTACCCGCGGCTCCGCCCGCGTGATATATAGCCTATGTCCTTCTCAGTACCCTTACCTATGTGTATGCAAAATTTCACGATGATTCGTTCAGCAGATACAGCGGGAAAGCGTAACAAACAAACAAACAAATAAACAAACAAACAAACTCACTTTCGCATTTATAATATTAGTTAGGAAGTTAGGATTAGGATTTGGATATATAATTACATGAGTATTATATGTATCAATAAACCTTCTGGACCCATGCTGATCTAAAAAAGATCATTTTCCATCTTGACCTGCCCAGGAATCGAACCTGTCCTAGGTACGTAGTGACTCAAAGGCAGCACTGAGCTACTTAGATCGTCAAAGTTCATAGCAAGCTAAGCGACACATGATTTAATCCAGCGGATGTGAGTGAACCTCTTATTTTATTAGCTAATTAATTACTCCAAGAGCTGCATAACAAATGTTGCAGTTTTGTGACTAATAGCAACGTGCTAAAAATAGTCGGTTGCTTGTAACTACAGCTGCCTATTTGCTAACTTTTGTCAACTACCTACGGTGTTAAACGTTTTGATGGTCACTTTAACATATATTACACTAGTTGTATATAGCCTATGTCCTTCTCAGTACCCTAACCTATATGTATGCAAAATTTCATCATGATCGGTTCAGTAGATAGGACGTAAAAGCGTAACAAACAAACTCACTTTCGCATTCATAATATTACTAGCTGTTACCCGCGGCTTCGCCCGCGTAATATATAGCCTATGTCCTTCTCGGTACCCTAACCTATGTGTATGCAAAATATATATTATACATACCTAAATATATACGTATGGATAAACCTTCAAGACCAGACCAATTTATAGAAGATAATTTTCCATCTTTGCCTGAGCAGGTATCGAACTTATCCTAGGTAGTTACGTACTGACTGAAAGGCACCACTGAGCTACAGAGATCGTCATAGTTCAGTCAAGCCAAGTGACACATGATTTCATCCAGCGGATGTGAGTGAACCTCTTATTTTATTAGCTAATAAATTACTCCAAGAGCTGCATAACAAATGTTGCAGTTTTGTGACTAATAGCAACGTGCTAAAAATAGTCTTTTGCTTGTTTCTACAGCTGCCTATTTACTAACTTTTCGGCGTTCAACGTTTTGATGGAAACTTTAACATAAGTATATTACATCAGCTTTGACCCGCGTGATATATAGCCTATGTCCTTCTCAGTGCTAACCTCCAGAGTCCAACCCGTCACGGCCAGCGTGGCTCTGTATAGGCCAAATCCTCTGACTGCTTTAGCTAATATATGGCTCTAGTAGTACAGAGAGGGTCATGCTTCTGCAGTGTAGACTAATACAGATCTGATGATGATTACTCACTAATATACATATGTACAAATAAATGAAGTATAATATGGTCATAATATGGCTCCGTGGCGCAGCGGTCAACACGCCAGCCTGCGACATGGATGGTCCCGGGTTCGATCCCCGGTCAGGTCAAGATGGAAAATGATCTTTTTCAGATTGACCTGAGTCTTGGATGTTTATCTATTTATGTATTTGTTATAAAATATAGTATCGTTGAGTTAGTATCCCATAACACAAGTCTAGAACTTACTTTGGGGCTAGCTCAATCTGTGTGATTTGTCCGTATATATTTATTTATTTATTTATTTTATTTATCGTAAGTGTAGTAGATTCCGTAAATGAAAGTACTGTAGGCAGCAGGCAGGGTAAATAAAAGAAAAATGATGATGTACCAAGTGTCTAGTTTTACCTTTTTTTCTCGTTTGACAGATGTCACAGATATGTCCTATCTTCGATGTCAAGTAGATATACGATTTCAGGTTTCAGATGGTGGTGGGAAGTCAAGGGGTGCAGTTGGGGTCTACTTTGGAAGATTTTGCAAATTGATTTTGGTGGACTTTATAATATGAAATTGCTGTAGTTTGGTGTTATAAATGCTCGTGCTTATGAACAATTTGTGAAATAGTTAAAGTGGACTGTTATATGGACTCGTATAGACTTGTCACCATAAGCTCCCACGAGGCATCAAAGAACATACGGCATCTTTGATGCTACTTGTTACAACTTTACCGTACAAGTTGTATCCCAATTTACTGAACATTGGCAGAATCACTGAAATCTCGGTGGAAGCCATATTATAAAACAGAAGAAGAAGAAGGTTTCAGATTTTATAGCACAGAAATAAAACAAAACGTTAATTGTAATGATTTGGTTTAATACAACACTAATTAAGTATAATTTACAATGATCAATAAATGTATTCGTGCACCACGTTGGGCGCCAAAACAGCCGTGAAAGGGGATGACCTCTCTCTATTCCGTAAGCCGATAGTGTATAGCTATCTCTGTCACCCCCGCAAAGCCGTCTACTACAACACAGCAAAACTCCGCTAATCGGCAAAAAATAACTTTATAACAATCAATTCCGTATTTATGACTTTTTTCGTGCATCGGGTAAAAATATGTAAAAAATAGTATAGTTTGGCTTAAAATGATGACAATACTAGTGACGCCACTTTTACGTAACAGTTTTTCTATGTTTGTTTTACATGAGGCATTAAGTGTCACTAAAAAAAATTGTGTTTCCAAAAAAAAGATTAGCAGACTATACGTTGTACTTTAACATGGTAAACAAAGTTTTCATGTTAATATTTTTTTTAAATGATCACTATTTTTAAAATTTTCTTTAAATCTCACTTTATGAAAAAAAAAACATTATTAAAATAGCTTAAATTAATATAATCAACGGAGTACGTTTCTATTACATCATTTAGATATAATTGATTAGTAACTTAATAAAATCATAAAAAAATAAACAGGCGGACATATGTTGGTATTGTGGCTATTGAAATTAAATGAATTTTTATAATAATTAAATAATCAAGTTCGATCAATCTTAATTGTTTTTTTATAGAATTGAAATTAGCAGTAATATAAAAATAGCTTGAAATATGCTACGGTAAATTTAATGCGGCAGATATTTTAAAAGTAAAACTATCAACATTATTTGCAAAAAAGGGTCATGGAGCATCCAACATTCTACCGTTTCTTACACAGCGTATTAGTTATTGCAAATTGGATATACATATACATTACCGTTCGAAATTATGTCTACATTTTATAATAGGTATACATACATAGCAGTGATATGATTATTTTCACCCTTTCTTAATTATTCGTATTATATTGATTATTGAACTTCATAATCAACCAAAACTTACAATAACATTTTCATTAGATAATTTTTCATTATTATATGTTTTTCATAAATGCAGTGCTTATTTGAAAATGCACGAAAAAGTAAAAACGAATACAAATTTACGGTAGGTACAGCGAAAATTTTACTAATCACTAAGTATTCTTTTCTAAATTTTCTACAACATGAACGATTTAATATGCAATAGTCATAATAAGTAAACGTTACACTTGTCTAAAGTTACTTTTAAAGAATTTACAGATCATGAAGACCATGATTAATATTTACATTACAATCTTAACCTAAAAAAACAATTCCTGGGAATAAAAAAATATTCAAACGTATTCATTAGTACCAATTGTATGGCACGCTATTATGTCTCCTAACTTTAATGCCCTTAAATCGCAAACATTTTTAACAAAAATATTTAATTTTTCAGATCATTATCAATTTCAATCACAAAAAATGACTGTTTAAGAAAATAAGAAGTTGTAATAATTATGCCTCATACATATTCATGTGGTCATTTGCTGCAACTGCAACGTATTAATTTCACTATAGTTGAGATCTTTTAAGAAAAAAATAAGTAGTATATTCGCGCAAAAGAAATATAAATGCAATAAATACGAACCGAACGCTTGGCGTGAATTTCTCTAAAAATGTGTAGATGTTTATCTATATTAGGCCAATACAACTACTTATTGTTCTTACTATTATGGTACAAGATGATTAAATATTTTTAATATTGATATGGACCTTTTAAGGTTATAAATCGTTGACTGATTATCCGTTCAATTCGTTTCTAGAATTTACTAACACTTACGCTATAACATATCACTAACAAGTATCTGGATTACAGCTACCAAACCTAAAATTAAGGAAATAAAACCTATAATACTTCAAAGAATCCCGTTAAAACCGGGTCAATAATAAAAAAAGAACAAAAATATATATTTGGTTACACTTACACAATTCCTTGCGGAGATCGTCCTTTTACATATAAAAGTTCAACAGTGAACACATTACACTCTCTAAAACACCATTCTATATAACTTGAAATAGATCTAGACCCGTAAATATTAAACTGTATTACATACTGTGATAATTATATAGCTAACACTATGGGCGTAGAATGTTTATAGTCATTGCGTTACTAGACGAACACTTCACTTGTAACATTATCACTTCGAGCCTTAAACTAGATTTAACTAGAAAAAACCAGTTCCTGCCAGCTCTTCCTAGTTCCTTCAGCTGTAGTTATTCCAGTTTCAACCGGATAAATGTGGATTTTACTTGTCAGATCTCTGTTCGTTAAGGGACAAGTTTTCGGCCTCGTCCTTGATGTGAGATATGGAGGGCCGGTATCTGTCCTCCGAGCGAGGGTAATCATCGTAAGGGCTGGTCTCTCCAGATCGATTACTGGATGACTCCTTATTAGAGTTTGAATAGTCACCTATAAAATAAAGTTTATGTACTGTCTCTTCAATATGTTTGGAACTGAACTAAAGATAATTTAAATTCACGTGCTCAACATGAAAACGAACAACTTTTGTTCTTTGATCAAGTCTGAAATCGAGAAATATTAATGAGCGTTTCCATAGTACGTTGAATGCATTAGTAGGTAACTAATGCAAAATGTATGGAGCAGCTGTTTTTTTTTCGATTTCAGGTTTGTTCACAGAACAACAGTTTTTCGTTTTCATGTTGAGAATGTGAATTTAAATTATCGCTAGCTCAACATCAAACACATTGTATTGGTAATTTATTTGAAAAAAGAAATAGTATGAATGTTTATTTCGAATATACTTAATAAAAGTAATGCATTCAATATTGCTAGATTTAATTATTGGTATTGAAGTCGATTGAATTAAATAACATTTATCTAAGTTTTTTGTCATATCCACTTTCGCTAAAGGATAGTGACATACATCGTGATGAAAGCTTTTAATCCGTTAAGACGTTTATGCACAAAAAAGAATTTAATTTATAATTGAACGAGCGAGCGAAGCGAGCAAGGTATTCAAGTCGATTTGTGGCGAAAAAAATTTACTTCGGCTGTATGTAACTATGTAGATATGTTTACTCCACGATAACTCTCAAACCGGTATTCCAAACACGATGACATTTAAAACGTTTGTAGATAATATTAGTAATTCAGTCTTCAAGTTTAATGGGCATCAAAATCGGTTCAATAGTTAACGAGATATTTAAATTATATTCGCTAGGTCATAGTTCATGACGAACTACTAGTTATTTAGTGAGGTTGGTATTAGTTACCTTTGTTAGAATAATCAGACGCCTGCATTTCGTTCTTGAGCGCATATATATTGGGCTTTATGTCCTGAGTCTCGGCGCCACTGAGGTCCTCAGCTTTCACATCGTGAGACGAACTGCTGTTGCCGTAACCATTCATCATTGAGGGCCGACTGTAAAACAAATACACATTAGACTTAAACATCTTCTTCTATTGACATATCTCTTTCTCTTTTTTTACATCTAATAAATGTATCTGTTTGTACAACACTTAGTAAACGCATTTCAACACCACACCCTTGAATTAGGAGTTGACCTGTATCTCGAGTGGTGGGAAGCATCGTGCAAGTTGTTCTGATGTGCTGAAATAGTTGATACTAGTAGCGACATTTACAGGATTTAGAAATCAATGCATTGAAATTCCTAAATTAGTGCTTTCCACAGTAATTAGGGAATTAATTTATAAATAAATAAATAAAAAATAAATAAATAAATATATACGGACAAATCACACAGATTGAGCTAGCCCCAAAGTAAGTTCCTTGTGTTATGGGATACTAACTCAACGATACTATATTTTATAACAAATACATATATAGATAAACATCCAAGACCCAGGTCAATCTGAAAAAGATCATTTTCCATCTTGACCTGACCGGGGATCGAACCCGGGACCATCCGTGTCGCAGGCAGGCGTGTTGACCGCTGCGCCACGGAGCTCGTCAGTCAAATGACAGTAGAAAATATTTATTTAACTAAGATAAGCATCTTACCTGGTCTGGCTGCAATGAGCAAGCACTCATAGCAGCCAGACCAGGTAAAAAGTTTTGTAGGTATTGTGCTCCGTGTGATTCTGAACGAAAATGCTCAAACCTAGTACACAGATGGCTCGAAGACCAATGATGGAAAATGAGCGGGCATTTACTCCGAGAACAAACAACTGTTTTAGAGCATGGGCCAGTTCTCTACTGTATTTCAAGCGGAAACATGCAGTAACTGTCTGTGCCAAAATGAATTTAGAGAAAGGGTTAAAAAATTGATTCTTCAAGTATTACAAAGTTCCAAGCTGAAAATTCATCATATCTATATTCTAAGTACAGCCAGGTGACTTTCGCAGCACTCAACACAGACAGAATCTATTACAAACTGGTCTTGGACGGTTTGAATGCCTTAAGTCAACTGGGCAGAAACAAAAGGTTCGGTTACGTTGGGATTGAGGGCTTTGACGGTAAGGTGAGCTGGTAAGAAATGGATAGAATATGTTTATAATGTATATGAATAATAACGCATTATAGAAATAAATGTATGTGTCGACAGCAGGCATCAAGTTGAATAGATTAATCCGAGGGGACACATACACTCCAAGGTGGACGATGCCAGGTAGCAGAAAAGGATCTGAAAGTATAGCAGGACATAGACAAGATTTCTGATTGGAGCCCTGACCGGACATAGCAAAAATATCTGTCAGCTCTTCAAATTTAATATATTCGGAAACTCCTTATGTAGGTAACGTGAGGAATGAGGAAACAATTAGGCACACTTTGTGTTTCTGTGACTCATTGGCTGGTAAGCGTTTGGACCTCGTCGGATTAGCTGGGGATATTCTGAAGCTCATGCAGTCCTACAGTTGTCATCGTGCGGGTGAGTAAAATTCACGGGGTAAGTACAAAATAATCTAAAGGTTAGACGTGCTTCCGATTCTTAATCGGCCCCATTAAATGTAAGATTTTAAGTAAACTTTGACATGCAATACGCTTTTTCCATTTTTGTCCATCAAATTTATTACTTTAAAGGTATGAGCTGACGGTGAAATTTTTTTACAGGATATGGTTCGTTTTTAAAGGATAATTATAAAAGGTTTAGTGATAAAAAAGTTAGTACCTGTAGTCATCATGTGATGACGGATATTCGTCAGTCTGCATCATGTGGTCCTCTCCAGACATATACGATAGGTTGCAGTCTTCCATCATACCCTAAAATTGTTAAATTTGTATTAAAAAAAAAACACTATTATCATTAGTAAGTTGGTGTTTTGAAATTTGACTATTGCCTAAATAATATATTTGACTTTCGTACCTGGAGGTTACGCTTAAGAGCTTCACTGTAACCATGGGGGCTGGTCATCATTGGTGGACTCTGAGCACCCATAAATCTGTTAAAAATACAAAAACTTATGACGTTTGTTGTTTAACTTCAAAATGTAAAATAAATCATTATTTATTTTCATTTTACAAAACAAAATATTTTATTGACATATTATTGATAATTGCTAATTAACTTTAAATTAATTTATTAAAGTATAAAATAAAAAAATCATACCCGGCCATTTCAGACCTCTTCTAATATAAACGGCAAATGAATTGCCATCATAAATATTTTGCTATCAATAGTGATTTTTGTGAAAGTGTAAATTGTGAAGTGTATAATTTTGAATAAAAAGACCAATTCATCTGTAAAGTGATTCCGTGTGCGTATGAAATGTTCATGTGTGTGTTATTAAGAAAGATAGAATATAATATAGAATAAAATAGTTTAAAAGGCAAGCATATGATCAAAAAAGATAAAAAACGTCTAACTACCATGCGACGAAAATGCACTTGCAAAGCGGAATAAGCGAACACTTACCAAAAACCAGAGAGGTATAGGGAATAAGTCATGCATAAGTTAGAGACGGGATAAAAAGATAAAGTTCTCGTTAGTCTTACTTGGGTATCCAACGACGATCCTTCTTTACAATATTGTATACATGCATATGTATAATACAAACATTTTGTGTTCATTTAGATGTACCTTACGGCTTTCATCAAATACAAATTAAAAAGGAAATATAGGAAATTACCAAATTACATGAGCAAATTAATTAAGCTAATCGTTGAACAAGTTATTTGTATTGTGATGTTAAAAACTATAGCAAAACAATCAGTTACAGCTTTGCACTATAGGCTGTGGAGTTAACTTGTGTTTACTCTACATAGATGATGCTCTAATTCTTTCCAGAGTAATGTAAACACATGTCAATCCAAAACCTGACTATATTAAATTGGAACAATCACGTGGTCTAGTTACGTACTAACATGACAGGTTGAATTAATCTAAGGTTACACAGTGATACACTTTACATAATGGTCAGAAACATCAATCTAATATTACCCAAAATTATATTGACATAATTTTAGGTAGATTTCACATACATAATACTATGTGGACGCGATCGTCCAACGATTCTCGATTGTAAAAATACACAAATAACAATTTATATTGAGTTCTTTTTTATAATGATATTTTGACAATTCAATGATACAGATTCTGAAATTATAGTTCGCATTATTTATCTTTTTTGACGTTTTCCATTTAAAAAAGCTCGATTCAGCACAACATTCCAAAATTTATTAGAATTATTAAAGAATTCAATATCAACCAGTAACCTCGTCAAATCACTAAGGATAGGAAGCGGACGCAAGGCTCTGAAGTGTAACTGCTAAGATTGAACCGATAATACGCTATCAAATTAAATGTTAATTTGATTACAAATTTTACTCATCAACCCGACTTTAGGCTCAAGACACGTGTCATCAGAAAAAAAAAACCAATGGCAAGAGCGCTGAATCAACAGGAAAAGGTCAAAACCTAAGATTCGTTGGACGTTCGCCAGTTCTGGTTGCGCAGCGTCCTTACTGTGGTGGCGGAGGGTTGGCCCCCGGAGCCGGCTCATACTTCCTGGGCCTGCCGCGGCTCAGGTGGCGTCTCTTCACGAACTCCGCGTCGTCGACCATCCAGAACGATCCGAAGTCATCCTCGTACCGCACGAAACATTTGTGCAGAGACAGGTTGGTCCGGATCGCATTCTATAATTCAGCGCCGTTTAGAACAATATACAAACAAATGCAACCCGAGTTGTACTTCCATCGTCTTGTAATATTGGGTATAAGACGTTGAAAGCACAGTAAGATCGTCGTGGAGAACATTGTAGACATGCAGGATCGCCCAAGAAGAACCCCAAGGAAGGGGAAAATAGGAGGGATGTTAATAGGCAAGCGAGAAAACGTTATTCACCGTCGCTTAAATCCACGTACACACACAAAACGAGACCTAAATACCAAAATACATGACCTCACAATTTGGTAACGCTATAATCGATATTATAATTTTTGATCTTTATAGCGTTACTTACAAATTTTAAAATCACTACACAAATAATTACAAATTCTGGAATAAAATCTGACGTTTATTTACACAGTAAGAGTTAGATACATCGCTAGGTTAGATAGAAAATATTTAAGAGAAGATTAAAATGTTGGATTTGAAAATCTGTTGAGTGTTATCATGTGCAGAGTTACTTTCATTTTGCTCTTTGATGCCAAGTGGATTGAAATCAAGTTGATGTAAATAGATGTCTTCTTACT
This sequence comes from Rhodophaea formosa, assembly GCA_963082605.1. Classification (NCBI taxonomy): domain Eukaryota; kingdom Metazoa; phylum Arthropoda; class Insecta; order Lepidoptera; family Pyralidae; genus Rhodophaea; species Rhodophaea formosa. Next base: position 3,153,677 of record OY720228.1, on the reverse strand, counting down.
TCACAATTTACACTTTTTTTCTGATATGTATAGTAAAGTGTGTTGTGTTTTCAGGAAAGTAACTGCGTAACCAAGTTTTATATGACATGGTTTATTATAACATATTTTTTGTCGGTTTGTATCTCAAAAGTGTGTGCCATTAAATTAAATTTATTCTTCTCCAGTATTTATGTACAGTACAAATATATTTCATGTAGGATGTTTCATATGTATTCTGACTGAATGCCATGTGTTTTTTGTATGCAGTGCTAAGTGTGAAGTCATTTTATTAGTTAGTGTTAAGTTAGTTTTGCTTGTATTTATTGAATGTGTAATTGTGGGTTTTGTTTTTACATGCTGTTTGGAATTATTGATGTTTGGATAGCTTTTAATTTGTAAAAGTATGTAAGTGATGTGATAAATAGACACAGTAGTGATGTAGGCAATATAATCAGTGTACAATTTTTATGGCAAATAATATGGAAATAAAACAATATTATGTGAATTGTCTGCAACGGCAGTGACTACTTGATGGATTTTTGCCGTAACTTACTGTAGAGCTAGGTAGATTTGTGTGATTTGTCCCTACATTATAATTATTTATTTATTTGCCAAATTATAAAATTATGGTGGGTGCCGTTGTTTTTCCTTTTATAATTTAACAGTAGAATAAGACAGTTGGATTTTTTTCAGTAAATTCAAAACGTGCGATGTATTTGTCTAGTAATTATAAAAAAAATAACATAGCTGCAATGCAAAAACTGTTTTTTCCAGCTTGACTTAAGTAAATATTGTTATTGATTGAGATTTATTTATGTGACTGTATATATTACAATGCTGCTTTGTGTAAAATAAAAATGTGTTGTTTGTATTTTTATTTAAATTGTTCTGATTGTAATAAGAAAAACATATACTGACATTGTGTTTATTATTGTATGGTAATTAATATGAAATGTATTATTCTGATTGTTTATTTCTTAAAATTGCATATTTAGTAACATTTAGATGGCATTAAGATGTATTTATGTTTGGATATTATAAGGTGTTATTGTTGTGAGATGTATATTTGTTTTTATTATATTAACATATGTTAGTTTGAGTAAAGTAGATATTGTAAAGTAATTTAATATGTGTTCTTTGTAGTGTTATGAAATGTGTTCTATTTGTTCTGTGTTTTTGTTTTAGTCTTGTCGTGAAATGTAAATGTCTAAGAAAAGATAAGTATTATACAGGTTTGTTGAGTGTTTTGTGAAATGTATTTATACTTGTGTATTTTGATAAGTATTTCGTGTGAATGTATTTTAAGATTGAGATTTGTGTGTACAATAGTCTGTCCTTTTTGTGTATTAGAAAAATGTGTAAAAAATATTGTGATATAGTTTCGAGTATATGTAGTGTCTGCAGTGTACTGCATATAAAAATGCTGTTTTTGTATTAGAAAAATTCGTGAGAAACTTATTTTTGTGATGTAGTTCAGACTGAGTGTGGTGTCTGCCGTGTAGTGCATATAAAAAGGCGGTATATGAGAAGGGTCTGCATGGCGGGCCGTACCCCGCGTGCAGCGGCGGCGGCGCGTGCGCGGCGCGCTGCGGCCGGCGCTTGTAGAACTCCACCTCGTCCACCGTCCACACCGCGCCCTTCACGTTCTCCACGCGCATGAAGCATTTGTGAAGCGACAGGTTGTGACGGACGGCGTTCTGTTGTTGTACTATTCTAGTCTTTATATGTTCACACAGGTTTCTTATGGCATTGCAGTATGAATGAAAAAAAATATAAAAAGAAAATTTAAGAAAATTTTATTAAAAAAAATTGTATTTTATATTTTTTTAAATCTGTGAACATTTAATTGGTAGAATACACTCATAGATAATTTATTTGACATGACAATGAAAAAAATAAACATAAATTACGAAAGATTAAAAATGAAAGAAATTAATGTTTAATTAAATGTAAAACATTCATACTGCATTGTATTGCTTCCAACATTGAAAAAAACATTTTTAAATAACCTAAAGTTAGTCAACAAGAACTATTTATTACATTTCTAACAATAAATATATGTATGCATAAATACACATTTTATAGAACTTCTGCTTTCAAATAAGATTATTTAATAATTGTCTTATTTGAAGGCAGATAAGTATTATTCCTGTAAATAAATAAAATATCACATCTAAGAACAATTATTTAAAAACTACTTTTACCTTGACTGTGCTGTTTCAGATGCTAAATGTTGTAAATAATTATAATTATCTATTATAAAAATTGGAATATGAGGTATTTTTTACTTATTTTTTTTAAATTAAGCATAATTGAATTACCTATTCAAATTCTTTTTTTGTGAGATATTATATTTTTTTGATAAAGTTACTAAGTTTTGGATATGTGATAAGATATCCTTTATTATGTTAGTACTGAGATAAAAAGTATTTTAATTGAAATACTTTTTATCTCAGTACTAACATAACCCTAATAAACGCCAATATTGTCTAGTAAATCCCATTAACTGGAATGTATTTAAAATTATGGTTTTGATTGTTATTACTTTTATTTGTCAAATAGATTAAATAAAAAAACTACCACAACGTACCTTCCACGTCGCTGCATTGCGCCTGAAGTAGCAGAATGTTGTTTGGAACCAGTTGTAGATCTCGTTCAGAGTTAGCTGCTTGTCTGGAGATTCTATTATAGCCTGAAAATAAATTATTATAAATACATAAGTTTTAAATAAAAAATAAATAAATAAGGGCCTTGGTTTGATTTCTAAAGAGATAATCATTATTTGTAATACATAATTTCCATTAAATTTAAATACAGGGTATTTATTTATATAATTTGTTACGGCCACTTTAATAGCGACATTATTTTTTCACATAATATCACATATAAAAAATATAGATTGAAATACTTTTGGGTTTTTTGTTTCAAAGCGATAGTGTCTGAAATAATTCATTGCTTGAAATATCAGCTTTGTAAATTTTACTCATAGAATTATTTCGTGCTATCTAAATGAAAATAAATTAAATTACTTCTAATAAGGTTTTGTCGCGTTAATTACATGAACTTGATTAACTTACTTGTCGGATCAAAGATGCATATGTGAACGGAGGTCGTACATCTGCTGACTTATAAAACTCACGGTTGCGCTGAATCTCTGAAAAGAATAATAAAATTAAAAATATAAATTTCTATTCGACAACAGTAGAAAAACCTAAGACAGAAAATTACCTTGTTGGACATCTAATCCGGCTCTTTCGAGCATGTAAGGAAGACCTTAGACAGAAAAAATAAGATTTCTTTAAAATTAACTGATATACTAAATAACTTTCCATACAGACTGTCATGTTCCTATTATAATTTACTGAGCGTGTGAGTAGCGCGAACGAAGTGTTCGGTTTCAACTTGGGTACTAATGTTTTCGAAGTCTGGCTCTCCTTTGCTTTTCATTTCTTAACAGATTTTTGCAAAATTTTGTGAGCGTGCAACGATAATAACGTATACTTATATATTATTTTGACGATTTGACCATTTCGAGTTCACTGTCACACGAGGTGAGGCTCATGTTTGTGACCCTCGCGAGATTTGGATACAACTTACAGAGCACTGTAGTCTAGTAAATAATCACCACCACATGGGTTTTTGCAGTTGACTCCACGATTTTACACAACTTTGTAATAGTAATGCTGAATTCCAGTTTTTTTTTAATGAAATCACTTGTATACATATTTTATTCATATATTTTAGATATGAATAAAAGGTAAGCGATAAAGTCATTATGTAATTGTTTTTTATTTAGGGAGCTTTGGTAGAAAAACATAAGTACTTGGCAATGTTCCTTTTTGAAATTCATAAGGATACCTACCATAAATCGGAATCGCGCATGATTGGTTTTGTTCATACCTAAGTAACCGTCAACAGTGCGTAGAAATTGAGTATGTAAATTCTGAGACTGGATCTATCACACTCTATCAGTCAAATACATGCAATATGCCTAATTCAATCCCCCAAGGCAGTATTCTCGGATGCGTTCTGTTTTTAATTTATATTAATGACCTGCCTAAATTAATGAAAGCGCCACAGGAAAACTGCGTCCTGTTCGCCGATGACATTTCCGTTTTATTTCCTTGTGATAATACCGTGACATTAAATAATCAACTTTCAAAAATTTTTACTGACATTTCTCAATGGCTAGAGGACCATAACCTAAAAATTAATTTGACAAAAACTAAAATTATGCAGTTCAGACCCTACCAAAAAGCCCATATAGACATAAATTTCCACGTAAATGGAAATACAATCAAATGTGTTGACAGTACAACGCTACTTGGTATTGAAATTGATACAAATATCTCGTGGAAACAGCATGTCCAAAAAGCAAAAAGTAAGCTTTCTAGTTTTACCTATGCTCTATCACAGCTAAAACGTACTACTGACCTTAAAACTGCGTTAACAGCTTACTATGCTTATGCTCATGTCCAACTTCAATATGGCGTTATATTATGGGGTAATAGTACTGATGCAGATAAACTTTTTAAAATGCAAAAAAAATGTATTCGCATTTTAGTAAATGCTAAAGATCAAACTGTAAGCTGTCGACCCCACTTTAAAAAGCTAGGCATACTTACGTTAACAGGGATATACATTTTGGAAATGTGTAAATTTGTAAAAAATAATGAAGGTCAATACAAAACCAGAGAACAATCGCGAGAGTGCTACATAAGCACGCGGTTCAAAGGGCAATTAGAACTTCCTACTGGCAGACTCGAACTATTTAATTCTGGCCCATTAGTTATGTCTGCAAAAATATATAATAAAATACCTGCGCCTATTAAGGCTGAAACAAAAATTAAAGTTTTTATGAGGATACTTAAAGAGTACCTTCTCGAAAAAAGTTTTTATAGTTTAGAAGAGTTTTTGGTATAGATTGAATAAAATTTTGTAGATACTATATAATTAATTAATAATAATAATGTTGACTGCTTCTTTTTTTTTGTGAATATGCATGAATAGTTTTATATATATATATATATTTTTGTTTAATCTAATATTTTGACTAATTTTGCTTCATTTTCAAATATGGTTTGGACATTACTTTTTAATTATCTTTGTTTTAATTATTTTAGCTTTGACAATTTACTTTTTAATTATTATTATTGTAGTGCCCTACCAGGGTTCCATGTAGCGCTTCTGTTAATTATTAACACCTGTTTATATATGTAACATGGAAACAATAAATAAATGAAATGAAATGAAATGAAATAAATAGGGAAAGGATCGAATTCGAGTTGCATCATGAAACTCGAATTCGTGACATGAAAAAACCTCATCCAAACGAATGTTAAAATTTAGTACAATTTCAATATTTGTTTGGATGTTATTATGGCTACTATGAAACTGGGTTACTATGAACTTTAATGCCGGCATGATCTAACTATTTCAGAAACTTTTATTGAGGATTAATCATGGGTTTGTTTTGGTAACTACTAGCGCCACAGAGGGAAAAAAATGAACTAAATTTGAATCACCTGATTGACTGATTTTATATCCGCTCTGTTCAAAGGGCTATGTTACAATCCGCTAACTGGTTGGACGTTGAGCGACGCTTGTTTAATCAACGTTCGGCCTAGTCATTCAATTAAACGTGGTCGTTCAATGAATGCGCTAGTCATTCAATCAAATAGCAGTTTCAACCAGATGACTGCGACATATATAAAATAATACATTACCTCCAGCAATAGCGACTCCAGATTTGTCGGAGACGCGACGTCGCACTGGTCCCGGTGACGCACCTTCACTAGCGGTACCTGAAAATTGTACAATAAGATGACCTTTAACTGAAATATAAGAAGATGTAATACGGGAAAATTCAGAAAGTAATATAGAGCATTTATTGCCTAAAACAACGCATAAGACCCGAGACGTGTGAGCAGCGCATAAGTAATTAAACGCCGCATCACAATTAAATGAAAAACTAATATGTTCATCTTAAATCTTGTGTCCATTCTTGTTTCATTAATGAGTTATTTAGTACCTTGAAGCGACTACTTAGGGACTTAGATTTTAAATGACTTCAAAAAAATAATGTACCAAATCAATTCCACGCCTAGGTATGTAATATTTGCAGAATGCCAAGTTTTTCTAAAGGCTAATCTTCTATATGAATCAATTTACCATGGGGATGTTTAACAGCGTGATGCAACGTGTCTCTAGCGCCGTGCATGTGTCTCATAACAACCGGGCATCTTTTACATACATACGTACATACTATCACGTCTTTTTCCCTTGCGGGGTAGACAGAGGCCAGGTCGATAAAACCTTGATGCCGCGTATGTTGGTAGGCTCGTAGGTGGAGAACGGAATCAAAATAGTGATGGGTTACTGGCCACAGCGCCCTCGATCGGCTTTTACGATCTGCGCGGGAAGAGAAACATCTGATACATTTTACGTTTTTTCCTTTCTCCCAGACCAGCGTGGAAGGAACGACTTCTAGAGGAATCAAATTACCATGGCATCCCCATGATCATTTGATTCCTCTAGAAGACGCAACTTAGCAGCGTGATGCGAGGTGTCTCTAGCAGCGTGCAGGTGTCTCAATGACAACCAGATAACTTCTTCTACATCCGTACATACTATCACGTCTTTTTCGTTTTTCTTTTCTCCCAGACCAGCATGGAAGAAACTTCTTCTACCGAAATCAAATTACCATGTGGATGTTTAGCAGCGTGATGCGAGGTGTCCCTAGCAGCGTGTAGGTGTCGCATCATGGCGGCGAGGCGGTCTCGTTCGCGACGCAGCTGCAACTCCAGCTGGGCCACCACCTGCATCTGCACGCGCGCCTGCGCGGCTGATCTGTCGTCTAAGGTGTGAGCTGCTTCCAGGTGCCTATGAATATAACCACAAAGGTAAAAATCATCATTAAATCTTCATAATAAGGTCTTTTTTAGTCTCCAATGCAGGAGCAGGATCCTTTCTGCATTACCAGAGCCATAGCCAGGGCAGCCAGAGGAGGTTCTCGGCAGAGTAGAATAGGATCTCTCCAAGTTTTCCCGATGATGTCGTAGAAGGCGACTACGGAAATAAGCTTAACAAAGCCTAATAAACATCAAGAAGATCTCTACAACCTACTACAAGTCTAGCTATCGTGAAAAGTGTAGGCTAAATCCTTAGACTGCTCTGGTTTCTTTAGATAATTCTTTAGTAAACCCGCAAGTTTATCATTATCATCATCATCAGTTTTTCCCCTTTGTTGGACATAAGGTAGGCCCTTTGTCTGCGCCATTCTTCTCTGTTCCTAGCCTACGCAATCCAGATCTTACCAGAAATCTGCCGCCAGACGTCCAACATTACGTTTTCTTTTTATGGGATACCATTCGGTGATAGCCTTACTCCAACCACCATTGTTCCATGTAGCCAGGTGTCCCGCCCAGTTCCATACAAGAATTGCCTTTTCTACCGATAATTTTCTTATTTACTTTTAAGTGTTGGTGTAATAAAGCATTCATTCATTCATTAATTGCAACCCGCAAGTTACGCTAGGTCAAACATCATTATCATCATGATCTCCTCCCTTTTCCCTATTTAATTCGACTCCGTATGTCAATCCCTTCATTTATTTCCTGTCACTAAACACCCTGTAGTTAACGATTTAACAATAATTTTCACAACAAAATCATCTTTTTTAAATTTATTTCTGAACCCTTTAATTTATATTAGATACAAAATTGCAAGAACGATGTTATACTTCTTCACGCCGTAATTTGTCTTTCGACATTCACCTTTCATAATGTACGTAACTTACTATTACATTTTTTTTTGATAAAGGACGGCAAACCAGCAAGCGGGTAACTGATGGTAGTGATCACCGTTGCCCATTGTCAACTGCAACACCAGGAGTGTGGCAAAAGCATGGCCGACCTTTTAAGAAAGCATAGACTCGTTTTTTGAATGTTCCAATGTAGTATTGATTCGGGAATACCGCCGCAGGAGGTATCAAGCCTATCACCTGGAATGCTTACGATAACTAACAACAACGTACTTGAGGAATGCTTGATAGTCTTCAGCCAAGGCGTCGCAACCAGGCCATTTGCAAACCCCTCGTCCAAATAGGGGATGCTCTTCCATCTCGCTACCCCACAACATGAGACCTGGTAAAATAAAGAATAAAAATGAATAAAGAAAAATGACAGAAGTGGAAAACCCTAAAAATACTGATTGGAAGTTTCCAGAGAAAGTTATACGCGCAATGGTCTACTAACCAAGCATCACAGCTTTACTTCTGCAAGATCATTTTCATCATCATTGTCAGCCACTTATATCCTATTGCTCGATGAAGGCCTCTTTCGGTCTCTTTCACCTCTCCTTGCCTAATGTATATCTTCTTCATTATTTGCCAGCCACCTTTGAATATTGTCATCCTCCCAAAGTTAAAAGATAGAATAGGTACTATAGTGAAATGGATCACAAATATTGTTGTGTATTAATTACTATCTTGTTGGATCTTTTCTTTAGTGTTTTGCTCTACTATTATTATATACTTAGTTTGACTACTGATACATATATCTATGACTATGTTGACCTGAAGAAGGTCAACTATACCTATATAATTTTTGCTGCGTTTTATACATACATATTATTATGTTGCTTCGCGAGTACCTAAAGGCCACGTTTAGGTACTCGCGAAGCAACATAATAATATGTATGTATAAAACGCAGCAAAAATTATATAGGTATAGTTGACCTTCTTCAGGTCAACATAGTCATAGATATATGTTTAACAGCGTGATGCGACGTGTCTCTAGCGGCGTGCAGGTGTCTCATAACAACCGGGCAACTCTTTTACATACATACGTACATACTATCACGTCTTTTTCCCTTGCGGGGTAGACAGAGGCCAGGTCGATAAAACCTTAATGCCGCGTATGTTGGTAGGCTCGTAGGTGGAGAACGGAATCAAAATAGTGATGGGTTACTGGCCGCAGCGCCCTCGATCGGCTTTTACGATCTGCGCGGGAAGAGAAAGAAAAGTTTAGTGGGCGTAAAGGTGAGGGCGAAATTAAAGTAGTTTACACTTTGCGATAGGTAAAAATCAAATTCAACCACTGAAACGACACCGTCATGCCTTTATTTCAATGATTCAAAAACAGGCCAATTTTTCAATGCTTGTGTTTATGACAGCTTTATGTTAGCACACGCGTCCTGTCAATTAATGCCATCAAAATCCGTCAAAGTGGTAGCTATGTGTATGCATGATAGACCATGAGTTGGACACAATTTTTTTCTTCGCTTTTAGGCTAATGGAGTCTATTTAGGTTTATGGCATAAACTAAGACTGTAACTTACCAGGGGGTGCATTAGGCGGGACTGGCAGTGAGCCATGCATGAGGTACTGACGCTGTACAGCCTGAAGCTGCTGCACCAGTTGTTGTTGCTGGGCCCCCAGCTGTTGCTGAAGTGATCCTAAGGAAAATGGAGAATCTTTTAGAAATTTCTTTGACTATTACAATTAGTTTACGAGTTTCCGTGCACGGAGACGGTAGAATGATTATCTCGTCAAGTTTAAAAGTGTCAGACATTTGCTTATATTTATTTTTTATTGTCATCGTCTGGGCCACTCCGAGACACTTCTTTGCGTCTTCATCTTTCGCACGTAGATAACGTTCTCCTATTTGCAGAATGGTTGAACAATTACCTGTCCTAAGGATTTCCCAAGAATTTCAAATTGGTACACGCAGAGTAAGTATTTTATTTTTAATTTATTTACGAGTTCGAACTGCCAAACGTTCAATGCCACAAAACTTATTTTGATGTGGTCTCAATGAAATCTCTTCCTCAACTAAATGTTATTTTATACAATTGATATAATTTTATTTGTGGGTTTTCTTGATGTTACAATGGTTACCTGGTGATGTGTCGGGAGGCGGGAGATGTGACTGCGAGAGCAGGTTCAGGTTGATCTGGTCCTGCAGGCGAGATTGCTCCAGCTGCCGCTTCGCCGCCTCAGAAGACATGTGCTAGATGAAAAAGAGGGGTTAGGTTTCTAAAGGATGTAGAAAGAAATCGACTTTAAAATAAAGTTATCCCAATATATACCGTTCTTTTATAATTTTTTGGGTGTTAATGGAGTTTTAGGAGCCATCTCTAAAGCTGTCTGTCATTTTAGATTTTACAAACTAGGTGTTGGCTATTTTAGACGGTACCTGAGACAAGGTTTATTATGACAAAAAATTAATTGAAGATAGGTAGAAGTAATAATCGAAGAACTTCTTGATCGTCATTATCATCATCAGGTCTTTTTTAGTCTCCACTGCAAGAGCACGACCTTCTCTGTACTACCAGAGCCAGATATTAGCCAGAGCAGTCAGAGGATTTAGCCCTACACTCTCCACGCTGGCCAGACGGGTTGGAGAGGTCTCTTTGATGTTTATAAGCTTTGTTTAGCTTGTGTTTCCTAAGTCGCCTTCTATGACACCCACGGGAAGACTTGGAGTCGTCCTATTCTACTCTGCCGGGATGGTTCACGGCGGAACTTCTTGATGCCTATCCACTATCCGCTGCATTTCCATGTTATATAATTTATTCATAACTTCAGGACTATGGTTTAACTGGTCATGCATGATACAAGGCACACTAACAGTCCGAGGTCTGACAGCTTTCTTATTAGTAAGGAGAACATTATTCAATTTTACAAGGCGAAGAAGAATTAGAAGCTTAAGAGGTCTTTGATAATATAGCCTACCTGTTTCTGCATGTGGTGTTGATGGAACAACCGTTGCTTCATAAGAGCTTGTAGCTGGGAATGCTGGTCTAACAGCTGCATCGCGAGGAGGTCCGGCGGGACGAGGGGGAGGGGGGATCGAGCTCCGGCTCCCCCTGCGCTGCCTCCAGGGGACACTGGTGCAGGACTAGATTGAGCCGAGCCACCGGCCGGGGATGTTGGTGCTGACGCCTAGGTAAAAAAAAATTGATATTTTTTTAACGTTGGACGGCAAACGAGCATGCGGATCGCCTAATGATAAGTGATCACCGTTGCCCATGGACAACTGCAATTTCTTTCAAGAATTGACTGGGTTTACTATGAAACTTCTAGTGATAGAACCTATATTTTGTAAAGTGCGAGTCACTTTTCTTCCGTTTCAGAGGAACGGCTAAGAGTTTCATAAATTACTAGCAGATCTTTGCATAACATGATCAAAATTCCTCAAGCTATCTGGCTTGGATGGGTGTATGCAACTTATTGTTCTCCAAAATATTGTCATCCTATAAGTCTGGAAGTCAGGAAGTAGTAAAGCTTTTTGTCAAAATTACAAATGATAGTCAACACAAAAGAGTTATGTGCACTAGATCTGAATTTAGTCTAGACTAGTCAAAGCAAATCATCACTTTGAATAACTATTAAAATTTCAAGTTATTTGAAAGGACAAATCACAACTAATATAAATGCGAAAGTTTGTGTATTTGTTTGTTACTTCTTTACGCTTTATCTAATGAACCAATCTCCTTGAAATTTGGCATACACATTGATAATGCTACGTAGAAGGCTTTCCTTTCATCCCGGAGAAAAGTACTGTTCCCGATTGATCTACATTAAGCGAGCAGAGCCGCGGGCGCAAGCCTATATACTTACAATATTTTGACTCAGATTACTTACCCTGGCAAGAGCGAGAGGCTCATGGTCTCGAGGGGGCGAGGCGCGGCGCGGGGGCGAGCTACGCCGGCGCCGGCGCGCCGCGTCGCCCCACCTGCCGGACTCCTCTCTGCAACAAACATTATGGTTACAGAATTACCAAAAAGATAACGACATCTTCTTGCCATGTGGTTCCCGATACAGTAGAATAGGACAACTCCAAGTCTTGCTCTGGATTTCGTAGAGGTGACTGTAAAATTGGTGCCCAAATTAAAGAGGAGATATTGTATGATCGTTTATTTCGTACAGTTATTGTCTCAGAGAGCTTGTGAAAGTAAAGAAGCATTTACGGATGCCTACGGACATATTTATATACTGTGATTAAGCGCCACCTTACTAATTTATTCGGAACTAAATTAGTAATAGCAAAGTATCTATGAATAGAGTTGAAGGTTCGTGGCGCTTAACTCTAGTTTAGAGCGAGCCATATAGATGGCGTTGTTAACAGTGACTTAGAAAACACAAGCTAAATAAAGCTTATAAACATCAAATAGACCTCTCCATCTCCAACCCTCCACTGGCCAGGGTGCAGAGTATAGGCCAAATGCTCTGACTGTTCTGGCTAATATATGGCTCTGGTAGTACAGAGAGGGTCGTGCTCCTGCAGTGGAGACTAAAAAAGACCTGATGATGTAAATTTATGATGGTGTAAACCTATTATACTTTGAAAGAGGCTACTCACCGGTCCAGACAGCGGTCCAGCTCGAATGAGTTGATTAGTGGTGGCTTTGCTGCGCCACCCGGGTTTGAGTTCAGTGCCGGCTCCGGACCCTGCAACAAACACACAAACATCGTTAAGATCCATGCATATATCACGTTTTTATTCCTTACGAAGTAGACAGAGCCTAGGGCCACAAGACCCAAAGGCCACGGTTAGCGTGATGATGGGCGTAGAAGTGAAAACGGAATAAGAATTGTATCTGGTGGATTTGGTCTGTCACTTATTAACTTGTTTCCTTCGATTTTCGCCCATTCCCTCGGCCAGCTTTTACGGTCTGTACGAGAGAAGAAGTACCGAAGACATTTTAAGTACCGATATGAATAAACGCTAAGCGAGGAGGGTCATAGGAAACAACAAGCTTTTTGTAAGCTGGGTGTTATTTCGTGTCATGTTGACACATAGTAAGCATAGAAGTAATATTTTATTTTAATCTATGTAGTAAGGTATGAACTTACATTCAAAGTTTATTGAGAAAACAGGCACTATTTCACGTAAATTAATATTTAATGTTATTCTAATTTAATAATGTTTATTTATATCAATAATTAAATATTCAAAGCAAAAGACAACATACTATAATTTAAGAAAAAGATAAAACTCTATTTTGAACCACTTATCACTTATTATTTTACTTGCAGTCCACCCCGGCTTTTCCCGTAGTACAAATATGTATAGCCTATGACACTCAGGGATAACGTGCCTATTCAACGGTGGAAGAATTTTTGAAATCGGTCTAGTAGTTCCTAAGATTGCGCATTCAACCATACAAACTCTTCAGCTTTATAATATTAGTATAAATAATATACAATCTAGATATACTCTAAAAGCATAGAAAAATTTTGCCCAACTCATATAGACTACTCGTATGATGCAAACACATAAGTAGCTACCGATTTGATGGCATAAGTTGACACGACACATGTTTCTTCTCTGCAGTGGTCGGTTCCAAAACCTAGCGTTTTGGTAATCTTAGTCTGTAGCTTTTGAACAACAATTAATTAAATAAATTTTATTTAGTAAGATAAATTTAAATGTGATTTGACCCGAAAAAGATTTGCCTGAAAGGCCTATTTCTGAATAAAAGTTTTGACTTTGAATTTACATGTGCTAACACAAAGCTGCCACGCACAAAAGCATTGAAAAAATTGGCCAACTTTTTAATCATTGAAATAAAGGCATGACGGATTGTACAGAGTATATAATCGTGCAGCTCGGATTGCCCTTTCAATGTCACGTATTATTTTACAAACAAAGCAAAACAAAGCCTGATGTAAGTTTGTTTATATTATTTAATTTGCATTTACACGTGGAATGTAAACTCACTCGGTCCAGAATTAGTCATGTCATACCACCTACTTAGCTTGGAGGTATGACTTAGATCATTATTAAGAACGACTATGAATGATGTAACTGTTTACCGTGTGGTTCCCGGCAATGTAGAATAGGAACTCTTCAAGTCTTCCCGTGGATGTCATTTCGTTGACAACAAAGAAGAATAACTCGCCAACGTGCGAAATAAATGAAGGAAGGCTCTAAAGGACTTGTATCCAGGGCCGTAAAACTATACTTAAAAAAAAAAAGTTTAATCTTTAAGTCCATGTCAGCAAATAGGCGTGCTGGCCGATAAATAGGAGAAGAGGGTTTATGAAATCATCCATGTCCCACTATCTGTCATCAGGACCTTGCTAGAGATTCTTGGTAGCTGATGAGATCCAAAGATGAAAATTATCTACGCAAGGGAATCTAAACTCGAGACGATAGAGTCTTGGAGTTTTCGAACAATAATTAAGTAATAAGTGGCAGGCAGCATTGCCATCCAACGTGGCAATGCTGCCAGCCTTTTGGACACGTTACCGCGAGGTGATGGTTTGCAGGCCAAATCTTCCGACTACTCAGGCTAGTATATGACTCTGGTAGTACAGAGAGGGTCGTGCTCCTGCAGTGGAGACTGGAAATATATATAATATAATATATATAATATATTTATAATATATATAGGGACATATCACACAAATTGAGCTAGCCCCACAGTAAGTTGTGAACTTGTGTCGTAGGATACTAACGCAACGATACTATATTTTATAATATATACTTATATAGATAAACATCCAAGACCCAGGTCAATATGAAAAAGATCTTTTTCCATCCTGACCTGACCGGGGATTGAACCCGGGACCCCCGTGTCGCAGGCTAGCGTGTTGACCGCTGCGCCACGGAGCTCGACTGGAATAATTTATTAAATTTCGACTCGACTGGAAAGACCTGATGATGATGATGATGGTTTGCAGGAACTATATACTTCATTTGTAAATATTTTAATTAATTTTAAGTAGTTTTAGTTATTATTATTATATGAAGCTGATATTATTAGTAATAAGTGAGATAGGTACGTAATGCAATGAGACAATTTTAGTGTGATTTGATATGAAAAGGGGCTAGGCAAAAGCCTATTTTCTGAATAAACATTTTGATTTTAAGTCGATGCTAAATATATAGTATGGGATGGAAGGTGCCCAAACGAATAGATAAGTTATAACTGTTAATAAGTTTTGTGTTGGTTGTTCAACGTCAAAATAGTACAAGTTATTTAATTTAAAAAATCTAAAGAACCCGACTGACCATTAGCAATATTTACGTCTGGGATTTTACGGTTAAACATGTTGAAATACTGGACTGGGGATTCGGTTCTCCATTTGGATTCATCATCATCATCATCATATATTTAAGAACCTTGTTCTTGTCGGTGGAGTATTTTCCATTTTTCCCTATCCTCCGCTATCTCTTTGATCTCTCTGTACGACACGACTTTTGCCTTCTCTTTTATTTCGTCTGTGAATGCTCTCCTTGGCCTTCCTTTTCCTCTCTTAACTTCAATCTTTCCTTCTAAGATGGTTTTAATAAATTCGTCGTGTCGTATAAGATGGCCAAACATCTTTCCTCGTCTTATGTCTATACCGAAGGGTAGCCATTTGGATTCACAAGATGGTAAATTTGCTGATATGAAAAGGGTTCAAAATTTTCTGTAAAAACCAAGCTAACTAGCTGTGGCACAATTTTATGACAGAATTTAGGATGTGCCATCATTTCTTACCAACATGACAGGACATAGCCCGATACAGTAATCACTACATATTATAAAACAAAGTCCTCCGCCGCGTCTGTCTGTCTGTTCGCGATAAACTCAAAAACTACTCCACTAATTTTCATACGGTTTTCACCATCACTACATATTATAAAACAAAGTCCTCCGCCGCGTCTGTCTGTCTGTCTGTCTGTTCGCGATAAACTCAAAAACTACTCCACTGATTTTCATACGGTTTTCACCAATAGATAGAGTGATTCACGAGGAAGGTTTTAATACATGCCCGGGCGCAGCCGGGTAGGGCTGCTAGTTATTTATAAAAACGTGTTCAATTATAAACATTTTGTTTTCCTCCATGTTTATCACGTTCGTACGTGATAGAGAAACTGATTACGCGTTATATGCACTTTATTGTTTACATTCACATATTTACAACAATCGCGATAAGAACAGAAACCACTTGCTCGCTTGGTTAGATACCTTTATAATGTCACGTCTTCCTAGCTTGCGGGGTACACAGAGCTACGCATCATATGGCAGCCAAAAAAAAACTGGGTATCCTAAACAAGGATAGGTGATCCTTTACTCCAGGACAGTTCCTTACACTTTATACGGTGTAGGTCCGGTACTATTTTTGTTTTTCGTGGGTATAAGTGGCCAACACCGATGTCTGATTTTTCAAGCTGCCTAAAGGTATGTCTTTACAACTGCCATCAATGATGACAGTCGTGACCAACGACTTAACGTGCTTTCCGAAGCACGGAGGAGCTCGAGATATTTTTATGCCACATACGGTCACTCATCATCACATCATTTTGTGTAGGTGACACGGTCAGTCGATCATGCACACCCTGGTGTCAGAGTTCTTCGGAATCGCCTCTCGGCCTCTGACGTGGTTCCTTTAACGACTACCAGATGGCAGCCGGGACCACCGGCTTAACGTGCCTTCCGAAGCACGGAATCATCTTTCTTATCAGACAATCAGGTGACTCATGCCTGCAATGTCCTAACCAAACTGGAAACAACTTAACAAAGTATGCTTCCCGTAGGAATCGAACCCACGACGAACCCGGGTCAACAAGGCAAACGCCTTAACCACTGGACCACGGAGGCAGTTACGTTCACTCATACAAGTAGAGACTGCGCTCGGGGTTGCTTAACATGCGGAAGCGCTAATAATGCTCACTTCGACTGGGCCTGTCCTCTGTCTGCGTGTGGCAGATCCAGTCATGTATAGAGTATTGCAGTGACTTTTGGGATGGCTCAGCCAAATATCAACTTGCCGCCCTGGAATCAGTGGACCTCAGAACCAGGAAGCTAATTGATTACAAAAGACTTATCGTTGCCTTTAGGCTAGATGATGGTCAAGAGCAAACTCATTTAATATATAAAAAAAAAGACTCGTAAAAAATAGACTGCAAAGTCATGCCATGGACGCAAAGTCGCCAGCCTGTGTGTCTTCTACAGGATATTCTTCGGAGAGTGTGCTCAAGAGCTGCACGAGCTCATACTGCCTTCTCCTTATTCTCCTATAGGACGTTTGTACACCACTGGTTACCATGGCTGTGTGGTTACCGGCAGAGTAGAATAGGACCACTCCAAGTCTTCCCGTGGATGTCGTAGAAGGTGACTTAAGAAACACAAGCTAAACAAAGCTTATAAATATTAAAGAAACCTCTTCAATCCGTCTGGCTAGCGTTGACAAAGCGGGTCGTGCTCCTGCAGTGGAGGCTTAAAAAGACCTGATGATGATGATGGATGGGTGCCATCCCTGGTTGAAATGCCTAGAATTCATATCAATCCCTTCTCATCTATTATTATTCGCACAGCTAGGGATTGAAATGCGATGCCTGAGTCTGTACGTATTTAGGAGTGCATTACGTAACCTGAAACCTGAAACTTTAGAGATAAGTTAGAGTGAATAGGCTTCTTCTGTGTAAGTACGCTCCATCTTAGGCCATATCTTTCCTTCTGTGTTAGATGATGGTCAAGAGTAAGCATATTTCATATAAAAAAAGTTGCCGGCATCAGATCATTTTTAGTCTCCACAGGAGCGCTAGGACCCTAGGACCCTCTCTGTACTACCAGAGCCATTGATTAGCCAAAGCAGTCAGAGGATTGGGCCTACACTCTCCACGCTAGTCAAACCAGTTGAATAGCTCTCTTCGATGTTTAAAAGCATAAAATTTTTATCATGACATTTAATTAAAACAATGCACACTCAGTCCACATATATGTAAGTAGTTCATAAGGTCTAACTAGAATTGTGAGTTGACGTCTCTTGGAGAAAATGCGCTGTGCAGTTTGTTGCCGCTTCTTCTGCACTCCGCTTTGAAAGCGGCCTAAACATAGCCATAAGTAATTATTGACGTCAACAAAAATTTTTTGTTGTAAAAATTGTAAACACAAATATGACAATTAATAAGTGTTCAAAGAAACCTATATTAAATAAACGATTGAATCTTGAATCGGTTAGCTTGTGTTACCAAAGTAGCCTTCTACGACATCCACGGAAGGACTGGGAGTGGTTCTAATTCTACTCTGCCGGAAACGACACGGCGTCACAAAATATAATGTTTCAAATGTAACAGTGCATAATGAATCAATGTCTAAGTCGTGTCAAGCCAAAGGGTAGCCATGTTATTGTAACTAGCTCGCCAAACCAAACATATTTACAGTATGAGGTCAGAGCGAGATGTGTTTCATAAATAAGACTATTCCAAACAAGAAACATTGCCCGCTTGTTGTAAACTATTGTACTATTTTTTTAAACATCCTAGCTGACTGTCTTACAATGGATTAGAGGGTCGAAAGTTATGATCTCAGTTGTTTTAACTTGCTTTTTATTAACCAGATTCGAAAAAGAAGGGAGTTCACAAATCCTCGGCATCTTTTATTAATATTTTTATGTAAGTTACCCGCTTACTCGACACCGGAATTGATTTGGAAAAATATTTTATTAATATATGAATAGTTTTGTGTGGTTCCCGGCAGAGTAGAATAGGACTACTTTAAGTCTTCCAAACCAAAGCTTATAAACATCGAAGAGACGTCTTCAACCCTTCTGGCCAGCGTGGAGAGTGTAGGCCAAATCCTCTGACTGCTCTAGCTAATATATGGCTCTGGTAGTTATATAAAGAAATAGCCAACGGCCTTGTTTTCCATTCTAAAACCCACCATCTGGTTGGTTCACTATCTGAACGCATAACTTTTTTTTGGTATAAAAGTGGTTTCGCATAAAAATATTTCGCATAAAGGTATGTTACGCATAAATTATCCATACAAATTTTATACGCGAATTATTTTTATGCGAAACAACTTTTATACCAAAATAAGTTATGCGTTCGGATAGTGAACCCATCTTGTTAGCCAGACGGGGATTAGGAATGGAAAACAGGATAGAATCAACCATGAAGCATTCCTAAAATTCATAAGGTTTGTAGAGCGGGGGTTTTTACTTTTTATCAATTAGCAATTTTGCACAAAAACATCTCCAGTGAGATTGAGAGAAAAGGGGGTCGAAATAAAACTCACCATGGAGGGTACTAAGAGTGTTTAAAAATCGCCAAAATCCCCGCACATAATTAGTGGACGTTTTATCTATATATTTTTCAAGTATTGTAGTCGAATGCAGAAGTATTATGGAAAAGCCGCAACTAGCCAACGAAAGATGTATTCCCGTGGATCAACAAGCTAACCAAAACTTATAAACATCGAAGAGACCTCTCCAACCCTTCAATATATGGCTCTGGTAGTTATATAAAGAAATAGCCGACGGCCTTGTTTTCCATTCTAAAACCTAAAACCCACCATCTGGTTAGCCCGATGGGGTTCAGGATCGGAAAACGGGACGGAATCAACCATGGAGCAATCCTAAAATACATGAGGTTTGTAGAGCGGGGGTTTTTACTTTTTATCAATTAGCAATTTTGCACAGAAATATCTCCAGTGAGATTGAGAGAAAAGGGGGTCGAAATAAAACTCACCATGGAGGGTACTAAGAGTGTTTGAAAATCGCCAAAATCACCGGACATAATTAGTGGACGTTTTATCTATATCTTTTCGAGCTCCGTGGCGCAGCGGTCAACACGCCAGCCTGCGACACGGGGGTCCAGCTTCGATCCCCGGTCAGGTCATGATGGAAAACGATCTTGTTCAGAGTGACCTGGGTCTTGGATGTTTATTTATAATAAGTATATATTATAAAATATAGTATCGTTGAGTTAGTATCCTGCGACACAAGTTCACAACTTACTGTGGGGCTAGCTCAATTTGTGTGATATGTCCCTATATATTTATTTATTTATTTTTCAAGTATTGTTGTCGAATGCAGAAGTATTATGGAAAAGCCGCAACTAGCCAACGAAAGATGTCTTCCCGTGGATGTCAACAAGCTAACCAAAACTTATAAACATCGAAGAGACCTCTCCAACCCTTCAATATATGGCTCTGGTAGTTATATAAAGAAATAGCCGACGGCCTTGTTTTCTATTCTTAAACCCACCATCTGATTAGCCAGATGGGGATCAGGATCGGAAAACGTTATAGAATCAACCATGGAGCATTCCTAAAATACATGAGGTTTGTAAGGGGTTTTTACTTTTACTTTTTATGCAATGTCATTTTGCACAGAAATATCTCCAGTGTGATTGAGAGAAATGGGGGTCGAGATAAAATCTCACAATGGAGGGTTCTACAGTGTTTGATAATCGCCAAAATCACCGCACATAATTAATGGACATTTTATCTATCCTCTTCAAGTCTTGTTGTTGAATGCAGTCGTGATATTATTGAAATGCCGCAACTAGCCAACGAAAGCATTACTCATGTTTACTTATCGAGTTACCTTGTTATGTTTTTTACGAAAAACACACCCGATTCAATGCGAAACGCATAGCAATAACAAAACGCAGTTTATACAACGGAAGAAACGGCTAATTTTTATTGTTGTTCATTGTTTATAGCTCAGGTGGAATTGGAGATGAAAGTTTGGGTTTCCAGATAGTAACATACGAATAGCTTAAGGCAGGTCTGGGGGCAAAGAAACAAACATATAAGTAACCGAACCGTGTAGTTCCAGGCAGAAAGCCGTGGAGTTCCTTGCAGAGTAGAATATGATGACTCCAATTTTTTTCATTGGAAATCTTAGAAGGCGAGTTAGGTAACACAAGCTTAACAAAGCTTATAAACATCAAAGAGATCTTCCAACTCGTCTAGTCAGTGTGGAGAGTGTAGGCCAAATCCTCTGACTGCTCAGGCTAATAGTCTCTATATATATACTCTGGAAGTACAGCGAAGGTCATGATCCCGCAGTTGAGACTTAACTAGACCTGATGATGATATAAGTAACCGAGCCGTCCGGTTACCGGCAGAGAGCCGTTTGGCTCTTGAAAGATAATATGACCACTCCAAGTCTTCCCGAGGATGTCGTAGAAGGCGACTTAGGTATCACTAGCTAAACAAAACTTATTAAACATCAAAGAAACCTCACTAACTCATCTGGCCAGAGTGAAGAGTGTAGTTCAAATCCTCTGACTGCTCAGGCTAATACTTGTCTAATACGTGGCACTGGTACTACAGAGAGGGTCGTTCTCCTGCAGTGGAGACTAAGAAATGAACTTATGATTATATAAGTAACTGGCAGCTCTCCCCGGCTGCGCCCGGAAATGAAATATACTTGTGAACCTTCTTCTAGAATCAGTCTATTTATAGAATAAAATAGAAAATGTTTATTTGGTGCATATAAAAATACAAAACGATTAAAACAACGACAGCTTGACGGAATATGTCACCAAAATGGTTTCCCTGAGCTGTGATGCCATGGCGGGTATGCCACCATGACGCTGGTTTTCAGGGAAGCCAGTTGGGCGAGAGACTTGACACTGCGTCACATGAACATTTATAGTTAAGAGATCAAAATTTTTAGTTACCAAGTTTATTGCTGAAAACTGCATTAAAATCCGTTAGATAGTTTCGTACTATCAAAAGCCAGTGATCTTTTAATACTATTGTAACTAAATAAAATCACCATACAATCGATAGTTTCGTACAAAGAACTATCGATAGTATCGATACTATTTTCCTTATCAATAGTATAGCTCAAAAAGTGCTATCGATACTATCGATAATACTGACACGTGGCAATACAATCGATAGACAAACAATAGTAGTGGTTTCGCCTTGACTATTGATAGTCTATCGATAGTCCACTATCGACAGTTTATCGATATTGACGAGCCAACACTGTTCTAAACAAAAATAAACTAAAAATTAGACTCACCTGTCTAACGGCGTATAACATTGCAAATTCTTCTCTCTTGTCAGTCTTGTCTTTTACTTGTATTGATTTACGCGTAGTATTACGGTTATTTAAATAACACTATTATTAGCTAAGAGCCATTATTTTAACACTATATTTCACTTTATTTCCTGTCATGTTATAAGCACAACATCGTTACTGAAATTTTAAGTTTTCATTAATATGGTTGGCTGGTTATGCTTTCATATACTTAGGTACAGGTTGATGTTTAACTCTCCGGTAATATTTGAATCTAATAGAGAATCATGAGTGCTGATAAATGACGATAACGTAAAAGATTGGTTAAAAACGGAAAAATAGACCGACTGTTTGATGATTGATGAATATGTATGGAAGTTACAAAATTATTTTTCGAACTTCATCTCTTATTTACTTACACGATTTTATTCCTTTAATCATTCTGATTCTCAGATTAAAATATTACCAGGTACAAAATCAACTTATATAAGTATATTGTTTATGTAACCGTCAAAAAACAATGCAATTAACCCCCCAACGCAAAAATTTGTTTGTTAACATAAATTACATGAACTTGAAAACAAAAAAAATGCACTCTATTTAATTGGATTTTTTTTTGTATTATAAAAGGGTAAATAGCGAATGATATATAGCGATGAAGGAAACGATATCTTTAGAAAAACTAATTATAATCCAACAAACTTTAAACTTTTATACTCCTTGCTCTAAAAATGGGTGATGTAAATGGCTCTTTGACGTCCAAAATAACCTTATAAATAATATAACACTTGTTGAAAATATTGCAAAAAAATCTTCAAAATCGGAAATGTGTATTTTTTGCATTGTTTTTTTGACAGCTGACAAGTTTTGGAAGTGGTAGACTTATGATTGCTGAACAGTGTTAGTTTTGAACGTACGTGCAAAATTTTATCTTTTTCATACAGTGGTGATTATACAAAACTCTTTGTTTCCTACGCGTGTAAAATCAGCATGATGAAAGCTGAGCTGCAATTTGTTTAATAGCTTTTTTTATTATTTTTAGATTATTTCTTGTCCGGATTCCTTTTTATCATGCAGGTATCTATTTAAATTTGTTTATTTAAAAAAATGTCTATTAATTTTGTTGTTTATTTTGTTTGAAGAAGTACTTTACAGCGTGAAAGCTCAACAAAATTTATATTTATGCAAATTTTGAAAAAAATATTTACTTTTCAAAACTCTCTTATTCTGACTATGACACCACCTATAAAACATAACATTTTTTTATTAATATCATCATTTCAACAAAAAAAACAATAGAAATAAATCATGTCTGACATTTTTCTATTACCTGTCTAACTGACGAATTGATTTAAATATCCAGGAAACTAGCATAATTTTCAGAACTATTAAAATCTATAGACAACAAAAACGACTTTTAAGAAACAATGACTTGTTTTACGATGATTAAAATAACATACCTAACTAATATTTTATCTGTGAAAATGGCAGCATGTTAAATCCAAGGATCTATATATATATATATATATACTTTATATATATACATGAAGTTTGTCTTCTCTTTCTATACCAAAATTGCTATAAATAAATATATATGGAAAAATCACATAGATTGAGCTAGCCCCAAAGTAAGTTCTTAAGTAAGACTTGTGTTATGGGATACTAACTCAACGATACTATATTTCATAACAAATACATATATAGGTAGATAAATCCAAGACCCAGGTCAATCTGAAAAAGATCATTTTTCATCTTGACCTGACCGGGGATCGAACCCGGGACAATCTGTGTCACAGGCCGGCGTGTTGACCGCTGCGCCACGGAGCTTGTCAAACTAATATATGTCTTAGTAGGACTGAGTAGACTGAGTACCCAAAGTAATTTTGACATAGAAAGAAGACAATCTTCATAATTCACTCTGACGGGCTGAGTCACCCCTTCATGGCTTCATCAAAGGCAAATTTATATGCAGCATAATTTGTAGCGATTTAATTTTTTTTTATGTCATAGGACGGTAAACATGCAAGCGGGTCACCTGATGGTAAGTGATCACCGCTGCCCATGGACAACTGCAACTCCAGGGGTGTTACAAGAGCGTTGCCGGCCTTCATTTTTCCCTGCCCAGAGGGGGAGGATGAGCCCGGCCTCCGGCTCTCTCACTCACCGAACGAAGCATAGAAGCGGTAAAGCTACTACTCGAACGTCGATTTTCTGTGAGAGTGTGGTACTTCCGCGGACGAGCCGGCCCATTCATGCTACTAGCAAAAGTGAATTTTGCCGGTAGCGTGGCTCTACCACAACTAATTATAGGCTACGGTTTAAAAAAGTCAGCGTTGTTAATATATAAGTTTACAAATATTTTGCATAATTCAGTAGGTTCATGTAAATACTTGGTTGAATTATATATTACATATTCAGTTACTATACTCACATAAGTACAAATACTTGTAGTAAATTAGCATATTTAGTATACCTATGCTAATTTACGTATACAAAATATTCATATACAATCCACGTGCAAGAACTGAATAGTTTACCCTTGTTACTTGGTTATCATCTTTACATTAAGTGCAAAAGTGTTTTTTTATAGGTATTTTTTTGGTCGAGTATAATATCGTTGAAAAATTTTTGAAGAAACGAAATTTTATGATACAACTTTTGCAATAAAGTAGACATTTTCTGAAAAACAGGCCTTATAGGTCTTTATTTAGTCTTACAAGATGTATTACGAAAAATAGGCGCATATCAGATAGTACCAGTCCGCCCCGGCTCGACCCGTGGTAATCTAGCCTATGGCATTCAGGGATAAAGTACCTATCCAACGGTGAAAAGAATTTTCGAAATCAGTCTACTTATTAGTTTCTGAGATTAGCATGTTCAACCAAACAAACTCTACAGCTTTATAATTTTAGTATGAATTGGGCAAAAATATATAATACTAGCTGTTACCCGCGGCTTTGCCCGCGTGATAGCCTATATCCTTCTCATTACCCTAACCCATGTGTATGCAAAATTTCATGACGATCGGTTCAGTAGATACGGCGTGAAAGCGTAACAAACAAACTCACTTTCGCATTTATAATATTAGTTGGGATGTTTATAAAAATCTGTCCGATCTTTAAAGAGGCAACTCATCCCATCAATATGAACAACATGTCTATGGAACTAATGCTGGCAATTCTAAAAATTAATTAAAATAACACTAAAATATGTGAAACAGTAACTGCTAGGTTTCTTTGAATGTTAAAAGAGAAAAAGAAGTAGGCGCATAATCTTTACAAACAAAACTAAATATTATTTACCGACTGTCTTACTATACCGATTTTTAAACAACTACCGCCACCCATAAATAAATAAATATTAGAAACAGTTACTCCTATAAGATACTAAGATTTTACCGAGTATAAAAAGAGAGAAATATAATGTCGGCACATAATCGTTAAATACAACACTCGAGTAAATACCGACTGTCTTACTATCATTTTAATTTATCTATCTCCACCACTAAATTAAAAAAAAGAAAGATTTTACTAATTGATAAAAGAGAGAAAGATGTAGGCGACTATATACCGACTGTCTTACTATACCGAATTTTCATTCAACCACCTATAAATAAGAGAATGTCTAAAACAGTAATTCCTAAAGCCCCTGAAAAGCTCCGAACCGCCCCACTTTTAAGCGACGTCAGAGACATCAAAAGCGCCGCCGACCAATAGGAGCAAAGCACTGAAAAGGACCACGCCTACCCGCTGAACAGAGACGAACGCCCACCAACTCCATTTTAATATAGCTAAGGATCTGTGAACCACACTGTGTAACTTTACTTAGGATGTATATGTTTTTTAATTTTACGTAGGTCGAAAAATATTTGTTCCGTAAATGTATACGTTTTTAGGTCGTATTTAAACAAAACTTTGGGAAGAATTATATTATGTTGGCCTTTTGAATACGTTTGGGATTTTGCCCTTTGTTTGGGATACATTTTGAATGAACCAGGCTTAAATATGCTGAACTTAATCGTACTAGTAACCTTGTTTTTAATTTCACTCCTATGTGTTGCGAAATTTTCATTGTTAACACGTTTTCTTAATAACTTGGACTCTACATATAATATAGAAAAAAAAATATAATAAAAAAAAATGTTTCTATAATTCCAAGGAATGGAATCTTTGAACGTGATTGTTACCTACTTCATCATCATTTCGTGTAGGTGACACGGTCGGTCAGTCGACCATGCACACCCTGGTGTCAGAGTTCTTCGGAACCGCCTCACCTACTTAAGTACATTGGATTGAATTGAAGCTTTGCATACATATCAAGGTGTGCAAAGCTCAACTCCCGTGTGGTTCCCGGCAGAGTAGAGAGTCTTCTTCTTTTCGTGTCGGTGGCAAACCAATTATTTTTAATTTATATTTTTTTCTCCCAAAATGCAGCCACTTGGATGGCGTTAGTATTAGCTATCATCAGATCGTCCAAGTCTTCCCGTGGATGTTGTAGAAGGCTGCTAAGGAAACACAAGCTAAACAAAGCCTATGGACATCAAAGTTACCTCTTCAATCCGTCTGGCCAGCGAGGAGAATAGAGGCCAAATCCTCTGACTGTTCTAGCTAATATATGGCTCTGGTAGAACAGAGCGGGTCGTGCTCCGGCAGTGGAGATTAAAAAAGACCTGATGATGATGATGACACTTATCAAGGACCAATGACAGTACAAGCGTGTTTATCATTTTATACTTTTTTTTCATATATTTGGAATTCATCCTTTTAGTTTTGTATTCAAATTTTACGTTTACGTTAGTTATGTTAGTAAAATATTATTTAATAGCAGTGTTGGCCACCTACATTTACGAAAATAACAACTGATAATATAATGTTTAAGCTATTTCTTTAATCAACCGACTGAGAAAATGATAATTAAGTAAAATAACTATTCATCATCAGGTCTCTCTAGTCTCCACTGCAAGAGCACGACCCTCTCTGTACTACCAGAGCCATATATTAGCTTGAGTAGTCAGAGGATTTGGCCTACACTCTCCACGCTGGCCAGACGGGTTGGAGAGGTCTCTTTGATGTTTATAAGCTTTGTTTAGCTTGTGTTTCCTTAGTCGCCTTTTACGACGTCCACGGGATGACTTGGAGTGGTCCTATTCTACTCTGCCCACACGGCGTAAAAATAAATAAAATAACTAGGTATTATTCGTTGGTGATAGGCTCTACCTACTCGAATGTACGAGTAAGGTACAAGTGCATCATTACCATTAGGTCTTTTATAACTGCCTCCGTGGTCCAGTGGTTAAGGCGTTTGCCTTGTTGACCCGGGGGTCGTGGGTTCGATTCCCACGGGAAGCATACATTGTTAAGTTGTTTCCAGTTTGGTTAGGACATTGCAGGCATGAATCACCTGATTGTCTGATAAGAAAGATGATTCCGTGCTTCGGAAGGCACGTTAAGCCGGTGGTCCCGGCTGCCATCTGGTAAAAGTTGTCGTTAAAGGGCCTCTGAAGTCGTTAAAGGAACCACGTCAGAGGCCGAGAGGCGGTTCCGAAGAACTCTGACACCAGGGTGTGCATGGTCGACTGACCATGTCATCTACACGAAATGATGATGATTAGGTCTTTTTAGTCTCCACTGCAGGAGAACGACCCTCACTCTACCACCAGAGTCATATATTAGCCAGAGTAGTTAGAGGATTTGGCCTACACTCTCCACGCTGGCCAGAGATGTTGGAGAGGTAACTCTACGAACAAAAATTTTTGTAGACATAAGAGTTATAAAGTCACATATTATTTAGACGTTATGAAAACGCATTGCTGAAATGTCAACGTATATGAGACGTCACGACTATATATTATGTACGGGTGGCGTGAGAACTTTGTTTGATACTGCCTTATTTAAAAATATTTCGTTTCTGGTAAAGGCTTCTTAATGAATTTACTCAAGTATATTACAGTACAATTGTATTTAAAGATTCCATACTTTTAGAAATAGTCTTATCCAGCCAACTTTAAAGAAGCAATAAGATCACTTGACGAATCGATATCAAATTAAAATGTTTTTGCCAGTACTTTTGCATAAAAATTAGTCCCACCCAACTAATATTATAAATGCGAAAGTGAGTTTGTTTGTTTGTTTATTTGTTTGTTACGTTTTCACGCCGTATCTACTGAACTGATCATCATGAAATTTTGCATACACATAGGTTAGGGTACTGAGAAAGACATAGGCTATAAATCACGCGGGCGCGAGTAATAGCTAGTACTCCTTTCTCATGATATCACTACCTATTGGAGACAACCACATTAAAATACGTGCGGTAGTTTTTGAGTACGGTCAGTCATCAGTCCACTTCCGTAGTATTGGTATCGCGCGCGACACGCGTTTCAACGGTCAGCTCAGTCAAGCCAGCCAAGGCTTGTAGTGGGTCTGTAATAATATTAAAGTGTTGACTAAGTTGATTTATTTTACTACCGCAATGCCAAGCAAACATTTACCTCTCTATATCATCATCATCATCACCAGGTATTTTTTTGGCTCCACTGCAGGAGCATGACCCTCTCTGTACTGCCAGAGCCGTCAGAGGATTTGGCCTACACTCTCCACGCTGGCCAGATGGGTTGGAGACCTCTCTGTATACAATTTATTTAAAAAACCCTAAGGAGCGACTCAGCCCGTCAATACGAACAACTTTTTCTTTGGTGGAATTGACAAATTAATTATATTGCCAAAAATTCATAAATAATTTATCAATTCCATACAACGAAAATCGTTTGCATGGCGCGCGCGCGCGCACCGTGAGGCAGCCACAAACTACGAAGATACTATAGTATCAGACGACCAGCTTTAAGTATGAGCATCTAAGTTATTATAAGTTATATACAAAAAATCATTTAAGGTTAAGACCTGTAAAAATAGCTGTAAAAGTGAAATAAAATAAAAATAAAAAAGTATATATCCATATTTTTTACATAAAAAATACCCGGGGCATTTTAATTTATTTAAATTAATCTAAACCAAATCATAAAATAAGAAAAAGGCAAAGCCCTAGATCAAGGTGTGCTAAATCGAATGACACTAAATGGTGGGAGCGTTATCGCTTTTTGTATGAAAACTTACAGTTAGTAATGTTATTAAATTTTAGTCTTCCAGAGTGCCATAGGCTGTGTGACGTCAGCAAAAAATTAATATGGAGGACGTAAACTGTCAAAAACGGCATTTGGTTATTTTCGACGTAGCAGATTTTAAAAACGAAGATTTACTGAGGTATTTCGCGTTTTGTAACATTCACGGACGCGTTTTTTTAACATACATACTATGACGTCTTTTTCCTTTGCGGGGTAGACAGAGCCCACGTCTGTAAAATCCTTAAGGCCACATTTAGCATGTTGGTGGGCTTGTAGGTGAGAACGGAATCAAAATAATAATGAGTTGCTAGCCGCATCGCCTATTGACATGGATCCTGAATCCTAACGTCGCTTTCTTACCCTGATTTTATCCTGTTTATTTAAATTTTTTCGTTCGAAAAATAATTTGTTTCGTAATTTAATATTATGTATGTATGATGTCTATAATTTTAAATTATAGACATCATACATGATATTTTAATATGTTCCTAAAAATAGGTGTTGATTTTCTACCTTTAAAAAAAAAAAAAAAGCAGCCTTGAAAACGACGTCACTTTCAGAAAATTTATGAATGTAAACTTAGATGAATCGCGTAAATAACGAAGTAAGTTTCTTAAAATAATATTTTCGTAAAGATAAAAAGTTAAATTACATTAACTTCAAAAAAGAATAGTCTGCCCGTTACCAACGAGTACCTACCCGGAATAAAAAACAAATATTGCAAACAAAAACGCGTCGAATATACTGTAATTTTGCATAAGCAAATTAATATGCGAGCTCCGTGGCGCAGCGGTCAACACGCCTGCCTGCGACACGGAAGGTCCCGGGTTCGATCCCCGGTCAGGTCAAGATGGAAAATGATCTTTTTCAGGTTGACCTGGGTCTTGGATGTTTATCTATATAAGTATCTATTATAAATATAGTATCGTTGAGTTAGTATCCCATAACACAAGTCTCGAACTTACTTTGGGGCTAGCTCAATCTGTGTGATTTGTCCGTATATATATTTATTTTATTTATATTTAATATATTGGTAGTTCTTTTCCGTATTTAAAATAAATATGAGCCAACCTACATCTGATTCTATAGTACAAAACAAGAAAAAAATATGTATTTGTAAAAGCTTTGTAACGTTCATAAATCGAAAAAACATAGAAAAAAATGTACGTTACTCTGAAACGGAGGCTAAATAGTGTAGGTTATTTGAGGTTCAACCAGATTAAACTGACTTTTAAAAGAGGATATATAGGAGTTATATTCACCGCACCTATTAAGAGTCCCACGTAAAGCCGCAATCCCATACAAACGTAGTTTCGTTTTAGTTTTACAACAGTTGAGCCAATCTCAACCTATACAAAATTACAGCGAGTACAAGTTTTCGATACAAAACTTCAACTCGCTGTAATTTTGTATAGGTATTGTTTTTAAAATTGAAATCTGATTATAAACATCAATATGCCTTATCCGGTCGTATGTACGAAATTTGGTTAAGATTGGCTTAACTGTTGTAAAACTAAAACGAAACTACGTTTGTATGGGATTGCGCCTTTATGTGAGACTCTTAAGGGGCCAACCAATAATTGTATGATGCAAATTTTGTTGATAAATAAAATGATTTGATTTGAATAAAATGATTTGATTTAGACGCCTAAGTCTTTCCCCCTAGGGGTAAGGGCCCTACTGCCCTCCAGAGTGATGTCACGTATTGTAATTAGAGAAAATAAAATACACTCTTTCGAAACTAATTTTACAAGCCTTATAAGTAATCAGTGTTTATATAGATTTTGCGTAATATTTTAAAGTTTTTCGAGTAAAATTATCACTAGGATATTATTTTCTGTGCTAAGTAAGCCACTGTTAAACAAACTTTGCACATTGGAGATCATAAAGAAAACTCCCCCTCCCGTTGTCACATGCTGTCACACTTCGTTAAACCCCTTCCTTCCCCTTTACGTGTGACGTATACCCATTTTAAGAAAAAAATAAAACCAATATAGGTTTTATTTTTTTCTTAAAATGGGTAAGTGTGCAACACTAATGAATACTTTAATGAAGTTCCACAATTTATTATGTTATTGAACTGAATTATGTGTTTTATAATTTAGGAACTTGACATGTATTTATCTATTTAATAATGAAGTTATTTTATAAATATGATTTTTTTTTTTCATTTTCTATTTATTTAAATTTTTTAATGTGTTTTCGGTGTATTTTTAATTGTTTAGTTTTAAGTTATTTCCGACACAATGTAAATTATTGTTTATGGAATAAAGAATTGAATTGACTTGACGTAATTTATTGACGGGTTCCTTAGCACGTGTTTTGTCATTTATGTGTTAGTCAGATGCCGTAGGTATAGTGTGTGGGCCTATAGAGTAGAATGGGGCCACTCGAAGTCTTCCCCGTAGATGTCGTAAAAGGCGACTTAGGGAACACAAGCTAAACAAAGCTTAAAAACATCAAAGAGACCACCCAACCCGTCTAGCCAGCGTGGGGAGTGTAGGCTAAATCCTCTGACTGCTCTGGCTTTTGGCTCTGGTAGTACAGAGAGGGTCGTGCTCCTGGTGTGGAGACTAAAAAGACCTGATGATGTGTAAGACAGAGCCTAGGGTAATAGACCTCAAATCAACGTTTAGGGTGATGGGGTGTGTGAGGTGGAGGAAGTATATTCTCAAACTCATTATTTTTACTTTTACTCCTACTCTTTTTTTAAACCCCTTTGAATATTTTAAGGCGTTTGATGGCATTGAGTTGAAACAAGATTTTTGCAAAATATCTAAAATTTTCCTGAGTAACAGACTGGCTGACTTCTTGTAATATTACGTAATCTTTACGAAAATTGATAAATAACATTGTTCATAGACAAAAACATGTCAACCTTATAGTTTCAGGACGGTTTTATTTAAGTATTGGTTTTAAAATTTTGTTTCGACATGTTATTGATTTACTTAACATTAGTAAAATGAAATAATTTTGTACTGACTACCTACCTAGCTCAGCCAGCCTTTGTGCGCGACGCCGAGTGGTGAGCATCTGGAGGGACTTCACGATTTGTAAATACATATATATTTTTAGTTAGTTTCTTTTATTTTTAGTTAGATTATTTATAAGTAGGTAGTATAACTAAGTACCTATCTGAATAATCGTAGTAAAGCATTCATTTGATGTACTAGTTTCAAAATTCTAAAATATGGCTCGCAAATTACTTCCTTCTGGTTGATACTTAATATAATATAAACCAAATAATTTGTGTACGCGCTACAACTTTAAGTAGAGATTAAGAACTTTGCGATTTTTTCAAAATAAGCTGTCTTTTAATATATAAAAAAGTAAATAAACCTTTTTATTATTGTTATTAATTAGTCATGAAGCGGCTAAATTTACCTTGACACTCCCCTGAAGGGATGCCTCATCCCAGAATTGATATAAACAAATTTTTCTATGGGACAATGACAATATGACAGAAACTAAAAAAAAAATATACAAAAATATTCAGTCACCTTTAAGTAGAGATTAATAACATTTTGCCGAATCTAATGAACAATTGCCAATTGGTAATGTTAAAAATTAGGCTGAGTACCTTACCACAAAAATTGTTTGGGTATTTAAGACGATCTTTACAAATTTTAACATTGTTAAATCCAATGGCTTTTATGCCAATCTTAAAAAAACTCTGGCTACTAAACTGGTAAATCAATTAAATGGTTACCATCCGAGTGAAGTCGTGGAAACAATGCTAAAAATAAAAAGACAGAAAAGAATTTTTTTTATTAGGATCTCCTTTAAATTATCGAAGTATTTACACTTTAAATGTAATAAAAATTAGAAAAACCATGTGGCCTACATTTCTTCAAATCTGGGTCAGTAGATTTCAGTTCGAAAAATTGGCAAATTATGCAAGAAAATGCGATTTTCACGAGTGATATGACAATCTTGAATATTCAAGATAATATTTTTAATAAATTATGTGCATTTTTTTTACAAAAGTCATGTACATAAAAAGAATACCTACATAGTTTATGATGTTTATACTTAATATACAATTATTTGACATAAAATAAGTAAGAGCTTATCTATTTTATCGTTAATCTAACATAATATTTTTTTATTTTGTTTAGAACCTGACATTACTACTGCCATTAATTGACGTCAGGTTAGTCATTAATTTACGTTTATTTTAATTTATTTAAAGTTATTAAGAATATAATTATGAAAGAAAAAGCAACCTATTTTGAAAGACTTATTACACAATTATTTAGAAAAATAAATTGTTCCGTTGCAAATCCATAAATTGAGAATGACGAAATGCAGATTGTCAAAACAAATTAAATGCGAGAAAATTTCGCGGCCAGTATCTCTCATGAGCTGTCAAAAATTGCACTTTAAAGCGGTGGAATGCGATTGGTCGAGCCGCTGATAAGCGACGCTGCGATTGGCCAGCGGTTGGCGCACATCAGCGACAGACCACGTGCTCATAAGTTCTACGGAAATTCAAACTTTTCTCGCGAACACACGTTCCGTGTTTTAAAAATTATGATTATTAAACAATTTTTTTGCATGTCTGGAAAACAATGCGTTGTTTTTTGTGTTTAGATTTATTTACCTATTGTTTGTCTATGTTAGGTAATGTTATGTCGTATTTCATAGAAAAAGTGTACCTATTTGAAGATAGGTCACCTCTAAATTTTAATCTCTGTAATTTCCACATTCTAATAAAAAGTTTTAAAATTTTACGTACATGTTATTAAGCTATTCAATCATCAACATTTATATTCAAATACGCTATCAATGCAAAAGAGACTATTAAAAATTAGAAGAATATTTACTTACAAGTAACTGGATTAATTTCATCACACAATTCGTAATACGTTTTAAAAAAAATCTTAGAAAAAACAGATCAAATCAAAATCAAAGGCAAAAACTCGATCGCAAAAGTAAAGCGCGTTCCGTCAAAAGTCCCGCACCGAATTCCGAAATCGCACAAAATAAGTATTTTCTCCACTCAAAACAACACAATAAAACTCGATAAACAACAATTAAAGAACAACAAAACCTAATTAAAAAAATCTAACACTGTTCAGCGACCAAAAGTACCACTCATAAGTTCCCGAGAACTGCAGTTCGAATGCAAATTATTTACTCCAATGCAACCGTTGCATCCCGCGGCAATAGCCTCTAAACTGGCTGGCAACACTTCTAAATATATTAAAAAAGAGGCTGTTTATTTTATTTATATTTAAAATAAACAATATTTGCTTAGAAATCGCGCGTCAAAACAAAACACAACAGCCTTCGGCGCGGCGGCAACAACAATGCTTCAGCGAAATAAGCAAGAAATATTTAACTACCGAGGCGGGGAGGGGCGCCACTGGCCCTCAGTATTGGCGCTACGGCTGTGGTAGTTATAGTTTACGTGATACACAGCTCAAATACAAATAATATAAACATTACAACTGAGCATGCGCGGTACCAGCAGAATGGGACGCAGCTACACCTCGCACGGTACGCTACTCAGCAAAAACCTTTGGAAATACCTCATTAAAAGGATATAAGTTTGATGCGAATTCTGAACTAGATACATTTTTATAGTGGCGTCAATAAATCAGTTTTTTTATAGATTAATTTGCATATATTTGACAGGAATCGGGACGAACGGAAGCGTCGCGCGCATGCGTAGTACGCGCGCCAAGAAATGTTATTGACAATGCAAAATGTTTATTTTTTGACGCAACATCGTTGCGAAATGTCCTGCGTAGAACGCGGTCAAAGAATTCCAAATTGGAATTTTTATTTTTAAAGAAGCCATCTATGGTTAGGGTGGGTACACTATACAGCATTTCTATCACTTTAAAAAAAAAACAAGAAAGCAAAGATTGTAAGTCGTAGGAATAAAATATATGAAGTGACTAGAGTAGGTAGAAGTCTTGGAAGTAACGTTACATCACAGATAAGTAGGGAACAAGATAATCAGTTTTCAGTAAAGTCTGTGGGGAGTTTCAGTCGGATTTATTTCAATTATAATCCAATATGAAGTGTATGCGCATGCGTAAGGCATTATTTACACAGTAACGAATGAAAACAGCGTCATCAGTAAGATTTTTCTGAAATCAAAACTGATTTCAACAGTGACCTTTCTCTCTATTTGCTTATGATTCAAATAATTATACATTTGCGCATTTGCTACAATGTTTAGAATTATTAAATGTTGGATCAGTGGTACTCTCAACGTTCTATGGAAAAACATTTTAATTTTTCTCATCACCAGACTTGCTCATAGAACAAAAGTTGTACGTTTTCAAGTTGAGAACGTGAATTTAAAATATCACTAGTTTAATACCAAACACATTGTATAAATTGGGCTAACTGCTAACTAGGGTTTCAAAAAATGCATATTATAAAATTTAAAAGGCGGTCGTGCGCAAAGGGGAAATCAACTGCACTAGTTTTTTTAATACGTAACATTTTCGTTTACTTTCCTGCAATCTGTGGGAGCGATTGCGAAAAAATGGGACGAAAATATATACAAG
The DNA here is from genome assembly GCA_963082605.1 of Rhodophaea formosa. Classification (NCBI taxonomy): domain Eukaryota; kingdom Metazoa; phylum Arthropoda; class Insecta; order Lepidoptera; family Pyralidae; genus Rhodophaea; species Rhodophaea formosa. The sequence continues at coordinate 3,118,288 of OY720228.1, read as the reverse complement.
AAGCCGAGATGTCAAGTTGATATGCAACTACTGTAAGGCTATACCAAAAAGGCAAAAATAATAAATAGGATCAATTCCTTAAGTAAGTAGGTCACTCGGTTGTATGTCTGTCCCGACTTTCACAGCCAATTACTCCGAATCTACTGTACCGATTAGGTAGGTTGAAACTTAGTACACTCCTAGATTTTTTCATTAAATATGTTTAAAGAACCACTTGCGTAGGTATGTGTGTTTAAAAATACCCAGTAAATTATTAGTTCTCAAGAAACGTACTTAGTTGTCCTCCCACATACCTATCATTTCTGTCCTCATCATCGAATTTTGCTTCATTGAAATCTGTATCGAAAATATTTATACACAGTACACAGATTCACAGCAATTACAGTTATGAAATGAATAATTTGAAAGAAAACGGATATATCATTTTAAAATTTTGTTTTGTTCTGCGGAGCCCTTGATAAACCTTCAAACCATGGCATGAACTTTTTTCAGTTCAAAATGTGTAAGTGAAGAATGTGAAACTTAGCGTTTCCGCCAAAAGTGGCCGTTTTTGGACAGAAAAGCTACATACTACCAATTTAAATTTTAAAGTAGTTCAAAAATTTATTGATAGGTTATCTAAAGCCTAAAAAACAAAAAAATTAAATGGTTTCTCCATTTTTTTTTTCAAATTATTCATTTTAACTGTAATTGCTGTGAATCTGTGAACTGTGTATAAATATTTGGACGCGGACAAAATCGTGCTTTCCCATAATGAAATGAGATTCCACCAACCTCAAAAACTTTACCTTGTAACGGTGCCGCATGACATCTTCATGCTGCATCTTGCTTTTCACCTCATTTCTCAATCACCATCATCCTGTCCACTTTTATTTCGAAGATTAATTAATTTTAAATTCCTAATTCCATTTCAAATCTTCGTCTCAGTTCTTTCTCATCAGTCAGTCATTAAATTCCTACTTTTGGTCGTGACCATTTGACCTTTGCTCATAGGCACTTGCCTACTACATTGCTTTATTATTTGTTTTTTAACTAGTAACAGTATGTGTAAAGCATAATAAAATATCGTAATATATCTAATTAATTACCTGTGTAACTGTGTTCTCTCCTATCGCTCTGAGCTCTCTCTCCGCTGAGCACCTACCACACCTATTATTTTATGTTGGGCCACAGACAACATGTTTGTCTTGGGCCTACTCTAACAAGAGCTGAGTGAGTAGTACCCGACAACCTTAGCGAATTGCGGTGTAAATGCAGTCTCCGCATAGTAGTAGGCCATTGACATTTTTATTGGGCTATGATTTAGCACCTATCGATTTCTCGTTCGCCAGTCATCTGGCAAAAATTAGAATTCAACACCTTTAGCCAGCAGACGGCCTCATATTTTGTTAGATTATTCTTTTAGCAATAAAAAACCTTTATCCTAAAAATATTTAAATTTATTAATAGCAAAAAAAGGTATCGTCAACAGTACTCAGACTAAAAATATAATGACTTAGGTAATATTAATAATAAATAGGTAATAATAGAAAAATATGAAATTAAATTTCCTTTCCATTTTTTTTCAGGTCTGTTTTCATCTGTTATTCACGTAGTTATTTGTATTTAATTGACATTAAGTTAAATGTAAGAAGAGTACCAAAAGATTAATTTCTTTAAAAAAAAAATACATCAGTTACTTTATTTCGATTAGAGACCCAAAAATTTAGAGGTTGGTATATTCTAAATTTAAAAATGAAACTAAAATACGTTTAAATCGTTCAATCAGCGAGGTTTTAATCACATCTACTTATTGATTGCCAGTGTTTTAAAAAACAAGATGGCGTGTGAAAAAAATATTAATTAAGAGGAACTATAAGGTTTAATACGAGTAGGAGGGAGGTCGCCCCGCCCTCTCAAAAGCGACGCCCAGTCCCGCTTTATAGCGACCGCCTACCGAGAGCTACAAGAGCCAGACACAATGTATTTTCTGCGTAAATTATTTCAAATAACTTTTTTAATAATCTAACTAAGGAGATTTGTCACGAATTAGGGCGAGTCTTATCTGAAAATGATGAGAATTCGGTCTAATAAATCGACTGTAACCCAAGTTGAATTAAAAAGGGCGTTTTCTTATTTTAAAAATTATTTTACCTAAATAAATAATTTACTGTACTTACCAAATAAAAAAATAAAAATAAAATAAATCTTACAAAAGTACTTATTTTTAAAAATTTTAAAACAAAGTGAAAGTAGACATTCCGAAAAACTATCCTTAAAGCAGTAGAAAAATATTAACAATGCGGAGGATGCAAAATGTGTAGATTTGAAAAAATCTCAATGCCAAAAGAAAACAAAGAATGTAGTTTTAAACATATTGTTAAATGGAAACACAAACCCAATAATGCAAATTAAAAAATACTACAGGTAGGCAAAACACCTGTACATGCCGAGTATTCAAATAGAATTTAATGAAACAAAGTGGTTTTTTTTTTTGCTAAGAAATACAAACGGAAATTTTTGACGAAAAAAAAAACGGGGTTTACTTAATTGCTCAACATTTTCAGCTTTTAATTAGATATTAGCATGAAGTTTGTTTAAAACTTATTTGGGCAAGTCCATTTTAAAAGTAACAATAAATTATAAAAATATATTTACATAAGATATCCTATTTTATAAGTGTTTCAGTGCATTCATCATCATCAGGTCCCTTTAGTCTCCACTGCAGGAGCACGACCCTCTCTGTACTACCAGGGCCATAGCCAAAGCAGTTAAAGGATTTAGCCTACACTCTCCACGCTGGCCAGACGGGTTGGACAGGTCTCTTTGTTGTTTATAAGCTTTGTTTAACTAGTGTTTCCTAAGTCGCCTTCTACGACATCCACGGGAAGACTTGGAGTGGTCCTATTCTATTCTGCCGGGAACCACACGCATTCAGTGCATTGCTATTTTTATATACTCATGATATGAAATCCATTAGATTTAAGAAATAATTCCACGTGGTTTCGAACCGGCGACTTGGTATTTTTATAAATACCAAGTTTTTTTGTTTCTCAAAGAAAAAAGACTCGAACGGTATTTTTTTTAAATGTCTGATCATGTTTGCATGAAGCTGAAAAGGGTAAACTTATTTTAATTTGATATCGATACATTAAGTTTGGTAAAAATTGCTTGGAAAAATCCTTTTCAATAAAATAGCCTTGAATATTATAGCAACATGAGGTCATTCCTGTAAACGCATTCTTAACCAGTATCTTTATCTAGTAAAAGTTTCACATTAGACGTTAATTTTTTTTCTAAAATTGGACTGCAAAATCAAATAAAAATGCTAAATATGTAAGTGACGCCTTTTGTGTAGTGCCCGTTTAAAAAACAAATGGTCTTTATAACCTATATTAAATAGATTTTGGGTTATGATAATTTTTTCATTGCTATGCATATTTTTTTTCATGATATAGGACGGTTAACGCGCAAGCGTGTCTCCTGATGGTAAATCATTACCGCTTATTGCAACACCAGGGAGTGTGACAGGAGCTTTTTGTCAGACACGATGCTACCAATATTTTAGGAATTGAAAAACGAATTAATACGTGTTTTGAAATTACCGTACCAGACCATTGTTTATTGAAAATTTTGTAGGGTAGTTATTTAATAACTCACATTTCAAATTCAGACAACTAACATACGGGTTTTTAAAAAAAATATGCCCACCGCTAAGGAATGGACTTTCCTCCCCGTGTCGAATTTTCTGACACTTACTACCCTAGAGCTCGTTACTTCCCATCAGGCAAGATAGCAAACACACTCAAATAACTTACTAACAAAGTATAAATAAATATATACGGACAAATCACACAGATTGAGCTAGCCCCAAAGTAAGTTCTAGACTTGTGTTATGGGATGCTAACTCAATAATATTATATTTTATAACAAATACATATGTAGATAAACATATTTCTATCTATATATCTATCTATCAGCCAGTGACGTCCACTGCTGGACATAGGCCTCCCCCATAAACATATTTATTTGTAATCATCATCATTTCGAGTAGGTGACACGGTTAGTCGACCATGCACATCCTGGTGTCAGAGTTCTTCGGAACCGCCTCTCGGCCTCTGACGTGGATCCTTTAACGACTACCAGATGGCAGCCGGGACCACCAGCTTAACGTGCCTTCCGAAGCACGGAATCATCTTTCTTATCAGACAATCAGGTGATTCATGCCTACAATGTCTTAGCCAAACTGAAAACAACTTAACAAAGTATGCTTCCCGTGGGAATCGAACCACGACCCCCGGGTCAACAAAGCAAACGCCTTAACCACTGGACCACGGAGGCAGTCATATTTATTTGTAATAAAATATAGTATCGTATAAAAAGCGTGCAAGCCCCTAGACTATATCCTTAATGGCGGAGAAACAGCAATAGAGATAGTAGTCTGGGAGGAACAATAAAAGGCAGGTCTATATAGCTAGTATAAGTCTCTAGCTATCATGAACTACTTACCTATAGGTAGTATCATAGTACAGACCATTTTGATAAAGATGGTGTGAAGATAATTTATTTTTTGACTTTTAGTATCAGAAGCGTTGAGTTTTTCTCTTCCGCACAAATTAAGGGTTATATTTAGAAATAGGGAAAAAATTAATATAGGTTGATGTAAGTAGTAGAATGGATGCAAGGAAAAAAATCATCTGTACATGTGTGTGTACATAATAAGTACAGACGAAACGACGCCGGACCAGTTGTACCATTGACAAGTCCCATTAATGGTACAACTGGCACCAATTTTTCCCACTACTACCATTCATGGTACAAGTGGTACCAATAAATCCCATTAGTACCATCAATGGTACAGTTGGCACTGATTTATCGCACTAGTACCATTGATGGTACAAGTGGTACCCGGTGTAATCCCAACTGTACCATTGTTATAATTATAAGTATAATTAGAACTCTTTCGCCTTTTGACACAGTGTTCCTGTTCACTTGTGTTCACTGGTGATTTTCTTATGAAAAATATTTCCTTCATGACAGCATCAAATCTGATTCTGTTTTGTAGATATTATTATTGTAGGTAACTTTGTAGAAAATGGCCGAGGAAATTTTTATTATTACCCGCGGAAGGGGTAAGGCTTTACTATATAAAGAGGCGAATATTCCACCATGTCACCTACCGTAACTACCAAAATCTATGGAGAATCAAACAAGGAAACCGAAAATTATTATAGATGTATACATAGAGTGGTCGCCACTCATATATCATCATTATCAGGTCTTTGATGTAGTTTCCACTGCAGGAGCACGACCCTCTCTGTACCTACTACTACAGCCATATGTTTGTGCCATATGTTAGCCAGAGCAGTCAGAGGATTTGGCCTACACTCTCTACGTTGGCCAGACGGGTTGGGAAGGTCTCTTTGATGTTTATAAACTTTAGAAATCCACGGACTTGGAGTGGTCCTATTCTACTCTGAAGGGAACTACAGGGCATCGAGTACCCTACATCCTAGACGTATTGATTGTTTGTTTTTCGTGTGTGTAAACATTGTCATTATTGACAGTCGAAGCTATGGCAAATGCCATAAAGCAAAAAATGTAACACAAGTGTTGGCCGGAGTTTTTGGTGGGAAGTCAAGGGGTTCAGTTGTCGTTTGCCTTATACAATTTTGCAAATTGATTTAAGTGGACTTTATAATAGGAAATTGGTGTAATTTGGTGTTATGAATGCTCGTGCTCGAGAACAATTTGTGAAATAGTTAAAGTAGACTGTTAAATGGACTTGTATAGATTTGTCGCCAAAATCTCCCACGAGGCTGCCAACGAACATACGCTATCTTTGATGCCACATACCGTACAACACCGATACTTAGTATCTCATTATACTGGACATTGGCAGAATCACTGAAATATCGGTGGAAGCCATAATTAAAAAGAAGAAAGAAAAGTGTTGGCCAACTTGTGTTATATTTTTCTGCTTTATGGCATCTGCCATAGCTTCGACTGTCAATAATGATGACAGCTGGAACCATCGGCTTAAATTACCTTCCGAAGCATGGAGGAGCTCGAGATATTTTTATGCCACTTGCGGTTACCCATCCAATTGGGCCTGCGCCCAGGGTTGCTTAACATGCGTAAGCGTTAATAATTGGCCATGTAGAGCTGTAGGTACTTCGCTAACGGAGTTTTAAGAGCAATTATTACTCCATTTTTATTTTACGCCGGAAGGAGCAAAGTGCGAAAATTGGTGTCTTTTGTTCATCTTGGACATTTCACAGAAAATCAATATTATCTATAAGTACCTTTAATACTTAATATTATAAAGAAAAAAACCGGCCAAGTGCGTGTCGGGCCACGCGCAGTGTAGGGTTCCGTAGTTGCGAATGATAACTTTGAGTTCACACTGTTTACACTCGCACCTCACAGTTTAACGACCAAAAACATCTAACAATAAAGCTTGTATGAAATTTTACATTTTCCAGTACATTTTATAAGTTGGTTGCCTATAACTTTTTAGTTTGCACTTAGTACCTAGCTCTGATAGTTTTCCTTTCAACTTCAGTATATATACTATTGCTGTAATTTTTTTCACGTATCCATATATAACCGTTTAGCAGATAGAGGGGGGGGACACGTACCTCTAACAAAATTTTGCACTTTAAAACCAAATATTTCTGAAACGGATCCCTAAATCGAAAAATGGTGTTCTCAACCTCATAATATTTTTCAAAGACCTTTTTAACGATACCCCACACGATGGGTAAATAGAGAAAAAAAAAATACTCCTCCACTTTACTTGTATGGGAGCTACCCAAAACAAAATTTTTTTTCAAGATTTTATTCTACGACTTTTTTGCCATGATTAATATACACACTCATACCAAATTACAGCTTTCTAGTACTTATAGTCTCTGAGTAAAACCGCGGACGGACAGACAGACAGACAGACAGACAGACAGACAGACAGACAGACAGACAGACATGGCGAAACTATAAGGGTTCCTAGTTTACTACGGAACCCTAAAAAGATTAGATGTTTTGCATCGAATAAGCTCCAAAACTACAGGAACCATTTTCATAATTCTTTCTCCTATATAAAGCTTAGTTTATCTGCGGCTGACATAGCTATAATTTACGCGAACAAAGTCACGGGTAATTTGCTTGATATTTATAAAAGCTTGCTTAATTTGAGTTGCTGTTCTTCTTCTTCCCCGCCTTTTCCCTATTTGGGGTCGGCTCTGGCGTATGTCAACTAGAAGTTGTTATTCAAATTTTGGATCTCATGTACTTATCACTTTTTGAACTTCATCTTTTCTATCTTATTATTCTTTTTTAAATTACAAAAAATCTAAAAACTGCTAGCGTTTCGGAAAGACCACTGCTGAGAAGACTGCGTTAAAGAAACTCAGAACAGTAATATACACGATAAAATATTCTAAAAATATGATACAATGTGTTATTAAAACCCAATGATGTTTTCCATACAAATATATTCCTCTAATTTTCTCGCTGAAACTGCTTCTAGAGGCACAATTCTTTTTTCATAAAATCTAGTACCAAAATAGGTATGGCCCTATGTATTTTTTTTTTTCTAAAAAGCTGAAAAAAAAAAAAAAAAGTCTTCCCGTGGATGTTGTAGAAGGCGACTTAGGAAACCCAAGCTATACAAAGTTTATAGACATCAAAGAGACCTCTCCAACCCGTATGGCCAGCGTGGAGAGTGAAGGCCAAATCCTCTGACTGCTCAGGCCACAGATTACCCCCAATTGGGGGTAATCTGTGGCTCAGGCTAATACTTATATATGGATCTGAAAGTACAGAGAGAGTCGTGCTCCTGCAGTTAAGACTATAAAAGACTTGATGATGATGATGATGAATGGCAACCTACATTTAATTAAATTTATTTTGTTTGCCATTGACACGAGAGAAGAGAAGGCTTCTAAAATAGATAGGTATTACTAATAGTGATTTGATTTTATTATGCTAACTTTCGGTAAACGTGATAATAAAAACTGTTTTTCTACCGATTGGAACGTAATAAAAAAACTGCTTTGCCAATGATCCTTCATTACTTTGGCTGGAAACAATAAAAAGTTTTATTATAGGCATAGTCTGTTTGTAACTTATAGCCCAGGTACATAAATAAAATAGTAAGTATTATTTTGACGACCTCTGAGGGTCAATGGCCTTGCAAGTGCCCTTTTGAAACAGGGTCTTGGGTTCGATCTCTAGTCAGATCAAAAGCTTATAAACATCAAAGAGACCTCTCCAACCCGTCTGGCCAGCGTGGAGCGTGTAGGTCGAATCCTCCGACTGCTTCGGTAAATTTATGGCTCTAGTACAGAGAGGGTCATGCTCCTTGCAGTGGAGACTAAAAAAGACCTGATAATGATGATGAAGTTGAGAAAAATAGAAGTACTTAGTATATTCAAGTGTAGCCAACTATCTATATATATAAAACAAAGACGGGTTTGTTACAACACTTATAACTCGAGATCTGCTAAACCAATTTTCATGTTTATTGATTCATTGGATTTGTCTCCGCCCCGAATAGCAGAATCTTAAAAACAATGAAAACTCGATATGTGTAATGAATAGTTAATCATTGACTGTTAGGCGGTACGAAGTTCGCCGGGTCAGCTAGTATATATATATATATATATATATATATATATATATATATATATATATATATATATATATCACTCTTTGTGCAGATATTGATTGATCGTTGAGTAACCGATACTAAATATTTGCTAACTTTTAAGCCTAAAATATGTTCATATCGCTTTTACAAAGTACAAAGCCCCCAATTGATGTACTTCAGACATAAGAACATAATATTAGCCCTCGTAGGTCAAGTTATTAGCCCTTTTAAAGCATACTTAAAGATGCCAAATCTTTTGAACCAATAGGGGGCTGGCGGATAATGTGAAGCATGAAAGAGATAAGAGTACATATACCAATATCTATACTTCTATATTAATATTATAAAGAGGAAAAATTTGATTGTTTGTTTGTTTGAATTGAATAGGCTCCGAAACTACTGGACTGATTTTCTCAATTCTTACACCTATAGAAAGCTTATTTATCTGAGGTTGACATAGGCTATAATTAACGCGAAAGAAGTCGGGGGAAAATCGCAAGTTACAAATAATCCGCTAGTGGTGGTATTTTACCACTAAAAACCATTAAAAGGGAGTGTTATAAAATGAAATTATTCACGTTTTGGAAAAAAATGCTAGGAATAGCTTTAGGTATCAAACTCATATAATGTCTTACAAAATAAAATTTTAATTGAAATACTTATCCTGCATTGGACCCAAAAAAATAATGTACTTAGGTATTTAATAAGTTCAATCTCAAAATAATAATGTACTTAGGTATTTAATAATAATAACTAATGCTAAAAAACAGTCTGCCATTTTTGACAGTTTGCCTCAGCCATATTGATTATTGCTGACATCACATAATATCCTACTATGAAGAATATGAATCTAATGACACCTCACCATACTTAGATTTAATCAAAAATCCTACTATCATGCTACGGAGGCCGTGTTGCTCGAAGATCATGCACCTCACACTTCTAAATCAGTCAAACTCTTTAAGCTACAGGAGGCAACAATGAAACAGACATATTTAACATAAATAAATATACAAACATAATGTTTACAATTTTTTTTGCGATTGTTACATATTAGTCGCAGGTAGACTAAACGATCATGAACACTGTAAAGTGTTCGAAACGTTAGGTTATAAAAATATTAATAAATGCGATAAAACCGTATTAAAATAATTTTATTTAAATATCATTTATGGGCCAGGGATCATGTCAATAAATAAATATATAGGGACATATCACACAAATTGAGCTAGCCCCACAGTAAGTTGTGAACTTTTGTCGTGGGATACTAACTCAACGATACTATATTTTATAATATATACTTATATAGATAAACATCCAAGACCCAGGTCAATCTGAAAAAGATCATTATTCATCTTAACCTGACCGGGGATCGAACCCGGGACCTCCGTGTCGCAGGCTGGCGTGTTGACCACTGCGCCACGGAGCTCACTCAATAGTCGATGCGGCTAGCAGCCCATCACTATTTTGATTCCATTCTCACTTACAAGCCTACCAACATGCTAAACCTGGCCTAAAGGTTTAACAGACCTGGGTTCTGTCTACCCCGCTAGTGAGAAAGACGTGATAGTATGTACGTATGTTATTTAAATATTCAAACATATATACACTTGACAACATTACCCTCTTTCTAGATAGGTCAGTCGGTTAAAAATATAATTTCTAACCTACTTTACTGCGAACTCCAGTCACATGTTGAAATAATAAGAATATTCTCCTAAATAACATTTTAAGATTAAATTATAAGATCAAAGGTCTTGTTACTGATTCTGTTGATAAATGAGTCAGTTGTGTTTTGTGTCATGTTTCATAAACAATAGGTAGTTTATAGCACTATATTTTTGATTGCTACTGCCATGTGGATTGATTCCAAGAATCTGACTGGACCCTTTTAGTCTAGTTATACAGTGTGTAACACGATTTTTTTTCACCATCCCATAGTTTTTGTCGTTTGCCCCTTAAACTTAAGAGTCGCCTGGAAGCGCATGTCTCCATACAAACGGAAAAAGGGAATTGTGGCAATATTTGATAATTTTGGAGTAAAATTAAGCATTTAATCAATTAATCTCATTATAATCTACGTACGTTCCTATAGAGCTTGGTTAAAATACCAATGGTTTGAGAATTACAAGCGTTTTCAAATTTGTACGGAAATCTTGAGAGGCGTATAATTCACAAACTATTGATAATCTAACCAAACTGTATAGTATGAAAGTCGCGCCAGTAACAGAAAAGCTCCACTGAGTTGATATGGGCATGTGATGAGGAGGGAAGAAAGTCATATCACAAGAAAGGATTTGAAAGTGGATGGTACGCGCAACAGAGGGAGACCTAAGAAACGATGGATTGTGTCAAGGAGAGTATGAACAGGAAAGCAGTGCCAAAGGCTATGGTGAATGACAGATCAAAGTGGAGAGAGCAGACATACTGTGCCGACCCCACATAAAAAAGTGGGATAAGGTAAAGGAAGAAGAAGAAGAAGTTTTAGTCCGAGTGGCTGAGCAGTTTTGTATGAAATTGTCGAAATTATTTTTGCGTTCTCAATATTGATCCAATAGCTAAAGTTTTTGATATTGACGACCTGAGTCACCTTTACGGTACGGTATATGTCGAGGGTCAAGTTACACGTGGTATACAACGTGTTAATGAATAAGCGCAAAACCTCTTAGGTGGTGATTGTGCTTATAAATATGAACAATTTTTACTATGGGGCCGACTCTGCAACGTGATAAAAAAAAACAGCTATTCCATATATTCTGGCCGAGTAGGTATTGACAATTTGTATGAAACAACAGATTTTTGGTCAAGTTGCAGAGTCGGCTCCATCTTATCTTAATTGGGGCCGATTATAAATCGGAAGCAAGTCTAACCTCGGCCCCATAGTAAAAATTGTTCATATTCATAAACACAATCACCACCTAAGAGGTTTTGCACTTGTTCATTAACACGTTGTATAGATACACGATAGCAATATACCAAGTATGTACCTATTGTCGATAGGTACAATCCCAATCCCAATCCCAACTAATATTAAAAATGCGAAAGCGAGTTTGTTTGTTACGCTTTCAAGCCGTATCTACTTAACCGATCATCATGAAACTTTGCATACACATAGGTTAGGGTACTGAGAAGGACATAGGCTATAAATCACGCGGATAAAAGCCGCGGGTAACAAAATAAAATAAAAATATACTTTATTTTCTCCACAACAAAACTCTTAACTAATATGACACTAGTTATTGTATATTGTACATGCACACATTACAAAATAATCTGTTGTGGAGAACTGGTGCCTGAACTAGGTATCCAGAGGAACCTGTCTTACAGGACACCAGGCAACAGCTAGTACTTTGTACAAAGTAATTGAGGGGATACATGAATTTTTCGGGGATCTATACTGTCTCATTTGAAATAATTATTTAAAAGCAAAAGGAGATAGATATCATGTTTACTAAGCGTTTAAAAAAGGCTTTACTTAGCATATTCGTTAAAAGTGCCCGTTTTTGACAAAAACTCCAAAAATAAGCTTCACAATCTCACGTTAAATAGTAACAAAGGTTCTAAAAATAGTTATAACTACTAGTTCGACTAAAAATGAATATAAACTTACCAGTAAAGGTAGCTGCACCATTGGTCTCTGAAAGAAAGAAAAAATAATATATTTCATTGTGACTAATAAATAAGCTTTGTAAACTGCGCTCACCATAAACTGCGCTCACCAACCCGTCTGCCAAGCGTGGTGAGTATGGCAAAACCCCCTCAATGGACACCCACCGACCAGGTGGTCGGACGACCTAATAAAGGTCGCAGGAAGACGCAGACGCGGATGCAGGCCGCTTCCAACCGGTCATATTGGAAATCCTTTGGGGAGGCCTATGTCCAGCAGTGGCCTTCTTGCGGCTGAAATGATGATGATGATGATGAATAAGCTTTGTAAGTTAGTACACAGGGCTGAACTTACTTTAGAGCTAGCTCAGTCTGTCATTTGTACGTAAAGATTTAGTAATTTAAAAAAATACCTCAATCAATCAACAGGTCTTTGACAGTCTCTACTGCAGGAGCACGACCCTCTTTGTAGTACCAGAGCCATATAGCCAGAGCAGTTAGAGGATTTGGCTACACTCCCCACGCTGGCCAGGCCGTTGGAGAGGTACCTTAGAGGAAACACAAGCAAGCTAAACAAAGCTTTTGTTTAGCTTGCTTGTGTTTCCTCAGTCACCTTCTACGACATTCACGGGAAGACTTGGAGTGATCCTATTCTACTCTGCCGGGAGCCACACGCATCGGCAAAAAGTCAAAATCCAAATTAAATGTTAAAACTTGGATGCTATCTGAAATTTTAAACCACTATTTGATCCCCAGGCGTTGTCCCCACGTGGGAAAAAGTAAAAAAAAATAAAAAGTACTTTAAATCCAATATCTTCTATGAAAGGTAAAAAAATGTATTTCATGTTTTTTAAGTTGTCTTGCGCAGGATGGCTGGCATGAGCTGGATGCGAGCAGCCGAAGATAGATCTCGATGGCGTGCAATTGGGGAGGCCATGTCCAGCCGTGGACAAGTGTAGGCTGATGATGATGATGATGATGATGTTGATGATGATGAAGTTTAAAATGCGGCGGTTGCGCAAGTGTCGTGCACTTTATACGAAATTAAAAGACATTATTCTCCTTCTGGGTTGCCCCAGCCAGTTAAAAAGAGAATAGGCGTAGTGATAGCATAGGGATGAAGGAGCGCTGCAGTTTTTGCCACTCTTACAGATTATCCCCTTTTGCCTTGACAAAAAATTACAAGAAAAAAAACACGACACTCCAAGAGATTTAATATGAAGTAAAAGCGAGCGCGAGCGTGGCGTCTCTAGCTTGCGCAAAAATTCTATTTTTTTTTTATGGCAGACGAGCCACCTAACAGAAACTTACATATGTCCGTCTGTCTCGCTGTCTGGCTGTCGTCTAAAGTATTTCTCAACCGATTCTCGTTAAAATTTCTGAGCAGGTTTAAGAATAACATACATTTTTTTAACGATTCAGTTTCAGTCTTCAAAATGGCGGAACTAAGATAAAACTCGTGAAGTCGATAGCTACCATGAAAATTTAATAACTTTTTTAATAATCTATTGAACACGTTATAGACCCGTATTTTGCCTGACGTGAAGCAACGGAGGAGGGTGAGGTGTTACACCAAATCAATTATTACCTTGAAAATAAAAAAGTCATCCGTTCTAGGTGTTTTTAAAAGGCCGGCATCGCCCTTAGTGTTGCAGTTGTCAATGGGCAGCGTCGATCACTTACCATCTGGTGACCCGCTTGCATGTTTGCCGTCCTGTGTGTTTTGTAAGAAAACACATAAAATGATCTCCCATATTAATTCACCGATTAGCTGGTCGTATTTTTATGGGAAGTCTACATACATACATTTTATCATGTTAATATCCCTTGCGGGGACAGAACCCAAGGTCATAAAACCCAAAAGCCACCTTTAGCATGTGGGCGTTAAGGTGGAAAGCGGAATTTAAATAGTGATGGGTTGCTAGCCGCATCGCCTATTGACGTGATTCTTTAGATTCTCGCCCAATCCCTATAACGGCTTTTACGGTCTGCGCGGGAAGATAAGCAGGTGGTATATTCTATGACTGTACTTTTTCTCCCAAACCAGCACGGAACAGCTATGGCAAGCCTATTTTTTCATATCTTACACGCGCCATGAAAGGAGTCGAAAGACGTAACGTCAACATTTCAGACACATAAATATTTATAAGCAAAACAGCAAAAACTTAACAAGCTGTAGCTAGTAACAATAGAACAACAAATACACTAAATAAATTCAGAGATACAAAGGTTAATAAGATATTCTAGCTCTGTTTCTTACACGTGTAGACTTGAAACTTCAGAGACATAATAACTTCAGAAATATAATCCGATCGCTAACATCAGTGCATCATTGTTGACCAACTAAAGAAGAAGGCTGGTGTCATGTCGTATCAAGAACTAAAGTCTAAAGCAGAAGATAGAGAAGTTTGGCGCATACTCCATCGACAAGAGCTATAAAGCTCTTAAATAAGAAGAAGAAGAACATCAGTGCAGATTGGGACGACATCGTGCACGTTCTCGATTCACTGACCTGAGGAAGACCTCCGGAATCCGGATGAGGTTGAAACATGTCGGCCAGTAGCTGACTATTTACGTGAATAACCCGTTGTTACATATTTTAATAACATAAAGGCGATAGGGGAACAAACACCATAGTTGTTTGATTTCTTTCTTCTTTTATATTATGGCTTCCACCGAGATTCTAAGTATCGGGTTGTACGGTATAATTTTAACAAGTGGCATCAAAGACGGCGTATGTTCTTTGGTAGCCCCGTGGGACCTTCTGGTAGCAAATCTATACAAGTCCGTAACATTCTGCTTTGACTATTTCACAAATTGTTCATTAGCACGAGCATTTATAACATCAAACTATGATAAATAATAAAGTCCACTAAAATCAATTCAAATCTCAACTGTACCCCTTGACATCCCACCAAAAAACTCCAGTTGTCTGATTAAAAAGAAGATCCTTGTTTCTGTCACTTTATGTCTTTGACAGTGGTCGTTTCACTACACCATAGACTACACCATAAGAGAGGACTATAAGGCGGTTTAAAAACTCTGACACCTTGCACCATGAACCCTTCATCAGGTCATTCTTTGATACGAGATGCAAGAACCCACACGAAATTTTTAAATAGCAACCAAATTCAATTATATTTAGTTACTTCCCAAGCTCAGTGACCCAAAGAGGATCTTGGCCTCCGACACTCTTGATTGAGAGTCAATTGGCATCATGCATAACCCTAACACTTATATAAAACCTAGATAGACTCTTTTAGCCTAAAAGCGTAGAAAAAGCTAGTGTCTAACCCATAGTCGGTCGCGCACACACACAGCTACTAATTTGACGGATTTTGAGGGCATCATCATCATCATCATTTCGTGTAGGTGACACGGTCAGTCGACCATGCACACCCTGGTGTCAGAGTTCTTCAGAACCGCCTCTCGGCCTCTGACGTGGTTCCTTTAACGACTACCAGATGGCAGCCGGGACTAACGGCTTAACGTGCCTTCCGAAGCACGGAATCACCTTTCTTATCAGACAATCAGGTGATTCATGCCTGCAATGTCCTAACCAAACTGGAAACAACTTAACAAAGTATGCTTCCCGTGGGAATCGAACCACGACCCCCGGGTCAACAAGGCAAACAGCTTAACCACTGGACCACGGAGGCAGTTGTTGTTGTTGTTGAGGGCATAAATTCACAGGATTCGTGTGATAACACAAAGCTGTCACGCACACAAGCATTTAAAAAATTGACCAGTTTTTTAATCATTGAAATAAAGACATGACGGTGTCTAACATTAAGCCAACTCTTCTTGGGGTTTACTCTTCTGCATTCTATCTTGACCTACTAATATTAAACTTGCTGGCTTTGGGTGGGGTGTCTCCTAACGAAAAAAGTCAGTTGATGCAAGCGTAAGAAGTGATGTTCAATCCGCTGAAGCTCTAGTGTGTATTTTCATACAAAATATACAGTAGCGCTTCAGCGATTGAAGTGGCTGCAGATATTTAGCGATGCGGCTCGTCTTAATGTGCGCGTACCTATAAGCGAGCTACTATTTTATTTCATTGTCAAGGCCAACAAGCAACAAACAAGACAGAAGCGCTCTCTCGTTTTCGCTAGTGCGTTTTCGGCACCGTGCAAAATGACAGCTCTTGTAAAGCAAACAACATAGTATTTATGCTTCCTTTGTTTATATTTATACAAATCTTGGTCTATATTTGTTAACAAGTAGTTTTCGCGAACTGACCTCAAGAACATGTATTCAAATACCTCGTCGACGACTGAACCGATTTTGGTGCCCATTGTACGTAAAAATTGTACTAAGTAGTATCTACATTCATTTTAGATTAAATTGTATTTGGAGCACCGGTCACACTCGCACCTCACAGTTTAACGATCAAAAACATATTGTTAGATGAAAATTGTATGAATTACATTTTTTGAGGTGGTTGCCAATTGCCAATAACATTTTAGTTTGTACTTAGTACTCAGCTCTGATAGTTTTCATATCAACTTCAGTATGTATACTACTGCTGTAATTTTTTTCACGTATATATAACCGTTTAGCAGATAGAGGGGGAAGGGAGGGTCACTTACCTGTAACAAAAATTTGCACTTTAAAGTCATTTTTTTCTGAAACGGATGCCTAAATCGAAAAATGGTGTTCTCAACCTCACAATATTTTTTAAGACCTATTTAACAATACCCATCACGATGGGTTTGTATAGAAAAAAACCTTACTTGTATGGGAGCTGACCTAAAAATAAGTTTTTTTCAATTTTTTTTACCTCTTTTGTGGCATGATTAATATACATGACCCATACCAAATTACAGCTTTTTAGGGTTCCGTAGTAAACAAGGAACCCTTATAGTTTCGCCATGTCTGTCTGTCTGTCTGTCTGTCTGTCTGTCCGTCCGCGGTTTTACGCAGAGACTATAAGTACTAGAAAGCTGTAATTTGGTATGGGTATGTATATTAATCATGGCAAAAAAGTGGTAGAATAAAAACTTGAAAAAAAATTTTTTTTAGGGTAGCTCCCATACAAGTAAAGTGGGGGAGTAATTTTTTTTTTCTCTATTTACCCACCGTGTGGGGTGTCGTTTAATAGGTCTTTCAAAAATATTGTGAGGTTGAGAACACCATTTTTCGATTTAGGGATCCGTTTTCGAAATATTTGGTTTAAAAGTGCGAATTTTTGTTAGAGGTAAGTGTCCCCCCCCTTTATCTGCTAAACGGTTATAGATAGATACGTGAAAAAAATTACAGCAGTAGTATATATACTGAAGTTTAAAGGAAAACTATCAGAGCTTAGTACTAAGTACAAACTAAAAAGTTATAGGCAACCAACTTATAAACTGTAAAATTTCATACTATTTTCATTGTTAGATGTTTTTGGTCGCTAAACTGTAAGGTGCGAGTGTGAATAGTGTGAACTCAAAGTTGTCATTCGCAACTACGGAACCCTACACTGCGCGTGGCCCGACACGCACTTGGCCGGTTTTTAATACTTATAGCCTCTGAATAAAACCGCGGACGGACAGATGGACAGACAGACAGACATGGCGGAACTATAAGGGTTCCTTGTTTACTACGGAACTCTAAAAACGAGTTCTACTTCCATGCTGGATTGGGAAAAAATGCATAACATGGAATATATCAGCTGTTATTCTTTACGCGCAGACCGTAAAAGCCGGTTAAGGGCGAAAATCTACGGAATCACGTTACAGGCGATGCGGCTAGCAACCCATCACTATTTTGATTCCACTTTCCACCTTAACGCCCACTAACATGCTTAACGAGACCTTGGGGTTTTATGACCTTGGGCTCTGTCTAACCCGCAAGAAATAAAGACGTAATAATATGTAATGGCTTCTATGATGTAGTCGCTGACTGGTAGAACGGCAATGACCTTTCAACTATCATCACGAAGTTTTTTCGCTAACGCAAACATAATATATTTACAACAACAAAAGATGCGTTATACAATAATTTGACCCTCACCATGAACTTGAATGTAAATTCATAAGTTTTCATGAATATATTTTTGAAATGGAAAGTGGAAATCCGGTCAAGGGAATGATAATGGACGCTGGCCAGCTTTCACATCTTCAGGTCTTTTTAGTACGTTTACGATCGACGAGTATGATCCTCTCTGTACTACCAGAGCAATATATTAGCCAGAGTAGTCAAAGGATTTTGCCTACACTCTCCACGCTGACCAGAGGGGTTGAAGAGGTCTCTTTCATGCTTTCCTTTGATGTCTAAAGCTTTGTTTAGCTTGTGTTTCCTAACTCGCCTTCTACGACATCCACGGGAAGACTTTGAGGTAGTCCTATTCTACTCTGCCGGGAACCACACGGCAACTTAAGGTAGTCTGTATATACTTACTACTATAAAAAAAAATTGTGAGTTGTAGTCGCTTGGAGAAAATGCGCTGTGCAGTTTGGTGCCGCTTATTCTGCACTCCGCTTTGGAAGCGGCCTAAACTTAGCCATAAGTGAATTATTGACGTCAACAAAATTTTTTGTTGTAAAATTGTAATCTCAAGTGTGACAATTAATAAGTGTTCAAAGAAACCTATATTAAATCAACGATTGAATTTGCCTTATGCAACCTTATGCCTTATAGATTAAGAGCTAGCGAACCATCTGACTAACCCGTTTCCCACAAAGCTAGAAATTTTTTAAATTATATTTTATTATCTGCTAATTATAAAAATACCGGTCTGGCAGGGATATCGCGGTTGCGTCATCAACCAAAAATTTTTGAAAATGCAAATAAAATTTTTTTCGTAACCGTCTGCCACAAGGCTACAATTTTAATATGTTATATTTTAAGTATTTTTAAGTGTAAAAAAAAATTGCCAACCTATTTTGAGGGTTGCAAGTATGTGCCAGACGATAGCAAAGTTGTCATTGGGACGGTAATTCATAACCTGCTGCCACAAGGCTACAATTTTGAGGGAACATTCTTTCAATTGTTTAAAAAATATATGTAAACAGCCAGACCATTCTAGCGGTTACAAGTACCTGCCAGATGACTATATAATAGTAATGTCGCTCGACGGGAGTGCGCACAACTTTGCTATCGTCTGGCACACACTTGCAACCCTCAAAACAGGATGGCAATTTTTTTTTACACTTAAACATACTTAAATTATAACATATTAAAATTGTAGCCTTGTGGCAGAAGGTTATGAATTACCATCCCAATGACAACTTTCTATCGTCTGGCACACACTTGCAACCCTCAAAATAGGTTGGCAATTTTTTTTTACACTTAAACATACTTAAATTATAACATATTAAAATTTTAGCCTTGTGGGAAACGGGTTAGTCAGGTGGTTCACGAGCTCTCCCACGTCGTCTGGCAGGTACTTGCAACCACTAGAATGGTCTGGCTGTTTACATATATTTTTTAAACAATTGAAAGAATGTTCCCTCAAAATTGTAGCCTTGTGGCAGCAGGTTATGAATTACCATCCCAATGACAACTTTGCTATCGTCTGGCACATACTTGCAACCCTCAAAAGAGGTTGGCGATTTTTTTTTACACTTAAACATACTTAAATTATAACATATTAAAATTGGAGCCTTGTGGCAGAAGGTTACGAAAAAAAATTTTTTTGCATTTTCAAAAATTTTTGGGATGATGACGCAACCGCGATATACCTGCCAGACCGGTACTTTTATAATTAGCAGATAATAAAATATCATTTAAAAAATTTCTAGCTTTGTGGGAAACGGGTTAGTCAGATGGTTCACGAGCTCTCCCACTATTATTGACGCGGGGGCCGTGGGTTCGATTCCAACGGGAAGCATACTTTGTTAAGTTGTTTCCAGTTTGGTTAGGACATTGCAGGCATGAATCTCCTGATTGTCTGATAAGAAAGATGATTCCGTGCTTCGGAAGGCACGTTAAGCCGGTGGTCCCGGCTGCCATCTGGTAGTCGTTAAAGGAACCACGTCAGAGGCCGAGAGGCGGTTCCGCAGAACTTTGACACCAAGGTGTGCATGGTCGACCGTGTCACCTACACGAAATGATGATGAACGATTGAATCTTGAATAAGTATCTCACAGAGCAAGCAATGTGAATGTCGCTCGCGCGCTTCTAGAGACGCCTTTTCAACACATTTCATACGAAACAAAGTACCGTTTATTGAAGTTTCAGGTTTCAAGGTAATTGTGGAAATGGAAAAATCTGCTATTTTCTACACTTGTGATATAGGTTACACTTTGACTATATACTCTCTAGACACCGTCATGCCTTTACTTCGAGCAACACGGAAGGGAGTAGCCATACGCTGCATTCCCCTCTGTCAAGGTACAAGCCAAAATTAGGCATATGCATGTCTATGTGTTAGTTGTGTGACTCATCTGTACACAAATTATTTTTTCTTTTTTATGTCATTTTTTGTGACAATGTCATAATTACTATCAAGTGACAGTTTAAGTTTTGTATGTAGGTGTGCGGAACTAAACTTGTGTGCACATTTCCCCCCGCAAAAAACGCCAGAAAAATTGTCATAGTAAATTGTCGCTTTGCCCACTCCCTCCGTCCGGTACGGAGGCCGTGTTGCTCGAAGTGCCTTTAAATGATCTACAATGCTTGCGTGCGTGACAGCTTTGTGTTATCACACGCGTCCTGTCAATTTATGCCCTCAAAATCCGTCAAATTGGTAGCAGTGTGTGTGCGAAATCGGCTATGGGTTAGACACTAGATTTTTCTACGTTTTTGGGCTAAAAAAGTCTATCTAGGTTATATATAGTCTTAAAATTACATCAGAATAGGACATATTACTGAAAGCTGTGCCGCCAGAGTGCACCACTAGCACATACAGTAAAAGAGGTTTGACACTGAAAAGAATGTACTTGAAAATGTCAAAGTCGCTATTCATTTGTAAAATTATACATTATTCCTTCATTAATTTGATTTTAAAATACTCCTATGAGTATTTAAATATAACAACGTATTTGTGCTGCGTATTTGTTTGTAAAATAAAGGCAATTTATTGCGACTTTGACAGACTTGTCAATGTCAAACATTTGTTTCTCTGCTAATGCTGCCCTCTGGCGGGAGAACACTGCAGTATTATCTCCTATTTCAGCTGCGAGCTGCGTTGTACGCTTCGAGCAACACGGCCTCCGTACCGGACGGAGGGAGTGGGCAAAGCGACAATTTACTATGACAATTTTTCTGGCGTTTTTTGCGGGGGGAAATGTGCACACAAGTTTAGTTCCGCACACCTACATACAAAACTTAAACTGTCACTTGATAGTAATTATGACATTGTCACAAAAAGAAAAAATAATTTGTGTACAGATGAGTCACACACAACTAACACATAGACATGCATATGCCTAATTTTGCTTGTACCTTGACAGAGGGGAATGCAGCGTATGGCTACTCCCTTCCGTGTTGCTCGAAGGTTGTACGCGCCCCGCTTCACGCGCGATGTTCCAAGTCGCCATAAAGTTCGCATATAGCAGTATTTGTCGCAAATCAATTTTCTTGTTTATAATAATGGCCGCTGTTTACATTTACACCATCTCGCATGTTACGAGTTTACGTTATGTATAACTTGCTGTTTGAAAACATGCGCTTGTTTTCAATTTCAATTTTTTTAGTTGACATTTGCGTAATCCTTGACGCTCTGGTTCTGATTAAACTTTTTTATTTTTTTTCTCAAAAACTAGCATATAACACTAATTTTTCGTAGAAATCGTATATCGTAGTAATCACAAACTACGAGGTAGATACTATTACTAGTATCAGACGACCGACTGCCTAATGTTTTCTCTAGGCAATAAAGATCATTGACAAATAATGAAGTGAGGGTCCGTGGCGCAGCGGTCAACACGCCGGTCTGCGACACGGATGGTCCTGGGTTCGATCCCCGGTCAGGTCAAGATGGAAAACGATCTTTTTCAGATTGACCTGGGTCTTTGATGTTTATCTATATATGTATTTGTTATAATACATGGTATCGTTGAGTTAGTATCCCATAACACAAGTCTCGAACTTACTTTCGGGCTAGCTCAATCTGTGTGATTTGTCCGTATATATTTATTTATTTATAATGAAAAGAACGTCACACAATTCCTTTTGAGTTTCTATTAGGGGCCATAAATTCAAACTCAATTGACGTGTGTTCTATGCCCTAAAATCCGTAAAGGCAGTTTTTCGGCAGTGGTAGTAATAATATGCTGGTGATTTTTGTCTCTTGGTGATATAAGTCTCCAGACTTATATCAAAAATCACCAGCTGGTAGTACATAGAGGGTCGCAGTGGACTGCCGAGAGCCCGATGGTCCAGTGGGTGTGAGCTCTAAGAGCGCTTACATATGTTAAGCAACCCCTGGTGCAGTCCCTACTTGGATGGGTGACCGCAAGTGGCATAAAAATATCTCGAGCTCCTCTGTGCTTCGGAAGGCACGTTAAGCCGTTGGTCCCGGCTGTCATCGTTAATGGCAGTCGTTAAGCTATGTCAGATGCCTTAAGGCAGCTTGAAAAATCTGACACCAGTGTTGGCCACTTACACATACGAAAAACAAACAACAAACAGTGGACTGCGACCCTCTCTGTACTACCAGATCCATATATTACACAGAGCAAACAGGGGATTTGGCCTACACTCCCCCGCTGGCCAGACGGGTTGGAGTGGTCTCTTTGATGTTTGTAAGCTTTGTTTAGCTTGTGTTTCCTAAGTCGCCTTCTACAGCCACGGCTCGTCTTGGAGAGGTTCTTTCCTTCTCTGCTGGGAACCACACGGCTCTTCACATAGCATTTTCTCCTAACGACGTTTACAAACTACGAAATAATTACTTAAAACTAAATAGGTAGATTTGTACTTACATTGTCATTTTACAATGTAAATTCAATAAAAATAATTATAGATACTTATATCAGTATTTAATTTACTAACATATAAGTTGTTTTTGTTTGTCCTATCACTAAGATAGGCCTTCTTTGTATACATATTCTGATAATTTTATTGCTGATAACGCGTGCGTAATAAAAATAACAATATCATTCAGTGTATACGTAGAGATCATGCTATAGAGTCAGATCAGTAACTACCTACTTTTTACCCGACTTCTTCTTATCGATTCAATAGTCAAATACCCTTTTGAACCGACTTCAAAAAAATGAGGAGGTTCACAATTCGTCGTAATTGTTTTTTATGTATGATCCCCGATTTCTCGAAGACGCCTGGACCGATTAAGGAATTCTATTTTAGTACGATAGATTATATTTACAGATGGTCCCATTAAATTTTTATCAAAATATGTGGAGCGCTTTTTGAAAAAATACACAAAAACTATAAAAATGTTTACAGGTGTGCCGTTCGGATTACACATTTTTAATTTTTGTATAATTGTTATTGTATGTAATTGTTAAAAATATCTTAAATTATTCGCTCAATATTGAGCAACTTGTATGCCGTTCTCTTTAGCAATGTACGTATAGGTAGGGTTGCCAACCATACTGTTAAAAACAGTACACAGTTTTCGGTCCTTAATACTTTTTACTGTTAAAAAAAAGCATGCGAAATACTGATTATATGATCGCTGTGGTATTTTAGAACTGCAATGTGATGGGAAAATAAAAATATAGTTTCTATTTACCTTTATTTTACCATTAAGTTTTTTCATAGGGAATAGCCCCCCTTATTAAATATTAATTTCATTTAGTTTTAGTATTTGTTGTTATAGCGACGACAGAAATACATAATCTGTGAAAATTTCAACTCTCTAGCTATCACGGTAAATGAGATACAGCCTGGTGACATACAGACAAAAATCTAAGTCTCGTGAATAGGGTCCCGTATTTACCTTTTGGGTACGGAACCCTAAAAAAACTGAAAGTAAGATATTTTGAAAGAAAACCCCTTCTTATCCCATCCCGCTACGGGGCGGGCGGAAAAATATGTTTTTCTCAGGAAACGCATAGTCACCGGATGATATTGCTTTCAGAATATCGCAGATAGCCTGTTTTTGTACGGTCTAATAAAGGGAAGGGAAACTCATTATTATAACGTTGGATACGGATCTATTTGGTTCTATATGGATGTTATATAGATGTATAAGGCATTGATTTAAGACTTTTTTTACTTTTTCAAGAGAGTTTTCAAGTAAATGTTACTTACTTCACCCAGACAAAAAGTAGTGCATCATTCATCATTATTTCGGCCGCAAGAAGTCCACAGCTGGACACAAGCCTCCACCAAGGATTTCCAATATGGCCGGTTGGAAGCTGCCTGCATCCAGCGCCTTTCTGCGACCTTTATTAGATCGTCCGACTACGTGATCGGTGGGTATCCAACGCTGCGCTTGCTGGTACGTGGTCGCCTTTCTAGAACCTTTCTGCCCCATAGGCCATCTTTATGAGATACAAAGCGTACAAAACCAATGACCGATGGGGTATGTATACAAAGTGAAGGTTTGGATTCCGGGTATGAAGATACATGCCCGGAATAAATCGAACCACGGGCTATACTAGATCACTTGAGTATATCATCATCATCATTAGGTCTTTAGTAGTCTCCACTGCAGGAGCACGACCCTCTCTGTACTGCCAGAGCAGTCAGAGGATTTGGCCTACACTCTCCACGCTGGCCAGACGGGTTGGAGAGGTCTCTTTGATGTTTATAAGCTTTGTTTAGCTTGAGTTTCCTAAGTCGCCTTTTACGACCTCCACGGGAAGATTTGGAGTGGTCCTATTCTTCTCTGCCGGGAACCGCACGGCAACTATCAACACTTGAGTATAATGAAATTAAAATAAAAGCCAAACAACAACAAAAAAAATTCAACGATTGCATACAAATTGCCCGGGCGGCTGCACACTTTTGTATGGAAAGCTGAAATTTATTTTTGTTTTTTGGCTGTTACTTTAATTTTATTTTAATGATCTAGTATAGCCCGTGGTTCGATTTATTACGGGTATGTCCCTTCCATGTTGTATATATCTAGGTAAGTATGTCTATCGATTGTTGCGTCCTGTAGCCTTAACGACTTGACCGATTTTGAAGTGTGAGGCGTCATTAGATTCATATCCTTTCCTGTCCCCGTAGCATAGCTCCCGCGACGCCATTTATATCACGCGATAAACTATCTACTTCTCGCTCTTCAGTATTGCGAAAAACAAGATGGCGATAGTCGATAAACGTTGTCGCGCGTGCCATGCTACGAGGGCTGGAGAGTCCAATATTTAATTTCAAAAACAATAATCACATTCATTCCATTTTTATTTTACCCTTTGGGTACAGAACCCTGAAAATATTGACGAAGTGAAAACTCTATGCTTTTAACTGAAAGAAAATGCTACTACTACTGCCATCTATGTAATCATTTCCGAACTGACGAAAGAAAAGCTACCTCGGCTACGCACGAAAATGTTCGTAGCGCTCTCTACGAAATGCTACGAGCGTTCTACGGAGGCCGGAAAATGGTCGCTATAGGCAATTTATTTTTGTCTTATAATAAATTTGTAAGGGTGAACACCGTTGTCCACCAAATCATCAAATCAAGCCGTCTAAATGAACAAACTTCATGGGAATGTGAAACAATCGTTTTTTTAATGATATTTTTTTATAATAACAAAAAAAAGGAAAAAGATAAATTATAATTCAAGACCCAGACGGATCTCTAAAAGTTTGTTTTTCATCATGACCTGATGGGAGATCGAACCCAGAACCAATCGTGTTGGTTGGATGTTATGATAACTACTAAACCACAGAGGCCATCAAAATCCTTAGTAACAGTATCTTTCATCATCATCAAAAGACTCCACTACCGGCGCACGACTCTCTCTGTACTACCAGAGCCTTATATTAGCCAGAACAGTCAGAGGATTTGGCCTACACTCTCCACGCTGGCCTGACGGGTTGGAGATGTATCTTTGAGATTTATAAGCTTTGTTTAGCTTGTGTTTCCCAAGTCGCCTTCTAGGACATCCACAGGAAGACTTGGAGTGGTCCTATTCTACTCTGCCGCGAACTAGAAATATTAGCTCTGCCACTAGTTAAAATCAAAACTCCTATTAAAAATAAATTACTTAAAAAGGCATACTATTGTATTAATGACTACTTAAAATATAATTGTACATGGGAGTAATAATATTATTGTTAATGAATATATGTACATAATTAATTAATATAATTTTACAAATTGTTATAAATACATACATAGTATCACGTCTTCCTCCCTTGCGGGGTAGACAGAGCCCAGGTCTATAAGACCTAAAGCCACGTTAAATTGTTATAAATACTTATGTATAAGCCCTTCCGGCACGTAGGGACCAAAACTGGACTGAGTTTCTTCCGGCGTTTTTTGGTATTCCGAAACGCTAGCAGATTGTCGATTTGCAAAAAAAAAATATGTCGTCCGAAAAGCGATACATGATATCCAAATTTGAATAAAATTTCATTTCATTTAATTTCCACACGGCTAAGTATTCTTTGCGGGAAGGTATTATCCTGACTCCTCCTCGGAACCACAATAACTTGTATTTTCCAGGTCTAAGTGTAAACATACACCGATACGTATATCAGAACATAAACATATGAGCCCCACCAGTGGTCTTTATCACCACTGATAACGGAGTTTACTGTTAAATTCGATTTGTTGGTGATAACCTAGTTGTTAAGGGCCAATAGTGCCTATTATTCTCTCACTCTTTCATGAGGTCATCATCATCATCAGGTCTTTTTTAGTCTTCACAGCAGGAGCACGACCCTCTCTGTACTACCGTAGCTATATATTAGCCAGAGCAGTCATAGTATCTGGCTTACACTCTCCATGCTGGCTAGACGGGTAGGGAGTTGTCTTTGTTTGTCAGCTTTGTTTAACTCGTGTTTCCTTAGTCGCTTTCTACGACATCCACAGGAAGAGTTGGAGTGGTATTTTTCTTCTCTCCCGGGAACCACACAGCTCTTATGTCGCAGGAAAGCGCGTCATGATTTCTAAGATACTTATTTTCCAACTGATGACAATCTCTGTATCTTAGTGGTAACCCAAGTTTAGTATTATATTGTCTTTGCCCAAGTGCTTTTGAATCGCATGGTGTCCTGTGATCCTGAAAGAATATGTCCATTCCCAACTCAAACAATTTAAGGGTTTTCAACGCAAGAGTGAAAAAGCATTAATTGGGTTTACGTGTACCACCCTAGACAGTCAGGCAAGGCAGGTCAAAGGCACTTAAATTATTCATAAAAAAGGATTTAACTCCCATCCAGGTCAAAATAGAAAAAATCTTTTTCAGATTGTCCGGGTCCGGGACATATATGCAGCGTGATTTTGAATCTCAGAGCTATTGAAATGTCGAAATCAGAATCCCTAATTAATAAATTAATTAGGGATTCTGATTAATTTATTAATTATTAATTAATCCCTAATCGCGGTTCAAAAATATTTTGTCTGATCCAGTCCAGTTTAGGTTTAGAACATTTCCTCCGATTTTTATACAAAACTTCATACTGTATTTCCGTTACTTCTGCGAAAAGCATTTGACGCAAATAAGAAAAATATCGTATTGCTGAAGTCAAGAATCCCTAATACAAAATTGCAAGATAAAAATGGCAAAAAAATACCTCTAATAAAAGATATCCGGAATTTCCGTTTTAAAAAATCGTCCCTTATTTTCGTACCCATTTTTTTGGACACTTTCTATGCTTTAATTTGAAATTTATTTTTTTAACTCACATAATTATATATTACAGGTAAAGCTTATATTAAAATTATTATAATCTCTGTACATCAACCGTAAATAATGATAATAATGATTAATAATAATTACTTGAGAAGAAATGTTAAAGAAATTCTCGATCCTTCGGGGCCTCCGAGTGGATTGGACCTGGGCACAGGCCCCCGTGTAAGGTACAAGGGTATAGGGAAGACAGTACTGACTGGCTGTTCTTTGTCCGATGTTTTACCCGACCAGTTACTTGTACATATTATAATTTGTACCTTACTAGTGGCTTTGTAAGCTAGACCTCGCGAATCTACCTAATTTTCGAACATGCTCACAAAATGTCACGAGCATGTCACGAGAATCGGTTAAGAAATGTAACCTGTAGGAGACCAGAATGTTTGCCTAATGTCACTCAGTAAATTAGTTGCTAAAACCACCATGTTTGCTTTTCGTATGTGTAAGTGGCCAACACTGGTGTCAGATTTTTCAAGCTGCCTTAAGGCATCTGACATGGCTTAACGACTGCCATCAACAATGACAGCCGGGACCAACGGCTTAACGTGCCTTCCGAAGCACGGAGGAGCTCGAGATATTTTTATGCCACTTGCGGTCACCCATCCAAGTAGGGACTGCACCAGGGGTTGCTTAACATACGTAAGCGCTCATAGAGCTCACACCCACTGGACCATCGGGCTCCTCACCACCATCAATCCACTTGTCTCTGTATCTCTATATCTGAAGCTCCGTAGAGAAAAAGTTAAATTTTTATCTCGCCATTATACCAGCTTTTTCGTAATTAAGCTTTGGTTCTCATTATTATCAGTCACCGACAGTCTTCAATATTGGTTCCACTTTTATATAATGTATATTTATTTATATTAAAGTTACGACTCACATAAGTAAGTCAGAAGTATTGCAATATGAATCATCACTACACACCAAAACATAAAGCAAAGTCCTCTGCCGCGTCTATTTGTGATAAATTCAAAAAGTATGTTATGGCTTTTCATGCGGTATTCACCAATAGATAGTGATTCATACCCGGGCGCAGTCGAGGAGGGCTGCTTGTTCCTTATAAACCATAAATACCTACAATGTTTATGATGAACAGATTACAAATGGCGCTTCTGTATATAAATGTCAAACAATTCTATAAAAATCTAATAGTTTCAAAGCCGACTGGTACCAAAAACTTGGGGATTAGTAAATAAGTAATACGAGTAACTCACCGATTCTACAGCGCTGACATTGTCTTCGTCTCTCTGGAGACACATCCAGAAACACAGTCTTTCTAAACCACTTCACTGAACACTAACGGGCCTAGTACTGTGCCCTGCGGCACTCCCCAACCGCTGCGCTCGTATAACTGAAGCAGTGCAACTCCAATGTTTTGAATACAATCTGTAACAGAAAAAAAAACAATAATAAACCCAACACTGCTACGGTCTGCATGTTTGTGTACGTTTCCATCGGGTTCCGCCGTGGTTGATGTAATCTATTGCTTGTCAAAACTCCGTACGTTTTTAGATGCTATTACCAAACATGATAACATGACGCTTTTGACGCGAGTCGGTTGTGTTTCTACATTATTAGTATGGAATCTTGACAATTCTTGTACGTGTTACCGAATAATATAATGTTGATGATAATATATGGCTCGCTCTAGTAGAACAACGAGGGTCGTGCTCCTTGCAGTAGAGACTAAAAAATACCTGATGATGATGACTCGAAACGGTTACAAAGTATGCCATACGCTTTCTTTTTTTTGGCTGGATTGAAACCACTCTATATTGGCCTTTTGACCCGCCCCTTCGAATATGTATGCTGTTGAGAATAAATACCTGATTTGAAGAGGTTTGAGATTATTATAGTCAAGCTTAGTAATCTCCTCAAATCATAAAATAGGAAAAGTTCCTATATAGCTTCAGGCTTATAGGAACTTTTCATTTTTAAACCTTTATTTGGGGACCCGTGAGTTTTTATTAGACCAAACTTCTACACTCTACACACACACACGAAGCCTCAGCCGACCCCGGGCTCCGAAGCATACCAGCTAAGGATGGAACTGGAAAAACGCTCAAATGAGAGAGAGAGAGAGAGAGAGAAGAGAGAGACTAGGAAGAAAGGCGAAACAATTTCCATTCTGTAAGATACCTACACAAACAGCACAGAATTTACAAAGATATCAACAGGAATTAGCAGGAACCTTTTTTGTTTCCGCTGACGTTTCATCCATCGTGGTCGCAGCGAGACCAACAGCAGTAAATTTTAAAAAAGAACATTGAAGAGCAGAATTTAGACGCGGCGGAAGGCGTGATGGCATCGCGCCATAACTAAGCCCGGGCCTCGCACACATTGAGAAGACCTTTTTTTGAAGCCTAAGGATTGCGAAAAAGTGTCATAAGGCTCGCGAAACATGTCCACGCCGAACCATGTGGTCGCAACCTCTAATGCGTACGATTTGTTTTGACAGATGCATATAGATGGCGCCACTGATTACTAAACTATAAAAACATTTTTAACGAAATTGATTGTTTTTTTTTTTTAATTATTCCATTATAATATCCAAGATTTGGTCCAATTTTTTTGTGTGATGCCCAACTTAGGTCATCCGCTACCTCTACTGCTTGTATTTGATCGACTTTGTATAGTATTTTACATTTTTTTTTTACATTTACGTACAAGAAAAGCTTTTTCAGCTTTACGCGGTTAACAGGATCCAAGTCAATAACTAAGTAACCTCGTTTACAGCTGTTATGATCCATGAGTTGAGGCATCCTATGAGCTTATAGGATGCCTCAACTCATGGATAGCCTTTGCAATCTGAGGTAGCAGTCGATATAAGTATTCTACAAAATTTATTCTAGAACAATAAAGAATATCTTCAATATTGCGTATGGAACGGAAAAATTAAACAATTTAAACCTACGTACAAACACACAGCCATTGTATATTTCGCGTATGAATCTAGCTAATATAAACAATAGATTATTTTTTAAATATTGTATCAAGCAATCTCTGTCTATGACTAATAACGTGTTTAATTTCAAAGCGCCATATGTCGACACTTTGTTAAGTGAAAATAGATTACATTATTATAGAGGTTAAGTTGCTAATCGTTTGATGTGATTGGCGAAATAAGACGTTAACAAGATGTGCTAGAAATAGTTGAAAAGGACACCTGAAGCCAACAAACACTGCTATGAAACTAAATATTTTATTTCTATGAAATGAAAGGGCATAAGCAAAATACCATGCATGAAAGGAGCCTCCCCGCGTGACGTACGAATTCATATTTACGTCGGGCGCACCCTGGGCAACAATCTGTGAGGACAGTCTAGTCGGTAACGCAGATTGGCTGATCCTTTCGACACGAAATGGTTAAGAAGAAAATACCTTGGCCAATTTGTTCTTCTTCTTCTTCTGTTTTATAATAGGGCTTTCGCCGAAATTTCAGTGATTCTGCCAATGTCCAGTATAATGAGATACTAAGTATCGGTGTTGTACGGTAAAGTTTTTCCAAGTACATAACATCAAAGATGGCGTATGTTCTTTGATGCCTTGTGGGAGCTTCTGGCGGCAAATCTATACGAGTCCATTTATCAACCCACTTTAACTATTTCACAAATTGTTCATAAGCACGAGCATTTATAACACCAAACTACACCAATTTCATATTATAAAGTCCACTAAAATCAATTTGCGAAATTGTCTGAGGCAAACTTCAACTGTACACCTTGACTTCCCACCACAAACTCGGCCAATGTGTTGTTTTAAAATGTCTTTTGGATCTGTCTTCTGTCTGTATTTGTCATCTTTACTGGTATTATTATTTATGCCAAGTTAAGGTCGTCTTGTGTATTTTTTTTTATTGGTTTATTGACTAGGTATGGTTATATGGGGTTATTTTTAATATATAATATACAAGCTGCTACCCGCGGCTTTGCCCGTGTGATATTTAGACTATATTGTTCTCGGTTACCTATGTGTATGCCAAATTTAATGATGATCGGTTCAGTAGATAGAATGTGAAAGCGTTATAAACAAACAAACTCACTTTTGCATTCATAATTGTAGTTAGGATTATTTTTAATTAAAACTTTTATATGTATAACGGGTAAACCTGACTCACTGACTTAATGAGGAACCCGATGGCCTAGTGGGCGTGAGCATTATTAGCGCTTTCGCATGTTAAGCAACCCCGGGCGCAGTCCCCATTTGGATGCAAGTGGCATAAAAATATCTCGAGCTCCTTCGTGCTTCGGAAGGCACGTTAAGCCGTTGGTCCCGGCTATCATCATTGATGGCAGTCGTTAAGCTAAGTCAGATGCCTTAAGGCAGCTTGAAAAATCTGACACCAGTGTTGGCCACTGACACACACGAAAAACAAAACAAACTGACTTAATATACCTATCAATCAACGCACAACCTAAACTACTGTACCAAACTTAAGACGTGTACAATTTGTGAAATAGTTAAAGTAGACTGTTTTGTATGGACTTGTATAGATTTGTCGACAGAAGCTCCCACGATCAAAGAACATACGCCATCTTTGATGCCATGCCACTTGTTGAAAACTGTACTGTACCGTACAACACCGATACTTTTCTTCTTCAGTTTTATCTTATGGCTTCCACCGAAATTTCAGTGATTCTGCCAATGTCCAGTCTAATGAGATACAAGTATCGGTGTTGTACGGTAAAGTTTTTTCAAGTAGCATCAAAGATGGCGTATGTTCTTTGATGCCTCGTGGTGGCTTCTGGCAGCAAATCTATACGAGTCCATTTATCAGTCCACTTTAACTATTTCACAAATTGTTCATGAGCACGAGCATTTATAACACCAAACTACACTAATTTCATATTATAAAGTCCACTAAAATCAATTTGCAGAAATGTCTAAGGCAAACTTCAACTGTACTGTACCCCTTGACTTCCCACCACAAACCCCCACCGATACTTAGTATCTCATTAAACTGGACATTGCCAGAATCACTGAAAGCTCGGAGGAAGCTATATACTTATAAAAGAACAAAGAAAGCAAAAACATATAAAAATTAGTACTTACATACGTTTGACGGCTACGAGCTTTAATTTACTTCTAGTCTAGCTAGGTTGAATTTTTAGGAATATTTATGTTCATTTGCAATTAGCAAACATTTAACATATACAACCTTGGTCTACTTCATGTGTTTTGTATTGTACTGTAAAGATACCGTCAATATTCACATATATTATACACGTAACATATTTATGAAATAAGTAACAATTTCTGTGCTAGGGTAGGTTAGGTCACGGCTTTGAAATTGTATTGAATTGATTCAGGCGTTACTTGCAAAAGTCAAAGTATCAAACACCTTGATTTTTAAATAACTTGATTTAAATAACGTCACTTTAAGACACACCCGTGTCAGAAAGTGACTGTTGAAACATCGATTTTTCACTCAAAAAGGAGCGTATTAATAACAAGTGCAGTTAAACACTGGTGCAGCTTATTTTCGAAAAATTTTTAAGCACAATCTCTATTCCTACAAATCCAATTACTTTGAAACTATGGACCATAGCAAGCGCATTAAGCACATAACTTTGTATAAGAATATTGCCGCATTTTTCAATGTGTCAATCGAGAAGGACATTTGGTTCCCGGCAGAGTAGAAGAGGATCACTTCAAGTGTTCCCGTAGATGTCGTAGTAGGAAACACAAGCTAAACAAAGCTTATAAACATCAAAGAGTCTCTCCAACCCGGACGACGGCGGCGACGTCGGGACGGCGAGGATAGTATAGGCCAAATCCTCTGACTGCTCTGGCTATATATGGCTCTGCTAGTCAGAGAGAGTCGTGCTCCTGCTGTGGAGACTATACAAGACCTGGACCTGATGATGCAGTGATCAGTGCTCTTCTCTAACGGTTAAAAAGTAACGAGAATTAAAAACGATTTGGTCTTACGATATTCGAAAAAACGTGTTTACCTATTGTAATCGTTATAGAATTTGACGCATTGATGTGGCAAACTATAGTGGAACAGTACTACCACTTTTATAAGTTACACCGAAGTATATATATTTATTTTATTATTAATTCAACCCGTATGTTTATCATATTGTCTGAATTGCTCAGGTTTTGTAGGTATATCTATGTCTAATCCAGATTCCAGATTACGCATATCTCCATAACTATAAGCTGGATTGCAAAACTTTAGTAGGAATTGGTATTGTCCCGCGTGATATTTTTCAATTTCTTGTTTGTTTATAAATAACACGTGATATTTACGAAGATGCTAGCTAAGTCAGGGTTTATAAAGTGGAACAATGTCGTGTTTTGGTATCCAATTGCATAGGTAAATATCAAATGTCAAAACGTGTCTAGGTATAATGGATTCTAGATACAATACATACAGTGTTCTTTTTAGTACATACATACGTACATACATACATATAGGTAAATCACTTCTTTATCAATTACAATGTCTACTTATAAAAAATTTAGAGCTTAGGCCTAAAGACCTAAAGGCCAAGCCAATGTGCCGCAATAGGTTCCAAAATATTGTAATGCGCTACTAGCCGCATCGCTTATGCTTTTTGACACGATTTCTCAGAGTTTTTTACCTTTCCTTGACCAGCGTTTACGAATGCGGGAAGAAAAAATAACTGTAAGTACTCTGCAATCCCTAACCCAATGGGCTGAAATGTTATCTTTGAGCCCATTGGAATAACAATCTATGTCGTAGGGAAAATAATTTCTTACTGTGATAGCTCTTTTATGTTTTCTGGCCATATGCAATCAAGAACGAGAAAAAAACAACATTTATTTTAGACCATACACATATTTTAAAAGCTTTTGAAATCATCGTGATCATAGGTAAATAACATCGAATGCAGGTTTCTAGGCGAAGTAAACAAATCTCAAAGCAAACACTGTTTACTTAACATCATTCCTTTCCTTATCAAACACGCGTGTTGATGCGATTTCATTTATTTGTGCATTGCAAATACATTTGTTTTGCAAAACGATAAAGGTGCTTTTGAAATAACTGGCAACGCCATCTCTGATTCTCCGTCGGAACTGTTTAGTTCCCGCGTGGATTTAAAAAAGCGCGGTCAGCACCATCTATGCCGCGTAACCTGTAGCTTAGTTTTTTTTTTCGAGACACGTCACGCCTGTTGCATACGGCCAGCAATTGTTTACACAATACAAAAGACCCTTGTTTGTTTTTCGCTAGACGTTTCCTGGTTTGTTTTGTGTGTGAGTGCGCGCGTGTGTGCGTGTCTGTTTTCACAGCCGGCTTTGTAGAGGACGGTACACAAAATATTGTTGTTTGCACGACTCCGTTGGTAATAAATTCTGTGTCTGTTCGATTGAATTATTTCGTCGTAACGTAACGTAACGACGAATAATGCTGAATATGTACTAATACTCGAAAAACATCTACCTAGATTCTTTTGAAGCGACCTTTAATTGGCAAAGGAAGTTAATTGTATACAGCCTCTTTTTTGTTATGTTAGTGGCCAACACTGATATCTGATTTATCAAGTATCTTTAATTAATCTGTGTCTTACTAGCATCAAATGATGAGAGTTCTTTTTTGTCATATTTGAATACTTATCTTGTTTCGTTTATTAAATAAATTGTGTGTAATGTGAATGACGAGAGACAAAACAAACGGCTCTACATGCCTTCCGAAACACTAAAATTAAGAACTCAGTGACAATTAATAATTGTTTAAAGAAATCTATAGTAAATATCCGTTAAAATCTTGAAAATGACTATCTAAACACTCCTTATTTTTTTTCTAAGTAATGAGAAGATTCCAAACTTTCGCATTTTACTGTAAGCCACTTAATACTTACTGAATGATTTCAGTTTAGTCAGTTACTGCGAAAATTATGATTTAAGTATGATACCACTAAAACAGAGGAATCATATCAACAGGCAATGCGGCTAGCATCGTTTTACTACTGGCGATAAACTTACATGAATTTTACGGGGTCCAGCACCGAAATTATATATTATAATTAATAAATTGTTTGAAAGAAAAGGGGAGGTCATATAAAACTCTTTATAAAACTTTGTTCTACGAAACCTTATAACTATATATAACTTTTCAAACTACTTCAAAAACTACCGTTTTAAGTCAAAAACGGTGAAAACGCAAAGCGTCACGCACTTTATTTTAAATTGGAAACAGTAAAAGGGGGGTATCTTTGCACAATGCTTTTACAATTTTTTTAATTTAACTAACAAATTAAACATAAAGATATAAAGACAGAATAAACTCACAAAAAATACTTAATTAAAATTAAAACAAATTACATAAATTATGAAAAAATATATACCTAAACTAAAACAGTAAAATAGTTTGACCTAAAGGAAAGCGTGAATTTTTAGGGGTCAGTCAGAAAATAGGGATATCATTTAAAATTCGTCGATGCCGTTAATAAATAACCCTTCAAACATGTTTTATGTATGAACTAAGTTCTATTTAAAGTTTTAAAGTGTGAATGTAAAGCCTTGCTTGATAACTCTGGTGGCAACACCGGATCCCGAAAAATTCATTCACATTCTGAATGGACATCAGGAGGTAAATATTTTAATATTACCTACAGTAATTATAATAAATGGGGAATAATAAAACGTTTAAATAAAATTTTAGGCGTGCATCTCAATTAATACTAAGTGAGCGACTAGTAATGCAGAGAGGGCGACTTAGGGCAAAACCTCCAATAAAACAAAACGACTTGGCCACAGAATTTAGGTTAGGTTCTTTAGGTTTCCTTGTGACCAAAACAGGCGAGTGAGTGATAACCAGTGTGAGTGCCCCAACTTAGGGCAAAACCCCAATATAGAGGGTAAACTAGGTTTGATTTTCCGTCAATCAGTTACTCGCTCACTGTGTATTTTCGTTTCCCAAATTCTTTTTTGGACACTTAAAATTGTAATTTACTTACCTACCAAATACCTAGGTAGAGAAGTATTTAACTTGATTATTTCCTTTACAAGCGATTCGTTTCGTTGATCTATTTAATTGGGATTATAGAAACCTAATCAGCAGTAATCCTACGAGTATCTTAGTACTATCATGGTGGTATCATTTTAATGTTTCTACAACGTTTCATACAAACTAGAGTTGAACAACAACTGTACACAGAGGGGGTTACAACATGTTACATTTCATTTAACTCTTTTGTTGCGGAAAAGCGATGGCAAATTGAAAATTTCGAATTTGCGAATTCGCTCCCCAAAAACTATGTCGGATTGTAAAAAAATCTTTTCCGACAACTCACGAAGGTAATAAACACCATTATCCTTACTCTTACGTCCTTTGTGCCAACAATGCATTTCGAAAAAATGACAAAAATTGTATATTTTCGAACATGCTCACAAAATTTCACGAGAATCGGTAGAGAAATGCTACTTTTTTTAAGTCATGTCAGCAAACGAGCAAGTGGGTCGCCTAATGGTAAGTGATCATCGCTGACCATGGACAACTGCAACACCAGGGGTGAGACAAGAGCGTTGCTGGCCTTTTATTTTTCCTCTCCACTGGAGAGGAGGGATAGGCCTCCGGCTCTCTCACTCACCGCGTCGAGGCGTAGAAGCAGTAAAGCTACTACTCAAACGTCGATTTCCTGTGAGACTTGTCCAGAAGAACAGCCGGACAGACATACCAAATATATTTTTCATCATTCAAGCTCGGAAAGGGTGTGTTTAACTTAAAAATCCTTGTTGTAAATTCGATTTACATCCTTAAGTAAATTAGAAAATCGAAGGCGACCACACGCCACGCATCGGCTCCTATAATATTTTTAATACAAGCGCACTGGCCACCACACAAATGGCTGAATGCA
Source organism: Rhodophaea formosa (assembly GCA_963082605.1). NCBI lineage: Eukaryota > Metazoa > Arthropoda > Insecta > Lepidoptera > Pyralidae > Rhodophaea > Rhodophaea formosa. Next base: position 3,080,525 of record OY720228.1, on the reverse strand, counting down.
TGAAGAGCGCAAGGCTATATAAAAAAAAAAACGGTTTAGTACGCATTTTTTTTGTTTTATTTATTCACAATCTACTATTGCCTAAGCTGAAACAAACGCTTCGCTCGCTCGGTCAATAAGCTATGGAACCCTTATCTTATCTAACCAGTAAGACAGCTATCATGTCTGCTTGAAGGGGAAAAAATCGGTCAAGGACAGGGGCAATTCCTTGAGTAGGCAGATGTTAATCTGTTCTGATATTAAAAGCGTCTTTATCCCTTAAAATCGTGGTTCCCGGGAGAGTAGAATAGGACCACTCCAAGTCTGCCGTGGACGTGAAACAAAGCTTATAAGCATCAAAGTGACCTCGTCTGGCCTGCGTGGAGAGTGTAGGCCAAATCCTTTGACTGCTCTGGCTAATTATTCATATATTAGCCAGTGGTAGTACAGAGAGGGAAATGCTACTGCAGTGGAGATAAAAAGAGCTGATGATGAAGGTGGAAATGGAATTAATGGGTTGCTAGCCGCTTAAGAGTTGTCTTTTGGGAAACGTGCTTAAATTCCAATGAATGCAAAACATAATTATTTTTATTAACGAAACACATATATCGTGCGTTTTGGCAAGTTTATGAACAAACAAACGTGACGTTTCAACAATAACATATCTTATTTACTGCGAAATGTCAACATACCTATAACATTATCTGATTCCATTTTAGGAGGTGTGCATGCGCTGTGAGGGCCCGCACTTAATAATCGTTGCAAATGATACCTAATATTTAGTAAATGTTCTAAAAGAATTGTACAACTTGGAATTAGAATTTGTAACAGCCTATTATGGGAGATATCAGGTAGAATGTTGGGCCCTCAGACCTAACCTATAAATTTTTCAGCCTTTAATATTTAAATAACTGAGCATGTTTCAGAAAATATCTTTATTTTACGATTTAAGTCTAGTCAAAGCAAGTTTTATGACACTAAGATATTTTACCAATACGCTTTCTTATTTCCTAAATCTGAGTTCAAAATGGGCCCTCATACGGCATACTTCCAAATTTTATTTCATCAATAAAAAAATATCTAGAACATATTGTTGTTCTGAGCTTATGTAATCTTGCTTAGTTGAATTTGTGACAATTTGTAAAAACAAAACATCCTACACATTCGTTGTTGTTTAAAAGTTATAGCTTTATCAAAATTCGGGCTCTCAGACGGCCACTTTTTTAACGTTTTTTGACTATTACACAAAAACTACGCAATATGTAACGTGTCTGATATGTTCAGTAATTGTGAAAAAATGTTGTCATAAACTAACACTATGTATAAAATAAAAGGCTCCTTTATTTTTGATAAAAATCATTTATATTTACTTCTCACAAAATTATTATGAGTAGGGTAACCACGCCTTCTCATCTTATTTAGGAATTAAATAGGAAAATTGTAACATTACAAGCGAAACAGTACTACATATTTATAAGTGTCACATGCATAAAATACCCATTATTTAAATCAAAAATCATAAGGTATTAAATCCGTGAAAGTTACAGTTTTATCACACAGTCTATCCTGGCCCCCGGCCTGCCAATTCCAGGTTCCGAATCGCCTTAGATGAGGATGTAACCAAGAACGCACTTAGGTGACAATTAGGTAGGTCAAATAATGCAATTTTAAAGAGTTCCTTATTTAAAAAAAAAATAGAATATAGCCTATGATCCTCACTGATAACTCAGTTTAGCAATACCAACATTTAATGATATTTTACCCGACTGTGATTTCTGGGATATATATATATATGTATGTAAGTATGTCTGTTCCATTGTTGCTCTCTGTAGCTTAAACGGCTGGATTTGAAGTGTGAGGTGTCATTAGATTCGTATGTTTCCTCGGAGTTTCATATGGTATGTATGTAACGATAGCAAAAAATCAATACAGTGGATGTTAACTGCAGTAGGGAGTTATTTATTTTTTGAAATATTCCAGTTATTTTTTATATGTCCATTCAGCTGGGATGATCCGTTTGTAGGATAATCGTGACGATGCCGTACTGACCAGGGGCACAGGTATGGCGCTCCATACAAGCGGCGCAATATTTATGCCTAGGACTAACACAAACAAAACTTTATATCCGTGCACTGTGTCAATGTGTGAGTTCGACAATCAGGGTCGCCACCTCGTCGAATGAATATAAGAAGGTACCTACTTACTATCGATGCCATCATTTACGAGTATATCTTTCCATTTTAGAAGATTTGTGATTATTTTATCTAAGTTTATATGTTGGGACTTACCTATTATGAATCTGGATAATAAATAAGTGACAGTGCTTACAAACATAAAATGTATTCGTTGATCTCACTCGTATGTTATTACTCTCACTTGTTTGCTACAACTGGTACAGCAAACACAACACTATGAAATAGGTATATAAATATTCTCTAGTAGATGTAAGGTCTTATTCATAAAAGCATAAAATATCTAAAACAAATATCACTTCACAAATAAGTATTTCCTTAGTTTATGTCCATTTTCCATTTACCACTGTTTTAGGGTATTTTATGTTATGACACACTAAATATACGATCACTACTTGTAATAAAATAACTAACGTATTCGGCGTCAAAAAATACGGTAAATATGAATAAATTAAATAAAAACGTTTGTTTACATCTCACGTCAACAATGGCGTCGCGAAACTCGTGAATCATGACTAACTTTAATGCAACGCGTGGTGAAACGTGCGAAGCTAACCCTGTTTGAATGCCAGTAAAGCCCGCGTATTAACGGGGGTGAGGCGCGGGGAAGCTAGGTTGTGAGGGACGCTGCGAGTTTCCGTTCTGTACGTTAGTACTATTATTAATTCTGTGCCAGGGGTCGCTCCAGATGAGGGAACTCCTCACTGGTTAACCACACCCAAACGAAATTTTATATATGCATTCAGCTGGGATAGTCCGTTTGTATGATCATCGTGACTATGCCGCTGCGATCAAGGTTCGCTCTAAATGACGGAACACCTCTGCGGTTGACAGCACCAACATGTACATTTCTATGCCTTTAGGTTTGCGACTGTAATTATCATTATTACTGCTATTATCACAGAGACGGTTCTATCGTCAACATTGAACAATTCTACATTTAGCGTAAAAGGAAAAAATTGGCCAAGTGCGAGTCGGGCTCGCCCATGAAGGGTAGATTAGCCAAAAACCTCTATAATTTTTCGCCAACAAAAATGACGTTGTTTTTCATAATGTTTGTATTAATGACAAAGTTAAAGGCGAAACTATAAGGGTTTCTTGTTTACTACGGAACCCTAACCTTGTACAAAGGATTCCTTGTTCACTACGGAACCCTAACCTTGTAGCTAACCAACTTTTATATGGCCTACCATTTTTTTCTCAAATTTATTTTGTTTTATACCATTATTTTCTTTCATTTAAGTATTGGGTTTTATAACATATGTGTTAACAAAAAAATATAAAGGTACAAATTAAAGCTACGTTCTACTAGGGAAAGTCCAAAGACAGAAAAAAAATATGGTCACCCTACCTACAAAAAATTATATAGACTTGAATATTTTTGTTATTTTTTAGATTTCTATTGATTTATCATATTTACAGATAATGCAATACAAACACTTCATCAAAATCATTTTTTCACAATTACTGAACATATCAGACACGTTACATATTGCGTAGTTTTTGTGTAATAGTCAAAAAACGTTAAAAAAGTGGCCGTCTGAGAGCCCAAATTTTGATAACGCTATAACTTTTAAACAACAACGAATGTGTAGGATGTTTTGTTTTTACAAATTTTCACAAATTCAACTAAGCAAGATTACATAAGCTCAGAACAACAATATGTTCTAGATATTTTTTTATTGATGAAATAAAATTTGGAAGTATGCCGTATGAGGGCCCATTTTGAACTCAGATTTAGGAAATAAGAAAGCGTATTGGTAAAATATCTTAGTGTCATAAAACTTGCTTTGACTAGACTTAAATCGTAAAATAAAGATATTTTCTGAAACATGCTCAGTTATTTAAATATTAAAGGCTGAAAAATTTATAGGTTAGGTCTGAGGGCCCAACATTTTACCTGATATCTCCCATAATAGGCTGTTACAAATTCTAATTCCAAGTTGTACAATTCTTTTAGAACATTTACTAAATATTAGGTATCATTTGCAACGATTATTAAGTGCGGGCCCTCACAGCGCATGCACACTTTAGGAGTCCGTAGCCAACATGTAAAACGGGACCTCATTACTAAGCATCCATTGTCCGTCTGTTCATGCGTCCGTCCCTCTGTCCGTCCGTTCGTTCGTCTGTAATAGGGCGGTATCTCTCCAACCCGTCAGGCCAGCGTGGAGAGTGTAGGCCAAATCCTCTTACTGCTCTGGCAGTACAGTGAGGGTCGTGCTCCTGCAGTGGAGACTAATAAAGACCTGATGATGATGATGATGATGATGGGGCGGTATCTACTTATCCGTAATAGTTAGCTAGAGACTTGAAATATTTACGGCAACTATTTCCGCTATAACAAGTTGTTATAGCGGAAATAGTTGCCGGAATTATTATTTGTTGTTATTAACAACAAATAATAAACACAAAAAAAAAAAAAAACAGGGGCGCATACAAGTAATGTGTTGAGCATTTTTTACTCGACAGACCTACCCAAAAAGAGGGAAATGTCTTTAGCGCGTATGTACATATGGTATATGTAAGTTTATCTGTTCCATTGTTGCATCCTGAAGCCTTACCGATTTTGAAGTGTGAGGTATCATTAGATTCGTATTCTTTCCCGGAGTGTAATAGGCTATTATAACGTCAGCAAAAAAAAAACAACGGGTTGCACTCCGGGAGTGCCGGCAGAAGTGAAAACTTGATTATTAACGTTGTTTTACGATCAGGTCACGTGTCCGTCTTACGCATTTTCAATCTGTCGAATCTGTCGGTCACGTGACCTGTCGCGAGTTTATCAATTTTTCCCCTTCACAATAAGTACACAGCGCCGCTAAAGAAGTTTTCACTTAAAAAATCAATAAGGCGGAGGTAAACTGTCAAAAATGATTTTTTCACCCGACTTCAAAAAAAGGAGGCGGTTCTCAATTCGCGGTAATCTTTTTTTCTAATGTATGTTCCCCGATTTCCCGAAGACACCTGCCCCCCTATTTACTAACTCGGATGACGGGTGTCGATGCCTATCCATCTAGAATTTACAATTACAATGCGGGTTTTGCTTGCTCGAACTTTTTATTTGAAATACAAAAACCGCATTGTAGCAGCAAATCCTAAATTGATAGGCATCGACACCTGTCATCCGAGTTAGTAAATAGGCCGGCTTGACCGATTTAAGAAATTCTTTTTTTGTTCGATAGGTAATACTTTACAGATGGTCCCATTAAATTTTTATCAAAATGTGTCAAGCGCTTTTTGAAAAAATACACAAAGACCAAAAATTTTTTACACGAATGCCGTTCGGATTTCACTTATTTCCAAATAAATCGATAGGGTTGAAGTAGGTTTTTGTTTTTTGTTAAAAATATCTTTTATTAGGTATGCAACTAATGTAGTTTAATATTGTATGTCGGTACGGAACCCTTCGTGAGTGATTCTGATTATTGTAAATTCTTGCTCAAGGTCCTAATTATGACGTTTTTTCAATCCTTGACTCAATAAATGTGAGGTTCGACATAGCTGATATCAAGGCGGAAGTAGTTCAGTTCATTGTTACTAATTAGTTTATTACTAAATTAGAACCGGCAGAGTAGAATAGGACCACTCCAAGTCTTCCCGAGGATGTTGTAGAAAGCGACTTAGGAAACACGAGCTAAACAAAGCTTAAACAGCCTCTGTGGTCCAGTGGTTAAGGCATTTGCTATACCGACCCGGGGGTCGTGGTTCGATTTCGACGGGAAGCATACTTTAATAAGTTATGTTTCCAGTTTGGTTAGGACTTAGAAAGATGATTCCGTGCTTCGGAAGACGTTAAGCCGTTGGTCCCGGCTGCTATCTGGTAGTTGTTAAAGGAACCACGTCAGAGGCCGAGAGGCGGTTCCGAAGAACTCTGACACCTGGGTGTGCATGGTCGACTGGCCGTGTTACCTACTCGAAATGATGAACAAAGCTTATAAACATCAAAGAGACCTCTCCAACCCTTCTGGCCAGCTTGCAGACTGTTTGCCAAATCCTCTAACTGCTCTGGTATATTATCGCTCTGGCAGTGCAGAGAGGGTTGTGCTTCTGCAGTGAGGACTAAAAAAGACCTGATGGTGATGTGCATTTTATTTTTCACTATATTTGGACTAGGGGAGCGGGATAAAAGGTATTTGGGATGCTACTTGCTTGTATGGATTGGGATAAACAGGAGGCCGGGCGCATGTAACCGATGCCATACTTGCAACCACCAGACAGGCAAATGACACCCCTGACCTGACTCCTTGGATACGGAAGCCCAAAAAGCAAAGATAGATATCTAAGTAGTTTTATAGACTTACTAGCTGTTACCCGCGGCTTCACCCGCGTAATATATAGCCTATGTCCTTCTCAGTACCCTAACCTATGTGTATGAAAAATTTCATGATGATCGGTTCAGTAGATACAGCGTGAAAGCGTAACAAACAAACAAACAAACAAACTCACTTTCGCATTTATAATATTAGTTAGGATTAGGATTAGGATAGGATTTATAAGCGATAATTACATATAGGGTTAGGAAAAATAATCGCTTAATACCTACGAAAACTATTTCAACGGAAAACACTTGTGCTAATAGTGTAAATATTAGTACACTTATTGTAGTTATTGTACACCGAGCCCATATAGATAATGACTATTCTAGCCGTTCCCAGCTATATGATTGTATGAGACATCCTTTACGGAGTATGTGACGCAGAACGTCACATTCGCATAATGACATTTTCGCAAAATGTGCAGCAGTTAGGTACTGACACCAAATTACAGAGTTCAACAAAATTTTTTTGTTGTAAAAATTGTAAACACAAATATGACAATTAATAAGTGTTCAAAGAAATCTGTATTTAATAAACGATTGAATCTTGAATAGACATGACCATAAGACAAACTTAAAATAGAAACACGATTGCCCTGCTAAATAAATTAAAGCCTATGTCACTCGGGAGAGTGTAAGGATGCTATGATACGTCCTATCTGATTAGGCATTTAGAAGTTATGGTGGAGTAAATGGTGGAATACCGTAAATAATATTAATATAACTAACATAGGTTTATAAGTTTCCGTATAGGTACTAACACATTATGGACAAATAAGTCTAAAATAAACGAATTTTATTTATTTTAAAGAAAATTACATACATACACTTACTTTAAGTCTGTAATAAATATATAGGGACACATCTAAATAAAATGAATTTAATCTAATAAACGCGATAAAATCCGCATTAAGTTAATTTTATTTAAATATGGGGACAAATCACACAAATTAAGGCGCTGTAATTCACTAACTGCAGTAAAACGTCTTTTTTTTCGTCGCGCAGTTAGTCTTATTTTTCATGTATAGTACATTAAAAAAAATATGAAGTACAGTTCAAAAGATCAAAACAAATGATTACATCAAAATATTTTTAAAAACATATTTAAAACCTAGGAAAATAAAATGGCGAAAATCTATATCCAGAAAAGGTTTCGTCGCGAATTACTTCATATTTTCAGCAATAACTACCATTTTTTTTACATCTATAAAAAGTAAAACTTACTGAGCCTAATGGATACCTAAAAATATTGCAATATTTGGTTATAGTTATGGAATTAAAACCGACAAAAAGCGGCCGAAATGACAGATACGGGTTCGAACTGAGATCGCCTACCGGCATCGCCACTTTAAACCTATTTCATTACCAGTACGTACTATTATCGCGCAATTACCATTACGTACTATTATTATTAGGTGTTACAGCGCCTTAAGCTATCCCACAGAAAGTTGTAAACTTATGTGTCGTATCGTAGGATAGTAACTTAACTATACTATGGCTACTAATAAGTAATAACTAATAAATAAGATACATTAACTCGAAAATCAAAATTTTTTTTACCAGTCATATACTAAATAATACTTAATATTGTAAAGGTGAAGAGTTTGTTTGTTTGGTTGAAGGCGCTCATCTCAGGAACTACTGGACCGATTTCAAAAATTCATACTGTCACGTCTTTTTCCCTTGCGGGGTAGACAGAGCCCAGGTCTCTAAGACCTGAAGACATGCAGATGGAATCCAAATAGTGATGGGTTGCTAGCCGTATCGCCTATTGCCATGATTCCGTAAATTCATTCACCATTATTAGGTATATTATTCCTGAGTGTCATAGGCTATATATGTACCACGGGCGAAGCCGAGGCGTACTCCTAGTACAAATGTAAAGGCTGCATCATGAACAACAGTCATCATCATCATCATCATCATTATTTCGTGTAGGTGACATGATCAGTCGACCATGAACACCCTGGTGTCAGAGTTCTTCGGAACCGTCTCTCGGCCTCTGACGTGATTCCTTTAACGACTATCAGATGGCAGTCGGGACCAACGGCTTAATGTGCCTTCCGAAAAACGGAATCATCTTTAATATCAGACAATTAGGTGGAGTAAAACAATGGCTTGTAAACCTTCTTCTTTTCGATTCAATATGGTTATATTTGTGTAAAAATCATATTGATTTAAAACATTCAGACTATGACTCACCTAACGACGTGTCCTAACTGTCCCTCCACCTGCAGTATTAAAGACCTAAATTAAGCAAACGACAAAGGTATCGCCGTGGCCACCTACTGGCTTGTAAATAAAAGCTTTTAAACCACCCGATATCTAATGAAATTGTTTATCAACCGATCTCGGTAAACATTTACATAGATAAATCAGTTACTTAACTTCATTCACATGAGTGTTATTGTTAGGAAAGTAGTTCCCATCGCTCATTGTTCGCAACAAACAAATTGCGCAACGCATTGTAAGTACTACTTATGCGTGTTTTAACTCGATCTGGTTAATTTACTATGTCTTGATGCAAATACGAGAGTTCTACGGTAAATACTTATATGTAAGTAGGTAATCTGTAGTTATACTATTTTTTTTTTGTTAGAGTGTAGGTCAAATCTTCTGACTGCTCTGGCTAATATATAGCTCAGGTGGTACAGAGAGGATCGCCCTGTAGTGGAGACTAAAAAAGACTTGATGATCATTTTTTATTTTTTTTATTTATTTATTTACACTTTACATCTATCATATATATATCATAATATCATTGTTTGTTGTTTTTCGTGTGTGTAAGTGGCCAACACTGGTGTCAGATTTTTCAAGCTGCCTTAGGGCATCTGACATAGCTTAACGACTGCCATCAACGATGACAGCCGGGACCAACGGCTTAACGTGCCTTCCGAAGCACGGAGGAGCTCGAGATATTCTTATGCCACTTGCGGACACCCATCCAATGCGGACTGCGCCAGAGGTTGCTTAACATACGTAAGCGCTAATGATGCTCACACCCACTGGGCCATCGATATCCTCATATCATAATCATGGTCTAATGCTGTCTATTTCCAACGAGATTGGAGCCAGAGTCTTACGTTTCTTATTCATACCAGTTCTTGCATTCATGCCAGCAAGGCAACTGTATAAGTGTGGGAGTATCAGAGTACTTTCACACTTCATTTCTACTGTTGCCTTTAATACATCATCCTTTTCTCATTTTAAGGATGGGATGTCTTTCCATGTAATCTTTATTTTAATTTTTATTTCTATTTTTCTAAGTAAGGAAGATGCAAGTACAAGAGATCTACGGTAACTACTTATATGTAAGTAGGTAATCTGCTGATAAAGTACTTAGCAATACGCTTCGTCTTGGTACCGATTTATTTTTAGCTGTAAATACAGATAATGCTAGTTTAACAGCCTCTATGGCGCATGGGTTGACATTGACACGTCGTCAGCCTGAGACACTGCGGCGCGGTTGATTCCCGGCGCGGGCAAATATTTTAAATTCATTTTTAGTTTCTTTATGTGTGAAATACGGGTCACTCACGTATGAAGTCAGCTATAGCCTGACATTTGAGTGCAGACTAGGACAATTTCGTGCGCGCGTTTCTAAGGTTGGGAGAGTAGTTTTACACGCCAGCCGATCCTCGGCCAGGTCATGATGAAAAACGTTGGGCTGGATCGGCATTACAATACTGTCTGTATTTCCCTATATAACCAAGGTGAACAGTTTTAAGGCGCTGTGGTATCAGACACTAGCGCCACCCAACAATTAATTCTATAAGTCCTAAATAATATCAAATTTTAAAATGTAATATCTGATTGCCCTAGTAAATTACTTGTATTATTTTTGGCACAAGCTTTCGCTATTTTTAATTTGATGAATTAAGAGAACTACTTACCGGCAAAAGTGGCCACTTTTGGCGGTTGTAAGTAATTCTCTTAAACTTAAATTATAATATCTACTTATGAAAAGTAATATCAAGTATTCTGCAAGTAATTTACTAGGGCATTCAGCAATTGGATTTTTATTAAATTAGATATGATTTAGGATTAAAAGAATTAATTGCTGGGTGGCGCTAGTGTCTGATCCCACAGCGCCTTAAGTGTGTCGTACATGCATAAGTTTAGTGCAAATTTTCCTAATTAATAGAACTTGAAAGGACAGCTGTACCGGTGTTATGGACTCCTAATGAGTCCAAGAACTATCATCATCATCATCAGGTCTTATTTTAGTCCACAACTTAAAACAAGATAAAGTCAAAAGACTTCGTTTGCAATAGGTACTTACGATACACTGTACATTAAATAGTACTCTTATTTAAGTTTCAGATTTTATGCCATCTAGCCAGAGCCATATTGGATTTAATGAGGAAAATAAATTTGACGAGCTCCGTGGCGCAGCGGTCAACACGCCGGCCTGTGACACGGCAGGTCCCTGGTTCGATCCCCGGTCAGGTCAAGATGAAAAATGATCATTTTCAGATTGCCCTGGGTCTTGGATGTTTATTTATATATGTATTTGTTATAAAATATTGTATCGTTGAGTTAGTATCCCATAACACAAGTCTTACTTAAGAACTTACTTTGGGGCTAGCTCAATCTGTGTGATTTGGCTGTATATATTTAAAAAAATATATTTAATATTAAAAAAATGTGACATACATACATATACAATTCCTTTTGGCTTCAAAGTAGTCGGGTAAAAACTCAGTTGCTACGTCACTACTCCGCAAATAGCCGGTTTATCATGTTTATTTTACGGAGCCACACTCGCGCTTATCATATCAACATTATGTAAACAATATTGTTTTTTGCCTACATCCACTGTGATGCGATGACGTGGAATCATTTGGAAAATGATCCTCTTAGCAAAATAATCACTTTCATAACTGGCACTTTTAGAAAGTTTCACTTCCTCTGAGGAACGTTATGGCGAGATGTCGTTAATCTCATTTTCTGGACGTTGTTCTTAGATATCCAAAACATAGAATTTTCGCTACTAACCACTTTCTTAAAATGCCACTTTCGCAAAATATCTATCCTTATCGTTACTTACCTGTATATATTATTAAATGAAGTCGCTTCAGCTGTCTCTTCGCTTAGATCTTTTAAACTATTTAAGGGAGTTTAATGCAATTTTCAGCAAAAGATAGAGTGATTCATGAAAAAGGTTACTGAATAGTAATAGAGTAAAAATGTCCAATAAAAATAATATTGACATTTTCAAAGTGATGCTCAACAGGCAGCGTTATCGCTATTGTAATCTCTTCCAGGCAACCAAAGTAAGTACAAGACAATAAAGAGAAAACTTTGTGGAATAATTCTGCAGCATATTAAACTAACCGATTTACATGAGCACACTCCAGACAACCGGTAACACAGAAAGGAGGAGATTATTCACTATCAATATACATATTTCTACGGAACTCCTCATCTGCGTTTTTCCCGGTTGCATCTTCAGGCTGTGATGCGGCGCCCGGATCCGCTATTGTTATAGCATTCATATGATTTGGCTGACGCAAATTCTCATTAGTTCCGTTAAAGACGGCAAACAAATATATGTTAAAATAAAGTACCTGCAAATTTTTGCCCGCACTAGGAATCTAGAGCTTCTCACATAGCAAACTAGCTATATCTCTCTACGAAGCTAATTAATCACTAGTTCACAACTATTCTTTTGACATTGCTGTCGAGCAGATAGCTAGAAGACAGCAACGACCGGTCAAGAATCGTATGGGTATACATAGAAGGGGTCCCGTCACCAACGCAAAGTGACACCCAGAAAATACCACCGCAGAAAATTGGTCACTTGAGACATTATGCGAAAATGGCAAAGTATGAAATTACGTTTTGCGAAAGCGACATTTTGCGAGTGACTTTCTGCATCAAAACCCTTATGTTCATGTCCTGTCTACAATTTATCCTAATCCCAACTTAGGTAAGTAGATATATTGTTAATGTGAATTGGAGCTCCTTTTTTTTCCCGCGCAGACCGTAAAAGTCAGTCACGAGATTGGTCGAAAATATAAAGAATTATTAATTAAGGCGATGCGGCTAGCAACCCATCACTATTTTGATTCCGCCCACTAACACGCTAAACGTGGTCTTCGGGTTTGACCCTGGGCGCTGTCTACGCCACAAGGGATAAAAACGTGATAATATTTATGTATGCATGCTACAGTTTAAAATGGTATTAGGTATCTTTCTTCGAAAATAATTAGTCGCTATTTCACAACTGTTCTTTTGACACCGCTCGAGCAAACAGTTGAAGACAAGCAACGACCGGACAAGCATCGTCTGAGATACAGAGAATTCAGAATGGGTTCTGTCAGCTTAAAGGTTCCGTAGCCTTAAATTTCGAAAACAAATATATTCTTTTAGGGTTTAGTTTCTTTTTCGTATGTGTAAGTAATTTTTTGCGTCATATTATTATTTTCTTTCTTTCTTCTTTTAATTATGGCTTCCACCGAGATTTTCGTGATTCTGCCAATGTCCAGTAAATTGAGATACTAAGTATTGGTGTTGTACAGTATGTAGCATCAAAGATGGCGTGAGTTCTTTGGTAGCCTCGTCGGAGCTTCTGATGACAAACCAATACGAGTCCATTTAACAGTCTACTTTAATTATTTCACAAATTGTTCTCGAGCACGAGCATGCATAACACCAAACTACACCAATTTCATGTTATAAAGTCCACTTAAATCAATTTGCAAAATCGTATAAGGCAAACGACAACTGTACCCCTTGACTTCCCACCACAAACTCCGTCATATTATACAAGCTGCCTAAAGGCACCTGACATGGTGACTGATGACAGCCGGGACCAACGTCTGAACGTGCCTTCCAAAGCACTGATTATTTTTTATCAATAGTGGTAATCACAAGTGAGCCTTTCTAAGTCAGTTACCCTCTAAAACTCAAAAGAATTGTAACTAATGGCATTCTTAAGTCTCGTACTACCTTTCTCTTGCTAGGTAATTCTGTAGCTGGACAGTGATTTGAGAATATTTTTACCCGACTATCAACCCAAAAAGAGGGTATTGTTTTTTGCGCGTATGTTGTATCTATGTAGTCTCCACTGCAGGAGCACGACCCTCTTTGTACTACCAGAGCCATGTATTAGCCAGAGCAGTCAGAGGATTTGGCCTATATTCTCTATGGCGAGTGCGTAAGTTAAACCATTGAGATCGATACCAGGATAAGTGATGATTTATTAGAAATGCTACTCATAACTTATATACTAAGGAAATATACATAGGTATCGCATTGGTAGGGGAGATCGCTGATTTAGGAATACGTGTATATTCTTACGTGATGTACGTGTCTTGCTAAGTTATCAATATTTAAACACTTCCTGCAGGTACATCACGTTCGTATTCCTAAGGTCGCAATAGTACTCCCCCTTTTGTGAAAAATAAAAACAATTAACAATAAAATTAACGAAAAATTCATAAACTGTAACAACAATAAATTAACAAAAATGTAAAAACTGTAGCGAATGCAAATATGCATAGTGCACGTGCTGAAAAACGCTGTGTAGGCAAATATTTCTGCGCGGCAAATTATGCGTTTATGCATTGACATTGACCCTGTGAATCGTTTTTTTTTCCTTATACATAGTTGGTAGATATTGCAAACTTCTTATATCTCTTAATATACATCTTGTCAATATGGTCTTGATGTGCAGTCTGAGCTTCTCGTATAGATACGTTTTCACTTGCCAGTTGTTTCAATCCCAGTGAGTCGGGAGATAATTTCTGCTTGCTCGTAGTCTTTTGTGAGACTGTAGAGAGCGATGTCGACTAGCGCCGATGGAAGTCCTGCCGAAATGCTCCGCTGAAGAGTGGCCACTCTATAAAATTCTAGTCGTGAGCTCGGCGGCTGTGTCGGACGCTATAATTGTCGAAAATAAACATTGTGGGTGCTCTGCTCAGGACCAGGAGCTCGGTGCGTCGGCAGCTGTGGCCCTGAAGTATGACCCGTTTGCTGGCTTGCTCTTGAGACTGCTTGCTGTGAACCATTTGCTGCATCTTGAGAGACGTAATTTTCAGTTAAAGTAGTGCTTCTGTGATCGCCATTTTACTTTAATGTTTTCTTGTCAATATGTTGATCGCTGTTCCATCTTAAAGTTGTTCGCTCTTTTGCTTGCAGGCTTCAAAGTTATCAATTTATTGTCCTTGTTTGCCATGAAATATATACCACTGTGTAAGTCGGTAGCAATTAGGCATTAGAACTTAATGATATCACGAAATGCGGTGCAAGATTCTTTGTTGCCAAACAAATTCTTATTCAAATAATAGGCAAATATTTATATTATTTCTCATTACGCCTTTTTTGAACAACATACGGCCATCTGCGGCCTTGCGATCTTGACATCGTTCAATTATTTGTTGCAGTTGCACTTTCGTTCGTTGTTGTTTCCATGTGAAGTGATGCAATTTGTGACGTCAAATGCGTCATCATATAGATATCAGCTGTTCACGTTGCGTAATTGTTTCTATTGTATTTAATAATTTCGTTGATCCTCTGTTATATCTCTGTGCATGCGCTCTCTTCTTTTTCTTGAAGTTGACGGCTAGAGCTTGCGGTTGCGCTGATATTGCGCGGATTTTTCTTTGCCTCGGGGTTGTCCATTGTGGTTGCCTGGTAGTTCCTGTGCCTCCTGTTTTATGACCGTTCAGCCATGGTGCAGGATTCGATCAATGAATCGTGTGAGCCGGTGTTGATTCCTTTTTTCAACGTGGTTGGAGCCATTTTTGATGGTCCTTGTTGTCCTTGTGGTTCTGGTTACTGCCGGAGTGCCTCTTGGATTTTCAAACCGGTGAGACCCGCTTGTGGGAAGCCAGTGAAAATGTGCACGTTGGTTTTTCCGTTCTTCAGGCTTACGTCGTCTGGGTCTTCGGTGTTGAGGCGCGTATCCATCATGTCAGACTACATCACGACGGCTTGATCACGTCGGTTAGATCACGTCGGTTAGATCTCGTCGGGGTCACCAATTATGGCGAGTGCGTAAATTAAACCATTGAGATCGATACCAGGATAAGTGATGATTTATTAGAAATGCTACTCATAACTTATATACTAAGGAAATATACATAGGTATCGCATTGGTAGGGGAGATCGCTGATTTAGGAATACGTGTATATTCTTACGTGATGTACGTGTCTTGCTAAGTTAACAATATTTAAACACTTCCTGCAGGTACATCACGTTCGTATTCCTAAGGTCGCAATATTCTCCACGCTGGCGCGACGGGTTGGAGAGGTCTCTTTGATGTTTATAAGCTTTGTCAGCCTTGTGTTTCCTAAATCGCTTCTATCTACGACGTCCACGGGAAGACGAGAGTGGTCCTATTCTGCTCTGCTGGAAACCACACGGCACCTATGTAAGGGTTCACTATTGTCTCACGGAACCCCAAAAACAAACACGGCCCTAGTTCCAAGACCTCAAGCGGTTGTCCAAACAATACTCTTTTAGACAACTTAGCAACAAACATACCTACTATGTTTTTTTACCTCCACGCACACACGCACGCTCAGACTGTGCTTGTGTTGTGTAGGCGTACGCGATAACCACTATCGGCGCGGGCCTTGCAAAAATACACAATAAACACGATTGTAGTATATGCTCGAATCACACATGTTAGCAGGTGTATTTTTATATGTTGTTGAATAAAAATATAAAAAATCCCAACTACCTATATACCAAGTAATATTATAAATTCCCAACTAATCCCAACTAATATTATAATTGCGAAAGTGAGTTTGTTTTTTTGTTTTTTATTTTATACAACTAAGTTGGCAAACAGGCATACGTCCCACGCTTTCACGCCGAATCTACTGAACCGATCATCATGAAATTTGCATACACATAGGTTAGGGCACTGAGAAGGACATAGGCTATATACCACGCGGGCGAAGCCGCGGGTAACAGCTAGTAATATTATAAATGCGAAAGTGAGTTTGTATTTGACTTGTTTGTTTATTTGTTTGTATTCCACGTTTAGCATGTTGGTGATCTTGTAGGAGAGAACGGAATCAAAATAATGATGGATTGCTAGCCGCATGGCCTATCGACATGATTCTTGACGCCCATTCCCTTGATCAGCTTTTACGATCTGCGCGGGAAGAAAAACAGCTGGTACTTTCTATGTTTTTTCTTTTCTCCCAGATCAGCATGGAAGCAACAAGTAGAAAATAGAAAATACTTAAGGAAACAATTTATAGTAAAAAAAAAAAGTTATTTTTGATGTCTGCTCCAAGCTAAGGCTCCAAGATAACAAAGAAAGTTTAATCGTGCGTGCTTTTACATACATACAATAAACCTTCGGACAGCACGAAGCAGAAATACTTAAATTAAAGTATCAAGTGATTTACCTTAGACTATAGACTATACCAGATTGAGCTAGCCCCAAAGTAAGTTCGTAACTTGTGTTATGGGATAGTAACTCAATGATACTATATTTTATTACAAATACTTATATAGATAAACATCCAAGACCCAGGTCAATCTGAAAAAGATCATTTTCCGTCTTGACCTGACCGGCGTGTTGACCGCTGCGCCACGGAGCTCGTCAAAATATATTATTTGTCCGTATATATTTATTTATTTACTGATATAAATGAAGTAATGTATCCTGAGTATCAGATTAAGCTACTACTCTTAGCAAAAAACACAAGCACAAGTCTACCCAAATTTAAATACCATTAACCCACTAATTTCTCTTTTAATATGCAATTGTTCCTTCTCCGACTTCAACCGACCTGGCATGTCATACAATAGTATTTCTAGGAACGGGTTCTGGCAGGAGACAACATAAGCTCAACTTCATCAAATAGCATCTACTTGTTGAATAGACATACATAACGAATGATATTTCGACATAAACATTCCCATAAAAGACCTGTAAAAAAAATGTCGTTACCAGAATGCATTAAGAAAAAAACCTTTAGTGTTCCATGTGTCTAATTGTCTTTAAATGTGATTAAAATATTAACTCATTTAAATCCTGTTGTCTGTGACTTGTTTAGTATAGATAATGAATATGTTAATGTGTGTAAATAAATAGATAAAAATAGATTTTTGCGACTCAAATTATTGTTTGAAGGTTACGAACTGTGAAGCACAAGCATTAACAATACTCATACATTAATGCACGCCAAAATTAATCCATAAAATATAAATTTATTATTGGATCCAATGGTATTTTTTTTTCTTATAAACTATATAAAAGGTACGAAGGCGGACTTATTGCTATGCAATCTCATTCTGAGTTGAAAACTGGAGTATGGTAAAGGTAAGGGACCTTAGGGTAGGATCAGTGTTAGTTTAAATTAACATTTTTCGCCGGACGAACGCCTCTGATTGAGATGTTTGTACTTTACTACCCTTCGCTAGTATACACTTATATTTATGAAGCAAACAGCAATATTTGCTCCGATGAAGATATATTAGATTGGACATGCTTAATGGAAGCGCGATAGCTTAGAAAAATCTATATTTTAAATTCCTCCAATATACATATATATTTTTTGTATATACAATACACCAAAAAAAGAAATTATGTAGGTGTTATCCTAAATAGCACCATCTTTTTGTAGTGAACACGGTAGGCACATCGAAAATCGTTGTTCTGTGTTAGTGTGCTGAAATCACAGAGCAAATTTCAATGTAGCTCCCACGAGCGACGAGACATTCCTTGCTCTATGTCTGTAACTTCTTCTTTATCAGGTCTCTTTTAGTCTCCACTGCAGAAGCACGACTCTCTCTGTACTACCAAAGCTATATATTAGCAAAGCAGTCAGAGGATTTGGCCCACATAAATAATAATAAATAAAATAAAATACGTTTAATTCAGGTAACAAGACCCATATAAGCACAAAAAAGAAAAAAAATACAAATACAAAAATAAATAATACACAAAAATAAATTAAATACAAAAATAATAAATAAACTTGAATTATATTATTATTCACCACACTCTCCAGTCTTTGATGTTTATAAGCTTTGTAAGCTGTGTTTCCTAAGCCGCCTTCTACGACATCCACGGGAAGACTTGGAGTGGTCCTATTCTACTCCGGGCTGAAACTAACAAAAATCTAATACCGTTTTATCTCCCACTCGAGCACATACTACACCGCGAGTACGAAATTGCGCCTTCCTACTGATAAAACAAAACAACCTAAATAATGTACGGCCTCGAAATCTAAATAAATGACTATCAGTTTCCGACCTGCTTACGCCAAAACGTATCTAGCACGCTTATAATTTTTCATACTGTATGTATATGCCGTTTTTAGCCGGCTGCTTACATTTTGACTGTTTGGTTGGACAAAGAATGCATTTACGGCATTAAGTCTACCTATTGTAACTTTTTAAGGCTCAATAAGGTTTTATAATAAACTAGCAGTTACCCGCGACTTTGTCCGCGGTGACTTCAGGTTTGGAATGCGGGGATTATAAAATATGACGCTACAAAGCGGTAAACTAAACATATACCCCGATTTACCCCCTTAGAGGTTTAATTTCGGGGAAGTATTAAAAATGTTACTCATTATTTTTGCCGTTTTCAATTCACACGAAATTTCATACAAATAGGTCCAAGGAATAAAAAGTTTCATATAAACTTTAATCCTCTATTTCCCCCTTAGGGGATGACTTTTAAAAAATCCTTCCTTAGTGGATGCTTACGTCATAAGAGGAATACGTGAGCGAAATTTCAAATTTCTAGCTCTAAGGGTTTGGCCTGCGCGTGATCTTTGATAATTGCCCATTTTTTAAGTATTAAAATGAATATAGTATGTTATCCTTAATATATAGACATATGCCATCGCGGACTTTTCTGTAGACCTAAATAAGATACACAATTCCACCATACATTGTTTTGTTATATCTCAAAGGGTTTAGACAGCGTTTTCGTTAAAAGCTCCCAAACGGCTCATTTTTTTACACCTCCAACAAATATCGTTGGTATATACAAAAATGTATACAAAAACTTAACAAACTATATACTAAAACCTTCCTCGAGAACCACGCTATCCATTGGAGAAAACCGCATGAAAATCGGTTCAGTAATTTTGGAGTTTATCGCGAACAGACAGACAGACAGACGCGGCGGGGGACTTTGTTTTATAATATGTTAGTGAGTAGTGATATATAAAAACTAATGAAGACAGTCGAGTAATCTGTAGCTTTTGAACATTTAACTAAATACATATTATCTAATAAGATAATTTTAAATATGATATGACGTGAAAAAGTGCCTGCATAGGCCAATTTTTTTGCTGAGTAAACTTTTTTTTCTATATATATAACCCATAATCTCATGAAAATGCAAAGTAATGATTAAATTACATAACATTGATCGAATTCATTCATTATCAAGTAGCATATTTAGTTGATAACGTGATAAGAGAAATAAGTATGAGTCACTCTAAGAATTATCAGGATATAATATTATGTCCTAGAGAAATGTAACAGTAACGCAAATAATAATCTACAAAAGAGTTTCGCCATGGTAGCTCATTGCTTTTAAAATCCTTGATTTTTTTTCCCTATTCGAAACTCAAACTCTTTCAAATGTTCAAATCTCAAACGGAGCAAGGAAAAACAAACAAACTACAGAGCAAGGAATGTCTCGTTGCTCGCGCGAGCTACATTGATATTTCTTGCTCTGTGGTTCATTACTCCGCTCTCGGTCCATAGTATTTCTACGTTCATGAAGTCAATAAACCTATGTCACTTCTTAATATGTTAATATCATATATTAACCTAGAGAAAGAAGCATTATTTTTTTATTTTTTACCTATTAAAAAATAATACCAATTTAAGAAATTCTTTAGTTGATAGAAAGTAAAACTAATAAAAAGAAAAATAGGCGTATTACGAATTAAAAGAGAAAATAAGTTCCATTCGAATATTCGTATTAAAATATATATATTGTATGTCGTGGCCATATCGTAGAATTGATCTAAGTATTCATGAAACGATTGACATTTTCATGAAATGGTGGCATTTTATGATGTGGCCAACTTAATTTGTCTTAAAAAGTCGCGTTCGCCATCTTGAATTCTCGAACTGGCGTAATTTTCGAGACCTACAACCCAAAAAAAAAACAAAAACGACAACCTTGATAATTTTTCATGAAAAGTCACAGCCGCCATCTTGGAAAAGCAACCAAAAATATTTGAATAAAATAGTTTTAATCCAGTGTGTGGGTGTCGAAAGTCAGTTGAACCTAGGCCAAACTAGTTTATCCTGGAGATTTCAGGACGAAATAGTTTGTCCTAAATTCGGGTCTGGCCCGACAATATAAGTTAGCATTTTTCTGTGTTGTTAGTACCGATTATTAAATATAGGATCGTTTAGTTCTCACAGATTTAAAACCCTGCAACATTACTCGCTGATTCACTTTGTAAGTATTTATTAGTCTGATTTCTTGTAAATTGTTATCACAATTACATAAATATTACGAGAATCGTTATAATGTATGGTGACTAATGTTTCGTATCTTTAAATCTCCGGTACACGTGTAGAGTAAATGGTGAAGCAGACGGTAATGTAGACGGTATAGTAGATGGTAGAGCAGACGGTAGAGCAGACGGTAGAGCAGACGGTAGAGTACTTAAGTAATGATACAACTATACCCGTGTAATCATCGGCAGAGTACTAGAAATTGGTAAAGAACAAACATACACATAATCACGTCTTTATCTCATTGCGAGGTAGACAGAGCCCAAGGTCATAAAACCTGAAGGCCACGTTAGTGGGTGTTAAGGTGGAAAGAGGATTCAAATTAGTGATGAGTTGCTAGCCGCATCGCCTATTGAGGTACTGGTAAAGTAGAGTAGCACAAAAATTTGTAGAGTGGAGACAGTAGAAGGATTACAAGTGGTAGTGCTCTACCATTTGCTTTCCCCGAAATCTTTACTCTACCAATTTTTGCTTACTCTACCAATTTTTGCTTACTCTACCCATGTAACTACAATACGCTTAGTAAAGTGCCAGTGGTACTGACAGCAGCGCGGCGTGGGCATTCTAACTCTACTAGCAAAATTCAAACTTACGTGTAGACATCAACTTTACCCAAACTGGGAGAGTATCCGAATTGGTAGAGTAACAGGCTAGTGTACTCTACCACTTACTCGACGCGTTTATTAGAGGTTTTATTTACACAACCTCTTTAAGAGGCATTCAGTTTAAGGGTAGCGCAAAAAACAATTAAATACATAAAAGGCACACCTAACTGACTCATCTATCAACGCACAGCCGAAACTACTGAATTTACGTTTAGACATCAACTTTACCCAAACAGGGAGAGTATCCCAATTGGTAGAGTAGCCGGCTAGTGTACTCTACCACCTACTCTATGCGTGTAGCGGAAGTTTTACACAACCATTTAAAAAGGCATGTAGTTTAAGGGTAGCTCAAATTAACAATTTCCGATAAGTAAGCAAGTTGTTTGGTCAAATAAAGTAATATAAAACAACAAAATAAAACACGTCTACCGTGCCAAAAAATTATAGCCATCTTAGGGTGGTTTAAGGACTACAACAGTAGTGTTGTGTTCGCCTTACAGGTTGAGGGCACTCCGCCCTCACCTCAAAAAGGCCGGTGAAGTAGCAAACCTCATTTGAAGCTAACTGATTTTCGATTGATGACTGATAACTTGACTCGAGTAGCTAAGGTGTGGGATGAACTGCCTGCGTCTATATTCCCAGACAAGTACAGTCCCGGGACATTCAAAAGTAGAATACATGGGTATCTCTTGGATAGGCATGTATCATCCTCGTCTTCATCGTCACTTGCCATATGGTGTTTTTTTTTTTTTAAGTATTGTTTTACGGCCCTTGATACAAGTCCTTTAAAGCCTATCCTCATTTGTTTCGCCAGTTGGCGAGTTATTCTTCTTGGTTGTCAACGAAATGATGGTGTAATTCATTTCGTTGTTTTCACGGAGCCCCTGGCGACAACTCTTCGCGAATCCACTGGTAATCACTGGTTTCATCATTGACGACGCAGCAAGGCGGACAACCACCAGCCCGCTATGTAAATCTCGCTACAGCCGCACAATGACAGTGTATCTTAGTTATTTTACACATTGTTCATAAATATGGGCATTTATAACACAAAATAACACCAATTTCACATTATAAAGTCCACCAGAATCAATTTGCGAAACAATCCAAAACAGACACCGTGTAGTCCGCTAAAATTCCCGCCAAGAACTCCCATCAGGTGAGATGGGAGACAAATGCCTAATTCAATAATAAATAATAAAAAAAAGTGTGTTCGTCGTGGCTTTCTAATATTATAAAGAGGAAATATTAATTGTTGTGGCTTTTCACAAAACGCTTTAATGTTTTAGGTGCCATAACAAATGATTTACGCTGATGAAGTCGTTGAAAATTATTTAAATGTGCACCATATAATATGGTTATAAATTATTTATTTCAACATAAATGCAAATAACTTGAAGAGATTACAATTCAAAATTTATATATTCTTAGTAATATTTGTATTATGGTTACTTTGAGATAAGGTAGGTACCTACTAATTATTTGGTTAAAATAACATATATCCAAACAAATTCCTTAATGATCGAAATAAACTCTTAATTAATGTTATTTATCCTGTTTTTGATCTGGAACTAGATGTTATTGGCAAGACTTTACCTAAAACGTTATTACAACAAGTTTTTTTTTTGACGATAATTAAAACCTACAAACTGCCCTGCCAAAAAATTACAACCTGTTCGGGATATTTACAGTTTCTATGAAAATAAGTACATGTTTATGTTGAGTCTGTATATGTATAGCCAAATAAAAACTACTTATATAAGTAGATAACACTGCAAAAAACTGCCTTTATGGATATTTGGACATAAAGCACGCGTCAAATAGGTTTGAATTTTGAGTTGGGGGCCACCAACTCAAAATTAAAACTCAACTATTAATTCTGTGCTGTAAGTAAAATGACGAGCTCCGTGGCGCAGCGGTCAACACGCCTGCCTGTGACCTGTGACACGGGTGGTCCTGGGTTTTAACATTTTCATAAAATCCGAGCAAAGAGTTTCAAGTTCAGCATAAAAATCTTTTTTCTGATTTGTGAGATGTGATTTTTTAACCGAATTCGAAAAGGAGAAGGTTATCAAAGTACTTTTTGGCGAAAATAAACCTGAGTAAATGAACCTGATTATATTTGTATTTGTATGTATTTTTTTGTAATGTATTTTTACAAACTGCTTTAGTTCCTAACTTTTATAAATTCCTTATTTGCATTGAAAAACGTCGTATGATACTCTTACGGTAAGCTGTCTATTATAGTCGTCGGTTTATTATAAGCACTCGGCTTCGCCTCGTGCCTATATACACCTCGACTATAATATCCATCTTACCGTACTTGTATCATAATGTACTATTATTACATTTTAATCATTTTTACCATCACTCCAATATTTGTCTATGGTCTCTATTGCCTAGAGAAAACATTAGGCAGTCGGTCGTCTGATACTGACTGATACTAGTAATAATATCTTCTACGCAGTTTGTGGTAAATAAACTCGTAAGATTTACAGCTCACAAAGCTACATATTTAAATTTCGTAGGGCAAAAACATTTCTATTTACCACCCTTATCGTTCTTAAATTTTGGAAGTGGCGCGTCGAGAGGATGTGGTGGAAAAAACTAAAGGGTCCATATACCTACCCTTGTTTTTACTCCAGCCCTTTGTTTGCCTTTCCCAGTCCCTAGCCGACAGGGTGGAGTATTAAAAATAGAGTAATTTATGCTTGGATGTTTTTCAGTTTTAGGATATTTAAACTATCAAGATTCTTGCACTTTATATAGGTATTATCCGGTTAAAATAACTTAGATTTTTTTTGCCGGTTCGTTAGGGATGCCGCGATACGCTTTTTTGCCGATACGATACCGATTACCTTAAAAAAATATCGGCGATAATATACTAATACCGATCATCATAATTATCATCACGTCTTTGTAAGTCTCCACTGCAGGAGCACGACCCTCTCTTTAACACTAATATAAGCTAGAGAAGTCAGAGGATTTGGCCTACACTCTCCACGCTGGCCAGACGTGTTGGCGAGGTTCTTTAATGTTTATGAGCTTTGTTTAGCTTGTTTTTCCTAAATCGCCTTCAACGACATCCACAGGAAGACTTGGAGTGGTCCTATTGTACTCTGCGGGAACCACACGGCACGCCGATACCGATAGGAATTCAAAAACAAAAAACCGGCCAAGTGCGTGTCGGGCCACGCGCAGTATAGGGTTCCGTAGTTGCGAATGACAACTTTGAGTACACACTGTTTACACTCGCACCTCACAGTTTAACGACCAAAAACATCTAACAATAAAGATTGTATGAAATTTTACATTTTCCAGTACATTTTATAAGTTGGTTGCCTATAACTTTTTAGTTTGTACTTAGTACTTAGCTCTGATAGTTTTCCTTTCAACTTCAGTATATATACTACTGCTGTAATTTTTTTCACTTATCTATATATAACCGTTTAGGAGATAGAGGGGGGGGACACGTACCTCTAACAAAAATTTGCACTTTAAAACCAAATATTTCGGAAACGGATCCCTAAATCGAAAAATGGTGTTCTCAACCTCACAATATTTTTCAAAGACCTTTTTAACGATACCCCACAAGATGGGTAAGTAGAGAAAAAAAAATGACTCCCCCACTTTACTTGTATGGGAGCTATCCAAAAAAAAATTTTTTTCAAGATTTTTTTCTACGACTTTTTTGCCATGATTAATATACATACTCATACCAAATTACAGCTTTCTAGTACTTATGGTCTCTGAGTAAAACCGCGGACGGACAGACAGACAGACAGACAGACAGACAGACAGACATGGCGAAACTATAAGGGTTCCTAGTTTACTACGGAACCCTAATGAAGGTAAAATTTATAAAACATAAATATGATTTTTTTATTGATATAAAAATATAGGCAGCTTTATATAAGTTAATTAATAGTTAATATTTGTTAATTAATTAATTAGTAATGAAATAAACATTGATAAGATTTAAGAATAGAAATGCCGATCAAAGCAGGCGGGCGAAATAAGACACTGAATTAAGCGCAGTGTTTTTTTAGAGTTCTTTATTATAAGTTTAACAATTTTATATGTTCTAGGAGCATAGTTAGTTTATGCATTACCTCGTTTGTAATGAAATAACTAGGCAATACGCACGTTTAGATCACATTTTTCAAGCGCGCATTTAAAAAGTAGTTAAGTATCATTGTACCGGTCATAAAAATATCGCCGATGGAGATAAATCGGCAAACCCGAAGTATCGCCGATAAATCGGTATCGATATCGGATGCATCACTAAAAAAACTTATGCTTGGCTTTAAAAATAACTTATGCTCTTAAAGGACAATACTTTGTATCGACTAGACCACCGTGCAAAGATTTTGTTTTTATAACTAAATTTTGTAATGAAAGCAGTAACGACCTACATTTTATGGAAAACTAGCAATTTTACCAAAATCCTGGACCAAATCTCAAGTTGTAGAAACAGTAATTTTGGCTGTGCGTTGATATACCTATAAGACAGCGAGTCGTTTGATTTTTTATATCATCATCATCATCATCATCAGGTCTTTCTAGTCTCCAATGCAGGAGCACGAGCAATTATTACCCATTATTATTATACGCCATTTTTTATATAAATAGCTTTAATTTATCTTATTTAGTTTAGAAGTTTGTATGGCACCTTGAAACTCCATCATCAGAACAGTTCTTTGCATAATGCTGCATTGTTATACGACCTACACAAAATTTCAGGATAAATGCTCTAAATTAGAGTTACAAGCTAACCCTCATACACTGACAGAGCAAGTTAAAAAGAAGCAAAATAATATAATAATAAAATTAGATAAAAAGTTTCACACTCTTAATTTTTCTATGCAGATTAAAAAAAAAACAAAATCTTAAAAAAAATTAAAAGAGGATGTAGGGGTAAACGAGAGCTAGACTAATTATCCGGAAAGATCCACTACGGTGACATACGCGTAGACGGTAGACCACAACCGGAAACGGAAAAGGATTTTGTAAATTTAATTGACCACTATTAATAATTAAGTTACTTTTTCTTCATGGTAAAATGGAAATGATGAATATAATGTAGTTAAGTCATAATTTATTTTAAAGGTGGTTCTGAGTATTTATTTTCTTCTAACATATCCGCCTGGGCTTTACATGTGTAAAATATTTAACCTATAATATTTTCAGTGTAAATGTATATCAATAGTATGTAATATGAAGATATTTGTTTTTAATGGATAAAAAAATCCTAACCGATTAAAAAACTCTTTTATGCACTTTTACTCAAATTATGGCCGGGGAAACATAAAGTGGTTTTTTTATAAAATAACTTTACAAATATGCAAATGGTCCAAGTAAGTTAGGGTTGGCATAACCAAAGACAATATAATACCAACGTAGCATAATCTATAAAACATATAATTACCAAGGTACAGAAGCTGTGATGTGTGATACCTACTTGATGCAGTACAACATCGTTAAGAACCCACTTTTGACTTTTCTCCCTACATGATACCTAGATAATTTCAGTAAACTTTCTTACTTTTAAAATAAAATTTTATTGTAAAAACAAAATATGATACAAAATTGTTTTCAACAAGGTGACAGTCAACATAATTTTGAACATGTCACTACCGTTTCCATTATGAGTATATCTGTCGAAAATGGTTTCAGTGGTTGGCTACATATATAGGTAGGTAAACATTTAAATATATCTTGTGAAAAGATATATTTCATCGAAACAATAAGATTATTTTATTTTACTCAGAACGGAAGCTAAACAAGAAAAGAGTGACAAAGGCTGTGGTAGGTGACAGAAAATGGAGAGTACTGACTACTGACATACTTTGCTGACCCGAAAAGTGAAGTAATGGCAGAAATATAAATAAATAGATTATTTTGTTATTAAATTATTCCAGTTTAATGACAGCGTTCACATTCACAAATAATCAATAATCAGTTGTCTAAGACAAGCATGAGAAAAACAATATTTGCATTATTTTTTGTTGTAAATTTATAATTTAATACATAGTTTGCAAATTACAAGGTTACCAACTTGTTGAAATTAGGAAGTTGAGTGGTGCGTTTGATTATTTTAGTTTGTAGTATACCTACATTCTTCCAAATCATTTTGAGACCAAATTTTTCTTTTCAAAAGTCGGTTTTAGTAAGTATTCTATAGAGATAAGATACCAGCTTTTGTAAGAAACTTACAAGTTATTGTGTAATTTTTTAAATTAGGAAAGTGACTTAATTAAGAAATTAAATATTTAAAAAAATATACGTGCAAGTTTAATTATACTTCTAGAGATCGGATATTTGGAGGCATCTTTAAGTCTAGGAGTTCGCTATTATGGGAAACACATGTTTATCTATAAAAGGATATCTTTAAGGAAAAAAAAATATGATTAGTTTTTAGTGTTGGGAGTTGGGAGTGAGATGTACCTACCTAATAAACCTAGTTGAACACAAATGGTAGTTGCTCTTTTCTAACATAATGGAGCTCCTTTTATCGTTTATGGCCATCCATTATTGTTAAAAAAATAAGACCTTATAAACCTAATGACCTAGGAAATTGAAGAAAGTACAAATTTTGTAAGTCCGTCCTACTCAGTTAATCCTTATCCTTAAGTACATAGTTTAAAAAGAAGTCGCTTCCGCTGTCTTTTCGCTTAGAACTTTTAAACTAGGTACTCAATGGATTATGATGCAGTTTTAAGCAATAGATCAAGTGATCCATGAAGAAATATAAGTAGGTACGTATAAGTAATTCATTTCCGGACGCCGCTGGGGAGGGTTCTAATGACAATAAATTGAAATATCAAACCTTAACCTCAACAGACATTTCGATAGTCAACTATCTAAATGTATATTTCACTCAAGTGAAACATATACCTATGTAATATTGGTACAAGTTCAAACTCATTTTAATCAATTGCAAATTCAAATCAGCAGCAATCACGAAAGAACGTGCTAGAGCAAAATTAATATTCGTGTTCGCAAAGAGGAAAAGAACTAAATCATACATACAGTTTACATAAAATATTCGATGACATGATGTCTTAAATCAATACGGCGGATTCTGTACGTGAACAAACGGACCACGCCGTCTTCCGAGAGCCATATAAGGACCATATAAATTAAAAAGTCAACTCATCAAAGTTTCTTCGCCTAAATACATGACAAGTAACTTCCCCCTCCTGTTTCCCCCATACACAAAGTGACAATAAGTCTCGTACGCACACATATTCATTGTTTGAACACTCACACCAGTATAAAACCGGCTAGGTATTCGGTTTCCCGCCACCGGCGCGAACACGCACACAAAACACGAAGAGCAAACAATACAAACACCAACACACAAGTAAATTTAAACTCACCTCAAAATAAATCCATTAGAAAACACACTTGTTCAAACAACTAGCGCTTAGCCTCGAAAACGCGTTGAAAAAACACTCGCCAGCATCCAATGTGTACTCAACACTTTTCCAAACTTTCTGTGCAGCCTACTTCTTCGTTAGCACCTCCGTCGATTGTTCCCGCCAAAACGCTAATTCGAAATTCGAATAAGTTTAGAAAAAAAACGTGTCAATTAAATTTAAAATTAGAACTGTCAATATCGCTTTTTATTTACAAACGCACGTCGCGTCTGAAAATTTGGCCAGGTTAAAAATTCTTATCTTTTTGTTTTTGGATGTAAAGTCTCATTTTGTTAGTCCGAACTCGCGAATACCTTGTAGAACAGTTCAAAACTACTTCCGCAAACGCATTTGCGAATATCGTACACGATCGCGAAATAAAAGAATCGGCGACAAGTGGCCCCAACACAATTATTAACACACGTTGCGCGGTAAAAATAAACTATGATTAACTGCTATTAAGATTCGCGGAGACAACTCGCGCCGGCACACGAACGACATGCGGATGGCTTGCAAAAAACAAATAAATAAAACCGAATTATAATCAACAAAGAGGACCTGCCAATAAACCGCGAATTTGTTTACCGCGTTGCTATTTCGGTCGCTAGAAGCGGTTCCGATATGAATAATTATTCGCCGGCGAGCGAACCTCGACGCATAGTTGTCGTTTCATAAAACGTGCGCGTTAAAACTGAGTCGAAAGGCTCGCCCCGTGCCGGAGCATAGCGCCGAATAAAATAAACAACAATATACCTAAATAAGCGGCTCGACGGGCGCGGTCTTGTGTGCGTGACTTCCACTGTGTGCGTGTGTAAACAAGGGGCAACTCGGCTTGCATGACACCAGTTTACAATCACCAACTGCAATTATTCATGTGTGACCGATATCAGCCTCTTAAGCTGTCGTTTTCAATACAAAAGGACCGATTCCAGCTGTGTAACTTGATAATGCGGAAAGTGTTATTAGTAATTTATTATGGAGAATGTGGTAAAATTATATGTAGGGTACTATTTATCAGTTACAAAATTCAGTCCTCAAAATTTAGAAAGCCGGCTATGATAAGACTCCTAATTACTGTATTAATAAACGCAGTATCAGTAGGTTATTACAGTACATGTTCCAATATCACAAAAGCATATTAAAATTTAAAAGTCAATTTATTTAAGCTACCATAAAATATTAATTCTCATCTTTACTTAGGTTTATGAAATACAAGAATAAGAAACAACATGACAGAGTGGGTTTTAAAAAGTTAATTTTAGGTATTCTCAGGTGTCCTATGCAAAGTGCGCAAATAGAATCAGATCTATCGCATCTTATTAAAGTTAAGTTACGAGTCCGATCTATGTACTTAAAAGACACAAAACAATAAAACCAATAATTTAATGCTGCAAACTCATCGTGAGTCCACATCACCCCGACCTCCCCGCGAGAATAAACATATGACGTCACCGGCTGGTAAACAAACAAACAAACACATGCGCCGCGCTCATGTTTCCTTAATACAATTATTATTTCGAATGTGGAACGCGAACGGGACGGACGCTTGCCATCGAGTATCGCGATTTATTTTTAATTTCGCGAGGTTATGCCATGTGCCGACTGCCAGCGTCATGCTCATTGTCTATGCGAATTAATTAGACTCGAGCTGTTTACCACAACCACACAATTTAAAAATAAAATGTTCATCGCCGATTCTATACAGCCAGTTGCATTTTGAACAGTTTTTTTCGGTTTCGGTTCAGAAACGGAATGATGTAGAGTAAGCCATAAATACAGAGTTCCCAAAAGATTTTATTTACACATTCAATATAAAAAGTTATGCACTTTCTTAACACAGAGAAAAAGATAGTTACAAGCAGCTCTTACCAGCTTTGCACAAATATATGTAACCAGCTGTTACCCGGGGCTTCGCCTTCGCATATATAGCCTATGTCTTTCTCAGTACCCTAACCTATGTATATGCCAAATTTCATGATGATCGGTTCAGTAGATAGAACGTGAAAGCGTAACAAACAAACTCAGTTTTGCTTTTAAAATATTAGTTAGGATTATAAATAAAAGACAATAATATAAGATACACTTTCCATTAGAAAAGCTCTGCAAAAAAAATGTTTATGAAAATGGTATCATTTCGTATTTTTAATTTTAAACATTGCATGAATAGATAGATAGATAGTATTTATACTTACCATGTATTATTATATATTTATATTTATCGACTGCTATTGCTGGAGATAAAGCCTCGAGAATATTGAATTCTACAATTTTTCCTAATTTCTAGCGAACTCCACCTACATAATATGTTCTATGGTGTCAATGTCAACTTCTCTACAAAATATTAATAAAAGCATGTCCGATCCTTAAAGGGGCGACTCAGCCCGTAAATAAAGTATGTAGAATGTAATGCAAGAAATTTAAAAAAAAAACCCATACAAAAGTGGCCGGTAAAAAATTGCAGCTCTACTGATGTAGGTAACCTATATTCGAACCACTTTTCCTAGGGGACCATAAGAAAAAAAGCTGGAATTTGGTATGGGTATGTATGTATATTAATTATGTCAAAAAAGTGGTAGAAAAAAATCTTGAGAAAAATTTTTTTTTAGGTTAGTTTTTTTCTATACAAACCCATCGTGTTGGATATTGTTAAATAGGTCTTTAAAAAATATTGTGAGGTTAAGAACACCATTTTTTGATTTAAGGATCCGTTTCCCAAATTTTTGTTAGAGGTACGTGTCAAAAACGCCAAAAAATTACAGCAGTAGTATATATACTGAAGTTGAAAGGAAAACTATCAGAGCTGAGTACTAAGTACAAACTAAAAAGTTATAGGCAACCAACTTATAAAATGTACTCGAAAATTTAAAATTCCATACAATTTTCAATGTTAAATGTTTTTGGTCGTTAAACTGATGCCTGCCTTCTGCCTTCATCTCTTTGAGCTATGCTATGGGTTACTTTTATAAGGTTGCCCTGTTTGTCTGTAAGGTTAAAATCTTGCAACTTAATCTTAAAGTATGTATCTTTAACCGATTGACTGCCTCCGTGGTCCAGTGGTTAAGGCGTTTGCCTTGTTAACCCGGGGGTCGTAGGTTCGATTCCCACGGGAAGCATACTTTGTTAAGTTGTTTCCAGTTTGGTTAGGACATTGCAGGCATGAATCACCTGATTGTCTGATAAGAAAGATGATTCCGTGCTTCGGAAGGCACGTTAAGCCGGTGGTCCCGGCTGCCATCTGGTAGTCGTTAAAGGAACCACGTCAGAGGCCGAGAGGCGGTTCCGAAGAACTCCGACACCAGGGTGTGTATGGTCAACTGACCGTGTCACCTACACGAAATGATGATGATGATGATGATGACCGATTGAGTTGAAATTTTGTGTATTATGTATAGAAGCCAATGTAATATTTTGGTACCATAGTACTGATCGTCAGATCAGCTCTATATTGGCACTTCTAAACTAAAGAGGATAAACTCACTATCCTATCTTACTATAAAAAGAGATGTAACTTTAGAACCTAGTTTAAACCAAAAACAAAAGCAAATTAACAATAACAGTTGACCAAATACATAGTTTCCTGTATCAAATCGCAGGATAAGAAAAACTGCAAACTTAAATTCAACTATGTAACTAATCTATATTGTAAATTAGTAAATAAACATAGTCACTAAATTTCAACTCAATAAAGTGCAAAGTTTAGACGCAGTGGCGGAAGGGGTTTTTTAGTGTAAGTAATAATAATGTTTCGCTATGACGTCAATTTGACAAGATATTTTATAGCTGTCGTGTTTATCACCGCGCTGATTATATTCAAACAGTTTGAAGAGCACAATTGTATCTTAAATGATATCATCGTAGTATACATAGAGTAGGGAATGTCGCTCGCGCCCTAGACACGAAAGTAATTAATATATACGTGTCAGTCCGCTCCCAACTAGTAGGCGAAAGTCGCATACTCGGCCTCAAGGATTCAAAGATTTTATTCCAACTTCCCAACTAATATTATAAATGCGAAAGTGAGTTTGTTTGTTTGTTTGTTTGTTACGCTTTCACGCCGTATCTACTGAACCGATCAACATGAAATTTTGCATACACATAGGTTAGGCTATATATCACGCGGGCGAAGCCGCGGGTAACAGCTAGTTCAGAATAAACCGGGCAAGTGCGTGTCGGGCCACGCGCAGTGTTCCGTAGTTGCGAATGACAACTTTGAGTTCACACTGTTCACACTTGCACCTCACAGTTTACCGAACAAAAACATCTAACTATGAAAATTGTATGAAATTTCACATTTTCGAGTACATTTTATAAGTTGGTTGCCTATAACTTTTTAGTTTGTACTTAGTACTCAGCTCTGATAGATTTCCTTGCAACTTCAGTATATATACTACTGCTGTAGATTTTTTCACGTATCCATATGTAACCGTTTAGCAGATAGAGGGGGCGACAATTACCTCTAACAAAAATTTGCAACCAAATATTTCGGAAACGGATTATTATTAAAAGCTACAGACTACTAACGTTTTGGAACTTTACGTATATTTTCCTTTTTGCTTTTCTTTTTTCTCATTTAATGTTACAATTTCAAATTTTCGATTAGCCTTCAAATTTTAAAATACATAATTTTGTTAGCCTGTCAGTTCGTTCCAAAAAACGTAAAAATGCCCCAATGTGCTGTGATATCGTATCAAAATTACAATAAGAAGGTTAATCAACAAAGTTCTGATGTAGGTACCTATATCACAAGTAATACTGACTGCTGACTGCTACCGTGGGCTATTTTCCACACTTAGGCCGCCTATTCGGGCCCATTGTGTGTGAACAGAAGATGTCCATTCTTCGGTCTTCTGTTGATAGGAGATCCCAGATCTCCTTTGGTGGGTTGCTACACGCTGTTTTACACGAGCCAACCCAGCTCGTCGAGAAAGCGTAGAACCGCAGAGGGTGTGCTGCAGGCCTCGCTCATGGTTTCTGGTTTTCCCAGGAACTCTTCTCTTGTAGTTGTCACACTAGGGCATTCTAGTAGTAGATGCCTAGCTGTTTCTTCAGTCTCTAAGCAACCTCTGCAAAGAGGGCTGTCAGTCAAGCCTATAACAGATAGGTGTTTATTTAGCATACAATGGCCTGTGATTACTCCAATCATGAGACGTAATTTAGCCCTGGGTAGTGCGAGCAGTCTTCTAGAGAATTTCCTGTCTAATGCAGGAAGCACTTCTTTGGACTGCCGGCATGTGTCCAGGGTTGACCATGCTTGCTGATGTTCAGCCTCTATTTTGGATTTGACCCAGGAACGTACCTGCGAGAATGGTATAGGTACCATTGGTAGTGGGCCAAGTGGAATCATGCTTGACCCTCTCCTCGCTAGCTCGTCCGCTGCGTCATTTCCAAGAGAGTTGCTGTGTCCTTTGATCCACTGTAACGTGACTGAGTTATACTTACAGAGATTGTCCAGTGAATTGTTGCATTCGAGTATTAGCGCTGAGTCAATCATCGGTCTCTTTAGGGCGTGAAGGACTGCTGAGCTGTCTGTTAGGATGCGTATGTTTTGATTTGTTACCTTCATCCTGTTGATTTGTGCCGCGGCATGGGATATAGCAACACACTCCGCCTGGAAGATTGAGTTGTCTTTACCCAATGCCGTTGCATAGTGAATGTTGAGGTCGTGAGAGAAAACTCCGGCTCCAACTCCATCCTTTGTTTTGGATCCGTCTGTGTAAACTCTCACTTCTCTGATACCTGAGCTATCTAAGATTTCCTCATGTAATTGTATTTTGTACTTTTTGTCGAAGACAAATTGTTTTTTAATTCTGTCATTTGTGGCTCCCATTAGATGAGATGATTCCATTGCCAGGGACAAAATTTTTGTGTGTGGCGCAGTTGAGTTGCTTTTCCATGTGTCCATTGCTCTTAGTCTTATGGATGCAATCTCTGCTTCTTGTCTTATATGTAAGTGGAGGGGTTTTATGTCAAGTATCGCTTCGAGTGCAGCTGTTGGGGTAGTGCTCATGCCACCTCCAATGGCAAGGCATGCTGTGCGTTGGAAGCGCTGTAGCTTTTCTTGGACGGTCTTTAAGGTGGTTCTTTTCCACCAGACGATCGCTCCATATGTTAGCGCTGGTCTGATTACCATTGTGTACAGCCATTTCGTTATTTTTGGGGTCACCCCCCAGGTTTTGCCAACCATTCTGCGACAGTGCCATAATGAAATGCATGATTTCTTTATTTTATTATCCAGGTGACTATTCCAGCTGAGTTTGCTGTCAATAATTACTCCTAGGTACTTAACTTCAGGTGATAGTTTTAGCGTAGTGCCAAATAGTTTGGGAAGTGTATAGTTGCCCAGTTGTCTTTTATTTGTGAACATAACCATTTCAGTTTTGTTGGCGTTCACCGAGAGCTCGTGTTTTCTACACCAATTTTCAACAATCCGCAATGCACCTCTTGTGAGATTGCAGGCGGTGTCTGCAGTTTTACCTGGGATGAGTATTGCCAGGTCGTCTGCGTACCCAATTGTGTAGAAATTGTTGTTGTTCAGTGTTGTTAGAAGATCATCTACTACCAGGCTCCACAGTATAGGGGATAGAACTCCACCCTGTGGGCAGCCCCTGGTGGTTAGTATCTTTGTTGTGTCCTGCATAGTGAGTTGTATCTTTCTTGTTACTAGCATGTTGCGAATCCACCCCGTTATAGTATTAGGGGTGTTGTGTCTGGTTAACGCTTCGCAAATGCTGTTGAAGTTGGTTTTGTCAAAGGCACCTTCAATATCTATAAAGGTACCAAGGCAAAGATCTTTGCTTTGTATTGAGTTTTCGGCAATATTGATTACCTCATGTAGTGCCGATTCTGTTGATTTTCCCACATTATAGGCATGTTGCCTAGTGTGAATGGGATGATTTGTGAGGACTTTGTCCCTGATGAATCTGTCACATAGTCTTTCCTGGGTTTTCAGGAGAAAGGAGGAGAGACTAATGGGTCTGAAGGATTTGGCGTCCGTGTAGTCTGCTTTACCTGGTTTTGGTATGAAGATTACTTTGACTTCTCGCCATTGTTCGGGTATATATTTGTGTGCCAGACTGGCAGTTAACAAATTTGTTAGGTGTTGTAATAGAGTATCTTCACCCCATATTAGAAGGCCCGGGAAAATGCCATCAGGTCCTGGGGCTTTAAAAAGGTGGAAGCTGTTTATAGCCCACTTTACTCTATCTATTGTAACTACAGCTTTTGCTGTTTCCCAGTCCTCCATTGTAGTAGGCAGTTGTACTGACCCACTCGAACTTACCAGGTCTGGTGTGATGTTTAAACATCCTGGAAAGTGTGTGTTAAGTAGGACTTCGTTTATTTCTGCTTCTGTAGTTGTATAGGTAACGTCTGGTTTTTTTAGTGTACCGATAGTTTTATTTATGTTGTCGCCACTTAATATCGTCCTAACCCTTGAGGCTTCCGTGGTTGATTGTATGTTATTGCAATATTTGCACCAGGACCTTCTGCTAAAGGATCTTATTCTTCTTTTGTAGTTAGCCCTGGCCCTGGTGTAGTTGTCCCAGTCGTAATCACTTCTGGTGTTCATGGCTTTATTGAACAGTCTTCCAACTTGTTTTTTCCTTCTGGCTAGTTCGGGACCCCATATGCCTTTGTCGCTCTTTTTGCCGCAGAAGGGAACGCTCATGGGGCATGCGTGTTGGAAGCTGTCAATTAAAGCTTTTGATATTGTCTCTGCATAGTTTTCAATTTCATGATGGGTGTTTAATTCATTGATGTTCTTTGCAGTTCCAAGTTTTGTGTCTAGTTGTTCTTTGTAGACGTTCTTGTTAGTTTTCCTTGGGTTTCTGCGGGGTGTTGTTTTGGCTATTTCGTGGTCGATTACATACCTGATCCACCTGTGATCGGAGCCCGAGTACTCATCGGAGACCTGCCACTGATGGATAAGATCTGCGACTCTGCTAGTTGCCAGTGTTAGATCAATGATGGTTTGGCTGCGCCTAGTAACGAAGGTGGGTTTATTACCTTTGTTAATGATGTTGAGGTCAGTCTGAAATAGGTAGTCTACTAATAAAATACCTCTATCGTTTGACTCGTTCATGCCCCATAACGGATGATGGGCGTTGGCGTCCACTGAGATAATGAGCTCTAGATTATTATGAGTACAGTGTCTTACCAATTCTATCATCTCTATAGAAGGTATCGCCGCGTCCGAAGGTAGGTACACGGATGCGATCACTGTATCTGTTATTATTTTGTTTTTTCCCAGGGAGATTTTCACGGCTGTCTGATCTCTGGAAAACAAATGTGTTAGTGGCATCGCCTTGATATTAGGGGGTAAGTAAATGCAGGACCTCGGATGATCCGAGGTTTGATCAAATATGAGCTTACCTCCTATGTTGTTTAAGCCGCTTATATTGTTGTATTTGTTGATCCACGGCTCCTGGATCAACGCTATTGTTTGTGGGTTTGCCTTCAGCTCGCCCCGCAGGTTAGCCGTCGCGGTCTGACTGTGCTGAAGGTTGATCTGGAGGACCTTAGTCATCCAGATCCGACTCCGAGGCGACGATGGAGTCATCATTGGAGAGGAGTTCCACTTCTACCTCTTCCCCCCTAATGGCCATGCTGGCCAGTTGGCACGCCACTGTGGCGGCTACGTTCGTAGCCGTCTTGCTCGGTGTCGACGCTTTTTTTGGTGACTCCGTGGCAGTGGGTGTCGATGGTGACGGGCTGGCCGCCCTTGATCTTGGCGGTTTGGGGGGGTTGTTAACACCTGATGGCCCCGCCACAGCTACCTCAGGGGTTTGTTGTTCAGTCTCCATTTGGACTGTGTCAAGCTTACCATTGTTGTCCTCCGGTAGTTTGTTGGTCTCTGGATCCAGGTCTACCTCATTTTTTATTTGCTTGAGGTATACCGATCCGAGACTGAAGGATAGGCATCGCCCTTTGTCGATTATCGTTGGTAGGATGTTGTCAGGAACTCCAACTATGAGGTACATCCCTGCTTCCTGTTTTGAGGCGGTGTATAGACTCCACCTGTCGACTCCTGCCCATGGGTTCATGCGGTGCAGCATAGTGTGAAGCTGCTCCATCGTGCCGTTGCGGGCAGGTAGAAAGATGCCGCACTTTGTCTTCTTGACCAAGTCCTTTTGGAGGACTACTTTGAGCGGCGATTTTGAGGCGGGGGTGGTGATACTTGCCACCGCGTTCTCGAGCCAGGTTCTAGTGACCTCATCCCGGCATAGGAGTTTAAGTACGCCATCCGCGATGACGGGCTTACCCCCGAATACCGGGATGATGGTGTTAGCCGGGTCAAGGACGTGGGCCATCAGTTTATCTTCCACCTCAGCCTGTATGTGGTCCAAGTCTTGCTGGAGTAGGTCCGATGCGTCCACCGTGGTGATTGCCACATGGAGGTCGGTGATTATGGCTCCAGCGTAGGTCGTCCCGCTTCTGCATTTCGACGAGTCTAGCTTGGCGCGCTTGGGTTCTCCTCTCGGAGATGTGGATTCGTCCAGGCGCGCTCTCTTGGAGCGTTGTTCGGCAGTAAACTGCAAGTTTTTAGGCGGCGGCTTATTAAGCGGCGGCCTGTTAAACGGCTGATGCCGTTGTTGTCGCCCCGTGGCAGATCGGCGATCCTGGTTCCCAGTATTCAGCCTCTCTGCCGTTCGGGTAAGGTTTGGACCGCTCACGGCCTTCCCTCGCGTTTCCTCGGACAACCTCTGTCCTTCTGGTCCCCTATCGGTTCCCAGGTCAGACTTCGGAGCTTCGGAGTTGCTCGGTCCAGCGGTGGAGGGGTCACAGCGGGCAGAACTGTCACTCGCCTTCGAACTGCCCTGTTCCAGGTCGGTCCTCGGTTGAGATTCAGTCGCCGGCTGTCTTGTCCGTCTGTCATAGTCGCGGTAACGCTCATCGCGTCGGCGCGATTGCGACTGGTTATTGCCCTTGCGGGGTTTACTACTATTTTGATTGCGGGTTTCCCGTGCCCTATCAGACGTCTGGGCCCCTGCCAGGTGTGTAGGTTGCAGTCGGGATCGGTTTTTACCCTTTCCCTTCCGTTTCCATGACACCTCCTGCCAGGTGTCCAGGAGGATGGCGGAGCTGGTGCTCGGTCTCATCCCTTGGGGAGTGTTATCCCTTTGACAGGGTTGTTGCTTCTCGGCGCTCTGTTTTTCAGAGGCGGAGTCTTTTTTAGGGGGGTTTTTCTGCTTTTTTGGATCCATGCAGTGTTAGTTGGTCTTCATCCCTTAGGTTCATCCACCCACCACGGAGCCCACAGTTGGGGGTGCAACCTAGTGTTGTCACCAGAGATACCTTCGGGATATAGCACTCCAGGCGAGCTGGCCAAGCGAATCTAGAAGGCACCAAGTAGCCATGACCCAGAAAATAAGCCATGACACCGAGCACCACTGATTGCTGGTCGAACTGGCCCGGAGCACTCGCTTGACGACCATCTGACTGGGCGTCGCAGCCGATTGATCCGG
Organism: Rhodophaea formosa; assembly: GCA_963082605.1. Classification (NCBI taxonomy): domain Eukaryota; kingdom Metazoa; phylum Arthropoda; class Insecta; order Lepidoptera; family Pyralidae; genus Rhodophaea; species Rhodophaea formosa. Next base: position 3,041,084 of record OY720228.1, on the reverse strand, counting down.
ATTAGCTACTTCACGGACCTCCCGTGTTAGATCAATCCAGGGCCAAAGCAGTGTGTTGCCTAAGCGGGGTTTATAAAACACCCTACCCTGCTTCGGCTCAACTACCAGGATCCCCTTCTCGACCATTACGGGTCCCCACGCACGGCACAAACACGTGGGTGGACACCCCCCCACCCGCCTGATAAATGCTTGTTTTCGAGTTATCAGGCCCGCGATTACCTGTCCACAAAGTATCGCAGCGGAAATTGAAGGATGAGTGGTAAGGAATGTAGGGATTGGGCGTGGATAGGTGTGGTTTAGGTGGTCGACTGGAGATTTCCGTTATATCTGTTTCATAGGGAATCAGACCAATAACAGGCAGCAACCGCGAGAAGGAAAATCCCCAGACTTGACATGGCTATCTTGGCGACCGTGGCGCTCCTGCAATGCCCCTTCGCCAAATTGCACATTGGGACTGATGTGCAAAATGAGACTTCCCGAACTGTATTACCTCATGGGAAATTTACGTACAGCCCTTGAAGCCTCGCCCAAGTAATAACAAAATAGCAGATTATTGTATTTCTATAATTGCCTTGATACCCAAAACCTCAATACAGGTATCGCCTCCTGACAAGGTTATTTCGTATGAAATGTGTTGAAGAGGCGCCTCTAGTACAGTCCTAACTTAACCTAACTTTGTGTACTGCGCATCGACTCGTGCGATGTTCTTAGCCGCCATTCAGTTTAATTCGATCGAAATTCTGCGCTACTACTAGGTACCTACTCATCATCATTTCGTGTAGGTGACACGGTCAGTCGACCATGCAGACCCTGGTGTCAGAGTTCTTCGGAACCGCCTCTTGGCCTCTGATGTAACCACTACCAGATGGCAGCTGGGACCAACGACTTAACGTGCCTTCCGAAACACGGAATCATCTTTCTTATCAGACAATCAGGTGATTCATGCCTGCAATGTCCTAAACAAACTGGAAACAGCAAAGTATGCTTCCCGTGGGAATCGAACCCACCACCCCCGAGTCAACAAGGCAAACGCCTTAACCACTGGACGACGGAGGTACCTATCTAGTAGCGCGCGAGCGACACTATCTTTCCCTGCTCTGTGGTAGTATAGGACACTTCATTGATTGTTTACACTCTAAGTATCTGACTGAATTGTAAATTAATAAGCTTATCTTTGCTTCTATGTTGGCTGGGGGAAAAAATCGGCCAAGTGCGAGTCGGACTCACGCACGAAGGGCTCTGTACCATTATCATAAGTTATAGTAAGTAAATTACTGACGTTTTTTGTAGTGAAAGTTGTGAAATCAAATAAGACATTTAGTAAGCGTTCAAAGATACCTTTTATTAAATAAACGTTTGAAATATTGAAATCTATCTATAAGAACAAAAAAATGACGACAATACATTTATTTTATTTTGTTTTTAATATTTGTTGTAATAAAGGCAACAGAAATACATCATCTGTGAAAATTTCACTGTTCATGAGATACCGCCAGGTGACAGCCAGGGAAACAGACGGAGAGTAAGTCTCGTAAATAAGTAGAGTCCCGTTTTTAGACGGCTCAATCGATGGAATCAGCGAAAATTTAAGAAATCTTCCCAATAGTCGATGCGACAACCCATCACTTTACATTTTCCACATGGCCACTTTTTCGGATTTGACTCACACGTATAATTAATAATTCATTTCCCCTTCTCTTGTAACCGGGAACACCTTGATAATAATATCATCGTGATAAATGTATGTATGTTTGCCTACATAGCTATATATAAAAAAAAACAAATACACAAAAGAAAGAATTCCCATCATTGGTCCCAAAGGAAAAGTTGTTCAAATTGACGGGTTGAATCGCCCTTTACAGGGTACAAAACAATCTTTAACTGTGTATAAAGTTACCTCGTGTTACCCTTTACAATTTGTTTGGTTATGTCGATAAAAATTATTATCATTTGCTGCGTGGTGTGTAGAGTTGTTCATATTCAGTGGCTAAAGTCCCCTCTTCAAAGTGCTAACCGTATATTTTTTACGCCCGGTATTAATAAATATTCACAAAAACAATGTAAGCAGACATATCTACTAACAGGTGGTACTAAGTGACGTACAAAAACCAATATAGTGCGAGTCTGACTGGCACTGCAGTGTTCCGTAATTATTATTTTATTATCCGTATTAATCCGTATTAATTATTTTATTTTACCAAAAATTTTGCTAATTCTATTTTCTCCCGGTTACATCCACAGTTGTTATACGTTGGATAGAATCCGGGTTCGAAATTAAGACAGCTTAATTGCATAACTCCAGAACCGCTGACAAATACCAGTAAAAACAAAGTACTATAATGAAAGTATTACAAGGGATCACGTGCTATTTTGTCGGGACTGCCGACTATAGTTTCGGACTCGTTAGCCCATTTTCAAGGCAAGTGCTAGGCCTGCGGAGGAGTATCCCCAACTAACTGCTAGCGGCGTGTTGCCCTGGTAAGCCAGATGGTTCTAGGGTCCTGGTCCCGCACTCGCATTGAAAATGGGCTCCTGGCGAGTCCAAAACTATATTCAAACCCCAGTAAGGTTGATTTTATCTCGACCGACTTGTAAAAGGCCTTTGACAAGGTCAACCATGAGATTCTTTTTTTAAATTACATGAGCTAGGAATTCATGGCAAACTTATTTGTATGGATCTGCTCATAAATGAAATGCTATAGTCAGTTTGTTGCTCTAAACGGATTTTACTCTTAGCCCGTTATGACCTCCTCCGGAGTTCCTCAAGGCTCGCACTTGGGGCCATTGTTCTTTATCATCCACCTCGACAATCTCTTTCCAAGACGATCTAGTTATTGTTCGCGGACTTATTAATTTTCTTCAATATAAATTCTGTGAATGATTTTGTTGACCCCTGTCCTGTAGCATGTCATTAATGATCATGATGGGTGAAGAATGAGTTCAGTATTCTGCAAATAAAATGTGTGTGGTTCAATAAATACTCAGTAATAATATACTTCCACACAAAAGAAATTTACCATTATTTCTAACTATGTCGTACCCTAGACAACGTAAACACGACAACAAAATTTCATGGTGATCGGTTTAAAAGTTAAGGTGTGAAAGCACAAAAAAAAAACAGCAAATCGACTTTCGCATTTATAAAATAAGTTCGGATTATTTTTTTGGATCTACTCGTTTGCTAATTATAGTATTACTATTTATATCACTTTTGCACACTATTTTTTTAATTAAAATTCCTCTATCTTGTCTTCACAATATTTATCAAAGTAAGATTATGAGCTATCATTATCTTTAGTTTGGTATTAGATTTTATGACATATTGAGTATTACTCACATATAAAGTATGGCAATTATGTTAATATAGTAAAACTACAAAATTTGCATTCTGTGCGCATTGTTCCTTGGTTTTCCAACTAGCCATTGATTTTTTTCTATTCTTCTTCTTCTTCTTCTTAGCGTATCGAGTCGGGCAAATATAGCGTTACCAGTAGCCTTGTTAAGATCCTCGCGTGTACAGGTGGTAGGACACGCAGGACAAGATAATAAGTGTGCCATGGTCTGAGGGGTGGCACCACATTTTCTATTAAGTTCATCATCATCGTCTCTATCGTAAGAAGTCCATTGACAGATGTATTCCTCCTCCAAGAATTAAAATCATGGGGGTTTATCATAGACACCACGCTTGGCAGATGGTTAGTTAGCGCAGTTTCTTTAGTTTATATCGGTTCCGACGCTGCTGCCCATTGAAACCGGGCTTTTAATTGAGGGATGGCTTGCTCCATTCATTTACTATAGTAACGTGATAACGTAGTTTAATTTACAAGAATAGTAAGTTCTTCAGCTGATTGAGCTTAAACTTCGTATGCTCATGTAAGCCGGATGACAAATGGAGCAGAACAACACTATTAAGTAATCTATGGCTACTGATAAATCCTTCAAACTAAACAGTGCCGTGTGATTCCCGGCAGAGTAGAATAGGACCACTCCAAGTTTCCCATGGATCTAGTAGAAGTCGACTGAGGAAACACTCCTCTCCAACCCGTCTGGCCAGCGTGGAGAGTAGGCCAAATCCTCACTGCCCTGACTAATATATGGCTCTGGTAGTATAGAGAGGGTCGTGCTCCTGCAGTGGAGACTAACAAAGACCTGTTGATGATGATGATGACTAAACAGCGCTTTCAAAATGTTACATTATTTATAATTAATACCTAGGACTCTTAATAAAAATTTTACGAGGTTTTGCGGGTTAAATAAAGCCGTCTATAAGACCTAAATGCCACGTTAATTAAGCACGTTGCGTTAATATGTAAAACTAAATCGAAATAGTAATGATTTGCTAGCCGCACCGCATGACCATTCACAAAATTCATATTATATTTCCTCCGATTGTCGTCTATTCCCTGGACTGGCTTTTACCAACTGAGAGAAGCACCTGGTATATCCTAGGTTTTTTTAGGCCACACGGAACGAGGTTCTATCCGGTACGGAACCCTATATACACTGTTACATAAAATAAGTATGTCCTTGACTTTCCACGGAATAAATTAATTGAGTCAGGCAGGCGTTATGATAATGCGCAGATAATAAATAAATTAAAACAGTTGTGCTTTAACGAGTACAGTACTTAGTTTTTTTTTTTCACCATCGTCAGGTCTCTTTTGAGTCTCCACTGCAGGAGCACGGCCCTCTCTGTACTACCCTACCAGCAGGCCGATTTGCTAACTCGGTGTACAACGATTTAATTGTCACTTTAGCATCCATTGCGGTTTTCATATCTTAAATAAAAATAGTCATTCATACCGAAGCCGTAATGAATAATGAAGTTACCATGAAAATGATGTACACCGTAGCTGTCAAAAGTTAGGAAATAGGCCTGCAGAGCCAGTTAATAGCCAGAGCGGTCAGAGGATTTGGCCTACACTATCCACGCTGGCCAGACGGGTTGGCTCTTTTTATAAGCTTTGTTTAGCGTGTGGTTCCTAAGTCACCTTCTACGACATCCACGGGAAGACTTGAATTGGTCTTATTCCGCCGGGAACCACACGGCATATGGTTTTTTAATATGAGGATTTTTTTATGCATAACGATCTGCTACCTCCTTGTTTGGCAAACTGGCGTGATAACCACTACGAATAAAAAGAGTCTAATTGCGGTCTGTCTCTGTCATCAAAATCTAGCGATATTAAAAATGTTTTAGTTAGCGAGAATTACTAATACGTTTAAAATTCGTAGGCGAGTTCACTCGCAAATTGCCAGTGCCACGGCCAAATTGTTGTGTTTACGGCATACAAATTTAAACAAACGAGAATCGAATCTTGTACCGCGCGCCGACTACTAATGAACTCGAATTTATGAACTGTGCTTACATAATATGACGTAAGCTTCGCCTATGCATAAAGTGGGTAGGTTACCAGCCACTGAGAACAAATACTTTTGTTACTTTAAAAAAGTTATAAATTGTATGTGTAATGTAAAGCATGAGCTAGCTAACACTGCTTCATTAGATCTGTATTATGCAAGCAATGGTGTTAGCCGATACACCATATACATATAAAGTGATGACGCTGATGGTTTAAAGATGGTGGTGTGGAGATACAAGAAAAAGTCACATAGGTAATTAACTGATTTATTACTTCTTGACTATCGGTCACATCTTGTTGGTTGGGTGTGACAGGTCCTTTCTCGTTAGCTGTTCGATAGTATCTCGAAAACAGTAATATTTGATGATTATTACATTGATAAAACAGCTGACATGCGACCTACAAGTATATGGCTGTAGCCGCATCCTGCTCAAATGTGCGATGTAAACTCGTACAACATCTGTCATTCAGTGTCTACGGTGGGTGAAACGTAAGGAAAAATCGATCAAGTTCAAGTTGCATTAGACTATCGAGTAAAATCGGCAAAAAAATCTAATCTTTGATGCATTATTTTCAAATTTATTATTTTTAAAGTGAACATAAAACTCTTAAAGAGTCTGCCTGTTGCCATTATTAATATAGAACAGAAAACGACAAAAATCAAGAAGAAGAAAACTACGGGCCTTGGTTTCTAAACTTTATAAAATTAAATGTTGAACTAAGTATTGAATAAACGAAGTGTGGATTTCATCCTAATGGATGCGCGACCCGCGCCATACATGCGTAGACATATACTCACTCGCACTACAATAATTTTACAACGAAAAATACCTAAGTACCTCTCTACGTGTTGATATGTACATAATTTGTTAAGATATATTTGCAGTCGGCCATCGCTAATTCCTATTTATGTAAACAGTCGAATTTGACACGTATGTTTTTTTTTTTTTTTTTTTTATGTCAAAGGAACGGCAAACGAGCAAGCGGGTCACCTGATGGTAAGTGATCACCGCTGCCCATGGACTAATGTAACACCAGGGGTATGACAAGAGCGTTGCCGGCCTTTTGTTTTTCCTCCCCAGAGGGGAGGGGGGATGGGCCTCCGGCTCTCTCACTCACCGAACGAAGCATAGAAGCTGTAATGTATGTGTGTATTATTTGTCGTCAATTTGTTTGCGAGAACAATTTTGTGGATAAAAAATGTATTTTTGGGTAATGTCTGCAGAGTAAAATAGCACCACTCCAAGTCTTCCCGTGGATGACGTAGAAGGCGACTTAGGAAACACAAGCTAAGCAAAGCTTTTAAACATCAAAGAGGCTTTTCTAAGCTCCCGTCTGGCCATCGTGGAGAGTGTAAGCCAAATCCTCTGACTGCTCTGGCTACTATATGGTTCTGGTAGTACAGAGCGGGTCGTGCTCCTGCAGTGGAAACCTGATGATGATGAAAGTGGGGAAAAGTGGACTGTCTTACGAGCCCTCTCTCTGCTCCCAGCCAGGCATCAACTGTCCTCGAGCCTACTTTGACTATCCTTGAGTATAGCTTTGAGAAAATACACCACACAAATACACAAATAGGTATAGGTACTATGTTTTTTGTATGGGTTTCTGTTTAGGGTTCCGCAGAGGAATGAAAAAAACGGAATCTTTTAGATTCGTCATGTCTGTCTGTCCGTATGTCAAAGCCACAGAGCAAAAAATTTCAGCGTAGCACGGTGCCGCGATTGACGAAATATTTCTTGCTCTGTGGTCAAACCCATATTATGCCGAAACTATTAAAAAAAAACTCGAAGAAGGCTACGCTAAAAATTCACTAAGTATGTATGTACGAACAACTTAAGAAATCGATTGTTACGAATACACTTAAACTCTGTTTTCTAGTAAACTGTGTGAGAATGCTTTACAACGAAACAATTTTAGACACAAAAAATATTTAAGAAATGCCAAGACTATTTTGATGGCTCTCCAAACTTTAATGGTTTTACAATAAACGACTTTAAAAGTGTAAACAACGCCGAATTCCTACTGAAATCTATTTCAAGGTGTGAGCAGAATGGCGGGGTTATATTAATAAATTTACAGGTTATAATAACCTGTAAAACGTAAAGGCGCGAAACAAAAAACCCTTACTAATATTATAAATGTGAAAGTAATTCTGTCTGTCTGTCGGCTTTTTTTCGAAATTTGATAGGTACGCATATAGTCTAGAGCCTGAGAAAGGACATAGGCTACCACCAACCACCAATTCCACGCGTACAAAGTCGCAAGACATCTATTTATGGTTAAGTATAGTGCCATCTTTTATTATGACGTCAAAACATTTCACATTTTCTTTGTGACGTCATTCACGCCTTTCCAATGTTTCCTCGACTCCGCGAACCCTAGCTAAGCTACGACTAGCGACATCTATTTTTCTGGCTCGGAGGTAGAGGCAGGCAACGTGTCAAAATGTCACTACAACTTTTTATATTTTTCCTAGATGTCACTAGTGATCATTATAATATATTTTTTTATTGTAAATAATTTTGAATTAAATATAATAAATAAACAAAACTTAGTTTTAAAATCATTAATTAAATCGTTATTACCTTTAAAACCAACAAAAATATTTTTTTTTGACAAGTCACTATGCAAAATATGCCTTTGCTTGTCACTAATGAATAGATTTCTAAAAAAATTGCAATAAAAAAGTGAGGTAGCAAGAAATGGCGTCGCAAGTTGTTTTTTATTCTGAATCAATGTGTTTCTAATCATTTCAAGTGATTTTAGAAGTTGATCGCGTTGTGAATATAAAATTTGCTAGTGCCGTCGATGTTTCATTGAAGAAATACCGTTACTTAACCGCGTTTTCCTTGTTCACTGCGTAACAATGGCGTCTAGTGAACCTTTACAATCCAATGTAAAAGTAGGAGAAACCCGTGATTTCGCAGAAGAATTCAGCAGTTCTAATGGCGAAGCAGACGCCGGCGAGGGAACCAAACGTCGCAGAGTGACTCATGACTACAGAAGACTTTCGAAATTGGGATTAGATCAAAGTGTGTCAACGAATGCGAAACTTGTACAATCCTCGGATCCTAAAGGTATTGCTCTTTCTATATCTATATACACGTAATAGAACATGGATCAATCGTGTGATGACGACAAATAGAGTGTACTATCTCATTAAACTTTCGGTGGGAAACTGTTAACCTAGCAAATTGTTAGTTACATCATTAAAATGGAGGTCAGAACTGTTTATAAACATATCTCGCGAAAATGCCCCATTTTATTCCTGTTGTAGAAGATCTGCAGTGTAATTTTTGGTTAGGGAGGCCATAAGGACTGTTGACTATGGTTTCCTTAGTAGACCGAACTAAATTGCATCACATCATGACCTTGCTGTAGACCAAGCTAAACTTTCTATTAAGTGCAATCAGCAAAATATCATTGACTGTATATTTTCCCTTTAGGAAGGTAATACTGATTGAAAATTCCACATTATCCCTTTATCATAGGTCATCGGAAGTATTCTTTCTGAAATATTCCATAATGAAATTCACACAAATATTTTAACACTGAGAGTGGTCACGAAGTACTGGTCTAAATTATTTTTATACTAGCCCGATAGCCATTTTGTTTGAAGCTGGAAGAAGAAAAACAACGAAATAAGTTATTGATAGCAGCCTTACCATTTGCACCTATACAGAAATATCATTATATCTTTATCTTTTTTATTCTTCCATATGTCTCTGTTATCCTTTCCATTGAACGTGATCTTAAACCTAACCATTTCTATTATCTAGGGACATCAGATTACAATTATTATTCTTTCATGCACATTTATTGTCCAATCAAGTCTAATTTCACTGCACTGACCGGGAAGAAACACATAACCAGCATCTTTGATATAAACCAGACTGTTTCTGCAACATCAGCAGAATACGTCTTTAAGTCTGTCCATATCTGTTATCCTATCTCTAAAACCTGTCTTGAATGAAACCTTACCATTTCCATATGAGGTTAGCAGAATATTTCTTATTTGTCCATACTTATCTGCTGTCCTATCCCTCAAACTTTATAGGCACTTCCACAATATTGCTAGGTAAAACATACTATATCTATCTTGATAGAAACCTTACCATTTCTATACTAGGTTAACAGAATTTGTCTAATCCGTCCATACATTACTGTTGCCCTATCTTTCAAACTTTCAACGAAATTTTAATTGCCAAACAAGATAGCAGAATTTGTCTCATCCCTCCATACTTAACTTTAGTCCTATCTCTCTAACATATACTTTTACCAAATTGCCAGGAAATAATCAAAACCAATATCTTGACTGAAACCATATTGTTTCTATGCAATGTCAGCAATATGTATTTAAATCCGTCCATACATATCTGTTCTCCTGACTCTCAAACATCTACTTTCTCCACATTGCCAGAAAAGAAACTTACAATACCTGTTTAGAAAGAAACCTTACCGTTTCCATACAAAATCCGCAGAATATGTCTTATACATCCATACATTACTGTTGCTTCCTATTTTTCAAACATATTAATTCACTACATTGCCAAGAAAGAAACATACAATACCTGTTTTGATAGGAACCTTACCATTTCCATACAAGGACGGTAGAGTAGTCAATCCATCCGTACATTACTGTCCAATCTTTCAAACATATAGGTACTTTCACCGCATTGTAAGGAAAGAAACATACAATTACTATCTTGAAACAAACCGTTACCATTTCCATACATGGTTGGTAGAATATTTTTTATTTGTTCATACATCTGGTTTCCTATCTCTCAACATATACTTTCACTACATTGCCAAGAAAGAATCAAAACCAATATCTTGACTGAAACTATATTGTTTCTGTGCAATGTCAGGAATATGTCTTTAAATCCGTCCATACATATCTATTGTCCTGACTCTCAAACATATACTTTCTCCACATTGCTAGAAAAGAAACTTACAATACCTATTTAGAAAGAAACCATAGAAAAGGAATTTCCATACAAAATTCGCAGAATATGTCTTATACATCCATACATTACTGTTGCCTCCTATCTTTCAAACATATTCATTCACCACATTGCCAAGAAAGAAACATACAATACCTGTCTTGATAGAAACTTTACCATTTCTATACAAGGATGGTAGAGTAGTCTTTAAATCCATCCGTACATTACTGCTGTCCAATCTTTCAAACATATACTTTGACCACACATTGCAAGGAAAGAAACATACAATTATTATCTTGAAACAAAGAGTTACCATTTCCATACATGGACATTTTGCGAAAGGGACATTACCGTCCGAATCGTATTTTTTATTTGTCCATACATCTGTTCTCCTATCTCTCAACATATACTTTCACTACATTGCCAAGAAAGAATCAAAACCAATATCTTGACTGAAACTATATTGTTTCTGTGCAATGTCAGGAATATGTCTTTAAATCCGTCCATACATATCTATTGTCCTGACTCTCAAACATATACTTTCTCCACATTGCTAGAAAAGAAACTTACAATACCTATTTAGAAAGAAACCATAGAAAAGGAATTTCCTTACAAAATTCGCAGAATATGTCTTATACATCCATACATTACTGTTGCCTCCTATCTTTCAAACATATTCATTCACCACATTGCCAAGAAAGAAACATACAATACCTGTCTTGATAGAAACTTTACCATTTCTATACAAGGATGGTAGAGTAGTCTTTAAATCCATCCGTACATTACTGCTGTCCAATCTTTCAAACATATACTTTGACTGCATTGCAAGGAAAGAAACATACAATTATTATCTTGAAACAAAGAGTTACCATTTCCATACATGGACATTTTGCGAAAGGGACATTACCGTCCGAATCGTATTTTTTATTTGTCCATACATCTGTTCTCCTATCTCTCAACATATACTTTCACTACATTGCCAGGAAAGAATCAAAACCAATATCTTGACTGAAACCATATTGTTTCTGTGCAATGTCAGGAATATGTCTTTAAATCTGTCCATACATATCTGTTGTCCTATCTCTCAAACTAAGCTCTCAAATATTTACTTATAACATATTGCCAGAAAAGAAACAAACAAGAACTGACCTTACCATCTGTTGTTATATCTCTCAAACACACCTGCCTGTCAGATGCCTTCAGGCAGAGCCTTGAAAAATTTTACACCAGCGTTGGTCACTTAAACACACGAAAAACAAACAACAACACCTGCCTTCAACACATTGAATACACTATTTTATTTTTATTAAGTATTGCATTAGGTATTTGTCCCCCATCTCTCACCTGATGGTTTAATGACGAGCTCCGTGGCGCAGCTGTCCATTCGCCTGCCTGCGACACGGATGGTCCCGGGTTCGATCCCCGGTCAGGTCAAGATGGAAAATGATCTTTTTCAGATTGACCTGGGTCTTGGATGTTTATCTATATAAGTATCTATTATAAAATATAGTATCGTTGAGTTAGTATCCCATAACACAAGTCTCGCACTTACTTTGGGGCTAGCTCTATCTGTGTGATTTGTCCGTATATATATTTACTTTAAAAAAAAAATAACAATGAAGACGAGGATGTTTCATGCCTACATGTTGTTGTACATGTACAACAACTGTCTTGATTGAAACCTTAACATTTCCATCAGGGTTTGGTGCAATTAGATTCATCTCTTACAATCCTTTAGTCCTATCCACCTAACATCTACTTTGACCGTATATAGTGGATCGCAATAAAATTATTTATTTCAATAACAAATTTTTCTTTTTGTGTGTCTGAATATACCTACATTTGCATACTAAGTCAAAATAACATAACCTACACACTTACAAGTATTTGTAAAAATTTATATGTAAAAAAAGTTTCAGTTTATAACAATCGTCAACACAATCACTAAAAATGTTAAAGTAATAAGTAGAACTAGTACTAGTACTACTTATACTAGAATTAAATTAAGTAAAATATACTGTTTATGGTTTTCTGAAAGTTGATTAAAGATTTCCATACAAATTTGGAAAGGCTTATATTTCTCAAACCATCCAAGCTGTATAGAAACGTACGTAGATTATAATGAGATCAATTAATTAAATGCTTAATTTTACTCCAAAATTATCAAATATTGACACAGTTCCTTATTTCCGTTTGTATGGAGACATGCGCGTCCAGGCGACTCTTAAGAGCGGCCGCATATTATCAGAATTTTCTGTTAGAAAAATTCTGACGCTCGCCGGAAGCACCCCGCATACTATCAGAAATTTTGATCCGGCAGCTTTTGAGCCCAGTCGTGTTTCATCTGTATGCTTACGCACATCTACCTATATGAATGAAGATACGTATGTTATGGCTCTTAGCGCTTTTTTTATTTAAATAAAACAAATCGGCCAAGTGCTAGTTGGACTCGCACATGGAGGGTCCCGTACCATTATCTATACAACAGACTATCGGGCAAAAACTGCAACGAAAATCATGTTCTTAGTACGACAGCCCTTAATATTTATTTAATTTTGATTTTAAATATTTATTTTTAATGCGATGAATATACAAATAAATATTTTGTGAATATCTGAAGTCTACCTGTTGCCGTTATACATAACGAGCAAAAAAAATCACGTTTGTTGTATGGGAGCATCCCTTAATTGTTACCTATTTTATTCGGTTATAGCGGCAAAAGCAAATAAGTTCTTTCATGAAAATTTTTCATCTATGATTTAACTGTATAGTAATCACGGTTTATGAGATACATCTTGGTGACACACGGACATCGAAATCTCGTAAATACCCGTTTTTACGCTTTGGACATGGAACCTTGATATTGAAATATGGATTTCAATTCTTAATTAATATTTGGCATATTCGCTCCGTAGCTAAGTCTCTGTGTATTTTATTCTGGTAATTTTCATCATCGCGTTCCACAAACATGGATATTTTTCAATTAAATCTTGAATTAAGCTCATTTTCGTCAAAAACTTAGGTTCCTAAAATACAACAAACACGTGTGCAGTGCAGCGTACGGCGGCGGACGGTAAACTGACGCGAATTTCTGATAGTGTGCGGGGCCTAGTACAAAATGTATGGAAAACACGCCTTCCGCCATTTCTAACAGAAAAAATTCTGACGTCCGGCTGAGGTGCCATCCGACGGGCATCAGAAACGGACGACCCGTTAGAATTTTTCTAACAGTGTGCGGGAGCAATACAAAATGTATGCAGCGAGTGCTTTCCGGCGAGCGTCAGAATTTTTCTAACAGAAATTTCTGATAATATGCGGTCGCTCTAAATCAGTATTTTGCACCCTTTCATTTGATATATGAATGATTAAAGTGCGTAAAACATATTTAATCAATAATTTTACTTTCCATAAGTGACAAAACTTACGACCAGACTACATAAAGACATGACATTAGTCTTAGCTATGTCAGATGCCTTTAGGCAAGCTGAAAAATTTGACACCAGTGTTGGCCACTAACATACACGAAAAACAAACAAGCAAAGTTTAAAATATCCTTTTATATTTTTCGTTTTCTGCTCTCCAGTCTTTTCTTTTACAAAACTCTTATCATATCAAATCCCTCATTTCTTTGCAGGCAAAAAGCGCAAGCGCAGCGAAGATTCATCAAGAGATATCTGCCTATGGGGAGAAAGTGCCAAGCCCGCGAAACTCAGCAAGATATGGCCCGTGTTCGACTCTGGAGGATACGGCGACGCCGCTGTGCTGACTCTACACGTCATGAATAAGTCCGCTCCAAGACAAAACCCTTTACTCTTCGACTACAACCAATTTGACATCGACCCAATCGCTACAGACTGGTTCGGTGGCATCAACGCTTCGTGGAGGCAAACCCAGCTTAACAACAAAGTACCACACGATGACGTCACGAAACGCATCTTCTCATCCGTATCCAGGCAACTACGTATCATCAACATGCATCTACAAAGATCAATGTTCCGATACAAATACCCAAGAGTCACTCGCACTAATGTTTTGTTAGACAACTCTAATATGAGAAAGCCTGGCACTCACTTCAGTATGACCATGAGAGCGATTAGATTCCAGTCTACTCCTAGAAGGGAGTTACCGTGCTATGGTAACTTGGAATTGCCGTTTAAGATAAAGCAGGAGAATATGTCTCATGTTCCGGCTATTATGACAAATCAAGTGAAATCTGAGCCAGAGGTGAAGGTCAAAGTCGAGGAGAAGATAAAAGTTGAGAGGGAGAGAGAGAAGGAGAAGGAAAAGGAAAGAGAACGAGAAAGAGACAGGTGAGTGCTGTAATTACTGAGTTTTGTACGTATTTGTTGTTTTTCGTGAGTGCAAGTGTCCACACTGGTGTTAGATTTGCAAATTGCCTAAAGAAATCTGACGTAAACAACTGCCATCAATGATAACAGCTACTTGCAGTCACATATAAATCAATTTTCTTTCAAATGATTTGCTTTAAAAGACCTGTTTTAACTTTTAACCTCTGTATTCTTTCTCCAGATCATCCCACTCGTCCCGCCACTCGTCATCATCATCTTGCCACCACTGCCGTCGCCGGGCGCGCATCAAACGCTGCAGCATTGGCGTGCAGTGCCGCCGTGACCGGCCGGCCGCCGGCACGCCCGCGCCGCCCAACGCTTGGGGACCGTCTCTGGTGGAGAATCCTGCCATCAAGGGGCTTAAGTACCACAGGTGAGTCGGATGAATGAGTCTTGTCTTATTCGAGAACTGTATCTATGGTTTCAGAAAGAAAACGTTGGAAAGCAGACCCCGGTCTCTTGTCTGAATGTTACTAAGGTGTCCGTAAGATAAAGTTGGAAGGTGCCCCAGCTCCTAAATTATCTAAGGCATCTAGAAGCGGACCCTGGGCTCTGAAGAATCATCATACGCAACCGGTAACACTCAAGATGAAAGAGATTCTAACTTTCTGGTGGAGAATCCTGCCATCAAGGGGCTTAAGTACCACAGGTAAGTCTGATGCAGCATCGGCGTGCAGTGTCGCCGTGACCGGCCGGCCGCCGGCACGCCCGCGCCGCCCAACGCTTGGGGACCCTCTCTGGTGGGGAATCTGCCATCAAGGGGCTTAAGTACCACAGGTGAGTCAGACGACTGTGTCTGGTCCGGAATCTAAGAGAGAGAAAGTTAGATGACTGACTCCGGGCTCTGAGGTGTCCATGGGACTAAGTAGGACGGCAGGCCCCGGGCTCCTAAATTATCTACGACATTACGATTTGAGAATTGGGATGTGGATCCCGGGTTCTTAATTTATTGACCACATCAAGAAGGATAAGGACCCCTGCTTCAATTAAACTAAGATATCTAGAATAAAGAGTCACAAAGCTGGGTTAGCTTTGTGACTCATAATTCAATTAAGGTTCAGAATGTTACCAAGTTACCAGTCAAAGTGGGAAAGCGGATTCTAAAGTATACTTTCGAACTGATACACTTAAATATCATCAAATTCGGTTCAGAAGGATTGAATTCGGTCTTTAACTTTTTACCTGACTGGCTGACCACAAAGGAGGGTAATGTTTTTAGCGGTTTTGGTCAACACGCCAGCCTGCGACACGGGGGTCCCGGGTTCTATCCCCGGTCAGGTCATGATGGAAAACGATCTTTTTCAGTATGACCTGCCCCCCTATTTACTAACTCGGATGACAGGTGTCATCAATGCAGACAATGCGGGTTTTGCTTGCTCGAACTTTTAATTTGAAATACAAAAACCGCATTGTAATAGTAAATTCTTGATTGATAGGCATCGACACCTGTCATCCAAGTTAGTAAATAGGCCGGCTGGGTCTTGGATGTTTATTTATATAAGTATATATTATAAAATATAGTATCGTTGAGTTAGAATCCTGCGACACAAGTTCACAACTTACTGTGGGGCTAGCTGAATTTGTGTGATATGTCCCTATTTATTTATTATTTATTATTCTTCTCCGAAGTGTTATAAGCTATGAGACGTCTGAAATAAATATGGCGGCAGTAAACTAGAAAAGGCAGTCGCGTAATTTATTGTTTAGATAATCCACTTGTTATATCTATGTCGTGGCCATATCGTAGAATTGATCTTTTCATGAAACGATTGACATTTTCATGAAATGGTGGCATTTTATGATGTGGCCAACTTAATTTGATCAGATCATTGAATCGTCCACGTTTAACGATATTGTCATTCACGTTTGGCCGGTTCGTAAAATAGGGTGTCCAGGAAATATAATTAACAAAAATTCAGGATATGTTAAGAACATTTTGTATTTTTTTCACCGTAATTCTTATATTTTCAATTTCTTCATCATTACACAACATAATGTACTCTTTTTCACTGCGGTTTTCGCCGACGGCCGCCATCTTTCCACGTAAACAAAACAAACAAAGCGTTCGTAGCGCCTCTAACGGTAATTAAAGAAACTATTTTACGATATGATCAAACAATCTTGACCATTTCATGAGAAAGCCACGCGTTTGGCTGCACATATCGTTAAACGATGTTGTCATTGATCTGCCCAATCTACATCATGATGTGGCCAATAGACAGTAAAACATTTCATGAAATGCGACCATTTCATGAAATTGACAATCACTTCATAAAGTGATCGATTCTACGATATAGCCGCGACATCTACAATAAGTAGGTATAAGACTATCAAAGTGTTACTGCGAATTACGTATTGTAACACCTTGACATAGAAAGGAACCATTTATCATAGGCGCATCGATCGTTTTATGATATAATCCACCGTACTGACTCACCATTTGTTTGTTACGTGCAATCAAATATGTATGTATATTATACAGTATTTATAAGATAGCAGCATTAGATATCATGTTACGTGTGATAAACAATATGATAAATAAAACTGTTTACATGACTTACAGTTTTATGGATGAATGACTTCCATGCTGGTTTGGGAGAAGAAGAAAAATATAGAATATACCAGCTGCTTTTCTTCCCGCGCAGACCTTAAAAGCCGGTCAAGGGATCGAAGTCAAAGATTTTTATTCAAAATTGGATAATTGTATCTCTTTTTGAACGTAATTTTTTTCATTCATATTGTTTTTATTTTTAATATGCGATTATGATTGGGCGAAAATCTAAGGCATCACGTTATAGGCTAGATGTGGCTAGCAACCCATCACTTATTTGATTCCGATTACCACCTTAACGCCCTCTAACATGCTAAACGTGGCCTTTGGGTTTTATGACCTTGGGTTTTGTCTACCCCGAAAGGAATAAAGACGTGATAATATGTGTGTATGTCTGAATGAATGATAGACTAAATTAAAAAACATCGCCAATTTTTATTATTAGCCGCCAAATGATCAGACTATCTTGTGACGACCTCGCTCACGTTACAAGCCTACAAAGGAAACCAATCCGTGGTTAACTCGGCCAACCTCCCGGGATGGCAGCCGGTGGTACCGGCTGCCATATGGTGGTCGTTAAAGGAACCGCGTCAGAGGCCGAGAGGCGGTTCCGCAGAACTCTGACACCAGGGTGTGCATGGTCGACCGACCGTGTCACCTACACGAAATGATGATGACCTACCGGGTGCATTCGCCAAATCATCGACACATGATGAATTTTCGTTTTACTACCTATATGAATATTTATATAGACGCCGTCATGTCTTTAAATCGTAATTATAAAAACCGGCCAAGTGCGTGTCGGGCCACGCGCAGTATAGGGTTCCGTAGTTGCGAATGACAACTTTGAGTTCACACTGTTTACACTCGCACCTCACATCAAAGATTGTATGAAATTTTACATTTTCCAGTACATTTTATAAGTTGGTTGCCTATAACTTTTTAGTTTGCACTTAGTACCCAGCTCTGATAGTTTTCCTTTCAACTTCAGTATATATACTACTGCTGTAATTTTTTTCACGTATCCATATATAACCGTTTAGCAGATAGAGGGGGGGGACACGTACCTCTAACAAAAATTTGCACCATATATTTCGGAAACGGACCGCTAAATCGAAAAATGGAGTTCTCAACCTCACAATATTTTTCAAAGACCTTTTTAACGATACCGCACACGATGGGTAAGTAGAGAAAAAAAAATTACTCCCCCACTTTACTTGTATGGGAGCTACCCTAAAAAAAATTTTTTTTCAAGATTTTTTTCTACGACTTTTTTGCCATGATTAATATACATTCTCATACCAAATTACAGCTTTCTAGTACTTATAGTCTCTGAGTAAAACCGCGGACGGACAGACAGACAGACAGACGGACAGACAGACAGACAGACAGACAGACAGACAGACATGGCGAAACTATAAGGGTTCCTAGTTTACTACGGAACCTTAAAAAAACTGGCTATCCGATGGTCCAGTGGGTGTGAGCTCTATGAGCGCTTACGTATGTTAAGCAACCCCTGGTGCAGTCCCTACTTGGATGGGTGACCGCAAGTGACATAAAAATATCTCGAGCTCCTCCGTGCTTCGGAAGGCACGTTAAGCCGTTGGTCCCGGCTGTCATCGTTGATGGCAGTCGTTAAGCTATGTCAGATGCCGCTTGAAAAATCTGACACCAGTGTTGGCCATATCAGTGCTTGAGAGCATGACAGCTTTGTGTTAGCACATGCGTCATGTCGTCTAATGTCATTAAATCGGTAGCTATGTATGTTTATCTTGACATTCTTCGTCATCAGTTCTTTATTAGTTTCCACTGCTTGAGCACGACCCTCTCTGTACTGCCAGAGACATTATTAAGCCACAGCAGTCAGAGGATTTGCCCTACACTCTCCACGCTGGCCAGATGGTTAGAGATGTCTCTTTGATGTTTATTAGCTTTGTTTAGCTTGTGTTCCCTAAGTCGCCTTCTATGACATTCATAGGAAGACTTGGAAGTGGTCCTATTCTACTCAACGTTTTTACTCTTCTCCCAAATCATCATGGAGTGAAAAAGATGAAGTTTCACCAATATATGATTAATTTAATTTTAATACGGTTTCATCGCGTTTATTACATTACTAGCTGTTACCCGCAGCTTCGCCCGCGTAATATATAGCCTATGTCCTTCTGGGTACCCTAACCTATGTGTATGCAAAATTTTATGATGATCGGTTCAGTAGATACGGCGTGAAAGCGTAACAAACAAATAAACAAGCTCACTTTCGCATTTATAATATTAGTTGGGATTTATACACCTAACGTTTCGAGCACTTGACAGTGTTCGTGATTCTGTTAAGTGCTCGAAGCGTTAGGAGAATCAACTTTATTTCAATGTGCAACAGTCGCGGAAACATTAGAAAACATTATATGATTAATTTGTATGTTTGTCTGCAGGTTGATGCGTGTGGACACCCATCCTAACGGTGGGGCGAGTGTGGTGTACCTTAACCAGAGAGACGTCGACATGCTCAACACTCAGCAGCAAGAGTCATTGGCTAAGGAATTTCTTAAGGTAAGAAAACATACATTACAATGTAATATTTCTATATCTATTGCATGCTAAACATATTGAATTTTTGCAAGTTTTTAACGCCTTATGGCTGGTATACACTTTGATTAGTCAAGTGTTAAGTGTTTAGTGTACTGTTAAGCTGATAGTGGTGTCCTATACTGTTAAGTATGCGGTGTTTAGTTCATCCCTAAACACTCGCGAACAACATATAAACTAAATACTTAACAGTCCTGTCCCGACGTGTTTAGTGCGTTTTAGCAAGTGAGGGGCGAAGGCGGGACGGGCGGAAGGAGCTACTCGCAGAAAAATAGAAACCGCTGTAAATACTGTGCTTCGCTACGCACTAAACACTTAACACTAAACGGCGACTGTCCCAACGTGTTTTTTACTAAACACTAAACACAAAAAGAGCCACTCGCTCTAAACACTAATCAAAGTGTATACAAGGCATTAAGCATACAGCCGTGAATGCGAAACGGAAGCGTTCCGGAATGAAACATTAGCGAAGCCGCAAAAAGCAGTATGAATTTGTTTTATGCGTCTCACACCGCAAGCGAAACGAAACAAAATCGTTAAATTCGTACTAGACAGCGTTTCGCGGTTTCACTAATGTTTCTGGAGACGCTGCAGCGTGCTAGCGCCTCTGCGGTGCGGCTGATATTATTAGAACAATACCAGGATGATTCCTTTGGACTACAATTCTACAAATCTTCTATTTTGAAGGTCACTAATAGTCAAACCTTCGAAAATCTTTAAATAGACTCACCGTAGCAGGCTCGTCGGCTCCCAATGCAGCAGCAGAGTCCTGAGCGGCGCCTAGGTTTGATGTTACACAATCACAAACACGCACGAAAATGTCCTGTGGATCCTTAGGGAAGTTTGTCCATAAGCGGCGGGACGCGACGGAGATCAGCGTTCCTCGTGCGTCACGAGCGATGCGATACGCGACGAAGAAAGGCTTCTCTAGGCGAGAGAAAGTGCGGACGGAAGGCCTGGAGCGTCAGGCCACCGGGTGGTGCTTCACGCGTGCGAAGAAACATGCGGATGCGAGCACTTGGCCAATTTGAATGACCTAGCGGGAATGTGATCCCTCAAAGTGCACGTGCGGAACCACAGAACAACAAACACATTAGAAATGGCAAGGGAACGTGGCCCACGCGCCGACACTACGCTCGATCATCGCACTTCACCCCGACCCCGCGAATCACCGAAGTAGTTGTCCCGCAATCGTCAAAGGAACAACAGTGCATTAAAATGTGAAAAAAAAAACAAAACTATGCCGGCGTGCACTATTGTAACGTGTAAAGTGACAAGTGCCCGTGCAACTTTGACCAAATTATGTGTTTCTTATCACCGGCAAATCAGAAAACTCATTGATATGATATTTAATTGGTTTTATTCATCCAACATAGCGATTAAACGAAAATATTAAAAATAAAATTGCAAAAAATATACAATGCGGGTAATGTACTCGTCTGACTTTCGATAGTAACGAAGTAAACGCTCAATTAACATTACGTTCGAAAAGTCCCGTACGTAATGATAGTGGTACAAGTCTGCCAGTGCTGGATGCATTACTTCTACGTGATTGGAAGTTAGTAAATGTCACGTGACGCCTATCCCGCAATCACGAAGCGGCATTCGAATTTGCAAATAGTGTGCGTAAGACTATAAGTATTAGGTTGCATTAGTAGTATCCATGAAATGAGGCGACGCTGGTTTTCATAGAAATCACGCATTATAACACTTCTAATGTGTTTGTTGTTCTGTGTGCGGAACTGTCTGTTGCGCGACAAAACCTAGCGTGGTTTGCCATATTAGAAAAACTCAAGAGAATGACCAATTGGCTACTTGACTAAAAAATTTTTCGTGTCGCTATGTAAAGACCTGCCAAAAATAAACACAATAGTGACAGAAATTCATTTTTAAACAAAAAACTTTTTCAGATATAGAAGTTTTAAAGACACATATTTTTAGACGTGAAAACGCACTGCTGAAATGCCTACATATTTGTGACGTCACAACTTTGTATCTTGTATGGGCGGCGTGAGAACTTTGTTTGGTAGCTATACGAAATATTACGTTTGTGGTAATAGTTTCATAATAAAAGTTGCTTTAAATTTAGCGGACTACAATACAGTATATTTGTAATTTAAGATTTTCATACTTTAAAAAATGGTCCTATTCATCCAACTTTAAAAAAGCTTTAAGAACACTTAACGAATCGGTATCAAATTAAAAGTGATCTTTATAGTGTTTTTAGATAGAAATTAGTATCATTAGAAACAAATTTTATATAATCTTAACATTAATACCGAATTAGCGACCTCTCCTGGATGGATTTGTCGAGCTCCGTGGCGCAGCGGTCAACACGCTAGCCTGCGACACGGGGGTCCCGGGTTCGATCCCCGGTCAGGTCAGGATGGAAAAAGATCTTTTTCATATTGACCTAGGTCTTGGATGTTTATCTATATAAGTATATATTATAAAATATAGTATCGTTGAGTTAGTATCCTGCGACACAAGTTCACAACTTACTGTGGGGCTAGCTCAATTTGTGTGATATGTCCCTATATATTTATTTATTTATTTGCTTTCGAATACTTGTCGTAACCAGTTTCCTTCCGGAACGCTTCTGTTTCGCATTCGCAGCTGTGTGCTACAGGCGAGGGGGGATTCGGTCCGTCGATATCACCAACTATCCTATGACATTTCCATACAAAAACGTTCGGCCGCCTGGTTAATTTGTATGGTAATTTCAATTTCTTTTTCGAGGAATATTAGGGCTGCGCTACACTGTATTGGCATGGGATGGCAACGGAAGCGACGTGTCATTTCAAAACAACCTTTATGCTTACACATACATACAACCTGGCGAGCCGGCCGGCGTTTTGCTTCTTATGTCCCTAGACATATAGCTTGTTTTAAAATGACGCGTCGCTTATGATTGTCATTCCTTGCCATTCCAGTGTAGCGCGGCCCTTAGTGTCAATAAATTTAAGCTTGTTTGTTTTTCGTATGTGTAAGTGGCCAACACTGGTGTCAGATATTTCAAGCTGCCTTAAGGCATCTGACATAGCTTAACGACTGCCATCAACGATGACAGCCGGGACCAACGGCTTAACGTGCCTTCCGAAGCACGGAGGAGCTCGAGATATTTTTATGCCACTTGCGGTCACCCATCCAAGTAGGGACTGCACCAGGGGTTGCTTAACATACGTAAGCGCTCATAGAGCTCACACCCACTGGACCATCGGGCTCCTCTATCGGGATCTAAGCTATCGTGCTAACATTGATATTTGTCCACAGCTGGTGTTCTCAGAAGACAGTGACGGCTGGGCCCACTTCGTGTGTGGTGTGGTCCGGGGCGCAGCCGCCAGGCTACCATGCTTACTGCAATACTTGTCCTCCGCTCATCCCAACCTCCCGGTGAAGGCCGGTGTGCTCGCTCGTGCGTCCGACATCGAGACCACCACCGTCAGCAGATACTACCAGCAGGTCAGTACACGTCTAGCGGGCTGAACACAGCCTCGATGATCCCAGGCTTCTGTGTCTTAGCAATACTCTTCGTCTGCTCACCCCAACCTCCCCGTGAAGGCCGGTGTGCTCGCTCGCGCGTCCGACATCGAGACCACCACCGTCAGCAGATACTACCAGCAGGTCAGTACACGTCTAGCAGTTTGTACACAACCTCGATGATCTCAGGCTACTGTGTCTCAGCAATACTCTTCGTCTGCTCACCCCAACCTCCCCGTGAAGGCCAGTGTGCGCGCCCGGGCGTCCGACATCGCTACCACCGTCAGTAGATACTACCGGCAGGTCAGTACACGTCTAGCGGGCTGGACACGGCCTCGACGATCTCAGGCTACTGTGTTTTAGCAATACTCTTCGTCTGCTCACCCCAACCTTCCCGTGAAGGCCGGTGTGCTCGCCCGGGCGTCCGATATCGAGACTACCACCGATACCACCATCATCACCAGATACTACCAACAGGTCAGTACTACGTCTAGACCTCACGTTATCACCTGAGTCGTAGGGCCATAAACGGCAATCGGGATAGAAATGTGGAATGCACCCAGACGTGTTATAATATGGCCGTGTGGTTCCTGGAAGAGTGAAATAGGACCACTCCAAGTCTCCCATGGATGTCGCAGAAGGCGATTTAGGAATTACAAGCTAAACAAAGGTCATAAACGTCAAAGAGACCTCTCCAACCCGTCTGGCCAGCGTGAAGAGTGTAGGCCGAATCTTCTGTCCGCTCTGACAGGACAGAGAGAGCCGTGCTCTTGCAGTGGAGATTAAAGAAAACCTGCTGATGATTTATATAATGTATGTTTCCCCCTCAGGTGCAACAATCGTACGCGGCAGGCACCTTCCGCTGCGGCCCCCTCCACCAGATCTCACTAGTGGGCACCGTGCACGAGGAGGTGGGGGGCTACTTCCCCGACATGCTAGACATGCTAAACGAGTGTCCGTTCCTCAACATGGTAAGTCTGTTCACAACATCTATATAGTTAACGTCCTCTCCTTAGTACGTAGTCGGCACCTTTCGCTGCGGCCCCCTCCATCAGATCTCACTAGTGGGCACTTATGTACGTGTCCCTTCTGGTGTTCTTTGGGCGACATGATGGTTTCTACTACCGATGCTATCGAGATAGCCAAATTTTGGGAAAAAAAATATATTTTTAAATTGATTTGTCATCAATATGAAAAGAAGAAGAAGTGGGCACCGTGGGAGGTGGGGGGCTACATCCCCGATATGCTGGACATGCTCAACGAGTGTCCGTTCCTCAACATGATGAGTCTTTTCACTCTTTCTCTTTCTCTCGCTCATCTCGTTATCCCAGTTGCATCCTCAGCTGGAGTGCTTCGGAGCCCGGGGTCCGCTTTCCGGCTTTTTTTTTCCACTTTGCACGGTCTTTAGCATCCTTGCTTGTGAGACTATTGGCACGCATAGTCTGTTCACTGTCTATGCTGTGTGTAATGTGACTTTGTCTAAGCGATCGTTTGACTCATTAGCCGTACGATGCGTGTGCGATGTGACTTTCTTGCAGCGTGCGTTTCAACCGTCATGTTAGTCGTGCGTATCGTGCGGTTATGTCATGTGACTTTGTTCTGGCGTGCGAATGAAACGCAAGTCGCGCTTTTCGCGCGTAATGTAACTTTGTACTGGCGTACGAATGGATCGTTCGTTAGTCGCGCGTTTCGCGCAGTTATGTCATGTGACTTTGTTCTGGCGGGTGAATGAATTGTCGTCGCGCGTTTGGCGTAGATATGTCATGTGATTTAACTAGACGTTGAAAATCATATAAATATTTTTTGTACTGTTTTGTGAGTAAAACGTTTTTTTTAATAGGCAATGCCATGGAGGTCAGAAAGAGCTTTTCTTGCGTAATATGGCTTTGTGCTGGCGTGTGAATGGGTCGTAACTCGCGTGCTTTGCAGTATGTCATGTGACTCCTAGCATGGAATAGGCTAAACGTTCCAAAGCATATAATTTTTAGGGTTCTGTACAAAAGTTGAAAAACGGAACCCTTATAGGATCACTCGAGCGTCTGTCTGTCCGTCCGTCCGTCTGTCACAGCCGATTTTCTCCGATTCTACTGAACCAAATTAGATGAAATTTGGTAAGATAGTGTAATCCTATGACCCAAACACGGATTTGCAAAGTAAGTAAAGATTTTTTTGAAATAAGGGTCATTTTGAGGGGCCCAATTACAAAATTTTAAAAGAAAGTTTTTATGAGGATCTCAAAAATATTTTTTTTTTGTTCGGGTAAAATCAATACTTTTGATTTTATTCACGAAAGAAGGCAAAAATTGACCATTCGCCCCCCCCCCCCCCCCTGATCTCCGAAACTACTGGGCCGAAAATTTTGAAAAAATTACAAAATGTAGTTCATTCCTTGAAGATTACAGGAAAAATAATAAGAATTCTATCGCTTGAAAATTAAGTGGTAAACTCACAATAATAAGTTCATCTAGGGAAATAGTTCACTAAAACACCACTAGATGGCGCTAGTCAATTGAATAAAACATTTTTTGCACATTGTGTGTGTGTTCACAAAGCATATTTGTACGGAACCCTCATTGCGCGAGTTTGACTCACACTGGGCCGGTTTTTTATCATTTCTATAATACATATTTTTTTGTCTTTTAAACACAGAACGAGGGCCCGATGTCGGCCGTGGAGATAGAGCCGGAGGAGCCCAACGACGGGCCTATCTTGTGGATTTGTGTCATATGACTTTGTTCTGGCGGGTGAATGGATCGTTAGTCGCGCGTTTCGGGAGTAT
This sequence comes from Rhodophaea formosa, assembly GCA_963082605.1. Taxonomy (NCBI): domain Eukaryota; kingdom Metazoa; phylum Arthropoda; class Insecta; order Lepidoptera; family Pyralidae; genus Rhodophaea; species Rhodophaea formosa. The sequence continues at coordinate 3,015,036 of OY720228.1, read as the reverse complement.
TGTACTTTGTTCTAGCGTGCAAATGTGATCGTTAGTTGCTCGTTTCGCGCGTATAGTCATGTTCTGGCCTGCGAATGGATCGTAAGTCGCTCGTTGCGCGCGTAATGTGATTTTGTTCTATCGTGTAAATGGATCGTCGCGTGTTTCGCAGTGGTGTAATGTTATTTTGTCCTATCGCAGTAGTACTACTATCGCAGTAGTGTAATGTGACTTTGTCCTAGCCTGCACTAGGCTAAACCTTTCAAATAATATAAAAACTTTTTATCATGTCTAAAAAACATATTTTTTTGTTTTAAAACAGACAATGCCATGGGGTCCGATGTCGGCCGTGGAGATGGAGCCGCAGGAGTCCAACGATGGGCCCATCCTGTGGATCAGGCCGGGAGAACAGCTCGTGCCCACAGCTGAACTGGGGAAGAGTCCCATTAAGAAGAGACGGTAACACTTTTGTTTTCTACACAGACAGTTTCTTGACGTGACACATGTAAAGCCGTTCACACACATAAGGTTGATTATAGTTTCGAAAAGCGTGTATTCTTTGTATTGTTTTGATATTTTCTGAAACTAAAATGTGATAAGGCTTGCGTTGTATGATTTTGCAAATTTATTTAAGTGGACTTTATTATATGAAATTGGTGACATGAACAATGTGTGAAATAGTTAAAGTGGACTGTCATATGGACTCATATAGATTTTTTGTTTGTGATTAATGGACCTACGCCATCCTTGATTGCTACTTATTAACTGTATACCGTATAACACCGATACTATATATCTCTTCAAATTGGACATTGGCAGATTCACTAAAACCTCGGTGGACGTCATGAAATAAAAAATACATTAGATTGAAACATGTATGGATGATCCTCATGATGTTTTTCCCCCAGGACCGGCATAAACGAGCTCCGCAACCTGCAATACTTGCCGCGCTACAGCGAAGCGCGCGAGTTCCTGTTCGAGGACCGCACGCGCGCGCACGCCGACCACGTCGGGCACGGGCTGGACAGGATCACCACTGCGGCTGTCGGTAAGGTTTCTGAGTTTACCCTTCTTTACATGACCATGTTATTAGTATATACAAAGGCAGGAAGTCAGGGATTTCCGGACTCGTAGAGGCTATACCAGTTTACCAGTCTGGAAATCCCGTACCCGCCGAGATATGTATAGTGCTTTTCTCAATAAATCTGAAGAATAGTGAAAGTGTTATTTGTATTTTCTTAGTTTCTTATTTGTATTTTGTTTTTATTGTTTCGTTTTTTTTTCCGGTTTCTTAGTCGTAAGTGCGGACACCCGTGACGTCAACATAGGTCCCAACGGAAGACCTGCGTTGGCTTTATAACCAACATATGCTGAGTTGGGACCTATTTGAAGACGTACACAGTGTGAAACAAGTGTGTTAATTGTATAATGTTTTATGTCCTGTGCTGTGTGTCTTCAAATAAATTATTCATTCATTCATTCATTATTTATTCATTCAAAGATGTAATCCTAAAAACGAAAGATTATCACTACAAGTTGCTTCTCGATGTCTCTCAGTCCCTATGTATGCTAAGATCATTAAAACTACGCCAAAAATTTTGATGCAGTTCAGTGATTGAAGAGGAATGTTTATAATGTATAATACATGCTCGGGTGCAACCGGGGAGGGCTGCTAGTTAAGCATTAAACTCACAGAAAAGGCATAAGACGAAGGCACGGCGCAGATATAGGATTTTAAGCCGTATTACGCTGATACATGACATGTGTTCTGTAAAATTGTATTTAACATCTTAAGGTACCGTGTTTTATGCGAATATATATGATTATAGGATTTTAAACTTTATTGTCTTACTCTAAACGGCCAATATCGCAAGAAAAACGCGTCCTCTTCTTGCACGTGGCATCTTGCTATAGCGGATTTTCTCGCGATGCTAGTCTTTCTACGACTTCACGGGAAGACTTGGAGTGGTCCTATTCTATTCTTCCGGGAACCACACTGCTCTTGTAGTATTATCATAGATATTAAAATAGTAATTCTACAGGAACAGATGTCTCATCCGAAGGCAAACTCAGTTTTAAGAAGCCACCGTTAGATGGCAGTAGGTTCACTACTAGTCAACTAGACTTAATAGAATGTTTTTAAGCGTAAAAAGGATAGTACGCGTTTATTTGGAAGATAATAGTACATTATGATACAAGTAAGCCGAGTGCTTATAATAAACCCACGACTATAATAGACAGCTTGCCGTACGAGCATCATACGACGTTTTTCAATACATTTGCGATTACCATAAACTAAAACAAGATTGCAATTTAGTAAATAAGAAATTAATAAAAGTTAGGAACTAAAGCAGTTTGTAAAAATACATTTAAAATAATCAGGTACAATTACTCGGTTTATTTCCTCCAAAAAAGTACATTGATAATCTTCTCCTTTTCGAAGTCGGTTAAAAATCACGTCTCATGAATCAGAAAAAGTTTTCATGCTAAACTTGAAACTCTTTGCTAGGATTCTATGAAGAAGTTTAAATTTTGCATGTGCGGCATTGGGCTTTTGAGCGATTGTGATTGGTGTAAAGTAAAAAGCACTAGTGCCGTAAATACATCATTACGATACAGATTTCGATGTCATAAGAACCGTATTATTAGCAAATGTATTGAAAAAATGTTTTTCTGATTGAATGCAATAATCAAAAATGCTTTTTTTAAATCAATTGTAATAATTAATACCTATTAAGTATAGCTCGTAGCGCCATCTATGTATAGTTAGAGTGCAACTCTCGTTTGTATGGAAATTGGTGGACATCATGGTATTATTAAAGGTGTTTCTTTGTTCTCTTGTACAATTATTAAAAGTTTTTTTGTTTTTTTCTCTAGGTGTCCTAAAAGCGATCCACTGCGGGGACGAATCGGACCGCGGGCGAATCACCAAGGACGTGGTCGCGTTCCACGCGGGCGACTTCAACAAGCTCGTGCAGCTGCTGCAGCTCGACCTGTACGAGCCGCCCATATCGCAGTGTGTCACCTGGTGAGTCATCTCGTCCCATTGTCTAAATAGTTTTAGAAAAAATGGCGGAACTCTTACTACTCTTATTGTGCTAAACATTTTTTATGACACCTGAAGAGGTTTGCACCGACCGTCAGCGACGCCTTGTCAATAGTTGGAAGGCTGGCAATTCCATTCCCACCGAGGTATGTATAGTGTTTTTTCAATAAATAGTGAGGAAATGAAACAGTAAGTTTCATATGTCTTCAAATATGTCTTTTTACTGTCCGCCATCTTACGAGGATTTTAAATTAAGCTTGCCAGAGCGGGTGTTTTCATGGATGGATGGATGGATCTTCGCTTGCTACGATCCATACAAACCTCTTTTGTTTCATCTACATCCATCTAATGTTTATTCTCGCTAGTATCATGACTTAAAAAAGCTTATGAGTGTCGTTACTAATTTGATTATCTTCCAGGCTCGAAGAGGCAAAGCTTAACCAACTGCGCCGCGAGGGAGTTCGCTACTCTCGCCTCCCACTGTGCTCAGACGACATCTACTTCCTGCCCAGGAACATCATTCATCAATTTAGAACCGTGTCGGCAGTCACCTCAGTTGGTGAGTTATTCCATATAAACATACATATTCATCATCATCATCAGGTCTTTTTTAGTTTCCACTGCTGGAGCACGACCCTCTCTGTACTACCAGAGCCATGTATTAGCCAGAGCAGTAAGAGGATTTGGCCTGCACTCTCCTCGCTGGCCAGACGGGTTGGAGAGGTCTCTTTGATGTTTATAGGCTTTGTTTAGCTTGTGTTCCCTACGAACATATTCATCATCATCATTAGGTCTTTTTTAGTCTCCACTGCTAGAGCACGACCCTCTCTGTACTACCAGAGCCATGTATTAGCCAGAGCAGTAAGAGGATTTGGCCTGCACTCTTCTCGCTGGCCAGACGGGTTGGAGAGGTCTCTTTGATGTTTATAGGCTTTGTTTAGCTTGTGTTCCCTAAGTCGCCTTCTACGAAATCCAAAGGAAGACTTGGATTGGTCCTATTCTGCTCTGCCGGGAACCATACGGCAATAATTTGCTCTAAAAGTTGTTAAACATTTCCATGACATTTTGAATTAAAATGTGGATAAAATTTTGGTGATCCTCCTGCCTCCGACTTTCTCAGTCACCGAACGATTGCTTCGTTCTGTGACTGAGCAGCAGTGGTAAAGCTATTACTCGAAACGTAACTAAATTATTCCTCGGAGCGCACCTTTTGTTGCGTTCTCCATAGCAATTTTAAAATTTTTTTTTTCGCGAAGCGCACTTAAACTTTCGAGTAGAGCTTATTAACTATCGATAACAAGTAGTGTACGTTTGTTTTGAACGTGGTCGCGCTTCGCGGAATTAAATTTTAATATTTTAAATTGCTATCATGAGCGCAGCTAAAAGGTGCGCTCCGAGGAATAATTTAGTTGCGTTTCATTAGGTGCGCTTCAAAATAGTTGCGCTATGAGGAATACCCCCCTTGGACGAGCCGGCACATTCATGGTACTAGCAAAATTTAATTTCACCGGTACAGTGGCTCTACCACAACTAAATACTTTAAACCAGTGACTGATGCTTGTGTGTTGTCTTCAAAATGGCCTGAATACCATTGATAACGTGGCTTGTCTCCTAGCGTGGCACCTCCGGCTGAAGCAGTACTACCCGTCGTCGGAGGCGTCGTCGCCGGCCGAGGAGCGCGCCGCCGACCCCGAGCCCGTCGTCGCCGACCTCCACGCAGGTCAGTTTAACACCAAACTCTTCGGAGAGAATTTATTCACTATGGAATCCCAACACTGATTGGTATTCGGACACGTTGAATATCCAATATACCGCTGCGCCACAAGCTCCGTGGCGCAGCGGTCGACACCTGTGGCACGGATGGTCCCGGGTTCGATCCCCGGTCACGTCAAGTTGAAAAATGATCTTTTTCAAATTGACCTGGGTCTTGGATGTTTATCTATATATGTATTTGTTATAAAATATAGTATTATTATGTTCACTACGGGACTTACCGCGATTATTTTTGAGTTCTGTCCCGTAGTGAACATAATAGTGATTGTGACCGCGAAAGCTTAAAATCAAATATAGTATTGTTGAGTAAGTATCCCATAACACAAGTCTTACTTAAGAACTTACTTTGGGGCTAGCTCAATCTGTGTGATTTGTCCGTATATATTTATTTATTTAATACGTAAAGCAATCTGTATCCCGGTTCGTCGCGGGGGTCGTAAAAATAATCTCACTTGTCTCTTAAAGTATCGCTCTAAGTTCACACTAAGAAAGCTCGCGGTCGTTCGAATTTCGGCCGTGATTGTTTACTCGCTCATTGAAAGTTTTATTTCTAGCATTTTAAGGATATCCTACAATTTTTCAACGTTTCATACAAGCTAAGTAATAGCTTATATGAAACGTGTGATTAGGGTTCAGAGCTTAGAATAAAATGCTTGCAAGACCCACCAGAGCTATAATCTGATTTGCTATAATAACAAAATCTTCGATTTTTATATAATGAACGAGTCAGTAGGTAAGCATAAATCGAAAACAAGTTTATTGAAATTTGTTATTTCTTTGCAGACTCCTTGAAATCGTCTACAAAGCTGAAGACTGGAGTTATAGAGATGAGAGCACTCAGTGCAAAGTTCAAAGAAAAAACTCCAGTCAAGATACAAACCTCCAGGAAGAGCACTGAAGTCCAGACCGCCAAGGTCGAAGATAAGAAGGAAAGGAAAGATTCCAAGTCGGAAAGAGACAAAATTGACCCAAGGAATGATATAAAAGCTGAGAAAGAAATCACAACAGAGAAAGAAGTTAAAACAGAGAAAGAAGTTAAAACAGAGAAAGAAGTTAAAACAGAGAAAGAAGGCAAAACAGAGAAGGAAGTAAAAATAGAGAAAGACATCAAAACAGACAGGTCAGAACGTACAGACAAACATGAACACAGAAACGATAAAGATAGAGCGGAAAAGGATAAATTGGACAAAGAAAAGACTGACTCAAAATCTGATAAAGTTGACAAGAATCATCATAGGCATAAAGATGATAAACACCGGACAGAACGGTCTGATAAGCATGACCATCATCGGAGGCATTCATCATCGTATCGCTCTCACAAGTCACACAAATCGGACAGACAGTCAGACCGACCGAGGGAACACAGGAAAGAGCACAGAAGCTCAGATAAGTACGATAAACACAAGGAAAATTCAAAAGTTTCCGACGCAAAGCCCGTAGACAGTGTAAAGTTACCGCAAGAAGTGTTACATCGGCCTCCGGATTAGTAGATGTGTGTTAGTGAGGATTATAAATGTTTCTAGTGAGTGAAGTGAAGCTTGCTGATGGAGATCACGAATTTTGGACTGTACGGTAACATTTTAAGATTGATCCTAGCTTTAGAATCGTTGATGTGTGATTTCTGTGGATTTCGAGATAATTTTTTTTAAAGCAATAGAAAATTATGTGATTGAAATGAGCAAAAACTGCTTGTAATTATTGTTTAGGTACCATATAAATCAGCTAGACTATCATTGGGATGAGTCGGCCAAATTTTATAAAGAAACAATCACTATACCGAAGTTAATCAGTTAATTAAAGTAAAGGAAATAAAAGTTAGTAGACATACACATATGTAAGTGCGTGATGGTAGAAATCAGAACAATGTTTAAGAGAATATTCATATTGTTCATCTACAGTGATTTCATTCAAATGTATAGCAAGATGATTAGCGATCTAATTTTACTTCTCAAACATGTTTTTTTAAACCAGACATCTATGGAAATCACACTTCAATGCTTATAATACTCTAAGATCGTCTTCGTTCACAAATCTTATGAATCGCAATTAGTAACTACGTACCTGACTCTGATTTCAAATCTCCGTAGCATTTCCTTCACCACTGAAACTTACCTTAGGGTAATTTTGTAAATATTGCAGTCTCGTAGAGGCTAGATTGTCGATGGTTGAACGCGCAGTTTTAGATCACCAGTGATTTTTTAATTAATGAGTGTGTTGTTACATCTGGCTGAGAGTATAATTTCGGCAGCTCATAATACTTTTAACATGTTCATATCAGGCTGAATTTACGACGCGTTTGGACTGGATAGGAAATTCCATTCTCCTTCCTATTGCTCGTGTTGTTTTACCTGAGCCAACCCAGCTCGTCGATGATTTGCGGACCTAGTTCTTAATTGCTGGTTTACCCAGGAATTCTTCTGTTGTAGATATCAGATGGGCAGTTGTCGATTATTCCCAAATAAAAATGAGTGTTCACTTTACGCTTAAACATGTCGTAAATTTGGCTCGGCCTATATTTAATGGTGATGTCAGCTGTATACTGTCGGCTTGGTGTGACAACAAACTCTGTCCTAGTTAGTAATCATTAAAGTTAAATAACTAAAATAAGAAATTGATAACTTGATCGCTCAATTGAAAAGTTTTAAATAAAATCAGTTTTAATTTATTTTGATCTTTTCTTTTTATTTTATTTTATGGACAATTAATCTAGTATGCCAGGTAAAATGACCTATTTGTGAATCATTATTTTGTTTATTTTTGAAAAAAATTATGATTAATTTAAATTGCTTTTTTGGGTAAACTTAATTTGATACACCATACAAATACTACCTACACTCCAATTCACTAACACGGATATTGTTTTTAAAGAAGTTAATGTCATATAAAATACAGTGCTATCTCTTTGTTTTTCTTATTTAGACAGAGATAGCATGAGTCGAGTCATAAACACTATTTTGTGAAACATATTGAAAGCATTTTATTCTTTTAAAAAAAATTATCTAAAACTGCGTCGCGATTGTGATTGGAAAGAGTTTTAACGAAGACGAAGAAAAATAATAAATAAATTTTAATAAGAAGAAGTAAATTAATATTCACACGTATTTCTAAAAATTGCACTAAGATTTAAAAACTATATATTCTGATAGGCTAGTTAAGGATAATCTTAAAATTTTTGTGATTTTTTTTATTTATTGATTATGTGGTCATGATCACGTCTTTACATTGGACAGTTTTTTTTTAATTGTCTATGTGAGAAATTTGAAATGAATGGTCCTTGGATATGCCAACACTATTAGCATGAAGGTCTAATTTAAAAAGTATTTAAAAGTCGAGTATATTATTATATTTTCAAATAAGAAAACGGTGAAATACAAGTCGTCATGATCTCCATATAAATTGGCCTTATTTGTTTCTTATTTGACTGTATTGACGAAAGTGAATTTTATGAAGTACTAAAATCCTTTTAAATAATTTTAAAAGACCGTCTATTTGATAAGGGATCACAAAACGTAATATTAAGGTTCTCATTGAAATCATTGATGTTTAAAATAACAAAACAATCAATAATACAAGTAATTATTTCAGTATAGTGTTTCTATAAAATAGAAAATTTAGAAAAAGTTTTCTTGTTACAAGTATACTAGTTACCTGATAATGTGTGAAATGCGGACATTGACCTAATTTTTTTTTTCACTATTGGTTTTATGAGCATACTGAGTGAATATAGCAACAATAACCTATCCCCGGGCGCAATCCCTACTTGGATGGGTGACCGCAAGAGGTATAAAAATATCTCTAGCTCTTCTGTGCTTCGGAAGGCACGTTAAGCCGTTGGTCACTGTGGTCATCGTTGATGGCAGTCGTTAAGCTATGTCAGATGCCTTTAGGCAGCTTGTAAAAATCTGACACCAGTGTTGGCCACATACACATACGAAAACCAAACATCCTATCTTTGATATTTCACACTTCATCAGGCACCTAGTATATTTGAAAATTAAAATGTTACAATCAATATTCTACAGTTTGATTTTTTTTATAAAAAAGACAATTGTAAAAGTAAGGTTTTCAAAATCTAGTTATTCTAAATATCAATGATTAAGTCATGTTTCTCGTGAGACTTAGAACTGAGATTTTGTTTGTTATTTACTTGAAAATTTTATTACTGCTCCAATGTAGTGTGTCTAGCAGCGGACACTCTAGAAAAAATAAGATCACTTATGATTAAAAATATACGATTGGTAAATAGTTATATTTAATTTTCGTGCAAAATTTGGAAATTTTAAACATGATAATGCATACCTACCTAATGATTTTTTTATGAAAATAGTTGATGGCAGAATAGTTTATATGGGATTTATTTTGCATTCACAATGCTATTTTACATTATTTATTAAATTAAGAAAATAAGAATATGCGTTGCCAATTACGCCACCGCGCGGTGGCGTAATTGGTAACGCATAGATCGTACTGAGATTAGACGCAGGTTCAAGTCCTGCCCGCGTGGAATTTTTTCACCATTTCTTATTTCTTATCTTAATTAGGGCCGATTATAAATCGGAAGCACGTCTAACCTTTGGGTTATTTCTTATTTTTTTAATTTAATAAAAAAAAATTATGGCAGAGTTTTAACATCAAGTACAATTGTTAAATACCATTTGACATTTGTCATAATGTATACTTGTATTATAAAGAATTTTTTTATTTTTTGTTAGCATTGAATAGGATCTGAAACTACTGGACCGATCAAAATTCTGTTACCTATAAAATGCAAATTTATCTGCGGGTGACCGGGTATAATTAACGTTATATACGCGGGCGAAGTCGCGATCTTTTTTCATACAAAAATCATTCATTTTCAAGTGATACATATTCAAAAATAGTGCCCCTGGGTCTAAGAAAGTAGTTTACAGTCCAGAGCAACTCCTTTAGTTTTTACCTTCAAGCAACACGGCCTCCGTACCGGACGGAGGGAGTGGGCAAAGCGACAATTTACTATTACAATTTTTCTGGCGTTTTTTGCGGGGGGAAATGTGCTCACAAGTTTAGTTCACAACTTAAACTGTCACTTGATAGTAATTATGACATTGTCATGTCACAAAAAATTACATGAAAAAGAAACAATAATTTGTGTACAGATGAGTCACACGCAACTAACACATAGATATGCATATGCCTAATTTGGCTTGTACCTTGACAGAGGGGAACGCAGCGTATGGCTACTCCCTTCCGTGTTGCTCGAAGGTTTTTACTCTTCTCTGTCAAAACCAACGAAGTATATGCCTCTAACATCCTTATTAAAACCATAAAAAAAAATACAATGAGACTAGAACCTCCTCCTTTTTTGAAGTCCGTTAAAATACCATAATACGTGTCTTTGTATTATGCTTTGTCCTAATAAAAATTTATAGTTAGACAATTTTGATTCTGAACTTACCTTTGTAAAGCGAGGGAAGGCAGGGACAATTTGGATCACTCCCATTATCCAAAGGATATCAGATTTTTTTCATCGGATGGTGAATACGCGAATTTGGACAACGTTCTGGACTTTTATATAAACTGAGGTGATGAGCTCTGTATGTACCAAATTCTGAGGCGTTCAAAGGGAGCTAATTAACACTGTACCGTGAAGACGCCGACACGTGACAGGATTGCTTTCAAATGTCTGTTTCTTGGAGAAGGGCACATCTACCTCAGTTTATATAGAAGTCTTAGGCCATATTTTAGTCTTGTACTATTGCATATTAAAGAAAACTGTTGGATTTTCCCTGCATATTATTTCTGGCAAGCTCCAACATAAAAGGTCTTGATCACAAACTACGAAGATGATACTATTGTTTCTATATATATATAAAATGTTATTACGTTTCTATTTCTATGAGGAATACAAATTCAAATTTAACCCATTCACTGCGGACGTCGGATACAGAGGGTTAATGCCCTAATATCCATAGAAGCAGTATTTCGGTAGTGGTCTCTGCTTTACTGAATTTGATTGCTCCAAATTGACAGACTCAACAGTATTATTAATGTTTATAGCGACTAGCTTAGCCTCTTGCCAAAATCTGAAATGACATACGATGACATTGTTACTGAAATACTAAAATTCAGGTCTGAAACTGCAATTTAATGAATCTCCGACCAGCTTTATTGCTGACTTTTGACAACGATGTTTTTACAATGTATTGATCGTCACTTCAATATCCAGGCTTTCTTATGATTGACTAGTTTTATTTAGGACTAACCCCAGCTTTGCCTGTGGTACATAGCCTATGTCGCTCAGGCGTTTCTATCCAACAATGAAATAATTTTTGAAATCGGTCCTGTAGTCCCTGAGTCACGCGTTCAACCAAACAAACAAACTTAACGTTTAACATCTATAAAGCTGAAGAGTCGTAGAGAAGGGTCTTAAAGTAACCATCAAAACGGTGTACACTATAATTGTCGAAAGTTAGTTTTAGGAGTGCCGAATTTGAAAGTCTGACCCCAGTGTTGGACGCTTCCACACAAGGAAATCAAACTTACGAAAAAAAGTCTTAAATATTGTTTTCTACAATATACTTTTTGAATGAGGGTTTTCTGAAATGCTCACCACTAGATGGCAGCATTAAGACGTCGACTTGATAAGCCGCTGTCATTAGATAATATTTAACAAGTAGCAACAATTGACACGGAGTTTGTGGTGGGAAGTCAAGGGGTGCAGTTGGGGTCTACCTTGGACGATTTTACAAATTGATTTAGGTGGACTTTATAATATGAAATTGGTGTAGTTTGGTGTTATAAATGCTCGTGCTCATGGAACAATTTGTGAAATAGTTAAAGTGGACTCTTATGGACTCGTATAGACTTGTCACCATAACCTCCCGACCACGAGGCATCAAAGAACATACGCCATCTTTGATGCTACTTGTTACAACTTTACCGTACAACACCGATACTTAGTATCTCAATTTACTGGACATTGGCAGAATCACTGAAATCTCGGTGGAAGCCATTTTATAAAACAGAAGAAGAAGAACAATTGACACATTGTGGCCCAATCACAGCTTACCGGACACGACGTCTTAGTGCTTATTTTAGAACACCCTCATTAGAAGAAAAAAAAGAGTTCCAATAGATCAAATTCTCAGATATTACAAATCAATTGTAAACTGTTGTAAAGTAGCCCCAATATTCCAGTAATAAGGCTATCTTGTATGTTGTAGCGCAAAACGTTCTACCAAAAGTCACTAAGATTTCAGAATGTATACTTTTTGTATATTTTGTATCATAGACTTATTATACGTTTTAATTTACTTTGAAGAAGTTACTTCAACATAAGTAAACAAAAATGACAGTACCGTCAGCAACGAAATCAATCCAAGGTTTAATAGAAATAAATATATATACAAATTATAAACATCTAACGGTCTCTCCATAAGCCGATTCACTGTACATTGCTGTTAACTCTCAAAAGCTCTTCAGAGTTTTCCATCTAACGAAGCAATATACAACAAATCTCTGCTGTTCACGCACAGCGTAAACTAAACGTATATATTTCGACGCCTGGCAACATTGCGTGGGCGTATGCCTAAGAGCTTCTTTCAGACTCTAGGCATAAACACGCAAAAAATGAGTACAGCGAAGGCACGGCGCAGATACGGATCAGGCGTGGGGCTATAAACAATATTGCAAGAAAATATGACGCCTCCATTGCCCGCACGTGGCATCTTGCGGGATCTTTTTTCCTCGCGAGTCTGGTGGATTTGAGTTGATAATAAGACTTAAAATCTTATGATAATACATCTTACCCGTTAATTTTACGCCTATCTACACCAGCTAAAATTAAGAATATTATTTGAAAACTAAGAAATTGATGTCTTGAATTATCTGCCATGTTTTATAGTGAACTGTCTGAAAGTAGATAAGTTTGTATAAATAATAAATTACTTACTGGGAACAAAATTTGAGCGACTTACGTCGAAAAATATGGCGGCTACTTTTTTGCGGCCGGTTGGTTCCCGAAACCTAATTTTGTAAAATATTAGTGTAAGCATTTAATTCCACCTAAATATTTGATGTGAAAAGATTATATAATTTGGTTTTGTTAAACTATTTTGTAAAATTATATTTACCATGTAATTATGGTTCCAAAATGTTATATTCTTACTTCCAAAAAATTAATATTATGTTCGATTTCTTAATTTAGAAGTATAAAATCAGGCAAAATTCGTTGCTGATCGTACCTTAGTTTTCTTGAATTTCAAAAACAAGAAAAGCGTTAGTATCTATAAATGACTTCAACAGGATATGTCAACTACCCTCATACATACATAAATACAAAAAATGCAATAGTCAGTCCAAGTTATCCACTGCAATCGCATTTGAGAGAGAAAAGAAGAGGTTAAGAGAGAATAAGATATAGGTCATTGTACGCAGTTTACGTGCTAATTGACTTTGGCTATATTAATGAAAATAAATTAGGTTAAGTAAATGAGGGTAGTTTACGAATTCTGTTCTTTATAGATATGAGAAAATGTTAGCGTAAGCTCAGTCTCAGGTCCGGGGTTCGATTCCCGGTCACTATTGTGATTGATATATTTATCGTATTTATGTTTAGGTGGTTAATTTATTGTTCGTTTCCTATATTTTTTGAAAATAATAATTAGATTATAATAGAAAATTATGTATTTGTTTTATTTAAATTCCCATTATCCCTAAAAACTAGTTTACTTGAAAACGCCAATATTCAAGAACAACTGTATGAAAATGTATGCAAGTGTGCATACTAAATCAGTTAACAAACATTGCTTAGTGATAGTAAAGTGTCTAGTTTATTAGAAATAAAACAAAAATATAAGTTTTTAATTTATTTAATTCTTATACCGCAGGTATATAAAAACATTGACAAAAGTTTTAAGTACAAACAATAAATAGAGAGACGGTATTCAGTCAGATATTAATAATCATTATCTAAAATACGTGAACATGAGTATAATATGAAGCTGAGCGTATATCCACATTGACAACAGATCCAAGGCGTTCTTTGTTACAATATCTATGATATTTTTTTATATACAGTTGGGGAAAAAGTATTTTTGTATGAGTGAAGTTGTGGTAAAACATATTTAGTTATGTTGTATGTATGTACCTGGCTGGATTTAAAACCATTAGAAATGCACAGTTTCTAAGAAACAAACCGTTATAAAAACATTTTCTAACTATTATTGCCTATTAAAATCTATTCAATTAACAAAGAAATTATACATATTAGTGTCTATTAAATTTATACATCTTTAAAGTTTATTATTACATAGTGAACAATTTAAAATAGGCCGGACATTATTTTTCGTATTTATGGACTTCCAGCAGTCCCAGTAAGAATAGCACAAATTTTGTAAAAGTTTTTTTAACTGAGAATTTTGATATCAAAGTACAAAATCTTCATACAAAATACGAAAATACTTTTTACCCGAACTAATATTTTAGTTTGTCATTTTTAAAGTATTTCGCAAAAATGGGGGATCTGGCTCTATCTCATCTGTATTATTGATAAGAGTATGTCGATTATTTCTTTGACAAAACACGCAAATTGCGATCTATTTTCTTCCGAGGGTTAAAAATTAATAATGTCTACATTTTTCTAAATAAAACTCATATTTGTTCAATATTTTCATCATTTGATGTTTAAATAATTGACTTTGAAATACATATTTTTATCTTACATCGATGTGTTGTGAAGCTATAAATACAATCATTAAAATGACGCAATGATAATGGCACTTAGAATAAATAAAGATTTTTTATGAAATGGCAAGATGACATGAGTTAATCAACGTTGGCGTGTCGACATAAAGGTACGCATACAATATGACGGGCCGCATCCGCTTCAATCCGCTGAAGCGCTATTGTGTATTTTGTATGAAAATAAACTCGAGCGCTTCAACGGATTGAAGGGGTGCGGATTTTAGCGATGCGGCCCGTCATACCGTTTGGGCATACGCCAATATAAGTTCCAGGTCATGAACAATGAGAATTTTCTGAAATGCTCACCACTAGATCGCGGCACTGAGGCATCGATCTCGATAAGCCGCTGTCATTGGATAATATTTGACAAGCAGCAACAAGATATTACTAAAAGCTGTGCCGCCAGAGTGTACCACTAGCCTGTGTTAATGTCTGTACATTAGACAATGGTTTGATATTGACAAGTATGTACTTTTCAATGTCAAAGTCGCTATAAATTATTAAAATTATATAATTAGTCTTAAATAATTTGATTTTAAAATACTCTTGCGAGTATTAATATATAAAAAATGCATCTGTGCTGCGTATTTGGATGTAAAATTAATGGAATTTATTGCGACTTTGACATACTTGTCAATGTCAAACATTTGTTGCATGTCTCCGCTAATGCTGCACTCTGGCGGGAGAACATTGCAGTATTATCTCCTATTGACACATTGTGGCCCAATCACAATTTACCGGACCCGAGTGCTACCGCCGCTTATTTCAGAACACCCTCATTGATGGCATACAATACACAGATATACATATTGATATGACTTATATGTATATAAAAATATGTCTGTGATACTATGTATTAGCACAAGGTATAACAATTATATCTCGATGAATTCAGAGATCTATAGCACCTTCCATTTTGAGAAGCTTATAATTTAACTAAGCATGTACGTGTCAAATATCTTCCAATTATAATTTTTCTCACGAAAAAATGCGAAGAATATGACATTTAATAAAAAAAATTTAATACCTAAATAATTTTAATTTTCAGATTAGTCAAATTATAAAAACATTTTAAATTGCACTTATATAAGGCACATATCGTAAAATGCATTTCCTATCAGTCCTATACAAGTAGAAATAAATATTTTCCTATATACCTAAAATATTCGTCGAAAATCGGGGTACAACCACTGCTTAACTAAGTATACAAAAGGCAAGTTATGACTTTACAACTTGAATGGGATTAACTTTGGCAATTGAGGGGCATTCGATGGGATTCACGCGTTGGTCACTGAAAAGAAATAATAAGTTTTAAAACAAAATACTCACTAAGATTGACACTTTATATGCCTTACGGTTCCCGGCAGAGTAGAATAAGACCGCTCCAAGTCTTCCCGTGGATGTCGTAGAAAACAACTTAGGGATCACAAGCTAAACAAACCTTATAAACATCAAAGAGAACTTCCAACCCGTCTGGCCAGCATGGAGAGTGTAGGCCACATCCTCTGACTGCTCTGGCTAATATATGGCTCTGGTAGTACAGAAAGGGTCATGCAGTGGAAACAAAAAAAAAGACCTGATGATGATGATAGGCCCTACATGAAAAACGGAGCTAAGGTAAAGAGGAGACAACATGCACATCACTGGCGTCCGCATGATATATATCTTCACAATTTCCTTACCTATGTGTATGTAAAATTTCATGATTATAGGTTCAGTAGATTGGGCGTGAAAGCGTAACAAACAAATACACAAACTCATTTTCGCATTTATAATATTAGTTAAGATATGCTACCATTTTGCCTTAGGATAATTACAGCCCCCCAAGGCACACATACAAAATATCATAAAATATTGTTTACTAAATATAGCACTTTGTTCTTCTACGGATCTCCTAGTTTCTGATTCGATCTCGCAGAGAAACACCGAGCATAACTCTCTCCATAGCTCTTCGAGCGACCTTGAGCTTCCTTATGAGGCCCATAGTAAGGTCGTATTGGAAATCCTTGGGGGAGGCCTATGTCCAGCAGTGGACTTCTTGTGGCTGAGATGATGGTGATGATGAGATATAGCACTTCTTCTTAGCGTAAATTATATTTGTGTTGACCAAAACTCTGCTACTGATATAGCGGTATCAGTAGCATTGTATAGGTCCTCGCGTGTACAGGTGGTAGGACACGCAGGGCAAGATAATAAGTGTGCCATGGTCATACCATAGCACTAACTTACATACATACTATCATGTCTTTTTCCTTTGCGGGGTAGACAGAGCCCAGGTCTATAAAACCTAAAAGCCACGTTTAGCATGTTGGTGGGCTTGTAGGTGGAGAACGGAATCAAAATAGTGATGGGTTGCTAGCCGAATCGCCTATAGGGAGTATGCGGGTAATTTTTTTATTTGCTTAGTATAATCCTTAATAACCACAGTAAAAATAAATATGAAAGAACTTTTAAAATATCTTAATTAACGACGAAGATGTGAAACTTTAAAGTTTAAATAAGAAAGAGAAGTCCGATATGGACTAGTGACGTCATAGTCTATGTCATGCATACATTTGCCATATAAAATAGTGTTTTCGCGAGTGAGATAGACATATTTTCGTAAAATCATTTTATCTCGTTCGTTTTTCAACCAAATTTTATTCTGTTTTCACTTTCAGTACCTTACTATTGAATATTTTAGGATAAACTGGTAAGATAACAGATATTTTTTTCATGCATATTCCCTATTGACATTTACGACATTTTGATTGACATTTACATTACGGCTTTTACGATCTGCGTGGGAAGAGAACGCAGCTGGTACATTCTAAGTTTTTTATTTTCTTCCAGACCAGCATGGATGGAGAAGAAGCACTGAATTATCAAACATACAAACACACAAACATACACATAAATCACATCTTATAATTCCTATTTAGCTCTTATTTTTATTTATTAAATTTAAAAAACATGCAACACAAGCATTTAAATGTATATTACGTGCATATTAACCAATATCGCACTATGGTAGCGGCCTTAGTAAACATAAACAATTCGCACGCATTGATTCGTCGATGCTTGCGGAATGCTTGCAACTTAATTACTTGCCCACATTGTAAAAATACAAATACAAATTTTTTCAATGATGTTGTTGTAATAAATAAATAATAAGTTGTACTTTGTTTTGGTTGTGTATTTTTCGTGTAAGACCCTTTATTGACCCGTCTATAATATGTACTTATGTAAAATATTTTTCTCATGTAAGTGAATTGTAAAAAATCTTTTTGAGAAATAAATTTCTTAAACCATAATTATGCTAAGAACAAAAAATAACTTACCACAAATCTATTAACTTTTGGGACAAACGTTTTTGTGACAGTGCTCGACTGCACCTTCATGTTCTCAAACTTCTCACGGAGGCTAAAACAAGAATAAAATAAATACATTATGATTGAAATACGCTAAGCTCGATTTTATAGTCGAGTATTTATAGGCAGGAGAAGCCAAGTGCTTATAATAAATTAAACCGACGTCCATGATAGTCAGCTTACTGAGTAAGAATATCATAGGACGTTTGTCAATACATTTGCGATTACCATGTAATTAATTGATTTCTTTATAAATAGATTAGGTTATCTCTAGGCCGTCTCGATCTGGGACTCTCCATCTCCGTCCTCGCGCATGGTGACGACGGTGGGCGAGCGCCCACCGCCGTCATGCGCTCAGACTCCGACCAGCGTATATTATATTAATCTTTTTCAAGGCAGTGGTAAATATATAGCCACCAAAAATTGAACCTTATGCCGCGGAGATAAGGTCCAAAAACAATGAATTTTGAATATACTTACTGCCTTGTAAAGGGTTAAATCACCTTCAATGTGTGCCGTGTGGTTCCCGGCAGAGTAGAATAATTCCGAGTCTTTCGGTGTTGGTATGAACATTAAAGAGACTTCTCCTACCTGTCTGGCTGGCGTGGAGAGTGTAGGCTAAATCCTGTGACTACTTTAGCTATATGGCTCTGGTGGTACACAGAGGGTAGTGCTCCCTCAGTGGAGACTAACAAAGACCTGATGATGATATATATGTTGAAGCTGGATATTATAGTCGAAGTGTTTATAGGTACGAAAAGCCGAGTGCTTATAATAATCGTCAGCTTACGGAGTAAGAGTATCATACGACGTTTTTTTAATTAATTGAGGTTACTGACCTCTTGGCCGTCTCGAGCTGGGACTCTCCATCATCGTCCTCCTCTCGCATGATGACGGCGGAGGGAGAGCGCTGAGGCTCCGACTCCGACCAGTTCTCGAAGCGAGAGCGGAAGCTCTTCGTGCGGGCCAGCTGCTGAGCCTGACAATAAGAATGAAATTAATAAAAAAAAGGATTAACAATAATGTTTTTTTTTTAATTAATTTAATATTTTAAAAAAGCATAAAAAAGATATACGTGGTAAATATTTTTCGTTTATATTTTTTTTTAGTACAACGTAGATAAAAATCGAGATTCGTGCTCTTTAAAACATTTGATTGAATACGTGTTTTATGGTTATTTAGAGTTCGCCCCCTAAGGGTGCAAAATTGGGGTTGAAAGTTTGCATGGAAAATCTGCTCCTACTTCCATGAGAATTGTTACTATGGCTACTAAATACAAATATTGAAACATGTACATATATTCCGGTTTTCTAAAATCCATCCCAAACGGGCCGAGCCGCAGGCGGAAGAAATAAATAAAATAATAAATAGTTTAATGTAGGATTTATAGTCGCAGTCATCTGGTTGAATCTGGTATTTGATTGAATGACTAGCGCGTTCATTGAAATTGAATGACTAAAGGACAACTCTTCAAGTCGTTGAATGTAACGTAACGACGTTGAAACGTCTTGCTTGACTGAACGTCACTTAGCGAAGTCGTTGAATGGGATGTAGCCTTCGAGCAACACGGAAGGGAGTAGCCATACGCTGCATTCCCCTCTGTCAAGGTACAAGCAAAATTGGGCATATGCATGTCTATGTGTTAGTTGTGTGTGACTCATCTGTACACAAATTATTTTTTCTTTTTTATGTCATTTTTTGTGACAATGTCATAATTACTATCAAGTGACAGTTTAAGTTTTGTATGTAGGTGTGCGGAACTAAACTTGTGTGCACATTTCCCCCCGCAAAAAACGCCAGAAAAATTGTCATAGTAAATTGTCGCTTTGCCCACTCCCTCCGTCCGGTACGGAGGCCGTGTTGCTCGAAGGATATAGCCGATTTTGTATTGTTTGGTGGTAGCATGATTTCCTAAGCTTTACTTAATCTCATATTTTTGCAAACTTTTTTTAGGTTAAAATCAGCCGGCGGGCAGAATAATAGGTTAATCCATGCAGTCATACTATTTTATTACAAATAACGTAATATAAGATAAAATTAAATCGAAAAAATATCAACACAGTGCTTTCTAAGCCAGCTGTTTGACGCCATATTTGTTTTGGTGACTTCTAGCACCGCAGTGTAACAGAGCTATGTTACAATCCGCTAACTAGTTGGACATTGAGTAACGCTTGTTGAATCAACGTTCGGCCTAGTCATTCAATAAACGGGTTAGTCATTCAATCAAATAGTAGATTAAAGCAGATGGCTGCGACATATACATAGCCGTATAACTCGAAAAGAAGAAAAAGAAAGTACCTGTTTGAGCGCCTCGTCCCGTTGCCGGGCCTCGAGGGAGACGCGCCTGCGTTCCTCCTCGCTGTCCTCCTCGTAATCGGACTCCTCGCTGTACTCCTCCTCGGAGGAGGTGTGGCCCTGGTGGTTGTGCTCGCCGGGGGGCGGGGGCGTGAAGCGTTTGAGGGGCTTGGGGCCTGGCAAGTTAGGATTACATTATTAAATAATAAATATATACTTAGAGGCAAATCACACAAATTAATCAAGCCCCACATTTTTTTTTGGAATATCACACAGATTAGCCAGACAACATCATTGTGGGGTTAGCTAGATTGTTACAATACTTATGTATTAAAATAAGTTTACAATACGTTTGCAAGATGTTATTAAATCCTTGTCAGACCCAATCATTCCGCCAATATTGTCGCGAAGCTCCCAAAGTAGTCTGGAGCTTGCCTGAACATTGTCTGTCTCACTCGTTTTTTAGAATATTCTGGAATGTTGTGGAACATTATTGAACGTTCTGAGACGTTATGGAATCTTATAGAATGTTATCAGACATGCTGACGATGGGCCGGGCCGGCTATTATCGGAGTTGCATTGGAATATAAACGCACTCTTACCCTGTTTCCGTGCTGCCTACTGAGCTCTGTCTCCTGGCGTGGAGTCTTAGGTTTCTACCCTTCAGATACATGATTCTATCAATGAAACCTTTGGATTTTCAGTTGACTTATCCTTTGCCCTGGTTTTCCTCCTGACTGATGAGCTAAGTCTCCATCTGGCGTGCGGTCTTAGGTTTTTACCCTTCAGATACAGGATTCTAACAATGAAACTTTGAGACCAGCATAGCCTGTGTTGTCTTACCCTGGTTCTCCTCCTGCCTACTGAGCTGAGTCTCCATCTGGCGGAACACGGAGATCATGCGCGAGGCGGTGTGCCGGTCGGCCGCCAGCCCCGTGTCGCTGGCGTGCTCGGCGCTGCGGACCACGCTCGGCTCGTGGTACACCTCGGGGGACGGGGACTTGGGGCGCTGGGGACAAATATATAATTTTTTTAAGGTTGAAGTTTTCTTTGATTAAAATTAACGTGAGATCTTCTTAGACGTTCACTTTTGACACAGTTATTTGTAGTTAAAATGTTATTTGAAGTCTTGCGTCTTTCAAATCCTCTGAGTGGTCTGGCTAATATATGGCTCTGGTAGTACATAAAGGGTCGTACTTCTGCAGTAAAGGCAAAAACGAACTGATGATAATTTGAAGTCTTAGCTTAATGATTACCTTTTAAGTAATGGAATTCTTGCTCTTTAAATGATAATTGAAATTATTTATTAAATAAAGAAAATAAGAAATGGAGAAAAAATTCCACGCGGGCAGGACTTGAACCTGCGTCTGCGTCTGCGTCATTTCTTATTTTCTTTATTTAATAAATAAGGTAAAATAGCATTGTGAATGCAAAATAAAATCCCATATAAAGTATTGTATGGCTTCCTACACATTAGTTGATTTCCAAATTCATTGCAAAATGAGTTGAAATCAAATACCGCACTTGTAAAAGTGGGGTAGTTGTGTTGGGTGACGCAAGCCTAGATGCGTGTAAGAGGAATGGGATATGGTGGAGAAATTCGGCGCCGGGGCTTGAAGCGCGGTGGCGTAATTGGCAACGCATAGATCGTACTGAGATCTAGACGCAGGTTCAAGTCCTGCCCGAGTGGAATTTTTTCTCCATTTCTTATTTTCTTTATTTAATAAATAAGGTAAAATAGCATTGTGAATGCAAAATAAAATCCCATATAAAGTATTGTATGGCTTCCTACACATTAGTTGATTTCCAAATTCATTGCAAAATGAGTTGAAATCAAATACCGCACTTGTAAAAGTGGGGTAGTTGTGTTGGGTGACGCAAGCCTAGATGCGTGTAAGAGGAATGGGATATGGTGGAGAAATTCGGCGCCGGGGCTTGAAGCGCGGTGGCGTAATTGGCAACGCATAGATCGTACTGAGATCTAGACGCAGGTTCAAGTCCTGCCCGCGTGGAATTTTTTCTCCATTTCTTATTTTCTTTATTTAATAAATAAGGTAAAATAGCATTGTGAATGCAAAATAAAATCCCATATAAAGTATTGTATGGCTTCCTACACATTAGTTGATTTCCAAATTCATTGCAAAATGAGTTGAAATCAAATACCGCACTTGTAAAAGTGGGGTAGTTGTGTTGGGTGACGCAAGCCTAGATGCGTGTAAGAGGAATGGGATATGGTGGAGAAATTCGGCGCCGGGGCTTGAAGCGCGGTGGCGTAATTGGCAACGCATAGATCGTACTGAGATCTAGACGCAGGTTCAAGTCCTGCCCGCGTGGAATTTTTTCTCCATTTCTTATTTTCTTTATTTAATAAATAAGGTAAAATAGCATTGTGAATGCAAAATAAAATCCCATATAAAGTATGATAATTGAAATCCTCAATTCTTACTTAGTGAGACACATAACAATATAGGCGGGTAAACTTAGCTCTGCGGCTTACGCAGTTAGGAAAATCAGACAGTATGGACAAACGACATTATTTCTGTCTTGTCCGTATTTATTTTAAAGCCAACTTGTTTGTAAACTTCAATGGGGTCATCCAGATTTTTACCTATCTGTTCTAAAGTGGAACAAAATAATTCTTTACTCATATAAACGTGTGAATCTCAAAGACTTGTATACAAACTGAGGTAGACGTTCCCAATCCAAGAAACATACATTTAAAAGCAATCGTGACACGTGACGCGGCCGGCGTCTTCACGGTACAGAGTTCAGGTGTGAGACTTATCTTACAACAACAACGGTGTTAATTAGCTCACTTTTAGCGCTTCAGAATTTGGAGCGTACGGCTCGACTACCTCAGTTTATATAGAAGTCCTTGGTGAGTCTTTCACGTTGGTTTCAGAGAAAAGGAAAAACATAGAATATACCAGCAGCTTTTCTTCCCGCGCAGACCATAAAAGCCGGTTAAGGGATTAGGCGAAGGAATCACGCAAATTGGCGATGCTGCTAGCAACTCATCACTATTTTGATTCCGTTTTCAACCTTGACGCCCTTAACACGCTTAAAGTGGCCTTAAGCTTTTATGATCTTTGGGCTCTGCCTACCCCGCAAGGAACAAAGACGTGATTATATGTATGTATTCTAAATATTCGGGGGTTAGACACGAAAGCAATAGTGTTTAATGAAACTCCTTTTTCTTGGGTGGTTGCTGTTGTGGAGGGGCGCCCTGTTTTTAATGTATGTGTGTATTTGGTGAATCTTATTAGACCGGGCGTAAGAGGTATGTGAGTATGCATAATGTGAGTACCGGATTTCGCATACTCAACTACCTCTAGCGCCTGGACTATATCTAACTAGCTGTTACCCGCCGCTTCGCCCGCGTAATTTATAGCCTATGTCCTTCTCGTGGACACTCACACAGAGGGACAATGAAAGGCTAGCTGCCTTTGAAATGTGGTGCTGGAGAAGGATGGAAAAAATCAGTTGGATAGAACGAAAAAGTAATGAAGAGGTGCTGGAAATTGTAGGAGAGAAAAGAAGACTGATAAACGAAATAGAGAATAGGAGGGGTAGGATGATTGGTCACTTGATACGACATGATACCTTCTTTAAAAACATACTGGAGGGTAAGGTAAAAGGAAGGAAAGGTCCTGGGAGACCAAGAAAAAGTTTTGTTGATCAACTAAAGAAAAAGGCTGGTGTCATGTCGTATCAAGAACTAAAGTCTAAAGCAGAGGATAGAGAAGTTTGGCGTATACTCCATCGACAAGAGCTACAAAGCTCTTAAATAAGAAGAAGAAGTCCTTCTCGGTACCCTAACCTATGTGTATGCAAAATTTCATGATGATTGGTTCAGTAGATTCAGCGTGAAAGCGTAACAAACACTCACTTTCGCATTTATAATATTAGTTGGGATTGGGATAGCTGCAATACCTGTGTCTGTCGCGGCGGGGTCATACGGAACTCTTTCCTGGTGGTCTCTGGCTTGTAGGTCTCGAAGAAGCGGAAGCGGTCTGAGATGTCGGCGGTCTGAATCGTCACGTCTTCAACCTTGTCGGCCGCGCGTACCACGTCTTTGGGCACGAACGCCTGCCACACCAAAAATGGTGAGTTTTATACGTTTGTTTTTCATGCACAATACTTTCCATGCTGGTTGGATAAAAACAAGTAAATAAATAAATATATACGGACAATTCACACAGATTGAGCTAGCCCCAAAGTAAGTTCTTAAGCAAGACTTGTGTTATGGGATACTAACTCATTTTTTTGACCTGTGATTCGGGTGGTTGAACTCTTTTGTATGAAAATTTTTATTATTCTCAGCATTGATTGATTAATCCTATAAAAGTTGTTCATATTGACGGTCTCAGCACCCCTTTAAGGGTGTATCGATGGTCATTTTACAAGCTATATCATCATCATCTCAGCCACAAGACGCCCATTGCTGGACATAGGCCTCCCCCAAGGATTTCCAATACGACCGGTTGGAGGATAGATTGGACACGCTATATGTATGTATGTAGTTTGAATTTCGGGTTACACACGAAAGCAATAGCATTTAATGAAACTCACGAGTTCCTTCCTTTTAGGGGGTTCCTGTGGTGGTGGGGAGAGGGGCGCCATGTTTTTAGCGTTGGCGTCTAGCTCCAGGAAGATTGATCGGGATTTCTTGCCAATTCCTGAAAAGAAAACAAACAGTTAAATGCCTGTAAAGTTGCCATATGGTTCCCGACGGAGTAGAATAAGACCACTCCAAGTCTTCCCGTGGATGTCGTAGAAGGCGACTTAGGAAACACAAGCTAAACAAAGCTTTTAAACATCAAAGAGACGAGCTCCGTGGCGCAGCGGTCAACACGCCGGCCTGTGACACGGATGGTCCCGGGATCGATCCCCGGTCAGGTCACGATGAAAAATGATCTTTTTCAGATTGACCTGGGTCTTGGATGTTTATCTATATATGTATTTGTTATAAAATACAGTATCGTTGAGTTAGTATCCCATAACACAAGTCTTCCTTAATAGTGGGAGAGCTCGTGAACCATCTGACTAACCCGTCTCCCACAAAGCTAGAAATTTTTTAAATGATATTTTATTGTCTGCTAATTATAAAAGTACCGGTCTGGTAGGTATATCGCGGTTGCGTCATCATCCTTTAAATTTTTGAAAATGCAAAAAAAATTTTTTTCGTAACCTTCTGCCACAAGGCTACAATTTTAATATATTATAATTTAAGTATGTTTAAGTTTAAAAAAAAATCGCCAACCTCTTTTGAGGGTTGCAAGTGTGTGCCAGACGATAGCAAAGTTGTCATTGGGACGGTAATTCATAACCTGCTGCCACAAGGCTACAATTTTGAGAGAACATTCTTTCAATTGTTTAAAAAATATATGTAAACAGCCAGACCATTCTAGCGGTTGCAAGTACCTGCCAGACGA
The DNA here is from genome assembly GCA_963082605.1 of Rhodophaea formosa. NCBI lineage: Eukaryota > Metazoa > Arthropoda > Insecta > Lepidoptera > Pyralidae > Rhodophaea > Rhodophaea formosa. Next base: position 2,989,435 of record OY720228.1, on the reverse strand, counting down.
CGTGGAAGAGCTCGTGACCCACCTGACTAACCCGTTTCCCACAAGGCTAAAATTTTAATATGTTATAATTTAAGTATGTTTAAGTGTAAAAAAAAATTGCCAACCTATTTTGAGGGTTGCAAGTGTGTGCCAGACGATAGCAAAGTTGTCATTGGGACGGTAATTCATAACTTTCTGCCACAAGGCTACAATTTTAATATGTTATAATTTAAGTATGTCTAAGTCTAAAAAAAAATAGCCAACCTCTTTTGAGGGTTGCAAGTGTGTGCCAGACGATAGCAAAGTTGTCATTGGGACGGTAATTCATAACCTGCTGCCACAAGGCTACAATTTTAATATGTTATAATTTAAGTATGTCTAAGTCTAAAAAAAAATCGCCAACCTCTTTTGAGGGTTGCAAGTGTGTGCCAGACGATAGCAAAGTTGTCATTGGGACGGTAATTCATAACCTGCTGCCACAAGGCTACAATTTTGAGAGAACATTCTTTCAATTGTTTAAAAAATATATGTAAACAGCCAGACCATTCTAGCGGTTGCAAGTACCTGCCAGACGACGTGGAAGAGCTCGTGACCCACCTGACTAACCCGTTTCCCACAAGGCTAAAATTTTAATATGTTATAATTTAAGTATGTTTTAGTGTAAAAAAAAATTGCCAACCTATTTTGAGGGTTGCAAGTGTGTGCCAGACGATAGCAAAGTTGTCATTGGGACGGTAATTCATAACTTTCTGCCACAAGGCTACAATTTTAATATGTTATAATTTAAGAATGTCTAAGTCTAAAAAAAAATCGCCAACCTCTTTTGAGGGTTGCAAGTGTGTGCCAGACGATAGCAAAGTTGTCATTGGGACGGTAATTCATAACCTGCTGCCACAAGGCTACAATTTTAATATGTTATAATTTAAGTATGTCTAAGTCTAAAAAAAAATCGCCAACCTCTTTTGAGGGTTGCAAGTGTGTGCCAGACGATAGCAAAGTTGTCATTGGGACGGTAATTCATAACCTGCTGCCACAAGGCTACAATTTTGAGGGAACATTCTTTCAATTGTTTAAAAAATATATGTAAACAGCCAGACCATTCTAGCGGTTGCAAGTACCTGCCAGACGACTATATAATAGTCATGTCGGTCGACGGGAGTGCGCGCGCAACAGACGTGTATGAGTTAGAAAGTTAGAAAGAAAAAATATATCTATTGTAGTGTTTGACGGCCTCCATGGGGCAGTGGTTAATCTGCGGCAGGGGTGGACCCTGGTTCGATCTCCGGCCAGGTCATAATGGAAAACGATCTTTTTTATATGTAGGTATTCTGATTTCTCAGAAATTTTGATATCAGGGTTTCTAAAACACGATTAAAATACGTAGTAATAAGTACCTTCTCACTGTTAAAACACTTATTAGGTTCTATGTAGGTACTACCGTAACATAGCCCCATAGTTACTGCCGCGTGAACGACTCTTAACTACGCCGAAAACTTAATCCATACTTATAACATATAGGGAAATTCGATAGTAACTGTATCTACCATCTGTTACCTTTTCAAGCTGAAACGGCTGGCCTAAAATGTGGCATGGAGATACTTTGAAACATGAGGACATAAATAAGTTTTGGTCGCGAAAAACGAGATCCACGCGGGTGAAGCCGCGGGCGGTAGTGTGTAATTATAGGGACAAATTATGACATAGATTGAGCTAGCCCCACTCAGGGTATTTGTGAACTAGTAGGATACTAACTCAATAATATTATATTTTATAATAGATACTCATAAAGATAAATATCCACAACCCAGGACAATTTGAAAAAGATCTTTTTTCATCATGACCTGGCCGGAGATCGAACTAGGGTCCACCCCTGCCGCAGATTAACCACTGCCCCACGGAGGCCGTCGAACACTACAATATTGTATTGTAATAACTTTCTAACTCTTACAAGTCTGATGCGCGCGCACTCCCGTCGAGCGACATGACTATTATATAGTCGTCTGGTAGGTATTTGCAACCGCTAGAATGGTCTAGCTGTTTACATATATTTTTTAAACGATTCAAAGAATGTTCCCTCAAATTGTAGCCTTGTGGCAGCAGGTTATGAATTACCGTCCCAATGACAACTTTGCTATCGTCTGGCACATACTTGCAACCCTCAAAAGAGGTTGGCAATTTTTTTTTAGACTTAGACATACTTAAATTATAACATATTAAAATTGTAGCCTTGTGGCAGCAGGTTATGAATTACCGTCCCAATGACAACTTTGCTATCGTCTGGCACACATTTGCAACCCTCAAAAGAGGTTCGCAATTTTTTTTTAGACTTAGACATACTTAAATTATAACATATTAAAATTGTAGCCTTGTGGCAGCAGGTTATGAATTACCGTCCCAATGACAACTTTGCTATCGTCTGGCACACACTTGCAACCCTCAAAAGAGGTTGGCGATTTTTTTTTTTAGACTTAGACATACTTAAATTATAACATATTAAAATTGTAGCCTTGTGGCAGAAAGTTATGAATTACCGTCCCAATGACAACTTTACTATCGTCTGGCACACACTTGCAACCCTCAAAATAGGTTGGCAATTTTTTTTTACACTTAAACATACTTAAATTATAACATATTAAAATTTTAGCCTTGTGGGAAACGGGTTAGTCAGGTGGGTCACGAGCTCTTCCACGTCGTCTGGCAGGTACTTGCAACCGCTAGAATGGTCTGGCTGTTTACATATATTTTTTAAACAATTGAAAGAATGTTCTCTCAAAATTGTAGCCTTGTGGCAGCAGGTTATGAATTACCGTCCCAATGACAACTTTGCTATCGTCTGGCACACACTTGCAACCCTCAAAAGAGGTTGGCGATTTTTTTTTAGACTTAAACATACTTAAAATAAAATATATTAAAATTGTAGCCTTGTGGCAGAAGGTTAAGAAAAAAATTTTTTTTGCATTTTCAAAAATTTAAAGGATGATGACGCAACCGCGATATACCTACCAGACCGGTACTTTTATAATAAGCAGACAATAAAATATCATTTAAAAAATTTCTAGCTTTGTGGGAGACGGGTTAGTCAGATGGTTCGCTAGCTCTTAATCTATAAGAACTTACTTTGGGGCTAGCTCAATCTGTGTGATTTGTCCGTATATATTTATTATTAATTTATTTATTAAGAGAGCTCTCCAACCCGTCTGGTCTACTCTGGTAGTACAGAGAGGGTCGTGCTCCTCCAGTGGAGATTAAAAACGACCTGATGATGATGATGATTTTACCTTCATTGAACAGAGTGCGGTCATCGATCTCCCTGTTCTTAGGCGGCTGGTTCTCGTCGTTGAACACCTCCCCGTTCTCAAAGCGCTGCTTGATGGCGCGCGCCTTCTCTGCGTCCAGCTCCAACTCGCGAGCGATTTTGTCGGCCGACACTACTCCTGAATCAGAAAAATTGGCTACTTGACTAAAAAATTTTTCGTGTCGCTATGTAAAGACCCGAAAATAAACACAATAGTGACAGAAATTCATTTCTAAACAAAAAACTTTTTCAGATATAGAAGTTTAAAGACACATATTTTTAGACGTGAAAACGCACTGCTACATATTTGTGACGTCACAACTTTGTATTTTGTATGGGCGGCGTGAGAACTTTGTTTGGTAGCTATACGAAATATTACGTTTGTGGTAATGGTTTCACAATAAAAGTTGCTTTAAATTTAGCGGACTACAATACAGTATAATTGTAATTTAAGATTTTCATACTTTAAAAAATGGTTCTATTCACCCAACTTTAAAGAAGCTTTAAGAAGACTTAACGAATCGATATCAAATTAAAAGTGATCTTTATAGTGTTGTTAGATAGAAATAAGTATCATTCTAATAAGTATCATTAGGCAAATACCGAATTACGTGTGAATTGGCAGTTATCCTACGACGTAACCTACACTGCACGTCAAAATATCTATGATTTTTATTAGAAACTAGCAGCGACTTCGTCCGCGTGGAAAAAGTAGCCTATGACCTCTCTCAGGCTCTAGACTGTGTACCATATTTCATTTGAGTAGCTACTGTAGTTTTGGCGCGAAAGCGCGACAGACAGACAGACAAAAGATTAATTTATAATACTTTTGCATTTATCATATTAAATATGGGTAATAATAGGTCGGGGAAAAAGTAATTTCGTATTTTTATGTGTAAAGTTGTAATCAAATATCTTTGGTCATGTTGTATGTATCTGGCTGAATTAGATACCATCTGAGAGGTACAATTTTCAAGAATTATATAGAAATGTACAAAATATTTTCCCTTAATTTTTAACCGTTTCTTTGTTTATTAAAAATGTATCAGATAAACGATAAAATTAACATTTAAAAAAAATAATTAAAAAATAAAGAAATTATGCAAAATACGCGGAAAGTGAATTTTGGTATTTATGAACATACCGCAGTCCCAGAAAGAATAGCACAAAGTTGGTTTATGCGTTTTGTGTCTGAGGATTTTGATGTCAAAGTTACACCTCTTTTGTATGGACGGATAAATTCTTCATACAAAATACGAAATTACTTTCTCCCCGACCTAATAAATAAAAAAAATAAATTTTCAAGTTTGAATATGTGATTGAAAATGCACGGGATTGGCTGAAGCAAAAATGACGTCACCTGCAATAAGCAGTAGATGTAAATCGAAGTTTGAATTTGACAGATTTTGACACACTACAGGAGTTTGCATGCAGGTGACGTCATCACAACACATGGCAGCGTCAGTAGCATCGAGGCGGCTTTATTATTTATTTCTACTTTAATGCTGATTTGCAAGGAAATGAAACAAATTGACCAAGAATTTTAAGGGCTGTCTTCACTAGCGAGAGATTCGCGACGAGTTCGCGCTACTACCTTATCCTAATCCTAACTTCCTTACTAATATTATATTCTTTTTTTTTTCAATAAATCTGTAGAACAAAAAGAACTAATATTATAAATGTGAAAGTGAGTTTGTTCGTTCGTTTGTCACGCTTTCACGCCCTATCTACTGAACCGATCATCATGTAATTTTACATGCACATAGGTTAAGGCGAAGGTGCGGGTAGCAGCTAGTATTATTATATACCAGCTGTTATTCGCGGCTCCGCCCGCGTGATATATAGCCTATGTCCTTCTCAGTACCCTAACCTATGTCTATGCAAAATTTCATGATGATTGGTTCAGTAAATAGGGCATGAAAGCGTAACAAACAAACAAACAAATAAACTCACTTTCGCATTTATAATATTAGTTAGGATAGGATAGGATTAGATAGTTAGGGTTAGGATTAGGATTCTTTTCTATACGCAATACGATTGACATTCACTCGCACTCGGCCACTCGTCGAATCCCCGCGATAACATCACCGCGTGTAGACACATTCTAAGAAAGTGTATAAAAATACGAGGCATGGCGATAAAATCGCTGCAATTCTCTCGCTCGTGGGGATGAACCCTAAGTACGAAGAAAAAGACACATGCACTAACCTTGTTCACTTTGGAGAACAGACTGCTCATACATCTCCTTGATTTTGGCTTGCTTGCCCTGTGAAATTAAAAAAGATATTTATAAAATTATGAATTAATATTTTTTTACGGGATAGTTTAGATTAATAATAAGGTAAGTCAAGTTATCCAAGTCTCCACGTAGATGTCGTAGAAGTCGACTAAGGAAATAAAAGCTAAACAAAGCTACAAACATCGAAGAGACATCTCTAACCCGTCTGGCCAGCGTGGAGAGTGTAGGCCAAATCCTCTAACTGCCCTGTCTAATACATGGCTCTGGTGGTGCAGAGAGGGTCGTGCTCCTGCAGTGGAGACTAACAAGGACCTGTTGATGATGATGATGATGAATAATAAGGTTAGCTTTCGATACTGTACTTATTTTCCAAAGAATATTGTCGTCAGAATATAAAGCATAGAATTTGTCTTTTAAATATATCACTACATAAGTCCTCCATCGCGTCTGTCTGTCTGTTCGCGATAAACTCAAAAACTACTGCACGGATTTTCATGCGGTTTTCACCAATAGATATAAATTCATAGGTACATTTATAGGTATAAATTCATGCCCGGGCGCAGCCGGGGAGCGTTGCTACAATAATATAATGACAGAACTTACAATAGACCCTGTGACCCTTACAATAGAATGCCGTGTGGTTCCCGGCAGAGTAGAATAGGACCACTCCAAGTCTTCCCGTGGATGTCGTAAAAGGCGACTTAGGAAACACAAGCTAAACAAAGCTTACAAACATCAAAAAGACCTCTCCAACCCGTCTGGCCAGCGTGGAGAATGTAGGCCAAATCCTCTGGCTACTCTGGCTAATATATTGCTGTGGTAGTACAGAGAGGGTCGTGCTCCTGCAGTGGAGACTAAAAAAGACCTGATGGATGGATGGATGGATGGACAATAGACCCTAGTGATAAGATAACTGCATTAGGACTAACATCTTTCTAAGGACCTTATCTACACTTCTTTACGAGACGAGCTCCGTGGCGCAGCGGTCAACACGCCGGCCTGTGACACGGATGGTCCCGGGTTCGATCCCCGGTCAGGTCAAGATGGAAAAATGATCTTTTTCAGATTGACCTGGGTCTTGGATGTTTATCTATATATGTATTTGTTATAAAATAAAGTATCGTTGAGTTAGTATCCCATAACACAAGTCTTATTTAAGAAGTTACTTTGGGGCTAGCTCAATCTGTGTGATTTGTCCGTATATATTTATTTATTTACTAATATTATAAAGAGCAATGATTTTGTTGATTGTTTGTCTGCATTGAAAAGGCTCCGAAACAGGACCGATTATTAAAATTCTTTCACTTATAGATAGCTAATTTATCTGCGGGTGACATAGGCTATAATTTATACATAATCGCGGGAAACATATAGTTTTATTAAGTTAGTATACTCGCCGTGAGGTTCCCGGCAGAGTGGAATAGGACCACTCCAAGTCTTCCCGTGGATGTCGTAGAACGCGACTTAGGGAACACAAGCTAAACAAAGCTTATAAACATCAAAGAGATCTCTACAACCCGGCCAGCGTGGAGAGTGTAGGCTAAAACCTCTTACTGCTCTGGCTTATGGCTCTGGTAGTACAGAGAGGGTCGTGCTCCTGCAGTGGAGAATAAAAGACCTGATGATGAAGACTTACCATAAACAACCGACTGCGTATATTCTGAATCTCCTGTTTCCTCTCGCGATGCCTCTCTGAAGAAGAGTGCTGGCCACTCTCGAACTTGCCCACAATCTCGCTCATGTTGCAGAACGGCACGGGTTGTTCGCGGCTGGCCGTGTGCTTGTACGAATTCTTGAGGACTGAGTCTTCGTCTGGAACAATGATTTTGATGATAAACATTTACTTCCATACATACATACTATCACATCTTTCTCCCTTGCGGGGTAGACAGAGCCAAGATTTGCAAAACCTTAAGGCCACGTTTAGCATGGTGGGCTTGTAGGTGAGAAAAGAAACAAAATAGTGATGGGTTGCTAGCCGCATCGCCTATTAACATGAAACATGTCCATCCCCTCCGAGGGAAATCTTTTTAAAGACCGGCAATTTATTTCACATTCATTAAAAACCAACCACACTACGCGGCCAGCTCATGGGGGGTTCCAAGGGAGCGACAGATCGTCACAAGTAGAAGCAAAGGGCTGGATGTTTTGCTTTGATGATTGCACCATTCAAGTCTTTGCCTATAACGATTCAGTAGATACAGCCCTGTGACAGAAATTGGAGGCTAAGAAATGAAGTTTCGTTTTTACCTTTAGGTTGCGGAACCCCAAAAAGGCCTGAATGAGGTCGCAGCTAAATAGAAACATCGTCTATTTATAAGAATGGAACAATGTTAAAAAGAATCGACAAAGTGCTAGTCGGACTCGCGCACGAAGGTTTATCCGTACACTAATACAACTTTAGATTCGAGCAAGAAACGGTAAAAAAAAAACTCACGACTGTTGTATGGGAGCCCCCTTATATAGGTATATTTGTTTTTTAGTATTTGTTGTTATAGAGACAATTTCAAAGCAGGTAGGCGTTCCACAGCCAAACTACAGAGTTTGTTGTATACGATCTGCCAATTGACATGTTAACACCTAGGTGTTAACACAAAAATGCCGGCTCTAGGCCGGCGGTGTTTCTGTTTCGGCGGGCAGCGCGCCAAATGAGGCTGTCCATCACCTGATTCTCCAGACAACACCAAGGCCACAGTGATGACGTGTTGAGGACCTGTACTGGTGTGGAACAGTTTTTTTTTCCCATAAGGAAAAAATTCGAGAGCCGTGTGGTTCCCGGCAGAGTAGAATAGGACCACTCCAAGTCATCCCGTGGATGTCGTAAAAGGCGACTAAGGAAATACAAGCTAAACAAAGCTTATTAACATCAAAGAGACCTCTCCAACTCGTCTGGCCAGCGTGGAGAGTGTAGGCCAAATCCTCTGACTACTCAAGCTAATATATGGCTCTGGTAGTACAGAGAGGGTCGTGCTCCTGCAGTGGAGACTAAAAAGACCTGATGATGATGATGATGAAGGAAAAAATTCTACTCATTTCAATAAAAAATGTTCGTATACATTTTGCCGCTCTGGAAGTGTCAAATTTCAATCGATTGACTTGAAGAAAAAATGTTTTTAGGAACCTTAGTAATTTTTTTGTATACTTATCGTTTTTAAAGACCCATCTATAGATACCACGCATTTTATAAAAAGTATTATTCTTAATTTTTTGAATATTTTGTATTAAATCCTAAACCGGTTTACAGAATACACCTAGCTTCAAAGTTTTAACAGTGTAGTCCTATATTAACTAAATTAATTTAGTCTCCAGACAACACCAAGGCCACAGAGATAATGTGAGGATTTGTTCTCGCGGGCCTACAGGTGTGACACATTATATGTTATAATTTTTTTTTTGCATTCACAATGCAATACTTTTCTGAAATAACATATTTAAAAATATTGTGCCCGCATGGAGTGGTTTACCCATAACTTTTTCCTAATTTAATAAGAAATAGTTTTGAAGTACTATTATTAAGAGGCTAACATCACCGAAATTAGCGTTATTTAATTCTTGTTCTCCGAAATAAGAACAAATCGAAAACATCTATTCTGTAGTATTTTAGTCGAATTTTTCATCGACATCAGCATTTCAGATTCAGAGCACTACTCATTACCGCCAAATGTGGCCGCTATTGGCGGTAATGCGTAGTTCTCTTGATTTACCAAATGCAATATAATGAAAAGCAATACAAAAAATACTATATTATTATAAAATTGACAAAATTATACTATACATGGCGAAATTTTGATCGTTCCGGACCATTAAAGGGGTGATTCAGCCTGTCAATATAAACAACTTTTCCTATGGGACAAATGCTGTAAACTCGAAAAAAAATTCGACATACCTATACAAATTGCCCGGGCGGCTGAACACTTTTGTATGCAAATGTCGAAATAAAATTTGAGTTTCCAGCATTGGTCCCATAGGAAAAATGGTTCATATCGACGGGCTGAATCACCCCTTTAAGGGTCCAGAACGATCAAAATTTCGCCATGTATACTATAACTTTGACAATTCGATCTTATTTAGTAGTAAAAGATATAAAACCACGGGTGGCGCTAGTTGGCCTTAAATCAAAAATATTGTACCTAAAGTATGAAAATAAATGGCTTTTTTATAATAATTAAATACCTTCTTCCTCATCCTCCGGCTCGCTGGAGCTCTGCTCTACCGGCACGCCGTTGAGGTATTCATCGGACACTCCAATGTCCATGCCCTTCGCCTTGAACCTGACAAATAAACAAACAAACAAGTTATAGTTATTTTTGTTTTGTGAAATTTGTAGGCAGCTTTATATGCAAACATTTTATCATATCATATACACAATTTTATCATATATTTTTTGACATATTTTGATGTTATTTTTGCTTATACTTAAAAAAATTACTAGATATCTTAATTGTTTATGATTAAGGGGGCACACTAGGCACAGTAGCGACGCCAATCATTTTATTCCTAATACTTTACAAATAGACAGAAATTCAAGAATGTAAATCAAATAAGCACTAGTGAATAACCTGAAGCGTTTTTGGCGGTAATCTGATTCTCATAATTCTCACTGATTCTGATAATATTAAACATTATTCCAAAAATACTTCAGGTTATTTACTAGTGCTTATATGATTTACATTCTTGAATTTCTGTCTATTTGTAAAGTATTAGGAATAAAATGATTGGCATCGCTACTGTGCCTAGTGTGCCCCCTTAAATAAAAACAAATCATCATCACCGGGTCGTTTAGTTAGTCTCCACTGCATGAGCATAACCCTCTCTGTACTATCTATTTATTAGCCTCAGCAGTCAGAGGATTAAGCCTACAGCCTCCACGCTGGCCAGACGGGTAGGAGAGGTCTCTTTGATGTTTATTAGCTCTGTTTAAGAGTCCCACGTAAAGCCGCAATCCCATACAAACGTAGTTTCGTTTTAGTTTTACAACAGTTAAGCCAATCTCAACCAAATTTCGTACATACGACCGGATAAGGCATATTGATGTTTATAATCAGATTTCAATTTTAAAAACAATAGCTATACAAAATTACAGCGAGTACAAGTTTTCGATACGAAACTTTTAACGTTTGTATGGGATTGCGGCTTTACGTGGGACCCTTAACTTGTGTTTCCTAATTCGCCTCCGACCATATTCATAGGAATTTTTGAAGTGACCCTATTCTACTCTGCCGAGAACTACACGGCTACAGTAGCTTTCAACGACTACCTGCCTGTTTAATCAATATATAAGTATATGTGGACGAATAACACACGAGGCGCCATACTAAGGTTGTGAACTTGTATCGTAGGATACTAACTCAACTATACTATATTTTATAAAAGCAACTAGTATAAAGCGTTAGTTTACGAGAACTCGCGATGTAACCAAGTTATAATTTAGTAGAAGCATATTCAATACAAACAAACAAACAATATTTTTTTCCTCTTCACTACATATTATAAAACCAAGTCCCCCGCCGCGTCTGTCTGTCTGTCTGTCTGTTCGCGATAAACTCCAAAACTACCGAACCGATTTTCATGCGGTTTTCTCCAATGGATAGCGTGGTTCTCGAGGAAGGTTTTAGTATATAGTTTGTTAAGTTTTTGTTTACATTTTTGTATATACCAACGATATTTGTTGGAGGTGTCGTAAAAAAATGAGCCGTTTGGAAACTTTCAACGAAAACGCTGTCTAAACCCTTTGAGATATAACAAAACAATGTATGGTGGAATTGTGTATCTTATTTAGGTCTACAGAAAAGTCCGCGATGGCATATGTCTATATATTAAGGATAACATACTATATTCATTTTAATACTTTAAAAAATGGGCAATTATCAAAGATCACGCGCAGGCCAAACCCTTAGAGTTAAAAATTTGAAATTTTGCTCACGTATTCCTCTTATGACGTAAGCATCCACTAAGGAAGGATTTTTCAAAAGTCATCCCCTAAGGGGGTAAAATAGAGGATTAAAGTTTATATGAAACTTTTTATTCCTTGGACATATTTGTATGAAATTTCGTGTGAATTGAGAACGGCAAAAATAATGAGTTTAATAGCTTCCCGAAATTAAACCTCTAAGGGGGTAAATCGGGGAATATGTTTAGTTTACCGCTTTGTAGCGTCATATTTTATAATCCCCGCATTCCAAACCTGAAGTCACCGCGGACGAAGTCGCGGGTAGCTGCTAGTTATATATAAATAATTATAATCATCATCCTCATCATCAGGTCTTTTCTTGTCTCCACTGCAGGAGCACGACCCTCTCTGTACTGCCAGAGCCATATATTAACCAGAGCTGTCAGAGGATTTTGGCCTACTCTCTCCACGCTGACCAGACGGGTTGGAGAGGTCTTTATAATATTATAGTATAATTAAGTCGCTATGAATTTAAACTACTTACATGATAAATAACAAATTAAGAAAATCACTTCTCAATCAAAATATTCCCCACTCAAACGCCCAACTGTCACTTCCACTAAAACTAATTAGGAACCTTTCAACTTATTTAAATATAATTAATAAAACGCGTCCCGCTTCCAGGAAACACTACTCACTAATGACATGAAAACCAGCTTACGATCGAACAAAATTGTATTTACCATCAATTTTATTACTTATAACTCTTATTACAATGTAAGTAAGGTTTAAATTTGATAAAACAATCATCTTCGAAGTGAAATCCTGGTATTTACCATCAATTTCATTATTTATAACTCTTATTTTAAAAGCAGTAAGGTTGAAATTTGATTATACAATCATCTTAGACGTGAAATCCTGGAATATGCAGTATTGAAAGCACTTATTGCTTTTGAAATAAGGTTGCTAATTGAAAGTATTTGGACTGTGAGCGAAGTTGTAGTCCAAAAAAAGTTGTGGGTTTTGAAAGTTTTTATAGCGGAGTGTTGGTATCGATTGGATTCTGAACACAGTATTATTTCAGTCTGCGGTTGTGAGTTTTTATAAAACTGCTCTTACGGGGATATATGAATTTCCGAAAAGCTTCATTTTAAGAAATGCTTCGCGGTATCACTTTAAACCAAATATATCATAAGAAGTCTAAGGTGCCGCAAAAAAAAAATTGCAAATTACATCTCCGATTACTTTCACAGATATCACTGAAGATTTGGCATCACATAACTATTTTTTATGACAGAGAGGGTCTGCTTCTGCAGTGGAGACTAACAAAACCTGATGATGATGATGACATAGGAAGGCAAACGAGGAAGCGGGGTATGGTATGTGATCACAACTGCCTATGGACTAATGCAACACCAATTAAAATAAAAGAACTATAATAATAATAAAACTATTACAACGCGAGATAAATTCATTGTAGAAACCCAGCTTTACATAGGTTTTTTTCCTCGGATTTGCTGACTAGTTACGGTCTGTTACTTAGACTATCCAGAGTGCTTTTAGGGAAGTGAAACCTTCGTGTCACCACCCACCCACTTCGCTTAACGACGCTCGCCACCCCTTGCACAACTACTCTGATGCTCCAAGGAGACTTTGGAGTCGAAGAAGTTTTAAAAAGTGTGTTAAACCAATGTCGTCCAATGTCCAACGGGAGAGGTGCACTCTTTGGCGCAGCAAGTGGAATGTTCCTTCCCCAATTATACCACTTGTTGAAGAGCTCCCACCTGGACATGAATTGCCATGGCAGACCTGGAAGTCCTTAAACAGACTTCGGACTCAGGTCGGCCGGTGTAAGGAAAACCTGTCTAGATGGGGGTTTACTAACAACTTTGATGAGATGTGCGAATGTGGACTCCCCCAAACAATGTCCCACTTGTTGTCTTGCTCTTTGTGTTCCTGCTCCTGTACGTTGGATGATCTGATGATAGCTAATACTAACGCAATCCAAGTGGCTGCATTTTGGGAGCAAAAAACATAAATTAAAAATAATTGGTTTGCCACCGACACGAAAAGAAGAAGAACCATATAACACTCGCCCCGATAATGGTCTTCGTAACAGATCGAAATTAGTCGGCCAATCCGATTAAAACAATTAAATGCTAAGTGATAATAAGCTAAGGGCTAAATAATATAATGTCGTTTTTCATTATGACTTGGTCGAGGATTGAACCCGGAATCCAGTGATTGAGAGGCGCTTGCGGTACAACTAACTTCCATGGTCACAAAGCGAATCTTTAAGAGCGTATACTAGCAGTATTTTTTCAATATGGTTTCCATACAAATGTATTTCTTTATTTTCTCGCTGAAAACTGATTCTAGAGCCACAATTCTTTTTTCATAAAATCTAGTACTAAAATAGGAATGCCCCTATTTTATATTTTTTCCAAAAAAAACTATTTTTGTACAATTTTTTTTTTCTTTTAAACAGATTTTTAGAAAAAAATAAAGCACAGGGACATACCTATTTTAGTAATAGATTGTATGTAAAAAGAATTGTGCCTCTAGAAGAAGGTTTCAGCGAGAAAATAGAGAAATACATATGGAAAACGCACTGCTAGTATACCCTCTTAAACAAGTTTCAATTTTGATGCTTAGATTATATAAATCCTAGAGAGACTCTATGAGCCTAAAAGCGTAGAAAAAAATTGTGTCCAACCTATAGTCTATATGATGCAAACACATAGCTACCAATTTGACGATTTTGATGGCAATAATTGACAGGACGCATGTGCTAACACACACCAGTCACGCACACAAGCATTGAAAAATTGGCTAGTTATTTAAGCATTGAAATAAAGGCCTCCTGACGGAGTCTAGAGAGTATATAGTCATAGTTTTGATGTCTTTGTATTGAAACTAAACATTTTATACTTTGTTTATGAGTCAATGTAGCATAAACATACCAATTCCATCGCTGGTATTCATTTCGTGGTACAGGGAATGTATGTTCTCAGGGAAACAAAAATAGAATGTTTGAAATCAACGTAGCTGGGTGACGTAAGTGGTTGGAAAGAGCGGATCAGAGCAGTTTGATACTTGGTGATTTTATTTGGACAGTTCGATATTTTAATTCGAGTCATGTACTTATACCTTTTTGAACGTCATAGTTTTCTTTCTCATTATTTAAAAATATTAAACATGTAAAAGCAAAAACTACTAGCGTTCTGGTGAGTAGAATACGGAAACTCAATTCAGACTTGGTCGCTATGTGCCTGAAGGGCTTCGATTACAATATTTTGCCATGTTTTATTTATTTCTAATGTTATTTATATTTAAAACATAAAATAAAATAACTTCCACGCATTTTTATCAATTAAATTTTTGTTGTTGGAACATAAGTAAAAATATAAGAAAAAAAATTGGGCAACCATACAAACCTGCTAATCAGCTAATCGATTTAGATATTATTTTCAGGAGAAAAATAAAAAAAAAATATTTCTGTTTTGAAATGTATAAGTTCCTCCTCTACAGCCAAAATAAGATCAAGGGCGAATTTCTACACCTACATGATATCAACTTCTTTTAAGGGTATCTACGTGTTAGATCTTTCTTACGCAAACCTCACCAAAAAGCGGGGTAACACCCGTGAATCTAAAGAAGATACTAAAAGTATCAAAAACAAAAACAAAAACTTATCCTACAACATGTATTTCAGGGATCCGACATTAATTCTAATAAATTGATATCCATTCGAAAGTAAAACCCAAAACTATAGTTGAATTTCACTTGGCAACTGGCCCCTCTTACTAATAAATATTAGTACCAAGTATCAAGACCAAAACTCATACTACAACACGTGTTTCAGGGATAAGACATTAATTCTAATAAATTGATATCTATTCGAAAGTAAAACACAAAACTATAGTTGAATTTCACTTGGCAACTGGCAACTTCTCCTAATAAATAAATATTAGTATAAAGTATCAAGGCCAAAACTTATACTACAACACGTGTTCCAGGGATCTGATATTAATTCTAATAGATTGATATCCATTCGAAAATACAATTGAAAACTGTATAAAATCACTTGCCAACTGGCTCCTGTTTGAGTTCTGTATTAATTTTGTTTTAGAATTGGGATTTCAATCTCACTTTTGCAAAATGTCATTGTGTAAAAAATTACGTTAGCAGTAAGTATATCATTTTCCCAAAATGTTATTTTAAATTACATACTGTATTTAAAAAGAAAGTTGATATTCTTTTTAATCTTTATTGTCCGTGCAATATTCTCAGTAACGTAGAATGATTTTCATACATCTCTGACGAGAAAGAGGCTAATAAAGCGCATATTTATAGAATAACAAAATTCTCACGAAAGAAGGCCTCATTCATTGTTCATTGTTTTAATATTTACATTTTGAAAAAGTAACGTGACCATTCTTATTAACCAGTTTTCAAGATAATAAATTTGCGAAAGTGAAATTCTGCTCAACAGCGTTTGATCTTGGTATGGAAGAAAAACTTTTTTTTACAATGCCTATAAAATTTAAGGATTGCCCTCGATTTCCCTGGGATCCCCATCATTAGTTAGTTCAATCTTGTTTTGGTGTCAATGGGACCAATTTTAGAGTCTCACCTCATTTCTTTAAGTCTTTTTTGGTCTCCACTGCTGGAGCAAGACCCTCTTTGTACTGCCAGAGCTATATATTAACCAGAACAGTCGGAGGATTTCGTCTACATTCTCCACGCTGGCCAGACGGGTTGGAGAGGTCACTTCCTTGTTGTGCTTGTTAAGCTTGTTTTTCCTAAGTAGTCTTCTACGACATCCACAGAAAGAGTTGGAGTGGTCCTATTCTTACTTACTTTGGGCATGTGGTCTGACAGGAACCACAGGGCAACTCGGGAGTAGACGGTTTCAATTTTTTTTTCTGTTCAGTGTATATCTTCATCATCAGGTCTTTTTTAGTCTCTACTGCACGAGCACGACCCTGCCTGTACTACCAGAGCCAAATATTAGCCAGAGAAGTCAGAGGATTTGGCCTTCACTCTCCACACTGGCCAGACGGGAGCGGTCTCTTTGATATTCTTTGTTTAGTTCTTGTTTCCTAAGTCGTCTTCAACGACATCCACGGGAAGATTTGATGTGATCCTATTCTACTCTGTCGGGAACCAAACGGTATAGTCACACGGCATACACGGCTATAAAAAGTTTAATTGTTGATAAGCCCAGCGATGACACCCCCTGTACGCGAGAGTTCGAGCAACGGTGACCTTGAGCCGGGCCGTGAGCGTTTGGGTTGACAACGCGTAGGTAGTTATTCACTACTCACTTCGTGCCTGCGGTGCGAGACGTGCAAAAGACGCCAACACAACACTGGCAGCCCTCGAGTAAGCCAGTTTCGTGGCGGAACGTTCACGCCCCACGCGCCTCTCACTGTCCCCGCACACGTCCAGACACTCACACATAGCCACAAGCGGTTTTACGCGCATGCTTAAATGTCGTTTTGAAAGAAAGTTGTAACGACACATTTTGCTATTGTTGCTGTTTGTGCGGTGTCTGTTTAAAATGGTGGCGCTCGAGGAATTCACACTTCTCACCTTTCCTTCAATTATAACTTGAGCCGAGGTTGAATCGAGAAGTTAGTACAAATTTTTGATCCGTCCGGTGTAACTAGAGCTCTTTTAAAAGGCGGTGTGAGTTTAGATGCTGCAAATAATCGAAAGGAACTTCGTTCCATCCGGGTGTCCCATGACACCTCTCAAGTTTTTTTTTAAGAAACTGTAAACTTGAGCTGCTAATAACACCAGACTTAATTGGCAAGCTTGGATAGAAGCGCGGTGCTTTTCTCCCTCGGAGCCCGGGGCTCATTCAGCTGCGGTTCCTCCTTGGGCTTCGCAGCGCGTTCGAACACTTCGAAGCGGGACTTCACGGCCAGGGAGGAACCGCAGTTTATATATTACATGTATTAAGATTACATTTTTATGTTTTAAAATGTATGTAATGCCTTTTATCTATTTTTTTTTACATCCATGCAAAGGTTACCGTACAAAAATCATACATCGTCGCGCTGAATGTTAAAATTGAATTTTTGGAATAGGCCACATCCGTGGAATGTTATTTTGTTAACCGACTTCGAAAATGGATTGGGATGTCACGCGGCTTTCTCAAAGTAACGCTTGGAGGCGTTTTTGGGATAGCCGTGGATGGAGGAGAGTTTAAATATGTAGTGTGCAGCGAGGCTTACTTGGCAAGCTTGGACAGAAGCGCGGTGCTCTTCTCCCTCGGAGCCCGGGGCTCGTTCAGCTGCGGCTCCTCTTTGGGCTTCGCGGCGCGCTCGAACACTTCGAAGCGGGATTTTACATCCAGCGAGGACAGTTCCTCCAAGCCAAGGTCTGGTTTATCTGATGCTGCAAACAAAATATGATATTAGATTTCCAGACGAAACCTATAAAAAATAGCAACCAATACATAACAGCCTCCATGGCGTAGCGGTTAACACGCCATCCTGCGACACGGATGGATCCCTTGTTCAATCCCCAGTCAGGTCAATATGGATAATGATTTTTTTCAGATTGGCCTGGGTCTTGATGTTTATCTGTACAAGTATATTTTATAAAATATAGTATCGTTGAGTTAGTATCCCATTATGTAAGTCTCGAACTTACTTTGGGCATGTGGTCTCAACGCCTTAATCGTACGATTTATTCTCAGAGACTCGCATAGATGGCGCCACTCGAAACTACACAACATTGTATCTACCGTATTATGAGAATATAATAACATGATTCACAAAATATATCTTATTAAAAATCAAAACAATATTTTAGGCATAATATTTTAAAATGACACCTTATATTTAGTAAGTTTAAGGCTAACGCAGATTACCGCCATCTAGTATCGAGTAGCAAGCAACTCTCCTGAGCCATACATACATAGTCGAGCTCCGTGGCGCAACGGTCAACACGCTAGCCTGCGACACGGGGGTCCCGGGTTCGATCCCCGGTCAGGTCAAGATGGAATAAGATCTTTTTCATATTGACCTGGGTCTTGGATGTTTATCTATATAAGTATATATTATAAAATATAGTATCGTTGAGTTAGTATCCTGCAACACAAGTTCACAACTTACTGTGGGGCTAGCTCAATTTGTGTGGTATGTCCCTATATATTTATTTATTTATTATTATACATTCGCCTGCTTTTCGCAACCTTAATTTGGTCCAATATTTTTGTATGAGGTGGGCAGTCTATACGTTAGTATTATATTGTCTTTGCTTTGGGGCTAACTCAATCTGTGTGATTTGTCCGTATTTATTTATTTATTACTTACTTTCCATACTAATTGCCCGGTCGGGCAATTAGTATGGAAAGTATTTTTTTTTCTAGTTCTCATCTATCCCTTTAGGAAAAATTTATCATATTAACGGTCTGAGTCACCCCTTGCATGAAATGGTCAATTTAAATGCTATATGGAAGTCGTAGCTCGGGGGTTGATATAAGTGAAACTCAGTTGTTGCAGGTTCGAAGATAAACTATTGACTGATCATTTATTATTGAATTAACATAGCTTTTTATACAGATCTTAAGTAGGACATAACTAGTCATTATCTTGTCTATTGAGGTTACACGTGTACACATGTGCTGAATACTTGTGCTAAATAATTGTTTCTAATAATTCTATTTAACAAGGTTCAAGGGTAAATTCTTAGATAGTTATCTTAGACCCGGAATAATATTGAGATCGTGTGTCGTCACACCACACCTCCTTCCCTTTTTTTGAGACAAAAATTAACAATAATTTTTGGCTAATAAAATGTTCACAATTAATTTAAATATTACAGTTACGCTTATCTTCTTTTTTTTTTAAAGAAAACATTTTCAAAAAGCTATACAACACTAAGTAGATATACAAAAAATAGTTAAGGTTATTCAAATACATAGTTGTTTAAGAAGAACCAGTTCATTTTCTTTCTAGGTTACATAATTAAGCGTTAGCACAAGCATAAGCATACATAAGCCATGTCGTACCTCTGTATAATTTTTATTTTAATAAGTAATGATTATATATCTTAGAAATATAAGTAGCTAGTACCTAATATAGTAAAATGGATTACAATGTTTTAGTTACTTCTAAATGTAGTGATTTCTTAAAAATATATTATCTTCTCCAATATTAAGATAATCGGCTAATATTTAGATACTAAAAATAGCCGTCAGATGGATGTTGAGTATAATGACAAAAATTTATACCTCAGGTCTTCCTATTTCAACTTGCCGCAATAAGTAATATGATAGTACATATATCTCTATGGAAGATCTCCTGTATTAATATTGGTATTAGTATTAGCATGACGTGTGTGTGCATCACTGTGTTATCTTGATCATTAAATTCAGTGGAAAAAGTAAATAATAACAGCAATTTCGTTTTAATGCTGCTTAGTAATAATTGATCATAAATTCATCAGTTAGATCTTATGTGAATTAGTGACTTAGTGACATGTGAAAGTTCATAGGTATAGTGTAAATAATATACTTAGATCATCATATTATAACATTAACAAGGTACATATCACACACAGGATACAAGGTAATTATTATGAATACACATTATTCATTTATTAGGACATATTTTGTGTCTCTAAAAGGCTCCTTATCTGGGCCTAGCCGAAAACGGCATTTTTGCTCGTTTGGCATTTTTACAGGCAAATTTCTAAATATCAACCTCACGAATGGTAGCTCGACCTAGACATGATCGGATTAGATAGAATAGATTTTAGCCTGCTCTTGTATCCTTATGACCTTGACATTTTCATATGATCCCTTTCAGCAGTGCAGCTCGTGCAACCTACTGACCATATTTTATAAAAAATATTACATACTTATATATTTGTAGATATACCTAATTATCTTTGCCACATTATTTCATTTTTCTGTCGTTGAATAAAAATAATACGATGCACAAAATCGTCACAATCGATATGGAACATGAGATGATAACTAACAGACAGCATACGCTGCATTCCAATCTTAGACGCTAACATCAACATGTCATACACGAAGCGTAATCACGTTACTTCGTCACTTTTCATCGTTCCATTTTGAATAAATATATCCACTTATCATAGAATACCATGAATTAATGTTTTATCCCGTTAACAAGATTAAATAATCATAATTAAAAAGTTGCAATTTACATCTAGGTTAAAATGAAGTCGTATTTGTTATTAAATTGCGTTAAAATTACTGTTTCTGGTGTAAAACTTCCTTGAACTTACTTCTTATTTTCGCGTATTCAATATTTTATAATTTTTCACTTACTCTTATAGTAATCGTATTTGGTACAAGAAATGTTCTTTATAAATTTCATTTGAATAACTTACACAATCTATAGTCCTATTAGTTGACAGTCCTACAATGATTCACATCTCACTGGTAATTTGATATGTGCTGACTGTTCTTATTTATTATCGACCGATAAGTACTGCACATGATTTTTATTCGAGGTTATGGTCGATGTTTTATTCTAAAAGTTTAAATTCAAATATTTCATACCTTACTCAAATATAATGGAAAGTTAATAGAAAAATATAAACAAATACTTGTTAAAGGGATATGTTGCCTTGTCTTGTCCGGGGTGTAATATTGATGTCGTTGTTGGCTGCCGCTGCGATGTGCTGCTGGCTGCTGCTGTAAGCTGCCGCGTACTGCATACGCTGGGTGGGCCGGGCTATACCCTGGACTCCGTGGGCCGGGATAACCCTGGACAGCGCTCGAACAACAAAATCTTCTTTTTTCAAAATCTCAGAATAAATTCTTGAAAAATTATATTATTTCTTCATAAGTACTCTTCATAGTTATGATGTCACTATTTATTTTTTTCTTTCTTCACAATTTATATCTTCATAAACATTATTTTTTTCATATTTAACGATCTTGAACTTCTTATTTCCGTCCGTTTCTCCGTAGTTTGTTTGTTGCACACAAGTCTTTTCTTGTTTTAATTTTTCTTTAATGTGCGCCGAATTTCTTTACTTCTTGTAGGGAAGCACTTATTTATTCAATTTGCGCGGTGAACGCGAACTGACATCCGTGCCCCAGTACCGACGAGGCACGGCACTGGCTAGGGTCGCCATATGGAGTCGTAGCTCGGGGGTTGATATAAGTGAAACTCAGTTGTTGCAGGTTCGAAGATAAACTATTGACTGATCATTTATTATTGAATTAACATAGCTTTTTATACAGATCTTAAGTAGGACATAACTAGTCATTATCTTGTCTATTGAGGTTACACGTGTACACATGTGCTGAATACTTGTGCTAAATAATTGTTTCTAATAATTCTATTTAACAAGGTTCAAGGGTAAATTCTTAGATAGTTATCTTGCACCCGGAATAATATTGAGATCGTGTGTCGTCACACCACAGCTATATAAATAAATATCAAAGATTCACATCGATCTGATAAAGATAATTTTCCATCTTGATCTGACCGGGGATCGAACCAGGTTATCGGTAGGATACGCCCTACCTGCCTCCTAGGTTAGGTAAGTAAGTAAGTAAGTAAAAAATTTCAACAAGGCATACACCTTAACCACTAGACCACGGAGGCAGTTAGAATTACAAATATCTCACCCATAGTTAATATTTTGTGAAATTTTTAGTGACACGCCCGAAATTTATTAACACTGACACAGACAAGCCGCTCGGAGGCACAAATATGACTGAAATCGCATGTTTTAGCCACTAATTTCTGTATTTATTTTTAATAATTTTATTTTCCTTCCTCCATATGTTTATTTACGTATTTGGATTTCCCTTGCGGTTGCTTATTCGAGTTCCCAGCGTTGATCCCATGCAAAAAGTTGTTCATATTGACGGACTGAGTCAACCGCTTGTAGCACACAGCCGCGAATGCGAAACGGAAGCGTTCCGGAACGAAACATTAGCGACACCGCGAAACGCTGTCTGGTATGAATTTAACCATTTCGTTTCGCTTGCGGTGTGAGACGCACCAAACAAAATCATACTCCGAGCTCCGTGGCGCAGCGGTCAACACGGCCTGCGATACGAATGGTCCCGGGTTCTATCCCCAGTCAGGTCAAGATGGAAAATGATCTTTTTCAGATTGACCTGGGTCTTGGATGTTTATCTATATATGTATTTGTAATAAAATATAGTATCGTTGAGTTAGTATCCCATGACACAAGTCTCGAACTTACTTTGCAGCTAGCTCAATCTGTGTGATTTGTCCGTATATATAAAGAAAAAAAAATACTAGACAGCGTTTCGCGGTTTCGCTAATGTTTCGTTCCGGAACGCTTCCGTTTCGCATTCGCAGCTGTGCGCTACAGGCGTATAAGGGTAAGTGGTGGGTTAAGTTACACTCTGATACCACCACGATGAAACAATATTTACCTCTGACGACATCTGGCGGCAACTCGACGGGATTACTTTCGCAGATGATCATCTGATGTTTTTTTGGCGCTGCTGCAACAAAACAAAAACAATTTTAATAAAATGGTAACTAAAGCTTTAAAAACAAATCATACACACATCGTTCAAATACCATATATCTATATATCTTCTATATATATAAAACAAAGACGGGTTTGTTACAACACTTATAACTCGAGATCTGCTGAACCAATTTTCATGGTTATTGATTCGTTGGATTTGTCTCCGCCCCGAATAGCAGAATACATCTTAAAAACAATGAAAACTCGATATGTGTAATGAATACTCAATCATTGACTGTTAGGCGGTACGAAGTTCGCCGGGTCAGCTAGTTAGGAATAAACCACACAGAAAAGGCGTACGTCGACGACACGGCGCATATACGGTGCAAGAGTGGGACACTATGACAGAATTTTAAGCCTTATTGTCATACAGCAAACGACCAATATCACAACCACAAGAACGACTTGACGCCTCCTCTGCTCGCAGGTGGCATCTTGATATGGCGTTTTTTATAGCGATGCTGGTCTATTTGAGTATGAAACTAACGCCTGTAGCACACAACCAAGAATGCGAATGTTTATCTATATATGTATTTGTTATAAAATATAGTAACATTGAGTTGGTATCCCATAACACAAGTCCTACTTAAGAACTTACTTTGGGGCTAGCTCAATCTGTGTGATTTGTCCGTATATATTTATTTATTTAAACCTTCGATTGTATTTCACTTACCCCCGAACATTCAAAATAATCCTTACTGATGATATTGTCAAGTCTTAGTCTGTCTTCGTCTTGCTAGGTAGTCTAGACAGTGACAGAACGAAACTCTACAACGTTTTTAGTTAACATGCTTCTAGAATACTCCGAAAAAAAGATGGATGGAGTGTGTAAAGGAGGATATGGGGAAAAAGAAGGTGACGAAGGAGATTACTCGAGATAGAGCAAATTGGAAGAAACTTACATGCTGTCCCGACCCCACATAAAGTGGGATAAGGTGGGCAAGAAGAAGATGCTTCTAGAATACTCAGAGCCATCTTGGCTTAGACACGTTTCATCGCTAATTAGAGTGATTCATTAAGAAGGTTTATAACACATGCCTGGGCGCAGACGGGGAAGGCTGCTAGTAAGGAATAAAATAATTAGCCGAGTAATCTGGAAATCACTTCACTAATAAGAGCCTGGCTCTCAAATAAGAAGTAGAAATATTAAATACCATCAGTGGCGTCGTTCTCATCCACGGGTTTAGGCTCGAACAGCTGTTTGAAGTGCGGCTTGCAGTATAGGGTCGTGTGATCGCTCTGGTACGTCTCCACTCTGCGGGCAAGAAAAATATTTGTTAATCCAGATACATAGACGGTTTAGTGTCTGGGTTCGATTCCCGGCCAGGTCAAGATCTCAGCTGGAAGATGCGGCTAGCTCAATCTGTGTGATTCGACCATCTACAATTATTGATTAATCGTTATCCTAATCCTAACTAATATGATAAATGCGAAAGTGAGTTTGTTTGTTTGTTACGCTTTCACGCCGTATCTACTGAACCGATCATCATGAAATTTTGCATACGCATAGGTTAGGGTACTGAGAAGGACATAGGCTACACATCACGCGGGCGAAGGCGCGGGTAACAGCTGGTTTATTATAATTGTTAATATTTACTAATGTAAAGCTGTTTGTCAGTAAGGTTAAACTGCCTCCGTGGTCCAGTGGTTAAGGCGTTTGCATTGTTGACCCGGGGGTTGTGGGTTCGATTCCCACGAGAAGCATACTTTGTTAAGTTGTTTCCAGTTTGGTTAGGACATTGCAGGCATGAATCACCTGATTGTCTGATAAGAAAAACGATTCCGTGCTTCGGAAGGCACGTTAAGCGGGTGGTCCCGGCTGCCATCTGATAGTCCTTAAAGGAACCACGTCAGAGGCCGAGAGGCGGTTCCGAAGAACTCTGACACCAGGGTGTGCATGGTCGATTGACCGTGTCACCTACACGAAATGATGATGAGTAAGGTTAAATGACTTAGTTTTGAACTGAACTAAAGAGATCATCATTTCAGCCCCGAGTAGTCCACTGAAGAAGTCTACTGCGGACATAGGCCTCCCCCAACGATTTTCATCAAGGTTTTGCCATACTCATCACGCTTGGTAGACGGATTTCTTTAGCTTATCTCAGTAACGATGATCGAAACCATTTTTAAGGCGAGGGCCTTCCCTCGCCTAAAATATGGTAAAGGGTTTTTGGGCTGGGCTAACGGGATAAAGGTATTTGGGGTGCTACTTGCTCGGATGGATTGGGGATGAGATGCAGCAGGTTGGGAGGCCGCGTGCGTACATCATCAGGTCTTATTTACTCTCCTCTGTAGGAGCACGGCCTACTTTGTGCTACCAGAGCAGAGAAAAAAAAATCGTCAATTTCATACAAAAAAAATTTGCCGCCCGGGTGGAATGTATGGGAAAGCAAAAATTTTTTTCGAGTTCCCAGCGTTGACCCCATAGGAAAAGTTGTTCATATTGACGGTGTCACTCACCCCTTTAAGGATATGTCGAGGGTCATGTTACACACTGTATACAGTGTGTAACATGACCCTCGACATATCCTAGCCAGAGCAGCCGCAGGATTTGGCCTACACTCTCCACGCTCCAGACGCGTTGAAAAGGTCTCTTTGATGTTTATAAGCTTTGTTTAGCTTGTGTTTCCATCCACAGGAAGACTTGGAGTGGTCCTATTCTATTCTAGTCCAAAAAAGAAGTATAATGAATTAACTCACGTGAGTTGTTTGTTGCACTGCACGCATCGGAAGCACTCCTTGTGCCACACTCTCTTCTCTGCCTTGATTCGCTCCATGGCATACACCGGCCGGGAACACTTCACGCACTGCGGGTTCGATTCCCCGTCTGATGATGCCTTCATCTTCTTGTACAGCTTGTCTGTGCTCTTCGACTGCAACGGAAAATTACACGATTATAACAGTGTATAAGCTTCGAACAGGCTTTGAATATATAGTCTCTAGACTCCATCATCAGGTGTTTTTTAGTCTCCACTGCAGGAGCGTGACCCTCTCTGTAATACCAGAGCCAGAGCAGTGAGAGGATTTAGCATACATTTTCCACACTAGCCAGACGGATTGGAGAGGTCTCTCGTCGAAGTGTTTCGTCAGTCGCCTTCTACGACATCCACGGTAAGTCTTGGAGTGGTCCTATTCTACTCTACCGAGAACCACACGGCGCAATAATTAAATATACTTATATAGAGCAAATCATACAGATTGAGCTAGCCTAGCACAGTAAGTTATAAACTTGTGTCGTAGGATGCTAACTCAACGATACCAAAGACAATATAATACTAACGTAATAGACTGCCCACCTCATACAAAAATATTGGACCAAATTAAGGTTGCGAAAAGCAGGCGAATGTATGGCGCAGGAGAGTTGCTTGGTAGTCGATACTAGATGACGGTAATCTGCTTAATATACGGTGTCATTTAAAAAATATTTGGCCTAAAATATTGTTTTGATTTTTAATAAGATATATTTTGTGAAGCATGTTTTTATATTCTCATAATACGGTAGATACAATGTTGTGTAATATCGAGTGGCGCCATCTATGCGAGTCTCTGAGAACAAATCGTACGATTAAGGCGTTGAGACCACATGACGATACTGTATATGATAATGAGACTCAGACCAATCAGAAAAATAACATTTTTCATCATGGCCTGGCCGGGGGGAACGAACCCGGGGCCCTCGTGGCGCAGGCTGAAATGTTATCGGAAATAATTAAATAAAAGGTTCGTGCTAAGTTCTGTTTATATTATCTAATAATTATTACCAGGTAGTTCAGAATCACCTTGTCTGACTCTATCTTATTTTACAAATCTATCTATCAGTCAGGGACGTCCACTGCTGGACATAGGTCTCCTCATAGATCGCCACAAATTGCTGTCTTCTGCATACTGAGTCCACCGACTCCCGGCAACCCTGATGAGGTCGTCGGTTCACCACAGGTGAGGTTTACAAATACCAAGTTCTAACTTACCACAGAAATGGCGCCTTCATCCTTATGTCTCCGCGACTTGCTCTTCTTCTTGATCTTCTCGGAGACGTGTCGCTCGGAGACCTGTCGCTGTTCGGACACCTGCACCTCCTGATAACTGCGCTGCACACGTGTCTCAGACTGTATGAGGGACTGGGACGCCTCCATAGTGGCCGTCGCCGTCGCCATGCTTATTAATTTGTGCTCTGGAAAGAACATAAGGAAAATCATTTATTTCAGATCATGCAAGTAGGGAAACCTTAAGAGAACATACATGATATTTTATCAGGTTGAGATGGTCCATAACATTGTCACCGATCTCGCATACCAATAAATACAATCTTTTAAGTTTGGATTCTCGGTGGTCCTAAAATTTGACAATGGCTGCACATGTTTTACAAGGTTACTAGGAAAAGGGCAAATTATAAAAAAAAAGGGATTACTAATAAATTTGAGTTTAAAGATAAACGGCTGACACGCTTTCTAAAAATTATGTTGGACTGTCACGACGGGGTTGACACTAGAGCCATAAAAATAAATTAATTGTGTAATATTTCGAAGGAGTGGTAGGCAAGTGGTTACAGATGCGAAAAAAGTACCTACAGCTCGGGTCCGTGGAGTTCCAAGAAAAAGGAGGACGGACCAAGCATTCGACGAGATCAGCGAATCAAGGAGTCGGATTCGCGGTACGCCTGAAGAGTGGGGATCCCTGGAGGCTTTGCTTGAAGGGGCAGTGAGGGAGGAGATTCGCTTCGTCCGGTGCCAAGGGTGGACATCAAGTTTAGCTAGAGTCAGTTCTTGTAGTACCTACCTATTATGTTGTTAGTTTAGTTTAATATTTCTATATATATTAATCGTAAATTTTGATTAGCTAGGAGTGAAAGTGTAAGACAAGGAGTCCTGATTGTTGGGTAATGTACACTGTTCCAATCACTTGTTTAGTATTAACGATACAGCTACAACCTCTAAAATTGAAATTACTTTGATCTCGTAAATTGTAAAAAGGAAGAGAAGACAAAAATATTGAAAAGGAAATTATAATTAACATCTCCATTTTAAAGGGTTAATAATTACAAGCATAAAATACTGTATAGTAATATCTGTTTATGTTGATATGATTTAGTTGTTATAGGAGAGGGTCAATCATGACCAGTGAATTGGTATGAAACCTGACTGATCTATTTGAGATGAGACACAGATAATTTAAGGTTGTAGATTTATCGAAATTAACTTAGAATGGATATTTAGACTACTGACTGCTGGGAGTGCATTACTAGCAGAGTTAATATATTTTAACCTTACCTTGATGTTGAGAAACATTGCCTATTCTCACAAACCCCACTATTACTTATATATGAAACTGTATTTTTCCTAAACTTTACCATGAACGATCCATTCTTAGTTAAGACTTGTTGTTAATGAATATAATCAGAACCTGTAAACTATGTATTAGATTGCCAAAAGGGTTTTTTCATTTGGGCTTTCGTTTTTCCCTTTATTAGTATTGGCAGTAAGTTAGAACGGAAGGCTCGGTCGTCATTATATAGCAACCTATAAAGTGATGGTCTAAATCATTAACCAGTTTCGTTTTGCTCTTGTGGAAATATTTAAAGGTATATCTTTGGTAGATAAATAAATTAATGAGATCTACTAAACTTCATGTTTCATTACATTATGATTAAGTTTTCCTATCCCAGGGATTGTATAATGATGAGGTGTTATCAAACAACAGGTAGGGTATATACATTCTATGTAATACCCCAAGTTCAGAATACTAACAGACACCCACTAGTTTGATATAGCCTAGTATTATACTCTCCAGTGCGTGCAACCGAGCCATGATTTCTATGCCTTCAGTCTTGCAAAATAAATAACATTGCCAAATAGATAAATTTGGAGTTCTTATAGTTTAGTAAAAGTCAAATCATCCAGATGAGGCTCGGATTTGAGAATCACACAAACACATCATGTTGTAATTTATGATAGCTTATGGTTTCTTCCAAACCAAGCTAAGCAGACCCTTCAGGCCTGAATTTCAAGAAGATTGAGCTAAGGTCTTTGCTTCTCATTGACCTAGGAGACTAGGATTCATTTCCAGAGTTTAAATTAAGTAACTTCAACATTTGAACACTATTTGATGAACAGAGGAGTCTATAAAGCTAGAATAAGGTTGGAGCTGAGCTACGAAGGATCGCAGAGCGACGTACCAGAGTAGGTATAAATTATGCAACTAAATTGCATAACCACCTCTTAGGTTATCACATGTTTGTTGGAGACATCTCGGTACCAAAGCATTAGAGCAGACTAACGAGAGAGGAACTAAAAGCCAAGTTTCAGTAATAGGTTTACAGGCAGGACGGCGGCGATTCTGGGCACCCCATACACGCCATGTCTTTACAGCTGACCTCCGACCTTGATTTGGCCAAATCAAACTTGACATATATGATATAAAATAAAAATCCATGGATAAAGGGGGAGGGAGCCTCAGGCCCCAGATAAATGGTCCACGTCCTTGGATGTGTAGACGTAAACGCTTCGCAGCGAAAGGAGGTCAGGTCTGTCCCCCAATAACATGATTACATGACCGGATACCGGTGTAGGGATTCCCTGTGTCAGAGTGAAATCGGTCGTATCTCGGTAACCACTACAGTCTTTCACACCAGTCGATCACTTGCTTCAGGTATCCCAGATATAAAAGAAATATATCTAAATAGCTAACTTATTCTGTGTAGCTATGATACAAACTTACTCTATAAATCTCATTTACTGATCTGGGAAACCAAACTCACAAGCAAGCCGACGGGATGTCTGATTGTTTGTTTACAATCCTCAACCTAACACTGAAACATAACCGACCATAATAACCTCACAAACTAAGATGACAGCAAAGTATCTGAGATCTCCCCAACATTCTAATTCCTGTAAATAGATTCATAACACTCGAATCACTAAACAATAGACGATCACATACTTAGTAGGCCGTACCACTACAGAAATGGTGCCGTATGACCAAGGATCCAAATACGTATTCGAAATAACGATACGATTGGATTAGAACTATTTATAAAAATAAAAATAAAAACACAACGTAGAAATCATGGTCGGGTGTAAGAGAAAACTTTTATAGGGATGATATGAGACATTAAGATAAGAGAAAATGATGAGGAGGTGAGGATATTTACTGTGCATGATTTATGTATTATGTATTTGTTGTGTATGTTTGAAAAAGAAAAATAATTACAGTCAAAGTCTGTTACAATGGTAGCGAATAAACCATTAAAATTCAGCTATAAAACAGATAAACGACCGGTAATGGGATATACTTACCTACGTGAAAGTCTAATTACTTTAAAATAATGTGTGCACATACTAAAACATATTCATAGATATATTTATTATTGCAATACACTCATTAGATTTGAAATTTTAATCTGTTTGGGACATCTCGTTGGAAGTTAAAGTAGTGTCATTTCACAAGAAAGGCGGGATTTACGGATGTTTTGTCTACGAAATTACAATAGACCCTAAACTCCGTACCTTTGCTAAAGTTTACGACTCAAAAAGCGTTGTCCGCATATTAGTGCCGGATGAAAACGGTCACCTACTAATAAAATCTTAACAATACAAGGACTACCGTTTCGTAAAATATATTACTCAATACTATGACCATAAATTACAGTAATCACATCAACATTTGTTTAAAGGAATCAAAAAAAAGCAGTGGGGCTTTATAAGACGGTCGTATATTATTCAACCGGGATATATTGTTTTGGTCGATAAAGAACATTTTGACTGTATGTATTTTTTTTTGTAACATATACAAGAAATTTAGAAGGAGTTTACAGTGGAAGCAGACGCTGAAGCTCGGTACTACTTCTTGGTTACTTGTAAGCCTATACTGAGCCTATAACCCGTTGGATTTTTATTCATGTTGGTTTATTACCTTGTCTTACTTATGAACGAAAGATTACACAATTAAAGAAATAACAAGTTTGTACGCGTATTGTGACAGAAGCTGTTAGAATGTCTACAGGTAGAGGAAAGCGTGTTAGGAAACTGGTTGGTATGGATCGGAGTTATAGTAATACCGTGGGGGAGCCAGAGGGGCGAACGGAAGTTGTAGGAAACGCGACTCTAGAGTTAATATTACAAAAAATGAATGAATTTCAAGAGAAATTGCAACAGTTGGGTGCAAGCCGTAATGACGGGAGAAAGGAAAACGAAGGTGACACATCGCGCGAGGGGGTCGAAGTAGGAAATAGTAGTACTCTGATACGGGATTCGATTAGCCTCGCGTCAACTAGCGCTAACACTACGCATTCGGATACGCGAAATTTATACGTCATACAACCCTCTGTTAGTAAGCCGAGTTTTGATGGAAAGCCACTCACGAACCCTATAGTATTTTTAAAGCGGTTAAAGAAATACATTAAGGAGGTAAACGGTCAAGATCGAGAGATTGATATAGCATTAGGTTGCATCACTGGACATGCAAGGAAGGTTATGGAACTGTACTCAAAGAAGTGGGCTGCTTTCTCTGATTTTGAAGCCGATTTTAGACGAAATTATTGGACCGAACAGATACAGGAGTCCGTTAGGTATAGGTTGATAAACGCAGTGTATACAGGTGGATCGGGAATTTCGATGTCCGAACATTTTGCTGAACAGGCCGAGTCAATGCAGTCTCTGACTATTGCTTTCGGTGAGAGAGATTTGGTAAATTCGATAATGCGACACTACGCCTTAGACATTCAGCAATTGTGGTTTACAAGAACCGAGGAGCCCACTATCGTGAGCGGGGCAAATTTCCTTAGAAGCATAGAACAAAACGTTGTTGTGGGACGTAGGGGCGTTGATATGCGTGTTGTAGGTGGAAACGACGGAAAGGGGCGTTACAACAGGACACAGTTCAGGCGGCCGATTGCCGCTGCGATTTCAGCGGGAGAATGGCAGAACAAGAGAGGTTCGACGAGAGGAAGAGGTTATAGTCGGGGTCGGGTAGGTTATAGGGTGAACTTTAATAGGACAGCGCCATTTCCAAGGGGACGAGGGGGAGCAAGTAGTAGGCCAGCTATCACTTTTGTGAAGGAGGGTGAAGTACCAGTATCATCAAAACCTGTGGGGGAGGACACGACAAAAAACTAATGTCCCCTACACAGACGGAGTCCGATTGTTTGCTAATGTGTAGTACAGGGGACAAAGGGACTTCAGGGCGGAAAAGTGAAGACGTAGCATATAAGATTTTGGCTAAGAGTGGATGGGAGCCGGGACAGAGGTTAGGAGTCAGTGGAAAGGGTTTAAGGCGACCGTTGAGAGGGGGCGCATTAGACAACGATTACATTTGTCAGTCAATAGAGAACAGTATAGGAATCTTATTGGAAAATCAGTTCAGCCACGTAGTTGAGTGCGACGAAAGAGGTTCTACGTGTGAGTTCTGTGCGACAAGGGGCAGAGAGGTATATACTATATTCCACGAACTCGACGATATGGACGACATAGGTGTAGATTACTCACTGCCTAGGTTACCTGAAGTATGCGTGTGGATGTACGGACTAAGTATTAATGCTCTTATCGATACTGGGAGTCAGATTAGCGGGATAACTACGGAATTGTACTATTCTATTCAAAGAGAAAAGGGTGATCTACCTGAAGTTGCCATTCCGGTAATACAGGTACAAGGTGCGTTTGGTTTACGGAGCGAAAGTACAAATCGATTGGTTCTAATAGAGTTCAAATTAGGTAGTACGGTTGTCGAAGCGCCGGTATTAATTATGAGGCGATTACCTAGGTCATTGATACTAGGATACGATTGGTTAGAACGGGTGAAAGGAATTATAGATGGCGGTAGGGAACGGACGTTGTCAATTGAACACTTAGGAGTTAGGACTAACATCAGACTAAATTCAGATTGTGAATTAGAACAATTGGGGGGAGAAAGAAACGCCGATACTATCAATGCTATAATAAAACATGGCACGAAACCGATAGAATATTGCGGGTTGGGCAATAAAACAAACAATGGAGATAATAGAGAATACTGTCTAAACGAGTCGGGGTTGAACAGTGAACAAAAGGGACTGTTGCTACCTATATTAGAGAAACATTGTAAGGTGTTTATTGACGGGTTGGGGCTGACCAATAAATACGAACACATCATAAAATTAGTTGACAAACACCTTTTCTTAAACATAGCTACCCGGTACCATTGGCGTATAGAGAACAGGTAAAGGAGAAGTTAGAATGAGCTAGAACGATTAGGAGTTATCCGACAGGAGGCGACTCCGTATAGTAGTTCACTTACTTTTACCAAGAAGGCAGCTAAATATTGAATTAACACACACATCAGTTAGGAATCCACTACCATATTCAACGAAGAGAGTCAATAAGGAATTGGGAAGACTATTTAGGACGTGTTGCGACAAATCCCATCGTTCTTGGGTAGACTTATTACCGAGTATAGAGGATTGTTACAATCAAGTCATACATACTACGACGGGATATGCACCAAATGAGATAGTGTGGGGTATGAGGACCAAGCTATCGACAGATTTTAACGATATCATTTTGGGTGGACGAGATTCACAACAGGAATCGTTAGAACAGATTCAGTAACAGGCACGGCAGAATATGGTTAGGGCGGCAGCAAGTAGGGAATTTCACTACAACAAAAATCATAAATTAATACAGTTTGATGTTGGAGACCTTGTAAAACTAAAGAAATTCACGAAATCGGACGCTGATAAAAAGATAACTAAGAAGTTCGCGCGGCTATACGAAGGACCTTTCATAATAGGGGCGGTACCCAGTGATAACGTATACACTTTGGTCGACCGACAGACTAAAACAGTAAAAGGGAACTATAACGCCATTCACCTATTCCGTTATTACGAGAACAATTAACAAAAAAAAGAAAAAAAAAGGGGTTATGAAAAGGCGTTTGAAATTACAAAGCGGAGGTGGATATTGTTTTACGACCACCTCGGGATGCACAATAGGTAGGCGTGAGCAGTTTTGGGGGAGCGTGAGAAGGCAGAGGTTGCCGTGGGAAATACACGATTAAGGAAGTTCCAAACTAGAATGCTGAGCTCTGGTGTGAGAAAGGAAATATATTTTGAAACGGACCTATACGCTAGGGAGGTAGGAAGAGTTCAGGTGTATCAAAATCTATTTGGGGGAGTGTGAGATGGTCCATAACATTGTCACCGATCTCGCATACCAATAAATACAATCTTTTAAGTTTGGATTCTCGGTGGTCCTAAAATTTGACAATGGCTGCACATGTTTTACAAGGTTACTAGGAAAAGGGCAAATTATAAAAAAAAAGGGATTACTAATAAATTTGAGTTTAGAGATAAACGGCTGACACGCTTTCTAAAAATTATGTTGGACTGTCACGACGGGGTTGACACTAGAGCCATAAAAATAAATTAATTGTGTAATATTTCGAAGGAGTGGTAGGCAAGTGGTTACAGATGCGAAAAAAGTACCTACAGCTCGGGTCCGTGGAGTTCCAAGAAAAAGGAGGACGGACCAAGCATTCGACGAGATCAGCGAATCAAGGAGTCGGATTCGCGGTACGCCTGAAGAGTGGGGATCCCTGGAGGCTTTGCTTGAAGGGGCAGTGAGGGAGGAGATTCGCTTCGTCCGGTGCCAAGGGTGGACAT
The DNA here is from genome assembly GCA_963082605.1 of Rhodophaea formosa. NCBI lineage: Eukaryota > Metazoa > Arthropoda > Insecta > Lepidoptera > Pyralidae > Rhodophaea > Rhodophaea formosa. The sequence goes on along the minus strand of OY720228.1, from coordinate 2,954,886 downwards.
CAAGTTTAGCTAGAGTCAGTTCTTGTAGTACCTACCTATTATGTTGTTAGTTTAGTTTAATATTTCTATATATATTAATCGTAAATTTTGATTAGCTAGGAGTGAAAGTGTAAGACAAGGAGTCCTGATTGTTGGGTAATGTACACTGTTCCAATCACTTGTTTAGTATTAACGATACAGCTACAACCTCTAAAATTGAAATTACTTTGATCTCGTAAATTGTAAAAAGGAAGAGAAGACAAAAATATTGAAAAGGAAATTATAATTAACATCTCCATTTTAAAGGGTTAATAATTACAAGCATAAAATACTGTATAGTAATATCTGTTTATGTTGATATGATTTAGTTGTTATAGGAGAGGGTCAATCATGACCAGTGAATTGGTATGAAACCTGACTGATCTATTTGAGATGAGACACAGATAATTTAAGGTTGTAGATTTATCGAAATTAACTTAGAATGGATATTTAGACTACTGACTGCTGGGAGTGCATTACTAGCAGAGTTAATATATTTTAACCTTACCTTGATGTTGAGAAACATTGCCTATTCTCACAAACCCCACTATTACTTATATATGAAACTGTATTTTTCCTAAACTTTACCATGAACGATCCATTCTTAGTTAAGACTTGTTGTTAATGAATATAATCAGAACCTGTAAACTATGTATTAGATTGCCAAAAGGGTTTTTTCATTTGGGCTTTCGTTTTTCCCTTTATTAGTATTGGCAGTAAGTTAGAACGGAAGGCTCGGTCGTCATTATATAGCAACCTATAAAGTGATGGTCTAAATCATTAACCAGTTTCGTTTTGCTCTTGTGGAAATATTTAAAGGTATATCTTTGGTAGATAAATAAATTAATGAGATCTACTAAACTTCATGTTTCATTACATTATGATTAAGTTTTCCTATCCCAGGGATTGTATAATGATGAGGTGTTATCAAACAACAGGTAGGGTATATACATTCTATGTAATACCCCAAGTTCAGAATACTAACAGACACCCACTAGTTTGATATAGCCTAGTATTATACTCTCCAGTGCGTGCAACCGAGCCATGATTTCTATGCCTTCAGTCTTGCAAAATAAATAACATTGCCAAATAGATAAATTTGGAGTTCTTATAGTTTAGTAAAAGTCAAATCATCCAGATGAGGCTCGGATTTGAGAATCACACAAACACATCATGTTGTAATTTATGATAGCTTATGGTTTCTTCCAAACCAAGCTAAGCAGACCCTTCAGGCCTGAATTTCAAGAAGATTGAGCTAAGGTCTTTGCTTCTCATTGACCTAGGAGACTAGGATTCATTTCCAGAGTTTAAATTAAGTAACTTCAACATTTGAACACTATTTGATGAACAGAGGAGTCTATAAAGCTAGAATAAGGTTGGAGCTGAGCTACGAAGGATCGCAGAGCGACGTACCAGAGTAGGTATAAATTATGCAACTAAATTGCATAACCACCTCTTAGGTTATCACATGTTTGTTGGAGACATCTCGGTACCAAAGCATTAGAGCAGACTAACGAGAGAGGAACTAAAAGCCAAGTTTCAGTAATAGGTTTACAGGCAGGACGGCGGCGATTCTGGGCACCCCATACACGCCATGTCTTTACAGCTGACCTCCGACCTTGATTTGGCCAAATCAAACTTGACATATATGATATAAAATAAAAATCCATGGATAAAGGGGGAGGGAGCCTCAGGCCCCAGATAAATGGTCCACGTCCTTGGATGTGTAGACGTAAACGCTTCGCAGCGAAAGGAGGTCAGGTCTGTCCCCCAATAACATGATTACATGACCGGATACCGGTGTAGGGATTCCCTGTGTCAGAGTGAAATCGGTCGTATCTCGGTAACCACTACAGTCTTTCACACCAGTCGATCACTTGCTTCAGGTATCCCAGATATAAAAGAAATATATCTAAATAGCTAACTTATTCTGTGTAGCTATGATACAAACTTACTCTATAAATCTCATTTACTGATCTGGGAAACCAAACTCACAAGCAAGCCGACGGGATGTCTGATTGTTTGTTTACAATCCTCAACCTAACACTGAAACATAACCGACCATAATAACCTCACAAACTAAGATGACAGCAAAGTATCTGAGATCTCCCCAACATTCTAATTCCTGTAAATAGATTCATAACACTCGAATCACTAAACAATAGACGATCACATACTTAGTAGGCCGTACCACTACAAGGTTACCATCCCTACCATACTGATCATGGAGAAAAGAAAAAAGTGGCTTAGTGCATGCCGGACTCGCTCATGTAGGGTTCCGTAGCAGCAGGCATAGATAAGGCGACAATTTGACGAGCTCGGTGGCGCAGCGGTCAACACGGGTGGTCCCAGGTTCAATCCCTGGTCAGGTCAAGATGAAAAATGATCTTTTCAGATTGGCCTGGGTCTTCGGTGTTTATCTCTGTGATTTGTCCGTGTATAGTTATTTATTTATAAGACCCTTATCTATGCCTGCTGAATAGGGAATCTACTAAGCGCACCGTTTTCCTAAATCTATCCAATAATCAACCATCAATTTTTGGCAACAAAAAGTACTTTAACTTACTTATGATTTAAGAACAAAAAAAATTATAAATAGATTGAACAATTTGCCAGCGATTTGTACTTAATTGCCAATCACAACGAGCAGCCGAGCATGCTTACAGTTAACACTTCTAAAACAGGGCGTTTTGATATCAATCTTACGAGAAATAACAAATTATAGAACTTGATTATAGAAACGTTACAGTATTTTCCTGATTAGTCACGAAATTATTAACACCTTTATTCTTTTTAATTATGCATCATTTTGTATACAGCTCTGAAGATTTATTATATTTATTTTATTCCTATTGTCTTTATATTAATTATCTCGCTATGATAATTAATATTATCATAGCGAGATAATTCAAATCTTATAAAAGATTTGAATTAGAGCGTCAAATTTATTAATTACCTACGTCTAAGTTTATATACAATCATTAACGACACGAAGATTTTATTAAAATCATCTTAGAAGGAAAGATTTAAGTTAGGAGAGGAACAGGAAGGCCACGGAGCCCGCCATTGACAGACGAAATAAAAGAGAAGGCAAAAGACTTTTTGTACAGAGAGATCAAAGAGATAGCGGAGGATAGAAAGAGATGAAAAATACTCCACCAACAAGAACAAAGTTCTTAAATATATGATGATAATGAAGTATAAAGTAATAAGTAAATTATTGAAAACAAAAACAAATTACCCCCAGCAAACTGATGAGCCGTCAATGCAACCATTTTTAGTATCACTGTAATCCTTCTCCCAAATCCGCACTGTAAACGAACGCAACTTTAGCTAGCCGAAATGTACCACAAAATTTCACTAGACGACCTGTTACCCGGAATACTAAACGTGAAATGACTAGTTTCCCGCCCCATGTAAATATATACAGTAAAATTGAAGTTTACGTCCTACATTCTAGCTTCAACGTCCTACGATTCAATTTATCATTCATCAGAGCAGGATGAACCTATATGACAGAGCGAGAAAGCAACACATTTTTTCTTTTACGTATATAGGTCTGTCCTGCTCTATTGATTTGACAAAATGGTGTGTAGGATGCTTTACGTGATCTGATTCATATATTTTGGCGCGCAAATTAGTAAGATATTAGTGATGTAATTTTTTCCTCTGTACTGATGATGTATTTATTTATGTGTTAAGTTGTCATTGCGGCAGGACAATGGGGTGAGCTACTGCGTCCTACGCATATGATTCATATCGGGGATTCGTAATTTTTAGGGTAAATGTGACGCAGCTATTTACGTGGAGTTATGCGTGTGCTATTCGCAGTGAAAAAAGTCATAATGATTAGGTCAATTATTTAATAAACTGAAGTCCAATTTTAATACTTTTATAAAACAAGGATACAAACAGAGATATTGAACACGATATTTTAGCACTTAGTTGAGGTCTTTAGAAATATATGGTTAACCTAGAAGTAGACCTTTTGATCAGAAAACACATATTCCTTTGATAAATCAAAGGAATATGCAGTAAAATAAAAGAAACATATTTGCGTATAACATTAAGTATAAATAAAGAAATTTCGTTTAGAATAAGTGTCGACAAGTGCGCAATTCTTGTTTCACTATGATTTTTCATTTTCGTGCTAATGAAGATAAAAATTATGAATTTTCTTTGCAAAAAACATTATTGATACAACAAATTAACTATGCACGTGAGTCTTGCATGCGAATCGCAACTAGCACGCAACTGATAGTTTGATAATGTTAGTAAGTAATTAAATCGATTTTCAGTCGGAAAACTATAGTGACACAAAAGTGATTTACGGGCAGATTGTTACTAAGTGGCACGATAGTAACTAAGTGGAAGCGTTTTGTGCTCGACATGTATATGGTTCCCTAAGGCCGGCCTTACACCATTCTGAATTTATACTCTGACAGTACAGACATAGCTGTTTTCTTCCCGTGAAGACTCTAAACGCCGGTCAAGGAATTGGGCAAAAATCTAATAAAAAACGTCATAAGAAGATGCGACTAGCAACCCGTCACTATTTTGATTCCACTTTCCTTTTACGCCCAATCACGCTAAACGCAACCTTTGGGTTTTGCAACCTTGAGATCTGTCTGCCCCGCAAGGAATAAAGACGTGATAATATGAACGTAAATGTAAACAATTCTGCTTGCCGACAGTAAAAAAGCCAAATAATGTAGACCGTGACGTGTCGTAACATTCAATGACACACGTAAGATTTGGCGCGCGAACACAATTTATATTTAGCAGTCGCCGGCTCGTCTCATACTAGAGGAAAAATGCTATACCGACACAAAAAATAGTGTGAGACGTTACCAATGTTTACAACACACCAGTTCATGAGTGACAAGACAATGAATGTATAAGACTATGTATAAATGTTAACATTATCTACATTTGACTCATTTATTTCAATTAATTTATATAAACAATTAGCAGTATTTAAAAAAAATCGACTGCTGTTTTTTAAGGGATTGTCCGCCATATTAATTTTTTGCTGACATTACATACATACCCTATGACACTCCGGGGAAGAATACGAATCTAATGACAATTCACACATCAAAATCGGTTAAGCCGTTTAAGCTACCAAGAGGCAAAAACAGAACAGAAAAACTTACATAGGTAAGCTCAAAAAACATTACCCTTTTTCTGGGTGGGTCATTCGGGTAAAAAATAAGTAATGACTACCTATATTTATAATATTTGCACGCCGTCAAAGGCTGAATGTATAGGACTATAACATCTATAAACGACTCATACAATCTCATTTTATAAAAAATACAGTCTAAGTTAAAAATATCATCTATTTTTAACCGATATCAAAAAAGGAGGAGGTGCTCAATTCGTCTGTATGTTTTTTTGTATGTATGTTACGCGATTACTTAGTCAATTATGGACCGATTTTAGTGATTCTTTTTTTTGTTCGATAGGTAATACTTCCGAGATGGTCCCATAAAATTTTTATCGCAATGTATTGAGCACTTTTTGAAAAATAAACAAAAAAAATTATAAGAGTATGCCGTTCGGTTAAAACTTATTTGTATTCTATTCTTATGCAAATCAAGACGATGTTGATGAGAGCGTTACTCCTCTGTTTTGACTGAACTTCAAAGGTGGTCCTATAATATTTTTATCGAAATGTATCCAGTGCTTTTAGAAAAAATCAACAAAACCCAAAAAAATTGTACAAGTATGCCGTTTGGTTTAATTTTATTTCTGTTGAATTTTTCGCGAATCAAGAAAAGATGATGACGGCGTTGTTCTTCTATTTAGATTGAACTACCACACCCACTAAACCCTAATTTTAAGTTCCAGTTTGTACATTTACGTATAGGGTTAAAGTCGGTTTAACTTTTTTGTTAAAAATAATTATTTGAAGTCGGTTTATAGTAAACAATTGTAATTTCACACACGCTATTGTCGTAGTGCGTACAATATAAAATATTGACATTTCGCAACAAAACATCACCGCACAAAGAAAACAATCACAGCGAACTGTGTCAGCGTTATTTATTATTTTTTCAAGAAACAATCAGTAGGAAGCTGGCAGTAAAACATTTTAAAACTTCCCCGTTCGGGTTCACTGTGCCACAAATTAGGGAAGCTACAGAAGGAGGGTTTTCTAAAACAAGTGACGGTGGCGGCACTGAGACGTGACAAAGCTGTTTTACAGGGAATTGGCACAGAGCAAGAAAAGTCTCGTCGATCGCGTGGGCTACATTGATTACATTGCTCTATGGGCATTGGGCATATGTGTCAGTTGTACGCTAGTAGTCTGTAGCTTTTGAACAATTAATAAATACATATATCTAATGAGATAATTTTAAATATGATATGACGTGAAAAAGTGCCTGCAAAGGCCTATTTTCTGAATAAACGTTTTGATTTTGATTTTGCTTGTCAAATTTTATCCAATGACAGCAGCTCATGTGGTCCCACTGTGGTCCTACGACCCAATAAAAAAAATGTTAATAGCTTCTAACCCAAATTGGTCATCAATCGCAGGAGATAATGATGAATGGCGTAACAGAGGAGTGGGACAGTGTAGGCTAATTAAAAAAATCGTAGAGACCCGTATGGAATTTTAGAATGCCATGAGAATGTTAAGATAAGCAGCATTAAGTTAGCATTTTAGGAAAAGGAACACTGATATTTAAATTATGAGTAAGAACAATATTCTCAGGACTTCACTAATTAACCAATATTTTTTTTTTACTTTGCAGTATAAGTGACTTTCGTGTCTGTGTGTTGTCTAGACGAATTTTTATTTGTATCTCTAGATTAAGGCAATAGACCTGAAGGAATCACTACTAGTTTGATTAGACAAAATTAATTAATCCGTATTAAATTATTTTTATTTAATTGTATAACAATCGCGAAAACATTAGATATCATTAGTTTTATTAGATCATCTCTAACTTTATTTATACACACACCTCTGTACTTTTGGTAATTTATGACGTGGGCAACACTGACATAACCTAAAATAGCTCGTCCCAATTAAGCTGTGTTGCTTGTAACACGACACTTATATTCCATTAAACAGAAGAAAAACAAGTGGAAAACTTGTAGAAAGGATTGGGAGTAGCGTCAGATAACAAAAATAGATGAGAGTCATAATTTGGGTGAAATTAGACGTTTTGATTGGTCATGTTTGTGGGTGGTATGTTTTCGAGGATTACTGTATTTCGGAGTCGATTAAGGGATTTCGTTTTATGAGATATTTGTAAACACATAGAATATAATGTTATTCCTAGGAATGACAAGGAGCGAATACTCTTCTTATTATTATCGTCTTGAGTTTTAGAATGATTTTTTTGTCTTATTGTTTGTTTTTATCCAGTGCAATCTCAGCTGTGATCGATATAGTTCTGTGGCTGTGATGCTGTGGTCAAGGTATTTGCCTAATGACCCAAAGACCGTGTTGCAAAATTGAACATTTCTAGAAAATTCCTAGACACTTTTAGCTTTTGTACTTATAAGTACGGTCGAGTCACAAACAGAGAGATTAGTTCAATGATTTTAGACAATGCATGATCGCAGAAATTCGTTTGACATTCATCCATATATTGTAGTATACCTGTATACAAAATGGACTACAATAAGTGTTTACTCCACAAGAGCCCATGGCTAATTCACAAAAGCAGGCATAAACAATAAACATCTCCACACCTCAGGCAACGAGATTTGGCGCGAAACTCGTACACATTTCAGTGCAAACTCAATGTTTACCCGACAGAGTGGGAGTAAGTGATGCAGCAGGAATGTCGGATTCCCGGCTATCGATACATTTATGGCTCCGGGAATGGCGAAGTAGGTACTACGAGTAATATATTGTATGGTCGTGAAGGAAATGGGGGCAATCATCATCATCATCAGGTCTTTTTTAGTCTGTACTGCAGAAGCACGACCCTCTCTGTACTAACAGAGCCATATATTACCCAGAACAGTCAGAGGATTTGACCTACACTCTCCACTCTCTGGCCAAACGGGCTGGAGAGGTCGGAATGAGAATACAAGTCAAAATGGTTAAAACTTTAAATATAGACTAAAATAAGTGTTTATTCCACAAGAGCCCACCGCAAATTCCCAAAAGCAGGCATATGCAATAAACATCTCCACACCTCAGGCAATGAGATTTGGCGCGAAACTCGTATACATTTCAGTGCAAACTCAAGTGTTTACCCGACCGAGTGGGAGTAAGTGATGCATCAGGAATGACGGATTCGGACGGCAATGGCGAAGTAGGTACTACGAGTAATATATTGTTCGGACGTGAACGAAAAGGGTCGATTTTAGATGAAGAAACAAGACTTTGAACCGTTAAAAATGGACTAAAATAAGTGTTCCATGCTGGTTTGGGAGAAAGAATATACCAGTAGATTTTCTTCTCGCGCAGACAGTAAAAGCCGATCAAGGGATTTGGGCAAAAACCTAAAGAATCACTTTTCAACAACACACAGTCATAAGGCGCTGCGGCTAGCAACACATCAGTATTTTGATTCCGCTTTCCATCTTAAAGAAAGAAAATAGACTTAGTAGTATTAGATAAAACGAATTAAATAAATTCAGTAGTTATTGAGTTTATCTATAAAACATCAAATCTTGCCTTTTATAATTTTAGTCTAAAGGATCTTGATGATCAGTAAACATTGAAAATATCAAGAAGCCGATGATTCAGGAAGTTTAAAATAAGCTGATCGTGTTACGAGGCGGGATTCTCACACCCACGATATGTGCGAAATAAACTACGAATCTTCTGATTTCGTGTACAGCAAGTATTTTTTGAGAGAAAAAGATCGAAAAATATATAGCCGTAACCGTCAAACTAACATCAAAAACTGGCCAAGTGCGATGCGTACAGTGCATATTGCATAGAAGTATGAACGATTTTTTTTTTAAATCTATGGCATATTGGCTAATGTTCTCACCACAAACTAGAGAAGAAGAATAAGAACAATAACTGGTCAAGGACGAGTTGGAATCACACGAAAAGTTTCGTAGAATATTTAACTATGGTAAACTAATAAATAAAAAGACGCTTAAAAAGCACGTTCGAGGTATGGGCTACAATGAAATGTTATAAAATACAAATGGGTCTCAGATGTTTATCTTTTATAAATTGTATTATCGTTGAACTAGCATCATACCTACGACATATGTTCACAAGTCTGTCTGTTCCATTGTTGGATCCTGTAGCCATAGACATATGCCTGCATGTAGCCTAGCCTAAATGGCTTGTCCTAGTGTGAGATGTCATTAGATTAGTATTTTTCCCCGGAGTGTCATAGGCTATGTAAAGTCAGCAATAAATCAATATGACAGACGTATAATTTTTAATAATGCAATTTTTTTATGGCATAGTATTATGATAAAGTCTAAAATTTCAAGTAGGCAGAAGTCAAATAAACTACTTGCAAGGCGCAAGCTGCCACATTTGGCGCTGCAGTTCTGCAATCTCGTAAATCCTCCTTAATTACTGCAGTGTGTCTTCGTTCCTCTCAATGACCAATGATGTCACTGATACTTAAATAATATTTCTTTTGATACGATTTTATCGCCTTTATTACATTATTTTATATGTAGCGTGATCATACATACACTTTTATTTCATCTAACTCGAACATTTAAATAAGAAGGTCGTATATACGTCACCCGGCGGATCTATGCCCAGCGCGCGTCATATGCTGCGCGCGCACTACAAATGATGTCGAGTAGAGACGCGTTTGATGGTTGACGTCCTGTCATGTACGAAAAATTGTATCTCTATTTTATTATTATTTGTTGTGAATTAATTAAATAATTATTGTTTCTCCATAAACGCATACTGAAAATTAATACATAAAAATCATAGTGCAGAAGACCTCCTTTCATTTCACTATACTGGTGACCCTATTTGAACCTATAATGGAGAAGGATTTTCGAGATGCAGAAGAAGACGTTGCGCGACGAGAAAGGTGCGTTTCTATGGATTCCGAAAATAATGAAGGAATAATTTCAACCGCCGGTGCCTATAAAATATCAGTACGCGTCCCACCATTTTGGCCCGAAGAGCCCGAGATTTGGTTTGCGCAAGTTGAAGGTCAGTTTTCAATATCTGGAATCACGAGTGACGCAACTAAATTCAACTACGTCATTAGCCAGCTAGACAATAAGTTCTCTAGAGAGGTGAAGGATATCATCATCAGTCCGCCAGCTAAAGATAAGTATATTAAGCTTAAGGCCGAACTAATTAAGCGACTGACGGTATCCAATGAGAATAAGCTGAAGCAATTGTTGATGCATGAAGAGCTTGGAGACCGAAAGCCGTCGCAATTCCTACGGCACCTGAAAGGCTTGGCCGGACTTGACGTTCCTGATGATTTTCTGAAGACCATCTGGATGAGCCGTCTTCCTTGCGGTATCCAAACAGTTCTCGCAGGACAACCAACTACAGCTCACCTGAACGATCTTGCAGACCTTGCTGATCGCGTTTGTGACCTGACAACAACTATGCCTAAGGTTGCTTCTTTGTCCCAGCCCAACCAGAGCTCGGAGGTAGTTGAGCTTAGGAGAGAAGTTGTTGAGTTGCGGAAGAAACTTCAGGACATGGCAGTTGGCGGTAGCCGATCACAGCAGCGATCCTCTCGGTGCCCTAACCGTAGCAGATCCCGATCGAGGCAGCGCTCGCAGTCCAACTATCGCAAGTTCCCGCTCTGTTGGTATCACGGCAAGTATGGAGACAAGGCCAGCTACTGTGTTCGGCCCTGTGACTACAAGGCGGAAAACACCATGGGCAGTCGGTAATGGCGGCTGACGATTGCCCGTCTTCATCAGCTGGTCGCCTGTTCATCACCGATCGATCTTCGAAGCTGCAGTTTTTAGTCGACACTGGTAGCGACCTCTGCGTCTTCCCTCGATCGGCTTTACGTGATCGTCGTGCAAAAACTGATTTTATCTTGTGTGCAGCTAATGGCTCAAATATTTCAACCTATGGTTATATTCATTTTAATTTAGATTTTGGTTTACGTAGGAGCTATAATTGGCGTTTTGTTGTTGCTGACGTTACAAGACCTATAATCGGAGTAGATTTTCTAAATTTTTACAACCTTATTGTGGACTGTCGGAATAAGAAATTAATTGACAATACTACATCCATTTCATCTATGGCCATTATAGCAGATTGTAAAAATATTCATTCCGTTAAAGTCATGACCGGTGATTCTCGGTACCACAAGATTCTTGATGAATTTCCCGAGATTACCCGTCCAGCAGGTATACATCGCACAATTCCACACAACACCATACATCATATCCGCACGACACCAGGCCCTCCAGTTTCTTGCTCTCCCCGTCGTCTAGCCCCAGACAAGTTGAAAATAGCTCGAGAGGAATTTCAAGCTATGTTGGCTAATGGTACAGCGCGTCCTTCTGAGAGCCCGTGGTCGTCGCCTTTGCACTTAGCGCCCAAAAAAGATAATGGTTGGCGTCCGTGCGGCGATTACCGATTGCTCAATGCTCGTACCGTGCCTGACAGGTATCCGATTAGGCATATTCACGACTTTGCCCATAGTATTGCCGGCTGCAAAGTCTTCAGTACTCTTGATTTGACAAAAGCGTATAATCAGATTCCTGTCAGTCCGGATGACATTCAGAAGACCGCCATTACGACGCCATTTGGATTGTTTGAATTCCCGTTTATGAGTTTTGGTTTAAGGAACGCAGGCCAAACTTTCCAAAGGTTCGTGGATGAAATTACTCGGGGGCTCGATTTTGTCTATTGCTACTTAGATGACTTTCTAATTTTTAGTAGGAGTGAGTCAGAACACGAGGAGCACCTCCGTATAATCTTCAAAAGATTGAAAGACTACGGCATGCTACTGAACACATCCAAGTGTGTCTTTGGAGCCTCTGAGATAACCTTTTTAGGATACCACATCTCCGAAAAAGGTACCAGACCACTGGACTCCAAGGTTCAGGCTATCAAGGATTTCCCTGCTCCCACCAGCGTCAATCAGCTTAGAAGGTTTTTAGGCATGCTCAACTTTTATAGGAGATTTCTTCCCAAAGCTGCCTCTATTCAAGCACCTTTAAATGCTTTGCTCACTGGCGCGGTGAAAGGATCACATCCTATCACTTTGGCAGGTGATACACTTGCAGCTTTCGACGCTTGCAAAGAAGCTCTTTCAAACGCTGCACTTCTTGCTCACCCAGACTGCTCTGCCAAACTAGCTCTGGTAACTGATGCGTCTGACAAAGCCATTGGCGCAGTCCTCCAGCAGCTGAGAAATGGTGTCTGGGAGCCTCTAGCTTTCTTCTCCCGCAAGCTAAGTCCTTCACAGGTGAAATACTCGCCATATGACAGGGAATTGCTTGCCATATATGAAGCCATAAAATACTTTAGGCACATGCTTGAGGCTAGGCATTTTGTAATCTATACTGACCATAAGCCGATCAGTTTTGCATTTCACGAAAGGAAAGCTAACTGTTCGCCTAGGCAGTTTAGACATTTAGATTACATAGCTCAGTTTACGACCGACATTCGACATATATCCGGTAAAGATAATGTCGTTGCTGACACTTTGTCGCGTATTGAAGAGCTGAGTGCGCCTGTAAGCCTCGAGCAACTAGCCAAGAGCCAAAGTACTGATCCGGAACTGGAAAAATTGATTGAGAGCGGCTCTTCGCTACGCCTTGAAAAATTACAAGTACCTGGATGTCGTATACCCTTGTACTGCGACGTTAGTACACCAACCTCCAGGCCCTTTGTACCAAAATTCTTTCGCAAGCAAGTCTTTGACTCTTTACATTCCCTAAGCCACCCTGGAACCAACGCGTCGGCAAAGTTAATTGCTGAAAGGTTTGTCTGGCCAGGTATCAGGAAAGATTGTAGAGATTGGGCTCGTGGTTGTATCTCATGCCAACGTGCAAAAGTCACAAGACACGTTAACGCACCGCTTGGTAATTTTAAATTGCCGAGAGCTCGATTTAAAGAGATCCATATAGATCTGATAGGTCCTCTTCCTATCTCGCAAGGCTATCGGTATTGTCTGACTGCCATAGATCGCTTTACGCGATGGCCAGAAGCAATACCGATAGAAGACATTACTGCCGAGACTGTTGCCAAAGCTTTGCTGTCTACCTGGATTGCTCGTTTTGGTTGTCCCACGGTAATAACAACTGACCGTGGCCGACAATTCGAATCTGCCTTATTCGAATCCTTGTCCAAAATGGCTGGATTCGAGCACAGGCGTACGACAGCTTATCATCCAGCTTGCAACGGTCTCGTGGAGCGATTCCATCGTCAGCTCAAAGCAGCAATCGTTTGCCATGCCAACGACAGGTGGACAGAGTCATTGCCCTGGGTACTTCTTGGTGTGAGAACAGCATTCAAGGAAGACTTGCAAGCCTTTGCGGCCGAACTAGTCTATGGAGAACCGCTAAGACTACCTGGCGAGTTCTTTGAGGCTACTGTTCCGATGACTACAGATGTGACGGAATTTACTGCACGATTGAGGAGTCTGGCCGGGAGTCTTCGACCAGTTTCAGCATCACGTCATAATTCATCGCAAAATACTTTTATTTTCAAAGAATTAGCAACCAGTGAATATGTCTTCCTGCGCGATGACACTACACGTGGTTCGCTGCAGCCAGCCTACTCAGGACCCCATAAGGTCATCAGTAGGGGAGACAAAGTGTTTAAGATTCTCTTAAACAACAGAGAAGTTACTGTCAGCATTGACCGGCTCAAACCAGCCTTCATATTGGCTGATCCTTCTCTAGATTTACCTTTAACCAATTCAGGTAATCAGGTTACTCGTTCAGGGCGACGAGTTAAGTTTCCAGATTTTTATCGCCCTTGACGGTCTCTGGGGGGGAGTGGTGTAGCGTGATCATACATACACTTTTATTTCATCTAACTCGAACATTTAAATAAGAAGGTCGTATATACGTCACCCGGCGGATCTATGCCCAGCGCGCGTCATATGCTGCGCGCGCACTACAAATGATGTCGAGTAGAGACGCGTTTGATGGTTGACGTCCTGTCATGTACGAAAAATTGTATCTCTATTTTATTATTATTTGTTGTGAATTAATTAAATAATTATTGTTTCTCCATAAACGCATACTGAAAATTAATACATAAAAATCATAGTGCAGAAGACCTCTTTTCATTTCACTATATATACACCGAACGTTTCGAAGACTTTACAGTGTTAATGTTTGCAGGTAGACTAAGTTCTTATTTGTGTAATCATCATTATCATCATTTCAGCCGCAAGAAGACCTAAAATATTTATTTTATTATTAAAAGTAATAATTTTTAAATGTGTAGCAGTCGCGAAAACATTAAAAACATGATGTCACAGATGCTTTGGTCGCAATTCCATCAGCCATAAGCACCATCGAAATCGTTCAAGTCACACTAACATGAATCCCATTAAAAGGTGTAATGTATATTCTTTTTCGAGTTAATGTATACATTCATACACATACTGTCACGTCTCTTTCCTTAGAGGGGTAGACAGAGCCCAGGTCTGTAACACCTAAAGCCCACGTTTTGTAAGTTGGTAAGCTTGTAGGTGGAAAACGGAATCCAAAGAATGATAGGTTCATCATAGTGATGTTCAATCAGTGCGATTGGTTGAAATCTGGGTCTTATGCAATAATGGATTTATGACTAAGTATTTATGACATCACTGGTCGTTGAGAGTAATGAAGATATATTGGAGCAATTAAACTGGATTTATGATATTGTACCATTTCAATGGTAATTTAGGCTTGAAAATGCTAGAATCTTTCTTGTAATGGACACTAACCTTGGTATTATAATAGCCGTTTTCCGACCGCATAGATAAGACTGTGTCATGCATAAACGTAGAATATAGATTTCTATAAGCTAAGTGCATATAGATTTATAAAAATACGTCTTTACTGCCAACCTCATATAAAAATATTTTGGGGGAACACTAGGCACAGTAGCGACGCCAAGTTTTCATATTATGAGAATCAGTCATTAAGAGAAATAGTGATTACCGCCAAAAACGGCCGTTTTAGGCGGTAAACTGATTCTCATAATTCTCACTGATTCTGATAATATTAAAACATGATTCTAAAAATACTTCAGGTTATTTACTAGTGCTTATATGATTTATTTTGCGTTAGCCTTAACTTACTAAAACTAGGGTGTAATTTAAAATATTATGCCAAAAAATATTCTGCTAATTGGGAAGACCTCCTTGTCTTCCCAATTAGCAGAATATTTTTTGGCATAACATAAGTAAGTTTAATCTTGATGTTATTTGGACTATAAATTACAATTAATGTGCACCTAGACCTATTTGCATGTTGGTACCTAATGTGGCGAAACATGTGCTAAGAAAATTGTATTTAACGTATCTATGTACCGTGTTTTATGGAAATTAATATGATAAAGATAATTATTATGATTAATTTTAACTACGATCTGCATGCTAGAAAATCTGCCATATCTAACTTCGACAAAGGCGGATATTAAGATAGTAAAACACGTCATAAATTAAAAAACTAGATTAAGAATCCCGGTCTTTGAACCGAATCGGATTAACCTGACCGACATGGGCCTCGGACAGAAATAACTGGGCTATTTTTATTGTTACGACCGCCTTAGCATGGATTATGAGGTGAAACAGAACTTTATATACTGACAGTACATAAAAATGTATGAATCATAATTCCAAATTTTTCTTCCATGCTGGTTTAAGAGAAAAGGAAAAACATAGAATATACCAGCTGCTTTTCTTCTCGCGCAGACCGTAAAAGCCGGTTAAGGGATTGGGCGAAAATCTAAGGAATCACGTCAATAGGCGATGCAACTTGCATCCCATCCTGTGATCCCATCACTATTCTGATTCCATTCTCCACCAACAAGCCCATCAACATGCTAAACGTTGCCTTTAGGTTTTACAGACCTGGGCTCTGTCCTCCCCCACAAGGGAAAAGACGTGATTGTTTGTATGTATGATCCCGAAGGATACAGTGTTGTTGAGGAAGAAGTTCCCGAACGCCATCTAGCGTCCGCTATTATGACTGCATTTATGCGGTATTTTCAAAGCCAATGACTTTTTAAATATTTTTTTTATAGTTTTTTTTATTTAAGCCTATGTATTTTTAAAACATGAAATATTTCAATGGGACATTATGCAAAAGATACATTTTTGACATTTTGCGACTGTGGGACATTTTGTCAAAGTGACATTTTGCGACAAGGGGACATATTGCGAAAGGGACATTTTGCATTTGCAACGAAGCGGCTATGATGATGCACAATATGAATAATGACAGCACAATTTGCATCTTCAAAACTTCTTATGATGAGGTGCCAAAAGAAACACGAAACAGGTGTCACCTTCTCGAAATCAAATGCCGCGAAAATCCTATTAGTGAACAGATAAAATTACAATTTTAAATTACTATTTTGTAGTTACGCCTGGCCAACGTGGAGAGTGTAGGCCAAATCCTCTGACTGCTCTGGCTAATATATGGCTCTGGTAGTACAGAGAGGTCGTGCTCCTGGAGTAGTGTCTAAAAAAACCGGCCAAGTGCGTGTCGGGCCACGCGCAGTGTAGGGTTCCGTAGTTGCGAATGACAACTTTGAGTTCACACTGTTTACACTCGCACCTCACAATTTACCGACCAAAAACATCAAACAATGAAAATTATATGAAATTTTACATTTTCGAGCACATTTTATTAGTTGGTTGCCTATAACTTTTTAGTTTGTACTTAGTACTCAGCTCTGATAGTTTTCCTTTCAACTTCAGTATATATACTACTGCTGTAATTTTTTTCACGTATCCATATATAACCGTTTAGCAGATAGAGGGGGGGACACGTACCTCTAACAAAAAATTGCGCTTTAAAACCAAATATTTCGGAAACGGATCCCTAAATCGAAAAATGGTGTTCTCGAACCCACAATATTTTTTAAAGACCTATTTAACAATACACAACACGAGGGGTTTGTATAGAAAAAAAAAATATTACTCCCTGTTTACTTGTATGGGAGCTACCCTAAAAAAAAAGTTTTTCCAAGATTTTTTTTACCACTTTTTTGCCATGATTAATATACATACTCATACCAAATTACAGCTCTCTACTTATAGTATCTGAGTAAAACCGCGGACGGACAGACAGACAGACAGACATGGCGAAACTCTAAGGGTTCCTCGTTTACTACGGAACCCTAAAAAGACCAGATGATGATGATGACGTTTAGCGTGTTGATGGGCGTATATATGAAAAGCGGATTCATAATAGTGATGGGTTACAAGCCGCATCGCAAAAACGTGATTTCATAGATTTTCGCCCTTCTTGACCGGCTTTAACGGTTTGCGCCTACGAATAAGAATATCAGGAAGCATAACTGAACTTTAAAAGTGACCCCACTCAATGGGAACCACGTAGGGCGGGGCTTAAAAAGGGAACCACGGCCGCTTTCAGTCATCGCTGTCACTTCGACGAAACAACATCTCTGCGATTTAAATTAATTTTATCACCTAAAATTGTCTTCCCATGGTAGTGAAGTAGTGTTAGAGCTTCTTGCACAACAGAAAGTCTAAAATCCCTTTTACAGGTGAATAATTGAAGATATTTACCTAGAAATCTAATAAATATTCTAATTCTTATGGACAATGTTATGCAGCAATAACTAAGTCTTCATTAGTTAAACACTTTTCACGAATGATTATGTATCACATATGAAACAAAACCATTTATCATTTTAAGTTTTATTTATCACGAAAAAACCTATCACTTTTCAATGAGGATAATTTCACGAAAAGGACTAAAATAGAGGGAAATTCACTGAATTACAATTGAGGCACTAATAAGTTTGCAACTGATTGTAACTTAAATTTTAGGTATTTACAATACATTTAGTTGGGCAAAATCTTGCAACTGAATTTTAAAGCGCTTATCCAATACCTACCAATTGAGGTGAAACTTTTCACATATACTATATTTAAGTTCCTAACGTATTATGAAATTTTATTAAAATAACTGTTTACGTAAAAACAATACCATAAAACATTGAAATGTTGGGGCAAAATACAAATTTAATTTCATAACTTTAATTTTTTTTGTCTAAAAAATACAATATTTGTTATTTTCATTTATTATTAGAATTTCTAGATAAACCCATCCCCGTATCTTTCAAATATCTGTCAACGTCAAATGCCGCGCAGTTGGCGCAGTTGCTGTTGTACATTGCAGCAAGTGCGCAAACGAATAACAGATGTTGTTCTTGCTCAAAACCAATCAAAAAGCTTGCCGCAATGCAACACGTTACACGACCGCAGCTTATTGGCCTTCTTTATATGTTTTGTTCTCGTGAAGGATGGGACAAGATTACGCGACAGTTTTGTTCATAGTTACGCTTCCTGATATTCTTATTCGTAGGTTTGCGCGGGAAGAAAACGAGCATGGGAGAAAATTTCATACTGATGAGTTAAGAGTCGCCTGGAAGCGCATGTCTCCATACAAACGGAAAAAGGGAATTGTGACAATATTTGATAATTTTGGAGTAAAAGTAAGCGTTTAATCAATTAATCTCATTATAATCTACGTACGTTCCTATACAGCTTGGTTAAAATACCAATGGTTTGAGAATTACAAGCCTTTTTAAATTTGTATGGAAATCTTGAGAGGCGTATAATTCTCAAACTATTGATAATTTAACCAAACTGTATAGGAACGTACGTAGATTATAAGAAGATTAATTGATTGGATGGTTAATTTTACTCCAAAATTATCAAATATTGCCACAATTCCCTTTTTCCGTTTGTATGGAGACATGCGCGTCCAGGCGACTCTTAAGCAAAATTTATGACTGGGCGGTTCATCTGAAGTAGGAAGGTTTAACATAAAAAAAAACCTCAATCTAAATCTCTTTTCGCATAAATTTGGTGGTTCTCGTTTTTTTTTCAAACCGGGGGAGCCGTAAAATCCAGGTATCCCCTTAATAAGAGTTCAAAGAAACCTTTATTAAATATACGTTTGAATCTTGAAGCATCTGCATAATCCGCTAAATAAAGTTGAACCGTTCATTGAAATATAACATTTGTATCGGAATGCGGTTATTTTAACCGCGGGCCCTTTGCCAAGCGGTTCAGGTGTGAGAGCGTCAATTACGACTGTTTTCACATTAGTATGACGTGTAGCTTTATATATATGTATGTATGTGCCTTCCACTCTGGTCTGGGAGAAATGAAAAAAAAAACGTAGAATGTACCAGCTGCTTCTCTTCCCGCGCAGATCGTAAAAGACGATCGAGGGAATGGGTGTGAGGAATCATGTCAATCATGTAGCCGCATTGGCCTCGCTACCGGCGAAAATTACTTTTGCTAGTAGCATGATGGGCCGGCTCGTCAGGGGAAGTACCACACTCTCACCGAAAATCGACGATTGAGTAGTAGCTTTACCGCTGCTATGCTTCGTTCGGTGAGTGAGAGAGCCGGAGGCCCATCTCCCTCTCCCTTCTGGGGAGGGAAAAAAGGCTGGCAACGCTCCTGTGACACCCCTGGTGTTGCAGTTGTCCATGGACAGTGGTGATCACTTACCATCAGGTGACCCGCTTGCTCGTTTGCTGTCCTATGACATTGAAAAAAAAATTGGACGCGACTAGCAAGCAACCCATCACTATTTTGATTCCGTTCTCCACCTATAACCCCACCAACATGCTAAACGTGGCCTTCAGGTTTTATAGACCTGGACTCTGTCTACCCCGCAAGGGGAAAAGACGTGGTAGTTTGTATGTATCGGTATGCGGTTATTTTAACCGCGGGCCCTTTGCCAAGCGGTTCAGGTGTGAAGGCGTCAATTACGACTGTTTTCACTTTAGTATGAGGTGTAGCTTTATAGTTTGAACGTTATATTAAATCATTGGTACTTCAGAAAGTTGATGATCCTCTACTTATCAAGCTAGCATATTACAAAGGAAAAAAAACCGCTTTATACATCACATAGTCATCCACCTAATGTGAGGTGAATAAAAGGTAAAATAGTATTTTTTGTGCGATTAAAAATTTTTACTCAATGGAATACCTTCAGTTAGTTAAATATCAATGGCTCATGGTCTGGCTATGCCACCTCCTACAGCCCCCGGCAGAAGGGGGAACCCAAGAAACGCTGGCTTGATATCGTTAAGGAATGCCAATAAGGCGTGCCAATAGTCTACAAGCAAGGATGCTAAAGACTGTGAGAAGTGGAGAAGAAAACGCTGGAAAGCGGACTCCGGGCTCCGAAGCACTCCAGCTAAGGATAAAACCGGGAAAACGCTAAGATGAGAGAGAGAGAGTTAAATATCAATGGAACCTGCAAGATTCGATATAAGTTTCGAATACGGACTAACATGTGAAAAGGTGAAACAAAAAAAAATAAGTTTAAGAAACACTTATTATTAATCGGTCATCAATGTCATCATTTAGCGGCCCGGGCTCTAAGGAACGAATAAGCATTACATCTGGTGATGCATGAACACGTTGACACAAAAGAGCATCGGCATTCATTAAACGTCGTACTGCCATCTCCCACCACATACATACTATAATGCAAAAGCCAAGTGTTGCGGCCACTGGCAACACCGGACGTCGCGGAGTGGGCCAGCGGATATACGACACACAACGACTCTGACCGAATCACCGACACGGCACGACACCATTTTGTCTGTTATACTTTCTTGTTCAATTTCTTATACACGTAGTATCCATCAAAGCGCCTTCTTCTTTATACAGTTCGAACACAGAACCTGCAGTAGCTGCTAGAACACCAAGTGAACAGCTCGATCATCTCAATTTCTAGCGAATCCTGGACAAACAGCTAGTCAGTAACAATTTCACCTCTACACCTTTGCAGCTTGTGTCTATAGCCATACATATGGAAGATAATAAACGTCCGAAGCCAGAACGACTCGCTGCTATCAAAGAAACATCGGAATTTCTCACGAATTGGACGCAATCCAACTCATCATTTATTACCCGAACTTTGAGGAAATTTATCGGAATGGCAACACCGAGCGCACCTGCAGCGATGCGCCGGCGCACTGCGATTGGCTAATTTTAGCCGCCAAGTGGTTATGTCACAGGCACCAGACAATCCTCCTAACATTCTAGTTTTGTATGCTACATTTCCTGGTTGCAAGTAGAATCCTAGTTTTCGCGCAATTTCGTTTATGTCCTTGTTTAGTTGAGACCTGAATTTGCCTGTGCACAATGGTTCAATTGTGTTAAATTGTAATGAGTTAATGTGTTTGTAGTAGGTTTCAGTTTGTGTTATAAATACGGTATGATTGACAGTGGGTAAACGATGAGAAATAAATGGAAAAACACGGATACGTGTTTTAATCGAATATTTACTAGCTAAACGGTGGTCGATAAATTCCGAGCTCATCTACTTTAAGCGAGGCACCAAAGCTATTATTTTAAAAAGATGACGGCTTCATTGAGGTCATATTAAGGCAGACATCGCAAGCTTTGACTGCATCGGTCCACTGTAGGAGCCCGATGGTCCGGTGGGTGTGAGCTCTATGAGCGCTTACGTATGTTAAGCAACCCCTGGTGCAGTCCCTACTTGGATGGGTGACCGCAAGTGGCATAAAAATATCTCGAGCTCCTCCGTGCTTCGGAAGGCACGTTAAGGCGTTGCTCCCGGCTGTCATCGTTGATGGCAGTCGTTAAGCTATGTCAGATTCATATGTACGATGTGGAAGAGTAGAGATAAATGGGAAATTATGTTGTTATCGAAGCCTTTAAGCCTGGCTTTAGCTATGTAATAGAAGAAATATTGTTTTACGAAGTAATTCAAATTATATTTATTAGGCCATACCTGTCCTTTTACCTGCCTTTAGGCTAGCTAACTATGATGGTCAAGAGTACTTAAACCCATTCCAGATGATAACCGAGAACCTATCTATCGCGGCTATCATACGTAGATGACAGTAGTTAAGCTGTAGAAGCATACTTGATTATAATATGCATCAGATATGTGCCGATGAGAAGGGATAGTTGTCTTAAATGTAGCTTCACAGACAGCGCACTTGATAAGAAAACTTAAATTTGTTGCTCTGTGAGCTAGACCTCGGGAGTCCTATCATATTGTATGAAAAAAAAACGACTCGCAATAGCCTTTAGCATAGACGAATATAATAATAGAGTAATATAATTATAATAGAATATAATAATCATAGATATCAGAATTGTAATAATTATAATAGAGTTTGGGTCCTTTACCTATGCCAATTTCCACCATCATTTGAAAAATGTCAAAAAACTTATTCGTCATAGAAATCTATATTATTATTGACAAAGCAGGCCTATTTGCTAACTTTAGAAAAACACGGTATACGACGTGTCGATAGTCACTTCACTATCCATTACAGTTTATGTATCTTAAATAAAAAAGTCAACCATGCGAAAGCCGTAATGTATGTTGAAGTGACCATCAAAACGTTGTACACCGTAGTTGTCAAAAGTTAGCAAATAGGCCTGCTATAGGTACTGAAGAATAGCCAGACCGAATATGAAACAATTTTGCCCAAACTGAAACGGAGACGCGTTGTTTGGTTTGTTAGTTTTTCGTGCGTGTAAGTGGCCACCACGGGTATAAGATTTTTCAAGCTGCATAAAAGCATCTGACATAGCTTAACTAAGACCATCAATGTTGACAGCCGAGACGCACGGGTAAATTTGCATTCCGAAGCACGGAGGAGCTCGAGATATTTTTTATGCCATTTGCGGTCACCCATCCAAGTGGGCACTACGCCCGGAGTTGCTTAACATGCGTAAGTGCTAATAATGTTCACGCCCACTGGGCCATCTGGCTTCTCTTTGTTCGGTAAAAAAGGTATTTCTTCGAATTAGGACAAATGACAGGCAACCATAAGTACAAGTAAAACACAAGAATCAAACGGTAGCTACATAACGAGCTAATGACAAAACAATGACTCAGTCCATGGAACCTAAAGATAACAATTGGGTACCGTCACCCGACACCAACCATCCTTTGTACCCTGCGGAATATGCACTAAACGCATTCTATTTTAAGCCCTAATGCAAAGAGGTGAGAGATGGTAATGGCTTGGACGCTGTTGCTAAGCCAGTGACCACACAAGAAGGTGATAAGGAAGGACAAAGGAATATTTGATGTAATTTAAATTCCGGTTCGAAAGTTTATCTGAGATCATTTCATTGAAGTGCTCTTCAAATAAAGGAAAGATTTGATGGTTCGTAATGGATAAACTCGAAATCTAAGGGCCGCACACTAGGCACAGTAGCGACGCCAATCATTTTATTCCTAATACTTTACAAACAGAAAGAAATTCAAGAATGTAAATCATATAAGCACTAGTAAATAACCTGAAGTATTTTTGGAATCATGTTTAATATTATCAGAATCAGTGAGAACTATCAGAATCAGATTACCGCCAAAAACGGCCGTTTTATGCGGTAATCATATTTTCTCTTAATGACTGATTCTCATAATATTAAAACATGATTCCAAAAATCATCATCGTCATCATCATCAGGTCTTTATTTGTCTCCACTGCAGGAGTACTCTGTACTGCCAGAGCAGTAAGAGGATTTGGCCTACACTCTCCACGCTGGCCAGACGGGTTGGAGAGGTCTCTTTGATGTTTATAAGCTTTGTTTAGCTTTAGTTTCCTAAGTCGCCTTTTACGACATCCACGGGAAGATTTGGAGTGATCCTATTCTTCTCTGCCGGGAACCACACGGCTTCACACGATTCCAAAAATACTTAAAGTTATTTGCTAGTGTTTATATGATTTACAATCTTGAATTTCTTTCTATTTGTAAAGTATTAGGAATAAAATGATTGGTGTCACTACTGTGCCTAGGGTGCCCCTTTAAGATGGGATTTTAAAAATTCTATAGCCAAAAGTATGCTACATTATCCGCGGAAATCAAGGCTATTATTAGTCATGAATTACGTAGTGTGAGACTAAAATTAAATGCCGTCAAACAAATATGTAAGTTTTAATAATATTTTGTGATCAAACAGTTTAAGAGTATTGACTCTAAGATTGAGGTCGCAAGTTCAAATCCTGTTTACCTAATGGCTCTACCTCAAAACGTTTATTCCATAAACATCTGACACCAGTGTAGGCAACTTACAAAACACAAATATCTGAGCAAATATAAAGTTTTGTGTTGTGAATAGTGATATGTTTATAAATAAAAAAAATGATGTGGCTAAAATCAATTGGTCATGCTCCTGCAATGGAGACTAAAACAGATCTGATGATGATGGTGATGAATGTAGACCATGTATGGTAACTGGTATTGACATTGCCGAAAGCACGTCACTTCGTGTGAGCTCGGCTTGACGACGTAACTCTCACGTAAATTATAGAGGTGGATATGATTCTTTTCTATCAAAACATCATGGTGTCGTAGTTGTCCATGGACAGCGGTGATCACTTACCCTCAGATGACCCGCTTGTCCGCTTGTCGTCATAATCGGACAAGTGCGAATCGGACTCGCGCACGAACGGTTATGTACCATTATCTATACATATTTATATATAGATATATAGCCTATCGAGCAAAAACGACAAGAAAAATCACAACTGTTGCATGGGAGCCCCGCTGAAATATTTATATTATTCTTTTTTTTGTATTTGCTGTTATAGCGGCACTAGAAAATATATCATCTGTAAAAATTTCAACTCTCTAGCTATCACGGTTTTTGAGATACAGTCTGGTGACGAAAAGACAGACAGTCATACAGATAGGCATCGAAGTCTCAGTAATTGGGTCCCGTTTTGCCCTTTGGGTAGGCACGGAAAAAGAACTACAAAAGTAGTAAACAAATATTACTCAACACAAAGAAAAAAGTGCACGCATCGGCTTATTTTTACTTTGTAAATGTCAAACAAACGCTGGCCGACATAAGTAGGTCACAGGGTTGCCAACTGGCTATTTCTCCCTGAAATATGGGAAATTGGAACCTCTAGTAACAAGCTTTTTTTTGTTGAAAGGACTACGTTGCTAGCTCCAAATGAGCTTTTGCTACTTCATCGGACTTTTTGAGGTGAGAGCAGAGTGCCCTCAACCTATAAGGCAAACATCACCAAAGGGTCCCCAGGAGGGACGAGCCTCGGCTTTGGGCGTTGCCTGGGTGCGCAAGGCTTAGAGAGACAGCAAACTCTCATATGCCTGATGGGCCGCGATTTGCATGTATGACCTGAAGGGCCGAACTGAGAAACAATGGCAAAGCCTTTGCAGCAACTCTCATGTTTTGCCGTATGGGCCGAAAGCTACGGTGTCCGAAGGTCCTATCCTGGGTGCAAGTCACCCGGGACCACCGGGCGGTCACCAGTAATCGGAGCTAGTCCTACTCTACGCACTCTGTTCCGGTGGCGAGTGCGACGGGGTCGGAGGGTGGGATTCTTCTGGCTGCTCGGAGCCGGAGAGGATCTGGACTGGGCTAGTAACAAGCGCAAAAAGCGCCGTTTATGGGAGATTGCCGAGGTTTTTGTTAGGTACATTAATATTAATCATTGCTAACTTATATTTTAAACAGATAACTATAACTACATATAGCCATGGCAGACCTGGAAGTCCTTAAACAGACTTCGGACTCAGGTCGGCCGGTGTAAGGAAAACCTGTCTAGATGGGGGATGGATGGGGGTTTACTAACAACTTTGATGAGTTGTGCGAATGTGGACTCCCCCAAACAATGTCCCACTTGTTGTCTTGCTCTTTGTGCTCCTGCTCCTGTACATTGGATGATCTGATGATAGCTAATACTAACGCCATCCAAGTGGCTGCATTTTGGGAGCAAAAAATATAAATTAAAAATAATTGGTTTGCCACCGACACGAAAAGAAGAAGAAGAAGACAAATAAAATGATTAAAGTTTTAATTGAAATATAAAGGTACGGTATATAGTTACATGTCTTTACACGACTGTCATAAAAGAAGTATTATGTTAACAAAGTTTCTGAATGTATGTATGTTTGACGAGCTCCGTGGCGCAGCGGTCAACACGCCGGCCTGTGACACGGATGGTCCCGGGTTCAATCCCCGGTCAGGTCAAGGTGAAAAATGAGCTTTTTCAGATTGACCTGGGTCTTGGATGTTTATCTATATATGTATTTATTATAAAATATAGTATCGTTGAGTTAGTATCCCATAACACAAGTCTTACTAAGAACTTACTTTGGGGCTAGCTCAATCTGTGTAATTTGTCCGTATATTATTTATTTTTTTATTATTTATATAAGTATACGATTTAGTAGTGATTGGGACTACAACGTTATTTGTCCATTGAGAGTGGAATATTATTGGTCCTCCACTAGAAAAAAGTAACCAGTAGATTTTAAACTAATCCCAACTGTCCTAATATTATAAATGCGAAAGTGTGTTTGTTAAGCTTTCACGCCCTATCTACTGAACCGATCATTTATGCATACACGTTACCTGGAGTACGTAGAAGAACAAAGGCTACCTTTCATCCCAGAAAAAAGTACTAACGCGAGCGAAGCCGCGGGTAAAAGTTGTATAATAATATAATAGGCCCGCAGGGCAGCTTGTGGCGAGCTGTTGGTGAGTAACGACACCACGGACCCGAGTGCTCCAGAGAGTCGGTCAGAGCCCTCGCCCCCGACGTGTCGTCATCGGTCGGGGGTTGGAAACCCAAGAGGGCTCGCAGGATTCTCAGCTCTGGCTTGCCTTAGTTGGGTCCATATTCGAATGCATAAAATTAAATTGCACATATTAATGTTGCATAATTTTTTTGGAATTATCATCATTTCGCATAAAGATAATTATGAATAAATTTATTGGCATAACTTATTTTAGCACTATGAATTTTATCATAGCAATATATTAGAATAGTAAATATTTGCATTAATTAATTTACTATAATGGCAACTAATAATAAATTTTTTTGGCATTGAAACTTAAGACATAAATATTACAAAGCATAAAATACAATTGCTATATTGTTGAAATTCCGATTATTGATACTTATTTTTTTGAAAACTGTATGCTTTGCATTGCAACCCAACGTTTATCCCCAGACACTATTGCTCTATGTTTTATTTACCAAAAAAATTATTTCCATATTATTAAAAGACAACATTTCAAATGATAAATAAATGAAATCCATAAGAATAAGTATAATATACTTACCTGATTTATATATTTAAAGTCTACCTAAAAGACATAAAAAACATCTTTTTTAGGGTTCCGTAGTAAACTTGGAACCCCTATAGTTTCGCCATGTCTGTCTGTCTGTCTGTCTGTCTGTCCGTCCGCGGTTTTACTCAAAGACTATAAGTACTAGAGAGCTGAAATTTGGTATGGGTACGTATATTAATCATGTCAAAAAAGTGGTAGAAGAAAATTTTGAAAAAAAAAATTATAAAATGTTAGCTCCCATACAAGTAAAGAGGGAGTAATATTTTTTTTTTTTTCTATACAAACCCATCGTGTTGGGTATCGTTAGATAGGTCTTTAAAAAATATTGTGAGGTTTAGAAAACCATTTTTCGATTTAGGGATCCGTTTCCGAAATATTTGGTTTTAAAGTGCAAAATTTTGTTAGAGGTAAGTGTCCCCCCCCCCCCCCCCCTCTATCTACTAAACGGTTATATATGGATACGTGAAAAAATTACAGCAGAAAAACTATCAGAGCTGAGTACCAAGTGTACTCAGCTCAGTTTTCCTTTTTAAAAAGTTATAGGAAACCAACTTATAAAATGTACTCAAAAATTTAAAATTGCATACATTTTCATTGTTACATGTTTTTGGTCGTTAAACTGTGAGGTGCGAGTGTAAACAGTGTGAAGTCAAAGTTGTCATTCGCAACTACGGAACCCTACACTGCGCGTGGCCCGACACGCACTTGGCCGGTTTTTCTTTACAATTTCTCTCTACGGTGCTGGGTTTGGCTACAAAACACTTCAGAATAACGCGGCAATTTCGTTTCTGGCGCTTCGGCGGCCGCTGCCGCGGCCGCGGCACGCTCGCTTCGCTCGCACGCCTCGCGCATGCTTGGTTCATGTAGAACCTAACGCTCTTCGCTTCGCTCCTCGCAACCTACCCCTAGTTTTCGTTAACCAGTTCCTTTCTAACACCATATTCCTAACCTTCCGAGACGAATTTTCGTAAAACCACGAGTCACAGAGCAAAATTGAAAAAACAAAAGTGGCTTTTTTTTAAACTTTTAACCATTACGACAGTAAAAAATAGGCCTCTTTAACTTTTACGTAGACCTCCAAAATTATATTTCGAGAAGTGATTTTTTACGGGCTTTAGCAGCTAATTTAAATTTGTGCTAATTACGGTATTTGAGTGCTGTATTTTGTGGAATACATTTATATTTTTTATTTATATAATTAATAATAAATATATGTTTTCTAAACTTTTAGTGTGTTTTTATTATTATGTGTAGGTCTTTTATACATTTAGTTTTTTATACTTTAAAATCTTTAGTCATGCAACAGTTATGCCCTTTCTTTTCTGATTATTTAAATTATGATAAAGAACATTGGACTACATTAACGTTATGCCTATGAAAACATTATGCCTTAAGAACACTTTGCTATGAATGTTTTATGCTTAAAAACTTTATGCCAAAACAGTTATGCCAAAATAAATTATAATTAAAAAATTTATGCTTTCGAAGAGGCACCCCTTTAGTTGGCCGTCCAGAGAGGAGTCGTAAGAGCTGTTGCTCCAGGGGTGGAAGTGTAAAGGCCTAACGACGCGAGTAACTTCGAACAAAAGCGCAGCACACCTCTCGACACCCCTGAGTCGCCAGCACCGGTGTTGCCCCTTTTGCCGGCAGTAATCGTCGGCTATTTTGAGGGGCCCATCTAGTGGGCGGCAAGCCACCACCTGCGAATTGTAGTCAGCTATCATGATTATGGCAGGTGTCCGACCGATTGCAATAACCCAGCATTAAGTCCACCCATATTTCAGCCCCATAGCCCATTAATTTCCCTTTTTCTAATGCAATAGTCCCACCTCTGGCCAAAACCTGTTCGAGGACATATCATACATTGGTATTTCCAGGAATGGGTTCTGGCTGGAGACCTACATTACATCAACTTCTCCAAAGGGCCTCTACATGTTGGATCTATATCCCCACGCAAGCCTTTCAAAGGACCGGGGTAACACCCGTGAGTCTCAGAGAGATACAAATAATAATAGTGACAGTAATCAATCATTGTATAACAATTTCAACACGAACGTGTGATTCAGTGCGAGTGAAACAATAATAATGACATCATGTGGTCGGTTTGTACGCGCTCACATTAAGACAGTGGAGGAGCACGATCCTCTCTGTACTACAGAGAGACGAATTTTTTTTTTTAAAATCTATGACTACCAGAGCTATATATTAGCCAGAGCAGTCAGGGGATTCGGTCTACACTCTCCACACTAGACCGGTTGTAGAGGTCTCTCTGATGTTTATAAGCTTTGTTTAGCTTGTTTCGTAAGTGGCCTTCTACGACATCCACGGGAAGACTTCATCATCATCATCATCAGATCTTTTTTAGTCTCCATTGCAGGAGCACGACCTTCTCTGACCACCAGAGTCATATATTAACCAGAGCAGTTAGGGGATTTGGCCTACCGAACGTGGGATTCAATTACTACTTAAGTGAGCGACTAGACATGCGAGTTTAGGCAGAACACAAAGAGAAAAGGTTCATTAGGTTTCCTTTTGACCAGAAAAGCCCCCGGCAAAGACAATATAATACTAACGTAATAGACTGCCCACCGCATACAAAAATATTGGATCAAATTAAGGTTGCGAAAAGCAGGCGAATGTATGGCGCAGGAGAGTTGCTTGGTAGTCGATACTAGGTAGCGGTAATCTGCGTTAGCCTTTAACTTACTAAATATACGGATTCATTTTAAAATATTATGCCTAAAATATTGTTTTGATTTTTAATAAGATATATTTTGTGAATCATGTTTTTATATTCTCATAATACGTTAGAAACAATGTTGTATGGTTTCGAGTGGCGCCATCTATGCGAGTCTCTGTGAACAAATCGTGCGATTAAGGCGTTGAGACCACATGCCCCCGGCAAAAACCCCGATCTAACAAAACGTTCGGAGATCAACTCAGGTACAGGTCAGGCCGGGCAGGATTTGAAGCCGGGTCCTTTCGCTTATTAGATGGACTTTTAGACCAGACAGTTGTTTTGTTTGTTTTTCGTCAGTGTAAGTGGCCGACACTGGTGTCAGATTTTTCAAGCTGCCTAGGCATCTGACATAGCTTAACGACTGCCGTTAAAAGATAACAGCCGGGACCAACGTTTTGAATTGCCTTCCCAATCACGGAGGAGTTCAAGATACTTGTATGCCACTTGCGGTCACCCATCCAAGTGGGGACTGCGCCCGGGTTTGCTTAGCGCTAATAATGCCCACTCGTATCAATTAAGTTCAAAGAACAGTGCCATGTTTATGCATCTACAACAAATGCAACTGCAATTGTTACTACGCACATTGTTTAGCGATCGAATGCAAACAATATGGCTTATAATGAATGTTTGCGCCTAACTCAATCACTTCTAATGGAGGCAATTGTCTTAAACAACTGATAAGTCTTTCTGGAAGGACTGCTTTGTACAATGACGATAAGAAATAGTACAACTTTTCTTGTAAATTAAAGGTTTTGAGATATATTTATATATTGCCGTGTGGTTCCCGTCAGAGTGGAATAGGACCACTCCAAGTCTTCCCGTGGATGTCGTACAAGGCTACTTAAGAAACACAAGCTTATAAACGTCATAGACCTCTCCAACACGTCTGGCCAGTGTGGTGGCTTGCTGCTCTGGCTAATATTTGGTTATGGTAGTACCAAGAGGATCGTGCCCCTGCAAAGGAGACTAAAAAAGACACGATGATGATAATGATGAAATAAAAAGCGTTTTTTCAAAAATCCCCGAATGCCTTTTTAGACAGTTTACGTCATTCATTACATTACATTTTTTGCTGACGTTACATAGCCTTTGAAACTCCAGAGAAGAATGGGCATGTTGACTAAATTTTTTTCATGTTGAGACCTGCCAAAAATAAACACAATAGTGACAGAAATACATTTCTAAACAAAAATCTCTTTCAGTTATAAAAGTTTTAAAGACACATTTTTAGACGTAATTTTTTAGACGTGAAAACGCGCCGCTGAAATGCCTACAACTACATATTTGTGACGTCACAAGCTTGTATTTTGTATGGTTGGCGTGAGAACTTTGTTTGGTAGCTATACGAAATATTGCGTTTATGGTTTCATAATAAAAGTTGCTTTAAATTTTGCAGTTTAAAATACAGTATAATTGTAATTAAAGATTTTCATACTTTAAAAAATGGTCCCATTCACCCAACTTTAAAGAAGCTTTAAGATCACTTAACAAATCGATATCAAATTAAAAGTGTTCTTTATAGTGTTTTTAGATAGAAATTAGTCTCATTAGAAACAAATTTTATATAATTGTAACATTAGGCAACTGCCGTATTCTAATTTAATGACACCTCACATTTCAAAATAGGCCCAGCCGCTTAGGCTTCAGGAAGAAACAATGGGACAGACATACTTACATACATACCCGTGAAAACATTACCATCTTTTTAGGTCAGTCAGGTAAAAATAGCAATAACTGCCTTTTTGTCGAGTAGAAGTGGTTTCCTTAGATATCTTTTGACCAATATTTGACCACGCAAACCGCCCTTTTGTTGTCTTTATCGAGGTCTTCTGTTCATCAACTGTGCAGATATCTAGTGGGTCATCATCATCATCATCATCAGCCTATACTCGTCCACCGCTGGACATAGGCCTCCCTAATTGCACGCCATCGAGATCTATCTTTGGCTTCTAGTGGGTCAGGACAAATGGTGAGTCATGGATTGTAGAACAACAATCACAAAAATTGTCACTGTAGAAACCCAATCTATCCCGGTTTTCTCGGCATCTTCCGACACCAGCCAGCCAAGAGTCTGTTTAGGGACTTCCAGACTGCCCAGGGGCGGTGACAAAAGGGTTGGTGGGTGTTAAATTATCAGACTAATAGTGACATAATTGAAGATATTTTTAACAAATACAAAAACCGTCTTCAACCCTATCAATTTATTTGAATAAGCATAAAAATAAAATGAAAATAAGTGTAAACCTAACGGCATACCTGTAAACATTTTTTTTGTTTTCGAGTATTTTTTTCAAAAAGCACTCGACACATTTCGATAAAAATTTAATGGGACCATCTGTAAAGTATTACCTATCGAACAAAAAAAGAATTTCTTGAATCGGTCCAGGCGTCTTCGAGAAATCGGGGATCATACATAAAAAAAAATTACGACGAATTGAGAACTTCCTCCTTTTTTTGAAGTCGGTTAAAAACGCACAAATTGAGCTAGCTAGCCCCACAATAAGTAAGGTACTTGTGTCGTAGGATACTAACTCAACGATACTATCCTAATCCTAACTAATATTATAAATGCAAAAGTGAGTGTGTTTGTTTGTTACACTTTCACGCCGTATCTACTAAACCGATCATCATGAAATTTTGCATACACGTTGTCTGGAGTACGGAGAAGGACATAGGCTACCTTTCATCCCGGAGATAAGTACTGTTCCCGAGGGATCGACATTAATGCGAGCGGAGCCACCAGTGAAAGCTCATCCTAACTAATATTATAAATGGGAAAGTGAGTTTGTTTGTTTATTTGTAACGCTTTCACGCCGTATCTACTGTACCGATCGACATGAAATTTTGCATACTCATAGGTTAGGATACCGAGAAGGATATAGGCTATATATTACGCGGGCGAAGCCGCGGGTAACAGCTAGTATATTATAAATGACTTCTTAAAAAGTTAAAAGCTTCAAGTCAACCTCCTGAAATGAAATGAAATTATATTCAAATTTGGATATCATGTATCGCTTTTTGAACGTCATATTTTTTTAAAATTTGCAAGATCGAAAAACTACTAGCGTTTCGGAAGGACCACTGCTGAGAAGAATACGCCGAAAGAAACTCAGTCCAGTTTCGAAATGATATAAACAAATTCGCATGCGAGAGTTACTTAGAAATCAATGATAGGAAGCCATATACCTAACCGGTTTCTCGCTTACGGGCAAAATGTATCGACGGAGAAGGCAAAACTTCTAATGGCGCATAGATATAAAATGTTAGATCAATCGCATCAACAAAACATAAAGGTAAAAAAGAAAAAAAAAACCGGCCACGTGCGTGTCGAGCCACGCGCAGTGTAGGGTTCCGTAGTTACGAATGAAAACTTTTGAGTTCACACTGTTCACACTCGCACCTCACAGTTTAACGACCAAAAACATCTAACAATGAATTTCTAGGGACACTACCTCTAACAAAAATTTGCACTTTAAAACCAAATATTTCGGAAACGGATCCCTAAATCGAAAAATAGTGTTCTCAACCTCACAATATTTTTTAAGACCTATTTAACGATACCCCACATGATGGGTAAGTAGAGAAAAAAAATACTCCCTCACTTTACTTGTATGGGAGCTACCCTAGATTTTTTTCTACCACTTTTTTGCCATGATTAATATACATACCCATGACAAATTACAGCTTTCTAGTACTTATAGTCTCTGAGTAAAACCGCGGACGGACAGACAGACAGACAAACAGACAGACAGACATGGTGAAACTATAAGGGTTTCTTGTTTACTACGGAACCCTAAAAATGAACTGGATAAACATAGTTAGATTAAGAAGACAATAACGCAATGCTATATATATATCCTTATAACATAGGCTATATAATACGCGGGCGATGCCGCGGGCAACAGCTAGTAAACTATAAAAATATTGTTTATAACATTTATAACGACGATTTCAATAATTATTATTTTCCTCATTATTCATACGCACATTCTTAAGTCCTAATACACATTTGTGGAATTTTATTATATGTCAGTAAACAGGATAAATAATAATAAATTCCAACAATTAAGAACAGAAACATTTGATGACTTATACCTGTACTTAGACTTTTCTTGACAAATATTACAAAAAATAAACTTTTTTATTTTTTGTAATATTTGTCAAGAAAAGTCATCAAATTTTTATTTATCCTGTTTACTGACATATAATAAAATTTCAAAAGTGTATTAGGACTTAAAAACTTCTTGACAAATATTACAAAAACTAAAAAAGTTTTTTATTTTTTGTATATGAGTTTGTTTGAAATAAAAACTTAGTCGTTCATTTCCAATTGGGAAGATACATGGGTAGATTTTGAAGAAAAAAAAACATTTTTTTTACGTAAGCGTCCACGTAAAATGTTTTTAAGCACACTTTTTTGATTTTGCCCTTAATTTTGGTATAGTACAAAGACGTCGAGACCTTATTAAAGAAGACTGTTTTTATTATATAGGTGGAATCGTAATTTAATATTACTCATTAGTTAGTTTGTTATGAATGGTTGTTTTTATCCTAAAATGTTGCTAAAATTTTGGACTCATTACAGACAGTAATGTCAAAATTTAATTCATAATTATCTCTCGCGCTAACGTTCGTTTTCTTTCGCTCGCATATTGCTGCCGCTGCACGGATATTACAGGTGATTATCAACTTCAAAGGAAACTGTTAAGTTGGAAAAAACAACAAGACAAACTTAAGATTAATAGTACTTAATTTTGAAAATCTAACTTCATTCTTCATTTGTACTCCAGTGAGTATCCTCCTCAAAGTACGCCAATACATTATCGTACATGTTTTGTAAATACTCTCTATGCAGATATTGCTATTTCACGCACACAATTATGTTTTCGGCTTTGCGCGCGCCGATCATCTCTGCACTTGGCACGTGCGGTGCGATTTCTTTTTCGTTCGTTTTTAGGGTTCCGTAGTAAACTAGGAACCCTAATAGTTTCGCCATGTCTGTCTGTCTGTCTGTCCGTCCGCGGTTTTACTCAGAGACTATAAGTACTAGAAAGCTGTAATTTGGTATGAGTATGTATATTAATCATGGCAAAAAAGTCGTAGAAAAAAATCATGAATTTTTTTTTTATTTTGGGTAGCTCCCATACAAGTAAAGTGGGGAAGTAATTTTTTTTTCTCTATTTACCCATCGTGTGGGGTATCGTTAAAAAGGTCTTTAAAAATATTGTGAGGTTGAGAACACCATTTTTCGATTTACTGATCCGTTTCCGAAATATTTGGTTTTAAAGTGCAAATTTTTGTTAGAGGTACGTGTCCCCCCTATCTGCTAAACGGTTATATATGGATACGTGAAAAAAATTACAGCAGTAGAATATATACTGAAGTTGAAAGGAAAACTATCAGAGCTGGGTATTAAGTGCAAACTAAAAAGTTATAGGCAACCAACTTATAAAATGTACTGGAAAATGTAAAATTTCATACAATCTTTATTGTTAGATGTTTTTGGTTGTTAAACTGTGAGGTGCGAGTGTAAACAGTGTGAACTCAAAGTTGTCATTCGCAACTACGGAACCCTATACTGCGCGTGGCCCGACACGCACTTGGCCGGTTTTTTGCAAATATATATTGTTGGTAGAGAAACAATACAGGTTCGCGTTTAAACATTCTTTATTTGTCTGAACAAAATCGCAAAGAACTTGCCTATCTTGCTACGGGCAAAGATTGACGCAATCTTTTTCAAAAAAATATCAAAATATCAATATGGACGACGAAGAAACAATTGAAAATTAGGTAACGTCTGAACAAGCGATTCATTGTTTAGCCTTTAATATTAATAATAGCCAGCCTTGTGCAAAGAAGCATTGAATATATTTCTAAATAAACTTAATTACTCCTTAGTTTCGTACTGTATTTGCTTTATTTATCAAATTATCACGTATCATAATCGTACCTGCTCTATAGTTTAAGCAGATTAAGTAATCCTTATTAACCTTTATCAGTTTCCCGTTGACGAATAGAACTAGGATAAACCCTACGGTGAGGCGCGTTATACCACTGGAAACTCTACTGCAGTACGTCGCCCTCTGGGTCGTATTGGAGCAGCATTTACGCGTGTTTTTCATTAAAAGAGCTTGGAAATGCTGCTTCAGTTAGTCTCAGGCGCAGGGGACGTACTGATTGGAGCCTTTCTATATACGCGGCCGGGGCGGACTGCTAGAAACTAATAAAGAAAAATCTGCATGTTCTCCATCCATTATTTACCGCCCTAAATACACAACGTACTATTCCCACGACAAAGTGAAAAATCCGCGGAAAGCCCACTAATTCTAAAAATACAGTACCGCGTGTTATTGCTTAAGAGTCCATCCCAGCCCACTTTCCTCTGATTACGCCAGAATGCGTGGTATGTGTGTCAGCCGCGCGAAATGACGGATACTCCGTGAATCAAAAGGGCCACTTTACGTCGATACATAAGCTCGTTCTTTGAGGGTAACATTCATTATCATCATCAGGTCTTTTTAACGTCTTCACTGCAGAAGCATGACCCTCTCTGAACTACAAGAGCAGTCAGAGAATTTGGCCTACACTCTCCACGCTGCCCAGACGGGGTGGAGAGGCAGGAAAGGTTTGTTAAGCTTATGTTAGCAGCCTTAACGACATCCATAGGAAGACTTGGAGTGATCCTATTCTACTCTGCAGGGAACCACACGGCAAGGGAAACATTGTTTATTTGTTATTCGTGCGTGTAAGTGGCCAACACTGGTGTCAGATTTTGATTTTGTATACAAAGAAACCAATTTCAGCCATATATTTCGTTTCGATAAACCTAAACAAGTCCCACGTGAAAATTAATTAACGCGTGATGTCGGGCGTGTGAATCAAAGAAAACAAAGACAAACAGCATTTTAGGTGTTTGTCGCAGAACGGGTATGACGCAAAATGCGCATATTTTTTCGGAAACTGCGGTAATACAAAATGGTCAAATTTTCAAAATATAATGAAACTAGCTGTTAGCGAAACTATTATTGAACTTATTATTGAATATAACTGAAACTAGCTATTAATTACGCGGGCGAAGCCGCGGCTTCGCCCGCGTAATTAATAGCCTATGTCCTTCTCGGTACCCTAACCTATGTGTATGCATAATTTCATGATGATTGGTTCAGTAGATACGGCGTGAAAGCGTAACAAACAAATAAACAAACTCACTTTCGCATTTATAATATTATATAGTTAGGATTAGGATATGAGTTAGGATTAGGACTACTTTTCGCCCGTGGCTCCGCCCGCGTTATTGTCGATCCTTCGGGAAATTTTCTCCGGGATGAAAGATAGCTTATGTTCTTCTCCTTACTCCAGACAACGTGTATGCAAAATTTCAAGATCGGTTCTGAAGATACGGCGTGTAAACGTAACAAACACACTTAAACTAACTCACTTTCGCATTTATAATATTAGTTGGGCGGATTCAAGAAAGAACAAGTCCCTTGTGAAAATAAATTAACGCGTGATGTCGGGCGTGTGAATCAAAGAAAACAAAAACAAACAAATTGCCCACATTTTTTGGAAACAGTTCTTATTGTGTGCAGAATGGTATTAAATTCAAGATACAAAAAATTATAATATAAACTATCATAAACTAGCGGTCCGCGTCGGCCTCAGATTGGTGTATTATACAAATAAGTTAAGGTCTTCAATATAGTAAAAAGCGCATCAAAATCAGCTCAGCAGTTTTCAAGAAACACGCGCCGATGAATTTCAATGTATACTATGGAATGTATTGATTACCCATTATAAAATACTAGCAATTTTTATAAACTAAGTCACCGGCATGTAAATAAGCTTTGTATACGTCAAAATAATTTTGAAAATCAGTCCAGTATTTTCGTAAGTCTATGCAAAACAACAAACAATCAAATATTTCCTGTTAATAATATTATTATAGACTAGCTGTTACCCGCGGCTTCGCCCGCGTAATATATAGCCTATGTCCTTCTCGGTACCCTAACCTATGAGTATGCAAAATTTCATGACGATCGGTTCAGTAGATACGGCGTGAAAGCGTAACAAACAAACTCACTTTCGCATTTTATAATATTAGTTGGGATAAATAATTCTTGAATAAATATAGGCATGAAGACAAATTGCACCGATTAAGAACATTGATTTGAGAAATTTTATCGCGGGTCTGAGGACATCGTTTTCCACTTGTTCTGACTGAACGATAAATGTGCATATTTTGCGAAGTGCACCAACTGCGAAGAACACCTTTTTCGAATGTACCTACACTTTGTACAAACATATACATACATACAATCATGTCCTTTTTAGACGGAGCCTAGGTCTATAAAACCTAAAGGCCACGTTGAGCATGTTGGTGGGCTTGTAGGTGGAGAACGGAATCAAATAGTGATCGGTTGCTAGCCGCATCGCTTATTGCTTTAATTCCTTAGATTTTTGCCCATTCCCTCGATCGATTTTACGATCTGCGCGAGAAGAGAAGCAGCTGGTAGATTCTAAGATTTTTCTTTTCGTCCCAGACCAGCGTGGAAGATTGGAATATACATTTTACGAAATAGTCGTTTTGCGTCAAACCCAATTTCCACGTTTCTGAAAGGCTGCCAATGTCCAGCGGGGCATTTTGGCAAGTCCTTGCCAATGTTTATGTCCTGGGCCGAAATAGCGTTTATGATGGCATAAATTAACGAGGTGTTTCGTTAGTAGTTACCTAGTGACGTGAATTATTATTTCAAAAGCTAGCTATTCAGCTAGTGAGTTGGTCAGTTAGAGGGACACAGCAAACTTCAATATAATTTAACGAATAAATTAGCGAGGTGTTTCGTTAGTAATTACCTAGTGACGTGAATTATTATTTCAAAAGCTAGCTTTTCAGCTAGTGAGTTGGTCAGCTAAAGGGACACAGCAAACTTCAATATAATTTAACTAATAAATTAGCGAGGTGTTTCGTTAGTAGTTACCAAGTGACGTGAATTATTATTTTAAAAGCTTGCTTTTAACTACATTGATTTGAGAAGTTGTATCGCGGGATCTGAGATACCTACAACTTTTCAAATCAATCTGTCAATCTGAGTGACCGAAAAATGTGCATATTTTGCGAAGTGCACCAATTGCGAAGTGCGCCTTTTTTCGAATACACATTATACGAAATAGCCGTTCTGCGTCAAAAACCATTTCCACGTTTCTGAAAGGCTGCCAATGTCCAGCGGGGCATTTTGGCAAGTCCTTGCCAATGTTTATGTCCTGGGCCGAAATAGCGTTTATGATGGCATAAATTAGCGAGGTGTTTCGTTAGTAGTTACCTAGTGACGTGAATTATTATTTTGAAAGCTTGCCTTGCTATTGATAGTGTGTTGGTGAACACAACAATTTCGAAAAAAATATGGTCTTAATGTCAAAAGGAATTCTCATAGGACCACTCGTCTGTCTGTTTGTCAAGACCTTTTTCTCTGAAACGCGTGAAAGTATCAAGTCGCAATTTATGCATACTCTATATCCCTTGTGGGGTAGACAGGTCCAAGGCCCAGTTTAGCGTGTTAACTAGTGAGAGGTAAGGTAAAAAGCGGAATCAAAATTAGTGATGGGTTGCTAGCCGCATTTCCCAGAACGTGATTCTTTAGATTTTCACCCAATCCCTTGACCGGCTTTTACGGTCTCCGCGGGAAGAAAAACAGCTGGTATATACTAGGTAGTTTTTCCTTTTCTTCCAAACCAGCATGGAAACGATATTTTTAATAATGTAAGCCTTTAATATATTTTTTCATTGCAAAACTAACATTTAGTGCTGTGACACCATCAAACCATTTTTAACAATCACGAACTGTCATTTCAACAAAAACTTACCAGCAGTTTAACAACAGACATACCTGCTTACTCTATCCAAACAATTATCTATGGGATAAGAATGTCCATTTTAATGGGCCTGGTTATTAAAATGTACTTTACTTACTTATCTTTCGAAGGCAGTTATTTGGAGTCTATACCACTGGTATGGCGCTTCATACAAGCGGAGTAATATTTATGAATATTACTACTACAAATGAATCTTTACATCTGTGCACACGTCAATGTGTGAGTTAACAATAGGCTCCACCGCAGAATTAATTTAGTACTAACGTACGAGAGAGCAACAGATGTCGCAACTAATCCTGATTTTGAAACATCAAACAAATATTAAATAAATGTGTATGTATGAAAAGCTTGAAAGATTTTAAATATTTGGTAATCCTGTGTTGTGCATGTAGGTGATTTTGAAGGAAGAGTTTCTTAATTTGTAAGAAGTATTTTTTTAATGTTTGCACCCGGATTACTCAAAGGAACCTGGACCGGATATAGTTAATTTTTTTTATTAAAAGGCTATTTTACTTCCCTATTGATTCCATTTCAATTTCATCAAAATGGGTTCTATTTTAATTTCATTAAATAGGTTCAGTAGTTAGGTTGAAGTTTGTTTTTAAATGGAATGGACTTTTTCGCTACATGGCTCCCGGCTTAGAATAGGGCCACTCCAAGTCTTCTCATGGATGTCGTAGAAGGCGACTTAGGAAACACAAGCTAAACAAAGCTTATTAACATCAAAGAGACATGTCCAACACATCTGACCAGCGTGAAGAGCATAGGCCAAATCCATTGACTGCTCTGGCTAATAAATGGCTCTGGTAGTACAGAGAGGGTTGTGCTCCTGCAGGGGAGACTAAAAAGACCTGATGATGATATACTTTTACTGCTCGGACAGCATACTGCCCTATAGGTACCTACTTAGAATGGATTGCTGAACACAAAATAGAGCTATCTATTGTCACATTCGGCAAAATTAGTATATCTCTTTAATGGACTAGTGGGACTAATCGGTGCCAGTTGTACCATTAATGGTACTTCTCAATGGTACAACTGGTCCGGCCGGGCACCACTTGTACCATCTGTGTCTCTGAAATGGTACTAGTGGGATATATCAGTACCAACTGTACCATTGATGGTACTAATGG
Source organism: Rhodophaea formosa (assembly GCA_963082605.1). Classification (NCBI taxonomy): domain Eukaryota; kingdom Metazoa; phylum Arthropoda; class Insecta; order Lepidoptera; family Pyralidae; genus Rhodophaea; species Rhodophaea formosa. The sequence continues at coordinate 2,913,906 of OY720228.1, read as the reverse complement.
GATTGATTGGTACCACTTGTACCATCAATGGTACTAGTGGGATAAATTGGTGCCAGTTGTACCATTAATGGTACTTCTTAATGGTACAACTGGTCCGGCGGCGGTTTATAATGTCTCTAACATAAAAAGTATACAAGAAATCCCCCATATGTATGAGTAATAGTATCTACTTCATAGTTAGCGCCTATGAAGCTGGCATAGTCGCACTAAAAGTACAATTGAAAAAAAAAATTACTAGCAAATATTTTTTTTTTAAATATTGTTTAAGAAGTAAAGCCTAATGACAGATAGGCCTTTTAAATATAATCATAGCATTACAGTTTTTGGAATATTTGTATGGCCATGATATATTAGTAAGAAAAAACAATAAAATATATTTTATTACAGTTAGAGGGGTGTGAGTGCACCCGACCTCTTCGTCCCTCCACACTGTTTGCCTGAGGTGGGTTCCCTTAGGCACTCATAAAACAAAAGTACCATATAAAAAGGTATTTTGCATGCCTCATTCATAATACAAAGAATTAGAAGTACCTAGTGAGTCACTCTAGAAATGTGTGTGAAATTTGTGATATTTTCATTAAAACTTGCCTGGTTACCTTTTTTCCGTGAATATTTGATTATTTTTGTATTCTTTACTAAATTGTTTGTTTTAATAATTTTCTGCTATGAGGGGTGGCGAAGAAGCAAGCAACTTAAATATAATTTAAATTTGTCAACCTGTTTTCGAGTTATAGGATGGTGTATAAGTAAATTTTGTTGAAGTAAAAATTAACAGTTTCTTACAGACGAAGAAGTGAAGTTTTAAATCTCCTTTTCTTGCTTTTTATTGAATTTAAAAAGTAAAACTCAATTGACTTATTCATACCACACAAAAGAAGACTACTTAGTACAAATACGGTCCCACTAGCGGTGGTAAGTAAGGTTTCATAAATCAAAAGTAAAAAATATTATAGAGGTTTATCCTGTTAAAGTACTTATGTATTTAATATATTTTCAAAATAAGTACCTAATAAATTGTTTTTGGAAAGTCTAATAAGAGACATACAAAGAGTTCAGGGAGCAATGAAACACTTAAGTTTGTATGAAGTAATAAGCAATAAAGAACGTCTTTTCGAGCAAAAAAGAAATAAGTATATGTATTATTTTGAGTGTGAACTTGAAAAAATTGGAAATAGCTCAAAAATATTCAGAAAATTTAGAGCACATCTTTCAGGTATATAGGCTAAGGTAAAAGAACTCTTATTTCAGGTGTAACCCTCACCTACTAACACAAATACAATTGACTCATTACCGTTTGCCAATCCCTGTACATCTATTTTAAGATTCCCCAAAATCCGCGGACAATTTCACGATAAACCATCCGCACAAAACCACTAAAAAAAGCAAGTTAGCTCGTATGTTCACCAATGGAATGCCAAGCCCTACACACATGATACTTTTTAAACTTTTTCTTTTTATAAAATAAGGCTAACGTAACAAGCATTTCCGGGAACAGAACCACATAAATGACTTTATCTACCGTTTTAAACACATTTTTGGGTTAGTAGCTACTTACATTAATGGTAAATAAACAATGTTTATGTCAAAAACTTACATTTTCCTTAAATTCACTACATAAAAATAAATATTTCGTTATTAAATTACACACGCGTTCACTGACTACACAACTTCACTTCGAAATGTCAAACTTTTTCTGAATCAGTGTTGCTAGCTTATGAGAATATTTACCCTGACAACGAACGATAATATCGTGACATTTTAAAATGAATTATAATTAATTGTTCTGATTATTACAGAGTCAAAGTAGACAGAAAAATTAAATTTACTGTCTCAATTTTTTTATAAGATTTCTTTGCATTTTTATCGGCTGGTTAAATGTCAATTGTAGATTGCCATAATAAATAAAAAAATGTCCCCGGACCTGTACTCTCAGAATTCTTTACCAGCTGAGAGGTTCACGTTACCTACCTTTTCTAATTATTATTAGCGACAACTAAAAATAGGTCAAATATTTAAAAATGCCTGTTGGCACGTATTGCGGTCCGCAGCGGTCGTAATCACATTCGCAGAGTTTAGTGGGAAATCATTGCAGTGTTTTGTTTGTATCGAAATATTGCCGACCTATTGCGCTCAGAAATATTTAAAAGTGTGTACGAGAAGTTTACACATCCGAAGATATATGCAATTCTGAAGTATATTATGTACTAACTACTTTAAGTTATTTAACCGCGATTGAAAACAAAAGTGATCTGGGATTTCGTTAAAAACAGAGAATCTAGGTTGTAAAAGTCGAGCAAAGCAGCAAATCTAAACTTCGTCAATTATTTGACGAAACAATGAACTTGCTTCACAGCATTTCATTCCCAAATATTTAGTTTGATTTTCATTATTGGGAAAAACTGTAAAGGAGTTTTAAAGATTTTTCATCACTTTATCAAATGTATTAATTTTGAGTGCTTTGAGAAAGCTCTAATAGAGTACTGCACTGCTCATAATCGTTAATTTTAATTTTTTCTGTGTGTTAGTTTGAATGTGATCGAAAATTGAGAGTAGCAAAGCAACTAAGTATTTCTTTCATGCTGGTCTGGGAGAAGAGAAAAAATGTAGAAGGTACCAGCTACTTCTCTTCTCGCTCAGTTCGTAAAAACCGATCTAGGGAATGGACGTCAGGAATCATGTCGAAAGGCGATGCGGCTAGCAACCTATTTTGATTCCGTTCTTACCTACAAGCCCACCGACATGCTAAACGTGGCCTTAAAGTTTTACAGACCTAGGCTCTGTCTGCCCCGCAAGAGAAAAAGACGTGATAGTATATATGTACATATCAAGTATCTACGTAGATTTTATTCTGTATCGTATCAACGTATACTTTCAAACATTAATATGATGTGATGTGAAATGAATGTAGGACATTTCTTTGAGTGCAAAATGAGTCAAAGGTCTGAGCATCGGGTCTGAGTCACACCTTTTGTATGTCGCAAAGTAGTCCATCAAGTTTCTTTTGGCATAGTTCTTTATGCCGTGCATTCGTTGCATCCATACTTTTTTAGCATAATAATCCTGACTTCTAGTACAGAAAAATTCGATTCATATTTTGAGAAAAGAATGCTTTTTATCTTGTTAAGAACCAAGATAACTACTAAAACGTGGTCTAAGTTCAACGGTATACTTGTACATTATTTTTTATTTTGTGTATTTTTTCTAAAAGTCCTCGACAGATTTCGATACAATTTTAATGGGACCATCTGTAAAGTATTACCTATCGAACAAAAGAGAATTTCTTAAATTGGTCCGGTAGTATTTGAGTAATCGGGGAGCATACATATTGAGATTCTCCTCCTTTTTTTAAGTCGGTTAAAAACCACGTGTGTGCAAAAAAAAAAATTCAGCTAAGCATAATTGTGACGGGAAACGCGTGAATTTTTAAATTTGCCGCGTTTTGCGAGGTTCAGCTTTTGTTGGCCAGACTATAAAGATGTATCAAACTTGTCGGGTTTAAAAATAAAAGAGCAAATAAACAGTAAACATTTTTATTGTAAATATTTTTATTGTATCTCATTACACTCGCGATACACTCGACGGCTCCCCAAGCGTTTCAAGAAACTCACAGGGGCGTTCATTCATACATTTCTGCTTGCATGTGTTAACTATGCGTTTATGGAATGTCATAGGCACGTTGTTTACTTAGCAATGGCTAATAACCTATATTATCCTTGTTAAACATACCTGCCGATACTCAAGTTAATTTTCATGATATGAAAAGCGCGAATAAAATTAAATAGTTTCAAATGACATTTGTCTAAGTAATTTCTATAACAAAAAAACATTTGCTTGATACATATACTCACGGTAGGATTGGAATAGAAAAGTACTAAACATCTAGGTACTTTAAAAAAAACTTATTTATCTGTTTATTATTATTATCGATTTTCTTTCACGAGATATTTGTATGCATAATACAGAAAAACAGAAGTGAAGAGCATGCAAAGACCCAATATTCTAAAAACTAAGTTCTATTTGATTAGACGTACCAATTAATTACAGAATGAACGTAGATCTACGTTCGTTTACCACTGTGAGTTTCCCTCTTAGCAAAATCATACAAGCAAGTATCTACGCGTTTACCTCAGTCAGATCATAATGCACTTAAACACTACAAAACTGTCGTTTTCATTCGATTGAGCACGATACCCAAAGTATGAGGTGGATTATGTGATATTAAGAAAATAGAAATTAACGTGATTGCAAATTTTGATTAAATTACTGCCTTTGAAACATTATTACTTTGTTTGTTAGTTTGAAACAACATCAAGAATTCGCTATTTTGCGAGCTATAGTCCACCAAACGGCAAATGGCCGCTTTCACGGATATTTAGAAATATTTTTACGCCAGTTTTAAAATAAAATTCTCGGAAATGAAAAGTTTTATAGCTAGATAGTAAATTTACTGAAACTAGCATTCATGTCTCTTTATATTAATCACTAAAAACATACCTATCAAAGTCCGAATGGAATATTTCAAATAATTTTGATTTTAATTTTGCAATGAAAATATGTATATAACAAGACAGAATAATATTGTTGTTTTTTTCCGTTTGCAAGAGAAGAATAACTAATTCAATAAACTCATAATTCGCAATCACAAAAATTCCATATCCAAAATAACATGTTTGAACCAATGACGTAAATAAAAGAATTAAATACAAGAATGTAATCATGATTATGTAGTCTTTTTAAGGATCCTTTACCAACATTGTAAAGAAATCAATAACGGCGTGATGTTTTTTTAACACATATTAACAAATCAACTTAAAAAGGTAGGTACAATCATGGCACATTATGCCTCTAAAACTGCAAATATCTTTTTGTTATTTGAATAATATATGACATCTATTAACTATTATGATACGTGAGCACTACATTATTTTTCTTTACGTTACATACTGTGCCATTCCATTACTGTCCTATTGTGACGTTATACAAGATTATACATTTCCTTAATCCAGTCGTGAGTATGAAAAATAATTGCAATGCTATCCATGATGCAAACATTTTATAGTTCGATGGTAAGTGTTACTAAATTAATAAAATTCAACAGTGACTTAGCATTTTTATGACAAGCTTTAAAATTACCTAAGAAAATATTTAAAGGTTCAAGCCAAGGAATGTGAAATTATATCCCAAAAATTTATCACGTACACATTGTGAAGAATATATATTTAGAAGAGTTAATATTAACAGTTTAAGGTCTATTTCTTAAGCCGTTCCCAACAAGACAATTTAAGGCGACTCAGCATAGCGACTATCCGCTATTTTTTTTAACTTTTATCTAAGAACTTTAAATTTTCCTAGTTCAAAAATTTGTAAGGTGTTTAGCGTAGAAGAATATTATTTTGTTAACAAATATAACTATAATAGTAGTTTTTTATAAATAGTTTATTATTTTGACGACTAGTCAAGGTAAAGTGTTACTAGATCGTTATTAGAATCTACAGAGAATTAAAATATAAATAGAGAATTATACTACAGCAAAGTGGCTAACATCATGCATTTTTATAAAAACAATTATCTTTCCCATAAACGAGGGGAGTTTATTTATTGGCAACATAGACGTTCAAAAAATAAATTATCTCGCGCCATTTTTGTTTTTATAAAAACACATAAAACCCTCAGAAGATTTCGAGTTTTAGTTCGAAAGTCAACCGATGTTAAAAAGTGGATTTATTATTAATTAGAAAAATACTGTTTCTGAAGTATAGGTAGTAGAAAGAGATGCATTGAAAACTTTGCACTTTTTAAATCTATGTGCTATGTCACTCTTTATGGAGGTGAATATTAAAAGTATCACACACACGAAATAAAGGTTTTCTTGAACCAACAGGACATAGAATGTTCAATAACGTAAACTTTTGTTGTAACATAAGCATTTTTTCTCACACTCGCATTCCAACCTAAAAAAATCTTTTACATATAATTTATTTGTAAATAATATATCGATCGCAACAATAGTAACACATAAAATAATTTTGCCAAAGCGATATGTTTTATTATTGTAGCATTATGTTTATGTATGCATTCATATATAGGTATTTTCATTATAATAATCGATTGTGTTATCAAATACTACTCTTAACACCTATTACACATTATTTGCTCCAATAAACGAATGATGATCCTAACTGTACATAAAGCCTTTATAAAATAAAATCTAAACCTCGTTTACTCTAAGTAATCACACTAAGCTATGCATTTACTGGCAATAATTTATTTCTAGCGTATTAACGCCATTTTGTAACGATTATTTCTTACATGCAAAATGGCGGTCATTCTAGATTGTAATAGAATGCAACAGAAGTATTTTATCGTCATCACAGAATAGTTAAACGCCTTTTGATGCTGCAACAATAACAAATTATTATTTTCGTAAATTTTCCCACCAAAAACTGGGGAGTTGATGCAGCAGCAAAAAGCAGTTTGAAATCTCATCTCAATACGTCAATATAGGCAAAGAAAGGTATGTTTACAAAAACATGTGAATTTTTCGGGCTTGTAATGCGCTAAAACCAAGATGACGGACCTCCCAGCTTCGTGGACAGTTCGCCAATGCCTCGGCCGAAGATGTTGCCAACCTGCAATCATTGATCATATAATAATTCCACTTGAGTTTTCATAACTTAAAAATAACTTATCTTCACCATAGTGAAGTGCAAAATGTTAGACATATACATATAAGGCGACTATTAAAACCATTTCTGTAATGGTACTAAGTAATCATTAGCAAGAGTTCTGAGCACTGTTTGAGATCTTCTACTGAGGCGCATCGCACACTGACCTAAAAGTAACGAACCACGGGGCACGCGCGGGTAAAGAACGCTCTTCTAGCATTGTATATAGTGGAATCATTTGCATTGGCTTTAGCCAGATATTAACTTAATATCTGGAAACAGGATGTTCTTGTTTATAGCACTAAACTCACAAGTACCAAAATTAATGATGTTACGAAATCAAAGCCTTAAAAAAATAAAAAATCCCAACGGGATTGGAAAATGTTGGTGGAATGAAGAAACTCATGTACATACCTACATACCCTCTTATGTACTTAAATACTTGTATACATACATGCAATCGAAAAACATAGATGTTTGGAACTTCGTCGTGTAAAATACCAAAGTTCTTATAATAACATACCTTGCCTACAACAGCAGTAACATTTCCTAACTTGGCATCTTCAGTCAGCGATTCTAATTTGGACTTTCCGCTTCGGGATCCCTCTTCTGAGCCACCATCATCACCGCCGCTGGTAAAAAAAGGTAAATGTTAGCATGTTTGACTCCAATTAGATTGATTTCTATTCAAAAGCATAGTCGATTCTATAAAATGTTGTTCCCACGCAAATCGTTAAAGCTGGTTGAGAGAATGGCAGTGTGAATAGGCGATGTGGCTGGCTACATCACTATTTTGATTGTGTCACCTAATCGGTTTGAATTTTGAAAATATTGAAAGCAACACAATGCATACCTAATGTACCTAAGTGTAATATTACGCAATGCATTTATTGATTAGTTCATTGACCGAGTTGATAAACACAAAAGCAATGATCTGTGTATATGGAATGGCACTAAATAGGTATTAATGAATTTTATACAGTTGTTTTTCTTGAAAAGCGCTATGTTAAATAATAAGCCTGTAATAAAGAATATTCTATCTGAAATATACAACGTTGCATACCCATCTTCTCCAGTGCTTTTAGGGAATGACAAATCGAAATTATAGTTTCTTTTAAAAATAAAAACTAACGTTGTATTTATTACAAAGTTAACTATTTTACTGGTTGTTCAAAAATGACGCTTTGTTGTCCTATTCACCGATTGATTTCTAACGCACCTTTTGTCCCAGAGTTAATGGCCAATAGCCATAAACTCTGTGTAAAGGATAAAATCATGACTTGTATTGTTAAGATTATGTATTTTCTGTAATAACCGAAAAATACAGAGAAAGCGTTATGTATTGATTCACGAATCAATTTTATACTGCTTATTTTAGATATTTTTTTCTTGTACCAAAAATAGTTAGATATCCCGTAATAAGGAATACAAAATATTCAATTGAATAAGGCACGAAAAAAAAAAGATTTATGTGTAGCTGTATACCTACGGTATATCAGTGAGATGTAGATTTAGTAGAAGGACTCCCTGAGAGTAATTTTCATTATGATTTGTCAAAGGAATATTAAAATATTTTCATAACAGGACAAATTAAAAGAATTAATTGAATTACCCGGCATCTTGCTGTGCCAGCAATAAGCTGCATGTGGCTTCCTCAGTATGCATCCTTGCTGCTACGTTTTGGTAGATCTTGGAGTTCAACTTGTCGTCAATCACGCCTTGAAGTTCGAAATCGCTATACATTTTCTGCAAAAAGAATTTCTTATTGAATACTTATTAAATAAGAATTTCCTACAACGTTATAAAAGTCGGTAAAGGAAAATATTTCTTTTAAGTTTTCTAAATTTTCTAAATTTTACCCCATAAAAATTATATTCCCTAATTTAAAGTAAAATTCTTTAAGTTTGGCAACCCTTTTAAAAATCCTCTGTCAAAAATGATAGTTTTTTTTGAGTTATGATATTCGCAAAGAAAATTATATTACGAGGGCTTTGAAAAAAAGGATAATATTATTTTATTATAAGTACCTTCAATATAATAGAAAGGCACGCGACTTGTTGAGGATGGAGGGCGGGCCTCTCTCCCAACCAGGTGTTGATCAAGCCAACCTGGATTCCGTACCAGTGCTCGAACAGCTGCAAGATCCATAGCTCGTCCGTTACCTGAATCGATAAAAAAAAATAGGTATAGTTACAGCCACGTGTAAATTCACTACCGACTAATGTAGTATATGTCGACTTAAGAAACAAGCTAAACAAAGCTTTTAAACATCAAAGAGACCTCTCCAACCCGTGACCAGAGATATAAGTAGTAGGCCAAATCCTCTAACTGATCGCTAATATTATAGCTCTGCCCCCCTATTTACTAACTCGGATGACAGGTGTCGATGCCTATCAATCTAGAATTTGCTGTTACAATGCGGGTTTTGCTTGCTCGAACTTTTTATTTGAAATACAAAAACCGCATTGTAACACTAAATTCTTGATTGATAGGCATCGACACCTGTCATCCGAGTTAGTAAATAGGCCGGGTAGTACAGACAGGGTCGTGCGTTCTCCTGTTGTGAAGACTTTGACTAAAAGAGTGGAGACTAACAAAGACCTAATGATGATGATGATGATGTACCTTAGATCTGATTTGGTCCATGGAGTTCCTCATGAAGTTGACGTAGCCCTGGCCGATGTCCTTGCCAGAGCCGGACACATTGGCTATCGTCAAGATGGATCCGATCAAGCTGTAATGTTTAATCGATATTTACATATTTCCGAAATCGATCGAAATTAAACTGTTGAGGGTACGGAGGCCGTGTTGCTCGAAGGTTGAGGGTTAGTACAGGGGTATACTATTTTTGAACGAGTGACTCTTGTCTTCGCACGATTTTTGTATGGAAAAACAAAAAACCGCTTGTTTTCGAACGGCGAAATTTAAAAAAATCGTACCTCAGGTTTTTATTGCGGAACTTTATTGTGGATTGGATATTAGCTGCGAACTTAACGATAACGGTAAATCAAAAATTTTAACTCGTTCTCAGTCCCACAGACCATTCGTGGTCGGTTTAAATTTTACTTCTTCATCATCTTCATCAAATTTTACTATTGTGTCTCATTTACTGAGTTGTGTGTGTACTGTGGCCCAGGACTGACAAGGAGTGAGTCATAGATATCAGGAGTGAGTAGAGACTTCGAGAAAATGAAAGAACACAGACGAAGACACCTGCGGGCCGATTTGCTAATTCGGTGTACAACGATTTGATTGTCACTTTAGCATCCATTACGGTTTTCATATCTTAAATAAAAATAGTCATTCACACCGAAGCCGTAATGAATATTGAAGTTACCATGAAAATGATGTACACCGTAGCTGTCAAAAGTTAGCAAACAGGCCTGCTGGTCATGCACACGACTGCTTCAAGGATTTTGGAGAAGAAGAGAAGGCTTGAAATAGGTCTGAAATTATTTAAAACTTAAGGAGAGAAAACTTTAGGTCGGTATTATGAAAGCCATTCGACATAAAGACGGAAAAGTCCCAGTGGCTAAAGAAAAGTTAATGATGGGAGCTAGAATGGATATAATTAAATGAGGTATGTCGGTAAGCATGTGCCGACTCACATTGTCACACCCAAGTTCACCCAACTGCTTTGGATTTAATTGACATGACAATTTTACAAATCTCATTCTCAGTAGCTGGAGATAAAGATAAAAGTCCTGTCGAAGATTCGGCCATGGAAGAAATTTTAGAAATGGTAGGAGATTTGATAGCAGGATCGAGGGAATTTGACGAAGAAAAGTGATTATTGAAATTATTAGGAGAGAAATTAAGCAACAGATAAGAGTTTTTGTTTTTACTATATAGGTTAACAGGCATACGGCCCAATTGATGGAAAGCGGTTACCACCAATGGACGCGTGAAACAACAAGGGTGCCACTCGCGCGTTGCCGACCCTGAAGAGTAAAGACTCTATCTTTTATTTACTCATCTCTTTCTTTTCATTTACCTCTCATCTTTTAGTTACTCACCTTCCTTCATCAAACCTCGCAATTTTCGCGAGCGTGGCTTCCAGAACAGCAGACAGCCTCGTGGTCATACCTGTCGCCATTGCCTGCAGGCAAGCCTCGATCTGTGCGTCCATCTTGGCGTGGTATTGGTACTGTAATGAGGATGGACTTAGTCGTATCTCATGTACATTATTACTTGCAGGCTTATTTGCTAACTTTTGACAACTTCGGTGAGGTTTTAATGATCACTTCAAATCAAATTCCATTACGCTATATATATATTCAATTTTTTTTTTTTTTTTTTTTTAATTAATTTTATAATTCCATTACGCTATATATATATTCAATAAAAATTTTAAATCATAAGAAAGTAATGGATGTTGAAGTGACCATCAAAACGTACATCGTACTTAGTTGTCAAAAGTTAACAAATAGGGTTGCTGGGTAATTTGCCTTTTCGTCACAAATTATGAAGAAGGTATATCAAAACTAGGAAAAGGAAACAGTTTTATCAATAACTAGCTGTTACCCGCGGCTTCGCCCGCGTAATATGTCCTTCTCGGTACCCTAACCTATGTGTATGCTAAATTTCATGATGATTGGTTCAGTAGATTCAGCGTGAAAGCGTAACAAACAAATAAACAAACAAACAAACACTTTCGCATTTATAATATTAGTTGGGATTTGCTCTGCTACCTTACTTGAGAATGGAGCTTTAAAGTAGTCTTTATAAGACACTTCAATATCGTTTGAATTTACTATGGAAAGAATTATAATATCTATGCTTAAATAAAAGACGATATATCAGAAAGGGCCGTGCTCCTGCAGTGGAGACTAAAAAAGACCTGATGATGTTGATTAAGTACGTACAATATCCACTCCCTCAACGGCGCATAGCTTTAAGGCCTGGTTCTTGGCGTCCAAAGCAACGTTGACCATCGCGCACGTCTCCGCCGGCAGGATGTAGTCCGTCGACATGAACGTCACGCTCTTCTTCAGCCACGACTGAAAAAGAACAGAATAGAAAAAACTTTATTCAGTGTAACGCAACGAACGAATTGCAACACGGCGTGACGTCATAGCTCGCCCCACTGTCCGCCATATCGCCGTTGTATGAATTCACCGCTGCGCGATCCGCCGAGCGAACGCGTCACTTTTTGCCAAGCAGCCGACCGAACAACATAAGTTTAGCCACTATACTGTAATGCTGTGTGTTAATACTGTCCCGAGTGGATTAAAATGCTCGTTGTTAGCACCAGTTCTGTGTTTAATTACAAAAGCCACATCATCAGCGACCCTGCCTCGTCCCTTCTGTTTGATCAGTGATTTACAAATTGTACAGTACAACATTAGTTAAGTAACACAAAGTTAATCGGTTTACCAATTTGAGAAAAAAAGAGAGGCAATTATCATTAAGAGAAGTCTGAATTTTTCGTGTGGTTCCCGGCAGAGCATAATAGGATCACTCCAATTCTTCCCGTGGAAGTCGTGGAAGGGGACTAGGAAACACAAGCGAAACAAAGCCTATAAACAACAAAGACACCTTTCTAACCCATCTGGCCAGCGTGGGAAGTGAAGGCTTTCCGGTAGTTGGTCGTAGTGGGTTGTCTGTTCGGTAGGTGTAGGTGTGGTATCGGGTGCGCCCGCCCGAACTGCTACTTTCTCATAACCTATCTATCAGAGCAAGTAGCACCCCAAATATCTTTATCCCGTGCTCCCACAAACCAGCCTCTGTGGTCCAGTGGTTCAGGCGTTTGCCTTATTGACCCGGGGGCCGTGGTTCGATTCCCACGGGAAGCATAATTTGTTAAGTTGTTTCCAGTTTGGTTAGGACATTGCAGGAATGAATCTCCTGATTGTGTGATATGAAAGATGATTCTGTGCTTCGGAAGGCACGTTAAGCCGTTGGTTCCGGCTGCCATCTGGTAGTCGTTAAAGGAACCACATCAGAGGCCGAGAGGCGGTTCCGAAGAACTCTGACACCAGGGTGTGCATGGTCGACTGACCGTGTCACCTACTCGAAATGATGATGATGATAATGATCAACCAACCAACCACCACATTTGTACCAAAAAACTCCCTACCCATCCCTCGTTTAAAAATTGGTCATCAGCATCGCAATTCGATAAGCCAAACAAATTACACTCACCAACCCGCCTGACAAGCTTGGTAAGTATGGCATAACCCTTTTGCCATACTCACCACGCTTGTTTCTTTGTTCCAAATGAGATATGAACTACGGCTTTGGCCAGTGCAGCAACCCCGAGAAAGGCAATTACAATACGATTGGAGTACTACACATTCAAATGACAGGGAGTGTTCAACTTCTTCTTTCAACGATCTTACCTGGAATGAAGCTTCTGTCCTCTGAATGCAAGTCTCCATCATATCACAGGCCATCAGCTTCAGTCTCTGCTCTAGGTGCGACCTGAACTCTGGTTCAGGCCAGTGCAGGTCCCTGATGAAACACTGTAGAGCGTCCAGCTTCCAGAACAGCTCTTCGCTGGTTGAGCAGCCGTTGCTGTAACAATATGACATATTTCGTAAGACGGGGAGTTTATGTTTTACACGCTTCATCATCATCCTATTGCAGTCTATAGCCTCCCCAAAACACGCATTCCTGCCAAAAACATATTCTTTGAAGGCTGAAGATTTGTGTGAGGATTCTAAACCATCCGTTAAGTTGTGATTGGGCCACAACAGGTTATCGAGGTCAACGCCGAAGTGCTGCTTCTATAATGGTGAGTACCTATTTCAGAAAAGCCGCATTACATATAAGAATTAGAAATAATTGTGTGGTACTTAATTTGAAAACTGAAAAGTAGTAAAACGCGGTAGTTTGTACATTTTATTTCTTGATATTCTCTCCTCCCCGTGAAAATTAAGCTTTATTCCTTTTTAGGAAGTATCTCTGGAATAAGAATTTCTAAGTTTTGGAGCGGGCGATCGCCTATTTGAATGTAAGGCCAGTATTTTGCTACAATAACGAACCTCATAATTTTAATCTGTTTAAAAAATTATTTGCTTAATTAACATAATATAACTAAGATTAAAACTGAAACTACTCCTAAAATAAAAACTAACCTACAAAAAATAAAATAAAAATAAACATCAATATAAATAAAAAAATAAAGCCAAATCGCTGTGGTCAGCGGGCAGGGTGCCCAAAAGGCTGTCGGCATTTCCTCGCTGAAATTTTAGTTTAATCTGTTTTAGTTTCTGCTTGAATCCCGTGGTAATGAAAACAACAACCTTAAGTTGAGAAATCCTTTAATTCAGAAAGACAAACTCACCCTTTGATCTCCCACCGTTCCTTCTCAAACCCTTTATGCAAGGACTGCGCTATCGATGACTCCATAAGGTCCACGTATCGCACGACCAGAGGTGCGAACGTATCTCTCAGGTGCTCGTGGAATCTTCCTCCTTTCAGATTTTCTGTAAATAATAACGATCTTGCTTTAAGGGAATTCTTATAGCCGCAGGAAAATAGGGACAATATGGAGAAGAGTCATCCTCAATCACCTATCCGGTGGTTGCGGGTATGGCATTGGGTACGCGCGCCAGGCCCTGGAGGTGCGCGTTGGCTGCTTATCCCTAAACCCTCCGAGCATCATAAATTACTTTTTTCTGTTCCCCAGTAGGCAAAAACTCCTACCCTTTTCTCGCTTAAAAAACGGTTTCGATGGGCAGCAGCGTTTGCCAAGCGTGATGAGTATGACACAACCCCCCTAATGATAGAAATGGGGGAGGCCTGTGGAGTTTTAACTGCTTTTATGATAAATGATGATGATGACAGCTAAATAGGCTTTTCTAGAGAGGAGAACTTGTTTGACGTGTCATCATCATCCAGGCGTATTATCAAATAACAAACAATAGATAATAATAAATCTTCGAGCAACACGGCCTCCGTACCGGACGGAGGGAGTGGGCAAAGCGACAATTTACTATGACAATTCTTCTGGCGTTTTTTGCGGGGGGAAATGTGCACACAAGTTTAGTTCCGCACACCTACATACAAAACTTAAACTGTCACTTGATAGTAATTATGACATTGTCACAAAAAATGACATAAAAAAGAAAAAATAATTTGTGTACAGATGAGTCACACAACTAACACATAGACATGCATATGCCTAATTTTGGCTTGTACCTTGACAGAGGGGAATGCAGCGTATGGCTACTCCCTTCCGTGTTGCTCGAAGTAATAAATAGATTAATAGTATTATCAAGCAACCCCGGGCGCAGTCCCCACTTGGATGGGGTTCGAAAGTGGAAAAAAATATCTCGGTCTTCTCCGTGCTTCGGAAGGCACGTTAAGCTGTTGGTCCCGGCTGTCATCATTGATGGCAGTCGTTAAGCTATGTCAGATGCCTTTAGGCAGCTTGAGAAATCTGACACCAGTGCTGGCCACTTACACACACGAAAAACGAACAAACATTATCAAATAGATAAAGAAGTGGAAAAACTGTAGTATACTGTGTGATTTGTCCGTATATATTTATTTATTATATTTATATTTATTTACATAAACTTCTCACCATCAGTTCTTAAATAGTCGTTCAGAATCTGGAACAACGGGAAGGAGTCCCAAGTATCTGGGGGCTGCTCCGCCAGCACTCTATCCATATCCACTCCAAACAACGCCCAGAAGATCTCGGCATGTTCCACTAGAAGTTCGGAGAACCACGCGAAGGCCTGGAAGAGGTCAATTCTATCAGACAGGTTAGAAACAAAGAAATTAACGTCCCCTGCGACATGGCAGCGTCGATAAACCGTCGATAACGCTTATATCGCGACATGTTCTGGCACTTTATAGCTTTGATACTGGTTTTCGATATTTTAACCCTGATCTGGAAGCCTTGTGTGGGTATTTTCACCAATAGACATTTCGTCTAACTTCTCCATTTGAAGTTATGAGCTTCTATAAAGTATTGCTCCAGATGGAATAATAAATTTGTGGCAAATCTAAACTAATAATAGTTATAGGTTTTACCAAAATCTTAACATCATGATGGGGATAGGCAATATCACAAGATAAATTGTAGCCCTTTCTAGATTCATGCTATCTCTTTTTTCTTTCGCGATATAAACGGTGTTGCAGGTGCCATATCGCGGGTTAAATAAAGCTACGAGTAGTTAGTCGATGTGAAAAATAAAGAAAGTTTTAAGGAGAGGGTCTCGTGATTGTACGGCCCGTTCACGAAGAGTTTCTGGTTTCATTTGGACTAGTAAGTGAATTAAGTAGTGTAAAAAGAGTTTTAACTTATTATATTATAGTTAAATACTTACGGTATCTGTTTGCCAAAACATTCAATAAAGAAAAAATATCTATTTAATTTTACTTTTATATACCGACCGCTAAATGTGGTCTTATGACCAGCGGCTCTGTTTAGTCCGTAAGGGACAGAGGACGCGACTAACTCTAGTTTAACGTTTTATACGAGATACTTAATCTTATGATAATAATATTTTGGCAAACATATCACTTTATAATACTACTAAAACTTTAATGCTTATTTCAAACTACATGCATACGACTAATACGAGGTATAAAGCCGAATCTATCTACCTTACGTTGATCGTGGCTGGTAAAGCTAAATTGAAAAACATTGTGAATACATTACTATCCATGACTTTAGTGCATTATCAAATGTTGATGGAACAAATGTATTTCCTAATGATTTAACACATGTTTAAAGAGCGGGCAAAAGCGTGTCCAGACTAAATAATATCATTCTACATAAAAGCTGATTCACACGGATCCAGTTACTAGAGCCAGTCTTGCTTGCATGCCAGTAGTAGCATGGCAATGACGCTACTTTCTTTTCGTAATGTGTTTCTCGTATCGAATTCTGTTTGCTTGTCCCTACTGATACTTATTTTAGTGGGATTATACATACGTCCTATCATGTTCAAGTAATAGGACACACCCAAATCACTATTCATCTGCTACCAATATTCATCCTTGTGTAAAGGGCAAATAGGTATATCAGGCATGTCAAATAGGCCCTTCTATTTATTACCTACATTTACTTTATGCTTTGGGCATCTAAAGAAATCTACGTTTTTATATTGACGACTATTTCATAGATCTTTATGAGTCCTTGTAACTGTTCTTCTAAGATTGGTATGGTGTTAGCATGTTCTTTTAAGGCGTCAGTGCCGTATTAGTGCTGATATACCAGTGAGGCTGGCGCCAGCAACTGGACACGTCTAAATACAGCTTTAAAGCAATATATTGTATAATGTGCTCATGTATTTTGGGCCTACAATGTCCTGTCGAAGCTGAGTATCGTAATTATGTTGTATGTGAATTTAAAGTTGGAGTAGACTGTAAAATATACAAAGAAACACTTTTCATTGCAGACGTTTAGACGAAAACACCCTGCCAATTTAAAGTTCAAGTTAATGCGGTCGCTTCTTACAAAAATTTGGATCTCCCAGCCTATAATGAAAAGGTTGAACCACAGTTGGGAATGCAAGACTAAAATCTCTATCTTGATTGAAAATCCATGCAGTTTAACTTTTCATTCTATTAAAACAACTAAGCGTTGGCTAAGCGAGTGTTGGACTATCAGACATAGTTTGGTCTACTCCCGACAAAGAATTGTGATCCAAACCAATCAAAGTGAAGTATGATCAAGATCGAGTGAATAACGATTGACAAGTGATTTGGTCAGCCGAGCAATCAATCAAATTATGAGTAGTTACATTTGGTTGCCCGCTAGAATCCGGTTTTGTGTTATAAACCTGCGGAGAGATAAAAAATAAGATAGAGGTGGAATAGAGTTAGATACAGCGTAACATTTAGCGTCGAAAAGTGAAGAGAAATTTCAAGAACTCAATTTTGCAAACGAACCTGGCTTATTGGTTCATAAAATCTTTTTTGGTCTTATCCTGATATTGGAACCGATTATCTCTAGAGAAACGGTGCCAATGTGTAGATCGCACATAAGTATCCGAGCACACAGTAAAGAAGCACTATTTTAAAAATATCTAAACGATCAGTTTATATGATAAAAATCGTAGGTCTTGGAAACTCATTATTTTAAAAACAGCACATCTGCGATGGTGGCCACAAACCGTCAGGATAACAATGAATAAGAACTTTTTAGGCCTTGGTATGGGGTTTCACATTCACTTGACGACAAAGCGACATAAATATATAAGTATATCAGGAAAATAAATACTCTTTTTCAGATCTATATATAAATAAGTATACAACGAATATAGACGATCAATTTGTAGACAAATTTAGATAATTTTGTTTCGTTGTATACTAGGTATTTGTGACGAAAATACGAAATATGCAAGAGTTCTTTGAAAGTCCTTAAATTTTATTAAATTTCTTCTTAATTAATAATGCTGAATACGAAATCATTATCTCTTCTCTCTTAGTGGTAAGCGCTACAATGCGACTATCCATCTCTTGTTTATGTAATGATAAAGACCTTGAGATAGCGATAGTTATAGTGCGATACGAAAATTTTACGTACTCGGTACTGCTGCTTCGTTAGATATTTTACGTAAGGTCTGTTGGGTTTTTGTTACTTTTACAAAAAATCATTTCATATTTTCATCACGGTTTAAGGAAATAAATATACTGCCTTTTTCATTCCCCACACTAAATAGCGACAGGAGAGTAGGGTGCTATTTTCCAGAGAACATTGACAATATACAGCAAATCATTTCAAGTTTATAATATATAATTCCTTAAAATGCTTTGCCTTCGGAAATCACGACATCTAGGGTATGACAGACATATTCAGCAATTATTTGAACCATAACATTTTCTTTACTTATTAAATTACCTCATCATTTAATTGTCAAGGTATTAACCTTGAATCTGTCTAAAGGCCGATCAAAATTGAGTAACTCGATGTAATGATGAAAAACATCAACGTTTATATATGAGAATAATATGGTAGAGTCTATAATATTGATTACCAATTTTTTTTTCAGGAAAATACCACATTCGTTATTTCTACCTATAGCTGGTGATACCCTAGCAAAGTCTTTTTTGTTTCCCGTCATCAGCCAGAAACCGACAAGACAATCATGCCAGACATAATAAACATTAACAGTATCAATTACAGTATCATAGTTATTTAGTCTTACGATTATCGTCAGTTCCATAGTAACCTCTATCTGTACCTATATTATTGATTGGCCTTTTATTTTTGGTAATTGAATTTTTAACACACCATCATTATCAACACAATAAAACTGTAATCATTTTATTTCCTAACGTCATCTTTATCTTTAATGTTATCGTTCAAACATTGCTTCTCACATTTCTCTAACAAACCACTTCTTGTACTACAGTACCTCCGCGTAGTGCTCTTCGTTCTGCTGTAGAAGGTCGACACACAGCTCAGCTAAATGAATGAGGTCTTCTAGTTTCTTCGCAGGCGTTACCATGGTTTCACCTCTTAGATCCTCTGTGGAACAAACCCCTGATTTAAAGGCTTTCTGTAGAGATGATTACATATTTTTACCGCTTCGTTTCGGACCTTGGAGTGTAAACTAGTACAAGGGCTCTCCTTGAATACATAATTAACGTAGCTATTTCATATTTTTCATAACCATAATTAATGATCTAGTGGGATTTAAAATACCGGCCAGCGTTCTTGAGATCATGCCTCTCTCGCATTAGGTACTATTTTTTCACAAATTCCCGATGATGTATTTTAATTTCATTCGACTTGTGTTTCTCAGTTTGTAGACCTATCGAATCATGTGCAAATTTCATATTGCAAATAACAATAATTTCATCGACTGTTTTAGCAAAAAATATTGTTTGCTAGTTAATGTTTACTAGTATAGCCAATTTTAAAAACCATGACAGTGTTAGTCACGATACAAAAAATAAGGAAGGAAAACAACATAATCATTAGTGTTGATCACCTTCAATGTTCGCTTTCTGACTGAGCTGTGTGTAGTTCAGCAAGGCAGCGTTCTCCAAGCTCGTCTGGATCATCGCTCGGACTTCTTCAGGCGCCACGGGTGTAGCCACATCCTTCATCAGAACTCGCTCTAGGAGCGATAGTGTTGCCTATAATGGAATTTTTATTCTGCGCTTTATTCTCCGAAATCTTAGTCGAAATGAAAAGAAATATGAGAAAGAATTTGCAGAAAATAATAAGTCGGAAGTAAAGTCAGGATTAATTATACTGCGTGTAAAATTACCTTTGAAATAGCCTTAGGGGTGACTTATCCCGTCAATGTGAACCACTTTTCTAATAAGACAAATATTGGGAAGGCGAAAAATAATTTTTCATACAAAAGTGTTCAGGTCGGGAAATTGTATGGGAATGCAGTAAAGTTTTTCGAAGTTTCAAGCATTAGTCCCACAGAAAATGTTGTTACATTATATTACTGGGCTGAGTCATACTTTCAAGCAAACGTCGAAGGTAAATTTACACTCAAGTCAGTATATGTCGTAAATCTATCCACATCAGAAGTGATGAGAAAGGTATGAAGTGACACTGAAAAGATTAAAGAAAGAGTGACTAACTTTACATTATTTTGTGGGTTAATTGAATATATAGAAAGGTAAGATTAAGATAAGTTAAAGACATAAGTATTGAATAAAAATTAGATACAATTTTAATAAATATAGCTGATATATAGGTAAGAATTATTTGTGTTTTTTAAGTATTTAACGCATATTCGCATATGTGTTGATATTAATCTTTGTCTGATACGGAGTCTTCAATTATTTAATCCACCTGTATATTTTTTTCTTCATTTATACCAACAGTACCTTCAACGCCCCCTCAGGCCGTCCGAACGGGAACGCGTAGCGGAAATTCGTGATCTGATGCTGCAGCAAAGCCTTCAGCCGCTCCTTGATCTCTGCAAACTTTTCTTTCTCCTGGACCGTGATGCTGCCCACACCATCAGGCCTGCCAGGCAACGTCGCGGTACTGTGAACGACTTCGGCGGTGGAGCTTACTCTAGTAGGGCACAAGCAGGATTAGGGCAGTGAAATTAGCAGTACTATGGCTTGCAGGCAACCTATTCTAGCTACTCCTTTAGTACTATTTCCTTTTGAATTACAATATCTACGGTACTATGTTTATTTACTAGTCGGAAGGGTGTGTCATTGTTACTCGAATCTTCGCGAATAACTTAAGTAGTTACTCTATTACGAAAGAATTTATCACAAAGCTCACTTATTTTTTATTATCTCATTGTCAGTTTTACTAACCCAGGAAATCGTGGCTATCTGTATGTATGGTATTAAGTACCTACATATTTTTCGTTATTTCTGAGATTTTTGAGTCTTCAGTTAAATTGTATTGAATACTTAGTATTAAAGTCCTCTTAGGTACTAGTGTACCCTTTCCGACTAACGTATGTCTACTTTAGTTTATTCTATTGAATGATTGTGTTAAGCGATATGATTTGCTTCGAAGATTTTCGAAGAATCTGCATCGTATCGAATCCTAGACTCGTAAATACTAATGATATCTATTAATTGATTTACAAATGTCTACTGCATTGTGAGATTCTTACAACTGACTATTCTATATTGATATGTAAAGTGGTGTGATATTTTGTCAAGATAGTCAACTATCATTTCTGATCGATTTTTTTTTTAATCTATGTGTCTGATACATTTGGAACATCTTTTCAAGGCGAGTGCAAGACGATTAGTAGTAACTCGTATTGTCCAGTTCTCTCGAAAAGTCCATAACCAAATATACTTAGTTGGTAATCCCGACAAAATAGCACGAGCCTTATCTGTTTTTACATTTCTATGATGAACTATGGTTGTTGTCTTGATTCATAGGTATACTTATTTAATGATTATGATGTTAACAAAGCCTATCGTTTCTGAAGCTGAAATAATTAAGTTGATTGAGTTGTAGTTAAAAGCTTTGACACCTACCTACCAATAATAAACTCTACAGAAATATCAAATCTTATGATATTTTCTACTTAAGTACTTATTAGCGATTTACTTTATAAATTAACTAAGCATTAGCTTATATTATATGATTTGTAATCTTAGCCGTAAATGATTTCTCTAATGATGATGAAATTCTACATATACTTGAAATCGATAAAATGATTTATTTTTAGATAAGCAATTTTTGAGGCCGTTTAAGATTAATATCTAGCTGTAAAATAGGACCATACCGTTCTTCTGAGTTTTCAGTGCTTTATAAACGAAAAAATTAAATTAAAATTGTGATATTTTGACTAATTCTAAATTATAAATTTTTAGCCTGTTCTAAACCTATTATGATTCGAGGCTAAAATTCTAATTGCAGAATGAGAGCCTTTAGATAGTAAAAAAAAAAATTACTCTAAAATATTGGTATTTTCTATTATAGTGATGGCACTATTGGTAATAGTGTGAAAATTTCTTCTTCACATAATTAGCTAACGAACTATAATACTTAGTATATTATGATATTTTCATCTAATTGATATTGTTTACCAAAAAGCAATAATATGTGTTAACAAAATAATAATGAACTTAAATCGTTTACACTTATTTCTTGAAAAAGCATCATGTTATTTATTAAAAAGCCTGTAATAAAAAATTCTAGCTGAAATAGACATCAATGCATACCCTCCTTCTCCAGTGCTTTTGGGGAACGAAAAATTTCAATTAATGCATCTTCTTTATAAAAATGCAATCTTATATATTTCGTAGTTAGCTGATTATAGGTATATTTGACATCGTTACACCATTATTTTTGTTATTTTCTATTTTCCCATCATTAAGTAGTTATTTAAAAAATGTAGATTTGTTGTACGTATCTACTCTAGAATCCAATAAAAAAAGGACTTGTCTACACCGTTTTTGGCCAGTAACTCCACAATCTCATAACTTCTATTTTATCAGGACGCATTTTAATTTGATAGATCAAAGTTATACCAACCTATACATAAATATGAAACTTGATTGAATTTAGATATTTTTGGTAAGAACTAAACGTATTGGTTATGGTTTTGTCTATCCTAGAATTCCTAGATGATTTATTTACAATTAGGACAAACAACATTAGATCATATGTCTATCACTGTGTCAAATTGGTGTATTATTTCCAATTTTCGAGAATAAGTCACTTGCTTCGCCACTTTCCTAAATTTGTCAATGATCATAAACTGCTGACTCCACAAACCCGGAGATAGAAATATTAGTTAGGTGAAGCAGGTCTAGAGTTAGTAAGCACACCAGAGACAGGGCAAGTTAGAGTCAGATTAGGGCCTCTAATAGTTTCAGTAGATAAAGCAACATGACATGTAGTGTGGCGGCGTATGGCGTGTGTTCACAATTAGTGACTATGTGTGATAAAGTACGATGCATGCATTTTTGTACATCGATTTATAATCAAAATTCCGACAAGGAAGACTAAATTTAAGTCTATTAATTATTAAATTTTTATGCTAAGATCTAGGTACATAATTTGATAAATATTACACCGTTTGACTAAAAGGCGAAACAATATTTACAGGAGAAGGTTTATCTATGTTACTGAACCCTCTGGCAATATATTTTCGGATTCAAGAGTACTAAAAGAATATATGGACAAGGTAAAATGCTGCTGGTCAGTGAATTTGATTGTGAATTCATTTTTGTGTTCTATAAGTGATCCTGTACCGTCATTTAATTATTACCAGGGGGTCAAAATCAATCTATATTATTCGTACTGTTTTTTAAATTTTTTTATTTTCAGGTTAAGATTTTTGTGGACTCTGGGAAAAATAAATCAATATCAAACACTCAGTTCTTACGTATATCTTCAAATATTATTTCGCTTTTCTACTTGCTACACTCTTTTTAGGTGTCATAACTATTAGGTAAAATATCACACATGGTCACATCTAACCAACTATACACCGAAATTTATACAAACAGTAAAGGTCCTAAGATGCTTCCTTGTGGTACATCAAATCTAACACAAAAAAATCTATCACATGTAATAAAAGTACGTACCCACTGGGAGCTTTGGATATAAATTCTTATTTTTGTCTTGGGGTTGGGAGGGGTCACATTTATTCTTCTAAGTTTGAAATCTCTGGTCTATTATCTATAAGTGCAATATTTTTATGTACACCCTTATGTGTATTTTTACAATCTTTTTTATTTGCAATATTTCTTTTGAATACATACTTTTTATATTTTACTTGCTTTTAAGAGGCCTAGTGGCCTTCCATAAATATATAACAATATTTAAGTTTATCATCTTAGTATGCCGAGCTATGGCGTGACTACTCAAAAACATTATACCGTTTGCCATCACCATCATCAACAAGTGAATTTAACTGACAAATGATATATCAAATTAAAATGTAAGTATTATTAACTAAGAGTAGGTACTATGACATATGTTTTTATTAATTTAAAGTTTTTGTAACCACTAGGCCTCCAAAGCATCACGTCACGATTACGAACAACAAAACTACTCACCTGTTCCCATGCACATGGCTGGCACAGAACGCGAAGGAGTAGTGCATCAATGTTGGGTCTACCGTCTGCTGGCCACTTTCAGCCACGTCGAGAAGGTCGGAGAGGTAGCAGAGGTGGCGGTAGCAACCTCTGACTCCGTACCTGGCACAGTATTCGTCTAGGACAAACACTTGGCCTGGGGAGAACCAACCCTGGAATTGAAAAGTTACAGTTTAGATTGTAAACCGTGTGGTCCCTGGCAGAGTAGAATAGGACAACTCCAAGTCTTCTTGCAGATATCATAGAAGGCGAGTAAGGAAACACAAGCTAAAGCTTATAAACATAAAAGAGACATCTCCAACCCGTCTGGCCAGCGTGGAGAATGTAGGCAAAATCCTTTGACAGCTCTGGCTAATTATGGCTCTGATAGAACAGAGATGGATGGAAAAATAAATATTGTACATCCGTGTTCATAAAAAAAATATTACTTACTACAGCGCTACAGTGTCTGATTAAATTAAAAAGCGCATTGCGGCAAAGATGCGGTTTTCAATAACGGGTTTGTGTTTGATGAGTTCATGTTGTTAGACAGGTGTCATGGCTTTAACTCACTAGGGGGCGCCACAATATAAGTGCAAAACAATATTGTGTCGTGGGTTTATTCCAAAATTTTTAATTTTGCTTACTTATAAGTGTGACATAACAACTCTGTTCTTCTGCATTTACTTGAGTTCTTATTGTAACACGTTTATTTCTTTTCTTAATATGGCAGATAATGTTTAAAATCGTTTTAGTAAAACCAAAACAGGAGAAATAGTTCAATGTCATTGAAATATTTATTTACGTTGCTTCTTTACAATTTCAGATAGAATAGTTATTCTTGTGAGAATATCGTCAGCGTTGCTAAATGCTGGTTAATTAAAACAATTGCCATGTATACTTCTAATTGTTATAAATAAGGAGTTATTTAAAAAGGTAGCCAGTTTGCGCGATATGAAAATTCCTATCCCAGTCTGCTCGATACGAAAATCAGAAAGCGCCCTTTCTTTTATTAATTAAGTAGATCAAAATAAGTACCAGCGAACAATATGGATCTTGTAGACGATACTTCAAGGTTTGAGACTGCAGCATGCAGAACAGTTGATGATGATCGAACTGGCAAGGGTCCGCTTGGATGTAGTCTTCCATTCCATGCTTCCGAGCTTTATCTGCGTCTGAAATATAAAAATTAGTATGAAATAAGAGTAATGCATCCACTTCACATTTAGGCCAAGAAGTAGACATTGTTGGAATATTTTCAAAGCAATGGATCCTGATGTATATAAAATAATAATTATATCGTAAGTGTAGAACATCCGTATGGTTCCCGGCAGAGTAGAATAGGACCACTCCAAGTCTTCCCGTGGATATCGTAAAAGGCGACTTAAAGAAAAGAAGCTAAACAAAGCTTTAAAACATCAAAGAGACCTTTCCAACCCGTCTGGCCAGCGTGGAGAGTGTAGGCCTAATCCTCTGACTGCCCTGGCTTATATATGGCTCTGGTAGTCAGAGAGGGTCGTGCTCCTGCAGTGGAGACTAAACAAGACCTGATGATGATGTAGGACAGCAAAATGCACCCATCAAAGAGAAAGTCGAAATTTTTTACCTGACTGACTCACCCCGAACCCAGAGTAATGAAGTAACAAGGTAATGTTTGTAAGTAATGAAGTAGGTTTGCGGGTTCCATTATTGCTTAAAATAGCCAATACTGCTTGACGTATTTTGAAGTGCAAGGTGCCATCAGATTTGTACTCTTCTCCGAGTGTCATAGGATAAGTAACATTAGCAAAAAAAATAAATATGGCGGACGCAAACTATCAAAAACGATGGTTGCGCTGCGAATAATGCATTTTGTTTCTTTATCACAATAGAACTTCGAGCAACACGGCCTCCGTACCAAGCAATAGAAGTATGAATGATGATTTTTTTTTTAATCTATGTTCCTCAGCATGAACCCATTGATGTCAATAAGAATATTTCATAAATGAAGTTCTTTACTAACCTCCCATAATTTTAATATGCGTGTCTGACGTCGTCGGTGGCGTAGGCTTGTGACTCTGTCCCGTCGCTCTATACAGCGCCATCACCCACAAATGACATTCGTTCTCATCAGTGACCCCCATCAGCACTGACTCACCGTCCCTTACCGCGTTCATGAAGTACTTGGCCCCCTCCAGTTCTGTAAAATGTTTTTTGCCTTTTATATGTTACGTGTGACAAGCGAAACTAAGGACCAGTTAATTTGAGATAAGCTTTTGAGAATCTCACCTTGCCCGACGATGAGTTGAGCTGTGAAATAAAAACAAAACATAATTGGATGATTGCATATCGTGATATTAACACACAGGAAAAAATGTAATCATTATTTTTAAAGGTGTTTTATGCATTTACATAATATTTTGATATACTTATTAAATATGAATTAAGATTGGGGGAAAAAATCCCCACACAGGCAGGATTCAAACCAGCGATCTTTGACTGGACTAAGTCTAAGTCGTACCAGGAGATTAATTACTAACGTGCCCTCTGTCCGAAGCACGGAACAGCTTTTTTAACAGACCAACATTTTTTTGGTCAAAAGGGAAGAAACTAGAAAATACCATATCAAAACTAGATTACAATATTATGAAGGGAAAAGATTTGATTGTTGCATTGAATAGGCTCCGAAACTATAGAACCGATTTTCAAAATTCTTTTACCTATCTATAGCTACTTTTTCTTCGGTTGACATAGGCCATAATTTACGTGGACGAAAATCGCGGGAAAATTGCTAATCGTTAATAAAGAAAATCATATACCGCTAGCCAGCTCAATGTAATCTACGGTGAACCCGTCGAGCTGCATCATTTCCGCCGGCTCCGACTTCTTGTCCTTGTAGGAACAGAGCGCGAAGGTGTACTGGCTGACTTGCACCAGGACCATGTACCGGCGCTTCCACTTCCGCCATACATTCTTGCCGATCATGTGGAGGTAACTGAAATAATAGTTTACGTATGTTACCAAAAAGTTGGGAAAATCATCTGTTTGTTTGTATTGTTTTGGTGATCAAGTATAAAAAAGGATATACATACGCATCATCAGCCTATACTCGTCCACTGTTGTACATAGGCCTCCCCGATTGCACACCATCGAGATCTATCTTCGGCTGCTCGCATCCAGCTTCTACCAGCCATCTTGCGCAAATCATCACTCCACCGTGCCTGAGGACGTCCTACACTACGTTTATAGAGACGTGGTCTCCACTCAAGAACTCGTTTGCCCCAGCGGTTATCGGTTCTGCGGCTAATATACATACGCAATCCGCGTTAAAAAAGCGTCCCACCCAACTAAATGAGTGAGCAGCTAATAGACATTTTAGTTCTAACTTTCCTTTATTAAATTTTGGATTTCGACCGATAACGGTCAGATTTTGAAGTTCGACCTTATGGCATAAAGTAAGTTTGGTTTTACATTGCTGTAGGGTTTATTTATAACATAACAATATCTAGTTCTAAATGTGTGGTCAGCATGAAGTGTAATTTTTGTATGTGACTATGTATTTAGTTTCTTAAACTAGATCGAAGGTTTAAGTCCTAATCTTAAGTCGTACATTTATACATATAGGTAGTAAGCATGGAGACAAAATGGCGAAGCATAGACGATACACCTTTAATAAAACGTAATTTGGGCCATATTGCACAGGAAAATTTATAGTAATTATATGTGGTTTCACTGGCTTTTCTCATGACAGAAAACCTATCTGATGTAGTCAATACATACATATTTTAAAATTCTCTATTTCTTAACTTTACATTTCTAGCTCTTTCTTACCCACAATGCTTCATGTTCAGTGGTTTATCCATCCGACACGCAATCTTGATTCTCAAATCTTGATCTGGCAAATTCTTTGGAACATTCATACGATGCCATTCGGGGGCCTGAAAACAAAACACCCTCACCTATTTCTGCCGTGACTACTAAATTAAGGCTGTGAAAATAAGACCTTCCATAAAATATGCATAGAAATATTTAGATTTAGGATTTTTTAACTTTGGATATAGTGGCTTCCATGACTTGGCACCTTCCGTGGGTTGGTTTTGGTTCCTACTGGTGAACTAGAGGCTCCAACTAGAATTTCTGACATCCATAAGCTATCCATGGGCTATCATGATTTCGGGGTTGCCATCAGTCTGGTTCATTACCAGTTCAATACTTGTTTTAAAATATTTGTTTTTCATTAGAGTTACGTACCTTACTAGATAGAGGTGTAGGCCTTAGTACCACTTTACCCAGTTCCTTATCTTCTAAAGCAAGGACACCAGGGTTTTCAGTGTACAGTTTGACTTTCACTGCTGGCAGAGGTTGGGTTGTGCTGAAGTCACCTTGGGTATCCCACCTGATATCATAGTTGTTAAAACATCAGACGAGATTTTTATTATTATTTCATTTATTTGCTTCTGAAAGTCGTTTCGTTAGAAGTACAGTACATATACCTATACAAACTTTACTGAAATCTATTACACTCCCCACAGTTGTTATATCATTAGAATTACCAAACCCTATTTTGCATACTTTTCATTTTAAGATTGTTTCCTGACCATCGAATTTGAATGACGTCAAAAGTCTGCAGATAAAATCGACGGGTTACACTATGTCATTGATTTGTTCATTAAATATATATTTAAAATACTTTAACAACAATTTGATTGTCTTTTTCTTCAGTATTATTAACATTAAAGGTGTTAATACTTACATAGGTTTAGATGCTTCCGCTTGATCCGTTTGAAGCTTATCACCTCCCTCTACTTCCATGGTGCAGTAGACTATTCGGTTAGGTGCTAAAGACTTTAGACCTTTAACCTCCATAACTACCACCTATAATTTTCGTAATATAAAGGTTAATAGGAAAGAGGAAGGTCAAATCAATAAGAATGATTTTATCTATGAATCCAACTGTAGTGTGAAAATATGTAAGTAGATACTTTATTATAAGTATGTCTGTGGTCGTTCAAATTATTATATTCATTACAAGTTGTTCACATAGCTATCTCTTTCCAATTAGCCCTCTTATGATAAGTTGTAATTTTTTTATTGTTAAGATAATTTAAATAGTATCTATTTAATCCTTTTTATAAACTGTTTATTGGAGTTTTTAATACTGAATCACTTTGTGCTTATTAGTTTTGTATAAGGCATCAATTAACATTTATATTATTATCCAATCTAAAACTATCTCTTTTAATTATATTATTAATGTAAAATTTAACAAAATTTAAATGTTTATACGAACCATGAAACGTCTCAATAACACATATTATCACATTTTACCTCTATCTGGAAAGTCAGAACGACATCCATTTTCGTGAGTTGAGTGTCCACGTCGCCGCCATCGGCCTCGCCGGTCAGCTTGTTGGCGAGTGATCCTTGTGATCTGAAACACAGCTGCTTACTCAGCCTTGGCGCCGGGTCTGGTCCCGCATTTGATCTGCTACGCCCAATTCCACCACCAAATTTACAAATTACCAAATTTCCATCACCAATTTATTATAAAACCCATAAATTTTTATGACGAATTATGGAATTCCACCACCAAGAGTTAAAAATAAAATTTATTATGTTATAAAACCAGAAAAAAATGTTACAAATGTTAAGTTTGATGTTAATAAAGATACAACGATTGAAAAACATTTAAATATTAATGTTATGATAAAGGTTTGTACAGATGAATTTAAAACATAAACAACCCCATATGTACGTAAGTTAGGTAGGTGTGACCCAAGGAAAGTAGGACAACATTCACAAACCCATAGAGCAATGCATGGTGGCATACAAAATGGAACCATCACCGATACCAAGAATGATTAAGCATGGCAAAAAGGAAATATTACAAAGTTTCTGCTAAATACTTTCTAATTTACAAGATGCTGACTGTCAAAGATTCAAAGACGGAAGTAGTAATTGGAAATGTTATTTTATTTTTTATCAAGGCATAAGCATCGTTTCTTCTTTCTTTATCTTTGCATTTGCATTTGTGTGCAAGCTTCACAAGTGGTTGGATTGAAATACATAATAAGTGAAATGGCGACATTAATACTACCAGTTTTTCTTTAAGATAGCTAAGTGTATGCATTTAGTCCCTTACTGACTTGATTTTTTCATAAATCTTGAAATTCTCCGCCAGTCAGATCTTTTACATATTCTATGGTGTATTACTGTGGTTAAAGGGTGATGAATGAAAAATAAACAAGTTGATGTACAAAAATAATTTGTATATCAACATTGTGATTAGCGACTTATTGATAAATATGTGATTATAAGCTTAGCCCTATAAGCTGGAAGCATTATTCCCTAAAATAATATCTGATGTAAATATTTTTAAATTAAATATAAAGTTGAAGGTAGAGGAGATAAAGAAAATGTGAAGTGAAGGCGTGATATCTTAATTGAAAGCGTTAAATATTATCAAATTTATTAAGCTCTGGACTATCTAGAATACAATTTTCAATTTGAGAAACTATTTAAACTACTTTATCAAACTATTTAAAGGCTAAGCTATCTTGCTTAATGTGTTACTGTAGCTTGTACTAGAAATTTAAAGTTCTCAACTACAGTTCAAAATTTAAGCTTAAAATTTGGGCTGTGTAACAGAAGCAGTGTATCCATTGTTGTCAAGTTCGGAATTTTAGCAGTAAGACCACTTTATTGTTCTACTTTATGGATTGCTAGCTAACTTTTAGTCTAGTTTCTACTGTGGTCTAAACTATGACAACATTAGGATCCAATATCGAGGTAGTTTCAGGCCATGTGGGTGGGCAGGGGTCCTGCTACACAAGACACGTGCGCAAATCAACAATTTTGTACTCATTACTTGTACTTCCTTTATTACCATCCAGTATGTGCCAGGGACAGAGAAACAAACCAAAATGGAAATGACAAGTATAAAATGACAGTGAATCTGGATGAACGTCATTCAGTTGATAATTTAGAAATTATTGGTGTAAATAATGTAGCTTTAACTAATGTAGCTTTAGTTGCTGACATGATATGGGAAAATTGATGCATATTTGTTTTATCAAATTTCAATCTGATAGTGGATAAAACCGTGGTAAAATCCGCTCCAAAAATAATATTTTTTTTGAGGCGGATTTTAATACCAATAAAAATTATGATGTTATTGATTTTTCTAGTGAACTAAATAATCCAAATCACATTAAAATATTGATTTTAATAACTGGAACTAACTAAGTTGACGATACATCCAGATCGAATAGAGTTATAAAAAATAAACCTACAGAGTGCCAGAAAGATAGGAAGTTTTAAAACAACGATACAGTTTGAATATGAGACGATTTGTTACAATGTGATAGTCCTTATTTAATTTAGAATTTGTTTATGGAAGTATTTTAGCAGAAAACAACGTTTAGAAATAATCCAGTGATAATGTGAGAACACTGAAATGCTTAAATTTGTGAATAATATAAATATTGCCACGTTGTTTGCTACTAAAATTGATCCTCAATGACAAAATGGCAATGTTAGTAACACAATGGTTATCTTTGTATTTAATTTATGGTAAGCCACACCAAAAGCCAATTGGTAACATTCAACATCGACCACATTCAATGATATGACTTTACTTGAAAGAAATCAGCACTCATAATATCTCAGCATAAAGATCAACTATCCTATGCAACTTCAGGTGTCACTGAGGCCAACCCAAAATACTCAATATTATCACGCTGCTCTAGCACTTTTTAAAGGATATAGATACAGATTTCTATCAAGTATAATAAACACAGAATGTAAACATTTAATTTACTGACGTACATGTATATTCTTATAATAATAAGATTCTTTTCGATGATTCTTTGACGATTTTCGCTTTATAAGTATTTCACACCAAAAGCACACCGAATTGGGACGGACAGAACTCAACATGAAAACCTGCCAAATTTTTTGATAATTGATGTGTTCTCCAGACAATATACATTTAAAGTCTCCCTCGAGTCAATACTAGTAATTGATTAAATATATGAGACATACCTATATGTCACTAATATACAAACTAAAAATTTACTTAAATAACCAATT
Source organism: Rhodophaea formosa (assembly GCA_963082605.1). Classification (NCBI taxonomy): domain Eukaryota; kingdom Metazoa; phylum Arthropoda; class Insecta; order Lepidoptera; family Pyralidae; genus Rhodophaea; species Rhodophaea formosa. The sequence continues at coordinate 2,881,726 of OY720228.1, read as the reverse complement.
TGATTCAACTCTGTTAGGAGATTCCATCATTAGTGATCCTTTTAATTCACACTTCTCGCTGGAATCGAAACAAGTCGGGCTATTAACAGACTTTTTAGTTCACGTTTGTTTATACAGTACAAAATTTTGGACCTCAAATGGGTGATTCAGCCCGTCGATATGAACAACTTTTCCTATGGAACCAGTACTGGAAATTAAAAAAATATTACATTTCCATATAAAAATATTCAGCCACACGGTCAATTTGTCATGGAATAGGAATGTCATTTTCTTATATTCCACCCTTGGACCCATAGGAAAAGTTGTTCAAAGCAATGGGATGATCACCAAAACCCATAGCAATCCAAAAATTTGCCATGTATACTCGATGGCTTGGTTTCGGACCAGGCATTAAAGATCCTGCTTATTTTGACTTTGGAGAACGCACCAATAATTGTGTGTCCGCCCATCTCAACATTAAACCTCACAGAGCAAGAAATTTCAATGCAGGGGTGCTATTTTTGAACGTGTGACCTTCAAACGATTTTTGTGTGGAAAAACCACTCGTTTGCGAACGGCGAAATTTCAAAAATCGTACCCCAGCTGACGCGTGAGTGACTATACATATTCCTTCTTCTTCATCAGGTCTCTTTTAAGTCTCCACTGCAGGAATACGACCCTACATACATTCCTTGCTCTGTGTTAAACCCTAAAGTTAAATTCCCTCTAGATACTGACCTGTGATTATACCGCTTGATTTTGTGCAAGCCATATTTAGAGTCCGCCCCGCCTTTGGAGACGGGGAGGGACTCTAAGTTGGCCATGAGGAGGTTTATTGAGGACTTTAGTTCTTCGATGTAGAGCGATTCCATCTCTTTCAGGACGAATTTTGGCATTAGCTTGCGGTTCTGAAAGAGAATTAATTAAATAATACCTACAAAGGCACATTCACAAAGCAATCTCATTATAATTCATTTTTGTTTTTAGCACCATTTCTATCTTGTATTCTTTGTCCTTCCAAATTTATCTTAAAATATTATCTACTTGTTATTTTCACCATTACATTGGTTTCGTGTTTGTAGTTATTACTATAAAATCGAGTATAACCTAGATATACCCTTGTATTAAGTACGTTTATATTGTCAACAACAAAATTTAGCATACTGTACGCACTGTATTCTTAGTTTTGCAACCAGCTATCAAATCCCTTGAACAATTTATTTTATAATGAACTAGCTGTTCCCCGCCGCTTCACCCGCGTAAAATATAGCCTATGTCCTTCTCGGTACCCTCACCTATGTGTATGCCAAATTTCATGATTATCGGTTTAGTAGATACGGCGTGAAAGCGTAACAAACAAACAAACAAACTCACTTTCGCATTTATAATATTAGTTAGGATTAGGATAGTTGTAAAACTGTTTTGTGCCAATAAAAAAAATCACACTCACGATTTTTTTTTTAATTAAGTGCCTACTCTTTCGGCTATGCATGATTTTGTTTACTATTTATTAGTAAGTAAAAATGATGTAATGTAAAAATATTTACCCTTTCCATTTCGTTAACTTTCTGCATTCTTCCGTCTAATTCTCTTCTGATCGCAGCAGCTTGCTCATCTGCTGAGTCCAACTGAAAGAATACAAATTTCAAGTAAACTTTTTATCTGAGATTCTGTGCAGACTTCATCATCATCATCATCTCAGCTGCAAGAAGTCTACTGCTGGACATAGGCCTCCCTCAAGGATTTCCAATACGACCGGATTCCTTCCTGCGACAAAGTTACAAAATGAAGTCATGTGTCCACGAACGTGTTAAAAGTTCAGAGCTTTTAGAATCTGTGTGATTTGATATGCAGAAATATTTGTTTTGCGATAACCCTCGAACCAGTGCTCCAAATACGATGAAATTTAAAAAGTATATGGTACCTACTACTAGTATAATTTTCAAGGGCATCAATATCAGTTTAGTGGTTTATGAGAAAAGTATTCTAACTCTCTAACGTCCAAATGAGACATTTACACTAATCTCACACATTAACAAACTTACATACAAACATTACTTCAAACAACAATACATTTATTTTTGGCAGTGTGATTAATGAAAATCCCATAGAAAAAAATAGAACTGCAAAATTAATGACGTACCAGTAGAGCGTTGAATAGCAACTGGTGTTCAAACTTCTTGACGCACAGGATCTGCTGAAACATGTCGTAGAGCTGTTCCTTGCTAAGGATGCACTCCGCATTGAGGCTCTGCTGCTGGGCTCTGGACGGCCTCTTCGACTCATCGTCTCCGGGAATACCTGGGGATAGTCAAATTGCGCCTATATTCCCTGATAAGTACAGTCCCGGGACATTCAAAAGTAGAATAAATGGGTATCCTTGGATTGACATATAACATCCTCGTCTTCATCGTCACTTACCATCAGGTGAGATGGGAGACAAATGTCTAATTCTATACGTTATAATGAAAAAAATTAAAATTATTCTAGAGAGCGTTGGTGTTTTCAATTCATAAAATTTTTGGCACATTTCTGTGTACGACTTATTTTTTAGATATTGGAAAGTTTAATTTGTTTCTCTTACTCTTACTTACTTTACTTTTTGTTTGATTATATTAAAATATATAATATTTTTTTATTTTTGTCGTTGCTATTTTAATTGTTACTTTTTCAACTCATTATCATTATCAGGTCTGTTTTAGTCTCCAGTGCAGAAGCACGACCCTCTCTGTATTACCAAAGTCATATATTAGCCAGAACTGTCAGAGGATATGGCCTACACTGTCCACGCTGGCCAGCTATTTTCAACTTTAAAAACAAAATCTAGTACCTATGTACAAAACGTGTTTATTTTTAAACGTTATCTGATGTTAGTGTAAGGTAGCGACGATAACTATCGGTAGACATTAGTCAGCTAGCTTTCAAAGTAATAAAAATATATAGTGAAATTCTTAAAGAATTATAATATTAATTAGAACTGTGAAAGAAATAGTATGGTTTAAAAGAAAATATTGTATGTAACTAAACCATAATTATAATTAGATTTATTTTCGTAACTTAATAATAATATTTCAAAGTATTAAGCAGGTACTGAAAAAGAATGGATGTAAAAACATCCCATAATTATCAGACTTCAATTGTGTTTAAAGGTTGATATGATAATAATAAATTACTATCTACTACAACAACTTCGTGCAAAAGTATTGATAAGTTATTTGTTACTTACCTTCAAATATACATCGTGTAAATCAGTAACCTTGCCATATTCTTGGACGCACCTATACTGATGATACTGAACTCTTCCCCCAGAGAAACACACAAAAACAAAATTGGACGTCACATACTAGGTAAATCAGTCAGCTGATTAATAGTTCTGTAGAGAAAACCCATTTTTATTACATATTTCAACCTTTGGAAATTCTTCGGCAAAAGTTGTTGAGTATCATCAGTATGTCCGTTTGAGAATATGGCAAGGTTAAAAAATTCACACACTGTAAATAGTATAAAATATGTATAGTATCAAAAAGAATAATTGAGTCGAAATTAAAATTGAATAATACTGAGAAAATGATCTTTGTCGATGTTATTTCAATAAGATTGAAATATTAACTAGCGTTGAATAATATTTTTTCAATAATTAAAGCCCAGCCTAAAGTATCAAAGTAGAAGAAAAAATAAGAAAATTTGAAAAAGAAAGAATAATGACATTATGAAATTGAAATACCTATTCTTTGACCTGAAAATAATGTAGGTAATATTTGTGAAGACAGTGTTGAATTAATTATTTAACTTAAAGATTCATCTCTTATTATATTCACATATAGAAACTATACCCATATGGTCGATATATCAACAATTAAAATACAATATATTTGTTAAAAAAGAAATTAAAAATTTATGGCTGAATTATTTAATTAAGATGAATCTTTAGGCAGCATTCGATACTAACAAGATACAAATAACAAACAAGCAACAGCACATAACAAAAGCGAGAATGAAATAATAGGAGACAATGAAGCATCGAGTGATACCTGTTATTCCTGGGATGTGTGAGAGAGACATGTCGTGAGAGAAAGGGAGAGAAACACAGACAGTGAGACAGACGCAGGCACACACAGGTACAGGTAACATTAATTAAATCAGGAGTGGCATAGTCTATACAAATTACATATTTTTTCCCCCAGTGTATGAACATCATCGTCTTGAATGTTGAATATACAAAGGTAGTGTCGTTTATATTTTGAAAAGTGGTTCCGCTACTGATTTATTTGAATTGTATAATGTACACAAATTGTGATTCGATAAATAAAAACTGTAGATCTATACTTTCATTTTGTTATTTAAATTTAACGTTTTTACCAGAACAAATAAGGTTAAAGAAAACGCATCGTATCACCTTTTTCACCAAATAATGATTATTATAATAATAAGAAGAACTCATCTGTATCAGAAGAGCTATTAAAAATAAACTGCATTACTTTAATGTTCTCCTATTTTCACACAGACAAAATGCATTTTCTATTTATAAAATGGATTGTTTCTGTTTTCGATTGAGTTCATCAGGAACTGCTTGTTGACTAATCTTATTTTATTAATCAAAAGTGAAATACCAGAATCAAAATGTATGTACAATTTGTTTTGTCAGAGTAAAATGTACTGTAGTGGCATTTCATAATGACTACTACCAATGAACACACCGATTTTCTTTGTTACAATTTCACAAACATCCAAAGGCTTGCAAACTCAAGCTTTTCTTAAAAAAATTGATGCACACACATGGCAAACATGCTCGATCCTTTCCCAAAAGATCAGTTTGTTTAGGCCTTGGCTATACTTGATTTGGGTAAGGGTTATCGGAAAATAGAATCAAGGTTTTTGAGGTCAAATAGACTTGTAAGGTGTAAATAAGAAACAGTTTTCAAAGTACAACATGATTTAGAGCTTTTGGAACGATCTTTACGATAAAAGACTTTTTTGATACACTTAGCCATAATATTTAAAATTCAGAAACAAAAATTATCATAATTTCTCGTATTTGCGTCTGCTCGGCAAGAATGAAGACTTTAAAAAGATCAAATTTTAGGATACATAAGTAACGAATGACCCTATCTCTAAGGCTTGTTGTACTTAGTCCTTATTCAGCTTTCCACGCGAATAATTTTATCTAAATCAAATATAGCTTTGACCTATATTTGGCATTATTTTTTTATAAACTTACCCGTTCCTTTCATAATACAATCGAACTTAGCTAGCCATGATGTTAATACGGTTTCTTTACTTAATCCATCTATTTCTGGCAAAGACCTGAAAACATTTTAATTTGAGATGTAGGAAATAATTTAACGTACCTAACAACATACTTAAGAAATAAAGTGAATTGGAGACAAGTGCAAAACTTAACACACAGATCTTGTTAACGAAAAACATTTGATACAAAACTTTGAAGGACTTTGTTGCGAAAATTCAAACGCAGTATAGGAAATGGAACTAAAATATAGTAACTTACAATAAACGATAGTTCTAAAACATAACTAAATTGTAGTATTTAACAAACCTGACTCTCTTTTCGATGTTATTTCTAAAGACCTCGCGGAAGTCATGATGGGAACAGGCACCAGACTTGACCATCTGTTCGACTCTTTCAGATTTTAGAAAGACGTCGTGGTACGATTGAACGGCGTTTTGGAAGGCTTCGTCTGCCAAAATTTGGGTTTCGCCTTTGAGGAATGCCTGTAGATAGTGAGCAGTGTTAATGATACACATTAAGTAATATTAACAGGACTTAAAGTTCCATAATAATATAACACAAACTATTGTCTTTGTCCGTTAGCATTAGTTAGATATTTATCTGCAGTGACAAATAAAATTAACTGAACTTATTTTAGGGTAGGCTTACTATGTGATATTGAAATAAAATCTGTAATTAATAAATGAAATATAGAAAAAAATGCTAATCAGCGAAAAATTACTGATAAAAACGTTTGGAATAACTATGAAAATTGTTTCACGATATGATCGTCCGCTTTTTTTTTCAATAACGCAATTTAAGAAAAAACCTTCAGATCAACAATTTACCTGGAATCTGGCCTGTATGGTCTCTAGCTGATGAGGCGTTAGTTTCGTGTGCCTTCTCGTCATATCCGTTGGTTGCTTCGCATTGAACGGATGCGCGACACATCGCGACACAAACACGTACAGTTGTAAACGACGTTTCTTGTCTTCTTCTAGTTTTTCTATCTTCTCCTAAGAATTTATATTTTAAAGATTAGTTTATATAATACAGGGTGTTAGGGTAAATACCGTTATCCCTCAAACCAACAAAACAGCCCGTCAAAAGGACCAACTTTTCCTACAGGACCAACGCTGGGATCTCAAAATATTGTTTGATATTTTCAAACAGATTGCCCGCATCCGGCCGGGAAATTTGTACAAAGATGTTTTTTTTTTCGATTTCCCGGCCTTGGTCCCATAAGAAATATTGTTTTTGACGGGCTCATTGCTGGTTTGAGGGACAACGGCGTTTAGCCTTACTCCCAGTATTGCTTTATTGTGAGTCATCATGAGATATTATAATTAATATTATTAAGAAATGGTTATTCTCTAGTTGTTAATGTTACACAAAATTTTATTTTTTTATATTATATTAATATCTGTTGCTTAAAATAATATATAATATAGAAACATCACTAGACCATTGGTTAATGTAAAAAAAAGTTATTTGCACGGATAAAAAAATGGGAATTCGTGTGAAGGAGTCTATATTGTGCCAACAACAAATAAAGATGATATAAGAGATATGATAGGTAAATTGCTATTTTTGTACCTGAGGGTCTTGGTCCTTATCAGAATGGCTGGCTCCAGACGGACTAGGGGAGGGAGCTGGAGCCTCCCCCGAACTGGCACTCCCCGTCGACGTCCTGCGCAAGAAAGATCTAACACGATCTATAGAATTAAGTCATCAATGTAAGTGAGTGAGTCAACACAAACCAAACATTTGAGATGGCAATATTTATCTTTATTGTTTAGAGCATTAATCAATTTCAAGTCCATATTACTAAAATAAGCGACATTTGGTGTGTGTTAACTATATTAATGTTGTGATTCTACATCTGTTCAATACAAAGCTGATTTAATTATAACCTCTAGCAAGTTCTACATTTACTGTAAGCTTAAAAATTTCAAAACTGTTGCATTCTCAGCTTTAAGCTTATAAAATTATTCTAATACTACTGCCAACGTTTCTATGATGTTTCATGAAACGAAATGGACGTGAGTTATTTTAAAATATTTTATTTACCATGATTCAAATAAGTAAGTTGCACTAATATTTATTTCTACAATTTTAAGCTAAAAATAAAATTTATATGACCAAATATTTTGATTGCGTACACATTTATGAGTCCAATTGTTATTAATAATGAGAAACCTTTTTTTTAACTCCAATCTTTCAAGTAAATTTTAATCCTTAGATCATTGAGCTTAAATTTGCATAACTAAGTGCAAAGCACGAGCGAAGCCTCTCTGTTTAAACTTCGACAAAATTTCTTTGGTAAGTCTGTCCTGCTGTTTTCCTCTACATGTCGCATGTTTCAACCAATTCTCGTAATGTTTTGTGAGCAGGTGCAATAAATATATATAGAAAGCAATAGTTTTAAAAAAATATTTTGTTGCGTGGTATACATTTATTCAGCTGACCAAAGATAAACACGCGAGGTCTGCAGCTCACAAAGCCACTAGTTTTACTATAAAGAGTCATTAAGCTGATTTCTTGGTGGAGAACTTATAATTCTGAATATTCCGGTCATAAAAAGGATAAATTCATAAAAATAAAATTCCTGAAAAATACTTTTAAATATTTGGTCATACAGAAAACTTTCAAATAGCTGGATTTAATACTTACGCATGGGGTGGTGGTGCAAGAGCTGCAGCTTCTCTCTGTCTAGTGGCAGGATGGAGGGGTGCTGCCAATGGGGCTGTTGTTAGTGGACTTGCACCTAGGGAAAATTACAAGTAGTTATTGATCAGTACTTGAGAGTCCTCATGACCCATTGGTGGAGATGAGCAGTGGAGCCACCAGTCTGTAAGGTGATAACATCTTACGGACGTTATAATAAAAGCTGGACAACTGCTTATCTGTCGATACTAGAGTGTATAAGAGAAACTAGAGTAGTGGGTAAAGAGAGAGTAACTAGAGTTTAGTATTAGTACACTACGGGACTTACCGCGATTATTCTTGAGATTTGTCTGATGATATTTCAGCAAAATCACAGCTGCCATCTTTAGAGATATGTCATTAGACAAATCTCAAAAATACTCGCGGATATAGAGACCCCCGTATGAATAACAATAGCGATTTTGACTCCGGAAGATTTAAAAAATAAAAGTAAATTATTTCTTTGCCACGGGAAGTTACAAAAAATAACCATGAGTGAGTACTGGTTTAGCAAATTAAAAATAGTACCACTGCTTTTATCAAAATATGAAGACCACCGGCATGTAAATTGTGTAAATCTAAAGAAGATTTACTAGTCTATAGCCTTTTTAAAAGGGATTTAGATATTCAATTTCACTGTAAAAAATATATTATATTAATTTAGGCACCGGCTAGTCAAATGGGTTGGCTCTAACAGCACTCAGATCTCGTTATCCATATTTAATGCAGATGGTTTGCATTTGGAGCATTACGGAATTTCCACTTCAAAGGATTCAATGTAGTTGAGTGTTTCTGGCTACCTTTGTGGATTTCTTTCATCTATAGTTAACAAAGTTTTAACAAGGCTAAGAACTGGAATACTACCTAACAATAAATTGTTATACCTACTCCGCTAATGTCCTGGACAATGGCCCGAATTGTTTTATTATTTTCAGGCCACGATGATAAAGTTAGAGTGGTTGAGGTTAGGACTTCTAACAATAAAACACATGTACGTAGCATTCGTAAAATCTGTGTATTGCCCATAGATTATATTTAAGTGCTATGTATATTTAAGCTGTATCCTCATATTATCTTAAATGAGTGTATGTACTGGATATTATTAAATTTCTTATGTTATTGTTCTTTACACAGTGATGTCAATAGATGGCTCTGTGTTCATTATTGTTTACTTGTAAACTGATTAAAGTATAGATTTTCTTTGTTTTAAACTACGAGTACATTCTTAGGGCCAATTCAGTGCCATCCCAAGATATATGAATTAATTTAAATAAGTTCCAATTGCAAAAATCTACGACAGTATTTCGGTACTAAATGGCTTGTAGTATTTTTGGTATTAATTTTTACTATTTTTTATTTGATAAATTGAGATAATATATCATTATGCGTAATTCTCTTAATTTGAAATGATGATTCTGATAAAAAGTTATACTAATAATTTAAGATATTTAAAAAAAAAACAAAAACCGACTTCAACCTTATCAATCTTTTAATAAGCATAAGAAAAAAAATTGGATTTTTAATTTTAATTTAATTTTGATAAAAATTTAATGGGACCATCTGTAAAGTATTACCTATCGGACAGAAAAAGAATTTCTTAAATCAGTCCAAGCGTCTTCGAAAAATCGGGGAACATACATAAAAAAAAAACATTACGACGAATTGTAAACGTCCTCCTTTTTTTGAAGTCGGTTAAATACTACAAGTAATTTATAACCGAAGTACCGACGCAGAATTTTTAAATTTGAACTTATTACGAGGTACAAGAATAAAATAACGGGTGTCGTTAATTACTAGGTAAAGTAATTCCTTGTTTAATAAGTAAGACGGGCATGTCTACAGGTCTTAGAGCCGATAGTAGGTTTGTACATATGTATTATTCTTAGAGTCGATAAGTAGTAAGTATGTATGTATTGCTTACCTGGAAGACCAGCAGTGGACCCACGCGGCAGCTCCGGCTTCCCGCGCACTGACGGCCGCCCGCCCGCCAGCGACCCGGGGGGCGCCACTGGACAGAAATATACAATTAGAATCATGCTGCGCTAACGTTCCATTATTAGGTAAGTATCATCATCATCATCGTCATCAGGTCTTTCTAGTCCCCACTGCAGGAGCACGACCCTCTCTGTACTACCAGAGCTATATACTAGCCTGAGTAGTCAGAGGATTTGGCCTACACTCTCCACGCTGGCCAAACGGGTTGGAGAGGTCTCTTTAATGTTAATAAGCTTTGTTTAGCTTGTGTTTCCTTAGTCGCCTTTTACGACATCCACGGGATGACTTGGAGTGGTCCTATTCTACTCTGCCGGGAACCACACGACAGGTAAGTATAGTCCGAATCCGAATCAAAGGGGAGGCGGGGCACGTACTGCGCAGAGAGCAGCCGCCATTAAGTTTGATTCCGATTGTACTTATTTATGTAGCTATTAAATTCAACGGGTAAAATATACAGGATATTAGGATAAAACTCTTATTATGACGTCGTCACAACGCGATTTTTTGATGTATCAGATAAGAGTTTTGAGACTTTAGTTGCTGAGCACGTCCTAAATATAGAATAAGAAGCAATAGAAGTTATGGCTGCTTGGAAATTTCAAAATTAGAGATGGAACTTTTTGTGATTGATTGTGTGTTAGTGATTGCTAGTTACAATATCAATGATTAAGAATTATAAGCTCTTCTAAATGTTGAGAGGCTTATAATATCAAAACTTTGATAATTTTACCAAGCAGTACGGCTTACGTACGTAGATTATTGAGATTAATTGATTGAATGTTTAATTTTACACAAGAATTATTGACCATTTTTCAGTTTGTTTGGAATGTACACTTATGTAATACCTACTCTTCAAAACCGGCCAAGTGCGTGACGGGCCACGCACAGTGTTGAATTATATAGCTACACTGCACGCCTTTATATAAGTTGGTTGACTGTAAGTACTATAACTCTGTCTTGTCAGACTCAGACCCATAGCTGTAATAGTTTTCTTTTTAATCTTCGTTATATTTATATGCTAGTCATCACCATCATCATCTCAGCCACAAGAAGTCCACTGCTGGACATAGGCCTCCCCTAAGGGTTTCCAATATGACCGGTTAGAAGCGGCCTGCATCCAGCGCTTTTTGACCTTTATCAGGTCGTCTGACCACCTGCAGGCCTATTTGCTAACTCGGTGTACAACGTTTTGATAATCACTTCAACATCCATTACGGTTTTCATATCTTAAATAAAAATGGTCACTCATACGGAAGCCGTAATGAATATCGAAGTTACATCAAAACGATGTACACCGTGATTGTCAAAAGTTAGCAAATAGGCCTGCTGGTCGGTTGGTGTCAAACGCTGCGCTTGTCGGTAGGTGGTCGTCATTCGAGAACCTTGCGAATATGCTAGTGTCCGTTTACATTTATTTTGTTGAAAAAAATATACCTTCGCCGTCACACGATACACGAAAAAAATCAGAGTGCCTTTTCCACAGCTCTTTTTCCGACCTTTTCCGTCTTCTTAAAACCAAAGCGTACAACTTCACAATCAAGCTTTAATTAAAGATCAGACCAAATTAATTAATAATAAACATTCATAACCGATTCCGGAGGCGAATCCTCAAATTACGAAGAAACAAAGGTTGTTTTGTGAATAATAAAAGCGGTAGGGTTCTGTTCATATCGAACAGTCATTTAGCTTCAGATATTGTTATTGGTATATTAACCTCGATATTGACTTGAAGGGGCGACTCAGCCTGTTGTTATGAACATAATATATTTAAGGAATAGTTTGAGATATTTCTAACAAAAAACAAAAACCGACTTCAACCCTATCAATTTGTTTGAATAAGCATAAAAATAAAATGGAAATAAGTGTAAACCGAACGGCATCCTTGTAAACATTTTTTTGGTTCTCGTGTATTTTTTTCAAAAAGCGCTCGATACATGTCGATAAAATTTTTATGGGACCATCTGTAAAGCATTACCTATCGAACAAAAAAAGAATTTCTTAAATCGGTCCAGGCGTCTTCGAGAAATCGGGGAACATACATAAAAAAAAACATTACGACGAAATGAGAACCTCCTCCTTTTTTTAAAGTCGGTTAAAAAGAAACAAACAGTTACACATTTATTATGTTAGTATATTATACGGTATATACCGTCAGTTATTAAAACAATTTGGATGTCATTTGCGAGTTCGAGCTCTGTGGCGCAGCGGTCAACACGCATGCCTGCGACACGGAGATCCCGGGTTCGATCCCCGGTCAGGTCAAGATGGAATTTTTTTTTCAGATTTACCTGGGCCTTCGATGTTTATCTATATATGTATCTATTATAAAATATAGTAGCGTTGAGGTAGTATCCCATAACACAAGTCTCGAACTTACTTTGGGGCTAGCTTAATCTGTGTGATTTGTCCGTATATATATATTTATTTATTTATATTTATTCAAAGTGAAGTTGAACCTCTATATTCAAAGATTTATTCAGATAATAGGTTTTCTCAGGCACTTTTTGACCTGCAGTCACATTTTAATAGTTTTGGTCTTTTCTTTCTTACTTATATCGTTGTGAAGTTGGATGTTTATGTACATGTGTATCTATTCTTCTTATTTAAGAGCTTTGTAGCTCTTGTCGATGGAGTATACGCCAAACTTCTCTATCCTCTGCTTTAGACTTTAAATCTTTGTTTGTTTTTCGTATGTGTAAGTGGCCAACACTGGTGTCAGATTTTTCAAGCTGCCTTAAGGCATCTGACATAGCTTAACGACTGCCATCAACGATGACAGCCGGGACCAACGGCTTAACGTGCCTTCCGAAGCACGGAGGAGCTCGAGATATTTTAATGCCACTTGCGGTCACCCATCCAAGTAGGGACTGCACCAGGGGTTGCTTAACATATGTAAGCACTCATAGAACTCACACCCACTGGACCATCGGGCTCCTCTTGATACGACATGACCCCTTCTTATTTAGTTGGTCAACAAAACTTTGTAAGTATCTAATATAAATATAAAATTTAGTATACTACAGCAAAAATGTAATATTTTTAGGGTTCCGTACAAAAAATGAAAAACGGAACCCATAGGATCACTCGTGCGTCTGTCTGTCCGTCCGTCCGTCTGTCACAGTCGATTTTCTCCGAATCTACTGGACCAAATTAAAATGAAATTTGGTAAGATGGTGTAAAGCTATGACCCAAATACGGATGTGCAAAGTAAATATATATTTTTTTTAAATACTGACCCTCAGTTTAGGGGGTCCTAATAGAAAATGTTAAAAAAAAAGTTTTGCAAACCTTACCGTGTTATATATTAAATGAAAGGGCTTGTTATGAGGATCTCAAAAATATTTTTTTTGTTCGGGAAAAATCAATACTTTTGGTTTTATTCACGAAAGAAGGCAAAATTTGACCATCCCCCCCTCCCCCCTCTGATCTCCGAAACTACTGGGCCTAAAATTTCGAAAAAATTACAATATATAGTTCATTGCTTGAAGATTGCAGGAAAAATAATAAGAATTTTATCAGTTGAAAATAAAGTGGTAAACTCAATATAATAAGTTCACCTATGGAAATAGTTCACTAAAACACCACTAGACAGCGGTAGTCAATTGAATAAAACATTTTTGCTCATTGTGTGTGTGTTCACGAAGCATATTGTACGGAACCCTCATTGCGCGAGTTTGGCTCACACTTGGCCGGTTTTTTTTTATAAACCGCCTGTTCTTTTTGGCCTAAGTACTTCTTGTTTTGATGTGACTCGAATATAAAGGGTCTTATAGTAGGCCAAAGGGAGAAATAATTAAAATTTAACACGGACTACAGCTGCCCGTAAGTACGGTTATATTACTTCCGAAAATGACGGTATTATCCCACAAATAAATAATGAGGCGTGTTAGTCAGCCACAAGGAGCCTTTGTCCGATGTCAAGTAATGGCAATAATTTTAGAAAATGAACATGTGTACATCATTTTCATGTAAGTATACCAAATTTAAGCCATGGTATATTTTACGTTTTTTCTTTTCTCCCAGACCACCATGGAAGAACGAAAATTGTTTTCACAAAATAACAAAGTAAGTAAAATTCCCTACTTGCCAATGAGTCTGTCGTCATCAGGTCTTAAGTCTGCACTGCAGGAGCACGACCCTTTCTGTACTACCAGAACCATATATTAGCCAGAGCAGTCAGAGGATTGACCTACACTCTCCACGCTGGCCAGACGGATTGGAGAGGTCTCTTTGATGTTTATAAGCTTTGTTTAGCTAGTTTCCTAAGTCGCCTTCTACGACATCCACGGGAAGACTTTGAGTGGTCCTAATCTACACTTGTTCATGTAGTCTTTGGCTACTTCTTTTGCATCAGCTTTAAAGACACGGATAAAACCCCACCTGGTAGTTTGGATGGCTGCTTCTTATGCTCGTCATCACTGTCTTCCTCTGACGAGCTGGGGTCGATCATCTTGGTTCTGCAACAAACAGATAAATAAATAAATATAAAAGAACAAATCTCTCAGATTAAGCTGGCCCAAAGTTAGTTCGAGACTTGTGATATGGGATACTGACTCAACGATACTGTATTTTATAAAAGATACTTATATAGATAAATATCCAAGACCAAGGTCAATCTGAAAAAGATCATTTTTCATCTTGACCTGACCTTGGATCTAACCCGGGGCCATCCTTGTCGCAGGCCAGCGTGTTGACCGCTGCGCCACGGAGCTCGTCAGATGGGATGACTAAAATTCGTAGTTCATTGTAATACACAGTTTTAAATTGCACAGATGGTCAGGGGTGTTAACCTCAACCTCAACTGTATGATGAACGGAGAATTTTATCTGGGACAAGTCCTCTCATATCAATCTCTCTGGTTTTTTGGTTGGTGGGGGCCTACGCCCCTCAAACTTCCCCTTTTTTGGGGCTTTGAATACTCGTTAGACATGTGCTTTAAAAATATATCAGATTGTATGTTTCTTTAATTGGTAAATATCGATGTCTATAAAATATTACACTCATCATTACATTCATACAGGTTTGTTTGTTTGTTTGTATACTCTTTATTGCACACGACACAAAAATACAAATTAACGAGGGTAAGATACAGTTTTAAGGAAGTACATGTACAGTGGCGGACTTATCCCTAAAGGGATTTCTTCTAAACGGGTCCAATGGCATCGGGTACAAGCGCCCGGCCTCCCGAAGTCCCGAGCTGCTACTTTCTCATCCCCACTTTATCCAAGTAAGTAGCATTCTAAATACCTTTGTTCCGTTCCCCCAGTCTAACAAATTCCTACCCTTCCCTTGCTTAAAATCAGTTTCGATGGGCAGCAGCGTCGGAGCCAAGATAAGCCAAATAAACTGCGCTCACCAACCCGTCTGCCAAGCCTGATGAGTATGGTAATATCCCGCATGATGGAAATATTCGGGGGAAGCCTATATACGCAACGCAGTTGCATGGGATCCTAACATACTATCACGTCTCTTTCCCCTGCGGGGTAGATAGAGTCCAGGTGTATAAAACCTAAAGGCCTGGTTTAACATGTTGGTGGGCTTGTAGGTGGAGAACGGAATAGTGATGGGTTGCTAGCCGCATCATCTATTGACATGATTCCTCACGCCCATTCCCTCGTTCGGCTTTTACGATCTGATGCGCGGGAAGAGAAACAGCTGGCACATTCTATGTTTTTTTTGTATTTGAACTACCAACTGGTCTCCATTTCTTACCTATCTAAGAACAATTGGGTTTTGGAACGAACCAAACGATGCCTTAACTGTCAAATCTATTGAATAAAAAAATCTGCTAATCTATATCATGATTAGCAAATTTTTTTTATTCAATAGATTTGACAGTTAAGGCATCGTTTGGTCAACGTTACAATCTCTTTAGTATGATGCATTGTAAACATTTTTGCCGTTTTGGGTCCCCCAGTGTTTCACATTATAACCCCTAGCATGTTATATTTTTAAATTATTAGGGTCCGAGTTGTTAACCCGCTGAGCGCAAAAAACATATTCCATACTTCGTTTCACAACTTTATTGCACATCCTTCAGAGGTGTTATTTTCATAGCGGTTTAATTAAGGAAATGGAAAAAGGGCAAAGGTTAGAATTAGTGTAAATTACTCTTGGTTTATTTTTCAACCACGTTCGTCATGATGGGATATTATAAGGCACTAGCTGTTACCTGCGGCTTTGCCCGCGTGAAATACCTAGCCTTTGTTCTTTTCAGCACAATAACTTATGCGTATGCCAAATTTCATGCCTATCGGTTCAGTAGATAGGGCGTGAAAGCGCAACAAACAATAGAACAAACAAACTCACTTTCGTATTTATAACATTAGTTAGGAAATAGGATAATTAGGATTTTTTGCCTCCTTGGCCATTTCGACTATGTTTAACCTCTATAAAAATGGTCAAACATAAAGCACAATACCCAAAAAAAAACATATATTGTACAATGGTTTTTAATCTTTACTTGCTAAGGAGGATTTTTTTCTCAAGTTCATAAGTACTTTTTTTAGAAAAAGAAGTACCGCGTAGGTACATCCATTTTTATTGCAAATATTCATAAACTACGGAACTCTTTGTCTTAGAGTCACGCAATTTTTATGTTCAATACAATACCGATCAACCTACAAACTCTCCCGAGGAATTTTTATTCAAACTCAAAATTCTTTATTGCATAACTGTGTAAATTAATTATTATTTTACAGATTATTCTTCTTTTAATATTAAATTTATGTTATTTAATATTTTGAATGCGCGCGGGCGACGGGCGGCAGTCGACCGCTGACTTTCTGACGGGGTACTAAGGTTCAAAACTCGGCCCATATCCTGAAGGCCATTAGCGCATGTACGAGCCTTAAAAAATTCTCCAGTTTCTGAGATATAAAAAAAAACTGATTGTTGTCGTTGTAAATATTTATCGTAGAAATCGGACAAAATACAAGATATTTTTGGATCTTTAGTATGCGCCTTCTATTTTGATAACTGCAAAATATTACACAATATGTAAAGCGCGAGCCTTCAGCGAGCATAGACCTTTCATGAATAATTCAAAATGGCTGCCGCGACCTCTATTAAGTTGTTCATTCTAAGCACATTTTATTTCTAGCCATATCTATTTAGATCTCGTTTTCTTATTTCATTGCATTCCTGATTGGAATCTTTGTGAGCCATATACTGTGAGGCCCGGTGTCCGTTAGGTTATAATAACACTAGCTGTTACCCGCTGCTTCGCCCGCGTGATAGCCTATGACCTTCTCAGTACCCTAACCATTGTGTACACAACATTAAATTTTCATGATGATCGGTTCACTAGATAGGGCGTGAAAGCGTAAAAAACAAACTCACTTTCGCATTTATAATATTAGTTAGAAAGTTCGGATTAGGTAGGATACAATGAAATAAGAAATAGGAATATCAGAATAACATTACAATATAAATACATATAAACACGTATAAAAATATTGTATGGCTTCCTATATATTGATATTGTGGGATACCAACAAGGGGTGTTGGTCCCATCTATTTTTCAATGAAACCAGGGATTCTTCTCAATCTTGTATTCGTACTTGTATGGATATAACAGATGTACAATTAAAGCAAAATAATGCAAGTTAAGTTGGAGAATCGACACAACAACAATGGCGGAATTTTTTCTCTCTGTGACAGCTGTCAGTACTGCCACAATAACGACCAAAAGTAGCGTTCAGAAATGGAATATATAAACGCTACATCACCCCCCTAGGGAGAAAAATAGCCTAGCTATTTAAACAATGCACGTGAAACATATTATATACAATATTTACAAGTCAAAAGGCATCTTAAATGTAACATTTCTACCCGAGCGTGTCGTGTAGGGTGCTGGATTTACGGGGGCAGGTACTGGTATAAGTGCAGGAGCAGCTGGCAAAACTGCGGGAGCAGTTGGAACAGTAGCTGGAACAGCTGCAGGAGCCGCTGGGGAAACTGGAGCTTTTGAGATCTCGGAGTCATCGCTGAGATACGCCGGTTTCACACGATCAATACTGACCTGAACCGTCTTATCTCCCATAAGGATTGTAAGGGTCTTATCCCTCCTAGAGACAACCTTATAGGGGCCAGTGTAAGGTGGCTTTAAAGAAGGTCTCACGGTGTCATCGCGCAAGAAAACGTGAGTAGAGGATGCCAAGTCTTTAAAGACGAAAATGGCTCTCTTACCGTGAGCGGAGGTAGGGATCGGCTTCAGTTGCGACATGAGTCGTCTTAACTGAGAAGCGAAATTGGTTACGTCCGAGTTGCTATCAGGAGACACGGACGGTGAAATAAACTCACCGGGTAGGCACAGTGGTTCTCCGTACACTACCTCAGTGGGAGACACTCTTAGGTCCTCTTTGATAGCAGCTCTCATTCCGAGTAGGACAAGGGGTAAGGCCTTGCACCAAGATTCATTATGGCACATTAGAGCTGCCTTTAGTTGCCGATGCATTCGCTCGACCAAGCCGTTCGCACACGGGTGATAACTCGTGGTACGAACGCGTTTGGAGGAACAAAGTTGCATTAGGGCCTGAAAAAGGGCAGACTCAAATTGCCGACCCTGGTCCGTAGTTACTAAGGACGGAACACCAAATCGAGCAATCCAGCCGCTAAAGAATGTCTCGGCCACCTCTTCTGCGGTAATACCCACCATCGGCCATGCTTCTGGCCACCGACTATACCGGTCGACAGCCGTTAAACAGTAATGAAAACCTTTACTAAAAGGCAAAGGGCCGATTATGTCCAAGTGGACGTGGCGGAAACGCTTGGAGGGAAGGGCGAAATTGCCGAGAGGTGAATTAACATGCCGGGTAACCTTGCTACGTTGGCAATCCTGGCAAGCTCGAGCCCAGTTACGGCAATCCTTCTGGATATTAGGCCATACAAATCGATCGGAGATCAGTTTAGCTGAAGTTCGAATGCCTGGGTGGCTAAGGTTGTGCACCTTATCGAACACCGCACGTCGAAATTTAGGTGTAACAAATGGTCGAACTTTTCCAGTGGAAGTGTCACAATAAAGAGAAACGTCGGTTCCGGGAATCAAAACTTTTTCAAGTTTGAGTGAAGACTGGTCTAACATCTCGAGCAGTTCGTCGTTTCCAACTTGGTCGCTAGCGAGGTCGGTAAAATTGTCATCGAGGCGAATAGTCTCAATACGTGACATCGAATCCGCAACCACGTTATCTTTACCACTGACGTGAACGATATCTGTGGTGAACTGCGAGATGAAAGACAGTTGGTTGAGTTGTACAGGCGGTAACTTTTCACGACGCTGTGAGAATGCATAGACCAACGGTTTGTGGTCAGTGTATATAGTCACATGCTGAGCCTCAAGGACGTGCCGAAAATGTTGGACAGCTTCGTAGACTGCTAATAACTCACGATAGTAAGCAGGCCAGGTTGTTTGCCTGGTAGTAAGCTTTTTACTAAAAAATGCAAGAGGCTGCCAACAATCTTCAACACGCTGTTGCAGGCATGCTCCAACATGAGTGGAAGATGCGTCTGTGAAAAGTCCCAGTGTAGCTGTAGTGTCCGGGTGAGCGAGAATTGTAGCACTTGCCAAGTGGTCTTTGCACTTGTGAAAAGCTACTTCCAAATCCGGTGTCCACGGAACTGGTTTCTTTCCTTTTAATTGGGTGGAGGCCAGTAAGTCAATCAGTGGAGCTTGATATTCAGCCGCATTAGGGAGAAAACGGCGGTAAAAATTTACCATCCCTAAAAATCTGCGAAGGCCTTCCACTGTTTTTGGCAAGGGGTAATTTTTAAGAGCTTCGATACGTTCCGGTGGCGGACGAATGCCGTCTTTGGAAATCCGATGGCCTAAAAACGTCACTTCCTCAGCGTCAAAGACGCATTTTGAGGTATTTAAAACGACGCCATATTCGGACAATCGCTGAAAGAGGGCACGAAGGTGTTTTTCATGCTCCTCCTTTGAGCGAGAAAAAACCAGAATGTCGTCCACGTAGGGAAATACAAAGTCAAGGCCACGCACCACCTCGTCAATAAAGCGCTGGAAAGTCTGTCCCGCGTTTCGTAGCCCAAAAGTCATATAGGGGAAATCAAATAACCCGAACGGTGTTGTGATGGCCGTCTTGGCAATATCCTCGGGCGCAACCGGTATTTGTTGGTAGGCTTTGACAACATCAGCGGTGCTGAACACCGTAGCTCCAGCCAAGTCCTGGCCAAAGTCCCCTATATAACGGACGGGATAACGGTCAGGAATGGTGCGGGCATTTAACGCACGGTAATCGCCGCAAGGGCGCCAGCCATGCTCACCTTTCTTAGCCATATGTAGTGGCGAGGACCAGGGACTATTGGAAGGTCTGGCGGTGCCACACGCAACCATATCCTGGAATTCCTTCTTAGCTGCCTGCAATTTTTGTGGGGCGAGGCGGCGCGGGCGAGCGGATACCGGTGGGCCATCAGTTGTCACAATGTGATGGACAGTGGAATGCTTGATGGTCCTTTGCAAGCCAGGAGGGCGAGTGCCAGAGAATCGACACAACAACAATGGCGGAATTTTTTCTCTCTGTGACAGCTGTCAGTACTGCCACAATAACGACCAAAAGTAGCGTTCAGAAATGGAATATATAAACGCTACAATATTTAACTTCATTGTAGAGGCTTACACCAGCGAAACTAGCGACGCTTGTTATTTAATTCTAGTACTCCGAAATGAGAACAAATAAAAAAATCTACGTATATATTTCCTTATTAAATTACTTAGTAGTATGTTTAGTAGAGCTTTTCATCAATATCATGATTTTAGATTGAGAGATCTACTCATTACCGCCAAAAGTGACCGCTTTTGGCGGTAATGAGTAGTTCTCTTGATTTACCAATTGCAAATTAATGAAAAGCAATACAAAAAATACTACAAGTCATTTAATAGTGAAGTACTTACGTAGATTTTTTTCAATTGGATCTCCGTAGCGCAGCGGTCAACACTGTCTGTGACACGGATGGTCCCGGGTTCGATCCCCGGTCAGGTCAAGATGAAAAATTATCTTTTTCAGATTGACCTGGGTCTTGGATGTTTATTTATATTATGTATTTGTTATAAAATATAGTATCGTTGAGTTAGTATCCCATAACACAAGTCTTACATAAGAACTTACTTTGGGGCTAGCTCAATCTGTGTGATTTGTCCGTATATATTTATTTATTAAAAGAAATAAAACCAGCGTGGGCAGGGGGGCGCTAGTTGGCTGGTCTAAGGGCCTTTTGTATCATCATCACCATCACTTCAGCCGCAACAAGTCCACAGCTGGACATGGTCCTAGGACTGTTACCATGGATTGGTTTTTGCCATACTCACTACGCTTGACAGGCGGATTGGTGAGCGCGGTTTGTTTGGCTTAAATCGGTCCCAACGCCCCTGCCCATCGAAGCCGCTTTTTAAGCGAAGGCAGTGGAAGGAAGGCACTGCTGGTAGTTGTGACGCTGCCGGTGGAGCCATCTATGTGTAATTACCAGAAAAACATACATACATACACATATATACTATCACGTCACTATCTCTTACGGGGTAGATAGAGCCTAAGGTCAGAATATCCAAAGGCCTCGATTAGCAAATTGATATATAGGGGGAAAACGAAATCATAATACTACTATGATTTCGTTTTCCCCCTATATACCCATACGGCCAGCAACCCATCACTATTATGATAATAGATGGGTTGCTGGCCGTATTGCCTATTGATATGATTTATTAGATTTTGGCCCATTCCCTCGACCGGCTTTTACGGTTTGCGCGGGAAGAGAAGCAGCTGACTCATTCTAAGTTTTTTTCTTTTCTCCCAGTCCAGCACGGAAGAAGGCAGTCCAGAAAAAATCATACGTATTAGAGGGTAGTAACACATGCTATTACAACAACTACTAGGTATGAAAACGCGCCTAGCTTGTAGCGCACAAGACCTTTCATGAATTATTCAAGATGGCTGCCGCGACCTCTATTATGTCTGCGATATTTGATATTTCCGTATTTGAATATAAAACAGTTTTGTCATTCCCACTTGTGGGCAAATGGCCACTAAACCGTTTGCTTGGCGGCAAATGGCAGAGTCGATGGAGCGAGAAATCTAGTTATTTGGGGCATTTCACAACTAAAAGGGTTTCAAGCAAGTATTTGTATTTATTTAAATATCGAAAAACTTTATTACACCAAATTGACGGCCGTAACTGGGTTTGATCCCCGGCCAGGTTTTAGTAAGGACTTAATAATAAGGAATGTTTATCTATACAGTGTATCAATTGACTCTCGATATACCCATAAAGGATAACTCAGTCTGTCAATATCCTCTTAATAGACACTTACCTCTTACAAAAATTTGCATTTGCGGAAACGGATCCCTAAATCGAAAAATGATGATCTCAACCTCACAATAGGGGTAGCTACCCAAAAAAAATTTTTTGTTTAACCGCGGATGGACACACACACAGACAGACAGACATGGCGAAACTATAAGGGTTCCTTGTTTACTACGGAACCCTAAAAAAGAGGTACATAAACTGAAAAAAAATGTAGACCTCCCATATAAAGTCACCGATCCAGCTGGGCGAATTTCTAAGGGAAGTCATTTTTAAGTTATCACCATTTTTTTTACATTTCTGTATTCCATTAGGAATTCTTTCCGAGATTTTAATACCGCTCATAGGTTCAAAATCAGCCCGTTATGTTATCGTTGACTTAGTATCCTACAACACGATTCCACAACTAATTGTGCTAGCTCATTTCATCATTTAATTTATACAAACGTGGTAAGTACGTGGTATGTACCTTCAAAGACTTACATTTTGTGCGCAAAATACGGTAGGTATGTCGAGAAATTGCACTTTATTATAGCACGCCACAGAAAATACTGTATCCAACGTTCCTACCTTAGAGAGCTTCCACGCGGCAATCAACTCTCATAATTGTTCTATTTCATTATCTAAGTAAATGATCAACTCCGTAATTCACGATTTTTACAGACTCATTGGCATGTAGAGAATTTTACTTATTTTGTTTTGTTATTTTCGCCGTTTGGTTCCCGGCAGAGTAGAATAGGACCACTCCAAGTCATCCCGTGGATGTAGTAAAAGGCGACTGAGGAAACAAAAGCTAAACAAAGCTTATTAACATCAAAGAGACCTCTCCAACCCGTCTGGCCAGCTTGGAGAGTGTAGGCCAAATCCTCTGACTACACAGGCTAGTATATGGCTCTGGTAGTACAGAGAGGGTCGTGCTCCTGCAGTGGAGACTAGAAAGACCTGATGATGATGATGATGTTATTTTGTGAAAACAATTTTCGTTCTTCCATGCTGGTCTAGGAGAAAAGAAAAAACGTAGAATATACCAGCTGATTCTATTCCCGCGCAGGCCGTAAAAACCGGCCGATGGAATGTGCACAAATCTAAGGAACCATGTAAGGCGGTGCGGCTAGCAACCTATCACTATTTCGATTCCGTATTCCATCTTTAAGCCCCTCAACATGCTAAACTTGGCCTTTCGGTCTTATGGGATCGACTCGCACTCGGCCGATTTTTATCTCAACGCTGGGTTAGAATAATATTTGGTTGGAGGTATAGACTTTTTTAGTTTCTATGAAAATAAAAGTTTTTACTGAGTCTGTTTATAGCAAAACAAATTGTTTTTCATGTTCCCATTACAATTTAGAAGTCGTTGAATAAGTAAGACTGACCATAAAATAAATTTAACGACCATTCGTACTCGAGTAGGTATGTACTGTAAGGTCACGGCAAGGACGGTCAATCCCCACCCCTTTGGCAAAGCGAACTAGTCCCCTAATAAAATAATAAATTAAAGATCAATACGTTTTATTAATTTAATTCGTTTTTGAGATAGGCTCTTAAATGATTTTCAAGACAAATTAAATAGGCCCAACACCCAGCAACGCTCTTGTAACATCCTGGTGTCGCAGTTGTCCATGGGCAGCGGTGATTACTTACCATCAGCTGACCCGCTTGCTCGTTTGAAGTATTATGTCATAAAAAACAACGGGTTGCACTCCGGGAGTGCCGGCAGAAGTGAAAACTTATACCCTTCCTAACAGCAGTCACCGTCCATGGATGTGCGTAGCACGCTGTAACACAAACACACACGCACATTCGCGCAAGCGTACTGCGCCGTCTGACGAATTTCCAATCTGACGAATTTGTCGGTCACGTGACCTGTCGCGAGTTTCACATTTTTCCCCAATCACAAAAAGTGCACAGCGCCGCTAAAGAAGTTTTCAGTTCAAAAAAAATCGGCTGTGACAGACGGACGGACGGACAGACAGACGCACGAGTGATCCTATAAGGGTTCCGTTTTTCAATTTTTGTACGGAACCCTAAAAAGCACCTTCTCTTTCCTATTCATGAGACTAATAGTGCCCTGGTACTACGGGCAAGTTTTTTTTTCCCGTGGTAGTTAGTATTGGCACGGATAATACGGTCGTATATATTGATTGCAGCCGAGACTTGTATAAGAATATTGTTATAGATTCCCGGCACGCTATGACTGAAACACGAGAGAACGAACGAATCATGAACCCATTCACTGATCTTTTTATTACATACTATTACGTAATTATCCCTTGCGGGGTAAACAGAGCCCAATGTCATAAAACCTAATGGACACGTTTAGCGTGATAGTGGGCGTTACGCTAGTCAGGTGTTTCGCCATACAAATTCTGTAGGGTGATGACTCCGTTGTTCGGTATCGTCTGTTTAAAGTTTTTAATTCTATCGATTTGTCTTGTCGTTATCTATGCTTGTATGGAAACATTATTGTAAAATGATAAGTACTTTAAAAGTTATGAGTCTAAAAACATTCCGTTTTAACACGTAATTTTAACGCAACTTTGGGCACAATTAAATACCGGAAGGAGTATAAAATCTCTAAAACAAAATTCATACAAGCATAGTTTGGTTATTGAAAATTTAAATAACTTTACTTTTAATTAAAACATTCAGCTGTTTAATCAAAAAAACATTTCTCACAAACGCATACTCGCGAATTTTTAGACGACGACGATTTAGATTTACTACAATATTTGTGTTTGCACACACTAGACTGTAGTTCCGATGTGCTTATACATCGGTGTAAATAGTTCCGCACTGTTCAGAACCGAGTCTATCCCTTTCTCAGCGAAATAGCACGCAAATTGGCCACGTGCGCCGACGAGTTCGAGTTCCGAACTAGCTCATCCTTAAGAGCGTATACTAGCAGTGCGTTTTCCATACTAATGTATTTCTCTATTTTCTCGCTGAAAACTGCTTCTAGAGGCACAATTCTTTTTACATACAATCTATAACTAAAATACGTATGTCCCTATGTTTTTTTTTCTAAAAACCTGTTTAAAAGAAAAAAAATTGTACAAAAACAGATTTTTTGGAAAAAATAAAAAATAGGGGCATTCCTATTTTAGTACTAGATTTTATGAAAAAAGAATTGTGGCTCTAGAATCAGTTTTCAGCGAGAAAATTGAGAAATACATTTGTATGGAAACCATACTGAAAAAATACTGCTAGTATACGCTCTTATGGTGGAAAGCGGAATCAAAATAGTGATGTGTTGCTAGCCGCATCGCCTTTAACGTGATTCCATTGATTTGTGCCCAATCTCATGACCGGCTTTTATGATCTGCGCGGGAAGACAAGCACCTGGTATATTCTGTTTTTCCCTTCCTCCCAAACCAGCATGGAAGTTACTTACTACAATTCTAAAACTCAATATATAATAAAAAGTCCTTGATAAGTATTCATTTTTAACCGTACTTGAAAAACAACGTAAAATGGAAGAATTGTCAGGTAGAAAACGTGCTTCTTTAAATTAGTTTTCGAACTAAATAAAAGTTTCAGCCTACGGTAGATCGATCGGAACGAGTTTAAGTTTAACTTTGCTAAGAAACTACAATGGGGTTCCGTACCCAAAGGGTAAAACGGGACCCTATTCACGAGTCTTCGAAGTCCTATGATTTCGGGTTTATAAGAGCGGTAGAATATGATTGTACCTATTTTTTTATTAGAGTTCATTTATGTAAATATATTTTCCGTAACCAACGGATTTTGATGTATTGTATTCGTTTTAATCCTTTCACTCTTTACAGATATAGGCTGTAAATGTTCTGGCTGACTCTGTCCTTTCAGTTTTCTGCAAAATAGACTTGTTTATCTACAGCTGAAGTATCTTACACAATGCTTAAACTTTGACACGTCAGATATAAATGTCTACTTGTTTTTTGAATAGCAAGCTCGTCTTCTCGCAAAGCAAAGCATTGTAAAATAAGTTATTTTTGGAAATATCTTCTGTCACCTGATTTGTTCGTATTTTGGTAACAAAAAGATGAAATGTCACAGTTCAAAATGAAATCTTTGAATTGAGGAGGCACAATACAAGTGGATTGAGGGATCGGTGTCAGCACAAATAATCGAAAATGCAGAAAGATCCACATGGCATTTTAGAATGCCATGCGGGTCACTAGGAAATATATATTTTTTTTATAATTCGTGTCTTGAAAGGTCTTCCCTTTTACTATCATTAAATAGGAAATCAATAGTAATCAGTCAGCAAACTAACTAGTATTTTTAATCGACTTCAAAAAAGGAGGAGGTTCTGAAATCGTCGGTATCCTTTTTTTTTACGTATGTTCCCCGATTTGTTGAAGGCACCTGGACCGATTTAAGAATTTTTTTTTGTTCTATAAGTAATACTTTACAGAAACGTTTTTTGAAAAAATACTTAAAATTAAAAATATACACGGATGCCGTTTGGTTCGGTATGCAACAATTCTAGTTTTTTGTCATTTAGAATTTGTGGTTTCAATAGTTTTAATAATATCTGTTCTATTTACGTAAATATAAATTTTAAAAAGATTTTGAAAAGTAAAATTAACACATTTACACGGATACATACTCCCTTATTGAAGTCGATCAAAAAGATAAACAGAAATAAAAGGTAGAGCTTCGCTTCTACACTTCAGTAATTTGTGTTGCCGGCATTTGAACAGTCAACTCGAACTACCGCCTACGCAAGTACCCCATTGTCTCAATAGAGCTATTGTCTATTCCAACTTACTTATTTCTGTGTTATTTTGGCAGTCAGGGAACTACCAGTATCCAAATAGAGTGTTTTGAACACTGTTTACACAAAAGTAGAGCAGAATGAAAAACTCGTGTGGAGTAGTCTGCATTGTTATAAGTGATGTTGTTATCCAACTTCCTAACTAATATTATAAATGTGAAAGTGAGTTTGTTTGTTTGTTTATTTATTTGTTACGCTTTTACGCCGTATCTACTAAACCGATCGTCATGAAATTTTGCATACACATAGGTTAGGGTACTGAGAAGGAAATAGGCTATATAACACGCGGGTGGAGCCGCGGGTAACAGCTAGTAAGTTATAAGTCAGAGGATTTGGCAAACTTTCTCTATCCACGCTGGCCAGGCGGCTCGGAGAGGTATCTTTGATGTTAATGAGTATAAGCTTTGTTTTGCTTGTGTTTCCTAAGTCGCCTTCTACGACATCCACGGGAAGACTTAAAATGGTCCTATTCTACACTGCTAGGAACCACACGGTATAAGGTTTACATTGGCATAACTATTTATAGTACCTATATTGTACAAAAACTTCTACCGTCCGTCATGTTGAAACTGTCCTTTGTCCTACTGGTCTCAATAAAGATTTTCAAACAAAAAACTATTCGACAGCTCACAAACATGAACAAACTTTTTCATTTCGAACATTTGAGATGCATTTGAGATTTTTACTGAATATTCTGTGAAATGCCTATTATTGTATAAGTAGTTTTATATGTTTAAATTTATTAATTACTACAAGTTTAGTATGTAAAAAATAAAGGGTTAGCTAAAACTACTAAGTACATATTTACAAATAAAACAGGCCTGGCAGCTCTTTGCCCCGTGGCAAAGACAATATAATACTAACGTAATAGACTGCCCACCTCATACAAAAATATTGGACCAAATTAAGGTTGCGAAAAGCAGGCGAATGTATGGCGCAGGAGAGTTGCTTGCTACTCGATACTAGATGGCGGTAATCTGCGTTAGCCTTTAACTTAATAAATATACGGTGTCATTTTAAAATATTATGCCTAAAATATTATTTTGATTTTTAATAAGATATATTTTGTGAATCATGTTTTTATATTCTCATAATACGGTAGATACAATGTTGTGTAGTTTCAAGTGGCGCCATCTTTGCAAGTCTCTGAGAACAAATCGTACGATTAAGGCGTTGAGACCACATGCCCGTGGTAGCGTGCCCAGAAGGCTAGTTTTATAAGTTTTAAGAGCAAAACGGCTTTAAACACCCAAATAAGTGATATAGGAACTAATTCTCTCCTCTGAAAGGCTAAAAAGATTAGTTCGACAAATACTATAGTTTTCTGCTTTATTTATAAATCTTTAATAAGATAACACATTGAATGGCATAAAAATAATAAAACAATATCGAACGTTGAAGTTTGTTAAATGCATTGCTGCAAAATTACAAATGTGTAACTGGATCGAAATAAATAAAATAAATAAATATATACTTACGGACAAATCACACAGATTGAGCTAGCTCCAGAGTAAATTCGAGACTATATTTTATAATAGATACTTATATAGATAAACATCTAAGACCCAGGCCAATCTGAAAAAGATCATTTTCCATCTTGACTTGACGGCTGATCGAATCCGGGGACCAGCCGTGTCGCGTGTTTACCGCTGCGCCACGCCACTCAAAGAAACCACAATAATCACTGTGTATATCCCGATAAGTTTATTTCTAATATTATTTTACTTCCTTTAGGAAGGTCACGTTCGTATTCCTTAATTTATAGTTGTTTCTTACACCTTCTTTTAATTTCTTGCTTTTATATTTTTTTCTCAAACATCCTTGGAAATTGTCACATTATTTTGACAACCTTGTTTGGGACTGTACTGGGCAATACACGCCAGCAAAGTATGTATGAAAATCCATATCTGTCGTGTTGTAGCGGCCGGCAAAGTAACTATGAAACTCATATCTGTCGTGTTATTTAAAAATGGAACGCCGAGTTTGCTGTCAAATAATTCAACGACGGAGGTTACAAATTCGATTTTCAAATTTGACCCGACTAGTAAGTAAAAAAAAAATTAAAAAATACATGATTTTGGATGGATTTTGGCGCGATAATTTCTACATAATATTTTTGTTTAAGAACATTTTATGAATATTTATTGATATTGTATTTACATTTACGTATTTCATGCTGGTCTAGGATAAAAGAAAAATCAAAGACCAGCTGCTTCTCTTCCCGTACAGTCCGTAAAAGCAGGCTGAGGTAGGGGGCGAAAACCAATGGAGAAGATGTCAATATGTGATGCGGCTAGCAACCCATCAGTATTATATAATTGCATTTTCTACATAAAAGCCCACTAATACGCTAAACGTGGCTTTTGGGTTCTGTCTCACCTGTGAGGGTAAACACGTGATAATGGTATGTCTGTCTGTTTAAATATTATTTTTTTTAAATTTCCGCACATATTTGAGAAAAGTACTATAAAAACCTTGGCCGCAATCAGGCATTGATGGACTTACGTATGTGTGCGTCGGCTCCGCCTCGGCCCACGTTCACACGTTCCTCCATCAATGCCTCTATTGCCGGCCGCTGCAGTAATGTAGTATTGTTTCTTTTTTTTCCTACTAGTTGTCTTTTTGATATTGTTATTTAGTCACTAAATTGGATTT
The DNA here is from genome assembly GCA_963082605.1 of Rhodophaea formosa. Lineage (NCBI taxonomy): Eukaryota > Metazoa > Arthropoda > Insecta > Lepidoptera > Pyralidae > Rhodophaea > Rhodophaea formosa. The sequence continues at coordinate 2,852,090 of OY720228.1, read as the reverse complement.
TCTCTGGAGAAACTGAGCAAAACAGCTATGTACTTAGATATACTTAGGTATTAGACGCACAAAATGTTTTGTGAGTCTTCTATCAAAGTCGGTGAGACTGTAAAATACGTTATAAACATAAAGACCTGATCCTGACAATAATGTCTATGGTGGAACATAAACTAAGGAATATTTTGTCGGGATCCGAGAAAATTATTCAAATGCCGCCTCTATCGGAAAACAGACGCTGACAACGCCAGATTTAGTCGAAGCCACACTTTTTTATGTAAAAGGTGTTTGTGTGAGATACAGACATACTTAGTTAAATCAATTCTTTTTTTGCATGTAATGCAACAGACTGAAGATAAACATTTGTTTTAATAGAAGTCAAACGTGTGTTTCAAATTTAGTTCCTTGTGCTTAGATTACTCTGTTCTGAATGTTCTTTTGTTTGTTTGTACATTGTTACTTAGCATCGGTAAAATACATTATTTAATTTATGTAAAGGAAGAGCGAGGTTAGGTTATATCAAGAAGGCAGCAACAACCTGCATTGTAAATTGTGTTTTTGACTGAATAAATGATTTGATTTGATAGATATGAGATTTGATTGATTTGAGATGATAGAAACTAAAAAAGTCTATCAACCAAAACGTTAGTCATCGAAAATGTGCAATGATTATCCGTAAAAATAAATATACCTATCACTTCGGGTGTTTACCTCGACAAAGCTGACAGGCACAAAAACATTAAAATTTGCCAGTTTTTTTAATCATTGAATTATGTGGGACGGATACTTTGACTATAATACTCTCTAGACGCCGTCAGGCCTTTATTTCAATGATTAAAAACTGGCCAATTTTTCAATGCTTGTGTGCATAACAGCTTTGTGTTAGCACACCCATCCTGTCGGGAGTTCTTGGCGGGAATTTTAGCGGACTACACGATGTGTTTTGGATTGTTTCGCAAATTGATTCTAGTGGACTTTATAATGTGAAATTGGTGTTATTTGGTGTTATAAATGCCCATATTTAAGAACAATGTGTAGAACGTGTAGAATAACTAAAGTAGACTGTCATTGTGCGGCTGCAGTGAGATTTACATAGCGGGCTGTTGGTTGTCCGCCTTGCTGCGTCATCAATGAAAAAACCAGTGGATTCGCGAAGAGTTGTCGCCAGGGGCTCCGTGAAAATACGAAATGAATTACACCGTCATTTCGTTGACAACAAACAAGAATAACTCGCCAACTGGCGAAATAAATGAAGAAAGGCTCTAAAGGACTTGTAACCAGGGCCGTAAAACAATACTTAAAAAAAAAAACACCCATCCTGTCAATTAATGCCATCAAAATCCGTCAAATTTGTAGCTATGTGTTTGCATGAAAGACTATGGGCTGGACTCAATTTTTTTCTACATTTTTAGGCTAATAGTGTCTATCTAGGCTTTAATATAATCTAAGGACGGATACTAGCTCGAGTATGTACTTAGTCAAAGGACTTACTAACAAAATTGGAGGTTACCCATATTTTATGTGCAAGGTGTTCGTTGACAGGAAAATTGTAGTTTTTCCGTGTTCGTGATACGCGTTGGCACATATTACTTTTGTTGTTGTTTGTTTGTTTTGTTTTTCGTATGCGTAAGTGGCGATCACGGGTGTCAGTGATGGCCTAGGTGGGCGTGAGCATTATTGGCACTCACGCATGTTAAGACCCCGGGCGCAGTCCCCACTTAGAAAGCTCTTCCACGATTTGTTTAATTTTAATTAATTACGTATTTATTTGAAAATTTCTATAAAATATATAAAAATCATGTAGTTTTGAATTAGTGCAAGGTTGCACCTTAATTTGACTGGCCTATAGAGGGCTTGCTACGTTCGGCTTCACTTAAAACATTCTAGCGATATTTGGATGTCAGAACTAAAATCCCTAATTTTGAATATACATATACGTGATAAAAAGGGTAAAAAAGGAAAAATATCTAGCATTCCCACAAAAATTTTAAGTTTTAATAAGTTTGTATGTGAAGGTTTGTACACATACTTTTAAATTTTTGCCTTTGTTTTAAATTCTATTAAGTTGCCTGTGAGAAATTGCATTGCAATAAGGCATTTTCTAGTAATTAAGTTGTATTATTTCTGTTTTTCCTTTGATGTGCAATAAAGGGTTTCTATTCTATTCTATTCTAAGCACGGATTCTGATTCGATCTTTAAAATAAATAAATAAATAAATATATACGGATAAATCACACAGATTGAGCTAGCCCCAAAGTAAGTTCTTAATAAGATTTGTGTTCTGGGATAATAACTCAACGATACTGTATTTTATAACAAATACATATATAGATAAACATCCAAGACCCAGGTCAATCTGAAAAAGATCGTTTTCCATCATGACCTGACCGGGGATCGAACCCGGGACCCCCGTGTCGCAGGCTAGCGTGGTAACCGCTGCGCCACGGAGCTCGTCAATATTGCCAGGTTGATCAGAATCACCTATTTAACCTGCTAAGCCTAGCTTTTAATAAATTTATCGCTACCCTAGTTCTGTAACGAGTGCTCGTATGCCGTGACCCACAGAGCAAGGAATATCGCACGTGCCCTACTAGAGACGAAAGTAATTATAATACTGCGTCTCAACTCGTGCCCGACTTGTAGGTGAAAGTCGCATAGTCGGCCTGTCAGTCAGTTCGTGCTCAAAAACCATAAAAATGTCCCAATGTGCTGTGATATGTGATAATTACTGTAAAATAAGTTAATAAACACAATTCCAATTGCCAACACAAGGCCAATTGTACAAACTTGTATCTTTTTTATATTTTTTTTTTGTCATGGTGCTATAAAGTGTACTTACATTTATATCAGAAGTAAGTAGAAAAAAGCAGATTTTTGCATTTCTACAATTACCTGGACACCCAAATCCTCAATAAACGGAACCCCCCCCCCCCCCTCCCCCCTGACACGCTTGTTTCGTATGAAATGTGTTGAAAAGGCGTCTCTAGCAGCGCGCGAGCTACAGTCACTACACACTTTTATGCAGGTACTTATATCGATACCACAAGAAGTATCGATACTTTTTTAGGCATATCTAAGTATTTAAATAAATTAGTATTCTGTATCAATACTTTGAACTATCACTTTAATTTAATACCAATTTATTTGACAGCAAAACTACCTATAGATAACTTATTGCTTTCCTTTTCGTACATATGATATAATACAAGGACAGACGAGCGTTTTCCTGCTCTGTGCTGCTGTCGTGACTGTACGTGACAAAAATACTGCCATTCGTGGTATGCTATTATTATGGAATGCCAGCTCGCAATACTTGGAAAGTCAACTGACCCCGTCATATGTAGGAATTTCTACAATGTTTGTTGTGAGGGGTGAAAATGGCATACACATAGCAATGCTTTTGGACAGAAAGCTTAATAAATTACTAGCGTTATTCCTGTTTTTGTGCTGTGTGGTTCCCAGCAGAGTAGAATAGGACCACTCCAAGTCTTCCCGTGGATTTCGTAGAAGGCGATTTATAACAAAGCTTATAAACATCAAGGAAATCTCTCCAACCCGTCTGGCCAGCGTGGACAGTGTAGGCCAAACCCTCTATCTGCTCTGGCTATTCTATTGGAGGGAGGGTCATGTTCCTGCAATGGAGACTAACAAAGACCTTGATAATTCCTGTTTTCGTAAACAAAACGGTAAAACAAAAATTACTTCTAGTACGGTTTTATAGCGTTTATTAAATTGTTTAAACAGTTTTCAGCGCGTTGGTCCTATAGCGGGAGTGAGGTGGTATGCTAGACCGCCACAAAGGGATCTTCCCGCTGGGAAGGGATCTTCCCCCTAAGGAACTGTATACGGCTCCGACTGAGTTCTGTCGGAGGTCTTATTTCATCATTATCATCATCATCAGGTCTTTCTAGTCTCCACTGCAGGAGCACGACCCTCTCTGTACTACTAGCCTGAGTAGTCAGAGGATTTGGCCTACACTCTCCACGCTGGCCAGACGGGTTGGAGAGGTCTCTTTGATGTTAATAAGCTTTGTTTAGCTTGTGTTTCCTGAGTCGCCTTTTACGACATCCACGGGATGACTTGGAGTGGTCCTATTCTACTCTGCCGGGAACCAAACGGCGTCTTGGTCTAGGTCTTATTTATGTGTTAGATTCGAAGAAACTTTGTTTGCGCGTTTCAAGACGGTTGTCAGCCATCAGCGTCATAGAAAAAGTTGTTCATTTTGGGCTGAGGGCTTGAGGCTGATTTTATGGTCAGAGGAACAACTGTGTTTACCTTACCACCCTGTATAATATTCAAATAATATTAACAACTCCGTCTGCCGAAAGAAAGAAAGAATAAATGTGTTTTACTTAAATGTTAATTTTTTTTTTGTTTTTCGTATGTGTAAGTGGCCAACACTGGTGTCAGATTTTTCAAGCTACCTGACAAGGTATCTGACATAGCTTAACGAATGTTAAATGTAGTCATACAAGTGACTACATTAATTCCTTGAAAAATCATTAAAAACTTATAACTTTAAAACATAGTAAAATTCGTAGCGAAAATCGTAGCTAAATACTTTAGTAGTTAAACTTCGTAGCCAGTCCCTTTTCCGTAGCCGTAGTTTCGTAGCATCGTAGCGTCGTAGCGGAAAAAACATCTACAAAATTTCGTAGCTGACTGAGAAATAGGCAAAAGCCAGCTACGAAATATTAATATTTTTATAGCCTGCTACGATTATGAGCTAAGATGACTATTCTCATAAAGAATTATACAACTTTACCTACCTACTTACATAATAAAAAAATTATATTATATATATAATATTTTTTTATTATTGTGTGGTAAATTTTGACCACTATGTGTGTGTCGGTCTGTGGCGCCGAACGGGTAAACCGCTTTGGATGCGTTTTCTATTTCAAAGCACATTTTCTAGCAATGGTTTTTAGACACGTTTTATTAAAATCGGTTTAGCCGTTTACAAGTTAAAGGATGGTTTTCGTGTCAAGGGTTACTAAAAAAGTCATTTTTATATAACTTCTCGAATAACTTTATTTAGGATATTCCTTTATTAATGCTCTCTAATTAGGTAAATGTCCTTTAGATTCAAAGGTCAAATTCCTAGGTTAAACACCCCCCTAAAATATATTGATCACGAACATGAGCAAGCACTTGTTTGGGCTACAGACTAAAATGTAATTAGGGCCGCGGCAAAGCCTCGCCACCCAATCTATTACGGTAATTTGAGCCTTAATAACATGTAGTTAAAAGCTATTCTCGGCTAAACTGAGTGGCTTCCTTAATGAAGATGCCTGTGGGATGTTGTGTGGTTTAAGTTGTAAGAGTAAGCGTTATGAAGAACTTTATGCTTCGGAAGGCACGTTAAGCTGTTGGTCCCGGCTGCCATCTGGTAGTCGTTAAAGGAACCACGTCAGAGGCCGAGAGGCGGTTCCGAAGAACCTGACACCAGGGTGTGCATGGTCGACTGACCGTGTCACCTACACGAAATTATGATGATGAAGAACTTATTAATAGTATACTTACAGAGGAAAGATTTAATTACTTGTGCCTTGAATAAGCTCCAAAAAAACTGGACCGATTTTCAAAATTCTTTCACGTATAGGAAGATCATTTTTCTGCGGGTGGCATAGATTATAATTTGCGCTGACGAAGTCGCGGTAAAATTACTAGTGAAGGAATAAACGCAGATAAGAAGGATATTAACAAATAATTGTTATCGCTAGGTAAATGATTTCTGATATTTCGGTTTTATATATTATCTACTACTATTATAGACTTTCCTATACTTTATGCACGCGGGGCTTAATCATTTCTGTATGGAAATGTCGAATTTTTTGAGTCCCCAACATTAATCCTATAGCAAAAGTTGTTCATATTGACGGGCTAAGTCATTCTTACACTCTGTATACACACATACATTCATACATACATACGTGTAAAAAACATTACCCTCCGTCTGAGTGCGTCAGTCGGGTAAACACTACTAGGTACTTCACTCAGACGACTAATATTCCAATGAGTTACGAGTATACCTATTATGTTATTTTGTGAAAAGAAAATATAATTGTTATTATGATCCCATATGGATCTATCATTGATTATATTAAGAAAGATGTACGTCTACATGATAAAGCACTATCTATGTGCATCCTCCTATGTATGTATATGCAAGTTTATATAAAGAACGAATAGTTTAGTAAGATTATTAATGTAAAAATGTTACATGTGTAAAGAGTGGAGCTCCTGTAACACAAGTTTTTAACTTAGCACAGGGCTCCGGCATTCTGGCATTTTGCATTTTTTTTTGTTGAATAAACCTATTCAAAAATAATGATAAAGCACCATTTTAAGGATTATGGACTCTATACTTTTATCGCTCCGCTATTCGCCTATGCCTTGTGTCGTTTGTACCAGCCAGTGCACGCTATTCGTCAATTATTGAGCAAAACAAACTATGTCCAATTAGTTATTCCACTCGGCTCTTACTAAGTGGTTAATTAAAATCTAAAGATGAAAATTACTTTGAGTTCATTTAAAAAATTACTGTTCTTTTTATGAAAAACACCGGTCAAGTTTGAGTCGGTCTTGCGCAACGAAAGTTGTACAAAAAAAAGGTTTTTTTATGCTGGAAATTTAAAATGAAATTCAACTTTTTTACAACATTACCCAACCGTCAGATCACTTTTGTATAGGAAATTCATTTTTTTTATTTTCCAACATTATTCCCATAAGAAAAGTTGTTTATGACGGGCTGAGTCGCCCCTTGAAGGTTCAGACAAGATTTAATTTAACATACACATGTATTAACGCGAAAAAGCCTTGGGCTAACGTTAGTTATTATTAACAGACTTCAAAAAAGGAGGAGTATCTCAATTTGTCGGAATCTTTTTTTTTATGTATGTTCCCCGATTACTCGAAGACTACTGGACCGATTTAAGAAATTCTTATTTGTTCGTTAGGTAATAATTTTTATCGTAATGTGTCGAGAACTTAAGTATGGAAAAATACACAAATACTAAAAAACATTTACAGGTATGCCGTTTGGTTTACACTTATTTCCATTTTATTTTTATGTTTATTCAAACAAATTGATAGGGTTGAAGTCGGTTTTTGTTTTTTGTTAAAATATCCAAAATTATTTTATAGTAAAGCTTATTTTCACTAGGTACCTAAATCGGTGATCTCCCTAGTAACAATTTAATTATCGACACGTTTTATCCCAAAGGTTTGTCCATAATTTGACACGTTTACAGCGACCGTACTTTGAAAGTTTTTGCTCTGCGGTTTTGTTACAGAAAGTTTCAACAAGAGGCCGGGGTAAAAGTCCGCACGAAATATTGAGATATTGTCGGTTCTAACTTACTTAACAAGTTTTATTTCGGACAAATCTTATTTTTTTTTTCTTATTTCTCTTCCATGTCGGTTAGGGAGAAAAGAAAAAACATAGAATATACCAGCTGCTTATTTTACCGCGCAAATTGTAAAAGCCAGTCAAAGGATTGGGCGAAAATCTAAGGAAAATGTCAATAGGTGATGCGGCTAGCAACCCATCACTATTTTGATTCCGCTTTCTAACTTAAGGCCCACTAATATGCTAAACGTGGCCTTTGGGTTTTATCAACTTGGGCTCTGTCTATCCCGCAAGAGATAAAGATGTGACAATGTGTATGTATATATTGTAAATCTTATTTTTTGTTCGCAATTTTAATCCAAGATATCAAATAGAAGAGCTGAAATGCACCAAAACAGACTAGAAATAGGTCATAAAGAAATAGCATCCTAAACGTAAAAATCCTAATATCCCACTTATTTTTATTTTCTCAATTATAACAAGTATCGAAGAAAACATAATGATGTTTCAATAAACATTGAATTATTTGTTTATTTACTTACCTAAGTTACTTACCTACCCACGTATCTAAGTATTTGAAAGGTAAACTAAAACTGAATAAAAACCGGCCAAGTGCGTATCGGGCCACGCGCAGTGTAGGGTTCCGTAGTTGCGAATGACAACTTTGAGTTCACACTCGCACATCACAGTTTAACGACCAAAAACATGTAACAATGAAAATGTATGAAATTTTACATTTTCGAGTACATTTATAAGTTGGTTGCCTATAACTTTTTAGTTTGTACTTAATACTCAGTTCTGATAGTTTTTCTTTCAACTTCAGTATATACAGGGTGTAACAAAATAGATGTGATCATATCGAATACACGGAAGCAGTCACCGGTAACGAACAGCCTGGTGCCCTGTTGAACCTTGATAGTTAATTAATTACATAGTTGTATTTTTTGAAATTTATTAAAACATATTCATTTATTTAAACTTGCACATCACTAGGGCAGTAAACAGCTGTGAGGTCAAAATCCTACGGCAACGCACACTAGCATCCATTTTCCACCTCCTGCTTTTACTCCTGATATTAAAAAATATTAAATTCAATGTTGGGTTCCCGATATTTTTTTTCCATAAGTGAGTATTTATTTCTGTGTATTTTCATTATTTTGTAATGTTGTTGGTTGTTGTCACACTAGTTAGAAAGACTACAGCCGAAGGTTGCAAAAAAACACAAAGTATTTTAACACTAGATTTAATTATAGTCCATTAAAATTTACAGAGTTCATATAATTAATTAATAAAATCTACGTAAGTGACAACCGTTCGATGTCAGAACATGAAGTGTCGAAGATCGGTGAGAAATCGCGGGCGCGAACCTCGCGACGCGGGCGGTCGGTGAATCACGCGCAGGTGCTCGCTTTTCGGAACTCGCGGTACAGCGGTGGTCTGTCGTAACTCCGCGGCATGACGCGATGATGCGGCGTTATCCATGTTCTAGGACTGTGTAACTCCTCCCTCCATAGAACGGCAACTATTCGCTAGGGATGTTGACGTGATGTTGCAGGTGTTGACCTTTATATCTTTGGGTTCCGGGCATTTCAGGTTCTTCATTTCAGTCACGTATGAATTACATTCAAATCCGGAAGTCTGATTTGCTATGTTCTTTATGCAGTAACTTTGACGTTTCCGGTATAGTGCAATAGTGAGAGATAGTGCACAGATACCAATGATGATAGAGTAGATTGGTATGGTTGTATGATAGAGACTACTGGCGTCCATTTTCTCTAGTCTTACCGGGTGTTGAAGTAATATCTTCGTATTAGTATCATGTAGTTGCTTGAGATTAATAGAGTTAAGTTTCACAGTAGACTGAAGGTGAGATTGTGCTGACTCGATAGGTGGAAGTTCAGCTATCTGCACGGCATGGCCCTTGATGTGGTTTCGAATATTTGCGATGGTAAATTCTGGTGTCTTCAGGATACAGTTCGGTGGAATAGATACAAGATAACTACCTCTTAGAGTTTTGTAATATTCGTGTTCACAAGATACGTGCACCTTGGTGGATATAGGTAGGCTGAGCGCGTAGTGCTGGTCGTCGAGCTTCTCCAAAGCTGATCTAGTTAAGTTGATGTAGGTAAACTGGCACGAAGAGACGACATGTTGGTCTAGTATTAGGCGGTGAATGCAATCTTCGGTATCAGATTTCTCGTACTGCTGCTTTTCCTCGCAAAGGTACCATTGGCTTATCTTCGGACATTCAGTCTCTATGTATCTAGAACCTGTTCTCTGAATTGCTATGTAGGATTGGATAGGTATGATTATCTGATTATTCTGATTAGGGATGATAGATAATTTATAAAGGATAAAGGTTAAAGGATTGGCAATCGGTATCATAAAAGCTAAAACTAACTTATTTTCAGAGTAATAAGATCCTGTCTTAATGACCTCATAGTAATCTCTCAGATCTAAATCTAATAATTCATCTTTACGATAAAGTGATTTAAGTTTAAGTAACGTGCTATTAAGTGCATGAATATCTAACATATAATGTGCAGTGCTCTTACTCTTAATGAATGCTAACATATTCTCTAATTTATATAGTTCATCGGATAAACTATTCGTATTATCTGTCAGGATTTGTAGGTATTGGATTAAATGAGCATATTTTATCCTTTCATTCTCATGATCATTAACCGAAATTAAAATAAAGTCAATTATGTTGCTAATGTTCTTCTGGTTCTCCACTATATTATCTAAAACTAACGAATGCTGAGCAATCCAATCTTTACCTAAACTTATATGATTGTTAACTTTAGTTTCTAATTGATTTTGATTAGCTAAAAGGGTTTTTATAGCGGCGTCATACTTAATGGCATCTGTGTAATCAAGATTGCCAGATATGCTTTTAATAACTGAACCAAGACCATCTATTAGTCCTCTTTTACTGCGAGTTTGTTTAAAAGAGTGCAACTGGTCACTAATACTATCTAATTTATTACAGAGATGCAGGAGATGTGGCTCATATAGAGAAGAAGTTTTATTTTTAAGTTGGGATCTGAACTGGGCTATCTGAAACCGGGCTGTACTCACTTTGAGAGATATGTCATCTAAGTCAATAAAGTATAGGAAGGAATGGTAGTGTGAAATAAGTTTAGTTGGTCCAAGTTTGAAGGGAAGTATTCCAGGTCCATTGTCAAGAGAGTCAAGTGATATGTCCTGCGCCAGGGTCAGATGGAGGCAGATCGTCAGTACCGGTATCCTGTAACAATGGTTTAGTTTTAGGGGTACGCTTAAGGCGTGCTTTAGCTACGGGGCCTTTTTTCTTTTTGGTGTAGATGTGAATCGGTAGGTCAGCTAAAACGACATCGTGGGTAAAGCGAGGGGCAAGTTTCTGCCTGCTGGCCATAGGGTTTCGAATAAAGACCTGTTGGTCTGGGGTGTATTCCTTTTCAGGCTCGCGATCTTTGTTTCTAGCTTCCGTGAGTACGGTGCGATTATGTAAGGAAACTTCGTTTAGAATATCGTATACCTGAGCCATGCGTTGCTTGTGATCTACTACGTATTGTTGAAGTAGGTGCTGATTTATATCAATATTAACAGGATCACGCGGGTCAAAGTGACCGGTGATGATGTCCAGGGGTCTACACTTAGTAAAACTGTGAATTGAGCTATTATATGCAAGTACGGCATAAGGCATATAAGATTGATAGCGGGCTCGTTACGACGTTCCAACTTTAAGATACGGAGGTGTTCTAGGATAGTTGAATGGAATCGTTCAACTATTCCATTACTATTTGGATTATGGGCCAGAACCTTATGATGATTGATTTGGTGAAGTCTTGTAAACTCTGAGAAAACTTGATTGGTAAACTCAGTACCTTGATCAGAAACTATTGTAATTGGTACTCCATGATGGGTAAAGTATTTCAACAGGGCTTGAACTACGCTAAGGGCTGTACCGTCACGAAGATGATAAGCCTGAGCATATTTTGAAAATGCGTCTATCAAGGTTAAGTACTTTTCAGACTCAGTAGTAAAAAGATCTATGTGTACTATTTCGAATGGTTTAGTAGGAGGTGGAACAATGGCATGCCTTTGGTGTATGGGATTTCGGTCATACTTAGCCATACCACAAGTACTGCATTCACTTATGTATTTTGAGATGTGCTCACGCATTTTAGGCCAAAAGTATCTATGTGACAATGCAAGGTAACATTCATTAGTACCTCGGTGGTTGGTTTTACCCTCGTGGTATTTTTTAATGATATCTTGCTGTCTAAGATAATCTTTAACGTCTTCAACCATGGATTTTGTTAAGGTAATATCCATTGCTGAGCTTTTAAAGTTCTCTTGGATAATTGGAACAATTTTGTACATAGCTAGAGTGGGGTGTATCATTAAACCTGTCTTAACTTTAGGGTTTACATATTCTTTAATTGCATTGATGGTGTCTTCCTGAAGGTTAGACTCTGAGAGTTGTATGTTTGTACGCATACAAGACTCGAAAGGTTTAGTGACTATGGGGCGTTTTTTAATATCTCCTACCACAGTTAGGACTAACTGTCTGCTAAATTTATTAAGTGGTACATCGGATATAGGTATTTCTAAAATGGGGTGTTCTTCGCTTGTATGAGCGGTAACTGTAGTAGACTTGTTAACAGATGGAGGTCTTTCAGTAGGCTGAACTATAACAGAACTAATATCTAACATAGAATGATCCTCTTCCGGTGCAGTTATGGTACTAGATCCAATAGCAGAAGGTGGTTTCTCGGGAGGTTGTTCAACTATTGGGTTGACATCCTCATTATGGATCTCTACTCTCGAAAGGGCATCAGCGTTTAGGTTACACTTCCCTTGCTTATAAATTACTGTGAAGTTATACTCGCTTAACTTCAACCGCCATCTAGTTAGTCGAGAGCTTGGCTCTTTTAAGCTCATGACCCATTGTAACGGCTTGTGATCGGTGACTATCTTAAATTTCCTACCAAACAAATAGGGGCGGAAATACTTAGTAGCCCACACGATCGCTAGCAGTTCCTTCTCGATGGTACTGTAATTGATTTCGCTGGTGTTTAGCGTTCGAGAAGCATAAGCTATGGGCTTATCTGAACCAATAGCGCCCTGGGATAATACGGCACCTATGGCAAGGTTAGATGCATCGGTTGTGAGTATGAACTCCTTACTAAAGTCTGGGTACTGAAGTATCGGATCGTTGACGAGAAGGGTTTTACAATGTTCGAAACATTTTATGTAGTCGGGGCTATTAGTAGGAATTTTAGAGCCTTTTTTAAGACACTGTGTCATAGGTTTAGTAAGCCTTGCAAAGTCTGGGATGAATTTCCGATAATAACCTAGCAAGCCAAGAAATCGTTTGATTTCCGTAGCTGTGCGAGGCAGTGGGAATTTTTGAATAGCCGTAATCTTATCAGGGTTTGGTTTAATCCCATCCTTACTTATAATATGGCCCAGATATGCAGTTTCTAGCTTTAAAAACTCAGATTTGTCCATCTGGATTTTAAAGTTAGATTCTCGCAAGCGTGTGAATACCTTTTCGAGGTTATTCATATGCTCTTGCAATGACGTACTAAATACTATGATGTCATCTAGGTATACCAGGCAGATTGTGTTCTGGAGGTCTCTAAGGACATTGTCCATGACACGCTGGAATGTAGACGGGGAATTCTTCAATCCCATCGGCATACGAAGGAATTCAAAGTGCCCGTTTTCTACATTAAAAGCAGTCTTAGGAATGTCTTCAGGACTCATTTCTACCTGGTAGAATCCTGAGGCCAGGTCAAGAGTTGTGAAATATTGACAGTTACCAAGTTTGTCAAGGACATCCGTGATGTTCGGGATGGGGTATTTGTCATCTACCGTTTTCTCATTGACCTTTCTAAAATCGACTACTATACGCCATTTAGTTTTTCCGGAAGCATCAGCCTTTTTGGGTACAACCCAGATAGGTGAGCTCCAGGCTGATTCTGAGGGCCGAATAATCCCTTGCTCTAACATTTTACTAATTTGTTCACGTACTTCCTGCCTATGTACAAAAGGATATCTGTAAGTTTTCGTATATACAGGTAGCTCTTCAGTAGTACGGACATGATGTTTTATTTTATTAGTAAAAGTTAGAGGTTCTCCTTCTATGTAAAATACGTCTGCGTATTTGGCACAAAGTATTTCTAAATTAATACGCTCCTCATCATTAAGGTGATCGGTACGCAGTTTAGCAAGAACCTGTTCTATACGTGAAGAATCGTGTGGCAATGGGGGCTGACTTTCAGTTGTAAAGTGCTTAGCATGTACTGGTCTATCCATAGAAAATATGACATCGTTATTAGTGGGGTTAGTAATTTCAATTATACCGCGACTCTTTTGGACTTTAGTAACACACTCGTGTATCAAACAGTTGGATAGTTTTTGCTCTGGTATAATCACGTCACCATCACGAGTATTAATAGGGATTTTAATTAGCTTTGAAGTATTAGCAGGTACTATTTCCTCATACCAATTGCAGTTGCGTGAGTCATACATGTGTATAGGGTTGGTACTGAATTTAGTTTTTAAGCTCTTGGTCTTTAGGTCGATAGTAGCTTCCCACTTTGTAAGTAAGTCAAGGCCTATAAGTCCGTCGAAAAAGTCATGAAATTTATAAAGTAGCAAAGTCATGTCGTCACCGTCTCGAAATTCTGGAAAACAGGGTAAAGTCACGGAGTAGTCGTTACGTGACGTTGCGTGCACGCTGGTAACCTCAAATGGATCATAATTCCAGGGTACATGCGGGTAATACCGTTTTAAAATTCCAGGATTTATGAAGGACTGATTAGCACCAGTATCTATTAATAGTTTGATAGGAGGGTTCGATATCTGAATGTATGGGAGTTGTCTTTGTGTCTGAAGGTTTACTTCTATCTTGGTGTGCTTAATGTCTCGTTGTCCTGAAAATCCTGCTGGGAACTTTCCTTATCCTTAATGTCGGTAACGTCAGTAACTATAGGTGGTTGATAAGTTTCAGGACCGGTCATGTAAGTATTTTCAGGAATTTCGGAATAGTAATCACCGTAATCATAGTACTCAGACTGATAATAGTAAGCATCGTCAGAAGTGTCATAGTAGGGGTAGTCGTTACACTCAGTCATATTCATCTCCCGAGATTTAAAGTAGTTATTGGGGGGTGGATTACCATGCTTCCTCCAATCATGCCCAGAAGGGGGTAGAACCTTTGGCACAAAGTGGCTAACGCCACTCATTGGACGCGGGGTGTTATTAAAATTTTGAGGCCGCGGGGGTAGTCCAAATATGTGACTGCGAGGGTTGTAATTCGGAGGAGCAGCTCCGAATATCTGTTGGGTCCGTGTCGGTCCACGGAACTGATTATTTTGACTCCCAGGGAAGTTAGGCTTCCAAAGTACAGGAGGTGGAGGGCGTGGTGCCAAGAACATAGGCATTGGGCGAGAAGGCCCAGGCATCGGCATAGGCTGCATATTGAAATTAAAGCCTTTCGTTGATGGATGCTGAAAAGACTTACCTGCAAGGGGGCTGGGCGATTGAGGGTTGTTTTTCTTTTCAGGCAACCCTTCGTTGCGACGCTGGAGGTATAAAGTGTTCATCTCTTCATGAACAAACTCGAGTGCCTTTTCAATTGTTTCAGGCCTCATGCATCTAATTCGTGACCCCAGGGGATCCCTAAGACCGCGTAAGTATGCTTGTAGTGTTAACTTTCTATATAACTCGCGTTTGGCTTCAATGGTAGATTTTACAGTCTCGTGCAGAGATAGATATGTCATTATAGTACTATATAAGTTCTGACATTTTTCGTAAAATTCTTGAGGGGTGCATGAGCCCTGAGTCAATAATGCGAGATCGTTATAAAGAGAGGTCTCGTCTCTCTGGTCGGCAAAGTTGTTAATAAGAGCATTTCTGATACCGTCCCAACTGCTAGGCACGCCATTTGCGTTGATGAGGCGCGCTGCGGGGCCTGTTATTTTATTAAGTATGCCATTAAGCAAAGCAGAACTCTGCAATGGGGTATCCTCCTTTATATATTCTCGCACGAGATGGTCACATAAATCTATAAATCTAGTTAATACATTAACATTTCCGTCAAAATCAGGCACCAATCGAAGGGCCTTCCATATAGTATCTAAATTAGCGTTTACGGCCATATTCACTGGCAAAACGGCTTCACTATCACTATCAAATTCAATATTCCTATTTAGATCTATATCTCTACTTCTACTACTAAGACTAGGGGACCTCGATTGCCTTGGATGGAAAATCTTGGTATATTATATATGAAACTTAGAAAGGAAATACGGGAAGCAATTCTAGATCGATTCTAGGTACTTACATAATCATCTCTGGCTTCTTTGCGGTATCTATGTTCGGATACGCCTCCAGCTGCAGACTCGTAGGTTTTCACGGATTGCACTTCACTGATTCTACTTTTTACAATCCGCTCCGACTGCGCCAGTTAGAAAGACTACAGCCGAAGGTTGCAAAAAAACACAAAGTATTTTAACACTAGATTTAATTATAGTCCATTAAAATTTACAGAGTTCATATAATTAATTAATAAAATCTACGTAAGTGACAACCGTTCGATGTCAGAACATGAAGTGTCGAAGATCGGTGAGAAATCGCGGGCGCGAACCTCGCGACGCGGGCGGTCGGTGAATCACGCGCAGGTGCTCGCTTTTCGGAACTCGCGGTACAGCGGTGGTCTGTCGTAACTCCGCGGCATGACGCGATGATGCGGCGTTATCCATGTTCTAGGACTGTGTAACTCACTACAAATTTATGAAAATTGACATGGCTTTGAAACTTGGTTTATTTACTATGTGTCTTTTAATATCCCAACTTTAAACTAAAGGGGAGGGATTTAGGCGGATTACCTCTGCGTAAGAGAGAGTTATTTGATGATCTCTACGATATCGGGTCAGAAATGAAAGATCCATAAAAGAACACTGACCAAAGTAAATGAAATTTACTTTTTATTTATTTTTCTCGACAAGTTACTAGGAAAAAAACCTTGATAATACCATGATACTCTTTTATTTACACAAAGAAATTATAAGACGTTTGAGACGTGTCTTATTGTGATCTTAGCTTCAATTAAATGAATAATAAGGCCTTGGAAAAATAATATTGTTGGTTTTTAAAGAAATTTTCCAAACGAACCCTGAAAAATACGTTACTTTTCTCTGCTCCTGGTAAAAAAATGATAATTTGTAAAATAGGTTCTGCATATTTTTTATTGTTTTTCTGTTTCAAAGTAATTGGTATTTTGTGTAAAAGATAAGAAGACAAACTAAAATCGTATCATGAAGATAATTAGGTACTGTCTCCGTGGTCCAGTTGTTAAGGCGTTTGCCTTGTTGACCCGGGGGTCGTGGGTTCGATTCCCACGGGAAGCATACTTTGTTGTTTCCAGTTTGGCTAAGACATTGCAGGCATGAATCACCTGATTGTCTGATAAGAAAGATGATTCCGTGCTTCGGAAGGCACGTTAAGCCGGTGGTCCCGGCTGCCATCTGGAAGTCGTTAAAGGAACCACGTCAGAGGCAGAAGGCGATTCCGAAGAACTCTGACACCAGGGTGTACATGGACTGACCGTGTCACCTACACGAAATGATGATGAATTAGGTACTTTATTTTCTCGAAGTCACAAAGGCAGACTTGAATTTAAACTAATTACAGTACTACCACTTTAAACAGTTACGCCGATGTACTTGAGCAGAAAGCGAAACTTTTGCTTCGCGCGAAATTAACTGTCTGCTATTGGTTCGTTTATTTCTTTAAATGTAAACTGTAAACAATGCGTGTGTAATGTCATTGAACGTTAGGGTAAATTATCTAGTCAAAAATTTAAGTGTTATTTTTGACTCTTTTATCTTATGTTAATTTAGGTATCCAAATAAGAAAACTGACTTTCACGTTAAGAACCGCATTGAAATCCATCCATCATTTATGAGATACGATACACAGACAGACATTGGGATCAAACATGCAACACTGACCTCTGCTTGTAACGTGGATTAAAATAAAATTAAAAACACCCAAATAATAAAAAATCAAGGGTCAAACTACGAAAACCTACCCGGAGTTTATGAATATGAAAGAGGTTCAATTTCTTTAAGTCAGAAATAAATGAAACAGAACCCTAATTTGCTAAAACGGGCAGGCAAGACTAGAGTCTTTGTCTAACATACTTAAATTTGACTAATCCCAGGGCTATGATGTGTTTTGAGAGTGTGTGCATACGCAGATAATGGGTTTAATTGGCCTACGTAATGCCTAGCTCCACCCATAGGCGCCAGCCAACGCCCACCAGACATGTGACACCCCTTTTTGCAAATAGGGTACCTGTCCCAGTTTTTGACCCCATGGTCAATTATTAAATTTATTAACTTTATGTCCTACATCCATAAAATATTTGTTTTTCATGTAAACTTTTCATTGTTTAATAGTGTCATTGAATAATAAGAATACGAGATGTTTATGTAAATGTGATCCCCAATCCAATTTGTAAAACCACCCAGGGTTGTTTGACCTGACCACACATTGATAATAATAATACTTAAACTTAGAATATTTTTTTCATGTAATTCGAACAACTTTTTTTAGAAATACATAATTTTAGCTTTGCATGTGTTTTACATATGAAAATAATGTTAATAATCTTCCCAGTATTTACAAAGTATTGAACATTAACATGAACATTAAAACAAAGTGACAAAACAAAAACCGACTTCAACCCTATCAATGTATTTAAATAAGCGTACTTAAGAATAAATTTTTAAAAACGTGTAAGTAAACCGAACGGCATACTTACTCGTAAATTTATTTGATTTTTTTTATTTTTTAAAAAAGCGCTCGTCATATTTCGGTAAAAATTTAATGGGACCATCTGTTAAGTATTACCTATCGAACAAAAAAAGAATTTCTTAAATCAGTCCAGGCGTCTTCAAGAAATCGGGGAACATACATAAAAAATGAAGATTATGACGAATTGAGAACCTCCTCCTTTTTTTGAAGTCGGTTAAAAATAGGTTTATTAATCGTTTCTTAATTTAGCAGCCGGAACATTCTGTTTTTTCTTTTCTTGGAAACGAAAGCTGCTAGAACATTGACTTTTTCTAATAGGAGTGATCGTAATATTTAATACTCATCACATGGCCTACTATGGGTGTGTTTACCCTGTACTAGGACGCCAGAATAGGCAAATGACAAATTTTAGGTATTCATCCATCAGTCGTTCGCTATCAGTCTTCGTAACAACTTCGTGATTAGTTGTGTTTCGACTTTTTCGTTTCGTAGTTCGCTATTTAAAATACATTTATATATTTAAAATAAATTTAAAAGACACATAGTAAATAAACCAAGTTTCAAAGCCATGTCAATTTTCATAAATTTGTAGTGTGACAACAACCAACAACATTACAAAATAATGAAAATACACAGAAATAAATACTCACTTATGGAAAAAAAATATCGGGAACCCAACATTGAATTTAATATTTTTTAATATCAGGAGTAAAAGCAGGAGGTGGAAAATGGATGCTAGTGTGCGTTGCCGTAGGATTTTGACCTCACAGCTGTTTACTGCCCTAGTGATGTGCAAGTTTAAATAAATGAATATGTTTTAACAAATTTCAAAAAATACAACTATGTAATTTTTTTTTTTTTTTTTTTTTTTTTTTTTTTTATGTCATAGGACGGCAAACGAGCATGTGGGTCACCTGATGGGAAGTGATCACCGCTGCCCATGGACAACTGCAACACCAGAGGTGTCACAGGAGCGTTGCCGGCCTTTTATTTTTCTCTCCCCAGAGGGGAGAGGGAGATGGGCCTCCGGCTCTCTCACTCACCGAACGAAGCATAGCAGCGATAAAGTTACTACTCAAACGTCGATTTTCTGTGAGAGTGTGGTACTTCCCCGGACGAGCCGGCCCATTCATGCTACTAGCAAAAGTGATTTTCGCCGGTAGCGAGGCTCTACCACAACTTAAAATTAAAATTATCAAAATTAATTAACTATCAAGGTTCAACAGGGCACCAGGCTGTTCGTTACCGGTGACTGCTTCCGTGTATTCGATATGATCACATCTATTTTGTTACACCCTGTATAACCGTTTAGTAGATAGAAGGGGGAGGGACACTTACCTCTAACAAAAATTTGTACTTTAAAACCAAATATTTCGGAAACGGATCCCTAAATCAAAAAATGGTGTTCTCAACCTCACAATACTTTTTTAAGACCTATCTAACAATACCCAACACGATGGGTTTTTATAGAAAAAAAAATATTACTCCCTCTTTACTAGTATGGGAGCAACACTAAAAAAATTTTTTTTTCAAGATTTTCTTCTACTACTTTTTTTACATGATTAATATACATACCCATACCAAATTTCAGGTCTCTAGTACATAAGTACTAGAGAGCTGAAATTTGGTATGGGTACTACGGTACGCGGTTTTACTTAGAGACTATAAAGTCTCTGAGTAAAACGGACGCGGACGGACAGACAGACAGACAGACATGGCGAAACTATAAGTGTTCCTAGTTTTCTACGGAACCCTTCAGATACACATGCTAGATTTGAGCATGCTAATACTAATAAGCATGCTATCGTCCCGCTGAAAAATGTCTTCGCGGGCAGGATGGTATTTTTGTCGCATATGTTATTGTACGTAATATAATGTACGTTCACCTGAAAAAGTCCATACAGAATTTATTTTAAAAGTAGCTTGTAGCCACAAATAAGTACTATTTAAAATATAGTAGCAATTTAAACCTTATTAGCAAACGGTTCATGATATTGCTAAATAGTTTTTCTTCATAAGTAGTCAATTGATTTTCACCTTAAAGCTATGTATGGACTTTTGAAGGTGACCGTACGTACATACTCCTTTATATACTCTATAGACAAGAGATAAGCTCCGTGGCGCAGTGGTCAACACGCCTGCCTGCAACACGGATGGTCCCGGGTTCGATCCCCGGTCAGGTCAAGATAGAAAATGATCTTTTTCAGATTGACCTAGGTCTTGGATGTTTATCCATATAAGTATCTATTATAAAATATAGAATCGTTGAGTTAGTATCCCATAACACAAGTCTCAAACTAACTTTGGGGCTAGCTCAATCTGTGTGATTTATCCGTATATATTTTTATTTATTTATTTATAAGCTCTCAAATAAGATGATAACAAACAATTTGAGATGTCGAGGACGCCCACAGACTACACTTCCGCTCAAAAATTTAATCTTGTTATTTCTCATTTCGAAGTTAAATATAATGTATAACAACTCCGACATTTAACTGCTCTACAAATACACTCGACGGCAAAATAATTGACTTTTAATAGTATGTCGTTTTTCATACCACGCTTTCACACTACGCACGCAATGTGAGTGGGCAGCACTTCAACTTTATTGTAAAGGAATATTCCAATATTTTTCTATAAAAGGAATATAAGTTATTTAATTTTCAAAAGTGTCCCTGACTCAAAGGTTGTTCATAGCCATACAAAGAGGTAATGTAGCAAGTGGTAAATTATTTTCTTTATTCCATATATAAATGACTTTAGTTTATTTCAAATCATGCAGTTTTATCCGTTGCAAAATCCTAACTTATATTATAAATTCGAAAGTGAGTTTGTTTGTTTGTTACGCTTTCACGCCGTATCTACTGAACCGATCATCATGAAATTTTGCATACACATCGGTTAGAGTACTGAGAAGGACGTCACTACATATTATAAAACAAAGTCCTCCGCCGCGTCTGTCTGTCTGTTCGCGATAAACTCAAAAACTACTGCACGGATTTTCAAGCGGTTTTCACCAAGAGATAGAGTGATTCACGAGAAAGGTTTTAAGATATAATACATGCCCGGGCGCAGCCGGGTAGGGCTGCTAGTAGGCTATATATCACGCGGGCAAAGCCGCGGGTAACAGCTAGTAATGCTTATAATTTATTTATTTTATTGCTGGTGTTCGTTTAAAAGGGTATAGTTCTCTGGACTCTGAGGACCCCAGGCTCCAAAGCACTCCTCCTGAGGATGCCACCGAATGCCATCCAATGAGAGAGATGATGATAAGAAAGATGATTCCGTGCTTCGGAAGGCACGTTAAGCCGGTAGTCCCGGCTGCCATCTGGTAGTCGTTTTAAAGGAACCACGTCAGAGGCCGAGAGGCGGTTCCAAAGACCTCTGACACCAAGGTGTGCATGGTCGACTGACCGTGTCACCTACACGAAATGATGATGATGATGAGAGAGAGAAAGAGATATGGTTTCCAAAGCATTGGCTGAGGATGCCACCAGGAAAACGCTGAAACGAGAGAAAAATCGTCAAAAAACCCTAGCGTTTTAGTACCATACTTTTACGTCATGAGTCATGTGTCTTAAAAGAACTCCTCAGCTTGAAATATCCCAGTTTCACACAATATTATACTGAAACAATTTATTTACAATAAAAACTCAATAAATCTGTTTTCTAGTTATGATTTGAGCTCATCATCATCATCATCAGGTCTTTTTTAGTCTCCACTGCAGGAGCTCGACCCTCTCTGTGCTACCAAGCCATATAGTGGCCAGAGCAGTCAGAGACACTCTCCACGATGGCCAGACGGGTTGAAGAGGTTTTTATTAGAGGCCTGCTTTTCGCAACCTTAAATTGGTCCAATATTTTTGTATGAGGTGGGCAGTCTATTACGTTAGTATTATATTGTCTTTGGTATTACGTAGTTAGCCGATATCTTTGCCTTGCAGTGTATCTTTATTCTTGTCTTCTCCACAGTTGGACCACACAGCCCACGCTTCCATTTCAAATGTCACAGTATTTTTAGTACTTACTCTGACCTTTAGCTATTAACCTAGAAATTCGCTACGTTTATCTGGAGAAGGCGACAGGAGAGTGATACGAGGAGTCCCGAGTTCGATCCCCGCCAGGCCATGATGGAACTTATGTTAACATTTCATTGATTTATAGTAGAAAATGCCATAAGGCTGAATGTGTTTAGATGCTTTTATCAATATTTTTGTAAGTTGGCAATACAGCTTTTTTTTGACATTGACATTACTGCTTTGGCGCCGAACGGAAAGTAAAGGCGTCGCAATCAAGACTTTTGTTTTTAATGGATTTATAAGATAAACTGTGGCTAAGATTGAATTGTGAGCACGGTGATATAATTGTCCAAGTAATAAATAGCTGGCACTAATATGCGTCTTTATATTACTTATGACTAATATAGATGCATGCCTTCGTACCACTCACGAAGAATCTTAATTTACACTTTGACGAGAACTTATAGTCACAACTGACTTTACCGATTATAGAGGGTGGTATTGGGCATCAGAAAAGTTTCTAAAGTTGTTCCCACCTTTTCTTTCCTCTGCACACGGTATATTAGAGTGAAAAAAAAACAACAGGTTCAGCACTCCGTTAGTGCCGGCAGAAGTTAAAACTTGAATATTAAGAGTCTCACGTAAAGGCGCAATCCCATACAAACGTAGCATACCTATACAAAATTACAGCGAGTACAAGTTTTCGATACAAAACTTCAACTCGCTGTAATTTTGTATAGGTATTGTTTTTAAAATTGAAATCTGATTATAAACATCAATATGCCTTATCCGGTCGTATGTACGAAATTTGGTTGAGATTGGCTTAACTGTTGTAAAACTAATACCAAACTACGTTTGTATGGGATTGCGGCTTTACGTGGGACTCTTAACGTTGTTTTTTGATCAGGTCACGTGTCCGTCTTACGAATTTTCGATCTGACGAATATGTCGGTCACGTGACCTGTCGCGAGTTTAACATTTTTCCCCCATGACAAAATGTGCATAGCGCCGCTAAAGAAGTTTTTTCTCGATTCACCGCATCTGAGGTTGCAACCGGGACTCGCTCGGAAGTGTAGAAGGCACTAACCTACTTACGGGTTTATTGAACGAAATTGGACTTCTTCCAAGAGTTATTACGTCAGTGCATCGAAAACAATAAAACTTTAACGGTAATTGTTTTTCTGCAACTGTAATAACAATTTTTCGCTACCAATTGCCAACTTTTAGTGGTAAATGAATTAGCAATATTTTTATTTATTTCTTAATTTTCCTAGTTCTTTACATACAATCTTTCAATATTTAGCATGGATTATGTTAAGTCTTTAATTAAGTTAAATATCTTCCTTTACTCAATATTCACCTATGTTCTCGAGTAAAATTTAACTTTTAGTTAATTTTAGTTAGGAACTTTTATTAAGATATTTAGTTGTGTGCACTGTGGACATGGCTTAATAAAAAGTGGTAATCTATCTTTATCTTTATATAATACTAGCTGTTACCCGCGGCTTCGCCCGCGTAATATATAGCCTATGTCCTTTTAGGTACCCTAACCTATGTGTATGCAAAATTTCATGATGATCGGTTCAGTAGATACTGCGTGACAGCGTAACAAACAAACAAATAAACAAACAAACTCACTTTCGCATTTATAATAATAGTTAGGATTAGGATAAAGGTGACTGACTGACATAGTGATCTATCAACGCACAGCCCAAACCACTGGATGGATCGGGCTGAAATTTGGCATGCAGGTAGATGTTATGATGAGGCATCCGCTAAGAAAGGATTTTGATCAATTCTTCCCCCAAGGGGATAAAATAGGGAATGAAAGTTTGTATGAAACTTTGTCAATTTTAAACCGATCAAGCTGAGACTTTGCATGCATAAAGCTAATATGACGTAGGCATCCTCTAAGAACGGATTTTGATAAATTTCACCCCCAAGGGGATATTCATTCAGTGTTCAAAGAAGTTTTGTAGGCCCTAATAATTTTTAACACACGCTAAATAAAAGTAAAGCCGCAAAAACTATACTTCTTAACGCGAGCGAAGCCGCGGGCAAAAGCAAGTTAAAACTATAAAAGGGACATTTATTGATTAGCTGTTAGTAGGGTGGACGCCCCGAATACCAGCCCCGGAGGTAATACCAGCCTTTTCACAGTTTTATTAGTTTAATAAAGTTTCTGTAAATAAAACAAGAAAAGAAAAAAATTTAAAAAATATCTACCATTTGGGAGAAAATGTTTGTTAAGTATGGTAACACTAGCATGCATATTTTGACGTCAGTCGTCAATTGAAAGGCGGAGCGAGCGGACATCGGCCATTTTGTAAAAATATTTGCAAATTCCGAGGCGACTGAATCAAGATATTTTTTTACATTTCTTCTACTCTGTTATTCCTGATGTGTTTTATTTTAGATAATGATGAAGTAATGAATGGATTTTTAAACAATTATTCAGGTTTTCTTTTTGCTATCGTGAGAAATTAATGGGGCTGTAATTAGGTACATCAAATGTAGGGCGTATATAATACCAGCCTAGGCGGCTGGTATTAGATTCGAGGTGTATCTAATAACAGCCGTCACGATTAGGGACGTGACATTAACTACTATATAGTTCGCAATAGGAATGATTACTAACAAAATACGTGTTTTAAACTGTATTTCTACTTGACAGATCATTACTGTAAAATATAAATACAATAGTTTCTCTGTGATTAAATCATAATCATCATTTCAGACCTAGAAAGTCTACTGCTATACCCAGACCTCATCTAAGGATGAGAGGCCTTGCTAGCCTTGTTATTAATCATAAGTACTTATTTTGATACTGTTACTTTTTAGTCTATAAAAATCAATGTTCCTATGGGCGGTCCTGCGACACGGATGGTCCTGGGTTCGATCCCCGGTCAGGTCAAGATGAAAAATGATCTTTTTCAGATTGACCTGGGTCTTGGATGTTTATCTGTATATGTATTTGTTATAAAATATAGTATCGTTGAGTTAGTATCCCATAACACAAGTCTTTCATTAGAACTTACTTTGGGGCTAGCTCAATCTGTGTGATTTGTCCGTATATACTCGTATTTATTTATTATTTATTTATCTATATAAGTATCTATTATAAAAATATAGTATCGTTGAGTTAGTATCCCATAACACAAGTCTTTCTTAACTTACTTTGGGGCTAGCTCAATCTGTGTGATTTGTCCGTATATATTTATTTATTTTTATTTAAATGTTTATAAAAAAAAGTAATTAATGTTGCAGTATGAAGCAATTAAAAATAAAGACTGCAAACAACCAAATTATAATTTTAAAATATTGTTGATTTTCTATTAATAAAACCTAATAAAACGAATTCTAGCTATTTTATTGGTTTACTTAAAAAACCTTAGTCACAACTCTACAAACACCCGGCTGGCATTCGGTACATGAAAGGTTGGTATTAGATACTGAAAGGCTGTAATTAGGGACAGGGGGTACTTTTCCACATTTAATCGTTTTAAAAAATTGTAGTTTGTTTTATGGTTAATTTAAATGTTAATTATAATTCTCAAACAAATAAACTAATAAATAAAAAAAGAATCAACTTATTTAGTCCAATACATAAAGAGCTACAATTTTTTAAACTTGAAATTTGCTCTAAAAGGCTGACATTCGGGGCGTCCACCCTATGTAAGATATTGGATTATAAGATATTGGGCACCCTTCCTCGCGGCGACGGGCTGGAATCTCTTTTTTATTTATAATTAGGCTAGTTCAGTCTTCTGTAAATATATTATAAAAGATGTGTATATACATAAAAAAATATAATACAATAAAATAAAAAAAAGATATTGGATTAAGTTTTATAATATCATTGTAGCTGTTGGTCCTTTCAATAAAGAAAATTAGATACTACAAGCAACCATAGATAATGATACTATCGGAGTAAAACTAAACCTTATGAAATTAGCTTTGATTCCGAATCAGAAATAGTCTACCTATTTCGAGACGGCTATTCCCATTTTATATAAGAAGATACATTCGTAATCCTGTCCTTGCGCTGTTATTTATTACTTTAGAAACCAGCCGTTTGACTACAACCACATTTGTACTACCAGTTGTACTATTCGGTAGTACTTCTGAGTCAGAAGTTACACTAGTAGTCTTGTGCGCTCCGTGTCAGAAGTTCTGACACGGAGCGCACAAGACTACTAGTGTGTGTGAGAAAAAAATAATTTTCCTTAAATTTTTATGTAAAAATTGGTAATTACAAGAAACTACATGTAGGTTATAATAATACTAACGGAGTAAAACTAAACCAGAATCAGAAATAGTATACCTATTTCCAGACGTTTATTCCCATTCCATATATGTAGGGTAATCCTGGCCTTTTCCGTAATCCGCTTGCGTTATTACTTAAGAAACCAGCCATTTGGCCACATGGCTTAAAGACATACCTTCTTCACATGATCACATAGCTTTAAGATACTACGTGTATTACTTTAAGTTTATACAAGGAAAATAGGTTTCGAAAGGTACAGTCATGTGGTCTCAACGCCTTAATCGTACGATTTGTTCTCAGGGACTCGCATAGATGGCGCCACTCGAAATTACACAACATTGTATATCTACCGTATTATGAGAATATAAAAACATGATTCACAAAATATATCTTATTAAAAATCAAAACAATATTTTAGGCATAATATTTTAAAATGACACCGTATATTTAGTAAGTTAAAGGCTAACGAAGATTACCGCCATCTAGTATCGAGTAGCAAGCAACTCTCCTGCGCCATACATTCGCCTGCTTTTCGCAACCTTAAGTTGGTCCAATATTTTTGTATGAGGTGCCCAGTCTATTACGTTAGTATTATATTGTCTTTGGTACAGTCTATGACATTTTATTCCAAGTCAGAAATAGTCTACCTATTTTCAGACATCTATTTCTATTCCGTATATGTTCGTACGTAATCCTGTCGTTGCCGGTAATCCACTTGCGTTATAACAAAAGAAGCCTATCGTTTGACACAACCACAAGACACTACCGACTTCATGATATTTAATTCCAAATTAGAAATAGTCTACCTATTACTACATGTCTATTCTAAAACCGGCCAAGTGCGTGTCGGGCCACGCGCAGTGTAGGGTTCCGTAGTTGCGAATGACAACTTTGAGTTCACTCTGTTTACACTCGCACCTCACAGTTTAACGACCAAAAACATCTAACAATGAAGATTGTATGAAATTTTAAATTTTCTAGTACATTTTATAAGTTGGTTGCCTATAACTTTTTAGTTTGCTCTTAGTACCCAGCTCTGATAGTTTTCCTTTCAACTTCAGTATATATACTACTGCTGTAATTTTTTTCACGTATCCATATATTACCGTTTAGCAGATAGAGGGGGGGGGGGGGGGGGGGGGGGACACGTACGTCTAACAAAATTTTGCGCTTTAAAACCAAATATTTCGGAAACGGATCCCTAAATCAAAAAATGGTGTTCTCAACCTCACAATATTTTTCAAAGACCTTTTTAACGATACCCCACACGATGGGTAAATAGAGAAAAAAATTACTCCCCCACTTTACTTGTATGGGAGCAACCCAAAAAAAAATTGTTTTCAAGATTTTTTTTTTCAGACAGACAGACAGACATGGCGAAACTATAAGGGTTCCTAGTTTACTACGGAACCCTAATAATATAATGTAATCCTGTCCTTCCTTGCCCGTAATTCGCGTTATTGCTTTTAAGAAACCTGCCGTTTGACACAACCACGCTACTTCACATGGCGATACGGGTATTACGCCAAGTATATAGAATGAAAATAGGTTTCGAAAGCTCACTACATGACTCTGAAAGCTTAGCAATTTCTGTGCTTTGTTTACCCAACCTTATTTTGTATGGAACTTCATTGAAACGTCAAAGATAATACGAGTACCACCATTTTATACCAGATTCAAGCGTTTTGAAAGGAATGAAACCCACTCTATGACTCCTAGTTCCTAACTGAATTCTATATAATAATAATGCAATATCCCAGCACAAGTCCACCCATATTTCAATTCCATAGCCCATCAATTTTCCTTTTAAAATACAATAGTTCCTCCTCCGGTAAAGACCTATTCAAGGGCTTATCATACATTGTTATTTCCAGGAATAGGTTCCGGCTGGAAACCTATTACATCAACTTCTCCAAAGGGCCTCTACGTGTTGGGTCTATATCCCCACAAAGGTTTCCAAAGGACCGGGGTAACACCCATGACTTCAAAGAGATACAAATATTTTTTTTTTATGACCGCTGCCCATGGACAACTGCAACACCAGGGGTGTCACAGGAGCGTTGCCGGCCTTTTATTTTCCCTCTCCAGAGGGATAAGGAGATGGGCCTCCGGCTCTCTCACACACCGAACGATGCATAGCAGCGGGTGCTGTCAGGGGGGACTGGTCTGCTCGGCGTCTTTGAGACTACTTTAAGTATCATATGTTGTTTATTATCTTTGTACACTCGATCGTTAACATAAACATGTTCCAAAAATAATAAATCTATGTATATTGAAATTGTAACATGAAAACAGAAAAAAGAAAAATGAAAAGAAAGAAAAAGACAATAAGGAATAAATATTCGTAATCATATAAAGCCCTTCAGGCGAGTAGGCGACCAAAATTGTTGATAAGAGTTTCTTTGACGTGACGTGAAAAAGTGCCTGCAAAGGCCTATTTTCTGAATAAACGTTTTGATTTTGATTTTGCTACTACTCAAACGACGGTTTTCAGTGAGAGTGTTGTACTTCCCTGGACGAGCCGGCCCATTCATGCTACTAGCAAAAGTGATTTTCGCCGGTAGCGAGGCTCTACCACAAATATCTAAGTTCGAGCTCCGTGGCGATCAACACGCCTGCCTGCGACACGGAAGGTCCCGGGTTCGATCCCCGGTCAGGTCAAGATGGAAAATGATCTTTTTCAGAATGACCTGGGTCTTGGATGTTTATCTATATAAGTATCTATTATAAAATATAGTATCGTCGAGTTAGTATCCCCTAACAAAAATTTCGAACTTATTTATTTATTTATTTATTTAAAAACTTTATTACAATCAAGTAATAGGCGGACTTAAAGCCATAGGCTTTATCTACCAAACTTACTTTGGGGCTAGCTCAATCTGTGGGATTTGTCCGTATATATTTATTTATTTATTTTTGTCGATATAGTAATTAGTTTCGCAACCCGGCCCTTTTAGTTCCGCAGTTCAACAAGGACCTCTTACAGTTCGCCTCTTAGCTTTCAAGGACCCATCTAAAAGCTCACGCAGTGTCGGTTTCTCCTTTTAAGATACTCTTTCAAGGTTCCTAACTAAGAGCTTTTAATCTGATAATTAATCTATATTTATAATCCCAATCCTAACTTTCACGCCCTATCTACTGAACCGATCATCACGAAATGTTGCATACACATAGGTTAGAGTACTGAGAAGGACATAGGCTATATATCGCGAAGCCGCGGGTAACCGCTAATCCCAATCCCAACTAATAATATAAATACGAAAGTGAGTTTGTTTGTTCGTTTATTTATTTGTTTGTTACCTCTTCACGCTTTATCTAAAAGCCGATCATCATGAAATTTTGTATACACATAGGATAAGGTGAGAAGAACATAGGCTATATATTACCCGGGCGAATTAACTAAAAAATTTTAAAATTAAAATTAATTCTAAGTAATAATATAAATACGAAAAAAAGGTTCTTGAAATGGTATACACGTTGATATTGCTACGGAAAAGGACATGGGCGGGTTATCACGCGGGTGAAGCCACAGGTAACAGCTAGTAATATAAAGAGGAAAGAAATTGTTTGTTTGTTTGGGCTCCGAATCTTTGGATCGACCTATAAAATGCTAATGTACCTACATAGGCAACGAAGTTGCGGAAAAATTGCTGGTCCCAAGTAAGTAATATTGTGAATTCGAAAGTGCGTCTATTTGTTTGTGACCTCTTCACGCTTTATTTACTAATCCAATATTCTTGAAATTTAGCATACACGTTAATATTGCTAAGGAGAAGGACATAGGCTATATACGTGATATATAGCCTATGTCCTTCTCCGTAGAGGGAAGCTGCGGGCAACAGCTAGTATTTAATAAATTACAGTATCAGCCGAGAATATGTCACACAGACAGTAAATTTTTTGGGTACAAACGTGTGTAGACATACGTAGCGGAAAAACCTGTGGTTACTTGCTCCCTTGGGGATGATTGAGGGCGAGGACAGGGTTGTTAATGTGGAACTGTGTAAGTTAGTAGTTTTATCGGTGTGTGCGTGTGTGCTAATGATACCTAACTAAAAATAACACAGGACAGATAAAAATCTGCCATATGTCACACGGAGAGACAATGAACTTTTTGGGTACAAAAGAGTGTAGGAGTTTTTGGTGGGAAGTCAAGGGGTTCAGTTGTCGTTTGCCTTGTACAATTTTGCAAATTGATTTGAGTGGACTTTATAATATGAAATTGGTGTAGTTTGGTGTTATAAATGCTCGTGCTCGAGAACAATTTGTGAAATAGTTAAAGTAGACTGTTAAATGGACTCGTATAGATTTGTCGCCAAAATCTCCCACGAGGCTGCCAAAGAACATACGCCATCTTTGATGCCTCATGCCACATACCGTACAACACCGATACTTGATATCTCATTATACTGGACATTGGCAGAATCACTGAAATCTCGGTGGAAGCCATAATAAAAAAAGAAGAAAGAAAGAAGAAAAGAGTGTAGGCATACGTAGCGGAAAAACCTTATCTAACTAGATATTGTCTAATGTTATAAAAATCAGCCATATGTCAGATAGACAGTAAACTTTTAGGTACAAAAGTTTACTGTGTAGTGTGTAGACATAATATGTAACGGAAAAAACCTGTGGTTACTTGCTCCCTTGGGGATGGGGGCGAGGACAGCGTTGTTAATGTTGTACTGTGTAGGTTAGTCTAGTGTTATCGGTGCGTGTGTGTGTATGTGTGCTAATGATACCTAACTAAGAATAACATAGGACAGATATAAATCAGCCATATATCATACGGAGAGAACTTTTTGGGTACAAAAGAGTGTAGACATACGTAGCGGAAAAACCTTATCTAACTTGATATTACAGACTACTAGATATGACAGTAAACTTTTAGGTACAAAAGTTTTGGGTTCAGAAGTGTGTAGACATAATATGTAACGGGAAAAACCTGTGGTTACTTGCTCCCTTGGGGGGGACGAGGACAGAGTTGTTAATGTTGTACTGTGTATGTTACACTAGTTTTTCGATGTGTATATGTGGTAATAAATATCTAACTAAATAGAGATTGATTTATGTTATAAAAATCAGCTATATAGGTACCACACAAAAAGACAGTAAACTTTTTGGGTACAAACGTGTGTAGACATACGTAGCGGAAAAACCTGTGGTTACTTGCTCCCTTGGGGATGGGGGCGAGGACAGTGTTGTTAATGTTATACTGTGTAAGTTAGTCTAGTTTTTCGATGTGTATATGTGGTAATAAATATCTAACTAAATAGAGATTGTTTTATGTTAACAAAATCAGCCATATACCATACAGAAAGACAGTAAACTTTTTGGGTACAAAGTGTGTAGACATACGTAGCGGAAAAAACCTGGGGTTACTTGCTCCCTTGGGGATGGGGGCGAGGACAGCGTTGTTAATGTTATACTGTGTAAGTTAGTCTAGTTTTTTGGAGTGTCTGTGTGTTCATCATCATCATTTCGAGTAGGTGACATGGTCAGTTGACCATGCACACCCTGGTGTCAGAGTAATTCGGAACCGCCTATCGGCCTCTGACGTGGTTCCTTTAACGACTACCAGATGGCAGCCGGGACCAACGGCTTAACGTGCCTTCCGAAGCACGGAATCATCTTTCTTATCAGACAATCAGGTGATTCATGCCTGCAATGTCCTAACCAAACTGGAAACAACTTAACAAAGTATGCTTTTCGTGGGAATCGAACCCACGACCCCTGGGTCAGTAAAGTAAACGACTTAACCACTGGACCACAGAGGTTGTTAATAATAAAATTGTCTGTGTGTTAATAATACATAACGTAATAAAGATTGTCTTATAGAAATCAGCCATATGTCAGACGAACAGATAGACTTTTGGGTACAAAAGTGTGTAGACATACGTAACGGAAAAACCTGTGGTTACTTGCTCCCTTGGGGATGGGGGCGAGGACAGTGTTGTTAATGTTGTACTGTGTAAGTTATTGTTGTTTTTTTATTGTGTCTGTGTGGTAATAATGCCTAACTTAATAAAGAGAGATAGATAGGCTATCGGGCAAAATACGGCAATAAATCGCAAAATCACGTTTGCTGTGAGGAAACCCCCTTTAATTTCTACTTTTTAGGGTTCCGTACAAAAGTTGAAAAACGGAACCCTTATAGGATCACTCGAGCGTCTGTCTGTCCGTCCGTCCGTCTGTCAGAGCCGCTTTTCTCCGAATCTACTGAACCAAATTAGATGAAATTTGGTAAGATAGTGTAATCCTATGACCCAAACACGGATGTGCAAAGTAAATAAAGATTTTTTTGAAATAAGGGTCATTTTGAGGGGCCCAATTACAAAATTAAAAACAAAAAGGTTTTTAAACCTTACTGTGTCATATATCAAATGAAAGGGCTCATTATGAGGATCTCAAAAATATTTTTTTTTGTTCGGGGTAAAATCAATACTTTTGATTTTATTCACGAAAGAAGGCAAAAATTGACCAATCCCCGCCCCCCCCCCCTGATCTCTGAAACTACTAGGCCGAAAATTTTGAAAAAATTACAAAATATAGTTCATTCCTTGAAGATTACAGGAAAAATAATAAGAATTCTATCACTTGAAAATTAAGTGGTAAACTCAATAATAAGTTCATCTGGGGAAATAGTTCACTAAAACACCACTAGATGGCGCTAGTCAATTGAATAAAACATTTTTTGCACATTGTGTGTGTGTGTTCACGAAGCATATTATAGGGAACCCTCATTGCGCGAGTTTGACTCACACATGGCCGGTTTTTTTTTTAGTATTTGTTGTTACAGCGGCCACAGAAATATGTCATCTGTGGAAATTTCAACTGTCTAGCTATCAGGGTTCATTAGATACAGTCTGGTGACAGACAGACGGACGGACGTACGGACATCGAAGTTGTAGTCACATAAAGTTTTTAAGGGTCCGTTTTTTAGGGCTCCGTAGTAAACATATAAGGGTTCCCCTTATAGTTTCGCCATGTCTGTCTGTCTGTCCGTCCTCGGTTTTACTCAGAGACTATAAGTACTGGAAAGCTGTAATTTGGCATGGTTATGTATATTAATCATGCCAAAAAGTGATAAAAAAAAGGTTGTTAGAGGTAAGTGTCCCCCCCCCCCCCCTCTATCTGCTAAACGGTTATATATGGATACGTGAAAAAAATTACAGCAGTAGTATTTATACTGAAAGTTGAAAGGAAAACTATCAGAGCTGAGTACTAAGTGCAAACTAAAAAGTTAAAGGCAACCAACTTATAAAATGTACCGGAAAATGTAAAATTTCATACAATTTTCATAGTTAGATGTTTTTGGTCGTCAAACTGTGAGGTGCGAGTGTGAACAGTGTAAACTCAAAGTTGTCATTCGCAACTACGGAACCCTACACTGCGCGTGGCCCGACACGCACTTGGCCGGTTTTTTACCTTTTGGTTACAGAACCATAATAAAAAGCCGGCCAAGTGCGAATCGGACTCGCGCACGAAGGGTTCTGTACCAGAAAAAAAAACGGTAAAAAAATACTTTTATTGTATGGAAGCCCCTTAAATATTATTTTTATTATTTGTTATTAATATGGCAATAAAAATACAACATCTGTGAAAATTTTAACCTCCTTGCTATTGTAGTATAGGGACGGACCCCACATATTTTATACACGTTCTTTATGTACAAATATATTATTCTAAGATTCATCTGATAAATCAGTGTATTATTGCAACTCCGCTGTTTCACTTCTCTCCTTCGGCTCCCGACAGTTCATGAGATACAGGAAAAACGCCAACAACTACTCTGTTGTATGGGAGCCCCCTTAAGTATTATTATTATATTGATTTTAATATTTCTTGTTGTAGCCACAATTAAAATACATAATACTTATGTGCAAATTTCAACTGTCAGTGTCGAGCTATTGCGGTTATATACATCTAGCTCGGCGAGTGATAGCCATGAAAAAGGGCTAAAATATTACGTTTTTTATATGGGAGCCCCCTTAATTATTATTATTTTGTTTTCAGTACCTATTTGTTGTTATAGCGGCAACAGAAATACACAATCTGTGAAAATTTCAACTGTCTAGCTGTTACGGTTCTTGAGATACAGCCTGGTGACAGACGGACGGATCGGCGGACAGCGAAGTCTTAGTAATAGGGTCCCGTTTTTACCCTTTGGGTACGGAACCCTATATTAAGTATATTATATGGTACACCTTACGTTTCGAAAACTTCAAAGTGTTATTGTGCGCGAACATGAACAGTTGAACACTATAAAGTCTACCCTAGTTTTTTTTTTTGGGTTGTTTATAAAAAAAAACTGTTCCTCTATGAATATAATGAATCCGAACAACACTAAAAAGATCTAAATAAGCATTTAATGATAAATATAGGCCCCGAAAGTACTGACGCGATTTTCAAAAATCATAAATCCTCACTCGTATCATAAAACCGGCGAATAATAATAAATATGAAACACACAGAGAACATGTATACTTATCAAAATATCATTATTGCATTCAATCATAAATCACGGATTTACTTACGTTTGTTAAGTCGGAACCGCCGACTAGTTTTGATCTATTAAATCAGCTTAGACTCGAAATGAAACAATGGCCAATAAATTTGGCTTACGTCCAAAAAGGCACAAGGTCAGTTGAAAGCAAAGCCTACTTCGAAAAATATAATCCCTCGTTTCCTTAACAACACCCTAACAACTGATTAAAATCCCCTACAAATTTATTGCCGGCTAAGCCTTGGCACGAAAAATTAATTAGTTTTTATCACCACATCGCGACATTGTGACTCAAGTACCGAACAAGTTATATACACATACCTACACGTATAATAGTAGTTACATAAAACTACTTATCCGCATAACTAAGTTTAACTTGAAGAAAACAACGCTATTTTTAGAATATAATATCTAGAAACAAGAAATCAAATTTAACACGTTCATATATTTAATTCGATTTATAAATTTAAAAAAGAATAAGAAAATTTAAAGTTACGGACTTACCTTTATCTATTCCGTTGCCTAAAAAATTAACTAAATTATCTATACACACGCGAACATCGTTCAATTTGAAAATCGAACTGATTCGAAATTAATGGTCACTTTTGGAATATTTACAATTTTATTTACAGTTGCTTTGGGGTTCCGCCGTTGTACTGGGTATGCGAAACGTCAGTTTGTCCGCATATGCGTCGCGCATGCGCGGCGGAAAATGGCGGATGCGAACGGGTCGATAGTCGCTTCGTGATAAGCTATCGCTGAAGGCTGCCCCCATGGCTGGTGACATTGTGGAAACGGGGTGATGCTGAAAGGAGGTCACGGGTTCGTATTAGCCCGCGTTTCCCGGTGCAGTGTTGCCGCTAGGAAATAAAAATAAGGATTGCCATTTTCTTGGGTGCTATTCAACCTTTTTGAAGTTTTTAAGTTACGCCTAAGTTAGTTTAAACTTTGTTAGGTCTTTGAATAAATTCTTGAAGTATTTTGATAGGTGTTTTTATTCATTCACAATGCTATTCTGCTATATATTCTAATTAAATTAAGGAATAGGTAAGATATGCGGAAAAATTCCCGCAGACAGGATTCGAGCGGCTTTAGTCTTTGTACGACAAACACCTTACCAATTAAGCCACCGCGCTTCGATACTACATGTCTAAGATCTCAAAACCATATCCCATTCCTCTTATTGGCATTAGCGTCAACTATCAAATTACTAATTTTACAGAGAAGTTTAAAAACAAAAAATATGTAGCAATGCCATATAATATGTTTTTATGCAATGCGAATACTATTCTGAAATACTCTTAAATTAAATTAAAGCTTATATTAGATAGTAGGTAGATATCGGGATTGGTATAAATTTGCGTCGAGATACCGCACTTCCGGATCCCTTTGAGCTCTACGTATTATATTGTCTTTGGCTCTACCCATCTGCTGCCTGTCTCAGGCTTAGCTCGCCTCATACACCATCCATAAGCTACTATTACGCTAACACATGTTCAGTAACTCCTCCAGTTCTCACAAAGATAGATGATCACAAGTGGAATAAAAATATCTTATTGGCAGTGTATGTTACTGGCCAACACTGGCGTAGCCAGAAAAAAAAACTGAAACTGCTCAAACATTCCTTTGTGTAGCAAATAAAGTTCTACTATAGGTTGGTACCTACTTGGTATATACTTATAAACAGATAAAACAGCTGATGGAATGGAAAAAGGTTCCAAGTCACCTTCTACGATATCCACGGGAAGACAGTGGATGAAAAAAAACGATTGTTGACTAAAATAATTTATTGATATATCTACAATCACTACAGTCACGCGTCATCAGTATCTGCGTGGAGATACCGCATATCCGGGTCCCTTTGGGCTCTGCCCCGCGGCCGGGCTATCAGGTGCCTGCCTCGGGCTCCGCGCGCCTCATTCACCATATTCCATTAATGCTACCACAGCGTGGAGACTGTAGGCCAAATGCTCTGACTGCTCTGGCTAATATATGACTTTGGTAGTACAGCGAGTGTCGTGCTCCTGCAGTGGAGAATAAAAAAGACCTGATGATGATGATGAAACATCTGTCGGAAGAAAAAGTGGAATGGAGAAAGCTCCACCGACAAGAGCTCTTAAACTTTTTGAAGATGACTGTCGTGGGTAGTTGTAAAAAAAAAACACTTGATAACTAAAATAATTTTTTGCTAATCTACAATCACGCGTCATCAGTATCTGCGTGGAGATACCGCACTTCTGGATCCCTTTGAGCTCTGACCCGCAGCCTGGCGATCAGGTGTCTGCTTCGAGCTTCGCGCGCCTCATGCACTATCTATTAACGTTAACACCGCGTGGAGAGTGTAGGCTAAATCCTCTGACTGCTCTGGCTAATATATGACTGGTAGTACAGAGAGGGTCGTGCTCCTGCAGTGGAGACTAAAAAAGAACCTGAGGATGATGATTAAATATATGACGAAGGAGAAAGTGCAATGGAAAAACCTTCAGCAACAAGAGCGTACCTCCTTGACTTCTTGAAAATGATTAGCGTGGCAAGATGGTTAAAGAAAACACTTGATAACTAAAATAATTTATTGCTATATCTACAATCACTACAGTCACGCGTCATCAGTATCTGCATGCAGATACCGCACTTCCGGATCCCGTTGGGCTCTGCCCCGCAGCCTGGCGATCAGGTGTCTGCCTCGGGCTCCACGCGCCTCATGCACCATCCACACTGCTCCCACACAACACACCAGAACAATGATAACTGTCAATGTGGTATGCCAGCTGGAGTTGCCTGGAAATAATGAAGAAAAATTGCCTCTTATATATAATCTTTTAATAGGATTTTCTTAACATCATCATCATCATGTCTTTTATAGTCTCTACAGCAGGAGCTCGACCCTCTCTGTACTACCAGAGCAGTCAGAGGATTTGGCTTCTCTCTCTCCTCGCTCTCACTTCTCCACGCTGGCCAGACGGGTTGATAGGTCTGTTTGATCTTTTAAGCTTTGTTTAGCTTGTGTTTCCTAAGTCGCCTTCTACAACATCCACGGGGAGACTTCGAGTGGTCCTATTCTACTCTGTCGGGAACCACACGGCATCCCGATCACAAATAAGTTAGTTAATGAAATATTGGTACAATTGGTGGTAAAAATAGAAAGAATTGGGATCTACCAACATAGTGGTAACCGTGTCAGTTAGTAAAACTGACAAAAGCATTGCTTTGTACTGCTAGTAGTAGGCCTTTGTAGTAGTATGTTTAGTGAGGGCATGTGGTCTCAACGCCTTAATTGTACGATTTGTTCCCAGAGACTCGCATAGATGGCGCCACTCGAAACTACACAACATTGTATCTACCGTATTATGAGAATATAAAAACATGATTCACAAAATATATCTTATTAAAAATCAAAACAATATTTTAGGCATAATATTTTAAAATTACAATATTTAATATAGGATTAAGTAAGTTAAAGGCTAACGCAGATTACCGCCATCTAGTATCGAGTAGCAAGCAACTCTCCTGCGCCATACATTCGCCTGCTTTTCGCAACCTTAATTTGGTCCAATATTTTTGTATGAGGTGGGCAGTCTGTTACGTTAGTATTATATTGTCTTTGGTGAGGGGTATCATCCTCAACTGCCTATCCGGTGGTTGCAGTTAACACATTGTGTACGCTCGCCCGGCCTGCCGAGCCGCTGCTTTTTCAATCCCAATCCATTCGAGCAATCACCATTCTAAGTACCTTTATATCTGGTCCCTAAGCCAACAAACTCCTACCAAGGACAATATAATACTAACGTATAGACTGCCCACCTCATACAAAAATATTGGACCAAATTAAGGTTGCGAAAAGCAGGCGAATGTATGACGCAGGAGAGTTGCTTGCTACTCGATACTAGATGGCGGTAATCTGCGCTAGCCTTTAACTTACTAAATATTCAGTGTCATTTTAAAATATTATGCCTAAAATATTGTTTTGATTTTTATAAGATATATTTTGTGAATCATGTTTTTATATTCTCATAATACGGTAGATACAATATTGTGTAGTTTCGAGTGGCGCCATTTATGCGAGTCTCTGAGAACAAATCGTACGATTAAGGCGTTAAGACCACGTGCTCCTACCCTCCTCTCGTATAAAAAAGGTTTTTAAGGACAGCAGCGATGAAACCGATATAAGCCAAACAAACTGGGCTCACCAACCCTGCTCCCAAGCTTGGTGAGTATGGCAAAACCCTTCTAATGAAAGAAATATTTGGGCAACGCCCGGTGTAGGTTACATTTCGCCCGAAAAAAATTTTATCCGAGGAGAAATGTGACCCTCTTTAAATCGGGAGTGGTCGATTCATTATGTCCTGCAGTTGACTTCTTAAGGCTGTCATGATGATGATGCCGTGTGGTTCCCGGCAGAGTAGAATAGGACCACTCCAAGTCATCCCGTGGATGTCGTAAAAGGCGACTAAGGAAACACAAGCTAAACAAAGCTTATTAACATTAAAGAGACCTCTCCAACCCTTCTGGCCAGCGTGGAGAGTGTAGACCAAATCCTCTGACTACTCAGGCTAGTATATGGCTCTGGTAGTACAGAGAGGGTCGTGCTCCTGCAGTGGAGACTAGAAAGACCTGATGATAATGATGATGATCTTGTTATGAGTACTTACTTGACGTGTGTGCTGCAACACTTGGCCGAGGACTTCCCTGCATAATTCTTCCAGTAGTTAGAATCCTAGACGTTATAGTGACTACTGGTATTGTTGTTTGTACTGGCTTTTTAGTAGTATTGATAGTATTCTTTTTAGTAGTAGGAACTTCTTTTGTTGTCACCATCGGTTTCGGCGTAGTCGAAGTTGTAGTGAACTTTTTAACTGCAGTAGTTTTAACAATTTTTGCAGTAGTCAATTTTGCTGTAGTTTTTGGTACTGGTACTGTAGTCGGCTTGGCTGTGGTAGTTGTAGAGGTTGTTACGGTAGTAGGTAGTGTAGTAGAGGTAGTTGTTTGAGTAGTGGCTTCAGAGGTTACGTTTGGAGCGACCAGTTTTTCAGTTTGCGGCACATCTCCAGAACTTGGCTTGTCGTCGTCTGTTGTTGCAGAATCTGTAATGTTACGTATTTTTTAAATATTAAAGCTATTGTCGTTACATGGCGAAATATTGATCGTTTTGGCCTTATAAACATGTTTTTTATTAGATCAATGCTTGCAACTCAGAAAAAAAATTATGTAAATCGAAAACCTAGACTTATTATTTTTATTTGAATTTCCAGCATTGGTCCCGTAGGAAAAGTTGTTCATATCGATCAACTGAATCACCCCTTGGGTCTAAAGCGATAAAATTTACGCCATGTACAGGTATTCAAAGTGGTCACTAAGAAAATATAATCACGTATGTAAGAGTCTTATATAGCTATATGACCTATTATCCCATCAGTAACAGTTCATATTGTATAACTTAGAATCTTAGTAAGTTTATGATGAACCTTACAATGTTTTTGTACATCCTTAGTTTTTTTAAGTAAGTGTATTTCGTTTGAAAATAATTTATAACTTACCGCTGTTAAAAACGCAAACTTCGAAGAAATCGGCGCAGCATCGCTGGTGGTCTATGCAAGATATCGTACAGTCACACGCGCCTGAAGACTGGAACTCTCCCATTAAATTGCATCGGTTGAGACAGGTTTCCGCTGTAAAAGAAGATTTAACAGCTCACAGATATAAGTAAGGCGCGACACAGACGAGGCCTCTCCAACCCGTCTGGCCACCGTGGAGAGTGTAGGCCAAATCCACCGATTGCTCTGGCTAATATGGCTGTGTAGTACAGAGCGGGTCGTGCTCCTGCAATGTGGACTAAAAAAGACCTTATGATGATGATGACAGACAAGAGTCAAACGTGGTACCTTACTATGGGCCTCAATAGAAAGCTGAAAGTCGCTCAAAGAGCGGGAGAGGTCTATGCTTTCTTCCTCTGCAAGATCAAATCAGAAACATTAAGATAGGATAGAGAAGTAGAAGAAGTAGTAGAAGAACAAAGGTCACTGACATAGCGCAGATTTGATTAGCTCTTTGAAGTGACAGTGGGTGGGGCATATAGTACAAAGAACCGATGGCCTTCTTCTTTCAGATTCTTTGCGCATCTGGCAGAGTTTCTTGAATGGCGACTAACGTACCTACCAGCAAGCGTAGCGTTGGATACCCACCGACCAGCCGGCCTATTTACTAACTCGGATGACAGGTGTCGATGCCTATCACTCTAGGATTTGCTGTTACAATACGGTTTTTGTATTTCAAGTAAAAAGTTCGAGCAAGCAAAACCCGCATTGTAATTGTAAATTCTAGATTGATAGGCATCGACAACTGTCATCCGAGTTAGTAAATACGGCAGGAGGCCAAATGATCTGTAGCAGGAAGGCGCTGGATGCAGGCCGCTTCCAACCGGTCGTATTGGAAATCCTTGGGAGAGACTTATGTCCACATTGTCCAGCTATGGACTTCTTGCGGCTGAGACGGGACGACGACACTACTTCTGCCCCACTTAACCCAACTGATGTCTTCTTTTAGATACCTGGTTGACTGGAACAGATCCCCTCCAGGGAAAAGTCAGCCGTTGTACACATTTTCTTTGAGTTTTAAGTGCTCTTTTATAGTGTACTAGGTAGTATTCGTGATATTTAACCTTTGTCCTTTTCAGTACCCTAACCTATGTGTATGCAAAATTTCATGATGATCGGTTCAGTAGATACGGCGTGAAAGCGTAACAAACAAACAAACTCACTTTTGCATTTATTATATTAGTTAGGAAGAAGGATATGATAAGATTAGGATGTTAGGATGTTGTATTTATGTGTATGTACAATAAAGTGTTTACAAACTAACAAGAGCCTGATAAGTGAATGAAAAATGAACTTACAATTAAAATCTGGCGGGGTAGACGCCTGCTGCTTCGCGATGGAGCAGTTCTGGCCTTCGAGGATAGCTACGTCGTCTATCGCTATGTCACTGGTATAACTCCTGCCTCGCAAACCTTCGATGACTATCTGTGAAGAATTAATTTGGATTTTTTGGTGGGAAGTCACGGGGTACAGTTGGGGATTGCTATATAAATTGCTAAAATACATACATATTTAAATAAAATTAATTTAATACGGTTTTTTACACTGAAAAGTGTTCGAAACGTTAGGTGTATAAATGATGTAATAAACGCGATAAAAACCGTATTAAATTAATTTTATTTAAATGAAACAGTCGCGAAAACATTAGAAATCATTATACATACATACTTAATATCAGGTATTTTTCCCTCGCGGGGAAGACAGCCCAAGGTTAACACCCAAGGTCTATAAAGCCCAAAGGCTACGTTTAGCACGTTTGTGGGCTTGTAGGTGGAAAACGGAATAATTTTCCACCTTCAAGCCTATTGACCTGATTCCTCTGATATTCGCCCATTCTCTCGTTCGGTTTTTACGATCTGCGCGAGTAGTGAAGTCGCTGGTACATTCTTCGTACTTAAGTATGTAAGATGGTATTCTGCCTTATTGCAGAATATTTTTTCGCTGATTATCACTTGCCAACCAACGTTTCTCCTATTTTTCACTTTGACTACAAACGATTATCAAATTAACATATAAATAAGACAACGTTTTATTTGGTAGGATTATTAAAAATAAATTGGCAAATAATAAAACTCTTGGGGTATTTATTATTTGCCAAGTCTTTTACTAGGCTAAACAACTATTAGATGAATAACGATTTGTCGGTGTAACAGTTCCCTTTTCGTACATTGATGTAATGATGGGTACATATCAGAATTTCAATTTTCCTTTGTGACTTAATGGTTCTGCGAAAAGCCTTCTCTGAAGGTAAGGAATATGATGTAAGAAAGGAACTGGTTGACAGAAACTAGGGGTAGGTTGCGAGAAGCGAAGCTACGAGCATGGTTGCACAAGCATGCCAGAAACAATGGTGCCCTGTTATTCTTAAATACACATTATATCGTACTTAACGAAACCCTATTTAATGTAACATTTGGTCAACAATTAATTCAATGAATATTGCAATAAGTTAAACATTCGCTACTTAAAAGTTGGCATTTTGAAAGGTGTCATTATAAAAAGGGGACCAAACATAGGAACAGTTGGCAACTGAGAGGTTGGGAAATATAATAAAATAAAGTTGTCAAATAATTATTCCGCAAAATAAAATCT
Organism: Rhodophaea formosa; assembly: GCA_963082605.1. Lineage (NCBI taxonomy): Eukaryota > Metazoa > Arthropoda > Insecta > Lepidoptera > Pyralidae > Rhodophaea > Rhodophaea formosa. Next base: position 2,808,957 of record OY720228.1, on the reverse strand, counting down.
TTCGAAACGTTGTTAATGCCCAACACTAGGCACACTAGCGACGCCAATAATTTTATTCCTAATACTTTACAAATAGAAAGAAATTCGAGAATGTAAGTCATATAAGCATTAGTAAATAATCTGAAGTGTTTTCGGAATTATGAGAGAATCAGTCATAAAGAGAATTCCTGTTTAAAGCGAAAAACGGCCGTTTTAGGCGGTAATAGTTTTCTTAATGACTGATTCCCATAATGATTCCAAAAATACTTCAGGTTATTTACTAATGCTTATACCTATGATTAACATTCTTGAATTTCTTTCTATTTATAAAGTATTAGGAATAAAATTATTGGCCTCGCTAGTGTGCCTAGTGTGAGCCCTTAAGTGATAATCGGCCAAAAATTTTTCTGCATAGGTAAGGCAAAGAACCATGTAAGATAACTCACCTGGAAGTCTTCCGACTGGTTTTTCAGCGTAGAAACGTCTCTGAACCACGTGTTCCCCTGGTTGCCCCACATTTCGAACAGCAGGAGTTGCTGCTTCTCGTCATCCGATAGCTTCAACATGGTCTCTATTGGTACGCTGTCTGGCTTTTGGTATACTCTCAGACCGCCTATGCTCCTGAAACAATCACATATATTTGCTTTTCTACGTTTGTATTGTAAAGTTTTTTTTTTCGAATTCCGTCGTTAGGCCCTTAAAAAATGTTATTACTGATGGGCTGATTTAACCCTTTAATTTAGGTAAATAACCTATAGTCCTAAACAATGCTGTGTGGTTCCTGGCAGACTAGAATAGGACGCCTCCATGGATGTTGAAAAAGCCGACTGAGGTAACATAAGCTAAACAAAGCTAAACAAAGCAAACATCAAAGAGACCTCTCCAACTCGTCTGGTCAGCATGCAATCTGTAGGCCAAATCCTCTGACTGCTTTTGCTCATATATGGCTCTGGTAGTAAAGATAGGGTCGTGCTCCTGCAGTGGAGACAAAAAAAGAGCTGCTGATAATGATGAAATAGCTTTGAATTTAAGAAGTTTTTGTTAAGATATTCCTTACCTGCCATACATGTGGTAGTAGAATGAGAAGCAGCCATCCTCGGTCAAGGACTTGCTAAACACTGGTGATACGAGCCGAGCTGTGTCGTTCTCTATCCGAGAAGTACTCTCTATGTACATGTAGTACCCTGCAACAAAGGTTAGGATCTAAGACCGTGTTAAACAAAGTGGATTATACATTATGGAAACACGGCTTTACTCACGTTTTATTTCGTTGGATTAACTGACTAGTTTCGGTCTGTTACGAAGACCATCATCGAGGCGAGTGTTAGGGGTAGTGACACGGCGGTTACGCTTCCCTCCAAGCACTGCACATTTAGGGAAGCGTAATCGTCGTGTCGCTACCCCTAACATGATGATGGTCGTCGTAACAGATCGAAACTAATCGGCGAAGCCAACGAAATAAAACGTCAGTAAAGCCGTGTTTCCATTAAAAATTTATCTCGCAAAAGTTTTTGTGACTGTTCCGTGGCAGTGCAGTCCTATAAAACCGTACTTTCCTTCCAGAGGGCCTTAATTTTTTATTCGATGAAATAACAGTGATTTTTTTACGACACGGCGCCGTCGCTAAATCGTGCCGTACTGTATAACGTCACGTGGGCCGAGCCTTCGTCGGCGTGTTTGATAGATAACACAATCGATCAACCAACCTAGTACCAAACGAGTTCGCGAGGCCTAAGCTGAGCTTAGCAATTGTGTGAGTGCACACAGATAGTGTAGGTGTGACATCGGCCAAAAGCGCGGCGCGTCTCCGCCGCGCACCTGTCACACTTCACCCTTGTACTGGTAGCAGCGTGACGTATTTAATTCTTTATATTTTGTTCTTGTGTTCGATTTATTAGTAAAATGGCTGCAAACACAAGTAAACGAAGAGTACGAAAACCTTTAAATAGCCAAGTAAGAGAAATATTATGTAATTTAAATAGTTTTTTTTTACAGACATGAACAATACAAAATAACATATATTTTTAAAAGATTTTTGTCTGACTCTACTTTTAGTGACTACTCACACAAATGCAAAGCTCAGCTTACGCCTTCCGGACTTGTAATATGTTATTAAAATTATTACTTTAAAGATCGCTTTAGGTTATCAAGCAGCTTAGCTACCTCCAACGGCATTTTAAAGTAATCTGTAATTATTTTTTAAATATTTATAACACGTAACGCTAAAATTTGGCTCCGACTTAAACCTGGCAGTCGGCCATTTTTCACGAGCTTGCTTGGCGCCTTTTAAGTAGGACATACGCTCTCATTGCTGTAAAAGATTAATGATAATGCGTTCTAGGCTTCTAGGCTACGATGTAGAACGCCAAAACTTAGTAGGTTTTATTTCAAGGTCAGAGGCATTATGTTATACTTACCTAAATTGTGAATAAATTCTCTCCAAAGAATTTAGCGTTTTACTCCAACATTCGAACTTTCACCACGTACCTAACTCAAAATATTTATTGCACATAAAGAACTGTGTTTGGCAGATCTTAAAAGCCGATCGAGGGAATAAGCGTCAGGAATCATTTCAATAGGCGATGCGGCTAGCAACCCATCACTATTTCGATTTCTCACCTACAAGCCTACCAACATGCTAAACGTGGCCTTACTCCGCGAGGGAAAAAGATGGATCGCATATCAAAAGTTGGTTCATATTGACGGTCCGAGTCACCCCTTTAATAGAATGCAAGGGTCAAGTCACACGCTGTTTTACTATATAGGTACCTGTTAATTTTCTTCCATGTAATGGTCATAAAGTGGAAAAACTTAGGTATTTATAAAACACATTAAGTTTTTAAGTACACACAGTAAATTAATGACATCAACCGTTTTTTTTATTTTAAAAATTTTAAACACAAGTAATGACAAGGAGTTTTTGGTGGGAAGTCAAGGGGTACAGTTGTCGTTTGCCTTCGACGATTTTGCAAATTGATTTAAGAGTCCCACGTAAAGCCGCAATCCCATACAAACGTAGTTTCGTTTTAGTTTTACAACAGTTAAGCCAATCTCAACCAAATTTCGTACATACGACCGGATAAGGCATATTGATGTTTATAATTAGGTTTTAATTTTAAAAACAATACCGATACAAAATTACAGCGAGTACAAGTTTTCGATACGAAACTTTAACTCGCTGTAATTTTGTATAGGTATTGTTTTTAAAATTGAAATCTGATTATAAACATCAATATGCCTTATCCGGTCGTATGTACGAAATTTGGTTGAGATTGGCTTAACTGTTGTAAAACTAAAACGAAACTACGTTTGTATGGGATTGCGGCTTTACGTGGGACTCTTAAGTGGACTTTATAATATGAAATTGGTGTAGTTTGGTGTTATAAATGCTCGTGCTCGAGAACAATTTGTGAAATAGTTAAAGTAGACTGTTAAACGGACTCTATAGATTTGTCATCAGAAGCTCCCACGAGGCTACCAAAGAACTTACGCCATCTTTGATGCCACATACCGTACAACACCGATACTTAGTATCTCATTATACTAGACATTGGCAGAATCACTGAAATTTCGGTTGAAGCCATGGACGTATAAAGAAAGAATTAATGACATACAAATAAACGATTTAATCTCGAACATTTAAAAAAAATATTACCTGATAATTTGAGGAGCCCGATGGTCCAGTGGGTGTGAGCTCTATGAGCGCTTACGTATGTTAAGCAACCCCTGGTACAGTCCCTACTTAGATGGGTGACCGCAAGTGGCATAAATATATCTCGAGCTCCTCCGTGCTTCGGAAGGCACGTTAAGCCGTTGGTCCCAGCTGTCATCGTTGATGGCAGTCGTTAAGCTATGTCAGATGCCTTAAGGCAGCTTGAAAAAATCTGACACCAGTGTTGGCCACTTACACATACGAAAAACAAACAAACCTGATCCATTTTTCCCATAAGTGTGGTCATACGGCGGGCCGGTATTGAGGAAGGAGCTAGGGGTTCTTCCGTTCAGTCTCTTCCAGTCAAAGTCGTGGAGCTCGTCCTGCTTCCAGCCGCAGATGTCAGGGTCCTCAAAGTCACAGCTGAGTTGAGCTGCATGCGCCTGTACTGCAAATTAAATTATTTTATTAGAATTATTTAAATTATAAAATGACGTGAAAAAGTGCCTAAAATGGCCAATTTTCTGAATAAAATCTTTGAATCTTTTGAAGCTTTGAATCTGTAATTCCATGAAGGTTTTCTGGAATGCTCACCTTCAGATAAAGAAAGGGAAGAAAATCTTTATTCAGCAAAATAAAAAAAACACCATCAGGTCTTTTATAGTCTCCACTGCAGGAGCATGACCCTTTCTGTACTACCAGAGACATATTTTAGCCAGAGCAGTCAGAGGAGTCGCCTACACTCTCCAAGCTGGCCAGACGGGTTGATGATCTCTTTGATGTTTATCCTCCTCTTCCTCGCGTCGTTATCCTCATTACTGAGGGTCGTGATTCCCTTGTTGTGAGGTGATCATCTTTCGGACCGTTGCGCGCCATTCCTCTCTTTGAAGAGCGTCATGTAGTTTGATGTATATAAGCTTTGTTCCCGGCAGAGTAGAATAGGACCACTCCAAGTCATCCCGTGGATGTCGTAAAAGGCGACTAAGGAAACACAAGCTAAACAAAGCTTATTAACATCAAAGAGACCTCTCCAACCCGTCTGACCAGCGTGGAGAGTGTTAGGCCAAATCCTCTGACTACTCAGGCTAGTATAAGGCTCTGATAATACAGAGAGGGTCGTGCTCCTGCAGTGAAGACTGGAAAGACCTGATGATGATGATGATGATGAAGCTTTGTTTAACTTGTGTTTCCTAGTTAAGTCACCTTCTACGAGTTCCACGGGAAGACTTGGAGTGGTCCTAGTCTACCTACTCTGCTGGCAACCACACGGCATCTAACTACCTGTTAGTTAAACGTATTAAATCCCACTGCTGGGCAAACACAAAGACCGCGGTGGAGATTGGTGGAAGTACCTAGATGCATACTATAAAGACTGGCCAAGCTTAGCTCAAAACAGAAGCTTTGAAATAATTCAATTTAGAATAGAATAGAATAGAATATTCTTTATTGCACCAAAACAAAATAATAACATTAAAAAACCGAAAAAATAACAATGTTGGTACAAAGGCGGACTTATCGCTTAAGCGATCTCTTCCAGTCAACCTTAGGGTAGATGGACAGAGTACATGTAGTTGGCGTTGGCGCAGAACAGATAAATGTGAAAACAAGAGGACGTAATATATTTATAAAAACAAAATAAATACAATAAAATATACATACATAAATATACATATTTTAGTATATTTATGTATGTATATAGAGTAGAGAGATAGTAGGACTTAACAAGATGTTTAAAATTAGTGACAGTCTAATGTTCCCGAATGTTGAGGGGGAGGGCATTCCATAGGCGAACCGCTTGAACAGAGAAGGACTTGGTGAAAAACTTAGACTTATGAGCAGGAGTTCTTAGCCTAAGAGAAACAGTACTACGCAAACCGCGGCCTTCGACATCACTGAGAAAACTAAAACGATCTCTTAAATAAGGAGGAGAATGAGGATTAAACAGAATTGTATAAAGAAGAGTCACAATACGCATGTTGCGACGAAGTCGGATAGGGAGCCATTTGAGTTGTGAACGGGAAGTAGATACATGATCAAATTTACGAAGTCCAAATATAAAGCGAATGGATAGACTCTGAAGACGCTCAAGTTTGTTTAATTGGTCTTCAGTGATGTCAAGGTAACACGTATCAGCATAGTCAAGTAAAGGAAGAAGAAGTGAATGTGCAAGCGCAATTTTAGTGTCAGTAGGCAAGTAGTTACGCAACCGTCTAAGAGAACCAATAGCGGCAAACATTTTTCTGCTTATCTCCTTTATATGCTCTGACCAGGTGAAAGTTTTATCAAAGACCAAACCCAAGTTTTTTACAGAATCACTAAAAGCTATTGTTTCATTATTAAAGGTGAGGGATGGTAGTGTATTCCAGTCAATACGAGAGATATAATATGGGCTACCTATGATTATTACTTGTGATTTTAGGGGATTTACTGTTATACCATAAAAACTACTCCAGTGAGATATACGTGTCAAATCATCGTTTACAGTATCTATAGCATTAGGAAAGTTAGTCAAATTGGCATGAAAATAAATTTGTAGATCGTCTGCATACAAATGGTAAGAAGACTGAAGATTGTCAGTGATGCTATTAATAAACAAAGCGAACAATAGAGGAGAAAGAACTTTAGAAATTTAGTATATTAATTTAAAAAAAAACCGACTTCAATCAGTACTCAAAACTGAAAAAAATAACAAACGCTCTAATCGATTTCTCTGGGATGCCGCCATCAGACTGGTTCCTTTAACATGAGATCATCCTAGTTATATCCCCTTTCCAACATAAAAAGAATCATCAGAATCGGTACATAAACGACAACAATGACAGCCGGGACCAACTATATTAGGGGAGATATTTTTATGCCACTTGCGGTCACCCATCCAAGTAGGGACTGCACCAGGGGTTGCTTAACATACGTAAGCGCTCATAGAGCTCACACCCACTGGACCATCGGGCTCCTCAACGACGCAGATCCGCGAACACATAAAACAGAAACAGTATACGCCGCCTCCTTTTTGAGGTCTGCTAAAAACCTTATTTATTTATTTACGCTTTATTGTACACATATAAAAAATGTAACAGTACAAAAAGGTGGACTTAATGATAAACAGCATTCTCTAACAGTCATACCTTTGGATTAATCAGAGAGTTTGATGTGGGTGTTTAATAACATAATATATCTAACTAAATAGGTACTAAATACACATTTTTCCCGTAGACCTCCTTTCTGAAGTCTGTTAAAAATGATACAAACCTTCACAACTAGGGGCTGTTCCATTCCACCTCCTCCCATCGCAGTACATGACCGATGGACCATTCCTTTCGTAACCAGGTAGGCAGAATATTGTCAACCATGCGTCGTGGTGTCTCTCCATCACTAGGGCGTTCTTTATATTGGGTACGTTACAGCCTGGCCCTGGAAACAATGATAATATAGATTACCTATCTATACAAGGTGTTAATGAAAAAGCGCAATCCCTCAGACGCAACTTATTTTTATTATAAAAGAATTATACAAATTATTAGATTTAATTTTCGTGGATTATTTACGAAGATATTAGCAACTTTTTGTTCTCTTGCGTTTGTTGCAAATTAAAAAGTCTATGGTAATTACGCGCAATCGAGCGCGACGCTGCTGCTTCGCGTGCCGTGTAGAGTCAAGTAATGGTCAGACACGGCGTAATTAAAATATTATTTTGGTTAAAGTTTGACACCTATTTTTATTTGTGAAGTCGATTCTACTCTCGATTCTGAACAAACTAATTTCAGGATTTGCGCTTTTTTATTAACACGTTGTAAATGGAACCTCGCATCACCAGGTCTTTTTTTAGTCTCCCCTGCAGGAGCATGGCCCTCTCTGTACTATCAGAGCCATTTATAAGCAACAACAGAGGATTTGCCTACACTCTCCACGCTGGCCAGACTAACAAAAGAATATAAAGATTAATGCGCATCAAAGTACAGGAGTAGAGGCTCATGCATGACACAACAGGCCGGTAAAACGTTTATCGGTAAATGACGTCACGCGGAAAGTCCTTTATCAATTTTGTTTGATTGACAAAAGTAAAAACTTATTATTTATGACCGATTCCTAGACTCATTATTTTAAAATACGTAATTTATTTAGGGAGCCGTGTGGTTCCCGGCAGAGTAGAATAGGACCACTCCAAGTCATCTCGTGGATGTCGTAAAAGGCGACTAAGGAAACACAAGCTAAACAAAGCTTATTAACATCAAAGAGACCTCTCCAACCCGTCTGGCCAGCGTGGAGAGTGTAGGCCAAATCCTCTGACTACTCAGGCTAGTATATGGCTCTGGTAGTACAGAGAGGGTCGTGCTCCTGCAGTGGAGACTAGAAAGACCTGATGATGATGATGATGAATTTATTTAGGAAACGACGATACAAGCCCATTTGTATGTCACGTCAAAGAAGATACCACTATTATATTATCATCACATACTTACGCACGCACACAGGAATAGGAGAGTCCCACTCCCCATTAACGCACGAGGCAAATCTATTTCCTACCAGGATGTAGCCCTGGAAGCACATGAATCTGGCCAGCTTGTGCCTATTCCGCCATCTGACCCGTCCGTTCTGGAGAGCGAAGAATCTACAAGAGCGGTCTGACCAGTCGCTCTCGTATGACAAAACTGGAACAATATAAGTTGCTCTTAAAATAAGTTATTGGTAAGTAAAGACGGACAAATCACACAGATTGAGCTAGCCCCAAAGTAAGTTCGTGACTTGTGTTACTAACTCAACGATACTATAATTTATAATAGATACTTATATAGATAGATAAACATCCACGACCCAGGCAGTAAAGTTAAGTACTTAAGTACTTGTTAATTATAAGATAAAACAAAAAAAAAGAATGAGAGAAAAAATAAAATAAAAAAAAGACCAGGTCAATCTGAAAAAGATCATTTTCCATCTTGACCTGACCGGCGATCGAACCCGGGACCATCCGTGTCGCAGGCAAGCGTGTTGACCGCTACGCCACGGAGGATGATGATGCCCTACGGGCTAGTGGCCCCACTGCTCATCCCCACCAATGGGGTCAAGACGCGGGCAAGGATTCGAACCAGCAGTTTTTACTTTTTGTACGAGTAACAGGTACTATGTAAAAAGGCTTATTACAGGACTGATGATTTTCTAAACGACAAAAATATCCGGCTGGAGCTTGGCGCCGGACCCTCATAATGGCTTATATGCGTAGCTTATATGTATTAAATATCACGAAGTGGTACGTTTTGTACTTATTATATTTTGATTTGACATAAATTTACATTTATTTAATTATTCATTTTTTGAAAATTATTATTTGACATCTCTCATTGAATTTTAAATTATTATTTGACATATTTAATAAACACATATTAGTTCTAAGTAGGTACTTGTATGTCGTAGATTGTAAGTTGACGTCATTTGGAGAAAATGCGTTGTGCAGTTTGTTGCCGCTTCTTCTGCACTCCGCCTTGGAAGCGGTGTAAACTTAGCTTTAAGTAATTTATTGACGTCAACAATAACATAACATTGTAAACCAATTGTAAATGTAAAGTGACGTTCACCAAATGATATTTAAAATATTTTAAGATGAATAAAATTTTGACTATTTGACTATTAACAATCGTAAAGCAGTTTCTACTCTTTTAACGAGTAACTCTCGTACAGCATCTTTAACTCTTTGTACGAGTAACACTCGTACAGCAGTCTTTGATCTTTATACGAGTAAAACTCGTAAAGCATTTTTTGATTAAAACTAACGTGAGATATAGACATTATTAAAATAAGTAACAACAGGTTACTCACTCACGTAAATAGTCAGCTACTGGCCGACATGTTAAGACGCGCGCACGATGTCGTACGCGCATTGTGTATCGGGCGCGCGTCTCAATTCACATTCGCCCTGAGGAAGACCTCCAGATGAGGTCGAAACATGTCGGCCAGTAGCTGACTATTTATTTATACGTGAGTTACCCGTTGTTAACTCGTAAAGCAGTATTTACTCTTTGTACGAGTATCACTCGTAAAGCAGTCCTTACTCTTTGAATGAGTAGGTAAAACTCGTACAAAGAGTACAGACTAAAGAGTAGTAGAGACTGCCCGCGTAAATTTTTTTTCCATCTCTTATTTCTTACTTTAATAAGAGTAGGTATATCAGAATAGCAGCGTGAATGTATAAAAAATACTTACATATCAAATATAATTTGAGTCATTTAAAAGAAAAAACCCGTCTGCTGTTATTCATAGTTTACATCTACCATACTGATTTGGTAAATGTACTCTTATTACTAACTGTACTGTTTGGTATACTGAGTTACATATCCTATGACAATCCGGGGATAGCCCTGCCATACTCTCGAACAGACGATTTTTCTTGTTGAGTATGCAATCATAATAAACATCATAGATATACAAAGAGTAGTCTCAAATTGGCCGAGCAGACCAGTCCCCCCTGAGAGAGAGAGAGAGAGAGAGAAACACTAAATCCTGAGTGCACGGTGACCTACAGGGACATGGAATCTGTTTCCCTCGAAGCCCACGCTTGACAGCCGGAAGTTCAACTCGCTAACAGCCAAGAACGTCCGCTGATAATGTGTTGTTCATATTTTTATGTCCTCTGACTGTTTATCTTTTATAAAAAATATTATACGGGGCGCAAATAAGAAGTACTTAAATAAATATAATACGGACAAATAACACAGATTGAGCTAGCCCCAAAGTAAGTTTGAGACTTGTGTTATGGGATACTAACTCAACGATACTATATTTTATTACAAATACATCTATCTATCTATCAGCCAGGGATGTCCACAGATGGACATAGGCCTCCCCCATAGTGTTTACAAGGTACTTACCAATGTTCCTTAATCTTGTTTTAGAAATAAAATCATGACTCAATTGGAGAAAATATACCATGATTGTCATGATGATACACATAACTACATACTATTACGTATTTCTCCCTCGCGTGGTAGACAAAGCCTAGGTCTATAATAATATGTATAACATAAAGGCCACTTTTAGCATATTGGCGGGTTTGTACGTGGAGAACGGAATCAAAACAGATATGGGATGCTGGTCACGTCCATTCCCTCGATCGGATTTTACGATCTGCGCGGGAAGAGTAGCAGCCGATACATTCTATGTTTTTTCTTCTCCCAGACCAGCGTGGAAGATATTAGAGAAAAGACAATATAATACTAAGTCTGTGTTCTTTGGTATAGGCTGCCAACTTCATACAAAAATATTGGACCACCATAGATATAGGAATACTCTGTTTTTTTTTTTTATCTATATGGACCACACTTTTGTCTTGCGGGAAGCCGCGGAAAGCTTATTCTGAATTTGCGGAAAATTCGAGATTTGCAATTTTATACTTTATTTCATATAACTTTTAACGTAACATTTAAAATTCGTCCCCCTGGCCATTAGGCTATTTTACAGAGTAGGTACTTATTGATTTTGAACCTCTGCGCTAAAGCCGATCGAGGGAAAGGGCGAAAATCTGAGACGTGGCTAGCAAAACTAGTAAGGTATTTTATTTGAGTTTTCTAGATCATTGTCTGTTTTACATGCTTAACAAAAAAAGCTATAGGGGCTTGCGCCACTCGCAATTTTATTTTCGTATCCCTAAATGAGATCATATTGACAAAATTCTTCAGTATTTTCGTAGTTTTGCGATAGTGTCAGTACCTACACTTTTGGGTGTAGTGCTTAATTTACCAAATGCAAAATAATGAAAAGTAGATAATATTAAATCCTCGTGAAAGCCGAGAAAGATAAGCAAATCAAATATCTTGACTTGGCTCGCGAGGTTGTCGACATGTGGGATGTTGATTCAGCGATCATTGTGCCGATAGTCGTGACTGCCCATGGTTTAATTGCCAAGAGCCTCGACCAGTACCTGAAGAGGCTCTCGTTAGGCGGCTGGATCAAGGGCTTGATTCAGAAAGCAGTTCTCTTGGACACGGCCCGTATTGTTAGGAGGTTCCTTTCCCTGGAGCCCTGACCGCCGGTAGCTTGGACCCTGTTCCCGATACCGGTGGGCTACTATTTTTTATATTTTTAAGTGTTTATTTTTTTTGTTTAAATATTTAAAAATATACTAAATATGTGAAGAGATAAATAAAAAATAATATAGTTTAGTATCTATCCATATAATTATTTTAGAAGGTACTAAAGTAGATTTTTACAGTGATTTAGGGATACAAACATAAGATGGCGGGTGGCGCTCGCTAGTTTTGCTGGTCTACGGTCTAAGCCTCAGTTTGAAGTATTTAGGAAATTATCAAATTTTAATACCTATAGGGTTAAAAATGTATGTCTTGATTAAATCTAACACCTCTTATTAGGTCTTGGTCGACCGACCAGTAATCATGTACTTACAAACCCAAATGGAATGAAAGTTAACTATCAAAGCGTAGTGCCTAAAAATACTACAAACGAAACTTTACATCCGTGCACTCGTCTGTGTGAGAGTAAACTATCATGGTCGACACTGCAGCATGAATTTAAGTACTAACGTAGGTATACAAGACGGCACCGAGGGTTGGCCAGTTTTTGTAATCATTGATATTAAGGCATGACGGAGTCTTGAGATTATAATAATAGTCAAAGCCTTCGAGGAGCAAATGTATAAACAAGCCCTGAATTTAATCTTCCTACACGATAATAATAAAAAGATATTTTAACACGCTTTTATTAGCTTCACTTGTATGTAAGAAAATATTGGAATCTAAATTTGACCCACTTTCCGGTCTTCGATTAGGATGAAATTTTGCATACGCTCTGAGTTCTGATGACAATACATGACTAGATGCTAAAAGCGTGTTTTTTTAGTTTTTTACACTAATTAATTATACATTATTTTTTATCTAAGTAAGGTCATTACGACCATCAATCAGATTTATAATAATTACCCAAGGCCAGATTTAATTATTAATTATTAAATATGGCTTTAGGTATTTTTGTAACATCGATGTAGGTACTACTATTTATTTATTTATCAATAACTTTCATTAAAATTATACAAGACTTACCAGCATTATTTAAAGCTAATCCTAAAAACAGCACCAAAAACTTTAACAACATTTTGACTTAACTAAAAAATAAATAAACACTTTATCTTGTTTTACATTAGGACGTCCACCGGCCACTGTTGAAATATTGTAACAATATTCATTTATAACATAAGTAAAATAAGTTTGCGGTCAGAGATTATGTTGCAAACAGAAAGGACAATCTATTGCTGGTTGTAACTTGCCTATTTCTAAGTCTACCTGCGACTACGAACACTGTAAAGTGTTCGAATCGTTAGGTGTATAAATAATGTAATAAACGCTATAAAGCCGTACTAAATTAACTTTATTTTAATGTGTAACAATCTTGAATACATTAAAAAACTTGCCTATGATTTATTTTATTTTATTCGGAAAACAAATAGTCAATATATCTTATTATAAAGCTATTAAGATACAAAAGACCTCTATAATATTCTCGCATAAATATAGCAAAACTGCTTGTCTGTTAAGTATATGATACAGAAAAAATCTAGTAACTAGTAAAAATGAAGCAAAAAAATTTAACTACTAATTTTGATGGTCTAACTTATCTGTTTAAAGCAATAAAAAGAATAGAAAGTCTGGTACAAGATGAAAGATTTTCTAGTAGTTAGCACCCTGTTTTTTTTTTCTTGCATATAAATCACTAAAAACTGTATTTATGTTTCTTTTCCATCGTTTGTTTCAGCAAACTCTTAGTTTATTCCTACAATTTCTATTTAAAAATCTTGCATTTGAGATCTAGAAGCAGAAGAAAGCTAAAGAACCAGAGTATGAGTAGATATTGAAAGAGTGAACATATATCTATTTGTAGATTTTGTAAAGTATGTGTGATATGCTAATTAGATGTTTTGCACTAACAAAACCTTTTAATCTTTATTTATTACATTTTAAATATTAAATCAGCCTTAATCAGTATCTATAGCACATATGAATATAGGTATGTATTATCTTCAAGTAATTCTATCACACTTTACAACTAGGTATGTTTTATTTCATACAGTCAAAGGTTATTTCATTATACGTAATCTCTACGAATTGACATAGTATACATTTTTAAATGTACCTATAGGCAGGAAACTAGCTTTATATTATAATATTGTCCATTCTATACTTTATCTCATCTTTGCCCTAAACGGGATGCAAGTATCAGAGGAAGTAGTGATATTCCAGCGACCATATCAGCACAATAGGTATTTTTAAAATGGATTCCAAAGGACTAGCTATCTAATCAGCTTCGTCAAAACAGGGGATTATGAATCATGGGTTTTACTGGGGGTTGTTTTAGATAATTAAATTCGTTAATGAGTGTAATAGCTACCAGGAATCATTAGTCAGACTACTGTTTTTTCGTTTATCACGAATCACGATTGCAGGACAATGGTTCCGATGTGGCATTTTGAGGCTTAATATATCCGAAGCGTTGCCCTTAATCGAAAAATAGTGTTTAGCCAGCAATATTTTTGAAAGACATATCCAACGAGATAAGAAACAATTTAAACCTACATTAAAACATACCTAGAAATCCTATAAAAATATATATTCCATTACTATCATAATAAAAATACAAATTACACTAATTGAGCTAGTCTCACAGCAAGTTGGGAACTTGTGTCGTAGGATACTAACTCAAAAATAGACTAGATACATTTTTAATAGATACTTATACAGATAAACATTCAAGACCCAAGCCAATCTGAAAAATATCGTTTTCCATCATGACCTAAAAAAGGATCGTACCCGGGACCACACGTGTCGCAGGCTGGCTTGGAAACCGCTGCGCCACGGAGGTTATCAACATTCTCGGCGTGATTAATTAATGGGTTATTCAGCCCGTCAATTTGAACATCTTTTCCTGTAGGACCAATGCTGGGAACCCATTTTTTTTACATTCCCATAAAAATTGACCGGGCGATTGAATATTTTTGTATGGAAATGTCATTATACTTATTTGAGTTTATAGCATTGATCCCTGAGGCCCGTCGATTTGAACAACTTGTCCTATGGGATGGAGACATTGAAACTCGAAAAAAATCAACATTTTCATACAAAAATGTTCACCTGCCCAGGCATTTTGAATTCCCAGCAATGGTTCCGTAGGAAAAGTTTGTTCATATTGACGGTCTGAGTCGCCCTTATAAGTAATGTCGAGAGTCAATGTACACCCTGTATTATTATACAGTCCTTTTCCTTAGTATCCAAGGGGATGGGATATAAAAAAACCGGCCAAGTGCGTGTCGGGCCACGCGCAGTGTAGGGTTCCGTAGTTGTGAATGACAACTTTGAGTTCACACTGTTCACACTCGCACCTCACAGTTTACCGACCAAAAACATCAAACAATGAAAATTGTATGAAATTTTACATTTTTGAGTACATTTTGCAAGTTGGTTGCCTATAACTTTTTAGTTTGTACTTAGTACTTACTCAGCTCTAATAGTTTTTTCTTTCAACTTCAGTACATATACTACTGCTGTAATTTTTTTCACGTATCCATATAACACCGTTTAGCAGATAGAGGGGGGGGGGGGGACACTTACCTCTAAAAAAAATTGGCACTTTAAAATCAAATATTTCGGAAACGGGTCCTTACATCGAAAAATGGTGTTTACCTCACAATATTTTTTAAAGACCTATTTAACAATACCAAACACGATGGGTTTGTACAGAAAAAAAAATATTAGGTACTCCCTCTTTACTTGTATGGAAGCTACGGTAAAAAAAAAATTTTTCCAGATTTTTACTACCACTTTTTTGGCATGATTAGTATACATGCCCATACCAAATTACAGCTTTATAGTACTTATAGTCTCTGAGTAAAACCGCGGACTTTTTGTTAGTCCCCAAAGTGTCCCCCCCCCCCCCTCTATCTGCTAAACGGTTGTATATAGATACGAAAAAAAAATTACAGCAGTAGTATATATACTGAAGTTGAAAGGAAAACTACCAGAGCTGAGTACTAAGTACAAACTAAAAAGTTATAGGCAAACTTATAAAATGTACTCGAAAATGTAAAATTTCATACATTTTCATTGTTACATGTTTTTGGTCGGTAAACTGTGATGTGCCAGTGTGAACTCAAAGTTGTCATTCGCAACTACGGAACCCTACACTGCGCGTGGCCCGACACGCACTTGGCCGGTTTTTTTTATTTTAGTTACTTTAAAATAAAACGGCTTGATATTGTATAAAAATGTTATTTTTAATTACTTATAATCTAGTTATATCAATAAAGTATAAATCAGTCTTTAAATAGAGGATTTAGTAGGTAGAATTTTACAACATTTCTGATGTACGTTGAGTAGCCGTCTTGACGGGAAGGACTTTTGGCACTGAAAGCAGTCCATGGGTTCATCACCCGCGTGATGCCTAGAAAAAAAAATATATACAAGGTGTTTAGTGCGCAACTCAAAATGTTTCTTTAATGTAGGTTTCTTTGAACACATATCATAATTATACATACTATCATGTCTTTTTTCCTTACGGGATAGACAGAGCCCAGGGCTATAAAACCTAAAGGCCACGTTTAGCATGTTGGTGGGCTTGTAGATTGAGAACGGAATCAAAATAGTGATGGGTTGCTAGCAGCATTGCCCATTGACATTCCTCACGCCCATTCCCTCGATCGGCTTTTACGATCTGCGCGGAAAGAGAAGCAGCTGGTACATTCTACGTATTTTCTTTTCTACCAGACCAGCGTGGATCATAATATTATCTATGCCCTTATAATCAATACAGACCATTGAGATATAACTACTAGAGAGGACACCACAAATCCATACTTTGTCCCATTCAACTGTGGCCATCGCGCCACAACACACTCAGTCGGTTGTTAGCTTTTTCGCTTGTGGTAATTCCCACGATTAATAAACAAAAAGTTGGTAAAAATCATAAAAAATGCCTTGGTGTGTGTTGAGTTATTGCAATAATACCTTATCGAACACTGCACAGTGCAAAGGAACAAATTTTCATCAGCAAGTACATTACTTTTTACAAAAAAAGTCAATTCCACCACCTCCCGCCATTTTGCATTATGTTGACATGTTGCTATGGAAACGCGTGAGAGCAGCAAATATAGCGCTGAGGTATTGAGTTATGTATGATTGGACGCTTCGGCATTGTTTTAGCGCTGCAGCGCTTAAATTTTAAGTTTCGAGGATTGGAACAATGCCAATATAAAAGGTTGCTCCTCTAGTAGTATATCTCAATGATACAGACAGTTTTTCGGCAATGCTCATCAACTATCATTTCTGTAATTGCGATCTTCATATCAGCCATGAAAAGAGATAATAATGATCAAAAATACCTGGAATAATGTCTTATGAGTGTGCTTCTTTGTGTGTATTTCCTGCCACAACGTACACACGCATACGCCCGCTCCCCTGTGTGCGTTCTCTGATGTACTTGCAGATTGAACTTCTTCGTGAATGATTTGTTGCAAGTGCTGAAAGATATAGGAATATTATTTTGGTACATTTAAAAGAAAATAAAATGAAGACAATGAGAACTTGACGGAATATGTCATCAAAATGGTTTCATCAGCTTAAATGTTTTATGTCATAGGACGGCAAGCGAGCAAGCGGGTCACCTGATGGTAAGTGATTACCGCTACCCATTGACAACTGCAACACCAGGGGTGATAAGAGCGTTGTCGGAAGCTTGTTGGCCTTTTATTTTTCCCTCCCAGAGGGGAGAGAGGATGGGCCTCCGGCTCTCTCACTCACCGAATGAAGCATAGCAGAGGTAAAGCTCTCACTCAAACGTGGATTTTCTGTGAGAGTGTGGTACTTCCCTGGACAAGCTGGCCCATTGATGTTACTAGTGAATTTCGCCGGTAGCCTGGGATCTATCACAACTAAAATGCAGGTATTCCGCCATGACACTGATTTTCACGGCAGCCAGTTGGGTGGAATATATGACACTGCGTCACATGAACATTTCCAACAATTATATCACTGAAACTAACGTGAGATAAATAGGTACATTATATTTAAAAACGGGTCACCTGATGAGTCCGAAACTATAGTCGACAATCCCGACAAAGTACCTAACACGTGAGTGACCCGTTTTTAAATATAATTTCTAACAATGATTGAGAAATCACTATGATTCTTGTTATATTGTACAATGGTTATTGATTTTTAGATACTAAAGGCTTATTCGAGAAACTATCTACGGTTAAACTATATGTTAATAAAACTCTGTCTGTTCATTAAAGGGGCAAATCAGCCCGTCAATATGCCACTTTTTCTATAAAACTAATGCTGGAAATTTCAAAGAATATCAATAATTTCATACAAAATTGCCGGCTGAACACTTCTGTATGATAAATAATGTATTTTTTTCGAACTTCCAGTATTGGTGCTATAGGAAAAGTTGTTCATTTTGGCGGGCTGAGTTGCCCTTTCAAGGATCCTCAATTCCAAGACGTAACATACCTGCAGGTATAAGGTTTTTCGCCCAAATGCATTCGTTTATGGAATTTCAGCTGCTCAGCGTTAGATAAAGTCTTCCCACAAAGGTCGCAGAGAAACCTGGTCTTCATGCCATGTACCTGAAAATGATGAATTATATGAAGAAGTAGAAGTAAATATTCTTTATTGCACCAAAATTCTATACCAATATTATAAGGCCACGGCCGTGTGGTTCCCGGTAGAGTAGAATAGGACCACTCCAAATCTTCCCGTGGATGTCGTAAAAGGCAACTTAGGAAATACAAGCTCAACAAGGGTTAGAAACATCAAAGAGACCTCTCCGCGCTGGTCAGATGGGTTGGAGAGGACTCTTTGATGTTTATGCGGGGAACCACTCAGCTATTCACTTACCTCTAAGTGTTCAGTTAAGGCCTTTTTAGAGTCGCAAGGCAGAGAGCAGTGGACACACACGTATCTCTTGAGGCTGGAAGATTGCGGGTGAACTGCGCTACGGTGCGCTGTTAAATATCTAAAACAAATAGGATAAATTAATTAATCTATCTAATTATTATACAGAGGCAAGATTTGATTGTTTGTCGTTTAAATTTAATAGACTCCTAAACTACTGGACGGATTTTTAAATTAATCTATAGAAAGCTAATATATCTGCGGATGACATAGGCTATAATTCAAAAATTGCTAGTGATAAATTAAAAACCATTTGTGTAAAACTAGTTTTCATTTAAGTGCTCTGAAAAGAGAAAATTAACTTTACATTCATTCAAACTATTTCATGTGTGATAGGTATATTTCATACACCACAGATATATAGGTACTGGATACAAATAAGGCCTACTGAATTCAAACCTCTTTATATCATTATTGCTTGAAGAAAGCAATATTTTTAGATCAGTTTGTAATGATTCCTGTAAATTTAAACATGCTTATAAATAAAATACATGAGTTCATGCGTCATAATTTTTACTACAAATTAAACAAAAATCACGTACAAGGCAGTCTAATAAGGCCCGGGTACTTTATTAAAGGCCTATCGACTTTCGTGTTTTCGAAAAAGTGTCAAACCATTAGAAATTATTTACTAATTGTATTTAAACTGAAAGCTTTCATCGTTGTTTAATTAAATTAGGTATTATTATTTATGTATGAACAACATTTTCAGCAAAATCGGGTTTTGTCATTGGAATAGGCTTTATTGCGCGTTGCACAGGCCTTATTAACCGCATTTTTTTTTAATCCTTTTTGTTTAACTAAATATATAATTTATATATAGGTAGTGAAGTGGTGTCAGCTTTTCATTATCATTTTGTATGTTCTTTTTATTAACCAAGACGTTTACACTGTTGCAAGTCCATTATTTTTCTGGCAGGCTTTATTACATTTCAGGCCTTATTTGGCTCCAGTACTTGTTTCAAAATTTTCATGTGTGATAAAAAAGTATCGCGGATTGCCACACCATGACAATCTATTTATTCTACACATTATTCATAAACATGGGCATTCATACTCGTAACACCAAATTACACCGATTTTTAACCGACCGAAGGACGAGGTTCTCAATTCGGCTGTATGTTTTTTTTTTTTGCATGTATGTTACGCGATTACTCTGTCAATTATGGATCGATTTTAGTAATTCTTTTTTTGTTGATCAATGAAAAAATTCTTGCCAGTCTGTCCGTTCAAGTGGTTTGCGCGACAAGGCGACGCCGGCAGCCGACACAATGAAGTTTTGGCGCCCGCCAAAGGCGCTATCGACAGATTTTTGGCCCTATACAGATGCAGTACACGTTAATACGTCGCACGGAACAGTTCAATTTTGTTATGCAGCGAGTGAAATTCACAAATAAAAATAGTTTTTCAAATTAAATATATTAATTTTCATTTACTTTCCAAATCTCTTGTATGGGTTTACTGCAAATCATTTGTCCGGACAGAATATTATTGACTAGCCGTCCACTCCGGCTTCGCCCGTGGTACATACCTACATAGCCTATGGCACTTAGGGACAGACAACGTGACTATTCAACGGTGAAAGAATTTTTGAAATCGATTCAGTAAATCCAGGGATAAGGGCGTTCAACCACACAAAGAAACTATTCAGCTTTATAATATTAGTATAGTTTAAAAACCGGCCAAGAGCGAGTCGGGCCACGCGCAGTGTAGGGTCCGTAGTTGCGAATGACAACTTTGAGTTCACACTGTTCACACTCGCACCTCACAGTTTAACAACCAAACAATGGAAATTTTATGAAGTTTTACATTTTCCAGTACATTTTATAAGTTTGTTACCTATAACCTTTTAGTTTGCACTTAGTACTCAGCTCTGATAGTTTTCCTTTCAACTTCAGTATATATACTACTGCTGTAATATTTTTCACGTATCCATATATAACCGTTTAGCAGATAGAGGGGGGGACACTTACCTCTAACAAAAATTTGCACTTTAAAACCAAATATTTTGGAAACGGATCCCTAAATCGAAAAGTGGTGTTCTCAACCTCACAATATTTTTTAGAGACCTATTTAACGATACCACACACGATGGGTAAATAGAGAAAAAAAAAATTCCCCCACTTTACTTGTATGGGAGCTACCCTAAAATTTCTTTTTTGCCACGATTAATATACATGCCATACCAAATTACAGCTTTCTAGTACTTATAGTCTCTGAGTAAAATTGCGGACGGACAGACAGACATGGCGAAACTGTAAGGGTTCCTTGTTTACTACGGAACCCTAAAAAGGATGTATCTTACCTGTCCATGTGGAACGCAAGCCCGCATATATCACACACATAGGGCTTCAATCCAATGTGGATGTTTTGATGCTGTTCATACCAGGTCCTGACTTCAAATCCTTTGCCACATTTATCACATTTGTACTGGAATAAAATATAAAAAATATTACTTTTTAGGGTTCTGAAATGAAAAACGGAACCCTTATAGGATCCTCTGCCTGTCCGTCCGTCTGTCACAGTTTAGTGACAAAATTTGCTCCGAATCTACTGCAGCAAATCAGGTGAAATTTGGTAGGTGTGTAATCCTTGGACCCAAACACAGATTTGCAATTTTTATTTTATATATAATTAATAATTTGTATTTAGCGTTAGTGGTAGTAGACAGTCGTCTTGTAAAATAAGCGTAAGCGTAAGTAATATAAGCGTGAAAAATACAGTTCCGGCGGCCTTTGATGATACACATAGTATTGATCTGTTGTGTGTGAGTTCTGATATAAGCGGCGGCAGCACTAAGGCATAGGATCCATTATGATGTGATTGGGCCACTATGTAATAGTTGTTGCTACTTGTCAAATATTATCCAATGACAGCGGCTTATCGAGGTCAACGCCTCAGTGCTGCTATCTGGTGGTAAGCATTCCTGAAAACCCTCATTGGCACATGAGGGTTGAACTACGTCTGGTATCTGGTACGTAAATACATACATATTAAGGGGGCACACTAGGCACAGTAGCGACGCCAATCATTTTATTCCTAATACTTTACAAATAGAAAGAAATTCAAGAACGTAAATCGTGTATCCCTTGCGGGGTAGACAGACCCTACGGATTGACGAGCTCCGTGGCGCAGCGGTCAACACTGCGACACGGATGGTCCCGGGTTCAATCCCCGGTCAGCAGGCCGATTTGCTAACTCGGTGTACTAAGATTTGATTGTCACTTTAGCATCCATTACGGTTTTCATATCTTAAATAAACAAAGTCATTCATACCGAAGCCGTAATGATTAACAAAGTTACCATGAAAATGATGTACACCGTAGTTGTCAAAAGTAAGCAAATAGGCCTGCAGGTCAAGATGGAAAATGATCTTTTTCAGATTGACCTGGGTCTTGGATGTTTATCTATATAAGTATCTATTATAAAATATAGTATCGTTGAGTTAGTATCCCATAACACAAGTTTCGAACTTACTTTGGGGCTAGCTCAATCTGTGTGATTTGTCCATATATATATGTATATTTATATTTATAAAACCTAGAGGCCACGTTTAGCGTGTTAGTGGGCGCTAAGGTACAGGTATGGCGTTCCATACAAGCGGCGCAATATTTATGCCTAGAACTAACACAAACAAAACTTTATATCCGTACACTGCGTCAATGTGTGAGTTCGACAATCAGGGTCGGCACCTCAGAATGAATATTATCAGGTACCTACTAACGATGCCATTATTTTACGAGTATATCTTTCCTCTTATATATACCTTGTATTCAGATTGGTCATGCCTCCTCTCGTGGGCCCTCAGAGCTCCCAAATAGACAGTGCTGTAGCCACACTGGTAGGAGCAATACAACTTTGTATCGCTGTGTACACGGCCGTGGCGAATAATTTCTGATGCTGTTTTGTATGTTCTGCCTGCAATAAAAAAAAAAAACAAAATTCAAAATATTATATACACTTGTATAGGTAGATACTTACATATATAAAACAATATTTTAATGCATCTCATATTACTTTTTAAATTGATTATGCAGAAGCCAAAGATACATGAAATGAGTTTATTTAATTTGGATACTTCTGCCACTACTACCAGTCAGTTCACGAAACTATTGCTGGCCAGCGCCCACCCACTACTGTCCCGTCCCGTCATGCCCCCCACCAATATTAATGCATGAGACCCTTGCCGACGATGCTGCATCCGTTGAGGCTGCAGCAGCATCGGCCGTCGTGCTCTCAACAAGTATTTCGCTTCTAAATCTTTAGGCAATAAATCTACTTGCTGTTGATTGTTCGACCAACAAGCAAAGAATTACACAAATTACTTTTTTTAAAGGACAGTGTAGGTAGCTAATTCTCCAGTCCCAAGTGAGCTTTTGCTGAGACTGAGCTTAAAAGGGTATAATAGCAGTGCGTTTTCCATACAAATGTATTTCTCTATTTTCTCGCATGAAAACTGCTTCTAGAGGCACAATTCTTTTTACATACAATCTATTACTAAAATAGGTATGCCCTATGTTTTATTTTTTCTAAATACCTGTTTAAAAGAAGAAAAAAATGTACAAAAGGAGTTTTTTTGGAAAAATTAAAAAATAGGGGCATTCCTATTTTAGTACTAGATTTTATGAAAAAAGAATTGTGGCTCTAGAATCAGTTTTCAGCGAGAAAATAGAGAAATACATTTGTATGGAAACCATATTGAAAAAATACTGCTAGTATACGCTCTTAAGGTGTGGGCGAACACCACTAAGATAGGGAAAGAGCTCAGCTTTGGGTGTTGCCTGTGTGGCAAGGCCACAAATTACACCTAGTTATCGCCGCCACAGTATTATATTGTCTTTGCCGCCACTTACATAATAATTTGTTTTTTTTTTTTATTTATAAAAAGAGGTAGTTTATGGTGTATTAATTATTACGTCATTTTATTGTATAATTTTATTATTGTATATCAATTAAAGATAAGTTAGGTATAAGTTTGTAATTTCGACACAATTTATAATTGTTTAAGAAATAAATGACTGCACACAAATTAATGTAGCTCAAAGTGCATCTTACTATCACATCTTTCGTTATTAATATTATTACAGTCTGAATCAAACTTTATGGCGAGTCGGAACATCGCGCGAGTCGATGCGCAGTACACAACATTAGGTTAAGCGGGGCGCGCGCGGGGAGGTGGGGCACGTTCTGCGCAGCTGGCAGTTAATATCTGAGCTGCCATAAATTTTATTTCAGATTGTACATACGTTAAGTACTTAAGTTAAATATATATATTTCAACTGCCGTTCACAATGGCATTCTAATACACAGTGTATTAGAGAGTCATTGGTTGTTTATGATTTTCCAAAATTTTATTAATGACCTCGAAATCTTGTGATTAAATATTAGAACTTTAGAAAATAAGTAAGTACACTTAGCATTTACCGCATATTTTACAAATGAACGGCCTCTGATCAGAATGTCCAATCAAATGTCTGTTGATATTCTTCTTGCTTCTATATTCCTTAGCGCACAAATTGCATTTATACGTAACAGAACTATCTATTACTTCTGTTGTATATTCCTTGTTGTTATAACTTTCTTTCTTATGGAAATGGATTGATTTGTAATGTGTCAGAAGATTCACTTGTGTGTCTAATACCTGAAAACAATTTAAATAAATAAAATAGGGACAAATCACAGAAAATAAACAAGCCCCAAAGTAATCGGGAACTTGTTGTGGGATACTAAATCAACAAAACTATATTTTATAAAATATATACTGATATAGATAAACATACACTTCCAGTGCATGTTGTAGGAGGAAACACAAGCTAAATAAAGCTTATATAATATATCAAAGGGCCCTCTCCTACTCGTCTGGCCAGCGTGGAGATTGTAGGCCAAATCTCCTGACTGTTCTGGCTAATATATGGCTCTGGTAAAACAGAAAGGGTTCCTTGTGCTTCTGCAGTAGAGATTTAAAAAAAGATTTTTGAAAATAAGTCCATTAGTTTCGGAGCCTTTTGCTAACAAAGAATCAAATCTTTTTTCTTTATAATACTAGTAGTTATAGATAATATATATATATATATATATATATACGGACAAATCACACAGATTGAGCCTCAAAGTAAGTTCGAGACTTATGTTATGGGATACTAACTCAACGATACTATATTTATAATAGACTAGCTGTTACCCGCGGCTTCGCTCGCGTGATATATAGCCTATGTCCTTCTCAGTACCCTAAACTATGTGTATGCAAAATTTCATGATGATCGGTTCAGTAGATACGGCGTGAAAGCGTAACAAACAAATAAACAAACTCACTTTCGCATTTATAATATTAGTTGGGATACTTATATAGATAAACATCCAAGACCCAGTTCAATCTGAAAAGATAATTTTCCATCTTGACCTGGCCGGGAATCGAACCCGTTACCATCCGTGTCACAGGCAGGCGTGTTGACCTCTGCGCCACGGAGCTATCTACATTGTATTTATTTTTTTGGTTGAAGCAATAAAATGACAGAATCACAACAATGTATAAAAATAAGGGTTGAAATTTAGAATCGTGCGCCCATGTGCTTTTCTGCCCTCAGTCGTTCCGGGAGTCATAAAAAAAATAACCTGAACCTAACATCTTTTCTGCCCTCAGTCGCAATCGGGGCGCACGATTCTAAATCCAAGCCAAAATAAGCATTTACCTTAAAACACATCAAGCATTTGTGAGTTTCAATAAAGGGATTAATGTTTTCTTCACTTTTAAACTCCGATTGAAGTTTCTCTTGTTTTATCTTTGATAAGACTTCATCATCTGACGTGTATGTTTCTTCAGTGTTTTCTTCAAATTCAGGTTTTATTTCATCACTACTTAACTCATTTGAATTAATTGGTTCATTTTCTTTATTATTTACCAAAGCATCAGATTCGTGCTTAATTTTAAATTTCTTTTTAAGTTGTGTGTAGAAATTATTAATGTCACCCTCATTATTTAAATGTTCAAGCAAAATATTCTCATTTTCAATAATTTTCTTCTGAAATGCACAAGTTTCATCAATTTGGTTCAGACATAACTTACATATTTGATTCGGCAGTAACTGGATACACTTGATCTGAAAATTATACAAATATACATGTAATAGTTCAAACCATTTTCAATAATATCTTGGCTTTATTCGACAAAATTCAGACAGTATTGACCTCAGAGCAATAACTTATTGACACAAAGTACAAATGACACACAACATAAAACCATTTTAAACCATAGTTCAAAACTGGCATTCACTACAGAGGTTGTATAGAATAGAATAGAGTAGAAAAATCTTTATTCAGTGATTTACAAATGGTACAGTACAATAAAGTGTACAAACAAGTAATAGTTAACATAAAGTCAGTACAGTTCACAAATTTTGTAAAAATAAAAAATTAAACAGTTATATTTAAACCACTGAGTATATCACCACAATTCAACAAAAAAGCTAGCCCAAATAAATAATCATGTTCCAGAAAGATTAAATTCAGTAAACATACAAATACACTAATATTAATTTATACCTATATACGGAAAAAAAAACCACGTTCAAAAGCTATCAACTTACATTTAAAGAGAGACTCGAATTTATTTTGAGTATTAAGCTCGGGTCGTCGGAAAACTTGTACAAAGTTTCACTGGAGATAGATAAACATAATCTACACAAGTCCTCCATTGAAAAATTAATATTTTATTACAATTTTAATATTTTATTTTAGGCAGTCTCACAACAACAACAAACAAAACAAACTTGTGTGTGATAAACTGTGGTGATAAATAAATATCATATCAATGACATTGACAGTAGAATTTTTTTTCTTTGATAGGTATGACTTTTAAAAGTTTTCGTAGATCCCCGTTGTATCTACATAAATGGCTGGTACCCTTTGATTAGTGATTAGTGCGAGTGGCTTTTTGTGTTTAGTGATTAGTAAAAAAACACATTCGGGCAGTTTCTGTTAAGTGTTTAGTGCTTAGTGAAGTACAGTATTTACAGCGTATATTTATTTTTTCTGGGATATCTCCTCCCGCGCGTCCCGTCTTCACCCCTCACTTGCTTCTACACGTACTAAAAACGTGGGGATAGACTATTAAGTGATTACTTTACAAACACGTTGATCGTGAATGTTAGTGTCAGAAAATAGAAGACACAAGCTTGCACCGAGATTTTGTCTCCTAGCTAACCATTTTCGCACACATAATCGAGGTGGTCTCCTCAATTCTAACACTTTTTCTTCTTGAATCTGCAACACAAGCACGATAACTATTTCTTTTATTACATTTCGAATGCGATCATTCGTACTATTTGTCTCAAAAATATTTTAAACAAGCTGTTGCCCGCATCTCCACTCGCGTGAGATATAGCCCATATTCTTTTCAGTAACCTAACCTATGTGTATACAAAATTTCATGATGATCGGTTCAGTAGATACGGCGTGAAAGCGTAACAAACAAACAAAAAAACTTCACATTTGTAATATTAGTTGGGATGGGATGAAATGAACTAAACACCGTTTGACACCGTATACTTAACAGTAAAAGTGTGGCTGGTATACACTTAAGTGTTTAGGGTTTAGTGTACTGTTTAGCTGATAGTGATTAGTAAGTGATGTCCTATACTGTTAAGTATGCGGTGTTTAGTTCATCCCCTCCCAAATTCGCACGTAACACGCCGTATCTACTGAACCGATCATCATTAAATTTTGCATACATATAAGAGCACTGAGAAGGACATCGGCTTTATCTCACGCGGGCGAAGCCGCGGGTAACAGCTAATTTAAATATTTTTGAAACAAAAAGTAAATACGGATGATTGTATTCGAAATGCTATATCAGAAATAGTTAACGTGCTTGTGTTGCTCATTCGAGAAGAAATAGAGTTCAAATTGAGGAGACCACCTCAATTATTATGGGCGTTATAATACGCTAGGAGACAAAATCTCGGTACAAGCTTCCGTACACTCACGAACATCAAACACGAGTTTATAAACTAAACAATTAACAGTCCTGTCCCGACGTGTAGTGCGTTTAGAAGCAAGTGAGGGGTGAAAGCGGGAGGAGCTACTCGCAGACAAAATGAGTAGTCCACTTGCAAACTCCGTCAAGTTAAAAAAACGTAAATTTAAGAAAATCGATTTTTGTCTCTTGTCCTAAAACCGCGGTTTTTATATTCGTATTTCTATGTTTCACTAAAAAGTAATAACAAAGCGAAAAGGATATTTATAATAAATTAAATCACACTTTAATAGGAATCGTTTAATTTGTATTAAAGTTTAATATAGACAGTTTTGAAAAATTATTTTTAACATAACCACTTTTGCAGTTGCATAAAATTAACATAGCGGGTTATGAATCAGTAAAACAAATAAAAATTAACCTTAATAAATCACTTGACAGACATTTTAAACTCTTATATCTATTCCTTCGTCCATCACAGAATCTTCGGTATCCGTTTCTTCTTCTAACGCAACCCCATCCGGATTTTCTTGCAGAAATGTATAATATTTAAGGCTGTCGTCAGGAACCCAATCTTCTCCCATTCTTCTCCAAAATGTTTTATAAGTAGGTTTCTCACATCATTTAATTAGCTAGCTTTACTGGAACACCTATATTTATTAATTCATGTTCAATTTCTTCAAATGATCTTCCTCGTTTACAAATATTACCATAGTTAATGAGTTCGGATACATGACGAGGTTCTCCTCCCACTCCTCCTTTTTCAAAAAAACTTTTAAAAAACGAATAAAATGGCGCCAAAATTTGAATTTTCGTTTTTTTTTAACATGACGGGGTTTGCAAGTGGACTACTCAAATATAATGCGCTTTAAATACTATTTTTTTTTTATTTGTGACAATAAACATTCAATAAGTAAACAATTAAATAATTCTATGTTACTATACAACCAACCACACTGTCCACAACTATTTCAAAGACACATCAGCAGGCCGATTTGCTAACTCGGTGTACAACGATTTGATTGTCACTCTAGCATCCATTACGGTTTTCATATCTTAAATAAAAATAGTCATTCATACCGAATCTGTAATGAATATTAAAGTTACCATGAAAATTATGTACACCGTAGTTGTCAAAAGTTAGCAAATTGGCCTGAGAACTATGAGGACTGTGAACAATGCACACAATACATTTATGGTGAATTTATTACCTCTTGACTATATGAAAAAAAACTATATTTTTAAAAAAATTATAAAACTTAAAAAACATGCTTGCTTCCGAAGTTAAACGATTTACTATGAGATTTCCTTTCGCGTGGAACGGAACTCGGAACGAATCTAGGTACTTTTGACACTGACATTTTTTGCGTTGGTTGGTTGACTGACATTTTCATAAGTTTTCACGCACGAGTGAATTGATTGTGGAAAATAAATGTTTTTCTGGATTTTCATAGTTTTTACATCCAGAGATTTATCTTTGTTGTGAACCTAGAATATCATAAACGATGGAGGACCAATCAGAATCTAAAAACCTGTGCTGCCTGGGTTGTTTGGCTAAAAGCAATGAGTTCCAATTGGAAATGTTCACCTTACAAAATGAAACTTTGAAATCAACATTACAGGTAAATAGTGTTAAAATTAGTTACTTATTCCTTACGGAGTAGCACCGCCCAAATCTGACGCTAACCCTCGTTTGATAGCTCCAGAGCCTCAGATAAATAGTTATCTGTAGGAATACCTATAGAGAGATGTTATATAGAGAAAATATTTGATTGTTTACATAGGCTCCAATACTACTGGTCTGATTTTAAATGTTTTTTTCACCTACAGACAGATAATTTATATGCGGGTGGCATAGGCTATAATTTATATGGAAAAATACAAAGGAATATTGCTAGTATTTTATGAAGAACTTAGTGACATGTAGAAATGCACACTTATATTTGATATAAGTGTGTATAAGTATTATCTAAGAAAATTGTGAAATATTGGTTACATTTGGCTTACAGAATAACTAATTGCTGTTCAAGAAATTTTTTGAAATAAACTGTTTTTTTTTTCAGATGGAGAACATTTACTTGTGTTATTTATGCAAAAGAATGGCCCAGCATGTGGAGCTTTTCATTCAAAATGTTCAAAGCAATCAGAGTTTACTGGAGAACTTTAGTGTTGTTAGTATTATTTTTATTCTTTTCATTTTTAGAGTACTGTACAAAAAATTTAAAAAAGGAACCCTTTCAGGATCATTTGTGCATCTGTCTGTCACAGCCAATTCGCTCTGAATCTACTTGACCAAATCATGTGAAATTTGGTAATCCTATGACCCAAACAAAGATGTGCAAACTAATAAATATTTTTTTTAAATAATGTCATTTTCGGGAGCAAATTAAGAAAGTAAAAAAAAAAGTGTTTCAATGTTAAGGGCTTGTTATAAGGATCTTAAATAAATATTAGTTTTTACCCTTGAACCCTAAAAGAGTGTGATAAAGATCGTCACTTTCCCAAATGCTCATCGCTGAAAAATTGGTCACTTTCTCAGGTCACGATTTCCAAAACTGACATTTTGCAAATCGTCACTTTCGCTCATTATCATTTCAGCAATATATTACTATCGCAGTTGGTCATTTTAGCAATGTAACTGGTCATTCACAGCTTTTCTACCACATTTACAAAGATATTCCGTAAGGAGTGAAATAGAAAACCTGTGTAGATTAATGAATATGAAACTTAATAAGTTCAACTGCCTGTCAAGCTCTTTTAAGTCCAATTAAAATAAACAAAAACCAGTCAAGTGCGAGTAGGACTTATGCACAAAAGGTTCCGTAACAGTATCAATCAAATTATAGTGCTTGCCATTAAAAATTTTTTTAAGAAGAAAAATAGCTTATATTGTTTTCTTTTCAGGATACAGACTCCACCTTCGAAATAGTGCGATCTCAAACCAAACCTATCATCAGCCTGAACCAACTCCCACAAGAAATGATAGAACTTCCTGGTATAGACATGTTGAATGGTGAGGAACACTTCTTCATCGTTTATAGCTCTAAGAACGATGTGAAGATAAAGCTGGAAAGAATGAAGGAAGAAGAGGAATTATTGGATGAACATTTGGAGGGGGAGTTAGTTGATGATGATTCAGGTAAATCCCAATCCCAACTATCCCAATGTATGTGAAATGAAAGTGAGTTGGTTTGTTTGTTATGTTTTCACGGCGTAAATTCGGTATCCATCGTTATGAAATTTTGCATACAAAATGCAAAGTCGGGAATTAACGCGAAAATATACCGTTTTTCTTCAGTGGCTTCATCCATCCATTGACCACGGTTGGTGTAACCCGGCCGAAACGTCTGGAGAAAAACGGTATGTTTTCGCGTTAATTCCCGACATTGAATTTAATAATCATGCAAAGCGAAAGTTTTTTTTTTTTTCAATCTATTTTTTTCGAGGCTTCTGTACACTTGATGTGACTATGCCAGCCTCATGGGGGACCTCTAGTATAAAATTTATCTTAGCAACGTTATACACCTCCATAAGAGGTATGCTGATTTTGCTGGATGTGATAATGGATTGCTCAACACTGTGTTAATGCAAAAGTTTAAAAGTAGTTTTTGCATACAAAGTTTTCTGGATTACAGAGCCCTCTCTGGCATATACATAAGCTACCTAAAAGTACTGTTCCTGAGGTACCGTCACTATCGCGAGCGGAGTCGCGGGTAAAAGCTGATATGGAAATAAGTGGCCATTTACAAACAAAGGTTAAATGCAGGCCAATAAAAGTGTGCATGCTTTGCATTAAATTGTTTATAAAATGCATTGTAATGGTTGGTTCACCTGGTTCACCTGGTTACTGCTTACTGCTTACTGTACCGTGGGCTATTTTCCACACTTAGGCCGCCTATTCGGGCCCATTGTGTGTGAACAGAAGATGTCCATTCTTCGGTCTTCTGTTGATAGGAGATCCCAGATCTCCTTCTTTGGTGGGTTGCTACGGTTGTTTTACACGAGCCAACGCAGCTCGTCGAGGAAGCGTAGAACCGCAGAGGGTGTGCTGCAGGCCTCGCTCATGGTTTCTGGTTTTCCCAGGAACTCTTCTCTTGTAGTTGTCACACTAGGGCATTCTAGTAGTAGATGCCTAGCTGTTTCTTCAGTCTCAGGTTCACCTGGTTCCGTGGGCAGTTTTCCACACTTAGGCCTCTTGTTTGGGCCCATTGTGTGTGAGCAGAGTACTTTTTGTCATCTAAATCCTCTGCGTAATGGAGACTTCGTTCTCCATTTTAAGAGTTTTTTTTTCTTTTGGGTTGTTGATTGGTGTTATGTGAGCCATCCCAGCTCGTCGAGGAAGCGAAGAACTGCAGATGGTGTGCTGCATGCCTCACTCATGACCTTATAAACTACATATATATAAGTAGTTTATAAGGTCTAACTAGAATTGTGAGTTGACGTCGCACGGAGAAAATGCGCTGTGCAGTTTGTTGCCGCTTCTTCTGCACTCCGCTTTGGAAGCGGCCTAAACTTAGCCATAAGTAATTATTGACATCAACAAAAATTTTTTGTTGTAAAAATTGTAAACACAAATATGACAATTAATAAGTGTTCAAAGAAACCTATATTAAATAAACGATTGAATCTTGAATCTTGCTGGATATAATGGTTGGTATATTAAAATTGAGAATGTGATGAAAAGACATTGCCACAGGTAAGATTCGAACCCATCTAGGTCACTCAGTGAGAGGTGACTCGAAGTGTGGTGTAGTTGAAATCACACTTAGGGCGTAAACCTAGTACATGGGTGCTAATCCTACCTGTGGTGAGATCATTCACATCACATATTTTTTAATTTTAAAAGACAAATTGAATTTATTAGACTTTCAGGCTAGATTTGTGAAAGAAGAAGATGACTACCCTTTAAAAGAGTTATTCAAAGATGAACAAGGAAATGGTATGGATGACATTCGCAGAAATGAGATATCTTTCAAGAAACCGAATATCAAGAAAAAAGCTAAAAAGAAAATAGAAGATGATGGGGAAATTTCAACGAAAGGTAAAAACATCACTGTGTCCCTTTCTTATGTATTTACCCACAGCAAACCAAATTACGGATTGCGCTGAAATTTGACAGACAGGAAATGGGACCAGTGGGAGAGTACCATATACTCTACGGGACCCATAGGGACCCCTGGTATCCTTCTGGGCCCGTGGGATTAAATTCATCAGGTTTTTTTTTATTCTCCACTACAGTAGCACGAATCTCCCTGTACTACTAGAGCCATATATTACCCAGAGCAGTCAGAGGATTTGGCCTACACTGTCCACCCTTGCTCTCCACAGTTGGAGAGGTCTCTTTAATGTTTATAAGTTTTGTTTAGCTTGTCTTTCCTAAGTCGCCTTCTAAGACATCCACGGAAAGACTTTGAGCGGTCCTATTCTTCTCTGCCGGGAACCACACGGCGTACGTTACGTACGTACGTTCTGAACAGGGCAATCAAATGTTGCAACATTACACCTAAGAATGCTGTTGTTGCTTGTATGGAGACGATGTAAACGTAATATTCTTTTTTTTCAAATTCGAAATATTATAGACTGAAAATAACAATGATCTTTTTTCTGTGAATGCTAGATTTGATAGTTGTTGGTGGTTCTTGGTGGATGGTACCCAATACGACCCGATGGTACCCACGAGAGTCCCAATGAGACCCATTAAGGGTGTCAAGGGTCCCAGTGCCCAGTGCCAGGCCCAGTGCTTTCACGTTGATGGGGTTAACATTATTTCCAAATTTATACCCAGCAAGTATAAAAGATATATTTAAATCAATGTTCGCGAGATCAAATTTCCCTGCACTAGTAATAATAGTTGGGTTGTTTCAGGTAAATCTACCGTAAAACTCATATACATAACAAAAAAACAGTGTATGAAAGAAAGAGAGAAACTGAAGACGGACAAGAAGTATTTAGATGCAACATACAAATGTACGGACTGCATAAAAGGATTCACGTTCAAAGGCAGCTACGAGAAACATATGGAGAAACATAGTGAGGTATTTTTCCAAATTCATTCATCATCATTATCTAGCCTATTTCCTGTAGTTGATTTCATGCGGCTGTAATTACAGCTGTAAGTCATATATAAATTTACGCACTGTATAAAAGGATTCACGTTCAAAGACAGCTACGAGAAACATATGGAGTATGGAGAAACATAGTAAGGTATTTTTCAAAATAAATTCATCATCACCATCATTATCTAGGCCTTGTCCTGCAGTTGACTTGACGGCTATAATCACAGCCGCAAGAAGTCATATATAAATGTACTGACTGCATTCAAAGGCAGCTATTTTTTTATGTGTCATCATCATTTTCAGGTCCTTGTAAGTCTCCACTGCAAGTCTAACCCAACCCGTATATATTATGTATCATACATATAGCCAGAGCTGTCAGAGGATTTGGCCTACACTCTCCATGCTGGCCAGACGGGTTGGAGAGGTCTCTTTGATGTTTATAAGCTTTGTTTAGCTTGTTTCCTAAGTCGCCTTCTACGACATCCACGGGAAGACCTGGAGTGGTTCTATTCTACTCTGCTGGGAACCACACGGCGTCATGTGTGTACGTGGTCAACACTGGTGTCAGACTTTTAAAACTGCTTGCGAGACTGCCATCAATGATAACCGCCGGGTCCAACGGCTTAACATTGTTGAACTGTATTAAAATAAAAAAATAAATTTAGTCTATGTCAGCCAGACAACGCATTTTTATTAGGTCATGGTCCCAGCGATCCAAAAAATTGCGTATTGTTGTTTTTTTGTGTATTAATGCACTGATTTATGGATCTAGTGACTAAAATCGTGTTAGAAATTGAAAATTCAGTTGCAAAAGGACTATTTGCAGTTTGCATGCAGTTTTGTGTTTTGTCGTGAGAGCCGTGTAGTTCAAGTTCAAAATGGCCGGCAGTTACATTGTAAATGTGCCGAAATTGAAAGGTCGAGAGAACTTTGACGAGTGGGCGTTCGCTGCCGAGAATTTTCTCATTCTCGATGGTGTGGACATAAATAAAGTATGTTCAGCGGAAGAAGCAGTTTCGGTAGAATCTAAAAAAGCCAAAGCTAAGCTCATAATGACCGTGGATTCTTCTTTGTATGTACACATCAAGAATGAAAAAACAGCTCAAGATATTTGGAACCGCTTAAAGTCGCTGTTTGATGATTCGGGTTTTACGCGCCGAATAAGTTTACTGCGACAGCTTATTTCCATAAGGCTAGAAGACAGCGAATCCATGACGGCATACGTAACACAGATGGTTGATACTGCGCAAAAGCTGAAAGGAACTGGTTTTGAGATTTCGGATGAATGGGTTGGTTCATTGTTGTTGGCGGGGCTGAGCGAAAAATTTGCACCCATGATTATGGCTATCGAGCATTCGGGGATGACCATAAGCACGGACGCCATTAAAGCTAAATTGCTAGATATGTCCGACGCTGGTAGCAGTCACAGTGCTTTTTTGTCAAAAGGATGGCAGCAGCGAAAAAAGGTTAGCGCTAGCAATCAAACTTCAACAAAAAATGATCTGTCGAAGTCACATATGTCAACAAAGTCACCGAAAACAATTCGTTGCTACAAATGTAAACAACTTGGTCATTTTATGAATAAATGCCCACAGAATAATCAGAATAAGACAGAAAACACATTTAATGTTGTCTTTATGAATCCTGGAAACCAATTTACGGATTCTGATTGGTATATTGATTCAGGGGCAAGTCAGCATATGGTCGTGAACAAGAATTGTTTACAAGATGTCACTTACGATCACACTGTGAAGAATATCATAGTGGCGAATAAACAAACGATACCAGTGCTATGTGAAGGTAACACGAAAATAACAACAGTGGTAGATGACTCTAAATTCCGTATCACAGTCAATAGAGTATTATGTATCCCATACTTGACTACCAATTTGCTATCAGTAAGCCAGTTAATCGAAAGTGGAAACACGGTTGATTTTCAACAGAATGTGTGCTACATAAGGAACAGGCAGAATGTACTGGTTGGCAAAGCAGAGTTGGTAAATGGAGTGTATCGGCTAAACATCAAGTCTGATGAGCTGTTAGTAGGTTCGGCTACAGCTGCGACTAGTGAGGTGTGGCACCGAAGATTGGGACACTTAAATAGTACAGATTTAAATGCTATGAAGAACGGTGTAGTAAACGGAATTGATTTCATAGACAGAGCTGTGATTAACAAGTCCAAATGCATCACATGTTGTGAAGGGAAGCAAGCGAGACTGCCTTTTTCTCACAAGGGTACCAGGTACGAGAATGTACTAGATCTGGTTCACGCTGATGTTTGCGGGCCAATGGAGCAGGTTTCGATTGGACTATCACGTTATTTTTTACTGTTTGTCGATGATTATAGCCGGATGGCATTTGTCTATTTTCTCAAGGCCAAGAGTGAAGTCTTTAGATACTTCAAAGAGTTTAAAGCTCTAGTTGAAAGACAGACTGGCAGGAAACTGAAAGTTTTGAGAACAGACAATGGAGGCGAATTTTGTTCTAATGAGATGGAATATTTTTTGAAGAAAGCTGGTATTGCACATCAGAAAAGTAATAAATTTACGCCGGAGCAAAATGGTTTGTGTGAAAGAATGAACAGAACGGTGGTGGAAAGAGCTCGGTGCTTGCTGTTTGACGCCAAATTAGATAAGAAATTCTGGGCAGAAGCTGTAAACACAGCTGTGTATCTGAGAAACAGAAGTTTGGCATCTGGATTGACACAGACACCTTATGAACTTTGGACAGGCAGAAAGCCAGATGTCAGCCACTTTAGAGTATTTGATAGTACTGCTATGGTTCATGTTCCTAAAGCCAAGACGGCCAAGTGGGACAGAAGAGCAGAAAATAAGGCTTTTGTTTGCTCTCAGTGTCAAATTAAATTATAACGAAGGGTGTAAACTCTGTAAAGCATCATAGTTTTGTTTTACTGCTTACAGCTGGGTGTTTACAATATTAAAGTAGTTTACTTTTTGATTCGTTATACAAAATTTGGATTATTTTAATAGGTAGGTGTGTTGAACTGTATTAAAATAAAAAAATAAATTTAGTCTATGTCAGCCAGACAACGCATTTTTATTAAACATAGCTACTGGAGCACGGTCCTCCGTGCTTTGGCATATTTTTGGCTCGACATATTCTTTTTATGCCATTTGTGCTCACCCATCCAAGCGGGGACTGCGCCTGGGGTTTCTTAACAGGCGTGAGCGCTAATAATACTTACACCCACTGGGCCATCGCTCCATCAGTTTTAAATTAATTGCTTTTTTGCAATATTGCTGTAAAATGTTGTGTTTAATGAGTTCTTATTGATGAAAGTTGGACAGTTGTTGCTGTTGTAAATCATCATACCTACTCATAAATGCTGTCTATAAATGCTAGCAAAGTGTACACACACGGTGTACTAATATTATCCAATGATAACAGTGCGCATCTGTATCCTGCCTATTCTGAGCTACGGCGCACAGACGTGGTCTTTGACTGAAGCTCAAAAGTCCAGACTCAAGGTATGCCAAAGAGCAATGGAACGTGGCATTTTGGGCTTGCGCCTCATAGATAGAGTGCGCAACACTGAGCTCCCAGACACAAATAGCAGATGTGGGGGCTAAGACTGCCAGACTGAAGTGGAACTGGGCCGGACATGTCTGTCGAATGCCACCTGAAAGATGGGCAAAATCGGCTACATTTTGGATGCCGGATGGTCGTCGCAGTAGAGGCAGGCAGTGGCGGCCGCTCCTTCAGTGCACTCGTGCACTGCACTACCAGATTTTTATGTATTTCCCTATTTTTTTTTCGACACAATTATTATTTATCCAAAAGTATGTAACTTTAATTACACACTGAAAAAGAAAATATTTTCAAACAAGCTTGATCTTTATTACCTATAATTTAAGACTCATTTTAGCTAAACCAAAAATTGGGCGAGCGCTTTCAAAGTGCGCACGAAGCGTCTCCATAGAAACTATATGGAATGAGACAGAAATGCTCCGGCAGGTGAAACGGAAGATGATCCGTACTCAATGTATGAGAAAAATTGAAAAATCGGGTCGCCGCACGAGTCCCGAATACTCCCGAACGGGCTCGCTCGGGCGGCATCGGCCGGGGTGTCTCGCTCGCTCGTTGAAGATTTTTGTTGCGACGGCGTGTCCTTGACCTTACTCAAATCAGTTTGTTTGTTTTAATTCGCACCTGTGACACGGTGTGATAGATAACGCGCGCGAAATTACCCAATAATTATTCATAGTTATGGTTTTCTACTTTGTGTGTGCTTCAAAGTGTAGTGGTTGAAAGTGGCTTCAAAGTGTGTTGTTAATGGGATTATTTGAACAAGAACTAAAAAAGAAAATAGGCTATGGCTTATTTAGGCGGTATGCCGACTAATCTGTTTTTTGAAACCATCTTCTCGTGCTTTTCAACCTGAATTAGTTAAGTACCTAGTTATTAGAATATTCATTAGCGCGCAGCTCCTCTCACTAAACCAATGGTAAGTCAAGATGATGAGATATTTCACTGCATGTACATAAGTACGTGATACTTTTTATACAGAAATGGTTTTACAATATGCATTAATATATTATCAAGAATTGTACCTAGAGTAACTGATTATGTATACTGTACAAATATTAGTAGGTGCATAGGGGCAGTCGACTTCAAATAATTGACGAACGTACGGCATTTCAATAGGTCGTTTTGCTTTTGAGAGACAGTAGGTAAGCAGGTGAACCACCACTCCTTGAAGTCACGAGCCGCCACTGGAGGCAGGCCAAGGTCGAGATGGCGGGACGACCTGGACAAATTTTCAATAGACTGGCAAAATATCGCAGCAAACAGGGACGAGTGGAAAAATAGGGGGGAGGCCTTTGCCCAGCAGTGGGACAGTAAACCTACAGGCTGATAAAAAAAAAAACAGTGCAGATTTTACCATGATATTCTGTTTTCAGAGCATGGGCGAATACGAGTGTGATATTTGCAAGCAAAGAATGAATTCAGAGGACAAACTACTAGCACATAAGAAATACCATGAAATGTAAGTGATTTAATATACAATTAATACATGCATATTACTAGCAAAGTTATAGCGCTTCATACAAATCAAAATCATCATCATCAGGTCTTTTTTCGTCTCCACTGCAGGAGCATGACCCTCTCTGTACTACCAGAGCCATATATTAGCCAGAGCAGTAAGAGAATTTGGCCTACACTCTTCACGCTGGCTGACGGGTTGGAGTCTCTTTGATGTTTATAAGCTTTGTTTAGCTTGTGTTTCCTAAGTCGCCTTCTACGACATCCACGGGAAGACTGGTCCTATTCCTCTCTGCTGGGAACCACATGGCTAATAATATAAGTATGTTTATCTACAGCCGCTACCAATGTACCGAGTGCGACCAGACGAGGGTCTGCAGGACCTCGGCAAGAGACCACTACGCCGCGACACACTGCGTGGAGTTCATGCAGCATATCTGTTCTCATTGCTCCAAACAGTTCAAGTAAGTTTTTTTCTTATAATAGGATACTTTCCTAGAACAATATAATAATTTTGTTAGTGAGATTATCAAAAAAAATATTCGGCAACTTTGTCAATCAGACGAAAAATTATAAAGATACTGTCCGGTACATTTTTGTAGTGAACTGTGATGTCACAAACTCATAGTCTTTGAAGCGCTCTATCTTTATCATTTATTGTTTATTTAACGAAAGAAAAAATACGTGTATAATAAAAATACTTTTAGATTATCAAACTGACGGAGTAATTTTAGTATTATTATTTTGACCCAGGAAACT
The DNA here is from genome assembly GCA_963082605.1 of Rhodophaea formosa. Taxonomy (NCBI): domain Eukaryota; kingdom Metazoa; phylum Arthropoda; class Insecta; order Lepidoptera; family Pyralidae; genus Rhodophaea; species Rhodophaea formosa. The sequence continues at coordinate 2,769,591 of OY720228.1, read as the reverse complement.
AGCGTTAGAAAGGTGAAATAATTAGAAGGTCTTGCTAAATCAATGATAAATATATATATATATACGGACAAATCACACAGATTGAGCTAGCCCCATAGTAAGTTGTTATGTAAGACTTGTGTTATGGGATACTAACTCAACGATACTATATTTTATAACAAATACATATATAGATAAACATCCAAGACCCAGGTCAATCTGAAAACGATCATTTTCCATCTTGACCTGACCGGGGACCGAACCCGGGACCATCCATGACACAGGCCACGTGTTGACCGCTACGCCACGCCACTTTTATAATAAACTGGTGTCGAAAGGAGTATTCATCATACGAAAAATCCCATAGCTTATTGTTACAGCGAGTAAATTAACCCTCGACATACTCTTAGCAGGGTGACTCAGCCCATCAATATGAACAACTTTTCCTATTGGATCTATGCAAGGACTCAAAAAAAATTATAATTTCCTACAAAAGTGTTCGGCCAGACCACTTGTATGACAATGTAATTTTTTTTAGATCACAGCATTGGTCCCATTGGATTTTTTTTAGTTCGATGAACTGGTTTGATTGTTGAACGATACGGATGTTTTTCCAATTACCCTGTGCCCTGTATAGCTGAATAAAAAAACTGCAGTTTCTACACTCATTTCGGGTGGTTTGTATTTTATGGAATGCCGTTTGGATGTATTTTATTGTATTTTGTGTCCTTTGAATGTTTGCATTAAATTTCAATATTTATTTATTTTCAGACGCAAGTCATCTCTTAGAAAGCACATTTTTAACCGACACAGGGAGAAAGAACGAGTGTTGTGTGTTTACTGCAGCAAAACTTACGCTAGTATGGAGGTGCTCAAGTCACATATGATCACGTGAGATAATATTATTTATTGTTTTTAACTTTTACGCAGTAAACAGAAAAAATTACAAAGAGCATCCCTTCTTACAAAAAATGACACCTAGCAAAATGACAGCTCTTTACGGAGCAACAAAAGGATTACATTCACTATTATTATCACTACGGGACTTAACGCGATTATTATAGAGGTTTGTCTCATATTTCGACAAATTTGCAACAGCCATCTTCACAGATTGACTGAAGAGCTGCAGTGAATTTTAGAACCGTCAAGGGAAACTGTACCGGTCTACCCTCTTTCTAATTTATTGTACAATTGAATTATATTAAGTATGCAAAGAAATATTAAACCAATTTTCATTAACATAAAGGTGTTATTCCTTGCGTCTTAAAGAAAAATCTGTAGTTCGAAGCGGCTTCTATGCTTTATTCATTCACCGCTTCTACGAGATTTCTCTGTAGGAGTCGCCCTCGTTTGGTTGGAATCTTCGCTGCCTAAAACGGTTTTCAATTGATACAGAATAAATATAACGCATTTATCGGAATGTATCAAGTTTAAAATTGGAAATGATTAATACTATATTTTATATTGATACATTGTCTTTTACTATACGTCGATCATGTATGGAAGATGTATTAACTCTTTTAATATGGTGTTGGAGAATCGCAAAATAACTTAAAATCTGTTTAAAGGAGACACCCGGAAGAAGTATCAGCAGAGAAGAGAAGTAAGAAATACGTTTGCCAAGAGTGCGGCATGGCGTTCGGCGCCCCTTCGCAGCTGAAGAAACACGCGCTAAGGCATTCTGATGTGAGGGCGCACTACTGCGTCGAATGTGACAAGTAAGTTATTTTTCAATAGATCATCATCATCATCATCATCAGGTCTGTAGACTCCACTCAGGAGCACAACCCTCTCTGTACTAACAGAGCGATATATTAGCCAGAGCTGTCAGAGGATTTGGCCTACACTCTTCGCTGGCCAGACGGGTTGAAGAGGTCTCTTTGATGTTTGTAAGCATTATTTAGCTTGTATTTCCTAAGTCGCTTTCTACGACATCCACGGGAAGACTTATAGTGGTCCCATTCTACTCCGCCAGGAACCACACGGCCAACGGCAGAACCAGAAGAATTATATGAAGACCCAACTGTCAAAATGGCGATCTAGTTATAAAATTGCTCTCAAGATGGCGCTGATTGGTTCTGAAACGTGCCAGCATCTGAAAAAACACGCGCTAAGGCATTCCGGTGTGACGAAACTACTGCGTCGAATGTGACAAGTTATTTTTCAGTTATTTCACAGAAAACCGACGTTTGAGTAGTAACTTTACCTCTGCTATGCTTCGTTCGGTGAGTGAGAGAGCCGGAGGCCTACACCCTCACCCCTCTGTGAGGGAAAAATAAAAGGCCTGAACCATGTTGTCACACCCCTGGTGTTGCAGTTGTCCAAGGGCAGCGGTGGTCACTTACTTATTTGCCGTACTATTCATAAAAAAGCTTCGTAGCCTTTGTTCTACGGTGAATTTCATTAGTGCCTATTTTTGATGCTCACCGCGCCCTATCTCATATCATGCTCTGAGAGAAAAATCCATATATTTGGTTTTTTGCGACTATGTTAATGTTCTTATTTTTTTGTTCAGGAGTTTCAAGACTGAAGACACGTTAAAATATCATCTTACAACTACGGCTATTCACAACAACTACATGGAGTTAAGGTGAGCGATTTTACTAAACAAACATAGTTTTGAAAGATCTAGTACCTTAGTTATAAGCACCTTAGAATAGCCTAATATCATAAAATTTTATTATTTAATTACAATGATAAAGTGAAAAATATCCTGAACACTACAAATAACTGGTGGTAGTTTTGTGCGTCAATAGCGGTCGTTGACTCAACTCGTTTGGCTGTAAAAGGGTTTACACGCTGTATCTTAAGCCGTTTAGTTCCCCGGCAGAGTAGAAAAGAACCACTCCAAGTCTTCCCGTGGATGTCGTAGAAGGGGGTTAGGATCAGATGGACAAGATATTAGTATGGCCAAGTAACAAAAAGAACAAGGCGACTTAGGAAATAAGAGGTAAAAAAGTTATACATGAAACAGACCTTGCCAACCCGTCTGGCCAGCGTGAAGAGTGTAGGCCAAATCCTCTGACTGCTATGGCTCTGGTAGTACAGAGAGGGTCGTGCTCCTGCAGTGGAGACTAGAAAAGACCTGATGATGATCTTAAAAGTAGTAAAAATTGACTTCTGGAAAATAATAAATTGTTTGTGATTTAGGTATCCTTGCCTACACTGCGACAAGCGTTTCGGAACCAAACGCAGCCTTGAGCACCATACCAACCGAATACATCTAAAAGTCAAACCATTTCCCTGCGACATTTGTGATAAGGTGAGTTTTTTTATTGCGGAGTTCGTAGTTTGGGATATTAGCGATATGGCTTCAATATTCGGGAATCGTTTTCATTATTAAAAATATATATTTTTTTATATTTTAGAATCTGGTTGTACATATTCTCCTTTTTGATAAGGATACTGCCCTGTATGAATATCTTACAACAAATGAGTGTCTGGAGTATCTGTAAAAGGTTTTACTTACATAAAAAATCCGATATCTGATCTATTTGTATTGGAGATATTTAATTTTTATTTTTACACAGTTTTCGTGATTCTATTCGATAGTGCAGAAGGGTGACGCAATAGTTAGTAAATTCAGTCGAAATACATGATCATTTATCACATATCCAAATGGGTTCCATCTCAGGGTTACTTCATTCAAATATCTACATAAGAAATTATCAGCTCAATGGAAAAACTGCACTTTCTACACACTGATTGGATATTTTGCATTTTATAGAATGCCGTTTGGCTTTTGGGAGTATATGATTGTCTACAATGAATTTTTAAAATATACATATTGCTTTGAGACTCGAGGTATCTCTTACAAAGCACATTGTTAATCGACACCGCAGAGGTCTAAATTAATTATATGAGATTTTAAGCACATTACAGAAAATTCGAAAAAACTTTTCAAAAAGCATTATCAGTATACGACGTGTTAATGAAAAAGCGCAATTGTTGCAAGTAGTATACTGCCGTGCTATCGATATTGGCAGTAAGTACCAATTTTGTCAAAAATGAGTTAGTTATATATTCGGAATCAGCGTGAAGAGCTCTACAATATGATCTGACTCGTATTTTGATAGCTTTACAGGAACCTGTAACTCTCAATAAGCATAACAGCAGTGACTCTATTTTTCGACGACTTATTCTTATTATAATAGAAGTAAATATACTTACTTCCTGTTTTAAAGTGATGCTTTTGGTATTTGTTTTTCCAGCTACTTGTAACATTGGCATTAAGTACATATACTCCGGTTATAATAAGAGCAACTCTTTTTACTTTTGACAATGAACGGCATCATTTATCAGCAGTAACATATCATACTGATTTTATGTAAAGCGGTACTCAAGAAAACTTTAGTTAGTATTACTTAGCATAACAGCACTAACTTTTTATACAGCGGTTATGATAAGCACAATATATCTATTAAGTTTTAATCAACAGGTTTAATATATTGGCAGCAACTATGCGTACTGCCGTTATGATAAGCAACATCTAAATAACCTAAAACGTCTTTAACTTAGAAAATTAGCAGTAATTTAAATGGTGAACTCGTAAAAAGGATGTTTAAAGGGAGGGCAGAAGCTTGCGGGGTGCGGAGGCGTTTGCACCGCTCGCGCAAGTCGCAACAGGAAAGCTTAGTCCGATCAGTACCGCTGGCAAGTAGGGTCACGTTGTCGTGTGTCCCGGCCCGGCTGCCACCGCGCGTCTCTCAGTTCAGGATTGGCGCCAATAATTACGTAAGTTTTTTGTTTTATGTTACAGGGTATTTTTCATTTCACAAAAACATTATTTTCATTGTGTATTGTTGTTATTCTAATTAAAGAAACGTAAAAGATAACTTTAGTTGCCTGTGTTTAGAAAAAGGTACAACAATTGTATTCATACTAAGAACTCGAAACTGTAAACGCAGTCTTGATTATAATTTCGTCAATTTTTTTTTATAAGGAAATTATACCTCAGATTGTAGCATCGAAGCAAAATATAAATTTGTTAATAATCACGTGTTTCGTATCAAATAAAGGGCTTCACGAGTCATTACAAATATGTATGAATATATAATATGTTTAACCGAAAATTATACCGTTCGTTTTCATATACAATATACCTACATAATATTGTAATAAACTAAGCTCACTATTATTAGTCATGTGGTTCTGAAAAAAAGAGCTTGACTTATTTTTTTCTTTTTCAGATCATGGCTACCAGAAAAGATATAATCTTAAACAGAGCTAGAAAAACAGCAATGAAAGTTACTAATATTGACAACATATTTTCTCGTTGGTGCGATTTTAACAATAACAGAGTCATTTTCGATTACCGGAATGAATACTCAAGCAATTATAAACTGGCACAAATGTACTACTTTGACAATATGGAAACTGGATTTGACAAATTATCCGACAAGAATCATCATGACCCCGATTACAGGCTGTCACAAAAGGCAACAAATAGAACAGTAGGCCGACAATTGGTAAATATCGGATTTGATGACCAGATTTGTACATCTGTTAGCGTTACCAGTCAAAATGAAATTGATTTATATTGCAATGAAGAGATAACTTCTTCTAATGGCCCAGAAGCTAGTTCCTCTGACTTGCCGGAAGATCCGTTTGCAGAATCTGACGATGAGAGAGATAAAGATTATATACCAGACGCTGTCTTTGAAAACACTTTTGAAAGCACTATTAGTGACGTAACAGTTGTGATGGAGGACGCGAACCTTAATAATATGAATGACACGGTTACATCTATTTTGAACCCAAGTATTTTTCAGCACTGCGAGTTTGATCAATGTAATTTAGAAGCATTTAGTAGCTGTGAAAAGTGTTCTTGTCTTCTTTGTACTGAGCATTATGCCTATCAAATACAAGATAGTGGATGTGTAAAACATTATCCTTATTCAACTGAAAATACTATACGCAGTATAACCGAAATGATTGAGAGCAAAGATAAAGAAAATGACTTAAATAGCATAAACCGATCAACAAGAAAAATATCAAATAAAGAACACAAGAAAATGCATGTAACATCTCAATGCCAATATGTCAACTGTATGGACGAAGTATTTAGCACGTGCGGAAAATGTTTATGTTTCCTCTGCTTTAAGCATTTTATTGCCGAAGATACATACAATGACTGTAATAACCACAATTCTAACATTAATAACATGAAAAGACAAAAGAAAGTTAACAAGAACAAAGTTTTGAAAGAAAATAACGGTAAACAGTTTAACGAAGAAATAAATACAACAGACAAAGGACTTACTAAAGATGGACAACCAAGGAAAAGGAGGAAGATAGAAGTACCACTATCAGAAAGAAAAGAAAAAAAGAATGCAGCGGAAGTCGAGAAACTTACACTTAAAGAGCCATGTGCATCGACATGTCGAAGAAAATGCACGGAAAATATTAGTGCCCAACGCAGACAGGAAATCAACGATGAATATGTTTTACTAAATTGGGAATTGAAAGGTTGTTTTATAAAATCTCACGTTGAACCTAAAAAAGTTGCAACGAGAAAAAATACTTCAAACATTGATAAACCTAAACGAAATGTCACTTATTCGTATTATTTTTATCTAGATCAAGCAAAAGTTGAAGTGTGCAAGACTTTCTTTTTAACAACTTTAGGATACAGTGCTAAAAATGACAAAAGGCTGCTGTTAGCTCTACGAAGACCTTTTGAGAAACAAAACTATCAAAGAGGAAAATACATTAGAAAAAATAAATCTGACAGAGACCTAATAAAAAAATATATTGCAGAGACATACAATCCAGTGAACTCACACTATCGCCGCGAGCATGCCCCCAATAGACTATATTTGCCAAGTGATATCACAATTACAGTAATGCATAAAAATTTTTGTAAAACATATCCAGAACAACAAGTTGGCTTTGAAGTGTTCAGGAAAGTCGTTCGGGATGATATGAATATATCTTTTGCTCATTTAGGGAACGAGGAGTGTGAATCATGTGCTGAATTTGAACAACACCATAAAAATCACGAAGCTCAAAACGAAACCTGTGATTTCTGTAAGAATTTTGCACTCCACAAATCCAGGTACAGAGAATCACGCAAAGCATATAAAGAGGACGTTAAAAAATCTGAAGTTGAAAATGATACTATCTACTTTTCTGTTGATTTACAAAAAGTGGTAATGTTGCCAAGGATGGACCAGTTTAAACGCTCAATATTCTGTTCCCGTATCATAGCATTTAATGAAAGTTATGTACCTTTAGGGCGTTCCAAAAAAAACAATGTTCCTTTCGCAGCAGTATGGCATGAAGCTACGACAGGTAGAAAACAAGAAGATATAATATCTGCGCTAAATGCATTCTTACTGCACAACCGTGATGTTAGCCATATTGTGTTGTGGATGGACAATTGTTCTGCGCAGAACAAAAACTGGGCCATTTTGAGTTATCTTATCTACATTATGAACAGCAGCAACATAAAAGCAGAAACTATTACATTTAAATACCTAGAACCTGGACATACATATATGTCTGCCGACAGCTTTCACCACCAGGTGGAACAGTCTATGCAAAAAAAAAAAGTGTACGATTTTCCAGACTTTGTTAATGCTGTAAGGGAAGCAAACTCGGGAAAATGCCTAGTAAAAATCATGGAATTCGATGATTTTTATAATTACGTCGATTTATCTTCGCAACAAAAACTTCGTAAAATGGAACCTAGAGTTTACCTTAAAGACATTATGGAGCTTCAAGCAACTCGAGGTGATTTCACATTGCGATATAAAACAAATCACTATGATGATGAAATGCAGACTCTAGACTTTCTACAGGTGAAGTGTATGAAAACAAGGATTTTTCCAGAGCTTCGAAGAAAATCGTCTCCGACAGGAATCGCAAGTTCAATAAAACGAGATATTATAAACAAATTATTGCCATTGATGCCAAAAAATAGGCAAACGTTTTGGTTAGATTTACCTATAACTGGTTATCTTTAGTTTATTATTAGGTTTTTACAAATAAATATAACTTTAAAATTATAATTTAATAAGTTGATTAGTTGGCGAGTTTATTAATGTGATTATAAAACAAGTAAAGTTCCTGCAAAAGATCTCAATCATATCAAAGAATAAGTAATAAGTAGTAAGAGACTGCGTATTTTTAGTTAGTTGTTTGATTCTGTTTTTGATTTTTTTTAAGCAAAGTTAACCTAAAATTTTTAGGAGTTTGTTATATCATGTTTATATTTTGTTATATTTTACTAATATAAGAACCTATAAAAAATAATGAATGCCTAAGGCAATGTTTGTCATAAAAGTTGATTGTTTTGCATGTTGTGAAATGTTTATTAATCACCTGAAACTTATCTGTAATTTGTGTGCCATTACTCAATTAAGTTGTATAAGATGAATAATAGTAAGTTTTTAACATATTATAGATTGATAAGAATAATAAACACATATTCATACTTTAATACCCTGTTTAATTTCATTTAAATACTAATAGGTGCAAAACCTAAAATTGTATGGAGGACTTGCAATAACGGCAGTACATACACACTTACTCCGATTATTCATAGCTTTTTCTATCGTTTGTTATTATATTGAGATGCTAGATATAAACGGTTTAATGACTTTTAAAATTATTACAGTAATAATGAAAGATTATTAAAAACATCATATTAAAGTACATGTTTTAGTTTATATTTTACAAAAATCACTTTTCAAATAAGTCATAAGAATAATTCAGAAAACGTAAAAGTCTAGCGAAAACTTTAACCGCCATTTTCTCGAAACTATGCGTCAGGTACTTACTGCCATTATCGATGGCACGGCAATGCGTTAAATACAGAAAACAAGACGATTAAATATTTTTTTAAATCTTAAAAATGCAATTCATTTTAGATTTTTTATTTTCTTTCGTTTACTCTTAGTTTTTATCGTTAATTCATTTATTACTACCTTTTTAATTTTTTTTTATTTAACCTATAATGTCCCACTGCTGGGCAAAGGTCTCTTCCATTTTCTACCACTTGTCCCCATCCCTTGCGGTCTCTGACCAGTTACGCTGGAATGCGTCAAGGTCATCTCTCCAACAAATGTATTTTTTTTGGCAACAATAAGGTCCATTAGTTAGTTACAATTTTTCGTACAAACTGTGTTAGTAATTTAACTAACTTTTATTTATTAATTTTGTCCCCAGGCATACGTAAGCAACTGGGCGCTATCGGAGCATAAACGTCTCGCCCACGAGGGGTACAAACGACCGTTACGGTATCCTTGTCCGATGTGCGACAGGGTTTTTGATGTAAGTATATTTTATAAAATTCGCTGTGTTTTTATAAAATTTTTAAGAACTCGATCATATTTCTGGTAAATAAGAAACAAGTACATACTTCCAATATACTATAACATCAATTAATGTAGCGACCCAGTTTACCCAATAGTCTGGCCACAGAACTTAATATCCTCAAGATTCTTCATCGCACCATACTGGCGAACGTCCATATCAGAGCTAACAAGAGTACTACATTCTTTGGAAAATGAAATTTTACATCCATTCACGGCAATTTGTGGGTTAACAATCAGGGTTGCCACCGCAGAATGAATTCCAGTACAGTAAGAGACGGCGCGTAACGTGCGACTAGCAACAGTTGCAGCTATCTCTGTTTTTCCAAGCTATCAAACACACCCGAGAAAGGGGTATGTGCGGGGACGCCATATTGCGGGGGGCGCTGCGAGTTTCCGTTCAGTACGATAGTACTAATAGTTATTCTGTGTTTAGAGATATTTTTGGGTTCTACAGCTCTCTGGGGAGCACTAGCATTGAGCTATGACCTTATTAACCGACTTCAAAAAAGAAGGAGGTTCTCAATTCGTCGAAGTCTTTCTTTTTATGTATGTTCCCCGATTTCTAAAAGACACCTGGACTGATTTAAGAAATTGTAATAGTTTACAGATGGTCCTATTAATTTTTTATCGAAATGCGTCAAGCGCTATTTGAAAAATACACAAAAACCAAAAAAATGTTGTTTACACGCATGCCGTTCGGTTTACACTTATGTCCATTTAATTCATAAGAATGCTTATTCAAATAAATTGACAGGGTTGCAGTCAGTTTTTGTTTTTTGTAAAAAATATGTTTAATTATTGGTTTACCGAGAAACAATGTCCAAACTCAAATATTTTACTCATCGTAACATATTTTAAACGTCGTTTAGTGAACATTAATTTTCATTACAATTTCTTGTTTATAACGTACTATATTATTGTTAACGTCAATAATTTACTTACAGATAGTTAGGGCCGCTTCCAAAGCGGAGTGCAGAAGAATAGTCAACAAACTGCACAGCGCATTTTCTCCAAATGACGTCAACTAACAATCCTTAGAACTAATACGTGGACTTGAGCTTACATTGTCGTGTAATCAATTAAAATTCAATTAGTCAATAATATACCGTCTGTTCCGATTGTGATTTTGTTTTCAATTTTTTTTTTGTTTGTGTGTCTATCTATGTACTAACAGTGTATTTTTCTACCCACAGCGCAATCAAATCCTAAAGGCCCACCTTCGCACCCACACTGGAGAACGACCATACCAGTGCTCCAAGTGTCCTGCGTCCTTTGGACAGTCCAGTGCGCTGGGAACGCATAATAAATTGATACATCTGAGGCTTACTAGAGATGGGAAACCTAAGACTAGTGTTAAATGAAGATAAATATAATATAATGTTGTTGTATAGACTGTCAGCTACGATGCGTGCCCTTGGGGAGGCTTATGTCCAGCAGTAGACTGCAATAAGCTGATGGTGATACGGTAGACGACAGATCTTAATAGAGAGAACAAGACTCACTGTGCTGACCCTTCATAAAAAAGTGAGATAAGGTAAAGGAAGAAGAAGTATAGAACTCCCAACCTCATACAAAAATATTGGAGCAAGTTAATGCCTGTTACAAGGTAGGCGTCATAAAGAAACGATGGATTGATTGTGTCAAGGAGAGTATGAACAGTAAGGGAGTGACAAGTGCTATGGAAAACGACCGATCAAAATGGAGAGAACGGACATACTGTGCCGACTTTACATAAAAAAGTGGGATAAGTTAAAAGAAGAAGAAGACGAGGTAGGCGTCATAGTTAGATGACTGTTTTCATTCTTCAATAGATGGCGTTACGTCCGCGTTAGCCAAAACATGCTAAATTGAAATATAATTTATAAATATAATGCCAAAAATATTGTTTTAATTCTAATTTAGATATATTTCGTGAATAATGCTTTCATTGTAGATGGTAGATACAAAGTTGTAACGTAACCAGTGGTGCCATCTATGTGCAACTGTTAGAAAAATCGTTAGAATAAGAGGTTGGGAGCATGGTAAGGGCAAAGACAATGTAAGGGCAACTCCCTTTACTTACTGGCAAGGACCTATCCTTGATCTGTTGTTGGTTTATCGTGTGTGTAAGTGGTCAACCCTTGTGTCAGATTTTTAAGCTGTCTAAAGACATCTGACATACCTTGTTCTATGTGACCCGTGTCACTGATGATGCTTTGTCAGTAGTTGAGTTCTGATCAACACACGGTTTTTGTAATTATACGATTGTGATATTTATTTTAAGTAAACACATAGTACCTAACTAACATTACAATGCTCGGTATATTACTAAAATTGAAAATATGTGATGAAAAAGAATTCGCCACAGGTAGGATTCGAACCCACGAGTCCTAGGTCTGCGCCCTAAGTGCCATCATTATCGTTTAAGAATTACGTCTTTCTGTAAATAAATTACTTTTTGTAGTCATTGTTTTTAATTTATTTTTCCATCCTAATTTATTTACTAATTGAGATTTATTTTCCCAATATTTATTGAATTTATATATTACAATCTAGTGTATTCGTTGCCTACGAGTAATTTTACATTTGCCTATGTTATTATCGCTAATTCAATAACCTAATTTATTCCTAAAGAGGCTCAAGTTAGGTATTCTTTAACTTACTCCTAAATGAGATGAAATTGAGAAAATCTAAATGGTACAGATATTTTTTTGCTAGTACAAGGCTAGTACATTAGTTGTATATTTGGTATTAGCTACTTATTTTTTTAATACTACTAAGTAGGCAAACAGGTATAATTCTTTGCAGTCAACATTAACGATATCTGCCCCCCTATTTACTAACTCGGATGACAGGTGTCGATGACTATCAATATAGAATTTACTGTTACAATGCGGGTATTGCTTGCTCGAACTTTTAATTTGAAATACAAAAACCGCATTGTAACAGTAAATTCTTGATTGATAGGCATCGACACCTGTCATCCGAGTTAGTAAATAAGCCGGCTGGTCTATTTTCGAAATTAACTGACAAATCGATCTACAATTTCTTTCAAATCATACTTTAGATTATTATCTACCACGGACAAAACGGTATTTTTAAAAATTTTAATCTTAATGTATAAAAAAATATTTAAAAGTCGTTCTTCTGATCCATATTGTCGAGCTGTCTGTCGAGCTCTGTGGCGCAGTGGTCAACACGCCAGCCTGCGACACGGAGGTCCCGGGTTCGATCCCCGGTAAGGTCAAGATGGAAAATCATTCTTTTTCAGATTGACCTGGGTCTTGGATGTTTATCTATATAAGTATATATTATAAAATATAGTATCTCGTTGAGTTAGTATCCCCCGACACAAGTTCACAACTTACTGTGGGGCTGGCTCAATTTGTGTGATATGTCCCTATATATTAATTTATTTATTAACTAGCAGTTACTCCTCCTCCTTCGTCCGCGGTAACTCCAGGTTTGGAATGCGGGGATTATAAAATATGACGCTACAAAGCGGTAAACTAAACATATACCCCGCGGGAAACTATTACAAATATTACTCATTATTTTGCCGTTCTCAATTCTCACGAAATTTCATACAAATATGTCCAAGGATTAAAAAGTTTCATATAAACTTTAATCCTCTATTTCACCCCCTTAGGGGATGACTTTTGAAAAATCCTTCCTTAGTGGATGCTTACGTCATAAGAGGAATACGTGAGCAAAATTTCAAATTTCTAACTCTAAGGGTTTGGCCTGCGCGGGATCTTTGGTAATTGCCCATTTTTTAAAGTATTAAAATGAATATAGACATATGCCATCGCGGACTTTTCTGTAGACCTAAATAAGATACACAATTCCACCACACATTGTTTTGGTATATCTCAAAGGGTTTAGACAGCGTTTTCGTTGAAAGCTCCCAAACGGCTCATTTTTTTACGACACCTCCAACAAATATCGTTGGTATATACAAAAATGTATACAAAAACTTAACAAACTATATACTAAAATCTTCCTCGAGAACCACTCTATCCATTGGAGAAAACCGCATGAAAATCGGTTCGGTAGTTTTGGAGTTTATCGCGAACAGACAGACAGACAGACGCGGCGGGGGACTTTGTTTTATAATATGTAGTGATATGGCGTGTCCGTTACCCAGTTTTTGAACATGAGACAATATCATGTTTTCTATTGATAAATCAATGTAAATTGTTTCTTAAGAAGAAAAATACTTGATACTGATATATAACTTTTTTAAAAGATAATTATAGTGAGTGTCCGGCACAAAAGTTTGATTCATCTGGCTCGCACATCAGTTGATCGTACCAAGCCAAATACAAAACATCAGGCGATCACTACCTGTGCCATCACACAAAATACTTAATGAAAAGTACCTCATACCAAAAATTTAATACTACAAGTAGTGAAGTATAAATTTATTGAACCATATGTATATGATATAAATAGGTATAGATAGAACAAAATCATTCAAATTAAGGCGCTACTATAATAACACTAGCGCCACCCAGTAATTAATTCATTTAATCCTAAATTACACTGAATTTTAAAAATCTGACAAGTACATAACTAGTAAATTACTTGTAGTATTTTTGTATTAATTTTCACTAATATTCGTTTGATAAGAGCTTACTAGCTTCCATACGCGGCTCCGTTCGCGTTATTATCGATCCTGCGTTAACAGTGCTTTTCTCCGGGATGTACAACGGATGACAACGTGTATGCAAAATTTCATGACGATCAGTTCAATAGATAGGGCGTAACAAACAAACTCACTTTCGCATTTATATTATTAATTTGGATGGGATAATACATACTTATAAGATAAGCATACGACGATCGAGACATATGTAGAGAAACATCTAAGACACAGGCTAATCTGAAAAAGATAGTTTCCCATCATAGGGATCGAACCTGGGACCACTCGTGTCGCAGGCTGACGTGTTAACCACTACGTCACGGCGGCAGTTATTTGAAATTTTCACAGAATGTGTAAGTACTTGTCTCTAAAACAACAAAAAAAAACAAAATAAAATTAAAATTAAATACCGGGGCACATATACAAGAAACTAGTCTCTTGGGGGTTTTTGTACTCATAATATATGGTATGGAGGTACGGAACCGTACCTACGTCTATGATTTCGATTCCATTGGCTGGTATTATTATGCTGCCATAAGGCTGCCATCAAGCTGAACTGAATAGCTGGATTGCAAAATTTTATCACAATGAAGGCTTGTCATAAACTGATATGACAAAATTTTGATCGATTTGTATGGAAATGACAATTTACCTATATTTTTGAGTTTCCAGCATTGCGGTCCCATTGTAAAAGTGGTGTAAAAAACAACTTTTACAGTTTTAATGCTGAAAACTCGAAAATAAATTTCATTTCCATACAAATCGACTGAATTAAAGATTACAATTTTTTGACATCAGATGGGCGTTACCATGAAGGGCAAACTAATCACACAGATTGAGCTAGCTTTAAAGTAAGTTCAAGACTATGGGATACTAAGTCAACGATGCTATCATCATCATCATGTCTATGTTAGTCTCCACAGTTAGAGCACGACCCTCTCTGCTACTACCAGAGCCATTTTTAGCCAGAGCAGCCAGAGGATTTGGCCTACACTCTGCACGCTGGCCAGATGGTGTCTGATGGTGTCCTCTGGTGTCAGAGTTCTTCGGAACCGCCACACGGCCATGATACTATATTTTATAGCAAATACATAGATATTATATAGATAAACATCCGAGAAGCAGGTCATCTACAAAATATCATTATCAATCATGAACTCATCGGGGTTCGAACCCAGGACTAATCTATCTATCTATCAACCAGTGACGTCCACAGCTGGACATAGGCCTTCCTCATAGATCGCCACAAATTTCGGTTCATAATAGAACCCAGGACTAAAGTAATTCAATTAAAATACCTATTTCTATATTGAACTTTTTGATACCATATATAATGGAATTATTTTAGGTACTTACATTATATTTTATTACCTAACTGCAAAAACGCGTGTAATCAACGCCCGAAGCCCTAGTTCTCGCCTTGGAGCCCTAGCGGCGGAAGCGCGCGCCCCGTTTCCTACACGTAACGACTTCCTATTTCGCGAGGTGTGAACCACAGCCGCGCTACTCGTGTACAGTCGCGGGATTTATCCCGAGATATGTATAGTGCCGTGTGGTTCCCGGCAGAATAGAATAGGACCACTCCAAGTCTTCCCGTGGATGTCGTAGAAGGCAACTTACGGAAGACAAGCTAAGCAAAGCTTGTAAACATCAAAATGATCTCTTCAACCCGTCTGGCCAGCGAGGAGAGGCCCTAGGGTGCTCAAATTACCCAGTGGGAAAGAGGGTCCTATGTGTAGGTATAACATCATCATCAGGTCTTTTTTAATCTCCACGTACCGCCCTCACCGTCACTGTTATTTTTTATTAAGCTTTATTTCCCATACAAACATAAGTATATATCTGTTATTTTAGTTAGTAAGTTTAGTTTTATTTCCGTTTACACGGTCCGTTTTTGGGTGAAAGCCTCCTCCATCTTTAGCCATCTGCTTCTATCGTCACTGTACCAGATCCATATTATTAGCCGGAGCAGTCACAGGATTTGGCTTAATAATGATGAATCTGATGTTTATAGGTAAACTTGGTTTAGCTTGTGATTCTTGAGTCGCCTTTTACGACATCCACGGGAAGACTTGGAGTGGTCCTATTCTACTCTGGCGGGAACCACACGGCTGGATGGAATACTGGATTTATCTTTTTACTGGTCTTATTTTTTTTTTACAGAGCACGGAATGTTGCTCGCACCCCAATTCTTTCTGGCATAGGACGGCAAACGAGCAAGCGGGTTACCTGGTGGTAAGTGATCACCGCTGCCCATGTACTATAATGCAACTGTGACAAGAGCGTTGCCGGCCTTTCATTTTTCCTTCCCCGGAAGGAAGGAGGGATAGGCCTCCGGCTCTTTCACTCACCGAACGAAGCATAGAAGCTGTATGTAAAGCTACCTTCAAACATTAATTTTCTGTGAGATTGTTGTACTACCCTGGACGAGATTCATGCTACTAGCAAAAGTGATTTTCGCTGGTAGCGTGGCTCTACTACATAATATTATTCAATAATGATATCCCGAGTCGAGTCGCGCGACACGGCTCCCTCGCCGCGCGTCCGGGCCGTGCATCCGCCGCGGCCGGACGCGCGGGCTCCCGTGAGAACGCGCGCCCCTCGCAGGTGAGACCAAGGCGTCTGCTGGGTGGAATACTGGAAACGCTGGACTGGGAGAAAATAGATACTAACTCAACGATACTATATTTTATGACAAATACATATATAGATAAACATCCAAGACCCAGGTCAATCTGAAAAAGGTTATTCATCTTGATTGATCAGGGATCAAACACAGAACTATCCGTGTTACTCACAGACCGGCGTGTTGACCGATGCGTCACGGAGCTTTTGTATTTAGTCTGCAGGCAGATGTCTTTTTTGTTTTCTTATGTGTAATTTAAATGTTATAAACGCGATAAAAACCGTATTAAAATAATTTTATTTAAAAGATGTCTTTTTTATTGTTCCTTGCATGCTGATCTGGGAAACGAACTGGGTGAGCTTTAGAAAAGCTTAGCACGATTTTTTTATATCTGAAGATTGGATCTAATAGCACTCTCCTTGCAGATGCAACGCAGACTCAACACTATGATTTTGACAGCGCGGAGATGTAAGTACTTAATTTAAATTTTCATACAAAATAGCACTTAAATTTTATAAAGAACCAAAAAGTGGGGTTTTGCCCTAAGTTGAAGACGCTTGCTCGTTCTATTTTGGTCACACGGGAACCTAACGAACATAACCTAGCTTCTGTGACCAACTTGCTTCTTTTGTCATTTTGTATGAAAGTTAAAGAGCTAATAATGTAAAAACGGCCCGGAACCGCAATTTAAGAAGATAGACTACCTGTACATTTTCATACAAAAAGCGATAACGCTTCCCACCCCTTAAACATAGTCCAATTTCAATATTTTTGATTTGATATTTAAGATATGCTTACAACATTAGTCATGAGCATATAAGTAAATATCCATATTTTTTACATAAAAAATACCCGGAGTATTTTAATTTATTCAAATTAATCTAATTCGAATTAATAAAAAAGAACGGTTAGCCCTAGATTAAGGTGTGCTAAATCGAATGACAGCAAAATTTCCTCATTTCGTACAGGTTTAGGGGGGTGGAAGAGTTATCGCTTTATGTATGAAAATTACAGGTAGTCGATCGTCTTAAAAATGGTGTCGTTATTAAGAGGATAGAGAGTTGTATCTGTCACAGAGTAAACTGACACTTAGATTGAATAAATAAATAAATAAAATAAATAAATTAATATATACGGACAAATTACACAGATTGAGCTAGCCCCAAAGTAAGTTCGAGACTTGTGTTATGGGATACTAACTCAACGACACTATATTTTGTAAAAGATACTTATATAGATAAACATCCAAGACCCAGGTCAATCTGAAAAAGATAATTTTCCATCTTGACCTGACCGGGAATCGAACCCGCGACCATCCGTGTCGCAATCAGGCGTGTTGACCGCTGCGCCACGGTGTTAAATATAATTAGAGATAGCTATGAAAGTTCACGTACGCTAAATAACCACTTAATAAGGAGGGAGCGGGGAAAGATGTACAAGCACGTGCGCCATTCAACTAATCAGCGTAGGTATACCTTACCTTCATCGAATCATTTAACTGCAAGGACCGTAAATTGATCAATTTACTAAAATAAACACGTTAAATAATATACTTTAACTGCCGTTTATGATTTTCCGAAAGTTGATAATAAACTAAAAAAAATATAAATTAACGATTCTGGTTATTTTTATGTGACATATCGATTAAAATCCGCAGAATATTTTAATTCATGCTAAGCTATTCTAAAGCCCACCCAACGAACTGCTTCTCTTCCCCGCAGACCGTAAAGCTGGTCGAGGGAAAGGGTGAAAAACTATTACATTATAGGTAGTTTACTGTCCTTAACATTATTTTTAAAGAAAATTTTTATTTTCTTTAAAAATAATGTTAAGGACAGTAAACTATAATGTTGGCCTTAGATGACTTGTGCAAATATTTAAGTGGACTAGGTATATAATATGAAATTGGTGTGGGAGTAGTATCAATGTGTGAAATAGTTAGACAGCCATTTCTCGTCGGATGAGACAGACTCGGTCTCGTATTATGTTTTCTAATATTTTCGCGATTGTTACTCATTTAAATAAAATTAATTTAATACGGTTTTTATCGCGTTTATTACATTATTTATACACCTAACGTTTCGAACACTTTTCAGTGTTCGTGGTCGTAGGTAGACTAAGTTGGCATTTGTCAATTTTTTTTTAAATCGGTCTCGTATTGATTTTTCACCAGAAGCTCCCATAAAGCAATTAAAGGACTATGCGCAATGTTTGATTGCTACTTGTTAACTGTATAGGCACTTGCCTACCGTATAACATCGATAATTTGTATCTCTTTTAAATTGACATTGGCAGAATCACCGCAACCTCAGTGGAAGCCACTAATAATAAAATAGTTAAATAAAAATAGAATAACAGAAGAACAGAAGGGGAGGCTTTTGTCCAGCAGTGGGACCTAAATAGCTAGTTAAAAAAAATAGAATAGGATTTTCAACAGTGACAATATATATTTAAACAAATTTTATTTCATAAAAAATAATTTTCGTCGTAGATCGACTAGATCTTCAGGTCCTCTACTGAAAATATTCTTCAAGGTACATCAATTGAAGACATCGTGAACTACATACATACATACTTTCACATCTTTTTGTGATGGACGAAATCAAAATAGTGATGGGTTGCTAGGCGCATCGCCTATTGACATGATTCCTAACGCCCATTCTCTCAATCGGGTTTTACAATCTGCGCGGGAGGAGAAGCAGCTGGCTCATTCCTAGCCAACTAGCGCCACCCTTGGTTTTATTTCTTTTACTACTAAATACGATCAAAATGACAAAATGGACGTAAGTACGTCACTAGTAAATTACTTCTAGTATTTTTTTTATTGCTTTTCATTATTTTGCATTTGATTAATCAAGGGAACTACGCATTTCCGCCAAAAGCGGCCACTGTAGGCGGTAATGAGTAGTTCTCTCGTTCTGAAATACTGATGTCGATGAAAAGATGTACTAAAAATACTACAAATAATTTACTAAGGAAGTACTTACGTAGATTTTTTTTAATTTGTTCTTATTTCGGAGAACAAGAATTAATAACGGGTGTCGCTAGTTTCGGTGATGTAAGCCTCTTAACATTGTACTTTTTGTTCCAAAGTCCCAATTGATCCAAACTGAGCATTAATTCCGAGAGTTTGTCGATGACAGCTGGTCCCGGGATGTCATGTCCCAGGAATGTCCCGGTGGGGTGACTAAGCCTTTGGAATGTTTGGGATATCAAAAGGAATTTATATCTACAGCCTATATTGATGGAGAATCTCATTGTTTTCTTTTTCATAATCATATCTTTATTTGCTCAAAAACACGGTATTACACCAAGAATGTCTCGGCGGTGGGGTGACTAAGCTTTTGGAATACTTGGGATATGGGCTATATGCTTTATCACTTACCCTCCACTTAAATGTAATAAAATATAGTATTGTTGAGTTGGTTGGTATCCCATACCACAAGTCTTGAAGTTACTATGGGGCTAGCTTAATCTGTGTGATTTGTCCGTATATATTTATTTAATAATTTTACTTGAAATAAAATAATTAAATCACTATATTTATCAATTACCGCAATTAATTTTGAGATTTGTCTAATACCTCGACAACATTGCAGCTGCCATCTTAATAGTCTGAATAGCAGAAGATGGCAGAATAAATAATTTATTCAATAGGCGGCTGTATATTTTTACCAAAAGCCGCTTTCCCATGATTTTATGGTAACCCGTAGCCCCAAGTTTCAAGTTCGCTGGTATCGATCCCTGACCTACTTTTCATTGCACCAGCCCCCATGGCTTTAGGGTTACTGTTATGGCATTTATGGCACACGGAGGTCTATTTCATAAGTTTTTAGGGCTTGTATGTTTATTTAATGTTTTTGTCTTAAGGGAAAGCATACATATTTTAGGGTTCAGAGCTGCCCTTAATAAATATATATTTGAAATACAAATATGTTTATTTGCTATAACAGGGTACGGTACAGATGTTAATGAAAAATTTTGAACAAACCTATATAACTGTTAAAACAGTATGCAAAAATGTGGGCATGTGCAAAGGTGGTGGGCGTGGAGATGGAAAACGGAATCAATCTAGTGATGGGTTGCTAGCCGCATCGCCTACTACCGTGATTCCTTAGATTTTCGTCCTAATTTATTCGATTGACGAGCCCCGTGGCGCAACAGTCAACATGTCTGTGACCCCGATGCCGGGTTCGATCCCCGGTCAGGTCAAGATGAAAAATGATCAATTTTCAGATTGACTTGGGTCTTGGATGTTTACCTATATGTGATTTGTTATAAAATATAGTATCGTTGAGTAAGTATCCCATAACACGAGTCATACTTAAGAACTTACTTTGGGGCTAGCTCAATCTGTGTGATTTGTCCGTATATATTTATATATTGAAAAGATGTAGGTAGCAAAAATAATATTTTCTGTATTTTATTACACAAAACACTCTCCTTGCATTACAATCTGAAGGTCGCCCCTTAACCGTCGCTAGAATGTAGTAATTTGGCGGGAAAATGCCGCCATGTTTGTGTATTGTGACGTCGTATTAACTTTATCCTCCTATTTTCTGTAGCTCTCTGTTTTATTTATGAATATTTAGACGTGCCTTTTTGTGTGAATTTTCTTTTTTATTATGGAGCAACAGCGAGAGTTGTCTTTGTTTTAACCGAGCTAAACAAAGATGGATGTGGTTATATATGTCGCAGTCATCTGGTTAAAAATGCTATTTGATTGAATGACTAGCGCGTTCATTGAATGACCACGTTTAATTGAATGACTAGGCCGAACGTTGATTGAACAAGCGTCGCTTAACGTCCAACTAGTTAGCTGATTCTAACATAGCCCTTTGAACAGAGCGGACATGAAATCGGTCAGGTGATTCAAATTTAGTTATTTTTTTTCCCACTGCGGCGCTAGTAGTCATCAAAACAAATATGGCGTCAAACAGCTCGCATAGATAGCACGGTGTTGATATTATTTTTGATTAAATTTACTTATAAGTGTGTTATTTGTAACAAAATAGTATGACATTATGGATTTACCTATTATTACGCCGCCTCCGGCTTCTAAAAAAAAATAGAAAAATTTGCAATAATATGAGATTAAATAAAGCGTTGGAAATCATGCTACCTCCAAATATTACAAAGTCGGCTAAGATTCAACGACTTCGCTAAATGACATTCATTCAGTCAAGATGTTAAACGTTACATTCAATGACTTGACGAGTTGTCCTTTAGTCATTCAATTAAACGTGGTCATTCAATGAACGCGCTAGTCATTCAATCAAATAGTAGATTCAACCAGATGACTGCGACATATACAATCCATTTACCTGGTTGTTTTATTTTTGTTTTCGTGTGTGTATTTGTGTAACAGATTTGAGGTATCAGATTTTTTAAGCTGCCTATAGGCATTTGACATAGCTTAACTACTGCCATCAATGGTGACACCCGGGACCAACGGCTTAACGTGCTTTCCGAGGAGAGAGGAGGAGCTGGTGACTTTTTTATTCCAGCTTGCGGTCATCCATCCAAGTGGGCCACTCATAAAGGGTTAGTTAGGGTATGGCAGAACAATTAATTTGTGATCTCCGTTTTTTCCAATAGATATTTTTTATGGGGTCAACTAGAATCTTTTGAATATTTATTTTTTACAAACTGTACTAAAAACATACTGTCTAGCTCTTCCTTGCTGAATTGGGAGAAAGGAAAATACCTTAAATATACCAGCTGCCTTTCTTCCTCGCGCAGACTGTAAATGTCGGTCAAGGGATTGGGTAAAAATCTAACAGGTGATGCGGCTAGCAACCCATCACTATTTTGATTCCGCTTACCACCTTTACGCCCACTATGATGCTAATTGTGGCCGAATCTTATGATCTTCGGCTCTGTCTACCCCACTTGGGATAAAGACGAGATAATATGTATGTATGACTGGCAAAAACTTGAAGCATTTTTAGCGTAAATATTATCATATATATACTTTTGAACTTTCGCGTTGCATGATAATTAAATGACATCCAGTGACCACGGTCGGTGTAACCCGGCCGCAACGTCTGGAGAAAAACGGTATCATCATCAGGTCTTTCCAGTCTTCACTGCAGGAGAACGACCCTCTCTGTACTACCACAGCCATATATTAGCTTAAGTAGTCAGAGGATTTGGCCTACACTCTCCACGCTGGCCGGACGGGTTGGAGAGGTTTCTTTGATGTTTATAAGCTTTGTTTAGCTTGTGTTTCCTTAGTCGCCTTTTACGACATCCACGGGATGACTTGGAGTGGTCCTATTCTACTCTGCCGGGAACCACACGACGGAAAACGGTATGTTTCGCGTTAATTCCCGATATTGAATTTAATCATCTTATATTTTTAAATAGAAAATCCCCCTCCTCCCTCATGCTAACGAAATCCGTGACTCCGCAAGTAATCGACGAACATTATTAATGATCTTGTGTCATGTGTGTATCGTCATGTTTGGAAGTATCTTCCATGTTCGTTTTTTGTTTTTCGTATGTGTAAGTGGCCAACACTGGTGTCAGATTTTTCAAGCTGCCTTAAGGCATTTGACATAGCTTAACGACTGCCATCAACGATGACAGCCAACGGCTTAACGTGCCTTCCGAAGCACGGAGGAGCTCGAGATATTTTTATGCCACTTGCGGTCACCCATCCAAGTAGGGACTGCACCAGGGGTTGCTTAACATACGTATGCGCTCATAGAGCTCACACCCACTGGACCATCGGGGTCCTCTTCAGTATCTTCCATGGAATTAAGTTTGCCATATGAAGATATATCTAATAATATAAATAACTTCCACGCTGGTCGAGGTGAAAAGAAAATACGTAGAATGTACCAGCTGCTCCTCTTCCCGCACAGATCGTAAAACCCAATTGAGGGAACGGCGTAAGGAATCTTTTCAATGGGTGATGCGGCTAGCAAACCATCACTATTTTGATTTCGTTCTCTACCTACATTCAAGTCCAACATGCTTAACGTAGCCTCTAGGTTATAGACTTGGGTTGTGTCTACCCCGTAATGGGGAAAAGGCGTGATAGTATGTATGTATATAAATAAATAAATATATAGGGACATATCACACAAATTGAGCTAGCCCCACAGTAAGTTGTGAACTTGTGTCGCAGGATACTAGCTCAACGATATTATATTTTATGACATATACTTATAAAGATAAACATCCAAGACCCAGGTCATTCTGAAAAAGTAATAAATAAAAATATACTTATCTAATAATTAGCTATACAGCGTGTGAATTGACCCTTTATATTCCCTTTAAGGGATAACTCAGCTTGTCAATATGAACAACTTCCCAATCGAACCAATGCTCGGCTCTCGAATTTGTTTTGGCATGACGGAGTCAAGAGAGTATACAGTCAAAGGGAAAATATAAAGGTAGTTACAAAATATTGAAATGAATTAAAATGCATCGAGGAGTTCCTGCATACCTAACTAAAGCTGAAGCATAGTCCAAACTCCAAACACTACTTATAGCCTTATCCTTCAATGAAATGATGATGAAGGACCTTCATCATCATTTCGTGTAGATGGCGCGGTCAGTCGACCCGCACATACTTGGTGCCAGAATTCTTGGGAACCGCCTCTCGGTCTCTGACGCGATTCCTTTAACGAATACCATATCACCGCCGGGACCAACGGCTTAATGTGCCTTCCGAAGCACGGAATCATCTTTCTTGTCAGACAATCAGGTGATTCATGCCTGCAATGTCCAAAGCAAACCGGAAACAACTTAACAATGTATGCTTCCCGTGGGAATCGAACCCACGACCCCCATGTCAACAAGGCAAACGCCTTAAGAGTCCCACGTGAAGCCGCAATCCCATACAAACGTAGTTTGGTTTTAGTTTTACAACAGTTAAGCCAATCTCAACCAAATTTCGTACATACGACCGGATAAGGCATATTGATGTTTATAATCAGATTTCAAATTTAAAAACAATACCTATACAAAATTACAACGATTTGAAGTTTCGTATCGAAAACTTGTACTCGCTGTAATTTTTAACCACTGGACCACGGAGGCTGTCCTTATTCTTACAGAGTAGGTATAAAATGAAGACGGTAATACTCTACGGATTTTAATTCAGTTTTCTGTTTTTTCATTCAATTTAGCTTATGTTTCCTAAGTCGCCTTCTACGAAATTCACGGGTAAACTTGGAGCGGTCCTATTATTCTATTTTGCCGCGATAAAAACCGTATTAAAATAATTTTATTTAAAAGATGTCTTTTTTATTGTTCCTTGCCTGCTGATCTGGGAAACGAACTGGGTGAGCTTTAGAAAAGCTTAGCACGATTTTTTTATTTCTGAAGATTGGATCTAATAGCACTCTCTTTGCAGATGCAACGCAGACTCAACACTATGATTTTGACAGCGAGGAGATGTAATACTTAATTAAAATTTTCATACAAAATAGCTAGCTTCTGTGACAAACTTGCTTCTTTTGTCATTTTGTATGAAAGTTAAAGAGCTAATAATGTAAAAACGGCCCGGATCCGCGCTTTAAGAAGATAAGACTACCTGTACATTTTCATACAAAAACGATAACGCTTCGCACCCCTTAAACATAGTCCAATTTCAATATTTTTGATTTGATATTTAAGATATGCTTACAACATTAGTCATGAGCATACGAGTATAAGTAAATATCCATATTTTTTACATAAAAAATACGGGTATTTTTTATGTAAAAAATATGGATATTATACTCCGGGGAGTATTTTAATTTATTCAAATTAATCTAATTCAAATTAATAAAAAAGAACGGTTAGCCCTAGATTAAGGTGTGCTAAATCGAATGACAGCAAAATTTCCTCATTTCGTACAGGTTTAGGGGGGTGGAAGAGTTATCGCTTTATGTATGAAAATTACAGGTAGTCGATCGTCTTAAAAATGGTGTCGTTTTTAACAGGATAGAGAGTTGTATCTGTCACAGAGTAAACTGACACTTAGA
Source organism: Rhodophaea formosa (assembly GCA_963082605.1). Lineage (NCBI taxonomy): Eukaryota > Metazoa > Arthropoda > Insecta > Lepidoptera > Pyralidae > Rhodophaea > Rhodophaea formosa. The sequence goes on along the minus strand of OY720228.1, from coordinate 2,744,061 downwards.
TCGTATGTTATTTTAAATATAATTAGAGATAGCTATGAAAATTCACGTATGCTAAATAACCACTTAATAAGGAGGGAGCGGGGAAAGATGTTAAAGCACGTGCGCCTTTCAACCAATCAGCGTAGGTATACCTTACCTTCATCGAATCATTTAACTGCAAGGACCGTAAATTGATCAATTTACTAAAATAAACACGTTAAATAATATACTTTAACTGCCGTTTATGATTTTCCGAAAGTTGATAATAAACTAAAAAAAATATAAATTAACGATTCTGGTTATTTTTATGTGACATATCGATTAAAATCCGCAGAATATTTTAATTCATGCTAAGCTATTCTAAAGCCCACCCAACGAACTGCTTCTCTTCCCCGCAGACCGTAAAGCTGGTCGAGGGAAAGGGTGAAAAACTATTACATTATAGGTAGTTTACTGTCCTTAACATTATTTTTAAAGAAAATTTTTATTTTCTTTAAAAATAATGTTAAGGACAGTAAACTATAATGTTGGCCTTAGATGACTTGTGCAAATATTTAAGTGGACTAGGTATATAATATGAAATTGGTGTGGGAGTAGTATCAATGTGTGAAATAGTTAGACAGCCATTTCTCGTCGGATGAGACAGACTCGGTCTCGTATTATGTTTTCTAATATTTTCGCGATTGTTACTCATTTAAATAAAATTAATTTAATACGGTTTTTATCGCGTTTATTACATTATTTATACACCTAACGTTTCGAACACTTTTCAGTGTTCGTGGTCGTAGGTAGACTAAGTTGGCATTTGTCAATTTTTTTTTAAATCGGTCTCGTATTGATTTTTCACCAGAAGCTCCCATAAAGCAATTAAAGGACTATGCGCAATGTTTGATTGCTACTTGTTAACTGTATAGGCACTTGCCTACCGTATAACATCGATAATTTGTATCTCTTTTAAATTGACATTGGCAGAATCACCGCAACCTCAGTGGAAGCCACTAATAATAAAATAGTTAAATAAAAATAGAATAACAGAAGAACAGAAGGGGAGGCTTTTGTCCAGCAGTGGGACCTAAATAGCTAGTTAAAAAAAAATAGAATAGGATTTTCAACAGTGACAATATATATTTAAACAAATTTTATTTCTTAAAAAATAATTTTTGTCGTAGATCGACTAGATCTTCAGGTCCTGTACTGAAAATATTCTTCAAGGTACATCAATTGAAGACATCGTGAACTACATACATACATACTATCACATCTTTTTGTGATGGACGAAATCAAAATAGTGATGGGTTGCTAGGCGCATCGCCTATTGACATGATTCCTAACGCCCATTCTCTCAATCGGGTTTTACAATCTGCGCGGGAGGAGAAGCAGCTGGCTCATTCTAGGTTTTTTCTTTTCTCCCAGACCAGCGTGAACTTACTGCTTGGTGATAAGACTTCCAGCCGGCCTATTTACTAACTCGGATGACAGGTGTCGATGCCTATCAATCTAGGATTTGCTGTTACAATGCGGTTTTTGTTTTTCTAATAAAAAGTTTGAGCAAGCAAAACCCGCATTGTAATAAAAAATTCTAGATTGATAGGCATCGACACCTGTCATCCGAGTTAGTAAATAGGAGGGCAGATATCTCAACCAGAGCCTACTTAAGACGCTTACACCAGCCAACTAGCGCCACCCTTGGTTTTATTTCTTTTACTACTTAATAAAATCAAAATGACAAAATGGACGTAAGTACGTCACTATTATTTTGCATTTGACAAATCAAGGGAACTACGCATTACCGCCAAAAGCGGCCACTTTAGGCGGTAATGAGTAGGTCTCTCGATCTGAAATACTGATGTCGATGAAAAGATGTACTAAAAATACTACAAGTAATTTACTAAGGAAGTACTTAAGTACGTAGATTTTTTTTAATTTGTTCTTATTTCGGAGAACAAGAATTAATAACGGGTATCGCTAGTTTCGGTGATGTAAGCCTCTTAACATTGTACTTTTTGTTCCAAAGTCCCAATTGGATCCAAACTGAGCATTAATTCCGAGAGTTTGTCGATGACAGCTGGTCCCGGGATGTCATGTCCCAGGAATGTCCCGGTGGGGTGACTAAGCCTTTGGAATGTTTGGGATATCAAAAGGAATTTATATCTACAGCCTATATTGATGTAGAATCTCATTGTTTTCTTTTTCATAATCATATCTTTATTTGCTCAAAAACACGGTATTACACCAAGAATGTCTCGGCGGTGGGGTGGCTAAGCTTTTGGAATACTTGGGATATGGGCTATATGCTTTATCACTTACCCTCCACTTAGTTGTAATAAAATATAGTATTGTTGAGTTGCTGGTATCCCATACCACAAGTCTTGAAGTGACTATGGGGCTAGCTCAATCTATGTGATTTGTCCGTATATGTATATTTATTTAATAATTTTACTTGAAATAAAATAATTAAATCATTATATTTATCAATTACCGCAATTATTTTTGAGATTTGTCTAATACCTCGACAACATTGCAGCTGCCATCTTAATAGTCTGAATAGCAGAAGATGGCAGAATAAATAATTTATTCAATAGGCGGCTGTATATTTTTACCAAAAGCCGCTTTCCCATGATTTTATGGTAACCCGTAGCCCCAAGTTTCAAGTTCGCTGGTATCGATCCCTGACCTACTTTTCATTGCACCAGCCCATGGCTTTAGGGTTACTGTTATGGCATTTATGGCACACGGAGGTCTATTTCATAAGTTTTTAGGGCTTGTATGTTTATTTAATGTTTTTGTCTTAAGGGAAAGTATAGGTACATTTTTCAGGGTTCAGAGCTGCCCTTAATAAATATATATTTGAAATACAAATACGTTTATTTGCTATAACAGGGTACGGTACAGATGTTAATGAAAAATTTAGAACCTATATAACTGTTAAAACAGTATGCAAAAATGTGGGCATGTGCAAAGGTGGTGGGCGTGGAGATGGAAAACGGAATCAATCTAGTAATGGGTTGCTAGCCGCATCGCCTACTACCGTATTTCCTTAGATTTTCGTCCAAATTTATTCGATTGACGAGCCCCGTGGCGCAACAGTCAACATGTCTGTGACCCCGATGCCGGGTTCGATCCCCGGTCAGGTCAAGATGAAAAATGATCAATTTTCAGATTGACTTGGGTCTTGGATGTTTACCTATAAGTGATTTGTTATAAAATATAGTATCGTTGAGTAAGTATCCCATAACACGAGTCATACTTAAGAACTTACTTACTTACTTTGGGGCTAGCTCAATCTGTGTGATTTGTCCGTATATATTTATATATTGAAAAGATATAGGTAGCAAAAATAATATTTTCTGTATTTTATTACACAAAACACTCTCCTTGCATTACAATCTGAAGGTCGCCCCTTAACCGTCGCTAGAATGTAGTAATTTGGCGGGAAAATGCCGCCATGTTTGTGTATTGTGACGTCGTATTAACTTTATCCTCCTATTTTCTGTAGCTCTCTGTTTTATTTATGAATATTTAGACGTGCCTTTTTGTGTGAATTTTCTTTTTTATTATGGAGCAACAGCGAGAGTTTTCTTTGTTTTAACCGAGCTAAACAAAGATGGATGTTGTTATTATGTCGCAGTCATCTGGTTGAATCTGCTATTTGATTGAATGACTAGCGTGTTCATTGAATGACCACGTTTAATTGAATGACTAGGCCGAACGTTGATTGAACAAGCGTCGCTTAACCTCCAACTAGTTAGCTGGTTCTAACATAGCCCTTTGAACAGAGCGGACATCAATTTAGTAAATTTTTTTCCCACTGCGGCGCTAGTAGTCACCAAAACAAATATGGCGTCAAACAGCTCGCATAGATGGCACGGTGTTGATATTATTTTTTATTAAATTTACTTATAAGTGTGTTATTTGTAATAAAATAGTATGACATTATGGATTTACCTATTATTACGCCGCCTCCGGCTCCTATAAAAACTAAGAAAAATTTGCAATAATATGAGATTAAATAAAGCGTTGGAAATCATGCTACCTCCAAATATTACAAAGTCGGCTAAGATTCAACGACTTCGCTAAATGACATTCATTCAGTCAAGATGTTAAACGTTACATTCAATGACTTGACGAGTTGTCCTTTAGTCATTCAATTAAACGTGGTCATTCAATGAACACGCTAGTCATTCAATCAAATAGTAGATTCAACCAGATGACTGCGACATATACAATCCATTTACCTGGTTGTTTTATTTTTGTTTTCATGTGTGTAAGTGGCAAACAGATTTGAGGTATCAGATTTTTTAAGCTGCCTATAGGCATTTGACATAGCTTAACTACTGCTATCAATGGTGACACCCGGGACCAACGGCTTAACGTGCTTTCCGAGGAGAGAGGAGGAGCTGGTGACTTTTTTATTCCAGCTTGCGGTCATCCATCCAAGTGGGCCACTCATAAAGGGTTAGTTAGGGTATGGCAGAACAATTAATTTGTGATCTCCGTTTTTTCCAATAGATATTTTTTATGGGGTCAACTAGAATCTTTTGAATATTTATTTTTTACAAACTGTACTAAAAACATACTGTCTAGCTCTTCCTTGCTGAATTGGGAGAAAGGAAAATACCTTAAATATACCAGCTGCCTTTCTTCCTCGCGCAGACTGTAAATGTCGGTCAAGGGATTGGGTAAAAATCTAACAGGTGATGCGGCTAGCAACCCATCACTATTTTGATTCCGCTTACCACCTTTACGCCCACTATGATGCTAATTGTGGCCGAATCTTATGATCTTCGGCTCTGTCTACCCCACTTGGGATAAAGACGAGATAATATGTATGTATGACTGGCAAAAACTTGAAGCATTTTTAGCGTAAATATTATCATATATATACTTTTGAACTTTCGCGTTGCATGATAATTAAATGACATCCAGTGACCACGGTCGGTGTAACCCGGCCGCAACGTCTGGAGAAAAACGGTATCATCATCAGGTCTTTCCAGTCTTCACTGCAGGAGAACGACCCTCTCTGTACTACCACAGCCATATATTAGCTTAAGTAGTCAGAGGATTTGGCCTACACTCTCCACGCTGGCCGGACGGGTTGGAGAGGTTTCTTTGATGTTTATAAGCTTTGTTTAGCTTGTGTTTCCTTAGTCGCCTTTTACGACATCCACGGGATGACTTGGAGTGGTCCTATTCTACTCTGCCGGGAACCACACGACGGAAAACGGTATGTTTCGCGTTAATTCCCGATATTGAATTTAATCATCTTATATTTTTAAATAGAAAATCCCCCTCCTCCCTCATGCTAACGAAATCCGTGACTCCGCAAGTAATCGACGAACATTATTAATGATCTTGTGTCATGTGTGTATCGTCATGTTTGGAAGTATCTTCCATGTTTGTTTTTTGTTTTTCGTATGTGTAAGTGGCCAACACTGGTGTCAGATTTTTCAAGCTGCCTTAAGGCATTTGACATAGCTTAACGACTGCCATCAACGATGACAGCCAACGGCTTAACGTGCCTTCCGAAGCACGGAGGAGCTCGAGATATTTTTATGCCACTTGCGGTCACCCATCCAAGTAGGGACTGCACCAGGGGTTGCTTAACATACGTATGCGCTCATAGAGCTCACACCCACTGGACCATCGGGGTCCTCTTCAGTATCTTCCATGGAATTAAGTTTGCCATATGAAGATATATCTAATAATATAAATAACTTCCACGCTGGTCGAGGTGAAAAGAAAATACGTAGAATGTACCAGCTGCTCCTCTTCCGGCACAGATCGTAAAACCCAATTGAGGGAACGGCGTAAGGAATCTTTTCAATGGGTGATGCGGCTAGCAAACCATCACTATTTTGATTTCGTTCTCTACCTACATTCAAGTCCAACATGCTTAACGTAGCCTCTAGGTTATAGACTTGGGTTGTGTCTACCCCGTAATGGGGAAAAGGCGTGATAGTATGTATGTATATAAATAAATAAATATATAGGGACATATCACACAAATTGAGCTAGCCCCACAGTAAGTTGTGAACTTGTGTCGCAGGATACTAGCTCAACGATATTATATTTTATGACATATACTTATAAAGATAAACATCCAAGACCCAGGTCATTCTGAAAAAGTAATAAATAAAAATATACTTATCTAATAATTAGCTATACAGCGTGTGAATTGACCCTTTATATTCCCTTTAAGGGATAACTCAGCTTGTCAATATGAACAACTTCCCAATCGAACCAATGCTCGGCTCTCGAATTTGTTTTGGCATGACGGAGTCAAGAGAGTATACAGTCAAAGGGAAAATATAAAGGTAGTTACAAAATATTGAAATGAATTAAAATGCATCGAGGAGTTCCTGCATACCTAACTAAAGCTGAAGCATAGTCCAAACTCCAAACACTACTTATAGCCTTATCCTTCAATGAAATGATGATGAAGGACCTTCATCATCATTTCGTGTAGATGGCGCGGTCAGTCGACCCGCACATACTTGGTGCCAGAATTCTTGGGAACCGCCTCTCGGTCTCTGACGCGATTCCTTTAACGAATACCATATCACCGCCGGGACCAACGGCTTAACGTGCCTTCCGAAGCACGGAATCATCTTTCTTGTCAGACAATCAGGTGATTCATGCCTGCAATGTCCAAAGCAAACCGGAAACAACTTAACAATGTATGCTTCCCGTGGGAATCGAACCCACGACCCCCATGTCAACAAGGCAAACGCCTTAAGAGTCCCACGTGAAGCCGCAATCCCATACAAACGTAGTTTGGTTTTAGTTTTACAACAGTTAAGCCAATCTCAACCAAATTTCGTACATACGACCGGATAAGGCATATTGATGTTTATAATCAGATTTCAAATTTAAAAACAATACCTATACAAAATTACAACGATTTGAAGTTTCGTATCGAAAACTTGTACTCGCTGTAATTTTTAACCACTGGACCACGGAGGCTGTCCTTATTCTTACAGAGTAGGTATAAAATGAAGACGGTAATACTCTACGGATTTTAATTCAGTTTTCTGTTTTTTCATTCAATTTAGCTTATGAAACATAAGCTAAATTGAATGAAAAAACAGAAAACTGAATTGCCGGTAGCGAGGCTCTACTACAAGTAGACTAGTGAGAAACTAGAGACGAAAAGTGAATATCACTCAATGATATCCCGAGTCGTGTCGCGCGACACGGCTCCCTCGGCGCGCGTCCGGGCCGTGCATCCGCCGCGGCCGGACGCGCGGGCTCCCGTGAGAACGTGCGCCCCTCGCAGGTGAGACCAAGGCGTCTGCTTGGTGGAATACTGGAAACGCTGGTCTGGGAGAAAATAGAGACTAACTCAACGATACTATATTTTATGACAAATCGAATCAAGTCGTTATTCATCTTGACCTGACCAGGGATCAAACACAGAACTATCCGTGTTACTCACAGACCGGCGTGTTGACCGCTGCGTCACGGAGCTTTTGTATTTAGTCTGCAGGCAGATGTCTTTTTTGTTTTCTTATGTGTAATTTAAATGTAATAAACGCGATAAAAACCGTATTAAAATAATTTTATTTAAAAGATGTCTTTTTTATTGTTCCTTGCCTGCTGATCTGGGAAACGAACTGGGTGAGCTTTAGAAAAGCTTAGCACGATTTTTTTATTTCTGAAGATTGGATCTAATAGCACTCTCTTTGCAGATGCAACGCAGACTCAACACTATGATTTTGACAGCGAGGAGATGTAATACTTAATTAAAATTTTCATACAAAATAGCTAGCTTCTGTGACAAACTTGCTTCTTTTGTCATTTTGTATGAAAGTTAAAGAGCTAATAATGTAAAAACGGCCCGGATCCGCGCTTTAAGAAGATAAGACTACCTGTACATTTTCATACAAAAACGATAACGCTTCGCACCCCTTAAACATAGTCCAATTTCAATATTTTTGATTTGATATTTAAGATATGCTTACAACATTAGTCATGAGCATACGAGTATAAGTAAATATCCATATTTTTTACATAAAAAATACGGGTATTTTTTATGTAAAAAATATGGATATTATACTCCGGGGAGTATTTTAATTTATTCAAATTAATCTAATTCAAATTAATAAAAAAGAACGGTTAGCCCTAGATTAAGGTGTGCTAAATCGAATGACAGCAAAATTTCCTCATTTCGTACAGGTTTAGGGGGGTGGAAGAGTTATCGCTTTATGTATGAAAATTACAGGTAGTCGATCGTCTTAAAAATGGTGTCGTTTTTAACAGGATAGAGAGTTGTATCTGTCACAGAGTAAACTGACACTTAGATCGTATGTTATTTTAAATATAATTAGAGATAGCTATGAAAATTCACGTATGCTAAATAACCACTTAATAAGGAGGGAGCGGGGAAAGATGTAAAAGCACGTGCGCCTTTCAACCAATCAGCGTAGGTATACCTTACCTTCATCGAATCATTTAACTGCAAGGACCGTAAATTGATCAATTTACTAAAATAAACACGTTAAATAATATACTTTAACTGCCGTTTATGATTTTCCGAAAGTTGATAATAAACTAAAAAAAATATAAATTAACGATTCTGGTTATTTTTATGTGACATATCGATTAAAATCCGCAGAATATTTTAATTCATGCTAAGCTATTCTAAAGCCCACCCAACGAACTGCTTCTCTTCCCCGCAGACCGTAAAGCTGGTCGAGGGAAAGGGTGAAAAACTATTACATTATAGGTAGTTTACTGTCCTTAACATTATTTTTAAAGAAAATTTTTATTTTCTTTAAAAATAATGTTAAGGACAGTAAACTATAATGTTGGCCTTAGATGACTTGTGCAAATATTTAAGTGGACTAGGTATATAATATGAAATTGGTGTGGGAGTAGTATCAATGTGTGAAATAGTTAGACAGCCATTTCTCGTCGGATGAGACAGACTCGGTCTCGTATTATGTTTTCTAATATTTTCGCGATTGTTACTCATTTAAATAAAATTAATTTAATACGGTTTTTATCGCGTTTATTACATTATTTATACACCTAACGTTTCGAACACTTTTCAGTGTTCGTGGTCGTAGGTAGACTAAGTTGGCATTTGTCAATTTTTTTTTAAATCGGTCTCGTATTGATTTTTCACCAGAAGCTCCCATAAAGCAATTAAAGGACTATGCGCAATGTTTGATTGCTACTTGTTAACTGTATAGGCACTTGCCTACCGTATAACATCGATAATTTGTATCTCTTTTAAATTGACATTGGCAGAATCACCGCAACCTCAGTGGAAGCCACTAATAATAAAATAGTTAAATAAAAATAGAATAACAGAAGAACAGAAGGGGAGGCTTTTGTCCAGCAGTGGGACCTAAATAGCTAGTTAAAAAAAAATAGAATAGGATTTTCAACAGTGACAATATATATTTAAACAAATTTTATTTCTTAAAAAATAATTTTTGTCGTAGATCGACTAGATCTTCAGGTCCTGTACTGAAAATATTCTTCAAGGTACATCAATTGAAGACATCGTGAACTACATACATACATACTATCACATCTTTTTGTGATGGACGAAATCAAAATAGTGATGGGTTGCTAGGCGCATCGCCTATTGACATGATTCCTAACGCCCATTCTCTCAATCGGGTTTTACAATCTGCGCGGGAGGAGAAGCAGCTGGCTCATTCTAGGTTTTTTCTTTTCTCCCAGACCAGCGTGAACTTACTGCTTGGTGATAAGACTTCCAGCCGGCCTATTTACTAACTCGGATGACAGGTGTCGATGCCTATCAATCTAGGATTTGCTGTTACAATGCGGTTTTTGTTTTTCTAATAAAAAGTTTGAGCAAGCAAAACCCGCATTGTAATAAAAAATTCTAGATTGATAGGCATCGACACCTGTCATCCGAGTTAGTAAATAGGAGGGCAGATATCTCAACCAGAGCCTACTTAAGACGCTTACACCAGCCAACTAGCGCCACCCTTGGTTTTATTTCTTTTACTACTTAATAAAATCAAAATGACAAAATGGACGTAAGTACGTCACTAGTAAATGACTTCTAGTATTTTTTGTATTGCTTTTCATTATTTTGCATTTGACAAATCAAGGGAACTACGCATTACCGCCAAAAGCGGCCACTTTAGGCGGTAATGAGTAGGTCTCTCGATCTGAAATACTGATGTCGATGAAAAGATGTACTAAAAATACTACAAGTAATTTACTAAGGAAGTACTTAAGTACGTAGATTTTTTTTAATTTGTTCTTATTTCGGAGAACAAGAATTAATAACGGGTATCGCTAGTTTCGGTGATGTAAGCCTCTTAACATTGTACTTTTTGTTCCAAAGTCCCAATTGGATCCAAACTGAGCATTAATTCCGAGAGTTTGTCGATGACAGCTGGTCCCGGGATGTCATGTCCCAGGAATGTCCCGGTGGGGTGACTAAGCCTTTGGAATGTTTGGGATATCAAAAGGAATTTATATCTACAGCCTATATTGATGTAGAATCTCATTGTTTTCTTTTTCATAATCATATCTTTATTTGCTCAAAAACACGGTATTACACCAAGAATGTCTCGGCGGTGGGGTGGCTAAGCTTTTGGAATACTTGGGATATGGGCTATATGCTTTATCACTTACCCTCCACTTAGTTGTAATAAAATATAGTATTGTTGAGTTGCTGGTATCCCATACCACAAGTCTTGAAGTGACTATGGGGCTAGCTCAATCTATGTGATTTGTCCGTATATGTATATTTATTTAATAATTTTACTTGAAATAAAATAATTAAATCATTATATTTATCAATTACCGCAATTATTTTTGAGATTTGTCTAATACCTCGACAACATTGCAGCTGCCATCTTAATAGTCTGAATAGCAGAAGATGGCAGAATAAATAATTTATTCAATAGGCGGCTGTATATTTTTACCAAAAGCCGCTTTCCCATGATTTTATGGTAACCCGTAGCCCCAAGTTTCAAGTTCGCTGGTATCGATCCCTGACCTACTTTTCATTGCACCAGCCCATGGCTTTAGGGTTACTGTTATGGCATTTATGGCACACGGAGGTCTATTTCATAAGTTTTTAGGGCTTGTATGTTTATTTAATGTTTTTGTCTTAAGGGAAAGTATAGGTACATTTTTCAGGGTTCAGAGCTGCCCTTAATAAATATATATTTGAAATACAAATACGTTTATTTGCTATAACAGGGTACGGTACAGATGTTAATGAAAAATTTAGAACCTATATAACTGTTAAAACAGTATGCAAAAATGTGGGCATGTGCAAAGGTGGTGGGCGTGGAGATGGAAAACGGAATCAATCTAGTAATGGGTTGCTAGCCGCATCGCCTACTACCGTATTTCCTTAGATTTTCGTCCAAATTTATTCGATTGACGAGCCCCGTGGCGCAACAGTCAACATGTCTGTGACCCCGATGCCGGGTTCGATCCCCGGTCAGGTCAAGATGAAAAATGATCAATTTTCAGATTGACTTGGGTCTTGGATGTTTACCTATAAGTGATTTGTTATAAAATATAGTATCGTTGAGTAAGTATCCCATAACACGAGTCATACTTAAGAACTTACTTACTTACTTTGGGGCTAGCTCAATCTGTGTGATTTGTCCGTATATATTTATATATTGAAAAGATATAGGTAGCAAAAATAATATTTTCTGTATTTTATTACACAAAACACTCTCCTTGCATTACAATCTGAAGGTCGCCCCTTAACCGTCGCTAGAATGTAGTAATTTGGCGGGAAAATGCCGCCATGTTTGTGTATTGTGACGTCGTATTAACTTTATCCTCCTATTTTCTGTAGCTCTCTGTTTTATTTATGAATATTTAGACGTGCCTTTTTGTGTGAATTTTCTTTTTTATTATGGAGCAACAGCGAGAGTTTTCTTTGTTTTAACCGAGCTAAACAAAGATGGATGTTGTTATTATGTCGCAGTCATCTGGTTGAATCTGCTATTTGATTGAATGACTAGCGTGTTCATTGAATGACCACGTTTAATTGAATGACTAGGCCGAACGTTGATTGAACAAGCGTCGCTTAACCTCCAACTAGTTAGCTGGTTCTAACATAGCCCTTTGAACAGAGCGGACATCAATTTAGTAAATTTTTTTCCCACTGCGGCGCTAGTAGTCACCAAAACAAATATGGCGTCAAACAGCTCGCATAGATGGCACGGTGTTGATATTATTTTTTATTAAATTTACTTATAAGTGTGTTATTTGTAATAAAATAGTATGACATTATGGATTTACCTATTATTACGCCGCCTCCGGCTCCTATAAAAACTAAGAAAAATTTGCAATAATATGAGATTAAATAAAGCGTTGGAAATCATGCTACCTCCAAATATTACAAAGTCGGCTAAGATTCAACGACTTCGCTAAATGACATTCATTCAGTCAAGATGTTAAACGTTACATTCAATGACTTGACGAGTTGTCCTTTAGTCATTCAATTAAACGTGGTCATTCAATGAACACGCTAGTCATTCAATCAAATAGTAGATTCAACCAGATGACTGCGACATATACAATCCATTTACCTGGTTGTTTTATTTTTGTTTTCATGTGTGTAAGTGGCAAACAGATTTGAGGTATCAGATTTTTTAAGCTGCCTATAGGCATTTGACATAGCTTAACTACTGCTATCAATGGTGACACCCGGGACCAACGGCTTAACGTGCTTTCCGAGGAGAGAGGAGGAGCTGGTGACTTTTTTATTCCAGCTTGCGGTCATCCATCCAAGTGGGCCACTCATAAAGGGTTAGTTAGGGTATGGCAGAACAATTAATTTGTGATCTCCGTTTTTTCCAATAGATATTTTTTATGGGGTCAACTAGAATCTTTTGAATATTTATTTTTTACAAACTGTACTAAAAACATACTGTCTAGCTCTTCCTTGCTGAATTGGGAGAAAGGAAAATACCTTAAATATACCAGCTGCCTTTCTTCCTCGCGCAGACTGTAAATGTCGGTCAAGGGATTGGGTAAAAATCTAACAGGTGATGCGGCTAGCAACCCATCACTATTTTGATTCCGCTTACCACCTTTACGCCCACTATGATGCTAATTGTGGCCGAATCTTATGATCTTCGGCTCTGTCTACCCCACTTGGGATAAAGACGAGATAATATGTATGTATGACTGGCAAAAACTTGAAGCATTTTTAGCGTAAATATTATCATATATATACTTTTGAACTTTCGCGTTGCATGATAATTAAATGACATCCAGTGACCACGGTCGGTGTAACCCGGCCGCAACGTCTGGAGAAAAACGGTATCATCATCAGGTCTTTCCAGTCTTCACTGCAGGAGAACGACCCTCTCTGTACTACCACAGCCATATATTAGCTTAAGTAGTCAGAGGATTTGGCCTACACTCTCCACGCTGGCCGGACGGGTTGGAGAGGTTTCTTTGATGTTTATAAGCTTTGTTTAGCTTGTGTTTCCTTAGTCGCCTTTTACGACATCCACGGGATGACTTGGAGTGGTCCTATTCTACTCTGCCGGGAACCACACGACGGAAAACGGTATGTTTCGCGTTAATTCCCGATATTGAATTTAATCATCTTATATTTTTAAATAGAAAATCCCCCTCCTCCCTCATGCTAACGAAATCCGTGACTCCGCAAGTAATCGACGAACATTATTAATGATCTTGTGTCATGTGTGTATCGTCATGTTTGGAAGTATCTTCCATGTTTGTTTTTTGTTTTTCGTATGTGTAAGTGGCCAACACTGGTGTCAGATTTTTCAAGCTGCCTTAAGGCATTTGACATAGCTTAACGACTGCCATCAACGATGACAGCCAACGGCTTAACGTGCCTTCCGAAGCACGGAGGAGCTCGAGATATTTTTATGCCACTTGCGGTCACCCATCCAAGTAGGGACTGCACCAGGGGTTGCTTAACATACGTATGCGCTCATAGAGCTCACACCCACTGGACCATCGGGGTCCTCTTCAGTATCTTCCATGGAATTAAGTTTGCCATATGAAGATATATCTAATAATATAAATAACTTCCACGCTGGTCGAGGTGAAAAGAAAATACGTAGAATGTACCAGCTGCTCCTCTTCCGGCACAGATCGTAAAACCCAATTGAGGGAACGGCGTAAGGAATCTTTTCAATGGGTGATGCGGCTAGCAAACCATCACTATTTTGATTTCGTTCTCTACCTACATTCAAGTCCAACATGCTTAACGTAGCCTCTAGGTTATAGACTTGGGTTGTGTCTACCCCGTAATGGGGAAAAGGCGTGATAGTATGTATGTATATAAATAAATAAATATATAGGGACATATCACACAAATTGAGCTAGCCCCACAGTAAGTTGTGAACTTGTGTCGCAGGATACTAGCTCAACGATATTATATTTTATGACATATACTTATAAAGATAAACATCCAAGACCCAGGTCATTCTGAAAAAGTAATAAATAAAAATATACTTATCTAATAATTAGCTATACAGCGTGTGAATTGACCCTTTATATTCCCTTTAAGGGATAACTCAGCTTGTCAATATGAACAACTTCCCAATCGAACCAATGCTCGGCTCTCGAATTTGTTTTGGCATGACGGAGTCAAGAGAGTATACAGTCAAAGGGAAAATATAAAGGTAGTTACAAAATATTGAAATGAATTAAAATGCATCGAGGAGTTCCTGCATACCTAACTAAAGCTGAAGCATAGTCCAAACTCCAAACACTACTTATAGCCTTATCCTTCAATGAAATGATGATGAAGGACCTTCATCATCATTTCGTGTAGATGGCGCGGTCAGTCGACCCGCACATACTTGGTGCCAGAATTCTTGGGAACCGCCTCTCGGTCTCTGACGCGATTCCTTTAACGAATACCATATCACCGCCGGGACCAACGGCTTAACGTGCCTTCCGAAGCACGGAATCATCTTTCTTGTCAGACAATCAGGTGATTCATGCCTGCAATGTCCAAAGCAAACCGGAAACAACTTAACAATGTATGCTTCCCGTGGGAATCGAACCCACGACCCCCATGTCAACAAGGCAAACGCCTTAAGAGTCCCACGTGAAGCCGCAATCCCATACAAACGTAGTTTGGTTTTAGTTTTACAACAGTTAAGCCAATCTCAACCAAATTTCGTACATACGACCGGATAAGGCATATTGATGTTTATAATCAGATTTCAAATTTAAAAACAATACCTATACAAAATTACAACGATTTGAAGTTTCGTATCGAAAACTTGTACTCGCTGTAATTTTTAACCACTGGACCACGGAGGCTGTCCTTATTCTTACAGAGTAGGTATAAAATGAAGACGGTAATACTCTACGGATTTTAATTCAGTTTTCTGTTTTTTCATTCAATTTAGCTTATGTTTCCTAAGTCGCCTTCTACGAAATTCACGGGTAAACTTGGAGCGGTCCTATTATTCTATTTTGCCGCGATAAAAACCGTATTAAAATAATTTTATTTAAAAGATGTCTTTTTTATTGTTCCTTGCCTGCTGATCTGGGAAACGAACTGGGTGAGCTTTAGAAAAGCTTAGCACGATTTTTTTATTTCTGAAGATTGGATCTAATAGCACTCTCTTTGCAGATGCAACGCAGACTCAACACTATGATTTTGACAGCGAGGAGATGTAATACTTAATTAAAATTTTCATACAAAATAGCTAGCTTCTGTGACAAACTTGCTTCTTTTGTCATTTTGTATGAAAGTTAAAGAGCTAATAATGTAAAAACGGCCCGGATCCGCGCTTTAAGAAGATAAGACTACCTGTACATTTTCATACAAAAACGATAACGCTTCGCACCCCTTAAACATAGTCCAATTTCAATATTTTTGATTTGATATTTAAGATATGCTTACAACATTAGTCATGAGCATACGAGTATAAGTAAATATCCATATTTTTTACATAAAAAATACGGGTATTTTTTATGTAAAAAATATGGATATTATACTCCGGGGAGTATTTTAATTTATTCAAATTAATCTAATTCAAATTAATAAAAAAGAACGGTTAGCCCTAGATTAAGGTGTGCTAAATCGAATGACAGCAAAATTTCCTCATTTCGTACAGGTTTAGGGGGGTGGAAGAGTTATCGCTTTATGTATGAAAATTACAGGTAGTCGATCGTCTTAAAAATGGTGTCGTTTTTAACAGGATAGAGAGTTGTATCTGTCACAGAGTAAACTGACACTTAGATCGTATGTTATTTTAAATATAATTAGAGATAGCTATGAAAATTCACGTATGCTAAATAACCACTTAATAAGGAGGGAGCGGGGAAAGATGTAAAAGCACGTGCGCCTTTCAACCAATCAGCGTAGGTATACCTTACCTTCATCGAATCATTTAACTGCAAGGACCGTAAATTGATCAATTTACTAAAATAAACACGTTAAATAATATACTTTAACTGCCGTTTATGATTTTCCGAAAGTTGATAATAAACTAAAAAAAATATAAATTAACGATTCTGGTTATTTTTATGTGACATATCGATTAAAATCCGCAGAATATTTTAATTCATGCTAAGCTATTCTAAAGCCCACCCAACGAACTGCTTCTCTTCCCCGCAGACCGTAAAGCTGGTCGAGGGAAAGGGTGAAAAACTATTACATTATAGGTAGTTTACTGTCCTTAACATTATTTTTAAAGAAAATTTTTATTTTCTTTAAAAATAATGTTAAGGACAGTAAACTATAATGTTGGCCTTAGATGACTTGTGCAAATATTTAAGTGGACTAGGTATATAATATGAAATTGGTGTGGGAGTAGTATCAATGTGTGAAATAGTTAGACAGCCATTTCTCGTCGGATGAGACAGACTCGGTCTCGTATTATGTTTTCTAATATTTTCGCGATTGTTACTCATTTAAATAAAATTAATTTAATACGGTTTTTATCGCGTTTATTACATTATTTATACACCTAACGTTTCGAACACTTTTCAGTGTTCGTGGTCGTAGGTAGACTAAGTTGGCATTTGTCAATTTTTTTTTAAATCGGTCTCGTATTGATTTTTCACCAGAAGCTCCCATAAAGCAATTAAAGGACTATGCGCAATGTTTGATTGCTACTTGTTAACTGTATAGGCACTTGCCTACCGTATAACATCGATAATTTGTATCTCTTTTAAATTGACATTGGCAGAATCACCGCAACCTCAGTGGAAGCCACTAATAATAAAATAGTTAAATAAAAATAGAATAACAGAAGAACAGAAGGGGAGGCTTTTGTCCAGCAGTGGGACCTAAATAGCTAGTTAAAAAAAAATAGAATAGGATTTTCAACAGTGACAATATATATTTAAACAAATTTTATTTCTTAAAAAATAATTTTTGTCGTAGATCGACTAGATCTTCAGGTCCTGTACTGAAAATATTCTTCAAGGTACATCAATTGAAGACATCGTGAACTACATACATACATACTATCACATCTTTTTGTGATGGACGAAATCAAAATAGTGATGGGTTGCTAGGCGCATCGCCTATTGACATGATTCCTAACGCCCATTCTCTCAATCGGGTTTTACAATCTGCGCGGGAGGAGAAGCAGCTGGCTCATTCTAGGTTTTTTCTTTTCTCCCAGACCAGCGTGAACTTACTGCTTGGTGATAAGACTTCCAGCCGGCCTATTTACTAACTCGGATGACAGGTGTCGATGCCTATCAATCTAGGATTTGCTGTTACAATGCGGTTTTTGTTTTTCTAATAAAAAGTTTGAGCAAGCAAAACCCGCATTGTAATAAAAAATTCTAGATTGATAGGCATCGACACCTGTCATCCGAGTTAGTAAATAGGAGGGCAGATATCTCAACCAGAGCCTACTTAAGACGCTTACACCAGCCAACTAGCGCCACCCTTGGTTTTATTTCTTTTACTACTTAATAAAATCAAAATGACAAAATGGACGTAAGTACGTCACTATTATTTTGCATTTGACAAATCAAGGGAACTACGCATTACCGCCAAAAGCGGCCACTTTAGGCGGTAATGAGTAGGTCTCTCGATCTGAAATACTGATGTCGATGAAAAGATGTACTAAAAATACTACAAGTAATTTACTAAGGAAGTACTTAAGTACGTAGATTTTTTTTAATTTGTTCTTATTTCGGAGAACAAGAATTAATAACGGGTATCGCTAGTTTCGGTGATGTAAGCCTCTTAACATTGTACTTTTTGTTCCAAAGTCCCAATTGGATCCAAACTGAGCATTAATTCCGAGAGTTTGTCGATGACAGCTGGTCCCGGGATGTCATGTCCCAGGAATGTCCCGGTGGGGTGACTAAGCCTTTGGAATGTTTGGGATATCAAAAGGAATTTATATCTACAGCCTATATTGATGTAGAATCTCATTGTTTTCTTTTTCATAATCATATCTTTATTTGCTCAAAAACACGGTATTACACCAAGAATGTCTCGGCGGTGGGGTGGCTAAGCTTTTGGAATACTTGGGATATGGGCTATATGCTTTATCACTTACCCTCCACTTAGTTGTAATAAAATATAGTATTGTTGAGTTGCTGGTATCCCATACCACAAGTCTTGAAGTGACTATGGGGCTAGCTCAATCTATGTGATTTGTCCGTATATGTATATTTATTTAATAATTTTACTTGAAATAAAATAATTAAATCATTATATTTATCAATTACCGCAATTATTTTTGAGATTTGTCTAATACCTCGACAACATTGCAGCTGCCATCTTAATAGTCTGAATAGCAGAAGATGGCAGAATAAATAATTTATTCAATAGGCGGCTGTATATTTTTACCAAAAGCCGCTTTCCCATGATTTTATGGTAACCCGTAGCCCCAAGTTTCAAGTTCGCTGGTATCGATCCCTGACCTACTTTTCATTGCACCAGCCCATGGCTTTAGGGTTACTGTTATGGCATTTATGGCACACGGAGGTCTATTTCATAAGTTTTTAGGGCTTGTATGTTTATTTAATGTTTTTGTCTTAAGGGAAAGTATAGGTACATTTTTCAGGGTTCAGAGCTGCCCTTAATAAATATATATTTGAAATACAAATACGTTTATTTGCTATAACAGGGTACGGTACAGATGTTAATGAAAAATTTAGAACCTATATAACTGTTAAAACAGTATGCAAAAATGTGGGCATGTGCAAAGGTGGTGGGCGTGGAGATGGAAAACGGAATCAATCTAGTAATGGGTTGCTAGCCGCATCGCCTACTACCGTATTTCCTTAGATTTTCGTCCAAATTTATTCGATTGACGAGCCCCGTGGCGCAACAGTCAACATGTCTGTGACCCCGATGCCGGGTTCGATCCCCGGTCAGGTCAAGATGAAAAATGATCAATTTTCAGATTGACTTGGGTCTTGGATGTTTACCTATAAGTGATTTGTTATAAAATATAGTATCGTTGAGTAAGTATCCCATAACACGAGTCATACTTAAGAACTTACTTACTTACTTTGGGGCTAGCTCAATCTGTGTGATTTGTCCGTATATATTTATATATTGAAAAGATATAGGTAGCAAAAATAATATTTTCTGTATTTTATTACACAAAACACTCTCCTTGCATTACAATCTGAAGGTCGCCCCTTAACCGTCGCTAGAATGTAGTAATTTGGCGGGAAAATGCCGCCATGTTTGTGTATTGTGACGTCGTATTAACTTTATCCTCCTATTTTCTGTAGCTCTCTGTTTTATTTATGAATATTTAGACGTGCCTTTTTGTGTGAATTTTCTTTTTTATTATGGAGCAACAGCGAGAGTTTTCTTTGTTTTAACCGAGCTAAACAAAGATGGATGTTGTTATTATGTCGCAGTCATCTGGTTGAATCTGCTATTTGATTGAATGACTAGCGTGTTCATTGAATGACCACGTTTAATTGAATGACTAGGCCGAACGTTGATTGAACAAGCGTCGCTTAACCTCCAACTAGTTAGCTGGTTCTAACATAGCCCTTTGAACAGAGCGGACATCAATTTAGTAAATTTTTTTCCCACTGCGGCGCTAGTAGTCACCAAAACAAATATGGCGTCAAACAGCTCGCATAGATGGCACGGTGTTGATATTATTTTTTATTAAATTTACTTATAAGTGTGTTATTTGTAATAAAATAGTATGACATTATGGATTTACCTATTATTACGCCGCCTCCGGCTCCTATAAAAACTAAGAAAAATTTGCAATAATATGAGATTAAATAAAGCGTTGGAAATCATGCTACCTCCAAATATTACAAAGTCGGCTAAGATTCAACGACTTCGCTAAATGACATTCATTCAGTCAAGATGTTAAACGTTACATTCAATGACTTGACGAGTTGTCCTTTAGTCATTCAATTAAACGTGGTCATTCAATGAACACGCTAGTCATTCAATCAAATAGTAGATTCAACCAGATGACTGCGACATATACAATCCATTTACCTGGTTGTTTTATTTTTGTTTTCATGTGTGTAAGTGGCAAACAGATTTGAGGTATCAGATTTTTTAAGCTGCCTATAGGCATTTGACATAGCTTAACTACTGCTATCAATGGTGACACCCGGGACCAACGGCTTAACGTGCTTTCTGAGGAGAGAGGAGGAGCTGGTGACTTTTTTATTCCAGCTTGCGGTCATCCATCCAAGTGGGCCACTCATAAAGGGTTAGTTAGGGTATGGCAGAACAATTAATTTGTGATCTCCGTTTTTTCCAATAGATATTTTTTATGGGGTCAACTAGAATCTTTTGAATATTTATTTTTTACAAACTGTACTAAAAACATACTGTCTAGCTCTTCCATGCTGAATTGGGAGAAAGGAAAATACCTTAAATATACCAGCTGCCTTTCTTCCTCGCGCAGACTGTAAATGTCGGTCAAGGGATTGGGTAAAAATCTAACAGGTGATGCGGCTAGCAACCCATCACTATTTTGATTCCGCTTACCACCTTTACGCCCACTATGATGCTAATTGTGGCCGAATCTTATGATCTTCGGCTCTGTCTACCCCACTTGGGATAAAGACGAGATAATATGTATGTATGACTGGCAAAAACTTGAAGCATTTTTAGCGTAAGTATTATCAGAGCATCTTTATTTAATACTAGCTTTTGCCCGCGGCTTCGCTCGCGTTAAGAAGTAGAATTGATCAAAATCCTTTCTTAGCGGATGCCTACGTCATAACATCTACCTGCATGTCAAATTTCAGCCCGATCCGTCCAGTGGATTGGGCTGTGCGTTGATAGATCACTATGTCAGTCAGTCAGTCACCTTTGAGTTATATATATTTAGATAGGTTTCTTTGAACACTGCAACATGCTTCGTCAAAACTTACAAACGTTTATCTGCAACATGCTTCGTCAGAACTTTCGCGTTGCATGATAATTAAATGACATCCAGTGACCACGGTCGGTGTAACCCGGCCGCAACGTCTGGAGAAAAACAGTATCATCATCAGGTCTTTCCAGTCTCCACTGCAGGAGCACGACCCTCTCTGTACTACCAGAGCCATATATTAGCTTGAGTAGTCAGAGGATTTGGCCTACAGTCTCCAAGCTGGCCGGACGGGTTGGAGAGGTCTCTTTGATGTTTATAAGCTTTGTTTAGCTTGTGTTTCCTTAGTCGCCTTTTACGACATCCACGGGATGACTTGGAGTGGTCCTATTCTACTCTGCCGGGAACCACACGACGGAAAACGGTATGTTTCGCGTTAATTCCCGATATTGAATTTAATCATCTTATATTTTTAAATAGTAGACACCACCCTGAAAATCCCCCTCATGCTAACGAAATCCGTGACTCCGCAAGTAATCGACGAACATTATTAATGATCTTGTGTCATGTGTGTATCGTCATGTTTGGAAGTATCTTCCATGTTTGTTTTTTGTTTTTCGTATGTGTAAGTGGCCAACACTGGTGTCAGATTTTTCAAGCTGCCTTAAGGCATCTGACATAGCTTAACGACTGTCATCAACGATGACAGCCAACGGCTTAACGTGCCTTCCGAAGCACGGAGGAGCTCGAGATATTTTTATGCCACTTGCGGTCACCCATCCAAGTAGGGACTGCACCAGGGGTTGCTTAACATACGTATGCGCTCATAGAGCTCACACCCACTGGACCATCGGGGTCCTCTTCAGTATCTTCCATGGAATTAAGTTTGCCATATGAAGATATATCTAATAATATAAATAACTTCCACGCTGGTCGAGGTGAAAAGAAAATACGTAGAATGTAACAGCTGCTCCTCTTCCCGCACAGATCGTAAAACCCAATTGAGGGAACGGCGTAAGGAATCTTTTCAATGGGTGATGCGGCTAGCAAACCATCACTATTTTGATTTCGTTCTCTACCTACATTCAAGCCCAACATGCTTAACGTAGCCTCTAGGTTATAGACTTGGGTTGTGTCTACCCCGTAATGGGGAAAAGGCGTGATAGTATGTATGTATATAAATAAATAAATATATAGGGACATATCACACAAATTGAGCTAGCCCCACAGTAAGTTGTGAACTTGTGTCGCAGGATACTAGCTCAAGGATATTATATTTTATGTCATATACTTATAAAGATAAACATCCAAGACCCAGGTCATTCTGAAAAAGTAATAAATAAAAATATACTTATCTAATAATTAGCTATACAGCGTGTGAATTGACCCTTTATATTCCCTTTAAGGGATAACTCAGCTTGTCAATATGAACAACTTCCCAATCGAACCAATGCTCGGCTCTCGAATTTGTTTTGGCATGACGGAGTCAAGAGAGTATACAGTCAAAGGGAAAATATAAAGGTAGTTATCATTAAAATTATATTAATTATATTATAAAGTATTATTCATTTCAATATATACATATATATATATATGTATATATTGAAATGAATCAAAATGCATCGAGGAGTTCCTGCATACCTAACTAAAGCTGAAGCATAGTCCAAACTCCTAACACTACTTACATCCTTATCCTTCAATGAAATGATGATGAAGGACCTTCATCATCATTCCGTGTAGATGGCACGGTCAGTCGACCCGCACATACTTGGTGTCAGAATTCTTAGGAACCGCCTCTCGGCCTCTGACGCGATTCCTTTAACGAATACCATATCGCCGCCGGGACCAACGGCTTAACGTGCCTTCCGAAGCACGGAATCATCTTTCTTATCAGACAATCAGGTGATTCATGCCTGCAATGTCCAAAGCAAACCGGAAACAACTTAACAATGTATGCTTCCCGTGGGAATCGAACCCACGACCCCCATGTCAACAAGGCAAACGCCTTAAGAGTCCCACGTGAAGCCGCAATCCCATACAAACGTAGTTTGGTTTTAGTTTTACAACAGTTAAGCCAATCTCAACCAAATTTCGTACATACGACCGGATAAGGCAGATTGATGTTTATAATCAGATTTCAAATTTAAAAACAATACCTATACAAAATTACAACAATTTGAAGTTTCGTATCGAAAACTTGTACTCGCTGTAATTTTTAACCACTGGACCACGCAGGCTGTCCTTATTCTTACAGAGTAGGTATAAAATGAAGACGGTAATACTCTACGGATTTTAATTCAGTTTTCTGTTTTTTCATTCAATTATTAAGCTTATGTTTCCTAAGTCGCCTTCTACGAAATTCACGGGTAAACTTGGAGCGGTCCTATTATTCTATTTTGCCGGAAACCGCACGACAAAAAATTAATCATTTATCTCAGTTTAATTTTACCCGTAAATATTTATTTAAAGGATTTAAATGCCCTTTTTTAAGTCTTATATATATATTATCACAATACATCAGCAAAGCATCTCGTAAACTTCTATACTACAGAGCACAAACATAAAATCTTAACAACGTCAAGCCATTAGTAGCTTTTATCTTGGAGCTTTCATGACGTTGGTAGCTAGATGTATTAATATGTAAGCTCGGCGTCTGGCTAAGGGATGACCTTCTAGGTATAATGAAAAGGAGTTCGAAGACCCTGCTTCAGCTAAAACTACGAAGGTAGCCAATATAGCTACTTTTCGATGCACTTCAAATTGTGCATAACGGGGAACTTGCATAAAACATTGTTTGAAATTCTAACTCTTTTAAATGTTCAATTAAGTACTTTCTAATGCGAGCTCCGTGGCGCAGCGGTCAATACGCCGGTCTGTGACACGGATGGTCCCGGGTTCGATCCCCGGTCAGATCAAGATAAAAATTATCTTTTTCAGATCGACCTGGATCTTGGATGTTTATCTATATATGTATTTGTTATAAAAAAAGTATCGTTGAGTTAGTATCCTATAACACAAGTCTTACTCAAGAACTTACTATGGGGCGAGCTCAATCTGTGTGATTTGTCCGAATATATTTATTTATATATTTATTTATTTAATGCTGCACACGAAAAAAGTTGGCGTCACTTGTGACTTCCCCGCGTCCAGTCCATACTATTCCTATCTTCAACAGGTCTACTTTAGTCTCCACTGCAGGAGCACGACCCTCTCTGTACTACCAGAGCCATGTATTAGCCAGAGCAGTCAGAGGATTTGGCTACACTCTTCACGCTTGCCAGACGGTTGGATGTTTATAAGCTTTGTTTAGCTTGTTTGTCCTAAGTCGCCTTCTACGACATTCACGAGAACTGGAAGTGGTCCTATTCTACTATGCCTGGTACCACACAGCTAATTCCATGGGACAGAATTCCCACAAATCCCAATCGCAACAATATTAGGTATAAATGCAAAAATGAGTTTGATTGTTTGTTTGCTGAGGAGCTTGATGGTCCAGTGGGTGTAGGCTCTATGAGCGCTTACGTATGTTAAGCAACCCCTGGTGCAGTCCCTACTTGGATGGGTGACCGCAAGTGGCATAAAAATATCTTGAGCTCCTCCGTGCTTCGGAAGGCACGTTAAGCCGATGGTCCCGGCTGTCATCGTTGATGCCAGTCGTTAAGCTATGTCAGATGCCTTAAGGCAGCTTGAAAAATCTGACAATAGTGTTGGCCACTTACACATACGAAAAACAAAAAAACAAACATTGTTTGTTTGTTACGGTTTCACGCCCTATTTACTGAATCATAGAAATGCATACACTTTGTCTGAAGTACGGAGAAGTACATAGGCTACCATTCATCTCGGAGAAGAGTACTGACGCGTGCGGTGCCGCGGGCGAAGGCTAGTAAGAAATAAACGAAATAAAACGTACCGTACCTTTTACCAAAACTTTCATCGTCCCAATAAAAGGTCTTTTTTCATGAAACAACAAAACAAAGACATCCACGAAATTGCATCCATAGTAAACATTCGCGAAATTCAACGGATACTAATTTGATAAAATTAAATCCTAATCGCTTGGGACAAAGTCTACAATTAATTGATAAACAACAAAGAACTTCTGTTAGGAAAATTAGTGTCATTAAACTTTAAATCCTTGCTAGAAAGTGGAATTATAACTTATTATTAAATACTTATGGATTGTTTTCGTTTGCATTTGTGCGGTAAGATAGGCTATTTTAAAAATAGAACGTTTAGAGAAGCCCTTACCACGAGGTGTAAAGAAAACTCGCACGGTTTTCACTGATACACTACGAAAAATAATTCCTGATGCATAACGTTTTCCATATACCTTAAATATTTATGAGAATCAGGTGTATTTAATTTTTATGTACTTCTGTTGGAGAATGGACCGTAGCTGCACTGACTAGGAAACGAAAGAATGTCAAAATAAGAGGGGGAGAGGAAATGGCTCTCCAGCTAGAAATAACAGAATTGTATTTAGATAAACAAAAATATTAGAATCCACCAAGATGTAAAATTGTCGTTTGGTATGGTTGGTACATAGCTGATTAGTATTGAATGCACCCGTTCTCGCGCGAGTCTAAAGTGCACTGATTTCGTAAGAAATACCTAAATGCAACGACGGCCGGCTGACCGACGTCATAGGAGTTCGGTTACACCGAACAGTCGGTCTAACAGTTAAAAAAAATGTTGTGAACATTGGCTATCTTTAGTAACATACATATTTTTTAAATCTATTTAATGACAATGTTTAGGCCTTGTTAAGCTATTCAAAGATTTATTCAGAAAAACGAGCCTTCCTAGGCGCTTTGTCATTTCAAATAATAATTCTAATTTGATTGTGTTTCAATCGACCACTTAAGAGAAAAAACGCCTAAAGAAAATTTTTCCACTTGTATTAAGAAAGCAAGTAACAAGAAGATTACATAAAGGCACAACTAAATAACCGAGCCAGTATTCGAGCTAGGTTATTTGACAGACAAATCCCTTGAAATTCACTTCAACTTTTCCATCATTGTGTCTCTACCAGAAAATATATGTACTGGTTCATACATACGTACATATAGCCTTCCATAACAAAATAACCGAGCCAGTATGCCTAGGTTACTTACTGAAAACTCACTCGAAATTCGCCTCAACTTTTCCACCATCGAGTCTCGACCGAAAAACATTGGTACTGGTTTAAGGATAAATGCCCCACGCATGCGCCCAAGATGCTGTATCCAGGGATCTCTTTGTCTACATTCATAGACGATTTGGCGCCACAACGTACATACATCTCCCAAGTAAGTCCAGATTTAGGCTTCCTACGTTAAAGAACCTAAGTTTTGTGACGTATTTGCACAGTTCCTATGTAAAAGAACCTAGATTTCTTTATATCTTTATTTTTTTGTTTCTGTAGATGATATTATGAAGTAATTCGTTGTATTTGAATTACGTAGTATTAGTATAGATGTATTTTCATTGTATTGTCTTTTCATTTGAACCTTTTTTATGTGGTGATTCTGAATGATTGTTGTTTTGTGATTGTTTTTAATAAATGTCTTCGTCTACTGTTCTGTGTTTTGTTTTCGTTGTTGTTTTTAAATTAATGACACGTTTTGCGTTGTTGGTGTCATGTTCTAAAATCTTCGTATCTTGAAATCTAAATATTTCTTTCTCTGATAAAAAGCATCGTTCATTTAAAATTGTTATTTATAAATTGTGCCTTTAAACAACCGCTTTGTTTATATAATAAATCACACAGATTGAGCTAGCCTTTAAGTAAGTTCGAGACCCGTGCTATACACATTGACTTGTGGATACTCACTCAACGATATTATATTTTATTATAAGTGAACAAGGTATGTTCACTTATAATAAAATATACTATCGTTCTTCTATCTTCTCTTTATTCTAATTGTGTTTCAGGGGATTTCTTATAACCTTGATAGCACTGTGTCATATTCGTGTTTTCGTTACATATCCATAATTCGATTTGAGTTTTATAGTGATGAAGTTTTCTAAAATGAGTATTATATTTTACTTAATAAAGTCTATGAGAGAATTTTTTTTTATCTATGGTCTAAAATAAAATATTCGTTTGGCTGACAAGCTCTCGCGGATTGGAAATTTTCTCATTTGATTAGTTCATTCGACAAAAATTGCGCTGCGTAAACATGACGTTATTATAATTTTAGTGACGTTCTTTACCTAATTCTTGAAGGTAAAATGTTTCAGGATTTTTTTCACAGCCTTATGATTATTTTTCTGAAAATAAAAAAAAATAATTTCCGTTTGGATTCATGTCCAAACGTTACAAAAGCTTGTATAGAATATTGTCAATATGTTAAGAGCCTGTGAAGGGTTCGACAAGGGTGTGTGATCGGCCTTATCTCGAATTTAATGACGTTTTTGGGTAAGTGACGACCGCAACCCTAAACTTGGCGTTTTACGAGAATAATATTTTTAGCGATATCCATTTACAAATAGATAGAAGGTAGTGGTCTGTGTCGGTTTCACTTGTTCATTGCTTAATTTTCTTAAGTTTCGTGAATATAAACATATACTACAGGGACTATCAGACAAATTGAACTAGCCCCACAGTTAATTGTGAACTTGATTTGTAGGGATATTAACTCAACGATAGGTACTAAATTTTATAATACTTAGATAGGTACCTATAAAGATAAACACCCAAGACCCAAGTCAAACTGAAAAAGATCGTTTTCCATATTGACCTGACCGGGGTTCAAACCCGGGCCAACGCGTGTCGTAGGCTGGCGGAGTAACCACTGCGCCACATAGATCCAGGGATATCCTTGTCGTTTTTTTCTGGTTTTATGACTTTTGGCATTGTTTAACGACTGGCATTTTACAATGGCAGCCAGTGCCTTAATTTTTCGTATCTTCGTACCTCATTCGCACCTTCGTCTTTCGCGCTTTCATGTCTTTTATGACGATAACACTTTTTTGTTTTGGTACTTATTACACATTGTGTTGGTACTTATATAAAGAGCTCTATGCAATGGCATCCGGTCCCTCACTCTAACTCGTACGATTTTTTCTGGCAGTTGTACATAGATGGCAGTGCTGGTAGCGTTACAACTTTGGAAAATAAAAGCATTATTAACAAAATATATCTTGTTCAAAATTAAAACAATATTTTTGGCATCATCAGCCTATACTCGTCTACTGCTGGACATAGGCCTCCACAATTGCACGCCGTCGAGATATCTTCGGCTGCTTGCATCCAGCTCCTGCAGCCATTTTTAGGGTTCCGTAGTAAACTAGGAACCCTTATAGTTTCGCCATGTCTGTCTGTCTGGCCGTCCGCGGTTTCACTCAAAGACTGTAAGTACTAGAAAACTGAAGTTTGGTATGGGTATGTATATTAATCATGTCAAAAAAGTGGTAGAAGAAAATATTGAAAAAAATTTTTTTTAAGGGTATACAAGTAAAGATGGAGTAATGTTTTTTTTTTCATACAAACCCATCGCGTTGAGTATTTTTAGATAGGTCTTTAAAAAATATTGTGAGGTTTAGAACACCATTTTTCGATTAAGGAATCCGTCTCCGAAATATTTGGTTTTAAAGTGAAAATTTTTGTTAGAGGTAGGTGTCCCCCCCCCTCTATCTACTAAACGGTTATATATGGATACGTGAAAAAAATTGCAGCAGTAGTATATAATATACTGAAGTTGAAAGGAAAACTATCAGAGCTGAGTACTAAGTACAAACTAAAAAGTTATAGGCAACCAACTTATAAAATGTACTCGAAAATGAAAATTATTATACATTTTCATTGTTACATGTTTTTGGTCGTTAAACTGTGATGAGCGAGTGTGAACTCAAAGTTGTCATTCGCAACTACGGAACCCTACACTGCGCGTGGCCCGACACGCACTTGGCCGGTTTTTTGGCACTTTATTTGTAATTTGTATCTCAGATTTAGCAAGTTCAGGCTAACGCAGATTAATGCTATCTAGAGACGAGTGATTAAAAGTTATAGATTTTTCAATCTGCCTAAAGGCATCTGAATAGCCACTGCTACCCGTCTGTGTAGCTTCATCGTTAACACACTACTTACTCTTATTCAATTAAGAAATAAGGAACGGTGAAAAAACCACGGGCAGATACGACTTTTGTGATTTTATTGATTAAAACTAACGAAGTACGCACAAAAAAAAGATAACATGAGTGAGGACTGGGATGACTTCGTGCGCACGTCTGGGTTCACATTCACTCTGAGAAAGACCTCCGGATGAGGTTGAAACATGTCGGCCTGTAGGTCACACGAGTGACCCGTATTTTACATATTAATAATGTGCAATTTTACTTCTTAATTTATTAGAGTATCTCTCTCTCTTTCACCTGAGCATTTTCCCAGTTGCATCATCCCAATGGTCTGCTTTCCGGCTTTTCCTTCTCCACTTCGCACGGTCTCTTGCATTCTTGGTTGTGAGACCATTGGCACGCAATTTTCCCCTTAACTACAACTAACTAGAATTTCTTGGGTTTCCTCCTCCTGCCAGGGCCCGGTGGAGGTGGCATAGCCAGGCTTTGTCCCATAAGAAAGCTCATTTACACAAGACATGACACTGTTAGTGTAGGGGGCTTTCTTGCAGTTTGTCTGCTATGCCGTGCACATTGACTTTTTTACGCAGTCTTTCCGCGTATCGACCTGTACTTGAGCGGCACACACAAGCGGGAGCTGCGAGTCACGGAGATGAATAAGCGGAGATACGCGGAAATACCGCCTAAGAAACTCCTGAATTCCCGGTGGCCTCAACGTCCGTGACATAGCAGACAAACTGTAATAGAGCCCAGTTCAAACTAGCGTAAACCTGCAAATTACTGGGACAATGGCTGGTTATGCCGTCTTTACCGGGTCCCGGCAGAAGGGGAAAACAAAGAAGAGTGGCTTGATGTTGTTAAGGACTCTCAGTGCTGAAGATGGTTTGAAGTGGAGAAGAAAAATCCGGAAAACAGACCCCTAACCACAAAGCAATTCAGCTGAAGATGCAACCGAGAACACGTTCAGATGAGAGAGTGTTTGCATTCTGCAAAGAAGAAGATGGTTATTTCCATCGTAGCAACATCATCACCTAAACAAGACAGCTCTATTTTCGTTGCCGTATCACTAACAATGATTGCAGTATCCCGCGGATCGATCCCCACTTCCGGAGGGTCCAAATTGCCCCTATCCGAACGTATCCGAACGTCCATAAATTCTTTCTACGTCTGACAGTTGCACCGTTCACATGTTTTAGAGTCTGGTAGTGGATAATGTTACGCTTCGCGACCACATTCGCACCAAAGCATGTGGTCTGGCAGCACGCTTTTGACAGTTCACGCGCCGCCATCTTGATACGGAAGGAGCCGTTCGGATAGACGTCCAAAAAACTTTTGTGTTCGAAACAATGTTTTTAGTGTGGTGTTGTGGTTCTGTGTTGTGATGCTGCGTGTGTGATTTTGTATAAAAAGTGAGTTTCGGAATTTACTTCTTTGTTTCACAACGATTAATGACGACTACTTTAAGAAGTTAAGCATAAAACAGACATTTGTGGCAAAAAGGTGAAAAAGCCTTTGCCCAGCAGCGGGACATTGTGATAGTTATCAATAAAAAATAGAAAGTTGGATTTTACTCCAGAACCCCATAGATTTAAAGAAAAATAATGGTGTATCGGGATAGGTTTAGTGTGAATGAATCATTGCGACATTGCCTACCCTAGAATTTTAATTCGTTTTTTAGTGTATGGCGTCAACATGACACTTATTATTCGAATTAAATTTTCACATCATGTTCGTCCATGCTGGGTTTAGGAAAAAAGAAAAATACGTAGAATGTAGCTTCCCGCGCAGGCGGTAAAAGCCGGTCGAGGGACTGGCTGAAAATCTAAGGAATAGGCGATACGGCTAGCCAAGCAACCCATTACGATTTTGATATAATTTTCTACCTAGATGCCCATCTAAGTATACACAGAAATCTCCAAAAACGACCGTATGTAATTGAAGCATAAATAAAAACTTTTAATAAACAAAAGTAAATTGCCGAAATAAAATGAAAATCCAAAAATTATTTATCTGCTGTTTTCCTACCCGGTTGGATTTTATTTCAAAAATTAAATGGAATCAACTGCGGGGCCCTTTAATGTATGTACGTATACATACATTAAAAAATATATATAAGTTGACTTTAAAACTTCCTCCGGTTTTTCTTCGTCTGACGCCTGTAGCACACAAGCGCGAATACGGAACGGAAGCGTTCCGGAACGGAATATTGCCGAAACCGCGAAACGCTGTCTAGTATTTTTGTTTGGTGCGTCTCACACCGGAAGCGGAACGAAACCGAAACGGAATAATACAACAGCGATTTGAGGTTCCAACAGTGTTTCGTTCCGGAACGCTTCCGTTCCGCATTCGCAGCTGTGTGCAACAGGCGTGAAAAGTAATCTCAGTCGGCGTATGTCAAGCCGGCGGAATATCAATTAATAGTTGTCATTGGCAGCCAGCAGGGGAGGTAGCGCAAAGCTAATCGTAGATGTCCCTGCATACGAGCTTTCCTAATAAAATAATAATAGCCTCCTTCCATCCTCCAGTGGTTAAGGCGTTTGCCTTGTTGACCCGGGGGTCGTGGGTTCGATTCCCACGGGAAGCATACTTTGTTTAGTTGTTTCCAGTTTGGCTAGGACATTGCAGGCATGAATCACCTGATTGTCTGATAAAAAAGATGATTCCGTGCTTCGGAAGGCAATTTAAGCCGGTGGTCCCGGCTGCCATCTGGTAGTCGTTAAAGTATCCACGTCAGAGGCCGAGAGGCGGTTCCGAAGAACTCTGACACCAGGTTGTGCATGGTCCTGACCTTGTCACCTACACGAAATGATAATGATGATGAATAACATCATTATTTTAAGCCTTTTAGGCATGCAAGTAATTAAATACAAGAAATACCCTACTAGAAAAAGTCAGAAAAGTTACCACGTATAAAAATGACCAATTCGAGAAATGTCCAATCATAATGTTATTTAACCAGAAATGTAAAAACACATTAATTTTGGGGGAAAACATGTGAATGTGGGAAGAACAAACGAATTGCGGGAAAACAGAGAAATGTGTCTGAAGAAATAAATTCATGTCATTCATGCTTCGAGCAACACGGAAGGGAGTAGCCATACGCTGCATTCCCCTCTGTCAAGGTACAAGCCAAAATTAGGCATATGCATGTCTATGTGTTAGTTGTGTGTGACTCATCTGTACACAAATTATTTTTTTCTTTTTTATGTCATTTTTGTGACAATGTCATAATTACTATCAAGTGACAGTTTAAGTTTTGTATGTAGGTGTGCGGAACTAAACTTGTGTGCACATTTCCCCCCGCAAAAAACGCCAGAAAAATTGTCATAGTAAATTGTCGCTTTGCCCACTCCCTCCGTCCGGTACGGAGGCCGTGTTGCTCGAAGCATTCATGTCATCACAAAAAAGTGTCGAGTATACAACTGAATATCGAAGAAATTTCAGGATTAAACAAAAAGAAGGTCAGGTATATCTAGGGCACTTGTATAAATGTTAGGTAAAAAATCTAGAAAGCTACGGAGTATCGGGAGAACAAAGGAATGTGGAGAAAACAAATGAATAGCAGAATAATTATTTTTAACAAAAAAGTAAAACGGACTTCAACCCTATACGTAATTCCAGTTTGTAAACTGGAACTTAAAATTAGGGTTTAGTGGGTGTGGTAGTTCAATCAAAATAGAGGAACAACGTCGTCATCAACTTGTCTTGATTCGCGAAAAATTAAACAGAAATAATTTTTTTTGATTAAAACTAACGTGAGATAAAGACATTATTAAAATACGTAACAACGGGTTTCACTTGTATAAATGTTAGGTAAAAAATCTAGAAAGCTACGGAGTATCGGGAGAACAAAGGAATGTGGAGAAAACAAATGAATAGCAGAATAATTATTTTTAACAAAAAAGTAAAACGGACTTCAACCCTATACGTAATTCCAGTTTGTAAACTGGAACTTAAAATTAGGGTTTAGTGGGTGTGGTAGTTCAATCAAAATAGAGGAACAACGTCGTCATCAACTTGTCTTGATTCGCGAAAAATTAAACAGAAATAATTTTTTTTGATTAAAACTAACGTGAGATAAAGACATTATTAAAATACGTAACAACGGGTTACTCACGTAAATAGTCAGCTACTGGCCGACATGTTTCAACCTCATCCGGAGGTCCTCATCAGAAATAAAATTAAACCAAACGGCATACTTGTACTATTTTGTTGGTTTTTGTTGATTTTTTATAAAAGCACTGGATATATTTCGATAAAAATATTATAGGACCACCTTTGAAGTTCAGTCAAAACAGAGGAGTCAAGTTCTCATCATCATCGTCTTGATTTGCATAAGAATAAAATACAAATAAGTTTAAACCGAACGGCATACTCTTACAATTTCTTTGGGTTTTTGTTTATTTTTTCAAAAAGTGCTCAATACATTGCGATAAAAATTTTATGAGACCATCTCGGAAGCATTACCCATCGAACAAAAAAAGAATCACTAAAATCGATCGATCGAATCGACATACAAAAAAAAAACATACAGACGAATTGAAAACTTCCTTTCCTCCCTTTATGAAGTCAGTTAAAAAATAAATAGTTACCGAATAAATAAATAAATGTCGGGAAACAATTGAAAGTTGGGAAACCAACTGAATATCGGGAAAACAGCTGAATATCGGGAAAATAAATAATTAGATGCAAGCAGTTTATTTGGCGACTTTAACTTGATAAGAATATTGCATTTCTTTTCTTAATCGCCATTTGATAACTTGAGGTTTATTTGCTTTTGCAATTTTTTTTTTCAATTCGCGATATTTCTGAAGTATTAATATGTTTTTTCTCAATGTCCATATTTTCTTTAATATGTGCGTATCGAAAATATAGCCCTGTTGTTAGAAAGCGTTATAAATGGTCTTTTTGATCGTTCAAATAATACGTAAAGAGAATCAGCAATTTTAACCCCTCTTGTCAGTAAAAGTAAACAAGATCTTCTTAGCTTACGTAATCATTGGCATTATTTTCACAATGTTTTTATATTAGTTGGCGAGATGTTGCTGAAGTGACAATCAACAAGCCTATACAACTTACTGTTAACGTGATATTTAAATTAGCCCTTGGACATAATTTTTAAAGTTGTTCATTTATATGGTTGGACATTTTATGGGTTAACTTAGTATGAACTAGCTGATGCCTGCGACTTCGTCCGCGTGGACTTTATGACTCCGGCATATTAATATACCTTAATACGAACTAAACATACATAAAAAAAATACTTGAAACATTGGCTGTTGCTAAATACTGGAGGGATAAAATATAGGATTCTTTTAGACTTTTTGAGCCACCGACACGATAAGCAGAATACTATATAGCTAGCACCAAGTGAGCTTGCGCTACTTCGCCAAACTTTGAGGAATGGGCAGACTTGGAGAGACAGCAAACTCTCATGTTTTGCCGTATGGACTGAAAACTACGTTGCCAAAAGGGGGACCGCTGGGCGGTCATCAGTAACATGAGCTAATCGTACTCTACGCACTCTATCCCAGTGGAGAGTGTGACTCTGTAAAATTGTCGATATAAAATTTGACATGGTAATGTATCAGATGTTCTAAATCTTCGATTTTTTACCTCAACAAAAAATACTAATCAGGCTGTACAACTTTTGCTACAGTGTCATTTTTATATTTCCTGTAGTTTACCTGGACCATTATGGTTCTGCATGAGGTGTTCCAAATCTCAGATATTTTATACCTTAACATAAATGGTCATCAGGCTTAACAAATTTTGTTAAGGCTCCATTTTTATATTTTTTATAGTTCAGGTGGACTATTATGATGCTGCATCAGGTGTTCCATTTTCCAAAATTATTTTCACCCTATATGTTGCCCCGGTTTAATATCTATAGCAAAAAAGTTTCATTCGAATCCGTCCAATATATCCGGAGATAAA
This sequence comes from Rhodophaea formosa, assembly GCA_963082605.1. Lineage (NCBI taxonomy): Eukaryota > Metazoa > Arthropoda > Insecta > Lepidoptera > Pyralidae > Rhodophaea > Rhodophaea formosa. The sequence goes on along the minus strand of OY720228.1, from coordinate 2,708,833 downwards.
CGTGATGATACATACAGACAGACAAAAAAATCTAAAAAAAAAATTGCTTTCTATTATTCTTTTTAAGTGTTCCTCTATCAATTTCAGTTAAAAATACTAAATGTACAGACTAAATATTTCTACTGTTTTATTATATGTACTTATAGATTGTATTTTCTGAGGAATATGGATCTAATAGAACTCGCCTTGTTCTTCTCAACAATACATGATACTTAAAGCGCGGTGATATTATTAAAATTTTCAAAAAAACACTTAAATTTTTACAAGGAACAGGAAGTTGGGGTTTTGCCCTAAGTTGAGGACGCTCTCCTTCGCTCGCTCGCTCTGTTTTGATCACTAGAAAACCTAACGAACCTAACCTTCCAACTTGTTGTGCCAAAGTATGAAAATTAAAGCTTATAATTTAAAAACAGCAAAACTCTGCGCTTTACAAATGGTGTTTTAATAAAGAGGAAAGTGAGTTGTATCGATTCCAACCTGCAGACCATCTAAGTTTGTGCTAAGCTATTCTATAGCCCACTTATTTTTATGATTGGTTATTTTTATTGCTGTTCATTTGCTATCTACAGTAATACTTTTTATCATACTGGACATTTCTCTGCTCCGTGGCGCAGCGGTCAACACGCCTGCTTGCGACACGGATAGTCCCGTGTTCGATCCCCGGTCAGATCAAGATGGAAAATGATCTTTTTCAGATTGACCTGGGTCTTGGGTGTTTATCTATAAAAGTATCTATTATAAAATATAGTATCGTTGAGTTAGTACCCCATAACAAAAGTCTCGAACTTACTTTGGGGCCAGCTCAATCTGTGTGATTTGTCCGTATATATTTATTTATTATTTATATTTATTTTGATAGTTTGGACAAAAGTCTAGGTTTAGTTGTGATAGAGCCATAACGCTACCGGTGAAATCACTTTTGCTTGTAGCATAAATTCGGCTAGTGTCCGGGGAAGTACCACACTCTCGCTTGTTTGTTTGCCGTCCTATGTCATATATAAAAAAAATAGTTTATCTTAATCCGTAATCATAGAGAGTTATCGACACGACATGGTGCCGCTCTAACATCAGATACTTTTTGTTCCGAAAACCCTTTGCCAATAGGCCAAGGGCAAAAAATATGCAGGGGTGCCAAGTAATATTTTGGACTAGACATAACCCCCGTTGTCGTATGTGTTAAAATAACCTACGGGACAGTAAAATAAGTTGTGGTAGAGCCTCGCTACCGGCGAAAATCACTTTTGCTAGTAGCATGAATGGGCCGGCTCGTCCGGGGAAGTACCACTACCACAGAAAATCGACGTTTGAGTAGTAGCTTTACCGCTGCTATGCTTCGTCTGGTGAGTGAGAGAGCCGGAGGCCCATCCCCTCTCCCCTCTGGGAAGGGAAAAATAAAAGGCCGGCAACGCTCCTGTGACACCCCTGGTGTTGTGGTTGTCCATGGGCAGCGGTGATCACTTACCATCAGGTGACCCGCTTGCTCGTTTACCGTCCTATGACATAAAAAAAAGTTGATGTAAGCGGCAATAACTAAATAGCCTCCGGGCGGCAAGTGAGTAAATCCGCCACTGCTTCACGCACAACTATGTAAAAACTTAAATCTGTTTCCATTTCATGATAATAAAAAATATGACTTTGGTTACTAGAAGGTACCCTTGGAGTTATCAAGTCAGGGCTAGCCAAACTTTGTCATTTCGCGGCGCACTTAGAGATCACAATCAACACAAATAATTTTATCAACAATAATTAGTAATAATAATTTAAGATATTTTTAACAAAAAACAAAAACCGACTTCAACCCTATCAATTTATTTAAATAAGCGTAAGAATAAAATTTAAAAAGGTGTAAACCGAACGGCATAGTTGTAAAATTTTATTTTTTGGTTTTAGTGTATTTTTTCAAAAAGCGCTCGTCATATTTCGGTAAAATTATTGAATGAAACTATTTTTAAAGTATTACCCATCGAACAAAAGAAGAATTTCTTAAACCGGTCCAGGCGTCTTCGAGAAATCGGGAAAAATATATATAACATACATAAAAAAAAAAGATTATGACGAATTGAGAACCTCCTTCTTTTTTTGAAGTCGGTTAAAAATATAACTCGACGTTTGAGTGGTAGCTTTACCGCTTCCATGCTTTGTTCGGTGAGTGAGAGTGCCGGAGGTCTATCTGTGCCCCTCCCTCCCAAACAATTATGGCAGCTAAGTTTAAAATAAAAAGAGAAAGGAGGGTACCGATGCATTATCATCATCAGGTCTTTCTAGTCTCCACTGCAGGAGCGCGACCCTCTCTGTACTACCAGATCCATATACTAGCCTGAGTAGTCAGAGGATTTGGCCTACACTCTCCACGCTGGCCAGACGGGTTGGAGTGGTCTCTTTGATGTTAATAAGCTTTGTTTAGCTTGTGTTTCCTTCGTCGCCTTTTACGACATCCACGGGAAGACTTGGAGTGGTCCTATTCTACTCTGCCGGGAACCACACGGCGAACCGGTGCATTACGTCCAGAAGAATCCCTCAAAGGAGCAAAATCTCATTCATTTTTTCATTCATTTCCAAGTAATTTTTCTTGAAAGCCCGGCAACACTCTTGTTACACCCCTGGTGTTGCACATGGGCAGTGGCGACTTATTATCAAGGGACCGGCTAGCTCGTTTGCCTTCTGTTATCAAAAACAATCACTGAATTGTTTTTTGACTTAAAAATATGCCTGCCAAGGCTAATGTCTAAATGAAAGTATGAATTTGATTTGATTTTTTGTTAAACATGACTTTCAGAGACAATTTGCTTAAACTAGACTTATGAGTGTTGTCTTAGATTGTGTTTTTATTTGTTTCAGATTCAAAATTAGCGGCGTTCCTGTTCTAGTCCAAAATTAAAACAAAAATGTTGATACAGTTCCCTTTACTTAAGTAACTCATAGTCTTAACTTGAACGGAATTGGTTAGAAATATAAAAAAATAAGAAGGATATAGATACAAAACCAGAGATGGACACAAAAAACGATGGACGTACAGACGACATCGAACTAAGCGCGCAAGGAACTAGTAATAAGCCCAGGTAAGTACTTGAAAGTACAAATAAGAGAAACAACAGCAAAAGAAGATGGCGACGAGACGGCCTTTTAATTCTTTTGTTATAAAATATAATATTTTGAAATGATAATGTCAATGAACTTTAAGGTTATGGCATCCTTAGTACAGAAACGTTAGTTCTACTCTTAAAAGCAGTACCATAATAAAAAAAAGTTAAAATAAAGCAATCTGCCATAAAATAATAAACAAAATATCGAAAACATATCTACTAAAATACGATTACATGATAAGATTCCTACTTCCATTCCAAATTTTTATGGCAGAATTAGTAGTAACCTTCAAATCCTTCTCTTTTTCTTTTTCAGTGATGTGGCTCTCAAATCAGACCTCCCAGAGCGGGGATCCTGGGCCAGTAAACTTGACTTCATCCTCTCCGTCATCGGTTTAGCCATCGGTCTCGGCAACGTTTGGCGGTTTCCCTACCTCTGCTACAAGAATGGCGGTGGCGCTTTCCTCATCCCGTACTTCCTCACGCTCATCCTCGCTGGAATACCGATGTTCTTCATGGAATTGGCTATGGGACAGATGCTTACCATCGGTGGCTTGGGAGTGTTCAAGATTGCTCCTATTTTCAAAGGTAAGCTTATGATTAGTAGGCATTGGCAAATTTAGATTATTTTTTCGTTGGCTACATGAACGGAGGCAGCACTTTTATCATCCCGTACTTCCTAATGCTCATCCTCGCTGGAATCTCGATGTTCTTCGTATAATTTACTAAAGAACAGATGCTTACCATCGGTTCTCTCTTACAAAAGGATTAACAAATAGGTCATTTTGTCAAGCCAGGCAATGTTTACGACAGTATTGTCATATTAAACGACATCATTATTTATGTCCCTTAGTCCCCCAATCGGGAGGGGGAGAGATTTTATGGTTTGAATCTAGAGGTTTCAAATTAATAATAATAATAATAAATAAATATATAGGGACATATCACACAAATTGAGCTAGCCCCACAGTAAGTTGTTAACTTGTGTCGCAGGATACTAACTCAACGATACTATATTTTATAATATATACTTATATAGATAAACATCCAAGACCCAGGCCAATTTGAAACAGATCGTTTTCCATCTTGACCTGGCCGGGGATCGAACCCGGGACCTCCGTGTCGCAGGCTGGCGTGTTGACCACTGCGCCACGGAGCTCGATTAATCCGCGTCAATTGATGATTTAAGCATAAGGTACGCGTTGATAATGTGTATTATATTCTAAATGTGTTTTTTTTTTGTAAATTCCGCTGTATTTTTTTGAGTTTATCTATTACAAACAAACAGGCAAACACAAACAAATATTAAATAAAATAAATAAGTTTTGAGCTAACATCATCGTTTAGAGGAAAGATTTTATTATTAATCCGAAGAGATATTCAAAGACCGAAAATAATAATATCTGTATCACTACAAAAAAAGAATAGGTTTCAGAATATTATTAAACAAATTGTTTCCTTAAGTGTGTCCTTAATTATCAATTAATTAAAAATATTAAATGTAAAAGCAAACATACAAAAAAATACACTGTAATTCTGAATTTTATAATTTTATTATCAGCAAATTAAAAGCTCAAGTAATTGTCCTTTTTTCTGAAGTACCCAGTTTTGTAAATAATTTCTAATGTAACCGTATGGTATGAAATTTTGTAAACAAATTAAAGCATTTGTTTGCAAATAAATTCAGCTATCTCTGTCATTTGTCCCGTAACAGGAAATGGGTCGAATTGCGACCCTTTTACGTCCGAATGTTATCTTCGCATTTCCGGTCCGCTGGATACAAGCTTTCGGGATTTAGAATTACAAATTTTTTGTTTCGATAATTATTGCGCTTAGAATGTATGCAAATAATAACATTAAATCAGTTTATTGCATTTTTTTATTGCTTACACATTTTCGTTAAAAATTGTGGTGCTCAAATATAGTTAGTTGATACGTGTTTCTTTTCAAGTCTCGGAATTTCTATTGATCAAAATATCGACGTTTAAAAAATCTTGTCCAATGAAAAGAAGCTCTAAAGTCGGAAGTTAGTGAATAGTTCTTCAGGAATTAGACCTAGTTCTTGATTTTTAGTCCGGAACCCACTTTTAAACTTAATTTTAAAATTGTTGGAGCAGTTTCCGATATACTGTATAAAATACATTTAACTATAAAAGAATTCATAAGAATTGCTAGTTTCATAGGATTACTCCACTTAAACTTCCTGACCACAACATAATAATCATAGTGCCTAGGCAAAAGTAGAAAGAACTTCCAAATTATTTATTTTAAGTATCTTTTGTTGATATTAGACTAGAAGAGATTGCATAGCGAGAAGTCTGCCTTTGTACCTATTAATTTCTCGTAAGATATTTCTAAATAATTTATTATTTCGAAATAATAGTGTGACAAAGAGTTATCTTTCTTTCTTTCTTCTTTCTTGTTGTTAGGTACCGTTTCGAAATCCATTTCAGCTGGTAGGGATCAATGTTACCGCACCTATTGTTTATGGGTCATATTGCTTCAATGACTTATGTTTTTGTGTACAGGTATCGGCTACGCGGCTGCGGTGATGTCCTGCTGGATGAACGTGTACTACATCGTCATTCTCGCGTGGGCTATCTTCTATTTCTTCATGTCTATGCGATCAGGTAATAATAAGTGAGGTCAAGTTTCTATTGCTGCACCATGCTTGCTAGCAACCGCGATGGCCACGTGAAAAGATTCTGTGAGAATTATTGAGCTAAAGATATCTGGCGTCACGTAATGACTGCCATCAAATGTAAATTTTATCAGACACACTAGTTATTGAAAACAGTTGTTGCGCCATCTGCTGCGCAGTCTTAATTGGACTTTAATTTTACCAGATTTCATCCCACCAAGACTTCAACACGAAATGAAGATGGACTTTTCACAAATACGCCGGGATTTCCATGCTTTATTGACGACATTTTTGATCTGTTGCAAAAACATGAACATTTTGTCATTTTTAGGGTTCCGTAGTAAACTAGGAACCCTTATAGTTTCGCCATGTCTGTCTGTCTGTCTGTCTGTCTGTCCGTCCGCGGTTTTACTCAGAGACTATAAGTACTAGAAAGCTGTAATTTGGTATGAGTGTGTATATTAATCATGGCAAAAAAGTCGTAGAAAAAAACCTTGAAAAAATATTTTTTTTTGGGTAGCTCCCATACAAGTAAAGTGGGGGAGTAATTTTTTTTCTCTATTTACCCATCGTGTGGGGTATCGTTAAAAAGGTCTTTCAAAAATATTGTGAGGTTAAGAACACCATTTTTCGATTTAGGGATCCGTTTCCGAAATATTTGGTTTTAAAGTGCAAAATTTTGTTAGAGGTACGTGTCCCCCCCCTCTATCTGCTAAACGGTTATATATGGATACGTGAAAAAAATTACAGCAATAGTATATATACTGAAGTTGAAAGGAAAACTATCAGAGCTGGGTACTAAGTGCAAACTAAAAAGTTATAGGCAACCAACTTATAAAATGTACTGGAAAATGTAAAATTTCATACAATCTTCATTGTTACATGTTTTTGGTCGTTAGACTGTGAGGTGTGAGTGTAAACAGTGTGAACTCAAAGTTGTCATTCGCAACTACGGAACCCTACACTGCGCGTGGCCCGACACGCACTTGGCCGGTTTTTAATCATTTAGATTCTGATACTCTTGTCTATCAAGTGAGAGATATTATATTTTAAATTAATTTCACAGACGTGCCATGGCGTACCTGTGACAACTACTGGAACACGGCCACCTGTGTGAACCCGTACGACCGCCGCAACCTCACCTGCTGGTCCTCTCCTGACATGAACAGCTACTGCATGCTCAACGGGAAGAATATCAGCAAGGCTATACTGTCCGACCCAGTCAAGGAGTTCTGGGAGTAAGTACTCCTTCATCCTATGTAAGGCTTTATAGCACTTGTCGATGAAGTATGCGCCAAACATTTTTGGTTATTGTTGATTTTTTCTAAAAGCACTGGATACATTTCGTTAAAAAATATATAGGACCATCTTTGAAGTTCAGTCATAACAGAGGAGTAATGTTCTCATCAATTTTTCTTGATTCACATAAGATTAAAATACAAATAAGTTTAAACCGAACGGCATACATTAATTTGTTTTTGGGATTTTGTTTAATTTTTCAAAAAGTGCTTGATACATTGTGACAAAAAATTTACGGGACCACCTCTAAAACATTACTTATCGAACAAAAAAGAATCACTAAAATCGATTTATAACTGACTGAGTAATCTCGTAACAAATATACAAAAAAACATACAGACGAATTGAGAACCTCCTCCTTTTTTTGAAGGCGGGTAAAAATACACAAATCTGGTTGTGCTTATGCTACATTTAATGCAGTAAAATTAAAGGATAGATTTTGTACGGAAGCCAAGACGTTTATTCAAATTCCACAACTTGGAATATTCGATGGGTTATCAACTTATCATGCATACATGAATATTTATTCTGTCTGTGTATTAATTCTGTCGGGACATCGGAGATAACATGGCATACATATGGATGAGAGGCAGGGTGAATCAAAACGCTGTTGCTATCTTGACGGAAGATTATGAAGGAACTTAAGAGTCTTCTTCTAGTAATCTATATTATTATTTTTATAAGGAACGTTAAGCCGGTGGTCCCGGCTGCCATCTGGTAGTCGTTAAAGGAACCATGTCAGAGGCCAAGAGGCGGTTCCGAAGAACTCTGACACCAGGGTGTGCATGGTCGACTGACCGTGTCAACTTCACGAAATGATGATGATGATTATAATGAGGAAAAATTTGATTGTTAGTCTGTTTGCTTTATTCAAAGCAAACAAACTAACAATCAAATTTGGCTCCGAAAATAATTGACCATTTTTCAAAATTCTTTCAGCTATAGAAAACTAAGTTATCTGCGGGTGGCATAGGCTATAAATTATGCGGAAGAATTCGCGGGAAAATTGCTAGTAAAAGGACGGCTCACAGCCTGTCAAGACTAATAACTTTTCTTTAAGACTTATGCTGGAAATTTGCAAAGGAAACCAAAATTTTTATACTATGACAATGTAAATTTTTTTTCGAATGTCATGCATTAGTTGTAGTCCTATCGGCAAAGTTATTTATTTTGACGGGCGTCGTCCCTTTAATCGGACAGGGTTTTATTGATATACTGCTTAAGGCCCCACACTAGGCACACTAGCGACGCCAATAATTTTATTCCTAATACTTTACAAATAGAAAGAAATTCAAGAATGTAAATCATATAAGCCTTAGTAAACAACCTGAAGTATTTTTGGAATCATGTTTAATATTATCAGAATCATTGAGTAATATGAGAATCAAATTACCGCCAAAAACGGCCGTTTTCAAAAATACTTCAGGTTGTTTACTAAGGCTTATATGATTTACATTCTTGAATTTCTTTCTATTTGTAAAGTATTAGGAATAAAATTATTGCCGTCGCTAGTGTGCCTAGTGTGGGGCCTTAAGGTAGAGATTTTGATTTTTGATGATTATTTTAGGTTGAAGTAGGTCAGAAAATGTACAATGAGTTTTCACAAAATATTTGCCAATCTGGCGTGCCTGTTACTTAACAACAGGCAAGGATCCGTCAATGCAATACACTACCTAGCTGAGAACAGGCTCTATACTACACACACACCGTATAAATTTACTCGACATTCCCTTACAGGGTTGACTAAGGCTGTCAACATGAACAACTTTTCGTTGGAAAGAGTTTCTTTCGGTGATTTTTCTTTGCAATGGTCGGTTCCGAAACGTACTTCTGTAGCTTTTGAATTTTAAATAGTACGATGCATAAGTATAATAAGATAATTTAAATGTGATTTGAGTGAAAAAAACCTCGGCCTATATTCTAAGTAAACGTTTTGAATCTTTTGAACAACTTTTCCTATGGAACTGATGCTGGAAACTTAAATAACATTTTGACAATTGATGGCTAAATGTTTTTGTATGATCTTACGAAGTTTTTATTAAGTTCCCAGCGTTAGTCCCATAGGAAAAATTGATCGTTTTGATAGGCTAATTTCAGGGTTTGAGCCTAACATCCAGTATTTCATACAGACGTCGCGCCCTCCAAATCTCGAGCGGCATCGAGCACATCGGCAACATCAGATGGGAGCTAGCCGGGACCTTGCTGCTGGTGTGGGTGCTATGCTACTTCTGCATCTGGAAGGGCGTGAGGTGGACCGGGAAGGTCGTATACTTCACGGCCCTGTTCCCATACTTCTTGCTGACTGTGTTGTTGATTAGAGGTTTGTATATCTACCAATTCATCAATCATTCACCAATTTGGCTGTGTAACCACATCGACTTAGAGTGGTTCTTTTCTATTCTACCGGGAACCCCTGGCAGAGTCGAAAAGGATTACTGTGGGTGCTCTGCTAATTCTGCATCTGGAAAGGAGTGAGGTGGACCGGGAAGGTATACTTCACGGCCCTCTTCCCCTATTTCTTGCTGACTGTGCTGTTGATTAGAGGTTTGTACATCTACAAATATCTATCATTTAACAATTTGGCCGTGTGGTTCCCGATTTACTCCAAGTCTTTCCCACTCACAAGCTAAACAAAGCTTATAATCATCAACGAGACCTCTCAAACCCATCTGGCCAGCGTAGAGAGTGAAGGCCAAATCTCTCTCCATCAATCTCTCAATCCAAGGCTCTGGTAGTACAGAGAGGGTCGTGCTCCTGCAGTGGAGACTAAAGAAGACCTGATGATGGTGAGATCTGCAATTATGAAAAACAGCGGCAATAGGGAATATTAAATTCACTGTTTTATGCCTGTACTGGAGATGTTTATGAGCCTAAGAACAAATGGATTCAGTAGCGAATGGTCTAGTCAACAAGAGAATTTTAAATCGACAGGAAAAATTTTATGTACTGTATTATTTTACAGTGCAGTGCTGGCAATAACTTCGATCATGACACTCCCTTAGTAATTCTTTCCTTTATTCAGTTTTATATTTGGCAGTGGACTAATTCTTTATTAGTAGTCAGTCGTAGACGTCACAAGGAATGCTCTCATGTATTCAGTTGACGCTGGCATTCCACAAAGCAATATCCAGTTCCATTAGTATTTTCAATCTTTTGACTTTATCTCAAAATAAATTCTGTAGTTTTTTTTTGTAATTTGGAACCGACTTGTAACTAAGAAGTATTCTAACTCAGACTATTAAGTGGTTTTGGTAGTTCTCTATACCAATAGATCTGGCCTACTTCAATGGCAATCTTCACAGGTATCACCCTCCCCGGTGCGCTGGAAGGCATCAAGTTCTACGTGATGCCCAACATGTCCAAGCTCTTGGAGTCAGAAGTATGGATCGACGCCGTCACCCAGATCTTCTTCTCGTACGGTCTGGGCTTGGGAACGCTGGTAGCTTTGGGCAGTTATAACAAGTTCACCAATAACGTTTACAAGTAAGAGTCGTCATCTTTTGTTTAAAGTTTGTTTTCCAATTGTTTTTACAAAATGACTTTAGCAAAATCAGTTGTTTCTTTCTCTTATTCCAACTTCTTTTCTATTTCGTTTTGCTCCTATTTTTTTAGATAATAGACATAGCTCAGTATATTTATGCTTTACTTTTTAATTTAAAAGTTTCGTTTGCACTTTAATCTTCTTTTTGTATAAAATTGGATGCGGTAAAACAGGTACATCTCTTTCTTGTAGGTAGACTGTAGTTTCACCTATTTTAACTAATCATAATATACAACGTGTTAATGAAAAAGCACAAAACCTCAGACATTCCAACTTATTTGTACTATAAAAGAATTAAATGAAATATGTAATTTATTTTTATTCTATTTTTTTTATTTATTTATTTACTTTAACACACAAAACAGATTACAATCAAATGAATTATCAATATTTAAACTTAATAAGTATTGATCTAAATTATAATCTAAAGGCACATCCTTTATAACCTAATAGCTTCATTACATCAAGACGTTTTTTTAAATACTAGAGAGCGCTGAAAGGTTATCTACTTAAATAAATTCACAAGTTAGGTAGGTAAATATACATAAAAAAAGTTAAATAAATAACAGAAAAAGATTATATATAAGAAAAAAAAGAGAAAACTATGTGAGTAGTGTTATTAACTAAGTCACGTTAACGTTATTTATTTGCCTCCGGAACTGTGGCAAAGTCATATAGAAAATATTAATATCTCTGTTGGATGCGAGAATCTCATTATATTGGCGGCACATTCTAACAAGAAGGTTTATAATACGATATGTTATTCGAGAAGACTTGGAGAACAAAAATATTATAATTGCGATTACGTGATCTGAATCTCGTGTTGAAATTTAGGCAGGAAAGCAGATTAGGCGAATCAATGAGACTGTGTAGGATTTTATACAGCAGAACAAGTTCATGTCTATCGCGTCGAGTTTCGAGGGTATTCATATGTAAATAATCGAGACGCTCGTTATATGATGTAAGTTTGCGGCCCATTCCACACCTAAAGCTTAGAATTTTGAGGCATCGTTTTTGTACACTTTCAGTACGACTGGAATGTACCTTATAAAAAGGAGACCAAATTACGGAGTTGTACTCGAGGATACTGCGAATGAGAGAGTAATAAAGAGAGACAAAGCTTTTAGTCTGGCGAAAATCTCTCGTACATCTAGAGACAAATCTTAAATATTTCTTATGTTTGTTGCAAATTTAAAAGTATATGGTAACTACGCGCGATCTATTATGATGTTACCGCTTCGCGTGCATAGAGTTAAGTAATGATCAAACACGGCGTAATGAAAATATTTTTGGTTAAAGTTTGACCCCGAGAGTTTTTGGTGGGAAGTCAAGGGATTCAGTTGTCGTTTGCCTTATACAATTTTGCAAATTGATTTAAGTGGACTTTATAATATGAAATTGGTGTAGTTTGGTGTTATAAATGCTCGTGCCCGAGAACAATTTGTGAAATAGTTAAAGTAGACTGTTAAATGGACTCGTATAGATTTGTCGCCAAAATCTCCCACAAGGCTGCCAAAGAACATACGCCATCTTTGATGCCACATACCGTACAACACCGATACTTAGTATCTCATTATACTGGACATTGGCAGAATCACTGAAATCTCGGTGGAAGCCATAATTGAAAAAGAAAGAAAGAAAGAAAAGTTTGACCCCTATTTTTTATTCAATTCGATTATACTCTCGATACTGAACAAACTGGTTTTAGGTTTTGCGCTATTTCATTAATACCTATAAACAACTTTACTAACTAAGTTACATCTTTTCATTTCTTCCTCAGAGATGCGCTGATAGTGTGTTCAGTAAACTCGAGTACTTCAATGTTCGCTGGCTTCGTTATATTCTCCGTGGTTGGATTTATGGCTCACGAGCAGCAACGACCAGTGGCTGAAGTAGCTGCTTCAGGTAACTATGATTGTCATACCAAAATCATTTAATGAAATCCTCCCTTTTTCACTTTTTGCATATTACGGATAAACACTAAAGCTGGATTTTAAGGCAGCCGAAAGGCAAGGCCGATACAATATTATTAATTAAAGTAATGCCATTTGATATTATTCTTATATATATTGTTCTTGGTTTTGCCGTCAGCGGCAAAATTTTGCCTAAATTCAGCTACTTGCATGGCAATGGCTACCATCAGTTTATGTTTATTTTTTTCGTATATGTTCGTACCACTACTCCAATTTTTCAATATCCAAAAATCTGTGCTTTCTATATTTAGATATATATAGAGATAAAAATATATATGTGGTAACATATAGTCAAAGGTGATAACCTTTTATTTAAAAATAAAATGAACAGATTCAAATCGTTCCGACTCCATTTCTAGCAAATATGTAACGCTATAATCAACAGTTGTTACGCACATTAACACGACGTGATTTTTGATTGACTTCCCCCCTTTAATTTATAAAAAAAAAATAGAACGGAATAACCTAACAGATGCTCTGGATAGTAAAAATGAATCCTAGTTACTTAGGTACTAAAAACCTATCATGTTCCTCATGTATTCTTGTGTTACCAGATATTTAACGTTCAAAAATAAATTGCCTTGTTTATCGCAGTGTCATTTCACTAGACTGTTACAGAGTAAGCCCCCTGACAAAAGGGGGATCTAAATAGACCAATGAGTCTATATTTGTCTAGCATGACGCGATTTATTACGGAAGGATTGATGCAAAAATAGGGGGTCTCCCAATCAATTTTTGTATCACGTGTATGCATATACGCTAGTAACTAGGGAGCTGTAACCATGATCTTAACTAAAAAGAAGGTATGGACGTTAAAATCAAAGGTTAGAATATAACATTAAATTAGGATTTCCTGCTAAAATATTATCATTGCACACACGATCGTAAACGTAAAAATGTTCCAAAAATTTTAAAATTATTCAAAACAGAAATAAAGCTTAGAAAAAAAATATAATCAGCCGAGTACGCGAACAATACTGAGGAAACGAGTTTGTTTCGGCGTTTTTTATCCGCAAAGAAGTGATCTGTTCCGCAACGCTAATAGTCTGTAGATTTTAAACAATAATGAATAAAATACAATGTATTTAAAACTATCAATCAAAATGTGGTTTGACGTGAAATAGTGCCTGCATAGGCTTATTTTCAGAACAAATGTTTTATTTTGATTTTGAATATTCTACAGTACATAGATTCTCAGTAAAGAACAGATAAGATAGAGATAATCAAAAGTTTAGCAATGAGTAAAACATAAAGACAATTTTTTTTAATCTATGATAAAGACGCATTTTTTATATCTATGGGGTAAACGAAAGGCTAGTATGTAAAAGAATATTTTCATCGACTGTTACTTGTTCCTATTTTGGCGAATAAAACGTTAGGTAATAAATTCATTAATTCTGTAAAATATATTGTAGCAATCTATGCAAATCTACAATAGCACTACTCTCCTACTAGTCTGGAGGGTGAGTATTTTACATAAATAGTTTCAAATTTTCGTTAATATACCTAATACCTGATCTTACATGTTTTTTTCAGGTCCTGGACTTGCCTTCTTGGCGTATCCATCAGCTGTGCTTCAACTGCCAGGCGCTCCGCTCTGGTCTTGTCTGTTCTTCTTCATGCTGCTTCTCATCGGTCTAGACAGCCAGTTCTGCACCATGGAGGGCTTCATCACGGCCGTCATCGACGAGTGGCCGAAACTGCTGCGGAGGAGAAAGGAAATTTTCATTGCTATTACCTGTGTGATATCGTATTTGGTTGGGCTTTCCTGTATTTCTGAGGTGAGAGTTTTTCAAAGGGTTAGGTGATTTGTTCAAGTGCTAAAACCTAGAACCTAGAAAGAAGGAACTCCCACCTTGTTTCAATTATCCATTTAACTTTAGAGAATTTCCGAAAAACATAGTGCAGCAAAATCTTGCAATTTATTTTACAGAGAATACTTGTGACGTGTACAATAGAACCACTCCAGGTCTTCCCGTGGGTGAAGTAAAAGGCAACTTAGGAAACACAAGCTAAACAAAGTTTATAAACATGAAAGAAACGTCTCCCATCCGTCTGGATAGTGTGGAGAATGTGTGTAGGCCAAGTCTTCTGACTGCTCTGGCTAATATATGGCCTCCGTGGTCCAGTGGTTAAGGCGTTTGCCTTGTTGACCCGGGGGTCGTGGGTTCGATTCCCACGGGAAGCACACTTTATTAAGTTGTTTCCAGTTTGGCTAAGACATTGCAGGCATGAATCACCTGATTGTCTGATAAGAAAGATGATTAGTCGTTAAAGGATCCACGTCAGAGGCCGAGAGGCGGTTCCGAAGAACTCTGACACCAGGGTGCGCATGGTCGACTGACCGTGTCACCTACACGAAATGATGATGATGGTAGTCAGAGAGGGTCATGCTATAATAGATGATGATAATGAGGTATTAATTGATACCAATATTGTTTTCATCGCACTAAAACTGACCATGTATTTATTAAAGGGTGGAATGTACGTCTTCCAAATCCTGGATTCCTACGCCGTATCCGGCTTTTGCCTACTCTTCCTGATCTTCTTTGAGTGCGTCTCCATCTCCTGGGCCTTCGGTGTCAACCGGTTCTACGACGGCATCAAGGAGATGATTGGCTACTACCCTACTATCTGGTGGAAGTTCTGCTGGGTTGGATTCACGCCTGCTATTTGCATTGTAAGCAAAAGTCATACGAATTGAAATTTTACTGTTATCTAGATATCTATCTTCGATTTAAAAGTTTTACATAGAGAGTGAATCTTGACACAAAATATAAGTAAAATAGTTATTCTGGTCTAGAGTTTTAGTATGTCGGAACATACTAAAACTCGTATACTTCCAACCTGAGAATTAGTATTTACTTAATTGGTGCTTTCTATGTTAATCGCTTACAATTTTTTAATTGCATCGTATTCGTAAATTCTCATCTGTATTGTAATCCTTTAATTTCAGAGCGTGTTTATCTTCAACCTGGTCCAATGGAAGCCGATTAAGTACATGAACTACGAGTATCCATGGTGGTCCCACGCGTTTGGCTGGTTCACAGCCCTGTCCTCCATGCTGTGTATCCCAGGGTACATGGTCTACCTGTGGAGGGTCACCCCCGGAACGAGACAAGAGGTATTTTCAAACATATTCTCCGTATTGTGCATTAACACTTTGGGCGCGGCTCTAACTAAGTTCTTACTTCTTATTAAATGAATAAATTTTAAGAAAGTAATGAAGTAGTCATAAGCACCCTGCGTAGATTGTGTAAAGGCATTTGAAATAAAAATTGCTTGACCAACATTCAGTAGCAGTCTAGAATACCAACCGCTCAAAACTTAAGCTGATGATGATGATGATGAACGTGAATATACCATAGCAAGAAGGTTTTCTCAGGGTCATTTATTGCTTATTTACTGGGATCAATATTGAAGTTATATTAATTCAATTATTTTTCTTGTGATAAACTTATTTTAAAGTAAAATATCTACAGTTTTAAAGTAATAAAGTACAATCAATTTTTGAGTACAAATTTTCCTGTTATAAATAAAGACAAAAACTGATTTTATAACGTTTTATTTCAGAAATTCAACAAGATCGTCCGAATCCCAGAGGATGTACCGTCACTGAGAACTAAGATGCAGGCCGAAGAGCTGGCTAAGCATCACGGCAAAGCTTAGACAGACCTCGTCGTTACTTAAGTCCTTATGGATCTCAGGAGATGGCGAAGGATTTCTGAGTACCTTTGTGTGGTTGTCTAGGTTTCTATTTATTTCATTAACTATGTTATAGTAATCATTAATTAAAATATCATTTAAATGTTATTTTTAAGATCAAGATATATAATAACAAATAAATAAAGAACTTAAATATATAAAAATATTGATTATATTCAGAATCTTATATTAATCGAATTACAAATAAATATACTATCAAAAATATAACACAAGTACAACCACACAAGAGTGAGTATTAATATAATGGAGATATTATATTCTAAAGATCACGCACAAAATAATATCATAAGAAGTTACGAGAAAATTATATCGATATATTTACTAAATTACATAATCTACACTTCATTATAAATCATAGTTTTGATTATTACTCGTCTGAATTAAAGCTTTATTATTGGATATTATGGCCTATCATAAAATGAATTGTTTAAAATATCAGAGAATGTTAAGTTTAATGTCAGATTGTTTATATCATAATAAATGTGCCATGTAGTGTTTTTAAGAATAATTTGATGACTTTTGTATGGGTGCGGCTCGACGCGTTCATGTATGTTTAGATTTTACGACTTATTTTAAGATACGCAAGTTTAATTTTAAGAAATGAATAATTATTATATTGTATGTTAACTGTCTGATTATCGTCTTCCATATTGCTAATGCTTAACTTATCTTAACATTTAATGTTATATCTGTTATGTTACATTATTTAGTACCTTCGAAGCGCTTAATTTCAAAATAGTAAATTGGGTGACTAATATTATTTCTATGACTCAATTACCATTTGGATAATTGAGACATAATTAATATCTATAATAATTGAATGTCACCAAATTTAATAACTTCAGATTTAATTTCTAATATTTAATCTCTACCTTATTTACTATCTATTAAATTTATAATTATTATCTTATTTGTTATCCTTAAAGGAATCGTGTTAGTTACAATAATTATATGGATATTAATAATTTAGACATTTAATTGTGAGATAGTGTTCGTAAAACGCAACAGGACGCGTTATTTGAATCTACATGGTGTTTGATGTTATTAACTTAAATAATAAGAAAATATCGCTTTTGGTGTGAGAAAGGCCAAAAAGTATAAAATATGTAAACTGTACCATTTGTGTAAAGTCCTCATTTATATTTTTAATTATATTTTGTTGTATTATGATTAATTTAAAATAATTCGTTGTTTTTGGTTGGTTCATTAGCTTTAATTGTTAAGCTGGTAATAATTGAGTTCGTATTGTGTAGATATTAATTTTAAACATATCTTTACAATCGCAAATAAAAAGAGTCCCTAGTTACCTAAAACGCTGACATATTTGTAATTAAACCTCTGTGTTCCACTTGAGACCAAGAATATACAGATTGAATTCTAGCATTAATCTATCATATACTGTAGATTTTATACAAGAACCCTTACAAATACTTTGGAAGTACATTTATTGTGAATGAATATTAATAAAATATCTACAGTTCAGAAAGAAACTATTGGATTACAAGAATAATAAAATGAAAATAAATCATTGTGACCACTTTATGAATACTCAATTTTAGCAAAATTATATTTATAGAAATAATATTCTATTTCAGAGGTTTTGAAAATATTTAACCATATGTTTTAGAAACATATTTAACTACTTGAATTAAATAACTTTAGTGTGTTCAAAACATTTCTATCAGTGTCTATTTATGATGTCAATTTCTATTATAATATACTTATTAAAATATATAAAAAAAAATAGTGAACATTCGTAATTGTATTAAAATATATAACGAGATGCATTTAGACCCTTTTATTGCATAGACAATATATTAAATGTTTATTCCTAAATAAAAGTAGAATATTTTATATCGTAGTATACAAATTTAAGGGAAATTAGTACCTATTGAAAAATATCATTATATGCATAAAAGTTACACAAGAGCATTTTAATGTTGATGATGCTTTAAATCTGGAGTTGTGATTGTTAAACTAAAAGGAAAGAAGTATAGCACGATATTTTATTTGAAAATGACATTAAATTTAATATGCGTTTCTGCAATTTAGTGAAAGAGTTTTAGTCAAAAGTTATGCTTATAAATTGGAATATGAATGAATAATTTTTTATTCAAATATTATGTTTCTCTATGAAATAAAAAGATTTATCAGCTTTAATACCAAAGAAGGTATGAAATTATTATTTGTATTATAATATAAAAAATAAAATGTTTATTGTAACTGAAAGGTGTGTGTATTGTCTGCCAAAGTAGTGCGTTGTTTAAGATATTTGTGCTTCCATATGAATTAGATTTTAATATATCGACATTAGATTTAGGTTAAATTGCTTATTAATTGTACTTTACTTTAGCAAATATTACATTTATGTAGCAAATATTACTAGGTATATATTTTTTCAGTTTATAAATATGTATTTCAGAAACATCCTTTAAATAAATATTTATGTATGATTGTTTATGTAAGTATATTATACGTTGAATTTTTGGTTACCTGTGACATTTTTTTAAAGTACGGTTTTAATTTGTTATCTTTTTATTTATATGTGTATGTTTGGATTAAAAAAAGAAATGACAGAATGGGTTCGAAATACGATGTAATATTTTAATTATAAAACACATATCCAAACAGAAATGGTTTTAATTAGTGAAAAGTTTATGTATGTAGGTCTAGGTCGTTATTTATTTATTTCAATAAATAGTCAATAAATTTTGTAGTTTTATTTAAAACCTTACTATCTATTCTTCTCTATTTATTTATCTGTTTAATAAGACAGAAATAGGATCAAATATGAACATTGCATTTTTGAAAATTACACATAAGTTTTAATACCAGTTTTAAATCATGTGTATAGTTTATCTTGGAAAATAAAAGATTTGTGTAGAATAATAAAAAAACATTCATCAAATTAGTAAAATCTTATCTCTTAATTAAATAGGAGGAGGTATATCGGAATAGCATGATGACTGCATAAAACACTTATAAAATTGTAAAAAAAACACCTAAAAAATTATAAACACTTATAAAATATCTATTTTGACATGTAGCAAAAGATTAAATATAAGAGGGCTATGTCAAAATTGTTACTTAGTAGCAAGATGTAAAATTGATTAATAAAAGGCAATATATTTTTATTAGAGATCAATATAATGTATGTATCTGGATGTTACTTATTAAATAAAAAATTGTTAAATAAAAGGTAACTAAAAATATTTTATTATTAGTGAATATTTCCCTATTTATATTCTAGTTTTTAAAAAATATAGAAAAATGAACATCTAGTAAGATGTTCATTTATCTATATTTATTAAAAACTAAAAGATTTGCGCATCTGTTTGACCATCGCATAGAAACCCGTGGGTTTTTAGCGGCCCAATGTAAATTAACAACATGATGTAACCTAACGTTTCGCCTTGGCGTTGCAAAATTAGTAAAACATTTATTGCCGTGTAGGCTGAAAGTGATAATAAAAATAGTTAGAATATTGATTGATTTAGTTTTTGAGATGAATATTTTTTATTTACATAGACAATTCAAGATTAATTCAGGAAATAAGCCTTTTTGGCTTCTCTTTCAATACAATTAATATTATGAATGAATTATTTATTTATTAAATAACAATGACTCATATTTGTTAGCAATACTTATTTCTAGGTTACCTAGTTATTACTTAAATTTAAATTAAAATCATTTATCAAATTAATATTCATAAAGGCCATTCCTGGACCATCCCCCCCGGTATGGTACAGCAATGGTTTACGTGGAGGCTGTCCAGTCTTTGCGTGATCATGTTCAGTATGTTGATGCCGCTCCCTCGCACCGCATTTATGTTTTATATTATTACAATATGAATTACAGAGAAGAAAAATATAAAATGAAGTTTATGAATTAGATTTTCTAACAAAAAGCTATCTATGATTCAGCGGCTGACATCCTTAATTAATAAGTCTAGGAAAGAAAATTGTTTTATTTATATATTATTTTTTCTAAAGAATTCTTAATCATCTTGTATTTTGTAAAAGACTTTATGTAAGACTCAGGAAATCGCATCAGTTAATTCGTTGATCAAACAACAAACCAATAACACTTTCCCTTAACTTATCACCTTTTAATCTTATCAAACAGTTTCTAAAACTGTAATGTTTAACAGATTGTAATCATTTATAGGTTATAGGGTTGTTCCAAACTTTATTGCGAGTAGGATATTAGCTGCCCTGTACGAGCCCCGCCTTCCCACGCACACCCCGTTTAACGATGTATGGATTCGCAAAAAAATTTGGCGCGGCCTGTACATACAAATTGATATTGAACATTTTCAGGGTTCATTATCAAGTTGGAAGGTTCAGGTCAGCAATTTCAGTTTTTTTACCTTGTACGTTCATATTATCATCATCAGTCTCCATCTTACCATACGACTGGCAATTTTCCCACGATTTCGTCCGCGTAAATTATAGCCTATATCACCTGCAGATAACTCAGCTTTCGAAAGGTAAAAGAATTTCGAAAATTGTTATTTAATGCAAACAATCAAACAAACCAGCAATCAAATATTACTTTCTTATAATTTAAGTATAGACCCGCAATTTCCCCACGACTTTGTCCGCGTAAATTTATAGCCTATGTGTGTGACCCGTAGATGAATAATTTCACTAAAAAGTGAACCGGACAGTGCCGTTACACGGAATTTTAAAAGGCTATATCTTTGTAATTTTTTGTTTAAGTGCCAAAACAGTCAAATATTTTTTAATAATCTAACTATCACTAATTATTTATTTTTAGGAAACTAGTACCTATATTGGTGTAATATAGTCATTACAACTTATTTCAACATATAAATGCAAAACGACGCTTGCGGACCGGTTGTGTGCGTGTGTATGCAACATTTGTATTCAGGATGTATCCATTTACTTCAAGGGATAGTAGGCATTTTTTTAAGATAAATTTCGCTTAATTTATGGATATTTTCTGACGTTCCTCTAAAATTCCTTTCATCTGTACTACCTTCCTCTAATATTATAATGAGGAAAGATTTAATTGTTTGTTTATATTCAACTAGCTGTTACCCGCGGCTTGCCCGCGTGGTATATAGTCTATGTCCTTCTCGGTACCCTAACCTATGTGTATGAAAAATTTCATGATGATCGGTTCAGTAGATTCGTCGTGAAAGCGTAACAAACAAACAAACAAACAAACGAACAAACAAACTCACTTTCGCATTTATAATATTAGTTAGGATTAGGATTAGGATAGGATTTCATTAAATAGGCTCCGTTACTACTGCACCGATTTTCAAAATTCGTTCATCTATTGAAAGTTAATTTATCTGCGGAATATATACTATCTATGCATCTTTTCTCCAGCTTTTCATAGGTCGCCTGAAGAGATTGCATAAAGTGATAAGGTCATTAATAGTACATAACTTTAATATAAGTACCTATTTGTATCTCTTATCATCATCATCAGATTTTTTTTGTCTCAACTGCAGGAGCTCGACCCTCTTTGTACTACTAGAGCCATTTTTTAGCCAGAGCAGACAGAGTATGTCTCATATCGTGCAACAAATACATCTTGTATTGTATTGAATTATATCTTCTGAATGCTCTAGCTATTTTTTTGATTCTGGTAGTACAAAGAGGATTGTGCTCCTGCAGTAGAGACCAACAAAGTCCCGAGGATAATATATTACGTATAATACGCGGTGAAAATCGCGGGAAAACTGCTAGTCCTACATAAATGTCTACTATCTCTAGGTCTACGCAGTATCGACCTTCACAGGTCGAAATAAAAATTTATTGTTCATTCAAGAAGCCACTTAGCATAAATTCAATGTACAATTTTTACGGACGTGGTCTGTCATACTGATAGCTACTTACGCCTGCTATGTACATTAAGTACTTGTGACCTAATTATTAAATGTGTCACGATTGGAATATGGGTGAAGTCTTTGTTACTATGGCCGTGTGTGTGGTTCCCGGTTGACTAGAATAGGACCACTCCAAGTCTTCCCTTGGATGTCGTAGAAGGCGACTTAGGAAACACAAGCTAAACAAAGCTTATAAACATCAAAGAGACCTTCTCAACCCGTCTGGCCAGCGTGGAGGGAGTAGGCCAAATCCTCTGACTGCTCTGGCTAATATATTTATATTATAAATGCCTCTGGTAGTATAGAGAGGTTGTGCTCCAGCAGTGGAGACGAAAAAAACCTGATGATAATGATGATCAATTGAAAAATGTTATTATTTATTTATTTATTCTTTTTGTTAAGGTCTCTGGAATTTTATTAGAATAACTTGCAATTTTTCCGCGACTTCAACTGCGTAAACCTCACTCCCCTATTTCACCCCCTTAGGGTTTTAATTTCGAAAATTCGATAGTGGTATATATCATGAACGGCACCCCTGTACCAAAATTTAAAGTTTCTTGGTATAGTAGTTAAGGCTATGCGTTGATATTATAGTTAGTGAGTCAGGTTTTCCATCTAAACGATCATCATCATCATCATCATCACCATCATTATCATCATCATCATCATCATCATCATCAGGTCTTCTTTGTCTCCACTGCAGGAGCACGATCCTCTCTGTACTACCAGAGCCATATGATGAGCCATACATGAGAGCCAGAGCATTAAGATGATTTGGCCTACACTCTCCACGCTGTCCAGAAGGGTTGGAAAGGTCTTTTTGATGTTTATAAGCTTTGTTTAGCTTGTATTTCCAAAGTCGCCTTCTACGAAATCCACGGGAAGACTTGAAGTGGTCCTATTCTACTCTGCCGAGAACCACACGGCATCTAAACGCCTACAAAATGCTAAACGTGGGCTTTGGGTTAAATAACTTTAGGCTCTGTCTACCCCGTAAGGTATAAAGCCGTGATAATATGTACGTACTGAATTTATAACTTTGGTTAATAATAGTTTAAATTCCAGTTGTAGGTAAACCACAAAATAAGTGGTTCTCAGAACAACATTATACTAACAATCAAGTTTATTTATATAAATTTAAGGGCAACACTACACTTTTATTTGACAGTGTTGCGGAATCATCATAGTTGTGGTATAGCCACGCTACCGGCGAAAATCACTTTTGCTTGTAGCATGAATGGGCTGGTTCGTCGAGGAAGATCAAAAATCACTGCTGAAAAAATTACAAATTAGATTCTTGCCTGCGATTTCATTCGCGTTAATTATGTATGACCTATGCCATTTGAAAAAAGCATGTGCTTCATAAGCTAGCTTTTTAATTGTAAAAGAATTTTTCAAATTCGTCCAGCTGTTTGCGAGCTTATCCAAACACACACACACACACATACACACATACTATCACGTCTTTTTCCTTTGCGGGGTAGACAGAGCCCTGGTCTGTAAAACCTTAAGGCCACGTTTAGCATATTGGTGGGCTTGTAGGTGAGAACGGAATCAAAATAGTCATGGGTTGCTAGCCGTATCGCCTATCGACTTTATTCCTGACGCCCATTTCCTCGATCGGCTTTTACGATCTGGAAAAGAAGCAGCTGGTACCTTCTACGTTTTTTCTTTTCTCCTAGACCAGCGTGGAAGGATCCATTACAAACAAACGCAAGCAATCAAATTTTCTTCATAATATGAAACTACAGCTGTACCCGCGAGAAAAAAAATAGCCTTTGTCCTTTCTCAGGCTTTAGACTATCTATGTAACAAATTTCATTTAAATCGGTTAAGTAGTTTTGTCGTGAAAGCGCAACAGAAAAAGTTACTTCCACATTTATAATATTTGTAGGAATACGGATAGTAATAGATGTATAAAAATTAAACTCAGTCCTTCCCCTTAAGAGCGTATACTAGCAGTATTTTTTCAATATGGTTTCCATACTAATGTAGTTCTCTATTTTCTCGCTGAAAACTGATTCTAGAGCCACGATTCTTTTTTTATAAAATATAGTACTAAAATTGGAAATCCCCTATTTTTTATTTTTTCCAAAAATACTGATTTTGTACATTTTTTTTTCTTTCAAACAGGTTTTTAGAAAAAAATAAAACATAGGGACATACTTATTTTAGTAATAGATAGTATGTAAAAAGAATTGTGCCTCTAGAAGCAGTTTTCAGCGAGAAAATAGAGAAATACATTTGTATGGAAAAAGCACTGCTAGTATACCCTCTTAACATCCCAGTGTCACTTAGATAAGTGAGTGTTTGTACAAATAATGTCGACACTAAGCGTGCGTCCCGATGTCGTCTGCTGCCAATTAGTACTCCATGTGTACGTTTCCAATTCTAGGAAAGACTCAATTGGATTACCTAACATTTTTTAGGGTTCCGTAGTAAACAAGGAACCCTTATAGTTTCGCCATGTCTGTCTGTCTGTCTGTCTGTCTGTCTGTCTGTCCGTCCGCGGTTTTACGCAGAGACTATAAGTACTAGAAAGCTGTAATTTGGTATGGGTATGTATATTAATCATGGCAAAAAAGTGGTAGAATAAAATCTTGAAAAAAAATTTTTTTAGGGTAGCTCCCATACAAGTAAAGTGAGGGAGTAATTTTTTTTCTCTATTTACCTATTGTGTGGGGTATCGTTAAATAGGTCTTTCAAAAATATTGTGAGGTTGAGAACACCATTTTTTGATTAAGGGCTCCGTTTCCGAAATATTTGGTTTTAAAGTGCGAATTTTTGTTAGAGGTAAGTGTCCCCCCCCCTCTATCTGCTAAACGGTTATATATAGATACGTGAAAAAAATTACAGCAGTCGCATATATACTGAAGTTGAAAGGAAAACTATCAAAGCTGAGTAGTAAGTACAAACTAAAAAGTTATAGGCAACCAACTTATAAACTGTAAAATTTCATACTATTTTCATTGTTAGATGTTTTTGGTCGTTAAACTGTAAGGTGCGAGTGTGAATAGTGTGAACTCAAAGTTGTCATTCGCAACTACGGACTCCTACACTGCACGTGGCCCGACACGCACTTGGCCGGTTTTTTTCAAACAAACATCACTATCATTGCATATTGTAAAACAAAGTCCGTCGTTGCGTCTGTCTGTCCGCGATCAACTCAAAAAGAACTGTACAGATTTTCTTGTGGTTTGTACTTATAGATAAGGTGATTAATGAGGATGGTTTATAGGTATCCATTGGACGAAGCAATTAAATTTTAGACTTTAATAAGGGAAACTGTAAACTGCCATACGAATAGATGAATAGGTATAATACATGACGCGGGTGCGGCCGGGTTTTAAAAAAATCCAATATCCAATGGTATAAAAAAATCCAATATCAAAAAATTAAAGAATAGAAAAAGTATCAAAATCGTGCAGTTGTAGCAACAGCATATAGCGTCGTAAACTCGTGACCCCAACCGAGTGATCGCCGTGCGTAAAAACCTAATATTTCAGAGCACTATTTTGTGATAAGCCTCTTAAGGTATTATCGAGTTTGAAACATTATATATACACCTAACGGGTCTTTAACGAACAATAAAGCCGTATTCAAATTAATTTTAATAGTAATAATCGCAAAAACATTAGATAAACTACATGTGCCTTCCGACATTGCTTGCCGCCAATTACTACATGTTTATGTTCTCAATCCCACGAACAGACGGACAACTGGTGTTTATTTGATAAACAATTTTAATGGGTCAGAGAGTGGAATGGCTATCGAATTTCAAGTTAAATATTGATATAGGATTTATTTTTGAAATTTGATTGTAAACAAGACTGAATATATTATTATTAGCTGTGAGTTAAAAAAAAAGTATTACTTTATAGATGGATGGCCATGTGGTTCCGGGCAGAGTAGAATAGGACTCCAAGCGAAACGATGGCTTCCGGGTTCCATCCCTGGCAAGGTCATATAATGGAAAACGATATTTTTCAGACGTTTTCGCCGTTTTCGCCGTGTGGTTCCCGGCAGAGTAGAATAGGACCACTCCAAGTCTCCCCGTTGATGTTGCAGAAGGCGACGTGAAACACAAGCTGAACAAAGCTTATAAACATCAAAGAGACCTGTCTAACCCATTTGGCCAGCGTAGAAAGTATAGGCCAAATCCCCTGACTGGTCTGGCTAATATATGGCTCTGGTAGAACCTCAGATAGTAGAACATAAAGTCCAGTCTCCTTCAATCGATGTTACCATTATATATTGTACCTATGTAACTACAAATTTTCTATATTTCTCATGTGTGATTGTTACAGAAAATATATTTTTTTTACTTTTCACCTTAGCCTCAGCTTTGTTGCGTCAGATCGTGGGGTCCACTATTACGAAAGCATTCATTCTGTGATATGATTTGGCGAAAGATTTTATAGCCGGCTGCTTGCCTGATCCCTTGTTTACTTGATTGTAAATATACAAACGTTATACTTTTTAATAACAAGGAGGTTAGTATAAATATCATCATCATCAGGTCTATTTAGTCTCCACTGCAGGAGCACGACCATCTGTACTAGCATAGCCATATATTAGCCAGAGCAATCAGAGGATTTGGCCTACACTCTCCACGCTGGCCAGACGGGTTAGAGAGGTTTCTTTGAAGTTTATAAGCTTTGTTTAGTTTGTGTTTCCTAACTCGCCTTTTACGACATCCACGGGAAGACTTGGAGTGGTCCTATTCTACTCTGCCGGGAACCACAGTAAAAATATGCTTATCTCAATACTTATCTAAAATAAATGGTAAGATACCTGAACCGCTTCAAATTCCAATGAGGTGTAATGAGTTAGGACTCAGATTATCCTGAGGCAAGTTGCTTACTCACAAGATGCAGATCCAGATTGTGGGAGGGAGAGGGGATGATAAGGTGAGGTGCAGAAGGGTCATCACAATGACTCTACCTACGAGCACGGACTAGTAAAACTTACATATTTTTCCTCACGAATTAACTAAAAAATGTATTAAAATTGGTACCTACTATGTTATTAATCCCAACTAATATTATAAATGCGAAAGTGAGTTTGTTTGTTACGCTTTCACGCCGAATCTACTGAACCGATCACCATGAAATTTTGCATACACATAGGTTTGGGTACTGAGAAGGACATAGGCTATATATCATGCGGGCGAAGCCACGGGTAACAGCTAGTCTTTTATATTTATTAATTAAAAGTAACGTGAGATAGTGATCACAATCGCTCTGAGAATGACCTCAGGATGAGGTTGAAATATGTTGGCCAGTAGCTGACTACTTACGCGAATAACCCGTTATATATTTTAGTAATTAATAAATAATGAGGAAAATCAATTGGTCGTAGCATAGATCTCTATTATAGATACGGAGGATAGGGGCTTTACTGTAACGTCCCACTTTTTCATCCCATATTTTAGAATACATATGAGTAGCAAAAAGAGTGAATAATAATCTGACCAATTTTATGAATGTGTTTGTATTCCTTATTCCTATTTCAAGAGTTCATACTCTGTGTTTGTGCTTCCTCGACAAGTTGAATTAGCTCGTAAAGAAAAAATCTTTTTTATTTATAAAGACAAAAAAAAAAATCAAATAAATGTGTTATGTAAGTGCAGACCTAGTCTTTGGGCTCTTTGTACCTTTTTACTGCGTATTGAAATGATATGGAATGATAGATTCATTTCAAGTTAAAACATCTGCTTTCAAGATGTTTTTACTTGAAATGAAAAAAACAAAGGCTTTCAACATGTTTTACTTCAAATCATATCAACATCCTAAAAGCTTTATTTTCTGGATATCTTACCCTACACCTTCTACATGAAATGTCGTCGAAACCAAGTAACCATTCTCTCAATCCATAATCTTTGCCGCGACAGAGACGAATGCAGTAAGACCGAAATAGACTGCGCTGCGCACGCGTCGGCTACGCACTCCTGCGCC
Organism: Rhodophaea formosa; assembly: GCA_963082605.1. Taxonomy (NCBI): domain Eukaryota; kingdom Metazoa; phylum Arthropoda; class Insecta; order Lepidoptera; family Pyralidae; genus Rhodophaea; species Rhodophaea formosa. The sequence continues at coordinate 2,680,750 of OY720228.1, read as the reverse complement.
GCTAAGGATCTATGGATCGTTCCTAATTTAAAAATACCTCTCGTGCTATCTCTCTCGCTCTAATGGGCGAGTGTGACAAGGACTAACAGTTATAGTGCATTGATTGTGATAATGTGGTTTTCTGTGATTGTTGCATTTATATTTTTTTACCGGGATGTGTGTGGTAAGCCTTATTTTTATTATCTACATTATTATTTAAAAAAAAATGTAAGTGTCGTGCATCTTAACATTAAAATAATTTATTATTAATAGGTTTTTAAAGAATACTTAATTTGTAACATACTTAAATTAATATTTTAATCGAATTATATTTGGCAAGAGTAGGTACTTATTAACAGGTCTGCTAAAACTATACCTACTTAAGGAATTCCCATATTTAAACTGGCATTAGTAATAACTCGTACTAGTACATTTTGAACTACTTGAGTAATTGAGTAAAATAATTATGAACAGTGGTTAACTATAACCATATTTTTTTAGATCCTGTAGACACAGGAGATACTAAAAATAAATTTGAAAATAATGTGTTATGATCTGCAAGCTCATGAAGTAGGTAGAGACTGAATCCAAAGTAAAGACGATGCTAAATACATCTAGATACAGGCTACACAAAAATCTAGATTCTCATCTTCTTGTAAAGTTGAGTCTCTGAAGTTAAATAGAATTATTTCCCAGAGATACACTTTCCCCGTAGAGACACTTTTGATTAAAATCCGCTTTTATTCCTCAACTGCCTCCGTGGTCCAGTGGTTAAGGCGTTCGCCTTGTTGACCCGGGGGTCGTGGTTCGATTCCCCCGGGAAGCATACTTTGTTAAGTTGTTTCCAGTTTGGTTAGGACATTGCAGGCATGAATCACCTGATTGTCTGATAAGAAAGACGATTCCGTGCTTCGGAAGGCACGTTAAGCCGGTGGTCCCGGCTGCCATCTGGTAGTCGTTAAAGGAACCACGTCAGAGGCCGAGAGGCGGTTCCGCAGAACTCTGACACCAGGGTGTGCATGGTCGACTGACCGTAGTGACCGTGTCACCTACACGAAATGATGATGATATTCTCCAGAGATACACTTTCGGCTTCTACACTTAAATAGAAATGGTTTTTTATTCAGCAACTCATGCAAATCTCTTTTCGTTATCACCAGCCGAGTCAGATGCTTTTGGGCAGATTGAACAATCTGAATGTAATACCGAGGTAAACACGAAAAATCAATTAACAAGTTTTAGCTTAAACATTATTGTAGTTTGTAGAGAACTTCAAACTTTATAAATTACAAACTCAAATAGCTTTTATTTAGTTAACCCCAACTGAGAATTAAACTTGTTTGTTGTTTTATTTTTAGTGTAATTAAGTGTGAGTTTATTCTCGTTATTTGAAATAGGTTGAACATTAAAACTGACATAACAATTCTGAAAAAAATAAATTATCTATAATATTCTAGAGGGAAAACAGGAACATCCCTGTTATTTGAACTATGATATATACTTATTTGATAAAGGCTACAGGTTTAAAAAAATACTGAAAAAAACAATGTACCTATAATATGAAAAAAAGGGGAAGTGTAAATCCAAGAAGAAGGTTATTTGATAACACAAAAAAGAAATCAAATGAATGTGTAGTTCTCTGGCTCTCTCACTCACCAAACGAAGCATAAAAGCGGTAAAGAAAAAAGAAATAAGTATAAGAAGAAGAAAGAAATCATAATCTTAATTTTTTTCATTGCCAACATTTTCGTTTCGCAAAACGTCATAATGAACAAGATAAAGTTTTGCATAATCTTGGCAGTGCACCGTATTACAAACCTATCGTCACTCGCGCGCTAATTAGTTAAACAAACAAATTTCTTAGAAATCCTTAGTATTGCGCTGGGTCTCATGTGAAATGTTTACTGACGAAATAGTTGTTCAGCTTCTTTCGAAATACATTCATATTAGATTTAGGTACAAACATTAATAAATATATAAAGACAAATCACAAATAATTAGCTAGCCTCACAGTAAGTTGTGAACTTGTGTCTTAGCATACTAATTTAAATTATTAAAGACCTAAATGAAGCAAATGACAAAGGTATCGCCGTTGCCTGTTACTGGTTAAAATCAATATGATTTTACACAAATATAACCATGTCGACTCGAAAAGAAGAAGAATTCATAACGATACAATATTTTGTACTTAATAGATACTGAGATAGATAGATAAAAATCTGAGACCGAGGATCTCAAAAAGATAGTTTCCCATCAGGACCTTTCCAGGGATCAAACCCGGGTCCACTCGGGTGAAAATGTTTTTTAACACAAGTTTGAATTTTTAAAATGGCCATTTATTCGGATGTAAGAAATTTATTAGGTATTTATGTCACTAGTTAAGTGCACATTCATGTATAATAGTCTCCAATCCAAACACTGTCTGAATACATCAGAAAATCGCGTTGGGACGAACGATATAATTGACGTTTTTAATAAATTGATTGTTATTATTACATACCAATTTGCGCGAAATGTGATCAATCTGTATCTGAACATTCATATTCTATGGCTCGGTCAAGATTGTTCTAATATCTAGAGCATTAGGCTTCGACTTTCATAACTCCTACAGTTTCTATACTTGTATATAGTATGGAGAGTTTAACCTTCTATGACGCTCTACTGCAGACTTTCTCGTTGGCGATCTTAGCCTAGAAAATTAGACCACAGTAGATTTAACTGTTACTGTTGTTTGTGTGTGTAAGTAGCCAATATTGACATCAGATTTTTCAAGATTCTCGTACGGTTTTGTCATTCAATGCATTTGGGTCACCGACTTGATCCCCGACCGGTCCTTAATTTCCCAAGCATTTTATGTGAGATTGAGAATGTACCCGAAAACACGCTTAGTTCACAGTACGCACGCTTAATTCACAGTCTTAATTATATCTTTTTCAGCCCTTACCAACCCACTGTTGGGTATATGCCTCCTCACTGATACGCCATTCCTTCCTGTCTTGGGCTCTTTGCATCCAATTTTAACTGCATGCTTTGGCTATATCGTCAGCCCATCTCGCTGGTGGACGCCCAAAACTTCTACGCCCCATCCTCGGCCTCCACTCTAACACCTTTCTACTCCACCTTCCATCGGATCTTCGGCTTACGTGGCCTAACCTCCATTTCCTTTCTGCAATATTCTTTCTTGTATATTATCGAAAATTATTAGATACCTACGTATATTTTTTTCTTTTTTCGATCAAACAAAAGATAGTAAAGATAAAGCGCATCAAAGGAGTGCTCATGCACACAACTGGCCGGTAAAAAGTGTACCGGTCAGTGACGTCACGCGGGACTTCAACGGGCTTATTCTTGATCAATTTTTGACTGATTGTAAAAAGTTAAAATACGTATCTTTTAATGTTTCATAATCTATAAAACGGACTAAGTAATTATTTTAAAAAGATTTTTTTAGGCATCATGTATGATTTAAACGCAACTCTACTTTGTATGAAACGTGGACGTTAGCTACTAGCTCAACTAGGAATCAAATTATGTAGGCACTCATTAAATTTGTCGGAAAACCCACGGGAAAGAGCACAACATAATACAATTAATTGGCCGACACGAAACGATGCATTTATAGCCGTTGTAAATTTTCCTGTAAGATGTCCCCATTACCTGGCCCAGTTAGCGAGAGTTATTTGGAGCACCATTTGTTTCATTCATAATAAGGATATTTAAAGCTTGATTAATTAAAATTATTATTTTATAAATATGAAACATGAGCAATTCACAAAAGTAGGCCTGTGTCATAGAGTGTGTTAACGGTAACATCGCCTTCTTTAAAAAAAATACTGTGCAAAATATAACACAAAAATCATAAAATGGAAATACTTAAATATTATATTTTTATGGCCGTATTTTGCTCGTTAGTCTAATGTTGTATAGATAATGGTACGAAACTATTTGTTCGCGTGTCCCACTCGCACTTGGCCGTTTTTCTTTTTTCCAGGCCAGCATGGAAAACTGGTAACCGAAGCTATGGTTTAACATCCTACAAAGTAGAGTTGCGTTATAGCTATACATAGAGGATGTAACGTGGTACATTTATAAGATACTAGATGTGCCCGCGACTGTGTCTACGTGGAAAAAGTAGCCTGTGACCTTTCTCAGGCTCTAGACTAACTGTGCACCAAATTTCATTTAAATCGGTTCAGTAGTTTTGGCGTGAAAGTGACACAGACAGAGTTACTTCGCATTTATAATATTAATATGGATTTATACTACAACAAAAAGCAAGTTCAATTATTAAATTTATTTCAGTAACAATATTATATTATATATAAATAAATGTTAATTATATTTGTTTAAACACATTTTAATTACTTACTTAATGCGGTCTAACCATGACGTCTATTTCTAAAGAGTTATATCTATGTCTAAGGTATTATTTTAATATGCTACAGGAAAACATAAGGACACGAGGAGTAATATACATGTGTACTATTGTGTTTACATTTTGATAAAATTTATCACATTTTCTTAGTAACAACCAGTGGCCTTTACTTATCAAAAACACAATCATTTCGCAAATAATTACTCTTAATTCTACTATCTTGAGTTCCGTAATTTGCCAAGTTATAGCTTTGTTAAGAGATTATTTCCTAAAACACGTTTGGATATCAAAGTGAGCCGCTCTGTATTAACTCATGAGTAAGGACATGTAGGTAAATAAATAAATAAATATATACGGACAAATCACACAGATTGAGCTAGCCCCAAAGTAAGTTCGAGACTTGTTGTTATGAGATACTAACTCAACGATACTATATTTTATAATAGATACTTATATAGATAAACATCCAAGACCTAGGTCAATCTGAAAAATATCATTTTCCATCTTGACCTGACCGGGAATCTAACCCGGGCCCGGGACCATCCGTGTCGCAGGCAGGCGTGTTGACCGCTGCGCCACGGAGCTCGTATATCGAGTATCTACAAAGTGTAACATGACCATCGACATACCCTGCCCATCAATATGAACAACTATAAGAATCATCAATGCTAGGAAATCAAAATAAATTTCAATATTTTCATATAAAAGTGTTTTGCCATCCGGATGAAATGTATTTGTAAGTCAAAAAATTTTTGAGTTCCCAATATTGAAACTAGAGAAGTTGTTCATGTTGACGGCTCAGTCACCCCTTTTGGGGTATGTCGAAACTCATGTTACACTCTATTTAATAAAATTAAATAAGTAATGTTGAATAGTATTTTTTTTATGCGACGTTCCTAGTTCATTATTATTATTAATCAGGGGTGCAATTCTCGGGCGTAAATGTCATAAAATCAGCGCTGAAAACAGCGCTGAGTTTACGTCATTTTTCAATTTGGTATTCTCGTGAAATTCTGTCAAACGTCAAAAGATCAATCCAGTAGCGTAACTAGAGGGGGCGATCGGTGACGGTGTCTTCCATTTAAGGGTGACACACTTTGTTTTTTGCTATAAATTGTTCTGCTTTTAATAACAATAAACTAAATAAAAAGTTAAGAACTTTCTTAACTCGTAATTTTTACAGATAAAGTCTCGTTATAATAAATCTGGGTTATTCAATTTAATCAAGGAAGAAACCTATGATTTTGAATAATGATTTGACTTTAATTTCTATGGTCGGTACTAGAATAGAATTAAAAAAATAGTATAAAAATCTTTATTCAGTGATTTTGAGTTCCATTAAGCATACTTGCCGACTGTCATAATATACGAGTGGAAACACAATAAAAATTAATACTTAATTTATTATTTTTGATTGGTACGGGTGTGGTTGGCCATGTCAACATATTCAGCTCGTAATGTAAGTTCGATTCATACACCTAGGTAGGAAGTCATTGATCTACTTCTAATTCTCTATTTTTCCCTTTCAGTGTAGCACTAATTTTAACCACCCTTAAACATATGGAAAAAAATCTCGCTTCTGCCACCTGGGCTTTTAACCTCCGGCCATCTATGAGTTTCTGCCCCCCCCTATTGCTCAAAAGCTGGCAACGCCCTTGAAATTTAGACTGTATTAAAAACCTACCCACACTGAAGTGTGCAAACCGAGGACATAAAAGCGATCAATCACATCCGCAGCCAATTCAAAGTTGCTTATAGTGCCACCATTTGTGATGATACTCTAGGCATTCTCTTGAAGGGATGACTCAGCCTATGAATTAGAACAGCAATTTCTATGGGCCAGAACTAGGAAATGGATTTTTCAAAATCAATTATCTATATAATGTTCTCTATTAGATAATTTAGTAAAAATTGGTTTTGTAACAAAAACTTCAGCAGGCTATTATGTACCCTGTTTTACATGATCGCAAGTGTGTCATCATGTTCTGATGTTACAATGGAACATGGATTATCCAAGTTGACCGTTTGGATGAAAACATGTAGAACAATATTAATGAGAGTATTTATCGGGCGTTTACCTGGACGCCTATAACGTACCCGCTGTGGTTTGGTTAAGGCTTAATTGATTAATTGTCAGATATCTCATCACTCCACTTCCCCGCCACTTCGCACAAGGTTGACCCTGACCTTGACATGCAATGACAGTTGTTGATTTGGTATTCTAGTGCACTTTCAAGGTCAGGGGAAGTGAAGTGGGATTAAGGATGGGGCTCGTTTTGGAAAAAAAATGTCGATTGTTTCCGGTTTAGTTTAACTAGATCTCAAAGAGAGAGAAAATGTATTCATGGGATAAAATCACACTTTTTTTGCTTACTTATCATGTAATAGGTAAGTACCTGTTGGTAAATGGTAGTATCTCTTTGTAAGTATTTCTACATAATTATTAAATATAGGTTATCACATTCAAATGAATTTAAATAGGTGCCTAACCCATCCTCTAATTCATAAGGCTATCATTCTCCTCTTACGTGTAAGGATTGTATCACCTTGTTCTACCAGATGTACTTTTTGGTACACTGAGGGGATTCTGTCGGTCGGCATACTGTACTAATAAGTAAATTTCTGTGCTTGAGCTTTTATTAAAAGTGAAATAAAACAGTTCGTATCGTATAGCGATATTGTATCTTTATTTTACATTTTAAGAACAATTTGTTTAAAATAAAACTGAAAAAAACATTAGTTCTGCAAATTTATGAACTAAATTGATACCGTCCATTCTCAGCCCGTATTTGCTGAAGAGCAACAAAGATTTTATACTGTTCGCACCGACATAGGACATTTATTTTATTTTCAAAACCACCTGATTCTGTAGCAATCTGAAAGACAGCAAAAAATACCTACATTAACACCAGATTTAATTATGTTCTTTAGCACCTTCTGCACTACAACCATGGACCTAGGAAAAATACGACAAGCTTGAACGAAGCATGCTTTGTAGTCAGTAACCATCAGGTACACACAGGTTTTGTACTGTTGTTCTTTGAATCAACCTAGATATTGATACACACACATTCAGGTGTACTGTTCCATTATTATGTTAATAAATATTTAACATGTTCAACAATGAATTAAATGTGTACAATATTTTATGCAATAAAATCTTTGATAAAATTTTTATGACTTGTTCAATTGACATTAGAATCACTTTTTATTTCTTTATCTTTTTCTAATAAAAATCAGTACCATGAGGTTTGCTTACAAAATATTAAAAAATTAAAAACTTAAAAGCCGCCTAGATAGGCCAGGCAATATCGACACAAAAAAGTGCAAATAAATAAAAAAAATATAATAACCTATCTATGTAAAAAAATTCGTGCTTCTCCGTTCAGCAGTTTCAACGTGATTGAGTAGCAAATATCCACACATACAAACTTTCGCATTTATAATATTAGTAGGATAGGATTCTATTCATATTTTTAAGTTTCACTGAAGAATGGTGGTATGATACGCATTGACGGACGGTAGACGCATAGCCCCTGCGGTTCTAACGTTACAGATTTTTTATTGTTAGAACGTTCTAGACGTTCTAACTATAAAAAATCTAAAATCTATAATGTCTGGATTAGTGCCCGTTGACGACTTAAGTATATAAATTATATATTTTGTAATTAACCTAGATAAAAATACCTTTCATTTGATACAAAATAAAATATATTTCAAAAATCTGAGATTTTATTTTTGATATTAGATAATAGTAAGTAAGTAGTAAGTAGTATATTATATATTTTAATTATAAGCAAAAAAAAATTTTTTTGTCTGTGCTATAACCACGCATCTTATTTAGTTTAGAAGATACAGTTGAAAGAACAAACAAACATACATATATTACACAAGCACTGAACTGATGTCGATCTTTTATTTTGACCAAAATTTTATAGCATTTTTTCCTACTATCCGCAATTTTGCATCCAGACTATTTGGTTGAAAATAAAGTTGGAAAGAACAATTTTGCATGCTAATAAAAAAACTGTCACATTGCAAGCTGTCAATATGACGTTGTTAATTCGTATTAAGTTCTATAAAACGGTGTTCAACATAAATTGTTACATTTTCTGAGGTCTTCTATGACTATAATAACACATTAACAAAATTGTGATAGTATTAAGGCTACATATTATAATTTTTGTTGTTGAAGACACCCTGGATGCTGCTGTTGTATTTGGCTGATGATTATCGCTCATCACCTACGAATATCACAAATCAAGTCGATTTTGTTCGTAAATACATTAAGTGGAGTGTTGGCGTTACAGGCCTGAATCACCGCATAATAATAAGCAATCGTTGCTGGTCTAAGGGGGTGTGCAAACTTCCAGATTTAAATATAATTGGGCCGGATGTACTTCTTGATTGCGGTCAGAAAGATGGACAAAAATTATATTGACTACAAAATGGTCATCGTAGCTAAAGATTGTTGTGGAAATGACGTGAAAGTCTGTTTTTTTTTTGTTAAAGTGACAAAATATTGCGGAATAAAACAAGCGCAAAAGTAAAGAGGTCAAACTGGGACTCGTTAATAGAAAATTGTAAACTAAAATAGTAGGTACCTAATTGTTGGTGGAATTTGTAATGACTAACAAATATATATTTCATTGTATGTGGACTTTTTTATGTACTATTTATTTTCCAAATAGTCTACAAAACAAACTGTCGAAAATATGTCTTTTCAACCGAAGAGAAAAATTTGATGTAAGATTTGGGCTAGATAGTCTCCATTTGGATTAAGGCAATTTTAAATTAGTTAATTACAACAACAAAATAAAAAACTGACACTTTTTATACTTCGGTCGAAAGAACCATTTTTGAGAGTCTGTTTCTCTACTGTTAAAAACTTAGAGAGATAAAATAACACTCATTTGAAAGCATAGATAGTTTTCTATCTTTTATTTTATTTCAACTTTCCTGTAGGATTAGTTTCATTGGTACGGGCCTGGAAAGCAAAACTACCCCAAATTGTGCCAAATTTGGTAAAAATTGACATGGTTGCGAAAGGGACATTACCGTCCGAATCGGATTTGATAAACTATAACTCAATAACAATAAGTCATAGAGAAGAGTTTAAATTATACTCAAACCATAGGTTCAAAAAAAATTGTTTTCGTCACTCAAACAGTAGATAATTTATCAATACATCATAATATACCCAAAAACGGCATTCTTAAGGTAGTTCTTTCGTAAAACCTGATAAAAGCCCCATACTTTCGGGCCCCCCAGGAGTAGCCAGGGTTATGAAAGTTGCAGACAATGAGCACCAACCACGCGTTGGGTGACCCTAGCGAAAAAACGTTAGCGCGTTTTAAATTTAGCATAGCGCCATCTAGTGATGGTTTGCCAAATTAACCGTTATACAAACTTACGTTACGTATTCTTAAAATTGATGTTACTTTTTAGTTAATCAACCGATTGAGATAAGATAAAGTCTACATATTTAGTGAAGCTAACCATAACACATTGCTGAAAACCGCATGAAAATCGATCGAACCGTTTCTTAGATTAGCTTCTTTAAATTCTTTAAAGTGATGTTACTTTTTTATTTATAAACCGATTGAGATATAACAAAGCGAAAATAATGTATGAAGTTTGGTATAATACATTTCTGAAAACCGCATGCAAATTGGTCAAACCGTTTCTGAGATAATCTTGCACAAACTCATAGACAAACAGACAAACCGAAAAACAGACAAAAATTCTAAAAATGGTCCATTTGGGTTTTATTGCGTTATTAGGGTCCGCTGAAAATAGTTTTTCTTATTTATCTTCCATGTACAGACACGACCCACTTAAGATTTTATTATATGTATTGATATTGATGATGATATAGTATCGTTAAGTTAGTATCCTACGACTTCTTAGTATTTGGAGCGTGATTGAGAAATAAACATCCAAACACACGTCACAAACTTTTAAAAATATTATTTATATTAGTCAGATAGGTATTACATCTTTTTGAGCTCAACTGTTCATTTTATGTCGTATAGCTAATCCGAATAAATCCTAAATCCGAATCATAGAATCTGCCGTGTCCACGAATCTGTCCAATTCCAGAATCTGCGAAATCCACGTAACTGCCCAATCCCAGTATCTTTCCTATACCGAACAAACGTTCACAACTTTCTATCAAATTGTGTGATATCATCATCATCTCGGCCACAAGAAGTCCACTGCTGGATATAGGCCTCCCCCAAGGATAAGTTGTGTGATATGTATGACCCTATATATTTATGTATTATTTATGTTTCCTATATGAAACGAGATGTGTTTCTATGAGATGGTAAAGTTCTTTTACTTATGCGCATCTGTCGGCGTATTTTTACTACTTTAGATATCTTCCTACAGAACTAAAAACTTACTAGTATATAATATGTCCCGTCAGCTGTGTCAGAGCCTTAAAGTGGCGACTTAGCCTGTCAATAAGTATAAACAACTTTCCTATGGGACTAAATCTAAATATACCAAAAAAAACAACCTGCAAAATTGTCATACAATATTGCCCGGCCGGCTGAACACTTTTTTAAGGGAATGTAATTTTGTTTTCTAATTTTAAGCTTCAGTCCCATAGAAAAAGTTGTTCATATTGATGGAATGATGAATGAGTCACCCCTGTAAGGTTCCGACACAGTTGTCCAACATTGTATATAAAACATAGTACATTTAAATTTATTTAATCGGTTCAGTACTTTGTTGAGTTTTTCCATTACAAACAAGTAGGTACACCTATCAATCTTTTTTCTTCCTTCCATCGATTCCCACCACTTTGGATGTAATCTAAAATAAATTTTAATTTTAATATAGGAAACGTCCAAGATGCATGGCTACTTGAAAAATATCGTTTATATTTTTATTTGCTACGGGAATCGAACCCTGTTTAAAAGACAACAGCGATATCATCCAAGTTTCCGTAGCTAAAAAGTAACTTTTCATTTGACAGATAAATTTCTTGTTCCTGGGTGAAGTGATCGCTGAAACACTGCACGAGAATGCCGATTGAAAATTGACAAATGTCAAAACTACGATACCATAGATTTGATAACATTTAAGGGTTGATGCAAAGAATCCGTATGTATTCAGTCTCGGATTCCTTGATGTATATTCATCTCTGTTATTATGTTTTTATTGAAATTCATCTAATAAGTTGTAAACATTAATATGGGATGACAAAACGTTGTTCAATGTATTAAATTTTCATTTTAAACATTCGAATCGATAAAAATCGCCAAATATTTTGTCAGTCCCTAGTTTGATGTTTAAATTTCAAGGTCACGCTCGGCGTGAAGGGAAGACGTGTCGAAGGGACATGCGTACTTCCGTCAAAATCGTGTGCTTCCCGAGAATTGCACTGCAGGTGCTCTTTAAGTAGTTTTCATCTAACCGACTTCAAAAAGGAGTTTTTACGTTTCATTGTATGTATTTTTACACATTCTATAACATTATATTAGGTAAGAAATCTACCATGGAAGTCAAAACAATAAGAACTATTGTGACAACTACATATAAATATATATTTTTCTCTCAGTCATATAGTTATACTCATAAGTCGATTTATATATTGCATAGCATGAACTCCTGCTGCATGATATTAGGGTAATCGAAGGAGTTTAATCAAAGTACCTATTAACTTGAAGCTTTGTTTAGCGTTTCCGCCAAAAGTGGCTTGATAAAAACGCAAAGAAAACGCAATAAATATTAGGTCGGGGAGAAAGTAATTTCGTATTTTGTATGAAGATTTTATCCGTCCATACAAAAGAGGTGTTACTTTGACATCAAAATTCTCAGACACAAAACGCTTAAACCAACTTTGTGCTATTCTTACTGGGACTGCGGTATGTTCATAAATAGCAAAAATCACTTTCTGCGTATTTTTCATAATTTCTTTATTTTTTAATTAACTTTTTAAAAATTTTTTTTTTTTTCGTTTATCTGATTCATTTTTAATAAACAAAGAAACGGTTAAAAATTAAGGGACAATATTTTGTACATTTCTATATAAATCTTGAAAATTGTACCTTTCAGATGGTATCTAATTCAGCCAGATACATTCAACATGACCAAAGATATTTGATTACAACTTTACACATAAAAATACGAAATTACTTTTCCCCCGACCTAATACGGTTACTTTACTTTTAAACGGTTTATTTCAAATGGGGGGAAGAGGCAGCACTGATGAACCCCGAAAATACACGTTTCCTCGTTGAGTCAATTAAACACGTTGTAAAGTGACAGATAGGATGTAAGTGATGAAACTTGATCTCAATCATCGGATACTGTTTGCTTCCAGCCATCAGGTCTTTTTTAGTCTCCACTGCAGGAGCACGACCCTCTCTGTACTACCACAGCAATATATTATCCAGAGTAGTCAGAGGATTTGGCCTACACTCACCACGCTGGCCAGACGGGTTGGAGAGGTCTTTTTGATGTTTGTAAGCTTTGTTTAGCTTGTGTTTCCTAAGTCGCCTTTTACGACATCCACGGGAAGACTTGGAGTGGTCCTATTCTACTTTGTCGGGAACCACACGGCAACTGTTTGCTTGTTTAAACTCAATAACCTGAATCTTTTCAAAAATAGAGTGAATAGGCTTCTTCTGGGTAAAGTCGTCATCTTAGACTATATCTTTGCCTATGGGCTAGATGATGGCTGAGAATTTAAATTTTTCTTTTCGTATAAAAAAAAAACTATTTTAATTTTAACCCCACTATCTTTTCTCTTGGATTTTTCACACATCATCATCATCATCATCATCATCAAGTCTTTCTAGTCTCCACTGCAGGAGCATGACCCTCTCTGTACTACCAGAGTCATATACTAGCCTGAGTAGTCAGAGAATTTGGCCTACACTCTCCACGCTGGCCAGACGGGTTGGAGAGGTCTCTTTGATGTTAATAAGCTTTGTTTAGCTTGTGTTTCCTTAGTCGCCTTTTACCAAATCCACGGAATGACTTGGAGTGGTCCCATTCTATTCTGCCGGGAACGACACGGCGAATTTTTCACACAAAAAATACTTTCTTTTGCAGCCGTACCAAAAACCCTTGCGGAGGAGATGATGGAGGTTACCCAGCTGTGCTGCAACCAGGGTACCAAGTACGCCAGGAACCACACCACAGACGAATGCTCTTCATCAATACCACCTGACGTGCCTTCAGCCTATGGATCGTTTTGTATCTTTGCTATGGACGAGTGCTGCAAAGGGTATAATCAGTAAGTATACTTAGATGATTGATAGTCTGTATATACATTATTCACTATATTCATTAGCTCAAGGTCACTCAAAGAGCTATGGAGAGGGCTATGCTCGGTGTTTCTCTGCGAGATCGAATCAGAAACGAAGAGATCCGTAGAAGAACGTAGGTCACCGACATAGCTGTGGGCGGGGCACATAGCGCGAAGAACCGATGGCCGATGGGGCGGAAGGGTTCTCGAATGGCGACCACGTACCGGCAAGCGCAGCGTTGGACACCCACCGACCAGGTGGTCAGACGACCTGATAAAGATCGCAGAAAGGCGCTGGATGCAGGCCGCTTCTAACCGGTCATATTGGAAATCCTTGGGGGAGGCCTATGTCCAGCAGTGGACTTCTTGTGACTGAGATGATGATGATATTCATTATTATCATCAGGTCTTTTTAAGTTTCCACTGCAGAAGCGTGGATCTCTCTGTACTTAAAGAGCCATAATATTACCCAGAGCTGTCAGAGGATTTGGCTGACATACTTCACTGGCCAGACGGGTTGGAGGGGACAGACGAATGTTCTTCATCAATACCATCTGACGTGCCATCAGCCTACGGATAATTTTGTATCTTCGCTATGGATTAATGCTGCAAAGGATATAACCAGAAAGTCATTCTCGTTAGTATATTTCAAGAATCTAGAAAAGCCTCGAAATTTGACTAGAAAGAAAGCGAGCAGACAACTTGTAGAGAAAGCTTGGATTTTACGGTCCCTAGGGTACGATTATGGGTGTAAGTCATTATAACTCAATGATAATGTCAGAAATGGGGATAAAGTGGGTAAGCAGCTACGCTATAACAATACGCCAGGAAACAGTCCACAGACGAATGCTCTTCATCATTACCACCTGACGTGCCGTTAGCATATGGATCATTTTGTATCTTTGCTATGGACGAGTGCTGCAAAGGGTATATAACCAGTAGGTACACCAAGATGATAGAAAGTTCGTATAATCTCTAGATAATCCTGGCATTGTCAGGTTTTCTCTCTGCAGCTTTAATTATTGTAGATGGCTCAAATAAGTGATTTTTTTGTTTAACCTGTGTTTTGAGTAGACAATATACAGTAATGTTTGTTTCAGAAAAATGCAGGACTGCGACACAGCGATAGATATAGCGACAAGCACGAAACGGTGTGACAGCATATCACCTTCAGGACAAGTAAGTTTTGAAGTTTTACGGGTATCTCCATGTAAAAACACGAAGTAATTAAGGATTTAAAGGTTCATCAAAGAATTAAATATCTATTTTTAAAAGTGTTATCCTGTATATTTATAATAACTATGGTAAGCTTATGCATAAAAATCAGATAGGTGAAGTCACGAGATTAAAGATTGTTAATGCAAATTTAATTTTAAAATTAAAAGCAGAATCATTAAAAATCCAAAGCAGAGCAGGTAAATACGTAAGGTTAATCTCCCCACTTTTTGGTGCTCCTGCCCTGCAAGACTATTGCCTTTGGCAATCTTGGTGGGTGGTGTCCCTCACGGTTCAACGTCAGGATACACGCACCCTCAGACAGCCCTGACAAACCATCGTTTTAAAATATGACATAAGACGTCCGCCGTGTATTTTTTCCGGCAGAGTAAAATAGGACAACTCCAAGTCTTCCCGTGGATGTCGTAGAAGGCGATCTAGGAAACAAAAGCTAATTAAAGCTTATAAACATCAAAGAGTCTGGCCAGCGTGGAGAGTGTAGGCCAAATCCCCTAACTGCTCTGGCTTATATATGGCTCTGGTAGTACAGAGTGGGTTGTGCTCCTGCAGTGGAGACTAAAAAAGACCTAATAATAATGAGAATGATAAGACGTCCACTCAATCGTCATAGAAAAATATTTAAACGATATGAACTTGGCAACAGAACTCTAAGAATGCGACATCCTATTGTTGACTCTGATACGTAAACACTACTATCTCCAAGATAAGGACCTAATTACCTAGTTACCCACTGCTTTATCGCTGCTTTCCCAACTACCTGGTAACAGCCACGGATCTAAGAATAAGGATAGGCCCCTAAAAAATATAATAGTGACGCAAATACCAAAGAATATAAACGTGTCCCGACACAATTTATTCTATTCTAGTATTTGTAGTTTTAGTACCATTTGTCGTGAAATGCCAACATCAACGTGAAGGATTTTCTTAACCCAGAAATTTACAAAAATTATCTTTTATTACGTTAATCATTCAAGTGTTTAAGAGCTAAATTTTACCAATTCTTCATACCTATTAACAGCTCTACTTCAACCTTTGGCATGTCAATTAGCTCCGTATCTAATGCCAATTTCACTTAATTTGAAATCCTAGTTTATTTGCAAGCGTGTCAAAAAAGTATTTTATTAAATTGTAACAAAAATCACGAACCAACATTTTGGAAAAAAATATGGAAATCCTTGGGGCAGGCCTATGTCCAGCAGTAGACTTCTTGTGGCTGAGAAAACTATGACGACGAAATTTATATGTCAATGAAAATTCAGACTGAATACACCATAGATATCAGAATATAGAGAATACACAGATAACTTGACCCTCGACATCCCCTTAAAAGAAGACTCCGATCATCAATATGAACAACTTTCCCTATGGAATCAATGTCGGGAACCCTTTTTTTGACTTTCCTATAGTAACTGCTCGGGTGGATCTCTTTTGTATGAAAACGTTGAATTTTTTTGAATTCCTTCCATTGATCCCTTAGCAAAAGTTGTTCATATTGACATGCTGAGTCATCTCTTTAATGTTTGTTGAGGGTCAAGTTACCGGTTTATTCCACTTTGGCTACTGTGATATCTCCTGGGTAAACAAAGTACACTCTTTTAGTCAACTTTACGCTGTATAGTAACTTTTTTACAGAGATGCTGTGAAGAATGTCTTCGAGGCACATCTGCAGGGAGTCGAAGTGAAGCGGAGTGCGAGACCACTATAACGGGGGGCAGTGCTGAGGAGCTGCTGCCAGCTGATGCCTATGCCAAATGTTGTAAGGTACGTCATGGTTCTAGCAGCATAAGTATATTTATTTCGTGTGCGAGGCTTTTCATGGCTGGGTGTATCCCTAAATCCTGTCAAATCCTTTTACGAGCTCCGTGGCACAGCGGTCAACACCTGCCTGCGATACGGAAGGTCCCGGGCTCGATCCCCGGTCAGGTCAAGATGAAAAAGATCTTTTTCAGATTAACCTGGGTCTTGGATGTTTATCTATATATGTATTTGTAATATAGTATCGTTGAGTTAGTATCCCATAACACAAGTCTCGAACTTTCTTTGGGGCTAGCTGAATCTGTGTGATGTGACCGTATATATTAATTAATTCCTTATGGTTCCCGGGAAAGTAGAATAGGACCACTTCAAATCTTCTCGTGGATGTTGTAGAAGGACTTGACGACTAGACGATTTAGGGATCACAAGCTAAACAAAGCTTATAAACATCAAAGAGACCTCTCTAACCCGACGTGGAGAGGTCTCTTTGATGTTTATAAGCTTTGTTTAACCCGGCCTGCGCGTGGAGAGTGATGGCCAAATCCTCTGACTGCTCTGGCTAATATTTGGCTCTGGTAGCATAGAGAGCTTCTGCAGTGGAGACTAAAAAAATACCTGATGATGATGATGATGAATTAAATCTTGAAAGGGGTGACTCGTCCCATCAATATGAAAAAAAACATCCTATGTGTGAGACTCATAATGGTAATTCGAAAAAAAAAATCATTTCGTAAGAGAATGTCAAATTTTATCGAGTTTCCATCATTATTGGTTCCGTAGGAAAAGTTGTTTAAATTGACGGGTTCGAGTTGCTCGGATCATATATATGTTACGGTAAGAGTGATTAATTGAAAATTATTAATAATCATCTATAATTATCAATAATTACCGAAATTCGAGGTAAAGGTAAGAAATTAATCACATTTGTCGGTGATTATTAATAATGTTACCTTAATACCGATAAATTTAATATTTTTTTAAAACAAACGCTGGTACTGGCTAATATATGGCTCTAGTAGTACAGAGAGAGTAGTACTCTAGCAGTGGAAACTTAAAAAGACCTAAAGCTCAATTTTTAAACCGGTAGAATCTATCCGCCACTCGTTGTGTGTGACGACAATCATTTCGTATTCACTCGTTCTTGGCTCGGGGGATGGTTCCGAATGGAACCCAATGGTACCGATGGGACATAATGGGATCTAATAGGACCCATAGAATTCAATAGAATACATGGAACCCAATGGGGCCCATAAAACTCAATGGGACCCATGAAACCTAGGGAACCCAATGGAACCCATGGAACCCAATGGGATCTTTAGAAAGCTTATGGGACCCTAAGGGACCGATAGGACCTTAAGGTAAATTGGTACCGTTGGGACCCTATGGTACTGATGGAAACCATTGGCCCCCTACCTAACCCTACCTGCCCTATGAAAGTCATGTCACCACACGGAAGCTTAATAACTAGTGGCGATTGATTCTACCAGTTTAAAAATAGAGCTTCTGATGATGGTTGTGTTTGTCCGCGCATATCTCAAAAATCAAACGCTGGATGACGGTTACTCTATTTTAGGGAACAGTGCAAGTTTCATCAAAATTGGTTCAGTAGTTCTTAAAATGAGTGTTAAGTGTGTTTTAGCTATTATAAAAAAATTAGTCTGTTTATTTATTTTTTAATTCATCATTTCGTGTAGGTGACACGGTCAGTCGACCATGCACACCCTGGAGTCAAAGTTCTTCGGAACCGCCTCTCGGCCTCTGACGTGGATCCTTTAACGACTGCCAGATGGAAGCCGGGACCACCGGCTTAACGTGCCTTCCGAAGCACGGAATCATCTTTCTTATCAGACAATCAGGTGATTCATGCCTGCAATGTCTTAGGCAAACTGGAAACAACTTAACAAAGTATGCTTCCCGTGGGAATCGAACCCCTGGTCAGCAAGGCAAACGCCTTAACCACTGGACCACGGAGGCAGTTTTTTAATTACAACTTGTTGAATAAAAACAAATTATACAATATCTCTATTTTTAAAACAAATACAAGTGGGTCCTTGTACTTGTTTTGAATTAAACTGAATACAAACAGCGGTTTATCTGTGTGATCTGAGACAAATACAATTATAAGACTTTCTGTGAAATTATAAATAAATCCCTGCTGATCAAAAAACTAGTGTCTTATTAAATTTTATTACTTTTGCCAATGTGTGTAGTTAATTATTAATAATAAGTACAAAAAGTCATTAATTTCAATGAATTATTCACATTTCACTAAACACAAGGTTATTATTAATAATGTCAGAAAATTATTAATAATCTTGAATTAATCAAATTTACCGTTTCATATATATAGCAAATATATGTCTATGTCTATATTTAATTGACATTAAGAATCGGACAGAGTATTACTTACATTTGAGTATAAACGTGGCCCGACTGGCACTTAACTGGTTTTTATGTAACCTTTTATTTATTATCTTGCAAACATCACTAAGTTTACGTAATAATTTTCCAGAAGGTTGCAAAGGAAAAGATGGCAGAGACAAACAAGACTCCTGGAGTGGTTACATTATCGAGGCCAATTACAGAAGGTACAAATTTTACAATTATAAACTTTGAAGAACAATAACTTGTCAATTTGTTGATTACCTTGACGTTAACAGTAATATTTTTATGTATAACTAAGGTAAACGCTCCTATTACGGAGTTAAATGACATCATTTGAAAATAAGACAGAAAATTATGCATTTGTAAGCATCATAACTGACATTATTTGTTTTTTAGTGTAATAATATACATTCTATTTTATATTTCTAAAGACACATTGTTTAATATTAAAGGAATTATAGTTGAAAAAAAATATTTTAACACTCATGTAGATTTTCCCTATTACGGATCTATGATGAATGGTAAATCCTAATACGGCGCTAGTCAACTCCTAATACGGAGTGCTGGCTACTTCAATGTATAGTGGTTCCTTACAATATTCTAATAAAGTATATATAAGCGAAAATTAATATGCATCAAATTTAAAATCGTAACTTTAAGATCGATTTTAATAAAATTTTAGTGTGTTGTTTGAAAATCGATATAGCAAAATGAAATTACATTATATAAAAAAAAGATTTTGAGTATTATGCAAGTGAAACTATTAAACTAATATTATATTGTTATAGGAAGAAATAATACTGCCTAATATCTTTAAAAAAATCACTTTATTATATTTATTATACATACAAAATTCCAACAATTAAGAGTGAAATATAAAATTGAAATTAACGTGCATTTCTTATCCTTAGAATTAAATATTTCGGGATATTTACCGTTATTACGTATTGTGAATATGTAAAATACGGTGGTCAGTCACGTATGAAGTCAGCTACAGGCCAACATGCCGACAGTCTTTGGCACATTATATTGTTTTGAGGCTTGATAAATACTCATCCCTTGTCTAATTGATGACAGTGCTTCAGCTACCTGGGCATCTGTAGGTATAACATTTGCGTTTTTTTATATCCATATTTTCTGAAACAAGATATTAAAAAAAATTACCGTATTTATAATCATAACTTTCCCTATCTCAAAAATTACTGAACCGCTTGTGAAGACACTTATAGTATATCCTAAGTTGAATATTACCTAGTTCAAGTAAAAAGGAGTTATTTAAATCAAACTTATAGTTCTGGAAATATGCGAGGACAAACTTACATATACTTTTGAAATTTGGCACACTTGTTCAGAAGTTGATATAGACTAACAAATACGAAAACTGGCAGTTATGGAAAAATTATCTACATAAATACGGAACCAATTGATAACCTCCTGTTTTTGAAGTCGGTTAATGAAAAATGAACTTTGGTCGCGATTAGCGACATATACTGACCAAGCCGTCAGCGGAAACTAAGTAGTGCTTTGTAACCTAATTCTTACATTTTAGCAGCCTGCTAACGTGGGTACTTTACACTACATCTTAACTATTTTCAAGACTACACCAAAATACGGGACCCTAAAAGTAAATAGAAATCACTCCGTAATGGGTACTATGGAGTTTGTATTACAGAGCCATAGACACCGATTTAGGAGCTCCTAGAGCCTGTTACGGAGTGACCTAAAAATCCTAGATCAGTAATAGGAGTACAGTTCGTATTTTAATTATCCTTATTCTGACCCATGAAATTGTTGATACATGAATACTGTGGACAACTTAATCAAACAAGAACGATATTCTCGTTCAAATATATATTACTTACGTCAACAGCTATATAATATGATTGATTTTTGATGAACTAAAATATACATACATTTTTATGCTCTTCTAAGAAACTGTCATTTTTGTATCAACAATTTTGGTATTAAAATAAGATTCCTAGGTGATATTTTATAGCACAGAAATAGGTAACCAGCTTTTAATATTAATAATTATTTTAAATCCAATAAGAACATACTTCTTAAGTGATTATACTGAAATGTATAAGCAAATAAACATGACTAAGTATTTCTCTTATTACGGACTCTAGCACCATATAAGGAGCAACCTATAAATTTCGAAGCCTAATACGGATCTATTTTGTTTTTTAATTTAAATATATAAAAACTCTCATAAATAGAATAAAACACAAATCTATGGAAACTATAATGACATTAAAAACTAAGTATTACATATTTACGAAGTTAAACGTCACATAAATATTAAAAATCTTAGATATTAAATATGACTACACCTACCTGAGCCGTTCTGTGTTTGTATGAAAAATCTGGCCGCGTCGCCGTCTCGGCACTGACTGGTGATTTTTAGTAACTTGTGTCTATGTCATACATGTAAACTTTCGGCAGGTGTTGTAGTAATAGACTATAAATTAGTAAATTTAATTTAATTGTATATAATTATACTGTAACGAGAAATAAACACGAAAATAAAAATAGGACCGTAATTGGAGCCGATTTTGACTAGGTCTGTAATAGGGTACTTTACCTTAATTTATCTTATTTAAGAAAATAAATAAACAAACTAACAATAACATAAAATTACTGAAAAATACATAAACTTAAGAGGGCCCTGAATGTGCATGTCTCCATACAAATAGGAATAAGGAATTGTGGCAATATTTGATAAATTTGGAGTAAAATTAAGCATTTAATCAATTAATCTCATTATAGTCTACGTACGTTCCTATACAGCTTGGTTAAAATACCAATGGTTTTATTATAAGCCTTTTCTTTGTAAGGAAATCTTGAGAGGCGTATAATTCTGGCGACTCTTAATAAAAAATATATGACATACCTAAAATAGAAAGAAAAGAATGTGACATTGGTTTATACAGCGTGTTAATTTACCCTTTATCCTAGGGGTGATACAGCCCATCAATAGAAACAAATTTTTCTATGTGGGATCAATGCTGGGATTCTTTTTAATTTTCATTCAGATTTCCGGGCCAGCCATACATTTTTATATGCGAAGGTATTTTTTTTTTAATTTGGTCCAACAGGAAAAGTTGACCATTTCCAGGGAATGTTGAGATTCCAATTGTTAATGTGATTTTTTGTTCAAAAAAAAATTTTTTTTCTTAATAATTCATAATGTGTCTAGCAATCCCGTCCATTTGCGAAGACTACGCCCCTAACGAGCTCTGCGCCCACCATTGCATACCAGTCCCGAGTTCCTACAAGTGCGAGTGCAACCCTGGATACATGCTGATGCCTGATGGACGGAACTGTATGGAAGTAAGAAATTCTTCATGGCCCTTTATATGCTAAGGCTGTGGCGACCTCTACATTCGCCACAAGAACTAACATGAAAAACTCAATTCTGATTATCACGACACAACGAAGTCTCACAAGATGGCGCTGAACGATTCTGAAACGCGCAAACAAAGTTTCTGATTCCGGCTCATAAATGAGACTTCCAACAGAACTCAGTCGCCCGGGCCTTAAGGCTATACATGCAAATCGCGGCCCATCAGGCATATGAAAGTTTGCTGTCTCTCCAGCTTTGCGCACAAGGGCAACGTCCAAAGCCAAGGTCCATCCCTTCTGGGAGCCCTTTGGTGATTTTCGCCTTGCAGGTTGACTTACTCAAAAGTCCGGTGAAGTAGCAAAAGCTCACTTGAAGCTATATAGTCCTTCAAAATAAAAATAAAAATCTCAGACGAAGCCGTCTGGGCGCAAACCTTGCCCAGCGGGAAGGTCTTTCCTTTGTGGCGGTTGAGCACACCACCTCGCTCTCGTTACAAGGCCTTTTAGTTTTTAGGATAAGAAAGAAAGAGAAGGATTGAAAAGGGAATTACCATCATGCCACTTTTTTTGCTCCACCTGGCTCATGATCCGACTGGTTTAGGCAAGAGGCAGGTAGGTAAGGATGAAGGACGCTTAATGGATGGCTTGGTTAAAAATCTTTGGTAATAATAGATATCTCTTTGTAAGAAAAACTTTATACTGCATTTTTTCACAGGTGGTGAAGAATCGCTGCAAGCCACGAAACCCTTGCCAACACAAGTGCAACGACAACGGTATTGAAGTCAAATGCTCTTGCAGAAGAGGGTATGAGCTTATGCCTGATGGAAGGTCGTGTAAAGGTAATAATGTTAGTTTACATAAACTACGATTCCACCAGAGATGTAAAGGGCGGCTGGGTCTTTTTTAGTCTCTACTGCAGGAGCACGGCCCTCTCAGTGCTACTAGAGCTATATAATTAGCCAGAGCAGTCAGAGTATTTATCCTAGACCCTCCACGCTGGCCAGACGGGTTGGAGAGGTATCTTTGATTTCTTCTTTATGATCATGTCTTGACAAATATCCTTTTCCTCATAGACCGTAATGTCGAAAATGACCCCTCGTATCTTTTTGCAGATATGGACGAATGCACACTAAATCCCCCAGTCTGTCTCCCCGGAACTGAATGCTTCAACGTACAAGGCTCCTACAGATGTATTCCTGCTAAGAAGAACGTGACGATGGAGAAAGGTCAATGCCCACCTGGCTTCGCGAAGAATATTCAAAACAGTGCTTGCGATGGTATGTCCCCTCATATCTTAAGATTAAAATTGAAAGAAGAAAATGGCAAAATATTGAAAATGAATAAAAATTTCATGTTTTAAAATATTATGCATAGATTGGACCACGCATAGGTATATACAGAGATATGAGGCGTCTGCGCCAATATCAACGTCTGCCTTCTGAAACACATATTAATTCAAATGGTGTATAAAATAATGATTCCTTAGTTATTGTAGACTAATAATAAGTTTCTCATCTAGCCATTATTAGAACAAGAATACAGTTGTTCGTTGAATCTAAGTTCATTGTTAATTACTGTCAGCTACTGATAAAATTTAAAAAATAGTTGTGTTCATTTCAACCTTTTTCATTGCATCCTAGATATCAACGAATGTGCCCTACCTCACCCACCGTGCCCTGCGTACCTCTGTGAGAACACAATTGGAGCTTATAAGTGTGGCGGCATCACTGGAAACCCTATCAATTTGTCCAGTACTATGAGGACTCCAGTAGAAGACCGATGTCCTCCGGGATTCACTGCTGGAATAAATGAGGAGTGCGAAGGTAAGATTACCTTTTATGATTATCGTGAATTATTCTACAAAACATACTTCAAACAGCAAATTAAAAAGTCAAACTTTAAAATACTTAATGAAAATATTAACAAATGCACTAGTCACCCATACGATTTTCGAAAGTTCCCCTCGATTTCGCTGGGTTGCCATCATCAGATCCTGGTTTCTACCCTTGAAATATCTCCTTTCCAACAAAAAAGGATCATTAAAATCGGTTCATAAACGAGATATCCGCGAACACACATAAAAAAACATATAGTGAGAAACCTCCTCCTTTTTAGAAGTCGGTTAAAAAGTAGTAGAACGAATAAATTCTATATCTAGAAGTCTCCGGTGCTTTCGAGGTATTATTGTTCAAATAGGTTTGAAATATAATCAATAACAGTGTAGTATAATAGAAGTTCCTCAAGGTAGTATTCTTGGTCCTTGGTTTTTCTTTTAATTTTAAGTAGAAAGTTTTGATAAATGACACTTAATTGATTCTTACATAAATATTCCTATTATCCTATAATAATCTAGTATCTGATTTTAAAGTTTGATGGTAGAGTTAGTAATATCTGTTTTTTTATAAAATTTCTGGTGCTTGTTGTAGATGTCGATGAATGCGCTGCGCAAAAGCACGACTGCAACTCCATCTCTCAGTTCTGCATCAATACCCGAGGTTCTTTCTATTGCCAGGACAAGGCGTCCAAGCATTGCCCACCAGGGTTTAAAATTGACACTAGGACTAATAAATGTGAAGGTAATTTGCAAAATTAAGCTGCAAACTGATTTGGTTGAGATTTTTCCTGATATTTACAAATAATATATTCGAAAAAGAAATAGTTCTGGTGACAGAATTACTCACCTACCAGGTAACAAGTTGACAAGTATGTTAAAATATAGGAAATGACGTAGTACATATATCTCCATGAGGAAATGCTGAATTAACACATTTTTTGACAGGCAGTTCATAGATTAAAAATTTTATGGGGCAGTCAGTGATAGATGTTGAGTTGGCGGCAGATAACAAATAAGAACGTCAAAAATTATTAACTGCCCCCGTAATACATATATCTCCATATGTATTACGGGGGCGGTTAATAATTTACAAATAAGAACGTCAAAAATTATTAACTGCCCCCGTAATACATATGGAGATATATGTATTACGGGGGCAGTTAATAATTTTTGCGTTCTTATTTGTTATCTGAAGCCAACTCAACATCTATCAATGATACACAAGACTTTAAGTAAGTAGGTAATCAGAATATTGAGAGAACGTGGTTTTAGTTCGCTCTAGTAATCCATGATCATCCTTTTGAAATATATAAGTAAATCTTCTTGCTTCAACAGATATTAATGAATGCGAGGATAGCACAGACATCTGCAGGCCAGATCAAATCTGCGTAAATCAGCTGGGACAGTATGACTGCAAGTCTAAATACGATACCTTCAGGTAATTTAAATTTACCTTCATGTCCAGAGTTTCTGACATCTCGCATATTGTTTTGTCTAATAATATTTTGCATTACAGAAACGGCAAATGTCCCGATGGAATGAGAATGAAGAAAGACACTACTATATGTGAAGGTAACACACATTAATAGTTTCTGTTTTCATTAAGCCAGTCCAAAATTCCAATTAATGATTAATTGTCTAGTATCAATAAAATCTGTAAAAATATTTGAACATTACATTCTGTTCAAATATTATTGTCTCTCTAGACAAATCACACAGATTGTGTTAGTTACACAGTAAGATGTGAACTTATGGCTTACAACTATGGTGGGATACTAACTCAACGATACCATCCTATCCTAATCCTAACAAATATTATAAATGCGAAAGTGAGTTTGTTTGTTTGTTTATTTGTTTGTTTGTTTGTTACGCTTTCACGCCGTATCTACTGAACCGATCATCATGAAATTTTTCATACACATAGGTTAGGGTACCGAGAAGGACATAGGCTATATATTACGCGGGCGAAGCCGCGGGTAAAAGCTAGTATTTTATATACTTCTAAAGACACAACGGCCAAAACCCGGGCCATAGATCATTTTTGATCTAACCGAGGATCGATCCCGCGATTCAAAGGGATTTGCGATATCACTAAGCCTCAGAGGTCGTTAATATCGTGAAATCTGTGTGTGTCTATTTCATAATGTTCTTATTTTCAAGATATCGACGAATGCGTGGAAGGCACTCATTTGTGTGACCTCTACCAGACTTGCCTGAACACTAATGGCAGTCATGAGTGTCATTGCAAACGTGGATTTGAGCTGGACATCACTACTGGTGCCTGTATGGGTGAGGATGTCTTTGATAAATTGTCTAGCATCAAATAAAACGAATACTTTTTTCTTTTCCTAGACAGAATTTAAAAGTCAGTGATCAGCCTGATGGCTTTTACCGTCTTGTAATTCGGCATTTTTTTTTCTACTCTCAATCCAGCACCTTTAGATTTTTTTTGTACTAAATAGATTTTAAGGAGTTTGTCGTAGGAAATCTAGGGGTGTAGTTGGGGTTTGCCTTAGATAATTTTGAAAATTCATTTTAGTGGACTTTATAATATGAAATTAGTGTAGTTTGGTGTTACAAATGCTCGTGCTCATGAAAAAATTGTAAAATAGTTGAAGTAGACTGATTATGGACTTGAATCAATTTATCTAAAAAATCTCGTAGAAACTCCCACGAGGCAATCAAAGTACCTACGCCATCATTAATGACTACTTGTTAAGGGGGAACAGTAGGCACAGTAGCGACGCCAATCATTTTATTCCTAATACTTTACAAATAGAAAGAAATTCAAGAATATAAACAATACAAGCCTTAGTAAATAACTTGAAGTATTTTTGGAATCATGTTTTGATATTATGAGAATCAGTCATTGAGAGAAAATGTGATAACCGCCAAAAACGGCCGTTTTTGGCGGTAATCAGATTCTCATAATTCTCACTGATTCCGATAGTAATAAACATGATTCAAAAAATACTTCAGGTTATTTACTAAGGCTTGTATTGTTTATATTCTTGAATTTCTTTCTATTTGTAAAGTATTAGGAATAAAATGATTGGCGTCGCTACTGTGCCTACTGTTCCCCCTTAAAACTGTACCGTACAACACCGACATTTTGTATCTCATTAAACTGGACATTGGAAATATCACTGAAAAGCCATAATATAAAGTAAAAGAAGAATTTAAGTTTTTATGATGTCCAAAGGTAGTGTGCAAGACTAAACCTTCATTGTTACTAAAACTTTTTTAAACAATTAACTTATTTGTTTCCAGACGTCAACGAATGCGCAACAGATCAGCACGATTGCATCCCAGAGTCCCAACGCTGCGACAACACAGTGGGCTCCTTCCTGTGTGTGAGATTCCTCTCATGCGGAACTGGGTATATTTTGCACCATGCTACTGGTGTTTGCGAAGGTAAATATTAAAAAGATATAAAGAGTCATTAAAGCCTCGAGGAATTTTATCGATTGTAGATTTATTTTATCGGGTAACACCTGGTCGGTGGTCGGATGACCTAATAAAGTTCGCAGGAAGGCGCCGGATGCAGGCAGCTTCCAACCGGTCGTATTGGAAATCTTTGGGGGAGGCCTATGTCCAGCAGTGGACTTCTTATGGTTGAGATGATGATGATGATAATGACACTTCTTCCACCCACTGCTGAGAACAAGCCTCTCATTGCAAGGAAAAACCCGTGAATTTGACTATATTGTCAAGCTAACTAGTATGAGGCCGTTCGTTGTTTCATTCGATGAACAAATTTGGAACGTGGTAGTTCACGAGAGCTGAGTCTGCTGAGGACGCTGAGGCTTCCAAACGGCACAAATAAGCAACCTTAGCTGAGCTGAACTTGTGTTTCCTAAGTCACCTTCTACGACATACGCAGGAAGATTACGACTGGTCTTATTCTACTCTGCCGGGAACTGCAAGGCACCGCCGGCAAATAGTTTTATCCTTTGAAATAAACCTTCTATTTGGAACCTTTAAAAATATTCGATTCGCAGATATCGACGAGTGCTCGCTGGGAACTCACAACTGTGCTCGGGCAGGCCCGCAGTACAGCTGTGTGAACATACCAGGATCCTTCAGATGTGTGAGGAAGCGGCCTTCTACGACCACCACTACGGCTGCCCCGGAGTATGAATACGAATATTACGATTCTGAGTGAGTATATTCTTCAAAAATATGAATTTAGTATTATTTGAATCGAATTAAAGAATATTCAGAAACTGTTAAGGAAATACTGTGCCTTTGCACCAGTTTTTTTAAAAAACAAAATTACAGCTGATTATGACTGGCATAGTTAAAAAAATAAAGATTTAATTCGTATAAGTACTTCTATATGTATACTTTTGGAATTGCCTTATAGGGAAGAAGTTAACGAAACCAATCCGGCATCTCCACCGAAGTCTAGTGAAGTCAAACCAAACGCTTCAGAAGCACCAAGTCCTCCACCCATAACTACTCCTTCTACAACACCTCCACCTACTCCAGAACCACCAAGACCAGAATTTCATGAGGAACCTAGAAAAGAACCAGAAAGACCAGATGACAGAACAAACGAAGTTGTACCTCCTCAACCTCCCTACGAAAATACACAACCTACTAATGAACCACTACTAACAAATAGATACAACCCACCAGAAACTACTCCTAGACCAGAGACTACCCCTGAACCTAGGCAAGAGGAACGTCCAAATTGGTCTCAGCCTAAAAACGAAGAATCAGAGACACGAACTTACGATCCATACCCACCACCACCAATTGTAAACCAACCTTTACCAGACAACGAACCAAGAACAGAAACGAACTTTCAACCGACGGAACTAGAAGTTAGACCAACAACGCCTAGAATCGTTGAAGTTTCTGTTGGTGAAAATAAAAATACAGCAGAGGTGGATGGAACGGTCAATAGAGATGGGTCTGTGGTGGTTGATACTAATAATGTGCCTAAGAATGAGTGGACGAAGATCAATGAGAAACCTATTCAGTGTCAGTACGGATTTGAGCTCAATGAATTTGGAGCCTGTTTTGGTATGTAACTAAACAACGCATTAGATACATTAGAATTAAACATTTCGGGATATTAACCGTGATTATTGTGGTTTCTTTGAGTTTTTTTTTAATTCTAATATAGATAACCGTGAAACTTTTTTTTTCTATTTCATCATTACAACTACAAACCGCTACGCTCTTGCTAGAAAATTCTCGAAAAATTTTATGAATAGTTTTTTTTGGATAGGTAATATTAATAAGTAAATTTCCTATAAAAGTATTTTAGATTATCCTATTCATCAAGTGTGTCTTCTTTATTTTAGAATTTCTTTCTTAAATCTACCTCGATTTAAGAATTTGTTAACTCTTAGTTTATCTTTCTAGACATCGATGAGTGCACCACCGACCGTCACAGCTGTTCCGGCCTTACAGAGGTCTGCATCAACACGATGGGTGGCTACGTCTGCGAGTGCGCGCCAGGGTTCCGCCGGGACCTCAGTACGGGGGCCTGTGATGTCATACCGTCTCCTACAACAACGTCATCGACTTCTACAAGCACGTCTACGTCAACGACAACTTCTACCACTTCAGAACCACGTACTTATGTTTATGTGTTCTTTAAGCCCAGATTTATTTTAATCCTTTCATTTTTGATCTAGACATTTGTCTATGCTTATACTTAAATTAGAAACAAAAGAGTGATTTGCTATTTTTTCCATTATTGTTCTATACAACCCAGTAAGCAGGTGAAGTTACTGCTTCTGAGTTAGACGCAGAAGTTGTCTAGACATAGCCTAGATCCAAACACCTTATTAGGCGTGTTGGTGGCCTAACAGGTACGAAACAGAATTGAAATAGAGGTGGTTTACTAGCACCACTGCCTTTTGAATAAAAAAATAAATTCATTCAAAAAATTCAAAGACATTTCTTGGATTTTCGCTCATTCACTGCGGGAAGCAGCAGAAATAACCGAAATTCTACATTTCTTCTCTTAGATTAGCTGGGAAGATGTTTGAGTGCGTGTTTTGGACCCAGAACTTTTTCCAATAACCTACATTCAAAAGTAATGTCAAATATATTAAATTAATCTTTTTTTCAGCAAAATTCTTCTGGGGCTACCCAGATTACCGGCCACCAGTGTCGCGGCCTTTCAGACCCCGCTACTTGTGTGATGTTGGCTACCATCACAACTCTCAGACCGGTAAATGTGAAGGTAAGAACAAAAAAAAACTCTCTTCTATATACATATGTAACAGCGACAGAAGGCAGGTCCACTGTTTTCTGTCGCTAAAAATACAGCGGAGGTAAATGGAACGTCTCTATTGTTTCTAACTGTCGCTGTGGTTTTGTTTTTTGTGTGTGTGAGTGGCCAACGCTGGGGACAGATTTTTTGAGGTGCCATGGAGCTGCCTAATACATATGACTTAGCTTAACGACTGTCATCAATGATGACACCTGACACCTGTGTTGGTCACATAAACACACGAAAAACAACAAACAAGTAATACTTTGTATATTATTTTCCCTTCAGACATCGACGAATGCAACAACGGCCAAGCCAACTGTGCCGCAGTAGAGTTATGTGTGAACACCGATGGTGGTTACCGCTGCGAATGTCCACCCAACTGGAGACTAGACGAGGTTAGACAACGCTGTGTGCAGATACGGAACACCACCCTCTTCCCCACTGGATATGCCAACGAAAGAGGTACGCAGAGTTCACTGTAAAATTCCTCATAATATGATTGGAAGTTACCCAAAATTCTGTTGCAACAGGGGTGTAATAAATATAACCTCTACGAGCGTGGGTGTCTTTTGACTGTTTGTAGCACCAACCAGTTTGTTGTTGTGACGTTTTCTGGCGATGCTTCTTAGATAATGTTTCGTCGAAATCATTTAAAAAAAATTCAAGATATATGGATATATTATGTGTCGGAGGTTGCTTAATTTTGTTACTTGGATTAACTTGATATATACTTAAAAATCAATTTTAATATTTTTAATATTTTAGAAAGCTCATGTTAGTTAATGAGTGGTAAACGAAAGTAGAACATATTTTAATACAAGGTGTCTCCTCTATGTATATAGCTTCTATGGCGATATAGCTATTAGGTGCAGATATTTTTTCGAATAGAAATTTATCTTTCTTGACTGCCATTTTCAAAGTTAATAACCTTAAAATTGTTTTTCCAGAATATCCACCAACGGATCCAGAAGAATCGATCAGCCACGGAGCTATCGGTCATCGATATGTTGAGCCTGAGATCCATCAGGTTGAAGACCGGGGATCAGTCCTCAACTGCCCCTGGGGGTACAGATTGGGAGACGACAATACTTGTGAAGGTAGGCAAAAATTATATAGACGGTCAGACTCTAAGGGTGAATCCACACCACTTTTTCCAGAACAACGTTTTCAAGTTATAATATTAACATTTACGCGAGATAAATTCATGGAAACACGGATTTACACACGTTTTACTGCGTTGGAGTCGCCTACTAGTTTCAATCTGTTACGAAGGCGAGTTTTCAGCTTCCCCCAAACAAGAGGAAGTCTAGTAGGCCAATCCCAAGAAATAAAACTTGAGTTAGCCCGTATTTCCATAATGGAGCGACAACCGATATCAAAAGGTTATTTTTATTTACATATATTTAGGTACCTATTATTTCCGTATTGCACAGTTTTTAGGGTTCCGTAGTAAACTAGGAACCCTTATAGTTTCGCCATGTCTGTCTGTCTGTCTGTCTGTCTGTCTGTCTGTCCGTCCGCGGTTTTACTCAGAGACTATAAGTACTAGAAAGCTGTAATTTGGTATGAGTATGTATATTAATCATGGCAAAAAAGTCGTAGAAAAAAATCTTGAAAAAAATTTTTTTTTGGGTAGCTCCCATACAAGTAAAGTGGGGGAGTCATTTTTTTTTCTCTACTTACCCATCTTGTGGGGTATCGTTAAAAAGGTCTTTGAAAAATATTGTGAGGTTGAGAACACCATTTTTCGATTTAAGGATCCGTTTCCGAAATATTTGGTTTTAAAGTGCAAATTTTTGTTAGAGGTACGTGTCCCCCCCCTCTATCTCCTAAACGGTTATATATAGATACGTGAAAAAAATTACAGCAGTAGTATATATACTGAAGTTGAAAGGAAAACTATCAGAGCTGAGTAGTAAGTACAAACTAAAAAGTTATAGGCAACCAACTTATAAAATGTACTGGAAAATGTAAAATTTCATACAATCTTTATTGTTAGATGTTTTTGGTCGTTAAACTGTGAGGTGCGAGTGTAAACAGTGTGTACTCAAAGTTGTCATTCGCAACTACGGAACCCTATACTGCGCGTGGCCCGACACGCACTTGGCCGGTTTTTTAATATTTATTTGATACTCCTTAGATATTGACGAGTGTGCCACCGGAGCAGCAAAGTGTGGTCCTCTACAGATCTGCACAAACTCGCCTGGTGGGTACTCTTGTAGCTGCCTCAAGGGTCACAAACTGGTGGGCGACCACGAATGTGTGGATGTCGACGAGTGCCAAATGGCTGGAAGTGTGGTGAGTTGATTATGATAGTTTCTCTTTAGCAGCGGTAATGGCCAAGTGTCAAGATTAGAGCAGCTTTTGCCGTGTGGTTCCCGGCAGAGTAGAATAGGACCATTCCAAGTCTTCCCGTGGATGTCGTAGAAGGCGACTTAGGAATCACAAGCTAAACAAAGCTTATAAACATAAAGAGACCTCTTCATCTAGCCAGCGTAGAGAGTGAAGGCCAAATCCTCTGACTGCCCTGGCTTACTAGGTGGCTCTGGTAGTATAGAGGGTCATGCTCCTGCAGTGGAGACTAAAAAAGACCTGATGGATGGATGGCTTATTCTTCTTTAAGTTAGATTTGAATATATCCAATATAACTGACGGAAGGAGGGGCCTTTATAACTTAAAACTGATGATGTGGAAAGGCGACCACGTACTGGCAAGTGCAGTGTTGGACACCCACCGACCGACGTTCGACGACTTGACTAAGGTCACACGAAGGCGTTGGATGCAGGCCCCTTCCAACCGATCGAAGTATGTCCAGTAGTGGACATCTTACTACTAGGATGATGAGTTTTAAAATATTGAATGTTTTACTTTTGCTTTCAGCCCATTTGCTCTAAGAATGCGGACTGCATCAATACGGTTGGATCGTACAAATGCAAATGTCATCCTGGATTTAGATCAGCACCAGTAAATGAAATGGTAATATACAAAAAATTTTATTATATCATAAGACCAATAAGGGTTTTGAGGAGCCCGATGGTCCAGTGGGTGTGAGCTCTATGAGCGCTTACGTATGTTAAGCAACCCCTGGCGCAGTCCCTACTTGGATGGGTGACCGCAAGTGGCATGAAATATCTCGAGCTCCTCCGTGCTTCGGAAGGCACGTGAAGCCGTTGGTCCCGGCTGTCATCATTGATGGCAGTCGTTAAGCTATGTCAGATGCCTTTAGGCAGCTTGAAAAATCTGACACCAGTGTTGGCCACTTACACATTCGAAAAACAAACAATAAGGGTTTTCAGAATTTTTTCCCTCAGGTGGCGGCACTGTGTCGAGAGGTCAAGCTGTTAAAATCCACCAATCATAAAATTGATGATTAAACATGATTGGTGCATTTTGACGGCAGCTGTCAAAAATACCTCTCGATACAGTGTCGCCACCTGGGGAAAAAATCAATTCTGAAAACCCTCATTGCACGATCACATTATGTGATATGACATAAAGTAGAAAAGTAACCAATGCTTTTATGATGAACGTGAGCACTACTCGTAAGACCGGAAAAATTCCAACTCTTCTCTTGTACCAAAATTTGCATTATTTTCAATCTGATATATATGAAATGTACAACTATACTATATTTTATAACAAATACATATATATATAGATAAACGTCCGGGTCCCGGGTCAATCTGAAGGGGATCGTATTTCATCTGGAGCTGACCGGGGATCGAACCCGGGTCCGTTTGTGTCACGGGCCGGCGTGCTGACGGCCACGCCACGGAGCCCTTAATATAGCCTATTACCTACTTAATTTTATCGTTATTTATCTTTAGGTCTTACGGCCTTAGGCTCTGTGTACCCCGTAAGGCATAAAGACGTGTTGCTATGTATGTATATTATTATTGTTATTTATTACTATTTACAGAACTCCTACGAATTTTCATACTTATCACACACCATTCGCTCTTGACATTATTTACCGCATACTTACACACGCACAGACACTGTCACATCCATATTTCCATTATAAATTTA
This sequence comes from Rhodophaea formosa, assembly GCA_963082605.1. Lineage (NCBI taxonomy): Eukaryota > Metazoa > Arthropoda > Insecta > Lepidoptera > Pyralidae > Rhodophaea > Rhodophaea formosa. Next base: position 2,646,309 of record OY720228.1, on the reverse strand, counting down.
CAAACAAGGATAAAAATAAAGAAGCAAACAAACAAACTCGCAATAAATGTTCTTGCTTGATTATAATTACATATAAAAAAAAAAGATTGTTTCTCTTTTCTCTTTTTTTTTTGCTTGTACTGTACTTACACTATGATTGTAGTCTTATTGTATACCCCTAAAGGAAGCAGCGGGTCATTCCCATCACGAGTATCATTAGATTACTCACTGGGAAGTCCTAGCATCACAATGTAACCAAGATTACTGTAATAAATGACTATTTTATTTTAATGACTATTTTTTTTGTTATGCTTTTTTCAGATATGTGTCGACGTTGATGAATGTGAAGAAGCTCGCACTGGAACTCTTTGTCAGCAGCAATGTAACAATGTTTGGGGAACCTACAGATGTTCTTGTCATAGAGGTTATAGATTAAATGCTGACAACAGGTAAGAGCTTTTCCACATATAATTCAACTATTTATCGTTCTCCAAAAACATATCAATTATATAAAACGTTTATTTTGCAGGACTTGTTCAGATGTTGACGAGTGTGTAGAATTCAAATCAAAGATGTTGTGTGTGGGAAGATGTTTGAACGAGCCAGGAAGTTACCGATGTAGCTGTCCAGAAGGCTACAGACTTGCTGAAGATAAGAGGAGTTGTATAGGTAAGAGAAATTTAAATAGTTGATAAAATAAAAATATTGGTCCTAAAATACTTCCTTGAGGTACACACAATGTAATTGATATACGGGAATTCAAAAAATCTTACTTACGTTACATACTAAAGATCTTTTTAATAGACTGATTTATATTTAAGTTAAATTGAGAAAAAAATTAGACCTCGCAAAAATTATAGTTTAGTAATACTTGTAATAAAAGTTCTACTCTGTCAAACGTCTACGTAAATATCTCAAATTAATTTTATAGGCACAATATTTGATTTTATGTTTGTTATAGATCATTTACGTGGAGAAAGTTGCGGGAAACTAATAGTGTTTAATAAAATTATTAATCAACTCAATTTTTTATCAGATATCGATGAATGTGAAACTGGCGAGGCGCCTTGTGCAAGAGGCGGTTCCTATGGTGGCACTAGCAATGTGTGCCAGAACACCAGAGGAGGTTATAAGTGCCACCGAATTGTATGTCCTAAAGGATATCTACTGGAGAGTAAGAAGTAAGTCCATTTACATTAATTCGTTAAAATTTATGTAGTCAACACAAACAATAATCGTTTCGAATCACATTTATTTTATTTTGTGTGAAATGATTGGTGTGGGCTCGATGATTTATGAGATGATTCCATGTTTTTCTATTTATTTTGTGTCTAATGTTTGGTGTGGGCAAGAAAAATTCCTATATTTTTAAATTAAAAATTTTGTATTTCCCGTACCTCGTAGACAAGATCAGAGAGGGGAGGAAATAAAAAAAAAGTCATTTTGGTCTTGTATAACTTTAATTTACGAATTTTATCCCTTTCAGCCGTTGCACGAGAACAGAGAAGCGCTGCCCTCTCAACGATTGGGAGTGCACGCACCAGCCTTTGACATACTCTTATAACTACATCACTTTTGTCTCCAATCTTTATATTCCTGAGTCTAAGGTTACTTTTTCTTTCATTTCTCTTTTTATATCGATCAATGGTTTTGTCTGTATTACTATAATGATGTACTTATATTTGTAGTAAAATGTAATACATTTTTTTTACCTACAGTGTGTAATGAAATAGTGAAATAAATAGGATAGGGCATGATCGTATCAGATATAAAACAACTAAATATCCCTAGGCGATCGAAATGAAAAAAAAAATATATTTCTCATAGAAAATCGACCTGCTGAAGGTTTCTTCGTATGGAAAATACAAGAAGAAGTTTTGAAAGTAGCCCCTGGGGTAAGGTGTTGAATATAATGGACTGATCATGCTCTATAAATATTATTTCGTCACTTTGTTATACCCTATACTATATAATGTAGAGTGTAACAAAGTGGCGAAACATAATTAATTTTTGATGCGATGACCGTTATATGTTTAGGTGGACTTATTTACAATGCGAGGACCATCCAAACTTCCAAACGCCCATATGAAGTTCCAGCTGAAATTGGTGGACGTAGTGGCACCTCCTACAGTGAAGGAGAAGGCTGATATCAATGCTTTCTTGTAAGTTGACGCTTCCATGATTTCCATTTTCAGCAAGATTCGAAATTAGATTTATAATATTTTCCTCTTAATTAAGTCATTTTGAAACAATGTTAACTTAGGAAACTCAAGCTGAACAAAGCTTATAAACATCAAAGAGACCTCTCCAACCCGTCTGGCCAGCGTGGAGAGTGCAGGCCAAATCCTCTGACTGTTCTGGCAGTACAGAGAGGGTCGTGTTCCTGCAGTGGAGACCAATAGAGACCTGATGATGATGATGATGAAACAATGTTCCTGTTACATAACTTTAATTATGAAAATATCTTTTGAAATATAGACATATAGTGAATTTGAAAAACTATTTACAGGTTGGTGAAACAAAACTCGTACCAAGTAGCGGTTTCTTTAGTCAGGCCGCTGATCGGACCACAAAGTATAGAATTGGAATTGTCTATGGAGTTGTACAGCCGAGAGCAATTCGAGGGGATCGCCGTTGCGAAGTTGTTCATACACGTTTCTGAATACGAATTCTAGTTGTTTGTTATATATGATGCTTGTTTTTAATGAGATAGATCATTGAGTTTGAGTCAATCACAATGTTTTAAATTTACAGAATGAGAGAAGATTTGTGTTGGTAAGATTGTGCAGTACTTAGTTAGTAATATGTTAAAGAAATTATTAAAGTAATCATTCAAATTAGCTTTACCAGTTCCATCCCTCAAAGATAATACTTTTCAGCCAGAATATTTAGTTTTCTTGGTGTCTTGAATAAGCTCTTTGCACAAAGTATTCAAATGAGTGCTTCATACTTGTCGATAACATCTTTATTTTTGATATTTTTATTTACTTCCCCGCTTTCGTATTCTGTATTTGCTGCAGTATTATCTTAATCAATATATTCTATGAGTATACTAGTTTTAATAAGAGTCAAGATGTTTATTTTTAAGTATTTAGTTATATCAGGGTTCGTGCCATATTTTCTGTGAATATGAAAATTATAAGAAAATGATTTGTTTATTATTAAATCTTTTAAATCTTTGCTTTAACTTACAGAGATAGGTACGGCAGTTTTGTATTTCTTAAACAAAACTCATTTTTATTTCACGATGAACATTTATTGTAATAACTACATAAATAAGTTATTTCTAAATATTTATTGTATTGAGCTCAATAAAATAAAAATATGATTAAAAATATATATACTTAGATTTTATTTTGTACTATTTAAACAAGAGGAACATGACTGGAGGTTACGACGAAATAAATCTATTATTTTTAATGAGTATATTTAAAAAGCAGACTATGTTAGTCTGTTTTTTAAAGCTCTTACCGAGCTTTACTCTACAGACAGATATAGTTTAGACTACATTTCCAAAAATGCATCGAAAATATAAATCAAGTAATTTGTGCTATATATTCTTATATCTATATAGTTTATTGATGATTAAATGACAAGTCCTGCTACAATAATGCCCCTATTTTTGGCCGGGGTTAAAATACTATCACAAACTACTCAATTCAACTATAGCTACATTTCAAGAGATCCGATATTTTGAATTTTATTTCAAAAATCTTTCGTCTTATCACAGACTGTCCAGTTTACGAAATATTTCACTTTAGTAAAATAAATAATCAGTTAAATAGGAGTTCAGCTAAGTAATCATTTTTTATGTAAAACAATGGAAAAAAAATTAACAAGTTGGATAGAATAACTCGAAGAGGTAGAATAAAGAAATAATGGAAGTACTATAAAAATCGAAAAGGTAATATGATAGGATACGTATTGCGGCACGTCAAATTTATAAATATGTTGAGACAAGGCAAAATAGCAGAAAAAAGGGCGATAAAAAGCTCATGAAAATTTACGAAAGAAACCGTAGGTCTTACGCATATCTTTTTCCTTCCAGTTTTTTTTTTATTAGGAAACAAATTTCAAATTTATTTCATAAAAGCAATTTTTCTAACATATAAGACTCTCCGCAACATGCTTCGTCAAAACTTACAAACGCTTATTTGCAACATGCTTCGTTTTTAATTACCTGATTAATACATTTGCGTATTGCAGTGAAATATTTCGTAATAATGATACTAAAACAACTTAAAAGGGTCACTGATAAAAAATAAGTTGTTAGACGAGAGCCAATAAACCATATTTTTTTTCAAATAAAGGTAAACATGGAAAACATAAGTTTTAAGTAACAATAAAATTATGAATAACGGTTTCAAATAAAGCTATTAAAACAATATTTTCGAAACGAATAGGTATTGGAACAACTTGCAACTTCTTCAGTTTTACTTCATCACTTGTTCGAGTTTCCTTTCTGATGAAACTTTTTATTCATGAGGGTCGACGATATTCAGGATGGTGAGGCAGCCATCTTGTGACGCTATCGCAAGTGCTTTGCCTCCGTGAGCACTAGCTATTGCTGTGACCTCTGCCGGAGCTCTATATTCAGCTACTGCTTTTCCGTCAACTGTCCTAAAATACAGGAATGGCTTTGAATTAAATAAGTACTTGTGCATATCTCTTTTCAAAAATCCATATATAGTCATGAAAGTCTTCAAAAATCGAAGTAATAAATAGTCATATTTTGTGATAATGTCAACTGTAGGCACTCTCAGCTATTATATTATGTGAATTGCCTATTCTTTCCACTTAAGAATAAGGTGAAAGCACCACGTATAGCAGAAGTGATTATCTAATTGTACTAGAAAAAATCCATTGACAGATTTTATGGCAAAGAAAAACAAAATTTCAATTTAAGTACTAAACTAAAGACATCACAATAAATGGTTTGAATATCAAAAGTACTTATATACCGCAAGGCAATGAAACTGTAGAACGATTTAACAGAACACAACATGAAGAAAAGATTATATGTTATTAAATTACCTGAAAACTCTCAAAGTTTTCCTACCACTGTGATAATAGAATACGTATTGATCATCAGAGCTGAACATGGTGATGATTGAGAAGACGCCCTCTGCAGCTCTAGATATGAGCTGTTCTACAGTAGTGCCACGTTTCAGTTCAATCAGATCAAGTCCTCCTCGGGTAGGGGCACAAAGTCCGATCTTGCCATCTTTGGTGCAGGATCCGTTCCAGCGAGGTACAAGTCTATAATGGATAGAGACATTTTTCGTTGTGCTATTCAAAGAGCTCTCAAAAGTAGAAATATCAGTTCGATAACTAAGTTGCTGTGTTCTCCCAGCAGAGTAGAATAGGATCACTCCAAGTCTTTCCTTGGATGTCTTTGAAGGTGACTTAAGAAACACAAGCTAAACATAGCCTATAAACCACAAAGAGACCTCTCCAAACCATCTCTCATCATCATCTCATTCACCCTGAGGAAGATCGGGCGAGAATGAGATTGAAATATGTCGGCCTGTAGCTGACTGTGAGTGACCCGTATTTTACTTAATATGTAAAATACGGGTCGCTCACTGTCAGCTACAGGCTACATGAAGAAGAACCAAAGAAAAGGTGAATGGAATGCATTATAGGACATGTGTAAGAAGTGTGTACCAGAGAATATGACTAGTGATAGAGTGAGGTGGAAGAAAGTGATTTGCTGAGCCGACCCCTCATAAAGCGGGAAAAGGTGATGAAAAAGGATAATGTTATTTTACCTGACATGACGTTTAGTCTTGATGTCTAAGATTCCAGCTTTATCACTCCCCACCACTGCCACCCAAAGTGGCTTGTGAGGCAACGCTACTATAGACTGGATATCTTTGATACCACTATTCTTGACAGGAATTCTAGAAGAAAATTAACAGTTAACATGTGGTGAGGTGTGGTACAATGAGGGTTTTCAAAATCAATTTTTCCCCAGGTGGCGACACTGTGTCGAGAGGTTTTTTTGACAGCTGCTGGCAAAATCCAATAATGATGTCTAATGATCTATTTTATGATTGGTGGATTTTGACAGCTTGACCTCTCGACACAGTGCCTCCACCTGGGGGGAAAAATCAATTCTGAAAGCCATCATTAGAGCTTATTTATGGTAAATGGCTTCAGTCTAGTATAGTATAATGCTAAGCCGGTCTGGTCTGGCCCTGGGTATGGATGAGTAGCTCACGCCATGTAGCCCTTTTAGTAAGTAGTTACATGGTCATCATATTCGTTCCCGATGATTCGTCTATTTTTCATCTTTGTTATGCTCGTGTCTCGGAGTTTGAGCCCTTGGGTAAGTTGTTTATAATCATGGACTGATCATGGCCCTTAAATATAATTTAACCACTTTTTCCGTCAATTTTAAGACCGTTCAGCATTCATATTTTGATTTATGCATTAACTATAAAGATTTTTACCATTGATAGGAAAGGACTACTGAGATGTCAACATTACCTGTGGAGCCTCGCACCAGTCCTAGCATGGAATACATGCAGACAATCCCTTGAAGATTTGTCTAAGCCTGGGACAACGATATGATTTTCATCAACAGAGACCACCGCTGATTTGTAGCCCATGCCTCTCACTTCAAATTCTGCCGTGTAGATCTTTTCACCATCTAGATATAATGAAAATTATTACTTAAAAAGAAGTTTTCTTCAAAATAAGACTGCTCTACTTAAAAAAATTTCAAACACACTAATATCTGTTCAGGAACTTACCCGGAGGAGCCCGATGGTCCAGTGGGCGTGTGCATTATTTGCGCTTCCACATGTTAAGCAACCCTGGGCGCAGTCCCCATTTGGATGGGTGACCGTAAGTGGCATGAAATATCTCGTGCTCCTCCGTACTTTAGAAGGCACGTTAAGTCGTTGGTCCCGGCAGTAATCATTGATGGCAGTCGTTAAGCTATGTCAGTTGCCTTAGGGAGCTTGGAAAATCTGACACCAGTGTTAGCCAGTTACACACACGAAAAAAGAGACAGAAACTTACCAGGTATAGTTCTAGCTATGATATGAGCCATTACAAAACTTTCAACATTGTCTGGAGAACTCTTCATCGAGATGGTGATAAATTTTGTGCCGTCTTCTAGAAGGAGGACCTGCTTCACGCCTTTTTGTTCTTCTTTGAAGATTACCTGGAGGTTTTTAACTAACTGATAAGTTTTAAACATTACAATCTCATTTGTCGTATAGATCCAAACGAAGAACTTTAATGGAACGAAACTAAATTCAAAAATGCTTTCTTATTAAAATACAGTCTCTAATCACAATAACTACCAAAACCATCATCCAATCAATGGGCATGTTGACTAAAATCTTTTTCATGTTGCTATGTAAAGACCTGCCAAAAATAAACACAATAGTGACAGAAATACATTTCTATACAAAAAACTCTTTCAGTTATAAAAGTTTTAAAGACACATGTTTTTAGACGTAAATTTTTAGACGTGAAAACGTGCCGCTGAAGTGCCTACATATTTGTGACGTCACAAGCTTGTACTTTGTATGGGTGGCGTGAGAACTTTGTTTGGTAGCTATACGAAATATTTCGTTTATGGTAATGGTTTCATAATAAAAGTTGCTATAAATTTTGCAGACTAAAATACAGTATAATTGTAATTAAAGATTTTCATACTTTAAAAAAAGGTCCTATTCACCCAACTTTAAAGAAGCTTTAAGATCACTTAACGAATCGATATCAAATTAAAAGTGTTCTTTATAGTGTTTTTAGATAGAAATTAGTCTCATTAGAAACAAATTTTATATAATCTTAACATTAGGCAACTACCGTATTGTATCGCTAAATGCTACGTTGCCACGTAATAAACATTAGCCTCATAAAAGCACATTCTTGGGCCAGATTCAGAAGTCAAAGAAATATATTATGTGTTACTTAGTAAAGCGCTGGTCATCTTTGATGTCATTATCATCATCGTTATAATTATTCCTACTCAAGAGGATCCTCGTTATATTTTTCACCTGTTTTTCAGCAATATCCCAAATAAGTACGTTTCCAGATTCGGCGGTGACCACATTTTCCCCGCTCGGCGTGATGACCGCATGGGTCACTATGGCCCCCAACGGAGCATCTGCTAGTTGTGCTAGGAGCTTCCCAGTGCTGGTGTCCCATAATGCCCAGCAGCTCCGGGTCACGGTTGCTGCTAGGCGTTGATCGCGAGCTAAGCTGGAATGTTGTAGAGGTAGTAGAAGATGGGGATGCCAAATCGGAAGAACATCAAAGCTGTTTTGGAATTATATAGACTTAGTTGGGAGAATTCGGGGAAATGATTGACTTATACCGATAATAACCGATTATTTAACCAGGATCACGCTAGTATGATAAAGAGAGAAAGAATTAGCTCTACGATGGAGAGATATTGATACATAATCCGTTTTTTTCTAATAGACCTATTCACTTTAGGATCAACTACCAAAAGCAACCTTCTGGTCGTCCGTTTGTGAGCAAGAATCGATAAAGTAATAGGTATATGACACAAAAGCATGGATACAAGAAACACCAAGACTGAAGCTGTTTGCCCAGTGTAGGGTTCATGCTATTATTTACTGGCGCCTATAAAATATCGGAAGCACGTCTAACCTTTAAGTTAACGATGCCTTACTCACCCACATGATGTTTTCTGAAAAAGGGCTACTTAAGCTTCAGAAGTTCAGAATGTCAGTCACCTAGAGTGTTCTAGCTCATGATAAGTCGATCCAAAGAAGTCCAAAGAAAAACTGGTTTTACCTTATGGAGTCAATCGGCAGCTCTTGCCTGTCAATCTTGTGGACTTGCTCGAAGATGTTATCAATATTCCAGATCTTCACAGTCCTGTCGATGGACGACGTGATGACATTGTTCCAGGATCCAACTGTCAGTGGTTCCAGCTGGACTATCCTGCCGAAGTGGGCATCTAGCACTTTTATCAGCTTGGTGGTTTCCAGGCTCCAGACGTAGAGGTTTTTCCTGAGGTAAAATGTTGATCATTAACATAAATAGCCATTTAAGTCTACGTTAATACCCACTAACAGGCTTAACGTGGCCATTGGCCTTTATGTGCATGGGCTCTGTCTACCCAAGCAAGGGATAAAACGTGGTAGTATGTATGAATGTTAAGTCACATCTGGTCGGTACCGGATTTGATCCGGCACGCGGAAGGTAAGAAGATTATTCTTTTCCCATTCTGATATATTCCATTTCTGCACTCCGCTTGAAGCGGCCTAAACTTAGCCATAAGTAATTAGAGACGTCAACAATTTTTTTTTGTTGTAAAAATTGTAAACACATATATGACAATGGGAGATAATACTGCAATGTTTTCCCGCCAGAGGGCAGCATTAGCAGAGACAGTAAACAAATGTTTGACATTGACAAGTATGTCAAACTTGCAATAAATTGCCTTTATTTTACATCCGAATACGCAGATTAATTGCATTTTTATATTTTAATACTTATAGGAGTATTTTAAAATCAAATTAATAAAGGTTTAATGTATAATTTCACAAATTAATTGCGACTTTGACACTGACATGTACATACTTGTCAGTGTCAAACCTGTTTTACTGTATGTGCTAGTGGCGCACTCTGGCGGCACAGCTTTCAGTAATATCTCCTTTATTTCAAAGAAACCTATATTAAATAAACGATTAAATCTTGATTCTTATTAAATCAAGGAATAAAGACACGGGACATCTTATATCGTTTACATTTACATACTTATATCCAGCCAGGGTGGATTTTTTTATGCTTAATTCTCAATTTAAATGAATTCACAAAGGTAACTCTATTCGTTTTGTGCTACGGCAATTAAGGTGTATAAATATTGGTTGCCTGTAAAAATAGTTGTAAATTCGAAAATAAATAAATAAATTTAATAAAAAGACTTATTTCTTTCTCTGCGCCACCGTACCGACCGACATTCTTCACTTTTGTTTCGGAGAGATAATGGCTGTTAGGCTTATCTAAATTGCCGGATAGTTACCGCTCCGTGGTTTTTTCCCGCATTAGAACCATAAAGCCGATAAAGAGATCATTTAGAACTTTGAGACCAAGATGAAAAGAATAAAAAATATATAATATTTATTATAAAACTATAGAACGACAGGTTTACGGCTTGAATAGTTAAGAACCCTTAACATATTAATGTATATGTATTTATATTTATTATTATATTTGTATATCTAGAGACAAATACTATTCACTAATTCAGAGTTATTCTGAAGAGGGTTTAAAACTTTACTTTTGAAGGTGTTATGCATTTATTTGTTCCAAAAACGCTACATTGCAGCTTTTAAAATAATAATGCCTGCGATGAATCTTCGAAGTAAATTAAATAGGTATACCTGCCTGGACATCCAGCGGATAGGTGGGTAAACGATATTAAGACTAGTTTGAAAAATCAGTGTTGGCCACTTACTCACACGAAAAACAAAATTACTGGGAAGAATTGGCTCGCGATAGCAAGGGACAGAAAGGTATGGCGCAGACAAAGGGAGGCTTATGTCCAGCAGTGGACCGCAAAAAGCTGACGATGATGAGTATACATGACACCGGCCACAGCATATACGTTATTCTTGCTGATCATGAAGGAGAGTGTAGGCCAAATCCTCTGACTGCTCTGGCTATAGGTATATGGCTCTGGTAGTACAAAGAGCGTCATGCTCCTGCAGTGCAGACTTAAAAGGACCTGATGATATGATACCTGACACCAGCCACAGCATAGACGTTATTCTTGCTGATCATGAAGGAGTTGGAGAGCGTCATCTTGGTGGAGATGTTGCGGATCGTGTGTGGAAGCTTCAGGACTATGCCTTCAAAATGGCGGTCCTTTTCCGGTTCATCTTGCTTTTCCTCCTAAAGATTATACAAGTTTAAATGACATCAAACACAAGCTATAATAGATCACTTTACGTATAGTTTAGTGAAATTATAATAACATATGACTGACAAGAAACCAAAATTACCTACAATGTAGTTTTCATAAAAAATAATTGATTAGATACTAAGTTCATATTAGCAATTTCTTGTTTTGGATCTATCTGTTTAACTCAGCCTGCCTCGGATAGATAAATAAATAATAATAAATAAATATATAGGGACATATCACACAAATTCAGCTAGCCCCACAGTATGTTGTAAACTTGTGTCGCAGGATACTAACTCAACGATACTATATTTTATAATATATGCTTATATAGATAAACATCCAAGACCCAGGCCAAACTGAAAAAGATCGTTTCCCATCATGACCTGACCGGGGATCGAACCCGGGACCCCCGTGTCGCAGGAAGGCGTGGTAACCACTGCGCCACGGAGCTCGTGAAACTTTTTAAAAGAGAATTAGCGCCATTACATTATCGAACACATTTCAAAAACCATAAAAACAGCTTTATATCCAATATTCTAGAAGGAGAGATATCCAATATCATCCGTCATCCCGCTATAAGAGCTTCTCCTTCCTGACCATGATCTACTTTGGCCGACATGGAAGTCCTTAAACAGAATCCTGACCCAAGTCGGCCGAAATAAGGAGAATATGATCAGGTGGGGTAACAGCTTGAAAATCTCCTGTCCGTGTGATTATACTCCTCAGACAATAGGACACCTTCTGTCTTGCCCTGCGTGTCCTATCACCTGTACACGCGAAGACCTATTCAATGCTACTGCTAATGCTATATCACTGGCAAAGTTTTGTTCAACACAAATATAGTTCAGCCCAAATACTTATAATTCACCCCAAAGATCTAATATTGATAACACTTACCTCTTCTTCGTCTTTATTGTTAGTTTCTTCTCCTGGCTTCTTTTTAACCTCTATCTCATGTTTGTCCCTTGGAATTACATTTTCGAAGTCCCACACTACAAAACTGTAGGTTGTTGTAGCTGGGAAGATAAATAAATATTTGAGGACAAATCACACAGATTGAGCTAGCCCCACAGTAGGTTGAGAACTCATCATCATCATCTCAGCCACAAAAAGTCCACTGCTGGACATAGGCCTCCCCTAAGGATTTCCTGACCGGTTACAAGCGGCCTGCATCCAGCATATGATAGGATAAACAACAATACTACATAAATTTGACCGTTGACGTTCCTTTAAAGAGGTGGGTGGGTTTTCAGCCGTCTGGGGAATTGGTATATGGAAATGTAAAATAAAAACGAGTTCTCAACTTTTGGTTCCATAAAAAAAGTTGTTTATATTGACGGTCCGAGTCACCCCTTTAAGAACTCGTAGGTCAAGTTACACGCTATATAGATAAAAATAAATAACCGTGTGGTTCCCGGCAGAGTAGAATAGGACCACTCCAAATCTCAATACTCAATACTCCGTCTTCCCGTAGATGTTATAGATGGTGACTTAGGAAACACAAACAGCTTAAAAACATCAAAGAGACCTCTTCAACCCGTCTGGCCAGCGTAGAGTGCAGGCCAATTCCTTAGACTGCTAGCTAGGTTCAGGATTCAGAGCGGGCTGTGCTCCTGCAGTGGAGACTTAAAAAGTCCTGATGACGATGATGATGAGAATGAGATAAATATAAGGATAATTTATATAATGATTCTCACCAAGTAACATGCGATCTTTCTTGCCTCGTTTTAATTGCAACATCGCTTCTGCCGTGTCCGTCTCCATATGTGTGAGCTCTTGGTGCTTCAACCATTGAGATTCCTCAAGATCTAATTCGTATATTGTTATCTGAAATGAATTTGACAAGTATATTTTTACCATCTCCAATCAATGGGTGATCTTAGTCACAATGTAAGCTCACGTCCACATATTAGTTCTAAGTAGGTACTTGTATGTCGTAGATTGTAAGTTGACGTCATTTGGAGAAAATGCGTTGTGCAGTTTGTTGCCGCTTCTTCTGCACTCCGCCTTGGAAGCGGTGTAAACTTAGCTTTAAGTAATTTATTGACGTTAACAATAACATAACATTGTAAACCAATTGTAAATGTAAAGTGACGTTCAACAAATGATATTTAAAATATCTTAAGATGAATAAAATTTTTGACTATTGACTATTGACTATTGACATTCACATATAAAAAAGCATATGAATCAGTTCTAAATTAATATAATCAGTATAATTTGCAGGATATCTTATTTGCCTATTACAAATTTAAGGTGAGATAAGTATCTAAGAACGGCCTTGAAATTTGATCTTAACATGTTTTCCCACTTATTGTCAACCTATTGTCATCTTCTAAGAGCCATTCGAAAACGAAGAATAGGAATAATAGTTCAGAACGAAAACTCGAAAGATGGCTAAGGCAATTTACTTCTCATTAGTTTTATCCACTTTAATCCAGAACGAAATAATTACTTTTTCTAATCTATACTATATATATATAGATCTTATCTACACTATACTAATCTATACTATATAGATAAATACACAAATTTGAAAAAAAGGTCGAAGATAGCGCAGAAAAGAGACGAGTGGAAGAAAATGGGGGAGACCTTTGCCCAGCAGTGGGATAGCATAGGTTAGTAAAAAAAACTATACTAATAATAAAAAGAGAAAAGATTTCATTGTTTGTTTGAATTGAATAAGCTCCAAAACTACTTGATCGATTTTCAAAATTCTTTTACCTGTAGAAAGAAAATTTATATGCACGTGACTTAGGATATAATTTACGCGAACGAAAATCCGGAAAAATTGCTAGTTATAAATAATTCTACCTGATACCCTCTTTCAGGATCACTGGTGTAGATTTTCGTCCAAGTCTTGTTGAGAGCCATAGCTCCCCGGCATCTCAGCGGCTTCATCCAGGTGCCATCTTTGTTGAAATGGACCAGCAGTCTATCGTCATCTAAATCTCCGCTCCACATGACAACGACAAAGGTTTCTAGGCCTCTGAATTCCATTGCTGGAAAACAAGACTTAAGTTTTAAACGAGAACTATAATATTTTTGTTACTAAAACAAGTGGAGGGAATTTCTTCAGTCAGTACAACATCATTCAGTATATCTGAATATTGACGAGCTCCGTGGCGCAGCGGTCAACACGCCGGCCTGTGACACGGATGGTCCCGGGTTCGATCCCCGGTCAGGTCAAGATGAAAAACGACCTTTTTCAGATTGACCTGGGTCTTGGATGTTTATCTATATATGTATTTGTTATAAAATATAGTATCGTTGAGTTAGTATCCCATAACACAAGTCTTATTAAGAACTTACTTTGGGGCTAGCTCAATCTGTGTGATATGTCCGTATATATTTATTAATTTATATTTATATTTATCTGAGATCATCATCAGAAATTTATTAAAGTAACAGAAAGTAACTTATACTCTGAAACTCCTTACGCAAAGGTACTTATATGAAAATTCTCAAATCGTGTCCGTTTAAATCAAAAAGTCAATTCTATTCTTTCTGAATTATTCACAAGCAGATTCATAACTGTGTGAATGCAATTAGGTAATAGAAGATAATCTCACACAATATCTCCCAGTTCACATCGTCATAAGGGGCAGCATCAGGCGCTGGTAACGTCTGCTCGTGTTCCCCTCTCATGGAGTACTGCACCCACGAGCTCGGCCCGTAGATGACCATGTGATGGTTCAGGACTGCTACTCCTCGCACTGTTTCTCCTGGAATAGCACCGTTTTATATTCATACAAAAAGACGCTATTAATTACTTGTTATTAGGGCTAGATTCTGGGGTTTGGTGTGAAACGGATCCCCCGGGCTAGGTTCATGTGAAAGCAAAAAATAGTAAAAAGTTATTCAGAATGTCGCCTAATTTCATGCTTTCCGAAAAAAACCAGTAAAAAAAGACTGTCATACGTGTAGAGTTTTCAATGCAGAAATAACAAAAGTCCAAATAAGCAATTAATTTTTTCGGGTTAGACGTGTGCCCGCAATAACCGATGTTTCGGTTTCGGTTTATTGCGGGCTTCCTCCGTACAAGTCGGGGGAATCCCACAAAAACCGATTTACAATGACAAACCACGGAGAGCAATATTGAGCCCCTTATAACCTTTGTACCTATGTATACAAGTAGTAATTGTAGTTTTCGATTTATAAATTGAGACAGAATATAAATTAGAGAATAAAAAAAAGAGTGTAGGCCAAATCCTCTGACTGCGCTGGCTTATATACGGCTCTGATAGTCAGAGAGGGTCTGCTCCTGCAGTGGAGACTGCAAAAGACCTGATGATGATGATAATGATGAATAAAAAAAGAAGTCACTAAGTAAGAAAAATTACCTTCGTCAAGAGGATTGTCAATCGTAATGTATTCACTGGTCAGCATGTTTAGCAGCATCGACTGAAAAGGAACAGGAAATTCATTATCCATACATTAATCTAAA
This sequence comes from Rhodophaea formosa, assembly GCA_963082605.1. NCBI lineage: Eukaryota > Metazoa > Arthropoda > Insecta > Lepidoptera > Pyralidae > Rhodophaea > Rhodophaea formosa. Next base: position 2,630,980 of record OY720228.1, on the reverse strand, counting down.
ATACGTTTGATATTTTATAGGTCTTTTATGCATTTTTATTTATACATATAGCACACCAAATTCCAATTCCAAGGCATTCGCAACCAGATGCTGATTATACTCTTAAGAAATAAGATATGGAAAAAAGAAAAAACACTTGGAGATCAGAATAGCATTGTGATTGATTGGTAGGACGTTAGACGTCTGGTAGTACAGACGGTCGGGTTCCTGCAGTGGAGACTAAAAAGACCTGTTCATGAACTTACGACGGAGTTGTTAGTAGAAGCTGCAGCCCATTTGTTATCCGGCGAGAGCTCCAAGTTCTGCATGATGCCCTCCAGCTGCGGACAGAGGTCTCGCGCCAAGTCAGAGGTGGAAAGGTCCCAGGAGATGACGCGACTGGAGATAGATACCACGTAGCGCTTGTCGGAGCTAAGCCGGAACGCGAACACGGCGAACTGGTGGCCTTCCAGTGAGTACTGGAAAACAATTGGTGTAAAGAAACGTCATCACCCACATCAATCTCTCTGATCAACCCAAAGGTTCGACTGTTAGAGAATGCTGTTTAGCATTAAGTCCACCTTTTTGTACTGTTACATTTTTGTATGTGTACAATAAATTGTAAAATAAAATTCTCTAAAATGGTCTGGGAGGAGGAATATCAGAAGGTCTAAAAGGGGTCATGGTGGTTATGAATTATAAATAATATTCATTACTTCAAACATACTTTTTTACGACAAAACTTAGTTTAGAAGCAGGTTTTGTTTGGCAAAATCCCTAGTCATAATGAAGATTTGACACTGAAGACCATATGATAAAACAAAATTTACAAGGGAGTAGTTATTTATGGTAAACTTAGCACTTTAATCACTCATTCCGGGGTGTGTACCCGGGGTGACCAATAATGCTCATGTCCAGATACGGGCTATCAGGCTCCTCAAATGATGGATTATAAAAAGCTTTTCTTCTGTGGTTTGGGAGTGGAATAAAAAGGATTTAATAATGGTGATTTTTATTTGAAGGAAATAATAAAGGTCTTCCTACCAAAAGATGTAAATACATTATTAAAATACGTAACAACGGGTTACTCACGTAAATAGTCAGCTACTGGCCGACATGTTTCAACCTCATCCGGAGGTCTTCCTCAGGGCGAATGTTACGTATTTTAATAATGTCTTTATCTCACGTTAGTTTTAATCAAAAGATGTAAATACCTTCAAAGGCCCGCCTGGAGTATGCAAGCAATGATGTGCTGGCAGCAATGCACAATGGTTCTTGCCCTTGTCATGGCACTGCTTCAACAACGACGCTACAGCGGGGTTGTGATGCGCTTCAGGCAGCAGCCTGCCTACGAGCTGAGGAGCCAGCATGTCCGAGTAGGTGCCGAGGATCGCGCCTCCTAGGCGGAGGGCGTCGGCAACCAGCATGAGTTCTCTGAAAGAGAAGTGTGTGGAAAAGGTGCCCATTTTTGTCTTCAGTCAGTGCCAGATACCCAACGCACGGAATGTCACAAAGCGACGAACGTAGGTTACCCTATATTCGGTGCTTTGTAGGGTAACCTACATTTAGTTGTGGTAGAGCCACGCTACCGGCGAAAATCACTTTTGCTGGTAGCATGAATGGGTCGGCTCGTCCGGGAAAGTACCACACTCTCTCAGAAAATCGACGTTTGAGTAGTAGCTTTGCAGCTTCTATGCTTCCTTCGGTGAGTGAGAGCGCCGGAGGTCTGGGGAGGGAAAAATGAATGGCCGGCAACGCTCTTGTCATACCTCTGGTGTTACATTAGTCCATGGGCAGCGGTGATCACTTACCATCAGGTGACCCACTTGCTCGTTTGCCGTCCTATGACCTAAAAAAATACCTCTAGTAGGGTGCTTGTCTCGTATGAAATGTGCCGAAAAGGCATGTCTTATGCTGCCTGAATTAACTATGTTAGCACACTTCGAGCGCGCTTACCAGACTTAAAGCTTAAAGCTGTTAGTAGAACTAGAGAGGTCTGGTTTACTAAAAATCGGTACATTAAGTAAGAGTGTATGAAATGTTTTGCGATAGCTTCAAAAATCTGACACTGTACTAATCTAATCTGTATCTAATCTGATACGAGTACATTGCTTCGAGGACTAAGATTCATTAATTTCCTCCATCATTTGAGTGAATGAATACTACATTTAGGGAGTTTTACCTGACAGCATCTTTATTGACATGTAACTTGGCGTCTTCGAAGTCGGCCAGGACGGCCTGCAGTGGGCAGCAGTTTAGCTTAGCATGCAGCCACTCGTAGTTGAACAAGACTTCCGCGTAGAGGTCAGTGAAGCGCTTGGAGCGGACCAGGTGGAAGGGGAGTTCCCCGAACTGGAAGATATAAGAACCCTCATTTTAACCATCTGTGTACCCAATAGTGCCCTAATTCTCTTTTAAAAGGTGTCATGGAAGACCAGCGTGATGTCAGTTGCATCATTGTTTTATGCTGAATGCCCCCTTTTTAGTGCCTTACTTTAGAAAATAAAAAATGTGGGTACATTAAATTGAATGTACTTGTGTGTGGGTCTAAATAAATATTTATTCTTTCTTTCTATTATCGATAAAGCTGCTCTCACTGAGTTTGCTATGATTAAAAGCTACAGTTTGACTTGCTCTGCGCAAGTACAAAAGCTACTAGTTTTTAGAATTTTAAAATTTTGAGTATATTCTGTAGCATAGGTAACAGGACATACCTATGCTTGGTTAAGTAGTTACTCACAACTGAATAGAAATTCTATTGTAATGCCGAGTCAGTTGCGATCAATTTGTTAAACAATGTGATTTTTCCGACCTTAGAATTTCGATTCTGTGGTTGCCTTTAAAAGGCGACTAAGGAAACACAAGCTAAACAAAGCTTATAAACATCAAAGAGACCTCTCCAACCCGTCTGGTCAGCGTGTAGAGTGTAGGCCAAATCCTCTGACTACTCAGGCTAGTATATGGCACTGGTAGTACAGAGAGGGTCGTAATCCTGCAGTGGAGACTAGAAAGACCTGATGATAATGAAAATAATAATGGTTGCCTTTGGCATTGTAGGTTGAAAAGAAAATTTCTCATAAAGAAAGGAATTGTAGCCTCAAAAAAAAACAAACTAAAGGAGCTGTCATTATTAAAATTGAAAATATGTGATGAAAAAGAATTCGCCACAGGTAGGATTCGAACCCACGAGTCTTAGGTCTGCGCCCTAAGTGTGTTACCAACTACACCACCGTGACTTCGAATCACCGCTTCGAATTCTCTCATCACATATTACCCCGTAGGGTATAACGCATTCAAAGCATGCGTATTTCTTCAATACTACCCACTATTAAGTAGCGTGGTATTCTACTTCATTCATATCAGATGAATAGAAAGTTGATGCTATTTAAAAACCATTTAAGTGAGTAAGAGTTTTCTTCAATTTAATTAATGATATGAATGAAGTAGAATACCACACTACTAAATAGTGGGTAGTATTGAAGAAATACGCATGCTTTGAATGCGTTATACCCTACGGGGTAATATGTGATGAGAGAATTCGAAGCGGTGATTCGAATTCACGGTGGTGTAGTTGGTAATACACTTAGGGCGCAGACCTAAGACTCGTGGGTTCGAATCCTACCTGTGGCGAATTCTTTTTCATCACATATTTTCAATATTAATAGTATACCGAGCATTGTAATGCTATTTAAAAATCATTTAAGAGCAGTCATTAGTTCAAAGGGAACTTGCATACCTTTCTCAAATTATATCTCTTAGTGGCACCATCAGCTGACGTGAAGACTAACGGCTGCAGCGGCACCTTACGATCAGCCACTCCCTCTCGGTCGGCCAGGTTGAAGCGATGACGCTGAATCTCGGTGTACTTGAAGGGTTTTGGTATTCCTCCTCCCCAAATCCCTTGAAAGATGGAAGAAGAAATTTTTATGACGTCAGTTTGACTTGCAATAACACATGAGTAGCCGTGTGTTTCCTGGCAGAGTAGAATAGACCATTTCAAGTCTTCCCGTGGATGTCGAAGGAAACACACTAAACAAATCTTTTAAACATAAAAAGAGATATTTCCGTCCGTCTGGCCAAGCGTGGAGAGTGTAGGCATAACCTGACTGCTCTGGTTAATATATATAGTTCTGGTAGTACAGGAAGAGGTTGTGTTCCTGGATTCAAATATAAATAAATAAATAAATATATACGGACAAATCACACAGATTGAGCTAGCCCCAAAGTAAGTTCGGGACTTGAGTTATGGGATATTAACTCAACGATACTATATTTTATAATAGATACTTATATAGATAAACATCCAAGACCCAAGTCAATCTGAAAAAGGTCATTTTCCATCTTAACCCGACCGGGGATCGAACCCGGGACCATCCGTGTCGCAGGCAGGCGTGTTGACCGTTGCGCCACGGAGCTCGTAAAACGAAAGACGAAAAAAAGATCTGATGATGATGATGATAGTTACAACAAAACGTGAGAGATGATTTGCGATTATTACACTTAAAAAATAGACTTACTGATAGATGACGTGAAAAACATATAAATGCTAACTAGTGAGACAAACATAAGAAATTATCATCATCATCAGGTCTTTTTTAGTCTCCACTGCAAGAGCATGGCCCTCTCTGGACTACCAGTGCCATATATTAGCCTAAGCAGAAGATTCTTAGCTTGTGTTTCCTAAGTCGCCTTCTACGACATCCACGGGAAGACTTGGAGTGGCCCTATTCTACTCCAATCGAATCGGAAGAAATACCTAAATAATAATCAGCGATCATGGAATGGAAGTACATAGCCATGTTCATGTTCTTGAAGTATCTCTCGCGCGCCGTGTCCCGGAACTGGCGATGGTACCAGTTCATCACGGAGACTCCGTCGGCTTCTCGTTCAGACAAGTAGTTTGGAAGGTCGTTGCGAATTCTGAAAAAGAATTAAATTATGGAAATTTTGTATGTAATTGCTCGACTTAAGGATGCGCTAATCGGGAACTCGAACTCGTCAGCGCACGTGGCTAAAATGCTAAAATAACTCGGTTTTGAACAGTGTGGAACTATTTACACTGATGTATTAGCACATCGGAACAACAGTCTAGTGTGTGCAAACACAAATATTGTTGAAAATCTAAATCTTCGTAGGCTAAAAATTCGCGAATATGCGTTTGGGAGAAGTGTTCTTGTGATAAAACAGCTGAATGTTTTTATTAAAAGTAAAATAATTTATATTTTTAATAACCAAACTATGCTTGTATGAATCTTGTTTTAGAGATTTTATACTCCTTCCGGTATTTAATTGTGCCCAAAGTTGCGTTAAAATTACGTGTTACAACGGAATGTTTTAAGACTCATAACTTTTAAAGTACTTATAATTTTACAGTTATGATTCCATACAAGCATAGATAACGATACCAAACAACGGAGTCATCACCCTACAGAATTTGTATGGCGAAACACCTGACTAGCGCACTCTTAAAACTTGAAATCTAAAGATTGTAACCAGTTATAGGTCATCATCGTCATTTCGTGTAGGTGACACGGTCAGTCTACCATGCACACCTAGTTAAGTTAACCAACATAATTCAGTAAATTTTGAAGTTTTTCAACCGAAAAAAGAGGTTATCAATTCAATCCGTATGTATGTAAGTAACTTTGTTAATCCACGCATATCTCAAAAACAACAGTCAGATTGTGAAAAAACATTTCTAGTTGAACTTGGCACAATCAAAGTTAAGTAACAGTGGAAGTTACTTAAGTAGTTTTTGAGATGAAAAGTTATGCGTGTGTCATGTGCAATAAAAAATGATTAAGCCATTTTTTAAATATATGTGGACATATCACACAAATTGAGCTAGCCCCACAGTAAGTTGTGAACTTGTGTCGTAGGATACTAACTCAACGATACTATATTTTATAATATAAATATATAGATAAACATCCAAGACCCAGGTCAATCTGAAAAAGATCGTTCTCCATCATGACCTGACCGGGGATCGAACCCGGGACCCCCGTGTCGCAGGCTGGCGTGATAACCACTGCGCAACGGAGCTCGAAAGTGGAAAGACACCAGCTGCTTATATGAAACTCATATTGAAGTGTCAAATCTTTAGTCAGCTGCCTGTATGAGTCTCATATTGAAATGTCAAATCATATTTGATGATACTGACTGAGAAAAACTTACCTAGTCCAAAGTAAGGGAGGTATCCTCCTCACCGGTGGTAAGTGGTACTGATACACATCATCCAGTACTTTGTCGTCCAAGGAAATGAGGTCCTCCAGCTCAGTTTCCGAGAGGCCACTGCGGGCCGCTGTGATGTAGGCCAGTGCGTGGAAGACTAGTAGTCGACCGTGCTAAAATTTAAAACATACAATAGTTAGGTTAGGACATGATGCTCTTTAGATATATGTTTCAAGTTCACACGTTATTCTCACTTTTTAAACGTAGAAATTTTACCACTGCTCGAAGATTTTTTTTAAAATTCTGTTTATCACACTGATTTAGAGATTTATTGCTAGGTTGTAAAGAATCAACCTGTGTTAGTCATATACGTTATTGTAGATTATATTAGTAAATTTTCCAAGAGAATGTATCATTATTATAACATACTTTACTCAATCTTATAACTAACTCAATTAAGTATGTTATAAATCCTCTTACTCTTGTATGATGCTGCTATTAAATACTAAACCATACCATTAACACCACTATTAGACTGTAATGTCTAGTGATTGTTTTATAAATTAGTTTTGCAGTAAATAAAAGGCAAAGATGTAGGTAAAATTGATTGTCTTATAATGATTTATATTTGCTTAATGCTATGATAAGTGATGAAATCTACACATAAAACTATACGTAAATCTTTATTATATAGTCTTGACTAATGAAAATTTTATAAATGCTTTGTATAAAATCTTCATTAGTCAAGACTATGAAGATTTACGTATAGTTTTACGTACCTATAGTTATTTTATAGGATTGCTGTGCTATTTGGGAACCTTGTGTCTATGTCTACAAATATAATCTGACAACGAGCTCCGTGGCGCAGCGGTCATCACGCCGGCCTGCGACACGGATGGTCCCGGGTTCGATCCCCGGTCAGGTCAAGATGGAAAACGATCTTTTTCAGATTGACCTGGGTCTTGGATGTTTATATATATATATATATATATATTATAACAAATACACACATATATATATATATATATATATATATATATATATATATATGTGTGTATTTGTTATAAAATATAGTATCGTTGAGTTAGTACCCCATAACACAAGTCTCGGAACTTACTTTGGGGTTAGCTCAATCTGTGTGATTTGTCCGTATATATTTATTTATTTATTTATAGAAGCTACGTGTTAACTATTTATCAGATTCTTATATACATATTATTATTATAGGTCCATGGAAATAAAAGGTATACCTGCTTTTCAATTCTTTCAAACAGCATCATAATAGAATCCATAACAGTAGAAGCGAGGTGGGTATCTGTTGGCTTGGTATAGCTCCTCCAACGGCATACCTGGAAGTATAGTAATGACTGGTAAAAAAAGTCTTTGGATTACTATACACTGTGTAATTTGACCCTAGACATACCATTAAAGGGTTGATTCAGCCCGTCAATATGAACAACTTTCCTATAGGATCAATGCTGAAACCTCAAACTTTTTTCATCATATTCATGCAGAGTGTTCAGCCGCCCAGGCAATTAATACAGAAAAGTAAAAAATAAAGTAATTTCCCAGCATTGGTTCCATAGAAAAAGTTGTTCATATTGACGGCTGGAGTCACTCCTTTAAGGGAATGTCAAGTGTCAATTTACTCGTTGTATTGTTTTTTTTTTTCGAAAATACCCTTGGCAAAGACCAGCTTCACAAATATAGGCAGCGAGCACAAACTAAAAGCATTTGAGATCAAAAGCTGCTGGTAATTTGAAAGACCGTTTTTTATTCTTACCTCTGCAAAGTCCAGCTTAACGAATATAGGCAGCGAGCATGCGCTGATAGCGTTTGAGACCAACCACCACTGGTAATTTGAAAGATCACGCAAGATCGCTATTAATTCTTACCTCTGCAAAGACCAGCTTCACGAATAGAGGCAGTGAGTATGAACTAATAGAGTTAGAGATCAACCGCCACTGGTAGTTTGAAAGATCGCTTTTTATTTTTACCTCTGTGAGGACTAACTTCTCAAATATAGGCAGCGAGTATGAGCTTAATAGCGTTGAGACAAACCGCCACTGGTCATTGTTTTTTATGCTTACCTCTGCAAAGACCAGTTTTGCAATTACAGGCAGCGAGCATGAGCTAATAGCGTTTGAGACCAACCGCCACTGGTAATTTGAAAGATCGCAAAAGATCGCTTTTTATTCTTATCTCTGCAAAGACCAGCTTCACGAATATAGGCAGTGAGTATGAGCTGATAGAGTTAGAGATCAACCGCCACTGGAAATTTGAAAGATCGCGAGAGATTGCTATTTATTCCTACCTCTGCAAAGACCAGCTTCACAAATATAGGCAGCGAGCATGCGCTAATCGCGTTTGAGACCAACCGCCACTGGTAATTTGAAAGATCGCGAGCTGCTGAAGCCATCCAGAGTCTGTAATTACAAAAAAGGAGTGCGGTTGTAGGATCCCTGTCAGGAACGAAGTTCTCACATTATTTCTTAATTGTTTTTTCAAATACAAATACAAATATCTTTATTGTGGAACCACAGGTAGGTAAAAGATGTACAATATTGAATAAGTATCACTGTGCCCTGCCCAGAAAGACGTACAATAGTTCTGTGAAATTTATGTCAAGATTTTCAATTACATGCATTTTGATAATAACATATAATTAAAAAAACAAAAAGAAATTAAAATTATATAAAAATAATAATAAATCTAAATATGGTCAATATAATTATCATTCAAATATTCAGTCAAACTATAATAGCATTTTTCCGTCAATAATAATTTAATTTCCTTTTTGAAAATCATTAGTTTCAGTTCTTTTATTCTGTCTGGTAATTTATTAAAAATTACTGGTGCCATTCCTATTAAACTATTAGTAATTAGTGCCGTTTTATGTCCACCAGTTACCAGCCTCAGTTTATATTGAGGTCTCATTCTTTCAACCCACTTTCGCGTGACACACAATTTTACAAACAAATGTGGGTTTGTTTTAAATACATGGGAAAGTTAATAAGTTAAGAGATTTAAATATGTGAACGCAACTATCTCTTGTTCTTATCCCACACATTGATCTTATACAACGTTTTTGTGATTTAAAAATTCTTTCTCTTTCACTTGTTGTTGTTGTTTTTGAGATATCCCTTTATGTCGATTTTATATTTTATTTCAATCATCAAAAAGTTAAGTTTACAACTTAGTAAGTATGGGGCTGATTAAGAATAAAAAAATAAAAAGAAAGAAAAGTAAAATAAATAAATTAGATAATTAATCGGGCCGAAATTACAATTGCTCATGCCATGCCTGAATAACTGTTTTTATTCTACATTTATAACAAAGGGTTGAAGGCACTTTTGAACCGACTGAACCAATCAAAAGAGGGGTAATGTTTTTCGTGCGTTAGGTAAATTAAGTCTGTTCCATTATTGCCTCCTGTAGTCTACACGACTTGACCGTTTTAAAAAGAATGTGAGGTGTCATTAGATGTGTATTGTTTCCAGAAGTGTCATAGGCTATGTAACGTCAGCAAAAAATCAATATGGCGGACGTAAGCTGTCAAAAACGGCAGGGCAAACATTGATCGTGTATAGACTCATTTGATGTGTCGTGACAACAGCTATGTATTAATCGTTCATATACATAATAAAAGCTTGTCACAAAAATAAAATTCACCAAAAAACATTTTAAACTTTCAGCTTTATAATATACCTACTAGCTGTTACCCGCGACTTTGCCCGCGTAATATATAGCCTATGTCCTTCTCAGTACCCTAACCTTTGTGTATGCAAAATTTCATGATGATCGGCTCAGTAGATACGGCGTGAAAGCGTAACAAACAAACAAACTCACTTTCGCATTTATAATATTATTTGCGATTCATTCCATTGAAGAAAAACAACAAATTTGAATAAAAGACAAGATTTATGAAAAGCATCGACAATAATAGGAATCCTTCCAAATCCACTTAACTATAACAAAACATTATTGTTTATTGTTTCCAGAATTTGAAACAATTGTTACGTAAACTACTTTAAAACTTGCATTGCCAGGTATTCCTTTAAAGAGATGAATTCTAAGAATTTCTCCATAGTCCAGTGGTTTAATAACGTAACCTACAATAGAGGTCCCAAGTTCGATACCCTTCCGACCTTTGAGTTTGTAGAAAGTATATTATTTAACATTTCAATGATGACATAATTTTTTTCCAATTCAATTTTTATCATGACATTTAATTAAAACAATGCACACTCAGTCCACATATATATATAAGTAGTTTATAAGGTCTAACTGGAATTGTAAGTTGACGTCGCTTGGAGAAAATGCGCTGTGCAGTTTGTTACCGCTTCTTCTGCACTCCGCTTTGGAAGCGGCCTAAACTTAGCCATAAGTCATTATTGACGTCAACAAAAACTTTTTGTTGTAAAAATTGTAAACACAAATATGACAATTAATAAGTGTTCAAAGAAACCTATATTAAATAAACGATTGAATCTTGAATCTATAACAAACTGGTTGTTAAATAATTTTTATTAACCACTTCTGGTTTTTGCACATTCTGTAAAAATTTAACCTTAAGCCCAACAACTTGCTAAGCGTGGTCTTTAGGGTTCACAGACCTGGGCTCGGTCTACCCGCAAAGGGAAAAAGATGTGATAGTATATACGTATAGTATTTATCGATTGTCGTGTGGTTCCCGGCAGAGTAGAATAGGACCACTCCAAGTCTTCCTGTGGATGTCGTAGAAGGCGACTTAGGAAACACAAGCTAAACAAAGCCTATAAACATCAAAGAGACCTCTCCAACCCGTCTGGCCAGCGTGGAGAGTGTAGGCCAAATCCTCTGACTGCTCTGGCTAATATTTATATGGCTCTGGTAGTACAGAAAGGGTCGTGCTCCTGCAGTGGAGACTAACAAAGACCTGATGATGATGATGGTATTTATGTATAATTTTTAGCATCGACAAAAAAGTTGGTCACGTTTTTTTTTTCCTTGTGGGATAGACAGAGCCTAAGACCGTAAGGCCAAAGGCCACATTTAGTGTGTTGGTTGCTACATTACCTACTCCCACGGTTCCTTACAGCACTGGACTGGCTGGACCCAAAACTGACACTGAGTTTGTATGTATCCCTTGACTAATTATACTCTCTAGACACCGTCATGCCTTTATTTCAATGATTAAAAACTGGCCAATTTTTGAATGATTGTGTGCGTGACAACTTTGTGTTATCACACGCGTCCCGTCAATTAATATCTTCAAAATCCGTCAAATTGGTAGCTGTGTGTGTGCGCGACCGAATATGGGCGAAGTAACTATTTAAACTCCCCGCCACGAAAAGCTATAAAATAAACTTCTACTGAGTTAAAGTAGTTAGTAGTTACCTAGCGACAATATTATGAGTTGACCAAATACAATCAACTTAAATTGCTATACGGGTAATACGAAACTAAAGACCAATCCTAATTAGTCGGGTTATATTTTAACGATACAAAACGCTGTCGCTCAATGTTTTTTGGTACAGGAACGAGTCCGACTCCGTGAATGAAAACATTTGGCGCATTTCTGAGATATAATAAAGTTTCTGTAGCAGTTTTTGCTATAAGTTGTTTTTTTTATTAGCTATTGAGTCTCAATGCAGGGCAAAAGATTTTTTACGTTGCCAAATAATCACTTCACCTGCAAACTCCCTCCATTCTTTATGGAAAAATATTTCTAACCATCTCTTCTTTGGTTTATTTTTTTACACAAAAATCAACAATATTATTTTTATTTCATCCAAATGTTGCGAACCCCTGAACATTTTTATAGGTTCTTATGAAAGGGACTTAAATCTGTGCTATGGGTTCAACACTAGTTTTTTTTTTACGCTTTTAGGCTAATAGAGTCTATCTAGGCGTTAGGCGTTATATGTATAATCGGTATAATCTTAGTATGTATCGTGTGTTAGATAATACTCATAACGTACGCTCTGATGAGAAAGGCTTACTTCAAAACTTGCATCGCCAGGTCTTCCCCCAAAGCGGTGACCTCCAGGAAATTCTCCTCAGAGTCGATCATGCGCTTTAGGACCTCGTATTCCTTTGAAACCTCTGGATTGGACTCTTCGCGAGCACAAGTCACCATAATCTGAGAACAAGGGATTTGTATTTAGTATTTGTTTTTATTTAAGCTATAAACATCAAAGAGACCTCTCCAACCCGTCTTGCCAGCGTAGAGAGTATAGACCAAATTCTCTGTCTAATATGGTTCTGAAAGAAGGTCAAGCTCCTGCAGTGGAGACTAAAAAAGATCTGATGATGATGATTAGGTATATTAATTGTTTGTTTATTTTTCATGTGTGTAAGTGGCTAACACTAGTGTCAGATTTATCAAGCTGCCTCAAGGCATCTGACATAGCTTAACGACTGCCATCAATGACGACAGCCGGAACCAACGGCTTTACTACCTTCCGAAGAACAGATTATTATTAGATTTCAGGAGCTCGAGATATTTTAAACCACTTGCGGTCACCCATCCAAGTGGGGACTGCTCCCGGGATTGCTTAACCTGCGTAAGCGCTTATAATGCTCACGACCACTGGGCTACCAAAAATGCTGTGCTTTATAGGCATCTCACTTTGCAATGTGGCGGTAGTCGCGTTGGCAGCCATGACACCTTATTGTTCTCCGTTCCGATGCCGGTGAGCTGGTCTACGGAGTCCAGAAATAGGAGAAGTGGCTGCTGCTGAGTAGCCATTGTTAAAAGCTGCTTGAAGTGAGCTGTGAGCGGTACTAGGTCGTCAGGTATACCCTCGAATGGTAGGGCGAAGTTGTATGATATCTGAAAGTGAAATTGTACTCTGATGAGTTGGGTACGGTACGCATTTGGTGCACGATCACTTACAAAATCTTTAAGTAGGTAAGTGCTATTTTTTCATTATAGATACTCGTTTGGGGGTACCATCGTGGTGACAGGATTGGCCAGCCTAGAATCTGTGCTAACGAATCCAGCTGTTTCCAGATGCGCCACGTGGAGGCTCCTATCATCTACTCTCTTTCTACTCTCCTCTAACTTTGGCACATTTAGTTATATGCCCTGAATGCCCAAACTCATGCATCAGGGACGATCTAATTGTGGCCAACTATAGGTGTAAATAGGGAGTCCTTTACTGGAGCGACAAAATTTTTGTAATAAGAGGACTATCAATATGCGAAGAAGAAGATTATACGTACATACCATAAAATCCCTAATATCTAATACGTAAATAAACATTAAATCTACATTTTTGATGGTTTTTTTTTGTACTTTGTTTAAACTTTCGTTATGTTAAAATTCTTACCTGCTGGCAAATAGAAATGAGGGTAGGAGTCAGCGCGCTGGAGTCGGGAGTGGTGCCCAAAAACCTGATAATATTAGTGGGTCGAACGTCGGAGAACCAGTCGTCTAGACACATGGCAGCGCTTTTTGAGAGGAGACTTGTTTTGCCGCAGCCACCTGGAAATTTTTATGTCATGAAATGGAAAAACATCAACTCTAGATTTTGTCACAACTTCCAGCACTAAAGTTTGGAAGAATTCAGATTGTGGTAGATCGAAGAGTAGACTTTCACTAATTTTAGAGAGTGTTCAGGTTTTATCTTTCGCTGTAATTCTTCTGAAACTGAAGTTTTCTTCTCGGGAGATCGTCATAGGACGGCGGGTCACCTGATGGTAAGTGATCACCACTGCCCATGGACAACTGCAACTCTAGGGGTTACCGGCCTTTATTTTTGTGATGGGCCTTCCCGTCTCTCTCTCACTCACCGAACGAAGCATAGAAGCGGTAAAGCTACTACTCGAACGTCAATTTTCTGTGAGAGTGTGGTACTTCCCCAGACGAGCCGACCCATTCATGCTACTAGCAAAAGTGAACTTTGACTCTACCACAACTAAAATCCTACGATACATTAATGGTATATGTATCCCGTATATAGTACTTTTCTCAAACATTGCGCGGAGATGGTAGACAAACAGACATACATATTGTCACGTGTTTACCCTTACAGGTGAGACGGACCCCAAAAGCCACGTTTAGCGTAGGTATTAGTGGGCTTTTATGTAGAAAATGCAATTCAAATAATGATGGATTGCTAGCCGCATCACCTATTGACATATTCTTCTTAGGTTTTCGCCCCCTCCCTCGGCCTGCTATGTACGAGTATATTCTATGATTTTTCTTTTATCCTAGACCAGCATGAAATATTGATGTAAATATGTCAATTAAAATTCATAAAATGTTCATAAACAACAATATGTAGAAAATATCGCGCCAAATTCTTGTATTTTTAAATTTCTTTTTTCTTACTAGCCAGGTCAAATTTGAAATTCGAATTTGTAACCTCCATAGTTGAATTATTTCGCAGCAGACGCGTCGTTCCATTTTTAAATAACACGCACGACAGATATGAGTTTTCATACTTACTTTGCTGGCCGCTAAAACACGACAGATATGGATTTTCATACATACTTTGCTGGCGTGTATTGGCCAGTACATACCAATTTATCCCAAACAAGGTTGTCAAAATAATGTGAACATTTCCAAGCATGTTTGAGAAAACAAAGATTATTTTACATATCGACTACGTGTTTTGCCATTTCCATTTGCGGAAAAACCTTATTACTAATTATTTTTCTCAAGATCCATACCTTCTCCGTATAAAACAAGTGGTTTATCAGAGGAGTTCTTGATATAATTTTCTATAAACTTCAGATCTTCCTCTCTTCCGTGGAAGACCTTGACGGAGTTGTTGCAGGCGTGCAGATGTTGCAGTATTTCGGTAACTATCTGCCCTTGGGCACTGCTGTCTTCTTTACGCATTGCTCTGAAATCCATTTAGAGTGTCTTTGAAATCCCATCAAGCAAACAAGTGTGTCTACGATAATTTATTGTTCCTTACTCCGAATTGAATAAAGAATTCTATAACAAGTTATCGTAGGGTCCATAAACTAGACTATATTAAATGACACTGAAATAAGGCATCGTAGTGCCTTACCGAGCGAAGAATTTCTTGTATAGAAATATTCTAACAGATTTGGAGTAGCATAATCGTTGTCCAAAAATATGCGTCAATATTATAGTAGTTTTGGATAGTGCACTCTTAAATAGGTACCTAGTAATCTATCATTATTATCACTTAATCAAAAAAAAAATATTTTGAGTAGAAGACTGAATATAGGCTTTAAATTTAAAACTAGAAATAGGGATTTAAACGTTTATCAAAAAAATTGGCTAGGCACCGGTATACGTCAATAAAAATTTTAAATATCAAATTTGGTTCTATTAAAAATATTAAAGCGCGTAGCGTAAGTTACGTCATACTTATAAACTGAATCTACTCGAGACAAGATCGTACTCAAGAATCAAGAAATAGAGTTAGAAGTACGTCAGGAAAATAAGCCATATACGATATAAAACTCACCTGTCAACCAATTTGACAATGTTCTTGTAAAAGTGGGTGATGAAGTGATTGAGATATTCTCCATGAGTTTCAGGATCGAGACCATCACGCCCGATCCATTCCACGGTGTATCTGAAATGTAAAGAACATGGAGGTTGTAGTGAATTTAAAGCAGCCATAACTCTTGTCACAGTAGGTAGCAATTCCAATCACAATTTTTTGTGTAAGAGTCTAACGCACGAATCATCATTATCATTTCAGCCGCAAGATGTCCTATGTTGGACATAGGCTGTTTTTGGGTAAGGATTTCCAAAAGATCGGTTGGAAGCGGCCTGCATCCAACGCCTTCACACCAAAACAAACATGCAACAAAATGCGCTGTGCAGTTTGTTGCCGCTTCTTCTGCACTCCGCTTTGGAAGCGGCCTAAACTTAGCCATAAGTAATTATTGACGTCAACAAAATTTTTTTGTTGTAAAAATTGTAAACACAAATATGACAATTAATAAGTGTTCAAAGAAACCTATATTAAATAAACGATTGAATCTTGCAATCATGGACAGGCCGTCCACGACCTGGTGAGTTGGTGTCCAATGCTGCGTCAGGTCACCCGAATACTTAAAGGCATGTATGAAGCATCTTAAAAAACTAAAGTGCGAGTCGGAATCGCGCATAAAGGGTTTCGTACCATTATCTATACAATATTAGCAAGCGAGCAATAACCGCAATAAAATCATGTTTTTTGTATGGGAGCCCCTTAAATATTTATTCTGTTTAAGTATTTGTTGTTATAGCGGCAACAGAAATAAATCAACTGTGAAAATTTCAACTGTCTAACTATCACGGTTTATGGAATACAGCCTGGTGACAGACAGTCAAACGCACGTCTTAGTCTCTTGAATAGGGTCCCGTTTTTACCCTTTGGGTACGGAACCCTGAAAACGACATTTGGTGGACAGTCATCTTACATTTGAATGTTACTTTATGACATCTTACTTTTGAATGTTCGTAGTCTCAATCTTCTCCGGGAGTCTGACGTCCCTCAAATCAGCAAGGAGCTTAGAAGCCTCAGAATCCAAACTTCTGTTGAGAATGTCCACGAAGTTGCTGGCTTTCTTCAGGTTCTGAAGATTGATGTTGTTGATGTATCGGACGTATGCCAGGCAGTGGTTCTTGGTATTCTTAACGTTAAGCACCCCGTTGATGACCTCGCGTTCAGTTACTATAAACAACACAGAGTTTTTTTAACAAAGGAGATGACAGATGATCGTAATAAGTGCTGCATAGTAAATATCTTCATTGCTGAGTGATCATGCATGCATGCATGCATACATGATCACTCACGAGCTCCGTGGCGCAACGGTCAACACGCCTGCCTGCGACACGGATGGTCCCGGGTTCGATCCCCGGTCAGGTCAAGATGGAAAATGATCTTTTTCAGATTGACCTGGGTCTTGGATGTTTATCTATATAAGTATCTATTATAAAATATAGTATCGTTGAGTTAGTATCCCATAACACAAGTCTCGAACTTACTTTGGGACTAGCTCAATCTGTGTGATTTGTCCGTATATATTTATTTTATTTTAATAATAACAATAATAATTCAAAAATGACATCAAATAAAAAATATGACATAAATCCCAATATTAAATCATTATTTCTATCCCCAACTGACCCCGACGAAATTACAAAAATAATTAGGTCCCTTAAAAATACAAACTCGGTTGTATAATTGATGGTTTTCCCACAAATTTATTGAAAATATCATCTGACATCCTTGCACCAGATTTAAGTTATTTAATAAATGCCTCATTTGAACAAGGTATTTTTCCAGACTCACTAAAAACGTCTATAGTAAAACCTATACATAAAAAAGATAAAAAAGGAAAAACTAGTAATCCCAATTATGAAAACAACTTTGTACAGTGTAAGTTGCTACCCAATGGCTGTGAAGCTCTATAATAAATTGCCAAAACAAATAAAACTCTTGCCAAAGTCTAAATTTAAGCGGCAACTATACAACTGGCTTGTTTATAAATGTTTCTACAGTGTACAAGAATATTTACAAAATTCTCATTAAATATGACAAATAATTAAAATGTTGTGTATTCAGTATATTAATTCAATTAAAAACTTGACATAATATGTACATAGATTGATATTTGACATAATTAACAAATTTGTGTCTATTGCATGTCAATGTTGACTAAACATGTGATTCCTAACTACATTTTAATTCTACAACACCATTTGTTACCATGTTTAAAGCAATAAAGCTCATTTCATTTCATTTCATTTTCATTTCATTTCATTTTAAGTAATTGATGATAAATATCCGGAGTGCGCAGACGCTATGAGTTACTGGTAATGTTACGTGTTGCTAAGTGACATATCCAGTGATTCCCTTGCTTGTTCTCATAATTTAAACCGTGTAAATCTGTAAACTTGCCATGTTTTCTAACGTAGCTACACTGATCATTTCGAAGAACTTTCTCTAAAAAAAGAGGTCAACATACAAAAAAGGGTTCCCCATACAACACTGCTAGTCCGCTAGGCAATGTAGTAAGTTCTTTTTTTTTTTCAATAAATTAATGTATGAAGTATTATACAAGGACGTAGGCAAACAGGCATACGGCCCACCCGATAGAAAGCAGTTACTGTAGCTCAAGTGACAAGTTATTACGATTCTCCATATACGTTATCCTTACTATAATATTATAAATGCGAAAGTGAGTTTGTTTGTTTGTTTGTTTATTTGTTTGTTTGTTACGCTTTCACGCCGAATCTACTGAACCGATCATCATGAAATTTTGCATACACATAGGTTAGGGTATCGAGAAGGACATATGCTATATACCACGCGGGCGAAGCCGCGGGTAACAGCTAGTTTTCTATAAAGTTTAAAGGTGGTTTATTTACTTGAAAAAAAAAAACGAATAAAAAATAGAGCAGCTTCATCTTTATCATCATCGTCATCAGATCCCTATGAAATAGCATACCAGACATAAAATAGTTGTGCATCGTGTCTTTGTCTATCTTGCCGGCGTTGAACAACTGCAGAGAAGCCTTTCTGAACAACTTCTGCATCTTGCCCAGCGTGTCCCACCACACTGCTTGGTCCTCGGCTTGTAGTTTAGGTACTCTCTGGAAATGAAGATCAAAAAAGGTACACGAGCTATAAACTTGTAACTTGTACATTGAATCAAAGCCATGTTGAACAGGAAAATAGGAAATGTAAATCCTAATTACGTCACTTTATATGGGATTGTATTTTGCATTCACAAAGCTATTTTACCTTATTTATTAAATAAAGAAAATAAGAAATGGTGAAAAAATTCCACGCGGGCAGGACTTGAACCTGCGTCTAGATCTCAGTACGATCTATGCGTTGCCAATTACACCACCGCGCTTCAAGCCCCGACGCCGAATTTCTCCACCATATCCCATTCCTCTTACACGCATCTAGGCTTACGTCAATGAAGCTGAAGCGAAAGAAGATAAAGCGCGGTGGCAACGCTTAGATCGTACTGAGATCTAGACGTAGGTTCAAGTCCTGCCCGCGTGGAATTTTTTCACCATTTCTTATTTTCTTTATTTAATACCTAATTACGTCTTTTTAGTTAATAATTAAGTTAGTCGCTCGGGTAAACTATAGCAGGAAGTTCGTTCCATAGTTCCGTTCAAAAAGAATATAAGTATACAAGGACGTGTAACTTTATCCTCGTCGTCATACTAGTCAGCCAAACAATTTTCAAATAATTAATAGGCAATTTTAACTGTTTTATGTGAATTACTTTTATTTTTTGTGTTCTATTTTCTTAAATTGTCTTCTGTTTTATGCTATTAGAGATAGATTCATTCATAATTCATTTATTCACATAAAGTTACATGCAGATTGTGATTTTTTACATACTAAATGCACTACATAAATTAATTCATTTCGTCACTTAATAGTATTATCTCCTAAAATAAAAGCATTAAAGATGTCACAAGAAAATAAGTTATATTATTTATCAAAATTACTTAAATAGATTATTTATGTCATACTAATTAGTGATAATTTAACATGAAAGTATTCATTTAATTTATAATAACTTTTATTATTCAGAAGCTCTTTTAATTTTTTATCAAATTCGTTTCTTTGGAGTGCTTTCATTGACTTTGGAAGGTATATAGAGTCAGATGCGGTGTGGGTAATATTAATTTTGTGTGAGTCATAGCTTGTTGTTAAAATTGATGAGTATAGATGATATGGGCTGGAGAACGGACACCAGTGGCACGGCGTTCGAGTCCTTCTTATACCATGTATCACATCTATATGCGATGCGGCTAGCAACCCATCACTATTTTGATCCGCTTTCCACCTTAACGCCCACTAACACGCTAAACATGGTCTTTGGGTTTTATGTCCCTGGACTCTGTCTACCCCGCCAAGGTTATCCTTGGCGGGGTAGACAGAGTCCAGGGACAGCTGTGATGTGTATGTTATGCGATTTTCCTTTTTTTTTTTGCGATTGTTTTATTATTATATTTACTTTCTAAAATTGTCTTTTTATGCTATTAGAGATAGAATCATTTTGTGCGACTAATACTAGTTGTACCTTGTTGTTGAAATTGATGAGGATAGATGATATGGGCTGGAGAACGGACACCGGCGGCACGGCGTTCGAGTCCTTCTTATACCATGTATCCAGGAGTATCACGTCTACCCCGCCTGCCACCAGTTCGTCTCTTAACATCTGGAGTTCTGATGACAGCACGTAAGTAGGGATCGGTCTGGAAGGTATAGAAATAAATTATTTGTTGTTTGAAGCATCAGCATCTCAGCCGTGAGAAGTTCACTGCTGGACATAAACTTCTTCAAAGTATTTCGATCATGGAGAATTTTGCCATATTCACCACGCTTTGCAAACAGGTTGGTGGGTATGTTTGATTGGCTTATCTTGGTTCTGATACTGCTGACCATCAAAACTGCTTTTTCAGCGGAGAAGGCGTTATTTGGACTTAGGAGATGGAAAGGTATTTGGGTCGCTACTTATCGGATGTATTGGGGATGACAAAATAGCAGCTGGGCGCCCGTACCCGATGCCTGAATGATACTTGTAACCATCTGATAGGCAGTTGGGGATGACACCCGCGACCGTTTAAAGAATAAGTTGGATCCATGGACCTAGGAATAATATGGACCCGGCATTAGACACATCAAAAGTGAAGCATAACTAACGTCACATCAAGTCACATGTGTGCAGCATGTATTTGACATTTGAGAAATTTGACATTTCGTTCGACCGGGGAAAAGTGTAGGGATTTTTGTGCCGATGTGTGCGTGCGCTAGTGTCGCGACACGAGTGTAGGGATTTTTATGTGCGTCACTGTTACATTTTCCAAGGGCATATCCTGATTATTCTTAAATCCATGGTTGGATCCAATAAATAAATAGTCATCGATAATTGATGCTCAAGAGGATCTCGATGGCTTTGTGGGCGTAGCGCATTGTTAGCGCTTCCGCTAATAAAGCAATGCTAGGCTTGGTCTCCACTGGGATGGGCAACAAAAGTTAGCAAGTAGACCTGTAGGCGGTTTCAACGAAGAAGCAGTAGAGTGGACAAGAATTAGTTTCTTATAGTATATCATCATCATCGTCAGGTCTTTGTTAGTCTCCAGAGCAGGAGCACAACCCTCTGTGTGCAGTACAGACCAGTCAGAGGATTTGGCCTACTCTCTCTCTGCGTTGGTCTGACTACTCTGTACTACCAGTGCCATATTGCTTGGTAGAACAGAGTAGTCGAGAATTTGGCCCACTATCTCTACGCTGGCCAGGCGGGTCGGAGAGGACTCTTTGTAGTTTATAAGCTTTGCTTAGCTTGTGTTTCCTAAGTCGCTTTTACGATATCCACGGGAAGACTTGGAGTGTCCTATTCTACTCTGCCGGGAACTACACGGCTAAGGTTATGCTATATTAAGTATATTAAACATCTAAAAGCGATTATCTGGACGAGTTTTCAGTATTTAAACCTCAAATTTGAAGCTTACGATGCCATAAACCTTACCAACCTATATCCATATTTCTGCCCAAGAAACACCACGAAGTTCGGGCCCATGGAGAGTCGCTGGCAATTCTTGATCTCCCTCATACAAAGCTCTGTAGTCATGTGATCATCTGTAGCTTCGTCTCGTACACCCCATCTCATGTCCACCACCTTATAATCAAACGAATCAAATACAAGATAAGAAATAATAGTTCTGATCAACACACGTAAATTTTCACCTACTATGTATTTCACACCTTAGGGGTTGAATTTTTAAGACTCCTTTCTTAGTTCCCTCCCCTCTTAGGTCTTTTTTTAGTCTCCACTGCAGGAACACGTTCCTTTCTGTTTCGACCACAGCCATATATTAACCAGAGCGGTCAGAGGATTTGGCCTACACGCCTTGTTTTGCTTGTGTTTCCTAAGTCGCTTGCTACATCCTACATCATCCACGCCTTGAAGTGATCCTATTCTACTCTGCCGAGAACCACACGACGGATCTGGTTATTACTTGTAAAATACTGTTCGTTATACATACTATCACGTCTTTCTCCCTTGCGGGGTAGACAGAGCCCAGATCTGCAGAAACCTTAAGGCCACGTTTAGCATGTTGGTGGGCTTATAAGTGAGAACGAAATCAAAAATTTGTTATTATCTTACAAAAAAAAAGATTAACTTCAACTTTTTCCTGTCTAGAACATAAGAACATCAAACACTAGTTCTAATCCATCTGGTTTCTACCCATGCTCGACGTTGCTTGCCATGTACTAGCGTTCATGATTGAAAGTCCACAAATAGCGGCACAGGCGGTTACATGTAAACATTTACAAAAACCAAACTCGGGCTATTTTGGTCGACGGAAACACCACGCCGCTTGTACTGGTAATTATAACTCGTGTATTACTAGCTTTAGTTCATAAATCTTGTAAATAGTTTGTAAATTATTCATATTTTCTTCTTTTTCTTACCCGTAATATGTATTATTTCAGAGATAAGATAATCCTAACGGATTCATTCCGAAAAAGTGATGGTGGTGCTTTACCTCAAGCACCATCATCACACAAAGAAAAAAACGTATTTAGGTAAATTATTTAATTATTTTTCTTGAATTATCTTGTTATATAACCTTCACGTTGGATTAAGATACATACCCAAATTAAAGTCTTTACTGTAGACAGAGCCAAGCCTTGATCAAAAGTCACGCTCAGTGAGATAGGAAGCGAAAATCCATATACATAATAATTATTTCCAAATACCAATTGGAGGGCAATAGAGGCATAATAATAAAAAAAAAACTATTTGTTTTTCTATTTGTACACGCTAATCTCTGGAATACTGGACGAATTCGCGGGCATCAAATAAAAAAAAATAAAAATGATTGATCTACAATTTTATGGAACCATGTTTAACCCTTCAATTATAAGTCGTGTGACCATGGCGAAGAAATATCACTGACTAAAGCACAGCTTACGACTGAGTATTTCATAATCCCAGTAAATTCTGAAATTAATCTACAAAGCAAAGAAAATTCCCAGAAAAACCTCGTGCTGAGCATAAAACTTGGAATCGTTTGACTTTTCCACGAATCTTTCATAATATCGGAAGTTTCCTATAAGAAGGGAATCAACTAATTTAAGGGGTAGCCAAATAATGCCGTCTTAGATGCGTACTTGTTTTCATGGTAAGTTCTATCCAAAACTAATTTATATCCAAAAGCATTTAGAAGTTATGGTGGAGTGAAGAAACTCACTTACACAGGTAGGTATATGAACACAAAATAATATTTTTATTATAAATTTGTAACAATTTTACACCCATTATATAATGATGGGCATAAAGTTTGACCTAAGCAGAGCCTTTGAGGAATGGTTAGGCTCATGAATATGAAAAATTTGCCTATGAGAGCAACTTCGGACACTAAAAACAAAAGATGTATATGATTAACTCTGTTAAAAATATCAATTTATCTTTTATCAATTTTCTATCCAAAATGATTTATTGCTTCGCCTTAAAAATAACGAAAGAAGTGGGATTAACGGAAGGCGTTTTTTACGAATGTTTGTTGACAAAATAACGATCGAAAATCAAAGAAATAATTGGAAATAGGGATTAGGGAATCAAAACATTACGCCGAACCGATAGTATGATTGATATTGTTTTTCTTTTTGTGTTTATTTTGTTTTATAGTATACGAATGCCTAAAACAGAAGCTTAATGTTTTTAGAGTTACAAAGAGTCTCATGAATTATATGTATGTACCTATGTCATCATAAGGTCTTTTTTAAGTCTCCATTGCAGGAGCATGTCCCTATCTGTACCTCAAGAGCTATATATTAGCCAGAGCAGTGAGGAAAAATTTTGGCCTACACTCTCCACGCTGGCCAGACGGATTGGAGAGAAATCGTTGATGTTTATAATTTTTGTTTAGCTTGTGTTTTCGAGTCGCCTTCTACGACATCCTCGCGAAGAGTGGGAGTGGTCCTATCCTACTCTGACGGGAACCATAAATAAATATGTTAGGTATATGTATTATACGAGTTTCCTTCTCCCACAAAAACTTTTAAATGCCAATAAGCAGATGTTTGAAGTATAGTTACAATTCTTCCACACTCCAAAGTGTCATAGGATTTTTTTGAAAAGGCATTCGTTTTTAATTCAGAGCCGCTTTTTGATGGTTCCATACAAAAAATGAAAAAACGGAACCGTTATAGGATCACTATTTGTGTGTCTGTTTGTCTTTCCATTCGTCTGTTACACTTAATTGGATGCACTGTACTAGACCAAATCAGGTGAAATTTGGAAAGATGGTATTTATTACCCAAACACACATGTGCAAATTATGTAATTTTTTTTTTATTAAATGGGTAATTTTCGGTGGCCACTTAAGATATTAAAAAAAAAGTTTTGCAATCCTTTGTGTGCCGTATATCAAATGAAAGGGCTCGTCATAAGAGTCTCAAATATATTTTTGTTATTACTGTAAAATACAGTCTTGACTGTACTACGTTAGTATTATATTGTCTTTGACTGTACTAATCTTGTTTTTACTAAAATGCTCATAGATAGCGCCAGGTGTGGATACCTCGCGTCTTATGAATTTGACTTGGGCATTGTACGGAACCTCTCCAAGGGAGTTTAACTCGCACTTGGCCGGTTTTTTATATAACTTGTCTCTTTCAAATTTTATCACACTCTCTTTCTCTCAGTGACGTATAAAATGATAAGTACGTGCTTCAAGGGAGCTTTCGTAGAACTTTTCTGACCCTTGCAGTCGATCATCTTTATACAACTTAAACAAAAGATTCGTGGCTCTTAAAAAGAACGCCTACGTCATAAATCCTAGTTAAAACGATTAAGTAATTTAAATTCAGATTTTTTAAACTATATCTTACTGTATTATTTATAACAAATCCTTCATCTTAAAATAAATTGGTTTTAACGATTAAGTAAATTAAATTCGATGTTTTAAAGCATTATCTCGCTTTTTATACCTTCTTTTTAATTTAAAATATTATCCTTTAAATTTAAAATGAAAAGGTCTTCTGAAAAGCTTTTCATCTTTTATAATTCAAAAGCTCTTTAGTCTAGACCTTAGCTTTAGTGTGGGACGATTTGCATAACGAAGGTCTTTTGTCGAAGTGGTGGATTGCTTTTTATATTTATTACGCACTAGCAGTTACCCGCGGCTTCGCCCGCGTAATATATAGCCTATGTCCTTCTCGGTACCCTAACCTATGTGTATGCAAAATTTCATGATGATCGGTTTAGTAGATACGGCGTGAAAGCGTAACAAACAAACAAATAAACAAACAAACTCACTTTCGCATTTATAATATTAGTTGGGAAGTTGGGATTGGGATTTAAATTTGAAAAGATAATCGCTAAAAGCTTTACTTTGAAGTTAAAGGTTAACTTTGAAGTTCGGTGACAGTGGCAATTGTCACAATTTTTATATAAACTTAGCTTTTTTC
Source organism: Rhodophaea formosa (assembly GCA_963082605.1). Classification (NCBI taxonomy): domain Eukaryota; kingdom Metazoa; phylum Arthropoda; class Insecta; order Lepidoptera; family Pyralidae; genus Rhodophaea; species Rhodophaea formosa. The sequence continues at coordinate 2,605,415 of OY720228.1, read as the reverse complement.
CAGCGACTTCGTCCACGTAAATTATAGCCTATGTCACCTGCAGATAAATAAGCTTTCTATAGGGGAAAGAATTTTGAAAATCGGTCCAGTTGTTTTGGAGCTTATTCATCATCATCATGATTAACAGGTCTTTGTTAGTGCTGGAGCACGAACCTCTCTGTACTACTAAAGCCATATATTAGCCAGAACCGTCAGAAGATTTGGCCTACACTACACAGCCAGGCGGGTTGGAGAGGTCTCTTTGATGTCAAAATCAAAATCAAAACGTTTATTCAGAAAATAGGCCTTTGCAGGCACTTTTTCACGTCATATCATATTTAAAATTATCTTATTAGATAATATGTATTTATTAATTGTTCAAAAGCTACAGACTACTAGCGTTTCGGAACCGACCACTGCAGAGAAGAAACGCCGAAAGAAACTCTTATCAACAGTTTTGGTCGCCTACTCGCCTGAAGGGCTTTATATGACTAAAGCTTTGTTTGCCTTAGTCGCCTTCTACGACATCCATGAGACTTTGATCAAGGCCCAACTATTATCCCAACTAATATTAAAAATGTGAAAGTGAGTTTGTTTGTTTTTTACGCTTTCACGCCTTATGAAATTTTGCATAGCGAGCGGAGCCTCGGGCTAAAGCTGGTTGATGATAAATATAAAATAAATAAATAAATAATAAATAAATATATACGGACAAATCACACAGATTGAGCTAGCCCCAAAGTAAGTTCTTAAGTAAGACTTGTGTTATGGGATACTAACTCAACGATACTATATTTTATAACAAATACATATATAGAAAAACATCCAAGACCCAGGTCAATCTGAAAAAGATCATTTTTCATCTTGACCTGACCGGGGATCGAACCCGGGACCATCCGTGTCACAGATCGGCGTGATGACCGCTGCGCCACGGAGCTCGTCAAAAAATATAAATAAATATATAGGGACATATCACACAAATTGAGCTAGCCCCACAGTAAGTTGTGAATCTGTGTCGTGGGATACCAACTCAACGATACTATATTTTATAACATATACTTATATAGATAAACATCCAAGACCCAGGCCAATTTGAAAAAGATCGTTTTCCATCTTGACCTGGCCGGGGATCGAACCCGGGACCTCCGTGTCGCAGGCTGGCGTGTTAACCACTGCGCCACGGAGCTCGTCAATATAATATAATGATAATGAATAATTAAATGTGTTATTTAAAAAAAAAAAACAAATTAGTTCAGATTATTTAGTTTTTTAATTTGCCGTGTGGTTCCCGGCAGAGTAGAATAGTAGTAGAATAGTAAAATTCAGTCATCATATTCACATTAATCTAACTAAATTATTTTTGTATAATACTTGTTTCCAATTTAAATTATCATATTCAATTATAATGTTTGATAACTTTTGTTTCATAATTAGTCTTAGTTTAAACTTAATGATATTTCCTACCAAAGTTGTGTCCACCTTTAATTGCGTTGCATGCTAGCATATTCGCAAAAATGTTATTTATAAGCTTTGTTCATGTAACCTGTTGGCGGACCTAATAAATAAAATAAAAATAAAAAAATAGGACCACTCCAAGTCTCCCCGTGGATGTCGTAGAAGGTGACTTAGGAAACACAAGCTTAATAAAGCTTATAAACATCAAAAAGACCTCTCCAACCCGTCTGGCCAGCGTGGAGAGTGTAGGCCAAATCCTCTGACTGCTCTGGCTTATATATGACTCTGGTAGTACACAGAGGGTCGTGCTCCAGCAGTGGAGACTCACAATGACCTGATGATGATGAGTTTAGATAAGGATAGATAATTAAAATACCTACTTATTTATAGAAACAGAGACGTTTATTGATAAGGCAGTGCTTATGACGAGCTTTCGTAGAGCTTTCCTGGTCCTCGCAATCGATCATCTTCATACAATAAAATCAAAGATTTGTGGCTTTTAAACGCACGTCCACGTCGTAAAACTCCAATAAAACCGATAATGTAAATTAAAATCTTACATTTTCAACTTTATCCTACATTATTCTTATCTGGCTTCTTTGAATTTGAAAAATGCTTCATCTTAAATTAAATTTGTTTGCTAAATTAAATTACTAAAATGGGATTACTTCAGCTATTTAATTTGTCATAATACAAATAAAAACCGATAAAGTTAATTAAAATCCAACATTTTAAACAATATCTTACTTTATAAGTTATCTTCTTTCTTTCATTTCAATTAATCTTTATCTCAAATTGGGTTTTTACCATTACGTAAATTAAATTTGCATTATTTTACAACTTTATTTTTTATATCTTCTTTTTCAATTTAAAATACATTCCCTCATCTTTAAAATGATGAGATCTTTTTAAAACGCTTTACAACTTTGTAAATATAAAAGCTCTTACATTTAGCCATACCTAAGCTTTAGTTTGGGACGATTTGCATAACGACTGTCTGAAAATTGTGGTTTGTTCTTAATTGTAAGAAGCTTATGCAATACTTGTAAAGGTTAACTTAGAATTTCGGTAACAGCGGTAAGTGTCGCGTAATTATAGCCTATGTCGCCTACAGATACATTAGCTTTCTACACGTGAAAGGACTTTAAAAATAGGTCCAAAAATTTCTGAGATTAGTCAATTCAAACTTTTAATGAAATCTTTCCTCTTATAATACATAGTAGTATAGATACATAAGTATTAGGATACGAGTTCCGTGGTGCAGTGGTCAACACGCCTGCCTGCGACACGGATGGTCCCGGGTTCGATCCCCGGTCAGGTCAAGATGGAAAATGATCTTTTTCAGATTGACCTGGGTCTTGGATGTTTATCTATATAAGTATCGATTATAAAATATGGTATCGTTGAGTTATATATATATATATATATATATAAGGACAAATCACACAGATCGAGCTAGCCTCAAAGTAAGTTCGAAACTTGTGTTATGGGATACTAACTCATTGATACTATATTTTATAACAAATACATATATAGATAAACATCCAAGACCCAGGTCAATCTGAAAAAGATCATTTTCCATCTTGACCTGACCGGGGATCGAACCCGGGAGTTAGTAACCCATAACACAAGTTTCGAACTTACTTTGGGGCTAGCTCAATCTGTGTGATTTGTCCGTATATATTTATTTATTATTTATTTATTAGGTCCTTAATAAAATTGGCGTTTTCTATAGAGAATTTCGAGCAAAATGATTTTTTCATACTAACGTTTTTAGTATTATTTCGGGTGTTATAAATTCAACAAAATGAAACTTTGCATGTAGTAACAAACAACAGTAAGTCTAATTTAGACATTCTAAAATTTACAAAAAGTCAGAAAAATAATAAAATATGACTTAATTTTTTATTAAAACGGACAAACCGGAAACGAGTTCATTCCATCAGCATTTTCCAATAATTAAATTCACAAGCGGGAATAAAACGCCAATTTCATAGGTGTAGACCCAACATTTTTATTTATGAAACAGAGACGTTTATTGATATGAAAGTGCATAAGACGAGCTTTTGTAGGGCTTTCCTGTCTCTCGAAATCGATCATCTTCTAAGAATTAAACCGAAGATTTGTGGCTTTCAAACGCAAGTCTATGTCGTAAAACTCCAATAAAAACCGATAAAGTAAATTAAAATCCGAGTGCTACAAGGCTTTCTTATGAAATTGCAAATTAAATATTAAATTTTAAATATACGAGTATATGGACAAATCACACAGATTCAGCTAGCCCCAAAGTAAGTTCGAGGCTTGTGTTATGGGAAACTAACTCAACGATACTATATTTTATAACATATACTTATAAAGATAAACATCCAAGACCCAGGTCAATCTGAAAAAGATAATTTTCCATCTTGACCTGACCGGGAATCGAACCCGGGACCATCCGTGTCGCAGGCAGGCGTGTTGACCGCTGCGCCACGGAGCTCGTCAAAATTAATAGATAAATTAATAGACATCACAGGAGACTGAAGAATTAGTCTAGCTATTCAAAGGGTAATCGCTGCCAGTATCTTCGCGGAACCTTTCCTAAGGGGACTACTTTTAATAATAGATTTTAGTTTTTAGTTATTACATTATATTTTTAAGGTTTTTAGTTTTAGGTTTATTGTTCTAGTATGTAATATTTAAATTTTTAGTGTGATGTCAGCGATCTGGGCTCCTTTTTTTATTTAGTTTAAATTATTTTTTTTATTATTCTTAATTTTTTTATTCCTAAGTATTAATATTTATTTTTGTTTATATTTGTAATTATGTGTAAATATCTTTGTCTTTATTTCATAACCAATTATAAATAGTATCGAAATTACAAATTTTAATTCATATACCTAATAAAATTTTTAGTTTATTATTATTATAAATTAAAATCCCACCATTTTCATCTCTTTCTTAAACCAATTCAATTTAAGATGAAGGATTTATTGAAATATAAAGAAGCAGGGTAGGATATTCTTATCTTATGTAGATTCCTAAGCTTATTATTGTCTTGCTTCTTTAAATTTGAAAAAATCATTCATCTTAAATTGAATTAGTTTGCTGATAAAAAAAGAGGTAAAAATATAGAATTTTAATTTACTTCATCGGTTTTCATTGGAGTTTTACAACGTGGACGTATGTTTGTGAGCCACAAAAATTGTATAAAGATGAACGATTGCGTGGGCCAGGAAAGCCCTACAAATGCTCGTCTTAAGCAACTTGTTATCAATAAACGTTTTTTTTATTTAAATTGCATAGGTACATATTATCACGTCTATCCCTTGCGGAGTAGACAGAGCCTAAAGTAGTAAGACCCACAGGCCACATTTAGCATCATACTAAACGTAAAAGTGGAAAGCGGAACCGAAATAGTAATGGGTTGCTAGCCGCCTCGCCAATTGACGTGATTCCTTAGATTTTCTCCCAATCCCTTGATCAGCTTTTACGGTCTGTGCGGGAAGAAAATCAGCTGGTATATTCTATGTTTTTTTTCATTTCTCCCAAACCAGCAGTACTTTTGACAGCACAGCACACATTTTTTTGTTTAAATGTTATGTGTTTGTTTTAGTTTCATTTGTGTTTGTTAAATGTGATTATGTGTCTGTATTTATTTGTGTTGTGTGCTTTTGTCAAATAAAACTATTTTATCTTTAACTTATCTATAAATATTTTAAGTATCTATACTTATATTATAAAAAAGTAAACATCTGATTGTTTGAATTGAATAGGCCCTGAAACTACTTTACCAATTTCCAAAATTCTTTCACCACTTTCTTTATAGAAAGATAATTTACGTGGACGAAGTCGCGAGAAAAATGCTAGATTTATATAAAAATTGTCACAATTCCCGCTGTTACCGAACTTCTAAGTTAACCTTTATAAGTATTGTATAAGCTTTTTGCATTATCTATTCATATTTAAATGCATTTAAAATAAAGAACAATTCACAATTTAGACAAAAGACAGCCGTTATGCAAATTATCCCTAACTAAAGCAAAGTTCTAGACTAAAGAGCTTTAAAATTATAAAAGATGCAAAAGCTTTTCAAAAGACCTAATCATTTTAAAGATGAAGGATTATATTTTAAATTAAAAAAGAAGATACAACTAAGTAGGATAAAGTTTTAAATGCTTTTTTATTTACTTAATCGTTAAAACCTATTCAATTTAAGATGAAGGATTTATTCAAATTTAAAGAAACAAGATAAGAATAAGCTTAGGAATCTACATTAGTTAAAAATAATCTTACCTTGTTATTTTCAATTTTAAGAAATCTTTCATCTTGAATTGAATTGGTTTGCTGAAAAATATTTTTTTAAATTTTTATGCAAATTATCAAAATGGGATCACTTTAGCTAATGTTCCAGATTTCTATTAAAATATTTATAAATTGTTTAGTTCAGAATGATTTGCATACTTTTAGACCTTATGGGAATTTTAATCTAAAATGAAATCAAAGAATTCACTTAGAAATGACAATCTTTCGATATTTAGTTGTAACAAGTTATATATCGTATCTTAAACAGGGAACCGCGCCCGTTTTAGAACAGACAGAAACACACTACCTCACACAAGGAGCGGTCAAACCTAAAATACCCCTCTTTTTGCGTAGGAGGTTAAAAATGTGAGCCAAGTGTGAGTCGGACTTACTATACCTGCAAGGTGCCTGCAATGGTGTTATCTATACCCGGATTTTGAGGACATAAACTGACAGAACGCGTGTGCTTACACAAAGCTGTCACGCACACAAGCATTGAAAAACTGGCCAGTTTTTTTTAAATAAAGGCATGACGGAGAGTATATTATAGTCAAAGTCCGTACATCGTACATGACGAGATGTTGATTGTAGGTTGTAGACTTTGGTGTCAAGATATAAGATCACATCACGTAGAAAGTTGCATATTTCTCTTGAAGTAACATGTTGATAACTGGGTGTAACGGATCCTTTCTAGATTGCAACTCAGCAGCACTTTGACCACCGCTTGATTATATCTCAGCTCTCGATATTATCGTAATGAAATACTCAATGTAAATATGGTGCGTGGAGAGTGTAGGCCAAATCTTCTGACTTCTCTGGCTAATATATGGCTCTGGTAGTATAGAGAGGGTCGTGCTTCTGCAGTGGAAACTAAGAAACAATGAACTGATGATGATAGCGTAAAAACAGCTGATATGCGATCGACATGTTGTAGGCCACTGATCGGCCAAATGTACGAGCTCTACTCTATGACAATTATCGTCATCATCAGGTGTTTTTAAATCTCCACTGCAGAAGCACCACCCTCTTTTTACTACCAGAGCCATATATTACCCAGGGCAGTCAGAAGATTTTGTCTACACACTCCTGGCTGGCCAGACGGGTTAAAGAGGTCTATTTGATGTTTATAAGCTTTGTTTTGGCTTGAGCCGCCTACTACGACATCCATGGAAAGACTTGGAGTGGTCCTATTCTACTCTGCCAGGCAAAACGGCAGACTCTATCACAATAACTGTACCTAATCTGACTAATGTTCTAGTAGACGTTCAAGAATTTAATCGTAAGTAATTATGCGTTGTTAAAGTCTCCTTTCCTTTAAAGTAGAATAAATGGGTATCTCTTGGATATGCATGTAATATCCTCATCTTCATCGTCACTTATCATCAGGTGAGATGGTAAACAAATGCCTAATTCAATTATTAATTTAAAAAAAAACTATTAATAAAATAAAAATTATACATTTTTTTGATTAAAACTAACGTGAGATGTTAACATTATTAATATGTAAGATACGGGTCACTCACGTATGAAGTCAGCTACAGGCCGACTGGGACGACTTCGTGCGCGCGTCTCGGTTCACATTCGCCCTGAGGAAGACCTCCGGATGAGGTTAAAACATGTCGGCCTGTAGCTGACTTCATACGTGAGTGACCCGTATCTTACATATTAATAAAAATTATACAGTTCAGAATGTCTCTTGCTGACAACTTAGATCATCAAAGATCTACAAATAATTTAAAAGATATCGATATAGATCATCGCGCCGCTCGATGCAAAAACCGCGGTCACATTGCTCTAAATAAGGCATGCTCTGTGTATGTGTACCTGAAACTCCAGTCCATGTTTCTCCCGGCAGTAGTCTTTGATCCTGGGATAACATTTCGCCATCAGAGTATTCCTCTCCATTGTCGTGTCTGAAATAGATAAAGCAGTATTTAGTTGTGCTAAGGGTGTCATCTTTAATTGCCTGTCTGGTGGCAGATATAGCATCGGGTAAGCGCGCCTCAGCAGTGTGGTTCCCGGAAGAGTAGAATAGGACCACTCCAAGTCATCTCGTGGATGTCGTAAAAAGCGACTAAGGAAAAACAAGCTAAACAAAGCTTCTAAACATCAAAGAGACCTCTCCAACCCGTCTGGCCAGCGTGGAGAGTGTAGGCCTAATCATCTGACTACTCAAGCTAATATATGGCTCTGGTAGTACAGAGTGGGTCGTGCTCCTGCAGTGGAAACTAGAAAGACCTGATGATGAAGCGCGCCTCGCCTCCCAAGCTGCTAGGTACCTTCTCACTCCCAATCAATCCAAGCAAGTAGCATCCAAAATATCTTTATCCTGTCCCAATACAACATTCTCTTACCATCCCTTCGCTTACAAAAGGTTTTGATGGGCAGCAGTTTCGGAACCGTGACGAACGTGGCGCAGCGGTCAACACGCCAGCCTGCGACACGGGGGTCCTGGGTTCAATCCCCGGTCAGGTCATGATGGAAAACGATCTTTTTTAGAATGACCTGAGTCTTGGATGTTTATCTATATCAGTATATGCTCACAACTTACTGTTGGGCTAGCTCAATTTGTGTGATATGTCCCTATAAATTTATTTATTTATCTCTATGCTGTTCTGCGAGTACAAGAAACTTCTACCCTTCCTTCGCTTTAAAAATGGTTTTGACGGGCAGCAGCGTCGGAACCGATATAAGCCAAACAAACTGCACTCATGAACCCGTTTACTATGCGTGGTGAGTAAGGCGAACTCTCCAATGATAGCAATCCTTGGTGGAAGCCCGCAGTCCAGCTAGGGAATTTTTGAGACTGTGATGATGGTTATGAGTTTTAAGGCCTTGTTTTTACAAATTGCTGTATGAGAATGTAAATTTTTCAATTTTCCAGTCTATAGCAAAAGTTGTTTATATTGATGAGCTGTGTCACTCTTTAAAGGCTATGTCGATGCTTTTCAAAATACCGGATGTAAAATTGCTTACATCCGGTATTTTGAAAAGCAAACAATACCGAATATAACTAGTGCTGCATTACGGTATGCAGCAGTCGACGTCAGAATTAGGTCATTCCAGCTCCAGGCTGAGTCATAGGGGAGAATGGGGGAAGGTTATATAACCCTTATACTTTTTCTATAATATAGGCTTTTACTGTTATACTCTCTAGATACCGTCATGACTTAATTTCAATGATTGAAAACTGGCCAATTTTTCAATGCTTGTGTGCGTGACAGCTTTGTGTAAGCACACGCGTCCTGTTCATCAATGCCATCAAAATCCGTCAAATTGGTAGCTATGTGTTTGCATCATAGACTATGGGTTGGACACAATTGACGAGCTCCGTGGCGCAGCGGTCAACACGCCTGCCTGCGACACAGATGGTCCCGGGTTCGATCCCCGGTCAGGTCAAGATGGAAAATGACCTTTTTCAGATTGACCTGGGCCTTGGGTGTTTATCTATAAAAGTATTTATTATAAAATATAGTATCGTTGAGTTAGTATCCCATAACACAAGTCTCGAACTTACTTTGGGGCTAGCTCAATCGGTGTGATTTGTCCATATATATTTATTTATTTACAATTATTTTCCGCGCTTTTCGGCTAATATAGTCTATCTAGGTTTTATATAATCCAAGGACATAGGACGGCAAAAGATCAAGCAGGTCGACTGATGGTGAGTAATCACCGCTGCGCATAGACATCTGTAACACTAGGGGTGTGACAACAGCGAGTGACTTAAATGAAAATCTTAACTAATATTAGCATGCTTACCCGTAGATCTCGCTTTTCTTATTACAGAGAACTCGCAAGCCCTAGGAATTGTCTATAGGTAAATACAATAAATATTTTCGTGTCTGTAAGTGGCCAACACTAGTGCCAGATTTTTCATAATTAATTTTAATATAAAAAGGTGGAAATACAAAACAATATTTCGAAACATATTTCAGTTTTCCCTTGTGCTCGCTTCCCCACTCTCCCCTACTGCAATCGAGACTGCCTGTGTAAATCTGAATGTCAATATTTGCTGAAGTTTTCAGCCTTTCGCAATCTACTGCCGACTGCTCTGATTCAGAATTAACTTAGCTCTGTTAGTTGCTGCGTTGCAAATCCATCTGTTAGGTTGTGTTTCCATCATAGGTTGTTGTATTGAAGTCATAGGTCTCAGCAGCTCTGAAGGAGCTGGCGCGAAATGTGGTTGGTGACATTAACAGTCAATTAGTGTGAACAGCCCGCCAAAGATCCTTGTATCATCATCATTTCAGCATATTAAGTTCACTGTTGAACACAAGCATCACCAAGGATTTCCATTACGGCACTTAAAGAAAACTCCTGACATCTTCAACCCGTGTGGCCAGCGTGGATAGTGAAGGCCAAATCCTCTGGTTATTCTGGCTTTGGTAGTACAAGGAGGGTCATGCTCCTGCTGTGGAGACTTAAAGGGATCTGATGATGATGATGACGCTAAAGATGACGATAAAGAAAAACAAAACCGGCCAAGTGCGTGTCGGGCCACGCGCAGTATAGGGTTCCGTAGTTGCGAATGACAACTTTGAGTACACACTGTTTACACTCGCACCTCACAGTTTAACGACCAAAAACATCTAACAATAAAGATTGTATGAAATTTTACATTTTCCAGTACATTTTATAAGTTGGTTGCCTATAACTTTTTAGTTTGTTCTTGGTACTTAGCTCTGATAGTTTTCCTTTCAACTTCAGTATATATACTACTGCTGTAATTTTTTTCACGTATCTATATATAACCGTTTAGGAGATAGAGGGGGGAACAAAAATTTGCACTTTAAAACCAAATATTTCGGAAACGGATCCCTAAATCGAAAAATGGTGTTCTCAACCTCACAATATTTTTCAAAGACCTTTTTAACGATACCCCACAAGATGGGTAAGTAGAGAAAAAAAAATGACTCCCCCACTTTACTTGTATGGGAGCTACCCAAAAAAAAATTTTTTTTCAAGATTTTTTTCTACGACTTTTTTGCCATGATTAATATACATACTCATACCAAATTACAGCTTTCTAGTACTTATGGTCTCTGAGTAAAACCGCGGACGGACAGACAGACAGACAGACAGACAGACAGACATGGCGAAACTATAAGGGTTCCTAGTTTACTACGGAACCCTAAAAAAGATGTTTTTTTTTCTTGGCAGTGATTTTTATCTAGGGGTGCCAATAATAAAAAGAAAAGGTTTTTACATAACTCTCAGTCCACTCGCTTTTTTAATACATCTTGTAATAGGTTCCACGTGTCGTGTCCAAAGTCGTAGAAAGTAAGTAGTGCAATAACTAGAATTCCTATTTAGCGGCACTAAAACTCGCGACACTAAACTGTTTAGCACCAGTCGTAACTTAGTTCTGGGTATCGCTTTAAGGAGGTATTACACGGGCGCACCAAAACGAACCACCACCTTCACCAGGTGAAGTGGTCAGAGAAGATTCAAATATACACACGTTTCAACAAAACAAAAATACTTCTCGATCCCTTTTTAGCAAGCTTAGATTATATAAAACCTAGATAGACTCTATCCGTCTTATTATAAAAAAACGGCAAAAATAGGTTTAAACTTGTTCTACCTTAGTTCTGACTTGTGATGGATCAAGTCTCGTTTAGGAAATTAAACTTTGCTTCATTATAAAAAGTGAACTAAGTCACGATCGACTTAGATCTGAGACGATCCCCCGAAAGCGTATTTCATTCGTTCATTCATTCAATTATTCCACTACATCGTTCCGATCTTCATGATAATAGAAATTATTTTTCAAAATTTGTTGATAGATATGGTATAAATATTAAAATTGAAATGATGAAAGATGTATATTTTTGTTATAAAATTATATATTCAAAGGTTTCACTACACAAATCATACTTTTTACCTGCAAATATTTTTTTTACGTAACTGTTGGTAACCATGGTAACCTTAAAAACCTGAAATGGAACGTATCTGAGCGCGCGTATAACAAATTGTATTTTTTCCAAAGAAAGAAACGAAATAGTTACCTCGAAAATTGTTTTATATTATATTGTAAACAGTAAATTTTCAAATTTATTGAATTACTTAAAAGAGCCGTGGTCGTGTGTACAAAAAGTATTGTTTTGTAGATGCTGATAAGGATCACCGATAATTATGTTGAATCTAACCTCAAAGTTTGCTTACGATTGTGAAATGTTTAATAAATCAATGGTTCCAGGTGTACAGCAAGCACGGTTTTCTAGTTGTTGTGAAATAAAAATGACAATAATAGTGTTGAAAGTGATAAAATAGTATATTTACGACATGTAAATCTTCAAATCATTAAATAATTTTACGTGATATTTGTGATAGTTTTACTTTCTTGTATTTATTCGCTCATTGTAAAATAAGTAAGTATCGAGTTTTCACGTAGATTCTAGCATCAACATATACTTTTGTAGTAAAAAAATCTATATTTTTACTTACAAAATGAGTTAGTATTGAAGTTAAACTAGTGAAATGCTGGTTTATCTTTTGACCTAGGATCATGTATGACTTAAGCGATAAACCTTTTTTTATAATACGATTTTCCTTTGTACTTGACTTGAGAACCGACTTAGAGATGGTTTAATAGTTAGTCCGCTCTTTATAATAAGACGGTATTAGCCTAAAAGCGTAGAAAATACTAGCGTCCAACCCATAGTCGGTCGCGCACACACACAGCTACCAATTTGACGGATTTTGAGGGCATAAATTGACAGGACGCGTGTGATAACACAAAGCTGTCACGCACACAAGCATTTAAAAATTGGCCAGGTTTTTAATCATTAAAATAAAGGCATGACGGTGTCAGGAGACTATATAGTCAATATTAGTAAGTTACTCCACAATTATAAGTACATAAAATTTCCACATTTTACTTTATTCTCAAGACGCATTATCATTATTTTTTGAGCATTGAGCTTTCGCTACTTCACCAATCATTTGGAATGTGGGTAGAGTGTAGCAGTCCACAGCTGGACATAGGCCTTCCCAAGGGCACGCCACAGCTTGCTACTCTTTTGGATTATATTTACAACTTTAGTCTTCTAACGGAAGATTTGGTTTCGGATTATGTAAGCAAAACACAGAGCATATAACTTTCCATAGCTGATCGAAATCGGTTGGAGCTATAAGCTCGTTGAACATGAACTAACCTACCTCTTGTCTTAGATTATAATATAAAACCTGGATAGACTCTATTATTACTATATATTATCGTTGAGTTAGTATCCTGCGACGCAAGTTCACAACTTACTGTGGGGCTAGCTCAATTTGTATGATATGTCCCTTCGAGCAACACGGAAGGGAGTAGCCATACGCTGCATTCCCCTCTGTCAAGGTACAAGCCAAAATTAGGCATATGCATGTCTATGTGTTAGTTGTGTGTGACTCATCTGTACACAAATTATTTTTTCTTTTTTATGTCATTTTTTGTGACAATGTCATAATTACTATCAAGTGACAGTTTAAGTTTTGTATGTAGGTGTGCGGAACTAAACTTGTGTGCACATTTACCCTGCAAAAAACGCCAGAAAAATTGTCATAGTAAATTGTCGCTTTGCCCACTCCCTCCGTCTGGTACGGAGGCCGTGTTGCTCGAAGGATATGTCCCTATATATTTATGTATTTATTAGCCTAAAACCATAGAAAAAAATTGTATACAACTAATTTCTATCATGCACACACATAGCTACCAATTTGACGGATTTTGATGGCATTAATTGACAGGGCGCGTGTGCTAACACAAAGCTGTCACGCACTCAAGCATTGAAAAATTGGCCAGTTTTTTAATTATTTGTTTTTCGTATGTGTAAGTGGCCAACACTGGTGTCAGATTTTTCAAGCTGCCTTAAGGCATCTGACATAGCTTAACGACTGCCATCAACGATGACAGCCGGGACCAACGGCTTAACGTGCCTTCCGAAGCACGGAGGAGCTCGAGATATTTTTATGCCACTTGCGGTCATCCATCTAAGTAGGGACTGCACCAGGGGTTGCTTAACATACATAAGCGCTCATAGAGCTCACACCAACTGGACCATCGGGCTCCTCATTGAAATTAAGATATGACGATGTCTAGAGAGTATAATATTATAGTCAAAGCCTCTTGTCTAAGTTCATCCTGAGACCGACCGACAATGAGGCTTCTTTAACACTTTGCAGAATTTTTTGTAGATCCTGCATCGATTCTACCATAATTAATGTTATCGGCACATCGGAGGTAACTGAGATATACGCAATCCGTTTCAGTACAGCGTTTTAAAGATGATGGTCTTCTTAACAGACCAAAATTAGTTGGCAAATTTGAAGAAAACATGAGTAAAGCCTAGTTTCTATAATGGCAAATTCAAAACCAAAACCCAGAAAATGCAGGTAATGAAAAGTTTATGTTAATCCAACATGCATTAGCTGGAACCGTGTAAAATCACCTTCAGTAAAATTCGTAACACCTGTCTGAGATTTCGAAATAGTTGTCGTAAAATTTTGACGCATTCGACTTACGAGGGGTAAAGACCTGGGGTTTAGGTGGCTGAAGAGTTTGGCAAGTGATGTGCCATGTGGTTTACGGTATGGAATAGGGCCACCCGTCCCTTTTAGGATTTTATCATAATCATAAGCGTTTTCCATTTTGCATTGTCAGCTGTAGTTCTTTGGAGCCCGGGCTCCTCTACTTAGTGACAGTTCTATAGCTGGCTGCTGGAGCCAAATACTAAACCTTCTTGGGTAGCTTCAGACCGCAGAAATATATCTGTGACTATTAGACATGGGATTTCCCCAAGGATTTCCATCAGGGGGGTCATCTCTGACTACTCAGGCTAGTATATGGCTCTGGTAGCACAGAGAGGATCGTGCTCCTGCTGTGGAGACTAGAAAGACCTGATGATGATGATGATGGGTCACCTAATTTCTGGGTTTTGCCATACTCATAACGCTTGGCAGATGGGTAAGTGAGCGCAGTTGGTTTTTCTTATCACGGTTCCGACACTGCTGCCCATCAAAACCTTTTGTAAGCGAAGGGATGGTAAGAGTATGTTGTATTGGGACAGTATAAAGATATTTGGAATGCTACTTGCTAGGATGGTTTAAGGATAAGTAAGTATCTTGGGTGCTAAGACGCACGATGCCAGACCTGCAACCATCGGACAGGCAGTTGAGGATGATACCCCTAACTGAAAATTATGTATACCTAAGTATTCTCCCCTGCCAGTGCCCATTTTGTAGCAACCTGGCGTGACCACAACACTACGGCTGTCGGAGGCTTTTAAGAATACTTTATTAGTCAAAAAGAAACATCGCCGTAAAAGAATTGATAACACGATCGGGAAAGAAAGAGTTAATGATGAAGATAACTATTAATCATCGTTTAAGCCGCAAAGAATCCGCTGCTGAACTAACTGACGTACATAAATTTAATAATTTTGATCATCATCATTTCGTGTAGGTGACACGGTCAATCGACCATGCACACCCTGGTGATTTTGATGGCGCTTCCCCTAAGAATTTCCAAAAAGAGCAACCGGAAGTAATTTTAATAATTTAGATGGCGCTTCCCCTAAGAATTTCCATAAAGACTAACTGGATGTGGCTTGCATTCAGCGTTAAATTATGAACTTAATTAATTATAGAATTTTCTTATCAGACCTCCTGTCTAATCACGTGGCCGTGGGTGTCGACACCCACATCGGCTATCGATTCAACGTAATATTATAAATCTCGTCAAGACAAGTTCAAAGCTATAATTGTCTATTAAACGCGCATATCCATACAAACGTTGGTTAAAAATGGTTGGTTAATTGATTAAATGCTTAATTTTATTACAATATAAAGCATTTATTCAATTAACCACATTATAATCTACGTTCTTTTAAATCTTGGAAAAATTTGCAAAAGTTTGATAATTAAGGCGCTCTTATAGTAACACTAGCGTCACCCAGCAATTAAATTCCTTAAATCATAAATTGTATCGAATTTTAAAAATCTAACAAATACAAAACTACTAAATTACTTATAGTATTTTATGTTTATTACAAGTAATTTACAAGTGCCATATTTAAAGAGAAAAATCGCACGCCAAAAGTGGCCACTATTGGCGTTAACCTGTTTTTCTCTTATTTTATCAAACGAATATTAATGAAAATGAATACAAAAATACTAAAAGTAATTTACTAGTTATGTACTTGTTGGATTTTTAAAGCCTTAAGCTTCTCAACATTTCTTTATAAATATTGAGAGGCTTTTAATTATCAAACCATTTAAATTTTGTAACCAAGCTTTAAAGAACGTCGTGGATTATAATGAGAATTATTGACTGAATGCTTAATTTTATACCCAACTATCATTTATTGCCACAATTCTCTTTTTCCTTTTGTATGGAGATATGTGCAGTCAGGGCCCTCGAAATGATTGTAGTTATTGAGTTCTTGCAATAAGCGGATGATGTGCAATTTGTTAACTTTTGCAGGGTTGTGTTCCTGCAGTGGAGACTAGAAAGACCTGATGATGATGATGCAGTTTGTTTTGACGATAACTAGTTAGTTACTACCTAAAGCAGAAATAAAGAAACCCAAAAAATCCTATAAAACCTGCCAAACGGTTAACACGTTTTATTTTATTGTAACCAGAAACAAAAGTATCGTCATCATCAGGTCCTTTTATGACTCCACAACAGGAGCACTACCCTCTCTTTCATCATCATCATCAGGTCTTTATTAGTCTCCACTGCAGGAGCACGACCCTCTCTGTACTGCCAGAACAGTCAGAGGATTTGGCCTACACTCTCCACGCTGGCCAGACGGGTTGGAGAGGTCTCTTAGATGTTTATAAGCTTTGTTTAGCTTGAGTTTCCAAAGTCGCCTTTTACGACATCCACGGGAAGATTTGGAGTGGTCCTATTCTTCTCTGCCGGGAACGACACGGCCCTCTCTTTATTACCAAGCTATATTATCTAGAGCAAACAGAGGATTTGGCCTACACTCTCCACGCTGGCCAGACGGGTTGGAGATGTATCGTAATGTATAAATATCCTTAGTCGCTTTCTACGACATCCACGGGAAGACTTGGAGTGGTCCTATTCTACTCTAACCACACGGCGGAAACAAAAGTATGCTTACCCGTGAAGGTGGAACTGGTGAAGATCCTCACGATCTTGGAGCTCACTGGTGGCAGGGACTTCAGCGAGCCCGCGAAAATCAGGTCTATGGTGCGCTCGTCCATGGTTGTTGAATATCTGAACAATTATTAAAAAAAAAATTACGCAAAAATTAAACCGCAGAAAAGCAAAAAAAAAACAATTATCGCCTGTTTTTCTACCCTTAAGAGGGTATACTAGCAGTGCGTTTTCCATACAACTGCATTTCTCTATTTTCTCGCTGAAAACTGCTTCTAGAGGCACAATTCTTTTTACATACAATCTATTACTAAAACAGGAATGTCCAGGTTGGATCTTTCTTTTTCAAATTTATTGGGGTATTCGGGGGTTCCATACCCTAAGGGTAGAAAGGGGGCCTATATTCACTAGACTTCACTGCCAGTCCGTCAATCTGTCAGTTAACTGTATCACATGAACAACTGTGATAGCTAGAGATTTAAAATTTTCACACATGGTGTATTTTTCTTACTGCTTTAACAACAAATACTAAAAGCACCATAAAATTAATATTTAAGGGGCTCTCATACAACAAACGTGACTTTTTTGCAGTTTATTGCTCGATAATAATAACGGCAAAAGGACGAAAAATTTTTTTTTAATCTATGGGCAACAGGTGGACGCTTGAAATAGTCACAGAATATTTATTTATCATATTCCGCATTCACATCATTGTACATTCATCATCATCATCAGGTCTTTATTAGTCTCCACTGCAGGAGCACGACCCTCTCTGTACTGCCAGAGCAGTAAGAGGATTTGGCCTACACTCTCCACGCTGGCCAGACGGGTTGGAGAGGTCTCTTTGATGTTTATAAGCTTTGTTTAGCTTTAGTTTTCTAGTATTGTACATTCACTTTTTAAAAGTAAATAAAGTCAAAATAAATATAGGTGGCTTCCATACAACAGACGTGATTTTTCTGCCGTTATTTTGCTTGCTATAACTAATATTTTATTTATAATAAATGATACGGATCCCTTCGTGCGTGAATCCAACTTGCGCTTGGCCAATTTTCACGGATAACCATCTGCCTGATATCAACCCTCCTTGGTTAAATAACGTGACTCTATCTTTTACCTTCCAATTTACTGGCATCGATCTCCATTGCAGTATCATATCAGTGCAGTGATAGTGTTATCAGTAGTGCTTTCAATTTGCGTGATAAAAGTTCGCGGTTCGCTTGGAACCCTGATTTAAAACCCTGCGGGGAATCGTCAGGCTTTTCCTTTGAATTGCTTTGGGGATCTATTAATTATTGTTTAATGCACTCAGTCAAAGTTCTTTTAGGGTTCCTTACAAAAATTGAAAATCGGAACCCTTATAGGATCACTCGTGCGTCTGTCTGTCCGTCCATCCGTCTGTCACAGCCGATTTTCTCCGAATCTACTGAACCAAATTAGGTGAAATTTGGTAAGATGGTGTAATCCTATGACCCAAACACGGATGTGCAAAGTAAATAAAGATTTTTTTGAAATAAGGGTCATTTTCAGGTGCCCAATTACAAAATTTAAAAAGAAGTTTTGCAAACCTTACTGTGTCATATATCAAATATTATGAGGATCTCAAAAATATTTTTTTTTGTTCGGGTAAAATCAATACTTTTGATTTTATTCACGAAAGAAGTCAAAAATTGACCATTCCCCCCCCCCCTGATCTACGAAACTACTGGGCCGAAAATTTTGAAAAAATTACAAAATGTAGTTCATTCCTTGAAGATTACAGGAAAAATAATAAGAATTCTATCACTTGAAAATAAAGTGGTAAACTCACTATAATAAGTTCATCTAGGGATATAGTTCACTAAAACACCACTAGATAGCGCTAGTCAATTGAATAAAACATTTTAGTACATTGTGTGTATGTGTACACGAAGCATATTGTACGGAACCCTCATTGCGCGAGTTGGACTCACACTTGGCCGGTTTTTTTATACAACTAAGTGGGCAACAGGCATATGGCCCACCTGATGGAAAGCGGTTACCGTTAGCCTATGGAAGCCTGCAACATTAAGGGCGCCACTCGCGCGTTGCCGACCCTCAAGAAATCTTTTTAGACCCTTTTTGAAGAACCCTATGCAGTAGTCTCATCGGAAAACCATGGCAATTCATTCTATAACTTTAGCGTACGTGGAAGAAAGTTCCTTTCAAAACGGACTGTACGCAACCATTTACCCAAGATTTGAGGATGAACTCCCTGTTGATGGCGTGAAGTGCGATGATAAAGCCTCAGATTCCTCTGAGCACAGCCCAGTATACAAACGGTTTAACACACAGAGAGAAGCAAAATGTCTCCTTAGACTCAGTGGCTCTATGATACCTACCGCTTGTAAGATTGGGAACGGTGATAATTCTGATAGCTCAGTCTTTGAGTCATCGTTAATGGCAGTCGTTAAGCTATGTCAGATGCCTTAAGGCAGCTTGAAAAATCTGACACCTGTGATGGCCACTTACACATACGAAAAACAAACAAGTCTTTGAGTCAAGTGGATCCAGCTGATACTTTGGTGCACCTGCCCAGGTGTGACAACAGTTCTCCATGAAAGATTGATACAAAAGCTTAACTTAATGCTATTTGCAACAGAATCGTACAGATTATGAATATCTCCTGCCTTATAACCCATTCCAAATGATATGTCGCTGATCCCTTGGGAACGTGGCAAGACTCTAGTATGGGTCGACACACTGGCGCCTTCCCATCTCAGGAGATCAGTCGTGAGAGCCGGGTCAGCTGAAGGCGCCGAGAGCGCCGAATATCATAATACAAAAGTGAGTTTGTTTGTTTGTTACTTTGTTACGCTTTCACGCCCTATCTACGGACCGGTTAGGGTATTGAAAAGGACATAGGCTATAAATCACGCGGGCAAAGTTGCAATTAACAAGGGCTAACTTGTATATAAATGCCGTGATTTAAACTATAGAGACCAAACTAACAGTCTTTCATTCCATCTGTTTTGTTTTTACTTTGCGACGATACAATGTACGTTCACGACTTCACGACAAAAAGGTTGCCATGAGCACGTGTGACAAACATACAGACACGTTGTTTACGAGTAGTCGTTATTGCCGCCCTACTTCCTTACTTCAGACAAAGATAATAATGCTAACACATAGCGTATATACTACATTAATATTTTGTCGGGTAACAATGGGAACTTGAACATATTTTGGTTGAAATTTAGAATCGTACGCCCGTGTGCTTTTCTGCCCTCAGTCGTTCCGGGTGGTCATAAAAAAATAACTTGAACCTAACTTCTTTTCTGCCCTCAGTCGCTCCGGATGACCATAAAAAAATCGGGGCGCACGATTCTAAATCCATACCCATATTTTTTATTGTTATGCTATGGAAACATAGGTATAAAAAAAAAATTGTTATCCGCTAATAATGTAGCTTACTTTAAGATGACTTTAAGTGAAAGAATTTTTACATCGGTCAAGAAGTGTTACAGTTTATGAAATACAAACAAACACACAAACTAACAAATTTTTCTTCTTTGTAATAGGATGAAAAGTAAAAATTATAAGACAAATCCTTAGAAAACCAGCAAAAAATGCTATAATAATTTAAGAAATGCTTGTAATAAATGATGATTGAAGAAATTACTATCAAAATAAAAAATAAAACACAAGTTGCTCGGTAATAATCTAAGTATACAATAATAAAACAGTAAAAATATTTTGTCTATACATTTAGTATTATTGACTGAAATGGATAGAGGGACACTTATAAAAAATAATAGAAAGCAAAAAAAATTTTTTTTAATTAATGTCTGTCTGTCTGTATGATCACTTTTATCTCCGGAAATATTGGATGGATTCGAATGAAACTTTTTTTGCTATATAGCTACTAAACCTGGGCAACATAAAAGGTGAAAATGATTTCAAAAAATGGAACACCTGATATAGCATCATAATGGTCCAGCTGAACTATAAGAAATATAAAAGTGGAGCCTTAGCAAAAGTTGTTGAGCCTGATGAGCATTTTTGTTGAGGTAAAAAAAAAAACGAAGATTTGGAACACTTCATACAGAACCATAACGGTCCAGGTAAACTATAAGAAATATATGAATGACGCCTTAGCAAAAGTTAGCTAGCTATATAGTCTTCTTCTTATCGTGTCGGTGGCTCAAAAAGCCTAAAAGAATCCTATATTTTATCCCTCCAGTATGTAGCAACAGCCAATGCAATGCCATACAAATTTATAACACTGCTACAAGTATTTCATTATAGATGTTTAGTTCGTATTACGGTATATTAATATGCCGGAGTCATAGAGTCCACGCGAACGAAGTCGCGGGCATCGGCCAGTAATTACTAAACCAAGTTAAGTGTCAGAAAAACACAAAGTGCAAAATTAAATTGGCTAAAGCAGTAAATGTTTATTACTTAACATAAAATTACAGTAAAACGCAAAGCAATTACATAACTAGAATAGACAAGGATAGATTCTCACCTGCCCTAGTTTCAAGGACTGTAACTCTAATCAATATTGCACCTAAATGTTAAGGTCGCGGCCATTATTGAATCAATTTTCACTTTCAACCTTTAAAAACATCAAACCTCAAACTTATTTTTAATTTGATCTAAAAAAATACTGGTTGTTAACAAAAAAAAGAAAATACAAACAAATCTGTTTGCGAATTATTGATGAGGTTTTCGAATTCCGAACGCGCTGTGTTCTTTTCTAGTATCAGTGTTGTACTGATATTCCATGTCATGTTCGAAACCAAATCTTGTTATTTGGTATCCAAGCAACATTTTGGTTTTGATTTCTGATTGGTTGATAACCGATTTAATTTTAGCGTTGACTAAATTGTTCCCTATATAGTGATTTAAGTGGTTAAGTTTCCACACGCAATGTTAAGTACTTGCCTATCATAAATAGCTATGTATATGATAGAAGATTATCAAATTGATGGGCCCTTAATGTCTCAAACCTATTACGTACTTTATACGTCTTTTTTAGTCAAATTTATTACGTACCTACCTATTTTATATGAGTTCGTAAAATGTTTTAATTTAGAGCGTTGTTTTTTTGTATAGGAACCTATATTTCCGAGGTCAAAATACAAAAGTTAGTCTCTATAGATATCTTCACCTTTTTAGGAAACACTTATTGGTTTAAAGGACGAAGATAAGCAGTGGAAGTCACAGCCGAAAAACTTCCTTTATATAAGTACATTAGGGCATAGAACACGCGTCAATTGAGTTAATTAAGTCAATATAGTCTAATTAATTACACATAATTAATCAGATGGTATTGGATTTGGTGTGGGAAATCACTATTTGTTTGTTTATGTGTAAGTGGCCAACACTGGTATCAGATTTGTCAAGCTGCTTAAAAGCATCTGACATAGCTTAACGACTGCCATCAATTATGACAGTTGGGACCAACCGCTTAACGTGCGTTCCGAAGCACGGAGGAGCTCGATGTATTTTTGGGCCACTAGCGGTCACCCATCTAAAAGGGACTGTGCCTGGTGTTGCTTCACATAGGTTAGCGCTAAATAATGCCCATGAATCTTCTGATATCTATGAACTTGAACCTCGACATATCTTTTTCTGTGGGATCAATGATAGAAACTCAAAAAACATTTCGACATTTTCATACAAACAGCTGTTTGGGCAGTTAATATCGGAAACTCGAAATTTTTTAGAGATCCCAGCATTGGCCCCATAGGAAAAATGGTTCATATCCAAGTCAGAGTCAACCCTTTAAAGGAATTGAGAGAATCAATTAACACCCTCTATACGTACATACGCGCAAAAAACATTACCCTCCTTCTGGGTATCAGTCGGTTAAAAATAAAAGCAGCAAGGGAATCCTAATAGTTGCTTAGCGAATGCAGTGCCATACCCACTAGCGGCTAAAGTAATGATATAATAAAACACAAAAAGCAATCCATTAGGGACATTGTATGCAGGCCACACCTTCTATGCGGCTCTACTGGGCGTAGTCTTTAGACCATGGTGTAAGGCATAAGAGGAAGCGAGAGCGATGAGGGAGTTTAAAAAATATTTTACAAGACTACTTATATTGCGCAAATACAAAAAGAATTTTGTATGCAGGCCACACCTACTATGCGGCTCTACTGGGCGTAGTCTTTAGACCATGGTGTAAGGCAAAAGAGGAAGCGAGAGCGATGAGCGAGTTTAAAAACTACTTAATATAGTTCGCAAATACAAAAAAGCATTCCATTAGGGACATTGTTTGCAGGCCACACCTACTATGCGGCTCTACTGGGACTGACTGAAACTGACAAAATACTTACCACCTAGCAATCACAATACTTATTATCAGACGTAGCGTACGTTTCAACGTTTTCGTCTCTAATTTGGACAAACAGCCGATGGAAAAGGGTCTATTTTCGTTGTGATTCGTACTTGTTTTTACACGATTAGACCACGAACTTACGTGATACTTACCGCCTAGCTATGACAGTACATATCAGACGTAGCGTACGTTTCAACGCTTCCGCCTCTAATTTGGACCACCACCCAACGGAAACGCGTCTATTTTCGTTGTGATTCGTACCTGCTTTTCCACGATTAGACCACGAACCATAAAGCGGGTTCCGGCGGTGCTGCGTTAAATTTATTTTAGTTACAGTTTATGCTTACGGTTAAAACACTTTGAACGTCGGTCTGTCGATTACTTGCAAGATGCTCGGGTTAACTAAGGTACAAGATAATCGTATGAAAAAAAAATATGTCATCCGTAAAAAGGCCACGGCGAAGGCACGGCATGCATTGGCCTCTTGGAAGGATTTTCATCATTCGGAGGTCTTGCCATACTCACCGTAATGTTTATATAAGCCTTGTGGCAGAGTAGAATAGGACCACTCCAAGACTTCCCGTGGATGTCGTAGAAGGCGAATTAGTAAACACAAGCTAAGTAAGACCACTCCAACTAGTCTGGCTACCGTGGAGAGTGTATAAATTCTCTGACTGCTCTGGCTTTTTTAAGGCTTTGGTACAGAGAGGGTCGTGTTCCTGCAGTGAAGACTAAAAAAGACCTGATGATGATGATGATACCATACTCACCACGCTTGGCAAACGGGTTGGTAAGTGCAGTTTTTTTGGCTCATATGTGTCCCGACGCTGCTGCCCGTCGAAACCGTTTTTTAAGCGAGGGAAGGGCAGGAGTTTGTAGGACTGGGGATACAGGATAATGGTATTTAGGATGCTATTTGCTCGGATGGATTGGGGATGAGAAAGTAACTCGGGAAGCCGTGCGCGCATACCTGATACCTTACTGGCAACCACCAACAGGCAGCTGAGGGTGCCAGCAGAGAAACATGATGACTACCAAAATCAAAATCAAAACGTTTATTCAGAAAATAGGCCTTTGCAGGCACTTTTTCACGTCATATCATATTTAAAATTATCTTATTAGATAATATGTATTTATTAATTGTTCAAAAACTACAGACTACTAGCGTTGACGTAGCGCGTACCTTGACCGTGGCTAAGGCAGCGAAATAAAAACCCCTAAATGTGTTGATTATTAGTGTATATAAGTATAAGTAGTACTATAAGTAGTTTTTTATATTGAAAAAATTATAATATATTATTTTAAGTTTTATTTATTAAGATTACATTATAAGATTGTTTTTTTCTTACTTTTTTGTTATGTGTCGCATTGTGTGAGTCGCCAATAAAGTTATTTTCATTTAATTTTTCATTTCATTTTTCATTTCATTTTTCATTTCATTTTTCATTTAATTTTTCATTTCATTTTTCATTTAATTTTTATTTCATTTTTCATTTAATTTTTCATTTAATTTTTCATTTCATTTTTCATTTCATTTTTCATTTCATTTCCATTGTTGTAAAATTTTTGTTCACTCTATGACATGCCACCGACTACTATAATTTTTGTCTGTACATTGCTCATCCCCACTCCTGAACATTGTCGCGGTTGATCTTTATCATTTATAGTATAATTGATAAAAGAAAAACTACAAGTCATATATTTTTGATTATCAAAATAATGGACTAATATTATTATTTTAACCCAGGACAAACGACTATTTAACCACCGCGCCAGCCTGTGCCACGAGGGGTCCCGGGTTCAATCCTCGGTCTGGTAATGATGGCAAACAATCATTTTCAGGTTGACCTGGGTCTTGGATGTTTATCTATATAAGTATCTATAATAAAATATGTATCGTTGAGATAGTATCCTACGACACAAGTTCCCAACTTACTGTGGGGCTAGCATAATATGTGTAATATGTCCCTATATATTTAGGGTTATATTCCACCTTGTAAAATACACTATAGTAACTACTTATACCTTCCTAATATTACTTTGTGGTTATAAACGATCAAGATTATGAAAATGAAAGTGATCTAATGTTATAAAGCCGAGGCCGCGCTATCACTATCTACGAACTTAAAATATCAAGTATCAACCTTGGTTGGCTGCAACATCCTTTCAAATTAGATTGAGTATTTCTAATATTTATTTAAGTTAAACCTTTTGCCTGTGGCGTATGATTTCAGGCTTAGAACAAGACCGTTTGGTCTCCTGTAGATTTCGTGAAAATCTTCTATAGTTATATGTGTAAATATTTTCAACCGACGAAAAACCACAGGAGTCGACGCGTATATTATTTCATGTCCAAGAAAATTTGTCTATTTTGAAAGTGAAATATTGACTCGACATCTACTATCAATATAGGCAAATAATATTTTAAGAAGCTCAGCGTCTGTTTCTTTTAAAAAAATGCATATTCCATATTCAGTACAGAGCAAATATTTACTTTTCTCTTTGAAATTTTTTTGCTTTTTAGTATCGGTAAGTAAACCGACGAATTTATTTTTGTTCATTTTTTTTAAGTATTACTCTTATCAGAAATGACTTTGAAACAAATTTATATTAGGCCACGTAACTAAGTAAGTATCTCAATTGAAATCCTTTTACCTAGAAGATTATTACAAAAAAAGCTAACGGATGTCAAATAGATCGTTCCGAGAATTCAAATTTGTGGAATCATTGTGATGGGCTGAGCAAAAAAGTAATAAAAAAAACAGCTGGTAGTGTCATTGAACTGTTTTAGCCATCAGAACATCAGCTGGGCTGTGCGCATTCCCATTGTCATTCGGTACGTCGACACGTCACAACCTATGGCGTGGAACTAATAGATAGGCGTACGGCGTATGGCGTTGCGTAGATAATGGCACAGGTGTGGGACACTATGATGGGATTTAAGCCTTATTGTAATATGAAAACACGGCTTTACTCACGTTTTATTACGTCGGATTCGCCGACTAGTTTCGGTCTGTTACGAAGACCATCATCGGGGCGAGTGAAAGGGGTTGCGTCACGCACGACGATTACGCTTCCCTCAAAAGCCGTGTTTTCATAAGGAATTTATCTCGCGTAAGTTTTAATATTATTACTCATTGTAATACTTAAAACGAACAGCATTGCGACAAAAAACTTCGTCACTAGCTACCGCAAGATGCCACGAGCGGTTGAAGGCGGCGACAATTTTTTAACGTGGTACTGGTCGTTTTGAGAATTCTTAAAATCCTATCAACGTGTATAATTTACGCCTATGGTCACAATGCGGCTTCATATAAGTCGTAACAGTTTTGTATAGTAAGTCTTTATGTTGTTATTATGTCTTCATAACAATACTAAGCCTTACTTACCACATATGGGGTGACTGTTAAGTACTGGTCTATAGAGTGTTAAAACAATCTATAATCGAAACTCAGGTTTGAACACCTCCCGGTGATCTTTACTTCAGGAGTTTGAAATCCAACTGTGAGAAATCTTATGCACAATGGATGTTTCACCAGAGAGTGAATTCGAGTAGTCAGAGGCTGGCAAAACGACTGCATTTATTATATATTCCTGCCTAAATAGTTATTATTTCCACTAAATAACATCCTAAAATTTTACACATTCGAAATTCAAACTCTTTCAAATGTTATCTTATGTGTAAGTAAAGCGCCACTGCTCTTGCCACACCTCTGATTGTTGCAGTTGTCCATGGATAACGTTGATCACCCTTTCATCAGGTGAACTGTTTGTTCTTTTGCCGTTCTATATCATAAAAAAGGGAACGTAAAAAGTTGGCGTCACTGTGCCTTGCCCACGTTCAGTATCATATTATTCCTAGGTCCATGCTTGGGGATCAATGTCGTGTGACAATGAACCCACGCCCCGACAAGTCACGCGCGACGCCCGCGCTCGAGTCAACTAGACATCCGCGACCTTATTATTGGCTATTGCGGATACAATTACCTCCTTGCACTAAGCATGTACTAAGACCATACATCCTTTATTTTGAGAGCAAGGCTCTTATTGGTGTCATTATGCGGAAGGCATTTTTAGATAGAAATTGAAGTGGTTTGCCATCGTCTTTTCTATTTCACATAATATTAGAAAACTATTATCACCTAATGAGGTTTTTCAGAATTGACTTTTCCCGCAGGTGGCGGCACTATGTCGAGAGGTATTTTAGACAGCAGCTGCCAGAAATACTTCTCGACACAGTGTCGCCACCTGGGGAAAAATCAATTCTGAAAACCCTCAAATCAAGCTCTGTGAAGCTTTCGTTTTTATGAAATTAGATAAGTGGGGATTGTTTGCTTGCTCGAGTAATGAAAACTATTCAACGTATGCAAAACTCATGTGGTCGATTTTGTTTAGCTATTGCGTAAATTCTCTCAGTTAAAATAGATTGCCATTTCTAAAATCAAAACCTTATCAGTCTTACTAGTATTTTCTTTCTGGACACTCTTTTCTCTGACAGATTTTAAATTGGTGTAAAAGTTAGGATGTATGGATGTTTTTATCGAACCAAAAATATGTTCATATAATTACACACCGTAATAGATTACATACGAAGTCGCAAGCATAAGCTAGTATTAATAGTTAGCACAACAATAAATATCTTGCTATCAATCAGCAGTTCGTGGTAAATATTGCATTTAAATCTAACCAGACTAGAAGTTTGTTAATATTTCAATCAACGAAACCATTGTTTGACTTTGATTTATAAATTAAGAACCGTTCATTAAGCAATCAGAGATAGAATGATTAATCTGGTATAAGTTTGCTGACGGCCCTTTATAGGTAGCCGTGTCAAGTCAGTGTTAAATACTGAATGGGACCTCAAATTAATAATTTTGGCGTTTCTATTGTTACTTGCTACGAAACCTTAAAAATTGTGCACGAAAATGAGTCCAGAGACTGTAGATATATAGGTATAACATGTACAATATAATATGATAAAATGATTGAAATAAAATGAAAAAATTATGTAAAAATTTAAAAAGGTTTGGTTTTACTTGATTTTTTCATTTACATATCTACCAATAGTTTTACATATTACTACTACTACAGCTAAATATGATCAGGAGTGACATCCTCAACTGTCTGTTCGGTGGTTGCAGGTATAGCATCGGGTCGCGCCCGGCCATTCTATCCGAGCAAGTAGCATCCTTTTCCCCCAGTCCAACGAACTCCTTTTCCTTGCTTAGTCCCAATAATGGAAATCCTTGGTGGAGGCTTATGTCCAGCAGTGGCCTTCTCACGGCTGAGATGGTGATGAAAAATAAATTAATAAAACAATCTTAATCGTCCGTTACATCGGAACATCATTATCAGGTCTTTTTAAGTCCGGGAAGACTTGGAGTGGTCCTATTCTACTCCGACGGGAACCACACGGATCGGTATCGGATATGCCACGTGTAAACGACCCTTATCAAGCCTATTCGTTAGTACGCGTTAATAAATTCACAAAAGTGATCTATGATATAACGATCATTGTAATTCAACGCACAGACAGACCTGACGACAGTCAGTGAATGTTTTATTTACCTTGACTACTAGAAGGAAAAGTACAGTTGCTTGAATATAAAAATTGTCACGTACAATATTGTTTGTCCTGAAAATTGGGTACTGCGTATTGTTTTTATTACGTGTCAGTACACATTTTTGTTATATTTGACGAGCGAGCGAAGCGTGTGAGGTCTTCAAGTTGGGGCGATAACATATTTCTTATAAGTACGTATGTACTTGGTATGTACATACATACGTATAAGAAATATGCGGTAACTCTAGTACCGATGCTCCAAATGAGATTAAATTTAAAACGTGGTAGAGCCTCGCTACCGGCGAAAATCACTTTTGCTAGTAGCATGAATGGGCCGGCTCGTCCGGGGAAGTACCACACTCTCACAGAAAATCGACGTTTGAGTAGTAGTACTTTCTCTCCCCTCTGAGGAGAGAAAAATAAAAGGCCGGCAACGCTCCTGTGACACCTCTGGTGTTGCAGTTGTCCATGGGCAGCGGTGATCACTTCCCATCAGGTGATCTACTTGCTCGTTTGCCGTCCTATGACATAAAAAAAAAAAAAAACGTATGCAGATACTATACAATTTTCAAGTTTATTGGACATCAAAATCGGTTCAGTAGTTAGTGAGTTATTTAATTAAAGAGTCAGTACGCTATTTGCCGTGTGGTTAAATATAGGAACCATTATATATTTATTATATAAATATATATATTATATTTATTATATATTTCCGCTTATTTGTGTGGATATGGTAAGGCGACTTAGGAAACACAAGCTTAACAAAGCTTATAAACATCAAGAGATCTCTCCAACCCATGTGGCCAGCGTGGAGAGTGTAGGCCAAATCCTCTGACTGCTGTGGCTAATATACAGCTCTGGTAGTACGGAGAGGGTCGTGCTCCTGCAGTGGAGACAAACAAAGACCTGATGATGATGATGATGATGACACTATTTGGCTATATTTGACCGAGCGAACGTAGCGTGCGAAGTCTTCAAGTTGGGGCGGAAACACATACTGTCTTATTATAAAACGATGACTAACTTTAGTACCTGGTTTAAACCATTATCCACCCAAAACAAATTGACAATGACAGTTGTGGAAACGTCAAAGTGATAGGTGATGATTTGTTTTGGCCGGATAATGGTTTAAACCAGGTACTAAAGTTAGTCCTCGTTTTATAATAAGACAGATATTGTTTTATGTATGTAGATGATGTTTTTCGCGATAACTCTAGTACCCATAGAAGTATGAATATATTTTTTTAAATCTATGCTAGTACAGGTGCTCTAAACTTCGAGCAACACAGCCTCCGTACCGGACGGAGGGAGTGGGCATAGCGACAATTTACTATGACAATTTTTCTGGCGTTTTTTGCGGGGGGAAATGTGCACACAAGTTTAGTTCCGCACACCTACATACAAAACTTAAACTGTCACTTGATAGTAATTATGACATTGTCACAAAAAATGACATATAAAAGAAAAAATAATTTGTGTACAGATGAGTCACACACAACTAACACATAGACATGCATATGCCTAATTTTGGCTTGTACCTTGACAGAGGGGAATGCAGCGTATGGCTACTCCCTTCCGTGTTGCTCGAAGGCTCTAAATGAGATGAAATTAAAAACATGTGTAGGTGCTACAAGTAAAATTTTCAAGTTCATTGGGCATCAAATCGGTTCTGTAGAGGAGCCCGATGGCCTAGTGGGCGTTAGCATAATTAGCGCTTTCGCATGTTAAGCAACCCCGGGCGCAGTCCCCACATGGATGGGTGACCGCAAGTGGCATAAAAATATCTCGAGCTCCTCCGTGCTTCGGAAGGCACGTTAAGCCGTTGGTCCCGGCTGTCATCATTGATGGCAGTTGTTAAGCGATATTAGATGCCTTTAGGCAGCTTGAAAAATCTGACACCAGTGTTGGCCACTTACACACACGAAAATCAAACAAACAAGTAGTTTATGATGATGATAGTATTCTTCTACACTTCGCTTTGGAAGCGGCCTAAACTTAGCCATAAGTAATTATTGACGTCAACAAAATTTTTTGTTGTAAAAATTGTAAACACAAATATGACAACAGTCATCAACTTGTGAACGGGTGCTGTCAGGGGGGACTGGTTTGCTCGGCCTCTTTGAGACTACTTTAAGTATCATATGTCGTTTATTATCTTTGCACACTCGATCGTTAACATAAACATGTTCCAAAAATAATAAATCTATGTATATTGAAATTATAACATGAAAAACAGAAAAAAGAAAGAAACAAGAAAAGAAAGAAAAAAACAATAAGGAATAAATATTCGTAATCATTTCATATAAAGCCCTTCAGGCGAGTAGGCGACCAAAACTGTTGATAAGAGTTTCTTTCGGCGTTTCTTCTCTGCAGTGGTCGGTTCCGAAACGCTAGTAGTCTGTAGCTTTTGAACAATTAATAAATACATATTATCTAATAAGATAATTTTAAATATGATATGACGTGAAAAAGTGCCTGCAAAGGCCTATTTTCTGAATAAACGTTTTGATTTTTGATTTGATTTTTTAATTAATAAGTGTTCAAAGAAACCTATATTAAATAAACGATTGAATCTTAATTCTATGAGATATTTAAATAAATTTACGCCAGATAACTTATTGATCTATGTGTTTATACACTATGTAGTGATAGTGATATTTTAGTTTCGAAGACAAATTTAACCAAACAACCAACATTATTAGTAAATTAAGTTTCCTAAATCACATTCCCAGAGCAATAAATAAGACAGTCGTACTCGTACCCCATCGCGAACTAGGGTAAGCTCGTGAACAACTTTTATTAGCTTGCATACAACTAATTAAGTTCAGAAATTAATGAGTAAAAGCTCGTAAATTTTATTTACGCTATAATGTGTTTCTGTTGGGGTGTGAACTTCGAGCAACACGGAAGGGAGTAGCCATACGCTGCATTCCTCTCTGTCAAGGTACAAGCCAAAATTAGGCATATGCATGTCTATGTGTTAGTTGTGTGTGACTCATCTGTACACAAATTATTTTTTCTTTTTTATGTCATTTTTTGTGACAATGTCATAATTACTATCAAGTGACAGTTTAAGTTTTGTATGTAGGTGTGCGGAACTAAACTTGTGTGCACATTTCCCCCCCAGCAAAAACGCCAGAAAAATTGTCATAGTAAATTGTCGCTTTGCCCACTCCCTCCGTCCGGTACGGAGGCCGTGTTGCTCGAAGGGTGTGAATAATCGAAAAAACAAATATGTATTGTGATAAATATATTTTATTGTTTTTACAATAAAATATATTTTTAGCTACCATACTGGTGTGGGAGAAAATAAAAAACGTAGAATGTTCCAGCTGCTCTTCCTCCCGAGCATCGTAAAAGCCAATCGAGGGAATGGGCGTAAGGAATCATGTCAATAAGCGATGCGGCTAGCAATCCATCACTATTTTGATTCCGTTCTCAATTACAAGCCCACCAACATACTAAACGTGGCGTTAAGGCTTTATAGACCTGGGCTCTCAAAAAGTGTTGGCCATTAACACCCATTGGCAGACAAACGCAACTACTAACATCCCTGTTGTTCGGGCGGAGGTTAAAAATTATTTAACCCAGTGATCTCAATCAAGAAAGTGATCCAAAGTGTTACCTCTGAGGCCACGAAGCCCGTGACGTCACCCCAAGGGCCCACATCTCACGAGTTACGTCCTACAGGCGCGTTATTCACAACTGGGGTACTGCCGGGAACAATCAGGAAAAATTGCGTATTTTCTATGTCATTAAAACACACTGACAGACAAAGGCACGAAACTTTTTACATCCCTGTTGTTTGGCCGTGGGTAAAAACTGTGGGTTAAAAATAATTTTACCCGGTGATCTCAATCAAGAAAGTGATCCAAAGTGTTACCTCTGAGGCCACAAAGCCCGTGACGTCACCCCAAGGGCCCACATCTCACGAGTTACGTCCTACAGGCGCGTAATTTACAACTGGGGTACTCCCGGGAATAATCGGGATGAGATGCGTATTTTCTGCGGTGCTATAATAAAACTGACTAAGTGCGAGCCGGGTTGCGTAACATCGTAGAATATTTAACCTAAGAGAAATTAATGGCCAAGTGCGAGTCGAGCTCGCCCTTGAAGGGTTCCGTAGTAGCAAGCTTAGATTAACCAAAAACTCTTATAATTTTTCGCCAGCAAAGATAACTTTGTTTTTCATAGTATTTGTTTGAATGAGAAAGTGATTTTCGCGGTGTATGAAAAAGTGCTAGGTAGGTATTACTCAAAAAGCAATAAGTAATGCGGAACTTGCACCCTTTTTTTTCTTTGTCCTATGAAAAAGCTCTCAAAAATAGGAATAACAGTGAAAAAATCATCTTGATAACCCAATAACTCTTTGAGAAATAAGGGTTTGAAAAGAAGAAGAGTCCCTAAGAAAAAACAACTGACTAGTGACGTCACTCCTTTAGCAATTTGTATGCGTGTTGTGAGGACTTTGTTTGTCAGCTATGTTAAATATTGCGTTTAGGGAAATGGCTTCTTAACAAGAATTGCTATAAATTTAAAGAGCTATTTCATAGTAATATAAGATTTATTAAATAAAGAAAATAAGAAATGGAGAAAAAAATTCCACGCGGGCAGGACTTGAACCTGCGTCTAGATCTCAGTACGATCTATGCGTATACTGAGATCTAGACGCAGGTTCAAGTCCTGCCCGCGTGGAATTTTTTCTCCATTTCTTATTTTCTTTATTTAATAAATAAGGTAAAATAGCATTGTGAATGCAAAATAAAATCCCATATAAAGTAATATAAGATTTTTGAAATTTTTATATTTTTGAAACGGACTTTTCTCACTTATCTTAGCCAAAGTTAATGTATCGATATCGGACTTAAAGTGTACTGAACAGATTTTTCCAGCTAGATGCTTATATCATCAGAAATAGTTTTCAAAATGTACTCTTCATGCAAGTTCCCCATTGTATATTGTCCAACGAAACAAGACCAATTTTTGCTGGAAGTGTTTACTAAGATCTACACCATATTTTTTTAAAAGATTTTTCACTTTGAATGAATGAATGAATAATTTATTTGAAGACACACAGCACAGGACGTAAAACATTATACAATGAACACACTTGTTTAACACTGTGTACGTCTTCAAATAGGTCCCAACTCAGCATATGTTGGTTACAAAGCCAACGCTGGTCTTCCGTTGGGACCTATGTTGACGTCACGGGTGGGCGCACTTACGACTAACAATCCGGAAAAAAAAACGAAACAATAAAAACAAAATACAAATAAGAAACTCAAGGGTACTATTTCTGAACCTTCGCCATCAACGATTCCTGCATAGAAGTCTTTCCGTCGTCTGCGAACGGCAAAATTTCAAAAATCGTACCCCAGATACAAAAATAGTACCTCAGTCACACACATATTTGAGTTTTGAACAAAAAATGAAAAGAAAAGTATACATATATATATTTCTTATCTTGCAAGTTAGAGCGGAGGGGGGAAACACATTTTACCAATTTGAAAGCGCTATCTTTCAAACTATTGACTTTGAGAAAAAATGGTCTTAGAAAACACCCTGCACGTATAGGTTTGAAGAAAAAAATAACATCTCTCAATAGTTTCGGAATAAAATGGTCGCTTTACTAAGCTTATAGGAGGAGCCCGATGGTCCAGTGAGTATGAGCTCTATGAGCGCTTACGTATGCTAAGCAACCCCTGGTGCAGTCCCCACTTGGATGGGTGGCCGCAAGTGGCATAAAAATATCTCGAGCTCCTCCGTGCTTCGGAAGGCACGTTAAGCCGTTGGTCCCGGCTGTCATCGTTGATGGCAGTCGTTAAGCTATGTCAGATGCCTTAAGGCAGTTTGAAAAATCTGACACCAGTGTTAGCCACTTACACATACGAAAAACAAACAAACTAAGCTTATAAAGAGAAGAGATCTTTCCAGTCTGGCCAGCGTGGAGAGCGTAGGCCAAATTCTCTGACTGCTCTTATACATGTGGTTCTGGTAGTACAGAGGTCATGCTCCTGCAGTGGAGACTATGATGATGATGATGATATACAAGACGCAATAAAAATGAACCCCGGGCTCTAGTAATACAGTCGGATGATACCTAGTACTTTTTCTAGAAGTTCTTATGTAAGTAACAGAATAAAATAACAATATAAAAGTCTTGCGAGTTCTAGAGAAATCTCGTAAAATCGTAAGAATTGCTGAAGGTGGCGATCGCCGTATAAAATTTACGATAGCAGCATTTAATTATCCCGGTCACCATGTTTATTCTACACTCATTTGTTTTGGGGTGGCGGCAGATGTTTCCAAAGTATTGGTTATATTTTTTTCTTGCTAACTTCTTTTGTATATATTTGTTTATGTATATTAACAATTTGTGTACGTATAATATGTAGTTGCTCTTCCTGGGCAGATTTTAAGATACGATCAATGGTTTGAGCTATATTAAAGTAATTCCCACCAGCATAGGTACCTTAGGATCTGTCTTACTCGTAAGTGAATAAGACATTCTTATAACGTAATATTCAAGTTAAGTAAACTTATCATTAGAATCTTATTCTGGCTAAAGCTGTAATTCAATTCTAAAAAGTAGCTTACTCCTTAAAATCTAGGAGCTTTTAGTACATTAACAGAATAAAATAACAATACAAAAGTCCTGCAAGTCCAGGATAAATCTCGTAAAATCGTAACAATCGCTAAAGGCGGCAATCGCCGTATAAAATTTACGATAGCAACATTTAATTATCCCGGTCGCCATATTTATTCTACACTCATTTGTTTTGGGGTGGCGGCAGATGTTTCCAAAGTATTGATGTTGGTATTAATAAAATGATATTTTTCTTGCTTACTTATTTTGTACATATTTGTATAGGTTTATTAATAAGACGATATCAACTGCGTCTCTTCCTGAAGATCGCGAGATCCGGTCTAGGGTTTTGGCCATATCTTAGAAATTAGAATTGAGGCGGTACGTACCCTACCACCAGAAGGGTGAAAAAAATAGGAAAACTTTTATTCGACAAATAGTACGTAAACACAAACAAATTAATTTATAGTGAGAAAATAAAAAACATAAAAACAACCGCCATTTACAAAACAGACCTATCACTAATTACTTTTGAAGGAGACAATATTAAATAAAACGAATCATTTGTATGTTCGCTATGCTGTTATAAAGGTACCTTACTCGTTGAAAATCTAGGAGCTCTTAGGAAATTAACATAATAAAATAACATTATAAAAGTCCTGAAATCTCGCAAAATCGTAACAATCGCTAAAGGCGATCGGCGTATAAAATTTACGATAGCAACATTTAATTATCCCAGTCGCCATGTTTATTCTACACTCATTTGTTTTGGGGTGATGGCAGATGTTTCCAAAGTATTGATTATATTTTTTTCTTGCTAACTCCTTTTGTGAATATTTGTTTATGTATTATAACAATTTGTGTACGTATAATATGTAGTTGCTCGTCCTGGGTAGATTGTAAGATACGATCAATGGTTTAAGCTATATTACAGTAATCCCCACCACCATAGGAACCTTAGGATCTGTCTTACTCGTAAGTGAATAAGACATTCTTATAATACATTCAGATCGTAAGATACAATCGAGAGTTTGTGCTATATCTCAGATATGCCTACCACCAAACAGCCTTAGGCGCTGTCTTACTCGCTGTTTGTTTGTTTTTCGTATGTGTAAGTGGCCAACACTGGTGTCAGATTTTTCAAGCTGCCTTAAGGCATCTGACATAGCTTAACGACTGCCATCAATGATGACAGCCGAGACCAACGGCTTAACGTGCCTTCCGAAGCACGGAGGAGCTCGAGATATTTTTATGTCACTTGCGGTCACCCATCCAAGTAGGGGCTGCACCAGGGGTTGCTGAACATACGTAAGCGCTCATAGAGCTCACACCCACTGGACCATCGGGCTCTCGCTTACTATATACTATGCATTATTCAACTAAAGTATATTTAACTTTATCAACTTGTCATGAGAATTATATGTCCATATATATAATTCTCATGACAAGTTGATAAAGTTAGTGTCCGTAAGATTCATAACTAAGTAACGAATCTACGAGTATTCTATCAATAATCTTTTATAGAAAGTTTGACAATATTTGCCTTCTAGGAAGGGGGAACTACCTCATACTTTATTCTGGGTAACATTCAATTACCATTGATTAATTTTCTTGTGGTTCAGAACAGGTAGCGTAATGTAGGTAAAATATCATAGAGGGTAGTTAATTATAAGCATAAGTAACAATTCGTTTAAAGTAACAACGTTTTAAGTAACCAACTAATAAACTATCTAAAAATTTTCTGCACTCCGCTTTGGAAGCGGTCCTAAACTTAGGTATCCATAATTAAATTATTGAAGTCAACAATTTCCAGTCTTGAAGCTAGCTACATAGTCTTTTAAAACAAAAAAGTTATATTTATTTGCTAAAAACATGTGTTTAATCGAGGATCATCTGATGTGGAAATCTAAAATATCGTTTACGAAAAATTATCGTAATGTATTTAGTGATTGCTTTCTGAAGACTTTTTACCCTTTCTTAGGTACAATGGTGAAGAAGAATTAGTCCAACTGATGGCAGAGTGTAAAATAGATCCCTGTTTTCTATACAAGATACCGTATATTCAATTGGGGGCAACCCGCTTACGGCCTACCTGTTCCCCAAGCAGAACCCAATCAACCACGCTTGAATCGAGAGTATATCGCTGGGACAAGCTACCGTTCCACTGAGTTGCTGGTCTGCTGTGTTGAAGCTGTTTTCTTAGATGCTCCAGGAGTAGCAGCTTATAAAGTTTTTTTTTTTGACTACGTTGATATTTACTGACTTTTAACATAATATAACACTCATCATCATCATCATCTCAGCCACAGGAAGTCCACTGCTGGACATAGGCCTACCCCAAGGATATACGACCGGTTGGAAGCGGACTGCATCCAGCGCCTTCCTGCGACCTTTATCAGGTCATCCGACCACCTGGTCTGTGCATGGAATATAACACTACCACAAGTATTTTCTTAATAAAGTTATATTAATACGCCACAATCGTGAAGTCCACGCGTTATTTTCCGTCAACTATTTACCTAGTCCATTTTTGTTAGTAAACTAATAGGTAGGTGTGTCAGTACTTATGTTCTACTAGCGAAATGGTTAATTTGATTAAATGGCTACAAACGGACAGTCCCCGTTGTCGGCTTTTGCTTTCAGAACACTGTGAGAGCTTCCCCGTAGCTGCCCCGTATTCGGCGCAGCATTGATGCCGCTTTTTTACGCAGGATTTCATCAAACAAAACCTTTTTTCGTCAAATCCACCCCCGCTTGAGCGAACATAGTTGAGGCGCACCAAAAACGTGGCAGCTTTAACAGTGACCTGAACGCATTGTTATATTGGACCCGCAAGGCGTTGCACGATTTCTTAGTTTAATTCATCCACAGACTACTCGAGTAAAGCGATGTGCACTACGCTTTAAAAGTGTTCAGTCGAACATCGCGCGAATCTGCGTGCTAACAATACGTTCTAACCGACAGCGCCCTGCGATCCCTCTCCATGTCAACATCATCTTTAAGTCTTCAGTTACAAAGTGCCCACGGTATTTTAATTGTTTCACTCTTTTTAGAGATTCACCATAAAGTTTCATAGGAGGTATCACTTTTGGACACTTGTTACCGGCCCTGACCACACACTCACTCTTTGTAACATTGTATGAAAGACCATTTGTATTTTTGTGTCGTGTGCAATAAAGAGTATACAAACAAACCATGTAAACATGCATAAGACTCGCAAACTTTAAGAAGTTTCGTGAGCGCACTAACTGACGGGGCCATAATGTTGTATAGGTTTTATACTACCTATCTGATCCTTTTCGCTACTCATTGTACGCTGATGATGTCACAATAATTGTTATAAATAAAATACTTTGATTCTAGACTCCGTCATGCCTTATTTCAATGATTATAAAACTGGTAAATTTTTCTGATTGTGTGCGTGACAGTGTGTTAGCAGATGCGTCATGTCAGCATATATGTATTATGCCATCAGATCCGTAGCTATGTATTTGCATCATAGTCTATAAAATGGACACATTTTTTCCACGCTTTTAGGGTAATAGTCTACCTAGACTTTATATAGTCTAAGGTCATCATTATCATCATCATTTCGTGTAGGTGACACGGTCAGGCGACCATGCACACCCTGGAGTCAGAGTTCTTCGGAACCGCCTCTCGGCCTCTGACGAGTTAGTCTAAGTTTAAATTATATGACTAAATACACAATCAGAAGTAACTAAGATCTAGTTTATCTGCTATTTGAAACACCGAGTCAGAGGATAGGTTCTAGCAGTGTTCTGTTCCTAGATCCTCAGAATTGAAAAACTTAGTATTAGAAAAGGAGCCTCAGTGGGCATGTGCATTGTTAGCGCTTCCGCACGTTAAGCAACCGTAGGCGCAGTCTGCCCTTAAATGGGTCCGCAAGACACATAAAGTAGCTCGATATAGTATAAGTTTTTTCATTGCTGCCCTTCTCGTTATGCAGCTGATCTTTTGAGTGGCTAATGACTAATTATACTCTTATTTAAATATCCATAGTTCCTAGAACCATGGGAGAGGCGCTATAATATGTTTACCTATGTTACTATGTGTTCGTATTCGCTCATTGTACGCCGATGATGTCACATTATTGTTGTAGAACCCACATTTATACACATAGTAGCCGCATTGAGGTTAATGGGTTTGCTTTATTATTCTGTCGCGTTCCTTCGCAGGAAGTGACGTATTTTCCTGTGCCGTGTTTTTGTAGTCTGTGGCAAGTGTCTTTTGTAATCTAGGCAATGCTGTA
This sequence comes from Rhodophaea formosa, assembly GCA_963082605.1. NCBI lineage: Eukaryota > Metazoa > Arthropoda > Insecta > Lepidoptera > Pyralidae > Rhodophaea > Rhodophaea formosa. The sequence continues at coordinate 2,565,855 of OY720228.1, read as the reverse complement.
TTGCCTTAGAAACTTCACTACATAGTATAAAACAGAGTCGCTTCCCGATGGTGTTGCTTAAGTATATCTTTAAAACTGCACAACGGATTTTGGTACGGTTTCTTTAATAGAAAGAGCAATTTAAAGGAAAGGTTTCATGTATATACCCCCTTATACATAAAAATTAACAAACGCTTATTAAACCTATTTTACTTAAAATATGTTTGGTCTTTATCCCACGCTCTAATGTTTGACATTGAAAGAACGAGACAAAACATATTTCAACTAAAATATGTTTAATAAGCGATTGTAAATTATGAATTAATGTCTCACATTCCAAGTATTGCCAGGTTTCAAAATCCCCCTGTATATTTCCTAAAACTAGCGATTTTTCTAGAATTTTCATACCCCTACCGTTCCAGATACACCAGCCCCTATTAATATCGTCATATATTTTATATCTTCTAATCTGACCCGTAACTAGCAATAAAAGTTTATCAAATTCCAGCATTTTATCACTAAGCTCCCTTAGACTCTTCGCGCAGAAAAGAGCCCATAAGACATAGATCGTATAATATCACAGAAGTGACGCCATCTTTTTCGCCATCTTTACTGCCTATTAGCAAAGCCACGTGGAAGATATAGTCACATTGACGCCATTGGGTTTTAGAAGGGTTGGGATAATAAGGCTGTTTCTAGCCACGATTTGACGGTGGAAGACTTGGGTCTGTCCAAATTGGGCTTTATGACGTGAAAATAGGGTTATTTTTGAGGATGGGATGCATTTCGTAAAATTGGTCGTCTGCATGCAAATTTCATTCAATGGCATACGGACACATCATTATCCTTTTTCGTTTTTGTCACAATAAAAAGTTAGTATCGTACAAACCATGCTTATATTTTAACGGAAGGTAAATTTATGCACAAAGAAAATTGTAGGTCAAAGTTTGCGTAATGTCAATTTTGAATATCATGATATTGTTTTTACCATCAAACTTATACCAATAAGAAAATATTTTAATTTTTCATTAACGATATACATGCAATGCAATTGAATGATGAGTCACATCCATTGAATTTACGAGTGTCATTTGTAATGCAGAGTTAATTAAGTTTAGAATGAACCACTTGAATTTTTCAACAAAAATTTGATTGAAGCTTAAAAGTGTTCTACGATTTTAATAATCATTTTTCCATTTCATTGCCAACTAAAGCACTTTTTATTTTTTCAAATGTGTATAAGTCTTTTCTGCATAACGTGTGCTGGTCAGGAGTACTCAATTGCCTATCCGGTGGTTGCAAGTAAGGTATCGGTTACGCGCGCCCGGCCTCCCGAGTTGCCACTTTCTCACCCCCAAGTCATCCGAGCAAGTAGTATCCCAAATACCTTTGCCCCGTTCCCTCAGTCTAAATAATTCCTAATCTGCCCTCGCTTGAAAACGGTTTCGATGAGCAGCAGCGTTGGAACCGAGATAAGTCAAACAAACTGCGCTCACCAACCCATCTGCCGAGTGGGTTGAGTATGGTAAATATGATTAAAATCCTTGGCTGAGGGCCCATTTCCAGCAGTGGACTCTTTGTGTCTGAGAAGATGACGACGTGTGCCCTTCTTTCCACACAATAGCCCTTATATCAGGGAAATTGTAAAAATTCTGCAACTACCAATATTAAACCTGTTTTGTTACTTAAATGCCTATCTCATATCTCGTAAATAGTCTATCATGCCTGAGTATGGCAAAACCTATGATGGAAATCTTTGGCCCATGTCCAACATTTTCTTTCCGCACAATAGCCCTTATATATCAGAGATGTTGCATAAATTCTGCGAGTACCATTATTAAACCTATTTTATCACTTAAATGCCTGCCGTTTCTGAAGATTCAATAACTCTATGCCGTTTTAGCATGCCCATAAAATGGCACGCCGCTACGCCATAACGTTTACTACTTATAAGGTCGTATAATGAATGAAAATATATAATCGGGGCGCGTCTGTAGGATTTATGATCTACTAGAGCGGGCACGCGGCTTGATTTGATATGACGTTTGACTTTTTTTATAGAGACTACTATGTAACCAGATGAGTTCCTTGAGATTGATCGGTTTCCTAATTTAAAAAGTTATATAATTTTAAGCTTTATTTTGAATAAATACCTGAATACTTTGAACAGCGTTTTTAATCATGGTAGGTCTGGTATATTCATAATTCGACCACGAAGTGGACATTCAGTCAAACACATCACCCGAGCGGAAACACCACCGCCGTGTGGTTCCCGGCAGAGTAGAATAGGACCACTCCAAGTCATCCCGTGGATGTCGTAAAAGACGACTAAGGAAACACAAGCTAAACAAAGCTTATTAACATCAAAGAGACCTCTCCAACCCGTCTGGCCAGCGTGGAGAGTGTAGGCCAAATCCTCTGACTACTCAGGCTATATGGCTCTGGTAGTACAGAGAGGGTCGTGCTCCTGCAGTGGAGACTAGAAAGACCTGATGATGATGATGATGATGACATCACTTAAATCATAGCTGAGATAAAGCGAACACTTTGTACATGTTTCATAGAATACGTTATGTTAAACAGAGTACCTGAAAATTTTGTCATATTTAAAATATATTTCAGCATTTAGGCCACTCAATATCGACATCAACATTGCAAACACGCATGTATCGGCGATTTTTTCAAAAGACCACTAAGAATAGTCTACACCCAAGTTTGCAACTTTCTTAACCCTGTGCTACTCCTGGGGGGCCCGAAAGTATGTGACTTTTTTCAGTTTTTATGAAAACCTTTTTCGGGTATCTTCGTGGTATGCTTTTATGAAATAAACAAATTAGGTATCTACCGTTTGAGTACAATTTGAACTCTCTGTGACTAATAGTTATTAAGTTGCTGTGACTTAATAACTAAAAGTCACAGAGAGATGGAGGGTAAATTAACATGTTACATGTATTGCATAAAATATTATTTGTTACCGCCGAAGAAACGCCGAACGCATTTGTTAAAATAAGCGACAATCACTAGGGCGCTAAGAGCTCTGAATGGGGTAGCTAGAAATATAGACCTGTTCAATAGTAGCTTGACTGAATTCACAAAAGCCATTACATATGAATTATGTTACTCGTATAATGTAAGAAATACTGATAGCTAAGTGTTAACATGTAATGTAAGTAATTAACTACCTACTCTATTGCATTGGGTAATACTGTAAAGATAGAGTAAGTGAATGAATAAATAAATAAATAATAAATAAATTATCTTCTCTTCTCCGATTTTCTTTCTTTTTCCTATTTCTTCTTAGGAGAAAAGCCGGCACTAACACACCTGAAAGTTTGCTCACCTTGTAGAGAATAGGTAAGAGCAAACATTCAGGCGCATCAGTGTACCAGACCGTCTTCTTTCTTCGTTTATGTCTTCTCTCCTTCTTTTTCTTTCTTCTTTTCTTGAGAATTTTGTGGCTTTTCGTCTTTCTTGTTTGTGGCGTTTCTTCTTTCTTGTTTTCTTGTGAATAGGTGGAATACGATCTTTTTCAGATTAACCTGGGGTTTTGAATGTTAATCTATACAATGTGTCGATAAAACCTTGTCCAATCCTAAAAAGTGATTCAGTCAATCAATATGAACAACTTTTTTTAAAAAAATAGTGATATAATAACTAGATATTTAAAAAAATCGGTATATCAGAAGCAATCAGCGCTTTGCTTCGTACCTAAAACACTTCTACTATGATATTCAGCAAATAACGTGCATCATACATAGTGTACAATAAATTTGTGGTATGCTTAATACAATACGGCATAATTATGTGATTAGTATGTGACACACATATTACAGGCTAGACAGTGCCATAGTAATATTAGGTTCTTTAGACTAGTAGAATGTCTATCAAAATACCTAGTCTATCAAAGGACAAAATGAGCAGGCACGTCTATCCGACTGTATGAACACTATTCAGTAAACAATATAATGTCAGAAATTTGCATCATTGTGGTGTGATCATCAAAATCATTTCCAATTATACTCGCACCATCAGCTTTAGATAGTATCTGAATATCGGTAATTAAAATCGACTACGAATAGTGCTTGAATCCGGAATTCCGATATTTTGTTAGTTCCGAATTTCGGGTGTGTTTTTCGCATATTCTCGATTCCAGATGTCTTGTTTCCCTTATAATATTTCATATATTTTAAGAAATAAAGCAACATTGTTTGGAGTGAAGTCTCAGAATAATCGGGATACGAGACAACCCCGTAACTAGAAAAGAGCGTGTTAAAAAATGATTATTTTCCGATATTTACCAAAGAATTTTAGTATTTTGTGTCCAAATAACTGACTGAATTATTTTTTTTGTTGTCTTAGAAGTACACACTGGTGTCAATCATCTTATAGAGTTGAAAAGCTCCCATAATAACTTCTTAATTATTACGGAATAGAAAATTCACTATCGGAATTCGATTCCGGAATCGAGTATCCTGCCCTATCTGTGAATTTCACTAGGACTCCGCGGTATTTCACGAAATTATCACGTGACAGCTGTGACGTGCACGTGAGCGAACACGCCCGTGTTTTAGCGTAATTAACAGAAATAATTAAATTTCCGACAGCATACCAACGAGCCTAAGCTTAGTTCACATTGTACTAGTCGAGATTGGTTTTCACAATTTAGTATATTCTGATGATGAAGATGAATCTTTTTCGGCGACACACATCACCTATTTCTAACTATGTTATGAATATAATATATAAATACAAATTATGCTACCCCCACAGTATGCTGTGAACTTGTGGAGTAAGATACTAACTAAACGATGCTATAAGTATTTATAGATAAACATTAAATAATCATCCAAAACCCAGGCTAGTTTGGAAAAGATCGTTTCCAATCGTGACCTGACCGGGGTTGAACCCGGGACCACGACTCGCAGGCGCAGGCTGGGGAGTTAAACACTGCGCCACGTGGCGGAGATCAACATACTCGTAAAATGTAAATGTCTTAGTAAAACTAAAACTAATCTTAGAAGTATTATTTAAGCCTGCGAGTACTACACTACCTAAGAGTACTACAAATTGGTAGAGTGACTAGCAACGGCAACCTACTCTACTACTTGCCTTCCCCCATCACTGTGTAAACTCTACTCTGCCATGCTTTTTAGCAATATTTGGCTACTCTTTACTACCCATATAAAAGCTAAGTGGAGTAAAGTTTAAGTGCTAGTGACGGCCGCGGCATTCTTACTCTACAAACAAAATTCAAATTTACGTAGGTTTATTTACTTTATCAAAACCTACCTAAATTGTTAGAGGAGTAGGCTAGTGTACTCTACCACTTATTATACGAGTGTACCGGACACTTTTCTCATATTCTACTCGCTACAAACTGACACAATGTGAACACTGTCGCAGGACGAATGAAAAGTATTTATAGGTTTGGCCTGGTCGGTATTTCGGGGAAGGCGACAGAGTTTTTTGGGAGTTGAGCAAAGTTGGGTCGTTTTAAAATTATTTTTGGACTTTTGTTTGGGACTAAATTAACTTGGGTGTGAACCAAATTATGTAGACCATGACAGTATTTCCTCCTTTTTATTGTGTCTTTCATCTGAGCTCGGAATATGTTGTGGCTCAGTGGTTTAAGTGTGTGACTTACAAGCGAAAGGCCCCGGGTTCAAATGCCGGACAAGCACCTCTGAGTGTGTAGCGCAATCTGACTCAAGTACTACGGTAATTTTCATCGACCGCTTTGTGCTTCCGGTGAAGGAAATATAACGTGAGGAATCTGCACACTATTGGCATTTATCCCTCTCGGCACCTTAGGTCTAACTACCGGAAGGTCCAGTCGATTTTTAAATGCTTTTCCCTGAAGGCCCATTTCCTGAATATTACTTTCTCTGAGTGTCCACTTCCCCCAATGTCCATTAGTAAAAATAAAAGTACCTTAGAACGTATCATTAATGTATGAAATCGAGAAGATGATTACAACTTACTCTATTATTCCTGCTAAAATTAGTAACTGAGTGCGTTTCTTTTCACCTACAGCTAGCCTTCTTCTTCTTCCTCGCCTTTTCTCTATTTGGGGTCGGGTAGCCTAGCTCTTAAATTTAATATAGGACGGAAATCTGAGGTATGTAGGTCTGTTTCTTGTTTTTCGTTGTATCCGGATCAGCGAGTTTAATTCTTTTCTTGTTGTAAAATGATTCACCATTTTTCACGGCCGGCTTACGCCAAAAATTCCAGGCTTTTTTTTTTTTTTTATGTCATAGGACGGCAAACGAGCAAGTGGGTCACCTGATGGGAAGTGATCACCGCTGCCCATGGACAACTGCAACACCATAGGTGTCACAGGAGCGTTGCCGGCCTTTTATTTTTCTCTCCCCAGAGGGGAGAGGGAGATGGGCCTCCGGCTCTCTCACTCACCGAACGAAGCATAGTAGCGGTAAAGCTACTACTCAAACGTCGATTTTCTGTGAGAGTGTGGTACTTCCCCGGACGAGCCGGCCCATTCATGCTACTAGCAAAAGTGATTTTCGCCGGTAGCGAGGCTCTACCACAACTAGGCTATTCATTTACACACGATTGTTGTCCTTTTGTTCCTAAATGAACTCACATCTTTAATAGAAGAAACGTACAGGTTATACCGGTATACCTATCAACACTAGGACATCACGCGGCTTGCAGTCTCCTGACAAGGTAGATACTTTTTTACAATATTTTATTATTATGACAAGCTTTCATTTCACTTGAAGTTGTTTTTTGTTTAGGTCATTAATGCAACTAATATTAAAGGTACTAATTCTCGACCGATTGAGCTAAAATTTTTAACACTTGTGTTAAATGAAAATACAATATAAATAATTAAAAGTCATTGAGCTGTGTTCTGATGATGGTGTCGAAAGGGGGTCTGAATTATTCTTAGATCCATGAATCTGAATAGAAAAATCTTGTCTCAAAAACGAAAACTTGAATTTAAGTAATCTTGTTTTATTCTTAGTCCAGCACGCGGGAGTAAATGAAAAATTTGTGTCAAAATTATATGTATAATCACTATTACTACTTTAGTACTATTATTAATTCTGTGCTCTTACTGTAGAAGTTAGTTAGACATCACAAAAATGTCTGAGGGCCTCACACAGACAGCGTACAGCAATAAAAAACAACTATAAACGCCGCATAGAAACTATTGAGTTACCAATCGTAAATCCGACAAAGAAAAACACAATAAAAACTCACACGTCCGATAATAAAACAAAAAGCACTATCTCAAATCAAAATCTACATCATTATGTCGACAAGTATGGCGGCGCATAAAATGGCGCGAAAAAGCGAGCGATTTGACAGCTGTCAATTAGATGGCGGGAAAAGTGCTTGGTGATAAATGACGTTCGGATACACGCTAGGGTCGGTTGTTAAACGAAAACTTATGTTTTTGTTAAATGATTAATGTATTTTACTACTTACCTGTAAAAATGTAAAAATTGAAATTCCATTTTATTTAATATTTCAGAAACCTGGTATAAGAAATTTTAGGGATACTTGTCAGATTGATTTCTATCAACACTCAGTCGTACGGAACTTCTTTACAATCACTCGAGTAAAATTTACTCATAGATATAAGAAACATGTTAGCGACTGGCGTGTATCTGTATAATTTATATTAAAAAGCAAATCAGAAAAGAAAACATAACTAACAAAATATTTATACCTAATACAATCTACGCGCACTAGTCTTAAAGTTTTAAAGACTAGGAAAAAAAAAGGAAATGTATGAAGTATTTCTATTTTTTCCGTCTGAAAAACAGCGAGTAACCCTAATGTGCCCCCCTCGTTTTATGGTGTTCGATTTCTCGATATGAAAACCGTCGAGTATTTTTATCTGTCAAAATGCCTTTCAAAATAATAACAAGAAAACCAGGAGTTTGTGGTGGGAAGTCAAGGGTTAAGGAAATGTTAAATGTAATTAATGTAACCTAGCAAAGTGTCGCGGATTTTATAGAAATATTAAATATAAATCATTTGAAAGAAACTGGAAACATCGTTTAACATTTTGTTTTTATCGAAGCCTTTCATTTTTGTAATATGTCTAGTAGCCAAGTGCGTGTTGGGCCACGCGCAGTGTAGGGTTTCGTAGTTGCGAATCACAACTTCGAGTTTACACTCGCACCTCGCAGTTTACCGACCATTAACATCTAACAATGAAAATTGTATGAAATTTTACTTTTTCTTTTATAAGTTGGTTGCCTATAACTTTTTAGTTTGTGCTTAGAACTCAGCTCTGATAGTTTTCCTTTTAACTTCAGTATATATGCTACTGCTGTAGTCTTTTTCACGTATCCATATATAACCGTTTAGCAGAAAGAGGGGGGGACACTTACCTCTAACAAAAATTTGCACTTTAAAACCAATTATTTCGGAAACGGATCCCTAAATCGAAAAATGATGTTCTCAACCTCACAACATTTTGTTAAAGACCTATTTAACAATATGCAACACGATGGGTTTGTATAGAAAAAAAAATATAGTCCATCTTTACATGTATGGGAGCTACCCTAAAAAATTTTTTTTCAAGATATTTTTCTACAACTTTTTATGCCATGATTAATATACATGCCTATACCAAATTACAGCTTTCTAGTACTTATAGTCTCTGAGTAAACCCGCGGACGGACAGACAGACAGACATGGCGAAACTATAAGGGTTCCTTGTTTACTAAGGAACCCTAAAAACAAGTGAAGAAAATATAAAACAAGCAGCACAGACGAACAAACGTAGACACCATTAATCATGCTCCATTACGGGTCGTGGAGGCATTTGACCTCATAGTTCCGTTATGTAATGAAATGGTTTATTATTTGTGGAAATGTCACGGAAGTTGAATATAATCAGAATGTTTCCCAAATTATGACAAATCGAGTCAAAAACTTTTTTTTGACTGGCTTAGTAGAATAGGACCACTCTAGAGACTAGAGAAGGGTTAAGGCTATACATGAATTTTATGGGGCATTGCTCCCCCGTTTAAAACAAAACGAAGAGATTATTTAAATTTTGCTCTGTGATGCCCTAATGTTCCAAACGATCTTTGAAATTCAAGGATATTTTTTGTAGGTAACAAATAAAAGTTATTATGGACAAACGAGGGACATTTTAAAAATATAAATGCTTTAAAGAAGCAAAAATATAATGACTCCCTAAGAAATAAATTTACTATAATTTTTCTCTAAACCATCAGAATTTTTTATGATATAGGATGGCAAAAGAACAAGCGTGTCACCAGATGGTAAGTGATCACCGCTGCCCATCGACAACTGCAACACCAGGAGTGTGACAAGAGCGGCCTTTTAAGAAAACATAGATTTGTTTTTAAGTTACAATATCGCGTCTATCAATTCGGGAATACCGCCACAGGAAGTTGAAGATTATTCATACAAAAACTAAAACATCGTGTTATAATGTACGAAACACTGTTTACATATTGCCCGCTGTGTTACACGCCACAAACAATTTATCTTGGCACATGTAGGACTTGAAAGAGTGTGGGCACGACCCGCATAAACTACAGAAGGGTTAAGGTTATACATGAATTTTCTGGGGCAGTGCTCCCCTATTTAAAAGAAAACGAACAGAAAATTTAAAACTATTTTACTTCCACGGTGGTTTACGAGTGAAGCAAAAACAAAATGAACCAGCTGTTTCTCTTCCCGCGCAGATCGTAAAAGCCGATCGAGGGAATGGGCGAAAATCTAAGGAATCATGATAATAGCTGATGCAGCTAGCAACCTATCACTATTTTGATTCCGTTTTCCATCTTCACGCCCTCTACCATGCTAAACGTGGCTTTAGATCTTATAGACCCGAGCTTTGTCCACCCCGCAAGGAAAGAAGACGTGACAGTATGTAAATAAACTATTTTATGCACTACTATAACGTGCAGCTGCAGCAGGAATCACAAGACGAGTTAACTGCATCAGTCACGTCATTTATTACGTCACAAATACATAGTGAACCCTACGGGAAGGCCGGGGATCTGAGCAGTGTCCCTTACATAGCGAGCTGTGAAGAGGGTTTGTCCTAGTACTAAGTCCGGGAATCCGTACATTAGTACTAAGTGGAGAGAACTTAATGAACCGTTGTTCGACGGACTACTAATTAGAGGACGAAGATACTTTCATAGAGCGTTCTAAGTTACGCTCAGCGCCATCTAGTTAAAGGCTTGGTTAACTAGCGTGCTACACTACTGATTATAATTTAAAGTGAGAACATGAAACTTTTCTTGCCGTTTTTGTCAAAAACGGCCACTTTTGACGAAAAAACTATGTAAAGCTTTACAGATAAGGTGTAGACATGTAGACACTCTATCGACAGTAAGTATGTATTCCTTAAGGTTCTATAGACCTGGGTACTGTCTACCCCGCAAGGTAATAAGACCTGACATACCGAATATAAAACACTTTTTTATGTGTTTTATCAATATTGCTTACAAATTCTAAATTCAATTCAAAAATTAAACGTGGCTTTTGGGTTTAATGACTTTGGGCTCTGTCTACCCCGCAAGGGATAAAGACGTATGTATGTAGTATGTAATATGTATGTAATTCAAAAATAGTTTATTTTTCTCTCTATCTACATCCTATTTCATCATATACCCACAAAATTAAATACTAATGTATCGCAGTACACTAGCCTCTCCCCGCACGAATAAGAAATCTGACTTTATTAAAATGTATAACAATGTTTATTTATATATGTATTTGTTATAAAAATATAGTATCGTTGAGTTAGTATCCCATAACACAAGTCTTACATAAGAACTTACTTTGGGGCTAGCTCAATCTGTGTGATTTGTCCGTATATATTTATTTATTTATTTATTTATTATTTATAGTCGAGCTCCGTGGCGCAGTGGTCAACACGCCAGCCTGCGACACGGAGGTCCCGGGTTCGATCCCCGGCCAGGTCAAGATGGAAAACGATCTTTTTCAAATTGGCCTGGGTCTTGGATGTTTATCTATATAAGTATATGTTATAAAATATAGTATCGTTGAGTTAGTATCCCACGACACAAGTTCACAACTTACTGTGGGGCTAGCTCAATTTGTGTGATATGTCCCTATATATTTATTTATTTATATTTATAGGTATGGTCACAACATGACATACATTGAACAACTCCAATTTTTAGATAATAATAAATAATAATATATACGGACAAATCACACAGATTGAGCTAGCCCCAAAGTAAGTTCTAATGAAAGACTTGTGCTATGGGATACTAACTCAACGATACTATATTTTATAACAAATACATATATAGATAAACATCCAAGACCCAGGTCAATCTGAAAAAGATCGTTTTCCATCTTGACCTGACCGGGGACCGAACCCGGGACCATTCGTGTCGCAGGCAGGCGTGATGACCGCTGCGCCACGGAGCTCGTCAACACCTGATACCACATTTAATCAACTTCAAGCCAATATAGTTATTACCTCGATTACCGCCCATCAAGAGCCTTTAACTAATTGACTAAAGATAGTTAAGTGGATGAAAGAAATTGATATTGGTTGATTCAATTAGAGACAACGTATGTGGTCACGCGATGTGGGTGGAGCTAGTATAAGAGCTTGCAGTCTTTAGGAGGCTTATCAGCGAAACTAGCGACACCCGTTATTTAATTCTTGTACTCCGAAATCCTATACCTCTCCAACCCGTCTGGCTAGCGTGGAGAGTGTAGGCCAAATCCTCTGCCTCCTCTGGTAGTAAAGAGAGGGTCGTGCTCCTGCAGTGGAGACGGAAGGGACCTGATGATGACTCCGAAATAAAAAAAAATTAAAACTACGTGGGTAATTCACTAGTCAATTTCTTATAGTATTTTCAGTATAACTTTTCATCAATATCATCATTTTAGATTAAGAGGTTCTCTTGATTTACCTTATGCAAAATAATGTAAAGTAAAACAAAAAATACTTCAAGTCATTTACTAATAGAGTACTTACGTTACGTACATTTTTTTTCAATTTGATCCTATTTAGTAGAAAAAAAATGAGGGGTGACGCTAGTTGGCTGGTCTAAGCGCTTTACATACATACATATATACATTCTACCACGTCTTTCTCCCAAGCGGGGTAGACAGAGCCCAGGTCTGCAAAAACCTTCAGGCCACGTTTAGCCTGTTGGTGGGCTTTTAGGTGAGAACGGAATCAAAATAGTGATAGGTTGCTAGCCGCATCGCCTCTTGACATGATTCCTGACGCCCAATCCCTCGATCGGATTTTACGATCTGTACGGGAAGAGAAGCAGCTGGTACGTTCTACGTTTTTTTCTTTTCTTCCAGTCCACCGTGGGAAAAATTTAGGCCAAGATCAGGATTGTGGGAAATGGTTTTCATTTTATAATATAGTAGTTATGCAGGCTCGAAGGAACATTATGGCCATTTTAATTTCTTAAAAGTACTATGTAAGACATGTATAAAAAGGCAGGTAGTAGTTAAGATAAGATGTAGGCAAAAGAAATTGATATTGGTAGATTCAATTAGAGACAACGTATGTGGTCACGCGATGTGGGTGGAGCTAGTATAGGAGCTTGCAGTCGTTAAGTTGTCGGGTCCTACTCACACAGCTCTTGTTTAGACCATGCCCAATATGATATAATAGATGTAGGTGCTCAGCGGAGAGAGAGAGAATTTAGAACAGAGTCGAAATGTATTAAGTTATTTTATATTGTTTCATATTTTATACTGTTTACTGGTATACAAGTACTTATTTTAAAGTAAAACAATATGATAGGCGAGTGGCTATGAGCAAAAGTAGAGGTCGAGTGATTAGGACCAAAAGTAGTGATGGAATGACTGATGATCCGAAAGAGCTGTGATGAAGATTTGAAAATGGAATTAGAATTCAATGAGAAACACTATATGTGATCACATGGTAAGGAAGCAGTTGTATGAGAGCTATGGATTCAACTTATGTGGTCATTTTTACCCGACTGCCAGGAGGGTTATGTGTTTATTACCCGACTGCCAGGAGGGTTATGTGTTTAGCGCGTATCTTGTATGTATGTAATATTCTTTATTACCTTGTATCTCTAGAACCGTTGAATGGATTTTCACATTTGAGGTATCGTTAGATTTGTCTTAATAGCCTGAGTGTTCTTAGGTAGGTGAAATATAAAATAATTGTAGTTATCCATGCAGGCGGGTTTTTTGTTTTTTAAATTATTAACTTGTATTAAATTAGTAGTTAGCTACATTATAGGCTACATGTAAGATACGATCACACGGAAAAAGATACAAAGAAAACATGAAAAATACCTGGAAATAAACTCAATTGCACTTTTTGACAGTTACCACCGCCATATTGATTTTTTGCTGAAGTGTGTTAGGCTCTGAAGATCGGATAGGATCGAAAGGCGTCTTATATCGTTTGAAACTTCCGAAAAAAAGATTTACTCTACCTTACACATCCAAATCTGTTTAGGCACTTAAAAGTTGTAGCTTAAAGAAATTTACACACTTACATGTAAGATCTCTCAAACCATTAAAATTTATTTTAGGGGCAGCCATCCTTAAATATATATTATGTTACATACCTTCATGTATGAACTTGAACACAATATTAAACCCTACTTATCTACTTCCAACTTCCTGCCTTAACAAATATCTACTTAACGTAAAAAAAAAAAAAAACTTAACGTGTCAATAAAACTCGGTCCTTCGAGACTGAACAGCGGACATTTCCGGAATTATGCGGATCCTCAGGGAACTGGTTGAAGGAAGCTATGATATTATAAAATTAGGATATTGATGAAAAGATCATAATGGTCTTCCATTATCACCATCATCATCAACATCATGAGGTCTTTTTTTTAGTCTCCACTGCAGGAGCACGACCCTTTCTGTACTACGAGACCCATATATTTTCCAGAGCAGTCAGAAGACTTAGTCTACACTCTTCATGCTGGTCAAACGGGTTGAAGAGGACTCTTAGATGTTTAAAAACATTGTTTAGCTCGTTTCCTAAGTCGCCTTCTACGACATTCACGGGAAGACTTGGAGAGGTCCTATTCTACTATGCCGGGAACCACGCGGCATGGAAAGAAAAGAAAAAAAAACATAGAAAATAATAGCTGCTTTCATTCCCGCGCAAAAGCCGGTCTAGGGATTGGGCGAAAACCATAGGGATTACGTATAGGCGATGCAGCTAGCAACCGATTACTATTTTGAATCCGCTTTCCACCTTAACACCCACTAACACGCTAAACGTGGCCTTAAGGTTTTGTGTCCTTGGGCCCTGTCTACCCCGCAAGGGTCGTGATAATATGTATGTATGCAGACAGTAGCTAGCATCTGCTAGTTATCTAACAGCCATAGACCATAGCCATAGCCATAGATATAGACAAATATGACAGTATGAAACAAGTGTTTGTCGTCTCGTCCATATATCAAACCCAATTTATCTGGACATTCTTCAATACTATTTGAACGGGACGTCGTTGTTGTGACAGCTAGTGTTATTGAGTGAATTGGAGTCCATACATAACAATAGAGCAAATTGATATATCAACAATAGGTCTGTTAGCGTGTGTCAAAAATTGTATGTATAATAAAAAGCGCTGAAATACACGTAGAAAGTAAATAAATATGAAAATTCAGAACAAAATGTTTGATGTTGACGGAAAAACTGTAAGTTGTCATTAAAAATCAAAATAGTATGTGATGATTTAAGTCATGACCTAGCCAGGGATCAAACCTGGGTCCTCTCGTGTCGCAGGCTGGCGTGTTAACCACTGCGCCACGAAGGCCTGCATGTTTTAAATGTTAAATTAGTACTGCTGCTTCCATGTAACGTTAAAAGATGGCATCATTGTAACGTCCAATTCATATTATTCCTAGTAGTATAAATATAAAATATAAATATATACGGACAAATCACACAGATTGAGCTAGCCCCAAAGTAAGTTCTTAAGCAAGACCACAAGTCTTGGGAATGGGATACTAACTCAACGATACTATATTTTATAACAAATACATATATAGATAAACATCCAAGACCCAGGTCAATCTAAAAAAGATCATTTTCCATCTTGACCTGACTGGGAATCGAACCCGGGACCATCCGTGTTGCAGGCAGGCGTGTTGACCGCTGCGCTACGGAGCTCGTCAAGTAGTCCATATTAAAAACGAAATAATGTCATCTTTATATATGATATCTCGAGTCACAGCAAAAGTAGGGACATTAGTTGAACGGTCATATTGAAAATTAAATAAGTGCTCTTTATATAATATCTGGAGTCACAGCAAAGATTAAAATAGTACAAAGTAGAAACATAAGTAGAACGAGCAAGAACATAGAAAACACAAGCAAATGAGACAATTAAGCAATTAAATAACATGCAACGTGTCAACATTGCAATTATTCTAAAATTTACCCTGTTCAAAATTCAAACTCTTTTAAATGTTGAATGAATACCTATATAAGCTGTTTCCATGTATCGTAAAAACACAGTCCATATTTACCTAGTAGTCCATATTAGAACTAAAATAATTTCATCTGTAAGTGATATGTGGAGTCACAACAAGGACTAAAACAAAAAGGAATATAAGTAGAACTAGCAGGAACAATAAAAACAGCATGCAATGTGCCTAAATTGCAAATTTTTGCAAATTTTTCCACGATTTTTCCCTTCTCGTAATTTAAACTCTTAGAATTTTAATTTAATTTAAATGTTGAATTAGTACCTATGAATATGTACGTAAAAGTTGCCGTCATTGTGACGTCCTCCACGGTTCATATTATTTCTAGTAGTCCATAATATAAACGAAATAATGTCATCTCTAAATGATATGTGAAGTAAAACAAAAAAGAACATTAGTAGAACTAGCAGAAACATAGAAAACACAAGCGAATGAAACATAACCAAAAAGTAATTAGTGCCACTCCACTGTCGAGCAATAAAATAACATGCAACATGTCTACGCTGCCATTTTTCCAAAATTTTCCCCTGCCCGAAATTCAAACTCTTCCAAATGTTAAATTAGTACCTATGAATATGTACGTAAAAAGTTGCCGTCATTGTGACATCCTCCACGCACGGTCCATATTTTTTTCTCTTTATTTTGGCACAAACAGTAATAGAAAAATACATTACTAGAACAATCAGTGTTATATAAAAGACAAAATAGTGCCGAAGCAGAATATGAAATATTATATATATTATTCCTAATAGTCCATATTAAAAACGAAATAATGTGTAGAGTCACAACAAGGACTAAAACAAAAAAAGAAAACATTAGTAAAACTAGCAGAAACATAGAAAACACAAGCGAATGAAACATAACAAAAAAGTAATTAGTGCCACTCCACTGTCGAGCAATAAAAACGGCCCACTTCGCGTAATTGGCGCGACCTAGAAACTTATATTGAATTTGCACTTATTACTAAAATTAGGCGAACTCCATTTGCTGTATGACTCATGGGTAGAGCTACCAAGAACTAGGAAATAACTATTTGTTTTTAAGTGATTTTATGCATTTAGAATAGGAGGAGTATGTCGAGACGAGTGTCAAGGAGGCGAGGGGCGCGGGGGCTGCGGTGCGCCGCATCACCGGAGATCACTTCACTTGCCAATCGACTAGCTAGGCTCCGGGCGTGTCGCATAGACTGTTCTTTATACCAGTAATATACCTATGGAAATCATCGTCATCAGGTCTTTCTGTCTCCACTGCAGGAGCACGACCCTCTCTGTACTACAAGAGCCATAATATACTAGCCTGAGTAGTCAGAGGATTTGGCCGACACTCTCCACGCTGGCCAGACGGGTTGGAGAGGTCTCTTTGATGTTAATAAGCTTTGTTTAGCTTGTGTGTCCTTAGTCGCCTTTTACGACATCCACGGGATGACTTGGAGTGGTCCTATTCTACTCTGCCGGGAACCACATAGCATGGAAATAGAATAATAAATACCTATGGACATAGTCAATTTCTTTTATTCCACATTTCCTCAGTATTATAGGCTAGGACAATTAGGGAGAATGCTCTGCTGCTGCAGCTTCACTCAGCATCATCATCAGGTCTTTTTTAGCCTCCACTGCAGGAGCGTGGCCCTCAGAGCCATACATTACCCAGAGAAGTCAGAGGATTTGGCCTACACTCTCCACGCTGGCCATACATTGGAGAGGTATCTTGAATGTCTATCACCTTTGTTTATTATATTCATCATTTCGAGTAGGTGACACTGTCAGTCGACCATGCACACCCTGGTGTCAGAGTTCTTCGGAACCGCCTCTCGGCCTCCGACGTGGTTCCTTTAACGACTACCAGATTGCAGCCGGGACCAACGGCTTAACGTGCCTTCCGAAGCACGGTATCATCTTTCTTATCAGACAATCAGGAGATTCATTCCTGCAATGTCCTAACCAAACTGGAAACAACTTAACAAAGTATGCTTCCCGTGGGAATCGAACACACGACCCCTGGGTCAACAAGGCCTTATACCACTGGACCACGGAGGCAGTTTGATGTAAAGAGTAAAGCAAAAAATATGTCACTTTTTAATTAAAAAGTAATATTATTGCATTGATATTGGTAAATCATCGTGCCGTAACGAATTTCCAACAAAATAAAGGCTTTTAATAAAATAACCTTACAGTATTTCATATCGTGAAAAATAAATTTTCATTTTGGGTCAATGGCCTCGCCTTTGATTGAATTTTCAACGGGTTTCATTCGCAATTTTGTGATTCATGTTATTCACAAAGTAATTTTCGTGTGTGATTTAACAAATAGCCGTCTTGAAATGAAAGGAGTGTTTTGTGATTTGATCCGTTCGAGATTTCTCACAAATATAATGAACCGATTTTGAATAGATATTTTCCCCGTCATTTACATATTTATACAATGTTTTGATATCTTTCTGGATGGATATCCACGAAGGAAACAAACATACGTATTAATTCGTTTTCAAGTTATACCTATGCGTACAAATAATTTTTAACCGCCTTCAAAATAACGAGGAGGTTCTAAATTCATCGCAATTTTTTTTTAATGTACGTTCCCCGATTTCACGAAGACGCCTGGACCGATTTAAGAAATTCTTTTTTTGTTCGATAGGTAATACTTTACAGATGGTCCCATAAAATTTTTATCGAAATGTGTTGAGTGCTTTTTGATAAAATACACAAAAACCAAAAATATGTGTACAAGTATGTTGTTCGGTTCACACCTATTTACATTTTATTTTTATGCTTATTCAAACAACTTGATAGGGTTGAAGTCGGTTTTTGAATTAAAATATTAAAATATCTTAAATTATAATGTAAGTCTATATGTAATTGTGGACCATGCATATATGGCATTCTTAAATTGTTACCAAAGTACGCTACTGTCTTGAGGTACTTCTAAGCGTTTATATTAAACGTAGCAAGTCTATTCTCTACTTAACTCTGTTTAAAAGTTTATCTGGTAAGTCAGACACGGGTGGCCTGATTAAAAATACCAGCTATTTTAAAACGCCAATCGTGGCCTTAAGTTTTCATGACTTTGGGCTCTTTCTACCTCACAAGGGATTAATAAATAATTAATATATAGGGACCAATCACACGATTAAGTACGTGATAATATAATTTCTTATAGTATTTTTTCCCCATTAAATTAAGTTAAAGGAATTGTCGTTAAAGGAGGAAACATAAGCTAAACAAAGCTTATTAACATCAACGAGACCTCTCCAACCCGTCTGGCCAACGTGGAGAGTGTAGGCCAAATCCTCTGACTACTCAGGCTAGTATATGGCTCTTGGTAGTACAGAGAGGGTCGTGCTCCTGCAGTGGAGACTAGAAAGACCTGATGATGATGATGATGATGAATGGTCATTAAATGAAAAAAAAAAATGCTATAAAAAAAAGTATCATGTCTATTCTCCAATGAACTCTATGTTTAAAGTACATGCGCTTAGTCACGGGTGGTCTGATAAAAATTAGGTCAAATGCCAATTACGGGGGTCGGCTGATAACCTGACTCGGCTAGAGAAATTGCCCAACTACGATTAACTGACTACCAACACGCTATTTTCAGTTTAAAAGGCGGACAAAAGTTTTAAAAGACCAAAATTTTTTTGTCATAGGACGGCAAACCCGTGTGGTTCCCGGCAGAGTAGAATAGATAGATAGATAGATAAAAGATTTATTGTACCATCAAAAACACACATACAATCAATAAGCAAACAAAACATACTACAAAACAGAGACTTAACTAATAAACCAGTGGGTGCGTGATCGTTTGTGTGTCGCAGTGGTACAAAAGGCAGTATCTCAGTGCGTATATTACTCGGAGAGCAATGCACTGGTTTTCAGTTACTGCCTGGGGTAGTCACGAAGCGCGCAAATCAGTCGCGACATTTTTTGTCGATGTGTTTTGTTTATGCGTTGGAAGTATATAAATCGAGAACTAGAGCTTAAATTAAAATTAACATTCATGAACAATTTCAAAACATTCAAACACCATCTATAGATATAGGACCACTTCAAGTCTAGCAGTGGATGTCGTAGAAGGCGACTTAGGAAACACAAGCTAAACAAAGCTTATAAACATCAAAGAGACCTCTCTAACCCGTCTGGCCAGCGTGGAGAGTGTAGGCTAAATCCTCTGAATGCTCTGGATAATATATGGCTCTAGTAGTACAGAGGTGGTCGTGCTCCTGCAGTGGAGACGATAAGGCCTGATGATGATGACGGCAAACGAGCAGACTAGCCACTCGATGGAAAGTGATCATCGTCCCCCATAGCCATCTGCAACACCAGAGGAGGTGCTGATGTATTGCTAAAAGTTATAAATTAAAGTGAAATCATATTTTTTTTAAGGTTCTGTATTATCCAACACATCAGCATCATCAGGCCTTTCTAGTCTCCACTGCAGGAGCACGACCCTCTCTGTACTACCAGAGCCATATACTAGCCTGAGTAGTCAGAGGAATCGGCCTACACTCTCCACGCTGGCCAGACGGGTTCTATCCAACACACTACATTTTATATCCAGAGATGACTACATCCAGCCTCGGGAAGCTATAAAAACGCTATATATCCGACTGAGTAATGCTCAGTTCAATACTTTATCGACATGCAAGTATTTTGCGCGCGCCTTGATAGACATGACCCAGGCGCGCTGAAAACTCGTGTGGTCCAAGTATAGAGCAAAAAGCGGTTGAGAAGTTGAATTTTTATTTCGATTATAAGCAAAGTAGTTATTTTAGGGATATTTCTGATGTATTAGAAGATTTTTTTCAGACCAATCACTCAAATTGAGCTAGCCCGCAAGTAAGTTCTGAACTTGTGTCGTAGGGATACTAACTCAACGGTTCTTCATATTATAATCAATTTTAATGTTTTATTTAAATGTTGTGTGCACCTGTAATTGGGTTGCATGCTAGACCCAATATTGTATAAGTTTTTAAATTTGTGAATGTGAACATGTAACCTGTTGGTGTACCTAATAAATAAAAATAAAAAATAAAAAATAATAGATTCAAGACCCAGATCAATCTGAAAAATATCAATTTCCAAAATACCTGGCTGGAGATCGAACCTGAGTCCACCCGTGTCGCAGACTGGCGTTTTGACCACTAAGCCACGGTGGCCGTCAAAGTCTTGTAACGTGAGATAAAGACATATCAACGGGTCACTCACGTGCTATTTGTCGGGATTGCTGACTATACATGGCGAAATTTTGATCGTTCCGGACCATTAAAGGGGTGATTCAGTCTGTCAATATAAACAACTTTTCCTATGGGACAAATGCTGTAAACTCGAAAAAAAATTCGACATTCCTATACAAATTGCCCGGGCGGCTGAACACTTTTGTATGAAAATGTCGAAATAAAATTTGAGTTTCCAGCATTGGTCCCATAGGAAAAATGGTTCATATCAACGGGCTGAATCCCCCCTTTAAGGGTCCAGAACGATCAAAATTTCGCCATGTATATGTATACTATAGTTATATAGGAGCCAAGCCAGTTCGGGATCCACCGCCGCGCGTCCCGCAGTCGCCTTGAAAATGGGCTCCTGACGAGTCCCAAACTATAGTCGGCAATCCCGACAAATAGCCCGTGAGTGACCCGTTGATATATATATATAGTATAAATTTTAGCTTTGTCTCAGAAAATCAATAGCTAAATAAAGAGTAGTCAGAGCAGACATGCAACCCTGGAAAGCTTTAAAAAGCCATTAATCAAATACTTTAACGGCATATGTTACCATAAAGCGCGCGCAACTGATAGCCATGAATTAGGCGCGCTGAAAATTCGTGTGGATCAAGTATTAAACGATAAGCCACGATACTCTTTTTCCTTTATATTCAGGTGTTATATTGATGTCTTTGGATTCTAACATAGTTTTTGCGTAACCCTAACAATGCGTACTGGACCAGGAACACTGGACCACAATTTTCAGGAAAAGTCGATTTTACCTCCAATACTAGATCATCATCTTCGAGTCTTTTAGTATCCACTGAGGGAGTACGACCTTCTATGTACTACCAGAGCCATAAAATATATTAGTCAGAGCAGTCAGAGAATTTGGCCAACACTCTCTACGCACGCGTGACGGGTTGGAGAGTTTGATGTTTATAAGCTTTGTTTACTTGTGTTTCCAAATTTGCTTTTTACGACATCATCCACGGGAAGACATGGTGGACATCCTACTCTGGCGGGAAGCACACGGCGTATTTCTATTGTAATTTTTTGAGATTTTTTCCACTTTCTCTCTCAAAGAATGTAAAACAATCTGTTAAGACAGAAGTAATACCATTTTCCCTCCCATTGCCCCCATTAGGCGAACATGGAGGAATTATGTATTTATGGTAATACCGATAGCCCGTTTGTATGCAAAATTTCATTCACTCAGCCGTATAGGAAATTCCATAGTATATTGGATTACCTTTTGCATTTGTGTGGTATCATATTTGATATTACCATAGCAATCATTTAAATTCACATTCTTAACATCAATACAAGTATCTTTAGTTTTGTGACCAAGCTTGAAATCGTGAAAAAAAGTAGCTGCTTCCTACATTTTAAATCAGTAGATATTAAGTTAAATATTTTATTTTATTAATTTTTCATTTTAACATGGAACAGAATTTTTTTTTTATTTCAGACTGGGTCACACTACAAAAGTCGCGCAAACACACTGCTACCAATTTGACGGATTTTAAGGGCATAAATTGACAGGACGCGTGTGATAACACAAAGCTGTCACGCACACAAGCATTGAAAAATTGGCCAGTTTTAATCATTGAAACAAAGGCATGGCGGTGTCTAGAGAGTATATAGTCAAAGGTATCACGTAGCCATTAGGTCTTGTGGCATAAATTTTTCCGCTAAATATAAAGCGACGGCCGTGACATTATCGTCGTGTCTATTACAAGGACGCGGGAAATGTAATTCAAGCTTCTTAGGCACTTGACCTTTCTTACGTCAGAATTTTATTTTATCGTATGGTTTTCAGACTGGTATAAAGATGTCGTACGAGGCGAAAACTGAACAAACGAACTTTAAATAAAAGCGTACCCAGGAAGTGTCAGAGTCGTATTCTTCTTTTAGATCTCCTTCTTTCAAGTGTATCTTAGAGTATTTTTAGCTGTCTTAATGCCTTCTCTAATGAACGCAAATTTTTAATAATGGGCATGTTGACTAAAATTTTTTTTATGTTGCTATATAAAGACCTGCCAAAAATAAACACAATAGTGACAGAAATACATTTCTAAACAAAAAACTCTTTCAGCTATAATAGTTTTAAAGACACATGTTTTTAGACGTGAAAACGCGCAGCTGAAATGCCTACATATTTGTGACGTCACAAGCTTGTATTTTGTATGGGTGGCGTGAGAACTTTGTTTGGTAGCTATACGAAATATTTCGTTTATGGTAATGGTTTCATAATAAAAGTTGCTATAAATTTAGCAGACTAAAATACAGTATAATTGTAATTAAAGATTTTAATACTTTAAGAAATGGTCCTATTCACCCAACTTTAAAGAAGCTTTAAGATCACTTAACGAATCGATATCAAATTAAAAGTGTTCTTTATAGTGTTTTTAGATAGAAATTAGTCTCAATAGAAACAAATTTTATATAATTTTAACATTAGGCAACTACCGTACTTCATATTATTTTAACTTTACTTTAGAATCTCAAAAGAAATAGTATGCAATAGAAGAGAAGATTACAAACATTAGAAGATACGTATAAGTGGAGATCCATAGTCTCTCCCTACCCCCATGGGAAAGAGGCGTAATAATGTGTACATCTGGGGGCACGGCAGTGCCCCCGCCAAGTCGAGCAAAAAAGCGGCACGGCCGTACCATTCTTTTCTCGAAGCACTTCAGGCCATTTTCAATCCCCTATAACTTCGTTGTGGATAAAACCAGAAGCCTGAAAACATACATTTAAATATTTCCTGAGTATCCTATTCAAAAGATACCCTCCTTTCATATTCGTCATATAGCGAGTTTTATTCAGATATTCCTATATTTTTTTTTTTTATTTCTACTATTGACAATATAATAATTGTATCCTGTTAAAAAATAATGACTTATTTAGCAGATAACTGTTTTTATCCTCCAAATATAAACGAGACGGCTGTATCCATTACAAGGCCGGGGAAAATGTTATTCAATGTAATTCAAGCTTCGTACTTGACACTGTCGCACTTTTATTTATATCCTGAATAATTAAACTGGAAATGTGGCTACAATTGTGTTTGGATAATCTTTTGTTGAAAATAATTCTTTGTTTTATTTCAAGTGACCTTTGTTTTACTAGCAGTTTTCCCGCGACTTCATCTTCGTAAATTATAGCCTATGTCAATCGCAGATTAATTAGCTTTCTATAGGTGAAATAATATATTAGTTTCTGAGCCAATCCAATGCAAACACACAAATCGTTTCTCTTCATAATATTAGAATAGATAAGGACATGGCATATTTTTTCCAGTTGAAATTCAACAGTAAATTCGTCTGTAAAAATATTAATCTGTTTTGCGATAATTTTCGGTTTTTGGCTAAATACACATAATTAATTCTACAACGACCACTATAGGGACAAATCTCACAGATTGAAGTTGTGATTTTGTGTCGTAGGATAGTAACTCAACGATACCACATTAAAATTTATAATAGACTATCCGATTCACGCGAATTTGTCCGTGTAAGTTTCGGCTATAACTTGCAGTCTATCTGGGCCCTTGTCTCCTGTCTTTTAAGCACACTCCGTGCTTTTAGGAAAGCGTAACCGTCGTGTCGCCAAAGACTTCTATATAAACTGAAGTAGACGTGCCCAACTCCAAGAAACAGACATTCAAAAGCTATCGTGTCACGTGACGTGGACGGGGCGTCTTCGCAGTACAAAGTGTATGTGTGAGCTAATCGTCTGCTTCAGTTTATAAACAAGTCTTTGGTCGCTACTCCTCTCTCTCGCTCCTCTACTCGCCCCGATTATAGTCTTCGTAAAACGAAACTAGTCGGTCCAACCCAAAAATAAAACGTGATTAAACCCAGGTTTCTATAATGAGTTTTACATTCCTTATTTTATTAACAATGCAAACTAGTGTCTATCTCAATAATTTAACCAACGTGGGTGGCTACTAGTCATAAAATACCAGTACATTAATGAATAGTTCACTTGAACGAAGTACTAAACAATTGCAACTAAAAATATTCTATGACTGCTTCGTGTTTGTTTGTTTTTCGTGTGTGTTAGTGACCAACACTAGTGTCAGATTTTCACTAGTTTCAAGCTGCCTAGAGGCATCTGACCATAGCTTTACGACTGCCTCCAATGGTGACAGCCGGAACCAACGGCGTAACATACCTTCCGAAGCACGGAGGAGCTCGAGCTATTTCTATGCCAATTTTGGACACCCATCCAAGTGGGGACCGCACCCGGGGTGGCTTTACATGCGTAAGCGCATACAGTGCTTACCCCTGGGTCATTGAACTCCTCAACCGCTTCGTACAATGAAGGACTAGACGTTGCATGACCTACAAGTAAGTTCTCAAAATAGCCTAAAACAATTAACATTCAGAGTGAATGAAAAGAATGAACAACGGACAAAAGAATAGACTGACGTTAAAAATGGAGTTCTATTCAGTGAACATTGTCATAGAATTAATAACACATTGCATGACAATGTTAATTAAGAATACTAAAAGACAGTTAAGAAGTTTTTTTGTCTAGAAATATGTAATCTAGACTAGACTATTGTTATTATAGTTAGAAACAAGGAAGTACCTGCTTACACATCCATTACGGATTCTATGTATATCTACATTTAGTGGCGCAGCGGTCATCACGCCGGCCTGTGACACAGATGGTCCTGGGTTTGATCCCCGGTCAGGTCAAGATGAAAAATGATCTTTTTTAGATTGACCTGGGTCTTGAATATTTATCTATATGTATTTGTTATAAAATATAGTATCGTTGAGTTAGTATCCCATGGGGTACATAATAGGAGCCTCCACGCGGCGCACCCTGGAAGCAGCTAGACACGATAACGCAGTGTCTTGGCTGACCAATCCTTTTACTACGATGTTCACCAAAAAAATTGGTAAACATCGACACGCTTAGAAGAAGTATCCCATAACACAAGGAACTTACTTTGGAACTAGCTCAATCTGTGTGATTTGTCCGTATATATATAAAAAAAATATATAGTACTAATATTATGAAGCTGAAGAGTTTGATTGGTTGAAGTCGCTAGTCTCATGAAGCACAGGTTTGAATTTAAAAAATGATGTTCATGTTAAATAGTTTATCAATCGAGGAACGCTTTAGCCTTCATAGCATCACGCTATGATCGAAGTATCAATCGAAAATGTTGCAAAAACGGGGAAATATTCTTTTTGAGAGCTTCCGTTGCGTACGTTACACTAAAATTATGTATGTTGGTTTTGAGCCTCTTTAAAAGTTCTAAAAAAGGTATAAAACAGCATAAGTATTTTTTTTACTTAAAAGGAGACCCTTGCCATGTATCTAATTGTAAACAAAGATGCTGAATATATATTTTTTTTTTCAATTTAATTTCATTTCAGACTGAATATTTCCCTACGTATATAATCCATAGTTTTCATTGTACTTAATAGACAATAAAAGCCAGAGAGACAATAATGAAAAAAAAAATGGTTCTTACGGAGACTGAAAGTTAAATGTACCTACCACGGGCAAAGCCGGGGCGAACTACTAGTTAATAAAACAAAGTTTAAACATTTTAACCAAATGACAAACCCAACATTCTTTAGCTCCCAAGAAATTCTAACAAAGCAAGGCATTCTAGGCGCATAATTTCTTTTCCTTCCATAAACGATAACGAAACGACAGGCATGAAACTGTGAACTTACAAGCCAGAGTAGCTAAATATCTTGGTCTCAATAACCACGACAAACAAATTGTGTCCTATGCATACAAATGCCCGGCCCGGGCGTCGAACCCGGAACTTTTTCAAAGCGCTGCATTCACTAACCGTTATCCATTGATTTTTCTTGTCACTTGAGTTCTATCTCGATCAGCGTGGTTTTTTATTTAAATATTCATGAAGTTTATTTTAGTTATTTCAGTTTTACTTTGCTTATCTTATGCTGTAGTTATCTATATCGTCATTTTTGACGAGTTCCGTGGCGCAGCGGTCAACACGCCTGCCTGCGACAAGGATGGTTCCAGGTTCTCAAGTCAAGATGGAAAATTATCTTTTTCAGATTGACCTGGGTCTTGGATGGTTATCTATATAAGTATCTATTATAAAATATAGTATCGTTGAGTTAGTATCCCATAACACAAGTCTCGAACTTACTTTGGGGCTAGCTCAATCTGTGTGATTTGTCCGTATATATATTTATAACTAGCTGTTACCCGCGGCTTCGCCCGTACATAGCCTATGTCCTTCTCAGTACCCTAACCTAATGTGTATGCAAAATTTCATGATGATTGGTTTAGTAAATACAGCGTGAAAGCGTAACTAACAAACAAATAAACAAACAAACAAACTCACTTTCGCATTTATAATATATGTTAGGAAGTTAGGATTAGGATTCTTTTTATGTCTGAGACACTTTATGCAAGGCTTGTATATTAGCTGCGCAAAACGTTCCCCGCCACCCCGCTGAACCTAATATTGAGTACTGCGCATCGACTCGCGCGATGTTCCAAACGGCCATAAACTCTGATTCGGACTGTACCCGACTGTACCTAGAAGGAGAGAATTGTTTTTAGCGCGTATTTAAATGTATGCAAGTATGGCTCTTCTATTGCTGCCTCCTGCAGTCTAAACGACTTGACCGATTTTGAAATGTGAGGTGTCATTGGGTTTATATTCTTTCCCGGCGGCTTACATTTACACTGGATCGATCTCACATTATGAGGTTTTTGTGGCTGTCAGATTAGTGTTAAAACGCTATATCGTGTCTTTAGCCGTGGGGCTCCCGGCAGAGTAGAATAGGACCACTCCAAGACTTTCCGTGGGTGTTGTAGAAGGCAACTTAGAAAACACAAGCAAAACAAAGCTTATAACATCAAAGAGACCCTATCCAACCCATCTGGCCAGCCTGGAAACTGTAAGCCAAATGCTCTGACTGCTCTGGCTCTGAATATATGGCTCTGATAGTACAGAGAGCTCTCTGTACTACCAGAGCCAGAGCAGTCAGAGCATTTGGCCTACAGTTTACAGGGTCGTGCTCCTGCAGGGAGACTAAAGACCTGATGATAATGATTGACGAGCTCCGTGGCGCAGCGGTTACCACGCTAGCCTGCGACACGGGGGTCCCGGGTTCGATCCCCGGTCAGGTCATGATGGAAAACGATTTTTTTTCAGATTGACCTGGGCCTTGGATGTTTATCTATATATGTATTTGTTATAAAATATAGTATCGTTGAGTTAGTATCTCATAACACAAGTCTTTCTTAAGAACTTACTTTGGGGCTAGCTCAATCTGTGTGATTTGTCCGTATTTATTTATTTATTGTGTTTCCGCCCGTCGCTTATGTTTCAAGCTACGTCCGACGTCTTACTTTTGCATTGGATCGATCTCACATTATAGGGTATTTCTGGCCGACTGATTAATATTTTTTGGCAGAATCTCAACTGACTACACATATACAGATTGTTATATCATACGCACAATATTTAAAAATATTATGCGGTACGTACGAAAGTTTACATTAATTTCTTTGACATTGAGAACGTTTTTATTGAAAATGTATATAGAGTATCCTCATTATCATTATTCTTATCTTTAATCTTCGTGATCATGTCTTTTTACAGGTCATTTTCATTTCGTGTAGGTGACACGGTCAGTCCACCATGTACACCCTGGTGTCAGAGTTCTTCGGAACCGCCTCTCGGCCTCTGACGTGGTTCCTTTAACGACTACCAGATGGCAGCCGGGACTACCGGCTTTACGTGCCTTCCGAAGCACGGAATCATCTTTCTTATCAGACAATCAGGTGATTCATGCCTGCAATGTCCTAACCAAACTGGAAACAACTTAACAAAGTATGCTTCCTGTGGGAATCGAACCCGAGACCCCCGGGTCAACAAAGCAAACGCCTTAACCACTTTACCACGGAGGCAGTTTTACACGTAAGTGTCCGCTGCAGGAGCATGGCCCTCTCTGTATTTCTAGAATCATTAGCAGTCAAACGATTTGCCCTACAATCTCCACGCTGGCCAGACGGGTTGGAGAGGTCCCTTTTTTGTTCGTAAGCTTTATTTAGCTTATGTTTTCTAAGTACATAAGTTATTCAAGACTTGGAGTAGGTGGTCCTATTCTACTCTGCCGGGAACCACACGGCTGTTAGGCACACAGTTTGTTGGTGTGGGTGTAAGACATCGTAAAATAAATAAATAAATAAATAATTTAACAGGGACAAATCACACAAATTGAGCTAGCCTCTATCTAGATAACTAAATAGGTTCTCAAATTCGGAACTCTATATGTTGGCAAGTATATAGTTTAATGTGTTTAAAGCGGGAAAGTTATGAAATGGTTTGAAAAGAGTCATACTTTAAAGCATGGAGAACGAAACTGGTGGTGTTTATACAAAGAAATGATAATGGTTATTTTATTAACCAAATCACGTGGTTCTTTCTTGTCCGTGCTGAGAATATCAAGGAACGAATGACGTAGGTCTTGCACTTATGAATGAAGCTACCCTACATCATCATCACCAGCCCCCCTATTTACTAACTCGGATGACAGGTGTCGATGCCTATCAATCTAGGATTTGCTGTTACAATGCGGTTTTTGTATTCCAAATAAAAATTTCGAGCAAGCAAAACCCGCATTGTAACTGTAAATTCTAGATTGATAGGCATCGACACCTGTCATCCGAGTTAGTAAATAAGGGGGCTGGTCCTCCTCAGTCTCCACTGCAGGAGCACGACCCTCTCTGTACTACCAGAGCCAAACAATTAGCAGTGGACTCGGCCCACACTCTCCACGCTGGCCAGACGGGTTGCAGAGGTATCTTTGATGTTTTAAGCTTTGTTTAGCTTGTGTTTCCTGAGTCGCCTTTTACGACATCCACGGGAAGGCTTGGAGCGGCCCAATTCTACTCTGCCGAGAACCACACATTCATACTATCACCTCTTTACCCTTGCGGGGTAGTGTAGTTGTAGTAGTGGGCGTTAAGGTGGAAAGCGGAATCTAAATAATGATGGGTTGCTAGCCGCATCGCCTAATGAAGTGATTCCTCAGATTTTCGCCCAATCCTTTAACCGGCTTTTACGGTTTGCGCGGGTAGAAAAGCAGCAGTTATATTCAATGTTTTTAGGGTTCCGTACAAAAATTGAAAAACGGAACCCTTATAGGATCACTCTTGCGTCTGTCTGTCCGTCCGTCCGTCTGTCACAGCCGATTTTCTCCGAATCTACTGAACCAAATAAGTGATATTTGGTAAGATGGTCTAATCCTATGACCCAAACACGGATGTGCAAAGTAAATAAAGATTTTTTTGAAATAAGCGTCATTTTCAGGGGCCCATTTTCAAAATTTTAAAAGAAAGTTTTGCATACCTTGCTGTGTCATATATCAAATGAAAGGGCTCATTATGAGGATCTCAAAAATATTTATGGGCTTTTTTCCGAAAATTAAGGGCCGAAAATTTTGAAAAAATTACAAAATATAGTTCATTCCTTGAAGATCACAGGAAAAATAATAAGAATTCTCTCACTTGAAAATAAAGTGGTAAACTCACTGTAATAAGTTCATCTAGGGAAATAGTTCACTAAAACACCACTAGATAGCGCTAGTCAATTGAATAAAACATTTTTGCACATTGTGTGTGTGTTCACGAAGCATATTGTACGGAATCGTTATTGCGCGAGTTTGACTCACACTTGGCCGGCTTTTTTTCTTTTTACCGAAGTTAGTTGATTATGGAAAGTCTATAAAATATATTTATCCATACTGTTTTATTATATGTACAGGTAATTATTTCATGATCAAACTATTCTATCAATAAAACTAACTAAAATAAAATTAAACGCCTAAAAATATAAATCATACAGTCCCTCCAGTTTCCCCCCGATGGGCATCGTGCCCAAAAAGCTGACAGCATTGCCAAATTGAATGGCAATGCTGCCAGTCTATAAAAGAAAAAAGTTATATGAATAAAAATGTGTCCAACTAATAGAACTAGAATGCTAACACGAAGCTCCTGATTTGATGACATAATTTGACATGACGCATTTGCTAAATACCCCTCATTTGCAGGTAGGTTTTGAATGTTTTTTCAGAACAATTTAAACTATCTTTTGAACCACCTGGCAATATTAACAAAACAAATTTCAAAAACAGTTTACTGCAATGAACTGCAAGTGCATTTTAAGCGAATCCACTCGAGATAAACTAAATTATGATGATGTACTGCAATGGAATTATTCGGCGCATCACGGGACGAGAAATGCAATTTCTGACAAAGTAGTCTGCTGAAATGAGATAGCAGTGTTATTACACAACTGTGAAAGTGGGAGTGTTGCTTTTGAATTTATATACATATGTATCATCATTAGGTCATTCATCATTTTTCAAGTACACAACAATATTTGTAAATTGAAAATTACATCAAAACGCTCGTAATTAATAAATAAATAATAAATATATACGGACAAATCACACAGATTGAGCTAGCCCTAAAGTAAGTTCGAAACTTGTGTTATGGGATACTAACTCGACGATACTATATTTTATAATAGATATCATCCAAGACCCAGGTCAATCTGAAAAAGAACATTTTCCATCTTGACCTGACCGGGGATCGAACCCGGGACCTTCCGTGTCGCAGCCAGGCGTGTTGACCGCTGCGCCACGTAGCTCGTCAAATTGAATGAGCTAAGGCTTTCGGTTGTCAGAAATATATATATCAAAAGCATTTTTACAGTTTTCAAAATTGTACTTTCTTTGCGAGTTTCAAAATCGCGCGGTGCTATCAGAATTATGGCAGACGACATGGCCGATGAACTTGGCCTTAATAAAAAAAGATTAACTTTTATACCACAATCCAGCTTACTCCGGCCTCCATTAACTCCTTAGTTATGTTTACCTGAAACAAATAAATAAAATTCATTATCATCATAAGGTCATTTTAAGTCTCCACTGCAGAAGTATACTGTACTACCAGAGCCATGTATTAGCCAGAGTATTTGACCACTCCATGCTGGCCAGATGGGTTGGAGAGGAAAAAATTATAAAACTTTATTTACATAAAAGTTTTAGTAACCATGTTTTCTTGCCCAATCCCTTGACCGGATTTTACGGTCTGCGCGGGAAAAAAAGCAGCTGGTATATTCTATTGTTTTTCCTATTCTCCCAAACAGCATGGAAGGATACTTAACTCCCGACAAAATAGCACGTAAGGACGTCAAGGAGTCCGATGGTCCATACCTTAGCGCTTACGCATGTCAAGCAACTCCGGGTGTAGTCCCCACTTGAATGGGTGACCGCAAGTGGAATAAAAATGTCTCGAGCTCCTCCGTGCTTCGGAAGGTACGTTAAGCCGTTGGTCCCAGCTGTCATCATTGATGGCAGCCGTTAAGCTATATCAGATGCCTTTAGGCAGCTTGAAAAATCTCACACTATTGGTGGCCACTTACACACACGAAAATAAAACAGCACGTAAGTGACCCGTTTTTAAACTTACTAGTAATTTCCTCTTTTTCCTTCACAGCTGGAATGTGCAATATAAACATGATACTATTCCAGGCCACGCCTGGGTTAGCTCACAGCATCAAAGAACTCTCATTGAGACTCCTGCCAAAAGAAATATTGCATGAGATGATTCAATATTTAAGATTTGAGTCAGATTTTCCGATAGCATTAGGGTTATTGAAAAATAACAGAGTAAAAGATTTCTTTCAGGGTTTTAAATAAATAAATAAATAAAAATATAGGGACATATCACACAACTTGAGCTAGCCCCACAGTAAGTTGTGAACTTGTGTCGCAGGATACTAACTCAACGATACTATATTTTATAATATATACTTATATAGATAAACATCCAAGACCCAGGTCAATATGGAAAAGATCTTTTTCCATCTTGACCTGACCGGGGATCGAACCCGGGACCCCCGTGTCGCAGGCTAGCGTGTTGACCGCTGCGCCACGGAGCTCGACCAGACTCGAGTTTTGTAACCAAAGAGTACTTGTAAATAATAAATAATAATAAGTAAGATGGAACCCTATTAATTAACCGTGCGTCCGTCTTTCATAGGGCTGTATCTACTTAACCGTAATAGAAAGATCAACGAACACCTTGCCGATACAGCCAAATTTTTGCGTAAGTCTATTGTCTAAAGACTAGGTTTTTTGTGCTTCAAAGGATTTAGACTTATCTATCTATCGTCAGAATCTTCAGATCCTCCTGAATGACATAGGCTATTTTTAATAAAAAGGCTTGTTTTTATCGTAAATAAGCATAACAAATTTACTGTCATTTTGTTTCTTTGTGAATAAGATAATACAGGCTTTTTGTCAAATCAAAATATTCAGTATCCGCGCGGAAATTCCTTCCTTATTTTCCCTTTGACGGAAACCCACACTATAATAAAGCATGAATGAATATAAATGAAGTCTTGTTGACTCAGACTCTGTAATTTAGGAGTAGTACGAATATTTGCTATCGCCTCCAAAAAGGAGGAAATAGATACATACTATTACATCTTTATCCCTAGCGGGATAGACAAGGCCACATTAAGAGGACATTATTGATAATGTTGGTATTAGTTAAGCATGCCGTGAACCAAGCTGTATAGTATGGTGCGTAGATTACCTAACTATACATACTAAGATTAATTCATTGAATAATTACTTAATCTTAGTATAATTTACGCACGTTCTTATACAGCTTAATAATAATAATCTTTATTTGCCTAAAACACAAAAATAACAATGTATTGTAATGTAGGTAAATACATATTGAAAGGCAGAACACAATTAACTTTGGAATCAAGGTACGTTTGCACCTAGCAGCTTAAAAAGTAGGTACTAAAGTACTAAAGGCGCCCCGTCTTGGGGCTTCAGCTTGGTTGACATATCAATGGTTTGAGCTTTGAATATATACTTTCTAGATGCCGTAAAGCCTTTTTTTCAATTATTAAAAATCTGGCTAGATTTTCAATACTTGTATGCGTGACAGCATTGTGTTAGCATTTTTTTTATTAACCTATTATGTCCCACTGCTGGGCAAAGGTCTCTCCTGTCCATTAATGCCATCAAAATCCGCCAAATTGGTAGCTATTTGTTTGCATCATAGACTATGAGGTCACAATTTTTTTTTTCTACGCTTTTAAGCTAATAGATTCTATCTAGGCTTTGTATAATCTAAGAGTTTGAGAATTATAAGCCTCTCAAAATTTGTATAGAAATATCGAGAGGTTTATAATTCTCAAATGATTGATAATTTTACCAAACGGTATAGGCGTAAATAGATTATTGTGACATTAATTGATTGAATGCTTAATTTTACAACCAAAATTATCAAATACTGCCGCAATTAAGTTTTTTCGTTTGTATGGAGACATACGCGTTCTAGGCGACGTGGATAGCAACCCATCACTTTCTGATTTCGTTGTCCACCTACACGCCCACCATCCTTAACGTAGCCTTTAGTTCATAAAGACCTGGACTTTGCCAACATGGCAAGGGAAAAAGAGGAGATAGGATCAATACCAACACGGCGAAATTTTGCTCGCTTTGAACTCCTAAAGGGATGATTCAGCCCGTCGAATGAAGAACTTTTCCTATGAAACAAATGCTGGAAACTCAAAAAAATAGACCCGCTTTTGTTCCATAAGAAAAGCTGTTCAGTTTGTTCATATGTGTGAATCACCCCTGTAAGGATGCAAACAAAAAAAATTCGCCATATATGTATGTAAACGAACGAAAGCTATCAAAATAATTACGAGAAAACAAAATAATTTTCAAATTTCTAAACCTCTCATTTCACCAACCTCTTATTAAAGGTGTCTGATTATGTGCAAAAGCCTCCAACCATAGTAGATCCAAATTTCGCTAATTAGTATGAAAACGATGAAACCTATCAAAATAATTACGACAAGTCAAAATTATATTTCTAAACTTCTCCATTTCGATTTAGTGTGCAAACGAAGAAAGATATCAAAAATAATTACGAGAAAGCAAAATTATATTTCTAAACTTCTCATTTCACCAACCTCTTATTAAAGGTGCTCTGATTATGTGCAAAAGCCTCCGACCATAGTACATGTCCTGCCCGAGCCTCGATTACTCGGAGGACCCAAGGGAGGCGGCGGGTGAGACCCTCACAGGGAAGTCATCTTCAAATGGCCGGCCCTTTGAGACGGCTGCTTTTTTAAGGGTATATGTGTATATGTCGTGGCCATATCGTAGAATTGATCTTTCTGGCATCTGGCATTTTATGATGTGGCCAACTTAATTTGATCAGATCATTGAATCGTCCACGTTTAACGATATTGTCATTCACGTTTGGCCGGTTCGTAAAATAGGGTGTCCAGGAAATATAATTAACAAAAATTCAGAATATGTTAAGAACATTTTGTATTTTTTTCACCGTAAATTCTTATATTTTCAATTTCTTCATCATTACACAACATAATGTTCTCTTTTTCACTGCGGTTTTCGCCGACGGCCGCCATCTTTCCACGTAAACAAAACAAACAAAGCGTTTGTAGCGCCTCTACCGGTAATTAAAGAAACTATTTTACGATATGATCAAACAATCTTGACCATTTCATGAGAAAGCCACGCGTTTGGCTGCACATATCGTTAAACAATATGTTGTCATTGATCTGCCCAATCTACATCATGATGTGGCCAATAGACAGTAAAACATTTCATGAAATGCGACCATTTCATGAAATTGACAATCACTTCATAAAGTGATCGATTCTACGATATGGCCACGACATATACAAGTTGAAAGTGGAACATAAAATATCAGGAAATTTTTAGTCCGAGAACTGTACGAAAGAAACCATCTTTGGTTGGTCACGGAATGTCGCTCGTAACCTAATCTGTGGAAAAATACTATTTTGACTTTGACTATATAATTATACTCTCTAGACTCCGTCATGCCTATATTTCATTAAAAACTAGGCAATTATTCAATGCTTGTGTGCGTGACAGCTATTGATGTGCTAGTGACAGCAATGATGCATGTTATCACATGCATCATTGCAAATAATGCCTTCAAATTTGTAGCTAGGTATGTGTTCGTATCATAGTTTATGAGTTGGGTTTTTTTTTACGCTTTTAGGCTAAATGAGTCTATAGATCTAGACTATACATAATCTATGCATCTGTAACATAGTAAGTACAAAAAACCGGCCAAGTGCGTGTCGGGCCACGCGCAGTGTAGGGTTCCGTAGTTGCGAATGACAACTTTGAGTTCACACTGTTCACACTCGCACCTCACAGTTTAACGACCAAAAACATCTAACAATGAAAATTGTATGAAATTTTACATTTTCCAGTACATTTTATAAGTTGGTTGCCTATAACTTTTTAGTTTGCACTTAGAACTCAGCTCTGATAGTTTTCCTTTCAACTTCAGTATATATACGACTGCTGTATTTTTTTTCACGTATCCATATATAACCATTTAGCAGATAGAGGGGGGGGGGGGGGGGCACTTACCTCTAACAAAAATTTGCACTTTAAAAACAAATATTTCGGAAACGGATCCCTAAATCGAAAAGTGGTGTTCCCAACCTCACAATATTTTTAAGACCTATTTAACGATACCCCACACGATGGGTAAGTAGAGAAAAAAAAATACTCCCCCACTTCACTTGTATGGGAGCTATCTTAAGAAACATTTTTTTTCAAGATTTTTTCGACCACTTTTTTGCCATGATAAAAATACATTCTTATACCAAATTACAGCTTTCTCGTACTTATAGTCTCTGAGTAAAACCGCGGACGGACAGACAGACAGACATGGCGAAACTATAAGAGTTGTTTACTACGGAACCCTAAAAAGACGCAGAGGTAAAGACGCCAGCCTGCGTCACGAGGGGCCCCGGGTTCGATCTCCGGTCATGTCATGATGGAAAATGTATCTTTTTCAGATTGAACTGGGTCTTGGATGTTTGTCTATATAAGTTTTTAAATCTAATATAATTAAAGAAAAACAAGGCAGGTATGTTATTTTATTTAAAGAAAAGGCTTGTATCTATTGATGTTCAGCAACTCAAAAATCAACTTTGCAAAAGCAGCGGCCATATTGCATTTAAGTTACGACACGAGAACAAATTCCTAAATCGCATCTTACGTGGAAGATCCCCAGAGTAACGGCATAGAAATGCAATTCTAAAATCGTATTGCTTTATAGCAGATTTCCTTTGGGGTATTGACATTTTAAGGCGTACGCAATTCGTTTTTGGGATGTTACCAAATATAGTAAAAATGCTCTAACGACTAAGAGCAGCTAGCTACTAAAAATTGTAGCACCATTTGGGATATTAAACTATTTAAAATATTTTTAACAAAAAACAAAAACCGACTTCGACCCTATCAATTTGTTTGAATAAGCATAAAAATAAAATAAGTGTAAAAAAACGATCGACATCCTTGTATACATTTTTTTTTGTTTCTGTGTATTTTTTCAGAAAGCGCTCGACATATTTCGATAAAAATTTAATGGGACTATCCGTAAAATATTACCT
Source organism: Rhodophaea formosa (assembly GCA_963082605.1). Lineage (NCBI taxonomy): Eukaryota > Metazoa > Arthropoda > Insecta > Lepidoptera > Pyralidae > Rhodophaea > Rhodophaea formosa. The sequence continues at coordinate 2,528,689 of OY720228.1, read as the reverse complement.
TTCAAAAAAAAAAAGAATTTCTTAATTCGGTCTAGGCGTCTACGAGAAATCGGAGAACACACATAAATAAAACAAAAAACCGGCCAAGTGCGTGTCCGGCCACGCGCAGTGTAGGGTTCCGTAGTTGCGAATGACAACTTTGAGTTCACACTATTCACACTCGCACCTTACAGTTTAACGACCCAAAACATCTAACAATGAAAATAGTATGAAATTTTACAGTTTATAAGTTGGTTGCCTATAACTTTTTAGTTTGTACTTAGAACTCAGCTCTGATAGTTTTCCTTTAAACTTCAGTATATATACTACTGTTGTAATTTTTTTTACGTATCTATATATAACCGTTTAGCAGATAGATGGGGGGGACACTTACCTCTAACAAAAATTCGCACTTTAAAACCAAATATTTCAGAAACGGATCCCTAAATCGAAAAATGGTGTTCTCAACCTCACAATATTTTTAAAAGACCTATTTAACGATACCACACACGATGGGTAAATAGAGAAAAAAAAAATACTCTCCCACTTTACTAGTATGGGAGCTACCCACAAAAAAAATTTTTTTCAACTTTTTATTCTACCACTTTTTTGCCATGATTAATATACATACCCATACCAAATTACAGCTTTCTAGTACTTATAGTCTCTGCGTAAAACCGCGGACGGACAGACAGACAGACAGACAGACAGACAGACAGACAGACATGGCGAAACTATAAGGGTTCCTTGTTTACTACGGAACCCTAAAAAGTGCTCAAGGAACGGCCGTGTCGCGACGACCTTGATACTCGCCCTGAAGATGGCCATCTGAATTGGCCGAAACCCGGTCGGCAATACCGACTAAATATAACGTGAGTGTAACCGTTTTTAATAATAATAATTATGTCTCGCGTAACATTTAATAATTTAAAACAAAAAAGATTCCCACGAATGAGAAACTTCTCTTTTTTTTTTAACCGCTTAATAAACACTGAATCTGTTTAAGTATTTGGACACTCGTATCATTATTCTAGTTGGTATTTTGCAGTTCTGGACAAAAGTCGTGCAAATCTTTAAAAATAAGAAAAAATAGTGAAGAATAAAAATAAATAAATATATACGGACAAATCACACAGATTGAGATAGCCCCAAAGTAAGTCCGAGACTTGTGTTATGGGATACTAATTCCACGATACTATATTTTATAATAGATACTTATATAGATGATAAACATCCAAGACCCAGGTCAATCTGAAAAAGATCATTTTCCATCTAGACCTGACCGGGGATCGAACCCGGGTCCATCCGTGTCGCAGGCAGGCGTGTTGACCGCTGCGCCACGGCGCTCGTCAAATATAACTAAACCCTAACCTTACAGAGGCCTAGCTCAGCAGTGGGCGTAAGATGGACTGAGATGACGATAATGACATATGGTCCCACCCTCTAAATCGTATGATGTTTTGTGTTAATTGCCCATAGAAAGCTCTATATTATGAGAGATCGAAAGCATTTGTAACTAAATATACATAGTATCCTAGGCCATAAGACCGAAAAGCAGGCTTCCATAAAAGGGTAGTCGGCAAACATCGTTACGCCACGTTTCAACTACAATATAAGGTCTTTCTAGTCTCCACCGCAGGAGCACGAACCTCTCTGTACTACCAGAGCCATATACTAGCCTGAGTAGTCAAAGGGTTTGGCCTACACTCTCCACGCTGGCCAGACGGGTTGGAGAGGTCTCTTTGATGTTAATAAGCTTTGTTTAGCTTGTGTTTCCTAAGTCTGCCGGGAACCACACGGCGAAGGGAAGGCCACGTTTAAATATACTTAATTTTTAACAGGTATTTTTGGGATGAATTTTATAAAAAGCAAATTAATAGAATACTAGCTGTTACCTGCGGCTTCGCCCGCGTGATATATAGCCTATGTCCTTCTCAGTACCCTGACCTATGTGTATGCAGAAATTGCATGATGATCGGTTCAGTAGCTTGGGCGTGAAAACGTAACAAACAAACTCACTTTCGCATTTATAATATTAGTTAGGATTGGGATAGGTTTGGTCACAACTCAATAAATATAAATAAATATATACGGAAAAATCACACAGATTGAGCTAGCCCCAAAGTAAGTTCTTATGAAAGACTTGTGTTATGGAATACTAACTCAACGATACTATATTTTATAACAAATACATATATATGTCGCGGTTAGTGAAGCGCCATCTAACGTCATCGGCTGGAAATACTGATACCGAATAAATGTTGCCACTTTAAATTAAAATTGTGATGTTAATCGATATTGAAATGTCAAGTTTCGACTTGGGTGGAATCGATTTCGTATAACGGCAACACCGAGGCAACGTCATTTGTTGAACGAATGGAATAGTTCACTTTTGAATTGAGAGCCGTGCCGTTAACACATCGCGTCCACCGCATTTCAATTTCCGCAAAAATCAAGTTGATCGTTGCAGAGAATTTAATTGTTTTAATTTATTTTGTTTAATTAAACGTCTTGGAGTGTGCTCGTGCTATTATTACATGATGGAAGGCGAATCATCGGATCACGAAAATATTCACGATGCGACATCAGAATTGGGATTGAACCGAGAATTCCCACAACGAAGACTGGCGGATCCTGACGGCGATGAAAAGTGGTTCCGGCTTTTGGATCAATAGAATCGAAACTTTATGGCTATTGTGCAAGCTATGAATGGACGGTCAAATGCCCAGAAGTTACGATTTCCGGAATTCGATCCTGATAAAGAAAATGTGGACGCGCGTGCCTGGATTAGCACTGCAGACATGTGTGTTGTGGATCAGCAGCTTTCTGGTGCCCCTTTGATGTTAGCATTGAGTGCTGCGTTGAAAGGACAAGCTTCAGCCTGGTTGGCCCAAATCTCTTACCATGGAATGTGCTGGAAGGACTTCAAGGAGCTCTTCATTTCGAGGTACGATTGCCCAGAAACTGCGGCAGCTCATCTTATTAATCTGCATGCAAGCAAGCCGAAAGATAACGAATGTCTTGCAGCTTATGCGGCTACTTTGATGACGTCACTTATGACAAAATGGAAGGATTTGAGTGTCGAACAAATTGCCGTGGCAACGGTTATGTCCCATATTGCTCGGTTTGAGCCACGTGTTCAAGAGCTGTCATTTACAAACGATATTTCAAGCAGAAACCGTTTGCAACAAGAGTTAAAAGCTGTATCATTTCTGAAACGCAAATTACCTACTTCTGAAAGTGATAAAGCCTCAGATTTCAAGCGCTTCAAAGAAAATCCGGTTAAGTGCTTTACTTGCGGCAAGCTCGGACACAAAACGTTGCAATGCCGATATCGTCGTGACTTTCCGAGGCAGAATAGTAAAGCTTCTATATCGTCGAGTGACCTTAAAATTGGATCAAGCCAGACTAAGAGCGTTCCTGCTAAGATTTTGACCTGCTTTCACTGCCGAGGACTAGGCCACTACGCTTCAGAATGCCCGAAGCGTCGGAGCCAGGATGCAGCCAGCGGTAGCAGTGGAGGTGCCGGGAGTGTCCAGCCAAGCGAGAAACGAGTGGACGTCTGCGCCGTGAGCTCGCCTATGGGAATACTTAGACATTCTGGTGAGCAGTTTCAATTTTCTTATGATTCTGGAGCTGAGTGCTCACTCATAAAGGAGTCTGTAGCTTTAAAATTTAGTGGTAAACGTTTTAATAATATCGTGACTATGACCGGCATTGGACAAACTTCAGTTAACAGTATTTTGCAAATTTTTACAACCGTTGAAATTGACAATATCACCATAGAGATTTTATTTCACGTTTTACCGGACTCTTACCTGCGTTATGATATAATGTTGGGTCGTGAATTATTGGGACAGGGATTATCTGTTCACATGACATCCGTTAAATTGCAGTTTATTAAAACACCTTTGGTTAATGCATGTGATATTAAAAACATGTTGACTATTGACTTTAACGAAATCGACACCGATGTTCCTTCAGATTTTAAAGACGAGTTGATTGATATTTTAAAATCGTATGCACAGCACTTTACAAATGGCATTCCCACGACTCGTGCTGACGTGTCTCCCATGCAAATACGTCTCAAGGACCCCAGTAAGACCGTTTATAGACGCCCATACCGTCTTAGCCCTGATGAACGTAGAGTAGTGCGCGATCGTGTGAATGAGCTGCTTAAGGCTGGTATAATTCGTCCAAGTTCTTCTCCCGATGCGAGTCCTATTCTTCTAGTTAAGAAGAAGAACGGCGAGGATCGCATGTGTACCGACTTTCGTGAAATAAACGATAATACCATACCTGATCGGTTTCCTCTCCCTCGTATTGAGGATCAAATAGCTAGGTTGAATGGAGGATGCTATTTTTCAATTCTTGACATGGCTTCAGGATTCCACCAGATACCCATGCATCCAGATTCAATTGAGATCACCTCTTTTATTACTCCTGAAAATCAGTATGAGTATTTGGCCATGCCTTTTGGTCTCCGCAATGCTCCTGCTGTTTTTCAGCGTGCTGTCATGGAGTCCTTAGGTGAACTGGCAAACTCTTATGTGGTTGTTTATATGGATGACCTTTTGATTGTGGCCAGTACACCTAAACAGGCTCTCGAAAGGCTTAATGTTGTTTTGAGTGTTTTAACCAAAAAGGGGTTCTCAATGAAGTTGAAGAAGTGCTCTTTTCTCAAAACAAAAGTCGAATACCTGGGTTATGAGGTCAGTCAAGGTCAAATACGCCCCAATCCCAAAAAGATTGTAGCTCTTACTGCTCTTCCTCCTCCTGAGACGGTTACCCAATTGAGACAGTTCATCGGATTAGCATCTTATTTCCGGCAATACGTCCCTAAGTTTTCCCAAATTATGTCACCGTTATTTGCTCTAACTACCGGCAATGGTAAAATAAATTGGCAACCTTGTCATGAACAAATTAGGCAGCAGATAATTCAGGCGCTGACTAGTGAACCAGTTCTAACAATTTTTGACCCCGAACGAGAAACAGAGTTGCACACTGACGCGAGTCAGGTTGGTTACGGTGCAGTATTATTGCAGAAGGTAGACGGTAAAAATCACGCTATAGCCTACTATAGCCGACGTACAACGGCCGCAGAATCGAAGTACCACTCATATGAGCTGGAAACTCTTGCTGTTGTTAACGCAGTCAAACATTTCCACCATTACTTACATGGCAAAAAGTTTACCGTTGTTACCGACTGCAACGCGCTTAAGGCAGCTCGTACTAAGCTTGATTTGACTCCTAGAGTCCATCGTTGGTGGGCATTTCTCCAATCTTATAACTTTGACGTAGTGCATAGGGAAGGTAGTAAAATGTGTCACGCAGACTTTTTCTCTAGGAATCCGCTTCCCGAATCACAGCCTAAAATAGTAGAGAAGGTTCTTCCCAAACAAGTCAATATAACTGAACTAGGCGAAAATTGGTTACTCGCGGAACAGGAGCGTGATGCTGAAATTTTACAGCTAAAAACTGACTTGTCTGTGAATAACCTAGGAGATGACTTAGCAAAGACTTATGAGTTGCGATCCGGTGTCTTGTATCGTAAGGTCCAGAGGAATGGAAAAAACGCGTTGCTTACCTATCGTCCCTAGATCCCTAAGGTGGTCGGTTATCAATAATGTGCACAGTGGATTGCTGCATTTGGGTTGGGAAAAGACGTTGGAAAAAATGTATGATCTATATTGGTTCGAGAATATGTCCAAGTACGTTAGGAAATTTGTTGAAAACTGTGTGACGTGTAAGGTTTCTAAAGGACACTCGGGAAAAGTTCAGGCAGAATTACATCCCATCCCAAAGGCAGCCATCCCCTGGCACACTGTTCACATTGACGCGACAGGAAAGTTAAGCGGCAAAAACGATAAGAAGGAGTACGTATTTGTATTAATTGACGCATTTACAAAATACGTTATTTTATATCATACGCACAATATTGATACGGTTAGCAGTATAAAAGCCATTAAACATAGCGTTTCACTTTTTGGTGCCCCATCTAGATTAATTGCAGACCAGGGACGATGCTTTGCAAGTCGAGAATTTCGTGAGTTTTGTGAAGTTCCAAACATTAAGTTACACCTAATCGCTACTGGAAGTTCGCGTGCAAATGGGCAAGTTGAGCGCATAATGAGCGTTCTTAAAAATATGCTAACTGCGGTAGAAACTACCAATCAATCCTGGCAAGAAGCCCTTCCAGAAGTACAACTGGCATTGAATTGTACACAAAGTCGTGTCACTAAGTCGAGTCCCCTGGAACTTTTGATAGGTAGGGTTGCGCGACCTCTTGACATTTTCCAATTTGACGATGACGAACCGACTGTAGACATTAATCAGGTTAGAGCTGACGCAATTAAAAACATTGCTAAAGATGCTGACTATAATAAGATACGATTTGATAGTACAAAAGCAAAATTTGATAACTTCTCTGTGGGTGATTTTGTCTTACTGAAGAATGAAGAGCGGAACCAAACAAAGCTAGACCCTAAATTTAAAGGTCCATATCGTGTCGTTGAGGTTCTTGATGGGGACCGCTATGTCTTGAAAGCTTTGAGTGGTAACCGCACATTTAAGTATGCTCATGATCGTTTACGAAAAGTGCCAAATGATTTTCCAATGTTAGAAATTACCGATGATGTCAACGTTAACAATAATGAAACTATCGAGCAATAACGATTTTTTCGTGTGATGATTTGTTCTTTGTTCACTGTTCTGTGTATATCCGCCGGATGGAGGCGATGACTAAGTGTATCCGCCGGATGGAGGCGATGATTAAGTGTATCCGCCGGATGGAGGCGATGACTGTGTGTATCTGCCAGATGGAGGCAAAGAGAATATGTGATCAAAGAATATGAAATGGTTTGTCGATGGCATTGTTGTACAGTTGGATGTTAAACTGGTCTAGTTTGAAGATTGCTCGATGGTTATTGATTGTAATTTGATTTTTCAGTAATGTTTTCAATAACTTAAACTATCTCGTTTGTTTTGATTATGAATAAAGTACTTGACCTAAGTAGAAATAATTTCATTAAAAGCCCCTGTTGCAGCCCCTATTAGGTCAGGGTTGGCCGAGACGCCAATGGTGCGTTACTGCAGAGATGTTTTTATTTTCAGATTACCCACACGAGGACGTGTGAAGCATCAGAATGGCCGTGTCGCGGTTAGTGAAGCGCCATCTAACGTCATCGGCTGGAAATACTGATACCGAATAAATGTTGCCACTTTAAATTAAAATTGTGATGTTAATCGATATTGAAATGTCAAGTTTCGACTTGGGTGGAATCGATTTCGTATAACGGCAACACCGAGGCGACGTCATTTGTTGAACGAATGGAATAGTTCACTTTTGAATTGAGAGCCGTGCCGTTAACACATCGCGTCCACCGCATTTCAATATCCGCAAAAATCAAGTTGATCGTTGCAGAGAATTTAATTGTTTTAATTTATTTTGTTTAATTAAACGTCTTGGAGTGTGCTCGTGCTATTATTACATGATGAAAGGCGAATCATCGGACCACGAAAATATCCACGATGCGACATATAGATAAACATCCAAGACCCAGGTCAATCTGAAAAAGATCGCTTTCCATCTTGACCTGTCCGGGGATCGAACCCGGGACCATCCGTGTCGCAGGCAGGCGTGATGACCGCTGCGCCACGGAGCTCGTCAATAAAATAGAACCCTTCTCATAACTGCTAAAATACAGATATAATTTTATATGTCGAGTATAAAACAACCCTGCAGCACCGTCGTCTAACTATTACCACCTTGTAGTTGGTTTAAATTTTAATTTGGTCCAATATTTTTTGTAGGAGTTGGCTGTGTATACGATAATATTATATTGTTTTTCATAAGAATGAACCTAAAGCATTACAGTCCTCTTCGAGTAGTCGTATAACATAGATTTAAAAAGAAATAATTCCTACTTCTATGTATTACCATGGAGATATGTACCACGCTTTGGTACCACGGTACTTTCGTGTGTATAACATAGATTTAAAAAAATACATAATGTCGTAGAAAGACCACCAATACGACAACTTCTGGCCAAAAACTAGCAAATAGAACGACGGAACCTCAAACAACTACTAGCCCGCAAATGAGCAGGCTTCCATAAAAGGGTAGCGGCAAACATCGTTACGCCAACAAAATATTTGAATATAATTTGGCCGCGTAAATAGAATGTTTACAATACATTTACACGAACTATGAGCAATGTGTTTGCTGAATAAACTATTTTAACCAATTTTAGAAGAGGAAGGTTATTTATTTTGCGTATTTTAGCATATAACTTCATCATCATCGTTCGCCTCCGTGGTCCAGTGAATAAGGCGTTCGCCTTGTTGACTCGGGGTCGTGGGTTCGATTCCCACGGAAAGTATACTTTGTTGTTTCCAGTTTGGTTAGGACATTGCAGGTATCAATCACCTAGTTGTCTGATAAGAAAGATGATTCCGTGCTTCGGAATGCACGTTAAGCCGTTGATCCCGGCTGCCATCTGGTAGTCGTTAAAGGAACCACGTCAGAGGCCGAGAGGCGGTTCCGAAGAACTCTGACACCAGGGCGTGGTCGATTGACCGTGTCACCTACACGAAATGATGATGATCATCGTTATCATTGACAGCCTTCCACTTTTATTTTCACTACGGAAAATACCACATTTGGTTTTTAACCTCCGACGCAAAAAGAGGTATGCTTACAGCATATACGACGTTTGTCCCTTACAGGTGATGATTTTATTACCTAAGAACGTTCCATTAGAATGAATGAAAAACGTTTGTTTTTTTTTTCGTGTATGTAAACCAACACTGGTGTCAGATTTTTCAAGCTGCCTTAAGGCATGTGGCATAGCTTTAAGACCACCATCAATGATGACAGCAGGGAACGACGGCTTAACGTGCTTGAAAGAAAAATAATTTATTGAAGCCACACATAAAAGAAGAATAAAATTCAATTCAGCATAGTAAGTTTTTTTATCTATTTCCTATAGAGTAAGGCACCAAAAAGTGCCTACTCAGGACAAGGCAGTGATGCAACTGACATCACGCGTGACATCTTTGAGAAGAGAATTGGAGCGCTGCTGGGCAAACAGTTGATAGAAATCAAGGATTAAGATTATTCAAAAATGTGTAGTTACCGCTCAGTTAGTGTTTAGACAAAAAGAATGCTAAAGGCTTACATGCTGTCCCGACCCCACATAAGTGGGAGAAGGCGAAGAAGAAGAAGAGAAAGAGCAAATAAAGTATTGAGTATTGATTTCCTATGTTTTCGCGATTGTTACACATTTAAATAAAATTATTTTAATACGATTTTTATCGCGTTTATTACCTACCTCCGACCACACGAACACTGTAAAGTGCTCGAAACGTTAGGTGTATAAATAATGTAATAAACGCGATAAAAGCCGTATTAAAATAATTTTATTTAAATATTGAGTATTGAGAATTGAGAAAATAAAACAAAGTTTCATACGTCTAAACCAATTTTCAAAACACATTTTATAGTCCGCAACGGAAACCTCTAACATGATTAAATTTCTAAAACTTAACCGTCTTAAAACGTAGAACTTTTCCGATTTTACGCAAAAACACTCAACAATTTCAATATTGGGCTTTCCTAAGAACTATTTAGGGACCTTTTCGCCCAATTAAATAACCTAAATCAATTTTAAGGGTGCGTATCCATTCAGCCGACCTAAAGGGTCACTTAAAGGGCGCCCGTCCTTTTTGTAGATGTTGCTAGCAGTTAAAAGTTTTTTGCATGTTATTTCGAGTGTAAAAAGAATTTCTTGGGTATTTTTGGAAAAAGATACACGCGAGTGCTTTTCTCAAAGCGTGGCCTTTCTTTATGTGTAGTTAAAAGGTCATATTTTACAAGACGAATTTATTTTTAAATCTATGTTTTCTACATATCTAACAACTAGCTATGCCCGCGACTCAGCGTGGAATAGTGAGTTTCAGTGACCTTTTTTCGAATTAAAAAGTAGCTAATGTCCTTTCTCAGGCTGCAGTCTATCCGTGCATCAAATTTCATTTACATCGCATCAGTAGTTTTATTTATAATTTCTAGACAGAGTTACTTTCGGCTTTATAATGTTAAGTATGAAAGTATGGAGTTTTGGTTCCTTTTTTCGATGTTTTCTTAAAGAATTAAATAACGAAAATTCTTTGTTATACATATAATTAACGCCTTCGAACGTACTCACTCAATCTGTATGTTTTTTTTTTTTAATTAAAATTTTTAATACTATCGTTGGTCTCATATGCCTCCGTGGTCCAGTGGTTAAGGCGTTTGCCTTGTTGATCCGGGGGTCGTGGGTTCGATTCATACGGGATGCATACTTTGTTAAGTTGTTTCGAGTTTGGTTAGGACATTGCAGGCATGAATCACCTGATTGTCTGATAAGAAAGATGATTCCGTGCTTCGGAAGGCACGTTAAGCCGGTGGTCCCGGCTGCCATCTGGTAGTCGTTAAAGGAACCATGTCAGAGGCCGAGAGACGGTTCCGAAGAACTCTGACACCAGGGTGTGCATGGTCGACTGACCGTGTCACCTACTCGAAATGATAATGATGATGGTCTCATATGAAAGTTGTTTACCTTGACAGGGTGATTTGATGAAGGATTAAAGTATGTTCTCTAGCACCTTGTAAATCTCCGTTTTCTCAGATTCACATTAAAATCTAAAGTTAAACTTAACACCAGTAACAAAACGGGCACAACAGGCAGCAAAAGCTTAAAATCTCAGATCTCAAAGGAAATCCAGTAAAAGCAATACGACTTTCAGATTGCATTCAAAGCTTTGGAGAGCTTCAGGTGCCATCAAGTATACATCCTAACGGTTATACATACAATATACGATTTTATAATACCTAATATCTTTCAAAAGGTAAAGCTTATGTTCTTCTCGTACTACGTACTTGAGAAAACGCATATATATACAAACATACATACTATCACGCCTTTTTCCCATGAGGGTAGGCAGAGACCAAGGACCGCCACTTGCTACGATCCTTACAAAACTCTTTCGCTTCATCTACATCCATCACTCTTTTCATACATGCTCGCCGGTTTCGGGTACTCCTGACTTGCCCCTTGACAAGAATGGCCGCAATCTGGTCACGGTATGTGCGTCTAGGCCGGCCGCATATGAGTTTATTAATTACAATTGGTTCATTAGTCTAAGCCTGAAAGTATAAAAAACAATATTTCAAATGAAACATCACATATTAGAGTTAGATATTATATATAGGTATATATATAATATCTAACTCTCTCTCCGCCGTGTGGTTCCCAGCAGAGTAGAATAGGACCACTCCAAGTCTTCCCGTGGATGTCGTAAAAGGCGACTAAGGAAACTCAAGCTAAACAAAGCTTATAAACATCAAAGAGACCTCTCCAACCCATCTGGCCAGCGTGGAGAGTGTAGGCCAAATCGTCTACTGCCCTGGCTATATAAGCTCTGGTAGAACAGCTCTCTGTACTATTACCACACAGGAGCACGACCCTCTGGTCGTGCTCCTGCAGTGGAGACTAAAAAGAGACCTGATGATGATGATGATAATATATAGGAATAAATCACACAGTTTGAACTATTTTATTTATTTATTAAACTTTATTGCTTCAAATTTAAAATTTGTTACACAAGGCGGACTTAATGCTAGAGCATTCTCTCCCAGTCAACCATAGGGATAAACAGAACTATCCCCTCAGTAAACTTATATAATCAATATGACACTCGTTACTCATCAGTGACATCTCCCCATTCAACGCACGTTTAAATCTAAAGTTAAATTTAAAACCAGAAATTGAACGGGAACTACAGGGAGTTCAACCTTAAAATCTCCGGTCTCAAAGGAAATCCAGTAAAAGCAATTCGACTTCCAAATTGCATCGAAAGCTCTGGAGAGCTTTCAGGTACCACTACATGCAGCTTTTATGTGTGTACGACTTATACATACAATAGAGCTTGTAAATTAACCTTAAAATCAAAAAATGAATAAGTTTTGCAGTTGCAGTGAAATACAACTCAATAATTTGTTGCAAAACTGCTTACATATTCTGAATCCCTATCCGTACTTCCCTATTAATATTATAAAAGCGAAAGTGAGTTTATTTGTTTGTTTGTTACGCTTTCACGCCGTATCTACTGAACCGATCATCATGAAATTTTGCATACAAATAGGTTAGGGTACTAAGAAGGACATAAGCTATATATCACGCGGGCAAAGCCGCGGGTAACAGCTAGTATTAAATATTTGTTTTATACCTGCTACAGGTATTTATGAATACACCAATAAAATTTTCATAGATATGGTTTCCTACATATTAATTGAGACTTTCAAGTTCTGTTCTGTTCTGTTAAGGTAAATCAAATACCACACTTAAAAATGTGGGGTAGAAATGTAAGGTGTCATAAGCCCTAATGCTAATAAAAGGAAGGGTATGGTGGAGAAATTTCGTCGTGCAAGATCAAACCACGGTGGCCTATTTGGTGAGGCGCTAGTCGAACCTCGCCCGAATTTTTTTTTTTCCCATTTCATATTTCCAAAACTATTTTTTTAATTTTATTTCTCCACTTTGGCGGCGTGAATAATCTTAATTATTACCCCTGCCAAATTACAGTATTTCAGTACTTTTAGTTATGGTCTCCGAGCCAAGCCAAGAATATAATAATATATACGGACAAATCACACAGATTGAGCTAGCCCCAAAGTAAGTTCGAGACTTGTGTTATGGAATTCTAACTCAACGATACTATATTTTATAACAAATACATACCTATATAGATAAACATCCAAGACCCAGGTCTATCTGAAAAAGATCATTTTCCATCTTGACCTGACCGGGGATCGAACCCGGGACCATCCGTGTCGCAGGCAGGCGCGTTGACCGCTGCGCCACTGAGCTCGTCGGAGAGACAGACATACAGACAGACATCGCGATACTATAAGGGTTCTTTGTTTACTACGGAACCCTAAAAAAGTAATCCTAAATTCAAGCAAATGTGATGTTATCGTTTTCAAAACTGGATATTTTGATATCGCGCTGAGTCATCGCAAAGTTCTCAGAAGCGCTAAGCTTTAGAACTTCCAAACTGGCACGGAAGCTTCGGCGGTTTGTTATTGAGGAAATGTTTTTATTTCTAAAAATGTTTTGGGGACTTACCGCCGAGAAGGAGGAATATCGATGTATAAAAAAAAAATATATATCGATCTAAGGTTTCTTTTTTTATTTACACTTAAGTTTTATTTAGATAGGATAATTTCATTTTTTAAGCTAAGTAGTTTTAGTTTAGTCTAATATTTATATACCTATGAATATTTATATATACTATATGTTCAAATAAAAAAAATATTTCGATAAATATGCTCCGTTTGAAATTGAGATGGGAGTTTTTGCTTCAAAATTATTATAATAATTATCGAGGTTACTAACAAATGGTTTTCGCGCGTATGTATGTATATATCTATATATGTAATTATGCCTGTACTATTTTGTTCTTCCTATAGCCTAAACGACTAGATTTTAAAGTGTAAGGTGTCATTGCATTCGTATTTTCCCCATCATAGCCTATGTTACGTCAGCGAAAAATCATTGTAGCGGACATAAACTGACAAAAAAGGCAGTTGTGTTTTTATTTTTGAAATAATGCTAAGAAAAGATACGATAGATTGTGTCAAGGAAGTGTGAACAAGAAAAGAGTAACAAAGGCTATAGTAGATGACAGAACAAAATGGAGAGAACAGACATACTGGGCCGATCCCACGTAAAAAAGTGAGATAATATTAATGAAGAAGGAGATTTAAAAAAAATCTTATTCCTACTTCTATGTATTAAGTTACAACACCATAATATCACTCATTCATCGCGAAATAACTCATTTCACAAAGAATGAACTGTTCCTGAGGGATTTACAAAAACGCGAGAGAAGCTTCGTGCAAAAGCTAGTTATAACATAACGTGAGAAAACTTAGAGTATAATATTATACATTTAATTTGAAACATAAGCTATCGAATGTAAATTGTATGTACAATTATTATGTCAATGCTAATTGCGAGTATTGAAACAATAATTGTGTTCCTAGGCGATTAGTTAAGACAGACTTTATCTACCATTGTCTAGAATTAGAATAAAAATGTTAAATATAAGTCCGTATTATATGGCAGTTAAAATATTTAATGAACTTCCCCGCCTTTATAAGAAATGAAAGTAAATATACGGAAATTCTCGAATGCGTTGAAATCCTTCTAGACTCAGTATGTTTTTATTCCATTAATGAATACTTTCTAATTAGGCATAGGCCGTTAATTTATTAATAAAATTTAAACAGGTTTTTGCAAATAAGACAAGTACTTAATTTATATAAATAAAAACAAAGAACTAAACTAAGATTATAAATAAATAAATAATTAATAATTAAATAGATCGTTTATTTTTCTCTCCAAATATTCACTAGGTTACACAAGGTTTGCGTGGCAGCATATTACCTAAAATAAGTGAAGAGAACTGGTGCCTGAGATAGGTAGGTTAGACCCACCTGTATTACAGGTCACCAAGCTCATTCCGCCCTTATGATAGATAGTATGGTACAACGGGACGCAGGCACGTAACGTGCGAGCAATAAATCTACTATAACTAGTTAAAAAAAAACTAACCTACAAAAAGAAAGTTAAGTTAGCCAAATTGAGCACCCTGCCCTCTGACTGCAGTCAAAAGTCTGCTCAAAAGTAATTTAAACTAATTTAAACAGATAATACTATATATATATACTTAATTTACTGACGATTAATATATATTGTAAAATATAAATAATAATTTAAACAGTAAATATAAATTACAGTTTAATATATCAATTAAAAATTATATAAAACTGTAATTTATTATGCATTCCCTCGATCGGATATTGCAATCTGCGAAGGGAAAGAAGAAGCTGGTACATTCAAAGTTTTTTATTTTGCCACAGAGCGGCTTGGTGGTATATTTTTTAATGTTTGTATTTTTTTAATGACGCAACATTAGGTAATCGCACCATCGAGAACCTAACTTATTTATAGGTATTCCTCATAAAGGGTTTTACCATAAACAATAAAACATTGAGGAAATCGGAAACGATAATGGGGAAACACAGAGATGAGAGAAAATCATCAAGTACGTCACTTTACCCTAGATATATTTTTATTTATATATAGGGACAGAATTTTACATATAATACATTAAACAATAAAACTAACTTATAAGAACTAGAAACTAACAATTAAACCTACCTAAGAAATAAAATGACTTATAAATAAAACCTAGCTATAAATAAAGAAATGTCCTGCAGGTCATTACCTTGCGGTAATGTGCCCAGAAGACTGGCAGCTTTGCCACGTTGAATGGCAATGCTTATTCTTTGGGCAAGATAGTGACCAGCCCTCTGGTCATTCGACACCTCGACCAGCCTTTTGCTCACAAATTTGAATAGTTTGTGAGCTGAGGGGCCCCACGGACCCAGTGTCTCGACCCCAAATGGCTCAAAAATATATGCGTCACCCAGGGATATATATTTGCGCCGTTTGAGGGACTCTGCGGTAGCTGCAGCCATGCCAGCCTTACAACTTGTGACTACCACACAAATTGAGCTAGCTCCACAGTAAGTTGCGAACTTGTGACAGGATAATAACTTTTTGAGGATAGAAATCGTCGCTTAGGCGCAAGTTTTTTTTACCCTACACCTATTTCATTTTACCAATAGTAGATTACTACTCATTACTCATAACTTTAATATTAACAGGACGTAACACAAACCTTTTATTAACTTTTTTACTCGCTATGACCGCGATGGATCTCCATAGATGGCTGGTAACTCCCTAGAAAGATCAGCGGACAAGACAGGGATGGGTTGCTAACCGCATCGCCTATTAACGCCATTCGCCCAATCTCTTATCCGGCTAACGAAAGAATGGTACAAAAATACATGTTTTAAACCTCCGGCAATATCCACTAAACGGGGGCCTCTTCTGTCTTCACTGTTATTCTAAGTTCGCAACTGTATTAGATACAACGGGGAATCTTGATTGTACGGATTTCGAGTTAGGTAAAGTGATTTATATATCTATCCACGCGTTTGAATTCAAAGATTTTATTCAGAAAATAGGCCTGTTCGGGCACTTTTTTACGTCATTATGAATTTAAATAATTCTAATTTACTTAGAAATATGTTGATATTATTAATTAGTGTTCAAAAGCTACAGAGTACTAGCGTTTCGGAACCGACCACAGCAGAGAAGAAACGCCGGAAGAAACTCTTTTACTTTTCTTACAGTATTGGTCGCCTAGAGCTTTGTATATTTTCCTTTTTCTTTTTCCATTCTTTTTTTAATATCATAGAAATACAATTTAAAAATACATAATTTTGTTGTCATATGTTTGAATCTGTTTACCGTCCCATACGAGAACTTATAGAAATATCATTAATGCGAAAGTGAGTTTGTAGGTCTGTTCATTCGTTAGCTTCTACGCTCTTACTACTGGACCGATTAGCATGAAATTTTATATTATACACATTGTTAAGAGATAGGGAGAAGGATATACTCTATCTTTTATTTCGAACATCCATACTGTTCCCAAGAAGACGACATTTAACACCAGTAGAGCCGCGGGCGTAAGCTACTAATTTATTTTTAGAGCCATATAGAGCCTAAAGTAATACACGAATAGTGGAAGAAAAAGTTTAAAACAATCTAGCTATACATGTCGCCTAGGCTCGGATCTCAAGTGTCTTCACTCTCCTGAGCTCGTATGTGTAGTAGATATTACGCAACAGGGAACCAGACACTATCCATGGATTGTACGGATTTAGAGTTAGAGGGATTCGGATGTCTGTTCGCCCGTTTGAATCTAGTTTACCGTCTCGAGTAGTCTCAAAGAAGTAGTTGGAGAAATGCAACATAAATATTTCTTTGGTCCACTTCATGAACTTCGAAAAGATAATTGTATACACTCCTCAGCAGGCACTTCTCTTACTTTTTCCTAATTTCAATGATACCACGAGTGTCTTTGAATCGCAGGATCCCAGGTTCGATCCCCGGTTACATCAAGATGGAAACATTTTTTCAGATTGGCCCGGGTCTTGTATGTTTATTTATAAACAGTGTAAGGGTCGTGCTCCTGCAGTGGAGACTAAAAAGACCTGATGATGATGATGATGATGAAAATCTAACCTTGCTATATTTTCGGGCTTACCTCTACTGATCATACTGAACAACTTTAACTATGGAACATGAATCGATATAAAAACGAACTTTAGGTTCCCCAATAATGATTGCTAATGTTTTCGCGATTGTTACACATTTAAATAAAACCCTTGAATATCATTAAAACTGAAATCAAATATATTCAAATGAAACACTTTTACAAAGGTTTAAAAGTAAGTACATACTTTAAATACATGCAAAATATTGGAATTATTTTTATATAAGCTGTTTTAAGTGGGTCAATGAATTCCATATGGAAAATTGAGACAGTAACCACAATTTATTAATAAAACTGTCCAGACCATATTGTGTCGACGAATGCTTCATCATCAGGTTTTTTTTTTAGTCAAGTCAAGTCAAAGATTTTTATTCAAAATTGGATAATTGTATCTCTTTTTGAACGTCATATTTTTTACTTTATTATTTTTAATTTTTAATATGCAAAATGGAAAAACTACTAGCGTTTCGTAATGACCACTGGTGAGAAGAATACGCCGAAAGAAACTCAATCCAGACTTGGGCCCTACGTGCCTGAAGGGCTTCGATTACAATATTTTACAAGTATTTATTTATTTCTAATGTTATTTATATTAATTACAATAAATTACAATCAATTAAATTACTGCCACGGATTTTTATCATTTAAATAATCATTAATACAATAATATGCCTTTTTTACTAACTGGTTTTGAACAGCAGTTTTAAACTTATGTAAAGGTAGACCCGATATTTCTGCGGGAATTTTATTATAGAAGCGTGCTCCGAGACCCATAAATGAACGCTTAGTTTTCTGCAATCGCAAAGCTGGTGTAGCCAACTTATTTTTATTTCTTGTGTTTCGGTCATGAATGTCACTATTTTTCTCATATAAATGTAAATTATGGTGTACAAACATAATATTCGCAAATATGTACTGAGAAGGTAAGGTTAAAATATTAAAATCTTTAAACAATTCTCTAAGAGATTCTCTAGCACCAAGTTTATATATAGATCTAATAGCTCGTTTCTGCAGGATAAATATTGTGTTCACTTCTGCAGCGTTACCCCATAGTAAAATTCCATAAGACATAACACTATGAAAGTAACTAAAATATACCAAACGCGCGGTTTCAACATCGGTCAGTTGTCTAATTTTCCTGACAGCATAAGCCGCAGAGCTAAGTTTACCTGCCAAGTTTGTAATATGGGCACCCCATTGAAGCCCGGCATCAAGCAAATTATCTATCAAATCTAGTGGTTCATTATCCATTACTATGCGAGTTGGTATTTTGGCAACATTTGGTAAGCAAAATTTAATACACTTAGTTTTCTTAGTATTCAACAAAAGATTGTTCGCTGTGAACCAATCTAACACTTGAGCTAATGTACTATTAACCTCGTCAAAAAATTCAGTTTGTCTATCTATTTTGAACACAAGAGAAGTATCATCGGCAAATAGTACAGCCTTACATGTAGTGACACAGTAAGTCTCCACTGCAGGAGCACGACCCTCTCTGTACGACGAATACTTAAAGGTTCTGAATTGACTCTTTAGTAAATCAGCTAAAATTTATCAAGTCAGCCTACTTAAATAAAAAATATTTGATATATATGGTTATTTAAGAAAGTAAACAATTATTTATCGCCTTTAACAGCTTCCCTGTTCCATGAATTTTTGTGAACAAACAATTGTTTTACTGTTGTGTCTTATATATGAAAGAGATTTCTTAAGAATGTAAAAGTCTATTTAAGCTTTATAAGTTACAAAATTAATGATTATATTAAATACTACGTAAGTAAAACATTTCTAAAACTTAGAAGAAACGAAACGCAAAAATAAAGTGTCCACTTTGAAAAATAGCAATCCGTTTACTAACTTAATAAAATTCAAACTTACCGCTGCAAAACTGAACACGAACTTGCAGAAACAATTTAAAAACTACATGCTAACTTTTCAAAAGTTCGAAAGTACCTCCACTGGCCACTGGCAGCAAAACTCTACATAACTTCTGCTGCAGCGAGCCCACGATAATTCGAAACTAGGTTGGTCTAATTAACAGTTGTAGGCGATCTGAGTCATCCATTACACCTAACACGAACAAATTAGCACTAACGAACTCCGTAAACGCCCGCGTCAAACTCACGCATGCAACTGACGTTTCCCAACTAAAGTCTCATCTTTTAAAGCAGCAAGGGTTGCGCGCGCACAGACAATAAAAACCGAAATGCTAGCTTACCCCATAAACTGTCCTCATTAGAGAAAGGGCGCGTCTACCTTTATTACAGGCGTATGGCCCTCATTTCGCCGATCATCTGTTTATTTTACTTTAAGGCCATTTCTTGTCTTTATAGGTTGTTTTTGTGAGTTATAGGGGACGTTTGCGAGGCTAGCTAATAACGGATTATGGGGTTGGCCGCAATGGCTATATGGGACCACGCCTGTCTAAGCAAATGTCGAAGGAAATGTAGGTGTAAGGTTCTGTTTATCGGTTGGGTGTGGTAGGGTGCGGCTGCCCCGATTTAGCAGGTGGAAAAATTACACAAATTGACTTGGTGCTATTTTTGCTTTTTGCTGCTTTGGGGTTCTAGTATCATAGTGAAACGGAACCCATAAGTAAATTTTATATTTTACAATCCAATAGTAATCCGTATCAACCAAAATTACCTGATTTATATATACAGACAATACAAAAATTTGAGATTTAAAAAAAAAACGCAGTGAAGAGACCAAAATCTTGGTCCTTAATTATTTTTTTAAATGTAAAAGTAGGCATTTTTTCTCATACAATCATATTTCTTATTGGATATTTTTAAAATAATTCACCTTTTGCGCCGAACAACCTTTCCTTTTTATCCCTTTTATTGACTGGAAGAGAATACTCATAGCAATACATCCGCTAATTGTAACAAGTTTTGCTTTGGTACAATAAAATTGAAATAAATAAATAAAACCCTTGTAATAAATAATGTTTAAATCCTTTTAAAACGAAAAATTTCCACAGCATTGAATTTACAGTGATAAATATTTTTTTCCTTTAGTTCATTTACCAAAATTTGTAGTAAATTTTCAGACGTTAAATATTTATTTTACTACAGAACCCTTTTCCAGTGTCCATCACACCCTTAACTGGTCATTTCTATATGGGTCGTGATTTCACCCTCTCAATTATTAAAAAGGTACCCTTTTTGGCTAAATAATACCAAATTAGAATGTGCTGTCGTTTTTTTACGTATGTCGCACTTTGCAAATGGCTTCATTGTTGTGTACACCCTCATAAAAGTACCTTTTGCCATCAAAGGAAACAAAGCTGAAATTTCAGAGCGTACTTATCATAAAATGTTTGCTGAACTGACAAGATGTACTCGAGAAGAGTTTAAGGTTCACTCCGTTTGAGACATTTGTACCTTTGTACTTAGTGTAATAAGCTAGCGATGTTATATATAAGTATATAACGCAGAGGTGCAGCGGGAATAACCAGACGAGCGAATTGTATAGAAACGTCATTTATTACGCCACAGTTACATCATTGTCCCTACGGGAAGGCCGGGAATCCGAGCACTGTCCCTTACATAGCGAGCTGCGAGGAGGATTGATCCTAGTACTAAGTCCGGGAAACCGTACATTAGTACTAGGTGGAGAGAACTCAATCATCCGTTGTTCGACGGACTACTTAAGTGGAGACGAAGAAACTTTCATAGCGCGTTCTAAGTTACGCTCAGCTCCATCTAGTTATAGGCTCGGTAAACTAGCGTGCTACAAGTATAATTTTATTGCTATCAATATGATGATCTTTTACTGATAATTATGTTTTGCAAAACTTTTTTTTGAAAAAAAAATCGCTGCTATATAAATGGTTCTTTCTATTGTAACTTCTAGGCCAGTCAATATCGACATCAAACATTGCAAACGCGCATGTATTGGCGATTTTTTTAAATTTTGTTAAGACCACTAAGCAATAGTCTACACTCAAATTTGCAACTTTCTTAAGGGGGCACACTAAGCACAGTAGCGACGCCAATCATTTTATTCATTTACAAATAGAAAGAAATTCAAGAATGTAAATCATATAAGCACTAGTAAATAACCTAAAGTATTTTTGGAATCATGTTTAATATTATCAGAATCAGTGAGAATTATGAGAATCAAATTACCGCCAAAAACGGCCGTTTTTG
Organism: Rhodophaea formosa; assembly: GCA_963082605.1. NCBI lineage: Eukaryota > Metazoa > Arthropoda > Insecta > Lepidoptera > Pyralidae > Rhodophaea > Rhodophaea formosa. The sequence goes on along the minus strand of OY720228.1, from coordinate 2,507,321 downwards.
GCTGTCACGTTTTCTCTTAATGACTGATTCTCATAATATTAAAACATGATTTCAAAAATACTTCAAGTTATTTACTAAGGCTTATGTGATTTATATTCCTGAATTTATTTTTATTCGTAAAGTACTAGGAATAAAATGATTGGCGTCGCTACTGTGCCTAGTGTGCCCCCTTAATCCTGTTCTACTCCGGGAAGTATAAGACTTTTTTTCAGTTAGGAAAAAACTACCTTAGGGATGCCTTTTTCGGGTATCTTTGTAGTATGCTTTTATGAAATGCACTAAATTATCTACCGTTTGAGTATAATTTGAACTCTGTGTGACTTATAGTTATTGAGTAATAGCTGGTCAAACCATGTCATTTTTTTTTTCCAAATTTGGCACTTTTTGAGGAAGTTTTGCTTTCCAGACCCTTACCAACGAAACTAAAGATCTTACAAGAAAGTTGTAAGAAAATTAAAGGTAGAAGTCTATATAAGCTTTCAAATGAGTGTAATTTCATCTCTTTAACAGTAGAAACACGGGCTCTCAAAAATAGTCCTTGCGACCGAAGCATGAAAAGTGGTTTAAACAAGCGTAGTAAACAAATTTCAAATTGCTTTGATCCTAATGTACACTATTCAGCACACACCTACATCAAATTTTACTCTTAGGTCGGAAAACCCCATTTTTGAGAGTCTGATCCCATACTATTCAAATTTTAAAGACATTAAATTACACTTATTTGAAAGCTTATATTATATAGTCTTCTATCTTTCGTTTTAACAACTTTCCTGTAAGATATTTAGTTTCGTTGGTACGGGCCCTGAAAACAATTTTGCTTTCTCCATATTGTGCCAAATTTGGGAAAATTGTTAGACAAGCTATGACTCAATAACTATAAGTCACAGAGAAATCAAATTTTCCTTAAACGGTAGATAATTTAGTTTACTTTAGGATTAGACAAGGTTTTTAACATATTGTAAAAACATATAAAATTCCAGGCCAAACTGTAATATCGTTTTTACTTATACAGCAGACTGTGTCTTTTTTACATATGTGGTGTTTAGTTGAAATTAATTAATTTCGTGTCAGCCTTTATTTTCGTTTCATTCAAATGCTCATCACGTTTATCTAGATAAACGGATTTTAATGAAAGTTTAGTCAGAACTGAGGTTACCAGATATTCGAAATAGCTGGGACACATAATAGTCAAGAGTCACAAGTATTATTTCTTCCAAGATAACAAGACTTCCAATTTACGGAAGTTTATTAGAATTATACGAAAATATACAAACTTAAAACAAAAATCTTCTTACTAGGAAAATAAACACGTACTTGTTTTTCGCGTCTATGGTAAAATTATATGATTGATTGCTACGTGCTAACTGTAATACCGCACAACACCGATCAACTTTGTACATCTTTAAACTGGACGTTAGCGACTCACCGAAACCACGGTGGAGACCATAAATTGAAAAAAAAATAACTATTTTTGGCTAATAATAGGGTTTGCCATTGTTATCTCCATTTCACACACTACCGATGATCAGTCTCATCAATATAATCACTAAAATACTGCCGCTTTTAATTTGTAAGATTTTGTTTTCAATTTTTGCACTAAAATTACCTTTATAGTTTATTTTTTTCCCATTTGCTAGTAACCCTAGTCAGGATAATCCTAAGCGTCCAGTGAAGTAAGTATTTATGTTAAATAAGAAATTACATTACTGCCGCTTTTAATAAGTAACAAAGATTTTGTATTTTCAAATTCCAGTTATAATCCTACTTTAGGGAATAATTCGTAATTAATAATTTAGCAAAATCGACACGAAAAAAAGTCCCAATTTTCCCCGTTTGATGGTCACCCTAGTCGGGATAATCCCAAGCGTCCAGATTAAACTCCGCACTACTTTGCCCCGAATGAAAAAGGAATTAAAGTGTGATTCCCTGCCCGCAAGAACTCTCCGTGGAGGGTGCACTTAAGTTCTTAAGATCTAGAAGATTCACATTAATTTTCATGCTTTTTACCCTTTGACTAAAACATCTGGGGTTTTTGCGAATATCAGCGTTAGTATCATCAACATCATCATCATTATCATCTTAAGGTCTTTTATAGTCCGAAGCCTCTTTGTACTACCAGAGCTGTCAAAAGGTCTAGCCTACACTCTAAACTCTACGCGCTACGGCGGGTTGGAGAGGTCTGTTTGATGTATGTTAGCTTTGTTTAGCTTGTGCTTCCTTAGTCGACTTCTACGACATCCACGGGGAGACCGTCTGGGCGTCTGGAATCATATCAATAGGCGATGCGGCTAGCAACCCACCACTATTTTGTTTCGGTTCTCCACCCACAAGTCCACTCACTTCCTAAACGTGGCCTTTAGGTTTTATAGACCGGCTCTGTCTACCCCGCAAGGGAAAAAGACGTGATAGTATGTATGTATGTATAGCTTTTACGGCCGGTCGCCGGATTGACGCCAACCTAGGGTAGCTCCAAAAGCACGAATAAATACCTGTGAGAATTAAAGCTACAAGTATTCTCGCCCTGGGGATCGAATACAGGAACTCTTGCTATCAAAGTAGAGTTCTAAACATTGCTACTGTATTGTTAATACAAAAATTATTTCAAATTTGGTTCAATGGAAATAAAAGCCATGATTAAAAAAATGAAATCAAAACAAAAAAAAAACAATTCCTCTTTATTTTGCTAGAGCAGTGTTTCCCAAAGTGTCCCAGTACGCGAAAAAATATGGAGTACTAGCTGATACCCGCGGCTTCGCCCGCGTGATATATATAGCCTATGTCCTTTTCAGTACCCTAACCTATAGGTATGCAAAATTTCATGATGATCGGTGTAGTAAATACGGCGTGAAAGCGTAACTAACAAACAAACAAACAAACTCACTTTCGCATTTATAATATTAGTTAGGATAGGGTAGGATTAGGGGGCAAGCGGTGAAGAGGATTATTGTTCATAAAGCTTTGATTTTGAGAGCGAATCACTTTTTTACAGTTTTATTTTGTAGTCACTCGATGACTGTCCAATAACTTTTAAAAATAGTACTTACAATTTCGTGTCTCTTTTTTTCCAGGAGGCATATCTTTCAACTCGGGCTCTACATCTGAAACAAAATAAAAGTAGCAAATAAGTACTGTTATATTCCGTTTTTATAAGTTATCTTGGTATCTACACAAGGACAATATTATACTGTCATCTGATTAGAATAATGTATGCAAATTTTTCCTATGAAACTAAGTAATACCAGTAGTTCGTACACTCCCATACATGGAACTAAAACTAAAAAAAAAACTTCAATCCTATACGTGCGGCGTATCCATTGGTAGGTCTTTAAAATGACACTGAGGTTCCTAAAACCATTTTTTTCTCAATACCAATCGTTTGAAAGACAGGCATTTGATAAGATATGAATAAGTAACGTCATTCACAAAGGTCAGTAGAACATAAATAAATATATATGTGGTTCGCGGCAGAGTTGAACTGGACCACTCCAAGTTTTCCCGTGGATGTCATAGAAGGCAACTCAAGAAACACAAGCTAAACAAAGCTTATAAACATCAAAGATACCTTTCCAACTAGTTTGACCAGCGTAGAGAGTGTAAAACAAATCCTCTGACTGCTTTGGGTAATATAATAATATGGCTCTGGTAGTACAGATTTTAGGAGACCGTTTTATGGCACAAATGTTTTGGAACCACTGCACTAAACAAACCTTTAAAAAGGTAAAACAAAGGCCATTTTGTTCAAACTGTATCAATCGTTCACAATGAGCACTTTAAACAATTAAGGGTACATTAAATATTTCCACACGCTCAAAAAGCTTAGAACAATAATTCTATTCTCGAGATTCGAACTGTGGACCGTTGGTGGTCGGAACAATTGCCGCTTATTAAAATAACTCGTGGTTCGATTTAAGTTGTAAACTTATAGCGTTTTTGATGTTTGTGTTGATGAACCTTCTTATAAAGTTTAGAATAACATTATTAATTATTAGTCTCTAACTCAGTTATTTTGTCCTTGACTAATAAGAAAACGGATTAATTAAAACAAATAAAATAGCATTTTTGTACAATACAATGTGTTTGGTATTGAACTATCACGTTCTCAACATGAAAACGAAAAACTTTTGTTCTGTGACTAAGCCTGAAATCGAGAAAGATTAATGTGCTTTTAAACCTCCTTCAAAAAAGGAGGAGGTTCATTGTTTTCCATAGTACGTTGAATACCTACTGATCAGAAATTGATGAAGCAACTGATATTTATTTAAAATCATTCCGCCATTCGGTCTTTATTGCAGGTTAACAACTTTAAAAAGCAATGCATACGGTCTGTCATAAATAAATATATACGGACAAATCTCACAGATTGAGCTAGCCCCAAAGTAAGTTCGAGACTTGTGTTATAGGATACTAAATCAACGATACTATATTTTATAATAGATACTTATATAGATAAACATCCAAGAGCCAGGTCAATCTGAAAAAGATCATTTTCCATATTGACCTGACCGGGGATCGAACCCGGGACCATCCGTGTCGCAGGCAGGCGTGTTGACACCGCTGCGCCACGGAGCTCGTCATATCATGTCATTGATGATTATAATGATAGTACACACTCTTTACATTTTGATTTGTCCCTTTATATTTATTTACTATATAATTTTCCTTTTTATAAACGAATAATTTACGAATGATACAAACAATGATAAACACCTGTCATACAGTGACGATCATTATCTGATAAAATAAAACCGAAATCCTTCCTTGTCTTCAATCAAGAAATCCTTTTAACAGAATAAATCGAACCCGATGGTCCAGTGGGTGTGAGCTCTATGAGCGCTTACGTATGTTAAGCAACCCCTGGTGCAGTCCCTACTTGGATGGGTGACCGCAAGTGGCATAAAAATATCTCGAGCTCCTCCGTGCTTCGGAAGGCACGTTAAGCCGTTGGTCCCGGCTGTCATTGCTGATGGCAGTCGTTAAGCTATGTCAGATGCCTTAAGGCAGTTTGAAAAATCTGACACCAGTGTTGGCCACTTACACATACGAAAAACAAGCAACGAGGTGTGAGGATGAACTAATCCGAGTGAGGTGAACACGGAAAGCAATCACAATGGGCTTCAAGACGAAGAAATTGTCAGAATAAAATCCACTGCACCTACTAAACTAGATTGGTTCCTCAAAAACTTAGGATTTTCTATTTTCCAAATTCGTCAGTGGCTGGTTGGATAAGAAGTTAACTTGTGCATTAAAAGTTATGAGTTCAATTGCTACTGACCAGATTCTGACTCGTCCAAATTTAGAGATAATGTCTAGCCTACATTGAAAAGATTCGAAAATTAGAAAATATTGTAATACTATTATATATCATAACTGAAAACCATTCTATTACACAAAACCTTAATAACGTTATAGTGGAAATGCAAATTATGGATGGCATAATAAAAATAAATTATTGTCAAAATTGTAACCTGAATATGAAGTGATTTCATGCGCCGGCATGAAATCACTTCATATTTTTTACTACTTTACTGTACTTTTATAAAAATTCCAAAACCTAAATCGACAAAAATCTATGTAATTTTCGAATCTGCTCGCAAAATTTCACGAAAATCGCTTGTTAAATCATCACGCCAACATCCAGACAGATATAAGTCTTACATTCTATAAATAATAAATATATACGGACAAATCACACAGATTGAGCTAGCCCCAAAGTAAAGTCGAGACTTGTGTTATGGGATACTAACTCAACGATACTATATTTTATAATAGATACTTATATAGATAAACATCCATAAATAGGTATCCGCAAACCCTTTGATATTTATCTATCCAACCCTTAAAACAAAATGAAACTTGATCCTATTACGTCTGATCCCCCGGGACCCGCCCAAGAATGCTCCAAATGTCAAATGGTTATGGCGGACAATCGTTGACATTTTAACGGAACATAAATCCGAAAAGCAATGGCCTTTATTATTTTATTATACACGGGGGATCCGCGTTTAACTCTGCACTTTTGGTACCCTTTGATGTTTTTATGGATTGAGTAATTATGAACGGACGTAACATGGCTTTATGAGGTCCATTGTTGGTGTCAGTGACGCGATAATTAAAAGGCATTCTAGTTCATTATGATGAAGGTTAATTTGATTAACTCACTTTTCCAGTTAGCTTTGTCTGGGTATAGGAAAAAGGTTATATACATATGCCCTCGCAATTTGTATGTAAAATTATATGTTGATCTGTTTATAAGATTGAATAACGATTGAAATTAAAATAAATTGTAATGACTGGACTCTACGAGCGCGAACATTTGACTAATTAGTCAAGTGTTTACTTAGTATTAATACTAAGTAAACCCATCTTTCTATGTATATCCCAACTATCCCAATCCCAACTAATATTATAAATGCGAAAGTAAGTTTGTTCGTTTGTTTATTTGTTTGTTTGTTACGCTTTCACGCCGTATCTACTGAACCGATCATTATGAAATTTTGCATACACATAGGTTAGGGTACCGAAAAGGACATAGGCTATATATTACGCGGGCGAAGCAGCGGGTAGCAGCTAGTTTGACATAAAATTTATCCAAAACGGGGGAGGGGGGAATGAAAAAGGGTAGTTGTAGAAGAAAGCTGCCAATAGTGCACGTCAGATAAAATCTAGAATTATGTTAATTATTACTTATCAGCGAACTTAGGAACCACACGACATTATGATGACTATTTCTTACTGAAGAGTACCAAGAATACAAAATCGCTTCCGCCTATGCCTCGAACCAAACGAAGCGTGCATGGTTTATTAGTTCGATATTATTGGCATTCTGACTCACAGCAATTCCGGTAGCCATGTACCATTCCAGCCACGGACGTCAAAATAGCTCCGTGATGAATGGATTTTTGAGGTTATAACAATATGAAATATTTGACATGTGATTCGAGTATTTCTAGGATTAGTTATAGTTCCTGTTGCATTATCCCATCTAGTATCCCAATTTTTACTTCCCAACCCCAATATAAATGCGAAAGTTATGCTTTCACGTATCTACTGAACCGATCATCATGAAATTTTGCATACACATAAGTTAGGGTACTGAAAATGCCATAGGCTATATATCACGCAGGCAAAGCCGCGGGTAACTATATAAATATGCGTAAGTGAAAAAAATAGTTGGTATACTATTTATCCGTTCCCTGCAGCGCTATGATCATCATCATCAGGACTTTGTTAGTCTCTCTCTACTGCAGGAGCACGGCCTTCTATATACTACCAGAGCCATATACTAGCCAGAGCAGTCAGTGGATTTGGCCTACTCTCTGTATGCTGGCCAGATGAGTTTGAGAGGTATTTTTGATGTTTAAAAGACAAATTTTGTGTAAAATCTTCTAATTTTTCGTAGCTGGTTAAAATTTAAACCTATCTAACACAGGTTCACATACTATTTATCCGTTCCCTGCGGCTCTATCAGACAAGTAAATTATCAAATCACTTAATGCTAGCCCGGGAGGCAGCGGCCGATAGTTCACGGAACTAACGGTGGTTGAATGGCTGAACTGGATCTAACGGTACCGCTGTTTTGGCTTTTTTGTTGCACTTTTTGCTTTTCCAAAAACGGAGGAGGTTCTCAAGTCCACGCTTATTTTACCCGACTGACCTCTCAGAAGGAGGGTATTGTTTTTTCGCGCGTGTGTATGTATGTATCTACATATGTAAGTATGTCTGTTCCATTTTTGCTACAGCCAAAACGCAGCGTTTGTTATACATAATGTCTTTAACACTCGTTGGTTTTAATTTTCTCCATCTCCAACCCGTACAAAATCAAACGTGTTTTGATTCGAGCTATACCTAAATGCACAAACTTTCAAATTCATATAATAATAATGCAAAGTACCTCTAAAAACGTTTACGTTACTTTAATAACCAAAAGCTCACGGCAAAGCTTCGATAGTTTCAATCGAATTAACTAACACAATCGATTACGATAAACCATCTAAGTAATCGATTAACTCGATACAAATATTTCTTCGCGATACGATTATCTGGCAGTTTATCTGTCAGTTAGCTAATGGATAGTGGATAACCTTTTAGTATATTGGTCTGATAAGGTGGATTTACAACTAAAATGACCTAACCCCACCTTAGGGCTTCGTGACCTATTTGTAAAATATTGCATTGGACGACCGCCGTGGCGCAGTGGTTAACAAGCGACTCGAGTGGTCCTAGGTTCGATCCCCGGTCAGGTTATGATGGAAAACGATCTTTTTTAGTTTGACCTGGGTCTTGGATGTTTCTCTTTATAAGTAAGTGTCTATTATAAAATTTTGGAAATTCTGTCTGTCAGTTTTAGAGATAGAAGCCTGAAACTTTGTTTTTAGGTTAACAATTGAAAATAAATTATTAAGAGACTAAGGGTTTTCGAAAATTCAACTCCTGAGACGGTGAAAAAGGGCTTGAAAGTTTGTATCGGGAAACAAGATTAGTTATTTTTTTTTCGGAGCTTTACAGGAGTATGTATTGCTATCAATAAATGAGTAAACAAGTATTTCAGGCTTTTTCTGACAAATTCTGAAAGTCAACATGGGTATGGTTTGTATGTCGGGTCGTTAATTACGAAAACAACAACTATTTCACTAAAATTGTACAAAAACATAAAACAAAATAGCAAAAAAAAAATTGAATAAAATTCCAAAAAATAATAATAATTGAAAAATAAAAAAAAAATCAAATAAATAACGTAATATAGATTAGCAAAAAATGAGGTGTATAAAGAAGTTTTGTAGTTTAATAGCTTTTGGCTGCGACTTCGTCCGTGCAATTCTACTTCCTTTCTTAGCGCTCGCCTACTCTAACGTTACGCTACGATAAAACCGAACTCCACGCTGACGAAGTCGCGGGCAAAAGCTAGTTTCAAGCCTCCAATCGCATAATGTCCACTGTATCAAAATGTCCCCTGTAGCAAAATGTCACCAGTATCAGAATGACCGCTTTAAAATGTGCCCTTATCAGAAAGGTATTTATGTTGTGTTTTGTTTAAATGTAAAACAATCGCGAGCTAGTTTAAAGGTACCCTAGTTATGTTGTGTTTTGTTTAAATGTAGAACAAACGCGAAAACATTAGGAAACATTAAGAGGGTGACAGTGCGTTTTCCATACAAATGTATTTCTCTATTTTCTCGCTGAAAACTGCTTCTAGAGGCACAATTATTTTTACATAAAATCTATTACTAAAATAGGTATGTCCCTATGTTTTATTTTTTTCTAAAAACCTGTTGAAAAGAAAAAAAGTTGTTCAAAAACAGTTTTTTTGGAAAAATAAAAAATAGAGGCATTCCTATTTTAGTACTAGATTTTATGAAAAAAGAATTGTGGCTCTAGAATCAGTTTTCAGCGAGAAAATAGAGAAATACATTTGTATGGAAACCATATTGAAAAAATACTGCTAGTATACGCTCTTAAGTTCATTTTTTTCCCCTGGGATTACGTTCTGATTATGATATCGTTCCGGATATATCTGCAGCAGACAGACGGACGTACGCACGAGTGACTTCGTTTGTTACGCGTCTACTACGCTGGCTACACAAGACATTGGTTTATCCGTACTAATATTATAAAGAGAAAAAATTTAATTGTTTCTTTGTTTGAATTAAATAGGCTCCGACACTACTGAATCCATTTTCAAGATTCTTTCACCTATAGAAAGCTAATTTATCTGCGGGAGACATAGGCTATAATTTACGTGGACGAAGTCGCAGAAAAAATCCTAGTATGAAATAAACACACTCAAATAACAAACAAACGGTGTTAGGTAACAGGAATTATAACAATCTATTTTTAAATACAGATCGATTTGGAACCCTGTAAACGCCTTGTGGTTCCCGGCAGAGTAGAATAGGACCACTCCAAGTCATCCCGTGGATGTCGTAAAAGGCGACTAAGGAAACACAAGCTAAACAAAGCTTATTAACATCAAAGAGACCTCTCCAACCCGTCTGGCCAGCGTGGAGAGTGTAGGCCAAATCCTCTGACTACTAAGGCTAGTAATGGCTCTGGTAGTACAGAGAGGGTCGTGCTCCTGCAGTGGAGGCTAGAAAGACCTGATGATGAGGATGATGATGGTCTTTATTATTAAAATTGTAGGGCGTTGCATAGAAATTGAACCAGCTAAACGGTTTGTATACAAAATTCGCTGTGTCAAACCAATTTTACTTGAACGTTCAGTATAGTATAATATTAAACGTTTAAGTAAAATTGGTTGGTGGTATAGAATAGGATCCACTCCAAGTCTTCCCGTGGATATCGTGGAAGGCGACTTAGGGAACACAAGCTAAATGAAATGAAATGTATCTATTCACATGAAACATGGTACAAACAGGTGTTAAAGATAGGTCATGTAACTAATACATGTTTTGGCAGAGGTATGGCATGTAAATATTATTTGGAATATTTGTCTAAACAAAACTTATAAACACCAAAGAGACCTCGCCAACCCATCTGCAGGCTTTGCTAACTCGATGTACAACGATTTGGTTGTCACTTTAGCATCCATTGCGGTTTTCATATTTTAAATAAAAATAGTCATTCATACCGAGGCCCTAATGAATATTGAAGTTACCATGAAAATGATGTACACCGTAGCTGTCAAAAGTTAGCAAATAGGTGCTGCTGATTAGCGTGGAGAGTGTAGGCAGAATCCTCTGGGTAACATATGGCTCTGGAAGTACAAAGACGGTCATGCTCTTGCAGTGGAGACTAACAAAGACCTGTTCATGATGTCCGACAATTGTGTTATGCCTTTCTGACATACAAGGTTGTAAAAAAAGGCATAATTAATTACTAACCTCTTCAACTCTCAGTTTTTAGAAGAAACGAAATCATTCCTTAGTTAATTTCAGCTACATTCCTTCACCATTAGAGCATTTCTACTCGGTTAGGTCATCACTTCAGTTCACACCAAGATTTTTTCCAGGCATAGACAAATAGCTACGTCATTATGAAGATACACATCGACCGGCGTACGTATCTCATTTATACGTGGTGTTGGGAAAAACTCGAGTTTGCATCATAATTTTTACTCGATTTTTTTTCTTCGTTTCATTTCAGTGTTAACTGCCGAATTAAAAGGTCTCTTTAAATAATATTTTTGCAGCCTAATAAAGTTTTTACTAAACCTTTATATGTACTTCTTTTATTGTGTTTGCTGTAAATAAACAATTATCAATCTGATCGTGATTTTACTTATAACAATATGATGTTTGTTTGTTTTTCGAATGTGTAAGTGGCCAACACTGGTGTCAGATTTTTCAAGCTGCCCAAAGGCATCTGACATAGCTTAACGACTGCCATCAACGATGACAGCCGGGACCAACGGCTTAACGTGCCTTCCGAAGCACGGAGGAGCTCGAGATATTTCATTCCACTTGCGGTCACCCATCCCAGTAGGGACTGCGCGGGTTGCTTAACATACGTAAGCGCTCATAGACCTCACACCCACTGGACCATCGGGCTCCTTAATAACAATACCTAATAAACTCCTCCTCCTCCTCAATAACTAATATAACTCCTCAATAACAATATGATGATGATGATGCTCGACTATCATAAGGGGAAGATCGTTCCACTGGGCAAAGTGAGCGCTCCCCTGAGCGCTCACTTGATCACGCTCTGAAAGACGTCGGTTGGAGCCGTACGGTTCCCTAACCGTACGGCTCCAACCGACGTCTTTCAGAGGTTGTGTCGTGTGTGACATCGAAAGAAACTTTATTTACGCAATTTAAAATCGCTTAGCACCGTGAAAATTTAATGAAGATTAATCCGGCTACTGCCGATGATGGAAAATGCTACTTCCAATCATGTTGAATTCAGCACAAACTATGAACAAGGTAGTATTACTAGTATCAGACGACTGCCTAATATTTTTTCTCGGCAATAGAGACCATAGAACAAATATCGGAGCGAGGGTAAAGATGATAAAATTTTATACAATTAAGTTTGAATTTCTGTTGGGAGCCACAAACTCAATTGACGCATGTTATATGACATAAAGACAAACTGTTTTGGCAGTGTGAGTCAACACTATGGCAGCAGCTAGGTGGTATACTCGACCGGTACAGGTAATTTGATGATAGCTGGCCCCGCTAATCACCTTACCGTTGGTTTTATTAAAATCTTCAATTGTACAAATAGTACGAGACAAAAGGTGAGCCATAGATCTTAAAACTCTGCTGCTTTAACTTTCGTTCTTTTTCCCATAAATTTGTGGCTAGTTATAGTGGTGTCTACAGGTTTTGACTGCAGTATAGTATCGTAATGTTTTTGTTCTTTTTATGACATTTATTACGTTGTTATAAAACAATATTTCCATCAAAAAATCTTTTTCTCCGTTATAATATTACATATTGTATTTATTTAATGTGAAGCATAGACTTAGATAAGTTCGTACTCTATTAAAACAAATTATATCAAGTTATTTCAAAATTTGACTTCTCGAACTCGAGTTTATTACAACACTATATGTACGGACCCGTATTCAGCCAGATAATACTCATTTGGACGTTTAAAGACTTCATTCACTATAAACAACCCATTCTTTGAGACGTGCCACAAACCATTTACGATATAAAATCAAAGAACAGAATCCTTAAGAGAAAGCGATAAGAGATAAATTCCAACGTCTTTCAATTATGGAACGGTAAATACAAATTTGTATCTGACGGTATTACCAACAAAAGGGGTGAACGTAACTCATATTTCGAATAGCAAAGAGGTCAATATCGAATGAGTTTGTTTGAAGGAGCAAGAAAGAAAAATTTCGAAAAAGGAACACGTGCGAGTGGCCCAGTTCGTTCAGAAACGTATGCAAATCCCTTTGTTGTCTGCAACGCGTTGCGTCAGTGTAACGGGACCACGGTTTTCAAACGGTTTGTTTATGGTTCATTTTGGCCCTGGACGTATGGTTAGTAATTCCTGTGCTCTAGGTTCTAAGGGAAACGCAGTTTAACTTCTGAGCTGAAGTTAAACGAGCAATCTTAAAGCTACAGAACTTTATATGCGGTCCGTAGCGCAGCGGTCAACACGCCTGCCTGCGACACGGAGGTCCCGGGTTCGATCCCCGGTCAGGTCAAGATGGAAAATTATCTTTTTCAGATTGACCTGGGTCTTGGATGTTTATCTATATATGTTATATGTATTATAAAATATAGTATCGTTGAGTTAGTATCCCATAACACAAGTCTCGAACTTACTTTGGGGCTAGCTCAATCTGTGTGATTTGTCCGTATATATTTATTTATTTATTTGAAATTCTGTGCTCTTGCATATTGTTTAAATCAAGAGCTATAGGAGGGGAATATATCAATAAACACAACACATTTTATCGGTACCAAAAAAAATACCTGACTTTTTGGGGTTAAGGATCAGCTGATTCTGTATTGCGATCCTGTGAGATTAGTTCTCACAGTAAAAAATAATCAAGATCTCTTATTGGGCTTAGTACCTACGTTTTTGTTTGGAAATAGGTAAGTAGTTATTCAACAACGAATAAAATTATATACCATCTAATTATTTTTTTTATTTTAAATTCGTCATAAGTACTTACTTACTACCAACTTATTTTATTCGTTGTTAAACATGTATTTATTTGCAATAGGTACGTATCGGAAATATATATCAAATTCATTTAACGGTTTTGTAATAGTAATTGTAGATTTAATAATAATTAATGCTAAACTTCCATTATAAAATCACATTATATACAAGTCAATAAGAGCGTTGAAACAAATTGATTAAGTTGTTAAAATGTAAATTGTAAGTCAATGATCTAAAAAAATATTTTAACACTGGCCGAAATTTAAAAAAATTGTCGACATTTGTCTCGCGTCTCTTCAAACAAAGAAAGAATAAATCAGACAAACGCCAGTGAAACTAGACCCGCCCCTCTTCAGCCTTCGAAACTAGGTTGTATGGGGTCTCAAATGTACAAAGAGTGTTCAGAGACCAAATTATACTGGCTCCTGCCGTCCTACATCTGTTGCAGCTACCAAAAATCGTTTCCGTACAACAAATTACCATTCATTTGAATTTGGATCTTAAAATTATGTAACTTAAAGACTTTACGGATGTGTTTTAGGATTTCTGTAACTGTAAAAATAAGTTTGCAAGTCGTTTCTTTAAGTTAGTATAAACATTACCCTTTTTTGAAGTCACCATATTAGAAGATTTTTTAATTGGAGCATAGACAAATCTGGTTTTTGTTTTCTTTGTTCTGTTCACGGAATTGGTAGTGAGCAGATTTTGTTATTCTAGCATAGAGTAGATACTAAAGATGTAAGATTGGCGGAGGCAACACAATCAATCATCCAAGACTTCGTGGTTAATTTTTATGTTAGTTGATGGTGAAGGAACAAAACATAATAATTTCGTCCTTTTAAGGGTTCCGTACCCAAACGAGACCCTATTACTGAGAGTTCGATGGCTGTCTGTTTGTCTGTACGTTGTTACCAGGCTTTATCTCGAGAACATGATGAACTAGACAGTTTCATCATGTTTGTCACTTACCATCAGGTAAGATGGGAGACAAATGCCTTATTTAATATTTAATAAAAAAAGTTGAAAGTTGCGCTATTGCCGCCAAAATACTGTAAACAGAATAAAATAATTATGTAAAGGGGTCCCATATAACAAACGTAATTCTTTTACAATGGAAACTTAAAAAAATGCTATTGTAAATGACAATAGGTAAATTTCTCCAAATCGACGGGCTGATTTATCGAAGGATTGAAAAAGATTGATATTTTACCATATAATTACGAGTATATCGTCCTATACACAGCCTAGTCCGTTATCTATTTAACCACGATAAGAAGACTGCCTTACGCACATACGATAAATTCGGATTAGCATGCAGCTTAGTTTAGTGGACAATGTGTTGCGTAACAGATAAGTAAGATGAGGATATCCTTCTTGTCTATGGAATTCTTTAAAATAAAGGATTATTATTTATTGTACAGTGCCGTGTGGTTCCCGGCAGAGTAGAATAGGACCACTCCAAGTCTCCCCGAGGATGTCGTAGAAGTCGACTAAGGAAACAAAAAGCTAAACAAAGCTACAAACATCAAAGAGACCACTCCAACCCGTCTGGCCAGCGTGGAGAGTGTAGGCCAAATCCTCTGACTGCCCTGGCTAATACATGGCTCTGGTAGTACAGAGAGGGTCGTGCTCCTGCATTGGAGACTAACAAAGACCTGTTGATGATGATGATAATGTACAGGCCGTATGGTTCCCGGCAGAGTAGAATAGGACCACTCTAAGTCTTCCCGTGGATGTCGTGGATGATGGATGAAGCCATGGAGAGGATGAAGCATTTAATCTCCATGGCTAGACGAGTTGGAGAAGTCTCGTTAATGTTCATAAGTCTTTGTTTAGCTTGTGTTTCCTAAGTCGCCTCCTACGACATCCACGGGAAGACTTGAAGTAGTTCTATTCTACTTTACCGGGAACCACACGGCATGTAAGTTACTTAGTATTCTTTTTCTTCTTGAATTAGTGCGCCTGAAAGTACAAAATACCTCGAGCCAGCATATGTTTTTTAAGTATATTTATGTTTAGATTACACGACTTTTGTCCAGAATTTCAAAATTATTAACAAGAATAATGTCCAATACGAGGAATTTTGTATTTATTTATCTGTGTTGGTCTCTAACAGCTGTTATAAATTCAATTAGCTCAGGCCTTCTTTATATACAATCACCAATGAATCCATTGCTGTTAAGCTCACTAAAGCTCTATAGGGTTTTTTATCCAATGCAGCAATGTACAGTGAATCGTCGCGATTACAGCCGATCATTGGTGATTGTAAGAGGAGGCATCACAGGTGAACAATGCGTTGCTTAACAGAAGAAAGATGAGGATTGAGGATATCTTAGTTGATTAAAGTTTTCCTATGTGAAGTAGATATTCATAGAGACAGTTAACAAATATAAATAACTTTCTTTGAAATCGGTAATATACAAAATAAATACAATATCAGTGCTATTTTCAGAAATCCTAAAGAATAACAAGAGCCCGTTCTTTCAATAGTCATCATCAGCATCATCATCAGGTCTTTCTAGTCTCCACTGCAGGAGTACGACCCTCTCTGTACTACCAGAGCCATATACTAGCCTGAGTAGTCAGAGGATTTGGCCTACACTCTCCACGCTGGTCAGACGGGTTGGAGAGGTCTCTTTTTGATGTTAATAAGCTTTGTTTAGCTTGTGTTTCCTTAATCGCCTTTTACGACATCCACGGGATGACTTGGAGTGGTCCTATTCTACTCTGCCGGGAACCACACGGCGACATGCTTTCAATAGTAATCGTAACTAATATTATAAATGCCGAAGTGAGTTTGTTTATAACAAATAAACAAACTGACTTCGGCATTTTACGGCGGTTTGTTTATGCCCTGTCTACTGAACCGATCATCATGAAATTTTGCATACAATTAGGTTAGGGTACCTACTGAGAAGGACATAGGCTATATATCACGCGGGCGAAGCCGCGGGTAACCGCTAGTTTCGTAATAGGTTGAAAATGTAGGTAGATACTTACAATTTCTTTTCTTTTTAAACTTGGAGTCCACATCTGAAAAAAAAAACAATAAATTTGTGTTTATTGCATCCAAAGTGAAATTTGTTGAATTATTAGTACTTAGTTTAATATTAATTTATTTATTGTATTTTGGGCTGTGCTTCGTTCTCTCCAGCGATGCCGTATCGACCATCGGTATATCGAAGTGTTGAGGTGCTTGTACAGCAACGCCACAATGTCAGTCCGAGTACAGGAGCAGAGTACGAGGGCTATTCCACTGCAAAGAGGTGTGAGACAGGGAGATGTCATATCTCCAAAACTGTTCACCACTGCAATGGAGGACGCCTTCAAGCTCCTGGAATGGGATGGACTTGGCATCAACATCAACGGCGAGTATATCACTCACCTTCGATTTGCTGATGACATAGTCGTCATGGCGGAGTCGCTGGAGGATCTAAGTACCATGCTTAATGACCTCAATGAAGTTTCCCAACAAGTGGGCCTTAAAATGAACATGGACAAGACGAAAATTATGTCGAACGTCCATGTTGCGCCTTCACCAATGATTGTTGGAAACTTCAGCCTTGAACCTGTAGAGCAGTACATTTACTTGGGTCAATTGATCCAGGTCGGCAGCTCCAGTTTCAAGGACGAGGTCTTTCGTCGAATCCGACTCGGCTGGGCAGCGTTCGAGAAGCTCCGCAACGTCTTCTCGTCCAAAATACCTCAGTGCCTAAAGTCGAAAGTCTTCGACCAATGTGTGTTACCAGTGATGACTTACGGGTCCGAAACGTGGTCCCTTACTATGGGCCTCATAAGAAAGCTCAAGGTCGCTCAAAGAGCTATGGAGAGGGCTATGCTCGGTGTTTCTCTGCGAGATCGAATCAGAAACGAGGAGATCCGTAGAAGAACCAAGGTCACCGACATAGCCCAGCGGATTAGCTCTTTGAAGTGGCAGTGGGCGGGGCACATAGCGCGAAGAACCGATGGCCGATGGGGCAGAAAGGTTCTTGAATGGCGACCACGTACCGGCAAGCGCAGCGTTGGACACCCACCGACCAGGTGGTCGGACGACCTAATAAAGGTCGCAGGAAGACGCTGGATGCAGGCCGCTTCCGACCGGTCATATTGGAAATCCTTGGGGGAGGCCTATGTCCAGCAGTGGACTTCTTGCGGCTGAAATGATGATGATGATGATGTATTTTGAATTTCATTCATCATCATCAGGTCATTTTCATTCTCCACAGCAGGAGCACGACCCTCTCTGTACTACCAAAGCCATAATTACCCAGAGCAGTTAGAGGATTTGACCTACACCCTCCACGCTGGTCAGACTAGTTGGAGAGGTCTTTTTTATGTTAATAAGCTTTGTTTAGTTTGGCTACGACATCCACGGGAAGACTTGGAGTAGTCCTATTCCACTCTGCCAGGATCCACACGGCCTAAGTCAATATCATGCTCTCATTAAAAAAGGTATTTGTGGACAGACAGTTATCGTATATGTGAAATAAATAGGTACACTGTTTTACTGTATGATTCATAGCAAACTATTGACTATCATAGTTGCACAATGTATCTTTTCTGACTATTACTCATAGGCTACATACTTATTCAGTTACACTAATCTCGTATATACAGGTTGATTCTGTAAGTTGATGTCATTTGGAGAAAATTCGCTGTGCAGTTTGTTGCCGCTTCTTCTGCACTTCGCCTTGGAAGCGGTGTAAACTTCATCATCAGGTCTTTCTAGTCTCCACTGCCGGAGCACGACCCTCTCTGTACTTCCAGAGCCATTTACTAGCCTGAGCAGTCAGAGGATTTGGCCTACACTCTCCACGCTGGCCAGACGGGTTGGAGAGGTCTCTTTGATGTTAATAAGCTTTGTTTAGGTTGTGTTTCCTTAGTCGCCTTTTACGACATCCACGGGTGACTTGGAGTGGTCCTATTCTACTCTGCCGGGAACCACACGGCGAGGTGTAAACTTAGCCGTAAGTAAATTATTGACGTAAACAATAATATAAATTTGCAAACAAATCTGTATCTTCCATGGTGGTCTGGGAGAAAAGAAAAAACGTAGAATTTACCAGCTGCTGTTGTTCCCGCGCAGATCGTAAAAGCCGATCGAGGGAATGAGTGTCAGGAATCATGTCAATAGGCGATGCGGCTAGCAACCCATCAGTATTTTGATTCCGTTCTAACTATAGATTCTAACCTACAAACCCACCAACATGCTAAACGTGGCCTTAAGGCCTCTGTCTATCCCGCATAGTATGTATGTATGTTAACAAATTGTAATGATTATGACGCGAAACGCGAAAGTTTAAAAGAAGTTACATTGTAATGAAAATTGACGTTCACTAAATGATATTGAAATATCTTACGGTGAATAAAATGATTGACTATTCTGATCAGCCGGGCAATATTTTAATGATGCAGAATCCCGAATAGAATATGTATACTATTCGCGACAGGTGGACATGGCAATTATCTAGTGACGTGGCATCAAGAACCAGTAGTTTATATCGATATATTTTTGTTACGCAACAAAATAGGAATAACATTATTTATTTAGTGTTTTTCATAATCCAATGTCTGATTGACAGGGTATATACAATAACTAGCATTTTTCCCACAACTTCGTACACGTAAAAGAGTTGAATTTCTAAAACCGATTTCTTAGTGCCTCTGTACCAGCTGATTAGTGAATTTGTATAGGAGATCCATTGATTTACAATGAGGAGATCCAATATTATTTCATTTTGCACCCCTCATAATGAGGAGCGTTTAGAGCAAGCCCTTTTCAGAACTTAAATGTTACCTTTTTTTGAGGGTTTATATTTTATCAAGGATTATGATTTCGATCTAAAAATATTGCCACGAATTTCAAAATCATCCTGTATATGCAGTAAGATATATACAATATGCTTTATTTGTATATATCAACATACAGACTATAATGACTTTGTCGAGCTCCATGGCGCAGCGGTCAACACGCTAGCCTGCGACACGGGGGTCCCGGGTTCGATCCCCGGTCAGGTCAAGATGGAAAATGATCTTTTTCATATTGACCTGGGTCTTGGATGTTTATCTATATAAGTATATATTATAAAATATAGTATCGTTGAGTTAGTATCCTGCGACACAAGTTCACAACTTACTGTGGGGCTAGCTCAATTTGTGTGATATGTCCCTATATATTTATTTATTTAATGACTCATACATCAGAATATATATTTCGTAACATTATTTAAGAACAAAGTTTGTGAAAAGGCTGTACATAGTAAAACTCTTTGACTATATAAAAAAATGTATATGTGTGCGCGAAATAAGCATTATTAGGGTTATGTACTCAAAAGGGACAAACGAGGCCAAATTACTTTTAACAGAATATGTATATCTATTGCCGCTATAACAACTAATACATGCCCAAACTTCTTTTCTTTCTTTCTTTTTTAATTATGGCTTCCATCCACCGAGATTTCAGTGATTCTGCCAATGTCCAGTATAATGAGATACAAAGTATCGTTGTTGTACGGTATGTGGCATCAAAGATGGCGTATGTTCTTTGGCAGCCTCGTGGGAGATTTTGGCGACAAATCTATACGAGTCCATTTAACAGCTACACCAATTTCATATTATAAAGTCCACTTAAATCAATTTGCAAAATTGTATAAGGCAAACGACAACTGAACCCCTTGACTTCCCACCAAAAACACTCCATGCCCAAACTTAATTCCTACTCCTTTCCTTGACGTCTCTTAAAATATTATTCAGTGAGTATTATATTTTCCAAAGATTTGTTTTTTTTCCTTAAATACAAAACCAAACAACTTTTGTAAATACAAGGAATTATGATAACCTTTACAATCCCATGTTTCCTGTGAATAGCTAATTATTATTATCTTTAATCAATAAATTAGTAATTAAAAACATAAGGAACCATTTGTTCTTGCCTATCTAGCTTTGTTGAATAAGTCTACCGACAATATATTCATACTTAATATAAATTACGTATAACTTATGAATTATTTGTATTAGGTACTAACTAAGCTGTAGACGAGGTATTCTATTCACTGTTGTTTATTTTTTGTATGTGTAAGTGGCCAACACTGGTATCAGATTTATCAAGCTGACTAAAGACATCTGACATACATAGCTTAACGACTGTCATCAATGATGACAGCCGAGACCAACTGCTTAACGTACCTTCCGAAGCACGGAGGAGCTCGGTATATTTTTATGCAATTTGCGGTCACCCATCCAAACGGGGACTGCACCCGGGGTTGCTTAACATGCGAAAGCGCAAATAATGCTTCCGCCCACTAGACTATCGAGGTCCTCACCAATTCTTTTCATTGATGTTTATATTTTTGATAGATTTGTGCTAGAAAATGTGTGCGTGTCTCTATTCCTATGGAATTCAATCCCGATTTCTCGTATCTGACCATCACGTAATGTGATTTTATCTCTACGTAAAACATATATATGTAAATATTATATCACAGTCTCTATCTATGTATATGATATCATAAAGTCCGCTCTGTACACTCTGCAATCAGCTCTTATTTGATCGTATTAAATTACATTTTTTTGTAGGGCATCCAAATTATCAAGGAATTCGCGATAAAAAATCATCATCATCATCAGGTCTTTTTAGTCTCCACTGCAGTAGCACAACCCTCTCTGTACTACCGGAGCCATATATTTATTAGCTTGAGTAGTCAGAGGATTTGGCCTAAACTTTCCATGCTGGCCAGACAGGTTGGAGAGGTATCTTTGATGTTAATAAGCTTTGTTTAGCTTGTGTTTCCTTAGTGGCCTTTTACGACATCCACGGGATAACTTGGAGTGGTCCTCTTCTACTCTGCCAGGAACCACACGGCGCACATAATCATATACAAATAAATTTAATATTATAAAGCTGCTACAGCAATTTTTACGCTATTATATAGCTATTTTTATGCATTCACAACCCTATAATTCTGATATAGTCTTTTGAAGTTAAGAAAATAATACATGGGGAAAAATACGTTAAGTCTGCAGTCTGCGAACATGCCCTAGACAAACCCGAACATTATATGCGTTTTGATAATGCTCAAGTCCTTGCAAAAGAAAACAGATACATTCTAAGAATGCTTTGTGAGTGAACAAAACATCCTAATTTCAATAGGGAGGATGGTTGGCAGTTTTACCACCAGCTTGGGATCCAGTCATCAATTTAATAAAATCCTAAGCAGAAGACTGCAAGACCTTCAGACACCGTGAGCCAATAGGTACTGCGTACATCCGGAACATTATCAATAAATATCTTAGGCGGTAGATTTTGCAGTTCTTATAAAATACTAGATAAATGTCAACTTAGTCTACCTGCGACCACGAACACTGTAGAGTGCTCGAAACGTTAGGTGTAAAATAATGTGATAAACGCGATAAAATCCGTATCAAATTAATTTTATATAAATGTGTAACAGTCGCGAAAACATTAAAAATACGTTAGTCAAAGACTAACAACGCTAGGTTCGAATCGTTCCTGCTAGAGCTAATTTATTTGTAGAAATTAGTTCTACTATCCCTTTTAAATAACTGTATTTCTTTTCTTTATTATTAAAGATACAATTGAATATTTTTAACAGCTTTAATAAATAGTATTAAATTTTTACCCGACACTTCAATCACTAACACAAAGCTACACTATGTGATAATCTTCCGGATTTTCGGCAACAAATTATAGGCTATACCTATATAATATTTATAATTTGTTGCCGGAGAAATGTCAGCACGGTTACTGTTAAAAATGCAAGAAATGTAAAAAGTCTTATGTGTAAAACGAGAGCTTACTCTAAAGGCAGCAACCAATCAACAACACTCACGTTCATTGCTTAAGGTGGCCCTTCCCCGACCGACTATCGTCAACGCGAGCATGGTCAAAAACCTTGTTCCGTCCAGCGCAAAGTCAGATAAAGAGGCAAAGCGAAAAGAGCCCCTTGCCCTCGTCTCCCGCACAACTCTTACTGCCACATGGAAACAAGCTAGTGAGTACGCGAAGACATTGAACGAAAAATAGTGTGAGGAAATTGTATTAAACTTGTTTCAAGAAATACGTGTTTATTGGTAAGTCTTACAAATTTATGAAAAAAACCTTGTATATCTAGAATCTCTATTATATTTGCAAGGTTTCTAAATAAATATTTTCTTTACTGTTACACTTAATGAGTACATTATAAACGCCCAAAGTTCACATAAAATTTGTGCAAAAAAGCGGATTTTTGGAGGCTAATACTGAAGTTGTTTCTCCAAATTTTGATTTTTCGTTTTGATAGAAACCTAGATATAGTGCACAAGATACATATTAGTGGAAAATCTTTAAAGAAAGATTTGTTACACCGCCGTAATCACGTACGAGCGTTTGTATGAAAAGATAGACGGGTTGGCCGCCCTTAACGTGACTATTTCCGGAGAATAGGAGATATTACTGAAAGCTGTGCCGCCAGAGTGCGCCACTAGCACATACAGTAAAACAGGTTTGACACTGACAAGTATGTACATGTCAGTGTCAAAGTCGCAAATAATTTGTGAAATTATACATTAATCCTTTATTAATTTGATTTTAAAATACTCCTATAAGTATTAAAATATAAAAATGCAATTAATCTGCGTATTCGGATGTAAAATAAAGGCAATTTATTGCAAGTTTGACATACTTGTCAATGTCAAACATTTATTTACTGTCTCTGCTAATGCTGCCCTCTGGCGGGAAAACATTGCAGTATTATCTCCCATTATAAAAGTTTTAAGAGACTATTCTTAAGGCAAATAGTTTAGAAGTTAGAAAGGCTCTCCATTGAGGGTTGATACGAAACTTTTCTCATACGAAACTACAAAGGAAAAGGGTCGGCCGTATTTGAGTGACTCCTCATTTTAAAAGAGGGTAGGAAGTGAATATTACTCTTCGTAAACGGTGCTTCTTACACTTTGAAGCAAATTAATCTAAGTAAAACATTTCTCAAATGACGGCAAAAAGAAGGTTCCCAATTCAATTCTATGTATTTCAGGAACTCCAGCATCCGAATAAAATGTTTGAACACTATTCCTGATTTAACATGATGATGAATTTGTAACTGAAAAAAAAACGTCAGTTTCATACAAAAAATGTTCGGCTGTCCCGGCTTCAGGAAAGAGATAAAAATGGAAAATTCTAAATTGAATGTATTTTTGTTTTAGGTGTGGCTCCAATTAAATTATTTTTTCTTTCTTTCAATGTTTTTAAAAAGTGCCGAAAGATTTTTTTGCGTTCGCAACGTTGGTTTCATAGGAAAAGGTGTTCAATCTGACAGGCCAGGCTGTTTTGATGGTTAAAGCGACTACGATGTTTACCCTAACACCCTCTATTTAAAATCGGACTACAAAATGTCCGTAAAGGCGCCAACTCATGGTGACCGCACAATGACGTCATTTACGAACGTCTGTTTAGGGTGATGCGTTGATTATCAGCCAAGTGATAACGCCCTCTCCCCCCCCCCCCCCCACCTCAGTTTATTGAACCAGCCCGCATAGTGCATGATTAGAATGTTTTAGTACGGTAAACAGAGGAAGTTTGGGTGGTGGGTGTTTAATTAAAATTAGAGGTGGTAACAATAACGAGCTAGCAAGCTATAAAAATGTTAGATGTGACACTATACATGTTTGGTTTTCATGTATGTAAGTGGCCAACACTAGTGTCAGATTTTTCAAGCTGCCTCAAAGCATCTGACATAGCTTGACGGATGCCATCAATGATGACAGCCGGGTCCAACGGTTTAGCGTGCCTTCCGAAGCACCAACCAAGTGGGGACTGCGCCCGTGGTTGCTTAACATTCGGAAGCGCTTTCGGAACCTTAATGACGACCTTCTCTAGAAGGTTAGTAGTCGAAACTGAACTGGACATTGCTTTCTCCATTCCAAGTCTTTACTAGTGAACTAACCATTGCTGCTTATATTGGTTTTTTCATGATGTTTTTCTTCACCGAAAGCGTAGTCACAGGTTTTGAACTCATTCATCATCATCTTTATCTTTGATGATCTCCGTGGCGCAGCGGTTAACACGCTAGCCTGCAACACGGATTACGGTTCGATCCCCAGTAAGGCAAAGATAAAAAATTATCTTTTTCACATTGATCTGGGTCTTGGATGTTTTTCCGTATTTGTAATATAATATAGTATCGTTGAGTTAGTATCCTATAACACAAGCTTCGAACTTACTTTGGGTCTAACTCATTCTGTGTGATTTTTCCGTATATATTTGTTATTATTTATTTATTTATATACATACATTTACATAGGCAACAATATACAAGACACTAGAAAAATATGACTTTTATAGATGTCTATGCTAACTATTACGTGTACCTCTACAATTTTCCCAGGAAAGCCCAAATTTTAATTAAATTAACAAAGGACCGCGCCCAACGGATACGAATTGTCGGTCTGTCCGTCTGCCCGTTCGTGTGTGACGAATCACAATGGAGTAATTAACAATGTCGTAGGTCACCAAACCCTTAGGTTTCAGGGTCGGAGAGTTCTTAGAAATCCTAAGTTTCACTATAATAATAATAATAATAATAATAATCCTTTATTTCAGGCAATAATATTGTACCTACAATTACGTACAATATCAGAGGCCCATATCATATATACCTTAGACTAACATACATATAATACAATATAACTTAAAACTAGGTCACACGTTGTGTCGGCGACGTGAGGCGCGGGGCTTCTATGTAAATTATTGATCGTTTAGACCATTGCATACTGTGTTTTGGACCCTTGAAGGAAGCATCCAGACCGTCGATTTGAGCAAATATTCCTATAGGAACAATGCTGAGATTCCAATTTCCTTTGGCATTTCCGTACAATTGTTTGTTTGTTTTTCGTATGTGTAAGTGGCTAACTCTATACTATATATTATACTCAGGCTAGTTAGTATGGCTCTGGTAGTACAGAGAGGGTCGTGCTCCTGCAGTGGAGACTAGAAAGACCTGATGATGATGATGATGATGATGATGAAGTGGCTAACAGTGGTGTCAGATTTTTCAAGCTGCCTTAAGGCATCTAACATAGCTTAACGACTGCCATCAACGATGACAGCCGGGCCCAACGGCTTAACGTGCCTTCCGAAGCACGGAGGAGCTCGAGATATTTTTATGCCACTTGCGGTCACCCATCCAAGTAGGGACTGCACCAGGGGTTGCTTAACATACGTAAGCGCTCACAGAGCTCACACCATCGGGCTTGTTTCAGTCAATTCCAATTTTTTTTAGCATTTCCGTTCAATAATATTTATTCACCCAGTCAATTAGTGGAAATGGGTGTGGTATGTGAAATGGAAATGTCAGAAAAAATCCCAGCATTGGTCCCACAGGTAAAGTTGTTCAAATTGACGCTCCGGTTCACCCCATTCATCACATACATTCATATTAATGTCATTTTCCATACTAACGTTGCAAACAAACAGAGCTTAAGTTCATAATACGTAAGCACTGAATCCAGTTTGTTTATTCGTTCATGTGTAACGAATCACAATGGAGTATTTAAGAATATTGTAGGTTACCAAATCCTTGGTTTTCGAGATCAGAAGGTTCCTAAGAAACTGGAGATTCATATGTCTTTTTTTTTATGTCATAGGAGGGCAAACGAGCAAGTGGGTCACCTGATGGGAAGTGATCACCGCTGCCCATGGACAACTGCAACACCAGAGGTGTCACAGGAGCGTTGCCGGCCTTTTATTTTTCCCTCCCCAGAGGGGAGAGGGAGCTGGGCCTATATACACATGCCTATTAATTATGTTTTTATTTGTCACCCGTGTTAAATTTGTTGGTTAAAGACCTTCAAAACCTATCCTACCCTTCTAATATCATTTTAAAAGTTTGTATATTTGGACAAAGGACACAGTCACGCCCAAATGGCTTAAGGCCGGCCAACCCATCTCTCTTTTCATACAAACGCTCGAATGTGATTATGGCGGTGTAACAAATATTTCTTTGAAGCTTCAACTAATAGGTATCTTGTGCACTATATCTAGATTTCTATCAAAACGCGAAATCACAATTTTGAGAAACAACTTCAGTATTAGCCTCAAAAAATCCGCTTTTTACCATAATTTTTATCTGACATTGGTGCGTTTATAATGTACTCATTAATTGTAACAGTAAAGAAAATATTCATTTAGAAACCTTCCAGATGTAATGGAGATTCTAAATGACAAACGTTTTTTTCATAAACTTGTAAGGCTTACTAATTGACACGTATTTCTTGAACCAAGTTTAATGAAATTTCCGCACACTATTATTCATTCAATGTCTTCGTGTACTCACTAGCTTGTTACCATGTGGCAGTAAGAGGTGTGCGGGAGACAAGGGCAAGGGGCTCTTTTCACTTTGCCTCTTTATCTGATATTGTGCTAGACGGAACAAACTTTTCGATCATGCTCGCGTTGACGATAGTCGGTCGGGGAAGGGCCCTCTTAAGAGATTGAGACGAAATTTTGCACACAGATAGTTTATTAACCGGATCAACACATAGACTTCTTTTTACACCGGAAAATTATGCTGTTCCAATGGGAACCACATTAACGCGAGCAAAGCCACAAGTGGAAGCTAGTCTTCTATAAAAAAATATAAAGTTATTTAGGTACATAGCCTCTGTTTTTTAATTTATTTAACCTACAAATTATGTCTATAATAAATTTCATCAACTAAGTATATTAAAGTCAGTACAAACAATTGTAACGCACGCGAAAACACCATAACAAAATTAGCCATTAAATTAGTCCATAAAATATAGGGGTACACTCAGCGGGATTAACCCATTCATCCTCAGTTTTCGTAATTTCGCAAATGACAAGACGTTTTTCAAGTTGCCAGAAGATTTTGTTTTGTGTAATCATAAAAGCTGCGAAGAGCTTACTCGACTATTGGCAGTTTAAAGACTTTGTAACAAATTATAGAGGGTGTCTCGGTTCAATAATTCAGTTTAGAACCGTGTACAAGTTTTTGTGAGGGCCATTTTTTCTTAAAGTCAACAGTTTGAAAGATAGATACTTCGAAACTGGTAAAATTTTGCGTCTGCCCTTTGCCTTGACGGGCTGAAGGGGGGATATAGGACAAGATGACCAAGCTGAATTCGAATTGAAGCATAGAAGATGTGCTGGGGTCACTCGCTGACGCAGTGTTACTCTGACATCTCAAGTCTTCTTCTTTTCGAGTCGTAATTTCTTCCGTTATCTTACACTAGTTTTGCCCAGTATGCGGCCATAGCTACTGTCCAGTCATTGCCTTTTCTAGGTCTTTATGTGTGCAGTGAGTGAGACATTTAGGGCCATCTCAAGTCCCCTCCTCCATCCTCCAATTAAACAGAAAATCAAATGACTTCGATTTGACGTGACTCTCTTAGCGCTAGCCTCCCAGTCTTACATTTTATTAATGAATATTGTGAGCGACTAGTTCATATTGCTGACCATACCCCACGCAACAGATGTGCTAGGGCTACTCACTTTGGGAGTGTTACTCTGACATCTCAAGTTTGTGCATACTTTTTTAACACAAAATTGAATGTTTTATAGAATAATGAATTGATTCAGGCGTTACATTGCGGAAGTCAAAGTTACATGTCCTTTGAGTTAAATTATTTTGTGTGCTTCCGCCGCCAGTTAGTTCATGCAAACTATTGCTGGCCAAGCGCCCGGGCCCACTACTGTTAGTCCCGTCATGCCCGCCACCAATAGTTAATTTGGCGTGGCTCTCTTAGCGCTAGCCTCCCAGTCTAACATTTCATTAATGAATATAGTGAACGACTAGTTCAATTTGCCGACCGTACCCCACGCAACAGATGTGCAGGGGTCACGCGCTGACTCAGTGCGCAGGCGCATGTACAGTCGAGCGCAAAATTTATGTGCGGTTTTTAAAGTAATAACTTCTTTAGCGGCAATGAGCACTTTTTGTGATGGGAAAAATTATCAACTCGCGACAGATCACGTGACCGACAGATTCATGGGATTGAAGCAGGGAGTTGCAGGAAGCGGCGCAGGGCGTTTGCGCGAATGTGCGTGTGTGTTTGTATTACAGCGTGCTACGCACATTCATGGATGTTGGTATTGGTGGTGATTGCTGTTAGGAAAGGTATTAAATTATAATTAATAGTATTTAAGTTTTCACTTCTGCGGGCACTACCGGAGTGCTATCCGTTTTTTTTTTTTATTAGCATGTTTGTGTGTCCCACTGCTGGGCACAGGCATCCCCTTCCTGCAAAACTAAAATTCTGTAAGGTTTCAAAAAGACAAAGAAAATATTTTTGATATGAAAGAAAAAATGTTCAATACACATTCGCGATTTCACTATTTTTTCACACATTATCATCAGGTCTTGTTAGTCTCCACTGCAGGGCATGACCCTCTTTGTACTTCCAGAGCCATATTTCAGCCAGAGCATTCAAAGGATTTGGCATACACTTTCCACTCTGGCCAAGCGGGTTAGAGAGGTATCTAATTATACGTTATTACTATCAGGGGTACCAGATTCTGCTAAGATTAAAAACAAAAACTAAGTTAAAATAAAAAATATCACAGTCCTTGCATTTTTAAACAAGTTGAAATATATAAAAAAAACTGACTGCTGTTTTTAACACTACGTCCGCCAACTGATTTTTTGCTGATGTTACATAGGCCATAACGAGAAAGAATACGAATGTGATACCGCACACTTTAAGCCAAGTTGTTTAGACGAACAGACACACTTATTATACTTATTATACATTCCTACATAGATAAGATAAGATAAGATAAGATAAAAATTCTTTATTGCACCAACAATTCAAGAAAAATAATAATAATATGAAAAAAAATTAGAGTAGGTACAAAGGCGGGCTTATCACTAAAGCGATTTCTTCCAGCCAACCTTTGGGTAGAAATAAACTTAAAAATGTTAGGGGGATTGGCGCAGTATATTTAAGCTGTAAATATTATATAAAGCACATAAATAAATATATAATCTATAACAAATAAAATAAAAAGAACATGAATAACCATACCATGTCGGAAAACAATATATAAAAGAAAAAGAAAACAGAATAGGATATGTACGTACGACTAAATAAATAAATATCAGTTAGAAGAAAGGTAGTGTGCAGTTACCAAACCTTTGAACGACTTAATTGATTGAGCCTTTCGAATGTCAAGTGGCAAAGCATTCCAAAGTCTCACCGCCTGAACAGAAAACGATTTAGAATAGTATCTTGTCGAATGAGCAGGTATTGTGAGTCTGAGGGAAAGGGCACTACGAACATTAGGATCCTGAACCTCATGAAGGAAATTGAAACGAGATTTAAGAGGGTATACTAGCAGTGCGTTTTCCATACAAATGTATTTCTCTATTTTCTCGCTGAAAACTGCTTCTAGAGGCACAATTCTTTTTACATACAATCTATTACTAAAATAGGTATGTCCCTATGTTTTATTTTTTTCTAAAATCCTGTTTAAAAGAAAAAATATTTGTACAAAAACAGTTTTTTTGGAAAAAATAAAAAATAGGGGCATTAATATTTTAGTACTAGATTTTATGAAAAAAGAATTGTGGCTCTAGAATCAGTTTTCAGCGAGAAAATAGAGAAATACATTTGTATGGAAACCATATTGAAAAAATACTGCTAGTATACGCTCTTAAGGTAATGAGGAGTAGAAGGATTAAATAGGATAGAATATAAAAGAGAAAGGATGTGCAAGTTACGACGTAGTCTAATAGGGAGCCACTTGAGTTGTACACGAAAAGTAGTGATGTGATCATATTTGCGAAGTCCAAATATAAATCTTATACAGAAATTTTGAAGGCGCTCAAGTTTATTTAATTGCTCTTCAGTGAGGTCAAGATAACAGGAATCAGCGTAGTCAAGGATAGGAAGTAGTAGGGATTGTACCAGCGCAATTTTAGTCTTGACGGGTAAAAAGTTACGTAGCCTTTTGAGTGAGCCAGCCGAGGCAAACATTTTTCTACTGACCTCTGTAATTTGAGGCGTCCATGACAAGTTCTTATCAATCAGGACACCTAAGTTTTTAACATGATTGCTGAACTCAATATCTACACCGTTAAATACAATTGATGGAAGCGATTGCCAATCTACACGTGAAATATAATACTGATTCCCTATTACTATGGCCTGTGTCTTAGAAGGGTTAACAACAATCCCATGAGACCTACTCCAGTCAGATATTCGAGACAGGTCACCATTTATGGAGGTAACGCCAGAAGAAAGATTTTCCAAATTGACATGACTGTAAATCTGAAGGTCATCTGCATACAGGTGGTAAGAGGAGCGAAGTTGATCAGTAATAGAATTAATAAACAATGCGAATAACAAAGGAGAAAGCACGCCGCCTTGAGGTACCCCAGACAAAGTGTGACACCAACTCGAGGTTTTACTCTCGATGCGAACACACTGGCGCCGGTCATAGATAGATAAATACATCCATATTATATTTTCATCACCTCCACCTACAAGCCCACCAACATGCTAAACATGGTAAAGGTTTTACAGACTTGGGCTCTGTCTACCCCGCAAGGGATAAAGACGTGATAGTATGTATGTATGTATGTTTGTATATTTACATACATACGCGACTGAGAGGATACTTGTATCTCAAATACTTTAGATTGCGACTCATTCTTACATAAAATGTACTCAAAAGGATCGACCACCTGTAAATTTTTATACAAAAAGGGATAACCCTTCCACCCTCCTACACCTTTACGAAATGAGGAAATTTTGGTGTCATTCGATTCAGCACACCTTAATCTAGGGCACACTGTTTTTCTTTTTTATTAATACGGTTTAGATTTTTTTAAATAAATTAAAATGCACCGGGTATTTTTTCAATTAAAAATATATATATTGACTTAGATGCTCATACATAACTTTTTTTGTAAGCAATATATCTTAAATATCATAACGTACAGCCCTAATTCTCCAATTTATCAATAATGTGTAAAAAAATATTGAAATTGGACTATGTTTAAGGGGGGGGAAGCGTTATCGATTTTTGTATGAAAATTTACAGGTAGTCGATATTCTTATTTATTTATTTGCTAGCCTGTTAAATCCCACTGCTGGGCAAAGGCCTCCTTCTCTGCTTTCCATTCTTCTCTGCTTCGATCGATCAGTCGATCTTCTAAAATAATTAAAAAAAAATTTAACCTAAACTGGCACATACAAGTGTATAATATTGTAACATTCCTAACAAACCAAGTCGATCGATCGTCGTTTACAATAGAGCTTTTGAAAGCCTCAAAGCATCACACCTTACGCTCAAAAGCTTTTATGCATTTACAAATTGGTCACGTAGATACATTCACGGTGACTCACAAACTCGATTCACTCATGCATTCATTCGATTGAATGAATGAATGAAGTTGTTCCGCTGAATGCAACAGATGAAATGGGCGGGACGCGACGGGGATAATTTATTTGAGTGCGATATCTTTCGTGAATGATATGTAGAGTACATGTGTGTACTAAAACTTCTGCACTCCGCTTTGGAAGCGGCCTAAACTTAGCCATAAGTAATTATTGACGTCAACAAAAATTTTTGTTGTAAAAATTGTAAACACAAATATGACATTAATAAGTGTTCAAAGAAACCTATATTAAATAAACGATTGAATCTTGAAAAAAAAAGGACTGAATGAATACCTGGTGAAATATTTACCGTATTGGGCCCTTAAACGAGTGATTAATCCGTCAATTTGAAAACCTTTTCCTATTTAATATACTTTTCCTGGGAAAATTTGACATTTCTATTCAAAAATATTCATTTGCCCGGTCTATTTGTATGTGAATTAAAAAAAAACCCGGATGGTCCCGGGTTCGATCTTCGGTCAGGTCAAGATAGAAAAGGATCTTTTCCAGATTGGCCTGGGTCTAGGATGTTTATCTATATATATATGTATTTATCATAAAATATAGTAAGGTTGAGTAAGTATCCCATAACACAAGTCTCGAACTTACATTGGGGCTAGCTCAATGTATGTGATTTGTCCGTATTTAACTATTTATTAGGTCGGGGAAAAAGTAATTTCGTATCTTTATGTGTAAAGTTGTAATCAAACATCTCTGGTTATGTTGTATGTATCTGGCTGAATTAGTAATGCCATTTGAAAGGTACAATTTTCGAAAATTATATAGAAATGTACAAAACATATTCTCGCCATTTGTCAACCATATTATTGACTATTAAAAATGAATCATTAACGAAAAAAAATTACATTTTTAAAATTTATATTAATAAAAAGGAAAAAAATGCAAAATACGCCAAAAGTAAATTTTGGTGTTTGTGGACATACTGCAGTCCCAGTAAGAATATCACGAAGTTGGTGTAACATTTTCTTTCTGAGAATTTTGATGTCAAACTTACGCACCAGTACCATATGGTTTAGTATATATTGTCTTTGATATGGTCCAATTGTATCCATACCAAACGGCAAAAATATATAGTTTGCATCCGAGCAGGCAATATTTGCGCCGCTTGGCGACCCCGCCCAGCGCCTTCTGCAGCTGACCCGGCTCTCACGACTGTTTATTTGTTTTTCGTATGTGTAAGTGGCCAAAACTGGTGTCTGATTTTTCAAGCTGCCTTAAGGCATCTGACTTAACGACTGCCATCAACGATGACAACCGGGACTAACGGCTTAACGTGCCTTCCGAAGCACGGAGAAGCTCGAGATATTTTTATGCCACTTGCGGTCACCCATCCAAGTAGGGACTGCACCAGGGGTTGCTTAACATACGTAAGCGCTCATAGAGCTCACACCCTCTGGACCATCGGGCTCTCACGACTGATCCCCAGAGATGGGAAGGCGCCGGTATGTCGACGCATGTAACGTCCTATTTATAGTACAATCCACTAGCCATAATATACATACTTTTACATTATCTATTCAACGATTAGCACAATTGAAAGGATCGTCTAGCTAGAGCATTATGTAACATATCTAGACTAAACTAGACCATTGTTCGATACGCCTGGGGAACCAATTTACATGTTTGTAATACCAAGTGACTCAAGGACTACGCACAGTCTTGTGATGTCTGTGTCACGGTTCTACAAGCATTGTTATATATATGTACATTGGTTACAATTATGCATTTCTTTCGAGGTCAGTGCTTTTAATTTTTATTATTAACACGCTTTTATTAGCTTCACTTGTAAATATGTATGTAAGAAAATCTTGGAATCTTAATTTGACTCACTTCCCGATCATCGATTACGATAAATAAATAAATAAATACGGACAAATCACACAGATTGAGCTAGCCCCAAAGTAAGTTAGAGACTTGTGGTATGGGATACTAACTCAACGATACTATATTTTATATTAGATACTTATATAGATAAACATCCAAGACCCAGGTCAATCTGAAAAAGATCATTTTCCATCTTGACCTGACCGGGGATCGAACCCGGGACCATCCGTGTCACAGGCAGGCGTGTTGACCGCTGCGCCACGGAGCTCGGATGAAATTTTGCACACGCTCTGAGTTCTGATGACAATACATGAAAAGCGTGTTTTTTAGTTTTTTTAAGTATTATTATTATTTTATTTGAAAAAAGAAGGTATCATTTAAATAATATTACTTTCAATACTGTTTTATAGCGTTTATTACATTACTTACACCCTAAGAGTCGCCTGGACGCGCATGACTCCATACAAACGGAAAAAGGGAATTGTGGCAATATTTGATAATTTTGAAGTAAAATTAAGCATTAAATCAATTAATCTCTTTATAATCTACGTACGTTCCTATACAGCGTGGTTAAAATACCAATGGTTTGAGAATTACAAGCCTTTTCAAATTTGTATAGAAACCTTGAGAGGCGTATAATTTTCAAACTATTGATAATTTAACCAAAATGTATAGGAACGTACGTAGATTATAATAAGATTAATTGATTGGATGCTTAATTTTACTCCAAAATTATCAAATATTGCCACAATTCCCTTTTTCCGTTTGTATGGAGACATGCGCGTCCAGGCGACTCTTAAGTAACAAACGCGATAAAACCATATTAAAGATTATTTTCAAAATACGATACAGTCGATTATAATATATTTTAGTGTTTTTTTCCACTCTTTTATCATAGAAATAGTTATATATATTTAAATACCTTTCCATTAGTCCCATTCTTCTTCCAATCAAAAGTTCAAATAAACTGACATAAATTCGAAAAAATCAGCTTCAGTCTCGTTATATCGAAAACTGAAACAAAAGAATCAAGCTTGACGAGTACGAATTCTGCGAGATGACAGAGAATGAGATCACGAAAGCTCAAGTTGACGTCATGAGCTTTGGCCCAATTACTACGTGGTCTATTACTCCTCAGATGACGTCATTTTACGAGTAAAGCATAAAGCTACGGATATATATGTTTTGAGCACACTTCTAAGTTAATTTAAATTCAAAACGTTTAATACAGGTTTCTTTGAACAAGTATTAATTGTTATACTTTATTTTACAACTGAAAATTGTTGATTTCAGTAATTTACTTATGGCTAAGTTAAAAGGTTAAACCTTTACGAAATGAGAAAATTTTGGTGTCGTTTAATCTAGGGCTGACCGTTTTTCTTTTTTATTGATTCGGTTTAGATTAATTTAAATAAATTAAAATGTCCCAGGTATTTTTTATGTAAAAAATATGGATATTTACTTAGAAGCTCTTATTTTTTTCTGTAAAAAATATGGATATTTACTTTTGTTGTAAGCAATATATCTTAGTATCAAAACGCACAGCCCTACTTCTCTTATTTATCAATAATGTGTAAAAAAACATATTGAAATTGGACCATGTTTAAGGCGTTATCGCTTTTTGTATGAAAATTTACAGGTAGTCTATCTTCTTAAGGAGCTCCTGTAGTAACACTAGCGCCCCCAGCAATTAATTCTTTTAATCCTAAATTATATCGAATTTTTAAAATCTAACAAGTACATAACTAGTAAATTACTTGTAGTTTTTTTGTATTCATTTTCACTAATATTCGTTTGATAAAATAAGAGAAAAACAGGTTAACGCCAAAAATGGCCACTATTGGCGTTAACCGATTTTTCTCTTTAACTATGGCACTAGTAAATTACTTGTAATAAACAAAAAAGACTTTACAAAGAAGTTAGATTTTAAAATTCGATACCATTTATGATTTAAGGAATTTAATTGCTGGGTGGCGCTAGTGTTCCAAAGCGGAGTACAGAAGAAGCGGCAACAAACTGTACAGCTCTTTTTGTCCAAACGACAACTAACAATTTTTGTTAACATTAGAAACTGCATAGATATATATGGACGAGTATGCAACAGCATACTCATGCCCATGACCTTCACTAAAGTGCTTAAAATAAGCATACTTTTTTACGGTTAACTCAATGAATACCCTTCCCCTTTCCACCTTCGCCTTAGGTAGCGTGCTCTAAAATCGACCCGCAATCTTTTTTCGAGCATATGTACTACTAAGTAGCATGCTTATTTTTATCCACGGCTGTTCACACATGCTACTTACTAAGTAGAGCACGTTTAAGACTAGCACGGTAGAAGCATGTGTATCCGTACCTTATGTTATAGTTGCTTTATTATAAAACTTAAATGACTTGACAGCATCGTTTTATTCATTTTCAAGACTCACTGCAATCAGTTCTTCACAACATATACACAAACCCATCCATACTAATAATAAGGTTGAACTAAAATAAAAAATTTGTGACCAGTCTTTAATAAAAGTTATTTTATTTGAATGTGTAGCAATTGCGAAAATGTAAGAAAATATCACTATTAATGCTATCGCCCACTGGGCCCTCGAGCTCCTTAAAACAAATACTGTAATATGATAGTGTTGGTGGCCAGATGACGTCATTAAAAGCGTAAAATGTAAGTTATGTGCCGGTGCATTATTACAAAATGCTCATTAAATTTTATGCGCTTAGTTTACCATAGGGTTTTCAGTACCGGTATTCTGAGATCTCGGTATTGCGGGATCCTTTTCTATGTGGGATTATGAGCGCGGATAACTGATTATGACTGATTATGACTCTTTGATTCCGCTTTCCACCTTTACTCCCACTACGATGCTAAACGTGACCTGTAGGTTTTATGACCTTGGGTTCTGTCTACCCCGCAAGGGATCAAGACGTGATAGTATGTATGTGTGTATGAGCGCGGAAATTTGCATGATAGGAATGACGCGTTTGAAAGCTTTTTGAATGACGAGTATTAATGGTTTTATTTTGTTTTTTTTTTAATAAATCTTTATTGTGTTTATTATTTACTGTATATTACTTTAAAATAATGGTTTGTTAATAATACCTTTATTATATTCTCCAATCACTTATGGTCTGTATATGAGTAGTAATAGTAGTCTGTGTAATCCCGCAAATAACGAGATTGAAGGTAGGCTGCGGGATAAGGAGCCCTAGTTTACCGCAATGCCTATGCAAGTACAATTAAGTTCAAAAGAACAATGGTCATTTATAATCTATTCGTCATTTCAAACTGCCAAGCAGATATTGATATTATCATAGCTTTGTAGAGGTTTTCCCTGTATTTTAGAAGAATATAGTCGTACAAGGATATATTACGAGCAGGGACAGAAATATCAATACTTTGATGGTATCTATACTAACGAAATATTAATAAAAATATCGATATTGTAGGTATTAGTATTTTTGTATTTACTTTAAAAACAAAAACATTAAACTAAAATCAAAAACAAAACAAATTTAACCATTTTTACATTACTGTTCATTTTAAAAGTCAGCAAAGTAAACTAGTTTTTAAGTTGTAACAGTACCAGTCTGAACGATAAGGTTATCTTGAACAAATTACACATTTCAAGGATTTCAAACAAGATTACTAATTAGGCGTATAACTGATTCGGGCAGGCTTTGCATTATTATGTTCACTACGGGACTTACCGCGATTATTTTTCGTGAGGTAAGTCCCGTAGTGAACATAATAGTGATTGTGACCGCGAAGGCTTTGCATTCTTATTTGTGTGAAAATATTCTTCTATTCTCATCATCATCATTATCACCAGCTTTCTATAACCCACTGCTGGGCATAAGCCTCCCTTTGTCTGCGCCAACTTTATCAGTTCTTGTCTAATTTTTTAAATTATCTAACAACTGAAGCTCCATTTATTTTACTTCGTTGTTTTTGTGTCTTCGTTTAGCACCACCGACCTTAAAACAGGAGGTTATCATTTCCACCCGTTAGCTTTTACGAATATTATAAAGAAGAGAGACTTGATTGTTTATTTATTTGTATTAAATAGACTCCGAAACCACTGGACGGATTTTTTAAATTCTTCCACCATGAAATTCAGTTCATCTGCAGGTGACATTGGCTATAATTTAAGCGGACGAATTTGTGGGAAAATTGCTAGTTTTTAGCAATTAAAACTCCTTTGAATTCAAAAAACCGACTTTAACTAAACCGATTATGGGGCATTTACATAGGACTTATAAGGAAGAATTCTACTAAATAAAATAAAAAATACATTATTATCAAATTGATTCATCCAGGGGCCAAGGCAGTCAGAAGATTTGGCCTACACTCTCCACGCTGGCCAGACGAGTTGGAGAGGTGTCTTTGATATTTTAAAGCTTTGTTAAGCTTATGTTCCCTACCGCGGCAAGACTTGGAGTGGTCCTATTCTCCTTCTATCCTCTGACTGCCCTCGCTTATATACGGCTCTGATAGTCAGAGAGGGTCGTGCTCCTGCAGTGGAGACTGAAAAAGACCTGATGATGATTCATCCAGACGAATTAAGTGGTAGTATCGGATGGTCCCAAACGCAAGTTTTGTAAGATCCTTTAATTAAATGGTAATAAAAGAAAAAAAAAGTAGTCAACGACAGTAACTCGTCTTAAACGCGTGCTCGTGTAGGAATCAAAACTTTTATTTTTTAACCCAAAACATCCAGAAAACCTTTCTTTCATTTATGGCTACCCCATATAAATATATACGGACAAATCACACAAATTGAGCTAGTCCCAAAGTAAGTTCTTAGTAAGACTTGTGTTACTTATGGGATACTAACTCAACGATACTATGTTTTATAACAAATAAATATATAGATAAACATCCAAGACCCAGGTCAGTCTGAAAAAGATCATTTTTCATCTTGACCTGACCGGGGATCGAACCCGGGACCATCCGTGTCACAGGCCGGCGTGTTGACCGCTGCGCCACGGAGCTCGTTCTGTACTCGTTATGCATTCTGTACTCGGCAGTACCTCGCCCACTGCGGGCCTCGCGGCGCCTGCTGGTCGCATCTCGACAATAATTAAACTATGTAGGTCGCTTGGACGCCCACAGACGATACCACACACCAGAACCCCCCCCCCCCCTCTTGAACGTCCATCCACACTGGCATAAAAATATCGATATTGTAGGTATTAGTATTTTTGTATTTACTTTAAAAACAAAAACATTAAACTAAAATCAAAAACAAAACAAATTTAACCATTTTTACATTACTGTTCATTTTAAAAGTCAGCAAAGTAAACTAGTTTTTAAGTTGTAACAGTACCAGTCTGAACGATAAGGTTATCTTGAACAAATTACACATTTCAAGGATTTCAAACAAGATTACTAATTAGGCGTATAACTGATTCGGGCAGGCTTTGCATTATTATGTTCACTACGGGACTTACCGCGATTATTTTTCGTGAGGTAAGTCCCGTAGTGAACATAATAGTGATTGTGACCGCGAAGGCTTTGCATTCTTATTTGTGTGAAAATATTCTTCTATTCTCATCATCATCATTATCACCAGCTTTCTATAACCCACTGCTGGGCATAAGCCTCCCTTTGTCTGCGCCAACTTTATCAGTTCTTGTCTAATTTTTTAAATTATCTAACAACTGAAGCTCCATTTATTTTACTTCGTTGTTTTTGTGTCTTCGTTTAGCACCACCGACCTTAAAACAGGAGGTTATCATTTCCACCCGTTAGCTTTTACGAATATTATAAAGAAGAGAGACTTGATTGTTTATTTATTTGTATTAAATAGACTCCGAAACCACTGGACGGATTTTTTAAATTCTTCCACCATGAAATTCAGTTCATCTGCAGGTGACATTGGCTATAATTTAAGCGGACGAATTTGTGGGAAAATTGCTAGTTTTTAGCAATTAAAACTCCTTTGAATTCAAAAAACCGACTTTAACTAAACCGATTATGGGGCATTTACATAGGACTTATAAGGAAGAATTCTACTAAATAAAATAAAAAATACATTATTATCAAATTGATTCATCCAGGGGCCAAGGCAGTCAGAAGATTTGGCCTACACTCTCCACGCTGGCCAGACGAGTTGGAGAGGTGTCTTTGATATTTTAAAGCTTTGTTAAGCTTATGTTCCCTACCGCGGCAAGACTTGGAGTGGTCCTATTCTCCTTCTATCCTCTGACTGCCCTCGCTTATATACGGCTCTGATAGTCAGAGAGGGTCGTGCTCCTGCAGTGGAGACTGAAAAAGACCTGATGATGATTCATCCAGACGAATTAAGTGGTAGTATCGGATGGTCCCAAACGCAAGTTTTGTAAGATCCTTTAATTAAATGGTAATAAAAGAAAAAAAAAGTAGTCAACGACAGTAACTCGTCTTAAACGCGTGCTCGTGTAGGAATCAAAACTTTTATTTTTTAACCCAAAACATCCAGAAAACCTTTCTTTCATTTATGGCTACCCCATATAAATATATACGGACAAATCACACAAATTGAGCTAGTCCCAAAGTAAGTTCTTAGTAAGACTTGTGTTACTTATGGGATACTAACTCAACGATACTATGTTTTATAACAAATAAATATATAGATAAACATCCAAGACCCAGGTCAGTCTGAAAAAGATCATTTTTCATCTTGACCTGACCGGGGATCGAACCCGGGACCATCCGTGTCACAGGCCGGCGTGTTGACCGCTGCGCCACGGAGCTCGTTCTGTACTCGTTATGCATTCTGTACTCGGCAGTACCTCGCCCACTGCGGGCCTCGCGGCGCCTGCTGGTCGCATCTCGACAATAATTAAACTATGTAGGTCGCTTGGACGCCCACAGACGATACCACACACCAGAACCCCCCCCCCCCTCTTGAACGTCCATCCACACTGGCAAGAAGAGCTTATCAGTCTGTGAAGTACTTTATACCTACCAAACAAAGGAACTCTCGCAATTATTTCGAATAATTGAAACTCTTAATATTAAAAACAGTCTTGAACCGATTTTGCGGCAATTTATATGGGACTCATTAGGAAAAAATTAAAAATGTCCCAAATAAAAAAAAAAATTTAAATCGATTATTATTATGAATTGAGAATCTTTCGTTTATATATTGCGGTTAAAAAAGATTATCTTGAAATATAGTTAGCATCTCGACAGTAATGAAACTATGTACCTAATAAATAAATATAAATGACTAATAAACACACATTAAATAACAAAAATTAAAAATATATAACCTCCGTTTACAAATCACATGTATTTTCATATATATATATATATATATATATATATATATTTAACAAAATAAGTAGGTACACTATTGTGCCCAAATATTTTCTATTTTCTTTTTTAATAATTAAGGTACTTAACGTAAACCGCCTCAATAATTCCTTCCAGATGTGAGAGCACTGGCGAACTGTAACACAGGTTTAACCTTCTACAGTCGTCAGTCTCCAAACTATTAGTTGTAAGATTTTTCATACTTTGTTTACTTTTTTATGGAGAAATAAATCACATTTTTACTTTACTTTTACTTACTTTTACCTAGGTCGCTCGGACGCCAACAGACGATACCACACATCAGAATCCCCCTCCCCCTCTTGCACAGATGGGGAGGGGGTTATGGTGTGTGGTATCATTATACCTTTAAACGCAAAAGCATCTTCATCGAACAACAATCTATTATACTATTAATTTTATTTAAAATTGTAACAATCGCGCAAACATTTATCTTTGTTGTGTCAATAAATTTATTCTTCTTCAGTTTAATTCATAAGATCATCTGAAGATATCGAGTCTTTTATTGTACTCAAATTCACGACCCACCAAGATCCTCTTGACCTCTGTTCCAGGGGAATCCCGTGACATCAACATATCAGAGTCCTCTTTTAATTAAATATTGTAAAGGCAGCATCACACTGTACTGGAATTGAACTGACCCTCACCAATGCTGGTACAGGCTATGACGTCATATCCCCAACAGATCAATGGCTTTTGTGTTCCATCCATATTTTGTAAAATACTCTGCCTATTAATAATCAGTAGAGAGAAATCAGCTTAGCAAGATAAAAACACTAATAGACAATATAATAACTAACGTATAGACTGCCAGTCTTATACCTACAAAAATAATAATCAAAATAAAAGCCTCACAACTTTGTCTCTTTAGGCTATATTGCTAGAGACGCACGTATACGGTATGGTATTAAAATTTTTTTTTATTCTATCAGTATAAATTCTACACGCAAATATCATTGTATACGTAAAAGAGACCTTAAGTCTATGGCAAATACTGGAGAGCCAACCAGAGAGAGGCAGACAACGCTTTGTTAGTTGTTTCTTTCAATTAATTACATCAATGTATGGTATGACTATATCTAAATCCGATAAGTACATATTTAACACGCAATATCACTGTGAAGAGACCTTTAGTCTATGGCAAATACTGGAAGAGCCAACCAGAGAGGTCAACAAATACTGGCCACTCGTGACCTCGGCACACAACGCTTTTCAGTTGTTCTTTATTTCAATTCAAAAAGCGAACGGGCACAAATGATAAATGGGTTATTCCGAGTTTGAATATGGAACCGTTCCTGTTCAACTATGTTTTGAATAGATTTTTGTTCTCGTTCGTGCCTGTACTGTAATTTGTATGATTTATTTATACATTCGAATTGTATTTTTCTTTTTCTAGTTTTGAGTTAGAGAGTTGTGAGTCGGTTGCGTTACAATCAAGCATTGTTTTAAACAATTCAGGTCTTTCATATGAAGCAGACTTTATCCTAATATTACTAGTGACTCTGTGAGCTTTAGACCACGCGTGACAAACGATATAAATTTTTAAAAACTTTAATTTCTTTTTAATATTTTTTTTCTATTCTGCAATTTTTTTATAATATATTTTATTGAGACTAAAATATTAACAACTAAATTAAAATTAAAAATAATTTTCTATTCCTATAATTGATTGATTGATCTAAAGCAAGAATCTCTTTATCTATGTTCAGCAGTAAATATCTTGCGGCTAAGATGATGATGACGATTTGTATTCATTTAAAATAATCAATTCCACCAATTCAATGACGGGATATAAATGTACATGTACTTACTCAAACAATTATTAAAATAAACCCTACATTTTATTTATTCCAATAATGTCCCTACATGTTTTTCTATGTAGTTAATTACGAGTGTATGCGAAGCGTGGTGTTCAACTATGTTTTGAATAGATTTTTGTTCTCGTTCGTGCCTGTACTGTAATTTGTATGATTTATTTATACATTCGAATTGTATTTTTCTTTTTCTAGTTTTGAGTTAGAGAGTTGTGAGTCGGTTGCGTTACAATCAAGCATTGTTTTAAACAATTCAGGTCTTTCATATGAAGCAGACTTTATCCTAATATTACTAGTGACTCTGTGAGCTTTAGACCACGCGTGACAAACGATATAAATTTTTAAAAACTTTAATTTCTTTTTAATATTTTTTTTCTATTCTGCAATTTTTTTATAATATATTTTATTGAGACTAAAATATTAACAACTAAATTAAAATTAAAAATAATTTTCTATTCCTATAATTGATTGATTGATCTAAAGCAAGAATCTCTTTATCTATGTTCAGCAGTAAATATCTTGCGGCTAAGATGATGATGACGATTTGTATTCATTTAAAATAATCAATTCCACCAATTCAATGACGGGATATAAATGTACATGTACTTACTCAAACAATTATTAAAATAAACCCTACATTTTATTTATTCCAATAATGTCCCTACATGTTTTTCTATGTAGTTAATTACGAGTGTATGCGAAGCGTGGTGAATATGGCAGAACCCCCATGATGCAGATTCTTGGGGGAGGCGCCTATGACCAGCAGTGGACTTATACGGAACTGATGATGATTTATTTAGCTACCTATAGATTAAAATTAAAACTTAAACTCATCAACTCAACTCATCATTTTCTCATACAACTGGATTACTATAGGTAGCTGTACTGGTTCATAAATCTTAAAAGATTACGTATTGTATGCAAACGCG
This sequence comes from Rhodophaea formosa, assembly GCA_963082605.1. NCBI lineage: Eukaryota > Metazoa > Arthropoda > Insecta > Lepidoptera > Pyralidae > Rhodophaea > Rhodophaea formosa. Next base: position 2,463,432 of record OY720228.1, on the reverse strand, counting down.
TCACGCTAAAGTCACGTTCCAATTCACGCAATGCAATTCAAAACACATAAGATACGCCGTCATTATACACTAACAAGTGCGCGAAAAGAGGCTAAAACCAAAATATATAAAAAACCTTAAAAAAATTGATGGTAAATAAATAAATAATAAATAAATAAATAAATATATAGGGACATATCACACAAATTGAGCTAGCCCCACAGTAAGTTGTGAACTTGTGTCGCAGGATACTAACTCAACGATACTATATTTTATAATATATACTTATATAGATAAACATCCAAGACCCAGGTCAATATGAAAAAGATCTTTTTCCATCTTGACCTGACCGGGGATCGAACCCGGGACCCCCGTGTCGCAGGCTAGCGTGTTGACCGCTGCGCCACGGAGCTCGACATATGGTGGCTGAAATGTAATTGAAAATTCAGCCGGGAGATGATATATTTATGCATTCATTAAAATAATCAAATCCACCCATCCATCTATGATAAAAGATTCTACCAATGCAATAATAGGACATAAACGAACATAAACATTAAGACCATTAATGGAAAGAACTGGCTTGCGATAGCAAGGGACAGAACGGAATAGCGCAGACAAAGGGAGGCTTATGTCCAGCAGTGGACCGCGAAAAGCTGACGATGATGATGATGATGAACATACAATCATTATTTTCTCATATAACTGTATAAGATAACTGTATAAGTATCACTATACTTACTGGTTCATAAAAAAATCTTAAAAGATTACGTATTGTATGCAAAACGCGTCACGCACGCTAAAGTCACGTTCCGATTCACGCAATGCAATTGAAAACCATTAACAAAAACTTTAAAAAATATTGGTGCTGGTTTCTGAAGATCGTTTGATTGTTTGATTTCAAAAATACTCTCTATACCGTGTTTTTCTTGCGGCTGAAATGATGGTGAAGATGATATATTTATAAACTCATTTTAATATTCAAATCTACCCTATCCTATATGATCGAAGATTTAACCTACGTAATAATAGGACACAAACGACCACAAACTCATCATTTTCTAATACGACTGGATAATTATAACTATACTGGTTTATAAAAAATTCTTTAAAAGATTACGTATTGTATGCAAAACACGTCACGCTAAAGTCACGTTCCGATTCACGCAATGCAGTTCAGAACACTTAAGATACTCATTGTACACTAATAAGTGCGCGAAAAGGCAAAATAACGTATCCCCTTTCATAAATATCAAAAGAAACAGAACAATGGGAGAATCACAGCATCAGTCAAATGAAATTGCGCAGTGTTGCCAGCGCAGGGGAATTAGATTACCCGTGAGGACTGTTTAAAATTTTATTAATAGTAAGTTTATTTTTATTCATAAAAATTCCTAAACAAAAATGAATCAAAAGTCTCTATATGTTCACCTAAACCAAAACTGAGCCTATTTTTGTCTGAAAGAATATAGGCTTAAATCTTGCATACTTAACCAGTTGCAAGACTTGCAAGCACCTTTTGAATTAAAACTATCCTTTACTTGGTTTATATTTTGTTAATTTTTGAAGTACGATTGTTACAGTGAGTTAGGGTGAATGTATTTAACTTCACGCATTTACTGGGTTGCCAGGTTTAAGGTTTGTTACGATTAGAGGAAAAGGTTGTAATGAGACAAGAGACTAAATAGATTACAATAAATAAAAAAAATATTATAATTTATTTAGTCCTTTAATAGACTATAGTAATCTATTTAGTCACTAAATCATTTTACCCCTATTGATATTAAAGATTTTAAGGATTAAATCAATTATTTGATATTATATAGTCGGACTATAAAAAATTAAAAATATTTATTTATTTAAATGATGTACATAACATTTCCCCCTAAACGTAGCTAACCCCAAAGCTGGCAACCCAGAGAATCGAAATAAAAAGTCCTTTATTTCGTTCCGCTAAATGACAAATGTGCTGCGAGCCTGTCGTTTGTCATACTGCGCTAAAAACAACATTATTTTGAACAGATTGTGAATCACCAGCTGTATGACACGTCAGTTTTGATGATAAAAAGTTGCGCTCAGGTTTTTCTGATAGGATTTTGTTTTGAACTGACTTAAGAAAAAGATTCTGTATTTGTTCCGTATATAAACTACACACAACTACAAGGCAGAGTAAAATAAGACCACTCCAAGTCTTCCCGTAGATGTCGTAGAAGGCGACTTAGGAAACACAAGCTAAACAAAGCTTATAAACATCAAAGAGACCTCTACAACCCGTCTGGCAATCGTGGAGAGTGTAGGCCAAATCCTCTGACTGCTTTGGCTGATGTATGGCTCGTATAGTACAGAGAGGGTAGTGCTCCTACAGTGGAGACTAAAAAAGACCTGTTGATAATGATGATGAGGGCACCTCTCGAGATTCACATGGCATTCTAGACTGCCATGCGCACTAGGAAAAATATGTATTTTTCTTTTAAATTTGGGTTTTATTTGATTAATAAGGGCAATACCGCTAGAAATTCGGTACTACTTTAATTTCGCTTTCCACCTTTACGCCCACCCACTAACGGCTAATATGGCTTTTGGGTCTGTGGGCAGGGCTTAGGCTCTGTCTACCTGATTAAATTATATTTACTTAAGCTATAAAAAGATGGTTTTAAAGTAAATTATAAATAGAAAAATAACATAATTCTCAATTTAGGCCAAATCCTCTGACTACTCTGGTTAACATGTCATATATTTTGAAAGTACAGAAAGAGTCATGACGATCCTGCAGTGGGGACTGGAATGGACTTGATGATGATGATGATGAGTTGAGGGTAGAAACGCCGATTCTTAAGCTCGTGGAGGTGATCTCTTAATATTTTTGTACCTCTTCCAATGTCCGTTAATAACAGGGCTGTATGTGTATCTAAGTTAACCGTAATTTACTAAAATACTACTACTAATAATACTATTTTATGTACTCAAAAGATATTTATACCAGATTAAATGATTTTAATTCTTGATAATTCTTGACAATTTTAAATTTTACCTAATTTTTAAATTCAGAATAAAAATAATGATCATGCAAACATTTTATAGAAATATTGCATGCATACATACATACTTCCACGTCTTTTTCCTTAGCGGGGTAGATAGAGCCTAGGTCTATAAAACCTTAAGGCCACGTTTAGCATGTTGGTGGGCTTGTAGGTGGAGAACGGAATCAAAAAAGTGATGGGTTGCTAGCCGCATCGCCTATTGATATGATTCCTCACGGCTTTTACAATCTGCGCGGAAAGGAAAGCAGCTGGTCCATTCTACGTTTTTTTTTTTCTTTTCTCCTAGTCCAACGTGAAATATTGCATGTTAGTACGAAACCCTTGGTGTGGCACTCTGATTCGCACTTGACGCTTTATATTCAAGAAATTTATACTACAATATTTTTTCTCGTAAAGTTAAACAACTTAAAATAATTACAAAAACTTAAGAAAGCTTTTGAAAGCTCCTAAGTCTTAAAGTCGCTTGTCATTATAAGATGGATTAATCTACAGAGTTTTAGTAAATGGAGCTTTTTAAAGCGCTTTTTCAGTTCAGTACCAACAAGAAAATACTTAGTATATTTAAAGAGATAGCTCAAAATTGTCTTGTAACTTATTTCATTTTTTTACCGACTTATCAAAAGGGTAATGAGTTTCGATTAGAATTTTTTAATTGATTGTTTCTTTATAACTCCGTAATTAATACACTGATTTGATAAATTCTTATTTAAAAGGTTATTTGAAATGAGGCCATTTCAATTTCATCAAAATCGTATTTCCGTCAAATACTTATATAATATACTATAGATATTCTATTCGAAATATTATGTATTTAAGCTTTTATTTAATTTACATTCACATAACTGGCTAACTGCCCACATAGGTACTTCGACTCTGGTCTGGGAGAAAAACAAAAAACGTAGTTGAACCAGTTGCTTCCTTTACCGAGCAGATCGTAAAAGCTGGTCGAGGAAATAAAAGAAAATCTGAATAACCAATAGAACCTGTTCTAATAATGATAAATAAATAAACGAAATAAATATATACGGACAAATCACACAGATTGAGCTAGCTCCAAAGTAAGTTCGAAACTTGTGTTATGGGATTAACTAAACGATACTATATTTTATAATAGATACTTATATAGATAAACATCCAAGACCCAGGTCAATCTGAAAAAGATCATTTTCCATCTTGACCTGACCGGGGACCGAACCCGGGACCATCCGTGTCGCAGGCAGGCGTGTTGACCGCTGCGCCACGGAGCTCGTCATAATGATAGATCAGAGAGCGTATACTAGCAGTATTTTTTTCAATATGGTTTCCATACAAATGTATTTCTCTATTTTCTCGCTGAAAGCTGCTTCTAGAGCCACAATTCTTTTTTTATAAAATCTAGTGCTAAAATAGGAATGCCCCTATTTTTTATTTTTTCCAAAAAAACTGATTTTGTACAATTTTTTTTCTTTCAAACAGGTTTTTAGAAAAAAATAAAAAATAAGGACATACTTATTTTAGTAATAGATAGTATGTAAAAAGAATTGTGCCTCTAGAAGCAGTTTTCAGCGAGAAAATAGAGAAATACATTTGTATGGAAAACGCACTGCTAGTATACCCTCTTAAATGTGTCAAATATTTATTTGATATAACAAGTCAAGAATTTAGATACTTAATCGTATAAGAGTAGCTTTTGTAACTACTGAGCTCAGTGGTAGATTTGCCAATAGGCTGAAGGCCAGGGTGGAACATTTGGAGGGGCGGCAAAATAGTGACTAGCACACAATCGCAGGCGGCGCACACAAGGCGCATTTGTCAAAAGATTGATGGGGGCGGCAATAAATAAAAAGCCCATGGGCGGCTTAGAGTTAATCCGGTTAAGTTATACGATATCTTTGTTAATATTAATCAAAATCTGTCCAGTAGTTTTGTGTGATAGAGTAACAAATATTATCATAAATTATAACATACTTTTAAATTTATAAAAGGCATGTTTAGTAAAGTAAATTTTATCAGTTATAACTTATAATATAACGTTATTAAGAGGTCAAATAAAAAAATACCGTTTTACATAACTGTGTGGGGATCTAATTAGTTTCCTTTTATAAGCAAACTTAATTGCGGATATCGTTAAGGTACTTAAACTATAAAAAAAATGTTATACCTATATTATATAGGTATAGTTTATGAAGGTCGTAACTTCCCAAGAAGAAAGCAATAAATAGGGATTTCTCACAAATTTCATTTTGTGACTAGCTTTTATCGTGAGCATTTCACAGCTTATAATTTAGCTTATAAGCTAAGGAAAATTAAATGAGATCAATCATGTGGGTTAAGTGCCTATGGTTACTTTTCAACTTCATTATTTGATGAGATCAATGATACCATAACACAAAGTATTGCATAGTCATCCGACTTACAAGAGTACGCAACATCTCAGCTCAATCGGTTATGGATAAGACCTTTAAAATAAAGTTGCAACGTTTAACTCATGGACATATTAATAAAAGCTCGCAAAAAAGCTTTTTTATACAGCAACGACGTCTACAAAAGTGTTCTTATCAAAAACTTTAAAGCTACTTCCATAAAGGAGGTTTCAATTCATACTCTTACTCAACTCGTAGTACGTACCTACACCGATTTATCCTAAAAATGTTCGTAGAATTATTTAACAAATCCTCCCTCTATAAAAATTAAAATCAATGGATTAGTCCAGTCGATGGTTTTGATTTAAATTAATATTTTTATTGTGACTAATCAAAAATGTAAATAATATATGAAAGTCGAATTTTTCATCCTTCATAAAGTATCTTTTTATTTAACAGCTCTAAATAACTAGAACTAATTTTATAAAATAACGCTCAACTGTAATTAATTTACACATAAATAAAATACGGCCTGTGAACGCCATAAAAAATGTCACGGTAAGCCGCAACTGACTTTTCCCACGGCATTAATATTATATTGCCCCTCCTTGACCGCACACAAATGAAATACACATAAAAATTAGCTGTCAAAAATCGATTTTCCCATCAAACATTACACTACACTAAGTATATCCGTTTCTTTGATCTAAAAAGATCGAATTCAGAGCAGCCGAAACTGATCACGTACGAAATCGGATATCGTAAAAAAGCTCATATCAAACGTCGATTGTAGGACTTACGTTCGCGATTCCTCAGTCCGTCGTGATCGAAACTTAAAAAAAAAATAGTGCACAGAACAAAAAAGAACACAATACTGGGTATAATACGCGTGCGTTCAAACGCGTTCGAATTTCGAACGTCAATACGGAGTCGCCCGCCCGGCGCCGCGCGCGTAGTCCACTGATCCATTTCGTTCGGATTCGTACACGAAAGTGACGTAACGCCCGCCATTTTGGTTCCCCCCGCGCCCGCCCCGCCTTGTCCGCTTCTGGAAAATGCACTATAATCAATTTTCTAAGTTGTGGAATGTTACGGAGCTTTTATTGTGTCGGCTCACGTTACAGGGTGTAAAGTTTTCCATCGGTGATGGTATCGCTCGCGGATGCGAGATTTCGGTGTTTTCTTATCTATTTTATTTATTGCTTGAGTTTGCCTTTTTCCCCCCATGTAAACTTTACTTTGACGACTTAGCCAAGAACATCATGAAGGAAAAAGGGGACCAGGAAGGCCGAGACACACTTTTAAGAAATAAATAAAAGAAAAAAAAAATACGTTGCTACTTATAAAGACGTGAACAGTTACGGAATAAAGAGAAATAGAAAAAGCTCCACAGACTAGAGCCCCGCTCTTTAATTTGATGATGAAGATGAAGCTTTGAAATAGTAAAGTTTCATTAGTCGTGTAGTTGTGCCTGAAGGAGAACAAACAACCGAACGTCCACACATAGACTTTACAATTCAAATAGACCCCAAAAGTTTAACTTCTAAAATAAACATATTGTTTTACAAATATTAAATACCACACCAGAAGTCACAACAACCAAATATAAAAGTATAAACTTTTACTTATAGTTATAAATAATCATAAAACTCATCACAGGCAAAGTCCCCAATATACTGACAGCTTTACCGCGCTGTATAGCAATGCTAATTCGCTGGCCTGATGGTAAGTGATCACCAGTGGTGTGACAAAAGTTTTAGTAAAAGTTATTTTTACCTCCCAGAGGGGGAAGGGTTGGCCTTTGGGATCTTCCGCTACTACAATAAGACGCGTTGTGATGTCCCCATTAAAAAATCTTAGCTTATTCGGTTCTCAGGGACCTATCGTTTAATTTTCAACTAGATCGTCATGAAGTTTCATATTAATAATGGGCTACGTAAGGCACAAGATCGCAATGGATGGCATGCATTGAGAGAGGCCTATACCCAGCAGTGGGATGCAGAAGGCTGTTGATGATGATGATGATGAATAATAAAACAGACGAATAAATTTAGTCAAACGACTAAATTACTAAGTGACCGACTAGAAATGCAGAGGCTTCGGGCAAAACCCCCAATATAACAAAACAATTTGGCCATAGAGTGGGCCAGGTTCGTTAGGTTTCCTTGTGACCAAAATAGGAGCGAGCGAGCGTCCCCAACTTACGGTTAAACTCCCAAATATAACAAAACGACTTGACCTCAAAGGATAGGTTAGTTTTAATCGTCGTCATTCGCAGTTGGTCGTTTACTTCGTATTTTCGTAACTAAAATACATTATTTTTGACACCTAAAATTTGAACTACAGTCTCGCCTCTGCTGTAGTATTTGTTTTTATACCGTTAACAACAAATTGAGACGAAATTTCAAGTCTACCCTTGTAACGGCCCCATAGCTAGTCTATGACAAAAAGATGGACAGTGTAGCCTTGGTACAATTTTTACCCTTCAGATTCTTAACAAATGAATTACACATTCTGTGATAAATTCATGTCCTAAAGCTAGTCTGTGGCAGACGGATGGACATTGGAGGCTTGGTGCCATTTTTACCCCACAGAACCCTAATAATTGAATTACTCGAATAATTTCATTCCACTCCCGGTTTCCAGGGGTTCCCAATACATCATATTTGTAAAGTAATAAAGTAGTAATAAATCGTACGGGCCATTGCCGGGATCAAAGGTTATTGATCCCATCCCAAAATTTCATATTTGCATGGGTCTCGTTACTCTCATAATTTAATATCTATGATAGGAATAGAAATGAAATATAATTTATTGTAGAATACAAAAACTAAAAGAAAATAAAAAACAAAAAAACAGTACAAAATTGAGCATTGTGCACTACAAAAGGTGGCGGCTCAGTGTTACGCTGAACACAAAGATGGCCAGCACTGATTTTCAGCCGTCACCTATAGTGACATCAACGACGTGTGATAATATGTAATTGGTGCAAACCGTTTTTGTCACAATAAACAAATAAACGACGCACCAATGCCAGTAGCGCCTAACACAATAACACATACATAACACAATATTATACAAAACGACACAAAAACAAAAACAATTAAGAATCACATAAAACCATTAAACCTCTACACGATCCAGCGTGCCATAGACTAGCCAAAAATATTTTTTATTTTTATTTTTTAATAGAGCTAGGTGCTATTTTTAAACCGACTTCAAATCGATTCGCACGTGTAAGTAATTCTCTTTTTTAATCTGTTAGATGGTCTAGGTATGATCAGGGGTGACATCCTCAACTGCCTTACCGGTGGTTGGATGTATGGCATCGGGTACGCGCGCCCTGACTCCGGAGCTGCTAATTCTTCATCCTCAACCCATCCCAGCAAGTAGCATCCCAAATACCTTCACCCAGTTCCCCCAGTCCAACAAAGTCCTTCACTTCCCTCGCCTAAAAAACCGGTTTCGATGGGCAGCAGCGTTGGAACCGATATAAGACAAAAAACGCTCTCCACGCTGGTCAGACGGGTTGGAGAGGTCTCCTTGATGTTTATAAGCTTTGTTTAGCTTGTGTTTTCTAAGTAACCTTCTACGACATCCACAGGAAGACTTGGAGTGGTCCTATTCTACTCCGCTGAAAACCACAAGGCATGTAACAGATTTAAAAGAATTCTATTTTACCTCATCCTCCTTCTCTTTCTTCAACCAAGTTTTTTCCTTTGATTGCATACTCAGCTGGATACTTCAATTCAATTCAATTTTATTTATTTGCGGAAAAAGTGGTACAAAAACAGCTGTTAGCACAGAATACAAGCATCTCACCTTTAACCTATCTAGGCATGCAAATATACAGTTTTTATTAATATTACAAATTGTCCCTAAAGTATTCTTCTACTGTATAATAACATTTCTCAGTCAGGATATTTCGTAGTCTAATTTTGAATGTATGCAATGGTAGATCCTTTAAGTCATTTGGTAGCTTATTGTAAATACGAATAGCCATCGGTTAACTGTTTTGGCCTTAAAGAGTGGTTATAATGTTAGGTAGTATAAGTTTATTAGGATATCTCCCTCTATATCCATCAATATCACAATTCCTTTGAAATAGTGTTGGATGCGCTTTGACAAAGTGACACATTTCATAAATGTATAAAGACGGAAGAGTTAATAGGCTCAACTTTCTGAAATAATCTTTGCAACTCGTCCTCTGTGGAACCTTACACATAGACCTTATGCAATTTTTCTGGGCAATAAATGCTCTTCCGCATTCCCTTGAATTCCCCCATATGATAATACCATATCGCAATAAGCCAAATAGCGATGCCACATAACCGTGATATGCCATGAACGCTGTACTTTAGTCAATTACATTGACTAGCCTCCACAAGACATATGAGTACATTCAGTTTAGTACACTTCGGAGCTCGAGTTATGATATTAAGACCTCAACCTCTTTATTAGAGCTTTTACCTGGCTGCATCCTCATCTGGGATGTTCCGGAGCCCCACCAAAATATTAAAAAACTATTGACATACGAAAAAAAATCGACCTCTCAAAGAAACTTGATTAATTGATTGTTATTCGGGTATAAAATGGCAATTGTGTATGAAAATGTCGATTTTGTTTTACTTCCCAGCATTGATCCCATAGGAAAAGTTGTTCATATTTAAGGGCTGAGTCAACCCATTAAGAGTACGTCGATGTTCAATTTATTCGCTGTATTTATACATTGATAGGCGATGCGGCTAGCAACCCATCACTACTTTGATTCCGCTTTCCACCTTCCCGCCCTACGATGCTATATGTGGCCTGTAGGTTTTATAATCTTGGGCTCTGTCTAACCCGCAAGGGTTATAGACTTGATATTATGTATGTATTTATACAAACTCTAGGACAAGTGTTCGAAACGTTGTATACAATATGCAATACAAATACAATATTATAAATGCGAAAGTAAGTTTGTTTACGTTTATTGTTTAATCTTTCTTCTGTAATATTGTAGGACTCTGAACAACCTGGGAATATTCTGTTGTTGTTGGATTCTATCTATCTAGGTATCTATAATTTAAGAACTGTGTTCTTGTCGGTGGAGTACTTTCCATGTCTTTTCATGTTGTTGGATTAAGAATCCCTAATAGAATAGACAGGAATAGAGACACGATATAATAGAAAAACGTGAAAAATATGCAAAAATATATATTCTCCTATACAAAGTCACCAATCAGCGTGTGGTCTATGGGAAGTCTATTTTCTTCATTTTTACCATTTTTCCTTCCGTATGTATATTTTATTAGGGAATCTGCTTCCATCATTAATCTATTGCCAGGATCTTCGAATCGTCCGTATGGACTAGCTTTTTCATAATAGCTTTAATTTAATCCAATATTGAAGTATGAGGCTGGCATTGGCGGTCTATACATCGACAGGGGGTTCATCCTCATACCTAAAATCCTAAATGGTCACGTATAGTACGCTTTGCAAGGAACTTTCTTCCACGTATGCTTAGGTTATGGAATGCACCATGCTATGGTTTTTCCGAGAGACTACAGTATGGGATTCTTCAAATGGTGGGTGAAAAGATTTCTTCAGGGTCGGCAACGCGCGAGTGACACCTCTGGTGTTGCAGACGTCCATAGGCTACGGTAACCGCTTTCCATCAGGTGGGCCGTATTCCTGTTTGCCAACTTAGTTGTATATAAAAAAAAAACCGGTCAAGTGTGAGTCAAACTCGCGCAATGAGGGTTCCGTACAATATGCTTCGTGAACACACACACAATGTGCAAAAAATGTTTTATTCAATTGACTAGCGCCATCTAGTGGTGTTTTAGTGAATTATTTCCCTAGATTAACTTATTATTGTGAGTTTACCACTTAATTTTCAACTGATAGAATTCTTATTATTTTTCCTGTAATCTTCAAGGAATGAACTATATTTTGTAATTTTTTCAAAATTTTCGGCCCAGTAGTTTCGGAGATCAGGGGGGGGGAATGGTCAATTTTTGCCTTCTTTCGTGAATAAAATCAAAAGTATTGATTTTACCCGAACAAAAAAAAATATTTTTGAGATCCTCATAATGAGCCCTTTCATTTGATATATGACACAGTAAGGTTTGCAAAACTTTTTTTTTTTAATTTTGTAATTGGGCCCCTCAAAATGACCCTTATTTCAAAAAAATCTTTATTTTCTTTGCACATCCGTGTTTGGGTCATAGGATTACATTATCTTACCAAATTTCATCTAATTTGGTTCAGTAGATTCGGAGAAAAGCGGCTGTGACAGACGGACGGACGGACAGACAGACGCTCGAGTGATCCTATAAGGGTTCCGTTTTTCAACTTTTGTACGGAACCCTAAAAAGCAAAAAAAAATATAATTTTGTATCATTTGTCTTTAGTAAGGTATACAGAGTGTAACATGACCCTCGACAAACCCTTTAAGGGGTGACTCAGCCCATCAATATGCACAACTTTTGCGACGGAATCTACATCTACCTAAAAAAAATCGTCATTTTCATACAAAAATGTTTTGCCCGGGCGAATGTCAACATTTTTTTCGAGTTCTTAGCATTGACCTCACCAAGTTGTTCATTTTGACGGTCTGTTTCACCTCTTTAAGGGTATGTCAAGGGCATGTTACACTCTGTATATCATCATCATCATCATCAGGTCTTTTCATTCTCCACTGCAGGAGCACGACCCTCTCTGACTCTGTATATGTTAGTATTCTATTGTCTTTGCTACAGATAAATGAACAATGTTGTACAGTTTGATTAAATATTGCAGATATGTTAATGACTCTATATCTTAAAAGAACTGTATGAGTGGGAGGCTAGCCGCATGCCAGGTTACTCATACACTAATGAATGACGGAAACTTGATATTAAGGCATATTAGATTAATGCTAATTCTCACTAATATTAAACACGACTGTTTGTTTTTGGTATACCTCAAGAAAGAACAATAAATTTTTCGGGGTTCAGTGCATTTGAAATATTTTAAAGAATCACTACATATTATAAAACAAAGTCCTCCGCCGCGTCTGTCTGTCTGTCTGTCTGTTCACGATAAACTCAAAAACTACTCCACGGATTTTCATACGGTTTTCACCGATAGATAGAGTGATTCACGAGGAAGGTTTTAAGGTATAATACATGGCCGGGCGCAGCCGGGTAGGGCTGCTAGTGAATGATATAATTATATTGATATTGCGAAGCCGCTTCAACAGATTATATGAAATAGTGACAACAGTTTCAACTTTTCTAAAAATTGAGTACGTCAGTATTAAGCCAAGTACTAACAATTGTAAAAAATTGAGTTCATGAAGCATTTTTAACATATTTCCTAAAAGTGGCCGTTTTGACATAATCATCTTTGGTCGGAAGATAAAAAAATAAAAGATAAAAAAAACAATAGATGGCTACCTAGCATAAATTTGTCTAATTCACTACATATTATAAAATAAAGTCCTCCGCCGTTCCTTGCATGGATTGTCATGCAGTTTTCACCAATAGATAGAGTAATTTAGGAGGAAGATTTATAAGTAAAATACATCCTCCCTCGGCGCAAGTCAGAAAATAAATAAAATACCTAGTTGCTAGTCTACAATAAATGAAGTACCATATATGTATGTATGTAATTTTGTACAGATTGACAACCTTTGAAGCCCAGTGAAGCAGAACAGATATAAATAAAATTTCGTTGGAACGAAACAATGGTGCCATATTTATTTTTTGCTTATCTGCGAACACACTGGAGCGACAAAGGTGCGTTTTGTAATATTTTAGTATCTACATTACCGTCGTTTTGTTTGTGTTTTTGTACCTCATTGTCATCTTCAACTGCCTATCTATGCAATGCTTCACTATCCGAACGCATAACTTTTTTAAGATATGTTACGCATAAAATTTGTATGGAAAATTTATACGTAACATACCTTTATGCGGAACAACTTTTATACCAAAAAAAGTTATGCGTTCGGATAGTGAACCATGCAATCTGTATGGCACCCGCGCCCGGCCTTCCGAGCTGATAATTCTCATCTCCAATCCATCCAAGCAAGTAGCTTCCCAAATATATATATCCCGTTCCGCCAGACCAACAATTTCCTACGTGGAAAACTTCAAATCTGTGATAGCTTTATGTAAAACTTCCTTCGTATTAAATACTCATTGTTTCGACCTCCGTGGCGCAGCGGTCATCACGCCTGCCTGCGACACGGATGGTCCCGGGTTTGATCCCCGGTCAGGTCTAGATGGAAAACGATCTTTTTCAGATTGACCTGGGTCTTGGATGTTTATCTATATATGTATTTGTTATAAAATATAGTTTCGTTGAGTTAGTATCCCATAACACAAGTCTTTCATTAGAACTTACTTTGGGGCTAGCTCAATCTGTGTGATTTGTCCGTATATATTTATTTATTATTGTGAACATGGTAAGAACCTATCCAGTTTTCACTCAGATCTTAGCACCAACCACGCACGCATCAACATATATTTTTATGGTAAAATTAACGTATTTGTAAGTTACAAAATGAATCAGTACCGAAGTTTAACTTAGAAATAGTTAATTTAACCTTAGGCCTAGAATCGATAAACCTTGTTTTATAATACGATTTTCCTTAGTATTTGACTTTAAACCCAGGTTAGACCTGGTTTTAACATTATTCCGCATTTTATAATAAGACGGATCGTGACTACATCTGAATCCATTAGTCTCACTTCACGAATACCCGAAATTACGAACTTCCAAAAAGTTTGCTTGAGAAAGTTAAAGTTTCTGGAATACTTGAGAAGTCTGGAACTAGTTGTTAGGGTTCCTTGAATGATATCCTATCCTACCTAATATAATAAATGCGCACGTGTATTTGTTTGTTTATTACGCTTTCACGCCCAACCTACCGATCCGATCATCATGAAAGTTTGCATTCATATAGGTGAGGGTACTGAGAACAACATAGGCATACATATCGTAAAATATCTCAGGAGCCCAGCCAATTGCTTGGTTATGGGAAGCATCGGCAGACCAGGGTAAGTCTAGATCGGTGTCCATCAGTCACCTTCTTGAAACCAGAGAGTAAGATTTTCTAAAATCTAGAAGAAAATTCAATCTACGACATTCTAAATCTTTTGGTTTACATTTTGCATTATTGTTTGTTCTTGATGCGATAAAGTGTATTTACATTTACATCACTATATATTACTAGCTGTTCCCCGCGGCTTCGCCCGCATAAAATGTAGCCTATGTCCTTCTCGGTACCCTCACCTATGTGTATGCCAAATTTCATGATAATCGGTTCAGTAGATACGGCGTGAAAGCGTAACAAACAAACAAACAAACAAACAAACAAATAAACAAACAAACAAACTCGCATTTATAATATTAGTTAGGAAGTTAGGAATTAATTCATCCATAGGCTGCGGTAACCGCTTCCCTTCAGGTGGTCGTATGCCTAAAAATATAATCCATTGTGCTTTTGCCAGCATTCACGTTCCTGCCATTTTAGAACCAAATGGCTTGACACTTGCTCTTGCGATTGGGGCGGGCGGGCTAGTATGGGACGCCACCTGCGTCGACTAAAGGCGGGCACAGCCGCTGCAGGAGTTCGACATTTCCTTCTAGGGGCGACTCATCCCGACGATATAACCAATATTTCCTTACACGCTGGTCTGGGAGAAAAGAAAAAACGTAGATTGTACTAGCTGCTTTTTTCCCGTACAGATCGTAAAAGCCGAAGGCAATGGGCGTCAAGAATCATGTCAATTGGGGATGCAGTTAGCAACCCATCACTATTTTGATTTCGTTCTCCACCTACAAACCACCAACATGCTAAACGTGGCCTTTAGGTTTAAGACCTGAGCTCTGTCTACCCCGCAAGGAAAAAAGACGTGATCGTATGTATGTTTCCAATGGGACCAATGATGGAAAACCGAAAAAAAATATATTTTCTCGTACAAAATTGTTCAACCGATCGGGCTATTTGAATGAAATTGACGATTGTTTTTTTATTTCCCATAGGAAAAGTTGTTCATTTTGTCGAGATGGTTTGACGAAAAAAGTGTTCTTTACTAACAACCTGTATTCAATACAACCTACACCAACAACATATGACCCTACTCTAGAGCGCGAACCGCTATCTAGTACAGGAGCCAGCGACCGCCGTGTCGCTTCCTCATTACCAGGTCCTTCCTCTCGGTCCTCTTTCAGACCCATTTTGCGTAATCTAACACGTTCCTGCCGTTTATAATTCCACTTATTTTTTCCTTATTTTATTCCACTTTCACAAGCCGTGTGGTTCCCGGCAGAGTAGAATAGGACCACTCCAAGTCTTCCTGTGGATGTCGTAGAAGACTACTTGGGAAACACAAGGTTTCGGTGTGGTGCTTCGTAAAAAAATATTCATTTTTAAAATATCCAAAAAAAGACTCACGATATCTACACCTCACAGGTCACAGGGCCACTAGTTTTAAATTGGGTAGCCAATGTATCATCATCATAAGGTCTTTTTTAGTCTCACTGCAAGAGCACAACCCTCTCTATGCTACCAGAGCCATATATTAGCTAGAGCAGTCAGAGTATTTGGCCTACACTCTCCACGCTAAAAGTTTATAAGCTTTGTTTAGCTTGTGTACCCTATGTCGCCTTCTACGACATCCACGGAAAGACTTGGAGTGGTACTATTCTACCCTGCCGGGAACCACAAATCTCATATGAATGCAACCTATACCAACAATATATGACCCTACTCTAGAGCGCAAAACCGCTATCTAGTACAGGAGCCAGCGACCGCCCCGTGTCGCTTCCTCATTACCAGGTCCTTCCTCTCGGTCCTCTTTCAGACCCATTTTGCGTAATCTAACACGTTCCTGCCGTTTATAATTCCACTTATTATTAACACATGCCTCAATAAGCCGCTGTCATTGGATAATATTTGACAAGCAACAATAATTACGGTTCCCGGCAGAGTAGAATAGGACCACTTGAGCAACATTTATTTAGTTTTAATATATCCAAAGACAGTCCACGATGTCTACACCTCACAGGTCACAGTTTACATTGGGTACCTAGCAAATATATCATCTTCATCATCATCATCAGGTTTTTTTTGTCTCCACTGCAAGATCACAACCCTGTCTGTACTACCAGAGCCATATATTAGCAAGAGCAGTCAGAGAATTTAGCCTACACTCTGCACGCTGGCCAGATAGGTTGGAGAGGTCTCTTTAATGTTTATAAGCTTTGTTTAGCTTGTGATTCCTAAGTCACCTTTTACGACATCCACGGGAAGACTTGGAGTGTTCCTATTCTACTCTGCCGGGAACCACACGGCCTTTTAAGGTTTCTTAGTCACCCGAGTGCAATGGCAATGAGGGCGTTCTGAAAAATAGCACTGATGTATATAGTCCGGTAAGCTGTGATTGGGCTACAATGTGTCAATTGTAGCTGCTTGTCGAACATTATCCAATGACAGCGGCTTATCCAGGTCGACGTCTCAGTAATGCTATCTGGTGGTAAGAATTTTATTTAACCCTCATTCATATCATGGAACTAATAATAGTTGCAGTAATCTGATCCTCATGCCGCATCTATAGATGCGGACAAAACGATGAATAAATAAATAATAAATTGAGCTAGCCCCACGGTAAGTTGTGAACTTGTATTCGTCATCAGGTCCTTGTACGTCTCCACTGCAGGAGCACGACCCTCTCTGCACTTCCCAAGCCATATAATTATATATCATACATATAGCCAGAGCTGTCAGAGGATTTGGCCTACACTCTCCGCGCTGGCCAGACGGGTTGGAGAGGTCTCTTTGATGTTTATAAGCTTTGTTTAGCTTGTTTCTTAAGTCGCCTTCTACGACATCCACGGGAAGACTTGGAGTGGTTCTATTCTACTCTGCCGGGGAACCACACGGCTAAACTTGTATTGTAAGATACTAACTCTCCGCTACTAATATTTTATAATAGATAGTTAATTTAGTTATAGAGATAAACATCCAAGAGCAAGGCCAATCAGAAAAAGATCAAGCTATTCAATTAACTATTTCTATCATTACTTCACTCACTCTGACAATTTTGTGACAAATTCCCATCATCATCATTTTGAGTAGGTGACACGGTCAGTCAACCATGCACACCCTGGTGTCAGAGTTCTTCGGAACCGCCTCTCGGCCTCTGACGTGGTTTCTTTAACGACTACCAGATGGCAGCCGGGAACAACGGCTTAACGTGCCTTCCGAAGCACAGAATCATCTTTCTTATCAGACAATCAGGTGATTCATGCCTGCAATGTCCTAACCAAACTGGAAACAACTTAACAAAGTATGTTTTCCCATGATCGAACGTGTGTATCAGTGTGTATAAAGTGTTGTATCAGTAATCTGATCCTCACATCTGTACCGATCAAAACAATGAACTATTACTATTATTACCTCACTCGCTTTGCCATATCTGGCAAGACCTTCGATACGTCTCCGCTCTCCTGTCACTTGTGATTCAGGCCACGTTCTGCTGAGGCGTGAAAAGATGATCCCCGAGTTGTAAAGCCTATTTTCATAAACTTTGGTTGATGTTGTCATAGATATATTTTGGGACGAAATGCGAAACTTATAGTGGGGCTAGCTCAATTCGTGTGATTTATCGCCATATTTTTGTCATAGTCTTAGATGTTTATCCATGTATGTATTTGTTATAAAATTTAGTATCGTTGAGTTAGTATTCTATAACGCAAGTCTCAAACAGAGTAGAATAGGACCACTCTAAGTCTCCCTGTGGATTTCATAGAAGTCGACTAAGGAAACACAAGCTAAAAAAACTATAAACATCAAAGAGACCTCTCCAACCTGTCAGGCCAGCGTGGAGAGTGTAGGCCAAATCCTCTGACTGCCCTGGCTAATATATGGCTCTGGTAGTACAGAGAGGGTCGTGCCGTGCTCCTGCAGTGGAGACTAACAAAGACCTGTTGCTGATGTAAAAACCGGCTTCAACTAAAATAACGAAGCTATTTTGATGAATAAATTTCATCAACATCGGCTCAGTAGTTTAGTTGAAGTAGGTTTTTTCTTCAATTTCTATCAGTGGCCGATGGAATCAATAAGAAAGTATACCCTCCCAAATTAAAATAAATAAGTACAAATTGGTCTTTAATGACGGAGCAAAGGTACGAAGTTACATATAAGAAAAAAAATCTTAAGGTCCGACGAATTGAGAACCTCCTTGTTTTGAAGTCAGTTGATAAAAGAGTGCAAATATTCCTGCGCTTTCCTATGTCAAATGTCAATTTTATCGAGATTCCACAGTGACACCACAGAGGCTAAAGAAGCAGTTAAAGTGACACCTAGTGCGTGATTACAATTGTTAGGGTTCCGTGGGAAAAACTTGTACAGTTCTTGCGATTGATGAAGTGGAGTGAGATTCACTTGTGGTTTTGTATTCGTGTCATAGTATTCGTCAAATTGACAGTGGTTATGGTAATCATAAATAAGAATTCGGGAAAAAAGATTTTGTCAGTGGTTCCGCAGAGAATCGAATGACAGCGGAAGTTCCGCTGTCAATCAATTCTTCTACATACTTACTTAATACTGCCTGTGTTTAGAAAGTTAAATCATTTAAACACATACTATCCATTTTTTTTTGTAAAAGAACTGAAATTCAATTGGCCAAAACTTTTTATACGCCGCTCTTTCGGATGTAGGAAATTGGATATATATGTTCACTGATCAAGCGTCCATCCACATTATAATAGTCTCCGAACACTATCCTATAAGTTAGAGCAACCAACTTTTAAAAATACATCAGAAATTCGATTTGATGTCTACGGTCTCATGATATTAAAATTAGTTTTTTCGTTGTTTCTTCTCTGCCGTAGTCGGTTCCGAAACGCCACCTGTAGTCTGTCTACCTTAGGAAGCCTATTTTGAAAATAAATCTTTGAGTCTCTGAGATTCTCTTTAATACAAAAAAGCATATGTATTTGAACAATCAAAAAAGGTCAATTTCAGATAAATGCAATGAAAAATTTAAATAAGTATTTTATTTTGATTAATTATGTTCTATATTACTCAATATTACATATCTGTTAATTTCTTACAAGTGAAGAATATTCACGAGAATGCAATGACAACGGAACCCATTGTAGAAAAATAAACACTACATAGGTACATCTATAACGAGCACAATAGCGTATATTAAGAGCGTATACTAGCAGTATTTTTTCAATATGGTTTCCAAACAAATGTATTTCTCTGTTTTCTCGCTGAAAACTGATTCTAGAGCCACAATTCTTTTTTCATAAAATCTAGTACTAAAATAGGAATGCCCTTATGTTTTCTTTTTTCCAAAAAAACTGTTCTTGAACAATTTTTTTTTCTTTTAAACAGGTTTTTAGAAAAAAATAAATCATAGGGACATACCTATTTTAGTAATATATTGTATGTAAAAAGAATTGTGTCTCTAGAAGCAATTTTCAGCGAGAAAATAGAGAAATACATTTGTATGGAAAACGCACTGCTAGTATACCCTCTTAATCACCTTTCGCACTTCACTTTTTGTGATAACGTACCTACTTATTATGGATATTGATAGCTTAAGAATCGCGTCCATACTATAGGAGAAAAGGAAAAAAATGCCCAAGTGTGAGTTGTTCTCGCACTATTATGTTCACTACGAGACTAACCACGATTATTTGAGTTTTGTCGAAAATGGCAAATGCAATGTTGTGTCGTCGTCTGTGAAAATGGCAGTTGCAATGTTGTTGAAATATCAGACAAAACCCAAAAATAATCGCGGTTTTGAACCGACTTCAAAAAAAGGAGGAGGTTCTCAATTCGTCGTTATCTTTTTTTTATGTATGATCCCCGATTTCTCGCAGACGCCTGGACCGATTTAAGAAATTCTTTTTTTGTTCGATAGGTAATACTTTACAAATGGTCCCATTAAATTTTTATCGAAAAGTGACGAGCGCTTTTTGAAAAAATACACAACAACCAAAAAAATTTTTACAGGTAACACGTTCGGATTACACTTATTTCCATTTTTAGGGTTCCGTAGTAAACAAGGAACCCTTATAGTTTCGCCATGTCTGTCTGTCTGTCTGTCTGTCTGTTTGTCTGTCTGTCTGTCTGTCTGTCCGTCCGCGGTTTTACGCAGAGACTATAAGTACTAGAAAGCTGTAATTTGGTATGGATATGTAAATTAATCATGGCAAAAAAGTGGTAGAATAAAAACATGAAAATTTTTTTTATTTAGGGTAGCTCCCATACAAGTAAATTGGGGGAGTAATTTTTTTTTCTCTATTTACCCATCGTGTGGGGTATCGTTAAATAGGTCTTTCAAAAATATTATGAGGTTGAGAACACCATTTTCCGATTTAGGGATCCGTTTCCGAAATATTTGGTTTTAAAGTGCGAATTTTTGTTAGAGGTAAGTGTCCCCCCCCCCTCTATCTGCTAAACGGTTATATATAGATACGTGAAAAAAATTACAGCAGAAGTATATATACTGAAGTTTAAAGGAAAACTTTCAGAGCTGAGTACTAAGTACAAACTAAAAAGTTATAGGCAACCAACTTATAAACTGTAAAATTTCATACTATTTTCATTGTTAGATGTTTTTGGTCGCTAAACTGTAAGGTGCGAATGTGAATACTGTGAACTCAAAGTTGTCATTCGCAACTACGGAACCCTACACTGCGCGTGGCCCGACACGCACTTGGCCGGTTTTTTTTCTTATGCTTATTAAAAAAAAATATAGGGTTGAAGTAGGTTTTTGTTATTTGTTAAAAATATCTTAAATTATTGTTACTACAAATTTACAGTATTCAGTTTTTTTTCTTTTATTCTTGCTACAATTACTTTATGGGAAATAAGTTTTATTTCTGCTTAACTTTAAGCAGTCATCGAACTCGCGACCTCCGCTGTGAGAGTCAAACGCTCTAACGCTACTACACCAAGAAGGTGCCCACCTTCTTGGTGTAGTTGCGTTTACGCCCGTAAGCACTGTAAGAAGCGCTTAGGCATGTAAAGCAATCCCAGGCATATCCCCAATTGAATGGGTGACCATAAGTGGTATTGAAATACATCGAACTCATCCGTGCTTTGGAAGGTAAATTCGGCCGCTGTTTCCGTTTCTCGGTCGAAAAGCTATGTCAGATGCATTTAGTCAGCTTGAATACTCTGACACCAGTTTTGGCCACTTACACAAACGAAAAAAAAAACGGTGTTTGTTATATTGGTTAGTAGCAATTGTCCCGTGACTTCCCTGCCCACCCCTCGGACCCGATTATAGCCCATGTCTACCGCAGATAATTTAGCCTAGAACATCGGTCTAGTAGTTTCAAAGCCTGTTCAATGCAAACAAACAATGAAATCTCTGCTCTTTAGAATATTAATATTGTCTTCTATAGAAATGATAAAACAAAGGGTTCCCAAAAAAGGTTCGAAAATTAATTCCTCCGATAACGCAGCCAACCCTCCGTAAACAATAATTTGGGAAAAAGGAGAATTTACGATATTTCGCGGCAAAGTTGGCAATAAGGGACGATATAAGTTTGAATAAGGCTCTTCGTAACTTTTCATTGGGTGACGTAGTGTTGGAATTAAAATCGAGTGGTCTTTTAACTTTAAAAAAAAAGAATAAAATTATGTCTTCTTTGTACTAGAAGTGGATAAAGTGAACTGTATTAGCTGCTTTACATGGGAACAATTTGATTGAGTATTCGATGTGTATCGGTATTGCGGAAAGGGATTCAAATCTGTTTTAAAAAACCGGCTTTACTCATGTTTTATTTTCATCGAATTTGCCAATTAATTGTTTACAGAAACCATGATCGGGGAGCCAAACATTTGCTACCTCTTATACGAAAAAAACTAAGAGAAAAGTATTTGGCCCAACCGGCAATTTATATGAAAATAACGATTTTTTTTTTTGTTTCTAGCATTGATCCCATAGGTACCAACAACCCTGTAAGAGAAAGTTAATTTACTCGCTAAATGTTTAATTTTCCCAATCATATTCATTCACATATTTTAGAAATAAAGAAAGATGTTTGAAGATTTTGCTACACTGGCGCCCAACGTGGTGCTAAATTTAGATCTGGCACTTAAGCATTACATAATGGGAACTTAGTTCCATAACGCAGTTACGAAGAGTGACTTCTGAATTTCTTGAGCAGCACGGAATAGTGTCCGCAATGTGTGATGAAGTTCTACAGTAAAATTTATTCATCTTGATGAGCTGCGCCACCTCTTTTAGGGAATGTCTATGGCTAATTAAACGAGCTCCGTGGCGCAACGGTCAACACGGCACGGTGACACGGATGGTCTCGAGTTCGATTCCCGGTCTGGTCAAGATGAAAAATTATCTTTTTCAAATTCACCTGGGTCTTGGATGTTAATCTATATCTGTATAGTATCGTTGAGTTACTATCCCATAACACAAGTCTTACTTAAGAACTTACTTAAGGGGGAACACTAGGCACAGTAGCGACGCCAATCATTTTATTCCTAATACTTTACAAATAGAAGGAAATTCAAGAATATAAACAATACAAGCCTTAGTAAATAACCTGAAGTATTTTTGGAATCATGTTTTGATATTATGAGAATCAGTCATTGAGAGAAAAAGTGATAACCGCCAAAAACGGCCGTTTTTGGCGTTAATCAGATTCTCATAATTCTCACTGATTCCGATAGTAATAAACATGATTCAAAAAATACTTCAGGTTATTTACTAAGGCTTGTATTGTTTATATTCTTGAATTCCTTTCTATTTGTAAAGTATTAGGAATAAAATGTTTGGCGTCGCTACTGTGCCTAGTGTTCCCCCTTAAGGGCTAGCTCAATCTGTGTGATTTGTCCGTATATATTTATGTATAATCAACTACCAATATGCATAATTTACACAATTATATTCAACTCACATTATTTACGAATAAAGAAAAAACCCTTAATATTTAGCTGCATTGGCGCCCAACGTGGTGCTAAATTGAAAACTCGTAGTTGAGCATTACATTATGGGAACTTAGTTCCTTTACGCAGTTGCGAGGCGAGTGTTGCCAGGAGCAGTTTTGTCAACATCTTTTAACAGTATTTTCAATGTGTGATGAAGTCCCACGGTAAAAGTTATCATCGCGACAAGCTGCGATACTCCTTTTAGGGAAAAACCATGTAAAATTTACTCACTGTATGTTGTATTATATTCTTAATCATATTCAACTCACATATTTTACGCATAACTTAATAGCTTAATTATTTTGCTTCATTGGCGCCCAACGTGGTGCAAAATTGAGAATTCATTGTTGAACATTATTTAATGGGAATTTAGTTCCTTAAAACTGTTGCGAGGAGTGAGTTGCCAGGCGCAGTTTCGTGAACATCACGTAACAGTGACCTGTGATGAAGTCTATGAGTGCACAAAAATCAATTACTCAAGATCAATTAAATCATCGTTTTAATTGATCAGTTGCTGCTTTACTTATTTCTTTTTCCGCCTTTAAGCCCAACAAAACAGTAAACTAGGTCATTAACTCTTATGGCATTTGGCTCCAACGTAAGGGATACAGACGTGATAAGTATTATGTTTATTTGTACGGCGTTTAAATTGACCCTAGACATACAGGGCAGGCACTAAGGCAGTCTATACTCAGCCCGTCAATATGAACAACCTTTTCTATCCGATCAATGCTGGGAAATTGCGATGAAAACGGTTCACATCTGCGATGCTGCTAAAGTTAGACAATTGTCTGACATTATTTTCCATGTCAAACTGCTGGCCATGAGTAATATATTTTTCAATACATTTGTTAATAATATGGTTCTTATGACATCGAAATCTGTATCGTAATGATGTATTTACGGCACATGTGATTTCTACTTTAAACCAATCACAACCGCTCAATACCCCGATGCCACAGATGCAAAATTTAAACTGTATCATAGAATCCGAGCGAAGAGTTTTCAAAACTTTTTTCTGATTCGTGAGATGTGATTTTTAACCGAATTTGAAATGGAGAAGGTTATCAAAGTACTTTTTTGGAGAAAATAAACCTGAGTAAATGTACCTTATTATTATAAATGTATTTTTACAAACTGCTTTGGTTCCTAACTTTTATAACTTCCTTATTTGTGGAACTGCAATCTTGTTTTAGTTTATGGTAATCGCAAATATTGAAGAACGTCGTATGAGAGTCGTACGGTAAGCTGTCTATTATAGTCGTCGGTTTATTATAAGCACTCGGCTTCGCCTCGTCCCTATAAACACCTCGACTATAATATCCAGCTTACCGTACTTGTATCATAATGTACTATAACAAGGAATACGTACTTATTTTTTTAAATATTTCTTAGAATAAAATTACAAACTAAAGTGTATACCTATTAGTTGGCCACCCAGTGTATTCGTTGAGTCTCCTTCTGGTAAACGATCAACTAACCCCTGACCCGTGACGTCGCCAATTCAATAGACAGTCGGGAACAACTTCTAACTACTACAGCTGTCAATGAATCGGAAGTAAAGCGAGTCTGCGTACCTTTACACTTGTAGGCAGGGAAAAAGAAACACTACGGGTGTTGCAGCCTCTTTGCTTGACTCTTGACTATGAGGACGATGACGGACTGACTGACATATTGAAAAAAAAAGGAAATCGACCCACTTGAGGAACAGACATCGGTACAGGACGAAGATTTAAATAATAAAGTATTCATGTGAAATCACGAATTTCCTCTGGTCCCGACGACGACGAGCCTGTATTCCTTTTGTATCTCATTTATTGTACAACTAGCAGCCCTACCCGGCTGCGCCCGGGCATGTATTATACCTTAAAACCTTCCTCGTGAATCACTCTATCTATTGGTGAAAACCGTATGAAAATCCGTGGATTAGTTTTTGAGTTTATCGCGAACAGACAGACAGACAGACAGACGCGGCGGACGACTTTGTTTTATAATATGTAGTGATAAAGATATCACAAGCAAACAAACAAACGGGTATATATTTTTCTAATTGAAGTGAGTAACAAAAATTACCATAGGGTTTCTTTCACGGCCGGATCATGTGGATGTCATCATCATCAGGTCTTTATTAGTCTCCACTGCAGGAGCAAGACCCTCTCTGTACTGCCAGACCAGTCAGAATTATTTGGCCTACACTCTCCACGCCGGCCAAACGGGTTGGAGAGGTCTCTTTAATGTTTGTAAGCTTTGTTTAGCGTGAGTTTCCTAAGTCGCCTTTTACGACATCCACGGGAAGATTTGGAGTGGTCCTATTCTTCTCTGCCGGGAACCACACGGCATCATGTGGATTATGTGGTCCCAACCCCTAATTTGAACCATTTTTTTCTGGCAGTTGCACATAGATGACACCACTGTTAACCTACTGAACCGATTATCATGAAATTTTGCACACACATAGGTAAGGGTACCGAGAAGGACATAGGCTATATATCACGCGGGCGAAGCCGCGGGTACCAGCTAGTTTACCATATAACAAGAAAACATAAAGGCATTATTCACAAAATACATCTTATTAGCTGTTTCCCTCGGCTTCGCTCGCGTGATATATAAGCTATGTCCTTTTGCGTACTCCAGATAACGTCTATGAAAAATTTCATGACGATCGGTTCAGTAGATAGGGCGTAAAAACGTAACAAACATACAAACAAACTCACTTTTGCATTTATGATATTGGTTGGGATTTAAAATTAAGACCATATGTTTTGCAAGACATTTATAAATATGTCTCAGGTTAGTAAGT
This sequence comes from Rhodophaea formosa, assembly GCA_963082605.1. Taxonomy (NCBI): domain Eukaryota; kingdom Metazoa; phylum Arthropoda; class Insecta; order Lepidoptera; family Pyralidae; genus Rhodophaea; species Rhodophaea formosa. The sequence goes on along the minus strand of OY720228.1, from coordinate 2,437,320 downwards.
TTAGGCTAACGTGGATTAACGTCATCTAGTGACGAGTATAAAACAACTCAGCAACGCTGTCACCAAACCATGTGATCTTCCTTAAAGCAGGCCTAATTTGGTCCAATATTTTAGTATGAGGTTGGCAGTTAATATATTTTTGTATTTTGTTAGGGTTCCGTACAAAAATTGTAAAACGGAACCCTTATAGGATCACTCGTGCGTCTGTCTGTCCGTCCGTCCGTCTGTCACAGGCGATTTTCTCCGAATCTACTGAACCAAATTAGGTGAAATTTGGTAAGATGGTGTAATCCTATGACCCAAACACGGATGTGCGAAGTGAATAAAGAGTTTTTTGAAGTAAGGGTCATTTTCAGGGGCCCAATTACAAAATTTTAAAAGAAAGTTTTGCAAACCTTACTGTATGATATATCAAATGAAAGGGCTCATTATGAGAATTTCAAAAATATTTTTTTTTATTCGGGTAAAGTCAACACTTTTGATATTATTCACGAAAGAAGGCAAAAATTGACCAGTCCCCCCTGATCTCCGAAACTGCTGGGCCGAAAATTTTGAAAACATTACAAAATATAGTTCATTCCTTGAAGATTACAAGAAAAATAATAAGAATTCCACCACTTGAAAATAAAGTGGTAAACTTGCTATAATAAGTTCATCTAGGGAAATAGCTTCACTAAAACACCACTAGATAGCGCTAGTCAATTGAATAAAACATTTTTGCACATTGTGTGTGTTTTCACGAAGTATATTGTACGGAACCCTCATTGCGCGAGGTTGACTCACACTTGGCTGGTTTTTTATATAAGAAGACACTCTTGTAAATTGAAAATTTTGCACAGGTAGTATCTCTTAAAGATAACCAAATGGCTTAGCATGCCCTTGGAAATACATTAAGTGTCGGTTATGGTCACAATCCATGTGCAACCCGTACCTTTGGATCACTTTACATTCGTAAGTGCTATTAGTGCGTATACCCGTAACGTGAGACCCAGTGGACCATAGAGATTTGAATGATTTAGTAGACTCAGGCCCATATGTCCCTGCCCATCTGTCTGAAGTTGAGAATGTTATAACATGAATACATACTATACAATACCTATACATATCGCAAATTCGAAATTCGATTGGATGATCTGTCTTCATCATCATCATCAAGTTTTTGTTAAGTAGTCTCCAATGTTGGAGCACCATCCTCTCTACTAAAATAAATAATGATCCGTGCCTCCGTGGTCCAGTGGTTAAGGCGTTTGCCTTGTTGACCCGGGGGTCGTGGGTTCGATTCCCACGGGAAGCATACTTTGTTAAGTTCTTTCCAGTTTGGTTAGGACATTGCAGGCATGAATCACCTGATTGTCTGATAAGAAAGATGATTCCGTGCTTCGGAAGGCACGTTAAGCCGGTGGTCCCGGCTGCCATCTGGTAGTCGTTAAAGGAACCACATCAGAGGCTGAGAGGCGGTTCCGAAGAACTCTGATACCAGGGTGTGCATGGTCGACTGACCGCGTCACCTACACGAAATGATGAATAATGGTCTGATAAAAAAACTTAGTGGGAGTAGAAGGATTCAGTACCTATAGAAACTTTCGGCATAGAAAGAAAAGACAAACTTCGTAATTCTATATCACTCTCACCTAGGGTGATCAACCATAGGTAACATTTTTAAACAATAGCATATGTTCCAGCTACGCTTCGCACTTACTCGATCAATAGACATCCAAGAACTAGGCGAAACTGAAAAAGATCACTCTCCATCTAGATCTGACTGGAGATAAACCCAGGACCCTGATTCAAAGGCACCACTGAGCCACAGAGGTTATCGCTTATAATTCTATTCATACGTACATACATATTATCACGTCTTTCCCTCTTGCGGGCTAGGCAGAGCTCAGGTCTGTAAAATCTCAAGGCCACGTTTAGCATGTTGGTGGGCTTGTAGGTAAGAACGAAAATCAAATCAGTGATTGGTTACTAGCCGTATCGCCTATTGACATGATTCTTGATGCCCATTCCCTCGATTGGCTTTTACGATCTACGCGGGAAGAGAAGCAGCTAGTAGATTCTACGTGTTTTCTTTTCTCCCAGACTAGCATGGAAGATTCAATTCTATTCTGGGAAAACATTCTATATCTAACATCATAAAGGAAATTACGAAATTACATAGTCCCTGCTATGTTGGCTATAGATACTTAGCACCATATACAAAACTGGGCGTATCCGTTACATGGCAAAATTTAATCGTCACAAATAGCCATGCATATTTATAACACCCTCGCTGGTGACGTTAAACATATGCGCATATCTAAACAAACCATAACGTTGCCATGGACTTAGGAATGATTATGGACCAGACGAAGGACATCAAAAGTGACGCCAACGTTTTACTTTACAGTAGTACAGCTTCATCATCATCATCATGATCAGGTCTTTTTTAGTCTGCACTGCAAGTGCTTGAGCCTCTCTGTACTACCAAAGATATAATAGGTCGGGGAAAAAGTAATTTCGTATTTTTATGTGTAAAGTTGTAATCAAATATCTTTGGTCATGTTGTATGTATCTGGCTGAATTAGATACCATCTGAAAGGTACAATTTTCAAAAATTATATAGAAATGCATAAAATATTTACCCTTAATTTTTTAACCCTTTCTTTGTTTACTAAAAATGTATCAGATAGACGAAAAAAAATTAACATTTTAAAAAGTTAATTAAAAAAGAAAGAGATTATGCAAAATACGCAGAAAGTGAATTTTGGTATTTATGAACATACCGCAGTCCCAGTAAAAATAGCACAAAGTTGGTTTAAGCGTTTTGTTTTTGAGAATTTTGATGTCAAAGTTACACCTCTTTTGTATGGACGGATAAAATCTTCATACAAAATACGAAATTACTATCTCCCCGACCTAGTATATTAGCCAGAGCAGTCACAGGATTTGGCCTACACTCTCCAATTCTCCATGCTAGCCAGACGGTTTGAAAGAGACCTCTTCAACCCGTTGACGTTTATAAGCTTTGTTTTCATTGGGTTTCCTAAGTCGCATTCTACCACATCCACGGAAAGATCCGTAGTGTCCTATTCTACTCTGCCGGGAACCATCATCATCAGGTCTTTATTAGTCTCCACTGCAGGAGCACGACCCTCTCTGTACTGCCAGAGCAGTCAGAGGATTTGGCTTACACTTTCCACGCTGGCCAGACGGTTTGGAGAGGTCTCTTTGATGTTTATAAGCTTTGTTTAGCTCGCCTTTTACGACATCCACGGGAAGATTTGGAGTGGTCCTATTCTTCTCTGCCGGGAACCACACGGCATTGTCTGCCGGGAACCACACGGTGGATTATTACAGTAAATTAGGTACTAATTTAACATTTTGAATATCAAACGGACGAAAATTACAAGCTTATTTACTGCCGATATGTGCGTATGCTGGTATCATCGACACGTTTGCATGCTTTATTATTTGCGTCAATTGGACTACAAAATTCATCTTCCCGCAGCACCATCAATGTTACGTACTCGTAGTTAGGCCTATCCTGATTATTCGTAGATCCATGAATGTTCTTGTGATGTTTCAGTTTTGGTTCTATCCTTGTTTTACCTAGTTTTCCGATACTTATTACGTGAATTCAATAGTTGCAAATAAGTACTACTGAACGGACTTTTAGGGAGCTTTTAGCGGCTGGATTTAAGCCACTTTCAATCGGTAAGTTTAGAAATCCTTGAGTTCTCTAAAGGATTTTAAAGAGTGGAAGAATTCCTCTGCTTGTCTTAGACATTCTCTGCCTGTGTCCAGCTGTGGACTTTATGCGGCTGAAATGACAATGATGAAAGGATTTTGATTGACGACCTCATGGCGGAGTGGTCAACATGCCAGCCTGCAGCCTGGGTTCGATCCCAGGTCAAGTCAACATGATAAATGATCTTTTCAGATCAGATTGACCTGGAACTTGGATGTCAATCTATATATTTATTTATGAAGAAATTAAGTATCGTTTAGTTAGTATCCTTATAACACAAGTCTCGAACTTACTCTGGGGCTAACTCAATCTGTATTACCTATATTTTTCCATATATATTTATTATTATAGTTTTTTTCATCAAGGCTTTTTGTTTTCTATTGGACAATATATTTCGCTTGACATCTTCATTAACGGTGTTCTTAAGGTTTTATGACTTTAAGCTCGGCCTGTCCCGCAAGGAATTAAGAAGTGATAATATTGGTCAAATATAGACAATGATGATGATGATGATAGAAAATGAAAGAAATTACCATGCCGCCCCGCTGCTGATAAGAGGGCTGGCTGCTTTTTTGCACAACGTATTAGTATAGCGATCGAGCGAGGAAACGCAGCCAGCGTTCTTGGCACCATGCCGCATGAACTGACCCTTTTAGACATTTAGTTTAAGTTAGTGTTAATTTTCTTTTTCTCATATTTTAATATATATTGATATTTTGAAATTCAATAATACATTCTATAAATATCGTTGCTATTATCTTGCACGCAAGTGTAAATGAGTATCACAAATACACTAAGAAAGAATGGTTATTGCTTACAAGGTATTTTCGTGATACGACCCCGAACTTCGATATACCGATACGTGTCACGTCTTCTTCCCTAAAGGGATAGACAAAGCTTAAAGTCTCAAGATCCAATTCAATATAATATGTTAATAACTCCTGTCTGATGGTTCCAAAAGGCTTTTGAATGGCGACCACGTCCCAGCAAGCGCAGCGATGGACACCCACCGACCAGCAGGCCGATTTGCCAACTCGGTGTACAACGATTTGATTGTCACTTTAGCATCCATTACGGTGTTCATATCTTAAATAAAAGTAGTCATTTATACCGAAGCCGTAATGAATATTGAAGTTCCCATGAAAATGATGTACACCGTAGCTGTCAAAAGTTAGCAATAGGCCTGCAGGTGGTCGGACGACCTGAAGGTCGCAAGAAGGCGCTGGATGCCGGCCGCTTTCAACCGGTCTTATTGAAAATCCTTGGGGAAGGCCTATTCAATCTTGAAAGCGACCACTCAGCCCGTCAAAATCATCAATTTTCCTACGGTAAAATTGCAGGAAATTCGAAAAAAATTGTCATTCCTATAAAAAAGTGTTTAGCCGGCCCAGCACTTTCTTTGGTTAGGACATTGTAGGCATGAATCACCTGATTGTCTGATAAGAAAGATGATTCCGTGCTTCGGAAGGCACGTTAAGCCGTTGGTCCCGGCTGCCATTTGGTAGTCATTAAAGAAACCACGTCAGAGCCGAGAGGCGGTTCCGAAGAACTCTGACACCAGGGTGTGCATGGTCGACTGACCATGTCACCTACTCGAAATGATGATGATGGCACTTTGTATAAAATGTAGATTTTTTCCATATAATAAATATGTACGTATTGACGGAGTTGGTAGCCCCGTTAACGATCGGTTAGGGTATCATTAACAAATACTATAGGTACGTTTTATACTTTCTGTTTTGGGATTTACAGGTATCGATTTTTGTGATATTCGCTACATCCATACTTTTGGGGCGAAAATTCCAGACAGGTCTCATTTCTACGAAATAGCTTTTCCAAAAAAATCTAGGTCTTATACAGACTCCCCTTACAAATTTCTTAATTAAGGGAATGGGTTCACTTGATCGACTTTTACGATCTTACGGTAGAAGCAACTGGTATTTTATACAAATATTTTCTTATCTTAAAGACTCGGAGTGCTATTTTTGAACGCGGGCCACTCGTCTTCGAACGATTTTTGTATGGAGAAATCGTTCGAAGACGAGTGGCACGCGTTCAAAAATAGTACCCCAGCTGTTCCATAACTATCATTATTAAAGACGTTGGATTTTATGAAATCCTGAATTCGCTAGCATAATTTTTCATGGCAGAGGAAACTCGCCTGTATTTCAATGTAATAGAGTTCATATTCAATTATACGATTAAATATCGGTCGATACGTCTAACAGCTATGACAGCTTGTCTGCAAATGGCAGCTGATCAGAGATAGGAAGCTGTAATATTAATCCATACTATCTATACTTACTAATACATCCTAACTTCCTAACTAATATTATAGATGCGAAAGTGAGTTTGTTTGTTTGTTTGTTACGCTTTCACGCCGAACCTACTGAACCGATCATCATGAAATTTTGCGTACACATAGCTAAGGGTACTGAGAAGGACATAGGCTATATATCACGCGGGCGAAGAACAGCTAGTACTATATTACTTACTATTACGTCCTTATCCTTACTTCCTTACTAATAATATAAATGAGAAAGTGACTCTGTCTAGCTTCCACACCAAAACTACTGAACAAATTTATATGAAATTTGATACCCAGATAGTTTAGAGCCTGAGAAAGGACATGGGCTACTTTTTTCCACGCGGATGATGGCGCGGACAGTTAGTAGCTAGTAGGTTTATAAAAGTACGTTTTTGACGACCTCTGTTGTTCAGTGATACGGCCAGTGCTTTTGAATCACAGGGTTCAATCCCATACTTAAATATGTCGTCGTTTCAACCGCAAAAAGCCCACCGCTGGATATGGGTATTTCTCTCAATATTTTAAATAAATAAATATATAGGCACATATCATATACATTGAGCTAGCCCCACAGTAAGTTGTGAACTTGTGTCGTGGGATACTAACTCAACGATACTATATTTTATAATATATACTTATATAGATATACATGCAAGATCCAGGCCAATCTGAAAAAGATCGTTTTCCATCTTGACCTGGCCGGGGATCGAACCCAACCAATTTTAGGATGACACAACTTTCCCAAGACGATATTTTATATTTAAAATATCTTTTGTTACTTCCTAAAGCAAAACAAGGGTAAAGCTTTTTTATCCTTCGTGTCGGATAAAACGTGGGGCAAAGTTGCGATCTGCCGATAAAAGCTGCGATATAAACTCCTCCATTAGATCAGACGAACTTTGACTGCCCCAAGCAGCCTGAACTTTCAAGTTGACTGAGAAAAGTGTCCCATATGTAGGTCCGTATATACACGTACCGGCATGCGCAGCGTTGGACACCCACCGACCAGGTGGTCGGACGACCTGATAAAGGTCGCAGGAAGGCGCTGGATGCAGGCCGCTTCCAACCGGTCATATTGGAAATCCTTAGGGGAGGCCTATGTCCAGCAGTGGGTTTCTTGCGGCTGAGATGATGATGATGATGATGTAGGTCCCATACATACCTATGTATACTACCATCTGAGATTATATTAAGCTTATATTGTCATCATTTCGTGTAGGTGACACTGTCAGTCGACCATGCACACCCTGGTATCAGAGTTCTTCGGAACCGACTCTCGGCCTCTGACGTGGTTCCTTTAACGACTAAGAGATAGAAGCCGGGACCAATAGCTTAACGTGCCCTTCGAAGCACAGAATCATGTTTAAAGCTTAGATAGACTCTATTAACCTAAAAACCTACAAAAAACATAGAAAAAAATTAGTGTCCAGCCCATAGTCTGTCGCGCACATACGCATCTACCAATTTGACGGATTTTCAGGGCATCTATTGACAGTTTTTTAATCATTGAAATAAAGGCATGACGGTGACTACCATATATTTATGTATACAATATGTTTAGAAAATCCTGTCACATTCTTAAAGTGGCGACTCAGCCCGTCAATACTTGCAACTTTTCTTCAGTGGGATTCATGCTAGAAATTTGTGAAAAAATCAACATTGTAATTCTCATTTCAAAATTGCCCGGTCGGCTGAACATTTTTGTATGAGAATTTCATTTCTTTTTCGTATTATAACTGTGTATTATAACTTACAACTTTTCCTCCGTGACAAATGCTGGGAATATACATATCATCACGTCTTTATCCCTTGCGGGGTAGACAGAGCCTAAGGTCATAAAACCTAAAAGCCACGTTTAGCGTGTTAGAGGGCGTTAAGCTGGAAAGCAGAATCAAAATAGTGATGGGTTGCTAGCCGCATCGCCTATAACGTGTACCCTTAGATTGTGGCCCAGTGAAAAAAGCAGCTGGTATATTTTATGTTTTTCCTTTTCTCCTTAACCAGCATAGAAGATACTGCTGATAATGGAAGAAGATGCTGAGGAAATGGTGGGAACTCTAAAAAAACATAATTTTCATACATAGGTAAAGTAGTTCTTTTCTGATGGACTAGTTTTGATGAATTCAAGTGTATCTAGGCAGTGTATACTTAAATATTTTAAAAAAGTGCATGCATTACGTAGATGGCATCCTAATCCTAACTCATATTATAAATGTGAAAGTGAGTTTGTTTGTTTGTATGTTTATTTTTTTGTTTGTTACGCTTTTCCGCCGTATCTACTGAACCGATCATCATGAAATTTTGCATACACATAGGTTAAGGTACTGAGAAGAACATAGGCTATATATCACGCGGGCGAAGCCGCGGGTAATAGCTAGTGTTACATAAAAGAATTTAAGAATTACTTAAAATAATTATAGGTACGTAGATTATTTATATCTTATTTAAACCAATGTATTTTCTCTGTAAGTGAATTATGTAATTCTTTTAAGAAAAGAAACATTAAACCTTAAGGGCATGGGATAAGGGTGTATTCCGTAATACCCGGTAAGTCGATAAACTAAAATTAGCAAAGTCGATAAACCGAAGCAACTGGAAAACGCTAGTTGATGAGTGACACTTGACCGAGCATCTCTCGCCAACAACCCTTTAAAAGCCGCTAATTATATTTCTACCCCCACAGCATAGCAAATTATATCAATAATAAGAAAGTAAACTTTAAGAGACAGACAATTTAGGGATTTACAAGGTAAGAGTAAATAGGCATTATTTGCATTATTTTATTTTTTGTGTCTGATGTAATACTTGAAGTATCAAATAAATTATTATTCTTTCTTTCTATTTGAGTTTGCGTGTACCAACCTCGTCGTTGCTTCCCATCAAGTAAAATCAATCGAACAAATGACTCATAAAAAATTGACACAAAGAAATGGGTAAAATATTTCAGTGACAAGGAATCGCCGAAATATTTCACCCATTCCTTTTCAGAGAGGAATAAGTCGAGCTACAGAGATCGCCAAATCAATTACTAACATTCGGCTGTATAATTATATCGTATTCGACCAGTACGTCTACTGAAATTGTAAAAATATGGTGTTTTTAAAATTATCACAGCGCAGCTTAAATAGACAGATAAACGACCCTTATATTCATTTAAAAGTTGTATGAATCTTAACCAATGAGGCAGAAAGGTTCTTGAATAATGCACACCAACCAGGTGGTCGTACGACCAAGGACCTACCCTTCCTTTGCTTTTTCCATGGGCAGCATCATCGAAACCGGTATACATAAACCTAACAAACTACGCTCATCCCTTTTGCCAAGCTTGGTAAGCACATCAAAACCCCCATAATAAAAGGAATCCATGATGGAAGCCTATGTCCAGCCGTGGACTTCTTGCGTCTAAAATGATGATGATGTAAGTGATGAATTACACCCTAGATATTTAGGTGCTTATAGTTCAAGGGTGTAATTGATCATTTACATTCGAGTTGAACACTCTACTTTACATCATGTCATGAATGCGAGGAAAAATATATGCAATTTGCAACAAAGAATAAAACAAGAAAAGCACGGTAAACCCTTTTCTTTTATATGGCCTTGCGCTCTTGATGCATTCAGCCATTTGTGGTGGCCAGTGCGCTTCTTTTTAAAATACATTGATAAGTATTATAGGAAACGCCACGTGGCCGTAAATTTTCAAATTTACTTACCTCCCTAAGGATGTAAATCGAACTTACAATCCGGATTTTGATTTAAATACAACCTCCTTTCAGAGCTTGAATGATGTCAATAAAATTAATTTTATACAGTTTCATCGCGTTTATTACAAAACGAAATTATTAGAAAACATGATGATGATGCATTGAAGAAGCGCTCAGTTGACCTTCTGCTTATGAACTGTACTATGCTCAGTGCCGCCGGGTGGCGTCATTAATCACAATTGACGGGAAGCCCTGCCGAAACCTAATCATCGTACTTTAATTGACAATGTTATCTCTCCGTGTTTACGTAGCCTTTTGCCACGCTTATACGGCATTTTGTAGCTGCCTATACCTACTTGGATAGACATTGTTAATCTAAAACTGATTAAACCATCCAACCATCCGTTCTCAACCTACAAGCCCACCAACATGCCAAATTTGGCCTTTAGATTTTGTAGAACTGGGCTCTGTCTACCCGCAAGGGAAAAAGACGTGTTAGTATGTACGTTTAAAAAAGAGCGGGTTGCACTCCAGGAGTGCCGTCAGAAGTGAAAACTTGAATACTAACGTCAGATCACGTGTCCGTCTTACGAATTTACAATCTAACGGATCTGGTCACGTGACCTGTCGCGAGTTTAAAATTTTTTGCCCATCTCATAAAGTGCACAGCGCCGCTAAAGAAGTCTTCACTTCATAAATCTAAGAATCTAAGCGCTTCTAAAGGAGTTTTTACTTAAAATAATTTCGGGGGGGGGGGGTCCATTTTTGCATTCTTTCGTGAATAAAATCAAAAGTATTGATTTTACCCGAACAAAAAAAAAATATGTTTGAGATCCTCATAATGATCCCTTTCTTTTGATATACGACACAGTAAGGTTTGCAAAACTTTCTTTTTAAATTTTCTAATTAGGCCTTCGAAAATGATCCTTATTTCAAAAAAATATTTATTCACTATGAACTTCCGTGTTTGGGTCATAGGATTACACCATCCTACCAAATTTCACCTAATTTGGTTCAGTAGATTCGGAGAAAATCGGCTGTGACAGACGGACGGACGGACAGACAGACGCACGAGTGATCCAATAAGGGTTCCGTTTTTCATTTTTTGTACGGAACCCTAAAAACAGACTACTGTCTTAATGATAGATAACTCGTCTTTTTTTTCATTAATTCTTTTTCTTCCTTTACCTCATCCCACAATTTATGTAAGGTCTGAACAGTATGTCAGTTCTCTCCATTTTGATCTGTCATCCACCATATCCTTCGTCACTCCCTTCCTGTTCATACTCTTCTTGACACAATCCATCCATCGTTTCTTAGCTTTCATAGATCTGGGCTCTGTCTACCCCGCAAAGGAAAAAGACGTGATAGTATGTATCTATAATAAAAGAAAAAAAAGATTGTTGCTTTTCCATTGGTTGCATAATTAGAGTTAAAGCGAGGCGCGGCGGGGCGCGGCCGCAGGAAGCCACGACGGAAGCACTCACAGGGTTGGGTTACGGTTTATGCTATAAAGCATATAAATACCTGTATGAATTAGTGATCAAATTGCTGGAAATGTCTATTGTCTGATGATCTTTCCGGGAATCGAACACAGGCCCACTGGTGTTGCAGGCTGGCGTATTAACCACATAATTATACCTACCTTATTTTCATAGTATTTGTCAAATATTTTTCTGCCTACAATCACCTAAGGTTTTCATAAAGTGGTGTAGGCTGCATTCGATTTTCTGGAGGGAAATCCAAGTATCTTTTTTTAGAAGATGGTATTCAAACATTCAAATGTTTATTTCATGTATAATATTTACATGCCATATCTCTGGCGAAACACGTAAAGTTACATTACCTATTTTTAACACCTTTTTGTACCATGTTTCATGTGAATAAATATATTTCATAAATATCATCAATATACTCGTAGGTTTCTTTGAACACTTTTAAATTGTAATAATTAATTTAACAAGACACTTTTTTTATTTATAGCTAGGTTTTATTTATAAGTCATTTTATTTCTTAGGTAGGTTTAATTGTTAGTTTTTAGTTCATATAAGTTAGTTTTATTGTTTAATGTATTGAGTAATTTAAATTTAACAAGTGAAAATTGTTGACTTCCGTATCAGTCGGTCCAAGGTGGAGTGCAGAAAAAGCTATTTAAAAACTAATCCTATATAATTCTTTAAATACGGAACTCTTAAACCCAGCAATGATATGAAGCTCTCCGAGCGATATTGATCAGGTGTCAGAAGTGACGATAATGGAACTATTACGCCCCGTAACCTAGTTACTGGCAACAGATAGCGTATGATAACGAGCTTTTATACTCTACTAGCTTTTTAAATTAAATTAACTTTCTATAGGGGAAAGAATTTAGAAAATCGGTTTAGTTTTTTTTTTTTTGAAAATGCAAACAGACAGACAATTACATCTTTCATATTTAGTTTAACGCTCCAAGTGTGCTACCAATTACAACACCGTGACTTCGAATCACCGCGTCGAATTCTCTCATCACTTATTTGCACACGGGCGAAAACCTTAAAGTTGTGGGTTAGAATTTACAATGCTACCTGTGGCGGGTTCTTATTCATCACATATTTTCAATTGTAATAATATACCGAGCATTGTAATGCTATACTTTATATATGGGGTTTTATTTTGCATTCACAATGCTATTTTACCTTATTTTAAGGTTCAAGTCCTGCCCGCGTGGAATTTTTTCACAATTTCTTATTTTCTTTATTTAATAAATATTGTAATGCTATTTAAAAACCAATTCCTGTAAAATTCTTTAGATACGAAACTCTATAAACCAGCAATGATATGAAGCTCTCCGAGTGATATTGATCAGGTGTCGAGTGACGATAATGGAACTATAACGCGACGTAACCTAGTTTACTGGCAGATAGCGTATGATACCGAGCTTTTATATTCTACTTGCAATTTTTCCGCGACGTCGTCCGCGTAAACGTCCACCTATTTTCATCTGTTTACTATTCTCGAGGTTGACAGGGAGAGAGTGCTCCTAGCACAAAGTCCACCTACTGTAGCTTTTTAAGTTCGATAAGTTTTTAAATAAAATAAATTAATTATAGCCTACCAGCTTTTACCCGCGGCAGCTTCGCTCGTTTATTATTTTGTCGTATATAAGTCTTATTTTTCTAAATCGTTTATCGTAATATTCCACGGAATTAGTACTATTTTCCGGGATGAAAGGTACCCTATGTCCTTAACAGTCTTCTTCCTTGCATTTTTCCCTATTTGGGTTCGGCTCTGTATGTCAACTCTCTCCAAAGTTTCCTGTTACCAACCATGTCGGCACTTGCTCCTCACACATTCCCTCCACGACTTTCTCGGCCTTCCCTTTCCTTTTTGTCCTGGCACATTTAAGTGCAGCATCCTTTTAGCCAGGTGATCGGCATCCCTTCTCTCGATATGGCCATACCAGGTTAAACGATGGCTCTTTATTTTTTCCACTATTGGAGCGACTTTCAAACTTCCTCTTATATATTCATTTCGGATCTTGTCCATCTTTGTTACTCCACACATCCATCTCAGCATCCTCATTTCCGCCACATGCATCTTATGTTCTTCCTTATTTTTGGTTGCCCAATATTCCGCTCCATACAATACCCTATGTCCTTTACAGCCTAACCTAACCTATGTGTATGCCAAATTTCAAGAATTAGTTCAGTAGATAAAGCCTATTATTAGCGAATGGTTTTCAATGCAGCAAGACTCATAAAGTGAAAGTAAGGCTGTCAATCCATTCAAAAACTTTTTCATCAGCCTCATGAATCTTTCGTATGCCACCCTCGATAGAGAAGAGCGGGCAGTGGTCAGTGAGATGAATCATGCTCTGGACTTCCCCGCAAGAAGTCAGTTGCGAAATTCCACCTGCACATAAGCTCAGCACATCTTCCTTGCGAAGTTCGAAAGCGTGAGGAGGTAACAAACAAACAAACAATACAAACTCTCTTTCACATTTATAATATTAAATTGGGTTAGTTGGGATGGGATGTCACCCACAGATAAAATAGCTTACTCATAATAATAATATATACGGACAAATCACACAGATTGAGCTAGCCCCAAAGTAAGTTCTTATATAAGACTTGTGTTATGGGATACTAACTCAACGATACTATATTTTATAACAAATACAAATAAATATAAATACATATATACAATATCGGTCTAGTAGTTTCGAGGCCTATTCTGCAAACAAACAAACTCCTTCGTCTTTGTAGCATTAGTATACACAAGCTTTCGCCCTTGACTCCGCTCGCGTAATAATCGCGAACGGCGTAGCAGATTTTTTTTCATGTGGGACTAGAAATAAAACAAAAACCACACAAAAACACTACCTTGCGGTACGCCAAATAATATATCCACCTCCTCACTGCAAGTTGTTCAAGTTTTACCCTTTGTTTCTTATACTTTAAATAATCATTAAACATGAAGAGTTGCTTACCTCGCATTCCTATCTTTTTCAGTTTATGAATAAATTTTTTATTTATTGTTAACAAATACAGTATCAAAGGCCTTCTTTAAATCTATAAATGAATTAGACATTTATTTTCTTCATTTAAAGATGTTACACTATTTTCAGTAGATTACTCCAATAGATATTTTAATACTACTTTTTATCTAAACGGGTTTGGTTATAAGAATTTTATGTCAAGCAATATTTTTGCGCTTTAGAGGGATGTGAAGTATGAATATACTCGTATATGCATGTGAATAGCAGAACGAGGCACTTCGGCCAGTATAATCTTACTAGCCCAGCTTAATACCACGTTTGTTACAAAATAAAGGTCATCATTATAATCCACTATAGGTATGTCCTACAGTAGCCTCCCCAAGGATTTTAATCATGGGGTGATTTTGCCAAACTCACCACGCTTGGCAGACGAGTTGGTGAGCGCAGTTTGGCATCGATTCCGACGCTGCTGCACATCGAAACCGTTTTTTAAGCTGGGGAAGGATAGGAGTTTGTTGGGTTGGGGGAACGGAATCAAAGTATGATGCTACTTGCTCGGATGGATTGGAGATGAGAAAGTAGCAGCATGAGTGCCCGATGCCATACCTGCAACCACCAGACAGGCCATTGAGGGTGACATGACATCCCTGACCCCAGGCTGACTACAAGGTAGTCATTAGCTTTAGACTGAAAAAGAGGAAGTCCATTAACCAAGTTACAGCAGAAATAAAAATAGGGCGCAGCCTTGGTCCAGAAAGCTAGTAATTAATAAAAATAATTGAGTAGATAAGGCTTGGCCATAAAATGGAAAGGTTACAGAAGGATATGCAGTAGATGTGAACCTTTAGAAAGTAATTTAAATTATTGGCAACTAGGAACTCTATTGAATTATCCGCAATTAGTTTGGGATAAATCCCTTTACATATTCAATCCTAGAAAGCGTAATTCCGATAACATCCTTAGCAGTTTACTGCAGTACTCTTAGACACAAATTCTAAATGGTTTGTTTCGAACTACTACGGCTACTATACCACAGATCCAAAGGATATGACTTGAAAATTACGTCTTTCGTTGGTAGAAATAAAATTTAAAAAGTATTGTACAAGTTTAGGCTAGTTCTTGTCGAAAAAGTCTTCTTTGGACTCAAACATTTAAAATATATAAGGCGTACGAGCTATTTCTCCTGAGCAAATTACAAAAGTGGATCGAGTTGCATTAGTTATCTTAAAAGGTAATATTCGGATTCCAAAAGTCTTAAGACGTGACTAGTTCACTGCTTGAAAATCTGTCATATCATATTGTGTCTACCATCATCATATCAGCCTCAAGGAACCCACTGCTGGACATATGCTCCCTCTAGACTTTCCAATACGACCGGTTGGAAGTAGCCTGCATTCTGTTTGCCTTCCTGTGACCTTTATTAGGTCGTCCGACTAGCTAATCGGTGGGTGTCTAACGCTGCGCTTGCCGCTACGTGGTCATCATTCAAGTACCTTTTTGCCCCATTGGCGGATTCAGATGTCATCATCATCAATAGATCTTTTTAGGGTTCCGTAGTAAACTAGGAACCCTTATAGTTTCGCCATGTCTGTCTGTCTGTCTGTCTGTCTGTCTGTCTGTCTGTCTGTCTGTCTGTCTGTCTGTCCGTCCGCGGTTTTACTCAGAGACTATAAGTACTAGAAAGCTGTAATTTGGTATGAGTATGTATATTAATCATGCCAAAAAAGTCGTAGAAAAAAATCTTGAAAAAAAATTTTTTTTTGGGTAGCCCCCATACAAGTAAAGTGGGGGAGTAATTTTTTTTTCTCTACTTACCCATCGTGTGGGGTATCGTTAAAAAGGTCTTTGAAAAATATTGTGAGGTTGAGACCACTATTTTTCGATATAGGGATCCGTTTCCGAAATATTTGGTTTTAAAGTGCAAATTTTTGTAAGAAGTACGTGTCCCCCCCCCCCTCTATCTGCTAAACGGTTATATATGGATACGTGAAAAAAATTACAGCAGTAGTATATATACTGAAGTTGAAAGGAAAACTATCAGAGCTGGGTACTAAGTGCAAACTAAAAAGTTATAGGCAACCAACTTATAAAATGTACTATTTTGGAAAATGTAAAATTTCATACAATCTTTATTGTTAGATGTTTTTGGTCGTTAAACTGTGAGGTGCGAGTGTAAACAGTGTAAACTCAAAATTGTCATTCGCAACTACGGAACCCTATACTGCGCGTGGCCCGACACGCACTTGGCCGGTTTTATTATTTAGTCTCTACTTCAGGAGCATGACCCCGTTTGTACTACCAGAGTATATTGGCAAGAGGAGTCAGAGGATTTGGCATTCACTCTTCACGCTGGACAAACGGGTTGGATACGATTTACTCTTTGATGTTTACAAGCTTTTGTTTAGCTTGTGCTCCTAAGTCACCTTCTACGACATCCACGGGAAGACTTGAAGTGGTCCTATTCTACCTCTGCCGGGAACCACGATGAATCTGTACCTGTAAGTTTATTCTATAACCTTTTTATTTTGAAGCCCTGTAAAGAGAGCGCGCGCCTTCGCGTCCATAAATTAATTACTGTAAATGGTGGAGCGTAATTGCAGATAAATTGATATTGTTGCTAATGTACCTGGAAAATGGGAATCAGCTTTAAACGGAGGAAAATTTTATGATATGATCTATGGTAGTGTTGGTCATTTAATGAATTTTCAAGCTACACACGAACACGAGCTGGCAAAATAGTGTAACACTAGAATTATTACTATACCCACGTTCAAAAAAGTTCATTCATCATCATCATTTCAGCCGCAAGAAGTCCACTGCTGGACATAGGCCTCCCCCAAGGATTTCCAATATGACCGGTTGGGAGCGGCCTGCATCCAGCGCCTTCCTGCGACCCTTATCAGGTCGTCCGACCACCTGGTCGGTGGGTGTCCAAAGCACCCCTTGGCCCGCCGTTACCATGACCGAGTCAGGAATAGCGGGGCCGCCAGGAATTGGGGGCCTTGGTATATTAGGAACAACCATTGAGGGGGTTGTGTGAAACCGTTTTTAAGCGAGGGAGGGGTAGGAGTTTATAGGACTGGGGGGGGGGGGGATAGAGGGATATTGGATGCTACTTGCTCGGAAGAATTGGGGATAAGAGAGTGGCAGCTCGGGGAAGCCGGGTGCGCGTACCCGATGCCATGCATGCAACCACCGTACAGGCAGTTGAAGTATAACACCCCTGACCTTATCAAAAAAGTTACAGTGATGCGTATACTGGGAGACTTGAGTTCGAATTTATGCGCCAGGTGTTTAATTTCGGAGTATGTTTTCCTTTTAGGTCTTTGTTTTATAGAGCGTAATAAATATTTATTATAACAATTTTAAGCTACGCAAAGGCAGACTAGCAAGGTTCACAGCTCACAGATATATTCCAAGAAGATAGAACGCCTCGCTTTCTGATATGACCTCAAGAGGTTACTAAAGCTCTACACCTGGAGGACAAAAGACCTGATGATGATCATCAGGTTCTTTTAGTCCCGACTGCTGAAGCAGTACCCTTTCAGTACTACCTGAGCCATATATCAGCCAGAGCAGACAGAGGATTAGCTTATTACTAAGCTTAATGCATTGTTTAAAGTAAGTACTTTAGTAGAGACAACACTGGATATTTTCGTTAGTAATATATTGTCTTTACAGCAAACCTTCAGCAAATTGTGTCAGTAGGAGCGGCCGGGCGCGGCCACATTCAGACTATTAATCCAGCGTTTGATGGCATGCCAGGGTTACCAGGACAGTTAGTGTATTAGTTTACATGGAAAAATACTCTTCAATCGAAGTAACTTGCGTGAATGTGGGGTATTGAGAAATGTGTGGTATTCCCACGGGTATGTCGCTCCATTTTTTTAAAAGACTGTCTTTAACTCAAAGCGAGTTTCGCTACTTCACCTTTTGAGGAGAGGGAAAAGTGCCTTCAACCTGAGGTGAATATCACCAAAGGGCACCCAGGAGGGACGGACCTCAGCTTTGGGCGTTGCCTGTGCGCACAAGGCTTGAAGAGAGAGAAGAGAATATTTTTTCTTATTATTTCGACATCGCCAACCCTGCCGTTGCGCATTTTTTCGCCAAATCATTTCGGGTTTATATGTCTACGTTATTAATTGTTTAATTACTTTCACATCATTATGACATTGAGGGTCTATTTCCAACAAGAGGCTAATTAGGTGTGTCACTGATTATATAGTTAGCAACTTATCGTTTTTATCCTTTTATTTATTTATTTATTCAAGAATAATTAACATTGTTTATGAAATTATACTTAAATCTAAGATACCTTTATGGGGCAGGCAGAGCCTGGAGCCATATCATCCAAAGTCTACATTTGGCGTGATGGCGAGTGAAAACTGAAGTTAAAATAGTGATGGGTCGTAATTGCATATGCTGTGATAAAATTTGTTGAAAATATTACCCCACCTTTAACTGGCTTTTAAAATCTGTGCATAAAAAGAAGGAGCTGGTATATTCTAGATATGCTTTCTAATTTCTTCCAGATCAAGAATATATTTTTTTTATTTACTCTTTTTGTTTTTTTTTTCTTCTTGAACATATGACTCGTCGTTATATGATTTTAAGCTATCGCGGTCACAATAACTTTTCACACCTCAGTCTGTTGAACATGGCAGCTGCAATGTTACCGAAATATCAGACCGTTCTCGCAACCAATTGCGGTAACCATTATCATTTAGTTCTCTAGCGGTAGTCATTATTTTAAAATTGCCAGCCCTGATATTGTGCATTTTTCCGCCAAATCATTTTGGGTTAATATGTCTTAGTTATTAATTGTTTAATTACATTCACGTCATAATGTCGTTATGGGGTCCCAAGAGGTTAATTATGTGTCACTGATTAGCTTTAAAATTTCAACTTTTTTTTTTTAAATTTCATTTTTAA
The DNA here is from genome assembly GCA_963082605.1 of Rhodophaea formosa. Classification (NCBI taxonomy): domain Eukaryota; kingdom Metazoa; phylum Arthropoda; class Insecta; order Lepidoptera; family Pyralidae; genus Rhodophaea; species Rhodophaea formosa. Next base: position 2,418,169 of record OY720228.1, on the reverse strand, counting down.
CTTAGACTTCATGGCAAAAAAAAAATAGATTTTGCGTAGAAAAAGTTGAATGATTTTTTACTTTTTTCTCTTGTGCTGCTATGATTTTTAACTTTTGTGTGTGTGTTAAAAACCTGTTTTTCTTACGATGGGCCTTAAATATGTATAATCAAAATTGGTCCAGCCCACAAGACAGGCTTTTATTTCAGGCAATTTCAAGAGCTCCGTGGTGCAGCGGTCAACACGCCGGCCTTTGACACGGATGGTCCCGGGTTCGATCCCCGGTCAGGTCAAGATGGAAATGATCTTTTTCAGATTGACCTGGGTCTTGGATGTTTATCTATATATGTATTTGTTATTAAATATAGTATCGTTGAGTTAGTATCCCATAACACATATCTTACTTAAGAACTTACTTTGGGGCTAGCTCAATCTGTGTGATTTGTCCGTATATATTTATTTATTTATACAATGTTAATAAAACCCCGTCCGATGCTTAAAGGGGCAACTCAACCCATCAAAATGAACAACTTTATAACTATGGGCTAAGGGCTTAATGCTGGATAAGTGCTAAAGCATTGCAATGTAATTGAACACAGCAGAATAAATATGTCGGGGAAGGGCGGATGACGTCATGACCTAGTTCTGTATGGATCTGTCGCTGCTTATTCCTAGGTTAAGTACCTATATCGTGGAAGCGAAGGGCGTTCACTCGAGAATAATTGTTTAATATAATAATAAAAAGGCAAAAAGGTGGTCGAGTTATAAGGTAATAAAAATTTTTTTGAAGTGAGACCTTCTTTAGCGGCGCTTTGCACTTTTCGTGATGAAGGAAAATAATAAACTCGCGACAGGTCACGTGACCGACAGATTCGTCAGATTGTAAATTCGCAAGACGGACACGTGACCTGATTGAAAACAACGTTTTTAATATTAAGTTTTCACTTCTGCCGGCACTCCCGGAGTGCAACACGTTGTTTTTTTTTTTTTAATTAATTTATAATTAGAACACTCACAAATAAAAATAATTATGTACTTGAGTATATTATAAATTATAATTTAAACATTCTGTAATTTTAATTGTCAAAATTTTAAATTATTATTTTACATACAAAAGTCCATCATATAGACCTAAATATTTTAAAAAAAACCTTTTTATTAGTTGTTTTGACTCTGTGGCGCAGTGGTTACGAGGGATCCGGGTTCGATCCCCGGCCAGATAATGATGGAAAACGATATTCTTCAGATTGGCCTGGGTCTTGCATGTGCATCTAAATATATATCTATCTATCTATATATATTATAAAATGTAGTATCGTTGAGTTGGTATCCTACGACACAAGTTCACATATTACAGTGGTGCTAGCTATTTTGTTTCGTTTTTCGTGTGTGTAAGTGGCCAACACTGGTCAGATTTTTGAAGCTGCCTACAGGTATTGGCAAAGCTTAACGACTGTCGTACAAACGGTTTAAGGTGCCTTTAGAAAGCGAGGAAGAGCTCTAGATATTTTTGATAGTGCTAGCTCAATCTGTGAGATTATACGAAACTTCTTCTCGCTGTAATTTTGTATACGTATTGTTTATAAAATTGAAATCTGATTATAAACATCAATATGCCTTATCCGGTCGTATTACGAAATTTGGTTGAGATTCGCTTAACTGATGTAAAACTAAAACCAAACTACGTTTGTATTTCGGCTTTACGTGGGTCTCTTATTGTTTTCATATTTATAATCCTGGACACCGATGCCGGTCGATATTAAACCTAGCAACACGGGTCATGACCTATTTCTGCCTGGAACCGACGCTTTATATTCCTAGGTAAAGCTCAACCGTAATTTTTTTTTTTTTTGTTATATAGGGACATATCACACTAATTGAGCTAGCCCCACAGTAAGTTGTGAACTTGTGTCGCAGGATACTAACTCAACGATACTATATTTTATAATATATACTTATTATAGATAAACATCCAAGACCCAGGTCACTCTGAAAAAGATCGTTTTCCATCATGACCTGACCGGGGATCGAACCCGGGACCCCCGTGTCGCAGGCTGGCGTGTTGACCGCTGCGCCACGGAGCTCGACTAATATTGTATATAAACAGGACTCAACACGAACTTTTTGTTTATTTGTATCCGCTGACGTTTCTATGGAGTTACATCCATCGGAGCTGCAGCAAGACTCAACAAAAAAAAGCTAAACCATCCATACCTTACCTTAGTCTACTTGCGACCACGAACACTGTAAAGTGCTCGAAACGTTAGGTGTATAAATAATGTAATAAACGCGATTAAATCCGTATTAAATTCATTTTATTTAAATGTGTAACAGTCGCGATAACATTAGAAAACATTAAAAAACCATGTTTCTCAAAGATTAACTTTGCCGGGGAAGTACCACACTCTCACAGAAAATGATTTTCTGTGAGAGTGCCACGAAGAATAGAGTCAATTTACATGCTGTTTCCGATGGCCTAGTGGGCGTGAGCATTATAAGCGCTTCCGCAGGTTAAGCAACCTCAGGCACAGTCCTCACTTGGATAATCGCAAGTGGCATAAAAATATCTCGAGATCCTTACTTACTTTTATACTGTAAATAGCCCCACAGTAAGTTGTGAACTTGTGTCGCAGGATACTAACTCAACGATACTATATTTTATAATATATACTTATTATAGATAAACATCCAAGACCCAGGTCACTCTGAAAAAGATCGTTTTCCATCATGACCTGACCGGGGATCGAACCCGGGACCCCCGTGTCGCAGGCTGGCGTGTTGACCGCTGCGCCACGGAGCTCGACTAATATTGTATATAAACAGGACTCAACACGAACTTTTTGTTTATTTGTATCCGCTGACGTTTCTATGGAGTTACATCCATCGGAGCTGCAGCAAGACTCAACAAAAAAAAGCTAAACCATCCATACCTTACCTTAGTCTACTTGCGACCACGAACACTGTAAAGTGCTCGAAACGTTAGGTGTATAAATAATGTAATAAACGCGATTAAATCCGTATTAAATTCATTTTATTTAAATGTGTAACAGTCGCGATAACATTAGAAAACATTAAAAAACCATGTTTCTCAAAGATTAACTTTGCCGGGGAAGTACCACACTCTCACAGAAAATGATTTTCTGTGAGAGTGCCACGAAGAATAGAGTCAATTTACATGCTGTTTCCGATGGCCTAGTGGGCGTGAGCATTATAAGCGCTTCCGCAGGTTAAGCAACCTCAGGCACAGTCCTCACTTGGATAATCGCAAGTGGCATAAAAATATCTCGAGATCCTTACTTACTTTTATACTGTAAATAGCTTCGATCAACAATACCAACTAGATATCGCGTTACGTACAAAATCGAAGCAAAATTCTGTCCGCTTGAATGTAGCTATAAAACCGTTTTAAGTTCAACGTATTCTCGACCATAGCACGTGAAAATAAAGTCGCAATTCTATTATTCCAAACTAAACAAAATAAGAGCTCACCGTCTCGAGTGCGCTCTTATTTGCCGAGCTGCTTTTCTTGCGCCGACCTGATATCTAGTTGGTATTGTTGATCGAAGGTAAATAACCTGTGATTGTTCTTAAAAGAAACGTTAAGCTTTTGAATCAGTACTATAAAAACTAGTAGTTAACAATAACATTTGATTAAATATCTCGTTAACTAGAGAACCGTTGCTGATGACAATGGACTTGAAGATTTTACTAATAGTACCTATATACTTTCAAGTTTCATCTTATTTGGAGCACCGTTTCGTATCTACATACATAAAAATGTGTTTTCGCCCCACGCTCGCTTCGCTTGCTCGGTCAACAAACACTGAACCCATATAGTCAACAATAAACAGAGCTACGCGACAGAGGTGCAGCCGGCCGCGCCCTGTCTTATTATTCCAAGCTGAATTGTTTTTATACTGTGTGTGTGAGTGTTATTTAAAAGGCAAGCTTAGCCGTTGGATCAGAATGCTATCGCCAGATAAAATTTATGACTTAAATATGTGTACTGTAGCAAGGAGGTTTTATTAAGACTATTGTAACGCAACGAACGAATTGCAACACGGCGTGACGTGATAGCTCGCCCCACTGCCCGCCATATCGCCGTTGTATTCACCGCTGCGCGCTCCGCCGAGCGAACGCGTCACTTTTTGCCGAGCAGCCGACCGCACAACATAAGCCTAGCCACTATATTGTTATGCTGAGTGTTGATACTGTCCATAATGGATTAAAATGCTCGTTGTTACGTGCCAGTTCTGTGTTTAATTACAAAAGCCACATCATCAGCGAACCTGCCTCGTCCCTTCTGTTTCACTTTGAAATGCTTTTGATGTATTCCAATAGCGTTCGTTTAAGAAAAAAGATAAGATTATTGACAGAGAAGTCAAGCTACGTTCCTCGTATGAGGACATGATTGTCAAGTATTTATCTTGCAATAAAGAAATAACTTCGAATCAGTGTGTTATCTTCAGCACGAAACCCTACTATATCCCGTTTACAGTACTTTACGCAGATTTTGAGCAAAATATTTATAGCTAGCTTGGACTTTTCTTACAGAACAGTACTTTTCATTGATACCTACCCTAGGTCCCCTCAGTATCCCTAATATATGCAAAATTTTATGATTATCGCTCGGTATCTAAGACGTGAAAATGTAACAAACAAACTTACAATGACGCTTGGCGTGGCCTTTGGGTTTTATAACCATGGGCTCTGTCTGCCCCGCTAGGGATAAAAACGTTATAATATATGTATGTATGTACAGCACAGTATACAGAAAGCTGGACAAAAAAATAAACCAGAGCCGCCCTGTATAATTTAATTAATCCCGCCCGCCCTAGCAAACACAAATATAGCAGAGCAAATTAATCATCCAATGTCGCTTGTCCCGGACACAGGCAAATACTTGTAGTTCTGGGAAGTACTATACTACGTACAGTGGGCCACATAGAATAGTATAACATCCCAATTCTATCTGAGTATAATACGAGTATTATTGATAGTATACTTTGTTATGTGGCCCACTATACCTATCATCAGTCGTGGCATTTCGAAGCATGGGGCAGACCCCATTTATAGCAAAATAACAGCGAACTGTTATTTTGCTATAAAAACTAGCACTTACTCAAACAAAGAATACAGAATTAGAGGAGGGGAACTTAGCCCCCCACCAATTAAAGAAATAAACAATTTGATGTATTTTTAAAGCTCATGTCATATTCAAAGCCCAAAAGAGACTTAGGAGGGCGAAGCCGCCGCCAAGCAAAAAAACAGACAGACTGATATGATTATAGCACATGTCACAGTCAGAATCCAATAGAATGAGGGGAATTCGGGAGGCACAGCCACCCGCTAATCAAAGAAGTAGTATTTTGATCTGGGTCTTGTTCATCTAGGCATATATTCAAATGTCGTGGGCTAGCCACGATTGACTGGCTGACTGAGTTACTCTAGTATGAATATTGTTTTACGAGTATTCACCGTATGAATTGACCCTCGACATTCCCTTAAAAGGGACCCTCAGACTGTCAATATTAACAACTTTTCCGATAAAACCAATGCTGGGAACTCGATTTTTCTATACTAATTGCCCAGGTGGTTACCACATTATAATGAAAATTTTTTCGTCCTTTTTTTGAATTTCCTTTATCGATGTGTAGGAAAAGTTGTTCATACTGACGGGCTGAGTCACCCCTTTTAGGGAGGGTCAATTTGCACGCTGTATATGCATATACGCTCTTCCATGCTGGTTTGGGAGAAAAGAAAAAACATAGAATATACCAGCTGCTTTTCTTCCCGCGCAGAATGTAAAAGCCGGTCAAGGGATTGGGCAAAAATCTAATGAATCACATTGATAGGCGATGCGGCTAGCAACCCATCACTATTTTTACTCCGCTTTCCACCTTTACGCCCACGACGATGCTAAACGTGGCTTGCAGTTTATATGACCTTGGGCTCTGTCTACCCCGCAAGGAATAAAGACGTGATAGTATGTATGTATGTATATTCATATGGATTTTATCGTAATGACCAATACTTTTAGAGGTACAGGCCGGCCACAAAATAAAAGTTTATGTATTGTATACATTAATTAAGGCCGCCCGCCCTAGCAAACACACTGAAGGGCAGATTAATCATCGGTGTCACGTTGTTTGCGGATTCTTTCAGGGCGCGGTCGATCAGAACACGAAATAAAAAGGATATAGAAGAATATCATCATCAGGTCTTTTATTTTAAGTCTCCATTCTAGGAGCACGACCCTCTCTGTACTACCAGAGGCATATCTTAGCCAGCGCAGTCAGAGGATTTGTTCTGTTGAATCACAAATTGAACACACGGCCATCCTTGAAGTTCGACGATAACGTCGTTGCGTATTATGTGCAGCCGTCACTGACTAATTAACACACAGCAGCTTACATCACAATTTTATTCTTGGACTCCTAAATAAGATCATAAAAATCTACGTCAGTACTTCGGTAATAAATTACTTGTAGTATTTTTAATGTTACTATTCATCAATATGATCATTTCAAATTAAGAGATTTACGCATTATTGCCAAAAGTAACCGCTTTTAGTGGTAATCATAGTAGTTTTCTTAATTTACCAAATGCAAAATAATGATCAGTAATACCAAAAACAATTTGGTAATACTTAATTAGTAATTTTCTACTGAAGTACTGCCGTAGATTTTTAATTTTGATCATATTTAGAAGTGAAAGAAATAAAATGAGGGGTGGCGATAGTTGGCTGGTAAGCCCCTTAACGGATTGCGCTGAAATTTAGCTAAGAATGGATTTTCCATTTAAGGGTGGGTACGCTAGTCAGGAGTTTCGCCATACAAATTCTGTAGGGTGATGACTCCGTTGTTCGGTATCTTCTGTTTAAAGTTTTTAATTCTATCGATTTGTCTTGTCGTTATCTATGCTTGTATGGAATCATAATTGTGAAATTATGAGTACTTTAAAAGTTATGAGTCTCAAAACATTCCGTTTCAACACGTAATTTTAACGCAAATTTGGGCACAATTAAATACCGGAAGGAGTATAAAATCTCTAAAACAAAATTCATACAAGCATCGTTTATAACTCTACTTTAAATGAAAACATTCAGCTGTTTTATCACAAGAACACTTCTCCCAAACGCATACTGGCGAATTTTTAGACGACGAAGATTTAGATTTTCAATAATATTTGTGTTTGCACACACTAGACTGTAGTTCCGATGTGCTTATAAATCGGTGTAAATAGTTCCGCACTGTTCATAACCGATTCTATCCCTTTCTCAGCGAAATAGCACGTAAATTAGCCACGTGCGCCGACGAGTTCGAGTTCCGGACTAGCGCATCCTTAAGGGGGTGAAACAGGGGTACATAGCGTAAAGGCTAGTTTAGCCAAAGCTAACCTTTAGTGTAGATAGATCCATACTTTATACAATGTGGGGCGCGGTCGATCAATGCCGCGGCGTTGGTTTGATAGCTTAGTAATAAAATATGGTTGTTTTATACGCCACTAAAGCCCGCAGTTGTGCATTTTCAACCAACGACGCAAAAAGTGGTGTGTAATACGTTTAATAATAATATTTTTATACTTAATCATCAACAGGTCTTTGTTAGGCTCCACTGCAGAGCACGACCCTTCTGCACTACCAGAGCCATAAAGTTTAATAGCCAGGGCAGTCAGAGGACTTGGCCTACACTCTCCACGCTGGCCAGACGGGTTGGAGAGGTCTCTTTGATTTTTATAGCTTTGTTTAGCTAGTGTTATAGAACATATTTCTTTGTTATTAAAATAAATCCATAACATATGCTTAAAACTAGCAGTCGGCCCCGGCTTCGCTCGTGGTAAATTCAGAGCTTATGTCACTCAGGGAAAAATAGTTTCATACAAATTGGCTGGCCGACTTTTGTATGAAACTGTCAAAAATAAATTCGCATTAGCCCCATTGAAAAATTGTTCATGTTGACGGGCTGAATCGCCCTTTGGAGATCGGATAGGTTTTTACTAACAAATTGCATAAAGCTTCAAAAAAAAAATAAAAAAAAAATCAAATTCAAATGTAAGTAAATTTATAATTACCTTTTTCGGCTACAGTCAATGGATACATGTGATATGGATACTACATGATGTATTCAGGCTCTATGGTACGTGAAAATAGTTACAACCTGTATGTCGTAGTGTTATACCGTTTATGATACTGTTAAAGTTTAGTGTAGGTAACATCGGGGTTTCTTTATGGCCATCTTTCGGGAAATTCTCTGAGGTAAAGTCTTATGATACGGATAGATGACACAGCTTTAACCTACTTCAGAAAGAATCTTGTGTGTTTTTAGGGTTCCGTACCCAAAGCGTAAAAACGGGACCCTATTCTCGAGACTTCGATGTCCGTCTGTCTTTCTGTCTATCACCAGGCTGTCTCATATACCATTATAGTAAGTTGAATTTTTTACAGATTGTGTATTTCTTCTACCGCTATAACAACAAATACTAAAAACAGTATAAAAAAATATTTTAGGAGGGCTTCACATATGAAAAAAAAATCCACGTGGCCAGGATTTGAACTATCAATCTTTGTAAGAGTACTATACAAAGTGTAAAGAATCAAAATAGCGTTGTGAATGCATAAAAAATATCTATGAAAACAGATATTTTTATGAAACAAAGGTTAGCCTATTACCAGCAATAATACCACACAAAAACATCAACAAGGTACATTTAACTACATCTGCACAAAAAGTTATTTCCAAAAGACGGACCATCCATCATTCGCGGCGGGTGACAGAACTCCCAACCTGATAGTCATTAGCAGTAATTATACTACCAACATAATAAGCACTACAGCTGTCATGGCATTATAACCCCTAATTCTTACGCGCGACAATCACTTTTTATAAATTCGAACAGCGAATGTTTTAAATGCGATGACAGGTCATTCGTCGCCTCTGATTGGCTGCGGAGATGGCCCGCCAAAAGCCGCGTTCGAAAGACGAATGACAGCTGTCAAGTTTACGCGCTGATTTGTTATCTGACATGTTAAAACAAATGAGTAGTTTGTCGAGAGATTTGTTTTGTTAAGTTTTCAGTGACAGATTTAAATGGAAGCTACTTCACCTCTGAAATTCTTTGTAAAACTAATTAGTGTTCTTGGAGTTTTTGGTGGGAAATCAAGGGGTTCAGTTGTAGTTTGCCTTATACAATTTTGCAAATTGATTTAAGTGGACTTTATAATATGAAATTGGTGTAGTTTGGTGTTATAAATGCTCGTGCAAGAACAATTTGTGAAATAGTTAAAGTAGACTGTTAAATGGACTCGTATAGATTTGTCGCCAAAATCTCCCACGAGGCTGCCAAAGAACATACGCCATCTTTGATGCCACATACCGTACAACACCGATACTTAGTATCTCATTATACTGGACATTGGCAGAATCACTGAAATCTCGGTGGAAGCCATAATTAAAAAGAAGAAAGAAAGAATTAGTGTTCTGGGAGAGGGGAAATCTCGAGTGTATATTGAAGATAGATAGATAAAGAGAGATTAACTGTACAGAAAACTTTTTTAAATATTTTAAATTATTGCAAAGTACCATCATAAACCCATATAAAAAAAAACTGTGTAAATTGAAATTACTGTACATAAACTTTTACAGTCAGGTCCCTGTCTTTGAATCAATCGTGAGATATTGTGCCTTAATACAAAGACTGGTAGTCAATCTATTGCAAATCGGATCAGACTCTTTTTAGGGTTCCGTTCTTAAAGGACCACCAGACCTTTATTACTAAGCCACCGCCGTCTGTCCGTTAATAATTCGGCTGTGGTGTTGATTACTCGGATTTTGTCATAGCCATTGCTCTAAGAACACCATCAGGTAAGGCACGTAACAGGTAAATGCCAAGCTGACGTGTCGAGTCACTATCATAAGCTCTCGAACACATATTTAAAAACTAGCTGATAATAGCAACTTCGTTCGCGTGGACTATATGACTCCGGCGTATTAATATACCTTAATACAAACTAAACATTCATAAGAAAATACTTGTAGCAGTGTTATAAAATTGTATGGGATTGCATTGGCTGCTGCTAAATACTGGAGGGATAAAATAGAGAATTCTTTTATACTTTTTGAGCCCCTGACACGATAAGAAGAAGATTATATAGCTAGCTCCAAGTGAGCTTGCGCTACTTCACCAAACTTTGAGGTATGGGCAAAGCGCCTTCAACCTATCGCACATCTCCAAAGGGTCTTCGCGAGGGACAGACCTCGGCTTTAGGTGTTGCCTGTGTGTTCAAGGCTTGGAGAGACAGCAAACTCTCACGTTTTGCCGTATGAGCTGAAAACTACGTAGTACGTAAACCAAAAGGGGGACCCCTGGGCGGTCACCAGTAATATAAGCTAATCGTTATCTACGCACTCTATCCCAAAGGAGAGTTTGACTCTGTAAAATTTAACATGGTAGTAAATCAGATGTTCTAAATCTTCGATTTTTTCATCTCAACCAAAAATACTAATCAGGCTGAACAACTTTTGCTACAGCGCCATTTTTATATTTCCTATAGTTTACCTGGACCATTATGGTTCTGCGTCAGGTGTTCCAAATCTTCAAATTAAATACCTCAACAAAAAATGCTCATCGGGTTGAATAACTTTTGCCAAGGCGTCATTTATATATTTCTTATAGTTTACCTGAACCATTATGTTTCTGCATGAGGTGATTTTTTATACCTCAACATAAATGCTCATCAGGCTTAACAAATTTTGCTAAGGCTCCACTTTTATATTTCTTATAGTTCAGTTGGACCATTATAATGCTGCATCAGGTGTTCCATTTTTAAACCGACCCTCTCTGTACTACCAGAGCCATTTACTAGCCTGAGTAGTCAAGAGGATTTGGCCTACACTCTCCACGCCGGCCAGACGGGTTGGAGAGGTCTCTTTGATGTTAATTAGCTTTGCTTTGCTTGTGTTTCCTTAGTCGCCTTCTACGACATCCACGGGATGACTTGGAGTGGTCCTATTCTACTCTGCCGGGAACCACACGGCTAGCTTCAATGGACAGCAGCGTTGAAACCGATATAATCCAAACGACCGTCCGTCCCGGCTGCCATCTGGTAGTCGTTAAAGAAACCACGTCAGAGGCCGAGAGGCGGTTCCAAAGAACTCTGACACCAGGCTGTGCATGGTCGACTGACCGTGTTACCTACACGAAATGATGATGATGATGAGTATGCTCTTTATACTAAGGTACAATATTATGGCCCTCTTGATATAGCCAGAGAAAATAACACAATTTTTTCTCAAAAAATATGTTTTGCTCATTTGCAGACGCTGATTCGTGTGAATACCTATTTGTACATTTGGCTACACATTTTATTAAATTATCTTTAAATATTATTAGTATATGCATCCTGAAGTTTAACCACTTTCTTGCACTTTTACCCCATAGTTGAGTAACCTACATACATAATATCACGTCTTTATCCCTTACGGGGTAGATAGAGCCTAATGCCATCAGACCGAAAAACCAAGTTTAGCATTTTAAAATAATGAAAAATGTTAATACGCGCCAGTCGTAGTGGCATGCTATGTGGTTCCCGGCAGTGTAGAATAGGACCACTTCAATCTTCCCGTGGATGTCGTAGAAGGCGACTTAGGAAACACAAGCTAAACAAAGCTTATAAACATCAAAGAGACCTCTCCAACCCGTCTGGTCAGCGTGTAGAGTGTAAGGCAAATGCTCTGACTGCCCTGGCTTATTATGGCTCTGGTAGTTCAAAGAGGATCGTGCTCCTGCAGTGGAGACTGAAAAAGACCTGATGATGATCAAATCAAATCATTTCAAATCATTATATTCATCAACAAAATTTGCATCATACAAAGAATGCTGGAGCCCTGTGCTAAGTTAAAAACTTGTGTTACAGGAGCTCCACTCTTTACACATGTTACATTTTTACATTAAAATCTTACTAAGTTATTCGCTCTTTATATAAACTTCCACATATATAATATGTGGATGCACATAGCACATTAAAAATAAAAATAAAATAGGTACCATAAAATGATGTAGTGGCTGTTAAAATTGTTCAGATTTTGCCCATTGCCTCGACTGGCTTTTACTTTTATTTTGATTTATCTAGCTTAAATAAACATATGTTTGATTTTTCTAGCCTAAATAAACATACACTAGCTCTTCGACTATTAAACACAGATAGAGTATCGCTCCTAAGCGATTCCCGCACGAACCAATTCATAGATTACTGTGTCACCATGATATACAGGAAAAATGGGATAAACGGGAATGAAAAGGAATGAGGAAAAATAGTAATATTATTCCATAAAGATATTGAATTATATTTTTATTCATAGCCAGGGTTATATTCTTGTAAGCTTTATCCATAACCAACCATATAACGTGGTTTTATAAACTACTAGCTGACCCGGCGAACTTCGTACCGCCTAACAGTCAATGATTAAGTATTCATTACACTTATCGAGTTTTCATTGTTTTTAAGATGTATTCTGCTATTCGGGGCGGAGACAAATCCAACGAATCAATAACCATGAAAATTGGTTCAGCAGATCTCGAGTTATAAGTGTTGTAACCAACCCGTCTTTGTTTTATATATATAAATTAATTTATTATAGAATGATGAAACAATTGCCAAACTGTGATGCTCTGACATGAGAATATTAATTTTTTGACAAATGGTTTTTAACATTTTACCTTTACATACATAAGAGGCTTATGGACTAAATTTGTTTTTATATTACTATTGAAAGACGTTCTAAAAACAAACTCTTTCAGATATAAAAATTATAAAATAACACGTTTTTAGAAGTTAAAATGCATTTCATTTATAAACATTCGTGACGTCATAAATTAAACGGGCTATAACTTTATATTTTTTATTGGTGGTCCTAACACAGGCAATTTATTTGCTTAAAAGGAGATCCCAATCACAAGCTTGTTATATTATGTATTATTGAATAAAGATTTTGAATTTTATTCAAAAACAAAATACGTGACCTATATTTATTGATTATTTAACCAGCGAGCTAATTATATTTTTAAAAATTCAAACATAAATACATACGTTTACGTCTTTTGCCCTTGCGGGGTAGACAGAGCGCCCAGGTCTGTAAAACCTTAAGGCCAACTTTGCATGTTGGTGGACTTGTAGGCTAGAACTGTATCAAAATAGTGATGGGTTGCTAGCCACATCGCTTATTGAGATGATCCCTGACGCCCATTCCCTCGATCGGCTTCTACGATCTGCGCCGAAAGAGAAGCAGCTGGTACATTCTATGTTTTTTCTTTTCTCCCAGACCACCGTGAAAGAGTCCCAGACCAGAATGTTTTGAGATTCTAGCCTGTGTTAATTTACGATGCACAAACTAAATACATTTCAACAGCCCCTCTGTAACGTGGCCACCCTACCGCCCAGCCAACACTAATCAAGAAACCGACAATTTTGACGAATATTAATTCCTCAAGTTTTCAGTTCTGATTGCGTGCTTAATAAACGGACAGACAGACAACAGCTGGCGACTATTGTTACACCTAATTCACCAATTTGCGCCTAAAACTCATAGAAATAAGGTGGAATTTGGCGTGATAAGGGGTGTGATTGAAACTGTTAATTTCGGAAAGCAATTCATTCAGTGTTTTGTTTAGAATTTAATTAATGAATCTTGTTCATTCATTTCCATTGTATTTTTACGTGAGCACTGTTTTATAAAGCTAAAGAATGTATTTGAACACGCAAATCTTACGGATATAAGAGTTAACTGGGGTTAACTAAAGCTGAAGGCAACGCCCAAAGCTGAGTTCTGTCTCTTCTGAGGGCCCTTGGGTGATGTTTGTGTGTTCCCGGCAGATTAGAATAAGACCACTCCAAGTCTTCTCGTGGATGTCGTAGAAGGCGACTTAGGAAACACAAGCTAAACAAAGCCTATAAACATCAAAGAGACTGACCCCAGACGGGTTAGAGAGATCGTCCTGCTGGCCAGACGACTGTCTGGCAAATTCTGACTGCTCTTGCTAATATATAGCTCTGGTAGTACAGAGAGGGTCATGCTCATGCAGTGGAGACTAACGAAGATGAAATTGATCAAAGAGACCTCTCCAACCCGTCTGGCCAGTGTACAGAGTGTAGGCCAAATCCTCCGACTGCTTTGGATAATATATGGCTCTGGTAGTACAGAAAGATCTAATGATGATGTTGAGTGAGGGAATATATCTACAAAACAGCTGAGTCAGCAAACCGCCTCGTATAACGAACTCCAGCAATTATACAACATTTCACGTTTACAACGCGACTCATAATTCAATTAAAATTGTTTGCTCCTACAGTGCGGGGTTTATTAAAGTACATAGAATGCTTTACATCGCAGTCATAGACGGACAGTAATTAATATTAAAAAATGTTTCTGCAATAGGCTCGTTTCCTATGTCAAAATAATAACTTTATATATAGCTCCTTAGTTAGATATCAGAAAATGTTCGACATGTATTTTTTCTTTTGACAAATAAACAATAATAATAAAGTTATAAAGATTCTTCTTCTGCTGCAGTGGAGACTAAAAGACAAAGATGATGATAAAGATAAAGCTTATGAAACTTTATTCATCTTGGGGTAGTGATATCATAGTTTTCTATACATCTAAATTTTTTTTGTTTATTCAATAAGCTTAATTTTGTACCAAAATATAAAATCTTGCCGTTCGTGTTGAGATATGCGCGTTCAGGGCCCTCTTAAAAGAGAGAGATCAAATAGAATAAAATATCTCTTTTCCTCTATGTCACCGCAGTTTGCTGCCTATGCCGCACAAAACTGAAAATGCATAGAGATCACGTTCTGCCCCATTTGCACGTTATCTTGTACGTGTACAGTCAGCCTAAAGACGATTGTAGATGGTGTTCAAAATATTACGAGCATCTTTGGTTGATTGTATGTCATTCATTATATTTTTAACAGTACTTCATCATCATCATTGACGAGCTCCGTGGCGCAGCGGTTACCACGCCAGCCTGCGACACGAGGGTCCCGGGTTCGATCCCCGGTCAGGTCATGATGGAAAACGATCTTTTTCAGATTGACCTGGGTCTTGGATGTTTATCTATATATGTATTTGTTATAAAATATAGTATCGTTAAGTTAGTATCCCATAACACAAGTCTTTCTTAAGAACTTACTTTGGGGCTAGCTCAATCTGTGTGATTTGTCCGTATATATTTTATTTATTATTTATTATTATTTATCAGGTCTTTGTTAATCTCCACTACAGGAGCGAGACCCTTTCTGTACTACCAGAGCCATATATTCGGCGAGATGTACTGCCAGAGCAGTCGGAGGATTTGGCCTACACTCTCCACGCTGGCCAGACGGGCTGGAGAGCTACCTTTGATATTTATAAGCTTTGTTTAGTTTGTGTTACCCAAGTCGCTTTCTACGACATCCATGGGAAGACTTGGAGTGGTCCTATTCTACTCTGCCGGGAACCACATCATGGCGATGACGTTTCTGTGCAGTTACATCCATCGTCTCAGCGGAAAAAAATAAGTGAAATCGTGCTAAGTCCTGTTAATATAATAATTATGTGTATGTCATTATTTCTGTGGGTGGTCCTGGGTTCGATCCTTGGTCAAGTCATGATGAAAAACGATCTTTTTCCGATTGGCCTGGGTCTTGGATGTTGATGTTTATCTATATCATCATCATCATCATCAGCTTTCCATAACCCACTGCTGGGCATAAGCCTCGCTTTGTCTGCGCCATCCTTCCCTATATATAAATAATATCTATATATTGTATAGATAAACATCTTAAATTATTATCGTAAAAGTATAGTATCGTAAAATATCGTATCGTTGAGTTAGTGTCCTACGCTTGATGTTACACGCTTCCAACCGACCATATTAGAAATCCTTGGGAGAGGCCTATTTTCAACAGTGGTCTTCTTAAGAGGCTTACACTACCGACACTAGCGACATCCGTTATTTAATTCTTGTTCTCCGAAATAAGAACAAATTGAAAAAATCTACGTAAGTACTTCCTTAGTAAATTATTTGTAGTATTTTTGATAGAACTTTTGATCGACATCAGCATTTCAGATTAAGAGAACTATTCATTACCGCCAAAAGTGGCCACTTTTGGCGGTAATCGCCGTGTGGTTCCCGGCAGAGTAGAATAGGACCACTCCAAGTCATCTCGTGGATGTCGTAAAAGGCGACTAAGGAAACACAAGCTAAACAAAGCTTATTAACATCAAAGAGACCTCTCCAACCCGTCTGGCCAGCGTGGAGAGTGTAGGCCAAATCCTCTGACTACTCAGGCTAGTATATATGGCTCCGGTAGTACAGAGAGGGTCGTGCTTCTGCAGTGGAGACTAATACGACCTGATGATGATGATTGGCGGTAATGCGTAGTTCTCTTGAATTACCAAATGCAAAATAATGAAATGCAATACAAAAAATACTACAAGTCATTTACTAGTCAAGCACTTATGTCGATTTTGTCAATTTGATCTTATTCAGTAATAAAAGAAATAAAACCAAGGGTGGCGCTAGGTGTCAGCGCCTTAAGGCTAAGGTTATGATAGAACTTTGGAGACATGACGTTCACCATGTCTATTTCATCCAAATCCGAGATATGGATGTTCAAAATTATTTTAGTATCGTGAGTCGGGATACGTATATATATTCTTAAACGAGTATGGAAACAGTAAAACATCCATTGAACTTCTGCCGCACGACTGTGTTTCCGCCAAGTCAAACCAAACTAAAAGGAAAATAAGAAAAATAATATGTAGTTGTTTACGAGGTGTATAGTAACACCTCCTATATTCGTTTACATATTTTTTGGAACAGAGGTCCTTAACGCGGCTTACAACTAGTATGACTTAGCAAGAATCACCACGTAACAGTGATTTCTGTTGTACAGGTTGAACTCCAAAATGAGTAGTTGGGTTGATGCCAAATCGTAAAGCTCTTAAGTCCTTTTGGATCTCACTCTTTTATAGTAGTTTTTTTTTTTTGAGGATTAAGGTCCTACAAGCTTAACTTTGTCCCTAAATATTTATTTATTGACAAAATATTATCATGGAGTCAAAGAGCTGATCTGATGATAAGAAACTAAGCAGCCCGGTCACATACTTTTACAGTAAGAATTCCCTAAAAAAAAGTTTTTTTTAGTTTCTTCAATAATTACAGTCGTCAAAAAATACCGTAGTGTCTGATAAAATTTAGAGTTACAATCACTTCTTTTTGTAACAAAACTGTATTTTAAATGTATAAGGAGTAAAATAAATCTAGGATGTTTTCTTATGTTTTCGCGATTGTTACACATTTAAATAAAATTATTTTAATACGGTTTTTATATATAATATTTTAGGCGGTAGATTTTGCAGTTCTTATAAAATACTAGACAAATGTCAACTTAGTCTACCTGCGACCACGAACACTGTAAAGTGCTCGAAATGTTAGGTGTATAAATAATGTAATAAACGCGATAAAAACCGTATTAAAATAATTTTATTTAAATATAAATCTAGGACTTTTAAAATGCAGGATATAAGTATTAATTGACAAACATAAAATCTGTTTCATACACATTGTGACTTGGCCCTGTTTACCGAATATTTTTCTCAAGATAAACTTGTCACGGAGCCAAATGGTGGACGACCATAACTTTTGAGATCTTGGCGCGTAATCACTACTCACAAGTTTCTTCTTTTATTAGACTTAGAGTTATATTTTTATATTTATCTGCGTCGATAAAAAAGCTAAAAGAATTCAGATTTTGTCATGTGTCTCTACTCTGGTAGTGTCTCCTTCTGACATGCCCAACTGAACACTTTTGTATGAAAATGTCGAAAAAATTTGCTAGCATTGATCCAATAGAAAAAGTGGTTCATGATGACGGGCTGAGTCACCCCAATAAGGGTATGTCGAAAGCCAGTTTACACGCTGTATAGATATTTGTACTTTGTTTTATGAGATGACAGCCGGAGCAAACGGTTTACTACAATCCTAAGCACGGATGAGCTTACTGAAAGCCTCCCAAACATGGGTTAAAATAAAGCTGAATTAAAACATCTTTGCAATATGAATGCACAATGTCAAATCTTCCAGTTTTAGGGTCTGGTGAGAGCTGCTGTGCAAAGCCGTGACGACACGGGTCAAGTGTGTCTGTCTTCAAAATAATAATAGTAGCAGATGCGACCCCTCAAGCAAGGCTATGTAATATAACGTAAGTACAGAGCAAGGCATTGCACTGAAGTGTGCAAGGAAATTCACATTCCTTGCCCTGTGAACGCAACTGACGACATTGCAACACTGACGTGGCGTCATAGCTAGCTAACCCGCTCCTTTTAGCTCCGATTACTGCTAGTGACCGCCCGGCGGTCCCGCCCGGGTGACTTGCACCCAGGATAGGCATAAGATGATAATTGCAGCTCTCCAAAGGCCTTGCCATTGTTCCTCAGTTCGGCCTTTGCTTTGCATACAAATCACGGTCCATCAGGCAATGAGAGTCTGCTGTATCTCCTTTGACAATATATTCTTAAAAAATTTCCAAGCATTGTAAGGATATGGGATGGGCGCGTTGTATTGAGAATATAAGTACATACACCTACCTACATGGTACATTTGGAAGGTAGAATTATTAAATTAATCATCACAAGCATTGCACACACCATAATAACCGACTTTTATTTATTTTTTCGAATTGTCTCTTACGCTTTTTCTGGATTGCGTCAAAGATATAATGGCTCGGACCAACAAAGATTGGACCGTCTGCTGCGGACATATTGCCATGCCAATAATAGTAAAATCATGATAGAGTCACAATTAAATAATAAGTAAGCAGATTGAAGATATAAGGTTTATAGCATGGCAGAATCTCATTTTATATTCCATGTTCCCAAAGGTCAAAGTAGTTTGTGACATCGCTGCTGAAATAAAGTGGGGCGTACATTTTGAAAAAAAAAACCCCTTACTGTATAGTTGTGGAAAGAGCTCGCTACTATAGTTTTCACGAGAGACTACAACATGGGGTCCCTTAAAAAGGGCTTGCAAAGATTTCTTCAGGGTCGGCAACGCGCGAGTGGCACTCCTGATGTTGCAGGCTTCCATAGGCTACCAGAACGGCTTTCCGTCAGGTAGGCCAGTGTCCTGTTTGGCCTACTACTTAAGAACTACACCATATAAGTTATCCTTTTAAAATTCCTTATTTTGTGCTTCAAATGCCCGAATGCCGCCGTAACGAGTGATCTATCTCCCTCGCGCTTACGTAACCCATATCCACCGCTCCTGCTCGCACCACAATATGAATGCAGCTTTACAAGGCTTCCTTGAAATCTTGAAGTTGTAAAATGGGAATGGAATTTCTTAACAAAGGGTAGACTATTTGTCAACAATTCTGGTATTTTAGATATAAAAACAGGTTTTACTTACGTTATGCACACTGTACATATGAACAAAGGTCACTGACATAGCCCAGCGGATTAACTCTTTGAAGTGGCAGTGGGCGGAGCACATAGCGCGAGGAACCCATGCCAGATAGAGCAGAAAGGTTCTTGAATGGAGACCACGTACCGGCAAGCGCAGCGTTGGCCACCCACCGACCAGGGTGGTCGGACGACCCGATAAGCATCGCAGGAAGGCGCCGGATGACGGCCGCTTCCAACCGGTCGTATTGGAAATCCTTGAGGGAGGTCTATGTCCAGCAGTGGACTTCTTGCGGTTGAAGTGATGACGAAGGTTATGGGTCTAAGAACAATTGGAAGAAACCTAACAATGATGCAAATACTAATGCATGCAAAAGTGTCGCGACACAAGCTCACGGTATTAGAAATGCGTGCAATTTTCCCTACGTTTTCCCTAGTCCGAAATTCAAACTCCTCACAATGTTAAATTGAACTAAAGATACGAAAGGCCATGCGGAATCAATAGTAAAAATCCAAGCTAATAATACGCTTAAATGAGACAATTGAGAAAACTATTAAGTACCCACATAGAGTCAAAGATTATATCACTGTTTATGTATTTCATGCTTATCTATATCCCAAATCCTAACTTCCTAACTTAATATTATAAATGCGAAAGTGTGTTTAATTGTTTGTTTGTTTGTTACGCTTTCACGCCGTATCTACTGAACCGATCATCATGAAATTTTGCATACACATAGGTTAGGGTACTGAGAAGGACATAGGCTACATATCACGCGGGCGAAGCCGCGGGTAACAGCTAGTCCTGATCCTAATCCTAACTAATATTATAAATGTGAAAGGGAGTTTGTTTGTTTATTTGTTTGTTTGTTACGCTTTCACGCCGTATCTACTAAACCGATCATCATGAAAATTTGCATATACATAGGTTAGGGTACCAAGAAGGACATAGAGATTACGCGGGCGAAGCCGCGGGAAACAGCTAGTCCCAATCCAAACATCCTACCTCTTCTTATTTCGATCGTTTTCAATAGTTTTCTTTTTCATTTACCATCCCCAAAACTTCCTCGATCGTCTTTTTCTGTGTCCAACTTATACACTCCATACGCCTCCAGCACCACATTTCAAAAGCTTCCAAAGAATATACATTATACAGCAAAAATAGAAACACGAAGCGATCGCTTAGCTCATTGACAGTCATCCATCAGTCGGAGGAAACTCCTAAATGTTTCCTTCCTGACTCGCCATCAAATTGCTGTTAATACCTCCTAAACGCTGTTAATATACTTACACCTACCTATTTTGATATGTTTGCATGGATCTAAGAATAATCAGGATATGCCCTTGGAAAATGTAACAGTGACGCACATAAAAATCCCTACACTCGTGTCGCGACACTAGCGCACGCACACATCGGCACAAAAATCCCTACACTTTTCCCCGGTCGAACGAAATGTCAAATTTCCCAAATGTCAAATACATGCTGCACACATGTGACTTGATGTGACGTAAGTTATGCTTCACTTTTGATGTGTCTAATGCCGGGTCCATATTATTCCTAGGTCCATGTATGTTTGGTTGTTTGTGAAAACGAAACTAGGTAGGTACGTATCTCCTATCTTGAATACCGGATGATATACCGACATTGCTCAGCACGTAAATTGACCCTCGCTATTCCCGTTAAGTGGTGACTCAGCCCGTCTATTTGAACAACTTTTCCTATGCCAAAAGTGTTCAGTTGCCCGTGCAATTACTTGGTATGGGAAAGGCAAAATTTTATTTCAAGTTCCTAGCAGTCACCTCATTGGAAAAGTGTGCTTATATTGATGGTCTGAGTCAACCCTTAAGGACTATTGACGAGCTCCGTGGCGCAGCGGTCAACATGCCTGCCTGCGACACGGTAGGTCCCGGGTTCGATCCCCGGTCAGGTCAAGATGGAAAATGATCTTTTTCAGATTGACCTGGGTCTTGGATGTTTATCTATATAAGTATTTCTTATAAAATATAGTATCGTTGAGTTAGTATCCCATAACACAAGTCTCGAACTTACTTTGGGGCTAGCTCAATCTGTGTGATTTGTCCTTATATATTTATTAATTTATTGGTCAAATACTGTAAACTATAGGTACTTAGTTTACCTTAATGAACCGAATAGACTTTTTTTAAGTCGGTTAAAAATAACAACAAATTAACAACTTCAGTTTATCCTCGTGGGATCAAATAACAAAATCGTTAAATCTTCCGTTGTTGCTAACGAGGCGGCATCCGTTTAATTTCTGTCCGGGACTTTCAGATCCGAAGTTACGCAATGAAGCTTAACTGAAAAGTGTCGTTTTCCATTATAACCAGACCGGGGATCGAACCCGGGAATAGTCATTTCGCAGGCTGGCTGGCACTCATGTAGTAATGCCTTTTCCCGTATTACTGTCTTACTTCATCCCTCAGTTTTTTTTTTTATTTCGGTATAAAATATACCTAATACTTCCAACTTTTATGAGTACATAAATATGGGGCAATGAAGTAGCGTTATTAAGTCGGTTTATAAATTACATCAAAATAACAACTTAAGTTAATCCTCTTGGGATCAAATAACAAAATCCCTAAATACTCCGTTGTTGCTAACGAGGCGACATCCGTTTAATTTCTGTTCGTGACTTACCGATCCGAAGTTACGCAACGAAAGCTTCATAAGTTAAAGCTTATCTGATAAATATCGTTTTCCATCATTAGCTGACCGGAGATCGAACCCGGAAATCGAACCCGGGACCTAAACCGGGCACCGAACCTGGGAATGCTCATGTCGCAGCCTGGCGGGCACTTATGTAGTAATGCCTTTTACCGTATCACTGTCTTTTATCATCCCTCAGATTTTTCATTTCGGAATAAAATATACCTACGTTTGTAATATACTTCCTTCTTTAATGAGTACAGAAATATGGACCAATGAAGTAACATTTTCAAGCCGATTAAAAATAACATTAAAATAACAACTTTAGTTTTATTCTTATTGGATCAAATAACAAAATCCTTAAATACTCCGTTGTTGCTAACGAGCATGGCATCCGTTTAATTTTCTGTCCGGGAATATAACCGATCCGAAGTTACGCAATGAAAGCTTCACAAATTGAAGCTTATCTGAAAAATATCGTTTTCCATCATAACCAGACTGGGTATCAAACCCAAGAATATCACAGGCTGGCACTCATGTAGTACTGCCTTTTCCGGTATTATTGTCTTTTTCATCCCTCAGATTTTTTTTTTTCGGAATAAAATATACCTAATACTTCCAACTTTTATGAGTACATAAATATGGGTGAAGTAGCGTTATTAAGTCGGTTTTTAAATTACATCAAAATAACAACTTAAGTTTATCCTCTTGGGATCAAATGACAAAATCACCAAATCTTCCGTTGTCGTTAATGAGGCCGGCCGGATCCGTTTAATGTCTGTCCGGGACTTTCAGATCCAAAGTTACGCAATGAAAGATTTCTAAGTTAAAGTCAGTGGGTTTGTCTACCTTTTTATTAAATGGAGATTAGACATATCTACATAAATACTTCATCATCATCATCATCAGGTCTGTTCTAGTCTCCCCTGCAGGAGCGCGACCCCCTCTGTACTACTAGAGCCATATATTAGCCAAAGCAGTCAGAGGATTTGGCCTACACTCTCCACGCTGGCCAGACGAATTAGAGAGGTCACATAAATATTTATCAAGCAATTATTCCTATAGACAGGCGATAAACAGCTGGTATATTCTATGTTTTTAATTTCATCTAAACCAGCATGGATTTGACATTAGGTACTAAACAGCGATGAAAAGCATTAATTGATTGACTGTAAAGGAGTTTTGTGCCAGGGGTGTAATCCCCTCTGCCTGTCCGGTGGTTGAAGGTATGGCATCGTGTAAGCGTATCATCGTGTACGTATGAATCGAATGTACTTTTTTTGAGTCGGTTAAAAATAACAAAATAACATCAAATTAACAACTTCAGTTTATCCTCGTAGGATCAAATAACAAAATCCCTAAATTTTCCGCTGTTGCTAACGAGGCCGGATCCGTTTAATTTCTGTGCGGGTCTCGCCGATCCGAAGTTACGCAATGAAAAATTCCTTAGTTAAAGTCGATGGGTTTGTCTACCTTCTTAATATAGTTAAAGCGTTTTGACATAGGTACGTAAGTTATTCTGTTTGTAGTTAAGGTATTTGATCCTTAATTATTGTGTGATAACATGTAATTGGTGCAAACCTTTTCTATCACAATAAATAAATAAAAAAATAACTAACCAAGCACTTATTCCTAACAGGACAGACAGAGCCTTGGGCCATAATAGTGCCCAAGGAACTGCACAGATAATAATAAAATAAAGATTTCAGACGCTTCCGACGATTGCGTTGACAGATTGCATTTTACAAATATGCTTAACTAGCAGCCCTACCCGACTGCGCCCGGGCATGTATTATACCTTAAAACGTTCCTCGTGAATCACTCTATCTATTGGTGAAAACCGTATGAAAATCCGTGGAGTAGTTTTTGAGTTTATCGCGAACAGACAGACAGACAGACGCGGCGGAGGACTTTGTTTTATAATATGTAGTGATGTAGTGATGATAAAACAGATATACCAACAATATTTTTATATATCTAGTGGTGAACACCTGCCGGCATTTGAATGCGGAAACTTTGTAAAAGTTTTCAAAGTAGACATTATAAGGTAGGCCTGTAGACTAATAATAATGGCGGAACCACTGCAATGCGTCTCTGGATCGAATGACAATAGTACATTATGATACAAGTACGGTAAGCTAGATATTATAGTCAAGGTGTTTTAGGCACGGAGCCGAGTGCTTATAATGACCGACGACTATAATAGACAGCTTACCGTACGAGTATCATACGACGTATTTCAATACATTTGCGATTACCTTAAACTAAAACAAGATTAAAGTTCAGCAAATAAGGAATTTATCAAAGTTAGGAACTAAAGCAGTTTAGTAAAAATACATTTATAATAATCAGGTACATTTACTCAGGTTTATTTTCTCCAAAAAAATACAGTGATAACCTTCTCCTTTTCAAAGTCGGTGAAAAATCATCTTACGAATCAGTAAAAGTTGTCATGCTGAACTTGAAACTCTTTGCTCGGATTTTATGCAAATTTTTAAATTTTGTATCTGTGGCATTGGGCTATTGAGCGGTTGTGATTGGTGTAAAGTAAAACGCACAAGTGCCGAAAAAATACATCATTACGATACAGATTTCGATGTCATAAGTGTTGAGTAGAGTACGAACGTAAACCTTCTTAGTGATTCCTCTATGTATGTCCTACTCGTATCTTAGTAACGTCTTGTTTATTATGCTATGTCATTTTATTAAAAATTGTGAACTTCCAATGTAAATTTATATTAAATTTCCATCATGGTAGCAGAGCGTAGTTCGTATTAAATGAGCTAGGGATTGCAATTTAATTTAGTCCCTGTGTGAATATAATTTTTAGTGCACGTCATTAGTTGTGGAGTTTGCCGGTGAGATGTCGACCTCTAGCCAAACTCCGTTCCATATTGATAGACTAACCGGACGTGAGAACTATGCGAGTTGGAAGTTTGCTGTAAAAGCCTACATGGAACTTGAAGGTTTGTGGGAGTGTATTGTAGGAACAAACACTGATGCATTGAAAGAGACAAAAGCAAAGTCAAAGCTTATTTTATTGTTAGATCCTTTTAATTATGTACATGCACAAACTGCAACCACTAGTAAAGAAATATGGGAAAACTTAGAAAAAGCTTTTGATGATAGCGGTTTATATAGACGAGTATCATTACTTAGAGAACTGATTACTACTACTTTAGATGGTTCGCAAAATATCGAAATCTATATAAACAAGATATTGTCCACCGCACACAAACTGCGAAATATAAAGTTCGAAATTAATGATGAATGGCTTGGTACTCTTATGTTAGCTGGTTTGCCTGAAACTTACAAGCCAATGATAATGGGCATTGAAAGCTCAGGCATTCAAATCAGTGCTGATCTTATAAAAACAAAACTGCTGCAGGAAGTAGAAACAGAAAGTGCAGCGCTCTTCGCGGGGCAAAAGGCAGGAGCTGTGGGAAGTAAACAAGTTTGGGGAGGCCCACGTTGCTTTAAATGTGGAAGACGTGGACATTTAGCAAAAGAATGTTATTCAAAGAAAAGTTCCCAACCCAAAGACGGAGAAGAAAAAGGTTTTGCTGCAGCATTTTCAGGAGTCTCAGGAATGATGGATCTAGACAATTGGTTTGTCGATTCAGGTGCGTCGATGCATATGACCAATAGAAGGGATTGGATGTATGATATTACAAGCCCACCCGTATCCAATGTTACTGTAGCCAGTAAGACACCGTTGGCAGTGGAAAATATGGGTAAAGTTAACCTTTTAATTGATGGAGACGTACATAACAGAATTCAGGTGAGAGATGTTTTGTACATACCTAAACTTGCTGCCAACCTCCTCTCGGTGAGCGCCTTGGTGAAAAATGGTTGTAAAGTTAACTTCATGGGAAAACGATGTGAAATATTGAATCGAAATGGAAAATTACTAGTTACTGCGTCACTGGTGAACAACTTGTACCAATTGAACATTTATAGGGAAATATTTTCAAATTTTACTCAAACTAAAAATGCTAATGATATTGTCCTGTGGCACAAGCGCATGGGACATTTGAATTTTTCAGATGTGTTGAAATTACCTGATTGTGCTGTGGGTGTAACCGTGCATTTTGACAGAAATAAATATCCAATTACTTGCACTACATGTATCGAAGGAAAGCACCCTAGATTGCCATTTAATAATGCAGGGACCAGAGCAACAGAACTATTACAACTGATTCACAGTGACGTATGTGGACCAATGGAGAACGTTTCCTTAGGAGGTATGAAGTATTTTATTACATTTATTGATGACTTCTCACGAATGGTCCATGTATA
This sequence comes from Rhodophaea formosa, assembly GCA_963082605.1. NCBI lineage: Eukaryota > Metazoa > Arthropoda > Insecta > Lepidoptera > Pyralidae > Rhodophaea > Rhodophaea formosa. The sequence goes on along the minus strand of OY720228.1, from coordinate 2,391,781 downwards.
TTTTCTTAAAGATAAGCTCAGTGTTCTGAAAGCCTTTACAGATTATAAAAACAGAGTGGAAAATGAATTAAGTCGAAAAATCAAGGCTATACGCTCGGATAACGGTGGTGAGTACTGCAATAAAAATTTTGAAGATTTTCTTACTAAGCATGGAATACAACATCAAACGTCTATTCCACATTCGCCACAACAAAATGGCCTCGCAGAAAGAATGAATAGATCGTTGGTAGAGAGAGCTAAATGTATGCTTTTAGAGGCAAAGTTAGGGAAGAAACTGTGGGCTGAGGCTACTGCGACAGCAGCATATATTGTGAATAGATCACCTACAAAATCTATTAATAGTAAGACACCAATTGAAGTTTGGTCAGGTAATAAACCCAATCTGGCACACTTGAAGATATTTGGTACAGAGGTGATGGCTCAAATCTCAAAGGAGAAACGGCGAAAGTGGGACACTAAATCAAAAAAATTAACTTTTGTGGGTTATTGCGCAAGCTCAAAGGGATATCGGTTACTTGATTCCAAAACAAATCAAATAATTATAAGTAGAGATGTGATATTTCTCGAAAATATGCAAAAATATGATAACGTTTATGTGTCTATTCCTGTTGAACAGCATGAGACCACACAAACTTATCCTGTGGAGCAGCTGTCTCTGGATCCGAGCCTTACCGCAATAGAAGATAACGTGAGTACATCTTCGAGTGATGAATATCAGTCTGGTGATAATAATAATTGTAATGAAAATAATGAAAATCGAATCAATATTGAGGGTGGCAATTCTACTTGCAATGTTGATGAAAACGAAATGTGTAGTACAGAGGGTCATAAAATGACTTTGCGACCACGTGTCCGTACTATTCAATACGCTGAGAATGATGAACTAGATGTTAGTTTCTTTTGCCCATTGTTCAGTTTGAATGACCCTCAGTCAGTAGACGAAGCCTTGTCGTCTGCAAATGGAACTCAATGGATGAGTGCCATGAAAGAAGAATACGAGTCCTTAATTAAAAATAATACATGGTCGTTAGTGGACAAACCACCAGATAAGAGAATTCTGCCTTGTAAATGGGTATTTAAAACAAAAACAAATGAGAAAGGAGAAATAGCTCGCTATAAAGCGAGATTAGTGATTAAAGGCTATGCGCAAAAGAAGGGAAATGATTACGATGAAGTATATGCTCCGGTGGTAAGGTATACGTCAATTCGTTATTTGTTTGCACTAGCTGCTAAATATGATCTAAGAATGGAACAAATGGATGCAATAAGTGCATTTTTGCAGGGTGACATCGATGTGGAAATTTTTATGTCACAACCAGAACTTTTTAAAAAGAATGAACAAGTATGTTTGCTAAAAAAATCTTTATACGGGTTAAAGCAAGCTAGTCGGCAATGGAATCTGAAACTGAATAGTGTTTTACTCGAAGTAGGTTTGCAGAGGTCAAAAATTGATCCATGTGTTTATTATCTTATTAATGAAACAACTATGATATTTCTTGCTGTATGGGTGGATGATTTGTTACTGTTTTCTAACAATGAAACCGTGAAATTGCAAATTAAGAATAAATTAAACGAAAAATTATGCATGAAAGACCTGGGAGATGTAAAGCAATGTATCGGCATAAAATATTTCCAGAAATCCTGATACTGGGTCAATAATGTTGGATCAGGAGAAGTATATTCACTATGTTCTGGAACGTTTTGGTATGTTAGATTGCAAATCAGTACGAACTCCCATAGAAGTAAATGCGAAATTCGATAGAAATCAGGATGACAATAGAAATGTTTTTCCATATAGAGAAGCTATAGGATGCCTTTTATATTTGAGTCAAGTGACTCGTCCTGATATATCTTTTGCGGTTAATAAGTTAAGTCAGTTCTGCACTAATCCAGGGCAGCAGCATTGGCTTGGAGTAAAGAGAATTTTTAGATATCTCCAAGGAACCAAAAATCTAAAGTTGTGTTTTCTCAAAGAAAACTCTAAAGAAATAACAGGGTATTGCGATGCTGACTGGGCCAGCGACAGCATAGATAGAAAATCTTGTACTGGATACATATTTATATTTCAAGGCGGAAGTATTGCCTGGAATTCTTGTAAGCAACGCACTGTAGCTTTATCTACAGCCGAGGCAGAGTACATGGCGATGGCTTCAGCTACTCAAGAAGCTCTGTGGCTACGCCAATTGCAAGCTGAACTTGGACAAGGGACAGAGCGTGCATTGGTAATTCACTCTGATAACCAAAGTGCTATAAAGCTTGGTTCTACAGACTGCTATAAAGCAAAAACTAAGCACATTGACATACGTTTACATTTTCTTAGGGAAAATGTGATACACTCATTGGTGAAATTCGAGTTTGTAAGCGGAAACCAAATGGTGGCTGACAACCTCACAAAGGGTACTACTTATGAAAAACATTTATTTTGTGTTGTTAAATCTGGTTTACGTTCAGCAGGGGATGTTGAGTAGAGTACGAACGTAAACCTTCTTAGTGATTCCTCTATGTATGTCCTACTCGTATCTTAGTAACGTCTTGTTTATTATGCTATGTCATTTTATTAAAAATTGTGAACTTCCAATGTAAATTTATATTAAATTTCCATCAATAAGAACCGTAGATATTATTAGCAAAAGTATTGAAAATTATGTACTATCTACGCCAAATTACTGGCTCCCTCAACTGTTTTTGTTTTTTTCTTCAAACCTTTACGTGCTGGTTTCTACATATGGGTCTTTAAAAATGACATTGACGTGCCCAAAACCATTTTTTTTTTTTCAAAGTCTATAGTTAGAAACATAGGCGCTTCCAAATAAACTCAAAAAATAAATAACTCTGTCATTCATACAAACACTATGAAAAACAAAGTTATCTTAGCTGGCAGAAAATTGTAGAGGTTTTTGGCTAATCTAAGCTTGTTTCTACGGAACCCTTCATGGGCGAGCCCTACTCGTAATTGCCATTTGATAAATGAAAACAATATTCAATAATATCACGAAAATTCTTGTATCAGCTGGTTCTAAACAGTTATTACATAACAAGAGGTCTGCTCTTGTAATAGGGTCAATTAGCTCAATTATTGTATCTGGCGCATTGGTGTTTTTTCCTGTCTATCTCAAACGGGCGGAAGCAATTAATGCAGAATGTTAAGCAACCCCGAGCGCAGTCCCCACTTGGATGGGTGACCGCAAGTGGCATAACAATGTCTCGAGCGCTTCCGTGAAAACTGTGAGCCGATAGAAGCTCCCCAATAGCTTTATGAATAAATTCGCTATGTTGTCAGATACTGTCGGTTGTTTTTCTTCCGAAGTGTCCTTGACGCATCATCATTATCATCATCATCAGGTCCTTTTTAGTCTCCACTGATGGGGCGCAACCCTCTCTTTACTACCAGAGCCATATATCAGCCAGAGCAGTCAGAGGATTTGGCCTACACTCTCCTCGCTGGCCAAGGGTTGGAGTGGTCTTTTTCATGTTTATAAGCTTTATTTAGCTTCTGTTTCCTAAGTCGCCTTCTACGACATCCACGGGAAGACTTATAGTGGTCGTCCTATTCTACCTCTACTGGGACTGGGAACCACACGTCTGCATAAATACGTAATAAATAAATATGTACGGACAAATCACACAGATTGAGCTAGCCCCAAAGTAAGTTCTTAAGTAAGACTTGTGTTATGGGATACTAACTCAACGATACTATATTTTATAACAAATACATATATAGATAAACATCCAAGACCCAGGTCAATCTGAAAAAGATCATTTTTCATCTTGATCTGACTGGGGATCGAACCCGGGACCATCCGTGTCACAGGCCGGCGTGTTGACCGCTGCGCCACGGGGCTCGTTAATTTTTATTACTTTTAATTAACAGTTTAAATCCGCCATATTAGTTGTTGTTTGCTGACATCAAAGCCTATGCACGTCCGATCGTTAATAAGCTCTGGGGCAAAATAAGAATTTAATAACACTATCACTTCAAAATCGATCCAGCCGTTTAATGTACGCGCACATATGCCGGGCCACATCGCAATATTCCGCATCGTTTTAGTTGTGGCAGAGCCACGCCACCTTCAAAATTTACTTTTGCTAATAGCATGAATAGGCCGGCTCGTCCGGGGAAGAGCCACACTCTCACAGAAAATCGACGTTCGAGTAGTAGCTTTACCGCTTTAATGCTTCGTTCGGTAAGTGAGAGAGCCGGAGGAAAAATAAATAGTGACAACGCTCCTGTAACACCCCTGGAGTTGCAGTTGTCCATGGGCAGCGGTGATCACTTACCATCAGGTTACCCGCTTGCTCGTTTGCCTACTATGACATAAAAAAAAATCCGCTTCAGTCCGCTGAATTGTGTGCTTGCCTTAGGCTACAGGAAGCAACCAATGTAACAGACATACACTTATACATCCTTCTTCTGGGTGGGTTAGTCGGATAAAAATTGCATGCAAATGAAACATAATAGGTATCATTTAAAAAAGTTTAATATTAATGAAACTAGATGGCGCTGGTTGTAAGTTAGAACGCGCTATCGTTGTTTTTTTATCAATATTTAAGACGTTCCGTACAGAATTGTTAAAGATCCTACTGCGAAAGGGCACGACTCTCTCTAAAAATATTTTTTAAAAGCTTTCAGCGTGTCAACGCTAAGAAAGCTAGGAAATTGCTAATATAACTTTTATTATTAATGATAGTAAAGTAAATTCATGTCATTTATTATATACGAAAATTTGTATTTCCTATTTAATGTATTGTATTTAATTCCTCTTCCAATCACACTGAAACGCCGACTCATCGGACTCATCGACATGTGCGTCTTGCCCATCCTTACCTACGGTGCTCAGACGTGGCCATTTACCTAAAGTCCAAACTTAGAGTCAGTCAAAGAGCTATGGAGCGAACTAGGATTCAAACGGATAGATAAAGTGCCGAATGCAACACTTCGATCTATAACCGGGATATCTGATGTGGGGCACAAGACTGCCAAACAAAAATGGGACTGGGCGGGTCATGTTAGTAGAATGGCTCCCGGAAAATGGTCGAATAGGGTAACTCAGTGGACACCTGAAGGTGGTCGGCGTCGTAGGGGCAGGCAGATAACCTTGACGCATTCCAGCGTAACTGGTCAGAGACTGCAAGGGATAGGGACAAGTGGAAGGAAATGGGAGAGACCTTTGCCCAGCAGTGGGACAATAGGTTAAATAAAAAAAATCGTCTTAAATCACACAGGCACACACCCTCGATAACCGTTGGGGCAAACGAGTTCTTGAGTGGAGACCGCGTCTCGGCAAACGTAGTGTAGGACGTCCTCAGGCGCGGTGGAGTGACGATTTGCGCAGGATGGCTGGTAGGAGCTGGATGCGAGAAGCCGAAGATAGATCTCGATGGCGTGCAATTGGGGAGGCCTATGTCCAGCAGTGGACGAGTATAGGCTGATGATGACACACCCTCTTTCTCACACTTATCCTTCTCTTTCACAGCATACTCTTCCTAGCTGCCCAATTCAAAAACTGCATGTGCTTCAATAAAATGGCTTGTCTTGAGAAGTCGAGAGCTATGCACAGCACAACCTCAAAAACCTGCGTACTTATTATGGAGTTTTTAAATAAGTTTTGAATATTTTACTCATGGCTTCCGCGGAAGACTAGCGTTGTGGTTCATACCGCAACATTAAGCTGAGCGGATACCTTTTTGATATTGTCATAAAAGTTTCATAAGTCTATAATTTTGTTAATATTTTCTAGTTAAGTATTATTCTTGTATTTGATACCCAATAAACGATTTTCCTTCTTTAACCTTTACATTTTGCATCATCATATATTTAAGAACTTTGTTCTTGTCGGTGGAGTATTTTCCATTTTCCTCTATCCTCCGCTATCTCTTTGACCTCTCTGTACGACACGACTTTTGCCTTCTCTTTTATTTCGTCTAAGAATGCTCTCCTTGGCCTTCCTTTTCCTCTCTTAACTTCAATCTTTCCTTCTAAGATGGTTTTAATAAATTCGTTGTGTCGTATAAGATGGCCAAACATCTTTCCTCGTCTTATGTCTATACAGTTCAATAAAGTTCTTTTTTCATTAACAAGTTCCAGAACTTCCTTGTTTGTCTTTTTCTCCGTCCAGCATGTAGAGGTTCTAAAAGAGAAGTTCTAATTTTATTGCTTAAGAGTCCCACGTAAAGCCGAAATCCCATACAAACGTAGTTTGGTTTTAGTTTTACAACAGTTAAGCCAATCTCAACCAAATTTCGTACATACGACTGGATAAGGCATATTGATGTTTATAATCAGATTTCAATTTTAAAAACAATACCTACCTATACAAAATTACAGCGAGTAGAAGTTTTCGATACGAAACTTCTACTCGCTGTAATTTTGTAAGACAACAAACAGGTCTTGGCCAGCGGTGGGACTATTGCATCAGAAAAAGGGAAATTAATGGGGTATGGAGCTGAAATATGGGTGAACTTAATGCTGGGTTATTGCCAACGGTCGCCGTGTGGGTCCCAGAGTAGAATAGGACCACTCTAAGTCTTCCCGCGGGTGTCGTAAAAGGCGACTTAGGGAACACAAGCTAAACAAAGCTTAACCATCAAAGAGACCTCTCCAACCCGTCTGGCCAGCGTAGAGAGTGTAGGCCAAATCCTCTGACTGCTCTTGCTTATGTATAGCTCTGGTAGTCGGAGAGGGTCGTGCTCCTGCAGTGGAGACAGAAAGACCTGATGATGATGATGATGATGATGCCAACGGTCGGACACCTATTATTATTATTATAACCCAGTGGTCCAGCTAGGTCGTCCATTACCTGACCAGGGTCAAAGGTACTTTCCTTCATTTCCTTGCTCTCTCGGTAATAAATACGCAAAATACAAATAAAAATAATAGTTTAAAAAACTAAAAACACGCTGATAGCACGCACTAAAATTTTAAATTGTAATATATAATATATTAATATTTAATATGGTTAATTTTTCATAATTATTTAATATGTAATTAGTTTATTTTAGTTTTATTTATTATATGAGAATAAATATAATATTAGCTAGTCATGTATTGTCATCAGAACTCAGAGCGTGTGCAAAATTTCATCCTAATCGAAGACCGGGAAGTGGGTCAAATTAAGATTCCAAGATTTTCTCACATACATAATTACAAGTGAAGCTAATAAAAGCGTGTTAAAAAAACCGCCAATTGTGAGTCGGACTCACGCACTTAGGGTTCCGTACCACTATCTATTCAACATTAGACTATCGAGCAAAAACGACAAGAAATCTGTTGTATGGGATAGAACAAACATCTTCATCATCAGGTCCTTGTTAGTCTCCACTGCAGGGGCACGATCCTCTCTGCACTAACAGATATTAACCAGAACAGTCAGAGGATTTGGCCTACACTCTCCACGCTGGCCAGACGGGTTGGAGAGGATGATAGAAAAAACATGTATAAATTAAATAATTATTTTTAATACTTATTTAGTATTTATTGTTATAGCGGCAACAGAAATACATCTTCTGTAAAAAAATAACTGTCTAGATATCATGGTTTATGTGATACAGCCTGGTAACAGACAGACGGACAGCGAAGTCTCGTGAATAGGGTCCCGTTTTTACCCTTTGAGTACGGAACCCTAAAATCTAATTTACAGTCCGAATCAAACATCGCGAGTGTCGATGCGCAGTACACAATATTAGGATCAGCGGGGTGCGCGCGGGGAAGTGGGGGCGTTTTGCGCAACTCGCAGCTAATATGCGAGCCGCCATAAAGTGGGATTCGGACTGAACATTCTTAGACGTACGAATATAAATCATACGATTATTACGTGGTATGAGGAGCCCGATGGTCCAGTGGGTGTGAGCTCTATGAGCGCTTACGTATGATAAGGAACCCCTGGTGCAGTCCCTACTTGGATGGGTGACCGCAAGTGGCATAAAAATATCTCGAGCTCCTCCGTGCTTCGGAAGGCACGTTAAGCTGTTGGTCCCGGCTGTCATCATTGATGGCAGTCGTTAAGCTATGTCAGATGCCTTAAGGCAGGTTGAAAAATCTGACACCAGTGCTGGCCACTTACACATACGAAAAACAAACAAACAAACAATTACGTCTACAGACTAACGTAGCGAAGTTTAGAAGTAGAGCATTCTCATTATCGTGACGTTATAACCGACTAATTTGAATAACCGCAACTGCCGGTGCGCGGTGCTTTGTCGCGGGAACTTTCTAATTTGGCAACCTAATTCGGTGCAGCCTGGTTCCCGGATGTTATAATGAATGGGAAATGTTGGAAGTTTGTTTTAGCTGCTTATTCCACGCCGTCAAATAATTATAATTAGTGTCGAGAGCCGTGTGGTTCCCGGCAGAGTAAAATGGAACCACTCCAAATCTTCTCGTGGATGTCGTAGAAGGCGGCTTAGAAAACACAAGCTAAACAAAGCTTATACTTATATACATCAAAGATACCTCTCCAACCCACTGGCCAGCGTGGAGAGTGTAGGCTAAATCCTGTGACTGCTCTAGTACAGAGAGGGTCACGCTCCTGCAGTGGAAACTAAGATCTGATGAAGATGAGGTCCATGTTTTAAATAGCTAATATTAAAATGCCAAATTACAGCCTTTGACTCCGTCATGACATCCATCCTTTATTACTTACTCAATGTTTAAAAAAACTGGCAAATTTTTCAATGCTTGCTTCACAGCTTTGCAGGGCCGGATCTATCAAATGGATTTTTGGGCTTTAGCCCAGGGCCCCGCGGTTTCCAGGGGCCCCCAGCTAATTCAAATCGAAAATAAACGATAATGTGAAAATTACCATAACTTATTAAACAGATCTTAAGGTTTGCAGCCTTGCGAATCCTGCATTTAATCAAACCCTCTCAGAAGTTTTAGCCCAGGGCCCCCTAAACTCTCGCTGTGTTAGCACTTGCGTCTTGTCATCAAATCGGTACCAAGCACAGAAGTACCAAGCTATGTTTTTGCATCATAGTCTATGAGTCGGGCACATTTTGAACACGCTTTTATTAGCTTCACTTGTGTGTAAGAAAATCTTGGAATCTTAATTTGACCCACTTCCCGGTCTTCGATTAGGATGAAATTTTGCATACGCTCTGAGTTCTGATGACAATATATGACTAGCGGGCTAAAAGCCTGTTTTTTAGTTTTTTTAAACTAATTATAAATAATTTTCTACGCTTTTAGGCTAATATAATCTACTAGTTTTCACCCGCGGCTCCACTCGCATTAAGGCTGGTACATGCGCTAATGACCTTCAGGATATGGACCAAGTTTTGAACCTTAGTTCGGTAAGAAAGTCAGCGGTCGACTGGCGCCAGTCGCCCGCGCGCATTCAAAATATTGTTACATAAAATTAATATTAAAAAGAAGAATAATCAGTAAAATAAAAATTCCTCGTGAGAGTTTGTAAGTTGATTGGCATTGTATTTAACATAAAAATTGCGTGACTCTAAGACAAGGAGTTACGTAGGTAATGAATATTTGCAATAAAAATCGATGTACGCGGTACTTTTTTTTGTCTAAAAACTATGAACATTAGAAAAAAGTCCTCCTCAGTAAATTAAGATTAAAAACCATTCTACAATATGTGTTTTTTTTTTTTTAGTATTGTGCTTTATGTTTGACCATTTTTATAGAGGTTATTAAACATAGTCGAAATGGCCAAGGAGTACCCTTAATGTCGATCCCTCTTGAAGGCAAATCTATATCAGGGAACACTTGAATATAAACTCGTAGTATGTATTGACACTGAATTATTTATTAACTTTTCACCGCCGCCATTGAAATTACAAAACTCAAGAAGGAAGCGCTCAAAAACAATTCCTGAACGGGCGCGTTCCGACAGTCATTTTTTACACTACGGTTCGTTCATACAAACTATTTATAATTAAACAATCAAAAATATTTTAATGAATATTAACTATTCTTGCTTATGTAAACATTAAAGAAAATCAATATAATGTAGGTACGAACATAATTATTAATTACAAATATTACCATTTGCATTCGCTCGGGAACAGTTTCTTCTTTTCTCCGGGATGAAAGGCCGGCTAGGTCCTTCTCCGTACTCGAGACAATGTGTATGCAAAATTTCATGATGATCGGTTCAGTAGGTAGGCCGTGAAAGCTTAACAAACTAAGAATCAAACTCTCCATCGCATTTTTAGGGTTCCGTAGTAAATAAGGAACCCTTATAGTTTCGCCATGTCTGTCTGTCCGTCCGTCCGCAGTTTTACGCAGAGACTATAAGTACTAGAAAGCTGTAATTTGGCATAGTATGTATATTAATCATGCCAAAAGAGTGATAGAAATAAAATCTTGAAACAATTTTTTTTTTAGGTTAGCTATTTACCCATCGTGTGGAGTATAAGAGTGGAAATAGGTCTTTGAAAAATATTGTGAGGTTGAGAACACCATTTTTCGATTTAGGGATCCGTTTCCGAAATATTTGGTTTAAAGTGCGAATTTTTGTTAGAGGTAAGTGTCCCCCCCCCCCCCCCCCCTCTATCTGCTAAATGGTTATATGTGGATACGTGAAAAAAATTACAGCAGTATTATATATACTGAAGTTGAAAGGAAAACTATCAGAGCTGAGTACTCAATGCAAACTAGAAAGTTATAGGCTTAACTTATAAAATAAACTGAAAAATGTAAAATTTCATATAAAGGTCTTCAAGGGTTTCTTGTTTACTAAGAAACCCAAGAAACCCTAATAAGTGGTTAAAACTTGTTTCGTACCTTTGGACAATATCTCATAATTATGATCAATCCCAAATTTTACAAAATTAAGATTTGAATACTTATAGGTAATTACTTTTTTTTTCATTTTACATTACATTAAAACCTGATCCTAACTTCCTAGCTAATATTATAAAGGTGAAAGTCAGTTATTTTGTTTGTTTGTTTTTAAACTTTCACGCCCTATGTACCTACTGAACCGATCATCATGAAATTTTGCATTCACATAGGTTAGGGTACTGAGAAGGACATAGGCTATATATCACGCGGGGGACGCCGCGGGTAACGGCTAGTTATTTATACATGATATTATAAACGCTTGAGGTGGTAGCTTTTGCATATAGTTCATAAAAAATAATATACAAATGTCAACTACGTGTGGTTCCCGGCAGAGTAGAATAGGACCACTCCAATTCTTCCCGCGGATGCTTAACCATCAAAGAGACCTCTCCAACCCCTCTGGCCAGCGTGGAGAGTGTAGGCCAAATCCTCTGACTGCTCTTGCTAATGTATAGCTCTGATAGTCGGAGAGGGTAGTGCTCCTGCAGTGGAGACAGAAAGTCCTGGTGGTGATGATGATGATGATGATGTAAACTTAGTCTTCCTGCGTACATGAAAAGTGTTCAAAATGTTAAGGCGCTCTTATAGTAACACTAGCGCCACCTAGTAATTAAATTCCTTAAATCATAAATTGTATCGAATTTTAAAGATCTAACAAGTACAAAACTACTTAATTACTTATAGAATTTGTTTTATGTATATTACAAGTAATTTACTAGAGCCATATTTAAAGAGAAAAATCGATTAACGCCAAAAGTGGCCACTTTTGGCCGTAACCTGTTTTTCTCTTAGTTTATCAAACGAGTATTAGTGAAAATGAATACAAAAATACTACAAGTAATTTACTAGTTATGTGCTTGTTAGATTTTTCAAATTCGATATAATTTAGGATTAAAAGAATTTATTGCTGGGAGGCGCTAGTATTACTATAGGAGGTAATATAAAGTGATAAACGCGATAAAGTCGTATTAAAATCTTTTTGAATGTGTAATAATCGCGAAAATATTAATCATCATCATCGTCATCGGGTCCCTTTTAGTCTCCACTGCTGGAGTACGACCGTCTCTGTACAACCAGTGCCATATATTAGCTACAGTAGTCAGAGGATTAGGCTTACACTCTCCACGCTGGCCAGACGGGTTGGAGAGGTCTCTTTGATATTTTAAACTTTGTTTAGCTTGTGTCCTAAGTCGCCTTCTACGACATCCACGGGAAGACTTGGAGTGGTCCTATTCTACTCTGCCGGGAACCACACGGCGAAAATATTAATTGGGACATTGGGATTTGAACTTTTTTATAGCTTTTTCGTATTCTTCCTATACAGAAATATACCTCAATAAACATAGGAAGGCGATAGCTCTCGACAGCTGTTTATAATTACCCGTGTTTACGATAAACGATATTCGTAAACATCCCTGTTTACACATGGCCGTTTGGCGGAACTTATAGATTTTACGATTATCTAAACGTATACACTTTAATATTTAATGGGATTAAATGAAATAGTAAGATAAATAATGTAATTTCGTTCAAATCAGAAAATGTATTTGGATTTATCTTTACATCAAATATACAAATACAAAACAAAACTATACAAATTCAAATGTTGCGTAGCCGATGAATAATAAAAACAAACGTATATTACAAACTTTTACTTCATTTCCAATGTATTGCTATTCCTATGATATTTATCGGCATTTTCAACTATTTGACCTTTGGACAAGCTCCTAAATATGCACTTTGATTTTAGATGGGATTAAATGAAATAATAAATTAAATATTGCCAGCGTGGGTTTTTCGTGTGTGTAAGTGGCCAATACTGGTGTCAGATTTTTCAAGCTGCCTAAAGGAATCTGACATAGCCTAACGACTGCCATCAATGATGACAGCCGGGACCAACAGTTTAACGTGCCTTCCGAAGCACGCAGGAGCTCCAGATATTTTTATGTATGTGGCATAAAAATATCTCAAGCTCCTCCGTGCTTCGGAAGGCACGTTAAGCCGTTGGTCCCGGCTGTCATCGTTGATGGCAGTCGTTATGCCTTAAGGCAGCTTGAAAAATCTGACACCAGTGTTGGCCACTTACACATACGAAAAACAAAACGAACCCAGAAGGTTATTCAGTATAAAAATAAATGAAGTGATTCTCAAAATCTGCGTAATCCAAATATAGGCGAAAGGTTAAATCTATCCAAGCCAGGCTATAGCAAAATCTCACCTTTCACACACACATACACACACACCCCTGTACGTGAACACTCACACAGGCGCGGCTGCATCCAGGTCGTTCGATAGTAACCTGTTGAACGCTCCAGGAGGGAGGGAGACAGTTGAGTACGCTCAGGGTTGTCAGGTGAATCTAATAAATATACGGAACAAAGAAAACTAGAATTTTCGTAGTTCAATTAAATTTTTCAAAAGTATGATGAATTTCGATGTTTAAGTGCAAATGTTTATAAATCAATTTGGCGCAACTAAATGATTATTTGAAAAATAAAAAACTCAACTGCACTTTACGTGCACCAAATTGTGTTTGAACTGGCGTCACACAGCCTATGATACTCCGAGGAAAAATCTAATGATACTTCACTCTTCAAAATCGGTCAAGCCGTTTAGGCTACAAGAGGCAACAATGGCACAATATGTTCACACATACATATAAACGTGCGAAATACATACCCTCCTGAATGGGTCAATCGGGTAAAAACACTTCATCCCGGATTGACAACCCTAAATCTGTTGAATGTGGAAGCCTAAGAGAGAGACAGGTATACAAGTCAATCGTATTGTAATATACAGTGACACTGACCACTGCTTTATTTGGATTTAATTTGTTTGAATATTTCTATATAAATCAGGCAATAACATTGCATACATTTTAACGAAATTCAGCAAATAGACTATATCAACTACACTTTGAATCCCGGATTGACAGCCCTTAATCGTGGAAGCTTAAGTGGTACAGGGACAGGTGTACAATTCAATCGTATTGGAATATACAGTGGCATAATGGTCCAAACACTAAAAGTTAGTGTTTTTCTCTCAATTCTTTGAATGTTTCAATCAACTCGAAAAGATAGATATACCATATCAAAAACACTTTTTCCCGGATCGACAACCCTAAATCTATTCAATGTGGAAGCCTAAGTGGGACAGAGACAGGTATACAAGTCAATCGTATTGTAATATACAGTGACACACTGATCTGGATGTCTGTCTCTTTGTCTCGATGGACGAGTAGATTTTATTAGTGAATAAATCTTCGTAATGCGTTTGTTTTATACGAAAATGCGAAAGTTTCGATGAGCAAACTTAACCAAGTCTGCTTTGTTTTTATGGTTCTTTTCTCGTTTTTGCTTGTAACTTAATATTTCTTTATCTTCGTTCTTCAAATGTTTGAGGAGCTTGGCCAAAGAGATCAAATAGTTTTTTTATGAACAAATTTTTTTTTTGTGACGATGAAGACGAGGATGTCACATGCCTATCCAAGAGATACCCATTTATTCTACTTTTGAATGGGATTGTACTTGTCTGGGAATATAGACGCAGGCAGTTCATTCCACTCCTTAGCAACTCGAACCAAAAAGGAACTGTCGAAGCGTTTAGTACGACTCTTTGGAAGTGCGTTTGACCCCTATCTTTCCTAATGAAAAGCGTCGACGAGGTTTACGCAAACTGAAATAGTAACTATTCATTTTACCTTTCATTTAGCCTTTAAATTCCCCATATTGTACGGAAAACAGTGACGCGGGGAGGTCCTCAGCGGTTCGCATAATGAAGGAAGAGGCGAAACTAGAGGTACATCAATCATCATCATCATCATCATCAACAGGTCTTTCTTAGTCGCCACTGCAGGAGCGCGAGCCACTCTGTATCTATGCTGAGCTCCGTGGCGCAGCGGTCAACACGCCTGCCTGCGACGCGGATGGTCCCGGGTTCGATTCCCGGTCAGGTCAAGATGGAAAATGATTTTTTTCAGATTGACCTGGGTCTTGGATGTTTATCTATATAAGTATCTATTATAAAATATAGTATCGTTGAGTTAGTATCTCATAACACAAGTCTCGAACTTACTTTGGGGCTAGCTCAATCTGTGTGATTTGTCCGTATATATTTATATATATTTATCTATATTAGAGGTACGCGGAGCAGCAATATCGGCCACATTTGGATGGAATCCCTAATCATCATTATCTCATAAGGAAGCTGTCTACTGCTTGCCCCCAATGATAGAAATATGATAGGAGGCCTATGTATGGCAATATGGTAAACCCCCCGGTTTGCCATACCCACAACGCTTGGCAAGCGGGTAGATGACCGCTATTTGTTTAGCTTATGTCTTCTTCTTCTTATTTAAGAGCTTTGTAGCTCTTGTCGATGGAGTATACGCCAAACTTCTCTATCCTCTGCTTTAGACTTTAGTTCTTGATACGACATGACACCAGCCTTTTTCTTTAGTTGATCAACAACACTTTTTCTTGGTCTCCCAGGACCTTTCCTTCCTTATGTCGTCCTAGCTTATGTCGGTTATCGAAATTGGACTGGGGATAAAGGCATTTTAGAAGCTACTTGCTCGGATGGATAGGGAATAAGAAAGTAACAGCAACCTCCAGCACATAACAAAAAAGAAATAGAAAAGAATATACAAAAGTTAGCTCGGGAAAGTAATTCAACCAATCATGGAATTTAATATTTCGGTAAAATGAAACAATTTCACATTTCTAATATTATTAACAGCCGTGTGGTTCCCGGCAGAGTAGAATAGGACCACTCCAAGTCATCCCGTGGATGTCGTAAAAGGCGACTAAGGAAACACAAGCTAAACAAAGCTTATTAACATCAAAGAGACCTCTCCAACCCGTCTGGCCAGCGTGGAGAGTGTAGGCCAAATCCTCTAAGTACTCAGGCTGGTATGTGGCTCTGGTAGTGCAGAGAGGGTCGTGCTCCTGCAGTGGAGACTGGAAGGACTTGATGATGATGATGATGAATATAATTTAAAGTATGGACGCTATGTAACTTTTTGTGTGTAGATCCAACTCACTCTTGGCCGATGTTTTCCGATCGTATTTCCTAATCCAATCATGTCAAATAATGCTTCCCTCGGGAGCGGCGGCGGCGGCCTCTGTGCGGCCGAGGTTTTCGCTATTTTTATAATATTCCAGCCGCTTTCTGTAACGTAAAGTGGCCAGCCCCCCTGCGCTATAATTTGCTTAAGGGGAATACAAACGGAAAAAATCAGAAAGGAAAAATTTAGAAACGAAGCTTTGCAGTGTCCATTGCTATTAGATACATAAATGAATCTTGCCCCGTAGCATGCCCCGTAGCATGGCACGCGCGACAACGTTTATCGACTATCGCCATCTTGTTTTTCGCAATACTGAAGAGCGAGAAATAGATCGTTTATCGCGCGATATAAACGGCGTCGCGGGAGCGCTGCTACGGGGGCTGAGCTAGGATGATATTCATCCTGTATTCCAGATAGATATCTATGAAAGATACTTTCAAATTGAGATTATTAGGGTCAAAGTAGGTACCCTTGATACTAAATTTTGAAAAAAAAGCCCTGTACGTATCAAATTATAAAAAAATACAAACGGTGGTCTAAAAATAGGTTAATTATTTAGGGTACAATTACACGGATTTATAGAGCCTGAAGCCTTCAGTAATACGCTTAAAGTAAGTACAGAGTAGACGGTAAAGTGCTTACTATCCTACTTACTATACCGGTGTAAAAACAGCATTGGTAGAGTACTAGAAATTAGTAGAGTGACTAATAATGTGGACAAGCTACTTCCACTTGCCTTCTCCAGCCACTGCCTTCACTTTACACTACCTTATACTCTACCAATATTGGTTACTCTACCCATGTATACGCTTGGTAGAGTGAATTTCAAGTAATAGTCAGGTCCGCGGCGTTCAACTCTGAAATTTACGTGCAGACATCTACTTTACCAAAACTGGTAGAGTACGCCGAAGTGGTAGAATAGTAGACTAGTGCACTTCACCACTTACACTATGCGTGTATCGGAGGATTATAGGCTAGTGTCGCGACGTGTTTGTTTGGATTTTCTTGTTTATGACATCCTATGTTAAAAACAAGAAAATCCATATCCATCCAAACAAGAACGACAAACAAGCAAGCGGGTCACCTGATGGTAAGTAATCACCGCTGCCCATGGACAACTGCAACACCAGGGGTGTTACAAGAGCGTTGCCAGCCTTTATTTTTCCCTTCCAGAGAGAAAGAGGGATGGACCTCCGGCTGTCTCACACGCCGAACGAGGCGTAGTAGCGGTAAAGCTACTAATCAAACTTCGATTTTCTGTGATACTTCCCCGAACGAGCCGGATTCATGCTACAAGTAAAACTAAATTTTGCCGGTAGCGTGGCTATACCACAACTCAAATCTGCATCTCTGTTATATTTCTCAAGGGCCTATCCATGCTGCTACCTGCCAGGCCTTTGAAAACATTTTTCGAACTACGTATTCCCAAGCACTTTTTATAAACAAAAAACTTACTCTTAACACCTCTGAAAATAGTATCGTTTGATCGCCAGCAGGCGCGCGCGTCTATCGCCTATCGATCGATTGATTTACGCATACCCTCGCCAAACCTTAACCACCACTTATAAACTCACACAATAATGTACCTTATGACTTAGTAAAAAAGATTATTATCGCTTGAAGTTTAAATGATGGCTGTAATATAGGTGTTGAGAAACCGGGACGTAACACGTGGCCAGACTTCGTAGCAGACGGTTTACGTAATTATAAGACGGCAATACTGGGGTACTGCAAGGGTTCCTTCGTCTCAATTAGTAGGAGTTATTTTTGAAAGTTTTATACTGGAGTTGAGTTTTTCGTGTAAAATTCATACTTATACTAGCATTTTTCTTTGACTTCGACCGCGTTAATTACCGCGTGAAAGAATTTTGAAAATCAGCCTATTAGTTACGGAGCCTTACTTCAAACAAACTATCAAATCTTTACTCTTTATAATATTAGTAGGTATAGATAACAAGTCTACTCTGCAGTAAACGTTGTATGATTGTAGAAATTCATCAAAATCTATACAATAGTGTGGATTGTATTTATTATTAATTTCATTAGGTATTTTCTGTATTTCCTACCCCATCTTATTGCACGCACATTTTTAATCTGTATACTTTAATAATAGTGTTTAGCATATGTATAGGTATATTATTATAATATACTTACATACACTATTACAGTACATTTATTGATATATTTATATTCACGCTATCGTGATTCTCTTTCTTATAAACCTAATATTTTCATCCACACAGCTTTACGCTGTAGACGTCAACTTTACCTGGTAGTGTTACTCGAATTGGTAGAGCACTACCACTTACTTTACCGTAGGCTCAAAATAGATCTTAAGGTTACGGTCAAATCGATTAACACCATGATAGTACCAGATAACAGCCATGGCTAATCCACGATGTGGGCAGCACCCAATTCACGAATAATTGCCCTTTATTGGGTGATAGACTATTCACTTCTCTGGCTATTAGAATTAAAGAAAGCTTCATTTTAAATAAGAAATTATGGTTAAAAACGGGTTACTCACGTGCTATTTAGTCAGGATTGCCGACTATAGTTTCGGACTCATCAGGAGTCCATTTTCTAGGCAGGGCTGACGAAGCTTGTATTGAACGTTTAGACATCAACTTTATTTATTTTATTTTATTTATTACGAGAAACAAACAGGCTTAAATGAGTAGAGTAACTCGAATTAGAAGATCGGTAGAGTACTACTTTACTGTCCTCGTGTACTATAGCATAGGTTTGGATAGGATGTTTAAAATGTTTCAAATATCCCACTTAAACCTCCCTGCTACATCACTGTAGGCTTTAAATATATCTAAGGTCAGTCCTTCCACGGTCAAATCGATTAGCACCATGATAGTACTCATAACAGCCATGGCTAATCCACGGTGTGGGCAGTTTATTGAGTGATGAACTACTTACTTCTCTGGCTACTCATCTTCATGTCTTTTTTAGGCTCCACTGCAGGTGAGCACGACTCTCTCTCTCTCACACGGAACATTGTGTAGAGCGGGTAAATGCTTGACATATCCTTAAAGATGTGACTCAGGTGTAGACATGAACTTTATCCAAATTGGTTAAGTTACCCGAAGTGCTAGAGTACTACCACTTACTTACTGGAGATTCAAAATACATCTAAGGTCAGTCCTCCCACGGTCAAATCGATTAGCACCATGATAGTACTGATAACAGCCATGGCTAATCCCCGGTGTGGGCAGCACCCAATTTACGGATAATTGCCCTTTATTGGGTGATGGACTGATCACTTCTCTGGCTATTAGAATTTAAGTAACGGCTTCAGTTTAGATAAGAAAGTTGGTAATGGACATGAGAGCTAAAAGAATATAAACCTCTTTAGTGCACTAAATTGGCAACAAATCCTGTCTGATTTTAAAGGCCATTCAGGCGATTCAGCCATAAATATGAACAACTTTTCCTACACGACTAATGCTGAAATATCATAAGAAATATCTAAATTTTTATAACAATTGCCCAGCTGGGTGTACACTTTTGTGTGGCATTGTCATTTTTTTTCCAATTCCCAGCTTAAATTCCTTAGTTTGTTTTCATTTGACGAGGCCGATGCGATGGCCCAGCAGGCGTGAGAATTATAAGGGGTTACGCATGTTAAGTAACCTCGAGCGCCGTTTGTTGGGTGACCGCAAGTGGCAAAATATGTCGAGCTCCTCCGTGCTGACATCATTGATAGCAGTCGTCAGATATGTCACCAGCTATGACAGCAGCTATGTCAGATGCCTTGAGGCAGCTTGAAAAGACACCAGAAGGTTTTTGGTGGGAAGTCAAGGGGTTCAGTTGTCGTTTGCCTTATAGAATTTTGCAAATTTGATTTAAGTGGACTTTATAATATGAAATTGGTGTAGTTTGGTGTTATAAATGCTCGTGCTCGGGAACAATTTGTGAAATAGTTAAAGTAGACTGTTAAATGGATTCATATAGATTTGTCGCCAAAATCTCCCACGAGGCTGCCAAAGAACATACGCCATCTTTGATGCCACATACCGTACAACACCGATACTTAGTATCTCATTATACTGGACATTGGCAGAATCACTGAAATCTCGGTGGAAGCCATAATAAAAAGAAGAAAGAAGAAAAGACGTGTGACGAAGTGTAAGTGGTCAATACTGGTGTATTGACCACTTACACTCACAAACGGGCTGAGTCACCCTTTAAGAGTAGGACAGGGTTTTATTAACACACTAGCTGTGCATGCGACTTCATAAGCATAGAAAAAATAGCCTATGGCCTTTCTCAGGCTCCAGACTATATATGTACCAAATTTTATTTAATTCGGTTCAGTAGTTTTGGCATAAAAACAAGACAGACAGACAGAGTTACTTTCGCATTTATAATATTAATAATAATTAATTAATAATAATTAATAATACATACATACATTATCACGCCTCTTTCCCATAGGGGTAGGTAGTATAATATTAATTAATATTAATTAATATATATATATATATATATATATATATATATATATATATATATATATATATATATATATATATATATATATATATATAATATATATATTATATTAAGTATGGAAAGTATGGATTGTATTATACTTGGGCAGAAAGCTTCTGGAATGGCAACCACGTACCGACAAGCCCAGCGTTGGACACCCACCGGCCGGTGGCCGGACGACTGATCAATTTTTTGTCGAATTTTCTGCTATAATCCCTCAGGAAGAGTTGCTCATATTGACGGGCTGAATCGACCTTTTAAGGATTGCATGGAGTTCTATTATTATATTGTATAATATTGATTTGAAAGACACAATTACCTTTTGTCGTGTGGTTCCCGGCAGAGTAGAATAGTAGTAATAGTAGTAGTAATATTCTTTATTGCACCAAATATATACAATGGAATTAAACATAAAACAAATTGGTTCACAATAGGCGGCCTTATCGCTACTGCAATCTCTTCCAGGTAACCGAGGTGTATTAGAGACAGTAAAACAAAAACGAGTAAGGTGCAAAGCAAAGACAGTAGGATTTACCGAAAAAAAAATGAACAATAATAAGGAAGGTATTATACCGTTATTAACTAAGATTAAATACATAGGTAAAATATAAGTGAAACATAATAGGACCACTTCAAGTCTTCCCGTGGATGTCGTAGAAGGCGACTTAGTCAACAAGCTAAACAAAGCTTATAAACATCAAAGAGACATCTCCAACCCGTCTGGCCAGCGTAGAGAGTGTAAGCCAAATCCTCTGACTTGCTAATATATTTATATATGGCTCTGGTAGTACAGAGAGGGTCGTGCTCCTGCAGTAGAGACTAACAAACATAAGACATCCACCGATGTTGTCGAACGACCTGATAAAGGTCACAGAAAGGCGCTGGATGCCGCTCCCAATCGGTCGTACTGGATTTTTTTGGAAGAGGCCTATATCTAGCTTTGGACTTTTTGTGTCTGAAATAATGATGATAATAATGATGAATTTGTATACTATTGATTTAAGACATAACAATCGTTTTAGCTGTCAAAACTTAATTTCCGACCAACCGCTAGCCGCGACACTATTGTTTCAAATTAAAACGGCATGGTAGAAAATTAATAGAGCGACGTTTTCCAAGAACAATGGACAGACGGGGTCGACGACCCGGTCACGGGGTCACGCCATGGCCGCGCGTGCTGGGTGTACACTGGCTATCTTTGTTTGGGCTGAGATTATGTAGCGTCTGACCTGATTGCCGAACGAGGAATATAAGTTTCACGAATTCAAAATGGTGGCAACTGTAGCACAGGTAAAATAACATACATACATAATATCACTTCTTTTTCCTGCAGACAGAGTCCAGGCTTTTATTATATCTTCTTCTTCTTTCGCGACCTTATCCCATCTCTAATTGGGGTCGGCCCTTCTGGTCATTCTTCTTTAAGTAGCTCTTCTTTTTATATATAAATAAATATATAGGGACATATCACACAAATTGAGCTAGCCCCACAGTAAGTTGTGAACTTGTGTCGCAGGATACTAACTCAACGATACTATATTTTATAATATATACTTATATAGATAAACATCCAAGACCCAGGTCAATATGAAAAAGATCTTTTTCCATCTTGACCAGACCGGGGATCGAACCCGGGACCCCCGTGTCGCAGGCTAGCGTGTTGACCGCTGCGCCACGGAGCTCGAGCTGCTTAGCGCTGTGGCTTCCGTCAGGTTATGATTTTTCAGATCCTTGCGGATCGTCGTCGACCAAGTAGTCGGGGGTCTTTCCGGTCCTTTCTTATTAGTTTTTAGGTCTAGCGTTACTCTGACCATATGCGTATTCGGCCTCCTCATAACGTAGCCATACCAGCGGAGACGTCTTTCGGTTATTTTCTCGCTCACCGGTGTAACCTTAAAGGATCCTCTGACATGGGTGTTGTTTACTCTGTCCTCCAGTGACTTCATCTGCCCATGTAAGCATACGCAACTCCGCGACATGCACTTTTTGTTCTTGTGCCTTTGTGATAGGCCAGCATTCTGAACCATATAGCAGTGCAGGCCTTATTGCCGCCTAGATAGACTCTATTAGTCTAAAAGCGTAGAAAAAAATGGTTTCTAACACATAGTCTATCACGCACACACACAGCTACCAATTTAACAGATTTTGAGGCATAAATTGACAGGACGCGTGTGATAACACAAAGCTGTCACGCACAGCAAGCATTGAAAAATTGGCCAGTTTTTTAATCATTGTAATAAAGGCATGACAGTGCCTAGAGAATATATAGTCAAAGAGCCCACGTCTATAAAACCTAAAGGCCACGTTTAGCAGGCTTGTAGATGGAGACCGGAGTCATAATGGTGATGGGTTGCTAGCCGCATCGCCTATTGACATGATTTTTCACGCCCATTCCCTCGGCTTTTACGATCTGCGTGGGAAGAGAAGCAACAGGTAATTCAACGTTTTGCTTTCCTCCCAGACCAGCTTAGAAGGTACACACACAATTTATCTTATTTAAAATTATAACAGTATATTTGGCATCATTTATAAATTAAGTATATCTATCTCTAGTATACTATCTAGTATATTTAAATTTACATTTATTTAATAATTCATTTTTCGAAAATTATTATTTGACATCTCTCATTGAATTTTAAATTATTATTTGACATATTTAATTGAATTTTAAATTATCACATGACAATGTAAGCTCACGTCCACATATTAGTTCTAAGTAGGTACTTGTATGTCGTAGATTGTAAGTTGACGTCATTTGGAGAAAATGCGTTGTGCAGTTTGTTGCCGCTTCTTCTGCACTCCGCCTTGGAAGCGGTGTAAACTTAGCTTTAAGTAACTTATTGACGTCAACAATAACATAACATTGTAAACCAATTGTAAATGTAAAGTGACGTTTACCAAATGATATTTAAAATATCTTAAGATGAATAAAATTTTTGACTATTGACTATCTCAATTTTAGCAACCATCTTGTGTCGCAGCAACATATCAGCAGCACCCGTAGTCCAACTAGGACCAACTTTCTCGTACCAGAACTTAAACTTGGTCTGATATTATTTTAGAGATTGGCTGTCTATAGTAGTATTGTCTTTGATACAACTTAACAATGTAGTTCCCGGCAGAGTAGAATAAGACCACTGCAGGTCTTCCAGTTGATGTCGTAGTAGGCGACTTAATCATCATCATCATCATCATTATAGCCGCAAGAAGTCCACTGTTGGACATTGGCCTCCCCCAAGGCGACTTAATAAACACAAGCTATTGAATTGATTCAGGTGTTACTTTGCGAAAGTCAAAGTTATATGCACTTTGAGTTAAATTATGTTGTGTGCTTCCGCCACCATTTAGTTCATGCAAACTATTGCTGGCCAGCGCCCACCCACTACTGTTAGTCCCGTCATGCCCGCCACCAATAGTTGATGCGTGTGAACCTTGCCGATGTTGCTGCATCCGTTGAGGCTGCAGAAGCTTCAGCCGTCGTGCTCGCGACACATGTTTCGCCTCTACACGAGGCATCTTCAGGCAGTGAACCTAAGATGCTAATTGAACCGAATGATAAGCAACAAGCATCGTTGCTGTTCGAATGACAAGCAACGATGCTTGTTGCTTGTCATTCGAACGATCAACATCTTCAGGCGACTAAGAAAACACAAGCTAAACAAAGCTTATAAACATCAAATAGACCCCTTCAACCCGTCTGGCCAGCGTGGATAGTGTAGGACAAATCCTCTGTCTGCTCTGGCTGATATATGGCTATGTTAGTACAGAGAGGTCGTTCTCCTGTAGTGAAGCCTAAAATACTTGACGATGATGATGATGATTTAACTATGGATGGTACTATGTACCCCCAGCCTAATATTTTAATGTGATTAGGCTAACCGTTCCGCATCACGGAGTGCGTGTAAGATCGCGAGGCGTACGGCCCCTCCAAATCACTTCATTCTGCTCTACAAGATGCAACGAATTTTAAAGTCATCAACTGTTATGTTTCTTTATGCGTTATTACGTTATCCGCGTTTTACGGTTGTTAACACGTAGTGATTTCGATCAAAAGTTTCCTGTTAACAACAATAGGCTTGTTTCCAAAATAATAATCCGACCGTCTGGTAGATTATTGAAAAAAAACTGGACACGTATTTTTTTCTTTTGTCGATCAAACAAAAATTTATAAAGATACTAGCTGTTACCCGCGGCTTTGCCCACGTGATATATAGTGACGTCACTGACCTATACACTTTTTACCGGCCTGTTCTCTTATAAGCACACCTGCACTTTGATGCGCTTTATCTTTTTGGTATCTTGTTTGATACCAAAAGCTAGAAGAAAAATATCTAAAAACCCCTCGACTTCCCAGTTGCCCACCAAAAAATCAGCATGATAAACTTATTTTCATTGCTCAGTTCTGTGGTTTATGACGTCATCGCACAGGGTGTCATACATTTTTGTGATGTCACCAAATGTATCTTGATGACGATATAACTATCAGTCTTATAACTTTTAAAATTTAGGAGTATGAAGCTTTAAAGAGTACATGTATTTTATATATTAAATTTTTCTGCAAAGAAAGATATACATCGAATTCACGTCAAAAAACTGGAGGGGCTAAACGGTGTCAGCACAGAAGGAGCTTGGGCATGTAAAGCGTTCCCGGGCGCGGTCCCTACTTGGATGGGTGACCACAAGTGGCATAAAAATAACTCTAGCTCCTCCGTGCTTGAAGGCACGTTAAACCCAGTCTCTGCTGTAATCATTGGTGGCAGTCTTTCAGCTATGTCAGACGCCTCTAGGCAATCAAAATCCGTCAAATTGATAGCTGTGTATGTGCGCGACCGACTATGAGTTGGACACTAGTTTTTTTCTACGCTTTTAAGCTAATAAAGTCTATCTAGGCGTTATATAATCTAAGACAGGAATATCTTGAAGCCAACTGAGGTCAAGGCCGTCCAGAAAATTTATCTCGATGTAGCCAGAAAGTCTTATTAAAAATATCTCCTTTACCCAGGTTTGGAAATCTCAAAGCTTGCGCCTCTTCAAAATAATTAAAACGCTGTCTTAAGAAAGTAGCTATAAGGCTGTTATTTCATTTTGCAACAATTTTCTTTTATATTTTCAAACTGATACATTAAAAATTGAACTAAAAGTAACTTTCATAAAGTCTGTTTTTGTGTGAATCCTTTGTAGCCCAAAGCTGCGTCCTTATGCAAAGCGGGAAGCTGATATGGGTAGTAGCAGCGTTGGTGACAAGAGGTTGGTGGTGGTGGCAAGAGACCAACATTGGTGTCATTATTTACAGGCTACCTTAAGACAATAGCTATCTATTAGTAATTTGATTATTATCAAACTGCATAATCTTGGTCAAAATAGTCAATCTTCTAAAAGAATCAGAATAAACGCGATAAAAACCGTATTAAAATAATTTTATATAAATGATAATCAGAAAACTCTAGTTAATTTTCGCCAATAGACAGACCACCGCTTAAGGCTTAATAAACCGACAACTGAAATTTAACTTTATAATAAATAAAGTTAATCCTGTATTACCAATTATTGCGATACAGTAACAAGTAAGATGCATGGCATAAATTAAGTTAACGGGGTAATACTCTACACCACGGAGAAAATCTATCTCGAGGTAGAAGCTCGAAAGATATTTTCGCCATCAAACAGAACGCCGCTTTAGGCTTTACATACCTTCAGCTGAAATTCAACTCTATATCAGAGTTGATAAAGTTTATGTTACCTTGTGCTACAAATTATTGATTGTAGATATAAGAACTTAGGTACACGACTTAATTCAAGTTTACTGGGTCATTCTACTCTCTAGCCGTACGGAGGAAAATCTCTGAATAGAAGTTTGAATCATCTTTTTCAAAGCTCGAAATATATATATATATATATATATATAATGTACATTCGCCATCAAACAGACCGTCGCTTTAAGCTTCACATACGTTCAAAAGAAATTGAACTCTATGTAAGAGCATATAAAGTTTATCTTCCCTTGTGTTATAAATTATTGATTGTAGATATAAGAACTTAGGTGCACGACTTAATTCAAGTTTACTGGGTCATTCCACTCTCTAGCCTTACGGGTGAGTACTACCTATCTCTAGATAGAGCTTTCGCTTAATAGATGAAGTTACAGTGCTTTAACAAGATTTCTTTATAACAGATTTTATTCTAGCTTTTTAAACTTTCACGGTTATCAACATTAGAATTAAACATATCGGGGTATTTATCGTGATTATGTGAGTTCCTTCGTGATCATGGTTCATGTAGTTACATTTGATCTTGGATCTTAGAGTATAAATAATATTGATTATGATACTCTAAATCTTGGATCGAAATATCGAAAACTCAAAGAATAATCACGGTAAATATCCCGATATGTTAAATTCTAATAAGATTTTATTCTATTTTTAAACGACTGCCCAAAACAGGAGTATGTAATCTTTTTGTTCGAGTTAATGTATATTTGTATGTGAGTTTCTTTATGTCACAAAAACTCCCAAACACCTGAGCAGATTTAGATGTGTGAGGTATCGTTAGAATCCTTGCCCTACCCCAGTAACAAAGGCTATATTTATTTATTTATTGCAGTATTTTTTTTTCTTTGATGAGACAAATCACAGATGCAATTAGTGGTTATGTAAAGAGTGTACATAGAATTATGACAAATTAATATAATTTCTCGAATATAGAATGTTATGTCTTTTTTATCTCATAACACAATAAAAAGGGTTGTTATACGTTTGACCTTTATGTGTGTGTGTGTGTGTGTGTGTGTGTGTGTGTGTGTGTGTGTGTGTGTGTGTGTGTGTGTGTGTGTGTGTGTGTGTGTGTGTGTGTGTGTGTACCTCACCCGTGTATTAAGCCTTTAAATGAATGAACCAATATAGGTCCCGATGGAACCAATGCTTTGAAATCTATTTTTATTCTCGTCATTATTAACCCGGCTCTATACTGTATGATCGAGTTCATACAAATCGTATGTAATCAATTTTTCCCTGTCCAAGCCGGATCCCGGGGTAAAGTCAAATCCCTTCAAGTTTATGTCAAGGGACCAGTTATATAACATTTTAAGCAACCCGCGACACGAAAATCCTTCCATGATATTTTATATTTGACAATATCGGGAATTAACGCGAAACATACCGTTTTTCTCCAGACGTTTCGGCCGAGTTACACCGACCGTGGTCACTGGACGAAGACTGTTTAAATGTAGTTATTGATAAAGCATGTCTTAGAACCATCACCAACAAACCTAAATATAAAAAACCGCATCGAAATCGGTTCACCCGTTTCAGAGCTACGGTGCCTCAGACAAACCAACACACCCTTACACAGAGCGGTCAAACATATAACATCCCTCTTTTTGCGTCGGGGCTTAAATATAGACATACAAACTTTCTAGTTTTAGCAGTCTACAGCCGCGGTCAGCAGGCGTGTTATTAAAACAAATATAAATAGCAGCAAGAGACGAGTATCCAGCTGGATAGCGCTGCAAACATAGAGCAGGCAATATGAAGTCGCGCGCTACATCATCATCATCACCATCATCAGGTCTTTTTTACTCTCCACTGCAGGAGCATGACCCTCTCTGTACTGCCAGAGCCATATATTAGCCAGAGCAGTCAGAGGATTTGGCCTACATTATCCACGCTGGCCAGATGGGTTGGAGAGGTCCCTTAGATGTTTATAAGAGGAGCACGACCCTCTCTGTACTACCAGAACCATATAATTATAAGCCAGAGCAGTCAAAGGATTTGGCCTACACTATCCACGCTGGCCGGATGTCCCTTAGATGTTTTTATGCTTTGTTTAGCTTGTGTTTCCTAAGTCACTGTCCACCGGAAGACTTGGAGCGGTCCTATTCTCCTCTGCTGGGAACCACACGGCAATTAGATTCGTCTTTCCAACACATTTCAAATGAAACGTTACCGTTTATTGAGGTTTTGGATTGCAACTTGCAATGTTTGTTTTTCGTATGTGTAAGTGGCCAACACTGGTGTCAGATTTTTCAAGCTGCCTTAAGGCATCTGACATAGCTTAACGACTGCCATCAACGACGACAGCCGGGACCAACGGCTTAACGTGCCTTCCGAAGCACGGAGGAGCTCGAGATATTTTTATGCCACTTGCGGTCACCCATCCAAGTAGGGACTGCACCAGGGGTTGCTTAACGTATGTAAGCGCTCATAGAGCTCACACCCACTGGACCATTGGGCTCCTCAATCTCTTGCAATGCAATTTGCAAGGTAATTATAGAAATGCAAAAATCTGCTTTTTCTACTTATATGACACAGTATAATATAGAGATACGAGTATATATTTTGTGCTTATGATATAGGTTACTCTGAAGTCTGTTTATTAAGAGCGTATACTAGCAGTATTTTTTCAATATGGTTTCCATACAAATGTATTTCTCTGTTTTCTCGCTGAAAACTGACTCTAGAGCCACAATGCTTTTTTCATAAAATCTAGTACTAAAATAGGAATGCCCTTATTTTTTCTTTTTTCCAAATAAAACTGTTTTTGTACAATTTTTTTTTCTTTTAAACAGGTTTTTAGAAAAATATTAAACATAGAGACATACCTATATTAGTAATAGATTGTATGTAAAAAGAATTGTGCCTCTAGAAGCAATTTTCAGCGAAAAAATAGAGAAATACATTTGTATGGAAAACGCACTGCTAGTATACCCTCTTAAACTATTTACTGCAATAATTTCTTTATCTTCGCTAACATGTACAATTGTACATTGATATTATAAAAGGTGGTAGAATATAGCATTAGTCCCCAGCCAGCATTACAACCCAGGGAGGGTGTTGCGAAAGTTCGTTGCTGAGTTAAATACGTATAAATTAAGTAATTAAATTATACATAAACAATATGTTAGTTATAAAAGTCAAATTAAATTTATGCAATGTTAAAGGTTAATAATTGCATTAATTTTAAAGGAATTATTAGAATTATGGTATCATATCAAGCAACTGCCTCCGTAGTCCAGTGGTTAAGGCGTTTGCCTTGTTGACGCGGGGGTCGAGGGTTCGATTCCTACGGGAAGCATACTTTGTTAAGTTGTTTCCAGTTTGGTTAGGACATTGCAGGCATGAATCACCGGATTGTCTGATAATAAAGATGATTCCGTGCTTCGGAAGGCACGTTAAGCCGTTGGTCCCGGCTGCCATCTGGTAGTCGTTAAAGCAACCACGTCAGAGGCCGAGAGGTGGTTACGAAGAACTCTGACACCAGGGTGTGCATGGTCGACTGACCGTGTCACCTACACGAAACGATGACGATCAAGCACATTGGATAATTTTTACGTCTTTTTGAGCCGAGCTGATTTGCCGAGTGCGCGACTTTCGCCTACTAGCCGGGCGCGGGCTGACACGTGGTATTTTTATATTTTAACTTTCGTTTCTGCGAGGTGCCAGCTATATTTCATGCTCTGTGGCTGGAAACATAAATCTTCACGTCAATCGATACTTTTGGCATCGAACGCACATGTGTGTGAGTGATGTGCGAAATACGTCTTGATTTTTAGTCCAAACGTTCAAGACACGTAACATATACACGTCTTTATCCCTTGCAGGGTAGACAGAGTCCATGGTCATAAAATCCAAAGCCCACGATTATTTATTTATTTAATAAGGTACACACACAGATAACAGAATATGAGTTACAATTATTTACTTAAATCTAAACATCTTATTTATGTTTAGCGTGTTAGTGCGTTAAGGTGATAAGCGAAATCTTAATTCGTCGTCGAGCTCCGTGGCGCAGCGGTCAACACGCCTGCCTGCGACACGGAGGTCCCGGGTTCGATCCCCGGTCAGGTCAAGATGGAAAATGATCTTTTTCAGATTGACCTGGGTCTTGGATGTTTATCTATATATGTATCTATTATAAAATATAGTATCGTTGAGTTAGTATCCCATAATACAAGTCTCGAACTTACTTTGGGGCTAGCTCAATCTGTGTGATTTGTCCGTATATATTTATTTATTTATATTTATTTTTATTTAATAGTGATGAAAGCCGCATTGCCTACTAAAGTGATTTCTTAGCCTAATTCCTTGACCGGCTTTAACCAATCAATGTTTCTATATACCTAGATGCTGATTCCAAATATTTCTAAGGGTTTAAAGATTCAAAATAAACCTGAATTTGTATAATTTAGCTTCGTCTGTTTTTCGCGGCTGCTCCATTATTTATAGAAGTCCACGCTACTCATCGATATCCATCATAATTTTATATTTAAAACACGTCAGCTGCCAGCCTTTTGTTAATTTTGGCTTGCTTTACGACCGGCAGTAAGGCCGCCATCTTGGACAATATGGCGGCGGGAAATGTCAAAAAGCGCGCGAAAATGTAGCAGTAATGTTTTAAAGCCACTTAACCTCTTATGGTCTGTTCGGATTTTATTTCGGTAATATGTGGGTCATAGAGGTTATTTGACTCTGCACCAAGCTGTAAGAAAAATTACGGATGAAAATTTTATTTTCATGAAATATCATTTATGAGAAAAAATTACTGCAAAAAAGAATGTATTGTTTTTCGAGTTCATGTATGATGTTAATATATAGGTTTGTAAGTAAGTACATGAGTAAGTATGTCTTATCAAGCCGGACCTGTGGCCAAGGCTCCTCAGAGATATTTACTTCTATTGCAGATTATTAAACAACATTGTACAATTATCAGAAGGACAGGTTCACATTTATACACAAGAAAGACTTTATTTCTTTTATCAATAATTACAATAGAAACACTTGACACTTCTAATCAGTACAACAATAACATTTAATAATGTCAAGCCTTTCCGACATTCCCCTGAGACAGCGCGCCAAAACTTTCAAAATGGCGGCGAAATGTCAAAAATAGGGTCGCACCAAATGCCACCGAGAATGTTACCGTCTGGCCTTTCGCAGACCCTACACGCTCGAGTGGACACCCCTAAGAACATTGTTTTTCGTACAGCTATTTATTATGGTGGAGTTTAGCATAACAGACAACTTTATTGTGAAATAATCCAGTGGGGGAATACTTGTCAAGAAGTATAATTAATCTGTATTTCGGATTTTTTCTCTAACAACGGCACCAAAGCGGCATTTCTTTAGTTTGGTTGCCGGAAGAGTAGAATAGGAGCACTCCAAGTCTTCCCGTGGATGTCGTAGAATGCGATTTAGGAAACACAAGCTAAACAAAGCTTACAAACATCAAAGAGACCTCTCCAACCCGTCAATGGAAATAATGCTGGGAACTCAAAAAAAAAAAACTATTGGCATTTTTCCATTCCTCGAAATATAAAATTTAAGCGCTGTAGCGCTAAAACAATAACGAAGCGTCCAATCATACATAACTCAATACCTCAGCGCTATATTTGCTACTCTCACGCGTTTCCATAGCAACATGTCAACATAATGCAAAATGGCGGGAGGTAATCAAAGTAATCATATTGACTTTTTTGTAAATAATAATGTATTTGCTGATGAAAATTTGTTCCTTTGCACTGTGCAGTGTTCGATAAGTTATTACTGCAATAACTCAATACACACCAAGGCATTTTTTATGATTTTTACCAAGTTTTTGTTTATTAATCATGGGAAGTACCACAACCGAAGGAGCTAACAACCGACTGAGTGAGTTGTGGCGCGATGGCCACAGTTGAACGGGACAAGGTAAGGATTTGCGGTGTCTTCTCTAGTAGTTATATCTTGGTAATAAACTTTTTTTTTAGTAAGCCAAACTTGATTGCGCTGCACAATTTTTATTGATATCTTATTTATTAATAGCCAGTCTTAATGTAAACAGCCTAATATAAAAAAGCCATAATATAACATACAATAACTTCCATATCGCAGTAATTTTGTAGTTTCTAATAAAGCTATACAATGGACAATAATAACTCAGAAGTAATAACTGCAATTGCTTTGAAAGTAATCCGAGCTTTATTGTACTGCACTAGATATTGTAATTACGAGTGCAGGCGCTGCTCGCAGAGCTTTATTGTGATTGTGCGAGCTTCTTTGAAACCAACAAAGGGATAGAAAAGCTCTAATACCTATTGTGATAAACACATTCATATTTTGATATTTTTATTTCTCTCTCTCTTTCATCTGAGCAAAGCCCCCGTGGTCCAGTTAAGGCGTTTGCCTTGTTGACCGGGTCGTGGTTCGCTTTCCACGGGAAGCATACTTTGTAAAGTTGTTTCCAGTTTGGTTAGGACATTAAAAGCATGTATCACCTGATTGTCTGATAAGAAAGATGATTCCGTGCTTCGGAAGGCACGTTAAGCCGTTGGTCCCGGCTGCCATCTGGTAGTCGTTGAAGGTACCACGTTAAAGGCCGAGAGGCGGTTCCGAAGAACTCTGACACCAGGATGTGCATAATCGACTGACCGTGTCACCTACACGAACTGATGAGTAGTACATCATCATCAGGTCTTTCTAGTCTCCACTGCAGGAGCACGGCCCTCTCTGTAATACCATAGCCATATATTAGCTTGAGTAGTCAGAGGATTTGGCCTACACTCTCCACGCTGGCCAGACGGGTTGGAGAGGTCTCTTTGATGTTTATAAGCTTTGTTTAGCTTGTGTTACCTACACGAAATGATGATGATCTGAGCAAGTTAAGTTGCATCCTCAATTGACCTGCTTTGGAGCCCGGGGTCCGCTTTCTGACTTTATACTTTCCATAATAGATGAAATAAAATTTTAAAAAATTATGGATTTAGTTGTAATTTTAAGTCTGGTCGCCTGCTTGACTCCAACCCTACTGGAGTATGCATTTGTTGCGTAAGATGTTATTGCATGTAAGATAAACATGATCGACTAAAACTTACATAGGGAACAATTTGGCGATGCCGCCTTCACCAGGCTTCAGCAATAGGGCGAAACCCAAGAAATGCTGGCTCGAAGATTAATACCTATAAATAATTATATGCAGACAAATCACACAGATTGAGCTAACCCCAAAGTAAGTTCGACACTTGTGTTACGGGATACTAACTCAACGATATTATATTTTGTTACAAATACATATATAGATAAACATCTAAGACGCAGGTCAAAGAAGATGTTAGGGATATTTATTGAATAATTAAGGGTCTCCGATCTATTACACTACACATCTTTAAATATCTCGTCGAGCTCCGTGGCGCAGCGGTCAACACGCTAGCCTGCGACACGGGGGTCCCGGGTTCGATCCCCGGTCAGGTCAAGATGGAAAAAGATCTTTTTCATATTGACCTGGGTCTTGGATGTTTATCTATATAAGTATATATTATAAAATATAGTATCGTTGAGTTAGTATCCTGCGACACAAGTTCACAACTTACTGTGGGGCTAGCTCAATTTGTGTGATATGTCCCTATATATTTATATTTATTTATTTATTTATTTATATCTGACTCCGTTAATGTCTATAATATAGAGGAAAGATTTAATATTTGTTTGTTTGTTTGTTTGTAAATGCTTTAAAAGAAAATAACATAAACCTTAAATTAAGTAAACTTTAAAGCTATTCATAAAGATAAATAATGTACAACTAGCTGTTAACCGCGGCTTCGCCCGCGTAATATATAGCCTATGTCCTTCTCGGTACCCTAACCTATGTGTATGCAAAATTTCATGATAATCGGTTCAGTAGATACGGCGTGAAAGCGTAACAAACAAACAAACTCACTTTTGCATTTATAATATTAGTTAGGATTAGGATGGCGGACTTATCCCAGGAGGGGATTTCGTCGGTAAGAGGTTATATGGGTATAAGTTTTAATCATCATCATCATCAGGTCTTTCTAGTCTCCACTGCAGGAGCACGACCCTCTCTGTACTACCAGAGCCATATATTAGCTTGAGAAGTCAGAGGATTTGGCCTACTATTTAATTAATAAGTTTTAATAGTGAAATAAAAAGATACACTTTGTTTGTTTTTGTTTGTTTGATGATGCTCCAAAACTACTGGACTGATTTTCAAAATTCTTTCACCAATATCGCATCTGAGGATGATATAGGCTGTAATTAATGCGTACGATGTAGCTAGAAATTGCTAGTTATTTATATTACGTATACTTGCAGATACAGTTGCCAAATCTTTAAAGTTCCGCGAAAGCCCTGAATGGATGGATATTTCATCTTCATCATCATCATCATCAGGTCTTTATTAGTCTCCACTGCAGGAGCACGGCCCTCTCTGTACTGCCAGAGCAGTCAGAGGATTTGGCCTACACTCTCCACGCTGGCCAGACGGGTTGGAGAGGTCTCTTTGATGTTTATAATCTTTGTTAGCTTGAGTGTCCTAAGTCGCCTTTTACGACATCCACGGGAAGATTTGGAGTGGTCCTATTCTTCTCTGCCGGGAACCATTCATCTTCATCATCAGATCTTTTTTTAATCTTCACTGCAAGAGCATGACCCTCTCTGTATTACCAGAGATATATATTAGCTGGAGCAGTCCGCGGATTTGGCCTACACTAACCATGCTGGCCAGACGGGTTGGTGAGGGCTTTGTGATGTTTATAAGCTTTATTTAGCTTGTGTTTCCTAAGTCGCCTTCTACGACATCCACGGTAAGACTTGGAGAGGTTCTATTCTTCTCTTCCGGGAACTACACGGCAATCGACAATCAAGTAGGTAAGTCAGTTTAGTAAGTTATTTAATAAATATTAAAACAAACAAAACTACATGAATTTCAAAATAGTTTTCTCCAATAAATAGTCAAAGTAGACGCGAATTTCAAAATGCTGAATAAATCCGAATGCCTTTGTGCCGAATAAGAAAGACGGATTTGTGAAATGTCTCCATTTCATTCGGGGCTTGCACCCGTTTGTTCAAAACTTCTGCTTTTTAATCATCATCAGGTCTTCCCTAGTCTGTACTGTAGGAGCGTTACCCTCTCAGTACTACCAGAGCCATATATCAGCTAGAGCAATCAGAATTTTTGGCCTACACTCTCCACGCTGGCCAGACGGATTGGCGAGGTGCTTTTTAAAATAAAATTTTATTTAATTTCGATTGTGTGTCTTTTAATTCCCACCCAATCGAGGTGAAATTTTCATAATCATAAAATCAAATGCAATACAGTGATGACAATGAGCCAGAAGAACAGCCAGAAAGACATAATAAAGAATTTTTGCGACACACTTAATCGAAATTTTTTTGATTCAGGTTTTGGAAATTTTTCTAAATGGTGAAAAACCTCTGTGGTAAAACTTGCGAGATATACAATGTTCCCGTGCCGTAGGACCACTCCAAGTCTTCCCGTGGATGTTGTAGAAGGCGACTTAGGAAACGGAAGCTCAACAAAGCTTATAAACATCAAAGAGACCTCTCCAACCCGTTTGGCCAGCGTGGAAAGTGTAGGCCAAATCTGCTGCTCAGGCTAATACACATATGGATCTGGTAGTACAGAGAGGGTCGTGCTCCTGCAGTGGAGACTAACAAAGACCTGATGATGAATAAACTCAGCGTTCCCATACGGCGAATAGGTGCGAGCCCTTAAGTCGGACCTTTAAATCTAGATTCGCCCTAGATCCAGACAAAGAACTGTTCACAATTTAAATCGCTCGAAAATCTGAATTTGTAAAAATGGCGGGCCTTTTTCTAAGTCACTGAGATTGAAATAATATTCGATATGGAATGGATTTCAATGTTGGAGAGAGAAGATATTTAGTAATTGCTAGTAGAGCCCGATGGCCTAGTGGGTGTGAGCATTATAAGCGCTTCCACATATTAAGCAACCCCTGGCGCAGTCCCCACTTGGATGGGTGATCGCAACTGGCATATCAATATCTCGAGCTCCTCCGTGCTTCGGATGGCACGTTGGTCCCGGCTGTCCTCATTGATGGCAGTCGTTAAACTATGTCAGATGCCTTAAGGCAGCTTGAAAATCTGACACCCGTGTTGGTCACTTACACACATGAAAAAAAATTGCTAGTGGATATTGGTCTTTTTACAACTACAGTATACAAACAGCACGAAGATTAAAGCTTCATCTAGCTTTGTGCCATTTTTTCGAATTAAAGCAATATTTTGCCAAGCTCTCGAATTATATGGCCACTAAAAGGTCAGTTTTCAGTTATAAATGTTATTTTCGTGGGCAAAGAGACCTCTCCAACCCGTCTGACCAGCGTGAAGATTGTAGTAAGCCCGTCCCATAACTGCACTGGCTAATATATGGCTCTGGTACTACAGAGAACAGGGTAATGCTCCTACAGTGGAGACAGACTAAAAAAGACCTGATGATGATGATGGTTGGAGTGGACAATCCTAACCACCAGATTGACTGGTTAGCCAAGTCCCTACATTTGGTAATAACTTAATGTCTTTTATATATAAACTATGGTTTAAACTAACAATTTTGCCGCGCCTTCATCCCCGTAGTATATTTCCTATGTCACTCGCAAATAAATAAGCTTTCTATGATATCTACGAGCTCCGTGGCGCAGCGGTCAACACGCCTGCCTGCGACATGGATGGTCTCGGGTTCGATCCCCGGTTAGGTCAAGATGGAAAATAATCTTTTTCAGATTGACCTGGGTCTTGAATGTTTATCTATATAAGTATCTATTATAAAATATAGTATCGTTGAGTTAGTATCCCGTAACACAAGTCTCGAACTTACTTTGGGGCTAGCTCAAATTGTGTGGCTTGTCCGTATATATTGATTTATTTATTTATATAAAATGTACCTAATAAAGATTAGACCTAGTAGGAGCTAATATTTATTTCAATTTAATATTTTGTACTATCCACTGCAGAAGCATAACCCTCCAACCAACCAAAGCCATATATTAGTCAGGGCAGCAGGATTTTGCCTACACTCTCCACGCTGGCCAGACGGGATTGGAGTGATCTCTTTGACGTTTATAAACTTTGTTTAGCTTGTGTTTCCTAAGTCGCCTTCTACAACACCCACGGGAAGACTTGAAGTGGTCCTGCTGGGAACAATACGGTATATTATTTTTTGCGTACGCATCCGCAGACGACGTCCGCCGACACATCTCCTGAAGTGTAGAGGAGGCTTAAGAGCAGCGAAGTGGGAGATACCTACATACATACTATCACGTCTTTTTCCCTTGCGGGGTAGACAGAGCCCAGGTCTGTAAAAACGTTAGGCCACGCTTAGCATGTTAATGCTAAACGTGACCGGTTTTACAGACCTCGCAGTTTTGGCTTGTAGGTGAGAACGGAATCATAATTACAAGGGGGAGACCCTTGAATAAAATGTGGCGTCACACTAAGGTCCCAAAGGGGTCTTAAAAATGTGACCCAAGAAGGAAAAAAAGGTACAAAATTATTGTGACGTAATTTATACATTGTTGTCTGAAATTTGTCGAAAACCGTTTATCCCATATCAAAACTTGATCATATATTGACGAGCTGAGTCACGAGGATCAAGTTAAATGTGTACATGGCCCAAATCACGCGTACGAAGCCGCGCGCAAAAGCTAGTGTAGCTAGTAAGTAAAACAACGTTATATTTATAGCTACAGGATATAATACAGATAAAAATAATATACAATTAAAATATAAATAACGGGTGATGAGCGAGCCGGGGCGGCGCGTGCGCTAACACATGTCCGAGGTTCGATGCCCGGGTTGGGCAGCTCGGGGGCGCCGCGTTCATTCACGGGGTGATGCTAAAGATACATACATGGCGAAATTTTGATCGTTCTGGACCCTTAAAGGGGTGATTCAGCACGTCGATATGAATCATTTTTCCTATGGGACCAATGCTGGAAACTCAAATTTTATTTCGACATTTTCATACAAAAGTGTTCAGCCAACCGGCCAATTTGTATAGGAATGTCGAAATTTTTTTCAAGTTTACAGCATCTGTCCCATAGGAAAAGTTGTTTATATTGACAGGCTGAATCATCCCTTTAATGGTCCGGAACGATCAAAATTTCGCCATGTATATCTTTTTCAGTTCCGAACCAATTTTGCCATAGATTTTTTTTACTTACTAAGTAAGGCTACTTATAGTATGGGAAAGTAAAAAAATCTAGTTCCCATCATTGGTCCCGTAGAAAAAGTTTTTCATATAAGTCAAGGGTCAATTTAGACCCTGTATAATACTATATACCACAATGAAGCTATTTCATTTTGTTATCACCCTGTGAGCAATGAGGTGCTCCCAAACTACCCAATCGTCGAACTTACCATTCGTAAGTAAAATTTTAGTTCTCAGCTTTGACCCCATAGGGAAAGTTGTTCATATAGATGGGCTGAGTCACCCCTTTAAGGTCAAGGGTCAATTTACTTGCTGTATGTACATATTAGCTAGGTATTTGGAATATAAAAGATTGTATTTAAAAACTCGCCTTGAAAATGGACTCCTGATGAGTCCGAAACTATAGTCGGCAATCCCGACAAA
The DNA here is from genome assembly GCA_963082605.1 of Rhodophaea formosa. Taxonomy (NCBI): domain Eukaryota; kingdom Metazoa; phylum Arthropoda; class Insecta; order Lepidoptera; family Pyralidae; genus Rhodophaea; species Rhodophaea formosa. The sequence continues at coordinate 2,353,034 of OY720228.1, read as the reverse complement.
GTAGCACGTGACTGACCCTTTTTTAGATATAATGTATTTATCTCATGTTAGTTTCAATGAATTAAAAGAATAATAAATTTATAAGCAATGCAAAAACTAGATTGCAAGCCCATTCCCATGAACAATATTCATTCTTTTCACATTACTGAAACCGTTCAATCATCAAATTACGAAAGTCCTTCAAACAGAAGCACCCTGTATACATGAGTTTTATTTTTACTTTCATCGTGAACCATTCTTTTGTTCTTTGATGTAGGCCGTTCGAACACATGGCCAGCACTCGAGGTAAAAATAAAAGGTGCCAAGACCGAACCGTTTTGACCATCGAAGCTCTATACAACATTATTGCAAAAAGATGCATTACAAACAATTATATCATAAAGTATGTCACTACTAACTAGAAATATAAGACAATATTTTTCGAAATAGAACGGAACCACTCAAAGTCTTCCCGTGGATGTCGTAGAAGGCGACTTAGAAAAAACAAGCTAAACAAAGTTTATAAATATCAAAGAGATCTCTACAACCGGTAGAGAGTAGAGTGTAGGCCAAATCGTCTGACTACTCTGGTTAATACATGACTATGGTAGTAAAAAGAGGGTTATGCTCCTGCAGTGGAGACTTAAAAGACCTGATGATCTTATTGGACGATGTCATATTTAAAAATCTTTTTATTTATTTTATCTTCATCATCGTATTCTTAGCCGGATTTTCAAAACGATTGGTTGGAAGCGGCCTACTTGCAGCGTCTTCCTGCGACATTGGTCAGATCGTCCGACCACCTGGTCTGTGGGTGTCCATTGCTGGTCTTACCGGGTTGCCATTCGAGAACTGCCCCATCCATTTCATTTCCTGATCTCTCTGCCTATTTATTGAAAGAATTTTGAAGGTTCATTTACATGTGCTTGGCAAACGGGCTGGTGAGCACAGTTTATGTAACTTATCTCGGTTCCCATGCTACTGCCAATCGAACCCTTTTTCAAGCAAAGTAAGGGTAGGAGTTTGTTGGCCTGAGGGAATGGGATAAATATAAATAAATATATAAGGACATATCACACAAATTGAGCTAGCCCTACAGTAAGTTGTGAACTTGTGTCGCAGGATACTAACTCAACGATACTATATTTTATAATATATACTTATATAGATAAACATCCAAGACCCAGGTCCATATGAAAAAGATCTTTTTCCATCTTGACCTGACCGGGGATCGAACCCGGGACCCCCGTGTCGCAGGCTAGCGTGTTGACCGCTGCGCCACGGAGCTCGACAAAGGCAGGGCATTTGGAACGCTACTTGCTCAGAAGATAGAGGATGAGGAGCCCTACCTGCAACCACCGGGCAAGCAGATGAGGACGTCACCCCTGGCAGTCTGTGCCCCTGACCATAATCAAAATGTTTATTCAGAAAATAGGCCTTTGCAGGCACTTTTTCACGTCATATCATATTTAAAATTATCTCATTAGATATATGTATTTATTAATTGTTCAAAAGCTACAGACTACTAGCGTTTCGGAACCGACCACTGCAGAGAAGAAACGCCGAAAGAAACTCTTATCAACAGTTTTGGTCGCCTACTCGCCTGAAGGGCTTCATATGATTACGAATATTTATTCCTTATTGTCTTTTTCTTTCTTTTCTTTTTTCTGTTTTCATGTTACAATTCATACGGACTAATTACATGATCAAAAATGTTAACACAGCACATATTAAGTACAGCGGACCCCTAATATAACCAAATGCCTTCCTCTAAGGCTTTAGGGGAATTTATATTTTAATTTTATGGCGAAAGGTGTTTTATAATCACAAAAAAGAATAATACAAGTAAAACCGCTTTAATTTTAGCAAATCTACACGTCTGCCCAAAAACTGGCGGTAATGTATTTATGTATATATATTCCACCATAACATTTCAAAGTCTGAACAGATTTTGGGTAGGTATCACTGGAGACCTTACATCACTACTAATAGTAACACTGGCTATATTTTAAACTTTATACGATTTTTTAGGCAATTTTGTCCCATCAATCTCTTCCGCATTGAACTGGGAGAAAATAAAACACGTAGAATTTAACTGCTGCTTCTCTTCCCGCGCAGATCGTTAAAACCAATTGAGGGAATGGGCGTCAGGAATCATATCAATAGGCGATGCGGCTAGCAACCCATGTTGAACGTGGCCTAATGGTTTTACAGACCTGGGCTCTGTCGACCCCGCAAGGGCAAAAGACGTGATGGTATCTATGTATGTATGTATTATGTCGCATTCCTTTCGTGCCGTAGTTGTCAAAAGTTTGCAAACAAGTCTGCAGACCAGCAGTTACACGCGCCTTCTTCTGCGTCATCATCATCAGGTCCTTCTAGTCTCCACTGCAGGAGCACGACCCTCTCTGTACTACCAGAGCCATTACTAGCCTGAGTAGTCAGAGGATTTGGCCCACACTCTCCACGCTGGCCAGACGGGTTGGAGAGGTATCTTTGATGTTTATAAGCTTTGTTTAGCTTGTGTTTCCTTATTCGCCTTTTACGACATCCACGGGATGACTTGGAGTGGTCCTATTCTACTCTGCCGGGAACCACACGGCGGAGAGTGGGCGGCGGTGTAGTGATAGGCGGTAGTGGTAATCCGCTGAGCTATGTCGATGAACTTTATTCTTCTACGGTTCTCCTTGTTCCAGATTCGATCTCGAAGAGAAATGGCATTGCCCTTTTGTTTATCTAGTTGTATTTGCATTCATCATCTTCACCAGGTCTTTTTTATTCTCCACTGCAGGAGCATGACCCTCTCTGTACTATCAGAGCCATAAATTAGCTAAATTTCTTAGCTAGAGCCTTAGATCATTTAAGACTAGAGTAGTCAGAGAATTTGGCCTACACTCTCCACGCCGGCCAGGTGGGTTGGAATAGCCTCTTTGATGTTTATAAGCTTTGTTTAGCTTGTGTTTCCTAAGTCGCCGTCTACGACATCCACGGGAAGACTTGGCGTGGTCCTATTCTACTCTGCCTGGAAACACGCGACTTAATGAATGTGATGTGTATGTGTGATGATGTATTTTAATTAAGGGATTAAACTTCTAAAGAATGTAAATCAAAATACAGAATCTTAACAAAGCTTATGAATAAAAACGAAACAAAAGTGTTCATTAAAAGTAATTTACATGTGAAAATTCTGAGTTATTAACAAACAGAGATGTTTATGAATAATTCAGATGGCGTCAGATATGGCGGACAAAAGTTTCCTTGGAGGGACGGAGGGACCTCTAGCGAGCCTGGACAGGACTTAGCTAGCAAATAATACATTTTATTTAAATATCTGAGCTCGTCATATAAGTTGCATACATTTACTAATATTATGAAGGGGAAAGATTTGATTGTATATTTAAATAAAATTATTTTTATACGGTTTTGATCGCGTTTATTACATTATTTATACACCTAACGTTTCGAGCACTTTACAGTGTTCGTGGTCGCAGGTAGACTAAGTTGACATTTGTCTAGTATTTTATAAGAACTGCAAAATCTACCGCCTTAGTTCCGGATGTCTGATGTTTTTAATTTCATTAGCCTCATGAGGCTATTGAAACTAAAAAAAATCCTAATTTCAATAGAGAGGATGGTTGGCAGTTACCACCAGCTTGGGATCCAGTCATCAATGTAATCAAATCTCAAGCTAAGCAGAAGACTGCAAGACCTTCAGACACCGTGAGCCAATACTGCGTACATCCGGAACGTTATCAATAAATATTTTAGGCGGTAGATTTTGCAGTTCTTATAAAATACTAGACAAATGTCAACTTAGTCTACCTGCGACCACGAACACTGTAAAATGCTCGAAACGTTAGGCGTATAAATAATGTAATAAACGCGATAAAAACCGTATAAAATAATTTTATTTAAATGTGTAACAATCGCGAAAACATAAGAAAACAGATTTGATTGTATGTTTGCATTGAACATGCTTTCAGTAGTTTTCGTTTCTCATTTACTTTGTTTCAAAAATACTTAACTGATTTTCAAAAATCTTTCACCTATAGAAAACTAATTTATCTGCCGGTGACATAGGCTATAATTTCCGCTAACAACGTCGCGTAAAAATAGCTAGTGGAGGAATGAAGACACTTTCATACGAGTACATACATAAACTGTACTAAAAACAGTACTCTCTTTTTTGGGGGCAGTCATATAAAAGTCATCATTTTGACTTCTAACATTGACCGTTCCATCTTCCAATAGGTCTCTTTTGAAAGAAACGTATATAAAGCCATCTGAAACGTCGGACAGAGGTTTGTTCTTAGGGACAAATAAAATTCTGTGTTTATAAAGAGAAAATATTAGTTAATTTGTTTTTTTTTTGCATTTAATAGGCTCCGAAACTATGAAGAGGTCGGATTTTCAAAAAAATCACGCGTATATATAATATTAATCCGATGACTATAAAAGACAGATTACTGAGTACGACCATCATACGACGTTTTGTAATACATTTGCGATTACGACAAACTAAGATTGCAGTTCAGCAGATAAGGAATTTTAAATAATCTGGTATAAATTACGCGTAAGAAGTCGCCGATTTTGCCGCCGAAGAAATTGCTGGTGTAGGAATTAAGAGACTCACACACGAGTTCATACATCAACTATAAAATAAAAATTACTCTCTTTTTTTAGATCACGTGAAAGTCATAATTTTGGCTTCACTTTAAATTTCTATCTTTGACCGACAACAGGTCTTTTTAAAAGCTTTCATTTAGCTTCACATTTGGTTTCTATCTTTGACCTTTCCATCTACCAATAGGTCTCTTTTAAAGTCTATGAAAGCCATCTGAAACGTCGGACTAAAGTTTGTTCGGAGGGACAGATAAAATTATTTTCGAAGGGATTATTACCGCTGGAATATTAAGGGACTCCAATTTGGGATTAGGGGATCAAGATTTGTGTATGGGAAAGCGGAATCGACTTGGGATGAATAAAATAATAACCAGATGAAACATATACCAATATTATAAAGAGCCGTGTGGTTTTCGGCAGAGTAGAATATGACCACTCCAAGACTTCCCGTGGATGTCGTAGAAGGCGACTTAGGAAACAGAAGCTAAACAAAGCTTATAAATATCAAAGAGACTTCTCCAACCCGTCTGGCCAGCGTGGAGAGTGTAGGCCAAATCCTCTGACTGCTCTGGCTAATATATATATATATATATAGCCCTGGTAGTACAGAAAGGGTCATGCTCCTGCAGTGGAGACAAAAGACCCGATGATGATGATGATGATTATAAAGAGCAAAGTTTTCAATATTTGTTTATTTGCATGAATAGGCTCCGAAACTACCGGGCAATTCTCAAAATTCTTTTACGTATAGTAAGCTTATTTATTTGCGAATAATCTAGGCTATAATATACGCAGATAAAGTCGCGAAAGAATTGCTAGAGGTGGAAGAAAGAGACACTCTTTTTCTGGGCAATGGTTCTAAAAGCCTTTCTTTATACTATCTTCACATTTGGTTTCTATCTTTGACCTTTCCATCTTACAATAGGTCTCTTTTAAAGTCTATGAAAGCCATCTGAAACGTCGGACAAAAGTTTGTTTGGAGGGACAGATAAAATTATTTTCGAAGGGATTATTACCGCTGGAATATTAAGGGACTCCAATTTGGGATTAGGGGATCAAGATTTGTGTATGGGAAAGCGGAATTGACTTGGGATGAATGAAATAATAACCAGATGAAATTATACCACTATTATAAAGAAGAAAATTCTTTCAATATAGAGAGATAATTTGTTCTGCGAATGATATCCTATCCTAACTAATATAATAAATGTGAAAGTGAGTTTGTTTGTTTGTTTATCCGATCATCATGAAATTTTGCATATACACGTTAGGGTACTGAAAAGGACATAGGCTATATATCACGAGGGCGAAGCCGCGGGTAACGGCTAGTAGCCTATAATTTACGCGGACGAAGTCACGGGAAAATTGCTAGTCTTATATAAAAAGTGTATAGGAACATAAAATATTAAGTGAAACCCTTAGCAGAGATTACACAGATTCATCATCATCATCATCATCAGGTCTTTCTAGTCCCCACTGCAGGAGCACGACCCTCTCTGTACTACCAGAGCCATTTATTAGCCAGAGCAGTCAGAGGATTTGGCCTACACTCTCCACGCTGGTAAGACGGGTTGGAGAGGTCATTTTGATGTTTGTAAGCTTTGTTTGCAGAGGTCTCTTTGATATTTATAAGCTTTGTTTAGCTTGTGTTTTCTTAGTCGCCTTCTACGGGAAGACTAGGAGTGGTCCTATTTTACTGTGCCATTTTCGATTTCATTTCATTTATTCATTCATTTCTTACACTATCATGACAGGTCTCCCTAATATACTAGCGTACTTAATTATTAAATTAATATAGATATTGCATAGTATGCTCTAAATATAGTATAACATTCCAACAATCTATATGTATATAAATACACGTTGTACGTAAGATCATTAATCACTTCACTAAGCGGCTACTATTGTTCTCAGACCGCAATCCTCAGATGCGGTGGAGTGATAACCGGACAAATATTTCATTTATCAGTTGAGAAATATGCAATGTTACTAAATGAGTTATACAACGTGTTAAAAATACATCTAAAGACTTGAAAAGTCGTTTAAAATATCAAATATGGCCAATTGTCTAGAGTCTGGCAGACTAAAATTTATTTACATAATTAATTGATTACTTAATTTCTTTACCTTATATTATTAAACGGGATAGTAAACAGTTTTCAACCTCTGATATAATTATCTTATATAAATCTATTAAGTTATTGACATAATTACTTTATTTCCTAACTTAAACTTTCCTTAACTTAATAATTTAACTAGGCAATAATTAGTTTTAAACTTCTGTTAAAATTATCTTGACTGACGGGATAGAATTTGACTTAGGAAACACAAGCTAAGCAAAGCTAATAAACATCAAAGAGACCTCTCCAACCCGTCTGGCCAGCATGGAGAATGTATCACTGCTAAATCCTATGACTGCTTTGGCTTTCGCTATCACGCCAAAAGTGCTGAACTGATTAAATGAAATTTTGGACACAGATAGTCGTGGACACGTGGACGAAGTCGGTCAGCTGTGCCCGCAGCTAGTTGATATATACGACGGATACTGATATTTATATATATATATATATATATATATATATATATATATATATATATATATATATATATATATATATATATATATATATATATATAATAAACAATAATGATTGACTCGTAAATCAACGCACAGGCCAAACCCTTAGGGCTAGAAGCTTTTCGCTGGACTGATGGACGAATTTTTCAAAATTCATCCCCTCAAGGGGTAAAATAGGGGATTAAAGTTTGAATAAAACTTTTGATTTCTTGGACATTCTGTCTTCTTATTTAAGAGCTTTATAGCTCTTGTCGATGGAGTATGCGCCAATATTTGTATGAAATTTGGTAATACTGGCACCTTCAAATAAAATGCCAAAAATATAGTAGATATATAAAGAAATGTTATGAATATGTAAAAAATATTATTTTTTATGTAATGCTAGCGGCCCGCCCGACTATGTAGAGATTTGTTATAAAGTACCTATAAAGAAAGGTTAAAGAAATTCTAGAGTAAACAAGTATATGTTTAGTTTGCTGCTTTGTAGCCTCATATTTTTAATCATCATCAGGTCTTTTTTAGTCTCCACTGCAGGAGCACGACCCTCTCTGAACTACCAAAGCTATAGCCAGAGCAGTCGGAGGATTTGGCCTACACTCTCCACGCTGGCCAGACGGGTTTTAGAGGTATCTTGATGTTTATAAGCTCTGTTTAGCTTGTGATTCCTAAGTCGCCTTCTACGACACCCACGCGACACTTGGAGTGGTCCGATTCTACTCTGCCGGGAACCACACGGCTGATATTTTTATTTTTAACTAGCTGACCCGGTGAACTTCGTGCCGCCTACAGTCAATGATTAAGTATTCATTACACATGTCGAGTTTTCATTGTTTTTAAGATGTATTCTGCTATTCGGGGCGGAGGCAAATCCAGCGAATCAATAACCATGAAAATTGGTTCAGCAGATCTCGAGTTATAAGTGTTGTAACAAACCCATCTTTGTTATATAGATATAATATAGATACCTGCATCCAAACCTAAAGTCAACGCGGACGAATTCGCGGGTAACAGCTAGTAGATATACATAGAGGAAAAATACCATTCAAATAAAATTGACCGATCAATGCAGTGCAATCAACTTATGGTACATAACCAATCAACCCATCATCTGATGATTTTTGATAAATCAATCCCAAAAACAAGAAAAAGTAAAGGACATTTAGCACTTAGTAATTGGCACGGGTTCCCTGCGGACCGGACCTAACGACCCCCAACAGGTGGCCAACAGATGCATTGTGTTTTGTACAATCAGACACACATATAAGTATGCTCGCGTTTACTCCCGATTTTGCATTTTAGTCTTCTTGTTTGTTTGTCACCACTGAATAAAGCGAAATAAATAAAATTGCCGTGTGGTTCCCGGCAGTGTAGACTAGGACCACTCCGAGCCTTCCCGTGGATGTCGTAGAAGGAAACAAAGCTTTTAAATATGAAAGAGACCTCTCCAACCCGTCTGGCCAGCGTGGAGAGTGTAGGCCAAATTCTCTGACCGCTATGTGGCTCTGATAATAGAGAGAGGGTCGTGCTCCTGCAGTGGAGACTAAAAACAAGAAATCACAAGCTAAAGAATATTAAAAACTTTTTTAGTCTGTCCGTAAATATTGTGTAAAATGTAATCGAATCGAACGTATTACAGGCAGGCAGGTGCAAATCGGAGCTTCAACCCTTATGGTGCCATCTGCGATCGAGCTTTGAAGCTTTGACCGCAATTTAAGTTTCGATAAACGGGTTTATTATTTATAATACCCACCATACCCTAATCGCAGCCGTGTGGTTCCCGGGAGTAGAATAAGACCACTCCAAGTCTTCCCGTGGATGTCGTAGAAGGCGACTTAGGAACCACAAGCTTAATAAAGATTGTAAACATCAAAGAGACCTTTCCAACCCGTCTGGCCAGCGTAGAGAGTGTAGGCTAAATCCTCTGACTGCAGCGGCTAAAATATAGCTCTGGTAGTACAGAGAGGGTCGTGCATCTGCATTGGAGACTATAAAAAAGTCCTGATAATATCTTAACGAATACAATAAAATCAAAATGCAATTACGTCGTTAATTTGACAAAGTTTAAACTCGAAGTTTAATTAATGGTAAGTTAATTACTGTTAGTAAAACTATGATTTTAACCACTGATGCAAAAAGAGCGGTGTTATCACTTTAACCGCTATGTGAGGGTGTGTGTGTCTGTGTCTATTTTTATTAGATATAACACACTGTATAAGTTCAACATCCGGTGTCGTACGTTTCCTATGTTATAAATTAATATCTACGGACAAATGACTTGCTGACGATTCGGACACAAAATATTCGGACACGCTGAGGGAATTGACACTTTTTGATTTTAATATTTTTTCACTGATCGCCAGCAAGTCGAACAAATCACACGGATTGAGCTAGTCCCGAAGAAAGCCCGAAACTCGCCATATATATTTATTTTATTTATTTATTGTAATACGTCATGTTAATCTGCCACTGTCCATCATAGTACACAGCATAGAGCTACTTTGTATGACGACATCGTTATCATTATCAAGTCATTAGTCATAGTAGTCATAGTACGTAGTATATGCAAAGTACACAATAGATGCGCTCCCAGCCAGCTCTGATTAAAACGGCCTTGTTGCATCACTGCGCTAGTGATGGGACACTAAACAAGACGTTGCTCCGAGAGCGCCGTGTGATTCCCGGCAGAGTAGAATAGGACTACTCTAAGGCTTCCCGTAGATGTCGTCGAAGACGACTTAGGAAACACAAGCTAACCATAAGCTCATAAATATCAAAGAAATCTCTCCAACACATCTGGGGAGTGTGGGCTAATCCTCTGACTGCTCTCGCTCTGCTAGTACAGAGAGCACACGTACACAGTATGAGGCACACGCTCAGGCTAGCATAGATCCAAGTCGTTATTAAATGGAACTTGGAAAAGAAATTGGTCAAGTGCTAGTCAAACTCGCGCAGTGAGGGTTCCGTACTTGTTTTGTTTCGAATTCCTTGATTATGTGTTAACGGGCAGTTAGTCTTTTGAGCTTTGAAATATGACATGTGCTTTAAAAATATATCAGTTTGTCTGTTTTTTTGGTTGGCGGATGCTACGCCTTTCATTTCATTTCTATACACTCTTTTATTATGAGCGAGTTTTCATTCTTTTATTACGTTAAGTATGCCAAGATAAATCAAATAAAACCAAACACGAAGATTTTATATTCCTACAGTATCGCCTATAGCCACTTTCCAACTCCACGTTGACGAGCTCCGCGGCGCAGCGGTCAACACGCCTGCCTGCGACACGGATGGTCCCGGGTTCGATCCCCGGTCAGGTCAAGATGGAAAATGATCTATTTCAGATTGACCTGGGTCTTGGATGTTTATCTATATATGTATCTATTGTAAAATATAGTATCGTTGAGTTAGTATCCCATAACACAAGTCTCGAACTTTGGGGCTAGCTCAATCCGTGTGATTTGTCCGTGTATATTTATATTTAGTTACGTTGACCAGACGGGTTGTAATGTTAGTTTTGTTTTCGATCAGCTTTGTTTAGCTTGTGTTACCTAAGTCGCCTTCTACGATATCCACGGGAAGAATTGGGGTGGTCCTATTATACTCTGCCGGGGACTATACGGCATGTAGTAAGATAAGCAGTTGATTTTTCCTAGTAATAAGCTACGTAAGTTAACTTCCTTCATAATAAAGTTAAAATTACATAATGTTCCCTTTAGTGTGACATCACTAGCGCTGGGTAGGTACTCACAAGTACCGCCCGTAGCGTAAGTGTGGCTCTACACGATCACAATTAGCCCTTTGTACCGTCGGCTTTGTGCGCGCACTGCGATAAAAAAAGATAGCGCTAGACTTGTAGTCAACTCAATACAGAATTAATAATTCTTTATCTACTTCCTGTATAATAATGGCTCAAACTAATGAGGATGTCATCATCATTATCAAGTCTTTTAGAGTCTCCACTACTAGATCACGACCCTCTCTGTATTTCAAGAACCATATGTGTTCCCTAAGTCGCCTTCTAAGATATTCACCAGAAGAATTGGGATGGTCCTATTTACTCTACCGGGGACCATACGGCATGTAATGAGGCAAACAGTTGATGTTGCCTAGTTATAAGCTACGTAAGTTAACTTCCTTCATAATAAAGTTAAAATTACATAATGTTCCCTCTAGTGTGACATCACTAGCGTCGGGTAGGTACTCACAAGTACCGCCCGTAGCGTAAGTGTGGCTCTACACGATCACAATTAGCCCTTTGTTCCGTCGGCTTTGTGCGCGCACTGCGACAAAAATAGCGAAGGCGCCAGATATGGCATTTTCTACCACAATAAGTTTACTTTTCTTTGATAGAGAAATATCGATAGTCGAAAATAATTTCGAGGTGTATTATTCAGTCAAATTATTCAATTGCCTCGGTGGTAAAGTGTCTAAAACGTTCAGCTCTCAATGCAGAGGTCGCGGGTTTGAATCCCGGCGAGAATAACAACTTTGTATTGTTGTTTTAGTTTGGTCAGGATATTGAAGGCTGATCACCTGATTCTTCTCAGCTTCGCAGGGCACGTTAAACCTAAACAGCCACAACAAAAGGCCTATGAATAAGGTGATTTGAAAACTCTAATACCAGGGTTCATCGGATCATTCTTTGATGCAAGAACCCAAACGCTATGATGATGACAATATTATTCGTGTTTTTGCTAACCCTTATTGAAGCGTAGCATCAAAAGCCCTCTTGAAAATAACGTTACATTCCAAAAATTACAGTTAAAGATTTAGATAAATCGTAAATAACGGCAATTATTTTCGGCAACATTGTTTCTTCTCCAAAAAAATCCTCAGATGCGGTGGAGTGATAACTTGCCAAATATTTCATTTATAAGTCTGTTATACAACACTAGCAGCCCTCCCCGGCTGCGCCCGGGCATGTATTATACATATAAACCTTCCTCTTGAATCACATTATCTATTTAAAAAAAAAACGCATAAAAATCCGTTGGGTAATTTTAAAGATCTAAGCAAACGTAGAGACAGACAGACTTCGGGAAATGACTTTGTTTTATACTGTTTATACTATATAGTAATATAACGTAGAGGTGCAGCGGGAATAACAAGACGAGCGAACTGTATAGAAACGTCATTTATTATGTCGTCACATTTACATCGTGAACCCTACGGGAAGGCCGGGAATCCGAGCACTGTCCCTTACATAGCGAGCTAAGAGGAGGATTGGTCCTAGTACTAAGTCCGGGAATCCGTACATTAGTACTAAGTGGAGAGAACTCAATCATCCGTTGTTCGACGGACTACTTAAGTGGGGACGAAGAAACTTTCATAGCGCGTTCTAAGTTACGCTCAGCGCCATCTAGTAATGGGCTTGGTAAACTAGCATGCTACAGTAATGATATCATTGAATTAGTATCTTACGACACATGTTCATGACTTACTTTGGGGCTAGCTCAATCTGTGATCTTTCCATATAAATATTATTTATTTATTTAAGACAATTAAGCAGCCACAGTTCTGCTCTGTCCATTCTGTGTGTACTGTGACAAGGTGACGTATGTGTTGTCCCTGCCCGCGGCGATAGGGAATATTGGAGTGTCTTTATTCTGATACGGCTCGCATCGCACATGTTTCTTATTTCAGTATTTTCTAGAATCTGATTTTCTTTATTATAAATGAACTAGTTTTCTGTATAACATATGTCTTTAGAATGAATAAGTGTTCAAGGAAACCTATCCTTATCCTTATTATTATTATATCCCAATCCCAACTAATATTATAAATGCGAAAGTGAGTTTGTTTATTTGTTTGTTTGTAACGCTTTTACGCCATATCTACTGAACCGATCATCATGAAATTTTGCATACACATAGGTTAGGGTACCGAGAAGGACATCGGCTATATATTATGCGGGCGAGGCCACGGGTAACAGCTAGTATAATATTATAAATGTGAAAGTGAGTTTGTTTGTTACGCTTTCACGCCCTATCTACTGAACCGATCCTGATGAAATTTTGCACACACATAGGTTAGGGTACTGAGAAGGACATAAGCTATAAATATATTACGTGGGCGAAGCCGCGGGCAACAGCTAGTTAGTTATCAATAAAACAGGAACCCATTCGAATGAGGAATATAGACGGTAATGCATAGAAATACTACAACCAATTGCCGTGTGGTTTCCGGCAAAGTGGAATAGGGACCACTTAAAGTCTTCCTCTTGATGTCATATAAGGCGACTTAAGAAACACAAGCTAAACAAAGCCGCTGCTTATAAACATCAAAGAAAACTCTCCAACCCGTCTGGCCAGCGTGGAGAGAGTAGGCCAAATCCTCTAACTGCTCTGGCTAAATATGGCTCTGGTAGTATAGAGAGGGTCGTGCTCCTGCAGTGGAGACTAAAAAAGACCTGATGATGATGATAATAACTACTAGGAGCCCGATGGTCCAGTGTGTGTGAGCTCTATGAGCGCTTACGTATGTTAAGCAACCCCTGGTGCAGTCCCTACTTGGATGGGTGACCGCAAGTGGCATAAAAATATCTCGAGCTCCTCCGTGCTTCGGAAGGCACGTAAAGCCGTTGGTCCCGGCTGTCATCGTTGATGGCAGTCGTTAAGCTATGTCAGATGCCCTTAGGCAGCTTGAAAAATCTGACACCAGTGTTGGCCACTTACACTTACGAAAAACAAACAAACAAACATAATAACTACACCAAGATGTTCACAGGTTTCATATTAGATTTGTACTTATATCAAAACATAAATTGGACAAAGTTCGGCCAGAGCTTATAGTTGGCGGGCGACGATTCAAATCCATTGTCAGGATTTGGGAATCGATTTCGGAATCCGGTTCAATCCTGTTCACGCAAAGCTGAGTTGTGTATTTGATTTCAGATTTTCGGCTTGCTCAACGTAATGTAATACATAACAAATATAAATACAATACAGTAAGTTGTGAACTTCTACTAAAGAAAATAAGAAATGGTGAAAAAATTCCACGCGGGCAAGACTTGAACCTGCGTCTAGATCTCAGTACGATCTATGCGTTACCAATTACGCCACCGCGCTTCAAACCCAGGGGCGCCGAATTTCTCCACCATATCCCATTCCTCTTACACGCATCTAGGCTTGCGTCACCCAACACAACTACCCCACTTTTACTATCTATACTAATCTCGATCTAGACGCAGGTTCAAGTCCTGCCCACGTGGAATTTTTTCACCATTTCTTATTTTATTTATTTAATAAATAAGGTAAAATAGCATTGTGAATGCAAAATAAAATCTTATATAAAGTATTGTGAACTTCTGTCGTAAGACACTTATTTTATAAAACTTCACGCTTTATCTCCTGAACCAATGTTCTGGAAATTTGGCATACAAGGTTAGGGTACTGAGGGTACATATGATACGTTTTATCCCGGAGAAAGTACTGTTTCCTTGAGATTTGCGGTAAACAAGGCAATTTTTTACGCGAGCTAAGCCGCGGTTAAAAGCTGTGAGGAATAAAATAAAAATAAAAAAGTAAATATATACGGACAACTCACACAGATTGAGCTAGCCCCAAAGTAAGTTCGAGACTTGTGTTATGGGATACTAACTCAACGATACTATATTTTATAATAGATACTTATATAGATAAACATCCAAGACCCAGGTCAATCTGAAAAAGATCATTTTCCATCTTGACCTGACCGGGGATCGAACCCGGGACCTCCGTGTCGCAGGCAGGCGTGTTGACCGCTGCGCCACGGAGCTCGACGAATATGCATGGTATTGCATAAAAATACCACACCTGACAGAACAGAAGTTTGATACCAGATTTATGTTTTGATATAAGTACATAATATCAAAACATAAATTGGACAAAGTTTGGCCAGAGCTTATAGTTGGCGGGCGACGATTCAAATCCATTGTCAGGATTTGGGAATCGATTTCGGAATCCGGTTTAATCCTGTTCCCGCAAAGCTGATTTGTGTATTTGATTTCAGATAGTCATAGTCATAGTCAAAAATTTTATTCATCTTAAGATATTTTAAATATCATTTGTTGAACGTCACTTTACATTTACAATTGGTTTACAATGTTATGTTATTGTTAACGTCAATAAATTACTTAAAGTAACGTCAATTGTCAATTCGGCTTGCTCAACGTAATGTAATACATAACATAACAAATATAAATACAATACAGTTAGTTGTGAATTACTGTCGTAAGACACTTATTTAATATCACGCTTTATCTCCCGAACCAATGGTCTTGAAATTTGGCATACACATAGGTTAGGGTACTGAGGGTACATATGATTTTTTCTTTTATCCCGGAGAAAGTACTGGACCCTTGAGATTTGCGGTAAACAACTCGGCAAATTTTTACGCGAGCGAAGCCGCGGTTAAAAGCTGTGAGGAATATGCACGGTATTGCATAAAAATACCACACCTGACAGAACAGAAGTTTGATACCAGATTCGTACTTATATCAAAACATAAATTGGACAACGTTCGGCCAGAGCTTATAGTTGGCGGGCGACGATTCAAATCCATTGTCTGGATTTGGGAATCGATTTCGGAATCCGGTTTAATCCTGTTCACGCAAAGCTGAGTTGTGTATTTGATTTCAGATTTTCGACATCCTCAATGTTTTTGTTTTTCGTATGTGTAAGTGGCCAACACTGGTGTCAGATTTTTCAAGCTGCCTTAAGGCATCTGACATAGCTTAACGACTGCCATCAACGATGACAGCCGGGACCAACGGCTTAACGTGCCTTCCGAAGCACGGAGGAGCTCGAGATAATTTTTTGCCACTTGCGGTCACCCATCCAAGTAGGGACTACGACAGAGGTTGCTTAACATACGTAAGCGCTCATAGAGCTCACACCCACTGGACCATCGGGCTCCTCATCCTCAATGTAATTTGTATCTTATTGTCGGGTCCGGCTCACCCAGCTCTTGTTAGAGTAGGCCCAACATAAAATAATAGGTGTAGTAGGTGCTCAGTGGAGAGAGAGCTTAGGTAGAGAGATACAAAGGAAAGAACACAGATCACACAGTAGCCAGATGTCTTTCTTCTCATCATCATCATCAACATTATCTTTTATTTAGTCATCGGTTTATTATAAGCCTCGGCTTTGCCTCGTGCCTTTAAACACCTCGACTATAATATCCAGCTTACCGCACTGCATCGTTCACAACTTAGACGCATTTATAAGTTTAAATATTATCAATCTGATAAGAATTGATTTCAATTGTAAACAAAACTCCGCCAGTGACTTTCGTATGTTAGTCTGTCACTATCATAAATATAATTTAATATTTCCTCCCAGTTTATGGATTAACTATGAAAGATTTTACGCATACACAGTTGATTGATGAGTGCGATTGGAGGGGGTTGGAAGGGTGAGAGGGGCACAATCGGGGCTTTGTTTACCGTCGGCAGGGGTGGCCAACATTTCAACGGCTGGTCAGCTTTCATGATAAAGTATTTAATAATGTTTTCTTATGTTTTCGCGATTGTTACACATTTAAATAAAATTATTTTAATACGGTTTTTATCGCGTTTATTACATTATTTATACACCTAACGTTTCGAGCACTTTACAGTGTTCGTGGTCGCAGGTAGAGAACATATTGCTGACATGAAGCATAGGCGCTCAACGAAGTCTGCAGTCTGTGAACATGCCCTAGACAAACCCAACCATTATATGCGTTTTGATAATCCTCATGTCCTTGCAAAAGAAAACAGATACATTCCAAGAATGCTTCGTGAGGCTATTGAAATTAAAAAACATCCTAATTTCAATAGAGAGGATGGTTGGCAGTTACCACCAGCTTGGGATCCAATCATCAATTTAATCAAATCTCAAGCTAAGCAGATGACTGCAAGACCTTGAGACACCGTGAGCCAATACTGCGTACATCCGGAACGTTATCAATAAATATTTTAGGCGGTAGATTTTGCAGTTCTTATAAAATACTAGACAAATGTCAACTTAGTCTACCTGCGACCACGAACACTGTAAAGTGCTCGAAACGTTAGGTGTATAAAAAATGTAATAAACGCGATAAAAACCGTATTAAAATTAATTTTATTTACAAGTATTTAATGTTAAACGCATTACCAGAGTTTTTGGAATTATTCATTTTAATACACATATGGAAAATATAGGAAATATAAGCTTTCGCCCGCGACTCCGCTCGCGTTGCTGATACCTCGGGAAAAGTACTTTTCTCTGGGATGAAAGCTAACCTATGTCCTACTCCGTACTCCATACAACGTGTGTGCAAAATTTCATGATGATCGGTTCAGTAGTTACACCTTGAAAGCGTAACTAATGAACGAACAAACTCATTTTCGGATTTATAATATTACTAGCTGTTACCCGCGGCTTCGCCCGCGTAATATATAGCCTATGTCCTTCTCGGTACCCTAACCTATGTGTATGTAAAATTTCATGATGATCGGTTCAGTAGATACGGCGTGAAAGCGAAACAAACAAACAAACAAATAAACAAACAAACTCACTTTCGCATTTATAATATTAGTTGGGATTGGGATAGTTGGGGTGGGATAGTTGGGATGATGGGATGAAGCTCGCTGGTGGGACAAATTTGGTATTTTACTTTATTAAGGAACAACAAACAGTTACATAATATATCTTAACAGGACTTAGCACGAACCTTTTAAGCACGATAAACGTCATTATATATTCCATAAACGCTGACGTTTATGGAGTTACATCAATCGTGGCCGTGACTCTCGCTGCTACCACGATGGATGTAACTCCATTAAAATAAGGAAATAAATAAATAATAGGTTCTTGCTTAGTTAATATAATACTTATGCAACACTATAATGTAAGTAAAAGTCATATTTTTTTCGTCATCAGGTCTTTTTTTTTTGGTCTCCACTGCAGGAGCACGACCCTCTCTGTACCACCAGAGCTATATAGCCAGAGCAGTCAAGAGGATTTGGCCTACACTCCTCACGCTGGGCCGACGGGCTGAAGAAGTCTTTCTTTTTTTTTATTAATCATAGAATTAGGCATTTGTCTCCCATCTCACCTGATGGTAAGTGACGATGAAGACGAGGATGTTACATGTCTATCCAAGATGATATCCTATCCTATTTTCTAATGTTTATAAGCTTTGTTTAGCTTGTGTTTCCTTAGTCGCTTTCTACAACATCCACAGGTAGACTTAGAGTGGTCCTATTCTACTCTGCCGGGAACCACACGGCGACCGGAAACCACACGGCACATTGATATAATTAAAAAGGCACTGTGAAAAATAAATATGGTTCTATATTATTTAAATATAATGTTTTCTAATATTTTCGCGATTGTTACACATTTAAATGAATTAATTTAATACGGTTTTTATCGCGTTTATTACATAGACCACGAACACTGCAAAGTGCTCGAAACGTAAAAACCGTATTAAATTAAATATGTTAGAATATAGACGATTGATCAAGTTGGTATAGTTTTTTTATTTTATGAGTTTTTTTTGGATAAGGTAATGCAATTTTTTTACGATAAACCGCTTTATAGCTATAAATTTAAGCAACAAATTGTCATGAATCAATTTATTTTTAAATAAATTCATCTATTATACTTACATATACATATACAAATGATTCCGAACCCCTGACCATGTGTTTACAGTGCGCAGATGCGCCGCACGTGTGCCGGCGGCGCGTGCGCACACAACTCGACTTTTTTGGTTCATCGACTGACATCCCGTAGATAGCTATAAAAAATGGCTAAGGAAAAGTATTATATCAGCCAGGTATTTGCTAACTTTTGACAACAAACGTTTTGATCGCCACTTCAAAATACATTGCGGTTTTCTTATAACTAGAGTCGAATAGGACCACTCCAAGCCCCGTGGCTGTCGTAGAAGACGACTTAGAAAACACAAGCTAAACAAAGCTTTTAAACATCAGAGAAACCTCTCCAACCCGTCTGGCCCGCGTGGAGAGTGTAGGCCAAATCCTAATAATATTGGTCTGGTATTACAGAGAGGTACATGGCTCTGGTATTACAGAGAGACTGACTATTTTTATTAAAGACTAGCTGACCCGGCGAACTTCGTACTGCCTAATAGTCAATGATTAAGTATTCATTACACATATCGAGTTTTCATTGTTTTTAAGATGTATTCTGCTATTCGGGGCGGAGACAAATCCAACGAATCAATAGCCATGAAAATTGGTTCAGCAGATCTCGAGTTTAGTGTTGTAACAAACCCGTCTTTGTTTTATATATATAGATATATAAACGGTTGAATATTAAAGTGATCATCAAATGTATACCGTAGCTATAAATAGCAAGTGAGTAGGCTCGCAGATTATTACTTTCCCTTAGCCATAGCTTTATCTTAGCTATCTATGGAATTTCAGGCGAATAACACTCGTGTCGCAGGCTGGCGAGATAACCACTGCACCACGGGTCGGATTCGGATGATATTATACATCTCGTCTTTATGCCTTGCGGGATAGACAGAGCCCTAGGTTATAAGACCCAAAGGCCACATTTAGAATCGTAGTGGGCGTAAAGGTGGAAAACAGAATCAAAATAATGATGGGTTGCTAGCTGCATCGCCTATTGATGTAAAACATCAGATTGTCGTCCAATCCCTTGATTAGCGGATGATGTTTATCCAAAAACCAAAATTTTATGTAAGAATAATTAATTAACTAACATAGTATAAGTAGTCCATTTGATAAAGTATTATTCAACTCATTATCTCATTTTACCTCGATATCCATTCAGATCCATCCAGAAATATTTCCGAAAATCTTACATTAAACCACTCGAATCGCACGGAAAAATTCAGTAGCAAAACATATTCCAACATATGTAGCCCAAATGCGTCTTGCCCCCCGGTAATTGATTCCCACCCCCAGCAGGAATGCGGCCGGGGTGGCGGTTCAAAAACTCATTTGGATGGCATCACGTCGGATTACGTAGGCACTATATGTGGCTTGAACGGAGTGTTTGCTACGGAAATATTAAGTTTAACTTGAGAGCTTAAGAAATGAGATATGAAACTTGATACTGATCAAGGAAATGAGCAAATAGATTATTATATACAAAAATTAAGGGGGCACACTAGCGACGCCAATCATTTTATTCCTAATACTTTACAAATAGAAAGAAATTCAAGAAAGTAAATCATATTTTTTAATCATGGTTTTTTTTTTGAAAATTTACCAAAAAGGTCTCCGCTCAGCATATGTCGCAGTATGAACTACGACGCTGGTCTTCCGCGGATACCTATCCGCGGAAGACTATGTTTTATAACTATGTTTGGTTTATGTAAACATAAGGTTATGTTTACATAAATCAAACATAGTTATAAAAACATACACATAAAACTAAATCTAAGGCTAGCGTGGCGTTACATTAAATTGATTGCAGTAGATTAAATGTAATGACGGCCCCATGGCCGATGGGGCAGAAGGGTTCTCGAATGGCGACCACGTACCGGCAAGCGCAGCGTTGGACACCCACCGAGCAGGTGGTCAGACGACCTGATAAAGGTCGCAGGAAGGCGCTGAATGCAGGCAGCTTCTAACCGATCATATTGGAAATCCTTAGGGGAGGCCTATGTCCAGCAGTGGACTTCTTGTGGCTGAGATGATGATGATGATGAAATGTAAATATAAATAAAATAGACTATTAATAGGTATAAAAAATAGAATATTATGTTAGTCGGAAAGCTGCGATTTAGGACTTTTGAATATTAAGAATATGTCTCTTCAGTTTATTTTTAAAATTATTTACTGTTATGCTATTTCTAATGCAGGACCAAGTAGGTCATAAAAGGCAACTAAGGGCTAGCTAAACAACGTTTATAAACATCAAAGAGACATCTCCAACCCGTCTGGCCAGCGTGGAGAGTGTAGGCCAAATCCTCTGACTACTCTGGCTAATATATGGCTCCGGTAGTACCTACAGAGAGTTTCATGCTCCTGCAGTGGAGACTAAAAAAGACCCTAATAATGTATTATTTTTTACACCATGCAAAATAACATTATCCTCATCCTGATATTCCTACTTATAGGGTTATACTCATCCATCTTCGCTTCATATAAGTATTACCCCATTACGCATGACATTTCATTTCTGCAACACGAAAAATATTTTTTTCGGAGAATTACACGTCAGGATGCAATGGCGGAAAATATTTTCACCCGTCTACCGTGAAGCCAAAGGGGGGTTTCTAATTTCAGCCACTTTGTATGTTGGTTTGCACTATCGTATCTTCTCAACTATCCAGCATTATTTGAATAATGACAGTCACAGCCCCACAGCAGATGACTAGCGGTTAAGATTCTTGAAGGCTATGTGAAATCAAACCAAAATTTACCAAATGTTTACACAATATAGTGCTCTTTAGGAGACATAAAATTATTTAAAAAAAAACCACAACCGACTTCAACCCTATACGTATGTAAGTATACAACCTAGATCTAGGTAGGAAATAATAATTTAATTACTAGAAACCAAGCGCAATTAAGGTAAAAATATTGATTCTTTCATACGTATTTAAATTTATAATCAGGTTTTATTTGGGGTCGGTGCCAGCCAGTAATTTGAAAAATGAATTGTTTGGTAACAAAATAAATATATTTTAAGTCACCTTTAACTTTCACAATTTTCCCGTGAAAGTTAAAGGTATGTTGTATTGTATGCAAAACAAATACCTACTACATATATCCTATATCAGTGGTATCACGTGGTAGTGGTAGCGAAATTTTGATCTTCTGGACTCTGAAAGGGATGATTCAGCCCGTCGATATAAAGAACTTTTCCTTTGGGCCCAATGCTGGCCACTCGAAAAAAATTCTACATTCCCATACCAATTGCCCGGGCTGCTGAACACTTTAGTACTATGGTCTATGATGTATCTGTGTGCAGATAAAACATAGATACATACATATAATTTATGTAAAATACATACATACATATAATATATGTATGTATAAATCTATAATAAATCTGGACAAATCACACAGATTGAGCCAGCCCCAAAGTAAGTTCGAGACTTGTGTTATGGGATACTAACTCAACGATACTATATTTTATGATAGATACTTATATAGATAAACATCCAAGACCCAGGTCAATCTGAAAAAGATCATTTTCCATCTTGACCTGACCGGGGATCGAACCCGGGACCATCGGTGTCGCAGGCAGGCGTGTTGACCGCTACGCCACGGAGCTCGTGTGTACACATGTATATGTAACTTACATACGCGCGAAAAACATTACCCTCTTTCTGAGTGGGTCAGTCGGATAAAAGTTTATGGGGCAGCTAATGTAACTGATCCGGGAGCTAAATTTCAAATGCGTCGCTGTATTACAATAGCTATTTACAACAGAAAGTAAGTTGTTCTGTAACGTACAACATCCACCAACGTTTTGTTTCATGAAAACTGGGCCGTCACAGTAACAATAGGCCTCTGCTGCTTTATACGCACAAATAATCAATAGTACCCTAGTTGTATTTTAGTAGCTATGCTGTGAGGTTCACGGCAGAGTAGAGTAGGACCACTACAAGTCTTCCCGTGGATGTCGTAGAAGGCGACTTATTTATCATTTTTTGTTTGTTTGTTTGTTTGTAATATCTTTATTGTACTCTTAGAAAACACAAAACAAATAACATAGTATAAACGTGAAAGTAAACATACAATGGCGGACTTATCCCATAAAGGGATCTCTTCCAGTCAACCTGCCAAATGATTGAAATTGAGATTGGATGTCTACTAATTGAAGGGTAGAAGTACGTACAAAATAACAAAGAAAATATATACGTAAAGAACATAAAATACAGCACATAAGCGTTTTTTGGCTATAAAAAGCTTATTGAGGTATCCCGTGACCAAAGGGCTGGAAGCTACCTGGCTCAGCGTATCAGCATTCAATTTGGCAAGGCTGCCAGCCTTTTGGGTACGATGCCCAGGGGTGAGCATCTGGAGGGACTGTATGATTTGTAAATATATTTTTAAGTATTTGATTTTCTTTTTAGTTAGGTTTATTTATGTTTAGTTATAAATATAGCTACATATACCAAATAAACGTTTTTTCTTTCTTTCTTTCAAACACAAGGTAAACAAAGCTTAAACATCAAATAGACCTCCGACCCGTCTGGCCAGCGTGGAGAGTGTAGGCCAAATCATCTGACTGCTCTGGCTAATATATCAAAGTCAAAGTCAATCATTTTATTCATCATAAGATATTTCAATATCATTTAGTGAACGTCAATTTTTTTCATAATTACAATTAGTTTACAAAAATATATTATTGTTGACGTCAATAATTTACTTACGGCTAAGTTTACATCGCTTCCAAGGCGGAGTGCAGAAGAAGCGGCAACAAACTGCACAGCGCATTTTCTCCAAATGACGTCAACTTACAATCTACGACATACCTACCTATTTAAAATCACTTAAGTGGACTAGAGCTTACATTGTCATGTCATAGTATCATCAGGTCTTTCTAGTGTCCACTGCAGGAGCACGACCCTCTCTGTACTACCAGAGCCATATACTAGCCTGAGTAGTCAGAGGATTTGGCCTACACTCTCCACGCTGGCCAGACATTGTCATGTCATGTTTGACGAGCTCCGTGGCGCAGCGGTTACCACGCCAGCCTGCGGCACGGGGGTCCCGGGTTCGATCCCCGGTCAGGTCATGATGGAAAACGATCTTTTTCAGATTGACCTGGGTCTTGGATGTTTATCTATATATGTATTTGTTATAAAATATAGTATCGTTGAGTTAGTATCCCATAACACAAGTCTTTCTTAAGAACTTACTTTGGGGCTAGCTCAATCTGTGTGATTTGTCCGTATATATTTATTTTTATTTATTTATTTATGAATTAAAATTGAATTAGTCAATATATGGCCCTGATGATGATGATAGCACAACTGTAAAAGCACATTTATTATTATCATCATTCGAGTGCCATCTTCTTTCTTTCAAACGATCTGTGTTTTAAACCCAAGGTAAACAAAGCTTATAAACATCAAATAGACCTCCAACCCGTCTGGCCAGCGTGGAGTGTAGGCCAAATCCTCTGACTGCAGTGGCTAATATATAGCTCTGGTAGTACAGAGAAGATCATGTTCCTGCAGTGGAGTCTAACAAAGACCTGATGATG
Source organism: Rhodophaea formosa (assembly GCA_963082605.1). Taxonomy (NCBI): domain Eukaryota; kingdom Metazoa; phylum Arthropoda; class Insecta; order Lepidoptera; family Pyralidae; genus Rhodophaea; species Rhodophaea formosa. Next base: position 2,328,689 of record OY720228.1, on the reverse strand, counting down.
ATAGCACAACTGTAAAAGCACATTTATTATTATCATTTGAGTACCACCGATCGGGTTCAGTGATTACCTTGTCAGCCTACTCAGACTTATCAATCCTTATCAGTGTAGATAAACATGTCTGCCTGTCTGACGTCATACAATTAAAGCCTATGTTTTGCAATATTTAATAATGAGTATTGAATCTTATCTCCTGGGTTGTTTTCATTCACATCATTTTCGAAACAATAGAAGTAAAAACGCTAAGAAAATTTTCAAATTAGCCAGAGCAGTCAGATGATTTTGCCTACACTCTCCACGCTGGCCAGATGGGTTGGAGGTCTATTGGATGTTTATAAGCTTTGTTTACCTTGGGTTTGAAAGAAAGGAAGAAAAAACGTTTATTTGGTATATGCAGCTATATTTATAACTAAACATAAATAAACCTAACTAAAAAGAAAATTAAATACTTAAAAATACATTTACAAATCATACAGTCCCTCCAGACCAGATGCTCACCCCTGGGCATCGTGCCCAAAAGGCTGGCAGCATTGCCAAATTGAATGGCAATGCTGATACGCTGAGCCAGGTAGGTTCCAGCCCTTTGGTCACGGGATACCTCAATAAGCTTTTTAGCCAAAAAACTAAAAAACTTTATTTTTATGTTCTTTATGTATATATATTTTTTAATTATTATATATTTCCTTTGTAATTTTGTACGTACCCTTCAGTTAGTAGAGATCCTCTCAATCATTTGGCAGGTTGACTGGAAGAGATCCCTTTATGGGATAAGTCCGCCATTGTATGTTTACTTTTACGTTTATACTATGTTATTTGTTTTGTGTTTTCTTATAGTACAATAAAGATATTACAAACAAACAAACAAACATAAAATGATAAATAAGTCGCCTTCATAGATATTACAATCTAAATTTAAGAGAACGAATTATTACCGCTAAAAGTGGCCACTTTTGGCGGTAATAATTCGTTCTCTTAATTCATCAAATTAAAAATAGTAAAAACTTGTAGGTAGGTACCAATAATACTACAAGTAATTTACTAGGGCATTCAGCTATAAGACTTTTTTAATTTTATATGATTTGGGACTTATAGAATTAATTGCTGGGTGGCGCTAGTGTGTGAACTCACTACGCCTTAATTTCATACGTCGGATAATACAGAACAAGTACGGAGAATAACAAGTTTAAATAAAACAGCAACAATGACATTGAAAATGAATTATTTACTCCTTTTGATTAGCATATCCATTTCAACGATCATTATTATGTATTAACGTTCCTCAATGATAACTTTGACCCCCTTACATTACGAATTCCTTTCAACAGCCCTGAAGACGTCGCCTTGTAGAATCAATCGATGTCCGTGAATAATTTAGGGCCGTCCCTTTACAATACTATCGCACCTCGCAGGCACATATCGACCCATAACTTAAATACAGGCGTCCCCAAACTGTTCTACTCAAAATGGTAAAAGTTCCCGAACTGTGGTACTCAAAATGGTAAAAGGGCCCGCCGCGTACGGCTGCCTTCCGACTCTTCACTCTAACATAGATATATATATTTCTACAGGAGTACTATGCTCATCTTGGGAGGCACGCGCTCTGGGTCTGGCAGGGTAAGTTGCAAAAGGTCACCGTTCTAATCTAGACTTAAGTTAGTACGTTTTTATTTGAAAGATAAAAATGTGATATAATCAAATTTAAGTCGAAAATGTTTATATAGTTAGTTGTAACATTAATCATGTTACAACTAACTATATAAACATTTTCGATGCTATTAAACATGGCACGTATTAGCGCCATCTTTTTATAGTTGAAGAGTTTGTATGAAACTTCATGGACACATCAAATATGATACCACCATAGCTCTAGCAAACGACGTTTGTTAAGTTAAAGAAAAGGGTAGAAGCATAGCAAATAAGGAACTTGATAATAAGTAAATTACTCCTCTTTGATAAGCATATCCATTACCTCAAACATTATTATGTATTAACGATCCTCAATGATAACTTTGACCCCCTTACATTACGAATTCCTTTCAAAAGCCCTGAAGACGTCGCCTTGTAGAATCAATCGATGTCCGTGAATAATTTAGAGCGGTCCCTTTACAATACTATCGCACCTCACAGGCACATATCGACCCATAACTTAATACAGTCCCCAAACTGTGCTACTCAAAATGCTAAAAGGACTCGCGTATGTATGTATGCCGGTTTCATTGTTAGTTCCTGTAACTTTAACAGTGTTTCCTGTAGCTCATACTTCGAGTAACACGCCTTCCTGGTACAGAAGCCGTATTGCTCGAAGCTTGAACGATTTGAAGTGTGAGATGTCATTAGATTCGTATTTTCCATAGATTTAAAAAAAAATCGATACTTCTTTGCGTATTTTCTTATGGTTCTGTGCGTATTTTCCCCTAAAACGGCATAGGTTACGTAACGTCAGGAAAAACTAATATGGCGGAGGTAAGCTGTCAAAAAACCGGCCAAGTGCGTGTCGGGCCACGCGCAGTGTAGGGTTCCGTAGTTGCGAATGACAACTTTGTGTTCACACTATTCACACTCGCACCTTACAGTTTAACGACCAAAAACATCTAACAATGAAAATAGAATGAAATTTTACAGTTTATAAGTTGGTTGCCTATAACTTTTTAGTTTGTACTTAGTACTCAGCTCTGATAGTTTTCCTTTCAACTTCAGTATATATACTACTGCTGTAATTTTTTTCACGTATCTATATATAACCGTTTAGCAGATAGAAGGGGGGGGCACTTACGTCTAACAAAAATTCTCACTTTAAAACCAAATATTTCGGAAACGGATCCCTAAATCGAAAAATGATGTTCTCAACCTCACAATATTTTTGAAAGACCTATTTAACGATACCCCACACGATGGGTCAATAGAGAAAAAAAAATTACTCCCCACTTTACTTGAGCTACCCTAAAAAAAATTTTTTTCAAGTTTTTATTCTACCACTTTTTTGCCATGATTAATATACATACCCATACCAAATTACAGCTTTCTAGTATTTATAGTCTCTGCGTAAAACCGCGGACGGACAGACAGACAGACAGACAGACATGGTGAAACTATAAGGGTTCCTTGTTTACTACGGAACCCTAAAACCGCAGTTTCTTTTTTTAAATAATGCTTTTTTGATTTTAGTATTTATTGAATAAAGAAAACAAGACACGTAATCAAATAAAATAAAAAAATAAAAAAGACTATAGGTGCCAAGAACGCTGGCTGCGTTTCCTCGCTGGATCGCTATACTGATGCGATGCGCAAAAAATCAGCCAGCCCTTTTGCTACTTTTTAGATTGGGTCATTTTCAAGCTAATATGTAATATCCACGTATGCCACTATGTAAATAGTACCCGAAACCGGCGAGTATGATTAAAAAGACTATAATGTGGATGAAGCGAAAGAGTTTGAATGTTATTATGATATTTCGGAGTACTTAGACGATAAAATAGAACAGTAAAATTGTGATTACCTCACCGATAAATTAATTTTATATAAGTAAAGTGGCATCTAGTTGCCCCCTTGTTTGCTGTGGCTGTGCAGCAGGGCGCAGGGCGTCACCTGTCCTTTAATACTATGTTACATCTTTTAAATTTGTGACTTTCAATAAAGTACTTATATGAATATGAGGTTTGTAAGGATCGTAGCAAGTGGAGATAATCTCTGCCAGTTCCAATAGGAGCAGGCAGACTCTGCCTTGACTCTGAAAGAGGCGTGATATGTATGTAAGTACTATCAACCTAGTTTCACGCGTTTCACGTTCGTAGGCGGGCCACGTAGACACAATTCATATTGCTTAGTACATTGCCGGCGTCCGGCGTTGCTCACTATTGTCGGTTGTTTATGACTGTGTACGTGTTGCTTATTTATGAGAAGACCAATGACCTGAATTATAAAAGAAAGTCCTAAAAAAACTAATGTTAGTATTTCACGTAAGTTTTGATCAAATAACACGGATTGATTTCGACTTCTTGTCAGTATTTAAGTCTTCAACCAAGATCACTCATATATTACATATCTAAAATCCTACGCACCACCAATTACTATATAATAGAATCCAATTTACTATGTATTAAAACAATTTCTTACAGACAACGTTACAAAAATTGATTTTGCGATAATATTATGTTATATTATTCTAAGAGTGACGATACTGAAACAACAGACCTAGAGGAGATCTTGAATATAGCCACCAAATTCTACGGGGACCTTTATAGATCCAAGGTGCCCGAACCTATAAATACAAGTCGTGACAAACGAGCGAAACTTACACGGCACCTCACCGAAGATCTCCCTGAAATCAGCCTATATGAAATTAAGACTGCCCTTAAAGCCATGGCAAATGAGAAAGCTCCCGGCATAGATAACATACCTGTCGAGCTTCTTAAGTACGGCGGCAAGTCTGTTTTACAAGAACTCAAGAACTTATACAATCAAGTACTGGTACTAGGAACAACACCAAAGACCTGGAAAAATGCCATAGTTAAGCTTATATTTAAGAAAGGCGACAAATCAAACCTAGCTAACTATAGGCCAATATCTATTCTCTTGCATATATACAAACTGTTCACCAAGGTACTAACCAACAGACTTGCAGGCAAACTAGACGCAGCGCAGCCCGTCGAACAAGCGGGTTTCAGAAAGGGATTTGCTACAATTGACCACATATTCTGCGTAAGACAAATAATCGAGAAAAGTGTGGAATACCGTCAAAGCTTATGCATTGCATTCGTAGATTACGAAAAAGCTTTCGACACAATAGAACACTGGGCGGTATTCAATGCTCTTCAACGATGCTTGGTGGACGACAGGTATGTAGAAGTGCTGAAAGAAATTTATAGAGGGGCTTCCCTCCAAATTCAGCTCCATAAGCTCACGCAGCCCGTCCGCGTCGAAAGAGGAGTTCGGCAAGGCGATACAATTTCTCCAAAGCTATTCACGGCTACTCTGGAAGATGTATTTAAACTGATAAATTGGTCTCAAACCGGAGTAAACGTGAACGGTGAAACATTATCTCACCTCCGCTTTGCCGACGACATAATTCTGTTTGCAAACTCTGTGGAAGAACTCACTGCTATGCTGGAAGAACTTTATACAGCGTCCTTAAATGTTGGCTTAAAAATGAACGCCAGCAAAACCAAAATAATGTGCACCAGAACTAGTCTCTCTCACATAGTAGTGCATGGGCAGAAAGTAGAGAACGTAACTGACTACCTTTACTTGGGCCAAACTGTTTCGTTGAAAGAGGACCGCCATGAAACGGAGATTGATAGACGGATCCAACTTGGCTGGGCGGCGTTCAGCAAGATCGCCGACGTTCTAAAAAGCAAAAGAATACCAATCTTCCTTAAAAGACGCATGTTTGAGCAGTGTGTTCTACCTGTAATGACCTATGGCGCTGAGACCTGGACACTCACAAAAAAGCTTATGCGAAAGCTTCAGGTGGCACAGCGAGCGATGGAGCGAGCAATGCTCGGAATATCGCTTGTAGACCGAATCCGCAATACAACTATTAGGAAACGCACTGGAGTAACAGACATCGCACTAGTAGTGACCAGGCTCAAGTGGAGATGGGCTGGGCACATGAGCAGGAGAGAAGATGGCCGCTGGGCGCGTAGGATTGCGGAATGGAGGCCCAGACCTGGATGGAGAAAAGTCGGGAAACCACCAATGCGCTGGGCCGACGATTTCTCAAAAATATTGGGCAAGACTTGGATGCGCACAGCGCAAGACCGGGTCAAATGGAAAAACCATGAAGAGGCCTATACCCAACAATGGGTGAACACAGGCTGAGAAAGAAAGAAGATTCTAAGAGTTATCCCTAGTACAATAAAGATGTTGTATCGTATCTTACACAATCGTATAAAAAGAGATGAAAAAATTATATTATTGGGTAATTTTCAACCTAGTTTCACGCGTTTCACATTCGTAGGCGAGCCACGTAGACACAATTCATATTGCTTAGTACATTGCCGGCGTCCGGCGTTGTTCACTATTGTCGACTGTTTATGACCGTGTACGTGTTGCTTATTTATGAGACAGCCTGAATTCTGGAAGAAAGGCTTCTGAATCGTTCATAGAAGAAATTCTTTTCTTTCTTCTTTTTAATTATGGCTTCCACCGAGATTTCAGTGATTCTGCCAATGTCCAGTATAATGAGATACTAAGTATCGGTGTTGTACGGTATGTGGCATCAAAGATGGCGTATGTTCTTTGGCAGCCTCGTGGGAGATTTTGGCGACAAATATATACGAGTCCATTTAACAGTCTACTTTAACTATTTCACAAATTGTTCTCGAGCACGAGCATTTATAACACCAAACTACACCAAATTCATCATCCATAAAGTCCACTTAAATCAATTTGCAAAATTGTATAAGGCAAACGACAACTGAACCCCCTTGACTTCCCACCAAAACTCAAAAAAGAAGAAAAGACCATGGAACAGGTTATTAAAATTTAAAATACGGGTCAATCACGTATGAGGTCAGTTACAGGCTGACAGGTTTTGACGTTCTTCGGAAGTTTACTTCATGGTGACTGTGGACCCAGTGGTCCAAGTTCACACAGACCTCCGGATGAAGTCGAAACATGTTCGCAGCAACAGATGAAAAAAAAAAGAAAAGTAAACAGAAAGTAATATAATATAATCATTAATCATACAAAGCCCTTCAGGCGAGTAGGCGACCTATACTGTTGAAAAGAGTTTCTTTCGGCATTTCTTCTCTGCAGTGGTCGGTTCCGAAATGCTAGTAGTCTGTAGCTTTTGAACAATAATGAGTAAATGCATAATACTTAATAAGATAATTTTAAATGTGATTTGACGTGAAAAAGTGCCTGCAAGGGCCTATTTTCTGAATAAACGTTTTGAATCTTTGAATCTTTGAATTTTTTGACCCGTATTTTAAATATTAATACCTAATGATTCACATCATCATATCACACGTTAGTTGTGATACAGATTCCACGTAATGATAAAGGTTTATTTTAATCCTCTTCTCAGTGTTTAAAGAAAAGAGAAATGTTAGCAAAATTTCAAATAATATCTCCGTTTGATTTTCAAATGATTTATTTTAAATACGGGCAACACTGGACCCTGAAAAGTTCATCCTTCCCCCTTAATATACGATAATATATTGTACTAGCTGTTACCCGTGGCTTCGCCCGCGCGATTTGTAGCCTATGTCCTTTTCAGTAACCTAACCTATGTGTATGCAAAATTGCATGATGGTTGGTTCAGTAGATACGGCGTGAAAGCGTAACAAACAAACAAATAAACAAACAAACTCACGTTCGCATTTATAATATTAGTTAGGAAATTAGGATAGTTAGGATTAGGATTAGGAAAGGATTAGGATAGGATTGATATTGATTAATGATATAAATAATTTGTTAGTTGGTATGCTGACCTAATCCAATAGCTATCGCTTTACGGACCACACAAACCGCTCTCGTAAAAATTAATGTCTGTACAGATTTATGAATGTTTTGAGTGTTTGCCGTTCGAGGATTTTGCAACATCCGTGGTGGAGAGCGTTGGTTAATATTTAGAGCTATTTGATTGACTCTAAAAGCAATAGCATTTATTAATTACTAGCTTATACCCGCGGCTTCACGTATTATTTTGCCGTATTAATTTACCTATCGTTTATCGCAAATCCTACGGAAACAGTGCTTTTTTCCGGGATTAAAAGTACCTTTTGTCCTTTTCAATACCCTAACCTATGTGTATGCTAAATTTCAAGAAGATTGGTTCAGTAGATAAATCGTTAAGAGGTAACAAACAAATATACAAACTCACTTTCGCATTTCTAAAGTTGGGATAAGCAATTTCCGCGACTTCACTCGTAAATAAAAATTAAACTAATATTTTAAAGACGAATGATTTGATTGTTTGTTTGTTTGCATTGAATAGGCTCCGCAAGTACTAGAAAATTTTTCAAAATTCTTATAGGTTTAGAAAACTTATTTATCTGCGGGTGACAAATACTTATATCTTAATCCTAACTTAAAAAAAGATATTCTAATCCTTACTAATATTATAAATGCGCTAATATTTTAAAGACGAATGATTTGATTGTTTGTTTGTTTGCATTGAATAGGCTCCGCAAGTACTAGAAAATTTTTCAAAATTCTTATAGGTTTAGAAAACTTATTTATCTGCGGGTGACAAATACTTATATCTTAATCCTAACTTAAAAAAAGATATTCTAATCCTTACTAATATTATAAATGCGAAAGTGAGTTTGTTTGCTTGTTACCTCTTAACTATTTATCTACTGAACCAATCTTCTTGACATTTAGCATACACATAGGTTAGGGTACTGAGAAGGACATAAGCTATATATCACGCGGGCGTAGCCGCCAGGTTAATAGCTAGTGGGCTATTAATAGACAAAATCGCGGGAAAATTGCTAATAACATATACATAGTTAAGTACAGTCAAAAAGATCCCGAAAAACTTTGTTTTTAAAAACATCACAAAAAAAAATATTTTCACAAAACTCTCAATGCGCGAGTTTTCTCCCACTTTTGCGTTTTTTAGTGAATTTTGAGAGAGAAATGACAACCTATTCATCAGCATTCCGGCAAATTCTGTAGGTGGATGTCAAAGGTTCAATAATTTAGGAATTAATTGACCGACCACATCACAGTAAGGCATAATAGGTATTACGCCACACTAATTATGACTGGTTGTGGTTAGTCTAGTTTCATAACACAAGTTTATCATTACATACATGTTTTAACTTATTCATCAGTGTAATTAAATAACTAATATGGATTTTTGAAGTATTTGGAATGGTTCATGCTGGTCTAGCGGAAAAGTAAAAACGTAGAATGTAGCATGCGGTTGTCCCGGGGTCGCCCAGTTGGACAAGAAAATATTTAAATTATTAAAAAATACAAACATAGTTCGTAAGTTCTGTACTTCTAACACTAAATGGACGATTGTGTCTGAATAATAATAAAAATAAAATATGTTTAATAAATAAATTTATATGTTACATAAATAATAAATCATGCCATTCAAATCAATATTATATTATAATTATTATTTTTATCGTTCACAATTTTTCAACTATTACATTTTCGTATTTGAGATGGTGCTATATCTATAATATTCGTAATACATATTTCTCTTATGCAATTTATATTGTCTGAATAAACGAATGTTTAATTTCATTTCCTTTTATTAGACCACTGAGCCACTACCGCTTCATGAGATAAAGTACCCAAATTATTTTACGATATCGGTTTCATTGGGACGCCCGACCTAATTCCCTATCTAGGTCAAAAGCAACAAGTGGTTTGTGTAATATACGGAGCCGAACGCGTGAATTTCGGTGAAATAAAGAGGAAAAAGTTAAGTAAAAAGTAATTTTGAAGAGGTATGAATGTCTGAGAGGGAATTTTCTTTCCCCGTTTTGACTTAATTCCTTTGAGGAGGCGGTACTTATTCATGAAAGTTGGGAATTAAATTAAATGGGGAAAGTATTGTAGGTTTTAAGTTTTAAAAAAGTTGAACATCGCGGATTATGCAATGAATATATTCACTCTCTGTTATACAGGCCGATTTTTACCCGCCGACTATATTCTTTGGAATCACAATCCCAACTATCCCAACAAATATTACAAATGCGAAAGTGAGTTTGTTTGTTTGTTTGTTACGCTTTGACGCCGTATCTACTGAACCGATCATCATTAAATTTTGCTTACACACACATAGGTTAGGGTACCTTGAAGAACATAGGCTATATTACGCGGGCGAAGCCGCGGGTAACAGCTAGTTCCAAATAAATCACACAATTGCAAGAATAAAAGGCAAAAAACAAAAAAAAAATTAGACCTCCTATACAAATTCACCGATCATCAGGGCGAACTCCTATGGCGAGTTTAATTTTTTTCACCATTTTACCATTTTTTCTTGGGATTCTGTATTCCATTTTGTATTCTGATTCTGAGACTAAGATATGGTAAGCAAATGAGTGAAATGAAATGAATTTTTTTATTCAAATTCAGATATCATGTATCACTTTTTGAACGTCATATTTTTTTTAAATTTGCAAAATTGAAAAACTTCTAGCGTTTCGGAAAGACCACTGCTGAGAAGAATACGCCGAAAGAAACTCAGTCCAGTTTTGGTCCCTAATGCCTGAATGGCTATGCTTATACATAAGTAGTTATTTGTAACAATTTTTAAAATTATATTAATTAATGATGTAGGTACATGTGTGTTCTAAAATAATCGGCGGCAGCACTTATGCGTCGGGTCCGGTAAGCTGTGATTGGGCCACAATGTGCCAGTTGTTCTTCTTCTGCTTTATATAATGACTTCCACCGAGATTTCAGTGATTCTGCCAATGTCCAGTATACTGAGATACTAAGTATCGGTAAAGTTTTAACAAGTAGCATTAAAGATGGCGTATGTTCTTTGCCAGCCTCGTGGGAGTTTCTGGTTACAAATCTATACGAGTCCATATAACAGTCTACTTTAACTATTTCACAAATTGTTCATGAGCACGAGTAATTATAACACCAAACTACGTTTCAACAACTACTATTTCATACTATAAAGTTAACATAAATCAATTTGCGAAATCGTCTAAGGTAAACCCCAACTGCACCTCTTGACTTCCCACCACAAACTCCATTCAGTTGCTGCTGCTTGTCAAATATTATCCAATGACACCGGCTTATCGCAGTCTACGCCTTAGTGTTGCCATCTGGTGGTGAGCATTTCAGAAAACCCCAATTTTGGCGAGCCCTGGGAAATAATTTTGCATTTTTATGAGCAAGGCTCTAGTTAGTATTATTGTGTTGTGTGAATAAATGCTCTCAACGGCTTATTCAATGAATTAAAACTGATTCAATGAATTTATGGCAGGAAATAATGGAGTGGTTTGACGTTGCCTTCTACATTTCATACACTATTAAACAATCAGCATATAGGCGCAGGTTGCCCTACGTACGATGTTTTTCTTAACAAGATACAGGTAGTGATCGGTGAAAATGTCAGATTAACCTAAAAATTTAGAAATATAATACGGTCCGGGTCGGATTTGAATTGAACCCGAGGCTTTCAGGATATCACTCGTAACCTTAGACCACTGAGCGACTACCACTTGCTCAGCTGATATACTTATATGCAAATGAGTTAATACACTGATTAACATAACAAGGCATTATAACAACAAATGTCTTTGCAACAAAACGCTCGGAAATGGAGCAATTTCCCGCCAAAATCCAGATAGAAGCTAAGCGCTCTATTGTTCTTTATTTCGAACAAAGAACCCGGAATGGTGTCAAATGACAATTATTCGTCTAGACGACGAACGAGGCGCAATATTTTGTATTTGGAACGTCATTAATGTCAGTTAGGAGGGTGCGTGACGTCATCGCGGCGGGAGCTCGGAATGAGTTTGAAATTGGAACGCGTAGTTTATGGTAGCTGTGTCGGGATTGGCTAGGGCGCGGTAGCCTAGAAATGCTGACATATAAATTCGCTCAGTAACGAGCTGAGTCGGAGTCTCGGACTCGATAACGTGGAGAACTGTTATGTCTGTGATTTGCACGTGGGTACCTAGTTTTTACGCTATTTACGAATTAGTCGTCTGAGAAAAAAGGGATTTGGTATTATTGAAACAACACAAATACAGCTAGAGGGATGACTTTTATAAAAGAAAAGTTATAATATACTGCAAGCAAAAGAAGTAGGACCATGCCAAAAGGCTCAAGATGTGGACATTATATCTGAGAAAGAAAAAATATATTCTTGTTACTTCAAGTATTACAAATTTTTAAGCTCAAAATTTCAATATACACTATTAAAGTACCAAAAAGGTGCCACTCAGCATAAGGCAGTGACATACAAAACGTATTGAATACGAGTATCTGTTGTTCTAGTGTGTAAGTCCCCAGAACTGATTTAGGCAGTTTCAAGTATGCTGTATTTGGGTGGTTGGTAATTAATAAAATAAATAAATAAAATAAAAATCGTTTATTTTCAGACTATTAAAAATCCATACAGTACAGAGAGAAGTTAAAAAGTTAAAAATAAAAGTTTCATAAAAATCTGTCACCAGAAGGTTCACGAAATTACCTATAAATAATGTAATTCCGTGAACCTCCTGAAGACCGCCCCATCCATTCTATCCGCTATCATCACCAGCACTCTATTTCTGCTCACCCTCACCCTACGCACCAAAGATAGAATCTTTTTTCGCATGATTGCATAAAAGTCATCAATTGCTGAATCAGCGAATGTTTATAGGTACGGCATGTATTATAATAAAGTTCACTAGTGTAGTATGTGAGATGATGCGTGTTCTATCGTCTTAAGTCCAATAATTGAAACACCAAAAGCAGTTAGATATGCGTAGCCTTTATTAGGCATACAGGACACGACTGTTGTCTCTGTGCCTCGCAATTGAGTATATGAACGGTGTACACAAAACAGTGGTTACAGACATAAAATATTGATGTAGGGTCCCTATACACAAGGTTTTCAAGCTGCCCAAAGGCATCGGACAAAGAGTATTATTAACTGTCGTTAGATAATTTATTTAGACTATCGGATCCAACGGTTTAAATTGCCTCAGCACGGTAGATATTTTTTACGGACAGACATAGATATATGCCATTTCTGGTTACCCTAATGGGGACCACGCCATAGGTTACTTACCATGAGTATGCGCTATTAATATTGTTCGCCCAAGGTGCCATCAGTCCAACGTGAATTATTCCTCGTCATTTTTAGTTTCACATAATAGGGACGCTTGCTCACTACTGATTTAGTCGCAAGGAAACCTTACGAGCTCGCTCCCGTGTGCGTTCTCGGCAGAGTAAATAGGACCACTCCAAGTCTTCCCGTGGATGTCGTAGAAGGCGACTCAGAAAACACTAGCTAAAGAAAGCTTATAAACATCAAAGAGAGATCTGGTCAGCGTGGAGAATGTAGGCCAAATCTTTTGACTGCTGTGGCTAACATATGGCTCTAGTAGTACAGAGAGGGTCGTGCTCATGATGATGATGAAACCTTACGAACGTAACTTACCCTTTGAGGCCAAGTTGTTTTTGGTATATTGGGGGTTTCGCCCTAAATTGGCATTCTGAAATTAAATTAAAGTAAGTGTTACATCATACATGTATACATTTTATCAAGCCGCTTTCGCTTGGGGGTAGGCAGAGACCAAGGACCTCCACTTGTTACGATCCTTACATACCTCTCTCGCTTCATCTACATCCATCACACTTTTCATGTATGCTCGTCGGTTTCAGGTATGAAATATAAATAAATTCTCGCCATTTGAAATCTACCCCCAAGTCCGTTTCCATATTATCTAGTTGATAGATATCCACAGCTATCAGACTCATCAGTGTATCTGCAGATCTCACCGATACCATATGGTAGTAGTGTGCGTATGTCTGGGTGTAGCAGTGTGCGTGCTGTAAAAGGATTTGTGTGTCACACGTCGATAGATGCTGCTAGATGTGTCTGGAAAGTACACGGGGGTAACGATAGATTGACAGTAGAGTGCTTACTATATACTATATCCCATGTTTTTTTTTCTTCATTATTTTTTAGTGAACAATGCAGTCCAGTCAGTGAGTTACTGTCAGAAATTTTTGTTTACCTAGTATAAGTGAAACTTACGAAGAAATAAAGTTTATTTAAAGTTAAGTTTATATAGGTAGTACCTATATGGTAAATATACCCTCTTATATTGAAATCAGTACACAAACTTTAAGGGGTGACTCAGCCCATCAATATGAACAACTTTTGTTATGGGACCAATGCTGAAAATTAAATATAATTTTTACCTTTTCCATACATCCGGTCCGATCAGCTGGACACTTTTGTATGGGTATGTAAATTTTTTTTAGTTCCCAGCTTTGTTCCCTTATCAAAAGTTGTTCATGTTGATGGGCTGCGTCACCCCTTAACGTTTATGTATTGATTTCAAAATAAGGATGTATAATAGGTTGCCATGCCAATGACATGATGATAACTAGTAACTACCGTAGATATTAGGTCGAGCTCCGTGGCGCAGCGGTCAACACGCTAGCCTGCGACACGGGGGTCCCGGGTTCGATCCCCGGTCAGGTCACTATGGAAAAAGATCTTTTTCATATTGACCTGGGTCTTGGATGTTTATCTATATAAGTATATATTATAAAATATAGTATCGTTGAGTTAGTATCCTGCGACACAAGTTCACAACTTACTGTGGGGCTAGCTCAATTTGTGTGATATGTCCCTATATATTTAAATTTAAAAAATTTTAAAAAAATATTAAATCGAATAGAGTTAATAAAAAAATAAAGTTTACAAAACATTAATTAGATTATGTACAATGGACGGTCTTATATTGCTAAAAGCAATTTCTACCAAACTACCGATGGATTGAGAGGACTAAAGAACGTTAGCGAACGGAGTGTACTGCTCTATAACTAATATTAAACATAAATATACATATACTTAATAATGCACTACTTAGATGGTGTACCTATAATTTGTGCATCAAATAGGCAAGATAGATTTAAACTAACGTGAGATATAGACATTATTAAAATAAGTAACAACGGGTTACTCACGTAATAGTCAGCTACTGGCCGACATGTTTCGACCTCATCCGGAGGTCTTCCTCATGGCGAATGTGAATTGAGACGCGCGCAAGATGTCGTACCAATCCGCACTTATCCAATCCAGTTACTGACTATTTACGTGAGTAACCCGTTGTTACTTATTTTTATACCGAAAGGTTTAATGTAACATACATTTTATGTGAATAAAAAATATGAAATATGAAATGTATAAAGGCAAGATAGAGGTTGACCTCTATATGCACTTAAATTATTCATAAAAAAATCTTTTTGGACAACTATCTGTTATTTCCAACAATTCTAGTTCCCTAACTCGCCGGCAACAGGCTTGTTCCAATGCGAGCTCTATGCTCTATAAAGTTGGCGCTCCGCTCAATACGGGAAATGGCGGGATAACTAGGCCGCTCCCGCCATAGTATAGATACAAGAAGCTCAAGTCTGACCGATCTATTTTGATAAGGGATTCCACTGTTACCTTATTTTTCGTAGATTGTTAACGTAACATAGCACCAAAAAAAGGGGACTAAATTATGAAAGTGGTATTGTATTGAGATAACTTAACACGCAACCATCATCATCATCATTTCGTGTAGGTGACACGGTCAATCGACCTTGCACACCCTGGTGTCAGAGTTCTTCGGAACCGCCTCTCGGTCTCTGACGTGGTTCCTTTAACGACTACTAGATGGCTTACACAGGTCGCGTCCCATAATATAAATTCATCATAAAACATCATAAAAATTGTAGAGCTTAGCCGTTGGCTGACTGTCATGTTGAGATGGCGCTCGTTAAGCTACAACAGATGAATGGTCAAACAAACGAACAAATACAAATTTGAGAAAACATACAAAATCAAGAAAACGCGTCTCGCATCGTTTTAACACACTGTTGTGTTTTGGTATTACGCACAGGGCGCGTTCAGCCGCACTGTCAGTGTAGAACGGTGGTACGCGCGTCGCGTGAGGCGCCGTACAGCCGGAGCGTTTTAAAGTTGTCCTTACGGGATAGTCTCATTTTGGCTCGTTGTAGTCAAAGTGTTAGTTCCATCTTCTTCTTCTTCATCAGGTCTCTTTTAGTCTCCACTGCAGGAGCACGACCCTCTCTTTACTACCAAAGCTATATAAACATCAAACAGAGTAGGCCAAATCCTCTGACTGCTTTGCTAATTCCATCTCATAAGATGAAATAACCTACTGCTATATTCGTTTGCTGTGGCTGCATACTGAACCGATCTTCATGTTTTACGAGTTTTTCACAGTCCGTAATTTACTTAGGCCACTTGTTTCGTGACTGCTGGGATTTTGTTAACGAGTACATTGACCTCTTAACTTTTCAAGGCTTAATAGGGCCCTTCTAAAATTTTAAGATACTTAAAATCAGGGTTACAATATCAAATTCTTTACAAATTTTAGCATGTGTGCATACAGTTGGGAGCATGTTGAATCTCTGTGAAAAAATTGCCAGACTTTTATTTTGTACAGTGGGACACATAGAAAAGAATACCATCCCCATAGACACCGCTATGCCTTTGTATCAATGATTAAAAAGCTGGCCAATTTTTCAAAGCTTGTGTGCGTGACAGCTTTGTTTTATCCTATTGCTTAAGTTCTAGTTCTGTGCAGTTACTGTGGTGTTATCACACGCGTCCTGTCAATTTATGCCCTCAAAATCCGTCAAATTGGTAGCTGTGTGTGCGCGCGACCCCCTATGGATTGGACACTAATTTTTTTTACGCTTTTAGTCTAATAGAGTCTATCTATAGTCAAGGTCCCCATACTTTTGGCACTAATTCTATAGTTTTAGCTTTTATTTTCTTTCATCTGTCTTGTGTAATAATCAAGTCTTGCAAAGTTACCTTAGAAGTATATTTTTTGTAATTAACCTATTTTGTCCCACTGCTGGGAAAAAGTCTCTGCCTCATCATTCTTTTTCCACATTTTTTTCGGAAGAACCTACGTGTAGAATAGCAAGTATTAAAAAAAACTGACTTTAATTTTTCCTTGCAACTGATACACACTTAATCTCATTATCTTAAGAAATACAGAACCGATTTTGTCACTTGCACTGTTCCATAAGTTGGACTGTACCAAGTTCAACTAAAAAAGAATTAGGTAGCAATCGGACTTACAGATTATGAGATATGCGCGGACGAACATACAAATATACATACCTACATACTTACTCGTGAAATTTGGCACACGTATTCAGAAGCTAATAAAAACTAACATATACATAAAACTGTCAGTACAGTCCCGGGACATTCAAAAGTAGAATAAATGAGTATCTCTTGGAAAGGCATGTAACATCTTCAACTTAGTCGTTACTTACCATCAGGTGAGATGGGACACAAATGACTAATTCAATAATTAATAAAAAAAAATACATACTGGTTGAATTGGTAACTTCCTTTTTGTAGTCAGTTGAAAAAATATTCGAACAATGTCGGGTTAAAAAAACTCACCGGGCCTGTAAATTCGTTCACATGCCCCATTTTCAGTTTAACCTCGGTGTTATGGGACTGTTGAAACACTTGTCCAATAATAATAAAAACGTTACTGCCCCATAAATTGTGAAGGGTTGCTTCAAATGAATAAGTTAGCTGTAGGGGTTGTCACTGCTTTGATGGAGTCGTTATTTTGTAAATTAACTAGACTAGGGTTTAGACTGTCTTTTTATTGGATACTAGTCACTCACACAAGGCCCCAGGCTCTATCTATTTTGTAAAAGAGAAAGACGTGATGTTTTTAGCAGTTACTCTGTTTCTGTTTAGTCGAATATAAGTTGCAGAAATAAATAACAGGTACATTGATTGATTGACTGAAGGACCAAAAGATGATTGAGATTTCGAGCGACCAGAGGGCTGGCCAAAAGATCGGTATTGCTACACAACGTGGCCATGCTGCCAGCCTTCTGGGCAAGCTACCACGGAGCAACGACCTACCCGGCCTTTTTATGGGTATAATTTTTTTTTAAGTTGTTAATTTAGTACAAGAAACGAAGTATCACAAGACATCGACATATTTAACTGCACATTAGTAGAGTTCGAAAGGGAAACACTTAAATTTCTATGTGGTAATAATAATTTAAATAATAATGTTCATTTGTATATTTTGTGACACATGTTATGTATTGGTATGTAATGACTGTAAAGTAGCATGTTTTTCAATAAATAAATAAACACATTATTTATAAATAATAAACATTTAAACTTTTTTAAAAGAAACTTAAAAGATTTTTATGTTCAATCTACTTACATATAACCCTAGATCCCGGTTTTTTCAACGTTTCGCTCTGATTTTCGACCAAACATACCTGGCAAAACTAACCATAGCAGTCTCTCTGAGTCTCTCAGAGACAGTATCTTCTTTCTTGGTAGTTTTTATTCAGTCTATTGATGAAGTCAGATGGTAGACTAGTCACAAAAGAGAACGAAAAATCTATCGTATTTGGGCTCATGTGAGTTTTCTTGGCAAACACTATACGAGCAGTTCCAAATAGTCTGATCGTTTAAAATACAAACTTGTCACAAAATTATTTCTTCCAATTAAAACTTTTTTAGCTTAAAATATAATTTTTACTTTTCATTGACGGGCAAATTAAGTAAGTATCTGATAAAAACGACCACTTATATTCAAAGCTTCTTAAGAATTTACGGCTAATTTCCGCTCAGGACAAAAAACCTCAAAATATCCGCAATCAAATCAGCTGACACAATGCCACTCGGCACACCGTGTCAAGGGTGCTTGACCCGCGCGCCAATTAAACGGGGCAAGGCAGGTGTGCGACGGGATGGCTCTCGGCATATTTTTGGCGTTGCTTCTATATCTATAGAAATATATGCCAGTGTACAACGCCAAAATATATGCCAGAGAACCATCCCGTAGGAAGATTCCCGTAGTAGGAAGATTTCTACTTCATCAGGTCTTTTTTAGTCACCACTGCAGGAGCACGACACTCCCTGTACTTCTAGAGCCAATATATTAGCCAGAACAGTCTGACTTAGCCAACACACTCCACGCTGGCCAGACGGGTTGGTCTCTTTAATGTTTTAAAGCTTTGTTTAGTTTGTGTTCCCTAGTCACCATAGATAAACGTCTTCCTAGTTATCTTCTACGGCATCCACGGGAAGACTTATAGTGGTCCTATTCTACTCTGCTGGTACCTACATACAAAGTGGAAGAGACATGCCCGTAATAAATCGAACTACAGGCTATACTAAAACACTTTAGTATAATGAAATTAAAATTCCAAAAACAAAAAAAAAATCGACATTCCGATACAAATCGCCCAGGTGGCTGCACACTTTTGTATCGAAATGCCAAAATTTAATTTCGTTTTTTGGCCGTTATCTCAATTTCATTTTGCTGTAATGACCTAGTATAGACCATGGTTCAATTTATTACAGGTATGTCCCTTCCACATCGTATATCTTTCTACATCCATAAATAATGTCACGTCTTTTGCCCTTGCGGGGTAGACCGTCAATATAAACAGTAGTTCATAAAGTACTTTGAAGGTAATCCTTTAACCCAACGCTAATTAGGTGCAAGACTGGTGCGACGGGATGGCTCCCTGGCATATTTTTGGCGTAGCTTCTATATCTTCCTACTTCAGTCTTTTTTAATCCCCACTGCAGGAGCACGACCCTCTCCCTGTCCTACCAGAGCCATATATTAGCTAGAGCAGTAAGAGGATTTGGCCTCACTATTATGTTCACTACGGGACTTACCGCGATTATTTTTGAGTTCTGTCTGATATTTCGACAACATTGCAGCTGCCATTTTCACAGTTAGTCTGATATTTCGACAACATTGCAGCTGCCATTTTCACAGTTAGTCTGTGAAAATGGCAGCTGCAATGTTGTCGAAATATCAGACAGAACTCAAAAATAATCGCGGTAAGTCCCGTAGTGAACATAATAGTGATTGTGACCGCGAAAGCGAGATTTGGCCTCAATTTCCACTCTGGCCAGATGGATTGGAGACCTCTCTTTGACCAATGCTGGTCGATGGGTGGCGATGGCTGCGGAACGTGGTCAACATTTGGTTGTTTTTCAAGCTGCCTTAAGGCATCCGACATAGCTAAACGACTGCCATCAACGATGACAGCCGGGACCAACGGCTTAATGTGCCTTCCGAAGCACGGAGGAGATCGAAATATTTTTATGCCACTTGCGGTCACCCATCCAAGTGGGGACTGCACCCGGGGTTGCTTAACATACGTAAGCGCTCAATAGAGCTCACGCCCACAGGACCATCGGACTCATCATTTAGTAACCCAAAAGTGCTGCTGCTTCCTTCCCGCGCAAACCTTAAAATCTGGGGAAAAATGGGCTATCTAAACTTTGAGTAAAAGGGATGAGTCATACAAATAAAAGGTTGTATGTATAAGCCAAAATATAATTTATTGTCATATCACAATTGCATAAAAATTAATAATTACAAATACTTGCTTTATTACATTACTTGCTTACATCTATTCATCTCAATGATCGAGTCATCGTGTAGGATAGTACAGAGCATAGATATCAGAATATTTGTACAGAGCGAATGTATTTTTTACAGTAAATATGAAAAATACCTATTATTGAAACGAAAAAAGCCCCTTGTATCAAGTACAGTGGCGTAGCTAGCATGAGTATTAAACCAGAGATGGGGGTGCAAATGGGAACGCTCCGAGACTTTGAAAATGGACTTTTAAAATTCAGTGCTGGTACGTACCGTTTTTTGTGGGTGGGAATGACACGCAGGACGAACCGCCCCCGCCACTGTTCCCTAACTACGCCACGGATCAGCTGATACGACTATAGAACAGGAAAAAATTGCTGAACTTGCTGTCAAAATTTTAATAGTATTTAAAAAGTTTTTTTGGAGAATCAGATCCCTGAGAGTTGCAAGTAAGGGAAAGGCAAAATGGAATTACTAAAGGTTTTCATTCATAAAAAATTGGACTAAAAACGAGCTGAGATGACCATAAGAGTTGCTGGGGAAACCTCAGAATTTGCCCAATTTTACGTCGATTAGATATTTATGAGCTGCTTTACAAGGATCTTGGTTGGTATCCTTCAAGGGGCAACTGAGTCCCTCAATACGAACATTGTTTCCTATTAGACCAATAATCAAAATTCGGAAATCAAATCATGGAAAATTAATTTAAGTTGTTAAAATAAACATAATATAAAAATTAGTATTTTTTTTTAGTTCTGTGCTTGCTCCAGATTTAAGAAATTCGTAATTCGATGAAAATTAAAACTTCGTATACACTTTTTATTTATTAAATACTACTGATTTTAGTAATAAATAGAATTTTCGTGCTAAGTCCGTTAACATACATGCACAATTAAGTGTTAATAAGCACAAAATCAAATCTCTACTAATTTATCTCTGCATATGTTCCACACATTTGTGACGTAGCGAACTACACCGTCGCCCGTCACAAACGCACACGCGCGCGCGCCTACCGTAGGCATGAATCGTTGATGTCACCGGCAGCGATAAGCGACGCACACTAGCGCAGCCCGTCCCTATATAAACGCAGAGCGGACCGTCATTAGGCTCCCCAGGCAACGCCCAAAGCCGAGGTTCGTCCCTCCTGGGAACCCTTTGGTGATGTTTGCCTTACAGGTTGAGGGCACTCTGCCCTCACCTCAAAAGTCCGGTGAAGTAGCGAAAGCTCACTTGGAGCTAGCTACGTAGTCCATTCAAAAAAAAAAAAAAAGTCATTAGGCAGCATTCTCTCGACGAGAGAGTGCGAGCCACAGTCGGCCGGGGCGTATTGCCTGGAAGATTGTGGATTTGGTCGGGAGGGCTTACAGTCGGCCGGGGCGGATTCCCTGGAAGATTGTAATTCCCTTTTGCGTCGTCCGGGGCGGATTTCCTGGAAGATTGCAATTTCCCAACCACCGTCGGCCGGGGCGTGTTTCCTGGTAGATGTTGGTTGCCCGACCATCCGTCCGGGTGGAGTTACTGTCGGCCGGGGCCCTTCCTGGAAGAACGTAACTGTCCACCCCCCGTAGGTTCCCGTGGGGATCACCAGTCGGCCGGGGCCTTTCCTGGAAGAAGGGTGATTTCCCTATTCTCCGTGGGGGATTACGGTCGGCCGGGGCCTTTTCCTGGAAGAACGTAATTTCCTCACCCCCGTAGGTTCCCGTTGGAATCACCGTCGGCCGGGGCCTGTCCTGGTCGATCTGGTGTTTTCCTCATACCGTGTCGTTGTCTAAGACAACCCCCGTATCTAGAACCGTAGGCATCCTGACGAGCTACCGAGCTATCACACCCCCCGATCTTTCGCGCCACCTGCGCATGTTACCGTAGCCGTGTACCGTACCGCGCGTGCCCTCAGCACGCACCCCGCGCTTTGTGCATCCGTATAAGCACTCCGCGCCCCGTGGGATATCACATCCCTTCCGTTCGTTGTTCGTCCAAGCTGAGTTGGCCGTCCAACCCCCGTTTATCACCCGCGCCATCGTTGAGAGTCTACTCCATCGCGAATGCGCTTGTGACCCCGTATACCGCTCTGCTATTGCCTGATAATAGTTTGAGTCCGTAGCCTTTTGATTTATAATTTGTCGCTTATCGCTGTTGTTTGTAAATTGTAAGATATAAACTGCGCCACCTCTCCCGTCTCTGAAGGAGCAAGGGATTTTGTTGTTTAAACCCGTTAAGTAATAAGTTAGATTAATCCTAGATTAAGTGTTTACCTTTGTGGAAACGAATAATAAACTTGTATTTTGTTTGTAGAAATAGTTTCCTTCAAACTCCCAATCAGGACACCTCTTTAGACACAGACCTTCAGTCGACCCTTCAGGTGACCAAGGTCTTTAATGCTGACAGTAGCACCCCGTGGTTCGACTCCACGCATTTGCTACATCACACATTTATTAAAGTTTTTTTTAACTAAAAACTATAAATTAAATCATATTTTGGTGCTAACTTTGTGAGTTGTTTTACTTTACATTAATATAAATTAAAATAATGTCATAAGATAAAAATGTGTAAAAGAGTTTGGGAATGGAAGTAAAAGGTCGAAAAAATAGGGGAAGACCAGAAAAAAGGGGGAATAGAGAGTGCAAGAGAGGAAATGGGTAAGAAAAACATCACAAAGAATATGATCAGCAATAGATAGTGGAAGAAACTGCCGACCAGTGGTCGGCACAGCATTATCAGTTTCTTCGTTCAAGGTAGTACAGTCGAGAAAGGTACAGAAGAAGATGATGTTATACATAAGATAAAAATGTAAAGTAGGGGCGCTGAGTGCTTCCCGGCAGAGCAGAGCAGAACCACTCCAAGTCTTCCCGTGGATGTCGTAGAAGGCGTCTTAGGAAACACAAGCTAAAAAAGCTTATAAACATCAAAGAGACCTCCAAATCTAGCCAGCGTGGAGAGTGTAGGCCAAATCCTCTGACTGCTCCGGCTAATATATGTCTCTGGTGTTAAAGAGAGGGTCATGATCCTGCAGTGGAGACTAACTAAGACCTGATGATGATGTTAAGTTGGAGAAGACTAAAGAAAAGAGAAATGGAGTGTGTAAGATAAGACATGGGTAAGAAGGGGGGGAAGGGGAAGGGAAGACTGAAGTGGAAGAAACTGACATGATAGCCGACCTCACATAATTGTAGAGAAAGGTAGAGAAGATGAAGTAAACAAAACTATAGCTGTAACAAAACAATATACGTTATAAACATAGATAAAATAAAAAGATAAAATTGGAAGTTTCAAACAGTAGAATTGTGACAAATATTTTTTTATTAAAAGATCCGAATATTCTCGTTCTTTTTCTAGCAACCGAATACTCAACAGCATCTTAAGTAAAGGTATTTTCAATCTTATCTCGTGCTCTTTCTCGCTTGTCTAGATTATTTTGGATTTTCGGCCTTTAGGGGAATTAAAGACGTGTTTATCCAAAATCCTGTTGAGTATTCGGGCTAAAGTAATTTAATAATTTGCTGTCGCTTACTGTTACTTCTTTTACAGGACTTAAATATTTTTTGATTCATTTATATACATTTTCTAAAATAATATAGAATACCTTACCTAAAATTAAACGCCCCTTAACATATATATTTACTCTCTCACATACATAATATTTCACATAAAAGATAAAAATCAACTCCCACCAAACTACTAAATTTAAATTGGACCAATCGGGAAGATTTGATACTCTATATGATTTATTTTTAGTAATTCGGCGTTTTTGGTAAGTCAGCCCTTTCTTAATTTTCGGTTTTTATCTAAAGTAATGCGTAATGTATGTCTCAAGTAATGTCATCTGTCAAAGCGTTTGAGAGATTTTTTGAGCTTTTATTTTATATGAAATGAATTTTGGTTTTCATCTAACTTAATTATGATAAAGTAGTCTCAAATTACTTTGAATCTCTAAATCTGAAATGGGTTTTTAGAGTCTCTATTTAAAAGGATGGCAATGAATTTAAAAACTATGTCTACTAATTACGTAATTGACTGGACTGTGGACAGGATTAGATGATGAAAACACGGCTTTACTCACGTTAAACGTGAGTAAAGCCGTGTTTTCATAATGAATTTATCTCGAGTAAGTTTAGGATTAGATGAGTTGATATTTTAACGTGTGAACTAAATGAGTTGATATTTCAACGCGTGAACTAAATGAGTTGACATTTTAACGCGTGAACTAATACGAATTTAAAGAAGAATCGCCGTATGCATTCAACAAAAGTGTCGTAATATCCTTTCACACATAGAAATAATCATAATTAGTGGGGAGTTCACTTTTAGATGAGAAAATCAAGTTATCCTTACGCTAGTAAGCAATACTGTCAAGGCCACAATTATAGGCATAATTTGACTATTATAATCAAATCAGTATTAAAAAGCTAGAGTATTCATTAAGAATTTTTGATTAAAATTAATCTCAGATACTAAAAATATTAATTTGTAAAATACGGGTCACTCACGTATAAAGTCAGCTACAAGCCGAATAGTTTCGACCTCATCCGGAGGTCTTCCTCAGGGCGAATGTGAACTGAGACGCGCGATCGAAGTCGTCCCAGTCCGCACTGGTAAGGATGACTTCATACGCGACCGACTCGTATTTTACATATTAAGGGGGCACACTAGGCACAGTAGCGACGCCAATAATTTTATTCCTAATACTTTACAAATAGAAAGAAATTCAAGAATGTAAATCATATAAACTTTAGTAAATAACCTGAAGTATTTTTGGAATCTTGTTTTAATATTATGAGAATCAGTCATTAAGAGAAATAGTGATTACCGCCAAAAACTCTCATAATGCTCACTGATTCTTATAATATTAAACATGATTCCAAAAATACTTCAGGTTATAAAATTACTAAGGCTTATATGATTTACATTCTTGAAGTTCTTTCTATTTGTAAAGTATTAGGAATAAAATGATTGGCGTCGCTACTGTGCCTAGTGTGCGACCTTAATAATCTTCATTCAGAAAAAAATAAGATAGTATAAAATGTCAATAATTTACTTGCTGTTATTTTTCAAAATTATTAAGTTCGAAAAATAACAACAAGGGTCAGTGAGGGTTTTAAGATACGATAATAGTGAGCACTGAAACTTAGCTCCAAGCTGTTTTTCATCGATTGTGTTTATTATCCCTAATGGAATACAGAATCGAAAGAAAAGGTGAAAATCGAAAATAAAATCAGGCTTCCCATAGAAATTCGCCCAGCTGATTGGCGACTTTGTATGAGAGGTCTAAAAAAATTTACGTTTTTTTTTTCCTTATAAATCTGTATTCTATAAAGGATTTTGATCCCGAGATCACAATATAATTCATAGGTTCAAAATCAGCACGTATAGAGCACAGAAAGTCGCACTTATTCCATCTTATTATAATACGAGGACCAACTTTAATATCTGGTTTAAGGGGGCACCCTAGGCATAGTAGCGACGCCAATCATTTTATTCCTAATACTTTACAAATAGAAAGAAATTCAAGAATATAAATCATATAAGCCTTAGGTAAATAACCTAAAGTATTTTTGGAATCATGTTTGATATTATCAGGATCAGTGAGAATTATGAGAATTAGATTACCGCCAAAAACGGCCGTTTTTGGCGGTTATCATGTTTTCTCTTAATGACTGATTCTCATAATATTAAAACATGATTCCAAAAATACTTCAAGTTATTTACTAGTGCTTATATGATTTAGATTCTGGAATTTCTTTCTATTTGTAAAGTATTAGGAATAAAATGATTGGCGTCGCTACTGTGCCTAGTGTGCGGCCTTAAACGATTATCCGCCCAAATCGAACTGACAATGACAGACGCGGAAACGTCTAAGTTATAGGTGTTGACTTATTTCAGTCGGATAAGAGTCAGGGCAGACAGAGAGCAGAGCAGCGGAGAGCATATTTAAGACTCGAAAATAAACCTTAAAACCGTATTCATATAGTGCATATATGTTTGAGCTCGCTTGGCCTCAAGACCGCGCGAGCATTTTTGTCTTATCAGCATGGTTGCTCTATATGGCATTAGTGTTAAAGTTTATTTTCGAGCGTCTTAAGAAAATGCTCTCCGCTGCTCGCTCCCGGTGTGTGCTGGCGCTAATGATTTAAACCAGGTACTAAAGGTATTCCTCATTTTATAATAAGACGGATAATGTTTATTTTTGGGAGGTCCTTTCATAGAAATACGAAAAAAATAAAAAGTATTCCACATGCCTATTCATCGGAGCCAATATTTCAGTGCTGCCATCTACTATGAAATATCTCAGAAGACCCCATTGATTTTAACTACTTAAAGTTAGTGCTTACAAATTAATTTGCGAATTGTTTGGTCCATTTTACAATTATATCTACACAATTTCACAAAATATTGATACAAAGATAATGTCAAAGTGAATAAAAAATATAATTGAAATTATAAGATATACGTTATATTTTCGTGTCAGAGTTAATAAAATTCAATTATAAAATATATAGGTACTTATTAAGCTATTATAGTTACCCAATAATACTACAGTGCCCGGCAAATAAGTTGAACTAAGTGTGAGTAGGACACCGCAATACATTGCCACTGATTAATATAGGTGTATCTCGCTCACACTTAGTTCAACTTATACGCCGCGTGTTACTTACCTAAAAAACGCGCGTTCTACACGCACCAAATATTTGATATGTTTTTCTAATAATTTAAACGTATTATAATAAAATACCTGTAGTATAGGTTCCATCCAAGTACAAATAAATTATTGGTTGAAAGAAAAAAGCTACGTAGTCATGCTAATATTTTGCCTAGATTTTTAATAGGCTATTTTCCTGGGTTAAAATATTAATAATAAAATTAGACAGTCAGTTAGACAATCAAAAAATATTGGACACGTATTTTTTCTTTCGTTAATTAAACAACAAATGTCAAAGATAAAGCGTGTCAAAGTTCATGAGTGGGGGCTTGTGACATCACAGGCCACTAAAAAGTGTACTGGCCAGTGACGTCGCATACAATTTTAACGGGCTTATATCTTTGTAATTTTTTGTTTGATTGACAAAAGAAAAAACACGTGTCAAATGTTTTTGGATAATCTAACTAACGGACTAATTATATTTTTTTCAGAAAATAATCCATTGCACTATAATTTTCGTGTTTGTTAAGTTAATAAAAAAATATTTAATAAAATTAAACTGGGATAAAAAAGTCGATGACGATACTTACGCCACTCTTAGTGAGTTCTTTCCGAATATTATATTATTATCATATATATTCTTCCAGCAGTGGGATAGAACATCTACGGGCTAGGAAAGAAAAACTTCTATAGCCGTTCACTATACTCTAATGTTTTGATATTTTAACGCTCATATTTATTCCGAGATCGAAATATGACGCGTTAATACGCAAGTCTGCGCACGAATTTCGCGCTTCTGGATCTCAGAGGAAAATGAGCATTATGATTTTGAGTTAAAGGTGCGTTTGCCATATTAACTTCGTTTCGCTTCGCTTAAGACTCTGCGCTAGTATGAATTGACCTTAAGCAACCAATAGGAATTACTGGTTTATGGACTGGTTAACTGGCCTGGATAACTGCCCTGGCTAACTGACCTGGCTAACGGGCCTGGCTAACTGGCCTAGCTAACTGGCCTGACTCGGCCTCTAGCTTCGGGTATTAGGCATATACGGTGTTTGATTATAACGCCGTTGACGTGACTGACTTCAGACCGCGCACTAGGATGGTAGGTGAGAGATTCTTCGTGAATTCGTCTAATATCTGCAAGAAAGAATGAATTAAATATCTTGAAGTTTATTAAATTAAATAGGTACGAAAAATAGGTACAACACGATAAGGCAGGGTCGCCATGTAAAGACTTATTAATGATGGTACTCTCTTTAGTATTTCATCCTATAGTTTCTATTTATTTATACTATTAAGGCATTGTTTATTGACGAGCTCCGTGGCGCAGCGGTCAACACGCCTGCCTGTGACACGGATGGTCCCGGGTTCGATCCCCGGTCAGGTCACGATGGAAAATGATCTTTTTCAGATTGGCCTGGGTCTTGGATGTTTATCTATATAAGTATCTTTTATAAAATATAGTATCGTTGAGTTAGTAACGCATAACACAAGTCTTACTAAAGTACTTACTTTGGGGCTAGCTCAATCTGTGTGATTTGTTCGTATATATTTATTTATTATTCAAAAAATAAATAATTTTCACAATGAGATCTAACTATATTTTGTACGCAGGTAATATTTGAAAAGCATGTCCGTATTATTCTTTCGTAGGAATAAAACTGAAGTTTAGGTATCATCATAAACATCATCATCAGGTCTTTCTAGTCTCCAATGCAGGAGTACGACCCTCTCTGTACTACCAGAGCCATATTCTAGCCTGAGTAGTCGAGGATTTGGCCTACACTCTCCACGCTGGCCAGACTGGAGAGGTCTCTTTAATGTTAATAAGCTTTGTTTAGCTTGTGTTTCCTTAGTCGCCTTTTACGACATCCACGGGATGACTTGGAGTGGTCCTATTCTACTCTGCTGGGAACCACACGACGAGTTTAGGTATATTAGCAGCCTATTATCCGATCACTGCTCATGAATGATGTTTGATGACATTTGTAGTTTTTTCCTTTTCCATCTCCTATTTTTATCCTTCCATGCTGGTTTGGGAGAAAAGAAAAAACATAGAATATACCAGCTGCTTTTCTTCCCGCGCAGACCGCAAAAGCCGGTCAAGAGTTTGGGCGATAATCTATGGAGTCATATCTATAGGCGATACGGCAACCTATCGTATTTTGATTCCCGTTCCTCACCTACAAGCCCACGAACATGCTCATCATCATCATTTCGAGTAGGTGACATGGTCAGTCGACCATGCACACAATGGTGTCAGACATCTTCGGAACCGCCTCTCGGCGTCTGACGTGGTTCCTTTAACGACTACCAAATGGCAGCCGGGACCACGGGCTTAACGTGCCTTCCGAAGCACGGAATCATCTTTATTATCAGACGATCAGGTGATTCATACCTGCAATGTCCTAACCAAACTGGAAACAACAAAGTATGCTTCTCGTGGGAATCGAACCCACAACCCCCGGGTCAACAAGGCTAACGCCTTAACCACTGGACCACGGAGGCAGGAACATGCTACTAAACGTTTAGCCTTTAGGTTTTACAGACCTGGGCACTGTGTACCCCGCAAGGGAAAAAGACGTGATAGTATGTATGTATTAATGTTCGACTCACTTTCAAATACTGTTCGCAGATGGCGTCGTCGGCGGGCGTGGGCTGGGGCGCCAGTTTGGGCGGCGGGGGGAGCTGCACAAACGTCACTGCTGTGCCTTCGCTACACCGTTGTTGTATTATATTGTTCACACTGCAATAAAATAATTTTAAAAACCTGCAGAATAAGCAAACCAGTTTCATTATAATGCCAGTAAAAATATCTAATTTCTTTTTCTTCTTCTGTTTTATAAAATGGCTTCCACCGAGATTTCAGTGATTCTGCCAATGTCTAGTAAATTGAGGTAATAAATATCGGTGTTGTACGGTAAAGTTGTAACAAGTAGCATCAAAGATGGCGTATGTTCTTTGATGCCTCGTGGTCGGAAGGTTATGGTGACAAGTCTATACGAGTCCATATAACAGTCCACTTTAACTATTTCACAAATTGTTCCAGCACGAGCATTTATAACACCAAACTACACCAATCTCATATTATAAAGTCCACCAAAATCAATTTGCAAAATCGTCCAAGGTAGACCCCAACTGCACCCCTTGACTTCCCACCACAAACTCTCCATCTAATTTCTAAATCGAATGAAACATTTTTTAAACTAGACGTCCCTAATATTGTAAAGAAAAGTTACTGTGGTCTATCTGTGTAATTTGTACCTTTATGTATATTTATTTATATATCTCCTAAAATTTTAAATAAAATTAACTAACCAATTAAGGGGGCACACTAGGCACAATAGCGCTGCCAATCATTATATGCCTAATACTTTACAAAAAGAAATTCAAAAATGTAAATCATGTAAGCCATAGTAAATAGCTTGAAGTATTTTTGGAATCATGTTTTAATATTATGGGAATCAGTAATTAGCAGAAAATGTGATTATGAGAATCAGATTACCGCCAAAAACGGCCGTTTTTGGCGGTAATCACATTCTCATAATTCTCATTGATTCTGATAATATTAAACATGATTCCAAATATACTTCAGGTTATTTACTAGTGCTTATATGATTTACATTCTTGAATTTCTTTCTATTTATTAGGAATAAAATGATTGGCGTCGCTACTGTGCCTAGTGTGCCCCCTTAAATCGAGATATTCGTCAGCTGGCGCGTGTGAAACTTTTGCAAATTATAACAGTTTTATTCTTTTTCTCCAATTTGTTTCTTGAATAAATCTATATGTACATAAATAAAAAGCAATCCTGCCTCACTGACTCACACAACGCACAGCTGAAACTTACTGTACCTAGAAACTTAAATCATCATCATCATCAGGTCTTCTAGACTCCACTGCAGGAGCACGACCCTCTCCGCACTACCAGAGCCATATACCAGCCTAAGCAGTCAGAGGACTTGGCCTACACTCTCCACGCTGGCCAGACGGGTTGGAGAGGTCTCTTTGATGTTAATAAGCTTTGTTTAGCTTGTGTTTCCTTAGTCGCCTTTTCCGACATCCACGGAATGACTTGGAGTGGTCCTATTCTACTCTGCCGGGAACCACACGGCAGAGTAGAATAGGACCATAATAGGACAACTTAAATATGCAACAGGAATTCCTGTCATGATGTAAGTAAGCACTAAAGGATTCTAAGAATTTCTACCTGTAGTAATCTCATCATCCCAGCCACAAGAAGTCCACTGCTGGACATAGGCCTCCCCTTAGGATTTCCAATATGACCGGTTGGAAGCGGCCTGCAACCTTCCTGCGACCTTTATCAGGTCGTCCGACCACCTGGTCGGTGGGTGTCCAAAGCTGCGCTTGCCGGTATGTGGTCGCCATTCAAGAGCCTTTCTGCCCCATCGGCCATCGGTTCTTCGCGCTATGGTGTAGTGATCTGTATTCAATAATTGTGTTGCCTCGTACACACGGGTAGTGTGGAGTGGAGGGGGCAGTTGCGTGCGAGCAGTGAACGTGCACTCAGCACGTCATCCCGATACTGGTGTGTGACCTAGTGACGTCCTAGTGACACGAGGATTACTACACTACCCCTAAGGGTGTGAAATAGAGGGGTGAAATTTTAAGCTGACGAAGTCGCGGAAAAATTGGAAGAAATCAAATAAAAAGTAGAACTCACGTTTGTAAATAGCTGAGTGGAACCCTCTGGTAGATGCTGTTCTGGTCCGAGTTGAGATCGCTGGACCACCGCGTCGAATTTTCCAACGACGGCCATTCAGTCACCTGGAATTTATATAATCGTTTTACGGCCCTGAATACGAGTCCTTTAGAGCCTTTCTTCATTTATTCCGCCAGTTGGCAAGTTATTCAAACAAAACGATGGTGTAATTCATTTCGTTTGTTTGATGGAGCCCCTGGCGACAATTCTTCGCGAACTGGTTTCATTATAGACGATGCAGCAAGGCGGACAACACCAGCCCGCTAAATAATTCTCACTACAGCCGCGCCATGACAGTCTATTTCAGTTATTCCACACATTGTTCTTAAATATGGGCATTTATAACACCAAATAACACCAATTTCACATTACAAAGTTCACTAGAATCATTTTAAAAAACAATCTAAAATAAACACCGTGTAATCAGCTAAAATTCCCGCCAAGAACTTCTCACCTGGAATTATTTACTATCCACCAGCTTTTGACAGCTGCTCCGGAAAGCAAGCTAAGCTGTTGGTGCCGGCTGTCATAATCGATGGCAGTCGTTAAGCTATGTCAGATGCCTGTGGGCAGCTCGAAAAACCTAACACCAGTGTTGGCCACGTACACATTCGATAAAAAAACAAGTACAGTCCGATTCAAACTTCATGGCGACTCGGACATTAGCTGGTCACTGCTTGTCCGCGCCCCACATCATCATCATCAGGTCTTTTTAGTCTTCACTGCAGGAGCATGACCCTCTCTGAACTACCAGAGCTACATTTAGCCAGAGCCAGTGGCGGCTCGTGACTCAAAGACCTGGTGGTGCACATCATATAACATGCCTAAAATTGTTTGGATAATTCCTAACAGCAGAAATTATTCTCTTATTTAGATAGGCATTTTTCTATTTTAATATACAAAGTATAATAATAAGAATGATACAGCGAAAGTAAAACACGAACAAATACAAACGTAAGACAATTTACGGCGAAAACTACCTAATCCGAACATATCCGAACGTCGGCGTTCGGCCCGCGTCGGGCCCCGTGCGGCGCACCAGATTTCGCTAAACTTCCATACTAATCTTCCGTCTCACGCGCCAGGCGTTTCGTCGCCTTTTCCACAGCAGCTGTATAGGCGCGTTGCGTGCACTGGGAGCGAGCGCACGGCAAACTATTTTGTCAAGCGAAAATAATACTTATTTTGTTTATGACACGACTGATTATCATTTGACACAAAATTAATATATTTTTACGTTAAACTGCTATTTTTTATATCAATGTTATTTTTTAGTATATATTTAAGCTTAAACTGGTAGTGCACCAATGTTATTTTTTAGTATATATTTAAGCTTAAACTGGTAGTGCACCCTGGCCAGAGCAGTCCGAGGATTTGGCCTACACTATCCACGCTGATCAGACGGGTTGGAGAAGTCTCTTTGATGTTTATAAGCTTTGTTTATCTTGTGTTTCCTAAGTCGCCTTCTACGACATCCACGGGAAGAGTTGGACTTGGTCCTATTCTGCCTTCGAGCAACACGGAAGGGAGTAGCCATACGCTGCATTCCCCTCTGTCAAGGTACAAGCAAAATTAGGCATATGCATGTCTATGTGTTAGTTGTGTGTGACTCATCTGTACACAAATTATTTTTTCTTTTTTATGTAATTTTTTGTGACAATGTCATAATTACTATCAAGTGACAGTTTAAGTTTTGTATGTAGGTGTGCGGAACTAAACTTGTGTGCACATTTCCCCCCGCAAAAAACGCCAGAAAAATTGTCATAGTAAATTGTCGCTTTGCCCACTCCCTCCGTCCGGTACGGAGGCCGTGTTGCTCGAAGTATTCTGCTCTACTACACCACACGGCTTCGGAGCGCCCCCCGCATACATAATATTGTGTACTGCGCTAAGACTCGCGCGATGTTCCAAGCCGCCATGAAGTTTGAATCGGACTGTACTTGTTTTTTTTATCGTATGTGTACGTGGCCAACACTGGTGTTAGGTTTTTCGAGTTGCCCACAGGCATCTGACATAGCTTAACGACTGCCATCGATTATGACAGCCGGCACCAACGGCTTAGCTTGCTTTCCGGAGCAGCTGTCAAAAGCTGGTGGATTTTGGCAGCAACTGTAAAAAGACTTCTTTTGACAGTGCCGCCACCTAGGAAAATAAAATTAAATTCAGATATTTTGTAATAATTTTAATTTAGTGTATTAATTAATTAATTAAATTAAAATTATTACAAAATATCTGAATTTTTTAATGATAATTTTGCTACAATTTCACTTTAATTTCTCTACCTACTATTTAAAATTAATATTATGTTTAAAAACAGTGTATTGTAAAATGTAAAAAATTAAGTAATTCGTAAGTAAAAAGGCAACTAGCTGCCCTCATGTTTGCTGTGCCCTTGCAGGGCGTCACATGTACTTATCTCTATGTAACAACCTTTAACTTGTGACTTGCAATAAACTGAATCTGAATCTGAAATATCCATTTCTAAAACCTCATTCTTTTTCCTCGTGTTTATGGAGATATGTAGAAAAACTAGAGAACTGAAATTGGTATTTTTCTTTTAACGCCTGATAATAAGTGATTACCGCTGCCCATGGACAACTGCAACGCCAGGGGTGTGACAAGAAATTTGCCGGCCTTTTATTTTTTCTCCCAGAGGGGAGAGGGGATGGGACTAAGACTCACTCACTCATCAAACGAAGCATAGCAGCGGTAGAACTACTACTCAAACGTCAATTTTCTGTGAGAGTGTGGTACTTCCCCGTAAGACCCGGCCCATTCATGCTACAAGCAAAAGTGAATTTCGCCGGTAGCGTGGCTCTACCACAAATAAAAAATAAAATAACTCACGTTATGAGAAGTAGCGTTTATCCTAAGCAACTTGAGCAACTCGTCCAGCCTCTCTTTGACGGGTCTCCCTTCGCCCACCAGTCTCTATACTGGGGTCCGTCTCAGAGAGCACAGTCACTGTGCGACCATAAATACAACTCACGTTATGAGTAGTAGCGGTAATCCTGAGCAGCTTGAGCAAAGAAAACCATTAAAAATAACTCACATTATGAGTAGAAGCGTTTATCCTAAGCAACTTGAGCAACTCGTCCAGCCTCTCCTTGACGGGTCTCTCTTCTCCCACCAGCCTCTATACTGGGGTCCGTCTCAGAGAGCACAGTCACTGTGCGACCATAAATACAACTCATGTTATGATCAGTAGCGGTAATCCTGAGCAGCTTGAGCAAAGAAAACCATTGAAAATAACTCACATTATGAGTAGTAGCGTTTATCCTAAGCAACTTGAGCAACTCGTCCAGCCTCTCTTTGACGGGTCTCCCTTCGCCCACCAGTCTCTATACTGGGGTCCGTCTCAGAGAGCACAGTCACTGTGCGACCATAAATACAACTCACGTTATGAGTAGTAGCGGTAATCCTGAGCAGCTTGATCAAAGAAAACCATTGAAAATAACTCACATTATGAGTAGTAGCGTTTATCCTAAGCAACTTGAGCAACTCGTCCAGCCTCTCTTTGACGGGTCTCCCTTCGCCCACCAGTCTCTATACTGGGGTCCGTCTCAGAGAGCACAGTCACTGTGCGACCATAAATACAACTCACGTTATGAGTAGTAGCGGTAATCCTGAGCAGCTTGATCAAAGAAAACCATTGAAAATAACTCACATTATGAGTAGTAGCGTTTATCCTAAGCAACTTGAGCAACTCGTCCAGCCTCTCTTTGACGGGTCTCCCTTCGCCCACCAGTCTCTATACTGGGGTCCGTCTCAGAGAGCACAGTCACTGTGCGACCATAAATACAACTCACGTTATGAGTAGTAGCGGTAATCCTGAGCAGCTTGATCAAAGAAAACCATTGAAAATAACTCACATTATGAGTAGTAGCGTTTATCCTAAGCAACTTGAGCAACTCGTCCAGCCTCTCTTTGACGGGTCTCCCCTCGCCCACCGCCGCGATGCTGGGGTCCGTCTCGGAGCCTACAGTCACTGTGCGACCAGCTTCTGAAACATTGAGTCGAAGTTAAAACAACACAATAAGCATTTTTCCTAAAAAATCATTGCAAAATAATTCCGTGTTGTAGAATATCAAAAAATATTTACGTATTTTTTCTTTTTTCTATCAAACAAATGATCAAAAAGATAAAGCGCATCAATGTGCAATGCATGACACAACAGGCCGGTAAATCAATCAATCAATATTCTTTATTTGCGTATATGAGTACAAATGTCTTGTGGAGTACAAAGTGTATCTTTTTCAATTTTTGTTTGTTTGACAAAAGAAAAAATACGTGTCCAATATTTTTCAATAATCTACCAGGCTGACTTATTATTTTAAAACTAATTTATTCAGGTAACAAGCCTATCCTCCTCATTTTGATCCCCGTCGAATACGTGCTTAGTTTTGTAGCTTTAAAATCATAGATATTAAAATTCTATAGGAATACTAGTAAGTTTCAAAAAGTCGTCGTTGGATGGTATTAGGTCAACTGATAGTTATAAACTTATAACTAATCAGAATGTATTTAAGCGTAATAGTTCACTTCTTTGATAGATGACAATGTAATCTGAACAAATAGGATAATCGAAAGTAAAACCTCTTTGCTCGACAGATGAAGAGAGAAGAGCTCCGTGGCGCAGTGGTTACCACGCCAGCCTGCGACACGGGGGTCCCGGGTTCGATCCCCGGTCAGGTCATGATGGAAAACGATCTTTTTCAGATTGACCTGGGTCTTGGATGTTTATCTATATAAGTATATATTATAAAATATTGTATCGTTGAGTTAGTATCCTGCGACACAAGTTCACAACTTACTGTGGGGCTAGCTCAATTTGTGTGATATGTCCGTATATATTTATTATTTATTAAGAGAGAGCCACACGTCAAGGTGGGGGAATTCTAGGCTCGGAAGAGAAGGAGTCTTTTAAGTAAGTCAGGTGTCTTCTTGAATTTGTTTTGAAACAGAAAGAGAAAGAAGATAGAAAATCAGATAGAGAGACTTACCATGTTTAGTTATATGCGAACGTCGATGTTCTTTAAGATGGGGGTATTCTAGAAGAGAGAGAGACAGACTCACCATTTATGGTAGTGTGTGAGACAGCAGGCGGCGTGGCCACGGCATGCACCCTCAGTCTCAAGTGCTGCCATCCGCGCGCCGAGCGCTACAGCCGCTAGTTGTAGCGCAAACAGTCGATGTATTTTAAGTGGGAGTCTTCTAGAAGATAGAGAGAGATAGAGATTCACCATGTATGGTAGTGTGTGACACAGCAGGCGGCGTGGCGACAGAATGAACCCTCAGCCTCAAGTGCTGCCATCCGTGCGCCGAGCGCCCTACAGCCGCTAGTTGTAGCGCAAACAGCGCTACACGTCGATGTATTTAAGATGGGGGTCTTCTAGAAGATAGAGAGAGGGAGAGACTCACCATGTATGGTAGTGTGAGAGACAGCAGGCGGCGTGGCGACAGCATGAACCCTTAGCCTCAAGTGCTGCCATCCGCGCGCCGAGCGCACCACAGCCGCTAGTTGCAGCGCAAACAGCGCTCGAACTGTAAAAGCCTCCTCGCGCGACGGACGTAAGACTTCTACGAGCCACACGTCGATGTATTTGAGGGTAGGGGATTTCCTGAAATGGTAAGTTTAGCTTTTCATAACGCCACAAAACGA
Source organism: Rhodophaea formosa (assembly GCA_963082605.1). Classification (NCBI taxonomy): domain Eukaryota; kingdom Metazoa; phylum Arthropoda; class Insecta; order Lepidoptera; family Pyralidae; genus Rhodophaea; species Rhodophaea formosa. The sequence goes on along the minus strand of OY720228.1, from coordinate 2,291,595 downwards.
TGTTCTAGATGTGTATATGTTAACGTACACATAAGAATTATTCTATTTAAACAAATGATAAAAGAATTTACTAGTTATGTACATTATAGATTTTATAAATTCGATATCAATTAGGATTGCTGGATGGCACTAGTGTCGCATACCCCAGTGCTTTAAGACACAGATAGATGTTTTTATAGATACTAAAGACGTCGGAAATGATCTAGATCTGTACTGAACATATTCGGAAGCTGACAGACGAGGTGGAAAAAATGGTGCCTCTTGTTTCGTTCTAAAATGAGCGAACAGGGTAGAGGGAGCAAACTGGTGTGCTTGATTGCCACAATGGGAAGATCTTCCTGCTGGGCAAGGAACAATACGTCTTCGACTAAGTTCTAGCGGAGGTTATAATATACTTATGTGTCGGATAGAAGAAATTATGCTAGCGCGTTTCAGAATCGTTTAGCGCCATCTTGTAAGAAATCTTGAAGTTATGTCGCCATCTTGACAGTTAAGTCTTTTTATTATTTCTTGTGAAGCCTTAAGTATCTTACCTTTCCACTGCTGCCATGTCCAACTGATGGAAGTTTCGACACAGACAGACGTTCTTATTGACACTCAAGGCATCAGAGATGATCTGCACATATTCGGTGGGCGACAGATGAGGCGTATCGCCGCGGCGGATAGGGAATATGATATCTCTTGTTTCGTTATAAAATGAGGGATTAGGGTAGAGAGAGCAAACTGGTGTGCTTGATTGCCACAATGGGAAGATCTTCCTGTTGGGCAAGGGAACAATACGGCTGCGACTGAGTTCTGTCGGAGGTTATATTATACTTATGTGTCGGATCTAAAATCAATCAAAAATCAAAATCAAAACGTTTATTCAGAAAATAGGCCTTTGCAGGCACTTTTTCACGTCATATCATATTTGAAATTATCTTATTAGATAATATGTATTTATTTATTGTTCAAAAGCTACAGACTACTAGCGTTTCGGAACCGACCACTGCAGAGAAGAAACGCCGAAAGAAACTCTTATCAACAGTTTTGGTCGCCTACTCGCCTGAAGGGCTTTATATGATTACGAATATTTATTCCTTATTGTCTTTATCTTTCTTTTCTTTTTTCTTTCTTTTTTCTGTTTTCATGTTACAATTTCAATATACATAGATTTATTATTTTTGGAACATGTTTATGTTAACGATCGAGTGTGCAAAGATAATAAACAACATATGATACTTAAAGTAGTCTCAAAGAGGCCGAGCAGACCAGTCCCCCCTGACAGCACCCGTTCACGAGTTGACGTGTGGATCAGCCATCGCTGAACTCAACCATATTAGAGGGAACTCAACGACCCGACACACAACGCCGCCACCAGGTTGAACATTTTTTGTGAGCACGACTAACTCTAACTAAGAAACTCTGATTGCGCGTTTCAGAATCGTTCAGCGCCATCTAGTGAGAAATCTTGAAGTTACGTCGCCATCTTGTCAGTTAAGTCTTTTATTAATTCTTTTGAAGGCTGAAGGACCAAGAATAGTACTCCCTTACCTTTCCACTGCTGCCATGTCGAGCTGATGGAAGTTTCGGCACAGACAGACGTTCTTATTGACACACAAGACGTCAGAAATGATCTGCACATATTCTGTGGCCGAGAGACGAGGCGTGTCGGCACGGCGGATGGGGAATATAGTTTCGCCTGTTTCGAGGTCGAATACGTCGGTCTTGTACGGTGATGATGGGCTGTTGACAAGAGAGAATTAAATATAATGACCGTTTAGGGTTTTGAATCATTTTCTCTGATTTATTTTTCTTTTAAATTAATAATCGGCCAAGTGCGAATCGGACTCTGCACGACATCCACGGGATGACTTGGAGTGGTCCTATTCTACTCTGCCGGAAACCACACGGCGCTACTTGAATGATGTAAATGATGTAAAAGCTCCTGAAACTCACTCTCTGAAGAAATCTTTAGGCGTAGCCGTGTCTCTGAATCCAAGCAATACTGTGTCGGGCTTCATAGCACCAAGACCTGAAAGCCGAGTGAGATGTGCCGCCCCACTTCGGACCCCGCTTGCCAAGCATAATTCCACGAACGCTTTCACCTGGGAATAATAAAATAAATTAATAGAGAAAAAAAATACTCCCCCACTTTACTTGTATGGGAGCTACCCTAAAAAAAATTTTTTTCAAAATTTTCTTCTACCATTTTTTTGGCATGATAAATATACATACCCATACCAAATTACAGCTTTCTAGTACTTATAGTCTCTGAGTAAAACCGCGGACGGACAGACAGACAGACAGACATGGCGAAACTATAAGGGTTCCTTGTTTACTACGGAACCCTAAAACCGCGTTTTTTGAAGGGGTGATTAACCCGTCGATATGAACAACTTTTTCTATGAGATTAATGCTGGAAATTCGAAAAGATGATGACTTTCTCATACAAAACTGTTCAGCCATCTGAGAACGTTGTATCATCATCATCATCATCATCAGATCTTTCTATTCTTCTCTGCAGGACACGACACTCTCTGTACTACCAGAGCCATATACTAGCCTGAGTAGTCAGAGGATTTGGCCTACACTCTCCACGCTGGTCAGACGTTGGAGAGGTCTCTTTGATGTTAATAAGCTTTGTTTAGACTTTAAGCACTTTGTATATAAATGTTGAATTCTATTTTAGAATTTTCAGCATTAGCCCCATTGAAAATTTGTGCACACGGGCTGAGTCGCCCCTTTTAGGATAAAACAGGGTTTTATTAACATTACACATAACATAAAACTCACTTTTAGATGATCGATCAATTTCAACCAGAACTTGTGCTCTTCAGCCAATGGGTCGCCGTTGCCGTCCAGTTGGCCCACTCGCACGTGTCCGACTACGAATAGACCACCCTGTATATAATAATAACTATTTATAATGCGCAGAAAGAATATAATATAACCTGTTTGTATATAAACAAAACTATTTGAAATGCGTAGATGAATAAGATCGTAAGCTAAAAGCGTAAGCTAAAAAAAAATTGTATGTTTAGTTAACAGTATACAATAATAAGTAAATTAAGCAGAGAAACACAAATTGCTTGAAAATGAATAGGTTGAATTAAATATTTATTCCACATTGTGTAACATTTAAATACGTTTTATTTTCTAGAGTTTTCGAAGAGATATTTTAATAGCATGTTTCCTGATTAAATAGGCAAGGTTTTTCATTACACTTGATAGTCATTTGAGGAATAGGCCTTTTTTCATTACACCAATCACTATTGCTTAATTTATTTTACGGTAATCGCATATGTATTTAAAAATGTCGTATGATGCTCGTACTCAGTAAGCTGGCTATTATTGTCATCGGTTTATTATAAGCACTCGGCTTCACCGCATACCTCTTTACAACTCGACTGTAATATATGTATTTAGTTTACCATATTTTCACCATATGAACTATTTTGGGTCTTTTACCTTTTTCTGGTCATTAACGAAGTCGATGAGCGGCGCGGCTTGCCTTGGAGAAGCGATGAGTAATAGCATCTGTGGTCTCCAGAACTTCACGTGCTCACGGCGGGGGTCCAGCAGGAGTAGGTATTTGCGGACCTAAAAGCAATTATGTTTGTAATTTTAGAATTCAACACAGGTATCAGAAATTTCAAGCTGTCCTAAAGACTAAGAAAAGAGAGAAGTTACCCAGGAAAACTGTTTGAAGGTAGTACAGAGGGGGTTCGTGATCTTGCAGTGGAGACTAAAAGATATGATGATGATACCAGTTTCTTACTCTTTGAAGAACAGGTGGAAGATCAGGGCTTGACTAAGAGTCCTCTGGCTAACATATGTCTCTGGTAATACAGAGAGGGTTGTGCTCCTGGAGTGGAGACTAACTAAGACCTGATGATGACACCAGTTCCTTTCTCGTTGAAGAACATACCTGGTGGAAGATTAGGGCCTCACTGAGACTACTCCCTTGGGGTCTGCACTGCTTTGGTTATGTCTCTGGTAGAACACAGAGGGTCATGCTCCTACAGTGGAGACTAACAAAGACCTAATGATGATACCGGTTCCTTTCAAACAAACCTGATAGAAGATCAACGCCTGACTCAGATTCCCCCATTTAGGGGTGTGCGTTGTATTTGCGTCTAGAGCTCGGCTCGCACCGCAGGTACAAAGTGATAATGTAACCTTAGCGCTTACACGCTCCGACCCAAGGTCATCGATAAAGCCAATGTCACCACTGTGCCTTTGTGGCGGTCGAGTACACAACCTTGCTCCCGCTACACCTTTACCAATGTTTCCCCCATTTAGGGGTGTGCGTTGTATTTGCGTCTAGAGCTCGGCTCGCACCGCAGGTACAAAGTGATAATGTAACCTTAGCGCTTACACGCTCCGACCCAAGGTCATCGATAAAGCCAATGTCACCACTGTGCCTTTGTGGCGGTCGAGTACACAACCTTGCTCCCGCTACACCTTTACCAATGTTTCCCCCATTTAGGGGTGTGCGTTGTATTTGCGTCTAGAGCTCGGCTCGCACCGCAGGTACAAAGTGATAATGTAACCTTAGCGCTTACACGCTCCGACCCAAGGTCATCGATAAAGCCAATGTCACCACTGTGCCTTTGTGGCGGTCGAGTACACAACCTTGCTCCCGCTACACCTTTATCAATGTACGAGTAACAAACCTGGTGGAAAATCAGCGCCTGACTCAAGCTCCCCCATTTGGGGTCTGCAGCGGCGGGAGACAGCAGATGCAGCGCCACTACTAGCGACGTGCAGGCCAGCGCCGCGCCGCACGCGTATAGAGACCTTAGAGCATCATCCCAGCAATACGAACAGAGAGTTACCTAGGAGAACTGTTTGAAGGTAGAGAAGGTCGTGAAGAGACTAACAAAGACCTGATGATGATACCGGTTTCTCTAGGAGGAACGTACCTGGTGGAAGATCAGCGCCTGACTAAGGTTCCCCCACTTAGGGTCTGCAGCAGCGGGAGACAGCAGATGCAGCTCCACTACTAGCGACGTGCAGGCCAGCGCCGCGCCGCACGCGTATAGAGGACGAAAAGCGAACACTTAAACCGCGCAAGAAAAGAAACGACAATTCAGCATGTGTGCACGTGAAACCGCTTGCGGCCATGTGTGGGTGTGTGGACGTGTGCGGGGGGCGCGAGAGGCGCGCGGGGCGGAAACGGCCCGCCACGGAACTGGCTTGCTCGAGGGCGGTCTGTGTTGTGTTTGCGTCTCTCCCACTTCACCTTTATCAATCTACGAAGAACAAACCTGATGGAAGATGAGTGCTTGACTAAGGCTCCCCCACTTAGGGTCTGCAGCGGCGGGAGACAGCAGATGCAGCGCCACTACTAGCGACGTGCAGGCCAGCGCTGCGCCGCAAGCATATAGTGGCCGTAGAGCAAACACTAAAGCTGCGCAGCCCAGTAGACCCAGAAGAGAGGTTACCCAGGAGAACTGTTTGAAGGTGGGCCTTAAAAAGGAAAACATTAAAATAAGATTTTTTTCAAAAATTCTTTATTGGTACAAGCTTTTTTATTATGGTCCATTCATTAATTACATAGGACGATTTAAGGTCTACGGAGGGGTACGGATCAAATTAGTGATGGGTTGCTAGCCACACCGACTATCAACGTGATTCTTTAGATTTGCGCGCATTCCCTCGGCCGGTTACAACAGCATGCGCACGGCCTGGACACGCGCAAGTGTGATCCTATCTATAGAAAATGTATGTAACGATATTTTTGGAGGCTAATAAAACTATATACATTCTGACCTCATCCCGAACTTTGTATAGGGATAGACCGTTAGGAAAGACCAGGTGGTCCGACGACCTGACCAAGGTCGCAGGGAATCGCTGGATGCAGACCGCTTCCAACCGGTCATTTTGGAAATTCTTAGGAGAGGCCTATGTCCGGCAGTGGACTTCTTGCGGCTAAAATGATGTTAGGGGGAGAGGGAAGTCGACCATGACTTATTTTAGGATTTTTTAGGATGAGAGGGAGTCTTCATAGTTCTTACGTGAATCTCGAAAATGGGCTTCCAAAACTCGAAATTGATCAATCCGAAATTATTACATAGGAGGAAGAGATCAAAAAGTGGCAAAAATCGTCTCTCAATGGTGAATTACATTGATCCCATAGCAAATGTTGTTCACATTGACGGTCTGAGTCACTCCTTTCAAGGGACTGACGAGGGTCAAGTTACAGACTGTATACATACATACGCGCGAAAAACACCCGCCTTCTGATTGGGTCAGTCGGGTAATGAAATGTCAAGTCTACCTAAAACGTCCAATAGATTAAGCCCTGCAACAAACGGACAGATAACGGAGGCTTAGTAATAAGGTAACAAAACCCTAAAGACACTTACCTGAAGTTAGGTGCAGACGCCAGATCCAAGCCGAGGCAGGCAAGGTTAATTGCGAAGTAACTCGTCATAAACAGGACAGAGTTTACCTGTGTACAAAAATAAAACCTTTATTACACTCTTACATTTTTTTATTAGAACACGCACGTTTAGGCGACCCGCGACGTTCAGCCCTTTAATTATACATTATGTTGCAAGTACAGTATGCTGGATATGATAGCCGACATTTCACCTCGAGTGCTTATAATAAACCGTTGACTATAATAGACAGCTTACTGAGTACGAGCATCATACGACGTTTTTCAATACATTTGCGATTTCTATAAACTAAATCAATATTGCAATTCAGCAGATAAGGAATTTCACACTGCTGCACACAAACTGCTTCAATTCTCAACCTTTGAGAATTGAAGCAGTTTGTGAATACATTTAAAATAATCAAGTTTATTTTTTAGAAAGTACATAAAACTGAATTAATAACTCTATCCTTATTTGAAGTCAGTAAAAAATTCACATCTCACGAATCATATGGCTGGTAGACTAGGTCAAAATAAGATATTCCGGATACGCAGTATTTTTTTTATTTTTTTATTTTAGACCCAAAGTAAGTTCTTAAGTAAGACTTGTGCTATGGGATACTACCTCAACGATACCATATTTTATAATAGATTACTTATATAGATAAACATCCAAGACCCAGGTCAATTTGAAAAAGATCATTTTCCATCTTGACCTGACCGGGGATCGAACCCGGGACCATCCGTGTCGCAGCGGTCAACACGCTTTGACCGCTGCGCCACGGAGTTCGTCAGAATGCAGTAATGGCTCACGGTGTTCCGAGGAACGTTACATGAGATTACATACTTTTTTTTATTTTATTTACCTACAATACAGATTTACTAACATATTTTAAGTACAAACCTGCGCTATAGCGTTCAGAGAGCCAGCCATAATGCCGATTTGCACCAGCAGCCACGACACTATTACTGCGAGCACTGGATTGCCCGACCGGGACACCATCGGACGTAGTAGGAAACCTATTAAAAGAATACATCATGATTAGGAGTTTAATAGTCTCCACTGCAGGAGCACGACCCTCTCTGTACTACCTGAGACATATATTGGCCAGAGCAGTCAGAGGATTTGGCCTACACGCTCCATGCTGGCCAGGCGACTTGGAGAGGTCTCAAATAATAATAAAATTGTGTCTTATGATTTTAAGATATCGCGGTCACAATCACTATTATTTTTAAAGCGACTGGTTTTGAGTTTCGTCTGATATTTCGACAATATTATTATTATTTATTATTGATTCAAAAACATACATATAATATTCATCATCATCATCAGGTCCTTCTAGTCTCCAGTGCAGGAGCACGACCCTCTCTGCACTACCATAGCCATATACTAGCCCGAGTAGTCGGAGGATTTGGCCTACACTCTCCACGCTGGCCAGACGGGTTGAAGAGGTTTCTTTGATGTTAATAAGCTTTGTTTAGCTTGTGTTTCCTTAGTCGCCTTTTACGACATCCAGGGATGACTTGGAGTGGTCCTATTCTACTCTGCCGGGAACCACACGGCACATATAATATTGCCGCTGGCAATTTCAGATACTGAGAAAATTTTTTTTTTTTTAAATCATTGGCATTCTTTTAAATATAGACTACTCATGATTCAATGTTGAATGAATTTAATATTGCGCTATAGCGTTTAAAGAGCCAGCCATAATGCCGATTTGCACCAAAAGCCACGACATTATTACTGCGAGCACCGGATTGCCCGACCGGGACACCATCGGACGTAGTAGGAAACCTACGAAAAGAAAGAATACATCATCATCATTCTTTGCTAGTCTCCAATGCAGGAGTACGACCCTCTCTGTGCTATCGGAGACATATATTAGACAGAGCAGTCAGAGGATGTGACCGGCACTCTCCACGCTGGGCAGATGGGTTGGGAGAGAACTACCTCAGTAAAAATATAATCCATCTGTTTCTCTTTTATAGAATTTTCTCATCATCATCATCAGGTCTTTCCAGTCTCCACTGCTGGAGCACGACCCTCTCCGTACCACCAGTGCCATTTACCAGCCTGAGTAGTCAGAGGATTTGGCCTACACTCTCCACGCTGGCCAGACGGGTTGGAGAGGTCTCTTTGATGTTAATAAGCTTTGTTTAGCTTGTGATTCCTTAGTCGCCTTTTCGACATCCACGGGATGACTTGTAGTGGTCCTATTCTACTCTGCCGGGAACCACACGGCAGAGAATTTTCTCATATAATACAATATTTCCTATAATTTATTTCTTAATTTCATCTCTTTCTCCAGTTATGCCGTATGGTTCCTGGCAGAGTAGAATAGGACCACTCCAAGTCTTTCCGTGGATGTCGTAGAAGGCAACTTAGGATACACCAACATATCTGGCATGCGTGGAGAGTGTAGGACAAATTCTCTGATTGCTCTGGCTAATATTGTATATGGCTCTGGCAGTACAGAGAGGGTCGTGCTCCTGCAGTGGAGACTAAAAACACCTAATGACGAGGATAGTGATGTTTTTCATGGAAGCGATTATAATAAATATGGACTTAATTAATCATAGAGGAAAACTTACCAAATATGTTATCTTTAGCCAGAGCCTCTAAGACTCTTGAAGCTCCAATCAGATTTGAGAGGCCAGCCGAAAATGTCGCCATCAACATGCCTGCAACAAGACACAAACCATTATAATAAATATACGTCTCTATATCTTACCACACCACCACAGACATGTGGTCCCAACATCTAATTCGTATGATTTTTTCTGACATTGGCACATAGATGGCGCCACATAATAAAAAAACAAAAACATTATTCACGTAATATTCCCTTTTTTTAATGTAAACAATATTTATGGCATTTTAAGTCTATGCTGGTTTGGGAGAAAAGAAAAAATAGTTACATACATCACGCCTCTTTCCCATGGGGGTAGCAGAGACCAAGGACCGTCACTTGCTACGATCCTTACAAAACTCTTTCGCTTCATCTACATCCATCACTCTTTAGTTTAAATAGTTAGCTCTCGATTGCGGAAACACTGATCAGTCCTCCAACTTACACCCACCAAGGAAACAAAAGGAGTTATGCACAGAAGAGAAGCACGTATAAAATCTTACCCACGGCTATAAAAGGCGGCCATACGTTGATAGGCAGCAGGTAAACGTAGTTGTTCTGCAGCAAGTCTCTGGAACAAGTCGCGGCAGTCAGCACACTCAGCGCCACGTACGACACCGCTGTGAACACCAGCGCAGCCAGCGTCCCTACTGGTATGCTGCGTCCGGGGTTTTTGAGCTCACCTGCAAAAGAAAATTGAACATAAATAATTTTATTTTTAAAATATTTTGATATCAAATTGAGTTTAAATTGCCGGTAACAAAACATTCACACATTGTATTCTTTTTTATTTCGGTAAACACAAGATCTATTTTTTTTTACTGTAGGCATTCCTTGACACGAAAATTTATCTTGTCCTGTAAATTCTTCTCACCAGTGGTCATTACGAAACGCTAGTAGTTTTTCGATTTTGCATATTAAAAATAAAAAAAAATAAAAAAAATAATAAGAATGAAAAAAATGAAAAAAATGACGTTCAAAAAGAGATACAATTATCCAATTTTGAATAAAAATCTTTGACTTTGAAATATCTGCATCGATTTTGAAAAACATGGGAACCATCGGTAGAAAACTTTCTTTCGAGTAAAAGAACTTCATCCATATCGGTTCACCTCTTTCAAAGAGATACGGTACCATTCATCATCATCATTTCGTGTAGGTGACACGGTCAGTCGACCATGCACACCCTGGTGTCAGAGTTCTTCGGTACCATTGACATACATACACGCATTGTGGTAAACTTATAACACCCGTCTTTGTGCGTAGGGTGTCAAAACTATAGAAAATAATGAGAGTGACTTTGCAAAATCATTTTGCATAATGAAAAATACTAAAAATAAATATCTCAAAGGAACTTCGAAGGAGTTTAGTAACAAGTCTTATATAAACAAAGACAACAGAAAAGAAGATTAAAAAATACTCGTATGTCGGATGTGGGCCTTCAAAGGAGTTAAGGAGCGAGACTCAGATAAAACAAAGAAAAGGATTAAAACTACGCCAAAAAACCAAAAAATACCTCAAAAATCTAATTTAAAAATATTGGCAGTTTTGGGTCGTTTTTCAAAAAAGTAGGTTCCACCGAGATTTGAACTCGGATCGCTGGATTCAAAGTCCAGAGTGCTAACCATTACACCATGGAACCGCGTATCGAAGCGCGCCAAATTTCTATTCGCTACGTATTCGCCTCTCACTTATGACGTCATTGGCCACATCGCAATGTGCGAGATTAGCTACGGCGAAAATCGTGACTAAGTGGCAGACCATTTACGACTGGATATTTAATTGGATTAAAACGATGTTTGCACTGAATAAAGACGGACTTGATGGTCAATATTAAGTTGAAAACTAATATTTGCAAGCAGGCTAATTACATAAACAGGTGATTCCGAATAAACTGGCCATATTTTAATTAGGTACAGACACATAATCTCTAATAAAATGTACATACAAAAGCAATAAAGTAAAAAAATCAAAAACATATTCGAACTTGTCGTGAGAATTTCACCAGCTAATTAATATATTTTCAGGTTGTTTACATCCCTGTAGTTTTATATATATAGTTTTCAATAATGTAGTATATACCTATCAAAATTATTGAAAACATATAAAATTTTTGTATTGTATTTCGATTATGGATACTCTGATTTATTTTGATTATAGATACTTAATAACATCGCAATTATAGAAAGGAAAATAATATGTACCTTTTCATGAAATATTATTTATAAATTTATTTCTTATCTACTTATATCTTACACTACGATCTTACAGGATATCCTAATGAGACGAGAACGTATATAAGTGGCATTCAGGATGCATTGCAAAATGCACACTTTTATTATGTAATTAGAGTTCAAACTCACCGCTCATGTTAGCCCCAGCCATGACACCAATGACTCCAGTGAATAACACGCCAAATACTGACGCAAAATCCATCATTTCCCCACTAGTAGTGGAATAATCTCGGCCATATTTTGGGTATGTTCTCGTACAAGCCGAACTTCGACTGGAGTATGTAAAGTAGCTTCTAGATTCATTGTAAAATGTACTATATTACTATGTAATTTAGGATCAAACTCACCGCTCATGTTAGCCCCAGCAATGACACCAGTGACTCCAGTGAATAACACGCCAAATACTGACGCAAAATCCATCATTTCCCCACTAGTAGTGGAATAATCTCGGCCATATTTTGGGTATGTTCTCGTACAAGCCGAACTTCGACTGGAGTATGTAAAGTAGCTTCTAGATACATTGTAAAATGAATTGTATTTTTATGTAATTAAGTTTTAAACTCACCGCTCATGTTAGCTCCAGCCGTGACACCAGTGACTCCAGTGAATAACACGCCAAATACCGACGCAAAATCCACCATTTTACCACTAGTAGTGGAATAATCTCAGCCATATTTAGGGTATAGCTTCTCGTACAAAATGGCCGAACTATGTAAAATAGCATTCGGGATACATTATAAAATGTACTTTATTATTATGTTACTGAGGTTCAACTCACCGCTCATGTTAGCCCCAGCCATGACACCAGTGACTCCAGTGAATAACACGCCAAATACCGACGCAAAATCCACCATTTCGCCACTAGTAGTGGAATAATCTCGGCCATATTTGGGGTATAGGTTCTCGTACAAAGTGGCCGAACTAAGACCGGAGTAAGTGAAGTTGGTCGCGTTTACTAAATGGTTGGTGTCGGGTTTCTCAATCTGTGAAACAAAAACGAATTTTCTTATATTTCTTGAACATGAGAATACAATATACATTTGAATTAAATACTGTCTTATCTTGACTGCATCCTTTTAGAGGTATGTATTCGATATATGGTGGTCTAAATTACAATTTTAAAGTCGATAAAAAATTTATATTGGTCCTTATTAAACATAAGGTTACATTTTTGATGGGAATACAATTTACTAATACCTAAGAAAAATGTCGCTCGCTTTGCTTTTCGTACGTGTAAGTGGCCAACAATGGTGTCCGATTTTCGAGCTGCCCAATGGCGGGCATAGTGACATGGCGGGACGCAGGCCCCGTGTAAGAGCAGTCATCATCATCAACTACCTCTGTGGTCCAGTGGTTAAGGCGTTTGCCTTGTTGACCCGGGAGTCGTGGGTTCGATTTCCATGGGAAGCATATTTTGTTAAGTTGTTTCCAGTTTGGTTAGAAAATTGCAGGCATGAATCACCTGATTGTCTGATAAGAAAGATGATTCCATGCTTCGGAAGGCACGTTAAGCCGGTGGTCCCGGCTGCCATCTAGTAGTCGTTAAAGGAACCTCGTCAGAGACCGAGAGGCGGTTCCGAAGAACTCTCACACCAGGGTGTGCATGGTCGACTGACCGTGTCACCTACACGAAATGATGATGACGAGGGCAGTCTTACACAGCTTAACGATAAATCAATGATGACAGCAAGAAAAATACAAAGGTTACATTTATTCTTATCTTACCTGCGCCGGAGGCGTGATGAAGAAGCTGAAGAAGGCACTGGCCAGACACACGAGCATCGTCACCCATATCGCTAAACTCGTCCTGGCGAATAGGGAGGCCCCAGCTAGGGACACCCCTAACCCTACTGCGTTGAGGGTGGACCGGTATAGGAAGCGGTACCACCAACCGTCTGGGATACCATCGTGACTACCCACCAAGTACCCTGGAGAAAAAGAAACGTAGTACCATAACACAAAGTTTTATAGAAACAACAGTTGCGCTCCAACTAAACATAGATGGCGCTACGCGGTAATATTTAATAGTACCATTACCAATACCACACGTCCCATCCACTTCAATGCGAGTGGGCGTAACGGTGGCTGCAGCTGAAGCCACAAAGCACTTAAAATATAAGGATTTAGAGGCCAATTATCTTTTTGTGCCCTTTGCAGTAGAAACTATGGGGCCATGGGGCCCAGAAGCAAAAGCTTTAGTGACTGAGATTTCAGCGCGCCTCCGCGAAGTCACTGGGGCCCAAGGGCTGGTAGTTACTTTGCACAGCGAATTGCCATCGCTGTGCAGAGGAGTAATGTCGCCAGCCTACTGGGCACCCTGCTGCCCCTGCTTCCGTGCTTCGGAAGGCACGTTAAGCCGTTGGTCCCGGCTGTCATCGTTGATGGCAGTCGTTAAGCTATGTCAGATGCCCTTAGGCAGCTTGAAAAATCTGACACCAGTGTTGGCCACTTACACATACGAAAAACAAAACAACAACTGGGCACCCTTCCTCGCGGCGACGGGCTGGAATCTCTTTTTAATTTATAATTAGGCTATATGTTCAGTCTTCTGTAAATATATTATAAAAAATGTGTACATAAATAAAAATATATATTTATTATGTTAAACAAAAACAAATAGATATTTATATAAAATAAAAAGCATTTTTGATTATAATGCGTATTAATTATTTTTACGCTCAAAAACATTCTGATTGGTCTAGTTATTTAACAGTAGACCGACTGCCATCAAACGGAAACTTTGAAAACTTAGCTTACCAGAGCGTTTACCAAAATGAGTGCCTTCGGAAGAGACATCTAGTTCTGTAGAATTATAATGTCCTACCTCTATACCCCTTAAGAATTATTATATATACTTCTGAGTGCAATATTATTGTACGGAAATAGTTATATCTATAAATAATTACAAATCAAGGTCTATTCGATTCTAGGCTATAGATTTCGTAGACTTGACGAATCAGAACTAAAAATAGGCTTGACGAATCAAAACATGTTAACGCTTGACCAATCGAAACCACCAATAGACTTGACAAATTAGAACTTTTCGTAGACTTGACCAATCAGAACGTTTACATGGTTTGGCGAAACGAAACCTTTTTAACATTTGACGAACTTGTACTATAATGGGTGATAAAAATTCGCTTGACGAATCGAAACAATTTTCAGGGTTAACCAATCATACCCTAAATCTTGTTTTGCGTAAATTTTAACGACCGATTGATTTAAAACTTTTTAAATGAATTAATTGCTCGGTGTTTTTGGAAATTCAGGCCTGATTTTATTTTTGGTTTTTATCTAAAGTAATAGCCTCTTTCAAAGCGTTTGAGGTAGTTTTTGAGATTTGAAAAATGTGTAACTTTAATTTATTTAGAAGTAGTCTTAAATTACTTTCAATCATGGGTATCACTACATATTATAAAACAAAGTCCTCCGCCGCGTTTGTCTGTCTGTCTGTTCGCGATAAACTCAAAAACTACTCCACGGATTTTCATACGGTTTTCACCAATAGATAGAGTGATTCACGAGGAAGGTTTTAAGGTATAATACATGCCAGGGCGCAGCCGGGTAGGGCTGCTAGTAGTCTATATTTAAAAGGATGCCAATGAATTAAAAATAGATAAGCCTCCAAGACCCATGAAAATCTGAAAAAGATAATTTTTCATCTTGATCGAACCCGGGACCATCCGTGTCGTAGGCCGGCGTGTTGACCGCTGCGATTTCTGTCGTTTATCAAACTACACTTCTCTTCGTTAAGTACAAGTTAGTTAACACTTACCATTAGTTCCAAAGTTCTCCACCAGCGCTTCGGTGCACGCAGATATACAAAGCGCGCTAGAAACCACATTGGCGAAGAAGAATAATGTTCCTATCGCTCCACCAAACTCGGGACCTAATGTTCTGCTTATCATGACTGAGATAGAGTTAAAGAAAGACTTATTGACAAGAGAAACGTGCAACACGTATGACTTTGGAATGCCCTCCCTCGCATTACCCTCGATAATGCCCCCAAGTAGTACTCAAAATCAATTCGAAATGAAGGATATTCTATTTATTTTTCTACAAGAGAAACGTGTATATACACGTACGATTTCCTCTCCCTCACTATTTTTTCTTGACTGATATACAGTTAAAGAAAGACTTTATGACACGAGAAACGTGCAACACATAGGCTTTGGAATGCCCTCACGAGATTTTCTAAATACAGCCAAGTGCCCTCGATAATGCCCCCAAGTAGTAGACATTCAAAATCAATTATAGTATCATAATTATATTCAATATATTTATATTAAAAAGAAAGACTTTTCGACATATACACTTTGGAATGCCCTCCTTTACCATTTTTTCTCAATAATGCCCCCAAGAAGTAGCCCTCCAGTATTGCAACATCAATTCGTAATAACGGCATACTTTTTTTAAATTAAATTACACCTAATACCAGTAACTATTTCGCTGAAATTGAAAAAACAAGGGAATCAAAATTTATCACATTGTATAAATGATTGTCAGCTGTAAGTACTTTAGTAAAAGGATACAATAAACTCCTCCCCCCTCCACCGCACCATTGGTGGAGATGGCGCATATAGAGGTCACTGTGAACACCACTATTAGGTACGCCATCCCAAACTGTGCTAACGTCACGAGCAACCCCGCATTGCCTACTAGGTAACCTGGAAACACAGAAAAAAATAAAAAATAAATTAATGACCTAAGAGGGTATTCTATCCTTTTTAGGGTTCCGTAGTAAACAAGGAACCCTTATAGTTTCGCCATGTCTGTCTGTCTGTCTGTCTGTCTGTCTGTCCGTCCGCGGTTTTATGCAGAGACTATAAGTACTAGAAAGCTGTAATTTGGTATGGGTATGTATATTAATCATGGCAAAAAAGTGGTAGAATAAAATCTTGAAAAAAAATTTTTTTTAGGGTAGCTCCCATACAAGTAAAGTGAGGGAGTAATTTTTTTTTCTCTATTTACCTATTGTGTGGGGTATCGTTAAATAGGTCTTTCAAAAATATTGTAAGGTTGAGAACACCATTTTTTGATTAAGGGCTCCGTTTCCGAAATATTTGGTTTTAAAGTGCGAATTTTTGTTAGAGGTAAGTGTCCCCCCCCCCCTCTATCTGCTAAACGGTTATATATAGATACGTGAAAAAAATTACAGCAGTAGCATATATACTGAAGTTGAAAGGAAAACTATCAGAGCTGAGTAGTAAGTACAAACTAAAAAGTTATAGGCAACCAACTTATAAACTGTAAAATTTCATACTATTTTCATTGTTAGATGTTTTTGGTCGTTAAATTGTAAGGTGCGAGTGTGAATAGTGTGAACTCAAAGTTGTCATTCGCAACTACGGAACCCTACACTGCGCGTGGCCCGACACGCACTTGCCCGGTTTTTTTATGACATAAGTCGGCAAACGAGCAAGAGGTACCTGATGGTATTTGATCACCGTTGCCCATGGACAACTGCAAACTAAGTTTACTTTTTTATTACGGCGAAGTGAGTTGACACACTAGCGCCACCCAGCAATTAATTCTTTTACTCCTTAATCAAATCAAATTTAAAAATCTAATAGCTGATTGCCCTAGTAAATTACTTGTGGTATTCTTTTTATTACTTTTAATAGATATTTTAATCTAAGTTTAAGAGAACGAATTATTCCCGCCAAAAGTTTTGGCGTTGTTTTGCGTGGCCACTTTTGGCGGTAATAATTCGTTCGCTTAATTCATCAAATTAAAAATAGTGAAAACTTGTACCTATAATACTACAAATAATTTACTAGGGCATTCAGCTATTAGATTTTTCAAATTTGATATGATTTAGGTCTTATAGAATTAATTGCTGGGTGTGGCGCAAGTATGTCGTATTGTCTGAACCCACTTCGCCTTAAGGCGCTGTGGTATGAGACACTAGCGCCACCCAGTAACTAATTATTTTAGTCCTAAATCATATCAAATTTACAAAATCTAATAGCTGAATGCTATAGTAAATTACTTGTAGTATTTTTTTGTACAAGTTTTCACTAATTTTAATTTGATGAATTAATAGAACTACTCATTCCCACCAAAAGTGGCCGTTTTGGTTGTAATGAGTAATTCTCTTAAACTTAAATTATAATATCTATGAAAAAGTAATATCAAGAATACTACAAGTAATTTACTAGGGCATTCATTTACAAGATTTTTTTGTATTTCGAAGGTTCGAGAGCTCTATTTTGTTCATTTTCGGTCTATCAATCCAAGTATGACTCAAGCGATGTTGCTTAACATACGTATCAAAACATGGATACGGTTTATACTGGGCAATCAAGTCGCTCCAGTTCATGTGTCACCGCATTGTTCAATAAAGATAAAACCAAACAAAAAATCGTAATGAAAATATTGACGCTCCACCGGTTACACACAGCTAAGCAATGAATCATAACATAACAGATAATGTTGTTACGTTGTAGGAGTAATTTGTAGCGGGACGCATGATATTATGTTGCGTTCGTTGGATAATGTGTAGGGTAGGCATAGGGTTGCCAACCATACTGTTTTTAACAGTATTATCCTTTTTTCGCTCCTACTAAATACTGTTTTTATAACCGCTGGTACTTTAGAACTAGGTTAGACGCCCTATGTAAAGTGATAGGACAATAAAATATAAGTAGTTTCTATTTTTCATTTTTAAAATAGTCCCTCGTTTATTTTACCATTAACTTTAAGTATGCTTTATGAACTTAGGACCTATTAAAAACATACAATGATTTGTAAAATGTCATAAGATATTAAATACTGTTTACTTTTCTTAACTACTGTTCATTTTGTTTCTCTACCTTCAATATACTTTTTTTCGGCAACCCTAGGTAGGCATGAAACATACAATCACATAGAAAAATACCTATACTATCCCAATACCAGTTATTGGTACCATTATACAAATATGTATTTATATCGAGAACCACAGGCACAGCTAATTTATCTGCGGTTGACCACATGTTCAATGAATTGTACGATTAAGAGGTTGGGACCACATGGTCCCAAACTATTAATCATGACGAGCTCCGTGGCGCAGCGGTCAACACGCCTGCCTGCGACACGGAAGGTCCCGGGTTCGATCCCCGTTCAGGTCAAGATGGAAAATTATCTTTTTCAGATTGACCTGGGTCTTGGATGTTTATCTATATAAGTATCTATTATAAAATATAGTATCGTTGATTTAGTATCCCATAACACAAGTCACGAACTTACTTTGGGGCTAGCTCAATTTGTGTGATTTGTCCGTATATATATTTATTTATTTGTTATTTATACGATTTGTTCTCACAGAGTCACATAGATGGCACCACTCGTTGCTACACAATATTATATTTACCGTATTATGAGAATATAAAAGCATTATTCACGCACGAAATGAACAATATTTTTGGCATAATATTTTAAAATTGCCCCCTAATATAAGTAAGTTAAGGGCTAACGCAGATTACCGCCATCTAGTATCGAGTGGAAAGCAACTCTCCTGCGCCATACATTCTCCTACTTTTCGCCACCTTAATTTGGTCCAATATTTTTGTTTAAGGTTAGCAGTCTATGACGTTAGTAATGACGTAGTAAGTAAGCTTAGTAAGTAGTTTAATGACGATATTGTCTTTGGGGTGACATAGGCTGTAATTTACGCGTACGAAGTAGCGGGAAAATCGCTATTAGTAAATAACATTCTCCAAGTCCTCCCGTGGATGTCGTAAAAGGCGACTAAGGAAACAAGCTAAACAAAGCTTATTAACATCAAAGAGACCTCTCCAACCCGTCTGGCCAGCGTGGAGAGTGTAGGCCAAATCCTCTGACTACTCAGGCTAGTATATGGCTCTGGTAGTACAAAGAGGGTCGTGCTCCAGCAGTGGAGACTAGAAAGACCTGATGATGAAATAACATTAAGGAGAAGCCCCAAAAGTTCGGTTCTTGACCGATTGACCGCATTAGAATAGCAACAAAAAGACAACAAGGTCGCACCACTCGATTGGCAACAAAATAGTTCACAACAAAACAGACGCGACCTTGCAAAAATATCTGTGAGTTCACCTACCCATTTCTGATATAATTATTTGTACGTACGTACAATCCGAAGTCGTGAATTTATTGTTATGTTATGTAGTTAATTGTGTACATTTTTATGTTTGATCAGCTTAAATTTTAGTCACACTCCTGGTGTTGCAGTTGTCCATGGGCAGCGGTGATCACTTAACATCAGGGGACCCGCTTGCTCATTTGCCGTCCCATATCATACAAAACTCTTATTATTAGGGTTCCGTAGCCACATGGCAAAAAACGGAACCCTTATAGATTCGTTATGTCTGCCTGTAAAAAAAATATCGTGCAGGGTGTCTTTAATATACATAGGAAATTGAGGTTCCCGCAAATATAACCTTGTCATTCATAGAAACACTATACTAAATATTTTTACCGGCGAAAAATTATAGTGGTAATTTCAATAAAAGTTTACCAATTTTGTAGATTATTTACCACTAGTGAAGATCTTATATAAGGCTACAAAAGATAAACAAATTTGCTCACCCATTCGAATAAAAATAAGCGCGCTGAACATAGAAAGCACGACTGGGCAAAACACGCCAGCAAATGTGCCCACCTTCTTGATTCCCGGGACCTCAGCACGGAACTCCCCGAACTCCACATAGCCTGGAACATACAAACACGCAAAGTCACATCATCATCATCAGGTCTTATTTAGTATCCACTGCAGGAGCATGACCCTCTCTGTACTAGATTTCTAGATTTCCCAAAATCCACATAGCCTGGATCATACAAACATGCAGAAAGTCACATCATCATCGAACTGTGTGAACGTGTTCATCGCGCGAGTCGATGCGCTGTACATAATATTAGGCCCAGCGGGGCGCGTTCTACGCAGCTTGTACATAACTTCTTTCCGTAACTTAAAAACTACTGAGCTGATTTTGATGAAATTTGCTATGCTTTTCCCTGAGTAGAACTATACCTAGGTCAAAAAAATGTTTGCGATCCGACTTACAGTTTCTGAGATGTGTGGATAAAATTTACAAATATACTAAGTTATGACATTTGGTAAAAATGTTTAGAAGTTGATATAGACCATGGAGATAGATATAGACCACAGAAATATTCTGATATCTATGATAAAGACTAGGATACTTATATATCTAAAACTGTGCATTTCTGAGAGATATTACATACATATAGGTCGAATTGATAACCTCCTTTCCGCACTTTAAACACAACACAAAACCAGCACTAAGTACTTCTACAAATAAACAAAAATGCACTCTGAATTCATATCATCCATCTTTGACTTACACAATACAACGAATGCACTGATAACTTGAATTCTTACAACATAGTCAAATAAACCGAAACCACACTTAGAAACAAATGACTGGCAATTTTTAAAATTTTCTACGTTTTGCCCATGGACCTAGAAATAATATTGACCGGGACGCGGATGTAAAAACAAGTTTTAAAAAAAAGTGTAGGTAATAAAAAGCATTGCAATTTTTTTTAATGTATTAAGTATTATACGTTAGCAGACCTAGTTACCGAATAATGTAACATTAGAAAGATATTGAATTTCGAATATATGCTCTTTGTTCCCCCGTTCAAAATTCAAACTTTTTTAAAATTAATTAATAACTACAGGAGAAATATAGCACGCATGTAATCAATGTTGATGTTATTTGTTTCGCGACACATTTTCATTATTGATTTAATTTACTATGAAATATGCACCTTGTATGCACTTATCACCCATCCCGGCGTATGCACTTCACGACCGCAACCAAAGTACTGATAACTTGAATTCTTACGAACTACACTGACATAACGTGTACAGTGTAGCACATAGAAAAGTACACCACCGTATTACTCGTTCGTTATACTCGTATAACGAACTGCGATGACATACGTGTACAGTCCAAATCAAACTTATAGCGGCTCGGATATTAGCTGCGAACTGTGCAGTACGCGCCCCGCCAACCCTCGCGCGCTGGACCTAATATTGTGTACAAGTACTACCACTTTTATAAGTTACACCGATGTACAGTTCGCGAGGCCTAAGCTGAGCTTTGCATTTGTGTGAGTGCACATAGATAGTGTAGGTGTGACATCGGCTTATAGCGCGGCGCATCTCCGCCACGCACCTGTCACACTTCACCCTTGTACTGGTAGCAGTGTGACGTATTTAATTCTTAATATTTTGTTCTTGTGTCCGATTTATTAGTGAAATGGCTGCAAATAAAAGTAAACGAAGAATACAAAACCCTTTAAATAGCCATGTAATAGAAATATTTTGTAATTTAAACAGTTATTTTAAAAACATGAACGATAAAGACGTGTCAAGTGTCAAATTTATTTTTAAGAGTTTTTGGTCTGACTCTACTTTTGGTGATTACTCACACAAATGCAGAGCTCAGCTTACGCCTTCCAGACTGTACCTGCGCAGAAGTCAAATTTTTGCATGGCGCGAAAATACCCGTCCGCTATTGGCTGATGTGTACGCATGCGGCGTCTCGACCACTCGCGGCAGTCGCACGAGTATAGCGAGCGAGTCCTGTTGTTTTTGGATTTCAAATCTTATTTTGTAGCAATAAGTTCGTTATTTGATTGATGTTTTCATTCGGCTTGAGTCTGCGTTAGGTTGCGCTATTCTGCGCGATCGAACAATGCCGGTGTAACTTATTAAAGTGGTAGTACTGTACCGCGAATCGACTCGCGCAATGTTCCAAATCGCCATAAAATTTGATTCGAACTGTACACATGCAAAAACAATACTTTATCCAATGAATGGATAATAGTTATTGTTCATTAACCTCATTTTAAACAAATGGTGTGCTACTTTCATTGGATAATCAGGTGTACAACACTTGATTGTTATATTGTAAATAAATTTTAATTTTAGGAATCTATGCTAGTCTGGACTTCGCCGTGTGGTGTTCGGAAGACTAGAAGGCGACTTAGGGAACACAAGCTAAACAAAGCTTATAAACCTGTCTGGCCAGTGGGGAGAAGGTAGGCCAAATCCTCTGACTACTCTGGCTCATATATGGCTCTGGTAGTACAGAGAGGGTCGTGCTCCTGCAGGGGAGACCAACAAAGACCTGATGATAATGTGGGATTCAACCGAAAATTGAGGTACCTACATTGGCACCCGGGCTCCAGGCCGGGAGTCATCCCGGGGACCCGAATAGGCTCAGGGATAAAACCGAAAACCATGCGGAAAAGTCGCGGGAAACAGCTATTAATTAAAATTATTTAACAAGTTACTGACATAAAATTTACATTTTAAACAATCACCAACTCGCGACCCAAATAGCCCCATTGTAAACGATCAAACCTACTGAGCTAAGAACAAAAAGTAATTCTGCATATAAATCGGTCCAGCCGTTTGGGGACTACGGCGCAACAGACAGACACACAAAAAGGCTTGCAAAGCAAAACCCGTCCTGCGTCGGATGTTAATAATGAAGAAAAAAATAATTACTTTCAAATACTAATTTAATACATCTTTATAGACCATCGTCGTCCCAACGCGATTTTCTCATGTACGAGTATAAGATAGTGTTTGCAGACTATTATACATGGATAAACACTTCATTAGGGAACATAATATCTATTTTCTTACATTCGGATAGGAAGCGCTATATTTTCCTATCCGAATGTAAGAAATTGGATATACTACTATAAGTTATGCTATTGTTATAACTTCTGTAAGTTGTGCTATTACACGAACATGAGAAAAGAGTTTATACGTGCCAGCTCCACGGTTTTAAATGAATGGGCGTTGAGTTCCTTCAATTCAATAGGCGATAACCTTACTGTTTTGATTTACATTTCCTCCTATACATCGATCATCTTGCTAAGTCAGGCTATCTTGTGTGTGTATCGGTTTCCACACCATACAATTGTTTGTTGTTGTTTTTCGAATGTGTAAGTGGCCAACACTGGTGTCAGATTTTTCTATGATAGCTTAACGACTGCCATCAACGATGACAGCCGGGACCAACGGCTCAACGTGCCTTCCGAAGCACGGTGGAGCTCGAGATATTTTATGCCACTTGCGGTCACCCATCCAAGTACGGACTGCACCAGGGGTTGTTTAACATACGTAAGCGCTCATAGAGCTCACACCCACTGGACCATCGGGCTCCTCGATACAATGACTACAATCGTTTGGTTTTTGAATTAACAATGATATTTTTATAGGAGTTTCATGCATTGGCAATGCTATTCTAATCATCATCATCAGATCCTTTTTTTACTCTCCACTGCGGGAGCATGACCCTAACTGTACTACCAAAGCCATATATTAGCCAAAGTAGTCAGAGGATTTGGCCTACACTCTCCACGCTGGCCAGACGGGGTGGAAAGGTATCTTTGATTGTTTAGCTTGAGTTTCCTAAGTCGCCTTCAACGACATCGACAGGAAGACTTGGAGTGGTCCTCTTCTACTCTGCCGGGAACCACCCGGCAACGCGTGTACCAGAAGCTTAAGAGTAGTTAAATAAAAAAAGTTACCTTCCCCGGCCGGTCTCTGCCCACCATTTCCGAGCCTCAATCTCAACTTGTGCATGAACCCTGGGCTCCGCGTAGAGTTCACACTCGGTGATAATGGATCCAATGTTTCAGCCATCCTTGGCTTCGTCGCTGTAAAAAATACTTAGTTAAGAAAGTACTCAGGAGAAAAAGCAGAGAGATTTTTGAATTAGTCATTAAATGACACCCAAACAAACATCTGGCTCCGAAATAGAATATGGACCTTACTATATAAACATGAGAGAAAAACTGGCCAAGTGCGAGTCAGAATCGCACACGAGAGGTTCCATACCAAACAATACTTAACTAAAACACATTGTTTGAAGGCCTTGCAGTTATTTTGTTTTTATAGCGGCAAGAGATATACATACTCTGTAAAAATTTCAAGTCTACCTTTTTTTTCAGTACTGTCCCACTGCTGGGGAAAGCCCTCCCCTAATTTCTCCAGTCGTCCCTGTCTGCTGCAATATTTTGCCAGTCTTTTGAAAATTTGTCCAGATCGTCCTGCTATCTCTAAGTCTCTACCTATTACGGTTTAATAGATACACAGTCCCTGTGACAGACAGACGGATGGATTGATAACTGAGGCTACCTATAAAAAATCCCTACTGAAAAATTTTAACGACTCTCATTTATTAAAATCTAACATTAAAAATTTTAGGTAGGTATGGACTTTAGCAGGAATTAAATAACAAAATAATTAGGCATTTTAAATAACTTGAAAGGGCTGATTTATAAGTTATAAGTAATATTTGAACAATATTATATAATTCTTTATTACCTATTAGTTAGTTAATTAATATAATTCTTTAACAAAACTTTATTACTTTTCAAGTTTCGCAGCGTACTTACTTTTTGTCTTCAAAAACATGATATTCTAATAAACTGATAATATTTATAAACTGATATAATTAAGTATTTAACTATAACAATCACTAAACAAGTTATCCAACACTTTACCACTAAAGAACTGAGACTTCGGAAGTTGATATTAAGCAATCAGGTGAAAGACAAACCAATCGGGAAATACTTCACAGATATTAGTTTAGCAATGGATTGCTCAACACTTTGTTTTAGAAGTTTCTTTTTATTTAGGTACAAATCAAACAGGGATCTTAAGGGGGCACACTAGGCACAGTAGCGACGTCAATCATTTTATTCCTAATACTTTACAAATAGAAAGAAATTCAAGAATGTAAATCATATAAGTATTTTTGGAATCATGTTTTAATATTATGAGAATTAGTCATTAAGAGAAAACGTGATGAGATGACCGCCAAAAACGACCGTTTTTGGCGGTAATCTGATTCTCATAATTCTTACTGATTCTCATAATATTAAAACATGATTCCAAAAATACTTCAGGTTATTTACTAAGGCTTATATTGTTTATATTCTTGAATTTCTTTCTATTTGTAAAGTATTAGGAATAAAATGATTGGCGTCGCTACTGTGCCTTGTGTGCCCCCTTAACTACTAGGATACCAGAACTTTACTTGGAGAAGGATGATAAAAAAAACTTAGAATGTACCTACCAGCTCTTCTCGCACCAATTGTTATAACAAACAAGGGCATGGCGAAAAACTGATGAGTCATGTCAATAGGGGTTGATAGCAACCTAACACTATTTTGATTTCTTCAACATACACACTTACGAACATGATATGTGGAGATTCTAAAGATCCCAAGATCTAAAGAGCAGGGCTTTTGCTAACTTTTAACAACTACGCAGTGCCGGATTTATATTTTTTATGAGTGTAGGCCACTAAATCATGTGAAAACCAGTGGTCGTGTTTGACTTTTATCCTCTGAAGTCAAGTTTCTTCCTATGAAATCTATCGGTCCTAGGCCACAGCCTATACGGCCTATTTATAAATCCAGGTCTGCAACTACGCTTGTGATGGTCACTTCAATAACATTTACAGCTTTCGTATGATTGGCTATTTCTATTTAAGATACATAAATTCTAATGGATGTTGCAACTTTGCAAGTAATCATCAAAACATTTTACACTGTAGTTGCCAAAGTTACCAACTACAGTACAATAAAAAAAAAAACTATTTCTATTGTTATTCTTTTCTATTCAATTTTTTTATTAAGTTCTGCATTTTTTTATTTTTTTTAGCCTGCTTTTGTGTCCCACTGCCGGGCAAAGGCCTCCCCTTCTTTTCCCCACTGATCCCTGTCCAATGTAACTTGCTGCCAACCAAGGTTGCCAACTTAGCGCTTTCGGCGCCAGATCTAGCGCTTTTTTCGCATCATCAGCGCGAAATTAATAAGTTTAGCGCTTAGCGCCCAATCTAGCGCGTTTTCAGATTTATGAAGTTAATTATTTTTTTTTTAGTTAGATTATGAAATTGTTAACTAACAAACAAAATGAAATTATTTCTACATTATTTAATAAATGTTTAACTCACGTATAGGTACAAATCATTATTTAAGTAATTCCATTGATTCGACTATCGACTAGTATCGACTCACTACGCACATCTCCACATTCTATCTTTAATCTATTGACGGGGATTTCCTGTGGTGGGGCTATCACAGATGTCTATGGGCAGTTTGGGTGGAGCCGAGATCGAAGTAAGTATATTTATCTCAGGCGCACTAATAGCACTAGAAGAATTTTTAAATTTTTTTGAAGATGATTAAGTTGTTGTATCTAATACCCTACATATTATAATTTTTGTTTCGTTTCTTTTAGTTTTTCTGTCAAAATTAGTGTGTGATGAATAAAAAATTTTTTTTTGTAGTATGTCGCTTTTTTTACAGAAAACTGGCAAATCTAGCGCTTTTTCTGTAGTGATTTAGCGCACTTACTCATGCAACAGTTGGCAACCTTGCTGCCAACTTCTGCAAATAATTGTTAAAATATTTCTCCTATTATAAAGATGAACAGAACACTATTGCTTCTCTTGATTATGATCAATTATACATAGGTATAGTTTAATCTATCTAAGCTGTGACCCAAATAAATGACCTAGAATTTCTAACAGTCGTCCATTACACAAAGTACAAACAAAATACAGAATGCTTTCATAATAGAATATCTAATAACTGTGGCTTAGAAAGAAGATATGATTTGGTTTAAAATGCGTATAAACTGTTTTTTCTGAGTAGGTAGACTATTTTTTACATTTAAAAAATGATCATCAATGATACTTTGTTAGTAAAAAAATATCAAACTAAAAACTCCGAATGGTTTTAAGCGACTTGATAGAAGTAAACCGAAACTGTATCTTGTACAAGCCTAAAAACAAAACTACAATAGGAAAAACCATGAAAACAACACTGTTTTGTTTGTATGAATCAGCCGAAAACTTACCGAATTGGTCAATATCTCACGTCAATGATAAGAAAACTAGCCTTTATTCACTTTAACACATTGTTTTCAAAATAAACAGTCGTATCTGTACATTGTTATAATAATTATATGATACGCGGAAGTTAATCAGAAAAAATTATCGTCATGAAGTCAGACAATGGTCAGCACAAACCCAAGATAATAAGTAGTGTTGGGCGTTGGCCGGATACAAAAACGGTAACTAGTTTTCTATTGATGTATTGCTGTTGGTTGCTACAAAAGGCAGAGCTGATAGTAAGAAAAACGTTACCAAAAATCACACAGAAATAACGTTCAGTTTCAACTAATGGTATATTTCTTATTACCTTTTGAAGTAATATTCTCGTAAACTTTTTCTACGTCCCCAAGTTTCTTAAACTTAACGTTCGATATATTCTGTACAGTGTCCACCAATACAGAAAGCTTAAGCTTGAACAAGTAACTAACTAGACTTGCATTGCAAGACAAGCTGCGACATCTAAATCTATTAATTACAACTAATTACAAAAATTAGATGTCTTTAGGCAGGTTGAAATAATCTGACACCAGAGTTGGTCTTTACATACACATACGAAAAGAAACAACAAACCAATAACCTTTAAATCTATTCGGGGAAATCGGTTAAAAAATGCAATTTGTATAGTATAACAACCGGAAAATTTGAAAATTTAGTAAAGATTATTCTTTAATAATATTATTTTTCAGGACTTAAGCTCAAAAGTAATCCAAACACAATAAATATAAAGTAATTTTTGATTGAGTCTAGCAAGAACAATAACCAAAATTTTTAGCAAAGTGTAATCAATTCAATACTGAAAATTCCAAGCTTGTTGTCCATGTTTGGCTCCGTAAAAGAGGGAAAAACAGTCCAATCATAATCAGAAACTTCACCAGCTTACATAATAAAGGAAACTAATTTCTGCCGATACTGAAGTGTTATTTTGGAACGGAGATTTCAGCCTACCTATACTATCTCAAACATCTTATCTATAGTGCCAATACCTAACCAAGACGAGTGCGAAGTGATACCTATTCTTTTATCCTAGAGATGCAATAGTTCCCGCTAAAATATGGATTATTGATATTTGATGCAGGCTGACCTTATGATGTCAAAAATCTCAGTTCTACAGTTCTACTTACCTGAATATGTTTACGTGCAACATGCGCCAAATTTAAACAGTGCCAGTGCCTTTTTTTTTGTATATTTTAATCTTGTTATTTATTTTAAAATCGAATAGTTATGTAATTAATGTAATGTAAATAATTAATTTTAAAATAGCTTTTTTTTTAAACCTTTTTCTGTAAGGCCCATATGGCCAGCCAGTCAGCCACGGCCCTTGACGATACTACACCCACCAGCCAGTCCAGCGCAGCGACGTCGCTTGAACTAGTCGAGTGCAGTGAATGCCCCCAGCCTCGTTTTTTCAAAGGACAGAGAGGCCTACGCATCCATCAAGGCCGATGCCATAAAGGGCTGCAGGTAAGTGGCCAAAGAGTAAATACAAATTTAAGTACATTTACTAACGTATCAAACTCTGAAGCCCCCACCGGCAGCCCTTTATGGCAACTATTAAACAAATTAAAAAAGAGCCTGCCGGTTTTGAAAAGAATACCGCGCGGATCTAGAAGATGCGTAGCGAGCTCTTTGTCCTCAGTTATTAAAGACGTAGTAAATAAAAATGAGAAAAGTGTCTGGGAGAGCTTGCTGACATTTAGTTATAAAACACTAAACGTCAGCCTAGACAAAAGCAGTTCCCTAACCCAAAAAGTTAAAAATAATTGCTCCCCCAATTTTAGGCCATCTTTGGACAATGTTCAGGAAAGAAAATTACCACCGTACAAAATTTCAAAAAAAATTGAGTCAAAATTCGATGAGGGGGATGTGAAGGGAGCTGCCAATCTTCTCTTTTCGAGCGACGTCGTTGCACCTAGCACTCCAGAGACATACGCCGCCCTTTTGTCGAAACATCCACCTTTATCCCCTACATCGCATCTGCCAGATGCCCCTGATCCTTCGGATCCTACACCGGTAGCCACTCCCGAGGATGTACGAGCTGCGATTATGTCCTTTAGGAGGGGTTCTGCCAGCGGTCTTGATGGGCTGTCGCCACAGCATCTTAAAGACTTGATCTGTGGCGCCTCAGGCGATGTTGGTACGGCCCTTTTGGAGGGCCTGACGCAGCTAGTAAACCTAATGCTCTCGGGAAAGGTTTGTGACCAGATAGTGGATGTCCTATATGGTGCAAACCTTTGCGCTCTCCGAAAGAAGGACGGTGGCATCCGCCCTATTGCAGTAGGTAATACAATCCGCCGCGTCGTTTCCAAAATTTCTTGCAGGCATTGTTTGCCAGTTTTGGAGCAGGAATTTCAGCCAAGACAGTTAGGTTTCGGAACTAAGGGGGGTTGCGAAGCCGCAGTACATGCAGCTCGCACCTTTCTCAAACGCGGCGGAGGTGAGGTTTTATTGAAGGTGGATGTTAAAAATGCATTCAACTCAGTAGACCGGGGCGCTCTGTTGACTCAGATTAAAAATACTATACCAGGCACGTTTCCTTATTTATGGCAATGCTACAGTAAGCCAACGTGCCTGGTATATGACGGTCAATTGATAAATTCAGCAGTTGGCTGTCAACAGGGCGACCCTCTTGGACCGGCCATTTTCAGTTTAGCTATCCAACCTTACATCAAAGATTTGGCATCAAAATTCAACGTGTGGTACTTGGATGACGGGACCCTAGGAGGAGATGCTGCGTCAGTTTTATGCGACCTAGAAAAAATTATAAAGTCTTTCGGTGACATTGGCCTCGAATTAAATTTCGCAAAATGCGAGTTGTATTTCTGCAAGAATTTGTCCCAACATTTACGAGACGATCTAAATTCCAAATTTAGTGTTTTGGCCCCCAACATAAAAATTATTAACGACCACTCTCTTCACCTCCTTGGGGCACCGGTGCTGGAAGATGCTTTTAATAAGTTTGTAGAAGACCAGTTACTGCTTTTTAATGATTCTTCCAGCCGTCTAGGCGACATCAACCCACATATGGTTTACACGATCATAAAATTCTGTATGTTTGTCCCCAAGACCACTTATACGCTTCGGTGCACTCCACTTTGGGCCCACAGCCAACTTCTGTCCCTCCTTGACAATACCATCAGGAAAACAATTATTAAAATATTTAATTGCTCCCTCAATGACAAAAGTTGGGACCAAGCCACATTGCCCATACGCCATGGTGGTCTTGGTATTAGGAAAATTTCAGATATTGCATTACCAGCATTTCTGTCATCGGTTAATAGCACAAGTAACCTCGTAGGTAACATTTTAGACCCGTCCTTTCCTGACGTAGAGGTTACTGGCTTAACCGAGGCCAGAGATGCTTGGTGTGATGCAGTCGGTCCAAATGTTCATACACCCTTGAATCTGGCTTCTCAGCGACAATGGGATGAGCCGCTCTGCGTGCAGGCGCGTAGTTTATTAATTGAGTCTGCTAATAGTAATGCGGAGCGGTCTCGTCTCCTAGCTAGCTGCGAGCCAGAGTCGGGTTACTGGTTGAATGCAATCCCGTCAGCGAGCGTAGGGACTCTTTTGGAGAGGACTACTTTCAGCTTGGCGGTGAGTCTGCGTCTTGGGGCCAGGACGAATGAACCTCATCGCTGCCGATGCGGGGGACATGTCGATTCCCTGGGCCACCACGGCCTGGCCTGTCGCCGCAGTGCAGGACGCTTTTCGCGTCATGCCGCGCTTAATGATGTCATCCGTCGTGCCCTTGCCTCCGCAGGTGTGCCAGCTGTGCTCGAGCCTGTTGGTATAACGCGTGATGATGGCAAGAGGCCCGACGGAATGACACTCATTCCTTGGAAAAACGGGCGGTCGCTTGTATGGGATGCCACATGCGTGGATACTGTAGCCCCATCCCACTTACAAGCGACCGTCCGCAGAGCGGGCGCGGCAGCAGCGGCGGCAGAAGCCATTAAGAGGCGCAAATATGCAGCTCTAGGCGAGCCTTACATATTTGTGCCCTTCGCCGTGGAGACCTTAGGGCCTTGGGGTGCGGAAGCACGACAGATTTTCAAAGAGATCTCCGCACGCCTAATCGACGTTTCCGGTGACCAAAGGGCAGGCGCGCATTTTGGCCAAAGACTAAGTTTGGCAATCCAACGAGGAAATGCCGCCAGTCTTTTGGGCACCCTGCCCGCTGACTGCAGCGATTTGGCTTCTATTTTTTATTTAACTTAATGTTTATTTATTTATTTTTCTTTTTTTTTTGTAGGTTAATTTTCTTTTTTTAAGACTAGTTATAGTTTATAATCTTAGTTTCGTTCTTTGTTTTTAGTTTATTTAAATAAATGTATTTACAACCGGACAGCAGGACATACGAAACAATTTTGTCCAAACAGAACAGTGGAGACAATAGCCGTTTGTCCTCGCTGTCATCATAGATGAAAGTACTTATGCTATGTCAAATGTAAGGCATTTGCCAGCTTACAAAATTGACACCAGTTTGGGCCACTTTCACACACGAACAAACATTACCCTCCTGCTCGTTGGATCAGTCGGGTAAAAACAAACAAACACCTTTTTTACTGCCGATGTATGTTATGTCTATCAAGCATGCCGTATGTGTTGCGCAGTGCGCTTCCATATCAAAATAGCTATTAATTATTTTCAAAACTGTTACAGGATATTATGGACGTTGAAAACGTTATCGTTTCGTTTCTGTTACATTAAAACTCGATGCATGTTGATGGCACATCTCTAGTGTCATCGGGGCAGTGAATGACGTTGACATATGTTCCGCTTTGTATTATAGTAGGCACTGACGAAAACATTCGTACAGCCTATTCTGGTATCGTTTTAGCCAACTGTTTTTAAAAGAGGGTAATGTCTTAAATTTTTATTATGTCGATTTTAATTACTCAAGTCTATTAACAAGAAAAAGGGAGGTCATTTCATTTGTGAAGTATTGCCTTTGCGTAGTTCGGCAGTTGGCTATAGCTACATATTATACTTACTAGAGACGGAACCCAGACTTCGCATTGATAATGGCTACAGCTGAAATTGTTCAAAGAGCAAGTGAGGTTAGACTTTGAAATATCGGATCTTGATTTTAATAGTCAGATCATTTACTTAACATCATTTCATCTGTAGGATGTAGGGTCTCTCATAGATTTTTAATGTAACCAATTGAAAATTGCCCCCGCCCGCCAAAGATTCAGCCTACATCCACCCAGTACTTGTCTTGGCCTAATCTAACTAAAACACCCAATCTATTTGTTACTGGCTGGTTGGTACACATTGCCGCCTATTTCTATTTTGTAATGAGAGGCCCCGTAGCATGGCTCCCGCGACGCCGTTTATATCGCGCGATAAACTATCTACTACTCGCTCTTCACTATTGCGGAAAACAAGATGGCGATAGTCGATAAATGCAAACAAGATGATATCATTATTACCATCAAACAATGGGCGCCATAGGAGTGCGTTATAGTTTACCACAGAAGTACGGAAACTCATAGCGTTTCCTGCACATGCTCATTCTTAAGTTATGAAAAGTTTCACATTACTTACTGAATTCATTCTGCGGTGGCGACCCTGATTGTTCAACCCTCAGATCACATCAAACAAGGTGATCTGAGGTTCAACCACACAATGACGTGTGCATCTAACAACTGCACTGCCAAAGAGCACATGTCGAGGAGGACATATTTACCTGATTCCCTCCCTACAATTCAAAATCTGTTCATTGGGAGTCAGGTTTACTACCGACTGAATGCTACACTACACTACAGTACCTCATCATCATCATCAGGTCTTTCTAGTCTCCTCTGCAGGAGCACGACCCTCTCTGTACTACCAGAGCCATATACTAGCCTGAGTAGTCAGAGGATTTGGCCTACACTCTCCACGCTGACCAGACGGGTTGGAGCGGTCTCGTTGATGTTAATAACTGCAGTACTTGGAGAATGAAATCTGGATCATAGCTTCACCCATTGTTTTCATTTGTTTTTCTGTTCAGATCCCCTGATTGAGTAAAGGATGAGTAAGGTTCTTATCACTCATTAGGCTGCCTAATAGGCAATAAGAAGTTTTATTAAATAATTAAAATTTAGACAAATAGGTAAGACTTGCGAAAGTAGGTAACAGTCTGCGTCGCAACAGGATTGTCATTTTTCCATACTGGTTTGGGAGAAGACAAAAAACAGAATATACCAGCTGGTTTTCTTCTCGCGCAGTTCGTAGGAGCTGGTCAAGGGAATGAGCGAAAATCTAAGAAAACACGTCAAAAGGCGATGCGGCTAGCGACTAATTTCTATGTTGATTCCGCTTACCACCTCATGGGCGCGCGCAAAGCGCAAACCGGTAATGTGGACACGCGCCCTAACGTTCATTAGACCTTGGGCTCTGTCTACCCCGCAAGGGAAAAAGACCTGATAATATATAAATAAAACATAGTAATTTGAAAATCACATTTATTTTTGGAACTCAGGAATTTGTTTAAACCAATTGCTTTTTTATTGACATGTTTACAGCTTCTCATAAATGGTAATGCAATTGCACATAATCGGTCTACTGTACAACTGTCTTCAGGGTATACAATTCATTACAGCCAGTGTGTACTTCTTGCGAAAAAACAGCGAATTTTTTTTAATTTTTGATACAGCAGGGCTGTATGAACCTATATGCATAAGAGTCAGGGTTTCTTCTCTGGTACAGTGACCTCGCAGTAGTAAATAGTTAATATCATAATCAACGTTTGTCCTATGACTTTTGATAATTTTTAGATTTTACTTTCATGCACACAGTGCATGGGCGCCAGCGGCAGCAGCAGCCAGTGTCACATCATCCATTTGTATGATTAAAATATTAGACATACTAATGTCACCAGGACGAACCAATTGCAACTTCTTTTTCTTAATTCAATACTCGTAAAACAAATGCTGTTTAGGTGCTAGCAACTATCTACTCGAGCTAGGTTACTGGTACAAGTACTCCTGTATAGGTTGATCTTGCTCTGCTTAATGACAAATTTAATTCTGTGGAGGCTGTTCTACTGTGACAAAATTAGTACTATATGTACTACTTATAGTAACCATTTGAAAGATAAACAAAATTCCTTCCAGACTTTGTCAATCACCATACTTATTATTAACCTAGCATTAGCTTACGAGATACATTATAACTAAAGTCTATCTAGTGACTCGAGCATGATGATACTGTTCCCTCTGATGACCTGCAAAAAAAAATTGAAAATGAAAGATTTGTGACATCCATATTTTATATGTGGTAAGAGTAGCATCTGAATTTTTGCTGCCCACGTAACTAAAAAATAATGTCAACTGACAGCCTTTTTCACACTTTCGCAATGAATTTTGGCATATCTTTTCTTAGCATATGCCTATGTTATAATAACTGTCTATGTGCCTATTTTCAGCGCAATCGGCAATCAAGGGGTCTGAGCTGTGAGTTAATACATCAGTCCGTTGAGTTGCCTTTTTTACAATATTTTTATAAACCCCTGCCCATCCTTAAAGAGGGAACACACAATCAAATGATCACACAGCAACAAACAAATGACTATATCCTCAACTCATCTCATTGGAGGAATTCTGACACCTCTATCAGTTACAAAGATGTAACAAAAACTAGTATAGTGGCTTTTATGCTTCATAACAAACTGTGGATGTAATTGGCCGGCATAACATGCTGCCAAGATGAGACACTAAGATGGAATGTTATTCAAGGTAGAGACTTGACCGATCTCTTTAAGCTTTAGATACTGTTAGTACTGTAATCTATCTACATACCACCATGCCGATGTTATTACGCTGTCCGTCTTTGCATTCTTCCACTGACTCGTCCAACACAAGGTTCATGAAAGGGTCGAAGCCCCGTAGGACTCCGGTCACGGCACGACCGGCATTCAGTTTTATGGACAGCTTCTTGTCCATAAACCTGTAATCCACAAAACAATTCGGTATATGTCCATGAAGATAGGTTATGATATAACCGACGCGTCGTCTTGGCGCTTTCAATCACAGAGTTTGCGTTTTATACTTACTTTTTCAATTCTGGTGGATGAGCCTTGGACATTGCTAAAAGTTTTGAGAACTAGATTGATGGAAAATCAATAAACACGATATAAATCGTGAAAAAACAGCACTTCCCCGCGAAAGCAAACGAAACGAAAGATCACAAACTATATAGAGATACTACGTCGAAAGATGATGCGTTATTTTTTTTTAATTTGTCAACGTAGCGTTCAGAATTTGTGGTTGGTTACAGTTTTTACAATTTCAAATCCTTAAAACATTGCAAAACTTTTGTTTGCTACATATTCGGCGGAATAATATTTAAAACTTTCAAGGCTAATTTTATAGTTAATTTATTTTAACTGTTTTATTACATTTAGTAATGTTGTTGCATTTCCTGTAAAAAATTGAGTTCAGAACGCAGCTTGATAAATTACTTTTAGTGTTGCCATTAATTACACACTTACAAACCATTTTCGTTATTTATTTTGCAAAAAAAAGAGATCGATAATCAGCAAAGCACTAAGTTTTACGTTTGTTTTTATTTGGATTTTTGTTTCTATAAAATAAGCTCGTAAAAACAAGTTGAAAAGCACATATAAATTAATATGATGGGAGTTGCCAGAAATAAAAAGCAATGGAATTTATAATACTTCCAAATTACGAAGTAGGCGGAATAGTGGTATCAATACGGACCGTGGTACATTTTGAATTTGCACCGATAGGAGTCATTCGTTTTATCACTGTCTATGCATGTGTACTATTATACATACACACACAATCAACAAAAGTAAGCAACAAGTGGACGTACTCTTTCTAATTTGTGAAGTGGACAGCTGTGAGGATGAATGTCGCGAAGATATTCATCCTATCCTCATAAACAGCCACGTTTTGTATCGTAAATATGGTTATATAGTATTTTATGTAGCTACCACAACATAATTACGTAGTGGAAAAGTTTGTGTTTGTGTTACCGTTCAAAAATGGATGAATCCGGAATTGATATGGCATACGATCTTGCCTCTCTTCTCTCCAACGACTTTAACGCTGATCAGAAGATACTGAACGAGATGACAGCAGCACAGCAGCATCAGGACTTTATGTTCTACGAGCTGAAGTCAAAAGCAGTGCCAATCACTGAAAGGTAAGTGGATTCTGACAAGAAACATGCTCACGCGAATTTACGTTGCATTAGTTCATTGCGAATATTTTTAGCACGTTATGAGGAACAATTTCTCCAAAGCTGAACGTCCGCGACCCTGAAAAACTGGACTTGGCAAACCACCCAGTTTTACCATCTTGTTTATCTCTTTCGTAAGCATTCCTTTGTTGGATGTTTTTCACGCATCTCCGAAACGATGATCAAGTGGATGTTATTAGAAAGAATCTTTTGATACTCTAAGGAAAGAATTGATGCTGCTACTGACTACAAAACAAAACGTATTTTTATCTTAGGAAGTCTACCATAAATTGCTATGCCTTCGTTTTGTACTAAAACTTCCCGCCATTTTTTTTTTGAGGGTGGAATTTGGAGGGATTCGTTTTTTATCGCTATGAATGAATATCAAGTTATCTTTCTTTCTTCAGAATTTACATAATTTAGTTGGGTGCTAGTTTTATTAGTTTACTTTCACTAATTGACCAGAATTGACCTTGTTTGTCTTCTATACGCACGTTGGTGTGTCAGCCAAGTTCGGAAAGCCATTTGTCTTGCACCGACCACGTGACATGTTGTGTTTGTTTACTTATTTACATTAAGCAGTAATTCGTCTACGACGATCTACTTACTAATAACCTCAAAGTTATTAATTACTGGTAAAAGCGAGTGTTGAGAGGTCTTTCTGTGTTCTGTGGTTGAGAGTAACGACGAGATTGTTATAAAATTAATAAACAAGGTAGGTACCTACTTAATTAATGGTCAGTTTTGGGTACTAATCATCAATTTGGGTCTTGGGAGAAGACTAGAAGAGGTCACGCCTCGATCAAATAATACTCGCGTTATCATAACGCACTCGCGATTTATGACCTTGACCTTAAGGTCACATCGTTAACGACTTCAATACTTTTACGTCCGCGTTGTAACAGCGAGCCCTCTCTAACCTGCTTATAGAAATTATGCTTATGCTTAGTAGCTAGGTGCCTAGTTAGCGATGTTTCAGAGGGTCAAAAACTAGGGTTGAAATTTAGAATCGTGCGCCCGTGTGCTTTTCTGCCCTCAGTCGTTCCGGGTGGTCATAAAAAAATAACCTGAACCTAACTTCTTTTCTGCCCTAAGTCGTTCTGGGTGGTCATAAAAAAAAATTACCTGAACCTAACTTCTTTTCTGCCCTCAGTCGCAATCGGGGCGCACGATTCTAAATCCAAGCCAAAACTAGGTACCTACCTTACCTACATTGTGCACATTATCTAATTCTTGTCATACCTACGCCAGTATGTAAGCCAAAGTTCAGATTACTCTTGCACAGGTTGCTTAACATGCGTAAGCGCTTAAATGCCTTGGTTTCATTGCTTGGTTTCTATCTAGAGTCATGATCACAAGTTGCTAAGATACCTACCTATCTTGAGCTCCTTATTCTTGGTTCAGTCGTTAGCAATGTCCGAAGCAATTTGCCTAGGCTGGATGACTCAAGGAGAGTTGGCGTCAGACTAGCAACCAAGCGTAATCACTTTCGCCAAATCAGATTACAGCGTGAATGTTGACACAATAGCTCTCACCTGACTCCGACACGTCATAACAGCTCAGATTGAAATCAGGAAAAAGGCTTAGACTCTACTAAGCATTCCATTATCAGACGACGTAGCGTGGGCAGAGATTCCATCCATCATCATCATCATCATCAGCCTATACTCGTCCACTGCTGGACATAGGCCTCCCCAATTGCACGCCATTCCATCCATAATAGGTCGATATTCCTGCTCATCGCACATCTGGATTCCCTCCCCGCGTCGCTGTTACTTATAACTGCCTCCGTGGTCCAGTAGTTAAGGCGATTGCCTTGTTGACCCGGGGGTCGTGGGTTCGATTCTCACGGGAAGCATACTTTGTTAAGTTGTTTCCAGTTTGGTTAGGACATTGCAGTCTGATAAGAAAGATGATTCCGTGCACGTCGTCCTACTCTGCAGGAGCACGACCCTTTTTGTACTACCAGAGCCATATACTAGCCTGAATAGTCAGAGGATTTGGCCTACACTCTCTACGCTGGCC
Source organism: Rhodophaea formosa (assembly GCA_963082605.1). NCBI lineage: Eukaryota > Metazoa > Arthropoda > Insecta > Lepidoptera > Pyralidae > Rhodophaea > Rhodophaea formosa. The sequence continues at coordinate 2,253,227 of OY720228.1, read as the reverse complement.
AGACGGGTTGGAGAGGTCTCTTTGATGTTAATAAGCTTTGTTTAGCTTGAGTTTCCTTAGTCGCCTTTTACGACATCCACGGGATGACTTCCACTTTCATTATAAACAATTAAAACCGCAAGACTGTTTGTTTACACACCTATCATATTACTTTTAAAACGCAGCCCGCTGCCGGCTGCCGCTATAATATTATGTGACCATGCTTTAAAAAGATGATAACACGACCAACAAGTGTGAAATGTTCAAATGTTAGTAGGTACGAAAGGTGAAAAGAATTTTCCAAATTGGTTAATAAATGACAGATCTGAGGTAGGTACCTAAATCTTTATCAGAAGAAGAGAATGATAAAACATTTATTCGTGAACTTAAAGGAATTCTATTAAATAAAGCATATTATAATATAAATGAATACCTGACTGACAAAATATGACCGTATGAATTTATTCAAAATAATATTAAATTAAAATAATAATCAAATTATTAATAACGATTAAATACCTTATATAATAAATTTATCATTTTAAATACTAATCAAATTAATTCTATTACCAATTCTAAAATTAAATTATCATTAATAAATTCTAATAAATACATATATTTTTACAAAAAAAAAAAAATCTTTGTTTTAACTTAATTTTATACTTGAGTGCGTCCTCTTCTGATCTAACCATATTGCTGCGCCCAACAGGGTCCATAAATAAACTTGTACCTTTTATATTAATGTCATCTTATGTACTTTATGGTTTGCAATAAAACATTGAGTATTGGGTACCATCACGGTTTTTCTACAACGTTCCTTTCAGTTCACACGAAAATTTAAAATCCAAATTCGGATACTACCAAAGACAAAGTAGTTCTAATATTATGTTTGGCTATAAACCTCTAAACGTTTCTAAATACAGTTAGTGTTTTAAATAGCCTAAGTTCCGCGGACGATTTTACGACGTACTCGGCTAATATGACACCATAATCGCCGAAATTATTTCAAACTATGCGGTAATATAACATAACCAACAAATTATGCTGCTGTACGGTAACGCGACGTAATTTCGGCGTAATGTGTCGTCAGTAATTATTGCAGGTTAGTATTATATAATAGTATTGCAGGTTGCAGGCGTTATCACGCTGAACTTGGGTCGCGGAATTTTAAATTCGGAATGGTGTGTTTGCACACTTAAGCCCATAGTTGTAAGAGACATAATCGCAGTCATTTAGGCGGTAATGATACTGGTTTACTCACTTCTCTTAGGCTTAGCATAGTAGTTAGCAAGTAGGTACCCGTTCCTTAACTCTGTGTGTAAAAAGCTTAGGTAAAAAGTTTGTTTTTGTACTTACACCACGCTACACAGCCAGTAACCTTCATGGTAAACGGAATTAAACTAGTTATTAGGTCCTAGCCGCCTCGCATATTGATAAAATTTCTTTGATTGACTACTAACCTAACTTAGCATAGTAGTTAGTAAGTAGGTACCGTCCGAATCAAAATTTATGACGGCTCGGATCCCGCCATAATGTTTTATTCGGACTGTACAGACCTACTCCATAGCTCTGGTAAGTATAAAAAGTTTGTTTTTGTACTTACACCACGTTACACAGCCAGTCACCTTCATGGTAAATCTTGAACCAATAATACACGTGCGACGCTTGTAGGTCACTGACTGTTTATTATTAATATTAGACGACTTTCAGTAAGTGATTTAGGTAAGCTACCTGTTGAATTTAAGGATATCATATTGGCCTTGAGTACTAAACAAAGTATGTTATGCCCGAAAATTAAAACCTTTGCTTGCTCGGGTTGAACATACATTCAGACCGATGCATGAGCATTCAAATGCTTGAAATTTCTTGATTAAATAATAAATACGGACAAATTACACAGATTGAGCTAGCTCCAAAGTAAGTTATTAAGTAAGACTTTGGGATACTAACTCAAAGATATACAGATTGTAACATGACCCTCGACATATCCTTAAAGGGGTGAGTGACACCGTCAATATGAACAACTTTTCCTATGGGGTCAACGCTGGGAACACGAAAAAAATTTTTGCTTCCCCATACATTTCACCCGGGCGGCAAATTTTTTTTGTATGAAATTGACGATTTGTTTTTGAGTTCCCAGCATTGATCACATAGCAAAAGTTGTTCATATTGAAGAGCTGGTTTCCACCACAAACTCGACATCGTTATCGACAGAAGAGCTAAGGTATTTCTAGAAAGTTTATTATCAGATAATGGGTTTTGGAAGTCCTGAGTTCGAATCTAGGCGGATGATTTGAAACGGTTCACGGTGATTATGAAACAAAAGCAACTATTATTTCATTTTGTCATCGACGAGACGAATAATTTCACTGACTGCGTCATCAGCGAAATAGCTAAGGTGGTTATTTTATTTCATTTTATTTTATTCAGCACAACAAACAATTGTACAATGGATATTTAGAGAGTTCTGTAAGTAGATCGCTGTACAATCTGTTATGATCACAGAACACAGAAAGACGTGTCTTCTGTGGTGATGACATAACTGCGATAGATCTAGGATAGATCCCATACCATCTCATATTATAGCAAGTATATATTTTTTGACCAGCTCTTCTGACGACTGGATGGAGGGTGGTCAGAGGCCGTCGCATTTCTTTTGCGTAAAATTATTTTAAATAAAAAATACTCGCTGATATAGGTAGCTTATACTATGTTGGTATGATGCAAGCAAGGGCGACAGATTATTAGAAATTTTAATTAATATGTCAAGAGAAATATGATACGGTCGTAGGTAGAAGGCAATATTTATTCTGGTTTAGATTTTCCTCAAACTGTAACTTCTACTATGTAAGTATTTAAATAAGTAAGTATCGTGACACTTGCGCGTACTTACTTATGTGCAAACATAATATTTATATTCGTTTCTCTGTATACACGCAAAAGTTATTTATAATATTATAAAAAGGAAAGATTTAATTGCTTGCGTGTTTGTTTGCATAGAATTGACTATCAAAACTATTTCTCCTCAGTATAGAAAGCCAATTTTTATATAAAATATAAATTAATTGGTAATTCTGACAAGGGTTTCAACTAACAAAGTCGCGGGAAAGTTGCTAGTAATGTATGTTTTTTATATTCAATAAATCTCTATTCAAATAATGAAGAGCTTAACATTTTACAACACCTTGCCATTCATAAAAGGAAATATAAACTAACGTTACCTGAGCTAGGGTGAAAATCACCTGTATTTCGGTCTATTTATGAAATAAGCTTTCATAATACTTTTTACCGCTGAAAATCTAAAAATCAATCCGATCAACCCCTGTTTTTCTACCCTTTGATTTAGATTTTGTTTCCAACATTATAACAATTTCGGGGTATGCGCATTCCAATAAAAAAGAATCGTTAAAATCAAACTACTTTGTATTTTTATCGATCTACGGAACTATTCAAATTATTAAGACCCCCTTCATAAAAGGAAATATGAACAAACCGTGCCTGTGCTCTTGAAAATCATCGTGTATTTCAGTACTATTAATCAGTTACAAAAGACTGTATTTTTAACGATTCACGGGACCAAAGATTTACGGAAAAATACACAACATCGTGCGTAACACAGTCATTGTAAACGTTTATGTTCCTACCTCTGTTTATTTCATCCCATAACCTGGACTCGTATAAATTGGTGCCAAGCGTGTGCCAAGTCAGTTCATACGGCGCTTTATATCCTAAACTGGCTGTCGCCCGCTCGCGTTTATTTCGTTCCCTCGGGAAAAGTAATTTTCTCCGGGACGAAAAGTAACATGTCCTTCTCCGTATCCCAGGCAAAGTGTATGCAAAATTTGATGATGATCGGTTCAGTAGATAGGGCTTTAAAGCATAACAAAGAAGAATAGACGCTTAACGAAAACAAGAAATATTCGTAGAATGCTTGAGGCTATTGAAATTTAAAAAATGTCCTAAATTCAATAGAGAGGATGGTTTGCAGTACCACCAGCCAGTCATCAAATTAATTAAATCTCAAGCTCAGCAGAAGACTGCAAGACCTTCAGACACCGTGAGCCAATACTGCGTAAATATTTATTGATTACGTTCAGGATGTAGGTACGCAGCTTACTACCGGAACGTAATCAAGGCGGTACTTTTTGCATAGTTTCTATTAAATAATAGTCAAATCAACTTACTTAGTCCACCGGCAAACATGAACACTAAGGCTTTCGAAACATTAGGTGTAAAAGTAATGTCAAATCGATAAAACCGTATTAAAAGTAATTTATTGAAATGAAAAACTAAAAAAAAATGAAGCCATCAAATTTAAACAGTGATTATGTATAATTTGGTAATTTCAATGCGGCTCCAACCATAAACAATACATATTTAAGTACAACCTTTTATTTTGTCTCATAACCATTTTAGGTGCCAAGTCCGATCATTGAAACAATGCGGCCCTACTGTATCAGCATCAGATAGTTATAGAACTACGAGTACAGTCCGAATCCATCTTTATGGCGGCTAGGAACATCGTGCGAGTCGATGCGCAGTACACAATATTAGGTTCAGCGGGGTGCGCGCGGGGAGGCGGGGCGCGTACTGCGCAGTAAGCAGCTGCGCAGTAACTACTCTGTACAGTTCAAACTGAGAACGTGAAACTTTTTTTTGCGTTTTCATCAAAAACTGCCACTTTTAACGGATTGCACTAAAATTTGGCACGCAGTAGATATTACGAAATTATGGATTTTCCAAAACCTCCTTCGGTGTAAAACGGTAGTCAAAAGCCGCGGGAAAAAGCTAGTCTTAGATAAAAGTGAAAACAGACCCAGGCATTTGCCGCGACCCGCGCATCATGTGACATCCACAAGACATTATCATTATTATGAAACACGTTGACAGACTTGGCTCTCACATTTTAATACAATAACTATTGTAGAGGAGTGTCAGTTCATCTAGTTGACGCATGGTGGCCAGCCTAAACCGGTCTATATCTAGATTTATCGACAATGTATTTTAATATTTCGTTATTCTGTCATATCCGACTAGTTTATCTCATGGAAGACCATTGTTGGTTCAAATCCTGGCACCTAGAAACAGTGGTCGTCATTATGTCACCATAGTCAAAGACAAATATAATACTGTCGTATTAGTCTGCCTCACTTTAATCTTATAGTATTTTCAATAAAGTCTACTTTAAATAAAGTCAAAAATTTCCAGAACTGCCTTGTCTATCTTTCTCTCCGCCCAGTTTATCTTTTCCATTCGTCTTTAGCACCATGAATGCCTCCAATCGTTCTCTAACACGACGAATAAATCGAAACCATCTTAAAAGAAGAGATTGAAATTAGGAGATGAAAAGGAAGGCCAAGGAGCGGAAGGTCACTCACACAGCAATTAATTAATGGTAGCTTAAAATCCATTACGCTTTTCATAAGCACAATTAAATCTTAAGAATTTGGTCATCGGACATGTCATATTGTCAAACCACCAATTTGCGAACCAAATGAATATCTACCCAAACACCTGATGCAACTATTCGGTTCTACATAACTTGAGCGCCCTACAGTCTTCCTTGAAAGTAATTCGATGCTTACGTCCATCCTAATGATGAAGGCTTAGTCATAACATCTGCATCTGCATGAGTTACATCCAGGGCCGGATCTCTCATATGGCTTTTTGGGCTTCAGCCAAGGGCCCCGTGGTTTCCAGGGGCCCTAAGCTAAGTCAAGTCAAAGTCAAAAATAGATGATAATGCGAAAAATCGATAATTAGGATTGCAGCCCTTCGAATCCTGCAATTAATCAGACCCATAAAATTCATTTTATTTTTTCCTATTCTTTGAGAAATTACGTGGGCTAGGTAGTACTAGCCCAGGGCCTTCTAAACTCACAGTCCGGCCCTGGTTACATCAGTTATCAACAAAAAGCGGTAAACACGGTAATCTGAGGACTTTGATGACAGTCAATGACGCGCGGATTCCATCCTCTTGATGTTTTTAACTGTCTAAGTTACGGCTGAATACTCAAATACATCTAAATAAATCAACAAATTAAATAAAATTTAAACCTGTGTATATACAAATAAAAGAGGCCGGGTAGATCGTTGCCCCGTGGTAGCGAGCCCAGAAGGCTGGCAGCATTGCCACGTTGTATTGCATTACTGATCTTTTGGCCAAGAGATTGCCCAGGCCTTTGGTCACGAGAAAAGTCATTAAATTTTTGGGCGATGTCACTGAATAGCTTGTGGGCCGATGGACCCCACGGTCCCAAAGTTTCAACCCATATAGCATATAAGATGCATCTTATTCCTAACTAAAGTCGTTTTTAAGTCCAGTTCTGTCACTGCTCTTAAGGTACACGACTGACGTGCCCGGCCCAATTCCAGTTGTAGTAGGTGTCAAATACTCTCTACGTGCCCTATAAACTGCCAAGAAAGTCATGAGACGCGTAACATTCCTAATGACAAAGACAATATAATACTAACGTAGTACTAATGATGACGGCCTGACTCACCCAACACCAGTATGTAATACGACAAAAAGAGGATAACTGCAACTTTAAGCGCCTGCGCGCACCGGTGACTTTTGTCGCCGTGACTTTTTTGTTTCCGTCACCCTATCCATGGAGATGTATGGAGGTGCGCGCACGAAGCGACGTGACAGTGACGTGACTTTTTTGTCCGTCGACCAGCGAACAAGCCTGCGACAAAACTTTTACGATAGACATTTTATGTAATAGATGTGCACGCACGGGTGTCAAAATTGTTACTCTACGTGGAAAAAACTTTGTTACAAAAAATTTGACCGACTTAAAAAAGCGACTATACTTGAAACCAAAAATAAACTGAATCATTTATTTATTTCAACGGACAAGAATGAGTGATTTTTAATTAAATCAAATACTTCACTCTGTAAACAACCTATCTACCACAGACAATATATTTATTTATTATATTTAATGTATTTCCTACCTAATTTTTTCTGATCTATTATAAGTCTCTGCAAACCAAAAATAATCAGAACATTATTACTTACATACTATTACGTCTTTTCTCTTAAGGGGTAGGCAGAGCCCTGCCCCCCTATTTACTAACTCGGATGACAGGTGTCGATGCCTATCAATCTAGAATTTACTGTTACAATGCGGGTTTTGCTTGCGAACTTTTTATTTGAAATACAAAAACCGCATTGTAACAGTAAATTCTTGATTGATAGGCATCGACACCTGTCATCCACGCTCTTTGAAGTGGCAGTGGGCGGGGCACATAGCGCGAAGAACCGATGGCCGATGGGGCAGAAAGGTTCTTGAATGGCGACCACGTACCGGCAAGCGCAGCGTTGGACACCCACCGACCAGGTGGTCGGACGACCTAATAAAGGTCGCAGGAAGACGCTGGATGCAGGCCGCTTCCAACCGGTCATATTGGAAATCCTTGGGGGAGGCCTATGTCCAGCAGTGGACTTCTTGCGGCTGAAATGATGATGATGACCTGTCATCCAAGTTAGTAAATAGGCCGGCAGATCTATAAATTCTCAAAGCCACGTTTAGCGTGTTGGTGAGCTAATATGTAGAGAACGGAATCAAAATAGGAATGGGTTGTTAGCCGCATCGCGTATTGACATGATTCCTAACGACTATATTGGAAGTTTAGAAGAATAGGGAATAGGGATCCTTCTAAACTTCCAACATTCAGTAGAAAATATTTGAAAAAATTATTTCCATGTTCTTGAGTTTTATGAAACTTTAGAACCTTCAGTGAAAAGTTTTATACTATGTTAACCGACTTAGTGAAGTAACCTGTCACTCCAAAGAGTGGGTACCCAGCATTCTTTTTTACGTTTCTTTGGGAAGAGATGAGTTCGCAGACAACGACCGTCGGTTCGAAATCCATGCCGACAAATGACCAAAGAGAATTCAAATACCACGTAATGACTCTTTGATAACTAAAAAGTTTTTTCATGGTTTACCATAGTTTTGTCACTGTCGCCTACCGTGCGCACACTCCGCTTGGGAGACATTACGGAGACACGAGGAAGACGTGACAAACACTTTTTTGTCACCGTGACAAAAGTAACCCGTGCGCGCAGTGCCTTATAGTTTGAAGACAGTACTCGCGGATTCCATCGCATTGCCATTTCAATGAAAGGTCGGTCGTTTTTGTGCTAGATGCTATAATCGGACTCGAATACTCACAGATTCGTCACCGTATAAATATTGGTACCTATATGATACAAGAGGAAACGTCACTTTCCCTTACGTGGAAGACGAGACTAAGGTTGTAGAAAAATTAACGCAAGGCCATAAAAAAAATCTTTTTGGTATTTTGTATGAACATTTTATCCGTCCATAAAAGGTAACTGTAACTTTGACATCTAAATTCTTCATCATCAGGTCTGTTTTCTTCCCACTGCACGAGAGCACTGCTTTGTAGCCAAGGAATAAAGTTGTTCAAAAAGTGATACATGAGATCCAAAATGTGAATAAAAACTATTCATTTCATATAATTTCTGCCTTGGATATAATAGTGGCTGTGAGCTGTATATCTCTCGATTCTCATCACAGCTATTCCGCCATTTTGAACTTTTTATTCATAAACTAAGAATATTCTGTACGATTTTCCTTGCAAAAAACACTTAAAATCACTAACACTGAATAGAAGAAAACTGTTTATTGAATTGGACCTATTATTAGATGGTTGTTATTGTTACGGCCATTGTTTTAGAGCGTACGAGTACCTTTCGCTACACCAATTGCGCGCGCGACTCTAGCTATTGTAGTGTGATTTTCAGTCGCGAATAAAAGTGGCTGTGAGCTGGTAGACCTCGCAATTCTCATCAAAGCTATTCCGCCATTTTAAACTTTTTTCATGAAGTGAGTTCAAAAAAATGTATCAAAGTACACAATTGTAATTATGAAACCTGCTGACCAACTCACGGGTGTCGGTTGAGAAAAGTGATCTGTGGAGGAGAAAATAGCGGGACATATGAAAGAATTTTATAAACAGACGTTTCGCTCACACGAAGCTTTCCCACCACAAATGTAAGTTTCAAATGTTGGCGGTAGAAATTGAAAATGAGTGGTTTGCTCTACGAGTAACGTATCGCTGAGTCAGTTAAATAAATAAATATAAATAAATATAGGGACATATCACACAAATTGAGCCAGCCCCACAGTAAGTTGTGAACTTGTGTCGCAGGATACTGACTCAACGATACTATATTTTATAATATATACTTATATAGATAAACATCCAAGACCCAGGTCATACTGAAAAAGATCGTTTTCCAGCATGACCTGACCGGGGATCGAACCCGGGACCCCCGTGTCGCAGGCTGGCGTGTTGACCGCTGCGCCACGGAGCTCGACACAGTTGTTGTGGTACACACGTTGGATCTTATTTGTTTACCGCTTTAATGTTATGTTTTTGTGCAAATGTATGTGTGTCTTTTCGATAATAATAAAACAATTATCTATCTATCAAAGAAAGACGCAGAGCTATTATGCATAGACGCAAGATATTTCCATCGTTCCTCAGAGACACATGTCTTCTGCACGTCTTAGTAGGACTTTCAACGATCAGAAAATGTCACGACCAAGGATTTTCAAAAAGATACTGTTTTGGAAGTCGCTTCCATTTTGCCTTTTTGGAAATTCTTTATTTCCTATGCATTACCAAACAATGCGAACAATTGTGAATATCAAACGGCTTGCTTCGATATACTGCCTTCATCTTTTTTGCCCTTATATCATAGCTGTAAAGTCGTTCGATGGATTTGTTCTACGCAACTGAAATCATTACGTCTTTATACCAATATTCATCATCATCAGGACTTTGTTGGTCACCATTGCATGGGCGCGACCCTCTCTGTACTACCTGAGCCATATATTTGCCAGAGTAGTCAGAGGAATTGGCGGCGGTGACTTTCTTCGTACGCAGCGCGTTTTATGCGCAGTTACTTTCAAAATAATGCCTAAACTAGGTACCTATTGTCTCTTAAATAGTTTTTTATTTGTTCTTTGTGATCATTTTTATTATTTGTTTGTTATTGTATCTTTCAATTGATCTCTCAATACATAATTTTGATTTTGAATAATATTTTTTGTTTCATTTTTAATTCTAGGTCCATTTATGATACAGGATTTCTCTATTTTCTCAATGACTTTTAGAAACATGCGGGATTCCGCAAATACCAGGATCCCGCGGGACTGAAATCTCTCGGTCCCGCAAATACCGGGATTCAAATTTTGTTGCGGGATTGCATTCCCTAACTACAGTTGACATGTCCAGCCCCCGTATTTACAAACTCGGATGCGACAGGTGTCGATGCCTATCAATCTAGAATTTCCTATTACAATGCAGTTTTTGAATTTGAAATAAAAAGTTTGAGTTAGCAAATCCCGGATTGTAACTGTAAATCCTAGATTGATACGCATCGACCTTGCATCGACACCTATCATCCGAGTTAGTAAATAGGGGGCAGATCCTTGATCAGGTATGTATCCAAATGAAAAAAACCTGCTTACCGAGTTCTGCCCCTGTTGAACGACTATTTTCTTTTGGTGGATTGGTTATGTATGAGGCCCCATAGGCGGAACATGAAAGATGAACACTTTTAACAAATAAGCACTAGTTTTAAAATCAGTTAAATAAAAATAAGTGCTTATGCTTAACAAGGTATACTATTTCAAAACCTATTTTAAAAACACGTATTTTGCATTTTGTATTCAAATACTTTTATTTAAAACTATTTTGTATTTCTATTTGAAATAGTGCTAACACTATGCATTTGCATTTTGTATTTAAACACTTAACTATTTTTCACATCTCTGCTAAAAAAGACCTGATGATGATGATGAAACCGTATTCTGTAATAGAAGACGGTGAATCAAATCGTGCTAGTTCCGTCTCTGAATCGGCCTTGAGAAAGATAAAGATAGAGTGAAGTCATCGAACTCCCTTTTCATTGTGTAGTCTTTCCGGCGACTTGCCTGCCGCCAACCCCATTTATTTTTTCCCAAATCGTACTGGCTTATGTTGATATAGCAAATTCACGTAATGCTCATAGCACGGTAATGTATGTATAGTCATCAGGTCTTTTATCTATGATGTTTGTAAGCCTTGTTTAACTTGGTTTCCTAAGTCGTCTTCTACGACATCCACAGGAAGACTTGGAGTGGTCCTATTCTACTCTGCCGAGAACCACACAGCTTCTCGAATATTTTGTTTTAATTGCTGAAAGTTGATTGGTCCAAAGACACGTCCCTTTAAGTAACCCCACAGAAAAAAGACTGGTACTGTTAAATCAGGCGATCTTTGGGGCCAATCAATGTCACCGTTTTTCAAAATTAATCAACATTCAACCGGGACCCCCTTTTTAATGCTTCTCAAAACATTTTTATAATTAAAACTAGGTTTTGCCCGCGGCTTCGCTCGCGTTAAGAATATCATCCCCTATTTTATCCTCTTGGGGATAGAATTGATCAAAATCCTTTCTTAGCGGATGCCTACGTCATAACATCTACCTGCATGCCAAATTTCAGCCCGATCCGTCCAGTGGTTTGGGCTGTGCGTTGATAGATCACTATGTCAGTCAGTCAGTCACCTTTGAGTTTTATATATTTAGATAGAAGATAGACAAGTTATTCTGTCTTAAAACGCTCCATAACAAATTTGCCGTATCCAAACAAAGTAATTTTCATGCAACAGCTGTCATATTTACCGCCAAAACAAAGTAGCGGCAAAAAAGTTAGCCATTTTGTACTAGTAATTTCCCCGCAACTTAGTACGCGTGCGTAAAATTTCGCCCCCTAGTTCATCCCCTTAGAGGTTGAATTTCTAAAAATCTTTTCTTACTGGTCACTTACCTCATGAGATAGGAACCCAAATTTCAAGTTTTTGTTTCTCTTCCCGCGTAGATCGTAATAGCCGATCGATGGAATGGGCGTCAGGAGTCATGTCAATAGGCGATGCGGCTAGCAACCCATCACTATTTTGATTCCGTTCTCACCTACAAGCCCACCAACATGCTTAAGGTTTTACAGACCTGGGCTCCTTCCAAGGCAGAAAGACGTGATAGTATGTATGCTATTTAAAATTCCATAACACTGTAGAACCATTTATCGCTTATATTAGTAAAGCATGAGCATGGGATGTAGTATGCGGAGAGTGTAGCCCAATCCTTTGACTGCTCTGGCTTGTACAGAGAGAGGGAGTCGTGACTCGTGCTCCTGCAGTGGAGACTAAAAAAAGACCTGATATTGATGATGATGAGATGTTGACCCTCGCCTCAAAGGCCTTCATAGTTGTAGAAGAATCGAAGCGTTCCTATTCAGAGCCGAAACCACACGGCAATTGACAATACACTGTCGTACATAAATATTATGATTTATGGATTAATTGATTCGTTATCGTATAAATATCCATTCAGACGGTAATAACAATAATTATAATTCATAAAGACCCATATGAATAGGTATTTATACAATATAGATAACTTATCAATCAATTAAAGATAAGTGCTCGTTTCTAAGAGAAAATATTTGCAAATATTTAGATAAAAAGTCTTTTTGCTTCATTATGTGCCTCTACTGGGATATGATTATGAAGTATCGTGGCTGTGTGGTTCCCGGCAGAGTAGAATAGGACCACTCCATGTCTTCCCGTAGATATGTCGTATAAGGCGACTTAGGAAACACAAACTATACAAAGCTTTTCATCCAAGAGACCTCTCCTACTCGTCAGGCCAGCGTTGAGAGCACAGAACAACAAATGCGTTTGTTGTTCTATGGTTGAGAGTGTAGGTGAAATTCTCTGACTGCTCTGGCTAATATATAGATCTGGTAGTAAAGAGAGGGTCGTGCTCCTGCAGTGGAAATTAAAAAAGACCTGACCTGATCATGAATTTATGATCTGAATTTAATAAGAATATATCAAAATAGCATTGTGAATGCAGAAAAACACCTCTTAAAATTCTTGGCTGGTTCTGGTTAATGTCCAGCTGTGGACTTCTTACAGCATGAGGATAATGATGATATGGTATATAACAACGGGTCACTCACGTGCTATTTGTCGGACTATAGAAACTGTTTCTTTCAGACTCGTCTGGACTGGAGCCCGTTTTCAAGGCGAGTGCGGGACGCGCGGCGGTGGGTCCCGCACTCACCTAGAAAATGGGCTCCTGACGAGTCCGAAACTATAGTCGGCAATCCCGATAAATAGCACGTGAGTGACCCGTATATATGTCTTTATCTCACGTTAGTTTTAATGATATAATGATGATATGCTATTGATTCCATTCGGATGCGTTTATAAGGAACTAAAAGACATGATATAGGTACATATAAAACAGCTTAATTACTGCGCTTAGAACAAGGCTGAGAGTGATGAGCAAAGATTAAACAGAATAAGCCCAAAGCATCCTTTCAAATTTGCTACACAATAATTATCGTGACTTGTCGGTCCTTGAGAAATACGCTACTTAAAGAGCAAGAAATTCCAATGTTACCGCGCTACCGACAAGTCATTCGTCGCTCTGTGACTACAGGCCGCGCCCAACTTTATTGCGAGTCGGAACATCGCGCGAGTCGATGCGCAGTACACAGCGGGGCGTGCGCGGGAAGGCGGGGCGCGTACTGCGCAGCTAATATCCGACTCTCAATAAAGTTTGGCTCAATGTACTAAGCAATCCAGCTATACGAGGTGCCAGATTGCACGTCAATAGCGGTGATTGACTCGTTCCATGGAAATCAAGGCTCGCTGATAAGGATCAACGGATATAGCCGGTGAAATAGAGCTCGTATTGGACCCTCGATTTGAACAACTTTTCCAATTTGAACAATTTTTTTTTATTTTGCCATGCAGAAATTTTCAGTCGCCAGGTCAATTTGTATGGGAATGTCATAAAAAAGTCAGGTAACAGCGTAATAGGACCTCGGGATCAGGCTATCCCGAGATTAGATAGGCCTCTGACGTAATGAAGCCATGATCATGAATGACCGCCAACTAGCTGCTAGACAAGGCGCCTACGCATACGGTCTCATATAATTATATGAAGCTAGTTTAGAAATAGAAAGTTAGACAGGATTATTAAACATGGAAATTCTTGACTTCTAGGTGCCTGCAGGTAACAGGAAAATATATTATGTATGATGATATGGATATTGCATAATATTAGTAGCCTTCGCAAAATCGCGACGCCTAGCACGTGTTTTCTGTGTCCCTACGCCTCAGGGACCTACAGTAAAATAGGTACTAATTTGTATTTACAATATTGTACTAATTTGTATTTGTGGGTATAGATCTAGTGATATATCTATATAGATTGAAGAGAACAATAAGGCAGTTTTTAATTTAAAAAAAAACTCCTCTTTATTCTTGATGCCGTGTGATTCCCGGCAGAGTAGAATAGGACCACTCCAAGATTCCCCGTGGATGTCATAGAAGGTGTCAAAGGAAACATCAGCTAAACGAAGCTTATAAACGTTATAAACATCAAAGAGATGTGACGACGTGGACCTCAAGCTAAGCAGCTCATCTCTCGTGAGGGGCTACTCATCCGACCTTAGCCTAAACCGACTCTGTAGATCTACTTCATTAGTGTGGTGATCTTATACCTGTACTAAAACTTGCAATATATCTCATTATTCGATACCTTGTGTTTATTTTCTCATACCTGTCATGAAAAAAACTTAACGTGATAGAGACCTTTCCAACACGTCTGGCCAGCGTGGAGTCTGTAAGTAAGTAAGTAAGTAAGTAATACTTTATTGTACACCAAAACACACAAATATATAAAGAACTTATTTAAAACTTATGTACAATGGGCGGTCTTATTGCTAAAAGCAATTTCTTCCAGACAACCGGTGGATGGAGAGGACAAAAGAACGTTAACGGACGGGGTGTACGTTCCAACTACTAATAAACATAAATAAATAATGTTTTCTTATGTTTTCGCGATTGTTACACATTTAAATAAAATTATTTTAATACGGTTTTTATCGCGTTTATTACATTATTTATACACCTAACGTTTCGAGCACTTTACAGTGTTCGTGGTCGCAGGTAGACTAAGTTGACATTTGTCTAACGACACTGTAAAGTGCTCGAAACGTTAGGTGTATAAATAATGTAATAAACGCGATAAAAACCGTATTAAAATAATTTTATTTAAATAAATAAATAATTTATAATACACTACAGAAAAAAACATACATAAATACATACGATATGTATGTAGGTGAAATCCTCTGACAGCTCTGGCTAAATATTTTTTTTTCTCAAACATGCTCGGAAATGTAGGCATTACTGTAGTAAAAAGAAGACCGGAAGTTTGTAATTCTTGGCTCATTCATCGCATTGCCGGCCTAGGTCAGGAAATAAGTATGAAAATTACTTCCCGGCCGCTGCTCAAAACTTTTTAATTAATCTATGTAACGTAAATTATGTCACTTGTCATACAGCCAGTTTACTACCACTGCATTTTTAAAAAATGCATATAATACGTGAATATAACTACAATTTCATTAAAATATCGATATGTGATCATACGAAAATATGCTTAATTTTCGTTGCGGGAGAAGAAAACAATAATCTATGATCTATTAAATTTTTTGTGAAAAATATGACTGGGCTCTATGGGCATTGTTTCCTTTGCTGGAATTGACAACTGAAAATAAAAAAATTAAAAACTCGGGAGATCTGTTATTTTCACTATACCCGTAGTGATTAACGCCACTGCCGAAAAACTGCCTTTACGGATTTTAGGGCATAGAACACACGTCAATTGACTTTGAATTTATGGCCCCCCATAGAAACTCAAAAGGAATTGTATGGCATTTTTTTCATTTTCACCCTCACTCCATTATTTGTCTATGATCCTTATTGCCTAGAGAAAACATATGGCAGTCGGTCGTCTGATACTAGTAATAGTATCTTCTTCGTAGTTTGTGATTAACGCTTCGCAGTAATTGATTGACATTGATTGTTTTCGGTAAATATGTGCAAAGTTGGTTATTTATTCGAAATGAAACGGTTCAAAATGAGTTTTAGTGATGAAAGCAACACTGCAATGGATTTTAAGTACCTACTTCGCCTAATTTGAAACTTGAAAGTGGAAAAATTACTACCGGCAAATACCTAGTAAGGGGAAATATTTAAGGCATGTAAGTTTATGTGTAACTTTAAGTTAAATTTCCTCACATTTATTGAGAAAATCTCTATACTTTCCTCGGCGGGAAAGGGATTGCCGGACTCGTAACTATTGTCAAGGCCTCGCTGACGCTCGGCCTTGAAAACTATACTCGTCCGGCAATCCCTTACTTCCCGGCCTCTGCAGTAATGTACTATTATTGTTAGTTGTACAGAGAGAGACATGCTCCTGCAGTGCCTCCTAAAAACGATATCTCATCTATCGTGTAACTTATATTATTAATGTGATTTCACAATGCAGAGCCAGAAATGGCTACCCCGTCGTCGCGACCTCGTGTTGCTAATCTGTGCGTGTACACTATCATGTTTACACGTCCATCACTCTGATCCTGAGCGTACACAATAGCACTTGTCATAGCACTATGAGTATTTGTTACAATGTTGAAAACATTGGTGCTTGATTCTTCTGCGGCACTTCAGTTTCGCCAAACTGTACGTGTGGATCTATATACAGCAGTACACCCCACGCAAGCCTTCCAAACTTCCAAAGGACTGGGGCAACTAACACTAACTACCTAGTAATCTGTTAGCTTTTGAACACTAATTAATAATATTAACATGTCTCTACATAAGTAAATCATATTTCTTAGTAAATTAGAATTATTTAAATGCTAGCTCCATGGCCTAGTGGATGTAAGCATTATAATCGCTTCCGCATGTAAAGCAACCCTGAGCGCAGTCCCAACTTGGATGGGTGACCGCAAGTGGCATACAAAATTTCTCGAGCTCCTCCGTGCTTCGGAAGGCACGTTAAGCCGTTGGTCCCGGCTGTCATCGTTGATGGCAGTCGTTAAGCTATGTCAGATGCCTTTAGGCAGCCTAAGAAATCTGACACCAGTGTTGTCCACTTACACACACGAAAAACAAACAAAATAAACGTGCCAAAGTGCCTGAAAAGGCCTATTTTCTGAATAAAATCTTTGAATCTATGAACACCCTCACGGGTGTTAGTTGTTGTTGGGTCACCCCAATAGAGATTTATTAAAAAACAAGTTAGGTAAATTCGGTATCATTTTTGAAGGCCATTGGCACGCATATTACCCCTGCCTGACAATATCAAGCAAGTTGTACCTACTCTTCTGGTGACACGGATTCACTTATCTAATTCACACTTAAGAAATATTTTTCCACTAATTGTGATAATATGTGGGTAATATGTGACGTCTGTATACGTTACGATGTAAATAAGGTTTGAGTTCGCAACTTTTTCCCTTGTATAAAGAATATTTTGTGGCAATAAGATTTTAGGCCATTGATAAATGATTTTAAATTAACAATCACTATATAATTTTTGGTATGATATATGAACCACTTAAACTGTGGAAAATGCAATTTCTGACAATAATCAAATTTGCTGCCTCTTTTGGCCATATTTCTTTCTTGTTCACGATCAATATAACTGCTTCAAGGGAAAAATCTTTCTATTAAAAACTACCAATTCGCCCCGGTTTCGACCGTGGTACATATAATTTTTTCGCTCCATAAGTACCTTCCTCGTACTTCTAGAAATATTCTAAAAAGAGAACTAGCGATATCGGTTCAGCGATTCATTTTTAGGGTTCCGTACAAAAGTTGAAAAACGGAACCCTTATAGGATCACTCGAGCGTCTGTCTGTCCGTCCGTCCGTCTGTCACAGCCGATTTTCTCCGAATCTACTGAACCAAATTAGATGAAATTTGGTAAGATAGTGTAATCCTATGACCCAAACACGGATGTGCAAAGTAAATAAAGATTTTTTTGAAATAAGGGTCATTTTGAGGGGCCCAATTACAAAATTAAAAAAAAAAGTTTTGCAAACCTTACTGTGTCATATATCAAATGAAAGGGCTCATTATGAGGATCTCAAAAATATTTTTTTTTTGTTCGGGTAAAATCAATACTTTTGATTTTATTCACGAAAGAAGGCAAAAATTGACCATTCCCCCCCCTGATCTCCGAAACTACTGGGCCGAAAATTTTGAAAAAATTACAAAATATAGTTCATTCCTTGAAGATTACTGGAAAAATAATAAGAATTCTATCACTTGAAAATTAAGTGGTAAACTCACAATAATAAGTTCATCTAGGGAAATAGTTCACTAAAACACCACTAGATGGCGCTAGTCAATTGAATAAAACATTTTTTTGCACATTGTTTGTGTGTTCACGAAGCATATTGTACGGAACCCTCATTGCGCGAGTTTGACTCACACTTGGCCGGTTTTTATATTATAGATGTATAACTATCCATGTATTCAAGAATCAGTGAGAATTATGAGCGGCGGCGAGAGCTGGCGGTAATCACTATTTCTCGTAATGACTGATTCTCATAATATTAAACATTATTCCAAAAATACTTCAGGTTATTTACTAGTGCTTATATGATTTACATTCTTGAATTTCTTTCTATTTGTAAAGTATTGGGAATAAAATGATTGGCCCCCTTAATTTAATAAAAGTACAAAATCATCATCAAAACGTTTATTCAGAAAATAGACCTTTGCAGGCACTTTTTCACGTCATGGATGAAAGGTTTTAATAAGGTGAACGGAACGTATTTCGTAAGACAGAGTCGGAAGAGGTGACGTATGTAAGGGAGTGAAAGAGAAAGAAAGAGACGCGCGCTAGATTTGAATTTAGTATGCAGAGAAAAAGGACTAGACAGAAGATATAAGACGCTAAGCTGTAAGACGTGTAAGATTTTGTAAAAAGTGAATTATTTTAATATATTTTAAGTTATACTCGAAATCCTGGTTTTCTATAACACCTACTTCCTACAGTATTTTTGGGGGTTCGTCGCGGGATAGGTGTTTAAGATCCTAGAAGCCAGCAGTGATCATCACAAAAAGACGAGGCAAACGGCGTGAGTCGACGTGTTGTCGAAAAGGCGAAGTGTGTTCGCTAGCTGTATTTCTGAGAATTGAAGACGCATTCCCAGAATTATGGCGCAGGGTAAGGATAAAGGTGGTGATGACGAGCATTTTGAGCAGGCGATGTCGACCAGGAGTGATTTGTATGGAGCGATGGTGTTGGCGGAAGGCCTCATACCTAAATTCACAGGGACGGACAAGACGTATACGGCGTCCAGGTGGATCCAAGATGTTGAGGACCATGCTGAAATCATTGGTTGGACCCCGGTGCAGCGATTGTTGATGGCGAGACGATCGTTGGCTGGAACGGCAGAGTTGTGGCTGAGAACGGTGAGTGCGTTCAAGACATGGGATGATTTAAAAGCAGCTGTGTCAAAGGAATTCCCAGATTCGGTCGACCAGAAGACCATACATGAGATGATGACGGCAAGAAAGAAAAAGGCAGGTGAGTCCTGTTACGAGTACATGTTGATAATGAAAGAGCTCGGAAAAAGAGGAAAGATGCCCGACTATGTGGCGATTAAGTACATAGTTCAAGGTATTCAGGACCTTGAAACGAACAAAGTACTTCTATACGGTGTCACGACGTACAATGACCTGAAAGAAAAGTTAAAACTATACGAACAAATGAAAGAAAATATGTCGGCTCAGCATATTAAAACAGGTGAGAAATCGAACTCTAAGATGGAAAGAATAAGACAGACACGTTGCTACAACTGTGGAGGCAAAGAACATTCATCGGCTTACTGCCCGCATAAAGGAAGAGGAACCAAATGCTTTCGATGCAATGAATTTGGTCATATTGCTCCACATTGTAAAAGCCGAGCGGAGGGAACATCGAGTTCACAAGGCGGGAATTTCACGGCAAGTACAAGCAGGCAGGCGGCAGGTGGCGCTAGTTGTTTCGGGAGTACAGCGACGGCAACGACGGGAACGAGTGACGTTCGCGAACCGAAGTTTGACAGCGTAATAGGAATGGCGGACGAGTTGAGTGAAAAAGCCGGTGTAAACAAACAGTGCAAAAAGTCGTTGAAAGAAGTTAAAGTAGGAAATAAAGTGGAATTCGCTTTAATTGACTCTGGAAGCGATGTTAATATAGTGTCAGAGGGTTTGTATTACGATTTAGGTGAGCCATCATGTGAAGAAAGTGATATTTACATGTCCGGTCTCGGTGATAAGAAAATAAATTGTTTAGGGCGTTTAAAGCTATCAATTGTCATCGATAACCAGTATTATAAAGATGTTTTGTTTTATATTTTACCTAAGGAGGCAATGCCCTACAGAATGATTATAGGTTTAGACTTCTTGCAGCACTGTCTTGTGGTCATGGAAAGTGATCGAGTGTCGGTTAAGCCTGTAAGTAAACGGATGTACGAAATATGTGTGTGTGATTCTGTTGTTTTAGGAAATGAGGTTAGTGAAGGCGTGCAACAAAGAGTGCATGAGTTGGTGGATTCGTACATACCCGAGAAGTCCAAGGAGGCACCGATAGAGTTAAAGAGTGATCTAAAAGATGACAAACCAGTCGCGCAGCGCCCAAGGAGATTGGCTCTAAGGGAAGGTCAGGAAGTTGACCAACAGGTGTCAAAAGAGCTTGATAAAGGCAGTAAAATGATGACATTAAATAAAAAGGAGCTTGCAATGTCAACCAGAGTGGCAAGATGGATATTGCTACTGCAAGAATATGATTTTGAGATTGAGCATCGACAGGGATCAAGGATGAGGCATGTAGATGCACTTAGCCGAAGTCCCTATGTGGCAGTTATTAGAAGCAGTTTGCATGAGAAGATAAGGCATGTACAAGCTCAAGACAGAGAACACAAAGTGATGATGGGAATACTCAAAACCACAAGAAACTATGAAGTTTATTATATTGAAAATGGTTTGCTTTACAAAGGGCTACAGAAGCATCTTGTTGTGTCAAGTCCATTGGACAATAAGAATAAAAAGAAAGCACATGAGAATGGCCAATTTTCTGAAACTAATATGTTATGTTTGATAAGCAAAGATTATTATATTAAGAACATTAGAAAGAAGAAAAAAGATTTTATTTTAACATGTTTACTTATTGAAAAGAATACCTATCAGCGATGCATTGATGCAAACCCACTTGAGTTATTGATGGGTACAAGAGTGAAGTTTAAGGAAGCTTGTAAGATTTATAAGTTACTTCAAGAGGACAGAGATAATTTTATGATGAGTATAGAAGAAGCTAGAAGAAAAGTTAAGGAACAAATACTTAAGATACAAGAAGAAAACAGACAAACCTACAATAAGAAGAGGAAAAAGAAAAACATAAAGTATATGTTAGGTGAAAAAGTCACTGTTAAGAAGACCCAATTTGGAGTGGGAATGAAGTTAAAGCCCCAGTTTTTAGGTCCATATGAGGTAGTTATGTCGTAAACTTCATGTGACTGTATGAAAAGGTGGCCTGGTTCCGGCATGGAGTGATTAAGGTATTTTTGTTATTTTATTTTATTTTTATGCATGTATTTTACATTGTGTGCAAGAGTTAAGACACTCTCCGTGTACCACACCAGTGCAGTTACGTTTAAGTTAAGATTTAAGTTATGTTTCTGTTTCTGTTAAGAGGTTTTTACCTACATTTAAAGTTTATATTTCGGTTGCCAATTTGCATAAAAGAGGCTGTTTTTTTATGATGAAAGATTTTTGTTTATAGTCAGGTGTAAATTCAGTTGTGAAAATGTGTTTAAAGCTAGAAAGAAGTTATTATTAAGTTTAAAGACTAATTGTTTTAAGACGTTATTAAGATAAGTTGTAAATAAGCTGTATATAGGGAGTCTGGAGACCAGACTATGTACAGGACGGCCGAGATGTAGGATGAAAGGTTTTAATAAGGTGAACGGAACGTATTTCGTAAGACAGAGTCGGAAGAGGTGACGTATGTAAGGGAGTGAAAGAGAAAGAAAGAGACGCGCGCTAGATTTGAATTTAGTATGCAGAGAAAAAGGACTAGACAGAAGATATAAGACGCTTAGCTGTAAGACGTGTAAGATTTTGTAAAAAGTGAATTATTTTAATATATTTTAAGTTATACTCGAAATCCTGGTTTTCTATAACACCTACTTCCTACATTATATTTCAGAATAGCATTAAGATACATACATTACATATATTAGAATAGCATTGAAAATGTACAACCTATAAAATATGACGTCTCGCAATGTTAGCTTAATTGATTGATCGATTCCCGAAAACAGATACATTATGATGATGGTGACAAAGCAATCAAATCGTGTAAAACACATCATCACGACTATTTGTCATGCAGAGGCACCAATTGACTGACTGCCCCGATTGCACTCAGTCGACCATACCATACCATACCACAATTTTATGTACCTATTTAGGGTTACCAGCAACCAATGAATATTTACCATCTGCCAATTAGGGTTGCCAACCGTACTATAATAGTATTGTAGGTACTATATTTTGGGGCTCCGTACTATACATATACTGTTGAAGAAATATATAGTACGTGAAAATAATATATAATACTACAATAGATCAATATTTATATTTTGCAAAACCAAGACTAATGAAATAAAAAAAAAACAAATTTTTGAAAAGAAACGTAATGTGTGTTTGCGTGTAACCGAACGCGTACTTGTCATAATTTACATCGAAACAATTAGTGTTTATTTATTTCAAAATTGACTGCGATAAAGCTTATGACAGTTTTATTCAAGACAAAAATATATAACTATAAATTCGTTATTTTTATTTTTCTCCACTATAATAGCACGTGTGTGACTGCGGCGACGACCAGTCAATGAGCCATCTTCTAACGTGCCCTAAATGCCCATGTAGGTACTCAAAAATACCTCAAAGAGGCAAATGACGGGCGGTCGCTGTGGCCGCATACTGGTCGAAAATATTGCAATAAAATATAGACTTCATACTATTGTAAATGATGGGCTTTCTCTCAGACATTTTTATTGACTTAATCAAAATTTAAAAATATATACAAAAATCTATAAAAAAAGTATAAACATATATAAAAACTAAAGAGTTTGCAACATTCATATTTTCTCACAGACCAACATTGAAGAGCTTATTTTAGAGTAATTTTTCGAAATCTATGTCTTGAATTCTGACTGACTGTCAACGCAAAACTATAAGCATACTTACAAGCATAGATTTAAAAAAAAAATTCTTATTCATACCTCTATGCTTACAAGAAATAAATAACAAGAAAAAAGAGACTTATATAACGAAGGCAAAAAATGGAACATAAGCTTTATTTGTAACGTCCAATTGCTTAAAAAAAGATTTTTCACAAGGGGAGTGAAAGATTAAAATAGGCTCAAAGGTACTGTACGTGCAGAACATTTATCAATATTTAGTTTATAAAATATATGTATGGTATGTAGTTATAGCGGCAACAGAAATAGTAAAAATTTTAACTGTCTACCTATAACGGTTTATGAGATTCAGCCTGGTGTAAGACGGACATACAGACAGACGGACATCAAAGTCTCAGTAATAAACTCCCGTTTTAACCCTTTGGGTACGGAACCCCTAAAAAACAACAAGACTAACACATGAATATTCACTTAATAAGCCTAGTAACTCTAGATATACGTACGTAATATAATCTAATTTGCTATGTATAATACACAAGATGTTTCTATTACAAACCAATCACAGTGAAACATATCTCCATTACAAATTCCTTGAGACGACAATTAACCCCAGTTTACCCCCGACCAGACGAACACAGCACGATAATATCGCTAGGGTTGTCATTCTCTCCTTCTACTATTGATTGTCGTGATTTTTAAATTTATAAAAAAAAAGTTATAAGCTGATTTTGAAAAAAAAAATTACATGTTATAAATATTTATTTATTTATCTTTTATCTGTTTATTTATCCTTATTTTTGATTACAAAGGCATTTTCATTTCTGTATCACAGAATTCTGTTTTGGCATTAATGTGATTGCAGGTGGTCATCGTTACCGTGTGACCACCACAGCAGGGTTGTCATTTTAGATATTTTTCCAAATATATGTCTTGCACTGCTTGTTCATACATCACTTTGAAACAACATAGCTAATGCAGCTTTTATTTCAATATAGACATAAAGCAGACCTGAAACAAATTATTTTAGGTTTAAGAATATTTTTACTAACGACTTTTAAAAGAGCAGGTTCTCAGTTTGATTCATACGTATTTATGGCTGAACTTGCGTTTGGCTAAATTGATTTCGATGCGGTTTTAAGAAAAGTGTTTGTTACATTCTGGACAAGATTTATGTATGCAGGAGCGGGTGAATTAAGGGCGGTTCCTCTTTTAAAAAAGAAAATATTAGTGTAAAATGATTTCAAAATATTCGTTCAAAAGATGAGATGAGATGAAAAAGCTAAATTTTCAGCAACTATCTAGGCACTATTCACGCGGTCATATTTGTGACAAAGACTGGTATGAATAAAAAAAGATTTCAACCATACTACCAACTTAAAATAAAACCCAGCCAAATCAAAAGGAAATTATCAAATCAGTTCAAAAACTAACGAGATTGACTCCATTTTTTTAAGGCATAAAATTAAAGAGATATTTATGAGTCCATTTTTCAAAGCCATTTTAAAATATAACACTCCCGGCAACCCTTCGCACGAGCCAATAGAACGACAATGCTGAATTGATCTCGATTCACTGTAATGGTCACTCGTTGATAGCAGCCTCTTTCTGGTGAATAAAGACATTCTGATAAGGCATAATCGAGGTCATATTCGTGGTGTTTATTAAACTAGTTACCGAAACAATACTGAGTTAAGAATCCATATAGAAAGCCATTTAAAAATAAAACACTCGCGGCAACCCTACGCATGAACCAATAGATGCTGAATTGATCTCAATTCACTGCAATGGACACTCGTTGATAGCAGCCTCTTTCTGGTGAATAAAGACATTCTGATAAGGCATAATCGAGGTCATATTCGTGGTGTTTATTAAACTAGTTACCGAAACAATACTGAGTTAAGAATCCATTTAGAAAGCCATTTAAAAATAAAACACTCGCGGCAACCCTACGCATGAACCAATAGATGCTGAATTGATCTCAATTCACTGTAATGGTCACTCGTTGATAGCAGCCTCTTTCTGCTGAATAAAGACATTCTGATAACAGACCGCGTGACGACAAGTTTTTATACCGACTTAGAAAAAGAGAGGTCATGTGACGTAAAGGTCAAGCAACAAGCTGTAATACAATAGACTAGTATAAATCCAAATGAACTAAAATGCATTGATCGATACCGATTTAAATACAGGCAAAGAATGAGGCCTGTTGTAGCTCACGCCGTGTGGTTCCCGGCAGAATAGAATAGGATTACTCCAAGTCTTCCCGTGGATGTCGTACAAGGCGACTTAGGATATACAAGTTAAACAAAGCTTATAAACATCAAAGAGACCTCTCCAATCCGTCTGGCCAGCGTGAAGAGTGTAGGCCAAATCCTCTGACTGCTCTGGCTAATATATGGCTCTGGTAGTACCGGGAGGGTCGTGCTCCTGCAGCGGAGCCTTGAAGAGACCTGATGATGATGATGATGATGATGATGACGGTTGTAGTCATCAAAATCCTTTCCGGTGTTGATTGAGCTAAACACAAACTACTAGAAGATTAGTTTCTAGTATCAGACGACCGATTGCTTTATTTTTCTCTAGGAAAATGAGACCATAGACAAATGTTGGAGTGGTGAAGAGGAGTAAATTAATACAATTAAGTTTGAAATAGTTTGAATTGCCATTGAGGCCCATAAAAAGGGCTCGATATATAATATAATTGTCTCTGATCTTCATACCTTGCCGCTGCCACACATCCTATTAGGTGCATTTGGTTACGAAAAAGGAATGAAAAGCATTTATTGATTCGCAGACAAAACACGGCCATTGAAATACATATACATAGGCCAACTACGAAGAAGATAAATATAGCACAGCTGACTGTTTAGTTTTGCCGTGTGGTTTCCGATAGAGTAGAATAGGACCACTCCAAGTCTTCCCGTGGATGTCGTAGAAGGCGACTTAGGAAACACAAGCAAAACAAAGCTTATAAACATCAAAATACCTCTTCAACCGAGTTCAACCCGTCAGCGCGGAGAGTGTAGGCCAAATCCTCTGACTGCTCTGGCTGATATAGCTTTGGTAGTACAGAGAGGGTCGTGCTCCTGCAGTCATCATCACCAATTTTAAGAGCTGGGCTCTTGTCGGTGGAGCTTCTTCCACTCCTCTCTTCCGCCAGTTGTGCAGTGGAGACATAAAAAGATCTGATGATGAGTGTTCAAAGTCAATCAAATTTCAGATATTTCTTCCGCCTTATCTTTTTGACCAGAAATTCATTGATAAGCGTTATATATCTGCAAAATAATATTACACAAACAATACTTCCGCGTTTATTTGTGCAGTCAATATCAACTTCTTCATAATAAGATGTTTTGTAATGTTACAATGCAGATAATATTATAAAACAGTTTGTACAATGACGTACTAGTACGTATATAAGAAGCATCCATAAATTATGTGAAGGTGTTTAAATTAATCTCACTCGATCTCATTATTTTCTCCGCAAATATATTACGTATCTAATTTCTTTTACATGATGGCCAAACAAGGAGTGTATTATTTTTGGAGTTCATGTTACTCCATATCATCGGATTTGGATGATCCCGCACGTCAAATCCGTTCTTAAGAGTCCCGAGTGACACAGGCTATAAATTGTTTCCGTCGGCTTGTACATGCGCTAATGGCCTTCAGGATATGGGCCGAGTTTTGAACCTTAGTTCCCCGTCACAAAGTCTGCTGTCGACTGCCGCATAACATAAATTTAATATTAAAAAGAAGAATAATCTGTAAAATAAAATTCCTTGGGAGAGTCTGTAGGTTGATTGGTATTGTATTGAACGTAAAAATTGCGTGACTCTAAGACAAAGAGTTACGTAGTTAATGAATATTTGCTATAAAAATCGATGTACGCGGGACCTTTTTTTCTAAAAAACTATGACCTTTACAAAAAAGTCCTCCTTTTTAAAAAAGATTAAAAACATTCTACAATATACGTTTTTTTGGGTACATATTGTGCTTTATGTTTGTAGGTTTGACCATTTATTATGGCCAAGGAGCACCCTTAATAAGAAACGACTGCTTTGGCACGAAATTTTTACTTAATACTTATTTGGCCTGACGTTACTATGAAGTTACATCTATCACACTCACAAACGATGGATGTCACTCCATAAAAATTTCAGCGATGCTTATAAGCTCTGTTTAGCTTGTGTTTCTTAAGTCGCCTTCTACGACATCCACGGGAAGACTTGGAGCGGTCCTATTCTACTCTGCCGGTCCGGTAACGATAGTTCTTTATGTATTATGGTAGTATGGATGTATTTTTTGTTGTCAACTGCAGACAGGTCATTCACCGGACATTTTTAGTCCGTGAATGAACTGCCTGTAATAATACGAGATAAAATATATGACATTTGCTATCGTTATCATGTCGTAGCTTATCATGAGTGTCGTAAAACAGGCTTTTCAATTTCCTACCCTGTTTTTCAACTAATAATTATATGGACGACATCGGGCGCGCGTCTCAATTCACATGCGCCCTAAGGAAGACCTCCGGATGAGGTCGAAACATGTCGGCCAGTAGCTGACTATTTACGTGAGTAACCCGTTGTTACATATTTTAATAATAAATAAATATATACGGACAAATCACACAGATTGAGCTAGCCCCAAAGTAAGTTCGAGACTTGTGTTATGGCATACTAACTCAACGAGACTATATTTTATAATAGATTACTTATATAGACAAACATCCAAGACCCAGGTCAATCTGAAAAGGATCATTTTCCATCTTAACCTGTCCGGGGATCGAACCCGGGACCTCCGTGTCGCAGGCAGGCGTGTTGACCGCTGCGCCACGGAGCTCGACTATAGAATAATGTCTTATCTCACGTTAGTTTTAATCATAAAATAAATATTCCGTGTTCTACTTTAAAATTAATTTCGCTTCCGACCACCTCCATCTTATCGTTAAAATTAGCAAAAGAAACCCCCTCCCCCAAGCTTCCCAAGTTTGTCCCCTCGTCCCCCACGTCATCAAAAATAAGTCAAGCAAAAATAGGAGTCTTAACTTGGGATGTGGTTATGATAGGTGACTCAAGTCCTAATTATGGTGGAAAAAATCGACGTGTAGAATCAAACCGCGGTGGCCTATTTCAAAAGGCTGTCGGGCCCTACTCACCCAGCTAGTTAGAGTAGGCCCAACATGAATATGAAGGAAGGTATTAAATGCTCAGCGGAGAGAGAGAGTTCAAGAACACAACACAACACAGATAACAGATTTTAATAAGTTTCACACATGCGTTACACAGTTAGAAGTAGTGAATACAATTAGTAAAATAATATTGTAGGCGAGTGCCTGTAAGCTAGGGTCGAGAGATCACGACCAAACTTAGGAAAGGAATTGAATGGAATGATTGAGTGATGAGGAAGGAGTCGGAAGGACTGTGAAGAAGATTCGAAAATGGAATTTGGAATTTAAAATGGAATTTAATTTGGAATTTAAAATGAATTTCGAAATAAAAGTGGACAGGATGATGATCTGTGATGATGATGATTGGGAAATGAGGTGAAAAGCAAGATGCAGCATGAAGGTTATCCATGCGCATCGTTACAAGGTGTTACAAGGCATAAAAAAACCTATATGAAATAAAAACAAAGGTTTTTCGGGGCTTACGTAATATTTGAATGACCCCTGACACATGGATCAGGCCTAAATGTAGATTTTTGAGGCGAGGCAAAAACTGACAGAAATCAACTATGCAAAAATGTCAATGCCATAACAATAGATGCTAATCTTCACCACCTAGTATACGTAAGTAGGTACCTATTCGTTAACTCAGTTCCGATCAATGGTGTTCTTAACCTCACAATATTTTTCAAAGACCTTTTTAACGATACCCCACACGATGGGTAAGTAGAGAAAAAAAAAATTACTTCCCCCTTTACTTGTATGGGTGCTACCCAAAAAAAACTTTTTTTCAAGTTTTTTTTCTACGACTTTTTTGCTATGATTAATATACATATTCATACCAAATTACAGCTTTCTAGTACTTATAGTCTCTGAGTAAAACCGCGGACGGACAGACAGACAGACAGACATGGCGAAACTATAAGGGTTCCTAGTTTACTACGGAACCCTAAAAATCTACTTCTTCTCTTGGGAAATAACTCTATGATCGATCACACAATTTTTACGCATCTTAATAATTAAAATAAAATATGTTCCATTCTTTTTAGGGTTCCGTAGTAAACTAGGAACCCTTATAGTTTCGCCATGTCTGTCTGTCTGTCTGTCTGTCTGTCCGTCCGCGGTTTTACTCAGAGACCATAAGTACTAGAAAGCTGTAATTTGGTATGAGTATGTATATTAATCATGGCAAAAAAGTCGTAGAAAAAAATCTTGAAAAAAAATTTTTTTTTGGGTAGCTCCCATACAAGTAAAGTGGGGGAGTCATTTTTTTTTCTCTACTTACCCATCTTGTGGGGTATCGTTAAAAAGGTCTTTGAAAAATATTGTGAGGTTGAGAACACCATTTTTCGATTTAGGGATCCGTTTCCGAAATATTTGGTTTTAAAGTGCAAATTTTTCTTAGAGGTACGTGTCCCCCCCCTCTATCTCCTAAACGGTTATATATAGATACGTGAAAAAAAATACAGCAGTAGTATATATACTGAAGTTGAAAGGAAAACTATCAGAGCTAAGTACTAAGTACAAACTAAAAAGTTATAGGCAACCAACTTATAAAATGTACTGGAAAATGTAAAATTTCATACAATCTTTATTGTTAGATGTTTTTGGTCGTTAAACTGTGAGGTGCGAGTGTAAACAGTGTGTACTCAAAGTTGTCATTCGCAACTACGGAACCCTATACTGCGCGTGGCCCGACACGCACTTGGCCGGTTTTTTCTAAAATCTATTTTACGGTTCCGTACCCAAAAGGTAAAAATTGAACCCCACTAGCCTCTAAAATCTATCTATCTGTCCGTCCGTCTATCATAGGGCTGTATCCACTGAACCAAAGAATATAATATACACTACGCAAATTTTATGAAAAAAAATATGGTAAACATAACTTATTTTAACGTCAAGTTTTGTTTGCTGTAATTATTTTTTTGTGCAGGTTTCCAAAAAATGGTCATTGTATTAGCATCTCTGTTTATTTGAGTTTGAAGTATACAAACATGGATTGTTTATGTTGAGTGTACTAATTTTTTATTAGTAAGGTAGCGCTGGCGAAGGTCCAACGCCAGGTGGAATACGTAAATATTTGGCCAAATTTTTCGAAGATAAATCATGTTTTTGATTTACGATGCACTCGGAAAACATCTGAAGTTTACAGGTGTTCTGTGGAGCGAGAAATAATTTGGCGGTCTGAAAATGAACAGGATTTTCTTTATGAAAACACGGCTTTACTCACGTTTTATTACGTCGGATCTGCCGACTAGTTTCGGTCTGTTACGAAGACCATCATCGGGGCGAGTGAAAGGGGTGGCGACACGACGGTTACGCTTCCCTCGCTTTCTTCTTTAATAATCTTTCTTCTTATTTAATAATCTTCTTAGATTCGGAATGATGGCAATAACACTTATTAAACTAAGAAATAGGTCAAAAATTCCACGGGAGCATACTTTTGCAGATTTTTTACTTATTTTAGGTACGGTATTTCTTAATTGAATTAGAGAATATCATTATGAATGCATAAAGACCCCTACATAATTATAAAAATAAAAGCAATAACGCTTTAAAGTCATTAGGGCCAGCTTAGAACATTTTAAATCCTCGAAAAACGTAGACATGGGAAGAAAGCGTTAAAATTACTTCCTAGAGATCCTCGGACGAAGTTTATTTCCTGTTAAAATTAAGAGGAGAAAAGAGGAGAAGAAAGAAGGAGAAGTAAGAAACCGGAAAGCATGAAGCGAAAGAGGTTTGTAAGGATCGTAGCAAGTGGAGTTCCATAACCCCTATGGGAGAGAGGCGTGATAATATGTATATAAAAAAAAACCGGCCAAGTGTGAATCAAACTCGCGCAATGAGGTTCCGTACAATATGCTTCGTGAACACACACACAATGTGCAAAAAATATTTTATTCAATTGACTAGCGCCATCTAGTGGTGTTTTAGTGAACTATTTTCCTAGATGAACTTATTATTGTGAGTTTACCACTTATTTTTCAAGTGATAGAATTCTTATTATTTTTCCTGTAATCTTCAAGGAATGAACTATATTTTGTAATTTTTTCAAAATTTTCGGCCCAGTAGTTTCGAAGATCAGGGGGGGGGGGGGGGGAATGGTCAATTTTTGCCTTCTTTCGTTAATCAAAAGTATTGATTTTACCCGAACAAAAAATAATATTTTTGAGATCCTCATAATGAGCCCTTTCATTTGATATATGACACAGTAAGGTTTGCAAAACTTTTTTTTTAAATTTTGTAATTGTGCCCCTCAAAATGACCCTTATTTTAAAAAAAAACTTTATTTACTTTGCACATCCGTGTTTGGGTCATAGGATTACACTATCTTACCAAATTTCATCTAATTTGGTTCAGTAGATTCGGAGAAAAGCGGCTGTGACAGACGGACGGACGGACAGACAGACGCTCGAGTGATCCTATAAGGGTTCCGTTTTTCAACTTTTGTACGGAACCCTAAAAAGGTATTTTTATAGGTTTTTAACAATACTAATGAATGAATGAATGAATGAATGTCCTTTATTTGCTTTTGTATAGGGTATACAGAGGATGGTCTACAAATAATTACCTCCTACACAGCCATAAACTTATAGCATGCAAATACACACATTATAATTATTAAAATTTAACTTTGTCATATTACAATTATAAAAAATCAAACAAATAGATTACAATTAATTAATGGTTACAATAAATTCATTGGTCAACTCTAGTGATTTAGTTTTTCTTAATTGAAATTGAGAAATTCCTGAACTGTATAAAAACCGTGCTCACTTAACCAATAGAATAACCTTTTCTTAAATAAGTTAAATGTCAGCTCCTTAATTGATTCAGGTATCTTGTTATATATGGCTATACACATACAGTAGCAATTTTTTTTAAACCGTTCTGTCTTAAGATTAATATCTAAAACTAGCCTATTGCCATTTCTGGTATTTCTCGGAAACACGTCTTTTGCTTCTTTGAACAAATTGTAGTTGAGTTTCACAAATTTTGCAATTTCAAGGATATATAAGCAAGGAAGAGGAAGCACTCCCAATGATTTAAATAGAGGCTTACAGGACATATCAGGAGCGACGCAGCATATTGCTCTCACACATTTTTTTTGAGCAACAAAAGCTTTCTGTATGCCTGCACTGTTCCCCCAGATTATAAGACCGTAACGCAATATAGACTCAACATAAGCAAAATACGCAGTAAGGGCTGTACTTTTTGAGACCGTCTTAGCAAGTTTATAAAGTGCAAATGCAAACCTATTAATTTTATTGCAGACATTTGCTACCTGTTCTTTCCAATTTAACTGATTATCTACGATTAAACCTAAGAATTTACCATTACTAAGATCTTTTATTTTATGTCCATTATAATTAATGTTTATTTGTTTCGTCAAATTATTAAAATTCATAAAATATGTCTTATCAATGTTTATTGTCAATTTATTATTTATTAGCCATTCAATTATTTTAGTCAAAGTATTATTTATGTCAGTTTCATGTTCGGTCATAGTTCTGTTGCTATTAGTAGTAACTATAACTGAGATATCGTCGGCAAAGAGGATATTTTTATGCTCGGTGACTCTAGGTAGGTCATTAATGTAGACACGAAAGAGCAGTGGTCCGAGTACACTTCCTTGTGGGACGCCAAATTTGGTTTCTTTATATTCAGATCTATACTTTCTTGTAAATCTGTTCTTTTCTAGCTGAGTTATTTCAACCATTTGTACTCTATTTGTTATATATGTTGTTAACCAGTTTAAAGCATTTCCTCTCACACCATAACGCTCCAACTTTTGTAATAATAGTGGGTGAAAGACAA
This sequence comes from Rhodophaea formosa, assembly GCA_963082605.1. Classification (NCBI taxonomy): domain Eukaryota; kingdom Metazoa; phylum Arthropoda; class Insecta; order Lepidoptera; family Pyralidae; genus Rhodophaea; species Rhodophaea formosa. Next base: position 2,220,107 of record OY720228.1, on the reverse strand, counting down.
GATCGAAAGCTTTCGACATGTCTAAAAATAGTACTGTGGTATGCTTTTTCGCATTTGTGTCATGGAGTATGGTATGGATTAAATCAAAACATGCTAATGTAGTGGATTTCTTTTTTTGAAACCCATACTGATATTTATTAAGTAAATTATATTTATTGAAAAAGGACGTTAATTTGTCGTGCATAATTTTCTCATAAATTTTTGAAAAGATTGGATTTAATGATATCGGGCGAAAATTTTTAAAAGCAGTTTTTGTACCTTTCTTATGCAATGGTTTAACTATGGCTACTTTAAGTTTGTTAGGAAACACACCGTTTTCCATAGATATATTTATTAAATATGCTAGAACAGCACTTACTTCATCTTTACATGCTTTTAATACACAAGTACAGATATCATCATATCCTTCAGAGGTAGTGTTATTTAATGACATGATTACTTTTCTTACATCGTGTTCATCAATTGGGGAATAGTACATTACTGCAGAGGCCGGGAAGTAAGGGATTGCCGGACGAGTATAGTTTTCAAGGCCGAGCGTCAGCGAGGCCTTGACAATAGTTACGAGTCCGGCAATCCCTTTCCCGCCGAGGAAAGTATAGAGATTTTCTCAATAAATGTGAGGAAATTTAGCTTAAAGTTACACATAAACTTACATGCCTTAAATATTTCCCCTTACTAGGTATTTGCCGGTAGTAATTTTTCCACTTTCAAGTTTCAAATTAGGCGAAGTAGGTACTTAAAATCCATTGCAGTGTTGCTTTCATCACTAAAACTCATTTTGAACCGTTTCATTTCGAATAAATAACCAACTTTGCACATATTTACCGAAAACAATCAATGTCAATCAATTACTGCAAAGCGTTAATCACAAACTACGAAGAAGATACTATTACTAGGCGTTAATCACTACGGGTATAGTGAAAATAACAGATCTCCCGAGTTTTTAATTTTTTTATTTTCAGTTGTCAATTCCAGCAAAGGAAACAATGCCCATAGAGCCCAGTCATATTTTTCACAAAAAATTTAATAGATCATAGATTATTGTTTTCTTCTCTCGCAACGAAAATTAAGCATATTTTCGTATGATCACATATCGATATTTTAATGAAATTGTAGTTATATTCACATATTATATGCATTTTTTAAAAATGCAGTGGTAGTAAACTGGCTGTATGACAAGTGACATAATTTACGTTACATAGATTAATTAAAAAGTTTTGAGCAGCGGCCGGGAAGTAATTTTCATACTTATTTCCTGGCCTAGGCCGGCAATGCGATGAATGAGCCAAGAATTACAAACTTCCGGTCTTCTTTTTACTACAGTAATGCCTACATTTCCGAGCATGTTTGAGAAAAGATATATTGAATTATTTACACAAGATGTCAAGTTATTATTTAAATTATTATTAGTATTACTCAAATTATTAAATTTATTTTTATCACATATGTCGTTCGGAAGATTGAGAAAATAATTATTAAATTCATTTGCTATATCTTCGGGATTATCTATAATATTATTATTAAGTTCCATTTTATCTATTATATTACTATTTTTTTGTCCGTTGCCGGTTTCACTTTGTATGACTTTCCAAGTGGCCTGGCATACGTTTTTATTATTTTGTATAAATTTGCCATTTGTACTCTTTTTCGCTTGAAAAATACATTTTTTGAGTAGTTTAGAGTATTTTTTGTATTTATTTTTATCATACCATTTCTTGCTTTTATAATAATTTCGTCTTAGAGTCCTACTCGTGATACAACTTTTTCTGATACCTCGTGATACCCAATTTAGATTTTGTTGTGTGTGAACCCGTATTCTTGTTATAGGAAAACATAGTTTATACAATAAACAAAACAAGTTATGAAATTTATCGAATGCTTCATTTGGATCATTTTCATCATATACTTCCCTGAAAGAGAGACAAGATAAATGTTTTTTGAATTTGATTATGTTTTCCTCTGAATAGCATCTTTTAAATACGTATGTAAATTTCGGGGGTATGGATTTTTTCATCACATCAAAAGTTAACAGCTACTACTACTACAACTACTATACAACCATAAATTACTGTAAATAGAAGAACAACTAAAAAAGGAAAAGTGAAAGAAATTACAATGTTAGGGTCCCGTTGGTCCCGAAAGGCCAACGAGACCCCATTCTGTGAAAATTTAAGGTCTACCAAATTTCTGTTCAATAGATATAGCTCTGTGACCGGACGGGGCGGACGTCAGTACCGCTAGTGGGATTAATTGGTGCCAGTTGTACCATCAATGGTATTCAATGGTACAGCTGGTCTGGCGGCAGATAGAAAGCGGAGACGTAACTATAGGATCGCATATAAGACGTAACTACCTATAGTTAGAGAGCACGTTAGACGTTAGAGAGTAAGACGTAACTATAGGTAGTTACGTCTTATATGGGATCCTATAGTTACGTCTCCGCTTTCTATCCGCCGCCAGATACGTATCCTATAGTTACGTCTTATATGAGATCCTATCACAAATAAGACGTAACTATAGGATCCCATATAAGACGTAACTATAGGATCACATATAAATAAAAGGAAATAAGAGCAGTGCTATAAGAGGGCTAACTTTAACCGAAAGTTGATGTGATATGATATGTGTACCTACCTACATCTACTACTCCATTGGAGTAATACAAAAACAACAAAGGAATCAGAAGTTCCAAGCCCCACAGAACATGAGATAACAAACGTGACCGGCGGCACTTTATAACGCGTATGACAAGTGTACACACGCTGTTTACACCAGGGTTGGCACTTCGTTGGCAAATCATATATGTAGTAGTAGTATAGAACCACTCCAAGTCTTTCCGTGGATGTAGTAGATGGTGACTTAGGAAACTCAAGCTAAACAAAGCTTATAAACATCAGAGAGACCTCTCCAACTTGTCTCGCCAGCATGGGGACTGTAGGCCAAACCTCTGACTGCTCTGGGTATACATATATATGGCTCTGATAGTACAGAAACTCATGGACATGCTCATTCAGTGGCGACTAAAAAAGACTTATTATGATGGTGAAGTTTTTACCTTTTACTATGATAAATGATGATAAATAATTAGAACAGTCATCGAGTGATTTATGGTCTAATTTTGTGGTTATTTTACGAAAAATCAAATCAAAAAGGTTTTTTAATACTACAAGCGCCGGGGAAGCGGTGTACAACCCCAAACATAGTTTTTTTTTAGAACTTACTTAAAAATAAATAGAGGCGACTTTCATACAAAAGTAATACTAATTAATTTTCTTAAAAAGACCTGATGATGATGAAGAAGTTTCAACCTTTTACTATGACAATCCTTTATTAAAATTTTAACAAAAAAATATACGCACCTTTTAAGTATTGACATCCATCCATTAATCAGATCTTTTTTAGTTTCCACAGCACGAGCACGACCCTCTCTGTACCACCAGAGCTATGTATTAGCCAGAGCAGTCAGAGGATTTGGCCTACAGTCCCCACGCTGCCCGGACAGAAGGGTTGGAGAGGTCTTGACAACCCTGTGAGAATAGGAAACATTATCGGCGGATGTGTATCGTCGAAGTATGAGGCAGCGGCATTTTTGGCAGTCAGCCACCGCTCGGCCAGACCGTTGTTTGACAAGTAATTATTGGACAACGTGCCGTGACTAACTGTGGGATAAATAATTAGATCAGTCATCGATGGATTTATGGCCTAACTTTGGTAATTCCTTGTAATTATTTTTCGAAAACTCAAATCAAAAACGTGAAGTTATTGGTCGATGAAGGTGTTATTTAAAGGCACGCTTTTTATGGCAAGTTGGTAAATACCAACTTGCCGTAAAAAGGGATACTTTGACGTTTGTATCTTGCCTCCTAACCTAACCTACGGTGCCCAACTTGGTCACTGACCAAAAAACAAAAGAACAAATTGCAGGTTTGCCAAAGAGCGATGGAGCGCTGTATGTTGCGTATAAAAAGGACCGACCGACGACTGAAAAAGGGTCAGAAAAACTAGGCTGCGCTCCATCACTATTTAAAGTGTTTAAAAGCAACCCTGGGCGACGTATCTCTTCTAAATAGTATGAGTGACCATAAGTGTCATAAAAATATCTCGAGTTCCTTCGCACCTAAGTGTCATAAAAATATCTCGAGTTCCTTCGCACCCCTTGCATTAATCAACATACTGCACAACTGATTAGCGAGAAAAAAACATTATTTAGTCTATTTTTGTCGAAAAAGACTATTTATGTAACTAGCTTTTTCCTGCGGCTTCCCTCGCGTATAAATTTTCTGAGTCATTTATCGCAAATCCCAATATTTTTAGCACCCTAACCTATGTGTATGCCAAATTTCAAGAAGATTGGTTCAGTCAATAGTCAAAAATTTTATTCATCTTAAGATATTTTAAATATCATTTGGTGAACGTCACTTTACATTTACAATTGGTTTACAATGTTATGTTATTGTTGATGTCAATAAGTTTTACACCGCTTCCAAGGCGGAGTGCAGAAGAAGCGGCAACAAACTGCACAACGCAGTAGATGAAGTGTGAAGAGGTAACAAACTAACAAATATACAAACTCACTTTCGTATTAATAATATTAGTTGGGATACTAACTTTTAACTTTATGTAACGGTAAAAAAATATTCCCACGACAATCACTACATACAATACTCGTTCAAACCGCAGCCCTTGAACTTGTCCGCAAATAGTCTCTTCAAAATAAACGCGCGTGCGCTGCCAAAATGCGGTTTGCTTACTGCGACTGTTTGATTTTCTGGAGTTAAACCATACATATACATGGTGAAATTATGATCGTTCTGGATCCTTAAAGGGGTGATTCAGCCCGTCGATATGAACCATTTTTCCTATGGGACCAATGCTGGAAACTCAAATTTTATTTCGACATTTTCATACAAAAGTGTTCAGCCGCCCGGGCAATTTGTATAGGAATGTCGAAATTTTTTTCGAGTTTACAGCATTTGTCCCATAGGAAAAGTTGTTTATATTGACAGGCTGAATCACCCCTTTAATGGTCCGGAACGATCAAAATTTCGCCATGTATACATATGAACACATCTTTATCCCTTGCGGGGTACACAGATCCCAAGTTCATAAAACCCAAAGGTTAGCATGTAAGTGGGCGTTAAAGTGAAAAACAGAATCAAAATAGTAATGGGTTGCTAGCTGCATCGCCTATTGTCGTGATTCCTCTGATTAAACCATAAGCACGGTACATATGTATGTATATCTGTACGGTGACATACAGCTTCCTAAAGTAGCTGTATCCGCGGTAATATTGTTAAGTAAGCAGCCTGTGTGTGTGTCTGTGTCCTGAACTTGTCCGCAAATAGCGTGCGCTGCCAAAATGCCGTCTGCTTACTGCGGCTGTGGGATTTTCCGGAGTTAAACCATAGACACAGTATAGAGAGGTACAGATATATGTATTGTGCCATAGAGATAGAGTTTCCTACAGTGCCTGTATCTGCGGCAATAATCCTGTGAGTCCTGCCTGAACTAGTCCGCAAATAGTCTCTTCAAAATAAAAGCATCGCGCTGCCAGAAAGCGGTCTGCTTACTGTGACTGTTTAATTTTTTCGAGTTAAACCATAGTCATAGCACCAATATCTGTATTGTCCTATAATGTTTCCTACACTGGCTGTCATCATAATCATCAGGTCTTGATTAGTCTCCACTGCAGGAGCACAACCCTCTCTGTACTGGCGGCAAAATAGTCTTGTCCGCAAAAAGTTCAATAGAAACGCGTTTTGCTTCCATTGTCTCTGTTTTTTCGGAAGTTACACCATAAAGATAGAGTTCATACAGTAGCTGTGTATCGCGGCAATATTGTTTATCAAGTCCTATGCCTATGAGCAAAAAATACTATTGATAGTATATGACACGTGGTTATACTATCGATAACATGAATAGTTTTCGAAGTCAACTTTCGATATACTATCGATAGTTCCGCAACGTTGTAGATCCTTTTTCCGGGAGGAGGGCTGCTTGTTCCAATCCAATATACCTATATTAATATATTGGAACTTCAACTGTAAAAACACACACACACATGTTGTTTCTATTCCATGACTTGATTCGAAGGAGCATGAGGGCCCAGTGGGGGTGAGCATTATGTTATGAATGAAATAGAGAAACCTTGATCCCAGGATTAAGGTCAGATCATCCTCAAATGCCTGTCCGGTGGTTGGAGAGGTCTTCTTCTTCTTCTTATCGATTCGATAGTTAAATTCCTTTTTTCGCCCAGTACTGAGCAACTTGTATGCCGCTCTCTGTGGCCATGTACAGGTCTTCCAGTGTACAGGTCTCTGGGCACGCTGGGCACGACAATAGTTGCGACATAGTCTGGGGAGATGCACCACAGTCGCAGATATTGCAGCTGGGTTCAATATAGCCCCACCCAACCAGGTTGTCTTTGCTGCGGCCGTCTTGGGTTCTGAGACGATTTAAGCACTTCCATTCTGGCCAAGGCAGGCTATGGCCAGGTGGTAGCTTTTCCGCTGGCTCAAAAGGAGTCGAAGTGGTGCATCTCGCCAGCCAAAATTGTAGCCTTTCTTTTGCTGGATTTTCTGATGTAAGGGGAGTGACTACATCCAGAAAACTACGTCTGCTTTTTAGTCTGACTGGGACAGTTGGACAGACAGTTGGAGAGGTATGACATCGGGTACAACCGCCAGGCCTCCCTAGCTGCTACTTTCTTATCCCCAATCCAACCTAGCAAGTAGCAACCCAAATACCTCTGTCCCATTTCCCAATCCAACAAATTCCTAATTTCCTACCGTTCCATCTCTTAAAAGAATGGTTTCGATGGGAAGCAGCATTGGAACCGAAACGTCAAACAAACTACCTTCACCAACCCGACTGCCAAGCGGGCAAGTATGGTATGACGGAAATCCTTGGGGGAGGCCCAGGTCCAGCTGTGGGCGATCTCGGGATACAAAAAATAAACTAATACGAGTATGATTGTAAGGCTTGTTGACAAAAAAACTAGATCGAGGAGGTGTTACCTTGATTTTATCGTAGGTTTAGATAAAGTTCCAACTACAGATAAAAATCTGTAAATAAAGAACATGTCGGACGGAACAACGACAAATAATAAAGATTTTTGTGTAGTTATTATCATTTTCATGGGTTCTCTATCCAAAAAGTGCCAACGGAACCCTAACTTTATTTATATTTTGAACCTTATTAGAAAGACAACTCACAGATTTTGTAGTTGGTCTTGCTTGACGCTATAACAATAAATGATAAAACGAAATAAGATTAATCAACCATTTTTGACGTTTTTCCTTTTTACTCATCGCTAATCAATCAATCATAGAAGTGTGAAGTGAAGACTACATTTCCTCTATTCTATTACCGTCGAAGATTATCGACCACTGATACTACGTAAAAAATTGTAAACACTTTACACAATAACGAAATCAATCGATAAAAGTCAGCTACTTTTAGTTTTGGCTACTTATACTTACGAAAAACCAAACAATCATTAAAAACAAGAAAGTTTGATTTTACTTTCTACGCGATATTATGCATGCATACCTACTGGCCAGTTTTACATATGAAAAGTAAATTTGCGCGCGTAGCGGTATCTATGACCGGTTGACGTAATGAATGACATTGTACGGCGACGGTGACTGAACTCGGTTATAAGTTCAAGGCGTTGCCAACAGATGGCGCTGCTCGTAATACCTTTTGAATTAAGTAGTAGTTGAGTAAATTCTCAAACTAGGTGTCAACAAGTGTAAATTAGAATAATATATTTTATTTAATTTTCTTACTATCGATTTGATTGGGGTACCTAAGGGAGTGGCCCTTTTAAACCTTCTGTCCTATGTCAAAGACAATATAATAATGTAATCATCATAACATTACAGCCACAAGAAGACCACTGCTAGACATAGACCTCTCCTAAGTTGAATAGAATGTCTCAAATAATGCCTATTTCCCATCAAACAAGATAGGGTGAAACGCTCTCTATTGATTCATAAAAAACTTCATAGCCGCGACTGGTCTAGTTAGTATGAGTCTTTATCGACTACCTGTTAATTTTCATACAAAAAGCGATAACGCTTCCCACCCCTTAAACATAGTCCAATTTCAATATTTTTTTTACACATTTATTGATAGTAGTGAAGTAGGGCTGTACGCGTTTTGATATTTAAGTTATATTGCTTACAGCAAAAGTTATGAGCATGTGTAAATATCCATATTTTTACATAAAAAACACGGGGCATTTTAATTTATTTAAATTAATCTAAATCGAATTAATAAAAAAAGAAAAACGGTTATAGCCCTAGATTAAAGTGTGCTAAATCGAATGACACCAAAATTTTCTCATTTCGTAAAGGTGTGGGGGGGTGGAAAAGTTATCGCTTTTTGTATGAAAATTTACAGGTAGTCGATCCTCTTAAGTCCAGTGCGAGAAGCCGGGCGTGTGTATTAGTATGTGCGGCCGACACTCATCTTGACCTGAATGTCTCGTCCTTAACCGCATGTGGGGCGCAGCGCAAGCGCTCCACATCAGGTGTCAACAACATTTGGCGACTATAGCTAAATATTTTTATGGGGAAAGCCATGGAAAAACCATAGAGCTAGTCAGTCGGGTACTTTATACACGGGCACAGATTACAAAAGATGCCACTCAGCCTATGGCAGTGATAGCACCGCCGCTGGTCTTCCGTGGAACCAAGATAAAGAATGGTTATACATTGCTATGGCCATCATCTAATGAATGCTATAGGAAAAAAAAATGTTCTTCTTTCTATTCTTTCTTTAAAACCTTGAAATTTAGCTTCCAAATTTCCTACCAACTTTTACTAAATGGAGATGGATTTTTGTAACAAATATCTAAGAATAAGAAATAGCGAAACAATAACAATGCAAGCGCTTTAATCAAAATACTTGTATCGGTTTTCTTATGGGTGAATTCTGCTTAAAATAAGGCCCAGTTGCCAAGGAAAAAGTCTTGTTCCGAAATTAAGACTCATTTGGGAAATTAAAAAAAAAAACAAATATCCAAATTTCGTAAATTTTATTATGCGATGTCCTAATAGTTTGCGTATTTCATCAGCCATAAAAATATGTTTTTTTATTTTATGCTTGATGACGACGAAATATATAATTAATTTATTTTTTCACAATTATGTTTTCTTGAGTGACCAACGGTTGACGAAGCCTGGCCGATATGTTCTGCCACGGGATATGGTGACCTTTTCATACTTCAATGTTGCGATATCGGAAAATACCTGTATGTGGACAAGCAAGCTCTTATCAATATATTGTTTATGTTTTATTGTGATATATTTTATGCAGCCGAGAGAAGACAAAAGATTTTTAATGAAACAAATACTTATACGCGCAACTATCACTCGGGACCGGGTGTGAGAATTCTATTAATACTTCATGCTAAAATTTGTTCACATAATTAGTATTTTATAAATTAAACATTTAATTACTTGTTATTTTTGCAATTCATAATCAAAACTTAAAATAATTCGGAATTTAGTGACATCATTATTTATAAAAAGATTTCGCGCACATCATGCCGCGTCTTAACAATTGATATAAAACTCGCCTGGTGATTCGTTTCATAAAACACTACTCGTATTATATTATAAGGACCCTTTTTACGTAAGTCATAGTTCTTTTTCATGTCTTTAGGCATTTAAATGCTGTATTTAAAAATGTTTCGGAAGTGAGTCCCATCATTACTTCATGAGACGATAATCCTTACGTACATTATGCTATAGGTATCACAAATTCATACGTAATTATGGTAATTACGAACCTCGCCTAGCGTCTCGATTCATAAAACCACACTCGTATTTTAAAGGACCCTTACTACGTAACAGTTACATAAAGTACTATTCCATGTCTTGATATGTTGGCCTTAATATGCTGGAGTTATTAATCTTTCGGAATTGGGTCACACCATAACACCATGAGACGATGTCACGCACATCATGACACATCAACAATTTTATATTAATCTCTAACCCGTCTGGCCAGCGTGGAGAGTGTAAGGCTAAATGCTCTGACTGCTTTGGCTAAATATGGCTCTGGTAGTGTACAAAGAGGTTCATGCTCCTGCAGTGGAGACTAAAGACCTGATGATGATGAGGTTCTAAACAGTGGCGGCTCGTGACTTCAAGGAGTGGTGGTTCACCTGCTTACCTACTGTCTCTCAAAAGCAAAACGACCTATTGAAATGCCGTACGTTCGTCAATTATTTGTAGTCGACTGCCCCTATGCACCTACTTAATAATATTTGTACATACATAATCAGTTACTCTAGGTAGGTACAATTCTTGTTAATATTAATGCATATTGTAAAACCATTTCTGTATAAAAAGTATCAGGTACTTATGTACATGCAGTGAAATATCTCATCATCTTGACTTACCATTGGTTTAGTGAGAGGAGCTGCGCGCTAAAGAATATTCTAATAACTAGGTACTTAACTAATTCAGGTTGAAAAGCACGAGAAGATGGTTTCAAAAAACAGATTAGGCGGCATACCGCCTAAATAAGCCATAGCCTATTTTCTTTTTTAGTTCTTGTTCAAATAATCCCATTAACAACACACTTTGAAGCCACTTTCAACCACTACACTTTGAAGCACACACAAAGTAGAAAACCATAACTATGAATAATTATTGGGTAATTTCGCGCGCGTTATCTATCAGACCGTGTCACAGGTGCGAAATAAAACAAACGAACTGATTTGTTTGAGTAAGGTCAAGGACACGCCTTCACAACAAAAATCTTCAACGAGCGAGCGAGACACCCCGGCCGATGCCGCCCGAGCGAGCCCGTTCGGGAGTATTCGGGACTCGTGCGCCGACCCGATTTTTCAATTTTTCTCATACATTGAGTACGGATCATCTTCCGTTTCACCTGCCGGAGCATTTCTGTCTCATTCCATATAGTTTATATGGAGACGCTTCGTGCGCACTTTGAAAGCGCTTGCCCAATTTTTGGTTTAGCTAAAATAAGTCTTAAATATTAGATTATAAAGATCAAGCTTGTTTGAAAATATTTTCTTTTTCAGTGTGTAATTAAAGTTACATACTTTTGGATAAATAATAATTGTATCGAAAAAAAAATTGGGAAATACATAAAATACTGGTAGTGCAGTGCACGAGTGCACTGAAGGAGCGGCCGCCACTGGTTCTAAATAACGATATGATTATAACACTGAGAAACTTGATAGCCAAGTGGATGTATGCATTTTAGCGCTTGTGCATGTTAAGCAACCCAGTGTAGTGGGGGGGGGGGCCCACTGAGATGGGTGACCTGACCGACCGGTAGTTCTTCTTTAGGAATTGGGTCACACCATAACTTCATGAAAAGATATCACGCACATCATGGCACATCAACAATCCCAACTAATATTATAAATGTGAAAGTGAGTTTGTTTGTTTGTGACACTTTTACGCCCTATCTACTGAACCGATCATCATGAAATTTTGCATACACATAGGTTAAGGTACTGAGAAGGACACAGGCTATATATCACGCGGGCAAAGCCGCGGGTAACAGCTAGTAAAGAATAAAACTAGAAAGCGTATAAAAATATTATTTGCTTTTTGGTTGCAATGAGTTTTTAAGACGCTTTTGGTGCCCCGAACTAAAAATCTGCCATTGCTCTTTCTTCCCGTTCCCTAAATCGGCTCTAACGTTTAGGCATTTCTACTATTTTAAAAATTAGCATGAAGCTATAATAATACCATGGCCTTTTAGATATTTTCTTTTGAAAAGGGGATCTTGGTGAACTGATAAGTTCATGGGGATCCCCTGGGGGAGCAGACTGGGGGATCGTGGTGGACGAACTGTGTTATATAGTGGTTCTATTAAACTACCCTTACTTATGTTTTTCTCTTTTGCAGGTAAGCTGGCCATATTGTCAAGGTGAAAAAATTGGTTCAATTGGTCTTCACTGAAGACCAACTGAATCTATTTTTTCACTACGGAATGGTAAGTGGTAGTATACATATTTTTTCCCGTATCTTATTTCTTTATTTTAATAAGAGTGGTAGTTTCTTTCACGCCTTTAAACACAATAAAACGGGTCACGTAGATAGTATGGGTTCGTTCTCATACATACTCATACAGTTTAATGTAGTCTCTCTCTCCCTTCTGAACTTTTTCCCGGTTGCCTATGTAAGTAAATGTAGTTTAAGTAATGTGTCCTCCCTGGGAATCGAACCCATGCCCTCGTACAACAGGCTGCTCTATTAACCACAGCGTCACAGAACCCGTCAAAGTTTTATTTTAAGTATTTTGTGTGAAATTTGCTGTCATTTATTATGATTATAAGATTTCGAACACTTTACAGTGTTCGTGGTCGCTGGTAGACTCGTTAGGTGTATAAATAATGTAATAAACGCGATAAAACCGTATTAAAATTAATTTTATTTAAATGTGTAACAATCGCGAAAACATTATGATGTCATTGTTATCTATTCTGATGCGGATTATGGTGAGACAATTCAACTTGAGTTAACATGTCCATAATAATCTTGACAGATACCAGCCGTAACCGGTTAGAAGCAGTTGTAATACAGAATCCATAGAGCATTCTTGTTCATTAAAACAATTTGTTTGATGTACCCCATGGCCTGATGTTCGTGGGAGCTAGCGTTGTGACGAAAAAATTTGGCGGTATTAATGTGTACATAGACTTCTATATATAAACTTAAATAGAAGTCTTTGGTAATAATGTCGAGCTCCGTGGCGCAGCGGTCAACACGCTAGCTTGTGACACGGGGGTCCCGGGTTCGATCCCCGGTCAGGTCAAGACGGAAAAAGATCTTTTTCATATTGACCTGGGTCTTGGATGTTTATCTATATATGTATTTGTTATAAAATATAGTTTTGATTGTTTGTTTACATTGACGAAATTACTGAACTAATTTAAAAAAAAAATTATCCATAGAAAGTTATTGTATCTGCAGGTGACATAGGATATAATTTACGCGGATGAAGTCGCTGGAAAACTACTAGTTTATATTTTTCTTTATTATTTGAGTACATTTGACTCCTTATCTTGCCTTTCTTGCAAAGATAAATAGCAAAGAAATTAGAATAGTTAATTAAAATATATTCGTTGAATTAGGATTTATTAAAATATAAGTAGGCATACGGTTGCAAAGTATAAATAAATATTTAACTCCAGCTCTTAATAATTCACGTATATAAAAATAGCTGCAATATAATCCTTGTTCTAAAGGAGACTCGAGTTATGACGGGTTTGGCAATCGCGTCGCTACGTCACACCCAAAAACGTCACCGAACGTACGTCTGAAGCGGTGGTGTTCCACAAGGACTTATTGATTCATCACTAGAAGCATAGCATACATTCATTCGTATCATATATTATCACGTCTTTTTCCCTAACGGGGTAGACATAGCATAAGACTAAAGGACCACATTTAGCATATTGGTTGGGCGTATAGTTGGAAAACGGAATAGTGATGGTTTGCTAGCCGCATCGCCTATTGCCATGATTCCTTAGATTTTCGCCCATTCCCTCGCCCGGCTTCTACAGTTTGCGCGGGAAGAGAAGCAGCTGGTACATTCTACGTTTTTCTTTTCTCCCAGACCAGCGTGAAAGAGCATAACAAGAGCAGAAGTATAGCATATATTTAAAAACTCAAGAAATCATAAAAATTGATTTAATATAAACCTTGTTCTAAAAGAGACTCGTGTTATGACGGGTTTGGCAATCGCGTCGCTACGTCACACCCAAAAACGTCACCGAAGGTACGTCTGGAGCGTCGGTGTTCCACAAGGACTTATCGATACGTCTCTAGAAACATACATAGTATCACATCTTTTTCCTTAACGGGCTGGACATAACCTAATAGCATAAGACCAAAGGGCACATTTAGCATATAGGTTGGGCGTATAGTTAGAAAACGCAAATAGTGATGGATTGCTAGCCACATCGCCTATAATTTCTTAGATTTTCGCCCAATCCATTGAACGTACGTCTGAAGTGGTGTTCCACAAAGATTTATCGATTCGTCTCTGGAAGCATAGCATATTTAATAACTCAAGAAACTAGAAGTCAATAAAATAGTTCCAATATAAACCATGATCTAAAATAGACTCGTGTTATGACGGGTTTGGCAATCGCGACGCTACGTCACAACCAAAAACGTCACTGAACGTACGTCTGGAGCGGGGGTGTTTCACAAGCAGTTATCCATCCATCCATTTTTAGGGTTCCGTAGTAAACAAGGAACCCTTATAGTTTCGCCATGTCTGTCTGTCTGTCTGTCTGTCTGTCTGTCTGTCTGTCTGTCTGTCTGTCCGTCCGCGGTTTTACGCAGAGACTATAAGTACTAGAAAGCTGTAATTTGGTATGGGTATGTATATTAATCATGGCAAAAAAGTGGTAGAATAAAATCTTGAAAAAAATTTTTTTTAGGGTAGCTCCCATACAAGTAAAGTGAGGGAGTAATTTTTTTTTCTCTATTTACCTATTGTGTGGGGTATCGTTAAATAGGTCTTTCAAAAATATTGTGAGGTTGAGAACACCATTTTTTGATTAAGGGCTCCGTTTCCGAAATATTTGGTTTTAAAGTGCGAATTTTTGTTAGAGGTAAGTGTCCCCCCCCTCTATCTGCTAAACGGTTATATATAGATACGTGAAAAAAATTACAGCAGTAGCATATATACTGAAGTTGAAAGGAAAACTATCAGAGCTGAGTAGTAAGTACAAACTAAAAAGTTATAGGCAACCAACTTATAAACTGTAAAATTTCATACTATTTTCATTGTAAGATGTTTTTGGTCGTTAAACTGTAAGGTGCGAGTGTGAATAGTGTGAACTCAAAGTTGTCATTCGCAACTACGGAACCCTACACTGCGCGTGGCCCGACACGCACTTGGCCGGTCTTTTTTAAATCTATGCAGTTATCCATTCGTCTCTAGAAGCATAGCAAACATACATTAATATAATCACGTCTTTGCCCTTACGGGGTCGACAGGGCCTAATGCCATAGGACCGAAAGGCCACGTTTTGCATTTTAATGGGCATTTAAGTGAAAAGCGAAATAATAAATCAAAATAATGATGGGTTGCTAGCCGCATCGCCTATTGACGTGATTCCTTAGATTTTAGTCCAATCCGTGACTGGTTTTTACGATCTGCGCGGGAAAAAAGCAGCTGATTTATTCCATGTTTTCCTTTTCTTCCGAACCAGCATAGAGAGAAGCATATCATATAGGTATTTAATGACTTAAGAAACTAGAAGTAAATTAATATGTTAATATATCCCTGTCCGGTCATTAAAGGGGCGACTCAGCCCGGTAATATGAACAACTTTTGCGATGGGACTCATTAGAGGCATAATAGGGGAAATTTGAAAAAAAAAAATTTTTTTTAAATATTTTTATACTTAAGGGGGCACACTAGGCACAGTAGCGAAGCCAATCCTTTTATTCCTAATACTCTACGAATAGAAAGAAATTCAAGAAAGTAAATCATATAAGCACTAGTAAAACCTGAAGTATTTTTGGAATCATGTTTAATATTATCAGAATCGGTGAGAATTACGAGAATCAGATTACCGCCAATAACGGCCATTTTTGGCGGTAATCACGTTTTCTCTTAACGACTCGGCGTCGCTACTGTGCGTCGTTTGAAACAGTCGAATTTTGTTAATCGTTATGCTGCAAGTTTTATATTTTAATTCAGCACAAAATATTTTGATATTCTTTCCAAAATTAGCTTGTCCACGGAATTTACAAACAATCACCTGCGTTTATGATGGATAGGCGTCGAAATGACCTACATTGCTGAGATCTTATTATAATAAGATAAAGCTGTGACGTCACGTCTTAATTTTCCGCTAACCACCTATTCATAACATATCTGCTTTGAATGTGTCGTAAAATTGACTGCTAATATGTGACTTGCTTGTATTTTTGTCCTGTTGTGAGCCAGGCACACTATTTAAATGAGACCGTACATAATTGTTAAGGTCTATGTCCAGCAGTGGACTTCATGTGGCTGAGATGATGATGATACATACGTACATACATACTATCACGCCTCTTTCCCATAGGGGTAGGCCGAGACTATGGATTTCTTGCTACGATCCTTACAAACCTCTTTCCCTTCATCCACATTCATTACTCTTTTCAAGCATGCTCGCCGGTTTCGGGTACTCCTTACATCTCCTTTTGCGAGAATGTTCGCAATTTGATCGCGATAAGTTCGATGATGATGATGATAATTGTTAATTAATGACGAGCTCCATGGCGCAGCGGTCAACACGCCGGCCTGTGACACGGATGGTCCCGGGTTCGATCCCCGGTCAGGTCAAGATGAAAAAATGATCTTTTTCAGATTGACCTGGGTCTTGGATG
The DNA here is from genome assembly GCA_963082605.1 of Rhodophaea formosa. Taxonomy (NCBI): domain Eukaryota; kingdom Metazoa; phylum Arthropoda; class Insecta; order Lepidoptera; family Pyralidae; genus Rhodophaea; species Rhodophaea formosa. The sequence goes on along the minus strand of OY720228.1, from coordinate 2,203,716 downwards.
TTTATCTATATGTGTATTTGTTATAAAATATAGTATCGTTGAGTTAGTATCCCATAACACAAGTCTTATTTAAGAACTTACTTTGGGGCTAGCTCAATCTGTGTGATTTGTCCGTATATATTTATATATTTATCGAAAACAGATGCACTTATAACAAATTCTTTTATTATAAAGTAGCAGACCACCACGGCTTCGCCCGTGGTGCATATTGGCACTCAGGGATAACGAACCTATCCAATGGTGAAATCATTTTTGAAATTGGCCCAGTAATTCCTGAGATTAGCGGGTTCAACCAAACAAAAAAACTCTCTCTCTCTTCTCTCTTCATTTGCTGTTTCTGACTGACTGTATTTTTACATTATGTTTAATCAGTCAGACAAAAGTAATTCATTGCATCAAGGGATCTTTTATGGAAATGATTGCCATATCTGAATAAGCGAAAAGCGTGTGAGAGTAGGCGGAGCTAATTAGTATTAAGAAACTTTTATAATTTATATATCTCTTATTAGGTAAATCTTTATCATCATCATCATCACCACTTACATATACGATAAACGAACGAACGATCATCATCAACAGGTCTTTGTTAGTCTCCACTGCATGAGCACGACCCTTTCTGTACTACCAGAACCTTATACATATTAGGCGGAGCAGCAAGAGGATTTAGCCTACACTCTCCGCCCTAGCCAGACGGGTTAAAAGCTTTCTTTTATGTTTAAAAGCTTTGTCTAGCTTATGTTGGGAAAATCTAGTGCTTGGATATATGAAGCGTCTCCCAACATTAGCCTGTAGGCTGTTTAAAGACCTCCAGACCCCAGCTAAAAGCATTGTTTAAAATATCTTTCAACATTATAATTAAAGCATCCCACTAGATATACTAAAGATATTGAAGGAGCTTTCATTGTATTTGATGAAAAATCTCTTGTATTTTATTACGAAATTGCAGATGAATATGACGAAACCAAAATGGAACATACAGAATAGACAATGACGCTGTTCGACGTCATCGCAACGAGTCTAATTTTACTTTACGACTTACGCACCGGCCAAAATCACTCCAAAGCACTCCAGCTACGTCTGGACCACATAACCATGGTGTCAAAAGTTAAAGATTTAGTCAAAATTGCATACATGTATCTCATATTGATAAAGGTCGCAGGAAGGCGCTGGATGCAGGTTGCTTCCAACCGGTCGTATTGAAAATCCTTGGGGGAGGCCTATGTCCAGCAGTGGACTTCCAGTGGCTGAGATGATGAATATGATGATGATCACTTTTTGAACGTCATATTTTTTCTTTATTACTTTTTTGAAATATGCAGAATCGAAATATACTATCGTTTCGGAACGACCACTGGTGAGAAGGCGGAGTAAAGTGGTATCATCTTTGAGGTGTCTACGAAGTTTCATACAAACAAATGGCGCTCCGTGTTATAATTAATAGATATATGGCAACATTAGCCTGTAGGCTGTTCAAAGACCTCCAGACACCAGCTGCCCCCGTAGCATGGCTCCCGCGACGCCGTTTATATCGCGCGATAAACTATCTACTTCTCGCTCTTCAGTATTGCGAAAAACAAGATGGCGATAGTCGATAAACGTTGTCGCGCGTGCCATGCTACGGGGGCTGAAATCATTGTTTAAAATATCTTTCAACATTATAATAATTACAGAATTATAAGAAGATTACAGACGGAGCTTTCATTGTATTTGATGAAAAAACTCAGTCTCTTGTATTTTATTACGAAATTGCAGATGAATATGACGAAACCAAAATGGAACATACAGAACAGATAATGACGCTGTTCGACGTCATCGCAACGAGTCTAATTTTACTTTACTACTTACGCACCGGCTAAAATCACTCCAGCTACGTCTGGACTACATTATGTATCTGAAATAGTGTGAAATTTCCAAAATCAATACGAGGAGTCCCGGGTTCCATCCTCGGTCAGGTCATGTTGGAAAAATATTTTTCAAATTTACCTGGATCTTGGATAATTATTATTATATATAACATAGTATCGATGACTTCAAAACTAATCGTTGAATTACTGTCCTTCATACGACACAATTTTACAACTTAATGTGGGGGCCAGCTTAATTTGTGTGATTTGTTAAGTCCCGGCACAGTAGAATAGGACACTCCAAATCTTCCCGTAGGTGTCATAAGAGGCGACTTAGGGAACACAACCTAAACAAAGCTTTTAAACAACAAAGAGATGTCTCCAACTCTCCCGTCTGGAGAGTGTAAGCCAAATCCTCTGACTGTTCTGGCTACATACATATTATCTAATAAGATAATTTTAAATATGATATGACGTGAAAAAGTGCCTGCAAAGGCCTATTTTCTGAATAAACGTTTTGATTTTTGATTTTGATTTGATTTTGGCTAATATATGGCTCTGGTTGTACAGAGGGTCGTGTACCTGCAGTTGAGACTAAAAAAAGACCTTATGATAATGATAAGTGCCATGATTTAACCCTTTTATTCTAATCCAAAAATGAATAAATAAATATATACGGACAAAGTACACAGATTGAGCTAGCCCCAAAGTAAGTTCGAGACTTGTGTTATGGGATACTAACTCAACGATACTATATTTTATAATAGATGCTTCTATAGATAAACATCCAAGACCCAGGTCAATCTGAAAAAGATCATTTTCCATCTTGACCTGACCGGGGATAGAACCCGGGACCTTCCGTGTCGCAGGCAGGCGTGTTGACCGCTGCGTCACGGAGCTCGGAGACAATAATTAAACAATATGTTCACATATTTTGAGTCGTGGAACAGATTCTTATTTAATCCTTTGACTATTTAATGTATGTATTGTTTGTCTATGATACGACACGATAAAGAATTTTCTTTTCCTTAAATCTGAAAAAAAAAACTCTTCGAATTATCTTACAGTATAAACAATACCCACTTAATTACTTTTCAGCATCTTAAGGATGTGATGTAGTGTAATCCATGTATCAACTGTTAGCCTTATCAGAAGATTAGATGGATGTTACTATGATGACAAGCGGAACCTTTGATGTCTTATGTGCAGCAGCTATGTCTCAGTCACAACACTGAGTGTTGGTGGTGATGCAAGTGTTCTTTTAAACTCGGGCTCAATGATGAATGGAATTATTTATTGTCGCCAGATTTACAACTCTTTTTGTTTTTATCTAAAGAACCCTGTAAAAAATAAATAGAATCAATTCGACCAAGGGTTTAGGAAACTTTAGCACGGTAGGTAGAAACCGTTGGATACAGGCAGCTTCCAACCCTTACATTGGGAATTTATTTGGAAATGTCCAGCTGTGGACTCTGTCTTAAATAATGTCAAACCAACTTTTCTCCAAAGGTATGTAAACATTCATGGATGACGACGCACATTATTTTTGCTTTTATCTAAAGAATCCTGTAAAAATAGAATTGCTACAACTAAAGGGTTCAGGAAACTTTAGGACGGTAGGTAGAAACCGTTGGATACAGGCAGCTTCCAACCGTTACATTTGGAAATTATTTTGGATGTCCAGCTGAGGACTTCTTGCGTCTTACATAATGTCAACTCAACTTTTCCCTAAAGGTATGTAAACATTCATGGATGACGTCATAAGTTACCCATGCAGTCATGAAGTCATATTGTATGACTTCATAGGGATCGGATTGACACCTGATATCGTACTAATGTCCAAATCAGGTGCCCGATGTTGGTAAAGAAACTTTTGGATACAAACATTTCCAACCCTTACATTAGGAAATTATTAGGAGATGTCCAGCTGTGGACTTCTTGCGTCTTACATACTTACATAATGTCAACTCATCTTTTCCCCAAAGGTATGTGAACATTCATGGATGACGTCATAAGAAATCCATGTAGTGATGAAGTCATACAATGGAATCATAGGGATCGGATTGACACCTGATATCGTACTAATGTCTCCCAAATCAGGCGCCCGGTGTTGTTAGCACGCGCGTAAACAAACCATCATGCTGTACTGATACTACTGATCAATGTGCGATTAAATGCGATGAATAGCACTACACACAAGTGATAAACCCACCTGAAGAAGTTTGGTAAAAAGGTTAAGAAGCCCTTTTTCAATCAATCGCTATCTAAAGATCTAGTGATCTGGTCAGATCCAGATGGAAAATGATCTTTTTCAGACTGGCCTGGGTCTTGGATGTGTACATATATAAGTATCTATTAGAAAGTATGGTATCGTTGAGTTAGTATCCCATAACACAAATCTTGAACTTACTTTGGGGCTAGCTCAATCTGTGTGATTTGTCCGTATACATATTTTATTTTTATTTTATTTATCTTTTTGTTAGTTTTTAATGGATTAGGGATAATACGAAGTTAATGTCTGATACATAGTTTTCCGTAAATATAGTAAGTGATTTTCACGAGGTTAGTACCTCATCCATGAAGCGATGAAGTAAGTTACACATAATGGAATCAGATGAATTGAATCGACACCTGATATCAGAGTAATGGATCCTGTCTGCCAAATTCGGCGCCGTCATTGTATACACGCGTGTAAACAAACCATCATTCTTGTACTGATACTATTGATGGAACAAGTTGTAGCGGAACGCGTAATTTGAGCTCGGAAAAGAACTGACGAGATGGCTACGGTTCGGAACAAACAAACTCTGGAACATCATTTGAGGTAAAAAGTTAAGAAAATAGTTGATAAAGTTATGTAGAGCAAATCAGAAATGTTTTTCATTATCTATTTTAGCTTCATTTGTAGTAATAACATTTCTTTGTACGGTTCTTTTGAAAATTTTTCATCAGTAAAATAATTTCAAACACTAGGGGTATTCGTAATCGATTCTAATGGCTTATGTAAGATATTTTGCCTAAGACTAAGCTGAATTTTGTCACATTGGATTCCTTATTTCTCTTTTCCCTGCCTTAAAATATACGGTTATTAGTTTTTAGTTTAATTTTGTTGTTATTATGTTACAGATTGTTAATTTCAAGTTGGTTTTGTAGTTCTTATATTGTTTGTGTGGTTCCCGGCAGAGTAGAATAAGACCACTCCAAGTCTTTCCGTGGATGTCGTAGAAGGCGACTTAGGAAACACAAGCTATACACAGCTTATAAACATCTAAGAGACCTCTCCAGCCCGTCTGGCCAGCATGGAGAGTGTAGGCTAAATTCTCTGACTGCTTTGGCTGATGTATGGCTCTAGTAGTACAAAGAGAGTCGTGCTCCTGCAGTGAAGACAAAAAGGACCTGATGATGATGATGATATTGTTTGGCTTTTTGCATCTATCACCCAATTTCAATAAAAACAAATTTCAATCTGGACATTTATATTACTACTATTGCACACTTTTAATGCAACATTATTGAAATTAGTATAGGTATGAAACGTATAGAACCACAATATACCCAAATTTCTGAGTTAGTAATTTATTTGACAATCCAAACTCTTTTTACTAACATCACAAATTAAAACATACAGATTGTTTTGATGTTGTCTGATTGCATGTGTGTCTGTCCCATTTCGCTGTCGAATGATAATTTCGTCAGGAGCGATACCAGAAATAAGTGGGAGACCGGCCAAATAGACTTCATTATCTCTTCTTTAATCTTTCGTGTATTTTTGAGCCTTTTGGCCTTTACCTTGACATCAGTTTTTAAAGTTTCATAGACAAATAGATAGATTTTCAATTTAAATTTTCGTCAAATTAAACCATTCGGATTATCAGATTAATTACAAATATTCAATGATTTTTTATTTTTCTAGTAATCATCCTCGACTTTAATACTTATAGAAATATGAATGATTATATTTCAACTTATGACTATATTTTTAAACTATGGTTTAACCTCCCATTCTAGGTAAATATAAAAGTAAGGCCATAGAGTGCTTACACGATGGGTAGCTTTGAGGAAATTCTATATTCAAGATGTTGAGGATGTGTGCAGAACCTAAAAATATTGCTTTTGAATAAAATGTAAGATTTTTTCTAAAGGCGACATTAGCACTTGCCTGGTTTTCTTCAGCCAATGCATTGTAGTATAGTATCAGCATCATAGACCCGACGAATATGGCGTTCACTACGAACTAACTTTGCGCCAATTCTGTCACAGCAAATAATGTGTCACTCGTCACTCAACCACTACCAAAACGAACCAAAATAGAGATCTTGCTACGTACTTGCCATGTGTACAAATATGACTGAGCCAAAACTCAGGTGTTTCACGTAAAGCAGTATTTTTAGGGCTTACGCGACCGGGCCTTGGGGCCGATCGTGGTTATAAATCTTCACGAATCTAAGCCGTAATTTTAGCAACCCTAACCGTCTGCTCGTCTGGCGAGAGTCTTCCAATTAGGTTTTCTATTTTAGAATGCACGCAGTTAGAGTCGCGTCGCGCGCGTGCCCTGCCGACCGTCGACACAATAATCAATAACAGTTAAAATTCAAATAAAATCAACCATAAACAATTGGAACTAATATGGCGACGTTCGGAATTCGAATTTTCCGCGTTCGGTGTTCGCAGTGTTTTGTTTTTAAACGCTTCCGCGGCAAAGGAGTTCTGTTTGAATTTGAATTTTGCGCGTTTCGGTTTTGTTTTTAAACAGTGTTGTGGCAAAGAAGTTATTATATAAAGTTTTTTGTGAATTGTGTTCTAAATAGATCAAAATCTGTGAATGTGACGCAGTTGTGTTGTGTATTATTGTTTTGGTTGAGCTACATTGTTTGTTTTGGATGGCTGATGCGGTCGACTAAACCGAATCGATTTGGATGTGCCGTTCCGATTTCAGAAATCAATGTGTGAAAGTAAGTGAGGGATTTACAGCGAATCATTTAGAGGACATAAACCGAATGGAATCGCTGGAACCGTATAACTATTGATTGTATATGCAGAGAGACTGAATTTGAAGATCAAAGCATTAAATGAAGAGTTAAGGCATGCGTTGTAGTAGATATCATTAACGATTCTGTATTCATCGCTCATAACCATGTTAATAGTATGCTATTAATGGCTTTACCCTTGAAATACTAGCTTTCTTTCTAGTGTCACGTACTGGTCATGATTCTAGTTCTTAAAACTATATACTTAATAAATAAATAAGTATATACGAACAAATCACACAGATTGAGCTAGCCCCAAAGTAAGTTCTTAAGTAAGACTTGTGTTATGGGATACTAACTCAACGATACTATATTTTATAATAGATACTTATATAGATAAACATCCAAGACCCAGGTCAATCTGAAAAAGATCATTTTCCATCTTGACCTGACCGGGGATCGAACCCGGGATCATCCGTGTCGCAGGCATGCGTGTTGACCGCTGCGCCACGGAGCTCGTCAACTAATATACTTAAAAGTTACCTAATATTTTATAACAAAATATGAAAATATTTTTTTTTATGATACTTAACGTTCTACTCTCTTACAACAATCTATAGAAATATTTGATTCAAAGAGAAGTTCTTCAGAACTCGCATGATTAACTTTCCTGTTATCTTAAAGTCAAAACACTTATTATTAGTTATAATTTGAAGTTTTAATAGTACTTGAGAACACAGAACAACAAGCTTGAGAATGATGTCGTGAATAATTTCAAGTACTTAGCATGGAAATCAATTGTGCAACAGCTGTCTGCTTCAATTTATGTTCGTTTAAAAGCAAATTAATCGACGTTCGATTGTTTGATAAGCATACAGTTGCATTTTACAGCGTACTAGTGTCACGGTCTGGTTATAGCTATAGCACGTGTAATACAGACTCACATACTAAGAATTTTGGAGTGCTATTTTGATTAGGCGAGTAATTTTACCGTTAGCATAGAAATAGTTTTACTGGTACATATATATCTCGTTTGGCGACACGCGCTCTTGCAAACTTGCGTCTGAATACTCAAAGGCTAATGGATTTTAACTAAAATCGTTCTTAAGTCTCGTTCTGTCGCTTTCAAGATAACCTAGGAAGGAAGACAAAGTAAGATTTAATTGTCATAGTTAAGTTTATTTTGAATATTCAATGTGTGACTATATTAGTGGTGAGCACATCACTTGAACTTCTTGGAAACATGTTCGTATTATATATTTTTCCATAAAGAAGCGGTCAAGAGGGAAACCAAAATTTGATGAGAATACGTTTGTGTGCTTTTACTGAGGAATGGCAAGACATAGTCCTGGACAGGAAGGACTGAAAAATGGAAGGGAGGTATTTTTAACAATAGATAAACAGCTACAAAGAAATACGCTTAACTGTTATAGGATTCTCTAAAACAAGTCTGGATTTTTTTTGATAAAATACAGCCTCGTTGAGTTAAAAAAATCTCAAACTTATTTTGGGGCTAGCTCATCAATCTGTGTGATTTGACCTAAATATTTATTTCTGTAGGCCTGTAATTTAATAAAGATGGGTTTATGAACACTATCTATTAATATTAGACCTAGTATCTCTCACATTGTTCACGCTATGCACAGAGCAAGAAATTTCAATGTAGCTCGCGCGCTACTGGACATTCCTTGTTCTGTGACGCTATTGTTTGTGTAAGAATTGTATATTTTACTCTTCATATCTCACATGATTTAGTCTGATATCGGGGCTGACCGTAACTACGAGGTGATGTTGCGCAGACGCCGGTTTGCAACGTAAATTTTACGGAACATTTTAATTTATCTGTATCTAAACGCGTACGGAAAACTTTATATTAACCTTGTTGAAAAGTAGTTTTATTTAAAGGCTGGTTATTGTCAATTTTTGGGCGAATTAATACAAATAGATATATTGTTCACGCCATCTTTGATGCCACTTGTTAAAGCTACTACGGTAATCCCTTTCCGTCTGGTCCTTCGTACGTCTGTTTGTGCACTTAGTTGAGAAAAAATGCACCCATCTTAGGGTAAATTTATTGTGCCGTATGATTCCCGGCTGAGTAGAATAGGACCACTCAAGTCTTCCTGTGGATGTCGTAAAAGGTGACTTAGTAAACACAACATATACAACTGCCTCCGTGGTCCAGTGGTTAAGGCGTTAGCTTTGTTGACCCGGGGGTCGTGAGTTCGATTCCCACGGGAAGCATACTTTGTTAAGTTGTTTCTAGTTTGGTTAGGACATTGCAGGCATGAATCACCTGATTGTCTGATAAGAAAGATGATTCCGTGCTTCGGAAGGCACGTTACGCCGGTGGTCCCGGCTGCCATCTGGCAGTCGTTAAAGGAACCACGTCAGAGGCCGAGAGGCGGTTCCGAAGAACTCTGACACCAGGGTGTACATGGTCGACTGACCGTGTCACCTACACGAAATGATGATGATGAACACAACATATAAAGCTCATAAACATGAAAGAGACCTCTCAGTCTACAGCGGGCCGTGCTCCTGCAGTGGAGACTAACAAAGACTTGAAAATTGGTGATGATGAGTGCAGTGTGTAATTGGGTAAGTTTCCTTTTGATGTAATTGTTTCTAATGATACTTTGTCCTGCCTAAACAGTTGCAACTCACCATTTACGTTGTCAAGTAAGTAAATGATATCATATTTTTCACATTCGTGTTACAGTTATCAAACCTGTAGATATTTTGTGTTGAAACAACGCGCCTCTGGACTCGTTATCTGCCAGGGATTTAAAAACACGAGACTACTTGATGCTATTGTGAAATACGTAGAAACATTCTGAATTTATCACTTATTTTTCAAATAAAATTGGAAGTGGGAAATTGTTTTGGCCAGCAATGTTCCCTCCTCCGGGCTTGGGGCCGGCGGCAGGAACTTAAGGGTGTGACACAGGCGGAGCTCTTTGACTATACTCTCTAGACACCGTCATGCCTTTATTTCAATGATTAAAAAACTGGTCTATTTTTCAATGCTTGTGTGCGTGACAGCTTTGTGTTATCACGCGCGTCCTGTCAATTTATGCCCTCAAAATCCGTCATAGCGGTAGCTGTGTGTGTGCGCAACCGACTACGAGTTGGACACTAGTTTCTTTTACGCTTTTAGGCTAATAGATCTATCTACGATTTATATAATCTGCGGCGGAACCTTACTATCACTAATAGCATAGACATTTACTTCTTTTTAACCGTCTTCAAAAGAAGGAGGAGGTTCTCAATTCGTCGGAATGATTTTTTTTATGTATGTTCCCCATTACTCGAAGACTACTGGACCGATTAAAGAAATTCTTTTTTGTTCGATACGTAATACTTTACAGATGGTCCAATAACTTTTTTATCGAAATGTGTCGAGGACTCTTGGAAAAAATACACAAAATCTAAAAATATTTTTACAAGTATGCCGTTTGGTTTACACTTATTTCCATTGTATTTTTATACTTATTCATACAAATTGATAGGGTTGAAGTCGGTTTTTGTTTTTTGTTAAAAATATCTTAAATTATTAATGTTCATTTTCACTGTGCCAAAAATTCAAATTATTCTAACTCTAGCTACGTTTTCTTATGTTTTCGCGATTGTTACACGACCACGAACACTGTAAAGTGCTCGAAACGTTAGGTGTATAAATAATGTAATAAACGCGATAAAAACCGTATTAAAATAATTTTATTTAAATCTAGCTACGTTTGTTTTCGATAATATTTCCCACATACATGTGTCATACATACACATCGTTCTAATTATGAGACAACGGGTCATTTTCATGGAATCCATTGTAACACTATACGGATCATACATGATCCCTGGTGATGTAACATTAGTTTTTACGTCTTATTCGTACGTGTGAATTGGTTTTGTAAAGGTTTTGTCGAAATTAGGATGTATTTGGTGTAAAATTTTAAATTCAAGGCTAAGGAAATAATGCCCCAGTCTACACGTGACTTCAATTTGTGGTCGACAAATTGTTGGCCAAATACAAATTTCTTTATAGTGCTTTAGGATGTTTTATTAACAGTATCTGCCACGACGTCGAGGAAAATGCTTCCTTTTAAAATATTTATGTATAACTACCATATTTAGCAGTTGTTAAGGATTGACTACATTTCATCATCATCAGTCTTTTTAGTCTCCACTGCAGGAGCACGACCCTCTCTGACTACATTTAGCAGCATGGAATCATACATTCCTAAGCTTCTAGCAGTAGTGCGAGCGCCTTGTCGATTCCAACACGTGTAGTCGCATTCTTAATTCTTGTGGAATTACTCAGCACATTTATATCCCGTAAGCCTAGACAAGGAGAGCTGAGCGTATGACAAGGGTGCCTAGTAGAAGGTTAGTGCTTATTTTCTATGGCCAAAGACTGTACTAGCTTACTAGGTATTGAACTTGACCAAATATATATGTTAATTTTAGCATTTTTAAACCCTACAATCCTAACTAATATTATAAATGCGAAAGTGATTTTGTTTGTTTGTTACGCTTACTACTGAACCGTGAATCATGTTCATCATCATCGTGAAATTGCATGCACATAGGTTAGGGTACTGAGAAGGACATAGTTTGTATATCACGCGGGCGACGCCGCGGGTAACAGCTAGTTTACCCATAAAATTCATGAGATTTTCATCCGAACTTATGTGAAATGCTATAAATTCTCTTCATTTCAATGTGCATTTCTCGTCTCATATTTCCCTGCCGTTAAGCGCAGCTCTTAGCACATTTAATCTCATAAGCCTATGTGAGGAGAGCGCTGAGCACGTGACGCGCGTTCAAACAGAGGAATTCGTTATAAGTTGCTTATAAGTATATTAATAGTCTATGTATTTAGCATATGCTGTAGTTTGAAGACTAGTATTCGAATAGTATTTATTTTTTAAGGTACCTGGCGGTTTCTTACTTAACTGATGACACAACTACTATCTAGCGAAATGGAAAATGTTCGAAAAAATGTGGAGTAAAAAATAGTAATAGTAATTAAAAAATATGATTATTAAGTTAATATTCCTTTAATAAAGTGACCGGGACAATGTTCAAAAAATCGCTTACTTTATTGCTATAGTATTCTGGGTGATAGGAATAGAAATCATAGGTAAGTGCGATTCATTGCCGCTAGATGTAGTTCAACCCTTAATCAAACATCAAAAAATACACTATCTTCGAATAGAGGGGTTGTATAATACAATATATATTTTTTTAAATATTGATTTTTAATTTTAGCTACCAAAGGACAAACATATCCTTTGTTCTAGTCAGTTGAATTAATATTTTATTAATAGTTTTAAAGCGGTTTCCTCTGACATCATCAACCGAGCGTTTTTCCTGACTGCGTCCTGGATGATGCGTGCTTCGCGAAGGGGTTAACACGTAAGCCCGACACGAGGGATCCGGGTTCGATCCCCGTTCAGCAGGCCTATTTGCTAACTTTTGACAGCTACGGTGTACATCATTTTCATGGTAACTTTAATATTCGTTACGGCTTCGGTATGAATGACTATTTTTGTTAAAGATATGAAAACCGTAATGGATGCTAAAGTGACAATCAAATCGTTGTACACCAAGTTAGCAAATCAGCCTGCAGGTCATGATGGAAAACCGTATTTTTCAGATCCACCAGGAGGATGTATATAATCATCTATTACAAAATATGTATCGCTGAGTTATTTATTATCCAATGTCACTAGTTCGCAACTTACTGTGGGGCTAGCTTTAATTTATACAAATCGAATCGTTGTCTTTATTGGCCACTCCTTAAAATTAATTTTCCTTTTTTCACGTATCAATTGATTTCGTTTGACCCCTAACTTGCTTGATTGGATGCAACGATGGCTTCTAGGGTAGTACACTCAAATTCCAATGATGCCTTTTCAATTTTACCTACATCATCATCATATATTCGAGAACTTTGTTCGTGTTGGTGAAGATAACATAACGAATTTATTAAAACCATTTTATAAGGAAAGCAAGGCCCAGTAGAGCATTTACAGACAAAATAAAAGAGAAAGCATGTCGTGTGTTACAAAGAGGTCAAAGAGATAGCGGAGGATAGGGAAAGATAGAAAATACCGATGATCTTGCTATAAAAATCCCTAATTTATGCTCAGTAATAAATCCCTAAACTATAATAATGCCTTATAATCTATAGTTTTTACAAACTTATCAACCGTGTCCAAGATCATCAAGAAAACAGATATATAGTATGTTAAAATGGAACTTTCCTAGCACGCTGATCGCTACGACTTTAGATATGTTATCTTATTTCAAATATATTTGAATATTCTTTTGAACAAATTCGCTCTTGACGAACCGTAGTTAGATTACGTTTTGTTTGAGTAAAACATTTAGAACATTTATGCTAAACGTCAGACGGTTTTACTCAGGATACAAATAATAATATATTCCTTTACTTATTGCTATAGATGTGATACTATTATATGTAAATACTTGTCAATCTACGCTGTCAACTCAAGCTACGCTTGGACCACATTACCATGGTGTCATAAGTCAAAGATTTAGCCAAAATTGGATACATATATCACTTTTTGATAAAGGTCGCAGGAAGGCGCTGGATGCAGGGCGTTTCCAACCGGTCATATTGGAAATCCTTGGCCTACATCCAGCAGTGGACTTCTTGCGGCTGAAATGATGATGATTATGATGACTTGTCAATCACGTCTTTTTCCCTTACGGGTAGACACAAACTGAGACTAGACCCCAAGGCCAAACTCGTTTCACAATGGTCCGTCGGTCAAACGCGCGCTGTTGAGACGCGCTGGCCACCGGCGCGTGCTGCCGGCGTCACTCCGAAGTGGGCGCATAGATGTAAAATGGAACCAGAAAAGTGATGTTACTAGCTATATATGACGAGCTCCGTGGCGCAGCGGTCATCACGCCTGCCTGCGACACGGATGGTCCCGGGTTCGATCCCCGGTCAGGTCAAGATGGAAAACGATCTTTTTCAGATTGACCTGGGTCTTGGTTGTTTATCTATATATGTATTTGTTATAAATTATAGTATCGTTGAGTTAGTATCCCATAACACAAGTCTTTCATTAGAACTTACTTTGGGGCTAGCTCAATCTGTGTGATTTGTCCGTATATATTTATTTATTTATTTTATTTATATATATATATATATATATTGACGTGATTTCTTAGATATTCGCCCATTCGACTAGCTTCTACGGTCTGAGGGAAGAGCAACGTTATCATCGTCATAAGCCTTTTTTTTAGTCTGTACTGCAAGGGCCGACCTTTGCACTGCCAGAGCCATATATTAGCCAAAGCAGTCAGAAGATTTGGCCTACACTCTCCACGCTGGCCAGACGGGTTGGGGAGATCTCTTTGATGTTTATAAGCTGTGTTTTGCTTGTGCTTCCTAAGGCGCCTTCTACGACATCCACAGGAAGACTTGAAGTGGTCCCATTCTACTCTGCCGGGAACCACACGGCAGAGCAAAGTAGTAAAAAGCAAATCCTTGGATCATATTACTATGACTTGTTTTAACCAGCTAGAGAGACCAGCAGTACTCCATTTCTCTCATCTGAACATTTTCTATGAGTGCTTCGTTCTTTAGTCGGGTAATTCTATTATACTAGCAGCCCTCCCCGGCTGCGCCTGCCAATGTATTGCTTATAAACCTTCCCCAATCACTTTACCTATCGTTGAAAACTGCACTATTTTGATAACGTTCTCACGTCAAAGCCCACCGACATGCTAAACATGGCCTTAAGGATTTACAAACCTGGGATCTGTCTACCCCGTAAGGGAGAAAGACGTGATTTAAAATGTTGTGTATTCATTTAAATGAAATTATTTTAATACGGTTTTTATCGCGTGTATAATGTAATAAACGCGATAAAAACCGTATTAAAATAATTTTATTTAAATGTGTAACAATCGCGAAAACAAAAGAAAACGTTGTGTATTCAGTATATTAATGCCATTAAAAATTTGACATAATACACATGAACATAGATTTATATTTGACATAATTAACAAATTTGTGTCTATTGCATGTCAATATTGACTAAACATGTGATTCCTAACTACATTTTAATTTTACAACACCAATTGTTACCATGTTTAAAGCAATAAAGCTCATTTCATTTCATTTCATTTCGATTGTATGTATGTATGTATGTATGTATGAAAACTGTATTAAATTCCGTTGAGTAGTTATTGAAACGAACTGACAGCGGAAGTGACTTTATTTTATACTGGATAAGGATATTTTCAAAGCGGACGAATAAAAATTCAATTCGACCTAATAAGACATCGTACAATAGGATTTCAATGGAGTCCTATTGTACGATGTCTTATTTATTATATGTCTGTGGTCTTCCAATGGAATCTAATGATGCCTTTCTGAATCTGAACAGTGTCACCGGCTATAGATCAATGACTGACGGCGCACGCGCATCCAGTTGCGTCAATTGAGACAATCACAAAACGCGGTTTGAACTCCAATTACAAGTAAATGTGAGGATGTGTGAGGAACATCACTATCACTACATTAAAACTAAGTCGCTTCACACTGTCTGTCTGTCTTTTCCTACAAGACCAATGCTGGTATAAAAAATCTCCTAGCCAACACTTCTGAATGAAAATTTTGATTTCATTTTCGAATTTCCTGCATTGGACCCATGTAAAAAGTTACAAATTTTGACGGATTCAGTCACCCCTTCCAAGGGAATGTCGGTAGTTATTACAAGGTGTTTCAATAATAATTTAAGATATTTTTAACTTATATTTATTATTATTTATTATATTATTTATTATATTTTTGACTTCAACCCTATCAATTTTTTTTAATAAGAATAAGAAAAAGATGGAAATAAGTGTGATCCAAACGGCATACCTGTAAACATTTTTTTGGTATTTGTGTATTTTTTCAAAAAGCGCTCGACACATTTCGATAAAAATTTAATGGGACCATCTGTAAAGTCTTACCTATCGAACAAAAAAAGAATTTCTTAAATCGGTCCAGGCGTCTTTGAGAAATCGGGGAACATACATAAAAAAAAAAACCGGCCAAGTGTGAGTCAAACTCGCGCAATGAGGGTTCCGTACAATATGCTTCGTGAACACACAAACAATGTGCAAAAAATGTTTTATTCAATTGACTAGCGCCATCTAGTGGTGTTTTAGTGAACTATTTCCCTAGATGAACTTATTATTGTGAGTTTACCACTTAATTTTCAAGTGATAGAATTCTTATTATTTTTCCTGTAATCTTCAGAGAATAAACTATATTTTGTAATTTTTTCAAAATTTTCGGCCCAGTAGTTTCGGAGATCAGGGGGGGGGGGAATGGTCAATTTTTGCCTTCTTTCGTGAATAAAATCAAAAGTATTGATTTTACCCGAACAAAAAAAAATATTTTTGAGATCCTCATAATGAGCCCTTTCATTTGATATATGACACAGTAAGGTTTGCAAAACTTTTTTTTTTAATTTTGTAATTGGGCCCCCCAAAATGACCCTTATTTCAAAAAAATCTTTATTTGCTTTGCACATCCGTGTTTGGGTCATAGGATTACACTATCTTACCAAATTTAATCTAATTTGGTTCAGTAGATTCGGAGAAAATCGGCTGTGACAGACGGACGGACGGACAGACAGACGCTCGAGTGATCCTATAAGGGTTCCGTTTTTCAACTTTTGTACGGAACCCTAAAAAAGAAGACGAATTGTAAACCTCCTCATTTTTTTGAAGTCGGTTGAAAAATAAAATTACAATATGGATGATATCCAATTATGATACCTACCTTATACATCTGTTCATGGAAATGTTTGAATGAACGTAAATTCTAACTTAAAGCAGCACACTCCTTTTTTGGGCATTCGTCTGAGATGAGCTCACATCGGTCTGATGAATTTCTAGATAGGTCTAAGTCTTCAATTAAATATCTAGATAAACTCACATCATTGTCGGATGATGGTTTTCGGCCCATTTTCCTTATCACTTTCGAAGGATGCGTCGCTGCATTTCCATTACCTGCATCAGGCGCACGCCACCAGCCTTCAGTGTTATTCCAACCCTTCGTGCGCGAGTTTGACTCGCATTTGGCCAATTTTTTAGGCAGTCATCTGAGAAGAGTTCACTTCGGCTTGAAAAATCTCTAGAACGGTCTGTAAAAGCAAATATCTAGACCGACTAACATGATTGTCGGATGATGCTCTTCGGCCCATTTTCCTTATCACTTTCGAAGGATGCGTCGCTGCATTTCCATTACCTGCATCAGGCGCGCGCCACCAGCCTTCAGTGTCATTCAAACCTCCGTCACGCGCAGTCGTGTCTCGCGCGGGCCGAATACAGGCCACGTGTTGTTGTGAGTAAATAACCAGTGACTTCAGACTACGAATACGATCTGTGTTGTGTTGTGACTGTTCGGATTGTTGGATTACTCCAGTGGTATGCCGAGTCGATTTTGTTTATTTTGATCGTAAATTTACGTGTTAATAGTACTGATATCAATGAGTGGCTCATCAACTGGCTATTACGTCCACTTATTAGCTCGTGTGGCCCGTATGTCGATGATATAGAGGCTATTGTTGATAACAATAACCGCTGCGATATTGGAGCTATTCAATCAGTTTTATTATTGGTTCGAGTAACGAAGCGAAAAACTCACGAAGAATATGATGATTAGTTGACATATTTGAGACTAACTCATTCAATGCTTCCATCTGAAGCTAACGTACGCTAATATTAAGACAGCTTTTATTGCTGTAATATGATTCGGTAATTTCTTTACAGCCAGCGTCTGCCTAATGATAATTCTTTGAGTAGCTCCAGAACAGCAGATCAATAACTGTGACATTGACATATTTGAGAGTATTGTATAGAAATTCTTGGAATAATTATGACGTAAATAGTCCATGGCGAATTGGTTCGCCGCGGCATTCTTTCCAGACTCAGTTATTTTACCTCAACGCATAAAAATTGACTCGAAACTAGGCATGTATAGTATTCTCTACAATACTTCCTGCTAGGGATTTGCTGCTTATGAGCAACAATTATCTCTAGGTGTTCTTTAGCAGTCGTCATAAATGGATGAGTAGGAGATATGACAAAGTAACATGATAACAGAAAAATCTTAGTCTTTAAACTGAGCAATAACTTTGTATAATCCCATCCTGTGTTAATTATCTAGTATGTAACTGTCAGAAATACATATGCACTAAGAACACCAAATAAAGATAGTTAATTTTTACGGTAATAAAGTTAAAGTTAACATCACGACTGCCAAAGACAAATCATATACACCAAATAATTAAACTGATTCTTGTTCCATTGTAACATAGTTTATCTTGTGTTTATTAGATAGTAACTGTCAATGCAGATGTAGATTTTGACGATTGAGTGAATTAACTGAAGTACAATTAGACTTCTACTCATAGTTGTTCCTGGGAGAAATACCTATGCTCTAAGACCTATGAGTAAACATTTAAAATTCTAACGAGATTAAAATAAAAGTCAACACCAACATCTTATATACAACCTACCTCACAAACTGAATACTTTATTTATCATCTAAATTGTAAGTTTAAATGCAGCCATAGATATACACTAATAACACCAAATAAACATTGTAAATTCTTACGATGATAAAGTTAATAAAAACGCAAAGATCAGCGAAGAAAAATCTTATCCAAGTAATTAAACTAAAACTAATCCTGCTGTAAGAAAGTTTGTCTGTTTACAAACTTCGCATTGTGTGTGTGCGTCCTTCGTTTAACCGACTTAACAAGCTAAATTAGCTATTTAATAGCGCCAACGCTGTGGCATATAGCACACTCGGAGACTAGATCATCATCCAGTTTGTGGCTATGAATATAGCAAATGCTAGTGTGTAGTCCCTAACGGAACAAATAAATTACGATATTTAAACGAAGTGATACGTTAACAGGCAGTTTAAGAAATTTTATTCTTAACAAGGTCACTGGGGATAGCAAAGCACTCAATTATTTAATAAAAATGGTCATTATAAACGTTTCTTCTACTCAGTGTCACCGCATAGACCCCATTAGCTCTTAAATATCACACAGTAATTATTTCATACACTAAGGACCTCTTTCCATGACAATTTGTAATGAAAAGTTGTCACTGCAAACTAATATAATTATAATAACAATAAAATATCCTCAGAAGCTGATCAAACAGTTTTAATTCTTAAAATATGGTGTTGTGAAACCATTCCATCCAGTTATGCTAATTTGGGCAACTGAAAGATCGCAATGACCAACATTATAGTTCGTTTAACTGTATCTATAAAAACGACTAATTTAGACAGGATCTATCAATTAGGGGTCTAAAATAGACCGAATGTATCCTAAA
Source organism: Rhodophaea formosa (assembly GCA_963082605.1). NCBI lineage: Eukaryota > Metazoa > Arthropoda > Insecta > Lepidoptera > Pyralidae > Rhodophaea > Rhodophaea formosa. The sequence goes on along the minus strand of OY720228.1, from coordinate 2,184,512 downwards.
AGGCCTGTCGTGACATGGATCGCCTAAATTTTGGCGCGATTGTATCAATTTGTATTTAAACTTTCAACAGGTTTTTCTTTAAAGGATTTTTTTAGATTAGGCAATGATAATTATGTTGCTTTGACATTCGGTAAGTGTTTCAAAAATATGTTCCTCTTTCTTTTATATGTAGTACTTATTTGTTTTTATGGGTGGCATAAACTTCGAAGATTTTATAAAATAAATTAATTATAATATTGCCGCTTTATTACATTTGCATTATCAACATTATTTTTAGAGTTATCTTTCTTTCTGGCAATCGATATTACTGGACTAAGCGAATCTCCATGTTTATGTTTTAATTAAAACATTACAACAATCATGCCCTCATCAGTCATCATATACAAAATAATTTTATTCAACAATTCATGTATAAATTTTCTGTTTGACGAACGTCTTTTAGATTAAAATTATCGTATTTAAATTGAAAAATGTTGTTTGTAAAACATTTTAATCTCATAATCTCTTAGCTTTAGGTCGTTAACCGAGGTGATGCAATTATTAATGTAAGCAGCTTAGTTGAATATGCAAATGCAAAATATTGTCGATCAAGAATTATTTTCACATGGATTGCTTCAATTAAGTACCTAAATAATATAATAAAGCGTTTGGGACTTGTACTTTTTAAGAGTCTAAGGTATTTATTACTTTCTTCGTTATTATTACACCAAATTAAAGAGTAATTCCACGACTTTCTGCAGTTAGTCCCATATCCATATGGGTCGTAGGCATGTGGGACGAGTTGTGGAATTACTAAAATTAAATCAGGTATTGGCTAGCAAAAGATGAAAAAAAAAACTTAACTACTAAACTGAAACATTTTAAAATGCTTCTGTCCACGTTTATTTCTTGATAACCTGAAGTCCTTAGGTGCCAGTCATGTTTTGCGTCATCTGTTTATAAATATATATTCATCCACTAAAGATTGTAAAAAAATTCAATGCAATGTAAAAGTTGCAAAACTTATTCAATTTTATATTTTTCTAATCTCTGTTTTGAACAATTATCAAAAATTGCAACACGCAAAATAAACTAAATGGGATCAAGATCGGTGCCCTGAGGAACGTCATAAAAATTATTGCATACCCAAAGATTAGGAGCAAGTATAACAACATAATTATGTAATTCCACAACCTTATCCTCTACCACATAGGGGTCACTTTCAAAAGGCGATTGGCAAAGTTGACTGCACCGGTTTTTTTTTGAGATTGAGATCAGTTGCTTAGGTTAAGGTTAGTCTTCAGTTGAGGTCATTTATCATTACGCTATGTTGATCAGGTGTAACTGGTTTTTTGCTTGATAATCAATACTTGGCCCAATGGTTAAGTGATTGTTCAAATAGATCAATTTGAAGCCTCATAAAGTATGTTCTTTTATTTGTACCTCATATAATATTGTAGGTGCGAAATCAATATTTTAATGACTGGCTCTGTTTGTACCTTTTTTCATTTATACGTTTTGACCTGCGGCTTTCATTGAAGTTATTTCAATTTACGTGGAATGAACTTTTACTTATTATGCGTTGTTAAGTTATACAATCAACTGGTTGTGGCCCACTCATGATTTTAATGTTTTTTTTTTGTAGTTGAAACTCGAGTTTGAGCTTTTCATTTACAATCAAAAAATTCCTATTTTCGGGAAATGAAAGTAAATTTGGGAGAAATAATAACTGATATATAATTTCGTGGCGAAAGTATTCAATGTTTATATACGAGTATACCGCAAAATGATTAAATAATTGGATGAAAGACCGCGTCATCACTGTCAATGTTAAGATTAATTTATTAAATTTGTTTATTTTTAGGAAGAGCACCAAATCTTTTTTTTTTTTTGATGATATAGAACTTAAGGTTACACTAGATTGTATTGTAATATTGTCTATTTTTTTAAATCTTGTTTTTATATTGTTTGTTTATTGGTTCATGCTCAGATAAATCCTATTTATAGTAAGCACACGTGCGTACCTACGAATGTTATACGTTACTACGTATATGAAATGGAGCGTGGCACAAATGTTTCGAATGCAGGCGCGGTGCATATGTTGCATGCCAAGGCCAAACATGGACTTGGCCTTTAGGGCTCGAAGGAAAATACTAGAAAAGTCGTGAATTATTACTCCTTTAAAGCTTGAATGGAAATTCTAGAAAAGTCGTGAAATATTACTAAAGGAACATTTTTAAATGTGCGCCTTTATTAAAAGAACTTATTTACCTACTCAATAAACAAAAACCGTATTTTGATTCCCCTCTCCACCTTAACACCCACAAACACGCTAAATGTGACCTCTGGGTTTTACAACATCGGACTCTGTCTTCCCCGCAAGAGATAAAGATGTGATAATATGTAGGTAGGTATGTTTTATGTCGTATATAAAACGGATTACAGGAATGAAATGGATTCCGAAGGCTAGGGATAGAGAAGGATGGCGCAGACAAAGGGAGGCTTGTGCCCAGCAATGGGCTATAGAAAGCTGACGATGATGATGATGATTTGTATGTATGTAATAAAAAAACCGTCACTATGCATGCATACGCGTACAACCAAACGGAGACATTACTCACTGGCGTCGAGGTCTGCTCTGTGTCGTGACTTTCCTCGCAGGATTATGTAAAAAGCCGCCTTGGCCCAATAATTACGATTACGCCTAATAATATAATTATTTTATGCATTAATATAAGAAATTGCCGACCTCCAAAGCTTGTAAAAGAAAAAGTGTGCAGTTTCTTTAAAGATAAATTTAGTGTTTACTATTGCCCTTTTTCAGCAGTCGCAGCTCAGTTTTCTCTTCAAGTGATATTAAAATAAACCTAGTTTAGATTTTTGTTTCTGAACATTTCATGCTAAACATGAAATTGTGGTCTTGATAATTGAAATCAAGAAGTACTTATACATACACACGTACCAGAAATTCTCTCAACTTTTATTTAAATATTAAAAAATAAATTGTCATCATGGAAGATTTTGATAAAACGTGCATAGATCAGAAAAACAGTTGATATTTCAATATCAAGGCTGAATCATTGCGTGGTATTCCCAGTACTTTAGATTATGGCTTTGATACCAATGTTATTTACAATTCCATCGTGAAAAAAAATGTGATAATTATTGACATAATCAACTCAATAAATATCGTTGGACGGACTCGTATCGTAGCTGTTATTTATAGAGTCAATAAAATAAATAAAACTCGTTTAAACTAGTTGAATTATAAACCTATTAATCATTTAAAAATACTTTTTCAAAGGATTATCTTTAATAACCTTATTGACCTAATTAGTAACTTATTTAATAATAGTTGTAATAGATTGCACATGCACACCTTTGTATTTTACAATGTGCTTTGCTTGATTCATAAAGTAAGCTTTTTGATTTTTGTCATCATCGCATGTAAATAATTTGTATATATCTATAAAAGGCAGCTGTTACTAACCGATTTATCAATATACAACTCAAAACACTTAATGGCTTGCTCTGAAATTTGGCACAGATTTCGTTATTATGACGTAGACATTCCCTATAAAAGGATTTTCCAAAATTCACGAGGGTAAAACGGGGGTCCAAAGTTTTTGTTTAACGCTTGTTAGTACTATAATTAATTCTGTGACGCTAGCGAAGTCGTGGTCAAAAGCTAAAAATTCATTTAACCTTTCTAGTAATTTATCAAATTCCCGTTGTTATCATATTCCTGCGACATGCATCCATAATTGGCTACCATTCGCAGAATTTTCAGCTTCCGCGGTGAGTAATTAATAATGGAATGGCACACAAACGAACAATGGAATATATTTGTTTAATTTAAATATTAACCTATGTGTTACCCATATGCTTAAAAGTCGTTTAATCAGATTTTTATTCAAACGTACTGAGTCGAGAAAGTTGCAATGTAGGGTTTATTTACAAACGAAAGCACAGACTAAAAAAGAATTTAGTTTCCGTATTCATTTATAGAACTACGGACTTTACTCTAGTAGTACAGAGGGGGTTGTGCTCCTGCAGTGGAGACTAAAAAGACATGATGACTACGGACTTGCTTGTGAAATGAAGAAGGCAATAGCAAACCATTAGAGAGAGTGCGAGAAGAGAGCTTTGCTCTTAAATATCAGAGAGACTTATTTACAATAATTACGTAGGTATTATTATAAGAAAGGTTTGTCTTGATAAAATAACTCTTTGCGAGTACTGAACTGATTCTAAAAAAATCTTTGAACAATAGTAAGCTAAATTATCATTGTCTTAGATAACTAAAATAAGTAACACTTGATATCAATACATCCGTAACTAATTAATACTAAACTCCACACGAACAAGGCTCCGCCTCAAAAGCTAGTGGAAAATATAAGCTCAATTATAATTAACATATTATAACATCATGAACGGATAGCAGTATGAATTCCCTCGAATTGATTCCATTTGCGTTGATAAATAGTGAATCATTCTGTATCTGACAGATGTTATTCCCCATACAAAGTTCATTTTGCTTTTGTTTTTAGTTTGAACGAGAACCATGTTTAAATTAATTATGATCCCAGCAACTTACTTGCATAGGCACGACTGTTTAACTTTTTAAATACCTAGAACAAAATGTGTTTTCATCATCATTACATGGCTCTCGTTTGTTTGTTTGTTTTTCGTGTGTGTAAGTGGCCAACTGGTGTTTGATTTCCCAAGGTGCATAGAGGCATCTGACAAAGTGACAAAGCTTAAGAGGGTATACTAGCAGTGCGTTTTCTATTTTCTCGCTGAAAACTGATTCTAGAGCCACAATTCTTTTTTCATAAAATCTAGTACTATAATAGGAATGTCCCTATTTTTTATTTTTTCCAAAAAAAAACTGTTTTTGTACATTTTTTTTTTCTTTTCCACAGGTTTTTAGAAAAAATAAAACAGGGACATACCTATTTTAGTAATAGATTGTATGTAAAAAGAATTGTGCCTCTAGAAGCAGTTTTCAGCGAGAAAATAGAGAAATACATTTGTATGGAAACCATATTAAAAAAATACTGCTAGTATACGCTCTAAATGTGTGCCACCAATGATGTTAGTCGAGACCAACGGCTTAACGTGCCTTCCAAAGCACTCGTTAAACTATGTCAAATGAAATTTGGATACCAGATTACTACCTATAAGTTTACTTTGCGGAAAGAGAAGCAGCTGGCCAGAAACTATGAAGAAGATACTTAACTATTACAAGTATCAGACGGCCAACTACCTTATGTTATTTCTAGGCAAAACAGACTATAGACATATATAGGAGTGAGGGTAAATTTTCAAGGCTGATAGCAAACTTATTAGAGGCGTGTTGTTTGCCCTTATATCGTCAAAAGCAGTTGTTTGGCGGTGCAGCAGGCATAATCTTTTTCCTAAAGCCCTAATACGACTTTATGTCGTTCGACATGTAGTTCTTCTGATTTTATACTGATTAATAATATTTTTTTTTATCTTAATTTTATTTTTTGGTTATGTACAAACTGGAATCAATGGCTATAATAAACTTTTTATGGCGCTGAATTAGTATAAACAAAGTGACTGCTCGTTATATTCTATTTTTAGAATTGTAGTTATTTTCCGTTAATTTACTCTTGGTATTTTTTGAATGCTAATAACATAGGAAATAATTGTATGTTAATAACAACTGCGTTTAAAGTGATTTTTCAAAGAAAGTTCCTCAAGGATGTAACTTTGGACCCCTGCTTCTAGTAAACATAATTATGTCTTTTGTTTTGAATGGTGCCAATTATAAGGATCATACGATAAATTGTATTGCAATTTGAACGACAAAAATAAAGTGAGTTCATAATATCTAATGTGTTTTTGCATTTTTTTGCCGTGAGGTTAGGAAAAAAAATCGAATCGGCGAATCCTCTGACTGCTCTGGCTAATATATGGCTCTGGTAGTACAGAGAGGGTCGTGGTCCTGCAGTGGAGAGTAAAAAGAGACCTAATGACGAAGACGATGAATATTTATTTCAAGAGTTCCTCAAGGTTTAGTATTAGGACCTTCGAAGTTAATATATTTTTATTTTTCCTTCGCAATAGAATAGTTGATCGGTACCATTAACAAGTGTCACAACGCATGCAGGATTGCAGATTCGGCGAAAGCGCTGTCAAGGGCGCCCTGTGCGAAAACATAAACACGTCGAAATGCCCGGATCCGGTCTGGTTTTGTTGGTTTAGTATCGTAAAGAATTAAAATAAAGTCAAATATATCTAAACTTACACCCCCTTATTCATAAAATTTTAATAAACGCTTATGAAACCTATTTTAGTTAGAAAATGTTTTGTCCTTATCCGACGCTCAAATTTTTGGCATTGAAAGAACGAGACAAAACTTAAATAAACTAAAATAGGTTTAATAAGCGATTGTTAGTTTTTATGCATAAGGGGGGTCTTTTTTTTGCAAGTGTTTATAATGAGCTATTGTTGTAAAAGTTGTTAAATGAAAAGACAATTAATAAGCTCTGGTTCGTTTTTGGTGCAAAGGATGGCCATTGCGATACAGCGTCTCGCATTTTGGGCTCCTTTGCACCGGAAACGCGGCGGGTTCTTATTATAATAGTAATTTTGACCTTTATTGTAATGTGACAGTGATTTTCTTGAAATCGTGTTGTTTATACTATTAATAAATGTTCAAAGAAACCTATATATTAAATAAACATTTGAAATTGAGTTTTTGGGCTATTTAATACAGAGTGTAAATTTACCACCGACAAGTTTTTAAAGGGGTAACTCAGTGTGTCAAAATGAACAAGTTTTTATATTCATTGACTTTAAATAGATCAGTAATATAATAGGGAATATGCATGAAAAAAATATGTGTTATCTTACCAGTTTATCCAAAAATATTCAAAAGTAAAGTACTGAAAGTGAAAACGGAATAAAATTTGGTTGAAAAACGAACGAGATAAAATGATTTTACGAAAATATGTCTATCTCACTCGCAAAAACACTATATGGCAAATGTATACATGATATTGACTTTGACGTCACTAGTCCATATCGGACTTCACTTTCTTATACTTTAAAGTATCACATCTTCGTCGCTAATTAAGATATTTTAAAAGATCTTTTATATTTTTGTACTGTGGTTATTATTATACTAAGCAAATAAAAAATTACGTGCATATTCTCTATTAAGAATAAGGTAGCAATATTTTTAACTAAGTTTTTGATTTTATTAGTAATTCATAGTCCGTTTAACTGGTTTGTCATTTCGGGAAAGTACCGAAAGCAAGACTCCGGACGTAAAATATTCGAATCAATTTCCTTATATATTATATTCCTACTTAGAAGATTTTTTTTTAATATTCCTTAAGAATTTATAAATGCTATAATGGTAGCTAAGTTGACTTATACCAGATCTACCTCCTTTGACGCAGGACAAAATAAACGAATAAGGTAGGCTGTGGGAGTTCTTGGCGGGAATTTTAGCGGACTACACACACGGTGTTTGTTTTGGATTGTTGTGCAAATTGTTTCTAGTGGACTTTATAATGTGAAATTGGTGTGATTTGGTGTTATAAATGGCCATGTCCATGGACAATGTGTGGAATAACTAAGATAAACTGTTATAGTGCGGCTGTAGTAAGATTTACATAGAGGGCTGGTGGTTGTCCGCCTTGCTGCGTCGTCTATGATTGAGCCAGTGGAGGAGCCATGATGGATTGTCGCCAGGGGCTCCGTCGATTCAACGAAATGATTATCACCATCATCATTTCGTTGTTAAACTTGAAAACTCGAAAAATAGCGAGAAACTTCGTTTTTATTACTTGATACTGGCTAAATACGTAACGCGTAAAAGCCAAAAAAAAGAAAAAAAAAGGTAGGCTGTGTTTTATAATAATCCGTTTGGAGTTCTTGGCGGGAATTTGAGCGGACTACACGGTGTTTGTTTTGGATTGTTGTGCAAATTGTTTCTAGTGGACTTTATAATGTGAAATCGGTGGAATTTGGTGTTATAAAACCTCATGTCAGGGAACAATGTGTGGGATAACTAAAATAGACAGTCATTGTGCAGCTGTAGTGAGATTTATATAGCGGGCTGGTGGTTGTCCGCCTTGCTGCGTTGGCTATGATTGATCCAGTAGGTTCGTGAAGGATTGTCGCCAGGGGCTCCATAGAATCAACGAAATGAGTTTACACCATCATTTCGTTGATAACAAGAAAACTCGATAAAGCGCGGGAAATTTTTTACTTGATACTGGCTAAATACGTAATGCGTGAAAGCCATAAAATATTAAAAAATAATCCGTTTAACTGGTTTGTCATTTCGGGAAAGTACCAAACGCAAGACTCCGAAGTAAAAATATTCCAATCAGTTTCCTTGTATATTAACATTAAGTATTTTCGTACTAAGGAGATTTTTCTTAACTATTCCTTAAGATTTTAATGAATGCGATATTGGTATGCGTAAGTATGTTTATTACTGTTTTACAATTCAACTATTGACCCAACGCAACGGTCATAAATTTTTCGTTTTCTTTCGTAGGAGCTAGGAGTACCAAGAAGAAAATATGGTCTCTTCGGCGAACAAGATTGATCCCTGTTAAATAAATAAGCAATAAAATAGGTAATAATAAAAAAAGATAACAAAAAAGCCACAAGTTGTAATTAAAAATAAACTGATTTCAATTTTTCTCTGTGACGAATACACAATAACTCCATAGATTTAAAAAAAAAATTCGTCTCCTCCATACTTCTATGCTTAACTCATTATCTAACGGATTTTGATGAAATAATACATACATGGCAAATTAATAACCTCCTTTTTTGAAGCCAGTTAAAAAAGAAATCGATTCGTCAAATAAAATGTACTGTAATAAAAAATATGTTAATTTTCTTTTAAATCCATACATTTTAGAACAAAAACTGTAAACACGAAAACATAATTAAAAAATAGAATGAAAAAATGTATATGACCACAGGGTATTACATATCCCCAGGGTCATGAGGAATTAAATAAATTACATTTATTATGTATGAAATAAATAGAACATAAACTGCAAACAGTGATATTAAATTAAACATTTGCAACATATATCTCCCTGCATCATGCAATATGTTTTACAGTTTTCCTTGTACTTGGCTCGGCTACAAATAAGATACTAACAGATAAGACACTCTATATGATACTCCATCATCATCGTAAGCTAAAAAAAAAACAACGTAGTTTTATCTTTTCCGCGTAGGCCGTAGAAGCTACTCAAAAATTTTAAAAATATATTTAGGATCAGTCAACAAAATTTTGCAGTATCGGCTACGAGTAAAATCTTGTACCAAAAATAAAATATCAAAATTATGTTGTATATTCTCGTAGTATACAACGTGTCAAGTAATATGCGTAATCAATCGAACCACGTGCTATACTTGACTACACTATAGTATAATTTTAATGAAAAATAACAGTAAAAAGAAAGTAGATATTTCCACACAAAAGTGTACTCTTTGTTTGTTTGACATTTATGTATTTTGATTTCAATATACTTAAGTGATCTGCTTAAACTCGTGGTTTGAATTATAAATCATTCGATAAGATAAAAGTTCAATGTCTCACTTTCACTCCACGATTCAGAGGAGCCCGATGGTCCAGTGGGTGTGAGCTCTATGAGCGCTTACGTATGTTAAGCAACACCCGGCGCAGTCCCTACTTGGATGGGTGACCGCAAGTGGCATGAAATATCTCGAGCTCCTCCGTGCTTCGGAAGGCACGTTAAGCCGTTGGTCCCGGCTGTCATCGTTGATGGCAGTCGTTAAGCTATGTCAGATGCCTTTAGGCAGCTTGAAAAATCTGACACCAGTGTTGCCACTTACACATTCGAAAAACAAAACAAAACTCCACGATTTGTTACCATAGCATTACGGCCGTGTAGGTAATGAACACTCATGAGAATCGCTTCTACACATTGTTTATTCTATGACTCGACCAGTTGTTTGCAGGTAGAAATGACCTAGTTATAGCACTGACAAGTAAATCACAGGTATTAATACGCTTGTATCACTTGATATCACCATAATATCACGTTATTGTCGTTCCGCAGTCACAGGCTTCATGGGAAATGATTTTGTATGCTCTTTAGAATTGTTTGCCCTTTGGTGTAGTGCCTAAAAGAGAATCCGTTCTGCACTTCTTTGTCAAAATCAATAAGCCGTGATGTTTTCGGCATAAATTGTGACCACTCTCTTTCTGTGGTATTCTTACTTACGAGGCGATTCAAATTAAACAGCAGAGACAAGGAGAACGGCATTAGGCTGCAGCCGGTCGTAATAACTTTGCTGAATCATTTTACAGTCTTTTCTTCCTGGTCGTATCCTCATGTCTGAGGGTCGTGACCACCTCAAGTAGCTCTTCTTACTACATCACTCCAAATGGCGCGGTCTTGTGCTAAATGTATGGCGCCCTGGGTGTTGGTGCGGGTTAGCTGTCTGATTGCGTCAGTCCATCGAACTGGCGGTTTTCCTTGACTCCTGCGCCCAGGGACATGGCCCAGCAAAATGGTCTTTTCGAGACTATCCGGTTCACGTCGCGCTATATGACCGAAGAAGTGTAGAAGCCTTTGGAGGCAAATTGTAGAGAGACGGGTCTTTATGCCAAGTTCTTGCAATATAGACACATTAGTGCGGCGTGCTGTCCAAGGTATTCTTAACATTTTACGCCAGCACCACATCTCAAATGCATCTATTTTGGCTTTAACAGTTGGTTTCCACGTCCAAGTTTCTGCAGCGTACATAAAAATGGAGAAGACTAGAGTTCGCATAAGTCTAATTTTCGTATTGCGACTGATGCTGCGATTTTTCCATATCTTCTCTAGACGCTTTACTGCTGATTTCGCCATTTGGGCTCTTCGTGCGATCTCCGTTTTACAGTCTCCATCACTACTGACGACTGAGCCAAGGTAGACGAACTCGTCGACGGTGTCTAAATCTGCCAACTCGTGTGTTTTGATCAGAGTTTCTGGTCTGTCGACGAACATAACCTTTGTTTTACTCCGATTAATTTGGAGCCCATACTCTCTGCTTATGCATTCCATTCTCCGCAACAATTCCGCGAGTTCACTTTCACTAGCACCTATGATGGTCGTATCATCGGCAAAGCGAAGGTTGTTAATAAGGTGACCACCGATTCTTACGCCACCTTTCCAATTCTCGAGCACTCTACGCATAATATTTTCCCCAATAAGGTTAAACAGTTGCGGGGACAGAATGCAGCCCTGTCTCACACCACGCTCTGGCTTAAATGACTGGGAGAGTTCATTATCCACTCTTATAACGGAGCTTCCGTCAAGGTATAGGTTCTGGACCAAGAAGATCAGATGGGAAGGTATGCCCATTTCTCGCATGACTTTAAACATTTCAGACCAATCAACGCAGTCGAATGCCTTCGTATAATCAACAAAACATATAGCCATTGGGACGTTAAACTCTCTACTTTTCTCTATGAGCTGGCGAATATTCAAAATTTGCTCACGTGTTCCCTTGTTTTTGACGAAACCCGCCTGTTCTTTTGCTATTTGTCCGCTTATGTGATGTTCTAGTCTTTTGTTAATTACACGAAGAAGAACCTTGGCAGCGTGAGATATAATCGAGATGGTACGGTAGTTGTCGCACTTTCGGCTTGATCCCTTCTTATGTAGAGGCATGACTACAGACTCAAGCCAGTCATCGGGCCATTGTCCTGTACGCCAGACTTTTAGGCAGATTTGGTAAAACATTTTCGTACCCTCGTTGCCCAGGCTCTTAATGCACTGAGCCGTGATAGCATCAATACCGCTTGCGTTGTCTTTGAGTTTAAGTATAGCATCTTCCACTTCATGGGGTAGGATGTCTGGTTCTCTTTCTGTGTAATCAAGTCTCTCCCACGTAACCTGGTTTGCATCTTTGCTATAAAGCTGCTGGCAGTAGTTTCTCCACCTTTCAAGAATCAGTACTCTATCAACAATAGGTTTTCCTGTTTCATCTTCTATGACCCAGTTCTTGGTTTTGAACTCTCTGGTCAAGGTTTTTACTGCTCTGAACATATCCCGGGTATGAGTGGTGGCAGAGTATTTTTCTATTTCAGAGCAAAGCGAGTCTATAAAGGCATTTTTGTCTCTTCTGCACAAGCGCTGTACTTCTGCATGCAGCCTGGAATACTGCTGTCTGTTACTTGCAGAATTCAGTCCATCGCTCTTCAATGCTGTGCGTTTGGCAATAGCATCCCATGTCTCCGGGGTCATCCAATCTGATTTTGGATGGTTGGTTTTATTCGCATTTATTGCCTCCCTTACTGTACTGTGTATCACAGTCTTTAGGTTATGCCATGAAGCGTTAGCAGAGTCAAAATGGTCAGACTTAAGTTGTTGACATTTTACATCCATGTGGTGTTGGAAACTCTTTACAGCATTCTCTGACATTTTACTGGTGATTTTTATTTTCTTTTGAGAAACGATTTTTAGACGTACTCTAAGCTGGCAAACAAGCAGCTGATGATCAGAACCACAATCTGCACCAGGCCGAGTTCTGCATGTTTTTATGGCTGAGCTCCATCTTTTGCCGATCATAATGTAATCAATTTGGTATCGCTGGCCATTCGGTGATGTCCAAGTAAACAGTCGGCGTGGATGCTGTTGAAAATGCGTATTCGATATGGTTAATCCGTTACCGGCACAGAATTCTAAAAGTCTGATTCCCCTTTTATTACGCACGCCAAGACCAAATTTACCGACAACTTCTCTAAGGTGATCATCAGCCGCTGTGTCGCCAACCACTGCATTAAAATCGCCGAGCAGCACTGTTATTTCTTTACTTGGTATTCTCGCATATACCTCCTCCAGCTCCATGTAGAAGTTTGTTATGTCCTCCTCAGTTGAACGCGAAGTAGGCGCATAAATCTGGATAAGATTTACCGGATGTGGATGTGCACAGAATTTCATTGTGATAATTCTATCACTGACGTTGTTGTAGCCTATGATCTTGTCTTGTAGTCTCTTTGATATGAGAAAGCCCACCCCAGAAAAACTGTTGCTTGGACTGCCGGAATTGAATACAATTTTTCTATTACCTGTAGTAAAATGGCCATTTTCTTTGATATGAGTTTCGCTAAGTCCCAGTACATCCAATCCACAACTCTCCATCACCCGCTCAATGGTTTCGAATTTGCCAGCACTAGACATCCCACGCACGTTCCAGGTGCCAACATTGAGAGCCTTTTTCTTGGTGTTTAGTCTAATTGGTGTTGTCTTAGTTCCCCCAGTAACCCAATTTCTACAAGAAGCCTGGGGACATACTGTCTTGCAGCCGGTCGCCAATTTCACACCAGGTGACCCGGACTCGACCTGGCGCCGAGAGTCAGTCGGATGACATGACAACGTACTCATATATTCAGAACTGCTCATGATGGTTTTCTTGGGAAAAATAGTTGCGGTAGCTTCCCGTTCCTTTCCGCACCAGTCTTTTAGAGGTAATTTACTACTCTCTCGGCTACTGCAACCGCCCGATTTCCGGGGTCAGGTTATTTGCCGCCGCCTGATATTCGGCGTTGTTACTCGATTAGCACCACCCGGGGGGCACGTGCAGGGTGGTAGAAGGTAGTTCCTGCGGACGTGAGTAACACCACCCCCCAGTATTAATAATATAAACTTAATTTGGCAATTGTTACAGGCTTAAAAGAGCACCTTGAGCTTCAAAGCACCACACCTGCGAATGTAACCAAAGAAGTTAATATCTCACTATTTAATATTATGAAAGCTAAATAAATATGTATCTGATTGTAGATGTAAACATTACTACGGGTGCAGAAGGACTCTTAATTTAAGAGTCCGTCTGCACCCGCAGTAAACCACGCCGCGACGCCGTTTATATCTCGCAATAAACTATCGTGCTTTTTAATATTACGGAAAATATGATGGCGATAGTCGATAGTAAGGAGGTTGGATAGATCGTTAATTCAGATTAAATAGCGTTTTTTTTTCTATTTACCTGCAGTTTTGTTTAATATTTGCTATTATCAGATTCTCTTTTAGGCTCCACAGTAGGAACACTATTCTCGCTGTCGCCAACTAGAACTGTCCATCTCAGTCTCGGTTTTCCTCTAAATGTTGCCCGTGAATTGCACTGCCTGTAGTAATTTTTAAACATGTTTTCGCACAGGGCGCCCTTGACAACGCTTTCGCCAAACCTGTTGACATTAATGGTCCATTCATTCTATTGCGTTACGTAACTCTATTCGTTGCAATTATTGTCATAAATGCTGGATGTGAATTAATTTCGCTAATGGGAGTTTTCATAAACAGGTCATATTATTCTCTGCTACCTGTCCGAAAATTTAAGAATGAAATGTTGTTTCTATCTCCTTTGAGCCTAATTAATCTTATAAACCTTATTCTCCGTGCGTTATATTATATTATATAGTTTTGTGGTTCCAGTGGTAGTTTTTTCCAGATCATCCTGATTCACAAAAGCAATGGTATAAGCCGCTTTGCAGACTTGTACAGAATGACCTAATTGAACTTCTCCGAGCAAATCTTGGTCGTATGTATTGGGGATGAGAAAGTAGCTAGAGGACGGGTGGGTGACGTACTTGCAACCACCGAACAGGAAGTCAACTACCCCTGAGATCCACTAACTACCCCTTTTCATCAGGTGGCTTGTCTGCTCGTTAGCCGGCAAACATACATAAAAAAGCCTGATCAGTTTATAAATAAATATGGACTTGTTTTGTTTTTAACTATTCAGTCTGAAATAAACAATTTCATTTCATTCATTTCATTTCATAGGGACACATCACACAAGTTGAGCCAGCCCCACAGTAAGTTGTGAACTTGTGTCGTGGGATACTAACTCAACGATACTATATTTAATTACATATTTATGAAAACTCCCAATAGCAATATACATTCACATCCAGCGTTCATGAAAATAATTGCAGCGAATAGAGGTACGTAACGCAATAGAATGAATGGGACCGAATGTTACAATGATACAGGTTCAGCGAAAACGCTTTCAAGGGCGCCCTGTGCGAAAACATGTTTATTTACTACGGGCAGTGCATTTCACGGGCAATATAAAGATGAAGACTTGCTCATCATCAGATCTTTTTTTATTCTCCGCTGCAGGAGCACGACCCTTTCTGTACTTCTAGAGCCGTGTATTAGCCAGAGCCGTCAGAGATTTGGCCTGCACTCTCCACGATGGCCAGACGGTTTCGAGACGTCTCTTTGATATCTATAAGCTTTGTTTAACTTGTGTTTCCTAAGTCGCCTTCTACGACATGCATTGGAAGACTAGGAGTGGTCCTATTTTACTTTGTCGGGAACCACACGGCTTATGTCTCATACAGCAACGAAATACATAAATAGTATATGTGGCTATAGTAATAGCTTCAATTTCAATTTCAATTTATTTATTTCAAAAAATACATATTACAATAACTCGTACAACAACAAACAACAAAAGTACTTGGTATACCTATGTATGGACACCGACCATACTCCCCGGAAGACCACCTCCGAACTAGACGTAAAAGTCTGTATCTCGGTAGATGAGCGACCTATGGAATACAGGAGTGTCTCACAATTATGAAGGTACCCAATTATTTGACAATGCTATTCGTGTGTTACCAGGTTATTATTTCATTATGCTATGGACTCACTTCTTGCCCAACTAGATAATCTGTATTTAGGCAGAAGTGCAAATTATATAAATTAATAATGTAAACCAAATGCAAATGCAGTAAGTAAAGAAGTAATAAAAAAAACTTGGTGCCTATAATTATATTGTATACCTACCTTCATACATATCATATTAGGTGCATACATACATACATATAGATATATACTTACAAAACACTTACACATGAAGATACATATAGCCATACAAATATACATACAGTTATATATATATATATATATTTTATTTTATTTATTATATTTATTTTATGCAGTGGGACTTAAAATCTAAGGTGAGCGATGGTTAGCAGTGTTAACATGGCAAAGCAGTCTATATGATCTATGAACAAGTGATTAAAGTAAAAGTGATTCCGTTTTATCGTAAGATTGCGTATTTAACCAATTTTGGATAATTAATTTACATTTGTATCTGGTACAGGGGTAAATATTTAATGATTTGTTCAATTTGTTATACAGAATGGGGCTTAAGACTTTAAAGTTACGTTTAGCTAACGTGGTCCTATGGTTTAAGGTTTTGCATACCTTATATTTTAAACGTTTATTTTTATTTAAATTTGGATCATAGCCAATAATACGATGCTGTTTCAGAACTGTCTGCAATATAAACAATTGTCTGACTGTTAGGACTGATATATCTTTGTATAGTTGGAAAGTGGGATACCGAAACGGTTTATTGGTAATGACTTTAAGCACTGCTCTTTGGGCTCTCTCTAACGGTAGAAGTGTGGTCTTGGCTGCACCTCCCCAGACTGTTATACAGTATAATAAGATTGACTGACAGAGAGCAAGGTATGCCATCTTAATGGTAGGAAAGTCGGCTGCATATCTCAGATTTTTAAATATATATATAAGCTTTCTAGCCCGAGCAGTCACAGTTTTTATATGGCATTTCCAGTTGAGGGCTTCATCCAAATAGATGCCTAGGTATTTGACTTGAGACGCCTTAGAGAGTATAGCGCAGGTGCAATTCGGGGAGGGTTGGGAACATGTATGTGCTCTAAGTACCACGTCATTTGGGGAGGGTCGCGAAGACGTTTTCAATCCAAAAGTGATGTAGGTGGTCTTTTCAAGATTGAGTGTCAGTAAATTACTTTCGAGACAATTCGTAACTGCTCTTAAGGCAGTTTCAGCTGACTGATAAACTTCGGGCCATGTGGGTCCGTGTATGAGAAGTGCTGTATCGTCAGCATACGCGTAAATTTTGCAGTGGGGGAGTTGCATTTTACATATTTCGTTTAAGTATATGATGAATAAAGTGGGACCAAGTATACTGCCTTGCGGCACACCATAGGAGATTTTCGCCTCTTCACTCATATAATTATCAATTTTAGTGATTTGCGTACGATTAGTTAAGTAATCACGAAGTAATTGCAGTTCCATACCCCTAATGCCAATGGCTTCTAGTTTATTTAACAATATGGAAAGTGAAACAGTATCAAACGCCTTCGACAGGTCTAAAAATATCCCCAGGCATTTCACTGACTTATCTAAAAATTCCACAGTATCATTAACCAGAGCAGAGACGGCATCCTCTGTCGATTTGCCCTCACAAAAACCAAACTGATTTTCTGAAACAATATTTTTCATTTTTAGATATTTTGTAAGCCGGAAGTTGATAACTTTTTCTAAAATTTTGGACATAGCTGTGAGAACAGATATTGGGCGATAGTTATTGATGTCGTTTCCATCTCCATTCTTATATATCGGGTGAATTATCGCTTTTTTAAAGGCATTTGGGAAGATACCGGTTGTAATGGACAAATGGCATATGTGCGTGAGAAGAGGAACAAATATCTCGCGAGATGTCTGTAGGATTGCAGCTGAAATATTATCCCAGCCCGTGGCACAGTCTCTGCGGAGTCCTCGAATCAAGGTATCTATTTCATCAGCATCAACATCCAGTAATACAAAAGAGTTACAATTTGGAAGGGCTTTGCGAGATGCGGTTGAAGGAGGTCTTGGGCTTCGTCGTCGTTTGATATTGTCAGCTAAAGATTTACCTACGTTTATAAAGTAATCATTAATTTTATTTATAGAAACATTAGGATCAGATTCAATTTTGAGGATCGCCCTAGAAGGAGTTTTTTGTTTAGCGACGTTAGTTATTTCTTTGATTGCTTTCCAAGTTGCTTTTGTGTTATTTTTGGTCCCATATAGTAAATTTGTATTATATGTGTTTTTAAGCTTTCTCAGTAGTTTGTTTATGTAATTCCTGTATTTTAGATAAGTAATTTTAAGGTTAAGATTTTCTGGATTTCGCTTTACTTTTTGATGCATTTTATCCCTGTTTCTAATGCAACGCAATAAACCTGGAGTAATCCATGGCTTCAAGTGCCTTTTATTACGTGATGGCAGGTGATTTGTGGTATGTCTTTTTATTATGTTAGATACATGTGAAACAAGAAAATCTGCGGCATAGTTTGCATCTACAGATTGCAGAAGAGGTGTAAAATCTGCTTGGGAAAGCTCAGCATGGATTGAGTCGTAGTCAATTTTAGTCCGTGTATGCTTAACTTTTCCACTTTGTTCACTTTCAGGGATTGATAGAAGTGAAGGTCGGTGGTCGGTAATATAGGAATCGATGACAAGTGATGTTGAAAAGGTTTTAGATTTTAGAGCAATATGATCAAGACACTTTTCCTTTCTGGTGGGAAGGGTATATGTAGGTAATAATCCATGCGATGCTAGTAAATTTAGGTATGCATCCGATCTTTCGTCTGTGTTTTCTGGAGTTATGTCTATGTTGATATCACCCAGTAATATAGTTGTTTTATATAACTTAAGGGAAGAGAGCAACTCATTTAAACTACTTAGGAATAGATCGGTATTACGGATAGAAGGAGAGCGGTATATAGCAATTAATGCTGTGTCAGATCCTATTTTACAAACCACACCGCTTGAGTCTTTTAACACACTGCATTCTGTTACATTAGAATCAAGACTACTGTGAACATATATAATAACTCCATCATTTTGATTACGAGGGTTTTTTGAATGAGTCAAAGTGTAATTAGGCAACTGTGACGGGAACGGATTTTTTGATAACCAGCACTCTGTCAAAACAATAATATCAAAATGTATTTTTACTATCGAGATAAGGGAAAGAAATTGATCGAAATTTCGGTTTGAGCTACGTATGTTTATATGAATAATATTAAGACGCTTGTTACCATTCACGTATTTTTGACATTGATCAGGGGGGGATAAGTAACTTTGTGACATACTTACGGTCTCCAGTTCGGTGGATATATCATTTACAGTTGTCATTTTGGTGTCTTTGTATTTATTAATGTATATTTGAAATATTTATGAAACCAGAGAAAAAGTAAGTAGATGTCACATATAAAATTATTTGTAAGCGATAATAAACCTATTTTTGAGACCCCAGAGGTCAAGGTGGTGAAACAGGACATTAAGAAAGCGATTTGTAGAGAAGAGTTGTGTGAAAGGAGCATGTATATAGCTTCAAAGTACGTGTGAATATGATTTAACAAACTACATATTATATATTGAAAATAAAAAACATAATTGATAGGCACCGATATAAAACTAATCAATATATGTGTTGAATCTATATCTATTTTATATCTATACGTGAATCTTGAGTAAAGTTGACTATATACGTAATATACAACTAGTTTGTGAGAGTTAACAATATTAAATAACGTGCATGCGAACATAAACGGCATTGGTATGGTTCTTAGCGTACCTAGTCATGCTGTAGTAATGAGGCTGTTCAGCATGGTCTCAGAATCAATTCTGATTTGTTTTGCTGTCTCGTCTTTTCTGATATATATTTTACCGTTTACTGCCCAACAGTATTTATAACCATTGTTTTTAGCGAACTCCCTCGATAGGTAAAAAAGTCTTCTGCTGCTACCTGCCAAATATTCGGATATGTAAATAGGCGTGGCAGAGCCTGCTATACCTAACATCGATGTATTGAGTTTTTTATTCTTGTCCTGGATTTTCTTTATCTTGCTGGCTGCGGCAAGGAGTCGGGATTTTAACGTAACAGTTTTGCTAATAGCAATTTGGTCACGTTGGCTAGCGCAAGCAATTACAATATTTATTAGCGTCCTTGGACAGTGAGTTCAATGAGAGTTTTGGCATCAGATCCATTCAATGAAAACGCACGCAACGCAATAAAATTAAAACAACTAACTCTTTAAATGAAATCTTTATTAATATTTTAATTGATTAAACTACAAAGTATTTATTTTTTAATATTATTATTACTAACCTTTGAAAAATAAGTCTTGGGTCTTTGTGAAAATTAATTGAAAATAAATGTTTTATGTAGTTCATCATCATTATCATGTCTTTGTTAGTCTCCACTATTGGAACAAAACCATCTTCTTCTCAAAAAAACTACTAGAGTCAGATATATTAGCCAGAGTAGTCGGAGCATTTGGCCTACACTCTCCACGCTGGCCAGAAGGGGTGGAGAGGTCTTTGATATTAATAAGCTTTGTGTAGCTGGGGTTTACTAAGTTGCCTTTTACTACTGTGGGTGTTCTTCAGCATAGTGAGATGGGAGACAAATGCCTAATTCTATAGTTAATAAAAAAAAATAGTACAGACAAAAGTAGTTTCTTTATATGATTAACAACATTAACAATGTTTTCATTCGTATAAGTATTTAAAATCATGACCTTATAATGTAATAGGTATTAGGCAATTCAACGAAGACCTAAGTCGGATCTTAATTACCCCACGCTTCTACGAAATCGGAACAAAAACTATACTCTATAACGCCACAACAACCGGTGTTGTAGCTGTGACATAATTGTATGCAAACAAATTATTTTCCCAGGACGTGACGATATTGAGTCACTCGGTTATTTATTAGTATATTAATGAGTATTGTTTTAGTTGTAATTTCGTTGCTGGCTTCAATCCGGGAGTAAAATGAACCCATTTCGAAGCCAGCTATTTGTATCCAATCAAGCTTCAACTTTTGTTTTTATTCATAATCGAAAACCCCACAAAATGTAGTCTTGCATTTTGTTCATTGCAAGTAATAAATTGCACAACAAAAGTGGTAAAATGATTAATTGGCCAAATGGCCTGTGTAAGTAAGTACACACACGAAAAACAAAACAAACAAATTCTCTAGAGTAACTATTTGAAACTATGCATCATGTAGAACAAATTCTACCTGTACAAGTACTGTACAGAAGTCTGTATCAGATTTAAGAATCCTAGACTTAATAAAAACAACTGATGCTAACTACTGATTTGCCTTTTTCTTAGGAATTAAAAACCGAAAATAAAATAAAAAGATATCACAAACACTAGAGAAGCTAGCAATGACATAAGACATAATGATTTTCCTCTATGACGAGCTTGAGTCACTAATTAAATTCGTGCTAAGTGCCCTGTTTCCGCGACAGCTTACAATGTTTGTGTTTTACTGTGGTCATCTTGTGCTCAAAGTTTACAGCTTGTAGTAAACACCTACGTGTACGTCAGTGATTCACATTTGAATAACATTTGTTTAGTATTTGGCCACTTCTTGGGCTTGAGATGTAGCCTCAGTGAGTTGCCCTAGTCACAGGGATGGCGCTTCATACAAGCGGCGCTATATTTATGCCTAGAACCATAGATTAAAAAAAACTAGAACTATAACAATGTGTGAGCTGGACAATCAGGGTCGGCACCACAGAAAGAATTTGAGTAGATACCTACTAACGATGTTATTATTTACCAGTATATCCTTCCATTCCGAAAGATTTGGGATTATTATTTAAGTTTCGTTATAACTTAACTACGAGAGATAACGATTAGAAGGGGTGCGGGGGGCGGTGCGAGTTTGCGATCTGTACGTTAGTATTTTTATTAATTCTCTCGCTCATTGCTGCAGACCAGCAGATGAGCAATTCTCAGGTTTGGACAGCCACAAACACACGAAACTTCTGATTGCCTCAACGAATTTGGACGAATCTATAATTTATAATCTTTATTAGTTATCACTCGAAAACAGTTCTTTTTTTTTTTTGCTTAAAAATAAAACAAGGCTTTTTATAAAGAAAATAGATTGATTCCGTCAAATATTTAGTCAGAATTCATAGTGGTGTCACAGACCTAAAAATATTTTTTTAAGGCGAGGTAAGTCACACACTAGCGCCACCCAGCAATTAATTCTATATGTCCTAAATCATTTCAAATTTAAAAAATCGTATAGCTGATTGCTCTCGTAAATTACTTTTAGTATAATTGGTACAAGTTTTCACTATTTTTAATTTGATGAATTAAGAAAACGATTTTTTTTTAATATTACTTCTCTTACACTTACATTGTAATATCTATGAAAAGTAACAAAAAGAATACCACAAGTAAATTCCTAGGGCAATTAGCTATTAGATTTTTTAAATTTGATTTGATAGGAGTAAATGAATTAATGCTGGGTGGCGCTAGTGTGTGAACTAAATTTTAATGTACCCCTTCTGGACAAGTCTATCCTAATAGGTACTTAGACTAAATAGTTAAACTTTAAACATAAAACAACAGGATAAAGGTGTTAATGATAACGCCTTATTAATTTAACTAACAAATTAAACATAAAGAAAGACAGAAAAAAGTTACAAAAATTACTTAATTAAAATTAAAACAAATTACGTAGTTATACAAATTATGTCTATTAACTAACAAAAGGCAAGTATAACATTCAATAATCTGTTGGATAAAATCTTTTAATAGCATTGATAGCTGATCGACTTTTAGCATTTCGCAATATTGCTGATGAATTCCCACGGTCTTGGCAGATTTGTATTTCTGGTAATATCTGTATAGGTATTTTTGATCGATATCTCTTTTAATTGTTGATTTTTTTTATACACCTAAGTTAGCAAACAGGAACACGGCCCATACGGTATTACAAGCTTTTAAGTCCACATCGAAAGGTTTAGCAAAATTGTAATCATACCCTGAAAAGGGTAACCCAGTCAATATGAACAATTTTCCTATGGGATCAATGATGGGAACTTGTTTTTTTTTTCCTCATAGTAATCGGGGGGGGGGGGGGGGGGGGGTCTGATCACACACATTAAATAGGGAATATACACGTAATATTTTATTTGCTTAGTATAATCCCTAATAACCACAGTAAAAAATATGAAATAACTTTTAAAATATCTTAATTAGCGTCAAAGTTGTGATACTTTAAAGTTTAAATAACATAGAGAAGTCCGATATGGACTAGTGACGTCAAAGTCTATATCATGTATACATTTGCCATATAAAATAGTGTTTTCGCTAGTGAGATAGACATATTTTCGTAAAATAATTTTATCTCGTTCGTTTTTCAACCAAATATTATTCTGTTTTCACTTTCAGTACTTCACTATTGAATATTTTTGGATAAACTGGTAAGATAACACATATTTTTTTCATGTATATTCCTATTGCGATTATCTTCATTACTACCTTTTTGATAAAAACAACGTCAGCAAATCTAGATTTTTATAACGTGTGTTACCGCATTGCTGTCACATAAATTCTATTCTTAACCTTATTTCCTGGTTGTAGAGTTTCAATTTCTTCTTAAGTATGAGTCACATAATTTGAACACTCGTCATTTCTGCGTAAAGATTACAATGGAGATGTACCGTATGATTAGCTACTATCACAGTGACGTAAATAGTACTATTGTGGGCTAATTGCCTGTTAATCCTTAATGGATAACAAACGTAATTGTCCCTATCTCACTAACTGGGGCGTGAATTACCAAAATATTTGGCATCTTGCAATAACAAAAATTCAACATTTATAAACCTGACCTGACCGGGGATCGAACCCGGGACTCCTGGTGTGGTAGGCTAGCATATTGACCATTGCGCCACGGAGCTCAAATTATAGGTACAATTAATTATAAATTGCTTCTTCCTGCTCGTCAATAGGTACTAAAACACAAACCCAAAACTAAACTTACGTCAGTCAAAAAGTTGATTTGTAAGACAAAAAAAAAAAAACTCATCCAACCATCACGTTTATCTACATCTTAACGACTTTTTTTTTATATTAGTATGCAGATGCGCACTCCGACACAATTCGCAATAGACGCTATCCGTGGCCTAAAACTATGAGGAAAAAAGTTAAAGTTGCGGACGAAACAATTATACTCATAAACTGTGAGTCATAAAACAGAATAGCACTTAGCTTTTATGAAAGGAAACTTGATTTAGATACAGGTGTGTTGATGGCAATGGAATGGACAATGTTGATGTCGTATAAGCTCTTACAAATATTAGCTTAGTATTAGATACTTACGCATAGTACGTCCGTTGCGTAGTATTTTTCCTCCTTACATACGTACATACTGTCACGTCTTATTCCCTTGCGGGGTAGACAGAGCTCGGGTCTATAAGACTAGCCACATTTAGCATTGTGGTGGGCGTGGAGATGGATAACGGAATCAAAATAGTGATTGGTAGCCGCATCGCCTATTACCATGATTTCTTAGATTTTCGCCCATTCCCTTGATCAGCTTTTACGATCTGCGCGGGAAGAGAAGCAGCTGGTACATTCTATGTTTTTTCCTTAAACTGTGTCCAACTCATAACCAATGATACAAATAGTTGACATGACGCATGTAGACATCCAAGACCAAGAGCAATCTGAAAAATATCGTCAAGAGGATATTGTGAGTAAATACTTATTCAAAGATGTAGCGGATCCCTGAAGTTTCTGAGGGCTGAGCTCATTTTGGCAAAGAAGGCAAGAGACTTCATTCATGGATTTTAACCGACTTCAAAAAAAGGAGGAGGTTCTCAATTCGTCATAATCTTTATTTTTTTATTAACCGACTTCAAAAAAAGGAGGAGGTTCTCAATTCGTCATAATCTTTATTTTTTTTTATGTATGTTCCCCGATTTCTCGAAGATGCCTGGACCGATTTAAGAAATTCTTTTTTTGTTCGATAGGTAATACTTTACAGATGGTCCCATTAAATTTTTACCGAAATATGACGAGCACTTTTTGAAAAAACACACAAAAAACAAAAAAAAATTTACAGGTATGCCTTTCAGTTTACACTTTTTAAATTTTATTCTTACGCTTATTTAAATAAATTGATAGGGATGAAGTCGGTTTTTGTTTTTTGTTAAAAATATCTTAAATTATCTCACTTCTAATTGAGACTCTTACTTCTTTTACTTGTTGGGAAAACTTAATTATTTTCTTTTATGCCTCGCTTTGGGCACAATTTGGGTACATAACAATTAAAACTACTAGTGTCAAATAAACATACCTACCGTTTTTCTCCAGACGTTTCGGCCGAGTTACACCGACCGTGGTCACTGGACGACTCATTTATTATGTACATTTAATAAACATGCAACGCGAAAGTTTAAATGTAGTTACTTGTCTTTTTCTTCTTCCTTGCCTTTTCTCTATTTGGGGTCGGCTTTGTATGTCAACTCTCTCCAAAGTTTTCTGTTACCAACCATATCGGCACTAGCTCATCGTTCCTTTATATCATTCCTAACACTTGTAGTTACCTGTGTCAAGTCAAATACAGATCAACGAAATTGTCCACTATGAACTGGATTTAAAATGTCCATGGGTAACAGACCCCGGGCTCCGAAGAATCCCAGTAATGCGTACAATGTGATTATACGACTTTTGTCCAGAAATTCAAAATGACCTACTAGAATAATAACCTATACGAGAAATGTCCAGTTAGAAAAATGTACAGAAAATTTTGCTGATTTTTGGCAAATCAATATGAATCTGTACGTACGTCATTGAAATGTCGCCTTGGATGAAAAAAGCCGTTGTGTCACTTTTGGGTGTACCATCGTGGTGACAGGATTTTCCAGAGGCGCCGCGTGGAGGCTCCTATCATGCATCCAGGCATTGTCAAAATGTCTGCCAGTGTGGTTTTTCTCCTCAAACTATAGCGCACCTACTCACATGCCTCGAGTGCCCAAACTCCTGCACGAGGGACGATATACTTGTGGCCAACGATAGGGGTACTTAGATAGCCCTTTACTGGAGCAACAAAATTTAAAAATAAAAGTACCATCGATACTCTAAGAAGAAGAAGACTGCCTTGGATGAAAACGAGCGCTATTCATGAGAGACAAAAGCTAGCCAGTTATTCCATGAAATAAGAAAAGAAGACGAAGGTCGCGGCAGACACAGACAAAAACAGAGCTAGCGGGTTTGTTTCAAGTAAAAAAGGTAATGAAACTGCGACCTTGCGGATTTAATTGTGACTGCAGTAAATTTTCAAATGGCGGTAACGTTGGGAAAAAATGATCATTAGATTGAGGTAGTCTTGAAGTAATTTACAGAAGAATTCTCTAAGAATTTTCAACTTAGATAAATTTTTGTAATAGATCCAAGACCTAGGACGATCTGGAAAAGAAAGGTTTCCATCTTTATCTGTATGAGGAACCAACACAGTTATACATTTCAATTAACTAGTAAAAGTGAGTAAATTTGCCTATCACGTGACTGAAACGGCTGACAATTACCTAGCAATTTCATTTCCCAAAGGATAAGATTGCCTTGTATGTGTTTTGTAAGTACATCTCGACATGATGTACGCTTATATTTTTCTTTGATTGTTTCATTAGCTATCTCATCCTCCTTACGAGTACAGATACGACTAAGAAGAACTTCGCAATTTTAGTCTTTATTTTGCATATTATTTATATACATAAATATTATATTATTAATAATATATATTAATAAATTTCATATTATTAATTATCATTTTTCGGCAACGCATTTTTTTCCGCCGACAATGAGAATATTAATTTTCTTAATCTGATTTCTGATTTTAGGTTAGGCTCTTGTTTCTTAAAACTAATGAATGGTATGTCTTGGAATCTCTGAGAATTTAAGTGATAATATTCCATTATTGCTGAACTTGAATTTGGGAACATTGCCATTTAAATTCCTAATCGTTAACCATCAGTACTTGGAACTCATATAAATTTAATAACTTCAGTAAGTATATTAAAATTAAACGTTTTCAATTTGCAAAATATATTTACGAGCGAGAAATCGAGCATGCTATTTAATTTAGTATTGCAAAAAACCGGTCCACTTGTAACTGTTGTTTATTTTGTAATCGTGTTTGCTCGGTGTCCATGATGGTTGACCATTGATAAAATTCTTAGAAGATTTGTATTTCTGCGGTCATAGGCAAATGTTTTGCTCCTAACATTTTTGTCTAGAATCTTATAAAACTGCCTCTGTGGTCAAATAGTTAAGGCATTTGCCTATCGACCCTGAGGACGTAGTTTCAAATCCCAATCGGTAGCATGCTCCCTCCAGTCTGGTTAGGTTAGGCTATTGCACTCTTAAATCACCTGATTATCCGAAAAGAAAAACGATTGCCTGCTTCGGAAGGCACCTTAAGCTGTGGGTCAGGAACGCCATCAAGCGGTTGTTTAAACCTATCCTAGGATTGGTTCTGGTTTACCCCCAGGGTTGCGAAGGCGACGGCAGTCGCTCTGTGTTATCAGTAAACTAGTCAAATTACCTACGATAGGTAATTGTCCCCGGGCTCTAAAGCGTTACCGATGAGGACGCCTCCGGGAATACGATCGGACGATGATGATAATGACGATTGTCAAGAATCCTATATAATTCCTATACTTTATTTTATATCTTTCTTCGATGATTTCTTATAGGAAGCTTACTCTCTCAGAATTTTTTTACCACCATAAAGAACTTCGTGTCGTGGGCGTGTTGCATCCACAGCTTAGAGATTTGACGTACCCACTTCGCACCATCCTGAGTTGCGCTCGAGTCTTAAAATTTGAATGAAATCTGGCAATTTTCTCTATAGTACTTTAAAAACGAGTTTATGTAGATGACCTGTTCCTGAACCTTTTTGCATTACGTTTTTGAGAAAAGTAGTGTTTTTAGAGCACACTTGCTAAGGTAATATATCACTTATATCTTAGCAATATCACAAAGGGTATTTACTTATTTAACGAGTTTGTTGAATTTGTCCAAATCAAGTAGAAAATCAGAACTCAAATACGAGACTCGAAGACGAATGATAACAAATTGTTCATGTACTTACAGATACAGGTTTTAGCACAAACAACATGTCACTGCAATGTCAATTAGTCCCGTTGATTCTGATTAGTAAATGTAGACAAATCCTACAGTTCAATGTGCTCTCGTTCATTGGCTTTGCATTGAATATCATTTGTACATATTTATACTCAAAGATCAGGGTAAGAAATACTACGTTGCGCTCCAAAACTTAAGAATGTAGGTCCCAAAATTAACAAAGCTTAAATGGGACTAATGCCGTGTGGTTCCCGTCTCCAAGTCTTCCTGTGGATGTCGTAGAAGGCGATTTAGGAAACAAGCTAAACAAAGTTTATAAACATCAAAGAGACATCTCCAACCCGGCTGGCCAGCGAAATTCTATGAGGGTAAAGAGAGGTGGCAATGGTTACAAACTCAATTTATCATCAATTTGAAAATATGACGTTCGAAAAGAGATGTATCCCATGATGAATAAAAATCTTTAAATTTGACTTTTTTTGACTAATCAAGAATATCGTAAAAAAGTAATAAAGGAAAAGTCGCGAAATGGCCTTCCATCTCTGAATCATCCTGAAAGGCAAAGATACTACCGGAAATAAAATCAGATGAAACAGAGAGTTGATCATTATTAAAAAACCTAACATTCCTTCTGACGCAGTTGATCATAATAATTTATAGCAACTTTGTTGTTGTGGTTACACAGCTGACAATAGTATATTTACTCTTATTTTTATGAGTACATGCGACGCTTGCGTTCAAGGTAAAGTCCCAATGCAAAAATATGCATAGCGTCAATTTCCTCTTAGGTTAGCAACACAAGTTTTTCCTGAATTTTTATACAAAAAGAGATTTATTTATTCGAACATTACGAAGAAGGTACAAAGTGTTTTATGTTTGTCTTCTCTACTCGCATAAATGTTAAAGGCCTTGAGATCCTAGGCGAAAATCTGGTAACGAAACGGTATTTCTCCTCTCCTTTCAGCCTGTGGATAAACCAACTAGGATTATAGTTATAAATAAATACGGACAAGTCACACAGATTGAGCTGGCCCCAAAGTAAGTTCGAGACTTGTGTTATGGGAAAATAACTCAACGATACTATATTTTATTACAAATACATATTATTATATAGCTAAACATCCAAGACCCAGGTCAATCTGAAAAATATAATTTTCCATCTTGACCTGATCGGGGATCAAACCCGGGACCATCCGTGTCGCAGGCCGGCGTGTTGACCGCTGCGCCATAGAGCTCGTTGATAAGATGAATCAACTCCGTGCGTTATATACTTAAATAAATATATACGGACAAATCACACAGATTGAGCTAGCCCCAAAGTAAGTTCTTATGAAAGACTTGTGTTATGGGATACTAACTCAACGATAGAATATTTTATAACAAATATACATATATAGATAAACATCCAAGACCCAGGTCAATCTGAAAAAGATCGTTTTCCATCTTGACCTGACCGGGGATCGAACCCGGGACCATCCGTGTCGCAGGCAGGCGTGATGACCGCTGCGCCACGGAGCTCGTCAACTTACTTAGCTAAACAAGGCTTATAAACATCAAAGAGACCTCTCCAACCAGTATGGCCAGCGTGGAGTTTGTAGGCCAAATCCTCTGACTGCTCTGGCTAATATATGGCTCTGGCTGTACAGAGAGGGTCGTGCTTCTACAGTAAGAGACCTGATGATGATGATGATGATAGAAACTTTCTAGTTGACATATACACTGCTCATTTTTAAAACAATCCTTACATTTGATTGTATATAAGCGCATGTGCTTAAAGGCACAGAGTGTGTTAACTTTATTTATACTTTAAGAAGCTAGATGTCCTACACTTAAAGTGCTATAGCATTGAGATTATGCACATATGCTTGGTTGAAAATGATAAATTCCAACGAATTAAAATATCTATGGGTAAATAACCTAGTCCTGGTTGTAGGGATAACTTACTTTTATTTATTTCCTCGTAAATAATTGTAATCTATGTTATGTACCCGAGATATTTGATCTGAGTAGAACTTCAGGTTTACTTTTTACTCTGTGGCTCAATGGTAACGCAAGTTAGCGGTCAGGACAAAGTAGAAAATTATCTATTACAGATTGGCCTGGGTCTTAGATGTTTAATCTATAAATTATATATCCGAAAATGTAGTATCGTGGAGTATCCTAATTTGACAACATAGTGGGGGACTACAATCTGTTTAAATTGTGTTTATCTATAATATAATATTACTAATTATTTATTTAATCTTTATTGTACAAATACAATGTAAAGGCACAATAGGTGGACTTAATGCTAAAAGCATTATCTAACAGTCAACCTTTGGGTTAAGCAGAGAATTTTAGGTGGGTGTAAAACAAAGAAAAGATAGTAACAGTAAAATGTAAGACTACATACATAAATACATACATACATACATTTTATATATGTTTATATATATATAATTATTATAATTTGACAAATTTAGTCTTTGGTCTCACACGAAATGTTGTGTGGTATTACACACATACACACAATACGAGAATCTCGATTTTGAAGAAAGTTAAAAATATCGAACCGAACAGAAACAGTACCGACAATTTCTCAAAATTACATACCCACAAGTATCAATTAATTTTCACTGTTTCCCGGCTTCGTTAATAACTCCTCCGATTAAGATATCATGTCGGAATCGTAATGATGATGACATTTTAAGTAACACTACAATATGAGATACCCAGCGATGAATATTTACTGTGCCTTTGAGTGCGGACCCGGGACTCCGCTCCCGGGTTTGATTCCCGTCTAGGTCATCATCATCACCTCCGGGTTTGATTCCCGGCTCAGTCATCATCATATATTCAGGTTTTTATTTTTGGTCTCCACTGCAGGAGCGCGGCCCTCTCTTACTGCCGGGGCCATATATAGGCCAATTCCTCTGACTGCTACGGCTATGTCATGAAGGAACACAATTTTTTTGAACTGACCTGGTGTAGAATGGTTAATATATAAGTTTTTACCCCTAAAATTAGAATCATATTCATTATTAATATCGTAATTAGTATAGTATCCTATACTTGCCGTGTGGTTCCCGGCAGAGTAGAATAGGACCACTCCAAGTCTCCTCGTCGACTAAGGAAACAAAAGCTAAACAAAGCTGTAAACATCAAAGAGACCTCTCCAACCCGTCTGGCCAGCGTGGAAAGTGTAGTACGTACGTACGTATGTCCGGGCTAATACATGGCTCTGGTAGTACAGAGAGGGTCGTGCTTCTGCAGTGGAGTCTAACAAAGAGGTGTCGATGATGATGATGATAGTATCCTAGTACTTACACAAACTTGTGTCTCACAAGTTCACAACTTATTTTGGGTTAGTACAAACTGTGTGATTTTTCCATACACATTTATATTATACACTATCTGTCCACCCCGGCTTCGTCCGTGGTACATACATGGCCTAAGTCACTCAGGGATATCGGCACTATACAACGGTGAAAGAATTTTAGAAATCGGTCCTGTAGTTTCTGAGTTTAGCGCGTTCAACCAATCAAACAAACGAACATTTCATCTTTGTAATATTTGTTATAGGTTTATGATTATTAGAAGCGAGCATCTCATCTCAGGTATTTCATAAATATACTTATAGTTACGCTTATGACATTGAGATACGAATGGTATCTTTACCGTATGTATGATGATCATTTATGTGAATTTTATGCTTAATAACATATCTTATATATCATATCACCTGATTGTCTGATAAGAAAGATGATTCCGTGCTTCGGAAGGCACGTTAAGCCGGTGGTCCCGGCTGCCATCGGTAGTCGTTAAAGGAACCCCGTCAGAGGCCGAGAGGCGGTTCCGAAGAACTCTGACACCAGGGTGTGCATGGTTGACTGACCGTGTCACCTACACGAAATTATGATGATGATGATTGAACTCAACAATTAAGTGAGTAACGTATGACTTTGTGAATCTTTAAGGCGTTGTGGTATGTACCTATGTGAAACTAGCGCCACCAGCAATTAATTCTTTTAATCCTTAATAATATCAAATTAAAAGAATAATAATACTGTAATGCACTAATAAATTACTTGAAGAATTTCGGTATACTTTTCATAGGTAATATAGTTAGAATTATTACCACCAAAAGTGGCCACTTAAGGCAGTAATGAGTAGTTCTCTTAATTTATCAAATTAAAAATAGTTGTATTGATCCCTCGACTTTTCCCTTGATTTTTTTTGTTTATGCGGCGGGCACTTTTTATGAAAGGGCCGATCCATAAAGTCTACTCGATTCGACATTAAACCAGCATTTTTGAAGTGATAAACTCAAGGCATGGTGGCTTGATGTCGTTAGGGAGGGTATGCGTGCCAATGGTCTCACAAACAAGGATGCCGAAGACCGTACAAAGCGCAGAAAAAAGCTGGAAAGCGGACCCCGGGTTCCAAAGCATTCCGACTGAAGATGCAACCGGGAACACGCACAGATATGAGAGAGATGCTTTTATAGATACTAAAGATAATCCCAACTAATATTAAAAATGCGAAAGTGAGTTTGTTTGTTTGTTTGTTTGTTTGTTTGTTTATTTGTTTGTTTGTTTGTTTATTACGCTTTCACGCCGTATCTACTGAACCGATCATTATGAAATTTTGCACACACATAGGTAAGGGTACCGAGAAGGACATAGGCTATATATCATGGTAACAGCTAGTAATTTTATATATCTGACTGCTCTGGCTAAATATAGCTCTGGTAGAACAGAGAGGGTCGTGCTCCTGCAGTGGAGACTAAAAACAAACCTGATAATGATGTTTTTATAACATCAGGTCTTATTGCTATATTGATATGTTATTAAAATCCACATACGTTAGGAGATTAGCAATAAAGTCAGTCATAAATTGTCGAAAGCTGTCCTGTTGCCCATGACGGGGGCGAGTGAGCACCAAGCCTTCTTAGGCCGAGTTTACACTCGTGGCTAAGAAGTAAAAATAAAAATAAATCCTGAGAGTGTGATTGACTCGAGTGGAAGATTTTAACATGCTTAAAGACGTCAAAAGCTAGCAATCCATATTTTTTTTTTAATAACCATGGCAAGTTAATTTGATGTCAAAAATAATATGGTTCACAGGTACAAAGAGTACATCAGAGTACAAAGACGCGTATAATTTTAAAGAATGAAATTACATATACTTAACTAAGTGAAAAATATTATATCGAATACAAAATTACAAATAGACTACTTCTTAAATAAACAGACAGGGCAAAGTTAATTTTGTTTGAGACTTTTTGAAAACATGGTTAAGTACTTATTGATAGATAGGTACATATTTGACATGAAGAACAATAATATGAAGAAGATTCATGTAATTTGAAGTTTTTGAGATTTGCTTCCAAGCTATATTCTAGACCGTCGTCCAAACGCAATTGTCTGATTTATAAGATAGTGTACAAGTTAGCAAAAATAAATATCCAAGTTCTTACATTCGGATAGGAAGCGTTTGTTTTAAAATACACACGTATTGTATTGTATTTGTATAAAATATAGTGTCATTAAGTTAGTTTCAGATAACACAAGTCTCGAACTTACTTTGGTGCTAGCTCAATCTGTGTTATTAATCCGTGTATATTTACTTATTTATTTTGGCATTTAAAACATCACCTTTCGTTAGAACAGTAAAAAATAGGTATGTTAAAATTGTTATACCGGCTGCAGCGAATAAATATGATTTGTAATGATAATGATTCTTCCCTTGGCTTTCTATTCGTAATACTTATTTTTTAATACACCTATTTTCATATCAATTTATAACAATTACCTGTTTTTAAATTTGTATGCCTGAATGGCGAATTTCATCTTGTACTTGTTATTAGATTTAAGAACTTTTTAACGTGTGGTAGACAAATAAATATTTTGAAGCTTGATGCTTGTGCACTCAGCCTACGTCGGGTGTACGCAGACGGCTATAACTTTCGACGGCCTTGGTTTGACTGTCAAACGGTTACGAAATCTTCGACTTGTTATTACAATTCGGCTATTGACTCTTCCCGACGCAAGACTCAGGTATGCAAATAAAATAAATAAATAAATATATATATACGGACAAATCACACAGATTGAGCTAGCCCCAAAGTAAGTTCGAGACTTGTGTTATGGGATACTAACTCAACGATACTATATTTTTATAATAGATACTTATATAGATAAACATCCAAGACCCAGGTCAATCTGAAAAAGATCATTTTCCATCTTGACCTGACCGGGGATCGAACCCGGGACCATCCGTGTCGCAGGCAGGCGTGTTGACCGCTGCGCCACGGAGCTCGCCAATAAAGTAGCGGACCTAAAATTGTACCCTGAGGCACATAAGCCGTGTGGTTCCCGGTAGAGTAGAAAAAGACCACTCTAAGTCTTCCCGGGGATTTTGTAAAAGGAAACTTTGGCGAAATCCTCTGACTGCTCTGGATACCATACTCTCTGATCATGCGAGGGTCATGAGGTGGTAACTAAAAAGACCTGATGCTGACGACGGTATATTTAATTACTACTTCTATCTGCGGTATATTATTTTTGCATTTGATCTTATTTTGAAAACGAATTTAATCTAATTTGACTATTGATAAGCCTTATAACGTCATGAATTGAACGAGGAATGACTTAATTTATTTAATGCACACTCTATGTAATTATTTAAACATCAATAAGCTGTATACCTCTTAGGTTTTTATAACTTAATTGAAAGTGTTGTTATCGTTATATCAAAGCAGTTAAGTAAGAATTACTACTTCTGGGTTCTACGAAAAAGTAAGATATAAAAACTTTACATTGTATTGTATTAATTAAAAAATCCGAATAATCGCAAAAAAAAAAAAACTTTACAGTCTTACTCGTTCTGTGACTTAGAGCATAGGGTGAGTTCTGTGATCTAGTCTTTTTAGATTTTTGGTTTTGTAGACTGAGTCATTATGATACTAACCTAGGAGCCCGATGGTCCAGTGGGTGTCAGCTCTGTGAGCGCTTACGTATGTTAAGCAACCCCTGGTGCAGTCCCTACTTGGATGGGTGACCGCAAGTGGCATAAAAATATCTCGAGCTCCTCCGTGCTTCGGAAGGCACGTTAAGCCGTTGGTCCCGGCTGTCATCGTTGATGGCAGTCGTTAAGCTATGTCAGATGCCTTAAGGCAGCTTTAAAAAATCTGACACCAGTGTTGGCCACTTACACATACGAAAAACAAACAAACAAATGAAACTAACCTTATTTTCTGAGCTTCCGATGAATCAAATCTGCCTAACATCCTTATAGGTATATTTAAAACGAAAATTAGTTCACATATTAGCATGTGAGCGGCTTACGTGTACTCATTAGTGCTCATTAAAATGCATGTATTAGCGGACACTTTATGTCGAGAATTCTCACGATTTTCTCTTAACTTATATTTGTAGATGTGTTACAGATAATTTAACGTGTAGACAGTGTGGTTATAAACTCACCTGTACCTATTGTTCGAGAATTTTTGTTATAGTACATGGACGACACCAAAGCCAGGCAGATTAAAAATAATTACTATAATTTCTTTTTTTCTCGCCGTGTGGTTCCCGGCAGAGTAGAATAGGACCACTTCAAGTCTTCCCGTGGATGTCGTAAAAGGCGACTTAGGATACATAAGCTAAATAAAGCTTATAAACATCAGGAAGACTTTTCTGATGTTTATAAGCTGATAGCGTCTGGCTAGCGTGGAGAGTGTAGGCCAAAACCCCTGACTGTTCTGGCTAATATCTGGTAGTACAAAGAGGCGCGTGCTCCTGCAGTGGAGACTAAAAAACACCTGATGATGACTAAAATTTCGCTTTCGAAATATCATCGATCAGTTTATAATTTTGATTGTAAATTTATGATAAAGTCTATCTCGAGTACATCATCTTTTAATATTGAAATCTTATTCGTAGATTGAAATAGCAGTTTTAATGTTTGAGCCTTGATAATTATGTGAGACTTGTGTCAGATCGGATATGAGGGAATTCGGGTTAAATATTGATTTGGTAAACGATCAAAAATTATGGAGAGAGTCTACATACAAAGCCGATACCCCAAATAGGGATAAAGCAAGGAAGAAGAAAATGTTTGAACCTCGAAATCTAATAGCTAAAAGATTAGATGTTTGGTCTCAATTCAGAACTTTTTTACAACGTAAAACCATTATGCATGAAAACAATGAAGCAGTTTCTAGTTTAAAAGCCAATTCCACGGTAGAACTAAATCGAAATAAAACTGAAGGATGTGTTTATTCAGTTGATTGCATTCACGTCGCTTCATTAGACCCGTGTCACAACAAATAAACGGGTTAAACGACCGATAAAACTGCTAATTGGAATTAATTTGACGATAATACAGGTGTTACGTGAGGTGTAACTGTGACTGTAAAGAGTAATGTCAAATATTAACTTGTCATATCAACAAACAAACATTGAAATTTTTAAAAACCTTCATGCTGGATATAAATAATTCAATGTCTGTTCAAGCATACCTTTCTCCCTCTCATCTCGCACCCCAGGAATCCCCCCTTTTCAGCTGTTTATTCTGTACTTCGCACGGTATTCAGAATACTTAGTTGTGAGATTGTCTCACTTTTCTATCATTCATGGTAATAATTAACCAGTATTACAAGTTCATTATGAACAAATTGTTTCTCATGAATTTAAGACTGAACTGAAGTTATTCAGCGTTAAGGAGTTCTAGAACTTCTGGATCACCAGGCTAGCTCTAGACATCAATAAAATAAACCTACAAAATTTTATGTACTTACTTGTAACTTGTTCTATTAGTAATTGTGTTCATAATTTAAAACTACATTGTAAAGTTATATCAAAATCCATTAAATAATTTTAGCGTTATTAAGGAATAACAAACATCTTGACATCCAAACAAACTTCACATTTATATTGTTTATCAATATTCAAGTACCACTTATACAATTTATACGTATACATTTATTATGGCCAACTTGTCACGTATCGTTCAGATTTAATAGTTTTTATATCCAACAATTTCTTATCAACAATTTATATGTAGTAATGTATTCATAGAAGTCGAATGTAGTCCATTCGTTGGCACATTTACCATTGATGACTTTCGTTCCGCTCGCATTACACCATAGCTTATACAATAAAATATGAGCCATACAAAAAGTTTAATTATGTATGTAATGGAAAATGAGGCTGAGAATGAAAAGAATTTGGTGGAACCAATTTGCTTAGTACGAGGTTCATTCATTGTTGATGAAGTGTCTGCGCGTATAGTTAAAGTATCGGCGATTAGTATGATAGATTTTGCCATAGATTAATACAACCATGGTTTTACGGAAAACCAATAGATTTAAGTTATTCTGGCAGAGGGCCTTGGACTATAAAACCAAATATTTTTGTGGTTTGTTTTATTGAAACCTTAGAAAAAGGATATGAGATTAGTCCTGAATTTTACGTATTGATAAACTAAGATTTTTTTATTGTGTCTGATTTCTGCTCGAGGAAATGAATCTTTATAACATTGAAGGATATTTTTTGCAGTCCCAAGTAGAACTTTACACTCTTTCATACGAAGATTTTGTACTGTATTCTTATGAGGGAGTAAGTCTTACGACATGGATTTACAAGACCTATTGAAAATAAGTCCCCTGTAGTCTCAATAGGAACTTTGTTTATTACCCTTATAGACAATACCATTCTACACTTCTAAATAGCTCAAGGGATTTGGACTTATGGAGTATCTTAAGAATACATTCCCGAGTAATATTTCGTAGGTCGTAATTTTATTGGTACAGCAGTCGAGTTTTTAGTTCTGGTAAGAAAAAAATTGATGATAACATTTTTCTCGCTTTCCAAATTTATGCGACATACTTTTTTCAATTTTTAATTCAAGTAAATAATCTTATGAACAATTAACTAAAGCTCTCCATCCTTGAGCATGGAAAATGAGCTGAAAACGACAAAAAGTAAGGCCGACGAGACCTCATTCTGCACAATAATCGTAAAAACGACGTTCTCGCTCCATTTGCACCTATTGTCTACAAATGACGCTAAATATTTGTTTCCGCGTGTCGCTATGGTAACATTTTTTTGAGTGTTATTCTGTAATAGCAGGCGGCTTAACCTCGATTAGCTTCGGAATTCAGACTTCTCTAAGACTCGACGAATCCGAAAATAAGTTCATAGAAAAGACAATTTGTATTGTAGAGGTGTAGGAACTTGCTGTTCTTAAGAATTTGTTTCTTCAGAGCGTCGCAAAACTAAATCACATATTATGATGATGTACTTTTTTGATGTGCCAATAATGATCTCTTTGAGAACGAAACATTTAAATTTGTAGCTTTAGATGGAATTTTCAAAAAGTTAAAACAAATAAGATTAAAAATCATATTTTGTGACAAGCTAATGATCGTTTCATACTCGTACTTAAAAAGTGTTCGTTTGAAGTGTACATTTAAAGTGCTTGCCAAGACAAATCAAATGAGCCCAATTAAGTTTAGTAATATGGCCGTCTACCGACTTCATCATCAAATTAGGTCTATGCTATGGTGCTATAATATTGAATTGTGCATTTCAGATCAATCCGATAAGGATATGCTTCAAAATGGAGTTGTAAATTTGACAACTGAGCAAGTTAAATCAAAGCTTGTAAAAAAGGACGAGACAAAAATTTAACTAACAAAAGCAAAGGTAATAATAAAAACGGAGACACAACGAGCGCCACATTTTCCCTAATAGTTATTGTCACCGCGAAGGTCGCTAATACAATGAGTTATATCGGAAAGTCAGTAACTAATTGTTTTGGTTGAACTAATGATTCTATTTTTAACGCTGTAAAAAAACAGAAGGTGCGTTTTATTTAGGTTTGTTCATAGAAACCAGAGTACTTCAACCTTAATTTCTAGGTTTTTACCCGGTACTAGTAGTACTAATTTACTGATGGTTGTGTGTGACCACTCACGTATTAGTTTACATTGTTTGATCGAGATGTGTCATTGAGGTATCCGCTTGTGAGTTGTTGGAGTCAATTATACCCATCCCCTGATAGCTAAATGTGTGATAATCGAAACATTAAAATTAGAGCAGTAGGACATAAAACAAAGCTAAAAGGAAG
Source organism: Rhodophaea formosa (assembly GCA_963082605.1). Taxonomy (NCBI): domain Eukaryota; kingdom Metazoa; phylum Arthropoda; class Insecta; order Lepidoptera; family Pyralidae; genus Rhodophaea; species Rhodophaea formosa. The sequence continues at coordinate 2,145,663 of OY720228.1, read as the reverse complement.
ACTATCATAGCCACCCAGGTATCACAAGGTAAAAAGTCGACCAACTTATAAAATGACATGCAATTACAGAATCCTACACTGCACGTTGCCCGACTCGCACTTGGCTTGTTTTTTTCTTAGGAAGTGGTTCTTAGTTTTTTATCATCATCATCAGGTCTTTGTTAGTCTCCATTGTAGGAGCACGACCCTCTCTGTACCTCCAGAGCCATATATTAACCAGAGCAGTCAGAGGATTTGGCCTACACTCTCCATGCAGACGGGTTGTAGAAGTCTCTTTGAGTTTAATATGCTTTGTTTAGCTTGTGTTTCCTAAGTCGCCTTCTACGAAATCCACGAGAAGACTTGGAGTAGTCCATTCTACTTTGCCGGGAGCCACACGGCATTTTGAATAAAGTGGGCGTTTCGAACTTTATTTACTTCAGTTGATTATGAACTGCGCTGTCCTGATGACTCATCTGAACGTAATCACTGAACCTTGACTGCTCAGTACGTGTGAAAGGGAGAGTGCAATTAAGTATGCCACTCGTGTTTTATATATTACATGTACAGTTCCTTTTAAGACTTATATTATGAGACTGTGCGATGGCAGTCAGGAGGTCAAAGTGGGAAACTCGTAAACAAAACGTTTCAGGTTTGAATACTGCACTGCTTTATGTATAGGTTCTTAAGTTTGCATTGTGATTTAAGTACAGACTTTTTCTGAAATTCTCCATTACGTGGTAGAAAATAGGAGTGCGTAGCGTAAAAAGAAATTATTTCACAGGAGTACTGATCTAGTCTTCACACTGATGGTACTGCTATTATGATTATCTCACCTAAACAAAAGAATATGCGAATGTGAAATGCGATGTTTCTATAATATTTGTTTTAAACTTTTCATCAACTTCCACCAACTACAGCTTAGAACCTAGCATCCTAAATCTAGTCACCGTAACCATTCATACATACGTACTACGTACTTTTACGTCTTCATCCCTTGCGGGAAAGACGGTTTGAATCTAGTATCACATAAAGAAAACAGAACTATACTACGCAAGGAAATGTTCACGACTGCTAACGTTAGGTGGCATTCGTGCGGTTCGCTCTGATCAAATTTTGATATAAGATTTTCAGCTTTTGCTATCACAATTATTTAGGCAATCGATTTTCCCTTTTTTTCTACCCATCCACCGCGTGAAAATAGTAGCTGCAATGTTGCTGAAATACGAATCTCAGACATAATCGCAGTTAGTCCCGTAGTGGCAATACCTACATAATGGTACCCCCTCAGAAAATATACAACTAGTGTTTGCCAATTATACCTCTGTGGTTTATCGAATGGAGGTAATAAATCGAATCCAGGTAATAAGACGTTCTTGGCGATGAAATAAATGAGATGCCGATCCCGCATTTGCGTGTGGCCCGTATATGCATGGAACGCAATGCCGGCTATAAAAATTAACCCTGCCGGCGAATCTTGCTAAAATACTAAATAAAAATTAGCGAATAACAATACCTGCATAAAGTTAGTCACGGAGAAATTTCAAACACTTTGGAAAGTTCAAAGTCTTCAAAACTCTTTAGACTCTTGTCATTTTAAGGGTATTATTTTAGCCCGCTTGCCTGTTCGGAATCGAACGCTTTGACCATACAAAAATAGTTCCGTCTTTTCAAAAATGGTACTTTGAGCGCGTTCTGCGTACCATCTTTAGCTGGTTTGTTTCCATTTTGTTTTTCTCCTCGTACTATCTTCGCCATCCTTGTTTGTGAAACCACTAACCAAAAACTAACTTCCTGGGTGACATCAAGCAATATTTTTTGCCGTAACCATGTGTTCCTAATTGGATACGGATTGTTTCTACAATGGTACATAGATGGCGCCATAAGTTTATTAACACACTACTATCCATCTTGCATATTATGAGAAAATAATAGCAAGATTCACGAAATACATTTAAAATAAAATTTGCAGATTATATTACAAAATTTTTTCTTAGTTTTACCAAGTTGAGGCTGACGCCATAGTTGGAGAAGACTGCCACTATGCACTGCAGCGCCGCTCCGCCGCCCATAGTGTCAGCCGTGGCAGTTAGTGGGACAAACTATGACGGGCACCATGTTCATGCTTATAGCAGGTCATATTTTGTCATATTATTTTGGCAGTCTATACTAGTAATATTGTTTTTGCAAAACCCTATCTGCGAGGTTCAGGTCAGTCATTTATTCCCTACATAATATGCACAACGATAGAAACTCTTCTATCCATGCTAATCATAGGTCCTTGGCGATAGACATAAATGACGGCGATGTACTTTTATAAAGTAATGATGATGATGAAACAATATCTTCAGCTTACTTACCGGATGGAGCCTGTCCTTGACAACAGGCTCTTACCATGCGTTATCGAACACGTTCCCTGACATCATGATAGATCACCTCAGCATCCGATAAGATACAGCCACTCTAGATATCAACTTATTTTTAACATTATTTTACGCATGGCAACGGTTCCAAATCAAGCCTCTGGTATCTTAGAGTTTTGCAAGATTTTGCTTTCGGTATTGTGCACTGCGGTTAATATATAATTCTTAGGTGGCTTATACTTGTAAATATTCTGATATCTATGTGGCTTATAGAATATGTCAATAAAAAAAAGTCAAGTGCGAGTGGGATGTGCACACATCCGTGATCAAGGGATCCGTGCCATTTTACAATATTTCACAACAATAACGCCACAAAAAACGAATACTTCTTGAGCCTTTATTTATTATTTTTTATCAAACTATGATTCATTATTATCTTAAACTTGGGGCTTTATTTCATATCTTTTACTGAATGCTGTTTTATTAACGTTAAAAGTATATTAGTTTAGTATTTTTGCAACAGCAACGGCTGGTGTCACTGTACGAGCCCCACTTTTCCAGCTATTTATCTGTCTGTCTATTTGCTCATCGTCACTATCAAGATTATTATTCACAAGAACTGTTTATAATATTTACATGCGAGTGCGAGTAAATTTGCAGTATAATGCATAGATAAATCATTTAGTGAATTTCTGAAATATGGCAACAACTAAATCCAAAAAGTTAATATGTTAACGAATAATAAGTTAGTAATACAATAAGTAACTATTCCGTCATATTTTGGTTCTGATTAAAATTATGGTGATGTGTTTCCTTGAGCTCAAGACCTAAGGAACTCTTGAGCTCAAGGAAAGGTGAAAGGTGCGAGGACGCCATATTTTCTGTTTTGTACGTTAGTAATTTTATTGATCGGTGGCCTGACTACCCCTTAGGTTTAACTTTATTGCTTGCAATATGTCATGTATTTTTGTAGCTTTATTATAATGTCACTTCATCGCAACATTCATCTATACCTTCCACATATCTAGTTCTTTGCTTATCAGTTTCACTTTTTACATTACACATAAGAGATTCAAGGCCATTATTTATATTGTTATATGTTTCACATCTAGTATTATCTTCCATTCGTTTTCTTAGTGAAATGGTTCTAGTTGTTCCTCTCTTATTACTGCCCTTGATCAAACAATTATCATAAGCTATCGTGACCAAGTTGAATACAAAAAACTACCTACCCCTTAAATATAACACTCTTGCTTTTTCAATTACGAGTATTTTATTAGCTTTAATTTTATTGTCACTTCATCGCAAAGTTCATCTACACCTTCCACGTATCTAGTTCTTTTATCAGTGTCACTTTTTACATTACTCTTCGGAGATTCAAGGCCACATCATTTATAATGTTATACGTTTTACATTCTAGTATTATTCTATCTGCATGACCATTTTCTTAGTAAAACGGTGCTAGTTATTCGTCCAAATAGGCTTTTACTACTGTCCGTGATCGCGCATTTATCGCGTGTAATCGTGACCAAATGGAATATAAAGTGGTTGCTGTTGTCCTAACTACGTTACGAGGTAGGCTTCATTTGTGGGCTTTTGGGCTATTGAAGGTTGCATAATGTTAGAAAATGATGTACGAATTGACGTATCTAGTATAACTTTAATCATCATAAAGGCACAATCAATATATGTCTTCCGATAGTACTATGTAGGTATTATTTGTCTTACAGAAACAGGCGGAACGTTCTAGTGCTGAACTCTCAGTAAAATTTTGGATACACGCACGTACAAGCAAAGTTGTAAAGAAAGAAGTAAAAGTGTTTATCAAATATATCAAGTGTTTAAAAGGTATTCTTGGGCATTTCTGCAAACTTTCCTCCACTCAATCAAGTTGTACACCTCAAGTTGACAATGTTTACCTATACTTTGAAGTTAAGCGGCAGCGGCAAGCGCGCGCATTTTCTATGCTAACATGCATGCTTTCATACGTCGAAGTTCAAAGTAAACCTTTGGATAATTAACCTTACTTTGACTGTGAAAAGGTCATTTCGATTTTTAATGACTGAGGTTGAGTCAAGTTAAGCAAACAACCTAGAATACAGGGTACTGTTAAGTGAAATAAGAGTGAGACTCCAAAAAGGTCGTTTCCTACATAGATTGCATTCATAAAGTTCTAAATCGATTCGTGTAGTAAACGAAATATTGTGAGTATATCTGCAACCTCTTTGCAACGGTAAATTCTAATAACTCCAGGTTATTAGAATTCTCCTCCCTATCTAGATATACTATTAGCCTATAAGCGTAGAAAAACTAGTGTCCAACCATGGACGTATCCATATGTCCAACCCATAGTCGGTCGTGCACACCACAGATATCTTTCTGTGTTCTGTGGTGCATACACACTTAGCTACCAATTTGACGGATTGACAGGAGGCGTGTGATACCCCAAAGCTTTAGCACACAAGTATTGAAAATTTGGCCTGTTTTAATTTAATCATTGAAATAAAGGCATGACGCTGTCTAGAGAGTATAAGTCAAAGATGACATCTTAGTTATTTGAAAACGTGCCGTTTTTTTGCAAACTTTCTAATAAATTCGTGACAAAACGTGAGTAGATCCTTAAATCGCTAGACGGTATGTGCCAAAAATTGTCGAAACTCAGCCCGGCCTTAGCCGCATCCTTGGTTTCAAAACTATTCAAATTGGCCGCACACGATTTTCATGACAATTCAGTCAGAGGGTGTTACAAAATATATGAAAATTGCTTCAATAGCTCTTAATGTAAATGAAAGTGGTTTTAAGTTCTTTTTAGGGTAGGGTTCGGAACGTCAATTATTCACGACATCAATCTTTCTTTTACTGAAGTCTGTATAAGCTTTTTCAGTGACTGCTGAACCGACTAAATTTATACTAAGTTAGTTTAGTAGTTATTTGTTACAATTTATATTATTACATTTACCGCTTCTATGCTTCGTTCGGTGAGTGAGAGAGCCGGAGGCCCATGCATCCCCCTCTGGGGAGAAAAAGGGCGGAAACGCTCTTGTAACTGTAAGGCGCAAACATACTACTTACTTAGATTGAATACGTTATACACATAGAATTTTCTCCTCTTTTGGTATTTTAAAAAAAATATTAAATTCCGAACGCTCGGCATGTTGACCAACATGTGCATTAGTGATTCAATAAAAACAGGTGGAGGGGCGTTCATTTTAACACTCTTTTATTAGCTTCACTTATAACAACTATGTATGCAAGAAAATCTTGGAATCCTAATTTGACCCACTTCCCGGTCCTCGATTAGGATGAAATTTTGCACACGCTGTAAGTTCTAATGACAATACATGACTAGCTAAGAAACGTCATTACAAAGCGTGTTTTTTTTTAGTTTTTAAACTATTATTATAAGATTAGACAATCTCTACATATCTTTTTATAATAAATTTGTTAGTTTTGTTTTTTTGATATAAACTTCTAAATTCGGATTCGAACCAAGGAACCCACAGTGGCAGAAAATCTTTCTACCGACTACGCCAGACAGCGGCCCCAGTTACATATATTTATATCTCTAATAAAATAAAACTAAATCTGATCCGGCAGGATACGGGTCGGACGGCCATTGAAGTGTCGTGCATTATTATTATAATGCCCGTTGTTCGTGCTGGCGCCTCACAATTCTGAACAATCTCGCAAAACACGTTCGTCTCTCAGCTAGGGCTGCACCAAATCCGATAGATTACTACAAAAGTTGTACGATAGGTAGATAATCTTGAAGTTTGATACTAGAATTTATCAACTTAAAAAAAACGGTTCCCATGGGCAGCTGCCCATAGAGACCGTTTTAAAGTTAAGTCGTCGTTTTAGTTAAGGCCGCACACTAGGCACAGTAGCGACGCCAATCATTTTATTCCTAATACTTTATCAGTGAGAATTATGAGAATCAGATTACCGCCAAAAACGGCCGTTTTTGGCGGTTATCACTATTTCTTTTATTGACTGATTCTCATAATATTAAAACATGATTCCAAAAATACTTTAGGTTATTTACTAAGGCTTATATGATTCACATTTTTGAATTTCTTTCTATTTGTAAAGTATCAGGAATAAAATGATTGGCGTCGCTACCTGTGGCTAGTGTGCCCCCTTAAGGATGCGCTAGTCGGGAACTCGAACTTGTCAGCGCACGTGGCTAAAATGCGTGATATTTCGCTAAGAAAGGGATAGACTCGGTTTTGAACAGTGCGGAACTATTTACACTGATGTATAAGCACATCGGAACAACAGTCTAGTGTGTGCAAACACAAATATTGTTGAAAATCTAAATCTTCGTCGTCTAAAAATTCGCGAGTATGCGTTTGGGAGAAGTGTTGTTGTGATAAAACAGCTGAATGTTTTTATTAAAAGTAAAATAATTTATATTTTTTAATAACCAAACTATGCTTGTATGAATTTTGTTTTAGAGATTTTATACTCCTTCCGGTATTAAATTGTGCCCAAAGATGCGTTAAAATTACGTGTTAAAACGGAATGTTTTGAGACTCATAACTTTTAAAGTACTTATAATTTTACAATTATGAATCCATACAAGCATAGATAACGACAAAACAAATCGATAGAATTAAAAACTTTAAACAGACGATACCGAACAACGGAGTCATCACCCTACAGAATTTGTATGGCGAAACACCTGACTAGCGCACCCTTAAGCGTCGGAACCGAGATACAAATAAAAACCGGCCAAGTGTAAGTCAAACTCGCGCAATGAGGGTTCCGTACAATATGCTTCGTGAACACACACAATGTGCAAAATTGTTTTATTCAATTGACTAGCGCTATCTAGTGGTGTTTTAGTGAACTATTTCCCTAGATGAACTTATTATAGTGAGTTTACCACTTTATTTTCAAGTGATAGAATTCTTATTATTTTTCCTGTAATCTTCAAGGAATGCACTATATTATGTAATTTTTTCAAAATTTTCGGCCCCGTAGTTTCGGAGATCAGGGGGGGGGGGGGGAATGGTCAATTTTTGCCTTCTTTCGTGAATAAAATCAAAAGTATTGATTTTACCCGAACAAAAAAATATATTTTTGAGATCCTCATAATGAGCCCTTTCATTTGATATTTGACACGGTAAGGTTTGCAAAACTTTTTTTTTTAAATTTTGTAATTGGGCCCCTAAATATGACCCTTATTTAAAAAAAATCTTTATTTACTTTGCACATCCGTGTTTGGGTCATAGGATTACACCATCTTACCAAATTTCACCTAATTTAGTTCAGTAGATTCGGAGAAAATCGGCTGTGACAGACGGACGGACGGACAGACAGACGCACGAGTGATCCTATAAGGGTTCCGTTTTTCAATTTTTGTACGGAACCCTAAAAACAGCGATCACCAACCCGTTTGCCAAGCGCGGTGAGTATGGCAAAATCCCCCTATGTTGGAAATCCTAGGGGAGGGGGATCCATGTCCAGCAGTGGACTTGTTGCGGCTGAGGTAACGATGATGATGTCTAGAATTAATGCCAAGAAACGCAGTTTGCAAATCATCATCATCATCATCTCAGCCAATCGTACGCCCACTGCTGAGCATATGCCTCTCTTCGTTTCCGCCATCCGACCCGATCCTGTGCACATCTTATCCAGGTACAACCTACAACCTTGACAATATCGTCCACCCATCTCATAGGAGGACGTCCAAAACTTCTTTCACCTGTTCTAGGCCAGTTTTTTAGTGTATTTTAACAACCTACACTCACAATAGAAATTAGAGCTGGCTTAAAATTAATAACGATTGAGGATGAGCAAACGAAATGGTAGCCTATTACTTTTTTTAAACTTGCCCCAAAGTAAGTTCGAGACTTGTGTTATGGGATACTAACTCAACGATACTATATTTTTTATAGATACTTAAATAGATAAACATCCAAGACCCAGGTCAATCAGAAAAAAATATTTTTTATCTTGACCTGACTGGGGATCGAACCCGGGACCACCCGTGTCGCAGGCAGACGTGTTGATCGCTGCGCCACGGAGCTCGTCACTTGATCGGCTCTTACGATACGCGCAGGAAAATATGCAGCTGACACGTCTTATTTTGTCACAGTTGAATAATCTTAAACACATATGAAAAGTGTCTAATGAATGACTAATAGGTACATCAGGATCATTTACATATTGAGCATAAGTCTAGAAATAGATTAGCAGAGTGAAACGTGACTGATCGTTTTGAAACGCTTTTTCAGTCCTTTTAATAACACGAAAATAGTATCGTTTGCATGAAGTCTGGTCGAAATATAATTGTAAGCAGCAGTGGCGGCTCGTGACTCAAAGACCTAGTGGTGCACATCATAACACATGCCTAAACAATATGGATTATTGTTATGTGCAGAAATAATTTTCTCTTTTATTTAGATAGGCATTTTTTACTTGTTTGTTTTTCGTATGTGTAAGTGGCCAACACTGGTGTCAGATTTTTCAAGCTGCCTTAAGGCATCTGACATAGCTTAACGACTGCCATTAACGATGACAGCCGGGACCAACGGCTTAACGTGCCTTCCGAAGCACGGAGGAGCTCGAGATATTTTTTACTTACATTTCTTAATGTATGATACCTAATAAATAAGATTAATAAGTAAAACAAAACATAAAAACAGCTAAAGTAAAACACGAACACACACAAACGTAAGACAATTTAGCGAAAACTACCCAATCCGAACATTTCCGAACGTCGGCGTTCGTCCCGCGTCGGGCCCCGTGCGGCGCACGAGATTTCGCTAAACTTCCATACTAATCTTCCGTCTCACGCGCCCAGCGTTTCGTCGCCTTCTCAATAGTAGCTGTATGGGCTCGCTGCGTGCGCTAGGAGCGGGCGCACGGCAAAATAAGTAGTATATATAAGTATTTGAATAACTAAGACTACAACTTAGACCGACCAAGTCTGTAAGAGGTCTGTAATTTTACAATGAAGTTGAAAATCAATTAATATGTGGAGCCATAAAACATTTTTATGGTGTTTTATATAATGCTATTCAGTTATAATAATACGCCTGACGTTTCAATATATAGAGTGAGGATTTGTTTGTTTGTTTGTTTTTCGTATGTGTAAGTGGCCAACACTGGTGTCAGATTTTTTAAGCTGCCTTAAGGCATCTGACATAGCTTAACGACTGCCATCAACGATGGCAGCCGGGACCAACGGCTTAACCTGCCTTCCGAAGCACGGAGGAGCTCGAGATATTTTTATGCCACTTGCGGTCACCCATCCAAGTAGGGACTGCACCAGGGGTTGCTTAACATACGTAAGCGCTCATAGAGCTCACACCCACTGGACCATCGGGCTCCTTAAGAGTGAGGTATTAACATAATCCGAAACAATCCTCTAAACTTAATAACCTACACTTAGTTTTTCAATGAAATAATAAAAATGATGAGACATATACACATGTGTCATCATTTTTTTATTACAAGCAGGTGTCAGGTCGAATTTCACTGACCAAATGCGTTATTGTCAACATGAGTATAATGAAATGACTTATCAAATGAAATCACTATTAAGTAGGCGATTTTATAAAGTACTAGCTGTTACCCGCGGCTTTGCCCGCGTGATTTATAGCCTATGTACTTCTCAGTACCCTAATCTATGTGTATGCAAAATTTCATGACGATCGGTTCAGTAGATACGGCGTGAAAGCGTAACAAACAAACAAACTCACTTTCGCATTTATAATATTAGTTGGGAAGTTGGGATTGGGATGGGATTTAAGAGAGAGAGGGGCTTTTGCCATTGGGACAGTCATGGCTGTAAATAAAATAAATATAAATATATACGGACAAATCACACAGATTGAGCTAGCCCCAAAGTAAGTTCTTAAGAAAGACTTGTGTTATGGGATACTAACTCAACGATACTATATTTTATAACAAATACATATATAGATAAACATCCAAGACCCAGGTCAATCTGAAAAAGATCGTTTTCCATCTTGACCTGACCGGGGATCGAACCCGGGACCCCCGTGTCGCAGGCTGGCGTGGTAACCGCTGCGCCACGGAGCTCGTCAAATAAAATCTATAATTTACCTATCTTAATTTTAAATTACTTCGTACTTAACTAATCTTTGGCTAATCAGTTTCTTCTATTTTCTTTAACATCTTGCTACATAAAAGTAGCTATACTTTATTACGCGGTGTAGCATCCATTCCATCTGAGGAAGTAGCATCCCTCACTTAAAAAAACCGGCCAAGTGCGTGTCGGGCCACGCGCAGTGTAGGGTTCCGTAGTTGCAAATGACAACTTTTAGTTCACACTGTTCACACTCGCACCCCACAGTTTAACGACCAAAAACATCTCGTATGAAATTTTACATTTTCGAGTACATTTTATAAGTTTGTTGCCTATAACTTTTTAGTTTATACTTAGTACTCAGCTCTGATAGTTTTCCTTTCTATTTCAGTATATATACTACTGCTGTAATTTTTTTCACGTGTCTATATATAACCGTTTAGCAGATAGAAGGGGGGGGACACGTACGTCTAACAAAAATTTCCTAAATCGAAAAGTGGTGTTCTCAACCTCACAATATTTTTTAAAGACCTATTTAACGATACCCTACACGATGGGTAAGTAGGGAAAAAAAAATTACTCCCCCACTTTACTTGTATGGGAGCTACCCTAAAAAAAATTTTTTTTCAAGATTTTATTCTACCACTTTTTTGCCAGGATTAATATACAAACCCATACCAAATAACAGCTTTCTAGTACTGATAGTCTCTGCGTAAAACCGCGGACGGACAGACAGACAGACAGACAGACAGACAGACAGACATGGCGAAACTATAAGGGTTCCTTGTTTACTACGGAACCCTAAAAATGCTTCAATGGGCAGGAGCGTCGGAATCGAGATAAGCCTAACAAACTGCTCTCACCAACCCGTCTGCCAAGCGTGGTGAGTATGGCAAAACCCTACCATGATAGAGTCCTTAAAGGAGGTCAATGTACAGCTCTTTCTGGCGTTTGATACGAAGGGCTCCTCCCTTCGGTCAAGCCTAGTGGCAACCCTATTCAACTTGTACCAATATAATCATGTTCATTATGGACTTTATCTATTAATCATGAATATTGAAATCAATTGTTTTAACTAGCTTCGTGGATTTCTTTTCCGTTTCATAGTGTCTTTTTCATAGATATCAGAATATTTACTAGGTCTTTTTCCACTAACGCTATCTTTCATAGCTATATTCTTACTATGATAAATCTATGAAATTTTATTGATTATTTTCTCTCCATAATCATTTTTCCTGGTAGAAATCTATGAAATTTTATTTATTTTAACTTTATTACACAATTTAAAAAAATGTGTAATGCCATATGGTATTCTCCCTCAGCCAAACCTTTGGACCAAACAGAGAATATTTTTTTTATTGATTATTTTCTCTAATTGTTAATTAAGATTATAAACTATAACTAGTCTTAAAAAAGAAAATTAACCTACAAAAAAAAAAGAAAAATAAATAAATAAGAAAAATTATAAATTGTTAATTTTTCTGATAGAAATCTATGAAATTTTATTGATTTATTTTTCCTCTTCAAGCAAATACTTATTATTTAACCAACTAGACGCCCATTTGACGTCACTAAGTGATAAAGAGTGAATCCGCTCGTGGCGGGGACATTATCTATTTGTCGATGATTAATACATTCCCATACCGTGCAGTTATAGGTATCATCATCATCATCATCATCAGGTCATATAGTCTCCATTGCAGGAGCACGACCCTCTGTACTACCATAGCCATATATGAGCCAGAGCAGTCAGAGTATTTGGCTTACACTCTCCACGCTGGCCAGACGATAGGTGCTTTTATGTTTATGTTTATAAGCTTGGTTTAACTTGTGTTTTCAACATCCATCGACATCGAGGAGCTGAGACATTTTTATGCTACTTGCGGTTACCTATCAAAGAAGGGACTGCGCCCGGGGTTGCTTAACATGCGGAATCGCTCATAATGCTCACGCTCATTAGCTCCGTCGGACCCCTGACCACCTGAAATAAAGTTTCCTCGTGTGTACGAAATTACCCAAAAAGCCAGCATAGTTACCACATGATTATCTACGAACAACTAAAGCATTTTCGTCACAAATTATCTAAAACAATTAACATTTAAAACGTGAAAACTACGTTATCTATTTAACAACTGAGATACGTCATGTAATATAATGTTGCAGGCCTTGAAAGCATAATACTACAATTAGTTCGTGAAATAATTAAAAGTGACTCGTAATTGCTACTACAGAAAGTTAAGAGAAGAATAATACACATTCATACACGTTCATCTTCATATACAGAATGTTTTTAAACTCACCAGCAATATTTAAATGACAAAATCAGTTTTTATATATGCAATAACAATGCTTATCTGATAGACATACGCTTATTAAAATCCGCGCACAGGATCAAATGGCAAACCAAGATTCCAATTCGTATCCAGCCAACGTGGATTTTTTCCATATCTTACTTATTAAAAAATATTAGAATCAGAGTCCCCTAATAGAATATACACCCACAAGAAAAAGCAAAAGTGACTTTGTTATTGATAAAAGTATTATCAGTCGTACGTAAATAATTTTCCATGGTACATCTTATCGATTACGAATCAAAATTACGCTCATTCAGTTTTATGACCAATGTAAAATGTAACTACTGTAAAAGTAATTATTTTTGGTTTGTCTGTAGGGAGAAATCACACAGATTGAGTAGTGAACTTGTGTCGGGATTCTAACACAACGAAATTATATTTTGTAATAAATTCATTTTAAAAATATATTTTTCCATCTAGACCTGGTCAGAGATCGAACCCGGGACTATGCGTCTCAAAGGCACTTGTTGTACCAATGAGGTTCAGAGGTCGTCAAACTGCAGAAGATATATTCCTAGTATCACGAATATTCTAATATAAATTCCGGAAATTCCACTAGAATCAGTAATATGATCTATGGCATAGCTATCTGTTTCATTCCCTCGAGGGAATATACAGAATTCTTTTGAATGCAAGCCCCGAGAGATTTTTCAGAATTCTTGTGAAAAATTTAGAGGATTCTGTGCAATCAATAAATCTCTATAAATGCCCAAACCCAACATCTGAACACGTGCAATCTCTGCTTTTGAGTGTTACCTTACTGAATTAAACCACTGTCCAAAAAATAAACCGGAAGGTAATAAAATTTAGAATTGAAATCTTGGAACTCGACTCAAGTATTAATTAACACATAAAAACAATACAATTTCAAAAAATGTCAATAAGAAATAGCGATGTTAAATATTGGAGAAGCGCAACGCGCACATTCCCATCCACTGCCGGCGACCGACTGCCGTGCTCTTTTATCACCAGCTTTATTTGTATTTTTTTCATGATAATACTCCATAGTAATCAGTCTGTGCCGTAAAGCTGACGCGGGCTGACGTAGTGCGTGTGTTTAGTGCTAGAGTCGACTTAGTTGTTGTAAGTAGATCTATTGGTTCATCCACATCCACATGTGCATCAACATCTTCACGTTTTTTATCATTGTCATTAGGTGCTATGTTTATTTTGTTTAACAATAGTGTAAGTTTAATAATGACTTTAACTTTTCATCTTTAATAATTATCAATCAAAAGTTCTTATTGTCTTTTCAACAAGTTTTTACGGTCTTTTTTTGAATTTTTGACGTATTCTTAGAAACGTGTGTGAAGATTTTTGTGTTTTTGCTACGGACTTTACCGGTTTTGCCCATCAATCTACGTCAAAGATTGACCCAAATTCTATGTGTTAGTTTTTCTTGATTTTAAGGATTTCTTGTGATATCAGAAATGAAACCTCTCAATCTCTTTGCATGTAAAGCTATGAGTAACTGAGAAGTTTATATTAGTTTTCAGATACTTTATAAATGTTGCGTAAAGTTAACTAAAAATCCTGTCATGTTTCTAAACCATTTTTAGGGTTCCGTAGTAAACTAGGAACCCTTATAGTTTCGACATGTCTGTCTGTTCGTCCGCGGTTTTACTCAGAGACTATAAGTACTAGAAAGCTGAAATTTGGTATGGGTATGTATATTAATCATGTCAAAAAAGTGGTAAAAGAAAATCTTGAAAAAAAATTTTTTTAGGGTAACTCCCATACAAGTAATGAGGGAGTAATATTTTTTTTTCTATACAAACCCATCGTGTTGGGTATTGTTAGATAGGTCTTTAAAAAATATTGTGAGGTTGAGAACACCATTTTTCGATTTAGGGATCCGTTTCCGAAATATTTGGTTTTAAAGTGCAAATTTTTGTTAGAGGTACGTGTCCCCCCCTCTATCTGCTAAACGGTTGTATATGGATACGTGAAAAAAATTACAGCAGTAGTATATATACTGAAGTTGAAAGGAAAACTATCAGAGCTGAATACTAAGTACAAACTAAAAAGTTATAGGCAACCAACTTATAAAATGTACTCGAAAATGAAAAAATTCATACATTTTCATTGTTACATGTTTTTGGTCGTTTAACTGTGATGTGCGAGTGTGAACAGTGTGAACTCAAGGTTGTCATTTGCAACTACGGAACCCTACACTGCGCGTGGCCCGACACGCACTTGGCCGGTTTTTAAAAGATGCGTTTAAAATATACCTATTCTGATGCCTTTAACCAAAGTTTACATTGATTTATTAAGTTCTTTATTCACGTTTTATTTATTCTTCTAAACCATTATTCTTTTAAACCATGAGTGCTTAACAGTATCTCAAAAAAACTTAATCAGCAAAATAAACTACGTCCCTTGAACGTTACACAAATCCTTTCACAACAAATTAACAAACCTTTAAATAAAACGCGGCAATCTAAGTATATATAACTCAAAGGTGACTGACTGACTGACATAGTGATCTATCAACGCACAGCCCAAACCACTGGATGGATCGGGCTGAAATTTGGCATGCAGGTAGACGTTAAGACGTAGGCATCCGCTAAGAAAGGATTTTGTTCAATTCTACTTCTGAACGCGAGCGAAGCCGCGGGCAAAAGCTAGTATAGTATAGTATAGTACTAATGCTCGTCATTACTATGTAGACATATATTTTCTTAAAGCAATACGGTAAGGTCTAAAATGTAATATAACAAAACACTTATTATCGCCCGTGACTGTACAGTAAGAAAAAAATGTTGCGATGCGACATTTCAGTGCTTTCAGAACAGTTTTCCGCATTCAAATTGCGCAGCTTAAAGAGAATTAGTGATTATCTTGTCAGTAAAAATTGCTGTTTGGCTTACTAATGTCTTATCGCGTATTTAAATAGTATGTACCATGCGTTTCCCTACTTTTTAGGGTTCCGTAGTAAACTAGGAACCCTTATAGTTTCGCCATGTCTGTCTGTCTGTCTGTCTGTCTGTCTGTCTGTCTGTCTGTCCGTCCGCGGTTTTACTCAGAGACTATAAGTACTAGAAAGCTGTAATTTTGTATGAGTATGTATATTAATCATGGCAAAAAAGTCGTAGAAAAAAATCTTGAAAAAAAATTTTTTTTTGGGTAGCTCCCATACAAGTAAAGTGGGGGAGCAATTTTTTTTTCTCTACTTACCCATCGTGTGGGGTATCGTTAAAAAGATTTTTGAAAAATATTGTGAGGTTGAGAACACCATTTTTCGATTTAGGGATCCGTTTCCGAAATATTTGGTTTTAAAGTGAAAATTTTTGTTAGAGGTACGTGTCCCCCCCCTCTATCTGCTAAACGGTTATATATGGATACGTGAAAAAAATTACAGCAGTAGTATATATACTGAAGTTGAAAGGAAAACTATCAGAGCTGGGTACTAAGTGCAAACTAAAAAGTTATAGGCAACCAACTTATAAAATGTACTGGAAAATGTAAAATTTTATACAATCTTTATTGTTAGATGTTTTTGGTCGTTAAACTGTGAGGTGCGAGTGTAAACAGTGTGAACTCAAAGTTGTCATTCGCAACTACGGAACCCTACACTGCGCGTGGCCCGACACGCACTTGGCCGGTTTTTTATAATACTTCTTCTTTTCGTGCCAATGGTACAGATTTAGTAATTTTTTTAGCCCAATAATGGGCCACTTCTATTACTTTCTTAGGAGCTGCTTGAAGGTCGTCCAAGGTGCAGGTGTTCGGGTAAGCATGGGACCTATAATACTTTGGTGGCTAAATTTGTTATTTCCCCTTTAAATGAACTGAAATGAAATTTTAGTCAAATTTGGATATCATGTATCGCTTTTTGAAAGTAATTTTTTTTTAAATTTTGCAAAATCGAAATACTACTAGCCTTTCGGAAAGACCACTGAATCGGAATGTTATCATATTTTCTATATAATTAATATGTGGTATATTTTTTCTTTTCTGCTTTATTCATTATTATTTTTTGGCCTAGTAAGTTCATTTCGGACACGTATAATGTTTTACATTGTGAAAATGCGTTTTCCTGCTTTATATATTACTTGGGTGGCTTTTGTTTTATTTTTAAACATTTTCATATTTTCCTTGTCTTCTGGCTCCTTATGACTTAACGCCATAGATAAAAAAAAAATTTTGTCTCTCTGCTTAACGCCATCTTAAAATATCTCATTTACCTGTTATTTATATACTTGGGTACCTTTCCTACCTATGTTATCTTTTTATACGTCGTAACTTATCCAGAGTAAATTTTTAAGTTAGCCATAAGTATTTTAAACCACCTAAATTATACTTTATAACTTTTATAAAACAAGCAATACAAAAAAAATATCAGAAATAATAGCACATTTTTTTTAATTTAATCTTTATTGTCATACTAATTTAATTTTTTCTGACTTTACACTAGCACTCCGCGCTGGCTTCTCATACTCAAATATAATTATTTAAATGTCTTCATACGTATACATACAAACAAAAACTGGTTTGTATTGCCATGCATCCCTTTCAAAACTAATGACGCTACTTCAACAGACGACTTCCATTGTGCTGACTTTGTTGCAGTCTATGAGCTAACCCAATAACCTGAAGATCAGATAGGCATTATTGTTGCACGTAAGGATGTGTTATTTGAAGAAAAAACACTATATATCCATACCAAAGACAATATAATACTAACGTAATAGACTGCCCACCTCATACAAAAATATTGGACCAAATTAAGGTTGCGAAAAGCAGGCGAATGTATGGCGCAGGAGAGTTGCTTGGTAGTCGATTGGCGGTAATCTGCGTTAGCCTTTAACTTACTAAATATACGGTGTTATTTTAAAATATTAGGCCTAAAATATTGTTTTGTTTTTTAATAAGATATATTTTGTGAATCATGTTTTATATTCTCATAATACGGTAGTTACAATGTTGTGTAGTTTCGAGTGGCGCCATCTATGCGAGTCTCTGAGAACAAATCGTACGATTAAGGCGTTGAGACCACATGGCCATACTAACAAAGACTTAAATTACCACGTTTATGAAAATGACTTACTTTCGCCCGCGGCTTCGCTCGCATTAGTGTCGATCTCTCGGGAACAATATTTTTTCCGGAATAATAGCCTTTGTCTTTCTCCGTACTCCAGACAACACAGTATGAAAAATTTCATGATGATCGTTTCAGTAGATAGGGCGTGAAAGCGTAACAAACAAACTCACTTTCGCATTCATCATCATCATTTCGTGTTGGTGACACGGTCAGTCGACCATGCACACCCTGGTGTCAGAGTTCTTCAGAACCGACCTTTTATGACTACCAGATGGCAGCCGGGACCAATGGCTTAACGTGCCTTTTGAAGCACGGAATCATCTTTCTTATCAGACAATCAGGTGATACATGCATGCAATGTCCTAACCAAACTTTATAATATTATAATATTTCGCATTTATAATATTATAGTTAGGATTAACTTCCGAATATTCAAAATAATCTTTACTAATGACAATCTTAAATCTCTTACTGTCTTTGTCTTGCTAGGTTATCTAGACAGTGACAGAACGGTACTTGACAACGATTTTAGTTAATATGCATCTAAGATGCCTTTGAGTATACCGCAAAGTAACGTATGAAGAAATTCGTAGTTTCAAGTTAAACCGAATACTTGCTTTCATTAAACTTATTTATGACTTATGATATATTTATGACTGTAGATTGGCCACTTACATAAACAAAAATTTCAAATACGAAAAACAAAACTTTAAACAAGAGTTGGGTTAAGCTAGATCGAACGTTTTTTGTGGATCCTTCCAACTAGAATCAGATCCTGATCCAATTTTTGATTATCCTCAAAGATGCCCATCTCCGTCCACCCTATGTCTAATACTTACGAAATTTTGATGACTATGATATTGGCTAGCTAAAAAATGCTCTCTCTCTCTCAGCTCAGCTGTTCTTTTGTGCCCTCTCATATTTTAAGATCCAGGCACTTTTTTTTTTATAACCAGCAGTTTTCGCGCTATTTATATATAAAACTTCACCCCCTTTTTTACCACTTTAGGCGTTGAATTTCTGAAAATCCTTTATTGGTGCTCATTTACATCATGAAAGGAACACCTGTATCAAATTTCAAGTTTCTAGCTACAGTAGTTTCGGCTGTGTGTTGATATATGTCAGTGAGTCAGGTTGGCCTTTTATATATACTACATCTGTCTAAATTAGTATAATATATACGAGCTCTGTGGCGCAGCGGTCAACACGCCTGCCTGCGACACGGAGGTCCCGGGTTCGATCCCCGGTCAGGTCAAGATGGAAAATGATCTTCGTCAGATTGACCTGGGTCTTGGATGGTTATCTATATATGTATCTATTATAAAATATAGTATCGTTGAGTTAGTATCCAATAACACAAGTCTTGAACTTACTTTGGGGCTAGCTCAATCTGTGTGATTTGTCCGTATATATTTATTATATTATACGTAGATTAGTTACAAAATACGCGTTGTCAACAACACATGTTTCAATGTGCACACAAGTAAACGTCAGTCGTAACACATCTAGACATTCAAAAAGTCACGGAGAAACGACCAAAACCTACTTTTCGCGACCATCTCTTATCAAGTATTCCGCCAGCGTCCGCCACACACGCTACTTAGACTAATTCGTGAAAATCTGTCCGTCAGTTAGTCACAGTTTTGTTAAACAAATCGCCACAATTATGGCTACCATTGACGCCTCCGAGTAGAGTGATGTAACTTAGAGTTTAGTAATTACTTCAAATGTTCCAAGTTTTCAGTTTTAAGTTATTGCTTCTGACCCTGAATACTTGAACAAGAGTTGCCTTCACGATCTCTAAATTGTTCATAAATGTTGGCATATTATTATATCTTTTCATTACTTTCTTTCTGTTGTATCTTCAGCTGGCTTTGGTGGCAGAAGTCAACTTTTGGTTTCTCCTTTATTTCTCATGGTTTATGAGCGTCTCCGAGAATTGATGGAGAGTATGTTACTTCTAGGAGTTTAGTAATTACTTCAAATGTTCCAAGTTTTCAGTTTTAAGTTATTGCTTTTGACCCTGAATACTTGAACAAGAGTTGCCTTCACGATCTCTAAATTGTTCATAAATGTTGGCATATTATTAGGTATGTTTTCATTACTTTCTTTCTGTTGTATCTTCAACTATGAGGCTTTGGAGCCAGAAATCAACTTCCGGCTTCTTCTTATTTTGCATGGTCCTACAACTATTGTTGTTACTTATACTTTAGCAAAATAAAGCCTTTCTGCTGAATTTCTGCATTGGCGGTTGGCCAAGTTTGCATATTTAAGATAATTAGGGTTGTAGTGGTGTAATATAATACTTATAATTTAATACCTTTCCTAACAGCAGGCACCATCCATGGATGTGCGTAGCACGCTGTTACATAAACACACACTCACATTCGCGCAAGTGCCCTGCGTCGTCTTACGAATTTTCAATCTGTCGAATCTATCGGTCACGTGACCTGTCGTGAGTTTAACATTTTTTCCCCATCACAAAAAGTGCACAGCGCCGCTAAACAAGTTTTCACTTCAAAAACTAAAACATGTCGATAAGAATAACGATACTAGTCTCAACGTTAGTTTTCGTTTCAACAACAACGACTTAAATTGTCAGGTTAGTTGTTTTAACTATTCACTTAAGTTTTTACCAAGGCGTGACTGATGCGACAGCCTTGGAGATAATTAGCGGTGAACATTAACTTTGTAATGATTAAGACGAGAAGATACGCTGACATAACAATGGTGAGCAGAAATAGAATCAAACAAACTGCATGGAATACGAACTTGGCATAACAGATAATGTTATAAATAAGGTAACAGTTTATAGTTGTAAAGGCTGGAATTTAAAAGTAATAATTCATAATAAATTTTATAATTTCTTTAAGAAGAGAAGCAGACTTGTGACGTAGACTTTTTGTGTACATGTGATTCATTCTCTCGAAAGTCAAAAATCTTGATAGATGGAAAGCAAGAAAGTGCTTTGTAATTTTATTCTTTATTTATCGTGTCAGTATGAATCGGTCTAACATAAAATTTAGGTTTCATGATGGTCAAACCCTCTATTCAGCTTGAAAACTTGAATTTCAATTCAAAATCTTTAGCACTAACTCCAAAAACTGAACTTAATTAACAGTCTTAATTTCTACCTCATCGTTTTATATTCTTGGACATAAAACGAACATGGTGCTTAAACACAAAATCTTTACGAATACAAAATTTAATTATTGCACTCCTTTCGGTTTAAAATTTCCAAAACAATTCTTTCTGAATCAGCCTGTATAAGATAATTTATAATAGACAGGTGATAAGTGTCGTTTGTTTTGAAACGGCGCCACTATAATATGAATCATTTGGATTTTAGAATGCTGCAGCTGTCAACAACTCTACTCCTTATAAAGTTATCAATCATTGTTTTTATATTATAATATAATTATATGAAGGCTTAAGTATTAAGTTTATTACATTATCAATCTATATCCCAATCCCAACTAATGTTATAAATGCCAAAGTGAGTTTGTTTGTTACGCTTTCACGCCGTATCTACTGAACCGATCGTCATGAAATTTTGCATACTTATAGGTTAGGGTACCGAGAAGGACATAGGCTATATATAACGCGAGCGAAGCCGCGGGTAACAGCTTCTTAATATTATAAAGAAGAACAAATTGATTGTTTGTTTGTATTGAATAGGTTCCGAAACTACAGTACTGATTTTCAAAATTCTTCTTTCACCTATTAAAAGCTTATCACTTGCAGATAAGTGATTATTTATTTTTATTTATTCGACGTTTAAAAACAGATATATTTGTTACAGGAATTCATTCACACTTTTAAAATAAGGAACTAAACTAACATAATATTAACGATAACTAAAATTAAAAAAAACTAATCCTAAAATAAAAACTAACCTATATAAAAAAAAAACAACAACATTAAGATAAATAAAAAATTGAAGCCATTTTTATTTATTTAAACACAATACAAATAATACATTACAGGGCTGTTTCTATTTACGATGCCATCATAATCTCTTTCAAGATTTACCGTTAATTGCCATCTTAATTTGTCAGCATATAAACTAAGATGTTATTTTAAACAAAAAATATGCCTATAATTTATCATGATGTAGCCTATAATTTACGCGAATAAAGTCGAAGGGAAATTGCTCTATATATTATAAAAAGTCTATCAATTCCGTGAGTTATCGAAGTACCTAAACAACGTTATATCTAATTTTTTCAACAAACATTCAATCCACTGGCGCTGAACTGTCAAATCAATTCGAGGTCATTCATATCGATTTATCAAAACAATCACTGAATATATCGTGACAGACTTGATATAGAGTTTAAAACTGTTATCAATGATAAAGTGTAGTCTGACATACACTCGAAAGGAATATGTTAACGGATACATGAAATATATGGATTTATATGAATTCTGAAAAATGTAGTTTTGATTTCAAATGTATGTGGAATATCTGTCAATCTACATTATATCTTATCTATCATAATATCTTTATCTTAATTAATACTGAACCTTAGAGTTATTGAAGTGAACCAACCGTCCAACCAACCCCCCAACATTTTAAAGTCTATGCCTACCCAAAGGTTGGCTGAAAGTGATAAGCCTTTGTACGTACAATTTTTTTTTCTCGGTTTATATTTATTTTGTTCTGAAATTGCCAAGAATTTCATAAATCGGCCTAGTGGCGTTTTTTTTTAAATACAATATGGCATTTGACATTCCTTCGTAAAAGTTATTGCATGTTCCTTCACACATTTCATATCCTCTTTAAGTAACCCGTTCATCTTTATTTTGGTCTACCTCTATCTTTGAATCCGTTTTATAAGCTGTCGTCATAATATATTATGACAGTTGCAGTTCACTCAACGTTTTAGTTATGCCATCTGTTGGGTTAATAACCTCGATTATAAAATCGTAAATATTTCACGTTATAATCATTGGGTAAAAACCCAGCAATCCACAAGATACCTCCCGATAATTCAAAGCTACTAATCTGGTAATGCGCAGGTATAGGTTTCAGAGTCCAACGATAAGAAAAGTTAGTAACTACGTAACTATCATCATCATCAAATGTATGTTTATGAGCGACACTATTGTCGGTAGCTATCTCCGTCTCTTTCAATCCCTGGCAGATTTTTTTACTTTTCGTTCCAACCTGGTTTTTCTTTCCGGCATTTATATCTCTTGGATTTAAATTCCACAAGAAAATTTTACTCAGAGACTATAAGTACTAGATAGCTGAAATTTGGTATGGGTATGTATATTAATCATGTCAAAAAAGTGGTAAAAGAAAATCTTGAAAAAAAAATTTTTTTTCAGGTTATCTCCCATACAAGTAAAGAGGGAGTAATATATTTTTTTCTATACAAACCCATCGTGTTGGGTATCGTTAAATAGGTCTTTAAAAAATATTGTGAAGTTGAGAACACCATTTTTCAATTTAATCCTTTTCCGAAATATTTGGTTTTAAAATGCAAATTTTTGTTAGAGGTAGCTGTCCCCCTCTATCTACTAAACGGTTATATATGAATACGTGAAAAAAATTACAGCAGTAGTATATATACTGAAGTTGAAAGGAAAACTATCAGAGCTGAGTACTAAGTACAAACTAAAAAGTTATAGGCAACCAACTTATAAAATGTACTCGAAAATGTACAATTTCATACATATTTATTGTTACATGTTTTCGGTCGTTAAACTGTGATGTGCGAGTGTGAACAGTGTGAACTCAAAGTTGTCATTCGCAACTACGGAACCCTACACTGCGCGTGACCCGACACGCACTAAGCCGGTTTTTTATTTACGTGGTCAAACAATTTATTTCAAATGGGAAAATTGATAGATATACACTGGACCCCTTAAAAGTAGCGCTCTCCCGGAATTCTCTGTAATCAAGATGTTATAAATAATATTGTAAGAAACTCAAACCAGAAATTCAAAACAAACCTCTCCAAACAATTTTTATATCTCTAAATATATTCCAAATTGGATTAGACTTAGAAAATGTTGCGATAAGTAATACTTGTAATCTTAACCAGCCGTCAGACGTGATAGATGGCTTACGTCTGATCCAAGGCGACATCTCTTTTATCTTGTTCAGTTTTACTTTAACACTCAGGTTTTACATAGTAATACAAAGACGCAAGACGGGGAATTTTATAATCTAAGGGTTTTACCAATCTTTATACAAGTATATATATACGAAACTTTGCATTCTTTAACATACCGAAGAACTCTAGCACAACTGAAACGGAGACGCTTCGCGCTCCCTCGATTCATAAAAGTGACCATAAAACTTAATATTCTGTGAATATTTCATTAATTTGTCTTAATATGTCTTCAATGAAGCAAAAAACGGCAAAAACATTTCATGTATTGGAGCCCTTCTTAAATATTTACCACGTTCTCTTTTTAGTATTCATTGTTTTAGCAGCAACAGAAATACATCATTTGTGAAAATTTCAACTGTCTAGCTATCACGGTTCATCAGATACAGCCTGGTGACAGACAGACAGTGATTCTCATGAACAGGGTCCCGATTTTACCCTTTGGTTCTTCTTCTTCTTCTATTAACCGACATCCATAATTCTCGTGGGAAAATAGAAGCAGTGGTTTCCCGTTGCCTTCTGCCCTAGACATTTTATAGGTTATTTGGACCTATAGGCCGCTATAGCCTCTTCCAACCAATCTTTGGTTAGGTTTATGGTTATTCCGCCATTGCTCGGACGCCAAAGCCTCGTCTGTTATCTAGCAAGAGGTGCCGCAGCTACAGATGCTGCTGTCTTAAGACACGTGCAGGTGAGGTTGACAATTGGGTCGGATATGATGTTGATTCCGTTCTCCCCTTACCTCCCTTTATATTTATATCTATATTAACTTTAATAAGTGTTATGACTCTGATTGTGTAGTCGATTCCTTAATTAACCCAATACGGTAGTTGCCTAATGTTTAGATTATATAAAATTTGTTTCTAATGAGACTAATTTTTATATAAAAACACTATAAAGAACACTTTTAATTTGATATCGATTCGTTAAGTGATCTTAAAGCTTCTTTAAAGTTGGGTGAATAGGACCATTTTTTAAAGTATGAAAATCTTTGATTACAATTATACTGTATTTTAGTCTGCAAAATGTATAGCAACTTTTATTATGAAACCATTACCATAAACGAAATATTTCGTATAGCTACCAAACAAAGTTCCCACGCCACCCATACAAAATACAAGCTTGAGACGTCACAAATATGTAGGCATTTCAGAGGCGCGTTTTCACGTCTAAAAATTTACGTCTAAAAACATGTGTCTTTAAAACTTTTATAACTGAAAGAGTTTTTTGTTTAGAAATGTATTTCGGTCACTATTGTGTTTATTTTTGGCAGGTCATTACATAGCAACATGAAAAAAATTTTAGTCAACATGCCCATTGCTGCTGTTAAATATTAAATATCTACCTGAAAAGGTCTTTTGCGATGCATTCAAGTTATTTCTGGAAAATTCCGCGAATAAATTGTAAAAGAAAAATGTAACATAGGTGGGTCAACAAACGTTACACAAGACGAGAAGGAGGGGCGGGAAGGGGGCGGCAAATATGTGGTGATAAGATAGAGTTATACAGTCTCGTCAGATTCACTTCATTGCCTGACCTACTATTGTGTAATCGTAAATCATGGGAGGAGTGACGATAGAAGGGAAGCTTGTTCTAATAATGCTTTTCTCGTGAAGGAAATTTCCAGATACTTCCCTTGACATTATTTCTCGATAATGATAGTTACATACCAAATAGGCCGCATTCTCTGACTGCTCTGGCTTTATATGGCTCTGGTTGTACAGAGAGAGGCGTGTTCCTGAAGTGGAGACTAAAAAGACCTATTGATGATGATGATAGTTACATGCATTTTATTTTAAAGTTGATTTTACACACTATTAAAGATTTTTAGTTTGTTAGCTGATCACGTTTTACTGTGACTCATTTTTCCTTGCCAAACACTGAACGTTCCTAAAATTTACACTTTTAAGAATTTTTATTCGATACATTTGAATTCTATTTTGTTTAGTTTGTATTCTTGACTATATTGACATTGTATTGAAAGAGCAAGACTCACCAGATACAGGTTTTTTAAACTTAATTGGTGAGATTCTGCGACTTACATATGTTTTTCAGAAATATATTATAGAGTAGTAGAGATTTTTTTTATAGTAATAAACTTTTGCTTGTCGTGGCGATCGAACTTAGCATATGATTTTTTTTCTCAGCAACGAGTTTTTCAGTCATCCTCGAACATTATGGGCCATTTCAGTCAACCTCCTTTATGCTCTGACACGTAATTGCGTTTTGAGTTACGTACTATACGAGTACAACTTACGTCGTGTATAAGTGTATACGATACACGTGAGCCGGGCACGTGTATGATTTTATACGAGTACTCTTCATTGTTTGTTTTAGACACGCGATATCTAATGCCTAATGATTCTTATCAATTTTTCTATGATAAGTTAGAAGTTACTTGACGATATCTTCTTAAACCTGGCCTTCAGCTTCGGCTGTATCTACTCCGTAAGAGTTAATATAAATATACACATTTTAATTTTCTGAATAATATCATGACTCCTTCTCGGAAGGTCATTCTATCACTCTTATTGCATACCAAAGAAGACTCTGGCCTGTCTTATGATGTGGAAAAAATTCTTAAGAATATTTGATAGATATAAAATAGTACAGAGCTTTATATTTAGTTAGGGACAAATCAAAGTGATAAACATAGCTCCAGTGTAAGTTGTAAACTCCCACTAGGCTTCAAAGAACACCCTTATTAGCATGGGTGGCAGCAATGTTGCGTCCCTCATACACCATTCTAGGTCAAATGGAGAGCCATGATGTCAAAGCTGTTTAGAGCCTTCGTATAACTGATTCAAATGAAATATGCCAATTTTTTCCATAGAGTATGATGGTCGTTGTAAGGTCAAGTTTATAACTCGATTCAGGGTTGTTGGCTGTGCTCAATTTAACGCTGTTTAGCCATGCTATATAGCTATTGAAATATTTCTCTAATTGATTTGTCACATCCATAGTAAATTCAGATATTTAAAGAATATACAAAAAGCGTTGGCGATAGGACACTGCCTTGTGAAACTTACTTAGTTTTTTTACATATAAGGTTTTTCATGGGCATTATCCAGTAAATACTTATTTCCTATATATCTGTGATAACACAGGCTATTAAACAGCCCTTTGCCGAAGGTCTCACGGTAAAATCAACGTCAGCATTATTTTGTAAGACGAAGTAAAAACCACAATAACTGAGACTTCAATCAAAACTGTCTTCAGTCATTTTTGTTAATCTTATCATGACGGTAAAGCCTAAACCATAAAAATCTTTTCCTCAAGATAAAACAATTATCTTTGAATCCCATAAGTTATTAATATTTTAATACATCGTTGACATTTTAATCGTCGTTGTAATTAGAATAAGTAATTGTCTTTTTATCTCTTTGATATTGGAAATGTCTTATAAATATGCCTAACTTACAGTGAACGGGACTTACTTGAGGCAAAGACGTGTATGTATGTCACGGTGGAGTGATATTATAAGAGGATATGGTTATCATTAAAAATAAATCATTGGCATCACTTGATTAGTTTGCATTAATGATAAAATGAAATACTTAATGTATTCATTTTACATTTAATAAGACTTGCTGTCGGTACTTGGTACACACAACCGCCTAGTGGTGATATGTTCTTTGATGCACACTACTGCAATGAACGTCATGGTCCTTGCCTTCGTGATTTCAAGAAACCCTCAAAGCTAAAACAGGACAGGACGAATAGTCGTTTAACAGTTGACTTCTGAAGATACAGATTAATAAATTCAATTTAAGGATCATGGATGAAGTTAAGTTTCAAAGGTGCATGGGCATAGTTGCGCAGAAGCAAAAGCTTTGCATTTTCACTCCTGCAAATCTGAGTGGGCTAATAAGGCGGGTTGTCTATACGGTTTCTAGACGATAATAAAAAAGACAATCGATCAACAATAGAATCGGAGATAAGACTGCCCTAATTAGATTATTTTTTGGTTCCCATTGTTTGCTAAAATGATCTAACTCTCCAAATTTTCATCTATAAATACACCTGCTTCTACCTGTACTTACGCTTTTTGTAGTTCTTGGCTTCTTTCACAGATTATCTACTGATTGTGTGTTGATAACACTGTCACACATACACAGTTTTCTTTATGAAGTAGCTGAACTTTGCCACTGTAATAAGTTCTTTCTCCATACTTTACAATCGATCCATCTTTTACTGGTCATGTCCTACGATCTTTTTAACACGCTTTTATTACCTTCACTTGTTACTAACAACGTATGTAAGAAAATCTTGGAATCTTAATTTGACCCACTTCCCGGTCTTCGATTAGGATGAAATTTGCACACGCTCTGAGTTCTTATGATAATACATGAGTAGCTAAGAAACGTCATTACAAAGCGTGTTTTTTAGTTTTTTAATCTATTATTATTAAACAATGCAGATCTAGCTGTCTGTAAGTCTGTAACCCAATATACCTCAGGAACAATAAAAGCTTACTTAAACCAACGTCTATAGATATGAACTACAAGGCAACTGCAATAACTGTCGATTAGTCACGGTCACTTCAGGATGTACTAGTACCTGTTGATTTATAAGAACAATGGGTGTTTCACATTCGTATTTACGATAAACATCTAAATATATTTGTTTGCTAGCTGCTCGGAATACAGAGATTTCTGTATTTTTGAGCCTAGCCGTAGGATAACTTTTTTTTATTTACATTTTATTTATAACAAGAATCTATATGGCATCCTATTTACTTCGTATAAAGAAAAAGAACCTAAAGGCTTGTCGAAATCCTTCAAGCTATTCATAGGCTATATTAGATTGTGCCATAGTAATCACACATACAAGTACAATTGAAAACCGTTATAGACATTCTGACGAGAAAAGAATATAAAATTCCCTTATTCATTTGTAAAAAAATTATTCACACTTTTGCAAGGTATAATATAAATAATTGGGTTTTGTATTAACTAGATATTTTAAAACTTCAATATTCACATTTTCAAGATATCTTTATCTAAAAGTACTGCGACGTTGATCAATAGCTTTATTTATCGATATCTTATAAAATCTAACACGTGAAAATCGGCTGATACCGACCAAACTTTGCGTTCCGCTGATTTTAATCCAGATTGTCCAATGCGTTTGTGATTTTATAACGTGATATATAATTTAAATTCATCAATGAAGTGATACTGAGATCCATAGCCTCTTGGTGAATCCCTGTTAGTATTTCTAATACTGTTACGATTTGCATACTCATCTTTGGTCAGGTGTCATTCTCGTGGTTGGGCATGGAGTACGGTCACCCTTCCTCCCGAACTTCTATTTTCTTATTCACAATCCTTCCGTGCAAGTATCATCCAACACAAATACCGATATCCGGTTCCCTCAGTCAAAAAAAAAACTTACCTCGCTTCCTCGCTTGAGTAACGGTTTCGAGGTGCAGCAGCGTTGAAACCTACACAAGCCACACAAACTGCGTTCATCATGAGTATGGCAAATCCTTGTATTTATTTTTCAACAACAGCAACTTTATTATGATGCTACCACACCGTCATTTCCTACCTGCATTTTAGGAGGATCTGTAAAGTAGGAGCTGCCAATATTCATGAAATCCTTATATTTTTGTCGAGCTCCGTGGCGCAGCGGTCAACACGCTAGCCTGCGACACGGGGGTCACGGGTTCGATTTCCGGTCAGATCACTATAAAAAAAGATCTTTTTCATATTGACCTGGGTCTTGGATGTTTATCTATATAAGTATATATTATAAAATATAGTATCGTTGAGTTAGTATCCTGCGACACAAGTTCACAACTTACTGTGGGGCTAGCTCAATTTGTGATATGTCCCTATATATTTATTACTTTTATTGAGTTTTATATTTTCTCAGCCGAATTATCATTATTATTTATTATTATTATTATATCGTAGTCTTTATGTTATGGACTGCACTGAGGGAGGACACGATTAATGTCATCTCCTGATTATTCCAACGTTCTATTTGGCAACAGACTCTTTTCATTCAGTTGCATTTTGCTTATTGTTATGGTACAGATAATATAATAAATAATGGTGGTAATTTGGCATCGGTTTGACCATTTCAACTTCATTTATTGGCAATCTACCGACCATTGTATACGAGTGTGGAAGTCTTCGGTCGAAGTAAAGTTTTATGGAAGTTTTTAGTTGCGAGTTTGGTTTTCAATTATATACTAAAATTTTCATACACAATTGTTACAGCTTCTCAAAATATACATACTGTAACGTCTTTTTCCCTTGTGGAGAAGACAGAGCCCTGCAGGCCGATTTGCTAACTCGGTGTACAACGATTTGATTGTCACTTTAGCATCCATTACGGTTATTCTATCTTAAATAAAAATAGTCATTCATACCGAAGCCGTTATGAATATTAACGTTACCATGAAAATTATGTACACCGTACGGTAGTTGTCAAACGTTAGCAAATAGGCCTGCTATCTATAAGATCTAAAGCCACGTTTAGCATGGTGATGGGCGTGAAGATGGGATGCTTCTCAATTTATGCAATAAAAATAAATTTGGCGCGATGTCAGGGCGAAGCGCTTGTATATTTATTATAAAAACAACGCCTATATACAAAGTATTACTGATATTATAACATAGTAACGTAACAATTACAGCAGCAATGTCAATCAGCTAATGAGGATTGATTGTTTTTATCAATCAACAGAATTCTGAGGATTTGGACGGATTAGCTCTGTTGCGTCGTAAATTATTTTACAATCAGTGCCGTAGAGTTTAGTAAAATACTCTGCTCTGATTGTATTCTAAAACCCTAACCTTCGATTTCAAAGCAAGATATGAGTTAGCTTCGAATACCACCTCGATCAAACGTAGGAACAAACTTCACGCGATTTAAACGTAGAAACAAAATACTGCAATGTATATTAAGCCCATCAGGCACGTAGGGACCAATACTAATCAAGTAAGTTTTTTTGGCGTATCATTCTCAGCAGTGGTCTTTCCGAAACACTGGTTGTTTTTCGATTTAAATATAAAAAAGCAAGAAAGATAAATGACGTTCAGAAAGTGATACATGATAGCATATGATCCAAAATTTGAATAATAACTATTATATATGGGTACAAGACAAGTTTAGTCGACTAACGCTATTACTTAACATTCATGTTTATATTGTTATTGTTTGCCTTGCAAAACTGTCTTATTACTAAGAACTACTAACAGAACACCGTCATAATTAACAAACATCAGTGCTCGTGACGCTGTAAAACTCCAAAATTCCAGTCAGAAGTTTGTCATATAAATATTTAATATTTGGCCATTTTACACTTAACACTTTGTACATGGCTGATACGTTATCGCGATCTTAATGCATCATCGTCGATCACCTGAAATCTTGACGCCGCACTCTACGTGGCACACTTTGATAAACACTGTCACTCGGTAAAGTCTCTACTTCAGGTTTCCCAGCTCTTACATAACTGTTAACTTCCACAGCTTCATTTATATTACTAACAATATTGACTTCATCTATATCTTTATTATTATTATCATAAAAATCAATGTCACAGTGCTTATCTTCAAATTTAGTTGTGAGGCGACATTACATTACTATTTACGCCAAAATCAGACGCGTTTCGCGTGCTACACTCATCATTTAGAATTAAATTAAGTACCGCAATTATTACATAAGTTTTCTACGTCATATTCACATCAATCAACGTATCATAATCCTTTGTTATGTCATTAAGTTATAACAAAATCGACTCTAGCAGCGCTGTTCTCTATCTTAGGTGGTGTGCCAAAAACAGTATTAAACAGTATTATAAAATTACAACAGTGATATAAAACGCGAGTGATTTTAACAGTATTAAATGGACATAAGTGATAAGTACCAAGATGTGTGGAAGTGTAAGTGGTTTTAGTTAGTGAAGATGACAGTGAGGTGACGCTGGGACCAGCCATTGCGGCTGTTGTGAATGACACTCGAAAACATTCCTCTATTAAAAATTGTGAGCCAGGGCCCGCCGGATAAAAGCAAGGATATTTGCAAAATGACCAAGGGCCCTCGCAAAGTGAAGCTAGTCATTGTAGTCAACAATAAAAAAGAGTGAGTATTACTGCTTTTTTCAATTTGCATCAGCACTATTTTATTATATTTGCCCTTTTTTATCTTGTTTGAAGGACATTTTCCTTGTTGCTTTAGATTAATCATATTTTTTATTATTGCCTTCATTTTTTAAAATAGTGTTTTTGCAATAATGTTATTTTTTTCTCTTCTATAATTTGTGTTATTGTTTTTCTGAAGTTTAGGTCTTCGACGTTAGATGGGTATTTATGGTTTGTTTTACAAACTTAGGTATAAGATATCCTTTTTTAGGTCCGCACTCCGGTATCAAAAAGAAAACTAATTTCGGGTAAAATACTTACATAGTTGAAACTCAAAATGTCCTGTTGCATATTTTTTTCTTTCCTGCATTTTATTTATTAATTTAATTATCTTTCCCCTTGCGTTAATGTCGATCCATCAGGAATAATCTAATTTTTAGGAAGAGAGGTAGCCTCTGTCCTTCTCTGTACCCCAAACAATGCGTACCAAAACAAATTTCATGACGATCGGTCTAGTAAGTAGTATAGCGTCAAAGAATATCAAACAAAAAGACAAATCACCTCACTTTCGCATTAAAATATAAGTTAGGATAAGGATACACGCGGGCTGCTAGGTTTTAGTTGAGTGACAAGTCTTTTACAGTGTTGTAAGAATCTTAATGATCAATCAGACCCACGTTAGTTTACGTTTTATAATAAGGCGGATGTACTACAGTGTATTCTAATTCAAGGGCCGTGCGTAAGCCGTGTCAGTGAATCGTGATAAATACACAACAGAAATACTATAATCAGGCTTGAATGAAATCTGTGAATGGACAGACGTAAATGCGGTGCATTATATGCAAATGTTATCGCAGAATCAGCTTAATTACGATCGGTAATAAGTGTAAAATCGCCTGCATCCGGCCGTGCGTCTAACGAGCCTGCATTGTAAGAATGTTGGCTGAAAATTGTATAAAATGCTGTAACTATTACGACTTATGACGCATGCAGTGTTATTGCAATGTTATAATAATTGTCTCGAATAAAAAGTCTAGTTGATTTCAATGTATTCGAAGGAGTACAATAGAGTCGTCCAAAGTGGCGTTTTTATCAGTAATCCGTGAAAATCGTTGTCTTATTTGAATTTATTAGTTAAAATTATAATCATATCAACAACATCTATAGACTGTGTTTGACGTAAACCCGACAGGTGCTCTACAATTTGATTTCCTTTCCATAAAGATTTAATGTTAAAATTTCTCGGCTCGGTCTTTTTATCACATAGATTTTAGAGGCGTTCCTAGATTTTAAACACACCTGGGTGTAGAAACAAAAGAATTACAAATTGACCTTGTTGCTTCATCATATTTACTTATCTATTTTTTTTTGATTAGCTCTTCTCCAATCATGCAAAATGTAGCCTTAGGTTATGTAGCTTTTGGCTCTACCCCGTAAGGAATAAGGACTTGATACTGTATTTTATCTCTCAAATTAGTTACGTATAACGTTATAGGTAGTAATAAAACGTCGTGCGACTACATGGATGATTTCCTTTTAAGTACTCTCAGTCATCTCAATGCAGTGGTCATTATACTTGCCATCAGAGTTTTTGAAGCCCCGCTGATCTAAAGGCGAGGTCACCATAGTTAACCCTTTAATTGACGTGTGGCGCAAGTAACATGCGTACGCTTTTGTTTCACACGAGACCTTGTTGACAATGGTCATTTCATCCATCGCTTTGGCAACTACCCCTTATTCCGTGGCTTTACTTAAAGCTGCTTTTATTTTGGAGCATATTAGAGGCTAAAGTTGGTAAAAGACGTTGTTTAAGTTAAACGACTGACACCTGATTGGGACCAACAACAAAATTAACGATCCAAAAACACGAGATATACTGTTGGGTTGTGAGAGCTATGTCTGAAGCGACCTCTTTTTAAGTCTAGTGTTATGTCCAAAAATATAAAATGCAATACATTTATTTGCATTTCATTTCATTTATCAATATTTTTGAAGTGCAGATAAAAGCATGTAATTTTTTAGTCATCATTACTGCAGATACAAACAAAAGTTTGAAGAAATCTAAAGATCCTACAGGTTTCCGTAATTTACAATCATCATCATCATCATCTCAGTCGTAAAAAGTAATGTTGGACCTATGCCTCCCCCAAGGATTTGCATTGGGGGAATTCGCCATACCCATACACCAAGCTTGGCAGACGGATTGGTAGCACAGTTTGTTTGGCATATCTCGATTCCGACGCTGCAGACCATCGAAACCGTATTTTAAGCATGGGAAGATTAGGAGTTTATTTGGCAGGGGATGGGATAAAGGTATTTGGGATGCAACTTGTTCAGATGGATTGAGGACAAACAAATAACAGCTTGGGAGGCCGGGCGCGCGTAACTTTGCCACACCCGCAACCACTGGACAGGCAGTTGAAAATGACACCCCACACAGTCCTGAAAAATTACTCGCACGCATCCAACCAACGCATACCAACTTGATAATTTTATGTTATTGGCATAAAGCAATGGCGACGACAGGCTATAATGTACAGACTGATCGGCAAATAGTGTGTTAATGAAACGGAGTCTTAATGGGATTGTACACGCGAATGACTCAACACTGTTTAACATTTTTAATTGGTTGTTTAAACTCTAAGTAGTTTCTTAATGAATCTATATATTACACGCTGTACACTGTTGCTCGTCAATGAATACATTTCTTTTCTATGTTTAGTTTCGAATCGGTGAAGAGGATTTTCTATAATAACTTATTTTTTTGTACTCTTAATTATCTTTCCCTAAGTTGATCAAAAAAAGTAATGGATTGGTAGTCGCGTAGACTTTCTACATGATTCCTTAGATATTCGCCCATTTCCTTGATCGACTTTTAAAGTTAATTTATTTTCTCCCCGACCAGCGTGGAAGAACACTTATTTTTTCCTTCATACTCCTACTTATATCATATACTATACATCATCTATAATATATTACGAGTACGTCATATTATATTTAGATTTTAATTATCAGTCGATATAAATCTTGGTTTTTTGGCTAAAATTATTAGACGTAACGTAATTATAACCGATTAGAAATACGCATTAGCGTGCCTTTTTCGATATCGTGAAGATTTTTACGATTATGGTCATAATATTATTGTAATATTGGGTAATAATCTTCGTCTCGATCGTTTCGATATACCTACTGATATGCTTATCACTTATCAGTGTTAGATGTCGTGCTTGGCTTTTTCTTCATTGGTCTTTCAGTTCGTTGGTTAAAGTAATTTTCATGTTATGATAATTAGTTTTAGAAAGTGGTCGTTTTAGGAAGTCGTCATTCTAGGAAGTATTGTTCTCAGCCTGAGGGTAAAATAATAATAAAAAGTTTGTTTGTTTTTCGTATGTGTAAGTGGCCAACACTGGTGTCAGATTTTTCAAGCTGCCTTAAGGCATCTGACATAGCTTAACGACTGCCATCAACGATGACAGCCGGGACCAACAGCTTAACGTGCCTTCCGAAGCACGGAGGAGCTCGAGATATTTGTATGCCACTTGTGGTCACCCATCCAAGTAGGGACTGCACCACGGGTTGCTTAACATACGTAAGCGCTCATAGAGCTCACACCCACTGGACCATCGGAATAAAGTTAGGAAAGTACACATAAAATACTTTCAGACAATATTCTGAACTATATCTATATTTTTCATAAATCCTCTAAGTCAATTCCTGAAAGACTCTATAAAGATTCCTCTTAAAGAGAAACAAAAACCAGAGATGATCTTGCCTTTTAGACATTTCTAAAAAAATGTAAGGCTGGATTGCAAAAAAA
The DNA here is from genome assembly GCA_963082605.1 of Rhodophaea formosa. Classification (NCBI taxonomy): domain Eukaryota; kingdom Metazoa; phylum Arthropoda; class Insecta; order Lepidoptera; family Pyralidae; genus Rhodophaea; species Rhodophaea formosa. The sequence goes on along the minus strand of OY720228.1, from coordinate 2,109,823 downwards.
TGGTACTAGTTTTTACATAGATTAAAAAAAGCGATTCATACTTCTATGAGTTTTTAGTTGTATCGATGACTTGCACCGCGCGACCTTCCATCCACGCGACAAATGACGATCTTCCGATGACCAGCCGACCAAGGACGTTCAAATCGCCAGTAATGCAGCAGCTTCCGCGTCCATTCACCATTATTTTTGCCCGCCAATTTGACAACAGAGTGTAAAACTTTGCCTGTTGCACTCACAGTTGTTAAATAAATAAGTGAAGCATATGTTCCGACTGACTGCTTTGGCTAAAATGTAGCTTTGGTAGTACAGATAGGGTCGTGCTCCTGCAGTGGAGACTAAAAAAGATCTGTAGATGATGATATCTTCCGATGGCCAGGTGCCCAAAAACGCTCAAATCGCTAGGTAGTTGCGAATGTACTGCAGCCGCTTCCGCGTCCCTTTTTGCCCGCCAATTTGACAACAGAGTGTAAAACTTTGCCTGTTACACTCTCAGTTGTTAAATATGTGAAGGATATTGTTTCCGATTAAGCGGAGCGCCAATATAGCTGTTAAGCCAGGGCATCATATGAGTCTGCAAAGGTTCTGCATCAGATGTTGCATTTTCAAAAACAATTATATTTTGGAAAATGGAACACCTGATGCAGAACCATAATGGAACAACTAAACTATAAGAAAATATAAAAGCGACGTCTTTGAAAATTTCCCTTCGAGACTATATTTTCATTTTCCGTTTCTTCTATTTCCTTCTTACTTACTTCTATTTGGTAAGAGACAGCTGATACAAATGTTTAAGCTTCCGAAGCATAAAAGCGGCTATACCATCCTACTCATCTACAACAGTGACGCAATCCAATTCTCACACTACAACCCGAACTACTACTCAACTGACACAGTACTTTTTTTCACAAATCATGTGCCATTAGCATTACGGTAATGATGAGAATCCGGGCTTCCGCGTGTGACAGTCCAGTCAGGCCAGTCATTATCGCTGAGGTCACACGAACCCTGGGCGGCTCTTCGTCATGCTTCAAAGACTCCAACATGTCTGCCAGCGTGTAAATTGAAACACGCACAACCACTTTTTGTGGTGACACAGACACAGCAGATCCATTGATCTTCAAACTACAGAAGATCAATGGATCTTCTTTGGTGTCACTAGACTAGGACTAGGTGTTTATCGATCTTCAAATAATATCATGAAGGACACAATCGCCTTTAACATCATATGGATCTAAAGCAAGGGTTGAGTTAAGTCACGGCACGTGTCCAACAAACGGTATTTTTGTGTATTATGGAGATTGCATCACAGAAAACTGTCTTATCAAACATTCAATTTTTCTATAGTTTTGGCACTTTCATAAACCTTTCTTTACATACTTGAGCGTGTTGCCATTATTGTTGTTTTTTTGCCGGTGTGGATCCGCATCTAAACACATCGCTAAACCACCCTTAGACTAAAATATAGTGTGGATATATCTAAGCAAGTTGTGGCAAGATATATGTTTGTCTAATATAATTAAGAAATAAGATATAGGAAAATATCGACTCAGATTCAAATTCTGTACGCGTGGAATATATCTATGGGAATTCAAGCTTCCTTGCGTGTCACTTTCCAGTGATTCAGAGAGGGTCACAGCTATAGTGGTCGTCATGCTTCACAGCAGGGCTCTACAGAAGGTTCATCGTAAACTTTAATGGACTTACAACATTTGATGATTATTAATAATGATAAATAGTAACAAGCAGGAAAATCCTTATTAAATAAAGATTGTTTAAATAAAGATAAAAGGGTTTAAATAAAAAAATAAGGGTTTAAATAAAGATTCCAATATCTCAGGTAGTTCTAATTTATTTGCTTCCAACTAACATCAATTTCTGACATCCTATGTAACAGAGTCAGTGATACAAATATTACCGTCACTAATAGTAGTGAACTTTCTCTTTCAGAAGTTTCAACTAGCAAAAAACCTTACTAGTGTTACAGTCATCTTGGGTAACTTTGAGTTTCAATCAAACTTAAAATTGTATCCAAAAAATAAGTAAAGTAGTTCTATCGTATTTAAAAAAACAATGTATTATACTTACCCATTTGGTTATAATATTAGTTCTATTAATAGATGGTTGACTACTTGTTATAGATCTTTCCCTTTGCCTAAATTGCTGATTATATTTTAATTAATAACACGGCGTCACTAATCATAATCTAGTATCGATAAATCAAAATTATAAGTCTGGAAGATACGGCTATCGGAAACAATCTTATCAAAAATGCAGTAGCTGGCCTTCCGTGCTGTAATGAATTATTAAGTGGTGTGCATTCAAGCTCATTATTAATGCCTGGCTGACTTGAAAAACATCCAAGTCTGATAAAGTCTGCCTTTTGTAAATACATCGACAGTAATAAATAATTAAACTTACTGTCATGTTAAAGTGAAGCAAAATTTAAAGAAGGGTAGACTCGCGAGGCGAAAAATACACCTATTCGTATATTCTAAGAAGGTGAAGGAAAACATCGTGTTGTGATGGTGAATAGTGCACTAGTGGGTGAAACAGAAAAGGCAATGGCAAACCTCTCCATTGTTTCCTATCAAAAATAGTATTTGTTTGCGATTACCTCCACAAAATGACACCGATTAGATCCTAGCTCTCAAATATCAGAGCGAGATAGAGAGAATATACCCTGGCGAATCGCCAACACGTTTACAAATTGCGACTGCTAAAGATCATTGATGATTTGTAAATTCATTTATTGACCGGAAATAACGATATAGAATTTATTGACTGATTGATAGAGAGTCCTTCATTGATAGAGAATTAAACTCATACTTTTAGCTTTACAATTATATCTTTAACAATTATAAACATAATTCTTTTAGCACTCTAATAGATTGTGAGATTTGTGAAGATGATTGTCTTCCATGAAATGTTATAGCCGAACGGTTTTTTGGTTTTTCTCATATTTTGCTATGCGCAATTTGTATTGTTTTGCTGATTGGATACTCATACTTTATGGAAAAAAACCTTTATCTTTTTTTACTATATACCAATTTGAGATCCTACATCGTCCACATCTTCTTCTTCTATTTAAACGTTGTATGAAGCCGATAATACTAGTAGTTCCGTTATGAAGGGGACCAAAATCGTATAAAATACGGTTGACAACGACGATAATGCATATAACGATCGCATGACGTCTGGCCGGCCTTGCTAACTCGCTGGTCACGCGAGCCCCGATGAGATTCACAAACATGATAGTTACGTCAAAACTACTAGTACTGAAGCACGTGCTGAAACTGCTCGTATATATTGGAGGATAATCAGGAGACAAGACTTGAGAACATGGTATAGGTAAGATTTGAGAAATGTTAGAAAAATCTAAACTTCGTTTACTGAGGAAGGACGTGCTGGAACTACTAGTAAATTGGAGGACTATTCAGGAACTCAATCACATCATTCAGGTTTCAGGTAGACAAGACTATAGAACATGGGGATAGATAAGATTTAAGAAATCTTTTTTTTTTATTTTTGTTTTATTCTTTATTTAAAGAAATCTTAGAAAAAGGAAGAGTACACTTCAAAAGTGATAAAGCTGGTTGGTTCTTATTCGCTGGTCACGCGATCTCAGTGAGAATCATTAGCATTGTGGTTATTCCAAACGTGATGAGTGCTGGAGTTAGATAAAATTTAGTTAGGGCTTGAATTGAGTACGTAACTCCAATCTTAATTACTATAACACTCATAAGCCATTTTGACTCGAAAAGATGATTAGGTATAGAAATAAAGGCGTATGGAAAACCAAAACAAGAAATCAAGTAGGGTACATCGTTTGTTTTCGGGGTTAAGGAATAATTTGTTTTTGCATTCTTGGCATACATTGTAGCAGTTTTTTTGAAACATGTTGATGGTAAAGTTTTAGAATCAGAACAGGAAGGTGAAATAAGACTGCTGATGTTGTTTTGTAAGATTATTTTGCGTTCATGTTAAATTATCAAAAAAATAAGTGACAGGTTTTCTAAAATCTACTCATAATAGTAGGTTCTTACTTTGATGATTCAAATCAATTGAGTTTTTAAACAAAACGATGAAGTCGCTCGCAGTTTAATGATGATTGATGACTTCATTTGGATTAAAGGCAATTAATATTGGGGACTTGGATGAATTAAAGCTTCAAGTATATGACACATACTGTCTATGAGAAGAAATCTCAATGTGGAAGCTGACCTTCAAGCAGCAGACCAAATTATGAAGCTACACGCCCAATATGGTGGTTAATATGGGTTTGGATGAAGACTAACGGTACACGTAACACATAATCCTCACTAAACACTCCTTAAACAACAACATATGTATCAATGAATACTACTTAATATTCGCACCGGCGACAATTTCGCGATTTTCGACCGACACGCGACCGAAATACCTGATTAATTGTCGAAACATCGCCGACGGGGTCACGCGAGGTGACAGGAAAGCTTAGGGTAAAGGCTTGGTAAAGGTATTTGATTTGCAAATATATTACGGTGGTTTGAATATACGTGACACTATACCAGCCGACGGGTACCGATTACACCAGCCGTGTGGTTCCCGGCAGAGTAGAATAGGACCACTCCAAGTCTTCTCGTGGATGTCGTAAAAGGAACATAAGCTAAACAAAGCTTATAAACATCAAAGATACCTCTCTATCCCATCTGGCCAGCGTGAACAGTGTAAGCCAAATCCTCTGACTGTTCTGGCTAATATTTGGCTTTGGTGGTACAGGTCGTGCTTTTGCAGTCGGCGTTTCATAAATTTTGTTCCCTACCAGTATTGTCTTACGTCTGTAAATAAACCAACTGGATTAATTATTTTAAAGACTTGTTTTATAGAGCGTAGTATTACTTTGGGCTGGTTTATGTGATGTATCGCTATCATAAAATATTATAAAACAATAACCTGTTTTTCTACCCTTAGGGTTGGATTTTTTCCAAATTTATTTGGATCCAACTTCGGATTATCAAATTCGGAATACTCTGTAAAAAGTTATGCGTGGTATGTATGATCATAAAAAAAATACACGCGTCTACTGGATAACCTCTTCTGTTTTTTCGTCGGTTGAAAATAAGTCTGACCGAAGCCCATGTTAGCTGTCACATAGGTACTTAGTAGTTATAGAAGCTGATTGTATCGCGTGCCGGTAATACGGTGTTTAGCTAATGATTCGATTCCACGATGAGAAAATTGCTGGCGTCTGTGACAAATACGAAGACATTCTTCAAAGATAGAAGCATTCACATGAAAATAAACTGAAAATTTAAAAAGTATAAATTACGAAGACTACTTAGAAAAAAAATGAGGTACTAAATACTTCATCATCATCATTATCATCATCATCATCATCATCAGGTCTTCCTAGTCTCCACTGCAGGAGCACGACCCGAAATTCTAAAATAATAAAAAGCCTGCAGTGCGGTTTCCGGCAGAGTAGAATAGGACCCCTCCAGCAGTTTCCGTGGATGTGGTATAAGGCGACTGACGAAACACAAGCTAAGCAAACATCAAAAACACCTCTCCAACTCGTCTGGCCAGCGTGAAGAGTGTAGGACAAATCCTCTGATTGCTCTGGCTAATATATGGCTCTGGCTGTACAGAGAGGGTCATGCTTCTGCAGTGGAGACTTAAAAGACCTGATAATGATGATGATGATTAAAGCTAAAATATAAAGAATATAAACATTAAGGCCGCACACTAGGCACAGTAGCGACGCCAATCATTTTATTCCTAATACTTAACAAATAGAAAGAAATTCAAGAATGTAAATCATATAAGCACTAGTAAATAACCTGAAGTATTTTTGGAATCATGTTTAATATTATCAGAATCAGTGAGAATTATGAGAATCAGATTACCAAAAATCGCCAAAAATGGCCGTTTTTGGCGGTAATCACGTTTTCTTTCTCATAATATTAAAACATGATTCCAAAAACACTTCAAGTTATTTACTAGTGCTTATATGATTTACATTCTTGAATTTTTTTCTATTTGTAAAGTATTAGGAATAAAATGATTGGCGTCGCTACTGTGCCTAGGGTGCCCCCTAACCAACATTGAGCCATTAACAAGTCTCTACCTGTCTGCATTTAACATCAAGCAGAACCAAGTGCATTAAAGACCAGCAAATCATATCAAAAAAGAACCAAAGCTGAATGAAATTCATCTCTCGTTGTCTTATTGCGTGCCGATGCTAAACGAGGTCAAATATATCGTCCCAGAACTATGAAATGACATTCTTGAGATCTTTATGTGGATTCACAGAATTAATATTGGAGACCTTGAGAGACATGGGGAGGAATACTGATATTATTAAGTTGTTCGCTGCCTCCGTGGTCCAGTGGTTAAGGCGTTTGCCTTGTTGACCCGGGGGTCGTGGGTTCGATTCCCACGAGAAGCATACTTTGTTAAGTTGTTTCCAGTTTGGTTAGGACATTGCAGGCATGAATCACCTGATTGTCTGATAAGAAAGATGATTCCGTGCTTCGGAAGGCACGTAAAGCCGGTGGTCCCGGCTGCCATCTGGCAGTCGTTGAAGGAACCACGTCAGAGGCCGAGAGGCGGTTCCGAAGAACTCTGACACCAGGGTGTGCATGGTCGACTGACCGTGTCAACTACACGAAATGATGATGATGATTAAGTTGTTATCCGGGGCTTTGCCCGCGAGATATATAATCTATGTCCTTCACAGTACTCTAAACCTATGTGCATGCAAAAATTCATGATAATTGGTTCAGTAGACACGGCGTGAAAGCGTAACAAACAAACAAACAAATAATCAAACAAACAAACTCACTTTCGCATTTATAATACTAGCTGTTACCCGCGGCTCCGCCCGCGTAATATACATATAGGCTATGTCCTTCTCTGTACTCTAACCTATGTATATGCAAAATTTCACGATGATCGGTTCAGTAGATACGGCGTGAAAGCGTAACAAACAAACAAACAAACAAACTCACTTTCGCATTTACAATATTATATATCGCATCGCATTTATAATATTATAGTTAGGAAGGATAAGGATGTCCTTCTCTGTACCCTAACCTATGTTTATACAAAATTTCACGATGATCGGTTCAGTAGATACGGAGTGAAAGCGTAACAAACAAACAAACTCACTTTCGCATTTATAATATTATAGTTAGGAAGGATTAGGATAAGGATGTCCTTCACTGTACCCTTACCTATGTATATGCAAAATTTCACGATGATCGGTTTAGTAGATACGGCGTTAAAGCGTAAGAAACAAACAAACAAACTCACTTTCGCATTTATAATATTAGTTAGGATTAGGATAGGATTATTACTAACATATTGTATGAGTCATTGTTACCTACTTGACATGAATAGTGCGATCCCTCGGGAATAGTACTTTTCTCCAGGATAAAAAGTACCCTATGCCCATCTCCATACTCCAGACAACGTGTATGCAAAATTTCATGCACATCAGTTTAGTAGATAGCGCGTGAAAGCGTTACAAAAAAACACATTCGCATTTATAATATTAGTTTGAATTGGGATTTGTTTGCGTTTGATGAACCTTTAAGCTATAAGTTTTAGGGATAAATTGCGTATTACCATGGTGGTTTCATCTTTGACATGTTCACGAAATTTCACAAGAACTAGAGTTGCGTTCCGACTTTACACAGATGGCACTAGCTCTCCATCAAATGGCAGTATTGAAATAGCAACTGCCATGTTATTGCCCAATGAAAACTTACTAAACCCGACGCCTCAGTGGTGCCCTCACATATTATGGAAAAACTTTATTGACATAGACCGAATCAAATTTTATGGCGGTTCGGGACATCGCACGAGTCGATGCGCAGTACACAATATTAGGTTCAGCGGGGCGCGCGCGGGGAAGCGGGGCGCGCACTGCGCAGCTCGCAGCTTATATCCGAGCCGCCACATTAAATAGGAATATGTATGAAAAAAATATCTGTTATCTTACCAGTTTATCCAAAAATATTCAATAGTAAAGTACTGAAAGTGAAAAAAAAATAAAATTTTGGTTGAAAAACGAACGAGATAAAATGATTTTACGAAAATATGTCTATCTCACTCGCGAAGACACTATTTTATATGGCAAATGTATGCATGACATAGACTATGCCGTCACTAGTCCATATCGGACTCAGACTCTTTCTTATTTAAACTTTAAATTTTCACATCTTCGTCGTTAATTAAGATATTTTAAAAGTTCTTTTATATTTTTTTACTGTGGTTATTGAGGATTATACTAAGCAAATAAAAAAATTACGTGCATACACCCTATTCCCAACTATTCCCAACTAATATTATAAATGCGTAGTGAGTTTGTTTATTTGTTTGTTTGTTTGTTACGCTTTGACGCCGTATCTACTGAACCGATCAGCATGAAATTTTGCACACACATAGGTTAGGGTACTGAGAACGACATAGACTATAAATCACGCGGGCGAAGCCGCGGGTAACAGTTATTCAAATAGTTTTGGTCTCTACATTCCTCTATTGAAAAACATAATGATTTAAACTGTGGTTATCCAAACCGCAAACGTATAAGTAATCTGTTTATTTGTCAAATGACTGTTTTTATGTTGACAGAATCAATTCCTCGTAAAAACCTTTGTTTCGTGCATATGTTTATGATTAGTCAGACGTCATAGTAGGGTAAATTATTCGAGGTAACATTACCGCATATAGGTATGTAGGCAAAGTTTTATTTACAGTATATAAAACAAGTCGGTGGATTATATAATTTCATATGTAAAAGTTTTTTCGGTTCATTTGTATCATATCTTTGGTAATGGTAGTGTAACAAAGAATCAAATTATTTTAATATTTTAAAATACGTTTTATTTTTCTGTTTTACCTTTATTAAGTGCGTAATCTATGAAAGTGTACAAGTAAGTAAACAAAATATTTATATGTATTGTATAACAGCAATTAAAGAAAAAGTCACGCTTATCACGTTGGTGTGCGTGGAGATGGAAAATCGGAATCAAAATAGTGATGGGTTGCTAGCCGCATCGCCTATTACCACGATTCCTTAGATTTCGCCTATTCCCTTGATCGGCTTTTATCATCTGCGCGGTAAGAGAAGTAGCCGATACATTCGGTTTTTTTTTTTACTCCCAGACCAGCGTGGAAGGTACATGGGTGAAGTTACGGGCAAAAGCTCGTTACGATTCATATAAAAGCATATACAATTCCACTAAGACTTCGCAAGTCACTCGTGACATTGCCGGACGAGAGTGCCTTGACCGCTAATTCCGACAATATCGCCGCGAGTCTCTTACGATTATGACCGGCACTATGAGTACAACATAGTATATCTATCACTTGTACTCATACACGCATGTATGTGGTTGTTCCATGATTGTTATATCGAAATGCTAGTAGTATGTAGCTTTGAACAATAATTAGTAAATGCATAATACTTAATAAGATAATTTTAAATGTGATTTGACGTGAAAAAGTGCCTGCAATGGCCTATTTTCTGAATAAACGTTTCGAACCTTTTGAATCTTTGAATCCATAGAAAATAGAAGTAAGATTAGTAGCTTTACCGCTTCTATGCTTCGTTCGGTGAGTGAGAGGGCCACGCTCTTGTCACACCCCTGGTGTTGTCTATAGATGGTGATTACTTTCCATCAGGCTACCCGATTGCTCGTTTGCCGTCGTATGACATAAAAAAATAATAATAAAGATATAATTCTACAGGAACAGATGCCTCATACGAAGGCACGCTCTGGCAAGCTTAGTTGCAAAAAACCGGCCAAGTGCGTGTCGGGCCACGCGCAGTGTCGGGTTCCGTAGTTGCGAATGACAACTTTGAGTTCACACTCGCACCTTACAGTTTAACGACCAAAAACATTTAACAATGAAAATAGTATGAAATTTTACAGTTTATAAGTTGGTTGCCTATAACTTTTTAGTTTGTACTTAGTACTCAGCTTTGATAGTTTTCCTTTCAACTTCAGTATATATACTACTGCTGTAATTTTTTTCACGTGTCTATATATAACCGTTTAGCAGATAGAGGGGGGGGGGGGGGGACACTTACGTCTAACAAAAATTCGCACTTTAAAACCAAATATTTCGGAAACGGATCCCTAAATCGAAAAAATGGTGTTATCAACCTCACAATATTTTTGAAAGACCTATTTAACGATACTCCACACGATGAGTAAATAGAGAAAAAAAAAATACTTCCCCACTTTACTTGTATGGGAGCAACCCTAAAAAAAATTTTTTTCAAGATTTTATTCTACCACTTTTTTGCCATGATTAATATACATACCCATACCAAATTACAGCTTTCTAGTACTTATAGTCTCTGCGTAAAACCGCGGACGGACAGACAGACATGGCGAAACTATAAGGGTTCCTTGTTTACTACGGAACTCTAAAAAGTCACCGTTAGATGGCAGTAGGTTCACTACTAGTTAAGGGGGCACACTAGGCACAGTAGCGACACCAATCATTTTATTCCTAATACTTTTCAAATAGACAGAAATTCAAGAATGTAAATCATATAAGCACAAATGATTGGCGTCGCTACTGTGCCTAGTGTGCCCCCTTAAGTAGACTAATCAGAATGTGTTTACGCATAAAAGTATCGCGTTTATTTGAAAGATAACAATGTAATCTGAAGAAATGCGACTATCAAAAATGCTTTATATATTTGTTATAGGAATATCTATGAAATATTGCACGTAGTAAGCCTCATAAGAAAGCTCAAGGCAAAGAGCTATGGAGAGGGCTATGCTCGGTGTTTCTCTGCGAGATCGAATCAGAAACGAAGAGATCCGTAGAAGAACCAAGGTCACCGACATAGCCCAGCAGATTAGCTCTTTGAAATGGCAGTGGGCGGGACACATAGCGCGAAGAACCGATGGCCGATGGGGCAGAAAGGTTCTTGAATGGCGACCACATACCAGTGCAGCGTTGGACACCCACCGACCAGGTGGTCAGACGACCTGATAAAGGTCGCAGGAAGGCGCTGGATGCAGGCGGCTTCCAACCGGTCATATTGGAAATCCTTAGTGGAGGCCTATGTCCAGCAGTGGACTTCTTGTGGCTGTGATGATGATGATTGCACGTAGTGTCATCTGTTTATAATTGGAGCGCAACTCCTTTATCTATGCCGTTTTTAGTGCAATATCCACAATCCCAACTAATATTATAAATGCGAAAGTGAGTTTGTTTGTTTATTTCGCTTTCACGCCGTATCTACTGAACCGATCATCATGAAATTTTGCATACACATAGGTTAGGGTACCGAGAAGGACATAGGCTATATATTACGCGGGCGAAGCCGCGGGTAACAGCTAGTAATAGGTATATAAAGAAAACAACAAGGAAAATCATCTTGTCCGTCTGTTTACCAACGTCACAAAATTAAACAGAGCTAATTCCCACGTCAGCATTTTCCATTTCAGCCATTTTGACAGTCTTCAAGCCAGACAGTTTAAAGTGTCCATCTTATCTTTTATCATAGATTTTACAGTTAACTGATAAAATACTAGACTGCCATCAAAACAGGAAATTTCCCCGTGTTGAAAATGAAAGACAAGTTAATCCTTTAGTTATACGTTCCATCATCATCATCATCATCAGGTCTTTTTTAGTCTCCACTGCAAGAGCACGCACGACCCTCTCTAAACTATCAGAGCCATATATTAGCCATAGCAGTCAGAGGATTTGGCCTACACTCTCCACAATGGCCAGACGGGTTGGAGAGGTAACATTGATGTTCAAAGCTTTGTTTAGCTTGTGTTTCCTAAGTTGCCTTCTACAACGTCCACGGAAAGACTTGGAGTGGTCTTATTCTACTCTGCCGAGAACCACACGGCTAGCCGGGAACCGCACGGCTACCGGGAACCGCACGGCTACCGGGAACAACACGGTTATACGTTTGGGAGTAACAAACAAATCAACATATGACCATAGGCCTAGCACATAACTGAATCCGTGTGGTTCCCGACAGAGTAGAATAGAACCACTCCATCTCTTCCCGTGGATGTCGTAGAAGGCGACTAAGGAAACGCAAGCTAAACAAAGCTATAAACATCGAAGAGACCTCTCCAACCCGTCTGGCCAGCGTGGAGAGCGTAGGCCTAATCCTCTGACTGCTCTGGCTAATATATGGCTCTGTAAGTACAGAGAGGGTCGTGCGCCTGAATGTGGAGATTAACAAAGAACTGTTGATGATAACTGAATCTGTTCCTGTAACGGAACGGCACGTTATTAGGGTTTCGTACCCAAAGGGTAACAACGGGGCCCTAGACTTCACTGTCTGTCCGTCTGTCTATTTGTCTCCAGGCTGTATCTCTTGAATACCTCTTGAACCATGATAGCTAGACAGTTGTAAATTTTCACAGATAATGTATTTCTGTGAATAAAATAAATATTCAAGAGAAGCTCCCAAACATCAAACGCAAACAATGATAGTTTTTCGCAATCGTGTTTTTTGTCGTTTTTGCTCGGAAGTCTAATATTGTATAGATACTGGTTCGGAACCCTACATGCGCGAGTCCGCGTCGCACTTGGCCGATTTTTAGTCTACCCCGTAAGGGATAAAAACTTGATAATATGTATGTAAGAACTATTTAATTATACTAATTTTAAAATGGGTAAAGATTTGATTGTTTGTATATTTGCATTGAATAGGCCCCGAAACTACTGGGCCGATTTTTAAAATTCACACGGACGAATTCGCGGGAACATTGCTAGTAAGGTATATTTGTGTTAAAATCACAAAATTTTAAGATAATACATCATCATACCTGTGGGCATACACTTAAGAAGTTTTTTGGCAATAAAACTGAAGTTTTTGCTAGTAGGTACGTATTAAATTGCTGGAATCGCCCGAACGTCATTGCTAAATTATTCCGAAGTTCTTGATTTGCGTCTAAAATTAGATAAATGCGAATTCATACAATAAATGATTAAGTTTCTAGTTACTGCTTTTGCAATAGAACCTCATCATATTAAGGCTGGTACATGCGCTAATGACCTTCAGGATGGTCCTGAATGACCTTCAGGACCTTTCCCCGTCAGAAAGTCAGCGGTCGACTGGCGCCCGACGCCCGCGCGCATTCAAAATGTTAAATAACATAAATTTAATATTAAAAAGAAGAATAATCTGTAAAATAAAAATTCCTCGGGAGAGTTTGTAGGTTGATTGGTATTGTATTTAACATAAAAATTGCGTGACTCTAAGACAAGGAGTTACGTAGTTAATGAATATTTGCACTAAAAATCAATGTACGCGGTAATTTTTTTTTTCTAAAAAACTATGAACTAGAAAAAAGTCCTCTTCAGCAAGTAAAGATTAAAAACCATTCTACAATATATGTTTTTTTTTGGGTATTATGCTTTATGTTTGACCATTTTTATAGAGGTTAAACATAGTCGAAATGCCAAGGAGCACCCGTTGACTTCAGCCTACTGATGTGCATACGCCGTTTCTATAAGTTTTAGTCACTTCTTTTGCAACGGAACCTCATCCTTCCCACCATTTATCAATCCAATGCTGGGCATACGCACGCTGTTTTCTTAGGTTTTTACTTTCTTTTTTTGGCAACAGAATCATTCGCAGCCCACATAACCACAGCTGGGCCCACACCGTTTTTGACAGTCCTGTGCTAGTTTTATCCACTGTTTTTATCTCATCTGATCAGAGGGTTAGGTCAGGTAATTAACATTTTATTTTAATTTGCAATACTTAGCAAATTAAAATAAAATGATAATTGCCGAAAAGGAGGCCAGCTTAGCTTTATGCTGATAGCGGGGTGCTACAGCGCTGAGTTTTAGTTATTCATTTTCAGCTATAAAAAGTTTTTCGACTACATATAGTCCTTAGCTCTATAGGCAACTTGTTAAAAAGAAACAATCGCCAAAATGAATTGCATTTTTTTATCACCGTTCGTGAATGATAGTAATTCGCGACTGCCGAAGATATAATGGGCTTTTTAATGGCCCATATAATATAAACAGTTCCTTATTGTCGCATTATCTGTCCATTCACAGGCTTCTCACGAACTTATCTCGCTGGCTACTGTTTTAAATTAATATTTTGTTTAAACGTTCAGTGACAGCAACTAATTAAACGATAGAAAAAATCACGATCATACAGATAGAGATACAGATTTCAAAGATCCTCATAAATTAAGTATTTTTATGAGCTATTATTTTTAAAACAAAACTGGTTGTTGCGACCCGTTGTTCTATTTTGATATTTTGATGGGTCGCGACCTGGCAAATGGAAACGCTGGATAGAGGAAGAGGTTTTTCTAGTAAGCACAGGATTGTTTAATATCCTGGACATGGATGACATGTTCTCATAATACAACAACATTAATTTGCCCTTAACAAGTTAGTATAGGCGATACCCCTAAGCTATCAAACACAAGTGTCAATCACACAAGATCTACGTTATCAATTATTACATATTTGTTGCATATGTGTCACTCACGTCAGACCCTTGACCTAGAACTGATTTGTACAGCAGTGCAAATAGATAAGATTGTAAAGGAACCAGTCACGAAGTTTGTTGTTGTACTTTATTAGTGAAATAGGTAGCGGTTGCGACATGTGTATTCAGTGCTTGTTTGCTTGTCTGCGTAACTGAAGAATAGGCTGAACAGTAAATAAGGCGTCGGTGGCGCCACCCAGATGCATCTAGCATACGTTAATGGATTATTGTGATAATTTCGATTTTCATTGCTTGCTGATTTTCAATGATAAATGCCAGTATTTGAATGCATACGTATCCCTAGATATTTTGTTTGTTTAATGACATATAAATGAAATTATAGCGCTCAAATATCCGATATCGAGGTCGCAGAAATACAGACTCACAGATTCATTCCAACTTGCACGGTAGTGCCCATAAATACCTTTGCTAATTTAGGGGCTACACACACAGTTAATTGCATAAAATCCTACATCAGATCTTCTAAAATGTTTGCCTCGTGGGCAATCCACCATGTTTTAAGACAGCGGCGATGCTTTATTTTTTCACGTTGTTGTAGACTTTGTCGGACCTAATCGATCCTTATGACCTACATGAATTTGGAAACCTTATCCTAAATTGTGTGTTTGTTTGTTACAGTCCGCCAACGTTCAAGACCCTCACGCCGACCTCTCGCACCCAGCTGAAGCAACAGTTGATGCGAGAGCATGCACAGGAGCAGCTCAGAAGAGAATCTTTACAGGTAAACTTCCCCATACCTTTTTTTAGGCACTGGCCAAAAAAGAAAGATGTTGTAACGCGTTTTTCTGTGCCATCGTAGCCGTAAAACCAAAGACACATAGAGTTGTGGTAGAGCCACGCTACAGACGAAAATCACTTTTGCAGTAGCATAAATGGGCTGGTTCGTCCGGGGAAGTGCCACACTCTCCCAGAAACACTCGGTTGAGTAGCTTTACCGCTTCTATGCTTCGTTCGGTAAGTGAGCTGGAGGCTCATTCCCTCCTGCCCTGTGGGAAGGGAAAAAACAAAAGGCTGGCAATGCTCATGTCATGCCCCTGGTGTTGTATTAGTCCATGGGCAGCGGTGATCACTTATCGTTTACATTAAGAAAACGAATTCCTTATTTATTGAATAGTCTTCCAGCAGCCTTGGTACAGGGAACTAATAAAAAAAGGTTTAAAAGATGTCTTAAAAATTACTATTTGGATAGTATATAATTCTTTCAGTTTAATAATTCACTTCACTTATTAATAGTTGCCTAAAATTTTTTTTTATTACATTCCTAATTCAGACTGTTCGACATTCCACATCTGATGGATTATAGTATCTGCTGTTTAAACTTATCTGTAAACCTTGTCATATTTTTATACTCTCTAAACTTATTTTAATTAAGTATAAGTTAATAAATATATGTATAAGCACTCCATTTATAAATATTGTTAAACATTTAGATTCTACAGTCAAACTATAAAATAGTTTTGTAGAACAATTGGTAAACACCATATTTATATGTATGTTCTTCTCTTCTCTTATTTTTTGCTGCCGAGCTTTAGCTACACTTTACGTATTGATAAATATGGCCAAGTAACATATTGAGCAACGGACAAGTATGCAAATAGTGTACGTGCGTTACGAGCGCATTGTATCGGCTTGTCTCTGAATGTTAAAGTTCGCGTGAGCGGAATACTGGGCGGGATAACACAGGTGTCAATGTTACTTTTTATCCGACTGATCCACCCAAAGGAAGGGTTATGTTTTGTGTGTAAATATGTTTGTACTCGTATAAAGTTTAAATAATAGTTTTAATTTTTTTTTAGTTTTAGTAAAATGTATTAGTACATATAGCTTAAAATTATGTATCCGTTGTGTAACTCGTATAAAGTATATATGTAAGTATCTATATAAGTATGTCTGTTCCATGGTCGCTTTCTTGAAACCTTAACAGCCAATAACTTTAAATTAATTGACAGTCCAATAAAAGTGGCTCGCCGGACCTTACGCTCGAGTGCCACCATCTGGTGGTTATCATTTCCAAAAGCCCTCACTGTGTGAAACCATGTTTAAAGAAATTTATACAAACTGTAAATTATAAATGTCAACAAGTTGACAGCTACTGAAGCGACAACTACAAAAATCAGCCAAGCAAATGAAAAATAAGGAGCTTTCTTTGTCAGTTGGCTATGCACTATATGTGTGCCGTGCGGTTCCCGGCAGAGTAGAATAGGATCACTCCGAATCTTCTCTTGGATGTCGTAGAAGGCGACTTAGGAAACACAAGCCAAACAAAGCTTATAAATGTTAATGAGACCTCTCCAACCTGCAGGCCGATTTGCTAACTCAGTGTACAACGATTTGATTGTCACTTTAGCATCCATTACGGTTTTCATATCATAAATAAAAATAGTTATTCATACCGAAGCCGTAATGAATATTGAGGTTACCATTAAAATGATGCACACCGTAGTTGACAAAAGTTAGTTAATAGGCCTGCTGGCCAGTGTCACAGCGGCGACACTCTGTACGTGAAAGTTCGGGTACCGGTGACTTTGAGCCCGGCCGTGTAAGCGCTAGGGTTGACAACTCGTCGGTAGTCACTCTCTACTCACTTCGTGCCTGCGGTGCGAGACGTGCGAAAGACGCAAACACAACACAGACAGCCCTCGACCAAGCCAATTCCGTGGCGGGCCGTTCCCGCCCCGAGCGCCTCTCGCTGCCACCGCACACGTCCACACATAGCCGCAAGCGGTTTTACGAGCACACATGCTTAAGTGTCTTTTCTATTTGCGCAGTGGATTTGGCCTGGATTAGGCCAAATCCTCTGACTGCTCTAGCTGAATTATATAGCTCTGGCAGTACAGTGAGAGTCATGCTCCAACAGTGGATACTAATGACCTGATGATGATGATAAATGTTGACAGTGAACTAACCAATAATGTTACTATTGCAGGCACAGCAAGCAGGGCAATCCAAAGACAATGAAGACAAGAAGAAGTCCACACCGGCGGAAGTGCCGCGGATCACGCCCCTCGTCGAATTACCTCCACAGGTTTTACAGGTATGTAACTTCTTCTTCTTCAGCTTTTCCCACTTTATGTAGGGTCGGCACAGCATGTCAGTTTCTTTCACTTCACTCTATCGCTGGTCATACTCTCTGTTACACACTTCTTACACATGTCCTCTCTTACGCATTCCATCCACATATATTAGGAAACACAAGCTAAACAAAGCTTAAAACATCAAAGAGACTTCTCTCGTGTGGCCAGCGTGGAGAGTGTAGGCCAAATCCTCTGACTGCTCTGGCTAATATATGGCTCTGGTAGTACAGATAGGGTCGTGCTCCTGCAGTGGAGACTAACAAAGACCTGATGATGATGATGAATATTATTGTCGCAGTTCTGAACATCTAATGGATAGAAAAGTTGGTCAGGGCTGATATCCTCGACTGCCTGTCCGGTGGTTGTTGCAAGTATAGCATCGGGTACGCGCGCTTGGCCTCCTGAGCCGCTACTTTCTCATCCTCAATCCATCCGAGCAAGTAGCATCCCAAATACCTTTATACCATCCTTCCAATCCCCTTCTTCGCTTAAAAAACGATTTCAATGGGCAGTCAGACCGTCGGAACCAAGATAAGCCATAAACACGTGCATGTATAACACTAAACTACACCAACTTCGTATTATAAAGTCCACTAAAATCAATTTGCAAAATCGTCTAAGGCAAACCCCAACTGTACCCCTTGACCCCACCAAAACTCAAGTGAATGATTTAAATGGGGAAATCAAGTTTCAAATATAAGTGGACTGCAAACCCCAACTATACCCCTTGACTTCCCACCAAAAACTCAAGTAAATTATTTAAATGGGGAAATCAAGTTTCAAATGTAAGTGGACTGGTTGGTGTTGCACTTTAATTATGATCGTGTTGCAAATGAAAGCGCCATTCTTACAGGATTTTGTGCATCAACTTACAATGTTCCATCACATGTTTCAGGTCCGAACAGTTCTGGAAAACCCCACCAGGTATCACGTGATCCAGAAACAGAAAAGCCAGGTGCGGCAGTACCTTAGTGAATCCTTCCAACCACAAACACAGGTATGTACCGAAATTCATAATAACTTTTTAGTTACTATGATAATTACTACATTTTTAAAGGGTGGTTCACACCGCCCCTTAAGCGAGCGAGGACGGCGAATATAGTTTCATCTGTTTTTATACTTTGGTTAAGAGTCGCCTGGAAGCGCATGTCTCCATACAAACGGAAAAAGGGAATTGTGGCAATATTTGATAATTTTGGAGTAAAATTAAGCATTTAATCAATTAATCTAATTATAATCTACGTACGTTCCTATACAGCTTGGTTAAAATACCAATGGTTTGAGAATAACAAGCCTTTTCAAATTTGTATGAAAATCTTGGGAGGCGTATAATTCTCAAACTGTATAGGAACGTACGTAGATTATAATGACATTAATTGAATGGATGCTTAATTTTGCCCGAAAATTATCAAATATTGCCACAATTCCCCTTTTCCGTTTGTATGGAGACATGGGCGTCCAGACGACTCTTAACGCAGCGAACTATATGAGCGATGCGGCTCCGAAGATATAGAGGTCGCTCGCCTCTCCCGCCTCGCTCAGGTAGACTAGGTAAAACTTAATTCAGAGGGTAAAATTTAATAACCGCAACTAATGAACAAAAATTTGATTTTGAATACTAACGTTAATACATACGTGAAAGTATATAGTCAAACACTTATCTGTGACGGTATATTGTAGATCAGGCAACTAATCCAAAAATGAGTTGGATATCATTCTGTTCAACTAAGGAATTGACCAACTCCCTCGGATAGGGATTTCGTTAACTTGTACCGAAGAGCCATTGCGTCCAGACAGACAAAGTGTAGTGACATCAATAGTGCGTACAATTACTACTGTCTGTCCCTATGTATGCTTAGATCTTTGAAACTACGCGACGGATTTAGATGCCGTTTTATTTAATAGATAGAGTGATTCGATAGGAAGGTTTATTCGAATAATACATGTCCGGGCACAGTCGCGGAGGCCTGCTAGATAGTAAGTAATAATTGACAAAATTTTGACGCCGGGTGGTTTCCGGCAGAGTAGAATAAGACCACTCCAAGTCATCCCGTGGATGTCGTAAAAGGTGACTAAGGAAACACAAGCTAAACAAAGCTTATAAACATCAAAGATCCTCTCCAACCCGCCTGGCCAGCGTGGAGAGTGTAGGCCAAATTCTCTGACTACTCAAGCTAATAATGGCTCTGGTAGTACGGAGAGGGATAATTCTACCCAAAAACTTGTTTTTTTTTAAATATTTTCTAAGTTGTTCATACTCGTACTAACAATACTACCTCTAGTTTTTTTCCTTATTTTCCATTGTTCATTCTTCCTTCCAGACAAATGGCCGGGGCGCGCCGGTCCAGTCGGCTCCCGAGCTGGGCAGCCGGACGCCGGCCTCTCCCGACCGAGCGTCTTCCTCCAGCCTCCTCAGTCCAGGGATCTGCTCAGTTGGCACCAACAACTCGGAGGTAATCAGAATTTATGTCAATACAGGTTTTTGTTGCCTCACGCTAAACAACCATCTAGTTCTTTTACGCTAACATACAATAGATAGATAAAACATTTGTTGACACCATAACACACGTACATTATAACAATTAACCTAAAATATTAAACTTAAAAACAGTTCAGGAATGTGTGTGCTACAGTATTTCAAAAGGCTGTAGCTCAGTGTGGGACATTGCTCAGCAAAACACTGATTTTCAGCTACCACCAGAGTCGTACCACCACAATGTAGGTTGATTCGTAATACATATAAAAATTGATTGGATTTCTTAAAAGTCTTGTCAAATTCTTGAATTGCTGAATTTCCTGGAGTTGTGCGTGTCACAGGATTGAGAGCTCGATTAGTTGAAATGTTAGTATTCCGACTTATCCGATATGAAAATAAAATAGCCGCAAGCACATGAGAAAAATGTTGCTATATTAAATCCTATCACACATTATTATTGATGGATGACCCTTGGTGACGAGCTCCGTGGCGCAGCGGTCAACACGCCTGCCTGCGATACGGATGGTCCCGGGTTCGATCCCCGGTCAGGTCAAGATGGAAAATGATCTTTTTCAGATTGACCTGGGTCTTGGATGTTTATCTATATAAGTATTTATTATAACATATATTATCGTTGAGTTAGTCTCCCATAACACAAGTCTCGAACTTACTTTGGGGCTAGCTCAATCTGTGTGATTTGTCCGTGTATATTTATTTATTTATAATTAGATTAGGCGAATATCTCGTCCATTTAGAAGTGTGTTTATGAGTAGAATCCTCAATTTCCAAAGTATCGCTGCATTGGAGCCCGGGAAAAGGTGTTTTTAGTAGCGCGCGAGCAACAGTCACATTCCTTAACCCCTTCTGCCGAGGCGTGTCAGAGGCATAGCCAGCCATTTGTTTCCTATGTACTTTGCCAATTTCCGCAAAACGTGTGGCTGAATTAGCGTACACAGCGGTATAGTTTATTTACTATGTTGCCGTAAATAAAGAAATTTTCTGTGAAACTAATATCTGTACGAATATTATAAAGCTGAAGAGTTTGATTGTTTGAACGCGCTAATTTCCGGAACTACTGGACCGATTTCATAAATTCTTTTACCGTTGGACAGGTACGTTATCTCTTAATGCCATAGTCTAGGTATGTACCACGGGCAAAGCCGGGACTGCTAGTACATTATAAAGTATGGGATTAAATCATCATCATCATCATCAAGTCTTTGGAGTCTCCACTGCTGGAGCACGACCCTCTCTGTACTACCAGAGCCATATATATTATATATGGCTCTGGTAGTACAGAGAGGGCTGTTCTGGCTTATATATTATATAAGCCAGAGCAGTCGAAGGATTTGGCCTACACTCTCCACGCTGGCCAGACGGGTTGGAGAGGTCTTTTTGATGTTTATAAGCTTTGTGTAGCTTGTGTTTCCTAAGTTGCCTTCTACGACATCCACGGTAAGACTTGGAGTGGTCCTATTCTACTCTGCCGGGAACCACACCGTACGGGATTTAATAGTTGATACTAATTATTGATGGTTTATTTTCAAGGCCGATGAGTTCCTGGAAGACATCCTATCCCTCGACACAGGTGCAGGCATGTCATCGTCAGGTCCTGCGTCCGCCGCCAGTTCGATAGCTGGCGACTGCAGTGGCCTGGGAGACGCTGATATGCACGCTTTGGCTAAGGACCGACAGAAGAAAGACAATCACAATATGAGTAAGTTGGCCGGAGACGTTGTTTAGTTCATCATCATCAGGTATTTTTTGTCTCCACTGCTGGAGCACGACCCTCTCTGTACTGCCAGAGCAGTTAGAGGATTTGGCCTTCACTCTCCTTCCACGCCAGACGGGTTGAATGGTCTCTTTGATGATTATAAGCTTTGTTTAGCTTGCTTTTCCTACCTTAGTCGTCTTTTACGACATTAACGGGAAGACTTGGAGAGGTCCTATAATACTCTATCGGGAACCATACGGCTAATTAGTTAATTATATATAAATTCATAGTTTGATGAACAAGTGGTTGTTGTTGTTTTTCGTGTGTATAAGCGATATAATTGCTTGACGGATCTTACAAGACCTAATGACAAAGAGAATCATACTCTTTAATAAAATATATTAATCATTCCGCTGTAAAATAAATGAAATATGTAAAAAAAATATTTACGATTGTATTTAGATTCAATTCAGAAAACAATTGATGAAAATTTGTTAAATTGTAAATAAATATGTGTAGGAGTTCCTCAGGGCTCACATCTCCGACCTACGACATTTTAATTCAAAAGAAATATTACAATCAACTAATTAGGTTTACGTACATTTATTTACTTAATTTTATTTATACTTAATTGCTCTATAATATAATACCTACATATATTTCCGATAAGACTAATTTACTAAAAAATGTTTATCTTATTGATTAAATCATGTTCTTTTATTTTTTCGATAGTGAATCCTGGTGACCCGTAATACAGGTTTCTTGGAAACCTAGCATGGGCACCAGTTCTCCACAAAAAATGCTCTTTTATAATGTTGAGTTCGTTACTTATTCACACTCACTAAACAAAGCTAATGTAGAGTCCTGGTGACCTGTAACACAGGTTCCCTGGAAACCTAGCACAGGCACCAGTTCTTACTCCACCACGCTTTTATTTATTTAGTTTCTTTTTTACAGCTTTACAATAATGTATATACTTTTCTATTATGAATTTATGTAAGATAATATTTTGTCATATATTTATACTTTATTGTGGAGACAAATAAATAAATATTTTGATTTTTTTTTTGATATCGGTTACTTCAACTTCATATTGTCCTGACTAACAGGCTTCATTGAAGGCAGTCGTAAACCTATGTCAGATGCCTCTAGGCAGCTTGAGAACCCTGATACCAGTTTTGGTCATTTACAATACGAAAAAAAATAAACGATAGTGTTCGAAAGAATAGTATGTCATTTTTTTTACATATTATTTATTAATTTTGTAAGTCTTGTTGATGAATTATGCGTCAAATATAGTATTGTAAACATGTTACCTAAAACAAAACGTGTCTTTTCAGTCGAACGCCGCCGCCGGTTTAACATAAACGACAGAATCAAAGAGCTCGGGACGTTACTGCCCAAAACCAATGACCCCTTCTACGAGGTCATCCGGGACGTAAGGCCGAACAAGGGCACGATACTCAAGAGCAGCGTCGACTACATCAAGTGTTTGCGAGACGAGGTGAACAGGCTAAAGCAAAGCGAGCAGCGGCGGAAGCAGATTGAGCTGCATAATAGGAAATTAATGCTTAGGATACAGGTAATACATTAAACTTTTTTTTTAACTTTGACGAGCTCCTTGGCGCAGCGGTCAACACGCCATGCTGCGACACGGATGGTCCCAGGTCAAGATGAAAAACGATATTTTTCTGATTGACCTGGGTCTCGGATGTTTATCTATATATGTATTTGTTATAAAATATAGTATCGTTGAGTTAGTATCCCATAACACAAGTCTCGAACTTACTTTGGGGCTAGCTCAATCTGTATGATTTGTATATTTATTTGAAAAAAAAAAAACTACCTCTTTATTATTATTACAGGTCAAAGAATTAATAATAGTACTCACAGATTCACATAGATGACGCTACTCGTTGCTACACGACATTGTATCTTCGGTATTATGAGAATATAAAAGCATTATTCACAAAATATATCTAATTAATAATTAGAACAATATTTTTGGCTAATTATTTTAAAAAATACACCTCGGTTTTAGTAAGTTTAGGCTGACGCAGACTACCGCCATCTAGTATCGAGTGGCTGCTTGCCACTCGCCGCTACAAGATGGCGGTAGTCTGGAGCGCCATACATTTGCCTACTTTTGCCACCTTAATTTGGTCCAATATTTTTTTATGAGTCGGGCAGTCTATTATGTAGTCTAGTACGAAACTCGCAGTGTCCCTTGCAATATGGCGGTACCGTCACCTCTCCCTATGGAGCTAAGGAGTTGTTATGATATCTAAGAACCAGGGAGTGTGACAAGAGCGTTGCGGGCCATTTATTTTTGTTCGCCTAAGGGAAGGGGGGGTGGGCCTTCAGCTCTCTCACTCACCGAACGAACATCAGTTTATGTAGAAGTGTTTGGAAAGAATATGCTGTGTCAGGAGCTGGAGCGGCTATAGGCAATGCGGCTAGCGACCCATCACTATTTAGGCATTCCTTTGCGAATTGGTTTAGATATAAAAGTTTAGTTTTTTGTTTAAATCTTTGGATGACTTATTATTATTATTTTCATTCCGCTTTCGGTTTTAACGCTCACGAACACGCCAAAAGTGGCATTTGGGTTTTATGACCTTGTGCCCTGTCTATCCTGCAAGGGATAAAGATGTGATAATACGTACGTATTAACAGCTTGTTTCTTTGTCAGGAGTTGGAGCGGTTGGCGAGACTGCACGGTTTGACGCTGCCCGGCGCGGACGGCTGGGCGTCGCCGCACGACAGCGGCGTGGACACCGCCGGCTCCGAGCCCCACGCCTCGCCCACACACCTGCCGGTAACTCCACCCTCTGCTCTCATCATCATCATCATCATCAGATAAACTAATTCCATAATAATATAAACTGATTACATCTGAACACATACATCTTCTTTTTTTAGGTTTCATTTCTTCTTCCACTGACCAAGCGATTAATGCAAAAAGAAATTAAACCTTTTCCCAGCAGTGGGGAACAATAGCAGGCTTATATGAAAATACATTCTTAATACATAAATATCAACGTATCAAGATTGTATACTTTTTTTTAGTACCTTAAGAGTCGCCTGGAAGCGCATGTCTGCATACAAACGGAAAAAGGGAATTGTGGCAATATTTGATAAGTTTAGGGCAAAATTAAGGCATCCAATCAATTAATCTCATTATAATCTACGTACGTTCCTATACAGTTTGGTTAAATTATCAAATGAGAATTATACGCCTCTCAAAATTTCCATACAAATTTGAAAAGGCTTGTAATTCCCAAACCATTGGTATTTTAACCAAGCTGTATAGGAACTTGCGTATATTATAATAAGATTAATTGATAAAATGCTTAATTTTACTCCAAAATTATCAAATATTGCCACAATTCCCTTTTTCCGTTTGTATGAAGACATGCGCTTTCAGGCGACTCTTAACAAATGGTATTATTAGGGATCCAGCAGTAGGTGACTTTTGCCCAGAAATCATTTGGCATGCAATGGGTGTGGCCAGCTCAGTCCCAATTCAACAATGCGAAAATGGATATTTGATAAAATTCATAACAAAAATAACAATGCCTTATTCATCTATTAAGTATATACCTTATTAATTTCCATAACTTATTATGCTATGAAAATAATATGAATAATAACTACAATATGATGATGGTGCAGGAGCTGACGTTGCCAAAATTGGAGCCCTCATCGTTGATGGACTTAGAAAAGGTATAACCTTCTGGTGACAGGAATCTGTGTCGTGCTAATGTGTACTTAATATATTTATTTTACATGTCTTAAAATTACCTGTGTCTCTCACGTGTGCTCTAGAGTTTCTCACGCGTTTCTCACTTTATTAATTAGTTCACCAATATTATTTTTATCCACGTTTCTCACGTGTTTGCCACCCACCTTTTTTATCCACGTTTCTCACGTGTTTGCCTTTACCTTTATGTGTTAGTAGTGGTCGGAATATGGATTGTGAATTTACTGCAAACGTACTCTTGTGAAGCATTCTCGTTATTTGTGATTACTGTTTTTTTTTCTTTTTTTTTGTTTCTCCTATATTTTTAATCGAGTTCTGAAAAAAATGTGGTTTTCAATTCGACTGTACTTCTTTGTTTTTTATTTCTTGTTATTGAAGAAGTGAAGTGATTAAAATAAATATTTTTAGAGCATAGGTCCAGACTGATTGTATTAAAATAGCTTAAGGCTTTGTAGTAAGCAACACTGGCGCCACCCAGCAATTAATTCGTTTGATCTTAAATCATATAGAATTAAGAAATGTACAAAACTAGTAAATTACTTGTCGTGTTTTCGAATTGGAAATGTAATTAAAGTTTCCAACATTGTTCCCATACGAAAAGTTGTTCATATTGACGGGCTGAAACTCCCTTAAGGATAAAACAATAAAAATCGCCATGTAGAATCGTTTTTAATTAAGCCCCATTTCGGTAATATAGTTATCAAAATATATTAAAAGTGTATATCTCTTTGGCACAGGAAGTGGTGATGCCGAAGTCGGAACCAGCTCCCCTCATGGAGCTGTCAGAACAGTCCACTGAGCTCATGCGTGACAACCTGCCCGCCAACGATTGCCTCAACGCGCTCGACGCGCTCGGTAAGTGCTGTGCAGGACTATAACCATCATCAGGTCCCTTTTCCCTAGCGGGGTAGACAGAGCCCAGGTCTATAAAACCTAAATACCACCTTTATCATGTTGGTAGGCTTGTAGGTGGAGAACGGAATCTAAGTGACGAGCTCCGTGGCGCAGCGGTCAACACGCCAGGCTGCGACACGGATGGTCCCGGGTTCGATCCCCGGTCAGGTCAAGATGAAAAATGATCTTTTTCAGATTGACCTGGGTCTTGGATGTTTATCTATATAAGTATTTATTATAAAATATAGTATCGTTGACTTAGTATCCCATAACACAAGTCTCGAACTTACTTTGGGGCTAACTCAATCTGTGTGATTTGTCCGTATATATAAATATATAAGTAGTGATGGGTTGCTAGCCGCATCGCCTATTGACATGATTCCTCACACCCATTCCCTCGATCGGCTTTTACGATCTGCGCGGAAAGAGAAGCAGCTGGTACATTCTACGTTTTTCTCATCATCAGGTCTTTTTTAGTCTCCACTGCAGGAGCATAATTCTCAGTACTACCGGAGACATATATTAGCCAGAGCAGAAAGAGGATTTGGCCTGCACTCGCCGGCCAGACGGGTTGGAGTGGTCTCTTTCATTCCATTCAATTCAATTTATTTATTTTGTGAACATAGGTACAAGAGATGTTATGAAAAATACAGGGTCTACTATGTCCCGCCCAAAGGCATATAAAATCATTAAAGTTGTAAATAATCAATTATACATTTTAGAATCTCATGCATTCATTAATAACATCCTAAATTAAAACATGATGTTAAATTCATCGTCAAAATAATTATCTATTACATAATGTCAAAAAATAATAAAAATGTCAAAAAATTAAATTTATGAAAATGAGTACAAGTCCAAGAAGTTCAAATTATAATTTATCACTAAGAAATTAATTAACGGAATAGTATGCCTTAGATATGAGAAAATTTAAAACATGTTTCTTGAATAACTTAATATTATTACAGTATATACGCAATGGCGCCTAAATTATATAACAATATTTTCAGGTAATTTGTTATATAATTTAGGCGCCATTGCGTATATACTTTTATGCAGGATGTGTATAATGTGATGTGTATAAGCTTCGTTTAACTTGCATTTCCTAAGTCGCCTTCTACGACATCCACTTTAAGACTTGAAGTGGTCCTATTCTACTCAGCCTGGTACCACACGGCTCACGTTTTTTTTACTCAACATAAAATTGTTTTTATTACAGATGGTCTGAAGTTGGGTTCGTGTTCGCCGCTAAGTCGAGACGAGGGGCTGTCGCTGGGCTGTCTCGAGCCCGACCTGTGCTTAGATCCAGTTCCTGAACATCACATGTATAGCCATAAAGACATTAAGGTAGATATTTTTTCTAATACTTCCTCTCGTTTTCAAATTAAAAGTGCTCCCTCACCGGCAGCATTCACGTCTAACTAACGTAACTTTACAGATTTGAGCATTACATAAGTACAAGAGATGAATCGAGTCGTGTGTATCATAATAATTATACATATATTTATTATGGAAAATGATCTTTTTCAGATTGACCTGGGTTTTGGATGTTTATCTATATAAGTATCTAGGTATTATAAAATATAGTATCGTTGAGTTAGTATCCCATAACACCAAGTCTCGAACTTACTTTGGGGCTAGCTCAATCTGAGTGATTTGTCCGTATAAATTTGTATTTATTTATATATATACAAATCACACAGATTCAGCTAGCCCCAAAGTAAGTTCTTGTGTAAGACTTGTGTTATGGGATACTAACTCAATGATACTATATTTTATTACAAATACATATCCAAGACCCAGGTCAATCTGAAAAAGATCATTTTTCATCTTGACCTGACCGGGGATCGAACCCGGGACCATCCGTGTCACAGGCCGGCGTGTTGACCGCTGCGCCACGGAGCTCGTCATTACGAATCTCGTGCGCCGCACGGGGCCCGACGCCGGACGAACGCCGACGTTCGGATATGTTTGTATTAGGTTGTTTTCGTGTAAATTGGCTTACGTTTGTATTTGTTCGTGTTTTACTTTCGCTGTTTTATGTTTTGTTTTACTTATCAATCTTATTATTATACATTGTATATGTAAATAAAAAATGCCTATCTAAATAAGAGAATTATTTCTTCAGTTAGGAATTATCGATATTGTTTAGCCATGTTTTATGATGTGCACCACCAGGTCTTTGAGTCACGAGCCGCCACTGCCTCTGACCCTGTGATGATACCATGTGTAATATTTTGATACAACTTGTAACATCAATGCGCTTCACTTGTGAGGCCGTAGACGAAATTTATAATGTTACATCATACGTGAATGCTTCTGGTGAGGGAGTACCTTTATATGAACTATAATTTTGTACTTACATGTATAAGTTAACCTAGTTTACATACACACAAACAGGGCGTTGCACATTATTTTAACGCAACTTTGGGCACAATTAAATACCGAAAGGAGTATAAAATCTCTGAAACAAAATTCATACGACCATAGTTTGGTTATGAAAAATGTAAATAACTTTACTTTTAATTAAAACATTCAGCTGTTTTATCACAAGAACACTTCTCCCAAACGCATACTCGCGAATTTTTAGACGACATAGATTTAGATTTTCAACAATATTTGTGTTTGCACAAACTAGACTGTAGTTCCGATGTGCTTATAAATCGGTGTAAATAGTTCCGCACTATTCTTAACCGAGTCTATCCCTTTGTCAGCGAAATAGCACGCAAATTAGCCACGTGCGCCGACGAGTTCGAGTTCCCGACTAGCGCATCCTTAAGAATTGATTGACGACGTAGTATTAAATTTAAAAAAAAAGGGCAATCTGAAAATGATATAATTGTTGATTATTTATCCTTCCAGATGCGATTATCTCCCTCTCCAGCGCTGTTAGGAGAAGACAGTAATGCGGTGCTCAACCTGGCTCAAATAGAGGACCTCATGGACGATGACTCGCATAACCCCGTCACCACAGGTCTGTACTCCTTTTATATACCTACTTAAAGAAAGAAAGAAAGAAAATCTTTATTCGACAAAATACATAACAACAAATGAATCATTAGCAATTCTTAGAAAATTAAAAATAAAAATTGTCAGAAAGGTGGCCAGCTCAGCTTTATGCTGCTAGCGGGGTGCTACAGCGCTGATTTTCAGCTGGTGCCATGAAGACGTGGGTTAGGTGACTTAATTATTATCATATTAATTACATTACTTTTTTACAATTTGCAATACATAATTCATATTTTTTATTAATTTCGGAGAATACAGACAAGAGAATACTTATACTAGACATCCCAATCCGATGTCTTATTTGGGCTGATCCCATTTCTTATACCGATTATCTCCATCTTTGGTGCTGTTAGGAGAAGAAAGAAATACAATGCTCAACTTGGCTCAAAAAAAGAAATTCATGGCATCGCATAACCCCTACACCACAGGTCTGTACGCCTTAACATAGAAACGATATCCTAATGTTAAAGTCTTATTTGGACATACGGCATACAACTCTGGGGCTCAGCCAGCGCCTCAAACATTTCGATAGTCCGTGACGTCAACATGGGTCCCAACGGAAGACCAGCGCTGGCCTTAAAGCCAGCACATGCTGAGTTGGGACCTATTTGAAAACGGACACAGTGCTGCGGTGGGGGGGCCATTTTTGTCGAGTGGAACCCCATATTCACTTTTATTTAATGTTTTTTTTTTCTATATGTAACTGTGTGTCCTTTTCAAATAAACATTATTCTATTCTATTCCATTATTCTATTCTATTCTAGTCCAAAAAAGTAAAACCGACTTCAACACTATGCGTAAATGTACGAACTGGAACTAAAAATTAGGTTTTAGTGTGTGTGGTAGTTCAATCAAAATAGAGGAACAATGTCGTCATCAACTTGGCTTGATTCTCGAAAGAATTAAACAGAAATAAAATAAAACCAAACGGCATACGTGTACATTTTTTTTGTTTTCGTTGATTTTTCCTAAAAGCACTGGATACATTTCGATAAAAAAATTATATGACCACCTTTGCAGTTTAGTCAAAACAGAGGAGTAACTTTCTCATCAATTTGTCTTAATTTCATAAAAAAATATGTGTGTTTGCAGGCGACCCGATGTTATGTTCGTCGCCGACGTCCCACCTCTGCCTCAGCGACGTGGTGGCCGAAGCTGCCGACAGAAACATCGCCTCCATGCTGCACGATGACTCCGCCTACTCCTCACATACTGCCGGTAACATCTTCCCTCTATTTTGAAATAAATCTCGGATTTTTTTTAAACCTAGGATATATTACAACGACTATAAGTGGAATTTAGAATAGAATAGAATAGAATAGAATAAAGCTTTATTTAGATAACTTAAACACACACATACTATTACAGATAACAACTTAAACAAATATTTTTTATTTATATAGTACAGCAAAAATAGTAACAGCCTATGTGCGCTGCAGCCATCCAAAAAGGTCATAAGCTCAGTGTAATCTTTACTCACGCTAAGCGAGCAAAGCACTGGTATTCTGCCATGACCTAAGTGGCGATCGACAGCAATCTACAATACTATAAGATTAACTCAAAACATGTTATTTAATCAGCACAAGAATATCAAAGCACAGTGCAGTAAATCTTTAGTACATAATAAAAATATATAAGAATATGCTATGAGCTAAATTGAAATAAAATATGTACTTATAAATAAATAGGTATAAAAATATATATTCAGACAAAATGAAATGATTAAAAAATATTGACTAAAAGTTCACTGTTAATGCCAAACTCCTACACAACAAAATCCGCTACCGACCAACCATGCGGTATTCCTAATTTTTGTTTATATAAAAGAAATAATTGGAATTGCTTCTTGAAAGAATATTTGGAAGGAAGGTGTCTAATAGGTGGAGGGATGTTATTCCAGCATTTGGTTGCTAGGTAGCGGAAACTGCCGGCAAAAGCAGCTGTTCTGTGTGAATAACCTGACAGAATGCCACGAGTAGCTCTCGTGCCATATCTGCTGTGGAATGAGGAGAATCTCAATTTACCATACAGATAATCAGGCTTCTTGAAGTGTATGATATCAAAAAGGAGAGATGCCAAGTGCAGATGCCTACGACCAGTCATATTCAGATTAGAGGCGGCATTTAGAAAGGGTGTGATTCGGCTTCTTGGAGGTATTTTATAACAAAAACGGCAACATGCATTTTGAACCCTTTGGATAAGACGACGAGACTTGGATAACATTCTAGGCCCGTAAATAATGTCTCCGTAGTTTAAACGAGATAGTATAAGTGACTCGCAAAGCATGACACGTATTCTATCACAAAGAAGGTGGCGGATGCGGTATAATATTTTAAGTCGATAAAAACAAGATTTTACTAAATTTGCAACGTGCTTTTCGAAACGAAGTTCACTGTCAAGAAGGATACCTAAGTTTCTAGCCTCCTCAACTCGTGCGATCTCTTTATTTTGTACTTGGATCTTTAGATCTAGATTAAGAATTTTTTTGACTTGACATTTTGACCCAACAATAACAAATTTGGACTTTTCTGGATTAAGGACCAGTCCATTCTTCTCTGCCCATCGATTTATACCATCCAAATCATCATTTATTCCTTTAACGGCAGACTCAAATTTTTTGGACTAGCGGACAGGTATAATTGAACATCATCGGCATATATGTGATATCTGCAATGTCTAATGGATTTAGATAGATCAGCGCCGTATATGATGAACAGAAGAGGGCCGAGTATTGATCCTTGTGGTACACCACGATGTATAGGTTTGACATCGGAGAAGATTGATGAGCCGTTTTCTTTATCTATTTTTACGCACTGGGTGCGACCTTGCAAATAACTTTTGAACCAGACCAGCGAGTTTTGATCTACACCATAGTAAGTTAACTTTGAAAGTAGCAGTGGAACAATTATGCTATCAAAAGCGCGGGAAAAATCTAGCAGCACCAGACAGGTGCCGTTACCTTGATCTTGCTCAGACAGTATATTGTCCACCACGTCCAACAATGCGGTCGTAGTACCCATACCCTTGCGAAAACCAGATTGATATGGAGGTAATATGTTATTTGATTCTACAAAATCACAAAGCTGCATGTATACTACCTTCTCAAGTAACTTTGAAAGATATGGTAGAATACTTATTGCTCGTAAGTCTTTAGGCTCCTTAGGATCATCGACTTTGGGCAATGGAGTAACTATGGCCGATTTCCAAACACTAGGTACCTCTCCGGAGAGAACAGAACTATTTATAATATGTGTAATAATTGGGAGTGTCCTAGGCAATGTAAAAAGTAGCATATCTCGACTTATACCATCTCCACCAACAGCGTTTGTAGTAATGGAAAGAATAAGTTTAGCAATATCATCTTCACTTACTGTCTTTAACGAAAAAGAGGCATTGCAAAACTTTTGGGAATTGAAAAAAGAAAATTCGGACGGAGGAACTGTATCGCAACCAGGGACATCAAGAAAACAGTTATTAATAGCATTTGCGTCATGAAGGCTTTCAGGAAGATTGTCACGATTTTTGAGGTTCTTTATTGGTATTGTCTTTTTTAAATTATTCCAAAGTGACTTTGAGTCTTTCGATATCGTGTTTACGTGATGATTGTAATATGCTTTTTGTTCGTTAAGAATACTATTGGTAACTAAACTTTTAAGCTCAATATAATATTTCTTAGAACTTTCAGATTTGAGCTTGCGATATTTATCATGTGCTTCATTACGCTCAGCCATCAATAATTTAATATTGTCCGTAATCCATGGGTACGAGTTATTTGGTTTAATTTTTCGAGTTTTAAATGGAGCGTGTCTGTCAAATAGCGATAGCAAAAGTTGATTAAAAGTATTTGCTTTCTCCTCCACCGAGCTTAAGAGCAAAATAGATTCCCAGTCAATTGAATTTAAATCTTTGTTAAAAAGGTCGATATTTATATTTTTAATAGGGCGGTAGGTTATAATTTTTGGAGGTATTTTATTTCTTTTCACAGCAAAAGTAACATTCACCATAGCATGGCCTAGTCCACCTGTGATATTTGTTACGGACACCTCGCGGACATTAGCATTTGTACATACGACGTCAATCAGTGACTCCTTAGGGAGGCCATCTTTGATGTAAAAGTGCGTGGGCTCGGAAACCACTTGATTCAGATCCATGTAATTCAAAAAGTTAATAAAATTTAAAGATTTTTCATTTGTCTTTAATAGGTTTATGTTGAAATCTCCCAGTAATATCACATTATCGTAATTAGAAAAGTGAGTCAGCGATTCAGTTAGAGCATCAAAAAAGTTATCAACATTAATCCACTCGGGACGGTAAGCCGTTCCAATAATAAAACTGCGACCATTGATTGATAAGGATAACCACATTTGCTCGATGTTAGCGGCGGGATATGTAACAAGGCGTGCTCGAATACCTGTTTTCACGTAGAAGGCGACCCCCCCGCCACGACCATTACGCATTCGCGTCGGCCGCGGCGTGTTTCTCAGTCGATAGCCGGGCACTGCAGGAGCACGCCACTCTTCGCCTTCGCGCAGCCATGATTCGTTTATTGCGACAATATCGGCATTAAAGCGACTCATGGCTACGAGAAAGTCTTCGTGGCCAGTTCCTAGGGATCCCGGATTGAATAAACCTAACTTTAGGAATGAAGTTTTATGAGTACCGAGGAATGGTTAAAACATATGTTGCGAATAAGTATAAACGGCACCGTGGCAAACGAGTAGTAATAAAAGTATATAAAAATGTGATAGGATCATGTGTTTTGTGTTTATGTGTAAGAATGAAAAAGCGAATAGGTATTGTATGTATGTTTATATATGTATATAATATTGTGCTTGAAATTTGGCGATAATAAATAATAGTTATTAGAGTGAAATACTGCGTAGTGCTGTGATAAAAACTTTTATTTCTGTCGTTGATTGCAATGCACGGCTGAATCAAAAAAATAAAAGTACGATTACATAAGAAAAAGGACTGCCATGCATTTAATTTCGACAAATACATTTCATGTCTGTTGATTAAAACCAGAAAGAAATAGTTCATTGGCAGTATAGTAACAAAGCGGACAATTGAAATATTCTTACTATGACAATGAAATGCACAATAAGTGATTAGGAGATTACGGTTTTTTTGGTTCATTAATATCTCTTTAGTAAAAAAAGCATGGACTATGTTAAAGAAATTTAGGTTAAACACTTTACACAAGGAGATAACAGTAACACAAACGTATTGTTCATTTAAAAACACGTACAAGATCATCGTCGGTACGGATACGGTGGCGAGGCACATCCAGTCCCGGGTTCTGGCGTGCGTATATCCTACCATCGCGGGTCCAAACAAAACGCCAGTTATGACGTTCTTTAAGTTCCCGCGCCTTCTGGAACAACATGCGATTGATGCGCGTCAGCCGCTCGTTGACATAAAAACGCTTCGCTGGTCCAGGGACTCCAGATCCCTCGGTGGTGACGCCGCGCCTCACCCGCGCTGCCTTAAGTAGCTGGTCTCTTACGGTGCGCCGTGCCAGCCGCACCACGATGAGCCTTGGTCGAGTTGCAACCATCTGGGGATCCTCGGACCCAGGGGCCCGTCCCACCCGCACCGCACTAACTACATCTTGTTCACTGACTGACACACCGAGTTTTTGTCCCAGAGTGGTAACTATATGCAGAACGTTTTCCCCTTTTTGTTCAGGGACACAGGAAATTTCGACATCGTTTAACAAACTTTCCTGATCTCTATCGTTTATTTCTGCTTTTAATTGGGATATTGTCGCATGCAGGGGTCCCTCAACTGAAAGGCCAAAGCCAGCTTCGATTTTGCGCTCGACAGCATCCACGCGATCGCTTAAGCCGTCTATACGGCTCTCGCAGCCGTCAATTCGGGCAACCACATTGGAAACACTATTAGCTATATTTTGGATCTCCTGACGTAAGCCTTGCATTTCTACGCGTAAATCTTCCCGCATGCTACGCAGTTCCAGGACTAGCAATTGCACAGTTGGTAAATCCAAGGTGTCATCAAGCGCGGTATTGTTGAGAGGTTGATGGTTTTCACTGCAGGACATATCCAAGTCTACTGCTAACCTTGCAGGACCCCGATGCAGAGTTACATTTTCGTGGCCAACACGTACTGGTGTGTTGGTGTTGTCCAATTTGGGTTGGCCGCTTATGCATTCCACACATTTCCAATTGTTCTTGTGATCTGGTGTCATTGTATTATAAAAACGGCTTTCAGATACATTTGCACACAGCAAGTCATAATCCTTTTTGCATTTACTGCAATTTAAATATCTTCTATCTTCAATAGCGTTGTGGCATCCTCCGCACGTCAACTTTATTTCATTGTGTGACATCGTAATATCGACACTGTGGTTGTTTTTGTAGGGTCCATTTTTCACTGAGCTGGCACAAGGTATAGTCAGCGCTACTCGTCAGCTGATTTGACGGTACACTGGTCACTGACCCGCACAAAATATTTGTTAAACGATCTATTTGAACAACTTTGATTACGAGATTACGTCCACCACAATAGATTTTTCACAACAATAATATCACAGTTCAATAGTCACTAATGTAAGCTTTATTTTAATGTGCAATATGCTTATATGGAAAGAGTTTTACCACTGAATTCATAAATAACAAGCAAGAAGCGCAAATAAGACGTCGTTATCGTCAGACTACCGTCGACCGTCCAGATTTATTGACAAAAACAACTACAACGAAAGAACCGAATTTATATTTCTTATTGATTATTCGTCATCGTCATCAGGTCTTAGGTCTCCACTGCAGGAGCACGACCCTCTCTGTACTACCAGAGCCATATATTAGCCAGAGCAGTTAGAGGATTTGGCTTACACTCTCCACGCTGGCCAGACGGATTAGAGATTTGTTTTTGATGTTTATAAGCTTTGTTTAGCTTGTGTTTCCTAAGTCGCCTTCTACGACATCCACAGGTAGACTTGGAGTGGTCCTATTCTGCTCTCCGGGAACCACACTGTCGTATAAAAACAGGTTAAATTCGCGAGGAACAAAAAAAAACTTAAAAATTTTAAATTTAGTTTTTTTTTCGTTTCGTAGAAATAAAAACTAAAGACCCAGTTTTTCAGCCAACCGGTCCTTTTTTTACGAATTGAATTGATGAAGAGCTTATTATTAAGAAATGTGTACAGTCTGAACATGGACCTAGGAATAATATGGACCCGGCATTAGACACATCAAAAGTGAAGCATAACTTACGTCACATCAAGTCACATGTGTGCAGCATGTATTTGACATTTGGGAAATTCGACCGGGGAAAAGTGTAGGGATTTTTGTGCCGATGTGTGCGTGCGCTAGTGTCGCGACACGAGTGTAGGGATTTTTATGTGCGTCACTGTTACATTTTCCAAGGGCATATCCTGATTATTCTTAGATCCATGAGTCTGAATTAAACTTTATGGCGGCTCGGATATTAACTGCGAACTGAGCAGTGAGCAGAACGCGCCTCCCCGCGCGCGCCCCGCTGAACCTAATATTGTGTACTGCGCATCGACTCGTGCAATGTTCCGACCTGCTATAAAGTTTTGTTCAGACTGAAACTGAGTATCTTCCTGTTCAGGCTCATCGTCGCTGTTATCAGAAGGGCTGGGGTTGGGGCTGGAGGCGGGCTGCCTGCCGAGCCTGCTGCTGGGGGGCCCCCACCACCACGCGCCGCACTCCCCGCACTCTCACCCCCGCCAGCCCTGCTTCGACATGGACCTCGGCGCCTAGCCACACGCTAGTGTTGTAGTGCTAGTGTGTGGATAGAAAAATGAAGTAAGATTTTGTCTAGAGACGAATTAAATACATCAACGACGCAAGTGCCTTGCTAAACACTGGCGCGACAGGTGAAGTGATTACACTGCTGGTAGAAAAATTAAGTAAGATTTTGTCTAGAGACGATTTAACACGCACATTTGATAGCAAATATGTTGAGATGAGTACTAGTAGGGCTGGTTTGAGATGGACCTCGCCGCCTAACAATAAAACGCTCGTGTTCTACTAGACATCGGCGTGACAGGTGCATTGATTACACCGCTGATACAAAAATTAAGAAAGATTTCGTACGTTTGGTAACAAATAAATTGAGATGAGTATTAGTAGGGCTGGTTTAATCCCCTCTCCTCTCTGGGAGGGAAAATAAAAGGCCGGCAACGCTGTTGTCAAACACCTGGTGTTACAGTTGTCCATGGGCAGCGGTAATCACTTACCATCAGGTGACCTACTTGCTCGTTTGCCGTCCTATGACATAAAAAAATTATATAATATTTCGGCGGCAATACATCGAAGCACGTGCCCTGCTAGACACTGGTGCAACAGGAGCAATGATTATAAGATTTTGTGTAGATACGATTTAATGCGCGCGTTTGACAAGAAATAAGAGTTGAGATGAGGTCTAGTAGGGCTGGGTGGGCATAATACATGCTTTGCTGTAATTATCTAATACTATCGCGCATGTAGGTATTTAAATTTCTAAATACAAATTACTTTTCAGACGTGCAAAATACAAAATACGGTAATTTATTATATACCGTTCAGTTCGAACAAAGAACGAATAACAAAGGGTACGGAACGCGCTAACATATATTATTTCCTAGCTAAGTCAACTTTTCTAGACAAAATCTTAACAATATGTGTAAAGGCCTAGGCAAAATTGACTTTTTTACCGCACGGTTTTCCTTGCAAATATTGTAACAAATTATAAAAGTAATGGGCATATAATCGCGCCGGAAATAGACATATTTTACATGTACATTTCGAAATCCATACAAATTTGATTTACAGAGTAAAAACTACGGGGTACTGTTTATCAATCTGATGATGTTACGCCATCTAGTTAAATGTAGGAAAATCAGACAACGCCATCTGTTGTCGAATAGTTGAAAGATACATTTGAGATTTATTTGAGCTCCAATTTTGTGTTGTATTTCTATATTCGAAAGAAAATTATACTATTTTGTTATTATTAACAATATAAACATAATTTATATTTCTTAAAAAATATATAAAATTATTATGAGTAACAAATACATTTTAGTACACGAAGACAACAACAGATGGCGTGGAAACAAAAAACTCTGACATTCAATAGGTCGCATTAAAATAAACATTTTATCACAATGTCATCTTTATAAGAGATCTCTAGAGGTATTTGCCTGCGTAAAAGACGATTGAGTGAGAGACGTACTTCGAATAGGATTCTCAACCCCAGGGGCTGCTTTAGGGCAAGGAGCTATATTGGACTAATGCAATAAAAAACAAAATAAAAAGTAACTTTTTTCTGCAAAAGACAAGTACAAATTACAATGTTTTTTTAGGAATATTACAAAAATGATTCCCAATAGATGATATGATAGTGACAATGAATGAAGACGTAGCTTAGTTTAACTAGGTACATGATATTTTATGTTCTTTTTAAAGCAGTAGATTTTGAAATTGCAATTATTATTACTCAAAGCGGAAAATGGGCCCTTAATAATGGTAAAATTGCTTAACTGCGTACCAAATTTAAATACGACTCAGACTATACCTATTATACGTTTGCCTAATGTAGTATGTACTACCTACAATATATTAATACAAAAAGTAAAGTCGCATTGCTCCTTCCTAGCTCCTTGTCTTAAAAATCGTTGGTGAATTCTCGCGAGTTTCGGTTCCGTGTTATTCTTGAATTTGTTGATATTCTGTGTAGTATTGGGTCTTGAGAACGCTGTCAAGACTTCTAGTTGTAATGTGTTCATTATTAACTAGTGGCACAACTAGTTAAGTATCACATGTTTTTAAGTTTGTACATGCTTTTTAGACAAATTTATGACTATTATGTAGTTGTAATCATAAGAAAGTTTGTGAGAATTATGAGTATAATGGACAAAAATTCCCAGTTGTAGTAAAAAACCAAAGAATCGCGCAGCAAGAGACAGAAATTACTAAAATGTAGTAGAAGCCTTCCTTACTAGTAGTTTAGGTTATTGAAATCGTGATATAGTAGTTACCCGCTCATTTTTAGGATGCTCCAATTGACCTTCTGTCTTCGTGTTTTGAAGAAGTATTTTGAAGAACATTTCTTGTTTATAAATGAAGTGTTTTATAACTTTGGTGCTCTTTTAACCGAGGTTGTTTAGTAGCAATAATTACTTAAATGAAAACTATCGATATGAAAAATCTTAAATATTATTTGTGAATAAATATTGTTAAATAATTTTGAGACTCAAGAGTTTCTAAAAACATTATCGAAAATTATTATTAATATTTGTTGAATGGCAAAGCTGTATACGAAGTCTGTCAAACGTTTCATTAATGTTTTAAATATCGGAAATATTTGCATCGACTTTTAATTTTGATTGTATTTATTTATATATTTTACTTGTCGTTTGTATTGAAATTCAAAAGTAATTACTACACCTTTTATCTTTTAATTTATAATAAGTATATGGATTATCAAAATATCCAAAAGAGCTATTTTATTTATTATTAAGCATATTTTATATTTATACATAAAACTGGGATACAAACTGAAGGACCACAATTTTATACGTTATATAAATGTGATAAAGTATATTTTTAGATGATTGTTTACGGAATCGTTGTGTATTTTTGTATATAAATTATAAATGAATAAGCATTATGGTGCCTTGCTTATAGCGTATGTAGAAAGCTGTTCACATTTATCCGCAAAAATCATTTTGCTGATATGTGTGGTGACCCTTATTTAAATAACTTGTAAATAAGTTTGTTAACACTGGTTAAGTTGGCATGCATTGTTAAGTTTTTGCGATGAATTTATGTAACGCTGTAATTTCAGTGTTTGTTGACCTAGGAGAATGTATCAGTTATCAACTTTAATTATTATTAGTGACATTGGCAAAAAATGAATACTAATGTTGTAAAGAGTTTCTCAGTTCCACAGTTCAGTATTTTATTTTTTGAACAAATCTTTATTGATTCCTACGACGAAAATATTATTTTTAATGAAATCAAATACAGATTACAGATACAAAAATACAGATACAACAACAGATAAATAAAAATATTGTCAATACGTCGCATTTTTATGTAATTAGCAGCAAATCGACATAAAATCTGTGAAGTTGATAACAGAATGAATTTGTCAATAATTTATAGAACAAATAGTTTTATTTCAACTAGTTGTTAAATCAGTGAGCCTCGTATGTTATTATTTTAGATAATAGAGTAAATCGTTTTGTCTTGTTATGTAAGCCTGAACGTACGGTGCTGTTCGCTCGATATTATTCAATAGCATAAAAAATAGAAATAGTTTAAAAACAAAATCCGAAAGTGTCCGGAAAAGACAATCTAGCTAAAAGTTTTATTTAAGTTCATTATGTGGAGAGACCCTTAGTTATGTTTTTTTTCATTGATTATTTGTTTCTTGATCATCAAAAGTCTTGATTTTTCTCGTCCATAAGGCTCAGATATTTCAGTATTTTTAAATTTTAATTTTTGTTTTATTCTTATATGATTACATTTTTTTTTATGTCGGAAATTATTACATTATTTAAAGGTTTCTCATGTAATAATTATTTTATTGTTACATAGAAATGTTGATTTATGTCTCCTATACATATAAAACTTATGAACGTGATATTCAGTGCCTTACTTATACAAATAGAGATTTAAGTAGAATATAATATATCGAAACAATAAATAATTATGATTATAATTTTTTTAAATGTCTATTTTATTCAGTTTAATAGAAAACCAAGCCGATGTATAAAAAATATATTTTTAGAACTATTTGTTGCAACACGAAACGTGTTGCTTTTATTTATTATAATAAAAAGAACATTTGTTTTCGGGCGAAGCACAAGCACAAACTTATTCTGTTATGTATGAATGTTATTTAATATTGTATGAGATTAAAAAAATGTTGAAGTACAAAAAGTAAATAACAGAATTTACGAGAATACTATCAGTCTTTTATTTTTTCATTTCACTTATTGTCAATATTACCTTAAATTTCATACATTCACAAACTACATCCACGTAAGTATATTGTAATCTTAAAAATTCCAATCTTCCACGCTGGTCTGGGAGAAAAGAAAAAGCGTAGAAAGTACCTGCTGCTTCTATTCCCGCGCAGATCGTAAAAGCCGATCGAGGGAATGGGCGTAGGTAAAGAATCATCTCATTAAACGATGCGGCTAGCAACCCATCAACACATTTTGTTTCCGTTCTCCACCTACAAGCCCACCAACATGCTAAACGTGGCCTTTAGGTTTTATAGACCTGGGCTCTGTCTACCCCGCAAGGGAAAAAGACGTGATATGGATGTAAGAAATTCCAAAAAATGGTACCGATTGTCTAAAAATGAAGTGTTTTGTTTTTTAGAGTATTTGACTCTACTCAGAGTAGTTGTATGTATGATAAAGTTTCTATGCAATAACCTTTAATAATTGCCTTTACGGATGCGGGCGTATGGAGTCATAGATGTAAGATTGGAGTATTGTTGAAATCCTTGGGTGTAAA
This sequence comes from Rhodophaea formosa, assembly GCA_963082605.1. NCBI lineage: Eukaryota > Metazoa > Arthropoda > Insecta > Lepidoptera > Pyralidae > Rhodophaea > Rhodophaea formosa. The sequence continues at coordinate 2,067,878 of OY720228.1, read as the reverse complement.
CCCAAATGACATAGGCTATAAATTTTATCAGACATCTTTTTTTGTAAAAATCTTTGACTTATTTACGACATGCCTTCTTCTATATTTCGTGTGTGAATGCTTTCTTTAGCCTTTCCTCTCCTGACTTCGATCTTCCATTGCAAGATGATTATGCTGCACCAAGCTGCTGCAGGAGGCGCCACTGACGCGTGCACGTCCTTTCAACCTAGTAGCCAATTAGATCGATATATTTTATTGCACTCTGGGTGAATTCACAAAGGTATCTTTAATGATAATTTGATAAAAATTGTAAGCAAAAATGTATTCTTTTAGCTACTCTATCGCAATAGGTCGGCCTGTAATGATAGATGTAAGGTGTAAATAAATAAATGATGAAGTCGTTTCGTCGTATAAGATGACTAAACATATTTCCACACTATTCCTATTAAATTTTAATAATTTGGCCGAAGTAGTTTTTTATATAAAATTTGAATTAGGTATGTTTTAATTATTTCAATAACTTACAAGTCAAGGATTCAAATGAATAAAAAGTTATGAATTATAATAAAAAAAAAGTTTTATCTCGATTACTCAATGACTGTCTGCTATTGCTGCTAGGTTTCCAGTGTTATCAAAGCTGTAAGTATTATAAAAAAAGACATTGAAATTCGCCCCAATTTTGGACATTTTAATATCGATCGCACTAAATTGATTCGCTTGCATAAAACCGACGTTAATTCTGCGATTCGGCTCGCCGCTTTGAGAAATAATGGTAGCCTAGTGTTGGGAGTGTCGATGGAAATTGTCGACAAATTTTTGAACTAATTTTGATAAGGCTAAATAGCCTTATCAAAATTAGTTGAAAAATTCGTCGTTACTTTTGTAAATAGGCAAGGAAATACGAATGCGAATAGGTAAGTGTGTGCCGTATTAAAATATTGATAGCATTATTTTAACACCTTAATAGTAGAAGGCAAAATAGAAGGAAGAGGGGAGAGGAAAGCCCAGGCACAGTTACTTCAAAGAAATAAAGGAAAAAGTGGGAAGTGTTTCATACCAGGGTGTAAAGAGACTGGCAGAGGATAGAGACAGATGGAGGGAGCTCCACCGACAAGAGCTTAGCTCTTTAATTTTGATGATGAATAGTAGAAGACAAAATATGCATGCTACCAGAGATCTCAGTTATAAAAGTTCACTGCTGGAAATAGGCATCCCCCAATGATGTGGAGTTTTGCCATACTTACCACGCATGAAACACGGATTGGTGAGGATTACTTTTAGAACTATTAAATAAAAATATTATATAAAATACTAATTTAAAAAATGCCATCCTGAATAGTAATGGTACCCATTACACTTTATGCGTTTAACAATGTTCCACAAAACAACAACATCCTAACTATTCTGATCCTTCCTAATAATCCTAATCCTCACTAATATTATAATTGCGAAAGTGAGTTTGTTTGTTTGTTTATTACGCTTTCACGCCATATATTCAGCGAACCGATCATCATGAAATTTTGCATACACAAGGCAAGGATACTGAAAAGGGACATAGGCTATATATCATGCGGGCGAAGCCGCGGGTAACAGCTAGTTTGGCTATAAGTAGACGTTCTGTTTCAAAGGTAAGTAGGTAGTTAATTATTATTTTAATTGTCGATATATACAAGTAAGTTCCCATCTCTAGAACGACCTGCCCGATTCTTTCCCCAAAACGCGATTATTTTTATTCATCGAAAAGGCAACAATGCAGCGTTTCAAATTTCCAGAAATTTGCGTTTTTGCATAAAATGCAACGCGGGGCGGCGCGTGCGACACATTAAAACGAGCGGGCACCATGCGACGTTAGAAATGTGGGATAAAACTGACATTTCTTTTTTCAATTTCCTAATATTGTAGGTTTTACTACACTGACACTTAAATTTTTCGGTAATTTGGAATCATCGCTGATTTCTAATACAAACTTTATAGGTACATATATTATTATGTTTTTATTCCATAAGGGGTTGGAGAGGTCTCTTTGATGTTATTAAGCTTTGTTTAGCTTGTGTAGGCCAAATCCTCTGACTACTCAGGCTAGTATATGGCTCTGGTAGTACAGAGAGGGTCGTGCTCCTGCAGTGGAGACTAGAAAGACCTGATGATGATGATGATGATGATTCCTTAAGGGGTAGACAGAGCCTAGGATTATAATACCTAAAGACCACATTAAGTGTGTTTATGGGCGTATAGTTGAAAAGGATATCGAAACAGTGATAGGTCGCCTATTAAAATTATTTTTCACCCATTCGTTCTGCCCGACTTCTGCGTTCTTTACGGGAAGAGACGCAGCGAGTACCTACATTCGTATGTTTTTAGGGTTCCGTTCCGTACCTCTAAAGTTAAAAGTAACCCTTATAGGATCACTCTGTTATCAGTTTATCTGTCTGTCAAACCCTTTTTCTCGGATACGAGTGAACCTATCAAGCTGATTTATTTCCTTTCAGACCAGCTAGGAGGAACAGAATTTTATGACATAGGTATTATATAAATGTGCTTCTTTACTTGGGTACATAGCTACGAAATTCATTTTGGCAATATTTAAGTGACAAATATTTTTTTATTGCTGTTGTCCGTCGGCCGGACGCCGCAGCCTGGCCACCCTAGCCGCATTGTCCGCGCATTGTTGCAATTGATAAAAGCGCTACAGTTTCCCATTTTTTCACAAATTTAAATGAACTCCCCTCGCCATTTGCATGGCACGGATCATGTTCACTGCATATTTTATTTGTGGGGAGCGAATGCAAAAAGTTTAATGTACCAATTATTTTTTGCACCCATTAGTTGCTAAATTGTAATCTGAGTTAAGCCGTGAACTGGGTCTTTTGATATTATTAAATGCAATGTATCCTGTTAGAAATCCTTACTAGACACAACCTACATCATACGTATTATCACGTCTTTATCCCTTGCGGGGTAGACAGAGCTCAAGGTCATAAGACCCAAATGCCACGATTTTCGTGTTAGTGGGCGTAAAAGTAAAAAGCTAATCCGTCCGTCTGTTACCTCTTCAAGATTAAAGCAGTGTAGAAACTGAGCTTTTAGCTCGGAAAAAAAACTTCTTTCCAACGTGTCTCTACATTCAAAAGCCAGAAAAGAAATGTAGATACTAGGGCCGCGCTACACTGGATGGGCATGGGATGGCATGGCATCGGAAGCGACGCGTCATTTCAAAACAACCTTTATAGTTAATTTTATAAGATGCATAACCGCTTGAACGTGGCTCACCGGCGGCGGCCGTGGCCTTGGCACGCACTCGCGCGGTCTTGACGCCCGTGAGCGTGAAGCCGCCGTTTTGCATCTTGTGTAACTGGACATATAGCTTGTTTTGAAATGCCGCGTCGCTTCCGATGCCATCCCATGCCAATCCATTGTAGCGCGGCCCTTAAGTAGATAGGCAGTACAGTCGGAGACCTACGAGCAGATTTCAAATTGTAGGCGATCAGGTTTTATCTGTCCCACACTGTACCTGCTTGTTTTCAGCAGATTTTACATTTTCAATGCGTCTCACACGATTATTCAGAAACATGTAATTTGACGAACTCCGTGGCGCACACGGATGGTCCCGGGTTCGATCCCCGGTCAGGTCATAATGGAAAATAATCTTTTTCAGATAGACCTGGGTCTTGGATGTTTATCTATATATGTATTTGTAATAAAATATAGTATCGTTGAGTAAGTATCCCATTACACAAGTCTTGAACTTACTTTGGGGCTAGCTCAATCTGTGTGATTTTTACTTGAAAAAAAAAATTGTTTTACTTTGCTTCAGAGGCTTCAGATCATCTCATCCATACATTAAAAAATATTCGTCTTACATACACAGTCTTATCCTAGGATTATCCTAACTCTATGAGAATGTATGGGCGGTGACGCTGAAGTGGCACTACGCACCAGGTGATATCCTGAAGCTCATGCAGTCCTTCGGGAATCAGCGTGTGAGTGAGTAAGGCATGAGGTAAGTACAAAATAACCCAAAGGTTAGACGTGCTTCCGATTTATAATCGGCCTCAATTGAAGATAAGATAAGACGCTGAAGTGACTCGTATGTAACTTGAGTTTGTAACCATAACCAGTATTTTTTAAGTAGTGAGAAGGCTCTAGTCTCATCTCTTATTAAATATAAATAAATATATAACTACGGACAAATCACACAGATTGAGCTAGCCCCAAAGTAAGTTCGAGACTTGTGTTATGGGATACTAACTCAACGATACCATATTTTATAACAGATACTTATATAGATAAACATCCAAGACCCAGGTCAATCTGATAAAGATCATTCCATCTTGACCTGACCTGTACTGTGTTGACCGCTGCGCCACGGGGCTCTATTTATATATTTTCTGACGAATATTAAGTTTATGGTCTCATCCACACACCGGTCGAAAAAGTCAAGAGTTGAAGAAGGTTACACTAACAAAAAACTCTAAACTCCATAGATAAAGATCTGTCAGTGTCTTCATCCAGTCGTCAAGACGGAAATCACAAAATGCAATGTTTTATATCGTAAAGGGTTAGAAGTAATTAAGAAAATCTACGATGATGCAAACGGCTCCAATCCCCCCCTCCCCAACCCAGGTGTTCCCGGATGCCATCAAGAGGCCTGGCGTCCCGGAGATCGAGGTTTCAGAGACTGAACCTGAAGTAGGTCTAGTTTTTTTAACACGCATTTAAGCTTGACTTGTAACTATGTATGTAAGAAAATCTTGGAATCTTAATTTGACCCTTCCCGGTCTTCGATTAGGATGAAATTTTGCACACGAGTTCTGATGACAATACATGAAAAGCGATAGATTACATGATTTTTAGTTTTTTTTACTATTTTTTCATTTATATTATTAGTCTTATCTCTATATACACTCAATGGCTTTAGAGTTAATATAACAAACTAGTAATTTCCCCGCTTCATCGAAAATTTACACCCTATTTCACCCCCTTAGGGAGTGAATTCCTAAAAATCCTTTTTGGTGCTCACTTACATATTTTCCATACCCCTATACCAATTCCCATACTCACCATAAACGGGTTGATGAGCGCAATTTGTTCGGGTTATATATTAAACTAGCTGTTACCCGCGGCTTCACCCGCGTAATATATAGCCTATGTCCTTCTCGGTACCCTAACCTATGTGTATGCAAAATTTCATGATTATCGGTTCAGTAGATACGGCGTGAAAGCGTAACAAACAAACTCACTTTCGCATTTATAATATTAGTTAGGATAAGGATTAGGATGACATTTATTCATTATTTTTCTTCGTATGTAAATTGTAATTTTTAACGGCAAATATGGACCTTTGTTATCCGAAATAAATGAAATTTTATTTATTTATTTATATCGGTTCCGACGCTGCTGCCCATCGGAACATTTTTTAAGCGTGGGAAGGAAGTAGTTTGTTGGACTAGGGGAACGGGAAATGCTACTTGCTGGGAAGGATTGGAGGATGAGAAAATAACACCTGGGAGGCCGGGCACGTGTACTCGTTGCCAACCGCTGGATAAGCATTTGAGTATGCCACCCCTGACTTCATCATCAGGTCTTTTAAGTCTTCACTGCAGGAGCATGATTCTCCACCACAGGAGTATAATTCTCTCTGTACTATCAGAGCTATATAGCCTAAGCAGTCAGAGGAATTGGCTCACAACGCTGGCCAGATGGGTTGGAGAGGTATCTTTGATTGATTCGTTTATAAGCTTTGTTTAGCTTGTGTTTTCTAAGTCGCCTTCTACGACATCCACGGGAAGACTTGGAGGGTCCTATTCTACACTGCCGAGAACCATACAAACTGACCTCAGAAACTGATCCCAATAATATTCTGAGCTTTTGTTGCTGTAAAGGTAGTAGAAGTCCCAGCGGAGACGGTCGTGCCCCTACAGGAGTTGAGCACAGTAGACCGGTTGCTGATCACGAAGCGTCTGCGCGTCAAGAGTGTGCTATTCCTCAGGGGCAAGAAGAACAGGTTCTTCGTCAGGACGCCTGACCAGAACCTGCTCTATACTGTCGAGGAGGAGAACAGGTGAGGGTTGTTGATCGTTAGTTTATTAGAGCTATTACATGTTAGGCAACCTCGAGCGTGGTCACCACTGGGATGGGTGACTACAAGTAGCATCAAAATATCTCGAGCTACTATGACGGAAAGCACGCTAAGCCTTTGGTCCTAGCAGTCATCATTAGATGACCGTCTTTGATACCTTGAGAAATGTGACGCCAGTGTTAGCCTCTCACAGACACGGTATCTACTTCTACCGAGGTGGCGTCTGTAGGAGCTGTCTTCAGTAGACCAGCTGCTGATCACGAAGCGTCCGCGCGTCAAGAGCGTGCTATTCCTCAGAGACAAGAAGAACAGGTTCTTCGTCAGAACACCTGACCAGAACCTGTTCTATACTGTCGAGAAGGAGAACAAGGTTTGGCGTCTTATCTTGTGAAAATCAAACCGACGAAATAGTCGGTTTCATCCTCAGTGGTGCTTCAGCCGACGATGAAACAATAATATAGACCAAAACAAAATCAAATATCTCACGTCTTTCAATTCTAAACTTGCTTTTTAGTGCATTTGTTTATGTTTATTGTTTGCACGTAGTATTTGATGGGGAATCATAAAACGGAGAAATAAATTTTAGGCTTGGAACTAACGAAATTACTAAATGAGAGACTGGAAATGCAGAAATGGCGACTTTGGGCAAAACCTTCAGTATAAAAAAACAATTTTGCCATAGATTAGCGGTTCGTCAGCTTTACTTGTGAGTAAAACAGGAGCGAGCGAGCGTCCCCAATTAACGGCAAAACTCCCAATATAACAAAACCATTTGGCTCAAGAGGATAGAATTTAGTAGATTTCATGTCACTCGCAGTTAGTCGTTCACTGAGAATTTCGTAACCCAAATTCATTATTTTTGAATTTACACCACTCGTTAAAATGCTACCCGTATAGTATTTAATTTCACTTGTAGTTGCAAAGCTTGAAGCATCTTTTTTGTCATAATCATAACCTTCATGTAAGCTACGAAGCCCTCGATCAAACAATAATATATCAGTTGTAACCGTAACTAGTTTTACGGTTTCATTTTCCTCTCCTCACATTTTACCATCACTCGAAATGTTGGGAAACAGGGATATATGACTCGTTCTGTCGACGAATTATCCAATAGCAAATCGGTCGTCGGAGAACGGTTGCGGAATCCGCTACGTCTTATTCTTCTTTCAATATCTATTCATCCAGGCAGGCATGAATCACCTGATTGTTTGATTCTTCTTCTTCTTTTCGTGTCGATGGCTCAAAATGTTTAAAAAATCCTATATTTTATCCCTCCAGTATGTTGCAATAGCCACGCCACTTGCTGAGGCGTAGTTGAGGTCGTACTTTGTGCAGGTAGTGGGGCACATATAATAAACATGATTCCGTGCTTCGGAAGGCACGGCTGCTATGTCATTATCATTATTTCGTGTAGGTGACTCGGTCAGTCGACCATGCGCCTCTCGGCCTCTGACGTGGTTCCTTTAACGACTACCAGATGGCAGCTGGGACCACAGGCTTTACGAGCCTTCCGAAGCACGGAACCATGGAACCATCGTTAAAGGAACCATGTCAGAGGCCAAGAGGCGGTTCCGAAAAACTCTGATACCAGGGTGTGCATGGTCGACTGACCGTGTCACCTACACGAAATGATGATGATCTATTCATCCTCAGTTGGTGGGTTGGATACTTCTGCTATGGGTTGCGGCCGCTGCAACTCCGCGTGACGAACACCGAGGGAACCGAGGTGATGAGGATAAGCAGGCCCTACGCCTGCACCGCTAGGATCCTGCCTTGTCAGCTACAGAACATTCAGGTATACCCAATTCGTTACTGAAGAAGCTGAGATGATTGAATGTACGGTAGATTTGTGTGAAATGTCACGTTGATCTGGGTATTTGAAGAAAATCATGTAAGTCTTATCTTTTATGTATATCCTTAGGAATCTTTTGCTTTGGTCAAATTTTACGATTTGCAAATGAGGTCGCTATCAAATCATCAAGAACAACATTTCGCAAAATTTGTTCCGGTGTGGTCACTCTTTGCAAGCTGTGTTAATGGAAAAAGGGAATCAAAATAAGATATAGGTAGCTAACCCTATCGCCTATTTAAAAAAAAAAATATTTTCAAGTTTATCGGTAAACTTCAGAACAAACTTCTATTATATATAAGTCATACCAGCGCAAATTTTACGAAATATTGTTCGTGATAAAGTGATAACGACCTCACCATCGTGGCCAAATGGTACGGTTCTGAACAAATGTAAAACCGGCCATCTTGCGTAATGTGGTGTCTGACTCCTTGGCTCTATCTACCACGTTAGGATAAAGGCTGTATCTTCCACTGGCTGTATCCATATCTGATTCAAAGTTTTCTCCAGGTGTACGCTCCACCTGAGAATCTGATTGGGACCGTGGAACAACAGTGGACGGCGGTGCGGCCGATCTATCTTGTGAAGGACGCTGAAGGTGCTGAGGTCTTATGGATCCGCGGTTAGTAACATTATTCTTTACACAGATTTATCGTTTATTAAGCAAATATTTCAGGTTAACGTACGTACTTTCATTAGATAAAATTACATATTTAACTGTACGTCTTTCAATCTTCTTTCAATAAAGCAAAGTTTCTCGTTAAATGGGAAACATACACACATTTTTTTGGTTGATTACAATTATTAGCATTTAAATAAGTTTAAAATTTACCTTTACCTCCATCAGGACCCCTAATCACCCTGAGCTGCTTCCGAGACATCCAGTTCCACGTCACAAAGCCGGACGGGACGTCGTGCGGCGCTACGTGCAAGCGTTGGCAGGGACTCACTCATGCGCTGTTCTTCGCTCCAGTTACTGATAGGTATACATTGTAAATCTCTCTTTTATCTGAGCGTTTTCCACGTTGCATCTTCAGTCATGGAGCTTTGGTACCCGGAATAATTAATAAATTTTGGTCGTAATCCTTAAAGATCAAGAATATCTTAAATGGGAAGTGGTACAGGGTCTTCCTGCCACCATATTCGGGTCGGATCGGTCGATTTGTGAGTCGTTCAACGTTTCGCTTGCTGGAAAGTGATCGTAATCGAGAAGTTTTCAACATCCCCTCCCCAAAATCCTCGAAGAAGTCACCCTCTCGTCTGGTCGTATTCCTGGTGGCATCCGTAGCTGGAATGTTTCGGATCTGTTTTTCGGCTCATTCTTCTTCCTTTAGCATGAACGTGGGCATCCTAGATGTGAGTTCATATCATTCTTAACAACATCAACCTAGTACCTCTTGGGATTTCCGGTTCTGCCAGGTCCAGGTGAAGGTATCTTAGCCAGACTTATGTTCCCTATGTAATTTGCCGGTTTTCGTAAGACGTGGTCGTACCAGCGTATTTTTATCTATAATGACCCGTGGTGCATACTGGCGACGACACCACAAACTCGCAACATTCTACCCTACCCGACTTTGTTTTTGTAAATAAGTTTATGGTTGTTAATTGGTGATTGTTTTGTTACCTATGCTCGTTAAAATGTAGTAATTTTTTTGTAGTTTTCTCAATACTAAGTGAATTGTCTTTGTATCATTCTTATGAGAATAAAGTTGATCTTAAACCTTAATGAGAGATAAACTACTTACTATGTGACGTGACTTTGTCTCCATCAACATCTACAACTTCGTCATTCACCTATGGGGTTATGGCCTAAATCAACCCGAAGGCGGCCTATGTTAGGTATGTGAGGAATAATAAATAAAAAAATGGAATAGAGACCATGTGTTATATTTGTAATCGGCTAACCCTGATCAAGAGGACTAGCACTACGCACCAGGTGACACTGTGAAGCTCATGCGGTCCTTCTTTAGGAAAGACTATGTAGGAATGGTGTAAGTATAAAATAACCCGAAGGTTAATGGTTCCGATTATTAATCGACCCCATTAATGATAAGATGGTTTCACCATTACCTGTATTGTACCATTCGGTCTTCTTGCAGGTTCGGCGTGGCGTTCGAACGGGACCTGTCAGGCGAGCACAAGGCACTACTTTTGGCGGCTACGCTGCTCTTCGACTATATGTACTATGATGTGTGACAATATATTGTGAGTGTTTTATATCGCTTTTTATTTTCCTTGTCGTGTCCTCTGTGCTTCCCGGCAGAGTAAAATAGGACCTCTCCAAATCTCCCCGTGGATGTCCTTAGGAAACAAAAGCTAAAAACTCATTGACCTCAAAGAGGAGGTCTCTTTGTGGTCCACGCGTTCCCGTCTGGTCAGCGTGGAGAGTGTAGGCCAAATCCTCTGACAGCCCTGGCTATAGCTCTAGTAGTACAGAGATGGTCTTGCTCCTGTAGTGGAGATTAAAAAAGACCTGATGATTCTCCTTGATAGCTATTATTTATGAATAACTAGCTGTTACCCGCGGCTTCGCCCGCGTGGTATATAGCCTTTGTCCTTCTCGGTACCCTAAACTATGTGTATGCAAAATGTCATGATGATCGGTTCAGTAGATTCGGTGTGAAAGCGTAACAAACAAACAAACAAATAAACAAACAAACTCACTTTCGCATTAATAATATTAGTTAGGATAGTTAGGATTAGGATTTGCGTTTGAGTTCTATCTAGCCTTTTAGTTTAGTTAGAAAATAAAATTAATAAAAAATATAAGAGCGAAATGTTCAAATTACCTGCGACCATTTGACATGATAAAGGTAGCAGGAAGGCGCTGGATGCCGGCCGCTTCCAACCGGTCGTATTGGAGATCCTTGGGGGAGGCCTGTGTCCAGCAGTGGACTTCCTGTGGCTGAGATGATGATGACTTGACAAGCATTGGATAGAAGGATGAAGATTAATAGAAAAGAAGTGTGTGAAAGGGCTTCGCCCAGCTGTTGAACACCAATGGCTAATAACATAAAAAATAACTAGAGCTAGGTTTATTCAGCTTTAGGGTATTCTAAATTCTAGCCCACTAGCAACCTCCTGTTTGGGGGAGAGGCAGCTGTCCGTACCTCGCTACGATAACGATTGGTCCTATATTGGTTTATTTTGAACATTGTGTATTATTTATTTTCAACCGAAGAAAGAACGGAGGAGATTGTCAACGTGTATGTATGGCGACATGATGACCATATTTTTTTACGGACTAGTACGATTTTGATATTTTTTTATTGGAAAGGGTATGACTAAGTTGGTTTTATATAAATTTGTTACAAAAATCTTACCCAAAGGATAGAAAAACTAACTTGTTGGGGTTTTTAATTTTATTTCTTTAGCGGTTTCATTTCGTTATTCAATGAACATTCTTACTCGAAGGCAGACACTGCATACATTTCGTATAGTTAAGTATACGAAATAATATTTGTATATATATATTTGTATTTCTCTGACTGCTCAGGCTAATACTTATATATGGCTCTGATAGTACAGAGAGGGTCGTGCTCCTGCAGTGGAGACTATAAAAGAACCTGATGAAGAAAGAAGAAGAAAGAATAATATTTGTAAAGGATGTCGACAATGTTTGCACTTATTTCAATAGACCTAATATAAAGCCACCGTCTGTAAGAATACTGACCCCGATTCCATATCGGTATACATATGAACTCATTAACGAAGCCCGTAGCCTAGAATTCAATTAAACAATAATGATTAGGGTCCGTAGCGTTACCTATTTCGAATTATGTTGATTGAAACGACCATTTTAATGGCGTCTACAGCCATAAATTCCAAGAAATAATAAAAATTAACGCGCGCGTTAAAAACTGGCCTAGTGTGAGTCGTACTCGCACATCAAGGGTGCTGTACCAAGCAAAAAAATCTGATTTATTTGTATATTCTGGCTCGACTGTGGATTACTTCCAATAGCCAGCCATTCCCTTATTTATTCCCAAAAACAGTCACTGTGTTTATAATTTCATTTTCGGTTAATTGGTAACGAATATCCTTATCCTTATTATAGATAATATAAAATGAAGTGGCTAACGCTGTTTGTTCGTTTAGATCTTTTAAACTACTCAACGGATTTCAATACAGCAAAGATAAAGTGATTTATGAGGAAGGTTTGCAGTATAAAACATTCCCGGAAAATCCGGCGAGGGCTGCTAGTGAATTAATAAGAAAACAAAGGTTCTTGTATTTTGACCACTTTTTATTATAATATATGGATCTTCAAACACAACTATAATTATGTGACTCTTAATAATGGTTCAAACTTGCTATAGGCAGTCTTTTTTTCTATGAAGGTAATAAAATTATTTTGCGCGCAGAATCCTAAAAATTAACGCCAGCCATAAAAATGAAAAAAGACCGAACGAGATTCTGAATTTAATGCCTTCACAATGATGTTTGTATTCGTTGAAACATTAATATTAAAATGAGGAGACATATTTCGTTATACTTTAAATGCATTTTTACATCAAAAACGTTGATTTCCCCTAAAAATTTATGTCCTGCACGCGTGCCACCCCTATTTGCATTGTCTCCATTTTTTTTTCGTCTCGGCAGATGTCCGCCGAAGTAAATGGCGCGAAATTTTGACAGAACCTATAATTTTGGCGCGCACAATGACATTTCCAAGTCGCAAAGAATTCGACGCGCACAGATAAAAAAAGCTTAATATAGGGTATTGAAACCCTTTGGCAAAAGGATTTAATTCTATTAGATTGACGTAAAAAAGTCTAATAAAGGGGTGCTTTTTACAGAATTTTGGAAAAATAACATGGGGTTGTAATGTAGGTCACTGGTACGTACTTAGCGAATTAAATTTTTTGTTGTGTTTTTTGGAAATAAATATCGGCGCGCGTATGTCGCGTGTGCGAAAAAGCAAGGGTTTAAAAAATAACAATGCCGTTTTAGAAAATGATTTAGAGATCTTTTTTCGGTATAACGGATTTTGATAGAAAGTGTATTTTTTGTAAAACGTTGTGTATTTTTTGGATTCTATAAAATCACGGGAGGTGTCAAGATGCTGGTGTTATAATGTGATTGATTGCTTATTGTTTGTTTGTAAGTTTAATTTCCTTTATAGTTGCATTAAATATAATGTTTTGTGTCTATACAATACTGCTTTAATTTTGATCTGATGAAGATCTCCTCAGCGCTCAACAGCTCGGTGAGAAGCCCGATGATAGTGACCTAACACATGTTAAGCAATACCAGGCGCAATTCCTACTTGGATATTTGACCGCAAGTGGCATAAAAATATCTCAAACTTCTCCGTATTTCGGAAGGCACGTGAAGCCGTTGGTTCGAGCTGTCATCACTGACGGCAGTCGTTAAGCTTTGTCAGATGCCTGCTGCTAGCGAGTGCGCGAGTGGCATAAAATATGGCGATATAACAAGTTCCTGCCGTGTGGTTCCCTGCAGAGTAGAATAGGACCACTCCAAGTCATCCCGTGGATGTCGTAAAAGGCGACTAAAGAAACACAAGCTAAACAAAGCTTATTTAACATCAACGAGACCTCTCCAACCCGTCCGGCCAGCGTAGAGAGTTAAGGCCAAATCCTCTGACTCAGGCTGGTATATGGCTCTGGTAGTACAGAGAGGGTCGTGCTCCTGCAGTGGAGACTAGAAAGACTCGATGATGAACAAGTTCCTCCGTGCTTCGGAAGGTACAATAGTCTCAAAAATATTGTTGTGGCCAGTTTTTATTACTTATAACGTAGACGATGGGCTTATCTTTTTCTAGTTTAGAAGTTCCTGCGGCCACTTTCTGACTCCACCATCATTTACCCTAATATCGAATAACTGTAAGTACCGAAAAATAAGTTTGAGACTTGCGTTACGGGATACTAATTTAATGTTAAGTCCGTGGCGCAGCGGTCAACACGCCGGCCTGTGACACGGCTGGTCCCGGGTTCGATCCCCGGTCAGGTCAAGATAAAAAATGATCTTTGTCAGATTGACCTGGGTCTCAATACTCAATACTCAATATTTTATTGCAAACCATAAAGTACAAAGGTGACACATACAAAGTTCAAGATCATTTATGGACCCTGTCGGGCACAGCAACTTAGTAGAAAAGAGGAGGACGCACTCAATATAATAAATAATGGCAGGTAGGAAGATAATAATAACACTAGTTTATCAAACCTATTTCCTAAATAATTATTTATGAAATATATATAATAATAAATAATTAATTTTATTTATTTATTTATAATTATTATTTTGTAATAATTTAATATCACAGTAAAAAGGTATTAAACATTTCAATCCGTTATTTTTAAATGATTTATATGTTTTATAATGTCTAGAATAATATTATTTTTAGATTATTTATGTGATATTGAATTAATTTTTTATGTCTGTATAATTGGATATTATATGATATTATTATTGTGTTTCATTAAAATATTCGTTTAAATTATAATGGGATTTATTAATTAGATATTCTCTTAATTGTTTTAAAAATATTCTGTCATTTTTTTCCTCTGTCAATCGTTTGGGTAAATTGTTATAGATTTTTATAGTCATCATCAAAGTGCTCGTAGAATTTAGTTGTAAGCGGGCAGTGGGCAATAGCAACTTGTTCCTACGAGTACAACGCGGTGGATATTTACTATTTATGTCTTCTCGTTTTGTATAAAATTCTGGGTATCTGCGGACGAATTTACACATTTCAAATATATACATACCGGGCACCGTAAGTACATTAAATTTACGAAAATAAGGCTTACAGCTCTCATACTGTGGTATATTTGCTATTATTCTTATAAGTTTCTTTTGCGCAGTGAGTAGAGTGTGCGCGTCTACGCTGTTACCCCACAAAATAATACCGTAGCTAAGCCAGGCATACGCGTAGGCATAGTAAGTTGATAGCGCTGTGTTCATATCGGTGGTTTTCTTTATTTCGCGGAGGGCATACGTGAAACTTGCCAATTTAGATTTAATTTTTTGAATATGTGTCTTCCAGGTAATGTGATTATCAATATGCAGTCCGAGTAGAGTGAAATTTTTTACGCATTCTATTTTAGTTCCATTAAATGTAAATTCTATGTTCAATTGCCTTTTTTGCTGTGGATGAAAACACATAATTTTGGTTTTTTTGAAATTAATATCCAGATTGTGTTCAGTCATCCACGTCGAAACTTTGCATAGTAATAAATTTAATTTGTTCTCAATGCTTGTTTCGTCTTGGCAGGATGTAAGTAATGAGATATCATCTGCAAATAAAACGCACGGTTCGTCCATGATCTTAGGAAGGTCGTTGATGTAAATCAAGAACAAGAGACATCCCACTATACTTCCCTGTGGTATAGAAGCGTTAACTATTTTACTATCTGACTGAACAGTTAAAATTTCGTTTGTTTTATGGTTAAAGTATTCTATGTCAACGAACTGTTGCCTATCTTTTAAATAAGACGCAAGCCATTTATGTGCCGTCCCGCGAATGCCTATCCCATATAATTTATTTAATAATATGTTGTGTTGTACTCTATCATAGGCTTTTGACATATCTAACAGTATACCTACCCCATATTTTTTGTCATCTAGCAATTTAATTATTTCCCGAAAATATTTATATACTGCCAAGGTTGTCGAGTGATTTTTACGGAAACCGTTTTGATTCTTATCAAATATTTTATATTTTTCACAGAATTTATAGATTCTATCACAAATAATTTTTTCAAATATTTTTGACGCTATTGGTAAAAGGGCAATTGGTCTATAATTATTCGGATCTGTTTTTTTATCTTTTTTGTGTATTGGCTTTATGATGGTTCTTTTAAGTAGATTTGGAAAGACACCCTCACTATACGACTGGTTTATTAGGACCATAAGTGGGTATGTTAGTTCATCGGCGCATTCTTTGAATAAACATGGCGGTATTTCATCTATTCCACAGCTTTTTTTATTTTTTAGGGAACTTATAGCTTTTTGTACTTCTTTAGAACTTACTGGACCTAGGAACATACTATTTTCAGAGGGACTTATCACCGGCCGGCCGCAAGGGCGGCAAGTTCCCGGCATACGGTCCGACTCTCCAATGGATGCAAAAAAAGAATTAAAAGAATTTGCAATATGTTTTGGGTTCGAGCAGAGCGTTTCGTTAATTTTTAGTTTTATGTTTACTTTCTCTTTGGTACATTGTTTATTGGTTCTCTCTTTGATTATGCTCCACATAGTTTTTGTCTTATTAGTAGCTGTTTTTATTCTATTTATATAACTTAATTTTTTTGAATATATTATTGACTTTTTTAAAGTTTTCTCATACATTTTATAGTGACGTTGTATAATTGAACTATTCGAATTTATTGCTAATATCTTGAGAAGTCTCTTATTTTTGCTTGATTTTTTTATACCCTTTGTTAACCAAGTTTTTTTAAATTTTGTATTTAGTTTAATTCTTGTTTTTGGCATATTCTCATTAAGTAATTTATTTAAAATATTGTGGAATGCTTCGTAATTTTTATTTATGTCTTTATAAGGTTTTAATATGTCCTTCCAGTCGATTTGACCTAACTGTTCTTTAAATTTGGATATTGATTTTTTATTAAATAATCTTTTGTCAACATACCAGGCAATTTTGTTACTATTTAATTGCGGTATTTTTAAGTCTATGCTTGTCGATGCATGATCACAAAAACCCAGCTCTTCTACTCTAGTTTGGAGAATAAATTTACTATCAAAATTTGTATATATATGATCGAGACATCTAGATGTTTTTGCTGTTATTCTGGTAGGCTTATCAATGTGTTGAACAAATTTGTATTCCAACATAAAGTCCAAAAGGTTCAAAGATTCTTTATCACGTTTGAGAACATTAATGTTGAAATCGCCACCAATGACGATATTATATTTACTATATTTATTTTGTATGTGATTAAGAATTATTCTCAATTGTCTATAAAACGCGTCCTCATCTAATCCATTCCAGTATAAAGTAACAATAATTAAATTTTTGTTCACGAGTTCTACAGCGCATACTTCTACCAGATATTGAATAGACAAGTTTGTAATGTCTTTCTTTTCTATGTATTCAATGTGTTTCTGAAGTAGTATACACACGCCTCCTCCTGCTTGATTTTTCCTGGTGAAAGATGCTGCCAAATTATATCCGTCAAAATGAATTAATTCTTTTTTTGCTTCAGTTATCCATGATTCAGAGATGCACATTACTTGGTATTGCGAATTCTGATCTAAGAAAACTTCTACTAGTTCTTTTTTGTTACATAAACTCTGCATATTTTGGTAGAGAATTTTGAGTGACAGACTAGTATTTTCGAAAGGAATTATTATGGCCGATGTTTCTGTGTATTTGGTGACTTTTTCTTTGAGTAAAAGTATCTTCGGTTATTTTTTCCGGTGTGTTAGAAGTGGTTTTATGGAACTTCAGTTGTAAATCAATTTTTTCTCCGTCTATAAACAGCTCATTGTTTCGAATGACCGCATAGGAGCCCTTTTTGCGGGCTAAGAGCATTTCTTCTCGCATAATTTTCCTTTCTCTCCTCTTGTTTTCATCCAAATATTCGGAAATCCATAATCCAGTTCCCTGAAAGCATAGGTCATTGTTCACTATATATTTGGTCATTTTTTTACTAATTAACTCTATGACAAGTGGTCGTTTTCCATTCGCCTTATATTTGCCGATTCTATAGGTATCTTCAATATAGCCGGTCAAGTCTACATTCAGCAAATCCCAAAACAGTCTATGTATTCTGTCATACAGGCTGTGTTCCGATTCTCTGTAATATTCATCTAAGCCATAGAGTACAATTTTCTTACAGTTTGTCTCAGACAAATATTCACCCGTTGCTGGGATTTTAGTAAACAAATTCTCAATTTCGCTTTTTAAATTCTCACTATCTTGCGTTAGTTTTTCTACCTTTATTTTTAATTGTTCTATTTCAGATTTTCTGTTTTCATTTTCTTTCTTCAAAATGTATGACTCTTTTTTAAACTCTTCTCTCAAACTATTGATTGCCTTATGTATTTCCGTCTGGATTGTACTTTGTAACTTAGATACTATATTTTCGTTGTTTTCTTTAAGTTTTTGTACTATAATTTCACTTAAATTTTGTAGTGTTATTTCTGAAAGGATACCAGTTTCGGTCACTCTTCTATTTTCTGAGTGTTCTGGGGAAGTGGTATCCCCCAGGATACCACTTCCCCATAACAGGTTGAACATCTTGGATGTTTATCTATATATGTATTTGTTATAAAATATAGTATCGTTGAGTTAGTATCCCACACAAGTCTTACTTAAGAACTTACTTTGGGGCTAGCTCAATCTGTGTCATTTGTCCGTATATATTTATTTATATATATGCAGATAAACATCCAAGATCCTGGTCAATCTGCAAAATATAATTTTCATCTTGACCTGTCCGGTGATTGAATCCGGGGCCTCTGGCCTGGATTATTAGGCCACAGAGGTCTTCAAAATTGAGTTACTGAATTTTACCCTCACAGAAAAAAAATACCCACAGGACAAGTCAAATAAAAACTTTTATTGTGATTATTTATATTTTTATGTGGTTTGTGGTTAAACAAACAGAACAAGAGAACTAACTATTAGCTAGAATAATAACTAAATAAATTTGAAAAACAATAGTAATTCGAATGGCCTTTTGAAGTAACCGATATAATTCAATTGTTACTTATTCCTTGTAATAAATTACTGAGTCATTAAACTTATGTGTTGACGTTCACGCGAATACGTAAGGGGATTAGGTGGAAACATAGTAGGTAAGTTATTTCTGTTGTTGTTTATTGAATGATTTGTACTATTATAAAATAGTGGCAATTTGATCTAGCACCCCCAATTTCTCCCTTATTATTCGTTATTCGTTTCATGGGAAGTCACATAACAACACGTCTTTTTCCTTTGCGAGATAGATACCCACAAACATCAACAATCGCATACATCCACAGTTCGCTAACATACTGCATGTACATGAAAACTTTCAAAAATATAGTAAAAATAGTGACATTCATAATTACAACACAAGAAATAAGAATAAACTTGTGACAAGAGCTTGTAGACTACAGAAAACTAGTAATTCATTTTTAGGGCTTGGTATTCAATTTTACAATAAACTACCAGAAGATTTTACATCTTTGCCCTATCCAAAATTTAAAGAAGTGACTAAAAGTATATTATTAAAAAGAGCCTATTATAACGTTAATCATTATTTAGCGGATAAAAATGCATGGAGCCTTGACCTCGTGTGAGATACAGGAGACCTCAAAAACGTTATTTATCTATTGTTTTTGCTATATTGTAATTGGTTTTTTTTTAACACACCCAATGTTAAATTATATAGAATCAACTATTAATTGATTGTAAAACATGTAAATGTTAGCGAGCGAGCAACAAGTGTTTACCATAACCTTATATTTTGTTTGACAATGTGTTAAGAGTTAGAGTTAGTCATGCTCA
Organism: Rhodophaea formosa; assembly: GCA_963082605.1. Lineage (NCBI taxonomy): Eukaryota > Metazoa > Arthropoda > Insecta > Lepidoptera > Pyralidae > Rhodophaea > Rhodophaea formosa. The sequence continues at coordinate 2,048,489 of OY720228.1, read as the reverse complement.
CTAAATATGTTCAACCTGGTGGCGGCGTTGTGTGTCGGGTCGTTGAGTTCCCTCTAATATGGTTGAGTTCAGCGATGGCTGATCCACACGTCAACTCGTGAACGGGTGCTGTCAGGGGGGACTGGTCTGCTCGGCCTCTTTGAGACTTCCTACTTTAAGTATCATATGTTGTTTATTATTTTTGCACACTCGATCGTTAACATAAACATGTTTCAAAAATAATAAATCTATGTATATTGAAATTGTAACATGAAAACAGAAAAAAGAAAGAAAAAAGAAAAAGACAATAAGGAATAAATATTCGTAATCATATAAAGCCCTTCAGGCGAGTAGGCGACCAAAACTGTTGATAAGAGTTTCTTTCGGCGTTTCTTCTCTGCAGTGGTCGGTTCCGAAACGCTAGTAGTCTGTAGCTTTTGAACAATTAATAAATACATATTATCTAATAAGATAATTTTAAATATGATATGACGTGAAAAAGTGCCTGCAAAGGCCTATTTTCTGAATAAACGTTTTGATTTTTGATTTTGATTTTGATTCAATCACATAAACATAATTAGGTGGACATTTTCAAAGATAGGTAAATACTTCTACTTAAGCCGTTGCTTTTATTTATTTATGTATTTATTAGCAAACAAAGATAAAAATCACGTAGCAAACAATTATTAAAAATTTACAAAAGTGTTGACCTAGATTGCAATCCAAACATATGATACATGCCTTACAAGTTTAAAAGTTTATCTGCCACAAATATAATAATAAAAAATAATGTCGCTAGATCGACAATGTTGACTAACATTAAACAATAAGCAAAAATAATAAGAATAAAGGCAATGGATGACCATTGCGATACAGCGTGGTAATGCATCTAGCATTTTGGGCACCTTTGCACCGGAAACGATACAGGGCGGGTTCTTATTATAATAGTTATTTTGACCTTTATTATAATGTGACAGTGATTTTCTTGAAATTGTATTGTTTATACTATTCATAAATATATTTCTTCTATCGGACATTTAGGCGCACCACTGGATACCATCTTTCATAAGGTTTCTTTTAGTCTCCACTGCAGGAACATGAAACTCTCTCTGAACTACCAGAGCCATATAAAGTCAGAGCAGTCAGATGATTTGGCCTACACTCGCCACGCTGCCAGACCATACTTACCTGGATGAAATTTCTAGAATTCGTACCAAGCACTTATCTTCATCTTATATTAGGCGCACAGATAGCAGATAGAAGCATTGCCTGCGTCTGTAGGTATTTCCAAACGCATTATAACCTGAATCTTTTAAAAATAGAGAGAAAAGGTTTCTTCTATGCTCGCTGCATGTTAGGCCATATCTTTGCCTCCAGGCTGAATGATGGTCAAGAGTACATCTATTTCAAATGAAAAAGAAAAAAAAAAGGAAAAAAAATAACATACATACAACATCTCGTCTTTATCCTTTACGGGGTAGACAGAGTCTAGGGCCATAAGACCAAAAGGCCACGGTTAGCTTGTTGGTTGGGAATACGGAATCAAAATAGTATGGGTACCGTCTATTTGAATGTTTCCTTAGATTTGCGCCCTTTCCCTTGGCCGGTTTCTTACGGTCTGCGTGGGAGGATAAGCAGCTGGTACATTCTAGGTTTTTTTTTCTCTCAGACCAGCATGGAAGAGAAAATAAATTTAAGTAAAAATAAATTTCATCAAAATTGAATGAAAGCAGTTTTGAACTCGGGTTCAAAATGTTACTAACCGTATCGACACATTTTAACCCTGCATGTTGACACACCCGACCCCATCTCCGTTGCAATGTTTTGCCATTCTTTTTTTAACATTTAACCCATTTTTCAACAATTTCACTGCATTTTCACCCCTTAATACGTTTGACAGATGCGCGGAACAATGCAACCCTCGCACTGCGATTTTAATGGGTGTCGCTTTTTTTAATAAAACGATTTTTTTTTTGTTAAAAACGTGTTTTTTTTTATTAATCTAAAGCCGACAGTTGACGCGGATATAATCTTTAATTAAGACTATTTTTGTCCGATTTTCCCGAGGGTGGTAACTGTGTGATTTATTTATTGAAAATTTTACGGTTTCGTGAACTTCGAGTGCTCGTTTGGCGTATTGTTTTGATGATATTCCGTTTTTGAGTTGTTATGGTGTTATTAATGATAACTTTATAACCCTATTATTACATGTTCATTGATCGTGTTAACGAGTACAATCACTCGTTTATATGAGTTTTTACTTGCGTCTTCGACCGCGGTAATTCAAATTTTACTCAATATTTGAGCTGTCCAAATTTTTTTCTTTTTAACCCTATATTTTGGCAGCCGAAGTATCATTAGCTGAGTCTCAAAACTCCAAGTTCTTAGATATATTTTTTTAGTCCTAACTAATATTATAAATGCAAAAGTGAGTTTGTTTGTTTGTTTGTTACGCTTTCACGCCCAATCTACTGAACCTATCATCATGAAATTTTGCATACACATGGGTTAGGGTATGGAGAAAGACATAAACTATTTATCACGCGGGTAGCAGCTAATTAAGTATAAAAATAGGTTACTTATTTATTTTTATTTATAAATCAATTGAGTGCGTTTGACCTAAATCTAGCCTGATGCAACGTAGAGGTCTAGGGTGGTGCACGCAACTCAAATAATGTACCTATCTATTCACTTATTTATTAAATAAAGAAAATAAGAAATGGTGAAAAAATTCCACGCGGGCAGGACTTGAACCTGCGTCTAGATCTCAGTACGATCTATGCGTTGCCAATAAGTACGCCACCGCGCTTCAAGCCCCGGCGCCGAATTTCTCCACCATATCCCATTCCTCTTACACGCATCTAGGCTTGCGTCACCCAACACAACTACCCCACTTTTACAAGTGCGGTATTTGATTTCAACTCATTTTGCAATGAATTTGGAAATCAACTAATGTGTAGGAAGCCATACAATACTTTATATGGGATTTTATTTTGCATTCACAATGCTATTTATTTAATAAATAAGGTAAAATAGCATTGTGAATGCAAAATAAAATCCCATATAAAGTACTATCTATTCACTCTTGCCTGAAAATCCCTAAATTGTAAGAGTTGGAGAGTGACGCGGGGAGAGAATTCGCGATTGAGGTGAGCTGAGCAGAAACTTCTACCATATATGGATGGAATGAAGATAAGCTTAAAGATAACATAGTATAAGGTTGTTCCTCTTTATAGAATACAACTAGCTGTTACCCGCAGCTTCGCCCGCGTGGTATATACCCTATGTCCTTCTCGGTACCCTAACCTATGTGTATGCAAAATTTCATGATGATCGGTTTAGTAGAAAGGGGGGGAAAGCGTAACAACAAACAAACAAATAAACGAACAAACAAACAAACTCACTTTCGCATTTATAATATTAGTAAGGAAGTAAAGATAAGGATAAGGAACTAAGGATAAGGATAAGGAAGTAAGGATAAGGTTATCCTTATCCTTACTTCCTTATCCTTATCCTTACTTCCTAAGAGGAAGTAAGGATTTTAGAGAACACGCTCGAGACAATAGCGTGGTCTCTTAAATTGTTATAATGGCTTCATCATCATCATTTCGTGTAGGTGACACGGTCAGTCGACCATGCACACCCTGATGTCAGAGTTCTTCGGAAACGCCTCTCGGCCTCTGCCGTGATTCCTTCAACGACTACCAGATGGCAGCCGGGATCACCGGCTTAACGTGCCTTCCGAAGCACGGAATCATCTTTCTTATCAGACAATCAGGTGATAATGGCTTGACACAAACTCACCTTCGACACCTTCGACTTTTGCACGAATTGTTGCGTTTTTGTCCATTTGCCGCTTCGAACGCCATGCCAAGATAATGCCGGCGTGGCCCTATTTTAGCCTGGGCCTGGAAACAAAAAAGACTTACGTACAACTAAACAAAAATATCATCATCATCATCATCAAGTCTTTGTTAGTCTCCACTGCAGGAGCATGACCCTCTCAGTATTGTCAGAGCCATATATTAGCCAGGGCAGTCTGAGGATTTGGCCTACGCTCTCCACGCTGGCCAGACGGTTTGGAGAGGTCTCTTTGATGTTTATAAGCTTTGTTAAGCTTGTGTTTCCTAAGTCGCCTTCTACGACATCCACGCGAAGACTTGGAGTGGTCTTATTCTACTCTGCCGAGAACCACACGGCTGCCAAGAACAAAAATATCACTCCAAACCTACTCATGTTGTCGATGTTCAGTTTTTCAACTACATATATACATAAACTAAAGGAACTTAGTGAGGAAACCTGGGCACCAATTATGTATTCACTAACTTTTAAACAATATACTTCAGATGGCGCGTTATAAGCTGTTGGATCCAATGATTGAAATATTTTACACTAGTGTGAGCTTCTTAATGACACCGATTTCTGTTGAGCTGCGTGGCGCAGCGGTCAACACGCCAGGCTGCGACACGGATGGTCCCGGGTTCGATCCCCGGACAGGTCAAGATGAAAAACGATCCTTTTTCAGGTTCACCTGGGTCTTGGATGTTTATCTATATATGTATGTATTATAAAATAAAGTATCGTTGAGTTAGTATCCCATAACACAAGTCTCGAACTTACTTCGGGGCTAGCTCAATCTGTGTGATTTGTCCGTATATATTTATTTATATATTTTATTATTTACATGAAAACAAAAAATCAAATTTTTATCTCTATCAAAATCTAAAAAATTTCAGCAAGTCGTTTTTTTCTTGTAAGTGGCCAACCCTCAGATTAATAACTAAAGTATAGTTCTGTGGGCCAACCATTGTGGCCAACACAACACTGGTGCTTGATCATTTAAGCCTTAGCTAAAGGCATCTGACATAGCTTTTGTTTGTTGTTTTTCAAGTGTGTAAGTGGTCAACACTAGTATCAGATCTTTCAAGTTGCCGTCAAGCATCTAACATAGCTTAACCACTGCCATCAATTATGACAGCCTGGCGAGACCAACGGTTCATATTACCTTCCGAACCACGGAGGAGCTCGACATATTTTCATGCCACTTGCGGTCAGCCATCCAAGTGGGGACTGCGCCCGGAGTTGCTTAACAAGCACTTATATGCTGACGCCCACTAGGCCATTGGGCTTCTCAACTGACGTAGCTTTATGACTGGTATCTAGTAAAGCTTGGGCCGTGCCTTTCGTAGCACAGAAGAATTCGATATACTTGACACTGGTCATTGAGCTCCGCACTAGGTTATTGAGCTCCGCACGATGAGCCAGAAATTTATATCTTAAACTTGCAATTTCCCGCGACATCGTCCATGTAAATTTTAATCACCCGCAGATAAATTTAACTTTCCAAATAGGTGAAAGAATTTTGAAAATTGGTCCAGTAGTTTCGGAGCTTATTCTATGCAAACAAACAAACAAGCAAATCTTTCCTCTTTATAATATTCCATCATCATCATCAGGTCTTTTCAGTCTCCACTGCAGGAGCGCGACCATCTCTGTACTACCTGAGCCAGAGCAGTTAGAGTATTTGACGTTATGATATAAGTATCGATGAATCTTAAAATTTCTAATAAGGGAAGGGATTTAAGGAAAAAACGAATTATTTGTATATTTAATTTATTGAATACGGTAGAAATGCTCGTAGTAATTAATGGAAAACAAATATAACAGACGGATCTAGGAACATATACCGACCGCCGCCACAGTGTAGCACGCTTTATATATAGTCAAAATTGTGAATATTACTAATTTTAAGAATTTGATTCATTTTTCAATACGGAATATAACCGAACGTGTGTAGCACGCTTTAGCTGTATACATAAATCTGTACTATATCGTGGTAAGTATAGCGAATTTACGTATTTGGTTTATAATTTACTTTTAGAAATATGGCTTTACCTAGGCGCTGTGAACCCCATAAGGGGTAAGTATGGAATTTATGGAATCCCTGGATAGCTGTAATTCTCAATACTTTTCCTCTCAGTCATCTCTGATAAAAATTATAAGCTACCAAATTGCGAAATAAGTATGTTCATGAGACTTGGTAAAGTATTATATAATGCAAGAAGTTGGTATTTTATTTTTTACTAGCAGCCTTACCCGGCTGCGCCCGGGCATGTATTATACCTTAAAACCTTCCTCGTGAATCACTCTATCTATTGGTGAAAACCGTATGAAAATCCGTGGAGTAGTTTTTGAGTTTATCGCGAACAGACAGACAGACGGACAGACAGACGCGGCGGAGGACTTTGTTTTATAATATGTAGTGATTTCTATATAAACTGCACTTGGATTTTACCAAAATAGCAAGATGTGTCTTTAAAGAAAAGGATAAACGAGAGCATAATGTAATAGCAAACGCTCCAAATTACTTCATCATTGTGTAAATCCTAAAACAGTGGAAAAAACGTAGCCCTCATAAAGTTGGCGCGATTTATTTCACTAAAGTGATGAAGCTATTAATTATTCTCATCAATCCTACAATCGTTAAAAATTTATGAAGATCCAGTTATTTGTTTTCATCTCTATCCTCAGACAGACCAGCTCAATATATATTCTTTATGCATGATAATTATATGCATTTTTAACTTATAAATACCAAACAAATATAAAAATTTATCGCCTTTGAAATCATCACATTTATTTGACTAAAAATGAAATATAATACAAATAATCCCTCGAGTTTTAACAACTGCGATCCAATTTCTTTAATCCAATTTAACGTGTTTTACGACTATGCAATCCACTTTAAAAAGAAAAATTTCTTGCCATGACTAGTACTTAGTTTTGGCTAATAAGGTACACTGCTATATTTTTATTTAATAATAATAAAGTGAACGTATGATTGAATGTAGGTACATCTAGTATCTTTCATTCGGTCAGTTTCTCAGTCAATTTATACGCAGGTACATGGTGTCACCGGTTTATTCTGGAAAATTTATATCATGTCACTGGTAAAAATATGAACGCTATTTTTTTTTTAACTTTGTTTTACCATAATTAGTACCTAATATTATAACTAAGAAAGAATTCACACCGCAGCTTTTCTAGGACAACACATTACTCAAGATTCGCTGCACATGTCAATTCGGTACTCAGAAATTTCGCAATTACAATTTTAATTATTCTTTCTTTGAATTTAATTCCTCAGTCACTTTATCGTTTAAAATATCTGTATTTTAACACGCGTACTCAACAATATTCATCGTGAATCCATACAAATATTCCATTACGACATTTCAATGCCAAGGAAATTAAAATATTGTTATTTAATTCATTTTGCCCTCGATCATTCATTACCTTCGTAAATTAATGGTTTGCTCTCAAAATTTTCATTTTTTATTCCCTTTTTCCATTGGTACCCAAACATCTTTCAGGACTACTAAATAATCTTTGTTGTAATTTTTTGTCGTATTTGACGAAATCAAATTTAGAGCAGTATGAAACTATTTTTTTCTATATTGTGCTTTTTCTGTTTTGAGTGTGTTTTGTCTATATTATTTTAGTTTTCGTTGGTTTACTTTACAGTTATATTATTATTTTTTAATCAAATATGCCAAAGCATGTTGTGCCAACATTTTAATAATAACAACACGCAATGGCCTTTTTATTTTCTTTATGTTGTATAATGCGTGCTATAAAGTGGAGCGGCATAAGGTTGGCTCTCTCCAAAGCCCGAATATAATTCTCTTTATATATTATAAATATAATTTTATCTAATGTGGTTACCAATATCCAAATATTCCAGTTGCTCGAAACTATTGTAATATAGCTCTATCGTAAATCATTATTATTTGTAATTATAACCTGTAATATGAATTTCATACAAAGTTATTATATTGATTTCCACATTAGTTAAATCTAAAAATAATTTGACTAGAAATAACACAGTTTTATATATAAGTAACTTGACAAATTAGGACCATTGTATTTTACAGTCGCACTTGACAGCTTACAAGTAAAATTAGGTGGGGAACGACTAGACACATATTAAAGTACTTGGAATGTAAACCTTAAAGAAGACTAGCAAGGAACTTTCGATTTATCAGTGGCTTCTAACACAAAAATCAGATTTTTACAATAATACCGTAAACGCACTGCGAAATTGTCTACGTCATTTGATATTGCCAGCAAAGTTAGGTTTAGAGAGGTCCAACCATCCAACGCAATTAATATCCAGTCGGATCTCACTAAAGACAACTTTTTCTACATTATAGTTATTTGTAACTCGTCATTATAACAATTTAATTCCATAACTTGCTTACCAGCTTTATGTATCCCGATGCAACTCTCACTTTCAATATAATATAAACATTGCATTCTTAATAATGTATCAGCAATATCATATGACGTATGTAATTTTGCAGTTGTCTCACGGGCTACAACTAAAATATTAGACTAAATTGATCATATCCGAAATAGATAGGAACTAAGGAATGTTTCTTTATATAATGTTATGTACACAAAAGAATACAAAGTGAAATAAATTAAAAACTACAATAATTATGGCGGAAATTAAAATTATCTTAATATTTTTATTTTGCAACAATTATTGTAGATTACAAAATAAAATATGTACAAGTTTTGAACTCGCTTATTAACCTCAATAGTTTGTCAACAAAGAGCCAATAACTTGCTTAGCGTGAAAAAATATTCAATAGAAGTGTTAAATTGTAATACAATGTGTTATTAATAATAAGTATTATTAAATAACATAAAATAACTATAATTATGATTTGACGCATACCAAAATATGACTTATATTTGTATCTACTTTTTGTATCTTTTACAGAAGTAGAAACTACCAAGGAAAAGGTGCGACTGTAGCGAGCTGCTTATTGGCGTTGTACCCGAGTGTAGATATAAATCTATCTGTGTGTCCTTATCCCTTAAATTTAATTTGTACTGTTCATTATTTGTTACCAACACCGCTACATTACTCGGTTATATTTGTACTATTGTTCTTTGGTCTCGTTCACTCAAGGTACAAGGCGATCGTGGAAAAAATTCTGAACACAATATTGATACATTTTCACTACATTCAATGTGGACGACCTCTAACCAGTATGTACTTTCCTTTAGTAAAAATTCGGCGTCTACCTCCCAGTGTAGTTCAAACGCCCCCCTGATTCTGAAAATACACATTGGTTTCACGATCGTCACCACGCGTACAATTTTTATTAATTTTGTTATTATTTAAAACGTTATTAATATAATTTGTTGTATCGCGCGGGGCGGGTTCGGCTCTGCGGACGGTGTGGTTTGGCGATGAGAGGAAGACTGACAAGGAAGATTGTCATTTACTATTGTTTCTAATTCATTTGTTTCAATTTCAACATCTTTGGAAGTATTTTTAGGAACTACTCGTATTAAATAATCGATCATTTCATCAATATCATCTGTTTTATTATTTTCATCATAATAATTTGTTTAAATATGGACAAAATACTAATGTTTGTTGTACCTACCAGATTTACCCTGACTCCATCACAATATCATTATAAAAATCAGGTGTAATCCCCCCGCAGAGCCGTCCCCGCTCCCCCTCTCTAGTTTACTTTAAATTACAACTTACGTACATACATAGGAACTTTGTTTAGAAGCTGCATGGTTTATACAAGCTAACCTCCACACTGACTACCGTTAATGAATTAACCAAACGTTACTCCATCAAATAAGTCTTGATTATCAAGATAAAAATATTTGACGTTAACACTGCCTTATTCTTCTCTATTGTGGCTGAGGTAGATCTTCAGTCTTTGACAATGGTGTTACTCTGAACGATAGCACTTTATAAAGAAATTGACAGGAGTTGGATCCATCGCTGTGCAGAGATCGAAACGTCATTGCCTATGAGGAATCTTCCTCAGGGGAACACTCGTCTAAAATCCAAAGCACATCTTTATCTAACTCTGAATCTTGCTTATATTTCCCTCAGGACTCTAGAGATGGATACTTTTTGCTTCACAGGCCGAAAATAGTGTAATTTACGACAAATCACTGCAGCGTTTGATCCAATACCCAAATAAAACTGTCAATATCTTTAACTATTGATTGACCGGTAAAATTTCAAAGTCAAAAATATTGTGTAACTTCTCTTACAACTATATAACTATTTAATGGACATTTCACATCAGAGAGGAGCAAGGCAGCCGCCTGCAGTAACATATATGTTATGATTACAATAGAAATAAGTGTAAATGAAAAGCCCGGCCGAACGCGGGCCGAGCTGCGCCCGGCCCCAACAAGACCCGTATAGACTGATGTGTGACACAACAAAACCCGTTGACCGAGCCCCCAACACCACATATCTAATCAAATTTAATACTAAAATTACGTTTAATGTTGATCACTGCCCAATAGTACGTATCTTTGTGCTTTAAGTCACTCGTAGACAACAATAAATAGTCGAGTAGCTAACATGAACGCGGTATATTTGTACTTTGTAACTCCAAAATATAATTTATACAATAACAGCTAATATAAAACCTAACGTTGTGAGGTAGAGCGGTTGTCGTAGTACGCTAGACGGAGCGGCCGGCGCTCGCCGCGCTCGGCACGCTCGCCGCGCTCGGCTCGCTCGGCGCGCTCGCGCGTACTGTGGTGGGCTCGCTACGGCGACTCCCGCCCGGCTGTCGCTGCCACCGATCGCGCTCAGTGATCAACATCGACCGGTACTACGACGCTATCGCGGCGCACGCGCCGATTAAATACGTTAAATAATAATAATTTATGCCTAGGGTGTATTTCTTCTCCCGATCGAAATCGACGTTTCAAAAACTCGTCTCGGACCGACCGACGGAACATCGAGGAGATAATAATAAATAATCGAATTTATAAGCGGCAACGTTTCATATATCACCCGTTTAATATAATTCTCAATATATGAAGTTAGACTCTGACAAAAAAAAAAGCCGGGGGCCGCCGCGCGGTGAGGCCTCGGGCGGGCGGCCGGAACAGCTTCTCCGATTATAATTACGTCTCATAATATTTTTCAGCAATCGCTTGAAGGCACACAGCGTTAAATGTAGTTAGTACAGTTCAGCGATCGTAGGCGCGCGCGCGCGGCGGTGGAATCTCGGGCCGCGAGCGCGCGCGTGCGTCGGTTGGCGCGCGGCGCGGCTAGGCCGGCGTCAGCGTCAGCGTGACGGTGGCGCGGCGTGTAGCGCGGCGCCGCACTGGCAGGAACACCAGCGCTGGCACCAGGCTCAGCGCGCCGCCCGCCTCCTCCACCACGAACGGCTGCATCGTCAGCGGCGCCTGCGGCGCGCGGGGCACCGCCAACAGCGCGCCCGCGCCGCCGTGCGCCGCGCGCAGGTGGGCTTCCAGCGCCGCAAAGCCCTCGGCGCGGAACTCGCAGCGCGAGCACGAGTACTGCGCCTCGCCCTCGGCCTCGGCCGCGTCGCCGGCTTCGCTAGCGCCCTCGCCGCTCTCCTGCTCGCCGCCACTGGCTTCGGTATTATTCTCCACCGGCTCGTTCGCCTGCTGTTGGGCGTGCGCGCGCTCGTGCGCGAATAGGAACGCTAAGACGTCCGTCGTGAATGGACAGTAGGAACACGCATATGGCTTGTCCCGGGCGAGCAAGTCGAGTGGCCGCGGTGGAGGTGGTGGGGGCCGTGCCGGCGGTGCGTGCTCCGCCAGCAGGTGAGCCCGAAGCGCCCGTGGGCCGCGAAACCGGCGCGCGCACAGCGGACAGGGCTCCGCGGGCGCGGCGTTAGCCGGCGCGGGCGGCGCGGGGATGCCGTGCGTGTTATGCTTGTGCACGCGCAGGAAGTACTTGCTGCAGAGCTCTTTGTGGCAGATATCACATGTGACGCCACCTAGCTGCGTACCGCTCTCCAGCGAGATGCCGTGCATGCGCTGCATGTGCGTGCGCATAAAGTACTTGTTGCACAGCTCCTTGTTGCAGATCTCGCAGAAGCTGGAGCCGGAGGAGGACGATGCGCGGCGCTCGTCCGGCGGCGGCGGGGACGAGCTCGGTGGCCGTGGGCCCGCTTCCATCGGGTCATCCACGAGCCGTTCCGCCGCCAGCTCGTTGAGCTGCGAGATCATGGTTTGTAACTTACGTAGCTCCTCGCTGGCGGACCCTGGTGAAGCGACGCCACGTTCCTCCACGATTAAATTTAACGGACTCGTCTGACCGTCCCGCAGAGCCGCCTCAAAGTCTTCTTCGCACTCTCGTTTGACTTCAACCATCTCTTCCGAGTCGAATGGAGGAGGTAATGAATGAGACCGCGGCGGGGTGTCTGGCGGCGGAGCGGGGAGCGCCGGTGGTGTGGTCAGCGGCGTGGACAACGGCGTGCTGATGGACGTGGCGAGGGGCATGGGCGGCGTGATGGCGCTGGGCGACAGCTCGGCGGCGGGCGAGCGGTGCGCGGGCACGCCGTGCCGCCGCTCGCGATGCGTGCGCAGGAAGTACTTGTTGCAGTACTCTTTGCAACAGATCTCGCAGAACGCTTCTGGATTCACGACGCCTAGTCGCCTTAGTGTGTCGGGCTGGAAGCCCGCTTCCCGTGCTCGCCTCGCCGAATCTGGGGATAGGCGGCGTGGGGTTCCACCAGACTCTTCATCGGATGCTCGTCGCGGGGGTGAAGGCTGCACGGGTGGAGGAGCCGCTGGTTGTGGCTCGCCGCCGTCGTAGATGCCGTGTTTGTTCGCGCGATGGGTTTTCAAGAAGTATTTGTTGCAGAACTCCTTGCAGCAGAGGTCGCAGTACGCCTCGGGATTGAAGATGCGTGGAGGTTCGTGGCGGGGCAGGAGTCTGAAGGCCGCGAGAGGGTCGAAGGTGGGAAGCGTGAGTTCCCCGAAGGCGAGCGCGCTCTTGTAGATGTCGGCCATCTTGGCCTGCAGGTCAAGCGGCGGGGGCGGCAGGGGCTGCGGCGCGCGGGAGGGGGCGGCCTGCTTGCGCCGCTTCCGGCCCGGGCTGCCGCCACCGCTGTCCACCTCCAGCTCGCGCTTCACCGCCGGCGCCACCGACATCGCGTCACCGCCGCATCTGGAAATGAGAATACTTCAGTTAATACATACATATTATCACGTTTTTATCTCTTGCGGGGTAGACAGAGCCCAAGATCTTAAAACCCAAAAGCCAAGTTTAGTGTGTCTTGGTGTCAAAGTAGAAAGCGATGGCATGCTTGACCCTTGACCTCGTTCCCGATTTAGGAACTTTTTTTAAATTATTGTTTGGAAAAATTTGGAATAACTTTTTCACCATCGGTTATGTTTTAAAAATAAAACTCTATATCCAAAATATGTCTTTAGTTTGTGTATTACACGATAAAAATGATATATTTTTTGTTACTTCCTATACATATGTACCTATGTATATATATTCCTATATAGCTAACAGAAAGGATAAACATTGTTACTATATATATGTATAGGAAATTCCTATACATATATATGTAGTTAGCTATATTTAAAAAAATATATATAAATGTAAATGACTTGAACTTTTGCTAGTGGTATGGTTATAAAATTGGTAAGGAAGGTGTTCACAGTATCAAAAGCTAACAATAAAAAATAAAACGGACGTATTTTATGCCGCGTTTACATGTAATTCAATGTAAAAAATAAACACCTACAAAAAATAAATATAACTGTAATAAATGTTATAAATAACATTGCATAGTGAACTCAAATAATTATTTGAGTTCTTGTTGGCCACCGTTGTTTACAACCATATTGGAACAAACAATCTTACTCACGTATTTTTAGTCGGTATTGTCAATTAGTTTCAGCCAGTTCGTTTGTTGTAAGTAATAATTACATTTCGCATAACTTTTGATAATATTAATAACTGAAATTAATTTTGTTTCCATAAAATTAAATATATAACAATAATTCTGAGAGCGGGAAATATCTCAGCAACCGAAATATATTCAAGTTTAGAATTTCGTTCATATTTTATTTCTTTTTACAATTTTATTATTGACCAGGTTGGTGACACAAAGATAATAACCTCTTTGCAAAATTGACTTATACGTACAAAAGAAAAGAAGTAGCACAATGTAAAAGTTGAAATAAATGCATTTAAATAGACCACCACATAACTGTTTTATTCTGCTTAAGAGTCGCCTGGACGCGCATGTCTCCATACAAACGGAAAAAGGGAATTGTGGCAATATTTGAAAATTTTGGAGTAAAATTAAGCATCCAATCAATTAATCTCATTATAATCTACGTACGTTCCTATACAGCTTGGTTAAATTATCAATAGTTTGAGAATTATACGCCTCTCAAGATTTCCATACAAATTTGAAAAGGTTTGTAATTCTCAAACCATTGGTATTTTAACCAAGCTGTATAAGAACGTACGTAGATTATAATGAGATTAATTGATTAAATACTTAATTTTACTCCAAAATTATCAAATATTGCCACAATTCCCTTTCTCCGTTTGTATGGAGACATGCGCGTCCAGGCTACTCTTAAGCTTAATTATTTGCTCAATCCTTACTTAAGTTTTATTTATTTCACTCAATTCAATACAATTTATTTTTCTCCAAATTATACTAATTGAGATAAATCATTTTATTGTTCAATATATAAAATAAGACAACCAAGTGAGTTAAAAAAAATAATACAATTTATCTCTTTTTCCTTAACAAGAGTCCTACCATCACGGTAAAAAAAACTACTCGTATCAAATTACTTTGTTTTTAAGATATTTATTTTCCTATAAGATTCTTATAAGTTATTAAAGATTCAGAGAGTACTGTCTCGATTGGCCATCTCCTGTATGTGCGACACATACAGGAGAAGCACGACTTCCTCAACTGTATGAACAGAATGAATTATAGTTGCTCTAAGAACGACTCAGACCAAAGAGCACATAATCACTAAGTTTTAACATAGACGTTAGTCTTAGCCTTACGTAACTTCCACAAGGAGGCTGATTGATAAGGGTCCATTACATTTTTTTTTGTGATTTGTATGTCAATTAATTTCTCTAGGACTGAAGAGACTTGCATTCGACTGTCAAAATACTTAACATAAGACTGCCAAAACAAAAAACGTATGCGAATTTTTAATACCTTTTTTAAACAATTAGTTCAAGGAAATGAATTATTTATAGACAAATGGAGATGTTATTTAAAATTTTACATTTTAAAGCACTAGCTACTTAGTTTATTTTAAAATATAATTAAACCGAACATTTTCGATAAAAGTGACCAAAATATAATGTCCTTGTTCTTAAAAAAAATATTTAAAAGGCAGCGCTGGACCGCGTAAAACGTAGGAATATTTTCTTGACTTAAAATATTTAAATCTTAAAAATTTTACTTAAATTACTTTGTCACTTTATTTCCTTCTAAAAAAATTGTAAATCTGAGTAAAATCTTATCATAATCGTCATCTCAGCGGCAAGAAGTCCACTACTGGACATATAGGCCTTCCCTAGGGATTACCAATTCGACCTGTTGGAACTGGACAGCATCCAGCGTCTTCCTGCGAACTTGGTCAGGTCATCCGACCACCTGCGGGCCTATTTGCTAACTTTTGACAGCTACGGTGTACATCATTTTCATGGTAACTTCAATATTCATTACAGCTTCGGATGAATTACTATTTTTATTTTAAATATAAAAACTGTAATGGATGCTAAAGTGACAATCAAATCGTTGTACACCGAGTTAGCAAATCGGCCTGCTGGTCGGTGGGTGTCCAACGCTGCGCTAGCCAATACGTGGTCGGCATTCAAATATTTTTGCCTAAAATCTTATCATTGTTTCCCTAGTTTACGACGGAGCAGCCAAAACGTAAGGACCTAAATTATCACAATTTAATATTAACTAAAAGTCACCTGTCTCTGTCTTGATGTTGGTGCTGTGTGTCCTTCATTTGTCATAAAATAACCGCAATACACATCACAATATCCACAAGTGTCAAACTATACACGACATAGTGTCAAATTTACACAACATAGTGTCAAATTATACACGACATCAAAATTACACACGACATTTTGAATTTCAAGGGCGCGTGGCGAAATGCGCGTACGCGCCGAAACAGTATGTTTTTAACTAAAAATGTGTTTTTATTTTTTGGGTAAAATGGCAAAAATCGTGTACCCCACCCCTACGCCCTTCGACAAGGGGTCGGTGCATTGGATGGAGGGTTCACATGGCGCGGACGTTAATTAATGTAGAGGTGAGAATATATTTTGAAAGCAATCGATATTTTGTGTGATTTTATTTTTATTATGCGACTAGCATTCCACCCCGGCTTTGCTCCTGGTACAGCAGCCTATGGCACTCAGGGATAACGTACCTGCCTAACGGTGAAAGAATTTTGAAATTGGTCCAGAAGTTCCTGAGGTTAGCGCGTTTATAATATTCGAATAGATAAAGATATGATGATCCTATAACGGTTCTAAAAACTAAATTTTGGTTAAAGAAATAGTTATAAAACTATTGAATAATAAGGGGTACTGAAACACGAATAGAATGTGGGTATATAGTATCGGTGTGGCTCTAGACGGTGTTTGTTTGTCTTGACGGTGAGACTGTTTTTAGGAGAAATAATGGATTTGTTTGCCATTGCCTTATCTATTTCTCACACTAGTGAAAATTCCACTAGTGTATACGTGTCTATCGAAGTTTTCCTTCAACGGAAGCTGGTAATGGTAGTTGAAAATTACCGTTCTTGCGTCAGATTTGGCTGCAAAGTCAGATGTTTCCTAAAAAAACGAAACGTGCACTAAATTTGACGCCCAATAAGTTCTTATTTTTTTTCCTGTTTTACAAGTCTTTGAAGCGATATTTAAAATAGTCTTTTTATCATAATAAGCGTACATACATTAATTTCTCTATATTAATGTATTACATTAAAATACTCGACTCTATACCTCTCCAACCCGTCTGGCCAGCGTGGAGAGTGTAGGCCAAATCCTCTGACTACTCAAGTTAATATATGGCTCTGGTGGTACAGAGAGGGTCGTGCTCCTGCAGTGGAGACTAGAAAGACCTGATGATGACTCGACTCTATATTTATTATTAAGATATCGATAGAGTCCAACGCCGCATGTGAACGCAGCACATTGTCAAACAATGCACACTGCTTTCCGAAAATTTGGAAACTATCGCGAGGGCGCCACACATCCATCTATCTCGCTCCAGCACAGGCCAAATCGACCAGTAACATCTGCCGTCCCTTTCTCACACCCTTATAATTATGATTATGAGTAATGGCACGATAAATTTTAGTTTAGAAACTTTGAATGTTTTTTGAAACTTACGCCTCTTTGAGCTTTGAGGGCTATTGTGAAAGGAAGGTGTGGAGATTGGATGTCCCACTGCTAAGCACGCGTCACTTTTGATATGAGAATTCCTTAAATTAATTATAAACTTTTTTGTTTGGTAGGTATTTGATTGTCCTACTCAATTTTTTGTTTTTTTTTTAAATTGAGCTAGCCTAACTTACTGTGGGTAAGTTGTGAACTTGTGTCGCAGGATACTAACTGAACGATACTATATTGTATAATCTATACTTATATAGATAAACATCCAAGACCCAGGTCAACATGAAAAAGATCTTTTTTCATCTTGACCTGACCGGGGATCGAACCCGGGACCCCCGTGTCGCAGGGTAGCATGTTGACCGCTGCGCCACGGAGCTCGATGTGTAAAGACTAGACAGTCTTGAAAAAATTCAAAACGTACGATGGAACTTTTCAATTTTTTTATGCCTTCCACCGAGGATTCCGTGATTCTGCCAATGTCCAGTTTAAAAAGATACAAAGTATCGTGTTGTACGGTATACAGTTTTAACAAGTAGCTATCAAACATGGTGTTGGTGTTGGCGTCCTTTGATTGTTTTATAGGAGCTTCTGGTGACAAATATATACGAGTCTATATGACGTCTACTTACTATTTCATATTATGATCGTGAGCACGAGCATTTACAACACCAAAGTAAACCAATTTAATATTATAAATAAATAAATATATACGGACAAATCACACAGATTGAGCTAGCCCCAAAGTAAGTACTAAGTAAGACTTGTGTTATGGGATACCTAATAACACAACGATACTATATTTTATTACAAATACATATATAGATAAACATCCAAGACCAAGGTCAATCTAAAAAGATCGTTTTTCATCTTGACCTGACCGGGGATCGAACCCGGGACCATCCGTGTCACAATCCGGGCGGCCTTTTGACCGCTGCGCCACGGAGTTCGTCAAAAATATAAAGTCCACTAAAATCAATTTGCGAAATCATCTAAGGTCAACCCCAACTGAACCCCTTGACTTCCGAACAATAACCCTACGATAGAACGAATTTTTTATCGTATTGTTTACGCATATTAACGTTTTTTACGCATAGTAATGCCGTGTGGTTCCCGGCAGAGTAGAATAGGACCACTCCAAGTCTCCCCGTGGATGTAGTAAAAGTCGACTAAGGAAAAAAAACCTAAACAAAGCTATAAACATCAAAGAGACCTCTCCAACCTGTCTGGCCAGCGTGGAGTGTGTAGGCCAAATCCTCTGACTGCCCTGGCTAATACATGGCTCTGGAAGTACAGAGAGGGTTGTGCTCCTGCAGTGGAGACTTACAAAGACCTGTTGATGAGGATGATGATGATACGAAGTTATGGGGCCAATACTGAACTGACTCAGTTCAGTATTGGCCCCATAACTTCGTAACGAAAGAAAAGAACGTAAAGAAACTCAGTTCAACTGAGTTTCTTTCGGCGTATTCTTCTCAGCAGTGGTCTTTCCGAAACGCAAATAGTACTTAATTTTTCGACTTTGCAAAAAAAAAAATATAACAAGATAAATGACGTTCAAAAAGCGATACATGAGATCCAAAATTTGAATAAAAGCTGTTCATTTCATTTCATTTATGGGAACAAAACTTCGTCCGTGTAGATCACTGTCTGCAACTTCTGATGGCAAATTTGCCTAATTCCATAGGTAAATATGGCAGTTATTATCCCTCATCATCATCTCAGCAGCAAGAAGTCCACTGCTGGACAAAGGCCTCCCATAAGGATTTCCAATATGCATTCAGCGTCTTCCTGGTCAGGTTCCATCTACCGTGTGAGTGGGTGACCAGCATATTTTGTTCATTATTTGTCAATGTTGCTACAATTTAAATTCAGATGCCTTCAATTCTAACCCAACCCAAAATTTCACCATCTTTGACCCTTTCTCCCTCGAAGAAAACCTATTCTCTTCCTTATTCGTATTCCCTTGATGCTAGACACAGACAGACAGACCAGACTCAACTAATGCAAATATAAATGAGACACTAAACACTTCTCTTTTACGGCTGACTCTAAATACGGAATCCTAAATACCGAATAGAATAATAATTTTCATACAATCCCTCAAAAAAACTTTCATTGCGTAAAATAAAATAATAAAACTCAAATAAAACAAGATTCCCATAACTACTTAAAAGCAATTTCCCTAAAAATGCCGAAATGTCTTCCGATCACACTTTTTGTCGAACCCTAGAAACAAATTATAAAAGTCCTTTAAAAATTTAAAATTAAAACAAGAATCCTCGAATTGCCAAAGGTGAAATTAAGTTCGGGCATCTTAAATTACAATAACAGTTTAATAAGCAGAATTGATGTTGGGGCAAGTAATTAAACTTGTTTTTCGACTTTTTAATATAAAACTTTTCAATTTCGTCGAAAAAAATCTGATGAAAATGCCGCCCCAGGCCGCGGTTGTTTATGCCAAATAAAAATACCAAAAAGTTTGCTCGTACTTTTTTAATTGTCGATGGTTAGAGCAAATACTGCCAGTTTGAATGGATTCCGAGGCTTTATTGGTGAATATTTTTATTTCTTTCTACTTTTGGAAGAAGTTTTGGATCAATGGATTTACAGTAAATATTTGCCGTGTGGTTCCCGGCTTAGAATTAAGGACCACTCCGACTCTTCCTTCGGGTGTCGTAAGAGGCGACTAAAGGATGAATGCACTAACATCACACGTGCAACGAATGCATACCCAAGGAGGGTTGGTGTCAGGCAGGCGGCCGACCATAAAACTTAGCCAAAACCTTTCACAGCATGGAAAGTTGTATCAGCGATAGAGTGAAGTGGAAGAAACTGACATGTTGTGCCGACCCCACATAAAGTGGGAAAAGGTGAAGACGAAGAAGATTTGCTGTGTGGTTCCCGGCAGAGTAGAATAGAACGACTCCAAGTCTTCCTGAGGATGTCGGAGACTTAGGAAACACAAGCTGAACAAAGCTTATAATTTATAAACATCAAAGAGACCTTTCCAACCCGTCTGGCCAGCGTGTAAGTGTAGGTCAAATCGTCTGACTGTGAGTTTGTTGTTTGTTACGCTTTCACGTCCTATCTACTGTTTGTTTTGTTTTTCGTATGTGTAAGTGGCCAACACTGGTGTCAGATATTTTAAGCTGCCTTAAGGCATCTGACATAGCTTAACGACTGCCATCAACGATGGCAGCCGGGACCAACGGCTTAACGTGCCTTCCGAAGCACGGAGGAGCTCGAGATATTGTTATGCCACTTGCGGTCACCCATCCAAGTAAGGACTGCACCAGGGGTTGCTTAACATACGTAAGCGCTCATAGAGCTCACACCCACTGGACCATCGGGCTCCTCGGCTATCTACTGAACCGATCATCATGAAGTTTTGCTTACACGTTGTCTGGAGTACCGTGAAGGACATAGGCTGCCTTTCATTGCGAAGAAAAGTACTGTTCCCGAGGGATCGTAGTTGACGCGAGCGCAGCCGCGGGCAATAGCTAGTAAAATGTAATAAAAACCTTTCTGCAGATTTGGAAAAAACGTTTTTTTTTTTCTTTTTTTTTTCGGATCATTATCCTTAATATCCCAACTAATCCTAACTTATCCTTATCCTAACTAATCCTAATCCTAATATTATAAATGCGAAAGTGAGTTTGTTTGTTTGTTTGTTTGTTACGCTTTCAAGCCGTATCTACTGAACCGATCATCTTTAGATTTGGCATACACATAGGTTAGGGTACTGAGAAGGACATAGGCTATATATCACGCCGGCGAAGCTGCGGGTAACAGCTAGTCCTGATCCTATCCTAACTAATATTATAAATGAGAAAGTGAGTTTGTTTGTTTGTTCGCTTTCACGTCGAATCTACTGAACCGATCATTATGAAATTTTGCATACACATAGGCTAGGGTAGTGAGAAGGACATAGGCTATGTACCACGCGGGCGGAGCCGCGGGTTACAGCTAGTCCTAACTAATAATGATATAAATGCGAAAGTGAGTCTGTTTGTTACGCTTTCACGCCCTATCTACTGAACCGATCATCATGAAATTTTGTACACACATAAGTTAGGGTACTGAGAAGGACATAGGCTATATATGAATCGGGCAAAGCCGTAGGTTACAGTTAGTTTTTTTTATTTCAGTAAAAGCTCGGAGAAACTGACTGCCACTAAAGCAAAATAAATAGATAAGATCGGAGTCCGCCATAACTCCTGATTGGCGGGCACTCCGCACTACTAAAGAAATTAATAAATTACCACTTCGGTGATTGACCCAATTATATTCTTGGTTGAGCCGGAGTTTGTATTGAAATAACGTTGTTTTTGTATCAGTATACTTAAAAACTCAATTAAAAGGATTTTTGAGTAAATAGGCATTCATCGTCTTCTTCTTCTTCCTTTACCTTATCCCACTTTTTAATGTGGGGTCGGCACAGTATGTCAGCTCTCTCCACCTTGATTATTAATAGGCATCATCTTCATCAGGTCCTTTAAAGTCTCCACTGCAGGAGCACAGAGTACAGAGAGCTGTACTTTCAGAGCCATTTATAAGTATAAGCCTGTGCAGTCAGAGGATTTGGCCTACACTCTCCACGCTGGCCAGACGGGTTGGAGAGGTCTCTTTGAGGTTTATGAGCTTTGTA
Source organism: Rhodophaea formosa (assembly GCA_963082605.1). Lineage (NCBI taxonomy): Eukaryota > Metazoa > Arthropoda > Insecta > Lepidoptera > Pyralidae > Rhodophaea > Rhodophaea formosa. Next base: position 2,026,623 of record OY720228.1, on the reverse strand, counting down.
TAGTCGTTTTATAGTCGTTTATAGTCTCCACTGTAGGAGGGTTATCCTCCTACTACCAGAGCCACTAAATCTGGCTAATATATGACTCTGTACTACCAGAGCCATATATTAGCGAGAGCAGTCGGAGTATTTTGCCTACACTCTCCACGCTGGCCAGACGGGTTGGAGATTTTTTTAAAAGACATTACGGTTTATCAATCTGACTAACACTCCTAGAAGGATAGTAATGTTGGTTTTTTTTTGTTGAGACGAGCTCCGTGGCGCAGTGGTTACCACGCCAGCCTGCGACACGGAGGTCCCGGGTTCGATCCCCGGTCAGGTCAAGATGGAAAACGATCTTTTACAGATTGACCTGGGTCTTGGATGTTTATCTATATATGTATCTATTATAAAATATAGTATCGTTGAGTTAGTATCCCATAACACAAGTTTCGAACTTACTTTGGGGCTAGCTCAATCTGTGTGATTTGTCCGTATATATATATTTATTTATTTAATGTTTTTCTCACGTTTGCATGTTCCTTTGTCGATTCTTGTAGCCTAAACCACAGTAGTGCATAAACAGCTTAACCAATTTTGAAGTGTGAGGTTTTTCCCGGAGTATCATGGGCTATGTGACATACATACATACAAGGGCTATGTGACGTCAGCATATCAATATGATGGAAGTAATCTGTCAAGAAGAGTACTAGGCTAGGCTTTATTTTTTTTAATTAGTAATTATATTTTTCGAAGTACACAATGTTACATAAGTTTTACCTAAGGTTACTTTAACCTCAATTGACAAAAATGTGTGGGATAACTAATATATTAACAGTCAAGATGCGGCTGTAGTGAGATTGACTTCGTAGAAGGGATTTCGGTTTGTTTCGTACAAGGAAAACTGTGATCTGAACTTAGCGGGTTTATTTTATGGTTGTCCGCCTTGCTGCATCGTCTATGATCGAACTCGTGAATTCGTGAAGACTCGTCGCTTGGGGCTCCGTCGAATGAAAAAAATGAATTACACCATTATTTCGATGATAAACAACTCGTGAAAGCGCGAGAAATTTTCACTTTAACACTTGACATTGGCTAAATACATCACCCGTTGCCATACAAAAAAGAGATAAGTGCAAAATATTCCTATTATCAATTGTGTCGATTGTTACATTGTTCCAAACTGGTTAGATTAGAACGAGTAACGGTTGACTAAAGTAACAACCATAACATGTAAAAAATAAGTGACCATTAAAAGTAACACAATTTTAAACATTTTAAGGGGTACACTCTTAAAATGTTTTAAAATTAAACAGTAGTATTGACCGATATATATGATTGATACAAGGAAAGAGAACTGTTTCAGAGTAAAGTAACAGCAATATGCAGTGTTGGACAGTCAACATTCTTTTTCTTCCCGAGAGGGTAAACAACACAAAAATCTTATTTACTCATTATCTATTTATAGAATTTATTAATGGATGTTTTAATTGTAATCGTTGCGTAGTAACACGACTGTTTTATTAAGGGAAAACGTAATTAAATGACTTTTAAAGCATTAAAAACAACGAACGCTCCAAAACAAAACGATCAACACCATAACATCCAGAATTTTTCAAGTAAAGCGCTATATTTTTACAGCAGTCGTTAAGTTTGAAATATCGGGGGGTGGTGGGTGGAGGTGGGGGAGGTAGGCAAATAAAATAAAAATAAAGGCCGATTACTCCCGACATTTTATAATGGCCGCCGAAATGACATGCGGGCGCCGCGCCGCCGCGTGGCGTGGAGTCGCCAGTGAAATGTCAGACGATTTTTGTGGTTGATGCCTTGATGGATTGTTTATTCATAACTTTCTGTTAGTTTGGTAATGTGAGGTCAAGTTGACTTTTTCTTCCGTGATTTTGGCGTTTTACTTCGAAGGAGTATATTTAGGCAGCTAACGGATTACGTTTATGCTAAATTGTGTTGAAATATAATTCGTTTTAAATAAATGTACACGGCAAATCACACCATTGAGCGAGCCCCAAAGTAAGTTCGAGATTTGTGTTATGGGATACTAACTCAAATACTATGTTTTATTACAAATACATATACAGATAGACACCCACATTTTATCGCCATGGGTCAGTAACTAGGAGTGTGACCTCCTAGCTTACTGAGTTTTGCCTAAAATATTTTATGATCTCTATACTTGAAAAATTTTGACAAATAAAAATATCTATGTAATTAAATAGATAATTATTACAAATCACACGGATTAAGCTAGCCCCAAAGAAAGTTCGAAACTTGTGTTATGGGATACTAACTCAACGATAATATATTTTATAATAGATACTTATAGATAAACATCCAAGACCCAGGTCAATCTAAAAAATATCATTTTCCATCTTGACCTGATCGGGAATTGGACCCGGGACCATCCGTGTCGCAGGCAGGCGTGTTCACCGCTGCGCCACGGAGCTCGTCGATAGTTTGCGACAAAAAAAAAAGTAATAAAAAAAATATATAATGTATTAAGACTCATAAATACTCATAAAACCTATATTATAAAAATGCGGTTTAAAATTTGTTGACTAACATAGTCGCTTAACAATATTACTAAGGCTCGGTGTGCGTCAGAAAAAATATTTTGACGTAAATAAATAATATTACAATAACCAAGTGCGTTACAAGTAATATTCACATTTAATTAAGGAAAACTGGGTTAGTTGATATGACGAATGACGCGCAACTTAGCCTACCTAATGTTTCTGACATCATGTTTGTATGAACAACAAACATCCCATGCAACTTACCTTTACGGAAGTTAACCCGTTTTATCATTTACCTCGTTCAGATTTTATTTTTAGTTCATTGTCACAACCTTCATAGTTTATTGCAGTTAATTTCAGAGCAAGGAGTTTATAAAAATAATATTTTTACTCATTTTTAAAGATATTGTTATGGTTTCTCACATATAGTCCTAAAATAGTCATTTAGATCAACTCTACACAGTGAATCTATTGTACCGAATAATAATAAAAAAAAAACTTAAACATAATAAAAATGTAAACTTATGAGACACCCTTAGATCCTATTGATCTTCCTAAATTATGAGACAATTATAATACACCCACGTTCTAAGATTTTTAAAACTTTACTGCCGTGCCCATCAGTAGAATCAATTATTGTCAATTTAAAAAAAAAATGTTTATTTACTTTGTTATTGAAAATTAAATGAAATCGTGAAAGGAAATGAAATAATGAAATGAAAATTTTATTATAGCGTGACAGACTCATAGGTACAATCTTTAGTATGACAAGGAAATAGCGGTACCTTCATTATATGTTTTTTTGTTTGCACTAAAGTTATGAATTATTACCCAAATTGGTCATCAATCGCAGGAGATAGAGATGAGCGGCGAAGCAGAGGGAAAGCCTTTGCTCAGTAGTGGGATAGTATAGGCAATAAAAAAGTTAAATACAAACTTTTTATTCATAACTGTTTTTATGGTAATAAAAATCAACTAATAAATAAATATATACGAACAAATCACACAGATTGAGCTAGCCCCAAAGTAAGTTCGAGACTTGTGTTATGGGATACTAACTCAACGATACTAAATTTTATAATGGATACTTATATATATAGATAAACATCCAAGACCAATATTTGTAATGACAATTCGACTCCACGGCGCCCTGTTCCCTCATGTCACCGCGTATTTATATTCAATCAGTCGCGGGCGGGAGTCGAACCCAGGCCCGCCAGGTGCCGGGTGATGGATTTTCAATTTTATAATTGACAACTCCCCATTTTAATCTACACTCTACAACGCTGAAGATCAGCTGACAGGGCGGTATTTCATTTTTGACGAATTAAAAAAGTGATTCAATATGTATAGTATTTCGACATACATGAAAATGCGGTTGATTTAAGATACTATATTTGCCGTCGGGCTTTTAGCAGAGGAGAATAGAACCACTCCAAGTCTTCCCGTGGTGTTGTAGGGAGAGGAGGTTACATATATATCTCTTAGCTATTTAGGCTACTACCACCCTACAATGTTGTAGAAGACGACTTAGGAAACACAAGCAAAACAAAGCTTATAAATATCAAAGGCCCGTCTGGCCTGCGTGGAGAGTGTAGGCCAAATCCCGCCAAAGCCGCTATAGCTGTAAAGGCAGTGCAGTTCTGACTGCACTGCCTATACAGCTATACTCGTAGCGGCTCTGGTAGTACACAGAAGTTTGTGCTCCTGCAGTGGAGACTTGACGGTGGCGCAGCGGTCAACACGCTAGCCTGCGACACGGGGGTCCCGGGTTCGATCCCCGGTCAGCCCCCTTATTTACTAACTCGGATGACAGGTGTCGATGCCTATCAATCCAGAATTTACTGTTACAATGCGGGTTTTGCTTGCTCGAACTTTTTATTTGAAATACAAAAACCGCATTGTAACAGCAAATCCTTGATTGATAGGCATCGACACCTGTCATCCGAGTTAGTAAATAGGCGGGCATGTCAAGATGGAAAAAGATCTTTTTCATATTGACCTGGGTCTTGGATGTTTATCTATATAAGTATATATTATAAAATATAGTATCGTTGAGTTAGTATCCTGCGACACAAGTTCACAACCTCCTGTGGGGCTAGCTCAATTTGTGTGATATGTCCCTATATATTTATATTTTTTTATACTACAACTACGGAAAATAAATTGCGATATGATAATAAAGTTTTCGTTCTCGTCTCAATGTCAGCATGGGGAAGATAAAAAAATACACAATATCTCTACCGGTGCATTGTTCGGCTAGGCAGGTATATGAAGACAGAATGGGGTCAATGTACTTGCCAATACAAACAACGTCCATACACCCCGCAGTCGCGAAATCACCTGACAAATTATTAAGTCATTGGGGTTGGTCCTAAAGATGAATAAATGAATGATTGATGAATGGACGATTTAAAAAAAAGTTGTTCAGTTTGATGAATACATTCATACCTACTTTGTTATGAAAACCCGGCTTTAGTCATGTTATTTCATTTCGTCAGATTCGCCGACTAATTTGGGTCTGTTACGAAGACTATCATCGGGGCTAGTGTTAGAGGTAGCGGCACGACGGTTACGCTTGCCTCAAAGCAACAGACTGAACTAGTCGGCAAATCCGGCGAATTAAAACGTGAGTAAATCCGGATTTCTATAATTATCTTCCCTAAGTTGAAATATTAACATAGATATTTCTGGCTTACGTTGTTCACTATAAGTACATAGTAAATATACAATTCTTTCAAACAAAGCCTTCGAATAATACACCTACCTACCCGGCACAGGAATTTATATTATTGGTTTTGTTTAAAATAAGTTCGCCACCCTATGGGGGTAACTTCGGGAGTTTGCGCCTAAGGGTGGGTGAAATAGTTGCGTATACTCTATCAGCCGGAGAGGGAAACAATTTCAGTTTTAAAATTCCGCCTTGCAAAAATGGTTTTTTCTCGGAGACTAACGAAAGGGGTTCCTTACCATCATACGATTTTACGGGAACATACATGCATATAAATAAATAAATAATAAATAAATAAATATATACGGACAAATCACACAGATTGAGCCAGCCCCAAAGTAAGTTCTTAAGTAAGACTTGTGTTATAGGATACTAACTCAACGATACCATATTTTATAACAAATACATACATAGATAAACATCCAAGACCCAGGTCAACTTGAAAAAGATCATTTTCCATCTTGACCTGACCGGGGATCGAACCCGGGACCATCCGTGTCGCAGGCAGGCGTGTTGACCGCTGCGCCACGGAGCTCGCATATATACCTATCACGTCTTTATCCCTAGTGGTGCAGACAGAGCCGAACACCCGGCTACATTTAGCATTATAGTGGGCGTTAAGGTGGCAAGCGATATCATAATAGTGATGGTTGCTAGCCGCCGCATCGCCTATTAAGGGGGAACACTAGGCACAGTAGCGACGCCAATCATTTTATTCCTAATACTTTACAAATAGAAAGGAATTCAAGAATATAAACAATACAAGCCTTAGTAAATAACCTGAAGAATTTTTTGAATCATGTTTATTACTATCGGAATCAGTGAGAATTATGAGAATCTGATTACCGCCAAAAACGGCCGTTTTTGGCGGTTATCACTTTTTCTCTCAATGACTGATTCTCATAATATCAAAACATGATTCCAAAAATACTTCAGGTTATTTACTAAGACTTGTATTGTTTATATTCTTGAATTTCTTTCTATTTGTAAAGTATTAGGAATAAAATGATTGGCGTCGCTACTGTGCCTAGTGTTCCCCCTTAATGAGATGCCTTAGATTTTTGCCCAATCCCTTGACCGGCTTTTACGGTCTGCGTGGGAAGAAAAGCAGCTGGTTATTAGTATATATTTTATGTCTTTTCCTTTCTCTTAAACCAGAATGGGAAGACGCTCAAAAATAACTTGAAATACCGGGTTAACCCTAACTAATGACATTCTTAAATCTCAGGCAGTTTTAGAAGCTATGTAGGTATATCTAGGCAGTAATAGAACAAGATTTGAAACCGTTTTTAGTTAAGATGCCTCTGAGTAATCGGGCGTTAGTAAGTAACTAAAAACCGGCCAAGTGCGTGTCGGGCCACGCGCAGTGTAGGGTTGCGTAGTTGCGAATGACAACTTTGAGTTCACAGTTTAACGACCAAATCATCTATCAATGAATATTGTATGAAATTTTACATTTTCGAGTACATTTTATAAGTTGGTTGCCTATAACTTTTGAGTTTGTACTTAGTACTCAGCTCTGAGTTTTCCCTTCAACTTCAGTATATATACTACTGTTGTAATTTTTTTTCACGTATCCATATATAACCGTTTAGCAGATAGAGGGGGTGACACTTACCTCTAACAAAAATTTGCAAATATTTCAGAAACGGATCCCTAAATCGAAAAATGGTGTTCTCAACCTCACAATATTTTTAAAGGCCTATTTAACAATACCCAACACGATGGGTTTGTATAGAAAAAAAAATATTACTCACTCTTTAGTTAGATGGGAGCTACCCCAAAAAAAATTTTTTTTCAAGATTTTTTTCTACCACTTTTTTGGCATGATTAATATACATACCCATACCAAATTACAGATTTCTAGTACTTATAGTCTCTAAGTAAAGCCGCGGACGGGCAGACAGACAGACAGACATGGCGAAACTATAAGAAACTTAATAACTTACTACGGAACCCTAAAGAGGTTACTTAGTTTTCTTGTGTAACTTAAGTGTTACCTGTTAAAACCGCAAAATACGTCTTTACCCACCATAATTACTCATAAATAATAATTCTATTTAAATACTATAAACGTCAATTTCTTTTAAAGCACTTACCTACTTGAATTCAAGGAACACTACTGTGTTTAGCTCTCAATAAAAATAAAGGACAAAAGAAAATGTAGAAGTAAGTATAATTTTGCGAATGTCCTAATTTATGACCCCCAAGGTGTATGTTTAAGGAAATACTATATCTAACAGTTTGTAGCTCTTTTGAGACTATACATGTAATTTATGTACTTGAACTAAATTACAATATAAAATTTACGTTATTATATACTATATATACTCTCTAGACACCGTTATGCCTTTATTTCAATGATTAAATAACAGGCCAATTTTTCAATGCTTGTGTGCGTGACAGCTTTGTGTTATCACACGCCTCCTGTCAATTTATGCCCTCAAAATCCGTCAAATTGGTACAATAGCCGTGTGTCTGCGCGACCGACTATATGGGTTGGATACTAGTTTTTTCAACACTTTTAGGCTAAAAAAGTCTATCTAGGTTTTATATCTGCGTATGACATAGGCTATTATTTACGTGAACAAATTCGCGGGATAATTTGCTAGTTATTTTATAAAACAATACGGGGTGTAATAAAACAATACGGGGTGTATTGCTTCAAATTCTTTTAATTATGTATGTGAGGTTATTTATTGCACGATAACTTCTAAATGCCTCAATTTGGCAGTTTGGGCGTATCGTTATAATCCCTATAGGTAGGTACTTATAGGAGCGGCATAGAATTTCGATTTTTTATTTAAAAAAGAATTACTATTACCGACAAAATTACAAAATTGCCCTTTCTTCGTAGTTTAAAACTCAACTTGCTGAGGACCATATGTAAAAATAACTGGTTTTTGAGATTGACTCGATTCTTGAATATCCGGGAGTCGGTGGACTCAATATGTAGGAGACCGCAATTTGTGGCGATTTATGGGGGAGGCCTATGTCCAGCAGTGGACGTCCCTGGCTGATAGATAGATGTATCTATTATAATAATCATTATAAGGTCTTTTTTTAGTCTCCACTGCAGAAGCACGACCCTCTCTGTACTACCAGAGCCATTTACTAGCCAGAGCAGTCAGAAGATTTGGCCTACACTCTCCACGCTGGCCAGACGGGTTGGAGAGGACTCTTTTTTGACGAGCTCCGTGGCGCAGCGGTTACCACGCCAGCCTGCTACACGGGGGTCCCGGGTTCGATCCCCGGTCAGGTCATGATGGAAAACGATCTTTTTCAGATTGACCTGGGTCTTGGATGTTTATCTATATATGTATTTGTTATAAAATATAGTATCGTTGAGTTAGTATCCCATAACACAAGTCTTTCTTAAGAACTTACTTTGGGGCTAGCTCAATCTGTGTGATTTGTCCGTATATATTTATTTATTTATTTATTTATTTTATGTTTATATGATTTGTTTAGCTTGTATCTATTATAGTACCATTATAGAAACACTCATGCTCGTTGTGTTTCGTCGGAATTGCTGATTTTTACGATGACCATCATCGGTGCGTGTGTAGCAAAACGACGCACGGGGACTCTTCCCTCAAAGCAAGTAAAGCCGAGTTACAGACCATAATGAATTTATCAGGCAATTTTTTTTTGTGTTGTTCCCGGTAGAGTAGAATAGGACCACTCCAAGTCTTCCCGTGGATGTTGTAGAAGGTGACTTAGGAAACACAATCTAATCAAAGCTTATCCAATCAACAGCAGATTAGCCAACATCAAAGAGACCTCTCGAACCCATCCGGCCAGCGTGGAGAGTGTACAGAGATAGTACAGAGGATTGTGCTCCTGCATAGGAGACTAAAAAGACCTGATGATGATGATGAATATAAGTCTAGATAGCCATTGTAGAAATTTCTTGCATAGTAACGCGAACTTAGTAATATCCAACATTTCACAGTACATAGCGCTCGGGGGAACATTTTTAATAAAATCTCCGACATGAGTCGCAGTAGATATTAGAATTATTAGATCGCGCGATTCTTGTACAATAATCGCGAGTTCCTAGTGAGACAGAAATTGCCCTTTATGCTTATTACATGGAAGTTAAAAGTTACTTTAAATGAGCTTTAGGTACTTCGTTTATAACTCAAGGGTTTCCTACCTAAGGGAGCCAAGAAGAACTTATTACTATGCCTGTCTGCCTACTTAGTTGTATATAAAGACCTATAAACTTTTAGTTTTAGTAGTGCTCGCCCAATAATAGTTAATGCAATTTACCCTAATTTCTTTTGAAAATAAATTATAGCCTTTTTTACTCGCTGATAGTTTAACTTTCTAGTGGTAAAAACAATTTGGAAATATAATAGTTTCGGATCCTATTCAATACAAACAAACAATAAAATCTCTCGCTCCGTGGCGCAGTGGTCAACACGCCAGCCTGCGACACGGAGGTCCCGGGTTCGATCCCCGGCCAGGTCAAGATGGAAAACGATCTTTTTCAGATTGGCCTGGGTCTTGGGTGTTTATCTATATAAGTACCTATATGTTATAAAATATAGTATCGTTGAGTTAGTATCCCACGACACAAGTTCAAAACTTACTGTGGGGCTAGCTCAATTTGTGTGATATGTCCCTATATATTTTATATAATATAAGTATATAGGTATCATATTAGTCTAAATAGTAATTATATAAATTTCTTGCATAGTACGCGAACCAACGTTTCACAGTATATAGCGCTTAGGGAAAGATTTTTAATAAAAACTCCGACATGAGTCGCAGTAGATATTAGATCACGCGATTCTCGTACAACAATCGCGAGTTCTAGCGAGCCAGAAATTGCCTTTATGCCTATTACATGGAAGTTAAAAGTTACTTTAAACGAGCTTTTGGTACTTCGTTTACTTACCTTTTAGGGACCCGTACCTAAGGGGTGCCAATGGGAGCTTATTACTAAGCCCCCGCTGTCCGTCCGTGCGTATAATAATCCGTAATAAGTAGTAGGTAGAGACTTAAAATTGACATATACAATTTTACTTAAATTAATAAGACACATTGAATTTTTCCGCTCGAATACTAAGAATATAATTAAATTGAAAATTAGGTGGGTTAGGTATTATGATTTCTTAACCGGCCCCTATAGTAAGAGTTGTTCAATTTGATGGGCTGATTTCACATAGCTATCAAATAAAGTTCTCACATTTAAATGAACTAAGCTAAAGAAGTTACGTCTCCTGTATTTTGTTTTTCCCACTCCTTCAACTGACACTACAATATGTTCTTCTTCTTCTGTTTTATATTATGGCTTCCACCGAAATTTCAGTGATTCTGCCAATGTCCAGTATAATGAGATACTGAGTATCGGTGTTGTACGGTAAAGTTTTTCTAAGTAGCATCAAAGATGGCGTATGTTCTTTGGTGCCTCGTGGGAGCTTCTGGCGGCAAATCTATACGAGTCTATTTATCAGTTCACAAATTGTTCATGAGCACGAGCATTTATAACAGCAAACTACACCAATTTCATATTATAAAGTCCACTAAAATCAATTTGCAAAAATGTCTATGGCAAACTTCAACTGTACCCCTTGACTACCCACCACAAACTCATACAATATGTTAAAATAACCCTATCCAATACTTCACAGGGTGACTCAGTCCGTCAATATATACAACTTTTTATGGAACAAATGTAGGAAAAACGAAAAAAAAATTTGAAAAAAATGTTAACTTTTTAGTTGAATTTCTAGCATTCACCCCATAGGAAAAGTTGTTCATTTTGCTGTGATGAGTCACGTACTTCGGAAGGCACGTTAAGCCGTTGGTCCCGGCTGCCATCTGGTAGTCGTTAAAGGAACTACGTCAGAGGCCGAGAGGCGGTTCCGCAGAACTCTGTCACCAGGGTGTGCATGCTCGACTGACCGTGTCACCTACACGAAATGATGATGATGATGACCCCTTTTAAGATCGGACAGGGTTTTATTAAGATCTATACTAATATTTTAAAGAGAAAAGATTTTTAAGTTTATTTGTTTTGAAAAGGCTCCGAAAATACTGGACCGATTTTTAAAATTCTTTCACCACCTACCTATTGAAAGCTTATTAATCTGCGCGTGACATCCCAACTATCCCAACTAATATTATAAATGCGAAAGTGAGTTTGTTTGTTTGTTACGCTTTCAAGCCGTGTCTACTGAACCGATCATCATGAAATTTTGCATACACATAGGTTAGGGTACCGAGAAGGACATAGGCTATATATTACGCGGGCCAAGCCGCGGGTAACAGCTAGTAGGCTATAATTTACGCAGACAAAGGCGCGGGAAGATTGCTAGTCCTAATCCCAACTAATATTATAAATGCCAGTGTTTTTTTTTGTTTGTTACGCTTTCACTCCCTATCTACTGAACCAATCATCATGAAATTTTGCATACACGTTGTCTGGAGTACGGAAAAGGACATAGCATAGCATTTTTCAACGCGAGCGGAGCTTTGTGCTAAAGCTACTCCTAACTAATCCTAATCCTAACTAATATATATATTTATATATATATAATAATAATATTATAAATGCGAAAGTGAGTTTGTTTGTTTGTTACGCTTTCACTCCCTATCTACTGAACCAATCATCATGAAATTTTGCACACACATACGTTAGGGTACTGAGATGGACATAGGCTATATATCTCGCGGGCGAAGCCGCAGGTAACAGCTAGTATTGTATAAAACTAGTGTTGTGTTATCTAAAAGCTAGCTCTACTATCGCATATGCCCAAAACACACATTTCCCTCCAAGTTTAACTTCGATAAGCTCCATTCGGTCACTTTTAATTTAAGCTTATCGCTTTATCTTTAAACTCATCGATAGATATAAAATTCGGCGCCAATCGATATCGTGCCGTACTCGTATGCTATAAATTATGCGATATGGCGGGCATCCGCGTCTGATTCGGTAACGTATAGGCATGGTGGTATTATATCGAGCTCCGTGGCGCAGCGGTCAACACGCCGGCCTGTGACACGGGTGGTCCCGGGTTCGATCCCCGGTCAGGTCAAGATGAAAAATGATCTTTTTCAAATTGACCTGGGTCTTGGATGTTTATCTATATATGTATTTGTTATAAATATAGTGTCGTTGAGTTAGTATCCCATAACACAAGTCTTACTTAAGAACTTACTTTGGGGCTAGCTCAATCTGTGTGATTTGTACGTATATATTTATTAAAAAATATTTATTTATTAAAATATCATCTTTGCAGCGTCCACGAAGTTTTATATAAACTAGGGTTGCGCTCTAACTATTACACTGATATGCCGTGTGGTTCCCGGCAGAGTAGAATAGGACCACTCTAAGTCTTCCCGTGGATATCATAGAAGGTGATTTTGGGAACTCAAGCTAAATGCTTATAATCATCAAAGAGACCTCTCCAACCCGTCTGGTCAGCGTGGAGAGTGTAGGCCAAATCCTCTGACTGCTCTAGCTAAATGGCTCTAGTAGTACAGAGAGGGTCATGCTCCTGCAGTGGCGGCTAAAAAAAAACCTGATGATAATGATGATGATATACACAGATGACGGTGCGTGCTATATCTATACTAATAAATAAACATATACGATCAAATCACACAGATTAAATTAGCCCCAAAGTAAGTTAGAGATTTGTGTTATGGGATACAAATAAACTATATTTTTATAATAGATACTTATAAAGATAAACATACAAGACCAAGGTCCATCTTCAATCATCTTGAACTGACCGGGACCATCCGTGTCGCAGGCAGGCGTGTTGACCGCTGCGCCACGGAGCTCAATGTATAATAAAAAAACAGTAAAAATATTTTGTCTGTACATTTAGTATTTTTGTCGGAAATGGATAGAGGGACACTTAAAAAGAATAATAGAAAGCAAAAATATTTTTTTTTAATTTTTTGTCTGTCTGTATCTCTGTCTGTCTGTCTGTATGTATGATCACGATTATCTGCGGAAGTATTGGACGGATTTGAATGAAGTTTTTTTTGCTATATAGCTATGAAGCTTTTGGGCAACATCATCATCATCATCAGGTCTCTCCAGTCTCCACTGCAGGAGCACGACCCTCTCTATACTACCAGAGCCATATACTAGCCTGAGTAATCAGAGGATTTGGCCTACACTCTCCACGCTGGCCGGACGGGTTGGAGAGGTCATTTTGATGTTAATAAGCTTTGTTTAGCTTGTGTTTCCTTAGTCGCCTTTTACGATATCCACGGGATGACTTGGAGTGGTCCTATTCTACTCTGCCGGCAACCACACAGCATATAGGGCATGAGTAACATATAGGGTAGACATTATTTTAGAAAATGGAACACTTGATGCAGCACCATAATGGTCCAGCTGAACTATAAGAAATATAAAAGTGGAGCGTCAGCAAAAGTTGTTAAGCCTGATGAGCATTTTTGTTGAGGTAAAAAAAATCTAAGATTTGGAACAACTCATGCAGAACCATAATGGTCCAGGTGAACTATAATAAATACAAAAATGACGCTTTAGCTAAAGTTACTCAACCTGATGAGCATTTTTGGTTAAGATATTTAAATTGAAGATTTAGAACACCTGACGGAGACCCATAGTGGTCCAGGTAGACTATAGGAAATATAAAATTGACGCTGTAGCAAAAGTTCTTCAGCCTGATTAGTATTTTTTGTTGAGGTATAAAAATTTAAAAACAGATTTAGAACATGTGGTCTTCCAGCTATAAGTCGGGGTACTAGGGCAGACGAGATTAACTCCTAATTAAAAAATAATTTGTGTTTCAGAGCATAACAAACCCGTTATGTTTATGTGAACGCGGCATATTGATACCAAAAAACTAACCCAAAAGATAGTTCCAACATAATATAATAAAGTTTTTTATTTGCATAATACGTTGATATTTATTAATTATACACTGCTACAAGTATTTTCTTATATATCGACATTAGGTCGTATTAAGGTATATTAATACGCCAAAATCAAAGTTCACGCGAACGAAGTCGCGGGCATCAGCATAAAAGCTGAAGAGTTTGTTTGTTTGAACGCACTAATCTCATGAACTATTGGACCGATTTCAATCCCTGAGTGTCATAGGCTATTTTGCCGTGCTATGATAATACACTGTATCTCAATAATGCAACATTTTCAAAAATTTCGATTTTCTGTATTTAACGGCCACAAAAAACTGAAACAAGCAAGCACATTTTCTTAAATTTTAAATATAATGTAAAATAAGTTAGTAGTCATATATAGCCATGTTAAAAAATACATTTTCCATTATATTTATGTATGTATAGAGTTAAGAACTTGATTTGACAATTAAATATATAAGAAAAACAAAGTTGTTTTGACATAAAACTGCAAATGTGGTTACAGTGTTATGTTATATTGAATAATATTAAAAATATGAACGGAAGTCAACAAAACTGGAGAAACTGCGTAGTAAGACTTGAATTAAAATTAAAGTTTGAATATTTTTAGGCCCATTTGATACAGTATTTTGTTGCGACAAAATACTGTATATGGGAGCCGGTGAGTTTCGTTTTGACCATAGATATCAGAATATGATGGTTTTGACAAAACACTGTACTATTGTTGCAGTCTTTTTCCAAAACAGATCCTTATGTTTTTAAATATACATACAGTATAGTGTCCTAAGTGTTTTCTTGGCATTTGAGACACTGTTTATTAATATTTTAATATCCTAGTCTATGTAATGAGTATGACGTATGAGAAGCTCATTTTTTCATGTTCCGATAAAACACTGTACATATACACTGTATGTATCTTAAGAGGGTATACTAGCAGTGCGTTTTCCATACAAATGTATTTCTCTATTTTCTCGCTGAAAACTGCGTCTAGAGGCACAATTCTTTTTACATACAATCTATTACTAAAATAGGTATGTCCCTATGTTTTATTTTTTTCTAAAAACCTGTTTAAAAGAAAAAAAATTGTACAAAAACAGTTTTTTTTGGAAAAAATAAAAAATAGGGGC
Source organism: Rhodophaea formosa (assembly GCA_963082605.1). NCBI lineage: Eukaryota > Metazoa > Arthropoda > Insecta > Lepidoptera > Pyralidae > Rhodophaea > Rhodophaea formosa. Next base: position 2,011,381 of record OY720228.1, on the reverse strand, counting down.
ATTCCTATTTTAGTACTTGATTTTATGAAAAAAGAAGTGTGGCTCTAGAATCAGTTTTCAGCGAGAAAATAGAGAAATACATTTGTATGGAAACCATATTGAAAAAATACTGCTAGTATACGCTCTTAAGATACCGTGTACTGTCATGGCACGGCAGTGAATGTACTATGGGATAAAAAGCATTTTTAATTATTGTATTTATTCAGATTACCCTTAATCTTTCGAATAAATATATAGGGACATATCACACAAATTGAGCTAGCCCCACTGTAAGTTGTAAACTTGTGTCGCAGGATACTGACTTAACGATACTATATTTTAAAATATATACGTATATACAAGTAGATAAACATCCTAGACCCAGGTCAATCTGAAAAGGATCGTTTTTCCATCATGATCTGAACGGCATCAAACCCAGGACCCCCATGTCGCAGGCCGGCGTGATGACCGCTGCGCCACGGAGCTCCTTTTGATTAGTTAACTAGCAGTGGTCACTGCCATCTAACGGTGGCTTTTTAAAACTTAGATTATTGGCTTTTAATGGAGGATAACTCGTCGTAGATATAGTATGTCTGTCTCGTCTAAAAATAACCTTTTGATGTCATAAAGCTAAAAATACAGACTTTGTGGCAATCGATGTAAGAATATGAAGAAATTAATATTTTCTCTGTACCTAGAAATCGAGTTTCCTATTGCTTTAACCCAGCAATTTATTTATTTACTCATAAATAACTAAAACGGTCATTTTCCTTATTACATATTAATGTGCTGTTAAAAATAATTTCACTTAGTGCTCAATGTACTAGTGTAGTAGAGTGGTACTATTCTACTTTGCCGTGTGGTTCCCGGCAGAGTAGAATAGGACCACTCTAAGTCTTCCCGTGGATGTGGTGACTTAGGAAACGCAAGCTAAACAAAGCTTACAAACATCGAAGAGGTCTCTCCAACCCCTCTGGCCAGCGAGTGAATGCCAATTCCTCTGACTGCTCTGGCTAATATATGGCTCTGGCAGTATAAGAGAGGGTCGTGCTCCTGCAGTGGAGTGGAGACTAAAAAGACCTGATGATGATGAGTGCTCAATGAAAATTATGTCGGGCCAGGTGGGATTTGAACCAGGTCTAGACAGGAGAAGTGTTTTATCTACTAAGCTTCCGGGCTATAATACTGCTCGTTGAATATGTATATCCACCATATCAAAGTCACCAAACTTATACTAGCTATGCCCGCGCAAATTCGTCCACCTAGTCCTTTCGCAGGCACTCGACTATTACATTTAAATCGGTTCAGTACTTTTGGCGTGAAAGCCAGACAGACAGAATTACTTTCGCATTTATAATAGTAATAATTTAACTTCAAAAATTAAACAAAATTGTAACAACCCAAAACCCTGTCCATTTCGGCCAATACAAGCTTTCTCAGGTAATAGCAAAAATTTTATACGACATGTAGAGTCTAAGATATGCGATGGTGACATCAAAGGAGCCGCTAGAATACTTTTCTCAGATGATGCAGTTGCCCCTAACAGCCCTGAAACCCTTTCCGCCTTACATGATAAGCATCCACCTTCAGCTGAGAACTCGAACCTTCCGGAGCCACCCAACAACTCTGATATGGCCCTTCAAGCTACTGAAGAAGAAGTATATAGGGCTGTGATGTCTTTTAAGAGCGGATCAGCCGGTGGTTTAGATGGATTGTCACCGCAACACCTTAAAGATCTTTTATGCGGTGACAGTGCCACGGGCGGGTCGCTTTTGAGGGAACTCACTGCCCTTATTAACTTGATGTTAGCAGGGAGGGTCAATGAGAGTGTCACTGGGGTTCTTTATGGGGCCAATTTATGCGCGCTTAAAAAGAAGGACGGCGGAATCAGGCCGATAGCCGTGGGAATGAGTTTTCGTCGGCTGGCGGCCAAAATTTGCTGTAAAGCAGCCGCTGCCACCCTTGGAGACTACTTCAAGCCACTTCAGTTAGGTTTTGGTTCCAAGGGTGGTTGTGAAGCCGCCGTCCATTCTTTGCGTAGCCATCTTAACCTCCAGAAAGGGGAAGTTCTGCTAAAGGTGGATATCAAAAACGCTTTCAATTCGGTAAATAGGGACATCATGCTGACACAAGTCAAAGACAAAATTCCTTCATTATACAACTTTCTTTGGCAATGTTATAGTAAAAATTCAAACTTAATCTACCAAAACCACGTTTTATCTTCAGAAGTAGGGTGTCAGCAGGGTGATCCCCTAGGTCCGGTTATTTTCAGTCTTGCCATACATCCCATCATTCAGAAACTTAATTCTAAATTTAACACATGGTTCCTAGATGATGGAAGTTTAGGAGACACCCCTGCCACAGTTCTAAGTGATTTGGATCTTCTAAAACGGAACCTTGAAATCGTTGGACTTAAACTAAATTTTGGTAAGTGTGAACTTTTTATTGATGAGAACATGCCTTTATTAGAAAAAATTCAAACTGTTACTAGTTTTAATAGCCTAGCTCCACAAATTCAAATAGTAAATAAAACCTCACTCCGTCTCCTAGGCTCCCCAATCTTCGAGGAATCATTTCAAAATTTTATTGATGAAAAAATTTGTAATTTCCAATCCGCTGCCGCCAGACTTTCGAATATTCATACGCATTTTGCTTTTACTATTCTAAAACACTGCCTTTTCGTTCCAAATTTTACATACAATTTACGATGTAGTCCTTTCTGGAAATACCCGGACCTCCTCTCAAAATTAGACAATGTCATAAAAGACTCATTATCATCTATTTTAAATATCGATTTGAACCATCATCATATTTGGGAACAGGCCTCTTTACCTATTAGGTTGGGAGGCCTAGGAATTCGCAAAATTGCTAGTGTTGCCCTGCCTGCTTTCTTGTCCTCCGCTCATGGCGTTCATAACTTATTCATGAAAATTTTAAAAACATCTCATCTCGAAGTCACTGGCTTGGCGGAGGCCAAAATCGCGTGGTCAGAGCTATCTCAAAATTCTAAATTTCCAGATCACCCTGCTTCACAGAGGCAATGGGACGAGCCGCTTTGCAGACTTGTACAGAGTAGCATAATTGAATCTTCTGCCAGCAACTCTGTAGATCGAGCTCGTCTCCTTGCTTCTGCTGAATGGGAGTCAGGTTTGTGGTTACAGGCGCTACCGTCTTTTAATTTGGGCACTTTTCTAGATGACGGCACCTTCCGTATAGCGACTAGCCTCCGTTTAGGCGCTGCAACTAATGTCCCGCATCATTGCCCCTGCGGTAACACAGTCGACCGCCTAGGCCATCACGGTCTCTCCTGTTCCAGGAGCGCAGGCCGTATTGCACGCCATGCCAACCTTAACAACATCATTCACCGAGCTCTTGTCACCATACAGGTGCCAGCCGTTCTGGAACCGAATGGACTGGCCCGGAATGATGGCAAGAGGCCGGATGGGATGACACTTGTGCCTTGGAGGCAGGGAAGACCATTAGTGTGGGACGCTACATGTGTCGACACTGTCGCATCTTCTCACCTCCAGGGTACGAGTTCCAAGGCTGGTGAGGCTGCAGCGGCCGCCGAGACCCTCAAGCGGCGCAAATATGCCTGCCTCGGCGATGGCTACATATTTGAGCCGTTCGGGGTGGAAACGTTGGGGCCGTGGGGGCCTTCAGCTCACAAGCTCTTCAAGTTTGTGAGCCAAAGGCTGGTAGAGCTGTCCAATGACCAGAGGGCTGGCAATTTCTTTGCACAAAGAATAAGCATTGCCATACAACGTGGCAATGCTGCCAGCCTTCTGGGAACACTTCCGCAGGGCAGTGATTTGCGGGACATTTTTTATCTATAGTTTTTTTTTTTTGTTAATAGAAATTATTGTTATTTTTAGCTTTAATTATTACTTTTTTAATTTTAGTTAGTTTTAGTTTAAGTATATTGTATATTTAATTATAAATGTACATATTATGTCAAATTTTTAATGGAATTAATATACTGAATTCACATAGTATGGATTAAGTCAATCTCGATGTCAATCTCTCTTTCATAAAAGCGCGTTCCCGGTTGCATCCCGGATCCGGGGTAAATTGACCATCCTCATATCCTTCAATGGGTGGCTCATCCCGCTCATCCCGTCAATATAAACAACTTTTCCAATGGGATCAAAAAAAAATTCGACAATTTCATACAAGTGCTCAGCCGCCAGGACATTTTTTATGGAAAAGAAAAAATCGAGTTCCCAGCGTTGGTCCCATAGGGAAAGTTATTTATATTGACGGTACGAGTCACCCCTTTCAGAGGACCCATGGTTTGAGAATTATTATGTACTAGCTGCTACCCGCGGCTTCACCCGTGTAATATGTCCTATGTCCTTCTCAGTACCCTAACCTATGTGCATGCAAAATTGCATGATGATCGGTTTAGTAGATATGGTGTGAAAGAGTAACAAACAAACAAACAAACAAACTCACTTTCGCATTTATAATATTAGTTGGGATTTTACCAAGCTGTATAGGAGCGTACGTAGATTATAATGAGATTAATTGTCAATCAAAATGCTTAATTTTACACCAAAATCGTCAAATATAGCCACAATTCCCTTTTTCCGTTTGTATGCAGAATAGGCGTTCAGGGCTTTCTTAATGATAAATCGTCCAGCGTCCTGCTAGCAGGACTTTCTGTCTTGCCGGAAGGACGCAAAATAAATGTATTATTGTGACTAAATAGTACTGCTAGCAGGCCTGATTTTTTACAAGTAGATAGTCTATCCTTTTCTCTTCATGGGTGTTTTTGTCTCATCGTGTTATCTTCAGTCTGAGCTAGATGGCTGCACAGTTTATTTCGCTACATCCTATAGCTACGGAAAGATTCAAAATGTTTTAGGATACGAGAAATCACCTTGTTAATTAACTTTTTTACTGTTCTTTATTTTAAGATACTTATGTAGAATTATAAATTTGCACTTCCAACATATTCGAGTAGTATAGTTATAGAGAGTTTCATTTGGAAATATTTGACGATATTAGATTTTTATTCGCACTTTTACTACTGAATAGATTTTGATCAAACATACCTAAGAATTACAGCAAGAAAATTGGCTTTCGAAAGAAAAGTTTTCTAGTGTTGGGGTCCCTTCTTTTAGTGTCGGGGGTTAAAAATAACGACCAAATGTTTACAATTCCGGACTTTTGTTGGGAAACATTTGGTCCTTCCAGCATACATTGTCCTGCTAGAAGGACGTGAACACAATTACATACAAAACGTCGTCCTGCTCGCAGGCTATTGAAATCCTTCCAGAAGACGCTTCTAGAAGGACATTAGCTTGGACGATCTATCACTAAGGGAATTTAGAGGGTACTTCCATTCCATCCATTCCAACCATTTCAAATTTTTTGTTATAAATATTGAAAACGTTGACTCTAATTAATTATAAGAGCGAAACCACAATTAATTATACCACAGAAGTAATTCAATTATCGCAGTATTTAATTCAGCGTAAAATATAATGATACATGATCGAAACAATCCCAGCCAAGATTACGAACGGCATACACAAACACACAAGCCATATTAATCTAATCACACTTCCTCCAAGAATGTGTGAGTCTACGTCTTTAATAATAACTGGGGGTGGGGGGCGCCACCCTCCCCACACTAGTGAAAAAATATATCCTAAGGAAAACAATATTATAAATTGGACGGGCGCGCGTGTGTGCGTATAAAAGTAGGGCGCTTCGCTCACATGTCTTTTATTTCATTTTACTTTATTTTATTTCTGTGATGTACTATTTTTTTCAGTTTTATTATTTTATTTTGTGACGGCGTCGCCGCTATGGCGGGGATAGTTCGTTCAATTTCGTTTTGTGTTGTACGAATTGCTTTGATGCCGTTCTGTTTTAGAGTGATATCCTTAACGATATCTCTTCCGGACTAGTTTGGGAGAACAAACATAGAATATACCAGCAGCTTTTCTTCCCCCGCAGACCGTAAAAGCCGATCGAGGGAATGGGCGTGAGCAAGCATGTCAATAGGCGATGCGGCTAGCTACTCATCACTATTTTGATTCCGTTCTCCACCTACAAGCCCACCAACATGCTCCCACCAAAATGCTAAGCGTGGCCTTTAGGTTTTAAAGACCAGGAGTGCTATTTTTGAACGCGTGACTCACTAAACTAGTGATTTAGGCGAGTGTTTCCAAAAAGCCTCATTTAACATTTTTGAATCAGTAGTTGACGAGTGATTGCAACGAGCGGTTTAGACCGCTCGTTTCCTCTGGCGACGAACGCGTTTACGTCAAAGTGACTGCCTGCCATTTGAAGTTGGTCCGTCATGATTTTACGTTCCGTTTGACGCTTCACCTCAAACACATTTGAAAAATCCTTAATAACCTTATAAAAGTTTATAAAATATTCTGCGCGAAATAAAAAGAAAAAAAAATATTTTTCGCTGACGGTTGGCAGCACTACACTTCAAGCGATGGTTTCAAAAATATGGCAAAATGGCATTTCGTGACTTGGAAGACGAGTGTGACTTGTAGACGTGTACGACTTGCGTTTTGGTGAATCACCATTTCAAAAATAGCACTCCTGGGCGCTGTCTACTCCGCAAGGGAGAAAGACGTGATAGTATGTATGTATGTATGTATGTATGTGTTGTACGAATTGCTTTGATTCCTTTCTGTTTTCGACTGATAGCCTAAAACGATATTTCTTCCATGCTGGTTTGGGAAAGAAAAAAACATAGAATATACCAGCTGCTTTTCCTCCCGCGCAGACCGTAAAAGCCGGTCAAGAGATTGGGCGAAACTCTTGGAAACACATCAATAAGCGATGCGGCTAGCAACCCATCACTATTTTGATTCTGCTTTCTACCTTTACGCCCACTACGATGCTAAATGTGACCTTTATGTCTTACTAGCTATTACCCGCGGCTTTGCCCGCGTAATATATAGCCTATGTCCTTCTCAGTGCCCTAACCTATGTGTATGCAAAATTTCATGATGATCAGTTCAGTAGATAAGACGTGAAAGCGTAACAAACAAACAAACAAACTCACTTTCGCATTGATAATATTAGTTAGGAAGTTAGGATGACCTTGGGCTCTGTCTACCCCGCAAGGGATTGCATTATTCGATTTGAATTTATTTGTTTATATTTGGAAATGAACACTTATTTTAATATATTACATGATATTTTGTATTTGTATTTATTTATAACACAAAAGAACTACAAAATTTTATGACTAATTACAATGTTACATAAACCAAATTTGGTTTTTCCGAACATTTGATCGTCGTTTAAGTAATATGATATAATTACGTGCCACATTATCATATAGCAAGAAAACATTTGCCTCCAATTGTTCATTTAGTTAATATACAAATCATGCTTACAAAATATAAACTTAAATATATTCAACTTTTCGTTGGTAAAATTCACAAATGACGCAGTACCTACTAAATGTACTTGGTAATTTTATGAACTTTTATAATAATTATTAATAATTTAGCTATAGCTTAGTCTCATTAGGATAAGCTTGTGAGACTCGCTGTCGTATGAAAAATTAAACTGAGTGAAGGAAAGTTCTTAACAAGTTAATATGATCTCACCAAAACCCAAATAGGTGCGTAGGTAGTTTTCCCTTCAGCCCTCGACCCGGAACACACGTATCGCAACGCAGATGGGCTGGATAGATTTCTTTGATGTTTATAAGCTTTGTTTAGCTTGTGTTTCCTAAGTCGCCTTCTACTACATCCACGGGAAAACTTGGAGAGATCCTATTCTACTCTGCCGGGAACCACACGGCAATTTCGCTCAGGTGAATAGTTTGAATAATCCGTGATTCTTAGTCATATGAGTAGATACGCAAGTACATCTAATTTCAAGAAAGTCATCAATTGGGAGGAATTGCCGAGCGTTGTATGAAATTAAGAAGGCCAAATTTTCTTCAATATAATACCTACATTCAAATAAAGGATAAGCCGTTGGTATCGCTAAAATTAGTAAATTGAAAGAAGGAAAGTTCTCAACAAGTTAATATGATCTCACCAAAACCCAAATAGGTGCGTAGGTAGTTTTTCCCTTCAGTCCACCCTCGACCCGGAGCACACGTATCGCAACGGCCCCTGCTGAGTAGATACGCAAGTACATTTAATTTCAAGAAACTCATCAATTCTCAGCAATGAGGGTAGTTTAAAAGTAGCAAATAACGGAAAAATTACTCTATAGATGATGAATTTCCTTTTGAGAATTATGAAATAACCTGTAAATCCCATGGAAATGTACCTAGTCAGTATTTTTGCGTATTATTAGTGTCACTATACATGGACTTCCACTTGCTACGATGCTTGCAAACCTCTTTCGCTTCATCTACATTCATTACTCTTTTCATACATGCTCGCCGGTTTCGGGTACTCCTAAGTCCATAGTTTCTGCCTACCCCTATGGGAAAGAGGCGTGATAATATGTATGTATGTACTATACATGGTGATTTCCCAGGCAATATTTAAGGCCGGATTCTGGATCCCTAATAGAATATAGATCCGCAAGAAAAAAGGTGAAAAATTAAAAAAAATACCTCCCATGAAAATTCACCAGTTCACACAAATTTCACTTGGTTGGCTGGTTAAATTCCAATCCTAGTATATATAATATATAATAATATAATATAATAGTCCTACCATAATTAAAATGTTGCTAGGTTGATCAGAATCAGAATTCACAGTGCATGTTGACACTATATTATATATTCTATCTATTATATTGAATGTATATTACATGTTAGCGAGAAATAAATAATTTATTCACTTTTAAAATAAAACGACGGCAGTATTGAGGCGTCAGGTCCTGTATTAAGCTGTTATTGGGCAACAATGCGTTGCCAAATGCGTGTTCTGAGAATGTAAATTTTTTTTCGAGATCCCGTCATTGACCCCATAGGGAAATTTGTTCATATTGACGATCTCAGAAACCACCTTAAGGGTATGTCGTGGGTCATGTTACACTCTGTATAACGAGGTATGGGAAACTATCACAATTCACAGTTAAGTAAGGTTCACAAGCAAGTAAAGAGAGTTAGGTATACTCTTCAACCTTAAAAAATTACTCGCAACTACGGAACCCTACTCTCCACGCCCAAGACGCACCTGGCCTGTTTTATATGAATGATAAAGTTGTAAATCGTATCGGCCACTTTGTTCAACTCACTTCACAACATCAGTCCCTACTTCGCCTGGAGGGGTTTCTTGTAAACATCTTTAACTATTATTTTCTTAGCATAGACTTTTTTATGAAAGCACACAGATTGAGCTAGCCAACAGTTATATGTGAACTTGTGCCGTAGGGTAGGACACTAACTCAAGGATGCTATAATTTCTTAAGAACTGTATTTGTATCTTGTCAAATTATAACTTTAATATTGTAATGTATGATGTTAACCTTAATTTTTATTTTTTTCTAGACCTAAATTTGAACATATTCATATTTATTTTATTAGTAAGTTATATTTTAGCTAACCCTCTAGTAGCAACTGTTTAAAAAAGTAATCAAACTGTGGATAACGCAGTTGGTTACAAAATTAATAACATGTATTAGTCTAAGTCTGTAAGAGTTTATTTGTGACTGTTTGTTATTTCTGAATAAAAAAATATATTTTATAATGTATACTTACAGAGATAAACATCGGGGTCTATCTGTATGGAGAGTTACACATTGTCCGTATTTAATTTTAACGATCAATTTAACAAAAGATATTCCTAACTATAGTGATATGATAACGACGAAAAATTTGTTTGTGATTGTAATGGAAAATCTAAAAAAAAACTGATGAAAAAATTTCAAAAATTCCTTCACTAATATTTGTATGTAAAGCTACATTATCGATAGGTAACTTAAGCTAAAATCTACGTGGACAAAATTGCGGGAAAACAGCCAGTGAAGACATAAATGACATTATTAATATAACGCAAGTATTAGAAACAATTATTAAATTGCTTAAAAGGACAAAAATTTTGAAAATAATCCTTTATAATCCGTTGGTAATTGTTTAAAATATGTAAATTAGATAACTACTGAATAAATAACGAAGATAATAAAAATGAAAACACTCATGATTCTCATAGCAATATAAAAACAAATGTACAAAGGAAGTGATTTATGAAATATAAAGTGTCTTGGAGTGCCGCGGTCAAGTAGGCTGCCCCTGACCCGACGACTCGAAACGTGCTACTGCGGTCGTTATACTTCTTGTACTTGCTTCCGGTTTTGTTTTTTTGTATGTCATTATCATATGACATACATATTATACATATTTCATAAATCACTTCGTTTTCTTTGTACTTTTGGTTTTATATTCTTATTATATTGCAAGCGCAGCGTTAGACACCCACCGACCGTGGTCGGACGACCTGATAAAGGTCGCAGGAAGGCGCTCTATGCAGGCCGCTTCCAACCGGTCGTATTGGAAATCCTTGGGCTAGGCCTATGTCCAGCAATGGACTTCCTGTGGCTGAGATGATGCAGAAGTATGACCCTCTCTGTATTACCAGAGCCATATATTTGCCAGAGCAGTCAGAGGATTTGGCCTCCACGCTGGCCAGACGGATAGGAGAGGTCTCTTTGATGTTTAGCTAAATAATATTAAAACAATTAGATAACTACTGAATGAATAACGAGGATAGTAAATATAACACCAATCAGAAGTCACATAACAATTAAAAAACAAATGTACATAGAAAACGAAAGTGATTTATGAAATATAAAGTGTCTTTGAGCGCTGCGGTCAAGTAGGCTGCCCCTGACCCGACGACTCGAAACGTGCTACTGCGGTCGTTATACTTCTTGTACTTGCTTCCTTTTTTTTATAAATATATAATAAAAATATATACGGACAAATCACACAGATTGAGCTAGCCCCAAAGAAAGGTCTTAAGTAAGACTTGTGTTATGGGATACCTCAACGATACTATATTTTTATAACAAATACAATAGATAAACATCAAGAGTTTTTTGTATGTCATTATCATCATCAGGTCTTTTAGTCTCCACTGCAGGAGTATGGCCCTCTCTGTACTACCAGAGCCATATATTACCCAGAGCAGTCAGAGGATTTGGCCTACACTCTCCACGCTGGCTAGACGGGTTAAGAAGGTCTCTTTTTATATAAAAACAAATGTACAAAGAAAAGGAAGTGATTTATGAAATATAATGTGTCTTTGAGTGCGGCGGTCAAGTAGGCTGCCCCTGACCCGACGACTCGAAACGTGCTACTGCGGTCGTTAAACTTCTTGTACTTGCTTTCGGATTTGTTTTTTTTTTATTTCATTATCATCATCGTCTTTTAGTCGACTCTGCAGGATTTCAGAGAGATTTTTTTTAATCTACGAGTTTGACCCTCTCTGTACTACCAGGGGTACTATTTTTGTCTTCGAACGATTTTTGTATGGAAAAATCGTTCGAAGACGAGTGTCACGTGTTCAATAATAGTACCCCAGAGCCATATGTTACCCAGAGCAGTCAGAGGATTTGGCATACACCCTCCACGCTGGCCAGACGGGTTGGAGAGGTCTCTTTGATGTTTATAAGCTTTGTTTAGCTTGTGTTTCCTAAGTCGCCTTCTAAGACATCCACGGGAATACTTGGAGTGGTCTTATTCTACTCTGCTGGGAACCACACGGTAGGCACGCACACATTTTTGTGTGTGTAAGTGGACAACTCTGGTATCAGATTTGCAAGCTGCCTAAAGGCATTGTAGTTTAATTAGCTTGACCGATTTTTAAGTTGTCATAAATTCATATTCCTCCCCGGAGTGTATAACGTCTGCAAAAAATCAATATGACGGACGAAAACAGCAGTCGGGTTATTAATTAAATAATGCAACTAGTTCCCTACCAACATACGAGCACACAATCAAATATTTCTCTTTATAATATTAGTTTAGATGAAGAAAGTAGTTTACTTATGAGTGTGGTATGCAATAAACTGATAGATTGAAATATTTGTAAAAAAAATATTTGGTGTTCGTGTACTGTAACTAGACTAAATAACTAAAATATGCCGTTGTTTAATTCGCTGTGGGTGAACTAAAGCTCTTTTACTTTGTGAAGGTCAGCAAGTATTCTCTGAATTTCAGTTTTAACACGAATGACGTCTATTTCTTAGTAAGTAGCTAGTCCAGATATTCTCAAAGTGTGCTGCGCAGAATATACCTTTAGCGCATTGGCAACACAATAGAATTAATTCTACGGGAATAGATGTTTTATCCTCAGGCTCGTGCTCTGGTAAACGCTCTGGCAAAACTAAGTTTAAAAAATAATTGTTAGATAGGAGTAGGTCTACTGTTTGTTAACTGTTCCTTTGAGAATGTGTTAAGGCGTAAATATTATAGTACGCATTTATGATAAAATGTAATCTTAACAAATGCAATAATCGAAAATGCTTTTATAGTTAGTTTAGTATAGAATATCTTTTAAACATAGCAAGTAGCGCCTACTGTGTATAGTTGGAGAGCAACTCTAGTTTGTAGGAACTTCGTAGACACGTCAAGGATGACACCAACATGGTAGCAACTTCCTCCATCATTACGTTACAGATGCTTGAATGTGCAATATGTGGCATGGCCGGATGTTATTAATGCGAACTTTATTAATCGACTTCAAAAAAAGGGAGGTTTTTAGTTTCACCCATATCTTTGCATGTATTATGTATGTTTGTCTGCAATAATCTCGCATTTGGCTGAATCGATTTTAATCAGGTTTTAAGAAAAGTATTTGTTTCATCCTTTATAGGGTTTGAGTTGACTGCAAAGCGGTTTTATTAAATATAAAATATTTCATTAATTATTTAGCTTATAATTCGATCTACTTAACGATGGGAACCGAAAAGTTTGAGAGCCGCTCATGTAGTCGAATCGAATTCTGTATCGAATGCGCATCGAATGATTTCCTCGAAACTTTTGGTATGTTTCACAGAATTTCAGCAATCACTATCTTCCTCATTTGAACGGTCCCCGGTTCCATCCTCAGCTATGAAGCGTTTGAGCCCAGGGTCCGATGTTATGACAGCACTCATATTGTGATATGATTTGGCTAAAGTTTTTACGGCTAGCCACGTACCTGACGCCAAACCTAACCCGTAGGGCATCTCCCAGCTCCCTACCGTAGATTTGTATTCGTAATACAAGTATTTGCCCGCACTGGGAGTCGAACCCGATGGCCATTGTGTCGATGCTGGCGTGGCGCATTAACCACTACGTCACGGACGCCGTTTATATCAACATTGACTACTACTCACGATGCCATTTCCAGTTTAACTTTAGCAAAGACAATATAATACTTGGATGGCAGACCGCAAGTGCCATTTTAATATTCGCCCCCAGCCCGCCTGTGTGGAGAGTGTAGGCCAAATCCTCTTACTGCTCTGGCTCTGGTATAACTGAGAGGGTCGTGCTCCTACAGTAGAGACTAAAAAAAGACCTGATGATGATGTCATATCATAATGACATGGCATAACTAAAAGGCTTTACAACGGAACCCTTATAAGGTAATAAATTAAAAAAAAATGTTAGTGAATAACGACGCTAGTCTGCGGGGACATTTATGTGTCGAGCTCCGTGGCGCAGCGGTCAACACGCCTGCCTGCGACACGGAGGTCCCAGGTTCGATCCCCGGACAGGTCAAGATGGAAAATGATCTTTTTCAGATTGACCTGGGTCTTGGATGTTTATCTATATAAGTAATCTATTTTAAAATATAGTATCGTTGAATTAGTATCCCATAACACAAGTCTCGAACTTACTTAGGGGCTAGCTCAATCTGTGTGATTTGTCCATATATATTTATATTTATTTAGATGTTAAAACTCATATACTTATTAGCCAGAGCAGTCATAGGATTTGGCCTACACTCTCCACGCCAGCCAAACGGGTTGGAGAGGTCAAAAAAGAATGAAATAGTTAGTGAATAACGACGCTAGTCTGCCGGAGGCATTTATGTGGATGTTTAAACTGGGGCTATTAATTCCATCACTGTCGTGCGGGATGAGTTGGCTAGATTGATGGCCCCAACGAACTCTTGTTTACAACTACCTGCATCGTGTAAATTAACTCTCAGAATTATTTGAATGGTGTGACAGCCTGTAAATATGAACAACTTTTCCTATAGGACTAAAACTGGGAATTCAGAATTTCAATTTTGCCTAGTATTCAACCGCCTCAATTTGTATGGCATTTTTTTAAAATTCCTAGTTAAGTTCTCAGGAAAAGTATTCTTCCTACAGGAAAACTTATATTTTCTTATATGACCAATTATGGGTCATTTAACAAAATTTGTACATGTTCAATGGCTGAGTCGCCCTAATGTTCCTGTAGAAAAATTTGTTTATATTAACGGTCTTATTCTTTATAAGACGCAAGCTAATTCGTATTAAAAGAATGAGATATGGTGGAGAAATTCGACGTTAAGGCACAGATTATTAAATAGTTGTGTTGGTTTGTTTAGTGCATACCTACTACGGAACCCTAAAAACGGTTTAAATGCACAGAATTAAAGTTTGTGAATAACGACGCTCTGGTCTGCCGGTGACATTTATGTGGATGTTAAAACTGGGGCTTTTAGTTCCGTCACTGTCGTGCGGGATGAGTTGGCGGAGATTGATGGCCCCAACGAACTCCTACTTACAACTACCTGCAGCGTGTAAGTTTGCCCTCAGAATTCTCTTAATGGCCTCTATATGACCAATGAGGTCACTCAGCCCATCAATTCATATTACTTACACGCTAAGTTTACGGGCTGAGTCACCCCATGGGCCTATAATAAAGGTTGTTCATATTGACGGTCTGAGTCACTTATTCAAGGGTAAATTTACAAACTGTAAAGTACTTATGAGTTTTTATTCTTAAATATATACTCGCTAGACTCCATCATGCATTTAAAAGGCATTTATTTACAAACATTGAAAAATTTACCAGTTATTAATCATTGAATTAAAAAACTGGTCAATTTTTCAATGCTTGTGTGCGTGAAAGCTTTGTATTAGCACATGCGTCATGACAACTTATACTATCCCATATACCATCAATGTTTTTGACATCAAAGTCTGTGAGTGGGACATAATTTTTGAATAAGTACGCCTTTTGGCAAATAGAGTCTTTCTAGACAGCAAATATGTGGTTCATGATATTTTCAGTCTTGTACAATTAAAACAAGTGACAGAAACATAGGATATCTGCCATTATGCTTTTCTAGGTCATCCAACTCAAGGCTCTACTTCTATTACGGAATACTTAGTTAAATCATCGCTTCTACGACTATTACACGTGATTGCGCATATTTTATAATTATTTATAGTGAGTAACAAAATAACAAGAATATTTATTTATTTTCCTTGAAAAATGCTTCGCAAATGTGGTCGCTAATAACTAACGAACGTAGTTACCAGCATATTCATTCCATATTGATTTTTCCGCCACCCCATAGCCGTTGTCGCGAAATTATCGAAATCCAACAAAAGCATCCAAGCCGAACTCCCAAGAAAACTAATAACCGGACTTACACACGCACACACCCCCAGCCACCCCACACATGCACCCGGACGTGTCCACACGCGCACATAACCTCAAACTTGCACGCACACGTCCACACTTCTAATTATATACGTCTACGAAGAGAATAAAGATTGGGGGAAAAATTTTACAAGAAACAAGTGCCTCGGACGGGGAGGGGGCGCTGACCGCTCGTCATTAGGCCCCCTAGGGGGGCGGCCGCTAGTTGCCCCCCTAGATGTTTAATAATATGAAGAATTGGAGATAATTTGCGCGAAACTAAATAAGAAACGCCGGGCGAAAATTGAAAGGTCGATTTTCTTTCTCGCTCGCGCGGCCATGGGGAGACTTCAAAGAACTACTTATACTTGTGTAGGAAGTTTATTTCCGTGATGAGTCGCTGATATTAAGGTTTATAATTGGATGATGAGATTTCTATGGGTTTGGGGAAGAGTGGTCATATCTGAAAAATAAGAAACGTACCTATATCATGTTACGATGATCTTTGAAAAGGTCATAAGAAAAGTTTTGGAACATAATAGGTACTATTATCAATACCATTTAGTAAGTAGTAGTCACAAGTAGTAATTAGAAAAAATAAACCGACTTCTGATTTTCCTAATGACTAAAACACACTTACTCTCTATCTCATAAACTACTGAACCGCTTCCAAAGCAACTTGCACTGTTCCCTAAGTCAAAGACAAATTGTCTTTGCCTAAGTTGAACTGTAACAATACAACTAAAAATGAATTACTGTCAAACAACCAACAGTGTATTAGATATGCGCGGACAAATATACATACTTACATTACACTCACGATATTAGGCACACATGTTTATAAGCAAGTATAGACTAACATTTACAAAAGACAATATTACATGCATAGGGGGACGAATTGATGATACCTCATTTTTTAGGGTTCCGTAGTAAACTAGGAACCCTTATAGTTTCGCCATGTCTGTCTGTCTGTCTGTCTGTCTGTCTGTCCGTCCGCGGTTTTACTCAGAGACCATAAGTACTAGAAAGCTGTAATTTGGTATGAGTATGTATATTAATCATGGCAAAAAAGTCGTAGAAAAAAATCTTGAAAAAAAATTTTTTTTTTGGGTAGCTCCCATACAAGTAAAGTGGGGGAGTAATTTTTTTTTCTCTACTTACCCATCTTGTGGGGTATCGTTAAAAAGGTCTTTGAAAAATATTGTGAGGTTGAGAACACCATTTTTCGATTTAGGGATCCGTTTCCGAAATATTTGGTTTTAAAGTGCAAATTTTTGTAAGAGGTACGTGTCCCCCCCCTCTATCTCCTAAACGGTTATATATAGATACGTGAAAAAAATTACAGCAGTAGTATATATACTGAAATTGAAAGGAAAAGTATCAGAGCTAAGTACTAAGTACAAACTAAAAAGTTATAGGCAACCAACTTATATTATGTACTGGAAAATGTAAAATTTCATACAATCTTTATTGTTAGATGTTTTTGGTCGTTAAACTGTGAGGTGCGAGTGTAAACAGTGTGTACTCAAAGTTGTCATTCGTAACTACGGAACCCTATACTGCGCGTGGCCCGACACGCACTTGGCCGGTTTTTTGAAAACGGTTGAAAAAAAATTGGGAAATACTTTTACTACGGCAAAACCCGTAATAAAAATATCTCCCTATTCTTAGAGTAGGTATATAATTAAAACTTAAAGTTTATTTAAAATGTTTTTTCCACTAATTATGATTGAGAGAATTTGCTGTAATAAAAGTATCTCTCCATTCTTAGAGTATAAAATGAAAACGTGAAGTTTATTTATTTAAAATGTTTTTTTCCACTAATTAAGATATCACTAGTAAGTAAATATTAATAACTTAAATGAATGATTAATATCTTCAAGAGTACTAAAGATACCGCAAAACAGTTAAATGCAATGGCCTAACCATTAAGATATTAATGTGAACATCATTTATAAATATTCCTAGTAATTAAAACCCAATTAAACATTCTAATTACAATACGAAAAGCTAGCTACTAGAACATCCGTGTAACAATGCCACTAATCTCTCATTATCGAAAAGCAAATAAAACAAACGCCGTGGCTGTATGTGATCACATTCCTGTGCCAGCAAAACGAACGCCGCCATCTTCCTGCTTTACCGCCATTTTGCCGCTACCCCAAACTACGAAGATACGTTATTAATCTGAGAAGATACTACCGCGATTACAGATACAAAATACTTAATTTAAAAATCGCTAAGAGTGTAATTGGCGGGTAATATACAGAGTGTAACATGGCCCTCAACTCAAATTGTTGTTTTTCGTGTGTGTAAGTGGCCAACACTGGTGTCAGATTTTTCAGGCTGCCTAAAGGCATCTGACATAGCTTAACGACTGCCATCAACGGTGACAGCCGGGACCAACAGCTTAACGTGCCTTCCGAAGCACGGAGGAGCTCAATAAATTTTTATGCCACTAGCGGTCACCCATCCAAGTGGGGACTGCGCCCAGGGTTGCTTTACATGCGAAAGCGCCTATAATGCTTACATCCACTAGGCCATCGAGCTCCTTAAAGGGGTGACTAAGACCGTCTATATGAACAACCTGCCATGGGGTCAATGATGGGAACTCGAAAAAATTTTTGACTTTGTATTGTAGTGAGGCAGGAAGCCGACTGTACCTAAATACTTTCACCAAATCATATCAAAGCATGAATGCTATCATTACAGCGGAGCCCGGGCCCCGACACAACACAGCTAAGGATGAAATCCTTCAAATGCAAAGATTCATTTCATTTTTTCATCTGCTCGTAAACTAAGGAGGAAGTTCCCAATTAGGATTCTTGGAGGTGTTCTTATACGTATGTTACCTAAATTATAAGTACCTAAGTTATATATTGAAGGTTAAGTATACATCCCAATTGGTCCTATTTAAATTTCATTAAAGTAGGACTTTTGTTGAAGTCGGATTTTATTTGAAAGATAATTATAACTTACATCTCATAAATTGCTTTAGTATTGGCTGTTTAAAGGTAGCTACTTCGATGACTGTACAAAATTATAAATATAAAAAAAATATTTTTATTTATTATTAAATTTAATTTTATTGTTTTATTTTAAATATTAACAAGACAGAGACTTAAAATAAAGAATAGAACTAAGTTACTAATTATTATCAAACCTAAAACAACAAAAGAAATACTAAAATGCCGCATCTTAAGCAAAAGCAAACGTATTTTAAGAAATTAAACATGGCTACCTTCTACTTTATTAGGGAGAGCTCCCCAAAATTCTCCAATTAAGGGACAACACCTATCGATGGCTGTCTTAAGGCTCCTCATAAATATGTAGTTTCCTACGTTGTTAACTTTGATGGATGCGAGAGGTTTCGCTGACCAGATGTGATGTGTTGAAGATAGGGTTTTATGGCGACCTTTCTCTGTATGTCTTACGGATTTGTGACGCTGCCTTTTGCTAAGTAATTTCCAGTACCAAATGAAATTCTAACTTAGTTTTTAGTTAAAGACACGTGAATAAAGTGCCCTTAATTAAGATAGTATAGAAAAATGTCAATAGTCATATTCTTATTACATTACTAGCAATTATCCCACGACTTTGTCCGTGTAAATTATAGCCTATGTCACTCGCAGATAAATTAGCTTTCTATAGGAGAAGGGAAAAATTATTAGCCAACTTAATTAATATTTTATTACTTGAAATACATTCGCAGGTTATTATAAATTAAACATATAACTTCTGATATAAAAAAGTGAGAGCCAAAAAGGATGAAAAAAGAACTTAGCCTACGTATTCTCGAGGCTAGATTGTGTTATTTAATATTCGCGTATCTACCTCTAAATATAGGTATTTACCTAAATCACCGAAAATCCTTGAATCTTTTTTTACTTTGACAAAAACATTACTGTAAAGCGTATATTTTAATTCTGGCTAATTATTGAAAATATATTTTACATTATTTTTTCAAAAATCGATGACGTGCTTAGCTTATTTCGTTAAAATGAAACTCTTGTAAGTATTTATATAAATTTCAAGGATGACGGTACAAAATAATTATTGCCGTTTCGCAAAAAGCCATGCAACGAACCATGTTCGGCATAAAACTACAAGACCGTTGTTTTCTTATGTTTTCGAGATTGTTACACAGTTAAACGACATGCTCGCGAGAGTTGGGAATCTGAAATGGAGTTGGCCAGGGCACCTGGCTAGAAGTAACGATGGCAAAATGATGGTGGAGTAAGTCTGTCACCAAATGGTATCCTAGAAGCGGCAAACGAAGTGTGGGATATCCGGCGGCTAGGTGGGCCGAAGATATTAAGATCATTACGGTAAGAATTGGTTCGTGATAGCAAGGGACAGCGCAGAAAAAGGGAGGCTTATGTCTGTATGGTATGTTATGTATGTATGTATGGACTGCGAAAAGCTGACGACGATGATGATGATGATGTTGACATAATATTGTTTTATAGGTTGTAATATATTTTAAAATTTATTGTCATTTAAGATTCGAACCCAATAAAAATACTTTTAGGTATAAATATTTATTTATTTAATTAATAAATTTACTGAGATACCTGATAAATGTGTCTAAACCTATTATAAACTTTGATAGATCACAGTGCTTGTAATTTTATGTTCTGTAATGTATTACCTAAATACTAGCTAATTATAAATATATCTGGAGAAAATAATAAATTTATGAGTTAAAATTATAAATAATAAATATCTCATGTACTTGAAGTTTAGTTCTTATAAATTAGTTAATGTGATAAACTCAATTTATTACAATTTCTACATACACACCTCTTTAAATTCTTTATATTTTATTGCAATATGGAAAGAAAAAGAAAAAAATGATTTTTCTGATTAAAAATAAATTATGAAAAGTCATTTACTTTTAATCAATTGAACACTATCATTCCAAACGTTTTCTGCTAGATCATTATCCCTGGCCAATCGGGACACGGCACCAAGTTTACAGTCTGAAAAATATTTCCCTGAAACTTCTTCTAATTCAGGACTAACACACACATGTACACTAGTTGCAGCACCTTCTTCTGGGCTCTTAAAAAGTGCACCTGTTAGTGCCAGATATATCTTTTCTATAACAGGATGTTCATTTTTGAAAATATTAGTTTTGACCAATCCTGGGTGTAAAGAGTTCACTGTAACTCCTCTGGGTAGTTTATTAGACAGTGCTCTAGCCCAAAGTATATTACACAATTTACTATTAGAATATTTGAACCAAGTGATCATAGTATTTAATCCACGTAGGTCTTCGGGGTCAAACCAAGTGAAGAAATGTGCATATGACGATACTATAACGATTCTACTCGGCTTAGACTCTATAAGCTTCTCCGTCAGTAATGTTGTGAGTAAGAAAGGCCCCAAATAGTTGATCTGTATTATCATGTCGATGCCATCTTCAGTCGTTTGCTTCTTCAAGCCAGCACAGCCTGCGTTGTTCACTAAAATATCCAAACGATCGACGGTTTTATTGAAATCTTCTGCAAATGCTCTAATACTTCTAAATTTTGATAGATCTAAATGTCTGTATTCAACATTACTATTTCCAGTTGTAGCTTTAATATCTTCGACGGCTTTATTAGATTTTTCTTCGTCTCTACTAGCGATTATGACCCTTGCTCCTCTTCTAGCTAACTCCCTTGCAGTTTCGAGTCCTATTCCAGAGTTAGCTCCCGTCACTAACGCTACTTTCTTCTCCAGCCTCGTTTTGCATCTGCAGGTGGCTTTAAAAGGTTCCAGCCATAACTTGAGTCCGATAACGAACACAATGAGTGATAATAAGATGTATAAAACCACCTTAAGTATCACGAGTATGCAACACACCGCCGACATGATGGAATGAATACTGTAAAGCCGAAATGCGTGTTTCTGTATAAAAGCAAATTCATGCAATGCTATGTACGACCGCTGGTTTCTTTGGAATATACTAGTCGCGTATTAAGAGTCCCACGTAAAGCCGCAATCCCATTCAAACGTAGTTTCGTTTTAGTTTTACAACAGTTAAGCCAATCTCAACCAAATTTCGTACATACGACCGGATAAGGCATATTGTTGTTTATAATCAGATTTCAATTTTAAAAACAATACCTATACAAAATTACAGCTAGTTGAAGTTTAGTACTCGCTGTAATTTTGTGACTCTTAAGTAATAGATCTTTAAATAATGGATCCTGAGAGTATTGCCAGAAAATACCACTTGTAATTTGCACTCTAAGAAGTTTGAGCAAAGCAGCTGCAGAATTTAGAAAATTAATATTTTAGGAGAAAAAGCTACATAAAGTCTGTATAATATATAAAAGTAAAATATTACATAGGACCACAGACATATACCTTACAGACTAACATAAATATCTGTATATTTAGCCTTTTATGCAAGTAACGCCAAATAATAGTGTTCAATAATTTGACCCTTTGTTGGATAATGTATAAAACTCATATTTGTTCTCTAATAGATTTTTTATTATTCTGCAAATATAACCTTAGCTTAGTGACCTAAGTTAAGCGAAAGATTCCAGGTTTGTACCCCAGCAAGAACCTCACCTTGACCTCTGAGGTCATAGCCAAATCATGGTCATTTTTATCGACCACTACCTCCTTATAATGAACGAAAACATCGTACCTAGTATCCTAAATACAATCCCGATCCCGATCCCGATCCCGATCCCGATCCCGATCCCGATCCCGATCCCGATCCCGATCCCGATCCCGATCCCGATCCCGATCCCGATCCCGATCCCGATCCCGATCCCGATCCCGATCCCGATCCCGATCCCGATCCCGATCCCGATCCCGATCCCGATCCCGATCCCGATCCCGATCCCGATCCCGATCCCGATCCCAATCCCAACTAACATTATAAATGCGAAAGTGAGTTTGTTTATTTGTTTGTTACGCTTTCACGACGATTCTACTGAACCGATCATCATGAAATTTTGCATACACATAGGTTAGGGTACCGAGAAGGACATAGGCTATATATTACGCGAGCGAAGCCGCGGGTAACTATAGTAATATTATAAATGCCAAAGTGACAAAAATTTGTAACGCTTTCACGCCCTATCTACATACTGAACCGATCATCATGAAATTTTGCACATAATGTCTGGAGTACGGAGAAGGAAATAAGCTACCTTTCATCCCGGAGAAAATTACTGCTGCCGAGGGATCGACATTAAATTGAGCGAAGCCGCGGGCACAGTTTGTATAGTATAATATAAAGAAAGAAAACATATTTACAAAATAATAACCTCACAGTGCCACCTCTCTTGCCGTGTGGTTCCCGGCAGAGTAGAATAGGACCACTCCAAGTCTTCCCGTGGATGTCGTAGAAGCGACTTAGAAAACACAGGCTAAATGCTTATAAAGAGACACGGACTTAGTTATAACAAGTAGTCATTTGAAAAATAAACGGAATTCTATTTTTACCGTTGACTAAAACACTTAAATCTCTATCTCATAAACTACTGAGCCGATTTCGATGCAACTTGCACTGTTCTTTAAGTTGGACTATACCCAGTTTAACTAATAAAACACCACAAAACAGTTAAATGTAATGGTAGGGTATTTAAGATATTAATATGAATAAAATTAATAAATATTCTTATAGTAAATAAAACCCAATTAAAACTCTAATTACAATACCAAAAGCTAGCTACTACATCCGTCTAACAATGCCACTAATCTCCCATTATCGAATAGCCAATAAAACAAACGCCGTGGCTGTATGTGATCACATTCCTGTGCCAGCAAAACGAATGCCGCCATCTTCCTGCTTTACCGCCATTTTGCCGCGATTACAGATACAAAATAATCTATACCTACTAAAGAAATAATTAATTGACAATAAGAATAAGTATAAAAAAATTGCCGCAGCGTAAGTTGTCAAAATTATGGCTTAACACATAGATATCAGAATATTTAGCTTAACAAGTCAAAATAAATATTGTACTCAAGCATCGGTAAGTTTAAGCGTTTATAAATATACCTTCCTTTCTACTTTATTAGGAAGAGCTCCCAAATTCTCCAATAAAGGGACAATACCTATCGATGGCTGTCTTAAGGCTCCTCATAAATATGTTGTTAACTTTGATGGATGTGAGAGGTTTCGCTGACCAGCAGGCCTATTTGCTAACTTTTGACAGCTACGGTGTACATCATTTTCATGGTAACTTCAATATTCATTACGGCTTCGGTATGAATGACTATTTTTATTTAAGGTATGAAAACCGTAATGGATGCTAAAGTGACAATCAAATCGTTGTACACTGAGTTAGCAAATCGGCCTGCATATGTGATGTGTTGAAGATAGAGTTTTATGGAGACCTTTGTTCTCTGGTTGTCTTAAGGATTTGTGACGCTGCCCATTGCTTAGTAATTTTCGGTAATCAAATCTTGTATTCTAGTTTCTACTTAAAGATACCGATTGTGAATTGACGTCGCTTGGAGAAAATGCGCTATGCTGTTTGTTGCCGCTTCTTCTGCAATCTGAATTGGAATAATAATAATAATAATAATTTTATTTGCAGTAAAAGTGGTACAATATGTTCTTATTATTAGGTACGAGGAACTCACTTTTAACCTTAATAGGCATACAAAAATTTACAGTTTTTTAAATTAAGTAATAGTAATTCTAGTTAGTAGCTAAATATGTCATAAAATACAAGAATTGAACTGAATTGAAAACAGTCATGGATAGAATATTACATAATACAAATTGTCAATCATTATAAGTCAAAATAAATAGATACAATTCAAATACATACACACACAATTTTACTAATGTCAGGTTTTTACATTCTTCCGTGGTTAACTCATTCATAAATAGTAGCCTTGTTTAGTTTCATCGAATAATTTCACGTCAAATATTGTCATCCTCCAGGTAGCTCCGTACCGAATAATAACATTTATCTATAAGGAGCCTACATAACCTTCTTTTGAATATTGACACGGGTAGATCTTTTATCTCTTTCGGCAACTTGTTATAAATACGAACAGCCATAGGATAAGCATTTTGATCGTAAAGAGCTGAAGACATAACGGGCAAAACGAGCTTATTAGGGTATCTGCCACGATATTCCCGTGTCACATCACAATTTCGTCTAAATAATGTAGGATTTATTTTTTTAAAATTCGTTCTACAACTCGTTCTTTGAGGCAGATTGCATAACGATCTTATACAGCATTTTTGAGCAATAAAAACTCTATCCAAATCAACTGAATTTCCCCAAATAACAATACCATAACGTATTATAGACACCACATAGGCGTGGTATGCCATTAGTGCTGTCTTTATATCTACAGTGTGTAAGCGGCCTAAACTTAGTCATAAGTAAATTACTGACGTACACAATTTTTTCTTGTTGTAAAAATTGTAAACACATGTATGACAATTAAAAAGCCCCCTTCATAAAAAAATTATAATCGCTTAAAAAACTTATTTTAGTTAAAATATGTTTTGTCTCGTTCTTTCGATGTCAAACATTAGAGAGCGGGATAAAGACAAAACATATTTTAAGTACTTAGCGCTTTGTTAATTTTTATGAATAAGGGGGTAGGTGTTGAAAGAAACCTGTATTTGTCTGTATTAAAAAAACGATTGAATCTTAAATCATGAACAAAGTTAAGCCTTCAATATAGACAGAAAAGAATGTACTCGTAAATGGAGATATTCTTATTACATTACTAGCAATATTTTCGCGGCTTCTCCGCTTTTTAATAGCCCATGTCATTTGCAGATAAATAAGCTTTCTCTAGGTGAAAGAATTTTGAAAATCGCTCCAGTACTTTCGGAGCCTATTCAACGCAAACAAACAATCAAATATTGTAATATAATATTTATATATATTGGCGACCACGTACTGGCTAGCGCACCGTTGGACACCCACCGACCAGGAAGTCATTTTTCAACCAAGAGAATCGATCCGCCACTCGTTGTCAAGTTTCCGCATGGTGAATATTAATTGGCTCTATTTTTGAATCATTATTCGAATGGGTTATCCGTGTGGTCGTCGCAGACCACTCGGAACGGACTACGCGTGCAAAATGTCAAATGACTTTGACCAAATTTTTATTTTTTTTCTTAAATTCTCGTCCTTAGAACCTAGCGTTTTTGCCACAACTGTCTACAAAAAGTGGGAATATACGTCCGATTTGCTTCCGATACGATTGCAGCGTTGCCTTTTAAAAAATAAGAAATTCCTTACACCTACATGAAAATTAAAGATTTTAAAAGAAATTGCAATAAAAGCCCCCCTAGATATGCCTTAGTCACTGTATTAAGAAAATCAGAAAACATAATTAAGAAATAAGAAGGCTTTTGTACAATTCGCAATTTTATTTTTATTACGCCATTTACTGAGAAGACTTCGTCTATAGTATACATATAGTATATCTTGTTCATATTAAACTGGTTTTTCTACGAAAGAAGATTACGAAAAACAATTGCCTAAAGACAATCAAATTCCCCTAGAATTAAAGACACTGTACCTAAAATGGCAACACCGTCTAATTGTCGGATTGAAAATCGGACGTGTATTCCCAGCTTAAGCTACTAGTTTTGCTGTGCATTCAATTATTCTGGCAACCGTAGCAATATTTTTTTTGCTGGCAATTCTTAGCAATAGAACCATTCGCATGGTTCAAAAATACGTAAAAACAGGCCCGCTCGTTGATTTTATTCACATGTGAATACGAACCGAGTGCTGACGTCACAACGAGTGGTGGATTGATTCTATTAGTTCAAAAATTGACTCCCTGGTTCGCTTCCAACCGGTCGTATTGAAAATCGTTGGGGGACGCCTATGTCCAGCAGTGGACTTCTTGTGGCTGAGATGATGATGCTGATGAAACAATCAAATCTTTCCTCTTTGCAATATTAGTAATTTGTTTAGATTTAATATCAGGGCTTATGTCCAGCGGTGGACCGCGAAAAGCTGACGATGATGATTTAATTTTAATTTAATTTAATTCAATAACAATTTTTACATTGTGTCTGAATATACATTTACACATTAAGTCAAAAATTACATAAATACACATTTTCATTCAAAATAATTTCATTTAAAATAATCGTCTACACAATAATAATTTTTTTTTAATAAATAGGTCTTTAATTTTGCCTTAAAAAGTTTTAAATTTTCTATATTTTTTATGTCATTTGGCAATTTATTATAAGCTTTGACTGCTTGGTATTGAGCACTATGTTCCATTACCTTAAGGTTAGGTGTAATGTTATGCTTTAGAGCCCTTCTACGGGTGCTTTCACGTTCTTGTCTCTCTGTGTTTGTTTCCATTTTATATATATATGATAATGATGACACAATATTGTTTTACAGGTTGTAGTTTGTGATAAAATTTATCGTCATTTGACATTCGAGGCCAATAAAAAATACTTTTAAGTATAAATATTTATTAATTTGATAACTAAATTTACTATTATAATACCTGATAAATGTGTGTAAACCTATTACGAAGGAAAGAAGGCTATGGACAGAGACACTTGGAGAAAAAAAGGGGAGGCTTTTGCCCAGCAGTGGGACATAAATAGCTAATAAAAAAATAAAAAATCCCTATTATGAACTTTGATAGATCACAGTACTTGTAATGTTATGGTCCATAATGAATTATATACTTATTATACATTAACTAATTATTAATATATCTGGCTCCCTCCGCTCCGGCTCGTTTCTGGCGCAAAGGATAGCCATAGCTATCCAGCGTGGTAATGCAGCTAGTGTTTTGGGCACCTTTGCGCCAGAAACGCTACGAGACGGGTTATAATATTAATTGTATGGTTAGGTGGGTTAGAATAAGTGATCTTTGTCTCTTTTAATCTTTGATTTTTTGTATTTTTGCAACAAATTAACTTTTATTGTTATAAATTATTTATACAGTATTATTGAGATCCTAATAAAAAATATATCTAGAGAAAATAATAAATCTATGAGTCAAAATTATAAATAAATATCTCTTAAACTTGAAGTCGAGTTCTTAAAAGAGTTTATTAATAAACTCAATTTATAACAATTTGTATTCTTGTTTGTAAAGTCTGTAAATATTTCTACTTTATGAAAAAAAATATTCTGATTGAAAATATATTATGGAAAAGAAATCGCCACAAGTAGGATTCGAACCTCGACCTTTAGGTATACGCTGTGTGATGCCAACTACACCACCGCGACTTCGAGTGGTTATTCCAAGTTTTAAATCTTTTTTAAATATGTACTTACTTTCAAAAACCATACCTATACTACAATCTAATCGATTCACAAGTGTAATAAACAGTTCGAAAAACTTCCTTTCGCATTTACAATGTTAATTGCGAGTAGTACAAAGTGGTGAGGATTAGAATTGGAAATGAACATGAATCGACTCAAGACAAACAAGTTTGTGAAACCTATATAGAAAAAATAAATGATAATATTTAGACAAGATCAAAACAAACAAAAAACTATTTCTATTATTATCTTAGTCATTATATTTAATCAAGGTATGTTCAGATAGAATAACTGACTTTTATTTAATTACTGTCGCGTAGCACGCTGAATGACAATGTCAACGTCATGAATTCGAATGAAAAAGAATTCATCTAAAGGGAAATTTCAACATCGACGTCAGAACATCTCTGGCCTAACGGTCTAGGCGTTGGGCTAAGAACCGGAAGACCCCGGTTCGAATCACAGCCCACGTTACTCTGTTTTGTAAGTTTAAAAGAATTTTCTAGGCTATTCTAGATTAAATAGAAGTGAAAATACAGGACAGAAGATGTGTGAGAGAGAAGGGGATACTGGAAGAAATTTCTAGATTGTCCCAGACCAAATGGAAGGGAAAGAAAGAGAAGGCGATAGAAAATTTATGGTTTGAATTTAGAACATCCATGATGCGATTTTGTTTGCATTCGGGGGGTATATAAGCAGTACTAGGCGCGACGTGAGGCCAGTTAGTTGAAAAGTGGAATCCGAAGAAGAAAAAGGAAAGAAGAAGAAAAAGGAAAAACAGTGAGTAGTAAGTGAAGTGAAAAGTGAAGTGAACAGTGCAGTGATAGTACCGCGCAAGTGACAGTTCTGCGCGAGTGACAGTTCCGTGCAAGTGACAGTTCCGCGTGAGCGACAGTTCCACGCGAGTGACAGTTCTGCGCAAGAGACAGTTCCGCGCAAGTGACAATTCCGCGCAAGTGACAGTTCCGCGCAAGTGACAGTTCCGTGCGAGTGTATAGTGCCGCGTCAGTTCCGCGTGTGAGTGAGTGCTGTGTGTACACGTTTGGCACTTAAATAAAGGCATTTTCATAAGATCGGCCTTTTCTTTCCTATCCCCAACCCACTCTCGTGACAATTGGTGTCAGAAGTGGGATAGGAAAGATGCCAATCGTGCCCAGAAACGAAAAAGGGGTAACCACCCGAGCAGGAGCTGCAGCGGCAGAGGAGCAGCTACTCGAGGAGTCCAATCCTGGAAGCGCTGCAACTGCAACACCAGCCGCCTCACCAGCTGCTATACCGGACATGGGCGCGCTCCTACAGCAAATGACTGTAATGATGCAAGAACAAGCGCGTCGCCAGGAGGAACAAGCGCGTCGCCAGGAGGAACAAGCGCGTCGCCAGGAGGAACAAGCGCGCCGCCAAGAGGAGCAACTGCGTGCATTGCAGGAAGAGCAAGCGCACCACCGGGAGGAGCAAGCGCGCTGCCAGGAGGAACAAGCGCGTCGCCAGGAGGAACAAGCGCACCGCCAAGAGGAGCAACTGCGTGCATTGCAGGAAGAGCAAGCCCACCACCGGGAGGAGCAAGCGCGCTGCCAGGAGGAGCAAGCACGCCAGCTTCAGGTCTTTTCCAAAGACGTTTTGGCTGCGGTTCAGGCTAATGCCGCTCGAATGGATAACTTCGAGAAGGAAGTTGCAGATGTAAGGGGGACGCTTCAACAGCTGGATAGAGAAGTCAAACTACTGAAAGCAGGTGGCCCTGTCGCTAGCCCTGTGATAACCCCTTTTACTAAAAATTTAAAGGTTCCGCCCTACGACGGCAAATCATCCTGGGCTGCCTTTAAGTTGCAGCTGGAGACAGTCAAACAGGCCAGCCGTTGGGATGAACAGGAGGCGAAGTCTGCATTGACCTTAGCGCTTCGAGATGACGCTCTATCTGTATTGGAAGCACTAGGCGCCGGAAAGAAGGAGGTCACCTATGATGAACTCATGGATGCTCTTGAAGCAAGATACGGCGACAGTCACCTCGAACACGTATATAGGGCGCAACTCAAAGATCGCTGTCAGCGGGCTAGCGAGACTATACAACAGTGGTCCGTTGAAGTGGAGAGACTGGTGCGCAAGGCGTATCAATCATCGCCATCTGTCGTGGAGGAGATGCTTTTACAGGTTTTCATCGATGGAATAAGGGATTCTGAAGTCAGGGCGTCTGTGCGACTAGAACACCACACTACCCTGAAGGAAGCAGTAGCTCACGCATTGGAAGTAGAAGCAGTGCGTCATGACTCACGAGCTCTTAGAGTACGGGAGGTTGTAGCCACAGAAAACAGCAAACGACGACCCTACAACCCGATGTGCTATGAGTGCGGAGAACGGGGTCACATTCGAAGCACTTGCCCGAAGCGTGAACGAACAACTTTCCGACGTCAGGTGGATGCGGCGGTCTCGACGTCGGAGCAGCCACAGGAAAACTAGAGAAGGCCAGGGCTGCGGGGTGGGCGCTGGCCGGTAGTAGCAAAGCCCCGGAAATTCTTGTGAAGCAGACAAGTGATGGAAACACCTTAGTGATTGACGGTTCAATAAACGGAAAACCTTGCCAGTTGACGTTAGACACTGGATCCTCACGAACTGTCATCAGTTATCACAGGTTTAAGAACATTGAAGGTCGGTATGTTCAAACGAATAGAAATGTCACATTAACGACTGCTACCGGCCAACGTATCCCGTCTCAAGGAGAAAAGATTGTGGCCATCAAGATCGGGGCAACACTTTATTGGCAGAAAGTGATTATTGCCGACATAACCGACGAATGCATTATTGGTTTAGACTTTCTGAAAAATCATAAGTGTAATATTGACTTGAAAAATGGTGTCTTAAAACATGGAAATGATGAAATTCCGATGAAAGGTGGAAATTTCGGCAAGGTGTCATGTTTAAAGGACACTATCCTTAACCCGAGAACTCAGACAATAGTTCCTGTTATGCTACCACCTAACAATGGAACAAGTCCACAAAGATGTGCCATTATAGAGAGAGGAATCTGGGACACACCATGGATCCCAGCCAGAACCTTAGTAGGAGATGACCAAATTGCGTTGGTACCTGTTTTTAATCCTCATGACGTGGAGCACACACTACGAAAAGGAACGGTTATTGGAAACTGTGAGGAAATAGCCTGGTTAAGGAAGTGTGAAGAGGGACAAAAGCGGAGAATCACAAATCAGGAAGAAAATGTAACAAAGCTTCTGGAGGGTTGCAAAGATAATCTAACTAAATTACAATTAATTAAAGCAAGGAATTTCTTATTGAGATATTCCGATTTGTTCTCGAAAAATGATGGGGATATTGGCAGAACCGATTTGGTGAAACATAAAATTGATACTGGCGACACAGTACCCATTCGGCAGAGGCCAAGACGTGTTCCTTTTGCCCGCGAGCAAGAAGTTGAAGACATGATACAGGAGATGAAGAAAAACGGTGTGATAGAACCTTCATCAAGCCCATGGTGCTCTCCGGTGGTATTAGTTAAAAAAAAGGATGGATCGACTAGGTTCTGCGTGGACTATCGGCGTCTTAATGACGTAACTAAGAAGGACAGTTACCCGCTCCCCAGAATCAATGACACTTTGGATTCACTTTGTGGCATGACTTGGTTCTCTACTCTTGATTTAAAAAGCGGGTATTGGCAAGTAGATTTGGATCCCAAAGATAAAGAGAAGACTGCGTTTTCAACGGGTAAGGGTTTATGGCAATTCAAAACAATGCCATTTGGACTTTGCAATGCGCCCGCTACATTTGAGAGATTGATGGAGCATGTGCTAGCAGGTATGCTTGGAGAAACCTGCTTGGTCTATTTAGATGACATCATCATAATGGGGCGAGATTTTGACGATCATCTCCAGAAACTGGAAAGTGTATTCTCAAAACTACGGGGTGCAAATTTGAAGCTAAGTCCAAAGAAATGCTCATTCTTTCAACGTCAAGTCAACTACTTGGGTCACATTATATCGGAACAAGGTATCGCTACTGATCCATCTAAAATAAGTGCAGTTAAAGATTGGCCAACGCCGACAGATAAAACTCAGGTGAGAGCATTCTTGGGTCTATGCTCTTATTACCGTCGTTTTGTAAAAGGATTTTCTGATATTGCTAAGCCGTTACATCGGTTGACCGAAGAGAAACGAGCATTTTCTTGGGATGAAGATTGTGAGCAAGCTTTCCAGGAACTTAAAAAGCGCTTATGTGAAACTCCTATCCTCGGATATCCTGACACGAAGCACAGTTTCATTGTGGACGCTGACGCGAGTAACACCGGAATTGGTGGTGTTTTATCCCAGCAGAGAGGAGATCAGGAAGTTGTAATCGCCTACTTCAGCAAATCTTTATCAAAGCCAGAGAGAAATTATTGTGTTACTCGCAGAGAATTATTAGCCGTGGTAAAAACATTGCAACATTTCAAGAAATATTTGCTTGGTCGCAAATTTTTGGTAAGAACTGATCACGCTGCATTAAAATGGTTATTGGAATTTAAAAATCCTGAAGGACAAGTTGCCAGGTGGATTGAACAACTCCAGGAGTATGAATTTGAAATCGAACATCGAGGAGGAAAGAGTCATGGCAACGCAGATGCTCTGTCTCGAAGACCTTGCTCGAAGGACTGTAAGCATTGCAATCGGCAGGAACAAAAGGAGAACGTGAAAATCAGGCTGATCCGAACTGATTCTATAGATGACAATTGGTGCAACGATGCTATGAAAAAGGCTCAAGAAGAAGACAAAGATTTGCAACCACTCTTGAACTGGCTAAGAAGTGGAACTGCTAAACCGAAATGGTCAGAAGTGGCCAAATACAGTACGGCTACAAAGAGTCTTTGGGCGCAATGGGACAGCCTGGTGCTGCACGATGGATTACTCTGCCGCAAATGGGAAAGTCCTCAAGGGAAAGATTGCCATCTGCAATTGGTCGTCCCCAGGGCAAAGATTAACGAAATTCTGAAGACTTATCATTATGGTTCTTCAGGAGGACATCTGGGAATAAGAAGAACTCTCACAAAAATAAAAGAACGTTTTTACTGGTTGCACTGTCGAGATGATGTAGAAGACTGGTGTCGTAAATGCACGAGTTGTGCAGGTGTAAAGGGACCCCAAACTAGAAGCAGAGGAGCCATGAGGTTGTATAACGTTGGGGCACCTTGGGAACGGGTGGCTCTTGACATAGCCGGACCGTTTCCAATCACGAATGCTGGCAACCGCTACATTTTGGTAGTTATGGATTATTTCACGAAATGGCCAGAAGCGTTTGCACTACCTAACCAGGAGGCTACGACCGTAGCGACAAAGCTTGTAACTGAAGTATTCTGCAGATTTGGGGTGCCATTGGAGATGCACAGTGATCAGGGACGAAACTTTGAGTCACAAGTATTTAGAGAAGTCTGTGAAATCATGGGGATTCATAAGACTCGAACGACGCCATATCATCCGCAGTCTGATGGAATGGTGGAGAGATTCAACCAAACGTTGGAACGGCATCTGGCAAAAGTAGTGGATAGCCATCAGAAGAACTGGGACGAGTATATTGCGCTATTCCTCATGTCTTATAGGACTGCTGTACATGAGACTACTACAGTTACTCCAGCGTATGCCAATTTCGGAAGAGAACTGAGATTGCCAGCTGATCTATTAGCGGGTTGTCCAACAGATACCCCAAAAAGGATAACCGACTACGCTAATGATCTACGGACCAGGATGATTGACGTTTATGAACAAATTAGAGAGGCTGGATTTAAAGCTAGTGAACGAATGAAGACCCGCTACGATCGTAAAGCTAACGGTTTTAGTTTCCAAGAAGGAACCCTGGTCTGGCTTCATAATCCAGTTAGACGAAAAGGGAAGTCCCCGAAGCTACAACCAAGCTGGGAAGGACCTTATAGGATAATCACCAAAATCAATGACGTTACATTCCGGATTCAGCGTACCCCTCGCAGTCTCTTAAAAATAGTTCATGTGGACCGTTTGGCACGTTATTATGGAAGCAATGATGATCGGGACGATCATGTCTTGGGAGGGGGCAGTGTCGCGTAGCACGCTGAATGACAATGTCAACGTCATGAATTCGAATGAAAAAGAATTCATCTAAAGGGAAATTTCAACATCGACGTCAGAACATCTCTGGCCTAACGGTCTAGGCGTTGGGCTAAGAACCGGAAGACCCCGGTTCGAATCACAGCCCACGTTACTCTGTTTTGTAAGTTTAAAAGAATTTTCTAGGCTATTCTAGATTAAATAGAAGTGAAAATACAGGACAGAAGATGTGTGAGAGAGAAGGGGATACTGGAAGAAATTTCTAGATTGTCCCAGACCAAATGGAAGGGAAAGAAAGAGAAGGCGATAGAAAATTTATGGTTTGAATTTAGAACATCCATGATGCGATTTTGTTTGCATTCGGGGGGTATATAAGCAGTACTAGGCGCGACGTGAGGCCAGTTAGTTGAAAAGTGGAATCCGAAGAAGAAAAAGGAAAGAAGAAGAAAAAGGAAAAACAGTGAGTAGTAAGTGAAGTGAAAAGTGAAGTGAACAGTGCAGTGATAGTACCGCGCAAGTGACAGTTCTGCGCGAGTGACAGTTCCGTGCAAGTGACAGTTCCGCGTGAGCGACAGTTCCACGCGAGTGACAGTTCTGCGCAAGAGACAGTTCCGCGCAAGTGACAATTCCGCGCAAGTGACAGTTCCGCGCAAGTGACAGTTCCGTGCGAGTGTATAGTGCCGCGTCAGTTCCGCGTGTGAGTGAGTGCTGTGTGTACACGTTTGGCACTTAAATAAAGGCATTTTCATAAGATCGGCCTTTTCTTTCCTATCCCCAACCCACTCTCGTGACATTACTTTAACGAGTATTTAATTAATATATCCATTGATTTTAAATTACAGTTAGTTTAATGGGTGTCATTTACTTTTAATCAGTTGAACACTGTAATTCCAAACGTTTTCTGCTAGATCATCATCCCTAGCCGATCGGGACACGGCACCAAGTTTACAGTCCGAGAAATATTTTCCTGAAACTTCTTCTAATTCAGGACTAACACACACATGTACACTAGTTGCAGCACCTTCTTCTGGGCTCTTAAAAAGTGCACCTATTAAAGCCAGCAATATCTTCTTTATAACAGGAGGTAGATTTTTGAAAATATTAGTTTTGACCACTCCTGGGTGTAAAGAGTTCGCTGTAACTCCTCTAGGTAGTCTGTTAGACAGTGCTCTTGCCCAAAGTATATTACACAATTTACTATTAGAATATCTGAACCAAGCGCCCATAGTTTTTAATCCACGAAGGTCTTCGGGGTCAAACCACGAGAAGAAATGTCCATATGACGAAACTATAACGATTCTACTCGGCTTAGACTCTATAAGCTTCTCCATCAGTAATGTTGTGAGTAAGAAAGGGCCCAAATAGTTTATCTGCATGACCATATCGATGCCATCTTCAGTCGTTTGCTTCTTCAAACCAGCACAGCCTGCGTTGTTTACTAAAATATCCAAACGATCGACGGTTTTATTGAAATCTTCGGCAAATGCTCTAACACTTCTAAATTTTGATAGATCTAAATGTCTGTATTCAACATTACTATTTCCAGTTGTAGCTTTAATATCTTCGACAGCTTTCTTAGACTTTTCATCGTCTCTGCTTGCGATTATGACTCTTGCTCCTCTTCTAGCCAAATCCCTTGCAGTTTCGAGTCCTATTCCAGAGTTAGCTCCCGTCACTAACGCTACTTTCTTGTCCAGCTTCGTTTTGCATCTGCAGGTGGCTTTAAAAGGTTCCAGCCATAACTTGAGTCCGATAACGAAAACAATGAGCGATAATAAGATGTATAAAACCACTTTGAGTATCACGAGTACGCAACACACCGCCGACATGATGGAATGAATACTGACTAGTCGAAATTCGTGTTTCTGTATAAAAGCAAGTTAATGCACTTGCTATGTGACGACCGCTGGTTTCCCTTGGAATATAATTGTCGCGTATTAAGTAATAGCTCTTTAAATAATGGATACTGAGATAAATATTGTCGGAAAAATACCACTTTTAGTTTGCACTCCAAGAAGTTTAAAAAAGTAGCTAAAAGATTTTGAAACTATTATTTATGGAAAAAAAGCTACATAAAGTATGTATAATAAATAACCGAGAAACTCTGTGTTTTGCGATGCATACGATTTGTCATGCAAATATATTCAAAAGAATGAACATAAGGGCTAAATGGGCTGGCAACGCAAAGCTCCTAACACTAATATAAATACCTAAGCAAGTCCTCCTTTAAAAGTAAACCTTCCTCTTGAATCACTATCTATTAAAAAAACTGCATCAAAATTCGTCGCGTAGTATTAAGGCCGCACACTAGGCACAGTAGCGACGCCAATCATTCTATAAGAAATTCAAGAATGTAAATCATATAAGCACTAATAAATACCTGATGTATTTTTGGAATCATGTTTAATATTATCAGAATTTCAGATATTATTATATTATCAGAATTCTTTCTATTTGTAAAGTATTAGGAATAAAATGATTAGCGTCGCTACTGTGCCTAGGGTGCCCCCTTAAAGAGAGAAGCATACATAGATAGTGGCAAGCGCCTTTGTTTATAGTGATAGTATTGATTTCGTCATATACTTTTTAACCTCCATGCTGGTTTGGGTGAAAAGAAAAAACCTAAAATATACCAGCTGCTTTTCTTCCCGCGCAGACCGTACAAGGCGGTCAAGGGATTGGGCTAAGGAATCACGTCAATAGGTGCTACGGCTAGCAACCCATCACTACTTTGATTCCGCTTTCAACCTTAATGCCCACTAACATTCGATATATATGACGAGCTCCGTGGCGCAGCGGTCAACACGCCAGCCTGCGACACGGATGGTCCCGGGTTCGATCCCCGGTTAGGTCAAGATGGAAAATGATCTTTTCCTGATTGACTTGGGTCTTGGATGTTTATCTTTATATGTATTTGTTATAAAATATAGTAGGTATCGTTGAGTTAGTATCCCAACACAAGTCTTACTTAAGAACTTACTTTGGGGCTAGCTCAATCTGTGTGATTTGTCCGTATATATTTATTATTTATAT
The DNA here is from genome assembly GCA_963082605.1 of Rhodophaea formosa. Lineage (NCBI taxonomy): Eukaryota > Metazoa > Arthropoda > Insecta > Lepidoptera > Pyralidae > Rhodophaea > Rhodophaea formosa. The sequence goes on along the minus strand of OY720228.1, from coordinate 1,974,551 downwards.
TTATTTATATGCCTTTGGGTTTTATGACCTTGGGCTCTGTCTACCCCGCTAGGTATAAGACGTATTAATATGTATGTATAGTTAAAGTAAGACAATACGCTTTAAACGTCATTCTATTGTCTGGTACAGTAAATGAGATGAAAAGAACAATGAAGTAGTTCGATAAACAAGTTTTGACACTTACAAAAATCACTTAAATTTATTCAAATACCTATCAAGAAGTTATGGTAAAATAAAGAAACTACACACGTGAAACTTTGAAAATACTGCTAACTGTTTATTATTAAAATAGGTATGGCCGTAAGGCCCTATGTATAATTGTTTTCTAAAAAACATCTAAAAATTTTTTTTATGAATAACCGTTTTTTAGAAAAAAATAATAATAATAGCTACCTATTTTAGTACTAGATTTTATGAAAAAAGAATTGTGCCTCTAGAAGCAGTTTTCAGCGAGAAAATAGAGAAATACACATTGAAAAAATACTGCTTGGATACGCTCTTAACGGCCTGGCCGTTTTTGAAGTGAGAAGTGTCATTAGATTCGTATTCTTATGGTTATGTAACTGCTATGTAACTTCAGCAAAAAATCGACATAGCGGACGTAAAGTGTCAAAAACCAGCCAAGTGCGTGTTGGGCCACGCGCAGTGTAGGGTTCCGTAGTTGCGAATGACAACGTTGAGTTCACACTGTTCACACTCGCACCTCACAGTTTAACGACCAAATACATCTAACAATAAAAATTGTATGAAATTTTACATTTTCGAGTACATTTTATAAGTTGGTTGCCCATAACTTTTTAGTTTGTACTTAAGTAGTACTCAGCTCTGATAGTTTTCCTTTCAACTACAGTAGGTATATATAAGTACTACTGTTGTAATTTTTAATTACAACAGTAGTACTTAGTTGTAATTTTTTACACGCATTTTAGCCACGTGCGCTGACGAGTTCGAGTTCCCGACTAGCGCATCCTTAAGAGTCCCTCGTAAAGCCGAAATCCCATACAAACGTAGTTTGGTTTTAGTTTTACAACAGTTAAGCCAATCTCAACCAAATTTCGTACATACGACCGGATAAGGCATATATTGTTTATAATGAGATTTCAATTTTAAGAACAATACCTATACAAAATTACAGCGAGTAGAAGTTTCGTATCGAAAACTTCTACTCGCTATAATTTTGTTCCTTGACAATGACTTTTTGACAAACAGACGGACCTTATGGTATTTTATCTTTTGTAGGAAACTCTAAAATAATAGTATTCACAGTACATCTGCTGACTCAACAAAGAGTTTAAATAAAAACTATAATTTTCTTTGACAATTATTTATTTGCCTAACTACATAAAATCTGTATAATTTATGAACGGACCGACGAACAGAGTTTTTCGAAGCATACAACTTATCATGCAAATTAATTCAAAAGAATGAACTTTGCTATCGATAGGGCCAATTGGTTCATTATAATTCGAGATAACAGTCGGTAGGGAACAGAAATAGACTTTACTGTACTGAGAGCAACATCATCATCATCATCAGGTCTTTTTTAGTGTCCACTGCAGAAGCATCCTCTTCCACCCAACCCTCTCTGACGACCAGAGCCATAATTAGTCAGGGCAGTCAAAGGATTTGGCCTACATTCTCTACGCTGGCCAGACGGGTTGGAGAGGTCTCTTTGGTGTTTATAAGGTTTGTTTAGCTAGTGTTTCCTAAGTCGCCTTCTACGACATCCACGGGAAGTCGGGAAGACTTGGAGTTGTTCTATTCTACTCTGCCGGGAACCACACGGCTATCGTGAACCACAACCTAGAGCAGCTACTCTCAAAATGTGGTCCACTAAGCTTCTAAGGGCTTCACAAAAATGCCTTTCCTTTTTGAGGGGGTGAGAGATGGCAATAATATTTGTAAACTTTGTTTGTTTCAACAGAAAAAATCTTTCAAATCTTCTCAATCAAATAATTAACAATCATAAATCTAATTATAATCAAAAGCAAATAATTAGACAATAGGTAATCAACTCTTACGCATACTACTTAAAAAACACATTTTTTTTTATTTATTTACGTGGTTTTTAATTGATTAATCCATAAACTTTTATGAGAATAGTTTAAAATGCGTTTTTTGTACGTAAAGAGCGGCATTGGCAGCTCAATTTACACCTTACCTACGTTCATGGAACTATTTGCCAGCCTCTGTGGTCCAGTGACTAAGGCGGTTGCTTTACTGACCCGGAGGTCGTGGTTCGATTCCCACGGGAAACATAATTTTGTGAAGTTGTTTCCAGTTTGGTTAGGACATTGCAGGCATGAATCACCTGATTGTCTGATAAGAAAAATGATTCCATGCTTCAGAAGGCACGTTAAGCCGGTGGTCCCGGCTGCCATCTGGTAGTCGTTAAAGGAACCACGTCAGAGGCCGAGAGGCGATTCCGAAGAACTCTGACACCAGTGCATGGTCGACTGACAGTGTCACCTACACGAAATGATGATGATGAAAACTATTTGCAATGAGTGGCGGGCGGGGTTATTCGGATTCGGATGTCTGTATCGTTTTGCGATCCCTGGGGTTAACGCACCAATATACCAGGTTCTGCTAAATCTTGGGCTCCATGTACTCTTTTGCTTTCCAAAAGGGGTCTGCCACGATCGAATTTAAATAACCCATTCAAAAAGAACTATTGGGCGATTCGCACCGCGGTGCGAAAGATCCCATTTTAAAAGGGCTCTTGGCCATTCGCACCGCGGTTCGAATCGCTTGTGGTGCGAAACGACTAAAGACCCGACGACGGGGACGTGGCTTAGGCTCTGCATATTCTAGTGTCCCACACATTGAAACACCAGGTGGATGCTTTACCCTGATATAGCTGTTGCCTGCGGCTTCGCCCGCGTAATATATCCTATATCCTTCTCAGTACCCTAACCTGTACTGCAGGCATGTGCATGCAAAATTTCATGATGATCGGTTCAGTAGATAGGGCGTGAAAGCGTAACAATCACAACACTCACTTTTGCATTTATAATATTAGTTGGGATAGCAGGGTCTACGGTTATTCCACATCGACTATATTGTTGTTGTTTTTAGGGTTCCGTAGTAAACTTGGAACCCTTATAGTTTCGCCATGTCTATATGTCGTTCCGTCTGTCCATCCGCGGTTTTACTCAGAGACTATAAGTACTAGAAAGCTGTAATTTGATATGGGTATGTATATTAATCATGCCAAAAAAGTAGTAGAAAAAAATCTTGAAAAAATAAAATTTTTAGGGTAGCTCCCATCAAGTAAAGTGAGGGAGTAATTTTTTTTCCCTACTTACCCATCATGTGGGTATCGTTAAATAGGTGTTAAAAAAATATTGTGAGGTCGGGAACACCATTTTTCGATTTAGGGATCCATTTCCGAAATATTTGGTTCTAAAGTGCAAATTTTTGTTAGAGGTAAGTGAAGTTTTTTGTTTACTCGCAGACCAGCATGGTCTAGTAAGTATATAAGTAGCAGCGCCATCGCTGCCGCTTCCAGCTGCACGCTCGCCCGCCTGTGGGTGCCTACAGGCCCTCTCCCAGAGACGCCATCAACGCACTGCCCGTCGACCAAGGCCCCGCTTCAAGAGCGGCGCCTGCCCCCAGCCCCCATTAGTCAAGATGAAGCCTGACGTGGCCGCCACGGCCATAACCCCTGAGACCCGCCTGCCGTTGCAGGCGGCGGCAGCAATCCGCTGTAGAGGACACAGTCCTGATCAGCCACCCCGACTCTGCCCGCAGGGGCGGAGTGCGAGAAGACCCCGATGTGTGTGCCGCTTCCAGTGCCATGGCAGTTCGTAAGGCTAACAAGCTGACACCTTGTCTGTATTTAATTCATGTATTGTTTAATTTTAAGTGTTGGTGCAATAAACCATTCATTCATTCACCCTTATAGGTGCTTATAGGCCTGCTATAAGCACGCACCCGAGGCACAGTAGCGACGCCAATCATTTTATTCCTAATACTTTACAAATAGAAAGAAATTCAAGAATGTAAATCATATAAGCACTAGTAAATAACTTGAAGTATTTTTGGAATCATGTTTTAATATTATGAAAATCAGTCATGAAGAGAAAACGTGATTACCGCCAAAAACGGCAGTATTTGGCGGATTCTGATAATACTCTTACTCTTTGACGAGCTCCGTGGCGCAGCGGTCAACACGCCAGCCTGCGACACGGGGGTCCCGGGTTCGATCCCCGGTCAGGTCATGATGGAAAACGATCTTTTTCAGAATGACCTGGGTCTTGGATGTTTATCTATATAATTATATGTAATAAAATATAGTATCGTTGAGTTAGTATCCTGCGACACAAGTTCAAAACTTACTGTGGGGCTAGCTCAATTTGTGTGATATGTCCCTATATATTTATATTTATTTATTTATTTACTCGTATTAAACATGATTGCAAAAATACTTCAGGTTATTTACTAGTGCTTATATGATTTACATTCTTGAATTTCTTTCTATTTGTTAAGTATTAGGAATAAAATGATTGGCGTCGCTAGTGTGCCTAGTGTGCGCCCTTATAGTCAGCTACCTAGTGACACAGAGAAAATATAGTTATAGCATATCTTGTTTGGAAAATTGTAAACCGGTTTAATAAAATTTCAGGCGTGCATCTAAATTACTAAGTGAGTGACTAGAAATACAGAGGCGACTTTGGGCAAACCCCAATATAACAAAACGACTTGGCCTCAGAGGGTAGGCTAGGTTTAATTTTCCCTCACTCTCAGTTAGTCGCTCGCTTTGCATTATCGTTTTCCAAATAAATTTTTTTGCTTAACTTAAAATTTGTATTTACAGACACTCGTCGAAATACCAGCCATTTTGTTGTTTTCGTCGTCAGTAGAGCAGATTGCGTATTGTCAGTGTTTCTGCATGTTAAGCAACCGCCAGGATGGTACCCACTTGGATGTGGGTGCTTATCAGGTCGACAGACGATGCGGCTAGCAACTTAACACTACTATGATTCTCTTTAATCCTACACGCCCCTTATCACAGTAAACGTGGCCTTTAGGACATGCCACTCTAGACCCCGTAAGGGACGAAAAACGTTATAGGTAAGTATTGTATGAAAATACTTAAACATAAATATTACCTCAATTTCTTAAGTGCGGCATCTTGTCTCTCCTTAATTTGTGCTTAGACCAAGGCGGTAACTAAATTTACATAAACTCCTAGCACATGTCCACCTCTTTAGTAGTCTTTGTCTATGCCATCATGTCAGAGGTGCTGTGCTTTGCATTTGCTTGTTTATTACCAGTAATTATATTCTTCGTAGTATTATTTCTTGCTATATCAATCGCAGTGAAGATATGGCTCGAGCCTAATAAAGCAACCTGCAGATGCAAAGTCCGCTTAGAAAATAAAGTGGCTCTCGTGACTGGAGGAAACGCGGGCATAGGACTTGAAACTGCAAGGGGTCTAGCTAGAAGAGGAGCGAGAGTTATCATCGCTAGCAGAAACGATCAGAAATCCAAGCAAGCAGTCGAAGACATCATAGCTACTACTGGAAACTCAAATGTAGAATACAGACATCTCGATCTGTCAAGTTTTAGAAAAGTCAGAGAATTTGCTGAAGATTTCAATAAAACTATCGACCGATTGGACATTTTAGTAAACAACGCAGGCTGCGGCGGCTTGAATGGAGCAATTAGCTATGATGGTATTGACATGGTCATGCAAGTCAACTATTTATCACCCTTTTTACTCACAAATTTACTAATAGATAAACTAGAAAAATCAACACCTAGTCGAATCGTTATCGTATCTTCATCGATGTATGTCATGTCTTACTTTGATCCCGCAGATATTGATGGGTTAAAACCCAAATTAGATTTTTTCAGATATTCCAATAGCAAGCTATGCAACGTGTTATGGGCTAGAGCTTTATCAAGAAGGCTACCTAGAGGTGTCACAGTGAATTCTTTGCACCCAGGAGCAGTGGAAACTGAAATTTATGACAAATTACCAAAAATAACAAGGAGTCTATTCAAAGCCTTCGTAAAATTCATTTTCAAGACGCCTGTAGAAGGTGCTCAAACTACTATACATGTTTGTGTGAGTCCAGATTTAGAAGGGGTCTCGGGAGAATATTTCAAAGGTTGTAAACTTAGAAATGTATCCAAGACTGGAAGTAATGATGATCTAGCAGAAAGAGTTTGGAACAATACTATTAAGCTAATTGAACAAAGAAGTCAAAAATTATAAATACGTGACAACGGGTTACTCACGTAAATAGTCAGCTACTGGCCGACATGTTTCGACCTCATCCGGAGGTCTTTCTCAAGGTGAATGTGAATAGAGACGCGCGCACGATGTCGTCCTAATCTGCACTGATTTCTCAGTGCGGATTGGACTCGGTACATCGTGCGCGTGAGTGTGCATTTACGTATGTAACCCGTTATCACTTATTTGAATAATGTATGTGTAACAAATAAAAAAAGCCGGGTAGATCGTTACCCCATGGTAGCTTGCCCAGAAGGCTGGCAGCATTGCCACGGCCAAAATATCAGTATTGCTATACAAGCAATACTGATCTTGTGGCCAAGATATTGGCCAGCCCTCTGGTCACAAGAACCCTCAATAAATTTTTGGGCAATGGCACCGAATAGCATCTGGGTTGATGGCCTCCACGGTCCCAAAGTTTCAAAGTCAAAGTTTATTTATTTATTTATAAAAAGTTCATTTATTTTCCATAAATGTGGTAGCATAGTACAATCTTTAGCCATAAGTATCACACATTTCACTGTTTCCAGCATGCAAATATGTATAATTAAATACATTGTAGAAGCTAATCCCATTTTGAGTCCAATTATGTTTATGTCATGATAAAATGATACTAAGAAAAATACAATTATGATAATAATACCTACAGTGTGAACCCTTTTCATTTTAAATACTCATTTACTGAATAAAAACATTTTTTCACTAACCATAAATGCAACTCCAAGCGGCTCAAATACCATATATAGTTTTTAATATAATTTTTAATTTTATAAAAACTAACTTAAAATACATTACACGTATTTTAATAATGTATGTGTAATGTATTTTAAGTTAGTTTTTATAAAATTATATATATATGAATATGCTAAAATATTTACGGATGAAGGCGGGGGCAAAAAAATGGTAAAAAAACAAAAGCATAGGTGTGATGGTTCGTCCGCGTTCAGGGAAACAGTATAGGCAATGTTTAATACCCATAGTGTTTCAGAACAAACATTACATTATCTTACATCCAATTATCTCGAGAGAAGCCGAAGGCTTGAACTAGTAATAAATATTGCCTCGACATATGTCGAAAGTCAAATCTTGTTTGTATACAGGGTGGCCAGTCTTTAAAGTTAATAGCCGGCATTTGGGTTAAAAGGCCGAAGTCTTTGGTCTGAAATCTTTAGTCGTAGTACTTATACCTATAACACGACAATCCCAACTAATATTATAAATGTGAAAGTAAGTTTGTTTGTTTGTTTGTTTGTTACGCTTTCACGCCGTATCTACTGAACCGATCATCATGCTTTTGTTGCTTATAGTTCATTATTATAATAATGAACTATAAGCAACAAGGAAGCAAAGAAGAAGGATCTTAGCATACGGAGTCGGTACGGTACACGGAGTCCTAACTGCGCGAGTGCAGTTAGGACTCCGTGTACCCACGCGCTTATATAATAATATTATAAAAGATAATAATGAACTATAAGCAACAAGGAAGCAAAGAAGAAGGATCTAAGTATACGGCTATCCGTATACTTAGATCCTTCTTCTTTGCTTCCTTGTTGCTTATAGTTCATTATTATTAAAAAGAAGCGACTTTGTTTTATACTAAGTATGTGGTGTTAGGTGGGTGTAAGCGATTATCTCGTCCTATACTTTAATCTTCCATGCCGGTGTGGGAGAAAAGAAAAAACATAGAATATACCAGCTGCTTTTCTTCCCGCGCAGACCGTAAAAGCCGGTCAAGTGATTGGACTAAGGAATTACGTCAAAAGGCGCTGTAACCCATCACTATTTTGATTCCGCTTTCCATCTTAAGGCGCTCCTATAGTAACACTAGCGCCACCCAGCAATTAATTCTTTTAATCCTAAGTTAAATCGAATTTTAAAAATCTAACAAGTACATAACTAGTAAATTACTTGTAGTATTTTTGTATTCATTTTCACTAATATTCGTTTGATAAAATAAAAGAAAAACAGGTTAACGCCAAAAGTGGCCACTTTTGGCTTTAACCGATTTTTCTCTTTGAATATGGCACTAGTAAATTGCTTGTAATATACAAAAAAATACTATAAGTAATTTTGTAGTTTTGTACTTGTTAGATTTTTGAAATTCGAAACAATTTATGATTTAAGGATTTTAATTGCTTGGTGGCACTAGTGTTACTATAAGAGCGCCTTAACGCCCACTAACACGCTAAACGTGGCTTTAGGGTTTTATGAACTTGGGCTCTGACCCCGTAAGGGATATAGGCGTGATAATATGCATGTATACTTTTAGTAAGACAATACGCTATAGACGTCAATCTATTGTCTGGTACAGTGTTTGTGAATGAGATGAAAAGAACAATGAAATGATTCGATAAACAAGTTTTGACAATATCACTCAAATATACTTAACCTATCGATAAGTTATGGTTAAATAAAGAAACTTCACATCTACAAATTTTAAACTCTCGCAATGCATAAGATACATTTATTAAAAGCATATTGATGCTGTGTAGTTCCCGGCAGAGTAGAACAGGACCTCTGTCTTCCCGTGGATGATGAAGGCGATTTAAGAAACACAGGCTAAACTAAGCTTATGAAGATCAAAAAGACCGCCGTCTGGCCAGCGGGGAGACTGTAGGCCAAATCCTCTGATTGCTCTGGCTAATAAATGGCTCTAGTAGTACAGAGAGGGTCGCGTGCTCCTGCAGTGGAGGCGGAAAAGGACCTGATGATGATGATGAAATTATATTTACACCTTTAAGGAACGCGTTTCTAATGACCTCTTGACAAACAGAGAATTCAGCCTTAAGAGTCGCCTGGAAGTGCATGTCTCCATACAAACGGAAAAAGGGAATTGTGGCAATATTTTTTTTTCACGCCGTATCTACTGAACCGATCATCATGCTTTTGTTGCTTATAGTTCATTATTATAATAATGAACTATAAGCAACAAGGAAGCAAAGAAGAAGGATCTAAGCATACGGAGTCGGTACGGTACACGGAGTCCTAACTGCGCGAGTGCAGTTAGGACTCCGTGTACCCACGCGCTTATATAATAATATTATAAAAGATAATAATGAACTATAAGCAACAAGGAAGCAAAGAAGAAGGATCTAAGTATACGGCTATCCGTATACTTAGATCCTTCTTCTTTGCTTCCTTGTTGCTTATAGTTCATTATTATTAAAAAGAAGCGACTTTGTTTTATACTAAGTATGTGGTGTTAGGTGGGTGTAAGCGATTATCTCGTCCTATACTTTAATCTTCCATGCCGGTGTGGGAGAAAAGAAAAAACATAGAATATACCAGCTGCTTTTCTTCCCGCGCAGACCGTAAAAGCCGGTCAAGTGATTGGACTAAGGAATTACGTCAAAAGGCGCTGTTAACCATCACTATTTTGATTCCGCTTTCCATCTTAAGGCGCTCCTATAGTAACACTAGCGCCACCCAGCAATTAATTCTTTTAATCCTAAGTTAAATCGAATTTTAAAAATCTAACAAGTACATAACTAGTAAATTACTTGTAGTATTTTTGTATTCATTTTCACTAATATTCGTTTGATAAAATAAAAGAAAAACAGGTTAACGCCAAAAGTGGCCACTTTTGGCTTTAACCGATTTTTCTCTTTGAATATGGCACTAGTAAATTGCTTGTAATATACAAAAAAATACTATAAGTAATTTTGTAGTTTTGTACTTGTTAGATTTTTGAAATTCGAAACAATTTATGATTTAAGGATTTTAATTGCTTGGTGGCACTAGTGTTACTATAAGAGCGCCTTAACGCCCACTAACACGCTAAACGTGGCTTTAGGGTTTTATGAACTTGGGCTCTGACCCCGTAAGGGATATAGGCGTGATAATATGCATGTATACTTTTAGTAAGACAATACGCTATAGACGTCAATCTATTGTCTGGTACAGTGTTCGTGAATGGGTTGATAAGAACAATGAAATGATTCGATAAACAAGTTTTGACAATATCACTCAAATATACTTAACCTATCGATAAGTTATGGTTAAATAAAGAAACTTCACATCTGCAAATTTTAAACTCTCGCAATGCATAAGATACATTTATTAAAAGCATATTGATGCTGTGTAGTTCCCGGCAGAGTAGAACAGGACCTCTGTCTTCCCGTGGATGATGAAGGCGATTTAAGAAACACAGGCTAAACTAAGCTTCTGAAGATCAAAAAGACCGCCGTCTGGCCAGCGTGGAGAGTGTTGGCCAAATCCTCTGACTGCTCTGGCTAATAAATGGCTCTGGTAGTACAGAGAGGGTCGCGTGCTCCTGCAGTGGAGGCGGAAAAGGACCTGATGATGATGATGAAATTATATTTACACCTTTAAGGAACGCGTTTCTAATGACCTCTTGACAAACAGAGAATTCAGCCTTAAGAGTCGCCTGGAAGTGCATGTCTCCATACAAACGGAAAAAGGGAATTGTGGCAATATTTGATAATTTTAGGACAAAATTAAGCATCCAATCAATTAATCTCATTATAATCTACGTACTTTCCTATACAGTTTGGTTAAATTATCAAATGTTTGAGAATTATACGCCTCTCAAGATTTCCATACAAATTTGAAAAGGCTTGTAATTCTCAAAACATTGGTATTTTAACCAAGCTGTTAGGAACGTACGTAGATTATAATGAGATTAATTGATTAAATGCTTAATTTTACTCCATAATCATCAAATATTGCCACAATTCCCTTTTTCCGTTTGTATGGAGACATGCGCTTCCAGACGACCTTTTTACCATTAAAAAAAGGAAAAATAAAATTGAAACTATGAAAAACTAAAAAAATAGTATTACCTACTTAAGTCTCCACAAGGAGTTTAAATAAAAGGGGTAATTTTCCTAGACAAAAATTTCTTCGCTTAACTACATAAAATCTGTATAATTTACGAACGGACCGACGAACAGTGTTTTTCGAAGCATACAACTTATCATGCAAATTAATTCAAACGAATGAACTTTGCTATCGATAGGGCCAATTGGTTCATTATAATTCGAGATAACAGACGATTGGGAACAGAAATAGACTAAACTGTACCTAGCCTCTGTAAGGACTTCGCGAAAATGCTTTTCTTGAGATGAGAGTTAACAATAATTATAATATATATAATCTATATCTATATATCTATATAAAACAAAGACGGGTTTGTTACAACACTTATAACTCGAGATCTGCTAAACCAATTTTCATGGTTATTGATTCGTTGGATTTGTCTCCGCCCCGAATAGCAGAATACATCTTAAAAACAATGAAAACTCGATATGTGTAATGAATACTTAATCATTGACTGTTAGGCGGTACGAAGTTCGCCGGGTCAGCTAGTAAATAAATATATACGGACTAATCACACAGATTGAGCTAGCCCCGAAGTAAGTTCAAGACTTGTGTTCATCATCATCAGGTCTTATTTAGTCTCCACTGCAGGAGCCTCTCTCTCTCTCTCTCTGTACTACCAGAGCCATATTTTAGGCAGAGCAGTCAGAGGATTTGGCCTACACTCTCCACGCTGGCCAGATGGGTTGGACACTTGTGTTATGGAATATTCACTCAACGAAACTATATTTTATTACAAATAAATATTATAGACCACATTTTAATGCCATAGCCCACTAGTTTCTCTTCTAAAATGAAATAGCTTCTCCTCCGGCCAAGACCTGTTCAAGGACATATCCAAAATGCATATCATACTTAGGTGTTTTTAGGAATGGGAAACCCTAGAAACTGCCATGACAACTAATTCTTCAAAGGGTCCCTACGTATTGGTTTTGCATCCCCACGTAAGCCGTTAAGGAGAGGGCTAACTTAAAGGGGCACATACCTCCAATTCATACTTTCTTATTTGTTCTTTCTTTTCTTTTATATAAGTGTGAGTAATTACTTACAGTTCGCTTCATTGTCTGATTTGATTATAACTTGTTAATGATTGACGTAAACTTAATCTTTGTATAATTTTAAACCTTAGTGTTTTCGCTATGCTAAGTTCCAACAAAATGTTTTGTAAGATCCTTTGTAATAAAATGGTAATAAATGAAAAAAAACCGGCCAAGTGCGTGTCGGGCCACGCGCAGTATAGGGTTCCGTAGTTGCGAATGACAACTTTGAGTTCACACTGTTTACACTCACACCTCACAGTTTAACGACCAAAAACATCTAACAATAAAGATTGTATGAAATTTTACATTTCCCAGTACATTTTATAAGTTGGTTGCCTATAACTTTTTAGTTTGCACTTAGTACCCTGCTCTGATAGTTTTCCTTTCAACTTCAGTATATATACTACAGCTGTATTTTTTTTCACGTATCCATATATAACCGTTTAGCAGATAGAGGGGGGGGACACGTACCTCTAACAAAAATTTGCACTTTAAAACCAAATATTTCGGAAACGGATTCCTACATCGAAAAATGGTGTTCTCAACCTCACAATATTTTTCAAAGACCTTTTTAACGATATCACACACGGTGGGTAAGTAGAGAAAAAAAAATACTCCCTCACTTTACTTGTATTAGAGCTACCCAAAATAAAAATTTTTGTCAAGATTTTTTTCTACGACTTTTTTGCCATGATTAATATACATACTCATACCAAATTACAGCTTTCTAGTACTTATAGTCTCTGAGTAAAACCGCGGACGGACAGACAGACAGACAGACAGACAGACAGACATGGCGAAACTATAAGGGTTCCTAGTTTACTACGGAACCCTAATAAAAACCTATAATAATAATTGTAAACTTTGTATAGTAAGTAAGTATTGTTGAGTTGGTGTCCCATAACACAAGTCACGAACTTACTTTGGGGCTTGTATAGCTCAATCTGTGTTTTTTGTCCATATAAAGGTATATTTATTATTTATCATTGTTGTTGTTTTTCGTATGAGTAAGTGGCCAACACTGCTGTCAGATTTCAAGCTGCCTAGAGGTATCTGACATAGCTTTACGACTGCCATCAATGATGATAGCCGGGACCATCATCATGCGATTTGTTCTTACAATGGCAAATAGATGGCGCCACAGGTTTCTTCATATGTGTTGATTATATTGTTGGAAAATAAAAGTAATATCCATTAATGAAATACATCTTATTTAAATTAAAAAAAAATATTTTTAAAATAAAAAATATTAAAAGTTTAGGCTAACGCCACTGCAGCGCCATCGCCGCCGCTTATATTGGCATTCGTGACAGTTAATGGAACTAACAAGCTAAAACCCTTATCTATAGGAGGCCTGCTATAAGAACTTAACACCAGCTTGGAGCAGGCCTTAGGCCAATATTTTTGTATGAGGTTGGCAGTTGATATTAGTTAGGTTAGGCAGAGTAGAATAGGTTCAACCAAGTCTTCCCGTGGATGTCGTAGAAGGCGACTTAGGACACGCAAGCTAAACAAAGCTAATAAAAATCAAGGAGATCTCTCCAACTCATCCGGCCAGCGTGAAGAGTGTAGGCCAATCCTTTGACTGCTCTGGCTAATATATGGCTCTGGTAGTACAGAAACTCCTGCAGTGGAGACTAAAAAGACTTGATGATGATGATATTGTCTCTGGCTTTTGGGTGTCGAAGCATATTATGTTTTTGTATGAGGAGGTCGATGGCCGTACGCATTATCAACGTTTCTGCATTTTAAGCAACCGCGACCACCCATCCCCACTTGGATGAGTGACCCATCGATGGATGCCTACGTCGAGGGAATGTCATGAGGAATGGAATATGTGCCATTAAGGACATATAGCTCACTCTGTCTACTCCGCAAAGTACGAAAACGTCAGAATTTGTTTTGTATGTAAAATATTTGTACAAAATATAAAACAATAAATATTAAATTAATTTAAGTAGTGCGGCATCTCTTCTCTCCTTAATTTGTGCTCAGACGAAGGCGGTAGCTCAATTTACATAAACTCCTTGCACAAGTCCACCTCCAGCAGTCTAAGTCTGTGCCATCATGTCGGAGGTGCTGTGCTTCACATTTGCTTGTTTATTGCACGTAATTAAATTCCTCGTATTATCATTTCTTGCTTCAACAATCGTACTGAAGCTATGGCTCGAGCCTCATAAAGCTACCTGCAGATGCAATGTCCGCTTGGATAAAAAAGTGGCTCTTGTGACTGGAGGAAACACGGGCATAGGACTTGAAACTGCAAGGGATCTAGCTAGAAGAGGAGCAAGAGTTATTATTGCTAGCAGGAACGAAGAAAAATCTAAGAAAGCTGTTAAAGATATCATAACTACTACTGGAAACTCAAATGTAGAATACAGACATCTCGATCTGTCAAGTTTTAGAAAAGTCAGAGAATTTGCTGAAGATTTCAATAAAACTATCGACCGATTGGACATTTTAGTAAACAACGCAGGCTGCGGCGGCTTAAATGGAGCAATTAGTTATGATGGTATTGACATGGTAATGCAAGTCAACTATTTCTCACCTTTCTTACTCACAAATTTATTAGTGGATAAACTAGAAAAATCAAAACCGAGTCGAATCGTTATCGTATCTTCGTTGCTCCATCGTGTGTCTTGCTTTGATCCCGCAGATATTGATGGGTTAAAATCCAAATTAGATTTTTTCAGATATACAAATAGCAAGCTTTGCAACGTGTTATGGGCCAGAGCTTTATCAAGAAGGCTATCTAGAGGTGTCACAGTGAATTCTTTGCACCCAGGAGTAGTGGATACTGAAATTTATGACAAAATACCTAAAATAACACGGAGTCTAACAAGAGCAGTATTGAAAATTGTTTCAAAGACGCCTGTAGAAGGTGCCCAAACTACAATACATGTTTGTGTGAGTCCAGATTTAGAAGGGGTGTCAGGAGAATACTTCAGAGATTGTAAACTTGGGAATGTGTCCAGGACTGGAAGTGATGATGATCTAGCAGAAAGAGTTTGGGATAATACTATTAAGCTGATTGAACAAAGAAAGGAGGAATTATAAAGATCCTAGAAGTAGAAAATCATTTTATTTTTGCAGTGAAATGAGGTTTTAATGAATTATAATTTAATTTACTGGTGGCAAGTCTCTGTAGATTATTTTAATTTTTTTTCTCCCTCATTATTGTCTGGGGCTAAGTGGTAAAAATAACAAGGACAACAGATTCGGATGAAATTTTGTGTGTATATTGGGATGGAAGTTTTCGCTTCGGATCCCGGGGTCCGCTTTCCGGCCTTTTCTTCTTCACTTAAAGCTAATACAGGATTATTTAAAACATCAATCCTCCTACATCCAATTATCCCGAGAGAAGCCCAAGACTCGAACTAGTAATAATATTTACTTCGACAGACGTCAAAAGTCGTCTATTGTTTGTATATAAATTTAAATTTAGGGCGTGTCTTTTATGATATTAGAATATTCATAAGTGTAACTAGACATTTTCAAGGGCAATACAGGCTCCGTGGCGCAGCGGTCAACACGCCGGCCTGCGACACGGATGGTCCCGGGTTCGATCCCCGGTCAGGTCAAGATGGAAAATGATCTTTTTGAGATTGACCTGGGTCTTGGATGTTTATCTATATATGTATTTGTCATAAAATATCGTTGAGTTAGCATCCCATAACACAAGTCTTGAACTTACTTTGGGGCTAGTTCCATCTGTGTGATTTGTCCGTATTTATTTTTATTTATTTTATTTTATTTATTTGTAAAACATCAATAACCTCTTCAAATCGGAATCAGAATCCCGAACAAAATATAGACTCACAAGAAAGAGGCGAAAATCGTTAAAACATATTTAGACTTCCCATAGAAACGAGGAGGAGACCGATGGTCCAGTGGGTGTGAGCTCTATGAGCGCTTACATATGTTAAGCAACCCCTGGTGCAGTCCCTACTTGCATGGGTGACCGCGAAGTGGCATAAAAATATCTCGAGCTCCTCCGTGCTTCGGAAGGCACGTTAAGCCGTTGGTCCCAGCTGCCATGTGGTAGTCGTTAAAGGAACCACGTCAGAGGCCGAGAGGCGATTCCGAAGAACTCTGACTCCAGGGTGTGCATGGTCGAGTGACTGTGTCACCTACACGAAATGATGATGACCATCATCATCATGTCTTTTTAGTCTTCACTGCAGGAACACGACCTTCTCTGTACTACCAGAGCCATAGCAATCTTTGTTATCAGACAATCAGGTGATTCATGCCTGCAATGTCCTAACCAAACTAGAAAAAACTTAACAAAGTATGCTTCCCGTGGGAATCGAACCCACGACCCCGGGTCAACAAGGCAAACGCTTTAATCACTGGACCACGGAGGCAGAGGATGATGGTATATAAAGATAATGTGTTTTACCCGGTGAAAACCAGAAATTCAAATTGACCCATCTTGAAAACGTGCGTAAGTGAAAGTATATTTCCTGTACCATCGAGTATCGGGTTTTTACGCAAATACACTAGCGTTGGTTAAACTCGAAAACGGGTATACCGCGGTTTAACCGTGTGCCGTGATAAGGCGAGGAAAATCGTAAGTTGGTGCTAATTAATTGGTTTAAGTGTGAAGTATTTATTCGACATTGTTTGTAATAATCTGTAATAATTATATGGTTCCGTACCTCAAAAGGTCACTTCGTTATCCGTCTGTTCGTTTATCTGTCGAGACCTTTTTTTTTAAATCGTCAAACAATAATTGTACAATTTTATTTTGTGTTTTTTGTATGCTTAATTTAACGTACTAGTGCCATTGCTATAATTAAAATCTATTATAATAATTATCTCGAGCAACAAAATTATTATATTTTTGGTGAGAAAAATTGTGAGTTAGTGCTAATTACTTGACTAAAACTAACGTGAGATGTTAACATTATTAATATGTAAAATACGGTCACTCACGTATGAAGTCAGCTACAGGCCGACATATTTCAACCTCATCCGGAGGTCTTCCTCAGGGCGAATGTGAACCGAGACGCGCGCACGAAGTTGTCCCAGTCCGCACTGAAGTTAGCGGCGGCATCTTCGGCGGCGCGGGCGGTGCGGGCGGCACGGTCCGCGGCCCGCTGGGCGCGCCGTGACAGTACGGACGTTGGTGGGGGTAGCTGATCTTCTGCTTCAGGGATTCCCGTAGATGTACTGGGATCCCCTACTCTGTCTATTTCATCATCTGAGGCGGCCGGTGATCGCGCCTTTATGTGAAAAGAGCTCACTGTGTCCGGTTCTGTAAGCTGAACATGGCTTATACTATCCAACCCTTGAATAACCGGTTTTCAGGTGGCGGGTAAGCTCCAGCCTACATCGGGATTGTCAACATGCCGACCTGTAGCTGACTTCATACGTGAGTGACCCGTATTTTACATATTAATAGTGCTAATTAATTGGTTTAAGTGTGAAGTATTTAGTCGACATTATTTGGAATAATCTGTTATAATTTTTAGGGTTTCGTACCTCAAAGGGTACCTAAAGAGGATAACTTCGCCTGTCCGTCAAGACTTTTTTAAAATCGTCAAACTACTCAAATAATTAATGTACAATTTTATTTTGTTTGTTTGTATACTTAATTATTGTATGTTCATTATCACAATATTTTATGATATTTCTCTCGAGTGACTATTTTTTTTGTACTATGGGTCACTTATTAACTATGTGTTGATTGGTCTCTCTTTCTCTATAAATTGAGCAGTTATATCCTCGGCTAAGTCTGCGGCCCAGTAGAAGGCCCAGAAAGCGTTAGATAACAAAATCAAAATATATTTTTTTAGATTTAAATTCGTTATAGTTTGCAAGAATAAGGTTTAACCCAAATGAATATCAGGAGAAGAGGTACTAAAAATAAATATTTTATTTCAGTTGGCTACATGGCTCATATATGCAACTGCTAAGTCGACGGAGAGACCAATCAATACATAGCTAATTTGTATAAATCAATAGTCATTTGTTTTCTTAAAAGGCTGGCAAAGCTTGTCACACCCCTGGTGTTGCAGTTATCCATGGGCAGCGGAGATCCCTTACCATCAGGTGGCCACCTCTCGCCACCGCTCCACAAGATGGCGGTGTGTTTAAGTGAATTGGGGGTGTAGCAAATGCTAATTTGAGAAGGGTTTGATTCCCGTTTTCCCGTTATTCGTAGACAACGATAAAATATGTGTGTGTAGACTTAAAAAGTTGCATTCTTTGAAAAAATAAAAACTCGATTGCATCTTTGTCAGCAAAAACGTTAGATTATTTAAAACCCAGATAGACTCTTTTAGCCTAGCGCCGTGTGGTTCCCGGCAGAGTAGAATAGGACCACTCCAAGTCATCCAGTGGATGTCGTAAAAAGCGACTAAGGAAAAAAAAGCTAAACAAAGCTTATAAACATCAAAGAGACCTCTCCAACCTGCCTCAAAAATCCTCTGCATGCTTTAAAGTCTTTTTGTCATGTTAATTTAATTTATTATTATTATTATTACTGACTTCTTTATTAATTTCACATGCTTGTTAGGTATAAGCAAAATAGAATAAGGACATGTTTATTATTTAATTTAATTTAATAATATGTGAATAAATTATCATTATCATTATCTGACTACTCAAGCTAATATATGGCTCTGGTAGAACAGAGAGGGTCGTGCTCCTGCAGTGGAGACTTAGTTAGCGGAAAGACCTGATGATGATGATGATGAGACTCTTTTAGCCTAAAAGCGTAGAAAAAACTAGTGTCCAACCCATAGTCGGTCGCGCACACACACGGCTACCAATTTGACAGATTTTGAGGAAATAAATTGACAAGACGCGACGCCGTGTGATAACACAGAGCTGTCACACACATTAGCAGTGGAAAATAAAGCATATATAGCATAGCAAGGCACAAACTCATAATTAAATTACTATTGAGTTTTTGCTGACATTATTACTCCGGGAAAGAATAGGAACATAATGACAATTCACATTTGAAAATGAAACTGTTCAGGAGTGCCATTTTTGAACGCGTGCCACTCGTCTTCGAACGATTTTTGTATGGAAAAATTGTTCGAAGTCGAGTGGCACGCGTTCAAAAATAGTACCCCAGGCAACAATAGAACCAGTGCTACAAGGATCTTTTGGCACGTGGCCAAAATCGGAACTAAAAGCGGTGCACTTGCCGTCATCTTGTAAAGCGTCACTTTTGGAAGATAGGTCGAATTGATGTTTGCTGCGGATATTTCGTGCTTTTAATTCTATTAATAAAAGAATATTTTTTTAAGCTGGTAGTCCCAATTACACTTGTATTTACACACAGTGCTCCATTTCAATGTCATTCAAGTGCCTTATGCTCCTTGTCGCATTGTCTTTGGTACAGAGGTGACTGAACCAAAAATCCAAACTTTTCCGTTTATTCCTCTCATCTCAGCCCGGAAACAAGCGACCGTTGCCAATCAATCATACAAACACACATTACGGGGTACTACGGCTACAAATGACCATTTTCTTTGTCCCGGATTCACAACTCTAGTTTGTATGAAACTTAGTGGATACGTCAAAGATACCAAATCATTATCCGGTCTTTTAGTCTCCACTCCAGTAGCACCCTCTCTGTACTACCAGAGCCATATATTAGCCAGAGCAGTCAGAGGATTTGGCCTACACCCTCCACGCTGGCCAGACTGGTAGGAGAGGTCTCTTGGATATTTATAAGCTTTGTTTAGCTTGAGTTTCCTAAGTCGCCTTTTACGAAATCCACGGGAAGACTTGAAGTGGTTCTATTCTACTCTGCCGGGAACCACACGGCGCCAAACGGAAAGATACCACAACAGTGTAATAACATTTTCGGTACAGAGGTGACTGAATCAAAAATCTAAACTTGTCCGTTTATTCGTAACATCTCAGCCCGGAAACAAGCGACCGTTGCCAATCAATCATACAAACACACATTACGGCGTACTGCGGCTACAAATGACCATTTTCTTTTTCCCGGATTCGCCAATAGTTTACACCGCACACGTACACACGTGTGTGCGTGGGGTGGTGGGGGCGGGTGCTCGAACACTGTTAAACTAATTATTGTTGGGGGAGGGAGCTTCTTAGATTTTTGTACAAAGTATACGTATGTATCCATGTGTGTTAGATTAATATTTGCAATATATACGTGGAGGGAAATTTTTATTAGAAACGGTGGAGTTTATTTCGTTGCGAATTTCCAATACTTTTGTCGACGTTGAAAATATTTTTGTGGAACATTCGTGTTTTCTTTCTAATGCTGTTTTTCATTCGTACATACATATTGTCATGCCTTTTTCCTTTGCGGGGTAGGCATAGCCCAGACCAAGATGACGTAAAGGCCACGTCATGTGGTCCCAACGCCTTAATCGTACGATTTGTTCTCAGAGACTCGCATAGATGGCGCCACTCGAAACTACACAACATTGTATCTACCGTATTATGAGAATATAAAAACATAATTCACAAAATATATCTTATTAAAAATCAAAACAATATTTTAGGCATGATATTTTAAAATGCCACCGTATATTTAGTAAGTAAAAGATTACCGCCATCTAGTATCGAGTAGCAAGCAACTCTCCTGCGCCATACATTCGCCTGCTTTTCGAAACTTAATTTGGTCCAATATTTTTGTATGAGGTGGGCAGTCTTTTACGTTAGTATTATATTGTCTTTGCCCACGTTTAGCTTATTGATGGGCGTGTAGGTGGGAAATGAAATCGAGATAGGAGTAAGTAGCTAACCGCATCACCTAATTAACATGATTCCTCAAATTTTCCCATTCCGTCGACCGCCTTTTACGAGGGAAGAAAAGCAGCTAGTAAATTCTACGTTTTTTTCCTTTCTCTCAGACCAGTATGGAAGAATTTTCATTCGTAATCAGGCCAAATCATTCCTTAACGGTGCTGAGCAGAGTCGTGTCATTTTAACGCAATTTTACATAATCTTGTACGAATATTAATAGGAATGCCCCTATGTTTTATTTTTTCCAAAAAAACTGTTTTTTACATTTTTTTTCTTTTAAACAGGTTTTTAGAAAAAATAAAGCATATTTACGTATACATTACTATAATAGGTATGTCCCAATGATTTATTTTTTTTCTTAAAACCTGTTTAAAAGAAAAAAATGTACAAAAACAGTTTTTTTGGAAAAAAATAAAACAGGGGCATACCTATTATAGTAATGTATATGTAAATATGCTTTATTTTATTCTAAAAACTTGTTTAAAAGAAAAAAATATGTACAAAAACAGTTTTTTTGGAAAAAATAAAACATAGGGGCATACCTATTATAGTAATAATTTTTATGTAAAAAGAATTGTGCCTCTAGAAGCAGTTTTCAGCGAGAAAATAGAGAAATACATTTGTATGGAAAACGCACAGCTAGTATACCCTCTTAAGACGTGATAGTAAGTATGTATTTAATAAGTATTCTAAATAATCTTACATTTAATAAACATTATGTGTGTGATTCCAACTCAATATATTGATTTCATGTAGGTTTATTTGTGTAAAGGTTGTCAAAATGCTTTCCTTAGCGAAAACTAGAAGCTTTGTTGTATGGCGTGAAAACCATTCACAAATTTACATTAATTTCGTAATAATTTTAGTTAAATAAACAGTTCCAAGAAATGTTCCCAGCAACCGTGACGCTTTGAATTGAATAATTTGAATTCAATGGAAATAATTTAAGTCATACACACAACTTCCTTATGATATAACAAGTAAATTATAGAAGCAATATTCGTATAGCGTGTTAATTCACCCTCATCATCAGGTCTTTTTAGTCTCCACAGCAGGAGCATGACCATCTCTGTACTGCCAGAGCCATATATCAGCCAGAGCAGTCGGAGAATTTTGCGTACATCCTCCACGCTAGCCAGACGGGTTCGAGAGGTCTCTTTGATGTTTATAAGCTTTGTTTAGCTTGTGTTTCCTAAGTCGCCTGCTACGACATCCACGGGAAGACTTGGAGTGGTCCTATTCTACTCTGCCGGGAACTACACGACATATTTTTTTAGTTGATCCCCGAAATTAAAAGGATGACTCAGCCCGTCAAAAGTATCAACTTTTGCTATGGGATCGATGATGAAAAAATATTTTCACACAAAAGTGTTCATCCGCCCGGTTTAGTAGTATCGGAAAGTAACGAAAAAATCGTGTTCCCAGCATTGGTCCCATAGAAGTAGTTGTTCATATTGACGGGCTGAGTCACCCTTTCAGGTAGTATCAATTTATAAGCTGTATATTTTAAGAACTCTACCTACCTAAACATGTTGATTTAAACTTACGTACATCACCTTACATGGACCCTGATATATGTAGGTAACTCTTTTTTTTGGGCAGTCGGTTAAAGTGTTGCGTTTTTTAAAAATTAAACAGACTACCGTTTTTGATCTTATAACATCTCACACTTCCAAAACGGTCAAGCTGTTTTTATGATATAGGACGGCAAACGAGCAAGCGGGTCACCTGATGGTAAGTGATCTCCGCTCCCCATGGACAACTGCAACACCAGGGGTGTGACAAGAGCGTTGCCGGCCTTTTAAGAGAACATAGACTTGTTCTTTGAAGGTCCAATGTCGAATCGATCTGGAAATACCGCCGCAGGAAGTTGATTCCACAGGTCGATCGTACGTGGCAAAAAGTTTGGGCTACAAGGGACAAAAATGGAGCAGACATAGTAACATACTCGAACTTGTGATACTAGAGGCATTTATTCACATAGTAAGTACATACATGCGCGTGAAAAAGCATTACCCTCCTTCTGAATAGGTCAGTAGGGTAAAAATATGAGCTACGTCTCCCAATTTCCTGCCCCTAATAATAAAACGAATTGTAGTTTATTGGTTTGTCATGCGCGTAGTGGGTGTTTATTTTATTTTTATTGCTCGGCCCACGCCCAGCTATGGGATATGTGTCACTATCGTGAGGATGGAATTAATTTTGTTTGTACATTGTGATAAAATGCTGAAAAAATACATACATACATACATATAATCACGCCTTTTTCCCATAGGGGTAGGCAGAGACTATGGATCTCCACTTGCTACGATCCTGACAAATTACTCTAGCTTCATCTACACTCATCACTCTCCCCATGCATGCTCTTCGGTTTCGGGTACTTTTTACATCTCCTTTCTTAAGAACGTCAGCAATCTGATCGCAGTACGTTCGACGAGGTCGACCCTGGCCAACTATCCCATTCACACTGGCTTTATAAATATTCTTTGTTCTTTCATCCATCCTTTCAATGTGGCCAAACCACATTAACATTCCTTTCTCAATCTTAGTTACATCATCTTTCACTCCACATCGCTCCCGCACTACGTCATTCCTTACCCGATCTCTCAAAAATATCTAGTTTTACCGAAATGTCTTAAAATAAAGTCTAATTTATCCTGTATAGATTAGACTTAGTTTATTAAAAATAAACTTTGTAGCGCCTTCGAGCAACACGGCCTCCGTACCGGACGGAGGGAGTGGGCAAAGCGACAATTTACTATGACAATTTTTCTGGCGTTTTTTGCGGGGGGAAATGTGCACACAAGTTTAGTTCCGCACACCTACATACAAAACTTAAACTGTCACTTGATAGTAATTATGACATTGTCACAAAAAATGACATAAAAAAGAAAAAATAATTTGTGTACAGATGAGTCACACACAACTAACACATAGACATGCATATGCCTAATTTTGCTTGTACCTTGACAGAGGGGAATGCAGCGTATGGCTACTCCCTTCCGTGTTGCTCGAAGTGTAGCCCCTTTGTAGCGATATTGCATGAAACCTTCCTCATCATCCTGTCCACTATTATTTAGAAACTTAATTTCAAATTCCGAATGTAATTTTCAATCATCTGAAATAAAATGTTAAATTTTCGAAAAAAAAATCGATTGTGATGTCGTTCTGATGCCGCTATAACAACAAAATATATTTAAGGGGGCTCCCATACAACAAACTGTTTTTATTGCCGTTTTTCGCTCGATATTAATTACGGCAACAGGTAGACTCATGAAATTTTCTTGGAATATTTTAATCAAAATAAAATAAATATTTGAGAGAAACATGTATTTTGTCGTTTTGCTTGATATTCTAATGTTATATAGATTATGGTACGGAACCCTTCGTGCGCGAGTCTGACTCGCACTTGGAAAAATATTGAACTTTTGGAGAATGTCGAATATGGTACACGCGGGTATAAGATTTTAGGAAAATAAACAACAATTGTCTAGTATATTTTATATTTGTCATTAAGTCCAATTAGAAAGGCAAATTTTTTTAGCTTAAGTCATAATTTTTTAAATTTCTTACAATCCTAAATATTCATTACATAATTGCAAATAAGACCAATATTACACCACATTATCTGCAACAGAGCAATTCTTACACTTTAACAAGTTTCCTCATCCTAAGACGCCGAACTATGTATTTTAATTAAGACACCACACTAGTCATCGCAAAATAGTACATAGTATTTTACAAGCCAATCCACCGTCATAAAACAATAACGCGTCACTCTGATAAGGACAAGAATGTCTATGCAAAACAATTAATTGCTAACGATGTGACTCACGGCAAGAATACCCCGAGAGAACTATATAAAGCTACCGACGACCCGCTCAACTCATTCACAATCCAAGCGCAAGGACGCGACTACGACAAACTTACCATCAGGTGCCCGGCTTGATCGTTTGCCGTACTTAACTTTAAAAAGAAACACAAGCTAAAAGACACCATGTTTCTTAAACTGTTTATTACTCTCGCGATCCTGTACATCGCCAAAGCAGACGACGAAATCTGCACATGTAATAAAGAACAAATAGAATCAGAAAGACAACAAGTTTGGGATCTGACTGAAAACTTAAAAGGGGAAGATGACATGCCTGTTTTACCAGCTGTGATAGGACCTTTGGTGCCTTGTGGGAATTGCCTCAATTATGACAGGAAGAAGAGGAATATTCTGGCGGAGAAGAAGAAGGACAAGTCGGTGAAGAAAGGAATGCATAGCGAAATCACTCCACCAGGAGTTCACGACAGGAGGTGTCCAAAGAACTACGTGAGGATAGCGGGGAGACTGTGCGTCCCGTTCGATTACTCGGACGAGTAAAGTGAAATTGCTAAAGTGAGATGGAAAATATACCAGTGTTTGAAGAAGTGAATTCAGAAACATTATTAATCAAATATGGAAAGTGTATTTAAAATCAGTACAAATAATTTTTATGACTACGTAAAATGCATTTACAATATGTAGTCCAATTTCTATGAGATTCTCATACGAATGGGTGAATTGATTTTGTATATAGAGGTGTAAAATTTTAATGTCTTCGTAAGTTAATCTTCGAAGAATTGGTCATGTTTTATAGTCTGATTTTAATATTCTTTCATATATCTTGATGTTTAAAGATTTCTTTAATTATGTACCAAACAAAGCGACTAATAGTCTGATAGTATACAAATGTAATTTATTTAAATGAAGATACTCAGTAATTTATTTTAGTGATAAGGCCGTGCGACGCTAAGCTTTAATAAATGATTTTATACCAATTTCCTTTTTTTTTATTTACCTATTGCTATGTGTCATCATATGATCATCGTCACCGGGTATTTTATAAGACATTTTCCTTTTAATATAGCTATTGCTAATAATACCTACCACATAAAGAGTAACAAAATCAAATGGCTAGGGATAAAATTAGGCAAAGTCTGGATTGTTTCTTTCGGCGTATTCATCTCATCAGTGATTGGTTCGCTACTAGTTTACATATTGCAAAAAAAGAAAAAAATAAGACATTCAATTATTAATACATTTATAATTATAATATATATTATATTATAATATTATATATATTATACTAGCTGTTACCCGCGGCTTCGCCCGCGTGATATATAGCCTATGTCCTTTTCAGTACCCTAACCTATGTGTATGCAAAATTTCATGATGATCGGTTCAGTAGATTTGGCGTGAAAGCGTAACAAACAAATAAACAAACTCACTTTCGCATTTATAATATTAGTTGGGATGGGATTATATTATTTATAATTCATTATTTATACATTTTATGTGATGTTGTGTAGATTTAACATACTCATTACTCGATCATACAATAAAACAACAAGAGTTTATTTGTCTGTTTGTTAGTTATTAGGGTCTTAAGTGATAATCCTTTCATTTTCCTCCTTGTGTCATTTCTAAACAACGAACAATAATTAGATTGATATAAAATTACATTATTAATTTATTGACCTTTAAATAACAGTTCCATTAAACAGATTACATAAAAATAGTAGACCCAGTAATAATTAAATCAAACCATTACAAATATATACTAACCCTATCAATTTTCCTGCGACGTCCTCCGCGTAAAACTAAAAACACAACATTTTAGCTCAATCAGCCAGAATATATAAAAGGACAAGATCTGCAAAATGTAGTTACCTACAAGATTTTACCCTCACAGACACCCACACAGGGCAAGTTAAATAATAGCTTTAATAAAATTGGCTCATATTACTTATAAGTACATAAAACTGTAATAAAATTCCAAAATGTAAAATCCGAGAAAAATTTGAAAAAATCAAAATAAAAGTCCCTTATTGAGGCCTGTCACTTAATCTATCCGAGTTTCTAAAAGACAATAGGTTAGATTCCTAAAAAAATATAATTAGTAGTAACTACTAGTCTAGTCTAGTCTCTACTTATATTATAAAAAGTATAATATAAGTAGAGACGTATTTTTTCTTATGTTTATGACTAAAAAATGATGAAAATAGAGCCCGCCAAAATTCCGTGTGACATCACAGTTTCGTACACGTTTTACAAAAATATTATGACACGAGCATTACCTTTTTACTTTATCTTTTACTGTTTTAAAGACAAAAGAAAAAAAAACGATATTTTTATTACCTAACTAACATGTTATTATATTGATCCAGGAAACTAAACTATTATTTAAACTACTCGAATCAAATCATTCGTTTATATGTATGTCATTCAAGGCCTAGGTCATCATCATCAGGTCTTGTTAGTCTCTACTGAAGGGCTCGACCCTCTCTGTACCACCAGAGCCAAAATTAGCCAGAGCAGTCAGAGGATTTGGTCTACACTTTCCGCTGGCCAGACGGATTGGAGAGGTCTCTTTGATGTTTATAAGCTTGGTTAGCTTGAGTTTCCTAAGTCGTCTTCTACGACATCCACGGGAAGACTTGAAGTGGTCCTATTCTACTCTGCCGGGAACCCCACGGCTATATAAAGGTTATAATTATAATATATTATCATCATCCGAGCGTGTTCCCGGATGCATCCTCAGCGGCAACGCATCAGAGCCCGGCTACCTATCGTAGGGGGTTTGACGGCTGGTTTTTGCAAAGACCTGTCTGACCTCAACAACCCAAAGGGCAAACCAGAAGACCAGAACCAATCCTAGGATAAGTTTAAGCAAATACAAGTTCAAGACCCACAGCTTGACGTGCCTTCTGAAGCACTGTATCATCTTTCTTTTGGCTTAGAACACAGACCAAGGAACGTTTCGTCGCTCACGCCAACCGAGCTACATTAAAATTACTTGCTCTGTAGGTTAGAAGCTATGTGATCTCAAAAAGATAAGGTAGACAAGTAGACCAAATCGCGATTGGACTTTGGCATAAACCATAGATTTAAAAAAATGTGATTCAAGCCTGCAAAATTTACCTACTACTACATGTTTTGAATAGAACATTCTTCCACGTACGCTAAAGATGTCCCTGCCATGATTTTCCCGAGAGACTTCAACATGATCCTATAAAAAGGGCGTGAAAAAGTTAGAAGAAAAAGGCAACGCACGAGTGTCTATAAGCTACGGTAACCTGGAAAGAACTGGAAGGAACATTCACAAACTATGCTTCCTAGTGGGATTTGAACCAAGGAATTATTCGGCAAACACCTCGACCACTGGACCACAGAGACAGTCATACATGGCGAAATTTTGATCGTTCTGGACCCTGGATTCAGCCCGTCTATATGAACCATTTTTCCTATGGAACCAATGCTGGAAACTCAAATTTTATTTCGACATTTTCATACAAAAGTGTTCAGCCGCCCGGGCAATTTGTATAGGAATGTCGAATTTTTTTTCGAGTTGCAGAGTACAGCATTTGTCCCATAGGAAAAGTTGTTTATATTGACAGGCTGAATCACCCCTTTAATGGTCCGGAACGATCAAAATTTCGCCATGTATAATTATGTAATTCTTTATGTTATACAATAAATAAAATAACAAAGCACTGTTTTCAATACAATAGAATACGTTTTCACTTATGTTGAATAATACAGTTTTCCCACACGCAATTTGGTTGAATTCAGGAAACATGAGTCAGTCATATTTGGGCACATTTGATTCGATTAGGTTTTACTCTGAGTCACAATCAGTTCTGGCGAAATTGACCTTGGAGGATTTTAGGCCTAAAGAAGAAGTACTTAATGCGAAGTGAGTTCACACACTAGCGCCACCCCGCAATTAATTCATTTACAATACAATATTCTTTATTGCACCATAAACTACAAAAACAAAAAGAAAAACAAATTCATTTAAAACAAATTATGATACAAAGGCGGACTTATTGCACAGCAATCTCTTCCAGCCAACCTTTGGGTAGAAGGAGATGTAATGGAATGTGTGCGGCGCAGCGAATCAATAATTACTAATTACTTATACATACAAAAATATATATTAAATATATAAATACGTAAATAATACTACATATTATATACAATATACTTACACATATATAAACTCCTAAATCAAATTAAATTTAAAAAATCTAATAGCTTTTGCCCTAGTAAATTAGATTTTTTAAATTTGATTTAGGAGTAAATAAATTAATTGATGGGTGGCGGTAGTGTGTGAACTCACCTCGCCTTAGTTATTAACAAAAGTCTATTGAGGTGCCAAGTTTATTCAGTTTATACTAATATTATTCCAAGAAAATATTTTATTGTTAGGTGGTTTGCTTGGAATAGGCTCCGAAACTACGCAGATACTCAAATTTCTTTTACTTATAGATAGTTAATTCATCTGCGGGTCTTCAATCGCGGGAAGTTTGCTAGTACTTCCTAATTTAATCTATAGACCAATAAGCTTATTATGCCTTACATTGGTGAGCTCCGTTGCGCAGTAGTCAACACGCCTGCCTGCGACACGGATGGTCCCTGGTTCGATCCCCGGTCAGGTCAAGATGGAAAATGATCGTTTTCAGATTGACCTGGGTCTTGGATGTTTATCTATATACGTATTTATTATAAAATATAGTATCGTTGAGTAAGTATCCCATAACACAAGTCTCGAACTTACTTTGGGGCTAGCTCGAATCCCTCTCTCTCAAGGTCTCTTTTAGTCTCCACTGCAGGAGCACAACCCTCTCAGTACTACCTGAGCCATAAATTAGCCAGAGCAGTCAGTTTTACATAATGTAAATATTTTTTGAATTCGATTACACCCTATTTAGATCCAAATCACACAGATTGAGCTAGCCTACAGTAAGTTGTAACTGCTTGTATCATCATCATCATCATCATAATCATCATGTCTTTGTTAATCTACACTGTATAAGCACGACCCTCTTTTTACTACCAGAGCCATATATTAGCCAGAGCAGTCAGAGGATTTGGCCTACACTCTCCACGCTGGCCAGACGGGTTGGAGAGGTCTCTTTGATGTTTATAAGCTTTATTTAGCTTGTGTTTTCTAAGTCGCCTTCTACGGCATCCACGGGAAGACTTGAAGTGGTCCTATCCCACACGGCAAAACTACTTGTATCCTAACATGTTTTCGGGTAAAATCAAAGAAATAATCATGCGGTGTTTAAGTCATATTTTAATATGTATGGTTTCCGAGAACGTCTTAACGTAAACATATTACTTTTGCATTAATTTTATCAACTAATGCCTTTTTCTAAGTACACATTTTGTACAAAGTCGTAACATTATCTCAGAGTATATATAGTCAAAGCTTTATCTATGAGCGGCCTATGCCAGTGGCGGCGCTTACTTTGATTGTTCCTAATGGAGAGCAAAGATGAAATATGTGTATTAGTTCTTCTTTTTAGGGTACCGTAGTAAACAAGGAACCCACAAAGTTTCGCCTCACGTGTGTCTGTATGTCCGCGGTTCAGCTGAAAGACGGAAAAAGAATGGAGGAGAATGAAGGGAAATAAGGCATGGGTATACATAACTGAGCCGTGTGGTTCCCTGCAGAGTAGAATAGGACCACTCCAAGTCTTTCCGTGGATGTCGTAGAAGGCGACTTAGGAAACACAAGCTAAACAAAGCTTAAAAACATCAAAGTCCTCACCAAGCCGTCTGGCCAGCGTGGAGAGTGTAGGCCAAATCCTCCGACTGCTCTGGCCACTAAGCCACTATATGGTTTGGTAGTATGGAGAGGGTCGAGCTCCTGCATTGGAGACTAAAGAGAACCTGATGATTATGATGATGATGATACATATTAAACATGCCAGCAAGATGAAATTTTTTTTATCAAAAAATAGATTTCCGTATCATAATAATACTACATGTCTTACATACATTACTTACATTCAGTCTTTGATTATATCATACAGTATTCCAACTCTATCATAAATTATTACTATTTATAAACTTGTGTATTCAATGACAACGACATAACAGAGCTGAATCTCATCTAAAAAATAAAATTGTGCACAGGTTTGTCACAATCATTGTTTTTACGTGATGCGCCGCTAGAAGGAAAACTGTTGTTTTTGTAAAGCCATTGTAATTCTGTCTCAGGGCTTTCCAAAACTGACTGAGCAAGGCAAGACAATCGGGCACATTCAGAATTATCTATAGTAACATGAACATGTTTGTTTACGTATGTATCTATCTTACTACTACGACGTTAAAACTGTCGTTAAATAAATTTAAGACTGCTGTTAAAAAAACAACTTATAAGACATATTACTGTATAAATTATTATTTAATGGATAAAATGCTTGAAAATAGTCAAATGTCTGTGTTAATATATGAGTAAGTCCTTAATTTTAAAATTACTGTTATGTATATTAAGCCTATCAGGCACGTAGGGACCTGGAACTGAGTATCGGCGTATTCTTTTCAACAGTGGTCTTTCCGAAACACTAGTAGTTTTTCGAGTTTGCAAATATAATTAAGAAAACAAGAAATAAGTGATGTTCAAAAAGTGGTACATGAGATCCAAAATTTAAATAAAAACTATTTATTTTAATTTATTGCATTTCCGTGGTGCAGTATTAGTTAACACGCCAGTCTGCTAAACGGGTAGACCCGGATTCGATCCCCGCCAGGTCATGATGGAAAATGATCTTTTTTAGCTTAAGATAAGACATTTATTTGTGAAACATGTTGCAGTTTACATACATATAAGTAGGATTACATACATGTATTGTAGATGTTATATAAATAGTCGAAAATGAACATGTTCGGCCACATGGCATACAAATATTATGTTAAACATTGTTACAAGACATGCATATTATAGAATTATAGCAACCGTCAATAAGCGAAAATAAAAATATATTATTCATTGATGCTAAAATAGTAGTCACAAATTTGATGGTCATAATATTTATTTAGCATGTCAAGTTAAGAGTTATATCAGTAAATTGTTTTAAAAGATGTCCATTGAGTCAAATTTGTTGTAATTTATTGATTTATTATTTCTATTGTTTAATTTAATTTATTGTGTCATTAAAATATTCATTTAATTTATAATAACATTTATTTACTAATATTTTTTTAAGTTTATTTTTAAATCTGGAGATAGGCATTTCTTTTAGAGATAACGGCAATTTGTTAAAAATTCTTGGCGCTAAGCAGAAAATACTACTCTGCATAAGTTTAGTATTGCTTTCCCGTGATCGTAATATGCTATTGTCTCTTCTGCTGCGAGAATTTCCTTTTGGCTTGGGTCTTGGTTTTTTATCCGCATAAGTATATTTTATACAATACTAGCTGATTCCCGAGGCTTCGCCCGCGTGATTTATAGCCTATGTCCTTCTCAGTACCCTTACCTATGTGTATGCAAAATTTCATGATGATCGGTCCAGTAGATAGGACGTTAAAACGTAACAAACAAACAAATTCACTATCGCATTTATAATATTAGTTAGGATTAGGATAGTATCGTTGAGTTAGTATCCTGCGACACAAGTTCACAACTTACTGTGGAGCTAGGTCAATCAATTTGTGTGGTTTTTCCCTATATAGTGCTTTATATATTTATTTATTTATACAGGTGCCTTTTTCAGCCTCTTGGCAACATTTACGTTTTGGAATTAGTGATCACAGCTGCCCATGGATACCTGCAACACCAGGGAGTGACAAGAGTGTTGTTGGCCTTTTAGAACCAGATACTAGTTTGCATGAATATCATTGGGTACTCGCCGTGTGGTTCCCGGCAGAGTAGAATAGGACCACTCCAAGTAATCTCGTGGATGTCGTAAAAGGCGACTAAGGAAACTCAAGCTAAACAAAGCTTATAAACATCAAAGAGACCTCTCCAACCCGCCTGGCCAGCGTGGAGAGTGTACGCCAAGTCCTCTGACTACTCAAGCTAATAAATGGTTCTGGTAGTACAGAGAGGGTCGTGCTCCTGCAGTGGAGACTGGAAAGACCTGACGATGATGATGACTCGCAAAACATGTACGGATGAGCTATTTTCGACGTCCCATATGGCATATGACTCACTTAACGTCACAAATGTCTTTGAGCAATTGTATCATTTCAAATGGTCTTACAAGTCTGAGTCAGTGCGCAATTGGTTTTGCATGTTTTCAGAGAAGTCCCCTGAAATTAAATTAATCTGTTCTCTGTCAGTACTGATCGACCTTCCAAAAAAGTAAGTTCTTAATTTTTATAAGGGTTTAAACTAATGCTTAATGCTAATTCATCATCATCATCAAAATGCCATTTTTAGTCTCCACTACAGGAACATGACCCTCTCTGTACTTCCAAAGCCAGGGCAGTCAGAGGATTTGGCCTCCACGCTGGCCAGACAGGTTGGAGAGGTCTCTTTATGTTTATAAGCTTTGTTTAGCTTGTGTAGAAGGCGACTTAGGAGTCGCCTTCTACGACATCCACGGGAAAACTTGTTGTAGTATTCTACTCTGCCATGTAGTTCCCACATGGCATTAAAATTGTATTCATTTAAAATGTGAGTTGACGTAAAAAACGTCTGGCCATCGTGGAGAGTGTAGGCCAAATCCTCTGACTGCTTTAGGTAATATATGGCTCGTACTTTGACTGGCTCGTAGTACGAAGGGGTCGTGCTCCTACAATGGAGACTAAAAAAGACTTTATGATGATTATTATAAATTATTGGTTAAAAGCTACAGATGTTTCGGAACCAACCAGTTACGAAAATAACATAGTATACCTGCTTACGTCTCAGGAATACATCATAGTACGTCAGCAATCCATATATAACCGTATATTATAGCAATCTTGTCGCATAATATACATTAATATGACGCTTCTGTACCACGTATGCGTCATACGAATTATAATACATCCGATTGACTAGTTGGGTTTCCAAAATTATATGAATTGCAAATCACCTATTTTTAACACAAATTAGGTGTAAATTTTGACAGTTATGTGTGAAGCTATCTCAAATCAATAGTAGTTTATGTGTTAATGCTACCGTGCGTATATTTTATATTTAAAAGTCTATTTTTAGAGTATTCTTGAGGGGATCCGTACGAAGAAGGTCACTGATATAACTCAGCGGATTAGCCCTTTGAAGTGGCAGTGGGCGGTGGGGCAGAATGGTTCACGAATGGTGACCATGTACCGGCACAGCGTCACCCACTGACCAGGTGGTCGGACGACCTGACCAAAGTTGCAGGGAAATGCTAGATACAGGCCGCTTTAAACCGTCATTTTGGATATCTTTGGTAGAGGCTTATGTCCAGCTGTGGACTTCCTGCGTCTGACTTGATGCTGATGATGATTCTTATAATTATCAAACATACGAATGATTCTGAATAACCTGGCAATATTTTGAGGTTGGAATCAGAATCCGTAAAAGATCATATGTACCCAAAAAAACCTGCGGTCAACACGCCGGCCTGCGACACGGATGGTCCCGGGTTCGATCCCCAGTCAGGTCAAGATGGAAAATGATCTTTTTCAGATTGACCTGGGTCTTGGATGTTTATCTATATATGTATTTGTAATAAAATATCGTTGAGCTAGTATCCTACAAAACAAGTCTCTAACTTACTTTGGAGCTAGCTCAATCTGTGTGATTTGTCCGTATATATATTTTTTTTTATTTGTACTTCCCATAAAAATTAGACTATTTAGGGAATTTGAAATTTGAAAGTGTAAATGGGCATTATTTTAGTTTACGTGTGTGTGTGCTTGCAAACGCAATCAATCGATTTTTTTTTATAATACTCTACATGTGCGAATTGGACTCGCGCCTGGCGGATTTTAATTTACTTTCCTCCCAGATCAGCATAGAAGATTTCTATCTTTCATTTTATTATTTATTAATCATTTAAATAGTAATTATCACCGTTTAACTTTTGACATTCGCCCAAATCGAAAGCTTTCGAGGTTGATTCCACAATTGCTGTTGCGGTTAACCGCAAGCCGTTTGCAGATTCCGTGATGGTTGATCTGCATTCGTGTCTTGTAGGCCCCTTACTACGTGTTTTACTATCCTTATTTTATCAAATAAGTAGATAAATTAAAAAAAAAAGGAATTCCGTGACAAAAATGTCACCATCTTCACTACATATTATAAAACATCGATGCCAGTAGCACGAAAAGTATCGCGTGTGCTAGATAGAATGCTCAGTCGGCAAGAAGAAAAATTTCGCACCTTTGAGTTGAGCAGCCAACAATGTTGGCTGGTGTCTTGAATGAAAAAGTAGTAACTGGGAAACTTATAGCCGGTTTTTAGACTTAGAACAATGAAAGAAACAGGTGTAGGAATGTCTACAGAATCACTACATATTATAAAACAAAGTCCTCCGCCGCGTCTGTCTGTCTGTCTGTTAGCGAGAAACTCAAAAACTACTCCACGGATTTTCATACGGTTTTCGGTTACATTACGGTTTACTCAAACTATTGATAATTTAACCAAACTGTATAGGAACATACGTAGATTATAATGAGATTAATTGATTAAATACTTAATTTTACTCCGAAATTATCAAATATTGCCACAATTCCCTTTTTCCGTTTGTATGGAGACATGCGCGTCCAGGCGACTCTTAACACGCCAACCTGCGACACGAGTGATCCCGGATGCTTGGTCATGATGGAAAACGATCTTTCTCAGATCAGCCTGGGTCTTGGATGTGTATTTATAGTATACTTAGTATAATAGAGTACAGTTAGTATCCTACGACACAAGTTCACAACTTATTGTGGGGCTAGCTGAATTTGTCTATATATTTATGATTACTTCGTCTCATAATACTTAAGTTAGCAACGGTTAATAAAAATACTCTAACTCCTGGAATTAAAACGTCAAAGGTTGACGCAAAGAATACAAAGCCAACCATAAGTGAGAGAAATTTAGAAGTGAAATAACTTCGAGTTTTTGGTGCTATCGAGTTTTAGTGGTAACTCGACAGACGTCTTTGGTATTTCCGGTTGGGATGGCAGGATTAATGTTTGTATGAACATTATGTTTGACTATATTTTGTATACTTTTACTTTCCTTTTTCATAACAGGCTTCTAAATGATTTCGAATTTCGAAGGTGATATTCTGTAAATAAGATATTGTTTAAATTAGTGTAAACTGGTAGTTAGTAGAAGTCATAGGCCGCAATTAGCAAAAAAAAATAATATACTGGAAGAAAAAAGTAACCTTGATAAAAGGGCTTGTATAAATTTAAAAAGTTATCATCACCAAAACAATCAGATCCTTTATCTAGTTAACGGCTAACCCAATTTCGATCAATCAAATATAACTATGAACGCTCTCGATTAAAAAGACTTTTAACCCAAAAACAAACTCCATCTAAATCTTATTTATTAAATAGAGAAAATAAGAAATGGTGAAAAAATTCCACGCGGGCAGGACTTGAACCTGCGTCTAGATCTCTATTTAATAAATAAGGTAAAATAGCATTGTGAATGCAAAATAAATCCCATATAAACTATTGTATGGCTTCCTACACATTAGTTGATTTTCAAATTATTGCAAAATGAGTTGAAATCAAATACCGCACTTGTAAAAGTGGGGTAGTTGTGTTGGGTGACGCAAGCCTGGATGCGTGTAAGAGGAATGGGATATGGTGGAGAAATGCGGCGCCGGGGCTTGAAGCGCGGTGGCGTAATTGGCAACGCATAGATCATACTGAGATCTAGACGCAGTTCAAGTCCTGCCCGCGTGGCATTTTTTCACCATTTCTTATTTTCTCTATTTAATAAATAAGGTAAAATAGCATTGTGAATGCAAAATAAATCCCATATAATCCATCTAAATCTGTTCAGCTGTCAACTTTGCGTCGGGTGTCAAAAAGTACTTTTCCGAGGGAAAGACATCAACGAGCCCTTAAAAGATGACGTCATTTTCATATAAAACTTATATTTATTTATGTATCATTATCATCGTCAGGTCTTTGTTAGTCTCCACTGCAGGAGCACGACCCTCTCTTTATTATCAGAGCTAGATATTAGCCAGAACAGTCAGAGGATTTGGCCTACACTCTCCATGCTGACCAGACGGATTGGAGAAATATCTTTGCCGTATACAGCTTGAATATTTTCCCCTTAATCAGAGATATAGAAATATATTTCTCATTTAGAGGTAAGTGCTGTAGCAAACGCTCTGGCGAGCTACCATGGCACTAGGTCTACTTCTAAATAGATAACTAGACTAATCAGTGTGTTTAAACGTAAATATGTACACATTTATATATAATTTAAAATATTTTAACATAAAACAATAACCGACTTCAACCCTATCAATTTGTTTTAATAAGTATAAGAACGAAATAGAAATTACTGTAAACCGAACAGCATTAGTGTATTTTTTTTTTGTATTTGTGTATTTTTTCAAAAAGCGCTCGACACATTTCGCTAATAACTTTATGGGACCATCTGTAAAGTATTACATATCAAACAAAACACGAATTTCACAAATCGGTCCAGGCGTCATCGAGAAATCGGGGAAGATACATAAAAAAAAGATTACGACGAATTGAGTGTTGGATAATCAACAAAACAACGTTGAATTTTAATTTTCTTTATTGGCGGAAGATATCACACACAGCGTTACAAAGAGAGAGAGGCAGTGTTGCCACTGCAAATTAGTATTGTGTCTATGACAATTTTTGTTTTTATCATCATAAATAGGTAACATAGCAATTTTATTTATTGATTTAGTTTGTTTCTTACTTGACAAACTAGATCAATAAATAAAACCATTTTTGGTGTTGACTTCTGGTTGATTGATCAGAAAATGAGCAGGTGTCAAAAAAGTAAAATCCGAAATATCACTGGTGAATGGAGTAATTGGCCTAGAATTTAATATGCCTGTTTTTAATTCACCTTTTTTTTATGAACATTGAGAACCTCCTCCTTTTGTTGAAGTCGGTTAAAATATTTAAACAAAGCAATTGCTTAATTTACCTGCTGTATAACAAAATGGAAATCGCGTAAATAACAAAATGACTACAAAGATATACAATGAATATTTTATACATTTAATTTGTTTTTTTTTTGTCAGAAATCATGCCCATAAAAGTCCACCAGGTGACCAGGTGTATTATTATGTAGAGCCAGTATCGTAATCATTTGGTTTTTACAATGACGCCTCGAGGAAGGAAGCACGTGTGTTCTTGTTACGTGTAATCTATATGAGGAAGCCAGTATTGAGGCTTCCTCATATAGATTACACGCAGTGAGATTCCGTAGTTCATCATTATTAATTAAATAAATATATACGGACGAATCACACAGATTGAGCTAGCCCCAAAGTAAGTTCGAGACTTGTGTTCTGGGATACTAACTCAACGATTCTATATTTTATAATAGATACTTATTGCCGTGTGGTTCTCGGCAGAGTAGAATAGGACCACTCCAAGTCTTCCCGTGGATGTCGTAAAAGGCGACTAAGGAAGCTCAAGCTAATCAAAGCTTATTAACATCAAAGAGACCTCTCCAACCCGTCTGGCCAGTGTGGAGAGTGTAGGCCAAATCCTCTGACTACTCCGGCTAGTATATGGCCCCGGTAGTACAGAGAGGGTTGTGCTCCTGCAGTGGAGACTAGAAAGACCTGATGATGATGATGATGATGACGTCTCACAAGCAAGGATGCAAAAGATCGTGAAGATCGAAGGGGAAAAGAAAAAGCCGGAAAACGGACCCCGGGCTCCGAAGCACACCAGTTAATGATGTAACCAGGATCATGCCTAAATGAAATAGAGAGAGATTTGCGGTCACCCATTCCAGTGGGACTTGCACTTGGGGCTGCTTAACATGAGTAAGGCTAACGCTCGCTGGGCCATCAGGCTCCTCAAGATTATGTAATGTTAAGCAATGTACCATGTCGTCAGATTTAGGATGGATGGCCGATGACTCATAAACTAATTATATACACACGTATAAACGGGGAAATATCGATCGTTTCTGTGTTAACTTAATAACGCTGTAAACCAAAAGTTTTTTTTTTTTATTTGATATTCCTTTTTCGATTTTTATGTTACAGCCCTTCCTCATCTCTTGATTGATATATCTCTTACCTTCCACTGGAAACCCAACGTGTATTCTGGTAGTAGTAGAATTCTACCAGAATAAACGTTGGGAAGATCTACTAAGTTATATTTTTAACCGACTTCAAAAAAGGAGGAGGTTTACAATTCATCGTTATGTTTTTTTTTGTATGTTCCATGTATAACCAGTTAAAATATATCTAGGGTTCTGTTAAGGCCAGATTACTACTAAGCAAACCCTGCTAAGCAAACGTTAATTGAGAAAATAGGCCCTAGGAGGCAAATTATCTTATTATGTAATTTATAAATTATTGTTCAATTGCTACACATTACTAAACATTGAGAAACCGACCACAGCGGTTAACAAAATTGAGTGATGTCAATATACAAAGCTATCAATGAATATAGCGCCATGGCACCAAAGTGTAAAAAATGACAACACCACAAAGGTCAAGGAGTATAGTATAAAAACCCGTGTTATTAGCATTCGTGTATCAATTTAAATCATCATGATGGCGAGACGAGACCTTGCACCGGAACCGGTTCGTAGGCCTTTAGTAGACTCACAATTACAAAGAGTATAGAACAATAACTGCTTATTCTTACATGTCAATATATTTTTACGCATTATATTTTTGTCATATTTTCTTTCAAAAGCATAGAATTGTCACTTAAGCCTCCGGTAGATAAAGTAGTACGAATATATAGGGGATTCGTATGTTACTATCAATAGGAAGTTCTTCAAGTTATATTGAGAGTTATATAGCATGTTTTTTGGGATTGCTGTTCAAATGTGTATTGTAAAGCCTCCGGTACTCGTGTAGAGTAACCGGTAGAGTAGACAGTAGAGTAGACAGTAGAGTAGACAGTAGAGTAGACAGTAGAGTAGACAGTAGAGTCCTTACAATGATACTTACAATACCGGTGTAAACAACAGCATCGGCAGAGTCTTAGAAATAAGTAGAGTGACTTGCTAGTCACATGGGCAAACTACTCTACCATTTGCCTTCCCCCACTACTGCATCCAATTTACCAGTGCTAGTGACAGTTCTACTCTACTAGCCAAACCAAATTTACTTGTAGACATCAACTTTACCCAAACAATTTTTTTTATATGTATTTTATGTATTAAATAAATAAATAAAATAAATATTTGTGTGATATGTCCCTATATATTTATTTATTTTATGTATTCACAATACTATTCTGATATATTCTTATTAAATAAAGAAATAATGTGTGGGAATAAATTCCACGCGGGCAAAATTCTAACTGCGCCTTAATCTTTATACAACTAAAAGATAGTTAGTTGTATAAAGACTGAGACGCAGATTCCAATCCTGCCCTTGTGGAATTTTTCTCCTTATCTTATTTTAATAAGAATTTACTTATGCTCGTAGAGAATCCGATTTTTTTTTCGTGTATGTAAGTGGCCAACACTGGTGTCAGATTTTTCAAGCTGCCTAAAGGCATCTGACATGGAGTATCCTATATTGGTAGAGTAGTAGGCTAGTGTGCTCAACTACTTTAGGCTTAGGTGACAATTCTATGCTCTCTTTATTTTATCGTAGAGTTGCGTAGACTTAACAAAGCACGCGCGGGATTCCCTAAGACAAATATGCGAGTACAGTCGAGTAGTTAAGTATTTTTAAATTGATTATGACTATTATGAGGCAGGTCGTGAACTAAACCGGTTGTGTGCGTAGGATTATCAATTCTGTGGCGTAGGCTAACATTGCGTATACTGTGTTTCCCACATAAGTACCGGTGGGTAGTAAAGTGTTGAAAGATTCGTAGTAACGCCAGCATTCGACGCAAATGGTCCCGGGTTCCTTTCCCTGTCAGGTTATGGCGGAAAAACAATCTTTTTCAGATTGGCCTGGATCTTGGACGACTCAAGTGGCTGCCAGCCACAGTGTTGACGCAAGTGGCGTCCCAGACCACACATTTTCCATGCTT
This sequence comes from Rhodophaea formosa, assembly GCA_963082605.1. NCBI lineage: Eukaryota > Metazoa > Arthropoda > Insecta > Lepidoptera > Pyralidae > Rhodophaea > Rhodophaea formosa. The sequence continues at coordinate 1,933,759 of OY720228.1, read as the reverse complement.
CCAAGGCACCAATGTTAGGCCGTCTGGTCTTTTCCCATCTGACCTGCTGAAACCCGGCGGCTCCAGGACGCAGGGGACGTTTGCAGACACAAAAGCTCGTCGGACTATGTCGTTGAGGGGGCATAGTGTCGCGGAAACCTACCTGTGCAGTGCACCGGCAACAACTAAGCGCGTGGTAACCGTTGGCGTCCACCATGGAACCGCAGATGCATTATGTGCATGCAGATCATCATCATCATTTCGTGTAGGTGACACGGTCAATCGACCTTGCACACCCTGGTGTCAGAGTTCTTCGAAACCGCCTCTCGGCCTCTGACGTGGTTCCTTTAACGACTACCAGATGCAGTATATTTCCTGTGGGGTTAGCTCAATTTATCTGATATGTTCCTTTATATTGTTTAATACGCATGGATAACATTAATAAACATTGTATCTTCTTAACAAATTGTTATATGCAATATTTACCGGCTTTTCCTATTTCCTTAACGTGAAATGTGGTGTGAAAGTAGAAAAATGATTTCATTATATGTAAGAAGTCATGGGAATATTTGTCATAAGAATATAGTAAATTCAATTTCTTAATTGTATCCTAATTCTAACTAATATTATGAATGCGAAAGTGAGTTTTTTTGTTTGTTACCTTGTCTTGCCCTATCTACTGAACCGATCATAATTAAATTTTGCATACACATAGGTTAGGGTACTGAGAAGGACATAGGCTATATATCACGCGGGTGAAGCAACGGGTAACTGCTAGTTCATTATATTATTCTCATTTCAGTTAATGAATTTAACGCTGTATTTAACTAAACTAAAAATGTTTGTGATAAGTTTATATTACTTAAAATTATATATTCAATTTTATCTTGGTTTGTTGTACATACATACATATTATCACGTCTTTATTCCGTGCAGGGTAGACAAAGCCCAAAGTCATAAGACCCAAAGGGCACGTTAAGCGTGTCAGAGGGCGTAAAGGTGAAATCGGAATCAAACTAGTGATAAGTTTGCTAGCGTGATTCCTTAGATTTTCGCCCAATCCCTTGACCGGCTTTTACATTCTTCGCAAGAAGAAAAGCAGCTAGTGTATTCTATGTTTTTTTTTCTTTTCGGCCAAACCAGTATGGATGATCTTGAAATAAAGAAGGTTTGTTGTTAGGCTTTGAATATAGAAACTGAAATCATGACACCATGACACAAAACATTGCAGACAGGTTGAGGGAAACATTGACAATATTGCCATACACATTGGCAACATCCTACAATCTGACTGAGCAATATACAATCATATTTTACCTATGTTTGGCATGGCAACAAAACATTTCCCCATTTATATTTAAATCCTTCAAATCATTAAGTATTTAACTTAGTACCTCATGATGAGTCATAGAGTATCACACTAATTTCGATACAAAAAGGAAAATATTACGTTTTATTCGCTGAGATATTGTGGAAGCCATCTTATTATTCACGTGGAACAAAATGCACACAATGTGATTTAATTTTAAATTATATATTTTAATAGTGTAATCAGTTGCTTAGCTTTTGCTACTGCAAACATTCATAAACACACAAAACCAAATAATAATGAGTATATGTTATGTATAGGTAAGTATTTTTAAAAATACATAAATTCTAGATGCTCTTTTTGTCAAACTTATAAAGATAGTGTAGTATAGCTCCGTGGCGCAGCGGTCAACACGCCTGCCTGCGACACGGATGGTCCCGGGTTCGATTCCCGGTCAGGTCAAGATGGAAAATGATCTTTTTCAGATTGACCTGGGTCTTGGATGTTTATCTATATAAGTATCTATTATAAAATATAGTATCGTTGAGTTAGTATCCCATAACACAAGTCTCGAACTTACTTTGGGGCTAGCTCAATCTGTGTGATTTGTCCGTATATATTTATAGTTCATTCAGTCGACCCGTATGTATTATATGGTCAGATTTTTTGTTTTTGTCTATCAAATTTTATAAGTGTTTGTTTGTATATTTGCCCACGCATATCTCAAAAGATAAAAGTTCTGTAATAAATTTTTTTTTTTCGATTGTACTAGATTATAATCCAACTCAAGGTAAAGTGCAAAATTCATCAAAAGCGGTTGCAAAATTTCATGATGATTGGTTCAGTAGATAGGGCGTGAAAGCGTAACAAACAAACGAACTCAATTTCGCATTTATAATATTAGTTAGGATAGTATCGTTCTGTTAATATTCTACGACACAAGTTCACAACTTACCGTGGGACAAGCTTATTGTGTGTGTGTTTTTCTTTTTATATTTATTTATGATTTACTAGCTGTAACCCGTGGCTTCAGCCGCGTGATATATAGTCTCTCTCCTTCTCAGTACCCTAACCTATGTGTGTGCAAAATTTCATGATGATCGGTTCAGTAGATAGGGCGTGAAAACGTAACAAACAAACTCACTTTTGCATTTATAATATTAGTTCGGATAGGATAGGTTAACCACTACGCTGAGGCCGTCTCAATAGGCGCCTGGACCACCTCAACGGAAATGAATATTCATGCCACCTGCAGCGGAATGCAGTCTGTGCATCAACACGTCTAGACTAATCGTGACCACGACTCTGGTAATACAAGTTCCAAGAGATGCAATATAAATGGAGTAGACGTTTCTTTTTAGTTGTTTCTCAGAAACAAATCCGTCAAATATTGGGAACAAGGCAACAAGTATCATTTTTAAATTTCTACACTTTAAAACGAAAGACAAAGAAACATTAGTAATTCTTTATTTATTATTTGTAATACAAATTTAACGATTAGCTGGTTAATTTCCAAGGGAGGTGTTTAGAATACTTTCTATTACATGCAGCATTGCGGGAATGCTTTCTACTGGAATCTTGAATTTCTGAAGATAAAAATCCTTTTATGATGACTGATCAAATCCACTTTTGTCACCGAACTAAGCGAGTATCAGCTTCCTTTTGTTACTCTGGCTGGATGCCTACCGAACTAAGCGACTATCTGCTTATGTATGTTACTCTAGATGTTCGCTCTATAGCTTTATTGTCATTGTGCCTAATGTAAACTGCAGACTGCACTCACGATGGACATTACAGAACAGGTCAATGGTCAATCTATATTCGTTACATTGTGGTAACACGAACTAAAGTGAGTATAAAAGTTCCATCAAAAATTAAATTAATTATATAAAATCCAATAAAATTAATAAATATTTAAGTTTTTAATAATTTTTAAAAAAAAATATTACTTAAACTTAACTTTAAACTTAAACAATGGAATCCTCTCATTTGCTCCATTGCCCAAGAGTTGGAGAGTCCCACCTGTCAATTAACTAATGGTTCTTTAACCCAATCTTATCCCATGTATCTTTTTATCAAACCAAGAATAAGAAAAAATCTATAATATATCTTCATTTGGACAAAGGCTAAGGACTAAATCAATTGTCATCATGATCATCATCATCAGGACTTTCTAGTCTCCACTGCAGGAGCATGACCCTCTCTGTTCTACCAGAGCCATATACTAGCCTGAGTAGTCAGAGGATTTGGCCTACACTCTCCACGCTGGCCAGACGGGTTGGAGAGGTCTCTTTGATGTTAATAAGCTTTGTTTAACTTGTGTTTCCTTAGTCGCCTTTAACGACATCCACGGGAAGACTTGGAGTGGTCCTATTCTACTCTGCCGGGAACCACACGGCGATCAAATCAATTGTATCATTCCTTATTTAGGCAAAATATTATGTCTGGTTTACCCATTTTTCTAATAGAACTGTTCCAATTATTGATATGGGATATTAACTCATATTTTGGCTTAAATTAGAGATCATAATTCATTGTAAAGACACATGATTGGCCGTCAGATGGATATGCAAGTTAGATTGATAGTTTCATATAATTCCATGAGTGCAAGCGGGACACCAACGTGTAGTATTTTCGTTTCTTTCTATGCCAAAAGTTACTACGGCTACTCAGTTTTTCTACTAATATACACGTACGTTAAGCCGTTGGTCCCGGCTGTCATCGTTGATGGTAGTCGTAAAACTATGTCAGATACCTTTAGGCAGCTTGAAAACAAAACAACAAACTAATATACAAGCTGATTTTGAACCTATGAGCTTGATTGAAATCTCAGAATCAGAATCCCTATAGGAATACAGAACAGCAAGAAAAAATATATATAACGAAAAAAAAATTTGGACCTCCCCTACAAAGTCACCAATCAGCACGGCGAACTTCTATGGAAAGTCAAATTTTATTTTTAAGTTTTCACCATTTTTTTTTACATTTCTGTGTTCAATTAGTGATTCTAATTCTGAGATTTAAATATAGCTCATAGGTTTAAAATCAGCTTGTATAAGGTCCTTGGGTTTACCATAACAATACACATTTTGAGAATAACCCACTTCCCCACTTCGTGATGAAAAATGTCAACCCACTCGAAATGTCAAAGGTTGACAGAATACGTCAATGCGTCAGCTCCAGTAGCACGGAGTAGAATTAATGCAGAGAGTAAACTCGCATGACTTATTCGTGCTATGTACCGAAATCGCAATACATCTCTCTTTCTGATATTCAAGAACTTTTTAAATTTGAAAATGTGTGAGAATAAATTAACTTGTAGGATTCCGAATCTACAACTTTTTACATCTGTCATCTGACCCGTCAATGCTCTTAACCACTGGCTGCCGTAGCTTCATATCACCGCGACAAATTTGTTCATCATATATTATAGTAACACACGGAGCAAGCGTATTCTAATTCATATTAGATGATTTATTAAACGTTGATAATTTTTATTCTGGAAAATGTTTTATTCAATCAATTATTTTAAAAAGTATTTTAATGCTCAGTATTATATTTAAATTGTAAATTTGTAATAAAAAAATATTTTTTAAATATTTACCGAGCATTGTATGATATTGAAGAACTATGTTATTTATGGAATTGTATGGAAAGAAAAGTATCAGTTTTGGCAGAAATTATAGAATAGCTTTTCTATTTCACGTCATAATGAATAATCTACTCTATTTTTATTTCCTCAATAAGTTTTTCTTCGCAATTTGGAACTTTTTACTTCTGTTTTTGTATCTAGAAAATCCTAATCCTAATTTTCTAACTAATATTATAAATGCGAAAGTGAGTTTGTTTGTTTGTTTGTTACGCTTTCACGCCCAACCTACTGAACCGATCATCATAAACTACTGTACTGTACTAAGAAGGACATAGGCTATATATCACATGGGCAAAGCCGCGGGTAACAGCTAGTATGAAATAAATCTTACTAGGCTTTGTACTGGTATGAAGAATTATTTATTACATTAAAGTAGTTATAGAATCACTTATGGTCTCCTATCCAGATAGTGACCCAAGTGGTATTAAATTTTCGCAGATTTTGTGTATCATCATGTCATTTTGGCGTAAAAATATCGATCTTTTCTAGTTCCAGTGGAGACCAGGCTCAGGGTAGCTTAACAAAAACAATCGCTAGCTTACGCCTACAGGGCCATGGAGCTTCAATATAGAGCTTAGTCTCTGCTCTATCGACTCTGCACCCACAGGCCGTCCGCACGCGGTCTGGGCTACCGCTCTGATTTTTACGATGCAATCAATCACGTGTATAATGACCCTTACAAGGCCGTATGTGGTATGGGAAGCCATTAAAGCATTATGTATGTTAGCTTTATTCGTATCATTCATGATTGTGGCATGAAAATAACTAGAAACCTTACAAAAGGCATTAACATTAAAAGTAACAATTGCATTAATTAAAAAAAAATACCTTAATGTCGTAATTAATAGTCTTTATCACCCGCAGATTTACGCGGATGAAGTCGCGGGGAAAAACTAGTTTTAAATATACACAAAAAGAGCCAAAGAAGACCTATTTCTGAATATCTTGGAATCTATATTATCCTTTGGTCGTCTTTCTTTTCCAGCGAAAGAGGATGAAAATGTCCCATCTGCACCCATGTGCTAATTTTTTACCACCGACCCCAGATTCCAGAAAGAACTGGCAATAGTCAAAGAGGTGTGGTAAAAGATCCATTTGCCATCTTAACATTTTAAAAACCAGACATTACAATTGATGCTCAAAAAAGGCATTATTTTTACAGACAACTTTGCGTCAGCGACCAATTTTCGGAACTCGTATAAGTCCCAAAATTGTTTAGCTTATGACAGTTTTTAACAGAATCATAAAATTATCCGATCTTGCATTTGTCCTGTAGGAAAAGTTGTTTATATGGACGGGCTGAGTTGCCCCTCCAAATATGCATGCGTACTATCACGTATTAGCTTACGGGGTAGACAGGGCCTTAGGTCATTATACCCAAAGGCCACGTTCAACGTGTTAATGGCGTAGGTGTCGCATCGCTCTTAGATTTTCGCCGATTCCCTCGGTCGGCTTTTACGGTCTGCACGGAAAGAGAAATAGTATAAATATAATAGTAATTATTTTATAGGTAAATTTTGTTACAGGTTTTTGTCACAGGTTAATTTTGTTACAGGTAAATTTCGTTTTGTTATCCATGAGGTGGGCGGAATGTTTATTTACCGAAAAAAAAACAGGAGTGGTTTACAATCGCCAGCCATCTTTACGAGTGTCGTGTCGCGTATTGCTGTCATCAACTAATAACGGTTTTATAGGGGAAATAATAAAATTATTACGATGTTACATCGCTTTATATTATTAGTTATCATAACGTCGATAGGGAATGACTTATTTCAAATTTTGTAGCGCTACGGGGCCTGTAAAGCAATAAGGTTATATTTGCTTTACAACTTAAAAGCTACTTTTAATATTAGACCATGTTGTCCCTAAGTGATGTCCCCATTGTGGTAGTCAGTACTAAAATAAATAAATATATAAATATATACGGACAAATCACACAGATTGAGCCAGCGCCAAAGTAAGTTCTTAAGTAAGACTTGTGTTATAGGATACTACCTCAACGATACTATATTTTATAATAGATACTTATTATATAGATAAACATCCAAGACCCAGGTCAATCTGAAAAAGATCATTTTCCATCTTGACCTGACCGGGGATCGAACCCGGGACCTCCGTGTCGCAGGCAGGCGTGTTGACCGCTGCGCCACGGAGCTCGACCAAGTACTAGTTTTATACCTTACGAGGTAGACAGAGCCTAAGGCCGATAAAATTATTGCGATGTAACATCGCTTTATATTATCCTAATCCTAATCCTAACTATCCTAACTATCCTAATCCTAACTATAATATTATAAATGCGAAAGTGAGTTTGTTTGTTTGTTACGCTTTCACGCTCAATCTACGGAACCGATCATCATGAAATTTAGCATACACATAGGTTGGGGTACGGAGAAGGACAAAGGCTATATATCACGCGGGCGAAGCCGCGGGTAACAGCTTGTTAGTTATAATAACGTCGATAGGGAATGACTTATTTCAAATTTTGTAGCGCTGCGGGGCCGAAGCAATAAGGTTTAATTTTCTTTACTACTTAAATGCGACTTTTAAAATTAGAACATTTTGTCCCTATTGCTACAGTACATACACGTACACACTAGGACTCGAGTCTGGGACTCGATTAGCAATTCGAGTTCAAAATTCTAGTTTGGAAATTCGAGATTAGAACTCGAATCCATTACCAATTCTTATTAAAATAAAGAAATAAGATATTGGAAAAAAAATCCATCCGCGCAGGATTTGAAGCGGCAGTCTTTACTCTTTCCACGAGTAAAGCTACCAATTAGGCCACTGCGCTTTCTATCCTACACGTCGAATTTCTTCACCATATCCTATTCCCCTTGTACGCATTATTGCTTGCGTCACCTAACATAACTACCTCACTATTACAAGTGTGGTATCTGACCCATTTTTAACCTATTTTATAATAAAATGGATTCTTTATTTTAATAATAGTATAATCAAAATAGCATTGTAAATGCATAAAAACACTTATAAAATATTCATTACATTTTAGGAATATTAAATATGAAACCAAAAATGATCAATCTGCGCATGCGCACTTGAATAATTCAAACGAAATTTAATCGTCTTTGTCAATTACTAAGACTCATAATCTTTCTCCTTCTTCTTCTGTTTTATAAAATGGCTTCCACCGAGATTTCAGTGATTCTGCCAATTTCCAGAAAATTGAGATACTAAGTATCGGCGTTGTACGGTAAAGTTGTAAAAAGTAGCATCAAAGATATGTTCTTTGATGCCTCGTGGTCGGGAGCTTATGGCGACAAGTTTATACGAGTCCATAAAATAGTCCACTTTAACTATTTCACAAATTGTTCCATGAGCACGAGCATTTATAACACCAAACTACACCAATTTCATATTAAAAAGTCCACCAAAATCAATTTGCAAAATCGTCCAAGGTATACCCCAACTGCACCCCTTGACTTCCCACCACAAACTCCTCAGAATCTTTTTCTCATATCATTTCAGTCCATCCTCTGCCCAATGCTAAGTGTCTCTTCGTTTCCGCCTCAACTTTTATATACAGCTTATAAATAATTTTCTTTCGTCATTCGCTCAAAGGGATGACTCAGTCCATTAAAATGAACAACTTTTAGGATGATACCAATGCTGGGAACTTGGCCGGGCGACCGGGAGATTTTTATGGGAATGCCGAAAATCTTTTAGAATAGTTGCTCAAATTGATCTTTTTATGGGAATGTTGAGGGTACATTGTATGTTACCTTGTCACGCCTCAATTATTCAACCGATTTAGATGAATTTTGGTATGGAGGTAGATACAGACTCTGAGCAGCACATAGAGTACATCTCACTGAGGAACAATATTCACGCGAGCGAAGCCGTGGCTGAAAACTAGTTTGGATTCAAGTTTAAAAATACAAACTTCTTAGTATCTATCAGGCTTGGACTGCGCTCTTTGAAAATTGGACCCCTTTGAAATATAAGATAAATATTTTAAAGGGGTCTAATTTTCAAAGTTCAAAATAATCATCTGTTTCGGTGGTCTAATACAAAATAATTGGTTAACTGGTACTAAAACAAAGCGCAAGATATATATGCCATATATGGTAGTTATTGGGTGCCAAAAATTATAAGTTGATTTTGGCGCCCAACGTGGTTTTTTTTTAATTACTTAAAAAACTTGCAATTTTATATCCATGTGCCTTCCACGGCACGTCGTAAATCAAATATGACACGCCATATGGTAAGTATCATAAATTACCAGCCTATTCTTAAGACTCTCCAAACCTGGTCAATACCTCCTAATCAGCAAACCGGATGTAGTAGATACTTCCGGTTTGCTGATATAACCTGTTATTCGATCTAAAATCTAAAAATTCTATTTTTAGATCGTACTATAGCGGCTTATCCATCTATGTAAGCATATGTCGAATTCATGGAAATAATTACATAGCCGGTATGGTTCGATCGAAAATATTCCTATTTTTAGATCGAACCATAACGGCTTATCTACCTCAAATATAAGCATATGTCAACATATGGAAATAATTTTACATAATTACTGATGAGTTTCTCTCTTGTTTAATTTAGTTATGTAAAAGTTACTCGTCATGCAAAAACGCAGAAATTTATTCATAAGTCTAAAGTTTTCCAATCACAACGTAAAAAATTACAAATGAATCGAGGCGGCCGTGGCCTCGCGAGCCGTCAATTTTTTAGATCAATTTCCAGAATACAGAACGCTAGTGATAACTTATCAAGGCCGAGCCAAAAATAAACCACTTCGCCGCCTATTCTACCAATTTCTTCGCTACACAAAGCTTGATGTACACGTCATCGGCTGTCCGGTCGCTCCCCCAATAAATGAAATTTAACAGAATGAGGGAAAAAATCAATACGAACACTAGTCAGTCGGTATCGGCCACTATCGCCCCTCTAATTTACTGCCGACGATAAAAACAATCCGTGTGTGCGGCCACCACACTACCACTCATATCAACTGCTACAATATTCATGCGACGTTATGAACGCACCCTTATGTAACATCAATAATTCTAGAATTATTCAATAATAACTGTTAAAGTACTTACGGGTACAGCAGCCGTCAAATGTTCTGAAAATTTATCATCCTAGTGGCAGGAAACCTCGAGGTCAGCGAACCCGGCAGACACACCGACAAACACACAGTCCGCCATGTTGAAATTCAAACGTCAATTTTAAAATTCGAACCCGCGAACTGTCAAACTCCGAAAACTTGCTGTCAAAACTTAAACTCCGTTATTTTTCAAAATTTCCAACCGCCCTTACGTTTTGTTTAAAGTTCGTTTAATGTTGTAATTACGCCTATCTATAAACACTTTATTGTATAAAACGGTATAAAAATATTAAAATTATGAACCATGGAAAACTTGTAAATTAAAACGAAATATAAATATATATTAATAATAATAAAAACGTTCAAGCGCCTCAGAGTTCGAGCGCCTACTGACTTAAAATTTTTGGGTATAAAAACATGCTACAATAGCCTCCCGAGGGAGCGCGCGGTCTTGATACTTGCACATGCCGGAAAATTCACGAGGAGGGAAACTAATCACATGACGACGACACGCGATCAAGCCAAATTAATCCTTATGCGCATCACTATTAAACTTAAAGTGAAATGTCTTTTTATATTACTGTAATAGACTGTAAATGTGGCTTGTCTTGCTGAAAGCGTAAATAAATGAGAAAATAATTTAAGAGTGGACGTAGAGTTGTTTTAAGAAGATTGCCTCTAATTAAGGGCTTAAACGTTATTATGTTATCTAGTGGATCATTTATATATCGAACTTTTTATTCCAGTCAAACTAACCAACTAAACGATACACCGTTATTCGTTTGCACGAAAATTTCATGATAATAATTATTTTTAAAATTATGCAGTCCTCAAATTGCTTTTGGAGCATTTATTATTTTAAATACAAACTGATGTTGATAACAAAACTTGGTTAAAAGTCTCTCAAGTAACAGCGCCGACTTTCAAATCTAATATCAACATTTTTTCAGAGTCTATTGCAAACAGGTGTAGATAAGTTATTAAACTTAATAACCAGACAGTCAATTTAATTTAATTCTTGAAAAATCTGACACCAGTGTTGGCCACTTACACATACGAAAAACAAACAAACAATTTAATTCACATCACTCAAACTCTCATGCTTCGGAATTCCCGTTAAGCCCTTGGTCCCGGCTGCCATCTGGTAGTCGTTAAAGGAACCAAGTCGGAGGCCGAGAGTCGGTTTTGAAGAACATTGACACCAGGGTGTGCATGGTCGACTGACCGTGTCACCTACACGAAATGATGATGCTGATCAATTTAATCATATTCTATCTCTAATAAACTTATTATTAATCGCAGCTAACGTTATAGAAACCCTGTTTTTTCTTTGTTCAACGAAGAAACAGATTCTTGTTTGTATAACCAAGCGAAGCACCGCAACTTGGTGGCAAATTTTGAATTTCAGTTTTTTGTCTAATAAGAGTGAAAGTGCCAGTATCAAAACCGTTCAGCCGCCACACAAAATCGCGTGTGTGCGTGTGCGAGGGCCTGGGGCGCGAGGCGGGGTGGCGGGTGAAATTTTTCGTTTTTCTCCCACTTTTCCGTCCTGCTCTAGTTTTTCGTCTCCCTCTTTTTTTTCTTCGCCCGCTTTCTTCTTCCTAGTGCCCCACCACATGTGTGCCGCTTATAGTATAAGGGAGGGATGCAGATGCGGCGATTCCGTTTCCGGTTTGGGATTTGTACTGTGATAAATGTATTTTTAAGTGAGTTTACGTAACAAATGTTCGTAAGTTCGTGTGAAATCGTGTCGTTGGTCAAAACAACATCGAGGAACGGTGAAAAAAAATATTTTGGAAATATTTACGTAAGCATATCAATGATAAGTTATCTATCAGTAAGTACGGTATGAACAATTGAACATTATATTGATAACAGAAAGTATATAAACAGTGGAAATATGGATAAGTTTTCGGATAGGTAATCGAAACAAGCTTTAAAATTATACGACAAGAAATGAACTGAACGATTTATATACCTATCTAAAAATAAAATTATCATCATTAAATTAACTTAGAACTGTGCTCATGTCGTTAGAGCTTTTTCCATCTCTTTCCTCTGCCTGTTCATTCACTTCTGTATAAGTTATTCCTTTATTTGTTTCATGATAGTGTGAGTCACCCCGGTCTCGATTTTTTCTACCCTATGATGTTCTTGATCAGTTCATCGATGTCGTATTAAGTGTCCTATAATATCTTCTCTTATTTTCATAATTTTTAAATACGAATCATATTAAACGCAAACAATACAACGTAACTACATTTAACATTGCAAATAAAATAACAATATTAATTCAAGTTTATCTAGCAACTCAATAAACTTTTTTGTTAACTCTTGCGGGACACACAGGCAGGTGTAATTCTGTCGAAATTTAAGTCTAGTTTAGTTAGTGTCAGTGTCAGTGAATAAGCTTAAAATCAAATAAGGACAATTTTAGCTCTACGAATTGGTTGACCTTGAGGAGTCGAGATGCCAAATCACAAACACTCCGCGTTAAAACGCGTTTAAAATGATAATAATACTTTAATTTAGGATAAATCATTAATAAACAATTTACAATAGTATACTAAAGTATTATTTTTGATGTCATAAATAAGGCGGCAAACGAGCAAGCGGATCATCTGATGATAAGTGATCGCCGCTGGCCGCTGCCACAACAGGGGTGTGACAAGAGCGTTGCCAGCCTTTTATTTTTCCTCCCAGAGGGCAGAGGGGATAGGTCTCCGACTCTCACTCACCGAACCAAGCAAAGCAGCGGTAAAGCTACTACTCAAATGTCGATATTCTGTAAGAGTGTGGTACTTGCACGGATGAGCCGGCCCATCCTATTAGAAAAAGTGAATTTTTATAAGAAATAACTAAGGTTACTAATACTTTTAATATTAGTCCACAACTTACTGTGGAGCTAGCTCAATTTGTGAAGTTCACATGTGGAAGAATAAATAAATAAATTGTCCCTATATATCTATTTATTAATTTATCCATATGCGAACTTAGAATAAATCATTACAAAACAATAAATAAATAAATATATAGGACATATGACACAAATTGAGCTAGCCCCACAGTAAGTTGTGAACATGTGTCGCAGGATACTAACTCAACGATACTATATTTTATAATATATACAAAATAAATATAATAAATATTATATTATTTTATAAATAGTACATGAAAGTAAGCAAAGAAAACAGACAAGCATTTATTCGTTACATCTGTGTTCCCGCGCTATACTGCGCGCCGCCGGCCGCCCGCCCTCGCTCCGCGGCGGCGCCTTACGGGTATACAGCGTGCTCGTTTTTAGTGCGGAAATTGAATGAATTATTTTTTTATTGTAAATATAATAAATATTAATATATATGGACAAATCACACAGCTAGCCCTAAAGTGACTTCTTAAGTAAGACTTGTTTCATGGGATACTAAATCAACGATACTATATTTTATAACAAATACATGTATAGATAAACATCCAAGGCCCAGGTCAATCTGAAAAAGATCATTTTTCATCTTGACCTGACTGGGGATCGAACCCGGGACCATCCGTGTCGTAGTCGTGTTGATCGCTGCGCCACGGAGCTCGTCGTATTTAATTATTATTTTATATTGTATTTATTAGTTACGAGCAATCATATATATAGAAGATAGATATATGTTTAATGAAGCGGATTGAGTTCAAAGTTACTTGATATTTCCTGCAACTTTGACTGCGTGGTGTTCTAATGAATAAACAGACGAATACAAACTCATTTCGATGTTATCTTTTATACCATCTGTTTTCTTGCGATTTCATCAGCGTAAGTTATGCCTATGTAACGTATAGTATCACGCCTTTATCCCCGTAAGGGATAACCCTTGCGGGGTAGACAGAGCCCGAGGCCATAAGATCGAAAGGCCACGTTTAGCAAGCTTATGGGCTTAAAGATGGAATACGGAATCAAAATAGGGATGGGTTGCTAGCCGCATCGACTATTTAAATCCTTCCTTAGATTTTCCGCCCATATTACGCGCTTATAATATATTTCTTTTAAATTTATAGTGTGTATTTTTATGAGTTAATATTTTTTTAAATCGGTTCCTAAATATTGTGTTTTTCCGATAGACACAATCTTTTCCTTTATGATATTAGTTAGTACACATATTATGTATTTAATTATGATAGAAGAACTGCTATATAATAAAATTTAGACCACGAAATATGTTAAAATACCGATCACTGACACTGAGTTTAAATTATCAAATATCAATCTTACCTCAAATACGTTTTACAAGTCTGTAATAATCGAGAAATTAATATAAACTAGGTACTATTCAATATCATTAACAAAATAACCAATACACCAACTAAACTAACAAAATTGAACAGAACGGCGCTAGCTAAACATACTCATTCAAGGCCACAAATCACTAAGCAACAACCTAGTCTTCCGAAACACCCTGTACACCCTCGCAGAACTAGGAAACGAGGGAGTAAGTACACACGCCACCCCCACCCCGTGGGGGAGTACATGGCAAATACGCGAAAGCAATAGGACTTTTAAAAATTCTCCAGAAATATGATTTATGTGTTGACGCTCAGGACGCCTCCTTTCTCCTTCAAGGACGGAAGGCCTGATTCGATTTTTAAAACCACCCGGGCTTGGCAAAAATGTATTTTTCAACATTGTTTTTCCTTTAAAATGAGGTTGCGGCTCTATTTTACATTGTTGCCGGCGTTGTCAATGAGTAATACGACCTTCGCGTAGTTATGAAGAGTAATAACTTTCGTTTGAAAAATAATTTTGGCTATTGATAATCCTGGCTGGTGATATTCAAAAGAGGAATAAATTATTGTATTTTTTGTTTTTATAGTATATCTGCATAATTCGAAAATAGAATATTTAAAAGTTGAATTACGTAACATTTTCAATCGATATTTATTTATGTGTTGCTAATCCTGGCTGGTAATAAGCAAAAGAGGATCAAATTTTCTGTATTCTTTTGAATTGTGTCCTCTTTACGATTCAAAGATCGAACATTTTAAAAAGAAATTAACATTTTTAAATGCTTATCCGGGCTAGAAACAATGAAAAACAAGAATAAATTATTTTCTAATTAAAAAGAATCTGCCCTGAAATTTTATAATCGTTCCAAATTCGAATATTTAACATTGCTTACAGACTTTGTTTAATCTGAGCTATTTAAAACTAAATTCATAAATTTTGTAGGCAGTATTTGAAATTTTTTATTTCCTTTAACAAACTTATCCAATATTTAATCTATTACTATCATCCCAGCGTATATTTAATATGGGAATACCTACTACGTCTTACAAATATACGTTCTGAGATATTGCTCGAGTTATATTATTACTCGAATAATATTTTCAATATTGTTCAAGGACTCTCCAAGGACTTAAATGTACGAGAAGCACCTATTTAGCTAGCTATTGATTTAGATAACATGTAAGTATTATTTAATTGCGGATATGAACTCACATACATACATATTATCACATCTTTGTCCCTTACGGGGTAGACAGAGCCCAAGTTCATAAAACCTAAAGGCCACATTTAGCATGTTACTGGGCGTCAAAATAGTGATGGGTTGCTAGCCGCATCGCCTATAACATGATTCCTTACGTTTTGACCAAATCCCTTACCCGTCTTTTACGGTAGCGCGGGAAGAAAAGCTGCTAGTATATTCTATGTTTTCTTTTTCTCCCAAACCAGCATGGAAGAGATGAAGTCACGTCTAAATATTCAACGGGTTTGAAGGAGTGTTTTGACTCTGACCGAGAGTAATGGCAATTTTTTAATTCAGATGGAGAAATTATGTGCGGTGTCTTTAGATTCGTACTCTTCCCAGAGTGTCTTAGGCTATGATACGTCGGCAAAACTAAACTTTCTAAGTTCTCGTCTTATCTTATTTTCAATTGGGCAGATTAAATATCGGAAGCCCGTCTAACATACTATCACGTCTTTTTCCCTCGTGGGGCAGACAGAGCCCAGGTCTATAAAACCCAAAGGCCACGTTTAGCATGTCAGTGGGCTTGTAGGTGGAGAACGGAAACAAAAATGATGGGTGGCTAGCAACCCTTTATTTTTGTTTCCGTTCCTCGCATCGGCTATTGACATGATTCCTTACGCCCAGTCCCTCGATCGGCTTTTGCGATTTACGAAGAGAAACAGCTGGTACATTCTACGTTTTTTCTTTTCTCGCAGACCGGCATGGAAGCCCGTCTAACCTTCGAGTTATTTTGTACTTTCTAAGTTCTTATCGTATTACCTAAAATCCAACTTAGGTCTAACTATGGATTCGGTCATAGTAAATCTTCAAATATAAATCACATCGCAAGATTAATGATTCAAAACTTTTTAAAATGCTGACTGACGTGTTGAACGAATTATATTACCAATTCTTTGTTGAGCGTGTACGATCATAATGTTTTCGTGGCCCACCACACCCCTCTCCCAGCCTATTGTCCAACAAACCTTTTTACAATACTATCAAATAGTTTTCACTTTTATGAAGAAAATATTACTTTAATCCTCTGACTGCTCTGGCTAATGGCTCCGGTAGTACAGACAGGGTCATACATACTACTGCAGTGGAGACTAAAAAAGACCTGATGTCGATGTTTTTACCAACCTGTGCATTAATGATAATATTCTTATCTTTGAGAAGTCTTTAACTCAACGAAAAACATGTGTGCAAGTCCCATTGCTATGAAATTACGCTTCTTATCATTTCACGCGTTTTTCGTGGCCCACCGCACCCCTCTCCCAGGCTATTGTATAACAAATCTTTTAACAACACTATCAAATAGTGTTCACTTTTATGAAGAAAATATTACTTTAATCCTCTGACTGCTCTGGCTAATATATAGCTCTGGTAGTGCAGAGATGTTCATGATCTTGCCCAAAGACTTGAATGTCTTGATGATGACGATCATGATTACTTGGACAGACAGTGCGTAACTTGCGACTGGGAACAGCAACAGCTAATGCTGTTTTTTCGAAACCGTCCTTAGCAAGAAATAATAAATATAATGCAACTATGCATTATATTTAAATAAATTTAAATCCAACTGCCGTTTTTGACAGTAAATGTCCGCCATAATGATTTCTTGCTGACGTTACATAGCCTATGACGCTCTGGGAAAGAATACGAATCTAATGACGACTCACACACAAAATTGGTCAATCCGTTTAGGCTGCAGGAGGCAACAATAGAACAGACACACTTACATACATATAGACATACATATGCGCGAAAAACAATTACCCTCCTTCTGGGTGGGTAAGTCGGGTAAAAACTGATTACTGATGATAGAAATAGTTGGCAAATAAATGATTATGATTATGATAGAAAAAAAATGTTTTCTTATGGCATAGGACGGCAAATGAGCAAACCTGGTAGGAAGTGATCAGCGCTGCCCATGGACAACTGCAACACCAGGGGTGAGACAAAAGCGTTGCCGGCCTTTCATTTTTCCTTCACAGAGGGGAGAGAGGATAAGCCTCCGGCTCTCTCACTCACCGAAAGAAGCACAGCAGTGGTAAAACTACAAATAAAACGTCGATTTTCTGTTAGAGTGTGGAACTTCCACAGGTGGTTCATCCTCATACCTTAATCCTAAATGGTCACGTACAGTACGTTTTAAAAGGAATTTTCTTCCACGTACGCTAAAGTTATTTAATGAACTCCCTGCTATGGTTTTTCCGCGAGACTACAGTATGGAATTCTTCAAAAAGGGCGTAAAAAGATTTCTTAAGGGTCGGCAATGCGCGAGTGACACCCCTGGTGTTGCAGCCGTCCATAGGCTACGGTAACCGCTTTCCATCAGGTGGGCCGTATGCCTGTTTGCCAACTTAGTTGTATAAAAAAAAATAACTTCCGAGTACGAGTCGGCCCATTCATGCTACTAGCACAAGTGAATATCGCTGATAGCGTGGCTCTACCACAATTATTGCGTCCGCTAGTTTCATGGCCCCGCGTCCTGGCGTCCCGCGAAGTCTTCTCGACTCCCTTTAAATTCCCACTGCCCTATATTTGGAAACCCCGCGCATCTTATACAGCGTGTTACTTGACCCTCGATAAACCCTAAAAGAGGTGACTCAGCCCTTCAATATGAACAACTTTTGCTAAGGGATCAACGCGGGGAACTTGTTTTTTTTATTATCCCTATTATATAGTTTTTATATAGGTTCCGTAGTAAACAAGGAACCCTTATAGTTTCGCCATGTATGTCTGTCTGTCTGTCCGTCCGTCCGCGGTTTTACTCAGAGACTATAAGTACTAGAAAGCTGTAATTTGGTATGGGTATGTATATTAATCATGCCAAAAGTGGTAGAAAAAAATCTTGAAAAAATTTTTTTTTGCGGTATGTCCCATACCAAGTAAATTGGGAGTCATTTTTTTTCTTTACTAACCTATCGAATGGGGTATCATTAAATAGGTCTTTAAAAAATATTGTGAGGTTGAGAACACCATTTTTCGATATAGGGATCCGTTTCTGAAATATTTGGTTTTAAATTTTTTTAGAGGTAAGTGTCCCCCCCCCCCCTTTATCTGCTAAACGGTTACACATAGATAACTAAAAAATAACAGGAGTAGTATATATAACGAAGTTGAAATGAAAGCTATCAGAGCTGAGTAGTAAGAACAAACTAAAAAATAGCACTTTTTCATAAACCGCAAAAATAACTCTGTCATTAATACAAACACTACGAAAAACAAAGTTACTTTTGCTGGCGAAAAATATTGAGGTTTTTGGCTAATCTAAGCTTGCTTCTACGGAACCCTTCCTGGGTGAGCCCGACTCGCTCTTGGCCAATTTTTTTTTATTATGCCCGCTGCTGCTGAAAGAATGCCGAAAAAGTCGAGTTTTGTTTGAGTTTCCAGCATTGGTCTCATAGGAAAAGTTGTTCATTTTACCGGTCTGAGTCACACCTTTAATGGAGTCGAAATTCTAAAATATAGTATCTATACAGGTTTTTAACATTTTTGTTGACGTCTTATTTTTTTAATCGTTACAGATTTTTTTTTGTCATTTCTGTTATAGCAGATTATATTTTTGTGAAACTGTCAGTTTTTATACAGTTTTATCATATTTATTAATATAAATTTACATACTGTATAAATAATAAACGCGATAAAACCCTAATAAAAGTAATTTTATTGAAATGAGTAATAATATTGAAAAAAATTAAATCATTAATAAATTGTTTTATGTTTCGGAGTACACATTCTTATTATATTCAATAATTTGTAAAACTGGGTCAATGTATTTTACTTATTAGCCCGATTAAGGGCTAGATTATACTAAAATTAGAATATAAGAAAAATAGAAAATAATGTTCCGGACGGTTCACGAAGCATTTACCCACAGAGCAAGCAATGTGTTTTAGCTCGCGCCCTCGAGCTACATTGAAATCCCTTGCTCTGTGATGTTATCGAATATTGTAGCGCAGCGTAGAGCATCTACGACGTAGCGCTTGGAATCAGAATGCCGAAGAAAGAAGTATATTCGAGGTTTGACGCGACTTGATCATCATCATCAGGTCTATTAGTCTCCACTGCAGGAGCACGACCCTCTCTGTACTAGCCATATATTAGCCAGAGCAGTCAAAGGATTTAGCCTGCACTCTCCACGCTGGCCAGACGGGTTGGAGAGGTTTCTTTGATGTTAATAAGCTTTGTTTAGCTTGTGTTTCCTAATTCATCTTTTACCCTTCTAGGACGTCCACAGGATGACTTGGAGTTGTCCTATTCTACTCTGCCAGGAACCATACGACGCGATACGATGCGTACGTATAACGTACGCAGCAACGAAGTGTGGTATCAGAGTCACTTTCATCATCATCAACATAAGGTCTTTTTTAGACTCCACTGCAGAAATACGATCCTCTCTGTACTACCAGAGCCATATATTACCCAGACCAGTCAGAGGATCAGAGTCGCCAGCCGCCACTTAGTGGAGGGACAACATTTTACAATACGACAAGAAATAGAAAATTTTTAGGAAGGGTGCGTAGTCTGGATGCATAATTTAGATTGGCATAAAAATATTTTGCATAAAAACACTACATACATGTATGTATAGTGCTGGAATAGAAATATTTTGCATAAAATGCATGAAAAAAATGCATTACTCGCCGACATCATTTCGAACACTAACTTAAATTTTTCTTCTTACATTTATTACGTCTTTATCCCTTGCGGAGTAGACAAGGCCCAAGGTCATAAAACCCAGAGATCACGTTTACAATGTTTGTGAGCGTAAAACATTAAAACACTTGACAAAATTTTGATTTGGATGCTAAATGAATATAAATACTATTTATTTTCATAATGATACACGTTCAACACATAATATTTTTCGTCCAACAAGTCAGCAATTACAAAAAAACAAACATTACATCATTAACCTTTCGATGTGATTATATTTAAAGATACACTGTGAGATACAAAGATACACAGACCTGAAACTATAATTTCAGTTCATAAAGAATTTTATCATAATTATGTCTTTTTTAGGGTTCCGTACAAAAAAATGAAAAACGGAACCCTTATAGGATCACTCAAGCGTCTGTCTATCCGTCCGTCCGTCTGTCACAGTCGATTTTTTCCGAATCTACTTAACCAAATTAAATAAAATTTGGTAAGATGGTGTAAACCTATGACCCAAACACGGATGTGCACAGTAAATATATATTTTTTTTAAATAAGGGTCAGTTTAGGGGGTCCAAATAGAAAATGTTAAAAAAAAGTTTTGCAAACCTTACGGTGTTATATATCAAATGAAAGGTCTTGTTATGAGGACCTCAAAAATATTTATTTTTGTTCGGGAAAAATCAATACTTTTGATTTAATCACGAAAGAAGGCAAAATTTGACCATTCCCCCCCCCCCCCCCTGATCTCCGAAACTACTGGGCCTAAAATTTCGAAAAAAATACAATATGTAGTTTATTGCTTGAAGATTATAGGAAAAATAATAAGAATTCTATCAGTTGAAATTAAAGTGGTAAACTCACTACGAGTAATAAGTTCACCTAGGGAAATAGTTCACTAAAACACCACTAGATAGCGCTAGTCAATTGAATAAAACATTTTTGCACATTGTGTGTGTGTTCACGAAGCATTTTGTACGGAACCCTCATTGCGCGAGTTTGACTCACACTTGGCCGGTTTTTTTCACTTTCGCATTTATAATATTAGTTATTTACACGATACATTAAACTAATACTTTTAGGTACTAATTAGGTCTTTTATTTTAGTCTCCACTGCAGGAGCATGACCTCTCTGTCCTACCAGACTACCAGGGCCATATATTAGCCAGGGCAGTAAAAGTATTAAGCCTACACTCTCTACGCTGGCCAGATGGGTTGAAAAGGTCTCTTTAATTTTTATAAGCTTCGTTTAAAGCTTGTGTTTACTAAGACTCCTTATACACCATCTTTGGGAGAACTTGGAGTAGTCCTATTCTACTCTGCCGGGAACCACACGGCTAATAATTCACATATAGAAAGAACAAAATAACCCAAAGGTTAGACGGGCTTCCGATTTTAAATCGGCTCATAGAAAATAAGGGAATACTAAATTTAAGGTTATAATTTATTTAATGTAATAATAATAATATTGAAATGTATATCTGCACCTAGCTTTTACTCCATAAACTACTTTTTATTTAAAATTGTAATTCTTCGGCACTTAATGTCTTTATTTCATAATTACTTTATGTTTAGTCAATTTTTAATGTAAATGACTATTTGATGCCATCATCATCATCATCATCATCGTCAGCTTTTCGCGGTCCACTGCTGGACATAAGCCTCCCTTTGTCTGCGCCATTCCGTTCTGTCCCTTG
Source organism: Rhodophaea formosa (assembly GCA_963082605.1). Lineage (NCBI taxonomy): Eukaryota > Metazoa > Arthropoda > Insecta > Lepidoptera > Pyralidae > Rhodophaea > Rhodophaea formosa. The sequence continues at coordinate 1,911,888 of OY720228.1, read as the reverse complement.
CTATCGCGAGCCAGTTCTTTCCAGTAATGGTCTTAATATCGTCGACCCACCTAGCCGCCGGATGTCCCACACATCGTTTGCCATTTCTAGGGTACGACTCAGTGACAGCCTTACTCCACCTACCATCGTTCCTTCTAGCCAGGTGCCCCGCCCAATTCCATTTTAGATTCGCAACCCTTGAAATCACGTCATGAACTTTCGTTCGTCGTCGGATATCCGTGTTGCGAATTCGGTCCTGTAGTTTTATGCCAAGCATGGTTCGTTCCATGGCTCTTTGCGAAACGGCAATCTTGTACATGGTACCTTTTGTGAGAGCCCATGTCCATGTATTAATGCCAAAATAAAAAAAGAAAAAAAAGATAAGATAGCTTAGAAAGTTTATTTTATTACTTATTTATGATTTTGTGTAATAATAACTCACACATCTCCAACATACACTTCCTCGTCATAAAAAAAACATTTACATTCGTAGCACGCGTCGTAGAACCGCTACGACCGCGCGTAGAGCTCTTTTTAATTGTGTTTTTTCTTATATGTAACTGAATACTTGAAAATTATGTTTACCTCGTGCACATTTTAGAAAAATTTATGTATCCGTGCAGATCGTAAAAGCCGGTCAAGGGATTGGGAATCACGTCAATAGACGATGCGGCTAGCAACCCATCAATATTTTGATTCTGGTTTCCATCTTTAGGTCCACTTACATTCTAAACGTGGCCTTTGGGTTTTATGGCCATGAGCTCTGTCTATCCTGCAAGGAATAAAGACGTAATAATATGTATGTATCAAACAAACACCGTGTAGTCCGCAAAAATTCCCGCCAAGAATTCCTTTGTCTTGTATTCTCTGTCACTTTTTTAACTATTTTTCTCATCGAGCAAAATAGATGAGTCATATATAAGTGTGAATGCGAAACGGCAGCGTTCCGGAACGAAACAATGGCGAAAAGCGAAACGCTGTCTAGTATGATTTTGTTTGGTGCGTCTCACATAGGGTTGCCAACTTTTATTTAAGAAAAAACAGTATGTTTAGGGTTGAGAAACAAATTGAACAGTATTTAAGAAAAGTAAATAGTATTTAATATCTTTTGACGTTTTACAAACCTTATAATTTTATTAAAGTTTATAAAGCATACCTACTTATTTACAAATTATTATATAATATATACAAGAAATTCCAAAAAAAGTTTTTGCTTTCTGTTATTCTTTTTAAGTGTCCGTGTGAGCTCTATGAGCGCTTACGTATGTTAAGCAACTCCTGGTGCAGTCCCTACTTGGATGGGTGACCGCAAGTGGCATATAAATATCTCGAGCTCCTCCGTGCTTCGGAAGGCACGTTAAGCCGTTGGTCCCGGCTGTCATCGTTGATGGCAGTCGTTAAGCTATGTCAGATGCCTTAAGGCAGCTTGAAAAATCTGACACCAGTGTTGGTCACTTACACATACGAAAAACAAAAACAAGTGTCCCTCTATCCATTTCAGTCAAAAAAACTAAATGTACAGACAAAATATTTTTACTGTTTTATTATATGTGTAGATTAAAAATAGAAACTTATTTTTCTTGTCCCGTCACTTTACTTAAAGCCTGTAGTTCTAAAGTACCAGTGGTCATAAAAACAGTATTTCGCATAGTTTTTTTTTTATTGAACAGTAAAAAGTATTAAGGAGCGAAAAAAAGTATAAACTGTTAAAAACAGTATGGTTGGCAACCCTAGTCTCACACCGCAAGCGAAACGAAACCGGAACGAAATCGTACTAGACAGCGTTTCGCAGAAGGAAAATAAGATTCTTCCTATGCTAAACGTGGTTTTTTGGTCTTATAGCCCCAGGCTCTACACACCCCGTAAGGGATAAAGACGTGATACTTTGTATGTATGTCTATAGAAACAATTTGCAATAACAAACACCGTGTAGTCCGCTAAAATTCCCGCCAAGAATTTCTTTGTCTTATTCCCTCTCACTTTTGTTAGACTATTTTCTCATTAAGTCATAGAGAAAAATAGATCCGTCGTACATAAGTGTGACGCCTGAAGCACACAGCTGCAAATGCGAAACGGCAGCGTTCCGGAACGCAACATTGGCGAAACCGTGAAACGCTGTTTAGTATGATTTTGTTTGGTGCGTCTCACTCACACCGCAAGCGGAACGAAACCGAAACGGAATGGTACTAGACAGCGTTTCGCATTTTCGCCAATGTTTCGCCTCGGAACGCTTCTGTTTCGCATTCGCGACTGTGTTCTACAAGTGTAAAAGGATGAACGCCCACAATAACCCACCAGATTTATTTGATAGTGAAAATAAGATTCTTCCTATTGCTCAACTTAACTCTACTTAAATAACTTTTGAAACTACTTGACCTACGTCACGCAGTCGTCATTAGAGGTGTTACTGATATATCAGAACCGATACCGCGAACATAATATGAGCGCTGCAGAACATAATACAAATATATTAGGTTATGTGATATCCGAAGAACGCGTTCCCGAAGAACCGTCAAGAACAGTTAATATCCAAAGTATCGTATCGGTGAACCGGCTGCGTTACTGCGTTCCGCGCCCGTTCGCGTTCCGCATCCGTTCACGTCCTACCACAAACTACGAAGAAGATACTATTACTAGTATCGTAAATAATTATCATTATTATCGATTATTCTATCCCCATAGAAATTGTATCGTCCTACCTACGACGATACGAAACGAAATTAACTAAACGTTGATGCAAAATGCCTTAAAAAATAATATCGCCTGCAAAATCCCAGCCTGTTCTTCACCGTTCTTGGAGAACGTTTAACGGAACATAATATCGGTAAACTAATATATTCGATAACATGGTTCTTGATATTTGACCCTAATATAACACCTCTAGTCGTCATTACTAGTTGAAGTATACTTTAATATTGCTTTGTTGCTCTAGTTAGTTGAAGGCACATACACACATACATGTTATCACGTCTTTACCTTTGCGGGGTAGACAGAGCGCAAGATCGTAAAACCCAAAAGCCACTTTTAAATGGCTATTACACGATACGATGTGTGATACAAATGCCGTGTCGTTCCCGGCAGAGTAGAATAGAACCACTCCAAGTCTCTCCGTGGATATCGTAGAAGGCGACTAAGGAAACACAAGCTAAACAAAGCTTATAAACACCAAAGAGACTTCTCCAACCCGTTTGTCCAGCGTGGAGAGTTAAGGCCAAATCCTCTTACTGCCTTGGCTAATTATGACCTGGTAGTACAGAGAGGGTCGTGCTCCTGCAGTGGAGACTGAAAGAGACCTGATGAAGACGATGAAGACTTACACTTCATCCTCACAGGTATTTGCATGTAGTTTTGAGCTACCACATAGCGGAATGTCGCTCCACTCGCGAACTAGAGACGAAACTAAAAACGATACTGTATGTCAGCTCGCGCTCTGCTAGTAGGCGAATGTCGCATACTTGTCCTCTCAGTTTGTTGTGCCTTGTGCTCGTTAAAAAAGAAATAAAATTAAGACTCCCTAAGTTCAGTTGATCAGTGAATTGTCCAAAGGGAGGATCCATTATTGGGAGGTCCAAATCTATAAGTTGTATCAGGGATTCTGAATACCATATAAAAATTTTGTTGCTTAGGGTTTAGATTTGAGGTTGAGTTTCAGGGTCCCACCTGAAACTCAACCTCAACCTTAAACCCTTTATTTAATTGACCGAGCGAGCGAACCGACCAAGGTCTTCGAATCTAGTTGGGGTGAAAACACATTTTTTGTATTGTATGTAGATATGTTTGTTTCGCGATAGCTCTTGAACCAGTGATTCAAAATTGATGAAATCTCAAACGAATGTAGGTACTACTTACACTACTTACACAATTTTTCAAGTTCAATGGGGATGAAAATCGGTAGGTAAATATAGCTAGGTTTCTTTGAACACTTATTAATTGTCAATATTTCACAACTATTGTTGACGTTAATAATCTGCTTATATATAACTAAACTATAAATTTTCCCGCAACTTCGTCCGCGTTAATTATAGCCTATGCACTCAGATAAATTAGCTATCTTTAGGTGAATGAATTTTGAAAATTGGTCCTATAGTTTCGGAGCCTATTCGATGCAAACAAATAATCGAATCTTTATAATATTGGTAAAGATTAAATGCCTTCGTCTTCTTGAAGAATAAACTTCCTGATACAACGCGTCCTATGTCAGTTTCGTTATTACTTATTACTAGTTGAAGTATTCTTAGCAATATCTCAAAGGGCCAAAAGAAAAATAATACCATATCTCCCTTCTTTTAATAGAGAAAATCTTTAATTGAGCTCTCCCTATTGTTGCCTCACATAAACAAATGTACTCACACAATCACGCGTATAAATAGTTGTCCAGATATATAGTAATAAAGTATAAATGATGGAACTTACATATAGGAAAATATAATATATTTGTTCGCATAGCTACGACTTGAGCTATATATATTACTCAGTGATGGAAGAAGGGTGGCGTGGAATAGGCTTGTGTTGTTTATTTTTGACGACTGGTTTTTTTTCTACATACTTAGTATCACGTCTTTATCTCTAATGGGGTAGACAGGGCCTAAGGCCATAAGACCCAAAGGCCATGTTTAGCATGTTCATGAAAGATGGAATACGGAATCAAAATGGTGATGGGTTGCTAGCCGCATCGCCTATTTACATGATAATTAGATTAGCGCCTACAACATAATAAATAACGTATATTAATTAAGTTTCAGACAAACTAAGTAATAGTTTACATTGATTCATAGTTACGGATAAATAATATTTACTTGTAAAGATAGTTTCCCAGGTATGGCAGTGGGATACCCATGGGATTATTTCCTAACAAATAAAAGTAAAATAATAATAGCTAAGCTGGTACTTTTTTCAAATAAATATAAAACACGAATGCCTTCCAACAACAATATAGTTAAGTGTTACTGGGAATGATGTCACGATACCCTTACGATACCCCACACATTTTAGGAGATACGGTGGTATATAGAAACTCACATACATACTTGCTCAAAAAACATGATGCTCACCTGGGCAGGTTTGAGAGGTCAAAGCTTACTTAAAGCGCTTTTTCCTACTGGCGAATTACATCAAATCCGGTAAGACCTTTTATTTTCAAAGACAGTCAATAAATAATCCATATTCGTAGTTTTATTTAAACCTGTGATCACAAAAACTAACATAAAAACTGCTCTGGTCTTTTGCAAATTGTTAACGCAAATTCTTAATATATTTATTTCAAAGATTTCATATGGCATGGTTACACGTCCTAATCTACCGTAATTTAATTTCTTAAGCTTAAGAAGACACCTTTTTAAAAAAATCTGGCTGCCTAGGTTGCAACACGTGCTTTGCTGACAATGCTAATCTTGGATCCATTTCTTTCACATAGTGCTGTACATAATTGTTGGTTTTCTCAATCAAATTTTAAATCATCAGAGCCCTGGATAAAAGTAGGTACTCTACGTACCGAGTTTGATGAATTTTAAATAAAAAGTCAGCAGTTTGATCCTGCCATGAATATTATATTTGTTCTACCAAAGATGAAGCGATTCCTTGCATCACCTTGAGTGTTGAAGACCTTGATTACTGTCGTAATTAAAACAACAATGACTTCAACAGCGACTCCACGGATTCTGTATTCCGAACACACATACGAAGCGCGCGGCGCTCCGTCTTAAGGACGACATATGAAGTAATTTTTTTTCGAACACAGTGCCATTTGAAACACCTCCTTACATCCTACACATTAAAGTCCAAATTCGCCTTATACGCGAAATATTTTTTCCATTTCATATTTACGAATATGCCCCAAATTCCCCAAAAATTAGAACCGTGAAAGCTAGGGGGTGGCTCAGTGTGGGTAGTACGAATTTTTCTACACACACAAACGTAATAAGGGGGAGGAGGGGGGAATGAGATAGTAGATAGTTTTAGAAAAGGAGAATGTAATATGTTGTTCGAGCCGAGATCCGTCACCGAACTCATTTCGCCTTATTTTGATTAAATTTGATTAGAATATGTTGTTATCGGGAAAACAAGCGTAATAGGACATTCAGGAACAGGGAATATGACTGTCATAGTGTACATACAAGGCTTAAGATCGTTAGTGTTTGGAGTTCAAGGAAATATACATCATATTAGCTTTGTGTTTGCGGTGCCAGTTAATCCTTTTGTTGAGCCCGTACTAAAAGCCTTGTTTATACGCGTAGAGTAAACCGTAGAGTAAATGGTAGAGTAGTAACTACTTACTATACCGGTGTAAAGAGCATCGGTAGAGAGTTCTAGAAATTGGTAGATGACTAGAAATGTGAGCACGTTACTCTACCACTTGCCTTCTCTCACCACTGCTTTGACTCTACCATGCGCTCTACCAATATTTGGATACTCTACTCATCTATACGCTTAGTAAAGATCGGAAACTAGTGACAGCCGCCGCGTTAGAACGCGAGTTAGAATCTACTAATCAAATTTCAAATATACGTTTAGACTAGGTAGATGTCTAGTCTTTACGTATATTTGCCAAGTCTGGCAGGGTTACCCAAATTGGTAAATTAATAGTCTGTACTGTAGCACTTACTCGTTTACAGTATAGTAACCAAGCATAGTAAAAACTTTACCGTTTTACTTAACCCGTGTAACGGAGGCTTAAACCTATCCTAACTGATATTATAAATGCCAAAATGAGTTTGTTGTTTATTTGGTTGTTTATTAGGCTTTCACGCCCTATCTACTGAACCGATCATCAAGAAATTTTGCACACACATAGGGGGTTGCAAAAGAGATTGCACATCGCCTGATCGCTGTCGCGTCGAGTCTCGTGACAGGAGGGCTGGCTGTTTTTTCGCGCAAAGGATAAGCGTCGCAATCCAGCGTGGGAATGCAGCCAGCGTTCTTGCCAACATGCTACATGGGCATGAATTTTTAGATTTATAAGTTTATTTTATTATGTTAAAGTAGTTTAGTAAATTAGTTTTATTTAAAGATAGTATACCATAAATATTTTCTAATAAACATATGTTATAGTAGGTTAGGGTACTGAGAAGGACATAGGCTATATATGAGGCGGTCAGAGCCGCGGGTAACAGATAGTTTTTTAAATAAATCTTTAAATTTGTAGTACTCAACTCGCCGCTGCTGTAAAAAATGGTATAATAAGTAACATACTGTACTGTATTGTACTGTACCATATGTAAATCACTGAATAAAGATTTTTCTATTCTATTCTATTCTAACATATTAAGCACTCTACCGTTTACTCTACGTGTGGACCGCAGGCTTCACAGCTAAAAAGTTCAATGGGGGCAACAATATGGCTTTAGCATTAGGGGATAAGCGTTGCCAAATATTAATAATATTAAAACTTATACGAGATAAATTCATAATATAATCCTGGGAGTCAATTTTTGAACTAATAGAACCAATCCACCACTCGTTGTGACGTCAGCACTCGGTTCGTATTCACATGTGAATAAAATCAACGAGCGGGCCTGTTTTTACGTATTTTTGAACCGTGCGCTATGTTTCTATTGCTTAGAGTTGCCAACAAAAAAAATATTGTTACGGTTGCCAGAATAATTGAACGCACAGCAAAACTAGTAGCTTAAGCTGGGAATACACGTCCAATTTTCAATCCGACAATCGGACGGTGTTGCCATTTTAGGTACAGTGTCTTTAATTCTAGGGGAATTTGATTGTCTTTAGGCAATTGTTTTTCGTAATCTTCTTTCGTAGAAAAACCAGTTAAATATGAACAAGATATACTATATGTATACTATAGACGAAGTCTTCTCAGTAAATGGCGTAATAAAAATAAAATTGCGAATTGTACAAAAGCCTTCTTATTTCTTAATTATGTTTTCTGATTTTCTTAATACAGTGACTAAGGCATATCTAGGAGGGTTTTTAATGCAATTTCTTTTAAAATCTTAATTTTTTTTTCATGTAGGTGTAAGGAATTTCTTATTTTTTAAAAGGCAACGCTGCAATCGGATCGGAAGAAAATCGGACGTATATTCCCACTTTTTGTAGACAGTTGTGGCAAAAACGCTAGGATCTAAGGACGAGAATTTAAGAAAAATTAAACATTTCGTCAAAGTCAAATTTGACATTTTGCACGCGTAGTCCGGTCCGAGTGGGCTGCTACGACCATTCGGAAAATCCATTAGAATAATGATTCAAAAATAGAGCCAATTAAGATTCACCATGCGGAAACTTGACAACGATTTGCGGATCGATTCTCTCGGTTGAAAAATTGACTCCCTAGCTTTACTCACGTTTAATTCGTCGGTTTCGCCGACTAGTTTCGGTCTGTTGAAACCATTATCGGGGTGAGTGTTAAGGGTAGCGACACGATTGTTACGCTCCCAACAAAGGATTTCATAACAGACCTCTATTGTAGGTATACATGGCGAAACTTAAGATTGTTCTCGATCTTTATGGGGTGATTCAGCCCGTCAATATGAACAACTTTTCCTATGGGAACAATGCAGGAAACTCAAAAAAAAATGACACTGTCATACAAACATGTTATTGTTCAGCCGCCCAGGCAATTTGTATGGGAAAGTCAAAAGGTTTTTTTTTAGTTTTCAGCATTGTTATATAATTTCCCCATATAAAAAGTTGTTCTCACCGACGGGATGAACCACTCCTTTAAGGGTCCAGAAAGATAAAAATTTCACCACGTATATGTATGTAAGATTTTAGTTAATGAACAACATGAATAAGGAAATATTCTCATGGAAAATAAAGCATACAAATTGTTCTCAATAAAACCATATTGCGTTATCTTCATACATTTTTAATGCGCCGGGAAAGGCGGGTTATCGGCGAGTAAAGAAGGACTCAATCTAATAATACTCGTTTATGGAGGTAATATAAATAAAAAACTTTCAAAGTAAACAAATTCAATGAAGCAATTGTTTCAGAAACATACCTATCAGTTTCTAAAAAACCAAGCAACGCTAGCTAAGTTTCAAAAAGTCATTGTTAGATGGCAGTTGGTTCTCTGCTATGAACTAGACTATTCAGAATGGCGTAAAAAGGAAAGTACTTAGAAATTAAATCATAACAAATACAATAATAATTAAGTTGTATTATTTCTGTTTTTCCTTTGATGTGCAATAAAGGGTTTCCGACGAGAACGGTTTTAGACATAATAAATCCATAAGGGTTCCGTTTTTTGCCATTCAGCTACAGAACTCTAAAAGGAAATAATTTTCTTTATTGCAAGTTTTGTACCGTCTAGCGCCATCTATTGACATATGTTAAAGTAAACTATGCACGCACAGCACTTTCAAAAGTAAAGTGGTCACATTTGCTTTTCAATTTGTTCAAAGTGATGAGGGAATAGTGAAAGGGTTCGAGTTATTGAATAGATGGCACTTTTTTATGAATGTTAGGAACTGATCAACCTTTTTAACTTTTATTTTAAAAATATAACTCCTGTGTATTTTCTGTTTTTAATGTCAAAATGTTCTTGATACGTTCCGTTGTTTTCTCTTCACAATAAAAACTATCGAAGAAAAGGGGCAAAATTGTATAACTATAGAATAGTTATACAATAAATTTCAAGAAACCTTGCAACTTCTTACCTTCTCATAGATAAAGAAGTTTGAATAAAAGAAAAAGCAAGTCTGACAAAGTCACAATCACCAGCCATCAGAAACCTCAATCAGCTGATCGTACAACAACAATGATGTCTTCTCAAAAGAAGTCAGGAAATTTCTCAAACAAAATCATTTGACATGAAGCCAGTGAAAATTTAAACCTAAATGAGCCAATTGGCAAACAATAATGTGAACAAATATCAAAAATGGATGTCGTGTCCAAAAGTTGACACAGATTTCCCCGGTTTGGCATACATTTGCACTTTAGACGAATTGATTGTAGCTGAAAAATGCGACGCCTTGCACGAAATTATAGGCAAACACGACGTTAGCTACACGATCTTCAACAGTCTAGGCGAAAAGGTATTTCTAGCTGTCCAAGAACGCCATTTCCGAAAGTTTGAACTCAAGATATTTAATTTTTACGGAAACGAAGTTATACATGTGAAAAAGCCTTTCAAATGCTGCGTCCAAAGGGCTTCCGTCTGGGCCCCTCCTGAAAATTTCGTCGGCTCGGTTAAAAAAGTGGGATGTGATTATTTTGTTCGTAATAACCTTGGTGAATCCGTTCTGAAGATTAACACAAAAGGGCGGGTTCATTGCGTGTACGATATTGTAGCTGACAAGAAGGTAGGGGCGGTGAAATGGCAGATGACAATTTTGGACGTGAAGAACTTCGGCGTGGTTTTTCCAGCGGACATGGAAGTGTGGGAGAAGACTGTTTTACTAGGCGCATGCTTTTTGATCGGATATGTGAAATATAGATGAGTTTTCGGACTGTTATGGATTTTATTTTCTTAGTATTTTTATACTAGGTATTTGCTTGTAGTTACACCATTTAGAATGCTTTAAACATTTAAAAATACTTGGAAACATAAAAAAAAAATCAGTTAGTAACTATTTAAAAGCACTACCCAGCGAAAGTAATGCCACAGTTCAGTTCTTTTGATATGTTCCTATTTTTTCCTGTTCTTCCATATCTGCCTGGAAGGTATACATAGAATACTATGTCTCTTCCTAAGCAGTAAAAATCACATCACTTGGTGTCTCACTTTCTGGCTTGGCCACCATCACGAATTCAAATTCTGACCATGCCAAATTTTACTCGAGAATTACTTGAAATTAGTCGGCAAATATGAAAATTAGTCGGTCTGTTCAGAAGTTACAAGCATGTTTTAGTGGCAAAGCAAGGAAGCACACTTCGGCATGGCAACCTTCGAATCTCCAAAACTATGAGACTATGACACCATGAGCTGATTTCTCCCCAATTTAATCGAGAGTTGGTCGAAATCAGTCACCTAATCTTAGAATTGCTCGAGCCGTACCTACTTTAGAAGCTAAGTTTAGAAAGTATTATTCTTTTTAATTTATGTTGCCAGAAATAAAAAACACAGACTACATAACTGTTATATTATTAATTAAAAAAATTAATGGGAAACATGGAGATAGGTATATGTACTACGTTTATACTTCAGTGGTGGGAAACATATTCCCTATAACTGCAAAAAGGGTTAACTTTTTTTTGTGGCAAAGCCAGAACGCACACTTTGACGCACGTGACGAGCTCCGTGGCGCAGCGGTCAACACGCCTGCCTGCGACACGGATGGTCCCGGGTTCGATTCCCCGGTCAGATGGAAAATGATGTTTTTCAGATTGACCTGGGTCTTGGATGTTTATGTATATAATAAGTTTCTATTATAAAATATAGTATCGTTGAGTTAGTACCCCATAACACAAGTCTTGAACTTACTTTGGGGCTAGCTCAATCTGTGTGTGATTTGTCCGTATATATTTATTTATTTATTTCTACACTTTCTAGCTTGACCACCTCCGTATCTGTATCTCGGAAACTATAATTAATTATAACACCTAGCGTGATCTGTTTATTAGTCGAAATTTCAAAGCAATATGCATTTGATATTATAACTATTGAATAGAGAAAAAAAAAATCGGTCGTATGATGCTCGTACTCAGTCACATTGCCGCTTATAATAGGCACTCGGCTTAACACCTTGACTAAATACAATATCCATCTGTATTATTATCGGCTGTTAATAGTATTTTGTTTTTAAACTGCTTTTACATTTGGCGTCAGGTTACTCAGGTTTATAAAAGGAAATTTTTGAGAGGACTACAGATTATTGCGTTGAAAATGAAAATATTTTTATAAAAGAAATGACATTTATTTGTACTTTAAAACAATCAGTCTCACTCACTTAACTATAGGATAGGAATGACTTAAGTAGGTAATACTAATAACGAAATTTTATAGTAAGACAATCAACGCCTTCTTTTTTTCTGTGGAGATTTAGCTTCCTCTTCCGCTTCACCATTTGCCTCTGGTTCATCAGCCGCTTTCCTCCTCACAGGTCCTGTATGGGTGATGGGCACTGCCCTCTCATCTTTGACTCCCGAAGAGGCTTTAGGGGCTATCACTGACAACACGCCATCTGACGACAATTTTGACTCAACTGTCTCAGGATTACATCCTTCAGGTAAAGCGTAGCGACGTTTAAAATGTCTTGAGACATAACCATGCTCATCTTCCTTTTCCTCGTGTTTTCCTTCAATGACGATGTATCCATCAGCAGTTTTTACAGAAATCTCTTCAGGAGCAAAATGTTGGACGTCTAAGTTCACTTGGAATTTATCTTTGTCAGTTTTGATGGTAGAACCGACGTCTCTGGCCACAGCCGCTAGATTCCTCCACGGACGGATGTACTTCCGGATCTGAAGTGCTGGGCGGTCTAAAACGTCCGTCAGGAAGTCGTCAGAGGACAGATCCAACCCAAAAAGCTGGTCACGAAGACGACGAGGGCGAAGTTCGTCAAACAAGTATGGTAACAGCGCCATTTCTTCGATAAACGGTTGCTTCGTGAACTAAGATACACAAAAGTTCAGAACTTGCATAAACTCGCAAGAAAACTCGCAGGTATTGCGCGTTTGCTGCACTCAAGTTGCGTTCAATACAAAATACTGCTGTGCTGAGCGAGCATCGCTCATCGCTTTTATGTGAAATCCACTTTGTCTGGAAGCTTGGTGAATATTCTCGATATTCAGTGGCATCTATCGGCGAGTAGCGGAACTTCGTAGTAAACAAAGAGTTCTCCAGGCTCCAAGATATTCTTGAGGGTTCTCAAATGTTCTCCTAATTACATTGGAATTTTTAATATAAACATGTACCTGTGAATCATGTGAAGATGGTAATATTTTGAACTTGATTTATTTATGATAATGAATAATGATGTAATTTTTCCATTATAAGGTTTATGACTACTTCCACTAGATGGGGTTACCAGTAACAATAGTGAGAAATAATAAAATGACTTTGAAAAAGTAGGTACTCGATAAAGAATGATTCATTTCATTATTATCTTATGAAATTAGGATTCTGATGAGTCTACCAACAATCATATAAGTACAATACTGATGTGTTTAGCTTCTAACCTAAAAATGTTACAGAGCGTGGTAGGTACCTAGGGTAGGTACCTATGCATTAATACAAATGGGTGATTAGGTAATCCAAGCACAAAAAATGTGCTTGGCTTAGTCATAAAATATACCTAGCTTCAATACTTTGATAGAATGTCTTTAGGAAAGTAGGTACCTAACTTGAAAATAGAAAGTTAAATAACATCGGTAGGTAGGTACCTAGTAGGTTGGTATAAATAGTAAGTAAGTAGGTACCTACTTACTATTTATACCTACCTAACCTACCTAACGAGCATGGATCTAAGAATCTTACGAGATAGTTGGTTCATTCATTCATCATCATTTCTTACTACAATCAGTAGATACACGCTTGCTTATTAGTAAGTAGGTAGGTACCTAGATTAGATACCTACCTAATAGTAGGTTTGGCAAATAACCTGTTATTATTTTAGTTTTCAATTTGAAACTGCCTATAGTGTTATTTATAAGGCCAAAGTTCATTGAATACACGCGTGGTTATCGTATTTCACACAGGAAATCAAGTGAAACGATAAAACAACGCATAGAAACAGACCACGTTGTTACATTGCCGATTTTCAACATAATTCTACATATTACAACTTTATAGGTACATCATCATCATCATCAGGTCTTTATTAGTCTCCACTGCAGGAGCACGACCCTCTCCGTACTGCCAGAGCAGTCAGAGGATTTGGCCTACACTCTCCACGCTGGTCAGACGGGTTGGAGAGTCTCTTTGATGTTAAAAAGCTTTGTTTAGCTTGAGTTTACGACATCCACGGGAAGATTTGGAGCTGAGATTTGGAGTGGTCCTATTCTTCTCTGTCGGGAACCACACGGCACTTTATACGGAATGGTGTTATATATTGTTTCTTAAAAGATACTGCCTGCAAAGCACATATAGGTATTTGAATGTTATGAAGAATGAACAATTCCAAAATTAACTATAGTTTAGTGCGGCAAGGCAAACAAAGAAAAAAAGAATGCATTTACTAACTGAATACTGAGTAGGTATATACCTAGGTATCTTTACGACGCATGATATTACCCATAATATAAAATACCTCTATTTAGGGACAAAAAGGAGGTAGGTACCATACCTATTTACCAAAATAGGGACATATCAAATATAGCTTTAAAATACCGCGCAGCTACCGAGTATGTAGCAGCAGTAATGTTACCAGTCGATGAATAAAAATAATACAGTTTTACATTTTTTCCGGGACCGGGGTACGGCATCAATTCTGCTGAGGTTGCATCCGGGAAAACGCTGCGATAAGAAAGTTCTACATTTTTTTTCATATATTGGCTTAATCTATGTATCTAAATATTACAAAAAAGGAAGATTTGTCATTTGTTGTAAGACGTAATTGATGAACTCTAAAATTACTTACTAAACCAATATAAAATATTATTTCACTTAAGTATAAAAAGCTACAATGTCACGCACGGGGGACGAAAATGCGAAACAGTTCGTGCTACTTACCGCTACCATACCAATTGTACGATCTATGTCAAGTATGTTATATATTATTGAGAGATGAATCGGACATTGATTATACCTGCATACCGGGTGATGCTAGGGTTTATCTATATATATAAAAGTTAAAAGTGATTGACTGATTAGATCAACGCACTGGCCAAACCCTTAGGGCTAGAAAATTGTCAAAACGGCGGAACGGAATAAGATTTCTGAGAATAAGATGAAATTTTGTTTTTCTTAAAATATTAGTTCAGATTGCTGCTTTGTAGCGTCGTTTTGTAATCCCTGTATCTAAACCTGAAGACAACGCGGACGAAGTCGCGGGTAACAGTTAGTGATAAAGTAATGTACGTAGTAGTGCGAGGCAAATAGGTTTGCGGACAAATTGCTGCTTGCAGCTGAGTTGCCCGTTTAAGAATCTAACAGACTTTTCAAAACTTATTGTATAACTTGATACGTCCTTGTGTGAATGAATAGTAGAATAAATTTGAAAAATTGCCTACAAACCTACAAATGGGCATACTTTTACTAGGAACTGTCACTAATTAGCAATTACACAGCATTCACAATAGGATTTTACATTGTACGTAGGTATATCTTACATGATAATTTTACTGTTTTAACAGTAAACTTTTCGTTATTCTACTAATATTCAATATCTTTCACAAATTGAAACATGTACCTTAAGCTGGCAACATTGATGACACCCATTTTTCACTATAGATTTGTCTAGACGGAAGCTCGGACCAGCCCGGATACTACTAGCGCTACTAGCGGGGAGTAGCGAAAACACAAACCGGATATTCTTGGAAAGTTCTAGGAAAATTATTAAAATCGCAAATTATTCAATTTATACGAATGAAACGTATAAAACTAAATCATGTTTCAGCCGTAAATATTTATTTTTTAGTTCTTTGTTAACTCATCATCCATACTTTCATTCAGAAATATAGAGAAATCAGATTTTATAAAGAACATTCTGGAACATTCGAGAATGTTCCATAAAAATCCCTGTGATGCGGCTACAGAGCGGCATCGACGCGATCACAGCGCCACTTGTGTCGGATAGCAGAACTAAATTCACGCTCAGAGATCTTAAACCTTTTTATTTTAAATTCATATTTATCCTTATATTCCCAGATAGATTTAATAAATATAATATATATACAAATAATAATGGGGCCCTCAGCTCACAAACTATTCAAGGTTGTGAGCAAAAGGCTGGTCGAGGTGTCGAATGACCAGAGGGCTGGCAACTATTTTGCCCAAAAGAATAAGCATTGCCATTCAACGTGGCAATGCTTATTCTTTGGGCTCTTCTGGGCACATTACCGCAGGGCAATGACCTGCTGGACATTTTCTATTTATAGGTAAGTTTTATTTATAAGTAGTTTTATTTTATAGGTAGGTTTAATTCTTAGTTTATATAAGTTAGTTTTAATATTGTTACTTAATTAGACTTGCTGTATAAGTGATTTTTACGGGTCTGATTTCTGTGTTCATTAATATATAAGTTTTTTTTAAATAAATACTTAGTAGTTCCATAAAAAAAAAAACAAATAAGTAAACATAAAATAATTATTAAAAAATTGGTACATTTAATTATAAAATATTTTTTTAATGCGCATATTTTAAGTGACTCACTTTTAAATTTTAGAATATGTCTCATTTGCACTTTTTGATTTTGAATTTTTTAATGATGCAAATGGATTCTCATATGTTTAATTTATATATCGTCACTAGTTAATTAACTATGTACATGAACTAAGAAAATATAATTTACTCACTATTCGTTTGTCGGTCCTTCAAGCCCTTTTTTTCAATAACGTGAAGGTACTAAATACTATGCCGTGTGGTTCCCGGCAGAGTAGAATAGGACTATTCCAAGTCATCCCGTGGATGTCGTAAAAGGCGACTAAGGAAACACAAGCTAAACAAAGCTTATTAACATCAAAGAGACCTCTCCAACCCGTCTAGCCAGTGTAGAGAGTGTAGGCCAAATCTTCTGACTACTCAGGCTAGTATATGGCTCTGGTAGTACAGAGAGGGTCGTGCTCCTGCAGTGGAGACTAGAAATACCTGATGATGATGACTAAATATTAAAAGATTTCCGGGCTCCAAGGAACTTTCTTTGGAGCTCTTAATTAATAAAGCATCAAAGATAGATCTATCAAAAGACACGGTTGTTATGTGTTTATTTTTGCATATTTTAAGGAAAACTTTTTATCCATCTGTTTAAGGCAAGAAATAATTTTTTTTTATCTTTTCCATTGGGTGGGACCGTTAAGTTTTACGACGTTTGGCTTTATCAAAACTTATTTAATAAGCATAACCATTAAACGTGGCAACCCTGCCAGTCTTATGGGCACATTACCGAAGGGCAGTCACCTGTGGGACATTTTTTGTGGTTATCTTTTAAAAATATGAAAGTTTTATTTAAGATAATATTTAAACTGTACATTGCTTGATAAGTTAAGTTTCAGTTACATCTTACTCATTTTAATTCAATAAAATCAAAATTAACATTTAACTAATGTTTTCTTATGTTTTCGCGGTTGTAACACACTTAAATAAAATTATTTTAATACGGTTTTTATCGCGTTTATTACATTATTTATACACCTAACGTTTTGAACACTTTACAGTGTTCGTGGTCGCAGGTAGACTAAGTTGACATTTGTCTAGTATTTTATAAGAACTGCAAAATCTACCGCCTAACATATTTATTGATAACGTTCCGGATGTACGCAGTATTGGCTCACAGTGTCTGAAGGTCTTGCAGTCTTCTGCTTAGCTTGAGATTTGATTAAATTGATGACTGGATCCCAAGCTGGTGGTAACTGGCAACCATCCTCTCTATTGAAATTAGGATGATTTTAATTTGAATAGCCTCACGAAGCATTTTTGGAATGTGATTTTAAGCTTTCGCGGTCACAATCACTATTATGTTTACTACGGGACTTACCGCAATTATTTTTGAGTTCTGTCTGATATTTCGACAACATTGCAAATTCTTGGAATGTACCTATCTTTTTTCTTTTGCAAAAATTTGAGGATTATTAAAACGCATATAATGGTTGGGGTTGTCTAAGGCATGTTCACAGACTGCAGACTTCGTTGAGGGCCTATTCTTTATGTCAGCAATATGTTCTTTTATACGGGTACCGACGCTTCTCTTTGTTTGCCCAATGTATGATAAACCACACTCACAGTCAATTTTATAAACTCCAGCATCTTGTAACGGGATATTCGATTTGACAGGTCTTAAAAGTTGGTTTATTTTCTTGTGTGGCTTGTAGTAAGTCTTGATTGAAGCACGCTTCAGTATATTACCAATTTTGTCCGTGACTCCCTTTACATATGTTAAGATGGCGGGAAAACCATCAACTGTGTGAGGATTTGGGCGGCTTCTGTGATGTGTTTTTGTAAGGTTGAGGTTGTTGCTTCTTAAAACCGATTTTTTGGAGCTCCTTCTTGAGGTGGTGGGTGTCACAGATGCCATGTGCTCTCTGAAACAAAGATTTACCAACGGTAGCCAACTGACATGGATGATGATGGGATTTGCCATTGAGATATTTGTCCGCATGGGTAGGCTTTCTAATTATAAACACATTATGACTAATACTATTATCAGGATTTCCAATTATTAAAATGTCAAGAAAGGCAATGAATTATTTGTGTCAGTTTTTAAGGTGAATTTAATTTTGTTATTAATTGAATTAAGATGGTTTAGTAATATTTAATTCCAATAAATATCTTTATCTATAATATTGTAAAGATGTAATATTTGATTGTTTGAACTCTGAAAATATTGGTCGAATTTTTAAAATTCTTTCAATTACAGAAAGTTATTTTATGGCTTGTATTTAAACGCCTACCAAAAACGTTTCAATTTTTCTACCACTGAAATTCGAAACGCTAACCAAAACAGCAAAGTGATCACCAAATTGTTTTTCCGAAAATATTATATAAAAGATACAATTTATATATTTAGTCAATGCCTCAAAATATAAATAAATACATTTAAACTGCATTTCTGACCAAAAATGACATTTTGTCACCAATTAGATAATACCAATATTTTGTTTCGAGTTTCAATTTGGTAATTTTCGCAGATAAAAGTAAAAAGTAAAAAGTTGACGATCGATCACTAGTTTTTGTGATACCAAATATAATGCGGTTCC
The DNA here is from genome assembly GCA_963082605.1 of Rhodophaea formosa. NCBI lineage: Eukaryota > Metazoa > Arthropoda > Insecta > Lepidoptera > Pyralidae > Rhodophaea > Rhodophaea formosa. Next base: position 1,893,159 of record OY720228.1, on the reverse strand, counting down.
CAAACATATGTCACTTCTTAATTGTAATATAAGTATAAAATTAGTTAAAATATAATAACATCGCACTGTATTGCACTCTCAATTTTACTGGTATATTTTAATGATATACGACTGCAAACGAGAAAGCGGGTCACGAGTTACCTGATGGTAAGTGTTCGGGTAGTACGGTGGTGAAATTTTACGGCAAGTGTTAGGTTGGAGAATTCCTCGAAGCATTCCCCATGATAAATGTCATAAAGAATGCACAAGTATGCGACATCCCTACGCAGAACCAGAGGATTGAGATGGTCGACGAGAATTCGTCGTCAACCTTACGGATCGCGCGACGCGGTCAAAAAGAAGAAGATGGCGTTGAAGCTCCCCAGGCCAGTGACGGGAACAATATATTATGCGGTCTTACTTGTGCTTTATACAGGTGAAGCCGATGAAGCCACCACCCAGTTTTTTATTTGCCATCTGAGCATTGCCTTTTAGATGACCGTGAAATTGAACGTCACTTGAAATTCGTGGCTGTGCCTGTGTGTGGGTAGCGGGGTGAAGAAATAAAGGAAAGGAATTGTAAATTTATCCTTCATTAAAATAATCTGGGTTCAATTAATTATTTTTGGATGACAGTCAATAGATTTTGTAGAAAGGTTTTTAATTTTGTAAATTATGTAAATAAATAATAGGACATGCTGTTAAACATTATTTGGTGATCATTTATCCATTATGGGAAGTAAAAAGAATATTTGAACAATACATGCAATATTCTGATTCGTGTTTATTTATTTTGGACCATAATGGAGTATGTTTTAGGACTTTTTTAAAAAGTTATTTTAATTTTGTGGAGACGTTTAATTTATTTGGGTTAAAAAAAATATTTCTGGTGAGCGTTTAATTATACCCTTATTTTATCTGCGGGTGACATAGGCTATAATTTACGCGGATGAAGTCGCCGGCAATTTATTTTTAGTTCTCACACCAATAGTTTGCAACCTCTGACTATACGGACGCGCGGCGCGCCAAGTCTCGAAAATTCTACTCGTTCATAGATGTCGCCCTCCGCCAGCGCGTATAAAAGCAATTTGACAGGTCGCGGCCGGCATTATTTGAGAAATACACGAGAGCACACACAGTGAATCGCTGCGATAAATTTACGCTATTTCTACACGTGGTGATAAAAGAAGCAACGCTATACTAGTCACTGATTTCAAGAAGTATTATTTGTGAAAGTTCTGTGAAAAAAATCAATATGCCCGAAGAAATGCAGACCCAGCAGTCCGGTGAGGTGGAGACCTTCGCCTTCCAGGCGGAGATCGCCCAGCTCATGTCCCTCATCATCAACACATTCTACTCAAACAAAGAGATCTTCCTTCGTGAGCTGATTTCCAACTCTTCTGACGCCTTGGACAAGATCCGGTATGAATCTCTCACAGACCCCTCGAAACTCGACAGTGGGAAGGAACTGTACATCAAGATCATCCCGAACAAGAGCGAAGGCACGCTGACCATCATTGACACAGGTATCGGTATGACCAAAGCCGATTTAGTTAACAACTTAGGTACGATCGCTAAGTCAGGAACAAAGGCCTTCATGGAGGCGCTTCAGGCCGGCGCTGACATCAGTATGATTGGTCAGTTCGGTGTGGGTTTCTACTCCTGCTACCTGGTTGCCGACAGAGTTACAGTCCACTCCAAACATAATGATGACGACCAATACATGTGGGAGTCCGCTGCTGGTGGGTCCTTCACCGTCCGCCCCGACCCTGGTGAGCCCCTCGGCCGCGGTACCAAGATCGTCCTACACGTGAAGGAAGACTTGTCCGAGTTCCTGGAAGAACACAAGATCAAGGAAATCGTCAAGAAGCACTCCCAGTTCATCGGTTACCCGATCAAACTTGTTGTTGAGAAGGAACGTGAAAAGGAGCTGTCTGACGATGAAGTCGAGGAGGAAAAGAAAGAGGATGAGGCTGAGGATGAGAAGCCCAAGATCGAGGATGTCGGAGAGGATGAGGACGCTGACAAGAAAGACAAGAAAAAGAAGAAAACCATCAAAGAAAAGTACACTGAGGACGAGGAACTCAACAAGACTAAGCCCATCTGGACCCGCAACGCTGATGATATCACCCAGGAGGAGTACGGTGACTTCTACAAATCCCTTACCAATGACTGGGAAGACCATCTTGCCGTCAAACACTTCTCCGTTGAGGGCCAGCTTGAATTCCGTGCTCTACTGTTTGTGCCTCGCCGTGCACCTTTCGACCTCTTCGAGAACAAGAAGCGCAAGAACAACATCAAACTGTACGTCCGCAGGGTATTCATCATGGACAACTGCGAGGACCTCATCCCTGAGTACCTGAACTTCATCAAGGGTGTAGTCGACAGTGAGGACCTGCCCCTCAACATCTCTCGTGAGATGCTGCAACAGAACAAGATTCTCAAAGTAATTAGGAAGAACTTAGTTAAGAAATGCTTGGAACTTTTCGAGGAGTTGGCTGAGGACAAGGAAAATTATAAGAAGTACTACGAACAGTTCAGCAAGAACCTGAAGCTCGGTATCCACGAGGACTCTCAGAACAGGTCCAAACTGGCAGATTTGCTGCGCTACCACACATCTGCATCTGGTGATGAGGTCTGCTCCCTCAAAGAATATGTTTCCCGCATGAAGGAGAACCAGAAACACATTTACTACATCACCGGCGAAAACCGCGACCAAGTAGCCAACTCATCCTTCGTTGAGCGAGTCAAGAAGCGCGGATATGAAGTTGTGTACATGACCGAGCCCATTGATGAGTATGTAGTCCAACAAATGAGGGAGTACGATGGCAAGTCCCTTGTATCTGTCACCAAGGAGGGACTGGAGCTCCCTGAAGATGAGGAGGAAAAGAAGAAGCGTGAGGAGGACAAGGTCAAGTTTGAGAACCTCTGCAAAGTCATGAAGAACATCCTAGACAACAAAGTTGAGAAGGTTGTTGTATCTAACCGTTTAGTTGAGTCTCCGTGCTGCATTGTCACAGCTCAGTACGGTTGGTCAGCCAACATGGAGCGCATCATGAAGGCCCAGGCTCTCCGCGACACCTCTACTATGGGCTACATGGCCGCTAAGAAGCACCTTGAGATCAACCCTGACCATTCTATCATTGAGACTCTCAGGCAGAAGGCTGAGGCGGACAAGAATGACAAGGCTGTCAAGGACTTGGTTATCCTGTTGTACGAGACTGCGCTTCTGTCATCTGGCTTCACTCTTGACGAGCCTCAGGTCCATGCTTCCCGCATCTACCGCATGATCAAGCTCGGTCTTGGAATTGATGAAGATGAGCCCATCCAAGTTGAAGAGTCCAGCGCTGGTGATGTCCCACCCTTGGAAGGCGATGCTGATGACGCGTCACGCATGGAGGAGGTCGACTAAGTTATTTTCCCGCCTATTTTCCGTAGCCATGTTGTAATGGTGTTCTCAGATTGATTTGTGCACTGGTGTACAGCCAAAGACTGATTTAGTTCAACAAATTCCATTATTGAAATAAATAATGTTAATTATAATTTACCTGTGTTGTTTAATTTTACCCTGAAATGGTAGGAGTAGGATAGGAAAACAATTTTTTTTCTTTCTTAGTAAATTTATTTTCACAAGTATGTAGGTATGTACAGTCTGCCACATGAAAGTATACCACCGATACCTGGTACCTACCTATCAAAAGTATTGGGATAGTATAATCTATGTGACCTACTGTACATTGCATAGCTCAATAAAATCTGCCAAAGTAGCGGTATAGATCAGTACAGATAGTCTAGAGCCTGAAGGACGGACGCGGATGAAGTCGCGGGTCTAAGCTAAAGTTAATCAAAACTTGCTCAGACCGGCCGTTTTGATAACGGGCCGTTTCAGCAGGCGGGACATTACCGTCGTCCAAATCGTAGCTTTCGCCGTATGCGATGCTCTCTTCGAGAATTTGACAATGACAAAATATAATTAGAGGTACCTATGCGTTACTCCAGCCGAAAAGTATCTCTTTTCGAAAATTGACAATGACAAATAATTAGAGCCTAATGTAGTATAAAAAACCGGCCAAGTGCGTGTCGGGCCACGCGCAGTGTAGGGTTCCGTAGTTGCGAATGACAACTTTAAGTTCACACTGTTCACACTCACACACCTCACAGTTTACCGACCAAAAACATCAAATAATCAAAATTGTATGAAATTTTACATTTTCGAGTACATTTTATAAGTTGGTTACCTATAACTTTTGAGTTTGTACTTAGTACTCAGCTCTGATAGTTTTCCTTTCAACTTCAGTATATATACTACTGCTGTAATTTTTTTCACGTATCCATATATTACCGTTTAGCAGATAGAGGGGGGGGACACGTACGTCTAACAAAAATTTGCATCTTGAATTTGTGCCGCCAGCCGTTTAAGAGATATTCGAAAAAACAATTTCTGGCTTACTCCAGCCGAATTTTTTTGATCCAGACTACCAAGGTCTAATGAAGTACACACACGGATAGCTTCAATTTGTGCTCAATAGTGCCTTATATTTTCAAATTTGTGCTCCATACGGTTTCAGAGGTATTCAATTTTCGGCTGGGGAGTAGGTAACGTTTGCTCAAAAAAAAACACAGACGAATTGAGAACCTCCTCCTTTTTTTGAAGTCGGATATTAGTAGGTATAGATTATTTATTCTAGAAAATTCTAGTACATTCGCAGCTTCAGCTGGGGTGATATCGATCCCCTCGATGTAGGTCGGGGATGGGGCGCGCGCGAACATTCTCGTCTTGGAAAGGTCACACGAGGGGTGAAAAGAGCGAAGGGGTGAAGTTGTAATTTTACATCTGTTACAGAACCGTTAATGAATAACTTGAATGAAACATTAATAATAATTATAGCCGTGTGGTTCTCGGCAGAGCAGAAATAGGACCACTCCCAAGTCATCCCGTGGATGTCGTAAAAGGCGACTAAGGAAACACAAGCTAAACAAAGCTTATTAATATCAAAGAGACCTCTTCAACCCGTCGGGCCAGCGTGGAGAGTGTAGGCCAAATCCTCTGACTACTCAGGCTAGTATATGGCTCTGGTTGTACAGAGAGGGTCGTGCTGCTGCAGTGGAGACAAGAAAGACCTGATGATGATGATGATTATCTTAAAGATATAGTGGGCCGCATAGAAAAAAAGACTATTCCTATATAATGGTACTATTTGTATTAGTGGTATTATTATAATTTTCTTTGTGGCCCACCTGTATCTGTAGGTGATGGTCACTTAGAGTTAGACTATCTAGACTTATTTTATGAGGAAGAAAGACTTGTGTGTTTATTTGTACCTAATGGAAAAACTTAAAAAAAACTTGGCTGTTTTTAAATTTTATTTCGCCATGCTTCATTATCAGCGAGTAGGTAACACAGGCTGTAACCTTTTTTTTAATTAGGGTCCTGATACGTGAGCCAAAGATGTTTTGTGAGTGTTTGGGCGGGACACATTTTGTTTGTTTGCATTGCATTGAATAGGCACCGAAACTACTTTTACACGCTTACTTATCTGCGGCGGGTGACATAGGCTATAATTTGCGCGGACGAAGTCGTGGGAAAATATCTAGGAGATAATAAATTCTCATGTCATAAATCACGATGTAGAATAGAAATACTTAAAGAGAGAGGAGAGAATATGTAGGCAGGTAACTAAGAAAAAAATTCTAAGTAGGTAACATTAAATCACGAACGAAAATTACAATTTCAGTTTACAATGCATTGTATAATGCGTATTACGCAGATAAGATGCAGTTAGGTCATTCATTTGACGCAGCAGCATTATGTGACTACATCATTCATACATACGTTAATATGCCAAGGCCTTAGAGAAATTTCTCGAGCGCCTGCGATTATTCGGTCACAAAACATACGCAATAAGACATATTTGATGATCGAAGTATAATATTGATAAGTATAATTATTAGGTTATATTAGTCACGGTAATTATACTATTACCTATATATAATCAAAGACTATTACCGTGTATTAGTTGAAAACCTACCTAAAGCTATAAATACAAAAATTCTATAGTTTCTAGTGTATAGTTTTATTTGGTATCCTGTGTAATTATAGTATCATTAATATTCTTAAAAAAATCTATAGACATTTGAGTTCCTGAGATGATGAGAGACCAAACAAAAAAACTGGCGCAATGAGGGTTCCGTACAATATGCTTCGAGAAACACACACACAATGTGCAAAAATGTTTTATTCAATTGACTAGCGCTATCTAGTGGTGTTTTAGTGAACTATTTCTCTAGGTGAACTTATTATATACTTTATTTTCAACTGATAGAATTCTTATTATTTTTCCTGTAATCTTCAAGCAATTATTGTAATTTTTTCGAAATTTTTGGCCCAGTAGTTTCGGAGATCAGGGGGGGGGGGGGGGGGGATGGTCAAATTTTGCCTTCTTTCGTGAATAAAATCAAAAGTATTGATTTTTCCATATTTGAATTGAAAAATATTTTTGAAATTTCATTTAATTTGGTTCAGTAGATTCTGAGAAAATCGACTGTGACAGACGGACGGACGGACAGACAGACGCACGAGTGATCCTATAAGGGTTCCGTTTTGAATTTGTTTTGTAAGGAAACCCTAAAAAACAACTAAACTCTTCAGCTTTTTAATATTGGTATAAGATAATAAAATAAGATTAGAAATGCATCAGTGGCTCAGGTAAGTCTTTGACACTGCACCAAGACCAGTTTGCCCAGCTATTGTAGAACCTTCTCGAGCGCCTGAGTAATAAGTATAACATAATACGATTCATGTTGATATGTCGCAGGTTTATCATAAAGTAATAATTTTGTCTCCTTCCGTTTCTCAAAAACCCAGGCTTTTGACCAAAAACCTGAAACCCCCGCGCGATAGATATAACAACGTACCTATATATTTTTTTATCTACATTGACTGTTTGTTTGTTTGTAGCGATAGCTGAAAACTCAAAAACCGATTTCAAAAATTCTTTTATCTATAGATTATGCTGCATTATAATTTTCTCGCAGTGGAGACTAAAAAAGACCTGATGATGATAATTTATAATGCGGTTAACATTATGTAATGTTAACCGCATTATAAATTACATTACGTGGACATAGTCGACTCGCGACAAACAGTTAGTACCTAGATTCTATTTGAACAGATAATCAATGAAGAAGGTTGCAAAAGAAGAACAGAACGATATACCTAAGTACATAATTATTAGTACACGATTAAAGTTTTCGTATCAGGTACTTGCTCGTAACGTTTGTTAGTCTAACTACAGCTTTTTGATAAAATAAGTTCAATAATCTCTCGTGTTTCGTGAATTTTCTAGGCTCATTTCATGCTCCAATGCTAACTATTTAGTAATCTGTGCCAATGCTCCAATTAAATGAATCCATTTAATTCGTAGAAGTTTCATATGTACTTAACAAAGTTTATAATAACAGACAGATCGTGTAATCAGTAAATAACTTCATAACTTGAAATCGTTTATTTGCAATTACTTAATTATCAAGTTGATAATTTGATATTACATTGGCATGAATCATGCCATTCTCGCCCCTGACAGAAAATTCTAGAACGCCTGCCGTAAAACACAAGCAAACATGCGCAACACGACGTATACTGATGTTTGTTTCAACAGGCAATGGTGGCGTTTCGAGAATGTTGCTCTAGAAATAGAATGCTAAAATTGTATCTGGGCTAAATATATTTTGATAATTCAAGTACTTTGTAAGTATATGTATACCAATACATCATAGATACGAACATTACGAATAAAATAACAAATACGAACGTTCTCGTTTTTTCTTTGCATTTGGTTCCAAATGAGTGTTGTTTTACTGTTTACCTGTTTACATAATTTTTACGAAGTACTTATTAAAGTTTGCTGGTTAGTTCACCAGTATAAAAGGCCAGGCCCTAAAAAGGGATGGGATGGATATGGATTGGAATAATACAATAGCAGGTCTGTTTCTTTATTTTTGAATAGGTACGCGTTTCTTTATGTAGCTAAAGAAATTTCGAGAAAACGCCTAAATCTTTTGTGGTTCCATTCAACTGTTGATAAGATTATTTGTTATGTTATATTCTAAGCTGTGCTAAAAATAAACTATTCTTTTCTTTCTGAAATAAATATAATTATTTATAGAGTTTCTTTGTTTTATTTTATTGCACTTAATATCCTACACCTATAAGTCCTATAACTACATTGAATAGAATAAAAATAAAAATAGACGGATTAGACGGTCAGTTACTTAAATATAAATAAATATTAATCAATATACTAACTTACTCTTTCAAGAACCTTCGAAAAACCCCGCTGGTTTAAAAGCCGATCAAGGAAAAAGAAACTTTGATTACAGACTGGCAAAGAACAAACTTATTCCTGTTTCTGGCTGTCGACACTCCCTATCGTCTTTTACTAGATTCGGCTTTTACGACAGCCGACATACAGCTTACTCATCATTTTTTTCCACTTTAGCACTGTACTTCTCAGAAATCAATACAGTCAGTATAGAAACAAATAGGTACGATATCCCGGTAGGAATAGCCTAGACATATACAAGGTCAAAATTAAAGGTCTGTATTCAAGGTCGTGCTCCTGCAGTGGAGACTAATTAAGACCTGATGATGATGATGCCGTGTGGTTCCCGGGAGAGTAGAATAGGACCACTCCAAGTCATCCCGTGGATGTCGTAAAAGGAAACACAAGCTAGACAAAGCTTATTAACATCAAAGAGACCTCTCCAACCCGTCTGGCCAGCGTGGAGAGTGTAGGCCAAATCCTCTGACTACTCAGGCTAGTTTATGGCTCTGGTAGTACAGAGAGGGTCGTGCTCCTGCAGTGGAGATTAATTAAGACCTGATGAGGTCAAATAGAAATGATTTGACAAACTTTCGCTCGCAGCTCCGCTCGCGTTAGTATCGATCCCTCGGGAACAGTACTTTTCTCCGGGATTAAGGGTAGCCTATGTCTTTCTTCGTACTCCAGACAACGTGTATGCAAAATTTCATGAGATCGGTTCATTAGAAAGGGCGTGAAAGAATAAAATGTGAATTGACAGTACCTAGGACCTACCCCCGGTCAGTTTATTATATTCTTTGCCCTGGTTGTTTTTTAGTTTTGTTTTTTTTATGAAATAGGACGGCAAACGAGCAAGCGGGTCACCTGATGGTAAGTGATCGCCGCTGCCCATGGACAACTGCAGCACCAGGGGTGTGACAAGAGCGTTGCCGGCCTTTGGTTTAATTTATATTTGGTTAAAATTTAGACTAGCTACTTCGACTAATATTCACCCGGTATACCTAATTTTTTGGGTTCCGTACCCAAAGGGTAAAAACGCGAACCTATTATTAACGAGACTTCGATGTCCGTCCTACCGTCTGTCACCAGTCTGTATCTCAAGGGCTGTAAAAACAAAGTAATAATAATAATTAAGGGGGTAATTAAGTAAGGCGTTTTTTTTTTCTGGTACGGAACCCCTCGAGTCCGACTCGCACTTGGCCGGTTCTACGTTACATAATGCGAAAGTGACCCTACCGATAAAAATGAAAGGTAGGCTTTTTCAGGCTAATTAGACTATTTGTGTAGGTAACACAAATAGTCTAATTAGCCTGAAAAAGGATATAGGCAAGACTGCGTGATATAATAATTAGGCAAAATTAAAAATTTGAAAAAAACCCACGACAAAACAGTGTTTTGCGCTAATATTGTGGCGCCCCCTAGTGAGTTACAGCCATGACACCTGTCTAAGAACATAAACTCATCAAACACAAACTCGTCATTGAAAACCGCATCAAAATCGGATCATTAGTTTAGAAGATAGGTGGGAACATTACTCTATTTTCTTTGGTCTCAGCTTTGCGCCTATGCGCACACACAAACAAACATCTCTCACCGTAAACGCATATAGGTACCTGCTCCGTTCCGTCGTGGGTAAAAATCGAAACCCACGTGGACGAAGTCGCGGTTTCTTGCTAATTCAACCGCGTGGCATGGACGTATAAAAAAAGTTTATACGTCCATGCCGCGTGGGTTATTTTTACGTAGGAATATTATTTGCTACAGCTAGTAGCAACTAAATAGTACTTATACTAGAGGCTAAGTATCCTTCAGGACGCCTAAAATAAGGGCCCAAGTCCCAACACACGCCCATGAGGCCCATCGTAGCGCGTTCTTTTCGCAATTCCCTCGACTGGCCTTTACAAACTTTCCAATAGCAGAAGGCACATTCTACGTTTTCTCCCTTACTGCCAAGCCAGCATGGAAGATTTTCGATTACACAATAAATTCAATAATTTTACTAATTCCGAAGTAGATGACTCAAAAGTTCAATAAACTAAAGCACGTAGGTGTTAACCGAGTTCTAATTTTATGATTCATACACCATCAAACAAGTCTTCCCACGAATCTTCACGAACCTTCGTTATGACGTCTTTCCTCATACCATACATTTTGACATTGGATATAAATAAGAGCAGTCTATTTCGCGCCAAAATCCGTAAACACTCAAAATTAGAATACTGTTCCATTTAGTGTAAATAATAGTACTAACGTCTAGTGGTAAATTATGTTCCAATCCAATGTTAAAATTATAAAATAATAGTTGCGAATATAAAATAAAATGGCGCTCGATATGCGCTCGATAAATAGGTACCTATCTGTTTATCCTAATTCTACCAAATAATAAAAAAGCCACGCTATTTTAAACATAATTAATTACCTACATGAAAAAAATTGTACCGAGATATCTAGTACCTAATAAAATAAGACCTACCTATCTTACAAAAGTGATGCAACATTAGTCATACTATAATAATAGCATTTCTTTCAAGGTGATCCTCTGGAATAACAACAATGACGAATTTTCTGGTACGCACTCAGAATAATAAATATCCAGAATGAGCCTTCTGTCATTTTTTTAAGCATCGAACTGTGTCCAAAGACGCGGCATAATCCCCCGCGCCCGCGCGTTTCACACCCGCTTAGTGTTGCTAGATTATAAGTTTTTAACATACACTTGGGGAAAAATATAAATATTTGTGTAATTGTTTGAATTAAGTTAATGTGATATTTTTGAACCAAGAATATAATATTAAACGTCTAAATCCTATAAAATAATATTTTATTATTTATAAAAAAAAATTCTTCCATGCTGGTTTGGGAGAAAGGAAAAAACAGAATATACCAGTTGCTTTTCTTCCCGCGCAGATCGTAAAAGCCGGTCAAGGGATTGGGCAAAAATCTAAGGAATCATATCAATAGGCGATGCGGCTAGCAACCCATCACTATTTTGATTCCGTTTTCCACCTTTAAGCCCACTATGATGCTAAAAGTGGCCAAGTCTTATGACTTTCGGCTCTGTCTACCTGACAACATTTCCTGGGAACCACATTAACAACACCTGAGTTAATTTGTTTGTTTTTATATGCCCAATTGTTTGTGTTATTGCGCCAAATAATATCTGATTAGTGCCTCCCTTATATAATGTTACTGTCCAAACCCGATTTTAAGACGAACTATTTTGTCATAAATCTTTAGGGCAAACTAGTTTGGCCTAAGATTGACTAAATTCTGAATATTTTTTCAAATTGTTTAGTTGCCAGTAGTTGGTAAAGATGACTAAAAGACCTCATTTTTGAAATCAAGATGGCGGACTTAATTTTTTATGCGAAATCGACATATTTGTAGTTGTGTAGGGTTTTCGAGGTGTAGAATTCAAAGAGGCGACTTCACATGAAAAATCGACATGAGTGTCGTTTTATAGGTTTTTTCGGGTGTTGGAATAGAAGTCGGCGGATGCGACATTTCGTCAAAAATCGACATTGGTGTCATTTTATAGGTTCTTCGGGATGTAGATTTCAAAAATGGCGTTATTTATGGAATCCAAGATGGCGGACACGACATTTCGTGAAAAGCAACATGGATGTCGTTGTATTGTTTTTTGTTCGGTGTAGATTTCGAAAATAACCTCTGTTTTGGGAGTTTCAAACTGCCGCGAAAAGTTACTTTCGTCATCTTGGATTTTTAAACTGACTTCATTTTCAAAACCTTCTACCCGAAAATCCCGTATAACGATACACATATTAATTTTGTATGAAAGTTAGCGTTCGCCATCTTAGATGCTAAAATTGACGTCATTTTCGAAATCTACACCAAGAAAAACCAACACAACGACACCCATGTCGATTTTCACGAAATGTCGCCTCAGCCATCTTGGATTCCAAAAATAACGTCATTTTCGAAATCTACACCCCGAAAAACCTGTAAAATTACACCCATGTCAATTTTTCATGAGAAGTCGCCTCCGCCATCTTGGATTCCAAAACTGACGTTATTTTTGAATTCTACACCACAAAAACCTATAAAACTTCACCCAAGTCTAATTTTTATGAAAAGTCTTGTCCCTCAATATGTATTCCAAAAATGACGTTTCTATGGTGCTCGACGCCCCCTTAAAGCTACTAAAAAGATTTTAATAATATTCAAATTCAGTTTATCCTAAAGATTTCAAGACAAACCTAGTTTATCCTAACACGCCCAGGACAGTTTGTCTTGAAATCGGGTTTGGCCGGTAACAAAACCTTAACTTACAATACTTACCTACTTAAAGTTTTCTTTATTAAATAGCTAAATTGACTAAATGCATGATGCCTTAAAACGTAATAATCAGTTAGGTATATTATAGTATACTACTTCCATAAATTTTATCATAAAATAAAGCTTTTCTCACATACTGGGTAAAAATATTTTATAGAATAGCAACACTTTACAATGAACGTCATATGGACTGGACATTGTCTTTGGCAAAATATTATTTGCAAAATTGAATTGTAAATGATTAAAATAGGTCGTGAATGTTCTAATTATACATGAAATGTGATCCCGTCATTTTTGTTGTTACGTCTAGTTGCATTTCTGCATGTGGGAACCGCACACAACAGCATAATTAAATTAAAATTGAAGAGCGCCGACACGTTAGCCGGCCGCCATGACAAATGTCAATTGACAATCCATGAGCGTATCTCGGTCATTTGAGCGTATCTTTTTCTTCCTCAGTTTTATGCGCCTATGCGGTTTCTGGATATTTATTATTCTGAGGGTACGCAATACGCAACGACGCAACCAACGAAAGGATCAATGCAGCTGCACAAAACAGCTGACGACCCCAAAACAATCAGTCAGTATACCTGTCTCTTTCCCTCTCGCGTCATGCTCTCGACTCTCGATTTTGCTCGATCTTTCTCCCCCACCCACTGTTTTCCCCACATTCTGCGTAAAGCGCGCTATTCATTACAAGACTTATCATTTATCACAGACTAATATCCATCTCTCTGCTTTCACGCCAAAACCAGTAATCCGATTTAAATGAAATTTGGTATACGGATAGTCTAGAGCCTGAGAAAGGACAAAGGCTACTTTTTCGTTAAATTTTTAATTAAGTCGAAAAAAGACTACCCAAACTCATTAGTCCCACGTCCCACGCGGACGAAGTCGCCGCATCAAAGTCATAATTTATATAAGTACATCAATAAATTTGTGAACATTTTCAAAAACAATGCAAAACGACTCGTGGGTTCGAATCCTACCTGTCTGTGGCGAATGCTTTTTCATGACATATTTTCAATTTTTGAAAACTAGAAAGATATTTATGAAACTTTCAAATGTAAGCATATCCAAGCATATGCAATACACGATCTATGCTTGTATTAAATAAAAAGATGGAGAATTACTTATATTTTTAGGCTTTCTAAGCCGAAAGGCTAAAAATAGAGCCCTTATTGATTCATCATGTCCGTCTGTTTGTCTGTCCGCATGACATAGCCATTTTATTTTGAAACTATTGAGACGACACATTTGAAACTTGGTAGGAATGTAAACTACTTTACGATTTTGATACAGGCTCCCATACATGGAATTAATACTAAAAAAAAACTTTTTTTCACCAAACATTTACGTGCGGAGTGTCTATACACTTTTAAAATTACATTGAAACCCTTAATGAAACTTAATTTTTAATTCAAACTTAGCAGTACTCTTTCTTTTTACTATTCTTTTTATCTTTGCACATTGTTTATTGTTAATGTAAGACAATATGTCGATCTAGTGAATATATATTTTAATGACTGATAAACTTTCAAACATGTAAGGCATGTATATGTTTGGATTCCAATCTGGGCCAACAGTCCAACACCTTTTTAAATTTTTAATGATTCCTTGCAATGTGAATAAATAAATAAATAAATAAATTGAAGTCTCTAAAACCGTTTTTTCGAGCCTGACTCGCACTTGGCTAATTTTATCATCATTTCATCTAAATCAATACATCATCGTCACAGGAATTCAGTTATTATATAATATTATGCAATAATTAACAAGGTATGTCAGAAAATATTAGATGCGTAGTACATAATATTACCGTGAATGGAACGCTTTACAATTCTCCCCAGTATTGACTGGTTAAATTCATTTTTACCCATCTCTTTCCCACAAACAACCTGTTCCACGTTCCAGAATTTTCGTAAAAGATACCATATCATTTAGAAAAATTACCCCAGCATTAATAAAAGTACGAAATAAAATACGTTTAGAAAATATTGGAGTGCGTGAGCCTAGATACTCCAAAATAATAATTACATGATGTGTGAAAATATCGTTAATAATCAAAAATAATGTATCATATTTACTAAATATATTTTTATTAAAAAATAAACATCATATTGTTGTAAATAGCCTCTTAAATTAATGTGAAACTTCTGTGTTTTAGAGAAAGATGTTAAGTGTACAAGCTTTCGTAATATTTTATGATTAAAAATGATTTGTTTGTTTGATTGACGTTGATATTTTGCTGGATACAAGTGATTTAATTTTATAAAAACCTGTCTGCAGAGTTAACTGGATATTTATATATGTACTTTATTAAGCCAAGCATCGTATACCCGCCAAATATAATGTAAATAAATACAGTCGAAAAAACATGAATGAATATTTTTTTAATAAATAACCTTAATATTAAAGTATTTTATTAAGTATCATGACCTCAACTTAAAATGTTTAAATTTTTGAGGTTTATTACCTTAGGTAATAACTTTTAATCTCCCAAAAGTATTGGTATTATCTTTGAGCTGGCAATCCCAGCGCATTACGCATGCATTGTTTTCTTTCGTTCTCTTTCTAACGAGGTCGCCCGCTATTGGCTCCCCGAGTGGATTATTCGAGAATGTTCGGCGCTATCTCGCTCCCCATAGGCCAATTCCAGCAAGCGGTGGAAACTTCCCGAAGTTGATTCGTTCAATATAAATACGCGGATGGGGCGCGGGAATGGCAGTAATATTTGAAACACGAAGCAAGACAGACGAGAAGTTGAGAGTTCGGTGCAAACCGGAGTTATTATTACGCAAGTGATTATTCGAAGTATTCAAGTTTATCTACGTTACAAGAAGACAGAAAACACAAGATGCCAGCTGTAGGAATTGATCTTGGAACCACATACTCCTGCGTCGGGGTCTGGCAGCACGGAAACGTGGAAATCATCGCCAACGACCAGGGCAACCGTACCACGCCATCATACGTCGCCTTCACCGACACAGAGCGACTCATCGGCGATGCAGCGAAGAACCAGGTCGCCCTGAACCCCACCAACACAGTCTTCGACGCAAAACGGCTCATCGGAAGGAAATTCGACGACCCCAAGATTCAGCAAGACATGAAACACTGGCCTTTCAAGGTGATCAACGATTGCAGCAAACCAAAAATCCAAGTAGAGTTCAAAGGTGAAACGAAGAGATTCGCGCCTGAAGAAATCAGCAGCATGGTTCTCACGAAAATGAAGGAAACTGCAGAGGCGTATTTAGGAACATCAGTGCGCGACGCGGTGATCACAGTGCCGGCTTATTTCAACGATTCCCAGCGTCAGGCCACCAAGGACGCTGGCGCCATCGCCGGTTTGAACGTCCTGCGTATTATTAATGAACCAACCGCGGCGGCACTCGCTTACGGCCTCGACAAGAACCTCAAAGGCGAGAGAAATGTGCTTATCTTCGACCTCGGCGGCGGCACCTTCGACGTGTCCGTCCTAACCATCGACGAGGGCTCGCTGTTTGAAGTTAAGTCGACGGCCGGAGACACCCACCTCGGCGGTGAAGACTTCGACAACAGGTTAGTCAACCATCTGGCTGAGGAATTCAAGCGCAAGTACAAGAAAGATCTGAAGAGCAACTCGCGTGCTTTGCGCCGTCTCCGCACGGCCGCTGAGCGCGCGAAACGCACGCTCTCATCCAGCACTGAAGCCACCATTGAAATCGACGCCCTGTATGAAGGAATCGACTACTATACTAGAATTTCCCGCGCCCGCTTTGAAGAACTCTGCTCAGACCTCTTCCGTGGCACCCTAGACCCTGTGGAGAAGGCACTCAAAGACGCCAAGCTGGACAAGAGCCAAATCCATGACGTCGTTCTAGTCGGCGGTTCAACACGTATCCCGAAAGTCCAAGCGCTGTTGCAAAACTTCTTCTGCGGCAAAAAACTCAACCTTTCCATCAATCCTGACGAAGCAGTTGCCTATGGCGCAGCAGTGCAGGCCGCCATCTTAAGCGGGTCCACCGATTCGAAGATCCAAGACGTCTTACTGGTGGACGTGGCTCCGCTGTCACTGGGTATCGAGACCGCTGGAGGCGTCATGACTAAGATCATCGAGAGAAACTCCAAAATCCCATGCAAGCAGTCGCAAATCTTCACCACATATTCCGACAACCAGCCAGCAGTTACCATCCAAGTTTACGAAGGAGAGAGAGCGATGACGAAGGATAACAACTTGTTGGGTACCTTCGACTTGACGGGCATCCCACCAGCCCCGAGAGGCGTCCCGCAGATAGAAGTCACCTTCGATATGGACGCGAACGGTATCCTCAACGTGTCTGCGAAGGAGAACAGCACTGGTCGCAGCAAGAACATCGTCATCAAGAACGACAAAGGTCGGCTATCACAGGCCGAGATTGACAGGATGCTGAGCGAGGCAGAAAGATACAAGGAAGAGGATGAGAGACAGAGACAGCGAGTCGCCGCTCGTAACCAACTGGAATCCTACGTCTTCAGCGTGAAGCAGGCTGTGGACGAAGCTGGTGACAAACTGACCGAAGATGACAAGCAAACTGCAAGGAATGCCTGTGACGAGGCTCTGAGATGGCTAGACAACAACACCTTAGCTGAAAAGGACGAATACGAACACCGTCTCAAGGATGTCCAACGAGTTTGCTCACCAGTGATGACGAAAATGCACGGAGGTGGCGCCGGTATGCCTGGAGGAATGCCTGGAGGCATGCCTGGCGGTTACCAGCAGGGAAACAGTGGCCCCACCGTTGAAGAAGTCGACTAAACGCCAAAGCCTAGTACATCCTAATTTACGTTGACTTTACAGTATTGTGATATTTATTTTAAGACTGATTATTTATTGCAGCAGATGATCACCTTGTTGGCTAAATAAATTTTATTTTAAGAATGAATTTTCTGCTTTTAATTTACAACCTATACAAAACCCTTCAACATTAAAATCATAATACATACACTACGCTTATTAAATACTACACTTCACTTATAAAATCATACTAGATACAGCTACAGCATTGTGACAAAAACAGACGGATATCAAGAAGACACTTGTAATAGTCCTCGTAACGTTCCGGAGGGCTACACGGAAACAACTTTCGCTTACTCATAAGTAGTTACAAAAACGGACGGACATCAGAGACTTAGTAATAGTCCTACAAGAAACAACTTTCTCTGTTGCTTACTCATAACAAGTACCAACTTATAGTCACACTAGATACAGCTACAGCATTGTGACAAAAACGGACGGACATCCTATACTAAAAGTAACGTTCTGTTGCTTGCTACCTACTTATAACAAATACCAACATACATACATAACTATCTTAGAGAAAACAGAAATAAAGCCGATCGAGGGAATACGCGCGAACCAAAGAGCAAAGAAAAATGTAGCTAACGAGCGATAAGACATTACCTTGTTCTGTGGCGCGTGCGTGCCTGTTTGCTTCAATACATTGCTATTAATTCCGTGACTTCGTCCGCGTAAATTATAGTCACGCATCTCGCAGGATAAATTAGCTTTGAACTAAAGAATTTTGAAAATCAGTCCGGTAGTTTCGAAGCCTACTCAATGCAAACAAACAATCAAATAAATCTCTATAATAATATACGGTTATCATGCGAGCGGTAAACATGATGATTCATCTCAAGTATCTCAACACGTCGCACGACGAGGCCTCCTACGCTTCTCACTGTGCCTAATTATGGTCTGAGAATAAAATTTATAGGTAGGTAGGTCACTGGCATCGAGATATATAAATACTAGTACATAATATCGATGATCACTGGCATCAGCATCATAAAAGTCGAAGAATAGAATGACCACCTCACAGGACAACCTATAATGGCATACACTTTGATTAGTGCAAGTGCAAGTTCATACATTGGCTACTAAATGTTTAGTAAGAAATCAAATCATACATTGGCTACTAAATGTTTAGAAGAAATGTTTAGAAAAAAAAAACTCAAACCTGGGGATATTGTTATGGCTGGTATACACCAGCCATAACAATATCCCCAGGTTTGATATCAATATGGAAATCTAAAAAAGCATCTATGCGTACACAAATGACAAAACTGTAGATGTTATTATTAGATTTCCAATTTTAACTTAACCTTACATCTGTTAAAACCATTGGGTATTGTGGCATTGACTTCCAAGACTTTAAAAAAAATTAAAATCTCTTTTGACAGTTTAACGCCCGATATATTATTTTTTTGCTGATTTATCCGTATGTATGACTCTGCGGAAAAAAAATACGAATGTAATGATACTTCACATATTAAAATCGGTCCAGCCATTTAGGCTGCAGGAAGCAACAATGGAACAGACATACATACATTAAATACAAACGTACGAAAAGCATTGACCTCTTTCTGGCTGGGTCAGTCGGGTAAAAAATAACTACTTTCAAAGATATATTTAGAATTCACATACGCCATGCCATCTATCGGTATATTTGTGCATCTTAAATCATGATGACCAACCAAAGCATTTTGGTACCTACGTTGCTCGATAGTCAGCACCTTCTCGGGTGCTTATTACGACTGATTTGATAATGTTTATTTATTGATAAAATCTGAAGATGTCGCTAGTGTCGCCAAGTAGGTACTATTATTTATATTCTGTGCTAGAAAGAAAGAAAGAAAATCGTTTATTTGGTATAAAACATAAAATGATAAATATAACAACCAGAAAGATACAAAGAAAAAAGAAATATACCTTTATTAGAATTAAACATTTCGGGATATTTACCGTGATTATTGTGGTTTCTTTGAGTTTTTGATATTTCGGTCCAGTTACATGGACCATGATCACGAAGGAAGTCCTTCCTCAGTTCCTTCGTGATCATGGTCCATGTAACTGGACCGAAATATCGAAAACTCAAAGAAACCACAATAATCACGGTAAATATCCCGAAATGTTTAATTCTAATGTTGATAACCGTGAAAGTTTAAAAAGTTACAATATACCTTTATGTTTATACCGAAATGGCCTCCGCTCAGCATATGTTGCGGCTGAACTAAAACGCTGGTCTTCCGGGTCCAAAGCAAAGAATATGTAGTCCAAAGATGTGATTTTGGAAATTCCGCCGTCATGTGTGTCAAATCAATGTGTGAGAGAACTATGAGAATCAGATTACCGCCAAAAACGGCCGTTCTTGGCGGTAATCATGTTTTCTCTTAGTGACTGAATCTCATAATATTAAAACATGATTCCAAAAACACTTCAAGTTATTTACTAGTGCTTATATGATTTACATTCTTGAATTTCTTTCTATTTGTAAAGTATTAGGAATAAAATGATTGGCGTCGCTACTTTGCCTAGTGTGCCCCCATAAGAGTCGCCTGGACGCGCATGTCTCCATACAAACGGAAATAAGAAATTGTGGCAATATTTGATAGTTTTAGAGTGAAATTAAGCATTTAATCAATTAATCTCATTATAATCTGCGCACGTTCCTATAGAGCTCGGTAAAATTATCAATGGCTTGAGAATTACAAGCCTTTTCAAATTTGTATGGGAATCTTGAGAGGCGTGTGGTCCCCGGCAGAGTAGAATAGGACCACTCCAAGTCTTCCCGTGGGTGTCGTAGAAAGCGACTTAGGAAACACAAGCTAGACAAAGCTTATATGTAAACATTAAAGAAACCTCTCCAACCCGTCTGGCCAGCGTGGAGAGTGAAGCCCAAAATCCTGTGACTGCTCTAGCTAATATACGCCTCTGGTAGTACAGAGAGAGTCGTGCTCCAGCTTAAAACAAGACTTGGTAACGATGAGTCACTCATCAATTTATATTGGTATGAGTCTACCTGTTTTTTTTTTAATTAATGGCAAAGAAATAGGACGCATATCACCCTTATCAGTATATCAGTTAGAAAAACAACAGACTTGCACTGATTGAGTACAACGGGCAAATAATTAATCGATGCCAATGACGTCCAACACTCGTTGCAAGGCTATCAGATCGATTGGATTAAAATTAATTAAATTAATTATCACTACAAAGTATAAAATAGTCGCTTCCTGTCTGTCTGTCCTTTTTATGATGTCACGTCACCTCCACTCATGAACTTTGACGCGCTTTATCTTTATCCTAACTTCCTAACCACAGAACAACAAACACATGTGTTTGTTGTTCTGTGTTCCTAACTAATATTTTCTTATGTTTTCGCGATTGTTACACATTTTAATAAAATTATTTTAATACGGTTTTTATCGCGTTAATTACATTATTTATACACCTAACGCTGTGTCAACTTAGTCTACCTGCGACCACGAACACTGTAAAGTGCTCGAAACGTTAGGTGTATAAATAATGTAATGAACGCGATAAAAACCGTTTTAAATTAATTTTATTTAAATTCCTAACTAATATATAAATGCGATAGTGAGTTTGTTTGTTTGTTTGTTACGCTTTACCACCGTATCTACAGAACCGATCATCATGAAATTTTGCATACACACATATTAGGGTACTGAGAAGGACATAGGCTATACATCACACGGGTGGTATGTAGTATTATATTGTCTTTGACCCAGGTGATATCACCTAGGTGATAACTTGATGAGTGGAATAAACCGATTTTTCTAGTACCTATGCGCACGACGTGCGCACTACAGCACACACAATATCGCCCAGCGGTTATGACGTACATTAAGATTCAAAAGATTCAAACGTTTATTCAGAAAATAGGCCCTTGCAGGCACTTTTTCACGTCAAATCACATTTAAATTATCTTATTAAATATTATGCATTTACTCATTATTGTTCAAAAGCTACAGACTACTAGCATTTCGGAACCGACCACTGCAGAGAAGAAATGCCGAAAGAAACTCTTTTCAACAGTATAGGTCGCCTACTCGCCTGAAGGGCTTTGTATGATTAATGATTATATTATATTTCTTTCTTTTTACTTTTCTTTTTTTTTCACCATTTTTCATTTTACAATATTATTACCTATACATTCATTATTTTTGGAACATGATTATGTTTACGATCGAGTGAGCAAACCACAAAAACAACAGAACATGAAGTAGTCTCAAAGAGGCCGACCAGACCAGTCTTGCCTCGCCATTGCCTCAGATGTCCCTTGACTATAGTGCTATCCAATCTGTTTGCATCCAAAAAATGTAGCCATTGAGAAACGACGGAAATAAAGTTAAATTAAAAATACACCGGCGCCTAAATACTTAAAAATTGTTGTCAGCGTGACCTTTTGGAATTAATAAGTGTCCCCGAAATAAATATATCCTATATTTATTTGGAGGAATTAGACAGATGAAAGAAGTGTTTTGTAAAGGCACGGCGCCAAATACTCATTTGATATGAATCACGGTTATTCCTGTCGAAGAAACAAAGGAATTAAATCGCCTTGCTTGTTTACTAATAAAGAAAGGCATATAAAACATGTCCACGGAACTGAAGCCGGGTGGTTCCCGGCAGCGTAGAATAGGACCACTCCAAGTCTTCCCGTGGATGTCGTAGAAGGCGACTTAGGAAAAACAAGCTAAACAAAGCTTATAAACATTAAAGAGACATCTTGAACCCGTGTGGCCAGCGTGGAGAGTGTAGGCCAAATCCTCTGACTACTCAGGCTAGTATATGGCTCTGGTAGTACAGTGAGGGTCGTACTCCTGCAGTAGAGACTAAAAAGACATGATGATGATGCTCTTCTCGCACCCCTGGTGTCGCAGTAGTCCATGCGTGGCGGAGATCACTTACCATCTGGTGACGCTTTTATCCTCACAATAACACTGTCTAGCTAGCTAGTATTAGGCTTCGTTTCCACCACAGATGTGTGAGGATGCGTAGCGAGGGATGTGATTTTGAAGAACCAATAGAATCACTTCATTTATCATGCCTCGCTCAGCACAGGTCTGGTGGAAACAGCTTAGCGAAGCGAGGTTTTTGTTCGTACAAAAAAAAACGAGCGAGTATGCGAGAATTGTGTTGCGAGGAATGAGTTGTGAGGAATGTGTTGAAATGTATGTATTGCAAGGTTTCATATGTTCTGTTTCAGCCAATCCATCATCGACGATCCATATACTGTATTTGTTGAAAGATGTGCGGTAAATAAATATGGATAATTGGAAAAAGAAGATACTCAGCAATAGCAAAGTGAGACGAGAGCAAAAGGCAGGCGTTTACGCCGTCTTGCTCCCACTACACTGCACCCCCCGCCTCGAAACATTACACAATTTCGCAACACATCCTCGCATGACTCGCACCGCACATTAATGCGCTCCTACACTTTTTCCTCGCACAGCTTTGGTGACAACACCCACTCATTTTCACAGCACAGCAACACATCCTCGCACGATACATTTTCCTCACACATCTCTGGTGGGAAAGCAGGCTTAGCCGAAGAATTTCCTCTGTGGTATTAACGTAGATCTTATATCACCCGATACGCCCGGTATCAAGGGTATCAATCGCATCGCTGCTACCAGTTTACGCAGATCGCAAACTTATCTAATCCTTGTTGCCGCAATTGATAGAATATTTTTTTAAAATTCATTGGATATTTACATATATACAACGTGTTAATGAAATAACGCAAAACCTCTCAGATGGTACCTCAGCCCATGACACTGAAAAACTTTTGTTCTAAAACTTTCACGTAACCCAAAAAAATATTTGAGAATTTTCATACGAACTATAAATATCTTAAACCAACTGATCACCTGACCGAGTCAATTTATATGAAAATATGAATTCTTTTTTTGGCATTTTAGGAATGTTGCAGAACAAAAGTTGTTCAGTTTCATGGAATTCAAGCCTTCCCGTGCATGTCGTACAAGGCGACTTAGGGAACACGAGCAAAAAAAGTTTAGTACATCAAAGAGACCTATTCAACCCGTCAGCCAGCGTGGAGAGTGTAGGCCAAATCCTCTGACTGTTCTGACTAATATAGAGGTATGGGTATACTAATATAGGGTCGTGCTCCTGCAGTGGAGACTAATAAAGACCTGATGATGATGATACCAGTATTTTTCAGCCAGATCCTTACATCATCAGAAACATACTCTTGATGCAAGTTCCCCATTGTTATAGTGAGGCCAATCTAAAAAATTCTGAAATCTTGTCTATGGAACATATCGCGAAATCAAACGATATACGGATTAAAAACATAGATAATATCAATTCAATAGAAATTATTATTCAATTAGCTTATACCTAACCTAGCCTGAACTTAGCCATATGGTAATTACCTGACGATAACAATTTTCAGATGTAAAATCCTAATATTATAAATGCGAAAGTGAGTTTGTTTGTTACGCTTTCACGCCGTATCTACTGAACCGATCATCCTGAAATATTGCATACACATAGGTAAGGGTACCGAGAAGGACATAGGCTATAAATTACGCGGGCGAAACCGCGGGTAACAGCTAGTAAAATACATATAACAATTAATAAGGGTCAATTTATACAAACGCAGAGTCGAAGCAGAGCGAAAAACTGGCAAACTCAACTTTAACTCAAGAATTTTGCTCAGGCTAATATATGGCTCCGGTAGTCAGAGAGGGTCATGCTTCTGCAGTGGAGACTAAAAAAGACCTGATGATGATGAGGAGCTAGTCCAAAAGGGATTTAACTCTCCAAATTTTGTGTGCCCAAGGGCCCCAGCATAGTTTAAAGACTACGATTACACGGGTTTGATACCTTGAGGATGCCGTGTGGTTCCCGGCAGAGTAGTAGGACCACTCCAAGTCTACCCGTGGATGTCGTAGAAGGTGACTTAGGAAACACAAGCTAAACAGAGCTTATAAACATCAAAGCGACCTTTCCAACTCGTCTGACCAGCGTGGAGAGTGTAGGCCAAATCCTCTGAATGCTCTGGCTAACATATGGCTCTGGAAGTACAGAGAGGGTCTTGCTCCTGCAGTGGAGACTAAAAAGGCCTGATGATGTTGACGATAATGGTCTTTGATACTTTAAAAAAATATACTCGACTTTAGTAGATTAGATTATCTTATGAATCTTGTTGTTTGTGATAGTCTTGAATCTTGTAAAACAACATACGTGCACAACATATCTATGTTTATTATCTTCATATTATGTAATCTAAACCTATTCTATGCTGGTTTGGGAGAAAAGGAAAAACATAGAATATACCACCTGCTTATCCTCCCGCGCAGATCGTAAAAGCCGGTAAAGGTTCACGAGCTCCATGGCGCAGCGGTCAACAAGCCGGCCTGTGAGTCCTGTGACACGGAAGGTCCCGGGTTCGATCCCCGGTCAGGTCAAGATGAAAAATGATCTTTTTCAGATTGTCCTGGGTCTTGGATGTTGATCTATATATGTATTTGTTATAAAATATAGTATCGTTGAGTTAGTATCCCATAACACAAGTCTTACTTAAGAACTTACTTTGGGGCTAGCTCAATCTGTGTGATTTGTCCGTACTATGTATTTATTTATAAGGGATTGGGCGAAAATCCAAGGAATGACGTCGCGATGTGGCTAGCAACCCATTACTATTTTTATTTCGCTTGCCACCTTAAGGCTCACTAACATGCTATATTGGTTTTTATGAACTTAAGATCTGTCTTCCCCGCAAGGGATAAAGACGAGATAATATATATGTATATATATTATGTAACGAACTGTTCCGAACAAACAAAACGTACAACAGCGACCTTAAGTTGTTCGAAATGAGTGAAATGTCCAAAATAGACTGTAAATAAAAGTGACACGTGCCGACAGTACGCCAACTTGTAAAGTCGAGTGCACACCGGACAGCAAAAGAGAGTTTGTGGTGGGAAGTCAAGGGGTGTTGGGGTTAGCCTTAAACGATTTTGGAAATGGATTTTAGCGGACTTTCTAATTTGTGAAATAGTTAAGTAGACCGTTAAATGGAGTCTTATAGAACGTTTTTATAAGGATGATTACTAAAAAGACGAATAAATTTTGGGGATAAAATATATGAAACATTTGCCCATTTCATCTTTCAACGAGCAATATGTGTACGTTTTTTTTCATATAATGACACAAACAACAGACACATTCTACGAGATAAACTGGATGCGACAATAAATCAAAAATGTGACTTAGCTTTAACCTTACACGCTTTGTTCATCATCTAAAAACAATATAATCTGTTTTGGCCAAAAATCGGCAAAATGCCAACCTAATTCGTACATCAATATACAAACACTCGTAGTCACTCTGACGCTTGGCTGTGTAGGTTCATCGAACGACTTGTTACGTATTAATCTAAATTAATCACCCTGATTGTTCAAAATAGTATTCAAAATAATAAATATCTGACTTAATGGTGTCACATTAAATTTAATTTGTATTAACTTAAGCGAAATCCATTTACATGAGTCAATTTCTTTTAAATGAAGAAAAGTTAAAAAATAACAGGGATTTTTTATGTTCGTGTATAATCGAGTCTTTAGCACTCTTTGTTTACAGCTGAAAACGACAAAGCTGTTTTGCACGAAAATCGGCAAAACGCCAACCCATCTCGGCAGTCTGCCTCTGCCGCTCGGGTACTCGGGTACACTTGTTTATCAGAAGATTTCAGGTTCGAATCCTGGCAGGGTCGCCATGTAAGTGCGTACCAAATTAAACACGTTGTTCTCGTCGACGTACAGTTTATAACTCTCATTAAACACAAGTAATATTAGTGAGAGGCAAGTGAGGCGCGCTAACACATTACAGCACGCTTCGTTACATCTGAAAAAGAGAAAATAAAATAATGATTTTTTTTAAACAAAAATGTGTAGCTTTTCCTAGTTGCGAGTGCTAGTTAGTTCTTTTGTACTAATATAATAGTACTTGTTAGATCAAAAGAACTAACAAGTACTATGGTAAGACTTTTTGTTTATACGGTGAGTGTGAGCGACTCTTTAGCTCGCTTTGTTTACAGCTAAAATCAACAAAGCTTAATATATTTTTTTACAAAATATGTAGCAAAAAATTAGTGTGAAACTTTCAGGTCTAAACGGTGTGTGTGTTCGAGCTAAATATTTTTTGGCAAAAAAGTGTAGCAAAAAATTTATGTGAAACGTTTGTCTAAACGGGGTGTGTAAGCATCTCTTTAGCACGCTTTGTTTACGGCTGAAAACGACAAAGTTTAATATTTTTTTACTGAAACTAGTTGTAAAAGGACTAGTTGAAACTTTTTTTAAACAGTGTATGTGCGCGAGCTATATATTTTTTTACAAAAAGTGTAGCAAAAAATTAATGTGAAACGTTTTGTCTAAACGGGGTGTGTGAGCGACTCTTTAGCACGCTTTGTTTACGGCTAAAAACGACAAAGTTAAATATTTTTTTACTGAAACTAGTTGTAAAAGGGCTAGTTGACACTTTTTCCCAAACGGTGTATGTGCGCGAGCTAAATATTTTTACAAAAAAGTGTAGCAAAACATTAATGTGAAACGTTTTGTCTAAACGGTGCGTGTGACCGACTCCTTAGCACGCTTTGTTTACAGCTGAAAAAGACAAAACAATTTTTTTACTGAAAAGAGTATTATCATAAAACGTTTTGTCAAAACGGTGTGTGTGACCGACTCCTTAGCACGCTTTGTTTACAGCTGAAAACGACAAAGCCATTTTGCCCGAAAATCGGCAATACGCCAACCCAACTCGGCAGTCTTCCTCTGCCGCTCGGGTACACCTAGCGACTTGTTTATCTATCATTAATTAGCCAATAATCTAATCTGACTTTATCTGGAGTGAAGACGAACACGTGTCCACACTCGACACTGCAGTGTACGTGTGTCCGGTGAAGTGTCGAGAGAAATTGCATTTAAAGTAATTTTCAGTGCGTTTGGAGTACAATTTTTTTTCTCTCTCTAAAATTAGTGTCTTTCTTTGTAAATTTATTAAAAATCAGTGACGTTAAAAGTAGTGACGATTTTCACTAATTTTTTATTAAAAATATCTGTGATTTTAATATAGATTTTGGTAATTTAAAAAATAATAGACGACGTTTTAAAAAGTTACGTTAATTAGAAAATTTGTGAAATATTGGTGACTTTATAGTGATATTTTAATTATCTGTGATTATTAGATTTTAATGAGACTTTTGAATTTATGACGAATATGGAAAATAGTGTAGAGGAGGCGCCACCTGCGGGCAAAAAGTGGCACACGCCTTTTATGAGACAGGTAAGAAAAAATGTTGCTTATAAACTAAAAATATAATCTAATAGCTGTTACCCGCGGCTTCGGCTGCGTAATATATAGCCTATGTCCTTTTCGGTACCCTAGCCTATGTGTATGAAAAATTTCATGATGATCGGTTCAGTAGATACGACGTGAAAGCGTAACAAACAAACATACTCACTTTCACATTTATAATATTATAAGTTGGGATTGGGATTATGAAACAAAGAAAACTGCAATACTTTTTTTTTTAATAGGACAAAATTGCCTAAAAAAACGAGTTCAAATTTAACTGACATACTTAATTCCCTATCTCAAAAATTACTGAATAGATTTCGACGATTCAAAGATTTATTCAGATAAAGGCCGTTTTAGTTACTTTTTCACTTCAATTCATATTTAAAATATATAATGTTTATTGTTTGTTTTTCGTGTGTGTAAGTGGCCAACACTGGTGTCAAATTATTCAAGCAATGGTTATTTACTTTATGAGTTAACAAATTTACCTGAAGTATTGTTGACTGTAATTATACGAGACGTAACATCCGAAGAGATTAAAAGCAGAATTGTTGTATACATCTTCTCTAAATCTAGAGGATGTTCCTACGACACAAGTTCACAACTTACTGTGGGGAGTTTGTGGTGGGAAGTCAAGTGGTGGGAAGTCAAGTGGTGCAGTCGGGGTTTGCCTTAGACGATTTTTCAAATTTAGTGGACTTTATAATATGAAATTGGTGTAGTTTGGTGTTATAAATGCTCGTGCTCATGAACAATTTGTGAAATAGTTAAAGTAGACTGTTATATGGACGCGTATAGAATTGTCACAGAAGCTCCCACGAGGCATCAAAGAACATACGCCATCTTTGATGCTACTTGTTAAAACTTTACCGAACAACACCGATACTTAGTATCTCAATTTACTGGACATTGGCAGAATCACTGAAATCTCGGTGGAAGCCATTTTATAAAACAGAAGAAGAAGAAGAATTTATTGTGGGGCTAACTCAAATCCTGTGATTTGTCCCTATATATTTATTTATTTATTGAAGTTGGTTAAAATAACACCATCGGTTCCTTAGTAACAGTTTATATCAGTTCATATGTTCCTATTTATTTATTATTTATTAAATTATAGTTTATATCAGTACAGGTTAATGATTTTTATCAATTGGGTTGTAGCCAGACTTCCTTTAGGAGCCCTTCAGTAGCAAATCATCATAGCTACGCTGTAATCTATACACCTAATGGATGATGTCGAAGCTAGTATGCTAAATTTAACTAAATCTCTCTCCGATTTTTAAAAGACTGCCTCAGCCTGTCAGTATGAACAACTTTCCTATGAGACTCATCAACAGGTCTTTGTTAGTCTCCACTGCAGGAGTACGACCCTCTCTGTACTGCCAGAGCCATATATGCCAGGGCAGTCAGAGGATTTGGCCTACACTCTCCACGCTGGCCAGACGGGTTGAAGAGCTGTCTTTTATGTTTATAGCTTTGTTTAGCTTGTGTTTCCTTAGTCGACTTCTACGACATCCACGGGAAGACTTGGAGTGGTCCTATTCTACTCTGCCGGGAACCACACGGCCACACGGCACATGTCCTATGGGACTAATGCTGGAAGTTCAAAAATAGCATATATGTATAATGTTATATTAGTTCGAGGAAAAAGTAATTTCGTATTTCGTATGTGTAAAGTTATAATAAAATACCTACTTCGGTTATGTTTTATATATCTAGGTTGGTTTAGAGAGCATTGGAAAGGCACGATTTTCCAGAGTTAAATAGAAATGTACTTACTAATAATTTTACGCTATTTCCCAACGGTATTATTGCCTTTAAAAATGTATAAAATTAACGTAAAAAAATCAGTTTTAAAAGAACATCTATAAAAAAAGGAAAAAATGCAAAATACGCCGAAAATGCATATTGGTGTTTATGGACATACTGCAGTCCTAGTAACAAAAGCACAAAGTTAAATCAAGCGTTTTCTGTCCGAGAATTTTGCTATCAAACATACACCTCTTTTGTAAGGACGGGTAAAATCTTCAAACAAAATACGAAAAGACGTTTTCCCCAACCTAATACATAGCATAATAGTGAATGAACTCGGGGGAAAACATATTTTAAAATGACATGCAAAGATCGCTTGTTTAATAAAACAAAGTTGATACTTCCGTTGGTTTTGTCATTGTTTCTCATAAACTTCGCCGTAGAATTTGGTACATTTCTCATGGTTATTTGGAGAATTTCTTCCGTAAGATTTTTATTACATCTGAGTGGAGCCGGGACTTCTCACTAGTGTTCCTTGCTTTTTAATGAGTGTTGTTTGTTTGTTTTTCGTATGTGTAAGTGGCCAACACTGGTGTCAGATTTTTCAAGCTGCCTTAAGGCATCTGACATAGCTTAACGACTGCCATCAACGATGACAGCCGGTACCAACGGCTTAACGTGCCTTCCGAAGCACGGAGGAGCTCGAGATATTTTTATGCCACTTGCTTTCACCCATCCAAGTAGGGACTGCACCAGGGGTTGCTTAACATACGTAAGCGCTCATAGAGCTCACACCCACTGGACCATCGGGCTCCTCAATGAGTGTTAGTAGAGACCAACACTTGTATCAGATTATTCAAACAGCTTAAAGGCACGAGGCTTACATGGCACATAGTAACATGACATATGGCAGCATGGTAACATGGGGCATGGTTTCATGACATATGGTATTCGTAATACGGCAGATGGTAACATGGTACACGGTAACCAGTCATATGGTACTTGTATGTAACATGGCACACGGTAACAAGACATATGGTACTAGTAACATGGCAGATGATAACATGGGGCATTGTAACATGGGACATGGCACATGGTAGCATGGGGCATGGTAACATGACATGTGGTAACATTTCTATTTTTATTTATTTTTAAACTTACATCTATCCTAATACAAAAAGAATCCTAATACAATAGTTGAGCCAATGCATCTAACACAAATACATATTTATCTCAATTTTCGTAGCACAAAATAAATACAGCTACTTTTGTAAATTCATTCAAAGTGCAGCAGAACAATTCGGTTTTCTGCGCTATAGCGTTCAAAGCCCGGAGAGCTCGCGAAGGCAAGTGGTAGAGTAGCTTGTCCCGTTTGTAGTCACTCTAATCAACCGATTTATAGTACTCTGCTCTACCCATACTTATATCTCGATGACTCTACCGATGCTGTTGACACCTGTATAGTTAGAAGCATAGTAACGTCTCTACAGTTCACTCTATATACGCATGTACCAGAGGCGTATTCGAGATTCGGTCCCCTCTGTGACGCCCTTAAAGGGCCTCATCACAACTCATCACTTTCGAACCACCAAAACAGAGATGTTGATACAAAGAAGCCGGCAGACATGTTGTCTGGGCACCAGGCCAATTCGCGACAACATTGCCAAATCATTTCAGCGATATTCGTGCAATGCCACGAAATGATGTGCTATTACTAATGCCAGGTCATTACATAGTTATTGATTTCCGGATTGACACACTTTGTTATTTTGGGACTACATTTCTGTTTTAGCAAAGACAATTTTATTATAATGTTTCTGATGTGTTTGCGATTTTTACACATTTAAATAATTTTAATACGGTTGTATCGCGTGTATTACATTATTTATAAACCTAATGTTTCGCTTTCGAACACTTTAACGTTAGTATTATATTGTCTTTGACTTTACAGTGTTGTGGTCAACTTAGGGTACCTGCACACAAGTTGACATTTGTCTAGTATTTTATAAGAACTATGCAAAAACTACCGCCTGAAGTATTTATTGATAACATTCCAGATACGTATACTGCGTATACAATATACATTGTATACGCAGTATTGCTGTAAAGTGTTTATTTATTATTTTTATTTATTTTATTTAAACAAACTTTACATTTAAGGATGCGCTAGTCGGGAACTCGAACTCGTCAGCGCACGTGGCTAATTTGCATGCTATTTCGCTGAGAAAGTGATAGACTCGGTTTTGAACAGTGCGGAACTATTTACACTTATGTATAAGCACATCGGAACAACAGTGTGTGCAAACACAAATATTGTTGAAAATCTAAATCTTCGTCGTCTACGAATTCGCGAGTACATGCGTTTGGGAGAAGAGTTCTTGTGATAAAACAGCTAAATGTTTTAATTAAAAGTAAAGTTATTTACATTTTTATAACAAAACTATGCTTGTATGAATTTTGTTTTAGATATTTTATACTCCTTTCGGTATTTAATTGTGCCCAAAGTTGCGTTAAAATCAGAACGAAATGCGAAATATCAGAACACGCGGCCGAAGCCGTGGGCAACAGTAGACTTACAATATACTAGAAGGACCCTCTTCAACCCGTCTGGCCAGCGTGGAGAGTGTAGGCCAAATCCTCTGACTGCTCTGGCTAATACATGGCTCTGATAGTACAGAGAGGGTTGTGCTCCTGCAGTGGAGACCAACAAAGACCCGTTGATAATGATGATGATACTAGAAGGATGAAATACCAATAGACGCAGTAACCTATATCTGTTCGTATTGAGGCCTTGGTTCAATTCCCAGCAGACCGACGAACTCCACTCTGAATACATAATGTATTGCTATTGTATGTATCTAGCAGCACCGATCTAGTTAACTAAATGGCATACAAACACCGTTTTCTTTTTTATAAAACGAATTAGGTAAACTAGAAAACGACCCACCTGACGGAGAGTGGTTACAGCCCATACATGTGATTGTGAACAACCTGGCAATATTTTAATGATTGAATCAGATATCTAGTAACTTATGGAAGACAAAAGGTCAAAGGTAAAAAAGAGTTTGGACTTTGCATAGAAATTTACCAGCTGATTAGAGAATTTGCATGGACGGTCTAATATATACCTTTCAATTTCCCTCTTTTTCCCTGTGGATCTATATTCTGATTATAAATAAATGTATAGGAACAAATCACACAAATTGAGCTAGCCCCACAGTAAGTTGTGAACTTGTGTCGCAGGATACTAACTCAACAATACTATATTATAAAATATATACTTATATAGATAAACGTCCAAGACCCAGGTCAATATGAAAAAGATCTTTTTCCTTCTTGACCTGACCGAGGATTGAACCCGAGAGCGGTCAAACGCAATCCTGCGACACGGGGGTCGCAGGATAGCGTTTGACCGCTGCACCACGGAGCTCGGCAATAATTTAAATGGACGCTTTATAATAATACTGATTGTATTATACTGAACAACTTTACCCAAGGAACATAGAACGAAATATGAAAATCAGGGATCCCCATACATATACGAGTACTTAAATCACTTCTATGCATGCCACAAGAACTAGATTCTCAATGTTTTAGACCACCGCGAAGTACAACAACCAATTTGCGCAATTTTACAGCAACGTTGTGGCAACAACCGGCTGTGGACTCAGGTTCACAGACGACGGGTACTTCGACTTTAGAAAAGCCTTCGACACGGTTGACAATGATATCTTACTAAAAAAGTTGAAGCCGCTGGGTAAGCGCTAAAACTGCTCCAGATTTCTGCAAGCTATATGCCTGATCCCCATGCTTATCAGATCAATTTATTATGTGAAGTCCATGTTGAGTTTTTCAGCTTGGGTCCGATAGAAAAAGTGTATGTGACAGAATTTTCTTAAATCATTGTATATTTGTCATAACATTGAATTTAAAATTAGTTTTTGCCAATTTTCACGCTACCAAAACAGTATTTGAAGGTCATTAATCACCATAATTTTCCTACAAACATGTTTGCAGTGTGATTAGACTATTTTAAGTCTTTCAGTTTCGCGTAAACACTGCCTCTACGAGTACGTTGGCGTGAGATGATTACAGATTAATTTTTTTTTGAATAATTTTGTTTATTACTGAAATCAAAATAGTTACAGGAGTGTATCCGCATCACGCTTCGTCAAAATAGTTACAAGAGTGTATCCACAACACGCTTCGTCAAAATATAGTTACAGTAGTGTATCCGCAGCATGCTTCTGCAGGCCTCTTATCGTACCTGACTCAAATGTTCCCATTATACTAGCGGCATTACCACGCTGAATAGCTATTGAAATCCGTTGAGACAGATACGACAAGGAGCGGTTGTCATTTACTGTCTCCGACAACCTACACCCCAATTTTTGAAGTAATACTCGTGCGTCAGTCGAAACACCAGTGGTCTCAAAAGCTACGGGCATGTGTATATATGCCTGATATTTGTGATGTTTAAGCCTGCAGGCCTATTTGCTAACTTTTGACAACTACGGTGTATAACAAATCACACAAATTGAGCTAGCCCCACAGTAAGTTGTGAACTTGTGTCGCAGGATACTAACTCAACGATACTATATTTTATAACATATACTTATATAGATAAACATCCAAGACCTAGGTCATTATGAAAAAGATCGTTTTTCATCATGACCTGACCGGGGATCGAACCCGGGACCCCCGTGTCGCAGGCTGGCGTGTTGACCGCTGCGCCACGGAGCTTCGGTATGAATAACTATTTTTATTTAAGATATGAAAAGCGTAATGAATGCTAAAGTGACAATCAAATCGTTGTACACCGAGTTAGCAAATCAACAATACCCTCGTTTGACTTTTAGTCTGCTAATAACCGAAGAAAGACAATAGATTTCATAATCTCTAATCGTTATTTATACAGATTAGTATCTGTCATTTACACGTACTTAATCTGTATCTGTCATTTACAGATACTTAATCTGTAAATGAAGATACTAAGTTACACATTTACATGTCGGATATTTTGGACGACAAATCCATTTACAGAGCATTTTTATTATTTTGAACTAGGAATTTTCCTCCGTGTAAATTATAGCCTGTGTTGCCCGAACATAAGTTAGCTTTCTATAAGTTAAAAATGTTGAAAATTGGTCTTGTAGTTCGGCCGTAAAAGCCATAAAAGTGAAATAAAATAAATAAGTACTGTAGCACGCTAGTTTACCAAGCCCATTACTAGATGGCGCTGAGCGTAACTTAGAACGCGCTATGAAAGTTTCTTCGTCCTCACATAAGTAGTCCGTTGAACTACGGATGAATGAGTTCTCTCCACTTAGTACTAATGTACGGATTCCCGGACTTAGTAATAGGACAAACCCTTGTCACAGCTTGTTATGTAGGGGACAGTGCTCGGATTCCCGGACTTCCCGTAGGGTTCACTATGTAACTGTGACGTTATAAACTACGTTACTAAGCAGTTAACTCGTCTTGTGAGAAAAACGTGAGAAAACGCCTAATAAGTTGTATATAAAAAAACTAGGACACAAAACTTTTTTTAAATTCATAATACATAACCCCCTTTCTAAGCAGTCGGATAGCGAAAGAAAGGCATAGATTTCATAATCACTAATCCCTATTTTTCCAACTTATCTGTTAATAACTGGCTGTCAAGGTCTGATAAGGCATCCTCGGCATCCTATACGTCGTTGACAATGAAGTGACACTTGACTGACATTACTGAGTTATACAGACAAAAAGTAGAAGTAGTAGAAGGCTCACCTAAGAAAGGCAATTGATTTCTTGATTTCATAACAAGGTTTTTTTACATCGGCATTGTTCGATTGCGCAGAATAGCGCAACCTAACGCCGACGCAAGCCGAATGATAACATCAATCATATAACGAAGTTATTGCTACAAAATAAGATTTGAAATGCAAAAACAACAGGACTCGTGCTATCTCGCTCGCAATACTCGTACGACTACCGTGAGTGGTCGAGACGCCGCATGGCGCGTACACATCAGCCAATAGCGGACGGGTATTTTCGCGCCATACTAAAATTTGACCTTTGCGCAGGTACATCGGTGTAACTTATAAAAGCGGTAGTACCAGTCCAAATCAAACTTTATGGAGGCTCGGTACATCGCGCGAGTCGATGCGCAGTACACAATATCAGGATCTGCGGAGCGCACGCGGGGAGGCGGGGCACGTACTGTGCAGCTCGCAGTACTATACCTGTTTTCCTGCCGTGCGGTTCCCGGCAGAGTAGAATAGGACCACTCCAAATCTTCCCATGAATGTAAAGATGGGGGGTCGTGCTCCTGCCGTGGAGACTAAAAAGATCTGATGATGACGATGATCTGTTAATAACTGGTTGTCAAGGTCTGATAAGGTATACGTCGATGACAATGAAGTGACTTTTTACTGACTTCATTATTGAGATATTCAGAAGAAAAAAGTAGAAGAGCATCAACATGACTATCTTTTTAGCAGACGAATAACATAGGGACGCCAATTGATTCCATAATTATAAATAACTAGGTCCTGTGGTTCCCGGCAGAGTGGAATAGGACCATTCCAAGTCATTCCGTAGAAGACGTAGAAGGCGACTTAGAAAACACAAGCTAAACAAAGCTTATAATAAACACCAAGAAACTTCTCTGAGTCCGCATGGAGAGTGTAGTGTAGGCATCTTCTAATTGCTCTGGTTAATATATGGCTCTGGTAGTACAAAGAGAGTCATACTCCTGCCGTGGAGACTAAAAAGATCTGATGATGATCTGTTAATGACTATGGCTGTAAAGGTCTGATAGGGCAGATACGTCGTTGACAATGAGGTGACTCTGGACTGACATCATTATTGAGATATTCAGATGAAATAAGAAGATCATCAACATGACTCTTTTTGTAAGCAGTAGGCTAATAAAAGAAAGGCAAGACATTTCATAACCACTAATCCCTATTTTTCAGCTTATCTTTCTTAACTGTCAAGGCCTGATAAAGATATACGTCGTTGACGATGAGGTGACTCTTGACATCATTATTGAGGGATTAATTAGGACAAGTTCATTACTGATAGCTGTAATACGTTTATGTTGTTATCGAGAAACACCGCGATTATAACGTCTATGATAGTTATGTTCTAAGGAATAAACGATATTAATTAATTAGTTCATTCATTCATTCACGGGTCACTCACGTGCTAGTTTGTCGGGATTGCCGACTATAGTTTCGGACTCATCAGGAATCCATTTTCAAGGCGAGTTCGGGATGCGCGCCGTCGAAATATTCCGGGCCCTTACTCGGCATCACGTATCCCGAAGTCGCCTTGAAAATGGACTCCTGATGAGTATTTTTATATAACATAAGGTATTTAGCACACAATAAACAATAAACGTTATTCTATGATGGTCTTAGAACGTATAATAAATGCCGTCTAAAATACTTGTAAAAAAAACAAGTCTCGCAACTCAATTCTTCTACCAAAAAGTTGTGAGATTGTAATAACAAATCGGTTAATGTTTTAAATAAATAGAATGACTTGGCCATCGCACGGAAACACAATGTATATCACAAGAAATACATATTATATTAAATCGATTGCCAAGTCAATCTATTTAAGTATTTAAAACATAAACCAACTTGGTATTACATTGTATTCTAAATTTGAAGCTTCTATGTCTGCTAGAACTGCCTTAGAGTTTTGATGATCCATCAGTCAGTGTGTGAGTGACAAAATTATGAAACTTTGACTTGTTATAATTCTTAAACTCCTAGTTCAAATTGAATGTAATTTGAAATTGAGCGTGTTTATACAATGTCTGTTTGGTAACTAGGATTTCGCTTCTAATTTTATCCACAACAAAGTTTATCCAAACAAAGAAAAGGATGGTACGGCCGTGTCGATTTTTCCTCGACTTGGGAAACTCCCGTGCCCCAGATAATAATTAAGTTTTTATAACAAGCTTTCATTATGAGCAATTTACACTGTAAAGTGCTTGCCAAGACAAATCAAATTGAGCCCAAACGCTGGGTAAGAAAATATGTTTTCGGTCAGAAGTTCCTATGGCCAACATCCGATTCCATCATCATCTTTCTCTCTCTCTCTCTCTCTCATCTGAGCGTGTTCCCGATTGCGATCAGCTGGATCGCTTCGGAGTCCAGGGTCCGCTTAATCAGATCAGATCACGTCTATGGTACTATATATAATTAAATAAATATGATGAGCCTGAAACTACCTCCGTGGTCCAGTGGTTAAGGCGTTTGCCTTGTTGACCCGGGGGTCGTGGGTTCGATTCCCACGGGAAGCATACTTTGTTTCGTTGTTTCCAGTTTGGTTAGGACACTGCAGGCATGAATCACCCGATTGTCTGATAAGAAAGATGATTCCGTGCTTCGGAAGGCACGTTAAGCCGTTGGTCTCGGCTGCCATCTGGTAGTCGTTAAAGGAACTACGTCAGAGGCCGAGAGGCGGTTCCGAAGAACTCTGACACCAGGGTGTGCATGGTCGACTGACTGTGTCACCCACATAAAATGATGATGATGATTATGATGATGAGCCTGATATCCGTATTCGTATCCGCGGACATCATCTGTCAGACGAAAATCTTTGGCGAATCTTTTACGTTATTAATTTTCAATAACGTAAAAGATTGTTAAAAGGAAAGAAAAGAAGATGTTAAAAGGAAGCAATGAAAAATTTAATTTCTAAACAAATGATATTTACTGAAAATTTTCCTACGTCCTATATAAGTTGCTATCTGTTATAATATATAGTATCGTTGAGCTGGTATACTATCCCAACTAATATTATAAATGCGAAAGTGAGTTTGTTTGTTACGTGTTCACGCCGTATCTCCTGAACCGATCATCATGAAATTTTGCATACACATAGGTTAGGGTACCGAGAAGGACATAGGCTATATATCACGCGGGCAAAGCCGCGGGTAACAGCTAGTATTATATATAGTTTAGGGGATCAATCTGTGTGATTTTGTCCCTATATATGTATTTTATTGTAGTATCTATGGACAAGCCCAAATTTTATTAGAGGTAGGTATAATGTCACTGATACGGCAAATTATGACGTGTATTGCCTAGTTACATGATTAAATTGATTAGAGAATATATTGCTTGAAGTGCTCAGTACACCAATATGGCCTAATCCGGAAGTGCTAGTACTAGATAAATGATAAGTTAGATTTATATATTAGGACGCGCCAATCTGAATGACAGGCAAGACTTAAGATACCTAGTCGTGGTACTGATATACAATTAACAAATTTCACCCTCTTTGGGATTGAATTTCTAAAAATACTTTCTTAATTATTAAATTAATTTTTATATGTACGGTTTTATCGTGTTTATACTTTGGTGAACAGTATTTATCGTACGTCAATAAAATTACTAGCACTACATATAATAAAACAAAGTTCTCCGCCAATCTGCCTGTTCGCAATAAACTCATAAACGACTACATGTATTTTCATAAGGTTTTTCACAAATAGATAGAGTCATCATCATCATTTCGTGTAGGTGACACGGTCAGTCGACCATGCACACCCTGATGTCAGAGTTCTTCGGAACCGCCTCTCGGCCTCTGACGTGGTTCCTTTAACGACTACCAGATGGCAGCCGGGACCAACGGTTTAACGTGCCTTCCGAAACACGGAATCATCTTTCTTATTAGACAATCAGGTGATTCATGCCTGCAATGTCCTAACACAAATTGAGAACCTGATTAATCATTGTGCGTTTAATTTGACGTAATTTTTTGTGATTCATTGACGAGCTCCGTGGCGCAGCGGTCAACACGCCAGCCTGTGACACGGATGGTCCCGGGTTCGATCCCCGGTCAGGTCAAGATGAAAAATGATTTTTTTCAGATTGACCTGGGTCTTGGATGTTTATCTATATATGTATTTGTTATAAAATATAGTATCGTTGAGTTAGTATCCCATAACACAAGTCTTATTTAAGAACTTACTTTGGGGCTAGCTCAATCTGTGTGATTTGTCCGTATATATTTATTATTATTATTTGGAGAAACTGTGCTGTGCAGATTGATGCCGCTTCTTCTGCACTCCGCTTTGGATGCGGCTTAGCTTAGCTACGAGTATATGTAAATTATTGACGTTAATAAGAATATAACATTGTAATAATATTGTAATGAAAATTGACGCTCACCAGATATTTAAAATAACTTTGACATTATAATATTCTACTTCCAGTGCTTCATCACAGCGGGAGTGTCCATCAACATCGTAGCTCATGGCTGCGTCATTGGTTTCTCCGCCATCTTGATCCCCAGTCTGCGGACGCCAGAGTCTCACATCCACGCCACGCCAGCGCAGGAGTCATGGATAGGTAAGCTCTCACGATGGTTATCAGATATGCTTACCACCAGATTTCAGCGTCATTGGCCTCAATAAGCCGCTGTCATTGGATAATTGGTGACCAGCTCATCTGTCACGATTCCAAGTTCTCGTTTCCGACGTCAACGTCGGGTTGACGAGTTTACATTAAAGGAACCGTTCATTCTACAAAGATCATAATAATACATTTATTCCAAAATATATAAAACCAAAGTCAGTTAACTATAAAACAAGTAAGTAGTTTTGATTTAAGAGTTTTTAAAATGTTTAGATGACCTAAAATATATAATTTTCAATGAAATTGTTTCGTAAGATACCAAATAGTCTGTTGCTAAAAATATTATCTTTCTCCTTCCAGCGTCCGTCGTGGGTTTCGCCCTAATCATCGGCAACTTCATAATCACGCCTCTGATGGGCGCCATCGGCCGGAAAAAGTCGCACCTCGCCACCATCGGGCCGATCATGACCGGCTGGATCCTCCTTCTCCTCGTCAACAGCGTCGCAGGCCTCATCGTCGCCAGGGTCCTACAGGGCATCGCCATGGGCATGCTAGGTCCTTTAGGCTCTATCATCATAGCTGAAATGACAGACCCTAGGAATCGAGGAGCGTTTTTGACTTGTGTCTCCTTATCTCTAACTATTGGTGTACTCTTCTGTCATGCTTTAGGAACTATATGTTCTTGGCAACAATGTGCTTTAATATGTTCATTTCTGACTTTCACTAGTTTAATTATGATCATATACGCACCAGAATCACCATCGTGGTTAATATCCAAAGGAAGGTATCAAGAAGCAAGTGATATTTTCTTCTGGCTTCGAGGACAGCAAGACCAACAAGTAGACGAGTTAGAAAGCATGATTAAAGCGCAGAAGATGATCAGGAAGTCTAGCGTTGCAGGGCAGACTCTGCCTTTAGGAGCGAGGATTAAACGCGGCTTCAAATACTTCTTTACAACCTGCAAGAAGCCTGGCTTTTACAAACCTATCCTTATAATGCTCTTCATGTATATCATGTTCCAATTCGCTGGTATTAATGTAATAAGTTCATATGCTATGGATATTATTAAAGAAGTGGTCGGACCAGACGCAAATGCTAAAGTTATTATGGTAGCGTTAGATATAGAACGACTGATTTGTAATATATTAGCTGTGTTCCTCATGAAGAATTTCGCGAGAAGAACTGTTTTGTTCAGTAGCGGATCTGTGTGTATTTTAGCTTACATCGGCAAAGGAACTTACGTTTACTGTAAGCAGTATAATTTATTACCATTTGACAATCAATGGATTCCTATAACTTTAATAGGAATTTATATGTTCTCTCTGACTATTGGTATTTCATCAGTACCATTTGCCATATCAGGCGAAATATTTCCGTTGGAGTACCGAGGGTTAGCTGGAGGACTTAGTATTTTACCATTATCACTAAACTTCTTTATAGCTGTCAAATTCTTCCCAGTTTTAACTAATGCTATAGGATTACCTTTGACATACTATTTGTACGCTGGGATAGTTACTATATGTCTAGTGTTCCTGTTCTTCATGTTGCCAGAAACGAAGGATAGGACTCTGCAGCAGATTGAAGACACTTTGTGTGGACTTTCTCGTGAGGACAAGAAGAGTTCAGAGCCTCTGAACAAGGAGGGTGGTGAACTGAGGAGGTGTAGTTCGCACATACTCTATTAGTACTCAAATCAGTATTATTATGTAGGTAAATAATTTAAGTATCTGCCATTCTATTCATGGTAGATTTTAGACACACTTTAGTCTAGTTTCTATCACAAATAACAGAATGGAACAACTGGTATGGCAATTCATACAAGTGTAGGAATATTTATGCTTAAAACTACTACAAACAAAACTTTAATGCACACGTCAATGTGTGAGTTAACAATCAGGGTCGCCACTGCAGAATGACTTCAACTACTACTTAACGGATTTATAAAAGGTGATGCGAAGAATATACATCTATCAACAGTAGCAGCTACCCTGTTTTTAAAACCTATTAAGACTCAGATACACGCGTAGAGAAAACGGTACTTCGCATATAATTAGTAGCATAGTATGTACTCCACCGTCTAGAGTAAACAGTAGAGTATTAACTATGTTACTAGTTCTGCGCTGGAGGCACACACCTGAGAACGGGTGAGGTGCGGGGACGCCAAAAGCTGCGAGTGTCCGTTCTGTACGTTAGTACTAATAATAATTCTGTGACTGTACGTACATAGGGGTTATAATATGAAGGTCAAAAAACTCATAACGGGGATTCTCGATCTAAACGAAATATATTTTTATTTCGCGATATATTTTTTCCAAGGGACAAAGCGAAAAACAAATATTAAATATTCACAAAAATTTGGAATATCAACATTAATGGAAAGTTTGTAACATACGAGTATGTTGACATATGAGTTAGGAGTATGTGTCATGATAGATTTTCAAATTCGATATGATTTAGGATTAAATGCTGAATTAATTTGCTAGATGGCGCTTGTGTTGCATATACTATAGCGCCCCAAGCAGATTGACATTTTGGTAATACTGCCTACCGTTTGTACCCTCTAAAAAAGGACTTTTATTACATGTACTATAAAATATAGATCCAACTTTAAAGCCAGATTGTGTCTATGTGAAATAAGATTCAATTCAATGTTACCAGGCAAAATAAAAAGAACAATAGTACTCTTGGGCAGTCGATGTAAATGATCCTTAAAGGGACTGAAAAATATTGACAAAGTGATATACTTATTAGTGCCTTAAATTGTTATATTAATCAGATATTTATACTTTTAAGTTACTGTTATTTAAATGGACTAAATAAAATTAATAAAATTTCAAATTGTTTATCAATTTATTCGTTTAGACATAACATTTGATCTACTCAGCTCAGGGCCTCCTTACAGCTGTGGGATGACCCGCAAAACGTTCCAAGTTGTTTTTGGTGGCCTTTCATTCACCATCATCCCTTCCAACTTCCACTCTAACGAGCTCCAACATTTTGTCATTTTCAGCTCCATCTGTCTTCACCATTTCACACTCAATGCCTTTAAAATGACATTCTATTTCATATAATGTCTTTCCTTTAGTCTCAGGGAGAAGGAAGTATAGGAATATGCCACAAACAGCTATGCAGAATGCATAAACACAAAAAGTACCACTAACACCTATCTCTCTAAAGGAAGTAGGAGCTGTCTTTACAACTACAAAGAACATCAATGATAGGAACATTCCTGAAACTCCACTGCCTAAGCTCCTATACGCTAAAGGAAATACTTCTCCAGCAATCGTCCAAGGTATAGGTAAAATACCTAAAGTTTTTCCGAAGATATATCCTAAAGTAGGTATCACAGGCACCCATTTGTATTCTTCAGGTATATATCCAAAATCTCGTAAGTACAAAAGTAATGCTGCTAAGGATAACGATACTACACTAATTATTACGCCTAAAAATAGTACTGTCCGTCGATATAATTTATTAACAACGATGCAAGCAAGTACTGCTGTCGCAAATCTTAGTACATCAACCATTAGCATACTAGTATAATCTTCTATAGATCCATCAGTGACTTCCTTCATCATAGGAACAGTATACGAAGGAACTACAGTCATTCCAGAGATCTGGAATAATATGAACATGAACATCATAATCACAGTAGGTTTATAGAATTCTGGCTTCAATATCACAGTCCTGTAATGCCTGTATCTTGATACTTTCAACTCGTTCTTCTCTTGTTTCTGACTGTTGAGTAAAATTTCGAGTTCTTTCTCGGAAGCGTGGTCGTAACCTCTGAACCATCTGAACGCTTTGCGGCATTCATTGAATTTGCCGACTGAGGCTAAATATGGGGGAGTTTCAGGGCTAAGGGTGATGAGTATTAAAGATAGGAGGTAGAAGCTGCCACAGGCGATGGCTGCTGATCTCCAGAACATGAGGGTGCCGAGGATGTGGGCGACCAGCATGCCGGCCGCGAAGGAGAAGGCGATGGTGGCGAGGAAGGCTCCGCGGTGTTTGGGGGCGGAGTACTCGGCGATGGAGACTGGCGCGGCGGCCGCTTGCAGGCCCATTGCGAAGCCCTGGAAAGTAATATACAATATCTCAGTGAATATGGATAAATGAATTTTATGAGTTAGCACATCACAAGCAATAGAATAGGATAAAAAAGAAAAATCTTTATTCAATGATTTACAAATGGAACTACAATACATAAC
The DNA here is from genome assembly GCA_963082605.1 of Rhodophaea formosa. Lineage (NCBI taxonomy): Eukaryota > Metazoa > Arthropoda > Insecta > Lepidoptera > Pyralidae > Rhodophaea > Rhodophaea formosa. The sequence goes on along the minus strand of OY720228.1, from coordinate 1,849,091 downwards.
CCAGTTCAGCAATTTAATACAAGTTTTTAAAGAATCCTATTTTCTAACCACTAAAGAGCACCCAGCATACATTGCTGACTGTCATGTTATATTAGATATAAGCTTGTAAGAATATTTGGACTAATAAATAATTGATTAGTATAATTAATAACAAATTTTTAGGGAACGAATTAAAAACGTCAAGTGAAAAAGATCTTTTGGGTTCTAGATAATAGTATCGCCAGTCACTACATAGATTGTCACCACATCGACAATGCTCGAGCGAGAGCAGCGAGAGCACCTTATATCGATGGTTGCCTGCATTGAAAGTTCAGCATATGGATAATATGGCGTATCGAAAGACACAATATCGAAGGTGCGCCGCAGCGACAGGCCGCCGCATCGACGTATCCTCAGATCGACAGTGCACCATATCGAAGGTGCCTTCGTCGATAGTATTCATCATATTGATGTTAGACAATGACGTGTTTGAGAAGTGTATTAAAAGTCGTTACCATATGGACTGTTCCTTTGTGCCTAAAATCAATAAGCGGAGGCTGTCAGCAATTAATTGGATATGGGATCAACTAGACGGTTGATCCCTATTTAAAATGAATGAAATTCCTTTGATGGAAGCGCCTTAATGAGGCTGCACGTTTTTCTGTTTGTATGTAGTGGCAGGTTTACGTTTTGAAATATTATTGAGGGCAAATCATTGATTAATGTCAATTTACAGTGGTTATAAACGATTCGGTAGTTGCCTAATGTTAAGATTATATAAAATTTGTTTCCAATTATACTAATTTATATCTAAAAACATCATAAAGAACACTTTTTATTTGATATCGATTCGTTACGTTAAGCTTCTTTAAAGTTGGGTGAATAGGAACATTTTTAAATGTATGAAAATCTTTATTTAATTTTTCAATGGAAACCATAGATATTTAAAATTCTACGAATAGAATTAGGCGAATAATTCCGTGCCACAATTTCATTTTTTTTTGGATGTGTAAGTGGCCAACAATTTCATTAATGGATTTTTATCTCGCTGACTGCTCCGGTGGACAGACAGCTTATTAAGCGCTCTTCACACATTCCCTGACCCGGCTGGGTTCCCGTCAGGGCCAAGAACCCGGACGGGTCGGGGAAAATCGATTCCGTACGATTTATATTAACTCTATTACACAGTTCAGGACCGGGTCGCCCGTGTCCGTGTCCTGGTGACCGCCTGGACGCTCTGTCAGGGGCTTCTGATTTTTACCTCCGGGGACACCATTTCGGGTGTTATTGTACAACTTTTGTGCGATATACTGTTGCCAGACGTAACTAACTATGATCAACAGTCTTTGACCGACACTACTATTGCCCGTCAAGCAATGACATTTGCACTGACTTCCTTAATACGTATCTACACAGACTCCGGACGGCCCGGCTCTGACGGGAAAACGGACACAGACGGCCCGGAGCCCGGATGGCCCTTACCCGGAAATGTGTGAACAGCGCATAAGACTGTTTATTTACATTGAACTTGATATCTCCTGTCAATTGAACACCAACGGGTTCAATTGCGATGTTGCTGTCACGAGCTCGACAATTGGCAAGTCTCGTGATTCCGGTTCCAGTATTATGATCATGAATATTGGGTTATCGATGATTTCTTTATGGCATACTGAAGTTGCGGATTGATTGTTTTGTATTGCGAAGTTACAAATCTGTCTAAACTGGTTTTTGAGGTTATACTTATCAAATAACCACATATGCTGATAAAATAACCTCATTTACTTAGATCATGGTGACGAATAACATAACGGATGTAATAATCACTTGCATTGAAGAGGAAAGCATGAATTTTTCGGGGACCAGTGTTGCCCACATTTGAAATAAATCATTTGAAACAAAAAAGAGATATCATTTGACATTTTGTCCTACGAGGCCAAGACGTTAAACCTTCAAACTAATTTATGAACATCCGCATACAATTTAGTGCTAGAGTTTTTATTGTAGCCATCATCAGGGTCCAACTTAGCCTAAACCTGGAAGTGTGTTAAGCTGGTTGGTACCAGCTTAGCACCCTTCCAGGTTTACTGGACAGATGGCTCAATAGAGTCGTCTGTCCAGTCCAGATGCTGACGGCTAATAGGACTACCCTTTCCCAGGGGTTGTATTGATGACTAGATTGGTCTCTATGAGAATAAATATGCATAACAATAAAGGTAGCAAGGGTTTATTTTGTGTAGTATATCTTTAAGGTCCTACCTGAAGGGTCCTACTGTTGAGGAGGGCTGTAGGACCTCCTTCGGCCATCGAACCCAGCCAACTAAAGCTGGAAGTGCACACAGCTAGTTAATGAGCCGTCTTCTCAGACGCTGTAGGCTGACGGGTGCCACCCTTTCTGAAGGGCTCTTCTGATGATCAGAATCAGGTGTCTATGAGACTTATGCGCGGACAACCCATATTGATTTCGTAAAGTCCTACCTAAGGTCTAAGGTCCTACCTGTAGGGTCCTACTGATGAGCAAAGCAGCAGGTCCACCCGCTGCTACCATCAGGGCCCAGCCTCCTAAAGCTGGCAGTGTGCTGAGCTAGTTGGTGAGTCTTCTGTCCAACCGCTATACGCTGAAGCGAGCCACCCTTCCTGTAGGGTTCTAGACTGATAATTTGATTCCGTGTGGTTCCCGGCAGAGTAGAATAGGACCACTCCAAGTCTTCCCGTGAATATCGTAGAAGGCGACTAAGTAAACACAAGTTAAATACATCTTATAAACATCAAAAAGACCTTTGGAAATCGTCTGGCCAGCGTGGAGAGTGGAAGCCAAATGCTCTGACAGCTCTTGCTAATATATCGCTCTGGTATAGTACAGAGAGGGTCGTGCTCCTGCAGGGAAGACTAAAAAAGACCTGACGATGTGTCGATTGTCCTACCTGTAGGGTTCTACTGATGAGCAGCGCAGCAGGTCCACCCGCTGCTACCATCAGGGCCCAGCCTCCTAAAGCTGGCAGAGTGCTGAGCTGGTTGGTAAGCCGTCTGCCCAGCCGCTGAAGACTGAAAGGAGCCACTAAGATACCCGATATCAGCGCCAGGCCGAGGATTGAAGCTGAAACCAGATAAGACATACCTATATCGATCGTTTTGGATCTTTTAACTGTAACTTTAATAATTAACTTATGGGAGCCGACTGCGCCGGCTGGACCGGGCATGTATTATACATAAATAAACTAGATATAAACTTACCTCTTGAATAATCTATTTAAAAAATGCATCAAAATCCGTTGATTCGTTTTAATTATAGATCTAAGCATACAGCATGGATGGATGATGGATATTAAAATCTGTCTGATAATGTGCTCTACCACACACATCACCTTTGAAAATGAAACCTATATATATATTATTAATTTATATAGGCTTTCAGCCAGCCAAACCCCGGCCAAGGACTGACCAGCTGATGCCCTTTCAAGACAAATCTTGTTTCTTTGACAAAATGTCAATCGTAACTAGGAAAATGATACCAAGAGGGGTGTACTAACGTGAAAAAATACTGATAGCGCGTTTTAACTTCGGACAGTGCCATCTAGCGGCAGTTTTTGGAAGTAACTTTTAGCCATCTCGTCAATAAACTTTCTAACGTTTCATTAGCGTTTCATTCACAATACATGTTAGGTACTCGACGTAATTTATTTTTAATCTATGGGTACTCGCTAATAATGTTGTTATTTAGAATAGGTATAAAGAATGTCAAACTAGAGGTTAAATGAACCAAAGTACGTATAACATTTATAAACTTTATATAAGCGTTTTCTTTCATTTTTCCGTGCGTATTCCCATATAAATATGTTCGTATATGCTAATCATTACAATTCATTTTTAACCGACTTCAAAAAAGGACAAGGTTCTCAATCCGTCTTATTTTTTTTAAGTTTGTTACGCTTTTTACTCATTCAGAAAATAAAAATCGATTTTAATTTTTTTTTGTTTGATTGGCAATGGTGGTACCATAAAATATATCAAACGCTTCTTAAAAACAAAAGTGATTTATTTCATAATACATTATTTAAATTTCAAATACCTACTCGATAACCAGTAATGTAGTTTATCTTGAATCATGAATGATTTACATAGTACATAGTTACAAATAACACTTTGTATAATAATTATAAGTACTAATTGCAGCCATTATATATGAGGATGAATAATTCAATTTGCAACTCTTGAAAACTATTGGGACTGGAATTTATAGCATTTGTTCGTTTGTTTTTCTGTGTTTAGGTGGCTAGCACGAATGTCAGATTTCTCAAGCTGCCTAGAGGCATGTGGTCTCAACGCCTTAATCGTACGATTTGTTCTAAGAGACTCGCATAGATGGCGCCACTCGAAACTACACAACATTGTATCTACCGTATTATGAGAATATAAAAACATGAGACACAAAATATATCTTATTAAAAATCAAAACAATATTTTAGGCATAATATTTAAAAATCACACCGTATATTTAGTAATTTAAAGGCTAACGCAGATTACCGCCATCTAGTATCGAGTAGCAAGCAACTCTCCTGCGCCATACATTCGCCTGCTTTTCGCAACCTTAATTTGGTCTAATATTTTTGTATGAGGTGGGCAGTCTATGACGTTAGTATTATATTGTCTTTGCTAGAGGCATCTGACAACTAGCGCCACCCCTGGTTTTATTTCTTTTACTACTAAATAATATCTAATTGGAAAAATCTACGTAAGTACTTCACTAGTAAATGACTTGTAGTATTTCTTGTATGGCTTTTCATTATTTTATATTTGATAAATCAAGAGAACTACTCATTAACGCCAAAAGCGTGTATTTTCTATATTTTTCCTTTTCTCCCAAACCAACATGGAAGAATCATATCATCATCAACAGGACGAGCTCCGTGGCGTAGCGGTCAACACGCCTGACTGCGACACGGATGGTCCCGGGTTCGATCCCCGGTCAGGTCAAATTGAAAAACGATCTTTTTCAGATTGACCTGGGTCTTGGATGTTTATCTACATATGTATTTGATATAAAATATTCTATCGTTGAGTTAGTATCCCATAACACAAGTCTCGAACTTACTCTGGGGCTAGCTCAATTTGTACGTATATATTTATTTATTTAGGTATTTTTTTTTATCTCCACGGTAGGAGCACGATTCTTTCTGCGCACTACCAGAGCCATATATATTAGCCAGAGCAGCTCAAAGTATATGGAGGGAGCCCGATGCCTTAGTGAGCATTATTAACGCTTACGCAATCAAGCCCCGGCGCAGTCCCTGATTGTCTGATAATTAAGATGATTGCGTGCTTCGAAAGGCACGTTAAGCCGTTGGTCCCGGCTGCCATCTGGTAGTCTTTAAACGAACCACGTCAGAGGCCGAGAGGCGGTTCTGAAGAACTCTGACACCAGGCTGTGCATGGTCGACTGACCGTGTCACCTACACGAAATGATGATAATATTAGTTGGGATTGGGATGACGTACCTATCCATGACTCGTGTTCAGAAGTGAGTTTGAGGGTGGACTCCGGCTGTCTGAGTTGCTCCAGCAGAACTCCAGGGTATGCGATGTTGGCGCCAGTGCCAATCATGTACATTACCACGCCACTTACAGCTAAAAACTGGAAAATAAATAACATTTTAAAACTTGAAAACTCACATAAATAAATATCATCATTATCATGGTCTTTGTTTGTCTCCACTGCAGGAGCACGACCTTCTCTGTACTACCCGAGCTATATATTAGCCAGAGCAGTCAGAGGATTTAAAAAATCGTACCGTCGTATGACATAAAAAATACTGTGAGGCAAGCTCAAAATGTGTGATTTGACTAGTGTTTGAGAATTACCGGCAAATTCAAAGTTCCGGGACTTAGAGACATTTAAGACTTATTTTGTATTTCGTTTTTAAGAGGGCAAGGCTTAAGAGCGTATACTAGCAGTATTTTTTCGATATGGTTTCCATACAAATGTATTTCTCTATTTTCACGCTGAAAACTGATTCTAGAGCCACAATTCTTTTTTCATAAAATCTAGTACTAAAATAGGAATGCCTCTATTTTTTATTTTTTTCAAAAAAACTGTTTTTTGTACAATTTTTTTTCTTTTAAACACGTTATTAGAAAAAAATAAAACATAGGAGCATACCTATTTTAGTAATAGATTGTATGTAAAAAGAATTGTGCCTCTAGAAGCAGTTTTCAGCGAGAAAATAGAGAAATACATTTGTATGGAAAACGCACTGCTAGTATACCCTCTTAACTATATTATCTTTGATAGATTTGACCGATCTATTCAGCGCTCCACCATCATAACAAGTCATTAACATCGGAAATTCAAATTTAATGTACAGATATCACGACTTAAGGCAGATGAAACAACAACATTTGCGATTAAATTGAAAATATGTCGAGGAAGGACGAAGAGGCACGTTGAAGTCCTTTGAAAGGACGATTTATTATTATGTCTTTTAGGGATATTCGAATTTTTTAGGGATAAACGAGTTCCCTTCATAATCATTAAACTATTTTGAACTACTGTTTACACCTTTAAAGAGAGAATGAGAAGTTTTTCTTAGCGTTTTTGTCATAAACGGCAACTTTTGGCGAAAATGTAAGTCATCATCATCGTCAGGTCCTTCATAGTCTCCACTGCAGGAGCACGACCCTCTCTGCACCATCAGAGCCATATATAAGTATAAGCCTGAGCAGTCAGAGGATTTGGCCTACACTCTCCACGCTGGCCAGACGGGTTGGAGAGGTCTCTTTGATGTTTATAAGCTTTGTATAGCTTGGGTTTCCTAAGTCGCTTTCTCCGACACCCACGGGAAGACTTGGAGTGGTCCTATTCTACTCTGTCGGGAACCACACGGCTAGAAAATGTAAGTAAAGCTTCTTAAAGTGTAAAGCACGTTCCACACGTAAACCATTAAAACAGCCGATCAAAATAAAAAAGAAATTTTTCCTTTGGAACCAATTATGGGCGCTTTATTTTTTGATATTTCCTACAAAAATATCAATTTTTTTCGAAGTTTTTGCATTGCATTAGTCCCACAGAAAAAGTTGTTCATGACGGTCTGAACCACCATTTTAAGGGAATATCGAGAGTGCGACTTGACCCTCGATATTAAAAAAAATATTACCCAACCTATAGTAGAGAGAGCTGCCTCCTTACTACATAAAGTGTGAGCCAGTGGCAACACTATTCTGAGAACTATTGCGGATAGGTATTTTGATTCACCTATAATTAAGAAATGTATCACGGGCAGACTCATTGTATCAAAGCAATAAATACTTATTTAGAGATAATGTTTTGTTTCCTAATTTAGTTGCAACTTTAATTTGATTTTCACATGTAAACAGAGCTATAATTTAAGTGGTGAGACAGTTTTAATTATCTATGTGACATTTGTTGTATAAGTTTGTAATATGGACCAACGTCTGAAATAAACGATATTATATTATTATAGTATGTAGAAGTAATGTTTTCCACATACCTGTCTCATAAAAGGCGGGAATCGTTGCCTCGCGTGCTCCGTCATCTTGCTGTTCCTCTACTCGAGAAATAGATGCCTATTGGATGCTGACCGACTGACGGCCGACTATTTGTCAAATCTTCATGGTGACATCTGAAAAAAGATAATCAGTTTGTTGAGTACCTACTACGTACGTGTGGTTCTTGGCAGAGTAGAATAGGACCACTCCAAGTCATCCCGTGGATGTCGTAAAAGGCGACTAAGGAAACACAAGCTAAATAAAGCTTATTAACATCAAAGAGACCTCTCCAACCCGTCTGGCCAGCGTGGAGAGTGTAGGCCAAATCCTGTGACTACTCACTCATATATGGCTCTGGTAGTACAGAGAGGGTTGTGCTCCTGCAATGGAGACTAGAAAGACCTGATGATGATGATGACATTATCATCACATCATCAGATCTATTTTTTGTAGTCTCCACTGCAGGAGCACAACCTACTTTGTACTACCAGAGCAGTCAGAGGATGTGGCCTAAACTCTCCACGCTGGCCAGACGTTTCGTTTAGCTTGTGTTTCCTAAGTCGCCTTCTACGACACCCACGAGACGACTTGGAGTGGTCCTAATCTACTCTGCCGGGAACCACACGCATCAATCGTCGCAACTTATTGTTATGTATGTATAGGCGATTGAACAGCATACAGTTGAATATTTTTAGTGTCACCGTATGTCATACGTAGTTTAGTTCCGTCTAGCTTTGGTGAAAGTGTCTTGACTTCGTATGACATCATATTATCACAATACTTGTTAGTTTCAAAACAATTGTCGTTTATGAACACGGCAGTGACTATTTCTACACTATAAACCGGACAAATACGAATCTGACATACAGAAAGGCCTTGTCAAAATCGAAACTCTCTTTAACCGACTTCAAAAAACCGGCGAAGTGCGTGTCGAGCCACGCGCAGTGTAGGGTTCCGTAGTTGCGAATGACAACTTTGAGTTCACACTGTTCACACTCGCACCTCACAGTTTAACGACCAAAAACATCTAAGAATGAAAATTGTATGAAATTTTATATTTTCGAGTACATTTTATAAGTATGTTGCCTATAACTTTTTAGTTTGCACTTAGTACTCAGCTCTGATAGTTTTCCTGTCAACTTCAGTAAGGGTAATGGGTAAGAAGAGAAAAAAAATACTCCCCCACTGTTCTTGGAGCTATATTAAAAAAAAAAACTCTTTTCCAAGATTTTTTCTACCACTTTTTTAGCATGATTAATATACATACCCATACCAAATTACAGCTTTCTAGTAGTTAGTCTCTGAGTAAAACCGCGGACGGACAGACGGACAGACAGACAGACAGACAGACAGACATGGCGAAACTGTAAGGCTTCCTCGTTTACTACGGAATCCTTAAAAGGAGGAGGTTCACAATTCATCTGTATATTTTTTTGTATTATCATAACCCGGCCGGGAACGAACCTGCCCTCTCGTTTTGCATGCTGACGTGTTAACCACTGCGCCACGGAAGCTGTCAAATGTCTGGCTATAGGAAGTTCAAATATTCTTTTTAATTCACCTTTTCATCTTGTTTATATTTATTCTATTAAGAATTCTGATGTTACTAAGATTGATTTATATAAAACGTATCAAAAATGCGTAGTCGTAAATTTTGACCATTAATATCATCAACTGAACTACTAGGTCAACCGAATGACTAAATTTACGCAAACTAATTTGCATTTGATTTAAGGTATGGCGTAACTTAAGGCCAGCAGCAACATTTTGCCTCTTTATTGTTGAAAATAATAATAATATAAATAAATAAATAAAAATAATTATTAATTATTATTTCAATTTTCAACCAAGACGTCTAGTGCGCCTAACTAAAGCCCTTGAAGTCCTAAGCTCTTTCTAGCCCATAATAAAGATGTATTATAGAGACTAAATAGAAATATACGATTTGATTATTTGTGTGTTTGTTTGTAATTTATAAACTAATGAACCGATGAACGATGACTGAAAGAACGACATCAGTGGGAGATAGCTTATAATTAACGTGGACAAAGTTAGTACAATACAAGGTGTTGTTGAACTACCTGCGAATATTTATTCATTCGGCAATGATGGGTTTAGAAACCTAATAGAATCTACATACACAAGGAAAAATAGGTAAGAATAAAAATGTACTTCCCATAGAAATTTGACCAGCTGATTTGTAAATTTGTACGGGAGATCCAGTTTTTTATATCACCCTTTTTCTTCATCATCATCATCAGGCCCTTTTAAGTCTCCACTGCAGGAGCACGGCCCTCTCTGTGCTACCAGAGCCATATATTAGCCAAAGCGGTCAGAGGATTTGGCCTACACTCTCCCCGCTGGCCAGACGGGTTGTAGAGGTCTTTTTGATGTTTATGAGCCCTGTTTAGCTTGTGTTTCCTAAGACGCATTCTTCTTATGGGTCTATATTCATTAGAGATTTCAAGTTCGACATAAATTATTGTCAGATTGTTCTGAATCAGCGTGTATTAAACTGTTTTAAATCAACTCAAAGCGTGCCTAGGCTATTTCGCGACGAACAAAGACGTCTAATACGACAAAACAAAAACTGACAAACGAACAAAAACGTAATGATGACACTAATACTTTTTAATGAGGGAAGTAGTTAATTGCAACTGTTTCCGCCTTCCTTTAGTAAAGAATTACTTTTTATGGTGTGACAAGTAGCATTATTTCAAAAAATAAAAAACCCCAAGACGTGTTTGACAATTTACGTGCGCTATGTTATATTTTCGTTGACATCACATAGCCTATGACTATGACACACCAAGAAATAATGCAAATCGCTGCTCCATACATTTTTATGCTTTAGGTATGTAATTTACTATGGAGCAGTGAATTTTTCTTTCGCAATTTCGGAATTATTTTCATACTTCGTCTCGGGTTCGATCCCCGGTCAGGTCAAGCTGGAAAATGATCTTTTTCAGATTGACCTGGGTCTTGGATGTTTATCTATATAAGTATGTATTATGAAATATAGTATCGTTGAGTTAGTATCCCATAACACAAGACTCGAACTTACTTTGGGGCTAGCAGCTCTATCTGTGTGATTTGTCCGTATATATTTATTATTATTTAATAAATAGAACCTACACAAGCTACCCTATATGGCCTTTACAGATCAAATAGGGTTTTTGTTAAATATTGTATACATATGTTCGCCTCCACTCATTTCCTGTCCTGTACTAAGCGTGTCAGTCATACAAATTTATTTCTTTTTGGTGTTAATTTCGAAATTCATATTTTAAGCTTACATGTTGGTCAGTGTATTCTTACAGATAAAGAAAAAAAAGACAAGTAGATTGTAAGTTGACGTCATTTGGAAAAAACGTACTGTGGCAGTTTGTTGCCGCTTCAACAGCACTCCGCTTTGGAAGCGGCACTAAATTTAGCCATCAGTAAATTATTGACGTCTACAATAATAAAAACGTGTTTCTTCTTCTGTTTTATATTATGGCTTCCACCGAAATTTCAGTGATTCTGCCAATGTCCAGTATAATTAGATACTAAGTATCGGTGTTGTACGGTATGTGGCATCAAAGATGGCGTAAGTTCTTTGGTAGCCTCGTGGGAGCTTCTGATGACAAATCTATACGAGTCCATTTAACAGTCTACTTTAACTATTTTACAAATTGTTCTCGAGCACGAGCATTCTTAACACCAAACTAAACCAATTTCATATTAGTCCACTTAAATCAATTTGCAAAATCGTCTAAGGCAAACGACAACTGTACCCCTTGACTTCCCACCAAAATAATAAAAACGTTGTTATCTTTTTGTTACTTAATTTGACAATTTGTAACAGCCTGAAGTGTCATTGTTACTGTCACTAATGATTCTTATGTTCTCACACAAATAGAGCTGACATTGTCTGGCATCCGGCAGTCGCCCCTTTGATGACACTTGCCTCTTTTGGTTTGAGTAGATCTCTTAATTTACCAAATGCAAAATAATGAAGGTGATACTAAAAATACTACAAGTTATTTACTACCGAAGCAAAGGCCTTAATTTGGGAGGTTTGCAGTCAATTTATTTCTTTAGTAATAAGTAATAATATTGTCTTTGACCCCGTTTGGGAACCGGCACTAAACTTAGCCATAAGTAAATTATTGACATCAAAAATTGTTGTGAATATACCTATATTACATAACGTTCGAATCTTAAACAGTGGATATGATCACAATGATTCTTATTCTTACGAAGTTCTCACACAAAAAGTCTCCTCATAAATAATAGAGCTGACATGGTCTGGCATCCGGCAGTCGTCCGTTTGATGACTCAAATAATTTGATCACGTTTTTTGATGTGTGCTGATAAAAAAAAAAAAGCCGATGGAGATGTATAAAAAAGGTTAATATTACGACTACGTGTAGTTCCCGGCAGAGTAGAATAGGAACATACATACTATCACGTCTTTTTCACTTACGGGGTAGACAGAGCCTAGGTCTGTAAAACCTTGAGGCCACGTTTAGAATGTTGGTGGGCTTGTAGGTGAGAACGGAATCAAAATAGTGATGGTTTAGAATAGGAACACTCAAAGTTTTCGCGTGGTTATCGTAGAAGGCGACATAGGAAACACAAGCTTAACAAAACTTATGAACCTCTACCGTCTTGCCAGCGTGGGGAATGTGGGCCAAATCTCAGACTGCTCTGGCTAATATATGGCTCTGGTAATACAGAGAGAGTCATGCTCCTGCAGTGGAGACTAAAAATTACCTGCTGATGATGCTGGTTTGGAAGAAAAGAAAAAACATAGAATATACCAGCTGCTGTTTCCCGCGCAGACCGTAAAAGCCGGTCAAGGGATTGGGCGAAAATCTAAGGAATCACGTTTTAGGCTATGAGGCTAGCAACCCATCACCATTTTGATGCTTAACAGCCTCTGTAGTCCAGTGGTTAAAGCGGTTGCTTTATTGACCCGGGAGTCGTGGGTTCGATTCCCACGGGAAGCATACTTTGTTAAGTTGTTTCCAGTTTGGTTAGGACATTGCAGGCATGACCTGATTGTCTGATAAGAAAGATGATTCCGTGCTTCGGAAGGCACGTTAAGTCGTTGGTCCCGGCTACCATCTGGTAGTCAACCACGTCAGAGGCCGAGAGGCGGTTCCGAAGAACTCTGACACCAGGGTGTGCATGGTCGACTGACCGTGTCACCTACACAAAATGATGATGATGACTACCTATTTTAGTAATAGATTGTATGTAAAAAGAATAGTGCCTCTAGAAGCAGTTTTCAGCGAGAAAATAGAGAAATACATTTGTATGGAAAACGCACTACTTACTAGTGTACCCTCTTATGTATGTACGTATTTTCACTATGGGACTTACCGCGTTAGGTTGTGAGCACAGACTAAATATATACTACGAGTAAAAATGAATTGTAGCAAGTCGTCAATAAATATAAGTTTGGCACCTTAAAAACCTTGAGATTACCGATCTAGCTGCTAATAACATATTATGAGTGATATATTTTAATTACGTACATACATAAAACTAATTAAATTTTTAATAGCCTTGTAAAAAACTTACAAGTAGAAATAAAGGTATTAATTAGTTTATAATGTAGAGCGGATTCGTTATATCCAATAGAGCCTTTCACTTGTATTTGTAGATCATTATCCCATTTGATATTTGATATAGGTAAGTAGATACTATCATAGATATTATAATTCTATACTATTATTAGCATTCGATTGCAAATTACAGTAGAACAAATGTACCTGCATATAGAAGTAATTATTTTATAATGACACTAAACCATATTGCAATCTTAGTTCTATATAACGTGGAAGGCGACAAAAGTATAGGCCGTTGTAATCTATTAATTTAAATAATGCAATATGTAATTTTTTAGGGTTCCGTAGTAAACAAGGAATTAGTATTAATAATAGTTTCGCCATGTCTGTCTGTCTGTCTGTCCGTCCGCGGTTTTACGCAGAGACTATAAGTACTAGAAAGCTGTAATTTAGTATAGGTATTATATTAATCATGCAAAAAGAGTGGTAGAAAAAAATCTTAGAAAATTTTTTTTTTAGCGTATCTCCCATACAAGTAAAGTGGAGGAGTAAACTTTTTTGTCTATTTACCCATTGTGTGGGGTATCATTAAATAGGTCTTTAAAAATATTGTGAGGTTGAGAACACCACTTTTCGATTGAAGGATCCGTTTCCGAAATCATCTCAGCCACAACAAGTCCACCGCTGGACATAGGCCTCCCCCAAGGATTTCCAATATAACCGGTTAGAAGCGGCCTGCATCCAGCGCCTTCCTGCGACCTTTATCAGACCGTCTGACCACCTGGTCGGTGGGTGTCCAACGCTGCGCTTGCCGGTACGTGGTCGCCATTCGAGAACCCTTCCGCCCCATCGGCCATAGGTTCTCCGCGCTATGTGCCCCGCCCACTGCCACTTCAAAGAGCTAATCCGCTGAGCTATGTCGGTGACCTTCGTTCTTCTACGGATCTCCTCGTTTCTGATTCGATCTCGCAGAGAAACACCGAGCATAGCCCTCTCCATAGCTCTTTAAGCAACCTTGAGCTTTCTTATGAGGCCCATAGTAAGGGACCACGTTTTGGACCGGTAAGTCATCACTGGTAACACACATTAGTCGAAGACTTTCGACTTAAGGCACTGAGGTATTTTGGACGAGAAGACACGGCGGAGCTTCCCGAACCCTGCCCAGCCGAGTCGGATTCGACGAAAGACCTCATCCTTGAAACTGGAGCTTCCGACCTGGATCAATTGGCCCAAGTAGATGTACTGCTCTACAGGTTCAAGGGTGAAGTTTCCAACAATAACTGGTGAAGGCGCAACATGGACATTCGACATAATTTTCATCTTGTCCATGTTCATTTTAAGGCCCACTTATTGGGAAACTTCATTGAGGTCATTGAGCATGGTACTTAGATCCTCCAGCGACTCCGCCATGACGACAATGTCATCAGCAAATCGAAGGTGAGTGATATACTCGCCGTTGACGTTGATGCCAAGTCCATCCCATTCCAGGAGCTTGAAGGCGTCCTCCATTGCAGCGGTGAACAGTTTTGGAGATATGACATCTCCCTGTCTCACACCTCTCTGCAGTAGAATAGCCCTCGTACTCTGCTCCTGTACTCGGTCGGACTGACATTGTGGCAGTAGTATATATACTGAAGTTGAAAGGAAAACTATCAGAGCTGAGTACTAAGTACAAACTAAAAAGTTTTAGACAACCAACTTATAAAATGTACTCGAAAATGTAACATTTCATACAATTTTCATTGTTAGATGTTTTGGTCGTTAAACTGTGAGGTGCGAGTGTGAACTCAAAGTTGTCATTCGCAACTACGGAACCCTACACTGCGCGTGGCCTGACACGCACTTGGCCGGTTTTATAATAAAATAATACATTATTGTATCGAGGTATCAGGTGACCAAAGGAGTAAAATCCAAATGCGAATCGGACTCGCAGTGAAGGGTTCCGTACCATTATCTACATATGAAACATTAGACTATCGTCCAAAAACAGCAATAAATCATGTTTGATGTATGGGAGCCCCCATATATTTTATTCTGTTTTAAGTATTTGTTGTTATAGCGGCAATAGAAATACATGGACTGTAAAAAAAATAACTGTCTAGCTATCACTGTTTATGAGATACAGCCCAGTGTCAGCCAGACAGAAGGATGTCGAAGTCTTGTGAATAAGGTCCCGTTTTTACCCTTTACGCTCATATTAATTTATTCACAAAACAGCACTTGTCTCAGACACTGGAAAAACCTAAATGCGTGCAGGCCATCCTTTGGGTACGGAAACCTTAAAAGTAAGTGACAAGATCATAAATAAAACAGCCCATAAGAAATCCGGATCCTATGTGGTCTTCACAAGCAACGGGTAGTAATAAATAATTAAGTTGGCGTCAAAGTCACTATGTTGCGGTAATTTTAACCATTTATGTTATTTCCTAGTACTTTTTGCATTACATATAAGCGTCATGCATAACTCACTAAAACTCGTGAAAAATAAAAAAAAATCCACTGCCGTTTTTAACAGCTTACGCCCATCATCGAGCTCCGTGGCGCAGTGGTCAACACGCCAGCCAGCGACACGGAGGTCCCGGGTTCGATCCCCGGCCAGGTCAAGATGGAAAACGATCTTTTTCAGATTGGCCTGGGTCTTGGATGTTTATCTATATAAGTATATGTTATAAAATATAGTATCGTTGAGTTAGTATCCCACGACACAAGTTCACAACTTACTGTGGGGCTAGCTCAATTTGTGTGATATGTCCCTATATATATTAAAGTTATATATATTGTTTTTATGCCGACGCTACATAGCCTATGACTACAAGAGGCAACATTGGAACAGACATATATAAATACGCGCGAAAATCATACCCTAATCTCTAAGTAATACTTATATAATAGTAATACTCTAATCATTCTAGGTAGGTCAATAGGGTAATAATTAATTAAGCTAGCGTCAAAGTCACCTAAGTAACTATGTAGCGGTAATTTTAACCATTTATGTTATTTCCTAGTTATTTCTGCAATGCATCTGATCGTCATAACTCACTACCTCTTCCGGGAGTTAGTTATCATTGACTGTGACAATTAAAGATAAATCATGTGTGTGTACTATTATAAAGATATTTTATTTATTATAAAGCTATTTTATTGAATGTTATAAGGCTATCGGACTCAGCGTTCCTAGTTAAGTTGCACTTGCAACATAGAGTATGCATGTTCATGTTATTTATTATCATCATCATCATCATCATTAGGTCTTTTTTAGTCTTCACTGCAGGAGCACAACCCTCTCTGTACTACCAGAGCCATATATTTGCCAGTCGTCAGAGGATTTGTTCTACGCACTCTCCACGCTGGCCTCTTTGATGTTTATAAGCTTTGTTTAGCTTGTTTCCTAAGACGCCTTCTACGACATCCACAGGAAGACTTGGAGTGGTCCTATT
The DNA here is from genome assembly GCA_963082605.1 of Rhodophaea formosa. Lineage (NCBI taxonomy): Eukaryota > Metazoa > Arthropoda > Insecta > Lepidoptera > Pyralidae > Rhodophaea > Rhodophaea formosa. The sequence continues at coordinate 1,832,618 of OY720228.1, read as the reverse complement.
CTACTCTGCCGGAACGGGGCGGGTTATTTATTATATTATATAATATTATTGTTAGGCCTAAATCTCGTATTTGAAATGAAACTAAGTGCTCGTATGTAAAACAAAACTGTGTCAAAATTATACTCACATAACAGTTAATACCTATGTGTATAATTTTATGTATAATATTCGATAGTAGATAGACATTATGATGATTGTATTGTATATTCAGTCTATGATATAGAAGGACTTTCGCTTAGGATTAATAATAGACTCCTTATGGAGACCTAAATTATTATTTTCTTTGTTTTATTTATTTATTCATTACTTAGTCTAACTTTACAGTTAACCACCAATACGATGAACAAGCACCTTACATAATATTATTACAATTGTAAGACAACACAAACAGCGCCGTAATTGTGAACTCACTCAAAGAACAAGAAAAAATGTCTATACTATAATGATAAAACTGATGAGATAACTGATTTGCCAAAAACTTATAGCCTTCGTCATTCGAGAATATAAGGGTTCTTAGTGCACCTTCTTACCCCATACGTTCAAATCCATTGACGCATTTAGAAGTTATGGCGGAATAAGAAAACTTGCATACATATATGAACTCTATTAAAAACAATACACTCTTTTTTTGAGCAATCATGTAATAGACCTGTAATCATTAGTGGTCGGTTCCGAAACGCTAGTAGTCTGTAGCTTTTGAACAATTAATAAATACATATTATCTAATGAGATAATTTTAAATATGATATGACGTGAAAAAGTGCCTGCAAAGGCCTATTTTCTGAATAAACGTTTTGATTTTGATTTTTTGACACTTTCCTTATCATAACCAGTTCTCCTTGACTATGAAAAATACGAGTAGGTAATTATATATTTATACTGACTGACTAATGTAAGTGTGTAATAGTAATAAATAATTCTCACTGGGCCACAGAATTAATAATAGTACACTGGGTAATTCACCATCAGGAGCTGGATGGGAGCAGCCGAAGATAGATCTCGATGGTGTGCAATTGGGGAGGCCTATGTCCAGCAGTGGACAAGTATAGGCTGATGATGAAGAACCATATTTTTAAATAAGTTTCATTCTACTTCATTAAAATATTAAAAAATTATGAGTACTCCACCCGCTTTCAATTAAAAAGCAAGTAAGTGGTATAAGTACCAAATTTTTTGAATCATCATCATCATTTCGTGTAGGTAACACGGTCAGTCGACCATGCACACCCTGGTGTCAGAGTTCTTCGAAACGCTTTTCAGCCTCTGACGTGGTTCCTTTAACGACTACCAGATGGCAGCCGGGACCACCGGAATGAATTGAATGATACTGAAACATTTTATTATTATTTAGATGTAAGTAGTATTATTAGAATTGATAACAAATAATCACTGGAGAACATACTGGAGGGATAAAAGATTAGATTTTTTTTAGACTTTTTGAGCCACCGACACGATAAGGAGAAGTGGAGTATATGTCGAGGCGACTTTACTTTTTACTCAGTCCGTGTTCCTTGAATGAATGCTAAAATATGAAGATCTTTTGAATGTCAGAATAAATTACAATAACCGGTTAGCATTATTGACGTGATGTGATTTACGTTTGTTGCTGGTAATAAATCATTAAAATCAACTTAAGTGCACTTAATTTTGGAAACATAACATATAACGTCATCATCGGTTATTTAAATCTCCACTGTAGGAGCACGGCCCTAGCTGTAATACCAGAGCCATTTATTACCCAGGGCAGATAGAGGATATGGCCTAGTCTTTCCACTCTGGCCAGGTGGGTTGGAGAGGTATGTTTGATTTTATAAACTTCGTTTAGCTTGTGTTGCCTAAGTCGCCTTCTACATCCACGGGAAGACTTGAACCACTCCAATAGTCCCGGCAGAGTAGAATAGGACCACTCCTTTTCTACTCTGCCGGGAAACATACGGCAACATATAACGTACTTATGTGTACAATATGAAAATAATGATATCAAAACTATACTTTGCATTTTTTTTGTTTTGATAATCGTCATGCGTTTTACTATTACACCTGTGTGTTGCACTACGAAGTATTCATTAATGAATAAATACACTCACTATAAAATATTCCCTAGATAAAATAACGTAATCAGTTTTTTAAACATATTGTTTTTCTTAAAAAAGTTATTAAGTAAAATAAACTAAACTTTTAAAATTGAAAATATGTCATGAAAAAGAATTCGCCACAAGTAGGATTCGCATCATACCTGTGGCGAATACTTTTTATCACATATTTTCAATTATAATAATATACAACAACATCATCATCAGGTATTTTTTTAGTCACCACTGCAGGAGCACGACCCTCTCTGTACCACCAGAGCCATATATTAGCCAGAGCAGTCAGAGGATTTGGCCTACTCTTTCCACGCTGGCCGAACGGGTTGGAGAGGTTCTTTGATGTTTATAAGCTTTGTTTAGCTTGTGTTTCCTAAGTCGCCTTCTACGACATCCACGGGAAGACTTGCAATGGTCCTATTCTACTATGCACGCACACGGAACAATAATATACCGAGCATTATAATGCTATTTGATAACCATTTAATTATACTTAACTAACTTTAAATATTTAACTGCATGTTTAGCTTACATTATATAAAGTCTAGATTGCCACTAAAACTTAAACTCAAGTCAAGTTTTTTAATCACTGAAATAATCAAACCTTTATTTCAGAAATTAAAAAACTTGAGAAGTTTTAGTTTTAAAACTTGTCTATAGAGTATTATAGCCAAAATGTCCAGTTTTTAAAGTTTGATACATGACGTCACTTTCTAAAGGACATTTTTTAGGCTAGCCACGCTGCTTGCGCATGCATTAGTAGCTTTGATCTCAGCTATTCTAGGCGATTGTTAGGGTCAAATTATAAGACGAAAATTTGTAAACTACGATGTCAGGACAAAAGACATCAACGCGCAAAAAATGACAAAACAATTTTGTGACTAAATTGCTCAAAATTCAAAACGTTTATTCAGAAAATAACCCTTACAGACACATTTTTACTTCAAATCACATTTAAAATTATATTTTGAGTCTTATGTATTTTATTAATTATTGTTCAAAAGCTACAGACTACTAGCATTTCGAAACCGACTACTGCAGAGATGAAACGCTGTAAGAAACTCTTTTCAACAGTATTGGTCGCCTACTCGCCTGAAGGGCTTGCTGGTTTTGCAAGAGTGTGCCACCAAAATATATGACTTTCAATAAATTATTTAACATTCTTTAAGAAAACTTTAGTTTTTCTGCTTTCGAAGGTACAATTCAAAATACATACAATCTTCATCATCATCATCAGGTCTTTTTTAGTCACTGCAGGAGCATGGCTCTCTATGTACTACCAGAGCCATATACCTATTAGCCAGGTAGTCAGAGCATTTGGCCTACACTCTCCACGTTTTTGTTTGTTTTTCATGTGTGTAAGTGGCCAACACCGGTGTCAGATTTTTCAAGCTGCCTTAAGGCATCTGACATAGCTTTACGACTGTCATCAAAGATGACAGCCGGGAACAACGGCTTAACGTGCCTTCCGAAGCAAGGAGGAGCACGAGATATTTTTTATGCCACCTGCGGTCACCCATCCAAGTGGGGAATGCGCCTGGGGTTGCTTAACATACGAAAGTGCTAATAATGCTCACGGCCACTAAGCCATAGGGCTCCTCTGTTCTCTCCACGCTGGCCAGTCTTCATGCCCCAGTTAAAATATAATTCAGAAAGTAAACATGAATTTAGAACGTGAATTTTGATTTCTGTCCAATTTTGCACGCCAATAAAAGGCAATCACGCACGTTGCACGTTTAGCGGGCACGTGGCGCGCACGCCTCACGTGTCCTTACTTATGGTAAATGTTTATAAAACGATTTCTTACTTGACCGTTATGTGGTCCCAACTCCCATCGCATTTCTCATCATCAGGTCTTTGTTAGTCTTCCATATTAGCACAATCCTTTATGCAATACCAGAGCCATATATTCAGAGGATTTGGCCTACGCTCTCCATGCTGGCCAGACGGGTTGGTGAGGTTTCTTTGATGTTTATAAGCTTTGTTTAGCTGTTTTTCCCAAGTCGCCTTCTATGACATCCACGGGCAGACTTAGAGTGTATACCGCCCACAGCGTTTCTATTTGTTTCATATTGAAAAAAAAAATACATTAATTTAATAAATAAATAAAATCGTTACGTAACGTGAACATTTATTTGTCCTTATATCTTTCTTTCGGTGTTTCTTCTCTGCAGTGGTCGGTTCCAAAATGCTAGTAGTCTGTAGCTTTTGAACAATTAATAAATACATATTATCTAATAAGATAATTTTAAATATGATATGACGTGAAAAAGTGTATGCAAAGGCCTATTTTCTGAATAAACGTTTTGAGTTTGATCTTACTTAAACGTTTGTAAAACGATTTCTTACTTGACCGTTATGCGGTCCCAACTGCCATCGCTTTTCTATTTGTTTCATAAATAAATTCGTAACGTAACGTGAACATTTGTCTTGTAATATAGTTTCTTATTAGACCGTTATGTGGTTCCAACTTTTGACTACCGCGTTCGATTTGTTTCATACTCATTACATATACTTGGGATAAAGAGGTGATAGTATTAGGCTGTGTGGTTACCGGCAGAGTAGAATATAGAACCACTTCAAACCTTCCCGTGAATGTCGTAAAAGGCGACTAAAGGAACACAAGCTAAACAAAGCTTTTAAACATCAAACAGACCTCACTAACCCGTCTGGCCAGCGTGGAGAGTGTAGGCCAAATCCTCTGACTGCTCTGGCTAATATATGGCTTTGGTGGCCAGAGAGGGTCGTGCTCCTGCAGTGGAGACTAAAAAGACCTGATGAAGATGAAGAAGAAGTATTAGGCCATTCCTCTGACTGCTCTGGCTGATATATAGCTCTAGTGGTACAAAGAGGGTCGTGCTCCTGCAGTGGAGACTAAAGAAGACCTGATGAAAAATATTTTTGTTTGATATACTGCTCTCATTTTCTTATAGTATGGACACTATACTACGAGAAAGTTAAACCGATATATCAAAAATATTTGCGGCTTATATATATAGAATAAACAATACAATGTCAAGAAAATCACTGTTACATTATAATAAAGGTCAAAATAACTATTATAAAATCATGGCTTATATTGAAAAATTATTTTTAAATTTTGCCAAGGTTAATAATACATACAAACACTATCAATGAAATATTTATTTTTACGGAATTTGCGTCACTACTAATTGCAATAATAACTAACAAATAACATTTTAATTTATAATTTAAACTTTAATAGTTTCTATGAACTAAGTTAGCATTTTTATTTCATAGAAACTGAACATAATTTCAGTCTGTTTAAGCATCATTTTTTTTTTCATTTCTGTGATGCCTATTTATTGTCGATGTGTGCGTGAGATTGTATCGCGACATGTGTTTGCATGTTTTAGTATTTGCGTCGTGGTTTTACGTTTATATGGGGTCTATCCTGATTACTCTTAAAGTCAAGCTATTTAATAGTCTTGTTTTTTCCTCTTTAGCATGGGTCACAGAACAGGGTCTGTGACTGTTGCTCGCGCGCCACTAGAGACGCCTCTTCAACACGTTTCACAAGCGTGTCAGGGGGCGGTACCGTTTATTTAGATTTTAGGTTTGCAAAAATCTGCTAGTAAAGTGCAAGTGCAAAGGATGGCCATTGCGGTACAGCGTGGTAATGCATCTAGCATTTTGGGCACCTTTGCACCGGAAACGATACAGGGCTGGTTCTTATTATAATAGTTATTTTAACCTTTATTATAATGTGACAGTGATTTTCTTGAAATTGTATTGTTTATACTATTCATAAATGAAATTATATTGCTAGTAAAAAAAGGTATAAGTAGAAAAAGGTAAATACACAAAATTCTAAAGTAACCTATATCACAATTAAGTAGAAAATTTGTAGGTACTTACTTGTGGTATAGGTTACTTTAGAATTTTGTTTATCAACCTTTTTGACTGTAATTATAAATAAATAAATAAATAATAAATAAATAAATATATAGGGACATATCACACAAATTGACACGTGAAAGTATGTATGTATGATACCATATCAAAGCAAAGCATAGGGGCGTTTTCACGTTTTTTTGAGCACGCGTACTGACAGGCCGAGTGTGGGACTTTCGAATAGCCAGGCGCGATTTATTCCAATCCAATACCACGAACAAATACCACTGGTATTGCTTTAAAATTTTATTTTTTTTCTATTCCGAACAAATACCACTCTTAAAATTATCTAATTTTATGTCCGAACGAATACCAAAAGCGCGGGCTGACACGTGGTATTATTATTACTTTTATCAATAGTAGTACGCGAGTAATATTCCGTGCTCTATGGCAAAGACAATATAATACTAACGTAATAGACTGCCCACCTCATACAAAAATATTGGACCAAATTAAGGTTGCGAAAAGCAGGCGAATGTATGGCGCAGGAGAGTTGCTTGCTACTCGATACTAGATGGCGGTAATCAGCGTTAGCCTTTAACTTACTAAATATACGGTGTCATTTTAAAATATTATGCCTAAAATATTGTTTTGATTTTTAATAAGATATATTTTGTGAATCATGTTTTTATATTCTTATAATACGGTAGGTACAATGTTGTGTAGTTTTGAGTGGCGCCATCTATGCGAGTCTCTGAGAACAAATCGTACGATTAAGGCGTTGGGACCACATGCGTCTATGGTATGGGTAAAACAGTTCGTTGCAAAATTACACATCATTAGGGAGGGGAGGGGGGAGTCAAAGGCGTAATATAAACATGGTGAAAGATGAATAGGTACGTAATGAGAGACTGTAGAACTCTTTGAGTTATTATTTACGGATTATTACTTGATTGGGCTGTTGTTTGCTTGTTTTGCGTGCGTGTGAGTGGCCAACACTGGTGTCAGATTCTTCAAGCTGCCTGCATAACTACTGTTAGAATGAAGACAGCTACGACCAACTACAACAAAGAGGATCTCGAGATATTTATAAGCCACTTATGGCCACCCATCCAAGTAGGGTCCACCCTTGGGGTTGCTTTACAAGCGTAAGCATTTATAGTACTGACGCCTACCGAGCTATCAACCTTACATTGTTGCTGTGTATATGCCTGTGGTTGTCGAACTTGTGGGGTTGAAATGTATGTCGTAGTCATCGATACAACTCAGTCCAAAATCGGAAAATACAGAGTGATTGATTTTGAACTCCCTGGCAATATTTTTAATGGCACAATAAGGATTCTTAATATAAATATACACCAGCTAGAAAAAAAGTATTTTATAAAAATAAAATTAGGTTGATGAATCGATAGATGAATTAGTATGGAAGATCCGGTTTTTTTTTTCTTTTTTTCTGGCGGTTTATATTCTATTTGGGATTCTGATTTTGACATACATATATAAATAAATATATAAAAGCGATACGGTATCAGTACAATATGCCCTAGACCTGACCCCGACTGTATTGCTCACTGATATTACGATGTTTTTGGGCTACTTGCTTTTGATTTTGGAAATAATTATTTAGGCCAACTACAAATTCAACAAGTTTATTTAAAACTCGCAATTTTCCCGCGATTCGTGTGCGTAAAACTTCACCCCCTATTTCACCCCTTTAAGGGTTGAATTTCTAAAAATCCTTTCTTAGAGCTCACTTATATCATGAAACCTTACACTTTTTGAAATATTTATTTAAAACTAGTTGTTACCCGCAGCTTCGCCCGCGTAATATATAGCCTATGTCCTTCTCAGTACTCTAACCTACGTGTATGCAAAATTTCATGATAATCGGTTCAGTAGATTCGGCGTGAAAGCATAACAAACAAACAAACTCACTTTCGCATTTATAATATTAGTTGGGATTCTATTTTTTATAAACCTTTTGTTTTCTCTAAAATTGTCTGTCATTACTTCAGTCTTCAGTAAAAATTCGTGAAATAAAAGCGTGTTTTCATTTAATCTTTCTACTACTCCTACTACTCCTATAATAACCCATAAGCGCATATAAATAAAGATTGGTAATGGAATCATCATCATCATCATCATCAGGTCTTTATTAGTCTCCACTGCAGGAGCACGACCCTCTCTGTACTGCCAAAGCAGTCAGAGGATTTGGCCTACACTCTCCACGCTGGTCAGACGGGTTGGAGAGGTCTATTTGATGTTTAAAAGCTTTGTTTAGCTTAAGTTTCCTTAGTCGCCTTTTACGACATCTACGGGAAGATTTGGAGTGGTTTTATTCTTCTCTGCCGGGAACCACACGGCTAACGGTAATGGAATCCCTGTACCTAATTTCAAATTTTCAGGTACAGTAATTTCGGCTGTGCTGAGCGTTAGGGTACCGAGAAGGATATAGGCTATATATTACGCGGGCGAAGCCACGGGTAACAGCTAGTATGAAAATACATTATTTCCCAAAAAAATTATACAATAACAGCTGTTTTTAAAACACGTATTAACATTATAAAATCATTATCAGTAACACAATTTCTTGTGTATTAATACTAAGCAGAGCCTTTATTATGGCTACAAAAGTTAGTAGTGAGTAAATGCGTTATTTAAATCAAAATCTTATATTGTAGACGATGAATAACTTCATTTAGTTAAAGTTATCTTGCTCTCGTATCTCGGAGTTATATATCTCAAGTTATTGCTCTGACTGTCATTATTTGTAGCAATAAGTAATTGAGATTGGAAATTTGCGATGGTACAAAGTTTGAATTAAACCGGTAATGAAGAGTTTCATATCAACTTGCAATATTTGCATACAAAATATCGCAAAAGACACGTTTCTTGAATGGGGGCTAATATAATTTTAGCTGATGCCTGCGACTTCCTTCGCGTGGAGTTTATTACTTCGGTGTCTTAATATAAATACACAATTATTGTGGATACTTTATTCTGCATCGGGTGTTTCATTCAAATCTTCGACTTTTATAACCCATACAATTGTTTGTTTGTTTGTTTTTCGTATGTGTAAGTGGCCAACACTGGTGTCAGATTTTTCAAGCTGCCTTAAGGCATCTGACATAGCTTAACGACTGCCATCAATAATGACAGCCGGGACCAACGGCTTAACGTGCCTTCCGAAGCACGGAAATAAAAGACAATAAATACAATTAAAGACTTCTTTTAATATTATTATTTTGACCCAGGAAACTAACCTAGGTAGTATTATTGTAGTTGTAAAAAAAATACAATTAATATTAATTAAATATCCCACAGAATTTAAAAAGTTAATATTATAATAAAATTTGCGCGAGACACTTCCTAACAATAATATTTTCACTAACACATAGAAACGCCAACAAGTTTTTGTCCATTCAAAATGCCATCTTCAGAAGTGTTTATCCTTCACGCAAAAACTCCTAGACAAAGTAATTAGACTACCACGTTTGATTTCAGCTTGAATTTATTGGCATTTCTTACATTATTGTACGTTAAATTAAATTTATTAACATAACCGTGTGAAATCATGATTGGCACATTTGAATAGACCCGAAACTCTATCGCCATGCTGCTAAAAGGAATTGGCTATAAATTATATTAACATATTTGTTAATAAAACCCTGTCTGGTACATAAAGAGGCGACTCAGCCCGTTAATATGAACTAAGTACTTTATCTACAGGCCAATGCTGCAAATTCGTACAATTATTACAACATTTTCAGACAAATTGCCCGACTGAACACGTTTTGTATGTCAAGATTTTTATTACAATTCCCAATATTGAAATTGTCGAGCTCCGTGGCGCAGCGGTCATCACGCCTGCATGCGACACGGATGGTCCCGGGTTCGATTCCCGGTCAGGTCAAGATGGAAAACGATCTTTTTCAGATTGACCTGGGTCTTGGATGTTTATCTATATATGTATTTGTTATAAAATATTCTATCGTTGAGTTAGTATCCCATAACACAAGTCTTTCATAAGAACTTACTTTGGGGCTAGCTCAATCTGTGTGATTTGTCCGTATATATTTATTTATTATTTATTTATTTAATATTAGTCCCGTATTGTCGAGCTCCATGGCCCAGCGGTCAACACGCCAGCCTGTGACACGGATGGTCCCGGGTTCGATCCCCGGTCAGGTCAAGATGAAAATGATCTTTTTCAGATTGTCCTGGGTCTTGAATGTTTATCTACTTATGTATTTGTTATAAAATATAGTATCGTAGAGTTAGTATCTCATAACACAAGTCTTACTTAAGAACTTACTTTGGGGCCATCCGTGTCGCAGACAGGCGTGTTGACCGCTGCGCCACGGTGCTCGTCTTGAAAGAATTTTTAAAATCGTTCCAGTAATACTTGAGATTAACGCGTTCAACCAAATTAACTCTTCAGCTTTATATATTAGTATAGGTATAGATTGTAATGTACTTATTTGGAGTTATTATCAACATAAGCAATAAGGAAATACTTTTAAGGTAAACTTTATTTAGCTCCATAAAGTTTTTCCTTATCCTCCCTCTCTGTTTATCTGTGTCGTCGTAGTTTTTGAATTTGCAATCATAAAAAAAGAGAAACATATAACGTACAAAAAGCAATATATTTATCCTTATTCGATTTTAAAAAATAGCTTGCAATCTTATTCTCTGGAAAATTTCCTTATTTGAATCTAGCCGTTTTCCTGCGACGAAGTCCGCGTAAATTATAGCCTATGTTACCTGCTAAGCTAGTTACAAATAAACACAGTAAATCCATCTTTGTAAAATTAAGTAAAGAATACGAGCTAGCCATAGTCGGTGGAATTAAGAACAAAACAAACAAACACAACAACATCGTTCATCATCATCAGATCATTTTAAGTTTTCACTGAGGAGCACGACCCTCTCTGTACTACCAGAGCCTTATATTAGCCAGAGCAGTTGGAGACTTTGGCCTACACTTTCCACATCTAGCCAAAACTGGTTTAAGATTTGTATAAGCTTTGTTAAGCTTGTGTTTCCTTAGTTACCCTATACGACTACGGGAAGACTGGGATTGGTCCTATTCTACTCTGCCGGGAACTACACGAAACATCGATAAATGCTTTTAAATATTAGAGAGAGTGGTCATTTTGTTAACAAGTTCTTATGCAAAATCTCTCTTTTCTGTTAGTCCCGTGACCAACCCGTCACTATGTTATTCAACATAGAGCCTTATAGTATAGGTATAGCCACCTCACGTGAGTCCACTTTCCCTCATCTCACGCCCCTCTCTCGTTTCATTCATGTAAATGCCAATCAGTCTATTGATGTGTATTGACTGGCTTGCTAGCCTTACGGGGAAAAACGTTAAAAGTATATACTTAATTAAAAAAAGAAAACAGAAATTCCCTACTGCCGTTTTGACAGTATACGTCGTCAATATTTTTTTTGCTGACGTCTATGTAACGTATGACAATCCGAGAAAGAATACGAATTTCATTACACCTCACTCTTCAAAATCGGTGAAGCCGTTTACGCTCAAGGCGACTTAGAACTAAAATAATAATAATAATAGACTAAAGCTAAAAATGGGTTTTAGATGGAGAACGGAAGGGGAGGCTTTTGCCCAGCAGTGGGACCTAAATAGCTATTAAAAAAAATTAGGATCGAATAAAAACATTCCACTCGAGTTGTCTCGCGCTTGCCGGTTTAAATAAAATAGGAGGCACATTATTTTCAACAGTGTAGTGCATATTACTTATCTTCTTCCCAGTTTGTGGTCGGTGCCTACTAAACACTCATGTCAATATTCTTATTGACTTAATCAAAAAACTCTTAAAATATTTTTGTGGGCTTAGTAAACTCATACGAGATGGGATATCCAACTGCTCAGCTGGAGACCTTCACCTGTGAAGACATCTGGCCGAAGGGTGTCGTGTTTCGGCGTTATCGCGGTAGGCCATCCGACACCCCATCACATCACATGTGCGTCACAGGCATTAATATAACGAAGTAGGGTTAGTTCAGATAATATATATCATTAAAGCTATATTTCCGCGACTTCGTCTTCGTAAAAATTCACCCCCTTATGGGTTGAATTTCTTAAAATCCTTTCTAAGTGCTCACTTATATCAGAAAAAGGAACCCTGGTCTGTACGCGACAAAAATTTCATGGGACCACCTCTGGAGCATTACCTATCAAACTAAAAAAGAATTACTGCCCCCATAGCATGGCACGCGCGATAACGTTTATCGATTATCGCCATCTTGTTTTTCGCAATACTGAAGAGCGAGATGTGGATAGTTTATCGCGCGATATAAACGGCGTCGCGGGAGCCATGCTACGGGGGCTGATATCGATCCATAATTAACTAAGTAATCACGTAACACAAAGTTTAAACCAAACGGCATCCCTTTACAATTTTTTTGGGTTTTTGTTTATTTTTTCAAAAACTGCTCAATACATTGTGACAAAAATTTTATGGGACCACCTCTGGAGCATTACCTATCGAACAAAAAAAGAATCACTAAAATCGATCCGTAACTGACTGAGTAATCGCGTAACATACATAAAAAAAACATACAGACGAATTGAGAATCTCCTCCTTTTCTTTGAAGTCGGTTAAAAATAGTGAAATTTCATGATGATCGATTCAGTAGTCACGGCGTGAAAGCGTTACCAACAAACAAACATACTCACTCAATTTCGCATTTATATAGTTGGGATAGTTGGGATTAGGTATGGAATTAAGTTAACAATATTTTTAGGGTTTCGTACCAAAAGTCAATAGCTAAAATAAAACCCATAGTCGTTGTCTGGCTTGTATGCGTAAATTTAAAAGGCCTATGTCACCCGCCGTGTGGTTCCCGGCAGAATAGAATAGGACCACTCCAAGTCTCCCCGCGGATGTCGTAGAAGACGACTAAGGAAACACAAGCTAAACAAAGCTCATTTACATCAAAGAGACCTCTCCAACCCAGCGAGGAGAGTGTAGGCCAAATCCTCTGACTGCCCTGGCTAATATATGGCTCTGGTAGTACAGAGAGAGTCATGAGGTCACCCGCAGATAAGTTAACTTTCTATCATCATCATCATCAGGTCTTTCTAGTCTCCACTGCAGGAGCACGACCCTCTCTGTACTACCAGAGCCATATACTAGCCTGAGTAGTCAGAGGATTAGGCCTACACCCTCCACGCTGGCCAGACGGGTTGGAGAGGTAACTTTCTATAGGTGAAGGAATTTTGAAAATCGATCAACTTATTTCGGAGCCTATTCAATACAAACAAACATACAAATCTTTCCTCTTTGTAATATCAATATAGATGAGGAAGGAAGGTATCTACCATGCGTAATATTAGGAAAAGTTTATTAATATCATCATAAAATTCCCGAATTTAATTCATTTAAACGATAAAACAAACCACAAATAATTCACTACACAGATTTATACAATAAATAAATACGGACAAATCACACAGATTGAGCTAGCCCCAAAGTAAGTTCGAGACTTGTGTTATGGAATACTAACTCAACGATACTATATTTTATAATAAATACTTATATAGATAAACATCCAAGACCCAGGTCAATCTGAAAAAGATCGTTTTCCATCTTGACCTGACCGGGGATCGAACCCGGGACCATCCGTGTCGCAGGCAGGCATGTTGACCGCTGCGCCACGGAGCTTGTCAAAAATTCAAACGATTGTCTATGCTGAGATTATATTTGCTAGTTATCATATATACATACATACATACATACATACATATTATGACTTCTTTTTCCCTTGCGGGTAAACATACCCCAGGCAAAGACAATATAATACTAACGTACCCCAGGTCTATGAAACCTAAAGGCCACGTTTAGCATGTTAGTGGCCGAAAAGGTGGACAATGGAACAGAAATAATGATGGAATGCTAGCCACATAGCCTATTAATATCCTTAGATTTTCACCTAATCCTTTGACCGGCTTTTACGATCTGCGCGGAAAGATAAGCTGCTGGTTTGTTAATACCTGTTTGTGTTTGTGTGTTTCCTTAACTCCCAAACTCCCAAACCAGCATGGAAGTAAGATCTTGTTAATAAATGTTGTTCATTAATAGAGTTTTACTTAACTATGGAAGTCTATTATCAGAAATCAAAACAAAGACCGTACGTGTCGTAATGTAAACATACTTATACGTGTAGAGTACAGAAATCTGAGTTTATTATTCAAATTTTACTTACGTTATGCTTAAGTCTTCCAAAAGATATACAAATACAAATAAACATGCAGATGTAAGATAAAATACAAAGAAAATGTATGTTATACTTTTTCCTTTAAAAAAAATATAAATAAAAAAATATACATGCAAGTACTCACTGTATGTTTGACGTGCGATTAGCGATAACAGCTGACTAGAAATTTGCATAAGTAATCGTATTGTATGTAAGTGTTGCATAAGACGCAATATGCTTGAATAAGTGTTACGCGTTTATTTATATTTTGGGTGTGAATTTTGAGTATGCATTTATAAGGATCTGGAAATTCAAACTCACAATTCTTCTTCTTCTTCTTCTGTTTTATAAAATGGCTTCCACCGATATTTCAGTGATTCTGCCAATGTCCAGTAAATTGAGATACTAAGTATCGGTGTTGTACGGTAAAGTTGTAACAATTAGCATCAAAGATGGCGTATGTTCTTTGATGCCTCGTGGTCAGGAGGTTATGATGACAAGTCTATACGAGTCCATATAACAGTCCACTTTAACTATTTCACAAATTGTTCCATGAGTACGAGCATTTATAACACCAAACTACACCAATTTCATATTATAAAGTCCACCAAAATCAATTTGCAAAATCGTCCAAGGCAGACCCCAACTGCACCCCTTGACTTCCCACCACAAACTTCTCATAATTCTTTATTGTTGTGTAATAAGTGCAGTATTCTTTAGTGTTGCTATCAACAGTTTAGCACTTTCAGGCCTTTATGTATATATTCTCTAGACTCCGTCATGCTCAGACATGCTTCTTCGATTAACAAACTGCCAATTTTTCAATGCTTGTCTGCGTGACAGCTTTGTGTTACCACTGTCAACTTGTGTCATCATATCAGTAGCTTTGTAGCTATTATGTGTTTGCATCATTGTCTATGGGTAAGACAGTGGTAACACACAATTTTTTTCTACGCTTTTAGGCTAACAGAGTCTATCTAGAGCTCCGTGGCGCAGCGGTCAACACGCCGGCCTGTGACACGGAAGGTCCCGGGTTCGATCCCCGGTCAGGTCAAGATGAAAAATGATCTTTTTCAGATTGTCCTGGGTCTTGGATGTTTATCTATATATGTATTTGTTATAAAATATAGTATCGTTGAATTAGTATCCCATAACACAAGTCTTACATAAGAACTTACTTTGGGGCTAGCTCAATCTGTGTGATTTGTCCGTATATATTTATTTATTCTCAATTTCAGGCACGCAGTACTAAGTGTAAAAAATAAACAAAGTTTACTAATTTCGTATTCTTTCCTCATAATTTTAATTAAAATCTTTCGGTCAGGTTTGCCTTTTATAAACATACATAGAAATTATAGTAAGTATGTGTGTTTCGTGAGATAAGGTATGGTGTATTAGGAGGCTACACTTAGTTTCCCTAGTCCAGCGTAACATTGAGTTGTCACCTTTTGTAACACTGTAGGCGACGAGCTCCGTGGCGCAGCGGTCAACACGCCTGCCTGCGACACGATGTACGATGGTCCCGGGTACGATCCCCGGTCAGGTCAAGATGGAAAATGATCTTTTTCAGATTGACCTGGGTCTTGGATGTTTATCTATTTAAGTATTCTATTATAAAATATAGTGTCGTTAAGTTAGTATCCCATATCACAAGTCTCGAACTTACTCTGGGGCTAGCTTAATCTGTGTGATTTGTCCGTATATATATATATTTTTTTATTTTAACTATTATAAGAATGTTGGTTCGGGTATTTTTGTTTTGTATTGTATTGTTGTGTCTTTTGTGTTACAATAAATATTTGTCAATTCGAATTATTAAGATACAATGACACTCCACATGTGACGTGTGCGAATACACATCATACATATCGACCACAACATAAAAAAAACTCAATACCGAAGATATATAAGACTGAATAATCTTCACATCCCAATCATCATCATTACCTTTTCCCTATTTGAGGATCTGTCTAATGTGATCTTTTGGATCTGGATGTCAACTCCCTTCATTTCTTCCTCTCAAAAACCATGGCTCCCTGATATCCCGTCTGAGACACTCATCATCAGGTTCTTTTTAGTCTTCACTTGAGCACGACCCTCTCTGTACTACTTGAGCCATATTATTAAATTGGCTAGAGCAGTCAGAGGATTTGGCCTACACTCTCCACGCTGCCCTGAAATGTAGAAGAGAAATTCTTTGATGTTTATAAGCTTTGTTTAGCTTGTGTTTCCTAATTCACCTTCTACGACATCCACGGGAAGACTTGGAGTAGTCCTATTCTACTCTGCCGGGAATCACACAGCCAATACCCATTCCTTGTTATTCTCGGACTTCCTCTTCCCCTATAGCTACATTCTCTACATTCAGGTTGTTTTACAATTTTTTTTGTGTACATCATCATCATCATCATCAGGTCCCTATTCGGTCTCCACTGCAGGAGCACGACCCTCTCTGTACTGCCAGAGCAGTCAGAGGATTTGGCCTACACTCTCCACGCTGGCCAGACGGGTTGGAGAAGTCTGTTTGATGTTTATAAGCTTTGTTTAGCTTGAGTTTCCTAAGTCGCCTTTTACGACATCCACGGGAAGATTTGGAGTGGTCCTATTCTTCTCTGCCGGGAACCACACGATATATTTGTGTACATTTGCACTCTATTAACTTTACTACTCTATTAACGTCTGTCTTGCCTGAGGGGAAGCAACAAAAGGTGGTAAATACAAACTCTATTAATGCCTAATTCGGTATTTGCCTAATGTTAAGATTACATAAAAAAAATTCCAGTGATACTAATTTCTATCTAAAAACACTATAAGAAACTCTTTTAATTTGATATCGATTCGTTAAGTGTTCTTAAAGCTTCTTTAAAGTTAGGTGAATAGGACCAATTCTAAAAGTATGAAAATCTTAAATTACAATTATACTGTATTGTAATCCGCTATATTTATAGCAACTTTTATTATGAAACCATTACCACAAACGTAATATTTCGTATAGCTACCAAACAAAGTTCTCACGCCGCTCATACAAAATACAAAGTTGTGACGTCACAAATATGTAGGCATTTCAGCATTTTCACGTCTAAAAATTAACATCTAAAAATATGTGTCTTTAAAACTTCTATATCTGAAAGAGTTTTTTGTTTAGAAATGTATTTCGGTCACTATTGTGTTTATTTTTGGCAGGTCTTTACATAGCAACACGAAAAATTTTTTAGTCAAGTAGCCAATTCACTCTCGCCGTAAAGTCCCTATAAATTATATTGTCGCTAAACAGCAACCCGGGGACGGAATCCCATTCCTTAGCGGTTCGCATAATGAAGAAGGAGGTGAATCTAGAGGTACAGTCGGGGGCAGTTAAACCTTACCCCTACAATTTGAAATTTGTTTCAAGGGGGAAATGAAATGAGTGAAATGAGATCTAATTCAAATTTGGTATCTGTTTTTGAACGTCATATTATTATTCATCATCATGTCTTTTTAGTCTCCACTGCAGGAGCAAGACCCTCTCTGTACTACCAGAGCCATATACTAGCCTGAGTCAGAGGATTTGGCCTACACTCTCCACGTTGGCCAGACGGGTTGGAGAGGTCTCTTTGATGTTAATTAAATAAAAGGCGACTAAGGAAACACAAGCTAAACAAAGCTTATTAACATATTATTGTCATCATCATCATGTCACGTCCTTGTTAGTCTCCACTGCAGGAGCATGACCCTCTCTGTACTACCGGAGCCATGTATTAGCCAGGGCAGTCAGACGGTTTGGCCTACACTCTCCACGCTGGCCAGACAGGTTGGAGAGGTCTTTTTGATGTTAATAGCTTTGTTTAGCTTTTGTTTCCTTAGTCGACTTCTACGACATCCGCGGAAGGACTTGGAGTGGTCCTATTCTACTCTGCCGGGAACCACACGGCATATAATTATTATTCCTTTTTTATTATTGGCAAAAACGACATTTCGGGACGAACAAAGGCGTTTTGAAACGAACACTGCTGAGAAGAATACGCCGAAAGAAACTCAGTCCAGTTCCTCTGCGGCCGACACTACATGAGCAGGAATATCGTCTTCATATGGATGAAATCCCTGTCTCTACCGCGTCGTCCGACGTTGGACCATTTTCATTGCCAGATGTTCAGCTTCTCTATTGAAAACATGGCCATACCAGTCAAATGATACATCTCTTCGTACATTTCAATGTTTCTGCTTTTATTTCTTTCATTTCATTGCATTTCAGTTATTCATTTCAATACAAAATCATTCGTATTAACAAAAAAATAAAGGAATGTACATTCTAATTTAGCCATTTTTTAACTAGCTATTTAGGTCCCACTGCTGGGCAAAAGCCTCCCCTTCTGTTCTCCACCTAGTCCTATCCAGTGCCCTGTCTTGCCATTCCTTATTAAATGCACACAACTCGTCTTTCCATCTCATTTTTGGCTTCTCTCGAGAACGTTTGCCATCAGTAGGAACCCATTTGGTTACTGAACGTGCCCATCTTTCAGGCATCATACGGCATACGTGACCCGCCCAGTCCCATTTAAGCCTAGCGGACTTCTTACCCACGTCGACCGCGTTAGTATATAGAGCCATAAGTAGTCAATAGGTTTCATTATAATTCTTTATTTCATTAGTTTTAGCTATTTCTTCTTCCAGTTCTAAATATTTTTTATTTTAGTTAGACTATTGTTATTTTCGGTCCCTAATTTAAGTTAGTCCTAAAGTTTATTTTTTTTATTTTTACTGTATGAATAAAATGTAATCGTTAAACCTACTCAACATTGAGTTATTTCTTAGCACGTGTTGGTTTACGAATAAAATGATAACGCTATATCGATCAGCTGGTCACTCAATCTTAAGAAAGATATTTTTTAAACATTACTTTTTTGCTTATTATTTCTATGTGAAACCTGTTCTTTGTCTCGGAAAATTGTTAAAAGAAATGACGATAGATGTGGACATAAATATCTTACTCTATTTAATCCCAATCCCAACTAATATTATAAATGCGAAAGTGAGTTTGTTTGTTTGTTACGCTTTCACGCTGTATCTACTGAACCGATCATCATGAAATTTTGCATACACAGGTTAGGGTCAGTACCCTAACCTATTTGTATGCAAAATCACGCTAGGGTACTGAGAAGGACATAGGGTATAAATCACGCGGGCGAAGCCGCGGGTAACAGCTAGTAAAATAATACTTGAAAGTTTAAACATTTGTGACTTTATCGCGCAAGAAATACTTACTAAAAAAATTTGAGCGAAAAAAGAAGAACTCTGAAGAAACTGCAGGCTTATAAACAAAAAAATATCTTATCAACAAAAAATAAATTCTAACTCACCACACTCGAAAACAAAAATGAAGCAATGTCAAATTACAACACAAAAATTAATTCACACATTTACGCAAGCACATCACACGTTTGATATAAAATCACTTCGTATAATTTATTTTATATTAAAAAACCACGTCTTCACCGTTCTAAGGCTCGGGCCGACTGGTTGCGAAAACTTGCTCGCACGGGCTTCAAATGAAGCTGAGTTGTGGCAGAGTTATTTGTTCCGTACATCGAATTTACTGAATAGGTTAAAGTTCAGCCATTGTTTTGTAGATTGTGGATCAATGTCTGCGGTTTTAGTAACGCGGATTCTTATCGAAACTATTGTTTATAATAATTGCATATTTTGATTTAATAATAGCCGTTTCTGAGATATATAAATATTATGACCTGTCTGGTAAAACAATTTTGGTGTCCTAGTTTGAATGTCAAAAATGGGTTTTTATTTAGTTTCAGTGAACTCTGAACGAACGTCAAAAATTACAAAAATTTGAATTCGATTTTAAACTTTATTGAGACTCTTAAAATATGCAAAATGTGTGTCTATATTTTGTCTTATGTAAGTTTTTCTAATTTTTACTAATTCACAGTTTAATGGGACAATAATAGATATATTTGAAGCGGCCTAAACTTAGCCATAAGTAATTATTTAATTTTTTTTTGTAAAAATTTGTAAACTCGAGTATGACAATTAATAAGTGTTTAAAGAAACCTATATTAAATAAACGATTGAATCTTGAATAAACTGTTGACGAAAATATTTTTGATCACGAAAACACAGGAAGACAAAAATTTTACAAATTGAGAACCTAGTTGTTTAAAAAAAATAAACGGTTCCCTTTATAAGAATATCACGGATTGAGCTGACCTTACATTAAATCGAATGTGTTTGCCTAACCCAATCCTTATCTATACTCAACTGTTAGTTCAGGGATTTCGCCATGAGGTCAAGTTCAGCGCACGTTAGTACTGATATTATCATATTCTTTAGTATCTGAGTAACAAAAAAAGCATCTCAAGTGTGTAGAACATGTATTGCATAAAATATACAAGACATATTTGAATATTTAAAGCCGTAACAATCAATTTTCTTATCGTAGTTACCGTAGACTCGCTCAGTACAAAGTAGTCATTGTATTACTTCCTTATTTTATTTATTTAAACTTTATTGCAAAGGCCAAAAAAGAGTACAAATGATGGACTTAAACTCAATGCCAATGGCGTGACTTTCTTCTAACCTATTCTAGAAAATGCGTAAGTACTACTTATCTTTAGGTCAGGACAGTAGAGTATGTAATTTCTCCCCATTTCGTTTCGACGACGATAAGCAATTTAGAAAATGATTTAAATACAATTTACTGTGTTCGAAACGTAAGGTGTATAAATAATGTAATAAACACGATAAAACCGTATTAAAATTTATTTTATTTAAATGTGTACCAATCGCGAAAACATTAGAAAACATTTAGAAAATGAATATTATATACCGACTACTAAAATTTTATCAGATACTAGCAATCCGCCCGGCTTCGCCCGTGTACATACATTACATATGGCCCTCAGGGATAACGTACCTTATCAATGGTTAAAAAATTTTTGAAATCGGTCTAGTAGTTCCTGAGATGAGCGCGTTCAAACAAACAAACTCTTCAACTTTATAATAATAGTTAATATAGATTAGCCGCTGTATGGTTTCCGGCAGAGTAGAATAGGACCACTTCAATTCTCCCCGCGGATGTCGTTGAAGTCGACTAAGAAAACTAAAGCTAAACAAAGTTATAAACATCAAAGAGACCTCTCCAACCCGTCTGGCCAGCGTGGAGAATGTAGGCCAAATCCTCTGACTGCGCTGGCTAATACATGGCTATGGTAGTACAGAGTATCGTGCTCCTGCAGTGGAGACTAACAAAGACATGATGAACTATAGATTCAGTGAGATTGTCAATATACGGTTCACTTTCTTTACGACGGGCCCCTAAGCCCGGGTTCCTCTCGAAAGCCGGTAGGATGCACAAAGAAAGTGGCGAAGCAAGAGCACGCGGGTGACGTCACGACCAAACATAATCCTATAGTCTAAGATCGCAAAACATGATAACACGTTCATATGTTTCTAACCTCAGAATTAATGCTACTAACATTAAAAATGTAGAGGATATGGGATATCGTAATCATTACTTAAAATTTAAATTATTACATGACAAAATCACAGTTTAAAAATAGCTAATATTTCATTTTATGTATACCGTGTGTTAATTGATCCCCGATATAGACTTGAGGGGGTGACTCAACCCGTCAATATAAACAACTTTTCTTAAGGTACCAATGCCAAAATAAATGGATCTTTCCATACAACATGCCCAGCCAAATAAACATTTTTGAATTACGTAAAAATGAATGAGTTCATTCGAGAGCATTGGTCCCATGATCCCATGTCAACCATGTGATAAAACCTCATAATTCAAAATCGGTCAAGCCGTTTAGGCTACAGGAAGCAACAATGGAACAGACATAATTATATATATACATATGTGCGAAAAACATTAACTTTCCTCTAGGGCGGTCAGACGGATAAAAAACATCGTGTAGCAGTAATTTCTTTACAAAAAACTATGTAAAAAATCTGTACTCATTGTTCAAGTATGTAGTTCAATGCGTCACCAATAGATGGCGCTGTCTTATTTGGCTGATTTGTAAAACGCGCTATCGAGATTTTTTCACGTACGGTTATATAGTCCGAGCGAGTTTTGTATCGGCAGTTCTTCGGGTTCTCACGGTACTAATAAAGCACCATACTAGTTCTTGGGCTTTTATTTGGTACCTTCCCTCCGTAGACATATTGGTCCTTACGGAGCCGGATACGAGGACTGTCTGGGCCGGTAGCCAAGAACCGCTCAGACCACCGGGGCCGAACAGTAAGTAGTGGTAGTGTAGTGATAAGTGCACTAGTGACTAAGTGAAGTGCACCAGTGAAGTGAAGTGCAGTGCAGTGCCAGGACAAGACAGGATTGCAGTGCCAGGACTGGATTGCAGTGCCCCGGTAGTGAGTGCAGGACACGGAGTGGAAGTGCCAGGACGATCCACGACCTCCGGAGTGCTGAGGTCAAAGACCGTCGCGTCGGCCAGACCGTGGGAAAGTCTGGCACACCGTGAGCAGATCAACGGGACGTCGAGTCAACGGCCAGACCGTGGGAAAGTCTGGCACATCGTGAGAAAATCGACGGGACGTCGAGTCATCGGCCAGACCGTGGAAGTCTGGCGTCGCGTCGGCAGCCAGAACGTGTGAAAGTCTGGTACACCGTGGAAAGATCGACGAGACGTCGGGTCAGTGGCCACATTGTCTCGCAGAAGATCGACGAGACATCTTCGGGTCAACAGCCAGACCGTGGGAAAGTCTAGCGCCGCGTCGTCTCCAGACATCAACCTCCGGAGAGCAGAGGTTGACAGTATTCGACGTCTCCGAGGCCGGACGTCAACCTCCGGAGTGCAGGGGTTGACAGCAGAGTTCGACGTCTCCAGACAGTGAGTTCATCAACCTCCGGAGTGCAGGGGTTGACAGCTGTTCGAAGTCTCCGAGACAGTGGGGTCGTCAACCTCCGGAGTGCAGAGGTTGACAAGAGTCCTTCGACCTCCGAAGTGCAGAGGTCCACAGCAGTCTAGACGCTCCAAACACCAGAACAGTCCTTTGACCTCCAGAGTGCAGGGGTCAAGAAAGTACGTGGGAGCGACAATGTAGTTGTTCAATCTCCGTAGTGCAGGGATTGACTGCAGTGCCAGTTCAGTGACTTCTGTAGTGCTGAAGTCAAAGCAAGTACAACGTTCCTTAGCATCGAGTCCAGAGGCCGTCTACCTCCAGAGTGCAGAGGTCGAGGCGCAAGTTCCAGAGAGTCGAGAGTTCACAGAACTAATCCGCAGTGTTAGTGTTATAGTGCAGAGTTAAATACACAAAAGTGTCAGTGAAAAGTCATCCGCAGTGCAAACGCGTAGCTGTAAGTACGTGGTACAGAGTACAGACACAAGTGCATAGTGCAGCAGAACTGTAAGTAGATTTATTTTTTGGCAAAGCGAATTTGGGACAATTTTAGAACTATATTTATTGACTCTTAGTTAAATTTAGTACTTTAGTTCTTTTGATTGTTTATTAGTTCAGATCATTTATTAGTTAGCTATTTAAAATGGAAGGACTTATAAAAATTCAGTTTAATTTAAAATCTTGTATTGAAAAATCACTTATCAATTATAATAAATCTCCAAAACAAAGAATAACTTTAGAGTACGTAGAAGTTCGTTTAGACAATTTGGAAAAAGATTGGTCTCTTTTTAGAGAAAATCATTTGAAAATTATTAATGAGTACACAGATGAGGCAGATGAGTCCGAATACTTTGAAAAAGATATTTATGAGTCAGTTCAAGATACGTATGTTGAATATAGAAGTCTGTTGTTGTCAGTTCGCAACCAATTTCAAGTTCCAAAAACATTTAATATTAATCAAAATGAAGACCAGTCTAGTTCCAGCATCAGTCAAAAAGGCAATAGTTCACTGGTAAGATTACCAAAGATTTCAGTATGTAATTTTTCTGGTAAATATTCCGAATGGGTTACCTTTAGAGATTTGTTCGTTTCCTTAATCCATAATAATAGTTCATTAGACAATGTGCAAAAACTCCATTATTTAAAGAGTCATTTAACTGGCGAAGCAGAACAGCTTATTAGACATATTCCTATTACAGATGCAAATTATGTACAGTGTTGGGAAAAACTTGAAAAAAGATACAATAATAAAAAATATCTTGCGAATTGTATTTTTAAAAGGTTTTTTGCTCAGAAAAAGTTGTTGAACGAATCCGCAGCAGGTCTAAAAGGACTTCTTGATAACACGACAGATTGTTTAAATGCTCTTAATAATTTGCAAATAGATGTTAGTTCTTGGGATTTATTAATTATTTATATCATAGCAGATAAATTAGATACAGAAACTAGGAAACAATGGGAATTACAGAACTCTAATTTTGAAGACAATAATTTACCTACTTTAGAACAATTCAAAAGCTTTTTGGAGAGCAGGTTTAGAGCTTTAGAGTACATTGAACCAAAAAGAAGCACAGTGCAGCACGGGCCACCCGCCCAGAGTCCTAAGTCCAATGTTTTGCTTGCGCGCAACACTAATTCGTCCAACTTGAAATGTGAATATTGCACCAAAGTACATAAGTTATGTTTTTGTGATGAATTTGCAGCGTTAGAGTACAGCCAAAGATATGAGTTTGTAAAGAACCGTAAGATGTGCTTCAACTGTTTAGATTCAAATCATATATCACTTCAGTGCAATAAACCGACTAGTTGCCGTATCTGTAAGAGAAGACATAATACACTTCTACACCCGCCCACAGTCTCAAATGATAGTCAAGTACAGAACAGCAATCAGCAAGAGCCTTTCAATAGTGACAGTAATTCAACAGATATTAGTTCACAGCCAGTTGTATCTTGCCATTCAACAAAACGAGGTGCAGAGATTAGTAAGAGACAAGTATTGCTTGCCACCGCTCTTGTTAAAGCCAAATCTTCAGTCAACAAGTTCCAAACAGTTCGCTCATTGTTAGATCAAGGTTCGCAAGCTTCTTTTGTAACAGAGTCCACAGTACAATTATTGAAATTAAAGAAAATACCTATTAAGAGCACAGTGTCAGGTCTAGGTGATAACAGAACATTAGAGTCCCGACATATGGTTAATATTGTAGTACAGTCCATCTCAGATCCGTCATTTGAAATAGAAGTCCAAGCTTATGTTTTGAAAAACATTACTTCTTACCTGCCAGAAAGAACAGTAGATCATTTGAACTGGAAAGAATTAAAACAACTCCGACTAGCAGACCCACAATTTGATAAACCCAGCAGAATAGATATGCTACTAGGAGCAGAGATCTACAGCAAAATACTACAAGAAGGAATGAAGAAGTCACCTACAGGGTCTTTAGTTGCTCAGTGCACAAGTTTAGGCTGGATTCTTTCCGGTACAGTAAGTTCTGAAAATAAAACCTCAACTCAAATAACAGTAATGCACTCAACGATAAGAGGAAATGATTTACAGAACAAAAATAAAGTGCTTAACTTTTATAAAAGAGAACGAAACTGTAAAGAGCTATCAGCATCTAGTACAGAAAGAGTAGAACACAGAAGTAACAAAGTAAGGTGGCCTTTTCCAAAACAGAACCCGCCTTGTATTGGTGGTAAAAGTAAAGTGAAAGATATAAGAAGGTTTGAAACCTTAGAGAACCAGTTCAAGAAGAATAAGCAGTTAACGAAAGGGTATAGCGAGGTTATTAAAGAATATTTACAGATAGGTCATAAGAAAATAGTTCCAAAGGAGTATAGAACACGGGAGAGATCTTTCTATCGTCCTCATCACGCAGTGATTCGAGAAGACGAGTACACTACTGAAGTTCATGGTTTGATGCATCCTGCGAGAACGAGATCGAGAAGTAGAACGAAAAGTAGAACGAGTACAAGGACAAGAACGAGATTCATGAGATTCTTCATGCGGATTATTAAAGTTTGCTAACTAGTCAACTTGCAGAGTATTGTTAGAGTTCCTGTGAAGTAAGTTCGTATTATATTCAGAACCTTAGCTCAAGAAATAAATATCAATCTATACTTGTAGTGTATAGTGCTGAGAACAAAGTAGCGTTTCTAGGTTATACCTAGAAACGCTACTTGAAGAAGAAGGAAGAAGAGCCAAAAAACAAATTTTAAGAAGGACAGTGCAGAGGAACTCAGAAAGAAGTAAAAGGAAAATGGTTACATAGGAAAATCTAGTTCAATCAAGTCTTCGAGTCCTTGCCTTGATGAAAACGATATCGTCAGGGTGGGCGGTAGATTTGAAATCACAAGTATATGCAGTGCAAAATCAGAAATTCAGTGTATTTGCATGGATGAGTTCTCAATTGTGATAAAAAAGGACGAGAACATAGTACAAGTAGTATGCTTAGTTCGAAACATGGAGATAGTACGAAGTAGCGGTCATATACACTAAGTGTAAAAAAAAAAAAAAAAAAAAAAAAAATTAGTTCAAGGGTGTCATCGGCATATGTTGACATTTGAAGAACTCAGTACATTTCTTGTCTTTGCCCAAGATCCAGTACCGTTACCAATGAGGATAATGGCAATCGTTTGCTCTTGAAGCTAGGATAATATCTTGGTGGGTGGTCCGTTGCTGACTGTTCTTGATGTAAACTATCAGGAATCTCCAATTAGTCTTTTAAGTCATTGGAATTTATTGTAAAAATATTACAGGACTTCTGACAAAGATGGTCTTTAAAATATCTAATGACCTTAGTTCATAGGTATAAATAGTATTTTTATGTTTAGTTCTTAGTTCATTTAATTAGTTCATAAGAGTAGTCCATTAAATTATTTCTATTTTTTACTTTGATTAATTAGTCTTAGATCTAGTACTTTTGCATAAGATCAATTTTAGTTTAAGTTACAGTTCACTATAAGTCCATTGAGATCAATGTTATCGAAGGCCAGATCAAAAATTTGTTTTATTTTCGAAGTGTTTGTTTAGTTCAGCAATTAAGTACAGTTCTCTACAAGTCCATTGAGATCAAAACTATCGAAGGTCAGATCAAAACATTGTTTTATTTTGCCAATGTTTACAGTTCTAAGTTCAGCGATTTAGTTCAAAGTACAGTTCACTGTAAGTCGATTGAGTTCAGCGTTATCGAAGGTCAGGTCAAAAATCTGCTTTTTGTTTAAAGTTCTTAGTTCAGTGTTTTAGTTCATAAAAGTTTTTAATTCTAAGTTCATAAATTTAGTGCATTAATATTGTAATATCTCCTACCAAGGATATTTAAGTGCAGTTCATCTTCAAGTACAGTTCATCAATTTTTTAAGGACGTTACTTCAGTACCGTCCTTGGTGGGCGGTATGTTCAAGTATGTAGTTCAATGCGTCACCAATAGATGGCGCTGTCTTATTTGGCTGATTTGTAAAACGCGCTATCGAGATTTTTTCACGTACGGTTATATAGTCCGAGCGAGTTTTGTATCGGCAGTTCTTCGGGTTCTCACGGTACTAATAAAGCACCATACTAGTTCTTGGGCTTTTATTTGGTACCTTCCCTCCGTAGACACTCATCCATCATTTTGTTTAAAATAATTCTCGTAAATCTTAAACTAACATATTAAACACATATTTATAAAACGAAATAAAAGTAGAAAATTAAATTAGTTTATTTGTTTTTTACCCACGACGGAACGGAGCAGGTATATGCGTTTAGGGTGAGAGATGTTTGTTTGTGTGTGCGTTCTAAACTAATGATCCGATTTTGATGCGGTTTTCAATAACGGGTTTGTGTTTGATGAGTTCAAGTTCTTAGGCAGGTGTCATGGTTGTAACTCACTAGGGGGCGCCACAAAAATAGTGCCGCGGGTTTTTTTCAAATTTTTTAATTTTGCTTAATATGTAGCTCTAAACGGCGTTCGGCTATTCAATCATCCACTGGCTCAAGATTGTCAATAAACACATATTTTTTTTACAACTAGAAGTACAATCCGATATACGAACTCTCTTGATTAAGTTGAGATACAAAAAAGCACGGCAATTCCTTCGTACATTCGTATTAACTGTGATGTGAGAGTTTCTTCGTAAACAGATGTAATGCATTGGGATCTTAGACTATAAGGACGCAATTCACAATGTAACACACAAGTCACAACAGTTCGTTTTCAATGAAGGACCGGATATCAGACATTCATTTCTGTAATCTATTTTTACATGTGATTTTTACCTCTGAGCTATTCAAGTCGCACATTCGGAACCCCCTATGGAAAACATAATTACAAATTAATAAAGTATTTTTTTTAAATATTTAGAATCTTTAATATAAATACACATTATTTTTACAGAACCAAATAAAAGTTAAACTAAAACTACTATTTACAAATAAAATAGGCCTGGCGGCTTGTTGCCCCGTGGTAGCGTGCCCAGAAGGCTGGCAGCATTGCCACGTTGTATGGCAATGCTAATCTTTTGGCCAAAATATAAGCCAGCCCTCTGGCCATGAGACACCTCTATTAAAAAAAGAATTTGGGGTCTATTTTTTTTTCTCTTTTAAATAAAGGTTAAAAGAGAAAAAAAAATAGACCCCAAAATCTTTTTTTTATATACTTACTACGAACTCTTGTCGTTTGGGTTTTACTTTTTTTTCTTTTGATTTTGAATTCCATTAGGTTGTGGATTATATTTACGAGATTTCAATAAGAGGTCAGTTCAAAAATCTAACCGAGTAAAAAAGACAAAACCTCGATAAAAATATGACCTCCCATACAAATTCACCGATCAGCTGGGGGAGTGCAATTTTCTTTTATCATGTTTTACCCTTTGTTTCTCGTAATTCTATATTCCATTTCGAATTCTGAGTCGGAGCCCAAAATATAGTCAGGGGGTACAAAATCAGCTTGTAGAATATCATCATCATCATCATCATCAGGTCTTTCTAGTCTCCACTGCAGGAGCACGACCCTCTCTGTACTACCAGAGCCATATACTAGCCTGACTAGTCGGAGGATTTGGCCTACACTCTCCACGCTGGCCAGACGGGTTGGAGAGGTCTCTTTGATGTTAATAAGCTTTGTTTAGCTTGTGTTTCCTTAGTCGCCTTTTACGACATCCACGGGAAGACTTGGAGAGGTCCTATTCTACTCTGCCGGGAACCACACGGCAAGATTAGAGAATTGTAGAATATACCAGCTGCATTTCTTCCCGCGCAGACTGTAAAAGCCGATCAAGGGATTGGGCAAAAATCTAAGTAATCACATCAATAGGCGATGCGGCTAGCAACCCAATCACTATTTTGATTCCGCTTTCCACCTTTACGCCAACTATGATGCTAAATACCCCAATATATAGTTCAATAAAGACATGATAATATGTATGTATGTTATGAAATAAATTGCATGAGAAAGCGGGGATATGTGAGGCACTCCCTTGCATTGCCATGACGTCATCACATAATTTAAAATGCATTTGTTGGTATGTAGAGCAGAAAACATATTGAGAGTTTAATGCCTTCCTTTTATAGCTCTGTCGTTTCAACTATAAGAATATTCAGACGCTCCTGATAACCTTGGTGTATATGAGTGTATATGTTATGTGAATATGTGAGTTTAAAATTTTCCTTGGTGTATATGTGAGTTTAAAATTTTATTACAATTCCTTCACTAATTAATCGACAGGAACTTCGTTCCATCCGGGTGTGCCTTGACACCTCTCAAGTTTTTTTTCCACTTGTGGTCACCATCATATTCACTGAGATGGTGCTTTAAATGCGTAAGTGCTAAAATATATGAACTGACATTTATATATATATATACATATATATATACATATATATTAATATAATATATATATAATATATATATTTTAGCACATACGCATTTAAAGCACCATCTCAGTGAATATGATGGTGACCACAAGTGGAAAAAAAACTTGAGAGGTGTCAAGGCACACCCGGATGGAACGAAGTTCCTGTCGATTAATTAGTGAAGGAATTGTAATAAAATTTTAAACTCACACCGCCTTTTAAAAAGTAAAAGCTCTAGTTACATTGGACCGATCAAAAATTTGTACCAACTTCTCGAATTCAACCAGATTAACCTGACCCCGGCTCAAGTTATAATTGACGGAAATGGCTTTTCTTCTTTATATTTTTTTTTATCGATATGTCATAGCTATATTAAATACAACAAAAAAATTAACAACTTAAGTTAAATATAATTAATTAAAACTAAATTAACCTAAAAAAATTAAATTATTATTCCAAACTAAAACAAATCTTACCTATAAACAAAAACCTACCTAGAAATAAAAAATGTCCCGCAGGTCTTCTTTAATTTATGTCAGATGCCTTTAGGCAGCTTGAAAAATCTGAAACAAGTGTTCGCAATTTACACACACAAAAAGCAAGGAAATAGTACCAAAATCCTGTAAAAATATTAAAATAAACAGTTGTGTAATTATATTTTATTTTCAAGGCTGAGGTATCTGTAGGATTTTTTTTAAATATGAACCCACGTTATCAAAAATTTGCCTAGCTAATGTCTCAATTGTGTAGCATCAGAGTAGAGATGCTTCGAAATCCGGAGGCGGTCTAGGGAGATTGCGTGATAGAACCCAACTCACGCGGATAAAGTCACGAGAGCTCAAATGTATTACGTCTCTATTTCTACCCGATTGAACTACCCAGAAAGACGGGAATGATTTTCACGAGTGTATGTGTATGTATGTAAGTATGTCTGTTTCATTGAAGCCTCTCTTCGATTAAGTCATCATCATCATCATCATTTCAGCCGCAAGAAGTCCACTGCTGGACATAGGCCTCCCCCAAGGATTTCCAATATGACCGGTTGGAAGCGGCCTGCATCCAGCGTCTTCCTGCGACCTTTATCAGCGGGCCTATTCACTAAAATTGATAAGCACGGTGGCTATCAAAGCTCGGTTGACAACTCGAATTTGATAGTCACGGTGGCTAGCATGAAATTGGCATTCCGTAACTGTTTTTACGGTAGTGGCTATCGACATAAATGAAGTGGCTTTGAATATTTTCAAGTTGGCAGCTCTTTTTTTCTGTCGACATTATCATAGAGTAAATTGAGATGCTATTCTCAAAATTTCAACTCAGGGGTACTATTTTTGAACGTGTGACACTCGTCTTCGAAAGATATTTGTATGGAAAATTGTTCAAAGACGTGTGCCACGCGTTCAAAAATAATACCTCTGTGGCGGCCACATAGAAATTTTTGCGAGTACATCAAATCATCTTTATTTCTTTAGTTGCATAATGCATAGTGTTATGAAGATTTTTTATTTGACAGAAATATATATAGGTACTATTTTGCAGCTTGGCGCTCCATATAATTTCTACAAGTAAAATGTTCTCTCGCGACGAGAGATTGTATGGAGCTTTTGTGGATTAATTTTGTTATAGTATTATAAGAATATGATTGTATAGATTACTGTAAGTATCTAGAAGAGAGACATTAAATTTAAATAGGTACTCTATACTATCATTCTCTTACTAAAAGGACCTCAGAATATTAGGAAAAAGAGCTGTACAGGCGAGGATCGGCTGTTTCTGTCTCTACTAATTCCCAAATCAACCCTCACGACACACACCTCCTAGTCGCAGGGACACAAAATCATAATGTTGACTGAACTTTTTAGGTTAGGTTTAATGATGAAGGATTTAAAATTTAAAGTGGTCATATTGTATTATTAGGTACCTATATTATAAATATAGTAGGCGAACACGGTCAGATATTTACCTTTAATGCAGAAAAAGCAAAAGATTTATTGCCTCTAACCTATAACACTGAGAAAAAAAAATAATAGAAAATATCTTCGTAAGGACTTACATATATACCTACACAAAAAAAACCGTATGAGAGGAAGAGGAGTGTCTGACCACAAATCCCCTCGCCAATTCCAATAACTTAAGTCAAATCAACAAAACATTCTTAAAATACAAACTAACCTCAAAACCAAAATTTTACGAATATTTTAGCAACCGTGTGTCTTTGAAGGGGTGGGTTGGATAAGGAGACTTTAAATTTTATTTGGTAGACTTATATTTTAGAGACAATATTTGTTATTTATAAAACCGATGATAAACATGCAAAAAGAAAAAGTTCCTCATTTTACGGTAACTTGTTCAGCTGTTTCGTTTTCGTAAAAAAGGATGGCTCCGTTTGGTTAACCTACTAAACGCAATAGTAGTCACTTCTCTACATTTTAACAAAGACTTGCAGCATCTTTACTTTGGCGTATAATAGTGTGTATCAATAAAACACTGCTCTTGACCCGTTGCTATGAAAAGCTGTTTGATAGATCAAGTGAAGATCGATTTGATAGCCACTTCAGTTACAGAATGCCGTCTATAGCTTATCGATACGGAAACAAATGTCAAAATGAAGGTGGAGTTGCTATCATGGAGATGACGTCATTTCGGTTGGACACTGACGATAGTGAATACAAAATTTGAATTCTGACAGCCGTTTGATGTCAACTTATTAGTTTCATAGCCATCGACACTTGTCATTCGAGTTAGTAAATAGGCCCGCAGGTCGTCCGACCACCTGGTCGGTGGGTATCCAACGTTGCGCTTGCCGGTACGTGGTCGCCATTCAAGAACCTTTTACAGTGTGAGGTGTCATTTAATTTGTATTGTTCCATGGAGTGTCATAAACTATGTGACGTCAGCAAAAAGATCAATATGGCGGACGTAGACTGTCAAATCAGCAGTTAGTTTTTAATAATACTACTTGTTGATATTTGGATATATACCAACTCGTTTGACTAGACCTAAAGACCTCCTTTGACTCTGTTATTCCCGTTCGAGATTAAGAAGTGATAGTCTAAATCAAATCTACATATTCTGATCCAAGGATCATTTCAACTGGCTATAACGAGCAAGAGGCCTGTCGCAATTCGTAACCTCTAAAGTCAGTGTTACAACACAACTTTTGTAATCATTCACATGTAAGTATATCTAGGAGATACACATGATGAAAAAAAAAAAAAAAAAAAAGACATGATGTTTATATGTAGGAGATATTATATATTTGACGAGCTCCGTGGCGCAGCGGTCAACACGCCGGTCTGTGACACGGATGGTCCCGGGTTCGATCCCCGGTCAGGTCAAGATGAAAAATGATCTTTTTAGATTGACCTGGGTCTTGGATGTTTATCTATATATGTATTTGTTATACATAAGAACTTACTTTGGGGCTAGCTCAATCTGTGTGATTTGTCCGTATATATTTATTTATTATTTTTATTTTATATACTTACATCTTCCACGCTGATCCTGGAGAAAAGAACAAAACGTAGAATGTACTAGCTGCTACTCTGGGGCCATTCAAGTATTACGTAAGTAGAAAAATAGCTATTTTTAACCCCCTTCCCCCTCTAATCAGCAAAAGTAAGAAAAGTTATTAACAAAAAATATTAGTGAATTCTGCAAAATATTGTTTATGTAATCATCAAAATAAATTTTGGATTGTGAAATAATTTAAATATTGGAATTTGTTTTTAGTTATATCTTATACTATAATTCATTTTGATATAAAATTGCTATTATTCTTAATCATTTTTTTAAAGATAATTTCGTGTAATATTTAGATGTGTAAGAATGTAACCTCTGTTGTTAACGGTGCTCCTGCAGGCCGATTTGCTAACTCGGTGTACAACAATTTGATTGTCACTTTAGCATACATTACGGTATTCATATCTTAGATAAAAATAGTCATTCATACCGAAGCCTTAATGAATATTGAAGTTACCATGAAAATGATGTACACCGTAGCTGTCAAAAGTTAGCAAATAGGCCTGCTGGTTCCCAAGATACAGGGCCACCCTAGTTTGGGAACCTTTGTAAATTAATGTACTACCTCATTTATCTGGTTAATAAATGCATTATTATTTATTATTTTTATTTATCACGTCAACCCCCCATGTCATCAAAAACAAGGTAAGCTAGACCCCCCCACCCCCTTTCTCTACTTACGTAATATTTGAATGACCCCTCTTCCCACACAGCTCGTAGAAATCGGCCAAGGGAGTGGGCACACATGTAAGGAATCACGTCAATAGGCGTTGCGGCTAGCAGCCCATCACTATTTTGATTCCGTATTCGTATCCGAGCATTTTTCCACTTGTGGTCACCATCATATTCACTGAGATGGTGCTTTAAATGCGTAAGTGCTAAAATATATGAACTGACATTTATATATATATATATATATATACACCTAGGTTATCAGGAGCGTCTGAATATTCTTATAGTTGAAACGACAGAGCTATAAAAGGAAGGCATTAAACTCTCAATATGTTTTCTGCTCTACATACCAACAAATGCATTTTAAATTATGTGATGACGTCATGGCAATGCAAGGGAGTGCCTCACATATCCCCGCTTTCTCATGCAATTTATTTCATAACATACATACATATTATCACGCCTTTATTGAACTATATATTGGGGTATTTAGCATCATAGTTGGCGTAAAGGTGGAAAGCGGAATCAAAATAGTGATTGGGTTGCTAGCCGCATCGCCTATTGATGTGATTACTTAGATTTTTGCCCAATCCCCTCATCGGCTTTTACTGTCTGCGCGGGAAGAAATGCAGCTGGTATATTCTACAATTCTCTAATCTTGCCGTGTGGTTCCCGGCAGAGTAGAATAGGACCACTCCAAGTCTTCCCGTGGATGTCGTAAAAGGCGACTTAGGAAACACCAGCTAAACAAAGCTTACAAACATCAAAAAACCTCTCCAATCCGTCTGGCCAGCGTGGAGAGTGTAGGCCAAATCCTCTGACTACTCTGGCTAATATATTGCTGTGGTAGTACAGAGAAGGTCGTGCTCCTGCAGTGGAGACTAAAAAAGACCTGATGGATGGATGGATTCCATTTTTAAGGCCCATCAACATGACGTGGACTTTCGGTTTTATGGCCCTAGACTCTATCTACCCCGCAAGAGATAAAGACTTGATACTATGTATGTATACTTGTTTGTTTTTCGTATGTGTAAGTGGCCAACACCGGTGTCAGATTTTTCAAGCTGCCTTAAGGCATCTGACATAGCTTAACGACTGCCATCAACGATGACAGCCGGGACCAACGGCTTAACGTGCCTTCCGAAGCACGGAGGAGCTCGAGATATTTTTATGCCACTTGTGGTCACCCATCCAAGTAGGGACTGCACCAGGGGTTGCTCAGCATATGTAAGCGCTCATAGAGCTCACACCCACTGGACCATCGGGCTCCTCATTATATTACTGTATTAGTAGTATACTTACATTGGTAGAAGCACAGACACCTAATAATACTTGTACATAGTCACGAAGAGTCACGATTCTGTAAATTTGTAGTTTATACAGTCACGGTTCCAACCATTAGCTACAACAAGTTACAAGTAGCATTACCAAGATTTATTATCTATACTTAGTATTATTATAAAGAGGAAAGATTGCATTGTTTGTTTGCATAGAACAGGCTCCGAAACTACTATACCGATTTTGATAATTATTTCACCTAAAGAACGCCAATTTAATTATCTGCGGGTGACATAGGCTGTAATTAACGCGGACAAAGTCGCGGGAAAATGGGGTACTTGCATGAAGAGTACATTTTGAAAACTATTTCTTTTTTATTTTTATTTTTATTTTTATTTTCATTTATTGGTAAACAAACAGCGTAACAGTTTCATGAATATACATACTATATGTGTACACAAATATGGCCAAATGATGTTTACACAGTTAATATTAAAAAAAAACAATATTTGTTGTGTTGATTACTATGGATAAATATGTAAGTATACAAAGGCAAACATAGGTATGTTATACATAATTATAGAAATTCTAAGAATTTGGAAGAAATTTAAAGAATGGGGATAACAATCTTGTTGCTCCGATGCATTTTCCCAATTTCACCCCTTAGTTGGGGCTTAGTTAAGTGAAACAAATCTAAGTTAGAATAATGATTACATAAACATCTAGCTGGAAAAATCTGTTAAGGACACTTTCAGTCCGATATCGATACTATCGATACGAACTTTGGTTATGATTGGTTAAAAAAGTCCGTTCTAAAAATATGAAAATTTCAGAAATCTTATATTAGTATGAAATAGCTCTTTAAATTTATAGCATTTTTTGTTATGTAGCCATTTCCCTAAACGCAATATTTAACATAGCTGACATACAAAGTCCTCACAACACGCATGAAAATTGCTAAAGGAGTGACGTCACTAGGCAGTTGTTTCTTCTTAGGGACGTTTAGGCCGAGACAAAAAATTGGAATTTTCAAACCCTTATATCTTAAAGAGTTTTTGGGTTATCAAGATGATTTTTCACTGTTATTTCTATTTTTGAGAGTTCTTTTCATAGGACAATGAAAAAAATAGTGTGCAAGTTCCGCATTGCTAGTAATATTATAAAGAGGTAATATTTCATTGTTTTTTGCATTGAAAAGATACCTAAGATTGAGATTTGTGGTATGTGGGACACTAACTCAATGATACAAGGTATATTTTATAACAAATACTAATATAGCTAAAATCCAAGACGCAGATTCATCTGACAAGATACTTTTCCGTCTTAACCTGACTGGTAATCGAAGCCAGGACCTACGGTATGACAGCCTGACATGATAATCACTTGATCACAGAGGTTACTATAACACCCCGTTGCTGCGGTATTAAAAAGACATCAACGCGTTTTGAGAGATGTAGTTATTTTTTAGGTAAAAGATTATTTTTGATTTTGGACTCGTGTCACCCAGGGTTTTTTTTTTAATTTGGTTATATTTCGTTACGATTGATAAACGTAAAATGAACATAAGTCGTTCACGAGATTCTATAGAGAGTACTCCTGTACCGAAAGATTGGCAATCTGCAGATTTGTGGTTGTACAATAATGCGATCACGAGTTTGACTGACCTCAAAGGCCTTTACTTTTAATTTTAGGCCGTAAGCCATACGGCACCATAGATACACCATAAACCATAGATAACCATACGGTGAAAGGTTATCTATGGTGTTTATGTTGCCGTGCAGTTCCCGGCAGAGTAAAATAGGACCACTCCAAGTCTTCCCGTGCATGTCGTAAAAGGCGATTTAGGAAAAACAAGCTAAACAAAGCTTATAAAAATCAAAGAGTTATTTTTTTTTTTTTTTCACACAAATTGAGCTAGCCCCACAGTAAGTTGTGAACTTGTGTCGTGGGATACTAACTCAACGAGATACTATATTTTATAATAGATACTTATATAGATAAACATCCAAGACCCAGGTCAATCTGAAAAAGATCATTTTTCCATCTTGACCTGACCGGGGATCGAACCCGGGACCTCCGTGTCGCAGGCTGGCGTGTTGACCACTGCGCCACGGAGCTCGACTCTAGAACCCCTGACTGCTCTGGCTAATATATGGCTCTGGTAGTACAAAGAGGGTTATACTCACTCCTGCAGTGGATACTCAAAACGACATGATAATGATGTATTACGACCTTTGTCTTTAATCACAGCATCCCAGGTTCAATTACAGATTTACCTGCCATACACAAATATTATGTGACGTTAAGTAAAAAATAATATGTATAAAGGGATTTCTTGGCGGGAGTTTTAATGGACTACACGGTGTTTGGTTTAGATTGTTTTGCAAATTGATTCCAGTGGACTTTATAATGTGAAATTGGTTTTATTTGGTGTTATAAATGCCCATGTTTAAGAACAATATGTGGAATAACTAAAATAGACTGTCATGGTGCGGCTGTAGTGAGATTTACTTAGCGGGCTGGTGGTTGTCCGCCTTGCTGCGTCGTCAATAATTATACCAGTGGATTCGCGAAGAGTTGTCGCCAGGGGCTCCGTGAAAGCAACGAAATGAATTACACCATCATTTCGTTGATAGATCACCAACTGGCGAAAAAAAAGGAAGAAAGACTCTAAAGGACTCGTATCCACGGCCGTAAAACAATTATAAAAAAAAATATGTATAAAATAAAGTTTTGAGTTTGAATTTGTATCCCGCACCGCGTGTTCTATCTAAATAAACTTTTTCCTTCTATTAATATAAAATAGACTATCCCTCGGGAGAAGTATTTTTTCTGGATTAAAGGTACGCATTGACCTCAACTACTTCAATCCATAGGACAAATTTAAATTTTTTCAGTTGACAAAGCATGAAAACGTGACAAACTATATAACACTAATAAAAACCCTTTCTTTTACATTTTATATACTTTAAATATTAGTTGGGATAAAAAAGAAAAACAGTATGGCTTTTGAAATTTATTTACTTTTTGTACAAACATCATTACTGTAATAAATAAACTATTGCTCATAAAAATCGTTATTATTAACTATAAAAAAATCTGATTCCTATGTAGTTAACGAGTAGTTAACTTATATTTATATTATAATAACTTACTTATGATACTTTTTATTGATACGTTTATTTTTTATGACGTAATATATGTTTATTATTTGACATAATCTGTATAATGAATTAGACACCTTAGATTCTAGCTTAAGTTAGAAGACACCTACGACAATATATTACTTTGAAATAAATAACGTAATCATTAAATATGACTAGTTTCGTAGACTATTTTGTTATATTTATTCATGACTATAATTAACATTATATCTCTGTTATTTCATAACTACATTTCCATGATATTTAAACACGTTACCTCAACTGTGATGATTCTATCAAATATTTGTCAAATTTTGACAGTTAGTCTTCTCGAACGAGAAAATTGCGATGAATCCGCGCTTCTATCTTATTATTATAATATTCAGCATGATCATCGAGTTTTTTTAGTGTCCACTGCAGTAGCACGACCCTCTCTCTCACCACTTCACATTGTAGGTAAAAGTTTATCGGTAACTTTGTAACTTTTTATTCTATATTATGGTTCTCGTGCAAAATTTACAATTTTAAAGTCTTAATATTTAAAAAAATACAAAATCCTTAGTTCATAGTATTTTCTAACATTTAAAAGAGTCCTATTGCTAGGTTTTGTTTTTTTGTTTTCCACTGATATTATACTAATTATATTATCCAACGTCTACTTCGCCATTCTACGATAGACTATAATATTTACAACATTGTTGTTATATTTTTGTAGATTGAGTTGAATATTTTTTTTCGTTTTTAAGGTCATTTTGAAATTAGGAAAGAAATCTATGGCCCATTAAGTACCATAAGATTAAAAAAAAAAATCATTCCATTTATATTCTTATCTAGGCGTAGTTATAGGTTTGTGTAACATGCAGATAAAAATATATTAATAATAATAAAAGCTATTGCCTTAAAACTAAGTAAAATAACATCGCTCAGTATTAACTTAATCAAACTAATTAAAAATCTGAGTACGCCAAGTTCGCCTTGCCAGCGCCATCTAGCGACACCGGCCGGTAATAGTTTGTCATTTCGCCCCACCCTCTAGGCGCAACATTGAAGTTTGGACCAGAGACAAGTGGCAAGCGTGGACTTTTAGGAGCGGCATAGACATCGTTGAGTTTTGTAGGTGCTAATGGGACTGGCACCTCAATATCTTGGACTGTGATGGTGGGGGACACCGGGAAGGGTTCCAGCTTTGGCAGGCTAGTGTTGGAGCTGTTCTTGAGCGCGGATTTGGGGTATGTCTTCTGGTTGCGCAGGCTGGAAGGCGGGCGGTATGGCGTGTCGTGGTTGGCTACTGGCACAGGCGTACTGCACGTGTTTGATGTGTTTCGGCCTGGAAATTGGAAATAAAAAGAATTAGTTTTTCTAGTTGTTACTTGGTATTTGCAGCTCTAGTAGATGTCGACATTGCGAGACTGTCTTTGTATGTTCTAATTCCGCAGTAAACTCGCAATGGGCCTACCTACGTGCACTAACGGCAAGGGTAAAAAAAAATTGGCAATTTTTTTATAAAATTGTAAATTGAATTTCTCGTCTCCAATTTATCAGAAAACTAGCTGTTACCCGCGGTTTTGGCCGCGTGATATATAGCCTATGTCCTTTTGTACCCTAACCTATGTGTATGCAAAATTTCATGATGCAACTTGATACTAAGATCCATCTGATACTTTAGCTTAGATACATCTGTGCCAAATGAATTCATCCAAAGGAACATTTTTTTAGGGAGTTTTTGGCGGAAAGTCAAGGAGTGCAGTTGGGGTTTGCCTTAGACAATTTTAAAAATCGATTTGAGTGGACTTTATAATATGAAATTCGTGTAGTTGGGTGTTATAAATGCATGAACAATTTGTGAAATAGTCAAACTGTTTTAAGGAATTGTATCTACAGATTTGTTACCAGAAGCTCCCACGAGGCTACCAAAGAACATATGCCATCTTTGATACCACTTGTTACAAATTCTACCGTACAACATAGATACCAGATGATGATTTTTTTTTAAATCTATGATAGACACTTTGTATCTCATTAAACTGGACTTTGGCAGAATCACTGAAATCTCGGTGGAACCCATAAATAGGTAAAAAAGCAGAAGAAAAAAATGTCCCAATAATAGATTGGGTGTCAAGTCAAACTGGACTAAATTGATTAGATTAGTAACCTAGTGATTATTATTTTATAAAATGGTATAAATGATTTATTACTATAGATTCCGAGGCATGAAAGAGCACAGAGGTCGTCGCTTGCTGCTCGTAAATAATTCTATATTCTCTCTGGCGGCGCACCAAGACGTCCTGTCGGCTCATGCTCGCCCGGTCGGAATAATTAATTTTATATTTAATCTAATGTATCGTTTGCTTAGTAATGTGACAGTACATTAATATGGCTTCAGACCAAAAGGCTTAGGGTTTTAGTTGAGAGAATATCGAACACCCTTTACACCATATCAAACACACACAAGTACCTACCATATGAGCGACAACATATTTTACAAGCATAGAAAGTTACAAGATGTTTAAAATGGTGCCTGTTTTAAACACAAAAGAGCAACAAGCACATTCGATGTGTACAAATTAAATAAAACGCCAAATTTGGACCGTAATGATCTCATGAGGAAATGATAACAGCAACACTTCAGATGATTCAAGATCATGATTCAGGCACTCAATTTATCAGTTACCTTTAAATTTAAACCCATTGAAGATCTGCAACGAGATTTGGTGGGAAGTCAAGGGGTACTGTTGGAGTTGTCTTTAGACGATTTTGCAAATTGATATTAGTGGACTTTATAATAGGATCTTCATATATTTCGTGTTAGACTATTATATGGACTCGTTTAGATTTGTCACCAGAAGCTCCCACGAGGCTACCAAAGAACATACGCCATCTTTGATGCCAATTGTTAACTATACCGTACAACACCTATACTAGTATCTCATTAAACTGGACATTAGCAAATCACTGAATTTTCGGTGAAAGTCATAATATAAAAAAAGGTAGAAAGGATGGGCAAGAAAACGTTGTCTTTTTTTAAAATGTTCCGATTTTGTATAGCTAATAGATCTGGAAGAGTTTCAAGCCTCGACCTAGCGTATTGATTCCGGCAAGCGTGTGTCTGTCTGTGGCCGACAGCTGTGCTACTTTGGCAGTAAACTCTCAGTTCTATTTAAACTGAACTATTTCCGAGCCATACTTGGCATAGTTCTGAGGCCTCGTGCTGTGCACTCATGCATTTATTAATATTTCCGATATCGTATTGCTACCTTTCGCCCGCGACTCCGCTCGCGTTAGTGTGTACTTTTTTACGGGATGAAATGATAGCCTGTGCTTCTCCATGCACCAGACAACGTGTATGCAAAATTTCATGATAATCGATTCAGTAGACAGGGCGTGAAAGCGTAACAAACAAACACTCACTTTCGCAGTTATAGTATTAGTTAGGATTGGGACTGCAAGACCTTCAGACACCGTGAGCCAATACTGCGTACATCCGGAACGTTATCAATAAATATCTTAGGCGGTAGATTTTGCAGTTCTTATAAAATACTAGACAAATGTCAACTTAGTCTACCTGCGACCACGAACACTGTAAAGTGCTCGAAACGTTAGGTGTATAAATAATGTAAAAAACGCGATAAAAACCGTATTAAAATAATTTTATTTAAATAGGATTGGGATACAAATAGATGTAATGTAATGTATGATTGCAATAGTACAAAGTAAGCAGGTAATTATTCTACATAATGTAGGCTCAAGACTTAGAATCATGTGGGTATCCCCTTTAGTTGAAATTATTGTCATCAGACAATCCTTATCCTATCCTAATCCTTACTAATGTTATAAATGCGAAAGTGAGTTTGTTTGTTTGTTTCGCTTTCACGCCGTATCTACTGAACAGATCATCCTGAAATTTGCCACTTGCGGTCAACCATCCAAGTAGGGACTGCACCAGGGGTTGCTTAACATACGTAAGCGCTCATAGAGCTCACACCCACTGGACCATCAGGCTCCTCCTATTCTACTCTGAAACCACCACACGGCTCCTGAATTGAGATGGGTCTTACCTCGTCCTTCGTGCACCCACTTCACAGACCGTTTCTTCCTGTTCACGTACATGCTCTGCCCCCTACTCATGTGGTTGCTCGAGTCGCTCAAACTCTTGGAGATGGCGCGGGCGAGGTCCATCTGCTCCTTGACGGTGGGATGCACCCCGGGCACGTAGAACGCTGATGATGCGAATGTCTTTTCTGGAAAATGTATTAAAAAGCTTTAAAGAGATACAATTATCCAATTTTGAATAAAAATCTTTGACTTACTTACATACTGTAATAACAACAAAAATAAAAATTGACTTTAATATTCAGCTTACTGAGTGCGCATCATACGACGTTTTTCAATAAATTTGCAATTAACATAAAATAAATTGAGCAATTGTAGTTTATGTGAACCAAAAGGGCCAAGTCCATGAAATACTATATTACAATCCAAATTTCGATATTATAAGAACCGTATTCATGGCAAATGTGTTGAAAAGTGAGTTTCATTGCATTTTTCCTTTACTTAAGCTTGAAAGAAGGAGGCATATAGAAATGGTGGTAGAGTACTCGGCATCAATCTGATGAACGATTCTACTCCTAACTTAGTCATTCGCAGCAAGTATTGTAAGTTTTTGAAAGCCAACTTTGAAAGACAAGAGCTAGGGACAAAACTCTATGAGAGTATCCAATGGGAATGAAACTCTTACCGAATTTTCGGTCCTTCTTGATAAGATGCTCCTCCGCATCAGGCGCCGGCGTGAAGATCTTGTTCAGGTCGACTTCCTTCTCGCCCACGATAACCGGTTTGTTCTCCAGGTCCTCCTGAAAAGTCCACACTTTTTGTTAATACAGTGGCTCATATATTGTCTCGAAATGGAGGTAAGATTTTGTTAATACAGTGGCTCATATATTGTCTCGAAATGGAAGAAACTCAACTCAATAAAGTGCAAAGTTGAGACGCAGTGGCGGAAGGGGTTTTTAAGCCGGTAAGAGTCCGGCACTACCTGGGCTGGCCCTGGTGTCCATGATGGATTTTTCCCTTCTCGCCAAGTCTCAAAAAAAATGGAGGTAAGATTGGACATTCGATTAACTTTGGAATGTTTTTTAGGGTTTCGTACCTCATAAGTAAAGAGAGGATATTCTAATGCATATTTACCTAAACTTTGAGGAAGTACATAACAAAGAGTGGAT
This sequence comes from Rhodophaea formosa, assembly GCA_963082605.1. Classification (NCBI taxonomy): domain Eukaryota; kingdom Metazoa; phylum Arthropoda; class Insecta; order Lepidoptera; family Pyralidae; genus Rhodophaea; species Rhodophaea formosa. The sequence goes on along the minus strand of OY720228.1, from coordinate 1,788,928 downwards.
ACCACCTCTAAAATATAAGATAATCTCTTTGCTCATAAGGTAAAACGAGCTCTTATAGGATCACTGTGTTGTCCGTCTGTCTGTTGAGAGCCTTTTTCTCGGAATGGCGTAAACTTATCAAATTAAAATTAATACGACATATTGAAATCTGCGGTCCCTTGAAGGTGTGCAAAAACTTTCAAGTCAATGCAGTCAAAATATATTGTTGTTTATGTCGCACATTTTGAACATTTATGCACATTGTCCCATCATCATGAAATTTTGCAGGGAGCTAGGTCATATAGTACGAATACCGGAAAAAACTGATAACTGCTAATTTTATCGTATCTAGTTAATTAAACAGAATCATTGTTTATTATAATATCGGAAATGGCTGTAACAATTAGATTGAAATTTAGTCTGCACCGGATGATGAGACACAGAAACCGGACGGCACCGGATAGCTTGACTAAGGAACCGGAAGGACCGGGAAGTGTGACCTAAGAACCGAATTTCGGATTTTTACCCGGAAATGTCAGATCTCTTTGTAGTGTAGAAACAGGAATAGAATAGGATAATTTATTTACGAATATGTGTGTACATTCAAGATGTTAAAAGGTACATTTATAATTTTTAGGATGTTTAGGACGTTAATAGACATATTTGTCTGGAAGAGAAGGTAACATTGGACCTTCGAGAAACACGCCTACAGAAGCCGAGTTGCTCGAAGCATTGGACGGACATCCTGTTTACGTTGGAATGTCAGAATAGCCTTCTTATTAGAATGATGTTTTATTGCAATGGAGATAATAGACATCCGTAATACATATTTACAATATCCCATCAAGTAAGATGGGAGACAAATGTGTAATTCAATCCCAACTATAATAATAATAATATAATATTTTATACAATTTTATATTAATCCCAATCCCAACTAATATTATAAATGCGAAAGTGAGTTTGTATGTTTGTTTGTTTGTTTGTTTGTTTGTTACGCTTTCACGCCGTATCTACTGAACCGATCATCATGAAATTTTGCATACACATAGGATAGGGTACCGAGAAGGACATAGGCCATATATTACGCGGGCGAAGCCGCGGGTAACAGCTAGTTAATATTATAAATGCGAAAGTGAGTTTGTTTGTTGGTTTGTTACGCTTTCACGCCGTATCTACTGAACAGATCATCATGAAATTTTGCATACACATAGGTTAGGGTACTGAGAAGGACATAGGCTATAAATCACGCGGGCGAAGCCGCGGATAACATCTAGCACTTAACAAAACAAAAATCCATGCGGGATTTAGATTTCAATAAATGATGGAACTCTCAGCAAACCAGTTGGTAAAACTCAGATTTTCTTTAATCTAAGCTAAGTAATTAGCTGGAAGATTAAACGCTATATGGAGATCTTTACCTACGTACAAAGACGTTTTTTTTACTTTTTTTTTTTTTTTTTTTTTTTTTTTTTATGTCATAGGACGGCAAACGAGCAAGTGGGTCACCTGATGGGAAGTGATCACCGCTGCCCATGGACAACTGCAACACCAGAGGTGTCACAGGAGCGTTGCCGGCCTTTTATTTTTCTCTCCCCAGAGGGGAGAGGGAGATGGGCCTCCGGCTCTCTCACTCACCGAACGAAGCATAGTAGCGGTAAAGCTACTACTCAAACGTCGATTTTCTGTGAGAGTGTGGTACTTCCCCGGACGAGCCGGCCCATTCATGCTACTAGCAAAAGTGATTTTCGCCGGTAGCGAGGCTCTACCACAACTAAAACGGCCTATGCGTTACAATTTCTTCTTAAGGACGGCCTAAGTACGTGTTATGAGTCTTTTTCATACAAACGTATTGTCACCTTGTCAATGAAAGACATACAGAACACGCTGGCGTTCTTAAAGAATAAAAATATATTGTGTTTCTACTTTGTACGTAGGTAAGATCTACATTGGATCTATATCATTCTTGGTAGTAGGTAAATCAATTGATGTAACTAAATGAGTAGATACAAATAGATACAAGAAGTTCATACGGGACTCAAATGCAATGAATTGGATTTATTTTATATGAACTGCTCTTGATCTAAAAATTACATACGAAAATCGTATTGCATCAGAATCTCGAACGTAGAAAGAGCATTCACGTTTAGCATTCATGAAGCTTATTAAATTACGAAGAGAAATTAAAAAATAAGATATGGCGAAAGCAATCCAGGGCTGATTTCGATCCAGCGACTTGATCTTTGTACGACCAATGCCTTACCCTTTACATCCTACACAGTACTATTATTAATTCTGTGCCTAGACTACAAAATTCTCGACCATATCCCATTCCTCTTATTAAATATGCATTAGGGCTTGCGTCACCGAACACAAGTTTGGTATGTGTATTAAATAATTTTGTAATGGAGTTGAAAATCAGTTTATGTCATGAATCATGCTTCATCTACTGTGCACGAGCAGAAAAAAGCCGAGTAAAAAATACCCAATTCACCACAATGTATTATTTTTGCCCATTCCAAAAAACATCGTAAATTTTATTTGCACAGTAACAAAAAATCAAAATACTTTATTTTCTTTTTTCTTGTGGGTCTATATTATATTAGGGATTCTGATTCCGACATTAAGAGGTTATTGATGTTTTACAAATACCCCTGTATATTTGGGTTGCATCCAACTGTGATAATTGGAAGCCTGGGATTCGCATAAAACAGCATCAGTTAGTTTATCTACTTACTACACGAGCAGAAAATGCGCAGTTTAATACAACTGAACTCTAGCGCAGTTATTCCGATTTAGACACTTCAACCTCGATTTCGGCCTTTTAATGAGTACTAAATGTAACAAACAAGCTTCATATTTATGAAACGTAACGCAAATAGATGCTAAAGGGGTTCAAGAGAAGAAAGATGGGAATAAGAGTAATATAGATAGGATATTTATTATCAAGACAAAAGTTATCAATAGAATCATTTTTATAAACGCAAAAACTTATTGCATACTTGTAAGCATATATGGTTAATTCATTGAAACATAATTTAATTTATGTTTACATCAAATGCAAGCATGGCATAGCAAATAACACTAATAAGGGTTTTAATGATAAGAGATGGGTATAAGAGTTATTTAGAAAAGGTTATCAAGCATATATAGAGTCACCCATAGAAACATTTTAATAAACGCTTAAAGTTAGTGCAAAAGTATCGTCAATACATTGAAACATAAATAAGTTTATGTTAACATCAAAAGCAAGCATGGCATAAATACCAATAATAAGGTTTTTAATGATAAGTTTATGACATTTAAAAAAGAAACAATTATTATATAAGAAGTAGGTAGATATTAATTAGACAGGAGACCAAGATATAGAGCGAATGAACAAAACTAGGTCTATTTTTAAAGACAAATGAGAAATTTACAATTAATCGAACATATTTCGTATAATGCCAACCTAATGAGACAAAAACATGGTATATGTACAAGATCGTATGGAACTAATGTGTCCATGGTTTCTGATAATTGTGGGACTTTCTTACAGAAGGCAGTTCCAGCTGTGGCACGGCCGATGCCTCCCGCGAGAATTCTCCATCGTTCTGTGTGATACAGGTTTTAAATTATATAAGGTTGGACTTTTGTCATGATATTTTTATGAACTCCTACACTATCTTTGACATACAAATATAACGTCCACACACGGAAAATAATCTTATAAAAACATTTTACAGCAAATTGTCCATAAGTTGCACCTTCGTTTCGAACAAGTTCCAATAGTAACAGGTAGTTGTGAACTGGCACCTACAATTCTAGGAGTCTGTCAGCTGAAGAAGCCATACAAGACATGTAAGCCCACTTTTTATTCCTTTCCGACTACCGAATCATTTCATGGTTACCATTAATGAGTTTTATTTCAAATATCATCCTGATCAAGTTTTACTTCAAATTATTTGATTTTTACATTGCATTTCGAAATGACCACTGTTGAAAAACAAGCATAAAGGATTGGAATCATTACCTCCTTTACGAGTACAATGACTTTTAGAATAGTTCCTTACGCAGAGAAGTTCCAAGAAAATGTAAAGTTCAGTTTTGAGGAAATAATATTTATGCGTAAAAAAAATACGAGTACAACATTACACACTTACCGCTACCTATAAAAGTACTAAAAGGGAATTTTTAAACGACATAAATTGATAGACAAAGTCGTCGATCCTATTTCTATTTTAAACGATGAACATAGATTTATAATCACACAAACTTTTTTTAAATCGATGGCTGGCGTAGAATGTATCGTGGATGCACCTTCTGTGGTAAGGCAACGTAGTGATTATATGCTCTTTAGTAAGGCAAGAACTCTAAACTCTCAGCAAAGTTTTTGTATTTTTAAAGTGGAAACTTTAGGAAGTTTACAAACTAGGGTCGCTGAGAGCTTAGAGTTAAAGCTAAAGATAGCGGCGCTGTGCACTATTTGTGATGGCGAAAAAAAATGTTAAACTCGCGACAGGTCACGTGACCGACAGATTCGTCAGACTGAAAATTCGTAAGACGGCGCAGGGCGTTTGCTCGAATGTGCGTGTGTGTTTGTGTTACAGTGTGCTACGCATATACATGGATGATGACTACTGTGAAGAAATGTTTTAAATTAAAAGTCATAGTATAATTATGTTTTCACATCTACCGGCACTCCCAGAGTGCAACCCGTTGTTTATTGGTATTTAGTACAGACACCTAACTACAAAATCACTGTAAACTGTTCATAAAATACTTTGAAAAGTTATCTAGCGCTTCGCAAAACAAAATTTAAAATGAATGCTCCGTTTTCTTTCAAATATGGTATAGGATAGCTCTGGATCCCGCAAAATTCATGTAACCCCCCTTAAGAAGATACACGGAGACCAGTGCAGCCCCATTTTAAAAAATTATTTGAAAGGAAACGATTTAACATTTTAAGCTAGGTGGGTCTAGAAAACCCTTTAAACTATTTTATAAGCTCAGGACTGGACTCCGTAAAATTGATGTTCCTTACGTGAATATATGCATCTACCACCAAACACTCTCAGACGTTTCGTCTCAGCGAGTTGGCTGGTCGCCAGCGCCGACCACTCCCGTGCCAGCTGCCGTGCTTTATGATATCCAGGCCACAGACGAAAAAATCGATAGTCTATGCTGATTGCTCAGGCTGATTGACGGCAAAGGGGTTCCGGTCAGCTGCTCTAGAATTGTCGTTAGGCTAAATCTAAACCTCATATGAAGTATTTCAGCACTGTGACTTTTTTTATAAATTAATTAAATCATCTTTTAAAGACTTTAAGCCGATCAGAAATTAGTCAAGAGTGTTATGGAACTATATTCATAAATATATACGGACAAATAAAAAAGATTAAGCTAGCCCCACAGGAAGTTGTGAACTTGTGTCGTAGTAGTGGGAGAGCTCGTGAACCATCTGACTAACCCGTCTCCCACAAAGCTAGAAATTTTTTAAATGATATTTTATTGTCTGCTAATTATAAAAGTACCGGTCTGGTAGGTATATCGCGGTTGCGTCATCATCCTTTAAATTTTTGAAAATGCAAAAAAAATTTTTTTCGTTACCTTCTGCCACAAGGCTACAATTTTAATATATTATAATTTAAGTATGTTTAAGTCTAAAAAAAAATCGCCAACCTCTTTTGAGGGTTGCAAGTGTGTGCCAGACGATAGCAAAGTTGTCATTGGGACGGTAATTCATAACCTGCTGCCACAAGGCTACAATTTTGAGAGAACATTCTTTCAATTGTTTAAAAAATATATGTAAACAGCCAGACCATTCTAGCGGTTGCAAGTACCTGCCAGACGACGTGGAAGAGCTCGTGACCCACCTGACTAACCCGTTTCCCACAAGGCAAAAATTTTAATATGTTATAATTTAAGTATGAATAAGTGTAAAAAAAAATGCCAACCTATTTTGAGGGTTGCAAGTGTGTGCCAGACGATAGCAAAGTTGTCATTGGGACGGTAATTCATAACCTGCTGCCACAAGGCTACAATTTTGAGAGAACATTCTTTCAATTGTTTAAAAAATATATGTAAACAGCCAGACCATTCTAGCGGTTGCAAGTACCTGCCAGACGACGTGGAAGAGCTCGTGACCCACCTGACTAACCCGTTTCCCACAAGGCTAAAATTTTAATATGTTATAATTTAAGTATGAATAAGTGTAAAAAAAAAATGCCAACCTATTTTGAGGGTTGCAAGTGTGTGCCAGACGATAGCAAAGTTGTCATTGGGACGGTAATTCATAACTTTCTGCCACAAGGCTACAATTTTAATATGTTATAATTTAAGTATGTCTAAGTCTAAAAAAAAATCGCCAACCTCTTTTGAGGGTTGCAAGTGTGTGCCAGACGATAGCAAAGTTGTCATTGGGACGGTAATTCATAACCTGCTGCCACAAGGCTACAATTTTAATATGTTATAATTTAAGTATGTCTAAGTCTAAAAAAAAATCGCCAACCTCTTTTGAGGGTTGCAAGTGTGTGCCAGACGATAGCAAAGTTGTCATTGGGACGGTAATTCATAACCTGCTGCCACAAGGCTACAATTTTGAGGGAACATTCTTTTAATCGTTTAAAAAATATATGTAAACAGCTAGACCATTCTAGCGGTTGCAAGTACCTACCAGACGACTATATAATAGTCATGTCGCTCGACGGGAGTGCGCGCGCATCAGACTTGTAAGAGTTAGAAAGTTATTACAATACAATATTGTAGTGTTCGACGGCCTCCGTGGGGCAGTGGTTAATCTGCGGCAGGGGTGGACCCTAGTTCGATCTCCGGCCAGGTCATGATGAAAAAAGATCTTTTTCAAATTGTCCTGGGTTGTGGATATTTATCTTTATGAGTATCTATTATAAAATATAATATTATTGAGTTAGTATCCTACTAGTTCACAAATACCCTGAGTGGGGCTAGCTCAATCTATGTCATAATTTGTCCCTATAATTACACACTACCGCCCGCGGCTTCACCCGCGTGGATCTCGTTTTTCGTGACCAAAACTTATTTATGTCCTTATGTTTCAAAGTATCTCCATGCTACATTTTAGGCCAGCCGTTTCAGCTTGAAAAGGTAACAGATGGTAGATACAGTTACTATCGAATTTCCCTATATGTTATAAGTATGGATTAAGTTTTCGGCGTAGTTAAGAGTTGTTCACGCGGCAGTAACTATGGGGCTATGTTACGATACTACCTACATAGAACCTAATAAGTGTTTTAACAGTGAGAAGGTACTTATTACTACGTATTTTAATCGTTTTTTAGGAACCCTGATATCAAAATTTCTGAGAAATCAGAATACCTACATATAAAAAAGATCGTTTTCCATTATGACCTGGCCGGGGTCCACCCCTGCCGCAGATTAACCACTGCCCCATGGAGGCCGTCAAACACTACAATAGATATATTGTTTCTTTCTAACTTTCTAACTCATACACGTCTGTTGCGCGCGCACTCCCGTCGAGCGACATGACTATTATATAGTTGTCTGGCAGGTACTTGCAACCGCTAGAATGGTCTGGCTGTTTACATATATTTTTTAAACAATTGAAAGAATGTTCCCTCAAAATTGTAGCCTTGTGGCAGCAGGTTATGAATTACCGTCCCAATGACAACTTTGCTATCGTCTGGCACACACTTGCAACCCTCAAAAGAGGTTGGCGATTTTTTTTTAGATTTAGACATACTTAAATTATAACATATTAAAATTGTAGCCTTGTGGCAGCAGGTTATGAATTACCGTCCCAATGACAACTTTGCTATCGTCTGGCACACACTTGCAACCCTCAAAAGAGGTTGGCGATTTTTTTTTAGACTTAGTCATACTTAAATTATAACATATTAAAATTGTAGCCTTGTGGCAGAAAGTTATGAATTACCGTCCTAATGACAACTTTGCTATCGTCTGGCACACACTTGCAACCCTCAAAATAGGTTGGCAATTTTTTTTTACACTTAAACATCCTTAAATTATAACATATTAAAATTTTAGCCTTGTGGGAAACGGGTTAGTCAGGTGGGTCACGAGCTCTTCCACGTCGTCTGGCAGGTACTTGCAACCGCTAGAATGGTCTGGCTGTTTACATATATTTTTTAAACAATTGAAAGAATGTTCCCTCAAAATTGTAGCCTTGTGGCAGCAGGTTATGAATTACCGTCCCAATGACAACTTTGCTATCGTCTGGCACACACTTGCAACCCTCAAAAGAGGTTGGCGATTTTTTTTTAGACTTATACATACTTAAATTATAACATATTAAAATTGCAGCCTTGTGGCAGAAGGTTACGAAAAAATTTTTTTTTGCATTTTCCAAAATTTAAAGGATGATGACGCAACCGCGATATACCTGCCAGACCGGTACTTTTATAATTAGCAGATAATAAAATATCATTTAAAAATTTTCTAGCTTTGTGGGAAACGGGTTAGTCAGATGGTTCGCTAGCTCTTAATCTATAGGATACTAACTCAACGATACTATACTTTATAATATTTTTTTAAATAAGTACTTATTTATTTATAAAACCTAGCTAAACATATGCATGCGACATGGGAAAAGAAGCAATTTGAAACCTACAGGATGTAAGTTATTTGTGGAATATTATGTTAAGCAATATTTTTCTGTGGTTGAACCTAATAGAGTCAAAGCAAAAAGTTATTAAAATGGTACAATATCTTAGTATAATAATAATAAACGTTTATTTTCTCTTTAAACAAAGGTGGGTCTCATCAATATGTTTTCATTTAAGGTTATTTTTTGTGTGCCTTTAACATGTTCACCTTTGTTAGGAGACTAGCTCCTGAAATACGTTCCTATAGGAACCTGTGCTACAGGATTTGTTGCCTTGACGTCGAGTCGCTCCACGTCGAGTCGCTGCCACGTCTACTTCGCAAAAGTTCCGTTCTTATTCCCGCTTCGTCGAGTCATTGAATTAGTTGAGGTCGCATTGCATAGTTATAGTTGTTGAATGTACATTCAACCATTCCTAAATTGATATAATTTTATTTACCCTATAAATAAATGTACCTCTAAGGACAAATCGCACGCAACACAGATTGAGCTAGCCCCACAGTACGCTATGAACCTGGTTCTTTTATTTTTTTAATTTATTTGGATCAGCTCACAGTGGTACAATACAATACTAAACTAAGATTTTGTTAATAATAATTATTCAATGTGCCACCAACATCGCTAACCACATTTTACTTTATATAATAATATTTATATCGTTACAATGTTGAGGTAACTTCCGTGATTTTGTACTAGAGTATAAAACTAAAAAAAAGAACTAGTTAAATTTGTGCGTAATGAGGGTAACAAGAAAAAAAAAGTCTAATTACGTTTTACAATTTTTGCAATATAGCTTGTTTGAATTTTCCAATACGTGTGCCCACAATATCAATGTCATTAAATGTCTCATTGTAAGTATTGACTAGCCTGGTTCATAGGATACTAACTTAACGATACTATATTTTATAATAGATTCGGATATAGATAAACATCCAAGACCGAGGCTAATCTGAAAAAGATCGTTTTTATCATGACCTGATCGGTAATTGAACTCACCAGTCGTATCGCAAACGGGCTTATTATCCACTACGCCACTTCCCCAAGACGAATCTAGTGGCGAAGTTATACTGAGCCAATAGAAATGTATTACGAATTGTTTAAAAGTACTCGACAGTTTGCTATTGAATTTGAACCCATAGCTACGGAAGTCTTCAGGTTGACAACACCAAAGGCCGTGACCAGGGTTCGATGCCCGTGCAGGCCTATTTCTAGAACAATCTAATGAGTTTTAAATGAACTCTTCAGAATTTATTCCTGGTACTGGACTAGATTTTCAGATGTTTTTAACAGAACTATTGACTTGTTTTGGCACCGTGCCTAACTGTATTTTTTTTATATTTTTAACATAATAGGCCGTGTGTTTCCTAGCAGAGTAGAATAGGACCACTCCGAGTCTTCTGTGGATGTCGTAGAAGTCGATTTAGGGAACACAAGTTAAACAAAGCTTGTAAATATCAAGAGATCTCTCCAGCCCGTCTGGCCAGAGTGTAGAGTCTAGGCCAAATCCTCTAACTGCTCTGACTATTATATGGCTCAAGCAGTACTAAAAAAAGACCTTACCTAACGTTTAACTTAGTAGATTTCTTTTTTGCCATTTTTATAGGTACTCATAAACTTAAATTGTAAATTATCTGAACGTGGCGTCACCTTCTATGTACTACCGAGGCTAATATATTAGCCAGAGCAGTCAGAGGATTTGGCCTACACTCTCCACGCTGGCTCTCCAAACGGGTTGGATAGGTCTCTCTTTGATGTGTATGCATTGTTTAGCTTATTTTTCCTAAGTCGCCTTCTACGACATCTACGGGAAGACTTGGAGTGGTCCTATTCTACTCTGCCGGGAACCACACGGCATTCTATTCTCACCTTTTAATATATTCTAAATACGAATGCTTGAGCACACTTATTAACAGACTAACAAAAAGCTGTACCGCTACTAATCAAACTGGTAGGTGTCACAACACTACTTACATGTATTGTAACTACGAAAGTACACTGTCGCATGGACTCGTGTGTACTTGACACCAGAAGCTCATCTTTGATTGCTACTTGTTATTGTATTTCGTCTGTATTGGCAGAATCACCAAAACCCCGGTGTAAGTAAGCCATAAAATAAAAAATAGAATAGAAAATCCGGAAATGCCGTGTGGTTCCCGGCAGAGTAGAATAGGACCGCTCCAAGTCTGCCCGTGGATGTCGTAGAAGGCGACTTAGGAAATACAAGCTAAACAAAGCTTAAAAACATCAAAGAGACCTCTCCAACCCGTCTGGCCAGCGGCGAATGTAGGCCATATCCTCTGACTGGCCTGGCTAATTATGGCTCTGGTAGTTCAGAGAGGGTGATGCTCCTGCAGTGGAGCCTTAAAAAGGCCTGATGATGATGATAATGAGAAAATCCGGAATTATTAATTAATCAAGGGAGTAACAAAATCACATGTACTAAAAAAAAATAGTCTTTTAGAAAAAAAATTAAGTTACGGTTTTTATAAAACCTACGCTTGGCAAAACGGCATTGGATAAACATGTTTTTATTAACCGACTTTGAAAAAAGGAGGAGGTTCTATGTTTAAATATATGTATTTTGTTATATTTTTGGTAATGTGTGCAGGCCCTAAGAACCTCCAAAGTCAATGCTCTCTGACTAATGTGATCGTAAGTACGTGTCAAGAATCTTAATAACATTGATTCATCTTTCAACTTCCTACGTAGTTAAGTATTATAATAACTGCGCTATGCCGGCCGCCTACTTGAAATACCTCTGTAAAAGTACAAGAAATATACCTACAGTTTCTTTTAAAATAAGTCATTTCTGTCCGTAATGCTTAATAATTTCATCTATACGCACACACATCATTAAGAGCCTATTATGATTTCAGAAACTGGCCATAATATTAATTTTCTATTTTTTTCTCGATTGTTACACATTTAAATAAAATTAATTTTAAAACTGTTTTATCGCGTTTATTACATTATTTATACACCAGTACAGGTGTATAAATAATGTAACAGTTTTTTTTGTCTTTGGCCGTAGGTAATATTATAAACAGTAGAAGACTTTGAATTTCGATCAAACGGACATAAAAAAGGAAAAATTGTGTGCACAATTAATGTTGAAATGTGCCTGAGTTTGTGTCGATACACGATTGCATGCATTGGTATTTGCGTCACTATAACGTTTCTTTGGGGTCTATTCCCGATAATTTTAGCATGCAAAAAGTAAAATTCGAGGACGTAATAAATTATTGAATTACTGCCAGTTACAATGTACTGTTGAAAGCACTGGATGTGAGCTGTTATTATTAGACAATAGCGAATATTTGGGGCTGGTGATGGCGGTCAACACTGGTGGCAGATTTTTCAAGCTGCCTAAAATATTTGTCATAGCTTAACGACCGCCGTCTCATATGACAATTTGGACCAACGGAAGCACGAATAAGCTCGAGATTTTGGAAGTGAAAATTTCTTTATAGATATGGAAAAAACCATTGGACTCGCGACACCGTTAACAAAAACCGACACCTCTATTTATAAAAGTATTTCCTGCACAATATAATATTTCCTGACGGTTCAAAAAATACGCACGTTACTGTTCAAGTTTTCACTTCTATCGGCAAACCTGGAGTGCCACTGTATTTTTTGAAGTGAATACTTCAATAGGCGCGTAAGGCTTTTTGAGATGAGAAAAAACCAACTTGCTGCACCATTACCAAAAAACCTACACCTCTGTATAGTTATAAAAGTATTTCCGGTACTATAATACGGTACTATAATATTCCTTCCGATTCAAAAATACACACGTAATTGTTTTCACTTTTATCGGCACTCCCGGAGTGGCACACTGTATTTTTTGGACCAGTTATGGTCTACTATCCTAGTGGGAACCACGCCCGGAGTTACTTAACATGCGTAAGCCTTTATAATGCACTCGCCAACTGAGCCATTGAATACCTCGAAGAATTAAACTGGAAGTAGACAAAAAACTACATTAAAAAGTGTTTATTTTATTGTTTTTATCTGTTGCTTGCTTAGATATTGGGAAAAGTTTATGTTTCTGGACACTTCCGTCTACAAACATGAAAAAATATTGCTTTTTCTCGATTCTGTTTGAATATCACTAAAATATTCAAAGAAATTCAGTACCAGTTTATAAGGAAATTAAGAAGAGATACGATTTTTGAATCATATAAATAAATAAATTAATGTATGTCTACGGACAAATTAGATTAGAATTAGAATAATAAATTGATTATTAGAGTTTGAAATAGATAAAAAATAGATTGAGCTAGCCTCAAAGTAAGTTCGAGACTTGTTCTATAGGATACTAACTCAACAATACTATATTTTATAACAAACGAATATGTAGATAAACATCCAAGACCCCGGGTCGATCTGCCTGATATCCTTTCTTTATTTTATTTTAATCTTAATTTTTAGCATATTATACTTTTATGAGAAAAAGAATAGTAGATAAAATGTGAAATAAACACGAACCCAGCCAACAACAGACCTCAAAGAAATCCTCCATGCTTTCAACGCACACCACATTCGAGACATATTCGATCTTCTCAAAGCTCGACTTCTCGAAGCTCGAAGAGCTTGTCTCCATTGCCACCTCCATCTTAAATTTCACTAATAGCTTTCACTTTTTAGAAAAATCTAGATTTAACACAATTTATTTATTTATTAATTATGTCACTTCCCGCGTCAAGTTCAGAGAAATATTTTTTTTTTTAATAATTAAGACACGATTTTTTTGGAAAAGTGCGAATGATTTAGCAATCCTATTGTGCGTTTCGTCGTTAGCCACTATCACAACTGGGTGTCAATCTGTTTGATTCCGAGCGAGATTTTTGTCTGAAAGTTAGAAATAACGCCAGCCCGGCCATCTCCCATTATAATTAGATGCATCCGAACATTAGGGAAATAAGTAGGTTAATCTGCCCGTCCGTCTGTCCGTAACACGTAAACAGAGTGTTAGGTTTTTGATCTTTGTAAACTTTTGGTTAAATTTGCCAGTTATTTTTGTATTCTTGACAATTTAAAATAACGGTGGGAAGTTTTTTTTCCAAAATTAAATTTATCACACACTAGAGAATTTCCCGCGACTTCGTGCACGTATGCCTATGCTACCCACAGATAAATTAGTTAACTATAGGTGAAAGAATTTTGAAAAGCGGCCCAGTAGTTTCGGAGCCTATTAATACAAGCAAACAAACAATCAAATCTTCCCCGCTTTATAATATAAGTATAGACAGTAACCTTTATGGTTAATACAAAATAACAATGAAAAAGAACAAAAATATTATATAAGTAGATAGTTACTTATACCTCTTGTGAAATGAACTAAGAAAACTGTTTTCGTTTTTGGCGGGGGGCTGTGCCCCCGAAATGTTTCTTTGAGTGGCGGAGAGCAAATGAAATAGGTATTGTTTTTAAAGTTGTTTTTTTGAGTTTATGTATCACACTTCTTGTAATATTCGTTCGGGTTGTAATACCGTACATAACTTACATACAGTTTGATTTTCATCTCCCTGGCAATGTTTAAATCGAAATCATAAAAATTCTTCATCAGCAAATGTTTTTGTAAAAAGTGTAAAAAGGATAGTATTCATTTATTAAAAAGATAAAAATGAAATCTTAAGAAATGCGATATTCGGAAATGCTTTTAATAGTTATTTGTAATATTAATATCTTTAAAATAATGCACGAAGCGCCATCTGTGTATAGTTCGAGCGCAACTCTGGTTTGTACGAAATTTTGGAGACATTTCAACGAAGATACCACCATGAGATAGATATAACATATTAATGAATAAGCGCAAAACCTCAGACACCCCAACTCTTATTTTTATTATAAAAGAATTATATAAATTATGAAATTTAATTTTGGCAGATTGTTTACGAAGATATTAGCTTATTTTGTTTCTTTTTGTCCTTGTTGCAAATTAAAAAGTCGGCGTAACAAAAATATTTTTTTCGTAAAAATTTGACCCCCGTTTTTTATTTGTGGAACCGATTCTACTCTCGATTCTGAACCAACTAATTTCAGGTTTTGCGCTGTTTTGTTAACACGTTGTATACCAGTGAACTCTTTGTGAGTGCTCTGTGCTTGGCAGGCATCCAGAAATAAAAGTTAGTGCGCGTGTTCCTTGAACTCGTTTGGCCGTCTATCGGTAAACTGAATTGGCAGTCCACTTGTGATTGGTTTAATGGTTTAACTGCGTGTTGCGTACTTCAGTAAATAGTTGGATGAGAAGTGGTTTTTTTCAGAGTAACTAAAATAATATACGAAGTTTTCTGGGTCGAATAAATAACGTCAGAAAGGATTAAGGGATACGAGCTCCGTGGCGCAGCGGTCAACACGCCAGCCTGCGACACGAGTGTCCCGGGTTCGATCCCCGGTCAGCTCATGATGGAAAACGATCTTTTTCAGAATGTCCCGAGTCTTAGAAATTTATCTATATATGTATAGTATATGTTATAAAATATAGTATCGTTGAGTTAGTATCCTGCGACACAAGTTCACAACTTACTGTGGGTGGGGCTAGCTCAATTTATGTGATATGTCCCTATATATTTATTTAAGGTTCGATGGAAACAGGCTGTTTCTGTACCGAATAAATAACGTTAGAAAATATTTAGGTTCGTTGGAAACCGGCTTTTTTCGTGCCGAAAAATAAATGAAAAGAATCAGGTTCGTTTGGAAACCGGCAGTTTCACTGCCGGAAAAATAACGTTAGAAAAGATTTAGGTTCGTTTGAAAACCGGTATTTCGCTGCCGAATAAAAAAGTTTAAAAAAGATTAAGGTTCTTTGAAAACCGACAGTTTTTGAGCCGAATAAATAACGTTGGTTTGTTTGCAAACTAGCAGTTTCAGTGCCGAATATAACGTTGGAAAAGATTTAGGTTCATTGGAAACCGGCAGGTTACATATGTAAAAATGCCTGTCAGTACTGAAGACAACACGAAATATTGGCGCGATGTTACCATAATGTCCGGAGTCCGGAATCAAAATTTTTCTTCCGGACACAGACTGCCGGAGGGAAGAAAAATTTTGAAAACACGCCGATTTCAACCGGCCCTCGGTTTTAATTGTTGTTGGACTAGCTATAAAAATATATATCTACCCCTATAGAAATCCCGGGCTATACTGAAAGAAATTTTCAAAATGCAAATGAACATTAATTTCGGAGTTAAGTACCTCGCCGGATGGGCCACATCTGGATACTTTTATGCGTTTTGGCTGTACGACAAATTGTAATTAGAACGGGAAATTCTAACAAGCTCACTGTAATACTGTAAAAGGATTCGCATGACAAAGTTAAATAAAACTTATTTGCAGAAATAAAAATATGCGATTATGTACTTAAAAGTTTTCTTCCAAACAGTACTTTACAATGAGTTAAGTAATTGAAACAAAACAAATAAGATTGGAAAAATAAAATCCTCAGATATATGATTACCAAAAAAATCTCTCACATACCTATATCCTAGAAATTTTTGAGTACCCGGAGTAAAGAAAAGTAGTCTTAGGTAGATTTAATATGTGTGGGTTTGGTTATTATCATTTGTGGTCAAAAAACCTAAGTCTGTTACCTAGGCTATATGTATGTCTAAAAAATTTGCTATATGAAATTGGCTTCGTTTAGTATCGTTTATCAGCAGTGGTCATTCGGAACAGCAATCCTTTGTTAATTTAAACAAACAAATGAAAACAATCTTAACATGTTTGCACAAACCTAATTTTCTGAAATTAATTTTAATTTAAACAGTAAAAATCCTCCCTTCTTTGTTTTCTTGTCTTGGAGATCAAATTAATAAAATTTTGAAACATGTGTGGCCGCTTACACTTTTGTATATAACAGCCTGTTGTATAATTGTTTGCAGTCCCAGATTTTGCTGTATTTTTATCAAAACAACATACTGTGAAATCATCATAATACTTCAAATAAATAAAATAATATTAGTAGAAATCTAGCTACAGTTAGTAATACTTAAATAAATAAACATAAAATACCGAATACCAAGTGTCCCAATATAGTTCCTTGCGGCACACCTCGCGTGAATGTTAGAAGCCAAAACTTAAACTAGAATAGATACACTTACCCAACTTACAGGAAACAACTTATAACTGAGGTTTGTGAGAAACTCCTTCTTCTGAGGATCGAACATGTCAGAGGGCTTGAATCCCCTCTTCGTGATGAGGGCACTGTTGACGCTGGAGGAACTCTTGGTGTCATCGTAGCTGTCTCGATGCACGATCCTGTCGTTGATTTTATGGAAACTGGACATCTTGTTCGAGGAATACTGACTCTCGCTAATCGTCATCATTTTGAATGTTCAGTCAATCGACTCACTAATTCGTTTTCACTGTTTGTGCTATTCTCGTACTTGTTTACTCTCTGCGGAATTACTAATATTACTAATTGCGCGAATTATTTCACTGATTTCAGCTCAGTAATATAATTCGCAGTTTCTAGGTCAGTCGAAATTTGTATATGAAACCTTATTTCGTTTTGTGTATAGCTTCTTAACATTTATATGAGATTCTTTTTTGTTTTTGTAAAAGTATTGTTGCGTATCTGTGCATTTGCATTCAACAAGGTCTCACTAATTAAGTGCGTTGATTCTATTTTATAACTTCTGTTTTATTTAATCTTATGTTTATTATAATAGTAGTCAAGACTGGAGTACTTATATGCAGTTCAAATTGCATTAATTTACGTGTTATCATTAGTATTCCCCAAATTAAAAGTATTGCCAATAAATTATTGGAATTTGAAGGTTCTCATGGTATTATGTTTTATTAATCATCTCTTAACTCATTTGCCTCATAATGTAGAATATATCATAGACCTTGAAATCTTAGATTCGTTTAGTTCCCAGATGTGAACAGCTAAAACGACTTTATTTATATGTGTTCTTCACGGAGCGAAGGTTGAGATGAAACAATGACGCCACACATCAAGGCTGCCCAAACGAAGCTATGATTAATCGGCAGAATTGCGCCGTTTCTCCGCAAATCTAGAGTACCTACGACTATGTAACATGTAATAGGGCTATCGATATTTTTCTCACCTATACTCTCTCTGCTATTTTTCTTTAGGTCTTAGCTCTTAAGCTACACTACAAGTGGTTGATTGAAAACCCTATGGCTTTGAAGAAGACATACCAGTTGTCGACACTTTGTTTCAAAATAGGTGGGAATCTATAATGAATAATAAAGGTTATTTATACTTTACATACCTATAATAAAACAGAAGTAAGGCTAAATTTTTACATTTGTTGATATTTTTTTATAAATTGACTCTGGGCTTGACATAGCTATAGATATAAATGACAAATCACTTATTTTAGAGTTTTTTGCTTATCTGTCTTTCTATCTGTGCGAATATCACGTACAAACTACCCGTCAACATTTTGTGAAAATTGGTAATTATAATCTTATGTATGTAATTATCCCAGAAAAATAATCTTAACACCACAGCTAGTTTTTAATACAACGGAACATGAACGAAGGATAGAAAAAAATTAAGAAATGTATTTGAAACTCCAGAAAACTTTGTCTTCCTCAGTCTCAGGAAGTCATAATTCTTCATGTGGTTTATGTAATGTCACAACACACTTCCGTTACTTGTACAGTGTTTTGAGAAAACTAGTCCCAATATCCTTTATAAAAATGGTATGACTTTGTCGTTGTTATATTAGCAATTTTTTATATCTGTATATTCTTCCTTAATGCGGATATAACTTGATTAACGGATCTCTACACCGCTCTCTTCAGAATATCTTAAATATTCAAGAATATGTTTTCCAATTGAATTTTCCACAAGCAACAGCCCTACACAACAGCCAATATTTCAAAACAAAAGATGCTTTATAACAACGTAACAAAGTAGAGATTTAGATGCAACACAGTATTCCTAACAGTGGGAGTTCCCGAAATAATTCTTTGGTTGCTGAGCGCGGTATTTTTCGTATGTTTACATGAATCATTGCTGTAGATTTTCTTCAAAAGTTTTGGCGTGTGGGTGGCCTAAATAACGTAAAGATAAGTAAATACTAATGATCTCATTGTGTAGAAATTAGTGAAATATTAAAGAGGAATGAAATATGTTTTTGGTTAGGTATATAAGTTTTAATTCTTCAAGTGACTATTTAGTTTATTTTTAATGTATGAAAATTTGACAGACCGTAATTTAAGGTATGTTTGAGCTTTAGATTATTAATTAATAGGTACGTTACGTTTTAGTATTGAAATAGTCTTCATTAATTTACTTTATTGTGAAAAAATTAAAGTTATCTATCATTTATGCGATGTTAATATAACTTGTAGATCGTTCAAGTTCTAGAAGAAGGCTTTGATAGTGTTCCATGTAATTTTTTCTTTTTATTTTACGTAATAATCATAAAACTTTCTGATAAAACACGACATACATTATGAAATTGCGTTAAAAATAACAACAAATACTGCGATGTAAATATAAAAAAACTATGTAAGCCTACATGAAAGCCTTCGCGCGAGATATGACAAAGATTTATGAATCAAAAACCACAATATTAGTCACTATTCACTGAAAACGGTCGCACATTTTCGACTATATTTGGCGATACGACCGGCGGTGTCGCGGACGTGCGCTCGTCGCGGGAACTTTTCAAACTGACTAAAATAAGCTCGTTGCATAACGCGAAGAAAAGCTCTGGTGTAGGGTGACGAGGCTTTTTGGTCTTTTTTTCGGTTGTTCGATTTGGCGGGCCTTATTTGTAAAGACAAAGGCATTGATGCTTTACAATTTATTTTGACGTCTTCATCTATTCCTTTGCATCGTGTGCCTGGGTGCATCGTCAGCTGTACGTCGTCAGTGCCCCTGTTCTGCAAATTGCATCTTCCAATTTGAACTCATGCCGTAAAATGATTATTTATCTCTTTTGAAATACGATATAGTGACTAAAATTGAGAAAGGTATGTTGAGATGGTTTGGACATATTGAGAGGATGGATGAAAGGAGACTAACGAAAGGTATATATTCAGCAGATGTGGCTGGGACAGTCGGGCAGGGCCGGCCTCGTCGAACTTATCGCGACCAAATTGCGAACATTCTCGCAAAAGGAGATGTAAGGAGTACCCGAAACCGGCGAGCATGTATGAAAAGAGTAATGAATGTAGATGAAGCGAAAGAGGTTTGTAAGGATCGTAGCAAGTGGAAGTCCATAGTTTCTGCCTACCCCTATGGGAAAGAGGCGTGATAATATGTATGTATGTATGTATGGACACACGACACGACGAGCTCCGTGGCGCAGCGGTCAACACGCCTGCCTGCGACACGGATGGTCCCGGGTTCGATCCCCGGTCAGGTCA
Source organism: Rhodophaea formosa (assembly GCA_963082605.1). Classification (NCBI taxonomy): domain Eukaryota; kingdom Metazoa; phylum Arthropoda; class Insecta; order Lepidoptera; family Pyralidae; genus Rhodophaea; species Rhodophaea formosa. The sequence continues at coordinate 1,768,989 of OY720228.1, read as the reverse complement.
AGATGGAAAATGATCTTTTTCAGATTGACCTGGGTCTTGGATGTTTATCTAAGTATATAAGTATCTATTATAAAATATAGTATCGTTGAGTTAGTATCCCATAACACAAGTTTCGAACTTACTTTGGGGCTAGCTCAATCTGTGTGATTTGTCCGTATATAAAAAAAAAAAAAAAAAAAAAAAAAAAAAATGGCCGTCGTATCTTTCGTTATTTTTTTTAATATCCTAACGCAAAGTCAAAATCAGGAGTCGGAAACAGGGTAAAACGTGATTCTAAATATTAAGTACTTATACTAATATTATAACGAGCAGTCATAATAGCGGAACCAGGCGCCGACTTTTAAAAACTAAGAATGATTCCATCTTCTCATCCAGATGAGGAGGAATTCAAACCATAATAATATAATGTTCTACAACCTTTCTAGAGAGAGAGAAGAGTGTAAAAGTAAAGATGGATTGATCCCCCCTTCTTCATAGACGGCTATGAAAAAGCGTAAACATAGGCGATCCCAATCCACCCGAGCGAGTAGCATCCAAATTACCTTTATCTTCCCCTATAGTTCAACAAAGTCCTACCATTCTCACGCTTTTAAAAAAACGGTTTTGACGGGCAGCAGCGTCGAAACCGAGATAAGCCAAACAAACTGCGCTCACCAATCTCTCCCCAAGCGTGGTGAGTATGGCAAAAACCCCCTCACTCAAACCCTCTCTTGGGGGAGACCTATGTCCAGCACTTCTTATGGGTGATATAATGAGGCGATTAGAAGGAGAAAAGGCCCACTTTTACATTGCGCAATAACAACAGTGGTAAATTTTCTTTTTAAAACTTTCGCGCTTCAAATACATAATTATTAATATTAAAAGGAAACTTTTCAATAAAAATTATTAAAAGAAACTTCAGTGAAAATAAATAAAAGTCCTGGCGACTTTATCTGCGTGGAAAAAAATAACCTATGTCCCTTCTCAGGCTCTAGACTATCTGTGTAAGTTGTACCAAAGTGCATTCAAATCGGTTCAGTAGTTACATTTATATTATTAGTATATGGATAACAGTGGTAAATGCTGGCCACCCTCGTTGGCCGTCATCGGCATCTAATTCGGGCGTGCGCGCCGCGCAACGCTCATTTCTTTCTTGCCCAATACAACGCACTTTATTTACACTGCTTCTGACTTCTGCAGTTTTAAAATGCCCCTTTTCCAGAGACTTTTTGGTGTTTCTTCTGGAGTACTATTTTTGAACGTGTGACCACCGTCTTCGAACGATTTTTGTATGGAAAAATTGTTACGTTCGTACTAAAGTTCGTAGCAAATAAAATATTTGTATTTGTATTTAAACCGGCCATCATAAGATTTTGATGATCAGAGGATTATCAAAAGAAAAGGTACCTATTGACAAAAAAAAATTACTATATACTAGGTAAAATAGTGCCATGATTTATTAATAATATTGAATGCCTCCTCTGCAGAATTATTGTGCAGAGGAGGCATTCAATATTATTAATTCATCAGAATTGTTGCTGATGATCGGCTGTCATCGTGACAATACAATACACTGTATATTGCTGTTTAACTCACTGAATCTCTTTAAGAGTTTTTTATCCAAAGCTGAAATGTACAGCCGCGATGACAGCTGATCATCAGCGACAGTGTAAGCCATAGATTAAAAAAAATCGTCAAGGTGTAAGCATTGTGTAAGGGACATATGGTGCTATAATATACAGATGTGTTGTGATATCCATCCATCAGATCTTTTTTATTCTCCACGGCAGGAGCACGACCCTCTCTGTACCACCAGAGCCATGTATTAGCCAGAGCAGTCAGAGGTTTGGCCTATACTCTTCACGCTGGCCAGACGGGTTGAAGCTATACATAGATGTAAAAAAATGCGTCTTAGTATGGTGCTATATCATAAAGGTACGATATAATCTAAATAATCAAAGGATATAATAGTGCGACTAGATTATTCTTAATCTAAGTCTAGAACTCAAGCCAAGATGCTTTGAATTGACTGCTGACTAAAGAGTCAGCAGTCTCTTAATCTCTGTAGTCACTTAAGTGAGTAAAGACTCACTCAAGTGACTACAGAGATTTGAATTAAAATTCGCATTTCCATTTCGTTAAAAACTGGCCATCGTTTTTCTAGTTTTAGAGACAAGGAGACAACATTTTCGCGACAGCGTTATTGTTCCAGACTACAATATACACGAGTGACGGCTGCACGTACGTCAATACATTCATGATCCGATGCCAAATGTTTGGTTCATTTCGCCAAAAACTCAGAAAATGTATGAACATAAATTATGTCGTCTCTTTAAATGACCTAGGTCAATTATTTTATTTATACACTAGAAGCCCTCTCCGGCTGCGCCAGGGCATGTATTATACCTATAAACCTTCCTCATGAAGCACTTAATCCATTGGTGAAAACCACATGAAAATCCGTGCAGTAGTTTTTGAGTTTATCACGAACAGACGACAGACGCGGCGGAGGACTTCCGTTTTATAATAAATTTATAGTGGTTACAGACTACTATAAATTTTCACTATTTCTCAAACTACAAAAAAAAATCGCTCCGTATCCGCACCTTCCATACAAATCCACCGATTAGATCTAATTTCTATTTTTTTTTGCGATTCTTTTTCATTACGGATTCTGATTAAGACTTTAACATATTAAGAATCAGCCTGTTTACTATGCCTGAGCCTAGACTCCCAAGCCGCTCCGAAATTCGGGGCGATAGGAGGCACAAATTAGAGAGGTATGTCCGTAGGAGGCATTCCTTTGGAAAAGCAACGAAAGCCGTGTTACTCTATGGCAAAAGCAGATTCTGTTTGACTTATCCACAGACATGAGATAAGATGTCTGTTTTATTTCAAATAATCAACTGGATCCTGAAAAATTCATGTATTGTCTTAAGTGCTATAATTAATGTATATCTTCATAATCAAGGCTTAATAAAGTTACATACCATCTCCGACTTTTTGAATCTACTTTTACTATATTGTAATATATAAATAATATTTATAATCGTACGAGTAGAATACGACTAATCAATAATTATTCTTAGATCTTTAGAGGAACGTAAAAAATAAAACAAAGTATAAAATAAACAAATTTTAATTTATTGATATAATAACTAAAAAAAAATATTTTACACAATACATTATAATTAGTATTACACCACTAAGAATAATTATTTTAAACATATCAAAGACGTGGACTAGCAAATAAAAATTAACTTATACAAAACATTTCAATAGTGTCAAAGGAATTGAATATACATTTCGGGACATATCTTTTATTTAATAAAACCCGAGGATTCTCAATGTCCACTAACTCCAATATCCATAGTTATGCCGGATATATATTGTACATATATTTCAATATAATTTACGTTTTTTAAGAACTTTGAGCGCCCCTCGGCAATGTCCGTTTTCCCTTCGCTTTAAGTAATATATTAAAGTTACAGTTATAGGTTAAAATATGGCAGTCCATTCCAATAACGATGTATAAATGTTGAAAAAATTGGTCTGAAAATCAAATAGGAGCCATTAAACTATTCATTAAATATCGATAATGCTATATTATATTAAATGTTGTCGTACATCGATCGGAAAAGAAGCCATTACAGTAGAAAAAAATGTTTATTTTTAAAAAATGTCTTATTCTAGGCGTAAAACTAGCAGACCAGAGCTAACTTCAAATACCAACATTTTTATACGTCCAACGCAGCTATGGCTGTACCAAAAGTTCTACCCTTACCCGTCGCAACTGACTCAGCCGCCATCTTGTCTGCGTTGGACACACAAAATGGCATCCATTACGCGAAACCCTTAAATAGACAAATAGATGCATGCGTGTGTATACAAATATTTATTTATATTATTATAAATACCAACTTATGCGGGATCCGTGAAAATCAACAATGAACGGTGATAAGATAATGTAAAAAATGGCGGAAGGAATCTGATATGCCATTCAAGACCCAGTAATTTCTTCATTGCTATGCTTTCACGTGTGAGGGATAAATTGAGTCCTAGTTCAAATGAATATTTCACAACATATTTCAGACAGTATTTCAAGTCTACGATACATATTTATGCGTTATTTGAGCACGATACATATACTAACGTAGATAATGTGAGAACGGTGACGTATCCAAAGCGTATGAAATCCGCACGAGTACCCAGTGGTCGAACCGGCAGCCCTATATAAACATCTAAATAACCTATCTAAGACAGAGGCTTAACGAAATAAAGTAGCTCGACAACCATCCATCGACTAAACAATTAAATTAAAAAGCTAACGGGTGATATAATGCTTTTGTCCAGATAAGACGTTTTGATTCAAGCGTTTGCACGCCTTGAGATACAAATTCAATTTGCTGATTATTTCAACACGCCCGTAAATCTTGCGAGCCTTCCTACAGGCTTCAAATCAATGTCCACACGTAATTGCGCGTTTTTTATTTTGTCATTCGCCTAATCTGGACACGGCCCAACTATACGTCGTGTATCACCCGATTTTGTGCTATTCCAAATAAATACTGCAACTTACAGAAACGTTACAACAAAACGCTTGTATATAGCAACACAGAACGTTGAACGCCTATCAATAACCCTTACAACTATGGCCTAGCTTATTCTAGAATGAACTTTCGGGTCGCATCGGTGTTGACGCCCCAAATGTCCAAGGGTTTAGATAAAAATCATTCTGGCTGCTTTACGCGCTGTGTTAGATGGAAATGATTTCGTACAAAATGATCGTGTATGTCTAAGTACTGTAGGATAATAACATTTAGTTAGAAAAACATGAAGCCTGCTCTTTTATACCGTGGGCTTCATCGACTACGAATGTTTCTGTGCTCGTGGTTAAAACTATCATTACAAAAGCTATCATTATCCAAACGAAGTATTAGTCCAAAAATGTAGACAAAATTACTCGATAGAAAATGGCACTTATATGCCGACCAAATTAAAACGTAGCCAGCGTCATGCCACCGTACTGGTTTGCAGTACATTTTCATTTTGTTCATTATATCCTGACCAACCCAAGCGTGTTAATTCTTATTCTAATGAAACAAAATGTAGTTTATCGTCCAAACAATTATATTTCCAATCCAAACAGACAAACAACTGATCACATAACTGTTAAATAAAATCATCAACATAGGAATGGGAGGTGAAATGCACTTTTTCTTACACATGTGCGTAATTTTCCGATTTTTGTGCAACGAATAAACAAATTCTCGAAATAGTCTTATCTTAAAGTTATGGGTACATTGATACTGAGTTAATTATATTGCAATGTCAAAGTATTATTAAGAATGAATATGCCTCCCACCAAAACAAATATATTGGGGGTAAGCATGGTGTAGTCTGGTCATATACATGAACCGTATTGATTTAGAAAGTCATCGACTATAAAACGGATCTCTATCTTTCTCTCTCTCAAGTCTTTCAGACAGGAAAGGGGATAGAAGGGAATTTCTTCACATTAACCCTTATTTTGTGCACAGAGAACTTCCCGTTGTCGATTTGTGCGTTTCGGTTCATGTATAGAACGGTCTACTAAAGTTGGCGCTTCCTTGCAGCCTTCAACATACAATGCAGCTTTCTCTCAAGTTTTAATATCACGCATTATAAAACCCAAAGGACAGTCAATCGATTGTGGACCGCTATCCATCAAAGCACTCGCGTTTTTTAACTTCAACAACTGACGTTACATTTTTTCAATCATTTGATAGTTTTGAAAATATACTAAGTGTTAATGAAAAAAGCGCACCAACTCAGACATCAACTTATTTTTATTATAAAAGATTTATATAAATTATTCAATTAAATGTTCACGGATTCTTTACCAAGATATTCGCTTTTTTATTTCTTGTGTTCACGCGCCATCTAGAGCGACGTTGCCGTTTCGCGTGCAGCCGTATAATAGAGTTAAACAATTAAACAAATTTTTTGGTTAAAATTGACCCCTATTTTCTATTTGAGGAATCGATTTTACTCTCGATTCCGAAACTAATTTCAGGTTTTGCTCTTTTCCAATAACACGTGGTATAAGATGGCTAACTATTTAGGAAGCACCAGCTCCAGCCAACCACAAGACCGTAGACATTAGGCGTTCGGTTCCTAGATCTCCCTGATCTTACATTTAAACGTGTAAACTACAACTAACATACAATTACATAATAAAATCATAAATAGCTCCAACTGTTAGATTTACATTTTTATATACGTCGAAAGAAAATTCTCATTCAATAAATTACACATAGGTACATTAACAATAGTATTTGGTTCTTTAATTTTAGGTTTTTTAGAACTTGTACGAGTTTCCTATTGTGCGATGTGTCATCTGGAACGAAGAGAAAAATATTTGTTATGTGTGCTTGACAGAGTACTGTGTCTTACGCCTGTAGCACACAGCCGCGAATGCGAAACGAAAGCGTTCCGGAACGAAACATTGGCGAAACCGCGAAACGCTGTTGTACGATTCCGCTCCGGTTTCGTTCCGCATGCGGTGTGAGACGTACCAAACAAAATCATACTAGTTTTTTTTTACTAGTTTAATGTTTCGTTACGGAACGCTTTCGTTCCGCATTCGCGGCTGTGTGCTGCAGGCGTTAAGAGTTTTCGGAATTACCTGTTAGGTATCATTGAAATAACAGGTCTAATAGGCTATTATTTTGACCTAATATTTTGGTTCATTTTAGGGTTCCGTGCCCAAAGGATAACAACGGCACTCTATTACTTTATTTTTAGTTTCCTAAATGACTAACCAATAGGGATGGCAGCACAAAGCTAATTGTAGATGTTGCTAAATAAGGTCATTCGTATCAAAAATTAAATATATTTATTATTAGCCTTTGATGCAAGTAATAAGTGCAAAGGAATTGGTCATCAAACCCTTGCCCTTCTCATGATAGAGGCCGTGGAAGTACGACGGCTTATGGGACCCGAATTTTCCATTCATGATAAAATCGCAGATGGTAAGTATTTCAGAAAACCCTTAGTGTGAGAATTTAATAAAGGCGTCAATCAAAGAGAAGTAAATATTCTTAACATATTTTGATTAGGTGGGTACTTAATTTTTATTTATAAAAAAAAAATCATATATTCAATTTAATTGAATAAAACGTAAAAATTTACACCAATAGTTGATTTTTCAATTCCTAGATTCGAATGTCTGACAAGGATAAAATATACTTTCATATTTTAGGATGAAAAATTGCTCCTCTTATTATTATCTTTTAATAATTTACGCGTCACGCGTTCAAAAATAGACCACTGAATTCATTCTGCGGTGGCAACTGTAATTGTCTAGTCACATATTAATGTGTGCACGGATGTAAAGTTACATTTGTATTTATTTATACAAATAGGCATAAATATTACTGCGCTAGTTTGAGCACCATTCCTATGCTTGTCACTAGTCAAAAATCCTCCAATTATTGAAATACCAACGTGAACATATTAAATACAAAATCGGTGAATAATGAGAACATAGCGTTTTTCTCCAGAGGTTTCAGCCGGATCACACCGACCGTGGTCACTGGACGGCTGAAACGCCTGGAGGAAAACGGTATGTTCTTATTAATTTCTAAATTTGGATTCAACAAATATGCAACGCGCAAGTTTAAAAGTAGTCCACGTACGCTAAAGTTATGGAATGAACTCCCTGCTATGGTTTTTCCGAGAGACTACAATATGGGATTCTTCAAAAAGGGCGTGAAAAGATTTCTTCAGGGTCGGCAACGCGCGTGTGACACCTCTGGTGTTGCAGACGTCCATAGGCTACGGTAACCGCTTCCCATCAGGTGGGCCGTATGCCTGTTTGCCAACTTAGTAGTATAAAAAAAAAAAAAAAAAGTCAACGTGAAAATAACAAAACAATACTCACCGAGTCACAGAAAAATAAAACAGCAGCTTGGCCCTCCGGGTCTGGTTGGGTGCTACGCTAACCATAATTACATAGTTAATATATAATATAAATGTATATCGCGAACCACACTCACACATACAACCCACCCTACAAGTTAAATGCTCTCGGTACAGTCGGAAGCGTCGCGGGTCACATCGATACAGCAGAGTTAGAATATGAGTATACTAAGCGCAAGTTTGCACGTGAATAACGTATATTGAACGTCGGTTAAGGAGTATACTAAGCGCCAGTTTGCAAGTAAATAACGTACGTTGACCCTAACTCCTGTCACAACTATCACGCATAGATGTTAGCCGAAGTTAGATGAACATGGGTAAAGGAGTATACTAGGCGCAAGTTTGCACGTAAATAACGTACATTGACCTCAAGCATCGATGTATTAATGTCGTTTGGTGCGCATAACATCCGTGAGAATTACGTCAGTGGACGTAAGAACTATGGTTCTTTTAACTGGGTGTAATGTAACCATGATCACTATAATATGATAAAGATGTCAGGCAGTAACGGATAAAGGTCAAAATACGCTACTGACGTGATATTTGGCGCATGCTATATCATTTATAGACACAAAATGAGCTTTAATGCCCGATAATAAAGTTGATTATTGATTGGAATTATCCATATTCATGTAAAATCTCAATTTTACGAAATCAACCGATGGAACACGCGACTCTTGTCCAAATGTAACTAAATAAATAGCGAAGTGCTCTCCCTGTCCGTTTGAGACATTGAAAAATAACAGGGAATTACTGATCAGATCAGAACGATATATATTACAAATGTACGGGTCGTTTATGAATATATTAATAATGTTCGATGAAAAAACACATTTCGTTTCATATACTTTTAATTAAATTTTTCGCGTTTCTTTTATTTTTGCGTTTTCATTGAAATAAGTAAACGAACAGACATAAAGTCCAATAGATGGAAGGTAACATAGCGTAAGGATTCTTTCATGAATGGTAGTGTCCATATCAACAGTTTCAATTTTATTATTAGCGACCACCTTTACTATAGCATAAAAATACACATATTAACCGTACAATTGTAATATATACGCGCGGAGAAGCGTTCGTCCCAGTCACACACCGCGTTTAAATTCATTCGTATTACGCGTACACTACTAGTATAAAACAAAGTCCCCCCTCGCGTCTGTACGCGCTAAACCTAAAGCTGTACCATTTTGGACCTTATCGCAGTGAATTAAGGTTCAATTTTGATGTTAACAACAGCCTGTTGTAGGTTTAAGAAATGAATAGATAGTTTATTAACGTCGTGAATATAAAAAGAGCGAGATCTGTTTGGCTTCTTCGCATCGTTAATTATTATTCGTAGATTAGGGTACCGCATCTTTAAAGGAAAGAACCCTATCATAGACAGCCTGGTTTCCGAATGATGCGTAATAAATACAGAATAACGACACTAACGTCAGTATTTCGTTCAAAAATTATTTTGATATTTTCGAGATCAAACCCCTTCAAAACCGTTTAGTATCTTGTAGGCGTTGTAGTAAAGAAGTCTAGCGCCACCCAGCAACTATTTCTTCTAACCTTCGTTATTAGAATAGTTTTTGGCGTTCAGCGCCATAAAAAACTATTCTAGTGAACTGCGGACAGTAGGCGGAAATTCGCAAATTTGGAATAAAATAGAATGAAAAACATTTCAATAAGATCTAAAATGCTTTTTATTCTATTTTATACCAAATTTCAAATTTACGCCTTTCTGACAATTGTCCTCAGTTTATGAGGATAGTGAATAAATTGCTGGGTGGCGCTAGTATTGCTCAGTACTGCGTTTTAAGATGCCATACGAATTTTGAAGGACATTTAATAATAGAGTCTTAATGGGGTACTAAATCGCGCCACGTTATGGCCGTTTTGTTCAACGCTCATGAGATAGTGTCGCGTGCGGGGGGGGTGTGCGGGGGTGTGTGGGGGTGTTTAGTTCCAGATGCGTAGGAAGGAGTCCCAGGAGCCGGTGGCCACGGCCATGCCGTTCTCGGTGACGCCCAGACACGACACGCGGTTGTCGTGGCCCGCCAGGATGCCTGAGGGAAAAAGAGAAGGGTTATTACAGTTTGTAGTTAATTTATTTTTAATTAAAATCCTTAATATCTATCCAATGAATTCTCATAACTGCAAAATAACCCTACAAAATTGGTTAAGAGCAAGGAAATACGAAGAGATTGAGGAGCTACTCTCTAGAATCCTCTTGAGCCTGATGTACCTATATGCGCTTACATGCCTTTAATTGTTTCTGAGTGTTGTCTGTACCTAGATATGTTTCCCGATATAATTGTTTAAAATATTAAAATTTGTCCTTTTTTTATGAAGGCACTTGGTGAAGGCTACGGAGGTTATCCCACAGATGATGGTCTTTCGAGTACAAAAGATGCCTTTATACAGCTTACCAGCGCCGTGTGGTTCCCGGCAGAGTAAAATAGGACCACTCCAAGTCTTCCCGTGGATGTCGTAGAAGGAGACTTAGGAAACACAAGCTAAACATTCAACAACCCATCTGGCGAGCATGTAGGCCAAATCCTCTGACTGCTCTGGCTAATATATGGCTCTGGTAGTACAGAGAGGGTCGTGCTCCTGCAGTGGAGACTAATAAAGACCTGAAGAAGAAGAAGCTTACCAGCGCGCTCGGACTTCATGGAGTCCCAAACATTGCAGTTGAAGTCATCATATCCTGCCAAAAGCAAGCGGCCAGACTTAGAGAACGCTACGGATGTGATCCCGCAGATGATGTTGTCGTGAGAGTACATAGCCAGCTCCTGGTCGGCCCGGATGTCGAACATCCGGCACGTCGCGTCGTCCGAGCCGGTCGCGAACGCGAAACCGGACGGGAAGAACTGCAAACGAAAAAGAAATCTAAAATTAGTTTTTTTTTTACAATACATAAAATAAATACTGTCCCGTCTTTTCCCTTGCAGGGTAGACAGAGCCAACGTCTATAGACCGTAAGCCATCATAACACGAAAACGTGATAATATTAAATCTTCCCGTGGATGTCGTAGAAGGCGACTTGGGGAACACAAGCTAAACAAAGATACATCGAAGAGACGTTTCCAACCTACGAGTATTTGGCCAGCGTGGAGAGTATAGGCAAAATCCTCTGACTGCTCCGACTAATATATGGCTCCGGTAGTACAGTGAGAGTTGTGCTCCTTCAGTGGAGACCAAAAAAAACCTGTAGATGGTGATCAGGGCGCCCGGCCTCCCAAGCTGCTGTTTCCTCATCCCCAACCCATCCGAGCAAGTCCCAATCAGAAACTTCCATTTCAAATACCTTTATCCTCTTTCCTCAGTCCAACAACTTCCTACCCCTCCCTCGCTTAAAAACGGATTTTGACAGGCAGCAGCATCGGAACCGATATAAGCCAAAGCAACTGCGCTCGCACCCGTCTGGCCAGCTTGGTGAGTGTAGACCTACGAATAAGAATATCAGGAAGCGTAACTATGAACAAAACTGTCGCGTAATCTTGTCCCATCCTTCAACAGAACAAAACATATAAAGAAGGCCAATAAGCTGCGGTCGTGTAACGTGTTGCGTTGCGGCAAGCTTTTTGATTGGTTTTGAGCAAGAACAACATCCGTTATTCGTTTGCGCACTTGCTGCAATGTACAACAGCAACTGCGCCAACTGCGCGGCATTTGACGTTGACATATGTTTGAAAGATACGGGGATGGGTTTATCTAGAAATTCAAATAATAAATGAAAATAACAAATATTCTATTTTTTAGACAAAAAAAATTAAAGTTATCAAATTAAATTTGTATTTTGCTCCAACATTTCAATGTTTTATGGTATTGTTTTTACGTATACAGTTATTTTAATAAAATTTCATAATACGTTAGGTACTTTAATATAATATAATGCGAAAAGTTTCACCTCAATTGGTAGGTATTGGATAAGTGCTTTAAAATTCAGTTGCAAGATTTGGCCCAACTAAATGTATTGTAAATAACTAAAATTTAGGTTACAATCAGTTGCAAACTTATTAGTGCCTCAATTGTAATTCAGTAAATTTCCCTCTATTTTAGTCCTTTTCGTGAAATTATCCTCATTGAAAAGTAATAGGTTTTTTCGTGATAAATAAAACTTAAAATGTTAAATGGTTTTGTTTCATATGTGATACATAATCATCCGTGAAAAGTTTTTAACTAATAAAGACTTAGTTATTGCTGCATAACATTGTCCATAAGAATTAGAATATTTATTAGATTTCTAGGTAAATATCTTCAATTATTCACCTGTAAAAGGGATTTTAGACTTTCTGTTGTGCAAGAAGCCCTAACACTACTTCACTACCATGGGAAGACAATTTTTCGGTGATAAAATTAATTTGAATCGCAGAGAAGTTGTTTCGTCGAAGTGACAGCGATGGCTGAAAGCGGCCGTGGTTCCCTTTTTAAGCCCCGCCCTACGTGGTTCCCATTGAGTGGGGTCACTTTTGAAGTTCAGTTATGCTTCCTGTTATTCTTATTCGTAGGTGTAGACTAAATCTTCTGACTACTCTGGCTAATATATGGCTCTGGTAGTACTGAGATGGTCATTTTCCTGCAGTGGAGACTAAAGAGACCTGATGATGATGATAATGATGATGATGAAGACAGTACGCACCGTGACGGCGTTTATGTCGCTCTCGTGGCCGGGGAAGGTCTGCTTGCACTGGCAGTCGCGGATGTCCCACAGCTTGGCGGACGCGTCGCAGGCGCCCGACACGAAGGTGCGCTGGTCTGGGGCCAGAGACAGGGACATTACGTCGCCCGTGTGTCCAGTGAACTGACCGCACTGCTGGCCTGTCTCGATGTCCCACAGGGCGCTGGAAAAGGCGCAGGTGTCAACAACCAATCCCAACTACCCAATTTCCAACTACATATATCCTAATCCTTACTTCCTCACTAATATTATAAATGCGAAAGTGAGTTTGTTTATTTTTTGGTTTGTTACGCTTTCACGCCGTATCCACTGAACCGATAATCGTGAAATTTTTCATAAACATAGGTTAGGGTACCGAGAAGGACATGGGCTATATATTACGCGGGCGAAGCCGCGGGTAACAGCTAGTAATACTATAAATGCAAAAGTGAGTTTGTTTTTTTGCTTGTATGTTACGCTTTCACGCCCTATCTACTGAACCAACCATCATGAAACTTTTCAAACACATAGTATTAGGTTAGGGTACTGAGAAGGACATAGGCTATATATCACGCGGGTAACAGCAACTAAGAAGATATATATCCTTCTCTAATTTCAACAATACCAAATCCTAACTAATATTATAAATGCAAAAGTGAGTTTGTATTTTTGTTTGTATGTTACGCTTTCACGCCCTATCTACTGAACCGACCATCATGAAATTTTGCAAACACATAAGTTAGGATACTGAGAAGGACATAGGCTATATATCACGCGGGAAACAGCAACTAAGAAGATATATATCCTTCTCTAATTTCAACAATACCAAATCCTAACTAATATTATAAATGCGAAAGTGAGTTTGTTTGTTTATTTATTTGTTTGTTTGTTACGCTTTCACGTCCTATCTACTGAACCAATCAACATGAAATTTTGCATACACATAATTTAGAGCACTGTAAAGGACATAAACTATATATCACGCGGCCAAAGCCGCGGGTAAAAGCTAGTATATTATAACTAGCCCGCGGCTCCGCTCGCGTTAGTGTCGATCCCTGGGGAACAATACTTTTCTTCGGGATGAAAGGTAACCTATGTCTTTCTCCTTACTCCAGACTACACTTTGTACTCAAAATTTCATGATGTTTTTTCAGTAGATAGGGCGTGAGAGCGTAACAAATAAACGAACTCAGTTTCACATTTATAATATTAATTAGGATGATTCATAGTACAAGGTCCGCCGTGTGGTTCCCGGCAGAGTAGAATAGGACCACTCCAAGTCTTCCCGTGGATGTCGTAGAAGGCGACTTAGGAAACACAAGCTTAACAAAGCTTATGAACATCAAGAGACCTCTCCAACCCGTCTTGCCAGCGTGGAGGGTGTAGGTCAAATCCTCTGACTGCTGTGGCTAATATACAGCTCTGATAGTACAGAGAGGGTCGTGCTCCTGCAGTGGAGACTAACAAAGACCTGTTGATGATTGATGATGATGAGAGTACACGGGTTCCTTTCCTAATCAAAGTAAGCACTCAAAAGGGTTTTTGGAAATTCAAACCTGGGAAGCGAAGTAGGGTGCTGAATATTTACCCGGACGAAATCGCGGGAAAGTTGCTAGTTTTGAATATTCCGAGGAAGGAATCATATAGGACAGAAAACTTACCAGGTCATGTCTCCGGAACTGGTGAGGATCTGGTTGTCATCGAGGAACCGGCAGCAGGATAGGTAGCCCGAGTGGCCGGGCAGCTCGCGGGAGACGCGCACGTTGCCTTCGCGCGTCTTCAGACTGGAATCAACAAGAAAAAATAAATTATTCAAACTTTTTAATGTTATAGGAAAGCAAACGAGGACGCGGGTCACACACTGGCAAGCTATCACCGTTGGCCATGGATAACTGCAACACCAGGGTTGTGTGACAAGACCGTTGCCAGCCTTTTAAGTAAACATAGTCTGAACTTTTTAAAGATTCCAATGCCGTATTGATTCGCAAATACCGCCGCAGGAATTCGATCCAGTTCGGATTGAATTCACAAACTGGAAAAGATTTCCCGAACTCGAATTTACAGGCTTTCTATGCAAGTCTTTTGAAATTACCATGACAAGTGGTAACCTACACCTATTCACCTGTAGATCCTATAACTCTGAAGGTAGAAACACAGCCATATTCACCTGTAGATCGAGCAGATGTTGTCTAAGCCTCCGCAGGCCACGTAGGAGCCGGAGGGCGCGTACGCGCAGGTCATTACCCACGAGGAGCGCAGCGGGATGGCATACCCCTTGTTACCACCTTGTTAAGAACCTATTGATATAACTCTGAAGGTAGAAACACAACCATATTCACCTGTAGATTGAGCAGATGTTGTCTAAGCCTCCGCAGGCCACGTAGGAGCCGGAGGGCGCGTACGCGCAGGTCATTACCCACGAGGAGCGCAGCGGGATGGCATACCCCTTGTTACCACCTTGTTAAGAACCTATTGCTATAACTCTGAAGGCAGAACACAGCTATATTCACCTGTAGATCGAGCAGATGTTGTCTAAGCCTCCGCAGGCCACGTAGGAGCCGGAGGGCGCGTACGCGCAGGTCATTACCCACGAGGAGCGCAGCGGGATGGCATACCCCTTGTTACCACCTTGTTAAGAACCTATTGCTATAACTCTGAAGGCAGAACACAGCTATATTCACCTGTAGATC
The DNA here is from genome assembly GCA_963082605.1 of Rhodophaea formosa. Lineage (NCBI taxonomy): Eukaryota > Metazoa > Arthropoda > Insecta > Lepidoptera > Pyralidae > Rhodophaea > Rhodophaea formosa. Next base: position 1,753,710 of record OY720228.1, on the reverse strand, counting down.
GAGCAGATGTTGTCTAAGCCTCCGCAGGCCACGTAGGAGCCGGAGGGCGCGTACGCGCAGGTCATTACCCACGAGGAGCGCAGCGGGATGGCGTGCACCTTGTTCGTCGTGTGGCTGTCCCATACGATCAGCTTGCCGTCCTGGCTGGCAGACACCAGGTTCCTGGGGGATAAAATGAATAAATCAATATTTTATGTATCTTATCATCATCATTTCAGCCGCAGGAACTCCTCTGCTGGACATAGGCCTCTCCTAACGATTCCAAAAATTACTGGTTGGAAGCGGCCTACATCCAACACCGAGCGTAGCTCTCTCCATAGCTTTTTTGTCGACCTTGAGCTTCCTTATGAGGCCCATAGTAAGGGACCACGTTCCAGACCCGTAAGTCATCACTAGTAACCTAGGTTGGTCGAAGACTTTCGACTTAAGGCACTGAGGAATTTTGGACTTCTTCTCGTCCAAAATACCTCAGAGATGTAATTCATTTCATGTTTACCATATGAGTGGTTATACCAAGCAGTAATCTGTTATTAACCTTTAATTATAATTAATTGACAAGGGGTTGACGTTGGAAGATGCCGACATAACCGGGTTATGTGGAGTCTCTAGCAAAAATCTGTGCTGCTGCGGCGCTGTTCAGGCGGCCCTTCAAACATATGAGTGTTTGCTGTCTCTCCAAGCCTTGCACTTACAGGCAACGCCCAAAGCCGAAGGCCGTCCCTCCTGGGGGCCGTTTGGTGATGTTCGCCTTACAGGTTGAGGTCTGCACTCACCTCAAAAAAGCCGATGAAGTAGCAATAGCTCACTTGGAGCTAGCTACACAGTCAAAAAAAGCGCTGATTAGACATTGACCTATCCAATGAATTGCCATCAAATTTTATAACAATATTATGCTAAAGACTTTGTTTGGTTGAACTCGCTAATCTCAGAACCGATTGGGCCGATTTCAAAAATTCTTTCACCGATGGATAGGGGTACGTTATCCCGGAGTGCCAAAGGCCAGGTATGTACCACGGGCGAAGCCGGGGCGGTCTGTTAGTTCAATGTAAAATTGATTGTTAGAGAAAGCCATTATGCCTTGAAAAACCTTTATTCCATCAAATTGATTACAAAAATTGTCTCCAGGACTATCCGAGATTGTAAAATATCAACAAAAATATAAAAAATCTTCGCGTGCGCGAAATCACTAGCAGATTTGTGTATTTATAATATTTTTTATTAACTTACATAATTTTTTCTCAAATTAATGAACAACTAGCATAGCCCTTATGTACGTAAGTTTGGTAAAATTCATGCTAAGTCCTTTTATGTCATAAAAATAGGTTCTTCTATAATCAAAAAGTGCTAGCTACTAGAAAATTAATAGTCTAGCAGTCTGCATGTACATAATTACAGTACTTTATAATTCATACCTTTCGTACGTATTAGTCACTTAGGAATTCACGTCGCGCGGGATTGGGCGGGGCCAGGGTTTTAAGGGGGAAAACGCGAATGTAACATATGGGAAACACGGGTTATGTTGTGTGACGTATTACAGGACGGTGTTTTATATTTTATTTGCCAGCTGTTTGAAAAGCTGTGCTAGAATTAATTTAGCTATAAAATCATAAGCTTTTATTGTTAGTTAATGGGGATGGCAACTGTCAAGAGTGGCATTGTTTACAATTGTTCCGAAACTAATTGTCTGTTGACTTAAAAACAATGTATCTTTATAAACGGACAAATCCCGTGAAATAAACAATTAAAATGTTAAACAGTCTACCTGCGACCACGAACACTGTAAAGAGTTTTCTTTACAAGATATAAAGATAAAAGATAAAGGATAAGATAAAAATATATTTATTTTCTCTATCAATCTAAGTTACAAAGTGGAAATACAATTTTTTTTTAATATAAGGTAAATCGAAATGGTGATTTGGATGGATGGAAAATATGGATTTGTTGGCAGACAGACAACAAGATAAATTAAACTTAATTAAATCATGTAATTAAATAAAGAATAGATCAAGATATTCATACAAGTCAGCATGAGAGTTCACTCACACCCTAGCATAAATCCAAAAATAGAGGAGTGTTTACATAGCCGCTTCAACTGGCCCGTGGCAATGCTAATCTGTCCTATATTTTGTTTAACTTCTTGAAGAAGTACCACAGGTATGGCGCCTAATACAGGCGGAGTGATATTTGTGCTTAAAACTACTACAAACGAAACTTCGCAACCTTGCACACGTCTGTGTGTGAGTTAAATATCAGGGTTGACACCGCAGAATGAATGAACACCGCAGCACTTATTGAGCGGCGATCACTTTGTATAGTGCTTCGGAAGGCATGTTAAGCCTTTGGTCCCGGCTGTCATCATTGATGGCAGTCGTAAAGCTATGTAAGATACCTTTAGGCAGCTTGAAAAATCTGACACCAGTGTTGGCCACTTACACACATGAAAAACAAACAAGTTGAAATCGCATCATCATCCATTAGCCACTAACGTTTTCTTCAAACAACCAAAATGGCTATCGGAAGTGTAGTCAGTGACTACACAATAGCTTATAATAGCCATTTCTAACTACTAGTCACGTACACTTTGTTAAACTTTCTTCACTCGTGAAAAATGTGCAATTCGCGATTGGCGCACTTCACAATGTGGACTTTATTAAGCTGCCCAAAGGCATATTTCTTGACGAATTAAATACTCGACTTAGTCTGACAAAATTAACTCGACATAACATGTCAATGAGGGTTTTTACCCAGATGGCGGCACTGTGTCGAGAGGCCGAGCTGTCAAAATCCAAAAATCATAAAATTGATCATTAAACATGATTGGCGGATTTTAGCAGCAGTTGTCAAAAATACCTCTCGACACGGTGTCGCCACCTGAGGAGTTTGTAGTGGGAAGTCAAGGGGTGCAGTTGGAGTTTGCCTTAGACGATTTTGCAAATTGATTTTAGTGGAGTATATAATATGAAATTGGTGTAGTTTGGTGTTATAAATGCTCTCATGCTCATGAACAATTTGTGAAATAGTTAGAGTAGACAGTTTTATGGACTCGTATAGATTTGTTCACCAGAAGCTCCCACCAGGCATCAAAAAGCATACGCCACCTTTGATGCTACTTGTTAAAACTTTACCGTACAACACCGATACTTAGTATCTCAATTTACTGGACATTGGCAGAATCACTGAAATCTCGGTGGAAGCCATTTTATAAAACAGAAGAAGAAGAAGAAACATGATTGGTGGATATTGACAGCCGCTGTCAAAAATACCTCTCGCCACAGTGTCGCCACCTGGAATTCTGAAAACCATCATTGCCCGGCCAGCCGAAATCTACGAACGGTAAAGTAAAGCTTGAAAAACTTGGCCCGCAACCTACCCGCAACACACGAAATGAAGATTCGCTTTCAAAATTGATAATAAATAAATTAATAGTAAATAAATATACACGGACAAATTACACAGATTGAGCTAGCCCCAAAGTAAGTTTGAGACTAGGATATAAGATATACTTATTGGCGAAAAGATTAATTTCTTTCAGAACAGTAATTTATGGACATTTTCTCTAAGGGTCAGTTCACACCGAAACGCGACGCGACGCGCACTTTTTACACTGTGATAAGATTTTAACCCTTATACGCATAATCAAAACGACCAATTTCGCATCAAACATTCGCCTCCTCCTCTGGTATCTTGCGGCCGCTGTCTATCAAGTTTTTCTAGCAATTTTAGTCTTATAAGTGTGCAAATAAGAGTTAAAATCCTATCACAGTGTAAAAAGTGCGCGTCGCGTCGCGTTTCGGTGTGAACTGACCCTAAGGCGACTTGGAAACACGTTTTCCGCATCGACACAAAGTTTTTAATGACGCGTCAGTTCCCTGAAGTTGTTCCCACAAGGAAAGTACATAATTATTGATTCTAAAATTTAGGGAAATCAGTTTTCCTCTACGTTTTTTTATGTTCAACGTCAAAGCTGGCGAGATACTACTCTCGCTCGTACGGCCTAGCGGAAGTTAGGCGTAAAACTAAACAAGGCATACGGCACAGGACACTGTTATAGGATTTTAAACCGTATTGTTCTCTCAAAACGATCAGCATCGCGGTAAAAACGTAGTCGCTAGCTAACGCAATATGCTACGCGCGGGCAGGACGAGGCGTCAATTTTGCTTGCGATAAGTCGTTTTTACATTTAAAAATATTCCGCTTAGTCAATTTGGGTGTTTAGTTTTCAGTATTGGTGTCATAGGTAAAGTTGTTCATATCGACGGGCTGAAACACACCTTTTAATGGTCCGAACCGATCAAAATTTCGCCATGGTTAAAAGAAACTACGCTGTATGTGTATGTTTACTTGCCATCGATACACGGATGCCGACAATTTATAAGTGGAGAAGACGTTGACGACGGACCCCGGGTCCCATCAATATCAGCTATAGCATTCAGCATTCGACGAACAATAATGCCCCGATATGGCGAAAAACTAAAATAAACAATTCACAATACTCTGTCATACGTACCTACAGAGCATTACTCATATTATTTGTGAATGCGTCATTTCATTATTCAATTCAACATTACAAGTATATAAAAAATTCGTGCGTCTTGTCATGCGACGACGGTAAACTATGCAGAAGGAAGTATTTAGTACGTTAGACGTAGTATTTACCTATTTTAGTACCAAATTAAGTAAACTTTACGTTATTTGCAATACATAGTTTGGAAAACCAGAGAGACTACTAGCTAGATAACTGTATTGTGTTCGTATCTCGCACGTTTCGCACCGCAGATACGAAGTGTGTAGTGAGTGTCTACCTACGCGTTGTCAACCCTACGCTCACGGCCCGGCTCAAGGTCACCGGTGCTCGCACTCTCACGTACTGGGAGTGTCACCGCTGTGCCACCACGGAACTAGCTCGGTCGAGAGGGCTGTCTGTGTTGTGTTCGTATCTCGCACGTTACGCCCCGCAGGCAAGAAGTGAGTAGTGAGTAATTACCTACGCGTTGTCAACCCTACGCTTACGGCCCGGCTCAGGTGCTCGAACTCTCACGTACAAGGAGTTGTGGTGTATGTGCAAAGAGTACATCAAACACCTTCGTTATTGACCTACTTGAACCATAGTTGTCTTTCAACATATGATACGTAAATCACTGCTATGACTAGGATTTCTGAGAGGATCATATCGAATAAGACTTCTGTATGTATATCATGTATTACACCATGCTTTTCATTTTAACTATATACATAAACCCTATGAAATCAGTAATAAAGAGTCATTCAAGTACGAACGTCCACCGAGCATGTTTCAATAAGTACACCCCATCGAGTAACATCATATGGCGACCCTGGCAGTGCCGTGCCTCGTCGGTGCTGGCGGCATGGATTTCCGCCCACGTTCACCACGTTCGCAGCTGTGGTCAAGCTCAGTTTCGAGTTACGCACCTGGAATCGCTGCCCCAGTGCATGGCGTAGATCTTGGCGAGGTGTCCGCGCAGGGTGCGGCGCGTGCGCATCTGGATGCGCCCGATCGGCTCCAAGTTGGCCGTGGCCTGCGCGAGCGACGTGTCGCATGCTGCCTTCCGCGCGTCCTGCAAGCAATACAATTAATCATCATCATCAGGTCTTTTTTAGTCTCCACTGTAGGAGCACGACGATCTCTGACTTCCAGAGACATACAGGGTGTAAAGGCTAACACCGTTGTCCCTCAAACCATGGATTTTATTTATTTATTTATTTAATTTATTGCACATACAATCATAATGATTTGTACAAAAGGTAATAACTTAATGCTAAGCATTGTCTACCAGTTTTACCCTAGGGATGTGGTGAAAAGTTGATAGTAGGGGTGCAAGTTGTAAAGATAGATGTAAGAAACAATTATTAAGTTTGACTTAAAAATATTATAGATAATAAAACATGTTATTTATTATACATACGACAAAAAAAAAAGTTGTTATATTTAATTAGTTATTAGAATTGAGATATATATACATACCTACATAAATATTAATATATCATAACATAAATAAACATACATATATATATATATATATATATACTATATCATAAATAAACATACATATACTATTGCAGCTAAACTTGATCGCGATAATGTCTAGTAACAAGCATTTTGAAGTGATCACGCGACTGCGCCCTCATAATGTTGTCAGGGAGGGCGTTCCAAAGTCGTATAGCCGTAACAGCGAAAGAATTGGAAAGAAAATTAGTGTGATGACGTGGAATAGCTAGACATAAACTGTCTGAAGAGCGCAGAATTCTTTCATGGGTGGAGCATAGAAGCTGAAATTGTGAGGTCAAGTAAGTGGGGGCTAACGGATTATAGAGAATGCTATGAAGATGACATAAGATATGTAAATTTCTGCGCTGTCGGATGGTGAGCCATTTAAGCTGTGAACGATAAGAGGATACATGATCATACTTGCGTAAACAAAATATGAACCTAATGCAGTTGTTTAGAAGGCGGTCTAATTTATTGAGTTGATTTTCAGTTATGTCCACATAGCACACATCAGCATAATCAATGATGGGAAGGATAAGGGATTGGGCCAGCATTAATTTGGTTTCGAAAGGAAGAAAATTCTTGAGGAGATTCAGTTGATGCATAGAAGTAAATACTTTGCGACTGACTTCTGCGATATGGGTATCCCAGCTTAACTTTTCATCGATAAAAAGACCTAGATTTTTGACCGATTTCGAAAAAGGTACAATATTGCCATTATAAACTATGTTAGGTAATGAATCAGGGTCAAGATGTGCTAACTGTCGTTTACTACCTACAATTATGGCTTTGCACTTTGAAGAGTTAACCGCAACGCCATAGCTGATAGACCATTCATATATACTACGAAGATTAGTATTAAGTGATGCTATAGCACTGCTTATGTTATTTACATCAGTTTGCATATAAAGTTGCAAGTCATCGGCGTAAAAATGATATGAACCATTTAGTAGACGTGAGAGTGTGTTGATAAAAATTGAAAAAAGAATGGGAGAAAGCACACCACCTTGTGGGACACCAGCTGTCACATCCCTCCATTCTGAATCAGATTGTTCAGAACGCACGCACTGCCGGCGCCCATGAAGATATGAGGAAAACCAATCGATCACTGAGGGTGATATATTCAAATGTGACAAAACAGCTAAAAGAATATCCATATTAACAGTGTTAAATGCGTTGGAAAAATCAATTAAAACAATTACCGTTACCAGAGTGTTCTCCAAGCCAGTTCTGATATCTTCAGTCACTTTTAGTAAGGCAGTGGTCGTGCTATGACCCTGCCTGAAGCCAGATTGGAATGTATTAAATAGATTATGTTTGTGCATATAGTCCGACAGTTGCTTATGAACAGAAGCTTCTAAAACTTTAGAAAGAAAGGGCAAAATAGAAATGGGACGTATGTCATTCAAACATTTAGGAACTGTTACTTTAGATAGCGGACGCACAAAGGCATTACGCCAAATTGAAGGAAAAACGTGTTGGGATAAGCTAGAGTTGACAATGTGTGTGATAATTGGTAAAGCATAGTTCAGTATATGCATAATCATAACTCTGCTTATACCATCATACCCGACAGCGTTAGAATGAATTGAGTTTATCACTTTTTTAATATAGTCCTCAGTGACGGGTACGAAGTCAAAATATTCAATATCGAGAGGAGGTAAGGCAGATATATTTGAAATAGTGTCAGTTTTCACTCTGCTGTCGATCATGACAACTGAAGTAAAGTGTTGATTTAACTCATTAAGAGTAAAGGGAAGGTTGATATCATTATTCTGCACTTTACCTATGCCAACAGAATTCAGAAATTTCCAAATATTGGATGGTGAAGAATTTTCTATATTTTCAATAAAGTATTGGCGTTTAGCTTTACGGCACATTTGATTACACCGATTCCTTGCAACCTTATATGCATTCCAGTTATCATCAGAACGATGTTTTTTAAATATTCGAAAAGCACGATCCCTTTTCCTCATCGCCATACGTACGCCATCAGTAATCCAAGGTGCAGGAGGACGTCGAACTTTAATTCTACGCACTGGTGCATGTGCATCATACAGTGTCAATACAATTTTATTGAAACGGGAGAGTTTGTCGTCAACTGAGGATGCACCGTGCACAGGGGACCAATCTATTTTAGAGGCGTCATCCTGTAATGCAGAAATGTCCATTTTCACAAAACTGCGAACATTTATTACTGTGGGCTTATTTTTTGGAATCTTTAATTTGTAGGATGCATAAATAAGGTCATGGTGAGAGAAACCAGGAGCAGGATATTGACCATGGCTGGCTATTAGGTTTTCCGAAGACACAAGCATCAAGTCAATTAATGTGTCACCGAAGGAAGTATGATGAGTGGGCCCAGACGGGAGAATAGAAAGATTGACAGACTTGATAATATTGAGAAGTTTGGAGGCACGACTATCGTTCTTTAAAAGACAAGTGTTTATGTCACCCATGATTAACTGATGTGTGTAATCTAAACAAACCTCATCAAGAACGTTTTCCAGGTCCGTAAAGTAATGAATATCTGGAGGGCAATATACTACTCCTAAAAGAACTTTGGAGCCATTCACTGATATCTCCAAAAAGATATATTCAGCTGAAGCGGAGTACTGAGAAGGCGACAGAGCTAACACCTTGTATGGAATGGTGCTTCGTAGGTATATAGCAACACCCCCCGAACCCTTTTGAGTCCGATCATTGCGTATTAACACGAAACCTGGAAGAGAAACACTAGTCGAAGGATGACTTGGTTTTAACCAACTCTCTGACACAAGGACCGCACTGACGAGATCACTTGAAAAAGCCTCCAGAAGTTGTGTATAATGCGCCGACACACTTTGTGCATTAATATGGCAAACATTTAAATTATTACCGTAATTTGCAAAACCGTCACGCACTAACTCACCAACTGTTGGCAGAGCGTCTTCATGAGATGAGCATGATGCAAAACTATTATCAGACGCATCAGAAACTGTTATAAAAGATAGGTTATCATCAATATCATATTGCTGCATTTATAAATTATATATTTAATAAATAACTAAAACCAGTAAAATAAAATAAATAACAAATAAAATAAAAAGAAAAATATGTATATATCTTAGAAATGAATGAGTTTCAACACGTCCTGCCGGCAAAAGAAAGTGACATGCAAAATTATAAAAACTAAAATAAAAATGCATCACACATAGCAAACTACAAAATATGTAAACAAACTACAATGCAGTTTTTTAATTAAATTGGAACGCACCCACAAATGACAAACTGAATAAGACACGACAGCCAAAGAGAGAAAAAAAAAAAAATGACAACTATTTGACATTTGACATTAACTTGACAAGCTAAATTGATTGAAAGAAAAATACATACACATGTGTAGTCCTCATGAATCTTCTGAACAGTGATCTCAGAAGCCGGCATTGAAGATTTCAAGCGTGACTCAAATTCAGCCATCCGCTGCTCAATGGAATCCTCCAGTGTCCTTTGGATTTCTACCACCTGATCCAGCTGAGATTGTGCCATAGTGTGTCCCAAAGTGAAAGTGAAGCGAAGTGAAAGGCCGGCAGGGTGTGTGTAAGTACTCAGTTTATATCATAAAACTTGTTTGAATTTTTTTTGTATTCAGTAGGAGTCCAGTAGATTAAATATTTTATGTCAATTTTAAACGTAAAAAGTGAATTAAATTATTTAAATTAATTAAATGAATTGAGAGCAAAAACAAGATGTCTTAACTTCTACATCTACCCCCGAAAAAAAAAAAATGGATACGTAACTCTAAAATATAATTATTAAAAAAATATTTAAAAAGAATACACCATTCGTTTTATGGAAGTACCACGATTTGTTATTCCGATATTTTGCGTTATTTCATGGACATTACACGTGTCAGGGACCTTTTGATAGGCGCCGCCGCCGCTCCGGGGCGCGGCTTCATTGACAATGCTACATACCTAGATTACTACGCGCGTGTGTAGTAGGTACCTAGCGTAAGGTATTCGGGTGAAGTTTGTTTATGAAAAAGAAGGACTTTTTTTTCGAAAATACTTTCTTTTAGATTATGATAGTATTGGACTCTACTCATGATTCTGAATAACTGGTATCAAGGATAACGGTGTTAAACTTTACACCCTGTATATTAGCCAGAGCAGTCAGAGGATTTGGCCTACACTCTCCACGCTGGCGACGGGTTGGAGAGGTCTCTTTGATGATGAAAAGCTTTGTTTAGTAAGAATTGGAGTGGTCCTATTCTACTCTGCCGGGACCACACGGCGACGACCTCGACCAATACATATAAATTATGAAAACAAACAGCATAGTATCAAAATTATACATATATGGTCGCAGTCAGCCTTTTCATTGTAGCGGTGGATATAAAATTTGTAAGTGGGTAAACCTAAACTATACATACAGTATATTCATATCAGTCATAATATGTATGTATCTGTACTCTGATTGGCAGTCTATACTATACGAAGTATTATATTGGCTAGGTTATTACTAAAACTCAGAACTGTGTAGTCTAAAAGGACTTTTTAGGGTTCCGTAGTAAACAAGGAACCCTTATAGTTTCGCCATGTCTGTCTGTCTGTCTGTCTGTCCGTCCGCGGTTTTACGCAGAGACTATAAGTACTAGATAGCTGTAATTTGGTATGGGTATGTATATTAATCATGGCAAAAAAGTGGTAGAATAAAAACTTGAAAAAAATTTTTTTTAGGGTAGCTCCCATACAAGTAAAGTAGGGGAGTAATTTTTTTTTCTCTATTTACCCATAGTGTGGGGTATCGTTAAATAGGTCTTTCAAAAATATTGTGAGGTTGAGAACACCATTTTTCAATTTAGGGATCCGTTTCCGAAATAATTGGTTTTAAAGTGCGAATTTTTGTTAGAGGTAAGTGTCCCCCCCCTCTATCTGCTAAACGGTTATATATAGATACGTGAAAAAAATTACAGCAGTAGCATATATACTGAAGTTTAAAGGAAAACTATCAGAGCTGAGTACTAAGTACAAACTAAAAAGTCATAGGCAACCAACTTATAAACTGTAAAATTTCATACTATTTTCATTGTCAGATGTTTTTGGTCGTTAAACTGTAAGGTGCGAGTGTGAATAGTGTGAACTCAAAGTTGTCATTCTGTCAGTCTCTCTCTCATTCTGACACGCACTTGGCCGGTTTTTTAAATTGTCATATGGTTATAGAACGATAGAAAACCCACCCAAAACTCTTTACGACACCGTAAATAAGTTAGAGTTTTTCTTTTTTACGGACAAATCACACACATTGAGCTAGCCCCAAAGTAAGGTCGAGACTTGAGTTATGGGATACTAACTCAACGATACCATATTTGAGTACAAATACATTATATAGATAAACATCCAAGACCCAGGTCAATCTGAAAAAGATCATTTTCCATCTTGACCTGACCGGGGATCGAACCCGGGACCTTCCGTGTCGCAGGCCGGCGTGTTGACCGCTGCGCCACGGAGCTCGTCATTGACTTACAGGAGTTGTCTTTGACTTACAGGTATATCATGCCCTCTCCAATTCAATATACATAAGTGTGTATTAATGCTACTCTCAGATTCTCCTTGCTCAGAACGCTTTTGTTCAATCCATTGGAAAATACTGTTTTCTTTGGCAAAGATTCTAATTTCAAACCTGAGTTTGAGATTATTTAAAACTTCTCTGAATATAGCTTTTTATATCTAGAAATCTAGATTGATTGTAGTCTCAAATCAATCCTGTGAATATGTTGCCGTCGTTTTCTTTTACTCAACACGCATTTATCGAGGAAATGATGAGAAGAATGTAGAAAGAAAAGGTCTTATCTGACAGAAGTACAACGATGTGATCTTAGAGTATCAAAGGATGTGATCCTATAATTAGAGTTCCGTACCCCATAACGTATGGAGGGTAGTTTCCTGGTTCAAAATAATATTATAATATATCGGTCAGTTCATCATTAGCACCCGTAGCATGGCGCCCGCGACGCCGTTTATATCGCGCGATAAACTATCTTCATCTCGTTCTTTCATATTGCTGAAAACAATGTGGAGATAGTCGATAAACGTAGTCGCGCGTGCCATGCTACGGGGGCATGTCTTTTTTAGTCTCCACTATAGGAGTACGACCCTCTCTGTACTACCAGAGCCACATATTAGCCACAGTAGTCAGAGGATTAGGCCAACACTCTCCACGCTGGCCAGACGGGTTGGAAAGGTCTCTTTGACATTTTAAAGCTTTGTTTAGCTTGTGTTTCCTAAGTCGCCTGAGAATTTTGATTTCAAGATTACAGCTCCTTTATATGGAGGGCTAAAATCTTCATACAAAATACGAAAAGACTTTCTTTCCGACCTTGCTGGTTGCGCCAAACTTTATTGCGAATAGGATATCAGCTGCGAGCTGCGCAGTACGCGCCCCACCTCCCCGCGCGCGCCAAGCTCAACCTAATATTGTGCACCGTGCAACGACTCGCGCAATGTTTTGACCTGAGCCGCAGCGCAACAACGTTTGGCACACGCTGTACTAAATATTATGTCAGTTACATATTACATTCAGTATTAAAGGATTACATAACCACTACAAGTTAAACTTAACGATGTCCTCACAATGGCGCTAAACGGCCTGTACCACTAATTGCTGAGCACTCGCACGTTACAAAACAATACCGGTGAGTTACACAAGTATGTATGTCTTTTCATGTGTGTCGGCTATAACGATGTTCACTTATTACAAAAACAAAGCACAATTTTCAACATACGATGAGTTTTTCATATGTATCATACAAAATCCCTATAGTACTATTATACAGATGGTTCTACTACGGTAGAGGTGGAGCTGCCTGCCTGCCTGCCACACGACCTGAAGGCGCTTGGTGTTTCAAATAGTATAATATTAGGGGAAGGCCAAATCCTCTGATTGCTCTCTGGCTTTATATGGCTTTGGTAGTACAGAGTCGTGCTCCTGCATTGGAGACTAAAAAGACCAATGTGTTTCATAATCCGAGATATTTAAAAGCGTGCTGGCCTATACTCTAGGTTATGGGCCGAGTCCTTAAGGTTATGGGCACAGGTATTTACCACTTACCCTAATGGCATTTTTAAGGGTCTCCGCCTCCTACCGCTGGCTGTCCAGTTCATTATATGTTTTTCATAACCCGGGTACAGAAGCGTGCTGGCCCATACACTTAAGGTTATGTGCCTAGATATCAACAACTTACCCTAATAGCATTTTTGAGGGTCTCCGCCTCCTGCCGCAGGCTGTCCAGTTCATTCATGATGTGTGTCTTTGCACTCCAACCGGATCAAACGCCTGTGGTGCCGCCGTGCGACGACGATTACTACGCAACGCACCGACCTGCAAACAAACAAAATACATGTTAGTTAATTCTTTTAATATGCTTTGGCTTCAAGAGCGACGCTTAATGCTGACGTAGCAGCCTCCAGTAGTTTGACTACACGGAAACGCTAGGATACAATTTTAGCTAAACGAAGCTTAGAAACATCATTGAGACCTCCGCCAGGACTAGGTGTTTTTAAGTCTCCACTGCAGGAGCATGGCCGTCTCTGCACCACCAGAGCAACATTTTAACCAGTGCAGTCAGAGGATTTGGCCTACACTTTCCACGCTGACTAGACGGGTTGAGGAGGTCTCTTTGAAGTTTGAAAGCTTTGTTTAGCTTGAGTTTCCTAAGTTGCCTTCTACGACAACCACGGGAAGACTTGGAGTGGTCCCATTCTAATCTGCCGGGAACCACACGGTCATAAGCAGGCGTCCATAGGCTACGGAAACTGCTTTCCATCAGGTGAAGCGAATGCCCGTTTGCCTACTGCCTTGTATATAAGGTTAAAAACCTTCATAAAAAGGCAGAAATTGACTACAATGAGTCGCAGAGTAGTAAGATCAGTAACAAAAACTTAAGAGACATCAATAGTTTTATGAGTTTTATCGTTTCAGAGAAAAGTAATATCATAAATCATACAACAAGAAGAAATCGTTTTTTCGGCGTTATGAGAATAGTGACGTGTTTTTATGCTTAAAAGTTTGCTAAACCGACTTCAATGGATGAGTATTTTTCTGATATTCACAGTAGAGTTTGTGTGATTGCGTCCAGCATTCAAAGAAACAAAGAATTTCAGAAACATAACCCAATACTTTTACGAGTTTCCGAGGAAAGTACAATCATAAAAACAGACAACTAGATTCTGCGCCGTTCGCAGAATGGTGACGCAGCATTCACGAAATTGAAGTTTTATTTCCGAATACGAATAGTTCTGGGAAAAAACATTGCTTTACAATCTTTCTCATGTTTAAGATGTTGGCAGTTCAGATAAGAAAGAGAGCAATGACAGTCATAGGCGTAGAAAGCTAAACATGGCGAAATTTTGATCGCTTCGGAACCTTAAAAGATTCAGTCCGTCGATATGAACAACTTTTCCTATGTGACCAACACTGGAAGCTCAAAAAAAATCCATATAAAAAAAATTCAGCCGATATAGATATTGCAATTCAACCTCTAAGGGGGTGAAATAGTATGTGAAATATTACGCAGACGAAGTCACGGGAAATTGTTACACACAACATATGAGCAGCGTCATGAATGACATAGTTTTATATATTTTGCTTAGTAACATCTTACACTTTCTTTTGTTTGACACCTAATTACTTTATCAGGCTTTCTGTTTGTCAGTTCCTAAAGGTTGGCTGGGTGGGAGAGAATGCTATTAGCATCATCAAGTCTACCTATTGGAGCTTTTATAGCTCAAATAAAGGTTTTAAATAAATAGTTGACAACCGTTTCAACTATCAAATAACAATAGAACCTGTCATGCAATTATTTTTGTCATTGAGAATTGAGGAGCCGGATAGCCCAGTGGTTGTGAGCATTATTAGTGCTTACGATTGTAAAGCAACCCCGGGCTCAGTCCCACTTGGATAGATGACCGCAAGTGGCATAATAAAATATCTCGAGTTCCTGCGTGCTTCGGAAGGCACGTTAAGCCGTTAGTCAGTTAAGTTAAGTTAAGCATGTCAGATGCCGTTAGGCAACTTGAAAAATCTGACACCAGTACTACAGTAGAAGTTTTTGAGAAGTGGTACTTATTAGTCAAAAGGAAATCAATACCATCACAAAACCCCTCAATCACCCTCCCTTTTCACACTGCGTTTAATCTCTCACACACATAATAGATCTAACACGGAGCAAAGATAAGGTCATCTTATCGCCACAGCTTGGAAACTGCAGACAATAGCTTATCTATCCATCAAAGAGCTTAGCGGCGGGAGCTTTATCGACTTGACGATACTTCTTTTTACTTAATTACTTCAGAAAATACGATAACACGAGCGCCGTTTACAAGTATAATTTGATGGCAAAACGTTATTTCATATTTCTTTAGTAAATTAATAATAATTTATAATAAGTAAAAAAAAACTAAACCACACGCTTTTTGCACGCTAGTCATGTATTGTCATGAGAACTCAGAGCGTGTACAAAATTTCATCCTAATCGAAGACCGGTGCCGACTAACGCCAAAAGTGGCCACTTTTGGAGTTAACCTGTTTTTCTCATATTTTATCAAACGAATATTAGTGAAAATGAATACAAAAATACTACAAGTAATTTACTAGTTATGTACTTGTTAGATTTTTAAAATTCGATATAATTTAGGATTACAAGAATTAATTGCTGGGTGGCCGCTAGTGTAACTGTAGGAGCGCCTTAAAAATAAGAACGAAAACAAAGGTTAATCCTTTAATAGTTATTTCTTTAATCTATTACAAAGAGGAAAGATTTGATTATTTGAGAGTTTGTCTGTTTGTATTGAAAAGGCTCCGAATTTTAAAGAAAAAACCTATATAGATTTGATTATTTGTGACTTTGTCTGTTTGTATTGAAAAGGCTCCGAATTTTTAAGAAAAAACCTATATAGCAAGCCAGTTTATCTGCGGGTGACATAGGCCACAATTTATGCGGACGAAGTCGCGGGAAAGTTGCAAGTTTTATATTAGTTTTCCGAAACAAACATTATCCAACTGAAAAACGGGTAAGTATCAGTCACCTAGCTGTAATATTTCCCAGATTATTCGAGCATCCGATATGACCTAGATATAGCACAAAGACCTTCCTATTTTGCTCTTTGATTACCATAACATGTCGTTAGTTTCAACATAAACCTCACTCCACCAAAGAAAAACCTGTTGCTTTTGAGAAAAAACCAAGAAATTACACGTTCACTATATTTTATTACGTCGAAAAAGTAATTTTGCATGAGTGAAATTGTTAGGTATAAAATATCTTCGGTTATGTCGTAGTACCTGTCTGGATTTTATACGAATATTAACAATGCTGTGTGGTTCCAGGTAAGGTAGTATAGGACCACTCCAAGTCTTCTCGTGGATCTCGTAGGAGTCGATTTAGGAAACCTGGCTAAACAAAGCTTATAAACATCAAAGAAAACTCTACAACCCGTCTGGCCAGCGTGGAGAGTGTAGGCCGAATCTTCTGACTGCTCCGGCTACTCTATTCCTCTGGTAGTACAGAGAGAACTTAGCACGAACCTTTTACTTATTTACTTCCGCTGACGTTCATATTAATAATTATGTGTGAAGTGTAGTGTAGCAGTGAAGACATAAAGAAGCCCTGATGATGATTAACAATAGTATAGTTGACTCCGAAAGACAGGGTTCAGAAAGTTGCAAACTTCAAATTCAAATTCATTTATTTCGTGAACATAGGTAGTACAGTACAGATGGATAGTATACAAAAGCGGGTTTGTCTATGTTCCGCCATAAGGCATACAAAATTTATCAAGCAGGTGTGTTACTAATTACATTTATATCATTATATTATAGAATCAATATCATGCAAAATCTAAAAATAGTCAATTGTGTTAAGTATAATGAAAATATCAATTATGGAAAAAAAAAACAATTAGTAAATATATTAATTATCAAATTTTTCATTAAGGTATTCATTGACTGAATAATAGGACTTGTCAACTAGTAATTTAAACAATTTTTTCTTAAAGCTATTAATGTTATTATCATTTCGTATATTTTTAGGCAATTTATTGTACAATTTTGGTGCCATTGCATAAACACTCTTGTGTAGAAATGTAGTATTTGTATGTACTAGGTGTAGCTTTTCTGAACGACGTTGACTCTCTACGCGGTGAAATAAATTAATATTCTTTCTTACAAAAATAACAGTTTCATAGATATATAACGATGGGAGAGTTAATATATTTAGTTCTTGAAAATGTATTTTGCAGCTGTCACAGGGTTTTAATTTTAATATAGCTCGTAAACATTTCTTTTGTGCTAGAAATACGCTATGAATATAAGATGCATTTCCCCAAAATATGATTCCATATCGTAAGGTAGAGGCAACAAACCCATGATAAGCCGTAAGAAGGGCACTATGATTTGCTATTTTCCTTAACATGTACAATGCATATGAAAATTGATTCAGTTTCTTACAAATGTGCTCAAGATGAGTTTTCCAAGTCATATTTTTGTCGATGAATAATCCTAAAAATTTTATTTCATTTGTTTCTTTTACAATCTGATTATTATAATTTATATTTAATGATCTTTTATATTTTTGTCTAAGCTGAAAATTCATTGTCATGGTTTTATTCAAATTTATTTTGAGGTTATTATTAGTAAGCCAATCTATTATTAATTTTAAGCTATCATTTGCGTCATTTTCAATGTCATGTAGATTATTATTGCTAAATACTACGGCACTATCATCGGCAAATAAGGACATTTGGTGTGTTATAACCTTTGGAAAATCATTTATATACACGAGAACAACTTGGGTGTTGACTATTCTTAGCGGTCTTTACAATATTATATTTAAAAAAAAAAAACGCCGTTACATGCGCGTTTGCAATGTTTCATGTCGATATTAACTGGTCTATTTGTTCAAAGCAGGAAAATGAGTCATGAGATTTTGTGGTTTGTTACTGACGTTTTATTATTGTATTTAACGTCATATAAATATGTACAGCTGTTGACTCTTATTCGCTTATGCGTACCAACAACTATGGTTTGGGTTACCGTGTCATACGATCCCAGCTCTTACAGCGTACAATTTGTTATCATGCCACATAGCTGGCGCCAAAGAATTCTTTACAATGTCAACCAAATAAATTCCATGGGATGACTTGAGAGACAAAGATGTAAATACCATGCTGAATTCATTTAACTCAAATATTTTAAATCTATTTGATACCCATACTCCTGTGAAACGAGTGTGTGTTAAAGATCACTCATACCCCTGGATTACTTTCACTATAAAAGAAATGATAAAACTTCGAGATAATGCTCATGCTAGATTTAGAAAAACTCGTTTAGAAACACATAAAAAATATTATAAAGAATTGAAAAATATTGTTACAACAGCAATTTATGCAGAAAAATCTGCATATTTTAATCAACATATAAATAAACATTTGAAAAATCCTCGAGCTTTATGGAAAAACATTAAAAAGAACGTTGTAGATTTCAAAAAGAAAGAGTTTGACCTTCCTTCTCATCTAAATAGACCCGATATTCTTAACCGTCATTTTTTAAATCTTCCTGGAAATAATACTGTAGACATTTCAGCTTTAAATTATTATAAAACAAATAGGTTTACCACAGCTGTATTCTCTTTGCAGCCCGTTACGGAAACAGATATTTTTAATATAATTAAGATGATAAAATCAAATGCGCAGGGTTCTGACGAGATTACATTAAATATGATTTTATTAACACTGCCTTATACTTTATCTATAATTACTAATATAGTTAATACTTGCATTAAAACCGGTATCTTTCCAGATGTTTGGAAAAACGCTATCGTAAGGCCCATCCCAAAGACACAAAATCCAAATGATTTCAAAGATTTACGTCCTATTAATATCTTATCTTTTATGTCAAAAATCGTAGAAAAAGTTGTATGTATACAAATGACAAAATTTTTGGAAACAAACAATATTCTTCCTGATAAACAATCTGGCTTCAGAAAATGTCGGAGCACTGCCACTGCTTTAATAAATGTGGTGGACGACATTTTAGAAGCACAAGACAAGGGAAATGCTACAGTTCTGACACTACTAGATTATACGCGTGCATTCGATACCATTAATACCTCACTTCTATTGGCTAAACTTACCTATTACGGATTTGATGAAAACTCCTTACAATGGTTTGGTAGTTATTTAACAGGAAGGTCGCAATATGTCGAAACTCGTGACGAAAATGGCAATGTATCTGTATCTGTAAATTGTGCTGTTGATAGAGGAGTACCTCAGGGCTCGATATTAGGTCCTATGCTGTTTATTTTATACACTTCTGATATAGTAGACTCAATTAAAAATTGCAATTATCATATGTACGCAGATGACTTACAGATTTACATATCTTTTCAACCCGATGAGGATAACACCAAATTAGCTATAAAACATCTTAATGAAGACCTTAAGCGTATCTCTCACTGGTGTGAGAATAATAGCTTAGTAATTAACCCAGAAAAGTCAAAATTTATTATATTTGGTAGCAATCACGTTTTAAATTTAGTAACACCCCAAGCCCTAGACCTTTATATATCTGGTGATCGAATAGAGCAGGTTTCACAGGCTCGCAACCTGGGTCTCGTCATCGATAAAAAATTACAATTTGAGGAGCATATCCAGAATATTACGCGTAATTGCTTTTATAGGCTTAAAGTTCTTTATAATATAAGAGACTATTTAACTGTAGAAATGAGAGTCCAACTATGCGAATCATTAATCTTATCCAAATTAAACTATGCTGATACAGTTTTTGGTGAGTGCCTATTGGAACGGACAAACAGAGTTTTGCAACGCATACAAAATGCATGTGCCCGGTTTTGTTTTTCAATCCCACATCGTGCTCATGTAACTCCATTTTTGAATAACAATTGTTTATTAAATACTTCATCTCGCAGGAAATTACATTTTGCATCCCTTTTGTATGGTGTCATTAGTACAAAAGAACCATCATATTTATTTGATAAGTTGAAATTTTCACAACGTAATACAAGAATAAATAAACTTCTTATCTATCCCCAACACAGATCGGCTGCTTTTCGTGCAAGCTTTAAATATGCTGCCACGAAATGTTGGAATGATCTACCTCCTCCTATAAAATCTTGCAAAACTGTTGTTACATTTAAGAAACATCTCAAAAAGTATCTTTTAGACTTTCAAATCTGTAATACCTAAGCAGTCGTTCTGTGTTATCTATAACTATATATTTATCATAGTACTACTATAAAATACTAAAAATTTATCTATATATGCATATATTAATATAACTACACTTCAATAGTACTTAGTATATATTATTATTACATTTTTTGTTATAAATTCATGGGCATGCTGGAAAAATTATCCTTTTTACCCTAAACGTCTGGTGGCGCAACCTTTTTATATCTGGTTCCACGGAAGACCAGCGGTGGTGTTATCACTACCTTATGCTGAGTGGCACCATTTTGATACTTTGATTACATAGTTTATAGTTTTAATTTTGTACTTAAAAGATTGTAATGTTTGAAGTATCAAATAAATTATTTTTCTTTCTTCTTTCTTTCTTTCTTTCAAATTATCCCAGCTTCCCAACTAATATTATAAATGCGAACGTTTGTTTGTTTATCTACTGAACCGATCATCATGAAATAATGACATTTCGCATACACGTTGTCAGTATGGAGAAGAACACAGGCTACCTTTCATCCCAGAGAAAAGAACTGTTCCGGAGGGATTGACACAAACGCAAGCGGAGCCGTGGGCAAAAGCTAGTGAGAATATAAAAGCATCACAAAATAAAATACATGTATCCGTTACGTGCCTTTAACAGCCCGGAAAACTCGAAAAATTTTATGCCACTTGTGGTCAATCAAACATCGCACCACGCCAAGGGTTGCTTAACATGGATGAGCATTTACAAGTTCATCAAACTCCTCAACAACCTTACAATTGAAGTACACAAGTTGTGTGGCCCACTGTACTGGCTGCACTTCATAATTATTGGGATTGACCTGTGAAGGAGGAGAGGGTCAATGAACCTTAATTTTAAGACCCGATAACCTTGCGGTGTCAGTCATTAGCGTTCGTGAGTAACGAGAAATGTCGGGAATGCAGAAATCTCCGATGTACTATCTTTACAGAAACACTGTTTTTAATTTATGCCTGTTAACTGCTGGGCAAAGGCCTATCTCTGCTTCCCATTCATCTCTACTTTGGGCTTTGGTTGGCCATTTTTTGGAGTCAGATATTCGAGCTGCCTAAGGGTATCTGATACAGCTTACCTACTGGCATCTTAAGAGGACAGAAGTGCTCATCTGTCACGCGGCATTACGATTCGAGAAGAATTGTTAGCCTATCATCACTCTTTACAGAAAAATAGGGTAAATAAATCCAAAAATAAGATTTCCTGGCATAATCCCTGCCTCAGCAATATTTATTTTTCAAAAACTCGCTGGCGATCCTGATTAAAAGTGTAAGATGCGGTCACAGTAATCACATAATATGTGGTGTGGCAATCAATTTAATAATTGCCTGATAATTATCAGATTTCGTTCCTTGATTATTGTTCATTGTTTGATTTTATTGTAATATACTTAGGTAATTTAATTTCTTATATTTTTCTCCTTTTTTTTTAAATTCCTGTCAATTTTCAATTTTCTATCCCTAAAGCCAGCTAAAATTACGGACATGTATGGAAAATTCCTGTCAACTGGTAACCATACAGAAGAATGGGTTCATCATGATCATTTCCTTATTTGTCTTTTACGATTTACGCAATAAGTACTTCAATTTAAGGAAAATTATGATAAGAAATACATGAAAACTCTTTGAACACACAAATATTTTGTAGTTTTTTCAGTGAACGTGCCTAGTTCGGAGTAGTTTCCACGAGATTTGGCAGTGTCCCAAAACTGGCGTTTTCGATAAGTGGAGTTAAGTAAATAAACAACCGAGGTGTGCATGATCGCACGTTCTATCTGTAAGGCGTATCGCAGACGACGGACAATGGCGGACAAAAAATCCGCGGCGTGCTCTTATTAGTAATGCAATAAGGTTGCAATTGCCGTGTGGTTCCCGACAGAGTAGAATAGGACCACTCCCAAGTCTTCTCGTGGACGTCGTAGAA
Organism: Rhodophaea formosa; assembly: GCA_963082605.1. Classification (NCBI taxonomy): domain Eukaryota; kingdom Metazoa; phylum Arthropoda; class Insecta; order Lepidoptera; family Pyralidae; genus Rhodophaea; species Rhodophaea formosa. The sequence continues at coordinate 1,731,530 of OY720228.1, read as the reverse complement.
AGCGACTTAGAAAACACAAGCTTAACAAAGCTTACCCGTCTGGCCAGCGTGGAGAGTGTAGGCCAAATCCTCTGACTGCTCTGGCTTATATATGGCTCTGGGTAGTACAGAGAGGGTCGTGCTCTTGCAGTGGAAACTAACAAAAACTTTATGATGAAGGTTGCACTTTGTCCACGCAATACCACATGTCGCCTGGCGGACATAAGCAGACTAAGTTTAACCTTATTACTGTACTAATAGGAGCGTGCCGCAGATTTTTGTCCGCCACCTTCGTCTGCGTTGCCCCGAAAGTGGAGATTTCAAAATACATGAAATTGACGACTATTTGTGAATCACTAGACGCCTATTGTCCATCAAGTGACATCACCTCAGGCCCAAAAAGTCCTCTACTTGGCATCCTTATCATTATGTTGGATGTTTATCTATATAAGTATCTATTAAAAAATATAGTATCGTTGAGTTAGTATCCCATAACAGTGTGATTTGTCTGTATATATTTAATTATTTCATTTATTTATACACTTACTCTGCATAGAAAGCCTCACTAGAGAAGTGTTCAATAGCAAATTATAAAGTCAAGCAACTCCGGATGTGAGCGACACATTGATTCTTGTGCCCGAAAGTGTCTTGCAACAGATATCGTGACACATCATAGACAACCATTTCCCCTGAGACCCTCCATTACATATAACCTATATATGTTTCTCCCTTGTACCCCTCGAAAGCTTACATCGAGCCTCTATAGTGATATCAATGCTAACGTTTTGTGTATAAAATTGCAGGCATAAAAATAGCTTGGATCAAGCTTGTTGTTAGGGTTCCGTAGCCGAATAGCAAAAACAGAGCCCATATAGATTCGTCATGTCTGTCTGTCCGGTTGTCACAGCCATTTGGCAAGTTGAAACTTGGTAGGTAGATGAATTATCTGAATCTCAAGCAAATGTGTAATTTGTCCCCATATTTTTATTATTCAATTACCTGATGCCCACGACTTCGTTCGTGTGGACTTTATGACTCCGGCAAACAAATTTCGTAAACGCAGAACTTTAACCTGATTTTTTAGATTTCCACATCAAATGATCCTCGATTTTTGTAAACACATGTTTATGCAAATAAAAAGGACCTAGGTATGGGCAGAGTGCCCTCAACTCAGCCTATAAAGCGCACATCTCCAAAGGGCATTCGGGAGGGTCGGACTTCCGGTTTGGGTGTTGCCAAAAGGGCATATCCAGGTTGCAAGTGACTCGTGACCACTGGGCGGTCACCAGTAATATGAGCTAATCGTACTCTACGCACTCTATCCCAGTGGAGAGTGTGACTCTGTAAAATACTTATTACATGTAATTTTATTATATGTATGGATTCATGAGAGAGGGAGAATCGAAGAAAAAAGCCAGTTCTTTTCCTTGGAAACTAAAGTGTTGCAGTCAATACTGGGTCGCATTAAACTACAGGGCACAGTACATCGCGTGCAGGTCTGAATTTTAACGTCAACCCATTGTTTGACATAATAGCAGCTGCGTCACCGTCAGCCATGTTGTTATAAGCGTGGCTTCATTAATTTGCTTGGCTCGCGAACCACTGCCAACTCTTTCCTTGACTCTATGCAATGGGTGGACTTGACAGCCTCTGTGGTGCAGTGGTTAACACGCCGGCCTGGGACACGAGCGGCTCAGGTTGGATCCCAAGTCAGGTCATGATGGATAACAATTTTTTTTTAGATTGGGTTAGTATTCTACGACACAAGTTCATAACTTACTGTGGGAGTAGCTCAATCTGAGTGATTTGTCCGTATATATTTATTTATTTACTACTGGCCGTAGTACATCGCGTGCAGGTCAGAATTTTAACGTCAACCCATTGTTTGACATAATAGCGGCTGCGTCACCGTCAGCCATGTTGTTATAAGCGTGGCTTCATTAATTTGCTTGGCTCGCGAACCACTGCCAACTCTTTCCTTGATTCAGTGCAATAATGGCTCCTCAAGCGACATGACGAAGTGTATTACAATATTTTTTAGGTTTGAATTTGAAGGGATCTTATCAGTTAATTTGACCCAGTGTCACAGTTAGAGCTTTTCGCAAAACTTATGGCGATATCGACTAACATTATACTGGGGGAGGGTGGAAATATTTCGACTTTTCCGATGCTCCCTTACGCCAGACGCCCGGGTGCACCACCCTTTGCGCTCCGGAGTTCAGGAAGCCCTGTCTTCAATTACATACATACAATACAAAATATCTTTATCGCGCCATAGTTAAAACAACATTAAAAGAACATAAGAGTTACCTACAGGAGAGAACGTGGTACATATTTTTATACTAATTCGATGTTGTTCATGAGTTAACAAAAGAGAAATTACCAAATTTACTTTGCATAACTTGTTTTTCAAACCTCCCAAGTAGACTTCTTTCAACACACATTCGCCACTCTATACAGAGCGTCGTGTTCGTAACCTCAAAAAATGTATTTTCAATTTAAAACAATAGTACCATTTCATCCGAATGAGATAAGTGCTATAAAAATAGTCCATAACCACCCGTTACATACAAGCGGCACGAAATAGCGAGAGCAGAGAAATAGAGAATAATGATCTTGTGAGGTACAGACAGTACATAAGGCAAAAAGAAACTTGGCATCGCTAAGGGTTATCCACCAAATCTGGGTCATCAACCAGTATGACAACAGTTATTTGCGATTGAGGAAGTTCATATTGGATAAATCTCTATTTTCTGAAACCAACTAGTTAAGTAGACATTGCGTATCGAAGATGGGAATTAAAAAAAAAGATTTTATGGCGCGAATGAATCACGTAATAACATTTTATTGGAAGTCATATCCGTAAAGTTATACTTAAACATATATAAATAACTTAGATTATATAAAACCTAGATAGACTCTTTTAGCCTAAAAGCGTAGAAAAAACTAGTGTCCATCTCATAGTCGATGATTTTGAGAGCATAAATTGACAGGACGCATGTGATAACAAAGCTGTCACGCACACAAGCATTGAAAAATTGGCCTGTTTTATATCATTGAAATAAAGGCATGACGGTGTCTAGAGAGTATATAGTCAAAGATAAATAATTACATATTAAAATTATAGCCTCGTGGGAGAAAATTACAAAAAATATATTGTAAAAGTGTCCGTTGTAAAAGTATTGGCATTTTCAAAAATTCAAGTGATGATGAGACGACCGCGAGATGCCTGCCAGAACGGTACTTACATTCCTGTACCCTCGATATTCGTGCAAGCATGCTAAATATACTGCGCGTTTAAAATTCGCACAACTCCGCGTTTCAAAACATAGCTTACGTAACACAACAGCTGATACGTCAGTGATGTCCGTTGCAGTTATCGTTTGTACACAATTTGTTTGCAATAACACGTACCATATTCATACCTAGTCATCTATACTAATATTATAAAGAGTAAAGATTTGATTGTTTCATCATCATCAGGTCTTTCTAGTCTCCACTGCAGAAGCACGACCCTCTCTGTACTACCAGAGCCATATATTAGCTTGAGTTTTCAGAGGATTTGGCCTACACTCTCCAAGCTGGCCAGACGGGTCGGAGAGGTTGTTTGCTTTAAATAGGCTCCGAAACTACTGGACCGATTTTCAAAATTCTTGCACCTATAGAATGTTAATTTATCTGCGGGTGACTTAGGCTATAATTTACGCAAACGAAGTCGCGGGGAAATTGCTACTTTGAAATTAAATTAGACCCTGGGAACAGTGGAATGTTAATAAAACTCTGTCCGATTCTTAAAAGGGCGACTCAATATAATAATTTTTTCTTAAGTTGAACACGGACTAGTCAGTACCACAGTCACATTGTAGCGAGAGAAACCCTTTATTGAAAGAAAATGTTATTATATCATTGATGTTATTGTACAAAACTGCCCTTTGTAAAAGTATTTTCTTGCAAAGACCTATTGTGTGTCCTTTAATTTTAGCTAAAAAAATATATAAACACTATCAGGACAGGTGTTTGCACAGGACCGCACTAGTACTCGGCGACCTAAGGGCCGCTTGGCAAACGCAATTTTAATTCGCATAGTCAGCTGTTCATTACGGCTAACGGCGTGGGGTACTATTTTTGAACGTGCGACCACTCTATTTCAAACGATTTTTGTACGAAAAAACCGTTCGTTTGCGATCGGCGAAATTTAAAAAGTCGTACCCCTGGCACATGTCAACGGCACGGCATCGTCGTCGTTGCACGCAACCGTCTTTTTTTTGTATGAAATTTGCATTTTCTCGTTTTTTTTTCGGCACTACTGGAGCTATAAGTCTGCGCGATATCAACCGAGTCATTAGGCCCAAAAATCATTTCTTGCAAACATGTATGAAAAGAGTGATGGATGTAGATGAAGCGAGAGAGTTTTGTAAGGATCGTAGCAAGTGGCGGTCCTTGGTCTCTGCCTGCATGGGAAAGAGGCGTGATGTGGGCGTGATAGTATGTTGTATGTTGTTATTGTTGTATATCTATCTCCCGTGCCCGTGATCAGCTATTATAACAACATTTATGCTTTGATATGATTACGTGAATTTTTACGGCCTCCTTGGGAAGGAACATAGGTGCTAAAATCATAACACTCCATTTCGGGCAGTCGGGTAACAATGTAAAGGCTCTTTTTCGAGTATAAAAGCCACAAGGAATACTACGAACGGAATCACGTAACAAAATCAATACAGCCAGGTCAGGGCGGACACAAAAACATATTTTTCATTAGGCTCCCGAAGGGAAAGGAAACAATGTTCATAAAGCCGCATCTGTCCGTTTCGGGCACAGAGCAGCCAATGTGACTGTCACTCGCGCGCTAATAAAGACGCGTTTTCAATAAACAACGCCGCTTTTTTTTTTACCATTCCCCGTTCGGATATGAGGGAATGCGGAGTAAATATAAATATGGTAAATGATAGAAAACTATGGAGAGTCGACATACAGAGCCGACTCCAAATAGGGATAAGGCGAGGAAGAAGAAGAAGCGTGTTAGGGGGCGACACCGTTTATTTACATTATCTTTGCTTGCTTCCCATCGCCCATCAGGCAAAATAGAGGTCAAACCACAGATTAGGGTGATCTGTGAGGTCAAACGCAATCAAACTATTCATTAAAAAAAATTGGGGTTTCAATGTATTTGTAGAAATGCGAGAATCTGCTATTTTCTACTTACTTTGTGATAAGTTGTAGGTCAGATCAGAATTTTACTTATTAACTTTTTTACCGTAATATTATACCATATCACATAACATTGGGACATTCTTTCCGTTTTTTTGAGCACGAATGAACTGACCGGCTGAGTATGCGACTTTCGGCTACTGCGGGTGCGGGCTGACACACGGTATTATTAATACTTTCGACTCTTGCAGGGCACGAGCGACATTCCCTGTTCTGTGGTTTTCCGCCTGCTTTCCTTATTGCACGACAGTTTGTTGAGGGACTTCTTGAGAAGTTCTCAGTAGTTTCCTACTTAATTTTGTTGCGACTTTCGACATGCTTGAAAAACAGTAGTTATGTTGTTTGTCCTACGGACAGTCTCCGTGATGGGTCTCGGGTTCGACCCCGATACTTTTTGTTGCGACTTTCGTGGTGCGTGAAACATAGTAGGTTATATTTTTACAGGCGGTACAGTGTGTCTGTCTGACTTTCTGACTGTCTAGGTGCGTATTACGCAAAAACTTCTGGTCCTATTTTTTGTAGTAATAGTGCAGTGCAGTGCGGATTGGGACGACATAGTGCGCGCGTCTCGATTCACATTCGCCCTGAGGAAGACCTCCGGATGAGGTTGAAACATGTCGGCCAGTAGCTGACTATTTACGTGAGTAACCCGTTGTTACGTATTTTAATAATGGTCCGATATTAGTGTGAAATTTGGTATAGGGGTTCGTTTAATACCAGATTTTAATCTATGTTATATAATTTATCCCGGCAAAAATCCTGTAATATACAAAAATAACTATTACTCGATGCATTACACGTTAATATAATATTTTTACACTGCGGAAGTCGCGGATACAGCTAGTTGAATCCTATCCTAATTCTATAAATTGGACTTATTTTTATTTTTTCGAACACTATCGCGGGGCAGTGTAAGCACAGGGCCGTACTAGGCGACCGCGCGACAAACAGCGTAAAGATGCTAAGCATACAGTAGGACCTGGGACTCCTTGAGGTTTATTCCTTGAGCAACCTACCTTTAAAAACAGAGAAGAATTCTTCACTTACAAAAGGACGAGTGAACGTATGTCATCTTTAATATACCTATAGTAATAGGTATCTTTTTGTTAATGTTTCGAGGACTTTCGCGGCGGTGTAAGCACAGGGCCGTACTAGGCGGGGCTCGGCAAACCTAATTTTAATTCGCGCGGTCTTTACGGCGGCAAACAGCGGTAAAGACGCTAAGCATACAGTAGGACCTGGGACTCCTTGAGGTTTATTCCTTCGAGTTAGAACCTACCTTTAAAAACAGAGAAGAATTCTTCACTTACACAATGACGAGTGAACGAATGTTATCTTTAAATGTAATAGTAATAGGTACCTTTTTGTTAATGTTTCGATAACTTTCACGGCGGTGTAAGCACAGGGCCGTACTATGGCGGGGCTCGGCAAACCTAATTTTAATTCGTGCGGTCTTTACGGCGGAAAATAGCGGTAAAGACGCTAAGCATACAGTAGGACCTGGGACGCCTTGAGGTTTATTCCATGAGAGGTAGAACCTACCTTTAGGAACGCAAAATAATTATTTACTCAAATTGCGTGTACGAATGTCATATTATGTTTTTAGTGTAGTAGTAATAGGTACCTTTTTGTTAATGTTTCGACGACTTTCGCGGCGGTGTTAGCACAGGGACGTAATAGGCGGGATAAATCACACAGGTTGTGCTAGCCCCTCAGTAAGTTGTGAACTTTGTACAATACTAACTCAACGGTTCTCTATTTTAATAGATTCTATAGAGAATCATCCAAGATCTAGGCAAATCTTAAAAAGATCATTTACCATCATGACCTAACCGGAGATCAAACTCGGGACCCTTGTGTCGCAGGTCAGCGTATTAACCACTGCCCCATGCAGGCTTTCGTAATGAAACGCCATACTTGTGACGACAACCTCTCAAGAACCACAGGGCATTCTAGTGTGCCATGCGGATCGGTAGGAAATATTTTTATTTATTTATTTAATTCGGGTCCTGACTGGTTAAAATATGTATATTTTGCGGAGTGGTAACAAGCATCCCTTATTTAACAAGCTAGTCGCAAAGTTCGTCAATTGGCGTAGGTACAAAGGGCGGTTTTAATTAGTAAAAAGTTAATTTGCAAGGACTTGCAACTCTTTGAAATTATTATGTGGGGTGGGACGCGTGAACAAAGGGCGAGTTGGGGTGACGAGGACAACACAGGTACTTTTCACAAAAAAATATAAGCGGGGTTATTCACAACCTTTTGACGGCTACGTCCACGAGGAATAGGATTAGAAGTAGCCCATGTCCTTTCTCAGGCTCTAGTCTATCTGTGTACCAAATTTCATTTAAATCGGTTCAGCAGTTTTGGCGTGAAAGCTGAACAGACAGACCAAACAGAGTTAATTTCGCCTTTATAATATTAATATATTATGGATAATAAACTGACATAATGTTGAAGTGACCATCAAAAAGTACAACGTAGTTGTCGAAAGTTGAAAGCTGTTAAGCTAAGTTGCATGCCTATTAGATGTAGCTTGAAACAACCGACACCAGTGTTGACCACACACACGAAAAACAAACAAACATGACATGTTAAGAGCGAGCAGCCAAATTTGTGCAAGTCAAACTATGAGCGGGAGTCGATATTAACTCACACAGACGTAAAACTATACAGGATGTCATTGTGTGTGTTAGCGCTAGATTGAGTGTAGTCGGACAAGTAATTTTGATACTCGTAATTAATTTTAAAATTACTCATTATTTCAATACTTGTATAAATATGAATGTTATAAGATACTAGCTGATGCCCGCGACTTTGTTCACGTGGACTTTATAACTCCGGTGAATTAATATACCTTAATATGAACTAAAGTCGATACATAAGCGTAATCTGTAAATTTGACCTGCTGTCATGCTGCAACTTAAAAAGCGCACATATCCAAAGGGCCTTCGAGAGAGACGGACTTCGGCTTTTTGTGTTGCCTAAGTGTGCAAGGCTTAGAGAGAAAGCAAACTCTCATGTTTTGCCGTATGGGCTGAAAGCTACGTTGCCAAAAGGCATATCCTAGTTGCGAGTGGCCCGGGACCGCTGGGCGGTCACCAGTAATATAAGCTAATCTTGCTTTATGCACTGTATCCCAGTGGAGAGTGACTCTGTAAAATTGACGATATAAAATTTGACATGGTTCTGTATCAGATGTTCTAAATCTTCAATTTAAATACCTCAACAAAAAATGCTCATCAAGTTGAATAACTTTTGCTAAGGCGTCATTTTGATATTTCCTATTTATTACCTAGACTGTAATGGTTCTGCGTCAGGTGTTCCAAATCTTCAATTTAAACATCTCAACAAAGAATGCTCCTCAGGTTGAATAACTTTTGCTAAGGCGTCATTTATATATATTCTTATAGTTCAGCAGGACCATTATGATGCTGCATCAGGTGTTCCATTTTTTGAAATCATTTTCAACATTTATGTTGCCTAGGTTTAGTAGCTATATAGCAAAAAAGTTTCATTCGAATCCGTCCAATATTTCCGGAGATAAACGTGATCATACATACAGACAGACAGGCAGACAGCTTAGAAATTCTAAAAAAACATTTTTCCTTTCTATTATTCTTTTTTAGTGTCCCTCTATCTATTTCAGTCAAAAATACTAAATGTACAGACAAAATATTTTTACTGTTTTATTATATGTATAGATAAGGTACAAATTATACATATAATATAAGACCTAAAAATTAAAGTGTAGAATAAATGTAGGGATACAATAATTCAACAATTTGAATATTTTTTTTAAATTAAAAGCCGGTTTCTTTTATGTTGCTGGCTCTAATTGTAATGAAATAAAATAAACTATCAATTCTATTAGTAAAGCTTGGGATATTTGCAATGTACTTATAATCCTAGAAGTTATAAACCAAATCATGCTCGTCAATACTATTATTTTTTTCCAGGGTACTTATTTGTTCCCCTCCATTTGATTTTTCTTCATCGGATATAAGTGCATCATATACTTCCTAAAAGAAATAATAAGTGTATATTATTATTGTAAAGCTTGTATTAATCATTTCTATCTTTTTTATTTTTCCATTTAAATATTAAGCCCTTTTATAGTCCCGAGTTATTCACCTTTAGACAAAATAAAAATAAATCTAAATCTTTTGTCGATTTGGGAGCTATGATCAGACAGATACACACACAAGCTCCTGCCCCTAGTAGTTGTGTTTGTTCGTCTTTCAAGCAAAAACAAACTAAACTGAACTAATCAGATGAAACTTCATACTCGTACTAGATATTGGTAGTGAAGAATTCGGTGAGTAACATAGGCTACATTTTATTTCACAATTTAACCAAAATTCACGCGGGCGATTGATTATCTACGAATTTCAACTGTATTTCTTGCGTTTCTTTTCCATTACTGAAACATAATTAAATTTTACTAGTTTTTTTTTCAAATTTCTGTGTAAATTGCTTTCGTGTCTTTTGTATATAGGATGACATTAAAAACAACAAGCCTCGAAAACGATAGCTATATCAAAAGTTTAATAATATTAGACATCCGCCATCTTGGATTCCAAAAATGACATCATATCCATTATGAGCACCCCCAAAGCCTTCACAAACGATACCCATATCAAAAATTTAATGACATTTGACATCCGCCATCTTAGATTCGGAAAAAGACGTCATATTCATTATATACACCCCCAAAAACCTCGAAAACGATACCCATATCGAAAATTTCATTCCATTTGACATCCGCCATCTTTGATTGCAAAATAGACGTCATATCATCATTTGCACCCCGAAAAACCTCGATAACGATAGCCATATCAAAAATTTCATAGCATTTAACATCCGCCATCTTGGATTAAGAAAATGTCGTCATATCCATTAGAGCACCCCCAAAAACTACGAAAACGATGCCCTAGAAAATTTCACCAGTTTTAATGTCACCTTGTACATAATAAGGGCGTGCCTTGTCTCACATATTTTTTTAACTCCTATTACCAGTAGTCCGAATTTTGTTTTCATACAATTTTACATCCTAATAATATAAAAAAAATTATATGAATAAGATTTTTATGCCAGTCAAAATGGACACATATAATAGTTGCTCAAAACAATCGAAAAGTATTAATACTTAGTAAACGATCAACCCGCTCGGGTCGCACTATACGTGTCTACACACAGTAGATCGATGACCTTGTAGACGTCGACTGGCGAGCGACGAGCGATACGTCCACCCGTCAGGAAGGCTTGGCGCGAACTAAATTGTCACTACACGGGCGCTTGGTTTTATAGGCGATTTTAAAAAATTCATATAAAATTATAAACATCGGATATTAATTAAATTAAAAATTAGATCTGCTTGCAAACAGTATGTTTATTAGTAATAAATAGAATATCAAAGAAAAAAATAAGTATTTATCGTGGAAAAGCAGCACTATAAAACGTAAATTATGACATTTTTTAACGAATTTTTATCAGTATATAGATAAATAATTTATCATATTTTCCTCTGAGGTGCACTAAAAGACAATATAATCTGCGTTCTAAAAATATTAAATTAGTTACATTAACATGATTTAATTTTTATTTCATATTTCAAAGTGAGCTTTAACCGGCATTTTTGCAATTCGGCGTTACGAAAACCTCATAGTAATAAAAGTGAACACCTATAAACGGTAATTTTACGTTGCAGTGCACTAAAAAAAGAGTTGATCTTTATATAATCACGAATAATTTTAATTTATTTGGTTAATTTACGCGTAAATAAGGCGGTCTAAAACACCAAAAAACTGAAATTTCGCCGTAGATTGAATGCGCGCCCTTAATTATTAATAATTATATGTTTGAAGCGCGAAAGTTAAAAAAACATGGCATACAATACCGCTAATAATAGATAGCTTTCTGAAGGTGAAAGAATTTTCAAAATCGGTCTAGGAGTTTTTGTATTAAGGGCCCATACTAGGCACACTGATGTATTGTTGTAATCATGTTTTAAAATTATGAGAATCAGTTATTTAGAGAACTACTGTTTACCGCCTAAAACGGCCGTTTCTGGCGGTAATCAGTAGTTTAGATTGAAACATGATTACAAAAATACTTCAGGTTAATACTAAGGCTTATATGATTTACATTCTTGAATTTCATTCTATTTGTAAAGTATTACGAATAAAACTATTGGCGTCGCTAGTGTGCCTAGTGTGGGCCCTTAACCATTACAAACAAATGACCACACAATCAAATTTTTTACGTTCTATCGATAAGGGCAAAGATCTAAATCACTGATCTAAGAAATCACTGGATAAAGGTATAAAGCATAGTAGGACTAGTATAGACGAAATTATATCTTAATAACGTAAAACGTCTTGTAACCCTTCAAAAGGATAATGTGTGACGTGTGAACAAAGGGAGGGTAAAGGTAGTGACGACAACGACAGTGAGAAGGTGGGCGTCAAGGGTAAACAGTGATTCAAAATCAAAATCAAAACGTTTATTCAGAAAATAGGCCTTTGCAGGCACTTTTTCACGTCATATCATATTTAAAATTATCTTATTAGATAATATGTATTTATTTATTGTTCAAAAGCTACAGACTACTAGCGTTTCGGAACCGACCACTGCAGAGAAGAAACGCCGAAAGAAACTCTTATCAACAGTTTTGGTCGCCTACTCGCCTGAAGGGCGATTTAACATGTTACTCAGAAGTAGAGGTTATCTCAGTATAATAGAAATAGATTAAACGTACACACGTAGAGTAGACGGTAGAGGACATACTATGCTACTAACTTCATATACTGGTGTAAAAAGCATCGGCAGAGTACTTGAAATTGGTCGAGTAGAGTGACTGCTAGTCACTCTACTCGACCAATTCCACACGCGTAGTTTTATTTGCTCACGTTGCTAGTCACTTTACACGTTTTTAATACTCTCCACTACCGATGCTATCTACAGTATATGTGGTTAGCAGCATAGTAAGTACTCTACCGTCTACTCTACGCGTGTACTGAAGGCTTTAGACGGTAGTGAACTTACTATGCTACTAACTTCATATACTGGTGTAAAAAGCATCGGCAGAGTACTTGAAATTGGTCGAGTAGAGTGACTGCTAGTCACTCTACTACTACGACCAATTCCACACGCGTAGTTTAATTTGCTCACGTTGCTAGTCACTTTACACGTTTTTAATACTCTCCACTACCGATGCTATCTACAGTATATGTGGTTAGCAGCATAGTAAGTACTCTACCGTCTACTCTACGCGTGTACTGAAGGCTTTAGACCTATTTGGTAGTTCGTTAGGAAGACACTACTATGTGACGGGTATGAGCACTGGCTGGCTTTCACAACGTTACAAATGTATGAATTTGTATGAGGGGAAAATTAATACAATGTGGTAGAGTAGTAGGCAAGTGTACTCTACCACTTACACTACGCGTATACCGGTCACTTAAAGCCTATGACGTGATGGAGAGTAAAGGCAGTGGTAAAGAAGCTTGCCCACGTTACTAGTCACTCTACTCGACCAATTTCTAGTACTCTACTTTACCGATTCTGTTTACACCAGTATAAGTAGTTAGTAGCATAGTAAGCACTCGACTAAGATAGATCTCGATGGAGTGCAATTGGGGAGGTCTATGTCCAGCAGTGGAAGAGTATAGGCTGATGATGATGAAGCACTCGACTGTCTACTCTACCGTTTACTCAACGCGTGTACCGAGGGCTTTAGACCTATTTGGTAGTTCATTAGCAAGACACTGCTATGTGACGGGTATGTGCACTGGCTCACTTTCACGACGCATTACAAATGTAAATGTGTATGAGGGGACAATTAATACAATGTGGGAGAGTAGTAGGCTAGTGTACTCTACCACTTAAACTACGCGTATACCGGACGTTAAGGCCTATGGTGGAGTTGAGAAGGAGAGGGAAGTGGTAGAAAAGCTTGCCCCCGTTGCTATAGTCACTCAACCAATTTCGAATACTCTACCGATGCTGTTTACACCAGTATGTGTAGTAAGTAGCACAGTAAGTACTCTACTGTCTACTCTACCGTTTACTCTACCCGTGTACCGGATTTAAACCTATTTGGTAGTTCATTAACAAGACACTGCTATGTGACGGGTATGTGCACTGGCTGACTTTCACGACGCATTACAAATGTAAATGTGTATGAGGGGAAAATTAATACAATGTGGTGCTGTTGAAAACATTCAGTATCACGTCTTACGGTTTAGAAAGAACCAAAGGTCAGGCACATAAATAGGAGTAATGTACTTATATTTTTTTTTAGTGACATATCACACAAATTGAGCTAGCCCCACAATAAGTTGTGAACTTGTGTCGCAGGATACTAACTCAACGATACGATATTTTATAATATATATAGATAATTATCCAAGACCTAGGTCAATATGAAAAAGATCTTTTTCCATCTTGACCTGACCGGGGATCGAACCCGGGACCCCCGTGTCGCAGCCTAGCGTGTTGAGCGCTGCGCCACGGAGCTCGTATATTCTGGAGTTCACGGAGCGTATAACTTCAACTACAGTTGAAAATAGCGCACTGCTATCTTTTAGATAGATAAGATTTTAATACATACATACATCACGTCTTTTTTCCTTGCGGATTAGACATAGTTTATGTTCTTAGGTTTATCTGAATGAAAAAAGGTTGATAATAATTAATTAAATAGTGCCCGAGCATATTTTCGTCGGATCTCAATTGACCCTTAGTGAGATTGATGGCCTGGTGGGCATACGCATTGTTAGAGCTTATGCATGTTAAACAACCATGTGGCTACTACTTGGATTGGTCACCCCTAGTTGCATAAAATATTCAGAGCTCTTGCATGTTTCAGGGAGGGCTCATCGACCCTGGGGCGCGTGGGGTGTTGCACACCATAACAATTCACGTCCTAATACCAAACCCCTTAAGACAAACCGTACAAAAGGTAGAATAGGTATGATGGGCAGGCGGCTGGCCGAAAACTTTTGCCAAATCATATTTAACTATGTAACAGCCTCTGTGGTCAAGTGGTTAAGGCGTTTGCCTTATTGACCCGGGGGTCATGGGTTCCGATTCCCACGGAAAGCATACTTTGATAAGTTGTTTCCAGTTTGGTTAGGACATTGCAGGCATGAATCACCTGATTGTCTGATAAGAAATATAATTCCGTGCTTTGGAAGGCACGTTAAGCCGTTGGTCCCGGCTGCCATCTGGTAGCCGTTAAAGGAAACACGTCAGAGGCTGAGAGGCGGTTCCGAAGAACTCTGACACCAGGGTGTGCATGGTCGACTGACCGTGTCACCTACTCGAAATGATGATGACTATATATTAAAACCTGTGTATTCCGGTCAACTGCAACTTGTCATTATAAAAAAAAAATCTGTTTCCTTATTCCATGTATCAACATTCAACACTATTCACTATTCAGTACTAGCAATTTTCGCGCGACTTCGTCCGCGTAAACTACAGCCTACGTCACTCGCACATAAATTAGCTTTCTCTAGGTGAAAGAATTTTAAAAATCTTTCCCGTAGTTTTTGAGCCTATTCAATGCAAGCAAACAAACAATCAATACTTTCCTCTTTAGAGCTAATATCTGTTACCCGCGGCTTTACCCGCGTGTTGTATAGCCTATGTCCTTTTCAGTACCCTAACCTAACTGTATGCAAAATTTAATGATGATCTGTTCAGTAGTTTCGGCGTGAAAGCGTAACAAACAAATAAACAAACTCACTTTTGCATTAGTTGGGATAGATATAGATTGATAGATAGAAGAAGAATAGAAGATATTAGACTATATAGAAGATAGATAATATTATAGCAAAAGTATAGATGTCGGCACGTTGCCTGTAGACGCCGGTACCAGTCGGCCTTGTTTGCGCAACAGTAGTGTGAAATGCGTGGAAAATCATCCGACGGACGGACGCACAATGCATTGTGAAGCTACTTAGCACATACACAAGATTTTCTCGCTGGCCTAATGGCTGTCATCGAAACAAAAAATCCAGTTTTTCTTATAGTAGAGTTAGATGTGGATTCACTCGAGCGAACCCATTAGATTTTGAATATCCCAACTAAATTCTTAGATTGGTTCAGTTGGTAAAGGGTGAAGAGGTAACAAACAACTCTCATTTAAGTGAGTTTGTATATTTGTTGGTTACCTCTTCACGCTTTACCAACTGAACCAATCTTTTTGACATACACATAGGTAGGTTAAGGGTACTGAAAAGGACATAGATGTAACTTTCTTCCCAGAGAAAAGTAATGTTCCCGTGGGATTCGCGATAAAAGACTCGGCAAATCTATAAGGCAAAATTTTTAATCCTAATCTTAACTAATATTATAAATGCGAAAGTGAGTTTGTTTGTTTTTTACGCTTTCACGCCCTATCTTCTGAACCAATCATCATGAAATTTTGCATACACAAGTTAGGGTACCGAGAAGGACATAGGCTATATATTACGCGGGCGAAGCCGCGGGTAACAGCTAGTCCTAATCCTAATCCTAACTTCTTCCTAACTAATATTATAAATGCGAAAGTGAGTTTGTTTGTTTGTTACGCTTTCTCGCCCAACCTACTGAACCGATCATCATGAAATTTTGCATACACATAGATTAAGGTACTGAGAAGGACATAGGCTATATATCACGCGGGCAAAGCCGCGGGTAAAAGCTAGTAATATTATAATGCTATAAGTGAGTTAGTATAGTTTTTTTGTTTGTTACCTCTTCACTCTTTATCAACTGAACCAATCTTCTTGAAATTTGGCATACACATAGGTTAAGCTACTGAGAAGGACATAGGGCATATAAAGTAATGTTCCCGGGGAATTTGCGATAATAGACTTGGCAATAAAGAAAAAGGTAAAAAAAAAATTCTTGACTTATTCGTCCGTGATTCACTAGGCGCGTTAAGCCGTTGGTGCCGGCTGTCATTGATGTTGAAAGTTGATAAACTACATTGGATGCCCATGGGCAGCTCGAAAATTTCTCATCAAATTTCAAGATTCTTATTAAACGTCAGGTTAGGGGTGTCATATGGTTATTGATGCATAAGCAAGGCAGAGAGAATCTTAAATTCAATAGGTATATCACAAACTATGACGGTAATATGACGACATTGCAGCCATTGGGAAATAATTAATAGATTTGTAATTGTATATTTCCTTAATATTTTGTTTCCTGTTCCCAAGTCTGTAAGGGTTAAGTTGAACAATAAATAACAAATCACACAGATTGAGCTAGCCCCAAATTAAGTTTGAAATTAAACTCAATGATACTGGTAACAAATAGGTAAGCATCAAAGACCCAGGCTAATCTGAAAAAGATCATTTCCATTTTGACCAGCAGGCCGGTTTGCTAACTCGGTGTACAACGATTTGATTGTCACTTTAGTATCTATTACGGTTTTCATATGAAAACCGTGTTGGGATATCCCAACTCATCAACATCATTTCGTGTAGGTGACATGGTCAGTCGACCATGCACACCCTGGTGTCAGAGTTCTGCGGAACCGCCTCTCGGCCTCTGACGTGGTTCCTTTAACAACTACCAGATGTTCCTTTAACAACTTCCCACGGAATCATCTGTCTTATCAGACAATCAGGTGATTCATGCCTGCAATGTCCTAACCAAACTGAAAACAACTTATCAAACTAATATTATAAATGCGAAAGTGAGTTTGTTTATTTGTTTGTTACGCTTTCACACCGTATCTACTAAATCAATCATCATGAAATTTTGCATAAGCATAGGTTAGAGTACCGAAAAGGACATAGGCTATAAATTACGCGGGCGAGGCCGCGGGTAACAGCTAGTCTTAAAAAAAAAAAAACTCATTCATACCAAAGCCGTAATGAAAATTGAAGTTATCATGAAAATAATGTACACCGAAGTTGTCAAAAGTTAGCAAATAGGCCTGCAGACCTGCCTTACGACACATAGAATGTTGGCACACGCAATAACTTTAATATTATTGCAATTATGTTTTCAGTAATATTAAAGATCGAGTTGGGGAGGGTTTATTGCGCAATTTAAACGGCATCGAAGTTGAATCTACGGGTACTGGGAACCCAGGACCTCTGGTGTGCCAGCCTGCTGAGATAACCACTAGGCCCCAGAGGTCATTGAATATAAAAAATACAAACCGAGTTTCAATAGTTACAGCACTTTCCACATCACTTATTGACAGACTTTAATATTTTAAAAATTCCAAGTGTTACTGGTACAATCAATGGTAAATGTCGAATTGCAAAGTTCTGCATTAGTTAAGTTACTAATAAATATTATAAAGCTGAAGAGTTTGTTTGGTTGGTTGAATGCGCTTATCTCAGGAACTAAAGAATGAATAAAAAAATTATTTCACTGTTGCCGTAGTCTAGGTATGTACCACGGGTGAAGCCAGGGCGGTATTTCAACACAGGTAACATCAAACCAGCACAATGCTGCACTAATTTGTCACACTGAGTTATCTATTTTAAAATTAATATGAAATCTTGGGATGTTTTCCCACCTTTTAGACATTCTCCGCGCCCACTCCCATGAGATACAATTGCCTACCAACGTTAGACAACCCTAGGGTGATTTGTCAGAACAGCCTAGAATAGGCCATAAAATTGTTGTCAAGATAAACAGGCTTACTCAAAGAGAAGAAACAAAAATGAACTTAGCAGATTGAATATTTGGATTGAATTGAAGTGTGTTATTTCTGACAAAGCAAGACAACCTTATGTATGTAACAAGTGTAAGATTAGGGTCTAATTAACCTCAAAGAATGTAGGCATTTTGTAAGCATGTAGTGAAACAATACTCGAAGAAGCTACCATAAAATTTAATTTGCCGAAATTTAGCCTTACGTCAATAATGCAGCAGATTTTCAGATCTTCAATCATCAGCCAAACAATTGAAAAACATAGAGGAACAACATACTCACGTAAATTATAGTAGTAGAATTAAATACACCTCAAGATTTTACATAACCACATTAATTTCATCTTCTTCACACAAACAATAAAGCTAAATAATTTACATTTGCAGATCATTGAATTAAAAATTTTCTATTCTTTTCTAAAGATTGAACACCTAACAAAAAAAGTAACTATCAATCAATACAACAAAGTACTGGGAGTCCGGGGATTGTACATTTTGGAGTTTATAAGCCTCATTTTATTAACATAAAGCCGTTTTTGGAAGCAACAGAAATTAGTCACAGATCTGTATTTCAAACAGATTCCTAATATCAGTAAAATATTAAAATTATGAACTTATTTTATGTTTTCTGTTTGAATACAATAATGCTGATATTATTTTGTTATCAATAAGTATCCGAAGGTACAAGGCAAAAATCAATAAGTAGTACTATTCAATCTATATGGAATTGTAATAAGATGGTTATGTTTTATGTTGTATAGTGTTACATATGCATAATAAATCCACATAATAGCAATTTGCCCAGTACTTACCTACTTAAAAATAAAATTTAATCACTACACATAAGAAATTATCAGTGATCTATCAGCTCAATTATCAAAATAAGCGAAAGACAACGAAAAATAATTGTGATAGTGCATTAAAACTACTGGAAAACCCATGGAAATTCGGTATTTCAATACAAAAAGAGGACGATATGAACAAATCGATGTTCTTTTTATCTAGCAACAGGGCCGCCTAGCCACATAGATCTATACATATAATACTCATACGACTTTCTCGTTAAAACTGTGACATCCTGCTATCCTGTCCACCCAAAAACGGTTCTAGAGCTCGCAAGGCGGCATACGTGACTCCATCACGCGTTAACAAGGACCTTTTTTGCTCTAATAGGCGTTTCACGCATTACATTGCCCGGCACCTAGGGCATACACCCATTGCGTTAAACCACTCACACCTTATCCCTATTTAATAAAATCATAACAAGAACACTTTTAGGCATACTAAAGTGCAAATTAAACGTAACAGCAACAGAAAATAGAGTTGGAACGACTAAAAAGATAATAGAACTTTACCCTTCTGCCAGCTATGTCTCGTAGTAAGTCCCTCCAGCGGTGATTAGGCGCTTCCTATATCACCATTAACAGTGGATTCTCACTTTTTGGCACATTTTGGATCGTTTCAACGGCACCACACTGATTTAACAATATATTCACTAGTTCAAATCACGAAATCACCCACCATTAGCTTTTCATACACCCTCGATCTCGGTCCTTTTCACGGCCATTTGCAAATTGCGTCAAAGTTCCAGGATCGCGATTGGTCCGTTTTGTGCTAGTGTAGTTTGATTCCGTTACGCCATCTATTGAAAAAATAAGGTACGAAAAAAAATACCAAGGCAAATTAAACTCTCTGTGAACGGCATAACTACTACTTGAAGAAGGAGCAGATGAACATACGGTCTTTTGACATACACAAAATAGGGTGCGGTAAGGCATATTTGAGAACCCCGATTCGTGACGTCAAACTGGGCGTGAAATGCTAATTCGCGGGCTATATGAATTAATACAAAAAATTAAAAATAAGTAAATAGACATGCTTTACGCGCATAAATGAACATAATTATCTTGTCTTTATGATGAAACTACAACAGCAGCCTGAAATTTCGTCATTACAATAACGATCAGCAACCAATAAGCGTACGGGGTCCCATTATTGAACATATGCCTTTACAATAAGAGCGATTTTTCCATATCAATCGCTCGTAATGATTCGAACTGTCTCATTCACCTAATCACATACTCCTCAAAATATTCTTCGGAAGGCGCTCCGCTCTAGCTTGCCTGCTATGCTACACATTTTTGTATGGATGCCCATGCATGCGGCATGCAAGAATGTAATACTCTGTTTCCGATACGAGTATCGCAAGGGGTTGATGTCTTCCTAATTGCATAGGTTGAATGATAAAACAAAATGTAATGTTTTCTAATGTGTTTTCTAATAATTATTTCGACTCGTACACTTTCCAATGTTCGAAACGTTAGGTATATAAGTACCAATCCTAATCCCAACAAATATTACAACGCGAAAGTGAGTTTGTTTGTATGTAACGCTTTCACGCCGTATCTACTGAACCGATCATCATGAATTTTTGCATTCAAATAGGTCAGGGTACTGAGAAGGACATAAGCTATATTACGCGGGTGAAGCCGCAGGTAGCAGCTAGCAATGTTATAAACGCGATAAAAAACGTATTAAATTAATTTTATTTAAATAAAATGTATTCCATATAGGGTCAACAAGAAACGCAAAGCTATTATGTCGCTGCGTTCGATCTTTATGTGGATATATCTCTAATAAAAAAAACATGTATGTGGGATATCTTTATTTTTAGACTTTTATGCAAGTAATCAGTGCAATAAGAATAGTGATAAATCTTTTGACCTTTCGTTAAAAAATGCATTGAACTCATATTTATCAGGTTATGTAGTCATTTGACAGTTTGTTTGGGAACAATCGTAAACAACGCCACTCGAGAAAGTAGCCATCTCTATTCCAAGCTTATAGCTGGTATAATAAGAGCACTATTTTGTTTTCAATGATGATGGCAATAGCAACTGTTACGAGTGGCGTTGTTTACGATTGTTCCAAAACAATTGACTGTTTGTATAGTAACAATCCGGACAATCGTAATCGTACTACGGACAATTTTTCTTCTCCATAATCTCGCGAAATAAACTATTGAAATGTTTATATAAGCTAGTTTCCGACATATTCATCATTATCAGCATCATCAGCCTATTGCAGACCACTGCTAGACATAAGCCTCCTCAAGAGCACGCCAAACTGTGCGATCCTCTGCTTTCCTCATCTAGCTACTACCAGTGACCTTTCTCAGGTCATCGGATATATAGATAATTATATTTTGTAAACCACATTTGCACATAGCGATATCTACAATTTGCTTTGCGTTATCATGCCGCTCCTATTCGATTGTCTGATCCTTATCTGGGTCAGGGGTACTATATTTTAGCCCATGACTTTCCAAACATGGCGGGAGAAAGAGAGGAACGGGAAAAGGTCCACCAACAAGAGCCCAGAGCGTCAACCATGAGTTTATACATTTCATTTACGAGAGTAGTATACGGTAACGTTTTCATAACCGGCATAGTTTACTATACTTTGTCCACCATGAGTACGAATACCAGAATAGTTTTCAAATGTCGTAATCGAAAACGACTCAAGGTAATGTAAAGGAATGTAAACGAATACGATCCTATGTTTACAGGAACATTTTCTGCGGTATCAGCGCCATCATCTTACTTACCTTATCCCATGAGTTACAAAACTGACCTTCTTTTTCTATCGAGTAAGACAATTTACGAGCCATCGAATAGTTTACTTTAGATCGAATTGTTTACTACTCGCGTATTATAATCTCATGGTTGACGCTCTGAGGTGAGGTACGATTTTACGAACTTTCGCCGTTTGCAAACGAGTGGTTTTTCTATACAAAAATAGTACCCCTGCTATTTAAAGGTACGCGCACCATGCATGAATGAACCATGAATGGAATGAACCAAAAAAAACTTGGTGTGTATAAGTACGTAGTACTACGTTAGTATTATATTGTCTTTGGTAGTACATATATTTCCATGGTGTGCATGAATTTGGCATGAATGAATAGACTTTGGGTAGCTGGGTGTGGCATAGGGGTGTGGTTTGCGCGTGGATGAGTGGACGACAAAGAATATTGGTGGACGACCACCTTTTTTCTTTTTACACTGTACCAGTGACAGCTGATTAATGACATTGACAGGCGACAGCGACTCTGCGGCTGCGGGCGGATTGCTTTCAATCAGTTGTCAAACAAAGAAAGAAATCGGAAGCAATAGTCAAATTTTGTTGTGTGTGATGTGCGCATTTTTGTAATTATTTCGAAAAATCCGCAATATTCACCGACAGATATTATTTTCGAGATTCAAATTAAGTGGAGAACGTTTCTATTCGTACTAAAACCCGGGACATTCGTTTCTGCTGTTCGTACTGAAAGGATATTGAGGAAGAATTAGATCATAATTCTGTGGTTACAGCACAAAAGGAATCTACGGATAGGTAAGTAGGTATTGTTGTTTATGTTTCCGCGATAATTTGCACAAACAGTTTCTTAAAGTTACAGTTCCCCTAAATTCCTGTAAGATTCTAATAAGAGTGGATGAAAATAATAATTTTTATTAAATTAGTTCTTAACTATTATTCGGTGCTCTGAATGAAAGAAGATCGTGCTCTAAGTGATACTAATCATCATCGTCATCAGGTCATTTTTAGTATACTAATGAAATAGCCTAAATACTAAGGGAAGAACAATAGTTTCAAGGGGCAAATTTTATCGATGTATTAATTGGGTATTTCAAAATAAGTACTACCTTAAATTTCTTCAGGAGCCAGTCTCAAACATTGTAAAGTGGTGAATACCGGTATCACTAGTTTTTGTAACAAAATACTCTGCTTTAAGTACAACTTTGTTGTTTGTAGAACAATAACAGATTCACTTAATAATACGATATAGTATTGGTATAGATAACAAATACGAATTTAGTGAGTAATATTAAACATCTGGTTTTAATAACATAAAAATACATTTCATATTAACAAATCCCATTTTTAAATAAAGGTACCTTTTCTTTTTCTTTTTTTTACAAATCACACAGATTGAGCTAGCCCCAAAGTAAGTTCGAGACTTGTGTTATGGGATACTAACTCAACGATAGAATATTTTATAACAAATACACATATAGATAAACATCCAAGACCCAAGTCAATCTGAAAAAGATAGTTTTTCATTTTGACCTGACCGGGGATCGAACCCGGGACCATCCGTGTCGCGGCCTGGCGTGTTGACCACGGAGCTTGTCTATCTTCTAAACATTCTAAATGTGCATAATGATGTTGACATAGCTCTTATATGTTTATCATATATTTCTAATACTAAGTTTTTCATTATCGTCATCAGGTCTATTTTAGTCTCCACTGCAGGAGCACAACCCTCTCTATACTACCAGACCCATATATTAGCCGGAGCAGTCAGAGGATACGGCCTACACTCTCCACGTTGGCCAGACGGGTTGGAGAGGTCTCTTTGATGTTTATGAGCTTTGTTAAGCTTGTGTTTCCCACTAAGTTCTTACTGCTTAGGTATTTAAAAAAAAGAACAGACTTCAAGTCAACAAACAATAGTATAAAAAATTACAAACAAGTAGTTAGGTAAAGTTAAATAATTAAGGAAGTAGGAGGCAGCTTCCAACTTTCTTATTCTGAAATTAAATGTTTTGTTTCATAACACTTTTAGAGTTGTGAAGTATGCATTTTAATTAATTACTTGTTAGTTGGTTTTGTGTTTCTTTCTAACTTTATGCTAATTATAATGAAATGTTCCTAACTAATATTATAAATGCGAAAGTGAGTTTGTTTGTTTGTTAAGCTTTCATGTCCTATCTACTGAACCGATCATTATGACATTTTAGCATACACATTGGCTGGAGTATGGAAAAGGACACAGGCTACCTTTCATCCCGGAGAAAAGTACTGTTCCCAAAGGATTGACACTAACGCGAGCGGAGTCACGGGCGAAATCTAGCTATGAATAAATATTGATTACTTCTCCCTTTATTAATGTTACTAGGAGGATCCCAACTTCTATATTGTGGGTTTTCCTATTTTTCATGTTACTCAATATCTTCCATTATACTTAGGAAACACAAGTTAAACAAAGCTTATATACATCAAAGAGACCTCTCCAACCCATCTGTCCTGCATGGAGAGTGTAGGCCAAATCCTCTCTGCCCTGGCTATTATAGGGTCATGCTCCTGCAGAGAAGACCTGAGGATGATAATGATGAATGATGTTCTGGTAATAATATTAAATTAAGAAAATTACTACATAATCAAACTTCACATAATTGTATGTAAGTATGATGAATCTTAATTCGTAATCAAGCTTTTTAACAGAACTTCATCCAGAGGTACTATTTTCGAAAAGGTAGCTATACAAGACAAGTGATTTTTTCTTACGAAAATCATTGATTTTTGAGCAGAATCGTGTTCAAAAATTGCACTTCTGGTGATTAATATAGGTTGACTGGCCAGCTAGTCAGAATTTGATTACCCTTACTTTATCATAAGCTTAACCTGGGCAGGTAGAACTTCACAACCCTTCAAAAAAATATGATTGCTTTGGCAAAAAGTTAAAGAAGTCCGAGAGTAAAGGTTGCCCGTTCAAAGCCTGCCCGTGTGGAATTTTTTCCCATATCTTTTTTTTTTTTCAATCTATTTTTTTTCGAGGCTTCAGTACACTTGATGTGACTATGCACAGCCTCATGGGGGACCTCTAGTATAAAATTTATCTTAGCAAAATCTATCTTAGCAACGTTATACACCTCCATAAGAGGTATACTGATATTGCTGGATGTGATAATGGATTGCTCAACACTGTGTTTAGCAATCCATTATAACCCATATCTTATTAATAAAAAAATAATTTAAGGCTTTACATCTTAGATAATGATAATAATATAAACTTGTTTATTTCCTCTATAAAGATTTTACATTTTCTTAAAACTAGGATTAAGGCTAGGTAGACTTAAAATCTTTATGGAGAGGCTAGTTGCTGAAATAGGTACAAGTGTACCTGTGCTACAGGTAGCCAGCCCCCCCCCCCCCCCCCCCTATATCATATCATGTCTGATTTACAAATAGAATTCTTAAGCTAGGTACTTTACAGAAGTAAGGATAGACTAATGTACTAGATTGGGATCGATCAAACAGCAAAAAAATATGTAAGAAGGTGATAAATGATACTCCATATATTGAAATCTATTAAAGAATTTAGAAATATGGTGTTACTAGCTGTTACCCGCGGCTTCGCCTGCGTAATTTATAGCCTATGTCCTTCTCGGTACCCTAACCTATGTGTATGCAAAATTTCATGATGATCGATTCAGTAGATACGGCGTGAAAGCGTAACAAACAAACAAACTCACTTTCGCAAATATAATATTATATTTGGGATTTGGGATGGGATTTGGGATTTGGGATTGGGATAAAGAGACTCACACATATATTTATTACTTATATGTATAAACATGAAAAGCAAGACACTTCTTCTTTGGCAGTTGTTTAAAAGAGATATTTGGAGTCGCCAAATCATGCCACTCTTCTAGAGTAGGTCGTTTCCATATCAACGACGTGGTCAACACGACACGATCTGATGGCAGCTTCCATCAATGCCAACAAAATGGCTGTAATTTAGGGAGAAATTAAAAAATAGCTCACTGCAACTTAAGTCGTAAAACTCACCGAAAAGGCGTAGGCGAAGGTACGGCGCAGATGTGGGATAGGATTATAAGCCTTATTATTATACTGAAAACGATCAATATCGCAAGAAAAGATTGACGCCTCCTCAAATCAAATCAAAAATCAAAAGGTTTATTCAGAAAATAGGCCTTTGCAGGCACTTTTTGACGTCATATCATATTTAAAATTATCTTATTATATAACATGTATTTATTAATTGATCAAAAGCTACAGACTATTACGAGCGTTTCGGAACCGACCACTGACCACCGCTGACGCACCGACCTCTAGCTGCCCGTCGAATCTTGCGATATAGTTTTTTCTCGCGAGTTTGGTCGTTTTGGGTATAACAATAGGGCTTAAAAAAGCTATCACAGTGTTCGATGCTTGTGCCTTATGCTTTCTCAGTGTGTTTTACGCCCAAAAAAGCTATTCATCACCAGGTCTTTTTTAGTCTCCACTGCAGGAGCACAACCCTCTGTGTACTACTATAGCCATATATTAGCAAGAGCAGCCAGAGGATTTGGCCTACACTCTCCACGCTGGCCAGACGGGTTGGAGAGGTCTCTTTGATGTATAAACATAGCTAGCTTTGTTTAGCTTGTGTTCCCTAAGTCGCCTTCTACGACATCCACGGGAAGAGTCCTACTCTGCCGGGAAGCACACGGCTACCTAGCCATTATAGACAATAAATACAAATTAGCAAGCGTACACAACAATTAAATTTTAATAAATTTTATTACCAAGCGATTAGCTAATGAAAAACATACACAATCATTACCTCATATCTTTTGAAACGATGTGTGTTAATTATTGATATTGAAATAACTTTGCGTTTTTAATGATAAACAATTAATTACTCTAAATTATGCGTAGTTGGTGTAAGGTATGACATTGATTTCTGATTGGAAGAATTTATAAAAAAGAAATATTGAGTTGGGCAAGGTCACAAGGTTTAACGACTTTAAACATTTTATTTCAATTCTAGCAGCCCTCCCCGGCTGCGCCCGGGCATGAATTATACCACTATAAACCTTCATTATGAATCACTCTATCTATTGGTGAAAACTACATGAAAAGATTTGAGTTTACCGCGAACAGACAGACAGCCGCGGCGGAGGACTTTGTAAGGGTTCCGTAGTAAACAAGGAACCCTTATAGTTTCGCCATGTCTGCCTGTCTGTCTGTCTGTCTGTCTGTCTGTCTGTCTGTCTGTCTGTCCGTTCGCGGTTTTACGCAGAGACTATAAGTACTAGAAAGCTGTAATTTGGTATGAGTATGTATATTAATCATGGCAAAAAAGTGGTAGAATAAAAACTTGAAAAAAAATTTTTTTTAGGGTAGCTCCCATACAAGTAAAGTGGGGGAGTAATTTTTTTTTCTCTATTTACCCACCGTGTGGGGTGTCGTTTAATAGGTCTTTCAAAAATATTGTGAGGTCGAGAACACCATTTTTCGATTTAGGGATCCGTTTTCGAAATATTTGGTTTAAAAGTGCGAATTTTTGTTAGAGGTAAGTGTCCCCCCCCTCTATCTGCTAAACGGTTATATATATAGATACGTGAAAAAAATTACAGCAGTAGTATATATACTGAAGTTTAAAGGAAAACTATCAGAGCTTAGTACTAAGTACAAACTAAAAAGTTATAGGCAACTTATAAACTGTAAAATTTCATACTATTTTCATTGTTAGATGTTTTTGGTCGCTAAACTGTAAGGTGCGAGTGTGAATAGTGTGAACTCAAAGTTGTCATTCGCAACTACGGAACCCTACACTGCGCGTGGCCCGACACGCACTTGGCCGGTTTTTTTATAATATGTATGTAGTGATAGTGATAAGGTGCTGGGTAACCAAAAGACTAATAATTTTCTAGGACACAGAATAAGCTTTGCCATCCAAAATGGCAATACCGTCAGCATTTTGGGTACCCTTCCGTGTGACAACGACCAGCGGTATATTTTGTACTGTTACTTTTTTTTAGAATTATACAAAAAATTTGTATTGTCGAGCTGAGTCAGCTGAGTGGCCCCTGTATGGATCGGAGAGGGTTTATTAACATTTTATATTAATATTATCGCCTGCCAGCATGCCTTTGTTTTGTTTATGACAAATTCCATCGCTGAGTACTGTACGGGGTAATACAATATGATTGACAGTGACTCACGGGCGTAGCCAGGAAGAGGGTGTTGGGGGTTTAAACCCTCCCCGAAAAGTTAGGATATTATCATGAATAATAATAACATAAGGAGAGGCGAGCGCTATAACTTATTACTTATTTACAAATGTCGTTTTGGATTTGCCTCCTGTAATACCCGCCGCCATCATTGATTATCCGATTCCGGATTCGTGTCTCCCCTAGGGGAGACATCAGGAGTTTTTAGTCTTGGTTTCTTCCATGGGTCGGGGAGATATCAGACCTAGCTTGTTAATAATATATTGAGTACTGGCCACTCGAAAATAAACAAGTATCTACCTATGTACCATATTTACTAGTCTGTTATCTTTCAATGTCAAGTCTGTCAGCATAATATTGCTTAAATTGAAACGACATCCTTTATTGCAAAATGAATTGCGCATATTTGCATTTTGTACATAGAAAAGGTGGAAACCGATCGCATTCAGACTAAACGGCTTGCCTCTCATGCTTATTACAGTTACCCTCTCTGATACTAAGATGTGGCTACGCCCGTGCAGTGAATCATGACTTGGCAGGCAGGAGTCAATGCGCTAAAGATATCGTTTATATATGGCGGTACACAAAGGAAACAAAAGGTCGGGTCTACGATGGTATCCCACCTGGTTTATTTGTAACTGACAGCACCATTTTTATTTGCCATGTTTGTTTTGTTTTTCGTGTGTGTAAGTAGCCATCACTGGTGTCAGATTTTCCAAGCAGCCTAAAGGCATCTGACATAGCTTAACGACTGCCATCTATGATGACAGCCGGGACCAACGGCGTAACGTGCCTTCCGAAGCAATGGAGGAGCTCGAGATATTTTTTATGCCACTTGTGATCACCCATCGAAGTGGGGACTACGACCAGGGTTGCTTAACATGCGTGAGCGCTAATAATGCTCACAACCAATGTGCCATCGGGCTCCTCGGTCACACCTATTATAGTTATCAGAACCCTCTCTAATACTAAAATCTGGCTACGCCCGTGCAGTGACTAATGACTTGGCAGGCAGGAGTCAATGCGCTAAAGACGATATCGTTTATATACGGCGGAACACAAAGGAAACAAAAGGTCGGGTCTACGAGGGTATCCCAGCTAGTTTATTTGTAACAGATAGCACAAAGGTACTCCAATATCAAAAGATAATCTATTTAAGGCGCTCCTATAGTAACACTAGCGCCACTCAACAATTACTTACTTCGCTGGCTCAGCGACCCGAAGTGGATCTTGGCCTCCGACATTAAAGTGCACTATTCCTCCCTATTCTGTGCCAAATCTGACCAGTCGGACACTTCTAGCTCTTTCAGGTCTTTGGCGACTTCATCCTTCCAGCGATATCTTGGACGCCCCACCGGACGGCGCCCGGAAGGTTGACCCAACAATTAATTCTTTTAATCCTGAATTATATCGAATTTTAAAAATCTAACAAGTACATAACTAGTAAATTACTTGTAGTATTTTAGTATTCATTTTCACTAATATTCGTTTGATAAAATAAGAGAAAAATAGGTTAACGCCAAAAGTGACCGATTTTTCTCTTTAAATATGGCACTTGTAAATTACTTGTAGTATACAAAAAATACTAAAGTAATTTAGTAGTTTTGTACTTGTTAGATTTTTAAAATTCGATACATTTTATGATTCAATGAATTTAATTGCTGGGTGGCGCTAGTGTTGTTATAAGAGCGCTTTAATAGTAGTAGAATATAGATCCTTATTAATGAATATAAGTACACAAAGGATTTCATTTCATTTAGCCGTGACCACACTATTCTACTCTCCATAGAACCATTCTAGCAGAGTGGAATACGACAATTCCAAGTCTTCACGTTGAATGTCGTAGAAGCCGACTTAGGAAACACAAGCTAATCAAAGCTTATAAACATCAAAGAGTCCTCTCCAACCCGTGTGGCCACCGTGGAGCGTGTACGCCAAATCCTCTGACTGCTCTGGCTAATATTAGTAGCAGAAATAAATAATACATATAGGGTCAAATCACACAGACTGAGCTAACCACTCAGTAAGTTCTTCGATGATAATATTGTATAGTAGCGAAACAAAATATGGTTTTACATCCAAGATCCAGGCCAAACTGAAAATTATTTTCATCATGACCTGGGCGGGGAACGAACCCAGCGATTCAAAAGCCGCAGAAGTCGTCGTATGTTAAGTTACAATATAAAATAGATAATTTGTTAAGACCTTCGATCACGAAGTTGAGACACTTTTTTAGGAATTCTGCCACTATTTCGGCTGGCTTTTACGTTTTCATTGGGAATAGAAGCAGCTGGTACGTTTTTTTTTTCTTTAAGACCAGCGTGGAATAAATGGTCATGACGATGATGGCTCGAAAGGTACTCGTAAAAACTCAAGGGTTCAATCCACTTGGCATTCTAGATTCTAGATTCTAGAGGCATGCGGCCCACCCGCATGGCAATCTAGAATGCCAAGTGGATTGAACCCTTCTCCAGGGAATATATTTATATTTTTTATTTTGGTCTTGAAAGGTACAGAGCTCTGACGCATGTGATCCCAACCTCTAATTCGTGCGGTCTGTTCTGTCATGGTTATATATCATATGATGAGGAAATAAAAGCACTACTCACGTAGCTTCTCTTATTTAAAATTGTACCCCCTAATAGGCGCTCCGATTAATATACTTATAGTGATAGACCGATGACCGAATGACCGTAATAAACTAAAATACTCCACCGACAAGAGCTTAAATAGAACGAAACTGGTCGGCGATTCCTACTAACATACGAAGACCGTAAGGCACAAGAGTACACAAGAGATACCTACATCCATCACTCACATCACAGCAGTACCTATATAATTAATTTATTTATATGCACAATTTATTTTACTTCGATTGATTTATGTTGCAGAAGTTAATGCTGTTAATTATTATTTTACAATAAGCTTCATAACTTGAGTTTTATGACGTAAGCTGGATTATAACTATTTGCAAAATTCTAGCTGTGTTCGCGACTTCGTCCGACGAAATTATAGCCTATGTGAAAGGTGAAAGAATTTTACTATTCAATACTAACAAACAATTAAATTTTCCTCTTTATAATATTAAAATAATCACAGACAAACGAACATAAAGTATGTACGTTTATCTATACTAATATTATGAAGCTGACCAGTTTGTTTGTTTGGTTGAACGCGCTAATCTCAATAACTACTGGATCGATTTAAGGTAAGATAGTCCCTGAATGCCATAGGCTAGGTATCTACCACGGGTGACGCCGGGCGGACTGCTAATCCCTTATGTTAGTTTAGACAAAGACAATATAATACTGTGTGCCGTGTGGTTCCCGGCAGAGTAGAATAGGACAACTCCAAGTCATCCCTGGATATCGTAAAAGGCCGACTAAGGAAACACAAGCTAAAAAAAAGCTTATTAACATGAAAGAAACCTCTCCATTCCGTCTGGCCAGCGTGGAGAGTGTAGGCCAAATCCTCACACTACTCAGGCTAGTAGGTATATGGCTCTGGTAGTACAGAGAAGGTCGTGCTCCTGCAGTGGATACTAGAAGGACCTGATGATGATGATGATGAATATAATACTAACGTATAGACTGCCCACCTCATACAAAAATATTGGACCAAATTAAGGTGGCGAAAAGTAGGCGACTGTGTGGCCAAGTATGGCGGTGCAGACTACCGCCATCTAGTATCGAGTGGCTGATTTAATCTGCGTTAGCTTAAAACTTACTAAAACTGGGGTGTTATTTTAAAATAAAGGGCCAAAAATATTGTTCTGATTATTTATAGGATATATTTGTGAATAATGCTTTTATATTTTCATAATACGGAAGATACACTGTTGTGTAGCAATGAGTAGCGCCATCTATGCGAGTCTCTGAGAACAAATCGTACGATTAAGGCGTTGGGACCACATGGTTTAGATGAAGACTACAAACAAACAAACTTAATAGACCATGCAAACATACTTATCTTATAATAGAGCAATTACATTCATTTGCTAATTATGATTAGAAGCTCCCCATAATCATAAGAGAGGAAATGCATTGTTCTACGTAAGTAAGTAATTTGTAGTTATTTCAACATATCCGCGTTGAAAATAAACTTTTAATATGTTGATGAGCGAGATACATGCTTGTTTGCTAACTTTTAACAACTACGGTGTATGTTTGGATGGTCACTAGAACATCCATTACGGTTTTTATATATCTTAAATAAAAAGAGACCATTACGAAAGCCGTAATGGATGTTGAAGTGACCATCAAATCGATGTACACACACCGCAGGTGTCAAAAGTTAGCAAATAGGCCTTTTCGCACAAGGTTAATTCTGAACCCCTTCGCGATGAGCTATTTTGGAATCACGATTGCTAAATGATGCAAAAATGAAAGTTTTTTTGACTTTGTACAGGAATTCGACCAGCTAGCTTTACGAAGAATTTGTACTTCTTCTTTTCTCTTACAATTTTGTATTTTCAACCGACGAAATAAAAGCAAAGGATTCTCATGTCGATGCGTATTTGACAACGCATAACTTTTTACCGAGTAGTCCGATTTTGATAATTCTTTTATTATTGGAAAAGGTATAAACCGAAGTTGGTCCCATATAAATTTGAAAGGGTAGATAAACAGGGGCAAATCAGTAGCGGCTCGTGACTCAAAGACCTGGTGGTGCACATCATAAAACATGCCTAAACAATATGGATAATTCCTAAGTGCAGAAATAATTCTCTTATTTTGATAGGCAAATCAATCATCCCCTGAGGGGATGATTGATTTTTTGCTTTTCAGTTTATTACCACTATCTATTTTCTTTTAAAACTTTTTATTAATATTGCTAGAGGTTTCAGTATCAACCTGAATACAAGCTGCACGCCCGTTTACTTACTGATTAAAAAGGAGGAATAATCATAGTGGATGTCGTAAAAGGCGACTAAGGAAACACAAGCTAACAAAGCTTATAAACATCAAAAAGACCTCTCCAACCCGTCTGGCCAGCGTGGAGAGTGTAGGCAAAATCCTCTGACTGCCCAGGCTAATATATGGCGATGGTAGTACAGAGAGGGTCGTGCTCCTGCAGTGGAGACTAGTAAAGACCTGATGATGATGATGAATCATATGCGAAACCGCTGCAATCGCTCATAGAATATAAAAGCCTTCTCATTATAAATTATAAAATTGCTTCACGACATTGTAATATCTTATGTTCATGACGTTATTGCAATCAGAAATTAATTACGAAGAGGTCGTAAACTTGGAAGATTGACAACTGGTCTCATCATGCTGTAATGCCTTTGGTACACGTGCAGAGTATGTGGTAGAGTAGCCGTGTGGTTCCCGGCAGAGTAGAATAGGACCAAGTCTTCCCGTTGTTGTTGTTTTTCGTGTGTGTAAGTGGCCAACACTGGTGTCAGATTTTTCAAGCTGCCTAAAGGCATCTGACATAGCTTAACGACTGCCATCAACGATGACAGCCGGGACCAACGGCTTAACGTGCCTTCCGAAGCACGGAGGAGCTCGAGATATTTTTATGCCAGTTGCGGTCACCCATCCAAGTGGGGACTGCGCCCGGGGTTGCTTTACTTAGTTATTAGTACTTAGGAAGTACATAGTTCGACGGTACCGCTTTGCTTTTGAACATTTAAAGTTAAGGCGTAGTGAGTTCACACACCAGCGCCACCCATTAATTCTATAAGTCCTAAATCATAACAAATTTAAAAAATCTCATAGCTGAATGCCCTTGTAAATTACTTGTAGTATTATTGGTACCAGTTTTCACAATTTTTAATTTGACGTATTAAGAGAACGAATTATTACCGCCAAAAGTGGCCACTCTTGGCGGTAAAAATTCGTTCTCTTAAACTTAGATTGTAATATCTATGAAAGTAACAAAAAGAATACTACAAGTAATTTACTAGGGCAATCAGCTATTAGATTTTTTAAATTTGATTTGATTTAGGAGTAAATTAATTAATCGCTGGGTGGCGCTAGTGTGTGAACTCACTTCGCCTTAACCACTTGCTAAAACACATTATCCAAAAAATATATTAAAATATATTCAAAATAATATATTATTTTTAACACATCACGTGCTGATAAGGAAGTGCTGGCAAATATTTGTATTTTTTATATATTAGTTATGTTTGTTTACCGATGTCTTTGTCATAAATTTGGACATAAAAATAAAAACCAGTTTGTTGATTTATTACGTATTTTTATTATATGTATTGGACGGCCAACGAGCAAGCGGCTCACCTGATGGTGAGTGATCACCGCTGCCCATGGATTACTAAACAGATTTGTTTTTTGAAGGTTCCAATGTCGTAACGATTCGGGGATCCGGGTGCCACCGCAGGAAGTAAATAAATAATGAAGTGAACAATATGTTATTACGACGAGCTCCGTGGCGCAGCGGTCATCACGCCTGCCTGCGACACGGATGGTCCCGGGTTCGATCCCCGGTCAGGTCAAGATGGAAAACGATCTTTTTCAGATTGACTTGGGTCTTGGATGTTTATCTATTTATGTATTTTTTATAAAATATAGTATCGTTGAGTTAGTATCCCATAACACAAGTCTAGAACTTACTTTGGGGCTAGCTCAATCTGTGTGATTTGTCCGTATATATTTATTTATTTATATTTTATTAGTTCTAGAACATTAAAATGAACGAAGAAAGAAATATAAAAAAGCAAATCTATATACATATTTATGGAGTTATGGAACCAAGCTTACCAGAGCGCGTGCCTCCGGATGAGTATATATAAATATTCCTGTAGAATAATATCTAAGGTGGAATACAGACATCTCTGGTATAATAAAATCTGTTGCTACCATCACCGTGACGAATTGATCACGTTCGCGTGCTTGTCGTCATTTCGCTGTGGTGGTAAGGGCGTATCCAATTCACCTTCACGGTTAGTCTTCAAATTACCGTACTTACATGGAACGACTGGGTAATTTCACTTTTCGAGTGAGAATACTCTTACGTTGCTCATACATTCTTTCATCACGTCTTTTTTCCTTGCAGGGCAGACAGGGACTCACAGGGTACAGGGGGTGGTCTCGTAGGTGAGAGCGGAATCAAAATAGTGATGGGTTGCTAGCCGCATCGCCTATTGACATGACACCTGACGCCCATTTCCTCGATCGGCTCTTAAACGCGGGAACCCTTTTTAAAATATAATTTTCACAGAGTCATTTTGAAAGCCCCTAATTAGGCAACTGCTTGCAAAATGCTATACCCACATACTATGTGGCCATACTGTCTGCTTAGATTGCTTTGCAAGGTCTAATCAAGCATTTATGTCGTTTTATTGTAGATACCATTTACAACCACTAAAGAGATTAAATATATGAAATCTTTATTACTAATTCGTAGATTAATTTATTTAGAGGGGCTATTAAGCAGATTTTCATGCAACAAAATTATGGTTATTCGTTGAAATTAACTACATATAAGTATCTGTATCTTCAAGTTATTTCTCAGAAATTAATAGAGGGTAACAAAAAAGAGCATTGAGACAATGATTTTAGAGGTTCCTTACAAAAAAATTCGTTGAAATACTTAATTGATATCTTACTACATATAAGTATCTGTATCTTCAAGTTATTTCTCAGAAATTAATAGAGGGTGACAAAAAAGAGCAATAAAACAATGACTTTTGAGGCTCCTTGCAAAAAATTAAAAAAAAACTGAACCTGAAAATGATACCAAAAAAATGATAGTTGTGGTAGAGCCACGCTACCGGCAAAAATCACTTCAGCTGGTAGCATGAATGGGCTGGCTCGTCCGGGGAAGTACCACACTCTCACAGAAAATCGACGTTTGAGTAGTAGCTTTACAGCTTCTATGCTTCGTTCGGTGAGTGAGAGAGCCGGAGGCCCATCCCCCCTCCCCTCTGAGGAGGGAAAACAAAAGGCCGGCAACGCTCTTGTCATACCCCTGGTGTTACATTAGTCCATGGGCAGCGGCGATCACTTACCATCAGGTGACCCGTTTGCTCGTTTGCCGTCCTCTGACATAAAAAAAAAAAACCATTAGAAGATCTCTTGTGCATCTGTCTTTCCGTCCGTCTGTCACAGCCAAAAAAGCACGAAAGTAGAATAAATGCAGTTGAAAAGAGAGCGCTAAGATGTATGTGTGGTATAGCTTTAAAAGATCGGGTAATGACGTAGTGCGAAAGCGATGTGGAGTAAAAGATGTTACAGTGACCAAGATTGCGAAAGGAATGTAAAAATTCGTTGGCTACATTGAAAGGACGGATGAAAGAAGAATAATCCAAATCCCAACTAATATTATAAATAAAAAAAAAACCGGCCAAGTGCGTGTCAGGCCACGCGCAGTGTAGGGTTCCGTAGTTGCGAATGACAACTTTTGAGTTCACACTATTCACACTCGCACTTTACAGTTTAACGACCAACAACATCTAACAATGAAAATAGTATGAAATTTTACAGTTTATAAGTTGGTTGCCTATAACTTTTTAGTTTGTTCTTAGTACTCAGCTCTGATAGTTTTCCTTTCAACTTCAGTATATATACTACTGCTGTAATTTTTTTCACGTGTCTATATATAACTGTTTAGCAGATAGAGGGGGGGGGGGGGACACTTGCGTCTAACAAAAATTCGCACTTTAAAACCAAATATTTCGGAAACGGATCCCTAAATCGAAAAATGTTGTTCTTAACCTCACAATATTTTTAAAAGACCTTTTTAACGATACCCCACACGAGGGGTAAATAGAGAAAAAAAAAATTACTCCCCCACTTTACTTGTATGGGAGCTACCCTAAAAAAATTTTTTTTTCAAGATTTTATTCTACCACTTTTTTGCCATGATTAATATACACACTCATACCAAATTACAGCTTTCTAGTACTTATAGTCTCTGCGTAAAACCGCGGACGGACAGACAGACAGACCGACAGACAGACAGACATGGCGAAACTATAAGGGTTCCTTGTTTACTACGGAACCCTAAAAAGTGAGTTGGTTTGTTCGTTTGTTTGTTACGCTTTCACGCCGTATCTACTGAACCGAACATCATGAAATTTTGCATACAAATAGGTTAGGGTACTGAGAAGGACATAGGCTATATATTACGCGGGCGAAGCCGCGGATAACAGCTAGTAAATAATATAGACAGTTGGCCAGGGTCGGCCTCTTGGAGAGTATTGCGACTAGATTGCAGACGGTCTTAAGAGTCACCTGGAAGCGCATGTCTCCATACAAACTGAAAAAGGGAATTGTGGCAATATTTGATAAGTTTAGGGCAAAATTAAGCATCTAATCAATTAATCTCATTATAATCTACGTACGTACCTATACAGTTTGGTTAAATTATCAAATATTTGAGAATTATACGCCTCTCAAGATTTCCATACAAATTTGAAAAGGCTTGTAATTCTCAAACCATTGGTATTTTAACCAAGCTGTATAGGTACGTACGTAGATTATAATGAGATTAATTGATTAAATGCTTAATTTTACTCCAAAATTATCTAATATTGCCACAATTCCCTTTTTCCGTTTGTATGAAGACATGCGCTTCCAGGCGACTCTTAAGAGGATCGACTACCTGTAATTTTCATACAAAAAGCGATAACTCTTCCACTCCCCTAAACCTTTACATGAAGAAATTTTGGTGTCATTCGATTTAGCACACTTAAATCTAGGGCTAACCGTTTTTCTTTTTATTGATTCGGTTTAGATTAATTAAAATAAATTAAAATGTTCCGGGTATGTTTTATATAAAAAATATGGATATTTACTTAGATGCTCATAGCTTTCGTTGTAAGCAATTTATCTTATATATCAAAACGTACAGCCCTACTTTTCCAATTAATCAATAATGTGTAAAAAAATATTGAAATTGGAGTATGTTTAAGGGGTGGGAAGCGTTATCGCTGTTTGTATGAAAATTTACAGGTAGTCTATCTTCTTTAAAAGAAATGTTATAAAAGTACCTGAAACCGAAGAGCACGCATGAGGAGAGTCATGGGTGTAGATGAAGCTAGAGATAAATAAATATATATACGGACAAATCACACAGATTGAGCTAGCCCCAAAGTAAGTTCGAAACTTGTGTTATGGGATACTAACTTAAACTTAACGATACTATATTTTATAAACATCCAAGACCCAGGTCAATCTGAAAAAGATCATTTTCCATTTTGACCTGACCGGGGATCGAACCCGAGACCTTCCGTGTCGCAGGCAGGCCTGTTGACCGCTGCGCCACGGAGCTCGTCAAAAGAGATATTTGTCAGGATAGCAGCAAGTGGGGATCCATATTCCCTACCATGAAAAATAGGCGCGTTATGTATGTTAAAAAGCAAAGGTGATAACTGGTAAAAAAATCCAAGGTGATAAGATACAATCAAGGGCATTTATAACACTGATTTCACAAAAGTCCATTAGAATCAGTTTGTAAAACAAACAAAAACCGTCCGCTGAAACTCCCGCCAAGAACCTCACTTGCATTTATCAACGCCATCTATCTAATGCATCCTCTACACAATCACCGATGATGATCGCCTATTTTGTGACGATTCATTCTACATTGCTGCTTAACTCACAAGAGCTTTTAAAAGTTTTCATTCCAACGCAGCAATGTACAGTAAATCATCGCGATAACACCCGATCATCGGCGATTGTGAAGAAGACACATAATTCATTAATTTTTTTCTTTTTTTTTAATGTCACTTTGAAAACCCCTTATTAGGCCAGTGTTTGCAAAATGTTGGCTAATATTTGACGCGGAGCAACAACTGACAGATTGTTTCCCAAGCTAACCGGATGGACCGGAGTTCTTGGCGGGAATTTCAGCGGTGTTTGTATTTGGTTGTTTTGCAAATTGCTTGTAGTGGACTTTATAATGTGAATTTGGTGTTATAAATGCCCATGTTACATGAACAATGTGTAAAATAACTGAAATAGCTGTCATGGTCCATGGTGCGGCTGATGTGTGATTGACTTAGCGGGCTGGTGCTTCGCTTTGCTGCGTCGTCTATGATGAAGCGGATTTGCGAAGAATTGTCATCAGGGACTTCGCCAAACCACCGAAATGATTATACCAAAATTTCGTGCAATAAACAAGAAACTCGCCAACTGGTGAAATAAATGAAAAAAGGCTCCAAAATTCATATCAAGGTCGTAAAAAAAATATACCGTTCCTGACGTCTTTGGTCGGAACATTCAATAGCACGTGGCCACTAGAATTATAAAATTCTAGTTTTTGGACTGACATAATATATAAGTTATGATTTGACGTAGGAGTGGCGTGATCATTATTAATAATAAGTGGCTATTGGAAGCTGATTGAATTTTAGTTTGTAATAAATAACAGACTTATTCTACCTGCGGTTCTACTGGTTTTTTTTTGACATGCGTTAATTGTTATTAATAAAAGTCACTGCGACTTTGAATCGCTCACGTCGAGTTTCTTACCAACATACCATATTTAAAACTCTTCCCGCGCAGACCGTAAAAGCCGATCAAGGGATTTGGCGAAAATCTAATAAACGGCATTAGGCGATGCGTCTACTCATCACAATTTCGATTCCGCTTTCCCCCTTGACGGTGACACGCTTAACTTGCCCTTTGGGTTTTATAACCTTGGGCTCTGTCTACCCCGTAAGTGAAGATGTGATAATCTTTTTTTGCATGCCTCAAGCTTCCAATTTTATTTTATTTCTATTAATTGTTGTTATAGCAAGTTTGGAGAATTGCTGCGATTACGATGCGTGATGAATTATCTGCATGAATAAAATTAGACGTTCGTGCTAAGCCCCGTTAAATAAAGTCATAAAATCGTTGGACATACCAGTCTATACCTTTCTATTAGAGCTTACGTCGGTTAATACTCCCTGATCAGAAAGTGGTTTTACTTTCTTTGAGCGCCGGCTATACCTATATGATGAGGCTAGACTGAGGCAAAGACAATATAATACTAACGTATATAGACTGCCAACCTCATGAAAATATTGGACAAAATTATGACCTGCAATAAGGTAGGCGGCATAGTTAGGCGAAGGCACTGCAATGTTCTTTTCCACTCGTCCGTTAGTCCGCTTTACTTACTTATAACTAAAATATTTGTAGGTACCTAAAATATTTTAATTAAATAACATATATTTCGTGAGTAGTGCTTGATTTAAAGTTGTGACTCAACCAGTAGCGCTTTTGAACCTGTGAGGGAGAAATCGTACGCATTAGAGATGGTGGTAATGGTTATAGGAAATTGAGTGCAACCGATTTCCTGTATTCATACTCACTTTTGAGAAGGACTTTAAAGTTCACAAACAACGCCGAATGACCAAATTTTACATACATAATACTAACATTTAACAGATTTTATGTAAAGCCGAATCACCGTTCTGTAACTTTATATATATTCTGTAAAACTGGGTCAAATTATGACTGGACCCACAGCCAGACACGGTCTACCGGTTCTAAAGTGTCCGGTAATTTTCCAATACTTCCGATATCAGAATCAACTGAAGTCAATATAAGATGTTACTGTATAAACAGGTACCGGTATTGAACTTTGTCAATGGTCATTCAAGTTATGCAACCGTTGCAAAATTGTAAGGGATATTTTGAACATTCCCACATTAACGAAAGAAGTGTAGATGTTTATGTTTAGCTCAGTAGCCAGAAATAGAAATCCGTTAATTTTCCAATCCATATCAATATATAATCAATATATATATATATAAGATAAATAATCAATAAAATTCCAATATTACAATCAAACGAAGTCAATATTTGATGTTATTTGGTAAACACTACAGGCACCCACCGGTATTGAGCGTTGTCATGCAAATGTTACAAAACCGTGAAGGTTATTTCGAAAATTCTTACATAAAGTTTAGATTTGCAGGTTTTTATGAATAGCTACTGGTCTCCCTTCAACAAAATCCGACATTTTCCAATATTTCGAATATTAGAGAGCGTTGCATATGTAACCGTAAGGAATGCTTATGTGCGTGCTGCGCTACTATCCTCACAAAACCTCGGACCTCTTTGGATCAGCTTATCCTGATCTGGAGGACTACAGGCACTACGCACCAGGTGATATTCTGAAGCTCATGCAGTCCTTCTTCAGGAATCACCGTGTGGGTGAGTAAGGCATGGGGTAAGTACAAAATAACCCAAAGGTTAGACGTGCTTCCGATTTCGGCCCCAATTAAGATAAGATAAGATCCTCACAAAAGGTCTAATAAATCAGTGCGTTAATAGCAGTCGTGTGTTTCACTAGCTCCTCTTGCCCGCATACTTAACAATAGTCAATATTTGATTTTACTTGATAAACAGGCACAGCTTTGTCATGCAACCGTTGCAAAATCGTGTGGGTTATTTCGGAAAGTTCCCACATTAATGAAAAATTTGTTGATTATTTATAACTTCTGGCTGACCGCAAGCAAAATCCGGTGATTTTGCAATGTTTCAAATATTAGAATCAACCGAGCAAAATCAAAATTCCCAAGTTACTCAAAGATTTGTAAATGTTTATTTATAGCTACGAGTACTGTTCTACCGACAGCATAGATGGGTAATTTTTCAATATTTCCTATATGAGGATCAACACAAATCAATATTGAATGTACTTAGTAAATAGACGGACTCCGTCATTGAGTTGCAAAAGTGTGAGGGATATTTCGAAGATTCGCACAAATATGATATCGGCAATTACTCGTATGGCAATGGGGTTACGCTAGTTTAAATATGTTATTTGTTTATGTAGTGAAAATCTACTCGCACGGACGAGCTTCGCAACCACGGCATTTGCAGTTTTGCACCCATGTAGGGTTGCCAGGCGTCCGGATAAAGCCGGACACAGTTAGGCTTTTTGGTTTGCATGTCCGGCCGAATCAATCGGAGTCCGGCCTGTCCAGCTTTGGTTAGGCTTTTTAAATTAGACAATTTTTGAAGATTGATAGAATTTATGAAAATTTTATGGTAACAAACGCCTGCCTGATTAATAAAATATTAAGGGACTCCGGTCTTTTAACCCAAATGTCCGGCTTAACTGGCGGTTCTGTCCGACCAAAGACTATATAATACTAACGTAATAGACTGCCCACCTCATACAAAAATATTGGACCAAATTAAGGTTGCGAAAAGCAGGCGAATGTTTGGCGCAGGAGAGTTGATTGCTACTCGGTACTAGATGGCGGTAATCTACGTTAGCCTTCAACTTACTAAATATACGGTGTTATTTTAAAATATTATGCCTAAAATATTGTTTTGATTTTTAATAAGACATATTTTGTGAATCATGTTTTTATATTCTCATAATACGGTAGATACAATGTTGTGTAGTTTCGAGTGGCGCCATCTATGTGAGTCTCTGGGAACAAATCGTACGATTAAGGCGTTGAGACCACATGGTCCGACTATTCACTTTCAAGACCTGGCAACACTGCTCGACATTACTCCTACGGGTCATGGAGTTATTGGTTGGTAACATTATTTATTGGCAATTAATTAATTGATAAAAACTATGAACTAGATTTTATAAACTAGAATAAAATCAATTAATATTGGGAATATTGGGAAATTGTTTTTAGAATTAAAAAAAATACAGCAGCTATAATAGAAATAAGACTAATTTTATTGTTCAATTACAATTATTATGTCAAAAAAAAATACGGGACGT
Organism: Rhodophaea formosa; assembly: GCA_963082605.1. Taxonomy (NCBI): domain Eukaryota; kingdom Metazoa; phylum Arthropoda; class Insecta; order Lepidoptera; family Pyralidae; genus Rhodophaea; species Rhodophaea formosa. Next base: position 1,689,204 of record OY720228.1, on the reverse strand, counting down.
CTCGTGAAAAAGGCATAATAAAAAAAATACGTTAAGTGTATGCCCAATCCTCTGAATGCTCTGGCTAATAGGCTCTGGTAGTCGGAGAGGGTCGTGCTTCGGCAGTGGAGACTGGGAGGGACCCGAGGATGATGATGATGACGAAAAAAATACGGGTGGTCCCGTGAAATAGGGAATGTCGGAAACCCTAGTATGCGTATAGTGCACCCTAGTAAACGTAAGATTTCTATATCCGGTGCTAAATGTACAAAGTCCTAAGCTCATACTTGAAAGGCTCAAGTGCGAGCTTTGCGAAACAGTCACTGACACAGATAGCGAGTTTGCAAGACTTCAAATGTTTGTGGCGCATTTACTACGTCAATAATCTATGAACACATTCTAAACAGTTATATATCAATATCTGGTGAAGTATAGGGACTGATTCAGTGATTTAAAAGTGCGACCTATAACTATACCTATACTTAAAAAGTTCAGATGTTGAAGAGGAAAAGGAGGATGCAGAGGGATGGCTGAAACGGAAACCTTTAGTTGTCATGTCAACCACAGAAACCAAATGTCTGAATCTGAAATCCTGGTAGAGACCACAGCTATGCTTTATAAACGAAAGCGCTTATAATTCATTCGCTTACTGGGCCATTGAGCTCATCTAACTATTCAAACTTCAACATTTCAAAGATTTATAATTATATAGTAGATCTTGTGGCCACCCATCCTAGTATAGACCACACCTAAGATTGCTTTCCATGCGGAAGTGCTTACAATTCTTAGGCCATTGAGCTCCTCAAACTAAACTTTTCTAAGGACTATACATATAGTACTTCCACGCTGGTCTGCTAGTAAACAAAAAACGTACAATGTACCAGCTGCTGCTCATCCTGCACAGACCATAAAAGCCGGTCAAGGAATTGGGCGAAACCCAAGGAATAATTTCAATAGCCGATGCAGCTAGCAAACATTCACTATTTAAGTAGATGCCGTTTTTCACCTACTCGCCCACCGACTACATGTGGCCTTTGAGTCTTATGACTTTGGCCTCTGTCTACCCCGTTAGGGAAACAGACGTGATAACATGTTTTTATACATAGTACACTAGACTAACAGCGCTGTAGTATTGCAACGGAAGTGGGGTCGCTTGCCAAACCAGTTTGTTAAACGTTGCGATATGCCTATTGCCTAGTTTGGTGCGAAAAATACTTGTATTCCGTTGAAGACCCTTCTCGAGTACCAGTAGATTCTATTCAACATACATACATACATATTATCACGCCTCTTTCCCATAGGGGTAGGCAGAAACTATGGATTTCCACTTGATTCTATTCAAAAAACCACATAACATCAAATGTTGGTCGGCAATGCAAGGAACTTGAAAAAAATCCTTATTTTCATACAGAAGGGGCCGAGCGTGCCTGCAATTTGTAAGAAAATTAGGTTTTTTTTTGAGTTCCCAGTATTGATCACATTGAAAAAGTTTAACGTTCTGATGGAAAACGGTGGACGTATCAACACACATGGCGTCGTTGAAGTGGGGTCGCTTGCCAAACTCGTTTGTGAAACGTTACGATATACCTATTGCCTAGTTTGGTGCGAAAAATACTTGTATTCCGGCGAAGATCCGTCTCGAATTCCAGTAGATTCTAGATCAAAAACTACATAACATCAACTGTGGGGCGTGAGAACCCGGGGTTCTCGTATATGACAGAATTTATGACAAATCTGCTATTATTACAGATCATATCATAGAGTCCGGATATATTATGCATTAGAATCCTAATCCTAACTAATATTATAAATGCGAAAGTGAGTTTGTTTGTTTGTTACGCTTTCACGCCCAACCTACTGAACCGATCATCATGAAATTTGCATACACATAGGTTACGGTACCGAGAAGGACATAGGCTATAAATTACGCGGGCGAAGCCGCGGGGAACAGCTAGTACATAATATATACGGACGAAGTCGCAGACAACAGCTAGCTTACACATGCTCGTATCTTTTGAAAGTTACATCATCATCATCAAATTTAAGAGCTGGGCTCTTGTCGGTGGAGCTTCTTCCATTCCTCTCTTTCTTTTGCCAGTTGTTTGACTTCTCTGTAAGTAGCAACGTTAATTTTTACTTTTATTTGACTTGACCAAAAACATAATAGAAGGAAAAATAGAAGGAAAAAGGGGACCAGGAAGGCCGAGACACACTTTCATGAACCAAATAAAAGAAAGTTACATACAGCATTTAAATTGATTTTCGACATACCTCATACTCATAGGGTCGTGCTCCTGCAGTGGAGATTAAAAAGGACCTGATGATGACCGTCGGTGTGTCCAATGCGCTTGCTGGTGCGTAGTACGGAGAATAGGAGTAATAATGCAGTATTGCAGCGGAAGTACCTGTCTTGCCAAACCCGGTGCTCGGAAGATGGCGTGGCGCTTGGGCAACCGTTGCGATTGCGATACATGGCCTTTACGCCTAGTTTGACGCGAAAAAACTGTTCGCATTTCCGATAGTAGCCGCTGTGTAGTAGAGGTGTTATATTAGGGTCAGATATCAAGAACCATATTATCGAATATATTAGTTTACCGATATTATGTTCCGTTAAACGTTCTCCAAGAACGGTGAAGAACAGGCTGGGATTATGCAGGCGATATTATTTTTTGAGGTTTTTTACCACAGTATTTTACATCTACCTATCAATATAAAATGCATTAAGAACATAAGAGATGTGACAATTTTTAATTATTTTGGCGAAAAATTTTTCCTTCTTGCTTTTAACACCTCTATTTCGTATCGTCGTAGTTAGGACGCGAACGGATGCGGAACGCGAACGGGCGCGGAACGCAGTAACGCAGCCGGTTCACTGATACGATACTTTGGATATTAAACTGTTCTTGACGGTTCTTCGGGAACGCGTTCTTCGGATATCACATAACCTAATATATTTGTATTATGTTCTGCAGCGCTCATATTATGTTCTCGGTATCGGTTCTGATATATCAGTAACACCTCTACTGTGTAGGTAGGCGGGGCAGTGCGCCGGGGCCACCATGCTTGGGGGCCCCAAAATCTGTTTTATGGTTCCGCAGTTCCGTACCCAAACGGTAACAACGGGACCATATTCACGAGATTCCGTTGTCTTCCTGTTTGTCCGTTTCTCACCAGGCTGTATCTCATATACCGTGATAGCTAGACAGATGATGTATTTCTGTTGCCGTTTTGATAACAAATACTCCAGAATAAAATAAATAATTAAGGGAGGCTTCCATACAACAAACATGATTTTTTCCATTTTTGCTCGATAGTCTAATGTAATAAAGATGGTGAGGAACCCTTCGTGCGCGAGTCCCACTCGCACTTGACCAGTTCTTTTTTTATACTACTAAGTGGGCAAACATACCTACGGCCCACCTGACGAAAAGCGGTTACCGAAGCCTATAAACGCCTGCAGCACCAGAGGTGCCAAACCAAACATGTACAAATGTAAAATGTATGTGCCTAAATAGTTAGGTGGCCGCAGTATTTTTACCTAAGGGCCCTTTGTCACTTAGCTACGCTACTGGATAGTAGGCTTTGCACTTCACAAGGTGAAGAATATATTAGGGTCCGAATCGTAACAGTCTCGTTACTACTATTATTATTCTTTGACAGTGTTTCCGAATATTACTCTTAATGGTTTTATATTATGTTCCTGTATGGATAATCTCAGATATAACACCCAACTGAAATTAGGTTATCCTAAATGTTACCGTTTGTTATTTTTGCTTTAGAACATATATATCTAATAATATTTGTTTTCGGTTTTGTTTCAGATCGCGAAAAATATTGAAAACTCATGTAAGTACCGATAATTTATTGTCATCGGTTTTTTATAAGCACGGCTTCGCCTCGTGCCTATAAACACCTCGACTTTAATATCCAACTTACCGTACTTACATTAAAATTTTACTATTATGAACTACTGTTTACAGTTTAAAGTGTTTACATCCGTCAAAAGTGGTATTTTTTGACAAAAACACTAGAAAAGCTTCACGTTCGTACTTATAATTGTATGCAGATATTCATAAATTAGGTAGAAAAATTGATTCCGGTCTCGTGTCTCCCCTGATGGCTCCCCTGGGGGAGCTAAGGGCCTCGTAGAACAACATTTTAAATGATATCTTCGTTTTGTTTCAAATGGGGGCAGATCGGGGACCGCCGCTGTCGAAATTTGAAGACAGTCGTTAAACTGACATCTGTTTTGGCCACTTCATCATCATCATCATATCTCCACAGTCCTCCATAGTCTCCACTGCGGGAGCATGACCCTCTCCGTACTACCAGAGCCATATATTAGCCAGAGCAGTCAGAGGATTTGGCCTACACTCTACACGCGGGCCAGACGGGTTGTAGAGGCCTCTTTGATGTTCATAAGCATTTTTAGCTTGTATTTCCTAAGTCGTCTTCTACAACACCACCAGAAGACTTGGAGTGGTCCTATTCTACTCTGCCGATAACCACTTTGCCTTTTGGCCACTTACAACTCACGTAAACAAAAACACTTAGTTACGCATTATCGCCCTTGACTGAAGTGCGATGCATCCGCGGCGTCTGTTGCAACTGCAGCATGCAACCGATAATAGTACGTTCGTAACCCGTTTGTGCGTTTAATTGTATACTTACGTTAGTTTTCGCAAACATCATTCTTCGACGAATGCATTATTGAAAGAAATAAAATAAATATATACGGACAATAGAATAGGCCCACTCCAAGTCTTCCCGTGGATATCGTAGAAGGCGACTTAGGAAACACAGGCTAAACAAAGCTATAAACATCAAAGAGACCTCTCCAACCCGTCTGGCCAGCGTGGAGAGTGTAGGCCAAATCCTCTGATTGCTCTGGCTAATATACGGCCTCTGGTAGTACAGACAGAGATGGTCGTGCTCCAGCAGTGGAGACTAATAAAAAGACCTGATGATGATGATACGGACAAATCACACAGATTGAGCTACCCCCAAAGTTAGTTCGAACCTTGTGTTGTGGGATACCAACTCAACAATACTATAGTTTAATTATATTCTTTGACGATACTTTGTATATTTTATTACACATACATACATATATAGATAAACATCCAGGACCCAGGCCAATCAGGAAAAGGTCGTTTTCCAACATGACCTGGCCGGTGATCGAACTCGGGCCATCCGTGTCGAATAATACAGTTGCATTGCATTTCATACAAAGTCCTGTTCTGTCCTGTTTTGAAAGATTCACTCAGCACAACAACATGAGAGAGTGAGAGAAACTCTAATTCATACATGAACTTTTGAAAACATAATAATTCATTTCAATACATTTGCATTTAAAACGGTACTTATGACATCGAAAGTTGGTTCGAAATATTGTACTTTACAGACTAAGCCCTTTTACACCAATCACAATTGCTCAATTTATTTTATGATAATCGCAAATATTGTAAAACATCGTATGACACTCGTACTCATTATGGTGGCTATTATAGTCCTTTGTCTATTATAAGCACTCGGCTTCGCCTTGTGCCTATATAAATACTTCGAATATGATGTCCAGCTAAGGAACTTGAATATGATGATACATTCCTTAGAATATGATGATACAATGGTGGTACAAGTTATAAAAGGTGCTGCATACTCTGCCTATTAGCTGTAGAAATATTAAGTAACAAATCAAGATTTTACAGGTTAACCGTCAGTCGAAATTGAGTCAAATTTAGTCAAGCTAATTTACTGCTAATAAACTGCAAGAGAGCCGCCTCCGCTGGTACGGCCACGTTTTGCGAAAACCGGCAAATTACATTGGTAACAAATGTCTGGTTATGCCGCCTCCACTAGGCCCCGGCATAAGGGGAAAGCCCAAGAAATGCTGGCTTGATGTTGTTAGGGAGGATATGCGTGCCAATGGCCTCACAGCCAAGGATGCCGAAGACCGTGCGAAGTGGAGAAAAAGCCGGAAAGCTGACCCCGGGCTCCAAAGCACTCCAGCTGAGGATGCTACCGGGAAAATGCTCAGATGAGAGAGAGAGTCAAGCTAATTTTCCTTTTCTACTATTTTTGGGTAGTAAAAATAATAAGTTTCGCGGAAATGAGTCCATAAACCTAACACAATATAGTATGTATGGTAAAATATGAAATCTGCATTGCAAATGTACCACATTTACATATTGCATCACCTGGACATATTGACATATGATGTCACTTGACATTAGTGGATGCTGCGCACACACACTGTAGACAAATTGCGCTAATTTCTTAGAATATAGAATTCCTTAGAATAAATATTTGAATTAATTTTAGCTATTGTAAATTGTAATACATACGCATCGATTTGCAACACTCTTTAAGGAGTACAATGTTAAGCTAATTGTTTTTACTATGTATTTAAGACTTGTACATGCTGAATACACTGACAAGTAAAAAAAAAATGATTATACAGATCTAGCTGTTACCCGCGGCTTTGCCTGCGTGATATATAGCCTATGTCCTTCTTAGTACCCTTATCTATTTGAATAAAAAATTTCACGATGATCGGTTCAGTATATACGACGTGAAAGCGTAACAAACAAACTCGCTTTCGCATTTAGGATTTAATTAATAAATACAACAATAATAAGTTCAAGAGGCGGTAATCTTTTCAAGTTTAAAGTAGATTTTTAAAACATTTCAAGATAATGGCCTTAATTCGTCATTATCTTAAAATATTATAGTGTAAAGTGTAATACAAATTTACAGTTTTCTACAACAACCTGCAGACTCCATAATAGGTAACTGAAGGTTGAAGGAAGCAGACAATGGTAGTACCATAATCTTGCATTGTAACTGAAATACGCCAGGAATATATTTTTTCCTCTATCATATACTCATGCAAAAAGAAGGATTTAGCTATAGAAATAAGTCTAAAATGTGCGCACAAATTTCCTCTTACTGACCATCTGACCACTGACCGAGTGCACAAAAGCAGCGCTTTCGTTCCGCACAATTGCGGTAGTGATGTGCTGAAACTTCGAAACCACATATCGATATTTGATATTAACAGGAATTACATCATCACCATCATCCCAACCCATCGTCCGCCCACTACTGAGCATAGGCCTCTCTTCGTTTCCGCCATCCGTCCCGATCCTGTGCACATCTTATCCAGGTACAACCTACAACCTTGACAATATCGTCCACCCATCTCATAGGAGGACGTCCAACACTTCTTTCACCTGGTCTAGCCACCATTCAGTTACTTTCTTGCTCCACCTGCCATCGTGCCAGTAAATTAAAAATGGGAGATAATACTGCAATGTTTTCCCGCCAGACGGCAGCATTAGCAGAGACAGTAAACAAATGTTTGACATTGACAAGTATGTCAAACTTGCAATAAATTGCCTTTATTTTACATCCGAATACGCAGATTAATTGCATTTTTATATTTTAATACTTATAGGAGTATTTTAAAATCAAATTAATAAAGGATTAATGTATAATTTCACAAATTAATTGCGACTTTGACACTGACATGTAAATACTTGTCAGTGTCAAACCTGTTTTACTGTATGTGCTAGTGGCGCACTCTGGCGGCACAGCTTTCAGTAATATCTCCTATTAGTGCGAGAAAAGTACTGTATTGGAACGTAACTTTTTAAAAAAGTTTTTAAATGTCATTTTGACATAAACGTCATTCACTAACTTGGCTAGCTAGACAGACACACCCCGTCCTCCTACAATAACCTCTAAGTATTAATTGTTCCTTTGTGTATTTCTAAAAATAAACCTTTAAAGCTAATACATTTTATTATTCAACATCACGACAATACAAGTACATATTATAAGTATTTGTAAGCTTATGAAACAAAGTTGAAGTCTCCGAACATACCCGTCCGAAGACTTCAACCCTAGAACGGCTGGACTTATTTTCGTGGTTTTAGATTTTTTAGTTTTGCTGTCACTCCAGCAGAATAACCAATAAAACATAAAAATATGAAAAAAAAGTTAGCTAGTATAAAATAAATTCAAATTAAACTTATTTTCGTTTAGAAGTAGTGATGTAGCTGGTATTTCGTAATGGTACGTCGATAATTTATTGGATTACCTTTTTTTAGCCATACTTATTATATAGTCCTCCTCATCAATTTCGATGACGGCGACCCTGGACAATTATTTAATTATTTTTCTACTGTGAGCCCTTATATGGCTCGCTAAGCCAAACTTGGTTTTGAATGTCCTGTCGCACGGCTGGGAATTGTAGGTATAGGTGTAGGAGCGCTTAGGTCTCTCTTTGCGTAATTGGCGTTTAGCGTCAAGTTCTTCCAAGCGGTTTGCCTCAAAAGTTTCAATTTTGCCATTGATGGTGGATCGCCAAGAGGACCTTTTGGTAGCGAGCTCCTCCCAACATGCAGGATCAGTGCTGTGTCTTTTGAACACATCTTTATAGCGTAGATGTTGACCACCATGCTTCCGTTTACCCTCTGCCATTTCTGAGTAGAAGACTGCTTTAGGAAAACGGTGATCCTCCATGCGAAAAACATGTCCACACCACCGACACCACTTATTATATCGAGTGCAAAAGGAAGAAATAAGTCTTGGTTTAGAAACATCATAGCTAGATCACCTTGCTATTCCATCGAGCTTCTCAAACAAAGTGAAACTTTTTTTCGGCGGGTAGCAGTGAAACAAAAAGTCGCGTTTTACAACTCCTCCTCATTTATTTTATTTAAAATCAGTTAAATCTTGATATTAACAACTAATTTTATGCACATTAAAAGTGAGTAACATAGTCTACCTGCCAGCAGTATATTTTCCTCTCATCAAAATAATACACCATGGAATCTGTCCAAAAATCAATTGTTGACATGATGAATTTATTCAACACCAAAATGGCGGACTTTGAAAACAGTCTACAGCAGGCCAATCCAACACCATCGGTCACTACACTCTCCACTGACTTCAATACATTTCGGAAGTTCATTATGTCGGCTGTCCAGTCACTGCAAGATGAAGTCGCACTACTTGTGAGGCAATCAGAGCACCTGGAGATGCACACCCGGCGAAACATTCTGCTACTGCATGGTTTGGCTGAGGACTCCAATGAGAATCTTGCTACAGCGGTCGTCAGGATTGCAGTGGATAGGCTGAAGTTGAATTTCTCAGTAAATGATATTGCCCGCTGTCATCGAATGGGTCGCAATGCTAGTGGTAAGAAACCCCGGCCAATTTTGATTGAGTTTGCAAATATCTCATTGAAAGATAAAATTTGGCAGGCCAAGACGGGCCTCAAGGGATCTGGCATAACCTTGTCCGAATTTTTGACCAAAGCAAGGCACCAGGCCTTCATGGCGGCACGCCAACACTTTGGTGTAAGCAAATGTTGGACACAGGATGGCTGTGTGTTCGTCATCGGCCAGGACGGTAAGAGGCATCGGGTGTACACCATCGAGGAGATAGACGGGCTCCTTGGGTCATCGCAGTCGTCTGACTCAGCTGAAGAACCGCAAGCAGCGGCTCCAGTGGCAGGGTCATCATCATCGGCGGTCCTGGTTTCCACGGTATCATCTCAGGCGACAGCATCGACATCGGGGACATCGGCCGCCTCGCGGCCAAAGCGGATGGCTGCCACCAAGAAATAACACCCCATCTATTTCGCCGTCACAATTAATGGCCCCTGTTATTTTTCTAATAGATAGGTAGTTAGCTCCGTGAGTTCACGGTAGATATGTTATCAGTAATTACCTAGTTAATCCACCTTCCTTTCTCTTTAAAATTTATAATTTACATACCGTCCTTCCTATGTATTTGTTTTCGTAATGTCATTCATCTGTCATCTCGCTTATTCACTTTTGACAATGACAGTCTGTCATTCACTTTTTTTTTTATATATTTCACTGATAGTTTGTCATGAAGCATTCTAGGGGTGCTATTTTTGAACGTGTGACTACTCGTCTTCGAACGATTTTGTATAGGAAAACCGCTCGTTTGCGAACGGCGCCGTTTCGAAAATCGTACCCCTGCATTGCATTGCTATTAGATTTTTCTTTTTTTTTAAGCGTTGTGCTGTTTATAATATTTGTGTAGCATTGTAATTCTGGCCTCTCTGCTGGCGGGTAGATGAATAGTAGTACAGTTTTGTTATATAATTTGTAACTTGAGGGTGCAAATTATTTATTTATTTCTTTTATTTCAACCTTTTATTATTTAATTATTATTATGAATAGTTTAAATAACAGCTTTTTCTCAGCTTCTTCCAATGAAGATAGTTTTCACTCTATACCTGTCCCACTTAACGAGACTGTGGATAATAGCTTTTCTGAGGTACCCAAAAACTTCAATATCATTCACATCAATGCTCAAAGCATTCCTCACCATTATGCTGATCTTCTTATGACGTTTGAAAGTAAGCACGTCCATGCAATTCTTGTTTCTGAATCTTGGTTAAATCCTTCCATTCCTTCTACTTCTTACTCGATACCTGGCTTTCAACTCATTCGCAACGACCGTCCTGATAAAGGCGGTGGCGGCGTGGCTATTTATCTCCGTTCTCATATTCCTTTCAACATTATTAATGTATCTCAAATTACTGACTCTTCTCTTGAAGCCGAGTACCTGTTTATTGAAGTTACACTTTCCCATACTCCTGTTCTCCTTGGAGTCTTTTATAGTTCATCGTGTAACATTAACTATTTTTCTACATTTGAGACTCTCCTTGAAGATATTGTGCCTGCTTACAAACACACAATTATCATGGGAGATTTTAACACCTGCTTACTTAAAAGTGACAACCGTGCGAACACCTTAAAATCAGTTGCCGAATCGTGTAATTTATCTATTTTACCGTTGCAGCCTACTCATCATTTTCCGGGTTGTAACCCTTCTCTCCTCGATCTTATATTAGTTTCCTCCCCTGAACTTGTTGCTAAACATGGCCAGTGCAATGCTGATATTTTTTCGTATCATGATCTTTTGTATCTCTCTTTCAAAATTCGCCCTCCTAAATTTAAACCCAAAATTCTCATGCAGCGCAATTTTAGTGCCATGGATTGTGATTCTTTGCGTAAAGATGCTTCTGAGTGTGACTGGGCATCGATTTTTGAGTTTGATTCCATCGATGACCAAGTGAATACATTTAACTCTATTCTAGTCAAACTCTATGACAAGCACGCTCCAATACGGCCTGTCAGGGTCAAACATTTGCCTGCTCCTTGGCTTACTGATGAAATTAAAGCTTCTATTGCCAAAAAGCATAGCCTTAAATCTAAGTTTAAATCTGACCGTGACCGATTTCGCGCTAAGTACATTGAAGCTCGTAACACCTGCAACAAGATGTGTAGGGAGGCTCAACGCCGCCATATTTATAAATCTGTCGAAAATGGTGATCCAAGTAAAGTTTGGAAATTTTTAAAGTCTCTGGGAGTAAGAAAGAATAATCATAACGTCTCCAAAAATCTTGACATTAATGGCCTTAATAGGCATTTTTCTTCTTCAAATAGTTTTGGTGGCAATGATAAGATTTCTGTATTAAACCACCTTTCTTCTCTTTCGCCTCCCGACTATTATGACCCGACATCTTTTAAGTTCGAACCAATTGAGGAATGTGATGTTGAGAAGTGTGTTAAAGATGTTACTTCTAACGCAGTGGGGGCTGACGATATAAGTCGTAAAATGATACTCCCTATTCTTGATATTATCCTTCCTGTTATTACCCAAATTTTTAACAATTCCTTGGCATCCGGCATATTTCCTTCTCTTTGGAAAAAAGCCTTTATTACTCCTCTCCCAAAGAAACCTAATCCTTCTTCCTTTTCAGAATATCGTCCCATCTCCATTCTCCCGTTCTTATCTAAAATCCTTGAACGTTTAGTTCACTCTCAACTTAATTCTTTCCTTCGTAAAAATAATATCCTTAATCTATATCAATCGGGATTTCGAGCTGGACACAGCACGACATCTGCCCTTGTCACTATAACTGATGATATTCGTCTAGCTATGGACAATTCACAGTTGACTATTCTCACTTTGTTAGACTTCACTAATGCGTTTAACACTGTCGATCATGACGTTCTCATAGGTCTGATGCGCACTCTAAACATATCTCCATCTGTCATCAATTGGTTTTCTTCTTATCTCAGCGGCCGTCAACAGTGTGTGCGCATTGAGGATAACTTATCTTCTTGGTGTCACTGTTCCGCTGGGGTACCTCAAGGCGGTGTTCTTTCTCCTCTATTGTTCGCTTTGTTTATTAATAGCATCACTGACAATCTTCAGTCTTCTTACCATTTGTATGCAGACGATCTACAAATTTATTTTCATGCCAATTTGACTAACTTACCTAATGCTATAGATACTGTAAACGATGATTTGACACGTATATCTCACTGGAGTAGTTTTTATGGTATAACAGTAAATCCTCTAAAATCACAAGCAATAATCATAGGTAGCCCATATTATATCTCTCGTATTGACTGGAATACACTACCATCCCTCACCTTTAATAATGAAACAATAGCTTTTAGTGATTCTGTAAAAAACTTGGGTTTGGTCTTTGATAAAACTTTCACCTGGTCAGAGCATATAAAGGAGATAAGCAGAAAAATGTTTGCCGCTATTGGTTCTCTTAGACGGTTGCGTAACTTCTTGCCTACTGACACTAAAATTGCGCTTGCACATTCACTTCTTCTTCCTTTACTTGACTATGCTGATACGTGTTACCTTGACATCACTGAAGAGCAATTAAACAAACTTGAGCGTCTTCAGAATCTATCTATTCGCTTTATATTTGGACTTCGTAAATTTGATCATGTATCTACTTTCCGTTCACAACTCAAGTGGCTCCCAATCCGACTTCGTCGCAATATGCGTATTGTGACTCTTCTTTATACAATTCTGTTTAATCCTCATTCTCCTCCTTATTTAAGAGATCGTTTTAGTTTTCTCAGTGATGTTGAAGGCCGCGGTTTGCGTAGTACTGTTTCTCTTAGGCTAAGAACTCCTGGTCATAAGTCTAAGTTTTTCACCAAGTCCTTCTCGGTTCAAGCGGTTCGCCTATGGAATGCCCTCCCCCTAAACATTCGGGAAGCTCAGACTGTCACTAACTTTAAATATCTTGTTAAGTCCTACTATCTCTCTACCCTTCCTTAAATTTCCTTGCTGTTAAAATATGTATATTTATGTATGTATATTTTATTGTATTTATTTTGTTTTTATTAATATATTACGTCCTCTTGTTCTGCGCCTACGCCAACTACATGTACTCTGTCCATCCACCCTAAGGTTGACTGGAAGAGATCGCATAAGCGATAAGTCCGCCTTTGTACCAACATTGTTATTTTTCGGTTTTTTTTAATGTAATTATTTTGTTTTGGTGCAATAAAGAATATTCTATTCTATATTCTAATGTTCTATATATAATGTTTGTTTTGTTTGTTTGTTTTTCGTATGTGTAAGTGACCAACACTGGTGTCAGATTTTTCAAGCTGCCTAAAGGCATCTGACATGGCATCTATATATAATGAAAGAAAGTTAAACCTGACAGACATAAGATGTGCCTGGAACTTGAAATTTGGTACAGGGGTTCATTTCATGATGTAAGTAAGCTCTAAGAAAGGATTTTGACGATTGACGAGCTCCGTGGCGCAGCGGTCTACACGCCGGCCTGTGACACAGATGGTCCCGGGTTCGATCCCCGGTCAGGTCAAGATGAAAAACGATCTTTTTCAGATTGACCTGGGTCTTGGATGTTTATCTATATACATATATATGTATTTGTTATAAAATATAGTATCGTTGAGTTAGTATTCCATAACACAAGTCTTACTTAAGAATTTACTTTGGGGCTAGCTCAATCTGTGTGATTTGTCCGTATATATTATATTAATTTTAAGAATTTTGTTTCGCGGATGAAGTCGCGGAAAAATTGCTAGTATAAGATATTCGCTAACCTTCACTAGATGGAGAGGCTTTTAGCTAGTATTGTTTCAAAATATAAACGTAATCATACATGGAAATATACTTTGAATTCAATTAATAAATATGAGTTGTAATTATGACTTTAAAACTAAAATTTCAAGGACAAGCGTTTTCTTTAAACTAAAATGCGTATGTGATGTTTGAACAAACAATGCTTTTAAGAGTAAAAAACTCACGTGTCACGTGACGTCACACACGTTGCCATCCTCGCAAATTTAAGCAAGCTAAAAAAATGTTTGCGATGTTCCACAAAAATAATCGTACATCAGAGATGTTATGATGTAAAAATAAAAGTACTTACGTACAGATGAGACTTCTCCAACCCGTCTGGTCAGCGTGGAGAGTGTAGGCCAAATCCTCTGACTGCTCTGACTAATATACTCGTATGGCTCTTGCAGTACAGAGAGGATCTTGTTCCTGCAGTGGAGTCTCACCTAACGACATGTCCTAAGCGTCCCTCCACCTGCAGTATCAAAGACCTAAGAAGAAAACGATAAAGGTATCGCCGTGGCCACCTACTGGTTAAAATCAATATGATTTTATACAAATATAACCATATCGACTCGAAACGAAGAAGTGGAGACTGAAAAAGACCTGATGATGATGGATGATAGACTTTCACAGAATAAGTTATATAACCCCCGAATATTAATAATAATCTTTACTAAAGAGAAAGTAAATAAAGGATAAAGTAGAGGACGCGGAAGTTCAAGAAAGACGTGGAATGTGTCGGGTCGGATATGAGTGTATGTGGGGTGAATATAAATATGGTAAACGATAGAAAATTATGGAGAGAGTCTACATACAGAGCCGACCCAAAATAGGGGTAAGGCGAGGAAGAAGAAGAATCTTTACTAAAGACATTCTTCAATCTCAGACTGTCTTTATCTAGCTAAGTAATCTAGACAGGGACGAATCGAGATTTTAGAACTTTTTCAGTTAAAATGCTAATCTTATCTTAATTGGGGCCGATTATAAATCGGAAGCACGTCTAACCTTTGGGTTATTTTGTACTTACCCCATGCCTTACTCACCCACACGGTGATTCCTGAAGAAGGACTGCATGAGCTTCAGAATATCACCTGGTGCGTAGTGCCTGTAGTCCTCCAGATCAGGATAAGCCGATCCAAAGAGGTCCAACCGCTTACTAGCCAACGAGTCACAGCGACACAAAATGTGTCTCATTGTTTCCTCCTGCTAGTTAAAATGCTAAACTCTGGTTTGGGAGAAAAGAAATAAAAATAAAGAAAAAAATAAAAATAAAAGGAAAAACGTATAATGTATCAGTTCAGCTGCTTCTCATTCCGCGCAGATCGTAAAAGTCGATCGATGGAATGTGCGTGAGAAATCATATCAATAGGCGATGCGGCTAGCAACCGAAAAAGTTCTTTTCTCCGAGTGCATTAGGTTCCTTATTTTAATTTTGTATTTTTTTTATCAATATCTTAGATTCTTTAATAAATTTAATTCTTTACTCGTGAGTAACGTTATGATGGACATTTAGACGAGGTGCTAATTCTTCTTTTCGTGTCGGTGGCAAACCAATTATTATTAATTTATATTTTTTGCTCCCAAAATGCAGCTACTGTAGACCAATTGCGATTGCGAACATTCGATTCTAACATATTTTATGATAATGAATAGGAATTTAGATTGTTTTATCAAAATTCTTTATAATCCTCATATCGGTGGTACGTAGATATTGTTCAGTATCGTTGATACTGATTTTTATTAAACTATCAATTTATTAATATGTGTTGTAGACTACGAATAAGTAATAAGTCTTAATAACTTATTACTTATTCGTAGGTTGTAGATAATATATTAGTCATATGTTATGATTTTCTAATAAATTTCGTTAGTTGTAAATTATCACGTGTTTGATAATGAATCTAATATTATAATGTTAATTTGAAAGTTTGTTTAACCACATTTATGTATAAGTATATGTTATTTTGATAGTTGGTTACTCCATCAATATCATCATCATCATCGACAGCCTTCTGTATCCCACTGCTGGGTATGGGACCCACTCAATACATGATATCCATTTCGTATAAATATAAATTATACATTTTAAATACGTCATATTAAATTAAAAAGTTTTTAAATAAATATTCAAATAAAGTTTAGTCGACAATCCCGACAAAACAGTTCGTGAGTGACCTGATGTTATACATAATATATGTATATATAATATGTAAATCCCTGTCCGACCCTTTAAGGGGCGACTCAGCCCGTCAATATAAATAACTATTCCCACGAAACTAATGCTGGAAATACGAAAAAAATTACAACACTTTCATACAAATTGGTCGGCTGAGTGAACATTTTTGTAAGGGTGTCTATAATTTATTCGAATTTTCAGTCCCATTGGAAAAGTTAGTCATATTGACCAGGATTTAATACATATACTAGCAATTTTCCCGCGGCGCGTCTGCGTAAACTATAGCCTATGTAACTCGCAGACAAATTAGCTTTCACTAGGAGAAAGTATTTTGTTAATAGGTCCAGGGATACGATTTTTAAAATTTCGCCGTTCGTAAACGAGCGGTTTTTTAATACAAAAAACCGGCCAAGTGCGTGTCGGGCCACGTGCAGTGTAGGGTTCCGTAGTTGCGAATGACAACTTTGAGTTTTTTACTGTTTACACTCGCACCTCACAGTTTAACGACCGACATGTTACAATGAAAATGTATGAAATTTTAAATTTTTGAGTACATTTTATAAGTTGGTTGCCTATAACTTTTTAGTTTGTACTTGGTACTCAGCTCTGATAGTTTTCCTTTCAATCTCAGTATATATACTACTGCTGTAATTTTTTTCACGTATCCATATATAACCGTTTAGTAGATAGAGGGGGGGACACTTACCTCTAACAAAAATTTGCACTTTAAAACCAAATATTTCGGAAACGGATCCCTAAATCGAAAAATGGTGCTGTCAACCTCACAATATTTTTTAAAGACCTATCCAACAATACCCAACATGATGGGTTTGTATAGAAAAAAAATATTACTCCCTTTTTAATTTTAAGGGAGATACCCTAAAAAAATTTTTTTTTCAAGATTTTCTTCTACCACTTTTTTGACATGATTAATATACATACCCATACCAAATTTCAGCTCTCTAGTACTTATAGTCTCTGAGTAAAACCGCGAACGGACAGACAGACAGACAGACATGGCGAAACTATAAGGCTTCCTAGTTTACTACGGAACCCTAAAAATCGTTTCATTACGAGTGGTCACACGTTCAAAAATAGTAGTTTCCGAGCCTTTTCGATACAAACAAACAATCTCTCCCATTTATAAAATTAGTAAATTCTTCTTCTTCTATCAAGTCGTAGGATGGCAATATTTGTACATATTAAATATGTTTTAACCAGCGCTATTAGTAGATTGTATTTTTAACACGCTTTTATTAGCTTCACTTGTATGTAAGAAAATCTTGGAATCTTAATTTGACCCACTTCCCGGTCTTCGATTAGGATGAAATTTTGCACACAATCTGAGTTCTGATGACATACATGACTAGCGTGCTAAAAGCGTGTTTTTTTAAGGTTTTTAAACTAATTATAAATTATTCTAAATCAATTCTCCATGCAAGTTTCCCATTACTTCCTTGTTGTCTACGTCATAAAGATTTTAATTTATCTTTTGCTACATAAACGTGATAAACTTGGATTTTGTCACAATCTTATCGTAATTAGTGTATTCTAAGGATAAGGTCAAGATTATTAAATCCTACTTCGCATTTCTGTATGTGAATGGTAAATTATATTATCTGATATTATACTTTTAGATAGTATCATATTTTGACATTTGTTTTGCTCTTGAACTATAAAATGAGCATTTTAGAATGTTCTACTTTTTATTATTATTTAATATAAGTAAGTAAAGCTCTCAAGATCATGTTGAATGTATAATTATAGTGTTTTAATTACTTAGTGTTTACTGCCTCCGTGGTCCAGTGGTTAAGGCGTTTGCCTTGTTGACCCGGGGGTCGTGGGTTCGATTCCCACGGGAAGCATACTTTGTTAAGTTGTTTCCAGTTTGGCTAAGACATAGCAGGCATGAATCACCTGATTGTCTGATAAGAAAGATGATTCCGTGCTTCGGAAGGCACGTTAAGCCGTTGGTCCCGGCTGCCATCTGGCAGTCGTTAAAGGATCCACGTCAGAGGCCGAGAGGCGGTTCCGAAGAACTCTGACACCAGGGTGTGCATGGTCGACTGACCGTGTCACCTACACGAAATGATGATGATGAATTACTTTTTGAAAACCCTTTCCTAAAATGCACCGTCATTTTAAGTGCTTCGATACTTATATGTTAAAGACCGGTGAAAACGTGCGGTCTTAACCGCTATTGACGCTATTTACTTGTTAGTTTCCACTACAGGAGCAAGACCCTCTCTGTACTACCAGAGCCATATAAAAGCCGGAGCAGTCAGTCATCTTAGTTATTTATGCTGTATGATTTGGTGAAGTATTTAAAGCAGGCTGCCTGCCTGACTTTAACCTTCCTTGAACAGCACTAGCCGTGTGGTTCCAGGCAGAGTAGAATAGGACCACTCCAAGGCTTTCTGTAATAGTCAAAGAAGGCGACTTAGGAAACACAAGCTAAACAAAGCTTATAAATTTCAAAGAGACATCTCCAACCCGTCTGGCCAGCATGGCAAATCCTCTGACTGCTCTGGCTAATATATGGCTCTGGTAGTACAGAGAGGGTCGTGCTCCTGTAGCGGAAACTAAAAAAGACCTGATGATGATAAACAGCTTTAGAACCGCAGACATGTGAAAGTGAGGCCAACTGAACAACTATCGATAAGAAAGTTCCACATCCCTACATGTTATGCAACTCACACGTGAGGCTGCCGGTCATTATGCATACATTATAGTGCAAATTCAATATTTTCGTAACCCGTTTAGTGTGTTAAGTTAACAAAGGACACGTGCATACGAATATGGTTTAAGTGAAGATTAAAGAGTTAGAGTTAGTCGTCTATTTTTGTAATTTTGCGAAGATGAAGATATGTCCGCGTAAATTATTGCGGGCTTCAACGCGTCTGTTATCATGACTTTATCATTAGTCTCCACTCCACCGCAGGAGCATGACCCTCTCTGTACTACCAGAGCCATATATTAGCCAGAGCAGGCAAAGGATTTGACATACACGCCACGGTGGCCAGATGGTTTGGACAGGTTTATCATACGTAACAGCATCTTAGTAATTCATGCTGTATGATTTGGTGAAGTTTTTACAGCCAGCCGCCTGCCTGAAGCTCTAGAACCTTAGATAAACTATGAAAATGAGGCCATTTGAAATATAATCGATAAGGAAGTTGCACATCCTTACATGTGGTATAACTCACGCGTGAGTCTGCCGGTCATTATAAATACATTATAGTGCAAATTCAATATTTTCATGACCCGTTTAGTGCGTTAAGTTAACAAAGGACACGTGCATACGAATATGGCTAAAGTTAAAGAGTATAGAGGTTTTTTTAAGAGCTTTGTCGAAGTTAGAGTATTTTTGCAATTTTGCGAAGATGAATATATAACGAAATAGCAATTTTCCCGCGACTACGTCCGTGTAAATATCACCCGCAATTAAATAACCTTTCTATAGGTGAATCGAACACAGTGATATACTTTTCCTATAAATAAATATGAACGGACAAATCACACAGATTGAGCTAGCCCCAAAGTAAGTTCGAGACTTGTGTTATGGGATACTAACTCAACGATCCTATATTTTACTATACTATACTATACTATATAGGGACATATCACACAAATTGAGCTAGCCCCACAGTAAGTTGTGAACTTATGTCGCAGGATACTAACTCAACGATACGATATTTTATAATATATACTTATATAGATAAACATCCAAGACCCAGGTCAATATGAAAAAGATCTTTTTCCATCTTGACCTGACCGGGGATCGAACCCGGGACCCCCGTGTCGCAGGCTAGCGTGTTGACCGCTGCGCCACGGAGCTCGACTATTCTCGACTATTTATAATAGATACTGATTTAGATAAATATCCAAGACCCAGGTCAATCTGAAAAAGATCATTTTCCATCTTGACCCGACCGGGGATCGAACCCGTAAACCTATATTATCCTTTTCTTTCCATTTTATATTTTTGGTATAAAAATTTACAAGTGGTTTACAGAATACACCTTCCTACTATGTTTCAGGAGTAGGCTTACTAGTTTCGGAATAAAGTAAGTGACTGACATGTCGAATTTATGTATTAGGCCTCCGTTTTTGCCGTTTTATCTAAGGAACCCTAAAAACTTTTGGATGATAATATCAATGAAAAGAGCCAGAGATTCCAGACTGGATATCACTTTTATTATACTATAATTTATAATAAACATTCTCACGCGTAAGTATGTCTGTTACAATAGTTTAAAATAGAATACGTCCAATATTATAATAACTTTTATCTTGGTATTTCAAACAGTAGTGCCGATACACCTGCATGGATGAGGTTGGCGGATGTTTTGGTTTGAGTTTTGGCTCCCAAATCTTTTTAGGGTTCCGTAGCCGATTGGCAAAAAAACGGAACCCTTATACATTCATTTTGTCTGTGCTTACTGTATTATGTCACAGCCATTTAATTCCGAAATTATTACGAAAACGCAGTTGAAACCTACCTACCAAAGGTAGATGTATTTTGTGAACCGCTTAACAATTTTTATACAAAATTTTTTCTTTTACATTTTACCTATAATTTGAGGTATCCATTGATAGGTCTTTTGAATGACATTGAAGTTCTAAAAAACCATTTTTCTCGATATCTATCGTTTGAAATATAGGCACTTCCAAAGTAGTAAAATGTGTGTCCTTCCTCCTCTTCAAAACAAGAGAGTGAAACATTTGAAAAAACCGGCCTAGTAAGAGTTTTTATAAGAAATCCGGAAGTTAGCACATTATCGCAATCTTTGCGACCAATCTGGACCTATTTCCATAAAAAGTACAAGGGTAAGAAAGATCGTATGAGGGGTTCCATGACGTCACTCAGTGGTACGAAACCCTAAAAGTGTCTTATAGCCGGCATTTGGTCAAAGTGCCGCTTTTATGAAGAAATCCGGCAGTTAGCACATTAGCGCAATCTTTGTGACCAATCTGGACTTATTACCGTTAACAATGTAGGTCATAAAACTGTTATTTCTCACGATAATTACAAAAGTATTTCAATTTTTGTTTCTTTTGCCAAAATAATGATTCACTTGCAAATGAGCCAGTGTTTGCTACGTCCGGACTAAGAACGTTCATGTTGTGGGTTAGGATCAGAAGGACAAGATATCAGAATGGCCAAGTAACAAAAAGAACACATCTCAAAAGGACTTTGAAATCAGATCGTCTGTATATCATAATCACTAAGTAGCATAATGACTACATTTCAATAGAAGTAGGCAAAATAGGCAAAGCCTCACTTTTCTAGCCTACTGACTTATTTTAACACATTATTTGTCGTAACTAATTTCGCTATATTCGTAAACTATTTATTCAAAGTTCGTTTTTAGTTTTATCATTCTAAAGTTGCCGGGCCGCTAAAAGGCGCCAGATGGCCTAATGGGCATTTGCATTTTTATTTTTCCTCCCCTGGGCGCAGTCCATCGAGCTATTTCAGATGCCTGTAGGCAGCTTGAATAATCTGCGACCAGTGTTGGCCACTGACACATACGAAAATACAAAGACAATTGTAAGGCTGAGCATGACAAATGCTCGTTGATGTCTTTTCTTTTCGTCATATGTTGGGCGAGTCGGATCCCCAAACTTTATTAGCCTAACCTAACCAGGTAGCCATAGCCCAGGGCCATAAGACCCATGGATTCAAGGTTCAATCGTTTATTTAATATAGGTTTCTTTGAACACTTATTGATAACTTGTGCAACAAAATATTTTTGTTGACGTCAATAATTTACTTATGACTAAGTTTAGGCCGCTTCCAAAGCGGAGTGCAGAAGAAGCGGCAAGCTACGTCTACTCACAATTTTAGTTACTCTTATAAACTACTTAGGTATGTGGACTGAGTATACATTGTTCTAACTAAATGTTATATTAAAAATTTAATTCGAAAAAATGATGCCATATTATTGAATTAAAGTATAAATTAAAATTGAAATAGAAAAATGACAAAATATTTGAATTTTATAAAAATTTCAACTTTTAGCGTGATAGTGGGCGTGTAGGTGGAAATGGTTTCAGAATAGTGATAGCATGTGATAGGTTGTGTCACATCGCCTGTTGACATTATGTCTGAAAAATATTTTTTATGATTACAAAAGAACATTAATCTTTTGCTTAACGAATAAACTTTGTAATAAGCAGTTTATTATCTTGATTCAAAGTCCATATCTACTACACATTGCTATTGCGTTACCAACACAGTAGTTTATTTAAATTACTTTTAATACTACTAATAGTTTTATCGCATTTATTGCAATATTTATTCACCTAACGTTGCGAACACTTTACAGTTTCATGTTGGCTGTTAGATTAAATTGACATTTGCCTTTTATGAGGATGCAAAACTACCGCTTAAAATATTTATTGATTTTCGGATGTACGCAGTATTGGCTCACGGTGTCTGAAGGTAACAATCGCGAAATTTTCAGAAAAAAACAGTAGCTTGGCTAGGATTCTAGGATTCTGTATAACTTTAGTCTGTTCTATCAGTGCTGCATGTTTTGGACCATAATGTGTAGATATTTGAAAACACAGCGCTAAGCTCTGTCTACCCCTTTAACGATTCGGATGTGATACTTTATGAAAACAATTGATTAGTCCTCACCTTGAACTATTTAATCAACAATGGAAATTCTTGGGGCCTACGTTCAGCTGTGGATTTCTTACGGCTGATATGATGATGATGTTTAAAAACCACACGTCATCGCTTAGCGCTGTCTATCCCGTACACGATTCGGACGTTATTCATAATGTAAACAATAGATTGGTTCTATCTTCTCGCACATTGATACTGCTACTCGTACAAACTATTATCTTGGGACAATGTCCATATCCGCTTATCAATTGCGGTTTAATTATTATTACTCAGTATCAACAAAGGGGCCAGGACACGTCATGCGAATGTCTGATTATCGTGGGTCGAGATAATAACAGACTGGAGACCCAATAGAAAGTTTGTGTGTACCCCGCAAGGGAAGAGACGTGACACTATGCATGTTACGTACTTTTTTCACAGATGAGTCTATTTTAGGAGTTCTTTGCATAGCACAACGAAAAAATATACATCTTGCAAATTTTTTGCATCGTCCATGCTGGTCTGGTAAAAAAAAAAACGTACGATGTGTCAACTATTTGTCTTGACTATATCCCCCCATCTGAAGGGCTTCCTCCGGGATCTCAACTCCCATGGGCTACATGGAAAAGTGTTAACCGCCTACGTACTGGGGTAGGCCGATGTAAGCATATCCTAGCCAAGTTGGGCTACATCGACCAAAATAACGTTCAGTGTGAATGTGGTGAAAGAGACCAGACCATGTCACACCTCATGTCGTGCCCCATGTGCCCCACTACCTACACAAAGTACGACCTCAACTACGCCTCAGCAAGTGGCGTGGCTGTTGCAACATACCTACTGGAGGGATAAAATATAGGATTTTTTAGACATTTTGAGCCATCGACACGAAAAGAAGAAGAAGACTACTTGTCTTACCGCGCAGACCGTAAAAGCCTGTCGAGGGAAAGGGCCAAAATCTAAAAAATCATATCAATTGGCAATGCAGCTAGCATCTCATCATTATTTTGATTTCTTTTTCCACCTATAGGCCCATTCATATGCTAAACGAGGCCTTTGGACATAATGACTTTATGCGCTGTCTACCCCGTAAAGAATAAAGACGTGATATTATGTATATTTTTTCCCTATTGTGCAAAATAAATAGCACACCAACCGCTAACTAAAGGTAAATGTAAATCGTACACAAAACATAGGTCATAGCAAATGACGTCAAACAGATTTATAGCCCGCGCGAGTTCATGAGATACGCGCTCGGCATACAAACACACGTTAAAAAAGACGATTGACAATGGCGGTGGAAAAAAAATTGACGCACTAGACCACCGGTACATACACGCATGACATGATTTTAATATGCAGTTTAAAATAATCATATGGAGAACCGGAGACGAAGAAGAATATAGGCTAGTTTAGGCTACAATTCATCCCGGGTAAGTAATAAGTAAGTAGTGTGAGTAAGGTAAGACCGGGTAAGTAAGGTGACTTAGGAAACGCAAGCTAAACAAAGCTTATAAACATCAAAAAGACCTCTCCAACCAGCGTGGAGAGTGTTGGCCAAATCCTCTGATTGCTCTAGCTAATATAGCTTTGGTAGTACAGAGAGGGTAGGGCTTTGAAGATCTGATGATGATGATGATCGTTTCTGTTTTTCCTTTGATGTGCAATAAAGGGTTTCTATTTTATCCTGGTGTAGACCTCCCCTGGGCAACCTGGAAATCCCTAAACCGGCTCCGAGCCGGCGTTGGAAGATGTCGAGAAAACAGGGTCAGGTGGGGTTTCTCTACAAACAATTTGTGTGACTGCGGTGCCGATCAGACCATGTCTCACCTTCTGTTGTGCCCAAACTGCCCCATTGCTTGCACCGTACAGGACCTTAATGAGGCTAACGACAGGGCTATCAGCGTGGCCAAATACTGGTCGAAAGATATTTCATAGAATGAAACCATTTCAACTCGATAAGAAGAAGAAGAATTTTATTCTACTACTGTTAAAATTTAGTACCCAACGAAGAACTCAAATTTATCAACCTGCTTTAAAACATCTAACAAAGATTAACGGCTGCCTTTGGCTAAAACAACCGGGACTTGTAACGTTAAAAATTACAATCTGACAAAAAATAGCGCTATAGTTGCTGCAACAATAAACGGTAACATTTATTCTAGCTGTTTTTACCGAAGGCTGAGCAGACAGGCTACTTTTAGCATTAGCGATCGGCAATGTTGACGTTTACGAAAGAAATGTTGGCCGGCCCGAGCGCAAATACAGATTCTGTAAAAAATAGGCTGTGGCGGCGAAATTTTTGCTGAATCTTCTTTTTACGGCTCGAAAAATAATGCTTTTCTTTTTTTCTTTTTAGGGCATGTCCCAGGCTGGCATGTTAACCACTGCGACAAAAATCGTCAAAAACAGTCAAATATACCTAATTTAAAATAAGTCATTCTAAGTGGATGGAGCTGAAATCTACGAATATTTACGAATTTATGTTATTATCTAGTGGCGACTTAGTACGTTAGTTGACTATCACTTTGTCAATGCTTCTCATACTCGTACTTAAACTTTTTTTTTCACTGACTGCGACAAGCGAGGGCCCAGCGAAATCAATGCCAGTAGCTCGAAAAGTATCGCGTGTGCTAGATAGAACGCTCAGTCGGCAAGAAGAAAAATTTCGCACCTTTGAGCAGCCAACAATGGCGGCTGGTGTCTCGAATGAAAAAGGAGTAACTGGGAAACTTATAGCCTGTGATTAGAGTTAAAACAATGAAAGAAACAGGTGTAGGAATGTCTACAGAATCTATAATATAAAAATGAATCGCTGAATGTGTTGCTGAGCGCAATCTCGAGGGCGGCTGAACCGATTTCGCTTGTTCTTCTTTTTAGAATATTCCTTGAAGTGCGAGGATGGTTCTTACGGAGAGAAAAAAATATGTGTAGCACGGGCGACGCCAGGGTGAACTGCAAGTTGGTTATAACTACTCGTATTTCATAGTATGGACGAACCAAAGGAAAAGGTATAAAATACCTTGTGATTTCCGGTCCGGAATTAGACCTCTCGGTGTTTTTCTACGGAAGTCGTAAGAGGCAACTGAAGGTTAAAAACACATTTCGTCTTATTTCGTTTAATGTTAGGGATAAACTCAAAACTACGACGCTGATTTTTAACACGGTAACATTATCATCGTCTTATATTTACTCTCCACTGTAAGAGCATGCCCCTCTCTGTACTACCAGAGCCATATATTAGCCAGAGCAGTCAGAGGATAGTCAGGCGACTTAGGAAACACAAGCTAAACAAAGCTTATAAACATCAAAGAAACCTCTCCAACTCGTCTGGCTAGCTTGAAGAGTGTAGGCCAAATCATTTGACTGCTCTGGCTAATATACGTTACCATAAAAAAATCAGATAAACGTCATTGGGCGTGAGCTGCGAAAACTAATGATGAAATTTAATCGGTTTTTTTTTAATCCTCTGACTGCTCTGGCTAATATATGGCTCTAGTAGATATTACAGACAGGGTCATATTCCTGCAGTAGAGACTAAAAAAGACATGATGATGATGAATCGGTCTGTCACTTGAACGAGTTCCCGGTTGCATCCTCACCTGAGATGGTTACAGGGCTGGGGGCCAGGTTCACACATCACCGGAATTGAGCTAGCGCCACTGTCAGTTGTGACCTTGCGTCGCAGGGTACTAAATCAACGATACTATATTTTATAAACATCCAAGACCCAGGTCAATCTGAAAAAGATCGTTTTCCATCATGACCCGACTGGGCATCGAACCCTGGACCCCCGTGCCGCAGGTTGAAAACAGTTACGTTTGGTTAATAAGGTCCTTGATGTCTTTAATCTGATGATGACGCCATAATATTCACAATGAATTTCACAACATGTCTCCATAATATTTTCCAAGATCTATATACGATTTCTGCAAAGTTACTAATATTTTACGGGGTCCAGTGCTAAACCTATTTGAATTAAATTGTTTAAAAGATAACAGGGATGTCAGTAACAAAATATACTGTGCAATAGATTTAGATGTTTATCTTTTATTATTATTAACAAAAATAAATTCTACAGCGTTTATTACATTATTTATATCCCTAACGTTTAATAATTTAATAAACACGATACAAACCGTATTCAATTTATTTTATTTAAATGTGTATCAATCGCGAAAACATTGGAAAACATTAAATTCTACAGCATTAAGTACAGTAACACCAAAGCATTGCACGACTTAGGACTACGGATAGTCCTTCAAACTATTTTATAAATTACTGTTTATAGTTCTTCTTCTTCTCTTGTTTTATATTATGGCTTCCACCGAAATTTCAGTGATTCTGCCAATGTTCAGTATAATGAGATACTAAGTATCGGTGTTGTACCGTAAAGTTTTTCCAAGTAGCATCAAAGATGGCGTATGTTCTTTGATGCCTCGTGGGAGCTTCTGGCGGCAAATCTATACGATTTATCAGTCCACTTTAACTATTTCACAAATTGTTCATGAGCACGAGCATTTATAACACCAAACTACACCAATTTCATATTATGAAGTCCATTAAAATCAATTTGCGAAATTGTCTAAGGCAAACTTCAACTGTACCCCTTGACTTCCCACTACAAACTCTCGTTTATAGTTTAACGTGTGAACGTGAAGCTTTATGCCAAAAGTGACCTTTTTTGACAAAAACGCTAAGAAAAGCTAACTTTTACTTTATCACTTAGAAATGTAAAAGTATTTAAAAAAAATGTTTTAAGTCTTATCTAGGGCTTCGCATTAGTAAAGTTTAAATGATATCTTCATTTTCTTTCAAATGATTTATTTAAAATGGGGGCAGCACAGGCCCCTAAAAATACAGGCTTCCTCTTAAATTCCAAATTTCAAATCTACTTGTTTTCAAAATTTGGTCATTTTTTGCAAACAACCGAAGGCGTTTCTTAGAAAGTCTGACAAAGTAAAAGAGAAAGGACGTTTTATCATACAATGACTGTTGGACGTAATTTGTTTGGCTAAGAATTTCTTGTGCGACCTTTGAGATTTTGACAGACAAACGTTAACTTTGTGAATGTGAATGAGAAAAATATTTTCAAAAAGACACTTAAATAATCAACGTGCGAATTACCTATAAGAAATTGCTACGCGATATGCCTTTCTCGCATTATCTAGTTTTAAGATATAATATGTCGTCTCAAACGCAAGAAGTCTGGACATGGGACTACCTAAGGATCTCCATCTCCTGGAGGTGTTTTGCCATATTCACCACGCTTGGCAGACGGGCTGGTGAGCGCAGATTGTTTAGCTTACTCGGTTCCGACGCTGCTGCCCATCGAAACCGTTTTTTAAGCGAGGGAATGATAGAACTTTGGGTGAACAGGATAAATATATTTGGTATGCTATTGGCTTAGATGGGTTAGGGGATGAGACAGTAGCAGTTCGGGAAGCGCGTACTCGAAGCATACTTGCAACCACTGGACAGGCAATTGAAGATAACACCCCTGACCAATAATGGTCAGGGTCTGGTTTCCCAAGTTACAAGCATCGCTTAGTTTGGGAACTCCTGGTAATTCTTATTCCATGTAAATAACACTAACATGTACACTCTTGTAAACTCAATCTAGATACCTATGATAAAATTGTTAGGTACCTTGTTGTGAATCTCTAGTACTCAAAATCAATATATTGTTGATTGTGTTAGTGTGAAAAAAAATTGTATCAATACAAATATGTTACTGTTTACATGTTCACGAAGTGTAAAGTGTAAAATTCTTTTTGAAATAAACGTATTTTATTTTATTTATTTATTCTGTTTCTCCTCTCAACGCTCAGCACAGAAACTACTGTACCCAGAAACTTGAAATTTGGTACAGGCGTTCCTTTCATGGTGTAAGCCGATGGGGATGAAATAGAGGGGTGAAGTTTTGCAGCAAAAGTCGCGAGTGAATTGCTAGTCAAGCATATGAGAATTTGCTGCCTGTCCAAGCCCTTTCAGCCGGTTACTAACTCGGATGACAGGTGTCGATGCCTGTCAATCTAGGATTTACTCTTACAATGCGGTTTTTATATTCCAAATAAAAAGTTCGAGCAAGCAAAACCCGCGTTGTAACAGTAAATTCTAGATTGATAGGCATCGACACCTGTCATCCGAGTTAGTAAATAGCGGCTGGTGGCCCTTTAGTGATGTTGCCGCAGATTGAGGGCACTCTGCCTTCGTTTCAAACGCCCGGTGCAAAAGCGAAAGCTTACTTAGAGCAAATACATTGAAAAATCTATAGTGCCGAAAGGATATGTGTCGTCATATATCAACTACCTATACGTTGCGAAATCATACAACAATGAATAATCTAGCAACTACTATACAATCTTAATCGCATCGTGCGATGTGATGTGACCTTACGCCGCTCAGTTTCAGCCAGGCCGCCGCGTGCGACGGACGTCCGATTCCACTGTCGCGAAACGACGAGTTGATAATCGGACCTGCCAGTGTTGTGATCGGTGTTTGTGTTTTTGTTTTGTTTACGGATTTATTGGTGAGTAAATAACGATGATGAGTCGACCTTCTTTCTTATCTGTGGTGAATAGTTAGGGCTTGGGAAATCGAGTAAACTTTACTTATGATTAGATCTAAATTCGTGGTGTTGCAGGAGTCCATAGGCTACGGTAGCTTTCCATCAGGTTGGCCGTATGCCTGTATGCCTATTTAGTTGTGTAAAAAACTCGTCATATTGGACAGAAGTGCAATTTAAGAATATTAATACTAGAGATAATTTAGTCTTCAACAATAGAATTAACTTTTATTATGAAATTAATAACTATGGTATCGTGAGCAAGGAAATTAGCTGTTTTAAATATGTTAGCCTAGTAAGAAGTATTGAGCAGTAGTTTCTTCTAGATTTTGAGGTTGGTCTTAATGTAAAAGCTTCGTCATCATCATCATCAGCCTATACTTGTCCAGTGCTGGACATAGGTCTCCTCAATAAAGCTTACCCCATTTAAAATAAAACTGAGATCTCATTTATAATTTTGTTTTACGACTCTAAACAACCCTTCAAGCTATTTCATGAACTACTGTTTACAGTTCAAAGTGTGAACAACAAATTTTACTTTAGAGTTTTGCCAAAAGTGTCCGTTTATGACAAAAATGACAAGAAAAGCTTCATGTTTTCACTTTAAATTGTATGATATAATGGTAGTTCATGAAATTGTCTAGGAATTTTGATCCAGAAGGCCCTAGATTCCTGGATCAAAATTTTAAATGATGCCTTCGTTTTCTTTTTAAAAGGATTTATTTAAAAATGCAGCACTGTTTCCCAAAAACATCATGCATGTTCTTAAAGAGCGACTTTGTATTTGAAAATCTATCCGCTTAGGTAGTGTTTACCATTATAACGTAACATACATGTATACAAGGTATATGTAGCTATTTATATCTTTACTCAGATCGTTTCTAGAAAGCCACTGTGCCAGTTAGTGCACTCTACAATTTTCTACAACATCTAAAAGCCGGTATTAACTTCATAAGAAATTTTCTTGATTCATACAGTCATACCTACTAGGAAAATCTTTGTGCATAGGTACTAATTACTTGTCAGTAAGAAATAAATTCGACTAAGACAAACAAGAAGGCGTAAAATTTTTAATTAATTATTTAAATAACAATATCCGTTTATGCACTCGTAAATAAAACAACTTATTTTAAAATTAACTTAATACATTTAATGAGGTAGAATGTTGCAAAAACAAATAATAAATTTCAATTTTATAAACTCAGTGTTTAACACAAAGACGGAATAATTTTAAGGAAATGGTGAAGTAAGGAAAATTACGAGGAATCAGCTATGACATGGTTAGGAAATAATTCAATTTAGTTATTACTTGTCATGCCGTTTAGACTACAGGAGACAACAATAAAACGGATAGACACAGATAATACATACATACGCGTGAAAAACTTACCCTCCTTGTAGGTGGGTCAGTGGAGTAAAAAATGTAAGTTTGTTGTTTTCAAAAACTAAAAAAATCTATATTTATCTCATCATCATCATCAGCCTATACTTGTCCACTGCTGGACATTAGGCCTCCCCAATATTTAACTCATCACTTCTGAAATCTTATATTAATTTTGTGTTGACGTCTATAATTCGTTCCTCAAAATTTACATTATTTAATATTTAGTATTTCCGCAAATCTACTAGTCTTTGTGTGTAGTGGCTAACATTCGGCAAATTATACACGAGATGTTTATTTCCCAATTTGTCTGTCAGTAGTGTTCAAGGCCGGAACAATAATTTGCAATCTTTATATCGCGTATGAGATACTACTAACCTTTTAATTTTTTTTAATAATTTAATTTAATCTTAAAAAAATATTTTTTTATAATTCTTCTTCTTCTTTGAGTGCCGCTCCATTACTCCATTACTGAGGCCGTCAGCTTTTTATAATAAAATATCACGCGGGTGAAGCCGCGGGTTACAGCTGGTATAACTATATAATATTGTTAATATTATATAGTAAATATAATACAGATATAATTGAATATATAAATATACACATCATCATCATCAGGTCTTTATTAGTCTCCACTGCAGGAGCATGACCCTCTCTGTACTGCCAGAGCAGTCAGAGGATTTGGCCTACACTTTCCACGCTGGCCAGACGGGTTGGAGAGGTCTCTTTGATGTTTATAAGCTTTGTTTAACTTGTCTTTCCTAAGTCGCCTTTTACGACATCCACGGGAAGATTTAGAGTGGTCCTATTCTTCTCTGCCGGGAACCACACGGCAAATATACACACACATGCATAAATACATACATAGATACATACACATAAGGATGACTTTTCTCTTATTTTAAATAGAAATTCAGTAACCTACTAATAACTACTTTCAGTTGTGTGCATAGATATCAGAATATTTACTAGCTGTGGTTGTGTGGCAAATACTACTGTATAGGCAGCTTGTGATAAAAGCTTGTCACAAAAATTAATGTTTTAAAAAACTTTTTTCTTATGTTAAAT
The DNA here is from genome assembly GCA_963082605.1 of Rhodophaea formosa. NCBI lineage: Eukaryota > Metazoa > Arthropoda > Insecta > Lepidoptera > Pyralidae > Rhodophaea > Rhodophaea formosa. The sequence goes on along the minus strand of OY720228.1, from coordinate 1,657,460 downwards.
AAATAAATAAATATATACGGACAAATCACACAGATTGAGCTATTATGTTCACTACGGGACTTACCGCGATTATTTTTGAGTTCTGTCTGATATTTCGACAACATTGCAGCTGCCATTTTCAAACTCAAAAATAATCGCGGTAAGTCCCGTAGTGAACATAATAGTGATTGTGACCGCGAAAGCTTAAAATCAGATTGAGCTAGCCCCAAAGTAAGTGCGAGACTTGTGTTATGGGATACTAACTCAACGATACTATATTTTATAATAGATACTTATATAGATAAACATCCAAGACCCAGGTCAATCTGAAAAAGATCGTTTTCCATCTTGACCTGACCGAGGATCGAACCCGGGACCATCCGTGTCGCAGGCAGGCGTGTTGATGCTGGTTTGAGAGAAAAGGAAAAGCATAGAATATAGGAACCAGCTGCTTTTCTTTCCGCGAAGACCGTAAAAGCTGGTCAAGGAATCTTGTCAATAGGGGATGCGGTCAACCCATCACTATTTTCTTTTCGCTTTCCACCATAACGCCCACTAACACGCTAAACTCGGCCTTTGGGTTTTATGACCTTCATCATCATCATCAGGTCTTTAAGTCTCCACTGCAGGAGCACGACCCTCTCTGTACTGCCAGAGCAGTCAGAGGATTTGGCCTACACTCTCCACGCTGGCCAGACGGGTTGGAGAGGTCTCTTAGATGTTTATAAGCTTTGTTTAGCTTGAGTTTCCTTAGTCGCCTTTTACGACATCCACGGGAAGATTTGGAGTGGTCCTATTCTTCTCTGCCGGGAACCACACGGCATTTATGACCTTACGGTCTGTCTACCCCGTAAGGGATAAATTCGTGATAATATGAGTAGGGTAATATTAAGGATTCTACATCGCAAACCGAGCGAATGCGAGGTGAGTGATGCAGGATCCTCAATATTACCCTACTCATATGGATGTATGTATGTTATTTCTTATAGTTTTTTTTTTTTTTTTTACGGACAAATCACACAGATTGAGCTAGCCCCAAAGTAAGTTCTTATGTAAGACTTGTGTTATGGGATACTAACTCAACGATACTATATTTTATAACAAATACATATATAAATAAACATCCAAGACCCAGGTCAATCTGAAAAAGATCATTTTTCATCTTGGCCTGACCTGGGATCGAACCCGGGACCATCCGTGTCACAGACCGGCGTGTTGACCGCTGCGCCACGGAGCTCGTCGAATAGTTTATGACGAGGTTAGATGTCTCACACGAGTAAACTGCCTAAACGTCTGTGTACCTGTTAGAATATTGAATAATTTGTTTTTGTTTTTGTTGCACCCACGATCACCTTGCATGTGGCCTGTATGTCTTATGTATGTCATACAGACACAGAACACAGAAAGACATACAGAGGTGTAGATTAGTATACATGTTTGTATGTCTCGCATTAAAAGAGAAATTTCATCTTTGAATGCAATAAATAGCAATTTGAACATGTTAATATGCATCATCAAGTCTTTTTCGATCTCCACTGACGGAGCACGATCCTCTTTATCTATAGTTCTCATGGATACTACTGGAGCCATGTATTAGCCAGAGCAGTCAGAGGATTTGACCTACATTCTCCACACTGGCAAGACTGGTTGGAGAGGTCTCTTTGATCTTGAAGTGGTCCTATTCTACTCTGTCGGGCGGGAATCACATTATTATCGCAATTTAAATATAGTGCTATTGTTTTGCCCGAGTACAGTCACTACAGTCACAGTAGATATTAATACTCAAGATTGATTCATGTTCTCTCATATCCTTTGTTTTACGGGGTTAATATAATCAATATCAAGATTGGGTCGAAATACATTATCGTTATCTTGAATCTCATAATTTCTTGCTTTTTATTACACTGAAGAAATGTTTTTAGTATTCCGTGCCCGTGAACTGTTATAGCGAGACAGTTGAAATTATGATGTACTAGCTGTTACCCGCGGCTTTGCCCGCGTGATATATAGCCTATGTCCTTCTCAGTACCCTAACTTATGTGTAAGCAAAATTTCATCATGATCGGTTCAGTAGATTGGGCGTGAAAGCGTAACAAACAAATAAACAAACAAACGAAGTCACTTTCGCATTTATAATATTAGTTAGGAAGTTAGGATTAGGAAATATATAATACAAATTCTATAAACAAAATAAATAAATATTGAAGGTTTTTTGGTCGATAGACCAAGGTTGCATAGATAATGGTACGGAACCCTTAGTACGCGAGTCCGACTCGCAATTGGCCGATTTTTTTTGTGAAAAGCTTTTGTGAGCGAATTCGGACTGTGTTTTTGATATTTTTCACATATTAAAAAATAATATTAAATTGTGAGTAATAGCGAATTTGTCAAATGGCGAATTCCAAATTTGGAAATTAAGATTCCAAGATTTTCTTACATACAAGTGAAGCTTATAAAAGCGTGTTAAAAAAAGCGTTTCGAGCTTTGGTCCCATAGGAAAAGTTGTTCATATTGCCGGTCTGAGTAGTCGCTTAATTATATAGTAATTGTTTGTTTTGTTTTTCGTATGTGTAAGTGGCCAACACTGCTGCCAGATTTTTCAAGCTGCCTTAAGGCATCTGACATAGCTTAACGACTGCCATCAACGATGACAGCCGGGACCAACGGCTAAACGTGCCTTCCGAAGCATGGAGGAGTTCGAGATATTTTTATGTCACTTGCGGTCACTCATCCAAGTAGGGGTTGCTTAACATACGTAAGCGCTCATAGAGCTCACACCCACCCATTATATAGTAATATGTATGTTATTATTATTAGTACATATTTTATAATTTAAACATATTGTTAAGATGAAGTTCACAGAGGTCTTCCTTCTGTCGTCATTGACGTTGATTACCTAATTACTCTGTCAACTAAACGTACTAGACTGTCAGTTAGTCTTATGTATTGACAGTTGGCAGTATTGTTTTCTATTTCTATATTCCTTTGAATTCTTAGGTTTAGTTATTTCTGACATTGGTATAGAATAGGAAGAATACGAAAAAAAAATTGCGACTTGCGGTCATCAAGGCCAGTGAAGACCACGCATGTTGCTTAACATGCGTAAACGCTATTAAGGGGGCACCCTAGGCACAGTAGCGACGCCAATCATTTTACTCCTAATACTTTACAAATAGAAAGAAATTCAAGATTGTAAATCATATAACCACTAGTAAATAACTTGAAGTATTTTTGGAATCATGTTTTAATATTATGAGAATCAGTCATTAAGAGAAAACGTGATTACCGCCAAAAACGGCCGTTTTTGGCGGTAATCACGTTTCACAATCAAACTCTGATAATATTAAACATGATTCCAAAAATACTTAAGGTTCTTTACTAGTGCTTATATGATTTACATTCTTGAATTTCTTTCTATTTGTAAAGTATTAGGAATAAAATGATTGGCGTCGCTACTGTGCCTAGGGTGCGGCCTTGATAAATACGCACACCCCCTAGGCCATCGGCTCCAAAAACCGCATTTTAATCTGATAATATACTCGATGCACATCGTAACATAAAGCAAACTTACAGGTCAAGAAAGAAAGTACCTACCTACTCAGTAAGTGGCTGCCGAAAAATGAGTATTACCGCTTTCTCCCGCCGACATAGAAAGTGCGTCGCGATGCATCCGAATACACCAATAATTTGCCCTTCTTCTTCTGAACTTGCTTCAGTGGGAAAAACAGCGAAAATTTCGAACTTACGGAAAATTCGAAATTTAATACCTAATGTCATAATATTTTAAAGAAAACTTTTAAAATTCTCCCGCCTGACAAGTAGGCGATTTCCATAGTTTACTGATCAGGGGTTAACATGCGTAAGCGCATATAAGGCTCTATCACTTCTAATTCCTTAATGGAAAATACTACAATAACATAAGAAATTAGCTGTTACCCGCGGCTTCGCCCGCGTGATATATAGCCTATGTCCTTCTCAGTACCGTAATCTATGTGTATACAAAATTTCATGATGATCGATTTAGTAGATTAGGCGCGAAAGCTAAAACAAACAAACTCACTTTCGTATTTATAATATTAGTTAGGATTAGGATTATCACGTCTTTTTCCCTAACGGGCTAGACAGAGCCTAATAGCATAAGTGACTGCCGAAAAATGAGTGACCGCTTTCTCCGGCCGACATAGAAAGTGCGTGGCGTAATGGCAATGCATCCGAATATATCAATAATGCCCTTCTTACATACATACAAACAAATTACATACATATATCATCATCATCAGGTCTGTTTTAGTCTCTGCAGAAGCACGATCCTCTCTGTACTACCAGTGCTATATATTATTCAGAGTAGTCAGAGAGTTTAAAAATTTTCAAATAAAGTAAGTGAAAATTGCTCACATTGCCCACACATCAAAGTATTTTCCATCGTAACCCTTACGATAGAATTGAAAGAGCCGTGTGGTTCCCGGCAGAGTAGAATAGGATCATTCCAAGTCTTCCCGTGGGTGTCGTAGAAGGCGACTTAAAAATCACAAGCTAAACAAAGCTTATAAACATCAAAGTCCTCCAACCCGTGTGGCGAGCGTAGAGAGAGTAGCCCAAATCCTCTGACTGCTCTGGCTAATATATGGCTCTGGTAGTGCAGAGAGTGTCGTGCTCCAGCAGTGAATACTAACCAAGACCTGATGATATAAGGTAGATATAAAGATGTGTTGTGACACTACTAGTAGTGCTATCTATGTGCAAAATTTCACGTAGAAGAGGTTGGGACCACATGGTTCAACATTAGAATGAAACATATCGGGATATTTACCGTGGTTATTGTGGTTTCTCTGAGTTTTCGAAATTTTGATCCAGTTACATCTTCGAGCAACACGGCCTCCGTACCGGACGGAGGGAGTGGGCAAAGCGACAATTTACTATTACAATTTTTCTGGCGTTTTTTGCGGGGGGAAATGTGCACACAAGTTTAGTTCCGCACACCTACATACAAAACTTAAACTGTCACTTGATAGTAATTATGACATTGTCACAAAAAATGACATAAAAATAAACAATAATTTGTGTACAGATGCGTCACACACATCTAACACATAGACATGCATATGCCTAATTTGGCTTGTACCTTGACAGAGGGCAACGCAGCGTATGGCTACTCCCTTCCGTGTTGCTCGAAGAGTTACATGGAACATGATCACGAAGGAACTTAATTCTAATGTTGATAACCGTGAAAGTTTAAAAAGCCACATGGTTGAAGTAACTAAACACGCTAGTAAACAGTGTCGAAATCTCCATAACTTAGCTTTCGCAACTAAAAGGTATGGTTGAGAAACCCGACATTGCCCTTCAGGAGGTTGGAATATGTGTAATTAGTATGATTTATTACCATTCATAACTTGATTAAGTTTTATCGCTTGTATTCAATTATATTTTTTCATTTATAGTTTATAGGTATAGTTGTGGTAGAGCCACGCTACCGGCGAAAATCAGTTTTGCTAGTAGCATCAATGGGTCGGCTCGTCCGGGGAAGTAACACACTCTCACAGAAAATCGACGTTACAGCTTCTATGCTTCGATCGGTGAGTGAGAGCCGGTGGCTCATCCCCCTTCCCCTCTGAGGAGGGAAAAAGAAAAGTTGCATTAGTCCATGGGCAGCGGTATCACTTACCATTCCGTTTCACCGTTACGTTCCACTTTTTGTTTTGCGATGCCCGACAGGGTTCATAGTGTACCTATTATAAAACAGTGACTTTTAGTAGTAAGAACTGAACTGTACATTATGAAACGCAATAAATAAATTGAAATTGAAACCATCAGGGTGACCCGCTTGCTCGTTTGCCGTCCAATGACACAAAAAAAAAACTTAATTGTATTAAATATCATTATTTTATATAACATACATACAGTCACGTCTTTTTCCCTTGCGGGGTAGACAGTGCCTAGGTTTTAGGACCTAAAGCCACGTTTAGCATGATAGTGGGCATGTAGATAGGAAACTGAATCAAAATAGTGATGGGTGCTAGCCGCTTTATCTATTAATATGATTTCTTAGATTTCGCCTTATTCCCTCGACCGGCTTTTATGATCTGCGCGGGAAGAGTACATTCCATGTTTTTTCTTCCTTCCTTGCTAGAAGAAATAATTTTATTTAGTTGTTTCAATGATATTATGTAAGGTCTATTATAAACGTGACGTCATCATCATGTGCGCACGTTGATGTCTTTTGTATGTATATTATTAGATAGAGAATCAATAGTCCTTTTGTGACTACTATAACTACATCAAACAATTAAATACATGTCCTGTTAAGTGCCGATATTTAAAACAATCATTACTGAATAGATCATAATTTTTATTTTTACAGTGTGTGAAGATAAAAATTTATCATTTGATAAAGAAATCTTAATACTTAAGATTTATTCTACGCTAGTACCAGCTGCTTCTCATCCCGCACAGATCGCAAAAGCCGATCTAGGAAATAGGCGTCAGGAATCATGTCAATAGGCGATGCGGCTAGCAACCCATCGCTATTTTGATTTCGTTCTCACCTATAAGTCCACCAACATGCTAAGGATGGCCTTAAGGTTTTAACATACCTGGGCTCTATCTACCCGCAAGGGAAGAAGACGTGATAGTATGTATGTATGTTAAGATTATGCCAAAAATTCTTACTAGGCTTCGTCATTTCTACTACATACAGATGAAGCCAAAGTGGTAGAGCCTCGCTACCGGCGAAAATCACTTTTGCTAGTAGCATGAATGGGCCGGCTCGTCCGGGGAAGTACCACACTCTCACAGAAAATCGACGTTTGAGTAGTAGCTTTACCGCTGCTATGCTTCGTTCGGTGAGTGAGAGAGCCGGAGGCCCATCTCCCTTTCCCCTCTGGGGAGCTAAAAATAAAAGGCCGGCAACGCTCCTGTGACACCCCGTGGTGATGCAGTTGTCCATGGGCAGCGGTAATCACTTCCCATCAGGTGACCCGCTTGCTCGTTTGCCGTCATATGACATAAAAAAAAGAAGAAGTAACTCCTAAAATAACGTAAGATAGGCCACAAAATGTCGCAACACAAATCCGCTCAAAAGAAGCGATAGCAAAGTAAATTATTAAAATTATGAATCTTTCGACATTCGACCTTGACGCTACCTTGAAACCGGGTTTTGGTAATGCTGGAGTTTCGTCACAGCTGGTCTGATCACGACAGTGTTAGACGTTTTATTAGATGTATGTATAATATTTTACTGATTTTAGGGTCCCGTACAAAAATTGAAAAACGGATCCCTTATAGGATCACTCGTGCGTCTGTCTGTCCGTCCGTCTGGCACAGCCGATTTTCTTCGAATCTACTGAACCAAGTTAGGTGAAATTTGGTAAGATAGTGTACCCAAATACGGATGTGCAAAGTAAATAAAGATTTTTTTGAATTAGGGTCATTTTCATGGGCCCAATTTCAAACTTTTAAAAGAACATTTATTCACGGAAGAAGGCAAAAATCGACCATTCCCCCCCCCCCCCCCCCCCCTCCTGATCTCCGAAACTACTGGGCCGAAAATTTTTGAAAAAATTACAAAATGAAGTTCATTCCTTGAAGATTACAGGAAAAATAATAAGAATTCTATCACTTGAAAATAAAGTGGTAAACTCACTAAAATAAGTTCATCTAAGGAAATAGTTCACTATAACACCACTAGATAGCGCTAGTCAATTGAATAAAACATTTTTGCACATTGTGTGTGTGTTCACGAAGCATATTGTACGGAACCCTCATTGCGTGAGTTTGGCTCACACTTTATAATTTTTTATAATTTGAATACATTTAGTCTATCTTGCCTAATGGGAAGCAACGAGGTCTAGGGTGCACGCAATCCCAATACAAATTGAATTCCGAAAATCTTTATTTACATTCTGCCAGGGCCCGGCGCAGCCAATCTTGTCAATGCCAATGGAGAAAAACGGTATGTTTTCGCGTTAATTCCTGACATTGCATTTAATAATCTTGTTTCCTACATACATACGCATACTATCACGTCTTTATCCCTTGCGGGGTAGACAGAGCCCGAGGTCATAAAACCTACAGGCCACGTTTAGCACCGTAGTGGGCGTAAAGGTGGAAAGCGGAATCAAAATAGTGATGGGTTGCTAGCCGCATCGCTTATCAATGTGATTCCTTAGATTTTCGCCCTATCCCTTGACCGGCTTTTACGGTCTGCGCGGGAAGAAAAGCAGCTAGTATATTGTATGTTTTTTCTTTTCTCCCAAACCAACATCCTACGGATATTGCCGATTTACGCAAAGAATAATGTGAAGTCCACATTTCACTACCTCTAGTCTCTCTCTGTCCAGTGTCGTATAATAGAACCTTCTCCGTGAATTTCTGTATGAATGCGCTGTGGTTTGGTATCACAATACAGTAATGTTTGTCGTGACTGGAGATTGCGGTTGGGATCAGATGCAACGATAATCTGTGACCTTACAGCTGCATGAGAATTGAGGACGAGACGGCCACAGACCTCAAACTGACGTTTGTGTATCACGATTGTTAGTATGAAATGCTTTAGCATTTTATACTAACAAAATATAATAATAATATACGGACAAATTACACAGATTGAGCTAGCCCCAAAGTAAGTTCGAGACTTGTGTTATTATGGGATACTAACTCAACGATACTATATTTTATAATAAATACATTTATAGATAAACATCCAAGACCCAGGTCAATCTGAAAAAGATCATTTTCCATCTTGACCTGACCGGGGATCGAACCCGGGCCCATCCGTGTCGTAGGCAGGCATGTCGACCGCTGCCACAGAATTAATAATAGTCCGCTGCGCCACGGAAATCGTAAATGTATTGTATACTTTATATGGGATTTTATTTTGCATTCACAATGCTATTTTACCTTATTTATTAAATAAAGAAAATAAGAAATGGTGAAAAAATTCCACGCGGGCAGGACTTGAACCTGCGTCTAGATCTCAGTACGATCTATGCGTTGCCAATTACGCCACCGCGCTTCAAGCCCCGGCGCCGAATTTCTCCACCACATCCCATTCCTCTTACACGCATCTAGGCTTGCGTCAACCAACACAACTACCCCACTTTTACAAGTGCGGTATTTGATTTCAACTCATTTTGCAATGAATTTGGAAATCAACTAATGTGTAGGAAGCCATACAATACTTTATATGGGATTTTATTTTGCATTCACAATGCTATTTTACCTTATTTATTAAATAAAGAAATTCGGCGCCGGGGCTTGAAGCGCGGTGCCGTAATTGGCAACGCATAGATCGTACTGAGATCTAGACGCAGGTTCAAGTCCTGCCTGCGTGGAATTTTTTCACCATTTCTTATTTTCTTTATTTAATAAATAATGTATTGTATACTTATCACTTTGTTTATTTAAATTCTTAGGCTTAGTAAATTATAATAATACAATATAAAACATCTTGTTTAGGGCCGATTAGAAATCGGAAGCACGTCTATTATCATAATCGAGCACCGTGGTGCAGCGGTCAACACGCTAGCCTGCGACACGAGGGTCCTGGGTTCGATCCCCGGTCAGGTCAAGATGGAAAAAGTTCTTTTTCATATTGACCTGGGCCTTGGATGTTTATCTATATAAGTATATAATATAAAATATAGTATCGTTGAGTTAGTATCCTGCGACACAAGTTCATAACTTACTGTGGGGCAAGCTCAATTTGTGTGATATGTCCCTATATATTTATTTATTATTATTTATCATCATCAGGTCTTTTTAGTCTCCTCTGCAGGAACACGACCCTCTCTGTGCTACCAGAGCAGACAGACAGGTTGTGTTGTGTTGTGAACTGGTGTGTTTGACGAATTGGAGGAGATATGGGATAACTGAAATCTTGGTTCGATGAATACATACATACATATTATCACGTCTTTATCCCTTGCGTGGTAGACAGAGATCACGGTCTTAAAAGCCAAGGGCCATGTTTAGCGTGTTAGTGGGCATTAAGGTAGAAAGTCAAATCAAAATAGTTTGTTTGTTGTTTTTCGTATGTGTAAGTGGCCAACACTGGTGTCAGATTTTTCAAGCTGCCTTAAGGCATCTCACATAGCTTAACGACTGCCATCAACGATGACAGCCGGGACCAACGGCTTAACGTGACTTCCGAAGCACGGAGGAGCTCGAGATATTTTTATGCCACTTGCGGTCACCCATCCAAGTAGGGACTGCACCAGGGGTTGCTTAACATACGTAAGTGCTCATAGAGCTCATACCCACTGGACCATCGGGCTCCTCTATTCAAAACAAAATAGTGATGGGTTGGTAGCCGTATCGCCTATTGACGTGACGTTTTCATCCAATTCCTTGACCGGCTGAAGTCGCGGGACGAAAAGTAGCTGGTATATTCTATGTTTTTCCATTTCTCCCAAACCAGCATGGAAGTCGATGAACTCATGTTACATTGTTTATTAAGGTTACCTATTGACCTCACCTCTCATATTTTGACCTTCACGTTTCAGCTGGTGTTTTAATGAAACTTGTTGCGTAGAAGATTCTAGAAAATATTGTAGCAGATTTGTCTTAGTTTTGTCTTTAAAAACCCTTGAAACATGGAATGCAACATTGACATTTAGAATATTTTACAATGATTTTACATATTAACAGAATTTGAATGAATTTGAAGAACTTTTTTTTTAACGTTGCACTGAGATAAAATGTAGTGTAAATGAAATCAGCTTATCGAATCAATGAATCGCCATCCAAGTGGCTGCATTTTGGGAGCAAAAAATACAAATTAAAAATAATTGGTTTGCCACCGACACGAAAAGAAGAAGAATGAAGAGAAATCCTTATGTAGATTAGACAGATAATACGAATATTAGGTATCTGTGTGAGCTACTATAATAATGTACCGACGTAGATTTGATAATTCAATTGACATTCATCATCATCATCATCATCAGGTCTTATTTAGTCTCCACTGCAGGAGCACAACCCTCTCTGTGCTACCAGCTCTACATATTAGCCTAATCAGTCAGAGGATTTGGCCAGTCAGAGGATTTGGCCTTATTTAGAAGTAAAAGAAATAAAATGAGTAGTTTCGGAGCACATTCAAAGGTTTTTCTTGTAACTTTTTAAACTTTCACGGTTATCAACATAAGAATTAAACATTTCGGGATATTTATCGTGATTATTGTGGTTTCTTTGAGTTTTCGATATTTCAGTCCAGTTACATGGACCATGATCACGAAGGAACTATTCAAAGTTAACAAACAAACAAACAAATTAAATCTTCCTTCTTTATAAGTTATAAATTAGTATAAATAAAAATAAAACCGGGCGCGGATAAAACTTTCGCCTTAAGCACCTTTTTATAAATCCAAGTCTATATATAAACACCACTTTATAAATAACGGGCACAATGACACCTCATTGTGAAGTCGGTTATAATTTTTACTTTCTCTTACGACCGCGATGGAAAGTACTTGTCAATTTGTCTGTATTGTCAAGTTAAGAAAGTTAACTGATTATAAAAATATGTTTGTACCTCTCATTTATCATTAAAGATGACGTGGGTTTAATACGAGTACGTTATCATTAGGTTTTTTACTCTCCACTGCAGGAGCACTATCCCCTCTGTACTACCAGAGCAGTCAGAGGATTTGGCCTTCACTATCCACGCTGGCCAGACGGGTTGGAGAGGTCTTTGTGATGTTTATGAGCCTTATTTGATTTGTGTTTACTAAGTCGCCTTCTAAGACATCCACGGGAAGGCTGGGAGTGGTCCTATTCTAGATACTCTGCCGGGAACCACACGGCAAACACGATACGAGTACATATCAAAATTTAATTCCGTTGCGTTTAACGCCAAAAAAACTATTTCTGTCAGAGATCTGTATAATTCTAAAATACAGTACAGGCAAACCTTTTCCCACACCAAAATAGGTAATTTTGCTAATCAAATTCACAAACGACTCAACTCGTGGCTAGTTTCAAAATATCGTTGATACTGCCTGCTAAATTATGTCTTATTTCAGACTCTATAAGCTACAATGCGGCATTGATATGTTCAATCAAGAACATCAGTCATACAAAGCCCGCAACGTACTCGAACGCAGGCGATTTGGTCCGGTTTGTGACGCACCTAAACTCTCTCCTATGATGTAAACAGCTTGTCCGGTTGTTTGCAGTCTATATGTATATGGGTTGCACATCTTACGTACGCAACTCATACATAACGCACAAGTTTTGTGATTATGTTATCGCCAAAGTGCAATGAACATTATTCTCTAACATTTTACAAAAATGGCCAGAGCAGTCAGATGCTGTCTATAATATGGCTCTGGTAGTACAGAGAGGGTCATGCTCCTGCAGTGGAGACTAACAAGGACCTGATGATGATGATGCTATTTTACCATTTCGGAAGCAACTATCTTTCAAACGATTGAGTTTGAGAAAAAATGGTTTTAGGAACCTCAATGTCATTTTTTCAAGACATATCTATAGACAGTGCACGTATTAGTCTGAATAGTTTCAGAATAAAATGGCTCTGACAAACGAACAGACAGACATGACGAATCTGGGTGGGTTCCGTTTTTGCCATTCGGCTACGAAACCCCTAAAACAGACTATAGTACTTTGTAGCTACATTACGTTTTCAATAACTATAAGCACGTGTGACATAAAACATACAAAATTCTTGAATGATGATGAAGTTCTCAAAGATATTTCTCACGTGAACAAGTTAGAAAATATCAAATTTCGTAACATGGCAACCGCGGTCAAGGTGGACCGGTCGAGAGAGTTATTAACAGCTAGTTTTGCATACAAATAAATAGCGTTGTCTGTGATTTCAAAGGCTTAGATGACTGCCCAAAAACGGACTGTTATGTATTCATTATCATCATCATCACCAGGTCTTTCTAATCTCCACTGCAGGAGCACGACCCTCTCTGCACCACCAGAGCCATACACCAGCCTGAGCAGTCAGAGGACTTGGCCTACACTCTCCACGCTGGCCAGACGGGTTGGAGAGGTCTCTCTGATGTTAATAAGCTTTGTTTAGCTTGTGTTTCCTTAGTCGCCTTTTACGACATCCACGGAATGACTTGGAGTGGTCCTATTCTACTCTGCCGGGAACCACACGGCATATTATGTATTCAAGGCTCGTAATAATCCTCCATAGACATATCGTTATGAAAAACACTACATATGATTTACAACCTCGGTACAAGTTAAATGAAGCTTAAAAGGGAAATATATAAATTTCAGCAGGACCCCGTGAAGTTCATGTAATGTAATGCTAAGTAAAGCTTCATGTTCATGTTAAACTGTAAACAGTAGTTCATAATATAGTTAAAAGGGTTTAAAGGTTAAAACCTAGGGCTCCGAAGAATAAAAATTTAAATGATATCTCTGTTTTATTCAAACGATTTAGTCATTTTAAAATGGGACCAACACTGGACCCCAAAAATTCAAGGTTATATGGACTTCGTTTACATGCACATAAATGTGTAGAAAACTGTTTTTTTATCAAGCTTTAGTGAAGCTCAGAAGCTCCAAGGATCTGGCTTACGAGTATAAGCGCTTCGCTAACATTTAGTACGTATATTACCTGTGATCCTGGTTAAGACGTCGTCGTTAAGCTACGTCAAATACGTTTAAGCAACTTGATATTATTTTGCTATTTGCTCCTTGTGGAAAATGATTAAGTATCAACTAAAAAATTACAGAAATTTTAAATTAACTATTATATTTTGTCCTTAAATACTTATATCTCTTGGCATTTTCTTCTTATCTCAGCGGCTGTCAACAGTGTGTGCGCATTGAGGATAATTTATCCTCTAGGTGTCACACTTCCGCTGGGGTACCTCAAGGCGGTGTTCTTTCTCCTCTATTATTCGCTTTGTTTATTAATAGCATTACCGGCAATCTTCAGTCTTCTTACCATTTGTATGCATAAATGGCATAAAAATAATATTTATTCCCGTCGTCCGGGCCGTCAACAGTGTCTGCGCATTTAGAATAATTTATCATCTTGGTGTTACACTTCCGCTGGGGTACCTCAAGGCGGTGTTCTTTCTCCTCTATTATTCGCTTTGTTTAATTAATAGCATTACCGGCAATCTTCAGTCTTCTTACCATTTGTGTGCATAAATGGCATGAAAATAAATTTGTAGACTATCTGCAGATGATCTGATGATCATGATCTTTTCATGCCAATTTGACTAACTTACCTAATGCTATAGATACTGTTAACGGTGATTTGACACGTATATCTCACTGGAGCAGTTTTTTTGGTATAACAGTCAATACTCTAAAAACACAAGCAATAATCATAGGTAGCCCATACTATATCTCTCGTATTGACTGGAATACACTACCATCCCTCACATTTAATAATGAGTCAATATCTTTTAGTGACTCTGTAAAAAACTTGGGTATGGTCTTTGATAAAACTTTCACCTGGTCAGACCATATAAAGGAGATAAGCAGAAAAATGTTTGCCGCTATTAGTTCTCTTAGACGGTTGCGTAACTACTTGCCTACTGACACTAAAATTGCGCTTGCACATTCACTTCTTCTTCCTTTACTTGACTATGCTGATACGTGTTACCTTGACATCACTGAAGACCAATTAAACAAACTTGAGCGTCTTCAGAGTCTATCCATTCGCTTTATATTTTGGACTTCGTATATTTGATCATGTATCTACTTCCCGTTCACAACTCAAATGGCTCCCTATCCGACTTCGTCGCAATATGCGTATTGTGACTCTTCTTTATACAATTCTGTTTAATCCTCATTCTCCTCCTTATTTAAGAGATCGTTTTACTTTTCTCAGTGATGTCGAAGGCCGCGGTTTGCGTAGTACTGTTACACTTAGGCTAAGAACTCCTGCTCATAAGTCTTAAGTTTTTCACCAAGTCAGTTTCTGTTCAATCGGTTCGCCTATGGAATGCCCTCCACCTCGACATTCGGGAAGCTCAGACTGTCACTAACTTTAAACAGCTTGTTATGTCCTACTATCTCTCTACACTTCCTTAAATTTCCTTTCTGGTATAATAATATGTATATTTTATTGTATGTATTTTGTTTTTATTAATATATTACGTCCTTATTTATACACCTAACGTTTCGAGCACTGTAAAGTGCTCGAACGTTAGGTGTATAAATAATGTAATAAACGCGACAAAAACCGTATTAAAATATTTTTATTTAAATGTGTAACAATCGCGAAAACATAAGAAAACATTTTATTACGTCCTCTTGTTTTCACATTTATCTGTTCTGCGCCAACGCCAACTACATGTACTCTGTCCATCCACCCTATTTAAGGTTGATTGGAAGAGATCGCATAAGCGATAAGTCCGCTTTTAAACCAACATTGCTTTTTTATGTTTTTTATGTAATTATTGTTTTATTTGGTGCAATAAAGAATATTTTATTCTATTAGCCAGGAGAACACAATGTAAAAATTGATATGATCAATATACCTGTCAGTAGATCAAGGTGGGCCGGTAGGATTATAAATTTACATACAAATTAATGTTTACTATACGCATACACACACATACCGCGGGTTTGCATCACAGTTAATTGCAAGTACTCTTATTGAATTGAGAAATAAGATATGAAAAAATATAAATCAGAGTATATTCTCATACTTATAAATAAATAAGATGAGAATAGTATTGCTATCATCATTATATCAACCGTAAAAGTCTACTGGGCCTCACCCAAGAATTTCCTTGGTTTGTGGTGGGAAGTCAAGGGGTTCAGTTGTCGTTTGCCTTATACAATTTTGCAAATTGATTTAAGTGGACTTTATAATATGAAATTGGTGTAGTTTGGTGTTATAAATGCTCGTGCTCGAGAACAATTTGTGAAATAGTTAAAGTAGACTGTTAAATGGACTCGTATAGATTTGTCGCCAAAAGCTCCCACGAGGCTGCCAAAGATCATACGCCATCTTTGATGCCACATACCGTACAACACCGATACTTGTATCTCATTATACTGGACATTGGCAGAATCACTGAAATCTCGGTGGAAGCCATAATTAAAAAGAAGAAAGCAAGAAAGAAAGAATTTCCTTCGTGGGGGAGTTTTAATAGCATTGTGGATGCATAAAAATAACGCTTGTCTTCAACAAATATTTTCCTGATCTGTTAATTTTCTAATCATATACTTGTGTATACTGACTATTACACCTTTTATTAAGTTGCCGTGTGGTTCCCAACAGAGTAGAATAGGACCACTCCAAGTCTTCCCGTGGATGTCGAATAAGGCGTCTAAGGAAACACAAGCTACAAAATGCTTATAAACATCAAACAGACCTCTCCAACCCATCTAGCCAGCGAGTGTAGGCCAAAAGCTACATACTACTAGCGTGTGTGAGTAGCAATATAGTATAGATCATATTAGTATACATATCTTTTACATAGATAAATATGTAGTTCAGCTGGCCTCTTTGATGTTTCTATTATTGTCGCCTATTGGCTATTTGTGTCAAAGTGCCATGTGACCTCTTATTCGGTTGAGAGGTTATCAGCGATGACTACATAATAAATACACGAGTTAGTTGTACCAGTATTGTTGACGAAGGAAATGTTTTCGACGACACTTCTCCATTATTTTCATTACTGTTCTATCTCAACTGCCTCCGTGGTCCAGTGGTTAAGGCGTTCGCCTTGTTGACCCAGTTCCCTTGTTCGCCTTGTTGGAACGTGGGTTCGATTCCCACGAGAAGCATACTTTGCTAAGTTTGTTCCCAGTTTGGTTAGGACATTGCAGGCATGAATGAATCACCTGATTGTCTGATAAGACAGATAATTCCGTGCTTCGGAAGGCACGTTAAGCTGGTGGTCCCGAGTCCCGGCTGCCATTTGGTAGTCGTTAAAGGAACCACGTCAGAGGCCGAGAGGCGGTTCCGCAGAACACGGACACCAGGGTGTGCATGGTCGACTGACCGTGTCACCTACACGAAATGATGATGATGATTACTGTTCTATGAACATCATCATCATCTCCATCCATCGTTCCATTCTATGGCGCGCTTATTTCAATGACTTTTTGTTTTATGTATTTAACCTTTCGGGTGTAACTTAATCATTGTAGAAGAATTCTAGTAGTGGCGACACAGCCAATGTAACCCAAGAACCTAACGTTATCCGCCACGTCTTTCATAAAATTCTCACATAATCATCATCATTATCAACAGGTCTTTGTTAGTCTCCACCGCAGGAGCACTACCCTCTCTGTACTTCAAGAGCCAAATACAAGTCAGGGCATTCAGAGGATTTGGCCTACACTCTCCACGCTGGCCAGACGGGTTGGAGATGTCTCTTTGATGTTTAAAGCTTTGTTTAGATTGTGTTTCCTTAGTCGACTTCTACGACATCCACGGGGAGACTTGGAGTGGTCCTATTCTACTCTTCTGGGAACCACACGGCAAATTATACAAGTTAAAAAATAAAATAGACAAATACCCGAGATAATAAATTATTTTCCCGCGCCGGGGATCGAACGACGGCCGTCAGAGGCACTGTGACCAACGCACCGCTACAATCCGAATCGAAACTTTATGGGGGCTCGGATATTAGACGCTCAGCTTGTACGCGCCCCGCCTCCCCGCGTGCGTCCCGATGAACTTAATATTGTGTACTGCGCTAAGACTCGCGCGATTATCCAATCTATCAATACTTTATTTGCATCCTTAATGCACACGGCTTCCTTCTTCGGGCGCGGCGTTTCGTCAGGTTTTTAATTAATCACTATAGATAGAAAACAATACAGGTTTTTGTACATATAGGTATTTCTTTCAGTTCATATGACGTACGAGTTTCATCATACCATAATTAAATATGCAAAGTCATGCTTTTATTATATATAAACAATGCAATGTCAAGGGGTGGACTTTAACGAAATGTATAAATTAATATCATATTAAAGAAAATTCTTGAACTGTAAAAGTTATTGACGTTAGTGAATATGTTGTCTTTTTGTCTTCGCAGAGGGGACGCCCTTAGTGTGAAATGAAATGACATTTTATTCAAATTTGGATATCATGTATCGCTTTTGAACGTCATATTTTTTTTTTAAATTTGCAAAATCGTAAAACTACTAATATTTCGGAAAGACCACTGCTGAGAAGAATACGCCGAAAGAAACTCAGTCCAGTTTTGGTCCCTACGTGCCTGAATGGGTATGCTTATACATAAGTATTTATAACAATTTGTAAAATTATGTATGTAACAGTGTAACCCCATGGTAGCAAAAAGTAATGACAATTTCGATTTTTGCTCTTTGTGGTTCTAATAAGCGTTGAAAATTACAAAAGATTTTTTTTTTTTTTAAGAACTAAAACAAAATTTTGTTTCATTTTCGTTTTATTTGTTGATTACTTGAAATAATCCAGGGAAAACCTTATGTAAAAATCGGTTTTATTCAAATTTTCATTGTTCATTTGAAAAAAAAAACATGGTTTTTACTAAGTACCACTGAGTAACAAAAATGTATATATTTATGATTTGCCCGACTGCCACCCAGAAGGAGGTAATGTTTGTCGCGGATTGTCATAGGCATGTAACATCAGAAAAATTAATAGGGCGAAAGTAAACCGCCAAAAATAAGCAGTTTTTAGGGTTCCGTACAAAAATTGAAAAACGGAACCCTTATAGGATCACTCGTGCGTCTGTCTGTCCGACCGTCCGTCTGTCACAGCCGATTTTCTTCGAATCTACTGAACCAAATTAGGTTAAATTTGGTAAGATGGTGTAATTCTATGACCCAAACACGGATATGCAAAGTAAATAAAGATTTTTTTGAAATAAGGGTCATTTTCAGGGGCCCAATTACAAAAAAAAGTTTTGCAAACTCTACTGTGTCGTATATCAAATGAAAGGACTCATTATGAGGATCTCAAAAAAAATATTTTATTGTTCGGGTAAAATTAATACCTTTGATTTTATTCACGTAAGAAGGCAAAAATTGACCATTCCCCCCCCCCTGATCTCCGAAACTACTGGGCCGGAAATTTTGAAAAAATTACAAAATGTAGTTCATTCCTTGAAGATTACAGGAAAAATAATAAGAATTCTATCACTTTGTAAATAAAGTGGTAAACTCACTATAATAAGTTCATCTAGGGAAATAGTTCACTAAAACACCACTAGATTGAATAAAACATTTTTGCACATTGTGTGTGTGTACACAAAGCATATTGTACGGAACCCTCATTGCGCGAGTTTGACTCACACTTGGCTGGTTTTTTTTTCATACTACTACTAGCATAGATAAGATAATTCTTCTTCAGGTATAGATGTCAGGTCCGGAGGCATGCGCTCTGGCAAACGCTCTGGCTAGCTAAGAGAAGCCACCGTTAGATGGTAGAAGTTTCACTACTAGTCCACTAGACCAATTAGGATGTTTTAAAGGGTTAAAAGGATAGTTTGCATTTATCTGGAAGATAAAAATGTAATTCTGTTTTAATGAAATAATCGAAAATGCTTTTTTAGTTAGTCGGAATAATAAATATGACGTTCAAAAAGAGATACAATTTAAATAAAATTATTTTAATACGGTTTTTATCGCGTTTATTACATTATTTATACACCTAAGGTTTCGAGCACTTTACAGTGTTCGTGGTCGCAGGCAGACTAAGTTGACATTTGTCTAGTATTTTATAAGAATTTTTTATTTAAATGTGTAACAATGGCGAAAACATAAGAAAACATTAGAGATACAATAATCAAATTTTGAATAAAAATCTTTAATTTTGAAATATAGCACGTAGCGCCATCTATGAATAGTTAGAGAACAACTCCCGTTTGTAAGGAAATTCGTGGACACGTCAAAGATGATAACCACCATGCTACTAGGTATTAATCTCACTGCTCCGAAGAAAACTCAATATCGACCGAGTACTACGGGAGTCTCTTCTATGCTGGTTTGGGAGAAAAGAAAAAACATAGAATATACCAGCTGTTTTTCTTCCGTAAAAGCCAGTCAAGGGATTGGGCGAAAATCATTGGAATCACATTGATAGGCGATGCGGCTAACAACCCATCACGACTTTGTTTCCCCTTTCCACCTTTACGCCCACTACGATGCTAAACGTGGCCTGTAGGTTTTACGACCTAGGGCTCTGTCTACCCCGCAAGGGATAAAGACGTGATAGTATGTATGTATGTTACTTCGGCTTCATTCCTTACGCTTCTACTTAGTTACGTAGAACACTTAATCTATGCCACTGCCTCTAATGGTCACCTAACCATGACGTGTTGCGCTCAAAACAGTTCCGTGACCTTCACCCCCATTACGGGTAGACGTAATAAGCAAGGAGATGCTTGAGATACTTTTGAGCTCACCAATCCAAGTGTAGTGTAGCTGGGAGGTTTCATTAGGATTTTTGAAACGTTTTTGATGTAACGATGATGTGGACGTTATTTCTTGTGTTATCGTACATTTTTTGTATAAAAGTATATACATATATAAAACAAATTTTAAGAAACAAAGATTACACTGACACCGATTTCCCTGATATGTGTGCACATAGATCCCAGTCGGCCCGACTGACGGGAAAACGGATACGCACGGTCCGGACCCCGGCAGGCCCTGACCCGGCAATGTGTGAACAGGAATGCTATTTTTGAAATGGCGCCTCACCAAAACGCAAGTCGTGCACGACTAATAGTCACACTCGTCTTCCAAGTCACGAAATGCCATTTTGCCATATTTTTGAAACCATCGCTTGAACTGTAGTGCTACCAACTTTCAGCGAAAAATATTTAATTTCTTCTTATTTCACGCAGAATATTTTATAAACTTTTTTTAAGGTTAGTAAGGAATTTAATTTCTTCTTATTTCACGCAGAATATTTTATAAACTTTTTTTAAGGTTAGTAAGGAATTTTAAAATGTTTATGAAGTGTAGCATCAAACGGAACGTAAAATCATGACAGATAAACTTCAAATGACAGGTAGTACTTTGACGTAAACGCGTTCATCGCCTGCGGAAACGAGCGGTCTAGGTCTAAACCACTCGTTGCAATCCTTCGTCTACGAACGATTCAAAAATGAGGCTTTTTGGAAGCATCGCGTTAATTACTCGTTTAGCGAGTCATGCGTTCAAAAATAGCACTCCAGCGCTTTAACCGCTGTCATCAGCTGTGGTCGCTATGGACATAGTCAGTTCCACTAAATGGTTAAATAACCGTATCATTACACTCTGAGTTCCATAGTTCCATGACCTTAACCCCTATTACAGGTAGATGCAATTAAATAACAATTACTCACGTGTGCCGTATCGCCCCCCGCACTCGTGTGATCTCGGTTAATTGCTTCTATAAAGCTATTATAGTGTTAATGTGATATATAATTATTACTAGATCTCTTAGCCCGTTATTTATTTTTAATAACCTTCGTGATTATTTTTACAGCGCCATTTTAGTTGATATTTTTTCCTTATTATAAAATGAAATTATAGTAGTTTTTCGCGCGGAAATCTTTTCCAGTATTTCCTACTCTTTGGTGCTTCCGGCTAGATTGTGTTTTTTATTTTATTTATTTTATGTTGTAGTTTGACCCGCTATGGTTTTTGCGTGCAAATATGTAATCCTAAATTTGTATACAAAATAGGCAATCTACGTCGTCCACTTATTTGAGTAGGTACTCAAAGAAGTTGCGCGTATTTTTATGCTTGTTAACAGTTGTTAACAAGCATAAAAATACGCGCTAATAGGAGAAAATGTCCTGCTTCCCCATTGGTGGCAAATAGGGTAAAAAAGTCTTTGATCTATTTCGTTCCTTGTTATTACTTATTTATTCCGTCTGTCTCATACTCAAAAGTCAATAGCCAAACTATTTGGGTATAAAACAACTTTAGAGTTTAGCCGAGGTAGGATAAAAATGTGAAGTAGAAATGCCATGTTCATCTTAATAATGATTAGCGATTCGTCGGATAAGGTTTATTGAGCTTAACCTCTAGAGAAATTGCTAATAAGTGTTTCTGAGAAGTAAAAGTACTTGATTGAAAGCTTTCTCTAAGCTTACACTGTAAGCTTGGTTTAAGTGCCTTTTATAGGAAAAGTATAAGTACCTACCATCAAACATCTTTATGAGATAGAAACGTATAAAAGGGAAAATATTGAATGCACTTTCCGATCTTATAGTGAAATTTTAATGAAAAACAAATAACAAGCCGGCTTTCTGATTTATCTTGTAATTTGTTCTTTATTTAAATTGATCTAATTACAATAGTTAGAGATCCCCTTTTTTGGAAATTTGTTTTTGTGCCACCTTTTATTGTGAAAGGCATGAGATTTTCATCCAACAAAAAGAAAAATTACAATGAAAGCGGTCGATAACTACTTTGAAATGATAAGCCTGTTTGGTATCGATTTCCATGCTTGCTGCCCATCTTAATTGTTTTTAAAAGTAGGAGTTACAGGGGAACATTATAAAGGTATTTGGGATGTTACTTGTTCGGATAGATTGGGAATGAGCAACTATGCCATACCTGCAACAACCGGACAGGCTGTTGAGGATGATAACACCAACCACTGACCTGGAGTGCTATTTTTGAACGCGTGACTCACTAAAACGGAAGTCGTGCACGTCTACAAGTCACACTCGTCTTCCGAGTCACGAAATGCCATTTTGCCATATTTTTGAAACCGTCGCTTGAACTGTAGTGCTGCCAACCTTTAGCGGAAAATATTTAATTTCTTATTTCACGCAGAATTTTTTATGAACTTTTTTAAGGTTATTAAGCATTTTTAAAATGTTTAAGAAGTGTAGCGTCAAATGGAACGTGAAATCATTACAGATGAACTTCAAATGACAGAAAGTGACTTTGACATAAAAGCTTTCGTCGCCTGCGGAAACGAGCGGTCTCAACCGCTCGTTGCAATCACTCCGATTCAAAAATACGGCCTTTTGGAAACACTCGCGTCAATCACTCGTTTAGGGAGTCACGTGTTCAAAAATAGCACTCCTGATACTAAAAATGACTTTCAAATTGACACATTGTCTGATGTTGTATTTCTCCCTTTTAAAAGGAAATTAAAGTGTATGTCACACGACAACGATAGATAATACATGCAAGCAAAGCCGCAGTCTGGCTAGCTTCACACAGTAGTAATAATAATTAACCTACTTTCTCATTATCAAGTGCACGCGCCGGTCACAGCCCAGATGCTCTCTATAGTTATCAACATTGTAACTAACAACTTTGCATTTATATCTGTTTACCACAGAACTGCTAATATATCGGAATATTAGAAGTTATGTGCTGTTTACGTTTATACATGGTGAAATTTTGATCGTTCTGGACCCTTAAAGAGGTGATTCAGCCCGTTGATATGAACCATTTTTCCTATGGGACCAATGCTTGAAACTCAAATTTTATTTCGACATTTTCATACAAAAGTGTTCAGCCGCCCGGGCAATTTGTATAGGAATGTCGAAATTTTTTTCGAGTTTACAGCATTTGTCCCATAGGAAAAGTTGTTTATATTGACAGGCTGAATCACCCCTTTAAAGGTCCAGAACGATCAAAATTTCACCATGTATAAACGTAAACAGCACATAACTTCTAATATTCCGATATATTAGCAGTTCTGTGGTAAACAGATATAAATGCAAAGTTGTTAGTTACAATGTTGATAACTATAGAGAGCATCTGGGCTGTGACCGGAACGATCAAAATTTCGCCATGTATAAAAGACAAACTTACTGACTACTTCTTCTTTTTAAATATTTAACTGATTACTGATCAACACAAAGCTCAAACGATCAAACGGATTACGCTGAAATTTGGAACGCAGATAGTTATAATGACGTAGGAATTAGATAAGAAAGGATTTTCCAAAACTTACCTACTGTAGGGTTAAATAAAACAGTAGTCCAAATTTCATCTTTACCGGAAGAGAAGCTGCGGGCAAAATCCAAGTTTACACAATATATTAGCAATTTCCTGCGTCTTCTTCTGCGTAAATTTCGTCCCCATATTTCACCCCTTTAGGATTTGAATTTCTAAAAACCTTTCTTAATGCTCCTTTATATCATGGAAGGAACCCCTGTATCAAATTTAAATTTTGTAGGTACTGTAGTTTCGGCTATGCGTTGTTTTGTAAATCAGTGAGTCAGACTTGCCTTTTATATACATAGTAATCTTACTAATTTAACCGTATAAGGCTATACTGGTACAAAGTACAAAGCGGATGGGAAAGTAGATATGCTTCGGTTATCTAAGTAACAAGTTGTTTTAAATAAGTTTTGTTTCTAAAATAAAAAAATTTGATAACCTATTACAATAGTTAGATATGTATATTAAATATACTGAATGATCCCCTTTTTTGGAAATTTGTTTTTGTGCCACCTTTTATTGTGAGCGGCATGAGATTTTCATCCAACAAAAAGAAAAATTACAATGAAAGCGGTCGATAACTACTTTGAAATGATGAGCCTGTTTGGTATCGATTTCAATGCCTGCTGCCCATCTTAAGAGTCGCCTGGAAGCGCATGTCTCCATACAAACGGAAAAAGGGAATTGTGGCAATATTTGATAATTTTGGAGTAAAATTAATCATTTAATCAATTAATCTCATTATAATCTACGTACGTTCCTATACAGCTTGGTTATTATGAACATTACATTGTAAAATGCCTCCCAAGAAAATCAAATGAGCCCACCGTGAAAACATTACCCTCCTTCTGGGTCAGTCGGATAAAAAAGCCAGCTTAAGATACGCCAGTCCACTGCAACCGGAGTCCTATTTCGATAGCAGTTCGTAAACACATTTATTTGCGTTTCGACCTTCATACAAAATACTCGACTGTTTATCTGATTTCATCCAGTAAATACTAAAGTAAATACGATAGCTTCTTGAACATTCTATTCGCATCGCGACAGCCATTATTACTCATTACCGACTGTCATCCTAAAGGAAGTCTCTAACGGCCTTCGACCAAAAAGAGCGAGAGGTTACAACGTTTGTTTTCCTCTCAAAACTTCCACAACTAGATTATCTTGACGATTTCCTTGTTTAGCCGCAATTTGTCTATCTGCAATTTGTCAACTTTGTATTAGGACGAGGTATTTAAAAAAAATACAGACAAGGTAAACAACGGTTTATATATAATATTCACAGAAAAGTACATGTAAATTGTAAAAGAACAACGCTGCGTAAGTATGTCAAACTACCTTTATGTTAATAATAATGACGTCAGCATTTTTTTATTGTAATATTTAAACTCTATTAAAAATAATAAACAATACACACTAATTTAATTAGCCGATTAAGATATATAACCATTATAATTTATTAAAAATGTAATGTTAATAAAATTACTTAATAATTAATGTTGAATACTCTAAAACAAATAAAATTATTTTGATTTTAAATCATGGACTATGTGATTTGGACAAGTTGCCGGCAATGGACGTACGCCTAAACTTTATTTCCTTGGCCTAACGCATTACATTACCATTCTAATTCGCCAATTTATAATTACTAAGTTGCATTCAGAACACGGACATTAGTCGACTAAGTTGCGAATTTGTGATTATTTCAACGCGTTTCGTAAGATACCAATTTATAGAATGCCTTTCGGAGTAAAATCTAATAGCATCGTAAATACCTTGTATATGTTTAATACTTGACGGTTAAATGGCAAAAGGTACTCCTCAGTCTTGCGCAAATAAACTAAGAACGTGCCTCAAACGGGAATAATAATAATTTTTATTTTTATGGATATAATATATCTGATACAGTGTGATTGATAATTAAATATTTTTAAGTGTCTCACCTTCTGTCGTGCCCAAACTGCCCCTATACTTGCACCGTACAGGAGCTGAATGGGGCCAACGACAGGTTAGTTAGCGCGGCCAAATCCTGTCAAAAGATATTTAATCGAATGTAACCATTTCGACTCGATAAGAAGAAGAAGTGTAAACTAAAATCCGTGCGACTGAAGCAGCTAATCACTGCCGAAATCACCCGGAAATTAAAATAATTTTTTTTACTTTAATATCAGGTATAATATGAAATAGGTCGCAAATTCTTCTCTCAAATCAAGTGAAGAAATCCCTTCAGGGAAAAGTGCGCCACGGTACATGTGCTTCCTTAAAACTGTATCTTACCCTTGTTAATTGGTATTTTTTGTTTCGTGTGCAATAAAGAGTATACAAACAAACAAGTACACTAGTACAGATGTATTTAGTATTATATTTGCATTAAACTTAACCCGATGCAATTGCCGTGGTATGCACTTAGACTACCTCTTATTACGGTACACGCAAACTTAATTGTCTATTCTTTAGATTCAACAAAGGCACTGGACGGTGCGCATCACGCTGCTCAAGTTATGGGTCATGTTTTCCTTTTTCGTCGGCTTATAAGTGCGGTGCCAACAATCGTACTGCGAAGGTACAAAGCAGTCGCGCGACTCTTGACTCATTTGAGGGTCAAGGTTACTGGTTCTTTATCGAAACACGTGTCGATGTACCTCAAGGGTTTATTTTTGGACCTACGGTTTTGTGTGTGTGTGTTTAAAAAATGTTACAAGAATTGTACAGGTAAGGTAGATGTTTCTGTTTTTATCGTTGTCTTTATGTGAAATTAATACTTAGAAGATATACGAGTATTTGCACAAAAAAAAGACGAAAGAGATTAATTTCGGGAACTGATGGTAGTTTGCGTGCTATTATACATATTAATATTTATGTGATGTCATATTTGTACATTTACAAGCTTTTTTTGCCCTTTGGAAAATTTGTATTTTGAGTTGACACTCGGGTATTTACTTTAGGACTTCTTGACGCACCCTGTATGATTGATTGATGAATGATGAATTTATGAGTACTGACAAAATAACTTTGAAGTTAATAATTAATTCATTAAGTCAATGTCATCAACAATCGATATTCACAAGTCTATGATTTAGGAGAAATATTTGATTCTTTTGTCATGTTTCTTATAAATAAATTTGAATAAATATAGATGTGTGTGACTTTGAATATTTTATTAGTAGTCGTGTTAAAAGTATTTAATAATTCGTGAACTAATCTAAAAGCTCTTTGAGATGATTTAGTTGTTACTACAGTGTATTTTTAAGAGGGATATAGACGAGTTTTTTTAAAATTGAATAAACTTAAATTGATTGGTATGTTCCAAGGGGGATTGATGGTAAAACTATATTTTGTGTACCACAAATACCTATCTAGTTCTTAGTTGTTACCAACCTGCTTAAGTTTTATAATTGATATAATTTACGTTTGCAATGACTGTGATTTTTTAAATATAAAATTTGCCAAAGGAACACTTTGAATAAGTCCTGCTTATTCGTACCATGAAATCGTAGAAAGGAAGTGTTGTATTTTTTAATTTCCTTATCTGTGTACGAAAATTTTTACCACAACTTTGTTTTTAATACTGCGCCTTGCTTTTCACAAAATTTTAAACTGTAATTCCAAAATGAGCTAAGCTAACTCAAGTATTCTGCGTTTCTTTTGGAGCGCGTTGGGACATACTTCGTGTAATTAAAGACATAATGGAAACGCTTATGCTAATGATTCCTAAGTTAGCTCAAGAGAGCTTATTTGGTTAACATTAGCACGTAGAGTCAATGAGCAAAATCAGGTAGTGGATATTCTGCAAAATCTTGAGACGATTGATAAATGACGTATCAAGCAAATGCAAATAGGAACATGAAAAATCAATGATCAGGGGTTTTTTTGTTGAGCCGAAATACCTTCTTAGAATAGACTACTGTCTAAATTGCAATGAGGTCAAATCGTTTTGTATATATGTAGTTTTGAAAACTAATACCACTCATTTAGAAATTCCTCGGATATTCTTTCCCGTTTTACTTACAATAGTACGATTTAAGTCCACCATTTTGCTACATGTAGCCATTGAGTTTGGAATCTTTGGTACTATCTGCCCTGTCTACTTCGTACTATCTCGTATTTAAGGGTTAAAGACGAGAAGATAATATCTTATGATAACATACGCACTAGGTTTACGGGCGGTCTGTCTCGCCTTGGCGTGACTTTGAGAACACTGCAGAATAAGCAATAGGTGTTTGAACTTAAAATTCATTAGTATTCTATGAAGATAGCAATTAATCTTCAATTGTAAGTTGCCCTTGATGACAATGTTAAAGAAAAACTAGCGTTGTCTAGCCAAGTTATATATAATAAATGCTATTCAAACTACAGGTTTGTTTTTTTACACTCTAGTAATTTATTCCCAGAAATAGAATCCATATTAGATTTTGTGTAATCTATTATTAGTATAGTTGCAGTGTGGTTCCCGGCAGAGTAAAATAGGATAACTCCAAGTCTTACCGTGGATGTCGTAGGAGACTTAGGAAACACAAGCTAAACAAAGATTTTAAACATCAAAAAAACCTCTCCAACCCTACTGGCCAGCGTGAAAAGTTTAGGCCAAATCCTCGGACTGCTCTGGCTAATATATGGCTCTGGTAGTACAGAGAGGGTCATGCTACTGCAGTGGAGATTAAAAACACCTTATGATGATTGAAACTAAAAAGAAAAAAGCATTCTGAACGGAGCCGTATCCTGCTTCCACCGCACTAATAATTATTTCCTCTCCAGCTTCCGCTCGAACGAGTGTTGAGAAACCAATCGAGCCGCAATCGAATCGACCTACTTTTTATATCTGATTGAAAACAAACAAACTTTGATCTCAGCTTTTTATGTCGAACCTAGCGCCTGATTCTACACAGCTTGTAAATGACCAAGTAGCGCTCCTGATTTTATTTATTTTATTAAAAATTAGGTCAAATTCAAAAAATCTCGAAATTCGATAGTTAATTATTTGTAGTCTTTTTGATATTACTTTTCATTATTTTACATTTAGTAAATAACGAGTTACCGCCAAATTTGGCCACTTTTGGCGGTAATGAACGAAGTTAGAGATTTTTTTAAATTTGATCTTACTTAGTACAAGAATAAAATTACTGGCAGGGGTGACTCAGACAGTCAATATGAACAACTTTGCCTTTATTATAAGTTAATAAATTTAACAAAATTTATAAGTTAATAAATTTATTTATAAGTTAATAAATTTAACAAAAAACCTATATCATATATAACAAATTAAACAAAGAATAAAATCTAAGGAAAAAAAAAAGAAAAAGAAAACTAAACTAAATAAAAAATGGAACCCAGATCGCTGTCATCACAGGGTAATGTACCCAGGAGACTAGCTGCATTTCCGCGTGGGATTGCTAGGCTGAGCCTTTGACCAAAATGAGCGCCAGCTCTTGGGTCCCTAGAGACGTCGATCAGACGTGCCGAGATCTCTTTGTACAATTGACGAGCTTCTGCACCCCATGGCCCCAAAGTCTCCACGGCAACAGCAACAATTTTACTTTACATTGGACCAAATGCTGGGATTTCAAAAAAATGTTTGACATTTTTATATACATTGCTCGGGCAGCTGAACACTTTTGTATGAAAATGTAGATTTTTTTTGAGTTCCTAGTTTTGATCCCAATGGAAAAGTTGTTCATTTAGACAGGCTGGTTTGAGTGGCAACAGTGCCAACAACACCCAGTATATACACTGGCACTACTATAATGATTATGTTGGTTTGGTGTCACTTTGTCACTGCGTGTCAAACAAATGTTTTGTGTCAGAGACCGCCTCCACACATCACGTGATCATTATGCATTATGGGAAGGCCACACTCATAGAGAAGACGCCTAACGTCATAGTCAGACTCTTCCTGGTTGCATTCATACATTCAAAATGTCGTTATGTAGTGTAGACCATAGATGCAAATCTTTGTAACTATACATAAATTTACTCCCTTTCTGTAAACATTGTATCTATTAAAAACATGTTATGCCTATTTTTGGTTACTTGTATGTGTTGTTATTTTTCATAAAAATTTGTTATAAGAAACATGCTCTTATTTAAAAATTTGTAACATTTTTAGGTGTACAAATGCCACAAGGGAAAATCTGGGTGCTAGGATCAGGAAGTTGAACTCCCATTAAGTTGAAATTCCAAAATGTTGAATTTTTTACCCTATTAATGTGCACCGGGTTGATATAAAATTCCAAGGTAAACATTGGGCACTCAAAGAGTCTTGGGTCACTCACGTGGTATCACTTAAGGTGAAAAAGTGGAAAACACCAAAAAAATACTAACTAAAATACAGTACAAGTGCTATAGGGTTTCAGTTTGGAGGTCATTCACATTATATGACTAATAAGCGTATATATTGCGAGTCTTTGCGAGAGAATTAGGTTTCTTAAAAGAATCCTGCATCTTTTTCCATGTTCGTAAAATTCGCGGAATATAATTTGTTTTCGTCAATGGCAAATTTTAAATATTTGTTGTATTTTTTTTTTACAGTTGTCTTGAAACACGTGACTTGGAAAAGACAAAAGAATGTTTACCTCTTAACGTGTGGCCTTCAGTAAATTCCTAAAAAAGATAAATAAAACGTGCAACAGGATCTATTATTTGCATAATACATGTAATATTTAGAAGCTTCTTCAGAAGAATGAAAAAATACTTGTCGGTAAATTGCATTTGCTTGTTTTATTCCTCCGACTTGTTCGCGTAATTTTAGCTGATGTACTATTCTCATGCGTCAGCTATGTTATTGTACAGTTTCGTTGAAACCCATTCAGAACTTTTTGCGTGAAGTTGAAAAACAGACAAGCTCTTATATTATTGTAACTAGTAACTCTGTGAGCTGTGGTCTTCTCGAGAGTTATGACAGCCAACTCTTAATGGTCCTAAGTGCTATAGACCCAAATGACGGTGAGGCATTTTGTGCCATTTACGCAAATTCTTCAAAAACAAATTGTTCAATAAAATTTTCATTAGAAATTTGTACTAAGTTCACGAGAGTCGGTTGCGAAATGCGAACTGTACGAGTACAATTTATCTACTCAATATAGTACCTAATCAGTATAATTGTAATTTTTGAAAACCTGGCTTTACTCACGTTTTATTACGTCGTATCCGCCGAATAGTTGTGGACTGTTACGAAGACCAACATCGGGCGAAGTGATAGTGGTGGAAACACGACGGTTACGCTACCCTCAAAGCACTGAGGGCCGCCTTGCGCGTCGCAGGGTTTTCATAATGAATTTATCTCGCGTAAGATTTAATATAATTATTAGTAATAGTATAGTTAGATAAATTGTACTCTTACTGTAGTACAATTTATCTACTCTAGAAATTACTTTTGTGATATAATTGTTCGCTTTGAGAACTTGTTGCGGACGATCGATTTTTTTAGTCCTAGCTAAAACAGAGATTTTTTGCTCTTCGCGCTCACTCGGTCAATAATAAAAAGCTTTAAAAGCACTTGTCAGAATCATAGTGTTACTTTCTATTTCAATTTTGCCGCTTTTTTTAGCACTCTGTTCACTGTTATCATGTTTTTAGTCTATTACCAGTCGGGAAGGTCGGTCTATACGTCTTGATATAAACATTTGCATAAAAATAGGTTATTTATTTTTCACTCTGTTCTACACTGATCTTGGATTTTTATAATTCGACCTAGCAGAGTTACCTCATCTTTGTTTACATTATCTATTTCTTATGTAGCATTAGTATGTGTTTCAAACTTTTCCAGTAATACTGGTTTTGACAAAAAAGTAACTTAAATTTCTCAGCGTTGCTATATTGACTTATCATTTTATATCATCATCATGATCAGGAACGAAGTTTTATGATTTACTGGTATAAGTATTACAATAAGTTATATTTATAAATCTCAAATTTGTTCTTTCTTTGTTACAGAAAAATGGACGAGCGACGAGAGACGACATAGCCACTTGATGAAACAAACGCAACTAAAGATATTATCGTAATAATATCGAACCAGTTCCAACCGTCTGTGATTACGTAACTCATAAGAGATCTCCTATAATAAGTACCGTTAACACTAAGACCTATATTGTAGAGAACGTAAATATATACACTTTAATGTAAATTCTAAGAATACTGGCTAAAATATTATTTCTAGGCAGTATACTGGTGTTAATGACATTAGTGATACACTGAGTAAAGACAGTGATGATATTAATGGTACAGAGATTTTTGGTGATAATCTAAATTATAGTAGTCTTTACGATTCTAAAAATAATAGTAGTGGTTTAAATGACAGTGAAAAATATATCTTTAACATCACAAACAGTAACACTGTTGAATTAAATAATTTCGTCAATGTTAGAATTGCCGAAGATTGCTTAAGAGATTTGCTAATGCAAATAGTAAAGACAATACTGGTGGCATAAAAGAAGAGATTTTAAATTGAAATCTTAAAAATATTGATGAAGTAAATTATAAAAAGGCTGCTGTACAAGAAATAGAAGATGCCAGCGATATTATCGAAGATTCGGGAGCAGGCGTCGAGGGTGCAGCCGTCGTTGGCTGTGGGGGTGGGAGTAGGGGTGGCGTTGGCCGCGTGCGCCCTTTACAGCAGCAGGGACAAGAAGCAGTCGCCGCCCTGCCACAATAATAATAATTATAAGGTGAGTATTACACCCTTCTATGTATATAATTTTTCGTGTGGTTCCCGGCAGAGTAGAATAGGACCACTCCAAGTCTTCTGTCGTAACCGTATCACGGCTTAAGCTGTGTGGGATCTCCCGCATAGCTGTGAAACTAGCCTTAAGCCTTTGTATGACTTGAATTGAGACGTTCCTTATCTTTTTGTTATTTGTCCTTCAAAGAGGTGTTTGGCCTTCAGAAAGGACAGACTCAGACAAATACACAAAACTGAATGTAAAGTTAAAAAATCGGCAAAGTGCGAGTCGGAGTCGCGCATCATTATCAATATAAGTCTATCCAGTGCAAATAAATAACGTTTTTTGTATGGGAGACCACCTTAATTATTTATTTTATTCTGTTTTTAACTTAGTTGTTATAGCAATAGAGATGAAAAATAAAACATGATCTGTGAAAATTTCAACTGACTAGCTATCTTGATCCGTGAAATACTTACCACCTGGTGACCGACAGACGGACGGACAGACAGTGAAGCCTCGTGAATAAAATAAATAAGTGAAAAAGGTCTCGTTTTTTCCTTTGGATACGGAATCCTACACAGAAACAATCCACAGCCTTAGTTTTCTTGTAAACATGACACTGATTTGCCATTTACCGTGTATCTTCATTTAAAAATATTCCAGAAATGCTTTAGTAAATTAGCAAATATATATATTTAAATATTTAGTTTATAACTAGATGCTGTGCGCTAGAGTAATCCGAGGTAAATGTTACTTTGTTACTAGTTTTAAAATATTGATTTAATTTCTCTTCCCGTGGATGTCGTAGAAGACGACTTAGGAAACAAAAGCTTAACATCAAAGAGACCTCTCCAACCCGTCTAATCAGCGTTGACAGTGTAGGCCAAATCCTCTGACTCTGGCTATGGTAGTACAGAGAGGGTCGTGCTCGCGGTGGATACTAAAATAGGCCTGATGATGATGATGATGAATCCCAGAGCTGACATTCCTTTTTTTGATCTACTGATCGTCGTACTTAAAACTAGTCAGTAATGGTAATTCAAATAACAATAAAATTAGCACAACAAGAAATAAAGATCAAATAAAAACCCTTAAGATAAAGAAATCCATTAAATCCGGTTACATAACTACAATCATTAATATCAGACCGATCATTCTTGTCATGTTTGAATTCTTGGTTAATTTATTGTATTTTTAGGGTTCCGTATCTCAAAAGATAACGAGGCACCCTTATAGGATCACTTGTTCATCCGTCTGTCTGTTAAGATCTTTTTCTCTGGAACGCGTGGACGTATCAAGTCAAAATTAATCTCTACTAATATTTATAATTAAGGGGGCACACTAGGCTCAGTAGCGACGCCAATCATTTTATTCCTAATACTTTACAAATAGAAAGAAATTCAAGAATGTAAATCATATAAGCACTAGTAAATAACCTGAAGTATTTTTGGAATCATGTTTTAATATTATGAGCATCAGTAATTAAGAGAAATAGTGATTACCGCCACAAACGGCCGTGTTTGGCGGTAATCTGATTCTCATAATTCTCACTGATTCTGATAATATTAACTCAACGACCCGACACACAACGCCGCCACCAGGTTGAACATTTTTAGTGAGTATGACTAACTCTAACTCTTAAGACATTGTCAAACAAAATATTAAGTTATGGTCTACACTTGTTGTTCGCTCGCTAACATTTACATGTTTTACAATCAATTAATATTTGATTCTATATAATTTAACATTGGTAAGTACTATTGAAGGGATCTAATCAGAAAACTGAAAATTTGTAATAATTATGTAGTCGTATATACTAGCACAAGGATATTTGAAGATTCAACTCCCAAGGCAGTAAGGTTTTACACGGACGAACTCAAAGAAAATTGCTAGGAAATAATAAACAAAATACCTAAAATTTGTTTGTACGGAACCCGACCAATTGATAAGCTAACTCGGTGCGAGAGCCCGACTCGCGCTTGTCCAGTTTATTATCAATGATTCACACGTAGCAACAGGTTTTGAGCAGGACATAATCATGGTTTTTAAATTGTAAATTCTACGTGTTGTAATATTTTATGGGGGCCATTAATATGGAAATTTAAATAAAATATGGACAAAGACGAATGGTTGTAGGACGGTACGTGATAAAATTTTAATCGGATGGTTGGCAAATTAATGTGAGACAGATATTACTAACATGTTGTGACTTGTGATAGCTATATAGGGACAGAAATATCAATAAAATAATAAATAAATAAATAAAATATATACGGACAAATCACACAGATTGAGCTAGCCCCAAAGTAAGTTCTTATGAAAGACTTGTGTTATGGGATATTAACTCAACGATACTATATTTTATAACAAATACATATATAGATAAACATCCAAGACCCAGGTCAAAGTTTTCCATCTTGACCTGACCGGGGATCGAACCCGGGACCATCCGTGTCGCAGGGAGGCGTGATGACCGCTGCGCCACGGAGCGCAATACTTTGATGGTATCGATACTAACGAGATATTAATAAAAATATCGATATTGTAGGTATTAGTAATATTGCATTTACTTTATGCATAAAAATATGCAATATTTTATTTATATGTGAACTGATATTCTTATACTTTTAAGGGTATCGATAAAAAAATATTGATATTTTATTTAATATAAATTATATTTTCCAAGTTGTCAGTTCACTGCACGCGTCACACGCTCGTCTGTCGTTGTATTATATCATATGTACGAAAAGGAAAGCAATAGTTATCTATGGGTAGTGTTGTTGTCGAATATATTGGTATTAAATTAAAGTGATAGTTTAAAGTATTGATACAGAATACTAATTTATTTAACTACTTAGATATGCATAAAAAAGTATCGATACTTCTTGTGGTATCGATATAAGTCCCTGGGCCATCTATTGAGTGGCATGTAGCAAGGACCCCTAACTCCTATTGAGACTTTGCTGAATGGAGACATCCATTATATTTTTGTTACGCCATGAAAAAACCTCCCTAAAATAGGTACAGCAGTGAAAAAAAAAACACACTTCTACTTCCTTAATTGAGTAAATTTCCTCTCAATTATTCGCTGGTTGACTGGAAGAGATCCCATCTTGAGATAAGTCCGCCATTGTCAATTTACTCTTTCGTGCCTTTTGTATCTCATTTATTGTACAATAAAGATATCACAAACTAAAAAAAAAACCTTAATAGTTTAAAAACTCGTTGACTTTGCAACGAATAGGATCGTTGCAAAGTCTAATTTTTTGGCCAAGTCTACCACTGCCCGCCTTTATAAGACTAGACACAAGTGACATCATCACATCACACATATCGCTGTTATACGGATGATATTGACTTGCCCAACTATCATATCAAATTAAAAGTTTGCTCAGCAGTATGTTTAGGTTCACGAAATCCGAAATACTTTTCAAAACCTACACATTATGCAAATTCCGAATTGAACCTTGTAATACCGAAAGACCTGAAGCAAGGTTCGATATCCTTTGCAGCGTTTTCTATATCATCGTCATCAGGTCTTTTTTGTGTCCACTGCAGAAATACGACTCTCTCTGTCCTTCCAGAGCCATTTAATAGCCAGAGCAGTCAGAGGATTCGGCCTACACTCTCCATTCTGCCCAGACGGGTTACAGAGGTCTATTTGATGTTTATAAGCTGTGTTTAAGCTTGTGTTTCCTCAGTCGCCTTCTACGACATCCACGGGAAGACTTTGGAGTGGTCCTATTCTACTCTGCCGGGAACCACACGGCGTACACGGCTTTGATGTTTATAAGCTTAATTTTACTTGTGTTCCCAACACCTTCTACGAGTACAAGTCACCTTTTATGACATCCATGGGAAGACTTGGAGTGGCCAGAAAGTCTGCCGAGAACCACACGGCGTAAACAATTCGACGAATGTGTGTTTTCTGTATAGATGTTTGTTATTTGTTGATCATGAAAAGAACCAAAAGAAGAAAATGTAATTTTAGGAAACTTTTGACCTTCGATTATTTTCAGGTTTCAAAGAATGGCAAACTTCATGCTGTGGAAAATGGCAACGGCGTGGCGGAGACATGCGGGGGGCGGTGCGGGGCGGAGCAGTGCGCGCTGTGCAGGGGAGACGCGGACACAGACAACAAACAGAATATTGTGAGTAAATCCTTTAAATTTTCATACCTCTTTTAAAAAATATGGTACCTGACTGCCCTAGAGACTCAGATTATGGTCCATCTTGGCTCTAGAAAATACGCCCCTGATTCTTTCATTATCATCACAACAATTTTCTTCCTTCTTGCTCAGCACACGGATCTCTTCGATTCCAATAAATCTTGGTCAATTAGTCCAGTCAAACATTGCACTTTTGACACTTGACACTTTTTGTGTCGATATTGTCTGGCTTTAGTCAGGGCTGTAAGGGTATGCGCACATTATGACGGGCCGCATCGCAAAAATCCGCATCCGCTTCAATTCAAACGTCAAGCCCTCCACTTCCATAATTGATGGCAGCTATGTCAGATGCCTCTAGGCAGCTTGGAAACCACACTTAAAACAAAACAAACAAACCTTCAACTTGACACTTTTTTTCGATTTTATGCCATCTTTCCAACCGTATCAACTATGGTGTAGCAGTTTTCCATGGGCAGTGGTTTTCATTTACCATCAGGTAAACCGCTTTCTCGTTTGCCGCCCTATATTCTTAAAAAACAATTAAAGTTATTAACTCAACCCTTTCAAATTACAGGAAGACGCAGACGAAACGCTATCAGTGCCAGAAGAGCATGTTCCCGGTTTGAACCTGGAATTCCTGAGACAATTGGTCAGCCTGGCAAAGATCATGGTTCCCGGAGTCAGGAGTCATGAGGTGGCGCTGCTGACGGCACATACGCTATGTCTTTTCACGAGGACCTTCCTGTCTATATATGTGGCTTCGCTGGAAGGCTCTATAGGTAGGTTTGATCTGAAGTCGAAAGTTATAATGTCATGTCTGTAGTCGAAATATGGGCGTGGTGGCGCCATGTTTCTTCAGCTTATAGATTGACGTACTCCGTCAAGCAGTGGTTAACACGCTAGCCTCTGACCCGAGGGGTCCCGGGTTCGATCCCCGGTCAGGTCACTATGGAAAAAGATCTTTTTCAGATTGACCTGGGTCTTTGATTCAAAATAATTGGTCAGCCTGTCCAAGATCATGGTTCCCGGATTCCCGCTGTCGGCACATACGCTATGACTATTCACGAGGACCTTCTTTTCTATATAGTGGCTTCGCTGGAGGGTTCTATACGTAGGTTTGACCTGGAGTCTAAAGTTATAATGTCTGCAGTCGAAGATCTAGGAGGTGGGGCATGTTTTTTATGACTGTGTATAAACACAGTCATAAAAAACATGCCCCACCTCCTCCTCCTCCTCATCATCCTCGGCATCCTCGTATGCCGTCCCATATCATAAGATATGGGACGGCATACGAGCAAGCAGGTCACCTGATGGTAAATGATCGCCGCTACCCGTGGGCAACTGCAACACCAGGGGTGTGACAAGAAATATGTCCCTTCATTAGCATCTATAGATTGACGGCCTCTATGACGCACTAGTAAACACATCAGCCTGCGACACGA
Organism: Rhodophaea formosa; assembly: GCA_963082605.1. NCBI lineage: Eukaryota > Metazoa > Arthropoda > Insecta > Lepidoptera > Pyralidae > Rhodophaea > Rhodophaea formosa. The sequence continues at coordinate 1,619,357 of OY720228.1, read as the reverse complement.
TGGCTCCTGGGTTCGATCCCGAATCAGGTTATTATGGGAAACGATCAAGATGTTTATTTATATAAGTATCTAATATAAAATATAATGTCTTTGAGTTAGTATCCTACGACACATGTTCACAACTTAGTGTGGAGTTAGCTTAACCAGTGTGATTTTTCTCTACAACGTGTTAATGAAAAAGCGAAAGACCTCACACACCCCAACTAATAGATATTACCTTTTTGTGTTTTCCTGTTTTTGTTGCATTTAAAGTCTATAGTTAAAACGCGCGATCTAAGGTGACGTACGCGTTTCGCGTGCCGCCGCATGATAAAGTAATAAATACATACGGACAAATAAATTTAATGCTTAAAACTTGACCCCTATTTTATATTTGTGGAATCGATTCTACTATCGATTCTGAACAAACTAAATTCAGGTTTAGCGCCATGTCATTGATGCGTTGTTCGTTTATTAGTTTTCTTCATGCAGAATCATTAGTACAAACGTTTGTTTCCATACTTCTTACCTTTCAGTCATCATCATCATTTCGTGTAGGTGACACGGTCAGTCGACCATGCATACCCTGATGTCAGAGTTCTTCGGAACCGCCTCTCGGCCTCTAACGTGGTTCCTATAACGACTACCAGATGGCAGACGGGACCAACGGCTTAACGTGCCTTCCGCAGCACGGAATCATCTTTCTTATCAGACAATCAGGTGATTCATGCCTGCAATGTCCTAACCAAACTGGAAACAACTTAACAAAGTATGCTTCCCGTGGGAATCGAACCCACGACCTCCGGGTCAACAAGGCAAACGCCTTAACCACTGGACCACGGAAGCTTCCAGTACAGCACATAGTCCAAAAGGACATGCATCGCTTCGCGGCGCACATACTCCAGTGGTTCGGCATCGCCATCCTTATCCTAAGACCCATGGGTTGGATAAAATATGTGACGAAAAAGAACTAGCCACAGGTGGATCTGTGGCTAGTTCTTTTTCGTCACATATTTTATTTGATATAAACTAATTAAATTTTAAATTATTACATGACAATGTAAGTATGAATTGGAACTCGGTATGTCGTAGATTGTAAGTTGACGTCATTTGGAGAAAATGCGCTGAGCAGTTTGTTGCCGCTCCTGCACACCGCCTTGGAAGCGGTGTAAACTTAGCTTTAAGTAAAGTATTGACGACAATTATAATATTACGATGTAAACCAATTGTAATGTAAATTGACATTCACCAAATGTTATTTAAAATATTTTAAGATAGATAAAATTTTTGACTATTGACTATTTGAATATTAGTACAAAAATTTATGCACGTTCTCTCATTTTCCAGTAAAGCACATAGTCCAAAAGGACATGCATCGTTTCGCTGCGCTCCTAATGCAGTGGTTCGGCATCGCGGTCCCTGCCACCTTCATCAACTCTATGATCCGCTACCTCGAGGGGCGACTCGCCCTGGCCTTCAGGACCAGGCTGGTCAACCACGCCTACGAACTATACTTCAAGAACCAAACGTATTATAGGGTCGCCAACTTGGACGCTAGAATCGAGAACGCTGATCACAGGTGAGATTAATGCTATGTATGCTAACCGGTTTGTCTCGTTATTGCTTTGTATGAGTGAGTCGAGATTTGAGTTTGCAATAGGGCAATCAAAAAAAGTGCAATCTTGCACTAATTCAGAACTATTTTATTTTTATATATTTTGTAGTATTTACTGTTCATATGAATACGTAATAAATGAAAATTAAGCAAATCGTAAAAGAGCCTTGCGCGCAAACAGCGATTTAGAATATTTTAAGCGCTCGACCTTATCACTGAGATCATTAAGTTCATATTTGAGTGAGCCGAGTGCGCGTGACCCGTTCTTCAAAGGCTGCGCGAAAAAGAGAAAGAAGTAAAAATCAAAATGCAATTGAAATAAATGGTTAATTCCTTGATAAGTATGTTCAATTAACTGAAAGACGAGCTCCGTGGAGCAGTGGTCAACACGCCTGCCTGCGACACGGATGGTCCCGGGTTCGATCCCCGGTCAGGTAAAGATGGAAAATTATTTTTTTTCAGATTGACCTGGGTCTTGGATGTTTACGTATCTATATAAGTATCTATCATAAAATATGGTATTGTTGAGTTAGTATCCTATAACACAAGTCTCGAACTTACTTTAGGGCTAGCTCAATCTGTGTGATTTGTCCGTATATATTTATTTATAAAGATTGCTTAATTAAAACATACAGTTGAAAATTTCGCTGAAGTCTCAATTTCTTATTGTAAAACGCCTAAAATTATTAGATGCGACTAAAACTTTGCTAAATAAATTTAGTAGTAAGAGCATAATAGGCAAGGTCTACCAAGTAAAATCTTGGTTTTCTTTTATTTTAGCAGCACAATCACATTTGCTTTTATTTTAGCGAAATTTAATCACTTATAATCTAAATTTCCAGGAAAACTATAACCCAGATCATTTTCAGAATATGCTATGGTAAATAGATTTAATATTATCTAGCGAATGAGCATCAATAAAGTCCGGTTATCATTTAGTGCGAACCTGCCCATACAAATGTTCCTATTTTGATTGGCCTACTTAGAATTTTGTATGAAATAAGCACAAAGCAGTACACAAAAAAAAATTCGTAAGTCGTAAAATTGAGCTGTATTTCCAGCCGTCTCCTGAAAACCGATACGGTCCAAAACCTACTTCTATAGCTCAAGTTTTATACATACATACTATCACGACTTTATCCCTTGCGGAGTAGACAGAGCCAAAGGTTAAGTTTATGTTTAAGTAATTAAGTTTGAGGCCCATGGTATATGTAAGTGTCGATTGTTGGTAAATAATAATAATCTTTATTTTTTACCTAAAACATCAAACAGGACAAAAATTACAGTGTATTGTAAGTAATGTAGGTAAATACATATCGAAAGGCAGAATACAAATTTTGGAATCAAGGTACGTTTGTACCTAGCAACTTAAAAAGTATTAAAGGCGCCCCGTCCATTCGCCATCCAGGAGTCTATCCCTGAACTGAAATCTATACATAACATGTTCAAAAAAATATGTATTCATAATCAATTGTCTATATATTACTTGAAACGAAAAGGGGCTTGTTAATTTTTTTTTGGCAAGACCTTCAGGCGAGTAGGCGACCAATACTTTCGAAAAGAGTTTTTTTGGCGTTTCTTCTCTGCAGTGGTTGGTTCCCAAACGCTAGTAGTATACAGCTATTGTAACTTAATCAATTATACAACTATTACTATTAATTAGATCCTTTAAAATGTGATGTTACAACATAAAGAGCCGTGTGGTGGCCGTGTGGTTCCCAGCAGAGTAGAATAGGACCACTCCAAGTCTTCCCGTGGATGTCGTAGAAGTCGACTTAGGAAACACACACAAGCTAAATAAAGTTTATAAACCTCAAAAAAAACCTCTCCAACCCGTCTGGCCAGCGTGGAGAGTGTAGGCCAAATCCTCTGACTGCTGTGGCTAATTATGGCTCTGATAGTACAGAGAGGGTCGTGCTCCTGCAGTGGAGACGAAATAAGACCTGATGATGATGATGATGATGAACATAAAGAGCCTGCTAAGGTCTATTTTCTGAATAAACGCTTTATACTTTTTGCATTTGCAGATTAACAGAAGACGTGTCAGTGTTCACACAGTCAGTGGCTCATCTCTACAGCTCCCTCACGAAGCCCTGCTTCGACTTACTCCTCATCGTCCTGACGTTGGCTTCCTACTCCAGCAAGATGAAGGGCAACATTTTTATTGGTGAGTAATTAACGTCATAATGACGTTAGTGTTCACACTTCTCTACAGCTCACACGAAGCCCTGCTTTGACTTACTCCTCATCGTCCTGACGTTGGCTTCCTACTCCAGCAAGGTGAAGGGCAACATTTTCATTGGTGAGTAATTTACGTCATAATGACGTTAGGTGTAATGACGTTAGTGTTCACACTTCTCTACAGCTCGCACGAAGCCCTGCTTCGACTTACTCCTCATCGTCCTGACGTTGGCTTCCTACCAGCAAGATGAAAGGCAAAAATGATACCACCATGGTGTTACACAAAATGCACTTGGAATTTCAAAAAGCTTGTAAAAATTCCGAACATTTGGTATGTTGACCAACATATGCAAAAATTAAATAATATTAATTTGTGGATCTTTCTTCTTATTATAGGTCCAGGAATAGCGACGGTGGTTATCTGCCTAACCGGACAACTCCTGCGACTGCTGAGTCCCAGGTTCGGTGCCCTGGCTGGCGAGGAAGCCAGAATGAAGGCCAACCTACGACATGTCCATTCAAGACTCATCGCTCACGCGGAAGAAGTCGCCTTCTATGGCGGTCACAAGGTAAGCAAGTTTATATCAAAGACTTTATATATAAGTAGAAGCACTGAGCACCCGTATTAACTTTTGGCTTAGGAAGTGCGCAAAATATTACAGGTTGGTGAATCGCTCGCACATATGCAATTGTATTAAAACAATAGTTATAGTCCTCTCCAACCCGCTTGGTCAGCGTGGAGGGTGAAGACCTGATGATGATATAGTTATAGTAACGAGTATATTTTGTACAATTGTATATGTGCGAGCGGATCACTAACCTGTTGTATTTCCATCTCACGGTTAACCATAAACCTTTCCACAGAATTATGCCCTTTATTGTAAGAATAATAATGGTTAATATTGTATATCAAAACTTGAAACAGGCCTATCAGCTCAGGAGAAGACACTTACTATTTAGACGATTCGGGGCTGCATTATATCTATTTATTCTATTAATTGCAATAATTTCATCCCTAGGTGGAACTTGGACAACTCCAGTCGGCCTACAAAGAGCTAGTCGCACAGATGACGTCAGTTTTCAACAAGAAGCTGTGGTACGTGATGCTGGAGCAGTTCTGCATGAAATACGTGTGGTCCGGCACCGGGATGGTTATGCTCGCGCTGCCCATCCTTACTGGCAACAGCGGTGACGGTAAGTACATCATTACTCATTTCCAACAAAGTAATCTCTAACAAATTTGGCAGCTTCCCACGAAGATCTTAAGTGTGGAGGCTAAGGAGGAATGAAGATAGAAAGTATTTTGTCTCTTTTTTTGTGTGCAAGTGGTCATCATTATAAGCAATACCGGGCGTGGTTTACACTTAGATTACCGACAGCAAGTGATTAAAAAATATCTCGTTCTCTTTCGTTTTTCATCATGCTAAAGTAGTTTTGCATGAAATACGTGTGGTCCGGCACCGAGATGGTCATGCTGGCGCTGCCCATCTTTACTGGCAACAGCGGCGACGGTAGGTACGTCATCACTCATTCCCAACAAAGTTGGAAGCTTCCCACGAAGATGCTAAGTGTGGAGGCTAAGGAGGAATGCAGATAGAGAGTATTTTGTCTCTTTTTTGTGTGTGCAAGTGGTCATCATTGTAAGTGTTTTTGAATTATAAGCAATACCGAGCGTGGTTTACACTTAGATTATAAACAGCAAGTGATTTCAAAAATATCTCGTTCTCTTTCGTTTTTCGTCATGCTAAAGCAGTTTTGCATGAAATACGTGTAGTCAGGAACCGGTATGGTCGTGCTAGCGCTGTCCATTCTCTCCTCACCAGGATCAGTGGCGACGGTAAGTTCTCAATAACTAAGACATTTTTGGTCAAGAGACTTTGCTTCCCACGAGTTCTAGTAAGGAGGAATGCAGATGGAGAGCTATTAGGAAAGATTTTTTTTGTCTTGTTTGTGTGAGTAAATGGTCAGTATTGATATCTCAGTTCGCATTATAAGTGCTTTTGTTAGGGAGTTAGTAGGGAGGCAAGGACTAAGGATTCATAAAAAGATAAGTTAGTTGAATTCGATTTTACAAATAATTTACTCCAGCGAATTGGTTGACTAATGTACGCCCGGTTTTTGAGGACGAAAAGGACAACTTAGGCACTGATCTAATCGTAGTTCTATCATGCCCATGTTTTCCCGCATGGGTCAGTGCGTTCCAGATCTGCTTCATCTCATCCACGCTCGGGTAATAGGGCCCAAAGATGTAGTAGTCCAGTTCATCTGCGGACAGGTCTAGCTCTCACTTAACGAGATTCATAAAGAAAGTCGAATTCGAATTTACAAATAATTTATTTTATGGCATCGGTTGACTGAGGTACATACATACAATTTTCACGACTACTAACGATAAGAAGACAACTTTAGCCATGGATCTACTCGTAGTACTATCATGCGCATGTTATCCCGCATGGGTCAGTTTGTTCCAGATCTGCTCCATTTCATCCACGCTCAGGTTATAGGGCCCAAAGATGTAGTAGTACCGTTTATCCGCGGACAGATGAAACTTCCACTTGTAGCGGATGTGCCTGGAGAAGTCGGTGCGTGGCACGTGCGCGCGCTCCGCGCAGCTGCCGGTCACGTGCACGTCGTCGATCCAGAAGTAAGGCAGCTCCTGCGCCGCCTGCAGCAGCCTGCGCACCACGTCTTGCGAGTACAAGATCTGCCAGCCTTTTGCCAAAAAAAAACCTGAGATTTTTAATCTGCCGTCGACTTTTAGCTAGTAGCATGAATGGGCCGGCTCGTCCGGGGAAGTACCACATTCTCAATCGACGTTTGAGTAAAAGCTTTACCGCTGCTAAGCGGCGTTCGGTGAGTGAAAGAGTTGGAGGCTCATCATCACTTCCCTCTGGGGCAACAAAAAGGCCGGCAACGCTCTTGTCACACCCCTGGTGTTGCCATAGGCAGCGGTGATCACTTAACATCAGGTGACCCGCTTGCTTGTTTGCCGTCCTATGACATAAAAAAATAGACTTTGTCCCTAGTAAAAAGTATTCTATATTTCTTTGTTTTCACGGCGGCCTTGCACGCTTCTGTTTCATATTACGTGATATTACTATTCTTGATAAACTATACACGACGTAACAAAATGTCGAAATAATATTTAACGGGCATGATCAGTCCATGATATTTAACAACTTTCCCCAGGGATAAAAAATTTAAACACGGAGTTCGTATTCTGAGCGAGATATCTTGCTCACAATACTTGTGCCGACTGGGAGTGGCGGTGACGCCGCATGTGGCGTACACGGCAGCCAATGGCGGACGGATATTTTCGCGCCATGCAAAAATGTGATTTCTGCGCAGGTACAACGGCAGTATTGTAACAATCATTACTTCCATGCTGGTCTGGGAGAAAAGAAAAAAACGTTGAATTTTCAGCTGCTTCTCTTCTGCACAGGCCGTAGAAACCAGCCGACGGAATGGACGCATATCTTAGGAATCATGAAAATAGGCGAAGCGGCTAGCAACCCATCACTTCTGATTCCGTATTCCATCTTTGAGCCCATCAATATTCTAAACATGGCCTTAGGCTCTGTTTATCCCGTAAGGGATAAAGACTTGTCACTATGTATGTATCATTACTGACCTGAACAATACGTCGGATACACATATTCTGGATACTCATCCACCGTGACGCTCCACTTGGAGTCTTTCCTAAAAACAGGTGCGTTTTTTTCGACACTGCACGCTAGCAGGTTCTCGGACCCCCACGGCGACAGCTCCCGTGCCAATAACCTCCTCAGCTCCGGAGTATTCACCACCGTGTCATCATCACTCTTCAAGACATACTTAGCGTGACTGCAGTGCTGATAAATCCACTTCAAACCCATCACATGCTTATAAGTCATATTCCGATAGGCATCCACAAAGTTTCCCACAACTATATCCCCGTACACTTTAATTTCTTTCTCAACTTCGCGACTTAAAGCTTCGTTGTCAGTTTCTCCAAGCAAAAATACGAGTTCCGTAGAATGCACTAAGCGCCCCCAAGTTCTACGAATTAACATCCTGTTTTGGGAATGTGAAGGCTTTGATGACACAATAATCATAAGTAGTAACCCTTCCGGGTATCGCTTGCACGGTTGTGGGATAACGAGGAATTTGAAGTTGTTCAAGTCTATCAGTTGATCAGGTACGTCTAGATAGTTATCAACTGTCTTGTCGTAAGGACCGAGAAGCGAACAGTTGTTACAAATAGGTTCGGTGTCACTGTTTGTGTACCATCGGATGATATTAAAAGTTATTAATAAGCAAAACACTGTAAGCAATGTTATGTGTACGATTACGAGTATATCTGGCTTCCCAATACGTTTCTGCATGATTCGAAAACTACTTTAAATAATTTTTCTTTTTTCTTTTAAATGATGGCTTCCACTGTGATTTAAGTGATTCTGCCAATGTCCAGTAATAATGAGATACTAAGTATCGGTGTTGAACGATATAGTTTTTAAGTGGCATCAAAGATGGCGTATGTTCTTTGATGGCCTCGTAGGAGCTGCTGGTAACAAATCTATACTAGCCCATAAAACTGTCTACTTTAACTATTTCACAAATTGTTCATGAGCACGAGCATTTATAACACCAAACTAAACCAAGTCCATATTATAAAGTCCACTAAAATCAATTTGCAAAATCGTCTAAGGCAAACCACACACAACTGAACCCCTTGACTTCCCCCACCAAAACCTCAAATTATTTTTAAATACAACTTGATGTAACAAGTGACAAAGTGAAACTGAAATGTATCTTTTCCTTTTATTTAATAAATAATATTAAGTACGTCAGATGTCAAGCGAACACTGCCATTGTAAAAAGGACATTATTTCAAACGAATACAGTTGGTTTTAAAATAGTCCAATTGTTCAATCGTAGATATAGTATGAAGAGATAAATAAAAAAAAATCCCGGAACATTGTCCTTGTGTCGTTACCTCTATGTAAAATGTATGTCGGTAAAATACATATTCGTATATACCAACAGAAAAATATATCGGTACAGGAAAAAATAATTGATAATAGAAATGTTAACTTTTCCCTGTCCATTCCAACTAATATTATAAATGCGAAAGTGAGTTTTTTTGTTTGTTTGTTTGTTACGCTTCCACGCCGTATCTACTGAACCGATCATCATGAAATTTTGCATACACATACGTTAGGGTACCGAGAAGGACATAGGCTATATATTACGCGGGTAACCGCTAGTAACAGCTAGTAAATAATACACAAATATAAAATGATATCAAAGATTTAAAATATTATTCAGAAAACACGCCATCTCAGGCTTTTTTTCATGTCAGATTCGTTTTTAAATACCTAATTCTCATTTACGATATTATTAAGTTTCTAAAGCTACAGACCACGACTAATCGATGAACATACATACTAAACATACATACTATCACGTCTTTATCCCTTGCGGGGTAGACAGAGCCCAAGGTCGTAAAACCTACAGGCCACGTTTAGCATCGTAGTGGGCGTAAAGGTGGAAAGCGGAATCAAAATAGTGATGGGTTGCTAGCCGCATCGCCTATCAATGTGATTCCTTAGAATGGGCATGTTGACTAAAATTTTTTTCATGTTGCCATATAAAGACCTGCCAAAAATAAACATAATAGTGACAGAAATACATTTCTAAATAAAAAAGTCTTTCAGCTATAAAAGTTTTAAAGACACATGTTTTTAGACGTAACTTTTTAGACGTGAAAACTCACCGTTGAAATGCCTACGTATTTGTGACGTCACAAGCCTGTATTTTGTATGGGTGGCGTGAGAACTTTGTTTGGTAGCTATACGAAATATTTCGTTTATGGTAATGGTTTCATAATAAAAGTTGCTATAAATTTTAGCAGACTAAAATACAGCATAATTGTAATTAAAGATTTTCATACTTTAAAAAATGGTCCTATTCACCCAACTTTAAAGAAGCTTTAAGATCACTTAACGAATCGATATCAAATTAAAAGTGTTCTTTACAGTGTTTTTAGATAGAAATTAATCTCATTAAAAGTAAATTTTATATAATCTTAACATTAGGCAACTACCGTATTTCGCCTAATCCTATAAACGATGGGCCTCCGGCTCTCTCTCTGAATCACCCAACGAAGCGTAGAAGCGGTAAAGCTACTACTTGAACTTTGATTTTCTGTGAGACTGTGGTACTTCCCCGGACGAGCCGACCCATTCATGTTACAAGCAAAAGTGGATTTTGCCCGTAGCGTGGCTCTACCACAACTAAATCTGAAAAAGTTAATCCCAAAAATGATAATATTTTTGATGATGACGAGCTCCGTGGCGCAGCGGTCAACACGCCTGCCTGCGACACGGATAGTCCCGGGTTCAATCCCCGGTCAGGTCAAGATGGAAATGATCTTTTTCAGATTGACCTGGGTCTTGGATGTTTATCTATATATGTATTTGTTACAAAGTATAGTATCGTTGAGTTAGTATCCCATAACACAAGTCTTGCTTAAGAACTTACTTTGGGGCTAGCTCAATCTGTGTGATTTGTCCGTATATATTTATTTATTTATTTATGTTGTTCGCAGGCCGCAGCGGGGAAAGCATCAGCGCTCGTACGGAGTACATGACGACATCGAGAAACTTGCTCAACTCAGCCGCCGACGCCATTGAGAGGCTCATGTCTAGCTATAAGGTATGTAATCATCATCATCAGGTCTTTTTCGGTTTCCACTATAGGAAAACATCCCTCTCTGTATACCATAGGCATATATTGGGTCCTTACCTATGAAATTTGCGTTTTCTTCCCGCTTACCATTTTGTTCGTCTTTTTCGGTCTCCACTGCTGGAAAACGTCCCTCTGTATACCATACGCATATATTGCGTCCTTACCTACGAAATTGGCGTTTTGTTCCCGCTTACCATTTTGTTCTTAATGATAATAATTTTCAGGTTATCACAATTTTTTTTATTTTAACTTGAAAGTGGCGTGTATTATTAACATTCTGAATGCATTAAAATTATTTTTTTTTGTGTACTTAATTATTGGAAAATGCTCATGGAAAGAACTCATCTTCATGGTCACTTACCATCAGGTGAGATGGGAGACAAATGCCTAATTCAATAACTAAAAAAAACTCATTTTATGCTTGTCCGTTTTAATCAAAAATGTTGCCATTTATCTACTATTTTTCTAACTTTTTGGAGATTTTATAATGGCTAAAAGCTTACTGTTGTCCGTAACTACATGCAAAATTTCACTTTTGTTGAATTTATCAAACCTGAAATAATAATGAAAACGTTGGTATGAAAAATTCAATTCGCTCGAAATTCTCTATAGAAAATGCCAATTTCATAAGTAAGGACCTAATATTAGCTAGAGCCGACGTCAGAGGATTTGGCCGACACTCTCCACGCTGGACAGACAGTAAATTATATTATCATCATGATCATCATCAGGTCTTTTTTAGTCTCCACTGCAGGAGCACGACCCTCTCTGTACTACCAGATTAAAATATTAGCCAGACCAGTTAAGAGGATTTGGCCCACACTCTCAACGCTGGCCAGACGGGTTGGAGAGGTATCTTTGATATTTATGAACTTTATTTGATATATATATTTTTATTACACTACGTTTGCCGAGACGCGGTCTCCACTCAAGAACTCGTTTGCCCCAATGGTTATCGGTTCTTCGGCTAATATGGCCAGCCCACTGCTACTTCAGCTTGCTAATCCGGTGGGATTAATTACAGGAAATAGTGACCCTGGCGGGCTACGCGACGCGTGTCTCCGACATGCTGACGGTGTTCGGAGAGGTGGCTCGTGGGAAGTGCGTGCGGGCCGTGCACGTCGCCCCCAGCCATGGAAACGGCTTCCAGGTCACCTTCAGGGATAACCAACCGGTTCCACAAGGTTAGTACTTTCTTAACAGGTCCAATGTTGGGAAAAACAGAAGTTAACAAAAGTTAAAAAGATCTTAAGGCGAAGTGAGTTCAAACACTAGCGCCACCCAGCAATTAATTCTATAAATCCTAAATAATATCAAATTTGAAAAATGTGATAGCTTAATGCCCTAGTAAATTACTTAGGTACAAGTGTTCACTATTTTTAATTTGATGAATCAAGAGAACGAATTATTACCGCCAAAAGTGGCCACCAAGAATTAATTGCTGGGTGGCGCTAGTGTGTGAACTCACTTCGCCTTAAAAGCAATTCTTCTTATTGATCCTTGCAGGTATGTATTGCAACTTTACAATAACAATTTATGTTTAAATTATGTATTGAAAGATTATTAATTAATAGTAGTTTTTTTTTTAATGTGTAATTAATAGTAATGTTTAATTACTTATTAGTAATATAATAGGATAATAAATAAACGTTTCTTGATTTTTAAGTTATTTAATAAGGTAAACCGACTTGAAAATCAAGAGGTTATGAAATTTGGAACTCCGATAAAATCTTGTTGTTGATTTCAGGCAAGATCATCTACACCAGCGACCTGTCCATCCGGCTCCGGAACGTGCCCATCGTGACGCCGGCCTGCGACGTGGTGGCGAGCGGGCTCAACCTCAACATAGCGCCCGGCACCCATCTGTTGATAGTGGGCCCCAACGGCTGCGGCAAATCTAGGTAAATATATAGCGTTTTAATACCATCTCAACAAAAGTCTACTGCTGGTAGAAGAAGTAGATGGGTCGGTAATCGGGCTATGCCTCAACATAGCTCACGGCATCCATCTCCTCATAGTGGGCCCCACCGGCTGGGGCAAATCCGGGTAAGTTATCAGGTTTCATCATAATTTCAACTAATGTCTACTGCTGCAAGAAGAAGTAGACGGGTTGGCGAGTGGGCTCAACCTCAACATAGCGCCCGGCACCCATCTGTTGATAGTGGGCACCCATCTGTTGATAGTGGGCCCCAACGGCTGCGGCAAATCTAGGTAATTTATAGCATTTTTATCATCATCTGAGCTAAAGTCCACTGCTGGACATAGGCCTCTCACAAAATGCGGGGTTTTGCCATACTCTTCACGCTTGGCAGACGGGTTGGTGAGCGGGCTAAAGCTCAACATAGCTCCCGGCACCCATCTCCTCATAGTGGGCCCCAACGGCTGTGGAAAATCCAGGTAATTTATAGCGTTTCATCATCGTCACAGCTAAAGTACACTGCTGGTCATAGGCCCCCCACAAAATAGGTGGTTTTGCAATACTCTTCATTTATTGCTACACTAGGGGTGTTCAATATTATGTTCATATTGTGCGACTGTAAACTATGCTTACGTTATTTTTGAAGTTAAAACATAACCGGCGTGGTGCACTTTTTGTGATGGGGAAAAAATTTAAAACTCGCGTCACGTGACCGACAGATTCGACAGATTGAAAATTCGTAAGACGGCGCAGGGCGCTTGCGCGAATGTGCGTGTGTGTTTGTGTTACAGCGTGCTACTCACATCCATGGATGGTGACTGCTGTTAGGAAATAAGTATTAAGTTTTCACTTCTGCCGGCATTCCCGGAGTACAAGCCGTTGTTTTTTTTTTGTTATGTCTCTTGTATTAATTTCTTCGTACAATTTGCAGCCTGTTCCGCATAATCTCCGGGCTGTGGCCAGTGCATGGTGGCGAGCTGTGGGTGCCCCGGCCGTGTGAATGCGCGTACTGCACGGACGACGGCACGACGCAGGACCACTGCACCACCAGGCCCATCATGTTCTACATCCCGCAGAGGTAACATAGATAAACTTAGAGCAGTATATAGTCCCTACTTTAGAATCCCTCGCTCCACTCAGGAATCTACTTTAGAACCCCTTGCTCCACTCAGGAATCTACATTAGAATCCCTCGCTCCACTCAGGAATCTACTTTAGAATCCCTCGCTCCACTCTGCAATCTACTTTAAAATCCCTCGCTCCTCTCAGGAATCTACTTTAGAATCCCTCGCTCCACTCAAGAATCTACATAAAATCCCTCACTCAAGTTCCTTTCTCTTATCACTCCGGATTTAAATAATGCCGTTAAATTTGCTTGCAGGCCGTACATGTCAATGGGCTCTCTACTAGACCAAGTGACGTACCCCTCGCGCGTAGTAGCCGGCTCCCCCGACGCCAAGACTGCTGAGGCTCGTGCCCTGAAGATCCTCAAACTGGTGCGACTGGACACTATGGCCGCTAGACATGGTGGATTGAGAGCCGTGAGGGATTGGAGGGCAACGCTGTCGGGAGGAGAGAAACAAAGGATGGCTATGGCTAGAATGTTCTACCACAGGTAAGAGCTTAAGAGTTTTAGAGATAAATAATGAACTGGTTAGACTGGACACTATGGCGGCAAGGCATGGAGGACTGAGAGCCGTGAGAGATTGGAGGGCCACGCTGTCCGGAGGGGAAAAACATAGGATGGCTATGGCTAGGATGTTCTACCACAGGTAAAAATATAGCTTCAAAGCAGCTCCTTAAAAATCCCCTAAATGTACTGAAAGTAGTGCGAATCGAATGGATACTATGGCGGCCAGGCATGACGGACTGAGGGCCGTGAGAGGCTGGAGGGTCACGCTCTCGGTAGGAGAGAAACAGAGGATGGCTATAGCTAGGATTTTCTATCACAGGTGAGAGCTTAGTGTTTTAGAGATATATCTGGTTAGACTGGATACTACGTTGGTCAGGCATGGCGGATTGAGGGCCGTGAGGGATTGGAGGGCCACGCTGTCAGAGGGAGAGAAACAGAGGATGTCTATGGCTAGGATGTTCTACCACAGGTAAGATCCTCAAACTGGTGCGACTAGACACTATGGCTGCCAGGTATGGTGGATTGAGGGCAGTGAGGGACTGGAGGGCTACGCTGTCAGGAGGAGAGAAACAGGATGGCTATGGCTAGGATGTTCTACCACAGGTGAGAGCTTAGTGTTTTAGAGATAAATAATAAACTGGTTATACTGGAGGTAAGAAATATAGATTGAAATGTAGCTTATGGCTATGGCTATCACAGGTGAGAAAGATAGACATGTAACTTCAAAGCAGCAGCTTTACAGAGTCCCAAAGTCCCAAGAGTCATTAACTGAAACTAGTGCGACTGGATTTAATGACGGCCAGGTATCTTAGACTAAAGATTGTGAGGGACTGGAGAGCCACGCTCTCTGGGGGAGAAATGCAGAGAATGGCTACGGCTATAATGTTCTTTAATAGGTGAAAGCTTATAAAATTAACCGATTTCAGTTAAAAACATATGCTTATAATACATCTTGACGGAATGATGGCATAAAAGTGTGCCCAAAGTCAAAGATTTTTATTCAAAATTGTATCTCTTTTTCAATGTCATATTTTTCTTTCTTATTATTTTTGATATGCAAAATCAAAAAACTACTAGCGTTTCGAAATGACCACTGGTGAGAAGAATACGCCGAAAGAAACTCAGTCCAGACTTGGTCCCTACGTGCCCACTTTACTGGATCCTCACTAAATTATACCATCATTATCATTGCCCTAGGCCCGTATACGCCCTACTGGACGAGTGCACGAGCGCCGTGTCCATGGAGACGGAGGTCGTGATGTACGAGGAGGCTGTCAAGGAAGGCATCACGCTGCTCTCCATCACGCACCGCCCCAGCGTCTGGTGAGTGCACCCTTTGACTATCATCATCATCTTTTCGTGTAGGTGACACGGTGAGACGACCATGCACACCCTGGTGTCAGGGTTCTTCGGAACCGCCTCTCGGCCTCTGACGTGGTTCCTTTAACGACTACCAGATGGCAGCCGGGACCACCGGCTTAACGTGCCTTCCGAAGCACGGAATCATCTTTCTTATCAGACAATCGGGTGACTCATGCCTGCAATGTCCTAACCAAACTGGAAACAAGTTAACAAAGTATGCTTCCCGTGGGAATCGAACCTACGACCCCCGGGTCAACAGGCGAACGCCTTAACCACTTCTTCTATCGAGTCGTAGAATGGCAATATTTGTACATATTAGATATGTTTTAACCAGCGCTTTGCAACTATGATTGCCCGTTCGTTTGCCTCATTGAGATCCTGTATATTGCAAGAAGTTTGGTTTTCTGGGCACACCAAAAGGTGATCCATAGACTGGACAACACCGCAGTCGCATTCAGTATTGCTGGAGAAACCCCATTTTGCTCTATTTTCGTTGTATCTGCCAACACCAGCCCGCAGTCTATTTAAAGACTTCCAGACTGGCCAGGGCAGACTGCCACCCGGTGTTAATTAACCACTGGACCACGGAGGCTGTTGTAGCTTTGACTATATACTCTCTAGACATCGTCATGCTTTTATTTCAATGATTAAAAAACTGGCCAATTTTTCAATGCTTGTGTGCGTGATGCACATGCCCTCAAAATCCGTCAAATTGGTAGCTGTGTGTGTGCGCGACTGACTATGGGTTGGACACTAGTTTTTTCTACGCTTTTGGGCTAAAAGAGTCTATCTAGGTTTTATATAATCTAAGAGTACAACATACCAAGGACTTACATCATCATTTCTAGTCTTATTAGTGTCCATAGCAGGAGCACGACCCTCTCTGTACTATCAAATCATCATAATCAGGTATTTTTTTAGTCTTCACTGCAGGAGCACGACCCTCTCTGAACTAGCAGATCATCATCATCAGGTCTTTTTTAGTCTCCATTGCAGGACGACTCTCTCTGTACTACCAGAGCCATATAATTAGCCAGAGTAGTCAGAAGTTTTTACGTAAACTCTCCACGTTCTCTCTGAGTGCCCACACTAACTTTTGGCATAGAAAGGGAGAAAATATTACAGGAAATATACCGTCTCACGGTCAACCAGACATTTTTGTACAAAATTATGCTCTCTTTCTAAGAACAATAAGGGTAAATGTCGTAAATCAAAATGAAACAGTTTTTTCAGCGTACTGAAGAGAAGAAGTTTACTATATAGTTGCAATTTACTCGTCCGCTGCGGTTAGGCGCCGAAAACTGTTCTCATGAACTGGCTGACAGTTGGCGGAAATGAGGAAGGCAATTATTTTTTTACTTTAGTTATGTTTTATAATATAGTATTTTATATTCAAAGCTCAATAGATGAAGGGGGTTGGGGGGTGCAGCCACCCGCCAATCAGAGAACAAGAAAATCTGATATTTTTGAAAATCACATCGTATTCAGAAGGGGGTTTGAAGGAATTAAAGAAATACACATTGTATTATATTTTAAAAACTCATGCTATATTCAAAGGTATAGGAAAAGGGGTTTGGAGGGGCTCAGCCCCCCGCCAATTATTATAAACAGACAATCTGATAATTTAGAAAAGCATATGTCATATTCAAAGCCCTACAGAAAGACGGCAGGGGGCGTAGCCCGTAGCCCCCCGCTAATCAAACAAAAAGACAATCTATTATGTTTTCGAAGCTCATACCATATTCAAAACTCAATAGAAGAAGGGGGTTTGGGGGCGCAGCCCCCCGCTAATCAAACAAATAGACAAAGTGACATTTTCAAAAGGACATGTCATATTCAAAGCTGAATAAAAGAAGAGGGGCTCACCAATCAACAGATAATTTAATATTTTTTGAATGCACATGTTGTGTTCAAAGCTCAGAGGAGGGATGAATTACACACAAAGCAGTGAGTTCACGAAACATTCTGTGCGGAACCCTCATTTTTGCGAACGACTCATACTCGCGAATTTGACTCACCCTTGGCCGGTTTTGGTGTCGCTTAATGCGGGCCCTTAAATATGACAATTAATAAGTGTTCAACGAAATTAAATAAATATTTTATATCTACAGGAAATACCACACCCACGTCTTGGAGTTCGACGGGGCTGGCAGCTGGGCCTTCCGGCCTCTCGAGAAGGACGCGCCCGCCATCACCCCGGGACCGCTCGCTGCCGCGCTTACCACCACTAACGTAGCTAATACTAGTGCGACAACTAACGTAGCTAATAACACTAGTGCGGCTAATACCGCTCCGGCCACGACTAGCGCGGAGTCCAGCGAGCACTGAAACTTGCCAAAATTAGGAAAATTTCAATTGTAAACAAAATACTAACTTCTTGTCGAGTCGACTATTCTTTTTCAGGAAATAAATTGAGATTGATTTTCTGTAATTAATACCACCCAAGAAAGCAAAATGTGATTTGTGTGAGTGTCAATGTTAACTGATAGAGTTGATAATACCGCTTGGTCTTTTATTATAAATGACCAGTAGCTACTTTTTGGATTTGCAGCCATAACTTGGCAATTATTTTTGTCCTTTTGCGTACTATAACTACTTCTGAGAGTAAAGATTATTTGTCTCTCCAATGTATGTAGTGGCAAGTGGTAAAAAAGTGGTATTACAACTCTTATGATTACTATTCGTCAGATTGTTACAGTGAACTTTAAAGCATGTCGTACCTTTTTATGAAACGACGGGCCGGCCTGTCATTTCATACTAAAGTTATCATTGAGTTCATACAAATATTTGAGGATATAAAACCAAGTAAGAATTTACTTACTGTAAATAAAACTGATTATTAAACTTGCAGATTATGTAGATATATTATTTTGAATTAGTTAGTATTTTGCACGAAATTAATGGGATTAAAATCACAAAATAAGTAGAAAAAATATGGGTATCAAAAAGCCTTCACAAATAGTACCTTTATATTTATTTTACATTCTGTAAATATACCTCTAAATATTCATTACATGTGATGTTCGGTTTATATTAACTTAGTAGTTAGGTTAGTTAAAATCTTGAATAAACTGTAATAAACATTACTTTCAGCAGATGGCTGTCAAGGATTGTTAAATCTCCGAAAATTACTGTAATGTTAACAGATTATCAGTTACTAAGCGCACCTTACTAATCTCGTGTAAACTGAACAAAAATTCGAACTTTATATAAAATTACAAAAGAATATACATAGGTATATTAGAATTATAAAATTCGATTATCATCACAAATTTTTCACTTTATTTTTAGTTAGATTCGCAATAAATAAACAGGGTTTCTTTCGGTATATTTTTGTTTATTAAAAAATAATCAATAAATTTATGATACCAATTAGATTGGTAAATACGAAAATAAGTTTTCCTCATATACACTTTTATGACATATTTCTCATAAAATTGATAATGGCTATTTCTTAAAAGAATAATATATAAGTTCAGATAAAAAAAAACCAAATCATATTTTTTTAAATCTTTTTTATTAATTAATTCTTAAGTGTATTTTTTTACAATTCATTCAAATGTGAGATTAAAGTTAATGGCTGTCGATATATTATTTTTCTACGCTTTTTTTGTATTAGAGGATTTTCGTTTAAAATTTTATATTAAATTATGTTTAACTTTTTGGTTCGTGCATCCGGGTGATTTTTTAATATATTATTTTTATTATATCTTTTTTGTCGCACTGACATATGTTTTGCCCGACTGTACGTGTGTATATTGTAAATATTATTGTAAGCGTATGTTACGAGGTAATGATGGAAGAAAATAAACGGGGTTTTATTAATATATTTGTTTTAAAGCGCAAATCCTCAGACACCTGACCTTATTTTTATATATATATAATTATATATATAATTATATATACACATATATATATATATATATATATATATATATATATATATATATATAATATATATATATATATATATATATATATATATATATATATATATATATATTTAATTTTATATGTAAAGGGATATATATATATATATCCCTTTACATATAAAATTAAATTTCATATACTATATATGAAATTTATTATTATTTATTGGAGACTACAAAAAGACCTGATGATGATGATATATATGAAATTTAATTTTGCCGGATTGTTTACGAAGATATAAGCTTATATTTTGTTTTTTTGTCCTTGATACTACGTAAATTAAAAAGTCTATGGTAATTACGCGCGACAGCGCGACTTTGCCGCTTCGGGTGCCGCCGCGCCGCACGATAGAGTTAAGTAATTAAACTTAAAGGAAAAAATTACAGAACTGTAATCAGACCTATCATATTGTATGAATGAGATTTTTTTTTAATCTATGGTATGCATACTGCATATAACAGAGATGAAAATGTCGAGATGACAGAATGAGTATTTATGACGAAGTATGAAAGTCGCGCCAGTAACAGAAAAGCTCCATAGTCATAGATTGAGTTGGTATGAAGAAAATAAAGTCATATCAAAAGAAAGGGTCGGGGTATACGAAAGAGGGTCCCGGACTTTTTTGATGTCCTATTAAGACCCATTTTTTATGACGCCACGGGTACGAGATCATCATCAGCATCACTTTAGGTCATATAAACTTTTTTCCTAGGGCCGATATTTCCAGAGTTATCGACATTTTTTTTATGACTTCAGAATAACGCGGAAATTTCGTTTCTGGCGCTTCGGCGGCCGCTCCCGCGGCACGCTCGCTTCGCTCGCTCGCCTCGCGCATGCTTGGTTCATGTAGAACCTAACGCTCGTCGGTTCGCTCCTCGCAACCTACCCTCCCTTCCGTTAACCAGTTCCAACTCAACCAACTCCTGCGCCCTACTAATGGAAAATTGACAATAACTCTATAAATATCGCTCGCAGGAAAAATGTTCATATGACCTAAAGTGATGCTGATGATGATCTCGAAGCCGTGGCGTCATAAAAATGGGTCTTAATAGGACATCAAAAAATCGAGAAAAATTTTCTAAGTCCTGCGCCCCTTTCGTATACCCTAACGCGTGTCTCTCTATTTTACAAATTTGTTAAAAGTAGGCAACTCAAAATAATAAACCGTCAAGTGCGAGACGGAATCTCACACGAAGGGCTCCATAACAATAATAAACTAAAAAACACGTTACCTGTATGTATGCAAGTTATAACAAGTTATATGTACGAGCTCCGTGGCGCAGCGGTCAATACGCCTGCCTGCGACACGGATGGTTCCGGGTTCGATCCCCGGTCAGGTCAAGATGGAAAATGATCTTTTTCAGATTGACTTGGGTCTTGGATGTTTATCTATATAAGTATCTATTATAAAATATAGTATCCCATAACACAAGTCTCGAACTGAGTTAGGGGCTAGCTCAATTATGTGTGATTTGTCCGTATATATTTATTTATTAAAAAAAAAATTAGGCGTCCCCACGACACGAAAATCCCTCTATATTGGTACAGTCAGGTACAGTCCGAATCAAACTTAATGGCGAATATAAGTTGTGAGCTGCGCAGTACGCGCCCCGCCTCCCCGCGCGCGCCCTTATACATATTGTGTACAGCGCATAGACTTGCGCGATGTTCCGAGCCGCCATAAAGATTGATTACGACTGTAACGTCTGAACCGATTTTGATAAAACATATGCAAGAACCGTCGCCAAGAAACCTGCTTTCAAATAAAAATACCCACACCGAAATTGGTTCACCCGTTTTAAAGCTACGGTGCCTCAGACAGACATACACACAGAGCGGTCAAACTTATAACCCGGTCTGATTGCGCCGGGGGTCAACAACCAAATCCTTCGTAATTCGAACGCCACGGCTTGTCACCGGCACACTGAACCGCGTTTTTCGATCACTCGCAACATTGCTGATAAAACAAGAATGGAAGGTAGTTTAGATACGGCCCGGGAGCGAAGGTCGCCGGTTCGTTAGCTTTCCTCTTAATTGGGCATGAGGACACATGCCTACGGCCACGGGGCAGATACGTGGTAATATAATACACGTGTTGATCGCTTTCGCCGTGTGGTTCCCGGCAGAGTAGAATAGGACCACTCCAAGTCATCCCGTGGATGTCGTAAAAGGCGACTAAGGAAACACAAGCTAAACAAAGCTTTTTAATATCAAAGAGACCTCTCTAACCCGTCTGGCCAGCGTGGAGAGTGTAGGCCAAATCCTCTGACTACTCAGGCTAGTATATGGCACTGGTAGTACAGAGAGGGTCGTGCTCCTGCAGTGGAGACTAGAAAGACCTGATGATGATGATGATCGCTTCCTTTCGGGTGTTAGTGGCGGTAGCTTCAATGCTGGTTGTGGAGAAAAGGAAAAACATAGACATATACCTACCAGCTGCGTTTCTTCCCGCGCAGACCGTAAAAGCCGCTAAGGCCTTATGAATGAATGAATGAATGTCCTTTATTTGCTTTTTTATCTAAGGAATCACGTCAATAGGCGGTGCGGCTAGCATCCCATCACTATTTTGATTCCGCTTACAACCTTATCGCCCACTAAGTAAATAAAATACATAAATAGGAAATATACTTTTTTATTTTTGTATTATAGACACTTTTTCCAAAATTGTGGAAAAAAAATCGTTAATCGTATTTTCAACTTTTATAGTCTTATAAAACAAACGATACATTGCAATTAATATATAAACAGTCAGATAGCTTATTTCCTAAGGATTTCAATAATATAACTTTTACACTAGTGTTCATACAAAAGTTTTGAGATATCTTAAGTCTTCTGCCGCGCGAAAAATTGGCAAATTTTTTTGCGAACGCAGCGACAGTTCGGTGTATCGGCGGAAACGAGCACCAACTTCCAAGGGGAGCTAAACGAGGACTTTGTGTTCTATGACTTTGGCCTCTGTCTACCCACAAGGGATGGAGACGTGATAATATGTATGTATGTATGCATGTTTGATGAACTCCGTGGCGCAGCGGTCAACACGCCTGTGACATGACACGGATGGTCCCGGGTTCGATCCTCGGTCAGCAGGCTTATTTGCTAACTTTTGGCAACTACGGTCTACACCCTTTTCATGGTAACGTTAATATTCATTACGGCTTCGGTATGAATGACTGTTTTTATTTATGATATGAAAACCGTAATGGATGATAAAGTGACAATCAAATCGTTGTACATCGAGTTAGCAAATCGGCCTGCAGGTCAAGATGAAAAATTATCTTTTTCAGATTGACCTGTGTCTTGGATCCATATTTTTTTTATTAATAATTGCATTAGGCATTCGTATCCCATCTCACCTGATGGTAAGTGACGATGAAGACGAGGATGTACGAGTATTTGTTACAAAATATACTTAGTATCGTTGAGTTAGTATCCCATAACACAAGTCTTACATAGGAACTTCCTTTGGGGCTAGCTCAATCTTTGTGATTTGTCCGCATTTATTTATTTATTTTTGACACATATTGAGCTTGCCCCACAGACTAAGTTGTTATGAACTTGTGTCGTAGAATAATCTCAACGATAGCATAGATACGTTAACTAGCACTATTATTAATTCTGTGAAGATCTTAGAGTTACATGCTTACAATATCAATTACATTATCAAAATCTATTCTCCATGCAAGTTACATACATACATACATACATCGTTCCTATCATAGTAGAACAAAGTCTCGGTCAAATGCCTCTAGGTAGTCGCTAGGTAGCGTAATTGTTGACACAATAAGTAATGTAGTTGTTTTAGAAAACAACATTATCGAGTACGCTGCTCTCCGCGAAGGACGAACGGGCGATCTGAGAGAGGTTTACAAGGTTCAACTAGTTTATTTACAAATACGTAGGTAAATAAACTCAATACTCAAACAGTCCGAATTAAACTTTATGGCAGCCAGCTCGGATATTAGCTGCTCACTGCGCTAAGACACACTGAACCTAATATTGTGTACTGCGCTACGACTCGCGCGATGTTCCGAACCACCAAAAAAAATTGATTCGGGCTGTATACATACATCAAGTACCCTGGGTGGTTCTCGGCAGAATAGAATAGGACCACTCCAAGTCATCTCGTGGATGTCGTAAAAAGCGACTAAGGAAAAACAAGCTAAACAAAGCTTCTAAACATCAAACAGACCTCTCCAACCCGTCTGGCCAGCGTGGAGAGTGTAGGCCAAATCCTCTGACAACTCAAGCTAATATATGGCTCTTGTAGTACAGAGAGGGTCGTGCTCCTGCAGTGGAGACTAGAAAGACCTGATGATGATGATGATGATGATGACATACATCAAGTACCCTGGGTGGTTCTCGGCAGAGTAGAATAGGACCACTCCAAGCCTTCCCTTGAATGTCGTAGAAGGCGACTTAGGAAACACAAGCTAAACAAAGGTTATAAACATTAAAGAGACCTCTCCAAATCCTCTGTTTTGGTTAATATATGGCTGTAGTAGTCAGAGGAGGTCGTGCCCCTGCAGTGGAGACTAAAAAAGACCTTGACGACCACCTTCTAACCTCCGCAATCTTTAGAACCTGCAGACACCAGCGTGCCTATTTTACAGCTACGGTGTACATCGTTTTGCTGGTCACTCCATATTCATTACAGCTTTTTTGGGTTACAAATAGCTAATACTCTGCTTACATAATGCATAGGTACTTGAACAGCCTCTTTGATGCACTGCAACCCAAAACCTCAAAAAACTGTACCGCCCCCGCCCCTGACACGCTAGTTTCGTCTGAAATGTGTCGAAAAGGCGTCTCTAGTACCGCGCGAGCGACACTCACATTTCCTGCTCTGTGCTGAACTGCTGAGGCATTATGTAGCTCGATGGGGCCCGCCATTTACACATCACGCAGGCCACTCTGCGTGATGTGTGTGTCGCAGTCATCTGGTTGAAACTGCTATTTGATTGAATGACTAGCGCGTTCGTTGAATGACCACGTTTAATTGAATGACTAGTCCGAACGTTGATTGAACAAGCGTCGTTCAACGTCCAACTAGTTAGCGGATTGTAACATAGCCCTTTGAACAAAGCGGACATAAAATCAGTCAGGTGATTCAAATTTAGTTCATTGTTTTTCTACTGGGACGCTAGTAGTCACCAAAACAAATATGGCGTCAAAAAGCTCGCACAGCTGGCACGGTGTGGATATTATTTTTGATTAAATTTACATAGAAGTTCGTTATTTGTAATGAAATAGTATGACATCATGGATTTACCTATTAATACGCCGCCGCCGACTTCTTTAAAAATTAAGAAAAATTTGCAAAAATATGATATTAAGTAAAGCTTTGGAAATCATGCTACCACAAAGTCGGCTAAGATTCAACGACTTCTAAATGACGTTCATTTAGTCAAGATGTTGAAAGTTGAACGTTACATTCAACGACTTGACGAGTTGTCGGCGCTAGTCATTCAATCAAATAGCCGATTAAACCAGATGACTGCGACATGTGGACCGCTTTTAGTCACCATTTTCCTCTTAGAATTGTTGACTAAAAGAGACTGTTGATGCTCCTTGCCTATTCTATTTTGTTACATGAAACGTCTATACTATTTAGTCTGTTACAAACGCTCCTATACTAAGTATAATGTCATTTTTAGGGTTCCGTAGTAAACAAGGAACCCTTATAGTTTCGAGTATAGAGAAGCACGGCCTTCTCTGACTACCAGAGCCATTTGTATATTGGCCAGAGCAGTCAGATGATTTAGCCTAAACTCTCCACGCCGGCCAGAACGGGTTGGAGAGGTCTTTTTGATGTTTTTAAACTTTGTTTAGCTTATTTTTCCCAAGTCGCCTTTTACGACACCCACGGGAAGACTTGGAGTGGTCCTATTCTACTCTGCCGGGAACCAAACGGCACATCGCGCGAGCGACATAGTGCCTGAAAATCAGCGCTACCTAAGACGCCTGTCTGAGGCAGCACAAGCTGAGGCATTCCTTTGCCTACGTACATAGTTTGACAAATGGTTAATTGACAAATGCTATTATGACATAAATGAATATTTGACATCTTAGAATTGTATTTATTTTGATGTGTACTAAATTTGTGTTTTGTTTTGTATCTAATCTCATAATTTAATTTGTACTCTATTTTTCTTATGTTTTCGCGATTGTTACACATTTAAATAAAATTATTTTAATACGGTTTTTATCGCGTTTATACACCTAACGTCAACTTAGTCTACCTGCGACCACGAACACTGTAAAGTGCTCGAAACGTTAGGTGTATAAACGCGATATAAACCGTATTAAAATAATTTTATTTAAATTTGTACTCTATTTTTTTTTTGCCTTCCCATATATAATTTTTTGCATGCCTACTGTGAAAGGCGGGAATTTATATGAAGACCCTAGCAAATAAACATTTCATTTCATTTCATTTAATGAATAGTAATATAAGTTACGAGTACCTTGTATAGATTTCGTTTTATATATTCTATATTTTATTTTTTAAATGTATCTTATATTTTTATTTTTATATACCCTGCTCTGTGACGGGGCGTCCCTCTCGTCAGAGTTAATCGCGTGGTGTAATAGCCACCAACACCACCACGTGCCTGTGTTATGATAGATAGCGGGTTGTTAACTTTTTTAATGAGACCCATATCCAATTTGATGTGACGTACGCTTTATGCGTAGTTTCGTATTTGCGAAGTCATGCCTTAAGTATTTATTTTTTCTTGTGCAATATGATAATAATAGCATACAGTGCCCGGCAAATAAGTTGACCTAAGTGTGAGTAGGACACCGCAATACATTGGGTGTGTCTCGCTCACACTTAGTTCAACTTATACGCCGCGTGTTGTAGTAGTAGCAGGCTGGCGTGGTAACCACCGCTCTATGGAGCCGTAAATTCCCATCATCATCAGGTCTTTTTAGTCTCCACTGCAGAAGCATCACCCGCTCTGTACTACCAGATATATTAGTCTGAGCAGATAGAGGATTTGGCCCTATACTTTCCACGTTGGCCGGACGGGTTGGAGAGGTCTCTTTGATGTTTATGTAGCCCTCTCTCTTTCTCTATATCTTTGTTTAGCTTGTGTTTCCTAAGTTGCCTTTTTCTACATTCACGGAAAGACTTGGAGTGGTCCTATTCTACTAGGTATGCCGAGAACTACATGGCAATTCTTATCGTTTCGTGTAAGTTGCATAATAGGTATGATGACTGAATCTTCAGATTCTTAAAATTGTTTCATAATATATCAAAATGTGTCTAAAAAGACTATTAAAGTACACTTTCAATTTGATAACGATTCGTTTAAGTACCATGCTAAATTAACCTTTTAAAGTTGGTTGGGCAAGTCCATTTTAAAAGTATGAAAAAATTAAAAGTAAATATTACCATTACATGCCTCTAAATATAAAGCAACTTATATTATAAGACCATTACAATAAACGCAATATTTAGTATAGCTGTCGAACAAGTTACTCATACGTCCCATAAATTTTACTCAACCGAGACGTCACAATAGAGTAGCATTTTCTAGGGAGCGTTTTGGTATCGCCCATAAAATGTGCTATTGCGTTTTTTTCGAGGATGTGTCTTTTTTTGGGATCACTTTCCATATAATAACAAAAAAAATATTGTCATCATCCGTATTGGCGGAGGGGGGCCGGCGGGCGTGTTGTGTGCGTGGCCAACCGCGACGGCCTTTAAACCCGTCAACGCTTATCAAACAATTAAATAAATGATACTCACTCATCTGTTTTAAGAGTGACACCGTGTGAAAACCTGTTAGATAATATCTAAAAAACGCGTACGTACTTGGATTTACATTTAGGTGTAGATTAACCTGTCACCCCATACAAATACTTACATTTTGAAATGTTGCAAGTTTATTAGTCGTACGTACCTATCGTGTAGCAAAAACGTAATAATTTAAAAGGATCCTGACAAAAATCGGTCGAAAAAAGAAACTTACAAAAAAATACCCAAAACTTAAGCCTATATCTAGTTGGATATTCCAACTCTATTGACGTTATCAATAAAATATTTATTGATAACGTCAATAATCAATAAATATTTAAGGCGGTAGATTTTGCAGTTCTTATAAAATACTAGACAAAATGTCAACTTAGTCTACCTGCGACCACGAACACTGTAAAGTGCTCGAAACGTTAGGTGTATAAATAATGTAATAAACGCGATAAAAAACGTATTAAAACAATTTTATTTAAATGTGTAACAATCGCGAAAACATAAGAAAACATTCCAAAAACGCTCTAAAAATATAAATAATATATTCTTATTCTGTGCCGATGACGCTGTCAGTGAAATTATCTATCCTGTCGTTGAAAATTATAAATACTTCTTTGTTTTATTATTAGGTACCGAGAACATACAATGGTCATAATCCACTCGGTAACGCTTAGGTCTTCAGTGTTATAGTATCCCCGATTTTGTAGGGTTCCGTAGTAAACTAGGAACCCTTATAGTTTCGCCATGTCTGTCTGCCTGTTTGTCTGTCTGTCCGTCCGCGGTTTAACTCAGAGACTATAAGTACTTACTAGAAAGCTGAAATTTGGTATGTATATTAATCATGTCAAAAAAGTGGTAGAAGAAAATCTTGAAAAAAAATTTTTTTTAGGGTAGCTCCCATACAAGTACAGAGGGAGTAATATATTTTTTTTCTATACAAACCCATCATGTTGGGTATTGTTAGATAGGTCTTTAAAAAATATTGTGAGGTTGAGAACACCACTTTTCGATTTAGGGATCCGTTTCCGAAATATTTGGTTGCAAATTTTTGTTAGAAGTAAGTGTCCCCCACCTTCTATATACTAAAACGATTATACGAGGATACGTAAAAAAAATTACAGCAGAAGTATATATACTGAAGTTGAAAGGAAAACTATCAGAGGTGAGTACTAAGTACAAACTAAAAAGTTATAGGCAACCAACTTATAAAATGTACTCGTAAATGTAAAATTTCATACATTTTCCTTGTTACATGTTTTTGGTCGTTAAACTGTGATGTGCGAGTGTGAACAGTGTGAACTCAAAGTTGTCATTCGCAACTACGGAACCCTTCACTGCGCGTGGCCCGACATGCACTTGGCCGGTTTTTTTTACGTAGGTAAAAACAAGGGCGGATCCAGGATTTTCTGGGAGGGGCACAAAGGACGAAGGGCGGAATCCTAAATTCGCAATTCCAGCCAAAAATAGACAAGAGTTTAACTCATGTTCTTTCTGTTATATATTAAAATAACTCTAATAATTTGATTTGCTTCTAAGTTTGTATTGTGATGGCGTCTCCACAGTACACGAAAATACCGGAGGGGCTCGTACCCCCGTACCCCCCTTAAATCCGCCCTTGGGTAAAAACATCACTCATTGTCCACGAGTGTAGTAAGCTAAGATATATTAAGATGACTCGGCCTCTAAATTATGTATTTAATTAATAAACGTGATCTTCCTACAACGCAAAAGCTTCGAGAACGCGTGCTTCGATAAGTTTTGACCTGATGAAAATCAACATATTGATTTGTGTTGATTTATTAATTATTTTTGCATCGTAGTTTCGGCGGCGAGAAGGTCACAGATATATAAAGACATTCTAAGTAGTACTA
Source organism: Rhodophaea formosa (assembly GCA_963082605.1). Lineage (NCBI taxonomy): Eukaryota > Metazoa > Arthropoda > Insecta > Lepidoptera > Pyralidae > Rhodophaea > Rhodophaea formosa. The sequence continues at coordinate 1,590,387 of OY720228.1, read as the reverse complement.
GAGTCATCTTCGTAGTTAGTAGTTGTAGTAGAAAATTACAGTTAGGTTTACGATTTAATAATCGTAAACCTAACTGTAATTTTCAAACCCCTTTTGAGAACAGTCTTTATGACTACTACTACTACTAACAACGAAGATGACTCTAGTACTACTTAGAATGTCTTTATATATCTGTGACCTTCTCGCCGCCGAAACCACGATGCAAAAATAATTAACTTCGTTTAGGAAACAAATACAGCATAAATATGACAGTAACAATTGAATTTGTCTAAAGTGCTCTACAGTCATGACGATCCAATTTTATTCGAACATACATAAGTCGCAGAAAGAGCAAGATAAGGACATGTTAATTGCCAAATTTAATTAAAGTAGATGTTAGCGAGTGATCTACGAGTGACCTTTTATCTGGCCGTTGATGGATATTTCATTAAAAATGTGTCATGTCGTGCCATGCACGTGCTGGTAAGGTGGCCTGGTTGTTGTAGGATCATAGACTTTTTAGCCGACTGCCTTACAAGAGTGTAACGTCTTAAAGGTTTCGTTGATTTTCATTTCCATAAACAACCCTACGTTGCAAGGGCGTAGCCAGAATTTGGTGAATTAACCCTGGCCAGTATTTCTAGAAATAGATATGGATTGACCGCGAAGATTGCCAATCAATAAAAAAAACCATTTTGCAAATGGTTGCGAGACTCATTTGCCATGGCGGTAAAAGTACTTTTGTTGGCAACCAGTTGCGTGTAAAAGAAAAATAATGGCAGCCGAAAGGGTATCGGTGAGCTTTCAAGAATGTAAAACGAATAAAATAAAATGAAATAACAGTATAATATATTTATGTAAAAAATAATGATATAAAAAACCGGAGGTTCCGTATAAAAGGAATCCATAGACCGTGGTCCCAACGCGATTTTCTGATGTATTCAATAGTGTTTGGAGACTAGTATTCATGGATGGACACTTCATTAGTGAACATAAATATCCAATTTCTTACATCCGAATCGGAAGGGATGGCAGGCAAAAATAAAAAAATCGTTAATTTTTTATTTATTGTTTTAAAATTCTTTATGAGCGCAATTATTGTTCTGAGTCTTGATATAGTTCTGTGTTCTGAGTATTTTGGGCGAATTTTCTTCCAGGAAGCATTATGTTCATTTGGTCACGGCTGGTTGCACACACAAACAAAAAAAATCTGTTAAAAGCGTTGTAAAAAATTATAAAGAAAGGGTTTGCAATAATGAATGAAGGTTCAAATTCTTTCTAACACATTTCCACAATCTGTGCATTTTTTGCATAGATATAACAAATAGATTTTTTTGGCAGGTATACTTTACTGAGAAACTGTCACACCTTTATTTCTAGACTTAGTCATAGTAATTCTAATTCATGTCTAGCCTATGTGTTATCTAACATGAAAAATTTATGCACGTTTGTCTAAAAAACCACTGGACCGATATAAAAAAATCTTTCATCAATAGAAAGCTAGGACAACAGCGAGTAACATAGGCTAAGTAAACACTATTTATATAAAAATAGAGTAATTGTGCGAAAACTGCATTAATATAACCAAAGGTATTAAAATTTGCCTATAAACTATCGGGCGAGCGCTGTAAAAAATATTGATGTATCTTCGTCTTCCCAGTTACATCCCCACCTAAGATGCTTTAAAAGCCGGGGTTCCGGGGCAAGTAGCGGCCCGGGGCCCGGATACATCATATAATCTGACACCCACGCGGACGGGGGGATTCGCGGGAATCAGCAAGTCTATATATATATATATTTACAAAAGGCAAACCTGACAGACTCACTGACATATGCGTTGTGCAGTTTGTTGCCGCGTTGGTAGTATGGTAAGTGATCACCGCTGCTCATGGATAACAGCAACACCAGGGGTGTTACAAGAGCGTTGCTGGCCTTTATTTTTCTCTCCCCAGAGGGGGAGAGCGGGTGGGCCTCCGGCTCTCTCACTCACCGAACGAAACATAGTAGCGGTAAAGCTACTACTCAAACTTCGGTTTTCTGTGAGAGTGTGGTATTTCCCCGGACGAGCCGGCCCATTAATGCTACTTTAATTTCACCGGTAGCGTGACTCTACCACAACTAAATTGCTACTATCATAAAATTGTGTACCCCCATAAAACACCGCTAATAGCTAGTTATTTTTAAATTGAAATAGGCGTTAAATATGTGGAACATGAAGCCATGTCGTGCTCCAAACCAGTACGGTAGACGTCAGGCCGTGGAGGTTGTACTGCGCACCACGCCGCGAACGGCTGACTGTCAGCGTTTGGACGCGTGATTCTATGCCTATGTACAGTCAAACAAACATGTACTTGTTTGTTTTTCGTATGTGTAAGTGGCCATCACTGGTGTCAGATTTTTCAAGCTGCCTTAGGGCATCTGACATAGCTTAACGACTGCCATCAACGATGACAGCCGGGACCAACGGCTTAACGTGCCTTCCGAAGCACGGAGGAGCTCGAGATATTTTTATGCCACTTGCGGTCACCCATCCAAGTAGGGAACACACCAGGGGTTGCTTAACATACGTAAGCGCTCATAGAGCTCACACCCACTGGACCATCGGGCTCCTCATGTCCTCCTCAACATGTACTATTGACAGTCAAACAACCAACTTTGACGAACTCTGTGGCGCAGCGGTCAACACGCCTGCCTGTGACACGGATGGGTCGATCCCCGGTCAGGTCAAGATGGAAAATGATCTTTTTCAGATTGACCTGGGTCTTGGATGTTTATCTTTATATGTATTTGTCATAAAATATAGTATCATTGAGTTAGTATCCCATAACACAAGTCTTGAACTTACTTTGAGGCTAGCTCAATCTGTATGATTTGTCCGTATATATTTATATATTGTACAGTAAAAAGTAATGTTTTCTTATGTTTTCGCGATTGTTACACATTTAAATAAAATTATTTTAATACGGTTTTTATCGCGTTTATTACATTATTTATACACCTAACGTTTCGAGCACTTTACAGTGTTCGTGGTCGCAGGTAGACTAAGTTGACATTTGTCTAGTATTTTATAAGAACTGCAGTTGACATTTGTCTAGTATTTTATAAGAACTGCAGTTCTTATAAAATACTAGACAAATGTCAACTTAGTCTACCTGCGACCACGAACACTGTAAAGTGCTCGAAACGTTAGGTGTATAAATAATGTAATAAACGCGATAAAAACCGTATTAAAATAACAGTAAAAAGTAGTTTCTAAGGTTAACTAAAATGTGAATGGACGTCGCTTGGAGAAAATGCGCTGTGCAGTTTGTTGCTGCTTCTTCTGAACTCCTCTTTGGAAGCGTATTGTTGTGAAAGTTATTTAATACAAATATGACAATGTATTCGAAGAAACCTATTAAAACGATCGCAGACTGACCGTGTCGCAGGCTGGCGTGTTGACTACTGCGCCACGGAGCTCGACAAATTGTCTGATAAGAAAGATGGTTCCGTGCTTCGGAAGGCACGTTAAGCCGTTGGTCCCGGCTGCTATTTGGTAGTCGTTAAAGGAACCACGTCAGAGGCTGAGAGGCGGTTTCGAAGAACTCTGACACCAGGGTGTGCATGGTCGACTGACTGTGTCACCTACTCGAAATGATGAAAATAAAGCAAAGAGCAGGGAGTGTAACGGTCGCTCGCGCGCTTCTAGATACTTCTAGCCGACACATTGCATAATGAAACAGGGTGTTAGGGGGCGGTGGTATCGTTTATTCAGGTTTTGGTTTTCAAAGCAATTGTAGAAATGCGAAATCTGCTATTTTCTACTTACTTGTGATATCTATACATATATAGGTTACATGACTTTGTTTATTAACTTTTTACTGTAAATAAGATTATCACAGCATTTTTTCGTTTGAGCACGAACTGACAGGTCGATTATGCGACTTTCGCCTACTATATAGACGCCGGCTGACACGCGTTGTCATTCTTACTTTCGTCTGAGTAGAGCGCAAGCTACATTCCGTGCTTTGTGGTACAATGGATGCAGGAGTGAACTCTGGAACGACAAATATTTTTGGAGCAAACATGTAAGGTATATTTAGTCTAAGATCCCAGTATTATCTGAATACTTATGTTAATTAGTAAAAAATATATTAGAAGAGTTAGGTATGAAGGTTATGAACTATTAAGGTATTCTTTGGACATAACTGCATATAGTCCGTTTAATTTATTTGAAGTCATTATATTTTACTTGGTTCTTAGATATTAATATTAAAAGAATATATATTAATATCTATATATTATATTAATATATATTAATTATATTTTTATATATTAATATAACTATAATATTAAATTGTATATTACTTATTTAAATTCCAAAAGAAATTTTGGTGAGCATATTAATAATACACTATATGAACCAAAGAGTATAGGTACATATATTACTGTCCGTGACTATACTCTTAAAATACAATCAAAATGTATGTGTTTAAAACTAAAATTCAAAATAAGTAGCATTATATATTTAACTGACTGTACCTTAACTAATTCTCAAGTAATTTGTCTAAAAATAAGCTATTTTATATACAGCTTCCTTAAATAAAGTGTTAAAAATGCTACATTATGATTAAATTAGACACTGCACGTGGTGCCTAAATTATGTATTTTGGAGGCTTTTATAATTTAGGCATTTTTTGACGCGCATTAGTGACACGGCGGAGTAGTCCTACTCTAGTAAGTAGCACTAATTGGAGTAGGATCACTCCGCCGTGTGGTTCCCGACAGAGTAGACCAAGACCACTTCAGGTCTTCGCGTGGATGTCGCAGGAGGCGACTTAGGGAACACAAGCTAAACAAAGCTTTTAAACATTGAAGACACCTCTCAGCGTGAAGAGTGTAGGCCAAATCCTCTGACAGCTCTGGCAAAGACAATATAATACTAACGTAATAGACTGCCCACCTCATACAAAAATATTGGACCAAATTAGGGTTGCGAAAAGCAGGCGAATGTATGGCGCAGGAGAGTTGCTTGGTAGTCGATACTAGATGGCGGTAATCTGCGTTAGCCTTTAACTTACTAAATATACGGTGTCATTTTAAGAAAATTATGCCTAAAATATTGTTTTTTATATTGTTTGTGTATTCTCATAATACGGTAGATACAATGTTGTGCAGTTTTGAGTGGCGCCATCTATGCGAGTCTCTGAGAACAAATCGTACGATTAAGGCGTTGAGACCACATGGCTTTGGTAATACAAAGAGAGTCGTGATCCTGCAGTGGAGACTATAAGAAGACCTAATGGTGATGTTGCGGCTACTTTTACGTTACCGTGACGATAGCTTCTAAGAACGTAAAGTGTATGGAAAACAGTGACATTGGCCTTGAAAATAAAAAATCAGCGAAGGGCGAGTTGGATTTGCAGCTTGATAAGAAATCGATATGGAATTATAAGTGTTCAATAACAGTATTTTTTAGATAAATACTAGAAACATTTTAAATTCGTTTTATATAATATCAACATAAGATACCTATTTTTGTGGATTAGTGATATTTTCCCCCAGTTTCTCTTACCTCCCAAATTCCAATAATGATTGATTGGTTTCGTGTTCCCCTATTCTAGAAGTGTATTTTGTATCGAGGTACCTATCGATTCACAAAAAAACTCATGAGTTTACATGACCGCCCAATATAGGAGTGTTTGTTTTAGTGTCCAAATTAAGTGCGCTTCTTTATTCCACCATAATTTACATAATGTTTACACCTTTTCGCGTGTCATAGGCTAATTTTTCCGGTCATGTTACTCTCTTTTTCTGTGAGTAAAATCAGGATCCAAATCGCCGAATATGTTACCGAAAATTGGTTGGAGGGAGATATAGTCTGTGGTTTTTGAAATATAAGTAGCACATTTTCATATACAGCAAATATAACCTTGTCAGTCATAACGCTAGTAGTTTTTCGATTTTGCATATAAAAAATTAAAAATAATAAGAAAGTAAAAAATATGACGTTCAAAAAAACATACAATTATCCAATTTTGAATAAAAATCTTTAACTTTGACTTTGACTTAAAACAATGAAAAACAAAGTAATTTTTGCAGGTGAAAAATGATAGTGGTATTTTGGCTACGTTATTAAAAGTGTACATTTTAGTATATCAAGATAGATATTAAGTAGTAATATTTGATAATCTCTTTGACAACATTTTAGTTGTCGTAGAGTAGAGCCACTCTACTGGCGAACATCACTTTTGCTTGTATGAATGGATCGGCTCGTCCGGGGAAGTACCACACTCTCACACAAAATCGACGCCTGAGTAGTAGCTTTACCGCTTCTATGCTTCGTTTGGTGAGAGAGAGAGCCGGAGGCGAATCCCTCCTCCCCTCTGGGGTTATCATCATCATTATTTCGTGTAGGTGACACGGTCAGTCGCCCATGCACACCCTAGTGTCAGACGTGACGGCCTCTGACGTGGTTCCTTTAACGACTACCAGATGGCACCCGGGACCAACGGCTTAACGTGCCTTCCGAAGCACGGAACCATCTTTCTTATCAGACAATCAGGTGATTCATGCCTGCAATGTCCTTACCAAACTGGAAACAACTTAACAAAGTGTGCTTCCCGTGGGAATCGAACCCACGACCCCCGGGTCAACAAGGCAAACGCCTTAACCACTGGGCCACACAGACAGTTATGCTCTTATTACACCCCTGGTGTCCCATTAGTCCACATGGGCCGCGGTAATCACTTTCCATCAGGTGACCCGCTTGCCCGTTTGCCATCCTATGCTATAAAAAAATATCATCATAAGTCCGACCGCTTTCCGCGTGACATAGGCTATATTTTACCGGCAGGGCAGTCGTACATTTCTTTTTCTTTGAAAAAACTTATTTTTAATAACGTGCCTAATCTCCGAAGTTACCTTTGACATCCAACCCAATTCCTGGGTGTAAACTCGCGAAGTCGACGACCTGTTATCTCCACGCTATTAACTGCCGAATCCGGATAGCTGCGGGCTTATCAATAAACCTTTTTTGTTTGTTTAACGGTTCATTGCGTATAAATAAATATAGTTGAGTCATCTTTTAACAATTTGTGGGAACAAGAGATTTTTTGGGATCCGACGGGAGTACTACCTATTTTAGCTGGCTGAGTGCGAGTTAAAATAGGGTTCCTTAGGATAGGGTTCATTAGGATAGGATTCGTACCATCATATAATATTAAACTGCCTTAAAAGCTCAAAGAACACGTATGAGACACCCTCTGTATATTTAATTTCAATTTGTTTTTATTATTTATTGTTTTATCGGCAATAGATATACCCATTCTGTGAAAATATCTAATCTCTAATTATTATTAACAAACTTCTGCGACCAAATTTTATGAATAAATATTTTTTTATTTATTTATTCATTATGGTTCAGCCTTGATTCGGCAGATCTCTAACAGATGTAAGGACATCAGCGGCTTAGTAGTAGGATCCCGTTCCGTTTGAGTAGGATGTAGTCTAGAACCCTTAAAATGGGATGAAAGTGTGGGAAATAAACTACGGTTTTTATAGATTTTATATTTGTATCATTAAAACTAACGTGAGATAAAGACATTATATATATATCAACGGGTCACTCAGATTTTTAATGTTACCTAGGTACATCATGAAATATGTACCTACCATATAGAAAGTGACTCAAAAAATTTTTTGTTTCCTAATTTTTTAAAGCTTTTGTTAACATCAATAGTTTACTTAGGTTTCTTTATAAGGAAATATGTTTGGTGCCGCTTCTAAAGCGCAGTGTAGAAGTAGCGGCGACTAGACTATTTGATTGAAATTCAAAGCACTGCAATTCTCTCCTTGACTCTGTAAGAAGAACCCAAGCTTGGGGCTCTTCTTACAGAGTATGATACGATCGTACAGTTTTTCTGACAGTTGCACAAAGATGGCTCAACTGGTAGCGTCACAACTTCGTAAGATACTTTAATTTTCTCGTAATATCTTTTGAGGAAATTAAAGCATATTCATAAAATATATCTTATGTATTTGAAATTTAAACTGTGATGTAATTTATATCACAGTTCTAGCAAGTTTAGGCTTACGCGGATAACGCACGGACAGACAAGCCGTTGCTCCCGACAGTAATAATTGATGGTAGTGCTAAGCTATGTCAGATGCCTTTAAAAGCTGCTTCTGAACTTTGACATGTTGACCACATACACACACATAACAAACATATAGCTTAACGAGAAAAAAATGCATATATTTGTATCCTTTTGATTAAAAAATTTTGACGTTAACTAGAAGTCATACAATAACGGAATGAATATTAACCATTGATATGCAAACATTTCAACCGTTAATTTATTAAAATTAGTCAAAAATATACATATAGGTAACTCGCAAATAAAAAAAAACCTATTGCATTACAAATAACAATAGGTGCACGTGTAACTAAAATTTTGAAAACTAATAATAGTTTGCGAAGGCCGCTATTTATGTCAAATAAGAATTATGCAATAGGAAATATGCAAATTTTTTCAATTTTCTGTACATGCTAATTTTAAACCTATGAGCTATAATATAAGGTCAGAATTAGAATGGAATACAGAAACGTAAGAAAAAATGTTGAAAACTTAAAAATGAGATTTGGCTTTCCATAGAAATTCGCCCAGCTGATCGGTAACTTTGTATGGGAGGTCTAATTGGTGGTAGATTGTTGCACTGAGCAGAAAGTAAGTTATTGCTGCACGAGTGATTATTTGGATAACTAAAAAGCACGAGTGCAATATAACTTACTTAATGCGAGGTGCATAATCTGCTTTTCTTTCAACTACTGCAATAAAAGTAAGTGAAAAATAAAACTGAAGACAAATTACAAAAGTTAAAAATTTGTTGTTTACATTCCCACCTTTTTTCTTTATGGCCAGTATTTTTTTTAGGCAATACACACGTCCCTTTGTAAACTCCATGCGGCCGTTAGATTAGCCAACCTTCTTTATGACATGTGACAACTATTGTCCTGCAATTTAAAAAAAGAACTAAACAGTGCAGTAAAGGATTTCCATACATTTTTGCTGCACTAGAGCAGCAAAAATGTATGGAAATCCTTTACTGCAATGTTTAGTTTTTTTTTACTCCTAGTGCAGCAAAGTTGCGCTTTGTGCTGGATATGAAGTGCAGTTATAATAGAATTGCAGCGTAGTTGGAAGTCTAAAAATTTTTTTCGTTTCATATATTTTTTCCTTGCTGTTCTGTATTCCAATAGGGATTCTGATTCCGAGATTTCAATATAGCTCATGGGTTCAAAGTCAGTCTGTATATTGAAATAGGCTTTGTAAAACTGACCCAGTTTTTTCGAAGACTATTATTTCCCCATTTAGCATTAAGTATATATAATACGGCAAAGGGTTAAAACAGATAACCCAGACTTTGAGTATAGCAAATTGATTAATTTAGTTTATTGCAATTCAAATCCATTGATAAATAATTTTCCAGAGTCACCCAATCTATTTCAGTTAATGATTAAATATAGTGATATAATTATTATATGATATGATAAATATTATAAATGTAATCGGACTGCTTGGTTAATTGATTAGTTTTGATTTTCGTGTGTGTTAGGCACCAACACTGGTATCAGATTTTAAAAGATGCCTAAAGGCTTCTAACATAGCTTGGCGACTGCGATCAATGATGATAGCCGGGACCAACGGCTTAACGTGCCTTCCAAACTATGGTGGAACTCGAGATATATTTATGCTACTTGCCCATCCAAGTCAAGTGGTGATTGCGCCCGGGGTTGCTTAACATGCGTAAACACTAATAATGCTCAAGCACATTGGGCCATTAGGCCCCTCATTCTTTTATTTGCCTGTATGTACTCACATGATTAATAGCACAATTTATGTAACTATATGGTTAACAGCTGACATCATTAATTTTGTCTATACATACTATTATATTAATGCTTAGGTAATATAAAGTGTTTTTATAAATTGTTTATACATCAATTATGTAGAAGTCTAAAAATATCGGAGACAGTTGACTGGTTGAATATCTATTATGCAAATTAATTTTTATACACATTTTTTTTTATGAAATTATAAAAAAAAATAACAATATTCGGATTCGATTTGTGTTCGCCTACATTTGCTGTTCATCATCATCTTCATCAGGTCTGTCTAGTCTCCACTGCAGGAGCACGACCCTCTCTGTACTACCAGAGCCATATACTAAACATATATTTGCTGTTCAAATTACTTCAATAAATTAACATAAATTAATCTATAATAGGTTTGTCTACATTTATTAAGTCAAAGAAAAAGGTATTATTAGCTCTTTGCTAATAGTGATTGAAAAGTTATGGTGTATCAAACCATCTGTACAAACAAACATACAAACATATCTTCACGCAATGCCTCATTTCGAAGAAAGTCGACATGACGAGGTGGCCGAGAGGTTAAGGCGTTGGACTGCTAATCCAATGTGCTCTGCACGCGTGGGTTCGAATCCCATCCTCGTCGATATTTTTCAACTCATGAGTGAGTTATTTTTTTTAGATTTATGTAAGTGGATTACTTTCGGATAGCCTGCTACCGCTGTCAATAGATTTTAAGTTTCGGCTTTTTCATGTCATTAGTAAATTTAGTTTTATTTTAAAGAGTGTGTTCTCTACATACATACTGTCACGTCTTTTCCCTTGCGGGGTAGGCAGAGCCTAGGTCTGTAAATCCTTAAAGCCACGTTTAGCATGTTGGTGGGGTTGTAGGTGAGAACGGAATCAAAATAGTGATGAGTTGCTAGCCGCATCACCTAATAACGTGATTCCTGACGCCCATTCCCTCCATCGGCTTTTACAATATAATAGAATGTACCTGCTGCTTCTTTTCCCGCGCAGATGCGCGGGAAAAGAAGCAGCAGGTACATACACAGAATTCTACGTTTTCTCTTTACTCCCAGACCAGCGTGGAATCTGTCTTACGTTTAACGTACATACGTTCCGATGCGTAATTTAAAGTAAAATAATAGATTTTTTTTCATGTATACCAAAGACATCAACGAGCACCTATAATTTACCTATAGGTACATAATTTACATAATCACAGATGACGTCATGCTCGCTTATCTATAAACTATAGTTAAAGTACTTGTGCTAAAACAATAATTATAGGGTTATAGGCAAGATATTATAAAAAAAGCTGACAGCCTTTTTGCCAGTAGCCTATGACACTACGGGGAAGAATACGAATCTAGTGACCTTACACTTCAAATTTTGTCAAGCCATTTAGGCTACAGGAGGTGACAATAGAACAGACATAATTACATACAAACATATATTTTCGCGAAATTTTTTATCCTTCTTCTATTAGTTAATTTATTTATTTATTTTATTAATTCCATTACATACAGCGTGTTAAATAACTTATAGGGGTGACTTAGCCTATCTATATGAACAATTTTCTCTAATACCAATACTAGGAATTTTTTGTTTTTCGTATGTGAAAAACAAAACAACTAGGAATTCAAAATATTTTACGATATTTCCATATAAAATTGTTCAGGCGCCCAATCCCCAATCCATCTGAGCAAGTAGCGTCCCAAATACCTTTATCCCGTTTACCGGACCAACCAACCAACCTTTCCTCGCTTAAAAACGGTTTCGATGGGCAGCAGCGTCGGAACCGATATAAGCCAGACAAACTGCGCTCACCAACCAGTTTGCCAAGCGTGGTGTGTTAGGCAAAACCCCCACAACAATGGAAATCTTTGTGGGAGTTTTTGCCATACACATGTAATGATGATGATCATGTTCTATAGGCATAGTTGTTAATATCAACGGTCCAGTCGAATTACATTTAAGTACAAACTGAAACTTGTCGTTAGTTGGAATGTGGTTGTAATATTAACCGACCTATATACTTACATATACTTGCCGTGTGGGTCCCGTTGGATTAGAATAAGACCACTCCTAGTCTTGCCGTGAATTTCGTAGAAGGCGACTTAGGAAACACAAGCTTAACAAAGCTTATTTACATCAAAGAAACCTCTTCAACCCGCCTGGCCAGCGCGGAGAGTGTAGGCTAAATCCTTTTACTACTCTGGCTAATATGACTCTGGTCGTACAGAGAGGGTCGTGCTCCTGCAGTGGAGACTAAAACAGACCTGATGATGATGATGATGATACTTACATACTCGTAGTACTTACAACTTCTTTTGTAGATATCATTGCGCTACCCATGCGTCATTTTGTGAGACACAACACAGGCAAATTTTTTACCAAGTCCGTCACTTTTATAATGTTGTTTTAAATAGTTTTGCTTGCCTCAGCTCAGATATTACTTGGAACTTTTACAACAGATAAAATTATCGCGTTAAAAAAAAAAACAAAAGTGTTTGTCGGTTTGTTCAGATAAATCTCGCGTCCCATAGACTTCGACCCGGAGGCAGACAGTCAGTGCCACAGATAAGATATAAATCCATTACTTTTACCGTAATCGATTTCAGGATGTCCGATTAGGGTTTTAGGGTTCCGTAATCAAATCCTTCCATTCTGGTTTGGGAGAGAAGGAAAAACATAGAATATATCAACTGCTTTTTTTCCCGCAAAGAGTTTGAGCGAAATTACGTCAAGAGGCGATGCGGCTAGCAACCCATCACACATCACAATTTTGATTCCGCTAAGACGTTTGAAATAGGGCTGTATCAGTTGTTGGCTTAATATTTTTCAAGCTACTTGGTTAAGACTCCCAGATCTATAATATTACTAATATGTAAAATACGGGTCACTCACGTATGAAGTCAGCTACAGGCCGACATGTTTCAACCTCATCCGGAGGTCTTCCTCAGGGCGAATGTGAACCGAGACGCGCGCACGAAGTCGTCTCAGTCCGCACTGACACAGTGCGGACTGGGACAACTTCATGTCGGCCTGTAGCTGACTTCATACGTGAGTGACCCGTATTTTACATATTAATAATGTTAACATCTCACGTTAGTTTTAATCTATAATATTAGTTAAATTGTCAGTCAACCACAGTCAGATTAACCAGACATTGGGGTAAAAAAGCAGGAATATTTTTTTATTATATACCATCTATCAGACCGATAGGCCGCACATACACGTTACCGAAAAATGCTGACTGTTGCCGAATCCCTCATCTCTATGATTAACTTAGTGTATCCCTCCTGAGAATCAAAATAAAAAGAAAACCCTATTTACGTAGATATAGGCATAGAAAAATAAACTAATTCTCATTGACACACATGGAAATTAGTAAATTATAAAATTATTCTCCCGCCTAATTACCTAAAATATAAAAGACATCAACGAGCCAACGTTATTATAAAAACATATAACATATATAACATAATAGCTAACATTAATATAAAACGCCATAGAGTTTAGAAAAGGCTCTAAGTACATAATTTTCTGATTTGAATAAATTGTTTCAAAAAAATTTATTAACTCTATTTCTCAACTTAATCAAACATTCTTTAAGTACATAAACATTAAAATACTTAAAAATAAAACTAAGTATTTCATAAAAAACTAACTACAAATAAAATTTAATGCCTAAAAATATATATTTACAAATCATAAAGTCCCTCCAGCTGATCACGCCTGGGCATCGTGTCCAAAGAGCTGGCAGCATGCCAAATTGAATGGCAATGCTAAAACGCTGAGCCTAGCTCAGCGTTTTAGCATTGCCATTCAATTTACTTACCTTTACTTACCTTCCCAGCACTTTGGTCACGGAATACCTCAATAAGTTTTTTTTCCACGTAACTAAAAAAATAATAACTATTCTCGCTAGCTAAAGATTCAAATTCAAAATGTTTATTTAATTTAGGATTCTTTGACTTATTAATTGTCATATTTGATTTTACAACTTTTACAACAATAAAAATTGTTGATATCAGTAATTTACTTATGGCTATGTTTAAGCCGCTTCCGAAGCGAAGTGCAGAAGAAGCGGCAACAAACTGCATAACGTCAACTCACAATTTTAATCAACCTTAGAAACTACTTAAATATATTATGTGGACTGAGTATTCACTGTTTTGATTTAACCATGACATAACATTTTTTTTTTTTCGACTTTAAATTTTATAAAAGAAATAATCTTTTATAAAATTTAAAGTCGAAAAAAAAATATGTTATGTCATGGTTATATAAAAAAAAATTGAATTAGCAGAATCTCAAATTTTTGACATTTAAATAAAAATAAAGGTGTTCTTATCCAAGCTATTATATTTTACATTATATACATATATACCTACTTAAGTTTCCGCGTTCGATTCCTGGGCAGGTCAAGATGAAAACTGATCTTTTTCAGATTGACCTGGGTCTTGGATGTTTATCTATATATGTATTTGTCATAAAATATAGTATCGTTGAATTAGTATCCCATAAGACAAGTCTTTAAGAACTTACTTTGGGGCTAGCTCAATCTGTGTGATTTGTCCGTATAATATTATATATAATTAAGTATGATTGTTTACTACGGAGGTCCCAGTAGCCCACCTTAGCCCGCTATCGCAGAGGTCAGCGCGCGGCGTTCTTGGACGATGGACCGAGATACGAGCGAATCTAGCCGCCTCGCACTCTCTGCCATTCTGCCTTGTCTTTTCTGAGATTTTTCTAAAGTTAAAATATTTGTTTCCAAGAAAATAGGTCTGGCAGTTGTTCACGTCAATTTATTAAAAAGGACTGAATTATTTAGACGAGATTAAGTTTTAAATTAGCACGCAGAATAAATCTCGAATGGCGACCGCGTTCTAGCAAGCGCAGCATTATAACAATCTTACATCAAACATAACAAAAAAACAAATATGAGAGTTATAGTTAAGCAGATTGAAGGAGACTGGACATTAGACAGTGGAAATCCCACCTACCAGGTGGTCGCATGACCTGACCACCCTGGCACTCTCACTCACCAAACGAAGCAAAGTAGCGACTCAAACGTCGATTTTATGTGAGAGAGTGGTACTTCCTCGGACGAGCCGGCCCATTCATGCTACTAGCAAAAGTGGACTAAGTAGTAGCGTGTTAAAAAGACATAAAAAGGTACTACTTGCTTATCCTCAATCCAAAGTATCTCAAATACTTTTTTCTTATCCCCAGCCTAATAAACTCCTACCCTTTCCTCGTTTAACAGTTTGGATGGGCAGCAGCGTCGGAACAAAAATCAAAAAAATCAAAAATCAAAACGTTTATTCAGAAAATAGACCTATGCAGGCACTTTTTCACGTCATATTATATTTAAAATTATCTCATTAGATATATGTATTTATTAATTGTTCAAAAGCTACAGACTACTAGCCTTTCGGAACCGACCACTGCAGAGAAGAAACGCCGAAAGAAACTCTTATCAACAGTTATGGTCGCCTACTCGCCTGAAGGGCTTTATATGATTACGAATATTTATTCCTTATTGTCTTTTTCTTTCTTTTTTCTGTTTTCATGTTACAATTTCAATATACAGAGATTTATTATTTTTGGAACATGTTTATGTTAACGATCGAGTGTGCAAAGATAATAAACAACATATGATACTTAAAGTAGTCACAAAGAGGCCGAGCAGACCAGTCCCCCCTGACAGCACCCGTTCACGAGTTGACGTGTGGATCAGCCATCGCTGAGCTCAACCATATTAGAGGGAACTGAGTTAAGCCAGACAAACTGCACTCACCAACCCGTCTGCCGAGCGTGGTGAGTATGGCAAATCACCCCAATGTAATTCCTTGAGGGAGTGTTGTATCCAACAGTGGACTTTAACGGGTGAGATGTATGTATAATGATGACATTCTGGATCCTAGGCCAGATGATAGATGCGTGTACATACACGTTTAACGCGCCTTTAAAAATAAGAGGTTCCCAGCCACATCGCCTATATCATGAAGTAAGATAAGAGATACTCGTCCAATCCTCGATGGGCTGTAACGTCCTGCCTGGAAGATACCCTCTGTGTCAGAAGTAGTTACTACCGAAAAGTACAAGTAGTAGTAACAAATGATACAAGGTTGTATAATTTAAGGTTGTAAAGTTCCAAAAAAGACAAGCAAATCACTTGGGTACTAAAATACTTATTACTAGAACTAAGAGATTTTTTCTTTACCCCCAGACCAGGAGAAGATGCTGGACTTAGCCCTAAGAATCATAAATATTATATACTTGTATAAGGTAGATAATGTAATTTCTACAAATTATTAACGATAAAATGTTATGTAGAGTAATTCTAAAAAATATTTTGTAATAATTAGGGTTATCAAAAATAATAAGTCTGTATAGTGCGAGCATCGCACATGCATTGTACTTATATGCCACACTCGCGAAAGTTGCGTCATTTTTTCCTATGGGATTTTGTAATTGTATACAATTTTCAAAATTTATAACAAGACGTCTTTTACCTTAGCATTGTCTAAGAAATTTCTAAATTAATATTTACACCTCTAAATTGACGCAATGTATATATAAATTATTGACAGCATTTCCTTGTTTCAACAAGGTATCATTCTTTTCATACAATTATTTAAATATTGGTCCCAAATTGCAAAAAAAATGAAAGAATGAAGAATATATAAAAAATTTCGTAATATGTATATTTCTGGTAGGTAGAGACTTATTCCCCATTTTTTCACGATTATTAACTGACTTCAAAAAAGAAGCAGGTTCTTAATTTGGCTGTATATTTTTTAAATGTTTGTTTATAAATTCATTTCATAAGGCATATTTTCAAATTTGTTCCATTTAAATTTCATTAAAATTGATTCAGTAGTTTCGTTAAAAATAGTATTTTTTCATTTGATAGATTGTCTTGAGTTCCGTTGCAGAAAAACTGATAATTATTGACGTCTATTTCTAGCTTTTTGATACTTTTTCCGAAGTGTTTTAAAAAACTACAATCTACAGACAAGTTTAACTTTGCTCGCTTATAGAAATCAACGGTTCATCTTTTACCATAATTCGTCTTCACCCCATAGAAAATTCTCACCCCAAGAAAACAAAAGAAGCATTTCACCATCCTAAATATTCTTCCACCCCAAAAAAAGGGTGAACCTTCCCAAACTCACATATGCCTCAGAACATTGATATATTAACTGAAAGCCATCAACCACAGTTCAGTCGTGCGTCGATCGTCGTTCCCATCGCACGCATGCGTCTCGACCTCCTCACGTATTTCAACTGCCTCCGTCGAAGGAACCTTCGTCACGATGGCATCGCGAGTGCTCATAGTCTTTCTAGTCATTACCTTTTTAAGTTCTTGTGAGATGTTCTGCGCGAACTGCGCTAATGGGGAGTTGACTATAACAGAGTTAACTGAAGCTCGGATAGCTTTTGTAAAGCAGCAGATTTTGAAGAAGTTAAGGTTAAGTAAGAAGCCTGTGGTAGGGCTGCCTGTGAACAGTCTGCCGATGCCCGTGGCTGAGGGGCAGACTTTGAATGAAAACACGGACAAACCGCCAGAGTTTGACGATTATTATGGAAGAACGGAACAGAAGATCATATTTCCTGTTGAAGGTAAGAGTTTGGGCAGAATCTATACTATTAATAAAGCTGAAGAGTATTTTTGTTTGGTTGAAAGCGTTAATCTCAGGAATTCTTTCACTGTTGGATAGGTACGATATCCCTGAGTGACATAGGCTATGTATGTACCATTCACGGGCGAAGCCGGGGTGGACTGCTAGTCATAAAACACAGTAAAGCATAAGTTTTTGTGAACAAATTGTATCAATTATTAAAATGTCTGTTCGTTGAAAATTCATCAATGTCTTTTAGTACAGGTTACCAAAAGACATTGATGAAACTCAAAAGTTCGAACCCAGCAGTGCTTTTTATGTTTTATACCTACCCGGTCGTAGTTTATTAACAGATTTTTTTGTAGGTATATATACAGGACTTAGCACGAACCTTTTATTTAAATATATAATTATGTATTATGAGTTTAAAGTGCGAAAGTTTAAAAAAAGAACAATTATTTTATGCTTTAGAAGCACGTAATAGCTATGGCAGCTTTCCATACATCACTTTAGTTAATTATTAAAGTTAGTGTCTATGAATGATAAAACTAAAAAGCGTATACAAATATTATATACTTTTTGGTTGCAATGAGTTTCTAAGACGCTCTTGGTGCCTCGAACTAAAAATCTGCCATAGCTCTTTAGCTTCTCGCCGACATAGTTAGATGCATCGGAAGGTACATAAAACGACGGCTATCGTTCTTTTGCATCATTATGTCAATCAAGTTCTTTTCTTTCTTCTTTTTAATTATGGCTTCCACCGAGATTTCAGTGATTCTGCCAATGTCCAGTATAATGAGATACTAAGTATCGGTGTTGTACGGTATGTGACATCTAAGATGGCGTATGTTCTTTGGCAGCCTCGTGGTTGCTTTTGGCGACAAATCTATACGAGTCCATTTAACAGTCTACTTTAACTATTTCACAAATTATTCTCGAGCACGAGCATTTATAACACCAAACTACACCAATTTCATATTATAAAGTCCACTTAAATCAATTTGCAAAATTGTATAAGGCAAACGACAACTGAACCCCTTGACTTCCCACCAAAAACCCCAAGCGTCAATCAAGTTAAAAAGTTGTCGCAAAAGTTTGCCACTAGCTAAGCTTTTATGTTTTCCCCGTAAGGATGAAGAGTTGATGATGTCAGGTGTAATTGTTACAAAGAAGAGAGCTTATAAACAAGATAACACGTATTATAATCAATTAAGGAGAATAATGTGAAAGAATTGCGTTGTGACCGGAGAGATCATGAGTTTATCTTCTAAAGAGGAAAAAATATAACCGATAGTGTCCAAAATGTGTTTGTTTGTTTGTTTGTGATATCTTTATACATTACATCTTCCAAAATGTCGCACGAAAGAGAAAATATACAATACAATAACGGACTTGTCCCAAGATCGGATCTCTTCTGATCAACCAGCGAATTGAGAGAACTTTTACTCAATTAGGGCATAAAATGCTTTATTTATATATAGTATACATAGTTTTTCTTAAGTTGGCAGCAATGCATTTAGTTCAAAAAAACTTCTTTTGCAATCACGAAATCTAAGTTTAATAGTCTGTGGCTGCTGTATCCGTATCTTTATAGTATATAGAGCCACATTATAGTACGGCTGTGCTGTACTGTTATGAAGTATAGAGTATAGACTTATTATGGATGTTCTTATGTTTTTGTTCTTGATCACATAAATGACAGATAAAAGTACAGGAGTAGAAAAATAATATTAAACCACTACTTATAAATTAAATACTCTAAGAAATGACTTGTAGTCAAATGTCGGTAGTGGTTGGACATTTAAATAAACTAGGTAGGTATGTTAAATGAATTTAATGGTGTTTCTATCATTACATCAGTGAGAAGTGAGTTCCAGAGCAGCTAGAAAATGACAAAATGTCGTCTGCTCTATACTCAAGCTTGTCAAGTCATGCGATGGGATGATTATTAATTTTGGGATGTGTGGTTTTATATTGGGCCGTGTGGTTCCCGGCAGAATAGAATAGGACCACTCCAAGTCTTTCCGTGGAAGTCTTTAGGAAATACAAGCTAAACAAAGCTTATGCATCAAAGACACCTCTCCAATCCGTCTGGCCAGCGTGGAGAATGTAGCCTAAATCCTCTGATTGCTCTGGCTAATATATGGCTCTGGTAGTACAGAGAGGGTCGTGTTCCTGCAATGGAGACTTAAAAGAACTGATGATGATGATGTGGTCTGAAGAACCCAAATGTAATGCGTAGTAAAAATGGAGGGAGTCAAGAAAATAGGTTAAAAACTCGATGAAAACACAGCATCCTATCAGAGTTCACGTTCTGGATCTTGTTAATTAAGTAAGTAGCCGTTATTTATAAATAAACGGTGATAACGAGTAGTCTGATGATTGACCACGCGCGCCGCACGTGATGGCCCAAAAGCGTTGCCCCTTCCAACAAGAAGAGATTTTTATTTTGGGTAGAAACCAGTAGTTCTGAATTCTGATTCACCACGTATTCAAAGTCAAAGATTTTTATTTAAAATTGGATAATTGTATCTCTTTTTGAACGTCATATTTTTTACTTTCTTATTATTTTTTTTTTTTAATTTTTATTGTAGTGATGTATTGTTGTGTATATTTTTTAAATTTTTATTGTTGTGTATGTATTGTAGTGATTGAAATTTACCGCCCGTAGGCTATTTAATTATTGCCACCTCCTTCAACCATGACCATGCAACGACAGACCAAAATATTTTTTGCCGCCCTTCCAAATTTGCTACCATTCGCTTCAGCCTATTGGCAAATCCGCCACTTCCAAAAAGCGCTATTATTTTAAATCTCTTCCAAAAAGAGAGGTTTTTATTTTAGGGTGATAGGAACTAGTTTTGATTTGAATTTTGATTAACCACTAACCTTATAAAAGAAAGCATTCTATTTTTATACCACTTCCTAAGAAGGAAGGTTAATATTTTATTAAATAAGATGCCGTATTTCAAAGGAAAAACGCTAATTTGACCATTACTTAACCGAAATAGAAAGATGTGAAAGTTTTGGATTTGTTTTATTTACAGTTCATGCTTATCTTGAGTTAAGTGTACAGTAAGGAAAGAAGAAGAATTGTGTGGAAAGAAATGCACTCTACTTTTGGCAAGAATAATGAAGTGGTTTTGCCACTGTCTACACTTCGCACACTAGTGAGCAGAGTCTTTTACACACACGAAAAAAAAATAGATTGCAGTTTAAAGTCTACGTAAGATGTCTTTAAACAGCTTCAAAGATCTGAAACAAAGTTTATTCAAAAAACAAAAATTTTATAATAATATTTGGTGTAACCTGTATATCTTTTTGAACGATATATTTTTTAAGGAATTTGTAAAATCGGAAATCTATTATCCATAATAATACTAAAACTTACGCGATATCATAATGAATCTATTATCCATTTGGAAAGACCACTACAGTTGTGCCGTAAGAAAGTCCAGTGTTGATCTACGTGTCTACCCGTCTCACACGCATGAGAAACGAACTATCCCGTGACCGGCGCCTACGGATAAGCTATCTGCGCTTATCATCCGCCGTGCCCGCGCCTCGCGCGTGGCCTGCGTAGTGGTCCCAAATAAAAACATTTTTGTTTCCACTAAACTTATATCTTTACATATTAATTATGATATCGCATTTTTTGTGTAAACAAATTCGTTCCGGTTTCTCCTGTATTTTGCTAGAAATTGTTAATCTTTTTCTTCACTTTACTTTTAGTAATATTAACAAAGGAGTACGTACAGTATAGCAGCGTTTCTAAAACTAGGGTGTATCTGTATCTACTAGGAGAAAACTAACGTGAGATATGTACATTACTAGCTGTTACCCGCGGCTTCGCCCGCGTAATATATAGCCTATGTTCTTCTCGGTACCCTAACCTATGTGTATGCAAAATTTCATGACGATCGGTTTAGTAAGTTGGGCGTGAAAGCGTAACAAACAAACAAACAAATAAACAAACAAACAAACTCACTTTCGCATTTATAATATTAGTTAGGATTAAGATTAAAATTCGTAACAGACTGGGACGACATATTGCGCGCGTCTCGATTCGCCCTAGGAAGACTTCCGGATGAGGTCAAAACATGTCGGCCTGTAGCTGACTATTTAAATAATGTAGAGATTCATTCAAAGACACAACATATTTCATTGGATTTGCTTTTTTGGCAAATGAGAATATTACCATCCCAAGTCTTCCAGTGGATGTCGTAGAAGGTGACTTAGGAAGCACAACAATGTTTACACTAACACCCAGTACGTTCTTCTTCTTCTTCTTATTTAAGAGCTTTTAGCTCTTGTCGATGGAGTATGCGCCAAACTTCTCTATCCTCTGCTTTAGACTTTAGTTCTTGATACGACAAGACACCAGCCTTCTTCTTTAGTTGGTCAACAAAACTTTTCCTTGGTCTTCCTGGACCTTTCTTTCCTTTTACCTTACCTTCTAGTATATTTTTAAAGAAGGCATCATGTCGTGTCAAGTACTGTACATTATTGTTGTTTATTTATATCAATAACTGTTTTCTTATGTTTTCGCGATTGTTACACATTTAAATAAAATTATTTTAATACGGTTTTTATCGCGTTTATTACATTATTTATACACCTAACGTTTCGAGCACTTTACAGTGTTCGTGGTCGCAGGTAGACTAAGTTGACATTTGTCTAATATTTTAAAAGAACTGCAAAATCTACCGCCTAAAATATTTATTGATAACGTTCCGGATGTAAAACCGTATTAAAATAATTTTATTTAAATGTATATCAATAACTGTTAAGAATTCTTAATTAACGTCATTATTACATCATACGTACGACCTTTACTGCACATGTGCTGTAATAGGTATAAATAAATTAACTATTCGGACTTTGCGCCCGCACCTGAGTACAAAGTCTCGTAAAACACCTTGTTCTAGTAATTTTTACGGCAGCATTTTTTCAATCACGTTTCCGCTCTAGTGCAGTTCGGTGGACTTTGCTCCCGCTAATAATGTGCACTTGTGTGTGAGCGCCCAACGTACTCGCACACTTTGTTTTTAAACAGTGTACCAACTTTCACTTCACAATAGACAATAACTAACTACTACTATTCATTAGCGAAATAGGGCGCCGTTTGAGGGACAAAGGTTGCGACCACCGCTCCGGATGGTATCTGATCCAAAGGATATCCATTGCCATTCAAAGAGGCAGGCAACGCTGGTAGCGTGATGGGTGCCTTTGAGCCGGGCACCATCCGGGGTGGCATATTTGATTAATTATTTTGTTAGTTTTAGGTATTTTTTAAATATTGTTTTTGTTCTATCATTTAGTTAAGTATAGGTTTAATGTTTATATATTAAAACAATAAGATGTAATAATATAATTGAATAAATACATGTGAGGTATGCTTTTTAAATTATATATTTATAAATTATTAATTCCTACTACTATATGGTAAAGATGAAAAACTTTAACCCGACTAAGTAGTATGTTTCTGGACATATTTGGAAGTTTCATGGGAGGAAGTATTATTTAGTAAATAAATAATATGTTTTTTAATCTTCATAAAAATGCTTTTCATTTGATACCAAATATAATTATTACTTCTGGCGGCAAATCTATAAAAGTCCATTTATCAGTCCACTTTTAACTATTTCACAAATTGTTCATGAGCACGAGCATTTATAACACCCAACTACACCAATTTCATATTATAAAGTCCACTAAAATCAATTTGCAAAAATGTCTAAGGCAAACTTCAACTGCACCCCTTGACTTCTCACCACAAACCCCCTACGAATATTTACTGAAGACTGAAGTAATGACAGATAATTTTATTGAAAACAAAAGGTTTATAAAAATATAATTTAAAATAAATAATATACTTCATTTATTTTCATTAATATTTTATTTTCTTTCTTATTGCACTCTAGAGGGTGCCATTTTGGATTTAGTGTGACGTCATATAGGTATGAGGAGGAGGAGCATACGCAAATGATAAACAAAATTATAATTCTTCTTTTGGATTTGCCGAAGTCGGATAAATAAGTACGACCAACACACTTATTTATTTTACGGCTATACTTATTTCTCTATACTTGTCGTGGAAGCGCGTCAGAGTCGGAAGACAGAGGAGACCCAGGCCCTTCCCTCTCCCCACTGCCACTCTTGTCGTTTTAAAAAATGTAGATCCACAGCTGAAATGTTATACTTATCTTAGGGACTAAACGCCGACCAAAAAATTAAAACGTGTGCTACAATACATATTTTTAAATAACACATCTTAATCGAGGACAGGTTGTCGAATTAAAAATTAATAAAATGAAATATCTAGGGAAAAATCACATAAATTGAGCATGGCCCTCAGTAACTTGTGAAGTAGGATACTTACTTAACGGTATATATTTTATAATAAAAACTTATTTATCTTTTATTTATATAAACATCCAAGACCCAGGCCAATCTGAAAAAGATCGTTTACCATAATGACCTGACCGGAGATCGAACCCAGGACCACTCGTATCGTCACTGTTAACCACTACGCCACGGAGGCCGTAAGAAAATACAACTATTATACGATAAAATTAGGTCAGTTGATGTCTTTTACTTAGGAGATTTTTCTCAATTGAATTGTATGAGAAAAAAATATCAGCTGTAATTTATACTTTTTGGTTCATCAGGTTTTAAGGTATGGAAAAGCTCACAATTTTTTCTCGGTTTCAGACTTGGTCACAGAATAAAAGTTGGTCATTTTCATGTTGAGAATGTGAATTTAAATATAGTTCAATACCAAACACATTGTAATACTTTCTTCTGTAACAATTAATATTCTTCTTAAGGCGCTGTAACACCTAATAATAATCTTTCTTCTGTAACAATTAATATTCTTCTTAAGGCGCTGTAACACCTAATAATAATAGTACGTAATGGTAATCGCGCGATAATAGTACGTACTGGTAATGATATAAGGTTAAAAGTGGCGATGCCGGTAGGCGATCTCAGTTCGAACCCGTATCTGCCTTTCCCGTATCTGGTTTTAATTTAATAATTCCTTTTTTTATTTATAAGGTATCCATTTTGCTCAGTAAGTTTTACTTTTAATAGATGTAAAAAAAATGGTAAATATCGCTTAAAATATCAAGTAATTCGCGACGAAACCTTTTCTGGATATAGAATTTTACCATTTTATTTTCCTAGATTTAAAATATTTTTTTGAAAATATTTTGATATAATCATTTATTTTAATCT
This sequence comes from Rhodophaea formosa, assembly GCA_963082605.1. Lineage (NCBI taxonomy): Eukaryota > Metazoa > Arthropoda > Insecta > Lepidoptera > Pyralidae > Rhodophaea > Rhodophaea formosa. The sequence goes on along the minus strand of OY720228.1, from coordinate 1,565,673 downwards.
TTGAACTGTGTTTCATATTTTTTTCATGCTAGTATTCCATGAAAAATAAGGCTAACTGCGCGACGAAAAAATAGATGGTTTACGGCAGTTCGTGAACTACAGCGCCTTAAGTTACGAGTTTCAAATATTGACCTTAAAAAAAACTGAGATATAGTATGTGGTCCGCGTGCAGAAGTTGCAGGAAAAGCCTCGTAAATTATTACGCAATACATCGCGATTCATTCAGTTAAAATCTTCCTGAATGGTTTGCCATTTGACCTGTCAAAAATGTTTGTTACATTGTTACATGAACCATAACAAAGATAGTGGAATGTGGAGTACGACACGTATGCTATAAAATGATATATCATTATCATTAATGATATGTATGATAGCGAATGTTATTATTTTTCGTTTCCGCGATCAGTGACTGTTATTATATAGTTTTTTCACTCGTTATGCAAATTTGTCTTATTTAGTTAATTAAAGATAAAGAAGTATTGGGCGTGACTAAGCTATATAAGATAGAATGTAAAAGTATTGGTTGTCTACTCGCCTCTTTTTTTCTGTTCTCATCTTATAATTCCAATATAAATAGGTTTATTATTTTTGGAACATGTTTATGTTAACGATTGAGTGGACAATGATAATACACAACATATGATACGTGGAGCAGTCTTGAAGAGGTGTATTAGAGTACCTATTTTATTAAGTCTACTTAGATTTAACCTTATGTACTCTTTGGTACCTGCGTGTTCAAAGTCCAACAGACTGAGCCGTCAGTACAATGGTGTGAATGGGACCATTCAAATTGCTAAGCCTAACATAGCCCTTGTGTAACACGAACTTTGGAATTCCTTAGTTGGTTATAGCTAACGTCAAAACATACAAGTCAGTCCTTATGTCAATGCAGTAAAGTCCATAATTGTATAGATTAACACATGTAAGTTGTAGTCGACTGTACATAAGTATATTCTGGCTATCGGCGCGTGCGTCCGTGTGTAAACACTTGTGATATAATAATTTCCTTGTTGAATTTTTCGTACTATTTCTGATAATAATATATTACTGTTAGTAAATATCGATATCATAAATCTCGCTTCTATAAAATATATTATTTTTTATCTTATGAGAGAATTAATCAAAATCTATTTCGTCTAATTTTCTTTCTAAAAAAATACTTCTGTATATACATTATAATAAATTTTCGCAATAATTCTGTAAAATTAGAAAGATAAGGTTTAGGTTATATTTTTAGTACTTACCTACATACATCTATATCTTCTTCAAATTATTATGAACCTTAAAAACATAGTGTAGAAATTGATCAGTCAGACATTAAAAATATCTGGCCAGTTAGGCTGATAACATTACCAATATTGAATTATAATATATATGCCAATATGTAAATATCTTCATTAATGACCACATTTAAAATTACTATAATGTACTTATTTCATGCAAATCCTAATCCTATCACAACTTCCTAACTAATATTATAAATGCGAAAGTGAGTTTGTTTGTTTGTTTGTTACGCTTTCACGCCCAACCTACTGAACCGATCATCATGGAATTTTGCATACACATAGGTTAGGGTACTGAGAAGGACATAGGCTATGTATCACGCGAGCGAAGCCGCGGGTAACAGCTAGTAAATGATAAAGATGATAGTTACATTCTTCTTAAGTTTGGCTTACAGTAGGCCAATTTTTTTTTTCTTAATTTAGTTTGGATTTTTTATATAAATAAATATATAGGGACATATCACACAAATTGAGCTAGCCCCACAATAAGTTGTGAACTTGTGTCGCAGGATACTAACTCAACGATACTATATTTTATAATATATATACTTATATAGATAAACATCCATTAATACTAAATAGCCCAAAGCAAAGTCACAGACCATTTTATCAGTAGAAATTATCGCCGACGCCTGAGAGCTAAGTTTTTCGAGATGTATTTATGCTAGTTACACTACAAATAAATATACTAAACACTGGCAGCTCTTCCCAGACACAGCTGATACAAATCCTAAGATGTTTGCCGCCAATTCACGATCCCGCGCAAATTAACTTGATTGCTTGTTTGATTGGTTGGCTATCAGTGCTATCACATCGATGCGGCATGCGCTTTTATTTTTTATTTACTACCTGTTACCCACGGCTTCGCCCGCGTAATATGTCTATGTCCTTCTCGGTACCCATACCTATGTGTATGCAAAATTTCATGATGATCGGTTAGGTAGATACGGCGTGAAAGCGTAACAAACAAACAAACAAAAAAACAAACTCACTTTCGCATTTATAATATTAGTTGGGAAGTTGGGATTGGGATTACAACCCGACTACATTTTTTTATTTCTTTATTTAAAAGTAACCTTACTTATGTTCTATTCATTTTACCTTATTCATCATTTAATTCAATAAGCAAATCGGTATCGCCGATATTATAAGAGTATCGGTACCGTATCGGCAAAAAGGCGATCCCTTAATAAAAATACTCAACGCTGACTAAAACAAGGAGGAGTCATAATCGCGATCGAGCTTCGAAGCACCAAGGTAAGGAATACTAGGATGCAGCCGGGCCGGGGGCCGCTCATATCGAGACGGTTACTTCGCAAATTACGAGCGTTACGTAATATAATGCACTGTGCTATCACATCGGTTGATAGCGGCATGGCTCAATCACTGCATGTGCATGACCTGTAATAAACATACGTAATGGTATCATATAGTTATGTTTATATCATCTATATACATAGATAGATAGGTAAAGTAAGCATCTTGTCTTTTTTTACGGCTCTCTGTACGAGTTCCTTTATTTCTACAATTATTTCGCCAGAATAACTCGCCAAAAGTTATTCTGGCTTATCAACGAAATTATGGTATTCAATTCTTTAGTTTCACGGAGCGAAAATTCTTCGCGAATCCGTTTCATAATGGATGATGGCATGCAGACGCAACAAGGCGGACAAGCTCCAGCCCGCTAAGTATTTTTTTTATGACAGGACGGCAAACGAGCAAGCGGTTCACCTCATGGTAAGTGATACCCGCTGCCCATGGACAACTGCAACACCAGGGGTTAAACAAGAGCGTTGCCGGCTTTTATTTTTCCCTCCCTAGAGGCAAAGAAGGGATAGACCTCTGGCTCTCTCACTCAGCAAATAAATCATAGAAGCGTGTGGTACTTCTCCGGACGAGCTGGCCCATTCATGCTACTAACGAAAATGAATTTTGCGGTAGTGTGGCTCTACCACACGCAACTAAAATCTAACTACAGTCGCATCATGAAATAAGTATCTACAGTCATATTTGTAAACCAACCTCCCGATTTCAAAGTCCAGACGGACAGACGGAACTCCGCTCATTTATCAAAATGGGACGGGGTAATAAAAAAACTAATAAAATGCGACCCCCTGACTCTTCTAATTGGGCAGATAGGAGGCAGTTAATTTTGAACTGATTACTTTAACGGTTATGTGGGCAAGGTCCTAATTTTCGAAGATAAACGAACTTTTTTTACTAAATAGTAAACAAGTTTAATTCTTTTTACAAGCAAATTACATACCTACCTATTCCCTGCAAACCACCACCAAGTAATGTGTCTAAAAGCCGGCAGACGAGCTTACGAAACACCGATGATAGGGTGTAATGGACATTTGCGACATAAGAGATTTTACAGAGTGGCGTGTGGTTTCTGGCAGAGTAGAATAGTAGACTCCAAGTCTTTCCGTGGATGTCGTGGAAGCGACTTAGGCAAAACAAGCTAAACAGGCATCAAAGAGACTCCAGCCCGTATGGCCAGCGTGGAGAGTGTAGGCCAAATCCTCTGAGTTCTCTGGGTAATATGGCTGTGGTAGAGAGGTTCATCCTACTACAGTGGAGAAAAAAAAAGACCTGTTGATGATTGCATTATTCTCTACTGACTTACAGGATGATCTTTGAAAATCCTCAGCTGCTCAAATTCTTCTTGTTCTCTTTAGCATGATATCCACGAAATTCCCACGCTTTCAACATTTTTTTCACGAGCATAGCACGCGCTGTTAGAGTGAAGCGCCAAATTCTTCGATAAGACCTGGCCTTTGCCCTGCGTCTAACTCGGCTTTACAACTTTGACATTAGGTAAAAAAGGCGATAACACTTTGTAATCATTGTGGCCACTACGAAGCCCTATGCGTAACTTAAGTACAGAAAGAGTACAGGCTGGTGCACTGAGATACAGGCTCTGCTAAGTTCAGACAGCAGTCTCTCACAATCTTATCATAAGTATACAATTTGTACCAAAATTTGTATTTGTGGGTATAGATATAGATGGGAGAGAAAAATAAAGCATTTTTAAATTTGAATTTTTGAAAGAAAAGTTAACAAATGTAATCCCAAGTTATCCCGCATTAAGTCAAGTTGTCCCAACCTCTTCTTCTGCTAAACATATAGGCCCGCACGACTTTTTGTCAGGTGCACTAGTGAATTATATACTCTTTGAGATGCACATAAATGACACCTCTGGTAGCGTCACAATTATATTGAGAGGGACGCTGCGAGTTTCCGTTCTGTCATCATCATCATCAGGTCTTTTAAAGTCTCCTCTGCAGGAGCATGACCCTCTCTGTACTACCAGAGCTATATATTAACCAGATCAGTCAGAAGACTTTGCCTATACTCGCCACGCTGCCCAGACGATTTGGAAAGGTCTCTTTGATTTTATAAGCTTTGTTTAAGCTTGTGTTTCCTAAGTCGCCTTCTACGACATCCACGAGAAGACTTGCAGTGGTCCTATTCTACTCTGCCGGGAACAAAACGGCAGGAGACTTCCGTACGTTAGTACTATTACGAGTATTACTTCTGTGGTCACGGCCTGGATGGCTGCTACGATTATGACTAACCAACACACATGCGAACGAGCTGGATACAGTTGATCACTGTTGAGTTACGGTTTATCTGTTACAATTAATTTTTAATGAGCCGTGCCCTTGGGCTATCTGTCCGTTTGTTCGCATTTTTATGTTCACGGTCCGTAAACATGACCGGTAGACTTGTTTACAATCAATATTAAATAATAAATATTTTTAATAACTTCGGACATTGATTCGTAGCTAAAAATAAGACGTAAATAACAAATGTTCTGACTAGAGACAACTATATTAATTTACTATACTTAGTGCTCTGATAGCTCTGGTGGGGCCGTGCTTCTGCAGTGGAGACTAAAAATGATGATTCTTCATTGGAGAAAAATAGCTCAACACCCTTCACAATCTCTTTTCTCATTCAGCCCCTCAAAATTCGACATCGCAAAAATATTTAGATATAATATATCGTATAGAAACATTAGTTAGATAGGTGTTAGATGAATTGGCTCAACTATTGTACCTACCTATTAGGATTTGATAGCCTGAAATACTAAAAATCGAAAATTATTATTTGACATCTCTTATTGAATTTTAAATTATCACATGACAATGTAAGCTCACGTCCACATATTAGTTCTAAGTAGGTACTTGTATGTCGTAGATTGTAAGTTGACGTCATTTGGAGAAAATGCGTTGTGCAGTTTGTTGCCGCTTCTTCTGCACTCCGCCTTGGAAGCGGTATAAACTTAGCTTTAAGTAATTTATTGACGATAACAATAACATAACATTGTAAACCAATTGTAAATGTAAAGTGACGTTCACCAAATGATATTTAAAATATCTTAAGATGAATAAAATTTTTGACTATTGACTAGTTGTAAGTTTTCTTCAGCAAAGGGAACTGTCAGTCTTTCGTATTACAAAGAGGTGTTTGTTTAGCATACAATGTCCCTTACTCCTATCATATGTCTCAACTTTATCCTGGGTAGTCCGTGGTAGTGCTAGCAGACGTTTTGAGTATTTTCTGCCCAGGGTAGGTAAGTAGTGCTAGGGTAAAGTTGATAGATTTGACGGGCTGAAGCAGAAAAGTGAATTAAGAGGGTACACGCGGTAAAATGTGTTATCAGTCTGTAATCACTTTAAATTGTAATTAGGCAATGATGTACGCGATATTTTTTATTTATAGCTTATCTTTATTTTGTAATTTTACTTAAGTTTAGTCTTTAAATTTGTGTTTATGGAAGAAAAACTTTATCACTATTCAAAACCGGTAGAGGCACACAAATAGAAAGAATCATGTCAACGGTGGTACCTATTGCTAGCAACCCTAGTATTATAGCTATATTCACGTTGGTCTGGGAGAAAAGAAAAAGTTTAGAATGAGCCAGCTGCGTCTTTTCCCGCGCAGATCGTAAAAGCCAATCGAGGGAATGGGTGTGGGGAAACATTTCAATATGCGATGCGGGTAGCAAGCCATTAGACTCCGTTCTCCACCTACAAGCCAACATGCTAAACGTAGCCTTTAGGTTTTATAGACCTGGGCTATGTATGTCTGCCCCGCAAGGGAAACAGACGCCAACACACTAAATTTAAGTCTTACGGCCTTAAACTTTGTTTATACCGTAACAGATAAAGACGTAATAATAAGCATGTAGTAAATCGACATCACCTCTCAGTTTCCACAATTACAGATAAGTACCTACACATGTACTCTTATCGCAGACCCGGGGGCCCGGGGGTCACTCCTTGGTCCAATTAGCTTGGGGTCAGGACAGTACGTGTATTTTAACTAAAAAATCATCACATGATGTCTTACTACGTTTGATTAACAGAGCATCTAATAGTTCTTGGAGTTTGTTATCTTTGGTACTATTTTCTAGAATAAAAAGGTCAATAGAATAACTCTACTTGCTCTGTGCGCCAATAAACCAATGATTATTGATACATAATACACATGACATACATAAGTTTATAATTATTGTTTTGAAGATTTATTGTCAGCACTTTTATCTATGCTATGCATTGTTAAGGTGCATAGGTATACTTTTTAGAATTAATTAAGATACTAGCAATTGCCCCCCGTGTTTTCATACGCGTAAATTATAGCCTTTGTCACCCGCAGATAAATTAGGTAATTTCTATAAGGAAAAGAATTTAAAAAATTGGTCCAGTACTTTCGGAGCCTGGCTAAAGCATTTGACACGGTTTCAACTCAAACACTCCTTGAAAAGCTTGAGTCTATCGTGTCAGAGGCTTACTGCTTAAACTTTTTGAAGGTTACCTTACAGATCGCACACAATGTTTTATCATAAATAAACAAGCAAGCGGAGATCTACCCATTCAATATGGAGTACCCCAAGGTAGCGTCCTAGGACCTACCCTCTTTTTAGTTTATATTAATGACCTGCTATCCCTAAATATTCCAAATTGCAAAATCATATCTTATGCCGATGATACCGCTCCACTATTCTCCGCCAATACCCGGCAAGAAACCTATCAGCATGCACAACGTGGTTTTAATATGGTGTCAGAATGACTACGTCTTAATTTGCTTACCTTATTATATTCAAAAGAGCCAGGTAGTTAATTTTTCTATCTATAATCTTTCATCAAACAAAAATCTTTTATCTAACCTGTCTATAACTGCCGACTGGCACGCTAACACAAATAATTCTCTTTGCAACTGTCCTTCCCTTTCGTCTGTAAATACAGTCAAATATCTTGGAGTTAATCTTTAAAAACATGGATACCTATGTATCTTTCTTCTTCTGTTTTATAAAATGGCTTCCACCGAGATTTCAGTGATTCTGCCAATGTCCAGTAAATTGAGATACTAAGTATCGGCGTTGTACGGTTAAGTTGTAACAAGTAGCATCAAAGATGGCGTATGTTCTGTGATACCTCGTGATCTCCCGGTTATGGTGACAAGTCTATACGAGTCCATATAACAGTCCACTTTAACTATTTCACATAGTTCCATGAGCACGAGCATTTATAACACCAAACTACACCAATTTCATATTATAAACTCCACTAAAATCAGTTTGCAAAATCGTCCAAGGTAGACCCCAACTGCACCCCTTGACTTCCCACCACAAACTCCCATTGTATCTTTATTTTTTAAGATTAATAGGGAAAATATACTTTTACCTTTTTTTATTTAATGTAAACAAAGATACAAAAATCTTTCTTCGTTAATATAAGTATAGATAGAGTTGGCAATGCTAATATAACTATATGAAAAAGGTGCAATTAAAATTTTTAGAAGTATTTACATATTTATAATTATTCTTTACGAAAAGTCTCAGGGAAACCCTGTTACCGTTTAGAACTTAACACTCCTTAATGAAGCGTGTGGAGGTGGTGGATGGAACACACAATATAAGCTTATAACTATCATCACATAACTGTTCGAGAATTCAATTTTCAAATTTATAAATTTGCATTGTTACAGGAGAGTGCCTCACGTCAGGTCGCTATCCGTTCAAGTGCCTGCAATTCGAGCTGCCTCCAGATGTGGAACCTGAAGAGGTGGCAGTGGTGGAGCTCTGGTTTTATAAGGTGAGCTTTCATCTGATTTTTTATATCTACCATCAACTAACCCAATTACTGCCCGTATGGGACATCATCATGACTCCATTTTATTTCATTTAGGAACTATTTTAGGCTGAAAACTTTCAGTAGGAAGCCATTTAAAGGGTTTTTCTTCTTTATCTATGAAAGGTCATTTTATTGCGTTGAACTAAATTAAGAAGTTGTTCAACTTAGGTACTCTCTCAGCAAGATCTACAGTTGGGTCTTCGTGTTAGTTCTTGTGGCGAGTGTAGAGGTCGCCACATAAACATTAAAAAGTCCAATAGAATTTTGCTAAATAATAATATCTAATTCCGCCAAAGTCATTCTTCCTCTTTTCTTCTATGCTCAAACTGCTATTACAATATTTAGAAATTAAGTAAAGTGAATAAGTAATTACACTTTCCAACCCATCTGGCCAGCGTGGAGAGTGTAGGCTAAACTTCTGACTGCTCTGACTTTATATGACTCAGGTAGCACAGAGACGGTCATGCTCCTGCACTGGAGACTAAAAAAGACCTGATGACGATGAATAAATCCAAACTAATATTATAAATGCGAAAGTCAGTTGTTTGTTCGTAACGTTTTTACGCCTATCTACTGAACATCATCATGAAATTTTGCATACACATAGGTAAGGGTATTGAGAAGGACATAGGCTTATATATCGCGGGTGAAGTCGTGGGCAACAGCTAATAATCATAAAAACTATTTTTCCAGGAACCCGACCCACTAGACGAGTTCAACCAAACGTTCGTGATCTCCGAGGCAGCGCACTGGGACAGTCAGCAGCAGTTCAAGAAGACCAGGCCTATTGCCATCAAGGAGACTGATGTGGGGGAGGGCTGGGTGCGGGTGGAGCTGGCCTGGGCTGTCAGGGTGTGGCTGGAGGGGATGGAGAGGCTGCATACGCTACATGTCGCCTGCAGGACTTGTCAGGTAAGTTAAAAAAAATATATATAATAACGGTTATTTTTCCTTGTCACAATGATAGCACTAAGTATCGAGTTATACGCAACTAAGGATAAACAATGTAGTCTTTATGAAGAGACTAGTTCCTAATATACCTAGTCCTTATCTGCCTTTTCTGACATCTTTTGGAATGTAGACATACTCCGTGGACATAACTTTTTTTTAGCCTGTAGTTGTACTGCCCCACTGTTAGGCAAAGGCCTCCACTCTATTTTTCCACTCTTCTCTATCTGCTGCGATATTTTTCTAGCCTGTTGGAAATTTGTCCGGTCGTTCCGCTAGCTCGACCTTGGTCTGCCTCTACTGCAACGACCATCCGGCATCCAGAATGTAGCCAACCATGTCTAGGCCACATCCTGTCTAATCTTGCGATACATGAGACTGTCGGCTAACAACGGAGGGAGAGATCCAAATGAGATCGATTAAGTTCATCTTCTTGAATAGTGGCTAGGGCGCTTATGGAAAATCCAGCGGTGCTGGCGAGACGAGATTGCCGAGCCCCCAAGACGAGTTGCCCTAAGCCATAAGCAATTTGCTTTATTTAAATTTGTTAATGGACAAGTTCGGCACTGTCATATCAGATTTCATGTGCTGCGTGAGTAACGATTACTCCTCTACCCCATTATTATCTATATCCACCGATTTAATTGCACACACAATATATCCATTACAAAATGATTTTTTTTCTAGCCTGTTTGTGTTTCCCACTGCTGGGCAAAGGCCTCCCCTTTCTGCTTCCATAGGCTCCTGTCAAGGGCTACAGTCCGCCAATCTTTATCATGTGCGTCCAAATCATCACGCCACCTCCTCCTTAGTCTGCCTCGTCCCCTGCGGCCATCCGGTATCCACATAGTAGCCGTTCTGGCCCACCTGTCTTGTGGCATGCGGCAGACGTGTCCCGCCCAGTCCCATTTTAACTGCGCTGACTTCACACCGACATCCTTGACCTGAGTTTTGGAGCGCAGTGTGGCGTTCCGAACGCGATCCACGCGACGTACCTACGCCGAGAATACTACGCTCCATTGCTCGTTGACAAACCTTGAGCTTGAACTTCTGATCTTCAGTGAGTGACCAGGTCTGTGCACCGTAGGTAAGTATGGGCAGGATACACATATCAAGGAGTTTGCGCTTGAGACATAGTGGAAGGTTACCCTTCATTAGCGCCTTCATGGACCAGAAGCTCTTCCAGGCATTATCGATACGGTGATCGATCTTACTTTGCCAGTTTTTGAAGGAAGCTATCTGGCCCAGGTATACATACTCCTCGACATAGTGTATTACCTGCCCATCCACCTCGATCTTGCGCTTGGTGCTGTTGGTCATGACCTTAGTCTTCATCCGATTCATCTGAAGTCCAACCTCAAGGCTTGCCGTGCTTAAATCTTCAAGCATTATTTGAAGCTCAGACGCGGAATGGGAGAAAAGGACAATGTCATCGGCATAACGAAGGTTAGATAACCTTTTGCCGCCGATATCAATGCCCAGTGTCTCCCATTTTGAAGCCAGCTTACGGAACACCTCTTCGAGACAACTTGTAAAAAGTTGCGGAGATAATGGGTCTCCCTGTTTCACGCCCCTTTCCACGCCGAACATTGGTCCTGGGTTATGTATTGATTGACATGACATTGACATAATGATTTAAAATAACAAAATCTAACCTTTCTTTCATTCTTCCACAGCTGCGGCGCGCTCCCCTATCCTTCCACAAAAAGCACCGTCCATTCCTGGTCCTCTACACGCGTTACGCCGGCAAGCACCGTCGTGGCCGCGCAGTGGACTGTTCTCCCAACACCAGCGAATGCTGCCGGGAGCCACTATACGTCAGCTTCAAGGAGCTGGGCTGGGACGACTGGATCATCAGACCGGCGGGGTATCACGCCTACTTCTGTAAAGGGACTTGTGCGCCCATCTCGGAAGTCACGAAGGCGGAGAGCTATCACCATAATATTATTAGGGTAAGCTGTATGTTGTTTAGAAGTTTGGTTCCCGGGTAGAATAGGGACATTTCAAGTCTTCCCGTGGATGTTGTAGAAGGCGACTTCGGAGACAGAAGCGACACAAAGCTTATGAACATCAAAGAGATCTACCTATCCAACCCGTCTAGCCAGCGTGGAGGTTGTAGGCCGAATTCTCTGACTGCTCTGGCTAATATATGGCTCTGGTAGCACAGAGAGGGTCGTGCTCCTGCAGTGGAGACTAAAAAAAGACTTGATAATGATGATGACCCTAGCAAAAAACATTTAATTTAATTTTTCAAAATTATCAAAGTTACAATATTACCACTTAGTCATTATATCAGAAACTAATGACTCTCTCCCTCTTCCAGAAATACTTCTACACGGTCTCGAATAAGAAGAAGATCCAGTTCAACCCGTGCTGTGCACCGACCACCTTCAGCTCGCTGCAGCTGCTGTACGTGGACTCAAACAACACCGTGACGCAAAAGACGTTACCCAACATGGTCGTGGAGTCTTGTGGGTGTATGTGATTAGTGATAATAGGAACCTGGTGAATATGTGGACTTTAATCTTTGTGTGGACATAAAACATATCAAAACGATAATAAATATTAATGGGACTTACGCCCGAATAGTCAAACAGCCGAGTACTCAAAGGCATCTTAGATGCATCTTAACTAAAAACTTTCTGTCTTGTTCTGACACTGTCTAGATAATCTAGCAAGACAAGGGCAGTTTTATGATTGTCATTGGATAAATTATTTTGAATATTCGAAGGCTGTTTTTGCTAGCTAGCATTTATGTATTTATTTTTGCTGACGTTTGATCGTTCTCTTTGCAATAACGATGGATTAACTCCATAGTAAAGTAAGCGAAAATAAATAAATAAAAGGTGCTAAATCCCGTTAATATTAATAATTATGTGCTTGAAGAGCGAAAGTTTATGTGGGCGTGATATGTAGAAACACAAAACGACAAGGGACTATAGAGTTAGGAAAGATGTAGAGTGGACATTTATGTCGTTTGTTTTTAATTTCAGGTTTTAATAAGGACAGTGTGGTGCTTTTGAAATGGTATTGTGATAACTAGGCAATACAAGATACAAAGTGAATACATCGACAAATGTAATACTAAGTAAGAAATAAAAGCGTAGATAAATTAATTAGGATTTGGTTATTGCAAAAGGACGGTGATATGGATTTTGAAATGGTATTGTAAGTACTAGACAATACGTCCTAAAAGTGAAGTGAGTGAGTGTGAAACATTGACAAATGTGTCTATAATAGGTAAGTAGAAAATAAAAGTGTAGGTAAAACAGGAAATGTTCAGAATACAAAATGACAGTACCTAAATAGTTAAAACCATTTGCAGTTTCTACGTTTATTTTACCTACAAAGTACTTGTGGAAGACGGCGGCGATTTGAAAATCCACTTATATTGTAAGTACTTATTTATTTCTTTATTATTGACCCTGAACATTCTTTGAAAGGGGTGACTTAGACCATCAATATAAATAACTTTTCATATAGAACCAATGCTGGAAACTCAAAAATATGTTTACTTTCCCATACAAACTATCCGGCTTTCAAATTTTATAAGGTCTCACTTTTGATCCCATTAGAAAATTTATTGATGTTGAGTCAACCATTTGAGGGTATGAGGGTCAATTTACAAGCTAGACGAACAGTGATTTAAAAAAAATATAAGCAGCTGAGAATTACAATTTGGAGCTAAGATTTACATATAAATTGTTTCTTTGCCTTTGCAACAATAAAAATTGTCATATGGTTTTCATACTGTAATTTAGAAGCCATGCATGGAAAATTTCTTTATACCTACTCGATATACCTCATACCTATTAGCAACCTACTCCTAGCAACATTTTTAATGGAATCGTAAGAGAAAAGTGTAAAAATTGAAATAAAAGCGAAAATAAGGTGAATTTGTATGTATATCCATTTATACCTTTTTTTCTTGCAATTATGATATATTATATAATTATTCTATTTGGAATGCTGATAGAGTTTAAAATTGTCAGGAGGGGTAAGTTTGTAACAAATATTAGATATGGTTGCTTTTTTACAGATCATGTACTCTTAAGGTTGAAAAGGGTATATAAAACGAAATTTGATATTTTAATAAAAAATGTTAGTAAGATATTTTTTTGTACAAATAATGAAACACTGCGTAGTTAATGCGAAATCAGAAACTTCAAAAGTGGCTTACTATTATGGCACTATACTTTAAACTTCTAAAACGACACCGAAATACTAATGGATTAAATGGTGACTCCTAATTCCTCACGAAATTGCTCGTGGATTGAAAATAGACTTTAGTAACATTTTAGGCTAAGGCATTGTTGTGATTCATTATGTTATTATAGTTTAATGAAGTTGCATTTATTTATACTGTCTACTTAATGATTGTTTTGATATGTGGAATTAATGAGTATTATTACTAGAATTCTGTTTTATTTTCTCATTACGAAGCATATTGAAATTGGTACTTATGATTACGTTAATTTTAATGTAATATTACGTATGATAAATTATCAACTGTTTTATTTTATTTTTCATAGAATTAGGAAAATTTAGGGTAATGAAGCAGGCATTCGATTTGTAAGTTCCTATTTAGAATAAAAAAAAGTTTACTATGATGGCAAGAAAACCATGTAAGGAAGAGAAAAATGAATTGGTATCCATTCAGAAGTTCATTAAAATGTAATTAACATTTTTGTTTTTACCGTGTACTTTATCAAATATAATTTCCATAACTGATGATTAAAAACATTCAAAGGTAATAGGAACTAAAATGCATAATGAATTATTGTGTTATCAGCTTCATGCTCAATATAAAATTATATAAAACAGATGTTTTCTTGTTTAAAGTTGTATTTTACAATCGGCTACTATAGTCGTGGTTTTAACCAATTTGTTACTTTATGGTATACACTGTGTCATCGGTGACCGAGCCTTTAATGGATTATCGACAAATCAATAAAGAAACTGTGACTTTTTTTTTCAAAATAATTAAAAATAGTACATAATTTAAAAAAAAAATGGTATTGTTTTGTAGTGAAAAATTAATATGGCAGATGTAAACTCTCAAAAAAGGCAAATGTTTTTTTTATAATTTTACTTAAAATATAATTTTATTGTATTGTTTTTTTAAATTATGTAGTTATTGTCATTATTTTTATTTTTGACTACTGGCAGTCATTTCACGCACATTTAAAAAAATGGTCTTATTGAAATTGTTATATAACTTCTAAACTATCTCAATGAGAGCTTGAGGATGTCATGTACTTAACTCGTTGACTCGTTAAACTAGACACAATAGAATCTTTAATATTATAAAGTCAACTGTCCGTCAATGCGTTAATACAGGTTGAGCTATCAAGTGAGACATACTCATTTTTATCATTTATATGACCTTCTCGTGAAAAGTTATGGTTTAATTAGTAAAAGAGACCTTGCCTTGATTATCAAAAAAAAACAAAAATGTTTGTCTTTTGATACAATAGGAAAAAATGGGGGTCAATAAAAATTGTCACCATTAAAGGTTCTGATACTAAAGACAGGACACATTATATGTATATCCCACTAAGGACACTGCTCTTCGTTTTATTACTGTAGTCTTGCATTGTACTTAAGTGTTAGAAAACGATTATTTGTTAAGGCCAGTAGTGTCCAAGTATTATGTACGTTTAAGTTTAGAGAAAAGAAGTAATATATTAAAAAAAAAACAATCATGGACTTAATACTTAGTTTTATTTCCTTAACCCTATTCCGATGTAGAAATAAATCAAGTTTTATTATAGGAATACTATAAAATACACTGAGTTTAAGGTTAAGGCCTTTTTGGATGGCTGCAGCCTCATGGAGAGTTACGCATTGTATTTTAAATAAAACAAATGATAGTGTCCATTTGTTATGTTGTTAAATAGGCGTTTTTCAGTTTATCAGAATAAAGCTTTATTCTATTCTATACGTATTATAGAAGTAAAAAAATATTTCGAAATCAAAAAGTCCAAGACGACCAATTTTAAAAACATACCTAGATGATACAAAAAAATACTAGACCGTTGGCTATAAATATAGACTCGTCAAATTATCACATTAATCTTGATAAACAATACAAAAAGCTTAATGCTATATCTTATAAGGAATTTATCACCCACTTATTTAATCAGCCTAAAATATAAGACAAATCGCTGCTTTAAAAAATTGCTACACCGTCAAAAACAAAACTATTTTAGCAGAAATAATACAGCATTGTCATTTTCTTAAAATCATTGCCAACCTGGTGAATAATATATTAATGTGCAGTCACGAGTCATAATGAAACACAAATCTTCAAACTTTTTTTTATTGGCATAACTTACAGTATGTTTTAAGCGTACGACATTCTACAATTTTAACGAAGGCACATCGAACACGAAAACAATGCTGACCAGAACCAACTCTGTTTAACATAATAAATATTAATAATATAAACATCACAGAAGTCTAGGAAAGTAGTCCATACAGCAGAACAAATTTCTTTTATACAACGTTACATGAAAAGCCCTCAGTAATAAATAATAATAAAGTTATCAGACTAAAACCAAACTACTATATTTCCGGGCAAATTTTAATTTTGCCAATTTTACCGGAGCGCAAAGCAAATTGTACCGGAAATTAATATAATATAAACATATATTTTGTTTTTAACATAAAATAAATTTCATTTTTGTACCAAACACAATATATTTAACAAAAAGCTTTTTACTTATTGCATTTATGAGATGACCGGTATTTTATAACGGATGGTCTAGGAAACCATAGCATTATACTATATATAGGGGTTGCTTCTATACAAAGAAATTAAAATAATTATTTGCAATTGCTTTTTCATTAACGTTGTATATAATTCGAATTTAAATTAAATAAATTTGAAAGCATTCTGTCACAATCAAAACAATTACAATATAAATAGCAACACTTTTTTTTTACTAAAAATCTTCTCATTAAATGAAAAATATTTATTTCATAAAGAGATAATAATATTTAACACGTCATTTGTTAAAAAGTAGCTTTTTTATTTTGTTACTAAAAAATTATTTCTGTTATGATTTTCATTGCTTATTTATTTTAATTTAAAGCTGTCGTTGATATGTATCGTGTCCAATCTATAACTTAACTGTAATAAAATCTAAAATGCGTTTTGGAAGACCAGATATACGTATTTGACATATAATAAACTCTCATCTTTTACATGACAGACAGATAGGACGGACCGATTGTGTCAGTTTACGAAAATAATAATACCGTTGCGTTTTCATAAATGGCTTGGCGAATTGCAATTACAATTAATTATGGATCGATTTGATATAGAATGGCACAAATACATAGTCTGTCTTTTTTAAAGACCGTTAATTATCAAAATATAAATTTAATAGTAATAATTAGCAGCAACTGGAACACGATATATTTCTATTGTGACCTTATAACCTAAACTAGACTTACCCGATATTCTCTAAGTTCTAAAACTACACAACAAGATCAATAAGTCAAGATAGTGATGACGTACCTTTATTTTGCATGTAGAGTTAAGAACTTAAAAACCCGGCAAAAAGTCAAAATAACTTAAGACTAAAGATAACTTTTGGAATGATTTAAAAATCACAAGCCTTGTATATTTGGCCTAATACAGGGTCTCACTTTAAATATTTTAATTTATAAACATAATAAACAACACATTTGTCTATAAAATTATCGCATTCGTTTCGCAAAAATGTTCAATTCATAATTTTTTCTCCCTCATTTCACGTCAAATAGTGAACACCCCATATAATATCGAAAATCTAAGGCACTATTCAAGCAAAAGACTTATAGTATTTTGCTTAGCTTACTAATTTGTATATCTTAATAACACATACACGATTATAAATAATATTGAAAATTAAAGTGGAATAGACATCTAACGCATAATAAAAAAAATGCAAAGTATAAACTTATATTTGTGTATATTACTTTTTTAACATAAAAAAACTTCTGCTGACCTTATCATTTTAAGCGCAGTATTCAATGCTCAACAGTTCCTTGTAAAAATATAAATGCAAAACTATATGTCATTAAGATATACAAAAATTAATTTGTGACTAAAACTCGTACAGGAAAGCACCATATCAAAGTTCACAACAAAAAATCCTAAAATATAGTTTACAACAAAATATTATCTATTTACGTAAAAAGATCGATTTGTAAACTATTTTCACAAAACGTGAAATATAATCTCTAAAGCACTTCATTATGCTTAAACATACGTCAGGACTCAGAA
This sequence comes from Rhodophaea formosa, assembly GCA_963082605.1. Classification (NCBI taxonomy): domain Eukaryota; kingdom Metazoa; phylum Arthropoda; class Insecta; order Lepidoptera; family Pyralidae; genus Rhodophaea; species Rhodophaea formosa. Next base: position 1,548,022 of record OY720228.1, on the reverse strand, counting down.
ATAATCTATAGTTACTTTACATAAAATCACATCAATATAGATATAACAATTACCTCCCACAGCTATACTTTTTAGCTTAATTTATGGACTGGGAAATAGTTTTGAAAGGCGGAAACAGATTTTCTCTCGTAAATTATTGTTGTACGTTAAAATAGAAAATAAAAAAAACGACACGAAAAGTAATTAAACGTTTTCGATATTCATTTTATGCAGATATTCGCAATCATAAGTAAATAAATTTAGTTTGGTAGAAAACACAGCAAATTATTCTTGTAAGGTAATTACAAAATTTTATTAAGTGAACCCTCTGATTCCGCCTTAACTCTACTTAAATATTTGTCTACAAAACTAGACATGATATCATCTTTTGGTAGATATAGGTATTTTCTTTTCAGAATTATTGTCGTTGGTACATTACCGACATTTTAAGAAAACAAATTATCAAATAATACAAATATAATAGTTTAAATAAGAAATAATAAATTATTGTTACAAAAACTGTGTATTCGTTTCATAAGTTATTACGAGAATAGTAACATAATTGATATGTTAATATATGATTCACGTGAAAGGAAGTGTCAAGGCACAGATTTATTTAGGTATTACATCTGTTGTGCCCTAACTGGGCTTCCTGCTCGGGGAAACTGTCAGAAGCTTTAGCTAATAACATTCGATTCACTCATATTATTTCTGATTTAATATACAAGGTCAACTTAAATTAAGCGCCAATATTTTATAGGCTGCTACCCATTAGTCAAAAAAAATATTTAGTAACGAATTTTAAAAAAACGTCACTTTTATTTTAGATTCATCAAACATTTCTTTTTACGACGATCAGTAAATCAGCTATTTCAATTGCCGGCGTCAGTGAATTAGTATAATAGTAAAAAATGTATGCAAAGTTAGTGTATTTTTGTGTACAGGATGCTATCAGCGTCTGTTTTTCTAATTATATATTAAACTCAAGATATTTAAAAACTAGAAAGTTTTAATTTACTGCTCCGGCATTTTTCTAGCTTATGGCTGCAGTTATAATATTTGCGGTAAATTGAAATGGTCGTTATATAATATGTGTCACAGTCATAATTTTCGGTCAACTTTGGATATAATTCAAAAGGTCAAATAGTATTAAAATTAGCAATAATAGTGAATTGTCACACAACTCGTTTTATAAATTTTCTATCTGATTTAAGTGGTCATAATCAATTAGTATTCAAGGTTTTATATCTTGATTCCAACACAGTACAATGACAAAAATGAAATTGAAAATCAAGACTTAACAATCATTAAACCTGGCAAATATTCAAAATGCGAGTTCACTTCTCTCCTGACTGCATGGTGAGTTTGGCGGTCTCGCTGTCGCTGGGGGGCGCAGGTTCGGTGGTGACCACCTTGATGAGGGTGGGCATGGGTGTGGTCGGGGGTTCAGGTCGTGTGGCCAGGGTTAGGACTCCGGAGTTCACGTCTTCGATTGCTTTGCGTAGCTGTTAAGTAAAATGAAGATAAATTGATTTGGATTATTGTAATGTTTTCTTGTGTTTTCGCGATTGTTACACATTTAAATAAAATTATTTTAATACGGTTTTTATCGCGTTTATTACATTATGTTTACACCTTACGTTTGGAGCACTTTACAGTGTTCGTGGTCGCAGGTAGACTACCTGCGACCTCAGGTGGTGTATAAATAATGAAATAAACGCGATAAAAACCGTATTAAAATAATTTTATTTAATTGGATTATTGTGATTTTATTAAATAAGACTACGGATAACATATTAATTTTATTTAAAAGACAGTCCTGATATTTTAAAATTAATTTCATACAGCTTTCAAGTATGTACTTATTAATATATTTTTTATGTGACCACTCGTAAGCAGGAGTGGTACTATCATATGCCACACTAGAATGTCGTTCTATTTTGTTTTTTTTTAACATTCTTTCCTTTTTTGTGAATTTGTTATTAGGTTTTAGTCGTCGTTATTCTTTAATAATTATAGAGACTCACCTCTTTTAGCGAGACCACTCCAATAAGTCTACCAATCGCAGTAACGTAAGCTCGACTCACGCCCAGCGTAGAGAATAGAGAATGAACCTAAAATAAAAAGATTTTTTTACAAAGTTATGAACGTATTTTTTATAAAGGTACGCTTTATAAAAATATAAATTAATCATATAATAAATAGGGAGTCTTGAACATGGAGTGGCAAGAAAAAACAAACAAAAAATATTTAAAAATAAAAAAAATATTAAAGTGATATGATCGATCTGTTTTTTTTTTTCATTTTTTTTGCAATTTTGTATAAATTTCATATGGGATTCTGCTGAGCTTTAAATTCAGCTCGGAGGTTCACCCTATATAACTATTTAAATAAGGGGAGGGTAACATAGTTAAAGGCAATGAAAAATAAAATAAAATTTGTTTTGCATAAAAGATTTTTTTTCCGAAAATAGGCCTTCTCAGACACTTTTTTTTCAGTTAATTCATATTTTAAATAATCCAGATTTACCCCCGTTTTCATAGGCTAGTTTCCCAAAAAATACAATAAGTCCGCCAGTAGTACCCTAAATTTTTTGATTGCCTAACTGACAGACCAATAATTTTGTTATTATGTCCCAAGAAACTAGCGTTCAGACTTAGATTATATAAAACCTGGATAGACACTATTAGCCTAAAAGCGTAAAAAAAAAACTAGTGCACTACCCATACTCGGTCGCGCACACACATAGCTACCAATTTGACGGATTTTGAGGGCATAAATTGACAGGACGCGTATGATAACAAAAAACTGACACGCACATAAGCATTGAAAAATTGGCCTGTTTTTTAACCATTAAAATATAGGTATCACAGAGTATATAGTCAAAGCGTTTAGCCTACAAACTTTACTAAACTGACTAATACATGGAAAGAAATGTATGTGAAGTAAGTGATGAGGATACCTTGAGCAGCGAGGTGCGTTCCACGAGTTGGAAGGGCGCGGGGTCGATGTGGCAGATGTATAGGCTTTCGTCCTCGTACTCCAACTCCTCGGGATGCTGGAGACGCAATACATATAGTTATCGTCGTCATCATCATCGGATCTTCTTTAGTCTCCACTGCAGGAGCACAGCCCTCTCTGTTCTACCATGTACTATGTTCTCAATTTGATTAGGTTATATTAGAATATCATTGTGAATGCATAAAAAACACCTATAAAATAACAATATCGTCAGATCTTTTAAGTCTCCACTGCAGGAGCACGACCCTCTCTGTACTGCTAGAGCCTTATATTAGTCAGATCCATCAGAGGATTTGGCCTATACTCTCCACACTGGTATGACGGGTACTTTAAAAATACCTATTATACATAGTATTTTACATTGATATCGAAAACATAGAAAAATACGTGGTCAATGTGGCAGATGTACAGGCTCTCGTCTTCGTAATCCAACTCCTCGGGATGCTAGGAACGCAACACACAGTTATCATCATCATCATCATCATCATCAGGTCTTTATAAATCTCCACTGCAGGAGCACGACCCTCTCTGTACTACCATGTACCATGTTCTCAATAGGGAGTATGCACGTAATTTTTTTATTTGCTTAGTATAATCCTTAATAACCACAGTTAAAAAAAATATGAAAGAACTTTTAAAGTATCTTAATTAACGACGAAGATGTGAAACTTTAAAGTTTAAATTAGAAAGAGAAGTCCGATATGGACTAGTGACGTCATAGTCTATGTCATGCATACATTTGCCATATAAAATAGTGTTTTCGCGAGTGAGATAGACATATTTTCGTAAAATCATTTTATCTCGTTCGTTTTTCAACCAAATTTTATTCTGTTTTCACCTTTAATACTTTACTATTGAATATTTTTGGATAAGTTGTAAGTTGTTGAAAGTAATTGGTAAGATAACAGATATTTTTTTCATGCATATTCCCTATTTGATTAGGTTATATTAGAATATCATTGTGAATGCTTAAAAAAAACACCTATTAAATAACATCATAATCAGGTCTTTTTTAGTCTCCACTAATTTGATACGATTTCACGTCCTTTCTTCTGAACCGATTATCATGAAATTTTGCACACACAGGTAAGGATACTGAGAAAGACATAGGCTATATATCACACGGGCAAAGCCGTGAGTAACAGCTAGTGTTAAATATATTTTCGAATTTCCATCATTAATCCAGATTCCCGTAGGACAACATAAACATACCTAGATAATGTTGTTATAGTCATTTATATAAATTAAGATAAATTGATATTGTTATTTCTCATTTATATTTTATTGGAATTATTATTGTATTAATCCCTATAGTAAATTTATTAAGTATTAGATAGATTATGATTATGTACTATTTTCAAACACAATGAATATTGTTAATGAATAAATAAACTTAAATTTGAACAACTTGTTCAAATTGTCGGGTCTAGTCGCCCCCTCAAGCATGTTAACCACTCACCATATCCCGTTTCCTGGCGATATGCAGCATGCGGTCGAAGTCGATCTCCTTCGCCATCTCCAGTTGTTCCCAGGCCTTCTGGTCTTCCGGAGACATGTCGCACACTCGTTCACGGGGCTGTGAAGGGATAGTGTGAATATGAATAAATAATAAATATATAGGGACATTATTATTCTTATTACAAGCCATTGCTGTCCCAATGTTGGGCAAAGCCTCCTTCTCTCGTTTCCATGTCTGTCAGTCTGTTGCTTTTACTTTCTACTGCAGGGAAATACCACAAAAATTTACCTAGCCAAACTGTAAGTTGTGAACTTGTGTCGTGGGATAATAAATCAACGATACTATATGTTATAATAGATACTTATAATGGATAAAAAGTCAAGACCCAGGCCAATCTGAAAAACATCATTTTCCATCACGAGCTGGCCGGGGATCGAACCCGAGACCATCGTGTCGCAGGCTGGCGTGTTAACCCTGCGCCACGGAGCTCGGAGATTAGGATAAGCTTCCCCCCAACCCTAGAAGTAAGGTTTTGGGATATCTCCAGTTGTTCCCAGGCCTTCACAGCCACCAGTGAACTTATAGAGTGAATATGAGATTAGTATAAACTTCCCCCACCACTTTGTTATGAGACGTCAAACGGGTCACCTGATGGTTAGTGATCACCGCTACCCATGGACAACTGCAACACTAGGGGCACTGCCGAAAAACTGCCTTTACGGATTTTAGGGCAGAGAACACACGTCAATTGAGTTTGAATTTGTGTCCCCCAATAGAAATTCAAACGTAACTGTATGTTTTTTTTTTCATATTACTCTCACTCCATTATTTGTCTATGATCTTTATTGCCTAGACAAAACATAAGGCAGTGGGTCGTCTGATACTAATAATAGTATCTTCTTCGTAGTTGTGACGCTGCCGGCCTTTTATTTTTTCCTCCAGATGGGAAAGGGGATGGGCCTCCGGCTCTCTCACTCACTGAACGAAGCATAGCAGCAGTAAAGTTACTACTCAAACGTCGGTTTTCTGTGAGTGTGCTAGTGTGATTGATGCTACTAGCAAAAGTGAATTTCGCTGGTAGCGTGGCTCTACCACACACAACTAAATGTAACTACAATGTAAGGTCAGTGGTTGTGAACGGATAGCATCAGGCGACCTGCCTGCCTCAAGTTTTATGGCAATAGAGACCATACACAAATATTGGTGTGAGGGTAAAGATGAATGAATGTGATACAATCAAATTGAATTTCTGTTGGGGGCCACAAATTCAAACTGAATTGACGCATGTTTTATGCCGTGATATCCATAAAGGCACTTTTTCGGCAGTTCTATGGATATACAGAGTACTTTATCTTACCAGCTGCACTTTCTTGTTGATGGAGGGGCTTCGCGGGAGACCATCTTGGGCTTCCGGGTCGTGGCCGTCGTTAACGTCTTGCAGCATTGAAGACCTCTTGAAGATGGCTTCGAAGGCCGCTCGGATTCTGCAAGAAAAAAATAATAAATGCCTATATACGGACAAATCACACAGATTGAGCTAGCCTCAAAGCTCAGTGGTGACACGCCCTGTACGTGAGAGTTCGGGCACCGGTGACCTCGAGCCGGGGCGTGTCAGCGCTACGGTTCAACTCGCCAACTCGTAGTTAGTCACTCTTTGAGCCGTGAGGAAACGCCAACACAACACGACAGCCCCTGAGCAAGCCAGTGCCACTGCCGAAAAACTGCCTTTACAGATTTTAGGGCATAGAACACATGTCATTTGATTTTGAATTTGTGTCCCCCAATAGAAACTCAAACGTAATTGTATGGCATTTTTTTCATTTTCACCCTCACTCCCTTATTAGTCTATGATCTTTATTGCCTAGAGAAAACATAAGGCAGTGGGTCGTCTGATACTAGTTTAGTATCTTCTTCGTAGTTTGTGGCCAGTGCCGCGGCGGCCGTCCCCGCCCCGCGCGCCCCTCGCGCCCCCCGCACACGTCCACACCCACATATAGCCGCAAGCGCTTTTACGTGCACTCAGGCTGAAGTGTCGTTTTTTTTTCACAAATTGTATAATAAATAATAAATAAATATATAGGGACATATCACACAAATTGAGCTTGCCCCACAGTAAGTTGTGAACTTGTGTCGCAGGATACTAACTCAACGATACTATATTTTATAATATATACTTATATAGATAAACATCCAAGACCCAGGTCAATATGAAAGATCTTTTTCCATCTTGACCTGACCGGGGATCGAACCCGGGACCCCCGTGTCGCAGGCTAGCGTGTTGACCGCTGCGCCACGGAGCTCGACAAATACATATTCTTTGTGCAAAGTAAGTGCGAAACTTGTGTTCTTGGAATACTAACTCAACGATACTATATTTTACTACGCACATATATTACATTATATAAACATCCAAGACCCAAGTTAATCTGAAAAAGATAATTTTTTATGTTGACCTGACCGGAGATTGAACCCAGGACCAGTGTCACAGGCTGGCGTGTTGACCGCTGCTCCACGGAGCTCGTCGTAATGATGAGTGTTGCAAAGTCTCACTTTGATAGGCATAAACACACACGAAAATGCCGTCCGGCGCAAATACGGTGCAGGCACGGGATAATATGATGGGATTTTAATACATAAATGCATATCACGTCTTACTCCCTTGCTGGGTAGACCGAGTCTAGGTCTGTAAGACCTAAAGCCACGTTCAGCCTGGTGGTGGGCATGTTGTTGGAATCCGGAATAAAAATAGTGATGGGTAGCTAGCCGCACTGCCTATTTACATGATTCCTTGGATTTGCGCCCGTTCCATTTCTGGTACATTTTAAGTTTGTTCTTTCTTCCAGACCAGCGTAAAAATTGCTGCATTGTAAATAAATAAATATAATAATAATAATAAATATATATGGACAAATAACACAGATTGAGCTAGCCCCAAAGTAAATTCCTATGAAAGACTTGTGTTATGGGATACTAACTCAACGATACTATATTTTATAACAAATACATATATAGATAAACATCCAAGACCCAGGTCAATCTGAAAAAGATCGTTTTCCATCTTGACCTGACCGGGGATCGAACCCGGGACCTTCCGTGTCGCAGGCAGGCGTGATGACCGCTGCGCCACGGAGCTCGTCGGATTGTAAAAGCAAAAAAAATAGTCATAGAAAAAAAACACGTGATAATTTGTATATATATATAGCTGTAATACCTAGTGTACCTACCTAGTATCTACCTACCTACCCCACATAAAAAAGTGGGATAAGGCAAAGGAAGAAGAAGAAGAAGCTGTAATACCTAGTCTCTGCCCCAGTGACCGTGGTGTACACGGAAGGCTGAGGGGACAGTGGGGTGTGAGTGGTGGGCGAGGCCAGGCCTCGCGACAGCGTGAACGAGTTGGTCTTCTTCAGGATTGACTTCGGCCGGAACAGCTGCCCTGGTGCTGTGGAAATAATTCGTAGTTAATAATATTAAATAAATAAGGTAATTTTTACAATTTATTAATTAATTTTTCAGCTTCCCTGGCGCAGTGGTTAACACACCAGGGGTAAGACTTTTGTAATTTCGCCGTTCACAAACGAATGGTTTTTCAATACAAAAATCGTTCGAAATCGAGTGTTCACACGATCAAAATAGTACCCCAGCCTGCACTGCGGCTGCGATTTTGATACCTTTGGGCTTTAAAGGTAATAGGCTAAAAAAATACATTCCCATACTCTATGTCGTTAAGCTATGTCAGATGCCTTTAGGCAGCTTGAAAAATCTGACAACGGTGTTGGCCACTAACACACAGGAAGAACAACGAAACAACAATTGACACTTGACTTGCGTCAACGCCATCTAGTGACCAAAATTGTTATTCGAAACGTAGTAACGAAACGAGAAAACCAGTGCATTGCTCTCCGAGTGAAATACGCACTGAGATACAAGATTCAAGATTCAATCGTTTATTTAATATAGGTTTCTTTGAACACTTATTAATTGTCATATTTGTGTTTTCAATTTTTACAACAAAAAGTTTTTGTTGATGTCAATAATTACTTATGGCTTATACAGTACTACCACTTTTATAAGTTACACCGATGTACCTGCGCAGAAGAAAAATTTTTGCATGGCGCGAAAATACCCGTCCGCTATTGGCTGATGTGCACGCGCCATGCGGCGTCTCGACCACTCGCGGCAGTCGTACGAGTATTGCGAGCGAGATAGCACGAGTCCTGTTGTTGTTGGATTTAAAATCTTATATTGTACCAATAAGTTCGTTATTTCACTGATGTTTTCATTCGGCCCGACTCGGCGGTCGGTTGCGCTATTCTGCGCCATCGAATAATGCCGATGTAACTTATAAAAGTGGTACTACTGTACTGCCTTTTGTACCACTGCGACACACAAACGATCGCGGACCTACTGGATTATTTGTTTCTTATGTTTTGTTTGCTCATTGATTGTATGTGTGTTTTTAATAGTACAATAAATATTTTATCTCTCTAAATCCGGAAAGATGGGCTTACATAATCACGCAATGGACTCCAAGTGGGCGTAGGAAAAAAGGAAGACCGAAAAAGAGACGGGTAGACGATCTTAATTAGTTTGAAAAGGATTGGAAGATAATATCAAAGGGATGTGTGGAAACAGCGAAGGGAGGCCTTTGCCCAGCAGTGGGACACAAATGGGTAACAAAAAAATTGATTGTATGTGTGTTTTTGATGGTACAATAAATCCTGTATCTCTGTATCTATCTATTCCTTTTTTTAAATGTTACTTTGAAAACTCTTCATTAAGGGGACGAATAATCTTACGTGGTATGAGTCCCCCCTGGTCCTTAGTGGTGAGGGATGAGCCTCTCGTCATGCCCGTGCCTGGCACCTGCAGCATGTCGGGAGCTGGCGTCACCTGCAAAATATATACTCCTTAAGGTTTTGTTACGTATCATCATCAGATCTTTATAGACTCTACTGCAGGAGCATTACCCTCTGTACTACCAGAGCAGTTAGAGGATTAAGCAGGCCTACACTCTCCACGCTGGCTAGACGGGTTGGAGAAGTATCTGTGATGTATAGCTATTGCAAACTCTCATATTCCAGCTAGGCCAAGATTTGCTTGCATAGCCTTGAGGGCTGCACTGAGAAACATTGGCAAAGCTTTTGGAGCGCAGCAACTTTCATGTTTTTGCCGTATGGGTAAAACTTCATACACACACAAGCGATCTGCAAAATTCGCTCTCCACCCACTTGCTTTTCTATAACGCGAACTATCTCCAGAGATAGTTCCCTTTAGATGGCCGTACGGAACATAACGGTCTCAGGCTCTTCCTTAGTGAATTTGGGATAGCCTCTAAAACAAAAAGGAGCTGGAGCCTCATCAACATCATCAGGGTCCTTTTTAGTCTCCACTGCTTCTGCACGACCCTCTCTGTACTATCAGAGCCACGTATTAGCTAGAGCAGTTTAGAGGATTTGGCCTACACTCTCCACGCTGGCCAGACGGGTTGAGAAGTCTCTTCTCTTTGATGTTTATAAGCTTTGTTTAGATTGTGTTACCTAAGTCGCCGCCTATGACATCCACGGGAAGACTTGGAGTGGTTCTATTCTACTCTTTCGGGAACCACACGGCTCACCTAGCCTAGACTGGACTAATGTTTTCTTTCTCACCTCGAACCTCGACGGCCGCCTCTTCCTGGCCTCTTCATTCCTCCGCCTCGCCTCGGCCTCTTTGTACCACATGGCTGCGATCTGCAGCCGTCGCTCTCGTCCAACCTGCTTCTCTATAACCCGAACTAACTCCCAGCGATGGATGGATCCAAGAAGAACCATTGATGCGGGGCTATCGACTAGTGGGAAGCTCTTGATTGCCTGTAAAAAAGTTCACTTATTACCAGATACATATACGGTACGGGATCGTCCTGTGTTCGATCCCCGGTCAGGTCAAGATGAAAAATGATTCTTTTTCAGATTGACCTGGTCTTGGATGTTTATTTTTATATGTATTTGTTATAAAATATAGTATCGTTGAATTAGTATCCTATAAGACAAGTCTTACTTTTGGAAGTTACTTTGGGGCCAGCTCAATTTGTGTGATTTTTCCGTATATATTTATGGATTATTTATTCTATTCAAAGGTAAAAGGCATCTGAATTTAAAAATATCATCATCATTATTAGGTTTTTTCAGTCTCCACTGCAGCAGCACGACCCTCTCTGTTCTATCATAGATATATGGTATATCTAGGATACGAGTAGATATCACGTTTATTATTTCTTAAAACGCGCGATTTCTTAACCGAAAAATCGCGTGCACCTTGACAAGTTCTTGTCATTCTGCCAGACATTTATCATGGCCTTTGATTTTCTAGAATAAAATTTCAAAATAATTTGTTAAAAATAATTTTGTTCTTTGTGGGTACTATATAGTAAAAAAAAAACCGGCGACGACGAATGGTCAATTTTTGCCTTATTTTGTGAATAAAATCAAAAGTATTGATTTTACCCGAACAAAAAAGAATATTTTTGAGATCCTCATAATGAGTTCTTTCATTTGATATATGACACAGTAAGGTTTGCAAAACTTTTTTTTTAAATTTTGAAATTGTGCCCGTGAAAAGGACCCTTATTTCAAAAAATCTTTATTTACTTCGAACATCCGTGTTTGGGTCAAACCAAATTTCACCTAATTTGGTTCAGTAGATTCGGAGAAAATTGGCTGTGACAGACGGACGGACGGACAGACAGACGCACGAGTGATCCTATAAGGGTTCCGTTTTTCAATTTTTGTACGGAACCCTAAAAAACATCACGTGATTAATGGACGGCCCCCTAGTGGAATGGTAGCCGTACGGCCGGTGGTATGATAGGTCCGCAATATAGAAAACCAATCGTGGTAACTCCCGTAGTGAAAATGACGTACCTTATTTTCTTTGAGCAAGTCCTTGAGCTGCTGGAAGGTCATCCGGTTCCAGATGTACTTCACGTCGCGCACCATGAAGTCTTCCACGCAAATGTCATACATACCTGTAGACAAGACAATATTCGTACAGTACTACTACTTTTATAAATTACACCGATATACCTGCGCAGAAGTCAAATTTTTGCATGGCGCGAAAATACCCGTCCGCTATTGGCTGATGTGAACGCGCCATGCAGCGTCTCGACCACTCGCGGCAGTCGAGTATTGCGAGCGAGATAGCACGAGTCCTGTTGTTTTTGGATTTCAAATCTTATTTTGTAGCAATAGGTCGGCGGTAGGTTGCGCTATTCTGCGCCATCGAACAATGCCGATGTAACTTATTAAAGTGGTAGTAGTACTGTACGTGTACAGTAGTTTCGTTACTCTTTTTTGAAAATCTACTCTTCTTGGTTCTCATTCGAAATCGTGTCTGTGATAGTCGAGTGGGATACTGGTTTTTCATTATTATCATTTCGTGTAGGTGACACGGTCAGTCGACCATGCACAACCTGGTGTCAGAGTTCTTCGGAACCGCCTCTCGGCCTCTGACGTGGTTCCTTTAACGACTACCAGATGGCAGCCGGGACCAACGGCGTAACGTGCCTTCCGAAGCACAGAATCATCTTTCTTATCAGACAATCAGGTGATTCATGCCTGCAATGTCCTAACCAAACTGGAAACGACCGAACCCCCGGGTCAACAAGGCAAACGCCACTGGACCACGGAGTCAGTTTGTCACCATAATAAATAATAATATCCCAACTAATAATAAATGTATAAGGTCATACCCCGCAAATTGAGGTAGTCCCACAGTAAGTTATAAACTTGTGTCGTGGGATACTAACTCAACGATACTATATTTTATAATAGATACTTATATAGATAAACATCCAAGATCCAGGCCAATCTGAAAAAGATCATTATCCATCATGACCTTACCGGGGATCGAATCCGGGAACCCTCGTGTCGCAGGCTGGCGTGTTAAGGCCGCACACTAGGCATCAAGCATGGAATCATGTTTAATAATATCAGAATCAGTGAGAATTATGAGAATCAGATTATGGTAATCACTAGTTCTCTTAGTGACTGATTCTCATAATATTAAAACATGATTCCAAAATACTTCAGGTTATTTACTACGGCTTATATGTTTTACTATGATTGATTTTAATATCCTGTTATTTTTATTTTAATATCTATTTAGCACATATATATTCAATTTGTATTAGTATTATTATTTTACTTGCATGTAATTTTTTTTTCTCACAAACAGAGCCACCCTAGATAGATGCCTTGTTTATTTTTTTTTGTATGTGACGTTTATATTAGATTTAAATTTTTATTTTGTTTAACTGGTATCCTCGGAAGACCAGCGTTGTGGTCAGAAGGCCACAACTTATGCTGAGAGGAGGCCATTTTGGTATAGGCACAGATATTTGCTGACAAGTTGTAATCACTGTATAGGTACCATGTTTGTGCAATATCAAATAAATATTTTTTCTTTCTTTCTTCTTTCTTTCTTTTACATTCTTGAATTTCTTTCTATTTGTAAAGTATTAGGAATAAAATGATTGGCGTCGCTACTATGCCCCTTAACTACTGCGCCCACGATTATGCGATTAGATACTCGTAGGCATGTTAATTAGCTTGTAGAACATAAAAAACAGCTGTGTACACCAACGAAAGGGTAATAAAACCTTACACAAAGATTTTTATTGCTTAGCAAACATTAAATTGGCTCAATTACATTTGTGCAAATAGTACTGCGTATGCAGTTGCAATGTTCGAAGGCTTTTTTCAACAACAGCTGATATGACGAGGTGGCCGAGAGGTTAAGGCGTTGGACTGCTAATCCAATGTGCTCTGCACGCGTGGGTTTGAATCCCATCCTCGTCGGGACTTTTTGACTTTTTGGACTTCAACAGATACACAAAAACACGCGTAATTTCTATTTAAAAATGAACGAAAGGTCCAAATATGAAAAAAATAGATAACTAAGGTAAATTAACAAAACTAACTTAAAATATAACTTGATGAACGGTTCTGTAATTAAAACGTGGAACCCTTAAAAAGAAACCAAATAAGTACATACACTAAATCTGCTGATGATAAGATGAGAGAGACGAGATGATGATTGAGAGAGGCCTATACCCAGCAGTGGGACATAGAAGGCTGTTGATGATGATGAATACAAAAATATTGTACAATCTTTGTATGGAGGACAAGATAAAGGATTATTATGCTACGATATTCTACGCAGGATATTCAACCACATTTGCCCTGAGGACGACCTCCGGATGAGGTTGAAACATGTCGGCCTGTAGCTGACTTCATACGTGAGTGACCCGTATTTTACATATTAATAATATTCAACCACCTTCATTATCAGCCAAAATAATATCTTGTTTTCTTTTTTTGGTATCCATGGCTAAAGGCTTCTTAAGTATCTTAAGATGATACACGGAGTCCAGTGCTGCCCCCTTTTAAGTAAATAATTTGAGAGAAAACTGAGACATCATTTAAATTTTGAGCTAGGAGCCCTCCTAAGAAGCCTATAAACTTTTTACGGACTACTTTCTAACAGTTTAAAGTGTGAACATGAAGCTTTACTTAGCTTTTTTGTCAAACACGGCCACTTTTGGCGAAAATGCAAAATAAAGCTTTATGTTCACACGATATTCTGATATCTATGGTTCACACTTTAAATTGTTAGAAAGTATCTTAAAATAGTTTAAGGGTTTTCTAGACACTCCTAGCTCAAAATTCTCTATGATGTCCCCATTTTCTTTCAAACGATTTATTTAAAACAAGCTGTTACCCGCGGCTTTGCCCGCGTAATATATATATGTATAATAGCCTATGTCCTTCGCAGTACCCTAAACCTATGTGTACGCAAAATTTCATGATGATCGGTTCAGTAGATAGGGTGTGAAAGTGTAACAAACAAACAAACTCACTTTCGCATTTATAATATTAGTTAGGATAGGATTAGGATGAGTGCAGCACTGGATTTCGTGTAGCGTCTTAAGTCTTTAAAGTCTTAAGTTATCTATTTGGACTGATCTATTTGGACTGATCTGTTGAGGTCCAAAAAGTCCCGACGAGGATGGGATTCGAACCCACGCGTGCAGAGCACATTGGATTAGCAGTCCAACGCCTTAACCTCTCGGCCACCTCGTCTTGTTGGCGTATAACTCAATAAAAGAATATATCACGGCGTTTTGTATGTTTGTTTGTACAGCTGGCTAATTACGTTTTCACCCGCAACTCTGTTCCATGATCGCATTATTGTAAAGTACTATTTTCTGAACTATAGGCCCTTTGTTCTTCTCTGCACCCTATTGATCGGTTCTATATTTAAGTCGAAGTGAGTTCACACACTAGCGCTACCCAGCAATTAATTAATTTACTCCTTAATCAAAGCAAATTTAAAAAATCTAATAGCTGATTGCCCTAGTAAATTATTTGTAGTATTCTTTTTGTTACTCTTCATAGATATGACAATATAAGTTTAAGAGGACGAATTTTTACTGCCTTAAGTGGCCACTTTTGGCGGTAATAATTCTTTCTCTTAATTCATCAAATTAAAAATAGTGAAACCTTGTACCAATAATACTACAAGACTTTACTAGGGCATTCAGCTATTTGATTTTTTATTAGATTTCCATGGGGTCCTAGCATCAAGAATTTTTTAAAGGTTTTAGCTCCCAGGCTGGTTGATGCCGCTGGTGACAAGAGGGCTGGCTCATTCCTCGCACAGAGAATCGGAATTGCTGTACAGCGGGGGAATGCAGCCAGTGTTCTTGGCACTTTGCCACACGGACGAAACCTTGATTTTGATCTTTAGTTTTAAATAAAATTATTATTTTTTATTTTAGTTTTAGTTTCAATATTATTTTCCTTTTAAGTATATTAAGGTCACTTTTTAATTAGGATATTAATATTTTGTTTTTTTTCATCTTGACAAATAAATATTCAAATTAGATTTTTCAAATTGATATCATTAAGGACTTTTAGAATTAATTGCTGGGTGGCGCTAGTGTGTGAACTCAATTCACCTTAAAGCATAGAACGCTAAAACTAATAAATCAAACTAAAACTACTCACACTAAATAAATATACAACAGAACTGTTGAACCCAAGAGATCTTTTGTTTTGCTAGACGCAGAATACTCGACCACCATCATTATGCTGTATCAGCCTAAATATTTTTTTGTTTTCTTTTTTCATTGCAGACTTATGGCTTTAGATGCCTCCTTAAGTAAAGAGAAGTTGTTAAGTTTAATAATAGTGCTGTAGGGCTTTCTAGGGCTTTTAAGTTGTACCTGTTGTATTACAGACTCTTTGCTTGCTTTGCGTGACCATTCAACAAACTATGACATAGTTTGCTGAATGGTTGTCTAGCGACATTTTCCAAATAATAAATAATATATTTTATTCTTGAAGAGATGTTTATTAAATTATACACCAGTATCTGTTGGGTCCAAAAAGTCCCGACGAGGATGGGATTCGAACCCACGCGTGCAGAGCACATTGGATTAGCAGTCCAACGCCTTAACCTCTCGGCCACCTCGTCTTGTTAATCGAGTACTCAATGTGAGGATATATCGCGTCAATCCGTATGTTTGTTTGTACAATTGGCTTATTAGTAACTATTCTCAAACACAGTCACATAATGGAAGACGGAGGTGTCTGTCACCGTGGTATGTCATATATTATTAACCGTCAGACGGACGTAAAGATCGCTAGATAAAGGACCATTCATACATACCTACATACTATCACGTCTTTATCCCCTGCGGGGTAAACAGAGCCCAAAAGCCACATTTAGTATCGTAGTGGGCGTAAAGGCGGAGTTAAAATAGTAATGGGTTGCTAGCCGCATCGCCTATTGATGGGATTCCTTAGATATTCGCGCAATCCCTTGACCGGCTTTTACAGACTGCGCGAGAAGAAAAACAGCTGGTATATTCTTTATTCTCTATTCTTTCTTTTCTTCCAAACCAGCGTAAAATACCACTTGACAATATAGACTTAAAATGGAAAATATTAATTTTAAAAGAAATCTCGAAATTAAATTTTTATACAGGTGATTCTCAACAACTTCTTTTGTCTTTTTTACGTATACTTTGTATCTGTTAAGTTCCAAAAAGAACCAAAGAGGCAAGGATTCGAAGCATTCGTCCCACGCGTGCATAGCACATTAGATTAGCAGTGTACAAAAGTACCATACAATTTTCTAGTCTCATTCTGTTCAAAGTATATGTTTGTGAACTTTTTGAAAGTTTGTGAAAATAAATGGTTTTTATAGTGAATTTATCTCGCGTAAGTTTTAATAATATTAGGATTTATTGTTAATTATTTATCCTTTATATTTATCGTCGCTATTTAAATTAAATTTTATTTAAATTACAATTATTGTGTCGGAACCTATAATACGTAGCCACGGTGGATACACGTACCACGATTTTTACATAAATATGGTAAATTTTTTGTATGAAAATTACATTTTGGTTAATGTATCCTATACATACATAATGGAAGTCCAATGCAGTTTTTAAATATTGTTAAAATTGCACGGTTATATATAGATATGTGTTAGCACAGCACAAAGATATTTGCCAAATTTCATAAGTGTACATTTTTATATTTCTATATTTGTCCGCGCATACCGCAGAAACTATATGCGAGATTGAAATATATCTTTCTAATCAGGTCCACCTTAGGGAAAATGCAAGGTTCATGAAAATCACAAGTTTCTGAGATACAGAGTTAAGCACTTATTTACCAGTTATACTAGGTAAGAGAAGTAACAGAGGAAGACCTAAGAAACGATGGATCGATGGTGTCAAGGAGAGTATGAACAGGAGGGGAGTGAGTGACAAAGGCTATGGTAGATGATAGATCAAGGTGGAGAGAGCTGACATACTGTGCCGACCCCACATAAAAAAGTGGGATAAGGTAAAGGAATAAGAAGAAGAAGACTAGGTAAGAGAAGTAAGATTTTTTTAATTACTTCTAACTACTAACACTCTACTAACACTACAAACAGACAAAATTTGTAGAATTCAGTCAATGTACTTACGGCTGGCGGATGAGAGGAGATCGGGGAGGTACGGCAGTTTCTTGATGAGGATAATGCTGTCGAAGCAGGACGGCTGCAGCAAGGAAGCCACAGCATTGGCTGCTAGTACCGCCGCCATCACGGGCAGTAAGTGTGTCACCTGAAAACGACAGTATCACTTTAGGCATCTAATCCCAACCCTTTAACAACCGAAACCCGAACTCCTTTGTGCTTCGGATGGCACGTAAAGCCGTTGATCTCGGCTGCCATCACTGATGGCAGTGGTAAAGCTATGTCAGACGCCTTTAGGTAATAATCTGACACCAGTGTTGGCCACTTACACACACGAAAAACAAACTCGGGACGACGTCAACTCCTATCTAGCGAGCGCTACATGTTAATAGAAATTTTGGGCGACGCGTCGTAATTTTCCAGTACCATCCCATTTCTAGTAACCAGTACTCATCTAGAATAGGTATTCAGGTACCGAAATGAAAAGAAATTCTAAATACCGGTACCATGTGGTCCTAACCCCTTCATCGTACGATTTGTGCTCACAGACTCACATAGGTGGCGTTACTCGTTGCTACACAACATTGTATGTTTCGTATTATGAGAATATAAAAGCATATTAATTATTAAAACAATATTTTTGGCACAATATTTTAAAATTACACCGTAGTTTTAGTTAAGTTTAGGCTAAAGCAGATTACCGCCATCTATTATCGAGTGGCAAGCAACTCTGCAGCGCCATACATTCGCCTACTTTTCACCACCTTAATTTGGTCCAATATTCTTCTATGAGTTTGGCAGTCTCTACATTAGTGTTATATTGTCTTTGCTTTAGGGATAATTGACGACCTTCGTGGCGCAGCGGTTAACACGCCAGCGTGCGATACGAGTGGTCCCGGGTTTGATCCCCGGTCAGGTCATGATGGAAAACGATCTTTTTCTGATGCCTTCGATTTATGCCACAGGGTATGGAATATTGCCGCGCCCCACTAGAGACTACTAGAGAGAGAAATAATAATAACACGTGTAACGCAACGAAGCGGTGTAATTTTACCGTCCGGTACCTAAATGAGGAACCGGTACTTTTAACCAGTTTGTTTGTTTTTCGTATGTGTAAGTGGCCAACACTGGTGTCAGATTTTTCAAGCTGCCTTAAGGCATCTGACATAGCTTAACGACTGCCATTAACGATTACAGCCGGGACCAACGGCTTAACGTGCCTTCCGAAGCACGGAGGAGCTCAAGATATTTAATTAACCAGTACTCATCTGGAATAGGTACACCCACGTACCGCAATGAAAAGAACATCTAAATACCGGGATAGAACCTATACTTTTGGTACCAGTTCCAAGCCTTGATCATCAGGAATTTTATTCCGCAACTGTTAACACTACGTACCTGTCCCGTCATTTCGCTGACGATGACGATCGTAGACACGGTGTGCGTGACCGCGCCCGTGAAGGCTGCTGCACCTACTGTCGCGTACCCACCTGTAACGACAAAAATGAGATCTTATTTCCATTGATAAAAAAATATATGGTAATTTATAGCAGCGGATAGAGACATGTAGAAAAGTTTCTGTTTATCTGTTTATTATAATTCAATATATATACACTATTCTTACAGGTGAACCCAATTCAATAGCGTACATTAATTTACTACGTATAATGCAAAATTTTAATTACTATAATCTATCTATAACTCAACACATGCAAAGTAGCCTTTGTGAATTCAGTCAAAGAGCATCCGAATAAATCTACGCAATTGGCTACCTCGTTAAGAGTGTGCAGCGATCTGGTTATTGGTGTTTGCTTCAGCAAATTCGTGCGCGCCTGGGGTACTGCGAACAATGGGGGTTGTCGTCGCCGCCACACGTACCGGTCCGGCACTCTCAGTGCCATCCACTCTAACACGGCCGGGTTGCAGCGCCGTCCTCTCCATACTTTAAACATGTATGTCACTACACCCAGACTGCGCTTGACTTCGAGTGTGTTGTACCCCACCATCCCTATTATAAATAATGTAGGGTACATTAATGGGTAGAACGGGTATACCCCATACAGTTTTAAGTACAGAAATCGTATGAACTTATTTTGAATCCGTTCTACCATTAATTTGTATTTAGTTTCATGAGGTGACCAAACACCCGCATTGCTCTCCAAATGACTATTCACCAGAGCTTCGTATAGTGCTCGCAGCGCGTTGATGTTCGTGAAGTCTCGCGACTGGCGCATGACGAACCCTAAGTTGCGGTATGCCTTCTTACATGCTTTCACAATGTGATTTCGGAAATTTAGGTCGCCAGAAAAGTGGACGCCGAGATCTTTATTTTCCGTTACTCGCTTTATCGGCACACCTTCTATGTAATACTGGTGTCTTTCTGGTTGCCGAGATCGTGTAAATGACATGACAGTGCACTTGGCTATGTTAAACTTTAACCCGGTTTTGTTGGTCCACTCCACTACCCTATCAATGTCTCTTTGCAATTTGTGGCAATCTGTTGACTCTCTTATTTCCATCGCTAGTTTTAAGTCATCGGCAAAAAGTAAGCACGTTGACTCCAGTACCACACCTGGTAAGTCATTTATCACCAAATTGAATTCAAGGGGACCCAAGTTGCTCCCTTGATTAACTCCTGATCGTGTCGGATAAGGCTCTGATTGCTGTCCAGCCCAGTCAACATATTGGCTCCTGCCTTTTAGGTAATTCGCGAAGAAAGCGAGCGTTTTCGGCGTAAAGCCCGCTTCTGCCATCTTCACAAGCAGCACATCATTGTCTACAGTGTCAAATGCCTTTTCGTAATCAAAATAGGCCACGTCAACTTGTGCCCCCGAGTCTACCGCTGGTACCAATTGCGTCATCAACTGCAGCAAATTGCTACATGTGTTTCGTTCCGGTCGGAATCCATGCTGAGCATCCGACAACTGAACCTGCACTTGTGAATAGACCGATCTGTATATGGCTGATTCAAATACCTTTGCCGGTGCGCTCAGTATAGCTGCTGGTCTAAAATCACTCGCGTTTGTGCCTCCCTGTCTTTTAGGAACCGGTACCACCCTGGTTATTTTCCACTCCTCCGGAAATATTTCCTTTCTGAGACATGTGTTAAATACGTGCAACAGGGGTGCCGCCAGAACCTCTCGGCAGTCTTTGAAAATGAATGGAGGTATACCATCTGGACCTACTGATTGCTTAGGCTTAAGCTTTACTAATGCCTGTCTGACTTCTGAGAGGTCCAGTTGGTGTACCTGCACCCGCGCCGCACTGGCCGACGCTGAGGCAATTGCGGTATTCACGTTCAGCTTAGCTGGGTCTGTTTTATATACTGAGCTGAAAAAATTGGCAAACTCCTGAGCGCTCTCCCTTAGAGTGAGAACGTTTCCATCTTTTATTAACTTTTGTTTGTTAGTGTTTTTTCTTTTTGCATTCACAAAATGCCAGAACGATTTAGGATCTTTTGCCAGATTTTTTTGCAGCCAGTTCCTATGTTGTTCATGAGCAATTTCAATGCCTTCTTTCACTTTCGCTCTATAACGTGAGAATTCTTTATAGTCCTCATCTGATTTCCTCTTTTTATATAATTTATGCCACTTGTGTTTTAACTGTATATCAGATATAATTTCTCTAGTGTACCATTCCGGATATTTATATCTTGGCTCTGATGTTATTGACCGTTTGGTTGGTGTGCACTCTTCTATTGCATTATTGATTTGCGAATAGAAATGCCGTAGCGCTTCGTCTGGATTTGTTATTTGATACAGTTCACCCCAGTCTATATTTGACACTAAAGTGTACAAAGTATGTAAATCCGCTCTCCGAAAATTCCATTGGTTTGCTTGTGACTTTCTTTGGGTTTCCTTGATTGTTTTTTCCGGTACTTGCACGTTGGGTTCCTCCAATTCCAACCAAACCGTTAGCGGCGGATGATGTTTATCCACGGGCTGCAACCCTTCCGTTTCAACTACCGATATGTTGGAGCGCAAGCCCCCTCCCTTCAATACCAGATCTAACTGCCTATTGTTACAATTCGGTACGCTATTATTCTGACTGAATTCACAGTAGGTTAATAAGTACTCCATGTAATTGTGTACTTCCACTGTTGCGGAGTACATGTTAAAGTCTCCTACGACAATCAAATTATTTTTATACTTTACACATATTTGTTCTATAATATTAAACATAATTAAATATTCATCAGTTTTACTATTTGGCGGAATGTATACAGCGCAACATACAAACAGAAACCTATTATTTAAGAATACCGATGCTGCTACTAATTCGAAAGAATGTTTATCTATGGCCATATCTCCTGGAACTGGTATCTTCCGTAGTTCGTACCGGGGTGCGGCCACTATGCAGGCCCCTCCTTGTTTTCGGCCATCCGCTCTGTCGCAGCGCAGTATTTGGTAGCCCGGTGGTACGATTTCGGTGTCATGCATCGAGGAATCACATCCGGTTTCCGTGAAAACATACAAATCGGATTCTGATGCCTGGATAAAACTGTTAACTCTTGTTGTTTTCGTTCTGAGACCTTGGACATTTTGATAATGTATCTCTGTGATCCTTTTTCTTTTTATTTGGCTGATATTTTCAAGTTTCTTCCTTTTCGTATAATTACCTTTCTTGCTCTTGCGGCTAGGTTTGTTTTGCTCCCGCATCTCTAGTGCTCCGAAAATTCTGCCTCCAAGGCTTGATACATATGTTGGCCGCCCAGTTCTCAGGTTCCAAAATCACTTCTGCCAGTCTAGCCGGAGTACCAATCTTAAACGACGCATAATTGCCGCGTGCTTTAAGTACCTCCACCGTGCATACCTCTACTTTGCAAATGGTTTTGAGATGTTCCTGGACCTGGTTGGCCGTCGTCCCTTGTTTTACATAAAACAAGTGCACATAATTCCACTTTTCCGATGCTTCTAACGTTGTAGAGCCCGCCGCTGCTGTTCCTCGCAATATCGATGTATTGGACGATCTTTGGCGTTTGCGCTTCACTTCCGTCCACCCACCTTTTCTGTCAGCATCTTTGTTCCCTTCTTCTAAATCGGTGCCACCTTGTGGCAAGTGTGCTTCGATAGTTACTGAATACTTTGATTTTTCGAATTCCGATTGCGGTTGTACCATTGGTTTTTGTTGTGATGCTGTTTTACTCGATGAGACTTGCTTTTGGGGTACTTGTTTTGCGGTCTCTAATTTAGAAAAATCCGTAATTGGTCGCCCAACAACCGTGTCACTTCCTCGTTCTGTCGGCAATGTTACCTTTTCGTTAACACGGCGTTTGTCTGGAGAAGTGCCGGATTCTATGCGTGTCATACTGTCTACCTTATTGCCCAAATCTTCAATCTTCTTGTACAAGTCACCGCTGCATATGTTACATCCCGTCCTGCCTATTTCATATTTTAACTCCTTCAAACTTTCCCTCACTATTGTACTTATTTTAGCTCCCAAACGACTTTCAAATTCTCCTTGCATACTCTTAAATTCCTGCATCATCGATAGTCGCATTGTGTTGAGCGCCAGTTCAATCAAATCGGCCTGTGGGGTTGGCCCTGCTTGTGCATATCGTGTTCCAGTGCGTACTGTTACATTGTCGAAACTGCATAACGATATGTCAGGATCGTCGCTGGCTACACTCGAGTCCTGAATTAGGATAGCCTGTCGTACCGGTGTCCCCGTGTTATCGCCCTTCGGTCTTTTACTTCGGCATTCAATGCATTCCCACGAATTTTTTTTAAGTAATACATACATACTATCACGTCTTTATCCCTTGCGGGGTAGACAGAGCCCAAGGTCGTAAAACCTACAGGCCACGTTTAGCATCGTAGTGGGCGTAAAGGTGGAAAATGGAATCAAAATAATGATGGGTTGCTAGCCGCATCGCCTATCAATGTGATTCCTTAGATTTTCGCCTAATAGAAAAGTAATAACCTTCTGATTCACTTCTCTTTCATCCTTTGCCTGAGGGGAAAAATAAACGGCCGGCAACGCTCTTATAACACTCCTGGTTTTGCAGTTGTTCATGGCCGGCGGTGATCACTTACCATCTAGCGACCCGCTTGCTCGTTTGAAAACCATTCCCATCTCACACCCTTTGGTACATCCTTGAAGAATACTAAGACTGCTAAAATAACACCGACTTGGTAGAATCTTGTGTGTATGACCTGGTGATGACCTGCATATTACCTCAAAGGACAGATGTAGTACCATGATCGCTCCCAGCCATCTCTGGTTAAGCCTTATGAAACCTAGAAGCTGCTAGAAGAAACACTGACCTGATAATATCAGAAGACGTGCACGATCTCCCCCTTGAACTTGCCGAGAGAGGCATTAATCTTGAATGTGGGCACGAAGATACTACCGAAAACTAGCAGGATGCACCCCTCCCCTTAAGGGGGAACAATAGGCACAGTAGCGACGCCAATCATTTTATTCCTAATACTTTACAAATAGAAAGGAATTCAAGAATATAAACAATACAAGCCTTAGTAAATAACCTGAAGTATTTTTTGAATCATGTTTATTACTATCGGAATCAGTGAGAATTATGAGAATCTGATTACCGCCCAAAACGGCCGTTTTTGGCGGTTATCACTTTTTCTCTCAATGACTGATTCTCATAATATCAAAACATGATTCCAAAAATACTTTAGGTTATTTACTAAGACTTGTATTGTTTATATTCTTGAATTTCTTTCTATTTGTAAAGTATTAGGAATAAAATGATTGGCGTCGCTACTGTGCCTAGTGTTCCCCCTTAAAAACCTCTCGGTACATTCTTGAAGAAACTAAAAGTGCTGCATAAACACTGACCTGATAGAATCTTCCGTACCTATATAACCCCCATAGGCTACCCTCAATGGACAGAAGTAGGGCATGATCTCCCCCGTGAATCTGCTCAGAGAGGCTCCCATCTTGAATGCTGGCACGAAGATACCAGCTTGACTTAGCAAGTTATTTAATGCGGGGTGCATTAAATATCTTGACGTCAAGCTCCCTCTAATCCCCTGTCACACGTCTTGATACATCCTTGAAGTATATACTAAAACTGATCTGCTAAAATCTTCTGTGTATGACCTCCATATTACCTCAAAGGAAAGATGTCGTCCCGTGATTATTCACAAGCCTTATAAAATCTAGAAACTGCTAAAAGAACACTGACCTGGCAGAATCTTCTGTATATGACCCCCATACGCCACCCCCAGCGGACAGAAGTAGTGCATAATCTCCCCCGTGAATCTGCCCAGAGAGGCCCCCATCTTGAATGCTGGCACGAAGATACCGGCCGGCACTGGCAGCGTGCAGGATACCATGCTTAGGAAGTACTGTAAGAGAGAGAATTAAACTTTAGAAGATTTTTTTTTTCACATTCCTCTCTGCCGGGAACCACACGGCATGCTTAGAAAATACTGTAAGAGTGAAAATTAAACTATAAATTCTTTTATAGTTTAATTTTAAGTATTTCCGTGTGGTTTCCGCCAGAGTAGAATAGATCCACTCCCAGTCTTCCCGTTGATGTCGTAGAAGGTGACTTAGGAAACACAAGCTAAACAAAGCTTATAAACATCAAAGAGATCTCTCCAACCCGTCTGGCCAACGTGGAGAGTGTAGGCCAAATCCTCTGACTGCTCTGGCTAATATATGGCTCTGGTAGTACAGAGAGGTCATGCTCTTGCAGTGGAAATCAACAAAGACTTGATGAAGAAGACGTCACGTTTAAAATAATTACTATTGTCAACAGCATGAATTAGTACTAATAAGCCAACTGAACAAACACACAAACATATTTATTTGTTTTGGAAACATGCAGTGTAAATTTACTATACATTGCAAGTTTTAAATAAGATATCATCCCATATAACCATTTTCGGTCGCAAAATTAATAAAAAGTCGCAGATTTGCAACGCGTCGTAACAGTATCGTAACTATTACTAAACTTAATTACTGTGTGGATTTTGGTAGCATCGTGTAGTAACGGTGTCATAACTTTGCACTTAAAAATGTTACAGGAATTATTTGTCGTCTTTGTGTCGACAAGTTCCGACATATTTTCCTCTATTTTAATTCTCAACACATTGTGTTCATTTTGAGTTTATGTGTAAAAATCTAAATTTACTTGTCGACACATTGTCGACACATTGTCGAAATTAATTTACAGTGTTTTTTATTAATAACGCAAGTATAGGTTACGACATAAAGCGTTGAATTCGACCAAACAGTGGTTCTCAAATAGTCAGGTGAACACTTGTTGTTGTTAAAGGAAAGTTTGTTTTTGAAAATGAGTCATAAGCAACCGAAGCGTTTTCGTCTATCGTCGACATTTTACAGAAAAGTATATAATTCAAAAATTTTGTGCTTTATTTCGGTCCTGTTATTTTAAAGGACTATTTGTCATTTGAGGTTTACCAACACTTTTTATCCATTCGAAAGAATGCTCTTCAAAATAAAAAATCTATTACGAAAAGGTGACCTACCATTAAGTCAAGTGGCAAATAGATTACAAGAATTGTCGAAGTTGAAGAGT
Source organism: Rhodophaea formosa (assembly GCA_963082605.1). Lineage (NCBI taxonomy): Eukaryota > Metazoa > Arthropoda > Insecta > Lepidoptera > Pyralidae > Rhodophaea > Rhodophaea formosa. Next base: position 1,522,031 of record OY720228.1, on the reverse strand, counting down.
AATTGTAGAGATTCACAAGCATATCCTGTAGTTAAATACGAAAGAGAGTTGGCAATAGGTGAAAAAGTATTTACTACTTTAATACTGAATGAAAAATGTTTACTTTCCAGTAAGGAAGACAAAAATAAATGGTTTTTAACTACAGACAATAACATTGTTGAAATGGAATATGCGACTCAGATTCAAGGGGAAATAAAAATCAAAGGCAGAACTATTTAAAAAAAAGTTTAATTTTTTTGATAAACCATTCAAATCTTCACATATAAATGTTTATGCAACAGCACTTAATTAAGAAACAGGAGAATCAAAAACATACACGTTACAATGTATAAAATGCAAACTATTGTCGTTAATGCACCATGATGATATAATCTTCATCCCAATTTTGTCAACATTATAAGTAAATACCAAGGTTTCATGTTATATGCTTATGTGTAGCAACGTACATTTGTGTTTAATAAGTAATTAAATTACAATACTTGCTCTTTTTATTTCTCAGTATTTCCACATGTCAATAAAGTAATCAAAGTTCAATAATTTTGCACTTTGCAGCAAGTTCCAATGAAAAAATAAAAAACAATATTTAATTCAAGTAAACTTCATCCTTCTGGCACCGCAGACTTCATCTTTTGGTCCATTTTTGGTCAAAACCAATCTGTATGGCATGTTGAGAACCACTGCAAACACAAAAATAATAAACCTCCATTAGTAAAAACAGTCGCAATGCAACGTATTCAATAAATGCTGACACTTGTAAACACTGTTACGAAACATTGTGTTGTTTCATCATAATAAAAGTATTAATTAATTTAACATAATTGCCCAATATATTACTTTTTTTAAATATACTTATATTATATAATTGTACTAATACAATCTTCTAAATAATTCGAATTTTCGTTTTTTTTTTGTAATTATGTTGAAAACAACAATTACATCAGAAAAAAAATTGGACTATTTCTTAAAATCTTAAGGGCGCATCGGTTTATTTGTTTATGTGACATCAAATTACACGATGAATTTCATTTTGCACAGAATATTCGATCACTTAAGCGGCAAATATCATAGAAAATTATATACTCACATTTTTGGTAACAGCGGCGAAGATATATTGACACAATCCGTCAAAACTTATACAAAACTTCAAGTATAAACGAGGAAACGAATTCTGATTGACGTGCGGTAGAAAGCGAGCACAAACAAGTCACAACGAGTCAGTACGGCGACGGACGCAGTGCGACCGAAAGTTACTGTTTCTGTTATTCCCCACTTGTCGAAACGGCGTCGAAACACAGGTCGACACGACAACGTAATGTTACGGAACAATGTGACAAATAATTTACGTTACGACACAATAAATGTCGACTCATGTCGAAACCGCTACTGCATCTGGTTGTATGGGATATGCTTCATGTGACTGTAACGCGCAATGAAATTTTTTATTAATTTCTATGTTTTTTTTTTATAAAACAGTGGTTTTTTTTTCGAAGTAACTGACATGACGAGGTGGCCGAGAGGTTAAGGCGTTGGACTGCTAATCCAATGTGCTCTGCACGCGTGGGTTCGAATCCCATCCTCGTCGGGACTTTTTGAACTTCACGAATGGTTTATTACCAAATACAAATACGTTTATTTGCTATAATAGGGTACGATACAACCAAACACCAACAAAGTTTATCATGAAATATTGCACCACTTTTCATTAAGGATAGGACATATCCTATCCTAATAATATTATAAATGCGAAAGTTTTAATATGAGTGGGATAGGATCCTCTTATATTACTTCTTACTTATCTTACATTCTTATACAAGCCAATGTTTTTATGTTTCGATGTTTGTTACTCCATCATGTCATAACGGCTCAAGGGATTTAGATAAAATTTTGCATACAGATAGTTTATTACCCAGAATAACACATTTTCGGTGGAGGTAATTTCCCTATTCGCGGCTTTATTTCCTTAAATGTTTTCTTTACCAATTCGTATGGGTTTACGTTTAATTTTTGGTTTGTTTGAACTTTAATTTGGTTTTTATTTTTCTCGTTTGCCCTTTTTCCTAACTATTGTTTTTCAATATTTCATCGAAATGAGTTATTAAAAATCAGAATCTAGTTATTAGCCAGCTGTCGAAACATACATAAACAATTAAACGTTGTAATGTTTCCTTAACTATTATTTAACCCCTTGCGCCTAATTGCCAGGCAAGCGAATTTTCAGTTTTCTTTAAAATATTTTGTCTTTAGGTATAAAATTCGAAATTCGAATTTTCCGCAAGTTTTCAGTTTTCACTGTTTTTCCGCAATTGAACGTTAAAACAATTCAAAGTGTTGTGTTATTAAAATCTAGTAATTAGCCAGCTGTACTAACACGCATACACAATTTAATTTTGTGATGTCTCAATTTACTAATATGATCATATGACGAGGTGGCCGAGAGGTTAAGGCGTTGGACTGCTAATCCAATGTGCTCTGCACGCGTGGGTTCGAATCCCATCCTCGTCGGCACTTTTTGGACCTCAACAGATACTGCTGTATAATTAAATAAACATCTCTTCAAGAATAAAATATATTGTTTATTATTTGGAAAACATCGCTAGATAACCAGTCAACAAACTATGACAATCACGCAAAGCAAGCAAAGAGTCTGTAATACAACAGATAGAACTAGAAATACAGCCCTATTATTAATCTTAACAACTTCTCTTTACTAAAGGAGGCATCTAAAGCCATAGGTCTCCAATGAAAAAAGAAAACAAGAAATGATTTATGCCCATACAGAATAATGATGGTGGTGGAATATCCTGCGTCTAGCAAAAGACAAGTTCGCTTGGGTTCAATAGTCTATGTATAACGGGTTCGATCCCCGGTCAGGTCAAGATGAAAAATGATCTTTTTCGATTGACCTGAGTCTTGAATGTGTATCTATATATGTATTTGTAATAAAATTATAGTACAGTTGAGTTAGTATCCCATAACACAAGTCTCGAACTTACGTTGGAGCTAGCTCAATCTGTGTGATATTATGTCCGAATTTGTTTATTTCAGTGTGAATAGTTTTAGGGTTCCATGCTGCCAGAACAGAACCGATCATTAAGTTATCTAGGGTACTGAGAAGGACAAAGAAACTTTCATTCAGAAAACAGTACCTCACAACAATATTTTTTTTTTATTTCTATTTAATAATCAAAGATCAGGGCCGTTTAAGTCGGGTTTAAGCGTAATTAGCCAGCTGCACAAACAAACATACAAAACGCCGTGATAGGTATATTCTTTTTTTGAGTTATTAATTAACAAGACGAGGTGGCCGAGAGGTTAAGGCGTTGGACTGCTAATCCAATGTGCTCTGCACGCGTGGGTTCGAATCCCATCCTCGTCGGGACTTTTTGGACTTTGATTATAAGCTAATAAGGTAATTAGTTGAATTCTTCGATTACCTTTACGACAATGTAAGGATGGTCGAAGAATTTTTATTTCAATTTTATTTGGCTCTTTTACCAGTCGTAGTTACCTCATCATCATCTTTGTCAGGGCTCTGGTAATACAGAGAGGGTCGTGCTCCTGCTGTGGAGACTAACAAAGTCCTGATGATGATGACTTGTATACCAGTATACAGTCCTCTGAATCAAATCAAATCAAAATTATTTATTTTCCTTGCATATGTAAAACAGTATAAATAACTTAATACGAGTACATTATACTTTTCTGTCTATCGGCTGTGTTCTTAATTCTCTCTCTCCGCTAAGCACATACATCTATTATTTTATGTTGGGCCTGCTCTGAACAAGAGCTGGGTGAGTAGGACTCGACAACCTAAAGCTTAAAATGGTGGTGGGCTTGGTAAATGGATTTTTTTTATGTCATAGGACGGCAAACAAGCAAGCGGTTCACCTGATGGTAAGTGATCACCGCTGAGCATCGACAACTGCAATTCCAGGGGTGTTACAAGAGCGTTGCAGGCCTGTATTTCTCCCGCCCCAGTGGGGGAGGGGAGGGGGGATGGGCCACCGGCTCTCCCACTCACCGAACGAAGCATAGAAGCGGTAAAGCTACTATTCGAACGTCGATTTTCTGTGAGAGTGTGGTACTTCCCCGGACGAGCCGGCCCATTCGTGCTACTAGCAAAAGTGAATTTCGCCGGTAGCGTGGTTCTACCACAACTAAATGTGGGCAATGTGGGTGGGCATTAAGTCCACCTTTTGTACACATTTTTTTAAATTGTGCAATAAAGTTTAAATAAATAAATAAAATGAAGAAACAAAAATGAAGAAATAACTTACGATAGAGAAGAAGTAGATGACGAGGCAGCCAAAGTAGTTGACCTCGGGCGTCTCGAAGTGCGACACGATGGAGGCCTGCTGCGCCGTCAGGTTGTCGCCCCACGTGAAGTTCGCGAACAGAGCGTGAACCTGGAACAGGAATAAATAAATATATACAGTCAAATCACCCAGATTGAGCTAGCCCCAAAGTAAGTTCGAGACTTGTGTTATGGGATACCAACTCAACGTTACTACTTTTTATGAGAAAAAGATCGTTTTCCATCATGACCTGACCGGGGATCGAACCCGACTATCCGTGTCAAAGGCTTAACGGTACCTGGCTGTTATGACCATCATTTCAATAAGTTCGTTTGTTATGCTTTTCGTGTGTGTATGTGGCCAATACTGGTGTCTGATTTTTCAAGCTACCTGTTATAACCCATCATGAATTGCCAAACACGTAAATACTGTTGTTTTCTAAAACTATTGCGATAGTTACACATTTAAATAAAATTAATTTAAATACGGTTTTATCGCGTTAAAACCATTTTAAATAATTTTATTTGTTTTAACTCGATAACACCGAAAAAAATATAATTTTATTTAAATGAGTAAATAATGTTGGCAAATACTTAAACACCATTATCACAAGTATTCGTCTGCGGTTCTGGAGCTGCCCAAAAGAGGCTTGAACTCAGGCAGTAACAACTTTCGCAAAATAATATTTTTTGGAAGCAGACCCCAGGCTGCCTTGCAACCAGGCCCTGTTTGGATGAGAGAGGTTATGAGGAGAATGCCTTGTGGTTCCCGGCAGAGTAGAATAGGACCACTCCAAGTCTTCCCGTGGATGTCGTAGAAGGCGACTTAGGAAACGCAAGCTAAACAAAGCTCATAAATAAAGAGACCTCTCCAACCCGCCTGGCCAGCGTGAAGAGTATAGGCCAAATCCTCTGTAAGCTCTAGCTGGTACAAGAAGGTCGTGCTCCAGCAGTGGAGACTAAAAAGACCTGACGATGATGATGTGTTGAAAGCGGACCCTAACTCCGTCGCAATCAGGCCCTGTTTAGATGAGAGAGAAAGAGGGGGGGGGGGGGGGGGGAGGGGGAGAAAGAGAGAAGTAATGAATAGAATAATACATACCTGTCCCTGATTCCCAAGATCAGCAGCCATGTACTTGCCGATGCCGGGCGGGAACAGAATGGACATGACAGCTAACGTCATGAAGCCAGGGTATATGAAGCGGCTGGAAATATAAGATTAGTATATTATACAGCTGAGAGGAAACCCAAAAGTACTTTCTTGATGTTGTTGGGGATGGGGCAATCTTTTCCATGCTGGACTGGGAGAAAAGAAAAAACGTAAATGAAATGAAATGAAATCCTTTATTTGCAAGGGTTATACACATAAAATGATTTCCCGCCTCTTGTCAAAGGCATGCAAAATTTGTTAAAATCACAAATTAAAAAGAATAATACTAAATAAAATTTACAATCAATATAGAATTATGTGTCAATATTATTATTTCAAAGTGATATTGTCAAATTATTAATTCAATTATATTTTGATGTCAAAAAATCATGAATATTGTAAAAGCACTTATCCACTAACCATTTAAACAATGTGTGCTTAAACTTCTTAAATTCAAGCATTTTCATGTGGACCGGTAGTTTATTGTATATTTTTATAGTCATGACATAACAGTTTGTGTAGTAGAATGTATGTACCTGCTTATCTTCCCACGCAGACTGTATAAGCCGGTAGAGGGAATGGGCGTAAATTAAAATCACTATTTGGATTCCGTTCTCCATCTACACGCCCAAACAGCCTCTGTGGTCCAGTGGTTAAGGCGTTTGCCTTATTGACCCGGGGGCCGTGGGTTCGATTCCCACGGGAAGCATACTTTGTTAAGTTGTTTCCAGTTTGGTTAGGACATTGCAGGCATGAATCTCCTTTGTCTGATAAGAAAGATGATTCCGTGCTTCGGAAGGCACGTTAAGCCGTTGATCCCGGCTGCCATCTGGTAGTCGTTAAAGGAACCACGTCAAAGGCCGAGAGGCGGTTCCGCAGAACTCTGACACCAGGGTGTGCATGGTCGACTGACCGTGTCACCTACACGAAATGATGATGATGATGACGCCCAAACAACGCGCTAAATGTGCCCTTTGGTCGTATGCTATTAGCCTCTGTCTACCCGTAAGGGATAATTACGTGATAATATGTTTGTGAAAACAATGGCAGTTCAGCAATGCATTTTTACGTCTAAAAATTAATGTTTAAGAACATGTGATTTTATAAGTTTTATATCTGAAAGTTTTTCGTTTACACAAGATTTTTTCAAATGTGTTTATTTGGCTGCTTAATAAACATGCTAAACGTGGGCTCAAGGTTTTACAGACATGGGCTCTGTCTACCCCGCAAGGGAAAAAGACGTGATAGTATGTATGTATGTGTTTATTTTGAGATGTTCTTTCAACACTAAAAACAATTGTCCGTATGCCTATACAAGTGAAAACTGAGGGATACTCACTTCTTTTGAAGGAAATTGCTCAGCGTCTTGGTATTTCTCATGAACAGAACATACTGCCGATGGAGGAACACCCACAACGCAGCCAGCAGCCCACACACTATCCTGTAAACGAGTAAATCGAAAAATTACTGCCCGCCCACTGCCACTTCAATGAGCTAATCTATTGAAGATCTTTGAAACCCCTGAAAGTTTCAAAAGAGTCATTATGTCATGGTTAGGATGTTGTATGCCAAATATGGCGAATTTATAATAGATTTCAATACTGGAATTCCATACTCAAATGTCGCAAACATTGGGCGTGAAGAATCTTTAAACAACCGTCTTAAAATACATTTTTCTATTTTTCAATGAATACTCTCTACTACCAGGTAAGTTGAAAAACGTCGTATGATTTCTCGTGAGCTACTTTGATACATAACAACACTCATAGTTTATTTCACCTCATTCACCTCGCTCGGTGCTCAAAGCAACTCTTATTGTATGACGAGTTCCGTGGCGCGGTGGTTAACACGCCAGCCTGAGATACGGGGGTCCCGGGTCCGATTCCCGGTCAAGTCATGGTGGAAAACGATCTTTTTCGGATTAACCTGGGTCTTGGACGTTATCATATAAGTATATATTATAAAATATAGTATCATTGAGTTATTATTTTGCGTCACAAGTTCACACACGATGTGGAGTAGGGTGATCTAGGTCAATTCCTGTGATGTGTCCCTATATATTTATTTATTGTAATGATACCTACCCAAGCAGCACGAATACAGCGAATTCCTGAGGATCGAAGGGGAAGTCCTGGGGGAGACTGGTCGGGAACAACGGCTTGACCGTCGGCGTGGCTCCCGACCACACTGACAGGAGACGGAACATCTGAAAGTATAAACAAGTTGCATTATTCATCATCATCATCATCAGGTCTTTCTAGTCTCCACTGCAGGAGCACGACCCTCTCTGTACGACCAGAGCCATATACATTATCAATAATAATTAATTAATTATTGTTACGTTGCATTATTAATAATTAATAAATAGTTTAAAAAACTAAAAAAACACGCTTTTAGCACGCTAGTCATGTATTGTCATCAGAACTCAGAGCGTGTGCAAAATTTCATCCTAATCGAAGACCGGGAAGTGGGTCAAATTAAGATTCCAAGATTTTCTTACATACATAGTTTCAAGTGACGCTAATAAAAGCGTGTTAAAAATAAAAGGAGTTTGTGGTGGAGAGTCAAGGGGTGCAGTTGGTTGCTTTAGACGATTTTGCAAATTGATTTTAGTGGACTTTATAATATGAAATTGGTGTAGTTTGGTGTTATATAAATGCTCGTGTACAAAACTAAAAAATAAAAAGAATTTGTGGTGCGAAGTCAAGAGGTGCAGTTAGGGATTGCGTTAGTCGATTTTGCAAATTGATTTTAGTACTTTATAATATGAAATTGGTGTAGTTTGGTTTTATAAATGCTCTAGCTCATGAGCAATTTGTGTAATAGTTAAACTGTTATATGGACTCTTATTGATTTGTCACAGAAGCTCCTACGAGGCTATCAAAGAAACGCCATCTTTGATACCACTTGTTAAAAAGTGAACCGTATAACACCGTTAATTAGTATCGCTGAGGAGCCCGATGGCCTAGTAGGTGTAAGCATTATAAGCGCTTCTGCATGTTAAGCATCCTGGTTTGTTGGGTGACCGCAAGTGGCATAAAAATATCTAGTGCTCCTCCGTGCTTCGGAAGGCACGTTAAGCCGTTGGTTCCGGCTGTCATCTTCGATGGCAGCCGTTAAGCTACGTTAGATGCCTTTAGGCAGCTTGAAATATGTAATACCAGTGTTGGCCACTACACACACGAAAACAACAAACAACTGAATTCTCGGTAGAAACCATAATATAAAAGAAGAAAGAAAAAGAATAAAAAATCTGACAGTCGCCATTTTTTTTATGTCATAGGACGGCAAACGAGCAAGTCACCTGATGGTAAGTGATCACCGCTGCTCATGGACTAATGTAACCAGAGGTATGACAAGAGCGTTGCCGGCCTTTTATTTTTCCTTCCCCAGAGGGGAAGGGGGATGGGCCTCCGGCGCTCTCATTCACCGAACGAAGCATAGAAGCTGTAAAGCTACTACTCAAACGTCGATTTTCTGTGAGAGTGTGGTACTTCCCCGGACGAGCCGGCCCATTCATGCTACCAGCTAAAGTGATTTTCGCCGGTAGCGTGGCTCTACCACAACTGAAAATAATATTGATTTTTTGCTAACATTACAGAGACTATAAAACTCCGGAGAAGGTTTCAATATCAAGTAAACACGCCAGCCTGCGCTATCAGTGACCTGGGTTCGACCATGGCTCAGGTCACAATGGAAAATGATCTTTTTAGATGAGTGGGTCTTGAATGTTTATTTCGAGCCATCATGTGTCCCACTGCTGGGCAAAGGCCTTCACTTCTTCCATTCAGTCCGGTCTTGCGTTATCTCCTTCCACTCTTTGTTACATTTGTCTGACTCATCACGCCATAGCGTTCATCTATATAAGTATCTATTATTACGACACAAGTTCACGACTTAATGTGGGGTTAGCTCAATCTGTGTGATTTTTACATATATATTTATTAATTAATTGTCACTACTAGAGATACTGGAAAGTGGTTTTTTTTCAGTACCAGGTAAGCCTCCATCTCTACGTCCGCCACCATGCTAAACGCGGCTTTGGGTCTTACTTATAGACCGGAGCTCTGTCTACCCACAAGGGAAAAAGACGGGAGAGTATGTATGTATGTAAGTAGTATATGAGTAGTATATGATTAGCTCCGTGGCGCAGCGGTCAACACGCCTGCCTGCGACACGGATTGTCCCGGGTTCGATCCCCGGTCAGGTCAACATGGAAAATGATCTTTTTCAGATTGACCTGGGTCTTGGATGTTTATCTATATAAGTAAATATAGTATCGTTGAATTAGTATCCCATAACACAAGTCTCGAACTTACTTTGGGGCTAGCTCAATCTGTGTGATTTGTCCGTATATTTGTTTATTTATTTATTTATACATACATACTATCACGTCTTTTTCCCTTGTGAGGTAGACAGAGCCCAAGGTCATAGAACCAACAGGCCACGTTTAGCATCGTAGTGGGCGTTAAGGTGGAAAGACGAATCAAATAGTGATGGGTTGCTAGCCGCATCGCCTATCAATGTGATTCCTTTGATTTTCGCCCAATCCCTTAACCGGCTTTTACGGTGTAAGTATGTATGTATGTAAGAATGGATGTATGTATGTATGTAAGTCTCAAAAGTACTTACAATAGCACTGCAGCAAGCAGCAAAGAAACCTCGCCAGTAATTACGCACTGCGAAGTACGTCGTCGTTACTTCAATCGAGAATAGCACTCCTGAAAGAAAATAAACCATTTTACTTGATAACGTTACCACCATACATTATATTCTGTCATTTCAGCCGCAAGAAGTCCACTGCTGGGCATAGGCCTCCCCTAAGGATTTCCAATATGACTGATGGGAGCGGCCTGCATACAGGGTTTCCCTGCGACCTTGGACAGGTGTTTCGACCACCTGGAGAGTGTCCGATGCTGCGCTTGCCGGCATGGATCGTCATTCAAGAACATTTCCCATCAGTCATCGGCTTTACGCGCTAAGTGCCTTGCCCACTGCAACTTTAAGAAGCTTATCCTATGAGCTATATCGGTGACTTTTGTTTGTAATATAGTATACAATACAGCAATTAATTAATAATCAATGAAATTCCAACATAACTTTTTGAAAGAGTTTGCATAAGCCTTTGATAAAATAAATACAAATTGATTGTAAGAAAAATTAACATTATAAAGGGATATAATTTAAGACTATAACTTTAAAATGCACAGATATCCGTGGATACACTATCTTTTCCCCTATAAGTATAATCAAATTATTCTCAAAATTATTCCGTTTTAATTACTTCTAGAGTTTCCCAAGGAGTCAATTTGGAGCCTCTTCTTTTCTCACTCATCTGACTGTATAACCGGGTTCCCAGTTATTGAGCATCGAAACCCAAGGTCTCTTTTACAATAACAACTAAGTTAAGTTTAACTGATTATAATGTCAAATGATTTGACAAATTTATTACTGCCTCACAGGCTATCAACCCTCGTTTGGCAAATAGCCTCTTTAATTAAACCTTTGAATAGTATAATCTTTCAGCTGCTTTTCATCCCGCGCAGACCGTAAAAGCCGGTCAAAGGATTGGGCGAAAATGTAAGGAGTCACATCAACAGAATGCAGCTAACAACCCATCACTATTTTTATTCCGGTTTCCACCTTTACGCCCACTACGATGCTAAATGCGTAATACGATGTAATGCTTTCCGGATGACCTTGGGCTATACCACCCAGCAAGAGATAAGACGAGATAGTATGATGATGATGAATGATATTGGTGATGATTATATTGATTTTGATGATGATGAATATTGTAAGTTACCTCCAACAGGTGCGGCAAAGCACGAAGCCACACCGACAGCGCAGGCAGCTGCCAGCATTTCCGTAGTCCTCGACTCGTTGGCGTAGATGCCTTGGAAGCTGGTCACTAGCTTGGACAGGAGTGACGCCACCATTGACGCTATGTGTACGGAAGGACCCTGGAATAGACAAAATATATGAACCACGTCTTTATCCCTTACTGAGATAAATATAAACAAATAAATAAATATATACGGACAAATCACACAGATTGGGCTAGCCCCAAAGTAAGTTCGAGACTTGTGTTCATCATTATCATCATCATCAGGACTTTCTTAGTGTTCACTGCAGGAGAACGGCCCTCTCTGTACTACCAGAGCCATATATGAGCCAAGAGCAGTCAGAGGATTTGGCCTACACTCTCCACGCTGGACAGACGGGTTGGATAGGTCTCTTTGATGTTTATAAGCTTTGTTTAGCTTGTGTTTCCTAAGTAGCCTTCTACGACATCCATGGAAAGACTTGGAGTGGTCCTATTCTACTCTTCCGGGGACAACACGCCTTTGACTATGGACTCTCTATACACCGTTACATGTCTTTATTTCAATGATTAAAAAACTGGCCGACTTTTAATGCTTGTGTGCGTGACAGCTCTATGTTATCACACGCATCCTTCGAGCAACACGGAAGGGAGTAGCCATACGCTGCATTCCCCTCTGTCAAGGTACAAGCCAAAATTAGGCATATGCATGTCTATGTGTTAGTTGTGTGTGACTCATCTGTACACAAATTATTTTTTCTTTCTATGTCATTTTTTGTGACAATGTCATAATTACTATCAAGTGACAGTTTAAGTTTTGTATGTAGGTGTGCGGAACTAAACTTGTGTGCACATTTCCCCCCGCAAAAAACGCCAGAAAAATTGTCATAGTAAATTGTCGCTTTGCCCACTCCCTCCGTCCGGTACGGAGGCCGTGTTGCTCGAAGCACGCATCCTGACAATTTATGCCCTCAAAATCCATCAAATTGGTAGCTGTGTGTGCGCGACTAACTATGGGTTGGAAAGTAGTTTTTTCTACGCTTTTAGGCTAATAAGTCTATCTAGGCTTCATATAATCTAAGCCACACGGCTATTATTTAGAAATAAAAGTAATAAAATGAAGAGATTGCGCGCGATTGTGCAAGTGGATTCATCAGTTTCTCGCCAATACCTCTTTCCCCAAGGGCAGGCCAGAGCCCAACGTGGCCGTCAGACCGATCAGCTTGGAAACCAGCGCGCGGAACGTTAAGTACTCCTTCAGGTGGACTCCTCGGAGTATCGTCTTCATCTCGGGTATTCCGGACCCTGGAACACATCAGATATAGAGTAAGATATACATAATAGGTGTAAGTATGAACACAAGTATCTATCAAACCAGCCCGTGAATGAACAACCAATGAACAACTTTTCCCATGGGACCAATGATGATCACACCACCCAAACAGATTTTTCTGATTGGTCCAATGGTTGACTGGTTGAGAATGCCATATGGCATTAAGTCTTTTATTTTTAGCTGTGCAATAAAGTATAAATGAATGATGGGAAATCAACAGAAAATTAGACATTTTCTTACAATTGCTGAGCCGGCCGAACGCGTTTGTATGGAAATGTCTTTTTTTTTTTTTCAAGTATTTGTAGGGTGTGTCCCTAAGGAAAAGTTGTTCATTTTGATGGGCCGGTTTGACGGTTTTAAGGATAAGAGTGTTCAAACTAGGGTGTAAGTTGCGTGGGAAAATTCGATTTGCGAGACCGTTTATGGAGAGGTTCCAAAACATATACCGCCAAAAAAAGGCCATCTAAGAATACCATAGATATTACAATGATTTTCAAAAAGAAAATTAAATTATTATTGACGGATAAATGCTATTATAGTTTGACTGAATATTTGAATGATAATTATATTGACCATACTTAGATTTATTATTATTTTTATATAATTTTAATTTCTGTTTGTTTTTTTAATTTTATGTTATTATCAAAATGCATGTAATTGAAAATCTTGACATAAATTTCACAGAACTATTGTACGTCCTTCTGGCAAACTTCTGGGCAGGGCACAGTGATACTTATTCAATATTGTACATCTTTTACCTACCTGTGGTTCCACAATAAAGATATTTGTATTTGTACAATTCTACAGGAATAGATGTCTCATAATTAGGGGGCACGCGTTCTAGCAAATGCTCTGGCAAGCTAAGTTTCAGAGTCACCGTTAACTGGCTGTAGTTCCACTGATATTTAAGTTTTTAGTAACTTGGCTATACTCTGCGCGCCACTATATGCACGAAGCCAGCAGCAAACAGAAAGACAGACAGGTAACGACGCACCAACTGCCATCTAACAATGTCGATATTATATCTCATCATCACGTCTTTTTTAGCAGTCAGAGGATTCTCCAAGATATGACCCTCTCTGTGCAACCAGCTATACATATATTAGCCACGCTGGCCGGACGGGTTATAGATCCCTTTGACGTTTATAATTATAAGCTTGTGTTTCCTAAGGGTCAGTTCACACCGAGACGCGACGCGGCGCGACGCTGCGCGCACATTTTTCACTACACGAAAAGATACACATTACATTGTGAGAATTCAGATTACGTTGCACCACCACCAGCACTGCGCCTCGAGGTGCCTCGCGGCGTAGCGCGACGTATCGTGACGGAGCGGTGCATCGCCGGACGCGCGGCGTGCAAGAGCGGTGCTGCGTCTCGCGGTGCAGCGCAGCGAGGCGTCGTCCTGCTACGATTTTAAGATGCGCCTCGCGACGTTGCGATGCGTCTCGCAACGACGCGCGGTGCAGCGCGAAATCATTGGCCTCTTTGAGTATCGTCGCGTCGCGTCGCGTCTCGGTGTGAATCGACCCTAAGTCGCTGTCTACGACATCCACGGGAAGACTTGGAGTGGTCCTATTTTACTCTGCCGAGAACCACACGTATCACATGATTTAGTTAAAGTTTTTTTAGCCCTATTCCTACCCTCGTTTGGGAGCTTCAGAACTGCAAGTAAATAAATGAAGTACAAGTATTTGCTTGCGCCGGAATCCAACTTCGTGGTCCTCATGTCACAGGCTGTGGTAACCACTGCAACCGGGCGGGAACCACACGGCATTGTGATGTGTGTGATAACTATTCTTTACGGTCGTTCTTCAAGTTTAGGATTTCTCCACAGACCTGTCTATGGTTTTTTAGAACTATCAACAGTTTTTAGTTACTTGCCTATACTTTGCGCAGCCACTATGTGTACGAAGCCAGCAGCAAACAGAATGAGACAGACAGGCAGCGACACCCACGCCACGTACTGGCTGAAAGTTGACGTCGCTAAGTCTTTGTACATCCACATACGAGCTGAAAATAAAAAGTCGCATAATCAACAATTTTAAGTCTTTGATGTACAACAGGTACAGAGTACTCCTATAGTAGGAGGTGCATAAAACTGACTCGAATCATTATCATCATCAGGTCTATTTTAGACTTCACTGCAGGAGCACGACCCTCTCTGTATTACTAGAGTCATATGTTAGCCAGAGCAGTCAGAGGATCAGAGGAAACTGGCTCCCCTACAAATCGATTTCAAATTATCAGGTTTATCTGGTGGCGACCGCACTATAACTGGTTTCACATTTACAAAACTGTTCTTATTATTAATATCGGTCTAGTACTTAGTTCCTAAGATGAGCGCGTTGCACTCTTCAGCTTTATAATATTAGTATACCTAGATTAATAAAATAATGCAAGCCTAATACCTAACTCTTGACAACTGCCGTGCACAATTTTTTAGAGGTCACTTACACATCCATTAACAGTTATTATATTTAAAAATAAAAATTTACAATTATACGAAAACACAACATACATTGGTATTTTTTTCTGGCCTCCCAGAATATAAGGAATTTTTCATTTAGTAACAATTTTTACTCAATCTCATACAAAATATTTGATACAGTGTTATTTAAGATTTTCAGTGAGCGTCTATTGCGATTTGTTTATTTCTAGACTAAACATAGTAACAAAAACTTTATTAGTTTGACTCATTCTTTACGTTTAACACTTTCTAACTAGTCTTTAAACAAAATAGCAAAAAGTGATTTACCTCTCACCAACCTCGGGCGGCGTGTAATAAAAACTTCTAGTAGTTAAAAATATGTCTCATACAATACAAAAACAACAGTTAGGTGCATCGGGTAAAAAAACCTTTAGTAAATGTCTGGTTTTAAAGAAAACTTGGCAATTCTTTAGTAACTACTAGCAGCTAAATGACTATGATGGGCATTCAAAATAATAATAATAAAAAAATTCCAATTCTTTCCAATTAAAAGAGTGCGATTTAGAATAGCTTAGCACGAATTTAGATATTCTGCTGATTCGAATCGATAGAATCACTTTCTTCTTTATAAAGACACATATTTTTAAAGCGCGGAGTTGCGCCGTTTTCATATTATAAGCTCTTCTTCTTCTTCTGTTTTATTTTATATTATATAGCTTCCACCGAAATTTCAGTGATTTCCAGTATAATGAGATACTAAGTATCGGTGTTGTACGGTAAATTTTTCCAAGTAGCATCAAAGATGGCGTATGTTCTTTGATGCCTCGTGGGAGTTTCTGGCGGCAAACCTATACGAGTCCATTTATCAGTCCACTTTAACTATTTCACAAATTGTTTATGAGCACGAGCATTTATAACACCAAACTACACCAATTTTATATAATAAAGTCGACTAAAATCAATTTGCAAAATTGTCTACGGCAAACTTCAACTGTACCCCATGACTGTACCCCTTGACTTCCCACCGCAAACTCTCATAAGCTCTTTAACTTTCATAATTTCCATACTAAATGACAAAAAAAAAAATAAGTTATTCACAGAAGGTAGGTTAGGTTTATTTTATTAGGTTTCCTTGTGATCAAATCAGAGCGAGCACGCGAAGCGAGCAAGCGTTCTCAACTTAGGGCGAAACCCTCACGTTTTTTGTTACTTACTTGTAAAAAATTAAGTGCGATTTTGTTTGAAACATTTAATTACGACTCAGCGCTTTAAAAATCATATTGTTGAGAAGAGCAAGGCAAGTTCTATTAGATTCAGAAATAACAAATTCGTGCTAAGCTATTCTAAAGCTCACCGAACCCAGGCGACACTAAGCGACACACATGACATTTCATCGGTGCTTTGTATCATCCTCGTATATTGTATGATATGTTTGCGATTAGTTGTGGTAGAGCCCCGCTACCGGCGAAATTCACTTTTACTAGTAGCATGAATTAGCCGGCTCGTCCGGGGAAGTACCACATTCCCACAGATAATTGACGTTTAAGTAGTAGCTATAACGCTGCTATACTTTGTTCGGTGAGTGAGAAAGCCGGAGGCCCATCCCCTCCTCCTCTTGGGAGCGTAAAATAAAAGGCCGGCAATGCTCTTGCCACACCCCTGGCGTTGCAGTTGTCCATGGGCAGCGGTAATCACTTACCGTAATAAATGAATATAATTCAAAAAGGTACTAAAACTTACCATTATTACAAATAGCTATCCCCCTGTCCATGGCGAAGTTGAGGCATGCCATGATGATGCCCAGTAGGGCCAGGAAGACCCAGTCCTCGCCCAGCCGCGCGAACGTGTGTCTCCAGACATATCCTGCAAGAAACTTTATATAATTGCTTATTTATTGCGATCGTGAGCAGTGGTCGGGACTTGTGGAGCATGTTAACTCGAGGGGTAAATTGCAAGAGATGATAAAACCGTCGACAAAAAGAGCACACCCATTTGCTTTCTTGATGTTAAGGTACATATACTTAGCGCGTGCTGGTCACTTATTATAATATGAGTAGTTTGTTTGTTTGTTTTTCGTATGTGTTAGTGGCCAACACTGGTGCCAGATTTTTCAAGCTGCCTTAAGGCATCTGACATAGCTTAACGACTGCCATCAACGATGACAGCCGGGACCAACGGCTTAACCTGCCTTCCGAAGCATGGAGGAGCTCGAGATATTTTTATGCCACTTGCGGTCACCCATCCAAGTAGGGACTGCACCAGGGGTTGCTTAACATACGTAAGCGCTCATAGAGCTCACACCCACTGGACCATCGGGCTCCTCCATATGAGTAGTTTTAGTTACTTTATACATTATCATTGCTTATTTATTGCGAGCGTGAGCAATGATCGGTACAAGTGGAGCATATTAAACTAAACTTAGGGTATTAAATTGCTTGAATGAATAATACCGCCAGCGAAAAGTACGGAGGAAGGCTTTTCATAATCAGGTTGTTTTAAGTCTTCACTGCAGGAGCATCTCTTGTACTACCAGAGCCATATATTATCCAGGCAGTCAGAGCATCTGGCCTACACTCTCTACACTGTCCAGACGGCTTGGAAAGGAAGGCTTTTGCCTTGCTCCTTTGCGTATCATCTGTCCACTTCATTTAAGTTTAAGTACACATGCTCCGTGCGTGCTGGTCACTGATTATGAGTCGTTTTAAACTACAAAGTACGTTAAACGTGTCATCATCATCATCATCATCATCAGGTCTTTCCAGTCTCCACTGCAGGAGCACGACCCTCTCCGTACTACCAAAGCCATATACTAGCCTGAGTAGTCAGAATATTTGGCCTACACTCTCCACGCTGGCCAGACGGGTTGGAGAGGTCTCTTTGATGTTAATAAGCTTTGTTTAGCTTGTGTTTCCTTAGTCGCCTTTTACGACATCCACGGGATGACTTGGAGTGGTCCTATTCTACTCTGCCGTGTGGTTACACGGCCACGTTAAACGTGTATCGCCATACATATACTGCAAGAAACTTTATATCATTGCTTATTTATTCCGATCGTGAGCAGTAATCGAGACTTCATCATCATCCTCAGGTCTTTGCTAGTCTCCACTGCAGAAGCACGACCCTCTCTTTACTACCAAAGCTATATATTACCCAGAGCAATAGGATTTGGCTTACACTCTCCGCGCTGGCCAGACGGGTTTGAGAGGTATCTTTGATGTTTATAAGCATTGTTTAGCTTGTGTTTTCTAAGTTGATTGATTAATAGAGATGAGAATACCGCTGACAAAAAGTTTAGTATGTAGTCTAATTTTAACTGATTTGCGTCTCAATTTCGCTGGACGACAAAGCCGGAGATAAAACAATTCCGCGCACGATTGATCCAGTTAGCGGTGGTCTCCCGCGCAAAATAAATTGATATATCAGATCGGACGGGGGCGTCCACTAGCATCCTATGATCAGTAATTGTAGGGTCACTCACGAACGTCATCATCATTATCAGATCTTTTTTAATGCACTTTGACTTCTGCAAAGTAACGTCTGAATCAATTCAAGATCTTTTCTAGTCTCCACTGCAGGAGCATGAGCATGACCCTCTCTGTACTACCAGAGCCATATATTAGCTAGCAGTCAGAGGATTTGACCTACATACACTCTCTACCCTGGCCATATGGGTTGGAGAGATCTCTTTGATTTTTATAAGGTTTGTTTAGCTTGTATTTCCTTAGTCGCCTTCTACGACATCCACGGGAAAACTTGGAGTGGTCCTATTCTACTCTGCCGGGAACCACAAGGTGTAATATTTGTTAGTAGTACATGATATTGGTACGTTTTATTTTTTTCCTCTGTGATAAAACTTACGTATGACTACCAACCTGATAAAAAGATGTTAGACCTGTGAATAGTTTACCAAACTTTTAGTACCACTAACTGCCACAGCTACCACGAAGAGCGGTATTTTACTGCCGCCCATAGTGCCAGTGCAACTCGTAAAATCGATTTTTTTTTTGGAACCCACGTTGCCATCTATGTACCATTGTAAAAATAAATGCTATGCCACTCAAGTTGGCACGTAATGCTTTGCATGCACAGCATGAACTCTATGTAGAGATCGGTGATAAAGTTTTCCATAGCTACGATTGTTTTTGTCATCCGACGGATCATATGATCTAAGTGGACAACCCCGATCTGTCGCTGGTCTTACATAAATTAATATTCGTCGATATCGAGGCCGCCCCTCGCGGCGAACGCGATTGTCTTAAGTGATTTAGGACTATGACAAATGGGAGTAGATGGGGTCGAGACTTCAGGATTTGGTATTAAGCGAGCGCAAAAACAAACATTTTTGTTTGTGATGTCTTTCCTCCTGACTTTCAAAGACGCCGTGGTAAATTTTACTGTACGTCAAGGTATCGGGTGAAAGCTGTACGGGAATTCTGGGATTCGTTCTGCTTATTTCAGACAAGCAGTTTTGATTTTACCAAGTCTATCCGGGCCCCCCGTACCAACGACCCCCGAAGCGCAAGAATTTGGAGGATGTAACCTAGAATACGCTTAGATGACAGAGACATCACTTTCTCATAGTCTTCCAAGCCGTGGCGCAGCGGTCAACACGCCTGCCTGCGACACGGAAGGTCCCGGGTTCGATCCCCGGTCAGGTCAAGATGGAAAATGATCTTTTTCAGATTGACCTGGGTCTTGGATGTTTGTCTATATAAGTATCTATTATAAAATATAGTATCGTTGAGTTAGTATCCTATAACACAAGTCTCTAACTTACTTTGGGGCTAGCTCAATCTGAGTGATTTGTCCGTATATATTTATAATTATTTATTTATAATCTCAGATGAGTATGTCACCGACCCTTAGATGTCAAAGACATCAATATTTTTTCAGCTCTCACAGGCATATTTTTACCTTGGGTTCTTAGATTTAGATTGGAGCCTATGTTTCTAGCTTTGGAGAAAGTTTTTTTTAAAATTGGTCCACCGAGCTCCTCTTCAAGAATTTTATTGTGCCTACCTAATATTTTATAGAACTTTCCCCAGGTCTGTGTTTGCTCGTGGCTTCCAACTTCTTGTATCGTTGTTTCTCGTCTTTCCGTCTCTTCTTTCAAAGTCTACAAAGTCCCTTCGCTTTCTCTCTAGCATTTATAGAAATAGCAGAGCCTTGTACCACCTACCTAATACTTTACTAGCTAAATAATTTAAAGCTATAATACTTTAAATAACTTCCCCCTAGGTCTAGTACAATGTTTGGCCGTAGCTTCCAACTTCTTTTGTCTTAGTTTGTCGTCGCTTTTTTCGAAGTCAACAAACTCGTCAAGTTTCCTCCCTATTATTTAAAGAAATAAGTAGTGTCATCGTCGTCTTACTTAATACTTTAAAGAATTTCCCCCTAGGTATGTGCTTGCCCGTAGCTTTCGACTCCTTTTGTCGTAGTATATCATCTTTGCGTCGCTTCTTTGAAAGATAACAAAGTTTAGACACTTTCTCTTCTGTATTTATAGAATTAAGTAGTGCCTTGTTTCACCTACCTAATACTTTGAAGAACATCCCTCTAGATCTGTGCTTGCTCGGCCGTAGCTTACTATTACTTTTGTTGTAGTTTTTCGTCTTTCCGTCGCTTCTTTCAGAGTCTAAGTTAGTTAGTAAGTCTAGTGTAAGTTGCCTAGTTTTACCTACCTAATACTTTAGAGAACTTCCCACAAGGTATGTGTTTGCCCGTAGCTTCCAACTCTGTTTGTCATAGTTTGTCGTCTTTCTGTCACTTCTTCTGAAGTCTACAGACTCGTCAAGTTTCCTATCTTTAATTTAAAAAACTAAGTAGTGTCATAGTCATCTTACTTAGTACTTTAAAGGACTTTCCCCTAGGTCTGTGCTTGCCCGTAGCTTCCAACTCCTTTTGTCGTAGTTTGTCGTATATGTAACTTATTTCAAAGTCTACCAAGTCTAGCAGCCTTGTTTTTATAGACATTAGTAGTGCCATAGTCGTCTTACCTAATACTTTAAAGAACTTTCCCCTAGGTCTATGCTTGCCCGTAGCTTCTAACTCCTTCTGTCGTAGTTTGTCGTCTTTCCGTCGCTTCTTGCGGAGTCTGCGGAGTCTCCTCGCTTCTTCCCGGGCTGCTTCGCTTAGGTCGCGTTGATAGCGACCATACATCTGTGGAACAAAAGAAAGTAGACGTTAATTTCCAGTTTCAATTTAAGTTTCTTTGTTTATTCATGTATTTATTAACGCTAGTAAAAGTAAATACAAAAATTCGAATCATTCGCAGTCATCAATCACAATATAAGGCGCGCCGCGGCACCGGTGTCGCTGTCATTTCATTCAAAATGCGCGACACTTGCCGCTGTCACCGAGCTTAAATGTTAACTGTTAGGCTACGCTTCAGCGAGAAATGTGCTAGGCCGCGTAGCGAGGGATGTGTTTTTCAAGAACCAGAAATCTCTTCATTTACCTTGCCTCGTTCAGCACGGCTTATCGGAAAGAGGTTTTTGTACGTACGAAACAAGCAAAAGATGTGTGGAATGTGTTGCGAGGTTTGTGACATACCGCACGAAACACTTTCCTCGTACAACTTTGGTGGAAACCCCACACATTTTCACAGCACAGCTAGACATCCTCGCACGACACATTTCTCTCGCCCATCTCTGGTGGAAAGGCAGTCTTTTTGCATTATTTATGTATATTACTTTCCCTGTATTCTCTCAAGACACGGCCATTCCGTTATTCACCAACAAAATGGCGACCGGAAAAAGCCTATAGCAAACAGGATTCCCGCACGCTAACACAATTTGCAGCATTACGGCCAATTTCGTGGTAGTTCACTCAAGTTGGTTAATACATTATACAAGGTGTAAATCTATGGTCAGGGGTGTCATGTTCAACTGTCTGTCCGGTGGTTGACGGTATAGCAGTACTATCATTAACTCTCTGTACTTTCACATCAAACATGGTGGGCCATGCCTCTTTAGATGTATTGAAACGTACATCCATTTGCGTCAATGTATTCAGAAAATAGCATATATATATATATATATATATGTATATATATAATAGCCTCTGCAGGCATTTTTCCACGTCAAATAACTTAAAGAATTTAATTTATAATAATAATTTAATAATTGTTTAATACTAATGAGTGTTCGATACAATTAATTTGTGCCGTGTGGCTTTTCGGCAGAGTAGAATAGGACCACTCCAAGTCTTCCCGTGGATGTCGTAGAAAGCGACTTGAGAAACACATGCTAAACAAAGCTTCAAACATCAAAGAGACCCGTCTGGCCAGCGTGCAGAGTGTAGCCCAAATCCTCTCCTCGGTCGTACTCCTGCAATGGAGACTAAAAAAAGAATTGATGATCATGATTGAAGACTAAGATTAGCCAAAACAACACATACCATGACTCTTTCACCCTTTTTCCTTGTTTCCATCATTCCTGAACTATGTGGTCTCAACGCCTTAATCGTACGATTTGTTCTCAGAGACTCGCATAGATGGCGCCACTCGAAACTACACAACATTGTATCTACCGTATTATGAGAATATAAAACATGATTCACAAAATATATCTTATTACAAATCAAAACAATATTTTAGGCATAATATTTTAAAATGACACCGTTTATTTACTAAGTTAAAGGCTAACGAAAATTACCGTCATCTAGTATCGACTACCAAGCAACTCTCCTGCGCCATACATTCGCCTGCTTTTTGCAACCTTAATTTGGTCCAATATTTTTGTATGAGGTGGGCAGTCTATTACGTTAGTATTATATTGTCTTTGCCTGAAGTAAAGGTCTGACTTCAGGCATAAAGTTTCACAACTACTTCCAATGTACTTCGATGGCTACTGCCCGAACTCGTGACTGTTTGCGGTAACAGATTAATAAAGCTTGCTTTAGCCGAGATAATAATGGTAAAGTAATTATTTGGACACGAATTACGCGCAAATTCACCTTGATTAGGAGATTAATGAGATAATTCTCTCTCTCTCTTAATATTTTTACGTGTATTTCGGGTGTAATTAGCCTATTTCTGCCGCCAACTGTTTGGTTTGGTTTTTCATATTAAGTGCTATGTTTAATTTAAATAGCAGATTTTTTATTCGTTTTCATTTAGCCATCTTCTCTTCATTTGGCACAAGCTGAAAATCAGCGCTATGGTATTCAACTTTCTATTACCTATACCATTTAGTAGAAAGTTGATCAAAAACGCCTGATCTGCCGAACATATTTGTTCGAAACTTTTTAGGGTCGCCGTGGTGCAATGGTTAACATGCCAGCCTGCAACACGAGGGACCCGGGTTCGACCCGGCCAGATCATGCTGGAAAATGGTCTTTTTGCAGATTGGCCTGGGTCTTCGATGTTTATCTATATATAAGTATCTATTATAAAATATTGAAACGTTGAGCTAGTATCCTACGACACTTGCTGTGCTAGCTCCACTCAATATGTGTGATTTGACTCAATATATTTATTTATTTGCGCGTAATATATATACTTATTTAGTGGCGCCGTGTGGTTCCCGGCTGAGTAGAATAGGACCACTCCAAGTCTCCCCGTGGATGTCGTAGAAGGCGACTAAGGAAACACAAGCTAAAGAAAGCTATAAACATCAAAAAGACCTCTCCAATCCGTTTGGCCAGCGTGGAGAGTGTAGGCCAAATCCTCTGTCTGCCCTGGCTAATATATGGCTCTGGTAGTACAGAGAGGGTCGTGCTCCTGCAGTGGAGACAAACAAAGACCTGTTGATGATGATGATTTATTTATTTATTCTTTCAGTTGGTGGAGTCACCGCTTCAATGCTTTTACGAGACGAAACTTCATCCGATAAGATAAATAACTTTTATGACTACTTCGACATAAATACAAATACATACATATTATCACATCTTTATCCCTTGCGCGGTAGACAGGGTCCACGGTCATAAAACCCGACGGCCACGTACAGTAGGTGAGTGGGTGTTGAGGTGGAAAGTTGAATTAAAATAGTGTATGGGTGTATTAATATGGGTTGCAAGCCGCATCACTTAAAACGTGAAACCTATGATGTTCGCCTAATCCCTTGACCAGCTTTTACAGTCTGCGCGGGAAGAAAAGCAGCTGGTATATTATATGTTTTCCCTTTTCTCCCAAACCAGCATGTAAGTACTTCGAGTCTTAGGTTAAACAGTACTATCATAACAAAAATCTTGGAGAATCAAATTTAATTCAGTTAACACATACTGGTAGCAATATAGCAACAAAACTTGCACATTTACTTAGTTGACAAGGAAAAGGCGTAGGAGTATCATAAAAAAGTTATGAGGTAATATAAAAATAAGCTTTTTTATCTCGTGACCGAATTAGGTTAAGGTCCAAACCTACGAGGTCGTAGGTTGTTGGTTTGCATAAGTATGATCTTTTAGGGTCCATTTATTGCTGTCACGTAACACCTTGTTGTTTTTGAGTCACACCCACACAGCATAGCTTTTATTTTTTGAGTTTATAGGTACTTACCTTTGTGTTACGTTAACGTCAATTAAGCTTTGGCATCATCATCATCATCACTCCACTGCGAGAGCACGACCCTCTCTGACCAGAGTTATATATGGCATATTGGCCAGAGCAGTCAGAGGATTTGGCCTACATTCTTCACGCTGGCCAGACGGGTTGGAGAGGTCTCTTTGATGTTTATAAGCTTTGTTTAGCTTGTGTTTCCTAAGTCTCCTTCTACGACATCCATGGGAAGCCTGAAATGATGATTTTTCAAGCTGCCTAAATGCAGCTGACATAGCTTAAGAACTGCCAACAACAATGACAGCCAGGAACAATAGCTCAACGTGGCACTTTGAGCAGCTCGAAATATTTTTTATTCCACTTGCGGGCACCCATCCAAGTGCGCTGCACCTAGGGTTGCTTAACATGCGGAAGCGCTATAATAATGCTCACGCCCACTGGGCCATCGGGCTGTTCGATGATGATGAAAGACTGTATCTTCAGAGTATCCTCAAAGTAAATCAAACATTGTACTCTGCATCCACATCGCATTTCCAAATATAGCGCCGCCTACGCATCTGTGACTGCACTAATTACTCCAATTACTGATAGCGTAATGCCATTGTAATACGAGTACTACGCTGGATCCCACTGGTTTCCATTAATGCATTAGCATAGAAGATACTACATAGTTGCAATAAGGCGTAGGGATATAAGAAACTGCCTTGTGGTTCCCGGCGGAGTAGAATAGGACCACTCCAAGTCTTCCCGTGGATGTCCTAGAAGGCAACTTAGGAAACACAAGCTAAACGAAGCTTATAAACATCACAGAGACCTCTCTAACCCGTCTGGCCAGCGTAAAGAGTGTAGGCGAAATCCTCTCACTACCATATTCTGGCTAATATATGGCTCTGGTAGTACTGAGGTTCATGCTCTTACAGTGGAGACTTTAAAGACCTGATGATGATGATGAAGGCTGATAGCGTAATGCCATTGTAATACGAGTACTAAGCTGGATCCCACTGGTTTCCATTAATGCATTAGCATAGAAGACAATACATAGTTGCAATAAAGCGCAGGGATATAAGAAACTGCTTTGTGGTTCCCGGCTGAGTAGAATAGGACCACTCCAAGTCTTCCCGTGGATGTCGTAGAAGGCGACTTAGAAAACACAAGCTAAACGAAGCTTATAAACATCACAGAGACCTCTCCAACCCGTCTGGCCAGCGTAAAGAGTGTAGGCGAAATCCTCTCACTACCATACTCTGGCTAATATATGGCTCTGGTAGTACTGAGGGTCATGCTCTTACAGTGGAGACTGAAAAGACCTGATGATGATGATGAAGGCTGATAGCGTAATACCATTGTAATACGAGTTCTATGGTGTATCCCGCTGGTTTCCATTAATGCATTAGCGTAGGAGATACTACATAGTTGTAATAAAGCGCAGGGATCTGAGAAACTGCTGTGTGGTTCCCGGCAGAGTAGAATAGGACCACTCCAAGTCTTCCCGTGGCCGTGGATGTCGTAGGATGCGACTTAGGAAACGAAAGTTGAACAAAGATCCTCTCACTGCCATGCTCTTGCTAATATATATCTATATAATATCTCTGGTAGTACACATAGGGTCATGCTCCTACAGTGGAGACTTAAAAGACCTGATGATAATGATGATGAAGGCTGATAGCGTAATACGAGTACTACGC
Organism: Rhodophaea formosa; assembly: GCA_963082605.1. Classification (NCBI taxonomy): domain Eukaryota; kingdom Metazoa; phylum Arthropoda; class Insecta; order Lepidoptera; family Pyralidae; genus Rhodophaea; species Rhodophaea formosa. Next base: position 1,495,815 of record OY720228.1, on the reverse strand, counting down.
TGGATCCCACTGGTTTTCATTAATGCTAAAGCATAGAAGACAATACATAGTTGAAATAAAGAGCAGAGATATGCAAAACTGTGCCGTGCGGTTCCCGGCAGAGTAGAATAGGATCACTCCAAGTCTTCCCGTGGATATCGTAGAAGTCGGCTTAGAAAAACCAAGCTAAACAAAGCTTATGAACATCAAAGAGACCTATCCAAACCGTCTGGCCAGCGTGAAGAGTGTAGGCCAAATCCTCTGACTGTCCTGGCTAATATATGGGCTCTGGTAGTACAGAGAGGGACGTGCTCCTGTCGTGGAGACTAACTAAGACCTGTTGATGATGATTTATATTCATTCATTTATACTGGTTTACTGAATGTCCTCGTCTGTATAGCCGAATGTTTGCGTATTCACTCTTGTTAATCCCGACCCCAAATTGAATGAAGGTCATATCTAGGTCTTGAGGCGCTCTAAAGCTTTGTACACATTTACATTACATATCTATGATCTTGAAGAGCCCGATGGCCCCGTGAGCGTGAGCATTGTTAGCGATTACGCATGCTAAGCAACCCGGGCGCAGTTCTCACTTTGATGGGAGCTAATACCCTGCTTCGGAAGGCAAGTTAAGCCGTTGGACCTGGCTGTAATCATTGACGGCATTCGTTATGCTATGTCACTTGTGGCCACTTATCCCCGTGTTGGCCGAGCCCTGGGTTTCTTAATTTGTATAAGCGCTAATAATACGTACGTCCTCGAAGCCATCGAGGTACTATCTATACCTACTTAATATTATATAGCGTAAAGATTTGATTGTTTGTTTGCATTGAATAGGCCCCGAAACTACTTGAATAATTTTCAAAATTCTTCCACCTGTAAGAAGCTCATTTATCTGCGGGTGACATAGGCTATAATTTACGCGGACGAAGTCGCGGGATAATTGCTAGTGGTAATAAAGTAGAAAGGGGGAGAAAAGAAAAAACGTAGAATGTACCAGCTGCTTCGCTTCCCGCACAGATCGTAAAAGCCGATCGAGTTAATGGGCGCCAGGAATCATGTCAATAGACGATGCGGCTAGCAACCCACCACTATTTTGATTCCGTTCTCCATCCACAAGCCCACCAACATGCTAAACGTGGCTTTTAGGTTTTATTAGACCTGGGCTCTGTCTACCCGCAAGGGAAAAAACGTGATAGTATGTATGTATAAATATTAACCCAACTTTTTCTCTCAAGTCACGTTATCAGAATAAAAACAATCGGTACCTACCGGTTACTGTGATTGACGTCACAGCGGTCGATGACCCTTGTGAAGCTCTCTACATAAGATTTATAATATGACCCACAGAACACAGAAAGACATACCTATATGACAGCAAAACAACGCAGTGGTTATCAACTTTTCACAATACATAAATATCGTCACGTCTTTTCCCCTTGCGGAGTAGACAGAGCTCAGATAAGCCACGTTTAACATGGTGGTGAGCGTGGAGATGGAAAACGGAATCAAAATAGTGATGAGTTGCTAGCCGCATCGCCTATTAATATGATTCCTTTGAAATTTTCGCCCATTCGCTCGATTGGCTTTTACTTCGCATGGGAAGAGAAGCAACTGGTACAATCACTGTTTTTCTTTACTCTTAGACCAGCGTGGAAGAAACAACTTTTTAACTTTTCGAATACTGATCTGAGAACCTGTCCTTCCACTCAGATTGACCCCCAGAAAAAATGCGGGGTTTTTACATTTCACTCGTTTCTCTGTGCATGTGAAACTTGAAAAATCTGAGACCAGGGTTGGCCATTTCATCATCACCATCAGGTCTTTTTTAATCGCCTCTACAGGAGCACGATCCTCTGTATACCATTGCTATATACATAGAAATTGTTTTTTTTTATCTATGGCTTTATATTTAGCCAGAGCAGTCAGAGGATTTGGCATACGTTCTCCACGCTGGCCAGACTGGTTAAAGAGGTCCCTTTGATGTTTTTAAGCTTTTTTTAGCTTGTGTTTCCTCAGTCGCCTTCTACGACATCCACGGGAAGACTTGGAGTGGTCCTATTCTACTCTGCCGGGAACCACACGGCCACGGGCCATTTACACATATGCAAAATAAACAAACAACCCTGTCCCTGAGACAAACAGACGGGCAACCAAATAACTTTATATTATACGTCCTTTTTTACCTGTAAAGGTATTTTTTTACTTTAAGGCACCTTAATTTGTCTCAAAATTTACGAGTTTTTGTGAAAATGGTCTCCCAAAGGACTAAGTAACGTTGACATCAGCCGTGGAAGAACAGGTTTCTCAAAGGTACGGCGTAATAACTTAACAACACACATATAGGTACCTTCTTACAAAGGGTTCACTTAACAATACAGTTGGAAATGCATATTTCGACTTTGACTTTGTACTCTTACAAGATGATGAAACTAAGTTGGTGGAGGCAACTGGGGAAAAATCGCTTAGGTAAATATATAAATATATAGGGACATATCACACAAATTGAGCTAGCCCCACAGTAAGTTGTGAACTTGTGTCGCAGGATACTAACTCAACGATACTATATTTTATAATATATACTTATATAGATAAACATCCAAGACCCAGGTCAATATGAAAAAGACCTTTTTCCATAGTGACCTGACCGGGGATCGAACCCGGGACCCCCGTGTCGCAGGCTAGCGTGATGACCGCTGCGCCACGGAGCTCGACTATATATCCTCGAAATAAGAGGAGTAGTGTGAAGTTTTGGACATTTTCGAATAGGATAAGGATATAACTATAACCGAATCCCTAAGCCGTGTGGTTCCCGGCAGAGTAAAATAGGAATGGGTCCTACCCTACCGACACCAAGTTTCAAGTATCTGGAATGACTCAGACATTTCAAGTTGAAATGTACAAATACTTTTGAATGTCAGTGTTCCTTAATGATTCGACAAGATGTGCTTCTGTGTTTTCACCTATAACCCGTAGTCCCTGCATGTAGGCTTTATTGATGTGCTCAAAGCCATATTCTGCAAGTAGAAGAGTATTTTTCCTCTTCTTGGTAGATTCTGAGGAGCCTAATAAGCCACGCATGGTCTTCCTCGTTGGCCACAAGTCGATAGTATAGAAAATTTATCAGAGTCCGGTAACTCACCGAATACCCTGTGTTTATATATAATTATTCTTCTCTAAAAGTGTTTCTTTTGTTCGAGATGCCAGGGCCCAGCGCTTATTAAACGTTGGAAGAATGTGCCTTTGTATATCACTTAATATAAAACATATGTCGTTTTCAGAAACATTGTCAGGATGTCGTAAAGGTAAAAAACATAAGCCAAACAAAGATTATAAACAGCATAACCCTTCCAAGCCGTGGAGAAAGTTGTCCAAATATTGTTGGTGAACAAACACTAACTGATAAAACCAAAACCCACGCGGACGAAGTCGCAACATATAAATTGCATTGTCATAACAAAATTAATTTAATACACATGGCAATAAATCATAAGTCACGCGAGGGACTGTCGTAAACGTCAATATGCTACTTTTCACGATTACATTGGTAATTTACACCTGTATGGCGGATTGCGTAAGCCAATGCTTCAGGCCGAAATTCATGATTTTACACAACTGTCCAGAAAAAGGAGTATAATGTTTCTAGAACTAGTAGTTCGTCGCGAACTTGGACCCCGCGAACATCTTAATCATCACTTCCCAACTTATACTTATTATAAATGCGAAAGTAAGTTCGTTTGTTTGTTTATTAGTTTGTTACGCTTTCACGCCTTATTTATTTAACGGATCATCATGAAATATTGCACATAGGTTGGGGCTCTTCTCAGTACCCCAACCTATGTGCAATATTTCATGGTCATTCTAGGTTGACAATCAGGCATACAGCCGACCCACAAGAAAGTTACTACTGTTCCTAGATTATGGGCGTCTATGAAGCTTGGTACCACCGTATGCATTGGGTGTTTACTCACAAGTTTGAGTTGCCAGTATATATTCTGTCATGAGGTCTATCCTTTGTAAATCTTCCTGAAAAGCCATGCTACTTGGGCAAACAGTCGAAATAAATCCGGAGTCTGATCAACTTCTGCCAGGTCCTATCCTGATCACCTGACATTTTAAATGAGCTGGAAGTATCCAATAAGTACCGCAAGGCGACACCTTGGATTACACAATTGTGTCAGAGACTTGAAAACCCGTGGGCTTGAGGATCCCCCTGTGTCCTAATATAAGCAAGATGTCTGTTATGTAGACAATCAGGCATACAGCCTACCTTTAAGAAAGTTCCTACTGTTCCTAGATTATGGGCGCCTATGAAGCTTGGTACCACGTAACCATTAGGTTTATTAACTAGTTGGAATTGCCAGTGGACATGCGGCTCATCCAATGAAAACCTTGCTGGAAAGCTCGACGAGCTCCGTAGCGCAGCGGTCAACACGCCAGCCTGTGACACGGATGGTCCCGGGTTCGATCCCCGGTCAGGTCAAGATGGAAAATAATCTTTTCAGATTGACCTGGGTCTTGGATGTTTATCTATATATGTATTTGTTAAAAAATATAGTATCTTTGAGTTAGTATCCCATAACACAAGTCTTAATTAAGAACTTACTTTGGGGCTAGCTCAATCTGTGTGATTTGTCCGTATATAAAAAAAAAAAAAGCCATACTACTTGGGCAAACAGTCGAAATAAACCCAGAGTCTGATCAACTTCTGCCAGGTTGGCCAATGTCTCAAATCACATTCCTATCCTGACCACCTGATATTCTAAATGAGCTGGAAGTATCCAATAAGTATCGCAAGGCGACACCTTGGATTACACAATTGTGTCAGAGGCTAGGCATCCCGTGGGTTGAGGATCTTCTGATTAGGTAAATTCCACAAATTGTGGCAATTGCCGCGTCCAGACGCCACCTTCACACTCATAATTCTGCCAACACGAATTATGAGTGTGAAGGTGGATTCGTGGCCAGTTTGTGCGATCTGAGATAAAACAATATCCCAAATGTTAAACATACATACTATCGCGTCTTTTTCCCTTGCAGGGTAGATGGAGACTTGGCACAGATTGCTAATAAATTACACCTAAGTCTGTATAACCTTAAGAGTCTCCTGGAAGCGCACGTCTCGATACAAACGGAAAAAGGGAATTGTGGCAATATTTGATAATTTTGGGGCAAAATTAAGCATCCAATCAATTAATCTCATTTTAATCTACGTACGTTCCTATACAGTTTGGTTAAATTTTCAAATGTTTGAGAATTATACACCTCTCAAGATTTCCATACAAATTTGAAAAGGCTTGAATTATTCAAACCATTGGTATTTTAACTAAGCTGTATAGGAACGTATGTAGATTTTAATGAGATTAATTGATTTAATGCTTCATTTTACTACAAAATTATCAAATATTGCCACAATTCCCTTTTTCCATTTGAATGGAGACATGCGCTTCCAGGCGACTCTTAAGGCCACGTTTAACGTTGGTGGGCTTGTAGGTGAGAACGAAATCAAAATAGTGATAGATTGCCGCATTAGCTATTGAATTACAATTCTAATAAACTTCTTACTTAATCTTAATTTTTGAATATCTAATCTAATTGTGTTTCAGTTTATAGTTATAAAAATTATTATTTATGCACACGCCAGTCTGCCTTTATTATTAGGTTCTCCTCTCTCGGGGCTACTAGAAGAAATTTCTTTAGGAATAAGTAGTTCCCTTGTACTCATTTTCTGTATATATATTCTCATAACATGTTTTTCTGTGTACATAAATGAATAAATACAGCTCCATATATTAGAAAGGTTACCTGGTTAAATTACACATTAAGAAGAAATGCACGTCCTTGGTAACCCCCGTTGGTGCCGTGTGGTTCCCGGCAGAGTAGAATAGGACCACTCCAAGTCTTCCCGTGGATGTCGTAAAAGGCGACTTAGGAAACACTAGCTAAACAAAGCTTACAAACATCAAAAACACCTCTCCAACCTGTCTGGCCAGCGTGGAGAGTGTAGGCCAAATCCTCTGACTACTCTGGCTAATATATTGCTGTGGTAGTACAGAGAGGGTCGTGCTCCTGCAGTGGAGACTAAAAAGACCTGATGGATGGATGGATGGTAACCCCCAACCTTATACGAAGGGTGTTACAAGTGTGAAGAAATTAAAACGCATTGTTTGTCATTGTGTATTGTTTTGTAAACACTGCTATCGGCAACCCGACAGTTTTGATGGATTAGCTGCTAATCCTCGTATCTGCGGAAGCAGCCGAAGGCTAGACGGTCAGCTGACTGATACCTTGGGTGTTCCAAGAATAAAATTTTGAGGTCACTCAAATTAATGTCATTTTTAGGGTTCCGTAGTAAACAAGGAACCCTTATAGTTTCGCCATGTCTGTCTGTCTGTCTGTCCGCGGTTTTACGCAGAGACTATAAGTGACGAAAAATATTTTTTTTATATCTATGCTATAAGTACTAGAAAGCTGTAATTTGGTATGGGTATGTATATTAATCATGGCAAAAAAGTGGTAGAATAAAATCTTGAAAAACATTTTATTTAGGGTTGCTCCCATACAAGTAAAGTGGTGGAGTAATTTATTTTTCTCTATTGACGCATCGTGTGGGATATCGTTAAATAGGTCTTTCAAAAATATTGTTAGGTTGATAACACCATTTTTAGGGTTCCGTAGTAAACAAGGAACCCTTATAGTTTCGCCATGTCTGTCTGTCTGTCTGTCTGTCTGTCTGTCTGTCTGTCCGTCCGCGGTTTTACGCAGAGACTATAAGTACTAGAAAGCTGTAATTTGGTATGGGTATGTATATTAATCATGGCAAAAAAGTGGTAGAATAAAAAGTTGGAAAAAATTTTTTTTTAGGGTAGCTCCCATACTAGTAAAGTGGGAGAGTATTTTTTTTTTCTCTATTTACCCATCGTGTGTGGTATCGTTAAATAGGTCTTTCAAAAATATTGTGAGGTTGAGAACACCATTTTTCGATTTAGGGATCCGTTTCCGAAATATTTGGTTTTGAAGTGCGAATTTTTGTTAGAGGTAAGTGTCCCCCCCCCCCCCCCCTCTATCTGCTAAACGGTTATATATAGATACGTAAAAAAAATTACAACAGTAGTATATATACTGAAGTTTAAAGGAAAACTATCAGAGCTGAGTTCTAAGTACAGACTAAAAAGTTATAGGCAACCAACTTATAAACTATAAAATTTCATACTATTTTCATTGTTAGATGTTTTGGGTCGTTAAACTGTAAGGTGCGAGTGTGAATAGTGTGAACTCAAAGTTGTCATTCGCAACTACGGAACCCTACACTGCGCGTGGCCGGACACGCACTTGGCCGGTTTTTTGATTTAGGGATCCGTTTCCGAAATATTTGGTTTTAAAGTGCGAATTTTTGTTAGAGGTAAGTGTCCCCCCCCCCCCTCTATCTGCTAAACGGTTTTATATGGATACGTGAAAAAAATTACAGCAGTAGTATATATACTGAAGTTGAAAGGAAAACTATCAAAGCTGAGTACTAAGTACAAACTAAAATTTCATACTATTTTCATTGTTAGATGTTTTTGGTCGTTAAACTGTAAGGTGCGGGTGTGAATAGTGTGAACTCAAAGTTGTCATTCGCAACTACGGAACCCTACACTGCGCGTGGCCCGACACGCACTTGGCCGGATTTATGTTATGAACAAATTACAAATTAGCTGTTTCTATCAAAAAGTTATGAACAAAAATTAACTTAGATACATATATTTAAAAAATGCGAAAATATGCCGTAAGTGAACATACCTACTACATACATGATACATACTATCACGTCTTTTTGCCTTGCGGGGTAGACAGAGCCCAGGTCTGCTAAACCTTGGCCACGTTTAGCATATTGGTGGGCTTGTAGGTGAGAACGAATCAAAATAGTGATGGGTTGCTATCCGCATCGCCTATCGCCTATCGCCTATTGACATATTCCTGACGGCCATTCCCTCGGTTGGCTTTTACGATCTGCGCGGGAAGAGAAGCAGCTGGTACATTCTACTTATTTCTTTTCTCCCAGACCAGTATAGAAGTGACGGTATTGCTGTAAGTGAGTTTACCACTTTATGCTTAATTTATAGAGTTCTTTTATTTGTTCCTGTCATCTACAAGCTATGATTTTTTTTAAATTTTGTATATATAAGTAGTTTCGGAAATCTACAAGGGAGGTCAGTTTTCGTCTTCTTTCATGAATTAAATAAAAAAATGATGACACAAAAACCACTGCCGAAAAACTGCCTTTACGGATTTCAGGGCATAAAACACACGTCATTTGAGTTTGAATTTATGGCCCCCAATAGAAACTCGAAAGGAATTGTATGACTTTTTTTCATTTTCACCCTCACTCCATAATTTTGTCTATGATCCTTATTGCCTAGCGAAAACATAAGGCAGTCGGTCGTCTGATACTACTTAGTTATAGTATCTTCTTCGTAGTTTGTGACAAAAACCCTAAAAAAGTAATTTAAAATACTTCATGACCTTATTTGATTATATTCGAAACGACATAAATTATCAGAAAATAAAAACATAAAGAAATGCAGTAATTTATAACGTCCAGTAAAACGAAATCGTAAAAATAAATTGCCCATAAATTGTACGTTTACTTGCAAAAGATTTCCAAAAATCCAACGCATGAGCTTTCAAAATTTTCGAAAAAGTAATCTCAATTCGAATTCACCTTTTTGAACAATAATAAACTTTAAGAGCTTATCCTAAAGTTTATTTTCTCTCGCGCCGCCGGTTCCCAAACCAAAAAAATAATTTGGATCTCAGTTATAAATTCACTGAGGACCTTTTTGGTACTTTGTGCCTCCATAAAAATAATCTTTGAACAGAGTGGAAGATATCGTGAGGAAACTTGAATCCTGAAAGGATACATAATAAATTTGGTCCCATGGTGGTCCCATGCATGGTAGCTTTTGAAAAATAATTAGTAAATGCATAATACTTAATAAGATAATTTTAAATGTGATTTGACGTGAAAAAGTGCCTGCAAGGGCCTATTTTCTGAATAAACGTTTTGAATCTTTTGGTCCGGTGCTGACCCTAACACTACATCACTACATAAAACAAATCCTCCGCCGCATCTGTATGTTTGTGTGTCTGTTCGCGGTAAACTCAATAACTACTGCAAGGATTTTCATGTGGTATTCACTTATATGTATAGATTTTATAGGGTAATAGGCGAGAGAAAATAAAAATAGATTAAATAAATACGTTAGAACGTATATTCAAAATTATAACAAGGATGGTATAACGTCTGTCTCCTAACACAGCGTAAATCGAAATGAGAAAGAGAGTGGGGATGACGATTGTATTTATACCGAGAATATTGAGGGTGGCCATAATAATAATATTACCATCTATAATTATTAATTAATTTTTGTTATTTAAATTATAAAAATGTCAACACGCCCCCTCAAAAATTAATCACTAATTATTTACAATCATAATTTTGACTAACCAGAACATTAAAACCATCCAAGTATTGCTGGGGAATCACAATGTAATATGGTCCAACATTTGTTGCAAGGATTAGGGAAACCCAGTAAAACCTAATCAGACCAATAAATAAGCAAATCTTAAACTATGCACTTAAGTATAAATTATGCATTTATCAATTGATATAAACAAATAAATCAACAAAATGTAGTTACAAACATAAGTTCATCTCATCTCTGAACTGTCTAAATGCGACGACAGGTAACGGCTTGGTTGACGCATCCGCAATCTGTTTACCTGTGTGGAGATACAACAATTAAATAACATTGTTTTCTATTTGTTCTCTAGAGAAGTGGTATTTTATGTCTATATGTTTAGACCTTTTATGACTCGTAGGATTATTGGCTATACTTATACAGCCATTATTGTCTTCAAAAATAGGTATCGGATTAGTAACATTTAAATGTACACTTATAATTAAAGACTTTAACCATAACGCCTCTTTCACAGCTTCAAACAAAGCCATGTACTCAGCTTCGGTCGAAGAAGCTGCTACAGAAGTTTGTCTTTTAGTATTCCAAGTTATAGTACAACTGTTAAACAATTTAAGCAAACAACCTGAGGTACTTTTTCTATCGTTAACATCACTACCACCCCAATCTGAATCTACATAACCACACAAGATATCTTCAAAATTATTACACCTTTCGTATTTCAATTTTAACTATACTTAGTACCTTTTAAATACCTAAGTACTCTTTTGAGACTTTTCCATAGCTCTTTATTATTTTTGTTTGTATACTTGCTCAAAATATTGACACTTACGCTTAAATCAGGGCGCGTACACAACAAAACATACATTAAGCAACCTATAAGGCTACGACAAGGCGCACTATATTCACTATCTAAATTTAGAGCTTCATAATTAGGCTTATCCTCTAAAGAAGTACTTATTGGATGACAGTCAGTCATACTGAATTTATCCAAAATAGTTTTAATATATGAACTTTGATCTACAAACATAATTTTCCTTATTAACTATACCATCTGGCACTTTCATATAAATTTCTTCCTAGTGCCATTTAAAAATGCGTTTTTTTACATCCATATGATGTACCAATAAATTAAATTGATTTGCAAAACTAATTATGAATCGAAAACTTGCTATACGAGCAACTGGGGCAAAAGTCTCATTATAATCTGTCAAATACTCCTGACTAAAGCTTCTGGCAACTAGACGTGCCTTATATCGAGATGGATTACCAAACTGATCATTTTTAATACTAAAAACCCATTTACAGTCGACTATATTTTGATTGTCAGGTCTAGGCACTAACGTCCAAGTATTATTTGCTAAAAGTGAATCTAATTCTTTCTTAATTGCACCTTCCCAAAGAGCTCTATCGTTTCGGTTATTAATCTCATTAAAAGATGTAGGTATTACGCAATTAATTGACTGAGCACACAAAAGAACTTCATCAAGTTCCTTATAAGATATTGGTGTACAACCTTTTACTTGAGCCTAGCGCTCCTCAATTGACAAGAATCATCGATATTTTGATCAAAACTACCAGTTGATTTATAACCAATGGCATTTCATATGACTCGTTTAGCTTACGAATCTTTCTATTATAAACAGATTCATCAGATTTTAAACTATCTGATTTTTGCTCAACTGATTTAACAATATCCGATTTCGTACTAACTGATTTCGTACTATCAGATTTCGTACTATCAGATTTCGTACTATCAGATTTTGTACTATCCGATTTCGTACTAACTGATTTCATACTATCAGATTTCGTACTATCAGATTTTGTATTATCCGATTTCATACTAACTGATTTCAGACTATCAGATTTCGTACTATCAGATTTTGTACTATCTGATTTCGTACTAACTGATTTCATACTATCAGATTTCGTACTATCAGATTTTGTACTATCCGATTTCGTACTAACTGATTTCATACTATCAGATTTTGTAGTATCCGATTTCGTACTAACTGATTTCTTACTATCAGATTTCGTACTATCAGATTTTGTACTATCCGATTTCGTACTAACTGATTTCATACTATCAGATTTTGTACTATCCGATTTCGTACTAACTGATTTCATAGATACTATCAGCTTTAGACATATCAAATTTAGGACTGTCACAGCTTTGAGGTTTTTATTTACTCTGACTTAGGTGTCAGTTCAGTATTTTGGAAATGTTCGATGACATCTCATTCAAATCGCAACTTAGGCCTTGACTGCAGAAAATTAACCTCATCTACTATGACATCCCGAACCGTTTCATATTTTTCACGTTCTATGTTCCATACCTTATAGCCATTCGGTATATATCCTACAAGTATACCCTTCCATGATTTTTTATCAAACTTGGTTAGTAGCAAAAAAAAATTTTTAATTGTAGGCTTTTTATCATGCCACATTTCGAACGGGGTTTTATTTTGTGTCAAAACGCGGGTAGGAGAAAAATTAATCAAATAAACTGCAGTTAATACTGCATCTCCCCAGAAACATTTCGGTAATTTAGCACCACTAACCATCGCACATGCTTTTTCTGTTATTGTTCTGACCATGCGTTCGCTAACCGCATTCTACTGCGGTGTCCTAGGAATAGTTAAATGGTATGAAATCCCTCGGGACACACAGTACTCTTTCATCTCATTAGATAAATACTCCCGTCCATTATTACAGTATAAATTAACCAATTTTAAATTGAATTGTGCTTCACTTTTGGCTACAAAATCTTTAAAAGCTGAAAATACATCTGATTTATAGGCTATCAGGTACGTAACACAGTAATGGGTATATTGATCCACAAACAACACAAAGTAATTCTTGTTATCGATTGAGGTAGGAGTGATCGGCCCACACACGTCAGTATGTACAACAAATAATGGTCGTTTAATATGGCTTTTATCCTTAGATATATTAAATGGCAATCGATTTTGTTTCCCATTTATGTATGCTTCGCACAGTTTTTCATCAGGCGTTATTAAATCAATTAAACCAATGTCATCAATCATAGAATTCCTTTTTAAATCCAAAAACTTTTGTTTACTAATGTGTCCTAATCTCTGATGCCACAAGTCGTAATTATTTTTATTATTAATGCACAACTGAGAAACAGATCGATTAACACACACTTCTAAATCTATTGAAATTAAATTATTAATTGACTTTACCTCGCATCAGTACTGTACCGTCCTTACTGATATAAGTTCCGTGTTGATCGAAGGTGACGGTCAACCCGGCGCGCTGCATCCGCGATACGGTTGTACGGCACCTCCGGACAACAGTACATCCTCCAGAGTTTCTTGGATGCCAGAGTCACTAATTACTTGCAATGTTCCACGTTTGGTGGCTGAAACAAATTCACCGTTCTTAGCTACTGAAATTCTAAAAGGTTTATGTAAAATTGTATAGGTACTGAAAATATCTTCCCTGTTAACAATGTGGTCGGAATCCAACAGGAATGTTATTTGTTTCCTGTTTTCGCCAAATTGGTAATCACCAGCTATAAATGCAAACCCGGGGACTGGAAACCATTGCCTCCTCAGTCAATTCCAATGCTCGAGGTCGTTCAGCCGGTTTCTTCGAGCTTAGCTCCAGCAGCCAAAAGTTCCGTCATCAAATCATCAAAAACCGTGAAGTGTTTGACTAGTAGAGTATCTCCTTGTAGTTTCAAACCCAACAGCTTCTTTCGTATAGCCAACTGCGTTGCTAAGCTTTTCCTTTCGTACAAGGCATCCAGGCTTCTAAATATGTCTTTTGCGGTCAGTTCTTCTTTGGCAAAACTAAGAAAGGAGTCCGACAAGTACTCGACAATAACGCTTTTAGCAATACGATTATTCTTCTGCCATACCTCGAACTGTAACACGGGTTCTTCATCGATGACCTTGATGACCGCCAATTCGGTTAATAGCGAGCGGTGAAACTTCCAGATGCTATATTTTTTTCGCCGTTAAAAGGTTGGATGTTTCGCTTAGTTTTCAGGTTATCCATAACGAAAATGGTTTTGGTTAAAGTTGATTGAAGGACACGTGTGTTTTTAGAAAACAAAAAGAAATGAATTTAAGGAACTACAGCACAATACTAAAGGTA